>JARCFY010000022.1:27257959-36942959 GCA_029233225.1 Lepidodactylus listeri
GGAGGAGAGGAGAGGAGAGGGGAGGGAGGGGAGGAGAGGGGAGGAGAGGAAAGGAGAGGAGAGGAGGAGGGGAGGGGAGGGGAGGGGAGGGGAGGGGAGACAGCATTTGGCTGTTCAGGGAGGGAGTTCCAGTGACAGAGGGCAGCACGGCTGCTCAGAGGAGGCCACCGCCTCAGTCCCCTTAATGAAACAGAGACAGATATTGGTTTGACAGCTAGGGAAAGAAAGCAACCCGTCATCAGAACTGAAGGGGCCGCGCGCGCAGACGCGGGACAAGACCCACCCAGGGCCACCCAGCAGTGCTCCACCCCGCCAGCTGCCCTCACCTTGACACTTCTGTGGTGTATCCGCGACGGCTGGCATTTCACACTGCTGGTGTTGCAACAGCCTGTGCAGCGTTTCACCTCCACGCACGGCGGCCATATCAGGAAGTTTGCCGACGTGGGATCGATTTGACTCCGAGGTATCTCGTAGATGACGGTTCGGGTTTTGCAGACGGCAGGGATGGCTTCCTCTGCGAAGGGAACAAAGCAGAACAGGTAAGCAACCTGCCCCTGCTCTTCACAGCCCACAAACTATTTGAATGAAGGGGAAGTTCCTCTTGGGCAGGCTGGCCGGAGCATGTGTGTGCCTCTACTATTGCTGGAGCTTATGAGAAAGAATACACAAAGCTGCCTTGTTTGAGCCAGTTTGGTGTAGTGGTTAAGTGCGTGGACTCTAAGCTGGGAGAACCGGGTTTGATTCCCCACTCCTCCACTCGCACCTGGCTGGATGACCTTGGGCAAGCCATAGCTCTGTACCAGCTGTTCTCTCAAGGACAGCTTGGGAAAGAGCTCTCTCAGCCCCACCTACCTTACAGGGTGCCTGTTGTGGGGAGGGGGAGGGAAAGGAGTTTGTAAGCCGCTCTGAGACTCTGAAGTGAGTGAAGGGTGGGATATAAATCCAATCTCTTCTTCTCTTCTTCCTTATACTGAATCAGACCCTCGGTCCATTGACGCCAGTCCTGTCTACTCAGCCTGGCTGTGGCACTCCAGGGTCTCAGGCAGAGGTCTTTCACACTGCCTGCTTCCTGGTCCTTTTTAAAACTGGAGACGCCGGGGATCGAACCAGGGACCTTCTGCATGCCAAGTGAGTGCTCTACAAGTGACGTAATCTTTAATCAAGTGTCACAGACGCCGTGGTCAACTTGCCACCCTCCCAGCCTCACAGTTTGCATCACAGGCGTACGCTCTGTTCAGTAAAACACTTAAGACCGATTTCCCACAAGCAGCTGCTCTGGGCCGGGTCTTCTCTTTCCCCTGATTGTGTTCCCAGTACTTGCCGTGCGGCCACGTTTTGACCCTCAGCATCCCCCAATTTCCCCTGCGTCTTCGCGATCCTTGTTTTTTGAGATCGCAAAGATGCGGGGGGAATCAGGAGATGCTGCGTGTCAAAACGTGTCACTGTAATTACTGCGTGTCACTGTAATTCCGGGAGACCTCCAGGTCCCACCTGGAGCTTGGTAAAGAAGAAGAAGAAGAAGAAGAGATTGGATTTATACCCCGCCCTCCACTCCCCAAGGGAGTCTCAGAGCGGCTTACAAACTCCTTTTCCCTTCCCCTCCCCACAACAGGCACCCTGTGAGGTAGGTGGGGCTGAGAGAGCTCTTTCCCAAGCTGTCCTTGAGGGAACAGCTGGTACAGAGCTATGGCTTGCCCAAGGTCATCCAGCCAGGTGCAAGTGGAGGAGTGGGGAATCAAACCCGGTTCTCCCAGATTAGAGTCCGCGCACTTTAACCACTACACCAAACTGGCTCTCTAAAAGCTAACTGCAAAGGACGGGGGTGACTTTTGCTGCACGCTTGCAGAACTGGGATTTAAAGAGCTCAAAAACATGCTGGAGAGCAAACAGGTACGTTTTTAAGCAGCAGAGGCGTTTCCCTCTGCTGCTTCAAAAATGTTACGCCTGTCTTCACCTTTTGAGCTACTGGTTTGCTAGCAGGAACAGAGTTATCAGCAGTGACAGAGAGAAAAGAAGGCCTTTTCCTTTGTAACTTGGCTGGGTTGGTGGTCTGCACACCATCAGCTTGGCGGTCCAGGGTTCCCAGGTGCCCATCCCTTCATTAGGTCAGGCTGGATGCGTGTCTGTTTCCTGGCATTTTCTCTGCAACCATTGGCTATGAAGACACACTTCAGACAGGCATTTGAGAAACTAAAATTCAAGAAATTCAGGACTTGGCCATTGGCGACACCACCCCAGCCTTCTACCATGTTAGACACCCTCCTCACACCCTGTTAATCGTTTTTTAAATGACGTTAACAGCCATATTCGGCACCCCACTTTCTACCGGAAGCTTCAACAACACCAGTTTGGTGTAGCGGTTAAGAGTGCGGACTCTAATCTGGGAGAACCGGGTTCGATTCCCTGCTCCTCCTCCACATGCAACTGCTGGTGTGACCTTGGGTCAGTTACAGGTCCTCTCAGAGCTGTTCTCTCAGGAGCAGTCTTCGAAAGAGCTCTCTCAGCCCCAGCCACCTCATGGGGTGTTTGCTGTGGGGACGGGAAGGGAAAGGGGATGGTAAGCCGCCCTGGGACTCCTTTGGGTAGTGAAGGGCGGGGTATAAAGCCAATCTCTTCTCTCTTCTCTTTTCTTAAGTGCTTTTTTAAAAAACAAAAAACAAAAAATCCAAGACTTCCTGTTACAAATGGCATACATCTTTTCCAAACTTCTAATAGCTACGCAAAACTTTTTTTAAAAAATCAAAAATGGGGGCTCATTTCAGACTTAACCCCTCCCTGAGGTGTAAGTACAAAGGGTTTTTAAAAAAAAATAAAACAAAAAAAACCAAGAATGTGAGAGAGTAAGAATGCAGTCTCAGAAGAGCCCTCTCTTCTCCCCATGTGTCTGAACAAATCCAGGGGTCCGCTGGAGCGGGAGCGCACAGGAGCGCAGCTCCGGGAGTGAGGAGCCCAGGGGGCGGGCACATGACCAAGCCCCGCCCCCCCCCTCGGCTTCCCCGAGCAGTGCAGAGGTGCAGCGCCCTGGGGAAAGCCCCGCAAGGGTCTTTATTGTTTTTAATGTTTTGTTTTGATATTGATAATTTTATCATTGTTCCTTTTATGACTGTGTGCTGCTTTTCCAGAGATTTGCTCAAGGTGGCATATAAATTTTCTAAGTATACCATTTTTTATCTGGGCACATGGCACATAAGTACTGGAGAAATTTCACCAACCCTTCAGCAGCTTCCACCCCATCAGTTTGGTGTAGTGGTCAGGAGTTGGACTCTAATCTGGGAGAACCGGGTTTGATTCCCCACTCCTCCACATGGAGCTGCTGGTGTGACCTTGGGCCATTCGCAAGTTCTCTCAGAGCTGTTTTCTCATGAGCAGTTCTCAAAAGACCTCTCTCAGCCCCACCTACCTCACAGGGTGTCTTGTTGTGGGGAAGGGAAGGGAAAGGGATGGGTGGTGCACATGTCCTGGGTATCTCAAGTCTACTTGGTGGTTTCAAGGGAGCAGGAAGAGAATGAGGGTGTGTTCTTGACGCTTATTTTTATTGCACAAAGTATTGGGTGGGGAAGGGAATGGAGGAAGAGCAGGTCAGTTTCACTCACCTGTGGAGTGGAGCCTGAGGGGTGGGTGTTGCCTTCTGACACACTTCTGGTATGTTATGGGGTGTGGCATATCCAAATGAGTTATGCAAATAAGTTATGCAAATAAGTTATGCAAATGAGCTCCTGCACCTCTTTTTCTATGAAATGACCCCTGAACAAATCACTGTGCTTAGTATATCTCCTAAACAGGAGGCAGGCCTGGAACAGTGATTCATGCAGCACCACGAGAGATAGCCTCGTCTGAGCACAGGTACTCCCACTGTATCTCTGCGTCAGGAGGGAGTGAATGACCAATCCCATTCAATGCACAAAGGCAGGCCAGTTATCTGCCCCTAGCCATGGCAGGAGACTGACTAGGAAACGAGGGCAAGGCCATGGGTCATACAGAGACACAACAGCGCCATGTGGGTATCAGGTCTTTCCGGAATTGTATTTTTAGACTATTTAATGACTATATGTATTTTAATAGGGATTTGTTGCACATCATCCCAAGCCCGCTGGGGGGGGGGGCAGTATAAAAACCGATAATATAATATAATATAATATAATATAATATAATATAATATAATATAAACAAATGAGCAGTCTCATCTGCTGATGGGCACGCTGGACTTCCAGAGGCCTTGAATACAATTTATTTAGGACATTTATATTTCTCTTGCGGTATCCTTAACATAACCAGAACACACTTTGGGACCGTACATTAAATCCACAGCATCCCATTTCTTAAACTTAAGTCGTGCCATTAGCGTGCTCAAACACGAAAGATGAATGCAAAGAATTCTCTTGTGCCTGTCCTTCCCAGACGCCTTACCCACCAAGGAACGAGAGACTTGCAGAGAAGAATTTTTTTTTAAATTACAAAGTCTTTTCCTTTTGAGTTGATCGGGTTATCTTCCTTTTTAAAAAATGAGAAAATTTACACATAACGACAAACCAGGTTATTACAGTAACGTAGCTAGGGACTCCCAGGACTCACGTTTTCCTTTTTTCACCTCGCCTGCGCACGACTAGAAAACGAAACACTTCCACTTTTACAGGACTTCAGTTTGCCGCCTCACCAGGACCCCAAAGCTACGTTCTCCTCCTAAACCTGGTTTGGAATCTAGAGTTAGGATGCCATTTGGAGGATGGTGAACCATCAAACTGTAGTTTGTGGGCCGGACGAACAAACTACAGTTTGTTGCCGATTCGTTTCATTTCCTAGACTTTTAGCAGAGGACAAAGGAAGGGTGCCAAAAGCCCAAGGATTTCCCAGGCACGCCCATACCAATTTCAGAGCCAACCACGATTCCTTCCCCACCTTTGCCCACCCCACCCCATCTTAATGCTCTCATTCAATGCTGAAATGTTCAATTTCTCACCAATGCTTCTTTTCCTACGAATGGGTCTGGGGCGATTATCTTGCGCGTGCTTTACGGAGTGAACGCCGTGCAGTATCAAGTTTGTTTCCGAGGCATCGTCGTACCCTAAAGAGCAAAGAGAAAGAAGGCCACGGCTTCAGTGTCTTGCAAGGAAAGTAGAAATGGTGTTCTCGCCATCTTTTGGATCGGGCTATGTAAGGGGGAAGAGCAACAAAGCAGAAAAGCATTCCTTTCCTTGGGTGTCAAATCAACCGAATGCCTTTGCACTCAAGTGGTCAAAACTGGGGGAGACCAGAGCAGTTACAGTTTGCATTGATCAGTAAAGCATACTTGTCTTAGAGATTACATCATATAAGACCAGTTCCTTGCACCACTATAAATGAGCTGGATCTTTACCATATCTTCCCCTCCCTTCTTGCTGTACCACCTCTGCTTCTAAAAAAATTTTGCACCCTTCTGGGCAAGCCGAAAGGGACGCCACACCCTGCCAATATGCTTTTTTGCCGCGACATCACTAGTACAGTTGTCAACTTCCGGGTAAGATGGAAGCAAGCAGAACAACCGCGATATATGACGCTAAAAGCAAATATCCACAAACTTATAAGTTCTTATCTAATAACCAGTTCACTGGAGGGAATCAGTTTACCAAAAAAAACCATTCGTAATGACACCATCCACACAACGGACCACGCATATCAGGTCTCGTTTCGTTCAAAAACTCTGACAAAGTTTTCGAACGAAACGAGACTTGATACGCACGGTCCGTTGTGTGGATGGTGTCATTATGAATGTGCGCAGCACTGAAATTCCAACAGATATAAATTCATTTAGCAAGCAATACGGCAAAATCTCATCGAGACGTTCATCAAATCCGCTGGGTCGCCTGGAATTACAACGGACATCCATGCTACGGAGATCAGCTCCCCTGGAGAACACGGCTTTGGGGGAGGCTGAACTCTACGGCATCATCATCCCCTGCTGAAGTCCGTTCCCTCCCCAACCCCTCAGGCTCCACCCCCCGAATTCCCAGGAATTTCCCACACCACTTCCAGATAAATGACTCTCTTTTCCTGCCTGCAGGCCTCCGAATGTCCATGACTCACACAGATAGCTCGTAACTCTCCTGGGCTCATTAACAAGGCCTCTGTCCAGCCTGTAATCACGGACAGAGCACCATTTCTCCTAAGAGTGAAAGCACACACAACACACAACTTAAGCAAGACCTGCCAGGGAGGCCCTGCCCCAGATTCCATCCGCAGCGTGCGATTTTTTTTAAAAAAAAAAACCAGCAACACAACATGAACCCGCTGGCAGTGAGGAATGGGGCACCGCGGGGCTCCCTCCCAAGAGAGGCTGGCAGTGTTCATGCACTCGTTCACACTGACTTGTCAGGGCAAGCATTTGAAGGTTTGATTTGCATGTCACTCCCTGTACATTAGACTCAGGTAGCCCGCGGTCGTGCAGTGCGGTGGCAGAACGTCATGCTATTTGTGCACGAGTTTCCGCGGCACTCTTGGTCTTCCACATGCTGTGCGAATGTTTCGGAAGGAGAGCTGGGACTAAACCATTTTACAGCCAAAATAATGAGCGTCCCAACATAGGTGGATGGAACGAGTCTGAGGTGGGGCTTAATATAAACCATCTTGACCATGACACTTTATAAAATGGAGTGTTGGTACCACATATGAAATTGAGTTGCCCTGAGTTAACATGAATACACGAAGCTTCCTTATACTGTCTTATCCATCAAGGTCAGTCATGTCTACTCAGTCTAGGAGTGGCTCTCCAGGGTCTCAGGCGGAGGTCTTTCCCATCACCTCCTGCCTGGTCCTTTTAACTGGAGATGCTGGGGACTGAACCTGGGACCTTCTGCATGCCAAGCAGAGGCTCTTCCACTGAGCCACCACGGCCCCTCTTGACAGCTCTCCAGGGTCTCAGGCGGAGGTCTTTCCCATCATTTCCTGCCTGCTCCTTTTAACTGGAGGTGCTGGGGATTGAACCTGGGACCTTCCGCGTGCCAAGCAGAGGCTCTTCCACAGAGCCACAGCCCTTCTTTACAGCTCTCCAGGGCCTCAGGTGGAGGTCTTTCACATCACCTCCTGCCTGGTCCTTTTAACTGGCGATGTCGGGTATTGAACCTGGGACCTTCTGCATGCCAAGCAGAGGCTCTGCCACTGAGCCACAGCCCCTCTTGACAGCTCTCCAAGGTCTTAGGAGGAAGTCTTCCACATCACCTCCTGCCTGGTCCTTTTTAACTGATGATGCTGGGATCGTCTGAACCTGGGACTCTCTTCATTGCAAGCAAATGCTCCACCAGTCAGCCACAATCCCTCCTGGTGGTTTCCTTGGGTCTCAGGCGGAGGTCTTTCACATCACGCACTGCCTGGTCCTTTCTAACTGGGAATGCCGGGGATTGAACCTGGGACCTTCCGCATGCCAAGCAGAAACTCCACCACTGAGCCACAGCCCCTCCCAACAAAGCCATGGGTCCGTCTAGCCAGTCTCCTCTGATAGGCAGCCACTCTCCACAGGTCCAAAACAAGAAGTTTTTCCTGGTTCTGCTTAACCAGATCCTGTTGTAGTGACTGCATCTATTTCCCTGAACTACACTCCCCACCAACATCAACATTAAGGGAAGTCTGCAATTGCACATTTCTTCAACATTTCAAAAACCCTGTAGCATTTCAAAAGATTAACAACGTTTTCTCCCAGCTTTAAGTTTGTGCGGACTAGAGCCCGCTTCTTCCGAAGTGATGAGTGGATCCTTCACTACTCAGGCATTTTATGTAGGAGGATGAAAAACAAAAAAGGCGTTCTCAAGGAGCCACAAAAGGCAAGAAGTATAGAGAGAGAGATGATTGCATCGCTTCCAAATCTAACAAAGAAAAATGCAGAGATGGTTAGCATCTGTAATGAGTCGGGGAATCCCAGATCTGGTTAAGACAGTTAACCCCATCAGTGAATTAAATGTTCACTATCAAGGCAATCTGAACTTGGTGGCCTGGCTATCAATTAAGCAACGGATAAATCTCCTTTCTTTGCGTAATTTATTTTCTCTTCTTGTTGGGTATAACAAGTTTAAAACACTTCGGCGTATTTACAGGGTTAATGCTGTTTGTATTAGTCAACAGGAAGTCACATGTTTGTTTGTAACCAATCTATTTACACAACAGTTAGCCTGGGGAAACTTCGTTAGAGCCTTCACTCTCTGATTGGAAACCATGTACTAGCTATTTAGCATTTTATGGTCTCTCCCTCTCTGCCTTTGTTCTTGCTTCGGCTGATTTTACATCTGACTTTCCCGCTGGAATCGTTCTAGTTCCAAAAGAACCTGCCCACACCTCTGTGCGGTGTGAAACCGTGCTGCTACTGAAAGGTCCATATCTACTAATTGCCCTCCTGTGGTCAAGCTAGTATTATACCGCTTTATTCAGCTTTAAACAATTGTGGTTTCTTAGTGCACTTAGACCCCCTGGAGTGAAATTTCACACCACTGTGAAATCAGCACAGGAAAAGACAGCAGTCAAACTACTTTAGAGGGGAGGTGTAAAATCAGCCTTAGAGAAGGAGACTTCATCACTCACCACCAGTTTATCTCTCTAGCTGTGAAGATGTAGGAATCTAGTTCTGTTGTTCTTTTACATCCCGTTTACCTTTTCCCACGTTAGGATTATGGTAAACTTATACCTTTTAAACACACATGGACTCAGTCTCTCAATTTGTACTCTGCTGATGTTTAACAATTTTACTCTGCTTAAATATATTTTTACCAAGAACAACCAACACTCCTGTTAGAGAGAAAGTCAGCAAATTTTGAAAGGCCATGTGAAAACCAGAATTGTCCAGGAGGGCTTTCTTGTAGAAAGAGCAAAGCAGCTGTGCGATGGCTCAGCTCAGGAGGTGACTTTTATTAGGGATGAAGTCTTCCCTTCAACTAACTGTCTTAGGCCCGATTTACGCCTCCCCTCTGAAGTAGTTTGACGGCTGTCTTTTCCTACGCTCATTTCACACTGGTTCCAAATTTCACTCCCTGGGTCTGAAGAGTACAAAGCAACAGGATCTGTTTAAAGCAGTGTAATGCTAGCTTGACCACAGGAGGGCAATTAACGAATGTAAACAGTAATCTTTAAACTAGAACAAGTATGGTTTGGAACCAGAAACAGGTATAGACGGGTTTATCTGAAACTAGAATGATTCCAGCGGGAAAGTCAGAGGTAGATTTGACCTTACATGCTAGTGACAGCTTCGTTGCCTTAAACCAGGGGTGTCGAACTCATTTGTTATGAGGGTTGGATCTGACATAAATGAGACCTTGTTGGGCCGGGCCATATGCGTCATAAAATGTAATGCCAGGTAGCGGAGATATAAACTTTATAAAGGGCACGACCACAAAGATTTTTTTGGTACTTCAAATAAAAACATGCTTAAAACACTAGCACTCTTGCAATATTTTGTTTATTTAACAGGTGTTATGTTCTGGCCGAGGAACCGCACATGAGGTCGGCACAACACGTGGCCACGCGAAGCCGTCGAGCTTTGCTTCCAGAGACAATAGATCCCCTGGATCCTAAAAGAGACCAATGAGCAAGTCTGAACCCTGGGATAGACAAATAGGGCGCAGGGACACTGTAAATAGCAAATCACGGGTGTGGGGTGTGTGCATGGGTGCAGTTGAGAACGGGGGTAAAAAGCGGACCTGAGAGTCCTGCTGGCAGCCTTGTTCGGACCTTTCAATAAACTGTGAGCTGTTATCACACAACACATCTCCTATCCCAGTATCTGATATATGTATCTGATAACTGACACCTCTAGCTTTGAGAATTATTGCATCAAAATGTCTGTGCTGTTGCAAACATGAGTGTGCTGTTCATGTGTCTGACTGCAAGCTGCAAACCTACTTTTGATTTGTTGACATTCACTACAGAAATCTCACGCTCAGAGTCCTGAATCTAGGACCCAGGGGGAAACATGAAATGGCTGAGCAACTGAGAGAATCTGGTGAAGCAAGCTATGATGCAGCAGCAGCAGCAACAGAACTGGAAGCAGGAGATGGCCAGTTCCAGTGCGGGCCTGATAGAAGCCCTCCGGGGGCCTGATCCGGCCCCCCAGCCCATGTTTGAAACCCCTGCCTTAAACAGATATGTTGCCTGCACTGAGTCCCCCCCCCCACCCCGGTTCTGCAAACTCAGCCCAAATCTTACTAGGAACCTTTGCTATCAGATTCAAGTGTTACCATATTTTGTAACCCACTTACTGACTGACTGACAAGTTTGTTAGCGTACGTTTACTCCGCCTTGGGTCCCGTCCCAGGGAGAAAGTTGTATGACAAATAGAAACAGCAACGTTTATGACACCAATCCCCTACGCAAATCGCAAACCGTGTGCTCGGATTTCAGCAAACGCAGCTCCCAATAAGGGCTAGAAGCTTGCTTTGCAAAATGGAAAACGAGAAAGCCGAGGTGGGAGCGGCTGTGGCTCAGGGGCAGAGCATCTGCTTGGCATGCAGAAGGCCCCAGGTTCAGTCCCCGGCATCTCCAGTTTAAAAAGGACCAGGCAGGAAATGATGGGAAAGACCTCTGCCTGAGACTGTGGAGAGCTATAAAGAGGGGCTGTGGCTCAGTGGCAGAGCATCTGCTCCGCATGCAGAAGGCCCCAGGTTCAGTCCCCGGCATCTCCAGTTAAAAAGAACCAGGCAGGAGGTGATGGGAAAGACCTCTGCCTGAGACCCTGGAGAGCTGTCAAGAGGGGCTGTGGCTCAGTGAGAGAGCCTCTGCTTGGCATGCAGAAGGTCCCAGGTTCAATCCCCGGCATCTCCAGTTAAAAAGAACCAGGCAGGAGGTGATGGGAAAGACCTCTGCCTGAGACCCTGGAGAGCTGTCAAGAGGGGCTGTGGCTCAGTGAGAGAGCCTCTGCTTGGCATGCAGAAGGTCCCAGGTTCAATCCCCGGCATCTCCAGTTAAAAAGAACCAGGCAGGAGGTGATGGGAAAGACCTCCACCTGAGACCCTGGAGAGCTGTCAAGAGGGGCTGTGGCTCAGTGAGAGAGCCTCTGCTTGGCATGCAGAAGGTCCCAGGTTCAATCCCCGGCATCTCCAGTTAAAAAGAACCAGGCAGGAGGTGATGGGAAAGACCTCCGCCTGAGACCCTGGAGAGCTGTCAAGAGGGGCTGTGGCTCAGTGAGAGAGCCTCTGCTTGGCATGCAGAAGGTCCCAGGTTCAATCCCCGGCATCTCCAGTTAAAAAGAACCAGGCAGGAGGTGATGGGAAAGACCTCCGCCTGAGACCCTGGAGAGCTGTCAAGAGGGGCTGTGGCTCAGTGAGAGAGACTCTGCTTGGCATGCAGAAGGTCCCAGGTTCAATCCCCGGCATCTCCAGTTAAAAAGAACCAGGCAGGAGGTGATGGGAAAGACCTCTGCCTGAGACCCTGGAGAGCTGTCAAGAGGGGCTGTGGCTCAGTGGGAGAGCCTCTGCTTGGCATGCAGAAGGTCCCAGGTTCAATCCCCGGCATCTCCAGTTAAAAAGGACCAGGCAGGAGGTGATGGGAAAGACCTCCGCCTGAGACCCTGGAGAGCTGTCAAGAGGGGCTGTGGCTCAGTGAGAGAGCCTCTGCTTGGCATGCAGAAGGTCCCAGGTTCAATCCCCGGCATCTCCAGTTAAAAAGAACCAGGCAGGAGGTGATGGGAAAGACCTCTGCCTGAGACCCTGGAGAGCTGTCAAGAGGGGCTGTGGCTCAGTGAGAGAGCCTCTGCTTGGCATGCAGAAGGTCCCAGGTTCAATCCCCGGCATCTCCAGTTAAAAAGGACCAGGCAGGAGGTGATGGGAAAGACCTCCGCCTGAGACCCTGGAGAGCTGCATCCAGTCTGAGTAGACAATATTGACCTTGATGGACTAACAGTCTGATTCAGTACAAGGCAGCTTCATGTGTAAACATTGGGGAGGGGCCACCGCTCAGTGACTGAGCACCTTCTTGGCACGCAGAAGGGCCCAGGATCAATCCCCAGCACCTCCGGTTCAAAAGAACCAGGCAGCAAGCGATACGAAAGACCCCTGCCGAAGATCCTGGAAAGCCGCTGCCAGTCCGAGTAGACAACGCTGACCTTGACGGACCAAGAGTCTGATTGAATATGAGGCAGCTTCATCTGTTCAGGCGTCCGAGACACGGACATGCACAGCTGGTGATTTCCAGAACGGGCCACAGTCCCGGTTAAAATCTTTTTCCTAGTAAATGCCGGGCAGACCGTGCAAAGATATCATGCACGCCAAACCAGATCTTTTTTAAAAAAAAAACAACGAACAAAAAAACACAGAACATTGCAGATTCTGAGACTGGGCGCCTGAGGGCAGACCTGTGTGGTTCTTAATTACTGTTCCGCAGCAGAGCTCGCGTCTTGAGGCACTTCTTTAAAAGCACGGCGATGACTGCTGGGCTCTCTCCCTTCCACGCAGTAACAATGCTACCTCTATAAACTCCCCCTTTTCTTTCCTTTTTTTAAAAAAAGGCTCAATAATTTAAGAACAAGTAGCAACCCATTGGGTTTTCCTTTTCATCCTCTCTGTTGCAGAACAAATCCCTTATGAAGAGCCTTAACCTTTTCAGAGTGGCATCTGAAACGAGTGCAAACTCTGGGACCGAATCCAGACATGTCCTGCTCTTTAAATAATCCGACCGCGCGGGTGAAAGGGCCATGAGAAAAAGCAAAAGATAGAAAACTTGGCATTCCGCTTATCGTGAGGCGGCGGCGGCAACAGAACCGGCGTGGGGGCTTGGCTTTGTCGAGGGGGACGACAAGCCGGGCGGCGGAGCTCTCCGGCAGCAGGCCGAAAAGTCAGGGAGGCGGAGGGGAGAGAAAAGCAACCAGATTCCAATGCGTCAAGGGCCGTTCGTTCCAATGCTTGGCTTAGCAGAATGCCCTCCACGCAACACAATGGAAATGTTTCATAGGAGACAACGCCAGAGGCCGAGCTGCTTGGGTGCCGTCTGTAGGCTCTTGTTAGAGTCCGAACACACGCGGCTTTCATGAGCAAAAATGGAGAAAAGCTGACACCAGGCACGCTTTCGAGACTCAAAGGCAAACTAAGAGATGCCGGAACACTGGCGAAAAAGCCCAGGGGTTCTCGGGGGGGGGGGGGCCAAACACAGGATCGTAGCCAGGATTTTGTGTCTTGTGGGGCAAAAAAAAATTCTGCTGCGGCTGCCGTTATTTGCCATGGTCTCATCTAGTGCACCTTCTTGTCTAGGGGGGTCCCCAGTTTCAGTCCCTGCCCCCCCCCCATGCTCACCCAGGCCACAGCAAGGCATGGGAATACGCACTTTTAAAAAAAAAACCATTTTAAAATGTTTTTTAAATAATTTTTAAAAATTCTAAGAAGGAAATCTTGTGGGGCTGGCCCTTTAAGGAAGGGGGCGGAGCCCTGAACAGCCCCACCATAGCCATGGGCCTGAGCCAACCTAATTTTCAACGCCGAATGGGCAGATCTCCCCCAATCGGCAATTGATTGGAACAGATTAAACCGCAAGCAACACGCAACAAAGACATTTTGTAGGGAAAGGAATGGGACTGCCAAACGAAACGATGTCATCACAATGCTGTGCAGTCCACTCTCCATTGGCAGTGCGTATCCAAGGGTTCGATAAAGAAAGCCACAGCCTTCAGTCTGCAAGACCTGAGCAAATCTGTTAGTGACAGGACGTTTTCAGGGGTCATTAATTCACAGGGTTGCCATAAACTGGAAGCAACCTGAGGGTACATAATGAAACACACGTTGCAGGAGGTTCACCTTGGTAAGGGAGAACATGGCAACCGCTATTCCAGCTCACGGGTTTGGGTACTGAGAGAAAAGAGACTCAAATAAAACGTCTGATCTATTAAGTGTTTGAGACAAAACTTTAAAAAGGAGAAAGATCTGGAATCACTGCAACCCCCCATAGCTTTGACTCTTTCTTATTTCATTCTTTGTCATCAAGATTCCACAGCAGACAAGAGGATGGGTAACTTTAGACAAGAGGATGAGTAACTGATGCAGTTCCGCAGGGCCTGTAAGACGGAGCTCTTCCACCAGGCTTTCGAATAGGAGCCGCCACCGGTGATACAACCCATCACTTTAACATCTGTGATGACCCTGGTCCTCTACGGCCCTGGCGCGGAGGGGGGGGGGGCTGAGCCTGCCATCAAGTCGCCATCAGAAGTGGTATTTATGGAAGCTTTTATATGTATTAATTGTATTTATTGTGAATGTTTTATTGATTTTATAGGTTTTAATGTTTTGACTAGGCCGTCGGCCCATGTAAGCCGCCCTGAGCCCGCTTGCGGGGAGGGCAGGATAAAAATCCCAAAAATAATAAATAAATAAATAAATAAATAAATAAATATAGTGCTTGCCAGGGGTCCTTTCGTAGAAAAAGAGGTGCAGGAGCTCATTAGCATAACTCATTAGCATATGCTACACCACCTGACATCACTGGAAGTATGTCAGAAGGCAAGAAAGAAAGAAAGAAAGAAAGAAAGAAAGAAAGAAGGGAGGGAGGGAGGGAGGGAGGGAGGGAGGGAGGGAGAAAGAAAGAAAGAAAGAAAGAAAGAAAGAAAGAAAGAAAGAAAGAAAGAAAGAAAGGAGGGAGGGAGGGAGGGAGAGAGAGAGAGAGAAAGAAAGAAAGAAAGAAAGAAAAAGAAAGAAGGGAGGGAGGGAGGGAGGGAGGGAGGGAGGGAAAGAAAGAAAGAAAGAAAGAAAGAAAGAAAGAAAGAAAGAAAGAAAGAAAGAAAGAAAGAAGGGAGGGAGGGAGGAAGGGAGAGAAAGAGAGAGAGAGAGAGAGAGAGAGAGAGAGAAAGAAAGAAAGAAAGAAAGAAAGAAAGAAAGAAAGAAAGAAAGAAAGAAAGGAGGGAGGGAGGGAGGGAGGGAGGGAGGGAGGGAGGGAGGGAGGGAGGGAGAGAGAGAGAGAGAGAGAGAAAGAAAGAAAGAAAGAAAGAAAGAAAGAAAGAAAGAAAGAAAGAAAGAAAGAAAGAAAGAAAGAAAGAAAGAAAGAAAGAAAGAAAGAAAGCTGGCAGAGAGGGGACAGCTACTAATCCAAGCCTCAGAAATACCCCTATTCTGGGAGGAGAGCTTCAGTGGTGGCTGAAGCCTTCAGAAGGCTGGTCGGAGGAACAAGGACCTTTCCAGGGGACGGGGTCATTTTGCTGCAGCCATGACACAAGCAGGCATTCCCCCGCGGGGGGGGGGGGGCTGGCACCAACTCCCGGAGCTGCGCTCCCCCAAGCTCCTGCTCGAAAGGACCCCTGGTGCTCACAAAAAAGCAAACCCGATGAGGTTTGATGATCTGCACAAACTGGGGGGATCGTGTCAGGACTCGCAATAAGATGCAAAATCATTCTCCAACGTGGATGTAATACTTCTGAATTAAAAATTTTGTGGCACAGGCACCAAGGGACCACGAGGCAGCCTGAAACTTGACTAGCTTTCAGCAGATTCACTTAATGTCAAAGGCATACCAAGATCTTCTCCCCAAGATTTATAGCATCTTAAAGTGTCAAATGACATTTTATTCTTCTGTGACTAACCCTGTGGCATTCTTAGAACTATGCACTCTTTCTTTGTTCTCTGAGCAAGGTTCAGTAATTAAACACTTCCAAGTTCATGGCAAAACCCAGTTCGTCGGTCCATCCAAACCACAAATAATGGTGCGTTCCCTTCTCCACAAACCAGAATTAATCCAGTATTTACAGATCTTGATTTGCAAGGAAGAGAACAAACCACAGCGTGTGGATCAAATCCAGCTATCAAGGTTCCCCCAAGCCAGTGTTCCCTCTAAGCTGAGTTAGTGTGAGCTAGCTCACGGGCTTTTAGCCTCTGGCTCACACATTTTTTTCTTAGCTCAGGAAGGATAGCTCCAGAGCAAACTAAGTTATGCAGCAGCCAAATCGTTTGCTCACAGCTTTAATGCCAGTAGCTCACAAAGTAGAATTTTCACTCACAAGCCTCTACAGCTTAGAGGGAACATTGCCCCAAGCTTGTCCATGGAAGTAGTGAAACAAAGTTTGTTGTTGCATCTGAATCATGTCCTATGAAGCTAACAGAATTAAGTGATCAGTAGATCTAATTCTCAGCATGGCAAAACCTGCGGATACTTAAAACTAGAGACTGGAGCCAGATCAGACAAGACATATCTTTCTGTAAAACTTGGGGGGGGGGGAACCCCAGGTTTGCAGGGAAAAAACCTGAAATCTTAACAAAAAAACAACTTGGGGTGTTAAAATTCCCAAATAGAAGCAGGACCTGGAGCTATATTAAATTAATTCCTTCTCAGAGGCTGTTGAGAGGGGTTGCTAGGCAACCACAACAGTATCGCCAGCTTTCAAGTCTTGGTTTCTGTCAGTACGAGCCAGGGGAGGAGAGCAGGGCCCTTTCCAGGGCTGTTTTGGCCTTTGAAAGAGGACACATTGTGGTCAGGCCTTCCAGCAACCATTGTATGACCTGATACTACACAACTTGCGTAACTCACCCAGGACTGGCTGCTTGTTCAAAAACAGCCAATCAATAAAAACCAGTGCGGTGTAGGGGTTAGAGCTTCAGACTAGAATCTGGGAGACCCAGGTCTTAATCTCCACTACCGTGGAAGCACACTGGGTGACCTTGGGCCAGTCACACATTCTCAGCCTAACCTACCTCAGAGGGTTGTTGTGATGATAAAATAGTGGAGTAGAGAATATTGTTATCTGCTTCGGGTTCTCACTGGGCAGAAAAGCAGGGTATAAATGAAGTAATATTAGCGGAGGATGGAGGAGCAGATAAAAGACAGGTTGATTAGTTGGGAAATAGAAGCGGGGAAAAGTAAGGATATGAGGGTTTCCATTAGGAGGAAAAAGAAATAGTGTGGAGAAAGTGAGGTGCTGTACTGGCTTGCAGACTTAGAAGTGCCAGAAGTCAGGCTACGCAGAGTCGGTCAGTGCAAGGTCAGGGTTCCAGAGGTCAGGCAAAGCAGAGCTGATGGCTTAGCGTCTATTGTATGTGTTGTGTCTACACCTAACAGCCTCTCTCGGCTGTTGGTTTTATAGCCCCATGCCTGAGAGTCATGCTTGCAACAACCAGTTAGTTGCTCAGAAGCAATTCTGCAACTACTCATCTTTGTTATCAGCAAGCAACAGGTGTTGGGCCAGGAGGCATGCACTCTGCCATCTTGTGTGTTGCTCTGTTCTCAGCCTCCATCTCCGGCGCTCTAAGGGTGTAGGTGTACTGGTGGGCTGGGAATGGCCAACTGAGGCTCACCTACTGAATCAGGGCTGTTGGCTGTGAATCCTGACAAGCCTGCAGCTCCTTTTCTTGCTGGTCAGCTTCAGTTAACTCAAGGCTGCCTATACAGGGCTCCTCTTCTCCTGAGGAGTCCTCCTCTCCTGAGCAGACCTCACTATTGCTGAGACCTGGCTGACTCATGACAGGTGCCCCCACAAGTGTATGCAAGTTCCACACCATACAACTGAGCTTGGCAGCTACCACCAAGCAACTGGACCTGGGACAGTGGCTGACACTGCACTACTTGGCTATAGTTTTCTCAAGGAGAGGCTGTGGGGGGCAGGAAGAAGAGAAAGCTGAAGAAAGAATGGGGGGAGAAGAAAAGAAAGCAGGAAAAGCGGAACTGCTATGGGGGCTTCCAGGGAAAGGAAAGAAGTAACCGTGGGGGAGGTGGAACTGAGGTCCTTCTAGGTCCTCCACTTATATAACTTAGCATTCTCATACTCTTACAGGCTTTCAAGGATTTCTCCTCTTTTAAAATAAGCTTTCTGAATTATTACTAAACTTAGTTATATTAACTCTATACCATTTTTCTACCACTTACGAAGGTACCTCTTTGTGTTTCTCTCCTCTCTCTTGTGGCATTATTATTAACTATGAAAAAGGTTTCCAGAAATTAGAGGCCTGTGACACAGGTAGTTCTACTAAAGGATGTAAAAGATTCTGGAAAGAACACAGTCTTCTTGTGGGCAATTTGTTAGCAGGTGCTAAAATGTTAATTGCCCCCCAAATTGGAAAAGTGACAAGAAACCTTCTGTGGGGGAGTGGTGAGAAGAAAATATGGAATGTCATGACTACGTGTAAATTAACAGAGGCTACTAAGACACAAATGGGTCAGGATAAAGGTATGTCTAACTGGCGGAACGACTAAGAAAAAATACATAGATAAACATTTCAGAGTAAAATAACCCTAATGGAAGCATGCATGTCCAGAATTCAGTGTTCCCTCTAAGCTGAGTTAGTGTGAGCTAGCTCACAGATTTTTAGCCTCTGGCTCACACATCTTTCTCTTAAGCTCAGGAAGGGTGGCTCCAGAGCAAACTAATTGATGCAGCAGCCAAATCGCTCGCTCACAACTTTAATGCCAGTAGTAGCTCACGAAGTAGAATGTCTGCTCACAAGACTCCAAAGCTTAGAGGGAACATTGGTCCAGATCATGTCCTGACTTTTATTTTTGTTGATTATAGATCAGTTCCACCAAAGGCTCATTTTTGTATACATTTCGGGTGGGGTTTTTTTTTTCAGGCACTCCTATGTCCATTTACTCAAGAGTAAACACCGTGAAATCAGTAGGCTTAAAGAGGACGGCCCTGCAACAGGTGGCATTCTTAACCATTTATTCAGTGCCGTGGTGTTCAAACTTTTCAGACTCAAGACCCACCCTTAACCCCTTGACAACATCATGGGATGCCCTGAGCTGCAAGCACATAACAGGAAGTCACAGCAATCTCATAGCCACATGACAGGAAGAGGAGGAGCCAAAGTTATGATCTCAACAGTATCAAGGATAACACTGGGGAGGGGGTACAGGCAGGGCCTTTTTTGTAGAAAAAGCCCAGCAGGAACTCATTAGCATTATAGGCCTCGCCCAACAGCAGAAACATATTAGCATATTAGGCCACACCCCTGACAACGCAGCTCCCTCCCAGGATCGGCTTTCCCAGGTGCCCTGTGGCTTGCAGGGCGCATGGGGAAACCGAGGGAAGGAAGGCAGTTTCTGGATCGGCTTCCCCAGGTGCCACCCAGGGGAACCCAAGGAGGGGAGGCAGTTTGGAACCCCCAGGAGGGGGAGTCTGTTGGCGTGGCCAACTCAGAAACTAGTCAGAACTCCGTTCCTGTGTGTTCCTGCCCAAAAATAGCCCTGGGGACAGGAAATACAAGCCCATGGCGGAATCCACTCTACCGCAATGTGACCTGGACACACAATCCTGCTGTTCCTCAAAGAACAGGAGGAGGCATGACAGCCTTCCTCTCTACTCACATCCAAACAATATATTCGTATAAGGGGTGTGCTAGAAGAGCTCACAGCCCACCAGGTGGGGCTCCACAACCCACTTGTGGATCCCAAGCCATGGGCCTAACAACCGATTTAGAGGCTGCTACCGATCAATGAAGGGCCACGGCGGCTCAGTGGTTAAGATGCTGAGCTGCAGACCGGAAGGTCGGTAGTTCAGCAGTTCGAGACCCGAGGGCTGTGAGACGGAGTGAGCTCCCGTCTCTGGCCCCAGCTCCTCCCACCCTAGCAGTTCAAAAGCAAGACATTGCGAGTAGATAAATAGGCACTGCTTCGGTGGGAAGAAAACAGCGTTCCGTGCACCTCGGCGTCTAGTCCTGCCAGCCACATGACCACGGAGACGTCTTTGGACAGCGCTGGCTCTTCGGCTGCGAAACGGGGATGAGCACCACACCCCTAGAGCCTTGACCTTTACTGATCAGTGACTGCAAGGTTTTAAATTCTGGAACTCACTGAAACGAAGACTTTATTTTAAAATCAGCGAAGCCAGCTGGAGAGTCCTCCACCTGAACCGTTTCAAGAGGGGAACCATTGCTCAGGATCACCTTCCGGCTTGGCAACGACCAACTTGCACTTCACCAAGACCTTTCTTATGCCATTCCCCGATGTTGTAGATGACTGTGCTTCACCGACACAGGGGCACCCGTACAAGAAGCACTGGTGGAAAAGGATGTCAAGTTGCAGCCGTGGGGTTCTCAAGGCAAGGGACAAACGGAGGAGTTTTGCCATTGCCTGCCTCTGCAGAGCAACCTACATCTTTCTTGGTGGTCTCCCATCTGAGTACAGACCAGGGCCAACCCTGCTTAGCTAGCGAGATCTGACAAGATCAGCTAGCCTGGGCCACTGAGCTCAGGGCAAGAGACGAACAAAGGTGGTTTACCATTGCCTGCCTCTGCATAGCAACCCCCGTCTTTCTTGGTGGTCTCCCATCCAAATACTAACCAGGACCGACCCTGCTTAGCTAACGAGATCTGACAAGATCACCTAGCCTGAGCCATCCAGGCCCAGGCAAGAGACGAACAGAGGTGGCTTGCCATTGCCTGCTTCTGCAGAGCAACCCCCATCTTTCTTGGTGGTCTTCCATCTGAGTACAGACCAGGGCCAACCGTGCTTAGCTAGCGAGATCTGACAAGATCAGCTAGCCTGGGCCATTGACCTCAGGGCAAGAGACGAACAAAGGTGGTTTACCATTGCCTGCCTCTGCAGAGCAACCTACATCTTTCTTGGTGGTCTTCCATCTGAGTACAGACCAGGGCCAACCCTGCTTAGCTAGCGAGCTCTGACAAGATCAGCTAGCCTGGGCCATTGAGGTCAGGGCAAGAGACGAACAAAGGTGGTTTGCCATTGCCTGCCTCTGCAGAGCAACCTACGTCTTTCTTGGTGGTCTCCCATCTGAGTACAGACCAGGGCCAACCCTGCTTAGTTAGCGAGATCTGATGAGATCAGGCTAGCCTGGGCCATCCAGGCCCAGGCAAGAGACGAACAGAGGTGGTGTGCCATTGCCTGCCTCTGGAGAGCAACCCCCGTCTTTCTTGGTGGTCTCCCATCCAAATACTAACCAGGACCGACCCTGCTTAGCTAGCGAGATCTGACAAGATCAGCTAGCCTGAGCCATTTAGGTCAGGGCAAGAGACGAACAGAGGTGGTTTGCCATTGCCTGCTTCTGCAGAGAACCCCCCGTCTTTCTTGGTGGTCTCCCATCCAAATACTAACCAGGACCAACCCTGCTTAGCTAGCGAGATCTGACAAGATCAGCTAGCCTGGGCCATTGAGGTCAGAGCAAGAGACGAACAAAGGTGGTTTGCCATTGCCTGCCTCTGCAGAGCAACCTACGTCTTTCTTGGTGGTCTCCCATCTGAGTACAGACCAGGGCCAACCGTGCTCAGCTAGCGAGATCTGATGAGATCAGGCTAGCCTGGGCCATCCAGGCCCAGGCAAGAGACAAACAGAGGTGGTTTGCCATTGCCTGCCTCTGCAGAGCAACCCCCGTCTTTCTTGGTGGTCTCCCATCCAAATACTAACCAGGACCAACCCTGCTTAGCTTGCGAGATCTGACAAGATCAGCTAGCCTGGGCCATTTAGGTCAGGGCAAGAGACAAAGAGAGGTGGTTTGCCATTGCCTGCCTCTGCGTAGCAACCCTGGACTTCCTTGGTGGTCTCCCATCCAAGTGCTAACCAGGGCTGACCCTGCTCAGTTTCCAAGCTCTGATGAGATCCGGCCAGCCTGGCCTGGGCCAGCCTGGGTCAGGACCTTTGCGAAATACCTGACAATATCTGACTGCAATGCTTCAACAAAGTCGGTTGGGTGCCCCAAACCTGATGGCTTACCCCCACGGAAATCGAAACTTCCACTACAGATTGTTTTGAAAAGCCCCAGAGGGAGAGCACTAAATTGTTCTTTGTCCCGGAGGTTTGATTCCGGTGCACACATGGCAAGGCAGCCCTTAAAAAGGGAGGCGCCCAAACACGTGGCTTTGCCCACACCTGCGTCCCAGAGCAAGTTCAACCCAGGGAACGCTTTGCGGCTTGATCCGGGTCCAAAGGAGCCGCGGCGGCCTTCCGGTTCAGCTTATTCCATTGCTCAGCTGGTCTCGTAATCAGGAAGTTATTTCCAGTATTTAATCTGAGCCAATTATCCTATCGTGGTTTTTATTTTAAAAAAACCTGGCCCGAGCAAGCAAAAGGTTGTTTTCCTTCTGATGAAGAGATAGGAGGGGCCAGTTAGCTGTGGCCCCACCCAAATCGGTCCTTATTTCCAAGACCCAACCCTGACTGCAGACATTCACATCCAAAGAGAACAGAATAATACACATTAAAACTGCAAGTGGGTGGCATGCAGAGAAACGGGGGGGTGGGATATATCAATTCTACTCCGGTGATTAAGAAAAACACCTACCACTCGCCCCGTTCTCACAGCCCTTTGGACAGCTTTTTTGTCGGCTCTTTCTGTTCCCGGCCCACTTGCCTGCCTGCGCGCTTTTCGCATCAGGCCCCGCAAACTTGTTTGACGTCTGGCTTGTGTTAACAGCACGGCTTACGCCCCGCGGCTCTGTCAATAAACCAACCCCTTTCCTTTTGCTCTCCCGAAGAATCACACCCAACGGGGGCCTGCGGTCACGAAATCGTTTTCATGCCTCAGGTGTACAGAGAGCCAAGCCGGGAGGAGGTCAGATGCTTTCAAGAGCCTTTAAAAGGAACCGCATGCCCTGAAGGGTAGAATTTGTTGGGCTGGTTGCTTTAAAAAAAGAGAGAAAATCAATTGTGGTTTCCCTTTCAAAACACAGGTAAGTGGCCCAATCCTTAGCTGAGGGTCACCTGGATGTACTTTTCAGGCAAAACCTCACAATTTTACAGCCCCAGGTGGTCGGCCGTGTTGGTCTGAAGCAGCAGAACAAATTCAGAGTCCGGCGGCACCTTGAAGACCAACAAAGGTTGATTCAAGGTACGGGCTTTCGTGTGCATGCACGCTTTTTCAAATAGTTTGAAAAGTATCTGGGAAAGTGTGCATGCACACGAAAGCTCGTACCTTGAATAAACCTTCGCCAGTCTTACAAAGGTGCTGCTGGACTAAAACTTTGCTCTGATTTTACAGCGGACAACCATTGTAAAGAGCTTTCAGCTGATACATCGTCTGCCAGGGCGGCGAAGAGGTGAGCATATCAGATTCACCAGGTTCAAGCCCCCACTCAGCGACGGTAGCTCACCAGGGTACGGTTGCCAACTCCAGGTTGGGAAATTCCTGGAGATTTTGAGGTGGAGACTGGGGAGGGGGGAGTTTGGGGAGGGGAGGTACCTCAGGAGGGTATAAGGCCATAGAATCCACCCTCCAAAGCAGCCTTTTTCTCCAGGGGGAACTGATCCCTGTCATCTGGAGAGCAGTTGTAATACTAGGAGATCTCCAGGCCCCACCCGGAAACTGGCAGCCCTGTCACTGGGGCATCTTGGACTCGTCCCTCTCACTGAGCCTGTAGTTCACGAAGTTGTTGTGAGCATAAGATGGGAGAGGATGGAAGCACACGTAACATCCAGAGCTACCAGGAGGAGGAGGAGGAGATTGGATTTATCCCCCCCCCTTCACTACCCAAAGGCGTCTCAGAGCGGCTTACAATCTCCTTTCCCTTCCCCTCCCCACAACAGGCACCCTGTGAGGTAGGTGGGGCTGAGGGAGCTCTTTCGAGAGAACAGCTCTGAGAGAACTTGTGACTGACCCAAGGTCACACCAGCAGCTGCATGTGAAGGAGGGGGGAATCAAACCTGGTTCTCCCAGATAAGAAGAAGATGAAGAGGAGGAGGAGGAGGAGGAGATTGGATTTATACCCTGCCCTTCACTTGTAGTCTCAGAGCAGCTTACAAACTCCTTTCCCCTCCCCTCCCCACAACAGACACCCTGTAAGGTAGGTGGGGCTGAGAGAGCTCTGAGACAACTGTCCTTGGGAGAACCGCTGGTTCAGAGCTATGGCTTGCCCAAGGTCATCCAGCAGCTGCAAGTGGAGGAGTGGGGAATCAAACCCGGTTCTCCCAGATTAGAGTCCGCACACTTAACCACTACACCAAACTGGCTCTACGCCAAACATAGGGAAGAAATGTGGTAGGTTATTAACCCTGGCAATTTAAATAAAAACCCAATAAACATGCTCCTCCTCTCCCCCCCTCAGAAGCATGAGGTGAGATCCAACTTAATAAATGTGACTGCAGTTTGCGATTTACATTTTTATTATGGTGGGCCGAGGCTCCCGATTTCAGATTGTGCTGCTAAAGAGGACAGGAACTGCAAAATGGGAAGTGGCCGGCCGGATGAAACCTCGCTCCAAGTTCTTGTCAATAAAGTAGTTCATGGAGCATGTGGTTAGGCTCCATAGTTTGCCACGCAAGGAAATTTCTGACCACGGGACGCAGTCCGTTGCAAAATTTTGGAAGGCATTGATGGCTCTGTTGGGGGTGGAGCAAGGAATTAGTAGCAGTCGTCACCCAGAGACTGATGGCCAGGCAGAGCGCCCAAATCGAGTGCTTGAGCAGTTCCTCAGAAGCTATGGGGTTGTGGCAGGGGGTCAGCAGGAGACACTCTGCTTTGACGCTCGGTCTGCCACAGAGTCAAGGAACAAGTAGCCATCACGCCTACCCTCGATAACACAAGGTGGAATTTTAAAAGGCGCCAGCTGCACTGAGGGCATTTCTCGGCTTTATGATCTTCCTGACAGAATTTGACATCATCGGTACGCCAATCCTACTTACAGTAACACACTGAAATCAAAATTATATTGTGCTGGTCTGCCCACTAAGCACACACCGCTACTTTGCACAGGTTGCCGCACTGTTTGAACGAGACCCTGAGGCCGGGCCAAGTTGCACGGGGATTGTCTTTGCCTCGTGCACACGCACACTGAAATGCATGCGACTGGAATCAACCGTTTATAATCCTCACATCGGCAGCTCTGCCCCACCCCCCATCGCAACCCTCTGCTCACGCTTTTATTTAAAACTTTTTAAATCCTATCTTTCTCCCAAAAGGGATCCACAATGGTTGCCTTCCTTTTTGCCAGCTTTTAGACTGTTCAGTTCCTGGGGGCAGGGACACATCGTCTCACGTGCACCGTGACGGCCTTATACGAACAGGAATGATAAATAATTACATTTGCTCCAGCTACAAAGCATTTGTCTTCAGGGCCAAGAATGTGCGACCGAACCACTTGCACTGTACACAGATGATCTGTTTGTTTTTACTTTCACTTCATCCAGAACTCCGAGCAAGCGAGAGACGGGCCTTTGGTTTGACCCATGAAGGTTCTTACTATAATGCTCAGATGGGCATTGAGCCCAGTGGTTTTTAAATTACCATTATCGAGGCTCGTTCAAGATAAATGGGTCTGGAAAGTGTGTGTGGGGGGGGGTTTGTTGTGCAGAAATAGACCTAATGCAATACCGTCTTCTCAGGGATTGTGGCTACTTTCGTCTCCCTGCGATGATCAATCATTTGCCAAAGGGCCCGGGCGTCTTTGATTCTCCTCACTCAAGATCCTTCCTGACAAAATTGTCTTTCTTACTCGGGGTTTTAAAAATAGACCTCGAGACAATCTGGGCGGGTTGCAAAAGAACAACAAGGCTGATAATTCTCTTCCTGGCAACCGCCTCACCGAAAACTGGCACAGCCTCTTTGAGAATTATTGCAGAAGGCATCAATCGAGGGCATTCATTCTTCTTCTTTTCTTTTTTCCGGCAAAACCGGTGATATTTTTCAAGGTATTGAAAATGCTTCACGTTTCAGTAATCCTTAATAACCCTGTAATACAGGTCAGGATTGTAAATTGAGACGGAGAAAAACTGGCCCACCTGAGCTGCTCGCCAAACTTCAGGGGGGCGTTTGTGTGTAACTGCTTCATAGTTTATGCCCTGAGCCACTCTGAGACACAAAATTTGTGTCAGTTTTATATCTGCTCAACTGTCATGGCTTCCCCGTAAAAATCCCCAGGAACTGTAGTCTGGCAAAAATGCAGATAATTCTGTTAAAGAACCCAAACTCCTCTCGTGAACTAAATTTTCCCCGGGAGAGAGAGAGAGAGACTGTTTAAACCGGTTTTAACTTTAGGGACTAGTTTAGCCAGTTTAACACATCGCAGTTAACTGTTGTTTTCCAACTGGTTAAGTGTCTCCCCCACTAGGCGGATAAAAGACTGAGATTTACACTGTGTAGTGTCAACAACATCGACTGGATACTCTTAGGGTCATTTTACACCTCCCCTCTAAAGTAGTTTGACTGCTGTCTTTTCCTGTGCTGATTTCACAGTGGTGTGAATTTTCACTCCAGGGGGTCTAAGTGCACTAATCAACAGCAATTGTTTAAAGCAGAATCAAGCCGGTTGAATACTAGCTTGACCACAGGAGGGCAATTAGTAGATGTGGACATTTCAATAGCAGCCCGGTTTCACATCGCACAGAGGTGTGGGCAGGTTTTTTTGGAACTAGAATGATTCCAGTGGGAAAGTCAGATGTAAAAACAGCCTAAGCTGAGTGAAACCTGAAGGTGGAAACGGATCCAGCTCGGCTTGGGCCCATCCAGTTTCCCATCTGCCATCTGATCCACCACCAGAGGCAGAGGTAAAAATACTCGTCCATCATGCTTGGATCCAGCTCCACCGATGTATAAACTACTTGCCTCCAAAAAACCAACCAAACAAACAAACTGTGGGCTTGATAGAAGCTGCCCAGGAAATGTCCAACAGCCACTTTTGAGAGAACACATTATGATACCGGCTTCCAGGACTTTTTTTTGTAGAAAAAGCCCAGTTATGAACTCATTAGCATAATAGGCCACACCCAACAGCAGAAACTCATTAGCATATTGGGCCACACCCCTGACAGTACATCTCATTCGCATATTAGGCAGGGGCTGGGAAAGCACAGGGCAGGCATGGAAGCTTGCTTCTTCCCCCCCCCCCGAGCTTCTCCACCCCACTTCAGCATCGCCTTTCTAGTCCACCCCCCCCCCGAACCAGACAGCCAGGGAAAGGCGCTGCTGAAGTGGGGTGGAGACTTCAGCATCGCCTTTCTCGTCTCCTACCCCCCCCCCCCCCGAAAGATCGGGAAGGGAAGCAGGCATGTTTGCCTGACTGCCCTCGGTCTCTCCAGCCAACCCGCCAAGGCACACAGGCTGGGGAGACAAGAGGACAGCCAGGCAAACATGCCCCATTTCTTCCCCGAGCCTCTCCGCTTTTGCGGTGAGACTCGGGGAAGTGTGTGTGGGGGTAAATGCCTTTCTCTCTCTCCCCCAGATCGGGGAGGGAAAGAAAGGCATTTTCACTGTTCTTGGGTTCCTTGCCTGCCCTTTTCCAGTTACACCCGCTAGAGAAGGGAAGGCAGAGAGAGGCTTTTCCTTGTCAATTTCACTCTCAGCTGACTGGCCGGGAGTGAAATTGACAAGAGGGCCTCCCCAGAGGGGAAGAGGGCATTTTAACAGGCCACCTTTCCCTCTCGTGTGTAACGTGGGGAGGGCAGCGTGCTCTGTAGCCACGCAGGCCAGAGGTTTTGGTTGCAGGCGTGGCCAACTCAGGAGCCAGCTGGAACGCCGTTCCTGTGCGTTCCGCCCCCAAAATAGCCCTGCCAGTTTCTACAAAAGATGAGTGAAGCGCGCGCACAGACCGGCCAAAACAATGACAGTCGTCAGAAAAGCGAGGTCGTTATTGAAACACCAGCAGGGAAGGAGGCCGGGCAATCAGTTCCTCAGATTCTCCACCCCATAACCCAGTCCCACAATTACTGGCATCACATGGATTCTGTTCCCTTCTGTGCATATGTAGGTATGAGTCAAGTCACCCCTGACTTATGGCAACCCCGGTAAGGGGAGTGAGAAGCAGAGATGGTTTGCCGTGGCCTTCCTCTGCAGAAAACGTCTTCTCTGGGGGAGCAGCCACAGAAACCAAGTACTGGCCCTGCTTAGCTTCGGAGATCTGATGGGACCAGGCTGCACCACAGCATTTCACATCATCTTCCCTCCCATGCATATGTAAACGTAAAGGTTTCCCTCGCTCAAAATCCAGTCGAATACGACTCTAGGGATGCGGTGCTCATCTCCGTTTCCAAACCGAAGAGCCAGCACTGTCCGAAGACATTTCCGTGGTCATGTGGCCGGCATGACTAGACGCCAAAGTGCACGGAACGGTGTTCCCTTCCCACCAAAGTGGTACCTATTTATCTACTTGCAATTTCTGTCTTTCGATCAGCTAGGCTGGCAAGAGCTGGGACCAGAGACGGGAGCTCACTCTGTCATGCAGCACTCGGGTCTCAAACTGCTGAACTACCAACCTTCCAGTCTGCAGCTCAGCGTCTTAACCCCTTGCTAAATCACTAATCTGCAACACAGCACTATGGTGCCCGCCATGTTCCTGCTGGCTCACTTCTTGCTCCCTCAAAGCAAAAGGCTGTTCTTGGCTTCCTTCCACCTCACTGGAGCAGGAAGAGAATGCAGGTGGCATCACTGTTTGGAAACAGCTGCCTCCATTGCAGGATGGATGACTTGGAGCCTTCTGACATTTTGTGATTCGCCCCAGCTTCTTTGGTGGTCGCTACCAGTTCTCATAATTCCAGAAGCTCCGACAAGGTCAACAAAGTTGGGGGCGAATCTTAAATGACGTCCTGAACTTCCAGAAAGAGGGTAGGATAAAATGCATCGGAAAGAGTGGCTGACCCAATGTTGCCCAGTGAGCTTCATGGCAGGGCAGAGACTTGACCCAGTGTCTCCTTGGTCATAGTCTAAACACTCTAACCACGACACCAGTGAGGCGCTACTGCCAAAAATGGTTCCTAGTCCTCTTGGAGAGGGGGTGACAAGTGGAGTGCCTCAGGGATCTGTCCTGGGACCTGTTTTGTTCAACATCTCTGTAGATGATTTGGATGAGGGAACAGAGGGAATGCTTATTAAATTGGCAGATGATGCTAAAGTGGGAGGGGTAGCAAATACATTAGAAGACAGAGTCAGGATACAGGATGATTTGGACAAGCTGGAATACTGGGCTAAAACAAATATATTTCAACGGAGATAAATGTAAAGTTCTGCATTTAGGTAGGCAAAATCAAATCCTTAATTATAGGATGGAGGAGACTTGTCTTGGCGGTCGTATGTGTGAAAAGGATCTCTAGGGGACATGAGTCAGCAGTGTGACGCGGTAGCTAAAAGGGCAAATGCGATTCTGGGCTGTATCCACAGAAGTATAGCGTCCAGATCACGCGAAGTGATGGTATCGCTTTACTCTGCTCTGGTTAGACCTCACCTAGAGTATTGTGTTCAGTTTTGGGCACCACAATTTAAGAAGGATATAGACAAGGTGGAAGGTGTCCAGAGGAAGGCAATGAAGATGGCGAGGGGTCTGGAGACCAAGTCCCGTGAGGAAAGGCTGAAGGAACAGGATATGTTTAGCCTGGAGAGGAGGCGACTGAGAGGCAGGGGTCACTTCGTAGAAAAAGAGGTGCAGGAGCTCATTAGCATACCTATTGCTATAACTCATTAGCATAACCGACCGAATGTCAGTTTCAGCCCCATTATACCCTATGGGCCATTGAGGTCAATGGCAAAAACTCATAGGGTATATGAGGGGCTGGAGGACAGCGGGTTTGAGGGAGAGGTAGAGTAGCTTCTGGGACCTCTCCCCGAAATGCCCACCAAGTTTCAAGAAGATTGGACCACGGGGTCCAATTCTACAGGGCCTCAAACAGGTTGCCCCATCCCCTCCATTGTTCTCTATGACGGGAAAAAACGTTACTTTTTTCCCACCATAGAGAACAATGGAGGGAATGGGGGCAAACTGTTTGGAGGCCTGTAGAATTGGGTCCCCTGGTCCAATCTTCTTGAAACTTGGTGGGTACTTGGGGGAGAGGTCCCAGCAGCTACCCTGCAAGTTTGGAGCCTCTCCCTCAAACCACCTCCCCTACAGCCGCTTTTAAAGCCGCCGTCGAATTTCAGTGGCAATTCGGCGGCGGGCCGAATCAGATCAGAGAATCTGATTCGACCCGTGGCTGCCCTAGTGCCCACTCCTGAGCTGGCGGAGCGACGCTCTGCCTTGCTCCGGCCCCAAAGTACCCCTGCTGAGAGGTAATATGAGAACCATCTTCAAGGATGAAGGGCTGTCGTATAGAGGATGGTACAGAGTTGTTTTCTGTTGCCCCAGAAGGTCGGACCAGAACCAGTGGGTTGAAATTAAATCAGAAGAGTTCTCAGCTAAACATTAGGAAGAACTTCCTGACAGTTAGAGCGGTTCCTCAGTGGAACAGGCTTCCTCGGGAGGTGGTGGGCTCTCCTTCTTTGGGGGTTTACAAACAGAGGCTGGATGGCCCTTTGACAGCAATGCAGATGCTGTGAACTGAGGAAAATCATGAGAGGGAAGGGTTACATAAGTGCTTAGTTGTCGTGGCCCTCTCTTACATGCCCAGGGAAATGCCAAACACCACTTCGGGGCCAGTAAGCAATTTTCTCCAGGCCAGTTTGGCCGGGGATCCTGGAGGGTTTTTTTTTTTTTGTCATCTTCTGGGCATGGAGCAGCAGTCCCTGCAGATGTGGAGGGGGAGGTATTTGTGAGTTTCCTGCATTGTGCAAGGGGTTGGACTAGATGACCCTGGAGGTCCCTTCCAACTCCGTGATTCTACACCACTCTCACTCCTGATTAAAAACCCCCAAAATGAAACACAAACCCAGCAGCATAAAGACAGACTGGAGTAAAACTATGAAAAGCAACTTTTCATAGGTCTAATCCTCACAACCACCCTGCAAGGTAGGATATCATTACAACTGCCACACTGCAGAAGAAATGCTGAGACAGACAGAGACAGGGGACAGCCTAATCTGGAACTCAGTCTTAGCCATCACAGTGCAGTATGTCACTGTCGCTCCTGGAATAATTCCTGTATAGGAATAACCTCTGTGGATTCCTGCGAAAATAGTTATGCTATGCCTGGCCTTGCACACACAGAGGGATTTCTGGGGGGGGGGGGGGGGAGATCAGAGGACAACATTCCAGAAACGTAATACTTTATTCATGGATATTTCCTGAGAAAATGTGTCATCTCTAGCACTTCTCCGCAAGTAGAGACAAAGGCTCCCTTAGAAAGCAAGCCCTTCTAGCTGCCTTCTATCAACTGAAGTTGCAAAGCAAGAAAGAGAGAAATCTGGCGCACAGGACCCTTAGAATGATGTGTCAGGCCGAAGAACTCCAGAAGAACCCTGGCGGGTTCCATCAATGGTCCATCTAGTCCAGCACCTGTATCACACAGTGGCCCGCCAGTTGCCCTGGAGGGCCAATGAACATGACACAGAGGTCACGGCCTTCCTCTGATGTTGCCTCCTTGCACTGTGTTTCAGAGGTTTACTGCTTCTAAATATGGAGGTTTTCCTTAGTCCACATGCCTAGTAGCCATCGATGGACCTCTCCTCTGTGTATCTGTCTACAACCCCCTTGCAAAGCCATCCACAGGCGTGGCCATCACAGTGAGTTCCACAATTCAATCCCCCATTGAGTAAACCTCAAAAGGAAATTGGTTGTGGAAATCCCCTCCAAAAAGGCCCCGTGTTCCCCGTTGTCCGTCCTGTACCTATTGCCCACCAGCTTCATACGAACGTGTATCCTGCTTGTGTTGTGCTAAAATATGCGTTGTGTTGTACTGGTGCATCATGGGACTGTGGGAATTGCATCGGTGCCAAGGCCTTGCACAAATCAAGCGCCCGCACAGGAGAGCAGCACTGAGGCCTGCGCATTGGACAAGTCGTTCTTAAAACCTGGCACAGTAGCAGTTGGCATGCTGGATCTGGGCTCAAATTCCCACTCTGCGGTGAAGCCCAGCAGGCGACCCTGGGTCAGTCGGCCTCGCCTACCTCACAGGGTTGATGTGAAGATAAAACAGAGGGGGACCTTCCCCTCTCCTCTGCCCCACCCCCCCAAGAGGGCAATGTTGTGAGAATGAAATGGTAAGCATGGAGGCTCGTTCACACACGCACCGCTTGCATCAAGCGATGGCCTAAACATGATTGGTGACTTGGAACCACGGACAAAAACAACGCGCAACAGCATCAGTACGTGGCTCAGCCATCCTCCAGCGTAACAATAACTGTGGTCCATGCGCGTGAGCAAACCAGCAAGAAGTTATGGGAAACTGAAAAGTACTGGAGTCGGGAGGCTGGTGGGAGTCATTTCAGCATGGCAAGTTTATTTCAGGCCCAGATGAAGCATAAGGAAACGGAGGTCAGGGGGCCTGCTTATATACACAGGTAAGCCGCACCCCTGACCCTTGCTCACACAAGGCAGTTGGATAAGGTAACTGAATAAGTTCCAAGGTAATTGGATAAGTCTCAAGGTAATTGAATAAGTTTCAAGTTATTTGGATAAAATTCAAGGTAATTGGAGAATCACAGATCTAATCACTGAACATAACAGAAACCAACCAGGAAGAGCGTGGAGAGCTGACTTGCAGCAGCCCTTCGGAGGCATCAACAAGAGAAGCCAGTTATCAGCACCCGGCAAAACTCTCAGCAGTTGCGTTGACTTGACCTGGGACACGTCTGCAACCGCCATGCTGAAAGCCCCCCGGTTCATACCGGCCCAGTCCAATGCGACAGATCAACAATCTTGACTGCAGGGGCCTTTGCGGAGGGGATTTCCACAAGCAAAGGCAAACTGGTGGCCCTGTTTTAGAAGCAGAAATACACGCAAAAAGGCACAAACGCCAACGATCCTTTTATTCCTCTGAACAGCTGTGACATGCCTCATCAAAATCAGTAAGGGCTTTTTTTTGTTATGTTGGTCTAGGCCACAGAATCACGATTGATTCCTTAAGGGTCGAGGCCTGCAAAAAAATGCCAGATACTGTTTGCCATCCCACTTGTAGCAAAAGGGTGTCTCCCCCCTCCCAGCACCATCCCGCCACAGTTGAAATCAGAACAATTCCCAGTGTAAAGCACACAGAATCCGGCTCCAGAAGCATAAGGGCAGCTTTATATTGGTCACATACGAAGCCTTATTTGCTTCAGTTTGGTGACGCAGTTAGGAGCGGCGGACTCTAATCTGGGAGAACCGGGTTTGATTCCCCACTCCTCCTCCACATGCTGCCAGCTGGGTGACCTTGAGTCAGTCAGAGTTCTCTCAGAGCTGTTCTCTCAAGAGCAGTTCTCTCAGAGCTCTCTCAGCCCCACCTGCCTCACAGAGTGACTGTTGGGGGGAGAGGAAGGGAAGGAGATTGTAAGTCTCTCTGAGTGCAGGGTGGGGTATAAATCCAATTCTTCTTCTTCACCTGGCATTCCCATAGCGACCTCTTCTTCCTACCCTATCTTTTGTTTCTCTCTGTGTGTGTTTTAGCTTGGCTTTAATTGTTTTAAGGTATTTTAACGGCTTTTAAGGCATATTTTTACTTCGTATGTTTTGTAATCTGTTGTTCTGACGAGGGCAGAAAATCAGGGTAGAGATTACATAAATAAACCAATACACCTTCATTCTACTGAAAACCCATTCAGCCCTTTGTTGATTTGTGTGTACACTTCCGAAAGCACGACATTGCTAAAAATGACTGCAAAGCTAGAATCATGGCGGTACAGCTGCTAGCCAATCAGCACTGCGGACAGTTACCTTCTCCTGCAAACCAGCCAACCTAGGACCTTCTTGGTAGTGGCACTGCGACTTTAGAATGATCATCCCCTCTCCCACCTCTATTCAGCTATTCCACGCCAATGTCTTCCGCTGAGAGAGGTTTTCAATCCCTCCTCTCTTTGTCTGTGATCAGATCTGCTTCCTCCCCTGGTTTTTAAAGGCTCGAATGTTTATTATCGATTCTGGCAGTGAGGTTTCTATACCAGCTTTCGGTCTTGTTGCTTATTGTAAGGGTTTCGTGCAGTATTTTGATACCCCAGCCCTTTAAATGATATCGATTGACTGAGGTTTTTTTCTGAGGGGTGTTTTTTTTTTGCCATTTTAACCGTAGAGAACCGTCTTCAGTGTCTGTTTCGCTGAGTAAGCGAGCTACGAGTATTTCCAATAACTAATCCATGGAGGGAAGGACAAAATAGAATCACCGGCGCTCTGAATGCAAAGGCACGCTTACTTTTTTCCTTCTGGCAGCTTTGATTCAGCTGTGTCACGGTCAATGCAGGAGACTTACGGCAGCCCGATAATTTTATTTTTATTTAAAAATAACTTTTTTTTTATTTTGCAGCCACTCACGAAATTGTTCCTCTTGAATCTTTTATGCACTGCGGCACTAGCAGCGTTTTAAAATGAAAACCCAGGAACCTCAAGCAACTGGCACTGCTTGGTTCATTCCCGGTATCTAAAAATATAGGGTAATTTGGAGGTTGTGTGTGCGTGCCTTTGCCAAACTGGCGGATTTCCACCTGTCATTGACCAGCCAATGCATAAATACATAGGAGGGTACACTAAGACTCTAAGCCAACACAAAAACTGCTCTTCCATTTTTATGGAAACGGCCTGGAGAACAGGCCATCTGTTAGATAAACAGGTCAGCTTCAGAGGGTAATGGTTCTCGTCTGCAGTTGAACAGTTAGACTCGAGTCCAGAAGGACCTTAGAGACCAGCAAGTTTTTCGGGGTATGAGATTTCGAGGGTCTAAGTTTGGTGTAGTGGTTTGGAGTGCGGACTCTAATCTGGGAGAACCAGGTTTGATTCCCTGCTCCTCCACATGTAACTGCTGGTGTGACCTTGGGTCAGTCACAGTTCTCTCAGAGCTGCTCTCTCGCGAGCAGTCCTCCAAAGAGCTTTCTCAACCTCACAGGGTGTCTGTTGTGGGGAGGGGAAGGAGATTGTAAACCGCTCTGAGACTCCTTCAGGTAGTGAAGGGCGGGGTATAAATCCAATCTGTTCTTCTTCATCAGATATGAGTAGGAATGGAGATCTCTGAGTCTCTATATTTTTTCCCTTTTCTTATCTTTCCCTGGCTCCGGCCTGGTGAAACTCTACCTGGTGACATCCACGCCCTGCGGGACCTAGCTCAGTTCCACAGGGCGTGTAAGACGGAGATGTTCTACCAGGCCTACCGCTGCAGACAGCAACGGCCTTTACCATGTCCGGCCAATGATCCGCCCTATGGAGGGAGAGAAATACAGTACACACCATCGATGCCCTGGAAGACGTCTATTGATTTAAAAGGTAAAAGTTTCCCTTGCTCGAAAACCAGTCGACTCTGACTCTAGGAGGCGGTGCTCATCTCCGTTTCCAAGCTGAAGAGCCAGCGCTGTCCGAGGACTTTTTCCATGGTCATGTGGCCAGCAGGACTAGACGCACCCCTTCTTTAACTGACCGGCAACATTTTCCACAAGAAAGCAAGGCCGATCAGCTGTGAGCGCAATGAACAAGCATTATGATCCCGACTTGGGGAAAGGGGCCAAGTTCACTGGCACGGCGCACCCTCGGCCGAGCGCAAGGGCTCAGGTTTAACCCCAGTCAGCAACACTCAAATTAGCCATCTTCAGCCTCAAGATCCTCTGTCAACTCCGACGGGCTAAACTGAGCTTGTTCACCGTTGCTGTGTCTCTTTCCCTTTCCTCCTCCGGAGCGGGCTCATGCAAAGGAAACCGGGGGGCTCACACCTTGCGCTGTAGCACAGCAGAAGTAATTTCGGCACGTGCACCTTGTCGTGAAGAAAAGGGACACAGCTAAAATGCCATCCTCTGGGGAGTTTTTAGAGAAGCACTCCCCCGCCTCCTCCTATCGCCTTCTCTGTTGTCTCCCCGCACCCTTGACTATCTTTCCCTTAAAAAACAGACTACAAAAAAGTGGCCGCTGGTGACGACTGAGAGGTGATAGGATGACCATCTTCAGGTACTCGAAGGGCTGTCCTATAGTGGATGGTGCGGAGTTGTTTTCTGTTGCCCCAGAAGGTCGGACCGGAACCACCGGGTTGAAATTAAATCAGAAGAGCCTTTGGTTAAACATTAGGAAGAACTTCCTGACAGAGCGGTTCCTCAGTGGAACAGGCTTCCTCGGGAGGTGGCGAGCTCTCCTTCCTTGGAGGTTTTCAGGCAGAGGCTGGATGGCCATCTGACAGCGATGCTGATTATGTGAACTTAGGCAGATCACGAGAGGGAGGGCAGGGAGGGTTGCATCAGTGCTTAGTCCTCGTGGCCCTTTCTTACACACCCAGGGAAATGCTGTTCGCCACTTTGGGGTCAGGAAGCAATTTTCCCCAGGCCAATTTGGCCAAGGATCCTTGCCATCTTCTAGGTATGGAGCAGGGGTCACTGGGGGGGGGGGTTTGTAGTTGTGGATTTCCTGCACCGAGCAGGGGGTTGGACTAGATGACCTTGCGGGATCCCTTCCAACTCTTATGATTCTATAATTCTAATGTTAACTCAACCTGGATCAGAACTTGGGTGACCCAATTCATTTGTTGCAGGGCAATCAGTGACACTGGAAACGGAGGCGTGCTAGTCCACCCAAATGGTGCGAACGGGAACAAGGCAGCTCCATAGGTTGAATGGCTCCGCTGCATCCGGAGGGTCCGGTGGCATTCTTTCTGAAGCACTGAATTCGAAACTGATCTGGTTTGGCATCCCCAGTGTGAAATTTGCATCCTGATGTCCCTGGTGGAGTGCATTGCTGCCAAGGCACACCTCTGCCGTTCAAATGCTCTGAAGCTCCCCACGAGCGAGTCGGGTTGTAGCCCCGCATAGGGAACTTGCCCAGCTCCCAACTCTGTGCTCCTGCTGCTGAGCAAGACGGCTAATCTTGCATACCGCGCTCCCCACAGAATCATGGCTCAACGAAGTGCTGGCAGGATGAGGCCCCAGTAACCAAAAACACGCAGAACACGTGGGGCTTCCTCCCTGTTAAGATGACTTAAACCTCAGTTTTAGCCGGAACTCTGGTGATTCAGCCGCTTCATGGCAGACCAGCGCTTGAGGCTGGCTAGGGCTTCTGTCTTCTGGACTCGTAAGCCGGATCCAAGCCCTAGCGCTGGGGGAAGCGGCAACAGTCCTTCTGCCAGATCCCACTTAGCCGGGTGTCTGCTTGCTTCTTGCTCCTGAGGAACCTTTCTTGGTCTCCAGCATCTTGCAGGCAAAACAGTATTCCTGATTTTTCCTGAGAGTCAGTTTGGTGTAGTAGTTAAGAGTGGCGGACTCTAATCTGGGAGAACCGGGTTTGATTCCCCACTCCTCCACACGCAGCCAGTTGGGGGACCCTGGGTCAGTCACAGTTCTCTCAGAGCTGTTCTCTCAAGAGCAGTTCTCGAAAGGGCTCTCTCAGCCCTGCCTGCCTCACAGGGTGTCTGTTGTGGGGAGAGGAAGGGAAGGAGACTCTAAGCCGCTCTGAGACTCTGAATGAAGGGCGGGGTATAAATCCGATCTCTTCTTCTTCCTTATTTTCTTGCAGAGGTGGGTTTTGAAGAATGTCTCCCCAATGTATTTGTATGCTTACTAATTCAAGCTTCAGATTTCCACACGCTTTTCCTATTTTTCTCAAGCTCAAATCTCTGGGGGGGGGCTACTTTTCTACTACATTTTTTCCCCATTCCTTCCCCTCAGGAGCTCAGAACACCACTTCACGCTTCTTCCCCTCCTCAGCTACCCTGTGAGGACAGGTCAGGCTAAACAAAAGAGGAACTGGTTGAAGAGACGCCACAAGGCTGAATGGGAACTTGAACTCAGACCTCTCTGCCTCTCATTTCTCTACACTGACTGGAGGCAATTTTCTGTCCCCCGGAGCACACTGGTGTTGAAAGGACATGCCAGAACACTAAAGCACCATGCACGAAGTTGCGTGCCACACGTGGAAGCTGCTGAGAGTAATTTTGGGACTACTGCACATGATAACATGTTATGGGGTGAAGAGTTACGGAATTAATGTATATACTATGCAGCAGGTACATGGGCCTTCAAAAATATCTACTGGGGTTATATGGCAAATGATTACTTTCTTCCCTCCAGCTCCAATTCTTGGATTCCTTTTTGCAAGCAAGTCTCACTGGGAGAGATCCCTTAAATTAGCGTGGTCGTAAGCCAACTTGAGCACCTGCGACCGCTGCTTATCTACCTTGCACTATATCTCTGCTCTCGCAACTCACTCTCTTCTGTTTTTATTTAAGATCGGGGTTGACTTGCACTTGACGGTTGAGTTTTGATTGACGTCGCCCTCTTTGGACCGCTTGAACTGTTCCGTTCTGTTGACGAGTTCACATTTCCTGTATTACCACTCTGTATGTTCCTTATTTTTTTCCTTCAATAAAATTTTTAAAGATTTAAAAAAAAAAAAATGTACTGGGGCTGATGGCCAGCATCACCGGTGTAAGAGCAAGGGGGTTACAACCAGTGTTCCCCCTAAGCTGAGCTAGTGTGAGCTAGCTCGCAGTTTTTTAGCCCCTGGCTCACACATTTTGGTCTCCGCTCAGGAAGGAGGGCTCCAGAGCAAACTGATTTATGCAGCAGCCAAATCGCTCACTCACAGCTTTTATGCCAGTGGCTCACCAAGTAGGATTTTTTGCTCACGAGACTCCACAGTTTAGAGGGAGCATTGGTTACAACCGTCCTTAATTTCCTCTGTGTGATATACAGACATGCAGCCTCTCAACAGAAGAAGAGAAGAGAAGAAGAGATTGGATTTATATCCCGCCCTTCACTCACTTGGAGTCTCAGAGCGGCTTACAAACTCCTTTCCCTTCCCCTCCCCACAACAGACACCCTGTGAGGTAGGTGGGGCTGAAAGAGCTCCGAGACAACTGTCCTTGAGGGAACAGCTGGTACAGATGGCTTGCCCAAGGTCATCCAGCCAGGTGCAAGTGGACGAGTGGGGAATCAAACCCGGTTCTCCCAGATTAGAGTCCGCGCACTTTAACCACTACACCAAACTGGCTCCCAACAGAATGAAGAAGCAAGCAAACCAAAGTTGCCACCCCTGTTTAAAAGCAAGGCGGGCAAGGTGTGAACCTAGAAACTCTACAGGTGGCTTGGCCTATGTGCACAAAGCACAAGTCCCTGGAATACATAAAATTCCCACTGGCTTCTTCTGCCTTCCAGGAATTCCACGTAGGATACAACAGGGACTGCCAGATTTCCCGCAAATAACTCCAGCGCACCTCAGTCGACAATAATCGGCGTCTTCTGATCATCCTTTAAAAACAACAATAGCAATTATCAAGAGCACGGTGGCTTTACTGGGTACCTGAGCCACTCCCTTGTCTAAGAAAAGAAGACAACAAAATGGCAGACAAGCATTCCAGAATGAGGCCCGGGGAGGGGGGGGGGTTGGATATGGAAAACACAGTTCTCAATTTGCAAGGGGGGTTGTTATATGCCACAGAAGGGTCTAAGTCAAAACCCACCACCCACAGGTTGGGAGTGCCTCAGTCCGTTCTACCACTCTGAGGTCTCACGCCACAAATGCATTTCTCTCACCGGCAGGGCTCGTTTCGTAGCAGGAGCTCCTCTGCATATTAGGCCGCACACCCCTAATGTAGCCAATCCTCCAAGAGCTTACAGAGCTCGTCTTACAAGGGCTACTGTAAGCTCTTGGAGGATTGGCTACATCGGGGGGTGTGTGGCCTAATATGCAGAGGAGCTTCCTGCTACGAAATGAGCCCTGCTCACCGGAAAAGGTGACCGGCTGCTCCGACGCAACTCCGACGCGTACATGTGCTTCACTGTGCATTAAAAGAGGGATTCCGGGTTGCAGAATGTTTGGGGGCAGAAACTTAAAAGCAGGGTCTGAGCACTGAAGCACGGTACCTGACTTCAGAATGCCAGGGAGACAGGCGACGGTAGCTCAGAGAGTCCTCTTAAAAAAATACACATGCTCTGAAGCAAAACACACCCTGGCCAAGCTGAAAAGGGTGTGTCTCTGTGTTAAGTGCCATCGATTCCCTTCCGACTTATGGCGGCCCCATAAACGAACGTCTCCCGAAATGTCCTGTGTCAGTAGCCTTGCTCGGGTCTTGCAAACCTGACGGCCGCGGCTTTCTTGACTGAGCCCATCCATCTCATGTTGGGTCTTCCTCTTTTCCCGCTGCCTTCAACTTTTCCTAGCATTATTGTCTTTTCCAGTGACTCTTGACTTCTCACGATGTGACCAAAACCCGATAGCATAAAGCACTAATTTTAGTCTCTATGGAGAGTTTGGGCTTGATTTGGTCTAGAAACCACTTATTTGTCTATTTTGGGTGGTCTGCAGTCTCCAGAAAACTCTCCTCCGCCACCACATTTCAAGTAAATCAACTTTCCTCCTGTCAACTTTCTTCATTGTCCACCTATCACAACCATACATGGTAACGGAGAAAACCATGGCCTAGATTAACACGATCTTGGTTGCTAGTGACACATCCCTGCACTTAAAGATCTTTTCTAACTCCTTCGTGGCTGCGGATCTGCTTAAAAACAATGCCACTGCGATATCACGGTTTTCCATTATTAGCGTTTCTATGATGGACGACGCCGATCACCAATGCTCCCTTCTAAGCTGCGTCGTTCTGCGAGCAAAAATTCTGCTTTGTGAGCCACCGGCATTAAAGTTGTGAGCGAGCGATTTGGCCGCGGCATAGGTCAGTTTGCTCTGCAGCCATCCCTTCCTGAGCGAAGACAAAAACGTGTGAGCCGGAGGCTAAAAAACTGCGAGCTGGCTCACCCTAACTCAGCTGAGAGGGAACACTGGTTCCAAGCAGTGCTCCCTCTAAGCTGTGGCGTCTTGTGAGCAAAAATTCTGCTTTGTGAGCTACCGGCATTAAAGTTGTAAGCGAGCGATTTGGCTGCGGCATAGATCAGTTTGCTCTGGGGCCCTCCTTCCTGAGCAGAGACAAAACTATGTGAGCCGGAGGCTAAAAAACTGTGAGCTAGCTCACACTAACTCAGCTTAGAGGGAACACTGGTTCCATCACCCGTAGCTGTATGCCGGCACCCAAAATCTTACAACTCCCCTCCCTTCCGTAATTTTTAAGCAACTTTCTGCCCCCCCACCCACTGTGAAGGAGATCAAAGAAGCGTTTCCAGAGGAGTCCTGAGTTAACGAGTTTTCGCGGCTCTTGCTTTCAAAGCCCATTTCATGGCTTTTGCCCAAAAGGATTTCATGCACACGTACATAATTATTTTAAAGCTAACCACAGAATAAAGGCATTGGCTGCTGTCTGGAATCCAGACTATGGGATATACTGACACTTTTGTGGTCTACATGAATTACTTCCACAGACAAGCGGCTACGATTCTGGGGTTCACAGCCACCGTTAGCGGTGAGGAGGCCGCCTTTCTTCGACATGCAAAAATCCAGGGGTAAACCTGTTCTTCTAGCTCTCAATCAACATCCAGCGAAACCCAGTCTGCTCAACTGCTCTTCACAGCAACCCTGTGGCGATACATTCTGCACAAATGCCGTCTTCTTCCCTGTACTTGAGGCCTAATAACAGTGTTCCCTCTCAGCTGAGTTAGCGTGAGCCTGCTCACAGCTTTTTAGCCTCCGGCTCACACGTTTTTATCTTAGCTCGGGAAGGGTGGCTCCAGAGCAGACTAATTTATGCCGTGGCCAAATCGCTCGCTCACAACTTTAATGCCAGTCGCTCACAAAGTGGAATTTTTGCTCACAAGACTCCACTGCTTAGCAGGAGCATTGACTACTGCCCTTCTGTATCTTCGCCTTCCCACCGGCTAAGTCCCTGTCAGCATGGCGATGGAAACCACTGTATAGCAACCCTGACTTCCTTGGTGTTTTCCCATCCAGGGACTAACCAGGGCCGAGATCTGGTGCTTCATGCACCATTAGTAATCTATTTACGTATTTACTTCCTTCCTTTATAGTCTGCCTTCCCTGCTGCGATGCAAGGCGGATCACACAACTAAAAACAGCACAACAGCAAACGGGATAATGCATACAAACAAACAACCCCGTAAAAACCGGATTGCAAAATCAGATCATCCTTAGAAAACCGTATAATCCATGCAACAATGGACTATTTGAAGAGAGGATAGTTTCCTTTTTATTATCCGACTGGCATCCCCCTAAAGCAGGGGCGGGCAAACTGTGGCTCCGGAGCCGCATGCGGCTCTTTCACATATATTATGTGGCTTCCGGCTGGGGAAGCTAAATATCATTAGCAAACAAATATCACTGGACAAATTAATATCATTATCAATATCTGCGTTTACCCCTTTTGTTATTATTTTTGACAGTCTCATTTAATGTTAATAAAAAGCAAATTTGCTTCTTTTCCAATAAAAGCAGGTAATATTTGTTCATGTCTTGTGGCTCTCAAACATCTGATGTTTATTCTATGCGGCTCTTACGTTAAGCAAGTTTGGCCTCCCCTGTTCTAGCTGGCTCTTACGCTGAGCAAGTTTGCCCACCCATGCCCTATTACATACTCAGTCACAAGGTATCTTTCAATTGTTATGATGATTAGGGAGCGTAAGATTCGATCTCTTGCTGGGTGACCTTTGATTGCATTTCAAATCTGAGGTAGCATTTCAATCTGTATTCTTTGCTGTGTGTTTCTTATGTATGCCAATCAAGGTACCAAAACCGAAACCATACAGCGAAGCAGGAAGAACAATGCAACAAAACCCAAAACGACAGCAACACAATAAGCAATGCAACGGAGACTTCTGAAAATTTCAGTCAGTGGCCACGACCATGCTCCGTTCGTAGAAACGAAACGGAGGCAGAACGAAACCAAAGCAGATGCCAACTTCCAAAAACCCAGCCAACAGCTTCTCACAAAGCTCTGCATTGACTTCCTGACGAGACTGGCCGAGCTGCTGCGATGTCTCAACAGGCCGTGGCAGACAGCGAGTATCAAACCCTCGGTTAGTGTAATTCCTGTGGGTCTAGAGGGAAACCCAGAGTCAACTTCTGCTAAAATAAATCCTAAGCGTTCCCTGGAGCAGCCCTAATGCCCAAGATTAGTCCGATCTCATCAGAGCTCAGAAGTTAAGCGGGGTTGGTATTTGGACGCGAGACCACCAAGGAAGACAGGGGCCACAGTGAAGAAAAAGGCCACGGCAAACCACCTCTGCTCTGAAAACCCAATGAGGTGGAACTTCACGGGGTCTCCATGAGTCAGATGCGACTCGTCACAGCACACTCTACCTAGATCTACGGCATTTCCAATGGTACCAATCGGCTGAGCTGCTGCAGAGTTTTTCAGCAGAAACCACTGTGCCTTTATCCGTTTTTTATTTCTTTACTTCCTTTGGAGGCCACCTTTCTCCCAGAGACGCAAGGCAGACTGCAAAAATTAAAAACGACACGACATTGTCTCATGGTGTTTTAACTGCTGGAAGCCGCCTTGAGCCGGCTTGTCTGGAAAGGCGGGGTAGAAATGCAAATAATAAACAAATAAATAAATAAATAAACATAAACACAATACAAAACGGGAAGACTTATAATTAAGAAACAATCTAGAAAGCATCCACAGACAAAACACGCTCCTTTTCATAACAATGCCCTGCTAACCTGTTCTGATCTTTGCACTGCATGGAATGATCCTGGTGTGGGGAGCCTTCCTGATGCATCAGGGAGCCATTCCACCAAGCGGGGCCACGACAGAGAAGGCTCCGGGGGAGGGAGGTGTTGGTTCTTCATTTGCAGGGTGGCGCCTTCAAAAAGACCTTCCTCAGATGAGCAAAGCGATTGCAGCAGGGGAAATGTGCATCCTCCCAGGCTTCGGAAGCAGTATATTATGGCAGTCAAAAATGGGGGGGGGGGGGGGGGGGTTTCAACACCAGAAGCGGCGAACAGGACATCTGAAAGAGATACTAACCACTTCACTAATGCAGCTAATACAGAAATAAATGATAAAGATCTGAACAGGGAGCAATGATGACGGTAATTTGCTAGAGTCCAAAATAGGGGTGGGCACAAACCACATTATAGCAGTTTGGTTTGCGGTTGAGCCACAAGACGCCAGTTCATGATCTGAACCGGTTCGTATCGGTTTGTGAGCCATTTAAAGTTTAAACCCTGGCTTCCTGCTTTCCACAAAAAGCAGCAGGGAGTACAAAGCAGGGGTTTAAATGGCTCTGAGCACCCAGCAAGAGATTTCAAGACATGTGAGAAGCAGAGGTGGTTGGCCATTGCCTTCTTTTGCAGAGTCTTCCTTGGTGGTCTCTCATCTGAGTACCGACCCTGCTAAACTCGTGAGATCTGACAAGATTGGGCTATTTATTGATTGATTTGATTTATAAACTGTCCTCCCCACAGACGGGCTCAGGGCGGTTCACAACAATCCCAATACCACTAAAACAACAATTAAGATAACAATTAAAAACAGTAAAACCATAAAATACCGTGCAGACAAGCTAGTTCCGATGTCAATTCCACAGTACCAACATTAAGATCCAGGCCCCTGGAGGGGAGATAGCCAGGAGGGAAAAGCCTTAGAGTCCATTCTCCAAAGCAGCCGTCTTCTTCAGGGTCTCTTACCATGCTGCCTTTTCTCCAAGCTACAACTTGATAATGGAAAGCGCTGTCCAGTCACAACTGAATTAGAGCAACCCCACAAGGTTTCCAAGGCCAGAGACGTTCAGAGGTGGTTTGCCATTGGTTGACTCAGCATCATGAATCTGGACTTCCTTGGAGGTCTCCCATCCAAACACTAGCCAGGGCCAACCCTGCTTAGGTTCTGAGATCTAACAAGATCAGGCTAGCCTGGACTACCCAGGTCAGGGCAAGCGACACCTCAAGGCCTGCTAAATTCCCTTGAGAGCAGGATTTGGAGTTCCTCATTCCTCAGCAGATCTCATCATCTCCTCAGCTCAGGTTTCCCCGTCTGCAAAACGGGAATGCCAAAGGTCAACCTTGTTGGATTAATACAAGGCTAGACTTGGTGAAGAGCCTAGGACTGAACGCTGGGTTCTGGGTCCATGCTGTCAGAGGACTGGCAACGAAGCACAAAGGAGAGAAAAAATGAACCCAAAAGGACTGGGTTGCTGACCATAACATTCTACAGGAAGCAGAAAGGGGACGAGATCTGTGGTAATGGTGGAGGAAGATGAAATCCAAATGTTAGGCACCTGTTGGCTTGAGGCCTAAGGAACTTCCTGGGACTGTGCCTGCCAGACCTCAGAGACGTCTCTTAGTGCAGATGTGAACTGAGCTACACAACATCAGTCCCCTTGGCTTGCTGGTGGCATGAAGCTGAAGACTGGGGCCCAGCCCGGTATAAAAAGCTGGCCTTCAAACTTTGCCTAGTCAACGGAGCAGTACTCTCTGCCTGCTCTGTTTGTAGCTTCAGCATCTGCTCTCCCTGAGCTGGACACCATCACATCTGGATTCAGATATGATGGCCGTCCACTGTGTGAGACAGGTTGCTCAAGTAGATGGACCCACTCGTCTGCTCCAGGCGGGCTCCTCTGATGTTCTTGGATACGACCACCCAGAGAAGACATGAAGCATGATGTGCTTCTCACTCTCCACACCTGTTTGTCTCCTGGATGGGAAGGGTGACTGGCTTCCTGGCCAGACTCAGAACCATCCATAGACAGGAAGTGGCCTTGTACCATCTCCTGACCAGACTTTTTGATGGGAGACTGGTTAGTCATTTGGCCAAGAGTCATTAACTGTTGAGAAACTTCCCCCACTGCGATGGAAAATTCGTGGTTGATCTGGGTCTCCTGGGTTGCAAATGCATTTCACCACAGCTGGACATAGCATGCTATACTGAAGGCCAGGGTCAATGTAAACCCAATCTCGTCACAGAAACTGAGCGAGAAGAAGAAGAGGAGGAGGAGACTGGGTTTATACCCCGCCCTTCACTACCCGAAGGAGTCTCAGAGCGGCTTACAAACTCCTTTCCCTTCCCCTCCCCACAACAGACACCCTGTGAGGTCGGTAGGGCTGAGAGAGCTCTTTCGAAGACTGCTTCTGAGAGAACAGCTCTGAAAGAACTTATGAAGTTGGAAGTTTGGAAAAGATGCATGCAATTTGTAACAGGAAGTCTTGTTTTTTAAAAAAAAAAACACTTAAGAAAAGAGAGAAAAGATTGGATTTATACCCCGCCCTTCACTACTCAATCTCAGAGTAGTTTACAATCTCTTTTCCCTTCCCCTTCCCACAACAGGTGGGGCTGAGAGAGCTTTCTCGAGAACTGCTGGTGAGTGAACTGCTGTGAAAGAACTTTTGACTGGCCCAAGGTCACACCATCAGCTGCACATGGAGGAATGGGGAATCAAACCCAGTTCTCCCAGATCAGAGTCCATGCTCCTAACCCCTACACCACACTGGTGTAGCCTGAGGAGGATGTGGTTTGGGGAGGGGGTCTTCAGTGGGGTAGAATGCCATAGGGCCCACCTTCCAAAGAGGCCACTTTCTCCAGGCAAACTGATCTCTGTCGCCAGGAGATCACTTATAATCCCAGGAGATCTCCAGCCACCACCTGGAGGCTGGCAACCCTAGCCAGAGTAGACAAAGGGATTCATAACAGTTCATTTTCAGCTATTTAACTAGATGGGTTTATTTCACTGAGCCCCATCCTTTTTCCAAAAACATCTGACGGCATCCATGACCCCACCCCATCTACCTTTTATCCTCATAATGACCCGGGGAGATAATAAGGCTGAGAGACAGGAACTGGGCCAAGGGCACTCTCCGACCTCATGGCTGAACAAGAATCTACACCTGGGTCTCTGCAGCAGCTGGCCAGGGTTCCCCAACATGGCGCCCACCAAGCTTTTCAGAAAGTGGGTGGAGCCACTGTAAGGCAGGGCTTGTTACCAGCTCCCCTCCTTCGAACGAAAGGGTTCCCCATGGCAGCAAAGGAAGGAAGGAGATACTTCATTTGGCGTCTCCCAAGGCAGCCATTTTGGGATTGATGTTCTCCGCTCCCTCTCAAAATCCCCTTGGTGCCCACAGGTTCGAAAAGGTTGAGGACCCCTCCTCTGACAGCGGCACCAAGCTGGTTACTGGTCTTACCTCAGAATGTTGAAGTTTATCGATTAATCTGCAGTTTTGGAGGGGACGGAAGGCCAGCCTTTTTAGAAGGGTCGTAGGGTTTTGATGGTTTTGATGGGCAGCCGCTTGTACTTTTTAAAGTCTGTCATTTTAGCGACAGAAGAAGAGATTGGATTTATACCCCGCCCTTCACTCGGAGTCTCAGAGCGGCTTACAACCTCCTTTCACTTCCCCTCCCCACAACAGACACCCTGTGAGGTGGGGCTGAGAGAGCTCTCTCGAGAACTGCTCCTGAGAGAACAGCTCTGAAAGAACTTGTGACTGACCCAAGGTCACACCGGCAGCAGCATGTGGAGGAGTGGGGAATCAAACCTGGTTCTCCCAGATTCGAGTCCGCGCTCCAAACCACTACACCAAACTGGCCATAGCTGGACATTTTTAATGAGTATTGGTTTTTGTTATTAGCATCCACCTGGGGTCGCAACTTCCCAAGAAAAAGGCAGGTTTATAAATGTTTTAATAAATAGAACGTTTTTATCTCATTCTTTCTCCGAAGGTCTCAAGGGGCTGTACACAGTCCACCTGCGCCTGCAACCAAGATATAACTCAGACTTGAGTTTGGGTCTTGCAGGGCCTGGATGGGAGATCTTTTCTACCTCAATAGGGCCTCAAAGTTGGCATACAGCATCATTCCCCTCGAGGGAAGGGCTGCGGCTCAGTGGTAGAGCATCTGCTTGGCATGCAGATAGTCCCAGGTTTCAATCCCTGGCATCTCCAGTTAAAGTCAGTATTTATTCATTTGTAGAAGAAGAAGAAGAAGAAGAAGAAGAGATTGGATTTATACCCCGCCCTCCACTCCCCAAGGGAGTCTCAGAGCGGCTTACAAACTCCTTTTCCCCTCCCCTCCCCACAACAGACACCCTGTGAGGTAGGTGGGGCGGAGAGAGCTCTTTCCCAAGCTGTCCTTGAGGGAACAGCTGGTACAGAGCTATGGCTTGCCCAAGGTCATCCAGCCAGGTGCAAGTGGAGGAGTGGGGAATCAAACCCGGTTCTCCCAGATTAGAGTCCGCACACTTTAACCACTACACCAAACTGTTGCATTTATATCCCGCCCTATCCCACAACCGGCTCAGGGTGGCTCACAACAGAGATAAAACAATAAATACACGATTAAAACCAATTAAATAAGAACAAGATGGCAGCAAAAAATAACATCAGTCCAGAGCTGCCCAATACACTTCCCGGTAGGATAGTAGGCATTTGTAGGCCTACTACGGGCAGGGGAGGCCGAGGTGGCAAAAACATCTGCCACCTCAACTAAAGGCCTGGCGGAACAGCTCTGCTTTACAGGCCCCGCAGAACCGTAGCAAGTCCCCCAGGACCCTGATCTCAACTGGGAGCGTGTTGCACCAGGAAGGGGCCAGGGCAAAGAAGGCCCTGGCCGTGGTTGAAGCTAAGCGGACTTCTTTCGTGCCAGACACAACCAGTAGGTGTTGTTCAGCAGAGCACAAGGCTCTCCGGAGCATGTGGGGAGAGACAGTCCTAAAGCTATGCTGGTTCCAGGCCGGATAAGAGCTTTAAAGGTCATCATGATGTGAAGGGAGCCGCCGCCAGTCTGAGTAGACCATACTGACCCATGATGGACTAATGCAGGGGTGGCCAACCTTGCTTAACGTAAGAGCCACATAGAATAAACGTCAGATGTCTGAGAGCCGCAAGACAGGAACAAATATCACACACACGTTTTTATTTTTAAAAATATGCAAATTTGCTTTTTATTAACGTTAAATGGGACTGCCAAAAATAAAAACAAACGAGGAAAACCAGTTATCGATAATGATATTACTTGTTTGCTAATGATATTGAGAGAGATGGAAAGAAAGAATTAAAGAAGTGGAAAGAAAGAGAGAGAAACTAGGAAAGCAAATAGATGGGAGGGAGGAGGGAAGGAAGGGAGAAAGAGAGAAAAAGCATGCCTCCCCTTTGCTTCCCCAGCCGCCCTGCCAGGAGCCGCACAATATATGTGAAAGAGCCGCATGTGGCTCCCGAGCCACAGGTTGGCCACCCCTGGACTAATGCTTCGATTCGGTATGAAGCAACTTCATGTGATCTCCTGGGAAGCCCATCCATACTGCCTCAAATTCCATTTCGGAGAAACGTGGGATTATAAAATTTACCGAGTTGGAACCATCCTCCCCAAGAATTTAGAGCGAGTCAAGCTATAAAATCACTTCCCACTGGAACCCATTACCATCTACTCCCATGTAAAGCTTCTCAAAGCAAGATTATCCCGAATATCCTGAGCCTCAGCTGGACTGAGCGCGCCTTAGAAGACTTGTGGTTTACTCCAGGGAGGTCTGATTCTGGGGTAGACTCAAAGCCAAAGCATTCCAATGGACTTCCTACTGTGTTGCAAGACCAGATTGTAAAACAACAATCTGGCCTCCTTTTTAATAAATTTTTTTAAAAAGGACAGAAAGCTTGATAAGCAGTATGGCGAAGGGCATTCATTTTTTTTAACGGTGCCAGATGATCTGGAGGCGTGGTTTCTAATTTTATGAGGGAGAATTATCATTCATCCCTCCAGTAAAATGCAGAGTCAAAATCTGTTGGAAAGCGAGACAGAATCGACTCTCTTGACTCAACAAATCGTAGGGGGGAACTATATTGCTTGCTTTATTGACAGAGAAACAGCATGACCTCTACTGTATTCCACAGAGAAGGCCCCTCCGTAGATGACCCTAAGACACACAAGTACCTCCAAATAAATTACTCTGTTGACAGGGAATTGATAATATTGGAAAATATGGGCCTAAGTCAGTGCGGTAGATCTAGCCATCTTCCAAATAGCCGTCTTCCGTCCTCAGCCTTCCACCAACTCCAGTGGTTCTTCCGCCAAACGGAAAAGCTACTTAAGCTGAAGGATGGTTTACGATGAAGGATGGAGGCTTCAAGCCTGAGCCAAAAGGAAAGGTTGGGTATAACTATTTTAATGAATTTATTAAAAGAGTAAATAAACTTTGCTCACTGGAATGGTAGGATTGGGGTAGCATCCACCCCAGTTACCCTGAATGGGGACAGACGTCACCTCAAGGGGTGTTCTACAAATCTTGGAGGGCATTCAGAACTTTTAGGGGCAAATGGGGGGGGGGGGTTGTTGAGAGTTTTAGACAGTCCCTTTCTCCCCCCCGCCCCCCGGTCCTAGATGATTAACAGTGGCAAAAGTTAACAGATGGAGCTGTCTTCTCCTGGGTCAGACCACAGGTTCTGTCCACTCTATCAGCAGCCTTCCATAGTTTCAGGCACAGAGGTCCTCTGAAACATCTGAGTTTCTTCATTGTGGGGGGATTGAACCAAGGTTCCGCCACTGAATCAGACAATCCCTGCAAGACTGCTGGTCAAAATGGACCACTCTCGTTGACTCTGGCGGGAAGCTGCTGTCCAAGTCCTTGGCTAGACCACCTGCTACTTGAGAAGCTTTCAACTGGAGATGCCAGAGATTTAACCCAGGGCTTCCGCACTGAAGAATGCGCTTTGCTACTGAGCTGTGGCCTTCACAGCAAGGCCGGTATCTAAACATTTGATGCCGACTCTTTCTTAAGAGGCTGCTAGTGGTGCGTGGGGACATCCTATGGAGGCCTTGGCTCCACAACACCAGATCTTATTCCTCTGCACTTCTTCTTGTCTCCAGGCCTCCTTAAGACCTCACAGAACAACCCAAATCCACTCACTTAAATAACCCCAGCCACCTGTAGCGCTGCAGAAGTTCCAACTGAAATTCGCCACCTCTCCTATAATTGATTTGCGGGAGAAAGAGAAGACAGCGCCGCCTTTGAGACACTGTGCTAAGCCACAGTTTGCACCTATTCTGCTAAGCTTCCAAATGCCCAACAGGCAAAACCCTGGTTTAGAGAGTCGCCTTTCTGCTTACGTTTTCCATCTAGTTCCATTTCACTCCCAGCTCCACAATGGAGGCAGAGCGATGGCCGTTAACTACGGTTTGTCAACTCAGACATCACTCCAAACCATGGTTAGCACAAACCGTGGCTTGTGAACTCACAACGGACCATGGCCTTGCATTCCCGTTTGCCACCAAATGGAAACAAACAAACAAATCCACTGACTGACAGTTCAGACATTACGTGAATCCACTGTTTGGTTGGGAAACATCTGAGCAGAGTTACTGAAAATGGATGTTTTGCCCTGAGGTGACACCTTCCTTCATTCTTATTTATTTAGAGTCCCACTCAAGAGGCACTACGCCTGCCCAATCCCCATTTATTCAGTGGGGCTAGCACAGAAGTCAAACTCAATGAATTAGTTTCAAAGACAATAATGTAAGAGGTAACAGGGATTGGAATTGAGAAATAGGACTGGAAACAGGAACTGTTTTTAAGAAAAGCAGTTATCTCACAAGCAGCAAATTGAATTTTCTGTATAAATAAACAAGAACATAAGAACATAAAAGAAGCCAATGTTGGATCAGGCCAATGGCCCATCCAGTCCAACACTCTGTCACACAGTGGCCAGAAACACCAGGTGCCCTCAGGAGGTCCAGCAGTGGGGCCAGGACACTAGAAGCCCTCCCACTGTTGCCCCCCAAAGCACCAAGAATACAGAGCATCACTTGCCCCAGACTGAGAGTTCCTATCTATACCTTGTGGCCACACAAGGTATAGATGGTAAAGGGAAGCTATATCCCATAAACAGTGTTGCTCTAGCTGCTTGCATTTGGATGGACAACACAGAAACATAAAGCTGGAAGGGACCCCAAGGGTCATCTAGTCCAACCCCCTACACAGTGCAGGAAATTCACAACTTCCTCCCCCACCATTCCCCCAGGGACCCCCCCTGCTCTACACCCAGAGAAAATTCTCAACAAGTCAACAGCTTAGCCCATAAGGCGCTACTGGACTCGAATATAGCTCTTCTATCGCAGACTTTCCTAAAACCAGCTCGGCGGTGGTGGAAAGAGCCATCAAGCCGCAGCCGACTCACGGTGACCCCGTAGGGTTTTCGAGGCAAGAGACATTCAGAGGTTGTTTGCCATTGCCTGCCTCTGCGTAGCAACCCTGGACTTCCTTGGTGGTCTCCCATCCAAGTACTCAACCTGGGCCACCCCTGCTCAGCTTCCAAGATCTAATGAGATGGGCCATTCAGGGTTTAAACTAGCAGAGCGCACAGTTATTAACTGAGCTTAGCTATATCTCACCTGCGTTCCACCCTGGTGGAGCCAAAGGGGCACCTGTGGAGTTCCCCTCCAGACTCTAACCTGACACAGACTGACTTAAGTTTTAGCGAAGGTCGTGGGATTCTGGGCTTTCCAATCACAACCTGGACCGGCCTCGCTGAAATGAACATGAGCTACTTTTATGCAACTCCTACTTTTGTGCAACCTCGTTCAGGACAGTTTCCCAGTGGATTGGGCCTTTAGGCTGCAAACTTGAGAGCTGTTGGCTCCCGAAGAGGCCCAATGAAAGCGGAGTACGCTCACGTAGATCACTCCAAGACTCGAGCTGACATGAAGCTTCCAAAAGGCCCTGCGATTTCTGTCTTTCTTTCCCCCCCCCCCCTCCATGCCCAACAACTCTGCCTTTGTTTAAAAGAAGCACCTCCACTATTAATAACAGCAAGTAACAACTTGCCGGATTCTTGGCTCCAGATACAAGATGGGTTGCAACTCTCCCTCCCGTTTTTTCCTTTACGATTCTTTGTTTGCTTCGTATTTTTGCAAAAATCAACCAAAGCAACCCCACTCCTAGCACCCCAGCACGCTGTCTGGGCGATGTTTGGATTCGGCCCTGACAATTTGCACCGGATTAAGTTTATCGACAAGACGGGTCCGCTGCAGCGTGTAAAAGTATTACTAACCTGCAATGAAAACGTCCGTGGCGGTACAAGCAAATAACCTAGGGCTAGCCTGTCTTACAAGACAACCCTGATAAGCTGAGAAGCTCAGTGGAAAAGGCTTTCTGGTCAAAAGTCAGGAGGCAGAGTTTATACTCCCTTTCTCTTACAAACCCACCATCTTGTAGAGACATGACTTCATTCATAAACACTGCCTGGAAATTTTTTATAAATGACCCCAAGGCGGGGGGGGATTTTAAAGATAACAGCACAGTGGCAACACAATGGGAATTTTTCCCAGCTAGGGAAATTCTCCTGGGGGAAAAATATATATATATATTCACATTCGACTACAAACCAGCTTATCTTAGTAAGGTTACCGGGGGGGGGGGTGTGTATAAAAATATAATGATATCTAGCTTTCTGTGACTGCTGGATTTTGAAATGAGATGAGGAAATCTTAAAACACACACAAATATCTCAAATGTCTATTTCAAACAATCGCAACATAGCTATTGGAATCTTTTGGCTGCGGTATTTCAGACCCAGCTTTCGGCTGGCTCATGCACCCACGTTCAGCATCGGATGGCCGTCACCAGAAGTTACGGCCCTGCACCTGAGAAAAGGGCCCCTGTAGGCTGAGCACCACAGAAAGGTCCCCCTCCTCAATTCGAACACAGCACTTTGCGGCCGGCGGAACCAGTTCGCACCATCAACAATGGCACCGCGATCTAATACTGAGAAACCCGGAAGGAGACATGTTTTATCTAAGGACGGAAAGAATGCTGAACAGAGACCGGGGGGCTCAGAATCCAGTCCGTCCAGAGACTTATGGCAGTCATGCCCGCCTAAACCCACTGCAGTCAATGAACTTAGAAGGGCGTGGCTGAGCATCAGCCTCAGTTTTCTATCTGTGAAATGGGCCTTCCCTGCAAGACAGTTACTGTTCACAGTAAAGCACGTTTCCCACACTGAGGCGCCACAGAAACAAATACTGCTAATATTATGCAATGCTCTGGAGCTGTCCTGCCCCATGGAAACGAGAATCCATCCTATCATTAGATTCCAAACAAACACCAGGCCGGCCTAACCAAATACTCTCAATCTAGCCAGTATGGGACTCCCTGGACAAATGGACAAGACAGACACGCATTCCGTTGAAATATTAGAAAACGCGGCGTTACTTGGGTTCCCTGTTCTGGCCAAAATGTTCTCATGACTCCAAGATACGCCTGACTCAGCCGGCCACCCCCCAGGGCTGACCTTTGGGTTACATCAGGCTGCCCAAAGCAGAAGTGAATGAAGAGCGGAATGGAACACATCCATGACACCCTCTCACTCCACCCCCCGGAAACCGAAACCCATCTGGAGCTGCTGGGACTTCCCTGGCCTCCACGCAGCGCATGAACACAACCACGCCGCTCCCTAAAGCAATGGATTTGCAACAGAGATACCTAGGCATTTTTTTTCAAATGAGAAAAGAAGTAGAAAGGCGCAAGAATAATTTACCTACGGAGTCAATCTCCAGGAGGCGCTGCAGGTCACGGATGCTGTGGATCTCGCTGTGAGCCAGCCTTTCAATCACCTCTTGGGGGATCTCGGCTTCCTTTTTAAAAAAAGGGGACAAAACCAGCCAATCATTCTCTTCTCTCGCTCCGAAAAGCCTCCCTTCTGTGTGGCATGGTCTACAGCCACAGAAGACAGGAGGGCTCGCTCTCCCCCATCCACCTTCCCACCCCAAACCCGCCACAAATAAATCAGGGAGGAAACAGGGTTGTTCGTTGTTTTTTCCCCTCTTAAAAAAAACACCCTTGCAACTGCATCCAGTTGCACACATTCTTCTGCCTCCGACTGGCATATCTAGCAGGTGTCCAAACCGGATCCTTTCCCAGGAAGCGAGATTAGTTCCAGAACCCCCCCGTATTACAGGGAGGCTTTCTAAGGATGTCTATGCATTTGAGCCTCCCTCCCACTCCACCCCGGAAATCTCCCCAAAACCTGGCAAAAGCCCTCCCAGCAACCCATCAAAGGGGGGGAAAAAAGGCTGCGTGAAAATCCACAATCCAGAGCATGTTTACTAGGGAATAAATGGAGGGGGGGGGGGGGGCTTGCGTGCAAAGATGGTTAGGGTTTGAGCTGCACAGCACACACCCCATGCACACTTAGGAGGGGGGGTCGACCCCACTGAAATCGGTTGACTCCTGAGTAAACATGCGCGCAATCTGTTTAGTGGGTGTTCCCAGGAGGGAGGGGGGCCGCCAAGCGCCAGCCACAGGGCACCACACCGAGCTGAAAGGCAGCAGAGTTTGTGAGGCTGCCGATAGGATGAACAGCTCACCCCTGGGAGTCAGCCCCACTGAACTCGGTGGAGTGTTCCTCTGAGTAAAGCGTGCCGGGGAGATTTCCCTGGTTGTGGGTGAGGTTGGTCTTTTTGTCTGTGTGTACCCGTGTGCATGTCTCTGTGTGTAACACACACAGTTTTGGCAACACACATCCAGGCAAATCTTCCCAGCTGCCAGAGAACTTAACAAACCGCCATGAAGTTTTAGGTTTGCAATATATTAGGGAGTCATCTTTGCCTCTTCAACCTCATACTCGCCTTCTCATCCCCCCGCCCCCCAAAAATGGGGTTTTTTTCCCCCCAGGGGTGCAATGATACAGATCCTGAACTAATATATGGTTTCCCACGTTGGCTGAAAAGGAAACGGGATCCCTAGTTCATGCGTCCGCGGCGAAAGAAATCTGGCTTGCCGGGTTTCAAAGCAACCCGCCCCCTTTCCACCGGACACTTTAGCCTCCCAAATCTTCCCCCAGGAATAGTCCACCTGTAGGAATCTTCAAGGAGGAGGAGGGGGGGGGGGGCGAGGCAGAGAACTCCAGAGGGATTCCTCAAGAAGCTTGGAGCATGCCGGAATGGAAGCCCAGAAACTGGAGGTAGTTGAGGAATCCACTTTAAAATATCGATCCCCCTTCTCCCCACCCACCCCCAAAGGGACTGCACGGAAGACAGCTCACTTCCTAGCCGCACAGCGTCCACTGAACTGGGGGGGGGGGGGGGGGTCCGGATCTCAGCAAAATTCGCCACGGCTGCCCAGATTTCTCTTTTTGACCTTATAAAGAGAATCTCAGTCCTCCTCGGCTGGGTGATGTGCGTGTGTGTGTTGGGGGGGGGGGGGGGCGCCTGGGGCCATTCCCCCTTCGGAATCCCAACCCAGATCCGAGCATCAGTTACAAACCCCGGACTCCTAATTGCTTCCTTCGCCTATTTTCGCGGGTCCCCCCCCCCCCTAGTTTCTCATGAACAGGAAACTGCGCTATTAAAGGCCGATTCTCGTCTTCTTCCCCCGCCCCGCGCCTCCCCGCCGCCGGCCACAGCTCCACGCCTCGGCGGGCGGCAGAGCCACGCCGACGGCGCGCGTTCAAACGGGCGCCCGCCGACACGCGTGTCTCCGAAGCAGCGTGCAAATATATATATATATATATATTGCAAGGGATCCGCGTGCGTGCAAGAGATCTTCCGGATCACGGCGGCGATCGTTTCCACGGCAAGCGGATCCTTTTATTTTTTGCATTTCCTTCGCCAAAGATTCCGGAATGTTTGCAGAATGGGAGATCTGGAACTCCCTCCGCCTCCCCCTCCCCAAGGCAGTCCTCCCGGGAGCCAGCCACCTCGCCCCGACTGGCACCCTTTCCGCGGGACCTCCTGCAGGGCGCCCGGCCCCCCCCCCCCCGACCCCCCGGGCGCCAAAGCCCAGGTCTGCAGGCAGCGCCCCTCCACAGCCCGGGCCGGACCTACCTCCGCGACCGCGGCGACCAGGTAGCACAAGCCGAGGAGCCAGACGCCGGCCTCGGTCCTCATGGCGCCCTTCGCCCTTGCTGCGCCTCAGCGGTGCTGCGAAGGAGCCCCGGCCCCGCTGCTTGGGCTGGGGAGATCTGCACCATCCCTCGGGGAGGGCGGGGGGGGAGGCCACCGGTCGGGGTCCCTCCGGCGGGCAGAGAGGCTGGAAGCGCCCCTCCGCTCCCCCCCGCCACCCCCCCAGAAACCGGCGCGCGGGGGCTGGGGGGGGGGGGGACTTCGCCCCGGCGCGCCCTTCCCGAGACGGGGCTTTCCGGAGCGCGGTCGGGTGGCGGCCCCTCCGGAGCGCCGCCGCCGGCTCCCCAGGACTAGACCAGCCGGTACTCCTGCATATTTGCTCGGCGCTCAGCAGCGAAGTGAAAGCCAGGCAGGCGGCGGCGGAGTCAATCCCGGAGCGCCGCCGAAACGCCCATCACCTGCTTGGAGACAGCTCGCCCCCTTCCAGACAGCCAGCGAGTTACCAGTCCCTCCTTGCCTCGCCTCCCCCCCCCCCCCCCCGCTCCGGTTTGTACCCACCCACCCCTTAGCGAGAGGCAAAGCCCAGAGGCGACGCACATTTGCAAGAGAGGGGGGGGGGGAGGCGGGAGAGAGGTTGCGCCTGCCGTCCCTTCTCCCGAGTAGATGCACGCAGAGCGAGCGAGCGAGAGACACACGCACGCACACGCCCCTTGGAGAAAGGTCTCAACGCGTGGCCCTCGCCAGACGCTCCATGGCGCAGAGCCTCTTCTTCCGGGGATCAAATTATAATTATTTCCTTTTTTATTATTTTTTTGCAAAATCCCCCCCCCCCCCCCCCCCCGCAATGACAGACCGCAGCAGCCCTTCCAGAAAAGATTAGATTCGGATTGCGGGCGGCTGCGTTTGCAAAGGCGGCAGGCTTGGGCTCGGCTTGCAAACAGCAGCAAGGGCCGGGGGGGGGGGGGGGGTTGGAATGGCAAAGCTCGCGGGGGCTGGCCGCGAATGGACTTTCGCCTGCACTTTGCAAGGAGGGAGAGGCAGAGAAGGGCTAAGCTCGCGCGCGCCGGCAGGTTTTATTAGCAACACTCTTTATTTTTATTTTTTTTTAATTCTTCGAGCAATCGGGGCTTTTCTGAAGTGTTCGATGCAAACTCGGAAGAGTTCGGGGCGAGGGCGGGTCGCGTTCGCCCGGGAGGGGGGGGGGGGGTCTCCAGAGAGTGGGAAAGAATCCCGAGGAGGTGGCAGCAGACTAACCGGGGGGGGGGGGAGACACTCCCTCCTGCCCTCCCCTCCTTTGCACGCGGCCAGCCTCCCGCAAACAGCCAGGCGTGGGGGGGGGGGGGCTCTAGATGTCCCCCCCCCCCACCCCTCCTTTGCAGCTGCTCGCTACTGCAATCTGCAGCCAGTCCAGGGCGCCGGCTGCACCGCACTGCAAAAAAAAAAAAGAAGACGCCCGCGAGAGAGGGAGGAAAACACCCGAGCGGGGGCAGCAGCCAGACAGGGACGCGCAATCCCCCCCCCCCCGGAAAAAAAGAAGGCACGCGAGGGTGTGGCCGGGGCGGGGGGGGGGATGGCCTCCTGCCAGCGGGTGCCACTTCCAGGGATGGGCTCCTGGGAAGCGGGGGGGGGGGGGGTCCGGTCCCCTCGCCTGGGGCTCCTCTGCGACACTCGGGCGGGGAGGGGTCGGGCCAGCCGCTGCGCAGAGGAACCCCCCCCCCCCCCCTTTATAACCTGAAGACATCCATCCACCTTTCCCCCTTTTGGTTGCTGAATCGCCATGATGGTGCGGCGCGCCTTCCAGCAGAGGGGGGGGGCTGGATGACTGGCAGCTGTCGGGCGGGGGGGGCTGAGTGGCGGCGCGGGAGGCCCCCCGCGTCGGAAAGGAGCCCAGCGCCCGAGCCGGGTCAGGGTGGCGAAGGAGTGGGTGCAGCCGCGCTTGGCGAGCATTGCCGCCTCCCCCCTCGCCAGGGCCGGGTCTTGCCTTCGGCTCGGGCGGCCCTTCGGGTTCCCCCTGGGGGGACCAAGGCCCCGGGCGCGGTTTGGGGAAGGGCTGGCGCTCAGCGGGAAGGGGACAGCATAGAGTCCACCTTCCCTGAATCCTGTTCTTTCCAGGGGAGCTGATCTCTCTGGGCTGGAGAGCGGCTCTGAAGACCCTGCCGGGAAAAGGGGGGGGGTCGTCTCCAGGCCCCGACTGGAGGTTGGCAACCTCATGCAAGCGGGCCCAAGACCACTCGGCCCGGTCTCGGCACCTAGAAGTGATGCATGACAGGGACTCCTTCCTGATCACGAGGGTGGCATGCTGCTTTGGCAGAGGGTAAAATAGGAAGGGTTGCCAGCTCTGGCCTGGGGAATTCCTGGAGGAGTATTTGGGAAGTGGAGGCAGCTCAACAGCAACGTGATTCTAGACGGCCCGCCCTCCAAAGCTGTCATTCCCTCCAGGGGAACTGATCTCTGTAGCCTGTAGATCAAGTTGCAATTCTGGGAGAACTCCAGGCCCCACCTGGAGGTTGGCAAGCTGAGTCACAACTGAGGTGCACACCCTCGGTCCCTCACGGTCATTATTGCCCACTAGACTGACAGTGGCTCTCCAGGGTCTCAGGCGGAGGTCTTTCCCATCACCTCCTGCCTGGTTCTTTTAACTGGAGATGCCGGGGATTGAACCTGGGACCTTCTGCATGCCAAGCATATGCTCTGCTACCGAGCCACAGCCCGTCTTTACAGCTCTCCAGAGTCTCAGGCAGAGGTCTTTCACATCACATCACCTCCTGCCTGGTCTTTTTCACTGGAGATGCCGGGGATTGAACCTGGGACCTTCTGCAAGTCAAGCAGAGGCTCTTCCACTGAGCCACAGCCCCTCTTGACAGCTCTCCAGGGTCTCAGGCAGAGGTCTTTCCCATCACCTCCTGCCTGGTCCTTTTAACTGGAGATGCCGGGGATTGAACCTGGGACCTCCTGCATGCCGAGCAGAGGCTCTTCCACTGAGCCACAGCCCCTCTTGACAGCTCTCCAGGGTCTCAGGCGGAGGTCTTTCCCATCCCCTCCTGCCTGGTCCTTTTAACTGGAGATGCCAGGGGATTGAACCTGGGAAGCTTCTGCATGCCAAGCAGAAGCTCTGCCACTGAGCCACACACACCCCTTCAGTGCAGTCCCCAGCGTGGCGCTGGTGATTGTGATGGGGCCTGCTTATGGATTTCCTGTCACCCGTTTGATTCTTTGCCAGAAGCTGTCTCTTCGACCCCCAAGCAAAGAGCCGGTTCTGGCTTTCCTCTACCTCCTTGGAGCAGGAGGCGCTCCTGGAGCAACCCAGGAGCTGTCATCAGCCTCAGCAGCGGATGCCCCTTCCCCAGTCACAGGAAGATGCTTGGATCTAGCTGACCCCTGTACCATGCGGCAGCTGCCTCTGCAGGAATACACATCCCCAGGCACTGGTGGCGAACCTATGGCACGTGTGCCAGAGAGGGCACTCAGAGCCCTCTCTGTGGGCACGGGCGCCATCACCCCAAGGCCCGGTGACTTCCTGCCAGGAGCCCTCCCGACGCGCCGCCCCTTGTGAAAGCTTATACCCAGGATCAGGGGTAATTTTGTAGAAAAAGAGGTGCAGGAGCTCATTAGCATAACTCATTTGTGTAACTCATTTGCATATGCCACACCCCCTAACATACCAGAAGTGTGTCAGAAGGCCACACCCACCCCTCAGGCTCCACTCCACAGGTGAGTGAAACTGACCTGCTCTTCCTCCATTCCCTTCCCCATCCAATACTTTGTGCAATAAAAATAAGCGTCAAGAACACACCCTCATTCTCTTCCTGCTCCCTTGAAACCACCAGGTTTCAAGTAGACTTGAGATACCCAGGACATGTGCACCACCCATCCCTTCCCCTTCCCCTCCCCACAACAAGACACCCTGTGAGATAGGTGGTGCTGAGAGAGGTCTTTTGAGAACTGCTCATGAGAGAACAGCTCTGAGAGAACTTGTGACTGGCCCAAGGTCACACCAGCAGCTGCATGTGGAGGAGTGGGGAATCAAACCCGGTTCTCCCAGATTAGAGTCCAACTCCTGACCACTACACCAAACTGATGGGGTGGAAGCTGCTGAAGGGTTGGTGAAATTTCTCCAGTACTTATGTGCCATGGGCTCCAATAAAAAATGGTATACTTAGAAAATGTATATGCCACCTTGAGCAAGTCTCTGGAAAAGCAGCACACAGTCATCAAAGGAACAATGATCAAATTATCAATATTAAAACAAAACATTGAAATCAATAAAGACCCTAGCAGGGCTTTCCCCGGGGCGCTGCGCCTCTGCACTGCTCGGGGAAGCCGAGGAGGGGGCGGGGCTTGGTCATGTGCCCGCCCCCTGGGCTCCTCACTCCCGGAGCTGCACTCCTGTGCGCTCCCGCTCCAACGGACCCCTGCCCAGGATCAATGCTCCCTCTCAGCTGTGGCGTCTTGTGAGCAAAAATCCTACTTTGTGAGCTCCTGGCATTAGAGTTGTGAGCGAGCTAGTTGGCTGCTGCATAAACGAGTGTGCTCTGGAGCCATCCTTCCTGAGCTAAGGAAGACAAAATGTGAGCCGGACGCTAAAAAAACTCTGAGCTAGCTCACGCTAACTCAGCTTAGAGGGAACACTGCCCAGGATAAAACTCTGTTCTACTGCTTCAGACCGACATGGCTACCCCACCTGGAAAGAGGAAATGAGTATGCCTCAGGAATTATAGGCAGTTAAAATCAGGGTTGTTGGGGGGGGGGGGCTTATCTCCTGACTGCACTGGACATCTTTCCTCCTCTTGAAATCCATGGATGTGAAGAACTATAGAGATTCTCATTACCCTGGTAGACTCCAGGGTACCGGCCAGCCCTAGCTACCCCTCTGGCCTCGTAGATAGGCCTTGGAAGAAACTAGAAAGCTCAAGGAGTTTTGTTTTTTCTCTCCCCTTCTAGGAAGACCTTCCATTTGACGTTTGCTAGATCAGCTTGGGTGTCCGCCCAGCTGGGTGTTTTGGCCTCGGCGATCCGTCTCAAAGGAGTTCAGAGTCAACACCCCAGCCCTCTGGTTACATATTAAACTCGTATCCTATTGATTCGGCCCCTCCTTGGCCTTCTGGAAGCCAAGAACCCAGCCCAAATTGGCGCAACTGTCCAATTGCAAACCTGTTAAAGATTAATATCTGGGCACTTTCTCTGGAGGTGTTTTCAATGCCTGGCTTCCTTCTGGGAAAGAATGCTGTAGACAGAGCAACTGGCAGGGAGGTTTTCCTAGAAGAAAACAGGCCTCCTTGTTTTTTGTCTTGAGGGACTGACGGTGCAATCTTGTCTTTTTCGTAAGGGCCTCATCGCTTCTCTTCCAGTGTTGCTTTTGGAGACAGCACTCCTCCCTCTAAGCTGTGGAGTCCTGTGAGCAAAAACTCTACTTCGTGAGCCCCTGGCATTAAAGTTGTGAGCGAGCAATTTGGCTGCCGCATAAATCAGTTTGCTCTGGAGCCCTCCTTCCTGAGCTCGGACAAAAAAGTGTGAGCCGGAGGTTGAAAAACAGTGAGCTGGCTCACACTAACTCGGCTCAGGGGGAACACTGCTCCCAGCGACCACCCACCCGAGGCCCATTTTTTAAAAGTACAAAGTGCTCTATATCCAGTGTGATGCATCAAAATTGTCAACCCTCCGTATGTGCACGAGCAAAAATTCTAGAGAGTAAGCGGGGGACTATAAATAGTCTTAACGGTAATGTATATGTCTGGGATATACGATTCTCAGGGTGGGGAAAGACCCTCTCTGTGTCACCCCAGCAGAACAGCTGAGATGCAACGTGAGCAGCTTTCCTGAGACCGGCGCATAATTTGCTCTGCTTCTGCCAGCCCCAATCAGCCGCCCTCCCCTGTCCCTCAAAGACATCACAGATCCTCCGGATCCCCCAAACTACTTGCACGCCTGCAAGCCAGTTTGTTTGCCACCTTGAGAACTAGGGGCTTGAAATATATATTTATAAGTCAGGGAGGCAGTGACAGACGTCACGTTCCTGGGATCCAAGGTCACTGCAGATGGGGACTGCAGCCATGTGATTAAAAGACGCCTGCTCCTTGGGAGGAAAGCGATGGCAGACCCAAACAGCATAACAGAAAGTAGAGACATCACCCTGCCAACAAAAGTCTGTATGGTCAAAGCCATGGTGTTCCCAGTAGGGATGTATGGCTGCGAGAGTTGGACCGTAAGGAAGGCCGAGCGGCGAAGAATAGATGCTTTTGAATTACGGTGCTGGAGAAGACTCTCGAGCAGGGGTCCTCAAACTACGGCCCGCGGGCCACATGCGGCCCGCCGAGGGCATTTTTCTGGCCCGCCAGGTGTGCCGCTGCCTGTCCTCCAATTCCCAGTAGCACACAAAGCAGCGGAAAAATTGCAGCCGACTCGTCCCGGGCCACATGACAAAGCCCCGCCCCCCTGCTTCCAGTCGGCCAGGAGGAGGCAAAAGGAAGACTGGAAGAGGGTAAGTGTGGGGTGGCAGGCGCTCCGGCTGGCCCCAAGTCTCCTAGCCGGCTGAGAGGCCTCTCGGCCGGCTAGGAGACCTGAGCCAGTCCCAAGAGCCGGGCGGGGGTCTTTTTCGAGGCTTTTTGTGCTGCTGGGAATCGGGGGGGGGGGGAGAGAGAGAGGTTTCTCTTTCCCATCATGATGCCTGCAGTAGTGGAGTTTCAGGGAGAAGCAGCTGGGGGCTTGCTGCCTTAAAAAGTTTGTGAGGATGCCGAGTTCTTTGTTTCTTCGGAGAGGGAAAGAAAACAGCCCCGTCAAGGGTGCCTTGCTTGCGCGCGTGCACACACACCCCCCCCGTGCGCCTTCCCTACCCGCAAAATAACATCTGAAATCTCCAACCAGATCTAGACTAACTGATGCACACTTGCATCACTTGTTACGACTAGCAGTGACAAATATGGAACCGGACATTGACCATCTCATTAGCCAAAAGCAGGCCCATACTTCCCATTGAAATGCTGGTAAGTTTGATGATTTAACTTTACTTGGTCTTCATTTTAAATATTGTATTTGTTCCCATTTTGTTTTTTTACTTCAAAATAAGATATGTGCAGTGAGCATAGGAATTTGTTCATAGTTTTTTTTTAAAAACTATAGTCCGGCCCTCCAACGGTCTGAGGGACAGTGAACTGGCCCCCTGTTTCAAAAGTTTGAGGACCCCTGCTCTTGAGAGTCCCTTGGACTGCAACGAGATCAAATCAGGCAATCCTAAAAGAAATCAACCCTGACTGTTCCCTGGAAGGACAGATCCTGAAGCTGAAATGCTTTGGCCACCAAATGAGAAGGGAGCACTCCCTGGAGAAGACCCTGATGCTGGGAAAGATTGAAGGTCAAAGAAGAAGGGGACAGCAAAGGATGAGATGGTTAAACAGTGTTATCGATGATACGGACATGAAGTTAAGCAAACTCCGGAGCACAACAGAAGACAGGAGGGCCTGGCGTGATGTGGTCCACGGGGTCGCGAAGACTGTGCGCCTGAACAACAAAATCTAAATCAGGATCGCGAATTCGGTGCCCAGTACCAAACATTTTCTTCGGCGTTATTACTTGCAGGGTGCCACCTGTGTGCATTACCATGTTGCAGGAAAAAATCCAGGAAGGCAGACCCCTTCCGTGGGAAGATTACATTCTAAAAGTATAACCCTGTTCCCAAACAACAACCTGGTAGCCTATCCTTCCTGTCTGTCCCCAGAGTTCTGCGCAGCTCCGGGCAGCATTTCTACATTACTTCCTTTATAGTTCACCTTTCTCACTGAACCTCAGGGCGCATCGTAGGAATCCAAACGGCACAATTTTACCACTACAAAACCCTGCCAAGATAGGCGAGGGTGAGACGCGCTAATGCCCACCGGGGCCACACTGGGCTCTGTGGGTAAGTTTCCAGTGAGCATTTGGGCTCTGCATGTACCCTCGCAGCTGGTCCTTCCACCAAGAAGCCAAAAAAACAGAGAAGCAGCTCTGTAGGAGTTCGTGACCCAGCTGATGTGGCTCTGAGTCTCACCGGAGGGTCCCACCCCATGAGACCATGGAGAGAGTGGCTGTCACTTCAGATAGATTTCCTTTTTTAAAATTTAGAAACCAAAGCGTTCGCACGTTACCATCGTAGAACACGTTACATAGCATAGGATGTACATGATAAATGATAAGATGACATCAATATTACCCAAATATTTTGAAAGAAATAAATTTAAAGAAATACAAGAAAAAACATTTTTGTTGTAATTCACCTTTATTAATCTAAAACAAGTGAAATATTACTAACTCGCAGTTACCTATATAATATTATTAGCTAGCAAAGAGTTAGCTATATAACTTCGACCCTTAAATTTCTTCTCAGTAAAGGGAAGCCATTTGTCTAGCTCAGGGGTGGGCAACTGTTTTGGCTCAAGGGCCACTTTGTGGGAGCCGAGGTTAGCGGAGGGCCGCACCTTTTAAAATGCTTGCATTCGTTAGTTAACTTTGCATTTCAGAAAAGGTATAAATTGTATCATAAAAATCAATACATATAAATTAAATAAAATAGTGGTAGTTTTATTCAATTTATTTATTGTGCTAATTTCATATCATCTGTAGCTGCAAGCACCTTTAATTTTAGAATCAGTTTAATGAGACAAATGTACCCTATCGCACTGTTCTACAATTTTTTTGAAATCAGGAGTGAGATTGCTTGTTGAGAAACCACGTGGCCGACTGTCTTGGCGGGCCGCAAAAAACTGTGGCGGGCATGTGGCCCGCGGGCCGCAATTTGCCCACCCCTGATCTAGCTTATTTACTTGTTGGGATTTGGGTTTGGTTCTTGCTATGTTAGGGGCTGTGGTGGCTCAGAGGTTAGGGTACTGAGTATGAGTGGAAGCGAGATCACTCAAGAGAGATTCATGACTGAACTGGGATTTAAACCCCACCTTCAGGGGTCATTTTGTAGAAAAAGAGGTGCAGGAGCTCATTAGCATAGCTCATTAGCATACCTTATTTGCATATGCCACACCCCCTGAGATCACCGGAACTGTGTCAGAAGGCAACACCCACCACTCATGCTCCACCCCAAAAATCTCCAGGTCTTTCCCAAGTCAGAGCTGGTGAGCCAGCTTTACACTTTTGACTAAAGACACTTTAGGTTTCCTTTGGTCTCGCAGGGAAGCTACCGTACAACAAGCACAAAAATACAGATCAAGTTAGTATGCTTTTGCTTTTCTCCCACAGCGCATCACCATATGTGCCTGCTCCTGAGCTTGTTACTCCCGGAACGGCGTTCCTGCGTGTTCCGGCTTGAAATTACCCCTGCCCACCTTGGCTCAGAGGTTAAGATTCTGAGCTGCAGACTGGAAGGTCAGTAGCTTGGCAGTTCGAGACCCAAGTGCCGTGTGATGGCGTGAGCTCCTGGCTCCAGCCAACCTCGCAGTTCGAAAGCAAGAAATTGCAAGTAAATAAATAGGTACCACTTTGGTGGGAAGATAACATCATTCCGTGTGCCATGCCATGCCAGCCACATGACCATGGAGAAATTTTCAGACAGCGCTGGCTCTTCGGCTTGGAAACAGATGAGCACCGACCCCTAGAGTCGGATATGATTGGCTTTCAAGCAAGGGAAACCTTTACCTTTGCTATGTTAGCCGTTATTTTGTCTAAAATAAAACAATCCCATAACTTATGATGCCATAATCACACTGCTGGGTGTTCTCTTTCCACTTCAAAGCAATAATATTTTTTGCAGCAGTAAGCATAATCATTATTCTTTTCTGATTTTTGATATTCTATAGCTCTCCCATAAATTAAGGAGAATTAGTTCAGGAGTTGCTGGAACTGAATAACCCAGGGGTGGCCAACCTGTGGCTCGGGAGCCACATGTGGCTCTTTCAAACATATTGTGCGGCTCCTGGCAGGGCGGCTGTGGAAGCAAAGGGGAGGCATGCTTTTTCTCTCTTTCTCCCTTCCTTCCTTCCTTCCTTCCCTCCTCCCTCCCATCTATTTGCTTTCCTAGTTTCTCTCTCTCTCTTTCTTTCCACTTCTTTAATTCTTTCTTTCCATCTCTCTCTTTCTCTCTCTCTCTCTCTCAATATCATTAGCAAACAAGTAATATCATTATCAATAACCGGTTTTCCTCGTTTGTTTTTATTTTTGGCAGTCCCATTTAACGTTAATAAAAAGCAAATTTGCATATTTTTAAAAATAAAAACGTGTGTGTGATATTTGTTCCTGTCTTGCGGCTCTCAGACATCTGACGTTTATTCTATGTGGCTCTTAACGTTAAGCAAGGTTGGCCACCCCTGGAATAACCTGTTAGTTGTGTTATTTCTGATAATACTTGCCTCCAGAATTTTTTAATTACAGAGCACCGCCACCAGGTATGTATAAATGTTCCTTTTTCTTCACGACACTTCCAGCATCGCCAAGACATATTAGATGATGAATATGAGAGTTGAGCAGGAGTTAAGTACTATCAGGAGATTATGTTTGCAGTTATATATTCAGGGCCGCAGTGGCTCAGGTTAAGATGCTGAGCTGCAGACTGGAAGGTCTGTAGTTCAGCAGTTCAAGACCCGAGTGCTGCGTGATGGAGTGAGCTCCTGTCTCTGGCCCCAGCTCCTACCAACCTAGCAGTTCAAAAGCAAGAAATTGCAAGTAGATAAATAGGTACCGCTTTGGTGGGAAGGTAACAGCATTCCGTGCGCCTCGGTGTTTAGTCATGCTGGCCACGTGACCATGGAGAAGTCTTCGGAGAGTGCTGGTTCTTTGGCTTGGAAACAGATGAGCAGTGCTCCCTAGAGTCAAATTCGACTGGCTTCCGAGCAAGGGATACCTTTACCTTTACTTTACTAGTTGTATATTTAATTTCAGATAGATTTGAGTCCAGTGGCACCTTACAGACAAACAAGATTTGGGGAGGTGAAAACTTTTTGAGAGTCAAAGCTCCCTTCCTCAGAACTTTGACTTTTGAAAGCTCCCACCCTGGAGATCTTGCTGGTCTCTAAGGTTCTACTGGACTTGAGTCCAACTGTTCCGCTGTGCAGATAAACCCAGCTTCCCTATGAAACTGCTGCTTCAGAGCCGGGTCAGATGGAGCAGGGACCTGATGGGAAGTCCTATTGACATGCTTTTCTCAGCCTCCACTCCCTTGTCTGTAGCATGGGTATAATAAGATTGCCCCGCCTTGACGGGTTGATGAAAGGAGGGCTGAAATCTGCAACGGGGCCAGCACTCCTCCAAGGGCAAAGAGCAGGATTTGCAAGAGGGCCTCCGCCCCAGCACCTCTTTTTGTGTGTGTGTGTTCCTCCCCTCCCCACCCACAACACAGCCTCGCCAGGCTCCCGGGAAGGTTTTAAACAACTGCTCTTTTCTCCTCGGGACAAAGCGTGTTAATAGCAGGAGCAAGGAATTCAGCTCATCAGACAATACCTAGAGCGTTTAAGTGGATTAACTGCAATAACAACCGGGAAGTGATAACTAGCCAGACGACAGACTGTAAAATGCACAAGCCGAAGCTTTCATCTGCAGCTTTAAAATAGAAAGGGAAAGGGGGGGGGGGGTAGCCAAGTAGGTAGGTTAGTTGCAGTGTTAAGGGCTCGGCCCTGTAATTCCCTGCCTCTCCCCCGCACCCCCTCCATAAAAAGCGTTCTTTTAATGGACCACTTTGCAAGTTCCCACCAAAACACAAGTGGTCTTTCAAGGGCCTCATGATGTCATTCAGCCTTACAGGGTGGTCTTCGAGGCGGGGAGCAGCCCTGATGTCTCCGCTCTCTGAAGGACAACTGCAGCATCCGACCAGTTTGCAAACGGTTTATGTTCTAGACTGGTGGAGGGCCTTGCTAGCATCGCCGCTAAGCATGGAAATCATAATAGAATGATGCGCTCTGAATCAACTCACCAAAGTGACTTGTTCATAGGGGAATTTGTAAGTGGGTTAAACAGAAAGCCAACAGGGGTCCTTGGCTGAGGAAGAACACCGTTGTTTCAAAATTAAAATTAGAGACTCACTTGGCAATCAGAGGCATGGCAAAGGCTGGACTCATGCAGAGACGCAACGGCTGCGTGGGCTGCTTCTGTGCATCAAGACGGATTGGATCATTCAGTCACCCCTGGTGCAGAGCACTGGCACGATGACCTATCCCCAGCAGAGACAGATTGGAAGGTGGTCAGGCTGGAGCAGTTACTCAGGAAGAGGGTTAGCAGGCAACCTCCTCCAAGAGCTGCTTCTGTGCATGCTTCCGTCATGCCCAGTGCAGTGACCTGGAAGAGAAACACCTCGTGCTGGCAAAAACTGTTTCAGATGTTGCAAGACGAGCCCCATGACTCATGCAGAGATGCAGCGGGCAGCCTCTTTTGAGGCTGAGCGCTTGGAGGAACTCACAGCAGCCTCTTGTTTGTTTATCCCGCACACAACATGTATTCTGGCACATTAGCGGGGAGGGCGGGATAGCAATCAAATCAGTAAGTAGCAAATAAAATCTGGACCCCACCTGTCGCATCCTTCACGCCGCTTGGGAATCGCCGCTCTGGGCTAAGTCAGAGGCATGGCAAAGGCTGGACTCATGCAGAGACGCAACGGCTGCGTGGGCTGCCTCTGTGTCAGACATCCGCAGGGACTCGTGTCAACGAAAAGTCTGGAAACCCTGAAGAGAGCAACAGAGAGACAAAATGACAATTATCAGCTTCTCCGCCCCCCCTGGGAAGCTGATGACATCACACAACCAGCGAAAGTGATTAATGGCCGAAAGATCTGACCCTACTGTAATCATTGGGGGGGGGGGGGGCGCGCTTTAAAAGGTTTCCAGTTATGATTATGGCTGTCATAGTAACGGCCGCAGCAACAACAACAAGCGCTGCCCCTCCTCGGGAGGCCTTGACGATGTTTGTGTCCGAGATCATTCCAGCCAGGATTCTACCCCTCGCATTAGTAACTCTGGCAAAAGCTTATCTTGAAGCAGAGCTGGCTGGAAATGAAACAAGCAACGGGGACCGGGGGGGGGGGGGGGGGAGAATACACCCAGAGGTTTTCTCTAAAGCCAGCCGAGCAGCTGAACCCAACTTCTGTAGTAATTTTAGCAGCCTTGTTATCTGATGAAGAGGAGAAGGCTTTCTCTCTCTCTCTCTCTCTCTCCCCCCCTCTCTCTTGTTTTGGCAGATTTAGCTTTCTGGAGAAGGAGGGCCCATCCACTGGAGTTGGAGCGAGACTACACCAGTCCTTGAACAGATGGATAGTCAAGACCTGGGGCCTGCTTTAGTCGAGCTTCCATGGCTCGCAGGCCTTGTTTCTGCCCCCTCAGAGGTCCAGCATTCCCTGGGAATGAGGGCCAGACTCCGGAGATCAGGTCCCCCGGAGGGAATGGCAGCTTTGGAAGCCACGCCCTTCCTCGTACTCCACCCTCCTCAAGCTCCGCCTCCAGATCTCCAGGGATTTCCAAACCCAAAGTTGGCAACCCTAGCATGGGCATCGTGGGACAGCAAGGAAAGGTGACGCCGTAGGTTTGCCAGCCTCCAGGTGGCGGCTGGAGATCTCTTGGGATTCCAGTGTTCCCTCTAAGCTGAGTTAGTGTGAGCTAGCTCAGTTTCTTAGCCTCCGGCTCACAGATTTTCGTCTTCGCTCAGAAAGGATGACTCCAAAACAAACTAATCTAGGCAGCAGCCAAATCGCTTGCTCACAACTTTCACGCCAGTAGCTCACAAAGTAGAATTTATGCTCACAAGACTCTACAGCTTAGAGGGAACACCATCTCCAGGCAACAGAGATCAGTTCCCCTGGAGAAAATGGCTGCTCCCGAAGGACTCTGGGAAGCCATAAAGGAGCATGGTGTATATGCGCCTGACCCACATCCCAGCAGTGTGGCTTTATTGCTTCTTGCCCTGGGGTGAGCAGAGTCCCTGATGCAAAGTCAGCATGGCTGCTGATGTGCATAAGTTATTCAGAGTTTAGGTTTTGGTGTTTCCATAGGTACAGACAGCACAAGAGGACACACAGTCCTGCTAAAGTGTTATCCAGAAGCCCCTCCCTAAACTCCAGCCTCCTCAAGCTCCACCCCCCAAAATCCCCAGGTATTTCTCAATCCAGAGCTCATAATCTTATTCAGTGGCGGAGATGATTCCTTTTGTGTGTGCGCGAGCCTGGAAACCATGGTGACTTCTGGCAACCCCTAGTGGGGCTAGAACATTTCAGAAAGATAGGTTAATATTACCTGCCTCTGCGTCACGACCCTGATATTCCTTGGAGGTCGCCCTTCCAAGTACTTTCCAGGGTTGGCCCTGCTTAGGAGAGGATTCTTGACTGGCAAACCAAAACTCTGGACCCTGTATGAGCCATGTACGAACGCACCACTTCCCGTGGGTCCATTTCAGCTTTCAGTTTTAAAAAAGCTTAGGTCCCTACGGGAGAGATCAGTTCAAATGTCTAGTGAAATCTGGGAAGCCATAAAGGAGCGTGGTGTGTATGCATCGGACCCGTGTCCCAGCACTGTGGCTTCGTGGCTTCTCGACCCTCCCTGGGGTGAGCAGAGTCCCTGATGCGAAATCAGCCTGGCTGCTGATTTGCATAAGTTATTCAGAGTATAGATTTTGGGTTTCCATGGCACAGAGTGGATTGGGGGCGGAAGGCACCAGAGTACACTCAGTTCTGCTAAAGTGTAATCCAGATAACATTCTTTCCCTCCCCCCCCCCCCCCCCGGCATGTTTCATAACTCTTTATCTTATGCTCAGGCGATGCATTAAAAAAAGTGGTCGTAATTTTGCATTCTGGTGAAGCGGTTTGCTTCAAATGTGGGGCGAGGGACAACGCAGCACTTGGTCCCTCCAGCCCTTGATGTCGAAAATACTGACACACGCCGTGGCAAGAATATTTTGCTCCTTTTCCTGGCCTCAGGTCGCCACCGGTAACCAGTGCGGCCACAGTCCTCTTTGGCTAGCTCACAGCAGAAAAATAACCACCGCTGTAAAATCACACCGGCTTTGGCAGGGAAACTGAGGGAGAAACGAGGGAGCGAAGGACGTCTCCTGTGCGCAGCAGGTGGTCTTCCTCATCAGAGGGCATGGGTGCGGAAGCTCAGAAGGACGGTTCCTGGCCTTGCGGTTCAGAACATTTGCTTTGCCCTGCGGTCACCATGGACAGCTTCCACAGGCAATATTTGTGTGTGAGGCTTGAACGCTCGGCCTTTTCCCACAGACACCCAGGAGGTGGCTACTGGAGAACATCAAACAGCAGGGCTGGGTGAAGCCCTCTGCCAAGCACATGTCAAGCTTGCCCTCCTCCCAAGAAGTCTGCAATGCTGCATGTGTCTCTCCCTTCCCCCCATTTTATCCTCACAACTATCCTGCGAGGAAGGCTGGGCTGAGGCCAGAGGTGTGTGCGACTGGCCCAGGGTGGCCCAGAGAGTATTCACGGCGGGGTGGGAGTATGAACCTGGGTCTCCCTCATCCTAGTCTGGGAGTCGCTCTGCGGGCACCCTTCAGAAACCTGACACGGGGTGGTGGGAAGAAGGAGAGCCAATGTCAGATCAGGCCAATGGCCCATCCAGTCCAACACTCTGTGTCACACAGTGGCCAAAAATACCAGGTGCCATCAGGAGGTCCACCAGTGGGGCCGGGACGCTCGAAGCCCTCCCAGCAAGCAGAGGAGGAGGAGGAGGAGATTGGATTTATACCCCACCCTTCCCTACGTGAAGGAGTCTCAGAGCGGCTTACAATCTCCTTTCCCTTCCCCTCCCCAAAACAGCGAGGTAGGTGGGGCTGAGAGAGCTCTCCCGAGGACTGCTCTTGAGAGAACAGCTCTGAGAGAACTTGTGACCAACCCAAGGTCCTAACCACTACCCCAAACTGGCCGACCTGACGCACACACTGAGGAAACCCAAGAACAGCAGACGAGAGGAGGAGTTTTAAAAAAGTAGACTGGGGAAATGAGGGATGAAAGAGCAACCAACTGACACTGGGGTGGCAGCGGCTGTCAAAGACGTTATTTTAATATGTGTCCCCAATCCGATCTCCAAAGGCCAATCAGAAATTCTGCTGTTCAGGTGACCCCTCCGGCTCCACCCACTTTCTACGAACACTTAGCAGGCACCAGGAAAGATGACAGCGGGTGCCACTCCTCGCTGTCCCTTGCTGCGGCCTTCTTCACCTGTCCTGCCCTCTTTCTGCCTCCCTACCTGCCCTCCCCTCTTTGAGACCAGACATTCCTTTGGGGCTGTAGATACCTTCACCAGAACAGCAGCAGTGAGCTGGTTAAAGAGTGGCCACGGCTGTTCCGATCCCACCCCTTCCAGCAGACCTCTGGACCGCCGCCGCGATTTTGTAGAGGACTTGATGTGCCTTGCTTTTATTTCTTTCCCCTTTTTCTGAACAAAAAAAGCTTCCCCCCCCCCTTTCCCTTTTCCAAGAGCTGTGAGAAGAGGAATTTTCCCTTTTGGCCAGTTCCACATACTTTTTGTCATCGGGGAAGAGGTGGACTGAAATTTTTTTCGCGGAGGCTAAAGCAAGGGAACCGCAGGATATATTTTGGTAGCGGATCAAGCAAACAGAGAATAATTGAAAAGGCCGCGGAGAAGGGAGAAAAAATTAGTTTAACACTTGCCCCAGGCGGCGATGCGGTGAAGGGCGCAGAGGGCCCGGTTAGAAGGGGTGGCAATTTGATCGAGCAGTAATTGATGCCAGGAGAGAGATCTGAGACGCCCCGTGGGCCAAAAAAGCAATTATGTCATTCCAAAGCTCTTTGGAACCCAAAGCAACCATCCACAGTGGAGGGCGTGCAGCATCTCTGTATGATGTGCCACACGGGCCTTGCCTTCTCGTAATCCACCTCTGCTGGGGGAGAAAGTCATGTTTTTGTTGTGCCTCTGCATCATTAGTCGTGGGATCACTCCATCACTCCTGACGGCAGAGAAACAGCAGATCACCCATGCTCAGAGGAGGCTGCCCGTTGTGTCTCTGCATGCCATGCTGTGTCAGGCTTGCTCCTTTCAAGTCAGGAGTTGCGCTCAGTAAATTTATTCCCTCCGAAACATAAGAGTTGGCTGATAGTGCTTGTTTTCTTCCCCTCAAATAACCCTTTTGAAGTGTTAGAGTGAAGAATGCCGTGACAGCCTCCAATGTATTGGGGGGGGGGGGGGGGCGGAAGGCACGCCTCCTGAAATATCAAAACAGTGTGATAGATGGTGGGAAACCAGCCGAGACCTTCACGGGTGCCGAATCCCTTTTCCAAATGCCGGTTTCTCCCTTATATAACTGGAAGCAGATCACTGCAACGCTTTAGTGCCTTCCCAGAGCTTACAGAATAGAGAGAGTTTGTGTAGAGCCAGTTTGGCGTCGTGGTTGGGTGCGCGGACTCTAATCTGGGAGAACCGGGTTTGGTTCTCCACTCCTCTGCTTGCAGCTGCTGGGTGACCTTGGGCAAGCCGTAGTTCTGACAAGAGCTGTCCTTGAAAAAGAGCTGTTTCTGTCAGAGCTCTCTCAGCCCCACCTGCCTCACGGGCAATGTTCCCTCTAAGCTATGGAGTCCTGTGAGTAAAAATTCTACTTTGTGAGCTACTGGCATTAAAGCTGTGAGCCAGCGATTTGGCTACTGTTCTGGAGCCACCCTTCCTGAGCGAAGACAAAAATGGGTGAGCCAGAGGCTAAAAAAACTGTGAGCTAGCTCACACCAACTCAGCTTAGAGGGAACACTGCACAGGGTGTCTGTTGTGGGGAGGGGAAGGGAAAGGAGTTTGTAAGCCGCTCTGAGACGCCTTCAGGTAGTGAAGGGCAGGGTATAATCCAATCTCCTCTCTTCTTCTTCTTCTTCTTCTATTGGAGCCATGCAAAAAGGCCCTGTCCTATCCTGTCTCTCTCTTCCTTTTGAACATATGAACCTACCTTGTTGTCAGGGCTCGTTTCGTAGCAGGAGCTCCTCTGCATATTAGGCCACACACCCCTAATGTAGCCAATCCTCCAAGAGCTTACAGAGCTCGTCTTACAGGTGGGCAGCAGCCATGTTGGTCTGAGGCAGCAGAACAAAGTTTGAGTTCAGGGGCACCTTTAAGACCAACACAATTTTATTCTGGGTATAAGCTTTGGCGTGCATGCCATCTACCTTGGGAAGCTGCAGTTTCCTCCAGGGATCTTTGTAGCCTGAAGAGCAGTTCCAACTCCGGGAGAAATCCGGGTCCCACTTGGCGGTTGGGAACCCTATGCCATCTTGCTGAATCATGTCTGTCCTCTCCAGCAGTGGCTCTCCAGGGTCTTGGGCAGAACTAAGGGATCTTTTAAGTAAGGTCACAGATGCCAGGGAAAACCTCTGTGCCTGATAGACCAGTCCATACTGAACTAAACAAGCTTCATGATCCGGCTCAGAATAAGCCACAGACAGAAGGGCGGCTGAATGAAGTAGCAGTCAAGCCATACCAGCTGAATCTAGCTAAATGAATCTAGCTAAATGTGTCAAATTTATGTTGGAAATGTAAGCTAAAAACTGGTTCCTTTGACCACATGTGGGGGACTTGCAAGACTGCTAAAACATATTGGATATGGATCCATGAGATATTGCAAAGAAATGTTGGGCGTGACTGTACCATTTATACCGGAACTCTTTTTATTAAATATTGCCCCACAGAATTTTATGAAAAAAGATATGTCTGTGATTATACATGTTGTAACGACCGCTAGGCTATTGTACGCAAAATACTGGAAGAAGGAAGAAACATCAAGAAAAGAAGAAATAATACAGGGGTGGCCAACCTGTGGCTCGGGAGCCACATGCGGCTCTTTCACACATATTGTGCGGCTCCTGGCAGGGCGGCTGGGGAAGCAAAGGGGAGGCATGCTTTTTCTCTCTTTCTCCCTTCCTTCCTTCCCTCCTCCCTCCCATCTATTTGCTTTCCTAGTTTCTCTCTCTCTCTTTCTTTCCGCTTCTTTAATTCTTTCTTTCCATCTCTCTCTTTTTCTCTCTCTCTCTCAATATCATTAGCAAACAAGTAATATCATTATCAATAACCGGTTTTCCTCGTTTGTTTTTATTTTTGGCAGTCCCATTTAACGTTAATAAAAAGCAAATTTGCATATTTTAAAAAATAAAAATGTGTGTGTGATATTTGTTCCTGTCTTGCGGCTCTCAGACATCTGACGTTTATTCTATGTGGCTCTTACGTTAAGCAAGGTTGGCCACCCCTGAAATAATATATAAATTGTTAAATGCCGCAGAAATGGATAAATTAACTTTGCCACTACGAGATAACAAAGAAGCATTCGTGAATAACTGGTCGAGGTTATATAAATGGATTGGGAACGATCTTGGGAAACTATCAACTAAATATCAAAGCTAAAGAATGTGCTTTAACAGATATAATAAATATGATACGTGTATCAGAACTTGATTCAATTACACAGAGGTAAATTTAATTATGAACAAAAGGATATGCTCCACTGTTATTGCATGTTGTTTGTTGTTTGTTTTTCTGTTTGGTGTATTGGTTTGTGTTCTGTTTTGTACCATCTCTCCTTTCCTTCTGAAAATAATTTAAAAAAACCCCTTTAAAATCAAGCCACAGCAGCTCCGTAGGGCTGGCAGGTCCCCCCTGGCTTGGGGATTTGGGGGTGGACGACAAGGACCTCATTGGGGTACAGTGCCACAGAGTCCACCCTCCAAAGCATCCATTTTTCCCAGGGTAATTTATCGTTGTAGTTTAGATATGAGCTGTGATTCAGGTTGCCAACTGCAGGTTGGGAAATACCTGGCGGTTTTGGGGGTGGATCCTAGGGAGGGCAGGGTTTGGGGCACAATGCCACAGAGTCCAACTTCCGAAGCAGCCATTTTCTCCATGCGAATGGCTCTCCATCACCTGGAGATCAGATGTAATTCTGGAAGATCTCCAGCTACCACCTGGCGGTTTTAGTACAAAAATACAACACTGAGGCCATAGCACTGTGTAAAGTTATGGATACATATGGATCTGTAAAGTCCTAAAGGTAGTCTTATTGAAAATTGGTAGTATAAACAACTAACATCTCAGCTGACATCTAATATATTCATGTTTATAATTTTTATTGTGTCAAAAGGTAGAACATTTAGATAGCAATCAAAGTTTTACATTTACTCTCTATATTCATAAGTATTTTGTTAATGCATAACTGCAGTTTAGTTCACTGTTCTGGAAATAACATATTTTAAGCACGTAACATAAAAAATATATAGTACAGATAAAGCTTAGTCTTAAACCATATAACAATATTATATTTGTTTAAAGTTAGGTCTGGCTCTTCAGTTTCTAAATTTTGTTACTTTCGTTAAATAGGCAGTCTTGAACATTATTTTGGTGTATATATTACCCTTCGCAAAGTAACAAAGCATAACATTGCTCAGAATAGGATCAAAAATACACTCATACAAATTCAATATGGTCCACACAGGACTCCTCAGATAAATTTAGGGCTGCCAAGACCCCCTGGGGGGTGGGGATTCCCCCGCTAAACGGATCCCCAATCCGCTGGTCTGGATCCGGCCGGTGGGGGGAAGCCCACCCCCAAAGTGACCCGATCAGGCTGACACGTTGGCGGGACAGCACTCCAACAATCGCCCTGAAAACTCTATGGTACCATAGAGTTTCAGGGCAATTACCAGAGCGTCACCCCGGCAACGTGCCCAGTGTGGTGACATCACTTCCGAGTGATGTCATCGCGGCGCATGTGCACTTCACACATGCACCGGACTCCCAGAGAGGGACCAGGACTCCCCTGCTTTTTTAAAGGTAAGACTTAGCAGCCCTAGATGAATTCCAACTTTCAAAAATGTCAAATGGCATCGCTACAAGGTCAGCAAAAGAGAAGATCTGAATCCACTTCTCAGGAAGTGAGGGACAGAAGCTCAGAGCCACCATCTCAATGGTTGGGGCCAAGGTGAGCCAATGGGTGCATTCAGACGCGCAGATCTGAGCTGGTTCGAAACGCTTCGAGCCAGCTCAGATCTGCGCGTTCAGACGGCCACAGCTGCCTCCCGTCCCCGGCCATCACCTCCCGGACCAAATGCCGTCTCGAAGCGTCACATTTTTGAGACCAGGTCCCAAGGTGGTCTCTCCCGTCCTCTTCTGGCTCAAGCGCCTTCTCCCCGTGTGATCGCAGAGCCCTCGCCAAGCCATTTCTGAGTCTTTAAGCCCCCCCCCCCGCAGACGCCTCTGGCATCCACTTTTTGACCGCCATTTTTTTTAACCATCGGCGATATGCGCACGAGCGCTTCTACACCTTTCCAAAAAATAAATGTTTTAAAAAATGGCCACTACTTCTCCATTCTGGATGCCACGGAGACCAGTTTCGGGGTGAAAGTTTAAAGGGAAGTGTTCTCTCAGCGCAAGGAAGTTACAGAGCTTGGGTGAGTGAGAGGCTTTGCTCTCCTGCTTTTGCACGTGTGCTAGATTGTATTTTCGGGTGTTTGCTTATGCGCAAGCAGCAAAAAAAAAATTTAAAAGCCCAATACATGCTCTTGTGTAGACGCTGGGGAGCCGCTTGCTTGCGCTTCACGCTGGTCCGAAGTGGGGCATTTCACCCTGTCTGAACGCACCCAATGAGTGAAGGCTGAGAAAATCCCCGTTGAAATCCTCCCTCAGCTGTTCCACATTGGCTGGTTGGAGCTGAGTAATGAGGCCCTTTTTGGTTTCTGCTGACCCAGAAGCCGGGAATTGCCAGCCATAAACAGATAATTGGAGTATTCAGGTGAGCTATAAAAGTGGCTACGGGTGATAAATCTTTAGGGCATGCAGCGCTAAATTCCTCACAAAAGACGGTTGGACTGCAATCTTTTCCTCGGCTAAACCGGCGGCCTATTGTTCATCTCTCTCTCTCCCTATCTGCCTAATACTGGAAGAGAAGATTGGCCACTTATACTTGTGAGATGGCAGCGGGGGGGGGGGGGGGAGTTGGGGTTGGGGAGGGAGGGATGCTGTGGGGTTGGCTCCCACACCCCCTGTCCCCAAGAGCCTACCCATATGTGCAGTCGTCTCCCCCCCCCCCCCGCTAGGGCAGTCAGCAGCTGGTTAAGAAGCCCTGAAAGGCAACTCTGTATTTTCTTGGTTTTGAATACCAGTGGTGGGAAAGTGGCATAAAGTTGTGGTGACTTATGGGAACCCCATAGAGTTTTCAGTGCAAGAGACGTTCAGAGGCAGTTCGCCATTGCTTTCCTGCCTCTGCGTAGAGACCCTGGACTTCCTTGGTGGAGTCATAGAATAGAATCGTAGAACCACAGAGTTGGAAGGGGCCATCCAGGTCGTCCAGTCCAACCCCCTGCTCAATGCAGGATCAGCCTAGACCAGAGGTGGGCAAACTTGCTCAGCGTAAGAGCCGCCTAGAACAGAGGTGGCCAAACTTGCTTAACGTAAGAGCCGCATAGGATAAACATCAGATGTTTGAGAGCCACAAGACATGAACAAATATTACCTGCTTTCATTGGAAAATAAGCAGATTTGCTTTTTATTGACATTAAATGAGACTGCCAAAAATAATAACAAAAGGGGTAAAAGCAGATATTGATAATGATATTAATTTGTCCAATGATATTTGTTTGCTAATGATATTTAGCTTCCCCAGCCGCCCTGCCAGGAGCCACATAATATATGTGAAAGAGCCGCATGCGGCTCCCAAGCCACAGTTTGCCCACCCCTGGCCTAGACCATCCCTGACAAGGGTTTGTCCAGCCGCTGCTTAAGGACTGCCAGGGAGGGGGAGCTCACCACCTCCCAAGGCAGCCGATTCCACTATTCCACAACTCTTATCAAAAAAGTTTTTCCTAAGGTCCAGCCAGTACCTTCCAGCCCTTAATTTAAACCCATGATTGTGAGTCCTCTCCTCTGCTGCCTGTCAGCCAACGCTGCCATCTCCTGCCCGGGAGGTGGGATGAGTTGCTCGGTGGCGTTGGGTGAGTGGAATGTTATGTTATACTTCTCATGGCTTGCTTATCGCTCCCGGCTCCACTTTGACCTTGGGAGACTGTTGGTGCCTGCCTATGCATCTTCCTTTGTGTCTAGCTTTATTTCTTCCCGCTTTTTCCATGAGAACCTCGGGCCAGTATTTGGGCGTCTTGTACATGACTTATACGATTGGTTACGTCCTTTTGCAAGACCCTTTCGAATTCTGTATAATTGCCCTGCCTGGGGATTGTTGCAGCCATTACTAACACAGAACGTGTAGATGACCACAGCAGACCTTTCTCAATAAAGACTACCTTTTCTTAAGGACACTTGTTGGTGACTGACTCTGTAGGACTCTCACACTGCCCACAGGAAAAGCTCCCTGCCCTCCTCTAAGTGGCAGCCTTCAGATGCTTCAAGAGAGCAATCCTGTCCCCCCTCAACCTCCTCTTCTCCAGACAGAACATTCCCAAGTCCCTCAGCCTTTCCTTGTAGGGCAGGGGTGGCCAACCTGTGGCTCGGGAGCCACATGCGGCTCTTTCACACATATTGTGCGGCTCCTGGCAGGGCAGCTGGGAAAGCAAAGGAGAGGCATGCTTTTTCTCTCTTTCTCCCTTCCTTCCTTCCCTCCTCCCTCCCATCTATTTGCTTTCCTAGTTTCTCTCTCTCTCTTTCTTTCCACTTCTTTAATTCTTTCTTTCCATCTCTCTCTTTCTCTCTCTCTCTCTCAATATCATTAGCAAACAAGTAATATCATTATCAATAACCGGTTTTCCTCGTTTGTTTTTATTTTTGGCAGTCCCATTTAACGTTAATAAAAAGCAAATTTGCATATTTTTAAAAATAAAAACGTCTGTGTGATATTTGTTCCTGTCTTGCGGCTCTCAGACATCTGACGTTTATTCTATGTGGCTCTTACGTTAAGCAAGGTTGGCCACCCCTGTTGTAGGGCTTCTTGGTCTCCAGGCCCCCGATCATCCTCGTCGCTCTCCTCTGCACCCACTCCATTCTGTCCACATCCTTTTGGAAGTGAGGCCTCCAGAACTGCACACAGTATTCCAGGTGCGGCCTGACCAATTCAGTGTACAGCTGGACTATCCCATCTTGCATTGTCTTAGTTTCTGAGTAGTCTTAGCTTCCAAGTAGTCTTAACTTCTGAGATCTGACAAGAGTGGGCTGGCCTAGGCCATCCAGTTCAGGGCAAGGGATGAAGAGAGGTGGTTTGCCGATGCCTGCCTCTGTGCAGTGACCCTGGATTTCCATGGTGGTCTCCCGTCCAAGTTCGAACCGGGGCCGATCCTGCTTAGTTTCTGAGATCTGACGGGATCAATCTAGCCTGGGCTATCCAGGTCCGGGCATTAATACTACTGAAATCATTTTCCAACCAACTTGTTGAGGCATGGAGGTGTAAAAGCTGGCAAGGGTAAATATGAAATAACTAGGGTCACCTGCTGTGGCTTGGGAAATTCCTGCAGATTTAGGGGCAGTACCTGAGGATGTTGTTTAACATCTGTATGCATCCCCTCGCCCAGTTGGTGCAGAATTCCATGCTGGGATGTCACCAGTATGCTGATGACACCCAGATGTATCCATTGATGGGTGGCCGCCCAGCTACTGCCCCTCAAAATTTGGCCGAGGGGCTGGAAGCCATGGTGGAATGGTTAGGGAAGAACCGGCTGAGCAGGTTTACCAAACTCCAGTCTAGGGTCAAGGAGTTCCAGAAAGGGCAGTTGTCAGGTCCGGTTCAAGGTTCCTGAGGTCTGGAAGCAGCAAGGTTGGTGGCTCAGTAACAAAGTGTGTTTGTTGCATCCACAAACTGCTGCTTCTCCCAGCTGAATTTATAGCCAAGTCTTAATGAGCTAAACTCCCAGCCAATTCCTTGGCAGGCCACAAGTCTCACACTTCTCCTTTCTTGCAACTTTAAGCATCTTTGACAGCATTGGCGCTGCAAGGGTGTGGGTGAGCTAAGCAGGCTGGCACTGGCTTCTGAAAACTTGTTTACTGCTTCAGAGCTACAAGATGTTGGCTTGGTTTCAGCTGCAGGCTGGTAACCTGATCTCTTGTTGTTCTCCTTCTGGCTCAGAACCAGCTGCAGCCGGCTGTTCAATTACTGGCTGAGAGCTAGCAGGTAGCTCTTTGTCTGAGAAATCTGAGCCATCACTCAGCACAGACTGACTTACGACACGCCCTGAGAAGGCAGAGAAGGGTGGTATATCAATCTAAATTATAAATAAATAAAATCAGTGATTTTCACCAGGGGAACTGATCTCTATCATTTGGAGATCAATGGTAATACCAGGAGAATTTGAGGCCCTGCCTGGAGCTGGCAACCTAACAGTTCCTAGGAATTGTCTGTCTCATTTTTCCCTAAGGAGTTCAGGGTACAGTATGTAGATCTTCACTCTGTCCTCTCAACAACCCTGTGAGTGAGGTTGGGTTGAGAGGGTGATAAGCCCAAAATCATTCACTGAACTTCATGGCAGGGCCTACATCTCTCTAGTGTCAAGTTGATACTCTAACCCCAGGTTGTCCAGCCTCGAGGTGGGTCCTGAAGGTCTTTTGGAATCACAGCTGATCTCCAGATTACAGAGCTGTGGGAAAGGCAGTCTTGGAGGTTGGACCTTGCTGAGGTCCCTCCCGAACCCCACCGTCCCCAGGTTTCACCCCTAAATCTCCAGGGATCTCTAAACCCAGAGTTGACAACTCAAGCTCATGACACTTCTGGAATTTTGAGAACACTGACCAGCGACCGTATTGGGCGGTTCTAAGCCAAGCATCATCCTCCAATCAGGGCTGTTGAGGAATGGCTGCTCCATACAGGCCCGAAGGCGATTTATGATTTATTTATTGTTACTTATTGAACTTAGCTTGTTAGGCTGCCCTTCCCTGCAAGCAGGGCTCAGGGCAGCTTACATCAGAACAAACACAACAGTAATCCAATCAGATAACATTAAAACTGCTGAAAACAATATATTACTCAGGAGATACTTTGGGTTGTCAAGATGGCGAGAATTTGTTCCCACCGCCCCACTGGGCGACAGGCATGCGGAGGGCTGAGTAGGAGGGTATAAGAGTGCCAGCCGACTGTCACTGTCCTCAACCGAAGGCCTGCCAAATATCTCTGCCTTGCGGGCCCCACAAGTGCCTTCGAAACACCTCCTTCTCCAATGGAGTGAAGACAAGGACTGGCTCTTGACTTTCAGGAAGGGGTGCTCCGGGGAGAGAGGTAGACAGGCACCAGGAAACTCATCAGTGGGCGCCATGTCGGGGAGCATGGCCTTAACCATTGCGCACAACACCAAATCATCTTGAGCAAATGACATTCCAGAATATCCCCATCCTTTTCTTTTTTTCTCCTTCTTCCTTGGCAGTTTTGAGAACAGAATGGTTCCTCACTCAACCCCAGTAGCCAAGAAGTCAATGAGTCGATATTCATCCCCACAACCACCCCCCCCTCAGTGTCTCCCTAGAAACTATACAGATGGTGTTGCATCAGAAAGGCAACCCATCTGCCAGCCATTCCCCCAGTACCTCTCGGGTTTTCTGTGTCCCCTCCCCGCACACACATTAAGGAAATAATGTGAAAATAAAGTATGCCAGTGGCTCCAAGTCCTCCAGTTCAGGACGTCCTCCAGTTCAGGCTCCAAGTCCTCCAGTTCAGGACGTGACTCTTGCCAGGCCAGTGATATTGTTATCCAGCATCTGGAGTCTCATGAAGGAGAAAATGAGGACATGATTTGAGATGTACCACAGGAAGGTCTGCGGGGAGGGCACCCATTTGGAAACCACCGGCTCCATCATAAAAGGACACTTGGCTTGGAACGGCCCAACGTTTTGTGGCGGCGGCCATTTTGTGGTGGTGCCCACTACCTGGGGTTGCCTTGCTAGTCACCAGGCGGGGCCTAGAGCTCTCCCAGGATTACAACTGATCTTAGGGTTGCCAGCCTCCAGGTGGCACCTGGGGATCTTTCGGTATTATACCTGATGTCTAGGCAAGCAAGATCAGTTCCCCTGGAGAAAATCGCGGCTTTGGAGAATGGACTCTGTGGCATTGTACCCTGCTGAGGTCCCTCTCCACCCAAGATCCCACCCACTCCCATCTCCACCCCCCAAATCTCCAGGTATTTCCCACCCCAGACCTGGCAACCCTAACTGATCTCCAAAACTACAGATATCAGTTCCCCTGGAGAAAACAGCTGCTTCGCAGGATAGCAGAGTTGCCAAGTCCTACCACTTTAGGAGCCTGGGGGGGCAGTCTGTTCTCGCTCGGGAGTTTTCTGGCATGCGCGCTTTGCGCACGCACCGCAATGATATCACCCAGAAGTGACGTCATTGCGTCGGGCATGTTGGGGTGGGACTTCTGTAATTTGAGGGGAAACCATAGAGTTTTCCCTTGAATTATAGAGCGTCCCCCAAAAAACGTGCCCGATGCAATGATGTCATCTCCGGGTGACATCATCGCACGGGGCATGTCGCCGCAGCCCAGCAATTTTTTTGGGGGGGGGTTCCCCCTGGCGGTCCAATCTGGGTTGGCGGGGAATGTACCAATCCAGCGGGGGTTTCCCTGTCCCCCGGGGGGACTTGGCAACCCTACAGGGTAGGCTCTGTGGGATTATGCCTCCCTGATACCCCTTCTCTCCCCAAACCTTGCTCTCCCCAGGCTCCACTCCCAAATCTCCCAGCTCTACCACAACCTGCTCTCAGAATTCAGTCTTATTAGCAAACTCATCATGTGGGTCTCTCTGACAGAATCAGCATCCATCTTGAGGGCCTCTTGATAGGGTTGCCAGGTCCCCCCGCCCCCGGCACTGACAGGGGATGGAGGGGTAGGGTGGCAAGATTCAGGCTGGGAAACTCCTAGAGATCTGGGGGTAGAGCCTGGGGAGGAAAGGGGACCTCCGTGGGGTACAATGCCACAGAGTCCCCCCTCCAAAGCAGCCATTTTCTCCAAGGGAATTGATCTCTGCAGTCGGGAGATGAGCTGTAATTCCAGGGGATCCCCCCCCCCCGGAGGCTGGCATCCCTACCTCTCAACAAGCAATTCAGAACAAGATGGCACTCCTTTTAGGGTTGCCAATCTCCTGGCAGCACCTGGATACCTCCCACTATTACAATGGGTCTCCCGTCTCCAGATGACCAAGATCAGTTCCCCCTGGGAAAACGTCGGCTTTGGAGGATGGATCATGTCCCTGCTGAGGCCCCTCCCCTCCCCATTCCCCACCCTCCCCAGGCTCCACCCCCCAAAGTCTCCAGGTATCTCCCAGCCCAAAGTTGGGAACCCGCCTTGATCATGGCTGTATATTGCCGAGAGGAGAGGCCTCTGCCTTTGAATAAGGGCCTGTGGGACTCTCTCGCACAAGTTCAATAGGGCTGCCACCGGCGAGGCCCGTGGGGACCTGTGTAGGGTTGTCAGCACCAGTTTGGGAAACTCCTGGATATTTGGGGGTGGAGCCTGAGGTGGGCCAGGACCTCAGTGGGGTACAGTGCCCTAGAGCCCACCCTCCAGAGCATCCATTCCCCTTCAGGGGAACTGACCTCCAGGGGAACTTCCAACAATGGAGCTTCTGACAACCAGTTTAGTCTGGTGGTTAGGAGCGTGGACTCTAATCTGGGAGAACCAGGTTTGATTCCCCACTCCTCCACATGCAGCTGTTGGTGTAACCTTGGGACAGTCATAAGTTCTCTCAGAGCTGTTTTCTCAAGGGCAGTTCTCTCAGCCCCACCTACCTCACAGGGTGACTGTTGTGGGGAGGGAAAGGAGTTTGTAAGCCACTCTGAGACTCCTTCAGGTAGTGAAGGGTGGGGTATACATCCAACCTCCTCCTCCTTCTCCTCCTCCTCCTCTTCTTCTTCTTCTTCTAATCTTCTTCTTCTTCTTCTTCTTCTGCCTGAAGATGAGCTGTGATTCAGGGAGATCCCCCGTCCCCACCTTGAGGCTGGCATCCCTAGGCTAAAACGGTTCACTTCACTGGGCCTTCATAGCGGGCCTTCAGACAAGTCTCTTTCTCTCTGTTTTCCTGGCCTGCCTCACAGGGACATTGTAAAGATGGCTGAAGTTCTAAACAACCGCTCGTGTTCCAGATTGTGCCCTGCCTGGGATGGGCCTGTGTGGTGTGAGTGGTTCTCCTCTGCATGAAGAACTCTTTCTTCGAGGTCCTCTGTCTTAGGGAGCCCTTGTGTCATCGTATCCGAACTGACAGAGAAATAAATCCGGTATTGTCGATATCAGCCTTGATTAATCTCCCCTTAATCTCAGGCAAATATTAATATACAACGGGAGAGCGCCTCGTTTGTTTACACGCCCAAATCCGTGCCAAGGGGTTTCTGATCCAGATCCTTGGGCTAAGCTGCTCATAATCTGTTTGGCAGGCGGAAGGGATGGGAGGTGCTTTTCGCTGAATCGCTTCATCCGTGCCGACTCAAGGTGCTGCTCGAACGGACTCCCTTCACAAGGCAGGTCCTTTTTTCCCCGACCTGTTAGAATAAAACAAGGCTTTGTTGGCTTTGAGGGGCAGTGGCACATCCCTTCCTGGGTACGACAAAAGCTAAAGGAGACCTCCAAGTTTAGTGGCAGTCTATCCGTGAGAATCAGTGGATGGCAAAGACCAAGGCTGACTTGTTGACTTCTGGGAAACAAGCTGACTAACTGCAGGGGGGAATTGGGCACTGGAAGGCCTGCACCCCGGGTTTGACCCAGTGGGGCTTTTCTTGTGTTCTCAAACCATGAGTTGCATGTGCGATTTGCAAACTGCGGACACGCTAAGGGATTATGGTTCAGAGCAGCCAGACCTCACCAGAGTTTGGAAGCTCAACAGGTTACCTACTTGAACGGGAGACGGCCAGGGAAACTTGTAAAGAGGGAGGCAGTGGTACGCCACCTCTTCTCCTTCATTCCCTTAAAAACCACACGGTCCTGGGATTACCATGAGTCGGCTGTGATCTGATGGCCCACAATTGTTATCCTTATTATCATCATAAAAGGTAAGAACTCGCCCTCACCTGGGTAGGCCAAACAAGCCCAATCTCGTCAGATCGCAGAAGCGAAGCAGGGCCGAACCTGGCAAGTGCTTGAAAGGGAGACCTCCAAAGAATACCAGAGCTGGGAGGCAGAGGCAGGCTATCAAGCCACCTCTCTGAAAACGCCCAGCCCCCACTAGGGGTCACCAGAAGTCACCATGACTTCCAGGCGTGGAAGCGCATACACACAGACACAGACACAGACACACAAACAAAACCACAGAAAATTCAAAAATGAAAGGTAAGAACTGGGAGTCCTCTCAAGAGGGCAAGAGAGAGAGAACCTTTGAGAGATCAAGATTTTCAAACCCCTCAGCTGTTTCTGAGGCATTTGCTGATCGTCTGTCAACTCACGCATGAAGAAAGTTTTGGGTCGCCAGGTCCCCCCTGGCCACGGGCAGGGGATGGGGGGGATTTAGGGTTGTCAGATCCTGAGTGGGGAACTCCTGGAGGTTTGGGGTGGGAGCCTGGGGAGGACAGGTCCTCCTTAGGGTGCAATGCCCTAGAGTTCCCCCTCCAAAGCATCCATGTTCTCCAGGTGGAGTAATCGCTGTAGTCTGGAGATGAGCCGTAATTCCGGGGGGATCCTCAGGCCTCACCTGGAGGCTGGCATCCCTAGGCACACAAAACTGCTTTATGAGAAGTCAGACGGTTGGTCCTTCAAGATCAGACTGGTCTGTTCTGCCTGGAGGTGGCTCTTTAGGGTCTTCAGCGATGCTCCCTCGAAGCTGTGGAGTCTTGTGAGCAGAAATTCTACTTTCTGAGCTACCGGCATTAAAGTCGTGAGCGAGCGATGTGGCTCCTGCATCAATTAGTTTGCTCTGGAGCCGAGCAGTTTGGCTGCTGCGTAAATTAGTTTGCTCTGGAGCCATCCTTCCTGAGCTAAGACAAAAATATGTGAGCCGGAGGCTAAAAACTTGTAAGCTAGCTCACACGAACTCAGCTTAGAGGGAACACTGGTTCCTCAGTAGAAATGTCTTTCACATTGGAAAAGGGCTGTGGCTGAGGTGGGGGGCCTCTACTTGGTCTGCAGAAGGTCCCCGGTTCAGTCCCTGGTATCTCCGGTGGGGGGGTGATGAGAAAGACTTCTGCCTGAATAGATAGTACTAATCTGAGTAGATAATACGGATTCTGGTAGGCAAACAACCTGAGTCGGTAAAAGGCAGCACTGTGCAATCCACCTGCCACCTGATCCTTTGGGCGAGAGATGCTGGGGAGAGAATCCAGGACTTTCTGAATGCCCTGTCAGTGGGCTGAAGACCCCCCACAACAGTATATGTTTGAACACATGGAGCTTCCTGATTCTGGGTCCGATTATTGGTCTATCACGGCCAGTGTTGTCCACCCTGAGTGGCAACAGCTTTCCAGGAGACACAGGGCAGAGGTCTTTCACGGCAGCTACGACCTCATCCTTTTAGCTGAAGATGCCAGAGATTGACCTGGAGGCCTTCTGTGAGCAAAAGAGATGTTCCGCCACTGAACCAGGGTCTAACTCTGTCCATGCACACTGTTACACAAAGGGCTGGCAGGGTGATTCCTTGCGGCTGGTGCATAATGAACATGTCCTGCTGAAATTCTTTTGTTGCCCTGTTCCCCCCAAAAGGCCTTCTCAAGTTGGACACAGTGGCCCAGTTCCAGGCGTTCAGCTGCCGTCCCCGGTTCGGCACTTTGAGCTTTGGCCAGAAATGCAAACATGGTTGAATGTGCTCCTGGCATCACGTCGGGTTCCCCAGGCCGCCCCCCCCCCCCGCCCCCAAACGCAAGGGAGCATTTTTGTTCACGGCTCTTTGGATGGCGCCACTTTGATCCGCGGCCAGGTTCTGCTACAATTCATTTAGCCCTCCTCTCTCCCACTACCAACCCTGCCTTCCCTGACAAATTGGCCAGAGGGTTTCTCATGCGTCTCAAGAATGGGTGGAAACATTCATGCTACTTTTGACAGCCCAGTTATGTGACTTGCCGCACCAAGAGGTAAAGGCCGGTTAAACAGCCCTCAAATAATGTATCTGGCCTAGCTCTCCACATGGAGAACTGGCATTTCATTCCAACTGGTACATGTCTGTGGAGCACCGATTCACACAATGTACATCTTCAAGCAACCACTGTTCCTGGGACAGATTGGTGACATAGCGTGGGACAAGTCTGGTGTAGTGACTTGAGTTTTTGAGACTTCAGCTGGATAGAGTTGTGTTCAAATCTCCTCGCAGCTGGCCTGATTAACGGAGTGAAATTTCCTTGTCTGGCTTTTCTTTAGGGCAGGGGTGGGCAAACTGTGGCTCGGGAGCCGCATGCGGCTCTTTCACATATATTATGTGGCTCCTGGCAGGGTGGCTGGGGAAACTAAATATCATTAGCAAACAAATATCATTGGACAAACTAATATCATTAGCAATATCTGCTTTTACCCCTTTTGTTATTATTTTTGGCAGTCTCATTTAATGTCAATAAAAAGCAAATCTGCTTATTTTCCAATGAAAGCAGGTAATATTTGTTCATGTCTTGTGGCTCTCAAACATCTGATGTTTATTCTATGCGGCTCTAACGTTAAGCAAGTTTGGCCACCCCTGTTCTAGGTGGCTCTTACGTTGAGCAAGTTTGCCCACCCCCTGCTTTAGGCGATTCATTTGTTGACGCCTTCGGTGTGTCTTTTGGTGTCTTTTTCAGGGGTCATTTCGTAGAAAAAGAGGTGCAGGAGCTCATTAGCATAACTCATTAGCATAACTTATTTGCATATGCTACACCACCTGACATCACCAGAAGTATGTCAGAAGGCAAGAGAGAAAGAAGAGAGAGAGAGAGAGAGAGAGAGAGAGAGAAAGAAAGAAAGAAAGAAATAGAAAGAAAGAAAGAAAGAAAGAAAGAAAGAAAGAAAGAAAGAAAGAAAGAAAGAAAGAAAGAAAGAAAGAAAGGAAGGGAGGGAGGGGACAGCCACTAATCCAAGCCTCAGAAATACCCCTCTTCAGTGGTGGCTGATGCCTTCAGAAGGCTGGTCAGAGGAACAAGGACCTTTCCAGGGGACGGGGTCATTTTGCTGCAGCCATCCAGTGCTTCCTCTAAGCTGTGGAGTCTTGTGAGAAAAAAATCCTACTTTGTGAGCTACCGGCATTAAAATTGTGAGCGAACGATTTGGCTGCTGCATAAGTTAGCTTGCCCTGAAGTCATCCTTCCTGAGCTAAGACAAAAATGTGTGAGTCAGAGGCTAAAAAAACTGTGAGATAGCTCACACTAACTCCGCTTAGAGGGAACTCTGGACAAGAGGGAAGGAAGGAAGGAGGGAGAGAGAGAGAGAAGGAAAGAGCTGGCAGAGAGGGGACAGCTATTAATCCAAGCCTCAGAAATACCCCTATTCTGGGAGGAGAGCTTCAGTGGTGGCTGAAGCCTTCAGAGGGCTGGTCGGAGGAACCAGGACCTTTCCAGGGGACGGGGTCATTTTGCTGCAGCCATGACACAAGCAGGCATTCCCCCGTGGGGGGGGGGGGGCTGGCACCAACTCCCAGAGCTGCGCTCCCCCGAGCTCCTGCTCGAAAGGACCCCTGGTCTTTTTAGATATCTACCCTGACTCATCCCCAGACCTGGATGGCCCAGACTAACCCCGTCTCATCAGATCTTGGAAGCTAAGCAGGGTCGGCCTTGTTTAGTACTGGGAAGGGAGACCACCGAGGAAGTCCAGAGTTGCTACACAGAGGCAGGCAAGGGCAAACCACCTCTGCTCATCTCTTGCCTTGAGAACCCAACGGGGTCACCATAAGTCGGCTGCGTCTTGATGTCACTTTCTACCGCCACCCTTGCTCATTTTTCTCCTTGTTCTGAGAAACTCTACCATGACAGGGCCTTGGCAATGTGCTTAGAAGGTGTATACTGCCATAAGTAAGGTGTATACTACTACGGATGGGCCCAGACTTGGACACCGAGCCAAAGTCCAGCCTGCACTTTGCCCAGTTTGGGTCTCGCGAGCTGAGGACCACGGAAGGCGCCTTCCCTGGGCATTCACCCTGAGCTTTTGTTTTCGAACATTTTTAATTTTATTGTGTTACAGAAACTTAATAAAAAAATAACGTTTAACACCATACATCATCCTTTGAATATATATGTTGACATTTTACACATTCGGTGACTTTGTATCTTATATACGTGCTTATATCTTCATCCATATATACACTTTATTCCACCTCATCTGGAACAATTCTTCTTTTTTATTTTTCCAAACTAAGTTTAATTTGTCCATTTCTGCTTATTCCAACATCTTGTGTTTTAGCTCTTCTCTCGCTGGGAGATTCTCCAATTTACAACTTTGGGCTATTACGATTCTTGCTGATGTCAATATATACGATATTACATATTTGGGTTAAGATTTTCAGGTAGCATATTTAATAAAAAATACTTCCGGTAACATGGGAACATCAATACCAAATATTTCCATAATCATATTTTGTACTTAGAACCAAAATTTCTGTATTCTATCACAATTCCACCACATGTGACTGTAGAAACCCATTCTCTGATGGTCTTTGTATCTTGATTTTAATTGCAACCTTTCCCACCATGAAAGTTCTGTTTTTAATTTAAACACGTCCACTTCTGCTTTCAACTTGTTGTTTTTGTCTAATAGTTCTCCGTAGGTTCCTTTATTACTCTCTGTTAATAATGTCGGTCTAATAAATGCTTCTAACGGGGATATCCATTTTGGTATTTACCCGGAGCTTTTTGAGAGGGCTCACAAGCTGTCCGGCCCAGTGTGTACCCACCACGTCTGGATGACCTCAGGCCCCACCCTAGCATGTCAGCATTCTCTGGAAGGGGTGCGAGTGTGTCACCAACACACTTGTGTCACTTTCAGAAAGCACGGGCATGCTGGGGGGCGGGGCCCAACACCACCCAGAAGGGGTGGGCACGTGTTGCTCCCAGGTAACACGGGCACACCGGGGCAGGGCCCGATGCTGTCCAAACGGGTTCTTCTAAGGCAGGGTTTTGGGTTTGGGGGTTCAGTCTGGGATTGCCTGGCTTGCAAGCCCCAGTCCAAACCAGGATTTCCCGGTCTGTGCCCATCCCTATATACCACCATAAGCTATGCCATGAAACAAATTGTGACATCATCACAGTCATTTTAAGCTGAGGTCAGGACAGAATCTGCTGCCACGGAGCCTTGAGGGATCCACCCAGAGAACAGATTCCTGTTTGTGTGCCAGATCAAAGTGGTGGGGAATGAGCAGGGGACATAACGGGAGGGGAGAGACACACGGCGCAGCATGAGCCCGCTTGCGGGGAGGGCGGGGCATAAATATGAAAAATAAATAAATAATCTAGCCTGCCAGGTCTATGCACAAGCGAAGCATGGTTTGTGCATGAGCAAAGCACCTCCTGCCCCGTGCATGCAACAGAATAGCCTCTTCCACTGGTCCCTCTGCATTGATAGGGAAGGAAATATTATTTATTTAATATACAAGGTGCTTGTGAACTGGCCGTGCCAGTTATAAATATAAGACTGTTCTTGTGCCCCTGGGTAGCATAGTGGGATTTCTTGCCTGCTTTCTCTCAAGGAGTTCGGTTCGGCTTGTCTTTTGGTGTTCCTTTAGGCGTCTGCTCTCAAAATGCTGCACTGGGCCCCTGGCGGGGATGGGGGGGCACCCCCGTGTCAACGGCGGCCATGCAGTGTGCTGGCTGTCTCTTCCCATGTGCATTGTGGACCTTTGCATGAGACGCAGCTGGCTCTGAAGATGGGGAAAGCACCCCCCATTTTTTAAGCCCCCCCCCCGAGTTTGTCGACTTTCCGGCCTTCTAGCTCAGCGCACACACAAGCCTTGACTCAAAGGGAAGAGCGTCATTTGCAAAGACCTTGTTGAACGACAACCAGCCCCGCATTCCAGATCCGAGGGTAGATTTAGAAAGCAGACGTGTGTAATAGCGGAAGGACTTAATCAAATAATCCATCGTTTTCAGCTGCGGCCAGGTCTTGAGCCCCCTACACAACTGGGCCGTGAAGACAGCCCTCCGAACTCTCTCTCTCTCTCTTCCTCCCTCTGTCTGCCTGTCTGGCTGGAGCAAAATGGGTAGACTCTGAGGATTGTGCCGAGGCTGGCTTGCCCGAGGCTTCGGTTTGGTATGATTTCCAGGTATGTGCTCTTTTCTTTTTCCATTTGGGCCACAACTGTGATTTAAGGGAGGGGGGAGCAAAGAAAACCCCCTGGAAACGCAGCTAATCAACAGATTATCTTAAACACATGGTAACGTAATAAAGCCGTTCTGCAGCTCATATAAATTCCACATACTTACAAAAGAATGTGGAGCAGCCATTGTGAACAAACCCGTCAGATTCCTTTTGCCTTTTTTTCTCCCCAATTGCTGTGAGAAATCTAAATGCCTGGCCGTGGGTGCCCTGTCCCGGGACTTGAGTGTCCTCAGACCAACACTGTGGTTTTGCGGGCCGCTGGTTCTGGCTGTCTGGTTGTGTGGTGCTGTGCCCGAAAAATCCTGGTATCTTAGCTGCACGACACAACCGAGCGCAAGTCGCTTGGCCTCCTCGTGCCTGCAAGTTTAAAAACAATAATTTGAGCAAAGAAGAATGTCATCTTCTCCACAGAGGGTTGCCAGGTACCCCCTGGCAACTGGCGGGAAGTGAGGGGTAGGGGATTTACTGGCAGGAAAACGAGGCCTAAGTGACACAGGGTGCCTCTGGATTTGGGACAAAAAGGGTATTATAGCATTGGGGAAAGTGCAGGAAAGGGCAACTAGAATGATAAAAGGGTTGGAACACTTTCCCTATGAAGAAAGGTTGAAGTGCTTGGGGCTCTTTAGCTTGGAGAAACGACGGCCGAGGGGTGACATGATCGAGGTTTATAAGATTATGCGTGGGACAGAGCAGGTAGAGAAAGAGGTACTTTTCTCCCTTTCTCACAATACAAGAACTCGTGGGAACTCCATGGAATTGCTGAGCAGATAAAAGGAAGTCCTTCTTCACCCAAAGCGTGATTAACATGTGGAATTCACTGCCACAAAAGGTGGTGGTGGCTACAAACATGGATGGCTTCAAGAGGGAGTTAGATAAACATAAGGAGCAGAGGTTCATCAGTGGCTATTAGCCACAAAGTATAGATAGGAACTCTCGGTCTGGGGCAAGTGATGCTCTGTATTCTTGGTGCTTGGGGGGGTGCAACAGCGGGAGGGCTTCTAGTGTCCTGGCCCCACTGTTGGACCTCCTGAGGGCACCTGGTGTTTTTGGCCACTGTGTGACACAGAGTGTTGGACTGGACGGGCCACTGGCCTGATCCAACATCGGCTTCTCTTATGTTCTGAAGTCATTTTTACCACAGAGTTTTTACTCAAATACCACAGCGTCCTTGTGCCGTTGGCGACATGATGACATCCCTTCTAGTGTGTGCCAGAAGTAACGTCGTCACTTTGCCAGCAACGCAAGCCCCGGCTTTGTTTACCTGCTCAGCGCCAGGGGGAGGGGCCCTGTGGTGGGGAATCCCCCACCCCTGGCCTGGGCCTGGCACCCTAACTTCCACCCACGGTGTCCTCAGTGAGAAGGGCTGGTACTCGGTGAGTAGCCAACTCTAGGTTGGGAAACTCCCAGAGATATTATCAGTTAAACTCCTCGAGGGCCTGACCGATCCATGTAAACACAGTCAGTTATGAAATAATCTAATTGTTTTGCTAAGAGGGCAGTGAATATCTTCATGTCCTGATTATAGGCAATGAAATCAGCCTTGATTAAGTCCCTACCCTGCTTTGGAATCAAGGTAATGGCCGTGATCTGGGAAGTTGCCCACGCACCAAGACGTGATTGCAGACTTCCACCAAAGGTTCCGCCAGTAGTTCTGAGAAATGCTTGTAGAATTCAGCTGGCAAGATCATCCCTCCCTGGCGACTTATTATTTTTCAGGGATTTTGTGATCTCTGCGATTTCCTGCTCGGTAACATGTTGCTCCATTAGTGATCGATGCCTCTCTGCGATTTTCCGGTGACAGAAGTCATTTGTTACTAGATGTTTCTCAATCAGATCTGCCTTTGGATTATCTGAGGTGGATAAGTTTTTATAAAAATTTACAAAGATCTTCAAAATATCCTTTGACGTCACACAGGCCTGGCACCCTAACTTCCACCCACTGGGTCTTCAGAGAGTAGGGTTGGTACTCAGTGAGTAGCCAGCTCAAGGTTAGGAAATTCCCAGAGATCTTGCGAGTGGAGCCTGGGGAGGGCAAGGTTTGGGGAAGGGAGGGGCCTAAGTGCAGTATAATGCCATAGAGTCCACCCTCCAAAGCAGCCATTTCCCCAGGGCAAGTAATCTCTGCAACCACGAGATCAGCAGTAATTTCCGAAGATCTCCAGGTACCACCTGGAGGTTGGCAACCCTGCCAATGATCCCTGAAGCTGTGTTCTGGATGTTTTCTATGTAACACTCTCTCCCTTCATGGCTGTGCTGGAAGTAGATCCAAATGGGCGTTCCTTTCCACAGGCAAGTCTCCCCCCCCCATTCTGATAGGATGAACGGTCCAGCCAGTGCCCACACAGGAGATCCATGCACTCACCTGACAGTGCGCACATCTTTGCATCAAGGGCATTAAGGATACAGGAGAGACGCTTTGCTGCCACTAATCGTTACTGAGCAGGCCCTTAAAATTTCCAAGCAACTCTCGAGGGGCTCCCAGAATCCTGTTTGGAAGCCGCGGTTGTAAAGCTTGCAGTGGCAATTATGACTTCCAAGCCAAACCGCGAGCCAAATGGAAACTGGAATTCATGTGGCAGGACCGTTAATGGTGTCGGCGCTCAGGATGATGTTAGCGGCTCTGCTGCCTGCCAAGTCGTTCCATGTTTCTGGCGAAGGCACCCAAATGGCACGCCATCGCTCTGTGTTTTGGATCCCCTCGGCCCTGGCATGCCCGCCTTCCATCTCGCTCAGCGGCCCAGCTCTTCATCCACCTGGTGCGTTTTTAAAGCGAAAGCTGCCTTTCTGACAGCATGAGAGAGAGACAGAGAAAGAATCCTTGGGCATTTCTGCTCACGTACAAATTAAGAGCCACAAAAAAAGAAAAGAGCTCAAGGCTTTTAACCTCGAAATATCGAAATGTATTAGCTATATAGATTCAGGACTTCTTAGTTCACATATTCGCCACTTCAGGAGTGGTTTATGCCAATGTTTTTAGTTTTAGTGCACTTTGTAATAAATACATATATTTCGTTTATTTCTCTATTTTTTTTCTCATGCAATCTTTGGGTACTGAAATATTCTGGACTTGAGAGGCCATAGAGTGATTTCAAACAAAGCTCTTTTTATTAGAGGGTCAGCGGAAGCATGGGCGAGGGTGGTCGGGGAGCCTGCCTATATTTACAGATAAGCCACACCCCCGACCTCGCCTCCCACGGGGGATTGGGCAAACAGGGATTAGTTTCCCACCAGAGGCTATCATAGGATCATTTGAATATAATAAGCCTCTGATAGGGGGACAATCAGGATCCTGGGGTCTATTGTTCTCTGGGTACTAAAGCTCAGGCTGGTATCACTGACCATTACAGGCGAACATGCCCAGACATGTCTCAGGGTACATAACAGGTACCCAACTTTGTTGTTTCTTAAGGTTGGGTTTTCCCCCCTTCTGTTTTGGTTTGGATGAAAAGGGAACGTCTATGGCTGATAGCACCTCCTTTCCATGCGGAAGGTTCTGTCTTTAATCCCATGCATCTCTGCTTCAAGAAGGCTGAGAAACGAGTGTTGGGAGAGACTCCACTTCCTGAGACCTTTTAGAGAAGCTGCCGGTCAAAGTAAGCAATACCGACCAAGGCTGCTTCAGACATTCATGTATTCTCTGTGCTATGCACCTGTGGATTCTGCACCAAAATTCTGTGACGAGAGGAGCTGAATTCTGCCACCTGTAAACTCTGCCCCAGAATTCTGGGATAAGAGGAACAAAATTCTGCAACATATGTTTCCTGATTTATTCTGCTTCAGCTACTCACAAGGAGAAGCAAAGACCTAGGTGCAGCATTCTAACTTTGGGATACGTAGAAACTTCCTGAGAATTGCTACTAGTCTTATTGGAAATCTTTGCTTCCCTTGAAACTCCTCAGTCGTTCCGCCCATCCAGGAATCTCTGAACTTGCTTTGGGGTTTTGATGTAGGAGAAATCTGACAATGCTTTCTACTCCAGCACTCATTCAGAGGTTTCACTGGCATAACTCTCAGGTCTTCCTATTAGGGTTTGCACATCCACACTTGTGGACGGAATAGTTTGGCCAGAAAATGTACATTGCCCTTGATTTTTAGAGGCCTGCTGTATGAAAGAGACAGCGGAATGCTTCGTCTGAAGTTGCTGCAGCCAACCCTGGTTTTGTATGTAAACCACCACAAAAACACTATACAAATAAAGCACCAGACAACAAATGGTGTCCTTAAAATGAATTAGTATTTTCTTTTGCAGTCCTTTTTCACAGAAGTTATAAACCGTTCTGTTTTTGTCTCCAAACACAGGCACAAAAGAAGCGGCTACAGATTGCCTAGGTTGCTGTCTGTTTCTTGCTCCCCTGAAGCAAGACAGACTGCATAGTCAGGAAACTTCTAGAGCTTTTGGGGCTCCGCCATTGAGACAGCAGCCTGAAGAAGCCAGAGGAAATGGACAGCAACTTAGGTGATCCATAGTCGCTCTTGTTGGTGACTGTGTTTGGAGACAAAAAGAGAATGGTTTATAACTTCTGTGAAAAAGGACTGCAAAAGAAAATACTAATTCATTTTAAGGACACAATTTGTTGTCTAGTGCTTTTTTGTACAATAGGGGTTTGGGGGTGGTTTACATACTTGCATGCACTGTAGATTAATCGGTGGCTGACCTTTAACCCTGTTTTTGTAGCTTTTTTTGTATTAAAATAATTAACTTTAAAAAAATCTGCTGCCCACTTAATCCGAACCGCTTTGTTAATCTGACTAAAGTTTAATAAATTCGTCTGACCAATTAATAAATACCACTGCCCATTTTTTTCTTTATCACTTGTTTTTGAGTAGAACTCTGGTTCTTGGGATGCCAGATCCTTTGAACCCTGGATCCTTATCGACTCAGTGCAAGCGTAGCAGTCGCCCAGCCCCGATAGATTCTCATGCTCTGCCTAGCATGTGGCTAAGCCAGCCCGATCAAGCACAAAACATCCTCTCAGATTCCAGGCTCTGGGACTGGACAGATGGTTGCAGATGCTGTTTCTCCGGCTGGCCAGCTACATTCAGATTTGCCATGCAAGAGACATATGCCAAGTAAAATCCCATTCCACAGCAAGGAATTTTCGAAAAGTGGGGTAGGGAACTCAGAACGGACACATTTCTGCCAGTGGAAGTTCTGGGTGGATTCTCAGGCCAAGATACAGGTTTATGAATTCGGGAGAGTTATCGAGAGTAGACTAGAGGAAATGGTTTCTTCATGCAAAATGCAAAATCCATCCATTGAAAACTGGCAGTCGGGGTGTTTAAGGGCTGACAAATGAGCCAAAGGCAGCTTTAGAGAGCCAGTTTGATATAGTGGTTAAGTGCGCGGACTCTAATCTGGGAGAACCGGGTTTGATTCCCCACTCCTCCACTTGCACCTGCTGGATGACCTTGGCCAAGCCATAGCTCTGTACCAGCTGTTCTCTCAAGGACAGCTTGGGAAAGAGCTCTCTCAGCCCCACCTACCTCACAGGTTGTGGGGAGGGGAAGGGAAAAGGAGTTTGTAAGCCACTCTGAGACTCCAAGTGAGTGAAGGGCGGGGTATAAATCCAATCTCTTCTTCTTCTTCTCTTCTGTATCAGCTGTTCTCTCAAGGACAGTTGTCTCAGAGCTCTCTCAGCCCCACCTACCTCACAGGGTGTCTGTTGTGGGGAGGGGAAGAGAAAGGAGTTTGTAAGCCACTCTGAGACTCCCAGTGAAGGGTGGGGTAAAAATCCAATCTCTTCTCTTCTTCTTCTTCTTCTGGGCAAAACTATTCTACAGACTTAAAAGAGGTTTAATATTTGGATTTCTTCTCCCAGGGACTCCAGGGATTTGTATGTCACGCACAGGTAGAAGAAGATTAGGGATCTCTAACTTAGAGTTCTTGCACCTCACTAAACTACAGTTCCCAGGATTCTTTGGGGGAGACTCCTGACAAGGGGTATAACAACAGTTCATGTTGAGCTTCCATGCCCAAGGAATGCATTCCTATGAATTGTTCTCTTGCATAGGTCCCAGGGCTCATTTCGTAAGCAGGAGCTCCTTTGCATATTAGGCCACACACCCCTAATGTGGCCAATCCTCCAAGAGCTTACAGAGCTCTTCTTACAGGGGCTACTGTCAGCTCTTGGAGGATTGGCTATATTAGGGGGGTGTGGCCTAATCTGCAGAGGAGCTCCTGCTACGAAATGAGCGCTGATAGGTCCTTTTCGTTTCAACCAGGGCTTGGGCAGGGGAACTGCTCCTTGCGTGTACTACCTCTCTCCTGAGTACAGGGCCGTAACGCTCTGGGGTAGTCCCTGACCCGAGATTTCCCCGAACGAAGCTGTGGTGGGATACTACAGGACTTCACTAACTTTGAACTGAATACAGTGGATGCTGACTTTGCTGAGGCCTAAAAAGGATGCAAAAGAATCATGTCCACTCCCTTTGGGCACCTCTCCCAATGCCAGAGGTCCCTGTGACATTACCAGATTATTCCTGACAGAAGAAGATAGGTCCAGAATCTCTAGTACCAGGACCTCTGCTGGGCTGTGAGATGGCCCACCATGCCAACCCTTGATGCCAGTCAGGCCCATAGCTACAGTGGGGCTTATGGGGGAGCCACCCACTTTCTTAAAGGCACAGCCCCACAAGAACTTCTCCTGCAAATGCTTTTTTCAATCATTTAAAAACTTTTTTTTAAAAAAGGGATGTGCTCCTTTAAGCAGAGTGGGGTGCTGTAGTTGACTAATTCCCGCACTGAGCAAGGGGATTGGAGTAGGTGACCTCTAGGATCCCTTCTAACTCAGGGTCAAGTAATTGGTCTTCTTTAAGAGAGTTTTTTCTGCCTAAGTATTAGCTTTCTTGATTATAGAACTCATCACCCCCACCTGCCGGCTGATTATCAGAATTGTTGCTTAGGCTGGTAAAAGTGATTAACTTGCAGCAGCTGAGAACTGTCATCTGAAGTGGCTGACAGTTTGTGTGCTGTCTTGGCAGGCTGCCACAGAGACTACACACTGCAAGCTGGAAACACGGTCCGGAGTCAAGGTAAATAACAGCCAAAGGTCAGATAGCCAGGAAGTAATTCAAGGTTTCAAGGTCAAGGAGCAGCTGCTACACACACAGAAGCAGGTCTGAATGTGCAGAGTTGCTGCCATGCTGAAGCAGGTGCACGGAGTGTTTTTGAGCAGGTCCTCCCTTCCCTGGGAGTTGAATCTGCAAAGGTTTACAGCTCCTCTCGTTGCCTTTGCAGGAGCTGCAGTCCGGCAGTCCTTCTTCGCTCCTGCAAAGTCAACCTCTGGCGTGCCCTCCATCTGGGGCACTCAGGAGAACTAGGTGGGGGTTCTGGCCTCGGGGTGTCTCCACCTGGGGGTGCTGGGCCAGGCTCTGGATCAGTCTCTCCTCCTGGCTGCCCCTCCTGTGCAGCTGCTCCTCAGGTACTGTTGAGAGTTCTTCTGGGCTGACTCCAGAGGAGGCTGAGTTGCTCCCTGCCTCTTCCTTGTCTGAGGAGTAGTCAGCCTCTGCAGAACGAGTACCCACGACAGTCTGCAATTTAGAGATCTCTCCTGGTAACAGCTTTCTATTGGCTAAATGGCTTTTCTCTCTGCACTGAGAACTTCAGCCCCACCAGCCACAAAATCCTGGCGACGGGTCTGATGCTGGTCTTGTTTTCCTTTGTTCCTGTGAACACTGTGTATGGCTAGCTCGGTACGCCCAAGTAATCTTCTTTACTAAAGGCCTTAGGGGAGAGGATGTGGCTCAGTGGAAGAGCCTCTGTTTTGCATGCAGAAGGCCCCAGGTTCAAACCCCACCATCTCCAGTTAAAAAAAAAAAGAACAGGCATTAGGTGATGTTAAAGACCTCAGCGGCTGGAGGGCCGCTGCCCGTCTGAGTAGGCAACGCTGACCTTGATGGACCCATGGAGTGTTTCAGCATAAGGCAGCAGCGTGTGTGCTCATGTGTGCATGACGTTAACTGTTCTTCGGTGAAGAAACTCAAGAGGCACATCCAGGTTCCGAGAATTTTATTCGTGTCATAAATCCGTCTCATCGTCCTGATCAGTTCTCTTGAAAGCGCAACGGAAGACCGTTACTCATTTTGGTTACACCGAACAAACTCCAGTGGTCACCCGTTCTGCTTTTCTCTGGAACATTTACAACTATAATTGAAATGTGGTTTGGGCAGAACGCCCGATTCCTTTGTAAATAATGGGTGAAATACAGCAAAGAAAAAAAAAAGGGCACTCCTAAGCCCCAATGAAACCAATAATACTTATGTATTTAAGTCTCCTTTATATAGAAGGACACCATACTATCCCACAAAATATTAGCTTTTCTTCCCATACAAGAAGAGGGATTGAAAGAGCTGCAGGCTGGCCCCGTGCTAGAAAAACGCCGGCAAGTATTTAGAGAGAAACATTCTATTATTCCTGATGCGTTCAGCGTAAAACTCTTTGCAAGGGAACTTTCCTTTATAAATAAGTAAAGCCATCAGACCTTGAAGCAGATCAGGAACAAAAGACATCTTTTTTTCCTCCCTTATACAAATGCTGCTGTGGTTTCCCACACGTACAGGAATCATTTGTTGCACATGTGGGATTTCAACAGTGTGTGTGTGGGGGGGAAGAGCCACATTGTATTCCAGTGTCCAAAACCTGTCTTGCCTAGTCATCTGGAGGCGAGTCTTGATTATTATAGGCGACCAAGCAAGTGGCTCTTTACAAGACTGCGCCGGGGCCAAATGAGGCATTACAAGAGATTTGGAGTCGCTGTCATTCTTCATCTCCTCTTTCTTTTTATAACAAACCATCATGAACAGCGCCCATCTCTGCCAGCCAACGGCCGGAGACAAGGATGTGCGGTACATAGACGTGACGTCACAAATTACTTGCGTGAGATTTACAAGAGAGCGGAAGCTCTCATGGTGTCTAGCCCGGCCTTAAGTCCTGTCCAAGTCAATGTGATGTAAGCACATCCAACTTCTGTTCAGCTGTACCCGTTCTTTATAAATCTGCAATCGGATATTGTATGGAATGCAACAGCGATCAAAAGTTTTCTGTGTATTACACCTTACACATTTTTTTAACTAACACAGCCACAGAAATGCAATAAGCTCAGCAAAAGGAGTGAAAAAACATTACCTCTTTTTGTTAAAAAAAAAATCCCTTTTAAATTTTTTTTACACAGAACGGAATAACATAGATCACAGGAAATTAGTTGTATCTGATCCTTACAGTATATATTAGTTTTCTTAATTTTTTTTAAAAAGATGGTGCCCTTTAGTTACCAGTTATCTCACACGTCATCTGATTTTCCACATTTTGTACACATGCAAAAAATAACCCCCAAACCCAGTACCGGAGATTATAAATAAGCACAATAAATATAGAATTACAGCAATCAATAGAAATGAGTGGAAACAAACCAGAAACTCTTCCTGCAAGCACAAGATACTCTACTGAAATTAACGGGACAGGATACCATCGAAGGTTGAGTTATATGGACACAGTGCTGGGGAATGGGGACTTTAATTCCCCCTGGTGCCATTTTCCTGAGCCACACTGCCCCTTCCCTGGGATGCTTTTTTGGCTTTGGTTGGGGAAAAACAGTTACCCCTACTGTGCCTCTTTTCCCGATAGGGGGGAAAGACAGACATGATAGGGGTGACTGTCTTTTTCCTTACAAGAAAAAAGACAGTCACAATAAAGTCAGCTGTCTTTTCCCTACTACAAAAAGAAAAAGAGGCACAGCAGGGCTAACTGTCTTTTGTAGCCACAGCAGAATGGCAGGAGGAGCGACGTTACCAAAGACAGCCCAGGTTAATAACACGAAAAGCCATCAGTTCACTCAGAGCAGATAAGGGCCACTAGTGGTGAATATAAAAGCATCTACCGAATGGATGTCCACTTCGATGCATGGATGACGTGAGGTCTGACCCATGAAAGCTTATATCTTATTAGTCTTTAAGGGACCACTGGACTCCTGTTAGGTTTAGAGATGTGGGACACAACCAGTGTTCTCTCTAAGCTGAGTTAGTGTGAGCTAGCTCACAGTTCAGATTTTTGTCATAGCTCAGGAAAGGTGGCTCCAGAGCAAACTAATTTATGCAGCGGCCGAAGTGCTCACTCACAACTTTAATGCCAGTAGCTCACGAAATAGAGTTTTGCAGGGGTCCTTTCGTAGAAAAAGAGGTGCAGGAGCTCATTAGCATAACTCATTAGCATATGCCACGCCCCCTGACATCACCAGAAGTGTGTCAGAAAGGGAATGTCAGTTTCAGCCCCATTATATCCTATGGGCCATTGAAAACAATGGCAAAAACTCATAGGGTATATGAGGGGCTGGAGGAAAGGGGGTTTGAGGGAGAGGCTCCAAACTTGCAGGGTAGCTGCTGGGGCCTCTCCTCAAAATACCCACTAAGTTTCAAGAAGATTGGACCACGGGGTCCAATTCTATGGGCCCCCAAACAGATTATCCCATCCCCTCCATTGTTCTCTATGGTGGGAAAAAATGTTAACTTTTTTCCTATCATACAGAACAATGGAGGGAATGGGGCAACCTGTTTGGGGGCCCGTAGAATTGGACCCCCTGGTCCAATCTTCTTGAAACTTGGTGGGTATCTCGAGAAGAGGCCTCAGCAGCTACCCTGCAAGTTTGGAGCCTCTCCCTCAAACCCCCTCCCCTCCAGTGGCTTTTAAAGTTGCCGCCGAATTTCGGCAGCAATTCGGCGGCGAGCTGAATCAGATTAGAGAATCTGATTCAGCCCGTGGCTGCCCTACTGGCCAGTTCTGAGCTGGCGGAGCTTCGCTCCGCCTCACTCCGGCCCCAATGGACCCCTGGAATTTTGGCTCACAGGACTCCACAGCTTAGACGGAGCTTTGGACACAACTCTCTTTTTCCTAAGGCCAGTTCTGAAATGCGGAAATCCCATAGATCTCTGCATTACACCATCAAGCATGCAATTCAGGCTGATGCAGACATCCCATGCCAACTGAGGTCAAAGGGAGTCTCACCTGCGGTTGCTTTCACGTCAAGTTCTAGAGCCAGAATGAGCTACGGCACCCTCAAGACAATACATTAAAGAGCAAAGATCATGACTCTGAGGAGCAAACCCGCCTATCAGACCAGGGTGCCTTTAAAAGCACTAAGGCAAAGTGGAAACAAATCAGCATATATCTCTACATGCTGAGGGATGCTTCAGGCAGAGGTTTCCCATCACTTTTGTGCAGTCGTTGGTTTTAAATATCAGTCATGGCCTGGGAGGGCATACCTTAACCCTGCTAACTTCAGGTGGGTAGCCGTCTGAAGCAACAGAACAGAGTCAGAATCTAGTTCTCACCTTTAAGAACAACAAAGTTGAATTCTGGGTGTAAGCTTTTGTGTGCACGCGTACTTCACTGCATCTGAAGCAGGGTGCGTGCACATGAAAGTTTCTACCCAGAATTCAGCTTTGCTGGTCTTATAGGTGCCCCTGGGCTCAAACTTTGTCCTACTAACTTCAGTGTATCGAAGCGTACATAATTTCTGCTGAATTGCAGCCCTCTTTGTGAGCAAATCCCCACTTAAGAATTAGGCTGGTCTTTTGTAATGTGAGACCTTGAAACATTCGGTCTATGAAAGAATATTTAAAACTATGTTTTTTGGTTTTTCTCCAGTTTGACAAACTAGTTGCTGGCTTTTTAGGGGGGGAAACAGCCAGTTTGGTGTAGTGGTTAAGTGCGCGGACTCTAATCTGGGAGTACCGGGTTTGATTCTCCACTCCTCCACTTGCACCTGCTGGATGACCTTGGGCAAGCTATAGTTCTGTACCAGCTGTTCTCTCAAGGACAGTTGTCTCAGAGTTCTCTCAGCCCCACCTACCTCACAGGGTGTCTGTTGTGGGGAGGGGAAGGGAAAGGGAAAGGAGTTTGTAAGCCGCTCTGAGACTCCAAGTGAGTGAAGGGCGGGATATAAATCTAATCTCTTCTTCTCCTCTTTAGCAGACCTTGCTCAGATCACTGCTGAACTAGATACCCATGTGGCCTTTATTTATTTAATGTACAATGTTTTTGGGTCCTGGTGACAGTGACCGTCTGGAACTCAATTTAAATAAACCCAATGGCTCACCAAAGCCGCAAGCTTCCAGATCTCTGTTGTCTGCCCTCTTTACACAAAAATCGGACAGCCAGCGACACGAACATTTGAAACAAAATAAAAGACATAAAATGCAACACGTCTCGTTTTCTTCATAAAGCTATGGAATGGCACGGGTCAACTTTTTCTTTTTAAGTGCACGAGTTTTAACGTAAAGGCAGTAAACCCCGGAGAGAAAGAACTTAAACAGTGAGAGAAATGAAACTGTTGTATCTCTGAATGTTCCTCTTGAGGATCTCCGAACACGGGCCGAGTACTCGTTCAAAGCGAGGCCGATCCAGCTTGACGCACTTCAGGGGACCGCGGGCTACCACGGTGGCAGCCCGGGGCCGGTTCAGCAGAAGGGCTATCTCCCCTGGAAGCAGAAACAAAGGGAACGTCATGCATCTGAGAATGATGCCCCTTGCATCGATCGAGGACCAATCCCGATAAAAGGGTCTTCCCTTGTTAAATGTCTTCTGCCCAGAAAGCCCTGCTGCCGTGCAAACCCCCTCTCTCAAAGTGATACCGGCTTACTTCTCTAAATAAATCGAAAAGGAATGTGTACCTACCGAAGTAATCCGATGGCCCGAGCCGCCCGACTTCCACATACTCCTCGTTAGCGGACCTGCGCTGAAGGACAGATGCTGTACCCTGAAAAACATGGCCAAAGAGGGGGGTCCGTGTCACTCCACTGAATGGCTGCTCTGAAGATCCAAACCAAGCCCCAATGCACTCCAATCCAGGGTGTACCTTCATATGTACAAGATGTTCTACAACTCATACTCGCTCCAAGAACGGTTCTCATTGGGTTTCCAACAAGATTATCTACTCAACTGATGGGTTTCAAATATTTATATCCTGCTTCCAGACAAAGCAGCATCCGCAAATGTTTATTTATTTAAAACATTTATTAGCCACACAGTATCAAATGACACAATATCAAAAAGAACAAACAAAGTGACCCAGTGAATTTCATGGTTCCAGGCTTCAGACACTGGAGCCAGTAAGAATCCTGCACCACCATTGGGGCTTCTGGAACATTCTCTCTCTCTCTCTCTCTCTCTCTCTCTCTCTCAGTATGGCCGTAACAGCATACGGTGGTGGAAACGGTCATCAAGTTGCAGCCAACATATGGCAACCCTGTCGGGTTTTTAAGGCAAGAGACAAATAGAGATGGTTTTTTCAATTGCCTGCCTCTGCATAGCGACCCTGGAGTTTTTTGCTTGTCTCCCATCTAGGCTCGTAGCTATGGTGGGGCTTTGGGGGGCTCTGCCCACTTTCTTAAAGGCACAGCCCCACAAGAATTTCTCCTATAAATGCTTTTTTTCAATCATTTAAATTTTTTTTAAAAGGCATGCACTCCTTTAAGCAGAGTAGGGTATTGTAGTTGACTAATTCCCACACTGAGCATGGGAGCTAGAGTAGGTGACCTCCAGGATCCCTTCTAACTCTGGGTCAAGAAACTGGCCTCCTTTAAGAGAGTTTTCCCACCAAAGTATGAGCTTTCTTGACTACAAAAGTCATCACCGCCACCCGGCTTTTCCTCAGAATTGTTGCTTAGGCTGGCGGAAGTGATTAACTTGCAGCAGCTGAGAACTGTCATCTAAAGTGGCTGACTGTTCGCTGGCGGAAGTGATTAAGTGGCTGACTGTTCGCTGGCGGAAGTGATTAACTTGCAGCAGCTGAGAACTGTCATCTAAAGTGGCTGACTGTTCGCTGGCGGAAGTGATTAACTTGCAGCAGCTGAGAACTGTCATCTAAAGTGGCTGACTGTTCGCAGTTTAGAGATCTATCCTGGTAACAGCTTTCTATTGGCTAGATGGCTTTTCTTTCTGCACTGAGAACTTCAGCCCCACCAGAAAAAAAAAATTGCCCCAGAAGCCACAAAATCCTGGCTAGGGGCATGCTCCCACCCAAGGATTAGCCTTGTTTAGCTTCCAAAGTCTGACAAGACCAGGCTACCCTGGGCCACCCACGTCCGGGCAACAGCATACAGCCAACTGCATTCTGAATCAAGTGAAAGCCAAAAGAGCCAGGCGTCTTCTGTGCCCGCCTACTGCCCAACCTCACACAGTCAGTGTTCCCTCTAAGCTGAGTTAGTGTGAGCTGGCTCGCAGTTTTTTAGCCTCTGACGCATACATTTTTGTCTCAGCTCAGGAAGGATAGCTCCAATCTGCAGTAGCCGAATTGCTCACTCACAACTTTAATACTGGTGGCTCACAAAGTAGAATTTTTGCTCACAAGAATCCACCGCTTAGAGGGAACATTGCACACAGTTGCCCCACTGATGTGGAGGTCTACAGCATTCTAATCGAATACTGGCAACAATAACAGCACGAGAAGACGGAGACTGAGGCTGATAAGCACGGGTCGGGAATGTGGGGGTGGGAAGGCCTCTTGTAGCCCATCTAATGCCTGTGCAGACTTGATCCTTCTTTTTTTTAAAGTCAGCAAGAAACAGAGAAAAGACAAGGAAAGCTCATTTAGCCAAAGAGCAGAACAAAACCTGGCCTCAGCCAGGGAAAGACTGTGGAGTCTTGTGTTTGGAAGGGATCATGCCACCCAAGTAAGGATTCTGTGGCACATCACGCAAGGGCACACTGTGCAGAGCTAAAGGTAAAGGTAAAAGTCTCCCTTGCTCAAAAGCCAGTCGAATCCGACTCTAGGGGGCAGTGCTCATCTCCATTTCCGAGCCAAAGAGCCAGCGCTGTCCGAAGACGTCTCCGTAGTCATGTGGCCGGCATGACTGGATGCCGAGGTGCACGAAATGCTGTTCCCTTCCCACCAAAGCGGTTCCTGTTTATCTACTTGCAATTTCTTGCTTCTGAACTGCTAGGTTGGCAGGAGCTTCTCTCCCTGGCCAACCAAGAATAATCCCCCCATCCAGGCAGAGCATTCCTTGGGTGTGTATTAACCACTCAGTTGTCTTCCAGGTTGCCGTGCCAGGCCTTTCCATGTCTGTGCGTCTTCTGATACCCCTTGGATATCGACCCTCGACTGAGCCCAGATTGAGTTCCGTCCAAAGGAGGGGGGCTACAGGGAGACCAGTCACGCCTGCTAAGGAAGTCTCCTCCCACATTTCCCCCCAGAGGAGGTCAGGCAACACTCTGAAACGCAGCAGCCTTTTGTGGATCCACCGTGAAGTTGCAATCACCCCAAGGTTTTTTGGTGCCTGAGGCAGACTATAACTTTGGTGCTACAACTCAGGGGGGCAGGGCTACTGAACCACAGCAGGGGTCGAGGGGCATCCTTGCTTCAAGTGACCTCGGAGCTGTGGTGCAGGCAACAGGTGAACCCACCGCAGTCCAGATCTGAGCCAAACGAGGCCCTGTACTCGGGGTATTCTTAGAGCAGCTTGCTCTTGGGCTGTTTTAATATCCCAGAAGGATCTTTCTGTGCCTGAAACCACAAAGCTGAGCCACCAGAACAGACAATATGTTTTATTGCTTATTGTTACTTAAACCCTGCTTTTCTCCCCACTGGGGACTGAAAGTGGCTTACGATATCATTCTCTCCGCCTTCATGTTATAATCACAACCAATGGTCCCTCTAAGCTGTGGAGTCTTGTGAGCAAAAGGTCTTCTTTGTGAGCTACCGGCATTAAAGTTGTGAGCCAGCGATTAGGCTACTGCATAAATTCATTTGTTCCGGAGCCATCCTTCCGGAGCTAAGACAAAAATGTGTGAGCCAGAGGCTAAAAAACTAGCTCACACTAACTCAGCTTAGAGGGAACACTGATCACAACAACAGCCTTGTGAGGAAGATTCGGGTGGGGGTTGGTCAGAAGCAACAGAACAAAGTTTGAGTCCAGGGGCACCTTTAAGACCAACAAAAGTTTAATTCTGGGCATAAGCTTTCATGTGCATCCACACGTCTTCAAACAATTAAGCTTTTAAACAATTAAACTTTGTTGGTCCTAAAGGTGACGCTGGACTCAGACTTTGTTCCCGTGAGGTATGTTAGACTGAGAGCGTGGGACCGGCCCAAGGTCACCCAGCGGGCTTCCTTGGTATTTATTTATTTATTTCTTAAATTTATATCCCGCTCTCTCCACCAAAGGCAGGCTCAGAGCGGCTCACAGCATAAGTTAAAATCACAATCCATTTAAAATAAACATTCCACACTAGACATTAAAATACTATTCATACAAGATTGGCGGCATTACAATTCAACCTGCAGGTGGGTCCGAAAGGCATTCCTATAGATCTCTGTATGACCACACACAGGTTGGGAGATGGCGGTGCCAACAGACGGGCTAGCAGATGGAACTGGGCCAGGGCTGAGATGTAGAGTGGGGATTCGAACCTGAGTCTCCCTGACCGATCTGTCTCAGCAAAGCGTTCACTGCCATCTTGCAGGATGCGTAGCTGGCTACGGCAAAGTCCCCTTTGTTGTCCTACAGAGGCAGCAGACCTTTTGTGGATCGGTCAAAATCGTTTGTCCACCCTCCAAAGGAAAAAAACAAACAGTTTTATATTCTCAATGTCTTTTCCAAAGATTTATTTCAGATGAAAGAGGGGGTTGGGGGTGGAGGAGAGAGACTGGAAATGCACATTTCGCAAGGACCAAAAAAAAAAAGACCGCTTCCCACCCTGTCTGGTCTCAACTTTGACCCTTGCCAAATGCTGCCTTTCCCAGACCACTTTGAGTGGCCCCAACAATCGCCCCTCCAAACACATGATGTAAACCAGGGGATTTCCTGGGGCATTTTTGCTCACCCCTCTGTAGCTTGCCTGCCTTTCGGATCCGAGAAATACCCCGGGATCTGCTGCTGAAGGGTAAAGATGGCCAATCTCCACATTACAAAGATTTTTTTAAAAATCTCTGCTTGGCAGTACGGAACAATGCCTATTCCAGATACATATTTTCCATTCTTGTTTTCAACCCTCAGATTTCTGACTCTTGCCCAGCAAGAACAGGTCTATAACGAACCAAAAAGAGAGCGAAAAAAATACCCAATATCCCGACAACAGGAAGCAGATGTGAGAATAGATTGTACCCTTTTTTTTTTCCGCCTCTTAGTACAAGGGCTCTCTACTCAGCTAGTGCTTCCCGGAGACCTGTCAAAGGGTGACCCTCTTGGAAATACAGTCCTCAACAGGGCTCAAAGGAGAGGATGCTCATAATGAATCATCAAACAGCCGCTCAGACGTTTTACAGTTTGAACTAATCCTGCAGAATCTTCCGTTGCAACAAGTCCCCGTCACTCCATCCGATGAGGATGCGAAGGCTGGTTGTGGCGACAACGATACTGCGCTGATCGAGCTGCTGATACGCGGCCCTTAGGAGAGTCCAAGCCTACACCGCTTCCCCTCCTTGTATTTGGATTTCGTTAATAATGGTGTAATGTAGTATGCCCTGTGTAGCAACCGGCCTGCCATGTGCTCCCAGGTAATGGCGCCCGCCGCATGGCCAGAGCACATGGTCAGGCAGAGAGGGGAGCTTGAATCTGGAGGAACAATAGACATCCGGATTCAAAGCCTCCACCAATGTGGGACCTAGGTTCTCCCTGTGGAGCCAATGTGGTCAAAGGCTCCTCCAGGGAACCTATGACAAACATGTGCATATGTTAAGCCCCTAGCAGGTCTTTTGGGTGCGGCCGGAGGTGTATCAGCATATAATGAGGGCCCTGGAGCCCTGGAAGCTTGCTTGTTCTGACCATCTACTGGGCATGCTGAATCACTCAATAAAGGCTTCATGATTTCACCGTTCCTGGTCTCCTGAGTCAAGTACTCTTCACTTGCGACGAAGGTGGGATCCCAATGAGCGACTCCTTGGCCAACACCAGCACCGCATCGAGCCCAGCCCAGATCCGTCAGCCACCGGCCCTGCTTGGCTCCAGCGCCACTGCACCGCCATCGGCTCCCGAGGATCTCGCTCAATGCACTGCTGCACATCCCAGAATGGCCACCGCTCCAGGAACCACCCACCCATTCGATCCAGCCTGCCCCGAAGACTGGGAAGCCTGGACGGACCAGCTCACATCCTACTTTGACGCACAGGACATCACGGATGCTGGGAAGAAGAAGTTCTAGCTCATGGCCTCCTGTGGGGTAAAGACGCTGAAGTTACTCCGCAACCTGCTTTCCCCTCATACCCCAGCGGAGGCCACGTATGACGACATCATGGCACTCCTAAGGAACCACTTCTCGCCGAGACCCTCCAAGAACACGCAGTGGGTGAAGTACTTCCGCCAGCTGCAGCAGAAGGGTGAGTCTGCCTCCAATTACCTGGCGGCCCTCCGCCATCTCCTGGTGGGGTGTGAGTTCGTGGCCGTAGAGGACACGCTATACTCCACGTTCCTGTGTGGGGTCCGCGACCCCAAACTTCAAAGGAAGCTGATGGCCAACTCCACAGCCACCCTGGACAAGATGTTAACCACGGCTTGCGCCTTTGAGGTCTCTCAGCAGGAGAAGCTAGGCACATCCGCAGCCGCCCACCAGACCGAGGCTGCTGCAGACTCTGACGTTTCCGAGGATGATGAGACACTCCGGGTACAACGCCGGCCTCCGGGATAGGGGTCCTGCAACTCAGGTGAGAAGGCTTCCCGCTCAGCTACGCCACACTCCAAACATTCCACAGACATTCCATACCTCTTAATCAAGTTTCACTGGCCCTTAACCCCCCTGGAGTTCACCCAACCAGCACTTCTTAAGATAGCCAGTTTGGTATGGTGGTTAAGAGTGGCGGACTCTAATTGGGAGAACTGGGTTTGATTCCCCACTCCTCTGCCACATGCAGCCAGCTGGGTGACCTTGGTCAGTCACAGTTCTCTCAAAGCTCTTCTCTCAAGGGCAGTTCTGGAAAGAGCTCTCTCAGCCCTACCTATCTCACAGGGTGTCTGTTGTGGGGAGGGGAAGGGAAAGGAGATTGTAAGCCCCTCTGAGACTCCAAGCGAAGAGAGGGGTATAAATCCAATCTCCTCCCCTTCCTCCTTCTGTCTTTGATGACATCGGTTGTTCAAGCATCCAAATATTCCCTTGGAGGGCTGCCATCCAAGCGGAGAAGTCCCTGGAGATTTGGGGGTGGAGCCTGGGGAGGGTGGGGTTTGGGTGGGGGATGAACCTCAGCAGGATATAATGCTATCAAGTCCACCCTCCAAAGCTGCCGTTTTCTCCAGGGGAACTGATCTCTGTTGTCTGGAGATCAGTTGTAATTCCGGGAGATCTCCAGGTCCCACCTGGAGCTTGGCAACCCTATCCCCCCACCATTTGCAGGAAGCACATGTCATCTGAAATGAACTAGCCCCCTACTAGCCAAACCGAGTCCCCACGTCCAGGTGCCAGAAGGTGATCCCAAGCTATCTGTTAGCTTCCACGAATTTTCTGGAAATGGGAACGCTGACCTAGACAGTCTGATCCAGCGAAGCAGTCTCGGTGTTTGCAAAATACGATCCCCCCCCCCCCCCCCAAAGGCCCCTGCCTCTTTGTAGGACCTTCAGCAGTCAACGGTGCAGGATCGGGAATAAATCTGCTGGTCACTCGCACAGACAAATCTCAAGGCCTTCTGGTGTCGCTCTGTTAAGGACACCTCTGGCGGCCAGAGAGATTTGTATCCCTTGTCATGACATTTTACGGCTCAGGCGTTTCAAACCTCCATGCCTGTGAGTTTTCAGAAGGACATTTGACCTCAAGTTTCCTGGGGAGAGGGAAGCTCTGCAAAAACGAGAGAGATGGCCCTCCTGGGTTACTATACTTTTTGGGATAGAAATGATAAATGTCCAGTGGCTTTCGGAATCCTGTAAAGCACCAGGAGGGTCTCCATTCCCAGTAACTGGAGCTCATTTCTCCTATCTCTGCCTCCCCTCCTTCCATCAAATGCGGGCACTGCCTTGCTAGGGCAACAGGAATTGCTGCCCTAAAAGCCATTGGTTCTCACCAACTATCCAGTACCTTTCTTGCCCTCTGCCCCCGACCTCCACAGGCACCTGTTGGCCTCTCTTCCTCCCCTTCCTCCCTCCCCCGCCCCCGCCCACAACTCCCTTCACGGCAGACCGGCTTGGTTTGCAGCGGCCGCACAATACCTGCTAATGGCTTTCAGATGCGCCGGGTGCCTTGGCTGTGCAAAAAATTACGGCTTTATTTATGGCACCGTAATGTAGGATATTAAAAAGATAAATTAGAATTTACAACCCATGCATTTGCATCCCTTCTGAAGTAATTGAGGGGGGGGGGATGTTTAAGATGTTTTCATTCAGAAACCTTGGAGTTGGAAGCTGTGAAACGTGTCCTAAACGCTCCCAAGTCCCAATGGCTAAGCCTGGGACCTGAGGCTGGCGGCTGACTTGGTGTGCCTTTTAGAAGAGAAGAAGAGGAAGAGAAGAGATGGGATTTATACCCCACCCTTCACTCAGAGTCTCAGAGCGGCTTACAAACTCCTTTTCCTTCCTCTCCCCACAACAGACACCCTGTGAGGTAGGTGGGGCTGAGAGAGCTCTAAGGCTGCAGTCACACGGCACGGGATTCCCTATTAAAATCCTGCTTGGATTTTAACCAGGTTTTTTTCTTCCGGCATCCCAACCCCAGCGGCGGCAGCAGGGGGGGCACCCTTCCTGTTCACAGGAGAGTGCTCTACACCTCTCCGCCACCACCGCCACTGCCGCCGGCGGACCCATCCTGGCCTCCTGGCTCACCCTGCGCTCTGCTCCGGGCTCTGAGCCCTGCCAGTCGCTGATGCTAATTTCTTGGGTAAGAGATGCGAGGGGGGGCTATGCGGCGGCAGCCGACGGGGTTCGGGGCCGGGGCGGGGGGTTTTCCCCCTTTTTTGCACTTGGACACTTGCCCAAGTGCCCAACTGCAAAAACGGGGGAGGGGAAAACCAGGGACGGACGATCTGAACAGCCCTCTCTCACAAACATTGCGAGAGAGGGCTGTTCAGATTGGCTCACTCGTTCATCCCTTCCGCTAAGACCCGGAAAATAGTAGTTTTTCCAGGGATCCTTTGAAGTGGGAGAAAAGCGAAAGGGTTGCACGAGTGAGCGAGCACTGGAGCGGGATACGTGCGAACGGGCACATAAAGAGCAAGAGGAAACAGCTCTAATTCCCACTCTTAAGTCCCGTGTGACCGCAGCCAGAGAGAAAGGGCTCTTTCTCAAGAACAGCTGGTACAGAGCTATGGCTTGCCCAAGGTCATCCAGCCAGGTGCAAGTGGAGAAGTGGGGAATTAAACCCGGTTCTCCCAGATTAGAGTCCGCCCACTTAACCACTACACCAGACTGGCTCTCCAAACTACACCAAACCATCTCCAGCCTACGAAAATCAGTTCCCTTGGAAATCACTTCCCTTGAATCACAGCTTTGGATGGTGGGCTCCATGGCATTTTACCCCACTGAGACATCTCCCTTCCCCAAATTCTATCCTCCTCAGGCTCCTTCCCCAAATCTCCAGGAATTTCCCAACCTAGAGTTGGCAACCCTAAACAACTCACCCAGAACAGGGCTGGGAGGCAAATGACTTTTGATCTGGAAGTTGTACATTTGAGGAGAGTAGGCAGCATGGGCGTCAACTACGGGGGGGCTCGAGGGCTCGAGCCTCCCCCGAAATTTCCCGGGGGGGGCTCAGCCACCCCCGGCAAAATGCTCGCCCAGCCAGCCGTCGCCGCCTCTCCTTCACCCCCGGCCTGCCCTGCCTCCCTGAGGCGGGGGGGGGGAGAGAGGCGGCCGGGACATAGTCGCGCGCGTGCTTCGCGCGGGCGGCAGTCCCGGCCAGCTGGCTGCCGCCGCGGGTCTGCCTCCCTGGGCCGGGGGGGGAGGGAGCGGCAGAGACATGGTCCCGTGCGCGCGCGCGCACGAGAGAGCCCCTGCCCCCCCCGGGGATTTAGAAAGTCAACGCCCCTGGTAGGCAGAGAAGAAGCAAACTTGCTGAACAGAGATCCTGCCCCGGTTCCTTTTGGGCAGGTAAAAGGCCAGGCCACTGCCAAGAAATCAGCACAACCGTACAATGTATGAGACAGCACATCCAATCCCTTCCGGTCACTAGACAGTACTCTCAAAGTTGCCATTAATATTTATTTCGAATTCTCCCCCCTTCCTCTTTCCGGTGGTGTAGTGGTTTAAGAGCAGTGGACTCCGATCCGGAGAACCAGGTTTGATTCTCCACTCCTCCTCCACATGAAGCCAGCTGGGTGACCTTGGGTCAGCCACTGTTCTCTGAGAGCTCTCTCAGCCCCACCTACCTCACAAGGTGTCTGCTGTGGGGAGAGGAAGGGAGGGCGATTGTAAGCCTTTGGGTCGTGAAGAGGAGGGTATAAAACCAACTCTTTTTTCTTCTAAATAGCCCTTAGCACAGCCTTACGAAATCTCGAAGACTACACTACATTTAGAAATTATGAAACAAACAAGTAAAGCAGCAGGAGTCCGTAATAATAATAAAAAAGCAGACCCAGCACAGCAATGGCAAATCCCAATAAAATGAATAAAACTCCCACGCAAACTCTCACTGAAACGAACAGCAGTAAGACATCAAAACGAGCAGACATCAAAAACAGAAGTAAGGTCAGCCACATCTGAAAAGCCCAGCTGGTGGGAAGGGAATATTCTTCAGCTACACACGGCCTTCCAGAAGAGCAGAGCAGCAAAGGACCAATCATGAGCAGTCAAGCTGGTTTCCTGGGGCAAGATGTTCCACAGCCCAGGGGCCACTGCTGAAAAAGCCCTGTCAGGAATGCCCACCAATCTACCAAACATGCTGTTGCCGCCGGCCTCCAGCTCTGGAATGTACCACCGGCCTGTTTTCTATTATCTGTTCTCCACCTTCCAAAGGAGAACTGTATAATTTATGACTCACCAAACTCGAGGCTGCCGACCAACCACATACGGCCGCCCACCGGGGACTCCCATCGGCCTCCCAGTTCTGCTGCCTGCCTGTTCCAAGAGCTCCGTGAAGCCCAACTGTGCTGCAGATAGAAAGACGCCGAGCAGACGCGCTTCGTTGGTATTTCCCGTCCAAAATGTTCTCTGGTGGCCTTTCCTGAAAACGTTGTGCCAACTTGTTTCTTGATGGACGTGTCACCTGATTCATCTGGCGCCACCAGTTTGTAGCCTAATTAACGCAACTCCTGCTTCGCCCATGTTTTTAAAGAACACCCAGAAATTGTCCTTTTAAAATTGTTTAAACCGAGCTGCAAAGAGGAGCCAGCCCAGGATTGGCTGGGGTGGTGTGGAGATCTCGGCTCCCGCTGCCCCAGCTGATCTTCTTGTGTGTTTTTTCTCAGATCCATTGGACCTGAAAAAAATCGGGAATCCTGAATATTTACCAAATGCGAATAAAAAACCCTAAGATCATGGCATCCGGCCCCATCGTTCCTTAGGAAACAGAAGGGGAAGTCACAGAGGCAGTGACAGAATTCACATCCTGGGATCCAAGATTACTGTAGATGGCGACTGCAGCCATGAAATTAAAAGACGCCTGCTCCTAGGGAGGAAAGCGATGGCAAACCTAGACAGCACTATAAAAAGTAAAGATATCACCCTGCCAACAAAAGTTGGTATAGACAAAGCGATGGTATTCCCAGTGAGTGATGTATGGCTGCGAGAGTTGGACCCTAAGGAAGGCCGAGTGCCGAAGAATAGAGGCTTTTGAATTATGGTGCTGGAGAAGACTCTTGAGAGTCCCTTGGACTGCAAGGAGATCAAATCAGCCAATTCTAAAAGAAATCAACCCTGACTGTTCCCAGGAAGGCCAGAGACTGAAGCTGAAGCTCAAATACTTTGGCCACCAAATGAGAAGGGAGCCCTCCCTGGAGAAGACCCTGATACTGGGGAAGACTGAAGGTCAAAGAAGAAGGGGACGGCAGAGGATGAGATGGTTAGACAGTGTCATCGATGCAACAGACATGAAATTAAGCAAACTCCAGAACACGACAGAAGACAGGAGGGCCTAGCGTGATGTAGTCCATGGGGTCGCGAAGAGTCGGACTTGACTGTGCAACTGAACAACAACAAAAAGTAAAGAGCAGTCCCCCTGCCGCATGGCTGCTTTGGAGCGTGGCCTCTGTAGCATTATACCCTGCTGAAATCCCTCCTCTCCCCAAACCTCCAAGAGTCTGGGACTTTTCAGTTTAGAAAAAAGATAATTAAGGGGAGGACATGATCGAGGTTTATAAAATTATGCATGGGGTGGAGAGAGTTGACCAAAAGAAATTTTCCTCTCTCCCAAAATACTAGAACTCGAGGGCATCCAATGGACCTGAGGGGCAGTCGGTTTAGGAAGGAGAAAAGGAAATATTCCTTCACACAGAGAGTGATTAAAATGTGGACTTCGCTGCCAGAGGATGTAGTGATGGCCACAGGAATAAACAGTTTTAAAAGTGTCCCGGGCGTGGCCACCCTTCCGTTGCTCACTGGCTGGGACACCTTGCCGATGATCCCACGGCCGCCACCCCTGCCTTGTGTGCCCGGCTTGGCGAGCCCCACTCCTGCCAGCTGTGCCTCTTCTCCTGGCCCTGGGCGCATCCCTCGGAGTCGGTGCCGGGCCCACCGGGACGTGGATCGGGACACTGTGGGGTCTGTAGCCTCTCCAGGACTCTGCAGCGACACCGGTCGCTCTGCGCCATCGGCATGGGGTGCTCCGGCCCCGTTTCGCACTCGGGTGAGTGGGGCGATGTTGCGGCCGCCCGGGGGGTGGGGGGTGGGGTAGTCCCAACCCTCTGGGACAGGAACATCTAGACCAGGCATGTCAAACGTAAGGCCAGGGCTCTAATGCGGCCTGCGAGCAACTGATGTAAGGGAGGGAGTGCTGGGGGGGGGACTGGGTAGAGCCACTCCATTGTGGCTTCAGCAAGGCAGAACAACTTTGCCTGCAACAGTCGAGCACCATTGGGGGCAACCTGGAGCTTACAAGCTGCTGTCCTTTATACAGTTTCTATCTTTAGTACTTGGCATTACGTCTTATGGCACACATGGACCGGTCCAACAAAGTGCAATGGATGTCAGATCTGGCCCTCGTAACAAATGAGTTTGTCACCTCTGATCTAGACTCAAGTCCAGTAGCGCCTAAGAGAGCAACAAGCTTTTCAGGCTGTAAGCTTTCGGGAGTCAAATGTCCCTTCGTCGGATACAAGCTATGTCTTGTATCTGACGAAGGGAGCTTCGACTCTCGAAAGCTTGCACCCCTGAAAACCTTGTCTGCCTTTACGGTGCTATTCTAGCTATTTTACTGCAGGCCAACGCAGCCACTTCCTGAAACTATCTGCAAGAGGAAGTAACTCTTTAATAAGATACTTCCTGCTTTGGGGCTAACTTCTCCTGTCGCTTCTTGCCGTGGGGCTGCCAGACTGCCTGGTGAGGAGGCACCCCCCCAAAAAATCTCCCCCTCTTACTGGCAGGAACCCAGAAATCATCACGATGTGCGTACAAAAACTGGAAGTAACATGACCGGAGGGGGAATGCTTTGGTTTGGGGCAAAACTATGATTTGAAGCAAATTCTACCAACAAGTTTTGCCCAAAAACCAGAGTGTCGGCCCCGACAACCCTGACGTGTCTGTGTCACTTCCTGTTTACGTATGCACGTCGTGACACTCCTCTCCACTCTCAGAAAGTCCCTCCCCCATCGATGCAATGATCGGACCTGGCAACCCTGTCTTGCAGAGAATTTAGGAAACACCCTAAGGCTCCCAACTGATGGAATGAGCTCCCAGAAGAGATCAGGGCCCTGTGGGATCTAGTACGGTTCTGCAGGGCCTGCAAAACGGAGCTCTTCCACCAGGTTTTCAACTAAAGAGCCGCCCTCACCACTACCACCAACAACCGTGGTTACGGGCCTGGTCCCAGCTCTGAGATCGAGCCATACCATCATGCGACCTAAGAAGATCACTGAGCAGGAAACTGTCTGTTTGTTTACATCCTATAGTACGCCATCTTAATCAGTGAAGGAATTATTACTAGCACTTTATGATTTTACGTTCCATTGTAACTGATTGTTTAAAAATGATTTTAGGGTATTTTGTACCGACTAATGTAAGTTGCCCTGCGCCTGCTCAGGGGGAGGGTGGGGTACAAATTAAATAAATAAATTCATACAGTCCCCCTGTCCACCTCAGACCAAGAAGCCTGGCAAACATCTCTGCTGTAGGAGTATTAACAACGACATGACTTTCTCCATGAAAACACTACTGCTGAATTTTGGCTCACCGAACCAAGCTACTGAATATTTTACTAGAGCACTGTAGAATAGCATGAGAAGAGAGAGAGGATGCTTGGCGTAAGTCGGACAGAACTATAATCCAAGTCACGTCAATGTCAATGGAAACTCTTCTTGGCTTCTTCCCCGGTTGGATGGAGCCCTAGAAAACCAAAATACGCTGATGGCGCAGATGACATTGGAGTATTTTTTCAGTTCTTCATTGGTCCCATGCTTCGAAAAGCGACTGCTTAATTGACACAACACCTTGCGGTCATTTTAAACCTGAAAAATTAAGGCGACTGTTGACATTGTCACTGCTGGAAAAGACACGCTTGGGAAGGGCGACGAACTAATAACTCCAGCAGATGCACCGAGCTTCAACCCAAGCTCAAGGTGATGTTTTTAAAACCCAAAAAAACAAGTCTAAGGCCGAGCAGCTGGTTTTAATTTAAACTCTACACCAGTATAATTTCCAAGCAATTTCGGTTCAGTTTCACCGGCTTTCTTCTCGCATGACTATTCCGGCTTCTTGCCTGTTAGAAAGATTACTACTTTGAGTCGGAGGGGTTGCCTAGACAGGCCTCACATTTGCATTTCAAAAGCAAACACCCTCTTGAAGCGATGTCCACCGGCTGACTCGCTCTTTTCTCGGCCGGAAAAGATTTATCGGGCAATAATAACGATGAAAGAGGCATTTCTCAATTGGGGAAGACACCAGCTTCCAAGCGACAGGGAAAGCTAGTGAGTTCTTCACAAAACGGTGAATTATTTCGTGCCGAACAGCCGCATGCTGGTTTGTGAATGATGGGGCAGGGGAGGGGAGGTGCCAGGGGCTTGTGGAGTTGATCGGTGGCCACGGAATATTTACACAAATCCAGCGCGAGTTGCCTTCCGCTTACAGTAAAGGGAAGAGTAAATACGAATCAACACAGACAATGAAGATCCAGCAGGAATAAAATCTTAAAAAATCACCCTTTGTCTAATGCGGCATGGAAGTGGCCATCCCATCCCCCCCCCCTCCGAAATAGTTCCTTAAAATTGCCACAGTTCAGAAATCACCATAAATAAACAGCAACTGTGTCTTTGTCGTACAATGAACTATTGCACAACTTTGCTCGTCCTTTGCAGAATCCCCCCCTTTTTTTACATTATGCATGGAAAAACAAATTTTAGAATAAAAGCTGGACTCCTCCTGCACGCCAGTGTAGCTGTCCCTGGCTCTCTAGCTGAAAGAATCAATGCATGGGATGGAGGCAGAGAAATGCAGCTAGGCAGGCCGGGCTAGACCGGCTCACTGCGATGTTTGTCCGCCAAGGTGCCTGACACAAGGAGCACACACCAACAAACTTGGCAATATTACAAGGCATCCCCGGGGCACACCTTGCCCAAACACACGAGGCTTCCTTGTACCAAGTCAGGCCACAGATCTATCAAAGTCAGTACTGTCTACTCAGACTGGCAACTGCTCTTCTGGGATACCATCTAGAGAAGAGGCGTTGGACTCATTTGTTATGAGGCCTGGCTCTGACATAAAGGACATTTCGTTGAGTTGGGCCACGTGTGCCATAAAAACATAATGCCAGGTACCAGAGATACATTATTATTTATTATTTATTTATTACTTTCAACTTATAGCCTGCCTTGCCAGGCAAAACTGGCCTAAACTTTGTAAAGGACACGGGCAAACACAATTAACGGTTATTACCATTTACTCAAAATACAAACAAAAAGAATGGATTCCTAGCAGTGAAAGCAATTTATTTCCTGGAGAATCCACAAAAGCCCCAGTAAATGTATTTAATCAGATGCAAGACTAGATTTTTTAAAGGAATATCATAAAAGGGGGGATACCTTATATTTCCATACATCCCAGTTGCTTGTGGGCCAGGTAAGGACCCCTGGGACTTAACGTATTTTTTGCTCCATAAGACGCACTTTTCCTCCCCAAAAAACTGGAGGGGGGGGAAGTGTGTGCATCTTATGGAGCCAATATGGAGCTTTTCTTACCTGTAACAGGGCTCTTTCTTCAGCAGGAACGCAGGGGAACGCCATTCAGGCTGGCATCCCAGCCTTCCCCGCCCCTCCCTGCTGGGCCTGAGTTGTTAAGACTTAAAAGGGAAACGGCAGGAAAACCCCCACCAGGCTAAGTACTCTTTCCCTTTAAGTGCTTTTCCCCTTTAAGACAGCCAGCAGCAGAAAGCCCCGCCCACAGATTAAGCTCCATGGCTACTTTGCACAGAAAGGCCTGGCTTTGCATGGCATGCCCACGTCTCTCTTCTTTCCTTTCTCTATCCTTCTTCCTTCCTTCCTTCCTTTCCTTTTTTCTGTCTGTCTGTCTTTCTGTCTCTCTCTCTGTCCCCACCTTTCTTTCTTCCTTTCTCTTTCTCTCTCTCTCTCCTCCTCCTTCCTTCCTTTATCTCTCTCTCTCTCTCTTTCTTTCTTTCTGTTTCATTTTTTCCTGTTTTCCTCCTCTAAAAACAAGGTGCGTCTTATGATCAGGTGCGTCTTATGGAGCGAAAAAATACGGTATGTTTGACACCCCTGATCTAGAGGTCTCTCACATCACTTTCTACCTGGTCCATTTAACTGGAGATGCCGGGGACTGAAACTGGGACCTGCATGCCAAGCAGAGGCTCACCCATTGAGCTGTAACTCAACCCCACTTTCTATCGAGCCCTCTGGCCCCTTCGCTCAGCTGCCTCAGACTTGATTTGGTGGCGCATGTTCTTGTCACCCGTACAGTGGACAGGCAGAGCAAAGTAAGGAGACGGATCGTCAAGAGATGTTACCAGCCATTTGATCAGCCCTCGGAGGGGGTGCAGCTCGGCAGCTGAGCACCTGCTTTACATGTAAAAAGTCTTACATAAATTAATTGCCCCATGCCCCCTGTGAAGCTCGCCACCACTCACAGAATAATAATTAATTATTGTATGCAGGGCCTTTTTTTGTAGAAAAAGCCCAGCAGGAACCCATTAGCATAATAGGCCACACCCAACAGCAGAAACTCATTAACATATTAGGCCACACCCCTGGCAGTGTAGCTCTCTCCCAGGATCGGCTTCCCCGGGTGCCCCACGGCTTGCGGGGTGCCCGGGGAAGCCGAGGGAAGGAAGGCAGTTTCTGGATCAGCTTCCCCAGGTGCCCTGCAGCTTCAGGGCACCCGAGGAGGGGAGGCAGTTTAAACTGCCTTCCCTCCCTGGATTGGCTTGGCTTCCCCAGGCGCCCTGCGGCATGCGAGGTGCCTGAGGAACCCGGGTTTGGGGGGAGGCTGTAGGCATGGCCAACTCAGAAGCCAGCCAGAACTCTGTTTCTGTGCGTTCCTGCCCCAAAATAGCCCTGATTGTATGGCAATATGGGTAGAATAGCCAGGAGAGCATAAGATTGTCTGGCAGTCAGAGGTTCTAGCTCTTTTAGCGTTATGCACCACTAGGTGGCAAACTAGACTTGTTTTTAAGGCAAGAGACGTTTCAGAGGTGCTTTGCCATTGCCTGCTTCTGCATCATGCCCCTGGTATTCCTTGGAGGTCGCCCTTCCAAATACTAGCCGGGGCTGACCCTGCTTCGCTTCTGAGATCTAACGAGATTGGGCTAGCTTGGGCTATCCGGGTCAGGGTTCCACCACAACTCACTAGCAAAAAGACAACTTTTCAGGGCAATTTAAGCATGTGATCTTCAAAATACTAGGGCATGTAAGGCAGAGATGTTCCGCTAGGCCTTCGGTTGAGGCCAGCAATGGTTCTTTACATCGGCCTGGCACCCTCCCCCCCAGCCATGACTGAATGTTCACTTAGCCTCAACCAGGGCCTTCTCTGTCCTTGCCCCTACCAGGTGGATCATCTACCTATGGAGTCATGGGGTTATGTAGATGTGACTCCAGTATCATCCATCCGGTTTCGGGGGGGGGGGTTGAATTATTGCTCACCATCTTTTAACTGATTAACTGTTTCTGGTTTTAGTTGTTTTTATATTGTGTTAACTGGCTTTTATTGTTTCATTGCTTTGCTGTTACCTGCCCTGAGCCCATCTGGGAAGGCTGGGATAGAAATTGTTTAAATAAATAAATAAATGCTAGTGTTGCCGTCTTGTTCTTAAAATATTTACGTGTTTTGGATGTTTTAAATATTGTGGGGTTTTTTTATGATTTCAAACTTGTTTTAATACCGTATCGGAACAAATGGTTGTGAACCGCCCCGAGCCCCGCGCAAGTGGGGGAAGGGGGGTCGAAACTAAATAAATAATGGTTCTGATTTAAGATTAGAACCGTTAATAAATTAACAAATGAAATCTTCAACAGGTGGAGACGCGCACGGAACCGGAGTGGTACTGTTTTTTGCAAGATTACTTGGGATCCCCCCCACCCCCCAACTGCAGTTTCCTAGTCTATAAATGTCTGGTTCTTTGAATGGAATCTTTCACGTCACAAATCTAACAGCCTGTATCTTGGTGAATTCGAGCAGAGTCGTACCTCCGATGGCACGGTGCACCCAAAGAGGCGCCAGAGCTGCAAGTTGGGTGCAGCCTAGCAACAGCCCTTGTGGCTCTGGAACCACATTGTCCTCCCCCCCATTAAGAGAATTTAGAAGGGTCCGTGAGTCATTTATATACTCTTAGAAATAACAGCCACGCTCCCACAGGAGGAAGAAGAACAAAGGCAGCTCCCCTTGGCACACACACTGAAATAGCCACAAGAAACAGAGATGCATTTTTTCTCTCTCTCTCTCTCTTCTCGAAATGACGATCCATCACGCCTGGAGTGCAGCGAAAACAACGGAGCCACAGGGCATTTCCGAGGGACCGATGAAAGGGCAGGGTTAAAGCCCAGACCCAGCTCCACCCAACTGGCCATTAATCACCGGGAAATTCCTTTTCCTTGATGCTTTCTTTAACTCTTGCAAAAAAATCAGACCCGCTGGCCTTTTTTAGACCCACTCCATCGTAGGTAATGGAGTGTGTATAACCCTGCTGTTATTTTATACACACACACACACTGCTGTTAACGTACAGAAGACCATTAAAACTCGGGGCCGGGCAGAACTGAATTCTGGGATTGGCATAAATTATGCAGGCCGAGCAACACTCGATCGATTTGCTTGCTTTTTCTTAATTTATTCTGTTCTTGTGATTCCTGGGGCGGAGCAAGTGGCTGAGCAGGACACGGAAGGCCTTCTTCCCTGACCAACACAAGCCCTATTCAACCCCGTGTGCCCCACTGACTTCTGAGATTTCTATCTATTGCCCCACATAATTTCAGGCCTATATTAAGGACTAGAACAGTGGTACTCATGCTGTGGCTCACAGAGAGCCGTCGTCACAATTATTATCAACCCAAAGAGCCACGGAAGAGCAAGATTTGGGTCCCATTAGTACCTTAAGGGTCAACTAGATTTTCAGGGTAAAGGCTTTTGAGAACCAAAGCTCCCTTCATCGAAGTCTAGTCTGGAGAGCCAAGCTTGATTGCCCACTCTTCCTCCACATGAAGCCTGCTCGGGGACCTTGGATCATTCACAGTTCTCTCAGAGCTCTCTCAGCCCCACCTGCCTCACAGGGTGTCTGTTGTGAGGAGAGGAAGGGAAGGTGATTGTACGCCGCTCTGAGACTCCTTCAGATTGTGAAGAGCAAGGTATAAAAGACTCTTCTTCTTCTTCTTCTCTGGAAATCGTGTTGGCCTTTAAGGTGCTACGGGACTTGAGACTTGCTCCTCTACACCACAGGAGGTGGCGGCGGCTACAAGCATGGACAGCTTCAAGAGGGAATTAGATAAACACAAGCCGGAGGACCCGCGATACTTGCGGGGGGGGGGGGTAGGTGAGCCTCTTCCCCCTCCTCTGGCCCCGCGTGCCAAGCCTCTACCCCGTCCCCCCTCCAGGCAGCTTCCCCCCACCTTCAAAATGGCAGCGGCAGGGACACCCGCCGTCCACTGAGGCTTCCCCCCCTCCCTCCCTGCTTTCAAAACGGTGGCGGGGGCATAGAGACCTGCCGCCCGCTGACGCTCTTCCCTCCCTCCACCCCCGCAAACGGCAGCGGCGAGTCCTTGTCACGCCACTTCCCACCCCCTCCCCTACAGCGGCCACAGCGTTCTCTGCGCACGCGCGGAGAACACTTTAACTTTTCGGGGGATTTAAAGATCCCCCGAAAAGTTTTTTAAACATTTAGGATTTTTCTGCACATGGGGGGAGTGCCCCCCGTGTGTAGAAACCCCACCCCCCAAGTGCCCCCCCGCGTGGATTTAGGTATCCGCACGGGGGAGGGTACTTGGGAATTAGATATATAGATATGGAGCAGAGGTCCATCAGTGGCTATTAGCCATAAAGTATAGATGGGAACTCTCAGTCTGGGGCAAGTGATGCTCTGTGTTCTTGGTGCTTGGGGGGGGGGCAACAGTGGGAGGGGCTTCTAGTGTCCTGGCCCCACTGCTGGACCTCCTGAGGGCACCTGGTGTTTTTGGCCACTGTGTGACACAGAGTGTTGGACTGGATGGGCCACTGGCCTCATCCAGCATCGGCTTCTCTTACGTCCCTATGTTCTTATGTACTTCAGACCAATACAGCTACCCACCGGAAACCAGAGCCACGTTTACTTTGATCTTTAGTATGAGGCTCACCGCTTGTTCCTCCGGTGGTGGCTGCTTCAAGGTGGGAACGGATCAGAAGCCCCACCAGGCAAAGGCCTTCCCCACTTTCCTGAAACATGGGGCAGGTGCCACATTGGGGAACAATGCCCGGGAGAGTCACAGGAGACACGTAAGAAAGCGATAGGTGGCCCCAGAGCTACTGACGATCACTGGACTGGAATCTTGAGAATGAAACAGAAGTTCTGGGCACGCCGCACGAAATATCCTGTGCTCGTCACGGCAAGATCACAGAATGCACACTGTTGTATGAGGACGCTCTGGCATCGTATGGCCTCTCCTGACCTGCTTCTTCGATTCTTCCTCAGTTGCAGGATGCGCGAGTCGTGGAAGTGAGGATCCACCTCTGTTTTGCAAAAGGAGAGGCTAGGCAGCCCCTTGCAAGGAAAGGGAGGTGAGCCAAGAACCGTCCTCCATTCCTTGGTGGCAACGCGCATCCGTAGATACACATGATGTGCCCAGAGGACCTCAGTCTACACACATGGTTCAATTAACAGCTCAAGCTGACGATCACCTCTGGCGGCACTTAATTGCCCTTGGTGACTTAATCACAGGACAGTTGTCAGAGTGTTTACTAGTTCTGTACCATCCCCCAATTTCCGCTTGTACAAACCGATGAGGTCCGCTATCTGCCTTTCTGTTATTTGAGTATTCTTCTCGAGAGTTTGGATGCCACAATTTAACTTTTAAAGCTGTGACTGCCAAAAGCTGGGGGTGGTGGAGAGAGAGGCTTAAGCAAAGTTCTCCTTAACTACATTCTAAGGTTTTCATCAGACCTTGAGCCTGACAACCATGTACTGGTATAATCCCAGTAAATTGCGTACAATCCTAAAACAAGTGACACCTGTCTAAACCCACTGGCTTCAGTGGACTTCAATAATACTGAACTAGATGGACCGAAGGTATGTCTTGGTCTAAGGCGATTTCCAGCATTTGCTCCAGGAAACCGAACAAACTTCTGCTGCACTACATGAGGTATTAACATGGAATTCAGGTGTCCACCTGGAAGGAACCACCTAAGATACGCTTGATGTTTTGGCCAAGAGAAATCAACAACAGCTTCTGTGGGAAAACAACAGAGCTAACATGCGCCTTGACGGCAGATTTTTCTGTGCCAAGCAGGGTGGCATCCGGCCAACAGGGCTCGGTTTTCCTCCTTCAGACATGCCAGCGGAGAAAGCCATAAAAACTTGCGACGGGGAGGTGGGGAAATGTTGCATTTTAAAGATTCCTCTGCTCGACAAAGCTCGCCATTCTCTCTTGCTCCCTCTGAAGCCAGGAAATGTCCACTGAGTCAATATAAAGAGCAGTTTGATAATAGGTCATTCATCAGCTCTTCATATTTGGAACTGACCTTAGCAGTTGCCATGTTTGGAGCACAGATGCTGCAGACTGCCGCCCCCTACCAACTCGGCGAGATTGAATGCAGAGGAAAGAAGAGAAGAGAAGAGACAGAGAGAAAGAGAGAAAGAAAGAGAGAGAGAAAGAGAGAGAGAGAGAGAGAGAAAGAAAAGAAAAGAAAAGAAAAGAAAAGAAAAGAAAAGAAAGAAAGAAAGAAAGAAAGAAAGAAAGAAAGAAAGAAAGAAAGAAAGAAAGAAAGAAAGAAAGAAAGAAAGAGGGAGGGAGGAGAAAGAGGGAGGAAGAGGATAAAGAGAAAGGAATGAAGAGAGGGAGGGAGAGAGGAAGCTAGGCAGAGAGACACACAGAATGGTATTACTCAACCCACCCAACAAAAATAACGGAGAAAATAATTTTAGACCATTCTGGTCCCCTTACTCCCAGCCCCACCCGCTACTCAGAGGATGCCGACGCAAGCAGCGCAAAAGAAGGAGGAAACCCAGGCAGGCCTTATAAGGGATGCCTCCCAACAAATGCTGGCTGGTGGCTGGGCCAGCAGCTGTAGTGGGCAAGGACAGGAAGTGAAAGCCTAGGACCTTTCCGGGGCAGAATGAATTATCTGGATACACTCCGCTGGCGTCTCCCCCTGTACGGGCTGAGTGGGCATTGCAAAGTTGCCAGGGTGGAGAAGCCTGCTTTAGAAACGGCCTTCTGCCCAGTGAGGATATTGTTGTAGAACATTTTCCTTTTGATGAACAAGGGGGCAGGTTTCAAACAACGACGAATTCTGTAAATTTGCCCTGTAAAACTTTCCCATGTCCTGGCACTGCCACGCTGTGCATTTCCCTTCCTCTGCTCCGCGTCACTCAGCACGGGGCTGCCGCTTTCCGCAGCCGCCTCATGTTTGTGACAACATCCGTTCAGCCTGAGGCCGAAAATGTTCACCTCTGAACCGTTCGGAGCCTGTCTCGGAAGCGAGTTTTTACGGGCACGTATTCCAACGGGCTAGCGTAGGCGCACCGCCAGTGACTATAAAAACCGGGTGCCCCCGAAACACTTTGCTTCACAAACTTGGGAGGAGGGCGTCACTAGAAAGAACAGACATGCACTTTTCAACGAGCGACTTCATCTATGTCTTAGAGCAGGGCTGGGGGCGGGGGAGTGCTACTGGAACAGGTGGTTTCTGTCTCTCTGAAACATTGATTACATAGGTATGCCTTAAATACCGCTTGCGAATACCTCATCGGCGTGTTCCCTGGCGATAGTTGGGAGAGATTACGAACAGCATTCCTTTCAAAGGTTGCATGATTTTGCCAGATGAGCACCGAACCTGGGTGCAAAATGTATAAATGCCACGAGCTGTAAAAGTAGCATATTTAGTAGGACAGCTCGATTCGAGTCCAGTTACGACCTCAGAGACCTACAGAAATTTTGGGGTGTAGGCTTTGGGTATCAAAAGCTTATACCCCAAAATCCTTGTTGGCCTCTAGCGGACTAGAATCTAGCTCTAGATTCTAGCTCTTCCACTACAGGTCAACACGGCTACACTCTGAAGCTATTGTTAGTATAGTATATTGTTAGAGAGCCAGTTTGGTGCAGTGGTTAAGTGCGCGGACACTAATCTGGGAGAACCGGGTTTGATTCCCCACTCCTCCACTTGCACCTGGCTGGATGACCTTGGGCAAGCCATAGCTCTGTACCAGCTGTTCCCTCAAGGACAGCTTGGGAAAGAGCTCTCTCAGCCCCACCTACCTCACAGGGTGTCTGTTGTGGGGAGGGGAAGGGAAAAGGAGTTTGTTAGCCGCTCTGAGACTCCCTTGGGGAGTGGAGGGCGGGGTATAAATCCAATCTCTTCTTCGTCTTCTTCTTCTTTAGTGGAGTGCATACAGGTAGCCTTCTTCTTTCCCCTTCAGTTTTACTCAGGGCCTTTTTTCCGTAGAAAAAGCCCAGTAGGAACTCATTAGCATAATAGGCCACACCCAACAGCAGAAACTCTTTAGCATATTAGGCCACACCCCTGACAGCACGGCTCCCTCCCAGGATCGGCTTTCCCAGGTGCCCTGTGGGGAAAGGAAGGCCGTTTCTGGAACCTGAGGGAGGGAGGCAGTTTAAACTGCTTTCCCTCCCTGGATCAGCTTGGCTTCCCCAGTTGCCCTACGGCTTGCGAGGTGCCTGGGGAACCCGAGCAGGGGGGGAGGCTGTAGGCGTGGCCAACTCAGAAGCCGGGCGGAACTCCGTTCCTGTGAGTTCCTGCCCAAAAATAGCCCTGGTCCTAACGTGAAGATAGTTTCAGATGACAGCTGTCTTAGTCTGCAGCAGAACCAGAGCTATTTTGGGGCAGGAACGGAGTTCCGGCTGGCTCCTGCGTTGGCCACACCCATTAGAAACTCATTAGCATAACAGGCCACACCCAACAGCAGAAACTCATTAGGATTGGCTACATTAGGGGTATGTGGCCTAACATGCAAATTAATTCCTGCTACAAAAAAAGCCCTGGGTTTTGACAACAAACAAGGTAAACAGAATAAGAAGCAAAAGGTGGGTGTGGCTGGATGACCACTCTTCTGGTAACATGGGGGTGTGGTCTAATATGTTAAAGAGTTTCTGCTGTTGGGTGTGGCCTATTATGCTAATGTGTTCCTGCTGGGCTTTTTCTACAAAAAAAGCCCTGAGTGGAACAACAAAGGGAGCTATGGCTCTCGAAAGCTTATACCCCTCCCAAATCTTGTTGGTCTCTTAAGGTCCTACTGGACTCAAATCTAGAATAGTCCTAAATGGACCAGGACCCTAGAGTAGGGTTGACAGCCCCAGGTTGGGACATCCGTGGAGATTTTAGGGGTGGAGTCTGAGGAGGGCGGGGTTTGGGAGGGGAGGGACTTCAAAGGGGTATAATGCCATAGAGTCCACCTTTCAGAGCAGCCATTTTCCCCAGGTGAACTGATCTCTGTCGCCTGGCGATCAGCTGTAATCCCAGATCTCCAGCCACCTCCTGGAGGTTGGCCGCCCTAACCTAGAGGCCCCTTTTCCAGACTTGGAGCTGTCAATCCTGAAGATCTCATGCAGGTGATACAGGAAAATCAGGTTAGATAAAAACAGGGTAATAAAACAGAATCCTCCAGCCACGGCTTATGTTCACAGGAAAGGCTCATGAAAACCCGGCTTGCTCAGACTTTGCAAAGATCAAACGGTGTGCGAGATGCGACATTTGTCAAGGGAGAATGTGCGCTAGATTTACAAATCCGGATACATCCACCCCCACCCCCATTTAGCTATCAAAGAAGCCCGCGGTGGGAACCGCTCCATCTCACCATTGCTAAGAACGCATTGGCATTTCCAGCATAAACCTCAATTTTAAGGGGTTTACGAATCAGATGTTTTCTATTACATCTGGAGGAAGCTGTCGTTCCAGATGTGGATTTCAAAAACAGCAACGCCGATTTGTTGCGCTACATGTATAGCCGGCAAAGGAAGGCTTTAAGGCACTTTTTAAAAATTGGGATTATGTTCTTCTATTATGCTCTTCTGTTTTGGTGTTCCACGGCTCCTGAAGACAGACCGGGATGGGTGACTGCTAGAACAGAGCCCAGATCCACGTTGTCGAGACCACCCCACCACCAAATGAAGGTCATGTTTCAATGTGCACACAGAGATTAATGGATCTTGTCACTTCTGTTACAGCATCTCCCAGTTTCTGCTCTTTCCACTCTCTGCTCCGTGCTGCAAAAATACCTTCTCTATGTTCTGATCTTCTCTCCTTTTACCTTGCTTATGGTGATTTGGGTTTCAGATCCCCCATATACCTCTGGAATCCTTTCCAGATTCCAAACCTTGCATTCTATAAGGAGCTCGGGGTCTTTTCTGGCAAAGAGGCACTTTACAAAACACCTTTCTTGACTGCATTTCCACTGAAAAAGCAGCCAACACAGCACACAGATAAAAATACAATAGCTTCAGAACTGTTCAGGAAGGAAACAGGGCTACATCAAAACAGATTGGTCCAGGAACATGCACCTGTATTTCTACTGACATAATACCACTTTCTGCATTGTTCACCATGTTGTGTTCAATGCTTCTGCTTTGTTCAGACAGCAGCCCTGTTTCAATATTCTGTGAAATCCTAGTTCTATTACATTGCTTATAAGATGTCTGATCCTCTTGGTTACCTTGATTTACATTGCGTAATCTGCCTTGAGTTTCAGTGTGAAAAATGGACTATGAAGGAAGGAAGGAAGGAAGGAAGGAAGGAAGGAAGGAAGGAAGGAAGGAAGGAAGGGGGTTGCCAGCCTCCAGGTGGGGCCTGGGGATCTCCTGCTTTTACAACTGATCTCCAGCTGACAGAGATCAGCTCCCCTGGAGAAAATGGCTGCTTTGAAGGGTGGATTGTATGGCATTGTACCCTGCTGAGGCCACTCCCCTCCCCAAACCCCGCCCTCTCCTGGCTCCACCCCCAAAGTCCCCAGGTATTTTCCAACCCAGACTTGGCAACCCTAGGAAGGAAGGAAGGAAGGAAGAAAGGAAGGGAGGGAGGGAGGGACTCTGGCCTCAGAAAACAAAAGCAAGGCTAAAGGCCTGCAAACCAGGCACAGAGCACAAGTTCTTTTTGTTTTATTTCACACGCTGCTGTGTCCCGGGAATAAAGGAGGTATTCTTGGGTTGCCAACTTCCAGGCGGGCCCTGGAGATCCGATGGCATCACAACTGATCTCCAGATGTCAGAGATCAATTCCCCCAGATAAAACAGCAGCTTTGGAGGGTGAACTCTGTGGCGTTATACCCCACCAAGGTCCTCACCTTCTCCAGGCTCCATCCCCAAATCTCCAGGAATTTCCCAACCCGGAGCTGGCAACCCGAGAGGATTCTGAGCCCACCACTGTCAAAAGCCACAGCAGCTGGGGGACTCCGGACGGTTCCCCTGCCCGCCGCGGCCTCTGCAATTCATTCCCCTTCCTAATTAATAATTAATCATCCCGTCTTTCTTCACGAGATTATCAGGCGCGATAGCACAGTGTGCAGAAGGTGGGCAGGCCCTATTGACCCCTTCCCTGAGAAGGGCAGCCGGAAGTGCCCAGGCCCAGTCTGGCTCAGTGGGGGCCGAAGGGGTCCCCTGTGGGTTAAAATGTCAAGCAGGTTAGAGTAGCGGGCACACTCAGACCAGCATCTTCCTTCCTTTCTTCCTTTCTTCCTTCCTTCCTTCCTTCCTTTCTTTCTTTCTTTCTTTCTTTCTTTCTTTCCTCCCTCTTCCTTCCTTTGTTCCTTCCTTCCTTCTCCCTCCCCCTTCCTTCGTTCCTCCCTCCCTCTTCCTTCCTTCCTCCTCCCTCCCCCTTCCTTCCTTCTTCCCTCTCTCTTCCTTCCTTCCTCCCTCCCTCTTCCTTCCTTCCTCCCTTCCTTCCGCATTCCCTCTTCCTTCTTCCTCCCTCCCTTCCTTCCTTCCTCCCTTCCTCCCTCCCTCTTCCTTCCTTCCTCCTCCCCCCCCCCTTCCTTCCTTCTTCCCTCTCTCTTCCTTCCTCCCTCCCTCCCTCCCTTCTGCACTCCCTTCCTTCCGCACTCCCTCTTCCTTGCTCCCTCCCTCCCTCCCTCCCTTCCTTCCTCCCTCCCTCCCTTCTGAAAGGCTAGCTTGCATTGCTATCCATAATACAGTTTAAAAACAAAGGTCTGACTCCACAGATTCAATGTGAATTTTGGGGTGGTACTGAAGATACTAGCAGTGATTGGGTAAACAGAGCGGAATGGCACAGGGGCAAGTACTGTTGCCAACCTCCAGGTGTCACCTGGAGATCTCCTGGAATGACAACTGATCTCCAGACCACACAGATCTGCTCCCCTGGAGAAAACTGCTGCTCTGGATGTTTGGCTCTGCAGCATTATGCCCTGCTGAGCTCCATCCCCCCAAACCCACCCTCTCCAGGCTCCGCCCCAAATGTCCAGGAACTTCCCACACTGGAGTTAGGGTGTAGTCACACGGCAAGCTTACCGCGATTTGTTCCCACTGTAGATTTGATCAGAGATATTTTTTAGCGGGTTCAGATGATCACGCATCCCTTGCCCAACTGCTTGCATTGTGCGACAAGGCTCCAGGCACTGTCCAAACAGCCGTGCCACCCAAGTGGTGGCGCGGCAATTTTCTTTAAAAAATTGCTTGTGCATGCGCAAATATGTGTATGCGCACACAACTTTTAAAAAAAAAATTGCCGCGCCAAACAAAATTAACTACTGACATGTAACTGAGTGCTGTTTTATGTGTGCTTGAGCATTCGTGCATTTAATATATTCAGCAAGGAATGGTCAGGCACAAAACGGCGAAAGCCGGCGGCGGCGGCGGTGGGGGGGGGGACTATTGCAAGAAGGATGTACAGACAACCTAATCACGATCATTGCAAGAGACGGCTGTCCAGATTGGCGAAATCGTGGATTCAAAATGCAAGTACTTGATTTTCCAGGTATAGGAAAACTCACTAGGGAACCGGGAGGATTGTGCAAGTGAGCCCACTTCGGTGCGGCAGGTGGACATGGGCATCCGATCGGCGATTTTAAATGCGAGAGGAAACAGTGGTGAAACCCAGTCAAAATGACCACATGACCAGAGCCTTGGTAAGCCTAGGGCGAAGGGCAGGTAGACAGGAGGGTTTCTGGCTGCCATGGGCTTAGCAGCCGTGATCCTAATGGACTTTAGTTCACCTTGCTCTGCTCAGCTTTTACACAGAGGAGTTGTAACTTGGGCAGGAAGGCCTAGGGAAGGTGAAATGGAAGGAAGAGAGGCATAGGGGAGTGGTCCGCAGAGGACAGGCTGGGGGGAGAAATGGGTTGGGGGGAAAAGAGTGCTCAGGGCAAGGAGGCACAGAAGGAAAGTCTAGATGGAAGGGTCTGAAAGGAGAGGAAAAAAACAGAAAACAGTGCAGAACACAGACGCGTGGAAGCCCAAGACTACAGAGGAAACCTGAAACGCACATATTGATCTGAAATAACTGATCCAAAACTTGGGCTGGAGGCCTCTGCTATATTTAAGTGCGTCCAGAGGGCACTATTCGCCTGTAACGTTTTGGGCTACATTCATATCGGTCCAGAGGGTAAGCAAGACTGGGCGATGCGTGGAAAGGGGGGCAATCATCATTCATGCGAAGTGAGCTGGCGCGGCTCTCTGACTTTCCCTTTTTAATTGCCTCCTGCTCCCGTCTCCCCTCCCCCTTTCCCAGTGGCAAGCGATATTGTTTGGTTTCCCATCAACGGCATGGCACGGGCCCAGCTGCTAATCCGGCATGGGGAAGAGCTAGGCATGCAACCGGTATCAGGGGGGCTCGCGGGGCGTGCTTGCAGGAGTTCCGTGACATAGCTCCACACCATATATGGCGCGGGCTGATGATAACTCGAGCCAAGGGATCTGATATGGGGGCGTGGGGGGGGGGAGCGTGGGAGCTGAGAGAACAAGGATGGCTGGCCACAGCTGCGGTGTTCTTGGGCAGCTGTATCAGACCGGCTCCGCGCCTAGGTCCTGTGCCCCTGAGTCAGCCCCGGGGGGGGGGGGGGCGTTCAGATAGGAGGTCCTACGAAGAACTCCCTTCCTGAGGAAGTGTCTGTAGATAACATCCCCCGGGGCCAGCAACAACACCTGATCCTTAAACGGGAGGCAGGGGAGGATGTTCTGATCTGCTGGGGTTGTCCAGCAGTGCCTGGCGAACAGCAGGAGGGTCGCGAGGGGAAGCAGTGTCCCGGGAGAATTTTTTGTTTGTTTATTTAAAGAAAAATAAGGCCTTGTCTACATCCAGGGAGTTCTGACCACAGAGTTTCCAATGATTCCTAGAGCTACCCTTGTCATTTCCAGGGGATCCCCCAATTGGGGGGGCTCCAGTCTGCTGCTGGGGCCACAGTGGCTCAGTGGTTAAGACACTGAACTGCAGACCAGAAGATCGGCAGACCGAGACCCGAGTGCCGCGTGTCAGAGTGAGCTCCCGTCTCTGGCCCCAGCTCCTGCCAACCTAGCAGTTCGAAAGCAAGAAATTGCAAGTAGATAAATAGGTACCGCTTCGGTGGGAAGGAGCGCACATATCATGGGAGGAGGCAAAATGAAAGCAGACAAGTGGCTCCCAGCCCACAGTTTGCCTGCTGCATGTTTGGAAACTCGAGCCGTGGTTTGGGTTCTGAACTGTGGTAACCATAAACTACGGTTGGATGTCATGATCTAAGTCTCTCCAATATCCTCTTTCTCTTCGCTTACACGGGAAGAAGGGAAAAAATGTTCTTTGGACCAATACGGGAAGCGGGACAACTGCCTCCCAGATCTGGAACACTGGTTGGATGAAGCTTACTGCGTTTTGATCCGCTCCTTCCTCCAGAGAGCTCAGACCAGCATACACGGTCCCATTCCCCCGTTCCCCTGTCCATCCTCACCACAACCCTGTGCTGTAGGCCGGGCGACGCGAGAGTGACTGTTCCAAGGTCATCCTAAAAGCAGGAGGCTGTGCCATCTCTCCCCAGTCCCAGTCCAGTGATCTGACAGGCCATATCAGAAGTCGCCAACCTTTATTTATTTATTTATTTTGCATCTGTGGCCCCCTTTAGGATCTTGACACTGGATGGTGGGTGCAACCACAGAACGGCTGCCACAAGAGGCAAAGCCAACCACAAAATCTCCGGGAGTACGACCACACATGACTCTAACAGTGACTCTCCGACATTTCAGGAAGAAGCTCTGTTTAATGGGATTTCCTGTAAAATCAATGTATTGTTTGAAGCATTCTGTTGCATACAAACAGCTTATCTTCAATCACACAGTGAAAATCCTTGTGCTGTGTTGGCAAATGCTGCCAAAGCTACCTTTTAAGAAATCTGCATGGCCTGTTAGATCTCCAGTGGTGAACCAGAAGCCTGCTGGACAAAACCCCATTTAACCCTGCCCAGAAGAAGAAGAGGAGGAAGAAGAGGAAGAGGAGGAGGAGATTGGATGAAGAAGATGAAGAAGAAGAGGAGGGGGAGATTGGAAGAAGGAGGAGGAGGAGAAAGAAGAGAAGGAGGAAGAAGAAGAGAAAAAAAGAGGTAGAGGAAGAAGAGGAGGAGATTGGATGAAGAAGATGAAGAGGAAGAAGAGGAGGAGAAGATTGGATGAAGAAGATGAAGAAGAAGAGGAGGACATTGGAAGGAGGAGGAGGAGAAAGAAGAGGAGGAGGAAGAAGTAGAGGAGGAGGAAGAGGAAAAGGAAGAGGAAGAAGAGGAGGAGACTGGATGAAGAAGAAGCAGAAGAAGAGGAAGAGGAGCAGGAGATTGGAAGAAGGAGGAGGAGACTGGATTTATACCTCGCTCTTCACTAGCTGAAGGAGTCTCAGAGCGGCTTACAATCTCCTTTTCCCTTCCCCTCCCCACAACAGACACCCTGTGAGGTAGGTGGGGCTGAGAGAGCTCTTTTGAGGACTGCTCTTGAGAGAACAGCTCTGAGAGAACTTGTGACTGACCCAAGGTCACAGCAGTAAGCTGCATGTGGAGGAGGAGTGGGGAATCAAACCCGGTTCTTCCAGATTAGAGTCCACGTGCTCTTAACCACTACACCAAACTGGCTCACTGTGTAGTAGGGCGATAGCAACAATGTGGCTTTGCACCATGTCAGGATTCGACCCAGTTTCCAGTATCGCTGTACAAAAGCAGCAGAATCGATAAATTAGAAAAACCCACTTAAATATGCAGACGGGGCTCTGGAAAACAAGTGCTTTAAAAAAAAAAAGCCACAACAGCACACACAGACAAAAGGTTTGCTTTAGACGAAATCGGAAAGGCAAAATCTCCTGAGCGCTGTGTACACTGCGGTGAGAGTTTTATGATATGACAGCCAATTTGTTTTTTGGGAACCGTGCATCTGTTACGAGGTTCCCTTGCCAAAAGCCGATTCTTTACGGCAACAACGGTTGCATGCCGCTTAAGGCCCCGCACCCCCGTGCCAGGAGTCTCCAGCAGGATAATTCCATGGCCTTGAAATCCAGCAGTTGCATTCCACATCTGCCCCGTCTGGGAAAGCTTGAGGTTGTTGTGTGAAAAGCTGGGTGGGAAACAAGATCTCCCCAATGTCTGAAGGCAGAGAAAACAATGTGATGTTTGGGGGGGGGGGGCGGGGGGCAGGGTCGAAAGCCATTAACTTCTCTTTCATCTGTTATTCGGACTTGGTAGCAAAGGAATCAGAGCCCTGACTGTTTTTGGAATGAAAAAGGCTCTAAATACTGAATGAAGTTTGGTACAATAACAGTAACAAGAAAATAAAATAATAAAAAGAATCATAATGCTATATAAATAATTGTATGTTGATTCAGAGCGTTCCAGTCATTAACACTGCAAGCTTTACAATCACCAGGGGTCACTTCGTAGAAAAAGAGGTGCAGGAGCTCATTAGCATAACTCCTTTGCATAACTCATTTGCATATGCCACACCCCCTAACATACCGGAAGTGTGTCAGAAGGCAACACCCACCCTTCAGGCTCCGCTCCACAGGTGAGTGAAACTGACCTGCTCTTCCTCCATTCCCTCCCCCATCCAATACTTCGTGCAATAAAAATAAGCGTCAAGAACACACCCTCATTCTCTTCCTGCTCCCTTGAAACCACCAGGTTTCAAGTAGACTTGAGATACCCAGGACATGTGCACCGCCCATCCCTTCCCCTTCCCCTCCCCACAACAAGACACCCTGCGAGGTAGATGGGGCTGAGAGAGGTCTTTTGAGAACTGCTCATGAAAGAACAGCTCTGAGGGAACTTGTGACTGGCCCAAGGTCACACCAGCAGCTGAATGTGGAGGAGTGGGGAATCAAACCCGGTTCTCCCAGATTAGAGTCCAACTCCTGCCCACTACACCAAACTGATGGGGTGGAAGCTGCTGAAGGGTTGGTGAAATTTCTCCAGTACTTATGTGCCATGTGCCCAGATAAAAAATGGTATACTTAGAAGATTTATATGCCACCTTGAGCAAGTCTCTGGAAAAGCAGCACACAGTCATAAAAGGAACAATGATAAAATTATCAATATCAAAACAAAACATTAAAAACAATAAAGACCCTAGCAGGGCTTTCCCCGGGGCGCTGCGCCTCTGCACTGCTCGGGGAAGCCGAGGAGGGGGGCGGGGCTTGGTCATGTGCCCGCCCCCTGGGCTCCTCACTCCCGGAGCTGCGCTCCTGTGCGCTCCCGCTCCAATGGAGCCCTGACAATAACCCTACAAGGAAGAGAACAAAGTTTGAGTCCAGTGGCACCCTCAAGACCAACAAAGTAGGGTTGGAAAGTACCTGGGGACTTTGGGGGTGGAGCCAGGAGAAGGCGGGGTTTGGGGAGGGGAGGGGCCTCAGCCCAGTACAGTGCCATAGAGTCCACCCTCCAAAGCAGCCATTTTCTCCAGGGGAGCTGATCTCTGTCAGCTGGAGATCAGTTGTAAAAGCGGGAGATCCCCAGGCCCCACCTGGAGGCTGGCAGCCCTACAACAAAGTTTAATTCTGGGGATAAGCTTTTGTGTGCGTGCACACACCTTCAGAGTTGGTCTGAAGCAACAGAACATAGTTTGAGTCCGTTGGCACCTTTAAGACCAACGAAGTTTAATTCTGGGTAGAAGTTTTCAGATGCGTGCACACTTGTTCACATGAAGACAGTTCCTGTTTTGATTCCTGGCATCTTTAGCTAAGGGTGTGCGTGCACACGAAAGCTTACACCAAGGATTAAACTTTTGTTGGTCTTAAAGGTGCCCCTGGACTGAAACGTTGTTCTTATACTTCGGACCAGCATGGCTACCCACCGGACTCTACCTACAAGGAAGACTAATGCTTTTTGTTTAGGAAATGTCTAAGGCTGCGGTCACACGGCCCCTTTAAATCCAGGAGCCCTCCCAGATTAAAGGGGACGCATTTTTTTACCTTGGGTTGGGATGTCTACACATCCCAACCCCTGCGGAGGCCAGCGGCGGCGGGGGCAGCAGAGCAGCGGCGGTAGAAGCAGCGGCGGCAGCAGAAGCCGCGAAAGAGGCGGCAGAAGCCGCGGCAGTGGTGGCAGAAGCCAGGAAGGCGGCGACGGCAGAAGAACCGGCGGCGGGGGAAGAAGCGGCGGCGGAAGAAGTGGGAAGGCGGTGGCTGCGGGAAAAGCAGCAAAGGACCCACCAGCTGCCTGGTAAGTTTGGGGTTTTTTTCCCCCCCTTTTTACACTTGGGCACTTGATTGACCAAGCGCACAAGCCCCCATGTGTAAAGGGTGGGGAAATGGCCGACGGGACCATCTGGACAGCCCTGCTCTCGCAATGATTGCGAGAGAGGGCTGTCCAGATAGCTTAAATGCGGGTTCCTCGCACGACTCCCGGGAAAACTGTTGATTTTCCCGGGGTCGGAAAATGCGGGAGGAACCCGCATTTGAGCCCGCTTCGGCATGGGACTAGCCCCGGCCTTTGTAGACGGTCCCTTTAAATGCGGGAGGAAACAGCCCTTCCTCCCGCATTAAAGGGCCGTGTGACCGCGGCCTAACTCACATTTCAATAATGAAGGTAATGAAAAGACTCAAGGCAGCAATAGGTAGGGTGGCCAGCCTCCAGGTGGGGCTTGGAGTTATCCTGGAATCACATCTGATCTCCAGACTCTAGAGGTCAGTTCCCGAGAGGAAATGGCAGCTTCAGAGGGCGGAGCCTACGGTATACCACAGAGTCTAAGAGTAACAGCAGCCCTAGAGTGATACGCCATCCCAACTGAGCTCCTCCTCAAACTCCGCCCCTCCCTGGGTACCGCCCCCAATTTTCCAGGGATTTCCCAAGCTAGAGACCCAACCCTAAACGACACATACTTGCAGTTAAGACACATTTGCGTCACGTCAGTTTTGATTTTGATTTGAAATGCTTTTTGTCAATACAGGTCCTCATGAACTGCTGGCAACGTCTCTGCTTGCTTTGTCTGAAGACAAGGCTTTCCCCCCACCGGTTTGCCTCCTCAAACAGGCCGCTGACAACATTAGAGCCAACACCCCACAAACACAATGCGAAGCGTCCACAATTTCACATTGCGTTAGTCAGCAAAAAAAGAAACTTGAAACACCGAAATCCAAGACGAGCAGCTTGAACAAATCAAGGTGGGTTGTGTTGGTCTGAAGCAACAGAACCAAGTTAAGAGTCCAATGGGAGCTTCAAGACCAACAAAGTTTTATTCAAGGCGTGAGCTTTGCGCGCACACCAAAGCTCACACCTTGCATACAACTTTGTTGGTCTTGAAGATGCCACTGGACTCTAACTCGAACAACTGAAGCGTTAGCTGGCAGCCCATAACAACAGACCACCTTTCTCTCCTCAAAAGCTCCCCTAAACAGAATGGTCTTAACTTGTCCCACAAAGAGGGGAGAGAGATCTACCAAAGGTCACTCGTAGGGGCTACCAATCTGATTTCCAACAGAAAGCAGCAATCTTGCAGGCAGGTTTCTTTGGGGAAAGGCAATCCACTGGATATTTTGAATTGGGGGGGGGGGGATATTTTTGCATTTGTGTGTTTGTGTGCCTGGAAGTCATGGCAACCTCTGGCGGCTCCTACCGGGCACAGAGGACGTTCAGAGAAGTCGCTTGACAGCCTGCTTCTGGCCTCCCAGTCCTGGTATTCCTTGGAGGTCTCTCATCCAGATACTTGCCAGGGTTGGGCCCACTTAGCTTCCAAGATCTGACAAACTCGGGCTTGCCTGGGCTTTCCAGGTCGGGGCTGGATATTTTCAATTTTGAGCAACAAGTGCACAATTTCAGCTTCAGACACTCTTGTCTCTCTCTCAAATGCTGTGGGACCCTCTATTGTCCCAACCACCAAAGAATCACCCAAGAAGACCACCATAGAACTATTTAATCCTTTTAGGTCGCTTTCAAGATTCCCTCTGTGCAGGTATCCCGGCAGAAACAGCACTAAGATTGCACCCAAGAGGCTGGGATCCGAAAACACAGGGATCCTGGATTATTTCCCCTTGCTCTTCAAGGAACAAGCCATACTTATGCCCATTATGTGCGAAGGAGGGAATAGAGAGCATTGGCAGAGTGGCCCTTGCAGAGCAAATGATGTGACATTGCAGGAGAAGGCAAAATAATAATGATGATGAAGAAGAAGATGATTACAAAAAGATTGAAATCAAAACCCTCTTTGACAACTGGAAACTAAAGCACTTGCGTTTTGAAAGACATACAGAATAAAATTGGTAACAAAACCACCTGGAAATAAAGGGGCGCTTGGAGAAAGAAATGGAAGGACTCGTTCTAGCTGCTCAAGGACAGGCACTCGAAACGAAAAGCATGAAAGCCAGGATTCAGAAGGCCAGCGATAATAGCAAATGTCGACTTCTCAAGACAAAGGATGAAACAGTTGACCGCATGGTCAGTGCCTGCAGTAAAATTGCTCACACAAAAGAACGTCAGGATAGAGCTGCAGCCATGTTGCACTGGAATCTTTGCAAGAATTATGGCTTACCAACAGCCAAAAATTCAGGGGAGCACAAACCGGACAAGACTATGGGAAATGATGAAACAAAGGTTCTTTGGGTCTTCTGATTACCAACAGATAAACAGCTGGAGCATAACACCCCCAGTGTTACAATTGTAGAGGAGGGAATGAGAAACAGGGTTTGGGGCATTGACACTGCACTCCCAGGAGACAACAGGTGGGAAAAGAAAGAACAGGAGAAGAAAAGAAAGAACAGGAGAAGATCACAAAGTACCAAGACCTACAGACAGAGCTAGAGTGCCTCTTGGAGAAGAAGGTTATCATCGTGCCAGTTGAAACTGGAGCCCTTGAAGCCGTTTCTAGAAGTCTTAAGAGACAAATGGACATTCTAAGCATTGAGCAAATTACACTAGATCAGCTCCGGAAGACCAAGAATCCTGTGAAAATACATCTGAAATTCCCAAGAACTTGGCTAGATCCTGAATAGCAGAACACATCTACTAGTCAAATATCTGGCTGTGACAATTATCATCATCATCATCATTATTATGATTATTATTATTAATAACAACAACAACCACAGCAATAACTCAGAAGCCACTGGACAGTAAAGCTTGAGGGAAATGCCTTGCCAGGCCCCCAAGTCAATAATCCATCAAAAGAACACAAGAGAAGCCAATGTTGGATCAGGCCAGTGGCCCATCCACCGGAAGTATATCAGGAGGAAAGAAAGAAAAAAAGAAAGAAAGAAAGAAAGAAAGAAAGAAAGAAAGAAAGAAAGAAAGAAAGAAAGAAAGAAAGAAAGAAAGAAAGAGAGCTGGCAGAGAGGGGGCAGCTACTAATCCATGCCTCAGAAATACCACTATTCGGGGAGGATAGCTTCAGTGGTGGCTGAAGCCTTCAGAGGGCTGGTCGGAGGAACAAGGACCTTTCCAGGGGACGGGGTCATTTTGCTGCAGCCATGACACAAGCAGGCATTCTCCCATGGTGGGGGGGCTGGCACCAACTCCCGGAGCTCAGCTCCCCCGAGCTCCTGCTAGGGTTGCCAAGTCCAACTTGGGAAATATCTGAGGACTTTGGGGGTGGAGCCAGGAGACTTTGGGGGTGGAGCCAGGAGAAAGGAAGTGACATCATTTTGTGATGTCATATCCTGTGATGTTGCTTCCACATGCTTCCGCATGAACTCATGAAGTTTCCTAATACTGAATCAGGCCATTGGTCCATCAAGGTCAGTATTGACTACTCAGACTGGTAGTGGCTCTCCAGGGTCTCAGGCTGAGATCTTTAATGTCACCTATGACCTGATCCTTTTTTAGCTGAAGAGGCTGATACCTCCTGCATGTCAAGCAGATGCTCTATCACTGAGCAACGGCCCTACTGAATCCTTCCTCATCTCAGCAGAATATGAAGCACTAAGTGCTACACAAGGGCTAAATATGATTTTCATATCATAAGAACAGGAGAGAAGCCACAGTGGATCGGGCCAACAGCCCATCCAGTCCAACACTCTGTGTCACACAGTGGCCAAAAATACCAGGTGCCCTCAGGAGGTCCAGCAGTGGGGCCAGAACTCCAGAAGCCCTCCCACTGTTGCCCCCCAAGCACCAAGAATACAGAGCATCACTTGCCCCAGACTGAGAGTTCCTATCTATACTTTGTGGCTAACAAGCCACTGATGGACCTCTGCTCCAGATGTTTATCTAACTCCCTCTTGAAGCCGTCCATGCTTGTAGCCGCCGCCACCTCCTGTGGCAGTGAATTCCACGTGTTCATCACTCTTTGGGTGAAGAAGTACTTCCTTTTATCCGTTCTAACCCGACCATTCAGCAATTTCGAAGAGTGCCCACGAGTTCTTGGATGGTGAGAAAGGGTGAAAAGGACTTCTTTCTCTACCTGCTCTGTCCCACTCATAATCTTATAAACCTCGATCATGTCACCCCTCAGCCGTCGTTTCTCCAAGCTACAGAGCCCAGGTTGTGGCAACTTCAGGTGCTCGAGAGGGAGGAAAAGGAATTCGTGAGGATCTCATAAGGGAAACTCTTCCCCTACCACAAGCAATACTTGGTTAGAAAATGTAATCTGTGAAATGCCCTTGAATAAGATGTGGCCACATTCTGATTTAGGAGGGATGTGTGTGTTTCCCTCTCTCTCTCTCTCTCCCCCCCACGCCTTTTCCACCCTCTGCCCATAACTCCCGCCGCTATCGGATATGGCAGGCAGCAAGCGTAAGCTCTTATCGTCCCCTTGGCTCTGGAGGGGCATGTGCCGATGAAAGGAATATTGTCGTCAGCCCAAACGGAACCTTTGTTGTCTTCCGCTAGCTTCGCTGACTGTTCCCCAACCCGACACCCTTCTCAGAACCGTTTCCCCCACCATGCCACAGGAGGACAACCACCGGGCAGTGATACAAGTAGAAAAGGAGATGACATCGGCGTTGAGAGAAATGAACATTTACTTGGTTCCTAAAGGCCTTTGATTTTGTTTTCTCTCCCCCCCCCCCCTTGTATTTCACTCTGCTTGGAAACAGCTGGGCCGGTGGATATCGAGAGGAAAGGGAGGACAGCAGAACTCCCCCATGGCTTCGGCACAGAGTGTTAAATTCTCCAGATATGTTATGGCTATAAATTCCCTGTGAAATGAGGTCTTAAATTGCACTCCCCAAACTGGTGAGAACTAAATAGGATGGCCGGATCAGCCAGTGTAGCTACATGGCACACATAAATTGGTGTGACAGCGATTCTGTCTCAATGGGGAACCCTGGGAATCATGGTCTGAGTGGGGGAGATCGCTCAAAAAGAGTGTTCAGCACCTCGCCAAACTACAGTTCCCAAGATTCATTGGGGGAAGCTATGAACTGATGGTTCAAGTCAGGGGTGGCCAAACTGTGGCTCAGGAGCCATATGCGGCTCTTTTCACACATATTGTGCGGCTCCCAGCAAGATGGCTGGGAAAGTGAAGGGGAGGCCTGCCTCCCTGGTCGGTCATCCCTTCCCCAGCCAGTGTTCCCCTCCCTGGGTAGGCTTGAGGTGGGGGGAGCAGAGAAAGAAAGCAGCTTTAACTTTAAATGTGTTCTCAACCCCCCCCCCCCACACACACAACTGGCCAGCTTGGAGAAAGCAATTATCTTTTTAAATCCCTTCTCCAAGCCAAGCCAGCTGGGGGTGGGGGTTGGAGAACACATTTGAAGTTAAAGTTGATTTCTTTTCACCTCTCCCTCCGCCCAATTTATTTGCTTTCTTTCAAGCTCTTTCTTTCCACCTTTCTCTTCCTTCCTTCCTTCCTTCCTTCCTTCCTTCCTTCCTTCCTTCCTTTTTTTCTCTCTTTCTTCCTTCTTCCCCCTCCCCCCTCTATTTACTTTCTTTGTTTCTCTCTCTCTTTTCTCTTTCCTTCCATCTCTTTCTGTCTTTCCACCTCTCTCTCTTAGACAAATAAATATCATTGGACAAACAAATATCATTATCAATATCTGTTTTTACCCCCCTTTGTTTTAATTTTCAGCAGTCTCATTTAATGCTAATAAAAAGCAAATTTGCATATTTCCCAGTAAAAACGTGTGTGTAATGTTTGTTCATGTCTTGCGGCTCTCAGACATCTGACGTTTATTCTACGTGGCTCTTACATGAAGCAAGTTTGGTCACCCCATTTGTACCGGGAAATGCAGTATCAGCCTGCCCAGGTTCCAAGACCCACACATGGCACATGGTGATGGCCTTAATGAAATTAAGCTACCTGGGACCCATGGATAGGGGTCAACATGAAGCCAACACAGAATGGGCAAAAGCAGGAGCTGTAATGCCAGTGTAAACAGTGGAAAACAAAACTCAAGAGGGAAAATATGTCCCCAGAAGAGCACTGAGATCAGCTGATAACAACTTACTGGTGACTCCCGGCCCTAGGGAGGTCTGGTTGTCCTTGGCCAGGGCCTTTTCGGTCCTGGCCCCGACCTGGTGGAATTCTGCTGAATAACTGGAGGGCCCTGCGGGATTTGGTGCAATTCCACAGGGCCCGCAAGGCAGAGATGTTCCGCCAGGGTTTTGGTTGAGGACAGCAACCGTTAAAACCGGCACCCTCCTTTTTTTACTTTTGGCCCCGCGTTTCCTCCCAGTCCCTGCCCTGCTGCACAGAGGGCATGGCAGCTGGCCAAAAAGGGAGTGGTCACCATCTGGATTGGTTGTTTTATTAGTGCATTGTAATGATTTTATCACGTTGGTTGTATTTTATCGGTTTTAATGCTGTAAATCACCCAGAGCCCACTTGCAGGGTTGGGTGATTCAGAAATCTAAATAATAGTAACAACAACAACAATAATAATAACAACAAGAAGAAGAAGAACAATCAAAACAACAACAATAAAACAAAACAACAACAATAAAACAACAAAACAACAACAATAAAACAAGAAGAAGAAGAAGAACAACAACAATAATAACAATAATGGAAAATCCTAGCAAGTCTCCACATACACAGTAGCTTCTCAGAGAACAAAAGGAGAAGACCAGGAAACAGAAGGAGGCCATCTTGTGTGGCATTTCACACCATTTTCCAGCTGGGTGGATGAACACCGCCCACGATAACCTTACAGTTCTTTGGCCTTTGATGTTCAGCAATGGGAATCGGTATTTTGCCACATGGCTTATCTGAGCATGGGTTCCGATTGGAAGACTGTGACATGTGACCGTGAAGAAGACTGGAACCATGTATACAGCCAGGGATGCATGTTGTCACTTTGTCTTTTCCCTTTGAGGCTGTCGAGACTGTTGCTGCAACTATACTATGGAGTCCTTGGAGACTAGTGTGCATCATCTTTTATTGAGTTTTTTGAGAGCGTCAGCACTGGATCAGCTTGTGGCCTTTACTGGAATGACTTGTGTGTAATTTTGTTGTTGTGCTAATCTGCACCGTTTGTATTCTACAAAATTTATTATTCTAATATTGCTGGAAATATATTGATATACAAAAGAATATATCGAAATACAGAAGAAGAAGAGGAGGAGGAGGAGGAGGAGATTGGATTTATATCCTGCTCTTCACTCAGAGTGGTTTACAACCTTCTTCTCCCCACAACAGACACAGAGGTAGGTGGGGCTGAGAGAGCTCTTTCCAGAACTATTCATGAGAGAACAGCTCTGAGAGAACTTGTGACTGACCCAGGGTCCCACCAGCAGCTGCAAGTGGAGGCGTGGAATCAAACCTGGTTCTCCCAGATTAGAGTCCACGCACCTAACCGCTACACCAAACTGGCTCTCAATAATATTTTGGATTTTAAAATCTTTATTGTTACATTAATATAAAAACAAGAGATATTGATTCACACACGGTGTTTCTCAGTTTTGTTAATTTCATACACTGTGAATTTCCCCTGTTTTGTTTGAACATCCAGGTGGGGCCTGGAAATCTCCCAGAATTATAATTGATCTCCAGGCTACAGAGATCAGTTCCCCTGGAGAAAAGGGCTGCTTTGGAGGGTGGACTCTATGGCTTTGTACCCTGTTGGAATCCCTTCCTTCTCCAAAGCCCACTCTCTCCAGGGTCTACCCTCAAATATCCAGGAATTGCCCAACCTGGAGCTGGCAACCCTGCTTACACCCAAACAGTCCACACTCCTGAAAGCAGCAATCAGGGCTCCGTTGGGGCCGGAGCGAGCCGGAGCGCCGCTCTGGGAGAGAAGGGCCCGGGGGGGCGGGGGGGGCGGGCCCTGTCCCGCCCCTGTCGCCTTCTCCGGGGCCGCGGCTGGCTGCCGCCGCCGCTGCCGAGGAGCCCCGTCCCGCCCCGTCGCTTTCCGCGGGGCTGCGGCTGGCCGCCGACGGCCCCGCCGAGGAGCCCCGCCCCGTCGCTTTCTGCGGGGCCGCGGCTGGCCGCCGACGGCCCTGCCGAGGAAGCCCCGTCCCACCCCCAGTCGCCTTCCGTGGGGCCGCGGCTGGCCGCCGGCCCCGGGGAAAAAACTCTCCCTCCCCCAGTCACCCCCAGAACCCCCCCTCCCTCCCGCACTCAACAGTTCCCCGGGCCCAAGGGAGGGAGAAGCGCAAGGGGGGGGGAAAGGGAGGGAGAAGCGCAAGCAAGGGGGGGGAAATGCCAGCCCCAGTGGGGGGGAGAAGCGCCCCTCCCTTCCTTCCCTCTCTCCCCCCACCTACCTACCTGTTCCTTCCTTCCCCTCTCCCTTCCTCCCTCCCTCTCCCCTTCCTCCCTCCCTTCCTTCCTTCCTTCTCTCTCTCCCCCCAACTACCTACCTACCTTCCTGTTCCTTCCTTCCCCCCCTTCCTCCCTCTCTCCCCCCTTCCTTCCTTCCTTCCTTCCTTCCTTCCTTTCTTCTCTCTCTCCCCCCCAACTACCTACCTACCTTCCTGTTCCTTCCTTCCCCCCTTCCTCCTTCTCTCCCCCCTTCCTTCCTTCCTTCCCCCTCCCTCCCTCCCGTCTTGCCTTCTGACACACTGCCCATGACGTCAGGGATGTGTGGCCTTTTGACACTTCCGGTGACGTCAGGGGGTGTGGCATATGCAAATGAGTTATGCTAATGAGCTCCTGCACCTCTTTTTTTACGAAAGGACCCCTGGCAGCAATTATACAAAAGCATCCTGCATGGATTTTACGTTGAGCAGTGGGGTGGACTAGATGGCCTGTTTGGCCCCTTCCAACTCTGTGATTCTATGATTCTGTCCAGCTTCTCTCTCTCTCTCTCTCTCTCTCTCTCTCTCGCAGTAGCTTTCAAACAGTCTTCCCAGGAAATGGGATTCTTCAGAAGCTTATCAGGGATTCTTCAGTTATGAGATCAGTCAGGGTGGACAACCTTCCCTCAGAGTCCTCTTGGCCACCCTGACAGATCCTCCCCTGCAGAACTCAGCCATGGCGGGCAGAGACGGATGCGTTCTCAGACGTCTTCTGGTTTTGCCTGGGCGAAGGCCAACGGGTCCAGCCAGCAACCCACGCCAATGCGCTTGAACGTGGCCTGAGGTCTTTCCCAGCATCCATTCTCCCCCACCTGCCTGGCAGACGTTCTGGGGTGCTCCAGCGGTCAAACCGATAGGTCCAACACTCCCAGAAGGGAGAACGCTTGAAAAGGACTGCTCTCCAGTGCGGGCTGCTGAATTTCAAAACCTCGTCGAACGTTTTCTAATGTACATTAACTAAGCAGCAGCTCCATCGGCTGAAGAGGCGGCTCCAAGCCTGGAATGTAACGAAGCATGCCCTTCTCTCTTTGGTGAGAAGGTTACACCCTGCAAAGCTTTTAGTCCCAGCTTAAGGAGCAGCTGATGACCAAGGCCCCAAAGGAACGGGAAGAAAAACAGGCTGCTTACCTGTGACTGATGATCTTCGCGTGGTCGTCTGTGCATTCACACCACCCCCCGTCCTTCCCCTCTGCTGCCAGACTTGGTCCCCTTTCTCTTATCTAGTCTGGTTTGCAGTGGTCAGAAGGAACTGGTGGGATGTCCGCGCCCTGCTCCTCTGGGCATGTGCGCCGGGGCCTCCGGGCCTGCCTGGCAGCGCTGAGCGCAAAAATCCGTTGCGCTTTCTACAATACCGATGGATTCCAGCGCAGGTGCAGTAACCCATCGGTGTGAAGCACAGACACCACGTCGGAGACCAATAGACGCAATTCAAATCACATTACAAGAAAAGCGTTCACGCAAAATCAAGCCGCACCCCAACCGGGCAAGACCGGTCTCATCAGATCTTGGAAGTTAAGCAGGGTCAGAGCAGGTTACTATTTGGACGGGAGACCACCGAGGAAGTCCAGGGCCGCATCCAGCCAGTTTGGTGCAGTGGTTAAGTGCACGGACTCTAATCTGGGAAAACCGGGTTTGATTCCCCACTCCTCCACTTGCACCTGGCTGGATGACCTTGGGCAAGCCATAGCTCTGTACCAGCTGTTCCCTCAAGGACTGTTGTCTCAGAGCTCTCTCAGCCCCACCTACCTCACAGGGTGTCTGTTGTGGGGAGGGGAAGGGAAAGGAGTTTGTAAGCCGCTCTGAGACTCCCTTGGGGAGTGGAGGACGGGGTATAAATCCAATCTCCTCTTCTTCTTCTTCTTCGCTACGCAGAGGCAGGCAATGGCAAACCGCCTCTGTTCATCTCTTGCCCTGAACTGAGTGGCCCAGGCCGGCCCAGTAATGTCAGATCTCATGAGTTAAGCAGGGTCGGGCTTGGTTAGCACTTGGATGGGTGACCCCCAAGGAAACTGGGGGTTGCTACATAGAGGCACAACAGAAGACAGGAGGGCCTGGCGTGATGTGGTCCGTGGGGTCGTGAAGGGCTGGACTCGACTGTGCGACCGAACAACAACAACACACAGGCAGGCAATGGCCAACCACCTCTGCTCCAGTGGTCCCTCTAAGCTGGGTTAGTGTGAGCTAACTCACCATTCTCTAGCCTCTAGTTCACACATTTTTGTCTTAGCTCAGGAAGGACGGCTCCAGAGCAAACTGATTTATGCAGCAGCCAAATTGCCCACTCACAGCTTTAATGCCAGGAGCTCACCAAGGAGAATTTTTGCTCACAAGACTCCACAGCTTAGAGGAAGCCTTGCTTCTGTTCATCTCCTGCCCTGACCTCGATGGTCCAGGTTAGCCTGGTCTTGTCAGATCCCAGAAGTTAAGCAGGGTCAGCCTTGGTTAGTACTTGGATGGGAGACCCCCAAGGAAGTCCAGGGTTGCTACGGAGAAGCAGGCAAAGGGCAAACCTCCTCCGAATGTCTCTTGCCTTGAAAACCATGCAGGTCTTCCACCTTCCACCAGAATCCAGCCGCAACCTCTGCCCCGTCCACCCTTCCCCAAAAAGGTCAGTTTCAACCTTACCTCCGTGATAATGAAAAAGTCATCCCCTGGTTCTCCCTGCACCACGATTTTTTCTCCGTCTTCAAACTGGACAGGCTCTAGGGCATCGGCCACAGTCAGTCGTTCCCATTTGTCCAGCGATTCTTTTTTTTGAAAAAGAAAGAAAGAAAGAAACAATCGGCCCGGTCAGAATCGCGTGCATCTATCTCAAGGAAGGCTCTGTCCGCCTACATTTCTTTGTTAATTAAAGTATTTCTAAGCTGCCTTCCCCCACCACTACAAGGTCAAGGAGGATTATGGTACAAACAAACTCGAGCGAACCGAGAACCACAACTTTCAAACCACACGCACCCTTAAAACATGAACCTCATGTATCTAGGGTTTTAGGCTACCCTCTTAAACACACTAAGTCCCCAGTGAGATGTACTTATTAGTAAAGAAGAAGAAGAGATTGGATTTATACCCCACCGTTCACGTGTAGTCTCAGAGCGGCTTACCAACTCCTCTTCCTTCCCCTCCCCACAACAGACACCCTGTGAGGTAGGTGGGGCTGAGAGAGCTCTTTCCCAAGCTGTCCTTGAGAGCTGGTACAGAGCTATGGCTTGCCCAAGGTCATCCAGCAGGTGCAAGTGGAGGAGTGGGGAATAAAACCCGGTTCTCCCAGGTTAGAGTCCGCGCACTTAACCAATACACCAAACTGGCTCTCATGCTTAGGATGGCATGGTTCATCTGGCAAAGACTTATTTCCATATGTTTTTTGATGGGTTGTCATAGTGAAACGCTGTAATTCTGTGTGTACCAGTCTTCCCTCTAAGTGGAGTTAGTGTGAGCTAGCTCACAGTTTTTTAGCCTCCAGCTCACACATTTTTTTCTTAGCTCAGGAAGGATGGCTTCAGAGCAAACTAATTTATGCAGCAGCCAAATCACGGGCTCACAACTTTAATGCCAGTAGCTCATAAAGTAGATTTTTTGCTCACAAGACTCCACAGTGAAGAAGAAGAAGAAGAAAAAGAGGAGGAGGACGAGGAGGAGGAGGAGATGGGATTTATACCCCGCCCTTCACTACCTGAAGGAGTCTCAGAGCAGCTTATAAACTCCTTTCCCTTCCCCTCCCCACAACAGACACCCTGTGAGGTAGGTAGGGCTGAAAGAGTTCTTTCCCAAGCTGTCCTTGAGAGAACAGCTCTGACAGATCTATGGCTTGCCCAAGGTCATCCAGCAGCTGCAAGTGGAGGAGTGGGGAATCAGACCCGGTTCTCCCAGATTAGAGTCCGCGCACTTAACCACTATACCAAAGTTAGAGGAAGCATTGGTGTGTACCCTTAACCATTACCCTGCAAAGCAGATGTCCATAGCGGGATTTAACATGCAGAAATTTTATATTTTAAGTCTGTGCGGTCCGAATCCCAAAGCAAAACGATACAGATTAAAAGCATATTCTACTAAGATTTGTAATTACCAGGCTTCGTAGTTTAGGATGTAATTTTATATCAAGTATTTCAGATATTCCCCCCCCAGTGTTAGTCTTTGCTTCCAGGATAGGTCAAAATCGCTTTGTAGGACACCGGAATGAACATGGGGGAATATTAAAGAGTGTGGTTTCTGTGCTGCTAATCAGCGGGGGGAAAGAGGTGAAGCAATTTAAAAGGCTCTAATAGCAGTGCACCAAGCAGAATAATGCACACTAGAAGAAGAGTTGGATGTATACCCCGCCCTTCACTACCCAAAGGAGTCTCAGAGCGGCTTACAAACTCCTTCCCAATCTCCTTCCCTTCCTCTCCCCACAACAGGCACCGTGCGAGGCAAGTGGGGCTGAGAGAGCTCTGCGAAAGCTGCAGCTGACTCAAGGTCACCCAGCTGGCTGCATGTGGAGGCATGGGGAATCAAGCCCGGTTCTCCCAGATTCGAGTCCGCCACTCTTAACCACTACACCAAACTACCTCTCGCAAATTTCTGTCCAGATGTCTGGGCAGACTGTCTTCCTGCTATTGAAGCCAAACTTGTTTGTTATCTGCTCGTCAGCCAAGCAAAACAATAGGAGACATTTCCATTAAGCATGGGATACACTGAGAAAAACAGCCTTCGACAACATATTAAAAACAGATAAGACTGCCGTTCCGGAGGGGTAGCCGTTTTCATCTACTGCATCGAAATGAAACAGAAGTTGTGAGTCAGACCTCCCTTCTTGAACTTGTGAGTCAGACCACACTTGCACTTCTTCAGACTGGTCTGTTTTGTGAGGCCTGAAAAAAAATTATGTTCGTGTACAGGGCTTCCTTTGTAGAAAAAACCCAGCAGGAACTCATTAGCATAATAGGCCACACCCAACAGCAGGAACTCATTAGCCTATTAGGCCACACCCCTGACAGCGCAGCTTCCTCCCAGGATTGGCTTTCCCAGGTACCCTGCGGCTTGCAGGGTGCATGGGGAACCCGAGGGGGGGGGAGGCTGTGGGCGTGGCCAACTCAGAAGCCAGCCGGAACTTCGTTCCTGTGCGTTCCTGCCCCAAAATAGCCCTGCTTACGACACTTCTCCTAGGGTTGCCAATTTGCCCTGTATTCGAAAATAATTTTAAAAACCCTTCATACCGTCTGTACAACTGCTGCTAGAGACATCTGAGACATCATTGCCACAAGTACCTGTCTCCAGTGTTCCCTCTAAGCTGAGTTAGTGTGAGCTAGCTCACAGTTTTTTAGCCTCCGGCTCACACATTTTTGTCTTCGCTCAGGAAGAAGAAGAAGAAGAAGAAGAAGAAGAGATTGGATTTATATCCCGCCCTTCACTCACTTGGAGTCTCAGAGCGGCTTACAAACTCCTTTCCCTTCCCCTCCCCACAACAGGCACCCTGTGAGGTAGGTGGGGCGGAGAGAGCTCTTTCCCAAGCTGGCCTTGAGGGAACAGCTGGTACAGAGCTATGGCTTGCCCAAGGTCATCCAGCCAGGTGCAAGTGGAGGAGTGGGGAATCGAACCCGGTTCTCCCAGAGTCCGCACACTTAACCACTACACCAAACTGGCTCTGAGCAACTAATCGATGCAGCAGCCAAATCGCTCGCTCACGACTTTAATGCCAGGAGCTCACAAAGTAGAATTCTTGCTCACATGACTCCATAGCTTAGTGGGAGCATTGCCTGCGTCCCTGATAAATCATTCTCCGCGTTTTGCCTTGTGAGATTCCAGGGGCAGCTCTTTTAAAAGTCATAGTATGCAGAGTTAGAGTTGTCCTTCATGAGGTTCCAGCATTCTTCCCTTTTGTCTCTCAAAGTGACGTGAATGGATGACAGTACCACTCAGCCATGTAACTATTTGTGTTGAAATCTAGGCAGGGGTCATTTCGAGCAGGAGCTAGGGCTGCCAAGTCCCCCGGTAGGGCGGGGAAAACACCGATTTTTAAAGCTTCCCCCCCCCCGCTTTTTCAAAATTGGCCACCGGGGGAGGCAATGGCTGCCTGCAGGGAAAAGTCAGAGCCTGCCCTGCCTTCTCCCTGCCAGGCCTGAATGTCTTAAAAGGGAAATGTCTGCAGAGAGCCTGCCCTGCAGTAAAAAGCCTCAACAGACATTTCCCCTTTAAGAGACAGCGAGCAAGATAAAGTCCCGCCCAGAGATTAAGGAGGGACTAGGCTCTTTCTACTGAAGGGCGTGCTTTTGCATGTGGCTTGCAAAGTTGCTGGGGTAAGTGCCTCTGCCAGCTCTTTTCCTTCTCTCTCTCTCTCCCCCTCCCCCTTTCTTTTTTCTGTCTGTCTGTCTGTCTCTCTCTGTCCCCATCCAGCAGAGGTCTGTCAGTGGCTATTATTAGCCACAAGGTCTAAATGGAAGTAAGTGCCTGTGCCAGCTCTTTTCCTTCTCTCTCTCTCCTTCTTTCTTTTTTCTGTCTGTCTGTCTGTCTGTCTCTCTCTCTCTCTCTCTGTCCCCATCCAGCAGAGGTCTATCAGTGGCTATTATTAGCCACAAGGTCTAAATGGAACCCTTTGTCTGGGGCAGTGAGGCTCTGCATTCTTGGTGCTTGGGGGGCAACAGTGGGAGGGCTTCTGGAGTTCTGGCCCCGCTGCTGGACCTCCTGAGGGCACCTGGTATTTTTGGCCACTGTGTGACACAGAGTGTTGGACTGGATGGGCTGTTGGCCCAATCCACTGTGGCTTCTCTCCTGTTCTTATGATATGAAAATCATATTTAGCACTTGTGTAGCACTTAGTGCTTCATATTCTGCTGAGATGAGGAAGGATTCAGTAGGGCCGTTGCTCAGTGATAGAGCATCTGCTTGACATGCAGGAGGTATCAGCCTCTTCAGCTAAAAAAGGATCAGGTCATAGGTGACATTAAAGATCTCAGCCTGAGACCCTGGAGAGCCACTACCAGTCTGAGTAGTCAATACTGACCTTGATGGACCAATGGCCTGATTCAGTATTAGGAAACTTCATGAGTTCATGCGGAAGCATGTGGAAGCAACATCACAGGATATGACATCACAAAATGATGTCACTTCCTTTCTCCTGGCTCCACCCCCAAAGTCTCCTGGCTCCACCCCCAAAGTCCTCAGATATTTCCCAAGTTGGACTTGGCAGCCCTAGCAGGAGCTCGGGGGAGCGCAGCTCCAGGAGTTGGTGCCAGCCCCCCCCCCATGGGAGAATGCCTGCTTGTGTCCTGGCTGCAGCAAAATGACCCCGTCCCCTGGAAAGGTCCTTGTTCCTCCGACCAGCCCTCTGAAGGCTTCAGCCACCACTGAAGCTATCCTCCCCGAATAGTGGTATTTCTGAGGCATGGATTAGTAGCTGCCCCCTCTCTGCCAGCTCTCTCTCTTTCTTTCTTTCTTTCTTTCTTTCTTTTTCTTTCTTTCTTTCTTTCTTTCTTTCTTTCCTCCTGATATACTTCCGGTGACGTCAGGTGGTGTGGCATATGCAAATAAGTTATGCTAATGAGCTCCTGCACCTCTTTTTCTACGCAATGACCCCCTGAATCTAGGTATGCACCTTTCTTAGTGGTCCTCGGATGGTGTGTCAGGACTGTTGGAATAGGCAAGGTCTATAGTGTGCCTGCTTGAAGAAGATAAGAAGAACAGCCCATAGGGGGCAGCTGAAGGACTGCTAGTTAGCATAGCTAGATTAGGGACTTCCCACGATTTCAAATTATAGAACCACAAGAAGGGGGACCCGTGATACTCACTGGGGGGGGCAGTATTCCCCACAGCTCCTGGCCTGCAGAAGCAGGCGCTCCGCAGGAGGAGGAAGCGGCACCAGGTAAGCCTTCTTCCTCCCCCCCCCCCCCGAGGCTGCGCGACTCATTGGCCGGCGAGCCTTCTCCCCTCCCTCACCCTTCCCTCCTGGACAATGGCAGCGGTGGCAGCAGAGCCTGCCGCCCGCCTCGCGCCGGGCCTGCTCCCCTCCCTCCCCCCCTCCCAATTTTTTTCCAACTTTTCATATTTTTCTGCACACGGGGGGAGTGCCCCCCATGTGTAGGAAAACCTCCTTCCCCCCAAGTGCCCCCCCCCACGTGGATTTAGATATCCACACGGAGGGGGGCACTTCAGAATTAGATATATAGATAAAGTTGGAAGGGACCTCCAGGGTCATCTAGTCCAACCCCCTGCACAGTGCAGGAAATTCACAAATGCCTCCCCACCCTCACCCCCACCCCAGTGACCCCTGTTCCACGCTCAGAAGATGACAAAAAAACCCTCCAGAATCTCCAGCCAAACTGGCCTGGAGGAAAATAGCTTCCTGACCCCAAAGTGGCAATCAGCATTTCCCTGGGCATCTAAGGATGCACCAGAAGAACCAAGCACTGAGGCAACCCTCCCTGCCCTCCCTCTCGTGATCTGCCCAAGTTCACAGAATCAGCACTGCTGTCAGATGGCCATCTAGCCTCTGCTTGAAAACCTCCAGAGAAGGAGCGCCCACCACCTCCCGAGGAAGCCTGTTCCACTGGGGAACCGCTCTGTCAGGAAGTTCTTCCTGATGTTTAGCCGAAAGCTCTTCTGATTTAATTTCAACCCACTGGTTCTGGTTCGACCTTCTGGGGCAACAGAAAACAACTCTGCTCCATTCTCTATACGACAGCCCTTCAAGTACTGGAAGATGGTGATCGTATCACTTCTCAGTCGTCTCCTCTCCAGGCTATTATGTCCTTCCTGTCTCCTGAATGGCTCTTTGGAGACTTCCTACTCCAACTAACTCCTCCCCACTTCACCCCCTGGCTCTCTCAGCAGTTAGTTCAGTGAGCTGATCCTCTCTCCCTCTCCTCTAGGGCTGCAAGTCAGCCCGGGGGGCGGGGGATCCCCCACTACAGAGGTTCCCGATCCGCCGGCCAGCATTCGGTCGGCGGGGGGAACCCCACCCCCAAAGTCGTCCTGCCAGGATGACTTTCCCCAACGTAATGACATCACCCGGAAGTGACGTCATCACGTTGGTACCATAGAGTTTTGGGGCGATTGCCAGAGCGTCGCCCTGGAAACGCCCCCAACGTGGTGACGTCACTTCCGGGTGATGTCACCGGGTGCACGGGCTTTGCGCGCGCACTGAGGGAGCTCCCGGGCCAAGGCGGACTCCCCCCCGCCATTAGGTAAGTAGGACTTGGCAACCCTACTCTCCTCTGTTCCATCAGGGTTTATTCTTCTTTAATAAACTGAGTTATATTCCTTAAACAGTTGGTGCTCCGCTCCACTGCATGTTTAAACTCTGCCAACAAGGACCCCCCCCCCCAAAGTGGGTTGCATAGGGTCGCTAGCCCTCTAGGGGGGATCAAGGGATCCCCTCCCCAGCTGGCATTTCCTGCTGCTGCTCTGAATGGTGGCAGGAGAAAAACAAAATTGAAAAAATGGCTGTTGGCCAACAATATGAGGTCACTTCTGGGGAAACCCAGGCTTGGTAGAAACTGGCCAGACCTGTGTGGTAAATCACCATGCCAATGGCCACTCTCCCCGTGCTCCTGCCCCCTTCTCCCAATCTCTTGGTGACCTTAGGGTTGCAACTGTCTTGTAGGTGTTTTGTGAGCAGGGCTGCCAAGTGCTGGCGACTTACCGGCGGGGGGGAGTTGTTTTCCCCCCGGGAGCTCTTCTGGAGCGTGCGCTTTTGCGCACGCGCCGGCGACGTAATGACGTCACCCGGAGGTGACGTCATCACATTGGGGGCATTGCCAGGGCAACGCTCCCAACATGATGACGTCACCTCCGGGTGACGTCATTAAACGGGGGAAGTTGTCCTCACCGGACGACTTCTGGGGCGGGGATCCCCCCGCCGGCTGAATGCCAGCCGGCGGATCAGGAACCCCTATAGCAGGGGATCCCCCGCCCCCCGGGCTGACTTGGCAGCCCTATTTGTGAGGCCAGCAGGGAGCGAAGGTACAAATTTATTTAATTAATCATATTTATAAATTGCCTAATTCCCATGACTGTGGGGCTCTAGGCGTTGTACAGATTAAAAGCCATAAAAGACATAAAGCCATAATCAGACAGTATCGTTCATCCATTAATTAGAATCAAGCAGCAATTTCCGTGGTTCCCTCCCATTTCCGGCCTGTGGGTACTTCGCGGACACGGAGGGGAGGGAATAAACTCCACAAGGGATAGGAATCCTGGAGCGGTGCCAGCCATGATGGGAAAATGTCGCTGCCCTCAACCAAACGCCTGGCGGAACACCTCTGCCTTACAGGCCCCATAGAATTGCATTAGATCTTGTAGGGCTCTGATGTCATTTGGCAGACAGTTCCACCAGTTCGGGGCCAGAGCCAAGAAGGCCCTGACCCTGTTCGGGGACAGCTGGACATCTCTAGGGCTGGGGACTACCAGCAGATTGTTTGGTGAAGAAAGTAATGCTCTCTTGGGGGTACACCGGAGGAGGCGGTCCCACAAATACGTTGGTCCCAGACTGCTCAAGGCCTTCAAGGTCAAAAACAAAACCTTGAATGTTGGGGAGAAGGTTTGATGGCAAACTCAAGCTCATCTCTGCAGAATGTGCAAAATGGCCATGAAATGCAGGATTTTTTTTTCTCATTAATGCTCTGTATTTATATATTCATTTAATACCTAACCAGAATGATACGGAAGTATCTAATTCAGTGTTAACGGATGCAAGATTTCTCCATTGTAAGCCGGGGAGGGACAAAGCGACATGGAGAAAACCCCCAGGCTAAGTTTAGAAGTGCATCCCAAAAGGCTGAGTAACTTCACAAGTGGGTCCCACTTCTAGAAGACGGAGAACCACTGATTTAATCTGATTATGGAGGTCCACCTCTGAAGAGCTTTACCCTTTGGAGTTGATTTAAAAGGTCTGATTGAGACAAATTACGCCTCAACAGCACAGGTGCCGGGGACCTTCAAAACACTTGCAGTAATTTGCCATAATTGGCACTCCTCGTTTACGACGGGAAATGAGCAGCAACGAAGGCACTTTACGAATCCTAAACATTTTACAGGTAAATGGATTGATCGGCCAGAGCCCTCGCCAAGCCCTGAGAGTTCTAAAAATTTCCCTCTCGCCTTTCGAGATCTGAAGGTCAGTTCAAGTGCATTCTGTCAGCCTGCTCCTTCCCGGTGAGTAGGGTGGATGGCAACCAGCGGGGGTCCTGGGGAGGGGGGTGTTCCTCTAAGCTAAGTTAGTGTGAGTTAGCTCACAGTTTTTTAGCCTCTGGCTCACACCTTTTTGTCTTAGCTCAGGAAGAAGGCTCCAGAGCAAACTAATATATGCAGCAGCCAAATCACTTGCTCACAACTTCAATGCCAGGAGCTCACAAAGTAGAATTTTTACTCACAAGACTCCACAGCTTGGAGGGAGCATTGGTGGGGACATGGAGGGAGCTGTTGGTGATGGCACGACGTCACTTCTGGGAGGAACCTGAAATTGATGTGATGCCAGTTTGGTGTAGTGGTTAAGTGCGCGGACTCTAATCTGGGAGAACCAGGTTTGATTCCCCACTCCTCCACTTGCACCTGCTGGGTGACCTTGGGCGAGCCATAGTTCTGTCAGAGCTGTTCTCTCAAGGACAGTTCTGGAAAGAGCTCTCTCAGCCCCACCTACCTCACAGGGTATCTGTTGTGGGGAGGGGAAGGGAAAGGAGTTTGTAAGCTGCTCTGAGACTCTGAGCGAAGGGTGGGGTATAAATCCAATCTCCTCCTCCTCTTCTTTTTCTTCTTCCTAGGAATTGCTGGAAACTCTATAGTGAAACCATAAGAGTTTGGGGTGATTCCTCGAGAGGACTGGTGTCACTTCTGGGTTTTTCCAGGAAGTGACATCACAACATCGGCCTACTGGTGATTTTTTAAAATGTTGTCCCACCACTGCCCTAAGTGGTGGTAGGAAGACTGGGTTGCTGGCAGGAGACATGGAAACCTTCTTCCAAGATACCAAGCATATGGTAGCACAGCAGAGGTCTGTCTGCCCGCATGTAAAGACCCACATAACAGTGGACAAATTGGGATGCTGGTGATGTAAACATCTTAAAAAGCTGAAGATACAGGCTCAGGCAGAGTCAGAATAGAAGGGTAAAGAGGCAGGGAAAGAAAAAAATATGCCAGCAAGGATTCCGGGAAGCCAAGTCAGAGGAAACCTCTCTTTTGGCACTCCAACCATGCCGAACAGGGGTGTGTGCCACCCACAGTCTCCCCAGTACGTGCAGCCGCCATGGTGTGTCAAAAGCCAAATTGCCACTTGTGGTTGGGAAATTCCTAGGGATTCGGGAGTGGACCCCAGACGCCACAGAACCCACCTTCCAAAGCAGCCATTTCCTGCGGGATAATTGACCTCTGTAGTCTGGAGCTCTGTTGTAGCTCTGGGAGATCTCTACGCCCCACCTGGAGGTTGGCATCTCTAGCGAGAAGGGGGAACACACGTATTTTCCATGCGCGCCCAACTTTGGTACACGCAAACACAAACTCAGAAAACGCCAGTCTGCGTACACCAAAGCTGGAAAATAGGCACATGGAGTCATGCTCCCAGAATGGTGACCACGCGTACCAGGAGGATCATGGCTGATGTGAGAGCTCCCTTGCAACATCGTTGGAGCACCAAAATCAAAATGTCTGAAAACGACAGGGGGCAGAAAGACAACACCATCCAGCCACTTCAAGATGAAACTCAGCCGAGGGACTTGGACAAGGCTGGCCAGAAGCCTCTTGGTGCTTCCGGAACCTTCTGGAACCTTCTGGAGGCTTTAGAGGTTCGGGAAGCAAAGGTGACCTCAGGAGGCAGGCTTTTGTGAGGCCTTCCTGTTCAAGTCCTGTAGATACAAATGGGAGCCACGCAAGACTGTGTCCATCTCCTTACAGAGCTCCCCTTCATTTCGGAGCTGAGGAATAGCTCTTTGTGACTGTTGTGGACACCAAAAGCCACTAAATGCTTGTTTGAAGAATACCCGTGAGAGCCACTGCGGTGTTATGGTTAAGAGGGCGGACTCTGATCTGGGAGAACCGGGTTTGATTCCTCACTCCTCCACATGCAGCTGCTGGATGACCTTGGGTCACTCACAAGTTCTCTCAGAGCTGTTCTCTCCACAGCAGTTCTTGAAAGAGTTCTCTCAGCCCCACCTGCCTCACAGGGTATCTGTTGTGGGGAGGGGAGAGGAAAGGGATTGTAAGCCACTCTGGGACTCCTTTGGGTAGTGAAGGGCAGGGTATAAATCCAATCTCTCCTCCTCTTCTTCTTCTACCAGACGATAGAAGGAAAGAAATCAGAAGGGGGGCGGGCTTGTCTCAATGCACTCAACTCCATTGCACGCGCATTAAAGGCTAATGAGAATCCCTTTGGTCTAGAGAAAATAATTTCTCACCTGTCATCTGGAAAACTAATTGCTCCTGGCACGTCCCTATCGCCTCCACGCTCCCTGCCTTTCCGACTGCCCACATAAGAAATGATTACCAGGATTATGGGGGGGGGGGGGGGGGGCGGAGGGAAATGCCCACTCAAATCTTCCAGGAAGGGCTGTACTCACAGAAAACTCCCCTGTGTGTGTGAGGCCGAAGAGGAAAATCTGACTCGTCTCCCGTATTTGTTTTCGCTTCGCTTTCCACACCCTTGCAAGTGGGCGGCCGAGGGGCTGCTATGACCGCTGGCACGCAGAGTTTTCATTCTATCCCTGATGGCTGCAGATGGCTGCACCGGCAGGACCATCCCCGATGCCAGCGTGCCGGTACAGCCAGGGACTTCCGACCAGCTGTGGGTAACACCTGGCAGGGTTGTCGTGAGGACACACTGGGTCACTGAAAAGTACTGGAGTTGGGAGGCCAGTAACAGTGAAATCAGCATAGTAGTTTATTGCGGGTCAAGATGGAACATGACAAACCCCGGGCTTCGCATCCGCTTTTATGCCTGTCGGAGATAATCCCCCGACCTCGCCCGAATGTCCTGATAGGACCTTAAGAACACAGTTGTAGTTCATAGGTCCCCTGGGGGGAGCCTAGGCACAGGATTGGTGGCCATTCAGGATCCGACCATCTATTGTCCTACCTGGCCGAAGCTCAGGTAGGTTCAGACCACGTGCGAAGGTCCACGTGGCGGTCACCATTGCGGGAGCACATGGTGACCGCAGTATTAATACACAACACCCCTCCCCCCCCCCATAGTCCAGACAACCCCGGCACACATAGTCTTTTAAGTAGTCCAGCCGGCGACGCTCGCGTCCCGAGCGCCAGGGAGTGGAGGGAGCGGGGCATCACTGGGTCCTGGGAGCGGGGCAGCTGGCATCTGCTCTGGCAAGTCTCGGGGCAGGTCCGGCAGTGGTTTAGATGTCGTTGTCTCTCTTGCTTCGTCGGGAGGCAGGCGGTCTACAGGTTCCATCTCGGGGCAGGGTTCCTGGAGTGGTTGCTGGTCCGGTTCCTCGGGTGCTGGAGTCGCAGAAACTCGGGGTGCGCTGCTCAGTAGGCGCCATCGCGGCTGGTCGACATGGCGCCACCACACCATGCCGTCTTCTGTTAGGACCTCGTAGGACAGAGGACCTGTGGGATGAACGATCCTCCCGGGGACCCAGGCAGGACCTTTGGCATAGCTCTGTATGTAAACTGGATCCTCGGGGGAGAATCCGCAAGGAGCTTGCTGGAGCTCGGACCTTGCGCAGTCGTTGGTGGCACAGTCGGGGTGGAGCCGGTCCAGCATAGAGCCAAGGCGCCGACCCATCAGCAGTTCCGCTGGTCAGCATCCCGTCCCAGTGTGTGGGGTGTTCCTCTGGCTGAACAGGAACTTGAGCAGCTGGAACTCCAAGGCCCCTTGCTCCATTCACTTAAGATCGTCTTTGGTGGTTCTTACCATCCGTTCCGCCTGGCCGTTGGTTGCTGGATGGAAGGGTGCCAAGTGAATGTGCCTTATACAGAGGGAGTCCACGAAACGCTGGAACTCCCTGGATGTGAATGCAGTCCCGTTGTCCGTCACAAGGGTGTCGGGCAATCCGTGGGTGGCGAAGATGCACCACGGGGCTCGGACGGCCGCTTCAGTCAAGGTAGCCCGCACCAGAACTACCTCCAGCCACTTGCCGTAGCTGTCTACAATGATAAAAAAACAACTCGCCCTGGACCGGCCACGCGAAGTCCAGGTGGAGCCAAGACCAAGGCTTGTTGGTCAACTCCCAGTGCCGGACAGGGGTGTGAGGAAGATTGGGGCACAACTCTTGGCATTTAGCGCATCAATGGACCTGGTCTTCGATCTCTTTGTCCATTCCTGGCCACCACACGTAGTTGCGTGCCAGGGCCTTCATCCGGACGATTCTGGGATGGGACTCATGGAGGGCCGCTAAGACTTTGGCATGGAGCGGGCCCAAGATAACCACCCTTGTTCCCCATAGGAGGCACCCCTTGTGGGTGGACAGCTTCTTGCGCCTCATGGTATAGGCAGCAAAGTCACGGCCCAGATGATCAGAGCACCCCCTCCCCACCCAGTCCGAGACTCGTGAGAGGACTCGGTCCTGGGTCGTGTGGCAGGCCACATCAGATAACTGGACAGGCTGGTCCGGGAGGTCCTCAAGGAGAGCCACGTGGAAGGCGGGCGCCGGGTCTGGGTTGCAGGACAGCAGTGGAAGGTGGCTGAGGGTGTCGGCATGGCCCATCGCTTTACCAGGGCAGTGCACCAAGGAGTATTGGTACCCTGAAAGAAAAATAGACACCACAGAACCCGTGGGGAGAGCATGTGCGAGGTTTGCCAGTGGGGCGCGAGGAGGCACAGGAGCAGCTTGTGGTCCATGGCCACAGTGAATGACCTACCGTGCAGGCAGTCGTGGAATTTTTTCACTCCCTCGACTATGGCCAGTGCTTCTTTGTTGATTTGGGCATAGTTACGTTCCGCCGCAGACAGGTTCCTGGAGTAATAGGCCACCAGTACCTCCCAGCCGTCAGGAAGTTGATGGCCGGGGACAGCTCCCACCCCATAGGGAGACGCGTTGCATGCCAGGATCACCGGGAGAGACTCGTTAAAGTGAGCCAAGACTGCGCTGGACACGAGCAAGTTTTTAACGGCCTGAAATGCTGCTGAATGTCTCAGTCCCCAATCCCATTTGGCCCCCTTGTCTAGCAGCCAATGTAGCGGCTCCGCTATTGCTGCCTTGTGGGGGAGGAAGGCGTGATAGAAGTTCAGGAGGCCGAGAAATGCCTGCAGCTCAGCCTTCGAGGTGGGTAGGGGCGCCTCCGTGATGGCCGCCACCTTTTCTTTGGTAGGGTGGATACCTTGGGCATTGACGGTGAAACCCAGGAAGGTCACTGATGGAATGCCTAAGATGCATTTATCCTTGCGCACCTTTAGGCTGGCATCCTGGAAACGCTGCAACACGGCCCGCAGTCGAGTTTTGAAGGTGGCGACGTCTGGGGCCACAATCAGGACATCGTCAAAAAATGGCTTCACTCCTGGAAGGCCTTTTAAAACAGAGTCCATTTGCTGCTGGAACAACCCGGGGGGTACACTCACTCCGAATTGGAGCCACTTTACTTTGAATGCCCCCTTGTGGGTCACTATTGTCTGTGCTTCCACCATGGCCTCATCCATGGGGAGTTGCTGGTAGGTCTGTGCCAGATCCAGCTTCGCAAAGCTCCCGCTAGGGAGGCCAAGATATGGCTGACCATGGGCACCAGGTATGCGTGGTCTTGGAGGGCCAAATTTAAGCTGCATTTGTAATCCGCGCAGATGCGGATTTCCCCGTTTGCTTTCATGTGGGTGATGATCGGGGTCTCCACCTAGTGTGGGAGACCGGCTTCAGCACCCCCTGTGCCACGAGCTTGTCCAGCTCCACCTCTATCTTCGGCTGGATGGCGAGTGGGGGCCGCCGCGCTGCCAAGCGGATGGGATGGCCAGCGGGGTCTAAATCTAGTGAGACAGGCGGCCCCCAGTAGAAGCCACGTGTGCCATCAAAAACGGCCGGGAATTCCATGCAGACTGACCCGTAGTCCACTGAATCCATGCGGTACACCCCAGAGATTTCCAACCCCAGGGGTTTAAACCATGCAAGCCCCAGAAGGCTATTGAGATCCCTCTCCACAACGTGGAGGTCAAGGAGGCTGTCGAATTCATGGCAATGGACTCTCACCTTGCCCAGCGCCTTAATCGCCATGGCGTTCTTTTGGAAGTCCCGGATTACCAAGCCAGTGGGTTTGCGCAGCTGGCCCCCCCCCCCCCCTTTGGGCATAGCTGCTTCCAGGTCGCAGCAGAGACAATCGAGTACACTGACCCGGAGTCCAGTTCCATGGAACGGGGGGCACCTCGATCCGTAGATCCACAGCAATTTTCCCGGGAAGGGGCTGGGGTAAGTTCAGTACCTGAGTGTGTACAGTCGCTGAGATGCTGTCCGCTGACTCACCGTTTGTAGCTGGAGAGCGTCGGCTGGACTTGGCACAGCAGGCCCTGGCAATGTGCCCCATCTTTCTGCAGGAGCGGCATGTTGCATCGCAGAACCGGAAGGATGGTCGCTCGTGGGGATCCCTGCAGCTGGCGCACGTAGGGGCGGCCTGTGTTTGGAGGAAGCAGGGGAACCGGTGGCGGATGCCTGGTGGCAGGAGCAGGCCCCGGAGGAGTGGAACTCACCCTTCTGTGAGTGCTGCTGTGGTCAGCAGACATCCTCATCCTCGGACGTGTCGAACACGGAGGTCGCAGTGCGATGGTCTTTGGTGGCCGGTTTGTCCTTCAATGTTGCCTCGAAGGCCATGGCTGTCTGGAGCATCTTCTCGAGGGGTGGCTCAGGAAGCGCTATCAGCCGACATCATAACTTGGCTTCTCTTACTCCCCCCATGAACCCTGTCTCGATGTGGTCGTCCACGTGGTGAAACTCACAGCCCACCGCCATGCGGTGGAGGTCAGCCAGGAAGGTTGCCACTGGTTCCCCGGGCTGCTGTTGGCGCCGGATGAAGTCCAGGCATAGGGCCATTTTGGAGGGTTTGGGGGCGAAGTAATCCCCGAGGGCCTTGGTGAGGATGTCGTAAGGTGCCTTGAGGGGATCTTGGGGAGCGAGTAGGATCTCGCATCGTGTCTACTCCGCAAGAACTCAAGAGTCAGGCCCACTTCATGTCTGCCTTGGTGATGCCCCCGACAATGAAGGTGCAGCCCAGCTGTTTGATCCATGCCTCCCAGATCTCTGGGCAAGACATGTTGAATGGGGGTATTGGTCCCGGAGCGTCAGCCATAATTACCAGAGCAGGAATGGTGCGGTGAGTGGTGTCCTCATGGGCTTGCAGTGAGGCCTCAGAGCGCTGGAGCTCAGCGATGCCTGGAGCCGGCGGATTGGTGCTCGGTGCGGGGCTGCTTGGTTCAGCTGGAGAGTCGCTCATTGGGATCCCATCCTCGTCGCCACTGAAAAGTACTGGAGTCGGGAGGCCAGTAACAGTCAAGATGGCGGGTCAAGATGGAACATGACAAACCCTGGGCTTTGCGCCAGCTTTTATGCCAGTCAGAGATAATCCCCCGACCTCGCTCGAATGTCCTGATAGGACCTTAAGTACACGGTTGTAGTTCATAGGTCCCCTGGGGGGAGCCTAGGCACAGGACTGGTGGCCATTCAGGATCCGACCATCTATTATCCTACCTGGCCGAAGCTCAGGTGGGTTCGGACCACGTGCGAAGGTCCACATGGCGGTTGCCATTGCGGGAGCACATGGCGACCGCAGTATCAATACACAACAGTCACCAAAAGCGGCAAATGTAGGAGACACCCGAAAGGTCACAGATGCTGCTGTGACCACTCCTGGTCAAGGCTGGTGCTGGAGTTCCTGATCTCCTCATGTTCAGCATGGATTCAGGACTCGTTTCGTAGCAGGAGCTTTTCTGCGTATTAGGCCACACACCCCTGATGTAGCCAGTCCTCCAAGAGCTTACAGTAGCCCCTGTAAGAAGAGCTCTGTAAGCTCTTGGAGGATTGGCTACATTAGAGGGGTGTGGCCTAATATGCAGAGGAACTCCTGCTACGGAATGAGCCCTGGATCAAATGATACAAAGGAGCCCAGGTACAAAACAGTTTCAGAGGGGAGCCATGTTGTCCTGCACTAGAAGAGCTAGATTCTGTTCAGCAGCACCTTCGAAACCTACAAGATTTTCAGGGTCGGAGCTTTTGAGTGTCAAACCTTTCATCAGATACAAGTTGGAATTAGGGTTGCTGTCCCCGGTGGGGGAGGAGGTTCCCCCGTTTTGCGGGGGTCTAATCCCCCACCGGCCAGCTGGCCGGCGGAGGAAGCCCCAACCCCAAAGAGTCCTGGGACACCCAGGCATGTTGCGTGGAGGACACTCTAGCGTTTTGCTAAAAACTCTATGGTGACCATAGTAAAGGTAAAGGTCTCCCTTGCCCGAAAGCCAGTCGAATCCGACTCTAGGGGGCGGTGCCCATCTCTGTTTCCAAGCCAAAGAGCCAGTGCTGTCCGAAGACTTCTCTGTAGTCATGTGGCCGGCATGAGTAGATGCTGAGGCGCATGGAACACTGCTACCTTCCCACCAAAGCGGTACCTATTTAACTACTTGCCCTTTCTTGCTTTCGAACTGCTAGGTTGGCAGGAGCTGGGGCCACAGACGGGAGCTCACTCCCTCATGCGGCACTCAGGTCTCAAACTGCCAAACTACCAACCTCCTGGTCTGCAGTTTCAGCATCTCAACCTCTGGGCCACCGTGGCCCTTTTGCAGTGACCACCGAGTTGGCCAAATGCTAGAGCGTCCCCTGCACGACATGCCCGGCGTGATGAAATCACCTCCGGAAGACATCAGCCTCTGGAAGAGGGCTGCCAGAAGAGCCAGGAATCCAGGCTGGAGCCCCCCCCACCCCCCACCCCCGCCAGCAGCCAGGTAAGACCTGGCAATCCTAGTCAGAATGGTGATCCCTGAGTTCTTATATCCCAATCAAAAGGTGAGAAGGGAGTTGCTTGTATCTGACCAACGGAACTTCGACTCGTGAAATCTTGCTGTTCTCTTAAGACGCAACTGGACTCGAATCTAGCTCAGATACAAAACAGGAATTAATGTGTGTGGATAAGGGGCAGGGAAGATGGATTGCCTCAGCAGGGTTTGGGGGTTGTGCTCCAAGCAGCTGCTCATCCCCTAGTTCTGCTTTCCTTTATGACCTGTTCATTGGTTTTGCTTTTGGTGGCCCAACCGGCTGTAATGGGAGACCAGGCGAAGCAAAAAAGCAACCGCGAAACATTCTGTATGAAAGAATAAATCAAATATTCAATCATTTTTAGTATCCAGTTCACATAAGCAAAAATTCATATAAACAGCAATTCATATAAATGGACATACCTTCATAACATTCGTTTCCATATAATATCTAGAATTTTTTTTAAAAAGCAAACAAATCCAAAACAACACAAAGTTGATGAGCTCAGATCAAAGTTCTAAGTCCAATAAAGTGCCGAGTTTCCATGAAGAAAGACTCATAATGCTTGTTAAGCCTTACGGTCAACAATTTCGCGCAAGACGGTTACTAAAGAATAGCGATGTGATGCATGCTGAATTCGTTCTTGGAAGTTATCAAGCAAGACCTTTTGAAGAACAAATCAACATTCATTGATTTACCATAAGGCTTAACAAGTATTTGATTTATTCTTTCATTGTTAATGTTGCACGGTTGCTTTTTTGCTTTGCCCTGATCTTCTTTCCGTGATTCTCTTTGGGAGCCCTGGCAAGCTGTGATCCTTCTGATACAAGTGGCCGCCATTTGGCGTGAACAGGGCATGGTGCCTCTTTCCCAGCTTAGATGCCCTTTAAATTCTGAGCTTCTGATGGCACCTACTGAAGCTGGAAAATGTGCACGCTATCTGGCTCACACAAAGTGGAGACCTCAGATAACATGAGAATTATGCAGCACATGATCTCCCCTCACTCATGTTCGGTTTACAACAACTGTAATGACCGAACAAGTTTTTTGTCTGCATACTACTGAGTCTCACCTACCCGAGGGTACCCGGTATTACTTGAGGGTTGTCTTACAGGGTCTGCATTCTGTATCTACAAATTGGCATTCAGGACATCCTCTTGACGCTTGGTGTTGCTTTTCACCCATGCCACCAATGCAAAGAAGAAGAAACCCAAACACCCACCCAAAATGGAGACCTTGCTGAGGAATTCCTCGTACATCTTCCGTTTTCTTAATGTGCTGCCCTGAAATGGAAAGACAGAAAAGGTAGAAAGTTAACGGACATCAGAACTGTCCTGCTGGATTTAGACCAGGGCTTGTTTCGTAGCAGGAGCTCCTCTGCATATTAGGCCACACACCCCTGATGTAGCCAATCCTCCAAGAGCTTACAGTAGCCCCTGTAAGAAGAGCTCTGTAAGCTCTTGGAGGATTGGCTATATTAGGGGTGTGTGGCCTAATATGTCTCAGATCCGGAGGCTGCAGCTAGTGCAGAATGCTGCGGCCAGGCTGTTGACGGGTCTCTCGTTGAGGGACCATGTCCGGCCTGTGCTGCGGACGCTGCACTGGCTGCCTATAGCATATCGGATCTGGTTCAAGGTGCTGGTGTTGACCTTTAAAGCTCTTTATGGTCAGGGGCCTGCCTACTTGAGGGACCGCCTTTCCCCATATCAGCCCCAGAGGTTACTGAGGTCAGGCATACAGAATCGCCTGACTTGCCCCGGTCCAAAAGAAGCCCGTTTGACTTGCACCAGGGCCAGGGCTTTCTCGGTGGCGGCTCCTTACTGGTGGAATGAGCTCCCGGATGACATCAGGGCCCTGCGGGACTTATTGCAATTCCGCAGGGCCTGCAAGACGGAGTTCTTCCGCCAGGCTTTCAACTAGGAGCTGCCATCGGATGGAGAACTGGTTTTAACATCGCCCTGGTCCTGGGGGGAGTACCCCCGCCGCCTTCGCTCACCGGGAAACTCGGATGTCGCCATCTTCGCAAATTTTATGGGAATTTTATTATGTATTTTGTATTTGTATTTTAATGTTTTTATATTGTAAACCTATAAGGTACTGGAATTTGTTAGCCGCCTTGAGCCGGTCCCCCTGGCTAGGCGGGATATAAATGGAACAAACAAATAAATAAATAAATAATATGCAGAGGAGCTCCTGCTATGAAATGAGCCCTGATTTAGACTAAAGGACATGGAAGAAAAAGAGAGAGGGAGGGAAGGCGACTGCAAGCTGCTTTGAGACTCCGTAGGGTAGAGAAAAGCAGGGCATAATAACCAACTCTTCTTCTGTTTCATGGAGAGGAACACTCCTGCCTCAGCTCTTGACTTGGGGAGGGGCCATGGCTCAGTGGTAGAGTGTCTGGTCTGCATGCAGAGTCTCCAGGTGAAAGGGTCACGCCAAAATTGAGGGGAAGGACCTCTACCTGATATCCTACTGAGCTGCTACAGTTCAGAAGAGACAAGACCAGCCTTGACAGAGCTATAGGCTGACTCGGTAGAAGGCAGCTTCCTGTGTCCAGGGGTAGCTGCCAGAGTGGCCGACTAGAACATGCCTGTGGCCTCATAAGAAGAGGAGCCCTGCAGGATCAGACTCATGGCCCATCTAGTCCAGCATCCTGTCACACACGGTGGCCCACCAGTTCCTCTTGACGGCTAACAACAGGGCATAGAGGCCAAGACCTTCCCCTGACAGGAACCTAAGAAGAGCCCTGCTGGATCAGATCAGTGGTCCATCCAGTCCAGCATCCTGTCACACATGGTGGTCAACAGGGGTCATTTCGTAGAAAAAGAGGGGCAGGAGCTCATTAGCATACCTATTAGCATAACTGATTAGCATATGCCACGCCCCCTGACATCACCGGAAGTGTGTCAGAAAGGGAAGCAAAGGGGGGGGCGCATCTTCAAAAGCCTCCCCTCCCCTTCCCCAGCTGGCCAGCCAAGGCGGGTGGGGGTGGGAGCAAAGAGAGAAGGGCCCCATAGAATACAATGGAAAGATCGTGCCGCCGCTGCCGCGCAATTCAAAACAGGAGGGGTTTAAACTTTAAACCCCTTCTCGCTTCGCTTCCTCCACAGGCCCGCTGGGAGCTGGGGGAGGGGCTTGCCACCACTGCCATCTGTGCCCACAAGGGGTGTGCAAATAAAATTTTTTTGGCCGCATCTGTTCCAGGTGCCAAATGACCCCCACAAGTCAGTTTCGGCAATGCAAGCCGATTCAGGAGTCATTCCACCGGCCAAACGTCACTTTCAGCCCCATTATACCCTATGGGCCATTGAAGTCAATGGCAAAAACTCATAGGGTATATGAGGGGCTGGAGGAGAGGGGGTGTGAGGGAGAGGCTCCAAACTTACAGGGGAGCTGCTGGGGCCTCTCCTCGGATTACCCACCAAGTTTCAAGAAGGTTTGACCACGGGATCCAATTCTACGGGCCCCCATACAGGTTGCCCCATCCCCTCCATTGTTCTCTATGGAGGGAATGGGGGCAACCTGTTTCGGGGCCCGTAGAATTGGACCCCCTGGTCCAATCTTCTTGAAACTCCGTGGGTATTTGGGGGAGAGGCTCCAGCAGCTACCCTGTAAGTTTGGAGCCTCTCCCTCAAACCCCCTCCCCCCCCCAGCCATTTTTTAAGCTGCCACCGAATTTCAGTGGCAATTCAGCGGTGGGCCGAATCAGATCAGAGAATCTGATTTGGCCCATGGCTGCCCTAGTGCCCACTCCTGGGAGCATTGCTCCGCCTCGCTCCGGCCCCAAATGACCCCTGGTGGTCAACCAGTTCCTCTTGACGGCCAACAACAGGGCATAGAGACCAAGGCCTTCCCTTGATAAGAACCTAAGAAGAGCCCTGCTGGATCAGATCAGTGGTCCATCTAGTCCAGCATCCTGTCACACATGGTGGTCAACCAGTTCCTCTTGACAGCCAGCAACAGGGCACAGATGCTGAGGCCTTACCCTGGTAAGAACCTAAGAAGAGCCCTGCTGGATCAGACCAGTGAGGGTCCATCTAGTCCAGCAACCTGTTTCATACAACAGCCAACCAGTTTCTCTTGAGGTTCAACAACAGGGCACAGAGGCCGAGGCCTTCCCCTGATGTTGCCTCAACAGAGGTAGCTGCTCCCTGTCTCCAGTATCTGATCACCAGACAATCTGATCATCCTCTACACATGTATGTGTAACGATCAGGGCTAACAGTCCCTTGTGTGGCTACCCTCCAGAAATGGGTTCGCATTCTCACAACCACTTTTCCCCAACCTGTGGATGATATTCAAGCGATGTAGGGTTGCCAGGTCCTACCTGGCATCCGGAAACGACGTCATCACATCCCGGAAGTGACATCATCATGTCGCTGCCATCAGGGGGCGACACTCTAGTTTTTAGACAAAACTCTTATGGTTTTTGCCTTCAGAATCATAGGGTTTGTCCAAAACGTACAGCATCACCCCTCGATGTCGGCAACATGATGATTTCACTTCTGGGTGATGTCATCACATCGGGGACTTTACCCAACAACATTCTGTTTGGGGGTGGGACTTCCCCCGCCAGCCAGCATATCAAAGCCCTGAAAAGCAGGGGAATCTTCCTTGATGGAACGATTCTTATACAAGAAGTGTGCATGCCCACGAAAGCTTCTACCTTGAACAAACCTTTGCTGGTCTTAAAGCTGCCACTGGACTCGAACTCTGTTCTGCTGCTTCAGACCAACAGGGCCACCCACCAGAATCAATTGTTATAAAGATTGTCATGAAGATACTAGTGAATTTGTATCCATGGGCAGTGGATTCTTTTCCAAAAGTAGCTGTGAGAATGAGCCTTACTGAGGGCATCACCCCACATATAAGCATAAATAACTGTATTCAGTAACTGCTGGTTGCTTAGGGATTCATGTCCCACCATGCCTCCAAAGATGCTCGGAATGACCATCACAGTTATCTCCTTTTCTACCGCAGAACATTCAGGAGAAGCGGAGCCCAGCGGTACCGTGAAGACAAACAAACGGATCAGAAATGAGCTTGCTTGTAAGCTCACGTGGGACTTCCTTTGTTCATGCTACTATGAACTAGGTAAGTATCAGTTTTATTAAAATCATCTTAAGTGTTCTGCTGTCGTCTCTTTTGACACTGCTGGGACGCAACCCAGTTCAGTGTTTTTCTAGTTTGCTGGTGATCCGAATGCACCTACTACAAACCAGGAAGGCCAATCCCTCTGGAGTTTGGATTCAGGCGGGTAGCCATGTTGGTCTGAAGCAACAGAACAAAGTTTGAGTCCAGGGGCACCTTGAAAACCAACAAAGTTGAGCGAGAGCCAGTTTGGTGTAGTGGTTAAGTGCGCGGACTCTAATCTGGAAGATCCGGGTTTGATTCCCCACTCCTCCACTTGCACCTGGCTGGATGACCTTGGGCAAGCCATAGCTCTGGACCAGCTGTTCCCTCAAGGACAGCTGTCTCAGAGCTCTCTCAGCCCCACCTACCTCACAGGGTGCCTGTTGTGGGGAGGGGAAGGGAAAGGAGTTTGTAAGCCGCTCTGAGACTCCAAGTGAGTGAAGGGCGGGGTATAAATCTAATCTCTTCTTCTTCTTCTTCTAGTTCTGGGTAGAAGCTTCCTTTTTTTTTTAGATTAAACTTTTTATTGGTTTTTCCTAAAGTAATACACAAGTTACAAAAAAATTCAAATACGGATCCATACTTTGAGCGTAACATTTCAGATCTAATAGCTTAGTCTACTCTAGCCATACTGTAAATAAGCAGATGTAACAACGTAGAAAAGAGAACTTTAGGGTTAAACTGATACAGGGTTTTCATGAGGCATAGAATATTTAAATAAATAAAGTGAGCATTTCTAGAGGCTGACCTAAGGTGTCCTCAACAGACTGGCACTGCACACAAAAGCTTCTACCCAGAATTAAACTTTCTTGGTCTTAAAGGTGCCCCTGGACTCAAACTCTGATCCCTCTGGAATCTGTTAACTTTTGAAATTGGGGAGGAGCCGTAGCTTTGCAGTAGAGCATCCGATTGGCATGCAGAAGGTCCCAGGTTCAATCCCCAGCATTTGTGATCTTGGGGGCAAGTACCTCAGACATGGGGTTGGCAGGGAGGCTGGAAGCAGCCAGGTCGGGAGTATCATAAGTTGGAAGGAGCCAGAAGTCTGGTCAGCCAGCACATGGTCTTGCTGAGGGAAGACGGCCAAAGCCTGTGAGAGCTTTTATGTCTTCCAGCACCACCATTAAATTGGTCCTCCAGCATCACCTGGCATCCCAACTCACAAGGGGCATGGACCAATGCTCCCTCTTAAGCTGTGGAGTCTTGTGAGCAAACATTCTGCTCTGTGAGCTACTGGGCATTAAAGTTGTGAGCGAGCGATTTGGCTGCTGCATAAATCAGTTTGCTCTGGAGCCACCCTTCCTGAGCGAAGACATAAATGTGTGAGCTCACACTAACTCAGTTTAGAGGGAATGGACTGCTATGTGAAATCCTTGACTGGAATGTCCCGTGGTTCCCTTCTCTGAGCAACAGTGCCTGATCCACAAGGGTCTTGGTTCCAGACATAGAACCCTCACCCAGTGTTCCCTCTAAGCTGAGTTAGTGTGAGCTAGCTTGCCGTTTTCTAGCCTCCAGCTCACCCGTTTTTGTCTTAGCTCAGGGAGGATGCCGCCAGAGCAAACGAATGTATGCAGCAGCCAAATCGCTTGTTCACAACTTTAGTACCAGCAGCTCACAAAGTAGAATTTTTGCTCACAAGACTCACAGCTTAGAGGGAGCATTGGCCCCACCCCACCCTGGTCTCCCCACTCGTAACGCAATACTGTATCCTCCACACACGCTCTTTCTCATGGGATTACTCAAGAGTTGCGCCACGTACTCCCAGATCCGGCTTCTGCTGATCTGCTGATTCCTCTTTTGGATTATGTGCCCTGCCCCTGTCCCCCACTCCACTGCCCCTCTGAAAATGCAACGCAGCCAAAGCAAACAGCCCCAGGAGATCAGACATCTTTACGCACCCTCCCTCAATCAATTACACCCCTGGGAAGGAAGGGGATGGAGATCAAATGAATTCCTAGCAGGACTCCCCCCCTGGCTCCCACACAACACGGTGACCCCCGCCCCCGGGGATTAATCGAGTCCTTTTTCACCAGTGAAAGTTAGATGTAGAACAGCCTATCAATTAATCGCTTAATTAAGCTGCCTCGTTATCTCTTTACATCCAGGCGAGCTTGTAATTAAAACGAGAGGAAACCACTCAAGTGACGCTAAGTGCTTTTTGGTTGGGGCCCCAAAGTCGTCAGCAGCCAGTCAAGGTTTCCAGACTCTAGGTGTCTTCCTGCCAGGAAGAAAAAACACCAGCCAGTGTTCCCTCTAAGCTGAGTCAGTGTGAGCTAGCTCACAGATTTTTTAGCCTCTGGCTCACACATTTTTTAAAAAAAGGTTTTATTTTAATATCAAACAAACAAGACAAACAAACGAACATTAAAAAAACAAGTTTGGGGGGTCCGTTTTACATTTTTGTGATATCTGTTATATTATATCACATTTTTGTCTTCGCTCTGCAAGGATGGCCCCAAAGAAAACTAATTTATGCAGGAGCCAAATCGCTCGCTCACAACTTTAATGCCAGTAGCTCTTAAAGTAGAATTTTTGCTTGCAAGATTCCACAGCTCAGAGCAGGGGTGGCCAAACTGTGGCCCCGCAGCCACATGTGGCTCTTTCACACATATTGTGTGGCTCCCGGCAGGGCAGCTGGGGAAGGGAAGGGGAGGCCTGCCTCCCCGATCGGTCTTCCCTTCCCCAGCCAGTGTTCTCCTCCCTGAGTAGGCTTGAGGCAGGGGGGAGCAGAGAAAGAGAGCAACTTTAACTTTAAATGTGTTCTCAAATTCCCCCCCCCCCCAGCCTACAAATCTGTTGTTGTTGTTCAGTTGCACAGTCGAGTCCGATTCTTTGCAACCCCATGGACCACATCACGCCAGTCCTTCCCGTCTACAAATATGAATGCAAACCAAAAAGGGGTCACAGGTATCAAACAGAGAGCCAGTTTGATGTAGTGGTTAAGTGCACGGATTCTAGTCTGGGGGAACCGGGTTTGATTCCCCACTCCTCCACTTGCACCTGCTGGATGACCTTGGACAAGCCGTAGCTCTGTACCAGCTGTTCTCTCAAGGACAGTTGTCTCAGAGCTCTCTCAGTCCCACCTACCTCACAGGGTGTCAGTTGTGGGGAGGGGAAGGGAAAGGAGTTGGTAAGCCGCTCTGAGACTCCAAGTGAGTGAAGGGCGGGATATAAATCCAATCTCTCCTTCAAACAAGAAACCACGCAAACAAACCCTGTGATATAAATGACTTTAAGTGAAAATTATATTACTTTCAAAGCTTTACAAGATTGCAATTTGTCCAACATTCTCAGCTTAACAATATTACCAAAAAAAGTCCAACATTCTCAATGAGCACCCGGTTATAAACTCATTTCAACAGCAGTCTTCCTCAGGAGTAATTCTCTATTGTAAGGAGGTATCAGCTTCTTAATCCAGTTCAAAATTATAATAGGAGCAAACTTCTTTATTTCTCCGTTTCCTTCAAAATATCCTTGAAAAAACCATGGTAAATGGAAAGCAACATGAAGCTGAATGGAATATCATTGGAATATAACTATTTTGAACTTGTAATTGTTTAATATATAACTTATTTCTGGTTCCATTATGAGTGTTTATATTGGGAGCTAGCCGATACTTTCTGGGTGCACAAAGCCTCCTCATTGTTGCTGACTGATGCTCTCCATAAACACTGTCCATTATTGTAGTAGCAGAGCTGTAATGTAGTATGCTCTGTGTAGCAACCAGCCTGCCATGTACTCCCAGGTAATGGCGCCCGCCGCATGGCCAGAGCACATGGTCAGGCAGAGAGGGGAGCTTGAATCTGGAGGAACAATAGACGTCCGGATTGAATGCCTCCCCCAATGTGGGACCTAGGTTCTCCCTGGGGAGCCAATGCAGCCAAAGGCTCCTCCAGGGAACCTATGACAAACATGCGCATATGTTAAGCCCCTATCAGGTCTTTTGGGTGCGGCCGGAGGTGTGGCTCCGGCCAGCATATAATGAGGGCCCTGGAGCCCTGGAAGCATGCTTGTTCTGACCATCTACTGGGCATGCTGAATCACTCAATAAAGGCTTCATGATTTCACTGTTCCTGGTCTCCCGAGTCCAATACTCTTCAAGAGCAATCCTATTATTTTCCCTAAAGGCTTCTAACCGGGTGCTCATTGAGAATGTTGGAATTCTTTGGAATATTGTAAAGTTGAGACTGTTGGACAAACTGCAGTCTTTTAAAGTTTTGAAAGTAATATAATTTTCCCTAAATGTTGTTTGTATAGTTTCCTACAAATATGAGTGGACAAAAAATATCATTATCGATATCTATTTTTACCCCTTTTGCTTTTATTTTGGGCAGTCTCATTTAATGTCAATAGAAAGCAGATCTGCATATTTTCCAATAAAAAACGTGTCTGTAATATTCATGTAGGGTTGCCAAGTCCGGGTTGGGAAATACCTGGGGACTTTGGGAGTGGAGCCAGGAGAGGGCGGGGTTTGGGGAGGGGCCTCAGCAGGGTACAATGCCATAGAGTCCACCCTCCAAAGCAGCCATTTTCTCCAGGGGAGCTGATCTCTGTCAGCTGGAGATCAGTTGTAAAAGCGGGAGATCAAACCGTGCTTTACGCAGTGAGGCATTAACCTCCGATCTCCCAGCTCTCTGTTTCTGATGCACTAAGCATCCCGGTTTTGGAGGTCAGTTCGTCACAGATGCCATCCTGATACTGCCTTGTACCAGTGACTTTCAGAGATTTAGTACTTCTAGATGTGGGAGTTCTCTTTAGTTCTCATGGCTAGTCGCCGCCGACGGACATATCCTTAAAGAATCTCCTTTAAAAACACCCACTAACAGTGAATTCCACAATTTAGGTATCCGCTGAGCGAGGAAGCACTTCCTTTTGTCTGTTTTAAATCTATGTTCCATCAACCTGTAATGTTCAGAAATCCATTTCATGTATATATTCGTTCCAGGATAGTAGAATTGGGAGCTGTTCCAGTCCAGATTTTACTCAAGTCACTAAATAAGCTAACTAGAGGAACTGTCTTGTGTTCTTTCATTCATTTCTCCCAAATAAAGTTATTGTATGTTGATTAAAAAGATATGATGGCACCATCCACTTTCCTCCCTCAGAAGCAAGATTTGCCCTCCATTTTTCTTTTCCTTTACTGACTAAGCAGCCCTAGTCATGTATTTTTTTCTTTGCTGAAGAACTCTGGCTGTCCCAGAGCTGGCAGCCCTATACCCTATACTCATGTCACGCAGCTCTCGAACATCTGACTGATGTTTCTTCTACGTGGCTCTTCACGTTAAGCAAGTTTGGCCATCCCTGGCTTAGAGGGAGCTCAACAGGGTTGCCAAGAGGAAGACGGTGGTGAATACTGCTCCCATTCCAGAGGACCCCCTGTGGGCTGTATGGAAATACCCACAACCAAACCAGGCAAGCGTTCCTGTCCCTTGATTCTACTCAAGACGCAGCTCCGTTCCCCACAACGCATCCTTTGTTTAGTTCAGTGAAACGGGGGGGACTCTGTGGCAAGCACACGCATCCACTGAGATTCGCCGGGTTGTCAGCTCCAGGTTGATAAATTCTTGGGAATTTGGGGGTGGATCCTGAGGAGGGGAGGGAGGGTGGAGTTTGGGGAGGGGAGGGACCTCAGCAGGGCACAGTGCCCTAGAGTCCACCCGCCAAAGCTGCCATTTCATCCAGAGGAACTGGCCTTTGCGACCAGCTGTACTTGAGAGATCTCCAGGCCCCACCTGGAGGTTGGCAACCCAACATCCTCCCGCCCTTCCTTTTCTAACCGCTGGACGCAAGCCTAATGGCGTCCCAGGCGCTGCCGTGCGCGGCTCAACTGGTTAACTGTGCAAGCTTTCAAGGTCCGTAATCAATGCTTAAATCGATTCATCACACCGATTAGCCAGCTTGAGCTTTGCAGCCTGGATGCCGAGAAGCACAAAAGGGAAACCCACTTCCCCGTGTCCCCCTGCCCCCCCAAGCCCCACACCTGCCAGCCAGCATTTGCAAGGCCTGAGACTAAAAGGAGGGATGACATGTTAATCTTTCCAAGGACCAGGGGGAAGCAGAACACTCGGCTCTCGTGTGCACTTGGGGGGGGGGGGGAGCCCTAACCAAACATTTTTGGGTGCTTGATTTATTTTTGGGGCAAGTGGGGAGTGGGGGTGGGTAGGGGCAGGCGCTTGTTTTCCTGACAAGGGAAGGAAGCTGATAAGCTCCCAGTAGGGACGCGGAAGTGGAGAGCGATTACAAAGAGTAAGCGGGGGGGGGGGGATTTGCTGAATCCGAATCAAGGGGGGGGGAGGAAAGCTGGGAAAGAGAGTGGATCAACTGTCTGGGACAAGCAAGATCTGGGAATTCTGAAGTTTGGCAAGTCTGGAAAGGTGGACAGCCCTCAGCTCCCCTCCCAGCAGGGTTGCCACTCTCCAGGTTAGGCCTGGAGGTAGGGCTGCCAAGTCAGCCCAGGGGGCGGGGGAATCCCCCGCTAAAGGGGTTCCCGATCTGCCGGCCAGCATTTGGCCGGCAGGGGGAACTCCACCCCCGATGTCGTCCAGTGAGGACGACGTAATGACATCACCAGAAGTGACGTCAGCACGTTGGGGGCGTTGCCAGGGCAACGCTCTGGCAATCGCCCCAAAACTCTATGATACCATAGAGTTTTGGGGCGATTGCCAGAGTGTCGCCCTGGCAATGCCCCCAACGTGCTGACGTCACTTCTGGTGACGTCGCTGGGCGTGCACACTTTGCGCACGCGCCAGGAGGAACTCCCGGATGGAGGAGGACTCCCCCCCCCCCCCCCGCCGGTGAGTTCCGAAGACTTGGCAACCCTACCTGGAGGTCTCCTGGAATTAGATCTGATCTTCAGTTGGAGGAAATGGCTGCTTTGGGGGGGTTGGACTCGATGGCATTACAGACTTAGAGATGCCAGCCTCCAGGTGGGACCTGGGGATCCCCTGGAATTACAGCTGATCTTCAGTCTAAAGCGATCAGTTCCTGTGGAGAAAATGGCTGCTTTGGAGAGTGGACTCTACGGCACTGTACCCCTGTCCTCCCCAGGCTCCATTCCCAAATCTCCAGGAGTTTCCCAGCCTGGCTCTGGCAACCCTGCTGGTGGCCAGGGGGGAACTGGCAATCCTAAACAGCTGAGCGTCCTCAGGCTCCACCCCCCAAATATCCAGGAATTTCCCTACTTGGAGCTAGCCACCCTATGCTCCTGGGACTGCAGCTCCCAGAGTGTCTAGAATGACAGCCAGAAATCTGTAGCGTGGCCAAACCATTCTTCCATCGCACTCAATACCATGCCCTCGACAGGTGGTGACTCTCAGGGGTTTTAGCCAGATGCTACCTCCAGTTCTTTGAAGCCAACTGAACTGTACGCGCACGGGCCAAACAGATGTTTTTCCGGAGAATGACAGGCTTGGTCAGATAGAGCCGCTGCAGAATGATGCTGGGGAGTCCCTTGGGCATTTGTTGTGATCTTTCCTGGCCCACGGTAACCCTTCTCTGACCTCCCCATCTGGCCAACCTGGCTGCTTCGTGGAAATGCGAGGCACTGAAACAGCAGAGCCCCTGACAGCTCTGCATGGGGCAAGGAATGGAAAAGACTGGTCCCTGCACGTGTCGCTTTGCCCTTCGGAGCCAGAAGCCCCACCCGAGCTCAGGGCTAGGGGAACTCAGGCAGGTGTCGGCTTCCGACAACGGAGGGCCTGAAGAAGCGCAGGCGGACTGCACGGGTGCGGAACGACCGTGGGTGGGGAAGAATTTTGAGAAGCCGTCCCCAGGGCAACACAACCACAGCTTGGAATAGTTATGGGAAGGCAGACCAAGGACGTTGAAACGTAGGCTGGCAGGAAGGACGAAGGAAGAAAAAAACCCTCCACTTTGCTACCAGCAGGAAAAGAGTTGTATAAATATCTCAGTTTCTGATGTGGGTTCTAGATCAAATCGAACCCGAGCGCTCCCCGGAGGCTAAAATCAGTGCTTTGTGCGATCGTGCTTTGGTCACATCGCGAGAAGACAAGAGCAGTCATGGAAAGGCAACGATGCTAGGAAAAGTTGGAGGCAGCAGGGAAAGAAGACGACCCGACAGGAGATGGATTCAGGCGGGCAGCTGTGTTGGTCTGAAGCAACAGAGTCCAGTTTGAGTCCAGTGGCACCTTTAAGACCCACAGACTTTAATTCTGGGTGGAAGCTTTTGTGTGTAGCTGAAGAAGTGGGCAGGCACACGAAAGAGTCTACCCAGAATTAAAGTCTGTTGGGTCTTAGCCACTGGACTCAGACTTCCAGCGTGAGATGCACTGACTCAATCAAGGAAGCCATGGCCCTCAGTTGGCCAGATCCGAGCAAGTACGTTAATGAGAGGATACTTTGGCGGTAATCCGTTCATCGAGTTGCTGGAAGTCGTAAGTGACTCGAGGGCACTTCACACACACACACACACACACACACTCTAAGCTGTGGAGTCTTGGGAGCAAAAATTCTGCTTGGTGAGCTACTGGCATTAAAGTCGTGAGCGAGCGATTTGGCTACGGCATATCTTAAGTTTGCTCCGGAGCCATCCTTCCTGAGCTGAGACAAAAATGTGTGAGCCGGAGGCTAAAAAACTGTGAGCTAGCTCACACTAACTTAGCTTAGAGCAGGGGTCCTTTCGAGCAGGAGCTCGGGGGAGCGCAGCTCCGGGAGTTGGTGCCAGCTCCCCTCCCCCCCCCCCCGGGAATGCCTGCTTGTGTCATGTGGCTGCAGCAAAATGACCCCGTCCCCTGGAAAGGTCCTTGTTCCTGCGACCAGCCTTCTGAAGGCTTCAGCCACCACTGAAGCTATCCTACCAGAATAGGGGTATTTCTGAGACTTGGATTAGTAGCTGTCCCCTCTCGACCATCTCTTCCTTCCTTCCTTCCTTCCTTCCTTCCTTCCTTCCTTCCTTCCTTCCTTCCTTCCTTCCTTCTTCTCTCTCTCTCCTTTCTTTCTTGCCTTCTGACATACTTCCGGTGGTGTCAGTGACAGCATTTAGTTCAATTGCTGACAAGATATCAGTGAGTCATGGACCATGTGTTAGATCCTGCTGATCTAGTTTGACAGCTGGGGAAGTCATATGACCAGAATGATATTGGATTTTTGCACACACTCATCATGACTCAGCTATTAGAGGTGCAACCTGATTGGTTGGTACTGGTATATATTGCAGACAGTTCATTGCTCTTTGCTCTCTCGTGGAGTACAGCTGTCTGCGTAGCACTCTGTCCGGTTGAACCCAGAAATTGCTACTAAAAGTACTGTATATAGTTCCAGTTGTTCAGTGTAAATAAATGTAAATACTCTGTATATATGAAACAGAGTCACTCTGCTATTTTTGCGGCGTCATCAAACCGTCAGTCAGGTGGTGTGGCATATGCAAATAAGTAATGCTAATGAGTTATGCTAATGAGCTCCTGCACCTCTTTTTCTACGAAAGGACCCCTGGCTTAGAGGGAACACTGGCTGGCACCAATGCAATGCGCATCACTCCCAGTCAAGATCAACGAGGACCGGTGGCTTCGAACCAGGGCCGGCGTCAGGTGGGGCAGCCGCCAGCGCCCACATTCCTTCCTTGCCCCCCATACATGCGCCCTTCCCCCCACTCATGCCCCGGGGGAGGCATGCCAGTGGTGCACAGTTTCTGGCAGCCATGGAGGTCAGGAAATGGGCCGCTGGCAACGAAGGTGGCTGTTAGCACCGGTGGAGGGAAGGCTTGCAAGAAGGTGAGGGGGGCACAGGCTGGGTGGGCATGAGGGCGGGCGGGTGGGCAGGAAGGGCAGCCCAAGCAGGGGGCCCTGGTGGTGGGCAGAGCAGGGGAGCCTTTGAGTGCTCTCTACCCAGGACCAGGCAAAGGCTGCAACCCGCCCTCTTAGGATTCTGTGATAACAGACTTGCTTTCTCAGTGCAGATATGATGCCAAATGGAATGTGTTTGGATGGAGCTACAAGGCTCACCGGTGTGGTTTCTCCTCCTCCTCCTCCACAAGCGAAAGAGTCGCTTTTGGTTTTCCAGCAAACCACGCTGCACCCAAGCCGGCCGACGATGGCTCAGGCTTGCCCAGGACAGAAAGCTCTTGTTTTGCCGCAGTTGTACAATCCAGGATTACAGGAACGGTGCCAATTTTATTTGGCTGGTTCATTTGTCGTCATTGTTGTTCTTAAAGCGAGAACCAGTCGATAATTAGCTGGCGGGATGGCGATTGGGGGCGACGGGCCTCGAACGTTCTTATTTTAGTAAATATTTTTTTATCCATATGTTAAAATCTGCACAGGGACACAGCCAGTGGGGGCGCCATCCCATGGGAAGGCCTAAACTGCTCTCGCTAAAAAAATTATCTAAAAAAAACCCCCCACACAGGCTTTTCAATGAGTAAAATGGTAGCTGCAGTGGATAGATGAACAGTTTGTTTTTAAACCAGCAAAATGACCGCCGGCGGCCAGCACAGGCTCAGACACCCAGGTGATAATCCCAGATGGGTGCCTGAGTCAACAAACTAAAACAGGAACCCAGTTAAATGGAATATATTCCATCAGAAGCTTTCCAAAGTCAATTCGCCAGACGCACGGAGAGCTCAAAGCGAACGAACGACACTCACCTGAGCCGCCTCACTCTGCCCACCCCAGATGCACACCTGGCTCAGACTGGGTTCTACAAGATCATTTGACCATCCCGAGGTGATTCTGAAGCAGAGGACAGACTGGCAGAATGAAGCGCAAGGGAAGTGGGGCAACAAGACCCAGGCCAAGTGGTCGTGGGGCTTTCCGGTCGCACTGCGTGAACTGATGCGGAACCCTACTGGGGAGGAGGTGGAATGGAATGGAGCATTCGCACTGCGGGGCGGCCCCTGGCGGCGCCACCCCGGTTGTGTGTGGCTTTGGTCCATTTCACCAACCTGCGTGTAGGCGCATGGGCACAGAGGCACTTAGGTACAGCAGCAATTGGAGCAGTTAAAGCTGGGAGCTTTAACTCTGCGAGCCGGAAGTGTCCCCATGGGCAGTTGTGCACTGAAGCGCACAGCACACATGGGCGGTTATGCCAGATCAGCGGGTTCACATTACCGGCACCGCTTGATTGCGGCTTATTTGCGTCCACGCTTCCAGGAAGCGGGATCAACGCACACCCAAACGGCTTGCCGCGGCTTTCACCTGGTACTTCTTTAAAGCAGGATCAAAACGCTTCAGGACGGGGTGAGTACGGCACGGGAACGCCAGACAGCTGTGGCTGTGCGAACCGGCCCACTTAATCCGCTTGAGAAACAGGCCTATATCGGGCCAAACTGCCAGTCTGAACTCAGCCTGAGAGAACCCGCTTTTAGCTACTGCTAAGGTGTGGAATTCACTGCCAGCGGGTGTGAGGACGGCCATGAGCAAGGATGGCTTTCAAAGGGGAGTTGGACGGATTCATGGAGGAGAGGCCCATCAGTTGCTTTTAGACATAGGGTTGCCACCAGTGTTCCCTCTAAGCTGAGTTAGTGTGAGCTAGCTCACAGTTTTTTAGCCTCTGGCTCACACATTTTCATCTGCGCTCAGGAAGGAGGGCTCCAGAGCAAACTAGTTTATGCAGTAGCCAAATCACTCGCTCACAACTGTAATGCCAGTAGCTCACAAAGTAGAATTTTTGCTCACAAGACTCTGCAGCTTAGAGGGAGCATTGGTTGCCACGTCTGGGTTGGAAAATACCTGGAGAGTTTGGGGGTGGAGCCAGGAGAGGGCGGGGTTTGGGGAGGGGAGGGGCCTCAGATTGGGACAAGGCCACAGAGTCCACCCTTCAAAGCAGCCATTTTCTCCAGGGGAACTGCTGATCTCTCTCAGCTGGAGATCCGTGGTAAAAGTGGGAGATCCCCAGGCCGCACCTGGAAGCTGGCAACCCTGTTTAGACATGATGGCCCTCTATATGTAGGGAACCCTCTATCTGTTAAGGCAACACACCTCTGAATACTGGCCCAAGGAGGCAACCTCAGGGGGAGGCCTTGGCCTCTATACGCTGTTCATTGGCCGTCCAGGGCAAGTGGTTGGCTGCTGTGTGAGGTAGGATGCTGGACTAGATGGATTGTTGGTCTGATCCAGCAGGGCTCTTCTGATGTTCTTATCAGGGAAAGGCCTCTGCCTTCATGTCCTGTTGTTGGCCCACCAGAGGAACTGGTTGGGCCACTGTGTGAGACAGGATGCTGGACTAGATGGACCACTGATCTGATCCAGCAGGGCTCTTCTGATGTTCTTATCAGGGAAAGGCCTCAGCCTCTATGCCTTGTTGTTGGCCCTCCAGAGGAACTGGTTGGCCACTGTGTGAGACAGGATGCTGGACTAGATGGACCTCTGGTCTGATCCAGTAGGGCTGTTCTGATATTCTTATCAGGGGAAGTCCTCATCCTCTCTATGCCCTGTTGTTGGACCTTGAGAGGAACTGGCTGGCCACTGTGTGAGACAGGATGCTGGACTAGGTGGATTGTTGGTCTGGCCCAGCAGGGCTCTTCTGATGCTCTGATCAGGGAAAGGCCTCAGCCTCTATGCCTTGTTGTTGGCCCTCCAGAGGAACTGGTTGGCCACTGTGTGAGACAGGATGCTGGACTAGATGGACCTCTGGTCTGATCCAGTAGGGCTGTTCTGATATTCTTATCAGGGGAAGTCCTCATCCTCTCTATGCCCTGTTGTTGGACCTTGAGAGGAACTGGTTGGCCACTGTGTGAGACAGGATGCTGGACTAGGTGGATTGTTGGTCTGGCCCAGCAGGGCTCTTCTGATGTTCTGATCAGGGAAAGGCCTCAGCCTCTATGCCTTGTTGTTGGCCCTCCAGAGGAACTGGTTGGGCCACTGTGTGAGACAGGATGCTGGACTAGATGGACCTCTGGTCTGATCCAGTAGGGCTGTTCTGATATTCTTATCAGGGGAAGGCCTCATCCTCTCTATGCCCTGTTGTTGGACCTTGAGAGGAACTGGTTGGCCACTGTGTGAGACAGGATGCTGGACTAGATGGACCACTGGTCTGATCCAGTAGGGCTGTTCTGATATTCTTATCAGGGGAAGTCCTCATCCTCTCTATGCCTTGTTGTTGGACCTTGAGAGGAACTGGTTGGCCACTGTGTGAGACAGGATGCTGGACTAGGTGGATTGTTGGTCTGGCCCAGCAGGGCTCTTCTGATGTTCTGATCAGGGAAAGGCCTCAGCCTTTATGCCCTGCTGTTGGCCCTCCAGAGGAACTGGTTGGGCCACTGTGTGAGACAGGATGCTGGACTAGATGGACCACTGGTCTGATCCAGTAGGGCTGTTCTGATATTCTTATCAGGGGAAGTCCTCATCCTCTCTATGCCCTGTTGTTGGCCCTTTAGAGGAACTGGTTGGCCACTGTGTGAGCCAGGATGCTGGACTAGGTGGACTATTGGTCTGGCCCAGCAGGGCTCTTCTGAAGTTCTTATCAGGGGAAGGCCTTGGCCTCTCTGCCCTGTTGTTGGCCCTCCAGAGGAACTGGTCGGCCACTGTGTGAGACAGGATGCTGGACTAGATTGGCCACTGGTCTGATCCAGTAGGACTTGTCACGTACTTATCAGAGGAAGGCCTGTATACCATGTTTGTTGGCCCTCTAGGGCAACTGCTTGACCACGGTGTGAAACAGGATGCTCGACCAGACTGACCCCCAGTCTGACTCAGCAGGGATATTCTGATGATTTAGTGTGGCAGTCTGATTAAAGGGGCGAAACAGAAACCTAAGGATGTTATTTATTTAAAGAAGATTATTATAACTTAGCAAAAGCTCCTGGACTTGCTCAAGAGATACATTTTTGGAGACCAACAATCCACAGGCACTGAATTAGCACACAGACATCTGTGCCTGGTCAGAAAGTAATTCCTTTCTTACATTTATCACCCCACATTTCTTCCATCAAGGAATTCAAGGCAGCAGACATAAGGTTCCGGGGGGGTCTCCTATCAAGGCACAGACCAGATCCAGACCTGCGTAGCTTCAGCATCCAGGATGTACCACGTGCCTTTAGACCAAAGACTGGCTGTAGAAGTGCCCGTCTGTTCTGAAGATATTGCATACTTTATGTTCGTTCCTATGAAGACCCCCTTCTTGGAAACAGGGCCACCTTTCTCGTAAGGGAGGCCAGCCACGACACGGAACACACAAGCAGATCGTAAATACAATTCTTCTGAAAACCTATTTTGATGGGGAAACAATAGAAAGGGACTTCAAGAGTCAGAGGTTTAATACCAACCGTGGTTTGTTTTTGGAAACCTATCTCTGTGAGGAATCTAAAAAGGAACAAAATCTATGAGGCCATAAATGTTCCATAGAAAAGAGGAATGCCTGGGGGGGGGGGGGGGAGGATTTACAGACCGCAAATGGCATTTGGGGCATTGCAACGCGATATGGCCTCTGAAAAAAGAAAAAAAATGACGCCATTTCGATTAGTCTCCACAAATGCGCCGCCACACCATCAGCCAGGGATATGACAGGCTCAAGTCTTCGTGGCTCTGATGTTCCTGCACCTGTGATCTTTGGCTCCGTCTGGACGCCTCATTGCCAAAAAAGGAACAAACAAACAAAAAACAGATCCTAACAGACAGGAGTTCAGAAGTACGGCTAAAATATTCCGCTATGATTTACAGAGGGGGATGAACAGACGGAAAGCTACGTGGCTTCGAGGGTTTGGTACGCAAATGTGCATTTTTCTCCCACTCCAAGCCGGACAGCGGTCAAGAGACTTTTTCAAACAGCAACAGCAACTGACAGAAAGTCTTCAAATCCATTTGGCAGTGGTACCCGCTCCCCAAAGAAACAGATGACTGATGTTTGTTAAAGGAGTCATCTCGCTGGACATGATCGAAACAACAGAGAAGAATCCGACCCAGGTCCAAGATCTTGGGTTTTCCAAGCAAACTGGCAATAAATTCACTGCGGAAGGACTGGAGGCAGAATCATAGAATCAGAGAGTTGGAAGGGGCCATACAGTCCACCTAGTCCAACCCCCTGCTCAGTGTAGGATCAGCCTAGAGCATCCCTGACAAGTGTTTGTCCAGCCGCTGCTTATAGACTGCCAGGGAGGGGGAGCTCACCACCTCCTTAGGCAGCTGACTCCACTCTTGCACAACTCTGACTGTAAAAAAGGTTTCCCTAAGATCCAGCTGGTACCTTTATGCCCTTAATTCAAACCCATTATTGTGAGTCCTATCCTCTGCTGCCAACAGGAACAGCTCCCTGCCCTCCTCTAAGTATTGCTGTTCAGTCACACAGTCGAATCCTGACTCTTCGCAACCGCATGGACCACATCTCGCCAGGCCCTCCTGTCTTCCGTCAATTGAGTTTGCTCAATTTCATGTCTGTTGAATTGATAACACTGTCCAACCATCTCATCCTTTGCCGCCCCCTTCTTCTTTGACCTTCAATCATTCCCAGCACCAGGGTCTTCTCCAGGGAGTGCTCCCTTCTCATTTGGTGGCCAAAGTATTTGAGCTTCAGCTTCAGTCTCTGGCCTTCCTGGGAACAGTCAGGGTTGATTTCTTTTAGAATTGGCTGATTTGATCTCCTTGCAGTCCAAGGGACTCTCAAGAGTCTTCTCCAGCACCATAATTCAAAAGCCTCTATTCTTCGGCACTCAGCTTTCCTTATAGTCCAACTCTCGCAGCCATACATTACTACTGGGAATACCATTGCTTTGACCATACGGACTTTTGTTGGCAGGGTGATGTCTCTACTTTTTATCATGCTGTCTAGGTTTGCCATTGCTTTCCTCCCAAGGAGCAGGCGTCTTTTAATTTCATGGCTGCAGTGACTGCAGCCCTTCAGATACTTCAAGAGAGCCATTATGTCCCCCCTTAATGTAATTAATTTTGTGGGGGGGAACACAGCCCTATTGCCCATCCTACTGGAGGGAGGGGACGGACAACAGACAAAGACCTTCTAAAAGAAATCCACATTTGCAGCGCATGGAAGGGGGAGATGCTGCTTGAAACCTGTTCAGATCTAATGGAAGCTACCTCTGCTGCTTGCAGGATTATCAGCTGAGGACAGACTGTCAAAATGAAGTGCAAGGGAGGCGGGGTAAAAAGACCCGGGCCGAGTTGTCGCGGGGCTTTCCGTTTGCACTGCATAGACTGAAGTGGGACCATACCGCGGAGGAGGCGGAATGGAGTGTTCACACTGCGCAGCAGACCCTGGCGGCAGCAGTGCGGTGGCGCAGGACTTTGGTCTGTTTTGTCGACTTGCACATGGGTACATAGGCGCATGGGCGCAGCAGCCGGATCAGTGAGGTCACATTACCGGCGCCGCTTGATGTGCGGCTTATTTGTGTCCACACTGCCAGGAAGCGGGATGAACACGCACCCAGACGGCTTGACACCGATTTCACCAGGTACCTTTTTAACACGGGATGAAAGCGCGTCAGGACAGGGCGAGTGTGGCACGGCAACGCCAGACAGCTGTGGCTGTGTGAACGGGCTCTCTTAATCCACTTGCAAACCAGGCCTATATCGGGCCAAACTGCCAGTCTGAACTCAACCATCCATTTGGAGAGTTCAGACGGGAGAAAGACAGTTTCTTTATTCACAAGCTCCATTGCTAGGGTGGCCCACCTTCCAGGATGTGCCTAGAAATCTCCTGGGATCACAGCTGATCTCCCAGTAACAGAGGTTAGTTCACCTAGAGAAAATGTCCACTTTGGAAGATGGGCTCTATGGCCTTGTACGCCAAACCCCGCCCTCCTCAGGCTCCACCTCCAAAATCTTCAGGTGTTCCTCTATCTGGAGCTGGCAAGCCATACCCATTGCCCTTCTTTGCGAATGTGGGTCTTTTCACATTTAAAGGGACACCTTCTGTTTACTGCCATAGTAGAATCATAGAATCGTGGAATGTTAGAGTTGGAAGGGACCTTGCAGGTCATCTAGTCCAACCCCCTGCACTCTGCACCCCCTGCCAGGGAACTCATTAGCATAATACTCATTAGCATATTAGGACACTCTCCTGACAGCACAGTGCATTAGCATATCAGGCCACACCCCCATGCTACCAGCAGAGTGGTCATCCAGCCACACCCGCCTTTTGCTTCTTATTCTGTGTACCTCGTTTGTTGTCAAAACCCTGGGCTTTTTTGCAGCAGGGATTAATTTGCATGTTAGGCCACACACCCCTAATGTAGCCAGTCCTAATGAGTTTCTGCTGTTGGGTGTGGCCTGTTATGCTAATGAGTTCCTGGTGGGAGTGGCCAACTTGGGAGCCAGCTGGAACTCCGTTCCTGTGCATTCCTGCCCCAAAATAGCCCTGGTGTTGGCTTGGTGGTGCCCTACCTACGGTTGCCAGTTCCCAGCTGGGGGAAGAGAATCTCCTGGTTCGGAACCCTCTCCATGCTTCAGGGCTATCAGAAAGTGGGTGGGGGAAGAAATAGCTTCTGGGTGTTCCATTATACCCTACGGAGACCCATAGGGTTTAATGGAGAATTGATCCATGGGTATCTGGGGGGGGGGGGCGCCCTGATTTTTGAAGTAGAGGCACCAGATTTTCAGCATAGCTGCTGGTGCCTCTCCTCAAAAAAACACACACCCAAGTTTCAAAAAGTTTGGACCAGGGGGTCCAATTCTATGAGGCCCAAAAGAAGGTGCCCCATCCTCCATTATTTCCAAGGGAGGGAAAGCATTTAAGAGGAACACGGTCCCTCTAAATGTGACTGCAGCTTGCTTTTGGAGTCCCCCCTCCCGGATCCTCCGTCTCCTCTCACTGAGGCTCCTGGTAAGTCCCTCCCACTCCCCCACCCCCTGCTGCCTTGTCAGACTCACCTCCGTTTTAGCCCGGGAACCATTCCTTCCCTCTGCCTCCTGTTGCTGAACCAGTTTCTAGCCCAGAAGAAGACCCGTCCCCTTCCTCATGACAGCTAAGGTCATTCGGCAGCCTTTCGTGAAGCCCCTCTCTACCCTTCCGCAGAGCCAAGTTTGTTTGCTTATTAAAATAGTTGCGCCCCGCCTGTCCACTATCAGCCAGTTCACCCCCATTTCCCCATGTCTCCCCAGACTTTGAAGACAGGTTGGTGAGACAGAAACTCCCTTCATAGAAGCCGTATGGATTCTTCCTCAGGAGGGTTCATCCTTTTGTACGCTTTACCATTCCGTCTTTAATAATGTGATAGCTTCTACCAATCAGCTCAGAACGGACAGGAGGCTAACCGGCCCACAGTTCTCCGCAGGGCTTTTTTTGTAGAAAAAGCCCAGCAGGAACTCATTAGCATAATACACCATACCCAACAGCAGAAACTCATTAGCATATTAGGCCACACCCCTGACAACACAGCTTATTATCATATTAGGCCACACCCCCACATTACCAGAAGAGTGGTCATCCAGCCACACTAGGGTTGCCAGCCCCCAGGTGGGGCCTGGGGATCTCCCGCTTTTACAACTGACCCCCAGCTGACAGAGATCAGCTCCCCTGGGGAAAATGGCTGCTTTGAAGGGTGGACTCTATGACCCTGCTGAGGCCCCTCCCCTCCCCAAACCCCGCCCTCTCCTGGCTCCACCCACAAAGTCTCCAGATATTTTCCAACCCAGACTTGGCAACCCTGAGCCACACCCACCTTTTGCTTCTTATTCTGTTTACCTTGTTTCTTGTCAAAACCCAGGGCTTTTTTGCTGCAGGGATTACTTTGCATGTTAGCCACATGCCCCTAATGTAGCCAATCCTAATGAGTTTCTGCTGTTGGGTGTGGCCTGTTATGCTAATGAGTTCCTGCTGGGTGTGGCTAAGTCAGGAACCAGCCGGAACTCCGTTCCTGTGCGTTCCTGCCCCAAAATAGCCCTGGTTCTCCGGCTCTCTTTGCTATTTTCTGATCCTTCAGAAGGGAAGCTGATTTCAGCGAAAAGCTACAGTTTCGTGTTAGGAGACCTTAGTTTCTCACCTGAGCTCTTGTGGGACTTTTATGTGACAGGATTGCCATCTGTGGATTGGGAAATTTGGGGGGTGGAACCTGGGGAGGGTGGTCTTTAGAGAAAGGAGGAGGAACCTCAGCATGATATAATGTCATAGAGTCTAGCTCCAAAGCAGTCCTTTTCTCCGACAGAGCTGATCTCTGGAGATCCACTGTAACCCGGGGAGATCGCCTGGACCCACCGTGTGTTGGCATTCCTAGGTGTGCATATCCAGCTCCGGTGGCGTAATTCGTCTGCCTCCTGTCACGTCTGCCCTTCAAACGGAGGTGAAAGTGGGACAAGGCAGTGGAACGGGGTTCTAAAAAGGCCTTGAAATGTGTGAGAACCCTGAAGGTCGCCCACGCAGTCAGGCCTTGGGCCACCATGAACTTCGACAACCAGGGCTATTTTTGGGCAGGAACGCACAGGAACGGAGTGGCTCCTGAATTGGCCACACTCAGCAGGAACTCATTAGCATAATAGGCCACACCCAACAGCAGAAACTCATTAGGACTGGCTACATTAGGGGTGTGTGGCCTAACGTGCAAATTAATTCCTGCTACAAGAAAAGCCCTGGGTTTTGACAACAAACAAGGTAAACAGAATAAGAAGCAAAAAGTGGGTGTGGCTGGATGACCACTCTTCTGGTAACATGGGGGTGTGGCCTAATATGCTAATACACTGTGCTGTCGGTGTGGCTTAATATGCTAATGAGTTTCTGCTGTTGGGTGTGGCCTATTATGCTAACGAAGAAGCCCTGTTGCCAACCCTCCACAGAAAGAGAGAAACCATACGTGCATCAGAGCCTTTTAAAAGAATGCTGGGGGAAAACAAACCTATGCTGATCCTTGGCTCCACGCAGGTGTCAAGGGACTCCATCAACGTCCAAACCACCTACTCCCTTAGACTCGGCTTTCTCACTTTCCAAGGCTACTCCTCCCATCTACTTTCCCTCTTTGTTTTTCTCACTCTCCGGGTTTCTTCCATTTCCTCCTCCCACTCTACCACCCACCACTTTTTAAAAAACACACACCCAAACCCCGCCGCAACTGTGCTCACGGGAGCTTATCGGCCGTTTCCCAAAAAAAGGCCCACCTTGAATGAAGAAGCCCAACCAATCACGGCAAAGAGAACGGGGGAACCAAGCTCAGGTTGCGGATAAAAAGACCGTCTCTGGCAGGTACGCAGCTGGCGTGGGACTTCTGGCTTAATCCCTGCGTAAGCCCAATATTGAATTATGCTTCGGACGTACATTCTTAGCAGCGCACAAGACAGAGAAACACCCCCAGAAGTCTACGAAGCAATGCCTACCGACGGCAAAAACAGAAGAGCTCAAAAGACTCTGTAATAAAAAAGAATTCCAGCACTCTGTTGGCTTTGAACCATTGTCTTTTTTTAAAGGAGGAGAATGAGAATCACAGGGTTGAAAGTCGCGGAACGGTTAAGAGGAATTCTAAAGGGTTCAAAGCCATAAGAGGGATTTTAAAGCGTTCTCTGATCCAAGATGGCCTATGGACCGTCGACGACTAAACGGGGCTTGAGCCCATGTTCCTGACAGGGCCAAAGGGGCTCCTTATTTTATTAATAAACTCGTTTGGCCAAACTGCTTGATCAGAACTTAAGGAAAGCTATTAGGCATATACGAAACAAGGCAGAATTTCTTTTTTCAAAAGGCAGACAGGAACCAGGTAAAGAAAAGGGGAGGAAACTCCGTTTAGATGGATGGCAATGCATACTGCAGAAGGGTTGCAGTGGCTCAAGCGGTTAAGACACTGAGCTGCAGACCAGAAGGTCGGTAGTTCAGCAGTTCGAGACCCGAGTGCTGCATGACGGAGTGAGCTCCCGTCTCTGGTCCCAGCTCCTGCCAACCAAGCAGTTCAAAAGCAAGAAACTGCAAGTAGACAAATAGGTACCGCTTTGGTGGGAAGGGAACAGCGTTCCGTGTGCCTCGGTGTCTAGTCATGCCGCCACATGACCACGGAGAAGTCTTCGGACAGCGCTGGCTCTTCGGCTTGGAAACGGAGATGAGCACCGCATCCCTAGAGTTGTATTCGACTGGCCTTCAAGCAAGGGAAACCTTTACTTTACCTAATGCATACTGCAAGTGCAAAAGCTGCTGCTAGCTTTGCCTTCCCCTCACCCCGAACGCTGGGTCCCTTTGAGTTGCACCTCAACGCCTGGCTTTGACAGCACCCCTAATGCTCCAACCTTCCCCCCCTCCCCTCCCTGGACACGATTAATGTGTTTGAGAGCTCGGACCAGAGAAAACAGCACCGATAGTCTGAGGGGAGGCGAATGACTAACACAGATGAGTCACAAAATGGTGTCCCAACAAGGGAACTTATTACGAGCAGCAGGGGGCTGGCTTACATATGGAGCCGAGGAAAACCCACAGAGGGGCTTCTTGCCCACAGAAGGTGGATGGGCTGAGGATCAAGGGATCCTGGATGGATGAGTCAGGGTGGGAACTGGCAGGCCCCCCTCAGAGGAATTATGCCTGACAAGAAAGAGGTTGCGTAACCTGACCGCATTTGATCTCTCTGTTGGTAGAAAGATGTATGCCCCTCCCCACGCCACACACACACACACAAATGGACGAGAAGGGGGGATAGTCACGGACCGAGCTCTGGTTTGGGAAAGATGAGCGGCTAGCATAGATCAGCAGACCAGAATATTTGCAAGCTCCACTCAGTGAGCACAGCCCTGCCTTACAAGGGCTTAGTGCGGCCAGAATATGCCCGGAGACAGAAACACTCTTCACTCCACAACAACGGACGTTCCACCCACCCCACGCAATGTCGTTCGCTGAAACTTAATGTGCCTGAAAGCAAAGCCCTTTCTTGGGTAGATCCTTTGACAGTGAAACGAGTGATGAGAAGGTGCCACGGGTGGGGAGAATCTGCTGGTTCTGAGTTTCAGACAATTAGGGCAGGCAGAAAGTTCCGAGGCTGCCACAGGTTCAGGGGTTCAGGGTCTCACCAGATTGTACACTGGGCATTTTGTGTATGAAGCTCTCAAACCCACTCCACGATACCCACAACATCTATATCTCTGCCTGCTAACAACCACATGGAGGGGACGGTGGGTCTGCTTGGCATGCAGAAGGCCCCAGCTTTAGTCCCTGTCATCTCCACTTAATCTCCAGATAACTGCAGCCCTGAAATTCAAAGACGCCTGCTCCTCGGGAGGAAAGCGACGGCAAACCTAGACAGCATGATAAAAAGTAGAGACATCGCCATGCCAACAAAAGTCCGTAGGGTCAAAGCCATGGTGTTCCCAGTAGTGATGTATGGCTGCAAGAGTTGGACCATAAAGAAAGCCGAGCGCCGAAGAATAGATGCTTTCGAATTATGGTACTGGAGAAGACTCTTGAGAGTCCCTTGGACTGCAAGGAGATCAGATCAGTCAATCCTAAAAGAAATCGACCCTGACTGTTCCCTGGAAGGCCAGATCCTGAAGCCGAAGCTCAAATACTTTGGCCCCCAAATGAGAAGGGAGCACTCACTGGAGAAGACCCTGATGCTGGGAAAGAGTGAAGGTCAAAGAAGAAGGGGGCGGCAAAGGATGAGATGGTTAGACAGTGTTATCAATTCAACAAACATGAAATTAAACAAACTCCGGAGCAGGACAGAAGACAGGAGGGCCTGGTGTGATGTGGTCCATGTGGTCGTGAAGAGTCAGACTCAACTGTGCAAATGAACAACAGCAAAATCTCCAGTTAAAAGGACCAGGCAGGAGGTGATGGGAAAGACCTCCACCTGAGACCCTGGAGAGCTGTAAAGAGGGACTGTGGCTCAGTGGCAGAGCATCTGCTCGACATGCAGAAGGCTCCAAGTTCAAACCCCGGCATCTCCAGTTAAAAGGATCAGGCAGTAGGCGATGCAAAAGACTTCTGCCTGAGACCCTGGAGGATATGGGGAAGGCTTAGTGGTAGAGCAACTGCTTGGCGTGCCGAAGGCCCCAGGTTCAATCCCCAGCATCTCCAGTTGAAAAGACTCCCCCCGCCCCCCAGAATTAAATCCACACAAATGGTGACCACATAAACGAAGCTTATTATTCCTGTTTGATCCTTGCATCTGTTAAACATCCTCATTATGCCGTATGACGATTTGCTGCTCGGTCTCTACCTATATCTGTATGGACTGGTAATTTCTGATTTTGTTTCTGTCTCTGTCCTGACTCTTATTGAGCCTTCCTGGCAATTAACCCCCTCTCTCTCCCCATATGTAATGGCTGAGGAAATTCTCATTCACTGTATCTGAAGAAGTGTGCTTGCACATAAAAGCAAAGGAGGAGGAAGCATCTCCAGCTTTCACTGGCAGGTTTCAAGAAGAGGCTGGAGGAATATTTGTCAGAGATGCTTTAGGCTGGTCCTGCACTGGGCAGGGGGTTGGACTAGATCAGGGGTGGGCAAACTGCGGCTCGGGAGCCGCATGCGGCTCTTTCACATATATTATGTGGCTCCCGGCAGGGCGGCTGGGGAAGCTAAATATCATTAGCAAACAAATATCATGGGACAAATAAATATCATTATCAATATCTGCTTTTACCCCTTTTCTTATATCTGCTTTTACCCCTTTGCTTATTTTTGGCAGTCTCATTTAATGTTAATAAAAAGCAAATTTGCTTATTTTCCAATAAAAGCAGGTAATATTTGTTCATATCTTGTGGCTCTCAAACATCTGATGTTTATTCTATGCGGCTTTTACGTTAAGCAAGTTTGGCCACCCCTGTTCTAGGTGGCTCTTATGCTGAGCAAGTCTGCCCACCCCTGGACTAGATGGTCTGTATGGCCCCTTCCGATTCAAGGAGGAGGAGGAGATGATTGGATTTATACCCTGCCCTTCACTCAGAGCAGCTTACAATCTCCTTTCCCTTCCCCTCCCCACAACAGACACCCTGTGAGGGAGGTGGGGCCGAGAGAGCTCTCTCGAGAACTGCTCCTGAGAGAACAGCTCTGACAGAAGTTGTGACTGACCCAAGGTCACCCAGCTGGCTGCATGTGGAGGAGTGGAGAATCAAACCCGGTTCTCCCAGATCAGCGTCCGCGCTTCTAACCACTACACCAAACGGAATAAAACTGTCGGTCTTAAAGGCGCCACTGGACTCAAACTTGGTTCATGAACTGTGAGGCTAAATACCCACCGCTGTGACCTGAAGGATATACATGGAGGGAGGATCCGCAGAAGAGGGAACCCCAGCATGCAAAATCTGCCATGAGACAGTACTTCAAGGATGAGAAAAGCAGCCCCTCCCCACCAATAATTTTTAAAGGTATGGGAGCCCGGTTCTCTATAGTAAGTGGAGCTACGCTAATGGGAATAAAAGTAAGAGCAAAATAAGGAAGGAGTAACACACAGTGCATCAGCTCGTGGAAGGAAAATATGGTGGAAATGGCAAGACACTGAAACAAAAATGTCTTGTAACCAAGGGCTCACGTCCCTTTTGGTTTCCTGCCGACAGTCGCGGCAAGTCTGCTCTGAATTATTCTTGTTCTGTAGCAGGGATGTTGACAGTGGAATGCCTGACTCGCCCCATGTGGCTGGTTGACTTCAGGATATAACCCGCTATTCCAAGTTTACAATCCATGACTCCCATTTTGCTGTCTCGTATCGTGTTCCAGAGTGGCAACGATGGTGGCGGTACTGCGGCCACAGGAACTCCTCAGTTCAAGGGTGGGAAACAGATCCCAAAGAAACAAGCCCAGCCAGCTTCTCTCCCTCAAGCAGAGGTTTGATACGCAGAAATCAGCAGACGAAACTTTTCAAGACATGGAGATGTAGAAGTGGGGAGGGGCTGTGGCTCAGTGGCAGAGCATCTGCTTCACATGCAGAAGGTCCCAGGTTCAATCCCTGGCATCTCCAGTTAAGGACCAGGCAGGAGGTGGTGGGAAAGACCTCCGCCTGAGACCCTGGAGAACTGTACAGAGGGCCTGTGGCTCAGTGGCAGAGCCTCTGCTTGGCATGCAGAAGGTCCCAGGTTCAATCTCCAGTTAAAGGGACCAGGCGGGAGGTTATGTGAAAGACCTCCACCTGAGACCCTGGAGAGCTGCTGCCAGTCTGAGTAGACAAGGCTGACCTCGATGGACCACGGCCCTGATTCAGTGTAAGGCAGCTACGTGTGTGTTCATGTGACCAGCTGCCGATAGCTTAAGGAGAAACTGCCGATAAAGGAATAGGTTGAAGTCTGGGTTCAAAAGATGGCCACTTGCTTTTACAGCATCCTCTGGTCTCGGGATCAACTGAGTATCCCGCAGTAGGTGCTATGTAAAGGCAAAGTCTAAACCGTTGGCAGGATCAGATCCCCTCTAAGCACCCCGAAAAATTTCACCCCAAAGGCCAATTCTCTCTGCTGGATCTTTAGATGCTAAAATGGATTTGGGTGTTTATGTATTTCCTTCATTTCTACCCAGCCTTTCTCTGTAGTAGGAGTCAAAGCAACTTACGCCATTATCCTTTCCTCCAGGGTTCATTGGATCCAGAGCATCTATTGGAGACTCTGGTTCTTAGGTGTCAACTTCGGGGGGGGGGGGGGGGCTGGGGAGCTGGAGCCCCCCCCCTTGAACTTTTCCAGGACGTGCTGAGCCTCCCCTGGAGGCAATGGCCTGTAATGTCTCTGGCCCAGCCCCAGCCCTCCCCGCGGGAAACTGGAAAGTCTACGCCCCTGCTGTGGTAGCAGGGGTGCCAACCTCCAGGCGGTGGCCAGAGACCTCCCTCTGTATCAAGAACAGCTCTATGATTTCTCGTATTATTTCTGCTTGGCCGCATAGAAGTGGTCAGCTTGTGTCTGGGGCGTACCCCATCAAATCGCCACCGGGACCTCATGCCTCCCCCCCCCCGCAGTATATTTCTGAGCACTAAAAGTAAAGAAGAAGACTTCTAGCCTTGCCTTCTAGCTGATAGGCTAGCATCCTGAGTATAAGGGACTGGGGGGGGGGTCTAAGGGATTCTCGGGACTTGGGCAAAAGTCCAGGACGGGACCCCAGTATCACTTCCACCGGGGCCAAGCACAGGGTGGTCCTCACCCCGTGCCAGGTGGCAGCGCCACTGTTCCCACTGGAAGCCAGCTGCCCAAGCCCCAGATGGAGCAGGAGCCGGCTCTTCTTCTGGCATAGGAAGGGGGCAGTTGAGGACCCCTCAAGTGCAGGACCTGGGGCATTTGCCCCCGTTGGATAAACATATAGAGTATAGGTCCATCAGTGGCTGTTAGCCGCAAAGGGCAGTTGGGGGCAGTGATGCTCTTTATTCTTGGTGCTTGGGGGGCAACAGAAGAAGGGTTTCTGGAGTTCTGGCCCCGCTGGTGGACCTCCTGATGGCACCTGGGTTTTGGCCACTGTGTGAGACAAAGTGTTGGACTGGATGGGCCATTGGCCTGATCCAACATTGGCTTCTCTTATGTTTTTATGCCTGGGGCAGTGATGCTCTGTATTCTTGGTGCTTGGGGGGGCAACAGTGGGAGGGCTTCTGGAGTTCTGGCCTCACTGGTAGACCTCCTGATGGCACCTGGGTTCTGACACAGAGTGTTGGACTGGATGGGCCATTGGCCTGATCCAACATGGCTTCTCTTACGTTCTTAAGAGCAGAGGTCCATCAGCGGCTATTAGTCTGAGGCAAGTGATGCTCTGTACTCTTGGTGCTTGGGGGGGGGGCAACAGTGGGAGGGCTTCTGGAGTTGTGGCCCCGCTGGTGGACCTCCTGAGGGCACCTGGGCTTTGGCCGCTCTGTGACACAGAGTGCTGGACTAGATGGGCCATTGGCCTGCTCCTGCACGGCTTCTCTTACGTTCTTATGCTGCCCATTGGCTAAGACCACCTCAGGTCACGTTTCTTCTCTGACGCAAGCACATGAAGCTTGCGTCAGTGCTGAATTCACAGATTAGGGATTGGATATATGAGGCTGATGCACTGATCGATCGTTCTCTAATTTTGAAATCTAAAGGGGCTCCCTGGTATAAGTACTGCAAATCTGACCACCGCAGGTCGAGTTTCTGAGTCAATATAATAACCTCAGAGTGCCCTTTTCAGCCTTATGATTCCAAACTAGGCAAACAGCTCTTTTGGCTGGCCATTATTTGCACACTCCAAGAGAGCAATGTCTCTGCGTCTGTGGTTTCCCAGAGGTGGAGGACTTTCCTCACTGCATGCTCTACTGTCTGCTATAGGGCACTCTAAGAGAGAAATTTTTCACAGGAACTCTACCAGTTGTGCAAGCATACCCAGAAACAGAGACGACTGCCTTCTTGCTTTCAGAGAACGATGCTTCTCCATCCTGCAGAGTTTCCTTGTTTGCTTTAGCAGCATCGAAGATTCGATCTAAGGGTGAGGCTACCTGATGGCGATCAAACCTCTCCTATCTTTCTTTTCATTACTGACTGGCAGTTAATTTTAACCTGGATGTTAATGGTGCTTTTAACCTTTTAATGATTGTTCTGCTGTGTTTTTGTATGTGGTAATGGCTGACGGCTTAATACAATAAATCGATTGATTGATTGATTGATTGATTGATTGATTGATGCTGAGTCTGGCCCTGGGTCTGCCATGCTCCGTCTGATCTACTCTGACCAGCAGGAGCTCTCCAGCATCTCAGTTCACCTGCTCTTTGTTCCTTGCAGCTGGAGATGTTGGGTGGGGACTGAGTCTGAGATCTTCTGCAGGTGAAGCAGGTGCTCTGCCATGGTGCCACAGCCCTGGGCATGCTATTCTCTGCGCTGCCTCACCCCTAGAAACTTGCGTTTCCATAGCACATTCTGTGGGATACATCTGGCTAGGCAGACGCTGCGTCTGGGAAGACTTTGCAATTCTGTGCTTTCCTTGGACACAGATTACCTTTGGGGGGCATTTCTGCATTTTTCAATATGTGTGTGCACGCATGTGTGTGTGCCCCCATGCCTGGAAGTCGTGGTGACCTCTGGTGACTCCTACTAGGGCATGGAGGACGCTCCGAGAAGTGGGTTGATAGCCTGCCTCTGCCTCCCGACCCTGGTATTCTTTGGAGGTCTCCCATCCAAGTACTTGCCAGGGGCAGCCCTGCTTGGATTCCGAGATCTCACGAGATCGGGCTTGCCTGGGCCATCCAGGTCAGGGCTACACAGACATCTTTTTAACCTTTCCGTATTCCTGTCGGAGGCTCTGCAGCTTGAGCCTGGAGCTTCATATTTTGAGTTTATGGCCCAGCTCGGTAAGTTATCAGAGACTGCAAGGGCTTAAGCCCTGGAGACGTCTCTAGGCAGAACAGTGTATACAACTTTGCGCCCAGGGTACAGAGGAGGAAAAGTTGCGCAACCATATTGCTCCATGCAAAATCCAAAAACGAGCCCGAAATCCAATGTTTTATCGGACCAACCAAATTAGCATGAAACTCCAGAGCGGAAGCAAAGAAAATCAGGAACTGGTGAATGCCTAGATAGGAGGCATCCTAGGAACTGTGGGTAAGAGGAAGAATGTGCCATCAAGTTGCAAACAAATCTTGGAAGCCTCAGCCATCGGGTGTTCAAGGTAAGAGAGAAAAAGAGATGGTCTGCCACTGACTTCCTCCACGGAGCAACACCTGTCTTCCTTGGTGAGTGCCCATCCAAGGAGTAACCAGGGGTCCGTTGGAGCGGGAGCGCACAGGAGCGCAGCTCCGGGAGTGAGGAGCCCAGGGGACGGGCACATGACCAAGCCCCGCCCCTTCCTCAGCTTCCCCAAGCAGTGCAGAGGCGTAACGCCCCGGAGAAAGCCCTGCTAGGGTCTTTATTGTTTTTAATGTTTTGTTTTAATATTGATAATTTTATCATTGTTCCTTTTATGACTGTGTGCTGCTTTTCCAGAGACTTGGTCAAGGTGGCATATACATTTTCTAAGTATACCATTTTTTATCTGGGCACATGGCACATAAGTACTGGAGAAATTTCACCAGCCCTTCAGCAGCTTCCACTCCATCAGTTTGGTGTAGTGGTCAGGAGTTGGACTCTAATCTGGGAGAACTGGGTTTGATTCCCCACTCCTCCACATGCAGCTGCTGGTGTGACCTTGGGCCAGTCACAAGTTCTCTCAGAGCTGTTCTCTCAGGAGCAGTTCTCAAAAGACCTCTCTCAGCCCCACCTACCCCACAGGGTGTCTTGTTGTGGGGAGGGGAAGGGAAAGGGATGGGTGGTGCACATGTCCTGGGTATCTCAAGTCTACTTGAAACCTGGTGGTTTCAAGGGAGCAGGAAGAGAATGAGGGTTTGTTCTTGACGCTTATTTTTATTGCACAAAGTATTGGATGGGGAAGGGAATGGAGGAAGAGCAGGTCAGTTTGACTCGCCTGTGGAGTGGAGCCTGAGGGGTGGGCGTTGCCTTCTGACACACTTCCGGTATGTTAGGGGGTGTGGCATATGCAAATGAGTTATGCAAATGAGTTATGCTAATGAGCTCCTGCACCTCTTTTTCTACGAAATGACCCCTGGGAGTAATCATGGTGGATCTGCTTGTCTCCCACGCTCTGACAAGCTCAGGCCAAACTGGGCTATTCAGACCTCGAATTCCATGATGGATGACAAGTGGGGAAACGAATGTGACCAGCAATCGGCTGTTCATCCACAGCCTCTGGATTGGCCGGCTCTGGCGTAAATTCTCTAAGCCTGGCTGTTTTGCCTCAGCCTGGACAATAGAGACGTATCAGCTAGACTGCCGGTCCACCCTCCAGGCCTAGATTTCGGTCCAGCCACCCACAGAACCCCTGAGGAGCTGATATTTTTTTTTATTTCTGGCTGCCCTGAAGGGGTAGGCTTGGAACTCAGTCTTGTAAAGATAATGCGGGGTGGCGGCGTTTGATTTACAGCGCCTTTTCTCTTTCCCGCGAATCTGTGGCCCTCCCTTCCTTTGCTGTTTATTTTGTAAATAAAGCAGAGCCTTCAGCACTGACCGAAATTTAAAGAGCTTTTAATCACTTGCCGTAAAAAAAAAACCCCTGCACCAAGTGCCCGTGAAGGTTTATGGTGTCGTTAAAGGGAACCTGTGAAGGAAGAGCAATAACTTAAGCGAATAATTAGACTTTAAACCCACCATTAAAATGCGCCTGTAGCTGTCCCGGTCGATGCCCCAGAGCTTCAGGTCCGTCTTAGCTTTGACAGTCGCAGCCCTCGGGGTCCCATAGATGAGCGCCAACTCCCCAAAGCTGCCTCCTTCACTGATGTTGGTGACCAAATCTCCATTTACATATACCTGCCGGTTAAACAAAAGTAGATGGGGAAAGGGGAATTTAGTTGTGGGGGGAACAGAATTTGACTGTCCTCAAAATACACAATAACCCCCCCCCATGCTTGCCCCCCCCATAGCTTTCTTTCGCATGTTAGTCTCTGGAAGTCAACAGTCCCACAATAGCCAAGTCATTCCCCCACAGTCAGGGGAGGAGGGAAAAGAGGAAAGAAACAACCTGCTTTGTGGACAGAATTTCAAGTCTTCTTGCTTTCCTACAATGGCTGTATTTACTCTTTTGAGTTTCCAGCTCCCTGCTGGTCGTTGGCATCAAAGCCACCCCCCTTTTTTCTTTTCCCTTCTAGAGTCTGGTACGCGCACAGAACCGAGGGGCAGAACTGTCGCCCCTTTTGAAAATTGTTGCCTTTTCATTAACGCCGTCGGACTTGAAAGGAGGAGAGGAGATAGCCGCAGCGCGGTTTGTAGTCGCCGTGAAGCTAAAAGGGGAATCCGGCACGGAAAGAGAAAACATCTCACACAAAGGGAGCCTTTCTTCTGCAAACTCGGTCGGCGAAGTGAAGTTCTGGCGGTTCCTAAGAAAATGCGTGCACGGCCTACTTTGTGCGGCACGTTTTCTACGGACGTGCACAGCGAGGTGGCGATCGGCTAGGAGGCTGACTCGTCGGCGTCGCCTCGAGGTTGTGAGGCAGCCATTTTGAGCGCCAAAATCGGAAGCGGTCAGGAGAAAAGGGAAGCCCTGCTGTGAGAAATGGAGGCAGCCATCTTGAGTACTAAAAGTAGAAATAGTTGGTTAAGTGACAAGGGCCAACCTGACCTCGACCTGTCTTCACAGAGATACTGTTCTCAGAGTCCTTCCAGGGAAGAGAGTTATGGCTGCGGTCTAGCTATGCTCCCAGAGAAGGTATATTATTTCCTCCCTTCCCCGGTGACTGACCAAGAACACAAGCTGCCATCTGGATGTGCTACAGCTCTCCCTCGATGGGAACTGAAGGACCCGCGATCACTTCCCCAATAAAAATGCCATCTCCTAAGTAGGAGCCACATAAAAGGAAGTCACTGTATCGAAACCCTCAGCGCCGGGCCAGACTTGACCGTAAATTTTGTCTCCGCGATGATGACAAAGTACACTGATGATACATTGTCCTGTCATCCTGTCCTTTGGGCTGAAAGTTCAGCCACGCTAAACTAGCTTTCAGATCTGACTTGGGGGCGGGGCGGGGGGGGGGGAGGAAGAAAGAGCTCTTCAGAGGAGTTCTATTTAAAACCACCGTTTATTTCAGTGCTCTAAAATTTCTTGAGGAAGAAAGACGGGTAAAAAAAAAAATACGGAACTGCCTTTTCAAAGACCAGACTGAACAATTTTAAAAGCCTGCATCTCGGAAGACTAACCGTGTGATCCTAAGCAGTGTTCCCGCTAAGCTGAGTTAGTGTGAGCGAGCTCACAATTTTTTTAGCCTCTGGCTCACACAATTTTGTCTCAGCTCAGGGAGGAGGGCTCCAGAGCAAACTAACTGATGCAGCAGCCAAATCGCTCGCTCACAACTTTAATGCCCAGTCGTTCACAAAGTAGAATTTTTGCTCACAAGACTCCACAGCTTAGAGGGAGCATTGATCCTAAGCACAGTTTTACTCTTCTAAAGCCATTGAAGTCAGTGAGCTTGGAAAGGTGTGAATCTGCTGGGGACTGCACTGTTAAGGACCCCACTCGCCCAGACACTAGAGTTCCCAGACCCCTCGTCCAGGCAGGGTATCCCCTGATTTTCAGGGCTTTTGCCCACCATTGGCCAACTGGCTGGCAGGGGAAGCCCGCCCCCAAACAACGGAAGTGACATCATCATGTCGGCGATGTCGCATGGCGACGCTCTGCTTTTTGAGCAAAACTCTATGGTTTGAGCCCAATTCTAACCATAGAGTTTGCCCCAAAAGCAGAGCGTAGCCATGTGATGTCACCAACGCGATGACATCACTTCTGCGTGATGGTATCCCATCGGGGATGTCGCCGCCCACTCCCAGACCACCCCCAAATCCCCTCGCTGGCGCGACAATTGCACCCACCTACCCCCACCTAAGCCTACAAGAATAATCCTAAACAGGTCTGCTCAGACAACTTACTACTCAGGGTTACTCATTGGGCCTTACTCCCAGGAAAGCATCCTCAGGATTGGAACTCTCAAGCAACATCCCAAACACTAAAAGGTCCTATTTCCAATTTTTTTAAAAAGCATTTGACAAATTTACAAACGCAGCGAAAACAGGACAGCAAACAACCATAAGGGTCAACAACATCAGTCACTAGAATCGATCCTATCCGATTCTATCAATCTGCCTCGCCATCACATGACCACCCCATTGCGCCACGTGTCGCCAACCCACGACACATCATATTCTGCAACTTCTAACGATCGGGAGCAAAAGATGGAGAAATGCATGACGCTTACGGCAACCAGACTCAGGAGAGCTTGGCTCAAGGATGCTATTTTTGACAGCAACCCTGTGTTTCTCATCACATGTAGCCTCATGAACCTTCTCCAAGGACACATCCCTCAGAGTGGCACACTAATGACAACATCACAGCTCTCCATGGAAACTTGCAAGGAGCTTACTGGGGGACCCCAGAGAAAGCTGACAAAGACAACTTACTGGAGAGAGCTGACCAAGGGAACTTATCCCCCCTCTCCCAAAATACTAAAACACGAGGGCATCCAATGAAGCTGGTGAGCAATCGATTCAGGATGGACAAAACGAAATGCTGCTTTACACAGAGACCGATTTCCCACAAGCACTGCCCTGGCGTAGTTCTGCCGTTTGCCCCGATTGCCTGCTTGAATTTCCCACGGGGCGCATTTTGACCCATGGCGTCATGCAATTTCCCCCGCGGCTTCAGTGAGCCTGTTTTTTGAGGATCATTGAACCCGTGGAGGAAATCAGAGGAAATCGCGCAAAGCCCCGGGTCAAAATGCACCCCGCGGCAAATAGTGGGAGATTCAAGCAGGCAATCGGGGCAAACGGAGGAATGATGCCGGGGCAGCGCTTGTGGGAAATGGGTCAGAGAGTGATTAAAATGTGGAATTTGCTGCCAGAGGATGTAGTGACGGCCACAGGCACAGACGGCTTTAAAAGGAGATTAGATTCATGAAGAAGAGGTCCACTAGCCAGTGGCTACTAGCCATGGTGACTAAAGAGAACCTCCATGTTCAGAGGAAGGGTGCTTTCACACATTCTGAATAACGCACTTCCATTGCTCTTTGCAAGTGGATTTTACTGTCTAAAATGGCAAAATATACTTGCAAATGATCACTAAAGTGAATGGAAAGTGCATTGAAAGTATATCATTCGGCCCTGACCCGAATAGCTCAGGCAAGCCTGATCTTGCCAGATCTCAGAAGCTAAGCAGGCCGACCCTGGCAGGAACTTGGAAGGGAGACCTCCAAGGAATACCAGGGCTGGGACGCAGAGGCAGTTAGAAGAAGAAGAAGAGATTGGATTTATATCCCGCCCTTCACTCACTTAAGAGTCTCAGAGCGGCTTACAAACTCCTTTCCCTTCCCCTCCCCACAACAGACACCCTGTGAGGTAGGTGGGGCTGAGAGAGCTCTTTCCCAAACTGCCCTTGAGAGAACAGCTGGTACAGAGCTATGGCTTGCCCAAGGTCATCCAGCCAGGTGCAAGTGGAGGAGTGGGGAATCAAACCCGGTTCTCCCAGATTAGAGTCCGTGCACTTAACCACTGCACCAGACTGGCTCTCAGTTAATAGCAAGCCACCTCTCTGAAATGTCCTAGCCCCACTAGGGGTCGCCAGAAGTCACCATGACTCCCAGGCTCACAAGCGCGCACACAGAAATACCGAAAAAAAGTGCATCGTTCGGTCTGTGTGTGTGAAAGCGCCCGCAGTCAACCACTGAACTCAAAATTTGTTCGACTGCTTCAGACCAGCATGGCTGCCCCCCCAAGAAAAAGGAAGGAAATTGTCAGGGGGCAGGACTATGAGGCTGAGGTAAAATAGTGCGGCTGGGGGGAATGGCAGTGAAGGCCGAGAAAGAGGAGGCGTGGAGGTGTTTTTTTCCCTCCAGATGCAGCCAAGCGGAGTAAAAAATAATATTGTTAATTGGGTTTGCCTGTGCCATTTATGAAGTTTCTTCTCCAGTACCTGGCATTGCATTTTATAGCACACGTGGCCTGGCCTGACAAAGTGACATTTATGTCGGATCCGGCCCTCGTAACAAACGATTTCAGCTCCTCTGGGTTAGGCGCTGACTTAAAGAGCTGGCCCAAGGTCACCCAGGGATCTTTATAGCAGAACTGGACATTTCCACCCCGGGTCGCTTCAGTCCCACACAAGAGCTCCTAGAGTGCAGTATAAAAAGAATATAAGTAGGCAGGGTTGCCAAGTCTGGGCTGGAGAATTCCTGTAAATTTGGGGTGGAGCCTGGGCAGGGCAGGACAAGAAGAAGGAGGAGGAGGAAGACGAGGAGGAGGAAGAGGAAGACGAGGAGGAGGAGAAAAGAAGAAGAGGAGGAGATTGGATTTATACCCTGCCCTTCACTTAGAGTCTTAGAGTGTCTTACAATCTCCTTCCCTTCCCCTCCCCACAATAGACACCCTGTGAGGCAAGTGGGGCTGAGAGAGCTCTGAGAGAATTGCTCTTGAGAGAACAGCTCTGAGAGAACTTATAACTGACCCAAGGTCACCCAGGGGAGGGAAGGGGTATAGAGTCCACCCTGCATAGCAACTGTTTTCTCTGGGGAAACTGATGCTGGTCATCTGGAGATCGTCTGTAACACCAGGAGAGGGAGGCTGGCAACCCTAATTCATATCCCTAGTGAGGAATTAGACTTCTTTTGGGGTTTGTTCCACCAAGTCTACACAACCTTGATAGGCCTTATTTGCAAGAGGTAAGCCTCCTGAGAGTCCCTGCACCCAAATCCTGTGGGCTGAACAGGTTACCAGCCATAACAGAGACAGGGTTTTTTGTTTTGTTTTTTCATTCCTCGTGCAAATCTATTTTAAAAGCTCGTCTGACAGTGTTTCTTTGTTCGGGGAGGAGAAAACGAGGTTTGTAAAATTAAAGTAACCCACAGGAAGACTGTTTATATTTGGAAATATGGATTAAGAATTCTCCCCTCCAACACACACGCACAATTCATACTCTCAAGCAGGCACTTCCAGCATCTTTACTGGAAGCCCGTCATTTACGCTTCCCCGGATCCTTGTGGGCAGGCAGCCAGACGGCTCCGGGTACCGATGACTGCCGACTGACCAGAGAAACGGAAACATCGAAGCTGCTCTCCTATCTGGCTTATTTTCCCCATAATTGGAAGTCTGCATACGGCTCCACAAATGGCCATCAGGGCATTTTTCACCAGCTCATTGGGTAAAGTGGGACCGCTCTGGCGGAGTGACAGACCTTGGGAGGAGGAAAAGCCGAGTGGCACAGACATAGGGGTCCCTCCAGCCCACTCCGGGGTGCTACATACCCTGATCCCCCCCCCCAAAGCTCATTGTCAACTGGGGGGGGGTTGCTCCAGATTAACATCTCTTCGCAATTCGCTGAACTCCGTGCAAATTCAGGCAGAAAATAAAACCAGCTACCCATAACGTCAGAGCAAGGTTTGAGTTCCGGGGCACCTTTAAGCCCAACAAAGTTTTATTTTAGGTATATAAGCTTTCATGTGCATATACGCAAATGCTTATACACAGCATAAAACTTTGTTGGTCTTGAAGGTGCCCCTGGACTCAGACTTCGTTCTTATTGCTTCAGACCAACACAGCGATCCCCCCCTGAATCGAAGAAGAAGAAGAGGAGGAGGAGGAGATTGGATTTATACCCCACCCTTCGCTCGGACTCTCAGAGCGGCTTACAAACTCCTTTTCCCCTCCCCTCCCCACAACAGACACCCTGTGAGGTAGGTGGGGCTGAGAGAGCTCTTTCCCAAGCTGTCCTTGAGAGAACAGCTGGTACAGAGCTTTGGCTTGCCCAAGGTCATCCAGCAGGTTCAAGTAGAGGAGTGGGGAATCAAACCTGGCTCTCCCAGGTTAGAGTCCGTGCACTTAACCACTACACCAAACTGGCTCTAGCCATAATGTTGTTAGCAAAATAATAGCCAATGAAATTTCTAACCATGGTATCAAGTCAAGTGCTGTCAAAGTGCAGCTGACTTACAGTGATCCTGGATGGTTTCCAAGTCCAGGAGACGTGAAGAGGTGGCTTGCCATTGCCTGCCTCTGCGTAGCAGCCCTGGACTTCCTTGGTAGTCTCTCATCCAAATAGTAACCGGGGCTGACCCTGCTTAACTTACTAGACCTGTCAAGAATAAGCCAGCCTGGCATGTTGAGGTCAGCGCAGCAAAGCAGTCGCATCCTCTATATGAAGAATGGATATTACTGTTTCTCCTCTGGTCATGTGGCTTTTTTCCTTTTGCCCAATTGCACGGCTGGGCTTCCAAATTTGTTTGCGCCTTTTGTGGCTTTATCACGCCCCGTTCATAGCCTTCATACACAAATGATGCAAAGATAAAAGGGGGGGGGATTCAGCACAAGTAATCAGAAAACGAGGACACAAAAATCAATGCTCTGGGATTTTGAAAAAAGAAAACCGAAACACGAAACAGGGATTTCTGATTCAAAGCCACAGAGCTGTGAAATTAAGTAGTACCCCTCCAACAGATGGACTTCCTGTAAAAAGACGCTCCTGTAAAAAGATCTTGCTTTTGTGACAGAGTAACAGCAGCCCCATGGAACATCAGCTTAACCCACGTGTGCACCGCGACACTCCGATAATAAACCACTGATTATCCTATGAGATCGACAAATCCGATTTTATACGAGGTGGTCTGCCGCATCTCTGTATGAATGACTGCTCTGAACCTCTGTAGAAGGCAGGAAATTCTGCCCCATTGGTGCACTCGGTGTGATTGGAGTGTTCAGCAGAACTATCCTTTCCAGGGGTCCTTTCGTAAAAAAAGAGGTGCGGGAGCTCATTAGCATAACTTATTTGCATATGCCACACCCCCTGACGTCACCGGAAGTGATGACGTCATCGGGAGTGTGTCAGAAGGCAAGAAGGGAGGGAGGGGGAAGGAAGGAAAGGAACAGGAAGGAAAGGAACAGTAAGGTAGGTAGGTAGGTGGGGGAGAGAGAGAGAAGAAAGGAAGGAAGGAGGGAGGAAGGGGGGAAGGAAGGAAGGAAGGAAGGAAGGAAGGAAGGAAGGAAGGAAGAAAGAAAGAAAGAAAGGAAGGAAGGAAGGAACAGTAAGGTAGGTAGGTAGGTGGGGGGAGAGAGAGAAGGAAGGAAGGGGGGAGAGAGGGAGGGAGGAAGGAAGGGAGAGGGGAAGGACGGGGAAAGGAAGGAACAGGAAGGTAGGTAGGTAGGTGGGGGAGAGAGAGAGAAGAAAGGAAGGGAGAGGGGAAGGAATAGGTAGGTGGGGAGAGAGAGAGAAGGAAGGGAGAGGGGAAGGAATAGGTAGGTAGGTAGGTGGGGAGAGAGAGAGAAGAAAGGAAGGGAGAGGGGAAGGAATAGGTAGGTAGGTAGGTGGGGAGAGAAAGTGAGAAGAAAGGAAGGAAGGAAGGGGGAAAGGAAGGAAGAGGAAGGTAAGTAGGTAGGTGGGGGGAGAGAAAGAGAGAAGGAAGGAAGGGAGGAAGTATTGAGGGGGGGAGGAAAAGGGCTTCCCGGGGCCAGCGGCGCTCTGCCGCGGCCCCAGGGGGAGGGGGGAGGAAAGGGGCCTCTCCTGCCTGGGGCCGGCGGCGGCAGAGCGGCCTGCCGCAGCCTGGGAAGAGCGAGCGAGGGGGCGGGGCTTTCTTAAGTGCCCGCCCCCCCGCCTCCTCTCTCCCGGAGCGGCGCTCCGGCGCACCCCGGCCCCAACGCAGCCCTGATCCTTTCACAGCAGTGATTGCCTGTTGCGTCTCTTCATGAGTCATTGTTCTGGGCGTTCTTCCTTTGAAAAGAAGAACAGTGGTCAGAACACTGATTCATGCCTAAAGACTGGGTGCGGGCTTCTCTGAGAGTGGGTAATTCTTACTTCTACGTACTTTAGAAGTAAACATTTGGGGGGGGGGGGTGCCAGAGTGAACTGTGCATTTGAGTTTATTTCAGGGATTGGGGCAGCCTAACAAAACATTCCAATCCAATCTCCCTTCCGGAGGCCTAACCGTGTGCTTTGAAGCTGAAAGCACAGGGAGGGCGTGATTAGGAGAAGTCAAGGGAATGCCACGTTGCCCCAGTCCTTCTCTTCTCCACTGCACACCCCTTTCCCCCACTGTTTTCCCCATACATGGAATTCCTAGCAAGATACATCACCGAGACATCTGATCCTAAGGTTGTCAGCTCTGGGTTGGGAAATTCCTGGAGATTTGGGGGGGCAGAGCCTGGAAAGGGGGATTTGGAGGGGGGAGGGACCTCAGCAGGGTACAGTGCCATAGAGCCCTCCATTTCCTCCAAGGGTCTGATTTTGGTTGTCTGGTGATCAACTGAAATAGCAAGGACTCTCCAGTTGCCACCTGGAAGTTGGCAAACCTGTCTGAAACTCCATGGGGCAGATGAGGGGGAAAGATCTGGAAGGACGACAAGCAGGGAGAATGCACAAGGCGTGGGAAGGGTTGAGCACACCCCTCCTACCCACAATGCTTTGCAACGGGCCGTTTACTTAGTTCCTTAGTTATCAGATGTTTGGGAAACGCTGGGCTAAAAAATGTAGAATGCCCGAACAAATTACCCGTCTCTCAAATCTTATTTATTTATTTATTTAAAATATCAGCTGCCTTTCTACCCTTCGGAACTCAAGGCGCTTTACAATGGAAATAAATTGACAATTATTTAAAAAAAGACATGGAAGACCACAATTAACCCCCCCCCCCATTAGTCAAATGAAGTCCCAGATAAAACCATCTTCAACTATCTTATCACATTTTATCCTCCAAAGAGCTCAGGGTGACATACACGTTTCTCCCCTCACGATTTTATCCTCCCAATGACACCCCTGGAAGGTAGGCTAGGCTGAAAGAGGGCATTCTCTTGCTTGCCCAGGGGAGAACTAGGGCTGGGAAGGCCCTAGATCTAGGCTTGCCAAGTCCCCCCAGGGGGCGGGGAAACCCCCGCTCTGGCGGCCCGTTGCCTGTCAGCCGGGATTGGACTACAGGGGAGAACCCCACCCCCAAATTGCCAGGCTGAGGGGATGTACCCAGCGCAATGACATCATCCGGAGGTGATGTCATCACGTCGGGCACATTTTGGAGGGGGACGCTCTGAAATTCGAGGGAAAACTCTATGGTTTTCCCTTGAATTACTGAGGTCCCGCCCCCAACGTGCTTGACGTGATGATGTCACTTCCAGAAGACTCCTGGAAGACGACAGACTCCCCCCGCTCCTAAGCCGGTATGACTTGGCAGCCCTGTCTAGACCACAGCAGTGACCTGAACCTCGGCCTTCCCAGCTCTAGTTCCGCACTCCAACCACAACAGCTTGGGTAAAAGCGAATTTCTTTTCTTGCAGAATTTGACCTTTTCGGTGCAATCCTAACCCTTCTTAGACACGCTGACTTCAATAGATGTTGGGGTTGCTAACTCTGGGTTTGGGAATTCCCAGGGGTGGAGCCTGAGGGGGGCAGGGCTTGGGGGAGAGACCCCAGTGGGGTATAATGTCGAAAAGCTGGCCTTCCAAAGCTGCTATTTTCTCCAGGGGAACTGACCATTGTCATCTGGACAGCAATCCTCGTTCCCGGAGACTAGGGCTGCCAAGTGCCGGCAACTTACCGGCGGGGGAAGTTGTTCTCCCCCCAGGAGCTCTTCTGGCGCGTGCGCGCCACGGCGACGTAATGACGTCACCCGGAGGTGACGTCATTACACGGGGAAGTCGTCCTCACCGGACGACTTCTGGGGCGGGGTTCCCCCCGCCGGCCGAATGCCGGCCGGCGGATCGGGAACCCCTATAGCGGGGGATCCCCCGCCCCCCGGGCTGACTTGGCAGCCCTACCGGAGACCTCCAGGTCCCATCTGGACATTGGCAACCCTAGGAGAAGTGTCGTAAGCAGGGCTATTTTGGGGCAGGAACGCACAGGAACGGAGTTCCAGCTGGCTTCTGAGTTGGCCACGCCTACGCCCCCCCCCCTCCGCTTCCCCAGGTGCCTCGGGGAAGCCAAGCCGATTCAGGGAGGGAAGGCAGTTTAAACTGCCTCCCCTCCTTGGGTTCCCCAAGTTTTTTTTAGCCTCCGGCTCACACATTTTTGCCTTAGCTCGGTAAGGAGGGCTCCAGAGCAAACTAACTTATGCAGTAGCCCAATCGCTCGCTCATGACTTTAATGCCGGTGGCTCACAAAGTAGAATTTTTGCTCACAAGACCCCACAGCTTAGAGGGAGCATTGGTAGGCATCCCTGCGAGAACCCTAGAACTCGGTGCCGAATTTTGATGGGTTTCGGTCCTCAGTTCACACCACAGCAAGCCAACTAGGTGCTCGGGTGCCTCACGGCGCTTAGATTTCCTCCTTTCCTAAAACAAACGTTACCACACTTCTATAAATGTTGTACTTGTGACATTTTTTTCAAGCCTGTTTTCTCCCAGCTTCTGGCATGGGCCGATGTGGCAACTCTGGCCACTGAACCAAGGTACCGTCCCCAATAGGAAGAATGAGTCACACGGATTTCCTGAGGAGCGACTTCTGGCGCATGAGGTTTTTCAATTCCCAACCATGCCAATTAGACCGTCCCCTGCCACAAACAAGAGCTTTAAAAAAAGAAAACGACTTTCACCAAAATAACCTCAAAGCCCTGCTGGGCGGCTTAAAAATATATTCTTTGTTTCTTGAAATAGATTTCAGAAGGAAAGACCCACCGCTTTGGGCTATCTAACCCCCTGCCCTGATGCCAGCCTTTAAGAAATGTACTCCCGAAGGATTTCTGTCCAGTTTTTAAAATTAAAAAGGTCGTTTTGGCATGATCTTCCCCAGTGCCTAAGTTCAATTAAACTTCATCGTTAATAATAATTATAATAAAGATTCAGGTGGGTCGCTGTGTTGGTCTGAAGCAGCAGAACCAAGTTTGAGTCCAGAGGCACCTTGAAGACCAACAAAGTGTAATTCTGGGCTTTTGTGTGCACACAGAAGTTTATACCCAGAACAAAACTTTGTCGGTGCCACTGGCCTCAAAGTTTGTTCTTATTAAAAAGCTTGTATTTGATTGATAAACCAGCTAAATTCATTGATTTAAAAATAATATTTATTTATAATTTGGATTTATAACTTTTTTCAAATAGTTAAAACCGTCTCAAATTACTAAAAAGCTGCCAAACAAGAATCAGGCAGCAGATTTTTTTATTTTAAAAAAAACACACTTGCAAATACAAACACTTACAAGAACTGGAGGCAGGGGCCACCGATTTAGAAGAAGCTAGGGTTAACAGTCTCCAGGTGAGAGCTGGCGCTCCTCTCCGGACTACGGAGATCAGTTCCCCTGGAGAAAATGGATACTTTGGAAGCTAGACTCTATGGCATTGTACCCCACTGAGGTTTCTGTCCTCCCAAGGCTCCATCTCCAAATCTCCAGGATCTGGCAACCCTACCCACTCATTCCCCTGAAAGTGGCCAGGGGGGAACCATTTTGGTGTAGTGGTTCAGTGCGCGGACTCTAATCTGGGAGAACCGGGTTTGATTCCCCACTCCTCCACTCGCAGCTGCTGGATGACCTTGGGCAAGCCGTAGTTCTGGCACAGCTGTTCTCTCAAGGACAGTTCTGGAAAGAGCTCTCTCGGTCCCACCTACCTCACGGGGTGTCTGTTGTGGGGAGGGGAAGGGAAAGGAGTGTGTAAGCCCCTCTGAGACTCCAAGTGAAGGGCGGGGTATAAATCCAGTCTCCTCTTCTTCTAGAACAAGCATTTCCCCTTTCCCTACATGTAGCAGGGAATCTTTCATCTAAGATGATACTTGCTACAATAGCAGGGGTCCATTGGAGCAGGAGCGCACAGGAGCGCAGCTCCGGAGTGAGGAGCCCAGGGGACGGGCACATGACCAAGCCCCGCCCCCTCCTCGGCTTCCCCCAGCAGTGCAGAGGCGCAGCGCCCCGGGGAAAGTCCTCCTAGGGTCTTTATTGTTTTTAATGTTTTGTTTTAATATTGATAATTTTATCATTGTTCCTTTTGTGACTGTGTGCTGCTTTTCCAGAGACTTGCTCAAGGTGGCATATAAATTTTCTAAGTATACCGTTTTTTATCTAGGCACATGGCACATAAGTACTGGAGAAATTTCACCAACCCTCCAGCAGCTTCCACCCCATCAGTTTGGTGTAGTGGTCAGGAGTTGGACTCTAATCTGGGAGAACCGGGTTTGATTCCCCACTCCTCCACGTGCAGCTGCTGGTGTGACCTTGGGCCAGTCACAAGTTCTCTCAGAGCTGTTCTCTCAGGAGCAGTTCTCAAAAGACCTCTCTCAGCCCCACCTACCTCACAGGGTGTCTTGTTGTGGGGAGGGGAAGGGAAAGGGATGGGTGGTGCCCATGTCCTGGGTATCTCAAGTCTACTTGAAACCTGGTGGTTTCAAGGGAGCAGGAAGAGAATGAGGGTGTGTTCTTTACGCTTATTTTTATTGCACAAAGTATTGGATGGGGAAGGGAATGGAGGAAGGGCAGGCCAGTTTCACTCATCTGTGGAGTGGAGCCTGAGGGGTGGGTGTTGCCTTCGGACACACTTCCGGTATGTTAGGGGGTGTGGCATATGCAAATGAGTTATGCTAATGAGCTCCTGCACCTCTTTTTCTACGAAATGACCCCTGCCTGGAGGTATCATACACAACCCAAGAAACTATACCCCAGAGGGAACTGTGAATGAAAATTTAATGAAAGAGATGCCTTCCCACCTTCCCCTGAAGTTCTCCAGTTACAAAGGACCTTGACAGCCCTGGAAAGCCACTGCCAGCCTGTATGGACACTTACTGACCTTGATAGACCAAGGGTCCGATTCAGTATAAGGCAGCTTTGTGAGTTCAAGTTCCAAAATGCAGGTTCCAAGACCTAGCAGGCCCAAGTGAACAGCATAGGATGTAGTGTATTTATTTATTTGTTAGCTAAATTTATATCCCACCCTTCCCTAATGGGCTCAGGGCGGGTAACAACGAGTGTACAAACAATTAAAACAAGGTAATATAATTAATTTGTAAAACAACTAGAACATCGAACAATTCAAAAGATGGTGAATTAACTATAACAGCTCAGAGACACCCCCCCCCCCCAAAGCCAGATTGTTGGTAACGAGTCAACCAGTATTGCTCATATAATACCCAGACTCCGCATAGGGCAAATAGTCGGGGCAACGTCTGTGCAGGGAGGCCAGCTAATTGGGTGCCCACCACCTCGACTGCAAGCCTGGCGGAACAGCTCCATTCCATAGGTAGATGGGGAGGAGGTATTGGAGGTTCTGTCCATCTGAGATGGAAGGACTGATCCGCAGAAGTTGCTCCTCTACTCTTGTGCGAATTCTTGTGCCGGTCAAGTAAGAACCCACACAAAGATGGTTTATTTACCTCCTCCCCTCATACCACATCCCTTGCTTTCCTGAGCGTCCCACACACATACTGAATCAGCCCCTTGGTCCATCAAGATCAGCATTGTCTATTCAGACAGGCAGCGGCTCTCCAGGGTCTCAGGCGGAGGTCTTCCATATCCCCTATAGCCTAATCCTTTTAACTGGAGATGCCGGGGATTGATCCTGGGACCTTCTCCATGCCAAGCAAATGATCTGCCACTGAGCCACAGCTCCTTACTACAGCTCTCCAGGTCTCAGGTATAGGTCTTTTACATCACCTACTGCCGGATCATTTTAATTGGACATTCCAAGGATTGAACTGGGGACCTTCCGCGTGCCAAGCAGAGGCTCTTCCACTGAGCCATGGCCCTTCTTTACAGCTCTCCAAGGCCTCTGGTGGAGGTCTTTTACATCACCTCCTGCCTGGTCCTTTTAACTGGAGATGCCGGGGATTGAACCTCAGACCTTCTGCATGCTAAGCAGAGGCTCCACCACTGAGCCACAGCCCCTCTTGACAGCTCTCCCGGGTCTCAGACAGAGGTCTTTCCCATCACCTCCTGCCTGATCCTTTTAAGTGGAGATGCCAGGGGCTGAACCTGGGACCTTCTGCCTGCCAAGCAGAGGCTCTTCAACTGAGCCATGGTCCCTCTTCACAGCTCTCCAAGGTCTCAGGCAGAGGTCTTCCTCATCACCTCCTGCCTAGTCTTTTTAACTGGAGATGCCAGGGATTAAATCTGTGACCAAGCAGACGCTCTTCCACTGAGCCACAGCCCCTCCCCCCCGGCGCAGCTTTGGTGGGCAGAGGGTTTTGACTTTTAGGAAGATTTCATTGCTTCATTGACTGTTCGATCTATTGGCTATCAGCCGTGCCATCCTAAGCACTGGTATCTGACGAAGGTAGCTTTGACTTTTGAAAGCTTATCCCCCCCCCCCCAAAAAAACGGACTTGAATCTAGCTCTTCGACGGCAGTCCAAAATGGCTACCCTCTGAAACTATCCTAAGCAGAACAAAGTTCGAGTCCGGTGGCACCTTTAAGACCAATAAAGCTGATGCCCAGAATTAAACTTGGTTCTTCTTAAAGGTGCCACCGGACTCAAACTTTGTTCTGTTGCTTCCGACCAACACGGTGACCCACCTGAATCCATCCTAAGCAGAGTTGACACCTTTTTAAACCCCAGGACGGAAGGATGTACCTCTGCTTAGGACAGCCCTGTAAGAGTCCCTTATTTGGAAATTAGCTAGTCTTTTTAAAAAACTGAATCGCCAACCATGACCCTGCATCCACCAGACCTTCTTCTAGGGTTGCCAGGTCCCTTCAAGATGCCAGCGAGGGGATGGGGGGATGCTCCGGGAGCCAGAAGCATCACCCCCCAACGTGCCAACATCACTGGAAGTAACACTGCATGCTGTACCTATGCCACCTGGAAGTGACATAAACACGTTGGGGGCGATACTCTGGTCTAAGGGCAAAACTCTATGGTAAAATCGCCCTCGAACCATAGTGTTGCCCAAAAGTTGGAGTATCCCCCCTCTGATGCCACAGATGAGGCTATGCCACTTGCAGGTGACGTAGGCATGTCACTCCATGTTGGGGGGAGGGTGATTTCGTCCTGCCAGCCATCTGGCCGGCAGCAGGCAGAAACCTGCAAAACTGGGGAACCGCCTGCCCCCAACTGGGGACTATAACAATGATGAAAACAGGGCTTATTTCTTAGCAGGAGCTCCTCTGCATATTAGGCCCCACACCCCTGATGTAGCCAATCCTCCAAGAGCTTACAGTAGCCCTTGTAAGAAGAGCTCTGTAAGCTCTTGGAGGATTGGCTACATTAGGGGTGTGTGGCCTAATATGCAAGAAGAAGAAGAAGAAGAAGAGATTAGATTTATACCCCGCCCTTCACTCACTTGGAGTCTCAGAGCGGCTTACAAACTCCTTTCCCTTCCCCTCCCCACAACAGACACCCTGTGAGGTAGGTGGGGCTGAGAGAGCTCTTTCCCAAGCTGTCCTTGAGGGAACAGCTGGTACAGAGCTATGGCTTGCCCAAGGTCATCCAGCAGGTGCAAGTGGAGGAGTGGGGAATCGAACCCGGTTCTCCCAGATTAGAGTCCGCGCACTTAACCACTACACCAAACTGCAAAGGAGCTCCTGCTACGAAATGAGCCCTGGATGAAAATAACCGTGATGTTATGTCATGAAAATATATTTAGACATCTGTCCTGTCGTGGATCGTATTTCTTCATCCCATGACGAAAACGTACGCATGTGTTTCCTTCACTTGAAGTGGGGAGAATGCTATGGGCTTATTCACCGTTTGGAATGGCTGATTTGCAAACAAATGTCATTCCCGCAGCACACCCGGAAAAAGCTGTAAACGTGAAACGGGTATTATCTGCTGTTTCTGTTGTGCGCATGCGTACGTTTTCGTCATGGGATGAAGAAATAACGATCCACGACAGGACAGAAGTCTCAATATGTTTTCATAATACAACGCCGCGGTTGTTTTCATCATTGTTATCATCCTTCCCATGTTGTTGTTTCTACACCTAGCTGGGGACGGGCAACCCTCCCTTCTCCTCTAGCGGCAGAGGCAAAAAGTTCTGTACACTCAGTGTTATCCAAGCAAGAGTCAAATCTCATATCTATGCTTCATTGCACCCTTCCCTGAGAGCGGCACCCACACTCATTCAGTGGGATTTTTTTTGAAAAAGCAATTTTCTGAAGACGAAACCATTAGCCTGCGGGGTCTTCTCTCTTTCTCTTTCTCTCCCTCTCTAAATGGGAAGACACGAATTACAGGTAAGCTAACCTGGGCGATTAAAGAATGCAACCCCTTCTCTGGTTTCCCAGGCGGCCCCCCTCGGGCGCATTCCATCTTGATCGCCTTCCACCTTGCTAGTTCAGCCGCACACAGGCTGCCTGCAGGGGCGGTTAATGCGCTTCTAAACCTAAAATAATTTGTTTTGCTTATGAGACCAAATTAACCTCCTTTATACGGACAAATAAGTTTTGGCTCGCAACTGTGCCGTGTGGAATCCTTGCGAGGTCTGCTTCGCCCCAAAGAAGAAGAAGAAGAAGAGATTGGAATTATACCCCACCCTTTGCTCGGACTCTCAGAGCGGCTTACAAACTCCTTTCCCTCCCCCTCCCCACAACAGACAAGCACTCTGTGAGGCAGGTGGGGCTGAGAGAGCTCTGAGACAACTGCCCTTGAGAGAACAGCTGGTACAGAAGAGAAGAAGAGATTGGATTTATACCCCGCCCTTCCCTCACTTGGAGTCTCAGAGCGGCTTACAAACTCCTTTCCCTTCCCCTCCCCACAACAGACACCCTGTGAGGTAGGTGGAGCTGAGAGAGCTCCGAGACAACTGTCCTTGAGAGAACATCTGGTACAGAGCTATGGCTTGCCCAAGGTCATCCAGCTGGTGCAAGTGGAGGAGTGGGGAATCAAACCCAGTTCTCCCAGATTCGAGTCTGTGCACTTAACCACTACACCAAACTGGCTCTCCCCAAAGCTTCTAATTCGGGACAAGCCTCTCTAGAAATCATCACGGAGGGCAAGGACTCCTGGTTTCGGAAAAACTGAGATGGATAGAGAGGGCAAAGGAAAACTGTACAGCGCAGAGGCTCAGATATCTGGACTCAAAGAGGAATAACCCCCCTTCCCTAGATTAATTAATCCAGTACCCCGAAGGCAGGAGAGTCTTCGCCTTGTATCACAGAACTCCAATGTCTCTGACAGAGCCATTTTAACTTTTGCAACTAGGTTTGTCACCAAATGAGCCATGGTGGCTCAGAGGTTAAGACACTGAACTGCAGACTAGAATATCAGTAGTTCGGCAGTTCAAGACCCGAGTACCACGTGACAGAGTGAGCTCCCATCTCTGGCCCCAGCTCCTGCCAACCTAGCAGTTCGAAAGCAGGAAATTGCAAGTAAATAAATAGGTACCGCTTCAGAGGGAAGGTCACAGCGTTCCATGCACCTTGGCATTTAGTCATGCCGGCCACATGACCATGGAAAAAGTCTTCGGATAGCGCTGACTCTTCGGCTTGGAAACGGAGATGAGCACCGCCCCCCTAGAGTCAGATCTGACTGGCTTTCGAGCAAGGGAAACCTTTACTTTTACTTGTCACCAAAGGGGAACCACACCGAAAGATGGAGATGGAGGCAAATCCCAAAAGCTACAACAGAAACATTGTTTGATTGAAAACGTTCCTTAGCTGCTTCCATACCTTGCCCCCCCCCCCCAAATGGACAGCATCCAGAGGACATCAAGCTCATTCGAAGCAAGACTTGTTAGTCTCCCAGGACTTCCCCCTCCAACCCGGATCAAGCAAATCGATTTTGATCTGGTTCAGATGCAGGGTGGAGACATGGTTATGTGGACGCTAATACGGGAGGGGTTGGAGCTAAGCTTTTATATATGTAGGATTTGGGATCTGGGAGACCCAGGTTTGAATCCCCACTCTGCCATGGAAGCTGGCTGGATAACCTTGAGCCAGTCACACCCTCTCAGCCTGGCCTACCTCGCAGGGTCATCGAGAGGACGAAACAGAGCAGGAGAAGGGAACGATGTAAGGTCCTTTGGGTCCACAGTGTGGGGAAAGACGAGGTGTAAGTAAAATAAATAAAGGAACAGATAGAGTATTAAATAAATAAACATAGATATGGGGCATGACATTCCAGCCGACGTGTGGAGATTTTCAAGGCCAGAGGCGAGCAGAGGTGGATTGGCGTCCCCTGCCTCTGCGTAGCAACCCTGGACTTCCTCTGTAGTCCTAAGCAGGGCCGACCCTGCTGAGCTTCCAAGATGTGGGCAAGTCTACCATCCTCACATCTGGTCCAATAAACAGGAGCCTCTCAATGAAGGCAGCATGATTAAGATCAGGGGGGGAAGGAAAGAACTTCCAACTTACGTCCACTTCTCCTTGATCGATCACATAGAAATTGTCTCCTTCGTCGCCTGTAAATAAACAGAGAGCCCCGGTAAGTGTCGGCGGTTCTCAAAACCGTTCCCAAGAGGCACCGGGAGACGGAGATCCTAAGGAGGTCCGCTCAGAAACCGGCTCCAGCCTAACCAGTGAGACTTCATTCTCAGCAAAGGAGGCTGAAGATAGAATTGCCAGAGTGACATCACGTGTTCCAGCTCCATTCAGCATCTTTCACAGTCTTCCACCACTGCTGTTCTACGGAATGGAGCAAGGAAGGGGAAATGCCCAGTGGAAGAATGGTGGCCAGTTTTTCTCTCACCAGCCACCGTGCCCTTCCATCCCCCCCTTCCTCTATACCAGGGGGGGGCAATTGTTTTGGCTCGGGGGCCACTTTGTGGAAGCGGAGGTTAGCGGAGGGCCGCACCTTTTTAAATGATTGCGTTCATTAGTTAACTTTGCATTTCAGAAAAGGTATAAATTGTATCATAAAAATTAATGAATATAAATTAAATAAAATAGTGGTCGTTTTATTCAATTTATTTATTGTGCTAATTTCATATCATCTGTAGCTGCAAGCACATTTAATTTTAGAATCCGTTTAATGAGACAAATGTATCCTATCACACTTTTCTACAATTTTTTTGAAATCAGGAGTGAGATGGCTTGTTGAGATTCTCATCAAGTTAATGTCTGTCAAAGAGCATCTATGTTTACTCTTGTTGATCTTCATGCAAGAAAAACTTTGCTCACAGATATATGTAGACCCAAATATAGAGAACATTTTCCCAGCAAATTTCTTCATACATGGAAATTTTTTCAGCAGACAAAGATTTGTAAAAGTCAACTAATGTCACAGCATTAGACATTTCTTTCACAGTGTGACCTGACTGCGTGTCAATAAGTTCAAGCTGCAGCTCCTCAGGTGCTGTATCAGTATCAGCAGTGATGGGATAAGAGAGCAGATTGAATTTAGGCTCAATTTTCTTGAAGTCCTGAAATCTTCTTGGCAAAAAACTCTGTGGCGGGCCGCATGTGGCCCCCGGGCCGCAATTTGCCCACCCCTGCTCTATACGGTTCCGAGATCCCCGCCAGGGGCAGGGGATCCCCTACTCTGGGGCCCCTCCCCTGGCGCCAATCAGCTGGCCAGCAGGGGACTCACCAGAAGCAAACTCAGGCCTAGGCCTCTGTTAACAGTGATACAGTTAAGTTACTTCCAGCATGCACCAGAAGTGATGTCATCATATCACCATGCCATGCCTTTGCTCTGGTATTTGGACCAAAACTTCTGTGCCAAAAATGGCTTCTACTACAGAGTTTTTGCCCAAATACCAGAGCATCCCCACATCGCCATCGACATGATGTCACTTCCAGCTTCAGATGTGATGTCGCTGCATTGCTGGCGACAGAAACCTAGGCCTCAGTTTGATGCTTGTAAGTCCCCACCAATGCCCCAGTGAGTCACCCAGTGAGTCACCCCACCAATGCCCCAGTGAGCAACTCTACCCCTCCACTTTACCTAGGGCTGCCAGGTCCCTCAGGAAGGGGGGGGTCCCCCACCGAAACAGCCCCCAATCCGCTGGTCCAGATCAGGCCAGCAGTGGGAACCCCGCCCCCAAAGTGCCCCAAAGTACCATGGAGTTTCCAGGCTGATTGCTAGAGTGTCGGTCAGCGACGTGCCCAACGTGGTGACGTCACTTCCAGGTGACATCATCACGCCCCACGCACTTCACACGACCAACTCTCCCTCGCCACACCAGGTTAGTCACTTGGCAACCCTAACTCTACCCCCAGCCTTCGATGTAAGATAACTGCTTAAGATGCTGGTGGCTTTTTAGTTGGTGTGGAGTCCATGAATACAGACAGAACTCTTAATGAAGGAGGCAGCCATTTTGACCATGTGCTGCCCCAGAGAGCTACAGAAAGCTTCAAGGTAATGGCAGTCTCTAGAGATCTGTAACTTCCTAAGCTTTAGGAGTCTGTCATATTTTAACATTTGATACAGCATACATAGAGAGAGGGACAGAAGAAGAAGAGATTGGATTTATACCCCGCCCTCCACTCCCCAAGGGAGTCTCAGAGCGGCTTACAAACTCCTTTTCCCTTCCCCTCCCCACAACAGACACCCTGTGAGGTAGGTGGGGCTAAGAGAGCTCTTTCCCAAGCTGTCCTTGAGGGAACAGATGGTACAGAGCTATGGCTTGCCCAAGGCCATCCAGCCAAGTGCAAGTGGAGGAGTGGGGAATCAAACCCGGTTCTCCCAGATTAGAGTCCACGCACTTAACCACTACACCAAACTGGACAGAGGATTTGCATTTTACCCATTCCTTTTGGAATCCCTTACTCAGTCTGGTGCTATTCTAAAACTATACTTGTGAGCATTTTCTTTTGAATAGATCCTTTATAAATTAAGATGCTGGCAGTGGTTCTCTGTACCACGTAGACCACCACTGTCTCAGACACACTATTTTAAAAGGGGAACCAAGGGGAAGGCAGGCAGTTGGCAAGTGGGTATTCCCCCAGAGGTAGCACAAGGCAGTAAACTGTCCCTGTGGTGACCAGGAGCTAGGCAGTGAGAGACACAAAGGCAAGGACTCAGATCTTGGAAGGGAAGCTGGGAGTCCTGACCCTCCCAGTGGGCAGTTCCATACAAAGGTCAGGTGGTGGTGGCAGAGAGAAAGCAAAGCCTCCCTAGAGAGAAAGCAAAGCCTCTCCAGATGTTAAGAGCACCTTGGAGGGCAGGGTGGAAGAGGGCCTGCAGGCCGGAGCAGGCCCATTCCACCACACTGCCATATACCATGGATGCAACACCAGTTTTCCGAGCCCAGATTTGGAACGGAGGAGGAAAATGGAACTGCTAGTGGTGAAGAAACAGGGAGAGGAGGTGGTAAATGGCAGACAAGGAAAGGAAGGTGAAGGGCCTTTCCTTTGCCAACTGATTCTCCAGCTGGAGGACACACACACACCCCGTCCTCACTTTGCAGAAGAGAAGCAGAAGATGGGCACAGAAGCCTACATCTGGAGGCCAAATACATCATTCCAGCCCATGCAAAGACACTCCAGGAAACAGTCTTACTTACCCTGCTGTATGACAGTCTCCCCGGCAATGTGAGTGACAGGGAACATGGCGTCAAAGATGTCGCTGTGAGAAAAGGACAAACGTAACTGGTCAACATTTCAAATCAGCTCGTCAGAAAAAAGCCCAGAGTTTGCCACAATGTGTTGGATCTTTCCCCTTCGGCACAGAAAGAAGCCGTTGCATTGCTCAAGATTGCAGATCTGCGATCCCTTCTTGTAGATTAATTTCCTCTTTGTAGAACTGGACATCACTTGTACGACAGGAGTGATTTTCAGGAAAACGGTACAGAAGGAGGACAAAATCCCCCTTCCTGATCCAAACTGGAAACCCTCGTGGCTAGTTTTTAGGAAACAATGGGAGAGCCAATCCCAAATACAGTGTAGCTTAGCCCTGACTTGCAATGCTCCCTCTAAGCTGTGGAGTCTTGTGAACAAAAATTTCTACTTTGTGAGCTCCTGGCATTAAAGTTGTGAGCGAGTGATTCGGCTGCTGTATAAATTAGTTTGCTCTGGAGCCATCCTTCCTGAGCTGAGACAAAAATCTGTGAGCTGGAGGCTAAAAACTGTGGGCTAGCTCACACTAACTCAGTTCAGAGCAGGGGTGGTCAAACTGCAGCTCGGGAGCCACTCTTTCACACACATTGTGTGGCTCCCAGCAGGGCAGGCCTGCCTCCCGGATTGGTCTTCCCTTCCCCAGCCAGTGTTCCCCTCCCTGAGCAGGCTTGAGCTGGGGGGAGCAGAGAAAGAAAGCACCTTTAACTTTAAATGTGTTCTTAAAGACACACACACCCCCCCCGCCAGCCGGCTTGGAGAAGGCATTTGTCTCTTTAAACCCCTTCTCCAAGCCAACCCAGCTGGTGTGAGGATCTTGGAAGATGCATTTAAAGTTAAAGTTGCTTTCTTTCCACCTCTCCCTCCCATCTATTTTCTTTCTTTCTTTCTTTCTTTCTTTCTTTCTTTCTTTCTTCCTTCCTTCCTTCCTTCCTTCCTTCCTTCCTTCCTTCTCTCTCTCTCTCTCTCCCCCCATCTAAAGTTAAATATCATTATCAATACCTATTTTTACCCCTTTTGTTTTTATTTTTGGCAGCCTCATTTAATATCAAGAAAAAGCAAATTTGCATATTTTTCTATAAAAACGTGTGGGTTATATTTGTTCATGTCTTGTGGCTCTGACGTTTATTCTGTGTGGCTCTTATGTTAAGCAAGTTTGGCCACCCGTGGCTTAGAGAGAACACTGGCCCTTAGTGTTTGTATCCAGGGTTGCCAACTTCCAGGCGAGGCCTGAAAAACTCCCAGAATCACAACTGATCTCCAGATGACAGAGATCAGTTGCCTTGGAGAAAATGGCTGCTTTGGAAGGTGGGCTCTGTGGCATTATAACCTGTTGAAGTCCCTCCCATCCCTCAAACTCTGCTCTCCCCAGGTTCCGCCCTCCTAAATATCCAGGAATCTCGCCTCTTAGAGTGAGCAGATCTCTCCTCAGTGTGGCATCCTGTTCCCGGCTCCCGCTTGCTTCTACCCTAAAACTCCTCTTCCCCAAAGCAAAGACCCAACCCTGTGTATAGCCGAATCTCAACAGACATTTTTAATATTTAAATAAAAACTCAGCATGGAAGGGTGTGTGTCTGGGAGCAGAGAAGAGGGAGAGCAGCTGGAATTGTGCGGAGGAAACAAACAACTTAGAGAAGGGAGTTGTGATAAAGTTGCCAATTCCAGGTTGCCAATTCCAGGTTGGGAAACTGCTGGATCCCGGAAAGTTTCAGGTTGGGGAGGGACCTCTCAGCAGGGTATAATACCATAGAGGGAATCAGTCAGGCAATCAGTTGTAATTCCAGGAAATCTCCAGGCCCCATCTGGAACCTCCAAGTGGGACCTGGGGATCCCCCAGAATTACAGCTCATCTCGAGAATACAGAGATCAGTTCCCCTGCAGAAAATGGACATTTTGGAGGGTGGACTCTGTAGCATTGTATCCTTCAGGCTCATAGCCAGGATTTTGTGAGATCTCTAAATTGCAAACTGTCAGCCACTTTAGATGACAGTTCTCAGCTGCTGCAAGTTAATCCCTTCTGCCAGCCTAAGCAACAATTCTGATGGCAAGCCAGCCGGTGGGGGGGGGGGGGGGATGACTTCTATAGTCAAGAAAGCTAACACTTAGGCAGAAAAACTCTCTTAAAGGAGACCAGGTTTTTGACACTAAGTTAGAAGGGATCCTAGAGGTCACCTACTCCAACCCCCTTGCTCAGGGAGGGAATTAATCAACAACAGCACCCCACTCTGCTTGAAGGAGCACACGCCTTTTAAAAATGTTTTAAAACGATTGAAAAAAGCATTTACAGGAGACATTCTTGTGGGGCTGTGCCTTTAAGCAAGAAGGCAGAGCCCCCCAAAGCCCCACCATAGCTACAGGCCTGCTATCCTCCTCAGCCTTCACCCCCAAATACCTAGGAATTTCCCAACCTGGAGCTGACAACCCTACCCTCCCGCTGGTGGCCTGAGAGGAGCTGGCAACCCTGCCTGGAGGTTGGTAGCCCTTGTTGTGGAGGAAATACGGCAGATGGGTAAAGGGGTTTCTTTATGCAAAAATGCTGCTCCTGAAATGGCTTTTGTTGGCTAAAACTGGCCACGGTTGGGGCTGGATTTCACAAGCTTAGTGAAGAGCAGTGTTCCCTCTAAGCTGAGTTAGTGCGAGCGAGCTCACCGTTTTTTTCGCCTCTGGCTCCCACACTTTTGTCTTAGCTCAGGAAGGATGGCTCCAGAGCAAGCTTTATTTATGCAGTCGCCAAATCGCTGGCTCACAACTTTAATGCCAGTAGCCCACAAACCAGAATTGTTGCTCACAAGAAGAAGATAAGAGAAGAGATTGGATTTATATCCTGCCCTTCAGTCACTTGGAGTCTCAGAGCGGCTTACAAACTCCTTTCCCTTCCCCTCCCCACAACAGACACCCTGTGAGGTAGGTGGGGCTGAGAGAGCTCTGAGACAGCTGTCCTTGAGAGAACAGCTGGTACAGAGCTATGGCTTGCCCAAGGTCATCCAGCCGGTGCAAGTGGAGGAGTGGGGAATCAAACTGGGTTCTCCCAGATTAGAGTCCGTGCACTTAACCACTACACCAAACTGGCTCACAAGACCCCACAGCTTAGAGGGAGCACTGTTGAAGAGGGGTGAGGAGAACAGAAAAAAGGGGGGAAACTGAGATACGGGAATCCCAAGAGAAGCAGGCATGGGAAAAGAGAGGGAAAGGGGGTGTAGAGAGAGGGGGGTGAAATGAGAGGGGGCCCTGTGGGGTGGCGGGGTGGGGAAGAGATGGGTAGGTAGGCAGAGAACTCTGTTCTGGTTTATTGAAAGGAGACTGTGACAGGTCGAAGCAGAGAAAACAGAAGTTAACAATAATAACAAAACAGCTTTCCCGCAACAAAAACATACGACAGGCCCTCCAAGTCATTTTGACGTACAGCAAAGCCAAATGAGTAGGAAGAACAAAGGGATCTTTTTTTCTTCTTCTTCTTTTTTGCTCCTGTGAAGATTTCCCCCAAACAGCCAGGCGGTCAGCAACTAACCTGGCACATTTTCGCTCCCATATATGGGAAAATGCATACTGCAAAATCCCATTATTAGCTTATTTCCTGTCCAGTGGTTCCAAAATTTGCTCCGGCTCGGTTCTAGGAAACACCCGGTCATGAATTGAAACCAAAGCATTATCTTTACCCCTGAACGGTTATCGTTTTCGGCTGGAGAGCCTCCGTGTGATTCACACTCCTGGGAGGCTTGCGGGGGGGGGGGGGGACAATAGGATGGCTGAAGGTTGCCCCCTGCTGTGGAAACCACAGAGGCATACATGGGGGGGCTCTGGGGCCAGTATGGATGCCAGCTCCAGACTGGGAAATTCCTGGAGATTTGGGAGTGGAGCTTGGGGGAGAAAATGGTGGCTTCGGAGGGTTGACTCCAGGGCATTCTGTCCCTGCTGCAGTCCCTCCCCTTCCCAAAGGTCGTCCTCCCTAGGATGCACCCCCAAATCGCCAAGTATTTCCCAAGCAGGAGCTAGAAATGCAACCCAATCCCAGTTCCCGTTCAGGATATGGCTGAGTGTTATGTTCTGTGATTAAATCTGTGATTATCCAATTACCTTGAAACTTATCCAATTACCTTGGAACTTATTCAATTACCTTGAAACTTGTCCAATTACCTTGGAACTTATTCAATTACATTGGAACTTTTTCAATTACCTTATCCAACTGCCTTGTTTGGGTGAGGTCAGGGGTGCGGCTTACGTGTGTATATAAACTGGCCCCCTGACCTCCATTTTCTTATGCTTCATCTGGACCTGAAATAAACTTGCTATGCTGAAATCACAGCCACCGGCCTACCGACTCTAGTACTTTTCAGAAAGACAGGGTGCCTGCTGCGTGTCCAGTACAAGATGAGGGGGGGGGGCTTAGTTTCTCATCTACATTGGAACAACAGCCCTTCTCTTTTCTGTGGATAAAGGCAGGATGCTTTTTCCAACCCGGAACTGGGAACCCCACCCAAAAGAAAGAGCCAGTCCTGGCGTTCCTCCCCATCTCTGGAGCAGATGCTTCGAAAGAACTCAGGAGGCATCAGCTCTGGGCACCCATTTCGAAACAGCAGCCTCCTCCGCAGGAAGATGTGCGGTTTGCAGCCTCCGCGGCACCAAGTGATTTGGCCCAGCATTGTCGGGCCGCCATCTTGTGTCCTCCGCCAAGGCAGCCATTTTTTCATGGTGCCCACTCTGGATTCTCAGATTTCCCAAAGTACCGAAATGTCTCCACAAGATTGGAGATGACTGGAGTGGCGAAGAGTTGGGTCCTATTAGGCAAAAGGCAGCCCCGGAACTATGTAGGGGTGTTGTTGTGACCGTTCACATTGTGAATCGAATCTGCACGTCTGCGGGAATGACTCTGATGGTCAGCGTTTCTTTCTCAAGAAACCCTGACGTTTCTTTCTCAAGACCCCTGACGTGTTTAGCTCAGAAGAAGCGGGGAAAGACTTGTCAAATGTACATGATTTTTAAAAAAATTATAACGCGCAGATGACAGCTTCATAAAACAAGAACAGGTGCTCGGAAATTTCCTTACTCTGCTGAACTTTTATTATCCAAGACAAAGACATGTCAACGAGCACCTGACAGACGCCATTTTAGCCCTCTGTAAAAGCACTTCACAAGATAACGTGGAGGAGTGAAACCACAGCAGATGACTCTACATTTGCTCAATGGGCCATCACACAAATCTGTGGGAAGCCCTGGGTGGGGGTTGGAGATCTCCTGGAATCACAGATGATCTCCAGATGACAGAGATCAGTTCCCCTGGAGAAAATGGTTGCTTCGGAGGGTGGACTCTCTGGCATTACACCCTGCTGAGGTCCTTCCACTATCCCAACCCTGACCTCCCCAGGCTCCCTGCCCAAATCTCCAGGTATTTCCCAAGCGGGAGTTGGCAACTCTAGGGAAGCAGGACATGCAGTGCCAGAAGAAAAAGAGGAAGAGGAGATTGGATTCATAACCCAACCTTCACTCGGAGTCTCAGAGCGGTTTACAATCTCCTTTCCCTTGCCCTCCCCACAACAGACACCCTATGAGGTAGGTGGGGCTGAGAGAGCTCTTTCGAGGACTGCTCGTGAGAGAACAGCTCTGAGAGAACTTGTGACTGACCCAAGGTCAGACCAGCAGCTGCATGTGGAGGAGTGGGGAATCAAACCAGGTTCTCCCATAGCAGAGTGCGTGCTCTTAACCGCTACGTGAAACTGGCTCTCATGAGAGCAGAAAGGATTCTACTGTTCCCATCAGGTGGATATTATGTATTTATTTCTTTATTTATGTTTTTTGCAGCCTGCATTTCTCACTGAGACTCAAGGAGGATCACACAGTGGAAAGTCAAATGCATTCAACAGGATGGGACATCCAATAAGCAATGAAATAGGACTAGGATTCTAGAAATGCAAAGCTGGGCAGAAATCTGAAACAGAGCCCAATATCAACCTGGCGCGTTAAACAATGACGACATTTCACAGCAGGATAAAACCTGTTTATTCATTTAGTTACTTACTTGCAACATTTGTACCTCACTTTACTGCTCTCATTGGGACTGACAGATTTTAAAAAATAGATAACAAAAACAAGCCTTACAAGACAGATATGAAAAACAAGAAGGGGGGGATCCGCGATACTCGCGGGGGGGAGAAGGAACTCCAACGAGTGGAGGAAACAGCCACAGGTGAGTCTTCTCTCCTCACCCCCCACCCCCTTGCTCCCGCGGTGAGACCTGAGCGCCCAAGAGCTGCTCGGGCCCACCGCTTCTCCCCTCCCATGGGCAATGGTGAGGTCTGAGTGGCTCTTGCCAGCCCCTCCGATTCCCCCCCCCCCCAGGCTTTGGCGGCAAGGCTTGGATGCCTCCCAACTGCTGGGCTGCCACACAGTTCCAAAAGCGTTCCCTGTGTATTTAAATATCCCCCCCAAAGTTTTTTTTAGTTTTGGAGTCCCCCAAGTGTGCAGGAAAATCCCCCTGTCCCCCAAGTGCCCCCCCCGCGCGGATTTAGATATCCGCACGGAGGGGGCCACCTGGCTATTAGATATATAGATTATTAAGACAATTAAAATGAAGCAATAACGCACATACAAAAAAATACATTAAAGCCCAGAGCAGGAAGGTATATAGCAACAGGTAGTACACATACTATACACAGTGAAATAATCCTTTTCTGTTAAATAAACAGTTTAATACTGTTTAAACAGTGTTTATTGAAGCCTCTTCCTGACCATTCCGTTATAACAGAGACCATTTCGCAAAGAGGAACCACTTTTTCCCAAGCATGCCCACTCCTCTAGGTTTAGGAATTCCTAAAGATTTGGGGGGTGGAGCCTAGGGTGATGGGAGGAGTTTGGGGAGGGAGCTCAGTAGAATATAAGGCCACACAGTCTATCTTCCGAAGCTGTAAGTCCAGGAGATCTCCAACAAGGGTTGCCAAGTCCAGGTTGGAAAATACCTGGGGACTTTGGGGGTGGAGCCAGGAGAAGGTGGGGTTTGGGGAGGGGAGGGGCCTCAGCAGGGTACAATGCCATAGAGTCCACCCTTCAAGGCAGCCATTTTCTCCAGGGGAGCTGATTTCTGTCAGCTGAAGATCAGTTGTAAAAGCGGGGGATCCCCAGGCCCCACCTGGAGGCTGGCAACCCTATCTCCAACCAAATCCCTCATTTGTACCTTTCCATCTGGGAACCTTTCTCCCCACACACACGCATTGCGGCTACCAGTCACTCAGCAGTGGTAATGTTGCCAACTCTGGGTTGGGAAATTTCAGGAAATTTAGGGGGGTGGAGCCTGGGGAGGGCAGGGTTTGGGGGAGGGACCATAGTCTCCACCCTCCAAAGCAGCCATTTTCTCCAGGGGGGCTGATCTTTGTAGTCTAGATATCAGTTGTAATTCCAAGAGAACTCCAGGTCCCACCTGGAGATTGGCAACACTGCTGCAGTGGTGAGGATTTTGTTTCACCCTGGGCAAGTTCTGATACCCCTACATGCCTATTGCTAAGCAGATCCCAGGGTACCACTTCAGGGCGAAAGGTAAGTCCTTGGTCTTGAAAAGAAGACAACTTCTCTGGGGCTTGAAAGGAAGACAACATGCATACGGCTTTCTCTATATTTTCCTGACACTGCAATCAAAAGCTATAAAGTATAAGCAAGCAGTTGCCAAGTTGCATTTAACGTAACACTTTGTGCTAATCAGACAAGCAAAGAAGACGACGAAGATCTTGTTCAGGCACGAAATCTTTAGCTCCTCAATAAAAATCGGAATAATTTTTTTTTTAATTACCAACTGCATCCTACAGGAAAATCAGATTTTAGAAGATTTTGGAAGGCTGCAAGACTCAAAGGCTTGCGGCAGGTTTGAACAAGCGCAGAGCCCAGAAAACCACCCATGACACCCAAAAAGTGATAAATACCGTCACTTTTTGCCACGTATATACTCAGTCATCTTTGTGCAAAGGGGATTAGGAAATGTACTGTAGAGCAGAGAATGTTCACAGAGGCGTGGCGGGGCCCCTGCGGAAAAACTTGCTTTAATTGATGTTGCAGTTCTTGTACCAGACTACGGTGTGGTCAAAGTGGATTTCTTTTTTTTAAAAGGGTTTTCTCTCTTTCAAGAGCCAACATGGAAAAGTTGGTCTAATTATCTCCATTCATGCGCAAAGTCCAGCCCACAACACTGATAGCTGGCACCAAGGGGCAAAAAGTCAATATGCACAGAACAGCTTGCCTCTTCTTAACTAAAGGACGTGTGTCTGTTAAGTGACATCACGTCATTTCCAACTTGTGGCAACCCTATGAAGAAGAAGATGAAGAAGAAGAAGAGGAGGAGGAGATTGGATTTATACCCCGCCCTTCACTACCCGAAGCTCAGAGCAGCTGACAATCTCCTTTCCCTTCCCCTCCCCACAACAGACACCCTGTGTGGGGTAGGTGGGGCTGAGAGAGCTCTTTTCCAGAACAGTCCTTGAGAGAATAGCTCTGACAGAACTATGGCTTGCCCAAGGTCATCCAGCCAGGTGCAAGTGGAGGAGTGGGGAATCAAACCCGGTTCTCCCAGATTAGAGTCCGCACACTTAACCACTACTCCAAACTTAGAGGAAGCATTGGTGTGTACCCTTAACCATTAATTAGTGACCTCCAAAACATCCAGTCATTAACAGCTTTGCTCAGCAAACTGAGGGCTGCCGCTTCCTTGATTGAGTCAATCCAGCTCGTGTTGGGTTTTCCTCTTCTCCTGCTGCCTTCAACTTTTCCTAGTGCTACTGTCTTTTCCAGGGACTCTTGTCTTCTCACTATGTGACCAAAGGACGATAAGCATCAGTTTCGCCATTTTAACTTCTTGGGAGAGTTTGGGCTTGATTCAGTCTAGGACACATTTATTTGTCTTTTTGGTGGCCCACAGTGTCTATAAAACTCTCCTCCGACACCACATTTCAAAGGAATCAGCTTTCTTCATGGTTCAAGTTTCACATCTTCCATACATAGTAATGGGGAATGTTGTTGTTCATTCGCACAGCTGAGTCTGACTTTTCGCGACCCCATGGACCTCATCACACCAGGCCCTCCTGTCTTCCATCATGCTCCGGAGTTTGCTTAATTTCGTGTTCGGTGCATCGATGACACTGTCCAACCATCTCATCCTTTGCCATCCCCTTCTTCTTTGACCTTCAGTCTTTCCCAGCATCAGGGTCTTCTCCAGGGAGTGCTCCCTTCTCATTGGGTGGCCAAAGTATTTGAAAGTATTCAGCTTCAGTATCTGGCCTTCCAGGGACCAGTCAGGATCGGTTTCTTTTGGGATTGACTGATTTGAATACCATGGCATGAATTATTTTGATCTGGGTCACCAGCGACACATCCTTATTCTTAAGAATCTTTTCTAGCTCCTTCGTGGCTGCCTCTCCCGGTCTCACTCTCCTTCTGATTTCTCGGTTGTCTTCCATTACGGTTGATGGTGGAACAAAGGAAAACTACAGATAGATTCTCAAATAAAGCGATTACTTTGGCTTGCAGCGAGCTCTGTGGACAGATATAGATGGGGTAGAAAGACCATAGGAACAAGCTTGCGGGGAGGGCGGGGTATAAATTAAATAATAAATAAATAAATAAACCACCTCTGGAATTCACAGACTGGCTCTCAGATATCATGAGAGATTGTGATTTGTAAACTGTGGTTTGACCAAACCTTGGCTGATTCTAGCGTCCAAACACAGGTAGTAAAATGGGGCTTTGTTAGTGGGTACCAATCCAGGATTTCAAACTTGGGTTTTATCTAATTCCTTTACAAAGAAACAAATCATTGTTTAGTACAGGGGTCCGTTGGAGCAGGAGTGCACAGGAGCGCAGTGAGGAGTGAGGAGCCCAGGGGGCGGGCACAGGACCAAGCCCCGCCCCCTCCTCGGCTTCCCCGAGCAGTGCAGAGGTGCAGCGCCCCGGGAAAGCCCTGCTAGGGTCTTTGTTGTTTTTAGTGTTTTGTTTTAATATTGATAGTTTTATCATTGTTCCTTTTATGACTGTGTGCTGCTTTTCCAGAGACTTGCTCAAGGTGGCATATACATTTTCTAAGTAGACCATTTTTTATCTGGGCGCCTGGCACATAAGTACTGGAGAAATTTCACCAACCCTTCAGCAGCTTCCACCCCATCAGTTTGGTGCAGTGGTCAGGAGTTGGAGTCTAATCTGGGAGAACCGGGTTTGATTCCCCACTCCTCCACATGCAGCTGCTGGTGTGACCTTGTGCCAGTCGCAAGTTCTCTCAGAGCTGTTCTCTCATGAGCAGTTCTCAAAAGACCTCTCTCAGCCCCATCTACCTCGCAGGGTGTCTTGTTGTGGGGAGGGGAAGGGGAAGGGATGGGTGGTGCACATGTCCTGGGTATCTCAAGTCTACTTGAAACCTGGTGGTTTCAAGGGAGCAGGAAGAGAATGAGGGTGTGTTCTTTACGCTTATTTTTATTGCACAAAGTATTGGATGGGGAAGGGAATGGAGGAAGAGCAGGTCAGTTTCACTCACCAGTGGAGTGGAGCCTGAGGGGTGGGTGTGGCCTTCTGACACACTTCCGGTATGTTAGGGGGTGTGGCATATGCAAATGAGTTATGCATATGAGTTATGCTAATGAGCTCCTGCACCTCTTTTTCTACGAAATGACCCCTGGTTTAGTATGATGTCCTGATTTAATTGTTTCATTGAACTATGGTCAGAGGGAGGGGATAGGGTGGGATTCCTGGAAGTGATTTGGACAAACCTCTGTGGTAAAACTGTCAGCCTAGCAACACTTTAAAAAAAAAAAACACCTTTCCCCTGCCGGCCCTCAATGGTCATGGTCTCTCAGAACAGGGTCACTCCACTAACTATGCCTTGGTTGTAGTCACACGCACCCGAAAAACCGGGGCGAAGGGGAGAGGCTATTTCCTCCAGAGGAATTTGTCCCGCAGTTGCAGGATCACACCTCCCTTTGAAGCTGCAGATGCAATCCGTCAGTGTGTGATCAGACGCAATTGTGGGTGAGTTGTGGGGGGGGGGGGTGCGTGCCACTTTCCCCCATGTGCTTAAATGAGGGATCGATGAATCGCACCTCTGGAGTGATCAGAAACGGGAAAGTCCACCCGTGGCCCATAGCAACCCATTTACTACCGGATTTCCCCCGGTGTCTTTTGACTCCGCTTCTGCAGTGGAGCAAAACGGGTCGCTGACGGCTGCGGGGTGCTTCCCAAATGTTGTTGTCTGATTGCTCCCTTTAAATCCAGCCGGCATTCGCACCGACATCGGGTCTAATTGTGCATGTGATTGCAGCCCTTGTTAGGTGCATTCAAATCAGGACCTGAAAGTATGGTTTGAAGTTGATTTACAGACCACAGTTAGTCTTAACTATGGTTTTGTGTGACGCGTGAATGCGGACATCCTGGCCATTCCCCTTGCCTCGATGGAGGCTGGGGTGCCAACTGGGTTTCTGAGGAAAAGGTGGAGTTTGGGAAGGGGAACCATCTCAGCAGGGTATAATGTCATAGAATCTACTCTTCGAAGCAGCCATTTTCTCCAGGGGAACCTGATCTTTGGAAATATAATCTGCCAGTTTGGTGTAGAGAGCCAGTTTGGTGTCGTGGTTAAGAGCACGGACTTTAATCTGGGAGAAGCGGGTTTGATTCCCCACTCCTCCACATGCAGCTGCTGGTGTGATAGTCTCAAGTTCTCTCAGAGCTGTTCTCTCAAGAGCAGTCCTTGAAAGAGCTCTCTCAGCCCCACCTACCTCACAGGCTGTCTGTCGTGAGAAAGGGAAGGGAAAGGAAATCGTAAGCCACATTGAGACTCTGAGTGAAGGGCGGGGTATAAATCCAATCTCCTCCTCCTCCTCTTCTTCCTCTTCCTTTTGTAATTCTCCGGGCCACAACTGAAAGCAGGCACTTGGCACCTTATGTGGGGCATACAGGGAAAAAGTGCAAAGGCAACAAAACCAGCACTTTTTGAGGCAGACTAGGATCTGAGCGACCGCCTGTGAGATGCATCCTGGCTTCACCAACTAGCCTTACTTAAAATAATCCATGGTTTTGTATGAGATCGGAACTGACAGTTTCAAACCCCAGCCTACCCTGAACCGGGGGTTAGGTAATAAAAGGTTAATGCTCCCCAGTACTGTACTGTAGGAAGCGGATATGAACCAAGCGACCACATCCAAACAGCAACCCCAGAGGAGACCCCTTTTTCAGAGGAATGCTTTTAAAGCTCAGTATCGCACCTCGGTAAGAAGGTCCGAAAGCCTGAGTCTCTTGTTGGTTTGCCAGGACTCGGGTCAAGTAAATAATGCTGATGTTCCCTTTCAAACACTTCCTCTGTTTCTTCTCCACTGTACACTACATCTTAGGGAAATGCCCCTAATTGTTTGCTTGGAATAAGCTGGCTGCTAATGTCTTCGAGTGATAAAAATCAGCTCAGGCAAATACCACGCGGGCCTTTCCCAGGAAGGGGTTGATAAGGGAGCATTTCCCATGCAGCAGTGCTGTTCCCAAAGCCAACCGGTCCGGTCGCCTTAGTCCCATTGGTCTGAAGCCGATGGCTGCTACAAATACACGCCTTCCTCTCTTGTTTCCCCAGGCTTGAACCGCTGCATCTCAAGGAACCTTTCCGCGTGTGCAGCAGTCCACAGGCAAACGGATGAACTAAAAACAAACCTCGCGGTCCACTTGCGCTTGTCTGTTTTGGCCACTGTGTGACACAGAACGTTAGACTGGAAGGGCCATTCGCCTGATCCATCGTGGCTTTTCCTCATGTTCTTATGTGTTCAGAATGGCCCCAAAAGGAAGAGGGCACTGAGGGTGTAAAATTACAATCCTAATAATGTTTTCCTGTGCTATGAAAAATAAACTTGCGCGCTGTACATGTGATGGATTACTAATTTGCACAAAATGAACAACACGTACCCTGACCTGGATGGGCCAGGCTAACCCAATCGCAGCAGATCTCGGAAGCTAAGCTGAGACGGTCCTGGTTAGTATTTGGATGGGAGCAGGGCTTTTTTTTGTAGAAAAAGCCCAGCAGGAACTCATTAGCATAATAGGCCACACCCAACAGCAGAAACTCATTAGCATATTAGGCCACACCACTGACAGCACAGCTTATTAGCATATTAGGCCACACCCCCATGTTACCAGAAGAGTGGTCATCCAGCCACACCCACCTTTTGCTTATTGCAGGAAGGGCAGGATATAAATATGAAATAATAACAACAACAATAATAATAATAATTGTGTTTACCTTGTTTGTTGTCAAAACCAAGGGCTTTTTTTGTAGCAGGAATTAATTTGCATGTTAGGCCACATACCTCTAATGTAGCCAATCCTAATGAGTTTCTGCTGTTGGGTGTGGCCTGTTATGCTAATGAGATCCTGCTGGGTGTGGCCAACTCAGGAGCCGAACTCCGTTCCTGTGCGTTTCTGCCCAAAAATACCCCTGGATGGGAGAGCTCAAAGGAATACCAGGGGCGTGATGTGGAGACAGGCAATAGCTAACCACCTCTGAGCGTCGCTTGCCTTGAAACCCTTACAGGGTCACAGCTGTGGCATGATGGCACTTTCCACCACCAAAAGTTTGTATGAGAACATTCCTCGTGGTCATGAATAAGCACAACAGTTATACGAAATACTATGTGTCGCAGGATCCTTTATGCCACTTCTTGCGCATGTGGAAATGAAAATGTCGAGACAGTTTGTGACTGCAATGAAAATGGCCAACGCTATGCTGGGGGTTATTAGGAAGGGAACTGAGAACAAATCAGCCAGTATCATAATGCCCCTGTATAAATTGATGGTGCGACCTCTTTTGGAGTACTGTGTACTGTTCTGGTCACCACACCTCAAGAAAGACATTATAGCATTGTCTTAGATTAGATTAAATTAGAGTCCGCGCTCCTAATTAGATTAGATTAAATTAGAGTCCGCGCTCCTAATCACGACACCAAACTGGCTCTCTGCAGTCTCGATTGGGCTGTGTTGAAATTTGCTGAGATCCAGGTGTCATGGCTGCTCCACTTGTGGCTTTTGTGACGATCCACACCCATAAACAAGACATCATACCACACTGTAGTCATTTAAATGCTTTTCCACACTGTTCGCAGGCTGGACATAGGGGAGGCTGGTTCATGGGAGCAGACGCCATTCCCAGGCTCTGTACGCGTTCATTTGAAGGCCAGGACCGAGCAGTTGGGATTGTTCCCAATTGCACCCAGAGAGCCATATGTGTACACCATTCTGACCAACTACGTGCACTGGGCTTCAAATTAATACGCCCAGAGGGTGAGGGAAGCTACCACCAGGATTCTGACACCCTCCCCCTAAATATGCATCCATTTGTCCTCCGGAAAGGGGCTTTCAATCATTCCCCCAAATGTGTGAACCAAACCTGTACAGCTTTCCTGTCTTTGGGTGTGTCCAATCCCAGACGCTACGGAAGACGTTGATAGCAACTCCAGACCATACTTAACATTTATATTTATGCATATCCATAATAAATCCGTAGGCCACAGAGGGGATTTTTTTCCAGGTTCCGATCCTGGCAGAGATCTTTACTCTGCCCGTCAACTCTTCCCTGAGAATCGCGTGGGCAAGAAAGGAAGAGATGCGGGGAGGAAATGAGGGCTCGGCCCACAGCAGCTGGCCCTGTGGTGTTTTGCCAGGGACTCCCAGATTTTAAAAGGGGAATCTCAGTCCTTTTCCTAATGGCCGACTGAGGAATGGGTGTGCAGTCTTCAAAGTACTCCTGCAGCTGTTTACAGTTTCCTTCCCTTCCTCTTCCCACGACAGTAACCTTGTGAGGTAGGTGGGGCTGAGAGAGCTCTGGGAGAACTGCTCTTGAGAGAACAGCTCTGAGAGAACTGTGACTGGCCCAAGGTCACCTGGCTGGCTGCATGTGGAGGAGGAACGGGGAATCAAACCCGGTTCTCCCAGATTAGAATCCTCTGCTCTTAACCACTACAGCATGCTGGCTCTCGTATTTACCACCCCTCTTGCATCCAGCTTCTGCTACCACCACCCAGATAGTACATTAAATTAACATTATGCACTTTTTTCTAGGCAGTAATTCAACAACACCCAAATAATCATAGCAGCACACACGTTCTGTCTCTGTAGATGGGGAGGAAGGGGAGATACGATTGTCTGCAGGGAGGAATCGACTGGGATCTTGATTAGCTCACACAGCTTTCTTGAATGCCTACCTACCCGTTTGGTGTAGTGGTTAAATTTGGTTTAGTGGTTTGGAGCGCGGACTCTAATCTGGGAGAACCGGGTTTGATTCCCCACTCCTCCACTTGCAGCTGACCTTGGGCAAGCTGTAGTTCTGTCAGAGCTGTTCTTGAAAAAGAGCAGTTTCTGTCAGAGCTCTCTCAGCCCCACCTACTTCACAGGGTGTCTGCTGTGGGGAGGGGAAGGGAAAGGAGATTGTAAGCCGCTCTGAGACTTCTTTGGGTAGTAAAGGGCGGGGTATTAATCCAGTCTCCCCTTCTTCTCTTCTCCCTGGTTGAGAGATTTGCCTTCTTCCTCATTCAGATTTTTCTCCAAGACTGACCAGTCCTTTTCATCGGAAAGAAGTGTGTCCTCCGGCAGTTTCTCTGTGAATCTTTTATCACAAAGTCATCTGGAGCCATGCATAGAAAATATGGAGATGTTCCCTCAGGTTTTTGTCACTGGTCAGTGAGGTGAAGGAATCACTCACATTTCAGTTGCTACAGAAAATACATGAAGGCTCTGTTCATGAACATAAGAACCTAAGAAGAGCCCTGCTGGATCAGAGCAGTGGTCCATCTAGAACAGCATCCTGTCTCACACAGAGGACAACCAGTTCCTCTGGAGGGCCAACAACAGGGCAGAGAGGCTGAGGCCTTCCCCTGATAAGAAGATCAGAAGAGTCCTGCTGAATAAGACCAGTGGTCCATCTAGTCCAGCATCCTGTCTCACATGGAGCCCAACCAGTTCCTCTAGAGGGCCAACATCAGGACATAGAGGCCGAGGCCTTCCCCTGGTAAGAAGATCAGAAGAGCCCTGCTGGATCAGACCAGTGAGGGTCCATCTAGTCCAGCATCCTGTCTCACACAGTGGCCAACCAGTTCCTCTGGAGGGCCAACAACAGGGCATGGAGGCTGAGGCCTTCCCTTGATCAGAACATCAGAAGAGCCCTGCTGGATAAGACCAGTGGTCCATCTAGTCCAGCATCCTGTCTCACACAGGGGCCAACCAGTGGAGGTCCAACAACAGGACATAGAGGCATGAGGACATGAACATAGAGGCATGAGAACATAGACTTCCTCTAGGGTTGCCAGCCTCCAGGTGGGGCCTGGGGATCTCCCACTTTTACAACTCATCTCCAGCTGACAGAGATCAGCTCCCCTGCTTTGAAGGGTGGACTCTATGGCATTGTACCCTGCTGAGGCCCCTCCCCTCCCCAAACCCCGCCTTCTCCTGGCTCCACCCCCAAAGTCCCCAGGTATTTTCCAACCTGGACTTGGCAACCCTAACTTCCCCTGATGTTGCCTCCTGGGCACCGCTGTTCAGACGTTTTACCGCCCCTGAACATGGAGATTTGCTTTAGTCACCACGGCTAATAAACACCGATAGACCTATCCTCTAAAATGAGTCGGGCATGCTGTGGACGTCCATATTCCTCCGTTTGAAAACCCTGAAGGACTTTGTCTTGTAGCTCATCAAGCAGCCTTCAGCTCTTCCCCAGCCAGGAAAGAGTTGATGGGGTAGAAGCAATCCATCGTAACGGTGATGGCCCAGCACGAGCTGTGGAAGCTGTTGAACAGGCCTGCCTCTGATGGAGGAGGTGCGGCCAGGCAACTCTTCTCCAAGGAAGAGAGGTTCTTTGCATACTGAGGAAACCTCATGGCTGAGACGGGGGACACAGGGCTGGTCAACAAAGCCAAAGAGCTGTAGATGGGTATGATACTTTGTCCTGGTTGCTGTGGCCTGGATTGCCTTGCAGAAAAAGAACAGCACCCTCGGTGGCAATGTGTCTTACCAGGTTCTGGGCAGCCCAGGTCTTGTGCTGGGTCCTTCTAGAGGGATGTGCAAATGGATCCAGCTCATCATTTGAATACTGTCTTCATCTCCTCCCACCCGCTTGCTTTGACCAGGGCTGTCTCCGCTTCCTGTGCCTTCACTTTGCAGAAAACGGTTGTGGGGCCTTCACACAAACAGCAACAATGGCGTTCATTGCTGGTCACCCACAGGGCTTCCTTTGCTCCCGTCTCCAGGAGCCATGCCAAGCCTTGGCTGAGGTTACTCACCCAGTTTGGTGTAGTGGTTCAGTGCGCAGACTCTAATCTGGGAGAACCAGGTTTGATCCCCCACTTCTCCACTTGCAGCTGCTGGATGACCTTGGGCAAGCCATAGTTCTGTCAGAGCTGTTCTTGAAAGAGCAGTTCTTGAAAGAGCTCTCTCAGCCCCACCTACCTCGCAGGGTGTCTGTTGTGGGGAGGGGAAGGGAAAGGAGATTGTCAGCCGCTCTGAGACTCCGAGTGAAGGACGGGGTATAAATACAATCTCCTCCTCCTCCTCCTTCGAATTGTTATACTTGTGATTTATCTGTCTCCCCACACATACATGCACCCTTTTCATTTTCTTCACACAACTATTTCTGGAAAGGGAACGAGGAGGAAGAATCTGGGGCAGCCAACTGTGATTTTGCTGGCACCCCCCTGAAAATCCAGATTTGACACCAGGTTATTTACATTATGACCAAGAACAGAAACAAAATAAAAACAGCACACTATTTGGTTCCGCCTCTCTCCTCCATTCTCTTCCCAGATAAAAATGCACATCAGAGATGGGGCTGATACAGCTGAACGATTGTACCCAGTGGGCGCACGGGCCCCTGCTGCTTTTTAATTTCAATTAATTAATGTACTGTGATTGTGTTGGGCTATAAATATCAACCTAGTAAACATGGTGCTATTTTAATCATGCTGCCTCTACGTGACGCTACAAACAAATGGGGAAATCAGGAAAGGAAAGGAAAGGAAAGGAAAGGAAAGGAAAGGAAAGGAAAGGAAAGGAAAGGAAAGGATCCGTGTGTAGGCTGAGGTTGTATTTTGGCATCCAATTTCTGACTTTTTTCATACTGCCTTAGGGAAGAAGAAGAAGAAGAAGAAGAAGAAGAAGAAGAAGAAGAGATTGGATTTATACCCCGCCCTCCACTCCCCAAGGGAATCTCAGAGCGGCTTACAAACTCCTTTCCCCTCCCCTCCCCACAACAGACACCCTGTGAGATAGGTGGGGCTGAGAGAGCTCTTTCCCAAGCTGTCCTTGAGGGAACAGCTGGTACAGAGAGCTATGGCTTGCCCAAGGTCATCCAGCCAGGTGCAAGTGGAGGAGTGGGGAATCAAACCCGGTTCTCCCAGATTAGAGTCCGCGCACTTAACCACTACACCAAACTGGCAGTTCTGTCTTCCGTTCTGTCTTCCAAAGAATATTTCATTTGGAGCTCTAATTTAATGTCACCTTATTATAATAAACTGAGTTGTTACTTCCGCTGTGCCACAGCAATGGGACTTCTCTGGTCAGCTCTTGATGCCCATCTTGATTTGTTGGCATTTATTTATTTATCTACATATACCCCGCCTTTCGCCTCCAATGGGGATCCAAGCCGGCTTATGTCATTCCCTTCTCCTCCATTTTATCTTCACAACAACCCTGTGAGGTAGGTTAGGCTGAGAGCGTGTGACTGGCCCAAGGTCACCCAGCAAGCTTCCATGGCACGAGTGGGGAGTCAAACCTGGGTTTCCCAGACCTTAGTCCAACACTTTAACCACTACACCACACAGTACTGTGAGGATGATGCATGACATCCAGCCCGCCTTAAAAGCACTGCACTGGCTGCCTATAGCATACCGGATTCGGTTCAAGATGCTGGCTCTTACCTTTAAAGCCCTATATGGTCAGGGACCTATCTACCTGAGGGACCGCTTGTCCCCACATGTTCCCCAGAGAGCACTAAGATCGGGGTTCCAAAATCGTTTGGCCCTACCAGGCCCTAAAGAAGCCAGGCTAGCTGTGATAAGGATTAAGACCTTTTCTGTGGTGGCTCCTTACTGGTGGAATGAGTTCCCAGATGACATCAGGGCCCTGCAGGATCTTTCACAGTTCCGCAGTGCCTGTAAAACGGAGCTCTTCCACCAGGCTTTCGATTAGGGTCCCGCCTCTTCATATTGTGGCCCTGGCTGCAGTGGCTCAAGTGGTTAAGACGCTGAACTGCAGACTGGAGGGTCGGTAGTTCAGCAGTTCAAGACCCGAGTGCTGCATGACAGAGTGAGCTCCCGTCTCTGGCCCCAGCTCCTGCCAACCTAGCAGTTCGAAAGCAAGAAATTGCAAGTAGATAAATAGGTACCACTTTGGTGGGAAGGTAACAGCGTTCCGCGCGCCTCGGCGTCTAGTCATGCTGGCCACATGACCATGGAAACGTCTTTGGACATCACTGGCTCTTCGGCTTGGAAACGGAGATGAGCACCGCATCCCAAGAGTCGTATTCGACTGGATTTCAAGCAAGGGAAACCACTACCTTTAATATTCAACAGCCTGACTTGAACTCAGACTACGGTGGCAACTGATCATTCTTTGACCTATGATTACTAGCACTTATGATTTTATGCTGTGGTTTTATTTGTAATTTGTGCTTTTAACATATCTTGTTGTGTGTGTATATACATATATACGTGTATATATACATACATACACACACATTCTGTAAACTACCTTAAGCCTGCCTGGCAGGGAGGGCGGGATACAAATTAAACAAAAAAATAATAATATTAATTTCCTAAGCAAAAATTATGTCATCGCTCACGGCTAAATGAAATAACTTAAAAGGGCATCTACGTAAAAAAACAACAACCCTATGTTATTTTTTCACGGTCTCTGAGCGTCATGGCAACAGGCATTAGGCCTTCGAACAGCCACAATTCGGAAACTTCTAGAGGCGGCTTGTGGGTGCAAAGATCCTTTCCCCTCAGAAACGCAACTCCAACTGCGCATGCCTGAAGGGATAGGATTGCCAAGTACTTACTGTAGTGCAGCGGGGAGTTCCCTGGCGCGCGTGCAGAGCGCGCGTGCCGCGATGACATCACCCGGAAGTGACGTCATCACGTCGGGCCCGCTGGGGGCGGGACCTCTCAAATCCGAGGGGAAACCATAGAGTTTTCCCTCGAATTGTAGAGCGTCCCCCCCCAAATGTGCCCGACGCAATGACGTCACCTCCGGGTAACGTCATCGCGCCGGGCACGCCCTCGGAGCCCCGCAATTTGGGAGTGGGGTTCCCCCCAGCGGTCCAATCCAGGGGGAAGACGTTAGAGCAGTAGCATCATCGGGGAACGTTGCTGAGGTGTTTCCCCCCCTTGTCCTCAGGATCTATGTTTGTCACCTACTTAAAAAAATGTCTTTAAAAAAAGTCACTTAGTCATCTTTTCCCTCAAGTTCTTTTCCCCACCTTTCTACCATCTGTGATATTCCTGTCAGTATATATATAGATATATATATAGTTGAGGTGTCAATAGTTAAGATAGGAGGGCTTTCTTCTTCTTCACTTCAACTCGATGTCACCAGTCTGTGCCTGACAGGAAAGTGCTTTTCTGGCGGGTTGTTTGCCAACTTTACACCCTTCTCTTAATCAAACACTGACAAAACATAACCTCCTTTACAAATATGACTTCAAGCAGGTGTGCGTTCTGGCTTGCTCTGTCAGGTTTTCCTTTTATAAAAACAGCTTTTTTAAAAAAAACCCTGCCTCTGGCATTCTGATCTTGCTAAATGCTAACTATGGAGGAAGGGGGGGGGAAATGCTTCACAACCGCGTCCCCCAACGACTCTCGACATAATGCTGAGCCAAACGATGTTGGCCGGGAAAATAAATAAAAATACAGTTTTGACGTTTTATTATTTTTTTTAATGTATTGGAACAAAGAGTAAGCCGCTGTGCAAATGCCTCCAAGTGAAAGCTTTAAATCCCAGAAGATCACAAAAAATCAGGGCTGGAAAAGATTCGCTTCGTCGACAACAGAGCTCTGGGCTGAAACAGTAGACCTGAATTGCCTGGGACCGATTTCTCACCAGGTGCTGCTTCACCACCGGTCTTCCCTTTGCCCCGATTGCATGCTTCAATTTCTCACTATTTGCCGCGGGGCGCGCATTTTGACCCACAGCTTCACACGATTCACCCCGTGGCTTCAGTGATCCTGTTTTTTGAGGATCCTGAAGCTGTGGAGGAAATCAGAGGAAATCGGGCGAAGCCACAGGTCAAAATGCGTGGCAAATTGCGCGCCCTGTGGCAAATAGTGAGAAATTGAAGCATGCAGTCGGGGCAAAGTAGGGTTGCCAAGTAGGGTCTACTTACCGGCGGGGGGGGAGTTGTTCTCCCCCCAGGAGCTCTTCTGGTGCATGCGCTTTGCGCATGCACCACAGCAACGTGATGACGTCACCCGGAGGTGACGTCATCACGTTCGGGGCGTTGCCAGGGCAACGCTCTGGCAATTGCCCCAAAAACTCTATGGTGTCATATATTTTTGGGGCGATTGCCAGAGCGTCGCCCTGGCAACGCCCCCAACGTAATGATGTCACCTCCGGGTGACGTCATTACACAGGGGAAGTCATCTTCACTGGACGACTTCTGGGGCGGGGTTCCCCCTGCCGGCCGAATGCCGGCCGGTGGATCAGGAACCCCTATAGCGGGGGATCCCCTGCCCCCCGGGCTGACTTGGCAGCCCTAGGGCAAAGGGAAGACCGACGGCAAAGCAGTGCCTGGTGTGAAATCGGTCTCTGTCTTTTCATGACAAAGTGGGAGTTACTTCTCGGTTGGTGGCCTGCTCGGTTCTTTCCACCGAAATCTCATGAACCTGTGGATTTGATGGAAACATCCTTTCCTGGACAGGCCTCAAGAGTTGGCATTGTTGGGATGCCCGTTGAAACATGGCAAAGATGGCCTGGCCTATCTCCTCTCCTCCAGAGTGGCAGATTTATCTTGATGTTGCCAGGACAATCTCCCATTCTGTGCTGGTAGAGGAATCCTGAGAGAGTGTCTTGTAGTTTTTCTGATTTCCATCAGGCTCCCAGAAAAGAATCCCATCTGCTTTGTCTACCCGGGGGGCACACATACCACAATGGGGTGGCAATCGCAGGGCATCTGACCACTCAACCTGTTCCTTTCCCACTTCCACTGTAAAGAGCAGAAGGGTGGGTTTTGTGTTTTGTTGGGGGTGGGGGTGGTTTGGCCACAGTGAATTCCCTGACCAAGAACTGCAACAAAAAAAAGTCTACCCTAAATCCCACTTACACTTAATCCACTTAAAAAGGAATAAGGGAAACGCAAACAACAAATTCCTTGTATTTCTTTTCTTGGGAGTAATAAATCCATAGGTGCGCTTGCCTTCCACGTGATGGGGCTTAGAAGACTCCTTTGCATCAAGTTCCCAAACTGGTTAACCTGTTCACTCCCTGGCTGTGCAAAAGTTGGAGGTTTTTTGTATTTTCACAAAGATCCTTTTCAAGAGAGCGGGGGGTGGGGACTAGAGACTATATTTTAGAGAGTCAGAGAATATAGACCTTTTCCAGTGTTATAACAACATGTACCAGGAAGGGCCCTCACCTGGATAACCCAGGCAAGCCCGATTTCGTCAGATCTCAGAAGTTAAGGCCGACCCTGGCAAGTACTTGGATGGGAGACCTCCAAAGGATACCAGGGCTGGGGGGCAGAGGCAGGCTATCAAGCCACTTCTCTGAATGTCCTCCAAGCCGCAGTATGAGTCACCTTGACTTCCAAGCGCAGCCACATGCACAGATGCAAGCGCGCGCACACAAAATGAAAAAATACCGAACCCCCCCCCCCAAAAAAACCATGTACTTTTACTTTTGTAACATCTAAAGGGCTATATATTTCTTCTTGTGCGCCAGATTCCAGATCATCAAAGCACACCTGTTACCCAAGCTGAGTCCAACCAGCTGGAGTTAAAAAAGAATGCTCAAAAATTGGCCTCTGCGTTACGTATCGATCAGACTGTGGATAAGTACAGGAATCTTTTTCATTTTTGTACTCTACAGAAATTGTTATGGGAAGCAAGATCCATGCAGTGTTCCAAAACGACCTGGCTTCTACGCTTAAATCCCGAAGAAAAATGAGTTCGAAGTGCCAGGATTAAATCCCCGGCCATTCCCTTTCCCAGTTCTTTGAACTTTTACCTGCACACATTTCCAGGAGACGTCAACACATACATCACGTCTTGGCTGCGCCAAGGTGTTTAACTATTACAAGTCAAAAACTTCCCGGTTGTACTCAGCACATAACGTTCCTTTTTTAAAGGCCTACGTATCACAACGAGCAGAATGAAAGCTACTGTTGGGGACAGTAAAGCTCTGAATGAAGGCTGGTTTCTTGCGCTTGCAGATCTGGGACCTCTAGAACACCTCCGACTCCGCCATGTGAGGATCATGTTCCCCATGTGAGGATCATGTTCTCTGCATATGCATGACTTGTGCACGCCAGACTTTTCACACTTGAGAGAGCTGCTGAAAAGCTTACACCCTCGTTGCTGAGGGAGGGCTTCATGCTTCAATCGATTAAATTGGCAGATTTATCATATAGTTCAGAACCACTTTTATTCAGTGGAGGTGTAAAATAACACGTATCATTTCTTATATATGGAAGCAGAGCTGGCCTATCCATTAGGCATACCTGGGCAGTTATCTGGGGAGCCAGAAGTGGAGGGGTATAAATACCAGCCCCATCATTGCCAGTTTGGTATCTTAAGAGCGCGGAGTCTAATCTGGGAGAACTGGGTTTGATTCCCCACTCCTCCACATGCAGCTGCTGGTGTGACCTTGGGTCAGTCACAAGTTCTCTCAGAGCTGTTCTCTCAAGAGCAGTTCTTGACAGAGCTCCCTCAGCTCCACCTACCTCACAGGGTGTCTGTTGTGGAGAGTGGAGGGGAAAGGAGATTGTAAGCCACTCTGAGACTCCTTCAGGTAGTGAAAAGAGAAGAAGAAGAAGAGGAAGAGATTGGATTTATACCCACCCTTCACTACCTGAAGGAGTCTCAGAGTGGCTTTCCTTTCCCCTCCCCACAACAGACACCCTGTGAAGTAGGTGAGGCTGAGAGAGCTCTTTCAAGAACTGCCCTTGAGAACAGTTCTGAAAGAACTTGTGACTGACCCAAGGACACACCAGCAGCTGCATGTGGAGGAGTGGGGAATCAAACCTGGTTCCAATCTCCTCCTCCTCTCAACTGCCCACGGTGAGTGATTTTGCAATGGTAATTGGCTGCCCTAGGAAGTGCCCCGTGCCACTGTTGTCATTCCACAGCAAGCCTGCTCCCTCCCTCAATCAGGGGAGGAGGGCAGGTGGTAGCTTCCCCATGGGGTATTGGAAAGACAGTGGGTGGCGGCTGGTGAAATCCTTCACCTAGGGTGAAGGTTGTGTTGAGTACAGACCACAGTGTGATACTGTGGTGTAGGAGTCACGGGTTCAAATCCCATTTTGCCACTATGTGACCTTAGGCTGGTCTCCCTCTTGCAGCTTAACCAACCTTACAGGGTGGTTGTGAGCATAAAGTAGGAAAGGGAGAAGCATGTACCCCGAGAACTTTGGGGGAAGGGTGGTATAAAAATCCACTAGATACAGTAGCCTCCATCTGATTTGGGGTCTCACATACCTGCTTTTTTAAAGGAAGAATTGCTTGAGAGCTTATTCATGGAACTCCCAGCACAGGGTTTCCAACACCCGCTTGGGAAATACCTGGAGATCTAGCTGGAGGAGGCTGGGGAGGGCAAGGTTTGGAGAAGAAAAGGACTTCAGCAGGGTGTAATGCCATAGAGCCCACCCTTTAGAGCAGCCATTTTCTCTAGGGGAAGTGATCTCTGTCATCTGGAGATCCATTGTAATTCCAGGAGATCTCCAGCCACCACCTGGAGGCTGGCAACCCTGTCATCCTGGGCCGTTTGTCCAACGCCTTATCTTCCACCTTCTGCTGCAATCCCCCCTCCCTCAAAAAAGAGAGTCAACACAGGTAAGGAATTAAAATTATTTTCCTGACTACTGAGCCATAAAACCCCTGAATCATCTCGATCCAAATGGCCGGTTTTCGTTTAACTGGGGGACGGCTCGGCCTGGTCGTTGCCTGGGCTTTTGTGAGAGACCAGCTGTCCACGTTATTTATAATCAGCAGATTTCATCCAGCACTCTGGCACCGGGATGATGCTGGCTGCTATGGACGATGCGTCCAGAGAAAGAAAAAAAGAAAGAAAGAGAGAGAGAGAGAGAGAGAGAGAAAGAAAGAAAGAAAGAAAGAAAGAAAGAAAGAAAGAAAAGAAAGAAAAGAAAGAAAAGAAAGAAAAGAAAGAAAGAAAGAAAGAAAGAAAGAAAGAAAGAAAGAAAGAAAGAAAGAAAGAAAGAAAGAAAGAAAGAAAGATGTTCATGCATAACCTTTTCGGAGTGACGCGGGACTCAAAAAGCAAACGCACCTCTCTCTCTGCCCCCCCCCCACCCGAAAAGCACACACTCCGTCAAAAGTGGGCCAAACTGATGGGCCGAAGAGGGTTACTCTGAGTATTGACACGACGCAGCTAAATCCAGTGTATTAAGTGGAGGGAGGATTGTCCCTTTGTTCGTCCAGCGGGTCAAGTGGAGAGTCCTCCCGCAGAGGACGAGAGAGAGGGGATCACAGCTGGAGCCCACTTCTCCACTCTCTTTCATGTCCGCCGCGTTTGATTCCGGCTGGGGACAACCCCATCCCCAGTGCGATCTTTAACAAACGCCTCCTTTAAAATTGTCAACAACCGAGTGGCATTCCCTCGGCGGAATGGGATTAAGAGGCGGTTTATCATCTGGAGCATCTGTTAAGCATTGGTTGCGGCCGGCTAGCCAGCAAAAAGAACCGTCTTGCTCTTTCTGTGAAATGAGTTATCTTAAGAACTTTACACATCAGCCAAAACATTGTCCCAGAGCATTAAATGAACCAAAAGCCCAAACTATTATCCCCCCACCCACCCCGCCACATGGCCCTATAGGTCTCTCTTGAAAGTTACGGTCCCAAGTCACTTCTGAGTAAACCTGCTCAGGACTAAGAAATAAAGTCTTCCAAGGCCAGAAAGAATCCCCCTGTTGCATGAGAAGTGGAGGTTCGAGACCTTGGGGGCGGCAGGGTTTGGGAAGGGGAGGGGAGGGGACCTCAGCTGGGTAGAATGCTCTCAAGTCCACCGTCCAAAGCGGCCATTTTCTCTGGGGGAACTGATCTCTGTCGTGTGGAGATCAGCCGTAATTCCAGGAGTTCTCCAGCCCCCACCTGGAAGTTGGCACCCTAAAATCCAGGACGGAAGTTTGCGACAGTCTCCAAATGGCATGCAGGAGGTGTTTCCAATTTAACAGCCTGCATCCAGCCGCACATGCACAGACCCGCATTCCCCCTCCATCCTTGCGAACCCTTCTGGCTTCCGGAGAGATAATTCTCAAGGTCGTGGGATCCACCTGGGGAAATAACTGTCCGGGCTGCAGGGGCTGGAATGAGGAGGAGCTGAGGAGACAATTTCATCCTCCCTCAAACCCAGATGAATAGAGTTGCCAACTCCGGGTTAAGAAATTCTTGGGGATTTGGGGGTGGAGCCTGGGGAGTTCAGAGTTTGGGGAGGGTGGGACCTCTGTGGGGTATAATGCCATAGAGTCCACCCTCCAAAGCAGCCATTTTCTCCAAGGGAAAGGATCTCTGTCATCTAGAGATCAGTCATAATTCCAGGAGATCTCTTGCCCCCACCTAGGGGCTGGCGACTGTACCCACACAACTGCTTTCAGCAAAGACAGAACGCAAGGACGTTGCAGTGGAGGAGAGAAAAGTGATTAAAATGGCAATAAAGGGGAGGCAACTGGGAACTTTTAGGGGAGATTTGAAGAAAGGAAATGATTTGGTCACTAGAGAGGAGACGTTTCCTCCAGAGCAGACAGAGTCTCACAAACTTCATTGCATCTAAATTTTGCGGGGGGAGGCCGGTTAAAACTGACTGAACGAGGAGATGACTGAGAGATATGATCAGAGGTCATTTTGTAGAAAAAGAGGTGCAGGAGCTCATTAGCATAATTTATTTGCATATGCTACACCACCTGACATTACTGGAAGTATGTCAGGAAGGAAGGAAGGAAGGAAAGAGCTGGCAGAGAGAGGACAGCTACTAATCCAAGCCTCAGAAATACCCCTATTCTGGGAGGAGAGCTTCAGTGGTGGCTGAAGCCTTCAGAAGGCCAGTCGGAGGAACAAGGACCTTTCCAGGGGACGGGGTCATTTTGCTGCAGCCATGACACAAGCAGGCATTCCCCTGGGGGGGGGGGCTGGCACCAACTCCCGGAGCTGAGCTCCCCCGAGCTCCTGCTCGAAAGGACCCCTGGATATGATCACCATCTTCAAGTACTTGAAGGGCTGTCAAATAGAGGATGGTGCGGAGTTGTTTTCTGTTGCCCTAGAAGGTTGGAACAGAACAAACAGATTGAAATTAAATCAGAAGAGTTTTTGGCTAAACATTAGGAAGAACTTCCTGACAGTTAAAGCAGTTCCTCAGTGGAACAGGCTTCCTCGGGAGGTGGTGGGCTCACCTTCTTTGGAGGTTTTCAAGCAGAGGCTGGGTGGCCATCTGACCGCAATGCTGATTCTGTGAACTTGGGCAGATCACGAGAGGGAGGGCAGGGAGGGTTGCCTGACCCCAAAGTGGCTTCCTGACCCCAAAGTGGCGATCGGCATTTCCCTGGGCGTATTAGAAAGGGCCACGCGAACTAAGCACTGATGCTTAGTTCGCGTGGCCCTTTCTTACACGCCCAGGGAAATGCTGATTGCCACTTTGGGGTCAGGAAGCTATTTTTCTCCAGGCCACTTTGGCCGAGGATCCTGGAAGGTTTTTTGCCATCTTCTGAGCATGGAACAGGGGCCACTGCAGATGTGAAGTGGGAGGTATTTGCCAATTTCCTGCATTGTGCAGGGGGCTGATGACTCTGGAGGTCCCTTCCAACTCTATGATTCTAGGATTCTAGGTGGACGGTTCAGCTTCCCAAAGAATTCCCAAAGGGAGATACAGATATTCCCGGTGATGCAACTCGTTGTCTTCCATAGGTGGACCTTGCCCTGGAGGGGGCAGGGGAGGGACTGTGGCTTGGGGGCAGAGCCCCCACTTTGCATGCAGAAAGTCCCGCATCGAATCCTCAGCATCTCCATTTTAAAGGATCTCAGGGGTTTGGGAAAGCCCTTTCTCATCAGAGACCCCCGAGAGCTACAGTTAGCCTGAGCAGCAAGCACCCTGGACCAGTGGTCCGAATCAGCACACGGCATTTCTTTCCCTCCCTCTCGCCGCTGCCATTTACGGCACAAAGACAAGTTCTCGAAAAAGGCAACAGCTGCCTCCTTTTACAGGGCTACCACTGCTAAGCAGATTGTTTGAAAAGTTAACAGAGGCAGCGTCTGTCTTTTCCAGCTGTTCCTCCCCAAGGATGCTGACGAGGCACTGGAAGCCAGCCGCAAACTTAACCTCGGCCTGTCTTGGCTAAGGAGAGGTTACTGGGAGAAGCTCTTTACAAACGCATCTCTGAATCCGGGAGCAATGCTATTGGTATTAAAAGAAGCCACAGCTTGCCTACTATTGAGAAACCCCTTTCTGGATGCTGGTGGCCTGGGGGGGGGGGATTCTTGTCTTATTGCAACAATATCTTTAAGGGGAAGGCAACGGTGCACAGGAGGAGGAGGAGGAGGAGGAGGAGGAGGAGGAGAACCAAACATTCCCAGAAGATAATGGATTTCTAGACCCAGTCCATGTGGGGTTCCAGCCCTCTCTCACACATGAAGCTACACGATACTGAATTGGGGGGACCCCAAAAGGTACTGAGTGCTATAGGCGTCAACTACGGGGGGCCACCCCCGAAATTTCCCGGGGGGGGACTGAGCCCCCCCCCCTGGGAAAACGGAGCGCCCGCTGCTGCACCTCCCCGGGCCCTTCCTAGGGCCGCCACTGCTGCCGTCTCTCTCTCCCCCCCCCCCCCGGCTGCCTCCATCCCTCCCTCTGTCCGTCCAGGGGCCAGCTAGGCAAATGCCCAGCTGGCCCCTGGACGGATGGAGGGAGGGACGGAAGCAGGAGTGGCCAGGCGGGGGGGAGAGGCAGCGGTGGCAGGGACATGGTCCCAATGTGCGCGCGTGCACACAAGAGCCCCCCCCCCCCCCGAGATTCTAAAACTCGACTCCCCTGCTGAGTGCAGGAGACCACAAAATTCTCTACTGTAACCTGCGGCCAAGTATTTGGATTATTTTTGAGGCCCTTTGTTCCCTGTTTCCGATGAAATCACATATCGGAGATACAGCAGACTTTATTCTCAAGACTGAAGATTTTTCTTTTGATAAAGACAATCTCACAGAATCATAGAGTTGGAAGGGACCGCCAGGGTCATCTAGTCCAACCCCCTGCACAATGCAGGAAATGCACAAATACCTCCCCCTCCACATCCGCAGTGACCGCTGTTCCATGCCCAGAAGATGGGGAAAAAACCCTCCAGGCTCCCCAGGCAAACTGGCCTGGAGAAAATTGCTTCCTCACCCCAAAGTGGTGATCAGCATTTCCCTGGGCGTGTAAGAAAGGGCCATGCGAACTACGAAGAGAAGAAGAGATTGGATTTATATCCCGCCCTTCACTCACTTGGAGTCTCAGAGCGGTTTACAAACTCCTTCCCCTCCCCACAACAGTCACTGTGTGAGGTGGTTGGGGCTGAGAGAGCTCTGAGACAACTGTCCTTGAGGGAACAGCTGGTACAGAGCTATGGCTTGCCCAAGGTCATCCAGCAGGTGCAAGGGGAGGAGTGGGGAATCAAACCCGGTTCTCCCAGGTTAGAGTCCGCGCACTTAACCACTACACCACACACCACTACAACCACTACACCAAACTGGCTCTCTGAGCACTAAGCACTGAGGCAACCCTTCCTGCCCTCCCTTCTCGTGATCTGCCCAAGTTCACAGAAAGCAGCATTGCTGTCAGATGGCCCTCTAGCCTCTGTTTGAAAACCTCCAAAGAAGGAGAGCCCACCACCTCCTCCCGAGGAAGCCTGTTCCACCAAGGAACCGCTTGAGCTGTCAGGAAGTTCTTCCTGAAGTTTAGCCGAAAACCCTTGTGGTTTAATTTCAACCTGCTGGTTCTGGTCTTTTCTCCCCACTGAGGACCCCAAATGACTTACAACCCCATTCGCCCCTCCTCCACTTCATCGATCGTGTGAGTTGGGTCAGGCAAAGAGCGGATGGCCCAAGGCCACCTGGCGATCCTTTGTGGCAGAGTGGGAGATTCAAATCTGTGGTTCCGAAATCCTAGTCCGATACATCACTGGTTCCCAAAGTGCGCAATACTGCCCCCTTGGGGGCGCTGGAATGATCCAGGTGGGTCGGAATGATCCAGGTGCAGACCCACAAACTACATCTTTTTCTCCACTTCTTGAAGGTAGATATCCAGGGGGGCGCTGAGTAATTTTTTTTTTCTGAAAAGGGGGCGGTAGGCCAAATAAGGTTGGGAACCTATGCCTGCTACACCAACCCATCCACTGGGTTTTCAAAGACTGGTAAAGAGCAGCCGTTCTTTGGGCTGCAACTTCACTTCCGAAATGTGCAGGAAAGGGCAGCCCGAATAATCCAGGGGGCCTCCGTTTCCCCACAACCCGAGGCTTTTCCATTTCGGAAGGAAGAGGGGCCCAGGCAGGGGTCATATTGTAGAAAAAGAGGTGCAGGAGCTCATTAGCATAACTCATATGCATAACTCATTTGCATATGCCACACCCCCTAACGTACCGGAAGTGTGTCAGAAGGCCACCCCCACCCCCCAGGCTCCACTCCACAGGTGAGTGAAACTGACCTGCTCTTCCTCCAGTCCCTTTCCCCATCCAATACTTTGTGCAATAAAAATAAGCGTCAAGAACACACCCTCATTCACTTCCTGCTCCCTTGAAACCACCAGGTTTCAAGTAGACTTGAGATACCCAGGACATGTGCACCACCCATCCCTTCCCCTTCCCCTCCCCACAACAAGACGCCCTGTGAGGTAGGTGGGGCTGAAAGAGGTCTTTTGAGAACAGCTCTGAGAGAACTTGTGACTGGCCCAAGGTCACACCAGCAGCTGCATGTGGAGGAGTGGGGAATCAAACCCGCTTCTCCCAGATTAGAGTCCAACTCCTGACCACTCCACCAAACTGATGGGGTGAAAGCTGCTGAAGGGTTGGTGAAATTTCTCCAGTACTTATGTGCCATGTGCCCAGATAAAAAATGGTCTACTTAGAAAATGTATATGCCACCTTGAGCAAGTCTCTGGAAAAGCAGCACACAGTCATAAAAGGAACAATGATAAAATTATCAATATTAAAACAAAACATTACAAACAATAAAGACCCTAGCAGGGCTTTCCCAGGGGCGCTGCGCCTCTGCACTGCTCAGGGAAGCCGAGGAGGGGGCGGGGCTTGGTCCTGTGCCCGCCCCCTGGGCTCCTCACTCCCGGAGCTGCGCTCCTGTGCGCTCCCGCTCCAACGGACCCCTGGGCCCAGGAACTCAACTCAACTGACATTATTTTGCTTTGGCACTAGTTCCAGAGGGTTTCGGTGTAGAATTCCAGGCCTGCCTTGGGCCTCGAGGAAGTGCCTCACTAGACCCAAGATGGGCAGACGTCTCTTTCCAGGGACCTGGGAAAGTTTCTGCAGGAACAGGAGAGTGCCTCTCCAGGGTGTCAGGAGGGGGGGTCCTTCACATCACCTACGGTGGAGTCCTTTTTTAAATGGAGACAGTCCTATAGCCCCCATGGGGCACTTGGGGGCCCTGCCCCGTTAGTTAAAAGCCCCGCCCCACAAATCGTCATGCCAGACACTTTATTGGGGGGGTCTTATTTTGTATTTTTTTAATATGTGTGTTGTTGTTGTTCAGTCGCACAGCTGAGTCCGACTCTTCGCGACCCCGCGGACTGCATCACGCCAGGCCCTCCTGTCTTCCGTCGTGCTCCGGAGTTTGTTTCATTTCATGTTTGTTGAATTGATAACACTGTCCAACCATCTCATCCTTTGCCGCCCCCTTCTTCTTTCGCCTTCAATCTTTCCCAGCATCAGGGTCTTCTCCAGGGAGTGCTCCCTTCTCATTTGGTGGCCAAAGTATTTGAGCTTCAGGATCTGTCCTTCCAGGGAGCAGTCAGGGTTGATTTCTTTTAGGGTTGACTGATTTGAACTTCTTGCAGTCCAAGGGACTCTCAAGCGTCTTCTCCAGCACCATAATTCAAAAGCATCTATTCTTCGCCGCTCGGCCTTCCTTACGGTCCAACTCTCGCAGCCATACATCCCTACTGGGAACACCATGGCTTTGACCATACAGACTTTTGTTGGCAGGGTGATGTCTCTACTTTTTATCATGCTGTCTAGGTTTGCCATCGCTTTCCTCCCTAGGAGCAGGCGTCTTTTAATTTTGTGGCTGCAGTCACCGTCTGCAGTGATCTTTGATCCCAGGAACGTGAGATCTGTTGCTTCTTCCATGACTTCCCCTTCTATGTGCCAAGGACTGATGGGGCCGGATGCCACGATCTTAGTTTTTTTGATGTTGAGCTTCAAGCCAACTTTTGCACTCTCCTCTTTCATCCCTAGCAAGAGGCTCTTGAGGTCCTCTTCGCTCTCTGCCATTAGAGTGATATCGTCTGCATCTCTGAGGTTGTTGATGCTTTTCCCGGCAATCTTAATTCCGGCTTGCGATTCATCCAGGCCGGCATTTCGCATGATGTACTCTGCATAGGCAGCAGCACTGTAGCTTGCTTCCAGGCTTCCCTCTCCCTTCCACTGTGGAATTCTTGGGGGTCCTCATGGGACCTGGGAAGAGATAGCTCAGAAGACATTTAAATGCCTTTTGAGTTCCTTGGAAGGGACTTTTAGGTGCCCTCTGAGCTGTTTTTGCCTAGAAACTGATGTGCTCCCTGCCCCTTCCATTGAAAGAAAGGGCCAATAACAGGTCGGAGCCGCCCCCTTTGAAGACAGACATTCAGATTAATTCAATTAACGGTAATTTATCTGCCCCCTTAAACATGTAAATGCCCCCCTCCAAACAAAATGAAGTCCTGACTACAGGGCTGACTGGAGATGCCGAGGATTGAACCTGGGACCTTCCGCATGACAAGCAGATGCTCTACCACTGAGCCACGGCCCCAGTCATGTCCCCACTGGAGTCGAGGTCATCCTCCAAAACAACTACTTCTGTACTTGTGCCATTGGCCCTCGGAGTCGTCCTCCTGTTCACAGGCCTCTGGCTGGAACATGGCTTTTTCCAGTGATGCTCTTAAATCTGTTTTAGTGATGTTCTCTGACTGTACATGAGTCAAGTAATGGGTTTGGGCCAAAAAGAGAAAGACTGACAGACAGACAGACAGACCCCATCTCTGGGGGAATGAGAGAACCCAATCGGTTTGACGCCCACCTAGCCTATATTCCATACCCTAGTACCCACTGGGGGGTGGGGGGGGGTGGGCAGAGATGCTTGGTGGCTCCTATGATAAAGGAAGGGTGTCAGACAAATGTGAAAAGCAGGAACCGCTGAAAAGGCCAAGCAGCTGCCAGAATGCAGAGCCGATGTGCGCATTTCCAGATGTGACTTCAGGATTTCTCATCAACACCTGTCGGGATAGCTCTACTGTTCCCTCCCCCATCCCACACAGAACGTACGAATTCAAAAGCAATTTCCTCCCGTTCCATGATGGGCAATTCTTGACTGTGGTTAAGAGAGGCAGACTTTAATGTGGAGAGCCGGGTTTGATTCCCCACCCCTCAGCCTGCTGGGAGACCTTGGGCCAGTCACCGTCCTCTCAGAACTCTCTCACCCCACCTGCCTCACAAGGTACCTGTTGGGAGGAGAGGAAGGGAAGGTGATTGTAAGCTGCTTTGAGACTCCTTAAGCCCTGACCTGGATAGTCCAGGCTAGCCCAAACTTGTCAGATCTCAGACGCTAAGCAGGGTTTGTTCCTGGCTAGTATTTGGATGGGAGACCTCCAAGGAATACCAAGGTTGTGATGCAGAGGCAGGGAACGGCAAACCAGCTCAGTCTGAACATCTCTTGCCTTGAAAACCCTATGGGATCACCATAGGCCGTGACTTGATGGCAAAACAACAACAACAAAGGTAGAGAAAAGTGGGCTATAAAAACCTCCTCCTCCTCCTTCTTCCACAAGACAAATGAGGTTGAGGCATCCAACTGTGATTGGAACACAACTGTGAAAGAGCCCAGGTCAAACCTCATGGTTAGCGGCAGACCCAGAACTACAAACTGGGGAGGGGTGTCTCTGCCAGATATCTAAAAAACAAACTGGAGAGGATGCGGTTTTGAGAAGGGAACCTGCAGCACGCGGACAAAGGAGGGCCGGATCCCTTTCTCTGACCCTTGCTCTCCTCTCTCCTCCTAGCTGGCATTCCCAGATGAGGAAATCTGGGGGAGAAGAGGCAGATGGGATATGGGTTAAGCAGCCTTTTGTGGCATGCAGCTTCCAGAAAGCTTTTGATAAAGTTCCTCACCAAAGGCTCCTAAGTAAGCTCAATAGTCATGGGATAAAAGGACAAGTCCTCTTGTGGATCAAAAGCTGGCTAATGAATAGGAAACAGAGAGTGAGTATAAATGGGCAATTTTCTCAGTGGAGGGAGGTAAGCAGTGGGGTACCGCAGGGATCAGTACTCAGCCCAATGCTATTTAACTTGTTGATTAATGATTTGGAGTTGGGAGTAAGCAGTGAAGTGGCTAAATTTGCAGATGACGCGACGTTGTTCAGGGTGGTGAGAACCAGGGAGGATTGTGGGGCACTCCAAAGGGATCTGTCGAGGATGGGCGAGTGGGCATCAATGTGGCAAGTGGGGTTCAGCGTGGCCAAGTGCAAAGTGATGCACACTGGAGCCAAAAATCCTAACTATAAATACATGTTGTGGGGTCTGAACTGGCGGAGACTGACCAAGAGAGAGATCTTGGAGTCATAGTAGATAACTCACTGAAAATGTCGAGACAGTGTGTGACTGCGATGAAAAAGGCCAACGCTATGCTGGGGGTTATTAGGAAGGGAATTGAAAACAAATCAGCCAGTATCATAATGCCCCTGTACAAATCGATGGTGCGACCTCATTTGGAGTACTGTGTACAGTTCTGGTCGCCACACCTCAAAAAGGATATTATAGGATTGGAAAAAGTGCAGAAAAGGGCAACTAGCATTATATAAGGATTGGAACAGTTTCCCTATGAAGAAAGCTTGGGGCTTTTTAGCTTGGAGAAATGACAGCTATGGGGTGACATGATCACGGTTTGCAAGACTATGCATGGGATAGAGCAGGTAGAGAAAGAGGTATTTTTCTCCCTTTCTCACAATGCAAGAACTCGTGGGCACTCCATGAAATTGCTGAGCAGTTGGGTTAGAATGGATAAAAGGAAGTCCTTCTTCACCCATGGAGTGATAAACACGTGGAACTCACTGCCACAGGAGGTGGCGGCGGCTACAAGGATGGATGGCTTCAAGAGGGAATTAGATAAACATCTGGAGCAGAGGTCCATCAGTGGCTATTAGCCACAAGGTATAGCTAGGATCTCTCAGTCTGGGGCAAGTGATGCTCTGTATTCTTGGTGCTTGGGGGGGGGGGGCAACAGTGGGAGGGCTTCTAGTGTCCTGGCCCCACTGCTGGACCTCCTGAGGGCACCTGGTGTTTTTGGCCACTGTGTGACAGAGTGTTGGACTGGATGGGCCACTGGCCTGATCCAACATTGGCTTCTCTTATCTTCTTATGTTCTTAGGGTTACCCAATCTGGTTTCGGAAATTCCTTGAGATTTTTTGGGGGTGAACCTTTCGGAGAGCAAGGTCTGAGGAGGAGCGAGAGCCCAACAGGACAGAAATGCTTTGGAGTCCACCCTTTTCTCCTAGAGAACTGATCTATGTAGCCTGGAGATCAGTTGTAATTCCAGGACATCAACACAGGCCCCACACGAATTGCAGCTTCTCCCTTGAAAATCACACACACACACACTTGGGCAAAGACGGAAGAAAATAAAGCTGCCCCATTAGATCGGATAAGCGATCCATCTGGTCCAGCATCCCGTTTCACACAGCTGACCAGCCCAGAGGCCTCCGAGAAGACCTCAAAGTGGCACACAGCGCTTGGAAGCGTGACTGGCTCCCAACATGGAGGTTCCATTGTGTTGTCCGTGAATGTGGCCACGAATCCTTCTAATTTCTTTGTGAAGCCAATTAAACTTGCAGTCATCGCACCCCGTAGCAGCCAGTCCCACGAGCCAATTGCTCTTTGAGTGGTGAACTACTTCCCTGAGTTCGGGGATTCCGGAATTCGGTCTGCCGCCCGACGTCTAAATCAGGCCCCGACTCCTTAAGCAGACTTGCGCAGGACAACTCTCCCCCTGCCTGCTCGGCACAGAACACATTGGTAGTTGTGGCGGCTACTCACTGTTGTCACCACAACAGCTAGGCAGGGGAGAGGATTTTGCCATCTCCGCCGTTATGTTTGTACCCCACTGTTCCTTCACAAAGCTCAGTGGTGTATATAACCCCCCCATTTCCATCATTTTTAAAATATGTGCATGTATGTGTGTGTTGTGTGTGAGCGTGTGTGTATGTGCACTTGGAAGTCATGGCGACCTCTGGTGACTGACCCCTACTGGGGGCCTGGAGGATATTCAGAGAGGTGGCTGACTACAGCCTGCCCCCGCCTCTCGACTGCTGGTATTCCTTGGAGGTCTCCCATCCAAGAACTTGCCAGAGTCGACCCTGCTTGGCTTCCGAGATCTGACAAGATCGGGCTTGCCTGGGCTATCCAGGTCAGGGGCCCATTTCCATCATTGTATCCACACTACCACGACCCTATGAGGTAAGTTAAGCCGAGAGAGACTGACTGACCTCAGGTCACCCAGCAAGCTTCCATGGTAGAGTGGGGATTCAAACCCGGGTTTCCTGGAATTTCGTTTCACAGGCAGGCCACACCACACACAACAGAACCTTTCTGCACGACAGGAACAGTGTTTCAACCACGCATTTTGTATTCACAAGTTTAGTTGCGCACTGTGTAGCCTTTAAATATCCCACAGCAACATCCCAGTCTGATCAATGTCTCTTATCCCGTCGTAGGTTTTCACATTTCTGACAATCAAAATAAGAAAGATTCTGTGATTTGTTTGTTTTTAGCAGGCTCTTTGTCATCTTTCTTTCTTTCTTTCTTTCCTTTCTTTTTTCCCTCCTTCCCTTTTTTCCTCTTTCTTTCTTTCTTTCTTTCTTCCTTCCTTCCTTCCCATTTTCTTTCTTTCTTTCCCTCCCTCCCTCCCTCCTTTCCCTCCCTCCTTTCTTCCTTTCTTTTTTTGTAATAACCTTGAACACAGTGACACCAGGTGGCCAGTATCAACATGGTCACCCTGTTGTGACCAGACTGAGATCCACTGGATCCTCTTTAGTCAAGGAGTTGGGGGGGGGGGGGTGATGGGATCCCCCAGAGTTAAATAGCATCCATCTAAATATACTAACTGTGAGTTTGCTGGCAGCTGGGTGAGTTCTCAGATCATTACAAAAAGAGCTTTTCACAACTTGCAGAGGGCATAACTTAGATTTGCTGAGAAATGTATTAATCAGAAAGCATTATGAAGGTATACATTCCTTGATTTATTCCGTTTTTCTCCCCAGTGGGGACCCAAAACAACTTACAGCGTTATTCTCCTCCACTTTATCCTGACGACAACAACCCTGCAAAGTAGGTGAGGCCAAGAGAGTCAAGGTTACCCAGTCAGCTTCCATGGCAAAATGTGGATTAGAACTCATGTTTCCCAGTTCCTAATCCAGGGGTGGCCAAACTGTGGCTCGAGAGCCACATGTGGCTCTTTCACACATATTGTATGGCTCCCAGCAAGGCGGCTGGGGAAGGGGAGAGGAGGCCTGCCTCCCTGATCGGTCTTCCCTTCCCCAGCTAGTGTTCCCCTTCCTAGGTAGGCTTGAGGTGGGGGACAGCAGAGAAAGAAAGCAACTTTAAATGCATTCTGAAAGCACATACCCCCCAAGCCTACAAATATCATTGGACAAATAAATAGCATTATCAATATGTTTTTACCCCTTTTGTTTTTATTTTTGGCAGTCTCATTTAATGTCAGTAAAAACAAATTTGCATATTTTCAATAAGAACACGTGTGTAATATTTGTCCATGTCTTCCGGCTCTCAAATATCTGATTTTATTCTATGTGGCTCTTACGTGAAGCAAGTTTGGCCACCCCTGTCCTAGTCGAACCACCCCCTCCACGCTGGCTGAGCGTTGCCATGAAGTACACTATTTATTTATTTATTTTTCAAGAAAAAGTCAGAGTATTGTATCCTAGACAAAATTTCTGAGAAATATTCACCACTTTTGTCTCAACCTGGTTTCTGGCAATTACCTATTTTTCACATACTGTGAAGGTTCCCCTAGCTCGAAAGCCAGTCGAATCCGACTCTAGGGGGCGGTGCTCATCTCCGTTTCCAAGCCGAAGAGCCAGCGCTGTCTGAAGCTCTGTCTCTGTGGTCATGTGGCTGGCATGACTAGACGTCGAGGTGCACGGAACGCTGTCACCTTCCTGCCGAAGCGGCACCTATTTATCTTGCTTTCGAACTGCTAGGTTGGCAGGAGCTGGGGCCAGAGATGGGAGCTCACTCCGACATGCAGCATTTGGGTCTTGAACTGCCGAACTACAGACCTTCCGGTCTGCAGCTCAGCGTCTTAACCTCTGAGCCACCGTGGCCCAAACTGACCTTTTCTCATATCTACCTTCTCTAGTAGTTCCTCTACTATAGACGGACTCCATTCATGTGGCTTGTTCTGCTACGCGGCTTCTTACTGTTAAATTATCTCCACCCTTGTAAATATTTTTTAATCCTCAGTTATAGCTGTAGCTCTATTGCATGCCTTTTAAAGCATTAGCTATCGACTTGTTGACTCTGATATTAGTTTAGCACTGTTTTCTAGGTTAAGCTTTTTATACGAACTGTCTTATGTTCTTGTAACAGTATTCTTAACTGTTTAATCATTTTTAAAAAATAAGAAATAAATAAGGACACTGTCTTGTTGCAATTGCAGTGAGGCTGTTAGGAAGGTTAGTAGCAATTTCCCCAGAAATCAGGACTGCGGGGTTGGGGGAGCTGAGACAGAAGGCCACACCTAAGTCCACCCAGGCAGTTATTAGCAGGGGCGAGATTCTGCAATGTCAGTCTCCTGGTGGCTGCGCCACACCCGCTCTCGGCAAATGCTTGTGATGGGATGTTGCTGGATGGTACCATGTGGGCTGAGTCGACGACAAAAATTTAAATGGGTGGGTCTGAATGCATGCAAAGATGCCACGGCGAGCATTCCACCCAGCTCAGGGGGCTGCTCTGTAAGAAAACCATTCCGAAAGATATCTTGACAGGGAACAGAGACTATAGCATGTGCTGCCTCTTGCCATCAGAATGCTCTTTCCTGGGTAATTTCTGCACGGTTTAATGTGTCGTGTTTAAATGCTTACGCTTTGTTTGAACTCCGTTTTCAGACTTCTGCCACCCAAACCCTCCTGCATTCAATGAAAGGCATTCAGTACATTCCAACATCCCTTCCAGTCAATCATCTCAGTAAGAAAGAAGAAGAAGAAGAAGAAGAAGAGAAGGAGGAGGAGGAAGAGGAGGAGGAGGAAGAAGAGGAGGAGGAGGAGATTGGATTTATACCCCGCCCTTCACTACCTGAAGGAGTCTCAGAGCGGCTTACAATCTCCTTTCCCTTCCCCTCCCCACACCCTGGGAGGTAGGCGGGGCTGAGAGAGGTTTCTCAATAACTGCCCTTGACAGAACCGCTCTGAGAGAACTTATGACTGACCCAAGGTTGCACCAACAGCTGCGAGCAGACTAGTGGGAGATCAAACCCGGTCCTCCCAGATTAGAGTCTGCACACTTAGCCACGACACCAAGTAACGTAAATGAAATAGGTAGACCAAGATGGGTAGCTGTGTTGGTCTCTCTGTAGCAGCACAGCAGAGCAAGAGTCAAGTAGTCTGAAGAAGTGAGCAGTGATTCACGAAAGCTCATCCCCTGCCACAAATCTTGTTAGTCTTACGGTGTGCTACTGGTAGGGTTGCCAAGTCCTACCTTTGTTGTAACGAGGGGGAGTCCATTGCCACCTGGGAATGCTCTCTTGCGCGCGCTTTGTGCGCGTGGCACAATGACATCGCCCGGAAGTGACGTCATCGCATGAGACACATTGGGGCGGGACCTCTCTAATTCAAGGGGAAACCATAGAGTTCTCCTCGAATTATAGAGTGTCCCCCCGCCAAATGTGCCCAACGTGATGACGTCACCTCCGGGTGACCTCATCGTGCCGGGCACATCTTCTGAAGAGTACTGGACGCATATTACATTACACCTTTGCAGCCCAGCAATTTGGGGGTGAGGTTCCCCCCGGTAGCCCAATCCGGGCCAGCGGGGAGCGGGCCACTGGAGTGGGGGTTTCCCCACCCCCTGGGGGGACTTGGGAACCCTAGGTACTGGACTCTTGCTGTTGCCTAAAATCTGGGAAGGCGACGGATATGACAACCAGGATGGATGGACGTGATGCAGTCCTCTCCAGGAAGTGCCTGTATTATATGTCTCATTATTAAGCACGGTTGCCATTTAGGGCTGCCAGATTTGGGTTAGGAAATACCTGGAGATCTGGGGTGGAACCCGGGGAGGGTGGGGTTTGAGGAGGGGCCTCAGCCGGGCATAATGCTTCTAAAGCAGCCATTTTCTCCAGGGGAACTGATCTCTCATAGAATCATAGAAATGGAAGGGGCCATACAGACCATCGACTCCAGGGGTGGCCAAACTTGCTCAGCGTAAGAGCCACATAGAATAAATGTCAGATGTTTGAGAACTGCAAGAGAGGAACAAATATTATTACACATTTTTGTTTTAAAATATGCCAATTTGCTTTTTATTAGCATTAAATGAGACTGCCAAAAATAAAAACAAAAGGGGTAAAAACAGATATTGATAATGATATTTATTTGTTTGCTAATGATATTAATTTGTCTAAGAGAGAGATGGAAAGAATGAAAGAGGTGGAGAGGGAGCAATTAGATGGGACGGAAGGAGGGAGGGAGGGGAACGGAAGGGGGAGAGAGGGAGGGAAGGAGAAAAAGCATGCCTCCCCAGCTGCCCTGCCGGGAGCCGCACAATATGTGTGAAAGAGCCGCATGTGGCTCCCAAGCCACAGTTTGGCCACCCCTGATCTAGTCCAACCCCCTGCCCAATGCAGGACCAGCCTAAAGCATCTCTGACAAGTATCCGCCAAGCCTCTTCTTGAAAGCTGCCAGTGGAGGGGAGCTCACCACCTCCCAAGGCAGCTGACTCCACCTTTGAACCACTCTGACCGTGAAAGAGTTTTTCCTAATATCCAGCCGATACCGTTCTGTCTGTAATTTAAACCCGTTGCTTCAGGTCCTACCCCCTGCTGCCGACTGGAACAGCTCCTTGCCCTCCTCCAAATGACAGCCTTTCAGATATTTAAAGAGAGCGCTCCTGTCCCCCCTCAATCTCCTCTCCTCCAAACTAAACATTCCCAAGGCCCTCAGCCTTTCCTCGTAGGGCTCAGTCTCCAGACCCCTGATCATCCTCGTCGCTCTCCTCTGCACCCTCTCGATTTTGTCCACGTCCTTGTTGAAGTGAGGCCTCCAGAACTGCACGCAGTACTCCAGGTGCGGCCTGACCGAGGCAGTATACAGAGGGGCCTTGACCTCCTGCGATTTCGATGCTGTGGCCCTTTTAATACAGCCCAAGACTGGATTTGCCTTTTCTGCCACCGCATCACACTGACTGCTCATATTTAGTTTACAGTCCACTCTTACCCCCAGATCTCTTTCACATACCCTTCTCCCCAGAAACGTATCCCCCCTCCAGTATCTGTGCTTGACGTCTTTGTGGCCCAGATGTAGTACTGTGCATTTCTCGTTGTTGAACTGCATCCTGTTTGCACGGGCCCACTTCTCCAGAGTATTCGGGTCTTGTTGAATTTTAACTCTGTCTCCTTGGGTGTTTGCTACTCCTCCCAATTTGGTATCATCAGCCAACTGAATAAGTAGCCCTTCTACTCCTTCATCCAGATCACTGATAAAAATATTGAAAACTACCGGGCCCAAAACCGAGCCCTGTGGCACCCCCCACTGGACGCCCCCCTCCAAGCTGATGAAACACCTCTGACCACCACTCTTTGGGTGCGGTCCCCCAACCAGTTCCCTATCCACCAATCTGTCCTATAGTGCAGTCCACAGTCTTCAAGTTTGCCCAGCAGAATGTCATGGAGAATCGAGGCCCCACCAGGATGTTGGCAATCCTACCGTCCTCAGTCACACACATATGCAGCGTTTCCCCTTCCTCTTTAAAGAAATTTCTTTCTTTTTTTCTTTTTTAAAAAATTCTGACAATATAGTCAGGAGTTACCAAAGGCTGAAAGTATCCTATTACAACCCGTCTGAAAATCTGCACGCAGCAGCTGACGAAACGTGGCGTGCCCGGCTCTTCCAGCTGTTGCCGTTCATTCAAAGACCACCTTTGTTTCGGGGAAGTCGTAGAAACTGTTACTTTTTACAAGGACACGGATCGGGCCAGCTGCCCGCCTCACAAGACGCGATGCAGATTGAGTCGAAGACCCCGGGCTATGCCATCCATCGTTTAATGACTCTGGAGGAATCCCGTTACATTCAACTGGGTGCTCTGGCTTGTCGGGCCATGGCTGACGTGACCGACGCATAAGCTGAGAAGTTAACAATTGGGTACTTATAAAGCTAAAACAAGGAGTCACACAATCCCAATCCCAATTTTTCTTCCCCCCAATCCCAAGCTTCAGACCGGCTTCCTACTCTTGTAGCAGTTTAAAAGACAGATGCATTGAATGCAGATCCGGCCATTAGCATTCCACGCTCTGAGAAGATGGTTGCTCTTTGATTTGATTTTTTTTTTTTAAACGCCACATATACATTTACTATTTCAAATGCTTTTTTGGTCACTTTTCTTATTTTTCTAAAGACGGTTTTAAAACGGTTGTCAGCCTTGTCGGGAATGGAGGGAGGCAAGGTCATGGCAACCCAAGGTCTAGCCAGTCAGCACTGACCGTACACAACTGGATTCCACTACCAACTCGCAGAACTGGCTTTTCTTGAGCTTGAACAGGGAGAGAAAACAGGGCTGAAAGCCCTTGCAACGCCAGCTTCTTGTAATGCCAACCCCACCCGTTCCATTTCCCAAAGGGGGAACGGCCACCTAGATAGAAGACTGTTGACCTACCCTGCAACCGGTGTTCCCTCTAACCTGAGTGAGTGTGAGCTAGCTCACAGTTTTTGAGCCTCCGGCTCCCACGTTTTTGTCTTCGCTCAGAAAGGGTGGCTCCAGAGCAAACTAATTTATGCAGTCGCCAAATTGCTTGCTCACAACTTTAACTGGTCAAGCAGCTGGCCCCCTTCCTTGAACGCAACGAACTGGCTACAGTGATCCATGCTTTGGTCACCTCGAGATTGGACTATTGTAATGCCCTCTACATGGGGCTGCCCTTGTGCCAAATTCGGAAGCTGCAGCTGGTGCAGAATGCAGCGGCGCGGCTGGTGACAGGTCTCTCGGTACGGGAGCATATCCAGCCCGCCTTAAAAGCACTGCACTGGCTGCCTATAGCATACCGAATAAGGTTCAAGTTGCTGGTACTTACCTATAAAGCCCTATAGGGCCCGGGACCTACTTACTTGAAGGACCGCCTCTCACCATATATTCCCCAGAGAGCACTTCAGTCTGGATCCCAAAACCGTGGAATGAGCTCCCAGATAACATCAAGGCCCTGCGGGATCTATTACAATTCCGAAGGTCCTGTAAGACGGAGCTCTTCCGCCAGGCTTTCAAATAGGGGCCGCCTAATACCTACATCCTGGCCCAATTTTCCATCTGCCAGTGTCTGATCAGATACGATGGTACATCTCGATGCTGCTCTGATACTTCGAATTGAAGATACGCCATCTATGTGTTTTGATATGTTTTAATGTCTGTTAAATATGTTTTTAACTTTTTTTTAAGAAATATTATTGTTGCCATAATGGCTTGTTGTTGGCCGCCCTGAGCCCGCCGTACGGCGAGGAGGGAGGGATACAAATCCCAATAAATAAATAAATAAATAAATAAATAAATAACACCAGTCGCTCACAAAGTAGAATTTTTGCTTACAGGATTCCACAGCTTAGAGGGAGCACTGCCTGCAACCAAGCCATCTAGAACTCTTACCTGAGGGTCGCCAAAGATCATTACCTTTCTGACGTACAGTCTGATAGGTTTAAAAACAAAAAACTACCTGGATTGGGAGGGAAACATCTAATGGGAATATTGAGACAGGGTTGCCAGCCTCCAGGTGGGGCCTGGGGATCTCCCGCTTTTATAACTGATCCCCAGCTGACAGAGATCAGCTCCCCTGGAGAAAAAAATGGCTGCTTTGAAGGGTGGCCTCTATGGCACTGTAGCCTGCTGAGGCCCCTCCCCTCCCCAAACCCCGCCTTCTCCTGGCTCCACCCCCAAAGTCCCCAGGTATTTTCCAACCTGGACTTGGCAACTCTATATTGAGAACAGCTGGTTGTTTTTGAAACGTATATTCCCATCCCCACAGAGTAGTTGTTGAGTGCATAAGGATAAGCCAAAGATATCGTACCTTCTCTCGTTATCGTCAAGGTGGGCAAACAGAACGTTCTTGGAAATGGCCTTTGCCAGGGCAGTCATGGTTTTATAGTCCTTTGGTATCACCTGGAGAAGGGGAGACAGAGAAAAAGTGGGAACGAAGACAAGATTTATTATTATAGGAGGTAATGACGGCCTGTTTAGACAATTTGCAGGTATTAGTTGTTGTAGATTTTCCGGGCTGTATGGCCATGGCCTTGGCATTGCAGGACCTGACGTTTCGCCAGCCGCTGTGTCTGGCATCCACAGAGGTATAACACCAAAAGATGGAGTACTCTCTGTGTCAATGTGAAAAGAAAAATGGTAGGCAGGTAATTTATATCTACTCAGGAAGGTGGGGTAGGGGTGAGTCATTATCTGTAGGAGTTTCCCAGGCTGTGACATACTAATGGAGGAGCTTTCCTGAGGAGGTTCTTTTGCATATGGATTGGCTGGTGACACTGTAATCTTATCTGTAGTGGTCAGATGTAGAGCCTTTTCTGTTTTTCAGGACTGGAAACCATGCCCTATTTATTTTTAAACTCTCTTCTTTCCCATTGAAACTGTGTTTATGTTTATGAATTTCAGTGGCTTCCCTGTATAATCTGACACGGCAACTGGATATGTTATCCAGCGTTTCGGTGTCCTAGAATAAGATACTGTGTCCTGTTTGAGTTAGCCTATGTTCAGCCACTGCTGATTTTTCCCGTTGGCCAAGTCTGCAGTGACTTCCATGTTTGAACATTCATGTTTTGAAGGTAGACTGAAGTGTGGCTCCGATTTTAATCCAGAAAAAAATAAAACGGATCATGTGTTGGGGAAACAACAGATTAATCTAGAATTTATTTATTTATTTCTTAAAAACCCTATCTGGACTGGTAGTAAAACATCGAATGGGAATATTAAGAACAGCTGAATGGAAAATAATTAAGTAGCTGGCAAGCCCTTATAGGGTTTTATTTTTTGCAAATGTATCTTACGCAGCAAGATGCATTAATCTTTTAGGCCACTGTCTTGCATAAAGGCTGCCGGCAAGGTTTTTGTTCAGATAGTGAGGTAACTCCCTACAGATCTGACTCCACGTTTCAAAACCAGGTCTGGACTGCTCAGGGCCTGTTCAATAAAACCACTTCTCCATGAGACAACTGACCCTCAGAATTCACAGTGCTAGTTGTGGGAACACTTTGTACGGGCTGGTACAGCCTGCTCGTGGTACAGCCGGATGGAAACGTGAGCTGATAAATGGCATGCCATGAAGCTGGCAACCACAGGCCAGCTTTATCAAACTGTTCGTTTTTTAAACTTATACTCTACTTTTCCACCCACCCGCAGGCCTTCAGTTTACATATGAAAGTACGTAATGCAAGAATGAAAGTTAAAACAGACCTAAATATCACCTGCCCTTCATGAAATCAGTAAAACCCCTAAACTAGCAGGGGTCATTTCGTTAGGGCTGCCAAGTCCAACTTGGGAAATATCTGGGGACTTTGAGGGTGGAGCCAGGAGACTTTGGGGGTGGAGCCAGGAGAAAGGAAGTGACATCATTTTGTGATGTCACTGGTAGTGGCTCTCCAGGGTCTCAGGCTGAGATCTTTAATGTCACCTATGACCTGATCCTTTTTTAGCTGAAGAGGCTGATACCTCCTGCATGTCAAGCAGATGCTCTATCACTGAGCAATGGCCCTACTGAATCCTTCCTCATCTCGGCAGAATATGAAGCACTAAGTGCTGCACAAGTGCTAAATATGATTTTCATATCATAAGAACAGGAGAGAAGCCACAGTGGATCGGGCCAACAGCCCATCCAGTCCAACACTCTGTGTCACACAGTGGCCAAAAATACCAGGTGCCCTCAGGAGGTCCAGCAGCGGGGCCAGAACTCCAGAAGCCCTCCCACTGTTGCCCCCCAAGCACCAAGAATGCAGAGCCTCACTGCCCCAGACAAAGGGTTCCATTTAGACCTTGTGGCTAATAATAGCCACTGACAGACCTCTGCTGGATGGGGACAGAGAGAGAGAGACAGACAGACAGACAGACAGACAGAAAAAAGAAAGAAGGAGAGAGAGAGAAGGAAAAGAGCTGGCACAGGCACTTACTTCCATTTAGACCTTGTGGCTAATAATAGCCACTGATAGACCTCTGCTGGATGGGGACAGAGAGAGAGAGAGAGACAGAAAAAAGAAAGAAAGGGGGAGGGGGAGAGAGAGAGAAGGAAAAGAGCTGGCAGATGCACTTACCCCAGGCCCAGCAGCAACCTTTCAATCTTACCCCAGCCGCATGCAAAAGCAGGCCCTTCAGTTAGAGCCTAGTCCCTCGTTAATCTCTGGGCGGGCTCTCTTGCTAACTCTTAAAGGGGAAATGTCTGGTGAGGCTTTTCACTGCAGGCTCTTCAGACATTTCCCTTTTAAGAGGCCTGGAAGGGAGAGGGCCCGGCAGGCTCCGACGTTCCCCTCCTGTTGGCAGCCATTGCCTCCCCCCGGTGGCCAGTTTTGAAAAAGCGGGGGTAAGCATGAAAAATCGGTGTTTCCCCCGCCCTACCGGGGGACTTGGCAGCCCTACATTTCGTAGAAAAAGAGGTGTAGGTGCTCGTTAGCATAACTTATTTGCATATGCCGCACCCCCCGACATCAGCGGAAGTGTGTCAGAAGGCAACACCCACCACTCAGGCTCCACCCCAAAAATCTCCACTCCAAAAATTCCCAACTCAGAGCTGGTGAGCCAGCCTGACAATTTGACTAAAGACACTTGAGGTTTCCTTTTACCCTACAACAAGCATAGAAACACAGATCAAGTTAGCATGCTTTTGCTTTTTCCCACAGCGCATCCCCATATGTGTCCACTCCTGGGCTTGTTACTCCCAGAACGGCATTCTTGCATGTTCCTGCTCGAAATGACCCCTGAAGATAATTAAATGCTTGCCAAGTGATATATTTGGAAAAGGTGTTCTACAATTAGGGTACCACAACCAAGAAGTCCCTGCCCAAAGTACACACCCACAGGCTCTGAATCTGAGTCGGTAGAGCCTCAGTACACAAGCTGATTTGTCCAGGAAAGGATCCTTCAGATTTCTTCCTGTGAGGCCTCAGCATGGGCTCCCTCTGCAACATACGCTAGGCTAGCCATCTTGGATCTCAGAGACTACAGAGTAGAGCATCTCTTTTCCTAGTGCAAGTTCTTCTGTCCTTCCAATATGGTTAAATTGCTAAAAAAATATTTAATAATGGTTGTGACATGAAACTGACTTATTGCCTAAGAAAGAATAAGAGAAGAAATTGGATTTATACCCCGCCCTTCACTACCCAAGGGAGTCTCAGAGCAGCTTACAAACTCCTTTCCCTTCCCCTCCCCACAACAGACACCCTATGAGGTAGGTGGGGCTGAGAGAGCTCTGAGACAACTGTCCTTGGGAAAACAGCGGGTACAGAGCTACGGCTTGCCCAAGGTCATCCAGCCAGGTGCAAGTGGAGGAGTGGAGAATCAAACCCGGTTCTCCCAGATTAGAGTCTGCGCTCCTAACCACTGGCTCTTGTGCCCACGAGGAATTTTCAGGTCCCCAAGCAGAATTGTAAAATTATTTGAATTACTTGTTTCCAGGGCTATTTTTGGGCAGGAACGCACAGGAACGGAGTTCCGGCTGGCTCCTGAGTTGGCCACACCCAGCAGGAACTCATTAGCATAATAGGCCACACCCAACAGCAGCAACTCATTAGGACTGGCTACATTAGGGGTATATGGCCTAACATGCAAATTAATTCCTGCTACAAAAAAAGCTGTGGGTTTTGACAGCAAGGTAAACAGAATAAGAAACAAAAAGTGGGTGTGGCTGGATGACCACTCTTCTGGTAACACGGGGTGTGGCCTAATATGCTAATAAGCTGTGCTGTCAGTGGTGTGGCCTAATATGCTAATGAGTTTCTGTTGTTGGGTGTGGCCTATTATGCCAAAGAGTTCCTTCTGGGCTTTTTCTACAAAAAAAGCCCTGCTTGTTTCCTATCAGGACTCACAGGAACTGCCCCTGGCAGGCACCAATTTGAGAAGAGGCATCCCCTCCCGCGCAAGAGGGGAGAGGAAATGGGTATCGACACTGACTCTTATCTATTTTGTTACTTAGTTGATCCATAAAATGCCATAAAACCATAAGCTGCCTCAAGCTGGACTCTAAAGAGGCGGCCCAGAAACATTCTAATACATAAATCATACAACAAATCATGCAACAAACCAACTCAGAGGTTTTCGATCGGGTGGTAGCCTTTATCAATAACTAAAGGAAACATCTGCACGCCACCTCACTTCTTCAGCGTCTCCGGCCAGCCGCGTGCCGAAACGAGCCATTTGTAACTTTTATTGGAGGATCCCCGCAGACCGTTACCTTTCTGACGTAAGAGACGGCGTCTTCTTCGGTGTACACCTCGGCGCTGACTCCCCCCCGCCGACGCCGGACTTTGACCACCGGGTTGGGAGGCGGAGGAGAAATCTCGTCATCGTGAGAGTCTGCCTGAGAACCCGATTTCTGCCAAGCCTGGATCTGTTTGCCTTCTTCCTATTAGATGGAAAGAGAAAGGGGGGGGGGACATCTTTGTTTACTAGGAAGTCCTGATTAAAAAAAGCTCAGGGACACGTTGTTTTTCCCTTGCTCTGGAACCGGATTGGCCATGTCTGCGAGACGCTCACACATTGCTTCTGCCAAGCGTGCCTCTGAGGATCAGACTGCGTCTTATGGGGGCAAGTCTGTCACTGGGGTTCCCAGCCTTTCAATGCTCCAAAGCAGCTCTGATCAACCCAGTTTCTATTGGGTCATTCTGTCCCCCAAGAGTGTTTCCCCGATCGAAATCACCCCTCTGAGCAACTCTTAGCACAGGTACTGTCAGACTCTTGGCCAAAGTTACTCCCAACAACACTCTCTGGTAGTCATTTGTTTATCGAGAAATAAAGATGTGCCAAGCTGAGACGCTTGCCGAGTCGGAACTGAAATTCAGGCGCGAAACCCCAGAGTTGTAGACAGTTCAAACAAGGGCCCACCAATCAGTCGCCACATTCATCCCGCCTAGACATTCACGCCGTTGCCAACTGTAAATCACTATAACAATATCTCCAGAGTGAAGCAAGCAGGGATTTGAACCAAGGTCATCCCCAGAGGGGAGGCTATCTTAGGAGTTACTTGCGCCACTACAAAAGCTAGTTTCACACTCTCTCACACACACACCACACACAGCAGGAATTTCCCTCCCTATGAGTCCTGTCAGAAATCATGGCAAACTAGAGGCTAGTTTGACAGGTACAGAGGCAAGCCCTGAGCTGGTAGCCCAGGCTACGTAGATGTTGCCAGATCTCGGAAGCTAAGTAGGGTCGGCCCTGGTTTGCCCTTGGATGGGAGACCACCAAAGAAATCTAGGGTTGGTCTGCAGAGGCAGGCAACGGCCAACCACCTCTGAACGTCTCTTGCTTTGACCTGGATGGTGCAGCCCAGCCCAATCTCATCAGATCTTGGAATCAAAGCAGGCTCAGCCCTGGTTAGTACTTGGATGGGAGACCACCGAAGACCATAGGATCATCTCTGCTTGTCTCTGCCCTGACCTGGATGGTCCAGGCTAGCCCGACATCAGACCTTGGAAGCTAAGCAGGGCTGGTCCTGGCTAGTACTTGGATGGGAGACCACCAAAGAAGTCCAGGGTTGCTACGCAGAGGTAAGCAATGGTGAACCATCTATGGCTGCCTCTTGCCTTGATTACCACCATCAGTCAGTTCCAACTCGACAGCACTTAATGATTAGGAGCTTGGATAGCTCGGAGTAGCCTGGGCTTGTCAGATCTTGAACCGGATCTCATCAGACCTTGGAAGCTAAGCAGGGTCGGTCATGGTTAGTACTTGGACGGGAGACCACCAAAGAAGCCCAGAATTGCTACACAGAGACAATGGCAAACCCCCTCTGTTCGTCTCCTGCCTTGAAAACCCTATGGCAGTGGTGGCAAACCTATGGCAGGTGTGCCAGAGGTTGCACTCAGAGCCTTCTCTGTGGGCATCGCCCCCGCACAGAGTTCGCAAGATTGGACAGCAAAAATCACATTAATTGTTCAAAAGCATGCCAAATGCAAACTTTTGCCTTTCAATAAAAAGTTGTTTGTATCATTGAAAGCTCTGTTATTTTCTTTTAAGACAAAAGATGTTAATGTATGGGTTGTTTTTTCTAAAACGAAAACCTCAGTATTCAGGTTAAATTGCCGTGCTGGCACTTTGCGATAAATAAGTGGGCTTTGGGTTGCAGTTTGGGCACTTGGTCTCTAAAAGGTTCACCATCACTGCCCTATGGGGTTTCCATAAGTCGTTGTGTGACTTCATGACGAAAAGAGGGGGCATGGACTGTATTGCACCTCTCTCCCCCCCCCCCCCCAGTGGCATCTGGATTTGTATCAGGGAAATGGTACAGTACAAATTCGTACACTCGCCTGCCTGCCTGCCCCAGCTTCACAATGCCAATCTAGTTCCCCACCCTACCCCCAGTCCCTTTTTAACACTGAAGAAAACATTACCAGATCCAACCATGGGTCTCCCCCCGACACATCAATCGATCTGAGTTTTTATTGATATTCCACCTGTGAGATTATGAATCGTCTCACTGGGAACCTCTTCAAACGATCAAAGTGAAAATTACTATATAAGAGTTATTTTGGGAGAGATTTGGAACTCAGGAGAGAGTATCTGGGTGGAAGGGTGGGGAGAAGCCACCTCTCCAAATTTTATCTACCTATTTATTGATCTGTCCCACCCTTTTTATGCCACCAAAGAGCTCAGGGAGCTGTACTGTTCTCCCCCCTCTACTATCCTTAATACAACAACCCTGCGAGGTTGGCTACACTGAGAGACACCAAACTACTGCAAAATAGCAGACCGAGGAGATATTTGTTCCTTCTCCCTGCCCCACTTCCTTCCACAATCACCGGCAGTCTGGAAACTAAGGGGAGTGCATGTGTGTGTGCGTGTTCCCTCTAAGCTGAGTTAGTGTGAGCCAGCTCACAGTTTTTTTAGCCTCCAGCTCATACGTTTTTGTGTTCGCTCAGGAAGGAGGGCTCCAGAGCAAACTAATGGATGTAGCAGCCACATCACTCGCTCACAACTTTAATGCCCATAGCTCACAATGCAGAATTTTTGCTCACAAGACTCTACAGCTTAGAGGGAGCATTGGGTGCTTATTTTCTAAAACGAAGGTTCTTGAGAATCATATCCCAAAATTACACATAGGCATGAGTGGACAAGTCATGGCTTCTCTGTGCCAAATGAAACGCACTCTGCCTGAGCTCTGAGGCACTGTTTGATTAGGATTCCAGAGAATCACATGTGACAGCCAGTTGGACGAAGAAGACACGACAAAGAAGAAGAAGACACAATGAAGAAGAAGAGGAGGAGGAGGAGGAGACTGGATTTATAACTTGCCCTTCATTACCCAAAGGAGTCTCAAAGTGGCTTACAATCTCCTTCCTTTCCTCACAACAGACACCCAGTGAAATAAATGGGGTTGAGAGAGCTCTTTCGAGGACTGCTTTTTCCAGAACAGCTCTGAGAGAACTGTGACTGACCCAAGGTCATCCAGCAGCTGCATGTGGAGGCGTGGGGAATCACACTGGGTTCTCCCAGATTGCAGTCTGCGCTCCTAACCACTACACCAAACTGGGAAGGGAGACAAACTATCACACAAACTCCACCATGCTTGAGAATGAACCTGCCTTATTCTGAGTCAGAACACCCAGATCTTCAGCCCCACTAGGGTTGCCAAGTCTGGGTTGGAAAATACTTGGGGACTTTGGGGGTGGAGCCAGGAGAAGGCGGGGTTTGGGGAGGGGAGGGGCCTCAGCAGGGTACAATGCCACAGAATCCACCCTTCAAGGCAGCCATTTTCTCCAGGGGAGCTGATCTCTGTCAGCTGGAGATCAGTTGCAAAAGCAGGAGATCCCCAGGCCCCACCTGGAGGCTGGCAGCCCTAAGCCCCACTGACTGTTCACGCTGACCACAGGCCCCTTTCCCTGTCCCGTAACCTGACAGCCAAGCTACACAATACATTTCTTCACTTGTTTACTCTAGTTTGCCCACATTCCCTGCAGTCATACAGCAGCTGTGGGGAATGGCTTCTAAAAAAGAGAGAGACAGGAGAACCCAAAAAAGCTCGAAAGGGTGCTATGGGGAGAGGAAGCCCCCCCCCCCCCCGGCAGTTTTCCCTGCATCGCTGCTATCTTTTGGATTCTTGTATCTGTATGTTTTTATGACTTGTGTTTTACGTAGACGAAGTTTAATAATTTTTAACTGTTTTGTGACTGCTGATTTCATCGGTTGTTAGCCGCCTAGAGCCGGCCTTGCTGGCTAGGCGGGGTATAAATCCAAATAAATAAATAAATGCACAAAGAATAAAAACCATGTTGGTGGGAGGTTTTTTGCTGCTCCATGTGAAGTATCTGTGCACGCAGGGAACAAAACTGGTGAAATAACTCCCCCCCCCCCTCCAGTGCAGTTTTCACACAAGAAAACGTCTGGGGGAGGGAAGGCAGGAACTCTTCCTTTCTCTGTGTTGCTGTTTTGAGCCCCGGTGTTATGTATGAGGCTGGGACATTCCAGGACTGTCTACCAGAGACTGGCTGAGCTTGGAGCTCTAGAACAATAGCTCACCCAGACTCTAGAGGTGACCAGTGAGGAATCAATGTTATGTCAATAGCCTATCGTTGGGAGTTGGGTGCTGTGTTCCCTCTAAGCTGAGTTAGTGTGAGCTAGCTCACAGTTTTTAGCCTCCGGCTCACACATCTTTGTCTTCGTTCAGGAAGGAGGGCTCCAGAGCAAACTAATTGATGCAGCTGCCAAATCGCTCGCTCCCAACTTTAATGCCAGGAGCTCACCAAGTAGAATTTTTGCTCACAAGACTCCACAGCTTAGAGGGAACATTGATCTGGGTGTGGTTTTGCATGCTATTTAAACAGGGCCGTTGCCCTGAGGTTTTGTCCTTGTTCTTGCTGAATCACAAATAAAGCTGAGCTGATCACTAGGCTTGGGGTCTGACCATCCATGGAACCCAGTATTTTACACCCTTTGAAGCAATTCCCCGAAGCTGCCGTGGGGCTGCAGGGGATCACAGGCAAGCTAGACAAAATATACTCTGTAGTTTGCCTCGGAGACCCTTCCAAATGGAGACTAAACACAGGGCCGTCTGCATGCAAAGCAAGACTTCGGCTGCAGAGTTATGGCTGGTATGCTTTGGCAGGCGAGTTTAGATCAGGCCCCGGTTGGTCAAGTCCAGGATAAACCCCAGCACCCATCTTTCTGCGGGAGTCACATATCTTGCCTGTTTCTCTTCAGGGGTTTCATCTGATGTCCGTCTTTCTACGAAAGTCACACATTTCACCCGTTTAGGGATTTCAACGGGTGTCCGTCCTTCTAAGACAGCCACATGTCTCGCCTGTTTCTCTTGAGGGGTTTCATCGGGCGGCTGCCTTTTCACGGGAGCTGTACATCTCGCCTGTTTCTCTTGAGCAGTTTCATCAGGTGACTGTATTTTTACGGGAGCCGCCTGTTTCACCTGTTTCTCTTGAGGGGTTCTATCCGGCGACTGTCTTTTTACGACAGCTGCATGTTTCGGCTGTCTCTCCTGAGGGGTTTCATTGGGCGGCTGTCTTTTTACGACAGACGCCTGTCTTGCCTGTTTCCCTTTAGGGGTTTCACTGGGAGTCTGCCTTTGTATCTGAGCCACATTTCCTGCCTGACTGCCTTTAGGGGTTTCATTGGGCATTTGGCTGTTTTAAGACAGCTGCATGCCTTGCCGGTTTCTCTTTAGGGGTTTCATTGGGTGTCTCCTTAGTTGCCTGGTCGGGCACACATCTAACGCTGCCTATGACTTGGTCTCAAGGAGTAACACACGGCCACGTCTCCAAGCGCTCTGTCATGAAACATATTATGAAGTCGTTGCGAGTCACCTGAGTTCCACCGGAATTACAGCTGATCTCCAGTCTACAGAGATCAGTTGCCCTGGAGGAAACGACAGCTTCGGAGGGGGGACTCTGGCATTAACATAAGAACTTAAGAACATAAGAATATAAGAGAAGCCAATGTTGGATCAGGCCAGTGGCCCATCCAGTCCAACACTCTGTCACACAGTGGCCAGAAACACCAGATGCCCTCAGGAGGTCCAGCAGTGGGGCCAGGAAGCCCTCCCACCGTTGCCCCCCCAAAAAACACCAAGATTACAGAGCATCACTTGCCCCAGACTGAGAGTTCCTATCTATACCTTGTGGCTAATAGCCACTGATGGACCTCTGCTCCATATGTTTATCCAATTCCCTCTTGAAGCCGTCCATGCTTGTAGCCGCCACCACCTCCTGTGGCAGTGAATTCCATGTGTTAATCATTCTTTGGGTGAAGGAGGACTTCCTTTTATCCGTTCTAACCTGACTGCTCAGCAATTTCATGGAGTGCCCACGAGTTCTTGTATTGTGAGAAAGGGAGAAAAGTACCTCTTTCTCTACCTGCTCTATCCCATGAATACTCTCATAAACCTCGATCATGTCACCCCTCAGCCGTCGTTTCTCCAAGCCACAGAGCCCCAAGCGCTTCAACCTTTCTTCATAGGGAAAGTGTCCCAACCCTTGGAATTATGCCCTGCTGAGCTCCCTCCTCAAACTCTGCCATCACTCAGATCTCCAGGAACTTCCCAGCTCTGTAGTTGACAACCCAAACAGAGAGGTATATCTCAAAAAGAAAGACAGCCCCCATAGCAGGCCTCCACTGCTATCTAGCTACCACAATCCATGTACCTCTGGGTTCCCAGCTTGTGCTCTTAAAGGGACTTTAGCATGAAACCCCCCTAAGACTCCCACGACCCCTTCCTGTTCCCTGCTGCACTGAAGATGGTCCCGTAGCCCCTTTCCAGGTCTTCTCTGCCCTGCTATTACACAGACAAGGCAATTTAGGAAGTGTGTGTCTACCGAATAGGGTGAGCAGAGGAGGGAACAGCTCGGGTATCGATGGCAGACATGTGGCTAATTATCATCTTAATCAGCCGGTTATATTTACACAGGAAATGAGTTATGGTTAGCTCATTGGCGGTAACATGAGAAAAGAGTAGGGTACATGAAATGGTTGTCCTAGTTTGATGGCAGCTGCCCAAAACATTAAGAGCTTGTAAGAAAAACACATGATTAATATATCAGTCGCCAGCGATTCCTGTGCCCATCTGACTAAATCAGCCCCTGATAATGCTTTGGAGCGGGACCAGGAGTAATGCAGTGATATAAGCCGTCTTCCAAAGAATGGCGCAATGAGTTCCATATGTCCGAGACTTGGGGCTTCTGTTGTCAAAAAGCCCCCTTCCGATATTTTCACCCCCTTCCATAATACCAGAATACCAATGGAATTGATAGGTAGTCCATTCAGGACAAACAGCTCTCCAAGGGAGATGCCGGGGATTGAACCTGGGACCTTCTGTGTGCAAAGCAGATGCTCTACCACTAAGCCATGGCCTTTCCCTAAACGAAGTTGCCTTGCACTGAGAAAGACCCCTGGTAAATCCAGGTCGGTTTTGTGTCCGCTGACTGGCACCAGATCTCCAGGGTCTCATGTCTTTCCCATCACAGTTGCCAGGTCCAGGTTGGGAAACTCCTGGAGATTTGGGGACGGAGCCTGGGGAGGACAGGGACTTCAGTGGGGCACAGTGCCATAGAGTCCACTCTCCAAAGCACCCATTTTCTCATGGGGAACTGACCTCTCTAGTCTGGAGAGAAGCTGTAATTCTGGGGGCTCCCCACGTACCACCGGCCACTGGCTTCCCTAGTTCAATCTCCAGCATCTCCAGTTAAAGGACCAGGCAGGCGGTGATGGGAAAGACCTCTGCCTGAGACCCTGGAGAGCTGTCAAGGGGGCCTGTGGTTCAGTGGCAGAGCATCTGTTTGGCATGCAGAAGGTCCCAGGTTCAATCCCCGGCATCTCCAGTTAAAAGGACCAGGCAGTAGGTGATGGGAAAGACCTCTGCCTGAGACCCTGGAGAGCTGTCAAGGGGGGCTGTGGCTTAGTGGCAGAGCATCTGCTTGGCATGCAGGAGGTCCCAGGTTCAATCCCCGGCATCTCCAGTTCAAAGGACCAGGCAGGAGGAGATGGGAAAGACCTCTGCCTGAGACCCTGGAGAGCTGTAAAGAGGGGCTGTGGCTCAGCGGTAGAGCCTCTGCTTGGCATGCAGGAGGTCCCAGGTTCAATCCCCGGCATCTCCAGTTCAAAGGACCAGGCAGGAGGAGATGGGAAAGACCTCCGCCTGAAACCCTGGAGAGCTGTAAAGAGGGGCTGTGGCTCAGCGGTAGAGCCTCTGCTTGGCATGCAGGAGGTCCCAGGTTCAATCCCCGGCATCTCCAGTTCAAAGGACCAGGCAGGAGGAGATGGGAAAGACCTCCGCCTGAAACCCTGGAGAGCCTCTGCCAGTCTGAGCAAACAAAACTGACTTTGATGGACCCTGGGTGGTCTGATTCAATATAAGGCAGCTTCATGTGTTCATGTCTCCCTGCAAGTCCTGAACTTACTACCAGTTTGGGTAGTATTTTATTAATGGAAAGCCGAGGTATACATCTTCCATAAATACATAAATCCATGCTATAGATTCTCCTCCCCGCCCTTCAGCTTCCCCTAGCCCCATGGCATGCAAGCACGTGCAAGTCTCTCCAAATGCCACAAATGTGTACTGGTATTTTTATTAATTTTTTTTTTAAAAGCACAATGCAACTGAAACTTTCCCGAAAGAAACACGTGACCGTTACCGTACCTCAAGTACTGCAGTTAAGGACCGCTGCCCGACGAAATCAACCATGCTTCAGGAACTGCCGACCCCAGAAGAGCAGATTTAGAGAGCGCCCCGAAGTTATCCGCTTCCGACCCGAGGGTTTTTCATGCGCACCTGGAGGGCGCCTGCCAAACGCCCGCCAGGCACGTCATCTCAAAACCCGCCAGTGAGAACAGATTCTACAACGGCTCCCGGATCCACACGGAGACTTCACAATATTTGGAACTCAGCTGGCTCAAAGCAGTCGTCAACAGACACACGGGGTTGGGTGTGTGGTTTTTTTTTTCCTTTTGCCTCTCTAGACGCTCCCACGGCAGAGCTGAGAATCTATCCTGTTATGAGAGAACTCATCTGTTTTGTAGACTGACGGTTGCATAAGTGCAGAGACGGATTGTGTAAATGCGGAGGTCTGACCTTGCCACATCTATATGGCAATTATTTCCACCACAAATTATCCCCGGTCCCCATATATCATGTTCTCCCCACAGATCCTAGAGAGTGCCCACAACAGACACCTTGCTTTTAAAGACTTTTTAACCTTCCCCCCACAAAATTCACAACCCCCCCAGTATCCTTCATGCCCAATTTCCCACTTGCCACTGTTTCTCTCCCTTCTCCACATGTGACATGCATCCTGGACAAACCCTGAGCCCTTCCTCTAACAAACATTCTTCAAACCTGCCCAAAATAGCGACTGTTCGTTCTCCTTTGCCTGCGGAAGAATGGAACTGGAAAGTTTAAAAAAAGAAAACGGGGATGGAAAAATCAATGGCCATTAAAAATGTACAAGAAGCAACTAGCCAAGGGTATCACCTCTGAGTAGCAAAGACAAAAAATATGTTCAGGAAGACACACAGAAAAGAACCTCTGCATCCTTCTGCGAAAGGAACACCACCCTCACCACGTATTTTTAGAAGGAAATAAATATTTTTTAAAAAAAGAGTTACCATATGGTTCATTCTAGAAATGAGACTTCTTCACTACAAACTCTCTCAGTTGCAGCTGTGACCCAGTAGACTTCCCGTGTGCTGCTCTAGGTCGGACCTTCATTACAGAACTCGCTACTGTAAGCACAAGAATTCATGGCATTCGGGGCCCAGCGTTTCAAAAGCCATCCTCCATACATCCTGGGGTAAAATGACACATTCACACACATGCAAATAGCTGTAGCAGATCTTTGAAGGCAGCAGTAAGTAGACCTCTGACAGCAGTAGCCCTTCAAATCCCCGCCGTCGCAGGCCACGAACGCTTCTCCAGAACTCCCTTCCAAGTAAACACCTCTCTCCCATCTTTTTTAATATTGTTGTCATGACAACAAGCTCTCACGCGCGACCAGAACTGTGCATGTGAATTCACAAGTGCAGAGAAATCATAAGTTTGCAATGGTCTCTTTCTTTCTGACAGTGCTTAGGACGTGAAGCTATGCTGCTGACAAAAACAGAAAACCTCGTGCAGCCCAAGTGGGAGAGAGGGTGGGAGGGAGGGAGGGAAAGAGAGAGAAGAAGAAGAAGAAGAAGAAGAAGAAAGAGAGAATGAAAGGAATGGAAAGGAAGGAAGGAAGGAAGGAAGGAAGGAAGGAAGGAAGGAAGGAAGGAAGGAAGGAGAGAAGAGATTGGATTTATATCCCGCCCTTCACTCACTTGGAGTCTCAGAGGGGCTTACAAACTCCTTTCCCTTCCCCTCTCCACAACAGGCACCCTGTGAGGTAGGTGGGGCTGAGAGAGCTCTGAGACAGCTGCCCTTGAGAGAACAGCTGGTACAGAGCTATGGCTTGCCCAAGATCATCCAGCCAGGTACAAGTGGAGGAGTGAGGAATCAAACCCGGTTCTCCCAGATTAGAGTCCGCACACTTAACCACTACACCAAACTGGCTCTGGAAGGAAGGAAGGAAGGAAGGAAGGAAGGAAGGAAGGAAGGAAGGAAGGAAGGAAGGAAGGAAGGAAGGAAGGAAGGAAGGAAGGAAGGAAGGAAGGAAGGAAGGCATTGCTAGTAAAAACAAATAAACAAATAGGAATACTTTTACATTGGTGCTTATAAAATCCTTCATATCAATCCATAGACTAATACCGCTCAGCTTCCACTGAAAAGCAATATATCTGAGACGAGATCTGGCAATATACAAATCTTGTCTGTGTGGTTTTTGCCCTGTGGTTCACATGTGCAAATCTCTGCTGGATGCTGCAGACATTGGGTAAACATGCAGGTGGGGAACGGCCCTACAGAGCCCGCAAAGTCCTTTGTGCACAGACCAACGGAGTCCTTTGTTATATTATTGTCGATAGAACCGCTGTGTTTTGCAGGGTAAGATGAGCCAAACAACCACAACAAAAAGCAAGTCCTCCTTCCAAGAAACTTGCAATCTCAGTTCCAACAGTGGAAAGAGGAAAACTCACGGGAACAGACGAGGGAAACGTGAGAGAAGCACGTAAACAGCATGACCAAAGGGAGAGTCTATGCTGACCTCTGTCATCTATGCCAGGGCGGGGTAGTGACCAGGATGCAGGAGGAGGCAGTGAGATCTGGGTTCAAATCTCTGCAAAGTTTAGCAGATGATCTTACACCTCTCTCTCTCACTCTCTCTCTCTCTCTCTGTCTAAATCTACCTCAAGAGGGCTGTTGTGAGGATAAAACAGCCAGTTTGGTGTAGCGGTTAAGTGCACGGACTCTAATCTGGGAGAACCGGGTTTGATTCCCCACTCCTCCACTTGCACCTGCTGGATGACCTTGGGCAAGCCGCAGTTCTGGCACACCTGTCCTTGAAAAAGAGCAATTTCTGTCAGGGCTCTCTCAGCCCCACCTGCCTCACAGGGTGTCTGTTGTGGGGAGGGGAAGGGAAAGGGGTTTGTAAGCCGCTCTGAGACTCCTTCAGGTAGTGAAGGTGGGGTATAAATCCAATCTCATCATCTTCTTCTTCTTCTTCTTCTTCTTCTAACATGGAGGTGGGAACAACCCTGTAATTCTACCCTGAGCGCTTTGGAAGAAAGGCAGAATAACATGGCTATAAAATGCTTGTGGGGGGGGGGGATATGAAGGCCTAGGGCTGCCAAATACCGGTGACTTACTGGCGGGGGGGAGTTGTTCTCCCCCCGGGAGCTCTTCTGGCGCGTGCACTTTGCGCGCGCGCCACAGCAACGTGATGATGTCACCTCCGGGTGACGTCATTACACGGGGGAAGTTGTCCTCACCAGACTACTTCTGGGGCGGATCAGGAACCCCTATAGCAGGGGATCCCCCGCCCCCCAGGCTGACTTGGCAGCCCTATGAAGGCCAGAGACTGGCTAGGACTGCAGGACGGATAGGGAGGCCCTAATTTTACTCTCCTCCCCCCCCCCTCACCTTTAAACACTACAGTGCAAGAGGATATTTTCCTCTCTCACAGCTTCTCTGCCATTCCAAAGAGCGGGAGAATCTTTTCCATCTGCCGACCTCCTCTGTCCTCCACTAAGAGGCTTCGCCAAAGCGAAAGCGGAGAGACTTGGAGTAACGATATGGATTTTTCATAACGTTCCGGGAAGAGCTTCAAAAGCAAACACGAGCCCATTAAGAATCACTTAAGTGCTCCCCGGTCGCCGCCGTCTCCCCCACGCGCCCCATGCCGAACGTTCTGAAATCCCAGCACGGGGCAAGTTCCAAATGAATGATCCCGCGCACACACACACCACCGCTTCTTTTCAACAGGTTGAATCTTCAACAACAGAGGAAGTGGGTGGCCGACAGTACGATCCTATACAGAGTTATATCCTTCTGTCCTAGAACTGCCAACCTTCAGGTGGTGGCCAGAGATCTCCTTGGATTACAACTGATCTCCAGGTGCCGGAGAGTTCAGCTAGAGAAAACGGCTGCTTTGGAAGGGGGACTTGATGGCATTATGTTCACACTGAAGTCCCTCCCTTCCCCAAACCCCGCCCCTCCACAGGCTCCACCCCCAACATCTCCAGGTATTCCCCAACTCAAAGCTGGCAACCCTAGTCTAACCTCATTGACTCGAATGGGCTAAGCAGGGTGTAACCCTGCTACAGATTGCATGGCCAGGTATCCTGAACACAGTTTTATAACACCAGGGCTATTTTTGGGCAGGAACACACAGGAACGGAGTTCCGGCTGGCTTCTGAGTTGGCCACGCCTACAGCCTCCCCCCCTTGGGTTCCCAAGGCACCTCGCAAGCTGTGGGGCACCTGGGAAAGCCAATCCAGAAACTGCCTTCCTTCCCTCAGGTTCCCCATGCGCCCCGCAAACTGCGGGGCATCTGGGGAAGCCGATCCTGGGAGGGAGCTGTGCTGTCAGGGGTGTGGCCTAATATGCTAATGAGTTTCTGCTGTTGGGTGTGGCCTATTATGCTAATGAGTTCCTGCTGGGCTTTTTCTACAAAAAGGGCCCCGTAGAACACTATAGTAAACTGGCCTCCCCGTGTGGATGACAAAAGCGTTCAAGGGTTGCCAATCACAATAGGGTTGCCCATCTTCCAGAATTACGACCGCTTTCCAGACTACAGAAACCAGTTCCCCTGGAGAAAATGGCTGCTTCGGAAAGTGGGTTCTATGGCATTATATCCCACTGAGGTCTCACCCCTCCATAAACCCCACCCTCCCCAGTCTCCACCCACCCCCCACCCCCAAGATCTCCAAGCATTTCCCAAACCAGAGTTGGCAAGCAAATTCCAGAGACAAACTTCTGGGGGGGACTCCTGGTGCATGCAGAAAAATGAGACTCTGTCTCGAGAAAAAAATGTCACGAGGACTGAGCATGCTGCAGAAGGAATGAATTGGGGCTTTCACACATGTTGAATAACGTACTTTCAGTCACATGAACACAGGGAGCCGCCTTCTACTGAATCAGACCCTTGTTTCATCGAGGTTGGTCTTGTCTACTCAGACTGGCAGCGGCTCTCCAGAGTCTCAGGCGGAGGTCTTTCACATCACCTGCTGCCTGATCCTTTTAACTGGAGATGCCGGGGGTTGAACCCGGGACCTCCTGCATGCCAACCAGAGGCTCTACCGTTGAACTACAGCCCATCCCCTAATCTACTTTCAATGCACTTGCAACTGGTTTTTACTGTATGAAACAGCAAAATTCACATTAGCAATTGAAAGTGGATTAGGGAAGGGGCTGTGGTTCAGTGGTAGAGCATTGGCTTGGTATGCAGGAGGTCCCGGGTTCAATCCCCGGCATCTCCAGTTAAAAGGACCAGGCAGCAGGTGATGTGAAAGACCTCTGCCTGAGACCCTGGAGAGCTGTCAAGAGGGGCTGTGGCTCAGTGGCAGAGCCTCTGCTTGGCATGCAGAAGGTCCCAGGTTCAATCCCCAACATCTCCAGTTTAAAAAGATCAGGCATGAGGTGATGGGAAAGACCTTCACCTGAGACCCTGGAGAGCTGTAAAGAGGGGCTGTGGCTCAGTGGCAGAGCCTCTGCTTGGCATGCAGAAGGTCCCAGGTTCAATCCCCGGCATCTCCAGTTAAAAGGACCAAGCAGCAGGTGATGTGAAAGACCTCTGCCTGAGACCCTGGAGAGCTGTCAAGAGGGGCTGTGGCTCAGTGGAAGAGCCTCTGCTTGACTTGCAGAAGGTCCCAGGTTCAATCCCCGGCATCTCCAGTTAAAAGGACCAGGCAGGAGGGGATGGGAAAGACCTCTGCCTGAGACCCTCGAGAGCTGTCAAGAGGGGCTGTGGCTCAGTGGCAGAGCATCTGTTTGGCACACAGAAGGTCCCAGGTTCAATCCCCAGCATCTCCAGTTAAAAGGACCAGGCAGCAGGTGATGTGAAAGACCTCAGCCTGAGATCCTGGAGAGCCGCTTCCAGTCTGAGTAGGCAATACTCGCCTTGATGGACTGATAGTCTGATTCAGTATAAGGCAGTTTCATGTGTTCATGTAACTGAAAGTGCATGTACTGGCTTGCAGGCTCCGAGTATCCGGTGCCAGGGGTCTGGCAAGGCAGGGTCATTCACTCCAAGGTCAGGGTTTCAGAAGTCAGGCAAGGTTGAGTTACCCGGTCCAAGGTCAGGTTCCAAGAATGACACAAGGCAGAGTCAGTGGCTTAGTGTCTAATCTCTAATGTATGCGTCGCATCCACGCCTAATAGCCTTTCTTGGCTGGTTTTATAGCCACCCACCTAAGGGTCAGGCTTACAGCCAGCTGCTCAGAAGCAATCCTGCCTATACTCATCTTTTTTTATTAGCAAGCAGCTGGCGTCAGGCCAGGAGACGTAAACTTTGCCATCTTGTTTGTAGCTCTGTTCTCAGCCTCCGACTGCAGCACTCTAAGGGTGTAGGTGATACTGGTGAGCTGGGAATGGCCAGCTGAGGCTCACCTGCTGAACCAGGGCTGGAGGGTGTCGGCTCTGCACCGGCTGTTGGCTGTGAATCTTGACACTGTGAATCCTGACAAGCCTGCAGCTCAGTCTCCTATTGGTCAATTTCTGTTGACTCAAGGTTAGTTACAAGGGGCTCCTCTTCTCCCAAGGAGTCTTCACTATCGCTGAGCCATGGCTGATTCATGACAGTGCACTATTCAGCATGCGTGAAAACATCCAATGTTAAAAGCAGCTGAGAGTCAGCTGAATTCTCTCAGCCTGTGCACAGCCCTGAGAGAATTTCCAAACTGTTCCGCTTCTCTTGCCATTCCTAGCTGGTCATGAGATCTAATGGTAAACTTCCACCTCTCTCCGATGTGCTCAGTGAAAGCCACAAAACCAGTAACAGGCGCAATCTCTAGTGACTTGGGGGACTCCCCAAATGCTGCAGAAAAAAGGGGAGGAATCCCTCAAAAATGGGCTGAACAGGACTGAAAATATTCCAAGAGGTATGGAATACCATAAGTGGATGGATGTTAATTAATGGGGGAAGGAAGGAAAAATTCACTTTCTCAAACCCATCTTGAGCGCAAAAAGAATCCCAAAGGATGGAGAATCTGCCCAGCTTCCTTTCCTAAACGGCTGGTTGTATTCAGAGTCTCCTAAAGAGGGGGACCTGAGCCTTCATAGGCCACAAGAGACCAGCTGGAGAATCAATGCAAGGCCTTGGGCAGGCCGGAACAAGCGTGGCTCTGCAACGAGTATCACCATTCCTTGCATTTCTCCCTGGCATTCTCAGACCAAAGGAGCTCCTGAAATGGGTTTGAAGCATATTTATATATGTGTATATATATATATATATATATATATACACAAGTGGTGGAAAGAGATATCAGGAAGGTGGGCTCTTGCTTAGGCTGAAAGCATGCTCTGTGGGATGACACAGTAGGCTTTTAAGTTACAGGCCCAGACCCAAGAGACACAAGTTGATGCAAGGTCAAGCCGAGACCCTTTGCTGCCCAGAGTGTTTGCACCACACAGCTCTCTGATCCAGCGCCCTCTGTGGAGCTGTAAGGGAAACTGGGTCTCTCCCTACAGATCTCAGGTTCCAGTTGCTTCCAGGAGTGATTCAGAGCTGGAGCAGATCTCTAATTGTGAGCCTCAGGTACGCCAGGGACCCTCAGATCCATCTGGAGAAGGGAATTCAGTAGTTCACCTCCAAAATGTGTTGACTGGTTTCACTTTGAGGTTAGGGTTTCATTCTCCTCAGATAAAGAACCTAAATCCACTGCTCCATCCCGCCTCCAACAGTCACATTGTTCCCCATGTAACAGTGGTTGTCAACACGGCACCATGGCCTCTGCTCCTGGGATGCTGGCACCTTCTTCCCTCCACCTCCCCGGAGGAGAAGGACCTTCAGAAGAGCCTGAAAGGAGCACCAAACATGAAACAGCTGCCTCCATCATAGGTGGATGCTTGGCTTGGAACTTCCCACCATTTTGTGTGACTGGCCTCAGCCGTGCACAGCAGCCATTTTGTGGCAGTGGCCTCTAGCTGTTCTCAGAATGCCAAAAGGGGCCTGTCATGGTCTTCATAGGGTGGTCTATGGACTCGGGCTCAGAATCTTCAGAAGAGGAGCCTGAGGAACCAGGAACATCACCTGAGGGAGAGCAGAGGAACAACGGAAACCACTAGTACTGTAGCAGCTCCTCAGACCGTGACCCGTCAGCTCTAGAGACTGATATCAGGGAGCATGCTGTTGAGGCGCCACCACTAGCACCCCAAGCTGCCCTCTGAAATCCTAGGACAGCTATGCATCAGCCATGATGGACTGGGACCATGGCCACTAGTATTCCAGGATTCTCCCTCACTCCGCAGGAACAGCCGAGGCAGCGAGCTCGCAGAGACACAGCTGAGACCAGACACATGGCCAGGCTAGCACCCCAGGCTCCAGCCAGTGAGCCAGACCGTTGCTTTAGCTGACTTGAATTCCCTGCAGGGTTCCGGCCCCATTAGGACCCAGCAAGGTGAATTCCACAAGCCACTTTCAGAACATCCGGGACTGCTATCCCCCATCTTATTTAACCTGAGCCCTATGGCCCAGGCTTGCTTGATCTCATCAGAAGCTGAGCAGGGTCAGCCCTGGTTAGTACTTAGATGGGAGACCACCAAGGAAATCTAGGGTTGCTATGAGGAGGCAGGCAACGGCAGACCTCCTCTCTTTGTCTCTGCTCTGACTTGGGTGGCTCAGGCTAGCCAGCCTGACAAACAGCAGACCCACAGGAAGCAGTTTCCCATTTAAACAAGGCTACCTGAGAAGCCAACTCAAAGCTGAGCCAGCCAGAAGCACCCTGCTTCCCGTCAATTTAGCTTATCCTTGGGCTGGCTTCTGCAGTCCCTTTAAACTTTAAAGGGACTGCAGTAGAAAGCCCAACAAACAGCAGACATTGCTCCCGCCTCTCTGCTGTTTTTCAGATCTACCCTGAATATAACCAGGATTTTTTCAGGAATTTTTCCCAGTTTTTCCGAAAAAGCCCAGATATCTTTGGGATGCCAACGTATACCCAAAAAAATGTTTCGGCTTGGGTAGATCCGAATGCACGCCCCTAATATTTTCTACCTATATCCCTCCTTTGAAGATTTTGTTGACTGCTCAAAACTGAGAACACTTAGGTACTATCTGTGTTGAAATAAAAATTGCATTCTCTTCCACACCTATGATTATGGCAAGTGACTTTAACACAAGGGTAGGTGCCGAAAAAAGTTCTCTCTTTGTTCGGATTTTTAGGACCTGACTTTGGAGACTTTCTTAATCAGGCCTTCAAGAAATTGATAGTAGCAGTGATTTCATTTAAGTTGGGGTAAAAGGAGAAAGCTTAATCGACTATGTCATTGTTCTGCTCATACATCTTCACTATTTCAATCAATTGAAAGTTGGTGATTATATGGGTGGTGATCATCTGCCCATTTGCTTCTGTTTGGATCCAATGAGCCCTCAGCTTTTAGTCATCACAAAGTTTATCGCTGTCTCAAAAATCTGAAAGACCCTTGCCTTTCCTCATCCAACTCGGCCAATAAAAATTTGGCCATCTTGTCCAGGATTCTTGAATCATTTTAGTCTCTATATATGTCAAGGATATGCTATTGTATCACAGCACAGAAGCAAATAAAAACACATGGTTTAACAGAGATTCAAGGTTACTTAAAAGGCAAATCCAGTGGAAATATCAAGAATTTAAAAGAAATAATACTATCACAATTCTGAAGGAGCTGATAAACCTCAAAAAGAACTGCAGAGATTTAATTAAAGTAAGCAAACGGAAGGCTCTGGCTTGAGAATGGAGTCGACTCATATTTGCAGTCAATGACAATAACAACCTTTTGGTCTAACGTTAACTCTGCTATCAATCCGCAGTTTAAAATTCCCTCTTCTATTGTCCCACATGTCTGGAAAAATAATTTTAAAGTACTATTTTCAGATGATGGGACTATCTTTACATCTTTCTCTACTATTTCACTTGATACGTTTCCCTCTTGGCCTGACATTTCTAACAATGAAGTTCAGCTTTCCATCTAGGCTCTTCAATTAGGCAAAGTTCCCAGGCCTGACTTAATCCCTAATTAACTATTTAAGGCACACTCTTGATTTTATCACCAGTCTTCACTTCTGTCAGTTCCTCTGGCCTGATTCTCCGAACTTGGAGACAAGACAAGCTGCTCTGAGACTCCAAGTGAAGGGCGGGGTATAAATTCAATCTCCTTTTCTTCTCTTCTGCTATTGTTGTTCAGATTTTCACAAAAGTAAATAGATCAGACCCATGCTGCTATCACCCGATTAGTTTGCTTCCCTAACTGGGTAAACTATACTCTTCCTTTTTATTCCGTATGCTTTGGGACTGGGTCAAGTCCGAGGCTATTTTAGGAAATGAACAAACTGGATTCAAAATCATTGTTTGATTTTGTAATATCTGGCTGATAAATATACAGCTAATAAGGGGGGACTATTGTATGCAGGTTTTATGGACCTTAAAGGAGCATTTGACTCTGTCAGCCACGTTAAGCTGTGGGGAGAGCGAGGGAGGACCATCAAACATAAAAGATTATTAGACCTCACTCGTTGATAAATTACCCTCATTCCAATGTGGAATTGAGGGTAATTTATCAAACTAGTTTAGACAAAGTTGTTTACTGGCCTCCCTGCTGTTCAGTTTCTATTTAAATTATCTTGCTTCAAATTTTGACAAGTCTTGCCATCTCCCTAAACTCGCTCCCTATCTTTATGTGGACAAAGCCCTTATTTCATCACATACTTGGACTGGCTTACTAAGGTTGAGGTCACACTCACCAGTTGAAGTGGAGGGGAAGCGAGGCTATTCCCTCCGAAGGAACTAGACCCACAGTTGCAAGATTACACAGCCCTTTGTTGCTGCGGGCCCAGCCTGTCACTGTGTGATCAGACACAACTGTGGGTGAGTCGGGGGGGGGGTTGCCATTTTTCCCCATGTGCGTAAATGAGGAATTGGACCTCCGCACGGAGGGACCCCTATGGGTATGTGATGATGAGCATACTTTGAAGGGGGAGGGCAGCACTGAGCCGGGATGGCCTGATCAGACCATCCCAATGGTTTGGTAGCGTTCTTGCACGGTCAGACTGGGGAAATTCCATACATGGCCCATTGCAACCCTTTTACTACTGCATTTTCCCCGGTGTCTTTTAACTCCACTTAGGCAGTAGAGCCGTACGGGTTGCCGACACCTGTGGGACGCTTCCCAGATGTTGCTGTCTGATCGTGCCCTTTTGATCCATTGGGCATTCGCACCTATGTCAGATCTTTTGGCACATGTGATTGCAGCCCAAGATCTTTAAAAATCTTTTCTAATTGTTTTAGGAATGAAACCCTTCTGATTATAGTAAATCTAAGATTCTAGTGTTCTCTAACAGCAGGAGATGGACCCCCTCAAGATGGATTATAGACGGACACATAACTGAACAAGTCAAAACTTCTTCTTATCCAGGATTTCGATCTCTTCTGGAAATCTCAAATTACAATTGTGCTTAATAAGGCAAAACTTACTAAGTGAAGCGATTCGAAATTTCTTTTATTCCAAAGGGGGCAGATATGTACCTGGTCTTCAGGTTCTCAGCCTGAAGGTTGTTCCCCTTGTTCTCTTCGGATCTGCTATTTGGATAAATATAGTTATAGAGAAAATTGACATTCCACTCTCCCAGTTTCTGAGAGGGCTCAGCATTCCCTGTTGTTCAGGTGAGTAGCTGTGTTGGTCTGAAGAAACAGAACAAAGTTTGAGTCCAGGGGCACCTTTAAACTTTGTTGGTCTTAAAGGTGTCACTGGACTCAAACTTGGTTCTATTCCCTATTTTGCTTCCAAAGTTGCCTTGCAGGCAGAATTTGGACAGAAGTCATTAGAGCAGGGGTGGCCAACCTGTGGCTCGGGAGCCACATGCGGCTCTTTCACACATATTGTGCGGCTCCTGGCAGGGCGGCTGGGGAAGCAAAGGGGAGGCATGCTTTTCCTTCCTTCCTTCCTTCCTTCCTTCCTTCCTTCCTTCCTTCCTTCCTTCCTTCCCTCCTCCCTCCCATCTATTTGTTTTCCTAGTTTCTCTCTCTCTCTTTCTTTCCACTTCTTTAATTCTTTCTTTCCATCTCTCTCTTTCTCTCTCTCTCTCTCAATATCATAAGCAAACAAGTAATATCATTATCAATAACCGGTTTTCCTTGTTTGTTTTTATTTTTGGCAGTTCCATTTAACGTTAATAAAAAGCAAATTTGCATATTTTTTAAAAATAAAAACGTGTGTGTGCTATTTGTTCCTGTCTTGCGGCTCTCAGACATCTGACGTTTATTCTATGTGGCTCTTACGTTAAGCAAGGTTGGCCACCCCTGCATTAGAGCTTAGAACATGGCTCCTTGCTTGTAAGCCAAGGATAAAAAAAAATGATTTCTGAGGACAGCTTACTTGCTCTTCTGGGAAAAGACTCTTTTAAATCTACGGGGCTGAGAGTGGTGGACGATAAACTATTATTAATTGGTATGATCCCCCCGAATATATTGGCCTGGGGAAAACATGTTTCTCTTATCTTGATTAGGAAACGCGTCTTGGGGATTGACCGTCGCAGTACCTTATGGAGTGGCTGCTGTGTTTGTTCTTCTTTGTTGTAAGGCATCTTCCCCTTCTAATGCGTTACCCTCTTATTTTTATGATCTCTCAGTCCCACAGTTTTGCAGGGCATTCTTGTTTGCTTGGCGGAATGTCATTCCTTCCATGGTTTTACAGGGCAGGTTTGCTGGCAAGGTATACCCTGACAAAATCTGCCCTTGTGGCCTGCAAACGATCAATACACCTGCTCGAGTGCCCTGTGTTTGCAACTCTCAGGAACCACAACATTATGCCCCTATTAAGCAACCACTTACCTCCCTGCTCTCTGGAAGCTCTTCTGTTCTTACTCAGAGATAAAGATCCGAAAATTACATTGAGCATGGCTAAATAGGTATCAGTCTTTTTAACTCTTGGTTCCAAATAGGATATCTAGACATTTTCTGCTGCTCAAGACTGTATATATCTATGAGCGTCTAGGGTCCAATCTGCACTGGTATTTTGCACCATTGTGCCAACGATCTCACATCGTCTCACAACTTTCTGTCAGCATTTCATGCCGCCTCCACTCTCCTATTGTTTCACCTCAGCTTCAGCTGTCTGCCTCATTTTATTGCCATTTAGTAGTGACGCTGAAGAGTACTGGACTCAGGAGACGAGGAACGGTGAAATCATGAAGCCTTTATTGAGTGATTCAGCATGCCCAGTAGATGGTCAGAACAAGCATGCTTCCAGGGCTCCAGGGCCCTCATTATATGCAGGCCGGAGCCACACCTCCGGCCGCACCCAAAAGACCTCATAGGGGCTTAACATATGCGCATGTTTGTCATAGGTTCCCTGGAGGAGCCTTTGATTGCATTGGCTCCCCAGGGAGAACCTAGGTCCCACATTGGTGGAGGCTTTCAATCCGGATGTCTATTGTTCCTCCAGATTCAAGCTCCCCTCTCATGTGCTCTGGCCATGCGGCGGGCGCCATTACCTGGGAGCACATAGCAGGCTTATTGCTACACAGAGCATACTACATTACAGACGCCAAGGTCACTACGGTGTCTCATTGCCTTATCCGGATTTGGTTTTAAGGTGCTACAATTGCTCCTCCCCGCCCTCGAGCCGCTGTGAGCAAAATGCAGGCAACTAGAGCCGAATTCTCTCCGCCCCCCCGCATCTTTTTTAAGGAAATACGCAAATTGTCACAAAGGAAACAAGTTAGCTGAAAATCCAGTCCCCTGTGTTTAAAAGCAGCCAGGGAACACCTGCGATCTGGGGGGTGGGGGGTTGGAAGCATGCCCACCTCTGAACCATTTGTTATTTCCTGAGGCCGCTCCTCCCCCCCCCCTTCGTACACTCTCCCTAAACAACTTGTGTCCTGATGCAGACAGAGGAGAGCTTTATACCGAGCCAAATGGGAAGCCACAGCAGCATAGAACAGCTTTACATAGCAGATGCAGATTGGGCCTAGGTCTGAAAGTAACCAGGAGCTGTTCAATGTATGGGCCCCATCTGACCCAAGTGTGCCACACACCAGTCTTGCCCAGTAGTCTCCCCCTGTCCCCCCATCACCACGGTGAGTTCCACCTGACCAAAACTACATTTCTTGATTCAAGTGCCGCTTCCTCGCATGCTCCAAAAACATCCCCAAGTGACCGCTAAGCTTTGTCTGGGTGGGCCAGCCTTAAAATTGCCCAGTCCCTGGCTTTCCAGTTAGGGTTTAACAAAAAGCAAACCCTGGGGTTCTCGTATTAGAGGAAAGCAGTCATTTGCGGTGAGTTTGCGGAATGGGTATATTTGTAGAAGGCTGGGAATTCTGCAATGCAGAGAAGCAGAGGGAAGTGGAAGGCAGACCACGGCTGCTTGCTTGACCGAGCATCCAGTTTCTGGTGGACTACCGATCAGTTGGGTTCTTGCTCCGAAGACCAGCCTAAGTAAACCCTGACCTCACCCTGCAAGGCACTTCTAACATTCGAAGCACCTGCACAGAATCACTTAAAGTGGATGGGCTGTGGAATTAACTGTTGAGAGATCCTGAGTGGGCAGTTTGTAGCTTTGTCAATTTAGAACACGTCAGAGACCGTCATAGATATATATCTCAGACCGTGCAAGACACACTGTGTGATTAAAATGTGACATCCACTGCCAGAGGATGTAGCGATGGGTACAGGCAGAGACAGCTTTAAAGGGGATTAGACAGAGAGGACAGGTCCCTCAGTGGCTACTAGCCATGGTGACTAAAGGAAACCTCCACGTTTAGAGGCAGTCAGACTCTGAATATCAGTCCCAGGAGGCAACATCAGGGGAAGGCCTCAGCCTCTCTGCCCTGGTGTTGGACCTCTGAAGAAAACGGTTGGCCACTGTGTGAAAGACAGGATGCTGGACTATATGGACCCTCATTGATCTGATCCAGCAGGGCTCTCCTTATGCTCTTATCGGGGAAAGGCCTCTGCCTCTACATCGAATTGTTGGCCCTCCAGAGGAACTCACTGGCCACCATGTGAGACAAGATGCTGGAGTAGATGGACCACTGGTCCGATCCAGCAAGGCTCTTCTTATGTTCTTACAACTGACGTTAGCTCACGGATGACATAAAACAACAAGCCATCAGTGATGTTTTAAGGGAAAGGTTTACTAATTTACTCATCTGTTCCAGTTATACCCCAGCTTTCTTCCCAATAGGCACTCAAAGCGGATTCCATCCTTCTCATCTCCTCTGTCTTATCCTCCCGGCAACCCTGTGAGGCAATTTAGGTTGAGAGTTTGAGACTGGCCAAAGCCACTCATGGCAGGGTGGGGATTCAAACCTGTGTCCCACAGATCCTAATCTGACACTGCAACCATTAGACCGTACGGGAATCTGACCTGACGATGACTCATTTGTGCCTAACACAAAGCAATCGTGACAGGATTTTATCCCCCTTTTTCTCTGAACGGGCGCCTCACCTCTCAGAACTATCCATCTCTCAGTTTAGGCAAAAAGTTTCATTACAATCTGCAGATTATAACTTGGTCTATGTCAGCACAAAATGGGAGAGCAGAGGCTGAATTTGGTTTGCCCACAGTGGCAATCGATTTTCTTTCTTTGAAACTTTGAGCTCCGGCTATATTTCTCCAGCCTCGAGGCAGCTAGCCACGTTGCAAAAATACAAAGCATAAAAACGCCCAGATTGGGGTTTTTTTTAAAAACCCAGAATTTTTAAAATGCCCAGATTACAGATTAAAAGACGCATGGAATTACAAGACGCACATAAATAAAATCACATAGTAAAAAGGGCTCAAAATTCAAGGCGCAAAAAAATTAAAAATACAGGGAATTAAAAAGATTGGAACCCGACCAGCCAAATCAGTTCCTCATCTACTAAATACCCTCTGGAATGAAACTGTCATGCACACGCTTCCTAAACTGTAGCAAGGGATAAGCGCACCCATTCTTATCCAACACAAAAATCAGCCTGTTGGCATTGCCAGCCTCCAGGTGGGGCCTGAGGATCTCCCGCTTTTACAACTGATCTCCAGCTGACAGAGATCAGCTCCCCTGGAGAAAATGGCTGCTTTGAAGGGTGGACTCTGTGGCCTTGGACCATGCTGAGGCCCCTCCCCTCCCCAAACCCCACCCTCTCCTGGCTCCACTCCCAAAGTCCCCAGGTTTTTTCCAACCCAGACTTGGCAACCCTACACTGTATGATGCTGAGGCCCCTCCCCTCCCTGAGCCCCGCCTTCTCCAGGATCCTCCCCCAAAGTCTCCAGGTATTTTCCAACCCAGACCTGGCAACCCTAGCCTGGAGACCTCCCAGAATTACCACCGATCTCCAAACTACAGAAATGAGTTCCCCCTGGAGAAAACGGCTGCTTTGGAAGGTGGGCTGTGTAGCCTTACATCCTGCTGGGGCCCCTTCCAGCCCCTTCCCTCACCTCCCCACATCTCCATGAATTTCTTATCCTGGAGTTGGCAACCCTAGCAGCTTCTGATCGTAAAATCAAGGACAGACACTTTAGATTCTGAATAATCAAGAAAGACTGGGGTAAGCGCAAGGTATTCGTGACAAAGTAGTATGGCTATTATTAGGTACCTAAGAGTGTGTGGTTTCTAAAGCAAGCCACAGCACAGAATTACAGGAACACTGTGATCTGAATTCCTATTTTCATTACAACCCCCCCCCCCCCCGGTCAAAAAAAAGTATTGTGATCGCAGCCACAGGGGTGTCCTAAAGCCTTCAGGAAGTATAAGATCAGGTAACTGGAACAACTGCTTAAGAGAAACAAATCAGTTTACCTTTCAATCAATCAATCTACCTACAAAAAGGAGAAATTCAGAGCAATGCTCCCTCTAAGCTGTGGAGTTTTGTGAGCAAAAAATCTACTTTGTGTGCTACTGGCAAAGTACTGTTATACTGTGAGCAAGCGATTTGGCTACTTAGGGTTGCCAGGTCTGGGTTGGAAAATACCTGGAGACTTTGGAGGTTGATCCAGTAGAGGGCGGGGTTTGGGGAGGGGCGGGGCCTCAGCATGAAGGGCAATGCTCCCCCTTCAATGCAGCCATTTTCTCCAGGGGCGCTGATCTCTGTCAGTTGGAGATCAGTTGTAAAAGTGGGAGATCCCCAGGCCCCACCTGGAGTCTGGCAACCCTATGGCTACTGCATAAATTAGTTTGCTAAGACAAAAATCTGTGAGCCGGAGGCTAAAATACTCTGAGCTAGCTCACACTAGCTCAGCTTAGAGGGAACACTGATTGAGAGGATTTATCCGGAATTGAGAGAGCCGGTGTGGCTTGATGCAGCAGTTCCCAACTTTTCCAGTACGGTGACCCACAAGTCCAAATTTACTGGATACGATAATACAGCCAGGGCTGGCCTGAGATTTTTTTGTGCTCTAGGTCAACTGTGACCTTGGCACCTGTCTAATTCAACACTCCATTTTCAACAGTGGCTAACCAGATGTTTTTGAGAAACCAATGAACACCACACAAAGGGTGTATCTTCCCCCACTATGGACTCCAGGCAAGTGGCATTCTGACATACGCAGCCTTCGCCTATGGGGGTTAGATTCCAACCTCTGACCACCCTCTCCTTCTCCGTGACTCCCTCTAACCTGTCCCCGAAGATTCTCACTCTAGTCCAGTGTTCCCTCTAAGTTGAGTTACTGTGAGCTAGCTCACAGGTTTTTACCCTCCAGTTCACACCATTTCGTCTTCGCTCCGGAAGGATTGCTCCAGAGCAAACTAATTCATGCGGTAGCCAAATCGCTCGTTCACAATTTTAATGCCAGGAGCTCACAAAGTAGGGTTTTTGCTCACAAGACTCCACAGCTTGGAGGGAGCATTGCCGCAGTCACCATCCGGACACATTTTTACTCAATCGACATGTATTTACAGTGAAAAAGAGATACCAACTGATGTATGACATGAAGGTACCGTTTCCAGGGTCAGCTAGGGCTGCCAAGTCAGCCCGGGGGGCGGGGGATCCCCCGCTACAGGGGTTCCTGATCCGCTGGCCAGCATTTGGCCAGCGGGGGGAACCCCTCCCCCGAAGTCATCCAGCCAGGACGACGTCCCCAACGTAATGACATCACCGGGAAGTGACATCATCATGTTGAGGGCGTTGCCAGGGCGATGCTCTGGCAACGCCCCCAACGTGCTGACGTCACTTCCGGGTGACGTCAGCGGGCGCGATGGACGACTCCCCCCCCCCCGCTGGTAAGTAAAGAAGACTTGGCAACCCTAGGGTCAGCTCTTGGTTTCCAAGGTACAAAAGGAAGCAACTGAAAAGGGCGGGTGACCATTAGGGAGGGTTGTCCTCCAATCCACTTGCGGAGGCTTTGCAACCCACTTTTGGGTCCCCCACAACCCACAGGTTGGGAAACGCTGGCGTAGTGGATAGAGCAGCGGAGTAGGAGAGCCAGTTTCAAATCCCCACTTTGCCTTGAAGGTTCACTGGGTGACCTGTGCCTGTCACCAACTTTCAGCCAGGCCTACCTCTCAGGGTGACCGTCCTGAGAAAATGGAGAAGGCGAGAGCGCGATGTTGTGCGCCGCTTTGAGTCCCAATCGCACTTCTGAGCAGTGACTCACGAAAGCTAATACCATGCCACAAATTGTGTTAATCTTTAGAGTGCTACTGAACTCTTGCTCTTTTATTTAGTTAGTTAGTTAGTTAGTAATTTGGTTTGATTTCTTTTCTTTTTTAAAAGTTTTTTATTTTAATACCAAACAAACAAAACACACAAAAACATCAAAGTTTGGGGGTTCTATTTTACATCTTTGTCGTATCTGTTATATCATCACCTACAATAGCTAGTTGAACATTAGCCATTTTTAACAGCATCTCAACTATGCATATATTTTGCTTTGTATTGAAAAAGTTCTGTTATCTCTCTAAGTGTAATTATAAGTACATATAGTTCATTCAGTATTATCTTCCAGCCATTTATAGAATCTTGACCATGTGGTCTGAAATTTCTTTTCTTATTGTCCTCTCAATAATAAAGTTAATTTATGCAATTTGGTTCGATTTCTATCCCGCCCTTCCCACAAGCAGGCTCACGGTGGGTCACATTAACATCAAACAATGAAATCAAGATTAAAACTATAAAGTGAACCCTTAAATGATGGCAATCAAATTTCATCACAGCTATCATAATGGTCCTGTAGTTAGACAATCAAAGGCAGAAAGGGCTAGATCCCCAAAGGGATTCCAGATTATAAGTACCCTACCTTGGGTAAACCAAGGCTGTGTCCTCTAAAACTGAAGACCATGGTACAGATGGTAACAGAGAGGTAACAGCAGGGCTATTTTTGGGGCTGGAACGCACAGAAACGGAGTTCCGGTTGGCTCCTGAGTTGACCACACCTACAACGAAAACCTCTGGCATGCATGGCTAGAGAGCACGCTGCTCTCCACACGTTACACACAAGAGGGAAAGGTGGCCTGTTAAAATACCCTCTTTCCATCTGGGGAGCCTATCTGGATTTCCTTGTCAGTTTCACTCCCTGTCAGTCAGCTGAGAGAGAAATTGACAAGGAAAAGCCTCTCTTCCTTCCCTTCTCTAGCTGACATGTCCCAGCTGGAAAAGGGCAGCTGGAAAATGTCCCAGCTGGAAAATGTCCCAGCTGGAAAAGGGCAGGAAGGGAACCCAGACACCTTGAAAATGCCTTTCTTTCCCTCCCTGACCTGGGAAACCATGCCCCCCTGCACTTCCCCCCTGCACTTCTTTCAGATCATTTAACCAGGGGTCATTTCGTAGAAAAAGAGGTGCAGGAGCTTATTAGCATAACTTATTAGCATATGCTACACCACCTGACATCACCGGAAGTATGTCAGGAAGGAAGGACCTTTCCAGGGGACGGGGTCATTTTGCTGCAGCCATGACACAAGCAGGCATTCTTCTCTGGGGGGTGGGGGCTGGCACCAACTCCTGGAGCTGAGCTCCCCCGAGCTCCTGCTCGAAATGACCCCTGCATTTAACCATGCCCCCCTGCACTTCTTTCAGATCCCAGTCACTTCATCAGCGCCTTTCCCCAGCTGTCTGGTTCGGGGGGGGGGGGTAGACTAGAAAGGTGATGCTGAAGTGGGGCAGAGAAGCTCGGGGGGGGGGGGGAAGAGCCAAGCTTCCATGCCTGCCCTTGCCTTCCCAGCACCCGCCTAATTGCTAATGAGCTGCGCTGTCAAGGGTGTGGCCTAATATGCTAATGTGTTTCTGCTGTTGGGTGTGGCCTATTATGCTAATGAGTTCCTGCTGGGCTTTTTCTACAAAAAGAGCCCTGAGTAACAGAATGGTAACAGGAGGGGCCAGATGATATTTGACGTCTGCTGCCTCACCCAAAATCCTGGCGGAAGAGCTCCGTCTTAAAGGCCCTGCGGGACATTTTTCTACTATTTCAACCATCCCTGTTCGATGGATGTTTCAGCCTTTCGGCTAGGACAGGGGTGGGCAAACTTGCTCAGCGTAAGAGCCATGTAGAATAAACATCAGATGTTTGAGAGCCACAAGACGTGAACAAATATTACCTGCTTTCATTGGAAAATAAGCAAATTTGCTTTTTATTAACATTAAAGGAGACTGCCAAAAATAATAACAAAAGGGGTAAAAGCAGATATTGATAATGATATTCATTTGTCCAATGATATTTGTTTGCTAATGATATTTAGCTTCCCCAGCCGCCCTGCTGGGAGCCACATAATATGTGTGAGAGAGCCGCATGCGGCTCCCGAGCCACAGTTTGCCCACCCCTGAGCTAGGATAACAGGAGCATCATACCACCGAAGACCCATCCTACTTATCTGAAGAAACCATGTGCTACACGTTCAGACATCTTGGGCTGCTGTCTTTTCAAATACTGTTATCCCATGTTCTGTGTATAACCTCAGTCTTCCCCACAATCTCAGCCCCACGTTTATCTCTGGTGCCCCGGCATGCAGAATGGAACAAGGAAGACGAATGTTTTACATCCTCCAGAGCCCATTGAACCTAACAGGGCCGCCATCATTTTCAAGTAGGAGCTTTTCCATGCCAAATTCATAGCCATGCTAGGTGTCATGAGTGCCTCTGGGGATCTGCCTTCTGGGGATCTAAGTGAGGTGGGGGATCAGCTCCCAGCTCCAGAGGAGCCTCCACCTGAGCCAGACGAGGCTCAAGCAAGCACTTCCCAGGCTTTCCTCCCAGCACCAGCAGCAGCTGAGGCACAGCTAAGTTCAAGCCCACCTGATTCACCTCCTCCGGTGGAACGTCTGAGATCCCGATGCAGGCAAGACTTAGCTGTGAGAAGGAAAGAGGCATGCCTGCGTGGTTGCAGATCACTAAGCCCTGAGTTTTAGTAGGAGCCGGGACCTCGCTGCCAGCTGCTAACTAGCACAGGAAGTGGCTGGGTATTTAGGCACCGCACAGAGACTACCAAGTTTTGCTAGCAACTAGTCTTCTTGGCCAAGCTCTGCACCCATTCGGCTTGTGACTGGACCTGTTTCTGGAACCTCTGGCTTTTGACTCTGGACCTGCTTGACTTAGGCTCTGTTGACTCCTTGGACTGGTTTACTTGTGAGTTTTCCCGCTTTGACCCTGGCTTGGACTGACTCTGCTTCTGGCTCAGTGTTTTGGACTTGGCAATTGGTTCCTGCTTTGGTTTGACCTCAGACTGTCCCGGACTTCGGCTTGACTCCTGGCCTGTTGGCACCCAGCCTGTGACACTAGGCTGGCTTGCAAAACACCCCACTTAATGCGGGAAGGTGGCAGCTATTAGGAGAAGAGAGATCAAATCGGTTTGGGGGAAATGGCACAGAGGTTTAACCCGCCCCCCGGTGCCACACTCCCCACTGGAATCGGGCCGCACGTGCCTGAGAAGGGTGTTTGAAAAAATGCTGGGGGTGGAGGCAATGCACCTGTTTGGTAAGACCCACGAGTGACAGCTGTGGTAAAAGACCTTTCTTCACCGGAGATCCTGGTCATGTTGTCAACCTCCAATCTCCCAGAATTGCAAGTGATCTCCAGACTTCAAAGTTCAGTTTTCCTGGAGAAAACGGCTGCTTCAGAGGTCAAACTCTATTGTGTACCATAAATTCCAGGTGAAATCCTCCCCAAATTCCCCCTTCTGCAGGAATTGCCCTCAAATCTCCAGGAATTCCCCGAGCAGCAGTTGGCAACCTTAGACCCTTAAGAGAGGACTGCTGGCCCTGACCTGGATAGCAGGCAAGCCCAATCTCGTCAGATCTCGGAAACTAAGCAGGGCTGAACCTGGAGAGTAATTGGAAGGGAGACCTTCTTGGAATACCAGAAATGGGAGGCGGGGGCAGGCTTTATTCAGCCACCTCTCTGAATATCCTTCAGGCCCCCAGTAGGGGTCAGCCACCAGAGGTCACCATGACTTCCAGGTGCACGAGCACGCACACACATACGTACATAAAATTACAAATATGCCCCCTCCCCCCCAAAAAAACCGAGATAGGGCTGCCACGCCCCTTGTCCCAAATTCCATGCGGCAGCAGTAAGGGGGATTTAAAAATAAATTAAATTTTTTAAAATCTTACTGGCATTGCCTGCGATATGACATCACTTCTGGGGACTATCAGGAAGCCACAGCGGTAGCTCTAGGAATCTTCCAGAAAATCAATGGTAAAACCATAGAGCTTCCACCTATTTGTAGAGCAACCGCCGCCGTCTCCAGATATTCCCTGGAAGTGATGTGGTCACGTGGGCCTCGGTTGCCAAGCTTGGTCTGGCAACCCTACCAGGAGAAGTGTAGCCAATCGGAGCAGACCACACGGAGCAGGACAGACCAATGATCTGACTGAGTGGGTAGCAGCTTGTCCATGCCATCTGACAGACGGGAAAAGGCCCATTTTACTTTTTTTGTGTATCCACAACAGTGCTGCATCATTTCTTCTTCACAGGGCATCTAGGCTAAAGGAACACCTCCCTCCAGCTCCAGCGCCAATGTTCCCTCTATGCTGTGGAGTCTTGTGAGCAAAAATTCTATTTTCTGAGCTGCTGGCATTAAAGTTATGAGCGAGCAATTTGGCTGCTGCATCAATTAGGTTTTTTTGGAGCCATCCTTTTTGAGCTAAGAAAAATGTGTGAGCCGGAGGCTAAAAATCTGTGAGCTAGCTCACACTAACTCAGTTTAGAGGGAACACTGTCCAGCTAAGCCAATACAGCTATTTGGAATTTTCAGGGTTTGGGGGGGGGGGGGGGGGGAGGTGCCACAACTCTCAAGATGGAAATGGAAGTTTTCAATACGTATACTGAAAAATCATGAACTTTATAACATTTTTAAAAGAAATTTGTCAAAGAAAAAAAGCCCTGGGAATTGTCCTTTCCTCATCTAGAAGCAGCCCCTGGGCAGATGTGATTATGCACAATACATGTATTCGAATATAACTTAGCTCTCTGGATTCTAGTCATGATTTTTTAAAAAGACAGTTGTGACTCTGCTGCATGAAGGTGTAGTTCTGGGTTTTGGCAGTGTTCAGCCTTAGGATCTTAGACCTTTCTGTTGTGTATTTTGAAGAGTGTACTGGAAGTGACATCATCTAAAGGGGAAGTGACATCACTTGCCACTTGACCTGGGAGTGACACCACAGAAAGTGACATGACAGGAAGTGACATCACAAAAGTCTCCTGGCTCCACCCCCAAAGTCTCCTGGCTCCACCCCCAAAGTCCTCAGATATTTCCGGAGTTGGACTTGGCAACCCTAACGGGGACGTGGCCTGCCAGATGAGCAACAGGAAGTCCATACAGGATTGAATTTGAATCCTCTTCCCCTGTGTATGGCACCGGCGATCTCACGCCCAGGACTTTGGGAGCCATCAACAGGATAACTGGGTGCCTCTATTGCCTTTTGCGGAATACAGTTATAATAACTGCCTTCACAGTTCCATTGGGATGTCTTTGTTTATGGCAGTGCATGGGTACGAGGGAGCCCCTCTCCCTACTGTGTCTATGGGAGGACCTTCCCATGGGGATGCCCAAGCATGGTGGAGCCATGTTGCTCGCTGACACCTTTCCTGGTGCCCACCAAATGTGGGCGGGGCCAGATGGGGGTTTTGCCCTGCAGAGCTTCCGTCTGAATTGCTGAAGAGTGACTATGAGAGTTTATAAACAGCCTCATGCCCCGATATTTTGTGGTAGGCTCCACTTCCTGCAGCAGCCATTTTGTGCGTGCACCCTCCACTTTGTGTCAGGATTCCCAAGGTGCCCACAAGCTGAGAAGCACTGGGGATCTCTGGCCGAATTCCCTGAGGCACTGCAAACCTGAGCCAGAAAGGAGCCACAGCGCCATTCCACAGGTGGCAATCCCAGGAATTGCAGACTAGGTCAGCCCAGCAGGGGCAGATGACTGAGAAAGCCAATCAGGGCAAAGCAAGGGCTATAGAAGCTCTCCCTCTGCTTTGGCTACTGGGGCGGAGGGAGCATCCCAGGTGAAAAAAAATTAAAAAGAAAACTAAGGCCTTTTCTACTTACAGGATTTTATTACCATAGAGTTTTGTGATTCCTAGAACTACCAGGAAGCGAAAAGCACAGCCCTATCAATCGCCACAGACTATTATAAAACTGGAAATGTCTCATGTTTCCTAGGGGTCACTTGGGACCAGGGCAAGGCAGAGCGATGCTCCGCCAGCCCAGAAGTGGGCACTAGGGCAGCCACGGGCCGAATCCGATTCTCGGATTCAGCCCGCCGCTGAATTGCCGCCGAAATTTGGTGGCAGTTTAAAAAGCGGCTGGAGGAGAGGGGGTTTGAGGGAGAGGCTCCAAACTTACAGGGTAGCTGCTGGATCCTCTCCTCCAAATACCCACCAAGTTTCAAGAAGATTGGACCAGGGGGTCCAGTTCTACAGGCCCCCAAACAGGTTGCCCCCATTCCCTCCATTATTCTCTATAGTGGGGAAAAAGTAATGTTTTTTCCCTCTCCCTCACACCTCCTCTCCTCCAGCCCCTCATATACCCTATGAGTTTTTGCCATTGACTTCAATGCTCCATAGGGTATAATGATGTTTGGCCGCCCAATGACTCCCGAAATGGCTTGCATTGCCGAAACTGACATGTGGGGATCATTCGGCAGCCGGAAGAGAAGTGGCCCGATTTGGCCTGATCTGAATCGGGCCAAAAAATTTTTATTTGCACGCCCCTAGTGGGCACGAATGGCAGTGGTGGCAAGCCCCTCCCTAGGGCTGCCAAGTCAGCCCGGGGGGCGGAGGATCCCCCGCTATAGGGGTTGCCGGCCGGCGGGGGGAACCCCGCCCCGGAAATTGTCCGGTGAGGACGACTTCCCCCGTGTAATGACGTCACCCGGCGGTGATGTCATTACGTCACCGTGGCACGCATGCACCAGAAGAGCTCGCGCCAGAAGAGCTCCCGGGGGGAGAACAACTCCCCCCCGCCGGTAAGCCGCCGGTACTTGGCAAACCTACCCCTCCCCCAGCTCCCAGCAGGCCTGTGGAGGAAGCAAAGCGAGAAGGGGTTTAAAGTTTAAACCCCTTCTGTTTAGAGTCGTGCGGCAGCAGCAGCACGATCTCTCCATTGTATTCTATGGGGCCCTTCTCTCTTTGCTCCCACCCCCACCCGCCTTGGCTGGCCAGCTGGGGAAGGGGAGGGGAGGCTTTTGAAGACGCCCCCCCCCCTTTGCTTCCCTTTCTGACACACTTCCGGTGATGTCAGGGGGCGTGGCATATGCTAATCAGTTATGCTAATAGGTATGCTAATGAGCTCCTGTACCTCTTTTTCTACCAAATGACCCCTGCCTAGACCTGCCCCTTTCACTTCTGGGTAGGACAAGGAAACACCAGGAACTCTATAGTGAGAACTTCCTGTAAGCAGACAAGGCCTTATTTTCTTTTTTTGATCCTTCTCCCATCATCCCTTTGATCGGTGCTGCTAAACAGGACTTGGGGGCAGGAGATCTCCCACCCCACGGTGGACTTGGCAGCCCAAACTCACTGAACACAAAAAGCGCTCAAGAACTAGCCCTCCTCTGCCTGCCTGGTGAACATGGTCTTCCACCTTTCCTTTACTAGATTTCTTTTCTATGGCCCCATTGTTTCCTTCTTGGTCTCGACTTTCATCATCAGTCTTGACCACGCCTCCCTCTCCTGGCCCCTAGTGATGGCTTATTGGACACGGCCTCCTGTTTGCCCACAGCCACCTGAAAGCAGAGCTGCCGGAGACTGGGCTAATTACAAACTGCTCTGCAGAGGTCTTGGGGTTGCCTGGTCCCATCTCCTCCCCCGTGGGGAGGGTTGCCAAGTCGTTGAGACTTACCGGTGGGGGGGGGGGAGTCCTCCTCGGTCTGGGAGCTTCCCCGGCGCACGCACTTACACGCGCACCGTGATGATGTCACCCGGAAATGACATCATCATGTTGGGGGCGTTGCCAGGGCGATGCTCTGGCAATTGCCCCAAAACTCTATGGTACCATAGAGTTTCGGGGCGATTGCTAGAGCGTTGTCCCGGCAACGTCCCCAACGTGATGACGTCACTTCCTGGTGATGTCATTATGCTGGGGAAGTCATCCTGACTGGATGATTTCGGGGGTGGGGTTCCCCCCGCCGGCCGAATTCTGGCCTGCGGATCGGGAACCCCTGTAGAGGGGGATCCCCTGCCCCCCAGGCTGACTTGGCAGCCCTACCCGTGGGGGGATTCGGGGGGAGCATTCTGGGAGGGGGCAGGGCTATCCCCAACATGATGACATCATGCAGAGTGACATCATCACATCAGAGACACAACCCCCCCCCCCCGCTTTCCCCAACCATTTAAAGCAGGGGTGGCCAACCTGTGGCTCGAGAGCCACATGCGGCTCTTTCACATATATTGTGCGGCTCCTGGCAGGGCGGCTGGGGAAGCAAAGGGGAGGCATGCTTTTTCTCCCTTCCTTCCTTCCTTCCTTCCTTCCCTCCTTCCCTCCTCCCTCCCTCCCATCTATTTGCTTTCCTAGTTTCTCTCTCTCTCTTTCTTTCCACTTATTTAATTCTTTCTTTCCATCTCTCTCAATATCATTAGCAAACAAGTAATATCATTATCAATAACTGGTTTTCCTCGTTTGTTTTTATTTTTGGCAGTCCCATTTAACGTTAATAAAAAGCAAATTTGCATATTTTTAAAAATAAAAACGTGTGTGTGATATTTGTTCCTGTCTTGCGGCTCTCAGACATCTGACGTTTATTCTATGTGGCTCTTACGTTAAGCAAGGTTGGCCACCCCTGATTTAAAGGGAACCAGCCATTAAATGACTCCCACAGCTTAGCTTCTGTCATACGCTGAAGAACCTTGTGGTGTGGCGGCGGCTGCTACTAAAACATTTTTTAAAAATCTGCACTGCCAATCAGATCTTCAGTGGCCAGTCAGAAGCCTTGCTGGGCAAAAACCCCATCTGGCCCTGCCCACTTCCTAAAAACACCTGGCGGGCACCAGAACAGGTGTTAGCAGGCACCATGGAGCCCACAGGCTCCATGTTGGGGACCCCCAGTATAGAATGTGTATTGGTCCATTGGTCCATCCAACCTGATAACACTGCGCCTTTCCAAAGCCTGCAGCTTCCAGAAAAGGGGCCGGGGACCGAACCCACAAGTTTCTGAGTGCAAAACATCTACCACTGAGTGCTTGCGTTTCCCTGATGGAAGCTGTGGTTTGTCGAAGTGATACAGAGCCTAGACAGTGCAGGTGTGCTCATCGCCCAAGTGAGATCAGGGTTGTACTTTGCCCAACGCAGATTGCATGGCAAAGCGAGGTGTGGGGGCTGAGTAAATAAAGATAAGTCGCCAGTCCAACGCTCCCTCTAAGCGGTGGAGTCTCACGAGCAAAAATTCTACTTCGTAAGCCACTGGCATTAAAGTTCTGAGCGAGCAATTTGGCTACTGCATAAATTCGTTTGTTCTGGAGCCCCATCCTTCCTGAGCTAAGACAAAAATCCGTGAGCCAAGGGCTAAAAAACTGTGAGCCAGCTCACACTAACTCAGCTTAGAGGGAGCACTGGACACTAATGTACTGCACAAAAAAATCATCATTGGTCCCTCCCAGCCTTACAGGTTTTAAACAGGTCACCTCATTTTACCATAGAAATACCAAGTTGCTGTCATTTATGTTTAGAGACGGAAGAGAGCGAAGTTAAGATCTCCTGCTCCAGACAAGGGCTGCTAGATTTGTTTGTTTATTTATTTATTTATTTATGCTTTAGATGTATAAATCGTAGGGTTGCCAGCCTCCAGGTGGGGCCTGGGGATCCGCTTTTACAACTGATCTCCCATCAACAGAGATCAGCTCCCCTGGAGAAAAGGGCTGCTTTGAAGGGTGGACTCTATGGCACTGTACCACGCTGAGGCCTCTCCCCTCCCCAAAACCCCGCCCTCTCCTGGATCCACCCCCAAAGGCTCCAGGTATTTGCCAACCCAGACCTGGAAACCCTAATGAATCGCCCAGTCCCCTGAATACATAGGGCTCTGGGCGATTTCCATCAGTAAAACTATACATAAATATATCATAATCACTAGTTAAAATATAATAAATAGAATATCACAAAATTAAAATTAATCCCCAGATGGCATGAATAGTCTACTATTGGCCACTTCTGGACCGTGTTGCCACCTCGCAAGCAGGATAGGGAGGGGGAGTGAGAGAAGTGGGGGGAGAGGTGCCAGCAATGTTATTACCCACCGCTGCCCTCAACCAAAAGCCTGGCAGAACATCTCTGCCTTGCAGGCCCTGCAGAATTGCACTAAGTCCCGCAGGGACCTGATGTCGTTTGGCAGAGAGTTCTGTCAGGTCAGGGCCAGGGCTGAGAAGGCCCTGGCTCTGGTTGAGGACAGCCGGATGTCTTCAGGGCCAGGAGTCACCAGTAGATTGTTTTCAGCAGAGTGTAATGCTCTTCAGGGAACATCCCATCCCATCCCAGGATTCTCCATTAATGCTGGTAAACAAAATCAAGAAGCGTATTCTGACAATGCAGTATTATATGTACTGGCAGGGGTCATTTTGTAGAAAAAGAGGTGCAGGAGCTCATTAGCATAACTCATTTGCATAACTTATTTGCATATGCCACGCCCCCTAACATACCGAAAGCATGTCAGAAGGCAACACCCACCCCTCAGGCTCCACTCCACAGGTGAGTGAAACTGACCTGCTCTTCCTCCATTCCCTTCCTCATCCAATACTCTGTGCAATAAAAATAAGCGTAAAGAACACACCCCCATCCTCTTCCTGCTCCCTTGAAACCACCCGGTTTCAAGTAGACTTGAGATACCCAGGACATGTGCACCACCCATCCCTTCCCTTCCCCTCCCCACAACAAGACACCCTGTGAGGTAGGTGGGGCTGAGAGAGGTCTTTTGAGAACTGCTCATGAGAGAACAGCTCTGAGAGAACTTGTGACTGGCCCAAGGTCACACCAGCAGCTGCATGTGGAGGAGTGGGGAATCAAACCCCGTTCTCCCAGATTAGAGTCCAACTCCTGACCACTACACCAAACTGATGGGGTGGAAGCTGCTGAAGGGTTGGTGAAATTTCTCCAGTACTTGTGTGCCATGTGCCCAGATAAAAAATGGTATACTTATAAAATTTATATGCCACCTTGAGCAAGTCTCTGGAAAAGCAGCACACAGTCATAAAAGGAACAATGATAAAATTATCAATATTAAAACAAAACATTAAAAACAATAAAGACCCTAGCAGGGCTTTCCCCGGGGCGCTGCGCCTCTGCACTGCTCGGGGAAGCCGAGGAGGGGGCGGGGCTTGGTCATGTGCCCGCCCCCTGCGCTCCTCACTCCCGGAGCTGCGCTCCTGTGCGCTCCCGCTCCAACGGACCCCTGTGTACTGGGATGTATGGACTGATTAACTTTTTGCATTTGTTACTGTTCTCTTCTCTGTTAAAGTCATAGAAGAAGAAGAAGAAGAAGCAGAAGCAGAAGCAGCAGCAGCAGCGTATTCTGGGGTGATTATATCAGGATCACTGACTGTATAAACTGGGGATAACCTACTAGTACCCCAGTCTATTTTCCCTGGCTTCAGGATAGGGCTGCCAAGTCAGCCAGGGGGGCGGGGGATCCCCTGCTACAGGGGTTCCCAATCCGCCAGCCAGCATTCGGCCAGCGGGGGGAACCCCACCCCCGAAGTCGTCCAGTCAGGATGACTTCCCCAGCGTAATGACGTCACCCGGAAGTGACATCATCACGTTGGGGATGTTGCCAGGACAACACTCTAGCAATTGCCCCAAAACTCTATGGTACCATAGAGTTTTTGGGCGATTGCCAGGGCAACGCCCTGGCAACGCCCCCAACTTGATGATGTCATTTCCGGGTTACATCATTGCAGTGCGCGTGCCGGGGAAGCTCCCAGACCCAGGAGGACTCCCCACCACTGGTAATCACAAGAACTTGGCAACCCTACTTCAGGAGGCTTTCAGAGTTTTTAATTAAGCCTTGGTATAAGCCTGTTTTGCCAAAAGTTTCGCATGTAAGGGAAAGAACATTTCCACAGTTGTAAGAGATAAGATATAACCATTGTTCCCACTAAGCTGAGTTAGTGTGAGCTAGCTCACAGTTTTTGAGCCTCTGGCTCACACACTTTTGTCTTAGTTCAGGAAGGATGGCTCCTGAGCAAACTAATTTATGCAGTTGCCAAATTGCTTGCTCACAACTTTAATGCCAGTAGTCCACAAAGCAGAATGTTTGCTCACCAGACTCCACAGCTTAGAGGGAGCATCGGATATAACTTCTGTGGTCTGGAGCATAGGGTCCCCTGAGAATGTAGGATTTGGCCATCTGTAAATGGGCGTTCAACTGCCAAATAACATCCATCGCCCCACTTTTAACATGGGACCTCTGTAAACAAATCTCCCATATTGCCAAGTGCAAAGAAAGGTGTAATAGAAAGGGAAGAGATGTCTCTGTATTTTTCACCCATGGCTTTCTTCCAGCTTTGAAATTTGCACAACAAATATCTTAACGAACTGAATGCCAGTGTGGTCCTCAGCCTTTCTCATAAGAACCTAAGAGAAGCCAATGCTGGATCAGGCCAGTGGCCCATCCAGCTCAACACTCTGTGTCACACAGTGGCCAAAAATACCAGGTGCCCTCAGGAGGTCCAGCGGTGGGGCCAGGACACTAGAAGCTCCTCCCACCATGCTTCAGGCAGCCTGCCCACTGTTTTATTATTAAAGCATCGCATTTACATTTACAAATGAATAGCTGCCCTTGTTTATTTTTTCAAAGGTTTTTTTTAAGAATTATAAAATTGCTCTGGTGACTGAGATGGGTTTTTGACAGCACAGGGACTAACCAATAGGCGCCTTCCAGAGCCAGATCATCCCTTTGCTGGGTCTGCCACACTGAAAACCCAAGAGTTGTCCTTAAGAATAGAAATAATGGCTAGGTTTCAAAACACCAAAAGTGCTTCTGTAGCTCTCACAGAGATACCAAAGAGCACCTCTCACTACGCAAAAAAGCTGCAGAGTGATTCCCCCCCCCCCTCCCCGAAACCTGTCACGTGTCTTTTTGAACCACTCTCCTCCAGGTATTCACAGGTGGACAGGAATGGTAATACTGCTTCTGCGTTTCACATACTACACCACAAAAAGGCACTGTTTCCCACACGGGAGGCACAGTCTGTCACCCAGGGGACTTCCGCTTAGCCTCGACCAGGGTGAGGGCTTTTTAAGCCCTCACCCTGAATTGGTGGAACACACTCCCATTTGAGACCAGGGCCCTGCGGGGCCTCTTACAGTTCCTTAGGGCTTGTAAAATGGAGCTGTTCTGCCAGGCCTTTGATTGACAAAATCAAAATAGGACCCACGGTAGGGTAGAGAAACCAAAAATCAAAAACTACCGTGCTAAAGACAATTAACAAAGTATCACAAAAATATATATAAAAATAATTTACTCTTTTTAAATAATTCACTATCACAGAAAGTAGAAATCCCAAGATACTAGGTCTCATCCCAAACGTGCTTTTTACTTTGGATGGAGCCCTGAGCTCACTATAAGAGACTTTTTGCAGCGTTCAGTAGTGAAAAACTGGAATAAATATTTGGGTATTTAGCAACCCTGAGCTTGAAAGAATTTTGAGAACTCCCTGAAGAGGACCTGGAAACAGGAGGCTGTTTAGACCTCTGTTGGAGGAGGAAGAAGAACAAATACATTTTTGGACTTAAAGGAGTCCTCCTTCAAAAACACTTTTGTACTATTTAGGAGGACTGAAACTTATAGAGGGGTTGTGCAATATCTGCTGTTACATTTTGGGATGATACCTAGTATCTTGGGATTTATACTAGGTGGGCATTCAACTAATCTAGGGCTGCCAGGTCCCCTGGGGTATGGGGGTATGCCCGCTCAAAGGGCCCCCGACCTGCCAGCCCCTCTCCGGCCGGCAGGGGGAACTCCTTTTTTGTGCAGGCTCCTGGGCCATTCCTTTAGCTTAGATCAGGGCTTTTTTTGTAGAAAAAGCCCAGCAGGAACTCATTAGCATAATAGGCCACACCCAACAGCAGAAACTCATTAGCATTTTAGGCCACACCCCTGACCGTGCAGCTCCCTCTCAGGATTGGCTTCCCCAGTTGCCTCGCGGCTTGCAGGGCGCATGGGGAACCGGAGGGAATGCAGGCAGTTTCTGGATCGGCTTCCCCAGGTGCTGAGGGGGAAGCTGTGGGTGTGGCCAACTCAGAAGCCAGACGGAACTCCGTTCCTGTGCGTTCCTGCCCAAAAATAGCCCTGGCTTAGATCATGCAGCATACACAGTCTTGTATAGGCGGCACTTAAATACAAAATAGACTCTCAGTGCACATAACTTCTAATGCAACGTGATTTCATCTCGCCTTGTATCTAAAACCAGAACCCTCGAACACGCAAAGAAGAGCCCATCAGAGCCACTGGTCCATCTTGTTTGGTACGATACATTTGTACATTTGTATATTTTTATTTCCTTCAATTATACCCCACCTTTCTTCTTGATGGAGTCCCAAAGTGGCTTACACCACTCTCCTCTCCTCCATTTTGGTGCCAGTTTGGTGTAGTGGTGAAGTGCGTGGACTCTAATCTGGGGGAACCGGGTTTGATTCCCCACTCCTCCACTTGCAGCTGCTGGATGACCTTAAGCAAGCCATAGCTCTGTACCAGCTGTTCTCTCAAGGACAGTTGTCTCAGAGCTCTCTCAGCCCCACCTACCTCACAGGGTGTCTGTTGTGGGGAGGGGAGGGGAAAGGAGTTTGTAAGCTGCTCTGAGGCTACAAGTGAAGGGCGGGGTATAAATCCAATCTCTTCTTCTTCCATTTTGTATTCACAACAACCCTGTGAAGTAGGTTAAGCTGAGAGTATGGGGCTGGCTCACCGTCACCCCAGCAAGCTTCCGTGGCAGCGTGGGGATTTGAACCTGGGTCTTCAACCACTACACCCTGCCTGCTGGCTCTACTCTCACTGGCAGTGATCCCAGTTCCTCAGGCAGAGAATGCTCCTTCCTGGTATCTGACGTGTAAGATCTTTTAACTGGTGATCCCAGGGGTTAAACTTTGGACCTTCTGCATGCAAAGCGGATGCTCTGCCGCTGAGTCACGGCCCCTCTCCCAAACCCACACAAATTCTATTAATAAATCTAGTGGTTATTTTGGACACCTCTGGGGGGTGGGCTTCTTGAAAGAACTTTCTCGGAAGGATTCTGTAAAAAGATGCCACTCAGACATCCAAACATCTGGATTTCCCCCCTCCCCTTCACCTGCGCCCTCTGCTTCCAAGGCAGATACTCCGGGGGGGAAGGGGGGGATTCACTGACCTTTTCCAGTTTCTCAAAATGTTCCCGTAAGAACTTCATGGGACGGTCCGGCTTGGCAATGCAGAGGTTGACAATGCACTCTTTGAGAATCTGCTGGATGTTGTGTTTCTGGACGTACAGTTCACAGCCCTTCAGGCTCTCGTCGTCTTCCACGTTGCAGGAGGAGGAGGAGGAGGCCATCTTGAGACTGGGCAACAACCCTGGGTGAGAAAAGCACGTGAGTTTAGCAGAGCAAAGACTATCCTCCAAAATCACGGGACAGAACATGAGCACTGAAAAGCGAGGCCATCTCCTTCCGTCCGAGACCGGCTGCATCCTTCAGCCACATCAGGTTATGCCAGCAAAAAGAAAGACATAAGAAAACTGCACCTTGTTGTCTAACAAGTCTCAAATAGCCAACTAGTATATCATGTAGTGGTAGTCATCTTAAGCCCATGGGCGAAGGAAAAGAGAAGAGATTGGATTTATACCCCGCCCTTCACTCGGAGTCTCAGAGCAGCTTACAGTCTCCTTCCCTTCCCTTCCTCGCCTCACAACAGATACCCTGTGAGGTAGGTGGGGCGGAAAGAGCTCTTTCGAGAACAGCTCTGAGAGAACTGTGACTGACCCAAGGTCACCTAGCTGCTGCGTGGGGAGGAGTGGGGAATCAAACCCAGTTCTCCCAGATTAGAGTCTGTGCAACTAACCGCTGCACCAAACTGGCTCTTTTTAGAAGGGTGTAAGTGTGATCAGGACCTCACCTATAGGTTCTTCACTAGAGAGCTATTGTAAGCCACCTTGAACAAAAAGGAAAAAGTGGGATATAAATGTTTCAGTAAATTAAAAAAAAAATAGGGTTACCAAAGATGATGGGATAAGAACTTCAGAACATCCCTGCTGGATCTGACCAGGGGTCCATCTAGTTCAGCATCCTGTCTCACAGAGTGGCCAACCAGTTCCTCTGGAGGGCCAACAACAGGGCAGAGAGGCCGAGGCCTTCCCCTGATCAGAACATCAGAAGAGCCCTGCTGGGTCAGACCAGTGAGGGTCCATCCAGTCCAGCATCCTGTCTCACACAGTGGCCTCAACCAGTTCCTCTGGAGGGCCAACAACAGGGCAGAGAGGCTGAGGCCTTCCCCTGATGTTGCCTCCTGGCTCTGAGATTCAGAAGCTTAGTGCCTCTGAATGTGGAGGTTCCCCTCAGCCACCATGTCTAGTAACTCTATCTAATTTTCTCCCATTTTTCAGCATGGATTTTAAAACACACTGGAATTTTTACTGGTAAATAAGACTGTCCCAGGATTTATTATTTATTTATTTATCCTGTGCATTTATGACCCGCCAATCCCACAAGCGGGCTCAGGGCGGGTAACACCACCAGAATGGTTTGTACTAGCATGGTTTCCTATAAAATATCTCATCATTAGATTGCAGGAATCTGTCATCTACCTCCTCTAGCTGATGTTTGGGCCTTGTAATCTCTGCAGGAAAAAAATATGTATATTCACAAAAATATATATAATACCTGCAGGGATATTATATTCCCAAAAATATATTCACAAAAAAATGCCACCAAATAATTTGACTCAAACCTTTACATATTATTCATCGTCTAATTCTAAATTAGCCAAGACATCCTCTGGCATACATTGGTATTCCCAAATGTATCTGTAAGAACCGTTAACCCAGATTTCTATATCGGGAGAAACTCTTTTAAGAAAGCAATGCCAGTTACCAAAGGAAGGGGGGGGGGGGGGGAGACAAGGAAGATAAACTTAAGATATTTTAAGACCTCATCCTCAAGTCCTAAATGAAAAAAGGCATGTGTCTAGAATTTGCAACGGTTGTGTTAGGAATTTGCGGGCATGAGAGCCAAATGTGATAGATCTGTCGTCCCCTATGTCTCTTGTCATCATAAGTACAGATCCCAAATATCTGCCAATTGTAGATCAATCACTGGGAGAGAACCTGAAATATCGGATGGAGGGGCGGGGCATAAAGATAACGGATGAGAACCCCAGTTAAAGAAACAAACCAACAAGCAGAGGCACTGCCTCTCCATCAAGCTGAACCTTCCCTGTTAGCAACGCAATTAAATTTGGGACAGATGTGAAAACAGAGAATCTTCGAGCCGTAAAGCGAGGCACCCTTAAATCGGGGACAGATGTGAAGACAGGGAACCTTTCAGCTGTAAAGAGAAGAGTCATCTCTCCCCCCCCCCCTTCCTTTCGAAATACTGGCTGCCTCTGTCATCCGAGAAAGGGCTTTTGCAGCCAGCAGCAGGAGTTTCGAACCCCAGAGAGGGACCATTTTGAAAAGGAGACAGACATCCTCCCCCGAGTAGACCTGGTTGCCTCCTGCCTCTTCAACAGGAGAGCATCTCTCTCTCTCACCATGCGGGGGGGGGGAGAGATTCCAGCTCCTCCATCGCAGCCACTTTTGGTGCTGGATTCAGAGATCAGCCATTGTTGCTAGGGGAAGAGCGAAGAAGAAAGGATGGAGGGAGGGAGGGGAGGGAGGGAGGATGTCAGAGCGCCCAGAAGGGGGGGACGACGACCCCGCACAGTGGCGTTGGGGTCGGGGAGGTCAGACGCACGGCGAGAGGGGACCACATAAATACCTGGCTCGTTGGATCAGAGTCAAGCAGGGGAGCCCTCTTCTTCCTTTACCTCCCGCTATTCTGCAACGATGCCCCCTCCTCTTCCTCCTCCTCCTCCAGTTGCCGCTGGGTCGGATCTCCTCCCAGGTCCTCCTCTTGCTTCCTCCGGGAGAAGGGAAAGCCTTGCCCAGGAAAAGAGCCTTACCGGTTGATCTCCCGTCCCACCCCACCCCACTTGCACACACAAAGCATTCAGGCTCTGCTAGGGCGCCAGCCGCAGCTCTCTCCCTACACAGGAAGGTCCCAGCTGCTGTCACTCATGTTGCCAAGTTCGGCCTCCCTCTTGCAGGGAAAACACACACAGAGAGACTCACGCACAGGGGGAGGCTGTCTCCCCCCCCCCCCCCCCCCGGCCCTGTGGGATGCTGGCGGTGACGTCAATCGGCAGGGCACATAGATCAGTCACCCAAAAGGGGACACACACACACACACACACACAACATTCACAAATTGTGCAGGGACACTGAGACAGCAGCTTCTTTGCAAAGAGAGCTAAGGTTGCCCACTCCAGCTTGGGGAATTCCTGGGGGGTTGGAGGTAGAGCCTGGGGAGGGCAGAGTTTGGGGAGGGGAAGGGCCTCTGCAGGGTATAGAATGCCGTAGACCAGGGGTGGGCAATTGTTTTGGCTCAGGGGCCACTTTGTGGGAGCGGAGGTTAGCGGAGGGCCGCACCTTTTAAAACGATTGCATTCATTTCTTAACTTTGCATTTCAGAAAAGGTATAAATTGTACCATAAAAATCAATACATATACATTAAATAAAATAGTGGTAGTTTTATTCAATTTATTTATTGTGCTGATTTCATATCATCTGTAGCTGCAAGCACATTTAATTTTGGAATCAGTTTAATGAGACAAATGTACTCTATCACACTTTTCTACAATTTTTTTGAACTCAGGAGTGAGATGGCTTGTTGAGATTCTCATCACAGCCTGCAAGTTAATGTCTGTCAAAGAGCATCTATATTTACTCTTGTTGATCTTCATGCAAGAAAAACTTTGCTCGCAAATATATGTAGACCCAAATATAGAGAGCATTTTCCCAGCAAATTTCTTCATACATGGACATTTTTTTTCAGCAGACAAAGATTGTAAAAGTCAATTAATGTCACAGCATTAAACATTTCTTTCACAGTGTGATCTGACTGCATGTCAATAAGTTCAAGCTGCAGCTCCTCAGGTGCTGTATCAATATCAGCAGTGATGGGATAAGAGAGAAAATTGAATTTAGGCTCAATTTTCTTGAAGTCCTGAAATCTTCTTGGCAGGCCACAAAAAACTCTGTGGCGGGCCGCATGTGGCCCCCGGGCCGCAATTTGCCCACCCCTGTCGTAGAGTCCACTCTTCGAAGCAGCCATTTTCTTGAGGGTGGACTGTTCTCTCAAGTCTGTAGAGCAGCTGTCATCCTGGGAGGTCTCCAGGCCGCACCTGGAGGTTGGCAGCCTCACCTTGTATGCCCTGTCCTGGGGTTACCAGTCTCCAGGTGAGGCTCGGGACATCTCCCAGAATTACAACTGCTTTACCGACCACCGAGATGCATTCCCCTGGAGAAAAGGGCAGTTTCAGAGGACAGGCTCTTATCATAAGGATGCCAGGCTCCAGGCGGGACCTGGGGAGCCCCGGGAATTACAATTCATCTCCAGACTGCAGAGATCAGTTTCCTGGGAGAAAATGGATGCTTTGGAGGGTGGAGTCTCTGGCATTGGACCCCACTGAGGTCCTTGTGTGTGTGTGTGTGTGTGTCCCCCAGGCTCTATCTCCAAATCTCCAGGAGTTTCCCAGCCTGGATCTGACAACCCTGTCCCGCACTCCACCCCCCATCCCCCACCAGTTACCAGTGAGGACCTGGCCACCCATTCTAGGTGAAATCCCTCTCCACGCATTGTCCTCCAAATTTCCAGGGATTTCCCAGGCTGGAGTTGGCAACCCTAGAAAGGAGTTTGAGAGGCCCCATAATTAGGATTGCCAGGTACCCCCTCGCCACTGTCGAGTGATTGGGGGGGGGGGGATATGGTTGCCAGCTTGCTTGGGAAACTCTTGGAGATTTGGGGTTGGAGCGTGGAGAGGACAGGGACCTCCGTGGTGTACAATGCCATACAATCCATCCTCCAAAGCATCCATTTTCTCCAGGGGAACTGATCTCTATAGTCTGAAGACGACCTGTAATTCCAGGTCTCACCTGGAGGCTGGTGTCCCTACCCATAATTCACCAGGAAGTTCTCCAAATGTTAGCCCCCATACCAGGGCTTTTTGGGGTAGAAAAAGCCCAGCAGGAACTCATTAGCATAATAGGCCACACTCAACAGCAGGGTCCTATTAGCATATTAGGCCACACCCCTGACCTATTAGAAACCTATTAGCATATTAGGCAGGGGGCTGGGGAAGCACAGGACAGACACGGAAGCTTGCCTCTTTCCCCCCTTTTCTGCCCCGCTTCAGCATTGCCTTTCTAGTCTCCTACTCCCCCCCCCCCAAACGAGACAACCGGGGAAATGCGGTGTTTACGTGCATTGCTTCAGCATCACCTTTCTAGTCTCCAACCCCCACCACCCCCACCACCTCCAAAAGATCGGGAAGGGAAGCAGGCATGTTTGCCTGGCTGCCCTCTAGGGCTGCCAAGTCCAACTTGGGAAATATCTGGGGACTTTGGGGGTGGAGCCAGGAGACTTTGGGGGTGGAGCCAGGAGAAAGGAAGTGACATCATTTTGTGATGTCACATCCTGTGATGTTGCTTCCACATGCTGACACATGAACTCATGAAGTTTCCTAATACTGAATCAGGCCATTGGTCCATCAAGGTCAGTACTGACTACTCAGACTGGTAGTGGCTCTCCAGGGTCTCAGGCTGAGATCTTTAATGTCACCTATGACCTGATCCTTTTTTAGCTGAAGAGGCTGATACCTCCTGCATGTCAAGCAGATGCTCTGTCACTGAGCAACGGCCCTACTGAATCCTTCCTCATCTCGGCAGAATATGAAGCACTAAGTGCTACACAAGTGCTAAATATGATTTTCAGATCATAAGAACAGGAGAGAAGCCACAGTGGATCGGGCCAACAGCCCATGCAGTACAACACTCTGTGTCACACAGTGGCCAAAAATACCAGGTGCCCTCAGGAGGTCCAGCAGCGGGGCCAGAACTCCAGAAGCCCTCCCACTGTTGCCCCCCTAAGCACCAAGAATACAGAGCATCACTGCCCCAGACAAAGGGTTCCATTTAGACCTTGTGGCTAATAATAGCCACTGATAGACCTCTGCTGGATGGGGACAGAGAGAGACAGACAGACAGAAAAAAGAAAGAGGGAGAGAGAGAAGGGAAAAAAAACTGGCAGAGGCACTTACTTCCATTTAGACCTTGTGGCTATAATAGCCACTGATAGACCTCTGCTGGATGGGGACAGAGAGAGAGAGAGACAGACAGACAGAAAAAAGAAAGAGGGAGAGAGAATGAAAAGAGCTGGAAGAGAAACTCACCTTGCCAGCCACATGCAAAAGCAGCTCCTTCAGTCCCTCTGGGCGGACCTCTCTTGCTGTGGAAGCTCTCTTGCTGACTTCTTAAAGGGGAAATGTCTGGCAAGGCTTTTTACTGCAGGGCAGGCTCTCTGCAGACATTTCCCTTTTAAGGCAGCCATTTTGTCCCCCCGGTGGGCAACTTTGGAAAAGCGGGAGGGAAGGACTAAAAACCAGTGTTTCCCCCGCCCTACCGGGGGACTTGGCAGCCCTACTGCCCTCAGTCTCCTGAGCCAGCCTGCCAAGGCACACAGGCTGGGGAGACTGAAGGCAGCCAGGCAAACATGCCCCGTTCCTTCCCTGAGCCTCTCTGCTTTTGCGGAGAGACTCGGGGAAGTGCGGGGGGGCATAGGCAGGGAAAGCCCAGGGGGACATCGGGGAGGGAAAGAAAGGAATTTTCAAAGTGCCTGGGTTCCCCTCCAGATCTTCTTGCACCTGGAGAAGATCAGGAGAGGAACCCAGACATGTCTGAATGCCTGAATGCTACTGCAGAGAGACTCAGGGAAGTGCAGGGGGGGGCATGGTTAAATGCCTTTCTCTCCCTCCCCCAGATCGGGGAGGGAAAGAAAGGCATTTTCAACGTACCTGGGTTCCCTGCCTGCCCCTTTCCAGCTGCAACATGTCAGCTAGAGAGGGGAGGGCAGAGAGAGGCTTTTCCTTATCAATTTCACTTTCAGCTGACTGGGGGGGGGGGAGGAGTGAAATTGACAAGGAAATCCCCAGGGCTACCCAAAGGGAAAGATGGCAGTTTAACAGGCCACCTTTCTCTCTTGTGTGTAACCTGGCGAGGGCAGCGTGCTCTGTAGCCACGCAGGCCAGAGGTTTTGGTTGTAGGCGTGGCCAACTCAGGAGCCAGCTGGAACGCCGTTCCTGTGCGTTCCGCCCCCAAAATAGCCCTGCCCCACTCCATGCTCCAGACCAGACTCTTATTCTAGTAAGTGTATATTGGACAATAAGCAATACTTTTTTTAAAACAAACCCTGAGATTTAGGGTTGCCAAATCTAGGTTGGGAAATGCTTGGAGATTTGGGGGCAGAGCCTGTGGAGGGCAGGTTCGGGGAGGTGAGGGACCTCAGAGGGATATAATGCCATACAGTCTACCCTGCAAAGCAGCCATTTTCTCCAGGGGAATCGCTCTCTGTTACCTGGAGATCAGTTGTGATTCCAGATCTCGGGGCCCCCACATCCAGGTTGGCATCATTTCTCAGTCCTGGGGCATGGTCAGTTTTTTTCTATTCCGACAAAATCCACCACGGCCAGGCCCCCAAACCTATGCCACCTCCCCCCTTGTCCTCTTCCTTCCATCTTTTTGTTCCAGCAGAACAAGACAGACCTCAGTTGTCCATCTGACTACAATTCCCATCATCCTCGGGCTTTGTTCCTATTTGCCAGTATCGGTTTTGTCCTTTACCTCTCCAGGAGAACCAACCCTTGAAGATTTCCATCCAATGCCTGGACTTCTGGATGTTCTAGGTAGGCCAAGAGGCTCAAGGCATTCAAAGAAACAGAAGAACAGAAGTAGCTATGGTTGCCAGCTCCAAACTGGAGTGGAGCCTGGGGAGGGACTTCAATGGGCCACAGAGTCTGCCCTCCAAAGCAGTCACTTCCTCTGGCACAAGCGGTTTCTGCAATCCGGAGTTCAGTTGTAACTCCAGGGGACTGCATGATAGCAGTGCTCATTTGGTACTGGCCTTGTAGGACTAAACTCCCTTCTTTCCCATTCCCTTCTGCTCCTCTTCTCTCACCCCTCTGGTGTTTTGCTAGATTGTGAACCTTAGTTAGGGTTGCCAGCCTTCAGGTGGTGGCTGGAGACCTCCTGGGATTGCAACTGATCTCCAGGCAAGAGAGATCGGTATACCTGGAGAAAATACCTGCTTGGGAAGTGGACTCTATGATGTTATATCAAGAAGAAGAGGAGGAGGAGGAGGAGATTGGAGTTATACCCTGCTCTTCACTACTTGAAGGAGTCTCAGAGCAGCTTACAATCTCCTTCCCTTCCCCTCCCCACAACAGACACCCTGTGAGGTAGGTGGGGCTGAGAGAGCTCTTTTGAGGACTGCTCTTGAGAGATCAGCTCCGAGAGAACTTGTGACTGACCCAAGGTCACACCAGCAGCTGCATGTGGAAGAGTGGGGAATCACACCTGGTTCTCCCAGATTAGAGTCCATGCTCCTAACCACTATACCAAACTGGCTCCTCCTCCCCTCCCCAAACCCCACCCTCTGCAGGCTCCACTTCCAAATCTCCAGGTATTTCCCAACCTGGAGCTGGCAGCCCTCACCTGAGTGCCTCATCTGAGCATCATTACACCCTTCAGAGTTCATTGACTTAAACGGGTTTAGAGGAGTTTGACTCCGCTTAAGACAGCACTGCCGTTTGTGTATCTTTCACTTTAATCCCACCCTTTCTCCAAAGAGCCCAAGGGGCATGTGTCTCTTCCACATGACAGAAACATAAATGTGATCCTGTGCAGTTACTCCCATCTAAATGCTTGGATGGGAGACCACCAAGGAAGGCCAGGATTGCTACATGGAGGCAGACAATGGCCAACCACCTCTCTTTGGCTCTTGCCTTGAAGACCCTAAGACAGGGGTGGGCAATTGTTTTGGCTCGGGGGCCACTTTGTGGGAGCGGAGGTTAGCAGAGGGCCGCACCTTTTAAAATGATTGCATGCATTAGTTAACTTTGCATTTCAGAAAAGGTATAAATTGTATCATAAAAATCAATAAATATAAATTAAATAAAATAGGTGTAGTTTTATTCAATTTATTTATTGTGCTAATTTCATATCATCTATAGCTGCAAGCACATTTAATTTTAGAATCAGTTTAATGAGACAAATGGACCCTATCACACTTTTCTACAATTTTTTTGAACTCAGGAGTGAGATGGCTTGTTGAGATTCTCATCACAGCCTGCAAGTTAATGTCTGTCAAAGAGCATCTATATTTACTCTTGTTAATCTTCATGTCTTGGCGGGCCGCAAAAAACTCTGTGGCGGGCCGCATGTGGCCCGCAGGCCGCCATTTGCCCACCCCTGCCCTAAGATGTCACCATACGTCGGCTGCAACGTGAGGGCATTGTACACAGGGCTTTTTTTGTAGAAAAAGCCCAGCAGGAACTCATTAGCATAGTAGACCACACCCAACAGCAGGAACTCATTAGCCTATTAGGCCACACCCCTGACAGCGCAGCTCATTAGCATATTAGGCCGGGGGCTGGGAAAGCACAGGGCAGGCATGGAAGCTTGCCTCTCCCCCCCCCCCAAGATTCTCTGCCCCACTTCAGCAACGCCTTTCTAGTCTCCTACCTCACCCCCAAACCAGACAACCAAGGAAAGGTGCTGCTGAAGTGCCTGGGTGTGAGAGTTCTGCTCAAAGTAGTCAAGGATCAGATCTTGGTTGGTTAACCACAGTTCTTTATTCCCAATTTCTACATTAGTACAGCATCTCGGATTATTGTCAGAGATGAGACAAATAATACAAGCGGGTCTATTATACCATTCCAAGGAGTTTGAATTACCCATAGGTAGCCAATCCCCTTAAGGGAAAATTGGCGGGCTAAAAGGTGTCCTGACCGTTTGGTTCTCACAGGAAAAAAGTGAGGTGTTAAGCAGTAAATTTCCTCTCCCAAACCCGACCCCTCAGATGTTTCGAGTTCACATAACAATCAATGGCTCCAAGGTTCTTTTGCATTTGATAAGAGATGAGAGGCATCCTCCCTTGAAGTTACTGCCGGAGCAGCTGGAATGCGGAGGCAGGGATGTGAGGCCTCCTTGTTCTCGCAAATCATTGTTGTCACCCTCCCGGCCAGGACAGAAGCAATGCATTATGGTTACATAGGTCCCAATATACTTTAGATACATAGGATAGCTAAAGACATGCATGCAAGAAGTTAAATCTAGATCTGACTAATACATTGGCTGAATTGGCAGATTCTGACACCCTGCCCTCCTCATAATTCACTTCACCTAGCTTTATCAGGAAACATTTTATGAAACAATTTTGTCAGTTTAGGTGCGTGAACATGTTCTGAGCGAATCCACTCGTTGTGTTCCGGGCCGAAATCTAACCATCTAACTAAGTAATATAACCGGCCTCTTCGCATCTTGGAATCAAGGATCTCAGTTATCTCGAAGTGAGGGGCCCCCTCCTTCATCAGTGGAGGAGGAACTGGAGGAGCTGGATGCCAAGCATTCGGCCCAGGATCTTTCTTCAGTAGGCTGAAATGAAACACAGGGTGCACAGAACTCAGTGATTTAGGCAGTTCCAGTTCAAAAGACACATCCGATATTTTACGTAATACTTTATAGGGTCCAACATATTTCCATCCTAGTTTTCTGCTGGGCTGTAACCCATGAATATTTTTGGTGGAGAGATAGACAGAGTCCCCGGGTTGAAGATCCCAGCCTGCTGCTCGTCCTCGGTCAGCATATTTTTTGTAATCCTCTTTGGCATGGTCTAATGCCTTGCCTATTAATGGCCAAGAGTCTTGGAGACTAGACCACCAACTCTTAAAATCCGATGGGGAAGCATTGGGGACATTCTCAATGGTAGGCAATGGTTTCCCCTCAAAACCCCCTACTGCCATGAAGGGAGAGACTCCCGTGGAAGAGTGCACTGCATTGTTGTAGCTATATTCTGCAAACGGCAGCAGTTCCACCCAATTGTCTTGGTGATAATTGGTGTAACATCTCAAAAACTGCTCCAATATTTGATTAGTTCGTTCGGATTGGCCATCGGTTTCTGAGTGGTAACCCGAACTCAGGGCTGGCTCTATGTCCATCATTTTCAGGAGCTCCCGCCAGAAGCTGGCAACGAACTGACTGCCCCTGTCGGATACCACTCTCTTCGGAAAAGCATGTAATTTAATCACGTGATTGAAAAAAGCTTTGGCCATTCCTTTAGCAGTGGGCAATTGCTTGAAGGGGGTGAAATGCGCTTGCTTCGAAAATGTGTCTACCACCACCCAAATAACCGTCTTTCCCTTGGAGGGGGGCAAATTGGTGATAAAGTCCATGGCTATGGCCTCCCAGGGTCGCGAGGGGGTGGGAAGTGGGTGCAACAATCCAGGAACTTCCCCCCCCCCCCCGCTTTTTGCACATTAAACAGGTTTGGCAAGCCGAGACGAAGTCGGAGACGTCTCGGCGCATGCGCGGCCACCAGAATTGACGCTGGATCAAATTAAGTGTTTTTAGGAAGCCAAAGTGCCCAGCAAGCTTAGACGAGTGGCAGGTCAACAATATCTCCTTACGTTTGACCTTTGGCACCACTAGTTTGTCTCCATGCAGCCAACATTGATCTTCTCTCTTGGAGCATTCCTCCAGAGCTTCCAATTCCTCTACCTCCTCAGGAGCATAATCCCCCCCCCCAATCACATTTTCCAATGTCCAACTGTGCTTTTTTAGCTTGGCTCCTGGTGACTACTGCCCCCCCTAATTGCTGGGGAGAGAACATGGAGTCAAACACCTCTTCTTTGACACTCTCATGTTGGGGCAATCTGGACAGTGCGTCTGCCAGGGAGTTAGCTTTCCCAGGAAAATGCTTAAGCACAAAGTTAAACTTGGAGAAGAAGTCGGCCCATCGCAGCTGTTTGGCGTTGAGGGATCTCTGAGTGCGCAGCGCCTCTAGATTCTTATGATCAGTCCATATTTCAAACGGAGTCTGCGCACCCTCCAACCAATGCCGCCACGTAGTGAGCGCCAACCTAATGGCTGCGGCTTCCTTGTCCCAGACCGACCAATTCCTTTCTGTTTCGTTAAATTTTTTTGAAATGTAGGCCAGTGGGTGCAACTTCCCTTCCGGACCACTTTGCAATATGGCCCCCCCCATGGCTACATCAGACGCGTCTACATGGATTACGAATTCTTTGGTTTCGTCAGGGTGTGCTAGGATGGGCTCAGAAGTAAAAAGAGTCTTTAAAGTCTCAAACGCCCTCTGACACTCCCCGTTCCAAGCGATCTTTTCTCCTGGCTTTCCTGCTTCGGGCCCTCTCCCCTTAGTTTTTAGTAAGTCCGTTAAGGGGAGAGTAACCTTAGCAAAGTCCTTGATGAAGGTTCGGTAAAAGTTACAAAATCCTAAAAGGCTCTGCAATTGTTTTCTCGTGCGCGGAGCCTCCCATTGCACCACCGCCTCCACCTTCCCCGGGTCCATTTCCAAACCCTTCTGCGAGATGCGATAGCCCAGGAAGTCCACGGACTCACGGTGGAATTCACACTTGGATAACTTAACATACAGCTGGTTTTTTAGTAAGGTGGCGAGGACTTCCCTGACTAATTTCACATGTGCTTTCTTATCAGTAGAATAGATCAAGATATCATCTATGTAACATAACACGCCTTTAAATAGGTGCTTGTGCAACACTTCGTTGATTAAACTCATAAAGACCCCGGGCGCGCCACTTAAGCCGAACGGCATCACTAGATACTCGAATTGTCCCAGGTGGGTATTAAAGGCAGTCTTAGATTCATCCCCCTCCCTGATGCGCACCCGGAAATAGGCATCTCGTAAATCCAGCTTGGTAAAAATCTTCCCCTTAGCAGCTTCCGCCAACAGGTCTTTTATTAATGGGAGGGGGTAAGCGTTGGTAGTGGAGACCGCATTCAGTCCCCTATAGTCGGTGCATAATCGCAAACCCCCGTCCTTTTTTTTTCTGAACAGCACCGGCGCGGCGAAGGGGGACTTGGCTGGGCGGATGAAACCGCGCGCTAGATTTTTGTCCAAGAACTTTCGCAACTCTTCCCGCTCCAGAGGGCTCATGGAGTATAATTTCCCCTTTGGAAGTTTCTCTCCTGGGAGTAGCTCTATAGCACAGTCCGACAGTCGGTGGGGGGCAGCTCGTCCGCCTCCGTTTCGCTGAATACTTCCAGTAAATCTCTATACTCCTTTGGCACCATGGTGGGGGTGAGAGCGAGCGCGGGGACCGGGGGAGTAGTGGCCGGCGGTCCGGGTCCCCATTCCGGGTCCCATCTATGGGTAAGGCAGCGCTCGTCCACCCAAGAGATCTTCCCTTCGCTCCATTTAATATAAGGGTCGTGCGCCCCGAGCCAGGGGCTGCCCAACACCATAGGGAACTGGGCGTTTGGGGTGATGACAAAAGCCCGCCTCTCCCAGTGTTCCCCCGTCCCCAAAATCAGGCTCTCAGTCTCTGCTATGCACTCCTCCTTCATCTCAGACCCATCCATTTGAGTAAACTTTAGGGGTTCCACCAATGGGGTGACCTTTGGTCCTAGCCCTTCCACCACCAAGGGGCTGATCAGGTCCCGCGCACACCCAGAGTCAATTAATGCGCGGACCCGCATGTGGGTACCTGATCCAGGGGTCACCACAGTCACTACCATATATAATAGGGGGCCAGGGATGCTCACCGGAGATGGCGCTTCTTGGCGGGGGACCTGCAGCTCTGCGCCGCTCACTGCAGGTCGTTGGCGTTTCCCGACATCTGCGTCTCCATCAGCTCTAACTCCCCCTGGTCACTGGTAGCTCCCTCCAGCTGCAACGCCCGGGGTTTCATTGGTGTTTTTCCCCGGCTAGGGGTGCTTCCCACCACGGGTGTCGAGGTCTTCGGGCCTCTTCCTCCCCCTCTTGGACAGGCAGAGGCGAAGTGGCCACTCTCCCCACATTTCATGCACAGCCCTTGCCGAAACCTAGCATCTCGGACGTCTTGCATGCTGGATCGGGGCTTTGCTCTGGGAGCTGCTTTGCTGGCCCCCGTCACCGAAGCTCCCATCTTGATCAAGGCGAACCGCTCCTCCATGTCGGTGGCGGCTCTCATCCAGGTGGCCAACGTGCCCGGGCGGCCCCCCAACAACACGGTTTCGTAGATCTCCGGGTTCAGGCCCTCCCAATACTTCTCCATGAATAACTCCTCCAGCCATCCATGGATCTTGGCCGCGATGCGCCTGAACTTGTCAGTGTAATCCCTCACCGTCGATCTCCCCTGGAACAGCTTCCTCAGTTGATTACGGGCCTTTTCCTCGCCCAGGGGGTCTTCGAACTGATGGCGGAGGGCCCACATGAAGTTGTTCAAGGAACGCAACTCAGGTCCTGGGGTGTCGTGCAGGCTCACATACCAGTCGCTGGCGGTGTCTTTCAGCTTGGAACCGATGTAACCAATCCGTTCTCTCTCGGTGGGATAGAGGTGGCCCCAGCTGTCCAGGAATCTCTCTATCTCCAGCATGAAAAAACGCAGCTTCTCCGGGTCCCCATCGAAAGTGGTCGTCAACGGGTCGGAGGGGGCTGGGCGGCCGACTGGAGCGACCGGGGCCGGGGCGGGGGCTGGAACGGGCCCTGGCACCGGGGCCGGAATGACCGGCTGGACTGGCTGTGCCGGCAGAGCGGGCACCTGCGGCTGAACCGGAACCCCTCCGGGCGCTGCTGGCTGTTGTGGGGCTCCTACCCCCTGACCGGGGAGAGCTCCTTGCACTGCCCTCATAGCGTCTCGAAATTGGTGCTGGAGATCGAGGGCCAACTCGCGGAGTTCGGCGGTGAGTTGAAGTCGCAACTCTCCCATCATCTGCTCCAAAGGGGCTATCTGCTCCTCTCCATACGGATCGGGCCCATACGGACCTGTCCCCTCTCCTTCGAAAGGCGGGCGACGCGGCTCTCCACGGTAGATCGGCTCGCGGTCGTCTCCGAGGTAGCTCGGTCTCCCTCGATCGAGCTGGTCTCCTGTCAGCGAAACCCGTACCCCTTTCCGGTCGTGTACCCACGAATCCACGGTCCGACGACCGAATTTGCTCCAGGCGTACTTGGGGGTCACGCTCTGATGAGGAATCAGGCGCGGGATGTAGTGAGCCCCCTGGCTCGTAGTCACCGGTACTTCGGGGCCTCCTCTGCCGCCACCACCCCCGTTCCCCGGATCCTTCGGGGTAACGGGAGCATCTTCGGGGGTAGGGTTGAGGGGGACCGCGTCGTCGTCTGACATGGTCAGGAACGGCTGAGTCCCAGTCACAGATCTCTGACAATCTGTGAGAGTTCTGCTCAAAGTAGTCAAGGATCAGATCTTGGTTGGTTAACCACAGTTCTTTATTCCCAATTTCTACATTAGTACAGCATCTCGGATTATTGTCAGAGATGAGACAAATAATACAAGCGGGTCTATTATACCATTCCAAGGAGTTTGAATTACCCATAGGTAGCCAATCCCCTTAAGGGAAAATTGGCGGGCTAAAAGGTGTCCTGACCGTTTGGTTCTCACAGGAAAAAAGTGAGGTGTTAAGCAGTAAATTTCCTCTCCCAAACCCGACCCCTCAGATGTTTCGAGTTCACATAACAATCAATGGCTCCAAGGTTCTTTTGCATTTGATAAGAGATGAGAGGCATCCTCCCTTGAAGTTACTGCCGGAGCAGCTGGAATGCGGAGGCAGGGATGTGAGGCCTCCTTGTTCTCGCAAATCATTGTTGTCACCCTCCCGGCCAGGACAGAAGCAATGCATTATGGTTACATAGGTCCCAATATACTTTAGATACATAGGATAGCTAAAGACATGCATGCAAGAAGTTAAATCTAGATCTGACTAATACATTGGCTGAATTGGCAGATTCTGACACCGGGTTCCTAACCCACCCCCCTCTGAAAGATCAGAATGGGAAGCAGGCATGTTTGCCTGGCTGCCCTCCGTCACCCCAGCCAGCCGTCTCCACTATTGTGGAGAGACTCGGGGAAGTGCGTTGGGGGGCATGGTTAAATGCCTTTCTCCCCTCCCCCAGATCGGGGAGGGAAAGAAAGGCATTTTCAACTGTGTCTGGGTTCCCTGCCTGCCCTTGTCCAGCTGCATCAGCTAGAGAAGGGAAGGCAGGGAGAGGCTTTTCCTTGTCAATTTCACTCTCAGCTGACTGGTGGGGAGTGAAATTGACAAGGAAATCCCCAGGGGCTCCCTAGAGGGAAAGAGGGCATTTTAACAGGCTGCCTTTCCCGCTTGTGTGTAGCGTGGGGAGGGCAGCGTGATCTGTAGCCACGCAGGCCAGAGGTTTCGGTTGTAGGCGTGGCCAACTCAGGAGCCAGCCGGAACTCCATTCCTGTGCGTTCCGGCCCCAAAATAGCCCTCATTGTACACATACACCCACACTGGTACTTAAAGAGACCAGTTTTTTTTAAAACGGCCCATGCCCAGAAACAGTAGCCGGAACTGAGATAGGGGCCAGCAGAAAAAGTTAACTGGTAATATTGGATTAAAACAGGGCCCCCAACCTTTTTGAGCCTGTGGTACCTCTGGAATTTTGACAAAGGGTGGTGGGGGGAGCCACAAAATGGCTGCCACCGGAGGTGGGTCATAGCTCAAAATGGTTGCCTCGGGAGGTGGAGCCAACCATGTAACATCAGGCAGAGAAGTCGTGCATGATTCTGATCGTAACTTCAACATTTCAGGCAGAAGCTCTGCTTAACAGGACGCCTGTTGTTTTAAAATATTTTCATGCATATACACAGCTTATCTTCAGTTACACAGCAATGGTCCTTCTGCCGAAGTGGCAGCTGCCACCGGAGCAACAGCAGCATCCTTTCTTGAGTCAACCCGTCTCTTTGTTTGTCCTTCCTCTTTTCCCACAGCTTCAGGTTTTCTTGCAGCTCTGTAATTTTTTGAAAATCCCATTACTTGGAATTGCCTGGTTCAAAACATATCCATGCGTAATAGATTTGGGACTATGCCAGTTGGTTCATTGGGTTGCACTCACCAATAACCCGGACCTGGATAGCCCAGGCTAGCCCAATCTTGTCAGATCTGGAAAGCCAAGCAGGGTCAGCCTTGGCTAATATTTGGGAGGGTGAGCTCCAAGGCATACCAGGGTTGTGACGCAGAGGCAGGCAATGGCAAACCACCTCTGGAGGAGGAGGAGATTGGATTTATACCCTGCCCTTCACTCACTTGGAGTCTCAGAGCGGCTTACAAACTCCTTTCCCTTCCCCTCCCCACAACAGACACCCTGGGAGGTAGGTGGGGCTGAGAGAACTCTTTCCCAAACTGTCCTTGAGGGAACAGCTGGTACAGAGCTATGGCTTGCCCAAGGTCATCCAGCCAGGTGCAAGTGGAGGAGTGGGGAATCAAACCCGGTTCTCCCAGATTAGAGTCCGCGCACTTAACCACTACACCAAACTGGCTCTCTGAATGTCCGTTGCCTTGAAACCAAGGCTAGCTCGCCACCTACTGGTGCATAATGCTGAAAGAGCTAGAACTTCTGGCTGCCTGTACTACACACAGTGCCATACCCTAATTAATTAACTCACCAAGAAAACCCTCTATCCTAAAGGAGAGGTCTACCTGGTTAAGTCCACTGAAGCCAACAGGTGAAAAGGGCTTAACTCCGCTTAGCACTGCACTGTGAAAGCCTATTTTTGATGGTGATGATTGTGGTCCACTTGTTTTTGACACAAATGGCTGCATAAAATTAATTTCTGGCTCCACAAATAACGAACGATCCAGAAAGCGACTGAGCAGAAATCGCTCAGCATCATAATTCCTGTTAATCTTTATTGATTTCTAAAGCACCTGGGTGTTTTGCAGACTAACTGAAGTGGGAAACATAAATTGCTGCCCCAACCGTTATTCACAGTCTTCCCACTCTGAAGAAGACAGTCCGTAACAAGAAAGAAACCCAGGAATTTCGTCAGTGGTCAGTGGTCTTTACTGGCACATTGAAAACCTTTTGTGACAACAAATGAAATGGAACTTTGGAGTAATAGCATTCATGTATATTGTGAACTGTGATTGAATATTGGAGATCGAATATATGGTTCCCTGTTATATGATTCGCTTTACTCCTTCACATTCTGAAGTGTTGTTAAGGATTGGAAGCATTATTACATGTTAGATACAAACAGTGTTCCCTCTAAGCTGAGTTAATGTGAGCTAGCTCACAGTTTTTTAGCCTCTGGCTCATACATTTTTGTCTTGGCTCAGGAAGGATGGCTCTAGAACAAACTAATTTATGCAATGGCCAAATTGCTCGCTCACAACTTGAATGCCCGTAGCTCACAAAGTAGAATTTTTGCTCATGAGACTCCACAGCTTAGAGGGAGCATTGGATACAAAGTGTTCAGTTTTCTGCTTCCCTCTTGTTGCTTGATTGTAATGTATGGACATTGTCTTGAAACATTGTTTTGAAAGCTACTTCATGAATAATTGTAAAAAACTGTTATAAAGTAAGAATAACTGTTATAATAAACATTTATGCATTACATTTGTACAGTTTTAATATAATAGTTGGCCTGTATTTAATATACAAAATTGTGGTGAACGGTTTACACACAGTACTCATCTTGTGGGCCCACCTGGAGGTTGGCAGCCCCCAAAACAAAACAGAACTGGAGCGGAACAAAATCCATTCCAGCATAAGCCTTTGTGAAACACTGGCCCTCTGGCCCACAATGGCTTCTGTAAGAATACATTTGGGTAAATTTTTAAGCTGCCCTAAGCAGTGTTCCCTCTAAGCTGAGTTAGTGTGAGCTACCTCACAGTTTTTTAGCCTCCGGCTCACAGATTTTTGTCTCAGCTCAGGAAGGAGGGCTCCAAAGCAAACTAATTTATGCAGCAGCCAAACCGCTTGCTCCCAACTTTAATGCCAGTAGATCACAAAGCAGAATTTTTGCTCACAAGACCCCACAGCTTAAAGGGAGCATTGGCCCTAGGGATACCAGCTCCAAGTTGTGAAATACCTGGAGATTTTAGGGCTGCAACCTGGGGAAGGGAGAGACTTCAATTAGGGTTGCCAGCCTCCAGGTGGGGCCTGGGGATCTCCTGCTTTTACTACTGTTCTCCAGCTGACAGAGATCAGCTCCCCTGGAGAAAATGGCTGCTTTGAAGGGTGGACTCTATGACATTATATGATGCTGAGGCCCCTCCGCTCCCCAAACCCCGCCCTCTCCTGGATCCACCCCCAAAGTCTCCAGGTATTTTCCAACCAAGACCTGGCAACCCTAACATCAATGTGGTATAGGGTTGCCAGCCTCCAGGTGGGGCCTGGGGATCTCCCGCTTTTACAACTGATCTCCAGCTGGCAAAGATCAGCTCCCCTGGAGAAAATGGCTGCTTTGAAGGGTGGACTCTATGGCATTGTACCCTGCTGAGGCCCCTCCCCTCCCCAAACCCCGCCCTCTCCAGGCTCCACCCCCAAAGTCTCCAGGTATTTTCCAACCCAGACTTGGCAACCCTAATGGGGTATCATGCCTCCCAACGCAGCCATTTCCTCCAGGAGAACAGATTAGTGCCACCTGGGGGGGGGGGAAAACCAGTTGTCAAAGCGGGAGATCCAGCCACCACCTGGAGGTTGGCAACCCCAAGCTGCCCCTGGACGCCTGTTTAACCCCCAGGCCGCTCTCCGACCCATCTCTACGGCAACGAGCGGCCACGCATTTCCCCTCGCTTGCCGGCCTCGCCGTAAAGCGTGTCGCCCGGCCGTCGTAAAAGGGAAAACGCGACGGGAAAACCCATGCGGCGGCGGCGGCGGCCCGGCCCAGCCCACGTGTCCCCGGGCCCTTAGCAACGCGGCCTGGCGGCTCCCGGGCCTTAGCAACGAGCATGGCGGAGCCGCGGGAGGCTCCGGCGGCCGAGACGGCGGCGGCGGCGGCGACGACGACGAGCCAGGCGGTGTCGCGGCTGGTGGGCGGTCTGGAGGCGGCGGGGGCCCCGCGGGCGGCGCGGCTGGAGGCGCTGGCGGGGCTGCGGGCGGCGCTGGTGGAGCGCGAGGTGCCGCCGGCGGCGCTGCAGGAGGTCCTGGCCCGGCAACTCCTCCGCCCGCTGACGCGCTGCCTGCTGGCCGACCCGTCCGAGCGCTGCCGCGAGCTGGCCCTCGAGCTCCTCCGCCACTGCCTGGGCCGCGGCGCCCAGCCCGCCCAGGCCCTCCCCGTCCTCCTGCCGGCCCTGGCCCGCCGCCTCTGCTCCGAGGGAGACGCCCGCGAGGCCTGCGAGGAGCTCCGCCTCGGCCTCCTCCGCCTCCTCGGCCTCCTCCTGCGCCTCTGCCCGCCCGCCGCCCTGGCCCCCTTCCTGCCCGAGGCCGTGCGCGCCCTCCGCGCCGCCCTCCTCGACCCCTTCCCCGAGGCCAAGCGCCAGGCCTGCGCCCTCGCCGCCCAGGCCGCCCAGGCCCTGCCAGGTGCGGGAAGGGATCGAGGGAGTGGGAGTGGGGACACCGCAACAACAGCCCCGCCCGGCGGGCTCAAGGGCACCCAGGAGGTTTTCCACACCTCTTTGCAACCTTACCGCCCTGTGAGCTAGGCTAGGCTAAGGAAGGGCTCAAGGGCACCCAGTAAGCTGCACAGCTCCTTGCAACCGCCCTGTGAGCTAGGCTAGGCTAAGGAAGGGCTCAAGGGCACCCAGTAAGCTGCACAGCTCCTTGCAACCGCCCTGTGAGCTAGGCTAGGCTAAGGAAGGGCTCAAGGGCACCCGGTAAGCTGCACAGCTCCTTGCAACCGCCCTGTGAGCTAGGCTAGGCTAAGGAAGGGCTCAAGGGCACCCGGTAAGCGGCACAGCTCCTTGCAACCGCCCTCTGAGCTAGGCTAGGCTAAGGAAGGGCTCAAGGGCACCCGGTAAGCGGCACAGCTCCTTGCAACCGCCCTGTGAGCTAGGCTAGGCTAAGGAAGGGCTCAAGGGCACCCGGTAAGCGGCACAGCTCCTTGCAACCGCCCTGTGAGCTAGGCTAGGCTAAGGAAGGGCTCAAGGGCACCCAGTAAGCGGCACAGCTCCTTGCAACCGCCCTGTGAGCTAGGCTAGGCTAAGGAAGGGCTCAAGGGCACCCAGTAAGCGGCACAGCTCCTTGCAACCGCCCTGTGAGCTAGGCTAGGCTAAGGAAGGGCTCAAGGGCACCCAGTAAGCGGCACAGCTCCTTGCAACCGCCCTGTGAGCTAGGCTAGGCTAAGGAAGGGCTCAAGGGCACCCAGTAAGCGGCACAGCTCCTTGCAACCGCCCTGTGAGCTAGGCTAGGCTAAGGAAGGGCTCAAGGGCACCCAGTAAGCGGCACAGCTCTTTGCAACCGCCCTGTGAGCTAGGCTAGGCTAAGGAAGGGCTCAAGGGCACCCAGTAAGCGGCACAGCTCTTTGCAACCGCCCTGTGAGCTAGGCTAGGCTAAGGAAGGGCTCAAGGGCACCCAGTAAGCGGCACAGCTCTTTGCAACCGCCCTGTGAGCTAGGCTAGGCTAAGGAAGGGCTCAAGGGCACCCAGTAAGCGGCACAGCTCTTTGCAACCGCCCTGTGAGCTAGGCTAGGCTAAGGAAGGGCTCAAGGGCATCCAGTAAGCGGCACAGCTCTTTGCAACCGCCCTGTGAGCTAGGCTAGGCTAAGGAAGGGCTCAAGGGCACCCAGTAAGCGGCACAGCTCTTTGCAACCGCCCTGTGAGCTAGGCTAGGCTAAGGAAGGGCTCAAGGGCACCCAGTAAGCGGCACAGCTCCTTGCAACCGCCCTGTGAGCTAGGCTAGGCTAAGGAAGGGCTCAAGGGCACCCAGTAAGCGGCACAGCTCCTTGCAACCGCCCTGTGAGCTAGGCTAGGCTAAGGAAGGGCTCAAGGGCACCCAGTAAGCGGCACAGCTCCTTGCAACCGCCCTGTGAGCTAGGCTAGGCTAAGGAGGGGCTCAAGGGCACCCAGTAAACGGCACAGCTCTTTGCAACCGCCCTGTGAGCTAGGCTAGGCTAAGGAAGGGCTCAAGGGCACCCAGTAAGCGGCACAGCTCTTTGCAACCGCCCTGTGAGCTAGGCTAGGCTAAGGAAGGGCTCAAGGGCACCCAGTAAGCTGCACAGCTCTTTGCAACCGCCCTGTGAGCTAGGCTAGGCTAAGGAAGGGCTCAAGGGCACCCAGTAAGCTGCACAGCTCTTTGCAACCGCCCTGTGAGCTAGGCTAGGCTAAGGAAGGGCTCAAGGGCACCCAGTAAGCTGCACAGCTCTTTGCAACCGCCCTGTGAGGTAGGCTAGGCTAAGGAAGGGCTCAAGGGCACCCAGTAAGCTGCACAGCTCTTTGCAACCGCCCTGTGAGGTAGGCTAGGCTAATAGCTAGGGTTGCCAGGTCCCCCCGGCCACCAGAGGGGAATGGGGGGCATAGGGTTGCCAGATCCAGGTCTGGAAACTCCTGGAGATTTGGGGGAGGGCAGGGACTTCAGTGGGGCACAGTGCCATAGAGTCCACCCTCCAAAGCATCCATTTTTCCAGGGAAACTGAGATTTGTAGTCTGGAGCCGTGTTCCCTCTAAGCTGAGTTCGTGTGAACTCGCTCACAGTTTTTTAGCCTCCAGCTCAGGAAGGATGGCTCCCGAGCAAACTAATGCATGCAGCAGCCAAATCGCTCGCTCACAGCTTTAATGCCAGGAGCTCACAAAGCAGAATTTTTGCTCACAAGACTTCACAGCGTAGAGGGAGCATTGCACTGGTGATGCGCTGTAATTCCGGGGTGTCCCCAGGTTCCACCTGGAGGCTGGCATCCGTAGGAGGTGGGTCAAGGGCACCCTGTCAGGTTCACAGCTTCTTGCAACCACCCTGTGAGGTAGGCTGGGGAGGGAGGGCTGGCTCAGGGGCACCCAGTAAGTTTCACATCTCCTTACAACCACTCTGTGAGGTAGGATCGGCTAGTGGCTAGGATTGCCAGGTCCCCCCTGGCCTTCAGAGGGGGATGGGGGGCCATAGGGCTGCCAGATCCAGGTTGGGAAACTCTAGGAGATTTGGGGATGGAGCCCGGGGAGGACTGGGACCTCAGAGGGGGACAATACCACTGAGTCCACCCTCCAAAGCAGCCGTTTTCTCGTAGGTGAACTGATCTCTGTAGTCTGGAGATGAGCTGTAATTCTGGGGGAGCCTGGGGTCCTACCTGGAGGATGGCATCCTTAGCTGGGAGAGTTTGCTGAGGGAACTCCTTGCCATAGGAGGAGTCTAGGATAGCCTACCCGAGGAGGAGGAAGGGCTGGCTCAAGGGTACCCAGTAAGTTTCACAGCGCCTTGGAACTGCCTTGTCAGGTAGAAGAAGAAATTGGAGTTATACCCCACCCTTCACTACCTGAAGGAGGCTCAGAGCGGCTTAGAAACTTCTTGCCCTTCCCCTCCCCACAACAAGACACCCTGTGAGGTAGGTGGGGCTGAGAGAGCTCTTTCGAGGACTGCTCTTGAGAGAACAGCTCTGACAGAACTTGTGACTGACCCAAGGTCACACCAGCAGCTGCATGTGGAGGAGTGGGGAATCAAACCCGGTTCTCCCAGATTAAAGTCCATCCTCCTAACCACTACACCAGACTGGCGTTAGGTAGGCTAGGTGAAGAGAGAAAGGCTGGCTCGAAGCTGTCTAGTCAGCGTCATACCTCTAGTTCATCTTGACAACCAGTGATGTATTTCTGGGAACCTTTGGAACAGAAAATGTTCTGATTCAAATTTAAATGAGTAATGTTATTAAAAGTGGGCAAATGTACCATCTCCAGGCTTTATACTTTATTTTTTTTATTTATTTGTGGGGACTTTTATCCTGCCCTACCTCACAAGCGGACTCAAAGCCGCTTCCCTCGTAATATACAATGAAACAGTTCCGTAAAGACATCAAGACATTAAAGTTAGTTCTAGCAGTTTACATTTAAAAGACCAGTTTAAAACTATCTGATGGCGATTCGTTTCCGTTCCAGTATGTACTAAACCCATGCTAGGGAGGGGCGGTGGCACACTTCAGTGGTATAAATCGACCACTCCTGGTGCCAGTTAGTATCTCATATTTAGGCCCTTAATTTACAGCACACCTGTCCTGAGTATATTTAGCTATACAGGCTCGAAATATGTCCACAAGACAATATAGCATGGGATTATTTTGAAGAACGTTTTCTGCCTCATGGCAACAACCCTGTGAGGCGGGATCAGCGGGGAGAGGTGTGGTTGGCCCAGGGTTGCCCAACAAATGTCACGGTTCGGCCCTTCTCTGTGAAATCGATGTGGTCCCTTGGTGCAAAAGCACTTGGTTTTGTGTTTGCTGATTGCAGGCAATCGTGTGTATCTATTTTTCTTAGGAGGCTCTCTTTCAGTCTCCCTCTGTCTAAAAACTTCGAGGTTTTAATTTTGTTGAGCTATATTTTGACTCAGGAGTTGGTTATCAGCATTGTTCTGCTGTTTCCTTGTGTGCTGGCCTTTTGTTTCATATAGATCTGCTTCCTCTCCTGTCCACTGCTCCTTTGTCGTGGCTTTAAAGGAGAAGGTTAATACCAATTCTACCTATAACCAGCTTGAATAAAGGTCCCCAGTCAATAAACCCAAAATGTGCAGAACAAAGCTTGAGTCCAGTGGCAGCTTTAAGACCAACAGAGTTTAATTCTGGGCATCAGCTTTCGTGTGAATAGACTTCGTTGGTCTTAAAGGCGCCACTGGGCCTTCGTTCTTTGTTCTGTTGCCTTGGAACAGGTATTCTTAAGTACCCCTGCTAATGAAACACTGAACTGCTGTCCTTGAGCGTGTGTGGACAGGAGGTGTCGGGTCTTCCCTAATAATGTGTCCAAGTAACTTTGTGAAGTCTTTTGTACAGCGCAGCTCTGCTGCCTGTGTAGAAAAGCCCTCTTGAATAATTCAGTTTTGCATAGATTCAGGTGGGCAGCCGTGTTGGTCTGAAGCAGCAGAACAAAGTTTGAGTCCAGTGGCACCAGTAAGACCAACAAAGTTTAGTTCTGGGGATAAACAGTCGTGTGCAGGCACTCTTTTTCAGATACACTGAAACGGGGTCATCGCCCATTATATACAGGTAGCAAGTGAGGAGGATGTTGTCCGTTATCTGTAGACTTCTGCAAATGTGGGAATTGTGGCCTCTGTTCATAACTGGGTCACTGCTCACTTCTTCAGTTACGAAGTATCTGTAGAAGTGAGCGGTGACTCACGAAAGCTCCTCCCCTGCCACAAATGTTGTTAGTCTTTAAGTTTCTACTGGACTTTGGCTCTTTTTTACTGTATTTTGTACAGGCGTTTGCAATGAACCATATGTCCAGCGAAGTCCACAGGTGGCTCTAAAGCGTAACTGAATATTCTCTCTCTCTCTCTCAACCAGAACATTTTCACATGCAGTCGGAAAGCTTGATCAGCCCCTTAATGCAGTCCGTTTCCCACCAGCACTTCCGAGTCCGCGTTGCCGTGATTCAGGCCACGGGAGCTGTGATTCAGTTTGGCAATGCAAAGTCTCTGGACGACGTGCTTTCCCATCTCGCCCAGCGCTGTTTTGACAACATCCCGCAGGTAAACTGAACATTTGGGTTATGTTTTAATTCAGTCCGGTCTTCATTTGCAGCCACTGTTATCTGACTGTTAGTGATGAATTCCAACGCTGTCAGTGATTAAATCCAACGGCTTTTTAAAGAAGGGGTTTTTTTTAGATACATACCCCACTTTTTAGTCAGTTTGGCTCCTGAAGCAGCTCACAATGCAAACGGCTCACAATTTGGCAAGAATTGTTGGTATTGTAACAATTCTGACTGATGGGGTAGTGGGGATTTCCCTTTGCACCAGAGTGCCTTGTTCTATCCAGGCAGTTATTCGGCAGTAGTGAACTACAAAGAAGGAATGGGTGATTGGAGGGTGGCACTTCTGCCCTCATCCTAAACCCAAAGTGTTCAGATCTCTGCCCCCTCCAGTCCCATCCTGTCCTGTTCCATCTTCTCCTGCCCCGAGTGCTGTGACTCCTTTCTGCTCTGCCCCCAAGGTTGATTGGGGGTGGGGCTCTGTTAATCAGACCGGATTAGTGGGCAAGCTCCTTTAATCAGGCCAAATTAGCGGCTCTGGCTCTCTCCTTCTTTCCAACAGCAGGAAGATCACTCTGGAGGTGCAGTTTCAAGGCCTCCTGCTCGCCTGGCCACTGTGCCAGTCATCACCCACACAGGTCCCCAAAATGTGTCCCTGATCCCCAAATTGGGGTATGTGTGCTGGGGAAGCTGCACCTGTTGAATTTCCCATCTCTGCCAGCTCACCCAGTGGCTGCTAGAAATATGCCATTATACCCGTAAGGACTCCCTGTTTCTGTGCAGTGCATGTTTTTAAAATCGGAACTGCAGTGGGAATAATCACCGGAACGCTTTGTGCCAAACCTCTGTCTTCAGGATGCTCTAAGACGGCCTTATGTAATGCAGGCTCCCCGTACTGCTCTTACAAAGGATTTACTGACCCACCCAAAGAGGTACCTGTAGCCAGCTTACTGGTTCCTCGTCACTGAACCTCTGAACTTCAGGGGCCTGCCTACTGGTACCGAAGACCACCACCTCCACGAGCGAACCTGAGGCAACAAGGTAGCTGAAAACAGCCAGGTGCACCATCCTTAAAACATCTGGTCCAATCGCTCCAGCGGACAAGTCCCTGTTCGGGCGCCAAATTTGTTACACAAATAAATTTCCAAGCCACAGTTAAATTGAAGTCACAATGAAGAGGAAAGTTCTTTCTGGTATTTATTGCAAGGAATACTGGGAAAACACTTAGGCCAAATTAGCCTTCCAAAAATTGACTGCTTTCTGAATAATATCAGGAAGTACATGAAGTTTTATACCGAAAATGACATACTTAGAGAGATAACGGCCAGAGATCATAATTGGTTCCAAAGGTACAGAGCATCATCTGAGCAACCATACAGTCATTGGTCAGTTACAGAAAAAGGTGTGACTACATAATATCTTAAATGCTTACTTAACCTCAACTTAATAATGATAATCAAGGATCCTTCCTACCCCCAAAAAAGTTGTTGTTTTCTGATATGAAGCTAAAAGCCCTTCTAGACCCAGATACTGCAGAGTTTCACCTCAAACAACTAAACCCATGAACTCTGTACCTCAAGCGAATACTTCTATGCTATACCAGCATCACTACACTGAAACCTGTTAAAAAGAAAACTAAAAGAGACACCAGACAGCTAGATAGCCCTAAGAACATAAGAGAAGCCAATGTTGGGTCAGGCCAATGGCCCATCCAGTCCGACACTCTGTGTCACACAGTGGCCAAAGACACCAGGTGCCCTCAGGAGGTCCAGCAGTGGGGCCAAGAAACACTAGAAGCCCTCCCACTGTCCCCCCTCCCAAACTCCAAGAATACAGAGCATCACTTGCCCCAGACTGAGAGTTCCTATCTATACCTTGTGGCTAATAGCCACTGATGGACCTCTGCTCCATATGTTTATCCAGTCCCCCTTTGAAGCTGTCCATGCTTGCAGCCGCCACCACCTCCTGTGGCAGTAAATTCCACGTGTTAATCACTCTTTGGGTGAAGAAATACTTCCTTTTATCTGTTCCAACCCAAACAAATAAGGGAAAAGAATGTTATTTCTTGTCTGCTGGCATCAGCTAGAAAGGCACTTTAACCTACAAAAGAGAGGCTTTACCATTTAAATAGGCTTTTACTAAATCCTAATAAAGTCTGAAAATAAAAATCCATAAGAAAACCAGAAAAATATAAGAATATGAGTAATCTGAATTGCAAAAAATCATTATGTATTTTCATCCGTGCTACACTGATGCTCAGCTGCCCTCAGCCTTCTGTGCCTCCTCGAGCACGCTCAGCCCTTAATGGGCCCGTTTCCTTTTCCTTTACAAAGTTATATTTTTCCTGTCTGCCTGAGGGATCCTCTAGGTATGCTGAGACCCCCTCCCTGCTTTTCTACCCCACTGACAGGCATTTGACGCTCAGGTTTGCCCTCAGAAGGGGTAACGCCAGGGGTCCATTGGAGCAGGAGCGCACAGGAGCGCAGCTCCGGGAGTGAGGAGCCCAGGGGGCGGGCACATGACCAAGCCCCGCCCCCTCCTCGGCTTCCCCGAGCAGTGCAGAGGCGCAGCGCCCCGGGGAAAGCCCTGCTAGGGTCTTTATTGTTTTTAATGTTTTGTTTTAATATTGATAATTTTATCAATGTTCCTTTGATGACTGTGTGCTGCTTTTCCAGTGACTTGCTCAAGGTGGCATATAAATTTTCTCAGTATACCATTTTTTATCTGGGCACATGGCACATAAGGACTGGAGAAATTTCACCAACCCTTCAGCAGCTTCCACCCCATCAGTTTGGTGTAGTGGTCAGGAGTTGGAGTCTAATCTGGGAGAACCGGGTTTGATTCCCCACTCCTCCTCCACATGCAGCTGCTGGTGTGACCTTGGGCCAGTCACCAGTTCTCTCAGAGCTGTTCTCTCATGAGCAGTTCTCAAAAGACCTCTCTCAGCCCCACCTACCTCACAGGGTGTCTTGTTGTGGGGAGGGGAAGGGATGGGCGGTGCACATGTCCTGGGTATCTCAAGTCTACTTGAAACCTGGTGGTTTCAAGGGAGCAGGGAGAGAATGAGGGTGTGTTCTTGACGCTTGTTTTTATTGCACAAAGTATTGGATGGGGAAGGGAATGGAGGAAGAGCAGGTCAGTTTCACTCACCTGTGGAGTGGAGCCTGAGGGGTGGGTGTGGCCTTCCGACACACTTCCGGTGATGTCAGGGGGTGTGGCATATGCAAGTGAGTTATGCTAATGAGCTCCTGCACCTCTTTTCCTACGAAATGACCCCTGGGTAACGCTGATAGCTACACTGCCAGTCTAGCCATAAGAGCCATGTGGGGACTCAGATCCGGACTTGGACATGCTGCGTACGGACAGTGTGCCCCATCAGCCCCTTGAATGGGCATATGTCCTCATCTTCAGCAGGTATCGGCAGGATCCAAAGAGCTGCTCTTGGGCGTGGATTCCTAGCCTTTCACGCCCCTTCTCTTCTCTGCAGCCGCCCTGGAAAAGCCACTCCTGAAGACTACGTGGCCTTCCAGAGCAGTGGCAGAGAAGGGGTGCAGGGGAACATAAACATTGGTGAAAGCCCCAATACCTGCATCTGAGCCTTTTAGGGCTCTCTGGGTGCCCAGGTGGGCCTCTTTGGGTCCCAGACTCTGCTGGGGGAGGAAAAAAGCCCCTCTGACTTCAGCAGAAGTTGTTCCTTTGTGTGATGCGGCCCCCTCCCAAGTCAGAAGTTTAGGGAGTCCACGGCATCAGTCAAGGGTTAGTGCTGTCTTTGCTGGCTCAGTGTGGTCATGGACAGCAGCCATAGCCTTAAAATGTAGAATGAAAGTCTGGAAGCTCCCCTGACACTTTTTTTGTGGGGGGGGGGGGGAGCAGGGAGTTTTCAGTCTGTTTTCAGAGCAATGGTCAAGTCGCTGACGAAGTCCCTGTCAGCTTAGTGGTAGTAGATGCTGCAGTATGCTTTGCTAGAAATTCTGCCTTTATAAGGTTCATCCGCCTTGACCTGGATGGCCCCTCCTCGTCAGATCTCAGAAACGAAGCAGGGTCAGCCCTGGTTTGTATTTGGATGGGAGACCGCCGAAGAAGTCACACAGCATGCCTTACCAGCTTCTTCCTTCCTTCTTCGCCTCCTTCTAGGTTAGAGAAGCCGTGATCGTCGTCATGGGGGAGTGGCTGCTGCACCTACGGGATCGGTACTCTTTCTTTCACAAGCTGGTCCCTCTGCTGCTCAGTGGCCTTGCGGATGAAATGCATGAGAACCGGTAAGGGCGGTGCCGCCCAGGAGACAGGAGAACTGTCCCGACATTCCCAGCGCTTTGTTGTTTTTTTAACTGTCCCTGAGCAGTTGGGTGATGGGGGGGGGGGCAGAATAAGCTTTCCCAAACAAAAGGTCATTCAGATAAGAAAGCACAGGTGCTCTAAGCGGAGAGTCAGTTTGTTCTGTCTGCTTGGGTGCCAGAGCAAAAGTTAAACTTGTTTGGCGTGGGTTCCTGCTTATCCAGGCTAGGGGGCCAGGTGGATTAAGATCATGTGACTCCGCTCCAGACTTTGTGGTATCTGCGGAAGGAGCCCAAGACTTAGAGATGGACAGGAGGGTTCCTGTTAAATTCCCAGAATTCACTGTTAACCCCAGGGGCTGGGGCACACAGCCAGCTCTTAGAGTGGGCATGGCATTCCTTTGGCAGTCAGAAGCCTCCTATGTTTGTGTCCACTCAGCAACAGTGCCCACACAGACTCAGCAACAGTGCCCATACAGATTTGGGTGGTGGGCGCATGCCTCTTTCCCAGCAGTTGTTAAGGGTCCCTAAGGTAACCCCACTCTGTCGTTCCTGCACACAAGTAAACCTCTCATCAATGGAAGAAGAAGAGATTGGATTTATACCCCACCCTTCACTCATTCGGAGTCTCAGAGCGGCTTACAATCTCCTTTCCCTTCCCCTCCCCGCAACAGACACCCTGTGAAGTAGGTGGGGCTGAGAGAGCTCTGAGACAACTGTCCTTGAGGGAACAGCTGTGACAGAGCTATGGCTTGCCCAAGGTCATCCAGCAGGTGCAAGTGGAGGAGTGGGGAATCAGACCTGGTTCTCCCAGATTAGAGTCCGTGCACTTAGCCACTACACCAAACTGGCTCTCTTAGCCAAATGCAAAACGTTTCTCTGCTGGAGAAAGCAGTGCGTCCGTGCTGACACTGGCAAAAGGAATGCTCTCCCTGCAAGGCACTTCTCTCGTAGCAGCTCATTCGCACATACAGATGACTATCACGCTGTGGCCAGTAAGCATGCATGTGTGGACCAGCTATTTGAGAATCGTCGAACTGGAGATATGAGAGCATCCAGTAAATTTTCAGTGGTCTGCAGCAGAACCGTTAGATTTGAGTCCGGTTCAAGTTTCAGTCATTTTATTGCTCGTCGACCAATAGGTCATAAGCAAATATATAAAGTATAGTACATAGAATGGATTTGAGTCCGGTAGTGCCTTAGAGGTTAAGATGCTGAACTGCTGACTGGAAGGATGGCAGTTCAGCAGTTCGAGACCCGAGTGCTGCATGACGGAGTGAGCTCCCATCTCTGGCCCCAGCTCCTGCCAATCTAGCAGTTTGAAAGCAAGAAATTGCAAATAGATAAATAGGTACTGCTTCAGTGGGAAAGTAACAGCGTTCCGTGCATCTCAGCATTTAGTCATGTTGGCCACATGACCATGGAAAAAGTCTTCAGACAGCGCTGGCTCTTCAGCTTGGAAACGGAGATGAGCACTGCCCCCTAGAGTTGGATTCGATTGGCTTTTGAGCAAGGGGAACTTTTACCTTTAGTGCCTTAGAGACTGACAAGTGTTTTGGGGTAGAAGCTTTCAAGAATCAAAGCTCCTGAGCTTTGTCTCTCCGAAGTTTACACCCAGTGTTCCCTCTAAGCTGAGTTAGTGTGAGCTAGCGCACAGTTTTTTAGCCTCCGGCTTATACATTTTTGTCTTAGCTCAGGAAGGAGGGCTCCAGAGCAAACTGATTTATGCAGCAGCCAAATCACTCACTCACAACTTAAATGCCTGTGGCTCACAGAGTAAAATTTTTGCTCACAAGACTCCACAGCTTAGAGGGAGCATTGCCTGAAACTCTTGTTGATCTTTGAAGAGCTACCAGACAGGGTATATTCGACACTCTGTTTGGCAATTGCCCTCCCGATGCAACAGCCGAAATATTTTTATCAGTTGATGGTCTCAAAACTAAGAAGAGCTTTTATTTTGGCAACAATGAACGTCCTTCCCTTGGTGGTTTTGGAGGGCAGATATAATAGAGTATCATACTCTAAGAGCCATTTTGGTGTAGAGAGCCATTTTGATGTAGTGGTTAGGAATGCAGACTCTAATCTGGGAGAACTGGGTTTCACTCCCCACTCCTTCACATGCAACTGCTGATGTGACCTTGGGTCAGTCACAAGTTCTCTCAGAGCTGTTCTCTCAGGAGCAGTCCTCCAAAGAGCTCTTTTAGCCCCTTCTACCTCCCAGGGTGTCTGTTGTGGGGAGGGGAAGGGGAAGGAGATTGTAAACTGCTCTGAAACACCTTCAGGTAGTGAAGGGCGGGGTATACATCCAATCTCCTCCTCCTCCTCTTTCTTCTATCACATCTTCATATGATAAAATCAAAAGCACCGAATATGTGATTATGGATTATTCCTAAATGTGCGAGGCCAGGGGTCCTGGCTACTATCGGATACAAATGATCATGTCACCCTCTCAGTGGCAAAATTCAAAGGTGCAGTAATCAAATATAAGAGAAATAATACTGAGTAAGGCCTTTTAAAATAACTTCTGGTTCTAACTTCTGCTTAAGGCGATAGCCGTACGAGCAGTACTTGATAGACATAGAGAGATACTGGGCTCAGATCTAAGCGTAAAGTAAAGAACATCTTTGTTCAGCTGGAACAGCTTTTATAGTTGTTCGCAAATACATCTGCCTTGCTGTCAGAGAACTTTGACTATTTTTAGACTACTGAGGTCTCAACGATCTTGGGAAATGCCCTGGAGTAGTAATTCCTTATAAAGATTTTTCAGGCAAGTTCAGAAGAGATCTCAAGTTTCATGTGACACCTCGTAGGGACCTTTTCAACAGTCGCTGACGATGAGTCCCGTTTTGTGACGATTCTGTCTTTACACTACAGGGAACTGGCTCTGAGTTACTGGAAGAAAGTAGGTCTGCAGTGGGAAAAAGAAAACGAAGATGGCATTAAAGACAAACTGGACTTCTATAGCGCGGCCCCTTATTATCCTCAAGGAGGTGCGTATCATGAGGATGGAACTGCTCGGAGAGCCAGGCCTTCTTTGTTCAGTTGTGTGCCTTTGTTGATACAGGGTGTATGGAGTCCTTATTGTCCTTTTGAGGAGGGGAAATCACAGTAAAATGAAACCCGGAGGACAAAATTGTCCCTAAAAAGCGAGGGCACCACAGTTTCAGTGTCCCCTTTTTGTAGGCCCGTTAGTGCTATGAGTAACATGCGCCTCGGCGTCTAGTCATGCCAGCCACATGGCCACAGAAAAGTCTTCGGACAGCGCTGGCTCTTCGGTTTGGGAACGGAGATGAGCACCGCCCCCTAGAGTCGGATTCAACTGGCTTTTGAGCAAGGAGAACCTTTTACCTTTTTAGTGCTCTGAACCTGTCGGTCCTTTTCTTTGGCAGTGACAGTCTCTGCTGGGTCTTGCGTCAGTTTCCCGCATGTTCACCCTGAACGCTTGTGTGCAGCGACAAAATCATTTGCCAGAGAAAATCCCTAGGTACCTGGGTGGAGCAGTGGCTTTGGCTCCTGAATTGGGAAGGCCTAATTTATTGGCTTGCTTCATTCGTGCACTGCATCTCTCCCCAACGGTGGACCCTAAGCAGCTTTCCTCACACTCCCCTCCTCTGTTTTACCCTCACAACCCGTACTGAGATTGTGTGATTGGCCCCGAATCACCTAGCCATAAGATCACCCTGGGTTCTTGTGGAGGAGGGGTGGGATAGAGGTATCATTAGATCATTGGTCTATCAAGGTCAGGATTGTCTGTCTGCCCTAACTGACAGCGGCTCTTTTTCACGTCACCTACTGCCTGTTTTTTTAAAATCCGAGATGGCAGGGGGCAAGCCCAGAACTCTCTGCCTGCCAAACAGAGGCTCCGTCTCTGATCCTTGGGGCTCCTTTCCTTATGTGAGGTCTAAAGGACGTATGCAGCCCATTGTGGGTCTGCACAGTCCTAGGCTTACAGAATTGCAAAGCAGGCCGTAAGCCCAGCACTGGAGAGGCGGGCAGGCGCCAGGTGTATCTGCTGGGGCCTGTGTTATATCCTGGCTTGCATGCTCTGCCCAGGAGCGCCCTCTGGCTGCCAGTTGGCCCTCCGTGCCGCATGCTGTTGGCGCAAGCTTGGATGCAGCTAACAGCTTTCTGATCTGCCTCTGAGGCTCCTTTCTTCTGTGTTGTCCTGTTTATAGAAATATTAGGAGGTAAACTCTTCTTTCCAGGTTGAACGAAAAGTCCCCGGGGGAAAGACAAGTGCCATTCAGTCTTGGCTCTGACTGCGGCCAGGTAGAGAATTGCTCTTGTTAAGGGTTGGTTCATGTATTTTGCGTGTCCATCGTAAAGGGCTGGTTGAACCAACTCCCCCCCCCCCCCCCCCTTAAGCTGAAGGACCTGTGAACCTGTCTTCCGGGTGTCTTATTCTAGAATAGTTCTGGTTTCTTGGGCGGGGCCGCTCGGACAGCTGGAGACTCAGCAGCCAAAAGAGCTGTGAGAGAAGAATGAGTGGTTGTGAAGGAGGGGGGAGACCGCCAGCAGGCAGTGCCAAGCATTCTGGGAGCTGCATGAGGCAGCGTTCTGCACAAAACGGGGGTGGGGTCACACATCTGGGCAGCGGCACCGTAAAGACTCACAAAATTCGTGGCAGGGGAGGAGCTTTCATGGGCCACTGCTCACTTCTTCAGATACCTGGTGAACTGAGCAGTGACTCACAAAAGCTCATACCTGAAGAACTGAGCAGTGACTCACAAAAGCTCCTACCCTGCCACAAATTTTGATGTGTTTTTAAGGTGCGACTGGACTCTTGCTCTTTTCTGCTCCAAAAGTTTCACGTTCAACTTTTCTACAAAGTGGATATGTTAGTACTTGCCTTTCTCTCTCTCTCTCTCTCTCTCTCTCTCTCTCTCTCTTACACACACACACACACATTTGGCACCTCCTCCTCCTTTGATCCCCCTTGAGGAAGATTTGCAGGCCAGGAAGGCAAGGCGAAGAAGGAACTGGCGGGCAACTTTCTTCTGAGAGTCTAAAAAAATTAAAAAGCCACAACCCAAACCCCTTGCCCCAGGGGCCGGGCACAGACAGGTTAGAGGAAGGGGGAGGGGAGAAGGCTTTGACAGCAGATGAAATAGCTGCATTTGAGTGTCAGGAATGAAGGGGCTGTTGAAAAGAAATGGTCAAAAGTCATCATCTTTTTTTTTAAAGCTACGCCTCTGGCCAAATACGATGCCACTCTCTTATCTGTGTCTTCTCAGGCAGATTCCTTTCTGTCTTTGACCTTCTTTTCCTTTGTGTGGTTCTTTGGCTGTCAATTTCCATAATGCGAGAGCTGTCAATTTCCATAATGGGAGGGCTGTCTTCCATGACAAAAGAAGACACTGCTGCGGCCAGAGCGCCTTTGAAGATCCTCGCCTTGAAGTAGGGTGCTCCAAAAGCCACTTCTGTCTTCTGTATCCTGTTTATCTTTACATTAAAAAGTATTTGACTAGCCACACAGGCAGGGAGCCTCCATGCAAAGCCGGGAGTTGCTGCAGAGATTTTTTTTTTTTTGGTACACCAGCTTCTCCAATCAGGAATGTTTTGTCAAGAGTGATCTTGGTTTTGAGTGCACGCTAGGGATTGCATAGTATTTATCCGGAGCAAAGTAGCTCCGTTGGCGGTTTCCTACGGCCCTGCGGGGGATCGCTGCCTTTGCCAGTTAGATGGGAAATGACGCCTCGTTTCCCCTGCAGTCCGCAGCTGCCCAGGCTCTGTGCCATACCGTTTTTAAGAGGCGTGCCTGCCCATCCAGAGCGTCCAGCCAGGGAGTCTAAAATTTGGAATCCTACGTTCCACGACTTGAGTAGGGGCGACCTGGTGTGCTCTTTTTCAGCGGCAGTCCAAGAACTGCATTTTCAGACTTTAAGACCAAAGCTTATTCCCCCGTCACTCGGAGCTGGTTCCAGTTCCCCAGATGAGAACGCTTCTTGGTTATTAAGAGGTGTAGAAAACCGAGTGACTGTGCAGGTGGGCAGATATTTGGTGGTGGTTATATCGCCCTGTATCTTGCTCTTTTGTCATCCAAGAACTCGTGTCTAAATGAATGCCAGCGGCACAAGGCTTTACTGAAACGAATACTGGGGGATTTTAACAATCATTGAGGGAATGCCCAGGAGGATGAGACCACATCCCAAGCCTATCAACCAGAGTGGCTCTGCGTGGGGGGCAGGGGGGAATTATGTTTTGGCGTCTGTAGTGGGGAAAAATAGCCAGAACACTGATCAAGGATCACAACATCCCTTTCAGGTGCAGCCTAAACATTGTGCTTGCCCACGTCCGTGTGGAGAGCACAGCACATGAACTCCACAGGTACACATTTTACTCCCTCCCGTGGAATTGCTACAGTTCCCATAACCACGGCAGCTCCCGATAAAGTTCTTGCACTCCTTGTAGTTGTCTGCTCATCCATACTTTGGTTTCATGTGAAGCTTGGTCCTTCTGGACATGCAGGCTTTGCGTGGAGGATGTCCAACAGATCCTGTTGTGAGGCTTCTGGGTTAACACTATCAGACCAGACCTTTGTATTAAAGCAAAGTTCTTTTATTTCTAATAATGGACGCAGGTTCTCGATGTTTGTTAGAGATATAGGAAAAGAAATAACATGGGTTAATATATCTTCAGGCAAAGGTTCATAAACATAAAGAGCCAATCAGAATGGATACAGAAAAGCGGGGGGGAAATGCCAACTGTTGGTTCTCACCAAAAGGTGGGAAAGTTATAAAAATTCCCTTCTTGCCCTGAGTGACCCAGATGTGTGAACTCCAGGCTAAACATTTGGTCAGCAACAATTATTAAACAGTCTCCAAGGTTGCAATAACTTTGATAAAATACTTCAGGCCTGAAAGGCGAGGAGGAGTGAACAGGATGAGATAGCTTTGGTTGTTTATGTGACGACCAAGAATGTGGCAGGCCATCCTCCCGGGAAGAAAGTAACATTAAGCAGGGCAGCTATTTCTACTTCAAGGCAAGCAATAAAACAATTGGTTACAGTGTGGCACAAAGAAAGAGAAAGTAACAGCAAGACAACCCCTCTATTGTCAAATTCTGACACCTGTGTGAATCAGGCCCACTCTCAGTGTGAAATCATTTTGGTCTCCCTGGGCACCCTCACAGGTAAAATGTTTGTGGGTGTGGCATTCAGCAGTGTGATCTTATTTATTTAAAAGCAGCTGTCCCGCATTCCCCCCCCCCCCCCCCCGGAGACGTCAGCTGACTCACAAAGAAGCCCAGGTGACGTAAAACGTTAGCCAAATGGGAATGCAGGAGGCATTATTATTTCTCAGATATCCAATCCAGTCTGATTACTGTTCCTTTGACCATTGCCATGAAGAGGAGCTTATGGTCATGTAAAACCAACCGAACAGGTAGCTTCTTAAATATGCAATTAATGAGTAGTCTAGAACAGATAAAAAGAAGTACTCCTTCACCCAAAGAGTCATTAACACTGGAATTCAGTGTCACAGGAACTAGTGGCAGGTACAAGCATAGACAGCTTCAAGAGGGGGTTGGATAAACATATAGAGCAGAGGTTCATCAGTGGCTATTAGCCACTAAGTATAGATAGGAACACTCTGCCTGGGGCAGTGATGCTCTGTGTTCTTGTTGATTGGGGGGGGGCAGAAGTGGGAGGGCTTCTGGAGTTCTGGCCCCACTGGTTGACCTCCTGAGTACAGTAACTCGATTTTCTACGTCTCTTAATAACCAAGAAATGTTCTCATCTGGGGAACTGGAACCAGCTCCAAGTACTGGGGGAACTGGCATTCATCTTAAATCTGAAAAACACAGGGCAATCTAAAACTCTGTGGTCAGTAGCATCTATTCAGTCTCAACCGCAGGTCTATCAGAGAATGGTAGATCTTGGTATCTTCATTTAAAACTGCAGACGGCAACTCCTTCAACTGGGCTAACATAAGTTTGTCATTGGTCAAGAGAGTAAATGTTTCCAAATGCTTTCCATTGAGATAGATAAGATGGGTAGCCATGTTAGTTTGTCTTTAGCCGTGGGAAAGAGCCACTAGCACCTTAAAGACCGACCCGAGTTGTAGAAGGGGATGAGCTTTTGTGAGTCACTGCTCACTCCTTCAGCTACCAGTAGCACCTTAGAGATTAACAAAATTTGAGGCAGGAGTTGAGCTTTCATGAGTCACTGCTCGCTTCTTCACCTGAAGATGCTGAGGTACCTGAAGTATCTAAAGAAGTGAGCAGTGACTCACGAAAGCTCATACTCTGCTGCAAATTTGTTTAGTCTTTAAGATGCTACTGGACTCTTGCGCTTTCAGAATCTTTTGCAAGCCTTCTACTTCCGACATCTTCCATGACTCCCTCTTTTTAAAACATTTCCCATCCTAGTGGCTCGACCAGGACTGGGCTGCCGAGAACTGGTGATAAGGCACCTCTTCAGGATCCTCCCCGGGCTCTGCCACGATCTGACCGACTGGGTCGTCGGCACCAGAATAAAAGCCTCTCGGCTCCTCTATATACTGTTGCTGCATGCGGAGGACCACATCACTCAGCACATGGAGCCCCTCCTCAGGACTTTGTACCGCGTGTGCTTGGACGAGGAAACCCTCGTGGGCAGAGAAGTGAGTATGCCCACTTTTGAGTGTTCACCCAAGGGTCTCTGCTCTCAGTATTAAGAACCTCAGAGGAGCCCCTGCTGGATCAGACCACTGAGGGTCCATCTAGCCCAGCATCCTGCCTCACACACAGGCCAATCAATTCCTCTGGAGGGCCAACAACAGGGCAGAGAGGCTGAGGCCTTCCCCTGATAAGAACATCAGAACAGCACTGCTGGATCAGACCAGTGGTCCATCTAGTCCAGCATCCTGTCTCACACAGTGGCCAGCCAGTTCCTCTGGAGGGCCAACCACAAGGCATAGAGGCTGAGGCCTTCCCTTGATCAGAACATCAGAAGAGCCCTGCTGGATCAGACCAGTGGTCCATGTAGTCCCGCATCCTGTCTCACATAGTGGCCAGCCAGTTCCTCTAGGATAGCCAAGGCAGAGAGGCTGAGGCCTTCCTAACCATATAAGAAGAGCCTGCTCGATCAGACTAGTGGTTCATCTAGTCCAGCATCCTGTCTCACACAGTGGCCAACCGGTTCCTCTGGAGGGCCAGCAACAGGGCATGGAGGCTGAGGCCTTCCCCTGATAAGAACATCAGAACAGCACTGCTGGATCAGACCAGTGGTCCATCTAGTCCAGCATCCTGTCTCACACAGTGGCCAGCCAGTTCCCCTGGAGGGCCAACCACAGGGCAGAGAGGCCAAGATTTTCCCCTGATAAGAACATCAGAAGAGCCCTGCTGGATCAGACCAGTGAGGGTCCATCTAGTCCAGCATCCCGCCTCACACAGTGGCCAATCAGTTCCTCTAGACAGTCAGCAACAGGGCAGAGAGGCCGAGGCCTTCCCCTGATTTTGCCTCCTGGTTCTGGGATTCAGAGGATTAGTGCCCCTGAATGTGGAGGTTCCCTAGGAGCCATTGATAAGACTCCATGGGTCTATCTAATCCCTTTTGAAAGGTTATTCCTGTGGCCATCACAACGACCTCTGGCAGTGAATTCCACATTTTAATCCCCGTCTGGGTAAAGTAGTAGTTTGTTTTGTCCATTTTGTTGAACGTGATGCGCAGCAATGGAATGGAAGGGGCAGGGAAGTCAGCCAGAGTAATTGAAGGGGTTGGAGGCTCAAAAGCACTTAGCGATTTTTAATTTATAAAAACCACAGTGTTTGGGGGGGGCACTAAATATATTCATAAATGAGATGGAGAAAGCAGGTATAGACGCATGAAGTGCAGAAAGCAGGTAGAGATTTGCCGCCCCACTTTTCTCATGATACTGTGTCTGTGTAAAAAGTGCCGTAAATTTGCAGCCAACTTTGCATGAACCCAGCAAGGGTCTTTCAACGGAAGTGAGCAGCAGGGGTGGTTGGCCATTGCCTTCCTCTGCAGAGCCTTCCTTGGTGGTCCCCCATCCAAGTACCGACCCTGCTTAACTTCCGAGATCTGATGAGATTGGGCTATCCCATGCCACCTTCCCTTCCCCTGCAATACCAACTCTATGAGAACAGCAGCAGGTTTAGGATTAGCCATGGAAAGGATTTCTTCAGAGGAATATATTTCTTTATTTCATTGTTTACAATCTGATGGCAGCCTTAAAGCTTTAAAGGTAAAGGTTTCCCTTGCCCAAAAGCCAGTTGAATTCAACTCTAGTGGGCGGTGCTCATCTCTGTTTCCAATCCAAAGAGCCAGCGCTGTCTGAAGACATCTCTGTGGTCATGTGGCCGGCATGACTAGACACTGAGGTGCACGGAACGCTGTTACCTTCCCACCGAAGCGGTACCTATTTATCTCCTTGCAATTCCTTGCTTTCAAACTGCTAGGATGGCAGGAGCTGGGGCCAGAGACGGGAGCTCACTCCGTCATGCAGCACTCGGGTCTCGAACTGCTGAACTACCAGTCTTCCGGTCTGCAGTTCAGCTTTAGACAGCTTTAAAAAGGGGCTGGGCAGATTCACATGTGGGAGACAATTTGCTAGGTAGTGTGAGTACCAGAATGCCGGACTGGATGGGTCTTTGGTCTGACCCAGAAAGGTGGTTCTTTAGGTTTTCAACAAATCGGATGCACCCAGCTCTCTGGCTGTTTCGTCTCCTGCAGGCCGGACCTTTTTGCCTGGGTGGGAACTGATCCAGAAGGGCCATCTTGCTCGTCAGTTGTCCCTCAGTGGACCAGGTCAGTTTTATTCCTCGCGTGGGCTACGTTAAGCCACATATTTCTCGGATCAGCGGCGAGAGCTGTCGAAATCGCCCTTCACCTCTCTGGCACTAGCCAAGCCGAGCGTTGTTAAACAGCCTCTTAAAAATCATAAGCAACAGATTAAATCGTGAAATTCCTCAGGGGGATGAATTCCATTCTAAAGCTATGTGCGGTTCATGCCCTTTCTAGTTAATTTCACATGTTATCTGTTTCTCTCCCGCTCTCTCTGCAAGCCTCCCACCGAATTAAGGCATACTTCTTCCTGGCGATGGCCTTAATTGGTCTTCAGACACAGCCTGGTTATGCTTCCTTTCTTTTGCTTTCTTTTTTTTGTGTGTGTGTGTGCGTTGGGGTGGGATAATTAGCGTGCTTTGCTGTTCACAGTGGTGGCCCTTTATTGTTTGGGCGGGGTCTTCTCGAATTCGTTTCCCTTACCCTGCATAAGGTGGTAAGTAGTTAGACGTTTCTGCGGATGACAACCAGGCACCAAGAAACAAATGCCTTATCACCTATTTTTGGTGGGTTAAGAAAAGTCTTTGATAAGCAAGATAGGCCTGCCTGCGTACCTGAAAGGAAGAGCTAAGGTTTTTGTTGCCCGTATGCACAACCAAGAAAAACAGAAGGTGGGAATCTCATAAGCAGATAGAAATTATTTACAGTAATGAGAAATAACCTTCTAGGGGAAAACTGGTTGTTGTTTTTTAAGCCGCCTCTTCCGTTTGGGGAAAGCGGGTGGTAATTTTGACGGAAAAAATTGGAGCCGCGCTGTTTTGAAAAATCGAATACCAAGCTGTATGCGGACGGCCCCTTTGCTTCTTGGCTGGGATGCAGACATTCTGCAAGCAGGGACTTGCTCTTCTCCGCTGTGGAAAGGGTGTGCGCAGTGGGGAATTCCCAGTGCTCCAGGGGGCATTTACCTACGATTCACCGGAGCGGCGGGGGGCGGGGGGGGGGGAGAACCTTTGTGCTCACTGGGATCTTCTCTGGCTAGGACAAATATAAGCTCCCCACCTGCCTGCCCGCCCGCCCCAAACTGTGTGCAGTGTGTGCCTGCAAGCTCTAGTACACCATGGTGAGGTTGGTTCTCTCCCCAGTGCCAGAGAGCACCCAAGTGCAATGAACTCATATAGACACCGTGAAGCTGGCTGCCTGGTCCTTTTCACTGGAGATGCCGAGGATTGAACCAGGAGCCTTCTGAGCACAAGAAGCTGCCTTGTGCTGAATCAGACCGTTGCGATGAGTAACGTCTACTCAGGCTGGCAGCGGCTCTTTGCAAAGGTCTTTCGCATCACCTGCTGCCTGCTGGAGAAACTGGGGCTCAAACCTGGAACCTTCTGCTTGCAAAGCGGAGGCGCTTCTGCTGAGCCACAGCCCCTCAATGCAGCGCTTTCTTTGATCCTGTAGAGCAGCGGTGCTCGTTCCGTGGCCCACGGAAAGCCATGTTCGCAATTACCGTCAACCAGAAGAGCCACATTTACATCCATCCCTGGCACGAGGCCTGCATTTTCTGACCCTTCCCTCCAGTAGTGGCTGTTTCAAAGTGGGAAACACATGCCAACCACAGGTCCCACCACCAAGCAAGGGCCTTGCCCACTTCCTTGAAACAGAGTAGGTTCCACGTTCGGCAGCAGTGCTCAGAAGAGCCACAGGCATCACATCAAAGAGCCACAGGTGGCTTCTCTGAACCTCTGAGTGAAGAAGAGATTGGATCTATACCCTGCCCTTCACTACCTGAAGGAGTCTCGGAGTGCCTTGCAATCTCCTTTCCTTCCTCTCCCCGCAACAGACACCCTGCGAGCAGTGTTCCCTCTAAGCTGAGTTAGTGTGGGCTAGCTCACAGTTTTTTAGCCTCCGGCTCACACATTTTCCTCTCAGCTCAAGAAGGATGGCTCCAGAACAAACTAATTGATGCAGCAGCCAAATCGCTCGCTCACAGCTTTAATGCGAGCAGCTCACAAAGTAGAATTTTTGCTCACAAGACTCCACAGCTCTGAGAGAACTGCTCTTGAGACAACAGCTCTGAGAGAACTTGTACTGACACAAGGTCACCCAGCTGGCTGCATGTAGAGGAGACTGAAACCCGGTTCTCCCAGAGTAGAGTCCCACCACTCTTAACCACTACACCAAACTGAGTGTCACTGCAATAGAGATCCTGGCTGTAAAACAGCTGTGTACCTCTAGAGGGCACAGGAAGTGCTCCAGGGCCAAACCAAGGAACTGGGGACGGAGGGCCTCAAACAGTGGCGCGCTCTGTGTGCAAAATGTTGATCATAACGATGGGGGAAAGCCTGTACATTATAAGCAACTAGGGGGATGAAAGTAGACTGTGCTTTCCCCTAGAAAGTTAGGGTTAAGGTGTTGGTCAGTTCTTTGTGTCAGGCCTGAATTCAGGATGGCTCAGGCTAGCTGATCTCGCCAAATCTTGGAAGCTAAGCAGGGTCAGCACTGATTGGTAAGAGGCTGGGAGACCACCAAGGAAGTCCAGGGTTGGGGTTTATAAGATTATGCATGGGATAGAGCTGGTAGAGAAAGAAGTCCTTTTCTCCCTTTCTCACAATGTAAGAACTCGCGGGCACTCCATGAAATTGCTGAGCAGTCGGGTTAGAACAGATAGAAGGAAGTCCTTCTTCACCCAAAGAGTGATGAATGCGTGGAATTCACTGCCACAGGAGGTGGCGGCAGCTACAAGCATGGATGGCTTCAAGAGGGCATTGGATGAACATCTGGAGCAGAGGTCCATCAGTGGCTATTAGCCACAAGGTATAGATAGGAACTCTCAGTCTGGGGCAAGTGATGCTCTGTATTCTTGGTGCTTGACCGGGGGGGGGGCAGCAGTGGGAGGGCTTCTAGCGTCCTGGCCCCACTGCTGGACCTCCTGAGGGCACCCGATGTTTTTGGCCACTCTGTAAAACAGAGTGTTGGACCGGATGGGCCACTGGCCTGATCCAACATTGGCTTCTCTTCTGTTCTGATGTCGTGATGCAGAGGCAGACAATGGCAAACCACCTGAATTCATTTCTTGCCCTCAAAACCCTGCGGGTTTGCCGTAAGTCAGATGTGACAGGATGGCACTTTGCACCACACCGAATCCACACTGATATAGGTTAAGCTTTCATACACACACACCCCTAGTCCCTAAACGCTTTGCATCTTTGCTTGTTTGGTCACTCACGTAGGAGTAAAGGAAGTCTGCGGAAGCTTCCTTCCGGCAGAAGCAGCTCCTCCTCAAGGACTGGTCTGCAGATATCCTGCCTTCCCTGTGGACAGCAATAAATCGCGCCCCTGTCCTCTGCCTGAGGCTGGTTTGTGCTGCAATAAAAGCCTGAATGGGAGTTTGCTGGGCTTGCGTTTCCCTGCCTCTTTGGCAGGCCAGAAGGCGTGTCCCCGCCTCCCAACACAGCTTTCAGAGTTTACAGTATTATTATTATTTTATTACATTTATCAGTCGCTCAGCACCTGCTTACTGCAGGGCTCTGGGCGATGTACAACATAAATAACAGCATACACTAGATAGAACAATTAAAATCGAACGGCACATTTTAAAACAGATGGCGAACAAATTGATCCAATTTCAGGTTGCCGGTCGCTTTGCGGGGGGGTTGGGGGTGGGAAGGCAAATGTAGAGAGTAGAGGAGGGCGCCAGCCAAGATGAAAAAGCATCACTGTCCTCAACCAAAGGCCTGGTGGAACAGCTCAGCCTTGCATGCCTGCAGGGCCCTGAAGGTATTTGGCGGAGAGTTCCACCAAGTTGGGGCCAGGACTAAAAAGGCCCCGGCCCCGATGGAGGACAGCCGGATGTCTTTGGGGCTGTTACCCAGGATGTTCGGAGAGGGTCTCAGCTTCTTCTCTCGGGGAGGACAGGGGCGGTTTAAAATGGGGTTGAAGAGGTGAAGGGATGAGCCTCCGAAAGGTCAGGAGGTCCTGAGAGGGCGGTATAAGCTGGCTGCAGCGGTCCGTGCTGGGAGTCACCCAGTTCTATCCCTGTGCGTTCAGAATTTCTTTGCAGACGCTTGAGCTTGGCTCTGAAAGCGGCATCGGCATTCATGCTTTTTGTCAAACATGTCCAGAAATACATTTCCCCCCGTCTGTATAGATGTTGAGATAGACAAACTGTCTTCCAGTCTGGCCAGTGGTGTCTTCTCTTCGGCAGTGTCTGAAAGCGGCGGAGCTGATCGGCACGTTCGTCAGCCCTGAGGTGTCCCTGAAGCTGATTGTGTCGGACCTCGAGAAAGCGCCCCAGCCTTCCCACCTGATGGTTCTCTCCGCCGTGGTGCGCGGCTCCCCGAGGAACGTCTTGCAGCCTCACTTGGAGCACCTGGCCGACACCCTCTCCCACCCGCGCGTCTGTCAGTGCACGGCAGAGGTGAGAAGGAGGCAGAAGTCTTCTGGAAGCTGTCGCGTGTCTTCCTCGAGAGGGATCCCTGGCCTCCAGGTCTGCACGCACCTGGCGTGGAGAGCAGTCATACGTGGGTGACTGTCTCCTATAGGAAAGCACATACGTGGCCAGTTTTTTTTGAAGAAGAAGAGATGGGATTTATACCCCGTCCTTCACTACCCAAAGGAGTCTCAGAGCGGCTCACAATCTCCTTTCCATTCCCCTCCCCACAACAGACAACCTTTGAGCATTGTTCCCCCTAAGCTGAGTTAGTGTGAGCTAGCTCACAGTTTTTTAGCCTCCGGCTCACACATTTTTGTCTTCGCTCAGGAAGGGTGGCTCCAGAGCAGACTATGCAGTGGCCAAAGCACTCGTTCACAGCTTTAATGCCATTGGCTCACAAAGTAGAACTTTTGCTCACAAGACTCCACAGCTTATAGGGAACATTGCCTGTGAGGGGTAGGTGGAGCTGAGAGAGCTCTTTCGAGAACTGCCCTTGAGAGAACAGCTCTGGGAAAACTTGTGACTGACCAAGGTCACAACAGCAGCTGCATGTGGAGGAGTGGGGAATCAAACCCGGTTCTCCCAGATGAGAGTCCACGCTCCTAACCACGACACCGGACCTCATTTAGTCTGCATAGAAAAGAGCAAGAGCCCAGCAGCACCTTAAAAGACTGGCGCAATTTGTGGCATGGGAGGAGCGCGTCACTGCTCCCTCCTTCAGATACCATAGTCACGAATGCACAGTTATGTTTATTACGATGGATGGAAGCCAGCCTTGATAAGCAAAAGTGCTGGCATCCCATTAAGCAGTAAGGGTTATAGTGTCATGATATGCGATCAGTGCGGCTTGCTTGGTTTACTGTTTAATTATGAAAGCTGCCTTATACTGAGTTAGACAAGTGGCCGTCAAGGTCCGTATTGTTTCCTCAGGACTGGAGCGGCTCTCAGTTGTCCCAGGCAGAGGTCTTCCACATCACCATCTTTAAATGGAGATGCTGGGGATTGAACCTGGGACCTTCTGCATGCCAAGCAGATGCTCTGCCACTGAGCTGCAGCCCCTCTCGACAGCTCTCCAGGGTCTCAGGCAGAGGTCTTTCCCATCACCTCCTGCCTGGTCCTTTTTAACTGGAGATGCCGGGGATTGAACCTGGGACCTTCTGCATGCCAAGCAGAGGCTCTGCCACTGAGCCACGGCCCCTCTTCACACCTCTCCAGGGTCTCTGGCAGAGGTCTTTCCCATCACCTCCTGCCTGGTCCTTTTTAACTGGAGATGCCGAGGATTGAACCTGGGACCTTCTGCATGACAAGCAGATACTCTACCACTGAGCCACAGCCCCTCTTTACAGCTTTACATCATCTCAGGCAGAGGTCTTTCCCATCCCTTCCTGCCTGGTCCTTTTAACTGGAGATGCCGGGGATTGAACCTCGGACCTTCTGTGTGCCAAGCAGATGCTCTCCCACTGAGCCACAGCCCCTCTTGACAGCTCTCCAGGGTCTCAGGCCGAGGTCTTTCCTATCTCCTCCTGCCTGGTCCTCTTAACTGGAGATGCCAGGGACTGAACCGGAAACCTTCTGCACACCAAGCAGATGCTCTACCACTGAGCCACTGCTCCTCTTCACAGTTTAAGGCATTCCTTCCCCCACCCCTTGAGAAGCATACCTTTCTCGCCCGTTTCTTTGGCAGGTCTCCTATCTGGAGCAGTTAGTTGGCTGTGTGGAAGCTCTCCTCGAAACGTGCCAAGAAGACTGCAAAGAGGTCAGTCTCCAGTTGACGAAGATACTGGTCACCGTCATGGCCATTCCGACCGTCGGACATCTTCACGAACAGGTAGCGGGGGGATGGGGGCGGGGGCGAGCGGTGGAGGGGAGATTCTGGTGGTTCTCAAAGCACATTATGAGAGTTCCCCCCCCCCCCCAAGAGGCTGGATATTTGGGTTTTCACAGCCGAGAACCAAACCCCCACCGTCGCCCGTTTTCCAAATGCCCAGAGGACCAGGCCCCTGTGCCTCACGTGATTTTCCTCCAGGCCACACAGTCCGGTTCTGCCCTAATGGTTTGCCAGTATCACGCGAGCACCTGCAGCTGCCTTCCCTGAATCAGACCATCGGTCCCTCAAGGTCAGTGTTGTTTACCCGGACTGGCAGCCGCTCTCCGTACCCTAGAATTCAGCGGAACCCAGTGGGGAATAGGTTTAGGATAGGACCAAGGGAATACTTATTTACTCAGTCACTGGACTGTGGAATTCGGAGCCGGTGAACACAGCGGTGGCCACAAGCTGAGGTGGCTTTAAAAGGGGGGTTCGACAGAACCATAGAGGAGAGGTTCACCCGTAGTCACTAAAGAGAGCCTCCACATTCAGAGGCAGTGAGCCTCTGAATCCCAGAGCCAGGAGGCAACCTCAGGGGGAAGGCCTCAGCCTCTATGCCCCGTTGTCGGCCTTCCAGAGGAACTGACTGGCTGCTTTGTGAGACAGGATGCTGGACTAGATGGACCACCGGTCTGATCCAGCAGGGTTCTTCTGAGGTTCTTCTCAGGGGAAGGCCTCGGCCTCTCTGCCCTGTTCTTGGCTCTCCAGAGGAGCTGGTTGGCCTCTGTATGAGATGAAATGCTGGACTAGATGGACCACCGGTCTGATCCAGTAGGGCTGTTCTGATATTCTTATCAGGGGAAGTCCTCATCCTCTCTATGCCTTGTTGGACCTTGAGAGGAACTGGTTGGCCACTGTGTGAGACAGGATGCTGGACTAGGTGGACTATTGGTCTGGCCCAGCAGGGCTCTTCTGAGGTTCTTCTCAGGGGAAGGCCTCGGCCTCTCTGCCCTGTTCTTGGCCCTCCAGAGGAGCTGGTTGGCCTCTGTATGAGATGAAATGCTGGACTAGATGGACCACCGGTCTGATCCAGTAGGGCTGTTCTGATATTCTTATCAGGGGAAGTCCTCATCCTCTCTATGCCTTGTTGTTGGACCTTGAGAGGAACTGGTTGGCCACTGTGTGAGACAGGATGCTGGACTAGATGGACCCTCACTAGTCTGATCCAGCAGGGCTCTTCTGAGGTTCTTCTCAGGGGAAGGCCTCAGCCTCTATGCCCTGTTCTTGGCCCTCCAGAGGAACCGGTTGGCCTCTGTATGAGATGAAATGCTGGACTAGATGGACCACTGGTCTGATCCAGCAGGGCTCTTCTGAGGTTCTGATCAGGGGAAGGCCTCAGCCTCTCTGCCCTGTAATTGGCCCTCCAGAGGAACTGGTTGGCCTCTGTATGAGATGAAATGCTGGACTAGATGGATCACTGGTCTGATCTATTTATTTACTTCGTTTGTAGCTTGCATTTCTTTGAGACTCCAGGCGGATTGTGTGGTGTGAAGTCAGCCAAATGGCAGGAGACCTCTAATAAGCAATGCAGGGAGACTTGGAGTATAAAAATTAGAAAGGTGGGGACCGGACATGATATGTCAAACAGTGCAGGAAAGGGTATTAGAAAAGTAGAAAGCGATACTAAGAGCAGGGTAGTTCACACAATAAAGCGGTGATATATCCCATACACAGTCACATAGTCCACGATCCTGTTCCTTTTGTACAAGTGTCTTCCTGAACTATTTTGTTGTAGTATAGCCCTGTCAGCTTCATAAAATTGCCCTCCTGATCAGTTTCGGAGTGACTGAAGTGTGTGGGAGCATAAGAACCTCAGAAGAGCCCCGCTGGATCAGACCAATGGGCCATCTAGTCCAGCATCCTGCCTCACACAGCGGCCAACCAGTTCATCCGGACAGCCAACAGCAGGGCATGGAGGTCGAGGCCTTCCCCTGATTAGCACATCAGAAGAGCCCTGCTGGATCAGACTAATGGTCCATCTAGTCCAGCATCCTGTCTCACATGTTGTGGCTGAGTGGTTCCTTTGGAGGGCCAAGAACAGGGCACGGAGGCTGAGGCCTTCCCCTGAGGTTGCCTCTTGGCTCTGGGATTCAGAGGCTTAGTGCCCCTGAATGTGGAGGTTCCCCTCAACCACCATGGCTAGTAGCCATTGATAGACTAATCCTCCAAGAATCTGTCTAAGCCCCTTTTAAAACTGTTTCTTCCTACATCCTCTGGCAGCGAATTCCACATTTTAATCACTCTCTATGTGAAGTAGTATTTCCTTTTTGTCCACCCTGAACCTACTGCCCGTCAGCTTCATTGGAAGCCCTCGAGTTCTGGTTTTTCGGGAGAGGGAGCCTTCCTGACCGCCTCAGGCACTCTGTTCCACAAGGCAGGGCCCACAACCGGGCTCTTAACTCCAGAGAGAGAGAACTTCCTTTGTCCATGTTGGATCAGTGGTCCAGTAAAGGGAAGGTCCGAGGCTTAGCAGCAGTGCTGTTCTCAGCTTGATCCTTTGGGCAGCTGCTGCCCGACAGAGCAGGCATTAGCAATGGAGCCAGACCATTGGCCATTCACACACAGCGTCCGCTTACTGGCAGCAGCTCTCTTGGGCCCTTTGGTGGCAATTTTAGCAAAATAACAGAAGGTGGAGGGACCCTGAAGTAGTTCTATGCAGGCGGTGGGGTAGCCCCAGTCTCCAGGCAGAGGTCTTTCCCAGCAGTGCTATGTGATCTTCTCAGAGCAGGGAGCTCAGCCATTGAATCTGAGGATTTCCTACATGCAACAGTGTGCCCTGTCACCGAGCTGGGCCCGTTCCTGAGAGCCGCCAGGTGAAAAGCCGGAGACCAAAGCCGGCTTAGTTATCACCGATAATTCCGTCCAGTGCCGCGTCTTCACTGCAGTGCGTGAGCTTCATTAGGAGAGCTTTGGCGCTTCCCCAGAGGGAAGAGATTATCTGCCAAGAGGGAGGATTTGTCGTAATCTCCGACCGAAGAGGTTTTCTTCTCTCAAACCGAGCGCGGAAGCCGGCCGTCTTAACGAAACATCGGAAGGCAAAGAAGATAGCTTTGTGAAGGCAGCAGCCACAGCTCGGCCCGGGCATGCTTTTTAAAACCAGACACAATTAAAATAGACACAGGAAATGTGTGTGGGGGGCGGTGCATCTGAGATAACTCTGAATATTGGGGGGGGTGGTCCGGGGGGGGGTCCCCCCCTCTGGTGCTCTGTCAGCTGCCCGCAGGGAGTGTCTTTTTCATCAGCTGCCCTTTTCACCTCTGCCTCTATCCTAAGTTGGGGGGGGGGGGGGGTGTTTCATCTGTTCTTTGAAATCAGAAGCAGCCAAAGATGCCCTTGATAAGCGTGACCCCCCCCCCCCCCCCAGTTATCAGACCGTCATAAATCACTTTCTTCCCAAATGCCAAATAAATCAGGCAGCTGCCCCCCCCCGCCCTTTTTTTAGCAGTAGCTCTTTGGTGGTCCAGTGAGCCTTCCCTTCATTTGAACAGCCGGCTTCCTCGCTTCAGTTCCTTCCAGGCAGCAGCCCTCTCGGTTAGTATTTACGACCCTTTGGCAGACGGGGCGTTTCCATTTTTGGAAAGTAAATTTTGATTTCCGGGGGGGGGGGGGGGGGGGACCTGAGTGAATTCCACGCCTGTTAGTTCTAATTTCATGCACAGAGGACGAGAGGAGTACCGCGGACACCTGCAAAGAGTTTTAGCCCCGCCATCCAAGGCTTCTGTTCTGGCATGGGTCGTCTTCTTTGTGTTTGGAAAGAGCAAATGAATAAGACGACGTGATTGCGAAGAAAAATCAACTGACTGGACGGATCACAAATAACGGCACTGTGATGCTGTTAAAATAGGCGGCTGGCCCGTTCCCCAAGTCGAGGGAGGTTTTATTAATTTTTATTTACGCCATTTATTCCACGCACCCTTTCTCCTCTGTGGGGACCCAAAGCAGCTTATGTGGTTTTCGTCTCCTCCATTCTATCCTCACAACAACCCTTTGAGGTTGGTTAGGCTGAGAGCGTGTGACTGGCCCACCACCCAGCAAGCTTCTGTGGCAGGGTGGAGATTCGAACTTGGATCTTCCACATGCTAGTCCAAAGCTCTAACCAGTGTACTGCACCACTGGACCAACGCTCATTCAAATCCCAGGAATCGCAGCTGGTTGCTGATCCGCCTCCTTTCTGAGAAACTACTGAAAGCATGCATGTTGCACACTTATTAACCGAGGAATGCATCCCGACTGTGACCACTTGAGTAGCTTAGAGCTGAAGGGCTTATTTTGCCCCCAGCCAGGCCATAGCCCGAGGGAGAAAAATCCAGGCTACAGGTAGGAGGATGTGGCTTGTACCCAGCCGTGCACCCCCAAAGCATGCGTGGCCTGTTTCTGATTGAGGCACACTTGGTCTGGAAAGGGTTTCAGAGAGCCCACAAAGAGGATGGCTGGATCCTGAGACAGGGATGCCGTGGCCTGAAGGCCAGTCGATAGCCCAGGGCATTTGCACGATCTGGGAGAAAACACCTGCAGTAGTCCAGATGTCCTTTCAGCGGTCTGGTAAAAAAGTTTGCTGGTTCTGTACGCATTCGTGTAGGAGCTGCTCATTTGCCTAAGGAGGGGAGGGGTTGGTTAAATCCCATCCTTTAAAGAAACGTTTTTACGTCTTTGCGTTTTCATTTCGTCCCCCAACAGATCGAGGAGGCCATGAAGTCGCTGGCGGGAGTGCAGGGCCGGGCGGGCTTGGTGGGCCTGTATCGGCAGCACATCTCCCAGCTCATGCAGTGGGTCTCCTCTGCCCCCGACACCTGGACCTGCTACTCGTCCGAACTGCTGCAGCTGGACGTCATCGCCACTCATTCAGGTAATCCAACCTGGGCGGGCTTGAACCCATTTCAGAATATCATCTCTGACCTTTCCTTCCTGTCCTGTCCCGTCCCCCTCCTGGATAAAAAAAGATTTTTGAGTTGCCGCTGGGACTCCTCTCCAAACACTTATGTTTGGAATTGGGCCGTGTGACATTTCGCGTGCTGGAACAGAAGCACGTCGTTGTCGGGAAGGTAGTGAAAACGTTTAGGTTTGTAAAATGGCACAGGGTGCACCACTGCTCCCTCTGATTCCCCCCCCCCCCCGACTGAGCAGAGCAGTTCACATCCTGAGCAGAATATAGCTGCTGTAATCTTACAGTGGGCAATGCAACACCCTGCACGGCTCCAGACTGCTGCTGCGCGGGGCTTCCTGTGTTAATGAGCGGCCGCTCACACACACAGCTTTGAGGGAACAGTGGCAGCAGGGCTCATTTCGTAGCAGGAGCTCCTCTGCATATTAGGCCACACACCCCTGATGTAGCCAGTCCTCCAACAGCTTAACAGTAGCCCCTGTAAGAAGAGCTCTGTAAGCTCTTGGAGGATTGGCTACATTAGAGGGGTGTGGCCTAATATGCAGAGGAGCTCCTGCCACAAAATGAGCCCTGAGTGGCAGGTACCTTAACAGCGGCGTGTAGCTTGTCGTGAGCTGCCCTGAGCCGGCTTGTGGGAAGGGCGAGGTGTAAATCGAAATAATAAATAAATAAAAACAAGTCTTCCTGTTCGTATTGGTAGCTAAACAACTCAGAACAGACTTCAAGCAGAATAGTGCATTTTTAAATGATTGAAATAATTGTGATTTGGGCCTCGCATACCCCTGAACAAACTTAACTGTGCCACCGGCAAACGGACTTCATTGTGATCTGTTTGGCACATGCTGCTTATTTTTCTCCTGGCGTGTGGAAAAATCATGCATTTGCAAAAAACACAGTGGGGAAGGTACTTCTCAGTTTCACTGGTGTCCGTCCCTTCTTTCAAAGAGCTCAGGACATCATCCGTAGTTTCTCCATGCATTATCCTCCCCACAAACTGCGAGGCCCATCAGGTTGTAGGAGAGCCTCTCCCTTCCTTCTGGGAGCTGGCCACAAGGTATGCCGGTGTTCCCGCTCGCCATGGCGATTAGCTTTGAAACCACAGTTTTGAAATGCCTTTAAAAATTCCGGTTGTGAATGCCATTTGTGCAGGTTTTCAAGGGTCTTTCTCTTTCCAAACGAAGCACCAAAGAACTCCCTCGTGTTCTTTTCCGTTGCCTTCTTTGAAAGCAAATGGTCTCTAATCCTTGCTCAGCACATTGCTAAAACCTGTGACCTAAAATATATTGATGGAGTGCTACTGCCAAAACCCCCCCAAAACAGTTATTTCTATATTTGTTTTCCAGGCCCCGCCATAGGTGAAGCCCTTGAGGAACTTTTTCTCATTCTGAAAACGTGCCTTCAGACATCCAAAGACCCCTTGATGCGTCTGAAGCTGTTCTCTACTCTCTCACAGTTGCTTCAAGAACCGAACAAGACTATAAATTCGGAAGGGTAGGCACTGTTCCATCTCATCCGGCACTTTTTGTCGGTTACGCTTCTGAGACTTTGCGGTTTTAGCTCTCTGTCAAGGACACCAGTCCTCTGATGCTGCTGTGCTCATGTTATGGCTTGTTATTAATACTGTGACAGGATTTTAATTTTAAGCAGCCTCAAGCAGGACTCTGAAGAGGCAGCATAGAAAAATCCTAAGGACGTAAATAATTTCGCATTTGAGTGATGGGCCGTGGCTCAGGGGCAGAGCCTCTGCTTGGCAGGCAGGAGGTCCCAGGATCAGTCCCCGGTATCTCCGGTTAAAAGATCTGGCAGGAGGTGATGGGAAAGACCTCGGCCTGAGACCCTGGAGAGCCACTGCCAGTCTGACTTTGATGGACCCAGGGTCTGATTAAGTATAAGACAGCTTCATGTGTTCATGATGGTCAGGGAAGGGGCTATGGCTCAGTGCTAGAGCATCTGCTCGAAGAGCAGAAAGTCCCAATTCAAGAGGTGATATGATCACCATCTTCAAGTACTTGAAGGGCTGTCATATAGAGGATGGGAGCGAGTTGGCGGCTACAAGCGTGGATGGCTTCAAGATGGAATTAGATAAACATGTAGAGCAGAAGTCCATCAGTGGCTATGAGCCACAAAGTATAGATAGGAACTCTCAGTCTGGGACAAGGGATGCTCTGTATTCTTGGTGCTTGCAGGCGGGGGGGCAACAGTGAGAGGGCTCCTGAGGGCACCTGGTGCTTTTGGCCCCTGTGTGGCAGAGTGTTGGACTGGCTGGGCCACTGGCCTGATCCAGCATTGGCTTCTCTTACGTTCTCTCTCTTATGTTCTTAGTTGTTTTCTGTTGCCCCAGAAGGTTGGACCAGGAGCAAAGGGTTGAAATTAAATCAGAAGAGTTTTTGGCTAAACATTAGGAAGAACTTCCTGACAGTTAGAGTGGTTCCTCAGTGGAACAGGCTTCCTCGGGAGGTGGTGGGCTCTCCTTCTTGGGAGGTATTCAAACAGAAGTTAGATGGCCGTCTGACAGCAATGCGGATTCTGTGAACTTGGTGAGATCACGGGAGGGAGGGCAGGAAGGGTTGCAACAGAGCTTAGTTCTTATGGCCCTTTCTTACACACCCAGGGAAATGCCGATCACCACTTTGGGGTCAGGAAGCAGTTTTTCTCCAGGCCAGTTTAACTGGAGATCCTGGAGGTTTTTTGTCGTCATCCGGATGTGGAACAGCAGTCACTGGGTGTGTGTATGTGGGTACACTGGGTATGTGTATTTGTGAATTTCCTGCATTGTGCAGGGGGTTGGACTAGATGACCCTGGAGGTCCCTTCCAACTCTATGATTCTGTGATTCTCTGATAATCCCTGGCATCTCCAGTTAAAAGGATCAGGTAGCAGGTGATGAGAAAGACCTCTGCCTGAGTCTGTGAAGAGCCACCGCCTGTCTGAGTAGACAAAATTGACCTCGATGGACCAAGAGTCTGATTCAGTATAAGGTAGCTTTATGTACATCCTTGTGGTCGACAGCAAGACCACATAGTGAGATGGGGGGCATGTTCTGGCAGGAACACCGCAGCTGTGGGTCAGGTGTGCCCTTGGAGGTATGCAGAGGAAATTAGGGGAAGACATGGAGGTAGATTAGGATTAAGGAGGTGCAGTTGGGCTTTAGGGAAAAGCATTTTCCAAAGCTGCCAGTGCCGCTTCCAGCCCCGTGCCAAGCCTTGGACACCAGTCGAGTCCCCGAGCGCTTGGGCTGGAGCCATCCGGCAAGTCCCAACGCATGCCTTAATCCTCCTTTGCAGGGTAACCCTTGACATTCTGCAGCCTCCGGTACTGGGCGTGTGTGTGTGTGGGGGGGGTCATTTCTGTGATTTGTGGCTCTTTGTAGTCACAGCGGCCCCACAGAACAGGGGAAAAGCACAGACCCACAAACATTTTTAAAATGTCAGAACTGACCTTGAGAGAGGGAAGACAAGAATAATAATAGAATTCTTCTTCAAAGATACGTTTGTAGCGCCTCTTCCCACCCCACCCCAAGACCCCAAAAATTACAGCAGAGCCCTGGTAAACCTGAGCCTTAAATCAGTCCTCTTCAGTCACTTGGAAGCACTGATCCAAGTTAAGAAATTTATAGCCAGAGATAAGGAGTTGAGCAGTAATTTAAAGACAAGCAGATTTATGTGTTTTATTTGTCTCTGTAGCAGTGAGACTTGCGTGTGTCGCCCTGAACTCCTCGGGGAAAGGCAGGATGGAGAGTTTCCTAGCTAAGTTACACTGTGGGTCCAGTGGCACCTTTAAAACCAACAGATGCACACAAAAGCTTATGTCCAGAACAAAACTTTGTGGGTCGTAAAGGTGCCACCGGATTCCAACTTCGTTCTGTTGCTTTGGGCCAACACGGCTACCCACCTCAATAATTCTGTTAGTCGTTAAGGTGGTACTAAAGAAGAATCCTTGTTTGCGTTTCTTTTCCAGTAACTCGGTTACCCCTCTGGAGTTTGTTATTTGTAACTGAGTAACTTTGCTAGAAGGATCAAATCATCCCCTTCCCCTCCCCGCCCCCCTCCAAAAAATAGAATGACAGTTCCTTGTCTGCTGGGCAATCTGTATGTTTTGGTAGACATTTTCGGAAGGCCAGAAGCAGCTGTCGCTTCCTTCTGCACTTTGGCTCTGTGTGAGTTAGGGGCACGATGGGCAGAAATCTATCATGGGTAGCTCTTCTCACCACAGTGTATCTGTTCCCTTCTTGGAGAACCATACCTGTTAGTTTTCTTTTTTCTTAGAAGTATAGTGCCTCTACCTGGAGGGGGGGGAGGAATGCTGCTTTCCTAACAAGGTGTTATTTTCTTGACACTCACGGGTATACACCTCTGGATATTCATAGCCAGAAGAGCCAGTCTGTGGATTCCTAAGCTGTCCTTTTTAAAAAGGCAGTTTCTGATGCTCATATTTGGCAAGTGGTTCTCGTTTAGGTGTGCTAATAACAATAATTGCACGTCATCAAGTTGGCGACCGACTGTGGCGAACCTGAAGACCGTGGAGTTTTCAAGGCAAGAGATTTGCTGTGCCTTATGGGTAAGCTGTGCCCGGGGGGTGGCAGAAAATGTTTACCTGTGTGCAGGGCTCTTTGTAGGCCGGAACACACTGAAACGGCATTCCAGCTGCCTTCCAAGTCTGCCCCGCCCCTCCCTTGCCAAAAGCCCTGAAGGAGGAGGAGGCCCGGCTGCGCTCTGTTCCGTGGTTCCTGCAAGTGCAGGGGCAGCAGTGGAGAGCCACGTGACGGATGCTGGCACGCCACCTTGCCCGCCAAAAAGAGAGCGAGCGTGGCCCAGCAGCGATGGCGGCCTGGCAGCTGGGAGCCCCCTGGCATGCCGCCTCCTCCCCCTCCACTCCCCCTGCTGAAGGGGCATTGTGGGGGAAACCGAGATGGCAGTGGGGGCGGAGGACAGTGGCCAGAAACAAGGCAACGATGGTGAGCGCGGGTGGTTTGGCGGCAGCTGGTCTTGGCGCGAGTGAGGCTTTTTGTCTGCAGAGGGGGTGGCACCTGCTTCCCACTTTGCCTTGCCTCTTTCCTTCTCGAGGCGCTGCTCCGCTGTCACTCTTCTCTTTTCCTGATTGCGAGCCTGAATTTCCCACTCTTTGCAACGCGTGGCTCTTTCCTTCTCGAGGTGAGGCAAAGTGGGAAGCAGGCACCACTCTGCAGACAAAAAGCATCACTCGCGCCAAGACCAGCTGCTGCCGAAATCTTTCTTCTTTCTCTCTCTCTCTCTCTTTCCCTCTCTCTTTCACTCTCTCTTCCCTTCCTCTCTTCTTTTTCTTTCTTTCTTTCTCTTTCTCTGTTTCTTCCTCTCTCTCTCACTCCCTGCCTTTCTTTTCCTCTCCCTTTCTTTCTTTTCTCTCTTTCTTTTTTTTCCTTCCTTCCTTTTTCCCTCCCTTTTTCTCTTTTTCCCTCCCTCCTTCCCTCCCTCGTTTCTTTCTTTCTTTCTTTCTTTCTTTCTTTCTTTCTTTCTTTCTTACTTTCTTTCTTTCTTTCTTTCTAGTTGTTTCATTTTGTTCTTTTGTTTTTGTAAAAAAAAAGTTATTGGAAGAGGAGAGGGATGTAAAAAAGCAGAGAGCCCAGGAAATGCTGGTTTTGATGATATCTTTAATTTTTGAGAATCTTTTTAGTTTTCTCATGGCATCTTCTGTTTAAGAAAAGTAAGTGTGAAGCCCGAGTGTAACTAGTTCATTGTTGTGTCTTGTTGGGAATGGCTTGCAAATATGTGTGTGTCTAAAGTCTGTATTCAAGTGGTTTGGTGCTAACTGCCATGCAAGAGGAAGCATCTGAAAAAGTAGCTTCATTGTTGTGTGTGTTGGCAGAACACTTGGCTGTTGCATGGGGCACTTTGGGGGACATCTGCAGAGAAACAGTTGTAACTGAAAATGAGCATGGTCAACAGCACTTTGGAGATTGCCTGTTTTGTGAAATTTAAAAAGTGGACAGAGTTTCTGAAGAAGATTATTGTCCCTCTTCTCCTGCCACTGGGCCAGCAAAGTTGATGTTCTTAAACCTCCTAATAAGAGAGATTTCTGCTTCTGAGGAGCTGACTTCCAACGATTGGTGATCTTGTGATGGTAGTGATACTTTGATGTGGTAAAGCCAACCTGTTCACAGGATCATTTTACCTGTGGGACAGACTGCATGGTAACCACTCCACTGGTACATAATTGCTTGTAAAAAATATTTATAGTGTAATAATTCAGGTGGGTAGCTGTGTTGGTCTGAAGCAGCAGAACAGAGTCCAAAGTTTCATCCAAGGTATAAGCTTTTGTGTGCATGCATGCTTCTTCCATCTGAAGAAGTGTGGGTGGCACACAATGCTCCCTCTAAGCTGTGGAGTCTCGTGAGCAAAAATTCTACTTTGTGATCTACTGGCATTAAAGTTGTGAGCGAGCACTTTGGCTACTGTATAAATCAGTTTGCTCTGGAGCCCTCCTTCCCGAGCTAAGACCAAAATGTGTGAGCTGGAGGCTGATAAACTGTGAGCTAGCTCACACTAACTCAGCTTAGAGGGAACATTGGCTGGCACATGAAATCTTATACCTTGAATAAAATTTTGTACCTTGAATAAAATAGTCCACAAACTACTCCAGTGCATCCACAAACCTAGGGTTGTTCTGCCAAGTGAACTAGGGTTGCCAACTCCAGGTTGAGGAAATCCCTGGAGATTTGGGAGTGGAGCCTGAGGAGGGTGGGGTTTGGGGGAAGGAGGGACCTAAGCAAGGCATAATGCCTTGGACTCCACTTTCCAAAGCAGCCATTGACCTGATCTCTGTGGTTTGGAGCTCAGTTGTAATTCCAGGAGATCTCCAGACCCCACCTGTAGGTTGGCAACCCTAAAAAATCATATTCAGCGTACTAATTCTGCAGGAAGGCAAGCTGATTTCCATGGGAACCTAACCTTTAGGAATTGATTCCAATCCAGTGTGGGAATAATTGTTGGACATAAGATACTGGTTCGCGCAAGATTTTGTATAGATGAGACCGGAAATAATGTTTTTATCGGTTTTGTCAAAACCGTTTTGAATAAGAAGCAAAAAGGTGGGTGTGGCCTAATATGTTAATGAGCTGCCCTGTCAGGGGTGTGGCCTAATGTGCTAATGAGTTCCTGCTGGGCTTTTTCTACAAAAAGGGCCCTGCCTGTGTGTTTTTACCAGTGTGAGCTTTAATAGTGGGTGCCATCAGTTGTGTCCCCCCCCCCCCCCACGCTAAGCAGAGGGGAGAGAAGAGAGCAATTTGACAGTCTCGCTCTAAACTACCCCCAGACCCGTTCCTGTGTTTGAACAACCACCTCATCTTTTAAACAGGTGTGCCCTCTTTCTTTTTTAGCCATACAATAGGCCTTATTATCTGGAAACCGTTTGGGTGTGTGTGTGTTGAAGGGTTCAAATTGACAGCTTCCAATGTACCTTGTTAAACACCCTCTTGGGCAGACATCTCGTTTCGCCGAGCAGCCTGGCAGCTGTTTTCCTCGTCTTGCCTCAGTGATATTAAATATAACACACTCTTAAATGTTATTCATCGTCCCGGAGAGCATTCCATTGTGGGTGAGTAAGTGGCTGCGCTAAAACCCACCTTTGTGGTTTTGACACATTTTATTTAAGGGATTAAAAGAAGCCATCCCCCCCCCCCCCTTCTCCCAACCCGCAAAGTGCCCAAGGGTCACAGCCGCAGAGACCACCTTGGAACTAAAGGCAGCCTTTAAATAGCTGGGGGGGGGGGGGGCGATGCAGCTACAGAGCTTATTGTAATAATTTTATTAACATGGGTAAAGCAGTTGTGTTTTAAACGGTTTGCTCAGGGGGCAGTCAAGCAGTTTGGTGTGTGTCAGAAGCGGCTGTGCATTGCGTGAGAGGACTTTTTGCACACCCTACAGGAAAGAAAGGAACGCAACATGCAGGTTTGCAGTAGCTTGTCAGCACATAGAACACCTATCCTACGGCAGCTGCACTGGTTCACAATTAGTCTCCGGTGCCAATTCAAAGTGTTGGTACTTACATTTAAAGCCCTCAGTGGCCTGGTACCTTCATACTTTCAGGACTGCCTTTCCTGCCATGATCCTCCCATCTTCTCCAACCTTCATCTTGTCATTTATTGAAGGTCCCTCGTCCACGAACTGTCTGCCTTATGTCCACAAGGAGAAGGGCCTTCTCAGCAGTGGCCCCCATTCTTTTTTTTTAACTAATAATTTTACAAATTTTACAAATAACAAAATGCATTTAAACAAAGTTATACATATCAAAACAGCTGCCTTGTTTGTACATAACTTATCAAGCCACCATCAACAACAACAACTTATAAATCATATTATGATACAAAGAATTATTAGACAGAATCTTGTGCTCTAGCATATAAGTAATAACCAGATACCAAATTGCTACTCTTTTCTGATTGTATTTATTCAGTGAAGCATTGGAAATTTTAAAAGTAATTTTACTTGAAATAAAAAATTCCCAAATGCAATTTGTGGGCAGCTTTTTGTCTATCCATTTTGTGGCTATAAGAATACGGGTTACTGACAACAATATAGAAATTAAATTTTTATGTGTGTTTTTCTTGTATTGAATCAAGCCATAATTCTAAGGGACAAAATTCAGGAGTAAAAGGGAGTTTGACAAGTGTGATTTCCTTAATTTGTTGAATTATTTCCCTCCAAAATTGTTGTATTTGAGGACAAAGCCACCAACAGCATATAGCATACCGGATACGGTTCAAGGTGCTGGTTCTTACCTTTAAAGCCCAAATGGCCAAGGACCTACTTACCTAAGGGACCGCCTTTCCCCATATATACCCCAGAGAGCACTAAGATCAGGTTCCCAAAACTGCCTGATTCTTCCGGGCCCTAAAGAGGCTAGACTGGCTGCAACGAGGGCCAGGGCCTTTTCTGTGGTGGCCCCTCACTGGTGGAATAAGCTCCCAGAGGACATCAGGGCCCTGTGGAACCTTCTACAGTTCCGCAGGGCCTGCAAAACGGAGCTCTTCCGCCAGGCTTTTAAGTAGGGTGCCGCCTCGATATGATGGCGCTGGCCCGATTACCATCAGCACCAATAGCACCACCAACTGTGGTCTGACAGCTAGGCGGGAGCCAGGAGGCACCACTCCGTTGACAATAAGATCACCATCTCTGGTACAAGTCGTGTTGTATAGCACGGTTTTATACTGACTGTGATCGTTTTAATTGGAGTTTTAATGCATAATTGCACGTGTTGTTGGCCGCCCTGAGCCTGCCAATGGCGGGGAGGGCGGGATATAAATGTAAATACAAATAAATAGCCAAACAAATAAACTGTGTAAATAATCAGCAGGTTGTCCACATTGTTTTCTACTGCAGTGGCCCCCATCCTGTGGAACCGGCTGTCTGAAGGTTCCACCTGGGGTTGCGCTGGGCGCACGGAAAGCTGCTCTTTTTCAGGCAGCTTTCGGGTGATTGTGATCTACCAGGCAGCTGGTTCGCTTCCGCTGTGTCTTCACCATCCACGCATCCCAGTCTGCTTGATAGCAGATAGAGTTGAATGGGAACCGATTTTAAATCGTTTCGTGTACTTTCAAAGTTTATTTGTTGTATTTTCATCATGGTTTTTACCAGGTGTATTTTATATGCTGTTAGCTGTCCCAAGTCCCCTTTGGGGGAGAGAGAGATCAATTTGATAAATACGTAAATAAATGCAATAAATAAATGACGCCTAACCCTGGGCCGCCGCTGGGCATTACTGGCTAGCCCCGTTCAGGGGGAGCTGGCGTGCACCACAGCCGCAAACAGCCACTGTGTGCCCAGCAGCCTCAATTGGTTCTGAGTTGCAAAAGCCAACAGCCCTGATTTGGGCTGAAGAGATCTGTGGCGCTGTTACTTAGATCTCATCTGGCCACAGTGCATTGCTTTCAACAGGGCATCTGTTTGACTGCAAACCCCATTCCGATGCTGCTAAATGCCTTTGTTTTGAGTTTCTGAGGGTGGCCATTCTGGCCCTCGGTAGAAGAGCTAGATTCAGGTCCAAAGAGCATCTTCGAGACCAACAAAGACGAAGGGAGCTTGAATCTAGCTCTTCGTTTTAAGTCTTAATGTTAAATTGGGGTTTGTCAAATTGCTTGCCTTCTGTTTGAACTTGGTTGCAAAGGAAAGCGCCGTCAAGTCAAAGCCGACTCATGACGACCTCGTAAGGTTTTCAAGGCAAGAGATGTTCACAGGTGGTTTGCCATTGCCTGCCTCTGCCTCCCAGCCCTGGCATTCTTTGGAGGTCTCCCGCCCAGATACTTGCCGGGGTCGATGCTGCTTAGCTTCTGAGATCTGACAAGATCAGGCGAGCCTGGACCATCCAGGTCAGGGCCTATTTGCATTGAGAACTGCTTACTTTACAGGAAATTTGCCATCTTCAAACACAACCTGCTGGAGGGGGGAAAGCAGTGCAAAGGGACTGAGAAATCAGTGTTCAGAGGCCCAATTGGCAAGACTTTTGGGTCTTTGAAAGTCCTGTGTGTGTTTTTGGAGCCCAGTTGGTTTGTTTTGTTCATTAAAATTTTGCTATCCTGCCTTCCTTTGTGGTTCAAGGCGGCTTACGGATCATAATTAAAAAACAAACTCTCACATTTGCATCTGTCACACAGGTGTTTAAAAACGCCCAGAGCCTCCAGCGAGGAAGAAAGTGTCAGCACAGCACAGGGGGGGAGATCCTTCTGTCAAGACTTCCCTCAACAAACAAAGCCTTTCTCCATTAGAAAAAGTCATTCTCCGTTGGAGGAGGACTTTCCCTGTTGAAGGAAGGCTTAATCAAAGGCAGTCGTAGAGGTCCAGCCATCAGCATTTTGGCTCTTTCTTAGTTGCTGTACTTTTTTTTTTCTAATTTTTAATTTTGATAAACAAACATACAAAAATTAGAAACAAGATTGTCCAGACTTACAAGTATACAGCGTATAAAATACAAACCAACCAAACTTTGTAAAATAATACTGAAAGCTAGGCACAGTGGATCTAGCACAACACTTAAGCATATTATTACTCAGAATAATTACCTTATGAGAGCGAAGGAAGCCTGAGGTTAGATCTAAACACTAACCAAAGAATAAGTGTATAGTACAAGTGATAGGACGGATTAGCTGGTAACAATTTTTTCTCCGCCATATATTGTAATTAGTCACTGTACTTGACTACGGGCATTGCAAACTCAGCTCAGTCTTTGTCCAAGTCTGGTCACCCATGCATGCTTCATGGTCTAAAAAACTTCTGCACTCATCCTAGCTCCCAACACACACAAAAAATCTGGCATTTAAAATGAATTTTTAGAGAGCAATATATCCACTAATTGGCTTATGTTGCAATCTTGTCAATCTCATCTCGGTAACCATCCTGCATTCTCATTTTACATTCCACTAGCAGAGGCTTTTTCATGTAAGTGCAGAGTGGCTTCCTCTGGTTACACCAGTGTAAAGGGCCTGCTTGGATGACAAGGCCTGTTCGTGGCAAAGCCAAAACCGAAAAGACTTCTTCCCGAGACGTTGTTTGTACAAAGTCAGCATATTTCCTCTCCTCTCCCCCCCCCACCGGCCCCCCTCGAGAAGAAGTTTTAAGTAATGAAATATTGTTAACGTACACTGTCATCATGTTAGGTTAAACACCCCCCCACCCCGGTTCCTCCCTTTTCGTGCCCTTTTCTTCCTCTTCTGGCTATCTTGTTTTCGAGACTTGGGGGGAGGGGGGGGGGATATGTCTTTTCATCTCTCCCCCAGTCATTCCGTCATGTTTGCACAAAGCTTTCATTTTGTTTTTGCTTTTTTTTTTGCTGATTGTGTTCCTTGGCTTCAGGCACTTCTGTAACTACCTTGAGATCGTGATAAAAGACATCCTGGCTCCTAATCTTCAGTGGCAAGGGGGAAGAACGGCAGCCGCCATCCGCACCACAGCCGTGTCCTGCCTCTGGGCCCTGATTTACAGCGAGCTGCTCTCGCCAGAAGAGGTGCGTCTGCCCCCCCACCCCCACCCCCACCCCCACCCCCACCCCATTGGCCATACTGTAAAACCCAGCGTGGGATATAGATCCAAGCTATTTTTTTGTGGCAACACATTTGACTTCAGCGGAGGGAAAGAATTCTAGAAGGGCATTTGCCCTAGCTAGATGTTCTGCCCTTCCATCTGCGGTTATTCAAGGCAGATACAGTAAATCCCCCTACTTTGAAAGGCTATGCCCATGCCTCAAACGAGGTTGGATCGGTAGAGCATACGTTCTTTAGCAGTCCATTCTACAGGGAGGCTCATCTTAAAATTATTACCCCATTAATCGATGGGACACCCGGGCACATCAATACAAACAAAGCAAGGCTTCACTGGCTCCTATCGGATAGGAGTGCAGAGGTGACACATTCAGTTGCTGAGTTCTGTGCATTAATTCTTAGATTGCGGGAATCGCATTTTAAAAGTTCTTAAATTCAGATTTCCATTTTTGTATATTATGACTGTTCCCCCCCCCCCCCCTTCACATATTATGCTTACTCTGTATGTTGGTCTTATAACCGTAGTAATAAACTAAACTACACTTAAAAAAATTAAACTAAAGTCGGGGTTTTTTGCTGTTTTTAAATTAAGGAAATTTATAAGTTCAGATTTTCCCATCTCCCTAGGCAAAAATACAGGCCTGGGGAGATGGGAAAATTTGAGCTTATAAATTGACACTGGATAGCAAAGGCATTTGGACTGGACAGTTCTTGGCTGTGAAGGGGTAAAAGCTGTGCAGTTGCACGCACGCACACGCATCCATGTCTGGTGTTGTAAAAATTGGTTAAGGAACATCTGAAACCTCTTAAGTTTTGGGAGCACTGCACTGTAAACACGCTTTTGATTTTGACACCTCATCTCTGCTTAGGCTTTGGGACAGTCTTCACAGCCAAGATAGTAAAATGGACTTGTTTTGGAGGATTAGATTGCAGTGCACTCCCATAAGACGAACCCAGAACATCCGCTCTGTATGTGTTTTCACGAGGGCAGAAAGGTGCTATTGGGTGCCCAGAGAGGAGCAGGCATTTTAGCCCAAAGGAAGTGGCATGGTTTATAACACTGGCCTCCCACTGGGTACACAGGAAACACCAGTGGGTCATCTCTGACCTGAAAAAGAAGAAATGGGATTTATACCCTGCCCTTCACTACCTGAAAGAGTCTCAGAGCAGCTTACAAACTCCTTTCCCTTCCCCTCCCCACAACAGACACCCTGTGAGGTAGGTAGGGCTGAGAGAGCTCTTTCAAGAACTGCCTTTGAGAGAACAGCTCTGAGAGAACTTGTGACTCCCCCAAGGGCACACCAGCAGCTGCATATGGAGGAGTGGGGAATCGAACTTGGCTCTCCCAGATTTTGCCAGTGACGCTGCTGATTCTCCTCCCTTTTCTGTTGTTTTTTGCTTGGGCATTTATTTGCAGCTCAAGGCAGAAGCTGGCAGTGGGGAGGAAAGAAGGGGAGGAAAAAACAGGAGGAGGAGGAAAGAGGGGAGGGAGACAGTGGTTACAACAAAGGGTTAAAGCTGGGTTTCAGGTCTGAAAAGGCTGGGGACTGTTAGTCTAGGTGAGAGCTTAAATTAGAACATGAGCACCATCTTCTGGAACACTGAAGAAAAGCAAATTTTGCAGGGCAGTTTTCACGTCCGGTGCTGAATTCTTAATACTCAGAAACATTTACATCCTCCCTGCACTGAACTGCACTGAAACCATGACACTGAAACTGTCCGTTATCGGAAGGTCGGTGCACTCCGAAGAACAATGAGTAGCCCTAAAGGGCGACATTGGGCAGCATACATGAAAATGTTTGTGCCTTCTCGCGGGGATGATCAAAGAGAAAGCAGAGGCTCACCTCCTACTCCCAGCCTGTGTTCCCTCTCAGCTGAGTGAGTGTGAGCTAGCTCACGGTTTTTTAGCCTCCAGCTCAGACATTTTTGTCTTAGCTCAGGAGGGACGGCTCCAGAGCAAACTCATTAATGCAGCAGCCACGTCGCTCGCTCACAACTTGAATGCCAGCAGCTCACAAAGTAGAATTTTTGCTCCCAAGACTCCACAGCTTAGAGGGAACACTGCTCCCAACTGCTTTTAAAACTTTTCTGTTTCAAAAGCAGTTTGCCACACAGTTGGGGAGGGGGGTATTTGAGGAAAGGCAAGTCATTGACAAGAGCCCTTCTTTGGTTTCTGGCCGGCGAGTCAACATAATTTTTTTCTTTCTTTCTTTACATTATTTATAGTTTATGTTTCTCACTAAAATTCAGGGTGGATTACACAGTGGAAGTCCGATGCCATTGAGAGCAGGTCTGTAGCTACGGTGGGACATTTGGGGGGCCACCCCCTTAATTAAAAGCCCCACCCCACAAATAGCCACGCCAGAAACCTTATTTTTAAGGAGACACACACACCCCCCTCACTGCCTGCTGCTGGCATCCGCTGAGAGCGTCACAGCTTGCCCCCGGGCTTCCCTCTCCCTCCCACTGTGGAATTGGGGGGAGGGCATCATGGGGCATGGGAAAAGAGAGCTCAGAAGGCATTTAATTGCCTTCAGAGGGCATTTAAATGCCTTTTGAGTTCCCTTCCACCGGGCACGAAAGCTTAGAAGGGCACTTTAAAAGTGGCCCCTTCACTACAACTCCAGCAATCCCCCCTTTCTGCTAGGCCCAGTCCTGCTGTATACCACCTCGGTCATGGTGAGTCTGTCAAAAGCATTCCCATGAGCCTTTGGGAAACTGGGCTAGCAGAAAGGGGGATTGTTGGAGATGAACTGATGGTGCCACTCTTGAGCGCCCTTCTAATCCTCCTTGCCCTGTGGAAGGGAACTCAGAAGGCAACCTAATGCCCTCTGAGCTGTTTTTCCCTAGGAACTGACACACTTGCTGCCCTGTCCCCTGAAAGGAAGGGCTAGAAACAGGCTTGGAGCCTCCCCCTTCAAAGACAGGCATTCAGATTAATTTAATTAACTGGAATTTAAATGCCCCCCCCCCCCCGGAACAAAAAAAGTCCTGGCTACAGGCCTTGTTGAGAGGTTGGGAACTCCAGTAAACAGAGCCATGGGGTTTGGATGGCAGGGAGCTGAAAAGGGAGCGGACGCAACACATTAAAATGATGCAGAAATCACACAGGAACCCACAGCAACAGATGCTTGCCTGCATTTGCATCGTCCACATTCTTTATTATTCATGTAAAACATTTATTTCTCCCTTGCAGAACTCGAGGTGGCTTACAGTATGTCCCTTTACCGTAGCACCTTTCCGAAACGTTTTATTGCAGTACACCAAGCAGTTATGGGAAAGAGCTCAGGACTGGGTTCACAGCCTTGCGTGCTCCTTCCCTGCAGCTCCTCCTCTCCCCTGGAGCCAACTCCCTCCTTCTACCTCCACCCAGTCCCTCCGTCCCCAACACAAATCTCAACCTCCCCCCTCCGATTTTCCATCCTGAGCTGCATCTGAAGGGGAAATCTGCAGTGACGGAGGGCCTCTGAGCAGACGGCCTGTGAACCCGCGGCCTGCTCCTGATTTCCTGACTTCCTTCTGGCGCCGAGCCCCATTTCGTGCCCGCGCCAGGACTTGCCTCCGGCTGCGTCCGCTGACTTGCTGTTCATAATCGATCGGTCAGCTGAGAGCGTGTCGGGGGTGGGGGGGGAGGCTTCTCGCTAAGGCGGCAATCCCTGTTCTTGGTTGCAGACTCTGAACCTCGAGCGTCTGCTGCTGCCCCAGATCCTGGCCACGCTGGACGAGGACTCCAAAATGACCCGCTCCCTCTCCTGTCAAATAATCAGTGTTTTCCTGGAGGTCGACGGGAAACAGTTTCAGCCTGAGAAGCTCATCACCATTTATCCTGGTATGGTCGCATGGCTCGGACACCCACGGACAATCTGCCACTCTCATATGTACCGTAAGAGGACGGAGAGAATCACAACATAAGACAATACATCAAAGGAAGCATAAGCTATTGTGATAAGATGACGAAATATTTTTGCGAACATAATACACCATATAATACCAAAACACCATAGTTGTGTGGATACAAACATACAATAATCCTCTTGTTTGTAAGACTATAAAGTCTCTTAAGATGCAGAACCGTTCCTGAAAACAAACTGTTTTCCAGACTCCTGTCTTGTTGCTTATAGATAGTGGCGTGCTTGCGTGCGCGACCGGCAGTCGACCATTTGCTGGTCTCACAATGGTTTCCTTAGGTGCACAGACCAGTTAATTCCGCAATAGAATGCCGGCTCCAATAATTCAGAAGAGCTTCTCTAGGACCCTAGCCACTCTTGAGCATTTTGCCTTTTGAAAACTGGTGTGGAGGCTTTTGTGTCCCAGAGAAGCTCTTCCGAATTATTAGAGCCAGCGTTTCATTGCAGAATTAACTGGCCTGTGTGCCAAGGCATTACAGATGTGCCCTGTTGCGTCCCCCCCCCCCCCCTTACAGTCTTCAGGACAGCAGCAGAGGGCAGGCCTGACCCTGTGCCCTCGCCTTTCTATTCTTGTCTACACCCGTGCCACTGGAGGCCACGTGCTGGCCATTTGTGGCAGAAGACGCTGTAAATATTTGTAGGATTTAAAGTAATTGTTTCTTAGCATTGTGTAGATGATCAGAGTTAACAGCTAACTCCAGGACACTTCCGGCTCATAAATTCTGATCAAAATTTACCATTGCCAGCCTCTGCATGGCAACCCTGGTGTTCCTTGGTGGTCTCCCATCCAAATACTAACCAGGGCTGACCCTGCTTAGCATCTGAGATCGGACCATATTGGGCTAGCCTGAGCCATCCAGGTCAGGGCAAAGAACTGACTCTCTCGCTGGGGGTGGGGGAGGCGTTTCCTGTAACTTTTTTTTTACTATACAAAACGTTCTTGTGTGCCTGAGCCTCTGAAAACAATGTTGGCTTGAGGGCAGGGAATGAATTGAATTCTCACATTCACGGGCAGCCGCTGCTGATACCGTTGTGTCTCTGTGTGTGTCTTCAGAGCTGCTGAAGCGTTTGGACGACGCATCTCACGACGTCCGACTGGAAGCCGCAAAAGCCCTGGTCAACTGGTTCCGGTGCATCGACGACGACAAGAAGGCCCTGTTGAAAACCAACATCGAGTTTCTCTACCAGGAGCTGCTGGTTGAACTGGATGACCCCAACCAAAACATCCAGCTGGCCGTCTTGGGTAAGCCGTGGACGCTTCCAGGATTTGTTTCCGAGAACTGGATTGATTGGCTGGTCTCCCTGCGGCGGCGGCCGGTGCGTCACGAGATGCCTGAAGGAGGGTCAGGAAAGAGGAGATGCCTTGGTCCTCCTGAGCAATGCAGCAGCGGGGCGACCTTGTTCTTAATGGGCACCTGAGGTGCCTTGAGTGTTTGCCGGAAATCGTTTTCCTTCATGTGTGTTTGGCCATCCTTGAGAAGGTGTGGGACTTCGCTAGGGGACCAAGAAAGGCAACAGGTCGAAAAGGAGACAAACTGGGTGGGGGGGAGGCAGGAGCTAAGCAGAGGAAGAGGTGGGAGCTTCGCAGAAGGCATGGAGAAGCTCCCCCTGGCAGACAGCGACACGGTTCCAGGCCGCAGTAGACCGGCCGGTGGGTGATGCTGAGCGGCTGGAAGCAGCTCAGGAGTTGATGGAAGCAAGCTCTCCCCCTGGCTGTGCGTGGCCACAGTGGATCCCGTGCTAGACGATCTCTAAGTAAAGTTTGTGTTGTGTGTGTATCTGGCCTCAGGTCTCCAGAGGGGGAACTGGTTTTGGAGGACCGCAACTCAGAAAAGGCCCTGGCCCAGGCTCCAGTGACGTTTCACTAGTGTCCAGCTTTTCCTCGCCTGGGTCAGAGTCCTGGACCATCAGGAGGCCCTTCAGGTTTTCCTTTCTGGTGGCCGTGCCTCAGGAGGGGTCTCAGAATTCAGAGAAGAGGGGGGGCGGCGACACCCTTGGAGTCCCTCTCCCTCTCTCTCTGTGGCCAGCAACTTTTGGCCGACTGACATGGGCAATGTTTTGGCTTTCCTGGGCCAGCCTAATAAAAGATTTCCCCGGGGGTTGACTTGACCCCAGACTCCCCCAGTGCGCTCTTTTTGGTGGCGGGCCCATGGTGAATTAAGGGAACCTGGGCCAGTGGCCTCCCTGGCCTTCTCCTGCTCCAGCTGCCCCTGAGGTTTCAAGAGGCTGCGCTTGCTGCCTGCCCAGCCTCCAGGAGGCCACAGCTGCTGCTGACCGCCTCCTCCGGCCTGTTGCCCGAGCCCCATCTGAGGCCTGTGCTGGACCCTACCAGGCTCTGAGGCTGCTGCCGGTTCATTTCTGGGCATAGCTGAGTTGCCCTTGCTGCTTTCCCCACGGCCTCTTGTTGGGCTGCCTGCCTCAACAGTGCCTGGGCGAGGCCATCCCCCGCCAGCATCTCTTCTGGAGCTGGCGGGTACGGGCATGGGGCCACCCCCCACCCCCAACAACCAGTTCTGTCTCACCCCTTGATTGGAAGGGACTTTCTACCAGCAAAGACTTGCTTTTTTTTGTACAAAACCTCTAGTCAAGAGGACAGCTGAACAGGGGCATAAAGGAGTCTAGAAAAACTGAAGCAAATAAAGTATTAATTGTGGGACATGCATCAGGATACATTGGGTTCATGCAAGGAATTCAAAATTCTTTTAAAATAAGGATTTGAATATAATCACCTCACCAGTTCTTCAGCAAAGGAGGGCAAGTTTGTATTTCTGTCCTTTGAAAGATCCATTTTGAGGCAAGTTAACTGGGATAAGGTCTCCTGGTATGGCTGAGGAAATGTTTCTCAGTAAAATTTCATGTGTCCCACACAGATTTGCCTGGGCACTATCGCTTGACAATCTCACTGTAACAGAGCATTGTAAAAGTATGCTTGCAAGCACTGGTAAACTGTGGCCATTCTGTATATTTCTGGAAATCTGTTCAAACATGTCAATAAATTGAACAGGGCATCTCCCTGATTTTGTCTGGAATATTGGCGTTCTGGAATTTCAGAAAAACCACATGCCTTTCATGCCACTTTGGAAATCAGGTTTTTTTGGAAATGGGGTTTGGGGTTTTTTTGGAAATCAGTTGGAAGCAAAGCATAAGCCAATTCCAGTAATTGCAGAACTTTCTCTCTCTTTTTTGCAGATGTCTTGAAAGAAGGAGGGATTCTCTATCCAGACCTGCTGGCCAAACAGATCAAAGCTGTCCTACACAAACACCGTTCTCCAACCTACCTGGACCAGTTGCTCTTGCACATTGAATCTACTGGCTGGAGTTATGCCAAATCCTAAATCGTGCCCTTCGGCAATGGACAAGCACCGTCTTGTATTAGGAATTGAGAACTGTTACCCCAGAATGATTGACCCTTCTGTAAAAGGATCGTTTTAACTTAGCAGTTATTTTTTTTTAAAAAAAACAAACAAACAGAAAACACAAAATCCTAACTTTTTTTTTACAGGTGTTTGCCAGGAACAAATGTCCCAAGTTAGAACTCTCGCTGTTTAGTTTGTTCTACAATATTTATTGTTCCAGATTCCGAGTTAATAATATTTATGCTGTGAACCTTAAGTACCCAGAAGAATGTTGCAATCCGTCGCCCGGCTGTGGTTCTCACAGATCGCTTAGCAGCTAGACTTCCGGCACCTCACGGCACCGGAGATCTCTTGTTCCAGGAATGTTCATCGGTCACTCAAAAAGCCGACCAAGCAAGAGAATATTGTTTAAATACTGAAATAGGTTTATTATTACAGTGTTGATAACGAACCTGTCAAAACATTCAGCATTCATACGCTGAACCTAGATCTGGTTAACTGTGAAGAACAGCAGTGACACTTTCGGACAGGAATTAAGACTCCGGGTATATGACTGGATAGTCTGCTAGTGACTGAATACCTGCTTTGTCAACATGGTTGTTTATGTACCATAATGGGGCGGGGCACAGAAAACTTTAAGCGCACGTTACCATTTTTCTAATATAAAGACCTAAAATCCTGAGTGGATAGCATCATACGAGATTAGATCGCAGTGGGTTGACAGTGGTGGTGACAGTCAAAGTCATTCGAGAAGTCCTTATCCCAGGTTACTAAGAACAAATGAATGACGGCCGAGGAAAAATGGTCAGTGGCATTTATCTCTTTATATCCGATAAGATGCGGTTCCTAGTTGCAGGATCCTGTTTTGTGTACCTCGGTGCCTTATGAAATGGACCGTTCTTTTTTCTTTGACGGATGCATTTTAGCTAAACGTGTTCTGATTTTAAATAACCACATTTGCCTTTGATGGAATTTTTTTTTTTTAAATGTTGGGACTTTTGGTGTATCAATACAGAGAGATTTTTGACTGTGTGTGTCTGCGCATGTGGTGGGCGTACATAGATTGTGTAGGCCGGGGGTCTCCAGCATTTCCAGATCTGGTTTTTAACCTGCTGACGGGAAGTCACATGACAGAAGGGGGGGGAGCCCAACGTCTGAATCTGTGCTGAAAACGACTGCTTTCCATAAGAGTGCGTCAGAGAGCCAAGGCATCCTTGTTAAAGTATAGGCTAGTGGAGCCTGGATTTGCTGAGACTGAGGGGGGGAAATCCTGGGCTCACAGTAGATCGCTCAATGAAAGCTTCTAAAAACAAAGTACGAAAGCATAGGTGTACATATATTTTATTTATTTATTTATTTATTGCATTTATATCCCGCCTTGCCAGCGGACCGGCTCAAGGCGGCTAACAGTCATAAAACACCATAAGGTTTACAATATAAAATCAACGTTTAAAACTAACCTCCCATTCTACACAATATAGTACAACACCAGATGGCGACTTCAATCATACAGAGTTCTCATGGTGGATAGTGGCAGCAAGGGGTGCGGCCGGCAGGACCAGGGTGATGTCCAATTCTTCCCCCAGTGGCGGCTCCTAGTTGAACGCCTGGCGGAAGAGCTCCGTCTTGCAGGCCCTGCGGAATTGCAATAAGTCCCGCAGGGCCCTGATGTCATCCGGGTGCTCATTCACCAGTAAGGAGCCGCCACTGAGAAAGCCCTGGCCCTGGTACAGGCCAAGCGAGCGTCTTTTGGACCAGGGAGAGTCAGGCGATGTTGAGTGCCTGACCTCAGTGCCCTCTGGGGCCTATATGGGGAAAGGCGGTCCCTCAAGTAGGCAGGCCCCTGACCATATAGAGCTTTAAAGGTTGATACCAGCACCTTGAACCGGATCCGGTACGCTATAGGCAGCCAGTGCAGTGACTGCAGCACAGGCCGGATGTGGACCCACAAAGAGAGACCCATCAACAGCCTGGCTGCAGCATTCTGCACCAGCTGCAGCTTCCGGATCTGAGACAAGGGCAGCCCCATGTAGAGAGCGTTACAGTGATCAAGTCGAGAAGTGACCATAGCATGGACTACATGCTATATATGCACTACAATTTGGCAGTAAAAGGTACAATACTACATTGGGGCCCCCTGTGTGGTGCCACTGGCTCCACGGAGCCCGCCACGGCACCTTCACTGGTGCCCACCGAGTGCTTTTAGAAAGTGGGTGGGGCTTTTGCTCAGCAAGGCTTCTAACAACACTGGAGATCCGACTGGCTGTGCAGCCTTCATTTAAGGTGTTGCTTTGGCAGCAGCTGCCCCCAATTTTGTGTAGTGGTTAAGTGGGCGGACTCTAATCTGGGAGAACCGGGTTTGATTCCCCACTCCTCCACTTGCAGCTGCCAGATGACCTTGGGCAAGCCATAGTTCTGTCAGAGCTGTTCTCGCAAAGACAGTTGTCTCAGAGCTCTCTCAGCCCCACCTACCTTACAGGGCAGTTGTGAGAATGTCCCAAAAGATATAGTCCACAACAGGTCTCCTTAAGCAGTAAGTCCTTTTTTTTTTTTGTAGAGAAGATCATTGGAGTCAAAACACTTTCACTGTTAGTAATACTGGGGTTAGGGATGACAGGTATTGATATACTGGATATGAATTGGGGCTTAAAGGCATTCTACTAATCACTATGCAGGATTCTAGGTGCTCAGATATAATGAGTCACAATTCCCATAGAAAACGCGGGAAAAGAGTTCCCAGAAAATAATGATGTTGATCATCTCCAAGGTTCAGTGCTCAGGCATGGATAAGAGAGAAATACAAAACACCGGTGTGCTTGGCTCAGACATAATCGCTGGCCGCTCTGTTCAAGGACAGGGCACTGAGATAATGTGGCTGGAATGGACATGCGCCGATCAAAGCCAGCAAGCAAAGCGGAGCACCCGTTCCGGAAGTGGGAGTCATGGGCCTGTTGAGAACTCCTGGGCGGGACCACCTGTCACCAATTAGGAGGAAAAAGCAAATGAAAGCCAGTAACCTTTTCAGGGGTCATGTAAATACACCCAGTAGCAGTAACACAGTTATTGAACAGGATATATGGCAGTTAACTGACAGTAGTCTTGTGGGGAGGGGAAGGGAGTTTGTAAGCCGCTCTGAGACTCCTCTGGGTAGTGAAGGGCAGGTATAAATCCAGTCTCTTCTTCACATCACAAAGATCATCGCTGTCTGACTGAAGGCAAGCTGCGGAAGCCATCTTGTGGCGGGCTCCACCTCCTGTGGCTAAAATGACTAAACTGAGGCTATCCGACTTTGGTCACATTATGAGAAGACGCAAATAACTGGAAAAGGCAATAATGCTAGGAAGAGGAAGACCCAACAGTAGATGGATTGACTCGGTCAAGAATGCCACAACTCAAGACCTGCGCAAGGCTATCACGATAGGATGTTTCAAAGGTAAAGGTTTCCCTTGCTCGAAAGCCAGTCGAATCCGACTCTAGGGGGCCGGTGCTCATCTCTGTTTCCAAGCCGAAGAGCCAGTGCTGCCCGAAGACTTCTCCATGGCCAGGTGGCTGGGATGACCAAATGCTGAGGCGCACGGAACGCTGTTACCTTCCCACTGAAGCAGTACCTGTTTATCTACTTGCCATTTCTTGCTTTCGAACTGCTAGGGTGGCAGGAGCTGGGGCCAGAGATGGGAGTTCACTCCATCACACGGGTCTCGAATTGCTGATCTACCGATTTTCTGGTCTGCAGCTGGTCTTAACCTCTGAGCCACCCTGGTCATTAATTCATAGGGCCTCTATAAGTCCAAAGCAACTTGACAGCACTTACCACACATATATACGCCTTCTGTCGTTGCCATTTCCTCCAGGGAACTGATGTCTACAATCTGAAGAGCACTTGTAATTCTAGAAGAACTCCCTGCCCTACCTGGAGGTTGGCAATGGCAACCACAGGCCTGGATTACTGGAATTACTACTGATCTCTAGCCTGGAGGAAAAGGCAGCTCCGGAGGGGGCAGTCTGTGGCATCCCCAGCACTGGCCCCCAATCTCCAGGGGGTTGCCCACTCTGGGTGGGGAAATTCCTGGAGATTTGGGGGGCAGTAAAGGATAAATGGAAGGAATGGTGGGTTAAAGCAAAGCAAGAGCAACAAAAAAAACCCCACCATGCCAGCAAAGGAAGGTAGAAGAAAACAGGATTTCTTCTAGCCTTTGCATAAGAACGTAAGAGAAGCCAATGTTGGATCAGGCCAACGGCCCATCCAGTCCAACACTCTGTGTCACACAGTGGCCAAAGCCCAGAAGCCCTCCCACTTCTGCCCCCCAAGCACCAATACAGAGCATCACTTGCTGAGAGTGCCTATCTATACCTTGTGGCTAATAGCCACTGATGGACCTCTGCTCCATATAAGAACCTAAGGGATGCCAATGTTGGATCAGGCCAATGGCCCATCCAGTCCAACACTCTGTGTCACACAGTGGCCAAAAGCACCAGGTGCCCTCAGGAGGTCCAGCAGTGGGGCCAGGACACTAGTTGCCCCTCCCTGCAAGCACCAAGAGTACAGAGCATCACTGGCCCCAGACCGAGAGTTCCTATCTATACTTTGTGGCTAAGAGCCACTGATGGACCTCTGCTCCAGATGTTTATCTAATTCCCTCTTGAAGCTGTCCATGCTTGTAGCTGCCACCACTTCCTGTGGCAGTGAGTTCCACGTGTTAATCCCTCTTTGGGTGAAGCAGGGCTTCCTTTAGGGCTCAGAAGAACCTAAGAGAAGCCAACGTTGGGTCAGGCCAGCGGCCCATCCAGTCCAATACTCTGTGTCACACAGTGGCCAAAGACACCAGGTGCCCTCAGGAGGTCCAGCAGTGGGGCCAAGAAACACTAGAAGCCCTCCCACTGTTGCCCCCCGCCCCAAGCACCAAGAATACAGAGCATCCCTTGCCCCAGACTGAGAGTTCCTATCTGTACTTTGTGGCTAATAGCCACTGATGGACCTCTGCTCCAGATGTTTATCTAATCCCCTCTTGAAGCCCTCCATGCTTGTAGCCGCCACCCCCGTCCTGTGGCAGTGAGTTCCACCTGTTCATCCCTCCTTGGGGTGAAGCGGGACTTCCTTTCGTCCCTTCTAACCCCTTGACTGCTCAGCGATTTCACGGGCGCGCCCACGAGTTCTTGCATCGCCAGAGAGGGAGAAAAAACTCCTCCTTTCTCTACCTGCTCCCTGCCTCTTTCCCTCTCGCACTCACTCAGCGAAGAGGGAAACTTAGCGAGGGGGGGGGAGAGAGAGGGAGGAGCGCGGGAAGAGGGTCCCCCTCCCACGCGGAGGGGGCGTGGCGTGGCGCCGCTGCCCCGCCCCCGCCGCCTCCTCCTCCAACCGTTTCGAATCCCAACCGCCGCCGCGAGCCGCTGAGGGGAGAAAAGCCTCATTCCTTTCGGAGCCCTCGGAGGGGTCGGCGGCGCCCGCCTTGTCCTCTCGGAGCCGGACTCGCGACCTCTCAGCCTCGGGCGGCGGCCACGCGGACGTGCGCGTCTCAGGTAAGGCGTGGGGGCGAGGAGGGGGAGGAGCGAGAGCCCGCCTCTCGCTCCTCCCCCCCCTTAAAAGAGCCGGAAAGGGAGGGCGGGGGGCGGGAGGGGGAGGAGCGAGAGGCGGGACCCGCCTCTCGCTCCTCCCCCTCCCGCCCCCCCCCCCCCGAGCTCCCCTTGAAGGCGGGAAGAACGCTTCCATTTCGTCATCCTGTGGGGATTTCCCCTTCGGTAGTCCGCCTTCCCCGCGGGGAGGTGGGGCTCCAGGCGGACTGCAGCTGTGTCCGATGCCGTCGGGTTCCCAGGTGTCCTCTTTGTAGAGGAAATAGCCTCTCTCTCTCTCTCTTCTGGACCAGGTGAGCAGCCGTGTTGGAGGGCAGCAGCAGACTAAGATGTGAGTCCGGCGGCACCTTTAGGATCAGCCAGGGGTCCTTTCGAGGGGGAGCTCAGCTCCGGGAGTTGGTGCCAGCCCCCCCCCCCCCCCCCCCACCATGCAGGGGAATGCCTGCTTGTGTCATGGCCAGTGCTCCCCCTAAGCCAGGGGTGGCCAACCTTGCTTAACGTAAGAGCCACATAGAATAAACGTCAGATGTCTGAGAGCCGCAAGACAGGAACAAATAGCACACACCCGTTTTTATTTTTAAAAAATATGCAAATTTGCTTTTTATTAACGTTAAATGGAACTGCCAAAAATAAAAACAAACGAGGGAAACCGGTTATTGATAATGATATTACTTGTTTGCTAATGATATTGAGAGAGAGAGAAAGAGAGAGATGGAAAGAAAGAATTAAAGAAGCGGAAAGAAAGAGAGAGAGAGAAACTAGGAAAGCAAATAGATGGGAGGGAGGAGGGAAGGAAGGAAGGAAGGAAGGAAAAGCATGCCTCCCCTTTGCTTCCCCAGCCGCCCTGCCAGGAGCCGCACAATATGTGTGAAAGAGCCGCATGTGGCTCCCGAGCCACAGGTTGGCCACCCCTGCTCTAAGCTGTGGAGTCCTGTGAGCAAAAATACTATTTTGTGAGCTACTGGCATTAAAGTGGTGAGCGAGCGATTTGGCTACTGCATAAGTTAGTTTGCTCTGGAGCCGTCCTTCCTGAGCTAAGACAAAAATGTGTGAGCCGGAGGCTAAGAAACTGTGGGCTAGCTCACACCAACTCAGCTTAGAGGGAACATTGGTCATGGCTGCAGCAAAATGACCCCCGTCCCCTGGAAAGGTCCTTGTTCCTCCGACCAGCCCTCTGAAGGCTTCAGCCACCACTGAAGCTCTCCTCCCAGAATAGGGGTATTTCTGATGCTTGGATTAATAGCTGTCCCCTCTCTGCCAGCTCTTTCCTTCTCTCTCTCTCTCTCCTTCCTTCCTTCCCTCTTGTCCAGTGTTCCCTCTAAGCTGAGTTAGTGTGAGCTAGCTCACAGTTTTTTTAGCCTCTGACTCACACATTTTTGTCTTGCCTCAGGAAGGATGACTTCAGGGCAAACTAACTTATGCAGCAGCCAAATTGCTCGCTCACAATTTTAATGCCAGTAGCTCACAAAGTAGGATTTTTTCCTCACAGGACTCCACAGCTTAGAGGGAACATTGGTCATGGCTGCAGCAAAAGGACCCCCGTCCCCTGGAAAGGTCCTTGTTCCTCCGACCAGCCCCCTGAAGGCTTCAGCCACCACTGAAGCTCTCCTCCCAGAATAGGGGTATTTCTGAGGCTTGGATTAATAGCTGTCCCCTCTCTGTCGGCTCTTTCCTTCTCTCTCTCTCTCTCTCTCTCTCCTTCTTTCCTTCCCTCTTGTCCAGTGTTCCCTCGAAGCTGAGTTAGTGTGAGCTAGCTCACAGTTTTTTTAGCCTCTGACTCACACATTTTTGTCTTGCCTCAGGAAGGATGACTTCAGGGCAAACTAACTTATGCAGCAGCCAAATTGCTCGCTCACAACTTTAATGCCAGTAGCTCACAAAGTAGGATTTTTTCCTCACAGGACTCCACAGCTTAGAGGGAGCACTGGATGGCTGCAGCAAAATGACCCCGTCCCCTGGAAAGGTCCTTGTTCCTCCGACCAGCCTTCTGAAGGCATCAGCCACCACTGAAGCTCTCCTCCCAGAATAGGGGTATTTCTGAGGCTTGGATTAGTAGCTGTCCTCTCTCTGCCAGCTCTTTCTCTCTCTCTCTCCTTTCTCTCTTGCCTTCTGACATACTTCCGGTGATGTCAGGTGGTGTAGCATATGCAAATAAGTTATGCTAATGAGCTGCACCTCTTTTTCTATGAAAGGACCCCTGGGACCAGCAGAGTTTTATTCAGGGCATAAGCTTTCCGTGTCCATGCACAGTTCTTCGAAGTTGGCTCTGAAGCGCTACAGCAAAGTTGGGAGTCCACTGGCACCCTGAAGACCCGCAAAGTTTTATTCTGGGCATCAGCTTTCTTTTTCGTTATTATAGTTTTTATTGTGTTTGAAATATTGTGGGCAGGGGTCATTTCGTAGTACTAGAGGTGCAGGAGCTCATTAGCATAACTCATTAGCATAACTTATTTGCATATGCTACAGCACCTGACATCACCGGAAGTATGTCAGAAGGAAGGAAGGAAAGAAAGAAAGAAGGAAAGAGCTAGCAGAGAGGGGACAGCCACTAATCCAAGCCTCAGAAATGCCCCTATTCTGGGAGGAGAGCTTCAGTGGTGGCTGAAGCCTTCAGAAGGCTGGTCGGAGGAACAAGGACCTTTCCAGGGGACGGGGTCATCTTGCTGCAGCCATCCAGCGCTCCCTCTAAGCTGTGGAGTCTTGTGAGGAAAAAATCCTACTTTGCGAGCTCCTGGCGTTAAAGCTGTGAGTGAGTGATTTGGCTACTGCATGAATTAGTTTTCTCTGGAGCCCTCCTTCCTGAGCTAAGACAAAAATGTGTGAGTCAGAGGCTAAAAAAACTGTGAGCTAGCTCACACGAACAGTTTAGAGGGAACACCGGACAAGCAGGCACCAACTCCTGGAACCGCGCTCCCCTGAGCTCCTGCTCAAAACGACCCTGATTGTGGGAGTGGAAATATAGGAATGGGAAGGATGCAGGGTATGGGATACAACATAAAGGGGGGAAATCATCAAAATTGTATCACATATTTTCAGTCTTGATTCTTTGTTTCCCCGTTCTGTTTCTTTATATAATACCGGGGTTAATCTCTGGCGTGTTCTGTTAAGTTTCCTGATAAGGGTCTAATCCTCTACAGTTCAAGTTGGAGTTTTTCCAGATTTGTATCATTGCTTTTGATCTGCAAGGTTTTTCCTCCCCACCCAGTCATAAAACAATATCCAGTTATTTCTTACATTTCGTTTGCTTCTGTCCTTCAGGAGGTTTAACAATTTGGCCATTTCTGCGATTCCAGTTTTTTTTGTCCAAAGTTCATTTTCTGTTGGGATCTCTTCATTCTTCCAATATTTAGCATATAAAATTCTCTCAGCTGTAGCTGCATGTATAATTAGCTATGTCACTTTTAATCTTTTATCTTTAACGTCAGGTTAAGCAAGAACATTTTAGGTTTGAATGGAAGAGTCAACAAACATATTTTCTGTAACATTTCATGAACCTTTCTCCAATATAACGTTGCCTCTTTACACTTCCACCAAACATGGAAATAACTTCCCACCCTTATTTTAAATTTCCAGAATTTATCAGACATTTGGAGGGTACATTCTGGCTAGCTTCTCTGGTGTTATATGCCATCTATGAAACATTTTATATAGATTCTCTTTAAAGGCAACCGATTTTGTTATTTTAACATTTGTTTCCCGTATTTGCAGCCACTGATCAGGATCAATATTATAGCCAAAGTTTTGGGCCCATTTTACCATACAATCTTTAATCACCTCAATCCTCCATCTTTGTCTGTAACAAATACATGTAAAATTTCTTCATCAATTTATCATTTGTTTCATTTAATAATGTATCAAACTCCGATTGATCTACAACAAACCCTTGAGGTTTGTCTTTAGCATATCTAGATTCTAGTTGCATTCTGGTCCACCAGTCCAGATATGTATTTTGTTCCTCTGATTTTTCTTGGGATTTCAACCTGCCTTCTTTTCCTGGTAAGCTTTTGAGTGCATGCGTACTTCTTCAAAGTTGGTCTGAAACAATACAATCAAGTTTGAGGCCAGGGGCACCTTTAAGACCAACAGAGTTTTGTTCTGGGCACCAGCTTTCGTGTGCAGGCACGCTTCTTTGAAGTTGGCCTGAAGCAATACAACAACAGTTGAGTCCAGTGGTACCTTAAAGACCCACAAAGTTTAATTCTGGTTATAAGATTTTATGTGCATGCACACTTTTTCAAAGTTGGTCTGAAGCAACAGAACACATTTTGAGTCCACTGGCACCTTAAAGACCAACAAAGTTTAATTCTGAGTATTCAACATATAAGCTTTTATGTGCACGCATGAGCTATCTGAGGAAGTGCGCACGCACGTGAAAGCTCATGCCTTGAATACATTTTTGTTGGTCTTAAAGGTGCCACTGGACTCAAAATTAGTCTTTTGTGTGTGTGTGTGTCAGTCCTTTTTCGGGCTCTCTTTAAAAGACTGATGAAAATGTTGCCTTCTTGGGTAGGAATATTCCTACTTAGTTGCAATTATCGCAGCTTGAATGGGGGGGAGTTACTCAGAATGAGATTTGCCATAGCGTTCACTTGTTTGAAGTAATGAAACGAAGTTTGAGTCCAGGGGCATCTTTAAGACCAACACAGTTTAATTCTGGGTGTAAGTGTGCCTGCACAGGAAAGCTTACACCCAGAATTAAACTTTGTTGGTCTTAAAGGTGCCACTGAACTCAAACTTTGTTTGAAGTAGTCGGTCGGGAAATATGTCCGCTTTTTTGCCTTTCAAAAAGTGGTAACCCTAGTTTAAAAGCAACCCCCCACCCACACACACACACACCTAATCCTCATGGTGGGAGATGGAGTGCCTGTCTCTTGACTTGGCACAAGAATGGCTGTGGAGAGTTAGCATGGTGTTTGGAGCTGCTGGTCTCCAGGAGGGGCCTGGAGATCTCCTGGAATTAAACTGAGCTCCAGGCAACAGAGATCAGCTTCCCTGGCAGAAATGGCCACTTTGGAGGGTGGACTCTATGGCATTCTACCCCACGGAGATCCCTGTCCTCCCCAAATCTTGTCCTGTCCAGGCTCTGTCCCCCAGAACCTCCAGGAATTTCCCATCCTGGAGTTGTCAGGTCTGTCTCCCAGAATTACAACTCGTCTCCAGGTTACTCAGATAAGTTCCCCTGGAGAAAAAATGGCTGCTTTGTCGAGTGGATTCTACGGTCATTGTGCCCTGGTTGAACTCCCTCCCCTCCTCAGACTCCATCCTGCAAGTCTCCAGGAATTTCCCAACCTGTAGTTGGCAACCTTATGTATTTATCAAGGGTGTGGGACTCTCTAGGAGAGGTGTGGAATTTATTGTGAGGCCTGGGGCTGCACTTGCCTGCTAGTTTGGTGTAGTGGTTAAGAACGGCAGACTCTAATCTGAAGAACTGGGTTTGATTCTCCACTCCTCCTCCACATGCAGCCAGCTGGGTGACCTTGGATCAGTCACAGTTCTCTTGGAGCTGTTCTCAAGTCCTCGAATGAGCTCTCTCAGCCGCACCTACCTTACAGGGCATCTGTTGTGGGGAGAGGAAATGAAGGAGATTGTAAGCCACTCTGAGGCTCCCAAGTGAAGGGCGGGGTATAAACCCAACTCTTCCTCTTCCTCCTCCAGCCTACCTCACAGGGGTGGTTGTGAAGATAAAATGGAGAGGGAGATCTTTGAAGCTCCCTGGGGGACCTTGAGCTGTTGGCTTTCTCTCGCCTTGACCCATCTCACAGGGTGGCTGTTAACATAAAATCGAGGCGAGGAATCCATGCACTTGTTGCTCTTCTCAGCCTTGCCTGCCTTACACATTTGCTGGGAGCATAACATGGTTGGGAAAGAACCATGCAGCCTTTGAGCCTTGGTGACTCTCGGCCTCGCCTACCTTGCAGGATTGCTGTGAGCATAAAATGGCAGGGAGAGAGACGAGCAGCTCACTGGCTGCCTTTGAGCCACGTTGCTCTTTTTCAGCCTTGTCTACCTTGCAGGGTTGCTGGGAGCATAAAATGGCGGGAGTAGGAGAACTGTGAGCTTTCCTGGGGGGCTGGGTGTGCTCCCTTGAGCTTGGAGGAAGGGTGGCTTCAGAAGTGCACACAATAAATGCTTGGCTTTGTTCTAGCCTGGGCTCTCCCTTTTCATTCGCACCCCACAACCCTGCAAGGATAGGTTAGGCTGAGGGACTGGCTCCCTACTGAGAGCTGGTGCGACTAGTGATTAGTGTGTTGGACTTGAACTTGGGACAACCAGCTTCGAACGCCTGCTCTCCCGTGGAAGCTTGCTGGGTGACCCTGGACCCGTCACAGTCCTTCAGGTGAACCTACCTTACAAGGCTATCGTTGGAGGGTAGACTGGAATTGGGGAGAATGATGCAATAAGTCACTTTTGGGTCTCATTGAGGGAGTAAAGCAGGATATAAATGAAAGAGAAGCTCTGTGGTTGATGGCCAAGAGAGGATTTCAGCCGGGTCGCCCACTTCCTAGTCGAACACACTTCACTGCTACACCGCCCTGGCTCTCTCAGTACGTGCTCTCAACAAGATCAGGCATTGCTTGGGCCTTTGGAGCATCCAGGGAAGTGGGCAGCTACTAATGGCCATGGTTCTGTCCCGTGGAGGCTTCTGGGAGAGAGAAAATGTCAGCAGAGAGCTAAAGCGGTGTGGGAAGTTGGGTCCTTTAGGCTTTCCTCTTCTGCACGCTTACTAAAAAGTTCAGGACCCTTGTTGTCTGGTGTACCTAGGCCCGAGGACCTGGCTGGCTGGCGAAGTGTGCATGCACACGAAAGCTTATACCCAGAATTAGACTTTGTGGGTCTTCGAGGTGCCACGGGACTCAAACTTTGTTGTATTGCTTCAGATCAACATGACCCACCCACCGGAATCTGTTTTCTTACCTGCATGCTTCTAGGTAGGAGAAGGTACGCTTCCATATTGCTGCAGGCCACGGTAACCGGAAGCTGAGCAGCGTGTAAAGGATGGGTGATGTCCTGCTGCGCATGGAGTGTGAATAAAGCGCGTCAGCTGCGAGTTGTAACATAAAAAAAGTGCTACGTAGACTCGTAGCTGTCTGTGCTCTCCTTTCCTCGAGAGCAAGAGCGCCAGGAAGCATTATTTACAGAGACATCTCCTTGCCCCGGAATGTGTCACAGGCAGCCCCGTAAGGATAATCCAGGCTCATCGGGGTTTAATGAAGCTGTAGTTTGAACAGCGGCAGCTGCGGGTGCCTGCTGTCTCTTTGGCAAATGAATGCCCTGGCCACAAAAGAGCGACAAACGGCTCTCTGTGCCCCCTCGGCGTGTGCCTTCTTGCACCAGAGGGGTCTGGGGCTGGCCGCAGGCAGCTGGTAAACAAAGAGCCGTGCCCTCGATCTGGGCAGAAGCGCTCTTCGGATAAAGAGTCCTTTCTGGTAAAAACTGGCACAATGGTACAATATTAGCATGACGTTGGTGATTTTTTTTTTTAAGCAAAGAATTAGTTTACGGGCTGCACAAGCATCGGGGGGGGGCATACGATGCCACCTCCAGTTCGTAGTTCTGTTGTTGTTGGAATAGTAATGCAACGGTGGAGAAAAATCTGTAAGAATTAGCAGGTGTGGTGCAGTCCGGTCCCTTGCGCCAGTCGCCTTGGTCTACCATGCAGTTCTGAAATATGCATCTTGCGCGGTGTCTGGAATCTATGCTCCAGAGCATAGCTGTGAGCCATGTTGCAGTTTGGGCCAAAGAAGTTATTGGCAGCTCAGCATATATTAAGAAGTGCAAAATACACAGAGCCAGTGAGGCTCTGAGGTACCTTTAGGAACAAACAGAGCTCGCCTGAGAAGGTATTAACTGTGGAGCTAGAGGGCAGCGGTGTTGCATTACTGTCCAGGTGAGACAAGCCTGGCCTATTTCTTATACTGCTTTCTCCGACTTGCCTCCGATCCTCAGTTAATGTCCAAAGGAAACCAAAGTCAACATTTAAATGCAAATAACAGCTTAAAACCCGCATCAGAAGCTTAAAAATGTGTCCCTGTATTGAAAAGCACTTGGTTTTTGGAAACGTTATGCGACCCATGCACAGACCGGCAAGCGTGACGTGCAGAAGTGTGTATTTTGCTGTGTATCTATGCCTTTGCTGCCAGTCATAGCTTTCCAGCCCATGTATATGCTGAAGAACACTGTCTCCAACAGCGACGCTTCGACAGTCGACCTGCAAGTCCTGTCCAAGCATGCTGTGTGTTTTGTTGAAATATTTGATGGTCTGTCTGTGCAGCTTGCGTATGAAGTCTTTGGAACTGAGTGATGTGCATGTTAAAGTGCTGTAGGGTTTAAAGGAGCCCCACAAAGCAATGCCTTGGTGGCCAGTGTGGCCCGACATGGATAGCTTTATAAAACTAGGGCGAAGAGCAGCTCGTTCTCATGTTCAGGTGGGTCACTGTGTTGGTCTGAAGCAGCAGAACAGTGTTTGAGCCCAGGGGCACCTTTAAGACCAACAATGTTTAATTCTGGGTATAACCTTTTGTGTGCAGGCACACTTCTGATCCCCAGAATAAAACTTTTTTGGTCTTAAAAGAGGCCACTGGGCTCAAACTATGGTCTAATTCTCATGTTACTGTTAATAAATCCGAAAAGCAAGATAAGTAAAGGATCATATGCATTAGCAAGCATGTTCAAGGGCCATATGAATTTTATTTCTCCCTCTCCAGCTTTTAATAATTTCCAAATAAAGGTGGCCCACTTAATGGCTCTGGGTGGGAGTTTGCTCCCTTGCTGCGGTAGTCAGTCTTGTGAATGCTCTCGTATGTGTCTCACTTTCTCCATCGTCAGGTAGTAGGAACTCGGAAATGCGTTCTGATCTTTGTGGCTTTTGAGGAGGGGGGCATCAGAGAGGCTGACTGCAGGGTGGACAAAGCTAAGCAGCGTCTTGGCAGTTCCATCACTGCAAAAAAGATGGTTTTGTGACTTGTTCCTGAAACATCGTGGGATAAAAGCAAGATCTGCACAACTGACCATGGGGCTGTCATTTCTCAGGATTGTGCGTGTATACATAAATAATCTGAATGCTATGATGTAAATATGGATTTGTTCAGGAATTCTAAACGTTGAATCCGCTGCTGTTCACCAAGTTTACAGCATGGTCATCAAATACCAGGCAAGCCACAAATAAAAACTCAAAGCAGGATTGGAGAAAAGGCAGACTTGGTTTCTATAGATTCAGGTGGGTAGCCGTGTTGGTCTGAAGCAACAAAACAAAGTTTGAGTCCAGGGGCACCTTTAAAACCAACAAAGTTTAATTCTGGGTAGAAGTTTTCATGTGTGTACACACAAAAGTTTATATTCAGAATTAAACTTTGTTGTTCTTAAAGTTGCCACTGGACTCAAACTTTGTTCTGTTGGTTTATATAGTTTCAGCTGGGGAGTTGTGTTGGTCTATAGTAGTAGAAAAAATTCATTCCAGTAGCACCTTAAAGACCAACAAAGGTTTATTCTGGGTGTAAGCTTTTGTCTGTCAAAGCTCACTTTATCAGACGTGTCAGATTAGCCATTAGATAATCTGAGGATAGAGTCCTTTACTCTTTATTTATAAATTTTTAATTCTGCCTTTCTACCCTTACCATGGCCACCAAGGCAGCTGGCAATATAGAACATGTGTGATAAAATCACACTTTAAAACCATTAAAATCGACCCGACCCCCCCCCAACCATGTTATTAAAACAATTAAAAACAGAGTTAAATACATACCGAGCAAAAAAACCCCAGCAATTAAAACCTTGGCTTTTGGCTGTGTGCCACTTGTTTTCAGGGCTTGGGGAAGAAATTTAGGATTTGGGACTCTGCCTCAAACCAGGGGGAGTTGTACAAAACAGCTCGCATCAACTGGCTGTTGGCATTCGTAGCCCAGAGGAGAGAAAGGCGGCCTAAAATTCCTCATGGCCTGTTAAGAATCACTGGATCAGCTGTACCCCACCCCGAACTGTAGTTGATGCAAAACTCTTGTGCTCATGTTTAATTATCACTAAAATATGTATCTATGCCACCCTTCTTCCAAGGCTCCCTGGCTCATCCTTTCCTTCGTGCATTAACCTTGGGAGATAATGTAGGCTGACAGGTAGTGGCGGGGCTGGCCCAGGACTTGTTTTGAAAGAAGTGTGGGAGTAGGAGCAGCGTCTCTCCACTGGATGACACGGACTACTTTCTAACCCTTGCAAAAGAACAAGGATATCTGCCTGCTGATCTTTTTCTCAGGCTCGCCTTTGTATGTTTAAACTGGTATATAAAAATGTACACAGAAACACACGCGCTTGGCCGGCATATGTCCTGAAAGTAAGTTGACAGCTGCTAGCTGGGTTGACCCAATTTCCTTCACACATGCAGCACTGATGTGGATCCGCAGACCGGTCTTTCTGCCCCTTCAAAATAAAGAAAAGAACATGTTTAGCAGACTTTGGGGGCTTCTTCCCCCCCCCCCCAGCCCTTGAAGTAATTGCAGGGGGGGCAGGTTTAATTGAGGGCTTATACTTGCAGAATTATAACTGAGTTGCTCAGTCTGTTCCCACGCTCCATGTCGAACAGTAACCAGACAGATCTCCTGGGAAACCTTCCTGCGCTGTACCTGGAGCTCTTCTGAGTCTCTCCCCACCAGATCCAGCCTTCCAGTTATGGCCATTTGCATACAGATAACCTTGCTTGTTCTGACAGTGAGGCTGAGCGCACGGCTCAGCGATTTGCTTTACCACGGAACCTGTTTCCAGCTCAGTGTGTATTTACCAAACAACCCACAACAGCAGTTTGGCGGTGGATGTGGGCTTGAACGCCTGTGCAGGCAACCACACAAACACTCCCAGCCTGTCAAACAGGGCAGAGATCCTGCTTTACCTAATTTGGGGGGGGGGGGGGGGGGGTTTGCCTATAACACCAAGATTGTCCAAGCTCTACTGGCGCATGGGTCCATTAAGACAGTCCGGACAAAATCTAGGGCCAGGTAGGGGTGGGTAAACTGGGTTTGCCAGCTGTCTGGCACTCCAGGAATGTGAACAAGGAGGGGCATTTTAGTCACTTATCGAAGGCCAGTTGCTGCTTGTCGAGGAGCGAGAAGGTTTAATATTTAAATTCTGAACGATCAAGAAGATGCTTCAAGCCCACATCTTTGGTTTTGCTGCTTTTGTAAGGCTTTGCATTTTGTTTGCACCGGCCAAGTCTTCCCAAGTCCTCGTTATTTAGCATTCTGACGAAGGCCTGCTTTTCTTGCATTAGTTTCAGTAATCAAGCCCTTTTGACTTTGTGGGCACGGGGCTTCGGTAGAGGTCCAGCTCAGGGGTCTGGGAAGTGGGAGGGTAAGCTTGCCTTACAGAAAGCGGAGGGAAGCGCAACCAATTGTTCTGGGTTTTTCCCTGGAAAAACCCTCTTATGGAAGATAAGCCTTGCGGGTTGCCTAGCAAAGCGACACAAGGGTGAGTTTGGGAGACAGCAGTTCGGCAGCAGTGCACTGTAGTTTGTCCTTGCTGGGAAAAGCGAATCAGTAGGTGAGAGTTAAAGTACCATGGAAACCTGTAACTATAAATAAAGCGCCGGGAAGGGGGCGGAAAGGTTCCAGCCTCCTCTGTGTGTGTGGGAAGCGAAGGGGTTAAATATTGTGGGCCGGCCGAAGGAGCTTTGTCCAATAAATTCAAACTCTGCCACTGAGTGACAATGGGAGCTTTAAAGAGGCTGGATTAGATTCGTCTGATCCTTCTGGCTTTGTTGAGGCCGGGAAGCCATTTTGGGATTCTGCAGTGTGGGAGACAGGAGGAATGTGCTGTCAACTCTCAAACTTCTCCTGAATTGTCGGGCTGGCAGTGCGGGCCTGTCCTTGCAAGCCTGGTGCTGAACGGAAGGCGGCTTTCCCTGCCTTCCTCCCCTGCGCGGTGGGCAATGTGGGGTTTTGAAGAGATCCATCTTTGAAGGCGGACCCCTCGGCTGCTGTTTTCTGATCCGCGGTGCTTAAGGTCTGATGCTTTTTACCCGAGTTCCGTTTTGTGACCTGCGGGAATCTTTGCTTCCCCCCTTCGCTTTAGAGAACCGTAGTGAAGTGGCTGTTCCTAGTAAACAGAGGGGGCGGATTTGAATCCTGGGCAGAGCAGGCTTGCTTTCAATCCCGGCCACTTTACCAGCCTGTAAAGTGAAACAGGTCCTTTTAATCCGGAGCATGCCTGGTATGCTCAGCTCCACAGACACGATTGACTGCACTGTAGCGAGGAGATTTTGTGCCTTCTAAAATACAGATTAAATGAGAAACGATTGAATGCTCTGGTCTGTTTTACCATTTGACAGCCCCAGTAGCCGAGCCCTGTTATGATTCAAGCTTGCTCCAAATGCTATTTATATATCAAAACACGTGATTTTTTTCTTTCCTTTTTGGTACATTGCTAATGTGTGACTTTTGCGCCACATTTTGTGCTTATATTGCTTTCTCAAAGCCCTTTGCCTCTCAGCCTGTTTAAATGGGGGCGGGGATGTGTTGGTCACAGCAAATGTTAGATACTCCTTATAATCACACCTTTTGGGGGGTATAAACTACCCAGCGGCTTTTTAAAAATTAACCTGGTTAACAAGTAAGCTCTTGAAGTAACAGTGAAGTTTTTTTTAAGTTAGTATATACTGGCAGTTTTGTTACTTGGATTACGTATATCATAATATGTTGTCATGAGGGAAGCATTTTGTTTCAAGGAAGGGTTTGGAATGCACATGTTTTGCATACTATAGCTGGAGAGCAGAAATTGTTCTGAAAAGCCATTTAGAACAGTAGGTCTTTTTAAAGCCACTGCGGTAGAGTGGTTTTCTAAATGCTGGATTAGAAATAATTGTAATCCTAATTTGGAGGCCAGGCTTTTTTAGATGTATACTCCCTTCTGTGTTGCTGCGTTCCCATATCTGGCGAGTGTTTTCAGCTATGTCACGCTGAAAAGAATACGGATTTTCTGTCAAATCCCAGTAGTTTCTCCCTCACACCGCTTTCCGTTCCCTTTAATCAAAAGTGAAAGTAAACGTGGGTTTTCTTTAGCGCATATTCTTAGCTGTGATTTCCCATTCTTTACCACAACCTGTGAATGGAGAGACGAAAAAGAAAAAGATGTCCATGGTTCTGAATTCATGTAAACAGTTGCCGTGGATGGAAACGTCACAAATTGGAGTTTTACCACTTCTGCTTAAGTTATGGGCCTTAATACAGGGGAATCTTTTCCATTGTTCTGACCACTTCCACCTCCCCCCCCCCCAAATATGTTCTGGGAAATAAGAGGAAGGGAAAAAAGAACCCAACTTAACATCTTAACCAATGAGAAACTAGAAGCTTTATTTCATATGAATTTTGTAGTTTAGTTGAGCAGTTCATCTCTCGGGAGATCAGAAACACCAATGAACCCAGAGGGAGTACACTGGACTCATTATGTGAGACAGAGTCCTTGTTTATTTTGCACCAAATAGGCAGACAGTTTCCAAAATTGTAGCATAGGGGGTCTCGGCAACGGGGGCACACCAGGGCATTCTTCTTGGCATGCAGGGCACAGCTCCCCACCCACAGGACAGCAGTGGGCACCATGTGGGCATTAGCGATATACAAGGGAAGTTTAGCCTGGGATTCTTTTCTTTTTTTTTTTAAAGCTTTTTACTCTTACTCGATTTTAAATGCCACCATTAGAAGTCCAGCAGGGTCACTGATGAGGGTGAAAAGGGAGAGAAACTGGAGGAGTAGCTTGGCTAAGCAAGCCCGGCCTGGCAAGTGTGGATAAACTTGAGCTACATATGGCACACCGTCTGAATCGGAGGCTCCCAACTTTTTTCAGCCCATGAATACCTTTGGGATTCTGATCCAGAACGGTGGGCTCAGCCCCACAAATGGCTACCGCAGGAGAGAGAGCCAGCTACCCAAAGGCTGCCGCAGCTTACCTGCAGTCGCACCGAGAGAAGCTCCTTGTGCTGTAGTGGTGGCAGCTGCCTAGGTAACAGAGCCAGTCCAGTGACCAGTGAGAAGCCTTGCTGTGCAGAAGCCCCATCTCACTTGGTCCACGTTCTACAAACTCTTGGAGGGCACCAGGAGGGCACAGTGGCACCCACGGACCCCATGTTGGGGACCCGCGATCAATGTATTGCTTGAATACTTCTGCCCTCATTTTGATAGCTTGTGGAAAGACATCGGCCACAGGGTTTATCAAAGGCCATTAAATATTGCACCATAGCTATTGGTTTGGCCCATGTTTAAATATTTCTGGCCACAATCCTTCAGTTTTCCCCTTAGTTTAACTATGCCTGTAGCCGGTGTGACTTCTCCCTCTAATTTAGTCTCAGCCTTCTCTTTGACTTTTTGGCAAGCCAAAGGAAACAGCGGATCTCCTGTTGCCACTTGCAGTTGTCTCCAGAACCTCTTGAGTTTTCCGTCCTTTCTTGATAATGCGTCCCCAAGAATGTGCCCTTTTCACAACAGAAGGAGGACGGCTAAATTAGCTGCCGGTGGGAGTTTCCAAGAGCCGTGTTGTCTGCTGCTTGACTGCAGTAGGGCCAGAATTGTCTTCAGAAATGACAAATATATGTATCGAGAGGGAGATTTAGTTTTCAGTTCTTGGAATCTTGCCCGCTGCACAACTGCGAGCTGTGAGGCTTGGGTAGGGGGAGTGCCTGCAGGGAGGAGCGATGGGCCCAGTTCCTGTAGGACTCGGTCGCAGCTTGTGTTTGTGCCTATTAAAAAATCTTTCCCTGGCAGTCTAATGTTTCGCGTGTGGGGTATCGGAAGGGTGACGACAGCTGCTGAGCAGCCAGATCAGAATTAGAGCTGTTGATGCAACGTTGGTTGCTCGGTCACGGGTGTCTCTTCGTCTGCGTTTGGTCCTGGGGGAGGGAAGCTGCAGACCACTCCGGGCTTCTCATTGAACTGTACTCTTTGAAGGATCGCGTACATTGGTAGCACTCCATAAATGAATAATAATATGCTGTTTTGCAGTTCTGTGGAAGTCAATCCACTGGCTAGGCTCAGAATTTGCGCTTCCTGACTGCCAAATTGGTGGTGGAAAGTGCCATCTAGTCACAGCCAACTTATGGTGACCCCGTAGGGCAGAGGTGTCAAACTTATTTGTTACGAGGGCCGGATCTGACATAAACGTCTCTTTGTTGGGCCGGGACATGTCTGCTATAAGACGTAATGCCAGGTACTAGAGATAGAAACTGTACAAGAGGCGGGCCCCGCGATACTCATGGGGGGTGGGGGAGGATTCCTAAAGGCTGCAGCTCCACATCAAGGAGGAAGCAGCTCCAGGTAAGTCTTCTTCCCCCACCCCCCCGGCACCGCCAGCCAGCCACAGAGTTCCCAGAGTGTTCCCTGCGCATGTGCAGGGAACGCTCTAACTTTTGGGGGGGATTTAAATATCCCCTGAATATTTTTTTTAACTTTTAGGATTTTTCTGCACACCTGGGGAGTTCCCCAAGTGTGCAGGAAAATCTCTCTGCCCCCCAAGCGCCCCCGATGTGCAGATTTAGATATCTGCACGCACGGGGGCACGTGGCTATTAGATATATAGATAAAGGACAGCAGCTGGTAAGCCCCGAGTGGGTGTGTCCTCACTGCAAGGCCCCCTGGGGTGGGAGGGGGGTGCAGAGGAAACCCCACACGGGCGGACCGGAGAGGCAGCAGTGCAATGCTGGGCAGATGCTCCCACGATGCTCGACTGCTGCAGGCGAGGTTGTTCTGCTGTGCTGAAGCCACAATGGAGTGGCTCCGCCCACTCCCCCCCCCCAGCACTCCCTCCCTTGCATCAGTTGCTCACGGGCCGGATCCGGCCCCCAGGCCTTATGTCTGACACCCCTGCCGTAGAGTAGCTTACCCTTGCCTGCCTCTGGGTAGTAACCCTGGACTTCCTTGGTGGTCTCCCATCTAAGTACTAACCACAGCCGACCCTGCTTAGCTTTCAAGACCTGATTAGATCGGGCCAGCCTGGGCCATCCGGGTCAGGGCACTGCCAAATTAGGTGGGTCTTACAGAGAAACACAAACCTCCTCCCAACTCCATTTCCCGGTTCGCTTTAATAATGGTTTTAACACTAAGTCTGGGCTGGCATAACCATTGGTTACCCTTAACAACATTGCTTTCAAACTAAAAACGGAAATGAGCTTCTAATCCTGGCTTCATTCTCTGGCTCGAAAGGGAACAGGTGGTCATACCTGTCCAAAGGTAACACTAGATCATAGTTTGGCTCACTCTCCGTGAAAGGAAAGTGCTTATAAAACCTGCAAGGTACGCCCAGTTGTGGCAGACCTGATTTGTCCGTGGTGAAGCAGGACTTCTGCACATGCTACAGTTATGGGGAGGTGGGCCTGGGTCGGGCTTGGGTTTTTCAAGGGGGCTAGCTTTATTTTTCTCAAATAGGTCCTCACCCCCATGGAAATCTGGCAGTCCGTTGTTTCAGACGCTCCTCTTTCCCCCAAGACGTGTTCACATTAATTAAGCTTAGAGAGCCTGAAAACGGATACCATTAGGAAAGGGACTTATTAAAATGGTAAATAATATCAGAGACAATATGGGGATATAGGATATTTTGGCAAGCGACTGCCCTCCCTTCAGCCAAACTGTCAAAACTCTCGGCTCATTTGCTATAAAATGACTAGGAGTTACTGCGTATTTCTGCAGAGCTACAAAAGGCGAGATCTGGATGTTTCCTAAAAATCGGAAGGATTGTACAAGTTCAGTTAAAAATTGCCTGCCTTCCGTCCACAGCCTTAGATGCTTTGAAGTGAGCTCTCTGCCCCGCCCATTCTGTATGCCCCTGAGCTCAGGTGTTTTGGGTGTTCCCTGGGTGTCGACATCCTCTCTGTTTTTCTACCGGTAATTGCATAAGTCATTCGCTCTGAGACCGGAGCTTTGTACTCTTGGGAGATTCACACGCTCTTTACGTACTCTGAGTGCCCTTAGCTGGCAGAACCACCTTTAGTTCATCCTGGTCACATCTGGGAAGCTGCGTTTCCAGATTAGCGCCCCCTGAGAAGGTTGCTTATGTGAATGTTAACTGTCCCCCACGATGGGGCTTCCTACTTTCCTATGTACTGGGGTCGCACCCTTTCCCCTGTGAGGTGCTCACTTTCTGAAATGGAGTGTGAACACTTTGCAGTATACCTTTTGAGCCTAAAATAGCATAATGCAGGAATGTGCGTTTTGTAATTAATTTTTTCCAGACCTGTTGGTACAGGGCAGACGGACCGAAACAATTCCAAACATGGGTTTTGCCACCTGACACCATCTGAGCTGCTTTGTCTTATATTAAAAGTAAGCGTTGGGTTACATTTCGTTTGAGCGGTAGACAAGAACAAGAGTCCAATGACGTCACTTCCACATGATGTCATCACATCGGGGAAGTCACTCTGGGTCATCCAGTGTTCCCTCTAAGCTGAGTTAGTGTGAGCTAGCTCACAGTTTTTAAGCCTCCGGCTCTCACATTCTTGTCTTCGCTCAGGAAGGAGGGCTCCAGAGCAAACTGATTTATGCAGTAGCCAAATCGCTCGCTCACCACTTTAATGCCAGTAGCTCACAAAGTAGAATTTTTGCTCACAAGACTCCACAGCTTAGAGGGAGCACTGGTCATGGCTGTTGGGGTGGGGGATTCCTCACCCCCGCCTGGGGGCTGGCAACCCTTGGGCAGTGACTCACAAATGCTCCTCCCCTGCCACCAATTTTGTTAAGTTTTTAAGGTACTCCTGGACTCTTGCTCTTTTCTACTGCTACAGACAGACTAACCCATCTTGATTTAGTTTGAGAAAATCCAATCTTGGGGCCGCGTGTCTTTCCCTACTCCTTCTAGTGCACAGCAAGGGTGCTTACCTCACCCTATATAATAAAATATAGCCAGTTTGGTCTAGAGGTTAAGTGCGCGGACTCTAATCTGGGAGAACCGGGTTTGATTCCCCACTCGTCCACTTGCACCTGCTGGATGACCCTGGGCAAGCCACAGTTCTAGCACAGCTGTTCTCTCAAGGACAGTTGTCTCAGAGCTCTCTCAGCCCCACCTACCTCACAGGGTGTCTGTTGTGGGGAGGGGAAGGGAAAGGAGTTTGTAAGCCGCTCTGAGACTCCAAGTGAAGGGCGGGATAGAAATCCAATCTCCTCTTCTTCTTCTTCTAAAATTGGTAATGCTGTATACTGTATCATTCCACTATTACTTTGATTTAAAAGTCAGGAAAAGACTTCCTGTTAGCTTTATTTCCCACTGTTTTCCTTTTGGCCTGCTGATCTACACAGGTTAGAGTGGACGCTACCCGGTGAACAGCTGTGTTCTAGTTGGGTCTTGGTCATCTTGCAAGAAGCTTGACACTGTTTTCCTTACAAAGACTCATTGCAGCAGCTTTCAGAATGCCAGCGCTGAGGATCCAAAGGGCTGTACCTTGAATTGTGCATGGAATCTTTTTTTTTAACCAACCAAACTTTGGAAGTCCAGTATACTGTGTTTCTGGTAGATAGGACTGAGCAGGCTTCAAAAACTATTTAAAGTCTGCCTTTTAATCAAAAGGGAGGTCATGTTTAGTGTGCCGGAGGTGAGCTTTCTCATGCCCAGAAAAATCCTGACTACTTGTGCTAACTGGTGATCCCAGTATCCTCTTAAGGGTTGATGCCCAGCTATTTAAATACTATTCGAAAAGCTGTCTTTTTCATGTTGGGGACTTTGGGCAGGAAGCCAGCTGAGCTGCATGCTATAACTCCTGTTAATCGCAGTGGGTGTAGTTTTGTGCTCAGCTCTGTCATTTAAATCAGTGGGTCTTAAGAGCCCTGTACTGTGGCTGGAATCCATCCTGTTCCACCAACTCTTGTCACCAGGGCCGGTGCTACCATTAGGCCAAGTAAGGCAACCGCCTAGGGCGCAGATCTGAGAGGGGTGCAGAACAGACGATCAGTGCCCCTCCAACCGGCCAGAGGCTCTTGCACTCACTCACTCACCAGCCCCGGCTCTCCCGCGCTTTTACTCTGGGCAGTTGCAGGGGCTGCAGCAGCAGCTCCCACTCATCCGCACTCCTCAGCCATGAGCCCCAGGAAGTGCAAGGTCAGACAAGGAACCACTGAGTGCGCCCAGCTTGGGGGAAGAAGTGATGTGGGGACTTCCTGGCGGCCGGGAAGGGAGAAGTGAGCGACCCTCCTGGCCCTGGAGCTAAACGAGGGCAATTGGAGGGTGAAGGTGGCCCAGAGGCCAGGCGCTTGCCTCCCCCCCCCCCCCCCCCAAGCCTGCGGAAGCCGAGGGCAAGGCTGCAGGGGCTTGGAAATTAGCAATGTCAAGTTTTTGCTTTTACTTTTCCCTAGAATTCATCTGTTTTTGAAAATTGGTTAGCGGGGGACAGGCAAGTAGTTAGCCTTGCCTAGGGCACAAATTATTGCTGGTTTTTTTTTTTTAATTTCACTACTACCTTGAGTGAAATTTAAAAAAAATTAATTTCACTACTACTGAACTGCAGGAATATATCAAAGTGGTTGCACTTGCCCGCCAAACTTGGAGCAGCAGAGTGGTCGTCTCTTAATGATATAGCCTGCGGTGGCTAGAAATGTTTTGTGAGGACTTCAGTCTTATAAACTCTTTTATTAAACAAGTCTCTGGTTTTTTTAGAACATCCCATCCATTTTACTTCTCGATGAGCAGATATTGCCTGTACACGTCTCCCCCAGCCCCTGCCAACACCCAGAGGGGAGTAGATAATGGGCAAAAGCCTTTTGTGTGTGTTTAAATAAAAACTGAATTCAGGAAACTGGTATGGAAAGTTCCCAAGCGGGGGCTGACTCCTGCATCTTCCTCACCCTCTAACAAGCGAAAGGTGTTTCTTGATGCTTCCAAGTAAAGTAGAAAGTAGAAATCTTGGCATGATTCTGGAAGGCATACCTGTTGCATCGTAGATTAAAAGGGGCGTGTGCTTGACATCTGTCATGAATCTGGATCCCTGTGGTACAAACCATACGCTGCATTCCCTCTCCTAGGCCCCAGGCTGGCTGGTCTCTCTCCCCAGCTCCGAGGCCAGGACCTTGCTGGGATCTTCCCTCTGGGCCTACATTTCCCAGATATGGACCTACGTTTGCAGCCCCAGGCCAGAGTGGTGGCAGCAGCCAGTTAAGATCCATGCTGGCTCCAGGGTTGAAGGGGGCAGGAGGGAAGGAGGACCAAACCTCGCAGAGCCCCCATCCCTTCAGTCAACAACCGTCTTAAAAACAGGTTAAATTTATTCTTCCTGGCCTTAAAGAAACCTTGAAGACTTGGGTCACAAGAATACCTGTCTCACGTGCTGGTATCGTTCAAAGTTTTGTGGCAGTAGTTTTGCAAAATATGTCCTTGTATTTCAGCTGTACTTGAACTGCTATCCATATCTTGGCATGGCACAATACTGCATCTTCCTGTCTCTGGCGTTGTTTTAATATTTTCCGTCCTTATCTTCTTCTAGCATTCCCTTTCCCTTTGGTTCGAGGCTGGAATCCAAACTGCTTCTTCCGGTGCAAGCTTGGACGCGTTCAATAGACGTCTTTTGTGAATAGTCGAACCTCATTGTTGTATTGCGGAGTGCCTTTACGCAGTCCTTGTAATTTTAAAAATGGTTTGCAACCTGAGCCCAAACCTGTAGTAGAGTGCCTGTATGGTTCTTTAGACAGAGGCCCAAATATTTTTTGGAGGCTTCCCCAAAATCCTAAGTAAGTTCCAGAACCATAGATCTAATGTTAGACTGGTGAGTCATTATGTTTTTTGGATTGTTGTCTGGGCTGTGTACATAAGGTTCTCTTCTGGGCGACTGGGTTGAACCAATCCCGGGGAAGTGGGACTGTTGCTTTAAAAACACATCCTGAGCCAAACTCCCTCCCTTCGTATTTCCCAGTGGCACAAAGTGTAACTCCCAAAAAACAACTTGTCCTTACATAAAGTCCGTAACTTTTGAGGTGTCTGAATTTGTCAGGGGTTGGGGCAGTTCTCCTGACATGCAGAAGGTTTTAAAAGCTCAGCACTCTGCTTGGGTGAGCGACTGGAGCTCCGTGTTTGCAGGTAGGGTAAATTCTTCATAGTTTTTCAGTGCAGCGCTGGCTAACGATAATACACGACAAATCACTTGTAACATATGCCTGTCATTTATTGGCAGGGCTTGGCATTTTTAATATTGTTCTAGGGAGCTAGGTAAATAGCAGATGTTGCATTTTGGAAGACTTTCCGAAAGCTCTCAGCAAGAGGAAACGTTTAGGTTTGTGAAGCTTTTGATAAGGGGTATCTAACACAAGCAGTGACATTGAAATACATGCTACTTCTGATACTAGAGGGGTTTCCTACCACCGCCGATCTAAGGCGTGGCTCGCCGTAAACCATTGTACAGGCTGAAGCAAGCAAAGGGCTGTTCCTGGTGTGTGTTCCGAACTGTTACAGTGCTCTGTTTTCACCTTCTTGCAGTATGGTTTGAGACAGTGAACATGGATTTTTCACATCTTCACACGTATGCTCCTCCCCAATATGTGCCAGAGAACACTGGCTATACTTATTCGCTCAGGTGAGAACGTTTTTTTACCTGCTGAGAACTTGCACGCTCTTGTTTATTTCTATGCGGTAGGTTTCATGGTAAGTTTTGAAGCGGGGGGTGGGGGTTGGAGGTGTCGTTCTTTTTCTAAAAAAAATCTAGTTGGGTTTCATATCTGTAGACGAACATGCCTGTTGTTGCTTTCCGCATGTGTTTAAAGACAGCAGATGCCGAGCCAAGAAAGCTGGTGATTAAGACGATGACTCATTATTCCCAGTCGCTGTTAATAAGGCATTCCGGAGCCACACCCAGATGCGATTGTCTTGTAAATGTGTGGGGCTTTTTAGGCTGGGGGGGGGGGAGGATGGGGACATGCACACACCATTACTATCGCTCCACACTCCGCGGCTTTGTGAGGAACGCTTGGCCGTTTTGTACCATTGTACCAGTCTGCATTTATTTCCGACTTCTTGCTCTGACTTTTGTGGGTACAGAGTTGTCCTTACAGTGTCCTGTTGGTCTCTGCATGCAGTTCCTGAGGGCGGGCGATCTGCCTCTAGGAGCCATCCCATCCCTGTCGCCCGGTGCTTGTCGTGGAGTAGAAAGACCGCTCTTCTTACAGTCTATTTGCGTAGAAATAGATTCCTGGACCCAGTTGATTGAGCGGTGATGCCTGTGTCATGGCACACTAGCTTAGTGTGATCCTGTAGCAGAGACAGGAGGAGTGATGCTTAAAAAGTATCAGGCCCCATGCGATTGCCGCGGTGTCCATGACTGTCGAGCTCTGAAGACGGGAAAGAGTGGAGTGCCTGTTCTCTGACAGTCTTCCCCAGGGCCCTGAGTCACCAGTCAGTCTGCCCTCGAGGAAGCTTTCCCTCCCGCTTTGAATGAAGCCATCAGTAATGGCAGACATTGCCTGGGCTTGCAAACAGGTAGTCCTCCGGTCGCCCGCGGCGAGTAAGCATTGCCCGCAGGCAAGCCAGACAGGGAGGCTTTAGTGAATTGGAAGAGGCCTAGTTCTTTCAGGCTGTTGGTGTGCTGTGCGTGACTTATGTAAGAGGTGTGCAGGTGGCTAGACTGGTAAAAAAAGTGGGCAGGCTTGTTATAGTTACGGACGTGTTTGCGCCTCTGAAGTGCCAGACAAAAAGTTTAATTTTGAGCCAAGTTCTTGTTGTGAGGCTCTGGGGAGGGCTAGAGCCGTACGGCCTGATTCAGCAGTGCCCATCAAATAACCTCTCTGTGTGCCCGCAGCCCCGGGAAATGATGCCGTTCAATAAACAGACCAGTTTGCCAAGCTGGACGCAAATTAAGGTCCGGTTATGGCAGCTGTCCTTAGTGAGAAAGGACTTCATTTGAATAGTGTGCCTGTCATTATTACTGGCATATGGGAGGGGATAAACAGCTGAATGACGGCAACTGTCAATCGCGCACAAGAGGCGTCTTGTTTGGTGGAGGCGATGTCTAAATCAGTTATGGAAGCCTGTGTCTCACTAGGCGAGAAACCTGGACCTGGCTGGTTAAAGAGTCAGTGAGTAGAGGGTGCCGCTAACGCACCTTAAGGAGCCCCACTTGCTTCGCCCAGCTGACTGGAGGCGTGCCCTGATCCAGACTGCTCAGGGGGTGGGGGTGGTAGAGTGCTTGTGGAGGTCCAGGGATGGCCTGTCTCTGTGCTGGGGCTTTTCAGGCTGTTGGCGGAGGCTCAAAGGTTTGAATTGTTCCTCCATGGAAAAATTGTGTCCGTGTAGGAAGCTAGCATGCAAGGGAATAGACTTCGGGCCTGATAGAAAGGTAGCCTATCAAGATGATTACTACATCTGCATGGCAGCACATGTACATTCTGCTCACTGTAGAAAATGAATCAGTCTCCGTAAAAGTTCTTATTACTTTGACAAGGAGAAAATAACCTTTTTTAAAAAAAGCCTCAGGGTTTCCAAACTCCATTTCCAGAAGCGCCTGAATATTTGTATGCTCGAAGCATTTATTTGCTGCCTTTCAAGATATCTCCCAAAGATGACTAAGAACAACTAAATCTTGAAATGCAAGGTCCCACAGCTGCTAAGTATAAATACTTGAGCATCATGCAGTCTAATGCACTGTTGCACAGGTGCACAAATGATTAAAATGGATCTTTTCATTGCAGCAGCTCGTCTCGCAAACTTCTGCGGGCGATGAGCTTTACATTTCTTCCCTCTGAGTTGCTGCAGAGTTGATGCTTGCCTCCCGCTTTCTGGGAGCTCATTTCGGTGCCTCGGGGCTATTACAGCAGATACTCCTTGCCTTCCACCAGCCTTGGTAGCCTACTCTGATGCTCTGAATGAACTGGGAGAAGGGGGGCAGGTGGGAGGGAGATGTGCCTACAGAGAGAAAGGATATGCAGGTCCTAGGGTGTGAAGCTGTTAAAGGTTAAAACCAGGGCCTTGAATTTGAATCATCAACTCAGTGTTCCTCTTTAACTAATGAATCCCATCAAACAACAATTTTTTGACATCGATTTCCAAAAGTTACACCCTACCCAACCTCACATGCTTGGCTTTATTAAGTACTTAGGTAAGATGCCTCAATATCTCTATAATCTTGATATCCCTCTTAATTGCAGTGCCTTTCTTCTGGCCGGGGTTAACACGTTTCCTTCTAGAATACTCTGTGGTAGATTCTGTCAAATCCCAAGACAAGAACAGCTGTGTTCTTGTGGACTTAACTCCCTGGACACAATTGAGCATATAACGGTTGAATGTCCCCTATATGGTTTACCTCGTGAAAAATTGCTTTTAACTTGGCTTCATCCTAAACATTATTTGAGTAACAAGTCAAAATGCCGATTTCTTTTGAATGACTTGGTCCTGTGATGTTGCCAAATTTCTTACAGAAATTCTTAAAGTACAAAATTTTAGATAGTACTATTCTTGACTGCACCTAATTTATATGGAATCTTAGACCTTAATTTTTATGGTACAAAGTTCTAATTTGTTTTATGACTGATGATATGCCAATAAAGGGGAGGGAGGGAGGGAGGGAGGAAGGAAGGAAGGAAGGAAAATCCAAAGCCAAAAGGCAACCAGCTGAATGTGTTCCTTCCCCGCCACTCATCTGTTGAGACACAAAATTTCCCGGTCTTTCTGTTCCAGTTCCAGTTACTCCTCAACTGCTCTGGATTTTGAGGCTAGCCACAAGCTAGATCCTGTGTTCGACTCTCCGAGGATGTCGAGGCGCAGCTTGCGCTTGTCTGCCCCTGCGTACAGCTCGGCAGAGGATGGACGCGGCGATTGCAACCTTGGCAGCCATGGCAGCTCCTATGCCGGGAAGAAGACTTTTGAAGAACAGTTGTCTAGGTAACACCTTTCTTCTGATAGCTCCTTCATATGCATGACCCAGTTTGATCCAGTTCCATGCAGTGTTGCATACTTCAGCACTAAGCACGTGTTAAGATGCTCTGTGTGTTTTTGTATGTTGCATTGGAAGGGGTAATAAGTCACGGTTTTAAACCTTTCTGTTGGAAATGTATTTGCAGGCAGAAAAGAAAAGAAAAGAAAAGAGGAGTCCTCTACCAGTTCAGGGCAGCTCAGCCAAACAAAAAATACTTGAATCCCACTGGTCATTGGGGAAATGTTTAGACACGGACTTAACTCTCCCAATGAAACCAGTGAGGTTCAAAATAACTTAACTTTGGATGGATTGTGTCCTGATTTCCGTGGGATGTTTCCAAATAAACCTACATGGCATTGGGGTGTGTAAAACTGGAGTTTTAGCATCTGTGGGGCACACGGCCCTTGAAAACTTCAGGATAACCCTGGCTTAAGTGCAGTGAGCCCTCCTGTTGCTTTTGGTCTTCTCCAAACTGGGGTGCAGAAATTGACCCAAGTGCCATGAGCCTTCTGGAGGGCGTAATGTTTCACATCAGTCATTCACATTGAGCACAGGTTTTGGAGATGCTCAGAAGCACTGAGAGATGCTTTCTCTGTGTGTACGCACTGAAGAATGGGGTCAAGCGGTGTGGCCCCACTGGGGACTCTGAGGGCACGGGATCAGCAGGACACGCGTCACCATAACAAGCTGCGCTAACTTATGGCTTGTCGTTTGAAGACTTCAGATATCAGGCCAAGGAAGCTTAGTCATGGCAATGGCACAAGGCCTTTTTGACAAACCCGGCGTCCCAAGAACAAGAATCAGTAGCCCTAGTTCAAACTGCCATTTGCTAACTCTGATTTGGTGCAACGGACAAACCATAGCTAGGACCATTGTTCCACCTCCATGGGCTGTTGCAGTGCTGAGCGGGGAGAAAATGAATGCAGGCAGTAGCCGTAATCTACACCTGGTCTCGTGATTTTAGAACCCAAGCCGTTATTTGGGGTCTAAATTGCAGTTATTGTAAAAAAAAAAAGGGGGGGGGGATCCAGGTGATAGTTTGACTGATTTATTACTGTACAAAGTCCCTGCGTGTTTCGCCGTGCAGGCTTCATCAGGGGGAATCGGAGCATTCACCTAGCGTTGGAACTGTCCGCAGCAATTACGTTCTTTTACTTAATTGTAAGCATGTAATTGCTGCGGACAGTTCCAGCACTGAGTGAATGCTCTCATTCCCCCCGAAGAAGCCTGCAAACGTAGGGACTTCGTACCATGATAAATCCGTCAAATATCAGCTGGCATTTTCTCCTTTTTGTTCTGTTGGTGCATTGCTGGGTGCGGCCCATTTTTTCTTCATTTCTGAACTCAGCCGTACGTTTATTATGTTTAAATTGCAGCAGAGATTCCAGGCAGGTGAAAGGAAAACCTGCTCCCTTTTGTTGCTGTCCCTAACTTTGAGTCGCATTGAAATTGTTCAGCTCCAGCTGCCTTCACTGCACTCCTTCCGGGCCCATAGCTACAGCGGGGCATTGGAGCCCCCGCCCCCTTAATCAAAAGCCCCGCCCCGCAAATAGCCATGCCGGAAACCTTATTTTTGAGGAGAGACCTAGCAGCGTCAGGGTGAGGGTGCTGCAGCTTGCCCTCGGGCTTCCCTCTCCCTCCCACTGAGGACTTTGGGGGTGGGGCACCATGGGACCTGGGAAAAGACAGCTCAGAGGGCATTAGGTTGCCTTCTGAGTTCCCTTCCACAGGGCAAGGAGGATTAGAAGGGCACTCAAGAGTGGCACCTTCAAAACAGCTCCAACAGTCCCCCTTTCGGCTAGCCCAGTTTCCCAAAGGCTCATGGGAATGCTTTTGGAAGACTCACTATGACCGAGGTGGTATACAGCAGGACGGGGCTCGCTTCCTTGCCCTGTGGAAGGCAGTTAAATGCCCTCCGAGCTGTTTTTTCCTAGGAACTGAGATGCTCACTGCCGTTTCCCTTGAAAGGAAGGCCCAAAACAGGCTCAGAACCTCCCTCTTTAGAGACAGGCATTCAGGTTAATTTAATTAACTGGAATTTAACTGCCCCCTTAACAATTTAAATGCCCCCCCCCCAAAAAAAACACAAAAAAGTTCTGGCTCTGGGCCTGCCTCCCCCCTCCCTCACATCACTGATCTGTAATACTCACACCTGAGCATGAATAAGGCACACTCATTGCCTGTTTTTCTTTTTTTCTTTTAAAAGAGTCAGCAGACAACGTAAGAGCGTGGTCAGACAATCCGGGCCTGTGAGACAAAGCCCAAGAAAAACTGCGTCCAGCACTTCCGTGTTCAGCCAGAGCAGTTTCAGCAGCCACGCGAGCGAGGCATCTTTTATGTCCACCGTACTGGACGAGTCTTCAATCAAGGAGCAGACAGCTGTAAAGCATTTCTGGGGTAAGGAACACTGTATTGCTACTCACCGGCCGCTTGGGGTAGTTCTGCAGCTCCATGAGTCTTGGTTCTAGTCAGAGGTAACACCACGCTCGAGTCGGTGGAGCAAAAGAGGTGCCCTTGCGCCCCCCCGGGGATATAGGCAGGAATCAAAAGAACCGCAGGGCTGTTTCTGCACGCACCAGTGGGCTTTGCAGTTTGTTGGCTATGGCGCAGGCCTCTGTTGTCAAGAGCCAGGGCAGGGGGGACTGAGAGATCCCCGGGGGTAGGCACAAACATCTGGGCACACTTCGAGGAACTCCCTAGAGTCAGCATCTACATTTTCAGCATAATATTTAATTTATTGATGGATTTTTATTTATATCCTGCCTTTCTTCCCAACGGGGGCCCAACTCAGCTTACACAGTTTCCCTCTCCTCCATTTTATGTTCACAACAACCCTGTGAGGTAGGTTAGGCTGGGAGTGTATGGCTGGCCCAAGGTTACCCAGCATGCTTCCAGGGCAGAATTGGGGGGATTCAAACCCGGGGGGATTCATTCCCAGATACTAGTCTTGACACTTTAACCAGTACACCACATGTACAAAGTCTCTCTTACTGCCCCCTACCTTGCAGCAATGTGGACCGTTGCAGCAGTATGTCGTAGTGGTGCACACATGCCAAGATGTCTGAAATCTCTAGGAACATGGTTCAAAAGCAACGGACAAGTGAAGATTTGTGGGTCCTCGACTGACAAGGGAAATAACGTCAAAAGTATACTTTCAAATGTAGCTCTGGCCTCCCTAGAGGGTGGATGCCCACCTTCCGTTGCCACCTCTGAGCAATCTTCCGCTTTTTAAATGTCAAAAAACTATTCCAGCGAAATGACCTTTTGAAGATCAGTATAGTGGCCTCTGTCAAACACTGTATAGCAGCAGCTGGATCGTGATTCCAGAAAGATGCATGAAATGGCTGCTAGCCCTGCTGCCCCAAAGGTCTAGAGATATCAAAAGGGGAAAAAAAATATTTGTGTTTGGCATACTGAAATATTTCATGCTTTGAAATATGATTCTATTAGATGCCTTCAGCCAGTGCAAATAGAATTGGGACGATCCAGCAGGGACTGCTCTTCCGTAGACCCCTTTGAAATAGGAACTGCACAACACGGCCGTTTGCTCCCCCCCCCCCGCCCCCACACACAGTTTATTTACTTGCATAACAGACTTCTGCATGCAGTCCAGCTGTGTGTAAAAACAGACTCGAGGCCACTTAGAATTAAAACCCAACATACGTTTGGGGAAGGGGCCTTGGTTCAGCGGCTGAGCAACTGCTCATTGTGCAGAAGGGCCCACCCCGGCACGTCCAGTTAAAAAGATCAGGCGGCAGATCCTGGGGAAGACTTCTGCTTTGGGACCTGCCTGGGAGAGCTGCCGCTGGGCTGGACAGACAATACTGACCATGATGGACTAATGGTCTGCTTCAGTAGAAGGCTGCTTCACGCATTCATGGGATCAAAGTACGATGCTGTCCTTTAAAACGTGTGCCCACGCAGATCCTTGCCGCTCACAGGAAAAAAATCAGGGCATAACCTATCTGAAGGCCTTCCTAAACGAATGCGTCTTTAAATGCTCTGTCCTCCAGGAAGAAGAAGAAGAGAGAAGAAGAGATTGGGTTTATACCCCGCCCTCCACTCCCCAAGGGAGTCTCAGAGCGGCTTACAAACTCCTTTTCCCTTCCCCTCCCCACAACAGACACCCTGTGAGGGAGGTGGGGCTGAGAGAGCGCTTTCCCAAGCTGTCCTTGAGGGAACAGCTGGTACAGAGCTATGGCTTGCCCAAGGTCATCCAGCCAGGTGCAAGTGGAGGAGTGGGGAATCCAACCCGGTTCTCCCAGATTAGAGCCTGCGCACTTAACCACTACACCACTTCAGGAAGGCCTGAAGCTCAAAAGCCACCACTTTTGGTGGAAAAGGGGTAGTTTGCGTAGAGGGCAACAGTTAAAATCCAGAGTGTCTGAAGAACCCCCCCTCCCCAGCCTTATTACTTTCCTTTCCCATTTACAGCATTGTTTTCTTCCTGTTAACAGAGTATTTTAACTGTGCATTGGCCAGAGCCTGTTGCTGGCAGTTCTTAGTAACCAAGAAAGCCATGGATCCTACCGTTTGACCAGCAAAGGGTTTTAGCATATGATCACGAGTGAGCCTGTGAGATGTTTGTTGTTGGCTCCCAGGGGCCTAGACTCTTACCACTCACAGTAGCGTTGTGGGCTGAAACTGTACAGCCACAATGACAGTGGAGAGGTAGGGGTCCTTTGCTTCCACCGCTGTCCCAGAGCTGGTTCTGCAACAGGCTCTAGCTCATGCTCTGTTGGATGCGGTTCAAGCCGTCCCCTGTCGTTCCGCTTCCCACTTTGTTTCCCCCCATTTACCAGCAGGGATCTTAGGAGCAGTCATATCTATCTCACCCCCACGTACCCACCAGATTCCAGAGGCGCCCCCTCCCCAGTTCCTCAGCAGTACTGTTGAGAAATCATCCAGACCCATCAGAAAACCATTTGGAGTCCGCTTTTGTCCAAGGGCAGCTCACTGGAATTGACCCTCAGGCCTTGTTTAGCAGTCTCTGAGCCCGGCCCTGAGTCTAATCTCTTCCCGGCAGTCATGGCTGTAAGTGGGGCTGGCAGGCAGCTCCGGTTCACTTCCTGGCGGATTCCCAGTTTTGCGCTGAATATGGGTTGTGGTTGAACAGACATGAAACTGCCTTATACTGAATCTGATCCTGACCCATCAAGGTCAGTACAGCCTAATCAGGCTGGCAGCAGCTCCCCAGGGTCTCAGGCGGAGGTCTTTCCTATCACCTACTGCCCGGTCCTTTTTACCAGAGATGCCAGGGATTGAACCCGGGACCTTCTGCATGCAAAGCAGATGCTCTTCCACTGAGCCACGGCCCCTCTTGACAGCTCTCCAGGGTCTCTGGCAGAGGTCTTTCCCATCCCCTCCTGCCTGGTCCTTTTAACTGGATATGCCAGGGATTGAACCTGGGACCTTCTGCATGCCAAACAGATGCTCTGCCACTGAGCCACAGTCCCTCTTGACAGCTCTCCAGGGTCTCAGGCGGAGGTCTTTCCCATCCCCTCCTGCCTGGTCCTTTTAACTGGAGATGCCGGGGATTGAACCTGGGACCTTCTGCATTCCAAACAGAGTCTCTGCCACTGAGCCACAGCCCCTCTTGACAGCTCTCCAGGGTCTCAGGCGGAGGTCTTTCCCATCCCCTCCTGCCTGGTCCTTTTAACTGGAGATGCCGGGGATTGAACCTGGGGCCTTCTGCATGCCAAGCAGAGGCTCTGCCACTGAGCCACGGCCCTTCTTGACAGCTCTCCAGGGTCTCAGGCAGAGGTCTTTCCCATCCCCTCCTGCCTGGTCCTTTTAACTGGAGATGCCAGGGATTGAACCTGGGACCTTCTGCATTCCAAACAGAGGCTCTTCCACTGAGCTACAGCCCTTCCCCTTGAGTTGTAAACTAGACATGTCACTAGTCCCATTGCAAAACTCAGTAGGACTTTGCCATCTGGCCGCTTTGTCTCTCGTTCTCAGTTGTGCAGATGTTCTCCAAAAAGAGAGTGAGAGATCAGAGAGACTGCATCTCACAATCCAGCTCCTCTGAGCGTGACACACCAAGATATAAAATTCTAGGGAAGTAACGGTTTAAAATAACCTATGGCCAGGTGCCTGAGAAATTAGAGATGGGGGAGCAGGAAGGCAGAGAAGATTGTTCCAAAGCTGCCTTATGGCCTGTTTCCTCTCACGGAGGGCAGTGGGAGGGTGGGTGGGCACTGCTGAAACCTGGGCAGCGGCAGGAATCTTGTCTTTGCTATCTGGAGAGGGAGCATCGGTGGAGACAGGGAACCCAACGAGAGCGACGTGTTGGGGGGCGGGGTGAGGCTCTTGTCCTTGCTAAACAATCCTTTCTGGTTCAGGTCTGATGAATCTGCCACTTGTTTTGTGAGAAGGGAGTGCAGGATCGGGCCCTGCCGGTTTGGTGTGGTGGTTAAGCGCGCAGACTCTAATCTGGGAGAACCGGGTTTGAGTCCCCACGCCTCCACATGCAGCTGCTGGTGTGATCTTGGGTCAGTCACAAGTTCTCTCAGAGCTGTTCTCAAGAGAGCTCTCTCAGCCCCACCTCCCTCACAGGGTGTCTGTTGTGGGGAGGGGAAAGGAAAGGCGTTTGTAAGCCGCTCTGAGACTCCTTTGGGTAGTGAAGGGCGGGGTATAAATCCAAATCTCGTCTGCTCTTCTTCTTAAGTGGCTTTGCTACTTTCCAGGCTAGGTAGAGGGCTCTCCTCCCCTTAGAGTGAAGAATGTCATATTTAAGTTTTCACTGAGCTTTTAAAAGTGGTAACCACTAACCAAGCAACAGAAACAATGGGCTTGTTCACTTATCTATTCTCCCCTTAGCAGTTACATGGGGGGGCGGGTTTGTATTGCTTTACATTTCCAGGAAGCGTGTTTGTGTTAAGTGCCATAAAGTTGTTTCCAGCCCGTGGCGACCCTGTGAATTAAGGTTGTCGTTCGCTGCCTTGCTCAGGCCTTGCAAACTGAGGGCCGTGGCTTCCTTTTTAGAGTCAGTCCGTCTCCTGTCAGCTCTTCCTCTTTTCCTCCAACTTTCCATAGCACCGTTCTCTTTTCCAGCAACCCTTGTCTTCTCATAATGGGTCCAAAGTCTGATAGTCGCAGTTTAGTCATTTTAAGTTCTAGAGCGAGTTCAGGCTTGATTTGATCTCAGACCCTCTTGTTGGCTTTTCTGGCGGTCCACGGTAGCCTCAAAATCCTCCTCCGCAGAGGCAAGCAGTAGCAAACCAGGTAGTAGCAGACAGCATAAAACGACTGTTCTTCGTATTACAAGTTGTCCGCGTGCAGTAAAAAGTTTTCCCGTGTGCCTTCTGTTTGTGATTCAACAAGCAGGATTCTGTTCAGCTGGCAAGAACCCAGCGTTGTGTCTCTTTTGTACTCATCTCAAGCATCTCTTTGCTTTTAGGTCTCGATGATGACGGGGATCTCAAAGGTAACTTGGACGGTGTGTTTGTGTGTTTTGTGGCCCCCTCAGTTAATTGATCTAGATGGTAACGTTTCAGTCCCTTGCCACTCAACAGGTGGACACGCAACAGTGATTCAGGCCAATGGGGACGTAGCCGGTGCTGAGAACCAAATGGCACTACGCAATGGCTGCTCCGCCCATGACTGCAGCATGCTCTCTGAGCGGAAGGAAGTCCTCACTGCCTTCTCGACTGCTCACATGCCACCCACGAGGATTTACTCCAGGGATCGAAGCCAAAAACACAAGTCCGGTAAGTATGGGCCTGCTCTGTTGGGGGTGGCTGGTTCGGAGGAACTCCTGTGTCAGTGCCACTGGTCTGCAGAGTCACGGTTGTTTCAGAGAGGAGATCTCAAAATGTTCTTAGTGCCGGATCACCTGTAAGAGACACTGACGTAAACGCATGGGGTTGATTTGGCTCAGGAGCACAGTCCGCAAGGCTGGAGACCTGAGGCTTCGCAGTACCCCTGTGGGATCTGGATCTGTGACCGTTCCCTGCCCCGAAGGCGTGCCTGGAGGAGACAGAAGCCACTCCTGAGGAACTACAATTTCAGCCGCTGGACCTTGGAAAGGAAGTGTGAAGATCAGTTGCTTCTTTCTGGATTTAGAAGACTCAGTCCGCTTCTGTCGTTGAGCGCCCGTGGCCGCTCTCAGGAAGACTGCGGACTCTTTATCCACTCAGAGAAGTTCGGCAGAACTTGTTTGCTTTATATACGCAGGCATTTGAAGCGAAGGGTGCATCAGAGTCACTCCAAAGGGAACTACTAGGAGAATTTTTACTCTTTTTAATTTAGACATGTAATGTAACTGGGCACACAGCATCGATCGAGCTTTTCTTGTGTTTGTTTAACAACAAGGAAAACTTTGGTTTCCTGATTGTAAGCACGTAAGCATCCAAAGTACTTTTCCAGGAGACCTGTTTTTGTCCGACGATATACCCACTGCATCTGCCATCTTTTCCCATTCCACCTGTACACTTCATTGAGGTTTCTTTTGGTTGACGGCAGACACGGCGAGAGCCGTTTGACAACTAAACATTTTTTCCCCTTCACGGGCCTTTTTCCAAGCCGCTCGGCCTTCTGCCTGTTTTGTCAGCACTCCAAAGGGGTCAAGAAAAAAACCCTGGGAATCCAGCAGAGGAAGAGGCGGAAGTAGACGGGTGCATTCGTGATATGATCGGAACGCTGAAGGGAGAGGTTGTTGGCAGGAAGCCCTTTTGGCCTTGCGGGTGCATGAACCTCTTAATTAGCATCTAGGAAGCTTTTTTCCAGCAAAACTCGGTTCTGCAATTGGGACCTGGGCAGGACCATAGAATCATAGATTTGGAAGGGATCTCCAGGGTCATCTAGTCCAAACCCCTGCACAGTGCTGGAAATTCACCCACACCCCCCCCAGTGGCCGATGTTTCATGCCCAGAAGATGGCAAAAAACCTCCAGGCTCCTCGGCCAAACTGGCCTGGAGAAAAGTGCTTCCTGACCCCACATTGGTGATCAGCATTTCCCTGGGGAAAGGCCACAAGAACTAAGCACTGATGCAACCCTTCCTGCCCTCCCTCTCATGATCTGCCTAAATTCACAGAATCCGCATTGCTGTCAGATGGCCATTTAGCCTCTCCCAAGGAAGACTGTTCCGCTGAAGAACCACTCTGTCAGGAAGTTCTTCCTAATGTTTAGCCGAAAACTCTTCTGATTTAATGTCAACCCGTTGGTTCTGGTCCAACCTTCTGGGGCAACAGAAAACAATTCCGCCCCATTCTCTATGTGACAGCCCTTCGAGTACTTGAAGATGGTGATCCTATCACCTCTCAGTCGCCTCCTCTCCAGGCTAAACATACCCAGAGCTCCTTCAGCCTTTCCTCACAGGGCTTGGTCTCCAGACCCCTCACCATCTTCACTGCCCTCCTCTGGACGCGTTCCAGCTTGTCCATATCCTTCTTAAACTGTGGTGCCCCAAACTGAACACAATACTCTAGGGGAGGTCTAACCAGAGCAGAGTAAAGCGATACCATCGCTTCGTGTGATCTGGACGCTATATTTCTGTTGATACAGCCCAAAATCACATTTGCCTTTTTAGCTACCACATCACACTGCTGACTCGTGTTCAGTGTATGGTCTACTAAGATCCCTAGATCCTTTCCCCTAGATACTACTGCCAAGACAAGTAGTGCTGGTTTGTTTCAGCCGCTTGATAGAATGGAGCCACTCCCTCTCTTGGACCACATAGCTGTGCTCTTTTTCACCCAACGATTTGGACTCTCCCCTGAACCATGCCTGCTGGATCACAGGTCCCTGTGGAGAACACTTCCTTGGGTTTGGTGGGTGGGATTCTCCCGTGCTGCTGATGGGCAGAGCTTAAGGGTCCCCCACTTCCTTCCTCTGTTTGTCCCCACGCTGAGAACAGCAGCAGGATGCTGAGGTGAACATACCTGGAGAGGATTCCTTTTCGTCTAAGGCAAGGGCTCTGCCTTTCCTTGTGATGTGACTCTGATGTCATGTGAACTCTCTTGTCATGTGCTTGCCAGCGGCCAAAAGGGCAGTTCTTGGGTCCGGAAAGGTCGAAGACCGCTTGTGTAAAGGATAAAATTGGCTTCTTGCCTGCGGCATTGGAAGGAAAATGATGTTTGATACTCATGCTTTTTTAATAGGGGGCCTCACTTTCTACACGAGTAAGATCCTGGAGGCGGCCAAGTATTCTGCAACGTCTGTCACGTCCTTCTTAGTGCAGCTCTTTCACGTGGTGTTGCTGAAGTTGGGCTATGATTCGAAAGGTACTTCTCATTTTAAGCTGCCGCTCTTCCTCCATCAGTGCCACACACCACTGCTGGAAAAACCGAAACCTGGGCCTTCGCGCGTGTGTGTGTGTCTGCACATCTCTCCCATCTGTTTCACTCAACAGCTTTAAGGGTGTCTTCCATTGCAACTTGGCTGGTTCCTTTCTCACATTCCCTCTTCCTCCATGCGCCCCCTCTTTTTCTCTCTCGGAAGCGATTGGCATGCAGGGACGAAGCGGTGGTGTGGGTCTCTTCCTTTCTGCCTTGGAACTCCGCCAGCAGGGTGTCGCTCAGCTTTACCTTGGCCTTCAAAGCTCTGGCTTCTCATCTCTTCTCTGTTTTATACGTGTGCTTCATGTATCAGTGCTCGCTTGTGTTTTTTGCTCACGCTAGCCATTAATAGTTCGTTATAGTTGGTTAGAGCCTTGTGATGCATGTTAGAGAAAGTTTTAAGGCACATTAAATTTTGGTGCCTGGGGAAAATGTCACGCGCACGCATGTAAACAGTGCCGTGTTGTACCGGGGCATGCCCCAGGGAAACGGGGCTTCGTTGCAGCTCCTGAAACTCTCGCACAGTTCCCCTGCACAAAGCACCTCTCGCAGGACTGAGCCCACGACCAAAGACCTCCATATCTAATTCTGCCTGTGTGAGAGAGTATCAAAGGCGTGGTTCCCAAGTAGTTCCCGTGTCGTGTAATATGCTAAGTGGGATTTTTCTTCAGCCGATGGTGTCATAGCCTGGCGGCCTACTGCCTGAAGAAGAAGCTCCAAAGTTTCCTTTGACATGGCCAGGCCCGAAGTGTACCTTAAGTAAGAACGTAAGAGAAGCCTTCCTGGATTGGGCCAATGCCATCCAGTCCAGCACTCTGTCTCACACAGTGGCCAAAACCCAGGAGGCTGACAGGCGGTCCACCAGCATGGCCAGAACTCCAGAAGCCCTTCCGCTGCACCCCCCAGCACCGAGAAGACAGAGCATCACTGCCCCAGACAGAGTGTTCCATCTATACATTGTGGCCAGCAGCCACTGATGGACCTCTGCTCCTGAAGTAGCTCATCGTTTTTATTTATTTACATTATTTATAGCCCGCCTTTCTCACATGGATTCAAGGCGGATGACACAGAGTGAGTCAGGACAATCAGCAAAACGGGACATATGGGCTGTATTCATCTCTGCCCTTCCTCATCGGAGCCTGTGCATTGTGGTCCATTGCAAAGAAGAAATCTCCCTGGATTTTTTTAACCTTTAACTCGCATGGAACGAAAGTGTCAGAAGTGAAGGGCCTGTTGGTTTTCCCACTGGAAGCCGAGCAGATATTAGAGCATTCACGTAATTCAAAAGCTTGCTTCTAGAAACGCGACAGAATGAGTGCTCCCCCCCCCCCGCCCATGCCCAAAGGCCTGGAGAGAGGCAGGGCACCTCTGCAGTGCATTAAAAACATGCCTTCAGGTAAGTCTTTAACACCCCCTTGGCTTTTCTAGCAAAAAAAGGTTCGTTTTGCAGATAGCCATGCGCCAGTGGGGAAGCTGTGGCTGTCAGCCAGAGACCTGAATAGCTTTGGGTCTGCACACTTCCTGTGCTTCTGTATTGCCGTCCACTTCTTCACCCCTAACTGTGCCACCACGTTTTCTCTCCTTCCCTGTGCTCTGGCTCGGTTTCATTTTGTTTCGGTGTTTGGGGACACTTCTGTTCAAAGCAGATGCTAAAAGTTGCTCTGGGTCGCCTGCATCCCGAGAGCAGCTCTCTGGGCAGGCTCTCTGTTCTTCATCTGGTGAAAATCTTTCTCGTTTCCCCCCCTTCCCTTGTTACAGCTTATTCCAATTACTATGGAAGCACGAATGTAAAAGAAATTCTCAGGGAAGACCACCAGCTGGGCACGAACGGGGAATACTTCTGTAAGTGTGGCTTGCCGGTTTTTGGTGGTGGTGGTGGTGGTTGGGGGATTTTTTGACTGATGTGTTTCGACTTCTGGATGTTGCCGCGATGGTCTGTGGCTTTGTAGAGGCTGGAGAAGGCATCTCACGTTGGTGCGTGCGCGCACGCACCCCACTTTTAGGTGGCCACACTGCCATAGAGATTCCCTTTGTAAATTAGTCTGTCTGCTAATATTGTACACCTAGCCCTGTTTCCAGAGAGGGGCCCTGGCTCCGACTTGGTGGAAGTCTCTGCCAACTCACACGAGGGCCCTACGGGATCTATTGCAATTCCCCAGGGCCCGCAAGGCAGAGATGTCCCACCAAGCATACGGTTGAGGACAACACCGTTTCTTAACGGTTTCAATGACTAGCATTAACAACTGCCTTCCTTCCTTCCCCCATTGTTAACTGTTTATTTTGAATTACAAATTGGGGCTAGAACTGTATTCTGGCTCCACGCCGGGGGTAAGTTTAATTAGATCTGTGTTTTAGACAGTGTTATTTTGATTTGTATGTTTTTATAGTTGTGTCGTGAGCCGCCCTGAGCCTGTTTATGGGGAGGGTGGTATAAAAGTCTCATTAATAAATAAGATACGTTTGAGTGAGTATGCGGAGGTTTGCAGCTTGTCACCTAAAGCACAGGTAAGTGGGGGCCACAGCGTGTCCTGTTTGTGGTATAGTTCAGCACAGACTCTCGCCTTGCTTCTCCCCACCACCCCACTGAGTTGCTGAGGGCTCCCTGGCTCAGCTGACAAGTAGTGATGCCCTTTCCCCTGCAGCGGGGAGGCTGCATCTGGGGTGCCCCACTGGGGTGCTTCTTCCAAACGTTTAGCTTCCTGGTGCCCCCGCCGTCCCCAGATGTGCTTGGCTGCCGCCCTCCTGAAGTCACTCTTGGGCCATCCTTCTCGGTGATGCGCCCAGAGCGCGCCTCTGTCTGTGTTGCGGATCTGTCATGATGAGTTGCCTTGTATTAACCGATTGTTACCATAACCCAACAGGTGAGGACTGTAAGGGGAAGAAACAGCTTGAGGTGCACACAGCAGCCTACCGGCCCTCCTCACAGTCTAAAGGGGTCGCAAGGACCATTTGGCACATCTTTTCGTACGCAGGTTGACATGTCCTCTTTTTTTTGGCATTTTGACTTCTCTCTCTTCCTTCCCAAATCCCTCCGTCGTTAATCACGCGTGCTGTCCTTTCTGTTGTTTTGAAAGCTTCCTTGCGAAGCAGATTAGGCTGAAATCGTTACCTCTGGCTACGGTTCTGAGCCTGATCCCTTCTCCTTTGGGAGGTTTGGGGGCTTGCAATCCCCTCTTCTGCATATGGCACACAAGGGTCCTTGAGGGGAGGGGCCATGGCTCAGTGAAAGAGCCCCTGCTTTACATAGGTTCAATCCCCAGCGTCTCCAGTTTCTAAGCATCAGGGAGCAGGTGATGTGAAAGACTTCCACCTGAGGCCCTGGAGAGCAGCAGCAGCCAGTCTTCAGTAGACAGTACTGACCCTGACGGACTGATCGTCTGATTTCAATGCGTGAGGCACCTCCATTCGTGCTTCATGCACGCTAGGAAGGCAGGTGACAGTTGCTCATGACGATGCTAAGCTGCATTCACATAAATGAGTCTTCCGGGAAAGTCCTTCCAGTAAAACACACATCTCTCATAGCAACAACAGAGGTACATCTGCCCTTCCGTTTTAACTGAATCCAGTTGTTTTCCTAACTCACATTTTCTGAAAGGGGTCAGAGGATTCTTTGTTGGCAGGGAACCTAAACAGAGATGCAGGGGATATGGAAGAGTATGCCGATCAGTTGCCAGGCGACGCTCCCCAGGCCGTTAGAAACCTGGCTTGAGAGGGCCCTCCGGTGATATAAATGGCGGAACCACTTTGGAAAGGGGCTGGGCTGACAAAGCTGTCGTGTTCCTCTGTTTCCTGCAGTAAAGGGAAATGAAGGCTTTTGTCCAGATGTGCTATCAGCACACAGATGAGACACAGGCTCTTGATTCACAGGCTGTTCAGGTCCAGGGCATCTCTTTCCCCCATGTTTTTCTAATTAGGAAAACAGAAAGCCATAGCATATTTCTGTCCTGACCCGGATGGCTCAGGCTAGCTTGAGCTCACCCGACCTCTCAAGCTAAGCAGGGGTGGCCCTGGTCAGTACTTGGATGGGCGACGGCCATGGAAGTCCAGAGTCGCTACGTAGAGGCAGGCAGTGGCAAACCACCTCCGTACATCTCTTGTCTTGAAAGCCCTGTGGATTCACATTAAAGTAGCCACAACTGACAGCACTTTGCGTCCCCAGCATATTTCTGGTGGCTGGTTGTTACCTTTTGAGGTGCACACCTCTGGATGTCAGGCGTGTGATGGACATGCATTGTGGGCAGTGTTCCCTCCGAGCTGAGTTAGCGTGAGCTCTCTCACAGCTTTTTAGCCTCTGGCTCTCACATTTCTGTCTTAGCTCAGGGAGGATGGCTTCAGAGCCAACTAATTTTATGCAGCAGTCAAATCGCTCGCTCACAAGTTTAATGCCAGGAGCTCACAAAATAGAATTTTTACTCACAAGACTCCACAGCTTAGAGAGAGCACTGATTGTGGGTTTAAAAATTTGCGTAATGCCAGGGTGTTTGTTGGAAAGCTGGGGTAGTGACGTGGCGGCAAGTCGCTAGAGAAAAACCTACTTCTTGGAGTAAATATACCCCGGCTCTGATGCTCTGTTTTCTAAGGGATTGGTTCTAAACTTGTCATCAGCAGGTGCATAGCAAGTAGTATGATCTGAGGAATGGCAGGAGTTTTGTGGAGATTCCACCTGCTTTTGGAGGGAAGGCCGGACTGGGGTGTGGGGCTAAGCCCCCGCCCCAAAGTGAAGCCAAGCCTGATTAGTCCTCTGAGCTTTTGAGCTCTACTTTGGCTCATTTGTTTCCTGACCTGCCGTCTCCACGTCTCCGTTGCTTTGAGGCAGGCCTTAAAACCTTTCTTTAAATTCTTCCTTATCGACCAGGTCCTGAGAGACGAACTTAAGACTGCCCTTATGAAAAATCAGGGAATTGTAAAGGACTAACAACTGGGAGACGAAACGTGGGGTAGCGGTAGGGTTCTTCTAGCATTTGGCTTGTTCTCTCCAAACCATTAAAAATAAAAAAAAAACAATTTAACAGATCTTTCCTGACTGCCGAGCCCTGCTGAGTTATGAAGTCCTTTCTCTGTAATATTTCCTCCTCTTTTTCCCCATTTCTTATGATGCCAATAAACTGTGTGTGTGTGAGAGAGACGCTTTCAAGAAATGTGTCTTGCTGGCTTTGAGTGCCAGCCCTGGCTCCTGTGTTCGACATCTGTGTTCATCTGTGTCACCCCAGGTTACTTTTTGCTGCATACGTTGCAGAGAACGGGGATGGCAGGATGGCTTGCCTCCAAGAAGGTCCTGTCCCTCCTGTGGCTGGCTGTTGTGTCTCCAGGTTACTATTTGACTTTGTGTCTGCCTGATGTTTTGGGTTGGTCTGCATGCATTGTCTTGCTTCTGCGGGCAGATTGGCATCTGCAGTCGCAGGGATCCCTGGAGGAATACGAGTGGGTGGCTCTTCGGGGCTGCTTCAGGCGCCATGCATTTCCTGCACAGAAAGCACTTCCTGTCAAGCACCGGCGAGGCTCCGGTCTTTGGGATAGCCGGCCAGGACTGGAGAGGGACGGAGATGGCAGGCTGTCAAGCCAACAGTGGAAAAAATCTGTGTCCTACCCTCCTTCCGCGGAGCTCTGGGTGGCCCGTGTGAGTCCCGTCCCTCCTTGGGTGCTCACCACAGTTGTGAGAGGTCGGGCAGGCTACTGGACCAAGATCACCCAGTCAACTTCTTGGACCCCTGAATCCAACTGCACCACCTCTGGGCTGTCAAGGGAATCGGGCGGTTAGGAGGAACCCCCTGCCTGCCACTTTCCTCCATCTAGTCCCTGGGCTTCCCTGTTACCGTGCCTCAGTTGGAACAGGAAAGGCACAGCCAGCGTCCTCCCCAATTCTCCTGCCAGTCTGCTTCCCATCGCTTCTTACCAGTCAGTCTTGATTGTCTGACCCAGCCCTGCCTTGCTGGGTCCCAAATGCCCAGTTGCAGCCATAGTAATAAAACAAAAGGCGTCAGAACAGGGTGTGCCGCTGTCACATGGCTTGGAAGTGCTTGCCACGTTGGAAATGTATTTTCATTTGGAGTGACGATCAGATCCCCCCCCCCCCGCCCCGCGGTCATTGATTTGTGCTTTCTCTTCCTCCTCCTCGTTTGCTTAATGCTTAAAATCTTGCGGAGATGTGTCTCTCTGTGTTAGAATCTCTAACAACACCGCATACGTTATATAACTAGGCTGCTTCCGGTATTTGAGGGGCAGGATTGGCTAGTGGCGGAAGCGAGGGGGCCTGCTCTCGGAGAGTGGGAGGACTTCCTCCCTGTAATCCCATGTAAGCTTTGGGCGTCTTACTTTGTTCTCTCTCTGTCTCTCTTTACTAGGGTTTCCGTCAACGCAATGAGTAATACTTTGCACATGCCGCTCCGAAGTGCGCAATTCTTGTGCCATTGTCAAAATCCGAGCTGCTGCTTCACTAAACTCCTTGCTGCATGAATTTAATTTGTATTATTTATTTATTTATTTGCATGCCAAGCCAGGGCACTAATACAGAGCAGATAACGCAAAGGTCTTCCCAGCTTTTTTTTGGTTTTGTTTAGTTTCGAAGCTGCATGTCTGTTGCCATTTGCCAGCATCCATTCACGGACGCGTGTCCCACGGCGTTGCTTGCTGCTCAGCCTGCCCCGTAAGCCAGTGGTTTTCAAACTTTGTTCCCAGGGAAGCTTGTCTTTCCCCTCAAGAAACAGATTTAGGAACGGCAAATGAGCTTTCTTCAGAAACTTGGCCACCGTTACAGATTGTTCCCTGCAGATAACAGGCTGGGTCACAGCCGTGGCCTAGTGCACATTTTGGCTTCACACGGGTGAAAATGAGGTCCAGCAGCCACAGCCAGTTACCTGTGTGAATGTTTCTGAATGGCCCCGGGAATCGTCTGAGCTGCGGTGAAGGTTCCTCGGCAGGGATATGAAGATGGGAAAGTTCCCCTTAGGGTCGAAAGTTTGAAAACGACTGTCCCAAGCAATTCTGTTCGAGTCCTCAGTGTGTTCAAGTGTGTCCTTTCTTTCCCCAGGGAAGGCCGCCTCCGGCGTGTTCTGGTGGCTCGGGACTGGGTGGTACCAGCTCGTGACCCTGACCTCTTTGCTGAATGTATTTATTCTGACCAGGTTGGTAAACACTACTTAACAGTGTTTGATCCCATGCTCTAAAAGCGGGTTTGTAGATCGGCTGATCAATCACAGGGCACCATCTAGAGCCCTCTATTTTGAAAGCGATCTGCTCCCGCTGGCTAGAGTGGAATCCCAATGAGCCAGCCGCAGGCGACACTCTGGGAACGGCACCAAGCTGGACGAAATTGGGAGGTGGATTGTGGCTGTGACTGAGCTTCAAAGCCAATTGGATTTCACAGCGGGACAAAACAGGTTGCATGTTGCAGGTTTCAGCACCTGCTTCTCATGAGTAAAGGTGGCCTTCTGTTTCCAAACGAAGTCCCTGCGTTTATTTTCCAGATGCCTTCCAACGCTGTTCAAGATGCTCTTGTACCTCCTTCCTCTGTTGCTGTTGCTAGGTAAGAGGAAATGTATGGGCAGCCTGAGTCCGAAAAGCTCCCCGGTTGAGGGGACCTTTTTATAGGGGTAAACGCGTGCCATTAAAATCAGCCCTTGAAATTGGTGCCTTACCCAGCCATGGGGGGCGGAGGGGGAGCCCTCCATTACTGCTTGTGTTTCCTGCCTCTGGGAAAGCGTGGTGGGCAGGGAGAAGACATCCAGCCGGGCTGCTACAGTGCATGGTGGACTGACTGGCGCTTTTATACAGTCTGTGCTGCAGATTCCTCCGTGGCCGTCAGTCAGCTCTGCCCTCGATCTGTATCTGCACAGTCGGACCGTTGCAGTTTATCTAAGGCTTCCGCTTCTCTGCAAGCTAAGTCCGTGGCCCTCCGACGTATTTGGATGGCGGATGTGCCAGACGGCCTCCCAAGTCTCTTTATGTGTTTGAAAACGGCAGCTCCCCCCCCCCCCCCCCCCAAGATGTGACTTATTATGTTTGACATCATTTGCCATATCTGAGTTATAGGAAGTGTCCTTAGTGATACCTCCTCCAGTCTAGGGGACAGAACTATTTCGATCAGTTCAGATCATGACAAGCTCATAGAGCTCCCCTGCGCACTTCTGCAGCCCAGAAATTAGGACGGGAACTCTCCCTGCAGTCTTGAATCTCGTACACGGGGAGCCATCGGACTGTAACTGGGATATTTTAGCCCCTGTTATGACAAATTGCTTCGTTTTTGTTGTAAGACGCTGTTGTTGCATCTCATCCGTATTCCCTGCACTGCAGAGATGTTCTTACATTGCAGTCGAACGTCGGTTGCAGGAGTCATTCATAACACAGACAGTGGGCTGTGTCCTCCACAGTGGGTAAAAAGTTACATAGGGTGGCATTAAAATATACACACAGCACCCCAAAATTAGGCCAGAGATGCTGAAAATGCTACAACCAGAGTAAATGTTCTGAAGCATATCCAAATATATTTAATTTAGCCCAGGGGTGGCCAGACTGTGGCTTAGGAGCCGCATGTGGCTCTTTCACACATGTTGTGCGGCTCCCAGCAGGGTGGGTGGGGAAGGGAAGGGAAGGGGAGGCAGTCTTCCCTTCCCCAGCCAGGGTTCCCCTCCCTGGATAGGCTTGAGGTGGGTGGGGGAGCAGAGAAAGAAAGCAACTTTAACTTTACATGTATTCTCAAAGCCCCCACCCCCCTGGCTGACGTGGAGAAGGCATTCGTCTCTTTAAATATCATTATCAAAATCTGTTTTACCCCCTGTGTTTTTATTTCTGGCAGTCTTATTCAATGTTAATGTTAATAAAAAGCAAATCTGCATATTTTCCAATAAAAACGTGTGTAATATTTGTTCATGTCTTGCGGCTCTCAGACATCTGATGTTACTTCTGTATGGCTCTTACGTTAAGCAAGTTTGGCCACCCCTGATTCAGCCTATATCCAGTGCCCAAGAATTGGTGGCATACTTCTGCTGCCAGTGGGAATGGGGACAGAGGGTGATAACCGTCTTGAGCCCGTGCAGGCTTGTAAAAAGCGTCTGTACTCAGACAGGGAGCTGCTGTGCAGCTGGGAAAGGAGTTGTGGTAAACCATACCCAAAGAAGGGAGCAAGTAGCTTCTATTTCGGAGGGGTGACTGAGAGCTTTGCAGTAACAGAATACTGTTAATTCGTGGCATAAGGATGCCCTCCGATTACGGTTTCGGACTGGAGGTGTGACTTACTATGAACAACAACACCGTCTGGCCATGCCCGGATTGAAGGAGGCACGGTTGGCTACAACACGGGCCAGGGCTTTTTCTGTGGTGGCCCCGTACTACTGCGAGGCTTTTGGGAACTATTTCGCAGATAAAGTCTTGTCGCTCCACCGAGACCTACCCGCCACAGTTGATACAGTGGCAGAACTTGAGGCTCCAAGCCCGTCTTCTGGTCTTATTTTGGATTACTTCAATCCACTCTGTCTGGACGAGGTTGACAATCTGCTCTCGCTGGTCCGCCCAACCACCTGTAAGCTCGATCCGTGCCCATCATGGCTAATTAAAGCAAGCCATGAGAAGGTACGAGGGGCGCTTAGGGAAATTATCAACACATCCCTTGCAGAAGGGATGTCCCCTAGTGCCCTGAAAGAGGCAGTGGTGCGCCCGCTTCTTAAAAAACCATCCTTAGACCCGGCCGATTTAGTCAACTACCGGCCGGTCTCTAATTTGCCATATTTGGGCAAACTAATCGAGAAAGTGGTGGCAGACCAGCTACAGAGCTTTTTGGAAGACACCTCTGTGTTAGATCCTTTCCAGTCCGGCTTTCGGCCAGGTCACGGGACGGAGACAGTGCTGGTCGCCCTGACAGACGACTCTCCGAAGGCATCTGGATCGAGGCGGCACTGCGGTGCTGGTGTTGTTGGACCTGTCAGCAGCGTTCAACACGGTCGACCACCAGTTACTGTGCTGTCGTCTCGCCGATATTGGAGTCCAGGGGTTAGCCTTACAGTGGCTTTCCTCGTTCCTCCAGGATCGGGGACAAAGGGTGGCGATAGGGGATCAACTCTCCCAAAGACACCGGCTAGATTGCGGTGTTCCGCAGGGAGCAGTTCTTTCCCCTGTGTTATTTAACATCTTTATGCGCCCCCTTGCCCAGATGGCACGGAGGTTCGGGCTGGGTTGTCATCAATATGCCGATGACACCCAGCTCTATCTGTTATTGGGCGGCCAGTCCTCCTCCAGCCCGGGTGATCTGGACCTGGCATTGTCGGCTGTGGCTGGATGGTTCAGACAGAGCCGAATGAAGTTGAATCCGACGAAGACGGAGATCCTATGCCTGAGTCGGAGCGGTCCAGGGTTGGGGATCCCTCCTCTGACCTTCGGGGGGGGGGGTGCCGTTGGTGCCATCAGCGGAGGTCAGGAGTTTGGGAGTGCTTCTGGACTCCGCGTTAACGATGGAGTCCCAGGTAGCAACGGCTGCGAGGTCAGCCTTCTATCATCTACGGCTGATCAGGCAGCTGGTCCCCTTCCTTGAACGCAATGAACTGGCAACAGTGATCCATGTGTTGGTCACCTCAAGATTGGACTACTGTAACGCCCTCTACATGGGGCTGCCCTTGTGCCAAATCCGGAAGCTGCAGCTGGTGCAGAGTGCTGCGGCGCGGCTGCTGTTGGGCCTCCCTAGGGGGGAGCATATACAGCCCGCCTTAAGGACTCTGCACTGGCTGCCAATAGCGTACCGGATAAGGTTTAAGGTGCTGGTGCTTACCTATAAAGCCCTATATGGCCTGGGACCTGTCTACCTGAAGGACCGCCTCTCCCCATATGCTCCCCAGCGAGCACTACGGTCTGGGACCCAACACCGTCTGGCCATTCCCGGATTGAAGGAGGCGCGGTTGGCTACAACACGGGCCAGGGCTTTTTCTGTGGCGGCCCCGTACTGGTGGAATGAGCTCCCAGAGAACATCAGGGCCCTGCGGGATTTGATGCAGTTCCGCAGGGCCAGTAAAACGGAGCTCTCCCACCAGGCCTTTGGATAGGGGCCGCCCAGGGTAAACATCTTAGCCCTGGCCCAGTTCCACCTGCCAAACTGTCTGTTGGCATTACCAGCTGCCTGCCCATCTGTTAGCACTGTCATCTGCTTACAGAGATTTATGGGAATGTTCCTCGGACCCACCGTGGACTGAATGGGAATGCCGCCAAGCTTGTATGAAATAGTATTTTAATGTTTAATGTATGATTTTAATATTGATATGTTATTTTAAAAATGATGTGAGCTGCTCTGAGCCTGCCTTTTGGTGGAGAGAGCGGGATATAAATTTAAGAAATAAATAAATAAAATAAATAAGTGTTTTTTGTTGACCTTTTTAAAAAATCAATAAGCAAGATCATTTCCCCCTCCCTTTTTTCCCCTTTTCAATATTCTTGCTCCAGGTTTATGGTTTTGGGGCTCTGAAGGTTTCCTTTCGTTGCTGCCAGCACTCAACTGGTCGATGGTACAGAAAGCATACCCTTGGGACAACTCTGCGCACGTCTTGGAACCTCTGCTGGATTTGCCTCGCACTGTTCCGACTGCTGACGTAAGTTAATTTGTCTTTGGCACGGACAGGGAAGCCAAGGCACGGGGGCCTACAAGGTCCACCTCCGAAGTGGCAGTTCCAGCTCTTCTTTGGCGGCCCTCCTTGGCCTTGTCTCATGGCTCCCTTTATTGCCACCAGCAAGACAGAGGGCTTTGCAAAGGAAGTCCGTGAACAGGTAGGCAACCTGAGGAAGGGCCTTCTCAGTCGTGGCACCAAAACTTTGGAACTCCCTTCCCAGGGAGATTTGTCTGTCTCCCTTTGTCAGTGTCTCCCACCACTGGGTGAAGACTTTTTTTTTGTTTCATTTGGCATGCCCCCGATAACAGGTCTTGGCCCTCCTTCCTGGTTCTGGCATTGTTTAAGTTTTTTATCAAATTATTTTATAATTTTAAACTGTGTTTTTAATTATGCAGATTTGTGTGTGTGTGTGTGTGTGTGTGTGTGTGTGTGTGTGCTGCCTTGGAGACCCTGACTGGGTAGAACTGCAGCATTAAAATGTTGAAATAAACCAAGATGAATGCTGGTTTTTACTATTAATTCGCTGTCTAAATGCCAGTATTTCCCGCTGTGGGCATACTGTTAACGATCTGCCTAAATCGGTACATGTACTATGCGCCCCACCTAGGGCTGAAAGCTCTGGGATGAGAAAAACCTGGAGTTTGGGGGGGGTGGAGCCTGAGGAGGGCAGGGTTTGGGGAGGGGAGGAGCTTCTGTGTGATATAATGGCATAGATAGAGTCCACCTTCCAAAGTGGCCGTTTCCTCCAGGTGAACTGATCTCTGTCTCCTGAAGACCAGCTATAATAGCAGATCTCCGGCCACCACCTGGAGGTTGGCAGCCCTTACCTAACCAACAGCCGTTCTTTACAATTTCAGGTTTTGGCACTCAAAGCAGATGCCAGTTAGCTCTAAATTGTGTGAATGTTACAGATTTTTAATAACAAAACAGTGCAATTTTGCGCCACTCAAAAGTTTGAAAGGAGATCTGAGCAGGAGTGTCTTGGGTATGGAAGTGAAAAACATACCCCAGGCAGATTACTTGCAGCACAAACGTGACTCAAAATCAACCATGTCGGTATTTGGCCCCCATGGCCTTGGTCTCTCTGCTTTATTCTGGACTTGCTGCTTGAGGATTTCTTAAAGGAAATCTCTTTTTAAAAATGTCCATATCTCTGTGCAGTTTATAGCATTCAGGGGTGGGCTGTGCTGCGCATGGCGGGAATACACTGTGCTGCGTAGGGTGGGAAAGGCCGGGGCCTGTCCTATAAAGATGGCCAAGGGGTCCAGTCGCCTCTTCGGGTGGGCCAAAGCTTATGCAGGGATAGATTCGATGAGTCACATGCGAAGAGGGCGCACTGCAGCTCTGCGACCTTTTCACAACACCAAAACATTTCCCAAAATGTCTCTTCAGCTTGCTTTTATCTAAATAGGATCACTCGGGAGTAGCCGGGTCCTGCAGTGGGGAGAACTTCTGCAGAATCTTTTCCTGTTGAACCAAGAGCACCTCAGGCTCCGAGGTTTTTTTTTTTGGCAGATGCCTCACAGGAATATTGGCATTAAATCTCAGCCTTTCTGCTCCCCCCCCCCCCCCCCCCGTGTTAGGAACCCACGAAATCCTTTGACTCTGGTCGCGTGCGTGAGCTGGAAAAGCAAGTGGCCTTCCTGTCTGACAAGTGGTATCGTCTAGACGAGGAATACAGTCAAATCCTCCTCCAGCTTCAGGCGTTTCAGGCTCAGATCGCCCAGATGAATGACAGAAGCGAGACGGTGACAGTGCTCAAGAACATGGTAGACCTGCACCTGAAAGAATCGACATCAGCGGTGAATGTTGTTTGGAACCATTGTTTGTCTCTGGGGAGTCATCATATCCTTGGCATACTTAGCATTGTTTGGGGAGCCTGGTTAGGAAAGGGAAATTTGTGCGGGTGGAGTAAAAGCACTTTCCGCTTGCCGTGGGAGGGCTAATAGTCTTGAGAAACGACACTTTAGTTATTCACGATGGAAACACTCCATTATCGGCCCATTAGACCTAATGCATTCCTGTCAGCAGGAGACAGCACTAGGCAGCTGCACTGCGAAATGAGGAAACAGCGTGTAGCGCCCCAGCCCAGATTCCTGTCATGATGAGGAGCGGTCGGTTTCCTGTGCGCCCAGGACTGCTTTAAAGGTCCCCCCAAAAGCGGCCAGCCCACCCACTCACGCCACCTGGGTGGGGTGTTCACCCACAGGAGCACAGGCAAGCTCTTGGCCTTGCCTCGAGCAGCTCTTTTGGTTCCAGCCACTCCTGGCCGTGTATGGATTGTGCTTAAGGAACAGGAGGTGCCGCTGAGGATGGGTTTCGGAGTGACACCTTTGTCTTTTGTTGGGGTTGTACCAAAAAAAAAAGCTCAAGAATGGCTTCAGTGGGGCGGAGGAAGGATTGGGGGGGGGGGTGCGTTTTAGAATCAGTATTTAAATAGAGGAGAAGTCCGGGGGGTTGCCCTTCAGCCTCATGGCAAATAAAACAAAATTTAACTTCTTGTCTTGTTTTTAAAGCCTGACTTTTCGAGCGTGCGTGAGGACCACGAGCAGCGCATCGTTGCGTTAGAGGATCTTCTGGGCAAGCTCAGTGAGAAATCTGATGTAAGTGCAGCTGCGGTCCTCGGCGTGCTTAATTTGAAATGAACCCAAGAGAAATTCTAGACAAATGTGCTACGTGAAGGGAAATCCGCCTTCCACTTGGAGTTTTTCAAAGAGTGTTCCAGGAAACCCCTGAGACTCCCAGGGGTTTCTCAGTGAGAAATGAATAAGATGGCTTTCTTGCCACTGTCCATTTCCCCCTGTTTAATGCACATTTCTTGGATCATGTTTGGCGTACTGTAGAGCATGCACAGTTCACGGGGCATGATGGTGAGCGCCGAAAGCCCGGCCAATGCTCTGCCGCCACCCCATATAACACACCTTGGGAATCTTCTACAAAGTGCATGGGTTCTTTGGATGGCACTTTGGAACATTGGAAAGGCCGAGGGTTTTACTTTTTTAATAAGCGCTCCCTTTGGTAGAAAGGGAGCAACCATGGCGTAACGCCTGCAGAGCTGCACCTGTGAATGGGAAGCTGAAAGGTCCAATCCTGTCTTGGCTAGGAATTTCACAAGGGGACCTTGGGTGTATCTTAACCAGTTCCATGGAGCAGTGCTGGGGGCGTACTCTGAACCAGATAGATTTAATGTCTCCATTCTGCATATGTTCAGCGTTGTCGTTCGTAGGTCCGAAAAGCCAGGAATGCCGTTACAGCTTCTTTTTAAATCAATCCATCCTGCAAGCCAGACTAAGTTGAAACAGTCTTCTAACACACTGGATACCAAAGTGCGGGGGATTCTGCCTAATCAGGTTTCCATCTGGATAAGCCAGCAGGCAAAGAAGGAAGAGACCCAGGTGGAAATAAGATTAGACCCCAAGTGGCCATTCCCAATCGTAAGAGTCTTAATGTAGAACTCCATATGTCCAGAGGAAAGGTTGCTATAAATTACCTCCTTACCCCCATAACCATATGTTCAGTTAATTGCCCTTTGGCAAGGGCTGGGTTATAGTTAACAGCCACCTTAGAGAAGGTCAAGGAGGGATTTTCCCCAGTTGGAGTCCTGCCCCTGTGGTGCAGAGAGAATTCAGGCTCCTGTGAGGAACGGAACGGTGCCCATGTGTGAGACTGAGGGTCATCCGCTTGTCACAAAGAAAACAAAGTCCCGCCATTGCATTGTTTAAATGGGGGCAGAAATCGGTGAAGTGCCGCCACCTTCTGAATTCCAGGCAGCAGCTAGAAACTCGGTAATCCTCTCTGAGCATCCGCTGTCAGGTCAGCGAAGGTGCTGCAGACCCTGCACGGCCACCAAATGCAAGGATCTGTTCCAGTGAAGTCAATGCGTTACTGGCGCTCATAATACATCTTAGCACGTGATGTTTTGTTTTGCTGCTTCAGTGGCTGACATCCCAGTTCGCCAGCAAGAGCACCGTGCAGGTTTTGCTGCGCACTTTGGAGCAGAGGATCCTCAGGAAACTGTCTTGCCACATGACGGAGACAAACACCAGGCCGTCTCCAGAACTGGTGACGAGTGTCGCGAGCCAGGCCGGAGTGTCAGGCATCACAGAGGAGGTATGTGAAAAGTACTGGCTGTTTCTTGCTAGCGGCGCTTGGGAGGGGTTAATTTCTGGAACCCCGCTTTCAAGAGTAGGCTCTTCCTCCAGTCCTGAAGCCTCAGACAGTTGCTACGTGTTTAAGCAGTTTGGGGGCCGAAGATTTGTGGAGACAGTTCCGTAGGGGAGGCCAGGCCCTCTTAGACAGTGGCGCGGGACTCGTGTCTGACGCCTCGGAATGATTGAAAACGAGTACCGGGAGATCCTCCTGACATCTCGTGCCCTTTGCTTCTTTCCCTCTGCCTGTCTGCAGCAAGCCCAAACTATTGTGAGCAACGCGCTGAAGCTTTATTCGGAAGACAAGACGGGCATGGCAGACTTTGCGCTGGAGTCTGGCGGTAAGAACGTGGGGGGAGAGGAGAACTTTTTAGCCTGCACCGTCCCCATTCTCAGAGGCTCTAAGCAAGAAGTGTAAAGAAAACTTTACAAATGTAGACTTTTAAAGTCTGCTTTAGATAGCTGTTAATATCTTGATCTCCGGTACTAGTGCTTAGTGTGAGACTGGGAGAAATAAGAGAGTGGGGGCAGCCAAACTTAGGAGCCACAGGGGGGATAGTTGCACTAAACCGTGCCTCCCCGGGGCCACCCGAAAGATGGAAAGGTCCCAGGTTCGCATGGGAGATCCCCAGCCTTGGTATGCCGAAGGTCACGGGCTCAGTCCCTGGGATTATCTCCAATTAAAGGAAGCCAGTCTGGACAAGATCACTGTTCCACACCTTCGAGAACAGCTGCCTGTCAGAGGACACAGGAGCGGATGAGAGGATCCAGCTTTCTGATGGCGTAAAGCCATCCCACGCACGCAGAGCCCATGCTCCTTTAAAAAACGCTACCCTCACAATTAGGGTTGCCAGCTCTGGGTTGAGAAATAGCTGGAGATTTTGGGGGTGGAGCCTGGGGAGGGCGGGGTTTGGGGAAGGGAGAGCCATCAGCTGCCGTACAGTTCACCTTCCAAAGCAGCCATTTTCTCCAGGGGAATTAATATCTGTTGTCTGGAGACCAGGTGTAATTCCCGGAGATCTTCAGCCACCACCTGGAGGTTGGCAACCGTCCAGACACTGTCATGCTCTTCCCTGTGGGCATGACAGCCTGGAAACATACAAGGGCTAGGTTCGAGTCCGGTAGCACCTCAGAGACCAACTAGATTTTCGGGACGTAGGCTTTCGAGAGTCAGGGGAGCTTACACCCCCAAAACCTGCTTGGTCTCTCGGGTGCTCCTGGACACGAAACTTGGAGTCCATAGCCTTCTACTGCAGATCAACACAGCTGCCCTCTGGAACTAGAAATGTGCAGGGCTTGGAAACGCAAAAAGGTGTAGGGTGTTTCTCGAGCCTCCCTCTGAACCCCAACACAGAATTGTGCTTTCAGGTGCTGGATAAATGAGAACACCCCCCCACACACACACACACACTCCAGCCCCATTTGTTGTTCCCACGGTTAGGGATTAGCAGACACGCTTCCACCTGCTCCCGTGGCAGGGTCAGGACGTTTGTTCCCAGGACAGCCTGGTGTGTTCCCGAGAGTGTCCGTCTGCCCAGTTCCTCCGGGAGCTCCAAGTCAGGCCGTGCTGCTCCGTGAAGGCGATGGCAAGAGGATGGCCCGTCTGTCTTGCCTGTAAGCAGCGTCCCCTCTAAGCTGAGTCAGTGTGAGCTAGCTCCCAGTTTTTTAGCCTCTGGCTCACACATTTTTGTCTGAGCTCAGGAAGGACGGCTCCAGAGCAAACTGATTTATGCAGGAGCCAAATCGCTCGCTCGCAGCTTTAACGCCCAGTAGCTCACAAAGTAGAATTCTTGCTCACAAGACTCCACAGCTTAGAGGGAGCATTGCCTGTAAGGTCCTCGGAAAGGCAGATGGGACCCATGGGTTGCGGTCAGGAGCAGAGCTCTTTAAACACTGGGCTACACAGCTGTTCACAGTCTGGATCCCCTGAACGGTGCGAGCTGGGTGGGAATTAACCCTTCCTTTGTCTCCTCAAGGTGGCAGCGTTCTGAGTACCCGGTGCTCGGAGACCTATAACACGCAAACAGCAGTGATAAGCCTTTTTGGGGTTCCTCTGTGGTACTTCTCTCAGTCTCCGCGCACTGTGATTCAGGTAATTAAAGCGACCTATCCTAAAAAAAATGCTTGCTGGTGTGCATGCGTGCATTGAATTCTTTGGTTCCCAAGGGCTGCAGCAACTAAGACAGTGAGACATTAGAACTCATTCCATTGCAGCAACTCACTCCTGCGTTGGCTGCATCCAGTTTGGGTCTGGGGTGGGGGTTGCTCCTGCCAGTGGTCATAGGGTAGGCATGGGTGCTGTACGAGATGGTCTGTTCTGTGGCAGATGAGCTCTCCTTAATGTGGCCTGGTTTCCACTCTCCTCCGGCCACTGTGGAAAGAATAACAGCCCTACGTCTCTCCCAGGTATAAATCAAGACGTTTCAACCATCTCCAGCAGCAGCTGGTGAAATGGAACCGGATTTCCAAAATAACATAGGCACTATGTCTTGATTGGGTGACAGTGGGTGTCTTCTGCCACGGTTACTTTCTGCTTGGAGGTCTGTGGACGCTGTCTGTGTAGGAAATGACAGAGGAGCCTACTGTTGGTTTTTGAGCAAGTTCTTTTTGTAAACAATGCTTAATGGTTATGAGCAGTCCGTTGGATATGTGTTTATACATTCCACTGGGTTACGACCATGTTCCCTTTAAGCTGTGGAGTCTTGTGAGCAAAAATTCTGCTTTGTGAGCTACTGGCATTAAAGTTGTGAGTGAGCTATTTGGCTGTTGCGTAAATTAGTTTGTTCTGGAGCCCTCCTTCCTGAGCTAAGACAAAAATATGAGAGCTGGAGGCTAAAAAACTGTGAGCTAGCTCACACTAACTCAGCTTAGAGGGAACACTGGTTATGACCACTAACCCACCCTTGCACTTTAATGAATGTAATATATAGTTTTGATCATATATAGTTGTGAATTGTTGGTGGGCTTCCCTTGGTGGGTGTTATTTGCTGACAGAGTGGATTTGGACAGGCAGGGCTTCCATCTCTGTGTGTATTTGTTCAAAGAGGTGACTTTTGAACAGGCATGTAGCTATAGTGGGGCATTTCGGGGCCCAGCCCCCCAACTTTCCACCAGAGTCCCCTAACTTACCGCCCTGGCCCGGCCCCCTGACTTATTTCTCATGCTCGCTGCCACTGCCAAAAGTGGCAGCAAGCCTCATGCCACCCTTTCTCCCCCGTCTCCCCCAACAACTCTCTGTCTCTTTATGGAGTCCTCGCTGCTGCCGCCACTCCCACGGACAGTGGCAAGCCTTGCGCCCCCCACACACACACACACCCCGGCAGCTCTCTGTATCCTTAGGGAGTCCTTAGCCAGCAAAGCACACCCTGCCTCCAGCCCCACGCTGTTCATCTTGCTTGCCTCTCTTTTGCTTGCCTCTTGCCGCCCGGCCAAGCAAGCAAGCTAATTACCTTAAATTAAATTAGCCAGTGCCTCCCAAGAAATTTAAAAGCCCCCCAACTTAATAATCCCTGGCTACGGGCCTGCTTTTGAAGCTGGCCGCTCTGCCAGAGCCCTGAGCCACACCAATTCCCACAAGGTCAGCTGTCTGAAACACACCAGGGCCGCTAATCCAAAGTCACCCCAGTAAGGTAGACGCCAGGCTGTGTTTAGGCGGCTTTGCTGAGCTGGAAGCGATTCATTTTCTGCCAGTGGAATGGTTGCTGCCGAGAGAGGCTTCTGTGTGGCGGGGTTGGGGTGGGGGAGGCAACCTTCCAGCAATTCCCCATCTAGAGCCCCTGGTTTCCCGTGTGGGTCTGGCCAGTTTTGGAGTGAGTCTCCTGTGCTGCGACCTGCTGCACCGAAGGAGGTGTGTCCACAAATGGGGAGGCATGCCATGTAACAGAGCAAACCTATACGGAAGGCCGGTCACACATTGTCAGAATGTCGGCATCTCCCCCCTCCCCATTTGGGCAGAAACTTATTTTAACAGCCCCTGCAGCTGTAATTGCACTTGAAACTAAGTCTAGGCCAAGGATTACTTATTTAGAAAGAAGAATTGGACAGGGCTGAAGGTGTACTGGTTGGCTCTTGCTGGGAAAGATGCCGGGCTGGGTGGATCTTGGTCTGATCCCGCAAGCCTTTAAGAGGCTTTAAGCAACAGAGCTTGCTGAGAATCACAGAGGACAAGTCTTGCTTGAGCTGTAAAGAGAGCCTGAGTGTTTTGCGCGATCCAGTTAATGTGACTCGGTGAGCCCTGCTGGCTCTGATTAGACGTTAGAAAGGGAAGGGATACGCACACCAAAGTGTGTTCCACTCTCCCTTCTTCTGAGGAGCGCTTTCAGCCCACTGAAGAGGAGAGCAGAGCATATCAGGCCTGGCCTGTCCAGACCACATTTCCACCCTCAAACCCACCACCATGGCTGGAGATTCAGGGTGGTTTGATGGTGAAGGGTGTTGGACTGAGGTGCAGGAGACCCCAGGTTCGAGTCCCTGCTCTGCCACAGAAATCCGCTGGGTGGCTTTGGGCCAGTCACACACCCTCAGCTTAACCTACCATACCTGGTTTCTGCAAGGATAAACTAGAGGAGGGGAGGAGGATGCTTGGCCACTTTGGGCCACTGTCAGGGAGGAAGGCGATGAAAGATAACAGACATGGTGGAATGCTTCTCTGAAGGTAAAATGTCTTTGAGAGCCACTGTGGTTTTTCAAAAATTCCGTACTGGTGTTCTCCAACGTGAGATCGAGGGCCGCTGGCCATCGGTTAAAACAGCACGATAAGATTCGTTCCCCAGTGTAAACCACCAACGTCAAAGAAACCGAAGAACAGATTAAAAATTGGGCCAGCAGTCCTGTGGAACCCCAGAGTCCCCTGGGCAGCTGGCACTAGGAAAGAAGGGCATGTTTGTCTGGGCAGAAAGGCAGGCTGCAGGGCCCGGAAAGCGAAGGGAAGTCACGGGGTGGGAGTTCCAGGAACTGGGCACAAAGGCAAGATGGGCCGTCGTAACTGCTCTAGAGGGTAGAGGCACCCAGAGGAAAAAATCTGTTTCTGCAAGTGGACAGGGTCCTACCAGACGATTCTCATCCCTCTCAAGCCCCACAGAGGAGGAAAAAAATATTGTTGATGAGAATTGCTGTGACCATGCCACCCCTCTTAAATGATTTGTTCTAAAAAGGCCACCGTACAATGGCCGGTGCTCCTTAGCCAAGCTGTTAATTTTCTTGGTGCAAACTGCTGTGGGTTGTGTTATTGCCCCACCTGTGTACGTGACACAGAACTTCTTCTGCTACTGAAGTGCGACAGCAGTGTTAACATCTCCCCCCCCCCCCCACCCCATCTACTCAGCCCGAGATGTACCCAGGAAACTGCTGGGCGTTTCGAGGATCACAGGGGCATCTGGTCATCCGGCTGTCGATGATGATCCATCCTACAGCTTTCACGTTGGAACACATTTCGAAATCGCTTTCACCCAGAGGAAACATCGACAGCGCGCCGAAAGATTTCGCCGTATACGTGAGTTTTATCTGTGGCAAGCTGAATGCTTTTCCCCGTGTTGAATTGCAGTTAATGGTTATTCAAAGGATTTTAAATGCCGCAGCATTAGTAGATTTCATGATGACCCTGCTTCAGGGCTTGCTTCCCTTGAAGCCGTATTTGAGAGCTGTGGAAGACCAAAGCACTGAACTCATCAGGATCTTAAAGACCAGAGTGGGAAGGGACTTCTGGCAAAGAGACACTGAGACATGATAAACCAGGATATTCATCTTGTGCAAAACCCACTGACTTAAGTCTTCCGGATGCTTTTTTTGGCTGGCATTCCTCATTGCTTTGGCAAATTTTGTCCTCCACAGCAGCTCTTGGCTCTTTGGGGCGGGCTGTCCAAAGGTTTCGAAAAGCCCCCACCTTGCTTTGTTTCCAAAAGACATAGAGGACCACTGCCGCCGCCACCGCCCGGCCAGTGTGTTTTGGGGGCACTGAGATATGAAGGTTGTTCAAACCACAAGCTATAGACGGTCCCGTTTCTGAAATTGTTTCTGGGTTGTTTAATTCTGGTTGGTTTGGTTGTTTTTCTGTCGGCTTCAAGCTGGATGTTTCTCCTTTATCGGATAGCTTACTTCCTTGAACAGGCAAGATATGCATCCTAATAAACCAATAAAATTGCAAGATGGAAGTCAGATTCATTATTGCTTGCCGAAATATTTATACTCCCATCCTTCATTTTTTAAAAAGTCTACTAGGCTCTACATACGATCTCCCTCCCTCTTTATTCGTCTATGTTATGATATAGTGGGTCTTCCTGTCCTTTTAAGGAGAGAATCCTTTCATTACTGAGGTTTGCTTGTTTTTCATTTGAATCTTTTCTTTCGAATTGGAAGCACTATTAAACTTTTTTTCCCTCTTCCACAGGGTCTAGCGGATGAATATCAGGAAGAAGGTGTCCTCCTAGGGCAGTATATGTACGATCAGGATGGCAAATCGTTACAACTATTCCAAGTAACGGTATGTTAACTTTGCTAGAAAATACAGTTGCAAGATGCCTTTGTTTCTCTGTTCTGCCTTTGTGGCCTGCTCCCTTTCAGCACTGATGTGGAACTGTTGCATAAAGATCGCGATGTGTCAGTTTCCGAGTCACAAGGATCTGCCTGTGAAATAAACAACCGGACACTGGCCCTGCCCCAAGTGAGATCCAAACATGCTGATTATTCTATCTGTGCCAATACAGCCTCAAAATCTGCCGTCTGAGCCCACAGGCCGTATTTACTTGCTTGCTGGTCGTTTTTTATTCAGCTGAGAGACAAGAGCCAACTTTCAGTGAGGTTTTCTGACCTCCTTGGAAAAGGTTGTGGTTCTGGCAAGTAGCTTTTTAGACCAGGAACTTGTAAAAAATATCCTTAATCTCTGCAGCTGAAGTGCTCCAATTTTAAACAGCTGGATTAGAAGTCAGCTAAAAATGTTGTGGTTCTGCTAAAACAGGTTCCTTAGGACTGCTTTTAACCTCTTTATTAAAGGCATGCTGATGCACAGGTCTATTTCCAAGGGAAGAATCACTTGCAGAGGCTTATAGCTGTGAGACTGTCCCAATAGATATAGTCCACAACAGGTCTCCTTAAACAGATAGTCCTTTATTTGTAGAAAAGATCACGTTGGTCAGACACTTCTTCTGTTAAGCTTTGAATTGCAAGCTTTGCAATCATAATTATACTGGATACTGAATTGCAATCATAATTATACTGGATATGGAATATGACCCAACTACCCTCTACCAATCAATACAGAGAATTCTTGGCGCCCAAATATACTGGCCCAGTGTTCCCAAGGAAAGCGCGGCAAAATGAGTTCTCAAGGAGAAATACTGTTGAACATTTTGGGAGAACAGTTCCCAGAGAATTTAAGAATACATAACACCTGTGGTTCTTGTAACACATAACAGGAGGCACTTCCTTTCAAGGTCGTTAACTGAGGAGGCTAGAGATAAAAGCGAATGAGTAATGAGCATGCACAAAGCAAAGCGAGTGATGCTTGCATTCCAAAAAGGGGGGGGGGGGGGCAGAAAGGCTTAGCCAGCTGTAAAATTGGAATATTGACGCAGTCACTCCCGTCTATGGCAGTTCACTGACAATAGTGTAGACTACTCCAGGTTAAAGACCATTGTTGAGCTTTATCTATGATGAACTCATGAATGTTAGCAGGCCAGTATCTGTGGCTGCAACATTTAAGAAGCAGCAGGGGGAAGTGGCCATGAAAAGTGTGTGACAAGTAGAAGGCAAATGTGGAAGGGTATGGAGGAGTTTACTGGGGCAAGACTTTGGATCCTTTTAAGGTAAAAAGCACAAACCAGCCTAAACTGAAACCATTTTCAATCCCATTGATTTTAAGTGGAAGAGATTTAAGCTCATGTTGGACTGTCCCGTTGAAATTGTTTTGAGTGAATAAGTGTTTCATTGTGGCTGGAAAACAGGCGTGGGTCTTCAGCACATTGCAATGGCACATTTGCTGCCAAAAAACCCTTAAATTTCCTAAAATAAATGCTGAGAGACGGGGAGGGCGGGATATAAATCCAAAAAATAAATCTATATATCTAATTCTGAAGGCGCCCCCTGCGTGTGGATACCTAAATCCGTGCCGGGGGGGGCACCTGGGGGGCAGGGAGATTTCCCTACACATGGGGACACTCCCCCCGTGTGCAGAAAAATCCGAAAAGTTTTTAAAAATATTCGGGGGATATTTAAATCTTCCCCCAAAGTTAAAGCGTTCTCTGCGCATGCACAGAGAATGCTTTGGCCACTGTTGGGGAGGGGGTGGCTTGGCGGGCCTCGGGCCTCGCCGCCGCTTCTGGAACGGGGGAGGGGGCGGGAGGCAGCTCGGTGGGCCTCGGGCCTTGCCACGCTGCCGTCCGGTGAACGGGAGGGGGTGGAGGGCGGGAATACTCCTCCCCCCACACAAGTATCGCCGGTTTGCCTCTTGTAAATAATAAATAATAAAATAAATTTATGTGTCTTTTTCTTTCTTGTAGGAGGCAGTGGACAAAGCATACCAGATTGTCGAATTAAAAATCCTTTCCAACTGGGGCAATGCTGAGTACACGTGCCTATATCGTTTCCGTGTTCACGGAAGGCTCACCCAATGAATGTGATGCACGGTTCCTCGCGTTTCCCCCCCCCCCCATTGTATATATGTATATAGTGTAGAAGACTGCCAGCCTGAAGGCTCAGCCCATAACTGCCGCAGAGTTTTATATTTTTTAACATTTCATTTTGTTGCATGCCAAATAAAACAAAATCCAGTTAACCAAAAGCGAAAATCTTTATTTTGCGACACGAGAGTGTAAAGACACAGTCAGTCTAGCATGAGACCTGGGATTCATGAGGGATTATTAAAAATGCACTTGGAGAGAAGGGATTGTATTTTTTTAAAAAAATCTCCCTTTTCCATTTGTTCTCTTTTGAGCAAGTTGATGGCAGTCGTGATTAGTATTTACTATAAGTCTGGAATTAGTTATTAGTATGGAGTGAGTGTGTTGTCAGTATGTTGAATGCAGGCTTAGCTGAGGGTTCGTCCCAAACGGATATATAGTGTACATAGAGGAAGAAGGGAGTTGTAATCCCAGAAGGAATGGTTTGTGTGGTCCTGAATTAGATGGGCTCATGAGGAGGGGGGGGGGGGGGGTAGTAAAAAATGTGTAGTGAGATGTAGTGAAAGAAAAAACCAGACTTGAGTGATGCCAGAAATGTTCTGCCTCTGGTTAACTTGCAAGCAAAATTCGCACCCTGCGCTTATTCGCACATTTTTTGTTTGTTTATGGTTTATCTTCTCAGAGCTTTTGTTGGGGCTCCTGGCATTGCTGCTAACCTTTTAGAACGCCAGGGGAAACCCCCCCCCCCCAAAATAATGTGCATTTGGGGAAAGCCCCAAAGGACACGACTAGCTCTGCGACGGAGTCATCTGCAAAAAAATAAAAATAGAACTTGGTGGGGGATTTCGGCACAGCAACCAAAGTTTTACTGGAACGCCTGTGGATAACGGGGCTGCTCTTTAAATTATTGACACACCCTCGTGGCTCCGGATCCATTTTGAATACGATACGAATACTGTTAAACTCCAGCTGGAAAAAGTTTCCTTAAACTGACGTCATGCACAACTTTTCCCTCGCTCGAACGCCACTTTTCGGTGGTGGGGTGAGAGGAGGAGGAGTAGCTGAACTTGAAGTATATGTTTCTTTCTTCTTGGAAAGACAATGGTGGTGCTGTGTGGTTTCCCAAATAGGTGGCTAATGCGTGTTCCACAAGAGTCCTCAAATATTTATTTTTTTAAAGACGTCGTCTCTGGAGGAATACTGTGTTTTATTCAGTTAAAGTTCAGCTAGAAATAGAACCAATGGCCTGTTGAGAAGAGTTTGCTAAATATGTATAGGTGTTTCATATACTGTAGGTTAAAATATATAAAATAAATATATAAATATAAGAATCGTTCTGTATAAACCTAAATTGGGGAGCTGAGAGGGCGGGGAATATTTTGAATAACACTAACTTTAACACTAACTTATTTTTAAAGAAGAAGAAAAAAAAAGAAAAATAGGACTTTGTGCAATGTATTTTTGTAAATGCTTTTTTCAGAATATTTGTCCCTCATATCCTTTGCTGCCTTCCAAACGGACAAGAACCTATTAAAAAATGTTTAAGAGTTTTGATTTTTTTTTAAGTGCATGTAATATTTGGAAGTGAGTAATAAAGTTTCTTTTCTTCTTTGGGAGGTGTGCTAAATGGCTCTAAATCTCACAGAGAATGACTGCTCCTTGAAAACCGGTTGTATCGTAAATGTCTCTGTGTGTGTGACATTCACACCAACTCCACTTAGTATATGACTGCCTCACAGCTTACATGTTAGTGGGGAAACAACACTAGAGAACTTGAGCTGCAACCTGGATCACTTTCAAAAAGAGTCATCTCCGACTCTCTCTCTTTCTCTGGCCGTCAGCTGCGACGGCTGAATGGGATCGCCATGTATGAAGGTATACTGGGTTTGGATCCTGATCTGGCATGAAACTGATCAGATGTTACAGATTGGTGGGGAAGGATGGAACTCCCAGTTTAATATGTGTGGGGTAGAGTTGCCAGCGCCAGGTTTAGCAGTTCACACTCTTCTTTTGTGCATGGTTTATCTTTTCAGTGCCTTGTAAGGGATCCTGGCATTGCTGCTGATCTTTTAGAACGCCAAGAGGAAACCTCCAAACTAATGCACATTTGGGAAAGGCCTCAAGGACACAGCTCTGCTACATAGTCATCTGCTAAAAATAAAACTTGGGAATTTCAGAACCGCAACCAAAGTTTCACCAGAACTCCTTTTCCATTGATCCTCTTTTTAGCCAGTTGATGGCAATTTAGTATTAGTATGGAATAGGGGTTGCCGGGTCTGGGTTGGAAAATACCTGGAGACTTTGGGGGTGGATCTGGGAGAGGGTGGGGTTTGGGGAGGGGAGGGGCCTCAGCTCAGTACAATGCCATATAGTCCACCCTCCAAAGCAGCCCTTTTCTCCAGGAGAGCTGATCTCTGTCAGCTGGAGATCTGTTGTATAGCAGGAGATCTCTTGACCCCACCTGGAGGCTGGCAACCCTAGTATGGAATGGGTATGTTGTTGTCAGTATATTGAATGCAGGCTTAGCTGAGTATTTGCCCCAAACAGAAATACAGTATATATAGAGGAGGAAGGGACTCTGGTTCCAGAAGGAATGTCGTTTGTGGGCCTGAACTTCCGCATCGATTGTTATGTGGGACTTCTGTAGGGCTTTTATTATTGTTTGATTATTAGAAGTTTGAGCTGTTGAATGCCCGTCCCTTTCCACTTTCTCCTCTATTCCCTCTTTTGCCCCTCTGTTTCCACTGTCCACAGTGGGACTGTTCAAAGGTGCACGGTGTTACAAGGTTCCAGTTGCTGTCCCCCAGAAGGAATGATGTCAAGGACTGAACAAGGGACCCACTGGCGATTTAATACAGGATGCTGAATCGCCCTCATCTGCTAAAACGCTTGCCACATTCTGTCCACTGTTTGGCCCATATAGATTTTGGGTCAACCTTTTATTATTTCCACTCACGCCCAGGTGGCCACTGAAAGAACTAGCATTTGGCACCTTCAGCAAGCCCTTTCCGTGTTCTTGGGCCACCACTAACTGCTCATATAGTTTAACTGCCATTTTCCCACTTTCCTCCAGGGATTCCATGTAACCTGCATTCATCAGTTGCACAGGATGTTTGTGAGGTCAGGAGGGTTTGTTTTGGCCCTGTCTTTTAAGGACTGCAAACTTGCCGTCCTGTTGTGGTTTTGCTGTACTTTCAGTTGATCCTTCTCTCACAGCTGGAATCGTGCTTGTTCCCTTCAACCCATGGTGATTTTAATTCCCTCCTCAGAGGTTTCACTACAGGGTAAGGTTTCTCGGGTGCCCACACCTTGTTTTGGATCCAATGCCCCTAGCTGAGTTTTGCTTCGGGAGCTAGTTGTCACTTTTACCCTGGCTACGTTTGGCCCAGGTCATCCTTCAACATCATGGGGGCAGGGATTTCATCAAGCACACCCCACCTCCCAAAGACCATCGCAGTCTTTATACCAGGGGTGTCAAAATACCCGCCCATCCAGGGCTCTTATCCGGCCCGCAAGCGACTGGTCATTAGCTTTATTGGCAGATGACAGAGGCCTTTATGTCCTTGTATAATGTCCTTGTATAATGTCCCAGTGCTAATAAGTCATGGGCGGTGGAAGCAGGAAGGGAGGGCATCAGGGAGATACTGTAAGAGTGTTAAATGTTTTAGGCATGTTTGTATTTTGAGTAAAAAAAAAAGAATAACATAATCGGGTTTGCCTGTGTCCTTTATACCATTTACATCTCCCCTGTCTGACATTTCATTTTATGGCATGCATGACTCAGCCCGACAAAGTGACATTTATATCAGATCCGGCCCTCGTAACAAATGAGTTCAGCACTTCTGCTTACTACTGTCTATGTACCTTAGCAGGGCTTTCCAGCCCTTGAATTTATGTTTTTCTTCACCCAGTTTTCTAATTTTGCCAAGGGAGGTTTGGGTGATGGTGCCCTCAGACCCTGAATCCCTTCTTGCTAATGACTGAAGTCCGTCCACTACCAACGGTGGTTCACTGTGAGCAGGAACCGTGCCTTGCTCTGGTGTTACGAACACACCTCCTCCGGCATGGCCGGTGCTTAAAGGGGCAGTTGGTCCTTCCAGAGTCTGATCCTCCAGGGAGGCTTCTAAAGGTTTTAAGCCCTCTGTGTCAGTTACTGTTAACTGTTTAGGAGCCCTGGAAGTCTGTGTTTGTTTCATAACGTTCACTTGGTCTTATATATTACGGCCAGTTTGGTTATTCATTCTTGGGCAATTCCAACTCTGGGGTCCTGTCTCACCACACTTGTAACAGTCCTTCCATGTTTGGGGGGCAACTGTTACTCAGATGTCCTGCTTCATCATGTTGAAATCACATCCCCCCCCCACCCCGGTGTCCCCTCTTCTCTGCCCTGAGGTGTTTTCCTGGCCTTTTTGCCACCACCTCCAGTATAGCCTACGTCAAGCGGGCGAGGTTCTTTCCGTGGCGTGCCCTGTCTTAAAGCGGTTTTCTGGAAATACATTTTCTCTCCCCTCCCCGCCACCAGCAGTTCCATTCCTCTCAACTTTTAATTTCCACGTTCCTAATTTGAATTCGTTGTTCCTTAGCCGCTAATCTGGCTAATTCAGTTTGTTCCTGTTGTTCAAGCTGAGCCAGTGGCCTTCTCGCCTTCATTTTCCACATTTCTCTCTCCACTCCGCGGCTTGTTTCTCGAGCGGCACCATCTTTATCCTCAGCAGGCTTCATTTTCTTGGGAGGCGTTTGTGTGGCAACACCCTCTACTTTACCACTTTCTGTGGCCTCAGTAGTGTCAGATCTTCTTGCCAAACCGATTCTGTCTTTTCGTAACTATTTGATGATCTCTGTTAGAGTTCCTCCTGACCTTCTACTAGAAACCTAGACTGTAGGAGGGCAAATCCTCCTACAAAAAATTTTTTTGCCAGCTTGTTTCCCCTCCTTTTTAAACTGCCTAGGATTCTTTTTACTGCACCTCTTTACATGTTACCTGGCCACACGCAAACACAGCAACAGGTGTTCTCTACTTTCCCAGGGCTTTTTACCTCAAGAACACCTCCAACTGGGGCAATGCCGAGTACACATGTGCCTGTATCGTTTCTGTGTGCATGGGATGTGCCCCAATGAATGTGACACAGGGTTTCCTCTACTAGTCCCCCCCCCCCAAAAAATATGTATATAGTGCAAGCCTGTAGCTATAGTAGGGCTTTTGGGGGCGCTGCCCCTTTTCTTAAAGGCACAGCCCCACAAGAATTTCTCCTGTAAATGCTTATAAAAATCATGTTTAAACTTTTTTTTAAAAGGCATGGGCTCCTTTAAGCAGATTGGGGTGCTGTAGCTGACTAATTCCCACACTGAGCAAGGGGTTTGGAGTAGGTGACCTCCAGGATCCCTTCTTTGTGTCGGGAAATTGGTCTCCTTTAAGAGTTTTTCTGCCTAAGTGCTAGCTTTCTTGCCTACAAAAGTCATCACCCCCCACTTGCCGGCTTGTTCTCAGAACTGTTGCTTAGGCTGGCGGAAGGGATTAACTTGCAGCAGCTGAGAACTGTCATCTAAAGTGGTTGACCGCTTGCAATTTAGAGATCTCTCCTGGTCACAGCTTTCTGTTGGCTAAATGGCTTTTCTTTCTGCACTAAGTTCAGCCCCACCAGGAAAAAAATCACCCCACAAGCCACAAAATCCTGGCTACAGGCCTGATACAGTGGAGAAGACTGCCAACCTGAATTGTATGCCACACTGAATGGTTATTGCTTGAATGCTCAGTCGGTAACTGCCAGAGAGCTTTATACTTTTTAAACATTTGATTCTATTGCATGCCAACCTGCAGACCAACAAAACAAAACCCAGTTAACCAAAAGGGAAAATCTCTGTTCTGCTACACGGGAGTGTAAAGACACAGTCCTTCAAGCATGAGACCTCAAATCTGTTAGGGATTTTTTAAAACGCACTTGGGGAGGAGGAGTTGTAGTTTTAAAAAATCACCCTTTTCCATGTGTCCTCTTTTGAGCAAGTTGATGGCAGTCGTAATTAGTATTTACTATAAGTCTGGAATAAGTAATTAGTATGGGATGAATCACAGAATCACAGAGTTGGAAGGGACCTCCAGGGTCATCTAGTCCAACTCCCTGCACAATGCAGGAAACTCACAAAGACTTCCCCCTCCACACCCGCAGTGACCGCTGCTCCACGCCCAGAAGATGTCAAAAAAAAAACCCTCCAGGATTGCTTCTTGACCCCAAAGTGACAATCTGCATTTCCCTGGGCGTGTGAGAAAGGGCCACAAGAACTAAGCACTGAGGCAACTCTTCCTCCCGTCCCTCTCATGATCTGCCTAAGTTCACAGAATCTGCATTGCTGGCAGATGGCCATCTCTAGCCTCTGTTTGAAAACCTCCAAAGAAGGAGAGCCCACCACCTCCAGAGGATATGAGGATAGATTCCGGTGGGTAGCTGTGTTGGTCTGAAGCAACAGAACGAAGTTGAAGTCCAGTGGCTTTGAGACAAAAGTCTAATTCTGCATGCACATGAAAGCTTATACCCAGAATTAAACTTTCTTGGTGCCCCTGGACTCAAACTTTGTTCTAGTATGGAATGAGTATGTTGTTGGTATATTGAATGCAGGCTTAGCCAAGCTTTTGTCCCAAACAGAAGTCTAGTGTGCCTAGAAAAAGAAAGGAGTTCTGATCCCAAAAGGAATGTTGTGGGCTCATGAGGCTAGGTGTGGGTGGGTGGGGGGAACAGACTTAAGAAAGGGATGCCAGAAATGTTCTGCCTCTGGGTAACTTGCAAGCGTCTGAGCCGTCAACTTCTCTGCTGCCAGCCCTTAACTGTCATTTTTCAACGGCTGCTTTTTTCAGTTTTCCTTCTCTCAGAATTCCATCAGCTCTCACTGACTGCTCTGAGGGAGAGGCTGAACTTAGCCTGCATGTCACACACACATTTGAGGAAAGCCTCAAGGACGCAATTAGCTCTGCAGCAGAGTCATGTGCAAAGCAATAAAAATAGAACTTGGTGGGGAACTTCAGCACAGCAACCCCAAAGAGTGATGAACGCGTGGAATTCACTGCCACAGGAGGGGGTGGGGGATACAAGCATGGACGGCTTCAAGAGGGAATTAGGTAAACATATGGAGCAGAGGTCCATCAGTGGCTATTAGCCACAAGGTACAGATAGGATCTCTCAGTCTGGGGCAAGGGGTGCTCTGTATTCTTGGTGCTTGGGGGCGGGGGCAACAGCAGGAGGGCTTCTAGTGTCCTGGCCCCACTGCTGGACCTCCTGAGGGCACCTGGTGTTTTTGGCCACTGTGTGACACAGAGTGTTGGACTGGAGGGGCCACTGGCCTGACCCAACATTGGCTTCTCTTATGTTCTTCTGAGCCATAAAGGAAGCCCTTCTTCACCCAAAGAGTGATTAACACATGGAATTCACTGCCACAGGAAATGGTGGCAGCTACAAGCATGGACAGCTTAAAGAGGGAATTAGATAAACATCTGGAGCAGAGGTCCATCAGTGGCTATTAGCTACAAAGTATAGATAGGAACTCTCGGTCTGGGGCCAGTGATGCTCTGTATTCTTGGTGCTTGAGGGGGAGGGGCTACAGTGGTGGGGCTTCTGGTGTCCTGGCCCCACTGCTGGACCTCCTGAGGGCACCTGGTGTTTTAGCCACTGTGTGACACAGAGTGTTGGACTGGAGGGGCCACTGGCCTGATCCAACATTGGCTTCTCTTAGGTTCTTATATGGAGCAGAGGTCCATCAGTGGCTATTAGCCACAAGGTATAGATGGAAACTCTGAGTCTGGGGCAAGTGATGCTCTGTATTCTTGGTGCTTTGGGGGGGGCAACAGTGGGAGGGCTTCTGGAGTCCTGGCCCCACTGCTGGACCTCCTGAGGGCACCTGGTCTTTTTGGCCACTGTGTGACACCGAGTGTTGGACTGGATGGGCCACTGGCCTGATCCAACATTGGCTTCTCTTAGGGTCTTATATGGAGCAGAGGTCCATCAGTGGCTATTAGCCACAAGGTATAGATAGGATCTCTCAGTCTGGGGCAAGTGATGCTCTGTATTCTTGGTGCTTGGGGGCGGGGGCAACAGCGGGAGGGCTTCTAGTGTCCTGGCCCCACTGCTGGACCTCCTGAGGGCACCTGGTGTTTTTGGCCACTGTGTGACACAGAGTGTTGGACTGGAGGGGCCACTGGCCTGATCCAACAGTGGCTTCTCTTAGGGTCTTATATGGAGCAGAGGTCCATCAGTGGCTATTAGCCACAAGGTATAGATAGGATCTCTCAGTCTGGGGCAAGTGATGCTCTGTATTCTTGGTGCTTGGGGGCGGGGGCAACAGCGGGAGGGCTTCTAGTGTCCTGGCCCCACTGCTGGACCTCCTGAGGGCACCTGGTGTTTTTGGCCACTGTGTGACACAGAGTGTTGGACTGGAGGGGCCACTGGCCTGATCCAACAGTGGCTTCTCTTAGGGTCTTATATGGAGCAGAGGTCCATCAGTGGCTATTAGCCACAAGGTATAGATAGGATCTCTCAGTCTGGGGCAAGTGATGCTCTGTATTCTTGGTGCTTGGGGGCGGGGGCAACAGCGGGAGGGCTTCTAGTGTCCTGGCCCCACTGCTGGACCTCCTGAGGGCACCTGGTGTTTTTGGCCACTGTGTGACACAGAGTGTTGGACTGGAGGGGCCACTGGCCTGATCCAACAGTGGCTTCTCTTATGTTCTTCTGAGCCATAAAGGAAGCCCTTCTTCACCCAAAGAGTGATTAACACATGGAATTCACTGCCACAGGAAGTGGTGGCAGCTACAAGCATGGACAGCTTAAAGAGGGAATTAGATAAACATCTGGAGCAGAGGTCCATCAGTGGCTATTAGCTACAAAGTATAGATAGGAACTCTCGGTCTGGGGCCAGTGATGCTCTGTATTCTTGGTGCTTGGGGGGGGGGGGCAACAGTGGGAGGGCTTCTAGTGTCCTGGCCCCACTGCTGGACCTCCTGAGGGCACCTGGTGTTTTAGCCACTGTGTGACACAGAGTGTTGGACTGGAGGGGCCACTGGCCTGATCCAGCATTGGCTTCTCTTAGGTTCTTATATGGAGCAGAGGTCCATCAGTGGCTATTAGCCACAAGGTATAGATAGGAACTCTCAGTCTGGGGCAAGTGATGCTCTGTATTCTTGGTGCTTGGGGGTGGGGGTGGCAACAGTGGGAGGGCTTCTAGTGTTTCTTTGCCCCACTGCTGGACCTCCTGAGGGCACCTGGTCTTTTTGGCCACTGTGTGACACCGAGTGTTGGACTGGAGGGGCCACTGGCCTGATCCAGCATTGGCTTCTCTTATGTTTTTCTGAGATCTCCAGCCACTACCTGGAGGTTGATAAAGAGAGACTCACAGAAATGAGCTACCCCCAAAAAAATTATGCTGTGAAGACTTACTAATTATAAAACCCCATCTTATTATAATTAATAAATACAAGTTGTGCAACAAATCTTGCACTTTACTATGACTGGTTGCCAAATATCGGTTTGGACGTCTTTACAAATTTGCATTGGAATCTCCAGTCTTAGTACTGTGTCAGCATTCGTGCAAAAATTAGTAACCGACACACACAAAAACTGTTGTGTAACTTGTATTTACCACAATGAGATATATGACTTTATCACTGGTAAGTTTTCACTCCCTGGAGCTTAGCGACCCTGCGTAGAATACGGAACCCACTACACGCTGCCTTTTGGAACAGCCATTTTCTCCGGGCTAGCCGATCTCGCCTGGCGCCTGTTATAATTCCGGGAGTTCTCCAGGCCCCGCCTGGAGGAAGTTGGCAACTCCAGCGAGCCTAACGCCGCCGGATTCCTTCGACGTCTCAGCGTTGCCATAGAGACGTCCCCGCCCCGCCCCTGCCGCGTTTGCGGTTGTCACGTGACCCGGCGCGTCGGGGGACGTCGGCGGCATTGTGGCGAATGTCCCTCGCCGGCCGCCGTCCTCCTTGCCTCCCTCCCCGCGGTCGCTGGGCGGGGCCGACGGAAGCCGGGCAGGCGCGGTGGTGCGAGGCGACTCCGGTGGTGTGTCTCTCTGTCGCCCCGCAGTCATGGCGGCGGAGCAAGAGGGCTTGAAGGGTGGCGGCAGCGGCGGCGGCGGCGGGAACAACAGCAGCGGGAGGAACCGCGGCGGCGTCCAGCGCGTCGAAGGCAAGCTCCGCGCCAGTGTCGAGAAGGGAGATTATTACGAGGCGCACCAGATGTACCGGACGCTTTTCTTCAGGTACGCGGCGGGGGGGGGGCGGGCGGGCGGGCGGGCCGCTGCGCGCGCACCAAGCCCTTCTTCTCCCCTCTCCACCTCCTCCTCCGCCTCCCCCGCGCGCGAGAATCCTTCCTTCGCCCCGCCTCTTTCCAGACGTTTCCAGCGACGCGGCGGCAGCAGCAGCAGCGGCTAGTCGGCCTCCCCCCGCACGCCATTGGCCGCGCCGGCTGCCGCTCCCGCGCCCCCGCCGCCTGATTGGTCGAGAAAGAGGGAGGTGGTCCGGCGGTGACTCCTGCGTAGGCCGGAGGGAGAGAAGAAAGGGCAGGGGGGCTGGAATGGGGAATCTGGCCCGAAGTCATCGCTAGGGGGGTCGTTCGTGCAACAGCCCCGCGAGGGAGGCAGAGGCTGAGAGAGGAGGAGTGGTTCAAAGTCACCCACAACGTAAATGGCCCCCCTTGTGCGCACAACAACCCTGCGAGGGAGGTGAAGGTGAGGCTGGCCTGAGGACTAGGGTTGCCAGTCTCTAGGTGGAGCCTGGAGACTCCCCAGGAGAACAGCCGATCTCCAGGCTACAGAGAGCAGTTCCCCAGGAGAAAACAGATGCTTTGGCGGGTGGACGCTTAGGATGATACACCCTGCCCCTTCCCAGGTTCCACCCACAAAATCTCCAGGAATTTCCCAGCCTGGACTTGGCAGCCTTACCAAGGGCACCTCACCTGCTGCTTTTCATCATGTTCTCTTTCTCTGTTCTGTTGTCACAACTAATGCTCCCTCTAAGCTGTGGAGTCTTGTGAGCAAAAACTCTACTTTGCAAGCTACAAGCACTAAAGTTATGAGCGAGCAGTTTGGCTACTGCATAAATTAGTTTGCTCTGGAGCCATCCTTCCTGCGATAAGACAAAAATGTGTGAGCCGGAGGCTAGAAATAACCAGTGTTCCCTCTAAGCTGAGTTAGCTAGCTAACAGTTTTCTAGCCTCCGGCTCACACATTTTTGTCTTATCTTGGAAGGACGGCTCCAGAGCAAACTGATTTATGCAGTAGCCAAATCGCTTGCTCCCAACTTTAATGCCGGTAGCTCACAAGGTAGAATTTTTGCTCACAAGACTCCACAGCTTAGAGGGACCATTAGTCACAACAACTCTATGAGGTAGGGTCGGCTGAGAGAGAATGAGTGGCTCAGAGCCCCCCAAGTAATAAATTTCATGGATTGCTCATCCTCCTTTTTATCCTCACAACATCACTTAGGAGTTGGGAAGGCTGAACCAAAATGACTGGTCCAGTGACTCGACCAGTGTGATTAATAGCATTCCTCACTAGTCCATTTCATCCTCACAACAGTCCTGTGCGGTAGACTGGACTGAGGGGAGATTACTGGCCCCAGGGGCACCCCTGCAAGCCATAGGTGAGCATCCATGCCAATACCTTCTGGGTGGCTGGCCCCAGGCTACAGGACTCCTTCACCCGGGAGTTATAGTTTACTCCTCATTGCAGGCTTTGCAACAGTCCATTAAAAACATCTTGTCTGTTATCTGCTACCTTTTAATTCTTCCAGCAGGAAGCTCAGATGAGCCATACATGGTTTCCCCCTCTTCCTTTTAATCTTCCCAACAATCCTGTGAGGTAGGCCAGGCCAAGGGCTACAAACAGGCCTGGAGAGAAAAATGCCTTGTCATTGTTACCAGTGGCTTAGTTGGCACTTGGGTGGAGGTAAACAACATCAGCTGATCAACGGCATCCTATTCTATAAAAGAAGACTGGTCTTTTCCCACAGGCCTGTGTTAGCAGCCCTGGTTAGGCCATGAGAGACAGACTGGCCCAAAGTCACCCAGTAAGCTTCACGGCAAGTAGGGGATTTACACATAAAGCAGCATCAAAATGTTTGCCGTCTACTGGAAGTTAAAACTAAATCATGGATGAAGCCTGGCTGAACAGCACTGCCATCTGAACTGTACAAGGGAAGAGGCTGCTCTTAACTCAACTGGTGGCCCATTCCACAGAAACAACATGGGCTTCCAAAGAAAATGTTCTTGCCATTCTGGTTACAGATCACTGTTTTTTAGGGGAGGGGAGAGAAAGCAAAGCTTGTTGGGAAGGTTTCAGAGGCCATCAGGTCTGTGGGACCCAGGCTGTAAAGGGTCTTAAAGGTCCAGCCCACCATCTTGAACTTGATCCAGAAAGAGACTAGTACAGCTGGTACAATAATTGCAGTCATGAGCAGTTTTCAGAGGTTATTCTGCTGGGTGTGGAAGCTCCCTTTAGTCATCATGACTGGTAGCCTGCAGTTTAACTACTTGTTCTCATGTCTGTCCTGCCCTTATTTATTTACTCGAACAACAGCCTTGTGAGGTAGGCTAGGCTGGCCCATTGAAAAAGGGGAGTGTTTTATACCAGTCTGGTGTAGTGGTTAAGTGTGTGGACTCTAATTTGGGAGAACCGGGTTTGATTCCCCACTCCTCCGCTTGCATCTGCTGGATGACCTTGGGCACGCTGTAGCTCTGGCACAGCTGCTGTTGTGGGGAGGGGAAGGGAAAGGAGTTTGTAAGCCGCTCTGAGACTCCCTTGGGTAGTGAAGGGCGGGGTATAAATCCAATCTCTTCTTCTTTTTCTTCTTCTGCCTTAAGGAGTCTCAAAGCGGCTTACGATTGGATTCCCTGACACCCATAACTCAGTGGGAATTTGAGCCTGGGCCTCCCTGTTAAGCGCGAACCACTGCACCATGCTAATAACCCTCTAGACTGACTTATTGCAACATGTGCCTTTGTGGGCGACAAGCCCTTGCATCAGATTCAGTTCAGTGGTCATAGCTGTCAGATGGAATTGGGCACCACAAAACATAGCAAAGGCCTTTGGCTTAGAGTACTTCAGGAAGAAGTTATGGCTGTCCCCTATGAATTCGTCTGTTGGCTAAATAAGGCCTCCGTTCAGAGACACTAGACCAGTGAGTTGCTGACTACAACCCTGGTAACCACTGTAGCTTTATGTGTCCCACTTGTGGCCTTCCAGAGGTGCGGGCCCGACACAGTGTTGACGGACATTCGGTTTGATCCAGCAAAACTGTTCCCTCCAGAAACTTGGGCGCTGAGATACGCTAATAAAAAGGCAAGGTGGGAGAGACTTGGCTATTTTGAAGGCTTAAGAAATACCAATGATAAGTTTGTTGCAGGCTGGCTCCACCCTGCAGAGGTTCAGGTCACAAATAAACCTGTTTGTCCACAGCTCTGCTGCAGGTAGGCATGCTTGGAAGCAGGCTGCTTTGACTTCAGTGGCGCTTACTTCTGAGCAGACGGGCTTGGAATCGAGGCATTTCTGGAGTCTCCGTTTTTGTTAGCAGACGGACTTCCCTGAAACCGGCATGAATTCCTGCACCCCTCAGAACCTGGGGTGGGCGGCAGTCAGTTGAAACGCACCACAATAAAATCAGGGTGTAAGAGACAGAGTTAAAATAAAGAACTGGTTTTTAAAAATCAGCCCATGTGAGAAGGCTTTTCAGAACTGTTCATATTTGGACTATAGGCGAATCTGTTTGGGAATGGATTTTCAGCCCCCATCCACATCCCCCCCCCCGAAGGCCCATGTATCTGCCCTTGTTCATACTTTGCACGTGGCCAGTGTGGAGTTCAAGGGAGTGAGCTTGGTGATTCTACATAATGGTGGAGGAACTCTCTTAAGTAGGATTTACACCCTTTTGCTTGAGGTTAATTAGGGGAGAACAATGGCTACCGGATTCGTATTCAGTCATGTAGGCTGGAATCACCAGTTTCATCCGTAGAAAGAAAGGGGCGAGTTTGGTGTAGTGATTGAGTGCGCGGACTCTAATCTGGGAGAACCAAATTTGATTCCCCACGCCTCCACTTGCAGCTGCTGGATGACCTTGGGCAAGCCATAGTTCTGACAGGTAAGAAGTCTTCAGACACACAAAGCTGTTTGATGATAGGTCAGATCATGATGGGTCCGTGTCGTTCAGAGAATAGTCTCCACCGGCTGACAAGTGCTCTTCAAGGTCTCAGGCTAGAAAAAGGTCTTTCCCAGCAACTGCCGCCTTTCATTGCTGATGCCAGGGACTGAACCTGGGAGCTTTCAGCTTGCAAAGCCTACGCTCTGCTGATCAGCCCTGTCTCCCTCACCAGATCAGCACTCCCATTAGTTAACCTCAGGGTGCATCTGGTTTCCAAATCATGCCCAGTACGAGAGTCAAGGAAGACTTTGGCAGGGGGAAGGGCGATAGTGAACAGGCTGAACGGTGGGAGAGCCTTATCCCTCAAACCCTTTGCTCTAGACAAGAGGCGCCCAAAGAAGGATGGGATGAGGATCGGAGAAGGGACTTAAAGTGTCGTCCTCAGCAGAGTTATGTTCTTCTGAGCCAGTTGACACCAACACACTGGGAGGGTGCAACTCTGCGTAGGATTTACACTCTTAATGTCACTGCCATGGGTTTGGCAGCTAGGCGGAGGAAAGGATTTAGGAGTAAGCCGAGCTGAGCTTTGCGGTTAGGTGTGTTTGGGCCTGGCCCTCGTGGGAGGCAGGGGCATCTGTCTGGCTGAATCTTGCTGACCGTGTCGGCCGTTTGTCTCACCAGCTTCCCGCTTTTTCTCAGGCGGGGGCAGGCGGTGTACAGTGGTTTCTCTCTGATCCCCCTGCCCTGCGAGAACAGAATCCTTGACAAACATGAGAAACTGGAGCACTTGGCACGAGGGAGGTTTCGAATTCCAGGGCACGTGCTTGGAAGCGGAGGCATTTGGCAGAAGCACAGGCCGTTGCGCCGAAGCCATTTTGATCTGGGGAGAATGACACTGTCCCACTGCGCAGTGTCAAAACACACAAGAGGAGCTGCTTCAGGAGCGCTGCTTGCACCGGTAGGATTGATGCCACTCTCTTGCCCCCCTCCAGATTTAGGCTTCAGCGTGTTACTCCCAAAGATGAAACACGGAACAGCTGATAGGAATACTCTTTACGGCCCGCCCTGCTCTCGGCAGTTGTCCTCCTGGGAACTCCAGGAAGCTACAAGCCAATCCTAATAGTTCGTGTCTTCAACAATCACATGACTAAAATTGCAGATCTGGCGTTCTGCTTGGTGCCAGAGCCACGCTCCTCTCAGAGCTGCAAATTATCGTCATTCAAGGTCGTTACAGCCTACAATTTGTGATGACCTGCTTTCCTCATGAAAAGAAGAGGGGGAAACCGACAATATATATCCTTCCTTACTAAAAACACACGCAGCGGGGCAGGTTGTGTTTGTTTATCTTTTCTCAAGCTTCTTATTTTATTAGATTTTGCGTGCCCCTCTTCCACCACTCAGAGCAGTGTGCTTCGTTTCCCCTCATAATCAAAACGGTAGATCAGACTGAGAGAAGGCAAGAGAGCGAGCATGTATTTGTGTGGAGGAGACTCCCAAGTAGTCGGCCCAGTACCGCAAGAAGAGCCCTGCTGGATTAGACCAGTGAGGGTTCATCTAGGCCAGCATCCTGGCTCATACAGTTGCGCTGAAGCCATTTTGAAGATCCTCTGGAGGGCCAACAACAGGGCACAGATGCCGAGGCCTTCCCCTGATAAGAACATCAGAAGAGCCCTGCTGGATCAGCCCAGTGGTCCATCTAGTCCAGCATCCTGTCTCACACAGTGGCCAACCACTTCCTCTGGAGGGCCAACAACAAGGCAGAGAGGCTGAGGCTTTCATCAGAATATCAGAAGAGCCCTGCTGGATCAGACCAGTGGTCCATCTAGTCCAGCATCCTGTCTCACACAGTGGCCAACCAGTTCCTTTGGAGGGCCAACCACAAGACATAGAGACAAAAGTCTTCCCCTGAGATTGCCTCCTGGCACTGGGATTCAGAGGTTGGCTGCCTCCGAACATGGAGGTTCCCTTTAGTCACCATGGCCAGTAGCCACCGATAGACCTCTCCTCCATAAATCTATTTAATCCCCTTTTAAAGCTGTCTGTGCCGGTGTCCATCGCCACATCCCGTGGCAGCGAATTCCATGTTTGAATCACTCGCTGTGTAAAGAAGCAACTCAGGCAGCTTAGGGTCACTCAGAGGGCTGACCAGGAATTTGACGCCAGGTCCCTTTAGTCCTGCGCTCTGTCCACTACACCAAACAGTTTAGATGTTTAAAAATAAAAATCAGGCTGAATTCTTAAAAGTGATCAAGGGATCAGATGTCAGAGAGATCACCGCCTTGTGGAAGTGGGATAAGAAGCATGGCTGTAAAATAAAAAAGCCTTCGTTAAATATTTCAGCAGATACCACAGGCATTCTGGTTTTGCAAACATTTAACCCCATCTAGTTGTTATAAAAATCGTATTTACGTGCAAGCGATTGGCTCCAGAATGCGGATGAGGATTAAAATAAGGCAGTGTATAAAAACTGCATCCGTGTGCATCTGGATGGTCAGTCGTTACATATCCCTGGTCGATGGAGTGGCACAGATTGTTTTATGTGGACTGGGGCTCGCTAACTGGGCTTAGAAGGATGTGTCTTTGCTTACGTAATGGCGCTGCACACGCGTTTACAAAAAGTACACAATACAGTCAGTGGAGTGCTGTAGATTTCCATTTCCTGGTAGGTAATGCAAGTAACCATTGAAGCATTCCTAAATGCCCACAGTGGTATGTTTTAGGGCAGGGGTGGGCAATTGTTTTGGCTCGGGGGCCGCTTTGTGGGAGCGGAGGTTAGCGGAGGGCCGCACCTTTTAAAACGATTGCATTCATTAGTTAACTTTGCATTGCAGAAAAGGTATAAATTGTATCATAGAAATCAGTCAATATAAATTAAATAGTGGTAGTTTTATTCAATTTATTTATTGTGCTAATTTCATATCATCTATAGCTGCAAGCACATTTAATTTTAGAATCCGTTTAATGAGACAAATGTACCCTATCACACTTTTCTACAATTTTTTGGAAATCAGGAGTGAGATGGCTTGTTGAGATTCTCATCATAGCCTGCAGTGTCTGTCAAATGTCTGTTAATGTCTATATTTACTCTTGTTGATCTTCATGCAAGAAAAACTTTGCTCACAAATATATGTAGACCCAAATACAGAGAACATTTTCCCAGCAAATTTCTTCATACATGGAAACTTTTCAGCAGACAAAGATTTGTAAAAGTCAACTAATGTCACAGCATTAAACATTTCTTTCACAGTGTGATCTGACAATAAGTTCAAGCTGCAGCTCCTCAGGTGCTGACAGTGGCCAAGTGTCTTGGCGGGCCGCAAAAAACTCTGTGGCGGTCCGCATGTGGCCCCCGGGCCGCCATTTGCCCACCCCTGTTTTAGGGCACTCTGAATGCAACTGAGTTTGCCTTTTAAGTAGTTCGATTCAGCTGTTACCTTTAATTCTGTGTCTCCTGTAGAATTCTGATTCGAAAATGCCTTTTAGCTGGTTGCAGAAAATACAAAGCGTTCTGTACTGCTGATCTGAGCAAAAGCCCTGTTGCTGGTGATTTCCCAGTGTTAAAAAGGAGTTGAATTGATGGTACTTGCGTATCTGGTGATGTCTGCTACCTGTTCAATTTTTTAAGAGATCAGCATTGCATTCCTAAACAGAGTTGCACCTCGCGTGGACTTAGAAGGGTATAACTCTGCTTAGGATTGTGCTGAGGAAAAAAACAGTGATCCAAATTTACTAAAATACAAATTTCTCAAGAACTTGAGCGTCTGACGCCACAGTCATAAACAGTTACACCCTTCTAAGTCCATTGACGTCAACAAACCTTGCTTAGGATTGCCCTGTGGCCATTGGTGGCTGTTGTGCTCTTTTGTGTGCCAAGTTTGGTGTCGTGGTTAAGTGCGCAGACTCTAATCTGGGAGGACCGGGTTTGATTCCCCACTCCTCCGCTTGCACCTGCTGGATGACCTTGGGCAAGCCATAGCTCTCTACCAGCTGTTCTCTCAAGGGCAGTTGTCTCAGAGCTCTCTCAGCCCCACCTGCCTCACAGGGTGCCTGTTGTGGGGAGGGGAAGGGAAAGGAGTTTGTAAGCCGCTCTGAGACTCCAAGTGAGTGAGGGGCAGGATATAAATCCAACCTCTTCCTCTTCTCCTTCTTGTCTGTGCGGAGGATGTAATGGTAAGATGGTGAGTTAAGTGTGACGTGTCTGTGATGGTTTGGCCTGCCGCTGTTTCCTTTCAAAACAGTGGCTGTGAAATGCCATACATTGTGTGTGTGTGTGTGTCCCCAAAAAGCTGCAGTCATGTTAGCGAACGTGGAGCCACAAAAGTCCCTTTCCCTCCCTGGTTTCCAGGCAGCGTCTGTGGTTCTCATTCTTCTGCGGTTCAGTGCTTTTGTTAAGGCTCTGTGGTGGTGGTGGTGGGAAGTGCCATCAAGTCACAGCTGACTTACGGCGACCCTCTAGTGTTTTCAAGGCAAGAAGCCTTCAGAGGTAATTTGCCATTGCCTGCCTGTGTGTGGTCTCCCATCCAAATACTAGCCAGGGTCGACCCTGCTTAGCTTCCGAGATCTGACCAGGTCAAGCTAGCCTGGGCAATGCTGTGTCGTTTCCATAAAGGAAGTGGCTACGACAAAGAACACGCACGTTCTTTTGTTCCTAGCCGGAGCAATACTAGGAGCTAGAGGTGCTTGCCCGTGCCAGCCTTCCAGAGCGGCAAGGAAAGATTAATTGTCTGGACTCTTGCAAGAACCTTCAAGGGTATAACGAAGCCGCAAGTGGAGCTGTGGCATTGTGTGCTAAACAAAACTCTTCAGAAAAGCTCTGAAATGAGGTGCAGGGAGGCACTTCCTGGAATGAAGGCGATGTAATTCTGGTGTAGAGAGAGACGGAGGCTGGATTATCCTTGGGGGGGGGGGGGGGACTGGTCCTGGGTTCTGATTCTGGGCAGATGAGGGTACCTTGAGCATCTGTTTTCTTCTGTCAGCATCCTCTGGCTGCTCTGCATCATCCTGGGATCTCCCTGCCTGTTCCAGAAGCCAGGGGGTTGTGAGCCCCAAACCAGCCTGACTCACGCAGTATACGTGATGAGTCAGCACCGTAGAGACGGGCGGGTGAGCCCTTTGCCAGCTCCCTGCAACTCTGGCTTGGCACACAAGCACCTAGCTGCGCCGCCATACGGCCCAGGCCTTTACAGTCTGTCCCCAGTTCACAGTGACTGTGAATTCTGGCTGCCACTTACCGCTCCTTTCCCGTCTGCCTCGTACCACGCCCTGCTTTGGGTGCAGGGGAAGCAGCAGTTGGAAGCACACCCCCACACCCCATCGCGGTGAACGTAGCACATACAACAAGGCATGTGGGTTTTGCAAGTGTGATGGGAAGACAACTTGCTGGGGAGGGCAGGAGGGGAAGACCCTCACCCTGGGGAGGCAGCTATAGATTCCCTAAATGAATAAATGAGATGCGGCGGGTGAGGGGTCATCCTGTTAAGGGGGGGGGGGGCACACCCATACAAGTTCCCTTCTGCTTGCTTTGGCCTCTAGAACAAGAGAGCAGGTTCCCCTTTCCCACCCTCAGCAGCTATGGTGGAGCATCCAAAGGGACGGTGGGGCATGACGGAACCCAGAGGCAGGGAGGGGGGGTGTTGCTGCTAGAGGCAGCTGGAGACTGGCTCCCTGGGAAGCTGGCCTCCACAAAGTACCCTTCCTGTCTCTGGGCAGCAGTTCTTTATGTACAGCACTCGGCTCTTCTGGGCACGAGGCTGGTGGGCCGCAGCTGACTGGGAGGGAGGGTTGGCAGCGGGGCCAGGTAGTGCCAGGAGCTTGGCTGCCTGCTCTCTCCTTTCAGGCAGAGGGAGGCTTGGAAGGCCTGCATCTCCTCGTGAAGGGGGCAGCAGGTGGGTCGGCTCCACTGCCAGGGTCCATTGCTAAGGGCAACTCCCCTAGATTTGGCATGTGTTCCTCCGTTCCTATGTTTTTACTTACTTGCTCAAACAACTTACGGCACCTTGCGCTCAAGGGACTACGGTAACTTCTAGCACAAGGCATTGCTAAGCATTTGCAAGCATGTCTCTTGGTGCTGTGGGTAGATCAAGATGGGTTAGCCACGTTGGTCTGTCTGTTGCAGTAGAAAAGAGCCAGAGTCCAGGAGCACCTTCAGGACTAACAAAATTTGTGGCAGGGGAGGAGCTTTCGGGAGTCACCGCTCGCTTCTTCAGATCCGTGACTCAGGGCTCACTTGCTCTTGCCTCTCGGTGCTGTGTTCTGGGAGCCTTTCCTTTTCTCTCTCTTTGCAGGTACATGTCTCAAGGCAAGCATGTGGAAGCAAGAGAACTAATGTATTCAGGGGCACTGCTATTCTTCAGTCATAATCAGGTAAGGCCCTTTGCAAAATAGGGCAGAGACACTGCAGTAATCGGAGCTAAAAGATCCAGGGGGTTGAGGGGCACCCACACACGTGACCCAGTTTATCTTGCTGGAGTGAGTTGCAGATCGACAGACCACCTCAGTGGAGCTCTCAAGGCGGCCAAGTGGCCTGTTACCTTGTGCACTTGCTATGGGAGTGTCGCGGTGGGCCCCGGCAAATGCCGGCGTGCTGGCTTGTACCGGCTGCACTGCAGGGTTCCCTCTAAGCTGAGTTAGTGTGAGCTAGCTCACTGTTTTTTAGCCTCCGGCTCACACATTTTTGTCTTCGCTCAAGAAGGAGGGCTCCAGAGCAAACCAATGTATGCAGTAGCCAAATTGCTCCCTCACAACTTTAATGCCAGTAGCCCACGAAGGAGAATTTTTGCTCACAAGACTCCACAGCTTAGAGCAGGGGGGTTGAGCTCATTTGTTATGAGGGCCAGATCTGACATAAATGAGACCTTGTTGGGCCGGGCCGTGTGTGTCATAAAATGTAATGCCAGGTAGCGGAGATATAAACTTTATAAAGGGCACAAACACAAAGATTTTTTTTTACTTAAAAATATGCTTAAAACATTAGCACTCTTGCAATATTTTGTTTATTTAACAGTCTCTGATAGCTGACACTTCTTGCTCTGAATTATTGCATCAGAATGTCTGTGCTGTTGCAATCTTGAGTGTGCTGTTCAGGTGTGTCTCTGTAAGCTGCAAACCTACTTTTGATTTATTGACGTTCGCCACAGAACTCTCATGCTCAGAGTTCTGAATCTAAGACCCAGGGGAAAATGTGAAATGGCTGAGCGACTGAGAGTGTCTGGTGAAGCAAGCTATGATGCAGCAGCAGCAGCAACAGAACTGGAAGCAGGAGATGGCCAGTTCCAGTGCGGGCCTGATAGAAGCCCTCCAGGGGCTTGATTCGGCCCCTGGGCCACATGTTTGACACCCCTGGCTTAGAGGGAGCATTGACTGCGATGTGTTTTTTCTCCTCCCTTCCAGCCCTTTGAGACTCTCCTTCCCAGCCCAAAGCACAATAACACAGTGCACTGAGCACATGGCCGCTCCAATTGCCGCCTCTTCCTTAAAACCTTGCAAGATCGTCAAGGGCACAGAAGTAGGCCTCGACTCAAGGCACACGCTTGCCCACCCCTCCTCCCCTTAAAAATGCTAGTAGGTGTTTAAGCCTAGCAGAGACAGGAGGGGAAGGATTGGAGCCAGCCAGCCAGCTTTTCTGCTGGTAAAAAAGGGAGAAGGGGGTCTCCTTTGGGATGCTGGGGTTTGTGGGGCAGGCAAAAGGCCCAAGGAATCGGGGGCCAGAGGAAAGTGGGGAATCGGGTAAGACTGAGCGAAAAAGCGGTCTGGATCCAAGCCAGACGGTGCTTGACTCGTACCCTAAGGGGCTCAGGCTGCCTCAGGAGGTTTTGCAGAGACAGCCAGTGTATGCACACAGGCATGCATCAGATGCTTAGCTGCATTCCCATCTTTCTCCCCCCTTCCCCCTTTCTGTGTTTCCTAGCAAAACAGTGCCGCTGATCTGTCCATGCTTGTTTTAGAGTCGCTGGAGAAATCGGATGCTAAAGTTACCGATGAGCTCTTAGGTGAGAAATTTCTCAATTTTTAAAAAACTGTAATTAGCATTGGATGTATCACCCACTGATTACCTTTCTGTTGTGGTGGTGCCCTACTGGAATGAGCTGGGAGACCCCGAGGACCATTTTTGCGAAGGTCCATCTGCTTTCCATTTCCAACCGCGTACCTCTGGACGCCTGCAGGCCGTGAAGAAGAAGAAGAGATTGGATTTATACCCCGCCCTTCACTCACTCGGAGTCTCAGAGCGGCTTACAAACTCCTTTCCCTCCCCCTCCCCACAACAGACACCCTGTGAGGTGGGTGGGGCTGGGAGAGCTCTGAGACGACTGCCCTTGAGAGAACAGCTGGTACAGAAGAGAAGAAGAAGAGATTGGATTTATACCCCGCCCTTCACTCACTTGGAGTCTCAGAGCGGCTTACAAACTCCTTTCCCTCCCCCTCCCCACAACAGGCACCCTGTGAGGCAGGTGGGGCTGAGAGAGCTCTTTCCCAAGCTGTCCTTGAGGGAACAGCTGGTACAGAGCTATGGCTTGCCCAAGGTCATCCAGCCAGGTGCAAGTGGAGGAGTGGGGAATCAAACCCGGTTCTCCCAGATTAGAGTCCGTGCACTTAGCCACTGCACCAAACAGGTAATGGCTGCCCCATCTGGTACATCAGAGTCATGCTCGAAATCATCTTGTGGCTGACCTCGACTGATGATGTTATCATTGGTCTCCACACCACAGTTCTGAGCAAGCACAGCTGTTTCTGTAGGCAGAGCAGGATTTCTGGCGCCACCCTCTCCCCAGCACAGGCCCACCCTGTAATGTCTGCACAGTAGTTGACCTCTTGTGCCGTCTTGACGGACAGCCCCACCTTCACCCCTCTGCCTGGCTGCGCGCTCACTGCTTGTGGGTCGGTCCTTTTGCCCTTTGCTTGTCGGGCTGCCTGATTTGGTAACGCATGCAGCTGATAAAAAGTTCTCCCGACGAACTGCTTGTCCAGAAATCCCGTGAAGAGGCTGTTCCTTAACATGCCAGCTCGGCATCTTTATCCAGGGCACTCCTGCATGCCTCAGTCACCGGCAGCATCTTATGAAAGAAGATGACCTGTGAAGATCTCTGTTTCAGCTGTTGTACAGAAGGATGCCCTGAGCTGGGTGGCCCAGGCAAGCCCGATCTCGTCAGATCTCAGAAGCTAAGCAGGGTCGGCCCTGGTCAGTACCTGGATGGGAGACCACCAAGGGAGTCTGAGGTTGCCTTGCACCTCTGTTCGTCTCTTGCCTTGAAAACTTTTCTGGGCTGTCGTCAGTCCGCTGTGACTTGACAGCACTTTCCACCACCACAGAGGAATCCCCCCCCTCCCCCCCAGGACATGCTGAGATTCCTTTAATGGTCTTGGGTGACTTTTCCCCTGGAGCAGCTCATTGTCACTGGGGATTCTCAGCTCTGCCTTCAGAGTTCTGCTGCCCGCTCGATTCTCTTTCGGGATGCAGCCGCCGTGGAAAAGTCACGGTAGTCATTCTCTTCTGATTTCTTTCTCAGAAAACCTGGCTAAGGTGTTCAGCCTGATGGATCCGAATTCGCCCGAAAGAGTCGCTTTTGTGTCTAGGGCCCTGAAGTGGTCCAGCGGAGGGTCAGGGAAACTCGGGCATCCGAAATTGCACCAGTTACTCGCCATCACGTTGTGGAAAGGTAGGCCGAGCAAAACGTGGGAAGTTTAATGTAAAGGCGCTTTCATGCATACCGAGTGACACCCTTTCAACCCATTTTCAGTGCACTGTGCAACTGGATTGCAACCCGTGTGTAATTGCAGGATCCATTTGCGAATGACCAAAAGTGGACTGAAAGCGCCCCTCGTCTGTCAGCTGCTTGTTGTTCAGATGCTCAGAATCACTCCCCAGGCCCAAAGCGTAGCCCCTCTATGGTGTGTAAAACTGCTTTTGGAAGTGAAGCACAACTTTCAAAGCTGCTTTTGTCCTCTGAAGTTGGAAGCTGGGGAATCCTGCTTGCTCCCAGGAAAACTCAAATAATCCCACCGGGGACATGCAGTTCCTTGGGTGAGACTAAAATAACTCCCTGGATTCCACCCTGCCCCTTGTAAACTAATTCTGACTCCGCTCAGTCTTGGGAAAACGTGTCCGAGATGGGAGTTTAAAAAGGGTCTTGGCTCCGACACGCGACACCTCTCAACCTGTGCTTGGCCCTGTTTCAAGCGATTACGGCCGCTTGGATTAGCTTGCAAATTCAGCAGCTCCTTGATTTTAAATCCAGGACAAAGGCGCCGGATTAGAAATTTGGCAGGATTTCTGGGCGGGCTTTTATTTTAGGTAATTGGTTCCCTTTTTAACCTTGTCCAACGAACTTGCCGCGGCCTACTTTAGAGCACTGTTTTGTCTTCTAAGGCTCTCAGCTACAAGAAGGTATGCACCTTTTGAAGTTTAGAATGTGTTTGGAGTAGTTGTCGCATCTGTGTGCTCCTCCCCGGCTTTTAAATTGTGTTCTGTGGAAGCTCAGAGCTTTCCCTCAAGTTCTCCAAATGCAAGATAATCTTCTGTGATACAACTATGATCAAGTTCAGTAGCACTGCAAAGACCCAACAAAATTTTCAGGGTTTACGCTTTCGAGAGTCAGCGTAGAGATGTGAAATTTCTGGAAATTTTGAAGCTTGGGGAAAAAACCCTGTTTTTTTCGGAGGAAAATGGAAATTTTCAGAAAAATTGGAAAAAAATGCTACATTAGCCCTTTGTTTTTCTTTTCCAGATTGAAAGTCATTCTGTTACTTTAGGAACATAAAATATGACTATGGACAATTTTACTTGGCATGAAATTATCACAGCTAGCATATTAAAAATATAGTGTAGCCAAACAGTTATTGCAAACAGAATTTACTTTTTAAATATTTATTTGTAATTGTATCAAATGGAGCAACAATCTCCTGAACTGTCTACTAGTTTATGTGGAACAGACAAAAAACCTTCACAAAACAATTTTTAAAAATCCAGAAGTAACAGTTATTCATATTTTCTCTCCACAGTACTAAATAAAAATAAAAAAACCCATTCTCATAAGAAGAATTGAAGAGGGGGGAAGTGTATAGAAGGGAGTGTGGGACTCAGTTTCAATGAATGGGCATGAAATTTGATCAGAATCATTTTCTGAGCTGCAATGATCAGTTTCACTCTCTGCTTCTGCAGCTACTCTGTTGTGTCTGTTGTTATCACAGTTCTTATGGACCTCTAAAAACTGAAGGTTTGCCCGGATTGAAACAGAAACTAGATTAATCTGATACCATACATATTTTTTAAGAAATGATTTGGAAAATATTTGAACGCCTTGTCTTAAAATATTTTATTCATCATGTTAAAACAAAACATTCCATAATCAATTTCTTTTCTTTTTTGGGGGAAAAAACAAAAATGCTTCAGGGAAAAAACATGTTTTTCCCCCAGGCCTTCACATCTCTACCACAGAGGTATTTCGAGAGGTATCTTGATGAAGAGAGCTCTGACTCTCAGAAGCTCATGCCCCCAAAATCTTGTTGGTCTCTTGAGATGCTCCTGGACTCGAACCTGGCTCTTCTGCTTCAGAGCAACATGCCCGCCCTCTGAAACACCTGTGATATGCTTAGCTGTCGCTCCAATTGTGGAATTAACCATTTCTATCACAAGCCGTGGTGTGGGGAATGGGGAGGAGAGGGGCAAAGGGACAGAGAAGAGTGAGTAGGGGGAGAGGGTCTAATGATCCTTCAGCTTCTTAACCTTGTCTAGCCCACCAGTACCAAACATCTTCAAGGTTTCTGTGCCTCCATAAAAACTTTTTTCAAAAGAAAAGGCTGAAATTTCTTGAAATTCCCAGGTTCCCTACCAACACGTGTGCTTTCCCAGTTGATTCAAAGGGTGCAGTGTTTTCGCAAAGTAAAACTGCTCATCCCTTGCCAACATAAGCTTGAAAGCAACTCCTTGGACCACTCGGGAAGGGGGGGATGCCACACGCCACACACTGGCCACTGGCTTTTGTTGTTACAGGGTTTTTTGTTTCCGTTTCTGTCTAGAGCAAAACTACTGCGAATCTCGGTATCACTTCTTGCACTCCACGGACGGAGAAGGATGCGCGAATATGTTGGTGGAATATTCCTCTTCCAGGGGGTACCGCAGTGAGGCGGACATGTTTGTCGCTCAGGCGGTCTTGCAGTAAGTGTCCCTCCCGCCTTCTACTTTCAGCGTTAATCTCCCCCCCCCCCCCCGATCACTTGGGAAGGAGAAGAGGACAATGACTCAGGCCTCAGCTTGTTTTGAAATGCCCTGAGTGTCCTTCAGATTTCTCTTTAAAAAGAAAAGACTTAGGAAGGCAGCATTAACGTAGCTCAGTAGGTAGACGCTGAGCGTGGTCCAAATCCCCACCACGAGCGCTTAGCCCTCGCATTTATTTGGGAGCTTAAAGGCCTTCCACGTTCACTATTTTGGTAATCCCTGCAGCATCTCTGTAAGATAGGCCTCTATCCTTCCCTGCAGTGCAGATACAAGAATAAGAGAATAGTGTGGAACTGTGGCTCTGCAGTAGAGCGTCTGCTTTACACACGGAAAGTCCTGGGTTCGATCCCGGGAATTGCCAGTTAAAGACCAAGGAAGTAAGTGCCGTGGAACACCTCCCCCTGAGACCCTGGACAGCCACTGCCCATTCAAGAAAACAATACTGACTTTGATAGCCTCAGTAGTCTAACCTAGTCCAGGAAGCTTCGTGCTTCCGAAGGGAGCCAGGGCTGAACAGTAGAGAATCTGCTTAGCATGCAGAAGATCCCAGGATGCATTGCCTGTTACAAGGGTCAGGTAGGAGGTTAGGAGAAGAGCCCCTGCCAGACAGACTAGAGGGCCCTGACCTGGATAGACCAGAAGGCAACTCTGTCTGATTGTGTGTTCTGCTTAAGGCCACTTATTGGGAATGTGTCACTTGGACCCGGGAGTTTGTGGCTCATGCTCTCAGCTCTGCCGTGCCGAATAGTCCTGGGAAAGTCCTCTCGCCTTTGAAATGGGAACGGTAGCCGTGGCCCTTCCCCCCGCAGAGTCCGAGGGCCACTCCCATGATTGCCCTTGAGGATGCTTTCTCAATTCCAGTACCTGGAGCTGAGCTTGTCGAGCAGTGGCTTGTTCCTGGAAGTGACCTCGAAAAGAAGCCCTTCCCGTGTTAAAAGGTCGGGTTCCTCTTTTTCAGGTTCCTCTGCTTGAAGAACAAAACCAGCGCATTAGTGGTCTTCACGACCTACACACAGAAGCACCCATCCATAGAAAGGGGACCCCCTTTCGTCCAGCCCTTGCTGAACTTCATCTGGTTTCTGCTGCTGGCCGTGGACGGGTAAGGTCCGTTTTAGTAACCAGATCGTTTTATTGCCTTTTGCCTTTTCATCTTGGTTTTGACACTGGCAAGGTGTGTGTGTGTGTCTCTCTCTCTTCTGTTCTAGCGGAAAGCTAACGGTGTTTACAGTATTGTGTGAACAGTACCAGCCTTCGCTGAAGAGGGATCCCATGTATAATGAAGTAAGTTGTTTTCAATCTGTGCCATTGGTCCATTTCCATAGAATCGCCTTCAAAGCATAGGGTAGAGCTGCCTAGAGCCGGTTTCCTGGCTAGGCAGGATATAAGTTGAAATGATAAATAAATAAATAAATAGAGAGCCCTTCCTTTCAGAATCTCGCCAGAGGGAAAGGTCTTTGAATTGTGCATTGGGGGGGGGGGGTTTTTTTGTCAGGAATGCTTTCTGATTTAGAAGAGGAGGGGCGTACTTGGCTTTTATATAGCACAGCTTAGATTGTTCATGAAGGGAGTTTCAGAGGATAGAGGATCGGGAGCTCTGATTCTCGAAAGCTCATATGCCGAAAACCATCTTGGCCTCAGCGGTGCCACAGGACTTGACTCCAGCGGTTAGATTCTTCAGAGTTCTCGGACTGGTCTCCTTTGTGCAGACGGGGAGAGGGGGAAATAAGGCCAAAACACTTAAGAGTTCGTCTGGCTATTTTGGGAGTCCGTGGCCCGGGGGAGATTTGAACCAACACCCTTAGACTCGTGGTGCAAACCACGAGTGTCGTTTGGGGGTTTTTTTGCAAAAGAGAACCCAGTGCATATATTCTTGCGTTATCCTGACACTTGTTGTTACGAAACCTGACGGGTACAGAAGCGGAACAAAACGATTCCCGATAACGCAGCCTTTAGAGGCACCCACTGCTGTGTATCGGTTTTATTGGGAAATGCCAGACCCCAGATCCTCTCCCGGGGTTCCTCTTCTTCCAGGGGTGGGGGAAATGCCAGGCACAGCTGCTGTCGGGTAGTCCTAAGCCGCCTTCTTTCAGCCCCCTAAGGTAACAGAGAATGGGGTTCAGCAGGTACCCTAATGCCCCGGTGTTCCTTCGCTCTTCCGCAGTATCATCCCTTTTCTAAAATGATCTGTTGGAGGCAGGAGGTTGTGTCTCAGCACTGAGCTCTACATTTAATACTGTTCCCAGGAATCAGTTAGTTTGTGGGTCCCCCCCCCCCGCCCTTTGTGGACCATTTGGAAGCCATTAACGTTGTTTTCCCCGTCCGTCTAGTACCTAGACAGAATAGGACAGCTTTTCTTCGGCGTCCCCCCAAAACAGACGTCATCCTACGGAGGATTACTAGGTGAGTTTTCCCAGGAAATCTTAACAGTTCTGATCTTGGTAGGAAGGGGCTGCAGCCAACTTACTGACATTTGTTCAGCAAGAAGCAGCTGGCAGTGGTTTTGGGCAGCACAGGGTCTCCGGACCAGTGCTCCCTCTCAGCTGTGCAGTCTTGTGAGCAAAAACTCTACTTTGTGAGCTACTGGCGTTAAAGTTATGAGCGAGCGATTTGGCTGCTGCATAAATTAGTTTGTTCTGGAGCTGTCCTTTCTGAGCTAAGAAAAAAATGTGTGAGCCAGAGGCTAAAAAACTGTGAGCTGGCTCACACTAACTCAGCTTAGAGGGAACACTGCTCCGGGCACCAAGTGTTTTCAGAAAGTGGGTGGGGCTCCTGCTCCGCAGGACTTCTGATTGGCTCCTGGAGATCCACTTGGCTGGGCCAATTAAAATAATGTCATGGTGGTGGCAGCTGCCAGAGTGCTGGTTTTATTCTCTTCCACTCCGCTCCTCTTTCCCAGCGGTATTTTTTTAAATCAACCCTCTTCTTCCCAACACTTGGGTTTCCTGTGTGTGTCTGTGTGACTCTGCCTCCCATGGCAGCCATTTTGTGGTTGCGCTCACCTTTGTGTGTCAGAATTCCAAGGGTGCACACAAGCTCAGAGAGATTGGAGACCCCTGGTTTTCGGTCTTCTGTGCACTGATGCCCCTCGGGATCTGTCTGTGCAAACGAATGCATATCTTGTTTGTGGCAGCTTGCCGGGGGCGAGGGGATCTCTGTGTTTGTGTGCATGCATTTTGGCTCTCGGGTTTGAAAGTCTGTGCCCTGCTCAAAACAGCACCCAGGGCAGCATGCAAAAATAAAAAATAAAAAACTGAGAAATGTCAAAGAATCCCCTCCGCATTTAACGGATTGGCTGTTGACCTTGTCCCCGGATTTCCATCCCAGGCAATCTTTTAAACAGCTTAATGGTAGCCGGGGAGGAGGAGGACGCGGAAGACGGACAGGAGGACAGCAGCCCCATCGAGCTCGATTGACATCTTCCAGAGCCACCAGGAATCTTGACGGTGCATTTGCTCGCTCCCTTGCTCGGAAAAGACACTTTTGAGGACAGATCCCAAGATCGTTTCTCAACAGGTCCAAGGGCTCCTCCGTTCTGGTTTTCCCCCACCCCTAAAAAAAAAAAAAAGAGAGAGGTTGCTGAGATGTTCATGATGTTTTGGTCTGTAATATTTATGTAAAAACAACAGTGGGGCAGCCGAGAGACCCGATTTGGTGTGAGCAGCGGTGGACCTCCGATGTGCTGGCTCGTGACGGACTGAGACGTGAGCCGCCTCCTGTGATTCCCATAAGCAGTATTCAGTACACCCTCTTTCACCAACACACTAAATAAAAGCAGGATGTGGGGTTTGTGGCTTTATATAGATATATACACACATATGCGAAAGCCCTGCATTTGGGTTTCACTTTTCAGATTAAGTGCTTGGATGGTGCAAAGGAACATCTTGGGAGGCAGGATTTGAACTGCTGGAGAGGTGGCCCAAAAGCCTTTTGAGGTGAGCCGGACAAGAGCTAGCCCCTTGCAAGCGGGTCACCCAAAAGAACAAATCCGTTTCCATCATGGAAAGATACGTCGTGAAACCCCGAGATATTTTGGCTAGCCCTTGAGCTGCCAGCCTATTCTAACACCTCAGGATCTCTTCGTCCACAGTTAAAACCTCTCTCTAGCACCCAGGGCTTGGAGCAGAATGTCTGTTTGTGTCGCGGTACTCCTATTCAGGAGTCTGGAGGCTAAAAGGCTTCTGATTCCCTGGGCAGGCGGCTTTAGTTTCTGGGGCGGTTTGGTGGTCTTGCCTGCAGTGCGCAGCCAAAACTGTGTTTCAGGCGGAGACACAGTGTGCAAAGAGTTGGAACCGAGTGCTCCTAGAACGAAAGGGATGCTGTGGACCTCTGGGTTCTGTCTCGTTTGCTATTTATTTTTATTAGATGATTTATTGATTCATTTTAACACTTTATGTACAAGCAAAACACAAAGAGAACAAACTGACGAGTAACTGCAAATCACACGCTTAATATAAATCTACATCTTGTCTCATTTGGTGTGCACAGCGCCAGATGTTGGGAGTATGATTAAAAGATGAAATGGGGCGGGGGGGGGGACACACTTTATTTTTTCACATTTAAGACAAAATGCTTAGATTAATAACTGATCATGCATGAGGGGATTAATGCATTTTTATTTACTGTAAAAAGCAAAACAAAGGATGGATTTGTGTTCATTGTGGAGTATTAAATAAATTCTTTATACTGGGGAGTGGGGCTTCTGAGCTTGGTTGCATATTAACTTTTTTATAGGCATCTGGTGGGGAACCCCTTGGCTGATTCAGCCGTCTGACTCCGCCTTCTTACCCTGCTGGGGGGTCTTTGTCATGTTCTTCAGTCGACTCTGGGAATCCGTTATTTGACTGAAGGGACTTCTGTGCTGACTTTTCTCCATTTCTGTTGCTGAAACAGAAAGCAGCTTTCCCGTGTTTAACCAGACATTCATTTTATTCATTAACCCTCCACCACCTCTGCCCACACACATACATATACCTTCCCCCAAGTTTCTCTCTTAATCAACTGGCGCGCTGCTTTTCAACTTCTCGGAAGCCTGCGCCAGGTATGAAACGTCGTCTTTGGTCCACACCAGAGCTTTCTCCAGTAAACCCTTGCGGGGACAAATCAATGTGTGAACACTGAACTCATATGTGGATTATGATCCTCCCCTCCACCCAGAAGTGTTTTTAAGCAGAAACAAGTGTCAGTCATGATGGCGCCTGGCGCAGACGTCCTGAGAGCTCGCTCCTTCTCATTTGTTCTAATCTGTCCGTGTGGTAACTTTTCCTCCCCGGGAAGCACAAAACCGACTTCGAAAGACTGGAGGGTTCCCATATGAGGAGAACATTATAATTTGTTTACAGTTCGTTTTATCTCCAGAGCTTCAGTGGAATTTTAATAGAGGCGCCATGATAATGGCGCCCGCTATGCTGTGCTAAGAGACCTCCAGAGCTTTTTGCTCTTTCTCTAGTTTAACTCATTTTAACTGCGCAGCCTCGTCCCCCTTTTGAGACAAAATAAATGATGAGGACGGGCAAGAAGGAGGACTGGCTGGGAGAGGATTCCTCTCCTTGGAAGACTGTATGAACTTCAGTTAATGCCTCTGGCAGCCAGAGTCCCTGACTTGTAGCTTTCCGCCAGAGGTGGTGTGGGAAGCTCATCGCTCTCCTGTGTAATAGAGGAAAGGAAGGGTTTTACTCTTGGCAAATGCTGGTTTTGCAACGGCCACTGAAATCTTCCAGGGGGGACCTGGCTATCGACCACTTCTTTCTGGTGGCTGGAAGCTCACGCTTTGAAAGAAAGAGCTGTCTTGCTGCAGTAGCTGATGGGAGAGAGTGCGATGTGGCTTGTCTGTCTCGGTTCCTACGGGCAACGAATGAACAAGCGCTGAGGTGGCCAGAAGGCGTTGGCGCTTGAGTGCGTTTCTGGAGTGCACGTTGGGGGTGTGATCCCACCCTTCAAGAACGGCGTCGGGTGCGGCGGGTCGTCTGCGGGGGCAACAAGGGTGTCTGCCGCACTTAGGTGAGAAGTGGGATGGGGAGAGCGATTTCGGCCACTTCCCACCCTTGCTCGTCCACCCTCCCAGTCACGCTTGCATCCCATCCCCTGACCCCCAGGGTGTGGCCTTCTGGGGGAACCAAGGAGAAAACTGGACCGAAGCCTTTTTTTCTCTACAGGCTATGCCGAAACAGCAGTCCAGCTCCTATTTCAGGGTTCTCACCATGATTAAAATTCCTTTCTCCTCTCCCACTCCTGGCTGACATTTAGCAGCTTGGGAACCAGAATTATTTATTTATAAAAGCCCCCCACATCTGGCAGAGACGCCTCTGGCCCAGCAAAATCCACAGTGACTCTTTAGATGGAAAGCTGTTGTGTCTCTTGGTTGTGTGTGTCCCCCCCCCCCCCCCCGGGGTTCACTAGACGGCACAGAAGGCGCTTTTGGTTTGACGTTCTTGGCTTCTAGCTTTCAGAAACCCAAGAGCTGCTTTGTGGGAAACCAGCAGTCCCCTCGCCTGTAGTCACCGGCAGCTAACAAGCAATTCTGTCTCCTCCCCCCTTCCTTTGAGGGAGGCTCACAACTGAATATTCTGTCTGAATATCCTGGGAGAGGTTTGATTGCTGTTGCTTAATTTCACATCAGTCGTGCCATCTGCAGGACTAAATTTGGCAAGAAAGCAGGGTGGGAATACAGGCGGCAGGGCGGTGCATATACAACAACCCAGAAAGACTCCGTTGCTTTCATGTCTTTGACCGGGGGGGGGGGGGGGGGGCAACGGCCATGATTCCTAAGGACAACGAGGCATTCCAGTCCTGAGACTTGAGTTGCTTTATTTAAAGAAAGTTTACCGTTTGGTGTCTTGCTGTTTAATCAGAATCTCTACCCCAGCATTAAAAGCAGGGCTTCTTTTATCCAAGACTTAAAACGTCTGCTGCTCTTCATGACTTCCAAACTGTCAGCAGCCTCTCTTCTCTGGGTAAGCCTCCTGTCTCTAAGCTAAAAAAAACACCCAAATATTTCCAGCTTTTTCTCCCATCTTGCAGTTTGCGCTCAAATCCTTTCGGCGGTGCAGTGTGCCCCGGGTCCTTTCCAGATCTATCTTCCTGCTTGAAAGGGGAGGCCCAGAACTGGCCGACTGCTCTTGGATTGCTAAAGACCACTTAAACCTCAGTAGAAGAAATTGGATTTATACCCCACCCTTCACTCACTTAGAGTCTCAGAGCAGCTTACAATCCCTTCCCTTGCAACAACAGACACCCTGTGAGGTAGAGAGAGAGCTGTCTTGAGAACTGCCCTTGATAGAACAGCGCTGAGAGAACTTGTGACTGACCCAAGGTCACACCAGCAGCTGCATGTGGAGGAGTGGGGAATCAAACCCAGCTCTCCCAGATTAGAGTCTGCCCTCTTAACCACTACACCAATCTGGCTCTCTACTACTGCTTGAGCCTCTTGAGGCGAAGGCCACGCTGCTAGAACCATGCCCGTCTTCCCCAAAACTGGGCAGCAACATAGGTGCCCAGCAGCAGCAGAACAGAATTGCCACAGAGCTGCTGCAGAAATGCACAGCCTGCAGTTGGGAAGGGCTTCCTGCCAAGTCTCCAAGAAACGCACGGCCTGCAGTTGGGAAAGGCTTCCTGCCGACTGCCTTGTGTAGTAAGAAGCACGTTGTGAAATGCCGTAGAGGGGAGAGCATTACCTCACTTGTTTGGCCTCCCTTGTCTGAGCCGAAGATGCTTGCGCATGAGATGGTCGGTTGAATGCCTGCTTCAGCTGAAGGAGACTGCTGTGGGACAGACTCAACGTGTGTGTGTGTGTGAGAGAGCTAGATACTGTGATGAAGGGAGCTTGGACACTCAAAAGCTCACATCCTAAAAATCTCCGTGGTCTCTCAGGTGCTGCTGGACTCAAATAAGATAAGGACATAAGAGAAGCCAATGCTGGATCAGGCCAGTGGCCCCTCCAGTCCAACACTCTGTGTCACACAGTGGCCAAAGACCAGGTGCCCTCAGGAGGTCCAGCAGTGGGGCAAAGAAACACTAGAAGCCCTCCCACTGTTGCCGCCCCCCCCCCCCCCCCCCCAAGCACCAAGAATACAGAGCATCACTTGCCCCAGACTGAGAGTTCCTATCTATACTTCGTGGCTAATATATTTGTAGGCTTCCCGGCCTCCAAGTGGACCCTGTAGGACCCCCCCCCCCGCCCCGAATTACAGCAGATCAGACCAATGGCCCATCCAGTCCAACACTCTGTCACACAGTGGCCAAAAATACCAGGTGCCCTCAGGAGGTCCAGCAGTGGGGCCAGGAGACACTAGAAGCCCCCCCCCACTGCCCCCCCCCAAGCACCAAGTTAGCTGTTCTACTACAGACCAGCACAGCTGCCCTCTTAAACTTGTGTGCAGATCTCCAGAATAATGCCCAAAGCTCTCTATCACAACTGAACTAAATCGTGTCTCGGAATAAGGACCACGGTGTTTCCAGTACAGCCAAGAGTCCGTTGTTGGCAGGGGCAGACGGGGGGCAGTTTTAAAGAGTAATAAAATTAATAAAAGCGATCGGGGGTGGGCGGGTTGTAGCCTAGAGCCCTCTGCTCCAAGTGCAAGGAAGAGCCGGGCTGCCACCCACAGAAGCGTCTGCTAGAATGACCAAGGGTCACACGAGCCACCTGGTGTGTTTCCGCCTCCACAGGCGAACAGGGAGATCGAAGCACACCCAGTTGTCAGTCAGCACCACAGTTTTCCCTGCGCGGCTTCACCTTTTCACAGGCATCATTTCAGAAGGGCCGAAAGACACGAGTACGAGCGGAAGAGGAGCGGACAAGAAACGTCGCTTCCCGAGCATGAGAGAGCAATGCGTCATGCCGTTAACAGTTTCCACCCATTTTCAGTTGGGCTTGCCAGCCGTCAAGGCCTTGTGGGAATATCCTTGTTTGTGCAGCTGGGACCGGTACCCGATTCTCACTTGGCCATGTCCTGGTGGGTCCTGGCTCACGTTAAAGTGATTCTCCCAACTGCACGGCAACCCACGCCAAGGCTGCCAGCCCAGTATCTGCCAGGGCTCCAGATCTCTGGCATGCAAACAAGGCACACTTTGCCTGCTTTGCATGGATTGGAGGGCAGCTCCAACTCACTCCGGAGCCTTTGCAGAGCCCCGCGGGGGGACTTCTTTGCCTCCCCAAGGGTTGCTGTTTGCAGGGCCCAAATTAATGATCCCACTTATGGTGCTCCAGAACACGTCGTTATGCCCAAGCTCCGAAACAGGGCCTTGCACATTTCCAGCTAGGCTTATCTGAGCGTGGTGTGTGGGCTGCATGGACAGCTGCCTTTCCAACACAAGCTCACCATCCGCTGGGCAGGTCTCTCTCCCACAATGTTTCTCCTAGTTTGGAGAAGACAATGTTCCTTTCCCCTCCTGGTTCTTTCCCCCCCACACTGGAATTTCTGTCGCTTCGTCCCAGAGAACAAATGCTTTTGAGAAGTTTGCGCGGCTTCTGGTAGAGAGAGGTGCAGTACTGGGAAATAACTGTCGTAGTGGGCTCATGCCCCTTGATTCTGGGCTGTGATTCAGGCGGTCACTCTTGAAAGTGTGTTGTGTGGCAGGAGGCAACGAGCATCACACAGCATCATTCCAGCAGGTTTCTTGGGTCTTCAGGTCCAGAGTGCCGGAGCTGGTAGACCGCACCCTTTCAGGCAGGAGAGGCCAGCAGCGGCGCCCCGCCAACAAAGAACTAGGACAGTTGCGAGAAGGCTGGGCGAGACTTCCTTTCCTGATGCACTCGTTTTCTCTGCATTTAAAGAAATGAGCTCTTTGGCCCAGAGGATTCAGCGACAGCAGAGGGTAATCTCCGAGCTGGTGTGGCAGGGAGGGGGGTGAAGTCTGCCCCGGTCCCGTTTGGTGGGGTCAGTGGGAGTTCTGAGCAGCAGGAGGGCTTCTGTGCCCTGCTGGGATCTGGGCAGAGGTTCTCATCGTCAACTTTAGACCTGCTGGCCGTTCATCAGCTACCAGTGGCTACAGGTGCCAGCCTCTGCCTTATGTCTGAAGCAAACAGCCAGAAATAACCAGTGGATTATATGGAGAAGTGGAAAGTCATTTTCCTCTCGCTTATTTTGCTTGGTCTCCCACCCGCAAGGGTATGCAAACGGCTTCTAGCATCATCCTGCCACTTGAAAAGCACTTCGGTCCATCAAGGCCAGTAGCATCTCTTCCAAGATTCCCCAGCGTGGTGCCCTGGGGCACATGGCTCTTGCTGACACCTTTACTGGCGCCCACGAAGTGCTTTCAGAACGTGGGTGGGGCTTTTGCTCAGCAGGGCTTCTGATTGGCCGTGTAGATTAAAAGGCATCCCGTTAAGCAGAGCTTCTGCTTGAAACACCAAACAGTTTCTATTGGGGGGGGGGTTGGATTTACACCCCACCCTTTGCTCAGAGTGGCTTTACAAACTCCTCTCCCTTCCCCACCCCACAACAGACACCCTGTGAGGTAGGTGGGGCTGAGAGAGCTGCTTCGAGAACTGGTCATGAGAGAACAGCTCTGAGAGAGCTTGTAACTGACCCAAAGTCACACCAGCAGCTGCACATGGAGGAGTAGGGAATCAAACCTGGTTCTCCCGGATTAGAGTCCCTGACACTTTGTGGTTGGCTCCGCCTACTGTGGCAGCCATTTTGTTGTGCCCACTGCCTCATCTCAGGATTCCAAAGGTGTCCACAGGAACAGAAAGGCCGGAGACTCCTGGTGTGTCCTGGCTGGCAGTAGCTCTTCCGGATCTTAGGTTGAATGTTCTTTTACATCACCTATTACTCGATGCTGTTAGCTCGGGATCAAAACTGGGAATCGCTGCATGCCAAATACCTGCCCGGCCACTGAGCCCGCCGCGTGCGGACACACCCCACCCTCAACAGGTGTGGGAATACACCGCTTTGGGTACATTTGCCTGCGTCAAAGGACCAAAACTGCTCCTCAGCCTCAGTGCTAATCATAAAAGCGTGTCACACACTGTCACGGCGTATATTGGTGGTGCCACAGATCCCTGCCTCGCGACAAAAAGGTGTTTTCACTCCACTGCCATTTCCTGGAAGAAGACGACAAGGACAAGATGGTGTTCAGGGCCAAACACCTGCTAACAGTTTTCTAAGGAGGCAGGGCTTTGTTTCCGGGGGAGGGTATGTGCTGGAATGGAATTCCAGAACCTCTTCAAGAAAATTCTTTCTAAAACCATTAAGAGTTTGTGAGTTTTCAGTGTACAGATTGAGAACTTCATTTCCTTCTTGAGAGTTCCGACGCCTCTTTTTCAAAAAGCCCTGAGGCAAAGCAAGGCCCTACGGACTGACACTCCAGAGCCTCCGCTGAGGTCGCTTGCAGGTTTCAATCCAGGGGTCAGAAATTTGACTGAGCTCATTTGAAGGGGGGGGGGGGGGTTTGGCGTGTGTGTAGTATTGTCTCGCCTTCCTTTGTTTCCTTCTAAAAGCATTCAGAAAATAAGTCATTCCCTGGAGACCCGGCTTCAGACACACACACACGCCCCTTCCGCTATGACAATGCATCTAGGGCAGGGGTGGGCAAACTGGCTCGGGAGCCGCATGCGGCTCTTTCACATATATAGAGAGCCAGTCTGGTGTAGTGGTTAAGTGCGCGGACTCTAATCTGGGAGAACCAGGTTTGATTCCCCACTCCTCCACTTGCACCTGGCTGGATGACCTTGGGCAAGCCATAGCTCTGCACCAGCTGTTCCCTCAAGGACAGCTTGGGAAAGAGCTCTCTCAGCCCCACCTACCTCACAGGGTGTCTGTTGTGGGGAGGGGAGGGGAAAGGAGTTTGTAAGCCGCTCTGAGACTCTTAAGTGAGTGAAGGGCGGGATATAAATCCAATCTCTTCTTCTTCTTCTTCTTCTATTATTATGTGGCTCCCAGCAAGGTGGCTGGGGAAGCTAAATATTAGCAAACAAGTATCATTGGACAAAATAATATCATTATCAATATCTGCTTTTACCCCTTTTGTTATTATTTTTGGCAGTCTCATTCAATGTTAATAAAAAGCAAATTTGCTTCTTTTCCAATAAAAGCAGGTAATATTTGTTTATGTCTTGTGGCTCTCAAACATCTGATGTTTATTTTACACGGCTCTTACGTTAAGCAAGTTTGCCCACCCCTGATCTAGGGTGTCGCTGTGATCCAATCTACTTCGCAAGGTGGGTGCTAGGTAAATAAATTGGGGGGGGGGGGGGCGCGACATGCACAGCTCTGTACAGGAACAGAAAATGATAAGGAGCTTTTCCTGCTCTGCCGCGATGCTGAACTGCCTTCGGAGTGTGCGGGGAGCCAAAGACAGAAACCCCTGGACTCCACCGCCTCCCCGGCCCCAGCTGCCCCCGAGGGCGCCTCTCTAGCCATACCTCGCAGAGCCCCACCGATTCAGCCGGGTTGGTCCGAGGCAGCAAAGTTGGGAGTCCGGTGGCACCGCGAAGACCAAGTTTTATCCCGGGCAACGCTTCCCCCTTCCCCGACTCCTTGCAAACTCCCGCTCCGTCGACCCAGGCGGGCAAATGAAGGCACTCGATCCTTTCATTCTATGCATGCCGCGTCCTAGCCAATTGCCTCTCGCTGCTCCTCAAACCTCCTTCCTATTGGTTAGTATCGGGGTGGCGGGGCGGAGTGGGAGAGACGGGACCGCGGTCTTTCATCGGCAGCAGCCAATCCCAGCAGGCTAAATGAGAGGCGGAGGAAAAAGACACTCCCCCCCCCCTTCACCGGAGCGAGAAAGCGAGTCAGGACGGCCGGGTCGGTCCCTTAAGGCTCGGGGTGGCAGATCCAGGCCATGGCCGCCCTCTCCGCCAAACAGGACCTCCCTGCAGCCAGAAAAGCAGCAGCGCAACGGAGAGGGAGCGAGTTGCAAGGAGGCCTTTGCACATGGGGGGGGGGGGGGGATACTCCTCCATAATGCAAGCTCTCCTTCCGCAGCGGTGCAGCCCACCATCTCGTTCTACAGCATGCACAGTGCTTTCGCCTCCTTGACAACATTTGTACAACCCCCTCCCCACCTTCGGACTGGGACAGAAAGACCCAGAGGAGACCTCCGCTCCCACTGGTACTTTCACTCTCCAAAGGTCCTCTCCTGAAAAACTCTTCGTCGGTCTCGAAGATGCTCCTGAACTGGACTCTCAACGCACCGCAGCGTGGATGCCGAAAGCTTAGGGCGACTCCGGCTTCCGCTTGTAACCAGAAGTGCAGGTTGCGGGTGCTGCCGCTCCCTTTTTCTACCTCTTGGGCTAAGGCCCGCGGTACGCGCTTATAAAAGGCCCGTGCGGAAACAGGGCCTGTCGCTTCGGCTGTTCCGTTCAGCCCCTCTTCCGGTCTTCGGTTTGCTCCCCTGCCCAGTTTCAGCCCAGCCCGACTGCATCTCGGCTTCCTCTGTCCGCAAGGCGGGGAGAGGTTTTGTATCACAACATAACCCTTTGCTGATTTCAGACAGTTTTTTCTCATGCATCAAATTTCCCTCCGCCTCAATTAGTTTGCTATTGGCTTACCTCTACTGCATGCGAGATAGAGGCCACTCCCATCATTCATTAACCTATCGAAGCTGTTGGGTTGCCAGCTTCCAGGTGGGGCCTGGAGTTCTCCCAGAACTACAACGTTTCCAGACGACGAAAATCAGTTCCCCTGGAGAAAATGGCTGCTTTGGAGGGTGGACTGTTGTTCCCTCCCCCTCCCCAAATTCCACCCTCCCTAGACTCTGCCCCCAAATCTGGGTATTTCCCAAGCAGGAGTTGGCAGCTCTACCATACAGAATCTCACCTGACTTATGATGTTAGGCCCCTGTCTGTTCAGCTCCTCTCCTCCACTTTCTGCAATTTTCTGTCAAAACAAGGTAAGTGAGTTTCTTTCCGCTGTGTCTGAAGTAGCGTTGTCCAACTCCAGGCGGTGGCTGAGGTTCTCCTGGGATTATTTACAACTGATCTTAAAGCACTATTAAACCAGAAACAGAGCAATCCCAAGGATGAAGGTTCCAGTCGTCAGATCCAGAAAAAAGCCATTTATTGACGTCAGACTCGGCCTTATAGAATTTCAACAACTAAAGAGCCGAGCCCCGATTCTACTGAGGCTGGACTTTTTATACTAAGGAGCGGGAATTTACAGAAGAGGAAGGGGTTAGTGTCATTTGTATACATTCTGCGCAATTCTCGTAAGCAAAACATTCGGATACAATCCCGCGCATGTCTAATACATCCAATCCTAACTGGAGTGTTCATTTCTAGTAATGTCGCAAAGTGTCCGGGCTCCCATGATCTCCTGACTTAGACTATCTCAGAGAGTAGCAAGCCAAACAATGGGCGCTTGTGTGTTTTTGCATTCTTATGCATGCGCCTCATGTAACATTAGGGAATTGTGCTCTTTCAGCCTTGTGGTTTCATAGCTCCCTAGCTAAACGTTAGTGCAGAGTCTGGCTATTATGAATATTAATTGAAAATCTATTCCTTCAATCTCCAGGTGACAGAGGCCAGTTCGCCCGGAGAAAATGGCCCCATTGAACCCCTCTCCAAACCCCACCTTTCTAAGACTTCCCCTCCTCCCCCCCACCAAAAAAATCTCCCAAGTATTTCCCAATGCAGAGCTGGCAGCGCTAGGAAGAACTGAGCTCTGTCTCACAAGACTTTACACCGGAATAAATGTGATTATTCTTTAACTTGCCACTGGACTTCTGCTTTATTTTGTTACAATAGACTCATCTGCAGTAGTCGCGACCTGCCTTTTCCTATCCCTGTGGCTAACAAGGCATTACCTGGATGGTGCGGGCTAGCCCAATCTCATCAGATCTTGGATGCTAAACAGGGTCCACCTGGGTTAGTGCTTCGGATGGAGAACCACCAAGGAAGTCCAGGGTCACTACAGACTATGGATGCCAGCCTCCAGGTGAGACCCAGGGATTCCCTGGCATTACAGCTCATCTACAGATATCAGTTCTCATGGGAAAAAATGGATGCTCTGGAGGGTGGGCCCTATGGCATTGTAGCCCACTGAGGCTCCTGTCCTCCCCAGGCTCCACCCTCAAATCTCCAAGCTGGATCTGAGGGCCCCAGCACAGAGGCAGGCAATGGCAAAGCACTTCTGTTTGTCGCTTGTCTTGAAAACCCTCTGGGGTCGCCGCAAGTCAGCTGCAACTTGAGGCAATTTTTAAGCTAATATGAGATTTCTCAGCCAATAGCAGCTCAAGTCATGTGATTTGGCCTCAATGGTTTCCAAAGAGCACCTGCTTTAGAAACAAGGTTTTGGTATGATTAGCCTGGTTTGTTTTCAGCTTTCACTGAAATTTGAAGCCTTCTTCCAACTTAAGCGGTTCTTTCACTGGACCTTTTGTCTAACGCCACTGAATGAGCTAAGGGCAGAGAGCAAAGGCAGTGGTACGTCCTGGTTCATAGCTTCTGTGCCAGATAGGATTGCCAGCCTCCAGGTGAGGTGTGCAGATTTCCTGGAATGCCCACCTGTTCTCCTGAGTACACAGATCAGTTCCCCAGGAGGAAACGGCTGCTTGGGAGGATGGACTCTATGGCTCCTCCCATCCCCAAACCCCGCCCTCCCCTGGCTCCGACTCTGAAATCTCAACCAGTTTCCCATCTCAACCCTAGTGCCAAGCCTTGCATCTAGGGAATTTTGCAGTGAGGTGATGGAGGGCTTTGTAACTTCTGCTGTTAATCACCTGACAAAACCCATTCTGAATTGTCTGACGCTTTTGTTTTTAAATCAGCTTTCCCTTCCCTTGGCTGGGAGGGCAGGGTAGAAATTTGAAATAAATAAGTAATCCAGGTTGCCTCCATGTACAGACCCCCAGGGCCAAGGTCTCCTGAAGGTGGCTACTTAGCGCAAAAGAGTGGCTACCTCACAGACAACGAAGACCTCCTGGAGGACTCTGGCGCTTCCATGGGCTACTATCCCCTCTACCACACCTATGGCCATCTCCCCCCATACCAGCCCAAGGATGGTGATGGCCTTCCAAAGCTCCCTGGCAGGACTGATGCCAGCGTCCAGATTGGGGCCACTCTGCAGGACAAAGACAGTCAGGGGGAGGCAGAAGTGGAGGCCAACCGCAGCGAGCAAAAGACCAAGAGGAAGCCCTGCCCTGACAGACGGTCCCTGCTGCCCAGCCCGGAGCAGCCAGGTATGTGTCCGCCCTGTTGAGCCAAAGAGGCAAGTCCCAGAAGGTTTGAGAAAGGGGGACTGTGGGGCTCAAAAGACAGGAATAGCACAGGGAAGAATGTAACCTGCCTCCAATGTTCCCTCTAAGGTGTGGAGTCTCGTGAGCAAACATTCTGCTTTGTGAGCTACTGGCGTTAAAGCTGTGAGCGTGTGATTCGGCTGTGGCATAAATTAGTTTGCTCTGGAGCCCTCCTTCCTGAGCAAAGACAACAATGTGTGAGCCGGAGGCTAAAAAACTGTGAGTTAGCTCACACTAACTCAGCGTAGAGGGAACATTGCACTGCCTCCTAGTCACATCACTCTGAACCTTTCCAGCCTTCCAAAAGTAGCCCGTCAGACCTCTCAGGGAAGCTCTGGAGCAGGGCACAGTAAGGGAAGCCTTCTTTGATTATTCAGTTATTCAGAGATAGACTGCTCCTGTATGCAGGAGTTCCATTCAGCCCTCTAGACAGCTCACTATTCCACAAATCTGTCCAATTCAGGAGGCCAGTTCTTCTACTGGCACTGCCTTTCCAGCAGAAAGTACCCATGTTGGGTTGCAAATTTAGCCTCTAGCAAAAACCACTCCCCAAAAGGCCCAGTGGATGTCCAGCGGTTCTAGGCTCTGATTTTATTCCTAAGGATGTCAATTTGGTGTGGGATATAGGAAGTCTGGAGGACGTCAGCTGTCATGTCAAAAGATATTCTAGTCGTTGCTGTGTAGAGATTTGTTTGAAAACATCCCTAAAATGGCTTAGCTGGTCAAGGCGGATGTACAAGACCACATCTTTGTAGCCTGCACTAATGAATATTGTAGAACTGCAAATGAATGCCTTTCTGTCAATTAGCAGGTGCTGCCTTTGGAATCCGAGAGTCCGCAGCATGTGAGCCTCGACGTGTGATTTACAGTGGGTCAGAAGACTACTTCCTCAGGCAAAGCAATGGGCAAAGCCAGCCCTCCTCAGCCCAGACCTGCCCTTGCCTCCTGAGCCCCGAATTGGGCCTCCGCTCTTGGGAAGAGAGACTGCTCCCGTCCTCATAGCCCCAGCCTGCATTCAGCTTCTTGCTCACATGGCAGGGTGACAGAGACAGCGTCACAGAAACCGGCCACATGACAACTTTTGAGCCATGAGCCGACTGTGGATCCACAGTCCGCCCCAGATTTGGAAATGGGCACAAGATCCAAACAGATCTGAGTCTAGGAGCAAACGATTCTGCCTCTTTCCCGCATAAGCCAGCTGTGTAAGCAGCAGAGTAGCCGGAGGACATCATCCGCCTCCTCTCCTCCCACAGGCTGCTGATTGGCTGGCCCGAAGGATATTCCGGAAACCATCTTCCTCCCGCCTACATAGGCTGGTGATTGTTCACCACTTGATTCACTCCCCAAGACCCTCCTTTCTCCCTCTCCGCCCACCCCCCCCATACAGTCGACTGTTTGGCTGGACATTGGAACAGCCACCAAGCCACCTCCCTCCCCACACCCCATCTGGGGTCCAAAAGCAGCTTGGCAAGAGACCCCCCGTTTCCTTCCTAGAACAACGATGGCCAGGATTCCTCCATCCGCAGTCACGGCAATCAGAACGAGTTCGGTCATGGGCCTCTCTGGTTCACGCAAGGCCAGACAGGGAGGAAAGGAGAAGCGCTAACACCCCCCGGCTCCCCACTGCCCGTCGGCCCCAACAACCTCCCAACGGGGCATCGACAACTTGCTCCAGTGGGTCCGCCACCTATTTCGCCAGTCTTCCCTGCCGAGACCACAACCCAGTCCAGTTCCAGAAGGCGCAGGCGCATCGGCACTCACCTTCGAGGCTGGATCACGAAGTGCCAGGGATGCCTACGCCCTCGCCCCACTGAGGTGCAGACAGACCACGAGCTTATAAACTCTTGTGCAGGATGACTTTTTATGACTCCTAAAACGCTCCGCTCATTATAGTTATTTATGGTAAGGCTTGTTTAATATTGTTTACTGTTAAGTATCTACAAGCCGGAGGACCCGCGATACTCGCGGGGGGGTAGGTGAGCCTTTTCCCCCTCCTCTGGCCCCGCGTGCCGAGCCTCTACCCCGTCCCCCCTCCAGGCAGCTTCCCCCCCCGCCTTCAAAACGACGGCGGCAGCAGGGAGACCGCTGCCTGCCGAGGCTCCCCCCCTGTAAGGCGGTGGCGGCAGGGAGACCGCTGCCTGCCGAGGCTTCCCCCCGCCTTCAAAATGGCGGCAGCTGTGGCAGGGACACCTGCCGTCCACTGAGGCTTCCCCCCCCCCCTGCTTTCAAAACGGCGGTGGGGGCATAGAGACCTGCCGCCCGCCGAGGCTCTTCCCTCCCTCCCCACCCCCCGCAAACGGCGGCGGCGAGTCCTCGTCACGCCGCTTCCCACCCCCTCCCCTACAGCGGCCACAGCGTTCTCTGCGCGCGCGCGGAGAACGGTTTAACTTTTGGGGGGATTTAAAGATCCCCCGAAAAGTTTTTTAAACATGTAGGATTTTTCTGCACATGGGGGGAGTGCCCCCCGTGTGTAGAAACCCCACCCCCCAAGTGCCCCCCCACGCAGATTTAAGTATTCGCACGTGGGGGGGGGCACTTGGGAATTAGATATATAGATTGTTCTGAGCATCAGACGTTCTACTAACTATTAAGATTTTTCTTAGTACTCTTATACCTCCTTCGAATTACTGGTGTTCCAACTGTATTAGTAATAAAACTTTTTTATAAAAGAACAGGGACTTCAGAAGACTTTGGACCTGAAGCACCTGGTGGTCAAATGGGACTTTGACAAACCGAAACGAAGAGGGAAGAGAGGGAAATAATGTTTTGTGTAATTTGAAAGTTTTAAGAAATTTAAACTAACACTTGCTTGATTTAACCTATGCAGTAAGAGAAAACCTAAATAACACGCTCCAGTACAACAATTCTTAATTTTAAGGGAGCTCTGTTTAATCAATGTAGAAAAGCAAATTTGTGATCCTTCTGTATATATTTTAGTCTTTAGTGTTGTAGTGGTTTTAGTGTTGTCGTATATGTTGATAAGCAATAAAAAAAATCTCAAAAAAAGAACATGGACTTTGATTCTTGAGACACTGTACGCTGCAGCATCTGTGAGTCTATGAGAGGGTCCACGCCCCAAGAGAGACGCTGAGCAGATTTGCTCCCACCCCCAAGGGAGAGACGAAGGTCCCTGTGGAGGTGGACTAGACGGCATCCTATTTTATTTCATTGACTTCCTTTCAACCCCAGGGGGGACTCAAAGCGCCTGGCATCATTCGCCTCTCCTCCGTTTTATCCTCCTGACAACCAGTTTGGTGTAGTGGTTAAGTGCGTGGACTCTAATCTGGGAGAACCGGGTTTGATTCCCCACTCCTCCACTTGCACCTGCTGGATGACTTTGGGCAAGCCATAGTTCTGCCAGAGCTGTTCTCTCAAGGACAGTTGTCTCAGAGCTCTCTCAGCCCCACCTGCCTCACAGGGTGCCTGTTGTGGGGAGGGGGAGGGAAAGGAGTTTGTAAGCCGCTCTGAGACTCCAAGTGAGTGAAGGGTGGGGTATAAATCCAATCTCTTCTTCTCTTCTCTTCTGTACCAGCTGTTCTCTCAAGGACAGTTGTCTCAGAGCTCTCTCAGCCCCACCTACCTCATCGGGTGTCTGTTGTGGGGAGGGGAAGGGAAGGAGATTGTAAGCCGCTCTGAGACTCCGAGTGAGTGAAGGGCGGGGTATAAATCCAATCTCTTCTTCTTCTTGTTCTTCTTCTTCCCAACCACCCTATGAGATAGGTCAGGCAGAGAGGAGAGTGCGACTGGCCCAAGGTACCCCCAGCAAGGAGCGGGGATCTGAATGTGGATTTCTCCGATTCCGGACCAAGACTCTTAACCGCTGCAGCACGCTGGCTCCTCTCTTACCCCCGTTGCCACGTATGCCTGGGACTCCTCCCAACACAGCCAGTCCCAAAGAGGCCAAGTTGGGGACCCTTGCCCCAAAGCCCAGCGGGTGTCCACCCCAACAACCCCGCCATTTCCCCAGGACACGGAACTTCCCAAATGGCGAGAAGGAGAGTCTAACAGGTCCTGACTCTTTCTGGTGGAGGGAACCCGTCGAGGTGCCCTTCGCTTTGTGGGCTCTTCCTTCTGAATGCGGACCTCCAGCCTCTAGGCAGTCCCTTGGTCACAGTGGGGCATCCCTGAAAGAGGACCAAAGGTCTTAAATAAGGACGGGGGTGGGACGTACACAAAGGGAATTTGGCCAGTTGGGGGGGGGGGATGGTTAAATCCACCCCGAGTGCCCTGCAGTCTGATTCTCCAGTTCCTTTCTCTGCATTTTTTCCCCATATGTCTTCTATCCTCGCGTTGTTTCCGCTGTTTGTCACTCTAGCCCCGTTGCCGTGTTTGTTAGAAATCTCAAGCTAGGTGACCGCGTTGCTCTTCACCACACCATCTGCCTTGTCTCAGTAAGAAAGGTGGGCTGTAAACAATGCTCCCTCTAAGCTGTGGAATCTTGTGAGCAAAAATTCTACTTTGTGAGTTACCGGCATTAAAGTTGTGAGCGAGTGATTTGGCTGCTGCATAAATGAGTTTGCTCTGGAGCCCTCCGTCCTGAGCCAAGACAAAAATGTGTGAGCCAGAGGCTAAAAAACTGAGCTAGCTCACGCTAACTCAGTTTAGAGGGAAAACTGGCTGTAAATAAACGGGTATGGGTATAAGTCTGGGGGAAAGGATCTCGGTCACCCTGAAGACACAGCCGCTTCCCATGCCACCCATCTGGCTTGCTGGGGCTAAGTGGGGCAAGTAGGATGCGGCAGATCCCTTTAAAAAACGAAAAGGTGGAAGACATTTCTCCCCCAGGGAAAGGCATTCTCCACGGGAAGAAGCCTTCCTCCCTTGAGGGCAGACGAAGCAGGAGGGAGTCATAGGATTCAACCCAGTCTCTGTGAGTGCTGTGAAACTCTGGCGTACTGCCTCAGCATAAAGGAGAAGTTGAGCCTGCTGGAGGGAGCGGTGTCAGGTCAACAAGCAGCAGCTGGACAAAGGCTTGTCAGGGATGCTCTAGGCCAGGGGTGGGCAATTGTTTTGGCTCGGGGGCCACTTTGTGGGAGCGGAGGTTAGAAGAGGGCCGCACCTTTTAAAATGACTGCATTCATTAGTTCAGAGGTGGGCAAATGGCGGCCCGCGAGCCACATGCGGCCCGCCACAGAGTTTTTTGCGGCCCGCCAAGACATGAAGATCAACAAGAGTAAATACAGATGCTCTTTGACAGACATTAATTTGCAGGCTGTGATGAGAATCTCAACAAGCAATCTCACTCCTGATTTCAAAAAAACTGTAGAAAAGTGTGATAGGGTACATTTGTCTCATTAAACCAGTGGTTCTTAACCTGGGTTTGATCGAACCCTAGGGGTTTGGTGAGTCAGTCTCAGGGGTTCGGTGGGGCCTCCAACTTAGTACTATTACTATTACTAAGTACTAAGAATTATTTTTCACTAAAGGGTTCGGTGAATGCACATATGAAACTGGTGGGGTTCGGTACCTCCAACAAGGTTAAGAACCACTGCATTAAACTGATTCTAAAATTAAATGTGCTTGCAGCTATAGATGATCTGAAATCAGCGCAATAAATAAATTGAATACAACCACCACTATTTTATTTAATTTATATTTATTGATTTTTATGATACAATTTATACCTTTTCTGAAATGCAAGGTTAAGTAATGAATGCAATCCTTTTAAAAAGTGCGGCCCTCCGCTAACCTCCGCTCCCACAAAGTGGCCCCCGAGCCAAAACAATTGCCCACCCCTGCATTAGTTAACTTTACAATTTATACCTTTTCTGAAATGCATCATAAAAATCAATAAATATAAATTAAATAAAATAGTGGTCATTTTATTCAATTTATTTATTGTGCTAATTTCATATCATCTATAGCTGCAAGCACATTTGATTTTAGAATCAGTTTAATGAGACAAACGTACCCTATCGCACTTTTCTACATTTTTTTTGAAATCAGGAGTGAGATTGCTTGTTGAGATTCTCATCACAGCCTGCAAGTTAATGTCTGTCAAACGTCTCTTAATGTCTATATTTACTCTTGTTGATCTCCATGCAAGAAAAACTTTGCTCACAAATATATGTAGACCCAAATATAGAGAACATTTTCCCAGCAAATTTCTTCATACATGGAAACTTTTCAGCAGACAAAGATTTGTAACAGTCAACTAATGTCACAGCATTAAACATTTCTTTCACAGTGTGATCTGACTGCATGTCAATAAGTTCAAGCTGCAGCTCCTCAGGTGCTGACAGTGGCCAACTGTCTTGGCGGGCCACAAAAAACTGTGGTGGGCTGCATGTGGCCCCTGGGCCGCAATTTGCCCACCCCTGCTCTAGGCTGATCCTGCCTCGAGCAGGAGGTTGGACTAGATGACCTGGAGGACCCTTCCAACAACTCTGTGATTCTCTGATTCTAAGAAGGCCCTGCATGGGGCAGCAAGGGAAGGCTAGCCGGCCAGGAAAGCAGGGATCACCTTCCTTCCTTGTCTGTCTCTAGACTGCTATTCTCAGATCTCTCTCTCTCTCTCTCTCTGCTCTTTACTAGCAACTGTTAGTTCCTGGGTAAAGTTTTCATTACTCTTTAACCATCTGTGCGTTGTTATTGCTGAGCAATCCGTGTGCTAACAGAACCCACAGAAAGTCTCCCTGGAAAGCTAATTTTTTTGAAAAAAAACTTTATTTGGGGGTGACTGTTTAGGTTGAGCGTAAATGAAGGATGCCTGCTTTTATAGCGAACCAGAATTGTTGCTAGCACTGAAGCACCAACTTTGGCTTGCCAGTCTCCAGCCTCAAGGCCAGGCCAGTACGGGAAAGCTCGAGCCACGGGTTTGTCGTTGCATCCTCACGACAAAGCGGGGTGTTCCAAGAGGAGGAGAGCAGAGAAGGCAGGATCTCAGAGCTCACGGGCGCAACAGCAAACCGTAGCGGACCCACACCATTCAGTAACTGTTTCTGGTTCTAAGCGGGAAGCGCGTCTCCAATTTCAGAAGAGAAAAATGGTTAGCAAGAATTCAGCAAGCACTATTCTCCATCCTGTTGCTAGGGTTGCCAATCTCCGGGGGGGGGGGGCTGGAGATCTCCCAGAATTACAACTGGTCTCCAGACCTCAGAGATCAGTTCCCCTGGAGAAACTGGCTGCTGTGGAGGATGGACTCTGTGGCATTGCACCCTACTGAGGTCCCACTCCCCAAACCCTTCCCTCGCCAGGATCCAGCCCCCAAATATCTAGGAGTTTCCTAGCCTGGAGCTGGCAACCCTATCGGTTGCCTCCCCGCCCCCCCCGCCCCCCCACAAAACGAGTCTTCATCTCCATTCATCTGCTGTAGTAGTAATTTATTGGCCTGGATGACATTTAGTATCACAGTTGGGGGCGGGGGGGTTAACCAATGGTTTAAATGTATAATGGATCAAGGGGAAATTATTCTACAGATACACTTCAGGGGAAAAAAAGAAATGCATTCTGGAGTTCAGAGAGATGCTGGTTTCCCTGCCCCTCTCATTCTCTTTTTAAAATCTGGGCCTTTGTTTTGGCATTGCGGAGAAAAGTCTCAAACCTGGTAGACATGTTGCTGACAGTGATCCTCCAGAAATTTCCCCTAAGACTTTGAAAACTCTGTGACGATCATTGCTGTGGCTTGAGATGGTGGGGGCAGACATTTGTTCCTCTGTCTGCCCCCCATCAGCTTCCATTTAATCCCTAAAACAATTCTGTGAGGTGGGTTAGGCCAGGGGTGGGCAAACTGTGGCTCGGGAGCTGCATGCGGCTCTTTCACATATATTACGTGGCTCCCGGCAGGGTGGCTGGGGAAGCTAAATATCATTAGCAAACAAATATCACTGGACAAACTAATATCGTTATCAATATCTGCTTTTACCCCTTTTGTTATTATTTTTGGCAGTCTCATTTAATGTTAATAAAAAGCAGATTTGCTTCTTTTCCAATGAAAGCAGGTAATATTTGTTCATGTCTTGTGGTTCTCAAACATCTGATGTTTATTCTATCTCTTACGTTAAGCAAGTTTGGCCACCCCTGTTCGAGGTGGCTCTTACGCTGAGCAAGTTTGCCCACCCCTGGGTTAGGCCAAAACAGAGACTGGCCCAACATCACCCTATGAGCTTTGGGGCAGAGCACAGATTTGAATCCCAGTTTTTCCCACACGGCAACTCAAACCTCTCCGGTGCACCGACCTAATAGATCTTCCGACTGGGGGAACAAGTCAATGTTGGGGAAAGGTAATGCTTGCACTCTGTCAGTGTCGATACAAGCAGAAGAGAGAAACCAAGTCTTCCCGTTTTATCATACCTGTCGAGGCTGGTAAGTACTTCACGTATTGCCTGGGAAGCTCAAATGCACATAACTAGACTTGCTGACTCCTGCACAAGGTGTCTGAGCAGCATCGACACCAATTGGCCGGGGACTACGAACAATGCGTGGCCCCAGAAAAGTCCATGACTCCAACACCTAGATTCCCACCCATTGCTTTCCATGATTCTTTCCCGCAATCTAAGTGGCCACAGTCCACTTTTACAAAGAATATCTTTCTTTGTATTTATGCATTGGAGGATGGGGGGGAAGAGTTACATTGAGCTAGACCTGTGGCAGAAATCCCCTTCCCATACTTTTACTAACCAGCTGGCATTAGCCCCCCCCCCCACAAACTGGGGAGTCGCTTCTGCAAGCCATATGCAAATTAACAGGACCCAGAAAAGTCTCAATTATTGCAATAGGAATGATGCATCCGGGGCTCCTGGAGGTTGTCTGAATGAGACAGTGGACTTCGAAGAAGGCCGGTTGTGGTCCCACACCCCAAAAAAGACACAATGCTGGGGATATTCTGTCCCAGCCACATTTAACCTTCACACCGGCATTGCTGCCACTTAGATACAATTTGGCTTCAAGTCCATTGATCGCAGTGGCCCTTCAGCTTGCTCGATGTACCCATCAAACCGTGTTTCGGATTCCACATGGTTTTCCTCACCGACAGGCACTTAAATTTGGTCCTCCTGCATCGGCCGACGATTTTCATCACATCTCATTTTAACCTAGCCTACATTCTATTTGCACGTAGCAACGTTTTGTCCACATCGAATTAAATTATTCAGAAGTCACATCTTTGCCGTGTTTTTTTTTAAAAACAAAAACACCGTTGGCGAACATTTACACACATCACAGAAGAAAAACCGTACAAAACAAAGCTAAGTCAAGCTCCGCCTCTCACCCACGTTTTTCCTGCAAAGAGGGGGTGCGTAAACATCGGCAGGAATGGTGTGCTTTTGTCAAAAACAGGGTCAGATGTTATTTACTACCATGACTGGCTCAAAAACAGTTGTGCGGTGGGGTGGCGGGGGTGGCCAGGGCCTTGAGGAAAACGGGCCAGTTCAAGAGATCAGAGGGAAATGGCTAACTTTGCTGCCCCTTTAGCCTGAACTGACTTCATCCATGTCCCCCATTGTAAGATGCCCAGTTTGCACACAATTTCTGCATTGCATCCTTCAAAAGAACAGGGCGCTGGGCATGCAGCCTTGCCTCCATCCAGGAATTATTTAGGATAGGGACTCTGGGGTGGTTTGCTTGGCCCCTCTAAGGGAGCCCCACAGCCTCCTGGGTTACCAGCTTTCCTATACAGTTGATGATACCCCCACAGAGCCCAGCAAGGAAACAGGAAGATTATGGATGGGGAGGGGCCGTGGCTCAGTGGCAGAGCCTCTGCTTGGCATGCAGGAGGTCCCAGGTTCCATCCCTGGCGGCATCTCCAGTTAAAAAGGACCAGGCAGGAGGGGATGGGGAAGACCTCCGCCTGAGGCCCTGGAGAACTGTAAAGAGGGGCCGTGGCTCAGTGGCAGAGCCTCTGCTTGGCATGCAGGAGGTCCCAGGTTCCATCCCTGGCGGCATCTCCAGTTAAAAAGGACCAGGCAGGAGGTGATGGGAAAGACCTCCGCCTGAGGCCCTGGAGAACTGTAAAGAGGGGCCGTGGCTCAGTGGCAGAGCCTCTGCTTGGCATGCAGGAGGTCCCAGGTTCCATCCCTGGCGGCATCTCCAGTTAAAAAGGACCAGGCAGGAGGGGATGGGGAAGACCTCCACCTGAGGCCCTGGAGAACTGTAAAGAGGGGCCATGGCTCAGTGGTAGAGACTCTGCTTGGCATGCAGGAGGTCCCAGGTTCCATCCCTGCAGCATCTCCAGTTAAAAAGGACCAGGCAGGAGGGGATGGGGAAGACCTCCGCCTGAGGCCCTGGAGAACTGTAAAGAGGGGCCGTGGCTCAGTGGCAGAGCCTCTGCTTGGCATGCAGGAGGTCCCAGGTTCCATCCCTGGCGGCATCTCCAGTTAAAAAGGACCAGGCAGGAGGTGATGGGAAAGACCTCCGCCTGAGGCCCTGGAGAACTGTAAAGAGGGGCCGTGGCTCAGTGGCAGAGCCTCTGCTTGGCATGCAGGAGGTCCCAGGTTCCATCCCTGGCGGCATCTCCAGTTAAAAAGGACCAGGCAGGAGGGGATGGGGAAGACCTCCGCCTGAGGCCCTGGAGAACTGTAAAGAGGGGCCATGGCTCAGTGGTAGAGACTCTGCTTGGCATGCAGGAGGTCCCAGGTTCCATCCCTGCAGCATCTCCAGTTAAAAAGGACCAGGCAGGAGGTGATGGGAAAGACCTCTGCCTGAGACCCTGGAGAACTGTAAAGAGGGGCTGTGGCTCAGTGGAAGAGCCTCTGCTTGGCATGCAGAAGGTCCCAGGTTCAATCCCCAGCATCTCCAGTTAAAAGGACCAGGCAGGAGGTGATGGGAAAGACCTCTGCCTGAGGCCCTGGAGAGCTGTCAAGAGGGGCTGTGGCTCAGTGGCAGAGCCTCTGCTTGGCATGCAGAAGGTCCCAGGTTCAATCCCTGGCATCTCCAGTTAAAAGGACCAGGCAGGAGGTGATGGGAAAGACCTCTGCCTGAGACCCTGGAGAACTGTAAAGAGGGGCTGTGGCTCAGTGGAAGAGCCTCTGCTTGGCATGCAGAAGGTCCCAGGTTCAATCCCCAGCATCTCCAGTTAAAAGGACCAGGCAGGAGGTGATGGGAAAGACCTCTGCCTGAGGCCCTGGAGAGCTGTCAAGAGGGGCTGTGGCTCAGTGGCAGAGCCTCTGCTTGGCATGCAGAAGGTCCCAGGTTCAATCCCTGGCATCTCCAGTTAAAAGGACCAGGCAGGAGGGGATGGGAAAGACCTCTGCCTGAGACCCTGGAGTGCTACTGCCAGTCTGAGCAGACTATAGTGATCAGTACAGGGCAGCTTCGTTTAGGGAAGGGGTTGTGGCTCAGTGGCAGAGCATCTGCTTGGCACGCAGACAGTCCCAGGTTCGATCCCTGGCATCTCCGGTTGAAAGGACCACGTAGAAGGGGATGTGAAAGACTCTCCCGAGACCCTGGAGGGCTGCTGCCCGCCTGAGCAGAGAGGGCTGACGGTCTGATTCAATGTAAGGCAGCTTCATGTGTTCATGTGACAGGACCGCACGGGGAATCCCACAAGGACTTTCTGCATGCTCTTTTTAAGGGAGGGCGGGGTATCCGTTACTACAAACATCCTCCCCTTTTGGTAGTCCAGTCCACGCCCAAAGTTCCCTCTGATGTGTCATTGTGACAGGGCCTTTGACATCAGAGAAGCCATCTGGAAAATCCCTCCCACGTCTTCCTTCAGGGGCTTCACTTTAAGGCCGGAGGGCGCTGCAGACACAGAGTTTGGCTGCAAGCCTATTAAGCCACAAGGAGAGAACAAACTGTGTGCTTAACTCTCTCTCTCCCCCATGACCATCAACAAGATGCACAGCCCAATCTCGTGCCCCAGAGGAGAGGGCCAAAACTGGGCTCTGGGGGATGTGCCCGCAAACAAGTGTGCACAGGGATTCATCCTCAAAAGGGCTGCCCCCGCTTCAGAGCAAAACACAAGGGGGGGGGGGAAGGCTCAGCCATCTCTGGGAAGCTGTTTAAGAAAAGGAGTGCACAGCCATCCCACAGATACACAGTGCAGGTGAGGATCCTGTGGTTTTAACCTTCAGAAAGACTTCTTGCTCGTTTTAGCAACAAACAGTATGTTGTTTAATATATGCGTGCGTGTGTGTATACATTAGGAGTCCCCCGACCTCTTTATGCCCGTGGTCACCTTTGGAACTCTAACACAGGGTGGTGGGCACAACCACAGAAAGGCTGCCACTGGCAGTGAAGCCAACTAAAATTGGCTGCCACAGGAGGTGGAGCCAACTAAGAATGACTGCCACAAGAGGTGGAGCCCACTAAAAATGGCTGCCACAGGAGGTGGAGCCCACTAAAAATGGCTGCCACAGGTTGTGGAGCCAACTAAAATGGCTGCCACAGGAGATGGAGCCAACTAAAAATGGCTGCCACCTGAGGTGGAGCCAGGTAAAAATGGCTGCCACAGGAGGTGGAGCCAACCATAGACCCAGAGGAAATTCAGGTGCAGGTGAGTCATTTAAAAAACAGTGAGAGAGAATAAAACCAACATTGTGGTGGCAGTTGCTGCCAAAGCAACTTTTATTTTAATCTGCCCAGCCAATGAGATCTCCAACGGCTGTGCTAGACAAGAGCTCCACCAAGTTTCTGAAAACACTCAGTGGGGTCCAAGTAAGGTGTTGGGGACCCCTTAAACACACACACACAATGACACACACCTACCCTTTGGGTTCACAAATTCTCATACTCTCTTCAAACCTGCCCTCCCAGACTCATAGCTAAGTCAGACACCGTAATTTGTTTTACTTCATTTTTACCCCACTTGTCTCCTCGATGAGGACAAACAGTGGCTTCCTTTCACCCCTTCTCCACTTTATCCTCAGAACAACCCTGCAAGGTAGGTTGGGCTGAGTGCATTTGACTGGCCCGAGGTCACCCAGCAAGCTTCCAGGGCAGAGTGGGGATCTGAACCTGGGGCCTCCCAGATCCTAGTGCAACACTCTATCCACAACTCCATGTTGGCTCTCGCACCACTTCGACACCACCGCAGTTATTAGGAGCGTGACAGGCCGCCCTGCCCCTTGAAACTCCGAAAAAGGAAAAGGGAAACTACCTGAAACCATCCATCCATGATCTAGACATTCAGTCTACCAGCCACCTATTTTGCCTTACCTGCCGCACGCGCCCCACCCCACCCCACCCCCTGCTTTTGCAGCACTGTTTTTAGGGAACCCTGATAGATTGTGCCAAGCTTAGGTTGTGCCAACCCCTGACAGGCTGTGCCAGATTTAGGTTGTTTCGACCCCCGACAGGTTGTACCAACCCCTGATAGGTTGTGCCAACCCTTGATAGGTTGTGCCAAACTTAGTCTTTCAACAGGACGGCACCAGGTGGTATGGCTTGTGAGAAGCTTGGAACAGACTTCCAAGCATCACGATAAAACTCATCTCCAAAAATAAATAGGAACCTTCTGCTTAAGCATCACAAGGCGAAAAGAAGCGGGGCGGGGGCACCCCCCCCCCTTTGAAAGGCGCGTCTGTGGCTATTCAGATGGTAGCCTCCTGTGAGGGCCACGTGGGTTCAGGATCAGAAGGCATTTGTTGAAACTTCAGCATCATGCACGAGACCGGCTGGACTCCTGTATCGGTCCTTCCGGGGAATGGACAGAAGGGTTTAGGCCCAAGTCCCAACGCCACAGGTGTCCTCTCGAATTCAGGGCTGCCCTCCTCCCAAATGGGTCTCCCATTCTCTGAAGGTGATTGCACCCTCTAGGAGAAAGCGTTCTGGATCACGGTGTGTTGTCCTCATGACCAAGCACAAGGAACAGAGAGGAGGAGGAGGAGGAGGAGGAGGGCAGAGAAAACAGGGGAGCGCGTGTTCTTCTGAACGCCCCAGGGGTTTAAGGTCATATCTGACCAGGGGAGGTGTCTCGGATAGCCCCGATGGAAGAGCCGCATCCCCTTCCTGGTCTGGGGAGCAAAACATTTCTAAATTGTCTGCTCTGGGACCAGCAGCGCTTCCTTTCCTCGTGCGGCCGCCGCAGCTGCGAACATCTCCCGCTACGCAGTCCAAAGTGATTTGCTGAACGTTTCGTCGTCGTGAACATTGCAAAGGACAAACAACATTATCGGGTTGTAAACAGATCCGCACGTACTGGTTCCCCTCCGGCCCGAAGCGATTACGGTTTATGCTTGAAATGGGCTTCCACTGTCCGGGAGGAAAAAGACAAAAGGAAACACTGCCGTTAGTCGATCGGTTCGATCAATCCAAAGCCTTTCACTTGACTAAAAAGCCCAGTTTATCTGGTGCTACAATTTTTGGAAGGCATTGCGTGTTTTTAAATCTTAAGGACTTCTAGAAACTGTAGGCACATCCAAGGGCGTAGACTTTCCAATTTCCCGGGGGTGGGGGGCTGGGCCAGAGACATTACAGGCCATTGTCTCCGGGGGAGGCTCAGCACATCCTGGAAAAATTTGGGGGGGGGGGGGCTCCAGCTCCCCAGCCCCCCTGAAGTTGACGCCTGTGAGGAGAGGCATTCCCCCATAACTTGTACATAAGAGGGAACGCCTCTTCTAGGACACTGCGCATCTAAGAACAAGGAATGCATGCTTTATTTCTTCAAAGCCATCGTCTATTCATACTGAAATGTAACACTTTATTCAGTTAATACTTATATGGCTAGGGTTACCAGTATGCAGTTGGGGGAGGGGTATCCCCCAGTTTCGCAGGCTCCTGCCTGCCAGCAGTTAGCTGGCCAACAGGAGAAAATCCCACCTCCCAACAGCAATGTAGAGCAACGTTGGTGGGGGGGGGGGGTGCAACACTCTGGTTTTTGAGGGCGATTTTACTGTAGAGTTTTGCTCAAAAACCAGAGCATCACCCCCGACGTGCCTACGTCACTTCCGGGTGACGTAAGTTCAGCATACAACATCAGTTCTGGTGACATCGGCACATCGGGGGCAATGCTTCCAGCTCCCAGAGCATCCCCCCCATCTTGAAGGGACCTGGAAACCTTAGATATGAACATAAGATCATAAGAGAAGCCAATGTTGGATCAGGCCAATGGACCATCCAGTCCAACACAGTGGCCAAAACCCCCAGGTGCCCTCAGGAGGTCCAGCAGTGGGGCCAGAACACTAGAAGCCCTGGGGCCAGAACACTAGAAGCAGTGGGGCCAGAACACTAGAAGCCCTCCCACTGTTGCCCCCTCCAAGCACCAAGACTACAGAGCATCACTTGCCCCAGACATAAGAGAAGCCAATGCTGGATCCAGTCCAACACTCTGTGTCACACAGTGGCCAAAAACACCAGTTGCCCTCAGGAAGTCCACCAGTGGGGCCAGAACACTAGAAGCCCCCCCGTCCCCCAAGCACCAAGACTACAGAGCATCACTTGCCCCAGACCAACAGTTCCTATCTATACTTTGTGGCTAAGAGCCACTGATGGACCTCTGCTCCAGATGTTTATCCAATTCCCTCTTGAAGCCGTCCGTGCTTGTAGCCGCCACCACCACCTCCTCCTGTGGCAGTGAATCCCATGTGTTCATCACTCTTTGGGTGAAGAAGGGCTTCCTTTATGGCTCGGCACTATTCAGGTCGGTTATGTAACTACTGCCTACAGTGCCAGTTTCAGGTTTGGGGAGGCCCTGGAACGACAATGCCCACAGCCAATTCCCATCTGCCCAGCCCCAGGGCCCCCCTCCTGCTCCCCTCCTGCACCCCCACCTGCATACCCCCCACCTGCTCATGCACTCTTCTCCCACTTGCAAGCCCTCCCAGTGCCCACGCTCAGTGGTCTGCCCCCCCCGGCTGGTGCATATGCAGCTGGGAGGGCGTATGCATGGCCAAGAGGAGCTCACACCACTGTGTGCCATGCACACGCCTCACCTCAGTGTCTCCAGGCAGTTGGGAGCAGGGGTGCAGACCAGAGGGAGAGGGTGGGTGAGGGTCAGTGGCCCCACCTCAGAGTACACGAATGCCAGCCCTGACTGCATGTATTTCAGCCTTCCACCAACGTTTCTCCCCATTTCCCAAAAAACCTGGCGGGGGAAACCCAGTTTTCCCGCACACGGCTTCAGAACCCCACCGCCACGCCCCCTCAGCGGCCTCCTCACCGGCATATTCTTGTGGCAGCATGGGCCTCCCGATCACTTTCTGAAAAGCGGCGACCCACTCCGACTGATCACCTTCCGTCTCGCAGGCAAAGAGGAACCTCCGGTCCGGGGTCACGATGGTTATCCCGTGCTGCCAGTGGTTCCCCTGGATGGCCGGCGGGAGTCCTTCCAAGACCGTGTAGCTGTTCTCTTGGCTGCCGATGAAGACCTCCCCCCGGGCAAAGGCGTCCTGTAACGATTCCCCCCCCCTCCAATGAACTTTTTATTAAATTTCCCCAAAAAACCTTAACAAAGCATTCTTATCCAGTAAGGATAAAATTGTGTCAGTGGGGTTTTACATAGCTGGGTTAATGGCAATGAACAATCATATGTAGTATCCTATAAGTTTGTCAGATAAAAAGAAAACATTAACATTCATATTAACCTTAAACTTTTAAAACGATACACTTCAAAAATAAATCATGCTTTTATATTGTGGGTTATCTGGAATAATATTTTTCGTTAACATAAAACATATCGCTGGATACCATATAGCGACAACACCTTAAAATAATTCTCTCGTCGTGCGTTTGATACGGTGAAAGAAAATTTCTGCATTACAAAATGGTCCCGTAAGCGGTTAAACCATTGGGACATAGCTGGGGTCTTTTTTTCCAATCCATTTAGCTGCGATAAGGATACGTGCAGTTGCTAATAAAATTGCTACTAATTGTTCCGTATTTTTATGTTTTCCAGGTTGTGGCCAACATTCTAACAGGATCACTGCAGGAGAGCAAGGTAAGTCTATGGCATCCTGTAAAGATGACAGACTAAAGCCACCCTCTGAGAACTTCCGAGGCACGGCAGGTCTTCAGAGCACTGTGGAGACGGAAGCACACACACACACTCATACACACACAGCTCAGTGGCAGAGCATCTGCCTTGAATGCAGAAGGCCTCGAGTTCGATCCCCGACATCTCCAGTTAAAAAGATCAGGCAGTGGGTGATGTGAAGGACCTCTGCCTCGAGGCCATGGAGAAAGGCCGCCGGTCTGAGTAGACAATGCTGGCCCTAATGGACCGAGGGTCTGATTCTGTAGAAGGCAGCTTTGTGTGGGGGCTTGCTCACACAACTGTGAAGTCCATGCTGCCTTCAGGTGTCCGCCGCCTCAACCAAAGGCCAGTACCGCTGGAGGAAATGGCTGTGTTGGAGGGTGGACTTTATGGCACTGTACCCTGCTGAGGTGTCTCCCCTCTTCAAAACTCTGCCCTCCCCAGGCTCTGCCCCCCAAATCTCCAGGTATTTCCAAAGCCAGAGCTGGCAGCTCCATTTTTCTGGAAGGCAGGTAGCAGAAGGTGGGGCTGAGAGACTCTGGCTCAGCCCCATGGACTACAGGGGCCCCACAAGAATCTGGTCCCTGAACCCACCCGATGTAAAACCAAACACAAGCCTTACCAAGGGATCTTTGAAATACATTAATCTTCGGTCATCCATGGTGAACCAGCGCTTCTTGAAACCTTCTGTTTGCTAAAGAGTGGAAAGAGGAGGGGTTAACTGATCTGGAAACTCTTTGACACAACCAGACAGTTCTGCATTCAGGCTGCTCCGAATCCTAGCCGGGACCAAAGTCACACCTATGTTTATTAAAAGTGACTCGTGAAACTGAGACAGCCTAATTTATATTCATTTATTTAGTACTTTTATATACCCCTTTCATTTGTACTTTCATTTACATACCCCCTTTTATTTTGAAAAAGTACCCAAAGTGGTTTACAAAAATTTAAAAAGGCAACAATTAACAATAAAACCTATTGTTATCTATAAAACCAACAGAGTAAAAGCCAACGATAGAAAATCAAGTTTAGTTTCAGGTAGGTACAAGTAGGGTTCCTGTTCCCCAGGCGGGGGGGGGGGGATCCCTGCTTTATGGGGCTTCTGCCCACCATTGGCCAGCTGGCTGGTGGGGGAAACCCTGCCTCCAAACAGTGACGTCGCATGGCGACACTCTGGTTTGAGAGCAAAACTCTATGGTTTGACCCCGGTTTTACCATAGAGTTTTCCCCTCAAACCAAAGCGTTGCCGTGCAACGTCCCCAACACGATGGCATCACTTCCGCATGATGTCATTGCATCGGGGACATCGCTGTGTGATGTCACCGTTTGGGGGCAGAGCCCCACCCCACTCCTGGAAGGCTCCCTCCCATCCCCCAGTGCATCGTGGGGACCGGGTGACCCTCATGGGTAGCCATATTGGTCTGCAGTAGGACCGCAAGGTTTCAAGTCTAGCACCACCTTAAAGACCAAGGAGATCTCCAGGGTAAAAGCTTTCAAGAGTCAAAGTTCCCTTTGTCAGTTCTCCATCTTCGTATCTGACAAAGGGAGATCTGATCCAAAAGCTTACGCAGTGGAGATCTAGTTGGTCTTCAAGGTGCTCCTGGACCTGAAACTTGCAAATCAAATTTAGTTCAGTGTTTAGGCTTCTGTTAACTGGCATATCTGTAATGTTTTTCGCTTATCTCCATATTGCTAGTCACTTATTCACACACAAACACACAAAGATTATGCACAGAGATGTTTTAACAGAATGTGATACTGCCTTTCATATTTTAAAGAGGTTTGTTTATTTATTTAATTTATACCCTGCCTATCTCCTCAACAGAGGCCCGAAGCAGCTTACACCACTCTCCTCTGTTCCACTGTTATCTTCACAACAACCGTGTGAGGGAGGCTAATGGTTCAAGGTCACACAGGGAGCTTCCATGGCACTGCTGGGGATTCGAACCTGGGTCTCCCAGGGGCGCGGTGGCTCAGAGGTTAAGACGCTGAGCTGCAGACCGAAATGTCTGTAGCTTGTCAGTTTGAGACCCTAGTGCCGGGTGACGGAGTGAGCTCCCTGTCAGCTAGGCTGTCATAACTAAAAGGAGGGGAGAGAGGGAGATGCTGCTATGAGGCAAAGGAGGGGGGGAGAAGGTTTTGTGTAATTGCTGTTGTAAACTCTGGAATGTCGCCTTTGATGCTCTCCTAACATTTGCCCCTGTTTACAGACGATCTCGGGTTTCTCTGGTGAGTCTCCCGCCTGAATGTTGAAGCCGTTATTCTCAGCGCGAGGGTACCGGGGCACTCACTGGCTTGTAGCCAGCTGACACCCCAGTTTGAATTGTGTCTATAATCCCATTTCCGTTTCCCTGCTTCAGTCTTAACACAGAAGTGCTTAGGGAATGTCTTAGAAATATTGACTCCAATAAACTGGACCTACTTAAGGACAGTTGTTGAGTGCTGATTTACTAGGGAACCTGACAGTCCCGGCTCTGGCCCCAGCGCCTGCCAACCTAGCCCTTCGAAAGCAAGAAACTGCAAGTAGATAAATAGGTACCACTTCAGTGGGAAGGGAACAGCGTTCCGTGCGCCTAGGCATCTAGTCATGCTGCCCACATGACCACAGAAACGTCTTCGGACAGCGCTGGCTCTTCAGCTTGGAAACTGAGATGAGCACCGCCCCCTAGAGTCGCTTTCGAGCAAGGGAAACCTATACCTTTTTTAAAAATCCCAGATACTGTCCGACACTCTTAACCATATGTTTGGTCCTCCCGGGGCCAAAGGAGGCCCGTCTGGCGGTTACTAGGACCAGGGCCTTTTCGGTGGCAGCCCCGCGCTGGTGGAATGAGCTCCCGGATAACATCAGGGCCCTGCGGACCTTTTACAGTTCCGCAGGGCCTGTAAAGCGGAGCTCTTCCACCAGGCTTACAAGTAGGGGCTGCCAATAGTTCCATCTTGGCCCTGGCCCCAATTTTCTCTGCCAGTATGTGTGACCGTCTTTTGTGGCTAACATCTAGGTGCTGCTCTGATGCTCTAAACTGAAGAACCGCCATCTGTATTAGGTTTTCTAATTTTATATGTTTTAATGTTTTAAATATTAATGTGTACTGTTACCTGCTGTTAGCCGCCCTGAGCTTGCCATGTGGCGGGGAGGGCGGGATATAAATCTCAATAAATAAATAAACCACTACGCCACACTGGCTTCTAGTCCTCAGGAAGGATCCCCGTTGCTAGGGGTGGTCCGGGTTGCCCTGCATGGCTCATTTTCTCCTCCCCCCTGCGGACGATTCGCTCCAGAGTAAACAACGCAAAACGGCAAACCCTGCGGAATGATATGCCAGCTGGCTCCATTTGTACAGTGCAGTTTCTCTCCCTGCAGAAACTGGACAGCCTGAAAACAGAATTTGTAGGGAGGGTGCTGGTTTTGGCGATCTAGATCCTTCTTTGTTCAACAGAGCACACTTGGATTTAACGCAGCAGTGCTTGTCCCAAAATCTACCCGTGCTCACAAGACTACAAAGTTACACAGAGCTACGTTTCAGTGTGAAACAAAATAAGAACTACTTTATTCTAGGAATCCATACTTGATAGTGCAGGCTAGAGAGATAGGAACAGTTCCTATACTAACTAGCTAGGAGATGGCTCCGGATGCTGAGAGGCACCCTGCTTCTCCGTCTTGTGAGCACGGAAGAGAGAGGGGAGAAGGAGAAGAGGGAGACAGAGGGAAGCGGTCGTTCCCTGAAGATGCTGAGTGCCTGCCTACCTGCCTGCAACTCTGTGGTCACTTGCCCCTGGAGGCTGAGACCCTGGGACACCTGGTACTTCCGACAGAATTTCGATTTAAGCGTCAAGTACAACCAGGTCTGTTTGGCCATCTGGCAAAGCAGAGAGCCGTCTACAACTTCCAGTCGCAACACAACCCTAAACAGAGTCACACCCTTCTAAGGCCGCTTGAAGTCAATGCTCCGCTTAGGGTAGCACTGTCAATTCCTTAAGATGCCGCCGCCTCAGTGCGTGCGCGCATATGCCCTGCCGCTCCTAAAGGAGACACAAGCAAGGAGGGACTCGGCTCCCTGGGTGACCGCTGCGGCCAGTCCCTCAGCCTGCCCTGCTTCGCTTGGCTGCTGTGAAGACAGAATAACCGGAGACCGGGGAATCGTGGGATTTGCAAAGTGGCTTTGACTCAGGGATGTTCTTCGCCCCCCGATCTGTCTCACGGTGGGGCTGTCGGAAGGATACAAGAGACGGCCAAGTAGGCTACCTCCAGGTCTTCAGAGAAAGGATAAAAATTAGAGAGGGGAGGGGAGAGAGGAGAGACAAGAGGAGACGGGAGGGAAGGAGAGAGGAGAGGAGAGGAGAAAAAGAAGAGATTGGATTTATACCCCACCCTTCACTTGAAGTCTGAGCGACTTACAAACTCCTTTCCCTTCCCCTCCCCACAACAGACACCCCGCGAGGTGGGTGGGGCTGAGAGAGCTCTTTCCAGGACTGTCCTTGAGAGAACAGCTGGTACAGAGCTATGGCTTGCCCAAGGTCATCCAGCAGGTGCAAGTGGAGGAGTGGGGAATCAAACCCAGTTCTCCCAGATTAGAGTCCACCAAAATGGCTCTCACACCAAACTGGTGAGGAGAGGAGAGGAGAGGGGAGGGGAGGGGAGGGGAGGGGAGAGAAGGGGAGAAAAGAGGGGAGGGGAGAGGGGAGGGGAGAGGAGAGGGGAGGGGAGAGGGGAGGGGAGAGGAGGGGAGAAAAGAGGGGACGGGAGGGGAGAGGAGAAAAGAGGGGACGGGAGGGGAGAAAAGAGGGGAGGGGAGAAAAGAGGGGAGGGGAGAGGAGGGGAGAGGAGAGGAGAGGAGAAAAGAGGGGAGGGGAGGGGAGAAAAGAGGGGAGGGGAGAAAAGAGGGGAGGGGAGAGGGGAGGGGAGAGGAGAAAAGAGGGGAGGGGAGAGGAGAGGGGAGAGGAGAGGAGAAAAGAGGGGAGGGGAGAGGGGAGGGGAGAGGAGAGGGGAGGGGAGAGGAGGGGAGAAAAGAGGGGAGAGGAGAGGAGAAAAGAGGGGAGGGGAGGGGAGAGGAGAGGGAGAGGGGAGAGGAGGGGAGGGGAGGGGAGAGGAGGGGAGAGGAGAGGGGAGGGGAGAGGAGAGGGGAGAGGAGGGGAGAAAAGAGGGGAGGGGAGGGAGGGGAGAAAAGAGGGGAGAGGAGAAGGGAGGGGAGAGGAGAGGAGAAAAAAGGGGAGGGGAGGGGAGAGGGGAGGGGAGAGGAGAGGGGAGGGGAGAGGAGAGGAGAAAAGAGGGGAGAAAAGAAGGGGAGGGGAGGGGAGAAAAGAGGGGAGGGGAGAGGGGAGAGGAGGGGAGGGGAGAGGGGAGGGGAGGGAGGGGAGAGGGGAGGGGAGGGAGGGGAGAAAAGAGGGGAGAGGGGAGGGGAGAGGAGAGGAGAAAAGAGGGGAGGGGAGAGGAGAGGAGAGGGGAGGGGAGAGGGGAGAAAAGAAGGGGAGGGGAGAAAAGAGGGGAGGGGAGAGGAGGGGAGAGGAGAGAGGCTGACTGGCAAACGGGATAGGATTAGAGCACGTAGGACAGCCCAAACCACATTTCATTTTCCAACCTGAAGTCTCCGAGCGACACAACGGAAGCAACATCCTTGCTTTTGACGTGAACAGGAAGTGCCGCGTGCCTCACCTTGGGTCCAGTTTTTTCCATGTAACCCTCCTTCAGGTAATTCCTAGAAAGTTTTGGCACCAGCTACAGTTGAGAAAACACAGAGGGAAGAGAGGGGGAAATCACGCACAGGGTTAGTGCAGAAACAAAGCAGCAGAGTGGGGAGAGGGGGGAACCAGGTATCGAAACCCCAGTCTTGATCTCCTCTGACGGGGGTCCCCAGCGCAGTGCTTGTGGGCACCACGGCACCTGCTGACACCTTTTCCGGAGCCCACCGAGTGGTTTTTTAGAAAGTGGGTGGAGCCACATAGAGATCAGACTGACTACTGGAGATCTGATTGTCTGTGCAGATTTTTTGAAATGTTGCTTCAGAAGCAGCTGCCGCCACAGCACAAGAAGCTACACTGTGTGACTGAAACAAAGCTGTGGCAATCGTTTTGTGGCTGGCTCCGCCTCCTGTGGCAGCCATTTTGTGGCAGCCATTTTCTTCCTGCGTCCATCGTGCCGTGTCAGGATTTCAAATGCGGCCACAGGCTTGAAAATGTTGGGGACCCCTGTCCTATGATATATTGCATCTTTTCATCGATTTATCTACAGCCAAAGTCTGTGGGGAAATGCAGACGTTCAGACGGGCTCCAGGCCAGATGCTGGCATTTGGATTCTCCTCTCCATCCACTCTTTCCACGGGTGTTATTCAGCCCGCCCAAAAAACCAGCTGTGGTGGCAGACAGAAAGGAGGAGTTAGCACGCACACACTTCCCCAACCCCACGGCCTCAATCTCCATCTCTCGTGTTTTGCCCCTAAAGACATGAGTTTAGAGTGGAGCTAGGTACTTTTTTTTTTTTTTTTGCAATCTGTGCCCCGTTTCCATCCCACCAAAGCCTTTTCAAAATTTTCCTCTGGTGTTCGTGACACTAGAACCTGGCTTTGTGTGATGCCAGCCAATGCTCCCTCTAAGCTGTGGAGTCTTGTGAGCAAAAATTCTGCTTTGTGAGCTACTGGCATTAAAGTTGAGAGCGAGCCATTTGGCTAGCGCGTAACTGAGTTTGCTCTGGAGCCCTCCTTCCTGAGCTAAGACAGAAATGCGTGAGCTGGAGGCTAAAAAACTGTGAGCTATCTTATGCTAACTGAGCTTAGAGGGAACGCTGATGCCAGCCTCCAGGTGGGACCAGGGGATCCCCTCGAATTACAGCTCATCTCCAGACTACAAAGATCAGTTCCCCTACAGAAAACAGATGCTTTGGTTGGTGGGCTCTATGGCATTGCACCCCAGAGGTCCCTGCCCTCCCCAGGCTCTATCCTGAAATCTCCAGGAGTTTCCCAACCTGGTTCTGGCAACCCTACTCCCCATCCCCCCCCCATTCCCTCCACCCCCCACATGCCCTTTGATTCCCTCCCTCGGCCCATAAGGCAAAACTATGTCGATGCACAGCATCACAGCATTTCCCCTGCCAAACAGTGTTTGCTGCCTATTTTCAGTTGAGTCTGTTACCCTAAGGAAGGTGTGCTTTGCGGCAGATCCTTGATGCTTGGCTTCTAGCAGCCTCTTGCAAACGCCTGTAAGTTTACGGCATGAACAAGGAACCAAATACCTCTGCACACGTTTGAATGGCGTGCGTTCTCAGGCAAGGCCCGTGGGGATACAAGGCACTATGCGGCTACCAAGCAACTACGGGAATTGCAGTAGAGAAAAGGCATCAGCTGAGAGCAGCCTTGTGCAGCAACAACCGATTTCTTTTCCCCAAGCAGGCAGTAGATAAGTGCTGAGAAACACAGTCCTTTGAAAACATATCAAGATGCAAAGATCAGTATAGCAGGAGATTCCACGTCTACCTATATTCTCATTCGCCTCCGATAAGGTCAGTCTCTCTCCACTCTTCTTCCTTTTTAAATTCCTGGTCATTTTTACTTTTAGGTAAACACGCAGCCATAGCGATGAGGCCAAATCAGATCAGGGGGAGGGGCTGGCATTTGACAGTCAATTGTAAGAGAGGTGGAGCAAGGGTCACTGGAGGTGTGTGTGGGGGGGAGGTAATTGTGAATTTCCTGTATTGTGCAGGAGGTCCCTTCCAACTCTATGGTTCTTATAATTCTATGATTCTACTAAGATCTCTCCCCTCGTTTTATGGTCATTTTTACTTTTAGGTAAACACGCAGCCATAGCGACGAGGCCAAATCAGATCAGGGGGAGGGGCTGGCATTTGACAGTCAATTGTAATAAATCACAAAGCTAATTCCAACCCAGAGAGATTGATCCCAGACAATTCTAACAAGACGTGTTGGGTCTTGGGTTGGGGGGGGGTTGCCCTCGAGTGAAGTGAACCCATGGGGTTTTCAAGGCAAGAGAGGTGGAGCAAGGGTCACTGGAGGTGTGTGTGTGTGTGGGGGGGGGTGGTAATTGTGAATTTCCTGCATTGTGCAGGAGGTCCCTTCCAACTCTATGAGTCTTATAATTCTATGATTCTACTGAGATCTCTCCCCTCCCCAAATCCTCCCCTCTCCAAGCTTCACCCCCAAATATCCAGGAATTTCCCAATCTGGAGTTGGCGACCCTGACCACGGTGAAACCTGATCTTGAAAGGAGGCTGCGGAGCTCAACTGTCCTCAGATTAAAGCCCTGCTTGGTATCTGCCCGATTCTGTGGAAAGCTTCAAAAGCTTCTTTTCTTGCGGAGGAAAAAAAAATCAAGGCTTGTAAGGCAGGGAGCTCTAACCCACCTACCCCCACCCCCACCCCCGGGCTGATGAAAAGCTCTCTCGCCCCCCTTCCTGGTTTCTCCCTTTAAATAAGACATCGGAAGCCAAGACTTGGGGATTCCGGCCGCCTGGGAGATTAAATTCTTCTTAAGAAAAGCTGCCTACAGAGAATAAAAAGTATACTCCTCCTTAGACGGACAGTTATATTTAAACAGTTAGATTTGAGTCCGGTAGCACCTTAAGAGTTTCGGGCTAAACGCCTTTGAGAGTCAGAGCTCCCCCTGCCAGACACGAGATGTTACAGCTGAAGTTATGAAGTTATATCTAAAGACCTCCAACGTAACCATGTTCTCTAACCTTTGTTTAAAACTTGCTGAAATCTGAGAGGTAAGTCCTGAGGGTGAATTGTATCTTGTTTCCACAGCCCCATTCATATCCCCTAATATTATCAACTCTCCCTCTGTCCACCTTGAGACAGCTTTCTCTAAGCAGAACAGGAGAAAGGCAGAATTGACCTAGAAAGGCCCAGTTTGACAGCAGGACTCCAGGGGGGCTCTCGCTGTTTTCAAGAGAGCTAGCACAAGACAGCTAGAGAGAGAACCAGCATGGTGCAGAGGTTAGAATGTTGGACTAGGATCTGAGAGACTCGGGTTCGAATGCCCGCTTTGGCCCGGAAGCTTGCTGGGCGACTTTGGGCCAGTCACACCCTCTCAATCTTAACCCTACCACGCAGGGTCATTGTGAAGATAAAATAGAAGAGGGGAGACTGTAGTAAGCTGCCTTGGGTCTCCACTGGGGAGGAAAGGGGGTATAAATGAAGCACGTACAGAAAGAAACAGTCTGTCTATGGGACTGCATTCCATATACATCAGCCAGGAGGCATGGGTGTCATTTGGGCTCTCTGTGTTAGATGCCAAAACGATGCAACACCGGCAGCAGCAGCAGGTTCTTAGTCACAGAGCTAGCTGTTCCCGGGCAGGGCAGCAAGGGACCAAAATGATTGCGTGGGGCGGGGCGGGGGAAGAAAACAGAATTTAAAAACGGAAACTCACGTCAGTGTTACTGGCTCCAGGGAATGCCACTTGCAAGTAATGGAATCGAGCAGCACGGATGGCGTTGAACCAGTCCACCATTTCCTGATTGGGTGGGGAGGGAAAACCATGAAATAAGACATGCCAAAAAATAAAAAATAAACCGTTATATGATTCACAGTTTGCACCTGATACATCAAACCCCATGTTGATTTGAACATGACAGAGACAAAGTAAGGCTGCGCAAGTTGGGGTGATCTCCACGATTTCCACGGAACAACGTTACAGCGCTTTGCTTTCCAAGCAGTACAGGTTAAGTGCCGCTTTTGCTGTGGCAAACACGTAATGGTTTAATTCCCGGGGTGCCCTTGCCAACTTCCAGGTGAGGGCTGGAGATCTCCTGAAATCACAACAGATCTCCAGGCAACAAGAGATCAGCTCCCCTGGAGAAAATGGCTGCTTGGGAGGGAGGACTTTAGCGCATTGTACCCTGCTGAGTTTCCTTCTCTCCCCCAACCCCCATCCCCAAATCTCCTGGAATTTCCCAACCCAGAGCTGGCAACCCGACAATGCTAGTCCAGTGCAGGAAAAAAAAAAGGGGGGGGGAGAAAGGAGCCTTGGGGCACCTTACAGAGGGGGCTCTTTGCCTGTAAAAGCTGAAGCTAAAATAAAACTTACTGGTCTTTAAGGTGCCCCAAGACTGCCGTTTGCTTTATCCTTTCAAAAACATCTCCCAGGCTGGTCAAACGGGAGGAAGAGAATGTGGCAGTACTGCAAGACAGCCTGCGGAGGGCGATTCAGCCACAAACAAACTTGGGTGAAAATGAAACCGCTGCAATGTCATTAGGAAAGAAGGGCTGGGGAGTCAAACTTGCTCCACATTTGCGGGGTGGAATCAGGACTCGAGCATGGCCTCGACCTGGGTTTCCGGTGTCAGAAAAAAACAGGAAGTCTTAATTCATTTTTCACCTCCTCGCTTAGCTTACTGGATCTCAGCCTGAACTACCAGCCATTTATTAATGGTGGGGGGGGGAGGTCGGACTATGGTCCTGGTAAACGGCACGAAGGGTAACTGTAAGAAGCCATCTGAATGCTGATTATTAACATCAGTGCGAGCACTTTATTTGCAATGCTTATTGCGAACTGGATGTATTAATGTTATTGTTATATTTTAAAATGTTTTAAACTGTTTTACTCTGATTAGGCACTGTGTGCCGTATTGTAAGCCGCCCTGAGCCCCTTCGCGGAGAGGGCGGGGTAGAAGTATGAATGAATGAATGAATAAATAAATAAATAAATAAGGTGGCCGTCTTCCAGTAAAACAATAAGGAGTCTGGCTTTTGCCTTCCAGTAAGGCAAAATCAATTCTTTTGACACTTTCCCCAGATACCTGGATTTCTACTGGTTGCGTGGAATGTAAGAATTCTCCTTACAGGAGGCTTACCAAGTAGTTACCTTCTCCAAATAGCCATTTGCCAGTGGGTGGCTTGCTATCTTTAACCTCCCCTGAGCTGAATTCAGGACACCGCTGCCAGTGGAGCAATGGCATGCCCAAAATATGCATGAAATCATAATGATTTTAAAAAAAAACAAAAAAAACCCTTATCTCTCAATGTGTTTTCTGACCAAGGGATTTACAAGGACTTTATAGTTCTAGAAGGCTGTCAGAGCGGCTGACCCTTCTCAATATCAATGATCAGAAACATCCTTCTATTAACATGTTTGCCCATAACCAGCCCTTCAAAATGACGACCGAGTGGGTAAACAGGGCCGTGCTGTTCCCCATGAGAAAGGGCTCTATCATGAAATGCATCAGAAATATAGCATCCGGTCCTTTTCTAGAGATCTGCCTATTGAGGTTTTTTAATCTACACTGCCCTAGATATCACGCATGCTCAAGAGTGTTGCATCTGACTTGATAGCCAAAGCGCCTGCATGGAAAGGTGGAAACGTGTGTGCGTGTGCGCGTGTGAGAGAGAGAGAGAGAGAAGGGGGGAGGGAGGGAGGGGGGGAGATCTAATGAAGAGCACCTCAGCTCTACCAGCTTATAAAGATTTACTGATCAATTGATTGCAGAGATTTCTACACTGCCTCTCCAGACTCCCACTCAAAGTAGTTGCCAACTGCAATAATACATTATCAATTTAAAAAAAAACCCAACAACATAAGAGAACATAAGAGAAGCCAATGTTGGGTCAGGCCAGTGGCCCATCCAGTCCAACACTCTGTGTCACACAGTGGCCAAAAACACCAGGTGCCCTCAGGAGGTCCAGCAGTGGGGCCAGGACACTAGAAGCCCTCCCACTGTTGCCCCCCTCAAAGCACCAGGAATACAGAGCATCACTTGCCCCAGACTGAGAGTTCCTATCTATACCTTGTGGCCAATAGCCACCGATGGACCTCTGCTCCAGATGTTTATCTAATTCCCTCTTGAAGCCATCCGTGCTTGTAGCTGCCACCACCTCCTGTGGCAGTGAATTCCACGTGTTAATCACTCTTTGGGTGTAGAAGTACTTCCTTTTATCTGTTCTCAGCTGTTCAAACAAGCCCAGGGTCATAAGAACAGAATAAAAACAGCCCATAAGATAGAACCAGGCTAGAAGTAGACCAAAACAGCTGGAAAGAGAAACCCAACGAATTAAAAGCTTGGGTCAAAAGACAAGTTTTGACCTAAACGTAGGCGCAAGGCAAGCCCCAACCGAGAGGGCATTTCAGATGTGGGGGGCCAACACTGAAAAAGCCCTGGCTCTAATCAGTACCTGTTTCACCTCTGAAGTCAGAGGGACAGAGAGCAGGCCTTCAGAGACACATCTTAACTTGGGAGCTAGTCAGTATGGGAGGAGGTGGTCCCTCCAGGCCAAGCCATTTATGGCCTGATCTAGGCACCAAGTGGCCACTGCCACCGTCTGCCGAGATGGAACATCCCACAGCTCTGAGCAATGAACTACAAGATGTGGGGATTGGGGCCACCAGATGCAGCACTGAGTCACAGCCGGTGAGGAAAAGCAATGCAGCGTGGGAAAACAAACCACCAGCATTTGGAGCAAGAAGATGCAGCTCCCAGTCAGCTGAATCCACCCTCAACAGGGGGAGGGGAAAACAACAATGAAAAAGGCAAACCATCCCCCCCCTTTTTTTTAAAGGAAAGGTTGGGCAGTCTAGAAGCAGCCTTGGCCAGTTCCTCCGATTTCCACAGGCCGAGCCTGGCAATCGGCAGGAGGGCAGAGGGCAGGGACACTAGGGGGGGAATGCAGGCAACATTGCTACGTCACTTCCAGGTAAAACCCAGAAATGACAAAAGGGTAGCTCTAGAAATTGCCGGAAACTCTGTGGTAAAACCATAGAGCTTCCAGTGATTCCCAGAGGTACCCTAGGTCACTTCCAGGTTTTAATGCTGTAAAGTCTACGACAACCCTGGTTTGCTTGTTTTTTAAATTCTCCTGATGATACTCAGAGCAGCGGCGGGCAACTGGGCTTGTCAGCAGGAGGCCACCATGGAAGGCCATAACGGGATGAGTGATAAGCTTCAATAGATGAGAGACCAATGATAGCTCCATAACAAAGAAGGTGTCAGAATCTGACAATAGCTTGCTTGTTCCATGACTGTCTAACATGTTACTTTCGTTTTCTTTGTGCCTTGCTATCACCCAAATGTTTTATTGCTTGCCTTGAAGTAGAGATTGCTGCCCTGCTTAGTGTTACTTTTTCCCGGGAGGATGGCCTCTCACATTCCTATGCGTCACTGTGTCAGAATCTGCTGATTCAGACAAGGATTTCTGGGACTTTCTGCTATGCTTCCTATTGCTATGTGCTGTGTGTAATCTGTATCTGCACCCATTATGTATTCATGCCTATTGCTTTTAGTTGCCCCTATGCCCACCATGTAACCATCTCTTTTGCCAGTATGACTGTATGCTATGTGACCCCAGGTTTATGGCTTTGACCAGGCCTGGTCTGTGTAACTGTTTGCCCGGGAGAGTGACAACTTCAAAGCATGGGAACAATGGGCCTCTCACACTCCTGCCTCCGCATTCCATTCATCCCGGCTGGGAAGACAAGGGGAGGACAGAGACCATTTCTTATCAACGTGCGAAAGCCTTGAGGCCAGCATTTGTTATGTGAATATGGTTACATCTAAGGGGTCTGGTTTGGGAAGGGAAATTTACAGCTTAACAACTAGCTTTCTTTCCTGTGGGAAGCAAACGGCCAAAGACCCCTTTTGCCCGCCGTTTTTCCCCTTTGGTGACTGGTTACCTATGGGCAATTCAAATTGTACTGAAGGGTATAATAGACCTGCTTCTATCATATGCATTATCTCTGACAATAATCCGAGAACCTGTACCAATGTAGAGATTGGAAATAAAGAACTGTGTTTCATCAACAAAGATCTGATCCTTGACTACTTTGAGCAGAAGTCTCACAGATTGTCAGAGATCTGTGACTGGGACTTGGCCGTTCCTGACCATGTCGGACGACGGTACTCTTCCCATCCCTACTACCGAAGACCAACCGGTGACCCCGGGGGACCAGGGTGCCAGTGGTGGAGGAGGCAGCGGGGAGCCCGAAGTGCCAGTGACTATGATTCAAGGAGCTCACTACATCCCGCACCCACCTCCTCATCAGAGCGTGACCCCGAGGTACTCATGGAGCAACTTCGGTCGTGGGACCGTAGACTCCTGGGTGCACGATCGGAAGGGGGCACGGGTGTCGATCCAGGCAGATCACACCGATCGCGGGAAGCCGAGTTTCCTGGGAGACGAGCGAGAGACGACCTACGGAGGAGAGTGGCATCCCCCGCCCCTGGAAGAAGAGAGAGTCGGACCATACGGGCCCGATCCCTACGGGGAAGACCAAACCCAAGCCCTGGACCGTATGATGGGAGATTTACGGTTCCAACTCACCACTGAATTGCGCGAGCTAGCCCTCGACCTGCAGTACCAGTTTTGAGACGCCCTAACGGCTATGCAAGCAGCTCGCCCAGCTCCGGCAGGGGTAGGACCCCCAGGAGGGGGAGTCCCGCCGCCGGTGGTTCCCCCCGGAGGAGTCCCCGCGAGAGTCGTCCCGCCGCAAGTGCCGCCGCAGGTCCCGCAGCCCGTTCCCCGTCAGGTGCCCGCACCCATACCTGCGCCGGCCCCAGTGCCGGCAGGGCCGATGGTTCGCCCGGCCCCCGCCGATCCGCTGACGGCTACTTTCGATGGGGACCCCGAGAAGCTGCGGTTTTTCCTCCTAGAGATCGAGCAGTTCCTAGACACCTGGGGGCATCTCTACCCCACCGAGAGGGACCGGATTGGCTACATCGGGTCCAAGCTGAGGGACACCGCCAGCGACTGGTACATGAGCCTGCACAACGCCCCCGGGCCTGAGTTACGCTCAGTGAACAACTTCATGTGGGCCCTCCGACACCACTACGAGGACCCCCTGGGAGAAGAAAAGGCCCGGAACCAGCTGCGGAGGCTGACCCAAGGGCGGTCCTCAGTGAGGGACTACACCGACAAGTTCCGGCGCATCGCGGCCAAGATTCGCGGCTGGACCCAGGACCTGTTCATAGAAAAGTACCGGGAGGGCCTGAGCCACGAGGTGTACGAGACGGTGCTGCGAGGGGGAAGACCGGGCTCGCTGGCCGCCTGGATGAGAGCGGCCGTGGACGTAGAAGAACGCTTCACCCTCATCAAGATGGGAACTTCAGCAATTGCCCAAACCAAAGCGGCTCAGAAGGTGAAACCCAAGACGAACCTGCAAGAGATCCGGGATGCCCGCTTCAAGCAGGGGCTCTGCATGAGATGCGGGGAGAGCGGCCACTTCGCCTCGGCGTGCCCCCCCGGGGGGGGGAAAAAGTCCCAAAAACCTCCACCCCAGTAGCCGGGAGCACCCCTAGTAAAGGGAAGACCTCGTTCAAGCCCCGGGCACTACAGCTGGAAGGGGCCGCAAGCGAGCAAGGAGAGCTGGAGCTGACGGAGACACAGATGTCGGGAAACTCCAACGGCCTGCAGTGAGTGGTGCAGAACTGCAGGTCCCCATCCACGACGCGCCATCTCCGGTGAGCATCCCTGGCCCCTTACTGTATATGGTAGTGACTGTGATAGCCCCTGGGACCGGGACCCATGTCCGCGTCCGAGCTTTAATTGACTCAGGATGTGCCCAGGACTTGATTAGCCCTCTGGTAGTGGAGGGACTAGGACCTAAGGTCGCCCTGTTGGGGGAGCCACTCACTTTCACGCAAATGGACGGATCAGAAATGAAAGAGGCATGTGTGGCAGAGACCGAGAGACTGATTGTGGAGACGGGGGAACACTGGGAGAGGAGAGCTTTCGTCATCACCCCGAACACCCAGTTCCCCATGGTGTTGGGGAGTCCCTGGTTAAGCTCCCATGACCCCTATATCAAATGGAGTGAAGGGAAGATCTCCTGGGTGGATGAAAAGTGCCAAGACCATAAGTGGGACGCGGGGTGGGGAGCGGGACCCCCGGCACCTCTCCGAGTGGCGGCGCTCATCCTGGTGCCCTCTGCAGTTCCCCGGGAATATCGGGACTTAATGGGAGTGTTCAGTGAGACCGAAGCCGATGAACTACCCCCCCACAGACTGTCGGATTGTGCCATAGAGCTGATCCTGGGAGAGAAGCTGCCGAAGGGAAAGCTTTATTCCATGAGCCCTACGGAGCGGGAGGAGCTAAGGAAATTCCTAGACAAGAATTTGGAGCGCGGGTTCATCCGCCCTGCTAAGTCCCCCTTCGCGGCCCCCGTTCTGTTCCGGAAAAAGAAAGATGGGGGGCTACGGTTATGTACGGACTACAGAGGATTAAATGCAGTGTCCGCTTCCAATGCCTACCCCCTTCCCCTTATTAAAGACTTGTTAATGGAGGCGGCCAAGGGGAAGGTGTTTACTAAGTTGGATCTAAGTTCATGTAGACGCGTCGGATGTGGCCATGGGGGGGGGGGGGCATCCTACAGAAGGGGCCGGATGGGAAGCTGCACCCTCCTGCCTACATCTCAAAAAAGTTTAACGAGACAGAGAGAAATTGGTCAGTGTGGGACAAAGAAGCAGCAGCCATCTGACTGGCCCTCACCACTTGGCGGCATTGGCTGGAAGGAGCACAGACCCCTTTTGAAATTTGGACGGATCACAAAAATCTGGAGGCGTTGCGCACCCAGAGATCCCTAAATGCGAAGCAGCTCCGATGGGCCGATTTTTTCTCAAAGTTCAACTTTGTGCTTAAACACTTCCCCGGGAAGGCCAATTCGTTAGCCGACGCACTATCCCGATTGCCCCAGTACGAGAGCCTAAAGGAAGAGGTGTTCGACTCCATGTTCTCCCCCCAGCAGCTGGGAGGAGCGGTGACCACCAGGAGTCAGAGTAAGCAGGCTGCGGTAGAGCCGTGGGGGAGCGATTGGGGGGGGGATTACTCCCCGGAAGAAGTCGAAGAGTTGAAAAACTTAGAAGACTGTTCCCTCCGGGAAAACAAATGCTGGTACCATGGGGACAAGCTAGTGGTACCCCGAAACAGAAGAAAGGACATATTGCTGACTTGTCATTCATCAAAATTGGCGGGGCATTTTGGGTTTTTAAAGACGCTTAATTTAATTCAGAGACAGTTCTGGTGGCCACGCATGCGCAAGGATGTCTCGGACTTTGTAACTGCCTGCCAGACCTGTTTGATGTGCAAAAGAAGGGGAGGGAAGGTTCCGGGACTATTGCACCCACTGCCCACCCCCTCTCGCCCATGGGAAGCGATAGCCATGGACTTCATCACCAACCTGCCACCCTCTAAAGGAAAAACTGTAATTTGGGTGGTGGTAGACATGTTTTCAAAGCAAGCCCACTTTACCCCCTTCAAACAGCTACCTACGGCAAAGGGGATGGCCAAGGCTTTTTTCAATCACGTGATAAAGCTGCATGCTTTCCCCAAACGCGTGGTATCCGATCGGGGCAGTCAGTTCGTTGCCAACTTCTGGCGGGAGCTTTTGACACTAATGGACATTGAACCAGCCCTGAGCGCAGGGTACCATCCAGAGACCGATGGACAGTCCGAACGAACTAATCAAATCTTGGAACAGTTCCTAAGGTGTTACACTAACTACCATCAGGATAATTGGGTGGAATTACTGCCGTTTGCAGAGTACAGTTATAACAATGCTATTCATTCGTCTACGGGCGTATCCCCCTTCATGGCGGTGGGCGGCTTTGAGGGAAAACCGCTGCCTACCATAGAGGACGCGCCAAACACTCCCCCCACGGACTTTAAGTGGTGGTGGGCAGCGTTGCAAGACTCATGGCCACTGATAGCTAAAACACTGGATAAGGCAAAAGAGGACTACAAGAAATATGCGGACCGTGGCAGAGCAGAGGGCTGGGATCTACAGCCAGGGGACTCAGTCTACTTGTCCACAAAAAATATACATGGATTGCAACCCAGTAGGAAATTAGGGTGGAAATATGTTGGCCCTTACAAAGTGTTGCGTAAAATCTCTGATGTATCTTTTGAATTGGAGTTGCCCAAATCACTGAGTTCTGTGCACCCTGTTTTTCATTTCAGCTTGCTGAAGAAGAATCCTGGGCTGAATGCTTGGCATCCAGTTCCTCCGACTCCTCCTCCACTGATGAAGGGGGAGGCACCCCATTTTGAAATTTCTGAAATCCTTGATTCTAAAATGCGTAGGGGCCACTTATTATACTTAGTTAGATGGGTAGACTTTGGCCCGGAACAAAATGAATGGGTTCGTTCTGAAAATGTGCATGCCCCTAAATTAGTGAAAGCTTTCCATAAAAGGTTCCCAGACAAACCCGGGTAGATTTATTTTCGGGGTGGCAGTGTGTCAGAATCTGCTGATTCAGACAAGGATTTCTGGGACTTTCTGCTATGCTTCCTATTGCTATGTGCTGTGTGTAATCTGTATCTGCACCCATTATGTATTCATGCCTATTGCTTTTAGTTGCCCCTATGCCCACCATGTAACCATCTCTTTTGCCAGTATGACTGTATGCTATGTGACCCCAGGTTTATGGCTTTGACCAGGCCTGGTCTGTGTAACTGTTTGCCCGGGAGAGTGACAACTTCAAAGCATGGGAACAATGGGCCTCTCACACTCCTGCCTCCGCATTCCATTCATCCCGGCTGGGAAGACAAGGGGAGGACAGAGACCATTTCTTATCAACGTGCGAAAGCCTTGAGGCCAGCATTTGTTATGTGAATATGGTTACATCTAAGGGGTCTGGTTTGGGAAGGGAAATTTACAGCTTAACACCTAGCTTTCTTTCCTGTGGGAAGCAAACGGCCAAAGACCTCTTTTGCCCACCGTTTTTCCCCTTTGGTGATTGGTTACCTATGGGCAATTCAAATTGTCCTGAAGGGTATAATAGACCTGCTTCTATCATATGCATTATCTCTGACAATAATCCGAGAACCTGTACCAATGTAGAGATTGGAAATAAAGAACTGTGTTTCATCAACAAAGATCTGATCCTTGACTACTTTGAGCAGAAGTCTCACACACATAAACAACTGTGCCTGTCTTGTCCCGTTCCCTCCCCCTCTCCTTTGAGACTCTCTGTGTGTTATCAGAGTGGGTACAACCTTGGAAGTTATTTTATTGTCTCTGGCCAAATGTTTTGCCTAGTGTTCGCACATCTGGGTCACTCAGGCCAAGAAGGGAATTTTTATAACTTTCCCACCTTTGGTGGGAACAAACAGTCGCCATTCTCTTCCCGCTTTTTTGTATGTATTCTGATTGGATGTTTATGCATAAGCACCCCTGCATGTAGGTATATTAACCCAGGTCATCTTTATTCTGTATCTCTAACAAACATCAAGAACCTGTTCCAGTATTAGAAATAAAGAACTCTGTTTAACTACAAAGGTCTGTTCTATTGCTGATAGTGCAGAAGCCTCACAGAAGGATACTCTATTTGTTCCTTTTTTCCCCTTTTAAGCAGAAAATTCTCCTTTCGTGTGAAAGGGCGTTCAATGTCCTTTAATGTTAGACAAATCATGGCAATACACCACTCCGATCGATTCTCCTGGCTTGACCACCTTGAGTTCAATTCAGGTCAGATCTGTCCATCGGAATACACAGGACAGGGCCAGGGGCAGCGTTCTAGAGCGCGCAGAGCCACCAAGAGCGGCAGGGGACACTCCTTGCCATCAGCGCTCTGGCACAGAGGGGCCATCTAAATGCAGACACCTTAGAAGACCCAGCAGACAGTCGGAAGGTCAGCCTCAAGAGAAAGCAATACTGCAGGACCCTCTAGAGGAGGGAGACTCAGCGCTTGACTTGGCACTTGATGTGAAGGGAGGGATCTGAGACTTTTCCTGCGAGAAACCCGAGGGTGGGTGTGATGCACAGGCCTGTCATGGTTGGATGCAGACTAAACTGGTGCTTTCCAATGATCCCTCCCTCCCTATGCTGGTCCCCTCCCACGTATTGCTCACACTGCAGCATCTCCAGGAGGTCAGAGGGCTGCAGTGAGAAGGGGGGGAGCAGGAATTCTGCCAATGGCAAATTCAGTCTGGATCCAACCCACAATGTGTAGCTCCACCACCTCACCAACCACTCATTCCCTTGTACATTTCCAGCAGAGGTGGTGCATCTGGAGTACAGGGCATTTGCCTTGGTAAAGTTATGCTTGCTCTCCTACCATGCAGGAGCTCAGCTGAACCTGGATTTCTCAAAACAATAACCGATTTCCCACAAGGCGCTACTCCGCCGTCACTCTTCCCTTTCCCCCAATTTCGTGTGTCAATTTCCCACTATTTGCCCCCTACCACATTGTGACCCGATTTCCCCTGCGGCTTCGCGATCCTCAAAAAACAGGATCGCGAGGCCATGGGGGAAATCGGGTGAAGCTGCGGGTCAAAATGTGGCGTGGGCCAAATAGTGGGAAATTGATGCACGAAATCGGGGGAAAGGGAAGAGCGACAAGGCGTGGGAAATCGGTCAACATCTCTCAAGCTGGGAGCTCTCCTTGGTCCTGAAGGGGACTCTCTCTTTGTCTGTCTCTGTGTGTGTGTCTGTCTGTCTCTCTCCCATTCTTTTCCTCCCACCCCAATATCAGGATCTCGTTCACTGGGCCATGGTATCCTTTGCCAGATACCTACTACTTGGTACTAGGTGACTGCAACTCCAGACAAGACCCTCAACCCGTATTCCCCGTTTAAGCTTGGTATCCTATAGGTTCACTTCCGAGCTATGACAGAACTGGGAGAAATGCATGAGTTTTCCCATTGGCACAAATAAAGAAAAAGAAAAAAGGCACACTATGTTCCCCCTTCCTCGCAAAGCGGTCCCTAGAACAGCCTCCTTTCTTACTTCTGAGCTCCCACCTTGCCATCTTCATGGTAAACAAAGATGTTCCTCGTGCTGTTGTCTTTCAAGTACGTGATCTGCAATCCATGCGGGTTCCCAATTTTCGCCGGCTGGAAAGTGGCATTTAAGTGCTCGATCTTCATAATTGCTTTCGGCTCCTTGGCCTGCCCGGGGGAAAAAACAATGATAAGGAGCCAGGGTGCAGGCAGCAGAGATGTGCTGGCTTGCGGAATAAAAAGCATTTCCACTCAGAAGGTTAGGCCCTGATCCAGTAGTTCCAGTGAGCCCGGCACATGTGCACCAAGAACTGGGTGCGGAATAAAGAGGGGCTTTTGAAAACAGCTCTGAATATATGATGGCAACCTCTGTGCAATAGGTTTTCCCAGCCTTGAAGATAAAGGAAGGAGCCAGCTCTCGTAATTTTGTTTGCATATCCTAGAAATTGGTACTGAGGCATGTTCTTATATTACCTTAAATGAGGGATACCCAACTCCATGCCACGGCACCCGCTGATACCTTTCCTGGTGCTCTCCAGGTGTCTTTAAAAAGTGGGTGGGGCTTTTGCCCAGCAAGGCTTCTGATTGGCTGTGGGGATTTTTTTAAAAACCACATGCGCACACTGGAAATGCACTAATGTATGACCAACTAGAGCAACCTGTGCTATAGATATGTACAAAGGGTCATTCTGTGCTATACAGGCAACACTCTCTTAAGCCAAACTTCTGCACTGCACACATGTAGCTCTGCACAAACAGAAGTTTCCCCAGTTCGTTTTGCTATCAATGCAAGCTATTCCTGCATCTCCCAAGGGATGGGAGCTCTGTCGGCAGGAAGCTCTTGGAAGACCTTGTTGTCCTCATCTACACTGGCGTGCCGCTGGATCAGGCCTCCATTATGTGGGTCTGACACCTTCGTTATGTGATTTTGATACCTTCATGTCTTAATGCGGAAGAACGGGGGAGAAAACATCTTGCTTGAGTCTTCAGATGGGCTTAATTTTAGAGCCTCATGCATTAAGTAAGCAAGCACTTTTAAGTCAAATGCAGAAATGCCTATGGCCAGACAAGGCAATTCCCCTAATTCTGCAGGATGACATCAGCATTGCGGCAAGGGTTTTGAAACAGCCAGTAGAACTGAGTAGGCTGGATAATAGCAACTTATGCTGGATTCCGGTGGACTCTCACTTCCTCAATGACAATGACAGCAAATACATCAACGGGGACAACATTTTAGCAAACGTGGCAGAAGAAAAAGCAAGCAAATTCCCTTTGAAGACTGCAGGAGGGATGTGTCTTCTTAGATCATAGCCACACCTCTTAGAAGAGCACTGCCTCCTCTGTAAGACAGAAGGAGGGATGCCTCTTCTTCACTAATTCCTTTACCACACTGCAGACACTCTCTTAGAAGAGGCCTTCCCCCTTCTGTGAGAGAAAAGGTGGGATGCCTCTCCTTAGATCTTCTTTGATATTCCTTTACCATACTGTAGATGTTCTATTAGAAGAGGCATCTCCTCCTCTGTGAGAGAAAACGTGAAATGCCTCGTCTTCAGTCATTCCTTTACCACACTGCAGATGTTCTCTTAGAAGAAAACTATATAAAGAAAGTCCCACAGGAATCCAGAAGTAGAATAAGAAAGAGGTGTTTTCTCTAGTTCTCTTAGAAGAGGTATTCCATCCCCTGTGGGAGAAGAGGAAGGATGCCTCTTCTTAGATAATTCCTGTACATACAGCACATTCCCTCTTAGATGAGGCATTCCATCCCCTATGGGAGAGAAGAAGGGATGCCTCTTCTTAGATAATTCCTTTACATACAGCAGATTCCCTCTTAGATGAGGCATTCCATCCCCTGTGGGAGAGAAGGAAGGATGCCTCTTCCTAAATAATTCCTGTACATACAGCACATTTTCTCTTAGATGAGGCACTCCATCCCCTGTGGGAAAGAAGGAGGGATGCCTCTTCTTAGATAATTCCTGTACATACAGCACATTTCCTCTTAGAAGAGGCACTCCATCCCCTGTGGGAGAGAAGGAGGGATGCCTCTTCTTAGATAATTCCTGTACATACAGTACATTCCATCCCCTGTGGAAGAGAAGGAGGGATGCCTCTTCCTAAATAATCCCTGTACATACAGCACATTTCCTCTTAGATGAGGCACTCCATCCCCTGTGGGAGAGAAGGAGGGATGCCTCTTAGATAATTCCTGTACATACAGCACATTCCATCCCCTGTGGGAGAGAAGGAGGGATGCCTCTTCTTAGATAATTCCTTTACATACAACACATTCCCTCTTAGATGAGGCACTCCATCCCCTGTAGGAGAGAAGGAGGGATGCCTCTTCTTAGGTAGTTCTTATACATCCTAAAGATGCTCTCTTTAAAAAGGCAACAGAGAAGAGGGAATGCCTCTCCTTAGGTAGTAGCTGTAATGATCCACCACACCCCTCCCCGCTCTTCTTCCCCACATCAAAAGCCAGTGGGGATCCTGTAGGATGGCATCTGCCAACCAGTAAATTGGGGGCAGCTTTAAATCCAATAAAATGTCTTAAACCGGTCATTCTAATTGATTAATCGACTGAAAACCAGACAGATGCAAGCAAGTGCAGCTGCATGCCCGGAGGTTTTGTTCCATCCCTGGGCAGAAAGAGAGCAACCTGTCCGTATCCTGAGCTCTTACATCGTTTTTGTTGTAATACTTCAGGGCTCCCTCGCGTTCAGACAGCACAAACTTCCGGCTCAAGAACTGCCCGTTATCACGGCCCCTCTTCCAAAGAAATCCTTCCCGATACCCTGCGGAAAAACAAAGAAGCATCTTCTAGTAACAGCTGACATCATTTTGAAGAGAAAATGATAAATCATTGCCCGTTGGGGAGGGGCTGGCTCAAGGGTAGAGCATCTGCTTGGCATGGCAAAGGTCCCAGGTTCAATTCCTGGCATCTCCGGTTAAAAGGTAGAAGGTGATGTGAAAGAGCTCTGCTTGAGATCTTGGAGAACTGTTGCCAGTCTGAGAGGACCGTATTGGTCTTAATTCAGTGTAAGTCAGCTTCATGTAGAAGAAGAAGAAGAGATTAGATTTATACTCTGCCCTTCACTACCCAAAGGAGTCTCAGTTGCTTACAATCCCTTTCCCTTCCCCTCCCCACAACAGACACCCTGAGGTAGGTGGGGCTGAGAGAGTTCTCTCGAGGACTGTCCTTGAGAGAGCAGCTCTGAAAGAACTTGTGACTGACCCAAGGTCACACTGGCAGCTGCATGTGGAGGAGTGGGGAATCAAACCCGGTTCTCCCAGATCAGAGTCCATGCTCTGAACCACTACACCAAACTGGCACTCATCTGCCTCTATGTACAAAGGCACGAGGGCACATAAACCCCTCTGGCTGCACATCAGGTTAGCCTCCTTGCCTCTGAGCCTTTCCGCTTCTTTGCGCCTCCCATAAGTCTGCTGCTGATTTTCTGTCCATTCTGGGTCAACATGACATGGAGATTCCCCACCCACCCCCGCCCCAGCCTGGACAAAGCTGCCCCTCAGATGCTGAATAGGGGAGGAAGACAGGAAGGGGGGGGCACAGTGGAAGCAAAGGGCCAATTGTCCGCTCATGACCAAAGGCAAAATGCATGGGCTAGCCCAGGGGTGGGCAAATTGCAGCCCACGGGCCACATGCAGCCCGCCACAGAGTTTTTTGCGGCCCGCCAAGACAGTCTGAGTCTGTCTCTCGTAGAATTGTAGAAAAGTGTGATAGGGTACATTTGTCTCATTAAACTGATTCTAAAATTCAATGTGCTTGCAACTATAGATGATATGAAATTAGCACAATAAATAAATCAAAGAAAACTCCCACTATTTTATTTAATTTATATTTATTGATTTTTATGATACAATTTATACCTTTTCTGAAATGCAAAGTTAACCAATGAATGCAATTGTTTTAAACGGTGCGGCCCTCCGCTAACCTCCGCTCCCACAAAGTGGCCCCCGAGCCAAAACAATTGCCCACCCCTGGGCTAGCCGAAGAAAAAAGAACTGGACATAATCCGAGAGCCATGGTCAGTAAGGGAGCCAGCAAGCTTCTCTTTCCACATTAGGGCCTAAAGGGCCCGTAGCCACGTGGGCCTACAGGGGCGATGACCCCAAATTGTCCTTCTCCTCTCCAAACAGCCGTGCCCCCCCCTTTTCATTCCAACCTTCTTAGCTTCCCAGCAAGGCGCGAGCCAAGCCAGAGCCTCGCAAGCGTGGGAGAAGATGCAGAGGGGGTGGGCGGGCTTCCAAGGGGGTGCCTGATGCCTGGGATTGGCTGTGGGCTGCCTGCTCTGCAGGGCAGGGATTGGTGGCAGGGTGGGCGTGCACATAAAGCCCCTGCCGGAGGCCACCAAAGCCGGGGCTGGGGGAGAAGGACCCTTCCAGGAGGCCCGGAGCGGTTCTCGCTGCCACGGCTCTTCCCTCTCTCTGTGTCTCTCGCTCAGTGGCCGCGCTGTCACAGCACAGGGCAGCCCTCCTCACAAGGCCCATTGCTTTTGCGTAGGGTTGCCAAGTCCCCCCGTTGGATCGGCCCACTCTCTGCCGGCCTGGATTGGGCTGCCGGGGGGAACCCCACCCCCAGATTGCTGGGTGATGTCATCGCATCGGGGACGTTTCTTGGGGGGTGATGCTCTATCATTTGAGGGGAAACTCTATGGTTTTCCTTCGAATTATAGGGGTCCCGCCCCCAACACGATGACATCACTTCCAGGTGACGTCACTGCAGCAAGCGCGCTTTGCACGCACGCTAGAAGCCTCCCAAAGAGGGCCGGACTTCCCCCACTATAGACTTGGCAATCCTACTTTCGTGCCACTTCAGGGTGGGATGTTTCCCTCAGAAGGAAAGCCTGCCGCCCTTCCCTCCGCCCATCTCTGCTTCCTTGTGACCACCATAATGCCACCCCAGCACTGGGCAGGCAGCAGGTGAGCTGTCCTTTCCTTTCCCGGCAGGGGAAGCACCCAGGTCAGCCTGGCTCATCGCGGTCAGGTCAGGGGCCAAAAGGGTTGCAGCCTCCGTGGGCGAGCCGATCCCGGGGGTCCCAGCAACCCTCCGCCCTGCCTCCCCCAAGCCCCACGCCTGGCTCTCCCTCCCTCCCTCACAACCCCCACTCACCCTCTACCCACACCCTCCACTGCACTAAGCTGCTCCCTTGTTGCCCCCCCCCCCCACATCCCCTTCTAGTGCTCTTAAGACTAAGCCAGACATGACAGGGTCGCCCAGTTCACAAGGAAATCTCACGCATGAGTTGGGGAATACCTTAACAGTAAACGGGGCGTGAATGAAAACAGGTATCAAACGCTCACCTTTTCTTTGTTTGTGGTCCCGGGTTCAGATTTTATTTACTCCCTTTATACTTGCCAGTGGGGAGCCAAAGCAGATTACATCATTCCCCTATTTTCCCTGTTTTATCCTCATAATAACCCTGTGAGGTGGGTTATGTTGAGAGTATGTGACTGGCCCAAGGTCACCCAACGGGCTTTCATGGCAGAGTGGGAATTCGAAACCGGCTCTCTCAGATCCTAGCCTGACTTGAAGTGACTCAGAAAGCCGGGGGGGGGGGGGGGGGGATGGCTACAGTAATTGACCAAGGGGAAAGAAGCTGGGGCGGGGGGGGGTTCACCACTTTTATTTACATAGATTTTCCTTTCCTGCCTTTCTTCCGAGAAGCTTCGGTCGACACACATCACTCTCCCTTCCTCCGCTTTATCCTCAAAACAACAACCCTGCAAGTCTGAGAGAGACAGCGACTGGCCCAAGGTCACCCAGGGAACTTCCATGCTGGCGTGCAGATTCGAACCTGGGTCCCCCGGACCTGACACTTCACTCACTACACTGTGAGGGCTTTGTGCACATGGAGCTTTCCTGTGCTTAAATCAAAACATCAGTCCATCAAGGTCAGCCTTGTCTACTCAGACTGGCAGCAGCTCTCCAGGGTCTCAGGTGGAGTTCTTTCCCACCACCTGCTGCCCGGTCCTTCTTAAATGGAGATGCCGGGGATTGAACCTGGGACCTTCTGCATGCCAAGCAGAGGCTCTGCCACTAAGCCACAGCCCCCCCCCCAATCCCTCCTTTCACTATTAAAGTAGGACCCAACTGTCCCTGATATGGGGAAGACAGGGCAGATGTTTGAAAAGAATCAGCTGTCCACCGCCACCAACATTCCCAGGGACAACATCCACTTGCCCGCACTGTCCTTTAAGGACATACAACATTCATTCATTCATTCATTCATTCATTCATTCATTCACTCATTCTTAAAATTTGTACCCTGCCCTCCCCACCAAAGCAGGCTCAGGGCGGCTAACATCATAAAAGCATAATAACAGTAAAACTGTTATCATCTAAAACAATTTCATCAAACAATTCAATAACAGTTCATTAAAAATTGACATGACATTATATTAAAAGTGCTAGCAGTTTAACTTATAATATCAAAGATGGCCTCATCCATGCTATAAATCCACTTGCTATTCAGCTCGTTGGTCTATCTCAATTTTGGTCGGCCAGCACAGGCTGGCTATCGATAACAGACCAAGCACCAGGCTTCTGCTGTTATACATTTGATGGCGTTAGTAATCATAGATGGTATACTGACCAAATAATAATGGTGGCGGCTCCTAGTTGAAAGCCTGGTGGAAGAGCTCCGTCTTGCAGGCCCATCAGTGCATGGGGCAGAGGTTTGGGAATCCTCCACCAACACACTGGGACAACCAGTTCAGCGTTAATGGGTTATCATTTTGTTATTCAAGGGAGTGAGAGATCTGACACCAAAACGCCAGAACCTGGGAAGCAGAGCTGTCTGCTCAGATGCAAACTCCACATCTGGTCCCCCCTCCCCCCGCGTCAGCCTCCTCAAAAAGAGGAAAGCATTAGCCTCCTTGTGATTTCCCATGTATCGAGTGGTGCAGAATTAAGCAGCGTTTTGCAACCAGTCAAGAAGGCTTGACAGGTACAGAAAGAGACAACCGGCAAACGGTCCCAGACTCCTCCAAAGGAGAGAAAATAGGCGATGATTGACTTGTGCGGCAGAACGAGAAACCTCTTCCTGTTTCACCTGTACTGTGCCGTAGTTCTAGACTGGAGTCCCCAACATGGCACTCATGGGCGCCATGGGACCTGCCACCATCTTTCCTGACGCCCAAGTGGGTGGGGCCAGGTGTGGCTATTGCCCAGCAGGGCCACTGGAGATCGGACTGGCCATTCAGAGTTTTAGCAGTTGCTTCAGCAACAGCTGCTCCCACGGGTCAAGCCTCTTCACTGCGTTATGATGTGTATGCAAGAAAATGTTTAAAATAGGTTCATTTTAAAGGGAATCCTGTTCAACAGAGCTTATGACTGAAATGTTAAAGAGTTACTTAGAGTCATGGGCGTCAACTACGGGGGGGCTCGAGGGCTCGAGCCTCCCCCGAAATTTCCCGGGGGGGGAAGCTCAGCCACCCCCAGCAAAATGGAGAGCTCGCCGGTGGCCAGTCAGCCGGCCAGCTGGCCGTCGCCGCCTCTCCTTCCCCCCCACCCCCGGCCTGCCCTCCTGCCTCCCTGGGGCGGGGGGGGGGGGGGAGAGAGAGGCAGGGGGGGGAGAGAGGCGGCGATGGCCAGCTGGCCGGCTGACTGGCCACCGGCGAGCTCTCCATTTTGCCCCGCGCTTCGTGCGGGCGGCAGTCAGCCGGCCAGCTGGCTGCTGCCGCCGCCGCAACTGCGCGGGTCTGCCTCCCTGGGGCCGGGGGGGGGGGGAGGAGCAGTGGGGACATGGTCCCATGCGCGCACGCGTGCACGAAACAGCCCCTGCCCCCCCCCCCAGGGATTTAGAAAGTCTATGCCCCTGCTTAGAGTTATGCATAGGGTTGCCAGGTCCAGGTTGGGAAACTCCTGGAGATTTGGTGAAAAAGCCTGAGGACAGGGACCTCAGTGGGGGACAATGCCATAAAGTCCACGCTCCAAAGCACCCATTGTCTCTGGGGAAACTGATCTCTCTAGTCTGGAGATGAGCTGTAATTCGGGGGGATCCCCAGGTCCCACCTGGATTCTTGGAATATCCTCCCTCCCTGACATTCTGTGGTTGGCTCCACTCCCTGTGGCAGCCATTCTGTGGTAGGCTCCACCTCCTGCCCCACCCATTTCCGTGGGCCCACCACCCTGTGTCAGAATTCCCAAAGTCCCCACAGGTTTAAAAATGGCCATTTTAAACCCCACAGGTTTAAAAATGGCAAGGGAAAGTCTGTTGTGAAATATCGCAGCCCCTCCAGGACCCACCGGCATTCTAATGGCTCTACAATTTCGACAAATAATTTTACACATGCATATGGGTGGAAAAAGCCCTGAGTTTCAATCATTCAGCGTCTACGTTCCTTGCTTAACGGAACACAGACGTGCAAATTAATTCTCCGGAAGACCCTGTTTTGCCACACAGCCACTGTCCCACAGCCGCTACACAGCCCAATTATTTTCCTGGTGCGCAAAAGTATGTTGATCTGGGTGAAGGGGAAAGTCACTGATTAAATTGACTCCTCCAACAATACCCAATTAACCCCACAGGCACCACAGATGATTGATTCAATCCAAGGCAATTAACACTCAAAACAGCGGGCACGCCAAAGCAGGCAATGCAAAACCGATATCTGGATGCTTTCCAAAGGTCAATGCTATTCTCAGCCCCTCAGTGCACAAGCAACAGGTCCTAGAGAAGTGGGGGAGCAAGGGGCCCGATCCAGCCAAATATAAGGGACTTCGGGTCCCTCCAGGTTCCATGGGAGAGACTTCGGGACATGCTTAATTCTCCCCCAGTGCAATCCTAAACTGAAGCAAATTTTTCCTGGCTTTCCACAAGCTATGCAGAACTGAATTATTCAAGTGGGTCTTTCTATACAGGCAACAGAATCATGGAATCACAGGGTGTGGTCACACCAGCGGCTTGGTGCAATATGGCGCTGGCTCTAATTGTATCGGTTTAAAATGTTGTGGGGCATATCATCCAGACGGCACACTGTGCCGCGGGTTACCATTGTGGCTGTCTCCTGGTCAAGCATCCACTTTCCTGCAGCGCCTCAGCCATGGAGCATGCCGCCCAAACATTTTTTAAATGCGCACAAATATATGCTCACGCACACGCATATAGGCCAAAAAAAGAACCCCCCCCCCCCCGAGGTGGAAGCGGATCTGCAGGTTCAGACCACCAATCCATTTTGCGTGCGCTCCCCCGCGTTCAGACATCCGGCCGCATGCAATTAATGCTCAGGGAGCCAAAAACACCACTTGTGATGTGGTGTCTTTTTCACCTGGCACCAAGTCGTCCTATGACGGGGTGAGAATGTCTGGGGAACGTCTGACCGATGTGGCTGTGTGACTGCGCCCATTTAGTCCGGCGGGGAGGGATGGCTATTTCAAGTTGGAAGGGACTTCCAGGCTCATCTAGTCCAATCCCCAGCACAATGCAGGGAATTCACAAATACCTCCCAACCAATGCTCCCTCTAAGCCGTGGAGTCTTGTGAGCAAAAATCCTACTTTGTGAGCCACTGGCATTAAAGTTGTGAGGGAGCCAGTCGGCTACTGCATGAATCAGTTTGCTCTGGAGCCATCCTGTCTGAGCTAAGACAAAAATGTGCGAGCCAGAGGCTAAAAAAATGTGAGCCAGCTCACACTAACTCAGCTTAGAGGGAACACTGCCTCCCTCCCACATCCTTGCTCCATGCCCAGAAGATGGCAATTCTTCTCTAGGATCCCTGTCAAAACTGGCCTGGAGAAGAATTGCTTCCTGCAATGTACGAAATGATTCACAAACTTAATTGGACTAGGGATTAGGGACTGTGTTCTATAGCACTGTATAAAGCTGGCTGCCGACAGGATCCTGCTATGTAATTCTGCATCATTCCCATGTGCTAAGTTAATACTTATACTTCGTTCCAGTTCTATTTTTAGATTTTTGGCTGGTTCTGCAATCCAAATCCTTTTGCACTGTTTAGTGAATGTCCTATCCATCGACTTGCTTTCTGTAATCTGCCTTGAGAAAAGCAGACTATTTATTTATTCATTTGATTAGATTTGTACCCCGCCCTCCCTGCCGAAGCAGGCTCAGGTGGCTTACATAAAATTACAGGAGATAAAAACAATAATATAAATATCAGAATAAAACACACCATAATAGCTCAACGTAATTACTAAAAGCCCTTCGAATGGCAGTGTCGGTGTAATAGTAGCAAAAGCGCAATAAATTGCCGCCATCAGATGACTATGAATAACGTCAAATAATAAATCTTGCTGAATTCAGTGGGCCCTACTCAGTCGTAAGTGCGCTTAGGACTGCAGCCCGACTAAAATAAAAAAAGAAAGGGGCAAGCACGATTTACAGCTCAAGATGGGTAGCCATGTTAGTTTCTCTGTAGCAGCAGAAAAGAGCAAGAGTCCAGGAGCACCGTAAAGACTAACAAAATATGTGGCAGGGGAGGAGCTTTCGTGAGTCACGGCTCACTTCTTCAGATATCTGGACTGACTCAATCAAGGCATCTTCAGATATCTTCAGGTAGGGGTCATTTGGGGTCGGAGCGTGGCGGAGCAGTGCTCCATCAGCCCAGGAGTGGGCACTAGGGCAGCCACAGGCTGAATCCGATTCTCTGATCTGATTGGGCCTGCCGCTGAATTACCGCCAAAATTCGGTGGCAGCTTAAAAAGTGGCTGGAGGGGAGGGGGTTTGAGGGAGAGGCTCCAAACTTACAGGATAGCTGCTGGAGCCTCTCCCTCAAATATCCACCAAGTTTCAAGAAGATTGGACCACGGGGTCCAATTCTACGGGCCCCCAAACAGGTTGCCCCCATTTCCTCCATTGTTCTCTATGGTGGGAAAAAATTAACGTTTTTTCCCACCATAGAGAACAATGGAGGGGATGGGTCAACCTGTTTGGGGGCCTGAAGAATTGGACCCCGTGGTCCAATCTTCTTGAAACTTGGTGGATATTTCGGGGAGAGGTCCCAGCAGCTACCGTGCAAGTTTGGAGCCTCTCCCTCAAACCCCCTCTCCTCCAGCCCCTCATATACCCTATGAGTTTTTGCCATTGATTTCAATGGCCCATAGGGTATAATGGGGCTGAAACTGACATTCCCTTTCTGACACACTTCTGGTGATGTCAGGGGGTGTGGCATATGCTAATGAGTTATGCTAATAGGTATGCTAATGAGCTCCTGCGCCTCTTTTTCTACGAAATGACCCCTGTCTTCAGGTATCTGAAGAAGTCAGCTGTGACTCACGAGAGCTCCTCCCCTGCCACATATTTTGTTAGTCTTGAAGGTGCTCCTGGACTCTTGCCCTGTTCTACTGCTACAGACAAGCTAACATGGCCACCCGTCTCGATCTACCTCCATTGTTGCTACACATTATGTCTCACTAGAGCTCTTGAGAGCTCATGTAGCTTTTCTCAAAACAGAAGTGAGCCGTGACTCACCAAAGTTCATCCCCTGCCACAAATTCTGTTAGTCTTTAAGGTCCTACTGGACTCTTGTGCTTTTCTACCATTTACAGCTTTAAATCACTTCTCCAAAGGCACCTAGCTGCTATTTTAGGTCTCCCTCAAAGTTCAGTGTGCATGTACCAAAACAATTTTTTTAGATGGTAGGCTGGTTCGAGCTGACCTTTTGGTTTCAGAGGCAGGAGTAAGTGGTGAATCCTTCCCACGATGCAGATATGAGCAACAGATTGCAAGAACTTTCAGGGAAGGGGGAGGAGGGGAAACACCCGGTTTCACAGCTGAAGAAACATTTCGAAAAGAAAAATGGGTAGTTTTTGCTACTCAGATGCTGGAAATCAATACTGTTCACAAGAAAACAAATACGTCTTTCTAGTGAAACTCTTAGGAGACTTAGGCTGATTTTACATCTGACTTTCCCGCTGGAATCATTCTAGTTCCAAAAAAACCTGTCCATACCTCTGTGCGGTGTGAAACCGTGCTGCCACTGAAATGTCCATATCTACTAATTGCCCTCCTGTGGTCAAGCTAGTATAATACCGCTTTATTCTGCTTTAAACAATTGTGGTTTCTTAGTGCACTTAAACCCCCTGGAGTGAAATTTCACACCACTGTGAAATCAGCACAGGAAAAGACAGCAGTCAAACTATTTTAGAGGGGAGGTGTAAAATCAGCCTCAGTAAAATGCCCAAGATTACTCCTCTTTTGAAAACGGTTTGGATTCCTCCCATACCCACGCAGACTGGATTTAAAACATCAGTTTCAATGCATGGGGGCTGAGGGATCCATTTATTGCAGGCTGAAGGCTGGCAAACCAATAGGTTTTTCCATAACTGAAGACAGTGTGAGAGGCATTGACGGCACTGCGTGCTCTCTCATCCCTCTCACTACTTACAGTGGCTCCAACAGGTTTCACAGGTTTTCACAGACAGTGTTCCCAAAACCTGCAAGATCTATTTGGCCTGTGATGGCAAGAGAACAAACAAAACGCATACAGCACACCACAGCAATGACACTGATATCGTATTGCCTTCTCTTCTTTAAAAAAAAAAAGGGACTGGCTGATCCAATCTATGCTTCTTTAATTAGTCGCAGCAGGGATTTCACCTAAGAGCCTTGATAGAAGTTGACTCAGGATGTGTGAACTTTATTTAAGCCACAGTTGTCAGAAGAGCCAGGCCAAAACTGGAACTGCTCCTTGCCCTCCTCCAAATGACGGCCTTTCAAATATTTAAAGAGAGGCTGTCATTTGGAGGAGGGCAAGGAGCTGTTCCAGTTGGCAGCAGAGGCTAGGACCCGAAGCAACGTGTTTTAAATTACACACAGAAAGGTATCGGCTGGATCTTAGGAAAAACGTTTTCACCGTCAGAGTGGTTCAAAGGTGGAATCAGCTGCCTTGGGAGGTGGTGAGCTCCCCTCCACTGGCAGCTTTTAAGAAGAGGCTGGACAGATATTTGTTGGAGATGCTTTAGGCTGGTCCTGCATTGGGCAGGGGGTTGGACTAGATGGTCTGTATGGCCCCTTCCAACTCTATGATTCTAAAAGACAGTGCATATCAGACTAGGATCAGACAGCCCTGGGTTCAAATCTCTGTGGACCTATGAAGCTTGCTAGGTGAAGTTATGCTCTCTATGCCCTGAGCAGTGTTCCCTCTAAGCTGAGTTAGTGTGAGCTAACTCACAGGTTTTTAGCTTCTGGCTCACACATTTTTGTCTTGGCTCAGGAAGGATGGCTCCAGAGCAAACTGATTCATGCAGCAGCCGACTGGCTCCCTCACAACTTTAATGGCAGTAGCTCACAGAGTAGAATTTTTGCTCACCAGACTCCATAGCTTAGAGTGAACACTGGCCCTGAGGTCTGTTATATTTTGAAATAAAGACTCCCTCTGCTATAATGTTGTTGTTGTTCAGTCACACAGCTGAGTCCAACTCTCGCGACCCCATGGACCACATCACGCCAAGGCCCTCCTGTCTTCCGTCGTGCTCCAGAGTTTGCTTAATTTCATGTCTGTTGCATCAATGAAACTGTCTAACCATCTCATCCTTTGCTGTCCCCTTCTTCTTTGACCTTCAGTCCTTCCCAGCATCAGGGTCTTCTCCAGGGAGGGCTCCCTTCTCATTTGGGGGCCAAAGCATTTGAGCTTCAGCTTCAGGATCTGTCTGCTATAATATGAACGTTAAATACAGATTGGAGAAGCCTGAGCCACACACTGGATTTCCTTTACAGTTCAGATGTCGGTCATCATGGGGCATTAACCCGCCCAGACGGGTGGGGCCTTAAGGCACATGAAGGTTAGCAAGGATCGCACAAATACTCCCCCAGATAAGACATATGCAGACATCCTTCAGTTGTTAGATTCAGGTGGGTAGCCGTGTTGGTCTGAAGCAACAGAACAAAGCTTGTGCCCAGAATCAAACTTTGTTGGTCTTAAAGGTGCCGCTGGACTCAGATTTTCTTCTGATGCTGCCGTCGCGACTTGGGAACTGCAAAACAAAACCTCTTCGGCTTTTGAACCAAGAAGTCAGAAACTGCTGACATGCTAGAGTTCTTCCTCTTTCAGAGCAGAATAAGGCTTGTTAAGTAATGTAAATGTTCTCTCTCTCTCTCTCTCTCTCTCCAGGCCTGGGAAGAAACTGCTGGGGTAGACGTTCTCTGCCAAATCAGTGATTTCAAGGTGAAAAACTGGGGCAGACAACAGCATGCGCAGGCATGGGGGGGGGGGGCACGGGGAAGAAGGGAAGGCCAGGAAGACCTCGTCTTGGCTCTCCGGTGTTTTGCACAATTCTCCCTCATTAGCATCTCCGCCAGAAGCCTTTCCTCTGCGCCTCATCAAGAAACCTGACATTTTTGTTATCCGTAACAATGAAATCCATTCCGGCTTGGTTCCACTTAAAGGCTGACCTACTTCCTTGGACTTTATCCGGTGTGCAATTTTGGTTTCTTTTTCCGGAGAAACGGACAGGGGCCCATGAGAATCGACTGACGGCGCAGTTACTGACCAGAGTTACAGCCTTCTGAATCCACTCAAGTCGACAGGTTTAACTCTGGGTAGCATGACCTTGTTAATTGCCTAATTTGAGAACTAGAGGCTTCCATTTATAAGACAAGCATTGCATCTGAGTTGGTCCTAGGGTTGCCAGGTCCCTCCCGACCACCAGCAGGAAATGGGGGGGCTACCTGATCCAGGTTGGGGAACTCCTGGAGATTTGGGGATGGCACCTGGGGAAGACAGGAACCTCACTCTAGTACAATGCCATAGAGTCCTCCCTCCAAAGCATCCACTTGCTCCAGGGGAACTGATCTCTGTAGTCTGGAGATGAGCTGTAATTCCGAGGGATCCCCAGGTCCCACCTGGAGGCTGGCATCCCTGGTTGGTCCGCTTTACTTAAAATACAGTATGCGTGTGTGTGTTTTATTTCTCCACTGAGGCTTCCACAACATAATGTATTTTGCAGAGGCAATAATAACAGACGGTGCGAAAACTGGGCTTGCTAGACCAAAGCGTGACACAGACACAATGCAAGGCCTCAGTTTCCCTGCGCTGCTGATTCTTGGCTGCTGCATTAGGAGGAAATCCTTGCAAGGCTTCAGATTGCACGTTCCCATCGACAAACAAAAACTTCCGTACACTGGTCAAAGCAACACCATCTATCTAACATTTTTTTTGATCCTATCCTTCCTTTGATGACATTAAGGCAGCATTCATGGTTAGAAAGAGGAAGGGAGAAAGAGAGAGAGAGAGAGAGAGAGAGAGAGAGAGACAGGCTAGGGTCTCACAGATCCTAACCTTTACACCACACTGGCTCAGTTTCAGTCTACTTGCTCTCTATGGTTGCCAGCCTCCAGGTGGGACTGGAGATCTCCTGAGCTGCAGTCACATGCACCATTAATGCTGAGGGAAAGCGAGCCTATTTTCCCCCAGGTTGAAATTGACACAAGATCACACATCTTTTGTAGCTGCGGGCTCAGCCCATCACTGCCTGATCAGACGGCACATTCAGGGAGGGGGAGATTGCCTTTTGTTTCCCATGTGCATGAAGGAGGACTCTCCGCACTGAGGGTTCTCCATGGAGTATGCAATTATGCGCATACTGCTAAGAGAGGGGGGGAAAGGCACAGACAGGGGGAAGTCTGTCTGTAGCCTGTCAGCAAGCACTAGGACCGGACTTTCCCACGTCTTTTACCACCGCTTCCATGGCGGAGCAGCACAGGATGCTGACGGCTGCGGGACCTTTCCCAGATGTTGCAGTTTGACTGTGCCCTTTAGATCCGCCAGGCATTCGCAGGTGAGTCGGCTCTAAAGGCACATCTGACTGCAGCCCTGGTACTACAGCTTCTCTCCAGACTACAGACATCAATTCCCCTGGAGAAAATGGCTGCTTTGGAGGGTGGATTCTATGGCATTACAAAAAGCCCTGCTGGATCAGACCAGTGGTCCTTCCAGTCCAGCATCCTGTCTCACACAGTGGCCAACCAATTCCTCTGAAGAAGGCATGGAGGCAGAGGCCTTCGCTTGAGGTAGCCTCCTGGCTCTGGGATTCAGAGTTTTAGGCCCAATTTACACCTCCCCTCTGAAGTAGTTTGACTGCTGTCTTTTCCTCCGCTCATTTCACGCTGGTTCCAAATTTCACTCCCTGGGTCTGAAGAGTACAAAGCAACAGGATCTGTTTAAAGCAGTATAATGCTAGCTTGACCACAGGAGGGCAATTAACAAATGCAAACAGTAATTTTTAAACTAGAACAAGTATGGTTTGAAACTAGAAACAGGTATAGACAGTTTTTTTTTTGAAACTAGAATGATTCCAGCGGGAAAGTCAGATGTAGATTTGACCTTAGCGTTTCTGAATGTGGAGGTTCCCCTCAGCCACCATGGCTAGTAGCCACTGATAAATCTATCCTCCCTTGTACCCGGTTGAGGTTCCTCCCCTCCCACCCCCCAAGCCCCACCCTCCCCTGGCTCCACCTCCAAAATCTCCAGGTATTACCTAGCCCAGAGTTTGCAACCCTATTAAGGAAAAAAAAAACATTTTTTTTATTTGCACTCACAGATTCCCTAATGGTAGATGAGAATGTGTTAGAAGCCTCTTTCAGACAGCCTCTTGACAAAATGAGCCATGGGCCCAGCAAGCACCTCCCTGGTGTCCAGAAACCCAGCGGCTTCTCTGGCTTTGAGTCATCCCCCCCCCCCCTCCCGGCAATATGGGATGATGTCAGTCCCTTGCCAGCTCCCCTGCTGTCCATAACAGAGGCTGCTGCGGCCTTTCCCGCAGTGATGCCTTACGGCTTCTGCATTGCCCAGATGGGAAACTTCAACACCTGATGCTAATTCAGCCAGTACCCAATTCTCTCAGCTCCTCTCTTCCCTGATAAAAACTCACCATCAAACAAGAAAAGGGATCTAAAGGGAGATATACTGAAGCCGAACACCGAAAGGCGTTCCGTGTTCGGTGGTGTCTGGGCACACGGCTTTTTTAATACCGTCGGTAGTTTCTCCTTCTCGCATCTATATAAATTTTTATTTTATTGTTCGGCTTCCCTATCCCGCTTTCCCTGCCCGAAAGGGACACATCAAAATGGTTAATGTTGGGTGATAAAAACGTACAGCTATAAAATTGCATCATGGTAGAACGCGGGAATGCTCGGCTAGCTTTACAAAGAAAAAGAAATTACGGTACCTTCCTGAATAAAATTGCTACAGAAAGAGCGTGTGTTGCGGAGGGAGGTCTTTGGGGGCTCTTTCCCCTCATCTAGGCTTACTCTCACTGTGCTTTTCATGTAGGGTGAACACAGATGGCCATTTCTCAAGTAGCGATGTGCTCTGCTGCGCATGTGCAGCGCTGTTCTGACCAAGGATGGTGAGAACTTTACTGTTCCCCAGCTTTCTTAGGTTTTTGATCAGCTCCCACCGTCTCTAAAGGCTGATCTTGTGGTTCCAGACTGTTTTTGCCTTTGGGGGATATGCAGAAGGAATACCCAGAACAGAGCTGAGCTCTGAAGAAGGATAGTTCGAGCAACTCATGCTAACATTTTTATCCTTCTTCAGAACTCGGCTTCCTTCTCAGAGGCGCTTCCAACTCAGTGTGCTTTTGTCTCTTCTGAGCCCCGAACACGACGGCACTCCACTGGTGCACAGCCGGCTGTTTCCACACTACTCTGCCGCTGAAGGATATTTCAGCAGGACATCAGAATAAGGAGGATGGTATGTTTTCCAAGTGCCTCTTCAAATGAAAGGAGAGGAGCATGGTGTTTCCTTTTAAGCTGGCACAGAACAGGGTACCGCAGACTAAAACGTGAACAGAGCTATGTTCTTTGTGATGCTTAACTGGGGACAGGGGGCGTTGGCTGAAGATCCTTGATATGAGAGGAGCATTTACAACTGGGACCTTAGGAAATGCTGGAAGGTTCTCTCCAAATATTTGGGAAGGCGATATTTAGCAAGTAGGAAGTGCCATCACGTTGCAGCCAACTTATGGCAACCCTGTAGGAGTTTCCAGGCAAGAGATAAACAGAAGTGGTTTGCCATTGCCTGCCTCTGTGGCACAACCCCAGACTTCCTTGATAGTCTCTCATCTAAGTACCAACCAGGTCGGACCCAGCTTAGCTTCTGAGATCTGATGAGATTGGGCTAGCCTGGGCCATCCAGTTCAGGGCAGGCAATACTTTGGACCAACTTACTTAGGACCGGCTTATCAAGCAATTTAGAGGCATGCTATGGAAAGTTATCTTGCGACTCATCTGTATTCAGCCAGTATGCATACTCTGTTATGTTCTGTGATTATCCAATTACCTTGAAACTTATTCAATTACCTTGAGACTTATCCGCCCCTAGGATTATCCAGTTATTATCCTGGGGTTACCTTGAAACTTATTCAATTACCTTGGAACTTATTCAATTACCTTATCCAACTGCCTTGTTTGGGCAAGGTCAGGGGTGTATACCTGTGTATATAAGCAGGCCCCCTGACCTCTGTTTTCTTATGCTTCATCTGGACCTGAAATAAACTTGCTGTGCTGAAATCACTACCACCGGCCTCCCGACTCTAGCACTTTTCACATACAGAGTTACTTTCCGGCACATCAGTTGCCCCTATGTTACAGCCTCTTCAAACATTGTATTTTTTAGAAGCAACGTTATGCTGTGAGGTTCCCGACCAAAACTGGAGTGGTATCCCTGCACCAACTTTATCGGCGCAACAGCTGTGTGAGGCTGAGCCGAGAAACGACGGCTGAGAGGTGACATGATCAAGGTTTATAAGATTATGCTTGGGATAGAGCAGGTAGAGAAAGAGGTACTTTTCTCCCTTTCTCACAATACAAGAACTCATGGGCACTCCATGAAATTGCTGAGCAGTCGAGTTAGAATGGATAAAAGGAAGTACTTCTTCACCCAAAGAGTGATTAACACATGAAATTCACTGCCACAGGAGGTGGTGGCGGCTACAAGCATGGACAGCTTCAAAGGGGGACTGGATAAACATATGGAGCAGAGGTCCATCAGTGGCTATTAGCCACAAGGTATAGATAGGAACTCTCAGTCTGGGGCAAGTGATGCTTTGTAGTCTTGGTGCTTGGGGGGGTGGGGCAACAATGAGAGGGCTTCTAGTGTCCTGGCCCCACTGGTGGACCTCCTGAGGGCACCTGGTATTTTGGGCCACTGTGGGACACAGTGTTGGACTGGATGGGCCACTGGCCTGATCCAGCATTGGCTTCTCTTTATGTACTTATGTCATTGACTTGAGGCTAAGCAGTGAGCTTCAGGCCTATCTCTGCTGTAACTGCCATATTACATGAATGAAGATGCGCTTGTGAAAACACCCATTGTTTTCTTCGCACTGTTTCTCGCAGCAGAATTTAGACTTTTGCTCTCTCCTCCTCCTCCAAGCAGTCCCAATCCCAGATACGCCTTTCAAGGCACGCCCACTGTTCACCATTCCTGCCCTCTCCCCTCAATATCCCCGCACAAATTTCCCTTGTTCGTTTTGTTGTCCTGCGGAACAAAGGGCAGACAGATCAACCGCGGCCACGCCCAGCTCTGTGCAGCCAAGAAAGAGAACAAGGGCCCACACACGGAGTCGAAAGAAGGGAATGAGAAGCCCATAAATGCCAGAGATTCTTTGCTGGGTCATGCCATGTGAAAGACAGTCGTGTGCTCCCTTAGCAGAGATCCCACCAATGACCACCGCCACGCACCCAGCTGTACCACTTCCCGTTCCACAGTTGCCTCTTTGTTAACAGCAATATTATTTGTTCAAGCTGTCCTGGGAGTGGGAAATCAAAATCTAGGAATGAAAGCGGTCTCATTTTACACAGGTTGCCTGTAGTCAACAAGAAGTGTCTTTTGTAGCCGCAGACAGTTACCAGGAGGGTAGAACACGGGTTCTGAAAACAGAAGGTCCCTGGTTCAAACCCCGTGTCCAGGTTAAACACAACTGAAGGTATTGAGTAAAACCCTGTTCTGCCTTGTTACAAGTGTAAGACTACCAGCTCTGCAGTGGGAAATTCCTGGAGATTTTGGGGGTGGAGCCTGGGGAGGGCGGGGTTTAGGGAGAGGAGGTCCCTCAGCGAGTCTATCTCCAAAACAGCCATTTTCTCCAGGGTAACTGTTTTCTGGAGATCAGCTGGAATTCTGGGAAGCTGACAAGCCTATCTGCCTGAGAGTGGCCACCAATCAAAGCAGACAGAACTGAGCTCAGCAGACCAATGGCTTGAGTCAGCATAAGGCAGTTTTGTGTGTTTGCGCAGATTCCCGAAGCCCTACCAAATAAACCCATTTGCCACAGATGACGGTGTCGGGCATGCATGTGCTGTGGGCGACGTGATTCACATTCTCAGCAAAACAAATTTTTTAAAAATCTCCCATCTGTCTTCAGGCTCCAAAGCCTGCAAGTAACACACAAGCCGCACACCATCTGGAGGCAACCCCCACCGCCAGAGGACGCTCCCACATGGGAAGGGCGAGGGTGCACCTGGGTGGGCTTTTCCACTTCTGCAGAATTCCTGCTGTGGCTCCACTGGCTGCTTCGTCCGCTTACACCCAAAATAAAGCTGCATAGAGCAAGAATAAGATTTCTTCCCCACGGCCTTATTGCTGTACTTTTGGTCCCAACCTAAATGGTTTGGGGGTTTCTTTGCAAGCTTCCACACAGCTTTGTTTCAGTTACCCACCTGGAGGTTGCCATCCCTACCTTCAAGCATGAACTTTCTTTAAGCCTGGTGCTGTTGCGTCCTAAGAGGATAAAAACCAAACACAGGAGCAGCTTAAACACAGACATGAAAGCCAGAAAGGCAGTGCAGCACAATGGCTAAAGACTGCTGGGGTTTGGGCATGGAAAACTCAGGGTCTTGTTCACAGAGGGCCGGAGTTCTAAGCCTAACCTACCCTTTTCCATGCTTGTAGTTTATCTAGGTAAAAACCACTGCAATTAAACACAACGACGGAAATCATTCCTTTATCTAAAGCGCCCAATAAACATTGGTGTTGACAGTAAAGCCTGCAGATGTCCTGAATGGCTAACAGAATTAAATGTGTCGTTTTAGGAACGACAAGGGGAGCACCTTCTCCCGTACTAAACCGGGCTGCTTTTTAAGGTCTCTAAATGGGGCCCAGAGTGTTTGTTTCAAACATTATGATTCCTCTGGCATTATTGGCTGGCGCTGAGGGCAGGAAGGACTCACAGGGTACATGCGAGCAGGTAGGCTATTAAAATTTTGAGGTCTAGTAACTCCTATGGATTTATTTGCAAGAGCCATCCAGGACGATAACAATACAGATGAGCTGGAAAATGTCAACAAACAGACACCTTTTGCAAAGATAAAAAGAAACCCCTATTCACGTACGCTCTCCTGGGAACTCTGAAATCATCAGGAGGGGTTCCTTCTTCTGTGTTCAGAGGGGGAGGGTTATAAAGAGCACGGTCTTTTCAGCAGTGGCTCCCCCCTTGCTGAATCTCCTCACCTACAGAAGCCCACTAGGCCCATGCTTTGGGCACATCACACTCCAACAGCCACACCTATCTCAACAGGGTTGTAGTGATGATTAAAAAGTGCAGTCCATTCCATTTAAATGACCCTCAGGCTCATTGGAAAGAGGATGGGACAGGAAAAAAAATGAGAACAAAAATGAAATAAGAAGCTGAAGAGAAGCAGAGAAAGAATGAGGCACTGTTTACCCCACTCAGAGTGATTTCCTGATGGCATTCACCTACAGTACAATGCTATCTGTGTACGGTTGTTCCCCTCATTCTAATTGTTCTCCCATCATCTGATAAAGGACTGAATACGTTCTGCCTGTACGTAGTTCCTGCGCCCACCGCATTTAAATGCCACAGGGGGGAGAAAAGAAACTATACGCAGTTGTGCAGTTTTCCAGCTGACACCAGCAAGGAGATCTACCCAACAGTTAAAATCGCTGCCACCATCAGAATTAAGAAGCGCAACAAAGACACTTTTCTCAGAAGGTGTTTTTCACTGAGTCATTATAAAACAATGTGTAACTTCAAACTCAGCTCATTTGAACGGGTATTTTTTAAGACACACTCAGCAACGCTTAAAGGATCAACGCCGCCCTTGCGAAAGGCAGAAAACGGCGACGAACAGCAAACAAGAGAAATGGCACTGAGCACAACAGACTTATAAGTTAGGGTGGATCAGCTGGTAAAAGAGATCCCCGCAGTGCAGTCTTGGGCAAGTATGCTCAGATGTAGCTGCCGCTGTGCTCAAAGGGGCCTCCTCTTGTGCAAATGTGTGTTAGGACCTCAGTCTCAGTTGATTAAAAACTGCATGGATTTTAATTGCTCAAATCTACATGAGCACATACCGGTAGAGGCAAAAAGCATATTTTTCCTTGATTTTAGACAACAGGGGGGTATCTAATCAGCCACAGGCTTTGCGGAACGGAACTTTCCTGTTCCTTCCTCCTAGTGCAGCCTACTGAGTCTCTCCCCCAAATTTTGTTCCTGGGGGTCAGGAAATTCCCAATAATGGTATAAGCAGGAAAGCAGGGGCGTCTGTAATGGGATGGGGGAGGTGGCCGAAATGAGATCCCCATCTTCTGCAAATGGAAATGAGGAGGAAATGAATGACTGGATAGCCAGTCGAATCCAACTCTAGGGGGCAGTGCTCATCTCCGTTTCCAAGCCGAAGAGCCAGCGCTATCCAAAGACTTTTCTGTGGTCATGTGGCCAGCATGACTAAACGCCAAGGAGCATGGAATGCTTTAAATTAATTAGTTCCTTTCCTCTGCAAGAATTCCTTTCCAAGATGGTGCCTGCCATCTGTAATTTTATATATTTATATTCATATTAAATTTATATTGAAATATATTTAAAGTATTTCCAACATTTTAATGGGCTTTCCAGTTAACAGGGGAGCATCTTTTTAATGCCCTAACGTGATGGCCCAGGCTAGCTTGATCTCATCAGATCTAGGCTGCTAAGCAGGGCCGGACTGGGTTAGCGTTTGGATGGGAGACCATCAAAGAAGTCCAGGGTTGCTACGCAGAGGCAGGTAATGGCAAACCACCTTTGAATGTTTCTTACCTTGAAAACCCCAAGAGACGTTGCCATAAATCAACTGTGACTTGAAGGCCAAACCCCCCCTTTTTAATTGATAAAAGATTTCTAATCAATTTATATACATTTAATTTACAGTTCAAATTACTATGCTAAATTACTCCAGCCTATAATCCCACTGAAATCAATGGGTTTAGACTGGAACGGGGGGGGCACGATATTCGCGGGGGGGGAGAAGCTAACAGCTGCTCCTCCTTCCTCCGCCCCCTTCCCCCCCAGCCGCGGCGGGGAAGGCGGAGGGCCCGTCCGGCCCTGTCCCGCCACCCAGGTCTCCGGGTAGGTGGGTATTCTCTCCTCTCCCATCCCCCGCGGCCCGGCCGGCGGGAGGGAGGCTCTAGGCAGCGGCGGCAAAGCCCCGGGCAGGATCCAGCCCAGCCCGGCGTCTTCCTCCAGGTGGAGTATCTCGCTCGCTTCCCGCGTCCCTCTGCCCGCCGTCCCCGTCTCCCTCCTTCCTCCCCCCCCTTACTTACCCTGACGGCGGCTCTCCCCAGTTGTTCCTCCTTCCTCTGCCCCCTTCCCCCCCTTCCTCTGCCCCCTTCCCCCCCAAGACTCCCGGCGGGCCTCAGCAGCTCTCGCCGGGCTCGCCGCTCGCCCCCTTCCCCCTCCTCCACGGGCTGGCTGCTGGCCTCGGCAACTCTCGCCGGGGCCGCTGCCGTTCCGAGAGCGTTCCCCGCACATGCGCAGGGGATGCTCTTTTACTTTTCGGGGGATTTCAGTATCCCCCGAGAAGTTTTTTTAAGTTTTGGGATTTTTCTGCAGGCGGGGGGGTCACCCCCCACCTGCAAACCCCCCCCTCTGCCCTCCAAGTGCCCCCCCCGCGCGGATTTAAGTATCCGCACGCGGGGGGGGCATTTGGGAATTAGATATATAGATGACCTTGCATAGGACAGCCCTGTACCCATTCCTTTGACAGCCAAGTGTACATTTGAACCCATGTGTCTTCAATTCAAGTCCAATGCTCAAACCAACATACTACGGTACTTCTCATTTGGGGGAGCATTTACTCTCCTCCACAGAAGGAGGGCTGAAAAGTCCTCGGCCACCTGCGATGAGGACAGAATAATTACCTTGTTGCCGTTGTTAACTATCTACATCCGTAACATAGAAGGAGTAAGCGCTCACTACCTTAAATAGCTTAAGTATAAAAAAAAATTGGCTTCCTAAGGTGTGGTCTGCGATACTGCATCTCAAAACTGAAACGGCTCACACAGATGAGGAGCGGGGAAAGCTATAACTTTGGGTTCGATAGCAGCTCACTGAAGCATTTAATCACTCAGTTACTAATCTAGCTTGAATCAGCTTCCCTCACACTAGAGTCAATGAAGCTAAATATATCCATTAATTTTGGCACTTTGAGACAAATGAAACCATCAAGGATTATTCAATGCAAACCAAACCAAACCTCCAATCACCGGAACCACTCATATGCAGAAGACTCAGAGTCCTTTCCGCACTAGATCTTAAATCCTGGTTCAACCCTGTCCCTGGACTTCCATTCTACACTGCACGTGAGTTCACCCCTGTAATTATCTCAGGGTATTTTTTGTTTCCACATTAAACAGTTAATAAAATGGGTCAAATGGTTGTTGCTGGTCCTTGCTGCACTTGGACCTCATCCCTGGTTTTATCAGAGATCAACTCGCGACACAATACCTTGCATTTATCCCTGGTTATAACAGCATCTTTATCCTGGGACAAGTGTTGGGAGAAACCAGGGTGACCTCAATGTAAAGTGGAAACAAAAAATACCCCAAGATAATTACAGGGGTGACCTCAAGCGTAGTGTAGAATGTAAAATACCCCAAGATAATTACAGGGGTGAACTCACGTGTAGTGTAGAATGTAAAAATACCCCGAGACAATTACAGGGGTGAACTCGCGTGTAGTGCAGAATGTAAAAATACCCCAAGATAATTACAGGGGTGACCTCAAGCGTAGTGTAGAATGTAAAATACCCCAAGATAATTACAGGGGTGAACTCACGTGTAGTGTAGAATGTAAAAATACCCCGAGACAATTACAGGGGTGAACTCGCGTGTAGTGCAGAATGTAAAAATACCCCGAGATAATTACAGGGGTGAACTTGCGTGTAGTGTAGAATGTAAAAATACCCCCGAGATAATTACAGGGGTGAACTCGCATGTAGTGTAGAATGTAAAAATACCCCCGAGATAATTACAGGGGTGAACTCGCATGTAGTGTAGAATGTAAAAATACCCCCGAGATAATTACAGGGGTGAACTCGCGTGTAGTGTAGAATGTAAAAATACCCCGAGACAATTACAGGGTGAACTCGCGTGTAGTGCAGAATGTAAAAATACCCCGAGATAATTACAGGGGTGAACTCGCGTGTAGTGTAGAATGTAAAAATACCCCCAAGATAATTACAGGGGTGAACTCGCGTGTAGTGTAGAATGTAAAAATACCCCCGAGATAATTACAGGGGTGAACTCGCGTGTAGTGCAGAATGTAAAAATACCCCGAGATAATTACAGGGGTGAACTCGCGTGTAGTGCAGAATGTAAAAATACCCCGAGATAATTACAGGGGTGAACTCGCATGTAGTGTAGAATGTAAAAATACCCCCGAGATAATTACAGGGGTGAACTCGCGTGTAGTGTAGAATGTAAAAATACCCCGAGACAATTACAGGGGTGAACTCGCGTGTAGTGCAGAATGTAAAAATACCCCGAGATAATTACAGGGGTGAACTTGCGTGTAGTGTAGAATGTAAAAATACCCCCAAGATAATTACAGGGGTGAACTCGCGTGTAGTGTAGAATGTAAAAATACCCCCGAGATAATTACAGGGGTGAACTCGCATGTAGTGTAGAATGTAAAAATACCCCCGAGATAATTACAGGGGTGAACTCGCGTGTAGTGTAGAATGTAAAAATACCCTGAGATAATTACAGGGGAGAACTCGCGTGTAGTGTAGAATGTAAAAATACCCCGAGATAATTACAGGGGTGAACTCGTGTGTAGTGCAGAATGTAAGTTCGGGGACAGGGCTGAACCAGGATTTAAGGTCTAGTGCGGAAAGGACCGTTATAACCAGGGATAAATCCAAGGTATTGTGTCGCGAGTTGAACTCGGTTAAAACCAGGGATGAGATCCAAGTGCAGAAAGGACCAAGGGGAACCAAACTGAACCAGTGGTTGAAGAAAATGGCGCCTGTCAACTCGCATGTTTATTTTATTTATTTATTTTATTGGACTTCTGGCCTGCCCTTGCGCAGCAAGGCTCAGAGTGGGGTACAACAGTTAAAAACAACAATCAGATTATTAAAACAATACCATACAGTAAGAGAGCTATCACTAAAATCAGGTGGCGCCTTAGGCACTTACCACACAGTATCTAGGTGAGGTTGTGCAACTGTGTGGTTCATCAAGTTGGTATACCATGCAATGAGCAGCGGGATGGGGGGGGGAAGCTGGGGGAGGCTAGGTTAGATGGAAGATCTCAGCGCCTGAACTATATGCTGGCAGGGCAGAAGGAGGAGACAGGAAAACAGCCACGCAAAAGAAACTTTATATGCATGCTGCCCACCTGGGTAAAATAAAATAATGTATACACTGCTGTAAAAAACAAATGCAAAATTTATGCACATATTGTTATTTTTAACAAATTAAAAAAAATTATAATCTGTCAGCCCCAAAGGGTTCATCAATGGCTGTGGGTCTGCATTTTACTGAATATTATTTCAGTATTCTTAAGCGCAATCCTAAACAGAGTGCACGGTAAGTATTGTTCTACTGTTTTAGACATCAAATCCTCCACAAGACCACCTATTAAAAGCAATTTTGCGGAAGGGAGGGACAGAGATCTTTACAATAAAATATATCTGGGAGAGGCTGTTCCCTAGGGTGACTCTGCTGGAAACCAGACACTCTAGGAAACGTAGCACCACATCTCCCTGCCAGAGGGAGGGAGAGATTTACAGAACACTATACTGACACCTTTGACTTGGGTGGCCCAGGCTAGCCCAATCCTGTCAGATCTCAGAAGCTAAGCAGGGTCCACCCTGGTCAGTATTTGGATGGGAAAACCTGGGGAACGACACAGAAGCAGGCGATGGGAAACCACCTCTGAAAGCCTCTTTCCTTCAAAACCCTACAGGACCACCATAAGTTGGCCACCATAGCACCACAGTGTGTCATCAAAGTTGCAAAATTACTTTGAAACACAGCAAGGCCGTAGGATGTCCCAGGCCTGAAATGTGACTCCTTTGGGGTCCTATTATCACATAGAGACTCTTAGAAAAACATCCATGGTTGGGGTCAGACCAACAGTCCACTCAGCAAAGCATCTGTCTCCAACAGTGGTCAGTGAAGTGTCACAGTAACTAAACTGGCCATCTAAGTCCCAAACGTATGTGTGTTTGTGCTGTGAAGTCACAGGGTGACTCCAGCAAGGGGCTTTTAAGGCACGTGAGAAGCAGAGGTGGTTGGCTATTGCCTTCCAACTGCTGAATCTTCATCAGGTCTCCCATCCAAATACCGACCCTGCTTAGCTACCAAGATCTGCAGCGACCCAGCTACAGCATGCTCCCCCAAGTCACAAACCAGTATTGTTTTTTCTTGTCATAGGGCTGCATGAGATAGCTGCATGGTTGAGAATTTATCGGAAATCTTGACATTATCCGACTAGGACTCAATCAGGACACCGGTTTCCTTTCATGTGACAGAAGCAAACTTAGCTTAGTAAGTCTGTCCATTACTTGCTACTTCTGCTGTGTGGTTATCTTGTTTACATAAATGCTTTGGCACAAAAATTTCACTCCCTGAAAAAGAGGGCTATCCAGCCAAGGTACAGCGATGTGTCTGTGTCACTGCCAACGTGACATGGAAGAGATGTTATCTGTGTCTTGGCAAAAACACTACGGTAGAAGCCAAATTTACCATAGAGTTTTTGCCCAAATATCAGAACATCACCCTGTTGTCCCCAATGTGATGACGTCACTTCCAGGTCATGTGGGCAGTGACAGAGGCATGTCACTGCATGTCAGCTGGGCCTCCCTCCTGTTCCGGATTAGTCATCCGCCCCCCAATCCCCCGTGGGAATGACACAGACAGCACATATACAACCTGTGCTGTGCCAGCTACCCTGGCTACCGTTGCAGTTCCGAGTCAGGTTTAAGGTATTAGTGTGGACTTTTAAGGCCTTCAGCGGTCAGGGACCCATGTCTCTTCGGGACCGAATCCTCCAATATGTCCCCAGAAAAATGCTGAGATTGGTGGATAACAACTTGTTGGTGATCCCTGGCCCTAGGGAGGTCTGGCTGTCCTTGAATAGGACCAGGGCCTTTTCAGTCCTGGCCCCAACCTGGTAGAACTCTCTGCCGAATAACATCAGGGCCCTGTGGGATCTGATGCAATTCCGCAGGGCCTGTAAAGCAGAGATGTTCCGCCAGGCTTTTGACTGAGGGCAGCAACGAGAGGTTGAGACTGGCACCCTCTCTTTCTTTCTATGGCCGCCACATACCCTTCCCTGCCCTGTCATGTTGGACAGCGGTGTGTCCAGCAAAGGAGGAACTATATTGCCATCTTGGATTGGTTTAACTTACTGCTTCTGTTGGTGCTCTTAATTAAGTAAACCAACTAGACCAGCCACAGTTGCTGCAACGGGAACAATTTTGGATCCATAAATTTAATACTGTAAGTCCTGGCGGTCTCAGTTCAGTTTTAGAGTTATCCTGTTTTGTGCAATATACCTTAAAGACAGACAGCAATTGCGAAGATGGTGGAGTGGATATAATGCATGTTGTATGATAAGCCATTTTGTGAAGGCATTTTGAGTCATAAAGATCACAGAGCTGTAAGCCAGATAATATATTTTGTGAACCCTCGCCTCACCTTTAGAGAAATACTGATTCTGTGGGGGAGTATCTGAAGGCTTATGGCATCTGAAAGACTCCTCGTATTTGGTTTCAGGGCAACCATATGAGATGCAATTTGTTATAATTATTGTATATTTGTTACAGATTTGAAATCATGGAGTTTTACTAATAAGAAATTTTGACACTGTTGGTTGGTGAATTGGCTTTTTGTACTGGGTTTCATGATACTCTATATATTTTATTGTATATTCTTTACAATGTTAGCATTATGGAATCTGCTTAGAAGAAGGCTCCTCCTCGACATGTGGAAACTATCTAGAAAACACGTCTCAAAAAAAGGGGGGGAAGATTCCTATTTGTTATCTGTGGACTTCTATACACTAGTAGAATGTATACAATAAGAGAAGAAGGAAGAACCAAGTTTCTTTGTTTTTGAGAGTGTTATATATTGGATGATCCTTCTGTCCAAATTCGACCATTATATTTTGTCTATCATTTGAATACATTGTGATTGTACATTTAAAATTGTTGTGGCGCTACTGAATCCTGTGATATATTGCTGGTGTTCTTAGTTATACATTCACTGTATTTTTTAAAATGCTTTACGAGGTTATAAGTCGCGCAGAGCCTGCTTGCAGGGTGGGTGATTCATAAATCCAATGAAATAATAGATAGTAACAGCAACCCTGCTAGGACATGTGCCAAACCAAAGCCTGTGAGACTGTTTTTGGTCAGCGCCCAGGGACGGTTTACCAGCCAGGTACCCCAGGCAAGCGAGACCAGCAGTGTGGGAGAAGGTGATGCCCATATCTTGTGCCCGTCACCACCTGCCGAACCTCTAGAACCATCAGCTGGGTTCCAAAATGATCTTTTGGAGTGCCAGCGCTGCCAAAGGGGCTCAGCTCTCTCCCATTGCATCCGGCCAATCTCCATCTCCTACCCTGCTTTGTTCGCCAGCAGCCCAACGTCTTCACCAGCACATGTTCCTTCTTTTCTGCCGCTCAGTCGAAAAGGTTGCCCATGTCAGTAATAACGGTTCTGTTAATCATTGAGAAGCTACAAGACTTCGCAATTGTCTCCTTCCCTCAGTAGCCATAGCATCCTGTATCCGCTTGCTGGTGAGCTGCCACAGCAAATTTAATCTCAATCGCTGGAAACATGGTGCCCCCGACCCCTATGGCTGCGAGAGCTGGACTATTAGGAAGGCCGAGCACTGAAGAATAGATGCTTTCAAATTATGGTGCTGGAGAAGACTCTTGAGAGTCCCTTGGACTGCAAGGAGATCAGATCAGTCAATCCTAAAAGAAATCAACCCTGACTGTTCCCTGGAAGGCCAGAGACTGAAGCTGAAGCTGAAATGCTTTGGCCACCAAATGAGAAGGGAGGGAGCACTCCCTGGAGAAGACCCTGATGCCGGGAACGATTGAAGGTAAAAGAAGAAGGGGACGGCAAAGGATGCGATGGTTAGACAGTTGTGATGGAATTAAAGATCTGGGACCAGCAGAATGTAAACAAGGAACACTGCTGAGTCACATGGCTGAGTGAGGAGGGGGCCATTTGGCTCAGAACACTCAGTGACTGACACTTAAGGGGCACAACTGAGAGTTTGGGGCTGACATTGGAGAGTGAGAGTTTGTGGAGGAAACAGCCCCCTGTAGCTCTGTGTGCGCAGCCTAAAATACCAGTGGAAGCAGATAACTGGGGGCTGGATAGTCTGGTTCAGGGGACAGTGAACAGACTAGTGAAAGTAGAGCACATAAGCGGTCACAAACACAAAATACATCACTCGTGAAGAACCTGGGATAGGTGGTCAAGGTCAAATCTACATCTGACTTTCCCGCTGGAATAATTCTAGTTTCAAAAAAACCCATCTATACCTGTTTCTAGTTTCAAACCATACTTGTTCTAGTTTAAAAATTACTGTTTACATTCGTTAATTGCCCTCCTGTGGTCAAGCTAGCATTATGCTGCTTTAAACAAATCCTGTTGCTTAGTACTCTTCAGAGCCAGGGAGTGAGATTTGAAACCAGCGTGAAATGAGCTTAGGAAAAGAAAGCAGTCAAACTACTTCAGAGGGGAGGGCCAAGGAAAGGTCTGGCAGAGTCTGGACAGCTGGCTGGTGGCCATTTGGGACTCAAGAAGAAAAAGGGCCAGGAAGCCAAAGCCAAAAGGCGAACCACTAAGCAGGACAGGAGAGTGTACGTATGAAGGTGTTGAGGGAACGTATGGACCTCTAAAGAAACTGGAAACAATACAGCCTAAGTGTAATCCAAGCCAAACGTGCCAGCCTATAAAGAAATAAAGTGTCAACTGTATATACATCCCCCATCCCCCTGCTGTGTTCTGAAAATAAAGTACTGTTTGGTTTTGAAGTGAAAACGCATTAGTGCCTGACTCTTAAAACCAACAACAAATATATCTAGCAGGGGTCCTCCACATACCTATAAAGAAATTTAAAACAAACCCCAAAGAGACTATTAGGTGGACAGAGGGAGCCGGTCAGTACAGTAAAGGCAAGCTTGATCGGTCACCTCATAGAACGTCACAATACAGCAGACCATAAGGTCGCGCGTCATAACAGTGTTATCGATGCAACGAACATGAAATTGAGCACCCTGGAAGACAGGAGGGCCTGGCGTGCCGTGGTCCATGGAGTCGTAAAGAGTCGGTCTTGACTGTGCGACTGAACAACAACCACCGCCCGATCCCTATTCCCAAAAGAAAACACCAGCGGGGGGGGGGGGGGGAGCTGAGCCCTGGGGGATGCTGTTGTTCCTGCCAGGCTGAATTGAAAATCAGAACTTGTGACAGCTGTCCAACCTCCTGCTCAAACCTCCATTTTTGACGTGGTCCCCAGACATGCACTGCCTCTCGCTCTCCTCCTGAAAATTGGCCCGTGGCCTCCAACCAGGTTCTCCCCTCGGACCTCTTCCGGCATCTCCGCTTTAGCACCACAATCCTGCCCAGAGATATTTCATCCCCACAGCTCCCACTGAGGTCTAGCCGTCAGTCAAGCGAGCACAGATTTCCTTTGGCTTTTTTAAACGCTTGACAGTCTTTCCCCAAAGGTTTGACAGCCACAAAGCAAAACGGGGAAGGGGGGGGGGGAGCGTTCCACCAAATAAACTAAACTTCTTAAAACAGCCAGGGAAAACGGACCTTGCCCAGAACTAGTGAGCAGAGTGCATTCTTCCTTTTTTTTTTTTAATGCAACCGTTCAACAAAGATGATGAGACCAGCAAAGAAATGCTCCAGGATCTGGAAGATGGAATTAAATTGCCCGGCAAGCACCTGGAAATGAACGCTGGTCTCCATTAGTTGGAAAAAATGCTTCACACACTTAGAAACTGGCAATCCACCGTTCCCTTCAGGGGATTCAATGCAGACAAGATGTACCAAGAAAGGAGGGCACGGAAAGAAACATTCACTTTGAGAAGGCGGATGGAGCAGGGAAACAGGGAAGAAACTACCCTTGCCTAAATATGTGCATGTTCTTACCTCAGCTCTGGGTCATATGTTCACTAGGAGGAAGCAACACTGTGGAGCAGGCAAATCTTATATAGGAGCTGGGTCTTCCATGTGACCAACCATTCCACGTGAACAGTGGTGGCAGCCGTGAAAAGCGATTCCACAGGAGCAACCGTGGATGCCGTAAAAAGTTATCCGATCCCCTCCCAGCATTTTAAATGGCCAAATTCTTCTTCAAAATGGAACTGGCAACCACGGATCGGATCCACAGGCACTGTAACTTCAAGCCTGGTTCTGAACTGAGACCCAGATGGCCCCTTGATTCTAATCCGACTTTCTGCTTATTTTAATGACTTGCTGTTTTTGTACTGTTAACTCGTTAGTTTGACGGTAAGCTGCCTCAAGCAGGACCCTGATGACTTGAGGCAGCCTAGAATTCTCTTAAATAAGTAAATACATAAGTAGGCAGAGAAGTGCAAGTCTCCCATCCCCCACCTATAGCATGGCCTACCTTTCAGGGTGGGATACAAGACGCACCTTGTTTTTAGAGGAGGAAAACAGGAAAAAATGAAACAGAAAGAAAGAGAGAGAGAGAGATAAAGGAAGGAAGGAGGAGGAGGAGAGAGAGAGAGAAAGAGAAAGGAAGAAAGAAAGGTGGGGACAGAGAGAGAGACAGAAAGACAGACAGACAGACAGACAGACAGACAGAAAAAAGGAAAGGAAGGAAGGAAGATAGAGAAAGGAAAGAAGAGAGACGTGGGCATGCCATGCAAAGCCAGGCATTTCTGTGCAAAGTAGCCACGGACCTTAATCTGTGGGCGGGGCTTTCTGCTGCTGGCTGTCTTAAAGGGGAAAAGCACTTAAAGGGAAAGAGTACTTAGCCTGGTGGGGTTTTTCCTGCCGTTTCCCTTTTAAGTCTTGACAGCTCAGGCCCAGCAGGGAGGGGCGGGGAAGGCTGGGATGCCAGCCTGAATGGCGTTCCCCTGCGTTCCTGCTGAAGAAAGAGCCCTGTTACAGGTAAGAAAAGCTCCATATTCGCTCCATAAGACACACACACTTTCCCCCTCACTTTTTTGGGGAGGAAAAGTGCGTCTTATGGAGCGAAAAATACGGTATGTTGCTTCAGACCAACACAACTGCCCTCTGGAATCTGACAACAACATGAGTCCCCATGACTGGGAGACCTGTACGAAGCTTCGGGACTGGCCAGGTGTAGTATAAATACAAGGAGCCAAAACTTCCGGCCTGGCCAGTTTTTTGCCCACCGTTACTTGGAGCAGCAGCAGGAGAATTTTTTTTTTTAACGCTGCCTCATGTATTACGAGAAGTTCTTAAAGAACAAAGGGTAACCCTAGAAATTGCCAGAAACTCTAAAGTAAAATTAATTTCCTGGGTCCCTTCTCCCTAGTATAATCTCAGTTCCTCTTTGTTTTCTTTCCCTTTTTGTGGCTTTTGGAGGTAGCTCGTTAACATTTTGCTAGTGTGAGCTGCTCAGCACTGCTTTGAGTTTCAACTCCCAGCTCCAGCATCTCTAAATCTTGCCCTTACTGCGCATGCATGTAAGCATACATACGCATGAACAACAAGGCCTGACATTTTGCATACTACAAATACTCGGGTGTATTTGGAAACACTGACAAGGGAATATACTGTAGGGCGACTAGAGCCACGGTCAGACATGCCTTTAGATCCGACTCACCTGCGAATGCTTGATGGATCTAAAGAGCATGATCTGATAGCAACATCTGGGAAAGCCATCAGCACCCTGTGTTGCCCCGCCATGGAAGGGGAGTTAAAAGACATTGGGGAAAGTCTGGTCCTAATGCTTGCCAACGGGCTACACATAGGTGTAGACTATGAGGGGGCTCGAGAGCTCGAGCCACCCCCGAAATTTCCCAGGGGGGGTGCTCGGCCACCCCCGGCAAAATGGAGCGCCTGCTGCCGCGCCTCCCTGGGCCCTTCCAAGGCCCGCCAGCCACTGCTGCCGGTGCCTCTCTCTCTGCCCCCCTGGCCTGGCCACCCCTCCGTCCTTCCCTCTCCCTCCCTCTTTTCCGGGTGAAATGCCCGGCGTGGTGGCGTCACCCGGAAGTGACGCCATCACACTGGGCACGTTGCTAGGCGGCGCTCTAGCAATCGCCCTGAAACTCTATGGCACCATAGAGTTTCAGGGCGATTGCCAGAGTGTCGCCCTGGCAACGTGCCCAGCGTGATGGCTTCACTTCTGGGTGATGTCACCACGCTGGGCATTTCACCCGGAAAAGCGGGAGGGAGAGGGAGGCACTGGCAGCAGCAGCTGGCGGGCCTCGGAAGGGCCCGGGGAGGCGCGGCGGTTTCCCGGGGGGGGGGGAGAATATCGCCCCAGCGAGCGAGCACGCGCGCAAAGCATGCGCACTTAAGAGCCCCCACCCCGGAATTTACAAAAGTCTACGCCCCTGGGGCTACGGATGGACTTTCCCCTGTCTGATCGCTCAAGCACGCTCTCATGCCATCGGGAAGGTCCGCTCGTTCCATCCCGACTCAGTGCCGTTTTTTCCCCTCACTTAGCAGGATGCACGTAACTGCATATTCCATGGGGAACCCTCAGTGCGGAGGTGCGATTCCTCATTTATGCGCGTGGGAAACAAAAGGCCAAAAAAAACCCCCACTCGGCCGAACATCCCGTCTGATCGGGCAGTGACAGGCTGAGCCTGCAGCTACGAAGGAGGTGTGATTGCAGAATGCCGTGTCAATTTCAACCACGGGAAACAGGTTCGCTTCCCCTCCGCACCAAATGGTACGTCTGACTGTGGCCTAGGTTTGTCAAATATATTTTTAACCAAAAGAACATTTCACATGAAGCTGTCTAATACTGTATCAAACCATCAGGGTCTGTCTTGTCTACTCAGATGGGCAGCGCTCTCCAGGGTCTCAGTTTGAGGTCTTTCACATCACCTCCTGCCTGGTCCTTTTTAACTGAAGCTGCTGGGTGTTATGTTCTTAATGCTATGTATCAAAATAAGGAGGCTGAATGGTTTCACACAGGAGCACAGTTTAATAGGTCCACTTGTTTCTCTGTCTGAAGCTACAGTAAGTACAACTTCTTTTCCTCTTGTTCCTGCCCACACCAAGTCTTGGAGTGGACTAAAAGCAGTCTAAAACATTGGCCTGGATTGAAGGGACAGAGGTCAAAACACCACACTGAGGATTTATCCTGGGACCTTCTGCATGCCAAGCAGATGCTTACCACACAGCCAAAAACGCTTACTAAAGCCAGTTTGGTGTAGTGGTTAAGTGCGTGGACTCTAATCTGGGAGAACCGGGTTTGATTCCCCACTTCTCCACTTGCACCTGCTGGATGACCTTGGGCAAGCCATAGCTCTGTACCAGCTGTTCTCTCAAGGACAGTTGTCTCTGAGCTCTCTCAGCCCCACCTACCTCCCAGGGTGTCTGTTGTGGGGAGGGGAAGGGAAAGGAGTTTGTAAGCCGCTCTGAGACTCTGAGTGAGTAAAGGGCGGGGTATAAATCCAATCTCTTCTTCTTCTTCTCTTCCTCTAAATCAGGGGTGACCAAACTTGCTTAATGTAAGAGCCACATAGAATAAACGTCAGATGTTTGAGAGCCGCAAGACATGAACAAATACTACGTTTTTACTGGGAAATATGCCAATGTGCTTTTTATTAACATTAAATGAGACTGCCAAAAATAATAACAAAAGGGGTAAAAGCAGATATTGATAATGATATTTATTCGTCCAATGATATTTGTTTGCTAATGATATTTAGCTTCCTCAGCTGCCCTGCCGGGAGCCACACAATGTATGTGAAAGAGCCGCATGTGGCTCCCAAGCCACAGTTTAGCCACCCCTGCTCTAAATGAAGCTGTCTTCAACTAAGTCAGATCATCGGTCTGTCAAGGGCTATTGGTAGTGGCTCTCCAGGGTTTCAGGCAGAAGTTGTTCACATCACCTACTTATCCTTTTAACTGGAGATGCCGGGTATCGAACCTGGAAACTTTTGCACCCAAAGCAGATGACCTACAACTGATCCACAGAGGGGCTTTTAAATCTAAAGAGATAAACTATTGCATAGTAAAGCAATACAGCCCCGCAACATTTAGTGATGTACAGCATGAGAAACTGCAAGACGAGAACCTTAGCAGGAGAACAGAGGAGTTACAAGCATGCCCATTTCCTTTAGTGAAATATAGAAGGGCAGGCAACAGATACCAGGGGCCCTGAGTTGGCAGATCAAGCCTGAATTTGGGTACAGGGCTACCCACGGTCTCAGGCAGGGTTGCCAACTGCTGGTTGGGATATTCCTGGAGATTCCGGGTGGAGGCTGAGGAGGGATGGGTTGGGGAGGGGAGGCCTCAGTGGGGTATAATGTCATAGCATTCACTCTCGAAAGCTGCCAATTCCTCCAGGGAAACTGATCACTGTAGTCTGGACAAAATGAATACAAAACTTTCATACACAGAAAAATTAATCACAATTAATCTACCTGCAGAGTACGGCTCCTGCTTCTCAATGTCAATGAATTCTTTTCTTTCATATTTTGCTCGGATCCACTGTTCTCGTAGCAGTCTGCCATAAAGTAAACAAAAAGAGAGCGGAAGGGGAACAATCAGGCACGTGATCCAGAATCAGCCAAGAATTATTAGTTTTCCATAAAAAGCAGCCATCCCTCCCAAAATAAGTCAGGGCCAGACTGGAATCTTGGTTTCTGTCTCCTCTCTTAGCAGCCGGGACTAAAATTGAATCAGATGCCTTCCCTGAACACATAATCAGATTTTTTTTAAAAAAGAAAACTGAAAACGAACAAAACTGCCCCATCAGTTATGACAAATAACCCATGTTAGCCATCATATTGTTTAGATGTTGAAATCTGATAGGGGAAGGAATACTTTCCCCAGATTAGGGACCAGAGAGATGTATTCTTCAATAAAATCAGAGTAAGGGTAAAGGGGGGAGAGGGCGGGAAGTCATTACAAGACACTGTTGGAATACGGAGTCGAAGCAAACCTTGAAACAGGTACGACGAGTCTGGGGGTAGACCCTGGCCTTCCTTTGAACACCAACCTGCTCAGACAGGCAGAGTCAGCCTGCGGTCCGAGTCTCTCTAAGGCTGGGTGGGATCTTACAGGCCCACATTTATCACCTGTACAACTGCAGAACTAGACACTGCGCCTCCACAATCTAGCCAGCTGCACTAGTGGTGCCAAGGCTGCCAGCTCCCAGTTGGGAAATTCCTGGAGATTTGGGACGAAGCCTGGGAGGGACCTCAGCAGGATATGACATATAGTTCACCCTCCGAAGCAGCCATTTCTCCGTAGACTGGGGATCGGTTGTAATTCTGGGAGAACTCTGGCAACCCCAGCTGGATCCCACACAAGTCACTGATGGGTGTGATTGCCAGCTCCTGATTGGAAAGTCCCTGGAGATTTGGGGGTGGAGCCTGGGGAGGGCATGGTTCGAGGAAGGGAGCATCAACGGTGGTGTACAATGCCAAAAAGGTCACCCTCTGACACTGCCATTTCCTCCAAGGGAACTGATCTTCATAGTCTGGGTATCAGTTGTAATTCCAGGAGAAATCTAGGTCCCACCAGGAGTTTGGTTGCCCACAGTTCTTTGGTTGCCAGCTTCCAGGTGAGGTCCCTCCTCAAACTCTGCCCTCTCCAGGATCCACCCCAAATCTCCAGAAATTTCCCAACCCGAAGCTGGTAACCCTATGGCAAATGTAAGTAGCATCTAGGGTTGCCATCCCCCTGGTGGGGCCAGGGGATCTCCTGATTTCAGGGGCCCCAATGTGCCACCGGCCAGCTGGAAGCCCCACCCCCTAACAGCAATGTCCCATGGGGATGACACTGATGCACTGATGCACTGATGACATCATCGGTAGTGATGTCATCACGCTGGGGCCATCGCACAGCGATGCTCTAGCATTCGGCTGGAAACTCTATCATTACCGTAGCCTCGTAGCTATTTAGTGAAAACTTCAGATGGGTCTGTGTATAGGTGAAATAGACACAAGCTTAAGTATAGGTATAAAGAACTTGAGAAGAATGGAGTTGGACCGGGAGAGGTGACTACAGTTGAAAAAGGGAAAGTAGACTTGAGAAAGGGAGATTCTGGAAATGGGCTCCCTGAAACTGAGGGAGAGGTGGGAGAGGTTGAAAATGCAAACAATGAAAATGTAAACGATGAAACAAATGGATCACAGTCTGAAGAGAGACAACCAAGATGTGTAACATCTCGCGGAAGACCAGTGTATTCGCCAGAGAGATTCGTACCTGGAAAATGTGTATAATTAATTATTTTAATAATTAATAAGTAATTATATAATTAATTGTATAATTACTTATTTAATTTGATTTTTATTTATTTATTTAATAATTAATTATTTTAATAATTAATAATGATTAATTATTTTATATTATGTTGTTTTTATAAGAAAGGGAGATGCGAGGTAATGTTCCTTTAAAAGAACTCACTCTGTTCTAGCACACCTGTTCTGTGTTTCTTGCAAAGGTGTTTTAATGGTTTGTGTTGTGTTTGTGTTTTGGATTACTGAAGCAGCAACAGCTTGAGAGGGCTCTGGTATCCGAAAGCTCCATTTCTTATTGGCTGATGAATAAAGACTCCCATTGGTCCTGAAGCCAGTCTGGATACCCCATCGCTGAGCCCTGCTTGGGTCCAATAGTATTGCTTGTATATAGTTACATGGTTGAAGGTTATGTGTTGGAACAGTATAAATTAAGGTGCCGCTCTCATAGAGCTGTCTTTGGAGCTGAGCAATGTCACTGAATAAAAGCCTGTTGTTTGAATTCATCGCCTCCCGCTCAATACTTAAAAGTTTGACCACTCGCTACTGTGAGCTGTTATTCAGTGTTTGCTGGCCAGTTCAGTTACTGTCTATTAAACAGTCTTTGTCTACTCCTTGGCTGTTGCTTGGTGTGCTTCGATAAACATCACAGAGCTAAAGCGTCGCTGCGCGATGGTCCTAGTGTAATGATGTCACCACCATGTGCTTTGCGCGTGCGGCAGGGAAACCCCAACAAGGAGTTGGGAGCCCCGTGGCCACAGGCAAGGTGAGACCTGGCAACCATAAGCGGCACCCAAGAGCAACAGAGAACAAGGCTGAAGCACCCTCTATAAGTAAAATCGCCACAAAAATACAACCTTCGAAAGATACATCAGCCTGATTCAAACATGGAACTGAATCAACAATTTGAGAATCAGGATTGAGTTTAGGGGTTTTGTGGCCCTCCCATCTCGTGCCCCCGTCAATTTTGCAGCCTCAAGTCAGAGCCTGTCCATGTCTCTGCCATTAATTGTTTGTATCTGGTGTTTCTATCTGTGATTTACGAGTAGCCTTGGGGTTTATTGCGTGTCCTGCTTAATGTATCCTTTCTTTCCCCGGGAGGGTGGCTTGCTGCATTCCATCACGTCACATAAACAGTCTTGCTATCTCGCCTCGTCACCTCCCTTTTCTCTCTCCGGAGACTCGAGTGTTTTATCTGCTTTTGTAACCTTGGAGAACTGTTGAACTATTTTCTAAGCCAGGTGCCTGGCCTGCGAATTGCAAGTAGAGGTCACTACGGGGCATGGGGGGAATTTTTAGTGCTTTTGCGCCTTTTCGGTGGGAACCAACAGTTGGGAGTTTTCGCGCTTTTTCCATGTTTATTCTGATTGGCTCTATGCCTGCCCTTACCTGACTGCAGGGGGTATATTAAGCCTTAATGCCTGTAACCAAGTATCTCTAACAAACATGAAGTACCTGAACCATCATTAAGAATAAAAGAACTCTTTGCTTCATCAAAGGTCTGGCTTATTGGTTCGATTCAGAAGTCTCACACCTCACCTGTGATGACCCGGGTTCAAGTGAAAGCACCTATACTCCTGCACTGGGAATCTGGCTTGGGGGCAGATTCTAAAAGTGATTTCAGCTGCAGGTTTCAAGTGGGCTCTAATGGACCCCTAACAGGCTCCTCAGCCTATTTCCCTGCAAGAAACTGCACTGATTTCACTGAGACGCAGTGAGGTCCCAGGTGCACTTAACTGCAAGGATTTAGCCGTACCAACTTAACAGATACGGAATTATTCATGGCCGGCACTGTGCATCAGAAGGGAGGATCGACCCTGTAAATGGACAGAACAGGAAGCTGTATGCTACAGCATTTGTTTTAGAAATCCATAGATGCAAAACATACACAAGGCGGCCCTGCTTCTTCCTCATACGACCACATCAAGAAATAAAGCAAAATTCTGTCCTCAGAAATCCTTCTAAGGCCTTTCCCCAGCCCTACTTATCCAAGAAATGGATTCTAGGCCCTCACCCATTCCAAATGTTACCAGGGATGGTCTCAGTCACAGATAGGGTTGCCAAGTCTGGGTTGGAAAATACCTGGAGACTTTGGGGGCGGATCCAGGAGAGGGTGGGGTTTGGGGAGGGGAGGGGCCTCAGCCCAGTACAGTGCCATAGAGTCCACCCTTCAAAGCAGCCATTTTCTCCAGGGGAGCTGATCTCTGTCAGCTGGAGATCAGTTGTAAAAGCAAGGGATCCCCAGGCCCCACCTAGAGGCTGGCAACCCTAGTCACAGAGCATCCGGGGCAACTGCCCAGGGCCCCAGCCCTGCCCTGCCTCCAACAGAGAGGGAAAGACGACGACAGCTGGCATGGTTTTATGGTCACTGTTCTTGCCCAGTGCTCCTGGCCTGGCGGTAGGGTTGCCAGAACCAGGTTGGGGAGCTCCTGGAGATTTGGGAATGGAGCTGGGGGAGGACAGAGACCTCAGTGGGGCACAATGCCATGAAGTCCACCCTCCAAAGCAAACACTCTGGACTTCCTTGGCGGTCTCCACTCCAAACACTGACCAGGGCCTACCCTGATTATCTTCCGAGCTAAGACAAGATCGGGCTAGCTGATCTTGGTTGCTGTGGGCTAGCCTGGGCTATCCAAGTGGGTGAACACAGACCTACAAACTTTTTAAAAGGTGCTGTTTCCTACCCAGACAGATCAGACACAGCCTTCCGGCTCAGCATAAGCGTGCAAGGTTAAATAAATCCACCACTGCCGTGCGCTAAGGGTGCATGAAAGGAAGCCGAGGAGTTAAATTTATATACGTTAACATATTTTGCCGCGGGGGCCTGGACGAGCCCTTGTAAAAGGGCTTTTTCAGGAAGCCTGTGGTGAGCTAAAGGGGGAAGCCGAGCAGGGCTGAAAATGCACTGCATAATACTCGGCGGGCGGGTCTCTGATCTTCTGTGCCGCGATCAGGGCCGAAATAAGCCTTCTTGGTTTAGGCAGGGGGATGGCGGTCTCTCACAAGCATCTGTCTAGAAATCCTTCGCTGATGGAACTGGATAGCTGACAGGTTGCTTCAAAAGGGGGGGGGGTCTCCTGCTTTGAAGCCCCATCTCATCAGATCTTGGAAGCTAAGCAGGGGTTGACCCTGGGTAGTCCTTGGATGGGAGGCCACCAAGGAAGTCCAGTGGTGCTAATGCAGAGGCAGGCAATGGCAAAGCACCTCTGAACGTCTCTTGCCTAGAAAACCCTACAAGGTCGCCGTAAGTCAGATGCGGCCTGACGCCAAAACAAGAAGGCGAAGAGAGAGAGATCCACGGGGCACTATCCTGACGACAGCTGAGTGCCATTTCAACAGGTCTTTCACTCGTCTGCGCAGCCAAGAGGTTTGGCGGGGTTCCAAAGACTCTCACAGTCATAATTTGGCAATGACCTGCTGTGGTCTTGGGATGTGACCCGGGGGCAAAAGCGGCTGGTGCCATCACAGCCTATGAAGGTATGCGTGGCTGGGTACGCATACGTAAGAGACGGAGGGATGAGCATGTCTTTCTACGGCAATAGTCAAACCATCTGCTTCCCACACAATGGCGGCGGGGGGGGGTCACCTTTTCTGTCCTAGGTGTCTAATTCAGGCAGAGCAAATGTCTTTTAATGTAAGGTGCTGTTCAGTTGCAACTGACTCATGATGACACCGACCGTGGGGCATTCAAGGCGAAAGATGAGCCGAGGTGGTTTGCCATTGCCTTCCTCCACGTAGCGACCCTGGACTTCCTTGGTGGTCTCCCATCCAAGTCCCACCTGACCCTGATTAACAGCCAGGCCCCGACAAGTTCGGGCAAAACTGGGTATTCTGGTTGCTATGCAAATGGCTACTTAAAGTAAATAATAAAACTGCCCTGCTAGATCAGAACAAGAACAGTCAAGTATCCTGTTTCCATCATGGCGGACCCACAGCAGTTCACACATTGTCCTCCTCGCCTCTATTTTATCCTCATAACAACCCTGTGAGATTGGTTAGGCAGAGAGCGTGGGACTGGCCTGAGGTCACCCAGTAAGCTTCCTTGGCAGAGTAGGGATTTGAACCCGGGACTCCTAATCCGATACTTTAACCGCTGTGTGTTACGTGCCATCAAGTCGCTTCCAACTTATGGCGACCCGATGCATTAACGACCTCCAAAACATTCTATCGTTAACAGTCGGGTCTTGCAAACTGAAGGCCGTGGCTTCCTTTATTGAGTCAGTCCATCTCATGCTGGGCTTTCCTCGTTTCCTGCTGCCTTCAACTTTTCCTAGTGTTATTGGGGGCGGGGGGTGTTTCCCAGTAGAAAAGAGTGAGAGTCCAGTAGCACTTTAAAGACTAACAAAATATGTGGCACGGTATGAGCTTTCGAGAGTCCCTGCTCACTTCTTCCTGTTTTTTCCCAGCGAGTCTTGTGTCCTCAAGACTCTAACCACTACGCCACATCAAATATCTTCTGGTTGTCTCCACGCAGCTCAGAAGAAGTGATGCTTCTGTGTTGTTCAACCCTGGCTAGTATATTACCTCTGTCCATGCAGGTTCTAGTCCTTCATCAGCAGAGCTATCCTACTCCACGGCATAGTTGGTTTTAAAAAGGGGGTCTATGGGTCAGGACCCACAGGTGGGTCACAAGGCCAGCAGGGAGGAGAAGGAAGAGAATGAGATGGAAAGAGGCAGTATTTGGGCCCCCCCTTCTCCCACCTGCAAGAACAGCAATGCCTTCTACCCCCTTGTCCTTCAGAATTTTGATTAGATAAACATCTGGAGCAGAGGTTCATCTGTAGCTATTAGCCACAAGGTATAGATAGGAACTCTCAGTCTGGGCAAGTGATGCACTATATTCTTGTTGCTTGAGGGGGGGGCAACAGTGGGAGGGCTTCTAGTGTCCTGGCCCTACTGCTGGACCTCCTGGTGTTTTTGGCCACTGAGTGACAGAGTGTTGGACTGGATGGACCGCTGGCCTGATCCAACATTGGCTTCTCTTATGTTCTTATATGGAGCAGAGGTCCATCAGTGGCTATTAGCCACAAGGTCCTGGCCCTACTGTTGGACCTCCTGAGGACACCTGGTGTTTCTGGCCACTGTGTGACAAAAGTGTTGGACTGGGTGGGCCACTGGCCTGACCCAACATTGGCTTCTCTTATGTTCTTATGTTTGCTGCAACCAAGACAGCAGGAACAACTTCGCACAATACAGTTCTAAGGTGTACAGCTAGCAACCCATACTCTACTCCGCTCAATCAAGTCTGAAGCTTTCCTTCGGCTGGAGAAATGTTTCACACTTCCGCTGGGAAGAATGGTAGGAGTCAGATGCCAGCCATGAGTTTTGAAATAAATGGGCACCTCATCACATAAGCATGGCTTGCTTGCACACACTTGTAACTGGGAGCAACTGGGCAGCATGAATTGGTCACTGCTGAGCATACACCTTATGGCAAATTGGGAACTCCCCTGCACAATCTGCAGAATGACTATGAAACAAGCTTATTGCTTAATCTGGCTCTATAAATATAATATATACAAAAAAGGGAACCCATGATACTCGCGGGGGGGGGGGCCTGCCCTGCCCGCCCCACCAAGCAACTCTGCAGCCACTTGGGCAGGAGAAGCCCCTCTCACTGGGAGCCTCCCGCTGGACTCCTGAGCCCCGGGGGTGCCACAGGCTCCTCGTGCCGGCTGCAGCTCCAGGGCCCAGCAGGGGAACATGCTGAGCAGCAGCGGCCGCCTCCGGGGAGCCCTCTGGCCTCAGCAAGGCTGTGGCAGCAGGGAGCAGAGGAGAGGCGAGGAGGAGTGGTGCGGCTTTCCTGCGCTGCCTGTGCTTGTCCCGGCCTGCCCCCTCCCCAGCGGCGGTGAGGCCTGAGCGGCGCACAGCCACTGGCCCGCCAAGCCTCCCCCCCAACGGCCAAAGCAAGCTCTTCCCCCGCCCCCCGTGATGGTGAGGCCCCCGTAGCTTCCAGCCATGGCACCTGCCAGCCTCCCCCTGCCAGCTCTCCCCCCAGCGATGGCAAGGCCAGGCAAGGCTTCTCCACCCACCGCCGCCCCCACCGCCAGCAGCAGAAGCCACCACGGAGCCGAGGTAAGTGCATTCCCTGCACATGCGCTGGGAATGCTTTTTCACTTTTAGGGGGATTTAAATATCCCCCCAAAAGTTTTTTTTTACTTTTCAGATTTTTTGGCACACAGGGGGATTTACCCCCGTGTGTAGGAAAATCTCCCTGCCCCCCAAGTGCCCCCCCATGCGGATTTAGATATCTGCACGGAGGGAGCGAGCCACTTGGCTATTAGTATATAGACAAGAAGGGGGGACTCGCGATACTCAAGGGGGAAGACAAGCTGACAGCCACTTGGGGCCAGCGTCTCCCCCCCCCTCCTGCACTCCTGGCCACTCTTGTTCGCCTCCACCCCCCCGGCCACTCTTGCTCGCTTCCCGCCTCCCCAGTTGCTCTCGCTTGGGCCCAAGTGGCTTAACGCCACTCAAGCCCAGCGTTTCCCTCCCCCCGGCTGTTCTTGCTCGCCTCCCGCCCCCCTCAGTCATTCTTGCTTGGGCCCGAACGGCTTAACGCCACTCAGTCCCAGCGTTCCCCCCCCCCCGGGCCGCTCTCGCTCGCCTCCCACCCCCCTCCTGCCCCCATGTTGGCCCGGCAAGGCCCGGAGCCACCAGGTCTCGCCTCTCCCTCCCGCCCGCCCCCGTGTTGGTACGGCGAGGCCCGGAGCTGCTGGGCCTCGCCTCTCCCTCCCCTGCATCGGCTGGGCCTTGCCTCTCCCTCCTGCCCCCACATCGGCTGGGCCTCGCCTCTCCACCCCCCTCCCGCCCCCGCGTTGGCTCGGCAAGGCCCACGCAGCACACAGCCATCGGGCCTCACTGCTCTCCCACCCCTCCGGCGGTGAGGCATAGATGCCTCCCAACTGCCAGGCTGCTCTAGTTCCCTGAGCGTTCCCTGCGCATGCGCAGGGAATGCTTTTACTTTTCGGGGAATATTTAAATCCCCTGAAAAATTTTTCAAACTTTTTGGATTTTTCTGCAGACGTGGGGACCGCCCCACGTCTGCAGAATAACCTCCCTGCCCCCCAGGTGCCCCCCCCACGGATTTAGGTATCCACACGGGGGGGGGCACTTGGCTATTAGTATATAGATTAGTAAGGGTAAAGGTTTCCCTTGCTGGAAAGCCAGTTGAATATGACTCTAGGGATGTGGTGCTCATCTCCGTTTCCAAGCGGAAGAGCCAGCGGTGTCCGAAGACGTTTCCGTGGTCATGTGGCCGGCATGACTAGACGCCGAGGCGCACGGAACACTGTTGCCTTCCAACCAAAGTGGTACCTATTAATCTACTTGCAGTTTCTTGCTTTCAAACTGCTAGGTTGGCAGGAGGTGGGGCCAGAGATGGGAGCTCACTCTGTCATGCGGCACTCAGGTCTCGAACTACTAAAGTACCAACCCTCTGGTCTGCAGTTCAGCGTCTTAACCACTTGAGCCACTGCAGCCCACTATAGTATATATTAGTAAGTATTATGTACTACATATATATAGTGCGCGTTTGTATATATATATATATATATATATATATATATATACACAGACACACACACATACATATACATACACATCATATATACACACTATATTTTATATATATATACAGACACACATACACACACACTAATAATTTTTTTAAAACATCAGTGTTAACTTATGAGAGATTTTCCCATTTTTATTTCGGAGAGGTGGAAACTTAATTGGAGGTACCTGTTCCTGAAAAGTAAATTTAGAAGCAGATCCCCCTGCACAAAGTTTGAAAAACCACTGAACTATGCTGCTGGCCACCACCGCCTCTTGCGGCAGTGAGTTCCAAAAGTGAACGCCACATAAAAAGGCAACTGGGAATGAGCAGCCACATTGCTTGTGGGAAGGGATCTGCCTAATGTTCTCCTGATGGGAGAGAAGGTAGGGAGAAGTTAATATTCATTTTGTGTTTCAACGAATTTTTGTGTTGTCTTAGCCCGCACAGCAGAAAGTGGCTGAAATGCAAAGGAAGGAGAAGAAGAAAGCATCAAGGACTTGGGTGGAGCCAGGTGGAAAGACTTCACAGGCCCAGATTAATGCTCTGGACTGCTGATTCCTATTGTGTCTACAATGCACATCACAGAGAGAAAATGATCACAGGACACCATGACAGCATAGGGATGTCTAAGAAATGAATTTCTGGCGTGACCAACTGCAAAATTAGCTCTGTGGACATTCTCTCCCCCACCCCTGCAGTCCAAATAGGGTTCTAGTCTTTCTGCCTCATCAGACACAGCCCCAGCCGAGGATGGCAAACGTGTGACTCAGCCATGCAGAATCGGGACAGTGCTCGGCCGGCCGGCCTTTTCCCGCACGGTGCATCATGCAGAAACAGCAGGAAGGACAAGAAACCCCTTTGCAAAGCGCTGGTTTGGTGCCAACCACAACCAAAGCACCCCCCAGTGCAAGGATCAAGCCACCTCAACTGGATCGCAGCCCGCGCGCCTTTGCTCTCTTTTCTGTCCCAAGAAATGCTAAGTGGGGTAAGAGGGACATGAATTACGCTCTGTCCGGAGACGTCCCAGAAGCCGCAAATAGCCTGCTGGTTCCAGGCCAGCAGCGAGAAAGGAATGTTTGCAACACTTTCCACTGGGAGACTGCAGAAATAAAAAGAGCGGAGGCTGTCTGAACAGTGAGGCCTAGCACTTTAGGGAGTCCAACACTTTAGGGAGTCCAGTTAGATGGGTCAGCCTCAGGCTCAAACCGGTCGTTACATCTCACACGGGTCGGGACACGGGTGCTTGCACAGAACCTTAACAGCTCTCTGTTGCGCTATAAGTTCTGCACAGGAGGGAAGCCAGACGCCCTTTCTCCTGTCAGCACTCCGGTTCTGTACGGAGCAATGGAGCGCTGTTAAGGCAAGATACCTTGTTCTCCTCCAGTGAGTCAGGATGGCCACCCATGCCCCAACCCCTGTGAGACGGAATCTCTGGATTCAGCTTTAGCCCCGTATGAAGTCAGATCGAGAGATACCCTGGCTCTATGAAGAGTGAGGGTTGGCTTGTAACTGCCACTGGCCTAAGAGAGGGCAAAAGCTTTGCACAAAGTAATTATTTCATTCTGTGGAGCCATAAGCTTCAGTGTATGTATGGCCAACAGTGTGGGAACTTTTATGGATGTATTTACTGGGGGTGACGGGACTGAGGGGTACTATGCATGGCTACAGGATGAACAGCGCTGCAAGAGCTTCCGCTATAGTGGGGGCAGGGGTCATTTCGTAGAAAAAGAGGTGCAGGAGCTCATTAGCATACCTATTAGCATAACTCATTAGCATATGCCACGCCCCCTGACATCACCGGAACTGTGTCAGAAAGGGAAGCAAAAGGGAAAAAAGTTCCCACCATAGAGAACAATGGGGGAGATGGGGCGACCTGTTTGGGGGCCCGTAGAATTGGACCCCCTGGTCCAATCTTCTTGAAACTTGGTGGGTATTTGGAGGAGAGGCTCCGGAAGCTACCCTATAAGTTTGGCGCCTCTCCCTCAAACCCCCTCCCCTCCAGCCGCTTTTTAAGCCACCACTGAATTTCGGTGGCAATTTGGCGGCGGGCCGAATCAGATCTGAGAATCTGATTCAGCCCAGGGCTGCCCTAGTGCCCACTCCTGGGCTGGCAGAGCGCCACTCTGCCTCGCTCTGGCCCCAAATGACTCCTGAGCGGGGGACCTCTCAGTGGTACCCCTAAACTCTACTGCCACTTGTGGTGGGGGGGAAGGCCCCCACCTTGTGGAACATGCTCCCAGTTGAGATCATGGCCCTGGGGGACTTGCTACAATTCCGCATGGCCTGTAAAGCAGAGCTGTTCCGCCAGGCTTTTGGTTGAGGCGGTGGATGCTTTTTACCATCTCGGCCTCCACTGCCCATAGTAGGCCTACAGTTGCCTACTAACCTACTAACACCTAACCGGAAGTGTATTAGGCTGGTCTGGAGCGATGTTATTTTTTTGCGGCCATCCTGTTCTTATTTAATTGGTTTTTAATCGTATATTCATTGTTTCATTTCTGTTGTGAGCCATCCTGAACCCATCATGGGATAGGGAGGGATATAAATGTAATAAATAAATAAATTTTAAAACTAACTGCAACACTGACAGCATGACATGATTTCCACCGTGAACCCGGAAGTGATGTCATCCCACTGATCTGGCATTCACCAGAGTGTTGCATTGATGGTGTGATGTCACTTCCGGGGCCGCCCCAGAAATGAGCTCACACTATCGCTGCAGCGGTTTCTCCCTCCCCATGTCCCCGCTCCTCAGTCTCCTGCTGGGTACCAGCCATCAGCTGGCAACCCAATGAAGGAACCTGGAAAGATATTTCGTTTTGCCCCGGAGGATCCTGGCAGAACCAGAAGTTTCACGTTAAAAAGAATATATCCGTGTTTGGAACGAACAGGGAATCCTCCACAAGGCTGTTTTCCTTCAGAGGGAAAAGGACTGAGGACTAGAGGAAGCCCTGCAACCGATCTGTTCATTCCACAAGCGCATCGAAGGAGGACCAGTGTTCTCAAGGCCCTTTTGTAAGACAAGCCCATGGCCAGAATCAACATACCCCGTGGTAGGGCAGCTGTCAGGCACTTTCTGCCCAGGGTCCTGGTCTGGAACCAGCCCTGGCCAAAATTAAGAATTCAGCACAAACACACAAAACAAAAAAATGTGTCTTTGTATTTCATAAGCCACTTTGGGTCCCAGGAAAATGGGGAGGGAGGCAGGCAGGCAGGCAGGCAGGCAGGCAGGCAGGCAGGCAGGCAGGCAGGCAGGCAGGCAGGCAGGAAGGAAGGAAGGAAGGAAGGAAGGAAGGAAGGAAAGGGCCCAAACTTGTTGAGCTTGTGGAAAATCTGATGATGGATACAGGACACCACCACAAAATGGTTGGGTCCAGTCACATAGTGTTGGGAAATTTATATTCCACTTTTCCTCCAAGGAGCTCAGAGCTACTCCTCCATTTCATAGGTGTAGACTACGGGGGGGCTTGAGGGCTTGAGCCACCCCCGAAATTTCCTGGGGGGGGCCTGTCACCACGCCTCCCCGGTGCTATAGAGTTTCAGGGCAATTGCTAGAGCGTCGCCTAGGAATGTGCCCAGCGTGATGGCGTCACTTCCGAGTGATGCCACCACGCCAGGCATTTCGCCCGGAAAAGAGGGAGGGAGAGGGAAGGACGGAGGAGTGGCCAGGCCGGGGGTGGGGGGAGAGGCATCGGCAGCAGCGGCGGCCGGGCCTCGGAAGGGCCCGGGGAGGAGCGGCAGTTTCCCAGGGGGAGAACATCGCCTCAGCGAGCGCGCACGCTAAAGAGGCCCCCCCCCGGAATTTACAAAACTCTACGCCCCTGCTCCATTTTATCCTCACAACAACAACCCAATGAGGTAGGTTATGCTGAGAGTGGCCAGCCCAAGGCTAACTACCAAGCTTCCATGGCAGAGTGGAGATCTGAACCTGGATCTCTCAGATCCTAGCCTGACACTATGCCACACCGGTTTCTGTCTAAGAGTCCTGTGATGGAGGCAGCTGTTTCTGGATACATGCTCCCTGCAGACACAAAGGTGACGCCTCCTAAGTTCTTCAGAAGGACCTCCTGCTCCACTGAAGTGGACAAAAGCCAAGAATGACTCTTAACTTTGGGGACAGACGTGGGCACCAGGGAATACCACATCTGTGGGGCACTACGTTGGGGATCACTTCAATAATGTGTGAAGGCACTACATAAAGGACAGGTGGTCAGCCGTGTTGGTCTGAAGCAGCAGAACTAATTTAGGGATGAGCTTTCGTGTGCATACACACCTTTTTCAAATCTTTCAAATCTTTCCAGGTTCCTTTGTGCATGCACACGAAAGCTCATACCTTGAATAAAGCTTTGTTGGTCTTAAAGGTGCCACTGGACTCTAAATCTGTTCTACATAAACGCTGAATGCTATGTTTTCAAATCCCACCAGAAAGAGAAATGTTCAGACACATAATAAAAGAACGGGGGAAATTAGCAAGTTTAAAACTGTAACTTCTTATAAACTAAGCCACAACAAAGCTAGCAAGGATAAGAAACATAGGCTTCTTCTGCAAGATCCAAATGCACAGAAATGACTGACTTTCCACAATCCTGAGTCATCCCAGAAAAACTAAAGTTCCCAGGGCCTTTATTTTATAAGTCAAGCTCTAAGGAGAAATTAAAAATTCAACATGAACAAGCAAAAAATACTACAAACGTTGCAGCTGCACACAAGCTGTTTATCATGGGGAGGAATATATTTTGTTATCATTATTTGAAGTACTTACTGACAGTCTGAAGCAGTTGGCTTGTAATAAAACGGAGGGATTTCAGCTTCGTATTTTGCTTTCGTGGCACTGTTACCAGTGGAAGCCATAAACTGCAAAGGGGGAAAAAAGAAGCTAGTAAAAAGATTATTTGTCCTGCACGTACCCTGTTTTATTTATTAATTATATACTTAGCGCTATTTTCAACAAAATTTAGTTCCCAGAGCAGCTATGGTAATTGAGCTCTCGACAGAGTAGTTGAAAAATCACAGGATCATTTAAAAGGGCTGTCCTGTGAAAAGGGTCAACGGCCCAGTAGAACTTGCTAGGGTTGCCAACTCCAGGTTGGGAAATCCCTGGAGATTTGGGGGATGGAACCTGAAGAGGGTGGGGTTTGGGGAGAGACCTCAGCAGGATATAATGCCATAGAATCCACCTTCCAAAGCAGCCATTTTCTCCAGGGGAACTGATCCCTGTCATCCGAGAGATCTCCAGGCCCCACCTGGAGGTTGGCAACAATAGAACTTGTTCACCCATTCACTCATCTCTATGCTAGCTACCCTACTAATGTGAACTGGCATTGCCAGATTTGCAAGAATTCTTACACATGTACAGTGAAGCAGTCGCCCAGTCACCCTTCCATTATGTACGCTCCAAAACATGATATTCATGTTAACTCCGGGGATCCTTTCATATTGTCCCCGATAAAAACAGTCAAGGGAAACAGGCAACATTTTCTCTCAGCCAACTAAAAAGAGAGATAGCTTTCTCCACCACAGTCCCATATTGGCCCAACAGAAGAGCATAGCGGAGAAAGCCATCTCTTTTTTTACTTGGCTGAGGTAAATCGTTTGCCGTTTCCCTCAAGCAGCGCCATGAGGGGGAACAGCGGAGCGGAAAAAAACCCTGAGCGTTTTCGCAAAGCGTAATTTGAAAAATCTTTCTTTTCCAGACAGCCTCTGAAGAGTCTGGCCTGAGCGGATATCTTCCAGACATCTTTTTTAGCGATTCGCATTGCTGCAGTAATATTGTTACTATTAGATGGCTGTTGCCATTTCATTTTATCCTAAGCAGTTTTGAAAAGTGATTTTATTTTTTTTTAGCATTCTACTGCTGTTGAGCCCCGACATATTTTTTCTTCTGTACTACACTGCTTGTTGGATACCTCATCCTATCAGTTGCATCAATTCACATGGTGTAATCCGCTTGGAGACTCAGTGAGCAAGATGGACAATAAACAAACATCTACCTGCTTCTAGTATTTATCTGTTCTGAATAATGATTGTTGGGTAGCTGACTATGACTTTCAACATTTATTACATTTTTATCTCTCCTTTGAAGGGTGGCATCCAAGATTCCCCCTCTCCTCCGTTTTATCCTTACAACTACCATGTGAGGTAGGCTGAGGGAGAATGATTAGCCAGAGGTCAACCAGTAGTGTCATGGTTCTCCCCTCCTACATTTCTTTGCCACAACAACCCCGTGAGGTAGATTAGGCTGAAAGAGACAGCAACTGGTCTAAAGTCACCCAGCGAGCCCCCTCTGGCCTAGCCCAAATTTTAACCACCACTACTCCCACACACTGCACCTCACAAAAAATACTGTTTGTGTCATAAACAGCAACACACATTCTTTCAGTGTCGGACTTGGACCTGGGAGACCCAAGTTCAAATCCCCACTTTAAGTTAGGCATGAGGAAAGGTGAAGGGAATGGCTAGGCCTGCTGCCGCCTGAGGCAGGAAGGGGAAATCCTTGAAGAAAATGGCAGCCATTTTGCTTCAAGGCACCCTTCTAAGGCGCAGCACAAAGGGATTGGACGGTAATGAGGTAGTAAAGTGCTGAGGCGGTCGAAGGGAGACATTTCTAGATGTAAGAAATTACACAGCAGTCCCCAATGGGCTACTTTTAGTTTGCTGGGCTTTTTTTTATGCCCTTCCATGTAATCACTTGACTTTGCCATCCCTACCATGGCTAGAAGTGGTACAGCCCTCTTCACCAACTACAGTTACCAATCTCCAGGTCTGGCCTGGAGAGCCCTCAGAATTACAACTGATTTTCAGTCAACAGAGCTGCTTTGGACAGTTGACTCTACGGCATTACGCCTCACTGAGGCCCTTCCCCTTACCAAATCCCACCCTCCCCAGGCTCTACCCCCAAATCTCCAGGAATTTCCCAACTTGGAGTTGGCAACCCATCACCATCATGGTCTGAAGTGGTACAGTCCACTTCACCACCTCCTAAGAACATACTAGGTTCACTATTGGATTGGGTTGCCAAACTCCAGGCAGCAGCTGGAGATCTCCCGCTATTACAATTCATCTCTAGCCAACTAGGTTCAGTTGTCCTGGAGAAAATGGCTGCTTTGGAGGGTGGATTGTATGGCATTATATTCTGCTGAGGTCCCGCCCCTCCCCAAACTCCAACCCCCCCCCCCAAATTTCCAGGTACTCCCCAACCCAGAGCTGGCAACCCTATTGGATCAGGCTACTGGTCCATTGGGATGGAGCTAACAAGTCGCTGACCAGGGTTAGATACCAGGCTTGAAAATTAACCCCAATACAGCAATAGCAAGCGAGTCAAGAATGGTGTCCACACACACACCTGTCCCCACGCCTCTCACTGATGTCCTGGCTGCCCACCCCTTCACTCCTACCCCTTTCCTCATCCCACCTGCACAGAATCTCGTGTGATTTTATTAGGACTCCCTGCTCCGTGGCCCTGAAACTGCCCTTTTCCCCACTAAGGGTCACCGCAATGCTACAGCCTGGCTTTAAAGAGCTGGGGGAATGTCCCATGGCATTAAGTTGTCCAACACCATTTTGAAAGCAGAGCTCAGCTCTGTCCCCCTTCCGATAATGGCTAGACAGAGAAGCAGCACCCTGACGTATACTCCGCCTATGGCCGCCCTGCAATTTCCCTTTTAGTCTAGGGAAAATGGGAACTGTTTTTGCTCTGGATTAAAGGGAGGAGAGAATGGGAGCTAGATGAGTCGTGCCCAGATTGCAGGGTTGCCAACCTCCAAATGGGGACTGGAGATCTCCCGGAACCACAACATCAGTCAGTTCCCCTGGAGAAAATGGCTGCTTTAGAGGGTGGACTCTTAACAGCATTGGATCAGGCCATTGGTGGGATCAGGCCAACCCTGAGCTGGGTTGCCATCCTCCAGGTGGGGCCTGGGGATCTCCTGCTTTTACAACTGATCCCCAGCGGACCGAGATCAGCTCCCCTGGAGAAAATGGCTGCTTTGAAGGGTGGACTCTATGGCACTGTACCATGCTGAGGCCCCTCCCCTTCCCAAACCCCACCTTCTCCTGGCTCCACGCCCCAAAGTCCCCAGGTATTTTTCAACCTGGACTTGGCAACCCTAGCTGGCAATTCTAAGGAGCATATTACCTCCTGAATGCCAACCCCCCATTACTGCAGGGACTGCTCGATGTCCACCTGGGGGGGATCCCCACGTGGAAATGCGCAGTTTAGAAGACAGAGCATTATTCTGAAAAAGCAGCTAGCAGTTTTTCCTTTTCCCTCCTCGCCTCGGTAGACTTGCGTCAGCCGCTTCAAAATAGCTCTGGATGTAGGTTATATTAGCCTAGGTCACACTGGAAGGAAACAGGCCAAGAATCCAGTGCGTTCGGAGCCATGCGGAAGTTGTCGGGGGATCTGATATCCTTGCATCTTTGGGGCACATTGAATCACGCTTGGGGCACACTGAATCACACATTGAATCTCCGCTTGCACAGATGGCAAGAAAAGTCAAACTATGACAGAGCGCAGACAAGGACACTCAGCCGTTATTAGATCACTGTCCACCGAGAAGACCCATCAAACCGTTCTGTCCCTGCGTCTGGACTCGGGGGAAATTTGGAAGGCTGCGGGGAAAGGCAAAATTAAATCTCTCATCCCGTCATCCGTTTGAGCATCCAGTGACATAATGGCAAGCAGACAAAAGTCATAGCCAGCACTGGCGCCGCCAAGGTCAGAGAGATCCTTGGAGCCTACAGAAATTCGAAGGGCGCATGCTGAGCTTGGTTAAGGATGACTGTGGAATGACTGAGCAGCCCCGTATGCTGTGTTTCATCCGTACAAAGAGCATACCTCAACTTGCCCGTTGTCCCATTCATCCAGACGGACAGACTTCACTTTACTGACTTGTGGGATGTTGCGATGAATCCCTGAACAATTTAGACAGATAAACACGCCCAAAGTATAAGACGCCCAATCAGGATCTGCAAGGTAAACCACAGAAATTTAAAAATTCAGTTTCACAACATGAAACTTTCAGCAAGGGAATGGGATGTAAGAAAACAGCAGTGTTTATATAGCATTCTATAGCCAAAAAAAAAATGTCTTAAAATAATCCTGTCAGGCAGGCCAATATTTTCATATAGCTGAGTCTGAAAAATAGCAGCTTGTCTAAGGGCCTAAGGACATACCACAAAGCCCTTGGATTGCATCTGGGTTCACCCTGCGATCGTTTCCACAGTAGTGAAATTCCCTGCATTGACGTTTTTAAAACTGCACATTATGTGAAATTTTCTGAACTAGATTTTTTTTTACCAGACATAAAGCTGAAGTTTTCTCCTCCTTATGCCGCATTTCCAGAACTCGCTAAAACTGGGGATCCTGAAAATGTGGGGTAAGAAGGAAAAAAACGTTAGGTTTGTGCCTGGTGAGAAATAATCTACTGTGGAAAATTTCACATCATGTGCAGGTTTAAAAACATCAATACGGGGAATTTCAGTACTGCAGAAATGGTCCAAGAGTGTTCAATGAAATGTGAGCTGTAAGTTCCTGCAACAGTATGCCCCAATAGCACCTCCCTGAGCTGTTTTAGGTTGGGGAAAGGGAGTTGGGAGGGAAGGCTTAAGGGCCCTCTCTCTGCACGTCATGGTCCTGATCCGAATCAGGCCTCTGCGTGCTGGGGAACTGAACTCCCAGGAGGGAAAATGCAATGCAGATCTGATTGAAAGTCCTAGTTGCGGAACCAGACATGACCCAATAGCTTTGTGGCTATAATTAAGCCTTTAGTCTACCTAAGGCCAGTGCATACAGGTAAGAGATCCAAAGTGGGCAACAGGCTTGGATGCCCCCCTGCCCAATCTGGCAAGATCCCCCCCCAAAAAATCTGCTTTAACTGTAGCAAGAATTACATTGGCATGTCTGCTGACCCTGATTAGGGTTGCCAACCTCCAGGTGGTGCCTCGAGACCTCAGGGAATTACAACCGAACTCCCAACTACAGAGACCAGTCCCCCTGGAGAAAATGGCTGCTTTGGAGGGCAAATTCTATGGCATTATACCCCAGTGATGTCATTCTCCTCCCCAAACCACGCCCTCCCCAGGCTCCACCCCCAAATCAGGAATTTCCCAGCTCGGAGTTGGCAATCCCAACTTCAATGAAGGACAGCTTCCCACTTAACTTGGGGTTTTAAAACACTTTCACCACCACCCCCCATTTATCTGCAGTAGTCCATAACAAGTTCAGAGTGGCGGCAAAAATTAGATGAGGAACTTCTACTGTGAGTGGTGTCCGGGGTCGGCAGACATTGGCCCTCAGCGGCAGATACTGGCTCAGTCTCTCCGCTCCCCAATGGGGAAAGTGCCGGGCAGTGTAGGAAACAGGGTAAGAGAATTGTGCACCTCCCACTGTGTACAACTCACACTGGGGAAAGGACCAAGGGACTCTGAGGGATTTGTGCATTTCCAAATGGAAAAGAAATGCTGGAGAACCCTTTCCCACTCCCAGCTTTTTAAAAGGGGGCAAGAGAATTGCCCTCTTACGGCCAGCCCACTTGATGCTAACATCGACAATAACAGGGGCATCTCGGAGGGCAGGAACAGCCAAGGGCCTTCAGCGCAGCACCTTCGGGGAAAATCTTTGCTGTGTAAAAATGTGCCTTGTAAAAATCCAAGTAGTTTTTTCCCCAAGCGGCCCAGGATGTACATGAAATTTTGCTGGCCTTGTTCATTTATACATGTCGCTCAGAGATTTGTAACGCCACTTCCCCGCCAAAGACCATCAGACAAACGCAGTCCTGAGTGCCCTCAACATTTCCCGAAGTCCAAGACCCCAATTCTGCAGTGACCGACTTTGACAGGGGGACACGCGGCTACACCGCGTCTGGTTAATGAAAATCCTTAACCCTTCTGCCCACGGAATTCACACACCGCTCAAAGCAGAGAAGATAATTGATATGCGCATCGTACGACCCAAGCATGATCCCAAGAAACTACTGAAAAAACGGTGAGAGAGATGTCACCATAGAGGGGATTAAAACAGAATGCACACCTAAACCAGGTGGATTCTCCCTGCCGTACAGAAATCCTAATGTTGCTTAGAAATGCCATGAAAAACCAGTGCTGCTGGATTCGGCATGTCTTGAATACCTGCTTCTGCTTTGGACAATCGTTTCGTATTGCTACAAACTGAAAAAGTCACACATTGCATTTAAGAATGACGGAGTTGTCCCAGCAGCCAGGAACTTTGGACTGGTTACACAGAACTCTTGATTACTACATGCAAGATTACTTGGCAGCTGTCTGTTTGAACTCGACTCCACCAAGAAGCATGCCTTTGGGATGCAGGAGCCCCAGAAGTGAGGGGGCCAAATGGGGGGCAGGGGAGATCACCAGAACTGACTGAGAACAAAACGACTGATCTTATAATGCCCTTGTACAGATCTGTGTTGCAGCCTCAGTGGACAGTTCTGGTCACCATATCTCAAAAAGGACATTGCAGAGCTGGAAAAAGTGCAGAGGGGAGCAACCAAGATGATTAGGGGGAAAGGCTGGAGAATCACAGAGTTGGAAGGGACCTCCAGGGTCATCTACCGTCTGTACAATGCAGGGAATTCACAACTACTGACCCCACACACACACACACCCCGGTGACTGCTGTTCCATGCCCAAAAGATGACAACAAACCTCCAGGACAAAAAAACCAAACTGGCCTGGAGAACAACAGCATTTCCCTGGGCGTGTAAGAAAGTGCCACGAAAACTAAGCCCTGATACAACCCTTCCTGCCCTCATGATCTGCCTACGTTCACAGAATCCGCATTGCTGTCAGATGGCCACCTAGCCTCTGTTCGAAAACCTCCCAAGGAGAGCCCACCACCTCCCGAGGAAGCCTGTTCCACTGAGGAATCGCTCTAAGTGTCAGGAAGTTCTTCGTAATGTTTAGCCGAATACTCTTTTGATGGTTCTGGTCTGACCTTCTGGGGCAACAGAAAACAACTCCGCACCATCCTCTATATGACAGCCCTTCAAGTACTTGAAGATGGTTCTCATGTCACCTCTCAGTCGCCTCCTCTCCAGGCTAAACAGACCCAGCTCCTTCAGCCTTTCCTCACAGGACTTGGTCTCCAGACCCCTCACCATCTTCACTGCCCTCCTCTGGACATGTTCCAGCTTGTCCATTTCCTTCTTAAAGTGTGGTGCCCAAAACTGAACATCAGGCCTCTAGGTGAGGTCTGACCAGAGCAGAGTAAAGCAATACCATCACTTCGCATGATCTGGACACTATATTTCTGTTGATACAGCCCCAAATGGCATTTGCCTTTTTAGCTACGGCATCACACTGCTGACTCATTTTCAGTGTATGGTCTACTAAGACCCCTAGATCCTTTTCACACGTACGACTGCCAAGACAAGTCTGCCACATCCTATAATTATGCATTTGATTTCTCCTACCTAAATGCAGAATTTTGCATTTATCCCCACTGAAATTCATTTTATTTATTTTAGCCCAATTTTCCAGCTGGTCAAGATCATCCAAATCTGAAACTTTTTGGTTTAGAAAAGAGACAACCAAGGGGGTGGGACACGATAGAGGTTTATAAAAGCATGCATGTGGGGAAGAGAGTTGACAAAGAGATTTTTTTCCCCTCTCCCAAAATACTAGCACTCAAGGGTACCCAATGAAGCTGATGAGCCATAAATTCAGAAGACACTTCTTTATACAACAAGTGATTAAAATGTGGAATTTGCTACCAGGGGATGTAGTGATCACCACAGGCATAGATGGCTTTAAAAAGGAGTCAGAGAGATTCACGGAGGATATGTTTATCAGTGGCTACTAGCCATGGTTTTTTGTTTTGTTTTTTTGCAATAGATTTTTTATTTTTCCATTATTCTCAAATGCAATTAGCTTTTATACATATTCCATTCTCTATAAAATTGCATATTTAGCTAAAAAGATATAATCATTAAATGACTTCCCACTCCACCTGCATCTTCATATATATCAACTGGTAAACATGTATTTTAAAAGTATTTGCCTCCTAAGGTAACATTTTGAGCTATTATAACTTTTATACATTTAAAAATTATATTGGTTAAAAAAGAAAAAAGGTTTAATTTCGCAGCCAACTAAAAATTCATTTTTTGTGTTATAATTCTGTCCCTCATTTCAGTAGTTAGAAAGTGTAAAAATATTGTCTTTCATATTCCACTCTCGCTCCATATATTCCTTCAACTCTTTCCAATCTTCTGAGAACTTCGCTGAGTCTTGATTGTTTAGTTTTCTTGTCCATTTGTCCATTTCTGCCATAAATAGCAATTTTCTCAACCATTCCCATAGTTCTGGAGTTTTCTCCGGTTTCCAACTTTGTGCATAAACCATATACATTGCTGTCGTTACCATATACCAAATCAATGTAGCCATGGTGAGTTAAAAGGGCCTTCACGTTCTGAGGCCGTCAACATCTGAATCTCAGAGCCAGGAGGTTTCATTAGGGGAAGGCCTCGGCCTCCATGCCCTGTTGTTGGACCTTCAGAGGAACTGGTTGGCCGCTGTGTGAGACAGGATGCCGGACTAGATGGACGACTGGTCTGATCCTGCAGGGCTCTTCTTACGTTGTTAAGGCAATTTTGCTAAGGCCCTCCTACATGCATCTGAATCTGGACCTGTATGAATACACCATCCGTGGTGTTTGTCCCTTGTGACAGCTCATTCAAACGTGCATGCTGTCTCTGAATGGAAAAGTCATGCAGCATGTGTGAATCCATCTCTCGGTCCCATCCTAAGCAGATTCCAAGCCCACTGACTTCACTGGATGTAGAAGCGTGTAACTCTTGGATTCCCATCTAAAAGACATGATTTTCCCCTCACAATCACTTAATCACTAGTCCAAGAACGAGCTGTTTCCTCTGTTAGTGTTCAAGGCAGCCCCGGCTACCAGGACTCTGCTGCATGACCTCCATTAAACGGAGAAATATTTTGACAGAGGGCTCACATCGACTGTGGCGATCTCTTCTTTCCTTTCCCTCCCCATGACAATTTCTTGTTCTGATACTTGCCGATAAGAACTTGAGAAGTGTGACTGTGAGACTTCTTTCCGTTCCCTCCAAGTCCACAGAAGTCACGAAAGCCAACAAGGATTCCAAACTCCGCCTGTTCATTTCGGAGGTTCCAGATTCGGAAGTATTAGGCAGTCCCTGCGCCACAAGCTCTGGAACAGCTGCACGATTTCAGATGTGCACCCAAGGAAAGTGTCACGTGCAAAGCCATTCTGTTTTTCCGAAATGATGGGGCGTTTGCTAAAACAACATCCGCTACTATTCTGAGGTCACAATAAGTTCCTAAAACTGTAATATATACATGCAGCTGCCTTACACGGAATCAGACCATGAGTCCATCAAAGTCAGTATTGCCTACTCGGGTTGGCAGCGGCTTTCAAGATACTTGGGCAGAAGTCTTTCAACTCGCCTACCACCTGCTGCTTTTATCTGGAGAAACTGGGGACTGAACCAGGGACCTTCTGCACTCCAAGCAGGTGCTCTACCACTGAGCCACAGGCCCTCCCCAAGACTCCCCACAACAAACAGATGTATACCACCCAGCTCTGTGTCTGGGGAAGGGCCGTGGTTCAGTGGCACAGCATCTGCTTTGCATGCAGAAGGTCTCAGGTTCGAACCTCGGCATCTCCAGTTCCAAAGAAGCAAGTACCCAGTGATGTGAAAGACCTTTGCCTGAGACCCTGGGGAGTCAGAACAGAGAAGAATGGCCTTGATAGGCCAATAGTCTGACTCAGTCGAAGACAGCTTAATACGTTCATGTGCGTTCCGCCATAAAATTGAGTAAAATGGGACCCAGAGTGGGACTTCTGTAGATCTCACCACAGGAACAAAGAGGGTTCTTGTCGCTACATCCAGACCTCACTGTCCAGAGCCAATCTCAGCATGAATTCGCACAACAATCCTCGGAAGGGCACCCATGCCCTTCAGAAGGGCAATTTCATCTCTCACTGTTTCACTGATTCGCAGCTGTGAACCACAGTTTCTCACAACTAAAGCAAGTGCTTTTTAATAAAGAAATAAATCCAGAATTAAAATCAGTGGCACACTTACACCAGGTGAAGAGGAGAGAAGATGAAGAAGAGATCGGATTTATACCCCGCCCTTCACTATTCGAAGGAGTCTCAGAGCAGCTTACCATCTCCTTTCCCTTCCTCTCCCCAAAACAGACACCCTGTGAGGTAGGTGGGGCTGAGAGAGCTCTGAGAGAAACTGCTCTTGAGAGAAACAGCTCTGAAAGAACTTATGACTGACTCAAGGTCACACCAGCAGCTGCATGTGGAGGAGTGGGGAATCAAACCCGGTTCTCCCAGATTAGAGTCTGGGTTCCTAACCACTACACTGAACTGGCTCTTGAGAGACCCTCAGGTCTTGAGACCCTCAGGCAACCCATTCCTGCATAAGTCCCTGCTCTCTTGATTACAGCTGGGCTGGAGGGAGACTAGCTCTGAACAGTTACTCATAAAGAGACACAACGGCAGACGCAATTCCCCTGAAAAGGGCAACGCCACTACATCTCCACATCATCCAATCACATGTGACGCAGAAACACTTCAAAAATCACCTGCCCCTAGCAGAGGCTGTTCAGAAAGATGCAAAGTTAGAACTGAGACTCGTACAGAGATGCAGTGAAACTTCCTTCAGTTTGTAGGTGTTGGGGGGGGCACAGCCACCTTTAAGTATGCAATCAGTCAGTTTTGTCACAGAAGATCTCTCACTGCACACTGTTTAGGAATTGCAGCACATGTCAGAAAGACCATGGGCAAAGCCAAACACCCAGAATGAAGCTTCACAAAGCAGGTTAATACAATTAACCCCACAATATCAGCCAGCAGGCAAGAAGATGCGCAGGGTGGGGCGGAAGGGCTGCATGAGATGAAGGGAAAGGCTCCCAGGTGGGTTTTAGCCAGAGCTTTCACTAGAACATGTTACTAAAGCATGGGACGCATGCACGGAACAACCCCACTTTCAGGTTCACACATCTGTGCAACATCACTCAGGGGCTGTCCCCGCTGCGCTCGACAGCTGGACGCACCGTAAACCGCCTCCACGGGAAAGGCCCGGAGGTGTTGTGGGCCCAGTGAGATGTTCTCTCTCACACCAGTTCACACAAACTGCCGACAACTTATGTTGTAGTAAACATACGCATGGGGGAACCGCAACCTCAAGATTCCAGGGTCTAGAAGCGGGGCCCTGCTGCAGCACCGCCGGCTCCCCTTTCCCGCCTCTGCTCATCAGCACAAATCAGCACATCTTTGTTTCTTCACAGGGCTGTCAAGAGGGAAAGGACCAGGAGGACAAAACACCCGGGGGCCCACGTAAACAGGCCATCCCTGTAAAGTTGCCACTGTTTAATATTTAGATTGGGTTCGAGTGGGAGCCATGCTCAAAGGAAACGAAGGGATGAGTCTCCCAGATCCTGTCGGCAAAGAGTGGCACTTTTCTCTGGCACCAGAAGGCTCCGCCTGACGACGCAAGAGGCGTGAAGAAGAAAGACCCTGACGCCAGAGGGAGCGCTAGCAGAACAGCTCCTCAGCAGCCGACCGTTCGTCTGAGGGGCGGGCCCTTAGTAGCTCTTGGTAATCCTGATCTCTTGCACGGTTTCATTTTTAAATGTCCTTGCGATTATAATGGAGAATGCTGGGTGCACATAAGAAGCTTAGAAATATTCTAAAGGAATGACTCAAGGATATCAGTGCAAGAGGGGGTGAAGAAGAGAAGAAGAGGAGGAGATTGGATTTATACCCCACCCTTCACCACCCGAAGGAATCTCAGAGCGGCTTACAATCCCCTTTTCCTTCCCCTCCCCACAAAGGAGGCAGGTGGGGCTGAGAGAGCTCTTTTGAGGACTGCTCTTGACTGCTCTGGGAGAACTTGTGACTGAACCAAGGTCACACCAGCAGCTGCATGTGGAGGAGGCGTGGGGAATCAAACCCAGTTCTCCCAGCTTAGAGTCCGCGTGCCTAACCGCTATACCAAACTGTTAGTTGCCATAGGGGTTACCGGTCCCCTGGTCGCCAGAGGCGAACACGGCTTGTCTCCAGGCAGCCAAGCAGTAAGGAATTACAAAAGTCGACTCTGCCCCCCTACCACTTAAGGCTACAAATGCTGCTTGGTAAAAAGTCCTTGAATTTTGCAGCAACCTTCTGGCACACAATAATACATTTTATAGTGAATCCTAAAATATTCAGGGGAGCAGAGGGCCATGAGTGGCTCTCAGTCACAAGATCTAGATAGAACACACTGTCTGGGGCCGTGATGCTCTGTACGCTTGGTGTTTGGGGTGGGGTGCAAGGATCTACAGTGTGTTACTGAAGTTAAGCTGTGGCAGTGATGGAGCAGAGGCCCATCAGTGGCTGTTAGCCACAAGGTATAGATAGGAACTCTCAGTCTGGGGCAAGTGATGCTCTGTGTTCTTGGTGCTTGGAGGGCAACAGGAGGAGGGCCCCGCTGGTGGACCTCCTGATGGCACCTGAGTTTTGGCCCCGCTGGTGGACCTCCTGATGGCACCTGAGTTTTGGCCCCGCTGGTGGACCTCCTGATGGCACCTGAGTTTTGGCCCCGCTGGTGGACCTCCTGATGGCACCTGAGTTTTGGCCTCTGTGTGTCACAGAGTGCTGGACTAGATGGGCCATTGGCCTGATCCAACATTGGCTTCTCCTATGTTCTTATGCCTGGGGCAAGTGATGCATTCTTGGTATTCTTGGTGCTTGGGGGGGGGGGACACAGTGGGAGGGCTTCTGGAGTTCTGGCCCCACTGGTGGACCTCCTGATGGCACCTGGTACTTTGGCCACTGTGTGACACAGAGTGTTGGACTGGATGGGCCATTGGCCTGATCAATGCTCCCTCTAAGCTGTGAAATCTTGTAAGCAAAAATTCTACTTTGTGAGCTACTGGCATGAAAGTTGTGAGCGAGCAATTTGGCTACTACATGAATTAGTTTGCTCCAGAGCCCTCCTTCCTGAGCTAAGACAAAAATGTGTGAGCCGGAGGCTAAAGAACTGTGAGCTAGCTCACATTAACTCAGCTTAGAGGGAACACTGGGCCTGATCCAACATGGCTTCTCTTATGTTCTTAAGGTCCGTCTTGTCTACTCTGATTGGCAGCCATTGTCTTCAGGGGATGCTCTGTATTCTTGGTGCTTGGGGGGCAACAGTGGGAGGGCTTCTGAAATTCTGGCCCCGCTGGTGGACCTCCTGAGGGCAGCTGGTGTTTTTGGCCACTGTGTGACACAGAGTGTTGGACTGGATGGGCCATTGGCCTGATCCAATATGGCTTCTCTTATGTTCTTATGTCTGGGGCAGTGATGGTCTGTCTTCTTGCTGCTTGGGGGGCAACAGTGGGAGGGCTTCTGAAATTCTGGCCCCGCTGGTGGACCTCCTGATGGCACCTGGGTTTTGGCCACTCTGTGACACAGAGTGTTGGCCTGGATGGGCCATTGGCCTGATCCAATATGGCTTCTCTTATGTTCTTATGTCTGGGGCAGTGATGCTCTGTATCCTTGGTGCTTGGGGGACAACAGTGGGAGAGCTGCTGGTGGACCTCCAGATGGCACCCGGGTTTTGGCCACTGTTTGACACAGAGTGTCGGACCAGATGAGCCATTTGCCTGATCCAATGTGGCTTCTCAGATAAGAGTTTGTTTCAGAAGAGACCTATCTCTGTGATTTCTATTTAGACTCAGGTGAGTAGCCATGTTGGTCTGAAGCAGCAGAACAAAGTCTGAGTCCAGGGGCACCTTTAAGACCAACAAAGTTTAAATCAAAGTATACGCTTTCGTGTGCGTGCATGCTTCTTCAGATACCTTTACATATCTGAATAAGTGTGCTCGCACACCGAAGCTTGTACCTTGAATTAAACTTTGCGGGTCTAAAAGGTGCCCCTGGACTCAGACTTTGTTCTTCTATTCAGACAGTGCAACTTGCATTCATAAACAAACAAACTCGTATCATATATTTATTATTGACAAGCAGCCCTCCTGTATGGCTCAAGAAATCTCAAAGAGGAAGCCACTCTGAGCCAGTGTCTTTTAATTTTTCAAATTTATATTCCGCCCTCCCCGCAAATGGGCTCAGGGCGGATCACCACCAAGTGATCCTTGGGCATGCACAGATATCACTTTTTTAAAAATGCATGAACACGGGCAGGGGGTTGGAAACAGCTGGGGGGGGAGCCAATTGTGCAGGCTGAGGAAGAGAAACCAGGCAAGGAGGCAGAGCAAAAGGACGGGGGGGGGGGGGGGTGTCCAGAGAACAGGGATGGGATTTCCCCTTCTGCGAGCATGCTCGAGAATCCACCTCTCCTGCAACGGCAATGAGCAAACTGCATCATGCAGATACGGAATGTCCTTAGCTGCATGCGCGCGCGGGGTGGTGGTGGATGAGCTAAGGCGAAGGGTGAAGTCCACCAAGCCGTGTGCCGATCACAGGCTGGCTGTCAACGCCCAGCACACCAAAAGCCTTTGTTGGTTTCCCCCCCTTTTTAAAATCTCTTGCTAGAGAAGGAACTCCAGAGGAAAGACAAGGGAATACCCCCCCCCACCCCTTTGATAAGGTCAGACAGCAGCAGCGTTCCAGAGGACCCTCACTCTAGGGCCGGGCATCTGCTCGGCACACACAAGGACCGGATCCACGGCATCGCAAGCTGGGGAGCACCTGTCTCGGACCGAGGAGAACCTCCACCAGTCACAGACAATGGCTCTGTCACAATAAGGCCAAATGCGGGTGGACCCTGTATTTTCCCCTCCACCTCTCTGCTGCCCACCAGTGCCACCCTTGCCAGCCCTCTGGCTGGGATCCCCGTTAACTGGTCCCCCCCCCCCAAAAGGAGCTGGCCACAGGCACTGCAGTTCCCAGGCTAACCATTCCAAAGTAGCTCTGGCTATGACATCAGCCGCTACAACTCAGCCAGAGCAGGCGGGGAAGGGCGGGAGCGGAGCCATCTCTCGCCCAACCTCCCTTCCTCAGCAGAGCCGGCTCTTTGCACCCCGGATGCCAACTTTTCTTTTCTCTTCTGTAACTCGCCTCCTCTGCACCTTTCCCAGGCGCTCCGTCGGCAGAACTGCCGGCGGGCTGATTTCTACAGGGTCAAGTTCCAGAAAGGTGCAGGAGGAGGGTCTGTGCCCCCTGGTCTGCCCCAGCAACCTTCTCTTAAAGAGTTCCTTGTTCGCTTGGGTGGAGGGCGGCATGGACACTGACCAGTGCCACCCTCCCCAATGCTTGAACTAGTGTGGATGGAAGCCCCCCCCCCCCAGCCACCCATAATTCGTATTAGATCATAGCCCCCCCCCCAAGATATAACCCTTCCCCTCCTCCCCTCTGATTGTTTAAGGGGGAGGGTCTCTCATCCCCTGGGAAGTTTGAGGGGGGGGGGGGGGTTCCTTCCTCCCTCCTCCCCCAGCCCAAACCACCAGCCCTCCTCCAGGTTCCTCTTTCTTCCTTCTAATTTTGCAATAGCAGCGGGCGGGGGAGGGCTCCGCGCCCAGCCACCACCCCTAAAGAGGGTGCCCCTGGCGAAAGGGGGCACAGACTCAGCCCCGGGGGCTGTGCTGGGGGGAGGCAAAGCGGTGGCGAGGAGGGGGAGGGCAGGTGCGGGGCAGGGTCACCCCCACATCTTACACCCCAAGCAGGTGGGGGGGGCAACAGACCCACCCCCCCACCCCCGCGCCCCTTACCTGGCGCCTCGCAGTCCGCACACGCCTCGTTGCCCTCTCTCCGGAGCAGCTCCAGCACAGCCGCCTTGCTCCTCTCCTTCGCCATGGGGGCGGCTCGGGGGGACGGCGGGGGGGGGGGGGGAGGAGAAGAGGTCCCGATCTGCCTCCTTCCGGGGGGGGGGTGGCCGTCGCCCTAAGCGGGCTGCATGGATCCGCGCCGGAGGAGGGAGGGGGGCTTCCACCTACAAGCCGGGGGGGGGGGGCAGAGAGAAGGGCGGGGCGGCTGCTTGGGGAGAGGAGACCCCCTCCCGCCGGTACCCTCCCGGCTCCCGGCTGGACTAGCAGCGCGGCGGGGGGGCGAGGGGAAGGCGGGGTCGCGGCTCGGCTCCCCCCCCTCCTCCTCCTCCTCCTCCTCCTCTTCTTCTCCGCAGCAGCCGCCGCCGCATCCCTTCTCCTCCTCCTCCTCCTCCGCCTCCGCCTTCCCCGCACCGAGGCCGGTTCCGCGTTCCGGCCGCCCGAAAGCTCATGCCGCCTTTAATGCGAGCGGGCGCGGACGGAGCCCCGCCGTCCCCCAGCCCCAACCCCAGCCGAGCGCAGCCTTGCCCCACGGCGACCCCTGGCGGCCGCCGACGCCGCCCACGATGCCTGCCGGCCCGGGGGGGGGAATGCCTGGGGAGTTGGGGGGTGAGTCAGTGGGGGGGGGGGGACCCTCTAAGCTGAGTTCCCTCTAAGCTGAGTCAGTGTGAGCTAGCTCAGTATTTTAGCCTCCGGCTCACACCTTTTTGCCTTCGCTCAGTAAGGAGGGCTCCAGTGTTCCCTCTAAGCTGAGTCAGTGTGAGCTAGCTCAGTATTTTAGCCTCCGGCTCACACCTTTTTGCCTTCGCTCAGGAAGGAGGGCTCCAGTGTTCCCTCTAAGCTGAGTCAGTGTGAGCTAGCTCACAGTTCTTTAGCCTCCGGCTCACACCTTTTTGCCTTCGCTCAGGAAGGAGGGCTCCAGTGTTCCCTCTAAGCTGAGTCAGTGTGAGCTAGCTCAGTTTTTTAGCCTCCGGCTCACCCATTTTTGCCTTCGCTCAGGAAGGAGGGCTCCAGTGTTCCCTCTAAGCTGAGTCAGTGTGACCTAGCTCAGTATTTTAGCCTCCGGCTCACACATTTTTGCCTTCGCTCAGGAAGGAGGGCTCCAGTGTTCCCTCTAAGCTGAGTCAGTGTGAGCTAGCTCAGTATTTTAGCCTCCGGCTCACACATTTTTGCCTTCGCTCAGGAAGGAGGGCTCCAGTGTTCCCTCTAAGCTGAGTCAGTGTGAGCTAGCTCACAGTTCTTTAGCCTCCGGCTCACACCTTTTTGCCTTCGCTCAGGAGGGCTCCAGTGTTCCCTCTAAGCTGAGTCAGTGTGAGCTAGCTCAGTTTTTTAGCCTCCGGCTCACACCTTTTTGCCTTCGCTCAGGAAGGAGGGCTCCAGTGTTCCCTCTAAGCTGAGTCAGTGTGAGCCAGCTCACAGTTCTTTAGCCTCCGGCTCACACCTTTTTGCCTTCGCTCAGGAAGGAGGGCTCCAGTGTTCCCTCTAAGCTGAGTCAGTGTGAGCCAGCTCACAGTTCTTTAGCCTCCGGCTCACACCTTTTTGCCTTCGCTCAGGAAGGAGGGCTCCAGTGTTCCCTCTAAGCTGAGTCAGTGTGAGCCAGCTCACAGTTCTTTAGCTCCAGCTCACACCTTTTTGCCTTCGCTCAGGAAGGAGGGCTCCAGTGTTCCCTCTAAGCTGAGTCAGTGTGAGCTAGCTCACAGTTCTTTAGCCTCCGGCTCACACCTTTTTGCCTTCACTCAGGAAGGAGGGCTCCAGTGTTCCCTCTAAGCTGAGTCAGTGTGAGCTAGCTCACAGTTCTTTAGCCTCCGGCTCACACCTTTTTGCCTTCGCTCAGGAAGGAGGGCTCCAGTGTTCCCTCTAAGCTGAGTCAGTGTGAGCTAGCTCAGTTTTTTAGCCTCCGGCTCACACATTTTTGCCTTCACTCAGGAAGGAGGGCTCCAGTGTTCCCTCTAAGCTGAGTCAGTGTGAGCTAGCTCACAGTTTTTTAGCCTCCAGCTCACACATTTTTGCCTTCGCTCAGGAAGTAGGGCTTCAGAGCCAACTGATTTATGCTGTAGCCAAAGGGCTCGCTCACAACTTTAATGCTTGAGGGTCACCAAGTAGGATTTTTGCTCACAAGACCCCACAGCTTAGAGGGAGCATTGTCCCAAGGCCGTAGACTCCACCCTTCAAGGCAGCCATGTTCCCCAGGGAAATTGATCTCTGCAGTTTGCAGATCAGTTGTCATTCTGGGAGATCGCCAGGCCCCCGCTGGAGGTTGGCATCAACCACAGGTGAAAAATTTCTCTCCTTATGGTAGTCCCTGGCCGGAAAGACGTCGGTTTAGCCTCAACGAGGGCCAGGGCCTTTTCTGCGGTTGTCATTCTAGGAGATCTCCAGGCCCCAGCTGGAGGTTGGCATAAACCGTAGTCCCTGACCTGAAAGATGTCTGTTTAGCCTCAACTAGGGCCAGGGCCTTTTCTGCTCCCGCATGAGATCAGGGCCCTGCGGGACTTACTACAGTTCCGCAGGGCCTGTAAAATGGAGCTGTTGCTCCAGGCCTTTGGCTGAGGTGGCGGACGTCTGATCCATCTCAACCTCCCCTGCCGGCATTGCATGCACAGTTTCTGCTGCTTTCCCAGGGTTGCTAGCTCCAGGATGGAAAATTCCTGGAGGTTCTGGGGGTTGGAGTCCGAAAAGGGTGGGGTTTGAGAAGGAGAGGGACTTCAGTGGGGTATAATGCCACAGAGTCCACCTTGGTGGAGCCAGTTTGGTGTAGTGGTTAAGTGCGCGGACTCTAATCTGGGAGAACCGGGTTTGATTCCCCACTCCTCCACTTGCACCTGGCTGGATGACCTTGGGCAAGCCATAGCTCTGGACCAGCTGTTCCCTCGAGGACAGCTTGGGAAAGCGCTCTCTCAGCCCCACCTACCTCACAGGGTGCCTGTTGTGGGGAGGGGAAGGGAAAGGGGTTTGTAAGCCGCTCTGAGACTCCCTTGGGGAGTGGAGGGCGGGGTATAAATTCAATCTCTTCTTCTCTTCTTCTTCTAGGACAGCCGTTTTCTCCAGGAGAACAGATCTCTGTGGCCTGGAGATCAGCTGAATCTCCAGGAGATCTCCAGCTACCACCTGGAGGCTGGCAATCCTATGCTTTGCAGGGCTTATAGTGCCCACTTTGACTCGCCCGCTTCAGGGTCAACAGAGCATTACCTGTAAACCGATTGCTATTAATTACCATCCACTCCAGCATCTTCCAGGGGGCACCACGAACTGTCTGAACAATTGCCACCTCCCTGTGATCTGAGTGGACCTGGCTTTTATAGGTCATTTTATTGTTGCTTTGTTTAAATTGCTGTTTGTTTGCTTTTAATGTTTTAATGTGTTGTGTGTTCCATATACATCTTGTGACCCGCCCTATACCCGCTTGCAGGGGAGGGCAGGATATCGATCGAATTAAATAAATTTGAAAACCGGGTTAGCAATCACAGATTGAATATGGGGCAAAAACACAGCCACCCCAGTGTCATTGTGGGTTTTTTTCTTCTTAGACCTTCCGCCCCCCACACCTTGCGCAGGGAGCTCCAAAGTCCCACAGAGGCATAAGAAATTAGGTTGCACAAAGAATATTTATTTAGATCATTTATACCCCCCCTTTCCCCCCAGACCACGGTGGCTTATTCCATTTTTCTCCCACTCCTCCCTTTTATCCTGACCACAACCACTTTGTGAAGGCACTTAGGCTCAAAGCGTGTGACTGGCCCAAGGTCACCCAGCGAGCTCCTATGGCCAAGGAGGGATCAGGCCAATCCTTGTGACCAGATGAAGAATCCAGCATTGCAACCCCCACGTCGGAAGATTTTCCTGGGGCTAATGGAAGACAGAAGCTGTCGACAGGTATTAAACGCTCAACACTTTCACGGCTGATAAATAGGATTTTTCCTGTCCGCTGTTCCACATATCGATGGATGATGAAATTCCTTCATGTATATATTAAAAAGGTAACGCGTGCCTTGGAATAATAGAATCATGGAGTCAGAAGGGACCTCCCGGGTCATCTAGTCCAACCCCCTGCTCAATGCAGGAAATTCACAAATACCTCCCCCCACACCCCCAGCGACCCCTGCTCCATGCCTCCAAGTTGCAACCCGCTCATGACAACCCCATGAAGTTCCACCTCATGGGGTTTCCAAGGCAAGAGGGGTGCAGAGGTGGTTTGCATTGCCTGCCTCTGCATAACAGTTGAAGGAGGAGGAAGAGGAGATTGGGTTTATACTTTGCCCTTCACTCGGCGTCTCAGAGCAGCTTACAGTCTCCTTTACCTTCCCCTCCCCACGACAGACACCTTGTAGGTGGGGCTGAGAGAGCTCTTTCGAGGACTGCCCTTGAGAGAACAGCTCTCAAAGGACTTGTGACTGACCCAAGGGCACACCAGCAGCTGCATGTGAAGGAGTGGGGAACCGAACCCGGTTCTCCCAGATGCTCTTGACCACTACACCAAATTGGCTGTCTTTGGTGCTCTCCCACCTAACCCCAGTTAGCTTCCAAGCTCTGGTGAGATCAGGCCACAGGGCTATTAGAGTCGCTGCTCTTCAGAGAATACCGGACATTCATTTCTTGCACAAGTTTTCTCCATTGATACAGTTTGATCCCATTTTAATTGTGGATGTTGTAAAAAAATAAACCCTAAGAATTAAATGGTGCACGAATGGGATAAAGCTGGGGAACCCCCATGAAATGAACTCTTTGGAGGAAGATAGTTCCAGATGGTCGGCCATGTTGGTATGAAGCAGCAGAACAAATTCAGAGACCAACAAAGGTTCATTCAAAGTATGAGCTTTCGTGTGTATGCACGAATTTGTTCTTTGGAGGAAGGATGGGGATTTGGGGAGGGCCATTGCTCAGTGACAGGGCATCTGCTTGATATGCAGAAAGTCCAAGGTTCAATCCCCGGCATCTCCAGTTGAAAGGATTGGGGTGGTAGGTGTTGTATGCACAGTTTATGAAACGCTGTTATACACTCTGTATTTTGCCACTGACTTAGCAGGTTGGCTTTGGTGAGCAAACTTGGCATCTTTCTGACATAGGCAGACATACAGATATGCTAAGTGCCATTGTCGATCCTAATCACAGAAAGAGAAATCAATCAGGATATTCACTTTGGTTCATTGCTGAAATGCATTCTGGGAAATAGCTGAATGCTGACAGGCTGCTATTCTGTTAAAGGCTTGTGGCCTTGTTCTGGCCAGCTACAACTGCGCATGTTTCTGACGTCAGTTAGCCTAGTTAAATGAAGAATATCACCACACTGTACCTATATCAGCTACAATAGATACTGTTTAGAGCTTCATAGCCTGGGAAGGAGAAGGCCCGTGGTTTGGCTAAAAAAAGAAACACCTTTACTTGAGAAAGCCCAACCCTCAGGTCTGAGCCCAATCAGACAGTTACGACGGACGTATGACAAAGTTTGATGGAACCAATAGCTATGCCCTGTCTGTGTGATATCATACTGAGTATAAAATCCTATGTAACTTCGGGAGACCCTGTGGGTATTCGAGGGTCCAAAGCCCTGTTGTACCTGTGTTTCCACCTTTATTAATAAAGTTCTTGGGATTTTCTGCTCTACAGGTTTGTGTCGGGTGTTCTCAAATTGGGCTGGGGAAACACCATCAGAGACAGCAGTTCAGCCTTTCATAGGTGATGTGAAAGGCCTCCATCTAAGGCCCTGGAGAGCGGCTGCCAGTCTGAGTTGACAAAACTGACCTCAATGCACCGGTGCTCTAATTCAATATAAGCCATCTTCTTGAGCGTTCATGTAAACGCCAGGAAATACAATCAAAAGGTCACACAGAAGAGCGTGGGGGGGACGGGACGATGACCGGACCTCTACTAGAACGGCTACCAAGTCTGCTGATCGGGTTTAACTAACATTCACTGAAATTACAACTACATATTTATACATTTCCAAAGCAAAGAGCCAGGCATTATAAAAAAAAAGAAACAGGGTTTTAGAAGACTGATTTTTTTTAAAAAAATCAGCACTATTTTATATTCAGAATACTTAAAGTCACAAACTAGATCGAAGTGCCCTCTGTCCCAGAAACATGAGACCGCATTTAAAGGTCTCGGTACAAGTTCACGGCAAGTCATCTGAATGTAGTAACTGATCTACTAGGAATGGGCTTTTTTTTAAAAAAAAATTGGGGTTAAAAGTCCTTGTTTAGCTTTCTGTGGAAGTTTATTGATTCTCTCTCTGTGTGTCGTCCCCCCCCCCCCCCGATCCTCTCCGTTGCTAAGGCAATTCTGCTGTGTGCAGGGACTGCTGAGAGAAATTTATATTTTGCAATAAAATCAAATAAAACAAGGAAACGTTTCCTACCTTCAGAACCGAGACACGAGGGAGGGAGGGAAGGAAGACAGTATTAACAAGGATTGTTTCAATTGTGAGAAACAATGCAATTTATAGAGCAATCTCTGATTTGGCAGCAGCAATTCCGTCTGCCACGGCTATCGCTGCTCCCAGAACCAGGCGGGCAGGGGAGATAGAACAGACCCAACCCTGGTTTGTAAGAGCTGCAAGCCAGCTCAAAGGAGGCCATTTTGGGCTCCAGCCAAAAGCCATAGAGAAGTTCAGGTTCTCTCATCGCAATGCTTAAGAACATAAGAGAAGCCAATATTGGATCAGGCCAGTGGCCCATCCAGTCCAACACTCTGTGTCACACAGTGGCCAAAAACACCAGGTGCCCTCAGGAGGTCCAGCAGTGGGGCCAGGACACCAGAAGCCCTCCCACTGTTGCCTCCCCCAAGCACCAAGAATACAGAGCATCACTTGCCCCAGACCTGAGAGTTCCTATCTATACTTTGTGGCCACTGATGAACCTCTGCTCCAGATGTTTATTTAATTTCCTCCTGAAGCCGTCCATGCTTGTAGCCGCCGCCACCACCTGTGGCAGTGAATTCCATGTGTTAATCACTCTTTGGGTGAAGGACTTCCTTTTATCTATGGCTGTCCACTCTTTTCCCTTGACTTATTAGAATCATCTCCATTTTTTCCTTCCCAGTCTCTGTTTCATCGCACCACAGCCAGGCAATCGCAACCACTGGTTTCTGCAGGCGAAGCCACACGATTAAAAGGCGGAAGAGTCGGCCAGGTTGTCTCGGTCTGATCAGTTGGCAATGCTAGCTGAAGAAGCACATATGGTGAGGGAGACTGTCTTCTTTGTTTCCCAGCAGGATTTGCACGTTTCCCCCCCCACACACCTTCCCAGAACGGCACCAGCAGGTGCTCAGATGTTTGGAAGCATCTTTAAGGACTAGAGCCTTGTTGGTTTTTTGTTCTTGTTGTTGCTGAAAATGAAAAACTGAGGTTCTCCGTACCTTCTTCGTGGTGGCCCCACATTACGGAATGGCGTGCCAGAAAGGCTCCCATGCTCCTGGCTTTCCACAAACTATGCAAAACGGAATTATTGAAGAGGGTTTTTCTACGCAGGCAACAGACTTGCGCTGTACTAAATTATTATTAGGGATTGGAGTCCAGTGTTCCCTCTAAGCTGAGTGAGTGTGGGCTAGCTCACAGTTTTTTAGCCTCTGGTTCACACCTTTTTGTCTTAGCTCAGGAAGGAGGGTTCCAGAGCAAGCTAATTTATGCAATGGCCAAATCAGCTGCTTACAACTTTAATGCTAGCGGCTCACAAAGCAGATTTTTTACTCACAGCACTCCATAGCTTAGAGGGAGCAGTGGTGTAGTCTATACAATTTTGTTTAGCTTGGTGAAAACCAGGATCCTGCTATGGAATTTTGCATCCTTTAATGTGTCATAGTAATACTTATGCTTTGCTTCAGTTCTGTTTTTAGAAGAAGAAGAAGAGGAGAGACTGGATTTATACCCTGCCCTTCACTCAGAGTCTCAGAGTGGCTTACAAACTCCTTTCCCTTCCCCTCCCCACAACAGACACCTTGTGAGGTAGGTGGGACCGAGAGAGCTCTGACAGAAACTGCTCTTTTTCAAGGACAGCTCTGACAGAGCTATGGCTTGCCCAAGGTCATCCAGCAGCTGCAAGTAGAGAAGTGGGGAATCAAACCCGGTTCACCCAGATTAGAGTTCACGCACTTAACTACTACATCAAACTGGCTCTGGATGGTTGTCTTTTCATTGGGTCTACAACCCTAATCCTATTGCCCTGTTTATCAAATGTCCCATCTGTCAATTGTATTGACTCACGCGGTGTAATACGCCTTGAGTCCAAGTGAGAAAGGTGGATTATTTAAAAAAAAATGTAAATGACAAAAAATTCTCAGTAGGTTGCCTTTGAAGATACTGCATTTTAAAAATGCTGCAGCAGAAAACACATTATCTTGAGCAGACTGAGTGGAGCCATTCAGCTGCTGCAGAACTGAGGCACTGCCCCTGGGAGACTGTACACTGGGAGAAGGAGAAGAAGAGAAGAAGAAGAAGAAGAAGAAGAAGAAGAAGAGATTGGATTTATACCCCACCCTTCACTCAGAGTCTCAGAGCGGCTTACAAACTCCTTCCTTTCCCCTACCCTGTGAGGCAGGTGGGGCTGAGAGAGAACAGCTGGTACAGAGCTATGGCTTGCCCAAGGCCATCCAGCAGGTGCAAGTGGAGGAGTGGAGAGGAAGAGGGGGCTGGATTTATACCCCACCTTTCACCCGGAATCTGAGAGCGGCTTGCAATCTCCTTCACTTCCTCTCCCCACAACAGACACCCTGTGAGATAGGTGGGGGGCTGAGAGAGCTCTCTTGAGAACTGCTCTGAGATAACTTGTGACAGACCCAAGGTCACACCAGCAGCTGCACGTGGACGAGTGGGGAATCAAACCCGGATGTAAAGATTCGAGTCAGCCACTCCTAACCACGACACTGAACCACTTTCCTGCCCTTTCAGCAACTGCTGAATTTGCACTGGCAGATTTGCACTGCTTGAAAATAACTGCAGTTGGGCACAGGCTTTCAAAATTGGGGTTGTGCCCCTCCCTGACAACCACCAGTCCAGCCCCTCCTAAGCACACAACTTTCTCCCCGCATTCAAAGATGTCATTTTTGTACCTTTCCCGACCACACAGAAAACCCTTCAATAACCTGCAAATATCTGCTAATGTCTTTTTGGTGGGAATTATTCATAGTAGGATAAGGAATTCATCACTTCTAGGTGCAAAATGGGAGTTACTTCTGCTTTTAATGTATTTTTATTTACTTATTTATTTTGCCAGTGCAAAGTATACCCAAGTCCTGAAATGTACGGAGTAAGGTGATAAACTGAAGTCACCTTCAAATTGCCCCACTGCGATGAATTCAAAGCAGCACGTCAACCAAAAGGCGACCATTCCCGGGTGTCAACAAACCTCCCAAACCTCCCAAAGAGAAGTGCCAATAATTCAGGTAGACTCGAACGGAATGTCAAGCGGAACTGCCTGCTGTTCGACAGCCAAGGAGTCCCAAAGGCATGAAAATGATTGTGGGTTGAAAAGGCGTTTCTGTTGGGATCGGAGAACTTCATAGCCCTGATGTGCCAATCCATCAATACTTGTGGATAAGAAATTTAAGAACTGTTTTGTGGTACAGACGAAAGGTGCACCCTACATAACTATGCACTTTTTTAGAAAATATAAAATTCATTCACTTTCCCTGCAGCCACACTGTAGCTGTAGGGAACTGCTTTTGAAGGGCCAAAACAGGGCCAAAACAGCCCCTGGGGTTGCTGCATGTCCCAGATGCATGGAAGTTCCAAAACGCACACGCAGCTCCAAAAATGGGGCAAATAATTCCATCCCCCCACACAAAGAGCAAGTGGCGGAAGGCGAGAAAACAGCAAGTGGCAGAAGGCGAAAGCTCTCTCTCCGACTGCCATGTGGCCGCAGGGAAAGGGAGTCTGCCCCGACTCATTAAAAACCATAATGTGTAGTTCAGCCCTGTTTGTAGTGGTTAAGTGAGTGGACTGTAATCTGGGAGAATCGGGTTTGATTCCCCACTCCTCCACTTGCAGCTGCTGGATGACCCTGGGCAAGCCATAGTTCTGCCAGAGCTGTTATCTCATGAGCAGTTCTCTCAGAGCTCTTTCAGTCCTGCCTACCTCACAGGGTGCCTGTAGTGGGGAGGGGAAGGGAAAGGAGTTTGTAATCCGCTCTGAGACTCCGAGTGAAGGGCGGAGTATAAATTATTATTCCTCCTCCTCATAGCAGGTGAGGACAGTGCCATTTCAGGTGGCAGGCGGAAGAAGACACAGTTAAATTCTACTGCATGCAAAAAAGGAAAAAAATGGCTAGTTTTTAATGGTTGACTGTTTTCTATTGTTGTTTTATTTTAATCGTAAGCCACCATGAGCAGTACTCTGAAAAGGTGGTACAGAAATATTGTAATCGAATAAATAAATAAAAACCCCAAACATAGAAAACTAGCAGGTCAAGGAGAAGGGCCAGGCTCCCTGACACACTCCTTTTCTACAGGCCGAATATTCCACCATCATCTGCCATCCGAGTCCAGAAACAGGTTATGCACTGTTTGCAAGAACGAAGCCTCAATGCATCTGAAACCCAGAGCCAAAAGTTAGCGTTCCTGAACTTTTAAAAAAGCTCCTCCTTTGTTCCCAACTTCAGAAAATTACATCTTCCCACGCTCTCTCAGCAAAGGCACTGACAGATTTAACCTAAATTGGAAGGCATAAACCAATTTGAAGATGCCAACTTGCGTAAAGGAGTTTCAAACAAAGCAGGAGCAGTCTGAAGAGATCGGAAAACAACATTTTGGTGTGTGTGTTTAGATCCTGTCGCCTCCGCTTCTGCAATCTGGATATTTTCTTTTCGGATCTGAAACACGTGTACTGTCAGCAGCAGGCAAAGCTGACCTTCAGAGACTACCTTGATGCCCCTTCCTCTTCCTGCTTAAAGCTAAGTCTCCCTCACTGGTTTTCAATTTTTTAAGCCGGTGTTCAGCCAGCACTGATAATCTCAGAACTAGGCGAGCTTCACAAAGTTCACCAGTGCCAGGGTAGAACTCTTTGTGGTAGAACCGGCTTCTGCCCTTCTGCTCATCTCCAGTGATTGGATTTCTTCCTGTTCCGAGGCACGTCCTTCCGGGAAGGGCTCCCAGAGACATCAGAGCCGATCGATTCCTCCTGTCCAGCATCTTGGCCTCTCCGGGGAACCGAAGCAAAAACTGAAGGCGATGCGCCTTGAACAGACTGCGCCCGGCAGGAACGGAGTGAAACGATGCGCTGTACAACACGGAAATGGCAAGTGGCAAGGAAAGAACTCCTTAGGGTTGCCATCTCCGGGCTGGGAGATTCCAGGTGATCTGGGGGTGGGGCCTGGGGAGGGTGGAGTTTGGGGAGGGGAGGGGCCTCAGCGGGGTATAATGCCATAGAGTCCATCCTCCAAAGCTGCCTTTCCTCCTGGGAAACTGATGGCTGGAGTCTTAAAATGAGTGATCTTTTCCAATCTCCAGGCCCCACCTGGAGGCTGGCAACCCTACCAAGCACCACCACCAGACACAGAGAGGTGCCTATCTAGAACAGAAAATGGGTAGGACTGAGCATGCCAGGTGCAGGAAATTCTCATAGTCCCCAAGGCTCACCCACTGAAACCTAAGGTTGCCAGCTCTGGTTTGGAAAATACCTGGAGACTTTGGGGGGTGGATCCAGGTGAGGGCGGGGTTTGGGAGGGGAGGGGCCTTAGCATGGTACAAGGCCACAGAGTCCACCCTTCAAGGCAGCCATTCTTTCCCAGTGGAAATGATCTCTGTCACCTAGAGATCAGCTCTAATTCCAGAAGATCTCCAGGCCCTACCTGGAGACTCTAATCTAATAGCCTAAGCTAAATCCTGTATGCTTTTTTAACAATAAATAATCAAATAACAAGTCTAAGTGTGGTTTTTTTGTACTGTGAGATGTTCATAAGTATTCTAATATCCCATTTTCTATTGTTTCATAAATACACAATGAAAAAACATACAGTAGCATAAAACAATTGCAAGATAGAAGGCTCATGAATAACAAGAGTATTTACTAAGTATTTACTAAGGGCGTTTTCTCACTAGCTTTCCCCCGCGGTTTACACGGAAGCTAGCACCGGAGCTTCTGGTCAGTTTCCCACCATTTGCTCCGTGCTCACAATTTCCTCCAGAGTATCACTGCACTGCTCCGGAGCTTCCCTGGAACAGGATTTTCTTGCTCCAGGGAAGCTCCGGAGCAGTGCAGTGATACTCTGGAGGAAATTGTGAGCACGGAGCAAATGGTGGGAAACTGACCAGAAGCTCCGGTGCTAGCTTCCCTGTAAACTGCGGGGGAAAGCTAGTGAGAAAAGGCCCAAAGTCACAGAAGTGAAGAAGGGTCCTTTTTAAACAATGGTATCAATAAAGATCTAAACCTTGAACTGGACCGATCTTTTCAAAGGCCGTGGAACATCCACTAAATACCGAAGTGAGCTTGGCAAGTCTTAGAACACCACAATATGTCCACACAGGTGTGGCAAACTCTTTAAATTGAACTAGTATTGATCCTGGGCAGTGTTCCCTCTAAGCTGAGTGAGTGTGAGCCAGCTCATAGTTTTTTAGCCTCCGGCTCACACGTTTTTGTCTCAGCTCAGGAAGGACAGCTCCAGAGCAAACTAATTTTATGCAGCAGCCAAATCGCTCGCTCACAACTTTAATGCCAGTAAGCTCACAAAGTAGAATGTTTGCTCACAAGACTCCACAGCTTAGAGGGAACATTGATCACAGGTAGTCATCAGAGAGTATAGTTCATGCAGTCTTTCATGCAGAGAGCCAGTTTGGTGTAGTGGTTAAGTGCGCGGACTCTAATCTGGGAGAAACGGGTTTGATTCCCCACTCCTCCACTTGCAGCTGCTGGATGATCTTGGGCAAGCCATAGTTCTGTCAGAGCTGTTCTTGAAAAAAAGCAGTTTCTGTCAGAGCTCTCTCGGCCCCACCTACCTCACAGGGTGTCTGCTGTGGGGAGGGGAAGGGAAAGGAGTTTGTAAGCTGCTCTGAGTGAAGGGTGGGGTATAAATCCAATCTCTTCTTCTTCTGCGATAATTCTATATTGGAGCTTATCATTAATCATCAAAAGCACTTTACACCTCCGAGAAGCATCAGAGCTTCAAAAACCCATGAAGAATAGTGCCACGCTCTCAACTAATGCAAGCCTGTCACCTAGATATCAGCTCTAATTCTGGAAGATCTCCAGGCCCCACCTGGAGGTTGGCAACACTAGCTTTTAACCTCCCCTGGCCTCCGACGGTGCACGGTTTTTCTGAACAGAACAGATTTTTATTGTATTTAGCCATAGGCCATTACAAACCAAAAACAGAAAAGAGTACTATAAACATAAAAAATAGTATAAAAAGGAATATAATCTAAATGTTATAAAACCAGAGTCTAAAATATTATAAAACCATAAAACCGAAGTTATGAACAGTTAAATGAATCACAGCATACCCACTAATTAACTAGTTCCGCTGAGAACAGTGTTGGCCCGTATTTTCTTTGCAGCCAGGGCAAATAAAACCATTCTGTGGGATATATTAGCATTGGAATCAGCGAACAAAGATACGATCTTCTCATGGTCTGAGTAAAAGCTTAAAACTGATAAAACACCAGAGAGAAATTTTAACCTAGGTTGGGTATACAATGAACAATCAAGGACATAATGGGAGAGATCCTCAATAACAGAAGAGCCACAAATGCATAAGCGCTGTTCCTTAGGTGTTCTACTATAGCGGCCAGCTAGTACGGCTGTTGGCATTGATTCAAAGCGCAGAGATGTAAAAGCTGCTCTGAGGTTATGACTATTTATATTGACCTGGTAGGGTGATCTAAAATGATCGTTCTTAAATGATTTAAACCAGGTAGAAGACGGTGATTTTAGAATTAACTGTCTGTCTAATAGAGCATCGTGCTTAAATACCCATTCTCTAAGATCTGAATTGTTTGTTGAGGGACTAAGAAGATCGTCAGGGTTTTTCTGAGGCGGTTTCTCAACTGACCCACCCTGCTCCTTTCTATCCATCACTGGCTGGGCCCGTTTCTTCCACTTCCAGGTACTTCTGCTTCAGCTCGGTCCCGGGTCTCTCGCAAAAGCATCAGGCCCAAAGTTGGTGAATCAAGCAGAGCCACGGCAGGCGGCTTCCTAACAGAGAAGGGAGAGAGGAGACTCCCTTCTCAGAAGGAGAAAGCCACTCCCTTCTCAGAAGGCAAAGAAAATTAAATCCACGTTTGCAAGAAATGACAGATCGGTCAAAAAAAGGTCAAAAATCGAAGGCGTTCCCATGTTTCGAGCTGAGTTCTTCTTCAGGGCTCCTTGGGACGCACAACACAAAATATTCAGATCTTGCATTTGGAAGAAACAGTTTTTAAATCAAACTCTTCAGTGTGTTGTCCCCCCCACCCCCTGTGCTCCTTCTTTAACAACAAACCTAGCTTAGATTTCCAAAACATTCTGCTACATCCAACAGACTTCTCATCCTTTTTTCTAATTCAAGTCTGGAGTTAGCGGCAAGCGCAGCATCGCATCTGATTTGGATACCATTATAAAAAGATGCTTGTCCTCCTCTTGGATACAAAGGAAGGAACTGTTGACCACAAATGATATAAGCATGCCAGGGCCAGCGGTAGTCTCTTATGGGCCCTTGGGGAAAGCCCATACTGCAACCCCCACTAGGAGTTCTGGTGTAGTGGTTAAGAGCACGGACTCTAATCTGGGAGAACTGGGTTGGATTCCCCACTCCTCCACATGCAGCCAGCGGGGTGACCTTGGGTCAGTCACGTTCTTTCAGAGCTGTTCCCTCAAAGGCAGTTCTCGAGAGAGCTCTCTCAGCCCCACCTACCTCACAGGGTGTCTGTTGTGGGGAGGGGGAGGGAAAGGAGGTTGTAAGCCGCTCTGAGACTCTTTCGGTAGTGAAGGGCAGGGTAGAAATCTCTTCTTCTATTTGCCCCCCCCCAAAAAAAAACCTGGAGTCAATTTCACCTTCAATCACACTCCTGTCTTCCCCCCAGTTTGCAGCTACACTGGAAGGAGCAAAAAGAAACTTTCTTCCTGTTAGGTTAGCATTGCCAACCTCCAGGTAAGGGCTGGAGATCTCCCAGAATGTCAATGGAACCCCAGACAACAGAGATCAGTGCCCCTGCAGAAAATGGCAACTTTGGAGGGTGAACTCTGTGACATTTATTACCCTGCGGAGGTCCCTCCCCTTACCCCAAACCCCGCCCTCTTCAGACTGTACTCCCAAATCTCCAGGTATTTCCCAAGCATGTTTTGGCACCCCCAGGTCGGGTGCACGGTGACTGCTCAAATGGGTGGTGCCTCGAAAAGATCCCTGACTCACCTTGTTGTTGTTCATGCCTACTAACCCGGCTGCCCCCAACGAGCCGTGGCTTTGAGGCTGGGGGTCTGTGGGGGTTTTAGCAGCACCCCAAATGAATGGGAAAGCCCTGGGGTTTTGCAAGTATCATCCCTTCAGTCGTGAAAGGGTTAAGCTGAAGTTTCTGTAAGCTAATAATAGCAAGTTTAGCACAGAACCAATTGGGTGTAGAGGAGAATCTTCCCACCAAAGGGGGGAGGTTTTATTCTCAACGAGGTGGCCTAAACTACTGGCTAATACTAGTATACTAGAGATAGTTCACCCTGTTCTGCAAGGGGGGGAATTTCCATTCCTTCCTTATTAGGGTCAGAGGGAACAAAGAAAGACGACCAAGTGGATCAGAACTAGGAAGATGAATTAGTTAATACCAGGGTTCCCCCCAAGCTGAGTTAGTATGAGTTAGCTCACAGGTTTTTTTAGCCTCCAGTTCACACATTTTTGTCTCTGCTCAGGAACGAGGGCTCCAGAGCAAACTAATTTATGCAGCAGCCAAATCGCTCGCTCACAACTTTAATGCCAGTAGCTCACAAAATAGAAATTTTTTGCTCACAAGACTCCACAGCTTAGAGGGAACATTGGCCTGCAGTTTTAATGGGAAGATACTATGGTTAGACCATTCTCTGGCTGATTATGTACATGCACTTCAGATGGAATAGGTTCTATTGACTATATAGTTTTAGATTGTCCTGTATTTTCAGATATAAGATGAATGCTAATTCTCCCGTTCCTTGGAGATGGCTCTGATTCCCCAAATGAGTAGATCCCTTGGTTATTCAGACATGCAGAAAACTGAGCTACTGTACAGGCGGCCAAACATTTGGCAGCGGTTATAGCGCAGCTTATTCAAAGAGCCACCTGCCTGGTTCATTTGGCCTAATGGTATGCACCTGTTCATGACAATGGTTGAATTTTTTGCTCACAAGACTCCACAGCTTAGAGGGAGTATTGGTTAAGTCTGCTGTTGAACGAATTTCGAGTCCAGGGGCACCTTGAAGACCAGCGAAGGTTTATTCAAGGTATGAGCTTTCGTGTGCAAGGCACACTTTTCCAAATACACTGGAACGGTAGGTGGGGTACTAAACCTTTAGACAGGGACTCGACAGCAAATTAACATGGAACATGATGGTGTTTTCTTTCCATATAATCTCTATATCTAATTCCCAAGCCCCCCCCCCCCCCGCGTGGGGATACCTAAATCCGCGCGCAGGGGGGGGCACTTGGAGGGCAGAGGGGGGGTTCTGCAGGTGGGGGTAACCCCCCCGCTTGCAGAAAAATCCGAAATCTATCAAAAACTTTTCGGGGGATCTTTAAATCTCCCTAAAAGTAAAAGAGCGTCCCCTGCGCATGCGCGGAGAACGCTCTTGGAACGGCAGCGGCCCTGCGAGAGTCGCCGAGGCCAGCCGACAGCCCGCGGAGGAGGGGGAAGGGGGCGAGCAGCGGGCCCGGCGAGAGGCGCCGAGGCCCGCCAGGAGTCTCTGGGGGGGGGGGGAGGGGGCAGAGGAAGGAGCTGTGGCTCAATGGTAGAGCATCTATTTGGCATGCAGAAGTTCTCGTGTTCAGTCCCCCGTATCTCCAGCTAAAAAGACCAGGCGATAGGTCAGTGGTGGCAAACCTATGGCACCTGTGCCAGAGGCGGCACTCAGAGCCCTCTCTGTGGGCACGCACGCAGTTTGGGCACTCAGTCTCTAAAAGGAAAAAGACAACACAGACTCGAGGCTGGGCTGTTCTCAAACTTACAAAGTATGAGCCAAGGTTAGACAAATTATCAGCATGCATACAACAGCAAAAATCACATTAATTGTTCAAAAGCATGCCAAATGCAAACTTTTACCTTTCAATAAAAAGTTGTTTGTATCATTGAAAGCTCTGTTATTGTGTTTTTCTTTTAAGAGAAAAGATGTTGATGAGTTCTTTTTTCTAAACTAAAACCTCAGTATTCAGGTTAAATTGTCGTGCTGGCACTTTGCAATAAAATAAGTGGGTTTGGGGTTGCATTTTGGGCACTTGGTCTCTAAAAGGTTCGCCACCACTGCAATAGGTGATGGGAGAGACTGATTCAGCATGAGGGGGCTTCAGTGTGTTCATGTGACCAGTCATTGATTTATGCTGACCTCAGTCCTTGGCCATGATTTATGCTTTCCCTTCCCCCTTCCTTCTGATCTTGCATTTATTACCCATTGTCTTTCTCCTTCCCAGAACTGCAGCTTCCACACCGGGCTCGTTCTCTCTCTCTCCCTCACGCTGGCATGAATCATAAGGCACCATTCTCCCCTTCAAAACTTTCCCAGCGGACTGTAGACTCAGTCACCTGCTATGTGCAGGATCGCCAGTGACATCCTGGGGAGTTTTCTACGCATCTGAGCTAATCTGACTGGCTGCTTGCAGCTGGAGCAGACGGATGCCAAACCCATCCCAGGACGGCGGCAGTCCCCGGGCATGCCCTCTGCAAAAAAAGAAGCACCGCTGGAAACCCGAGCCGCATGGACTGCGACCAGCCGCTAGCCTAGCTCTCTTGGGTGACATCATTTGTCTTAATCGAAGCCACATGGAAGCTGGCGAGCGAGCGGGAAGCGCCAGGAAGATGAGCTCATCTTTCGCTCTTGCCCGACTTACGCCATCAACGAGAGCGTCTCCCAAAGCAGAAGATGAATCATGTGAAAGAGGGAAACCGCACTAAGGAGCCGGACCCAAGACCCAACAACCTGAACGATTCCGGCCCGGAAATTAAACATGACACTGTTCTGTGCGGCGGTGCAAACGTCTGGCCTATGAAGCCAGCGTCCAAAGTAGGATTGCCAGTCTCCAGCTGCGGCCTGGGATTGCCACTGATATCCAGACCACAGAGATCTGTTCCCCAGAAGAAAATGGCTGCTTTGGAGGGTGGACTCTGTTGCCTTGTCCCCCCTCGTCTCCAAACCATGCCCTCCCCAGGCTCCACCCCTAAGCCTCCAGGAATCTCCCTACCCAGAATTGGCAACCCTAATTCTAAGTCAGCCTACACCATTGTGAAGGCTGGGAGACTTTTCCCAGCAACCTGGCCAAAAGTGAAGGAAGAGGAGGAGGAGGAGATGATTGAATTTATACCCCGCCCTTCACTCGGACTCTCGGAGTGGCTTACAATCTCCTTCCCCTCCCCACAACAGACACCCTGTGAGGTAGGTGGGGCTGAGAGAGCTCTCTCGAGGGCGGCTCCTGAGACAACAACAGGCAGCTGCATAAAGTGATATCCAGAAAGCCACCCTTCAGACCAGAAAGCAGGCCATATGAAGCAGCTGGAAAAGATGGGATCTTCCAGCAAAAACCTGGGCTAGAAAAGTTTCAGGTGGGTAATCGTGTTGGCCCACAGCAGAAGAACACAATTCAAGTCCAGGAGCACCTTAAAGACCAATGTGATTTCCAGAGTCAACGCTTATACCCTGGAAATCTTGTTGGTCTTTAAGGTATCTGTGGGCTCGAATCTTGCTCTTGGGTAAGAAACAGGAAATGTTATGGCCTGGCTTCTAAAGCACAGTAAGGTAGGAATGAGGGAGTAGGCAGGTACTGCAGAAGCTACAGGCCACCAGTGAGAAAGCCCCGTCCTTGGTAGACACTTACCTCAGCTCTGCAGGCAGAAGCAGAGAGAGCACAGCTCAGAAAGAGGTCTCCAAGGGCAGTCCCACACAGGGTATGTTGCAGTAGTCTAACTCGGGCGTAATTCAAACACAGATAACTGGAACAACAGCTGCTAGAAACAATTCAAGAGATACTGTTCCAAATGCATGAAGCATCCATCCATCTACCTAATTCACTGTTTCTTCATGCCCTTTGTCCAAAGGAGTTCAGGGTGGCATGACATACTGTCTCTCCTTTCCTCACTCCATGCTCCCAAAAACCCTGCAAAGGAGGCTGCACCTCAGGCAGCACAGGGGTTTGAACCCGGGTCTCCAAAGAGCCTAGTCCAACACTCAAACCCAGGGGTCCCCAACCTTTCGGAGCCTGTAGGTGTGAGAGTCCACTAAGTCAATCAACAAGTGTACTTAAACAGGGAATCTTTATTGAAGAAAGGACTCACTGGTCATCCACACTTTTCTGTGTTAGTAATGGCAAGTACTCAAGAGGCCAGGGAAATTATACAGTATTCAAAAGGGTTCATTCATGTTAATACATCCAATCATAGGGGAGATTTTAAAAAGGCACTCAAAAATACTGGCTCCTTGTTCCCAAAGTAAAAGTGGGAAAGAGACAACATTAGACCTGAAAAAGAAACAGCAGCTGGTATACAGACTTCCAAGGTCAGAAAAGCGGGAGAGGCGATAAGTGTGGCATGAGAACAGGGCAGGTAAGACACTCCACAGACATGAGGCCCACCAGCGTCAGGAACCACCTCCCACCCGGGAGATGGTAGCATTAGCTGACAGTAGGCACCTTTGGAAATTTAACACAGCTTGATGGGCACAGCCACAAAACAGCTGCTACAAAATGGCCGCCAGACAAGGCAGAGCCAGCCATAATAATGACTGCTGCAGCTCTCCTTCAGTCACACAGTGAAGATCTTTGTGCTGTAGTGGCATCTGCTGCTGAAGCAACATTTTTAAAAATCTGCACAGCCAATCAAATCTCCACTGTTGGGGAGAGTGTAAATATATAGTTCAATTTTGGGACTCAGTCTCTGAACATATTTCTAAAATCACAGGGATATTTCTCCTAAAGCAACCAGATTTTTGTTTGTTATCATTATGGCCCAAGGGAAATTTCCCTTGGTCGATTAAAACCTTAATAGAATTTCTTTTAGCTGCAGCGAGGGCTGCTATAGCTACAAAATTGGGGGGGGGGGGGAGAAATAAGATTACCTCCTTCAACTCAGCTTTGGTCTACCACCATCTGGAAATTTTATGTTATGGAAAAAAAATCTCTTATCACAATTACCAGAATGTTTCCTCTGACTTTAATTCTAACTTACCTGCAGTTTGGCCACCAATGTTATCTTACATGGTATCGATAGAAGTTCCAAAATGTGTCTGTCCCATTGACCTGTTACAGTTGTAATTGATTTGTTATGCTCGAGTTACATACTGTACATTTTAATATTATTGCTACATATTTAAATGTTCCCCAGTTTTATTTTGTTATGTTTTGGTTGTATAGTTGCAATTTTACTATGGCTTTTTGTATTTGTTTTGTTGTTTATAACAACACGGAATGCTGTTACCTTCCCACTGAAGCGGTACTTATTTATCTACTTGCAATTTCTTGCTTTTGAACTGCTAGGCTGGCAGGAGCTGGGACCAGAGACGGGAGCTCACTCCATCATGCGGCACTCGGGTCTCGAACTGCTGAACTACCGACCTTCTGCTCTGCAGTTCAGTGTCTTAACCGCTTGAGCAATTTCAGTTGCTCTGCTGCAGCTCCCCACTAGGGGGTGCTGCCTTGTAAGTTTCTGCATCATAGTGGGGGACAAACAGGCGGACACTTTTCTGCTAAAAACCTCAACCACCGCTGAGAATCAGTTCTGCCGTTCAGAGCGATCTGAGCTTACACAAGCAAACACCTGCGCAAGTTGTCTGCCGCCAGTCAGTAGCACAAACTGTGGCTTTATTTAAGAGGTTTTTGTCATGCCTCTCCGCCACCCCACAAGTCCAAATCACAAATAGCACCCAAGCCCATTAACACAATAAATAAGAATAGCAGTTTGTTGTTGTTGTCACACAGTCGAGTCCGACTCTTCGCGACCCCATGGACCACATCACACCAGGCCCTCCTGTCTTCTGTAGTGGGGCTGAGAGAGCTCTGAGAGAACAGCTGAGAGAACTTGTGACTGACCCAAAATCATCCAGCTGGCCACGTGTGAAGGAGTGGGAAATCCAACCCGGTTCTCCCAGATTAGAGTCTGCACTCCTAACTACTACACCAAACTGGAAATATGCAAGGCGATAAGGTCCAACGAGAGCTGAGGTAAGAAGAATAGATGGATTTATACCCCATCCTTCGCTCAGCGTCTCAGAGCGGTTTGCAATCTCCTTCCCTTCCTCTCCCTATAACAGACACCCTGTGAGGTAGGTGGGGCTGAGAGAGCTCTTTCAAGGACTGCTCTTGAGAGAACTGCTGAGAGAACTTGCGACTGACCCAAGGTCACCCCAGCAGCTGCATGTGGAGGAGTGGGGAATCAAACCCAGTTCTCCCAGATTAGAGTCTGCACTCCTAACCACTACACCAAACTGGCCAGTGAATGTTGAGACTGACCCGGAAGCTCAAACTGATCCAGAATGCGGCCTCACGGGGCCTTACCAAGATCCCTTGCACGACGCACATTCAACCTTTGCTGCGCGAGCTGCACTGGCTTCTGGTGGAGCACCAGATCAGGTTCAAGGTTTTGGTTCTGACCTCTAAGGCCCTTAACGGTCTGGGACCCACGTACCTTCGGGACCTCCTCTCCCGGTATAGCCCTAGAAGAGCTTTACGCTCAGGAGGTAAGAACCTTCCGGTGGTCCCTGGCCCGAGAGAGATCCAGGTGTCCTCAACCAAAGCCAGGGCCTTTTCTGCCCTGGCCCCCTGGTGGAACTCTCTGCCAGATAACATCCATGCCCTGCAAGAACTGCTACCTTTCCGCAGGGCATGTAAGGCAGAGATGTCCCACCAGATGTTTGGTTAAGGACAGCAATGGCTATAACACACTCTGGATTGTACTGGGATTTTATTGTGTTATTGTGTCGTCCTGAGCCCTGTTTTTCAGGGGACGGTGGCCTAAAAGTCTAAATAATATAATCCCAAAGGGGCTTGCAGGCTTCAAAAGGTTGGGGCCCCCTGGTTTAGGTATGTGGCCAAAATGCAGCTTAACCAGGGTTAAGGAAAAACAAGGCCAAGATGGCCCTCGAAAGTTGCAATCCACAGACTTAACACATTTCTCCCTGTGCACAATCTTCAGATGTTATGAATTCCGCAAGTGAATAGACTCCTTGCCGTGTACCGGGGGGGGGGGGGGAATGTTAGCGTCCCCCTTCCATTTATTATGCAGGATAAGATCTCTCGGGCGCCTTCTCAAAAAAATGCTGCCATTGTTCTACCACCAGCAGTAGGTTCCATTGCAGCCTCAAGCAGATTCCCTTTGCAGAAGCACGGGAAAATGTCATTCCTCTCCTTGGAAGATACTGAAGATTCTTCTCACGTTTGTACCGTATCGCTCAGGGAGAAAGCACCTGGCCTTTCTGGTTTAACATCACATGGACACATGAGTCTGCCTTCTACTGCATCAGAGCCTTGGTCCATCAAAGACAGTATTGTTTCTTCAGACTGGCAGCAGCTCTCCAGGGTCTCAGGTCTTTTCACATTACCAACTGCCTGGTCCTTTTAACTGGAGATGCCGGGGATTGAACCAGGAACCTTCTGCTAGCTAAGCAGAGGCTCTCCCACTGAGCCCCATCCCCTCTTGACAGCTCTCCGGGGTCTCAGGTGGAGGTCTTTCCCATCACCTCCTGCCTGGTCCTTTTAACTATAGATGCCGGGGATTGAACCTGGGACCTTCTGCATGCCAAGCAGAGGCTCTGCCACTGAGCCACAGCCCCTCTTGACAGCTCTCCAGGGTCTCAGGTGGAGGTCTTTCCCATCACCTCCTGCCTGGTCCTTTTAACTATAGATGCCGGGGATTGAACCTGGGACCTTCTGCATGCCAAGCAGAGGCTCTGCCGCTGAGCCACAGCCCCTCTTGACAGCTCTCCAGGGTCTCAGGTGGAGGTCTTTCCCATCACCTCCTGCCTGGTCCTTTTAACTATAGATGCCGGGGATTGAACCTGGGACCTTCTGCATGCCAAGCAGAGGCTCTGCCACTGAGCCACAGCCCCTCTTGACAGCTCTCCAGGGTCTCAGGTGGAGGTCTTTCCCATCACCTCCTGCCTGGTCCTTTTAACTATAGATGCCGGGGATTGAACCTGGGACCTTCTGCATGCCAAGCAGAGGCTCTGCCGCTGAGCCACAGCCCCTCTTGACAGCTCTCCAGGGTCTCAGGTGGAGGTCTTTCCCATCACCTCCTGCCTGGTCCTTTTAACTATAGATGCCGGGGATTGAACCTGGGACCTTCTGCATGCCAAGCAGAGGCTCTGCCACTGAGCCACAGCCCCTCTTGACAGCTCTCCAGGGTCTCAGGTGGAGGTCTTTCCCATCACCTCCTGCCTGGTCCTTTTAACTATAGATGCTGGGGATTGAACCTGGGACCTTCTGCATGCCAAGCAGAGGCTCTGCCACTGAGCCACAGCCCCTCTTGACAGCTCTCCAGGGTCTCAGGTGGAGGTCTTTCCCATCACCTCCTGCCTGGTCCTTTTAACTATAGATGCTGGGGATTGAACCTGGGACCTTCTGCATGCCAAGCAGAGGCTCTGCCACTGAGCCACAGCCCCTCTTGACAGCTCTCCAGGGTCTCAGGTGGAGGTCTTTCCCATCACCTCCTGCCTGGTCCTTTTAACTGGAGATGCCGTGGATTGAACCTGGGACCTTCTGCGTGTCAAGCAGAGGCTCTGCCACTGAGCCATTGGCCCCTCCCTCACATCTACATGTTCCTGTCCATACACCCTTAATCCCATGATGACAGCCCTTTCGCTCAAGAATCCACCCCTATAAAGGGGTTTTTCCACAAAGCAACAAACCCCTTACTTGCCACAGCAGCCAATCCCACATGCCAAGCTCCGTTCCAGATTGTGGCCCAAGTTTCCAACAAAGCCGGTGTTGTTAGCAGCAGCCCCATGTGTGGGAAACACTGCATGCGAGCATTGTGAAACGCAGTGTCAATACGCAGTATTGGACACAGGCCGATTTTCTGAAGGACAGAACTGGGAGAGTCCCAAAAGACTTGCCTCTAATAAGAAACACCTCCCCTCCACCCCCCAAATCTGGAAGAGCTACAGACAGAAGAAAGAGCAAAAATTCAGTAATAAAAAACAGGGGTTTATTTTCCCAGAAACACAGCTCACACAGCAACTGCCATTTATATACGATGCCGTCTCGAAATGCCTCTGCTCAAACAGACATTCTACTGGAAACCAAGTTCTAAGCACCTGTGCTTAAGACCCATACCGCCATTTCAGGGAGACACCTTCGCCATTGAGGAGGTGGGTAGATTTTGATTTATGTGCACTATTGCCAAAAGCATACTTGCAAGGATCCTCGTAAGCCAGCAGTCTGACCCTCCCACATACAGTGGTAGTACAAGAGAATACACTTGCTCCCAACCTAAAATATGATCTGCTGCCGATGTTCCGTTCCATCAAAGGCAGCCAAGAATTGTCTTTCCCTCATTACACCTTCTCGTTCTTGGCTTCGAACTTCTCTTCCATGAGGTCTTTGAAACCTAGTTTTTCCAGTGGTTCTCTGGCCATCAGCTGCCTAAATAAAAAAATTAGAAAAATATTAAGCTTGGAAGCAACATGCCGACCTGTGCCATCGGAGCGCCACAATCTTGGCCCTTTAAAATAAAAAAGGAAGAGATATCGCGCGTCGGACTGTGTGCTGGCGGGGCGCCTTAGGATTAAGCTCAGGGAAAGGAAAGGTTCTAGTCCTCGCGGATCAGGCTTGGAAAGTGGGGTGAAACACCCAGGAAAATCCCAGAGTCCCTTGCCCTCCTGGTGAACAGCAGAACAAAGCCAGGCACCACGAAAATCTCTGCGTCGCTATCACATCACGATTCTTATGCACAGAGAGGCAAGCATGAAGGATTGCCACTTGTGTGACCTTGGGAGTAAGTTAAGGACTGCCTTCCCCCATATGAACCTACCTGTCCACTTGAGTCATACTCAAAGGCTCTGCTTGGGTGCCCCTGCCATTTGAGGCAAGAAGGGTGGCAATTTGAGAAAGGGGCTTCTCGGTCGTGGCCCCAAAACTCTGGATCTCCCTCCCCAAGGAGATTTGTCTGTCTCCCTCGATAGGTGCTTTCTGCCAGCAGGTGGAGACTTTTTCATTTGACATGCTCCCAGTAACCGTTATGGCCTCCGTTCCTGGCTTTTGCTGGCATGTGTGCACATGTTTTTTTTTTTATCGAATTGTTTTATATATTACTTTAAGTGCTGTTTTAAAGTTCAAACGCTCTTACGTTCATTGCCTTTGGGTGGAAAGGCAGCATAAAAACCTTTAAGGTTCCGAATACCCAGCCAGGTCCCTTGGGCAGAAAAAGGCCTTTGCCTAGCAAATGGCAAACCCTTTCACTGGCAATGCCAGAAATTGAATTCGGAACCTTTCCCACGTTAAAAGTGCTCTACCAATGTGCCACTGGCCTAGCCTAAGACTCTTTAGATTGCACCAGTGGCAATTTTATTTCATGACAACCACAAAGAAACATAAAAACATATACAGGGGGAATACAGTTGTACTTTCCTAACAAAGTCTTTGACCTCATATTCTAATTTAAAAGTCTTCTACTTTTTCACTTTATAAATTTACTATAGACCTTTTATTAATAGTTAAGTCTGTGTTTCTTGGCTCTTAATTTGGTTAGAAATCCAAATTAGAAATAAAGTTCACACTTTATTGTCCTCTAACCACTGATAAAACCTTGACCGTGTATTTTGAAAATCTTCTTTGTCGTTTCTTCTTAATATCATCGTCAAGTTGTCCATCTCAGCAGTTTCCAGTATTTTAGTAACAATGTCTTCTTTTGCAGGAACTCTACTCCTTCTCCAGTATTTCGCATATCCCATTCTTGCTGCTGTTACAATATGTATAGCAATATAAAAGTCTTGTCTTTTATAATTTTCTGGTGTTACGTTGGACAAAAACAATTCTGGTATGTTCGGCCCAGTATCTTTTAACATTTTTCGTGACAGTTCATGGATCCAGGACCAGTATTTTTTAACTTTCTCACAAGTCCGCCACATGTGGAAAAATGAACCCACACTATCATGACATTTCACTGGTAGAACACTTTCAACCTGGGAAAGATCCCGAATTCAGTTTCTGGCATCGCCTCTTGCCCTGCCCATCTTAGACCATATGAAGTTACCTTATACGATGTCAGATTTTGGATTCCTACAGCCCAGCTCTGAGTGACCTCGGGAAGAGCTACTTTCCAAGTTTAGCTAACCGGGATCCTTCTTAAAACTGGGGGTGAAAGGGAGTGCATCTGACACCCCCCAACACACATTCCTTTACCACTGAGCTAAAGCCCTCCCCCTTTAAAAAGAACCTCTCAGCTTACTTAACAGGGAAATGATACCAAGGTGCCTTAGTGGGGGTGTTGGGAAGACAAGGAGGACAGGAGGCATTTCAGGGTGACATTTCAGAAACAGCATTGACAGAGCTTGGTTGTTAACAGCATGTGCTGGATTGAAGAGTTTGGTAAAGCGCGTTATTTCTTTGGAAAGCATGAACTGATGTCAACAGCTCTGAATCTGGAAATGTCACCAATCTACCAGGCTTTGGAGTCCAATCTAGAGGAAGTTAGTGACACGCAAGCCACAGTCGAATCCAGGTGGCAAACACCCCAGTCCTAAGCACCTTTCGGTACATCTCTTTTATTTCTAAGGGAATGTCCAATGCTCCCTCTAAGCTGCGGAGTATTGTGAGCAAAAATTCTACTTTGTGAGCTACTGGCATCGAAGTTGGGAGGGAGCGATATGGCTACTGCATAAATTAGTTTGCTCTGGGGCCATCCTTCCTGAGCTAAGACAAAGATGTGTGAGCCGGGGGCTAAAAAACCGTGAGCTAGCTCACACTAACTCAGCTTAGAGGGAACACTGGTTAGGACGGCATCCTCAAATCACACCGCTCAGCTGAATCAGAACAAGCCAGGAGGTCTTGATTGCATTTCCTGAAATGCGACACTGCTTCCTGTGCATTTTGAGATGATAAGAGGCCCCTGCAAGGACTGTACCACCTCACACAAGCCCCTGCCACGGCATTACGCTGCCGGATCTTTGGTCTATCAAAGCCAGTGGTGTCTACTCTCAACGGCAGCAGGCAGAGATTTACTAATTTTCCCGGCGTGTTCCTGCTGGTGCTGTGAGCGGAGATGCCAGGGAGAGAACTGGGGTCCTTAGAAACAGGTTAACGTATGCCCCAACGAGGGTCTTCCCCAAGAAAAAGAGTGCAAGACCCATGCCAGCGTTGGAATTTAAACTCAAACCTCAAGTCAGTGTTGCCAGCATTCAGATGGGACCTGGAGATTTCCTGGAATTACAACTGATCTCCAGAGTACGAAGATCAGTTCCTCTGGAGAAAATGGATGCTTTGGAGGGTGGAGTTTATGGCTTTAAAACCCAACTGACATCCCTCCCCACCCCAAAGCCCACCCTCCACAGGCTCCACTACCAATCTCCAGGGATTTCCCAACCTGGAGTTGGGAACCCTACTTCAAATAGAGACAACTTCAATGCATCACCTTTCAGATACCCTGACTGGAACTAATGAAGGCACAGCGCCCTGCTGGAGAGAGGGAAGGAGAGAAGAAGAGATTGAATTTATACCCTGCCCTTCACTCAGAGTGGTTTACAATCTCCTTTCCCTTCCTCTCCCCACAACAGACACCCTGTGAGGTAGGTGGGGTTGAGAGAGCTCTCAGAGAACAGTGATTGACCCAGCTGGCTGCATGTGGAGGAGTGGGGATTCAAACCCGGTTCTCCAGATTTGAGTCCGCCGCTCTTAACCACTGTACCAAACCACTACAACAAAGAGAGTGTACAGGATTCAAACCCAGAGACACAACCTATGGGGAATCACCAGACCTAGGCGGAGATCAAACACACAATTAGACCCAACATAGGCGCAAATGCCGGGCAGATTTAAAGGGCGCAATCAGACAGCAACATCTGCAAAGTGTCCTGCAGCCATCAGCAAACTGTTCTGCTCCACCGCAGAGGCAGAGTTAAAGGACACCGGGGAAAATCCAGTAGCGAACGGGTTGCAATGGGCCACACATGGACTTTCCCCTGTCTGATCACTCCAGCACGCTCTCATGGCATCCGGATGGTCTGATCAAGCCATCCCAACTCCGTACTGTCGTCCCCCCCACCCCTTCTCAGTATGTGCATCATCGCAAACTCCATAGGGAGCCCTCAGTGCGGAGGTGCGATTCATCGATTCCTCGGTTAAGTGCATGGGAAACAAACGGCCAAAAAACAACAACAACCCAACTCACCCCACAGTTGTGTCTGATCACACACTGACGGGCTGCGACTGCAGCTTCAAAAGGAGATGTGATCTCACAACTGCGGGTCAAGTTCCTATGGAGGAAACAGCCTCGCTTCCCCCTTGCTGTATCTGGCGTGTGTGACCCCACTTCTAATCCACTGCACCCCAGGGATTGTATATCAAAGTCAGCTTCAGAACAAAGCTCCACACTTCAAATCAATTTCTAAGCCTGAGCAGCAACTGAACACGTGCAGAGGGCAAACAGCTGTTTTCTAAAACACCGGCCCTTGTTTTTTTTTTCCTGCAAGCAACAGACCACAGGCCAAACTGGAACACCCCCACCACCCCACTAATGATTTCACAGATAAACCATGCAGAGAGATGGACACAGGGCTGGCTTGTTGTTGTTAAATTTTAGGGCAACAGCTCAACGAGGGCGCCATTCTGGCTGGCCTCGTCCACTCCTCACCCCACACAGGAAGCCTCCCTTGTCGGCTTCTTGCTCTGTTCCCGGCAAGAGACTCCCCTCTTTGCAGCCCCCCAGACAGAAAGAGAAGAAGACAGACGCAGGGAACAGCCTGGGAAAACGCCACTCACCCTCGGCCGCCCCTGTGGTCTCTCTGGAGCTCCTTTTGCAGCCCAGCACAAGCTCCCTCCCCTCGAGTGATCCCGCCCCCTCCCCGGCTTGCATTTGAAGCTCGCCCCCTCAGCCAGTTTGGTGTAGTGGTTAAGTGCGCGGACTCTAATCTGGGAGATCCGGGTTTGATTCCCCACTCCTCCACTTGCACCTGGCTGGATGACCTTGGGCAAGCCATAGCTCTGGACCAGCTGTTCCCTCAAGGACAGCTTGGGAAAGAGCTCTCTCAGCCCCACCTGCCTCACAGGGTGTCTGTTGTGGGGAGGGGGAGGGAAAGGAGTTTGTAAGCCGCTCTGAGACTCCAAGTGAGTGAAGGGCGGGGTATAAATCCAATCTTTTTCTTCGGCCCGCCCACTGTGGCTCTGATGCCTGCCCCCGTCCCACCCCAACCGAGGGGCGGGGGCGCCAGAATGTATCCTCGCCTAGTGGGCGGAAAAACCTGGGGCCGTCACTGGACGGACAGCCGACATCCTGGCGTAAGCTGATCCGGCCTCCACCACACCAGAGCAGATATCCATTGATTAGCACACGGGAAGCCTTGCAAGAAGCGGGAAAGCACTCGCCTGTCCATTCTGCACTCTAGGTATTCCTTCGATTCCTGCCTGCACAAGTTGTTCTCAAAGCCATTCTCCCGCAGACACTGCATGTATTTTTCTTTGAAGGCTTTACATTCACCTGCGACAGGTACATGAAGTGGGGGGGAAGAGATACAGAATCACCTCCTGAACAAAACTGATTATGCTAGGGACAAGACTGACAGGTGGGGAGCTGTTTCACCTTCCCAAAACATTCTGTGGCAGAACTCCCCCCCCCCATTTATTTATTTATCTTATTATTTGTGCACCTTTTTTCTATTATTAACCTTAATACACAATATCATTGTGCATATTTTTGAAGAATTGTGTCTGTGTGTGTATAGTGCCAGTTTGATGTAGTGGTTAGGAGTGCAGACTCTAATCTGGGAGAACTGGGTTTGATTCCCCACTTCTCCACTTGCCGCTGCTGGTGTGACCTTGGGTCAGTCACAAGTTCTTTCAGAGCTGTTCTCTCAAGAGCAGTTTCTCTCAGAGCTCTCTCAGCCCCACCTACCTCACAGGGTGTCCGTTGTGGGGAGGGGAAGGAGATTGTAAGACGCTCTGAGAATCCTTCAGGGAGTGAAGGGTGGGGTATAAATCCAATCTCTTCCTCTTCTTTTTCCTCTTTATAAAACTCATTTATACCCCATCTTTCTAACCCAATGGAGACTCAAAGTGGTTTACATCATTCTCCTCTCCTCCATTTTATTCTCACAACCCTGTGAGGTAGGCTAGGATGGGTGCGTGTGACTGGCCCAAGGCAAGCCTCTATGGTAAAGTGGGGATTTGAACCTGGGTCTCCCAGATCCTGGTCTGACACTCTAACCACTACGCCACGCTAGCACCCAAGAATATATATATATACTTTATTGTCATTGTACATAGTACAATGAAATTAAAAAGTGCCATCATTCAGTGACTCGCAACATATAATCATGCGCACTCACACAGACATTCACGACTGCTTCTCCCTTGTGATTTACATAGCAACCAAACCACTGTTTCCCCCAGATTTCAGTCTCATGCAGCATTCAGGGCAATAATAGCTCTCGAGTAAAAACTGTTTTTTAGTCTATTTGTCCTTGTTTTGATTGTCCTATATCTTCTGCCCGAAGGCAGCAGTTCAAACAAGGAATATGCAGGATGTGATAAATCCTGTAGGATGTTCTTCACTTTTTTCAGACATCGAGAACTGTACAGTTCCTCCAGAAGTGGGAGAGGACAGCCAATTATCTTCTGGGCTGTGGTGATGACTCTCTGGAGTGCTTTCCTATGTTGCAAGCATAGATTAAAAAGCAGTCTTCTTGACTGCTCTGAATTCTTTGGTAGAACAAGATAAAAGGGCAATAATGCATTGCTATTTGGGGAAAAAAACACATCCGATATATAATTTAGGAGTGGATTATTTGGGGGAAGGTAGAGATTATACCTTTCTTCTATCAGATAAATGATCCTCCAATTCTTTCCCACATTTTAATTTGTTATTATTTTGTACCCTTTTTAAATTTAGAGTTCCTGCCATGTAATTTCTTGAAAACAAAAATACTTCTGAGGGTGAAACAGAAGGCTCATTCTTAAAGTAAGTAAATACTAATTTAAGTAGGAATGCATGTACAGGTTAGTACAAAAGAAAATATGCCTTCCTGGACTAGGGTGAGCATAGTCTGCCTTCATTTCATTTCTCTCCAAGCGTGAAAAACAGGCCACTGGATGTACTGCACTGTTTCTATTTCATTGTTCTTGAAACTGTGTGGCATACTTTTGGCACTGTTTGTTGCATACATCATACTGGTCTTAACTGCATGTTTCTTAGAACTCTGCATTCCTCTTGCAGTCTCAACAAGAAACGCGGACGAGAAATGAAGTAAATACACAGAGACGATCACCTGTTAAGTTACATGGGGATGTCAATAACTTGCCCCAACGATTACTATTATAACACCTAAACTGCTGACCTGGAGAGCCCATACTAGCCCGATCCGGTCAGATCTCGGAAGCTAAGCAGGTTCAGCCTTGGGCAGTATTTGGAAGGGAGACCTCCAAGGAATACCAGGGTTGTGACGTAGAGGCAGGCAATGGCAAACCACCTCTGAAACGTCTCTTGCCTTAAAAACAAAAGTCTAACTCGCCACCTAGTTGTGCATAATGCTAAAGAGCTAGAACCTCTGGCTGCAAAATAATCTTAGGATCTCCTGGCTAGTCAACCCACAGTGCCATCGAACAATAATAATTATTACCTAAACTACTTCTAAACCTGCAGTGAAGTTGCTATAAGGCTGCGTGAGACGGATAGAAAGAGAGAGAGATGAGCAGCATAAGTATTTCTTTTGCTTACTGCAATTAAATAACAACAAATAAAAGTAGAAGACGATATTAGAATTATACTCCACCCTTCACTTGGAGTATCAGAGTGGTTACAATCTCCTTCCCTTACTCTCCCCACAACAGACACCCTGTGAGGTAGGTGGGGCCGAGAGGACTGCTCTTTCGAGGACTGCTCTTTCGAGAACAGCTCTGAGAAAAACTTGTGACTGACCCAAGGTCACTCCAGCTGGCTGCATGTGGAGGAGGAGTGGGGAATCAAACCCAGTTCTCCTGATTAGAGTCCGCTACTCTTAACCACTACACAAGCTGGCTCTCTTGGTGGTAGCAGCATAACTTAGCATAACGTGCTTATTACAATTAAATGGCGACAAAATAAAAGTAGTACGCTGTATTTGTTCTGCTTATTGCCAGCAAAGAACAATCAAATAAAAATAGTAGCATAACTGTTTTTTTAGTTTACTGCAATGATAGAGCTATGAAATAAAAGTAGTACAATCCATCCAATAGTCTGGGTTTCACACCTGGAGAGAAATGAGATAGAACGGATTATATTTACCCTAGTTCACTATTTAATTTATACTCTACCCTCCCCGCAAGCAGGCTCAGGGCGGCTTACATAACTGGTCTACACTGACCGCTAAAACACATAAAACAGTTTAAAACTATTACATACAATAATTACAATAAAATTTCAAGTACAATAACATCAGTCAAAGTGCCAGTGCTGTTCCGTATTCTGTCCTGCAGTGGTTTGAGTCCTACCTTGAAGGTAGGTTTCAGAATGTGGTGTTGGGGCTGCTGCTTTTTCCCTTGGCCTCTGGCCTACAGGGCCCCACTACGTTCCATCTAGCGCCCCGCCGCCGCTGCCGCCGCCGCTTTTCAGCACTTATGTAAAGCTACTTAGAAAGGTAATATGGAGATTTGGTACTAACCTGTGCATCCATTCTTACTTTAATTTCGTATTTATTTGCTGGCTTAAGAGTACGCGTATAGGGACCCACCCGGAGCCGAACCGAGGCGCCAGTCCCGTTCACACCCCAAACGGCCAAAGGGACTAGCGCCTTGACCGAGCGGAGGGCGCCCCGCCCCGCCCCGCCCCGCCCCGCCCCGCTTCCCTCCGCTCACCGAAATGATCCAGGGGGAAGGCGCCCTTGTCCGGCGGCTTGGGCTTGAAGCTCTTGCTCCCGAAGTTCATCGCCGTCGACATGGCAGCGGAGCGATCCCCCCGGCCCGGTCCAGGGCCGCCGCCGCCGCCCACGTGGGCCGAAATCGCCCCCACTTCCGGGTTCCGGAGTCCCTCAAGGCGGGGCCGTGGATCGCCGAGCGAGGCCGGAGCAGCAGATCGCGGAGAGGCTCGAGCGAGGGTCTGCAGCCGGGTGGAAGGAGTGCCTGGAGTGTGGCATCCCTCGCTCGTGGCTCTTCGGACGGCAGTACGATCTCTCTCCCCCCCCCCCCCCCCCGGCCACCAGTACTCAGATGCATTTACAGAACAAGGGAGAAATAAACGCAGGTTTACACATACAACCACACCACGTCCCTCCTCTGTTGCTGCAGCAGAAACCAACGCAGAGTTTTTTGCGGCAGTCAGCCCGGGGATGCCAGCCTCCAGGTGGGAACTGGGGATCCCCTAGAACTACAGCTCATCTCCAGACTATAGGAGTTTCCCAACCTGGATCTGGCATCCCTACCCCCCACCCCCAATCTGCTGCTGGTAGGGTTGCCAAGTCCGGGTTGGAAAATACCTGGGGACTTTGGGGGTGGAGCCAGGAGAAGGTGGGGTTTGGGGAGGGGAGGGGCCTCAGCAAGGTACAATGCTATAGAGTCCACCCTACAAAGCAGCCATTTTTCCAGGGGAGCTGATCTCTGTCAGCTGGAGATCAGTTGTAAAAGAGGGAGATCCCCAGGCCCCACCTGGAGGATGGCAGCCCTAGCTGCTGGTGGTCAGGGGGGACCTAGCTTTAACGATGCTGTGGTGGTTTGAGATAAAGCCGCTCAAGGTAAAACGAAATCCTTACCACATTGGAGAGCCAGTTTGGTGTCGTGGTTAGGAGTGCAGACTCTAATCTGGGAGAACTGGGTTTGAGTCCCCACTCCTCCACATGCAGCTGTTGGCGTGACCTTGGGTCAGTCACAAGTTCTTTCGGAGCTGTTCTCTCAAGGGCAGTTCTCAAAAGAACTCTTTCAGCCCCACCTACCTCACAGGCAATGTTCCCTATAAGCGGTGGAGTCTTGTGAGCAAAAATTCTGCTTTGTGAGCTACTGGCATTAAAGCTGTGAGCAAGCGATTTGGCTACTGCATACATTAGTTTGCTCTGGAGCCATCCTTCCAGACCTAAGACAAAAGTGTGTGAGCTGGAGGTTAACAAACTGTGAGCTAATGCACACTAACTCAGCTTAGAGGGAGCACTGCTCACAGGGTGTCTGTTGTGGGGGAGGGGACGGGAAAGGAGATTGTAAGCCGCTCGGAGACTCCTTAGGGTAGGGAGGGATGGGCTATAAAGCCAATATCTTCTTTTTTTAATGGTAGGCAGGAAAACCATCACCTGTACATAGAGTTGCCAACTTCCAGGCGAAGCTTGGAGATTGCCCAAATTATGAAAAAGGAAAGGGAACAAAAAACTTAACCCAAGAAATATCAATTAAGAACCTAAAAGGTTAAATACATACAAATAGGAGGGCCCAGTCTTAAAATCAATAGATATAGAACATTGACATATAGATAATACGGCAATAAAAATATTTATTTACTAGGAATAAGGCCCGTTGTGGAAATAAATACAAGGGGCTCTAGAAAGAGGCTCTGGGAGAGTGCCCCAGCCTTGGGCACTCAACGTCAATTTGCTGTGGCAGCCTCAGCAGGGTATAAGGACACAGAGTCCACCATTTTCTCCAGGGGAAGATCTCTGTCATCTGAAGAGCAGTTGTAATTCGACATGATCTCCATCCCTCCTCTGGAGATTGGCAACAATCGTTCCCCATGAGGGAACAGGTGGTTTGGAGGGTGGAGTCTATGGCACTGAACCTGTCTGAGGTCCCACCCCTGCTGAAACCTCACCCTCTCTTGGGTCCACCCTCAAATCTCCAGGAATTTCCCAACCTGGAGATGGCAACTCTATCTCCCTCCCAGCCAAGTGTCAATGTATCGTTATCTGCCCCTTGGCTTCAGCTTTCTATCTCCTCCCCCCTCCCCCCTAGAGAACAGTTGTAATTCTGAGTGATCTCCAGTCCCCACCTGGAGATTGGCAACAATGGTTCCCCATGAGGGACTCACTGGCTTGGAGGGTGGAGTCTATGGCATTGTACCTGTCTGAGGTCCCACTCCTCCTCAAACCTCACCGTCTCCAGGCTCCATCCCTCAAATCTCCAGGAATTTTCCACCTGGAGTTGGCAACCCTCTCCTTCCCAGCCACTCATCAACCTCACTCTTCAATTTTCCATCTCCACCCCGCACAGCCTCCACCGTGTTCTGAAGCCCTGACTGCTATGTCACATTGGCTGTCATAGGGGGTCCATCTCAGCCCGGTATAAGGACACAGAGTCCACCATTTTCTCCAGGGGAACTGATCTCTGCCATCTGGAAAACACTTGTAATTCTGAGTGATCTCCAGCCCTCACCTGGAGATTGGCAACCATATTTCCCCTGCAGGAAAAGTAGTCTTTCTCTGCAATGGGGACCAAAGCAGCTTACATCATTCTCCTCTCCCCCTTTTGACTTGCACAACAACCCTGTGAGGTAGGTTAGGATTAAAGTCTGTGACTGGCCCAAATCACCCACTCAGCAAGAACCTGGGTCTAGCAGATCCTCCTCTGAAGCGCTGCCTGCTACGCCCAGGGTACCCAACCTCCAGGTGGAGCCTGAAGATCACCAGATATCACAATTGAACTCCAGACAACAGATCTCCCACCATACCGGAGAAAATGACTGCTTTGGAGGGTGGCCTCTATGGCATTCTGTTCAGCTGCCCCAGTGAGTTTTCTCCCAGAGGCCAACATAGGTGTCGAAAGGGGCTTTCAGAGAAGCAAGCTTGGTTGCCTAGCAACAGGCACTGAGAGAAAAGTTGCCAGCCCCTAAATACCTGGTGATTTGTGGGGTGGACCCTGTGGAGGGAAACATTTTTTGGGGGGAAGGACTCAGCAGGGTATAATGCCATAGTGTCTACCCTCCAAAGCAGCCATTTTTTCCAGGGGAACTGATCTCTGCCATCTGGAGAGCACTTGTAATTCTGAGTGATCTCCAGCCCTCGCCTGGAGATTGGCAACTCTTTGCCCACTGCCAGGTGGGTCTAACTGTCCCCTCAGTGGCCTGCTTCTGTCAGTAAAAAGACGACGGACTTTCAGCATAACCCCTCCCCTGCCCACTGCCAGCTTGGCAACCTAGCTTGCTCTGATTAGGGAAATACAAGGAGATTGAGGGGGGGGATCCTGTGGAGGGCAGCATTTGCGAGGTGGGGGGATGGAAGGACTCAGCAGGATCTAATCAGAAGTCTCACACTTGGGCAGTACACCCCATTAAAGTCCCTCCCTTCCCCAAACCCCACTCTCCTCAGGTTCTACTTTCAAAAGATCTGACAACCCTACACCCTCTCCAAGTTTAGGAATATCCCAGTCTGGAGTTGCCAACGCTATGGAGTTCAAGCAGCTGTTCCCTTCTTGAATCTGGTTTTCGTTTCTGCTCCCCTATTGTAATGAATGCAGCTTGAAACTGAAAACGCCACCCAGGTCAGTTATGTAACTCCTAATTTAAATGCCTCGAAACACGAGATCTTCATTGTGCCGTTCCCATAATGATTAATAACAGGTTTTTCTGGATTTACACACAATTAGTTGTTTACTGTAATACAAAACCACGTGCGGTAATCGACTTCCATTCGTCCCGTTTACCAATAAAACAATATTCAGTGCTTCGGACTGCCTACACGGGAGAGAAACAGAAGGCACCAAAACAAAATGTCGCACCGCTCTCAGGTTCCAGCAAAGCAGATCTGTTTCCAGATCTTAGTCTGATTTCTGTCAAGGACACGGGGTAAGAGCGGACCAGCTTTTCCGCTGGCGGAAATGGGAGGAGGCCGCGTTGGGGATCAATGGACCTGCCTGGAAAAAAGCCATCTGAGGTGGGGCCTGTAGAAAAGAGGGATTAGCTAAGAGAGAGTGGAAAAGATGGCACTCTTCAACCCACAAATAACTTCTTATCCCCCCAAATTAAGTAGTCTGTTAAACCAGGGGTGGGCAAACTGTGGCTCGGGAGCCGCATGCGGCTCTTTCTCATATATTATGTGGCTCCCGGCAGGGCGGCTGGGGAAGCTAAATATCATTAACAAACAAATATCACTGGACAAATTAATATCATCATCAATATCTGCTTTTACCCCTTTTGTTATTATTTCTGGCAGTCTCATTTAATGTTAATAAAAAGCAAATTTGCTTATTTTCCAATAAAAGCAGGTAATATTTGTTCATGTCTTGTGGTTCTCAAACATTTGATGTTTATTCTACGTGGCTCTTACGTTAAGCAAGTTTGGCCACCCCTGTTCTAGGTGGCTCTTACGTTGAGCAAGTTTGCCCACCCCTGTGTTAAACCATTAATGTTCATAACCTATTTAATTTTTTTAAAAAATTGCTGTCAAGCCACAGTTGACTTACGGTGATCCCATAGGGTTTTAAAAGCAAAGGCCTTCAGAGGCGGTTTGGCACTTCCTATCTCCATGTCATGCCCTTGGTAATATTCCTTGGCGGTCTCCCATCCAAATACCAGCCAGGTCTGACCAATGCTGTGGAGTCTCTTTTTTTTTTTTTAATTAACAATTTTTCAAATTTTACAACAAAAACAAGTCATATTTTGTATTACAAATTTGCTTTAAAACTTAATAAACCATAACAAACAATACTTTACATTGCAATTGTCCTCACTGAAAGTAACTTTACTGTTTTCTCCAAACTATCACATATAAATCATTTTTTGGTATGCAGGATTTGCTGGAAGTATCTCTTCTTTAGCTAGATAGGTTATAATAGTAAACCATACACTAACAACTTTTTTTTGGTACAGATTTGGAGGGCTATCACTGTTTAAGTATGATAACTTAGATAATAAAAAGTTGTCCCATAACTTTTGTTGCCATTTAATTAAAGTTGGAACAGATGGATCTATCCACCTGGTGGCTATAAGATTCTTGGCTACTGTTAGTAACATTGAAATCTTTACCTTTTCGTTTTGTGTAAATTTTAAATTTCGCCAGTGCTCCAACAAGATAACTTCTGGTTTCATTGGTAAGTTGTTTCCTGTTATCTCTAAGATACAATCTAATATTTTTTTCCAAAACCGCTTTATTTGCAGGCAATCCCATCAGCAGTGCATGACATTTGCTCTTTGGCCACATTTCTTACAATTTGGTGAGAATTTATTATTTATTATATTAGAAATTGTGGGAGGTACATACCACCTTGCCAAAATTTTAAAATTCTGTAAATTCACTGCGTGTATTTTAGATGTTATACTAGGGGCAGTCCATATTTCTTTTTTTTGTAAAGAAATTTTTATTTTTCAAAAAAAAAAACATCGAAAATAATACATTTAACCTTATACAAATCCCTTTTTCCATATTAAATAACATTTTGTTCTATTTGTACATTCTATTTTTATCTTGTTTTGGTGGTTTCCCACCACATCTGAAGCATAACACATTTTCCATTTTATTCAAAATAGTAATACTTATATCTATGTTTCGTTTCTGGTAACGGTTATATAGCTTTAAAATACTTATACTTATACACCAATTCTTATTTTCTATACTCTTATGTATTTCTAAATAAAAACAGTTTCATTGTCTAATTTTAACTAAAACATTCATATAATATATTTCTATTCCTTTATGCTATTATAACCATGTATAGATATAGTTTTTCATATCCCAATACTTTTCAACATATTCTTTCAAATCTTTCCAGTCTTCCAGAAAGGTCTCTGAGTACAGATTATTCAACTTTCTAGTCCATTTATCCATTTCAGCCATATATAACAATTTTTTCAACCATTCCCACACTTCTGGTATTTTTTCATTTTTCCAATTTTGTGCATACACCATTCTTGCTGTTGTAATCATATACCATATTATTGTCCTTTTCTTTACATTTATCTCTTCTAGTTTAAGTCCTAGCAATAACATTTCAGGCAACTTCTTAAATGTACATTTCAAGATTTTTTCCATTTCTGCATGTATTTTTGACCAATAAGTCTTTGCTTTATCACAAGTCCACCACATATGATAAAAAGACCCTTCTTTCTTTTTACACTTCCAACATTTGTTAGACATATTTTGACCAATATTTGCAATTTTTTTTGGTGTCATTGGGCAGTCCATATTTCTGACCAATCCTCTTCTGTCAATTCGATATTTAGATCTTGGTGCCATTGCTTTTGATATAGGGTTAGTTTTTCTTCCTTAGCGTCACTTAAGATTCTATATATTTTTGTAATTAAGCCTATTATGTGGTCTTTTGATTGGCTTATTAAATTTTCAAAAGGGGTTTTAATTCTGTTTCTAGTCTCTGTCAATTGAGGGGATTCCAGTAGATGTTTTATTTGTAAATATTTATACCAGTGTACTGGTTTTTTTATTTTTGATTCTAATTTAACTTTATCTCTTACTGCTCCTTTTTCCATAAAATGTTCAAGTCTGGTTATTCCTGCTTGATACCAGTCTGAGTATGATTTCGTATCATTTCCAGGTTCAAACCAGGATTGATTTGTATATGAGGCTATGCTTGAAATGTCAGGGGCTAGAATTTTTCTCCAACGTTCCCATATTAGCAGAGATGTAGATAATGTGTTTTTTTGTTTTTTTCTTAAAGTTTTAATTTTGCCAGAATTCCACGGTAGGTCATATAAAGGAATTTGTTTCATTTGAAATGCTCCAAGATCTATCAGTGTCCAAGCTGGGGGGTCCTTAGCAATAGCAGCTTGAATAAGTGCTGCTATAAGGGTGGCTTCATAGTAAAGTGCTAAATTTGGGTAGTCTATTCCCCCTCGTGAAGAAGGTCTACACAGTGTCTTCTGATTTATCCTTGGTTTTTTGTTATTCCAGAAGAATTTATTCAAATCGGCTTGCCAGGACAACAGCTGTTTTTTTGAAATAGATAATGGGAGAGTTCTAAAGAGGTATACATATTTAGGTATTATAAAATTTTTGATTAAATGAAATTTATCATTCCAAGACAAAATTTTGGCTGACCGTTCTTTTAAAGTTGTTTTGATTTCTTTATGTAATCTTTCATAATTGTATTCAAACAGCAAGTCTTGTTGTAAAGTTATATGGACGCCCAAATATTTCCATGATTTTACTGGAATTTTATATTTAAAAATCCTAGTTATATTATCTACCCATTTTGTATCAATGTTTAAAGGATGAATGTATGACTTTTCTTTATTGAATGTTAGGCCAGAGACTTCTCCAAATTTTTCCATAATATCCTGAAGGTCTATTAATGTATTTTCAGGTTTAGTAATGTAGATTATGATGTCATCGGCATAAAGGGAGATTTTGTATTGTGTATCACCAATTTGTATACCCATGATTTTTGTATTTTTTCTAATAGTTTCGGCCAATGGTTCTATGGCTAAAATAAAAAGAAGTGGAGACAGGGGGCATCCTTGACGAGTTCCTCTCTGTAGTTGTATTGGGTTGGAAAAATGGTTATTTACTTTTAGTTTTGATGAAGGATTATCATATATTGCTTGTATAGTTCTTTGAAATTTCTCGCCAAATTCCATATGTTGTATTAGTTTTTGTAAATATTTTATATTGATGCTGTCAAAAGCCTTTTCTACATCTAAGGCAATTAACAAAGCTTCTTGTTTATTTGTAGTACAATAATTTATTATGTTTATTAATTTTCTAGAGTTTTCCATAATATTACGATTTGGAAGAAATCCAGTTTGATCTGTACTTATGTAATTAGGAAGTATCTTTTTCATACGATTTGCAATGATTTTAGTAAAAAGTTTTGAGTCTGTATTAAGTAAAGTGATTGGGCGGTATGAAGATGCTAATAGCTTGTCTTTATGAGGTTTAGGGATTAAAATTATTTTGGAATTTAGCCAAGAACTTGGTAAAATGCCATTTTCCATTATATTGTTGGCCAATTCTAAATAGTGATCTATTAACTCTGTTTTAAATATCTTGTAAAATTCAAACGGAAAGCCATCTGGACCTGCTGTTGAGCTATTTTTAGCTTGGGCAATTACTTCTAGGATTTCTGTTTTAGATATTTGAGCGTCCATATACATTCTATGTTGGGTTGTCAATTTTTTAAAAATGTCATTGTATTCAAAATATTTATCTAATACTCCTTTTTCAGGATTTTTAGATTTATATAAATTAGAAAAATATTCTTCCATTACTTGGGTAATTGATTTTGTTTCTGTGTGGATTTTTCCTTGAAAATCTCGCAAAGCATGAATATATCTCTGTGATTTTTTTTTCTTTTACTCTCCATGAGAGTATTTTCAATGTTTTAGGTGTTTTTCTCCAGTACTGTTGTCTTAAAAAAAGTAAACCTTTCTGTATTTTTTGTGAGGTTTCTGTTTCTAGTATTCTTTTTTCAGCCATCATCTGTTTAAGTATTGTCTTATTTCCTGTGTCTTTATGCTCTTGTTTTTTTTTAATAAATTTATTTTTGAAAGTTTTTGCACAATTATTCATTTCTAAAGAGTTAACTTTTACATATTATTGGAGCCCTTCACCATTACTCAACCATACATATAATTTGGACCAGATCATCATTGGATCTATCTTAGCGCTTGTATTCAAAAGAAAACCTAACTTACAGAGTTCTGCCCACTCCAACAATCTAGTAATCAATATTTCTTTCCCCGGTAATGATGTCGCTTTCCACGCTTTAGCCCGCGAAATCCTAGCTGCCGTTAAAATATATACAAGTAATTTTTGATCATTTCTCAGCAATCCCTCCGGAAATATATTTAACAAACAAATTTCGGGTAATAATGGGATATCTAATCCCAGCACCTCTTTAACCAATGTGTTCACCATTAGCTAATACCCCTTCATTTTTTCACATTTCCATCACATGTGATAATACGTTCCAACTTCAGTACCACACAGCCAACATTTGTTCGACACATTCTTATAACATTTGTGGAGCCTATCAGGGGACCAATGCCATCGGTAAAATACTTTATAAATATTTTCTTTATAATTTACCGCCCCTAAAAATTTAATTGTTCTCCAGATTTTTGCCCACTGATCAATTTGAATATTATATCCGAAATCTTCCATCCATTTTATCATATTAGTCTTTACTCTTTCTTCTTGCATTTCATATGTTAGGATGATCTTATAGTTGCTTTTAAGTTTGTTATTACTCATCCAATTTACATCTAATTGGTTTGGGGTCAACTCAAAACCTACTTTTCTATCCAAATTATATCTAGAAATCTGTTTCTTTCGCGATTTGTTCGCGAATCTGTTTCTTTCGCGATTTGTTCAATATTCTTTAACTCACCCTTTTTATCCAATATTTTATCATAGGTTAAGATGTTTTTTGTGTTTACAAGTGATGGTTTTGCAAACGCCTCCAGTGGTGAAACCCATCTAGGGATTTTCATATAAAATTTCTCTTTTATCGCTAACCAATTTCTCAGGAGAGCAGCTCTTAATATATGCGTACTAAAGTTAGTATGGATCTGGTGTTTATTGTACCATATGTACGCATGCCAGCCCATATAGAGATCATGTCCCTCTAGAGCCAAGATCCTACTATTGTTCAAAAACAACCATTCTCTCACCCAGAGTAAAGCTGCCGCTTTCCCATAAAGCTCCCAATTTGGCAGGGCAATCCCTCCTTCCTCCTTCCGATCTTGTAGAATCTTCCATTTTACCCTCGGTTTTTTAGGGAACCAAATGAATTTTCTCATAGATTCATTATTTTTTTTGTAAAATATTGCATTTTCTTTTAATAATGGAATCGTTTGAGCCAAAAACAGGAATCTTGGGAGGATATTCATTTTTATCGCGGCAACTCTACCTAACCAGGAGAGTTTTAGATTTTTCCAGGTTTCAAGGTCTTTTTTAATTTTTTTTAACAGGGTATCATAATTGTCTTCTATCAGTGAGCTGGTTTTGTTTGTACATATTACTCCGAGATATTTCGCTTTTTTAACGATCTCAATTCCAAATTTATTCTGGACTTTCAATTGTTCCTGAAGGGGACAGTTTTTTGACAACATCTTTGTTTTCTTTAAATTTATTTTTAAACCCGAGACTTTCCCGTAATCTGTAATTACCTCCAGTAGTCTATCTAAGGAGTTTTCTGGTTCTTCCATGATAAACATTATATCATCTGCATAAGCGCGTATCTTATATTCTTGCCCTTTGATCCTGAGGCCTTTGATATTTTTATCCTCTCTAACTTGTTCACAAAGTGTTTCTAATGTGAATATGAATAATAATGGGGATAAGGGACATCCTTGTCTTGATCCTTTCTCGATCTTAATCTCTTTTGTGATATGAGAGTTTATTCGTAGTCTAGCTGTTTGTTTCGTGTAAATTGCTTTAATCATGGTTTCAAATTTATCTCCTACATTATATTCTGATAACTTAGTCTTTAGAAAGTCCCAAGATAGATTGTCAAATGCTTTTTCTGCATCCATAAACATTATCATGGCAGGTTTTTCCGGATGTACCTCATAAAATTCCAATACATTCATTAATGTCCTCCAATTCTCTCGTAGGTGTCTATTTGGTAGAAAGCCCACTTGGTCACTACTGATGATCTGGGTTAGTACTTTTTTAAGTCTTTCTGCAAGAATATTAGCGTAGATTTTATAGTCCGCATTTAAAAGTGATATCGGCCTATAGTTACTGATGTTATCTAAATTATCTTCTCCTTTCGGAATTAATGCGACTAAAGCCTCATTCCAGGAGTCTGGGGCAGAGCCTTTATTACCTATCTCCTTCACCAGATCTTTAAATACTAGAGATACTTGCCCCTCAAAAATCTTATAAAATTCACTTGGAATACCATCTGGACCTGGTGTCTTATTGGGTTTCTGTCTTTTAATGGCTTCCACCACCTCACATATTGATATTGGGTCATTTAAGTGTCTTCTTTGTTCTTCTGACAATTTAGTTATTTTTGTTCTTTCTCTAAGGTAGTTTCTACTCATATTCTCTTCTTTATTCTCTTGTTTATACAGACTAGTAAAATATTCTTCCGTTATTTTTTTAAAATCTTTTAACAAATATTTATTTTTTCCTTTATTATCTTTTAGGGAAATAATATATTTCTTCCCCTCTTCCTTTTTTAATTTATACGCCAACCATCTAGATGGTTTGTTGGCGTTTTCAAAAAAAAATAGCTTATTATATTCTATGTTTTTCACTATTTCTTTATTTAGTAATAAGTTTAGCTCATGTTGTTTATATTGTATCCGTCGCAGCGCCTCTTGTTCCCCTTGCCTCTTTAATCTGTTCTTTTCTTCTATTTTTATTTGTTCAACCAAACTTTTATATTCCCTATTTTCTTGCTTTTTCTTCCAGATAGTAAAACTAATCATTTTACCCCTTATATAAGCTTTAAAGGTATCCCATACTATTTTAAGAGGAATATGAGGTTGGATATTAATTTTAAAGAATTCCTTTATCTCCCCTTTTAGTGATTCCACAAAACTTTGATCTTTTAAAATATACCTATTCATGGTCCATCTGGAGGCCTTCCTTATTTCCCTAAGAGTTAACAAAATTGGGTTATGGTCAGCAAATGTTAAGGGGCAAATCTCAAAATCCAGCATTTCCATTATTATGGGTCTAGAAGTCCATGCCATGTCTATTCTTGACCAGGACTTGTGTCTACCTGAAAAGAAAGTATATGCCCTTTTATCTTTATATTTAGTTCTCCAGGCATCCAAAAGATCCTGCTCTTCCGCCAATTGAAAAAATATCTCAGGGAGTTTTTGACCTTTATTATTATTATTATTCATTTTTTTAGAATTAACCTGAGTCTTCCTATCTAGTGTTCTATCCACCACAGCGTTAAAATCCCCAATCACACAAATTCTATCATATTTTTTTCCCCTTAGTACTTCGGCTAGTTCTTTGTAGAATTGGCTTTGATTGGCATTTGGAGCATAAATATTTACTATGATGTATTCCTTCCCATTTCTAGTTACGTTAACAGCTACCATTCTACCATCTTTAGAAGCAAACACAAGCTGCGGATTTAGAGATTCTTTAACATAAGTTACTACCCCTCTTTTTTTTTGTATCTCGTCCACAGCAACAAAAGCTAATCCTAACTTTTTGCATTTCAGATATTTTATATGTTCCTTTTTAATATGAGTCTCCTGGATGCATATTATCTCAGCTTTTATTTTAAGTAGTTGATGGAATGTACGTTTTCTTTTTTGTGGGGCATTGAGACCATTAATGTTTACAGAAAATACCTTAAATTCTTTAAGGCTCGGCTCCATTCTCTTTTTTTGAGTCCTTCTGGTGTGTTTTTAGCTGGTTTCTTGTTTGTATTTGTGGTGAGGTTGGCAATTCCCCTCTCGTCGCTTTTTTTCTTCCCTTCGTTCTGTTTTTCTTCCCTTCTTCCTTATCTTCCTTACCAGCCTCTTCTTCTTTCTCTGATTGTGAAGATTCCTCTTCTCTCTCTTCCCTTTCGTCCTGTAGTCCGAAATCTGTTCCAAAAGATTCCACAAAGTTGTCAAGTTTGAAAATGGAATTCAACTTATGTCTCCTTCCTCTATGTTCAAAAGAGAGGCCTTCTGGAACAAGCCATCTATATTCTATGTTGTGGTCTCGCAGCGCTCTTGCCAACCGCTGATATTCTCTTCTCTTTTCTCTTACCCGCCATGGAACCTCCTTCAAAAACCTAATTTCTTCCCCTTGATATTTGACTTGTTTCTCATATGACGCTCTCATAATCTTGTCTCTTACTTCCTTTCTGTGAAATTTTATGTGGACTTCTCTGGGGGTGTTGTATTTTCTAGTGTGCGCTGTTCCTCTTCTGTACACTCCATCCATTTCCATCAATAGCTCTTGTTTGGTATTAATCTTGAGTTGGTCAGCTATTAATTCCGCCATTTCCTCTTTGAGATTGGATTATATCTTCTCGGGAATATTTTGGCACCTGATAATCTGCGCTGCTTTCTCCATTTCTAGTATGATGATTGAATCCTCAAGTCTCTCGTTCTTTGCCTTCCATTCCTGAAAGTCTAAGTCCATTTCCCGGATTCTAGCGTGCGTTTGCCTGCCCTTTGTAGCCAGTGTTTGGATTTCTGCTTGTAATTCTGTCTTGTTCAGTGACACTTGTGTTTTGACTTCTTCCACTTCCGCCTTGAGTTGCGTGTTCATCTCATCTATTTTATTGTAGAAAATTTCAAATTCTTTCTTAATCATGACGGGTATCCTTTCCTCTACCTTCTCCATTAGCACCGGAAGTGTGTTCTCCATGACTGCTTTGATGGCTGCTGAAACTGAGTCATCGATCATGGTCTTTATGTCCTTTGTTGACAGTCCTGGGTTGCTTGCTCCCGTGGTTGACTTCATCTGTCCAATTGACGTTGTCTGAGATGGAGAAGGAACCGAGCCCTTCCTGGTTGCCCCGGGGATCCCACTAGCCATTATCGGTTTTATTTCTATTAACTAAGTTATCTAGTTACTCAATTAATTTAATCAATGAGAGTTACTTAGTTTAATTAATTAATTTGATTTAAATAGTTAATTTTAATTGATTTAAAATTTAGTATATATTATTTCTATCTAACCCTTAATTAATTGATTTCAAATTTATTTCAGACTAATCAATTCAATTCAAATTAATTCAAATTAATCAATGGGTCAAGTATCAAGTCTCAAATGAATTCACCTGATCAAACTTTTACAATTCCCCTTACCCTCTTATCCCTATATTAAAGCTATGTACAATTAATTAATCAAACACCCCTAATTAAATTTATTTAGGAGCCTCCAAACCCCCTCCCTTTTAATAGATCCCCTGATAGTCCCACCCAGCTAGCAGTTACAACACAGCAGTATACCAGTTATAGCAGAGTTAATTAATAGACAGCTATGTTGTTAAATAATGGAATGAAACTTAATCACTGGTTTCCTTACAAGTCACACTGCAGTAAACACAAAGAGAAAGAAGAGACAGCAAGTTAAACAGTATACCAGTTAATTAATTGCTCTTAACTTGTATGCATTTCTTTTCTATATAAACACTCCCCTAATAAACTCAGTCCACCTTGTATATTGCTCCTCATGTTTAGTTCAGTATCAGTGTTCCAATCTCCGTCACTCCAGTATTTTCTGGTGGGCTCCTGTACGTTTCTTTCCCCGCAGCTCTCTCCACGCCAACGCCGCCGCTTTCCTTTCCCCGGCGCCGTCTCCACACGCCGCTCTGTCGACACTTTGCCAAAGATGCAGGCTGCTCCTCCAGGTCTCCGAGCTGCCGTCCTCTGTCTTCCGCGCCTGCGCACTCCGCACACTGCCGCTCCACCCGACGCCGAACCTCCTCGCGAGCAAAGACTTCTCTGAGGCCTCCAATCGCCTCCGCGGCTCCCCGAAACCGGCAGCTGGGCCTCCGATGACACCCCGGGCAAGTCACAAAGATACAAAAAGAATATTGATTAGTGCAGCATTTTCTTTGATTTCGTTTTTGAGTCCTCCCCCCCCCCTTTACCTCCCTGGCCGTTTAATACTAAGGGGGAACTCCCAGCGTCTTTGCAACCTTACGCTTTTAAGTTGGGCTAACAAAATTAAAGAAAGAAATTAAATGAATACTCAGCTTTTAAGAGTTTGCTTTGAGGGTCCATAGAACGTTTTGGCTCCTCAAGGTTCCTTCCCCTCTTTTCCCGTCCGACACCGAATCTTGGTCTCAGCGGTACACCGACACGGTCTCTGCTCAGAGCAAAGGTATTTTCTGGGGGAGTTTTGTCTCACTCCCCCCTTCAAATACCCAAAGCTCTCTGCTACCTCCAACCCCACAAGTTAGAGGAAAGGCAAACTGTAAAGCCTAGAAAACCGAGGGTTTTTGGGGGCAAGTGAAGGAGCTCACTCTCCCTGCGTCTGCCTCACGGGAAGCCGGAACCGGAACTGTCTTTATGCTCTTTTTCAAGCTTACTTATGTTTTTCTGTAATATTTTAATTTTTTCTTCTTTGTCTTTTTTTAGGTATGATGTTGCAGATATGATATGGCCTCTAAAGACTGACTTCATCGCATCCCAGTTGTTCTGATGCGTTGTGTCATCTGGATTATTCAACTCAAAGAATTCTTTAATTGCTTTTGAAAGTTGTTGTTGTATCTCTGTTTTTAATAAAATTGATTTATTTAAAATCCATTTTTTATTCGTTATTTTTTGTTTACTGAAATCTATTGAACAAGAAACTGGAGAGTGATCAGACCAGATTTTAAATTCTATGTCTGAATGAAGTGTTTTGGGAAGAAGGTCATAAGAACCCAGAATATAATCAATTCTGGTATAAGAATTGAATCTGTAGGAATAAAATGTGTAGTCTTTTACTTCTGGATGTTGTATCCTCCAGACATCTGTAAGACCATATTTTCTAATGATATTTTGGAGTTCCGAGTCATATCTGCTAGATTGGGATTTTTGTCTCTGTTTTCTTTTAGACCTGTCTAGCAATGTGTTCAGTACATAGTTAAAGTCACCTCCTATTATAATCCCTCCTTCTTTAAAAAGCCTCAAAGATTCCAAAGTTTGTTTCATGAATTGTATTTGCCCATCATTAGGTGCATATATTGAGCCTATGGTAATTTGTGTCCCGTCTAGATTACCTTTTACAAACACGTATCTGCCCTGCTGATCTATCATAGTATCTTTCACTTCAAAGTGGGCATTTTTTGCTAACAACACTGCAGTACCTCTGGCTTTAGATGAGCCTGGCGAAGCAAACTGTTGGGTGTACCAGGATGTGGCTAAAACAGGTTCTCTACAGTTTTTTAAATGTGTCTCTTGCAATAATACTATTTTTGGTTTATGCTTCAATATTTGTGACGTAATTCGCCTTCGTTTGATTTTGTTGTTCAATCCACGAACATTCCAAGAGAAAACACTGTTCATAATGGGATTTACAATGCTCAAGAGTTATATTAAAGTAACCAATAACAGATAATTCTAAATAGAAATTCTGTCCCTCTTAGTTTCTAAGAAGTTTTTTGTTAACAGTGAGGAGTATTACACAATTTAAGTATTTATTCCCCCCAAACTCCCTTCCCTCCCTCCCTCCCCAAGTCCCCCACCCACTAAACTTTCAACTAACAATAATTCTTGACTTTAAAGATATTTTAAACAATCTCTTACAATGGTCCGCTTGTAGGCTGGACCTTCAAAGTTTGTAGTTCTTCCTGTGGCTACAAAAACCTTACTGTTCCCTACCCCTCCCTATCTAAATATTACCTTTTAAATTTGTTTTTCCTATGAAGCAAAAGATTATTAATTCTTTAAAGAAACATAGACGGTTATTAAATATAAAGGATATGACAGTATCATTTTACAGACCAGTTTTAAAGGTTGAGTCCCGGACTGGCACTTTGCTAGCTTTGAATGGAGAAAGAGTCATCGAAAGACGTCTCTTAGAAGATTTTTTGGAGATCTCCATCTGCTCTTCTAAACTGAGTTCTTCCGAGAGAGCTGTACCTGTTTCTTCATTGTTGGCATAATAGGTTTTTCCTTGATGTCTCACCATTAATTTGCTTGGAGCAATCCAGTGGTAGTTGATGTGTTCTTCCCGCAGTCTCTGGGTAGTTGTTTTCATTTTTTTACGAAGTTGTAGAGTTTCTGCAGGGAGGTCTGGAAATACCGTTATTTGTACTTCTTGGTATGGGAGGTAACCATTTTCCCGTGCTATTTTCATAATGTCCATCTTTACTCTTATGTCTGCAAAAGACACTAGTATATCTCTAGGGAATTTTCTGGATGCATTATTTGGAGATCCTATCCTGTAAGCTCTCAGTATGTTAGGGAAAATGCCTTCTTCCAACTTCAGAATACTTGCCAGCCATTCTGACATTAATTTCACTAGAGTTGGGGTTTCTGCTGGATCTTCTTGAAAACCCCGAAATTTAAGGTTTTTCCTTCTGGCTAAAGCCTCAAGGGTGAGGACTCTTTCTCTTAATTCGGTTTGTTCTTTTTGTAATTCCAAATTTTTATCATAATTTTGCTTTCCTAATTCTTGTGCTGCTTCTGCCGTTTTTTCAGTAATATCCAAGGCTTTAGTTAAGTCTGTTATTTGTTCTATCATAGATTGCAAAGTCACGTCTAGTTTTTGTGTCAATTTACTCATTATAGATTGTTCAGTTCTTTGTAAGGCGGTTTTTAAGGTCTGCTGCAGTGTTTTTAAGGTTACCGGAGCGTCAGGTGGGTCAGCGTTACCTTTGTTGTCTGCTTCCGATGCCATTTTGGAGCCTCGCTGTTGTCCCGCGATCTCTGCGTCGGCCGTTCGGATAGGCAGTTGTAATCGCTGCTGCGTTGTATTCTCCGTGCCTTTCGTTGCAGCTTTCTTCCCCCCGGGTCCTCGCATATTTGGAGAGGAACCCGTCTCGCGGAGGTCTGTGCTTCAGAGCTTTAAAGATGGGAGGGTTCAGGAGCACTCGGTTCAGGCGTCCGCCATCTTGGCTCGCGACGCCACGCCCCTCGCTGTGGAGTCTCATGAGCAAAAATTCTACTTTGGGAGCTCCAGGCCTTAAAGTTCTGAGCGAGCGATTTGGCTGCTGCAGAAATCAGTTTGCTCTGGAGCTCTCCTTCCTGAGCTAAGACAAAAATGGGTCAGCCGGAGGCTAAGAAACTGTGAGCCAGCTCACACTAACTCTGCTTAGAGGGAACACTGGGGCTGACCCTGCTTAGCTTCTGAGGTCTGACAAAATCAGGCTAGCCTGGGTGATTTAAACTGAAAATCACAGGCATTGGTGTCTATTGTAAGGCTGTGCAGCTTGTTATGGACTTTTGCTATAATATGAGAGCTACACATGAACTATGCCATTAGTTATGTGGGGCATGAGAGTACACTACGTGACCAGTGGGAAGATGGGAAGAGATGCCTACACTATAGGAACAAAGCACCATTTTCTGAGGTTACCACCTCTAGGTGGGAGGCTTGATATCAGAGATCAAATACACTCTCACACACAAAGACAGGAGGTTGTAAACTTACATCTGCGACTCTATACACGCATACATCTTTCATGTACACCTCGTGGCCACTGTTCCCTCTAAGCTGAGTTAGTGTGAGCCAGCTCACAATTTTTTAGCCTCCAGCTCACACATTTTTGTCTTAGCTCAGGAAGGGTGGTTCCAGAGCAAACTAATTTATGCAGCAGCCAAACTACTTGCTCACAACTTTAATGTTAGTAGTTCACAAAGTAGAATTTTTGCTCACAAGACTCCACAGTTTAGAGGGAGCATTGCTCCTGGCGCCCCTTTCATGCCAGCCTTCATCTCCATATGATACATCAAAGAGCATCACACCTGGGCGTGAAGACACTGGGATACTTCCTGAGGACCGGTTCCCATGGTCGGCGTTCCTATGATCCAGAGTATCGGCGCCAGATCCCACTGGCAGCGACATCCTGCCCTGACCATCAGATAGATCTGAATATTGACCCATCCCCTGTCACCCTCTTAGTGGCTAGAGATAACATACGGACCATCTATAGGTTTTCTAGGGATGACATCATATCATGTCATCCTCCCAGGTCTTCCCAGGTACCACCTCCCAAGAAAAGATACTCCCCAAGGTTAGAGGAGGAGTTCAAGAGTTCGAGTTCCAGCTATAGCTCCTTCTCCTATTCCTGATCTCGGCCCTCCCCCTCACGGATCCCTGGGTGCACCACTGGGATCTGCCTCGTGGTTTCTTGCCGGTTCAGAGCCACGACCCTTATCATCGTCTTCCTGAGATTTCCTCATCCCCTTTTCCAGCCGGATTCCATCGCATCTATATAGGTAAATATCACCCTCGACGGAAACCATCAATTACCTGCTCATGCACAAGTCCCTGTAATTTCTATCTAGATTCCTAGTACTGTATGAATGTATGAATGATATAATAGCATAATCTTGTATGATCTTTTATTATATTTTAGTAAACAAACTACATCTTTAAATTGAGTCTGCGTCAGTTTCTCAGACGTATCGGTTAGTGCATCCTCTGTCTACACTGGTTAAAGGTCCTGTAAGCCTGCTGCATATTGATAAGAGCTAATATTCCCCAGATATTAATAACATAAAAGAGCAGTTAGGCTAACACTACCTTGCGCTGTTCAGCTTCCCAAGAGACATTTGCAATTGCCTGTCTCTCCACAGTGACCCTGGACTTCCTTGGTACAAATAGCAACCAAGGCCGATCCTGCTTCACTTCCAAGATCTAATGGGATCAGGGTAGCCTAGGTAATCCAGGTCAGGTCAAGAGGCAAAGAGAGATATAGTGACCTTGGCTTTCCTTGGTGATCTTCCATCCAAGTACTAGCCAGGGCTGACCCGGCTTAGTTTCCAAGATCTAACAAGTTTAGGCCAGCCTGGGCAGAGCAAGGACATTCCTAACCCTGAGCAAATTTGTTTTGTTTTTTTAACACAGACTAAACTTTATTCCGCTTTAATTGTGATTAATAGCTAACAGCTGCAAATCTTTACAGAGCACCTGATTTGCTGTTGGAAGTGTCAGTTTTCAGATCTGGTAAAATTAAAAATGAACTGAAATGAAGGGGGGGGGATTCAGATATGAGAGGAAGAAGCACTGAGTTTAAGAACGCCATGCCACCTCTGACAGAGCAAAGCCGAATACTCATATATAACACACAGGGGAAAGTTTTCGGTATCCGCCGATGATTTTGCCTTTGTTCCAATTTTGCTCTGGGGCAAGTAGAGGTGGTTCTACTAAGAAACGAATGAAGCTTAAACTTCAGGGCCTTAATCCTGGAGGCGCCCGGAAGCATTTTTCTTTTAATGAGTGAATTTTCCAACAAAATTGATGGAGTTGTTTTTTTTTAAGTGTTATTAAAATAAGGCTATTTTAGTGACAGAATCATCAGCCAGTGAGTCGAAGTATTTAGTACTGGCCTTAGAATATAGGGTTGCCAAGTCCGGATTGGAAAATACCTGGGGACTTTGGGGGTGGAGCCAGGAGAAGGTGGGGTTTGTGGAGGGGAGGGGCCTCAGCATGGTACAAGGCCATAGAGTCCACCCTCCAAAGCAGCCATTTTCTCCAGGGGAGCTGATCTCTGTCAGCTGGGGATCAGTTGTAAAAGCGGGAGATCCCCAGGTCCCACCTGGAGGCTGGCAACCCTATTAGAATATGTTCTAATGCCCTTTTCATATGACCTCAAAATGTCCCTGGAATTGGTCAGATTTCAACATTTTCTTGGGGGCTTGCAGCCCCCGAACCCCCAGCTGAGCTCACCAGAATCTAGTCATAGGTTACGTTTTGGCAGCTGGATCCTCAAATCCTTCGTTAGTGCACGCCTTAAGAAGTTCTACAGCTCAGCCCTTAGCCAATCAGAACCATGAAAAGACATCTGGATTCTCAGTTCAGGCCCTTTGGACTTTGTTGGATGTTGCCCTGTTGCTGCTGGTTGAAAAGGGGCCCCCATAACTGTTCAAGCTTCAGAGTCCCAAAAATGCAGGTCTGCCACTGGGGACTCTGGATATGAACCCTGCCCAAGAAGGAGGCAACAAGATGCTAACCCTGCAAACTCAGGGCATTGCCAAATGGGCGGGCAGACATTCTTTTACTTATAACAGGGCTGACTGCAAGATTCTGGTCTGCCCCCGTCGTCTGATGCCTTTAATCAGCACTCTGATTCAGCCAGTTCAGATAGGCTGGGCAAGTCACCAGTAAGCTGCCATCCTCCAGGTGGGGCCTGGAGATCTCCCAGAATCCCAACTGATCTCCAGACTACAGAGGTCAGTTCCCCTGGAGAGAAGGGCTGCTTGAAGGGTGACATTACATCCCACTGAGGTCTTTCCCCTCCCCAGTCTCTGCCTACCCCAGGTTCCACTCCCCAGGAATTTCCCAACCCAGAGTTGGCAACCCTGGACACACCAGCAATGCATTTGGGTTCCCAACACCAGGTTGGAAAATTCCTGGAGATTTGGGAGTGGAAGCCTCAGTGAGGTGTGAGGCCACCCTCCAAAGTAGCCATCTTCCCCGAAGGTGCAGGGGCGAAGAACGCAAGGGTAGACCATCAAAACATTCACAAATTTCACAAGTTACCATTGGACATCAGTCTATTGCAACGTAATCACAGTAAGACAATTAATACCGTCGAATAAGTGATAACAATTCCAAAACACTTGCAACAACTCAAAGAATAGAAGACATAATTTAACAAGAGAAGGTATAACAATGCAATAGAAAGAATCCAACAGGCAACTCCTCTATGTCCTTTCAGTCTGATATTGTCCTAAAGACCTCAAAGTCCACAAAAAAGGCAGAGGATGTCCCAAAGACAAATCTGTAGCCAAAAACGTCCTTCCTAGGTAGGCCAGACGTTTCAAAGCATTCTGCCTCAGCTGAAAAGTGAAACCAGAGATTCCATTTGAGACGTCAGCTGTGCCTAGATTATTGTGGAAACCATACGCTTGGGGCTCCCTATTGTTCGACACATCTTCCCCGGAGGAACCGATCTCTGAACTCTGGAGGTCAGTCGTCACCGCGGGTGATCTCCACGTCCCCCCTGCAAGTGGGCGTCCCTACCCCATGTTTATTTCATTTAGGAGATTTCTAGAGTGCCCTTGCAGAGATCTGCTCCAAGGGGCTCACACGTCACAGAAACGTGAAGTCATGCGAACCAACAAGCCATTAAAAACCCGGCCCACAAAAACTTCAGGAGCATAAAAGCACATATATATGTCCCAAAGCACACAACATTTAGCAGCCTAAACAATCTTTCTAACAGTGCCTCCGGCCAGAAAGAGAAACCAGTTGTAAAAATATATTAAGATCACAACTTTGGATTAAACAGTCAAAGGGGCCGATCCGTATCTCGAGACGCAAAATTGGCAGCTGTTTCGGGAAGCGCAGTGGAAGCTTACGCAGGGAAGCAAATCCCTCGTGCTGTTGTTGACAGTCTTACCCACCTCCTCAGACGACCTAACCGGCTCTTGGCCGATGGGCTCTCACCTCTACCCACCCCCCAAGTTATCCCTAATGTGTGAATGCTCTCAGGTGTCCCGACTTTGCCCCTGTAAAGCCTCTATCTTTATTCTTCATTTAGCACACCTTTGCCACGTTCCTTATTATACCTGCAGGGCTCGGCCAAGAAACCTGGCTGGCTGGGGAAAGCATCACAGGACGTGTTCAGGCAACCGGCTAAGCGCATCTGTCGATGCACGGGGGGAAAGTTAGAACAGATCTCTGGCGTGTCCCGCCATGGCCAACCTCAATTGCCCTCTGTCCCAGGGCCAAAACTCATTAGACCCAGTATTTTAAGTGCCTTTCTCTTCATGTACTGATTGGTTACATTGAACTGCCTTATAGCCTTTAAATTCTGTATATCTATGCTGGCTGCTAGGGGCCCAGCCATTACTAACACAAGAGGTGCGGATGACCATAACAGACCTTTCTCAATAAAGCTATTCTTGTTTAAGGACACTTGTTGCTGACTGACTCTGTAGGACTCTCACACATGACTTCTGGCACATACTACAACCTAGGGTTGCCACCGTCCAGGGGGGAGCCTAGAGATCGCCTGGAATTACAACTGATCTCCAGACAATAGAGATCAGTTCCCCTGAGGGAAATGGCAGCATTGAAGGGTGGACTCTGTGACATTACACCATGCTGAAGTCCTTCCCCAGGCTCCACACCCCAAATCTCCAGGAATTACCTATCCTAGAGCTGGCAATCCTACTAGGGTTGCCAATTCCCAGTTGGGAGCAGGGGATCCCCTGGTTAGGAGACTCTTCCCCCACTTCAGGGTTACCAGAAAGCGGGGACGAGAGTGTCTGCTGGGTGCTCCATTATATCCTATGGAGACTGGTCCCCATAGGGTATAATGGAGAATCTGTGGTATCCGGGGCTCTGGGGGGTTGCTTCTGAGGTAGAGGTACCAAATGTTCAGCATAGCATCTGGTGCCTCTCCCTAACCCCAAACTCCAGTTTCAAAAAGATTGAATCAGGGGGTCCAGTTCTATGAGCCACAATAGGAGGTGCCCCCATCCGCCATTATTTCAAATGGAGGGAAGGCGTTTAAATGTGATGGTCAGAACTCCCTTTGGAGTTCAATCATGCTTCTTCCCTCCCCTCTCCCAGAGGCTCCTGGAAAGGCCCCCTCACCTGGAAACCTTATGCCCGACTTACCAGGGCAGGGACCTTTTCATTTTGACAGGTCATCCATCACTTATCACACGATAATGCTTTTTAAAAATACACATGACAGATTGGCAGCTGAAGGAGCCCAGGCTGTTTCATAGGGTTGCCAGGTCCTCCCTGCCCACCAGTGGTGGATGTGGGGCACTGAGTTGCCAGATCCTGGCTGGGAAACTCCTGGAAATTTGGGGATGGAGCCTGGGGAGGGACAGGGACCTCAGTGGGGCACAGAGCCAACCAGTCCACCCTCCAAAGCATCCAAGGAACCAGATCTTTGCAGTCTCCTCTACAGTCTGGAGGTGAGCTGTAATTCCAGGGGATCCCCAGGTCCCACCTGGAGGCTGGCATCCATAATTAGGAGCAGCAACTTTTCAGATGGGAAGGAGCGAAAGGCCGACTGTCCCTTGAACCCTCAAAGAACAAACAAGACCAGTTTGACTTGGGGCTAAAAAACATGGGTGCCAGGGTCGCCAGCTCCAAGTTGGGAAATTCCTGGAGATTTGGGGATAAGGTCTGAGGAGCGGAGGGGCTGGAGGAGGCAAGGAACCTTGGCAGGGTTTAAAGCCATAGAGCCCACCCTCCAAAGCAGCAGCCATTTTATCCAGGGAAACGGATCTCTGTAGTCCGGAAATGAGCTGTAATTCCAGGGGAACTGGGGTCTAGGGTTGCCAACCTCCAGGGGGTAGCTGGAGATCTTCCACTTTTACAACCAGTGTTCCCTCTAAGCTGAGTTAGTGTGAGCTAACTCACAGGTTTTTAGCCGCTGGCTCACACATTTTTGTCTCAGCTCAGGAAGGATGTGGCGCCAAGGCAAACCAATTTATGCAGCAGCCAAATCGCTCCCTCACAACTTTCATGCCAGTGGCTCACAAAGTAGAATTTTTGCTCACAAGGCTCCTCAGCTTAGAAGGGGCATTGATTACAACTGATCCCCAGGCGACAGAGATGAGATCAACTTTAGCAAAAGGCAGTTTTGGAAGGTGAACTCCGTGGCACTGCACCCTGCCGAAGTCCCTCCCCAAACCCTGTGCGGCAGGGTGATCTCAAGTAGGTGAGATCTTGGGAGTCCCTCCATCCCTCAAATCTCCAGGTATTTCCCAACCCAGACCTGGCAAATCTACCCAGGTCCCACCTGGAGACTGGCATCCCTAAAGCCCCAAATACCAGCAGCTCTTCCTAAATGAGGCTTATCTCTCTCCCATGTACGGAAGCAAGCCGGCTGGGGCTTCTGATGTCAAGGCAAGCTCACCAGTTCAAGCGACACGCAGATGGTATCACATCAGACCCCACCATCTGGCTGTCCTCAGCAGGTGCTGGATGAACCGCTGTCTGGTAACCCCTGGTAACACCTGGTAACCCTTCCCAGAGGGAAGACCGCCATCAGAGATGAAACGTCCATCTTCTAAAGAATCGGAGATTCTCCATCCAAATCCCAGACTGAAGTCTGTTGCTGCCCTGGGCAAATTAAAATCTATCCTTCCCTTCCCTGGTTTTATTGAACGCAGAAAGAAGAAGAAGAAGAGAGAAGAGATTGGATTTATACCCCGCCCTTCACTCACTTCGAGTCTCAGAGCGGCTAACAAACTCCTTTTCCCTTCCCCTCCCCACAACAGACACCCTGTGAGGTAGGTGGGGCTGAGAGAGCTCTTTCCCAAGCTGTCCTTGAGGGAAAAGCTGGCACAGAGCTATGGCTTGCCCAAGGTCATCCAGCCAGGTGCAAGTGGAGGAGTGGGGAATCAAACCCGGTCCTCCCAGATTAGAGTCCGCGCACTTAACCACTACACCAAACTGGTTCTCAGGCGATGTGTCACACTGCTATGAACAAAAGTTGTGATATGATTGGCCTCATTGTCAAATGTCTCGTTCCTTTCACCCCTTCCTTTTACAAACATATACCTAATAGCCAAAAGGCGTGCTATTAAAATCCAAATCCAAAAATCCACATAGAGGAGCACCCAAGTCTCACTCAAGGCAAATACTACAAGTAAAACAAAGGGTAAAATCAAATCAAAGTACTGTAACAAAAAAGCCAAGAGTTGCCATTCGGGGTTGCCTAGGGCAACCAAGGGGCCCCAGCAGCTCAGAGGTTAAGACACTGAGGTGCAGACCAGAAGGTCGGGAGTTCAGCAGTTCGAGACCCGAGTGCCGTGTGATGGCGTGAGCTCCCATCTCTGGCCCCAGCTCCTGTCAACCTAGCAGTTCGAAAGCAAGAAATTGCAAGTAGATAAATCAGTACCGCTTCAGTGGGAAGGTAACAGCGTTCTGTGCGCCTCAGTGTTTAGTCATGCCAGCCACATGACCACAGAAATGTCTTCGGACAGCGCTGGCTCTTCAGCTTGGAAACGGAGATGAGCACCGCCCCCTAGAGTCGGATTCGACTGGCTTTCGAGCAAGGAGACCTTTACCTTTACTGGGGCAACCAAGAAAGCTAACCGAGATCTCATGAGGCTTGCTCACAAGATCTCAGCCACCATTTGGGGTTGCCTAGGGGCGAACTAGAACGATGCTCCCAGAGCCAGAGGGGAAAGAAGAGGCACGCAGGGTCTTCATTTATTTATTTGTTTTATTTAGAATTTAATTTATAGACTGCCCTTCTCTGAGTACACCGAGCTCAGGGTGGTGAACAACAGTAAAAACCATACATTAAAACAATTCCGACAATTCAATAAAAAACTAAAACAGTCTCCAATGGAGAGGCAGAGCGGAAATAAGATGGAGGGGGAAGGGAGCGCCAGACAAGATGGTGTCTGTCGCTGTCCTCAACCGAAAGCCTGGCAGAACATCCCTGCCTTGTTAGCCCGGTGGAACTGCATTAGGTCCCACAGGGCGTGGATGTTTTTCGGCAGAGTTCTGCTAGGTAGGATCCAGGGCAGAAAAGGCCCTGTCTGTGGTCGAGGACAGCCTGTTGTCTTGGGTAAGTAAATCATTCTTGGGCCAGTAAATCATTCCCTGCAGACAACCTGTCCTCAAATCTTCCCCCCTCTTTTTATGGCCTAATTGTCACTAAACAGAAGCCGCTGCCACCTACCACCTACCATCAACCATCTCCATCCCCATCGGAGATGAGGGCAGGCCTGAAGGAATCCATACTAGGTCACGAAAAGAAACTGCAGGACGCCATCTTGATATAAGTGATTACCATCATTGCGAGCACTTTATTGAAATCTTATTGAACTGTTATAATGACGTTTTAAACTGGTTTAACTGGTTTAGATAATTTAGATAATTAAATTTAGATAATTAAATTATCTAAATGGATGGCAGATCAGAACCTTCCTGGACGTGAACAAATTGGCTTTACAGCGAATCAATCCACGCTCGACCATTGTGCCACCCTAGCTTTTTTAGCTGAAAAGTATTCTCGTCACTCGCGTGGTAAACTTTATGCAGCCTTTGTAGATCTCTGTAAAGTTTTTGATTCTGTTAATAGAGCTCTATTGTGGGATAAACTCCTTAAATTGGGGATTGACAAGCGTCTTTTATTTCTGATTTGGAAGTTACATATGTCCAATTTTTGTCAAGTGAGATTTTACGGGAAAGGCTCCCTTACTAAGGAAATAAGTGTTCCCAAAGGGGTTAAACAAGGGTGCGTTCTCGCCCCTTCACTTTTTAACCTTTTTATTTCTGATCTATCATCTTCTTTAGATAAGGTTAATGGCCATCCGCCCAAATTAAATACGACCGCGGTTCCGGTTCTGCTCTATGCGGATGATGCGGTTATTCTCTCCTTTACAAGGATTGGTCTTATACGTTTTCTATCTGAATTTAATGTTTATTGCTCCCGGAACTGCCTTTCTATTAACTTTGACAAGACAAAAATACTGGTCTTCTCTAAATCATGGAAATGCAACCGTTGGTCAATAGCGGAACGAGAAATACAGCAGGTAAAATCTTTCCGGTACTTAGGAGTGCTATTTCACTATAATTTAAGCTGGTGTCCGCATAGAGAGCACTCCCTGAATATGGCTAAGAACAAGGCTGCAGCCCTAATTCGTTTTTTTTTCCAAAAAGGCAATCAATTTGTACCGGCCGCACTTAAGATTTTTCAAGCAACTGTTATATCCCGCCTGCTATATGGGATCCCTATCTGGATTCAGTCTTTTATTAAGAGAGTTGAGAGTATATACTCCACCTTCTTGCGTAGGATTCTTGGTGTCTCCAACTCAGTGTCGCTTTCTGCTCTCTACAAAGAGTTGGGTCTTCACTCGGTAGAATCTCGGGCTTGGATCATTACGATCAAGTATTGGCTTCGACTTTACTTTCGATCTCCCCCTACTAGCCTAATGGTCCAACTTTTAACTGATCCCTATATATTGGGGTGGTCGCAGGCCATAGTAAAAAAGATTGGTACTTTAGGTATTGACCTGGAATCCCTCTATAACTGTGGTGAGGTGGCAATTTTGCAGGCAGTTAGGAGGAGAATTTGGGATATAGAGGTGCAGATAATTAATGCTGGTAGTTTTGGAGTCTGTTCCCCCTACTCATTACCCCTCCCTTTACATACCTCTAAGGTACCGTATATTGCCAACTTGACAATCCCAGTTTTTAGGAGGGTTTTCATGCTTGCGAGGTTTAACCATTTCCCCTCAGAAGTTGTCTTAGGCAGATATAGGGGTGTTCCGTACAAGGATAGACTGCAATTGTAATCTTGGGGAACCTGATTCTATTGCCCATATCCTTTTCCGATGCCCTAAATATTCCGCTATGCATAATACTTTGATTCGTCCCCTTTTCCCTCCACAGAGAGATTTTCTGGATGGGGATTTAACTTTTTTTTTTAGCAGATAAGAATCCAGCAATAACGTTATCTGTTGCTGAATTTCTGGCCTATGTATGGAAGTCAAGAGTAATACTCTGTAAATCCTGCAATTTATGCTAGGATTGTTTTACACTCTGGAACACTGAGAATATTAATGGATGTTGTTCGCTTTGTTTTGTTTTGTACCTACTGCTTAATGTTCTCTTTGTTCGATCTATTTATGCTATGCCAATAAAGGTTGTATGTATGTATGTAACTGGTTTATTTTAACCTGTCACTGCCACTTTGTAAGCCGCCCTGAGCCCGCTCACAGGGAGGGCAGGGTAAAAATGTGAAGAAATAAATAAATAAACTGTTTGATGTACCATTTCAAACTGTAGGCAGGAGACTGAATTCTGCTCCGTACTAAGAAAAATGGTCTTAGCATACCAAGAGAAAGGTCACTCAAGAGCCTCTCTCCCTAGCATGTTGGTTTTCTACATCCGAGGAGAAGGTGCATTCCACCATGGCAGAGCACTTCTGCGTGGTATAGCCCAGATGCGGGAAGCATTAGGCGTGGGTCCGTGCCATGTTTGGTCAATGGATGGAGATCAAAGGGCATCACCTGTATCCCTCAGGAATGCAGAACTGCCTGGGTGCCCCTCCTTCAAAAGTCAAAGCCAACGGCTCGTAGCTGAGGGCAGGTTCCTTGGAAGTTCGGAACACAAGACCCAGCTTGCCTCTAGTAACTCTCTTTAGTTCCTAGAGGCAGAACTCTTCTTCAGGACTGGTAGCCATTGCCATCTGATCCTGGGGGACGTTTCAGGATGAACAAAAGGAAGCCCTCCATTACACAATGAAAAGTACTGGTGTCAGGAGGCCGGTGGGAGTGATTTCAGCATATCAAGTTTATTTCAGGTCCAGATGAAGCATAAGGAAACAGAGGTCAGGGGGCCTGCTTATATACACAGGTAAGCCGCACCCCTGACCTTGCCCAAACAAGGCAGTTGGATAAAGTAACTGAATAAGTTCCAAGTTAATTCCAGGATAATGCTTGGCTAATCCCAGGGGCGGATAAATCTCAAGGTAATTGAATAAGGTTCAAGGTAATTGGATAATCACAGATTTAATCACAGAACATAACACACAACGAGCGATTAAAATGTGGAGTTCGCAGCCCAAGGATGACGTAATGGCCCAGGCACAGATGGTTTTAAAAGGGGATTGGACAGATTCATAGAGGAGAGGTCCATCAGTTGCTACTAACCATTGTGACTAAAGGGAACCCTTCATATTCAGAGGCAGTCAGTCTCTGAATCTCAAAGCCAGGAGGCAACATCAGGGGAAGGCCTCAGCCCCTCTGCCCTGTGGTTGGTCCTCCAGGGGAACTCGTTGGCCACTGTGTGAGACAGGATGCTGGACTACATGGACCTCTGGTCTGATCCAGCAGGGCTCTTCTGATGTTCTTATCAAGGGAAGGCCTCAGCCTCTATGCCCTGTTGTTGGCCCTCCAGAGGAACTGGCTGGCCACTGTGTGAGACAGGATGCTGGACTAGTTGGACCACTGGTCTGATCCAGCAGGGCTCTTCCGGTGTTCTTCTCAGGGGAAGGCCTCAGCCTCTCTGCCCTGTGGTTGGTCTTCTAGAGGAGCTGGTTGGCCACTGTGTGAGACAAGATGCTAGGCTGCGATCACACACACAATCCACTTGCAATGCGCTTGCAATGCACTTTCCAGCTGGATTTTGCCAGTTCACACAGTAAAATCCAGTTGGAAAGTACACTAAGGCTGCGGTCACACGGGCCTTAAATGCGGGAGGAAGGGCTATTTCCTCCCGCATTTAAAGGGGCCGACCACACGGCCCGGCCCAAGTCCCGCGCTGAAGCGGGCTCAAATGCAGGTTCCTCCTGCATTTTCCGACCCCGGGAAAATCAAGTGTTTTCCCGGGTGTTGCGGGAGGAACCCGCATTTGAGGTATCTGGACAGCCCTCTCTCGCAAGCATTGCGAGAGCAGGGCTGTCCAGATGGCTCCCCCCACCATTCCCCCCCCTTTTTACACTTGGGCGCATGGCCACTCATGCGCCCAAGTGTAAAAGGGGGGGGGAACCCCAACTCACCAGGCCACCACCGCTTCTGCCGCTGCTGCGGCTGCCTCCGCTGCCATTCCCGGTAGCCTTTCCCGCCACTGCGGCCGCCTCTTCAGCGGCAGCCGCCGCCGCCGTTCCCACCACAGCCGCCTCTTCAGCCGCCGTGGCCAACGTTCCCGCGGCCGCCGACGCTGCCACCGGGTTTGGGATGTGTAAAAATCCCAACCCGCAGGAGGAAAAATGTGGCCCCTTTACATCCGGGATCCCTCCCAGATTAAAGGGGCCGTGTGGCCGCAGCCTAGGACTGAAAGTGGATTATTCAGTGTGTGTGATTGCAACTGGACTAGATGGACCACTGGTCTGATCCAGCATGGCTCTTCTTATGTTTGCTATGCAGGGTGTCCCACCGTCCTAAAGGTTTTGGTTGGCTCTTGTTGAAATGAGTTTTGCTGCGCTTATGAACTATCTTTGCCCAAATTATTTTACTGTTTCTTTAACGCCCTTCTATACCAGTGATCTAGTGTTGACGGATTACTGATTCTAGTGGAAAAATTTGTTGATCTTTAAGGGTGTTACCATAGCTACCCTCCCAAAACAGATTCTAGTTCTTTGGTGATGTATTCTTAATACCTTTTAATGAATCTAGTAAGCATATGTGGGGGATATTTTAATATGACTGTAGCTATGGTGCCTTGACCTGTATAGTCCAGGCTAGCCAGATCTTGTCAGATCTTAGAAACTCAGAAACTTGTCAGATCTCAGCCCTGGTTGGTATTTGGGTGGGACCCAGGAATACCAGGGCTGCGACACAGAGGCAGGCAAGGGCAAGCCACCGCTGAATGCCTCTTGCCTTGAAAACCCTGTGAGGATCTGAGGGTAAAAGAAAAAAATAGCTGTTTTACATAATCAATAATAAATGCACGAACGATAGTAATAAATGCATTTGTGAGGGGCTAGTTGTGACTGGAAATACACTCCTGCGTTAATTTGGGCAAAGTTCCTCAAAAGAAACTACTGAAGATAGATGCAGGCGGATAGCCATGTTGATCTGCAACAACAGAACAAAGTCTGACTCCAGTGGCACCTTTAAGGCCAACAAAGTTTAATCCTGTAGGCACACAAAAGTTATAAAGGTAAAGGTAAAGGTTCCCCTTGCTCAAAAGCCAGTCGAATCTGACTCTAGGGGGCGGTGCTCATCTCCGTTTCCAAGCTGAAGAGCCAGCGCTGTCCAAAGACTTTTCTGTGGTCATGTGGCCAGCATGACTACACGCTGAGGTGCACAGAACGCTGTTACCTTCCCACCGAAGCAGTACCTATTTATCTACTTGCAATTTCTTGCTTTTGAACTGCTAGGATGGCAGGAGCTGGGGCCAGAGACGGGAGCTCACTCCGTCACACGGCACTCAGGTCTCGATTGTTCCCTCTAAGCTGAGTTAGTGTGAGCTAGCTCCGTTTTTTCACCTCCGGCATAAGTAACAAAGGCAATTACAACCCCCCCACATTCACTCTGTCTAAAGTTCCATACAGAAAAACAATACGTACTTTACCCCGTTTTTAGAAAAGTACGCTTAGGTGCATTCTGCTGTGCCAAGGGAACTTTAAAAAACGCTGTTGGAGTAACGCTAAAAACCAAATGTACCGCCCCCCCCCCCTGGAAAAAAACGCCCTAAATGTTAATGTTTTCGGATGAAAGCAAACACCCGCAAGACAAATTCGATCCCAAAGGTTAATGGAAAGAAACATTCCAAGATGACAAAGGGCATTATCTTCACGGACCACGCCCGCCATTTTGGTAAAGAAGGTGTATTCCGGGCCATCAACTTGTCATTTAATTGGGGGGGGGGGAGAGAAAATAGGTTTGGGTTTAACAGCATTCTCTTCTTCTGGATTTGTACAGCTGTTTACCTTACGCGCATTATCCGCCCCAAACGTACATCAGGTAGCGCATGCATGAAATGCTAAGGGAATCATTCAACTGTCACAGGCTGCCCTCGCTGTTAATGGATGAGGCCCAGACTTCACTCCGGCACAGAGATAATGCAAAGACAGATCTGCCCTCAGGCAGGTTTTTAAGTATCTTGTGAACAACAATTAATCCTTCCTATGACAAACGCGGTCTTTCTTGTCATGGCTGGGTGATGCAGTGTCGGGCAAAGGGAAGGCAGACATGGCCGCAGCTACAGTTTTCTGTAAGCCCCATGCAGACTCTTCAGAACTTGTTTCGCCATTACGCCAGAGGTCCCCGAAACAGCGCCCGTGGGCACCACAACACCCACCGCCACCTCTCCTGGCATCAAAAGTTTTCAGAGAGTATGCAAGGCTTCTGATTGGCCTTTGGAGATTTGATTGTGCAGATTAAAATGTCGTCGTTCTGGCAGCCGCCGCCACAACAGTAGTTGGTCTGATTCTCTCTCACTCCCAGGGCTATTTTGGGGCAGGAACGCACAGGAACGGAGTTCCGGCTGGCTCCTGAGTTGGCCACACCCAGCAGGAACTCATTAGCATAACAGACCACACCCAACAGCAGCAACTCATTAGGATTGGCTACATTAGGGGTATGTGGCCTAACATGCAAATTAATTCCTGCTAAAAGAAAAGCCCTGGGTTTTGACAACAAACGAAGTAAACAGAATAAGAAGCAAAAGGCGGGTGTGGCTGGATGACCGCTCTTCTGGTAACACGGGGGTGTGGCCAAATATGCTAATAAGCTGTGCTGCCAGTGGTGTGGCCTAATATGCTAATGAGTTTCTGCTGTTGGGTGTGGCCTATTATGCTAACGTGTTCCTGCTCAATCCTGTTCCCCAACATACTCCTCTAGCCCCCTTAGGGCAAGTCAGCCCGGGGGGCGGGGGATCCCCCGCTACAGGAGTTCCCGATCCGCCGGCCAGCATTCGGCCGGCGGGGGGATCCCCGCCCCCGAAGTCGTCCAGCCAGGACAACTTCTCAAACGTAATGACGTCACCCCGAAGTGATGTCATCATGTTGGGGGCGTCCCCCAAAACTCTATGATACCAAAGCGTGCACACCAAGGAAGCTCCCGGTGGACGGGGGACTCCCCCCCCCACCGGTGAGTATTATACACTTGGAAACCCTATGCCCCCTACACGTGGGCTTTCTTGGGGGGGGGGGTTGGCTCTACCTTCCAGGGTGGCCATTTGGGGGCCTGCCCCCCACAGTGGCCATTTTGGGGTTGCACCCACCACCGTCAAAATTACAAAGATGACCACAGGCTCAGAAAGATTGGGGGGGGCTGCATTATCCAGAAGAAGTTGGTGGACGGAGGAAGGGTGGGAATGGAATCCCGGAATCTGCCACAGTATGTAGGGTTGCCAGGTCTGGGTTGGAAAATACCTGGGGACTTCGGGGGTGGAGCTGGGAGAGGGCGGGGTTTGGGGAGGGGCCTCAGCATGGTACAGTTCCATAGAGTCCACCCTTCAAGGCAGCCATTTTCTCCAGGGGAGCTGATCTCTGTCAGCTGGAGATCAGTTGTAAAAGCGGGAGATCCCCAGGCCCCACCTACACAGTAGGAGGCAGGTGAGTTGGACGGACTCTGCACCACTTCAAACTGGAGGTCACTGATTCCAGCTCTGAACGTTCCTCTGCTGTTGCAGTCTTGAGTGTGCTGCTCAGACGTGTCTCTGTAAGCTGCAAACTAACTTTTGATTTATTGACATTCGCCACAGAGGTCTCATGCTCAAGAGTCCTGAGTCTAGGACCCAGGGGAAAACGTGAAATGGCTGAGCGACTGAGAGAGTCTGGCAAAGCAAGCTATGATGCAGCAGCAGCAACAGAACTGGAAGCAGGAGATGGCCAATCCCAGGGCGGGCCTGATAGAAGCCCTCTGGGGGCCTGATCCGGCCCCTGGGCCGCATGTTTGACACCCCTGCTTTAAAGGGTATTTTTGCGAGCTGAGCATGCAGCCCATGACTGCCCCCACTGGCCAGCTGGCTGGGGCAGATTTAGGCTGCCATTCCCCCCCCCCCCCCCCCGAAGGCAGGGGTTTGCCTGTTTTCAGGGACCCCGATCTGCTGGTTTAGATCTGGCCGGCAGGGGGAACCCCCCCCCCCCCAGTGCTGCACTCGTGCCAACGTGCCTGTCATGATGACATCACCCAGAGGTGACGTCATCAAGCAGGGGACATTGCGGGAGGACGTTCTATTGTTCAAGTTTGTTTCTATTGTTCAAGTTCAAGTTCAAGTTCTATGGTTTTTCCCAGAACAATAGAGGCCCTGCCCACAACGTGGCCTGCAGCGTGTGGACTGAAGCCATGGCAACCCTGGGCGGATTGGAGCCCCCAAAAGCGGGGAAACCTTTGCCCGGACCTGGGGTCTGGCAACCCTGCCCCGAGGCAATCACAGGCCAGAAATGGGAGGAAACGGTCATTCCCGCCACTTGATTTTTTCCCTGAAATGAATGTATTAATGCTAATACTGTCTGTATTCATTTTATAGTTCTGATGTTTTTACCATGTTATATATCGCCCAGAGCCCTACAATAGTAGGGACTGGGCGATTCGTAATATATATAATAAATATAATTTAATATGACAAATAAATACATACATTTCCGACCCTCCCTGTGCTCTCAGCCCAAGAAGCACGTAGGCCAGTTCTGCAAAGCGTTGACGCAAAACAGAAGCCTTCTCCAGACAGGAATTTCTTGTCCTTACAGCAGCCCCAGTAACCTTGTCACCAAACCATTCTCGTCGAACATCCAGGGCCTTTTGTACGAGACCACTTAAGCTTGCCGATGAGAATGTCCTCCCCGTCAATCACGAGCAGAGGTCCGGAGCGTAGGGTCGGGCACATACCTTGGGCGGCTGGGAGGTATTTCTTGGCAAGAGAAATCCATCCAGACGATGACAGATGTCAAGGGGGTTCCAGGTTTACTTCTTCTTCCCCCCCCCCTCCCTTTTACACAAGTGTGTGATTCATGAGGAAAAGAACACCGTTTGAGCTCTCCTATTGCGATCTGACCACTGTTTTTTACACTTTTCTGTTCCAGTTTGGTGTAGTGGTTAGGAGCACGGGCTCTAATCTGGGAGAACCGGGTTTGATTCCCCACTCCTCCTCGTGCAGTTGCTGGTGTGACCTTGGGTCAGTCACAAGTTCTCTCAGAGCTGTTCTCTCAAGAGCAGTCCTCAGGAGAGTTCTCTCAGCCCCACCTACCTCACAGGGTGTCTGTCGTGGGTAAGGGAAAGGCGATCGTAGGCTGCTCTGAGACTCCTTCAAGTAGTGAAGGTCGGTGTATATATCCAATCTCTTCTCCTCTTCTGCTGTTCTCTAATATATTTGTTTTTCACACAGGGGTGTTTATTTAAAGATATCCCCTGTTTAATTTAAAAAACTGTAGAAGAAATATCCACAGATTTCTGGTCCCCCCTCATGGTATTCCCTCTCTCGGAGATATGTGAGGCATAACCCCTCCCACCCCAATAATCTCTTATTGGCCCTTCTCTGTAGTTCTGTTGTGTTTGTATGTCTATATCAGGGGTCTCCAGCGTGCTGGCCCCCAACACTGTTTCTAATGCCCCCCCAAGTGATGGCCAGGTGGGGATTTTGTCCATTTGGGCTTCTGATTGGCTGTGCAGCTGACAAGCCATCCTGTTAAACAGAGATTTTACCAGAAATGCTGAAAGGTTACTATCACAGTTATCTATAACTTCGTTCCCTGATATTTTGTAGTTGACACTGCTTTGAGTGGCAGCCATTTTGAGGGGTTATGCCCCCCACCCTGTGTCAGAATCCCAAAGGTGGACACAGGCTCAGAAAGGTTGGGGAACCCTGGGCTCCATTTTTTAATGATATTGTTAAACACTTTACATTTACATTTTAAAGGCGATTTTAGAAGTTTTAACATTTGGATGTTCGCTGCCTTGGGGAAACTATTTGGGTGGAAAGGCAGCATAGAAATGTTTTAGATTAATATAGATCTCATTAAATTTGAACGGCAAGAGCATGGATCAAGATGTTGATCTGAAGCAGCAATACAAGTTTTAGAGTCCAGTGGCACCTTTAAGACCAAAAAAGGTTTATTCAAGGTATGAGCTTTCGTGTGCATGCACACTTCCTCAGATACAACGAAATGGAAATAGAAATAACAGTCAGGGCTCATTTCGAAGCAGGAGCTCCTTTGCATATTAGGCCACACACCCCTAATGTAGCCAATCCTCCAAGAGCTTACAGAGCTCTTCTTACAGGGGCTACTGTAAGCTCTTGGAGGATTGCCTACATCAGGGGTGTGTGGCCTAATATGCAAAGGAGCTCCTGCTACGAAATGAGCCCTGAAATAGTCATACATATCATGGGTGGGCAGTCAATTAGCATACAGAATAATGAAGGCGTTTAAAGAGATTAAAAGAATAATAAGCTTAGTAAGAGAGCCAGTATTAATAAGTAATAAGAGTAATATGAGAGCCAGTCTGGAGTAGTAATTAAGTGTGCGGACTCTAATCTGGAAGAACTGGGTTTGACTGGGGAATCCACCACCCCAGCTGGGCAAATGGTAACCCCAGACCCACATACCAGGAACCCCCAGATGGACCCGTGCACCTCCAGACTGTAGAGATGCCAACCTCCAGGTGGGACCTGGGGATCCCCTGGAATTACTCTTTTTCAGACTGCAGAGATCAGTTCCCCTGGAGAAAATGGCTGCTTTGGAGGGCGGACTCTGTGACTGTATACTCTGCTGAGATCCCTGCCCTCCCCAGGCTCCACTCCCAAATCCCCAGGAGTTCTCCAGCCCTAGGATCTGACAATGCTAACCCCCCACCTCCTGCTGGTGGCCAGGGGGGATCTGGCAACCTGACTCCAGGGTCTCCTCAGGACCGGAGAAGCCTGGAGCAGGGGAAGGAGCACCCACTTATCAGCTTGGGTCCTCCCCCAATCCAGCCTCTCTCCAGAGGAAGAGGTGCCTCTTTAGACCTCGGCACATCAAGGGCCTCGCTCTAGACACAGGGGGTCCCCTACCGAGGGCGGTGGGCACAGCCACAAAATGGCTACCGTGGGAGGCGGGGCACAACATTGCCACTGTGGGAGGTGGAGCCAGCCACACACACCAAGGAAGCCCGAGTGGAGGGGGAGAGGAGTAATTTTTTAAGAACACACTGGGAAACAGGAGTGAGGGAGAGAGTAGAATCGACACTGTAGAGGCAGCTGCTGCCGAAACAACGATGTTTCCATCTGCCCAGCCAATTGTGAGAGTCCTACAGAGTCAGTCACAACAAGCATCCTTAAAGAAGGTTGATCTTTATTGAGAAAAGTCAGCTGTGGTCATCTACACATTCTGTGTCAGTAATGGTTAGAAGGTTCCCCACTCAGGACAGTTATACAGAATTCAAAGAGGGTCTGAAACTGGAATGCAACCAATCACATAAATCAGAAAAAGGCGCTCAATATACTGGCTACAGGTTCCCATAGGAAAAAGCGGGTGGATATATCTCCAGACGCTAACAGGCTGCCAAGATCAGAGCTAGCTGGTGAACAATAAGCAAGCCGGGGAGAATCGAAACGGAACATTCCAAGGAGTCCTGAGCGGGGGATGGCAGCATTAGCTGACACGAATCAAATTTCCAATGGCCAATCAGAAGTCCTGCTTGGCCGGAGCCCCACCTGGCTCCACCCACTCTCTAAAAACACTTGGCAGGAAACAATAAAAGTATTGTGGGGGTGGAGCCATGGTGCCCATGGGCGCCACGTTGGGGACCCCTGCTCTAAGCCTTTGCCGGATCAGGGAGCTAGCCCTGGCTACCAGGAAGGAAGAAACTCTTGTGCTCCTGCAGTCCAGCTGTTGACTGCCAATCTTTGCTGTTTTAGCATCTTTATTATGGCAAGAGCCAGTCTGGTGTAGTGGTTAAGTGCGCGGACTCTAATCCAGGAGAGCCAGGTTTGATTCCCCAGTCCTCCACTTGCAGCTGCTGGATGACCTTGGGCAAGCCATAGTTCTGTCAGAGCTGTCCTTGAAAAAGAGCAGTTTCTGTCAGAGCTCTCTCAGCCCCACCAACCTCACAGGGTGTCTGTTGTGGGGAGGGGAAGGGAAAGGAGTTTGTAAGCCGTTCTGAGACTCCTTCAGGTAGTGAAGGGCGGGGTATAAATCCAAATTATTATTATTATTATTATTATTATTACTCTGGCTTGTGCTGGATCTGGTGGCTTGGTGTATGGTAACCTCCAGGCCCTGCCTGCCTCCTGCACTGATTCTTAACGTCTAGCTTCTACTGTGACTACTGGATTTTGCTCTGCCTTTGCCCACCTTCCTGCTTTCTCACAGCTCTTGGTCTTTGTTGCCCGCTTGCCAGGTGTGCGACAAGATGCCCTCAAGCCAGGAATGACAGCTCATTTGCATCCTTTGCAGAGCAGCAAAGGTGAGAAACAGGATAAGCTATCAGGATAAGCTCATCAAACCATCCCTACCTGCCCCGTCGTAAACACTTAAAGCCCACCTCTGCTTAAGCGCCGACCCGCAGAGAAAGCCTCGGGACATGACCAACATGCAAAAGGGAAGAAATCAAATGGGGAAATGTTAGCAAGAAATAGCTGAAACATGTTTAACAGGGAGAAGAAGGAAGAAGAAGAAGAAGAGTAGGATTTATATCCCGCCCTTCATTACCTGAAGGAGTCTCAGAGCAAGCTTACAATCTCCTTCCCTTCCTCGCCCCACAACAGACACCCTGTGAGGCTGAGAGGGCTCTTTCCAGGACTGCCCTTGAGAGAACAGCTCCGAAAGAACTTATGACTGACCCAAGGTCACACCAGCAGCTGCATGTGGAGGAGTGGCGGGAATCAAACCCGGTTTTCCCAGACTAGAGTCTGCTGCTCTTAGCCACTGTCCCACAGCTGGCTCTTGCTCAGGAGTTACAATTACCATGGTGCAAAAGCCAAGAAGCTCGGTTCCAAGACTGTATGTGCATGGGATTTTGGCCTTAGCATCCATGTACAGCTATTGGCATGCGGGTGTACTAGGGACCAGATGCATGCACCCACCCACATGCTCAGATGTTTATCTTCCTGGGAACGGAGGTGCAGCCTGAGGAATGACAACTCTGCGGGTGGAAAATGCCATCAAGTCACTGTAGATCTATGGCGAGTCATTGGTGACCCTGTAGGGTTTTCAAGGCAAGAGACCAGCAGATGTGGATTTGCTGGTAGCTGCCTCTGTGTAGCAACCCAGGACTTCCTTGGACAAGGGGGTGTCTCCCATCCAAATACTAACCAAGAGAAACCCTACTTAGCTTCCAAGATCTGACGATATTGGACCAGCCAGGTCAGGGCAGAGACAGAGGTGGTCTGCCATTACCTGCCTCTGCGTAGCAACCCTGGACTTTCTTGGAGGTCTCCCATCCAAGTGCTAGCCAGGGCCAACCCTGCTTAGCTTCCGAGATCATCGGGCTCGCCTGGGTCATCCCTGAAAACCCTAGCAGGAAAATCAAATCGAATCAAGTCAAACCTTTAACGGCATACAGAATGAACTAGGACAGATTACAGCGTTGTCAGAATAAGAGGAATTAAAAAAGAAAGATTTATACAGTTAAAATTTAAATATAACATCATATCATTGATGGGTCTTATCTTGACGGATCTTTATGGCGCATTGGAAGAAATGAAACAACCTTTCCAGTTATGCCAGGAAAAACATTGTTCAAAATATACTGGACCTTAATATGATCAGACAGTCCTGTCTTTTCAAGAATAGGGTCAAGAGGGGAGGGCGTGGCAGCTGACCGTCTGGCTGGCTGCATCTCTTCCAGCTCCTGTTATCCCCGTGAGAAATTAGAGCTTACGGAAAACACAGCCTTGACTGGAAATAAATATCAGGTATGAGAAGAACTAGGACAAGGAAAGGTGCCAAAAACCCTCCTTACAGACCTCTTAAAAAGAGCAATATTGAACTCTTGGATGACTCAGATTTGGAGGCTTCTCTGTTACAGGAAATGGCGACGGGAAGGAGTATCCCTGACCAAAGTGAACAGTCTGTGATATGGCACGCCCTAACAGAGATAAGGAATGAAATTAAGAGTGATATGAAGCTACTGAGTGGAGAGGTGGGGCAATTAAAGAAGGAATTTGGATTGCTTAAACAGACACTGGAGCCAATAAATAAAAAATTAGACGAGCTTACCGCAACTTTGAAAACGACAGAGAGAGAAGCTGATTCAGCGCAGCACTTGGCAAAAAAGAATGCAGAAGATGTCAAAGAACTTATGAATTTTGAAATATGGGCTAAGAATAATATTATACTCCAGGAAACAAAACTGAGAGAAAAGAAAGCCAAAATACGTGGAGTATCAGTAAACTTTGGAGAAAAAGAAAATCTCGCTGCAGCTTTAAATGAATGGTTGATCCAAATCCTTCTTGCAGCAGGAGAAGCAGCGTCTCCTGAAGGGATCATCAGCTCTGCTTTTCAGCTAAACATCTCCAAAGCGCTCCTGATAATGCCTCACCAGACATTATTGCTGAGTTTAAACAACTACAGATGAGAAATAAACTTTTTGCAATTGCGAGAGACGAGCAAGGACTGAGTTTGGAGGATATGATTGTATATCTGTTCCCTGACATTCCAGCGGATAATAAATGCAAGAAGACGTCTCAGGGAAACAGCAAAAATCCTCAGAGATAAAGGAATTTGTTATAGATGGCTACCTCTGGGACATTTAATTGTTAATATGGAAAACAAAACGTTTACAGCATTTTACAAGGTTACAGGGAAATACTTAATAGAAGCAGTAACCAAATTAGGGAACGGAAGTGCCTGAAATGAGATATCATGTTTGGTAGCAGAGTGGTGGAAAGTAATTCATAAAGTAAGATAGAGTTAGTATGTTAGTATGTTAGAATATAGAGTAAGTTTGAGCCAATAGATAGGACAAGTGGATAATAGGAATGGAATTATCAAACCAACGGTATAGCAAGGAGGGGAAGAGTGTCCCCCCCCCCCCCCGAAGACCTCCAATTAGAGAGAGGAGGGTATCCCTCTGTTGCAAAGATTTCTCTGCAGCACCCAGTTTTTGGAGGCAGCCCTGTTCACCTTTCCTTTTTAGGTTTGGAAGAAGACATATTATAAGTATAAAATAAGTGTGTGTGGAGGGAGTCCAGTTAAAAAAGAGAAGGAGTTTGAGATAAATTAAGGAAGGATTTAATAATGTTTAGATCATGAACTAGAGGAAGTTGAATGGGTCAAGTGGGTAAAGAAAGGGAATATGATAACGAGAATGGAGATTTATCTATATGCTTTTAATGTTTAATATGATTTTTTGTAAGAGTAGAACTTAAGGAAAATGAAGTGGTAGGATATGTATAAAATATCTGGATATAAGTACGCTTAATAAAAATATTAATCAGAAAAAAAGAATAGGGTCAAGACACCTCTAACTAGAGACGCCAGGCCTCGGTGTGGCTGCCTCCCTGTGCCTGCAAAGCAAAGCGTGTACTTTTTGGTAGAGATGTGACTCAAAGCAACCCCAAGTGGCTCTCGTGTGACCACATTTTACCTCCCCCCCCCAGCATGGGGCGGGGTTGCATGCGATTGTAAAGGATCTGGCGCATATAGTATGCCAATATAAAACCCGGCATCTTCCTAAGGAAGTCCTGGCTTTCCCAGGGTGTAACCCTAGTCAGGATTCGACTCTTCTGAATCTGCTATTAACCATTCACTGTTTTCTAATTATTGTTTTCAACTCTTCTATTCCTGATTGTTGTACACCACCCTGAGCCCTTCCGGGGAGGGCGGTATATAAATAAACCTAAATGACGATGATGAATGAATGATGGTAAAATGAATGTTTGTATAAAAAGGGCGGTAAAAGAGGCTCCGCAATACATTTTAACTCACACAGGCAAAGTCTAGCAGAGTTTAAAATCTACCATTAGAACTGCTGATGGCATGATTTGGGGTGTATCACCAGAGGCATAACATCCAGATCGCAAGATGTGATAGGCCCGCTGTACTCTGCATGGGTCCGGCCACACCTGTGCAGTTCTGGAGGCCTCCCTTCCAAAAGGATGTGGGCAGAATGGAACGGGTGCAGAACAGAGCGACAAGGACGATCGGGGGGGGGGGGGGCCTGGAGACCAAGAAGCCCTACAAGGAAAGGCTGAGGGACTTTGGGATGTTCAGTCTGGAGAAGAGGAGGCTGGGGAGGGGGGCATGATTGCTCTCTTGAAGGATCTGAAGGGCTGTCACTTGGGGCAATTCTGCATTGGCTTTTCCCTCCACACACACGTTGGAACAGAAATTCCCCTCTGTGCTGTGTGCTGCTTTCACTTTCTTTGATCACTGGATTTTATGGCACCCTCCACTCTGCATGCCGCTTTCGCTTTCTTTGATCATTGGGTTTTAAGGTACTTTCCGCACAGATTTATGGCCATTCAGGGGTGACTTTACAGTCAGTACGGCATTGCCCCAGGGTATTTGGGTGTGGTTTTGAGCTGCACTTTCCCCTCCCAGTTGAGAAAATGTGGAGCAAATGTTAGAGGCAGAATCGCCCTTAGAGGAGCGGTGGGGGCTGTTCCTGTTGGCAGCAGAGGACAGGGCTTGCCATAATGGAGTTAAATTAAGGGCGGGAAGGTACCAGCTGGATATTAGGAAACACTTTTTTACAGTAAGAGTTGTGCAACCGTGGAATCAGCTGCCTAGGGAGGTGGTGAGCTCCCCCTCACTGGCAGTCTTTAAACAGTAGCTGGAGAAATCCTTGCCAGGGATGCTCTAGGCTGATCCTGCATTGAGCAGGGGGTTGGACTAGATGGCCTGGAGAGCCCCTTCCAGCTCTGTGTGCTTCTATGATTCTTCTATGATGTCAAATCTGGCCAAAGAGAAGGCTCTGTGTTGTTGGGGATTTTGCGGAGAATAAAGGTACAGTGAATGTAATCCCTTGCCTCGAATGAGAGCAAGTTTTGTTAGCAGCACTGCAGAGATTTTGTCGTTCAATATCCAAAACTCTACGTTTAATCGTTCGAAAGGCCTCCACTTGTGAGAGCAAAAGTAGTGATTCTAAGGCTAAGCCCCTCGAGCTAATATTTTTCTCAATACAGGCCAGTCAATTTGAAGATCCAGATTCTGAAAGCATTTGGAACCCTAGCAGCGCAAATAGCAAAGGGAGGAAGCAATTTTGTTATGAAATATATTACCTGTACTCAGGGGTCCTTTCGTAGAAAAGGAGGTGCAGGAGCTCATTAGCATAACTCATTAGCATAGCTTATTTGCATATGCTACACCACCTGACATCACCAGAAGTATGTCAGAAGGCAAGAAAAAAAGGAGAGAGAGAGGGGGGGAGAGAGAGGAAGGAAGGAAGGAAGGAAGGAAGGAAGGAAGGAAGGAAGGAAGAAAGAAAGAAAGAAAGAAAGAAAGAAAGAGCTGGCAGAGAGGGGACAGCTACTAATCCAAGCCTCAGAAATACCACTATTCTGGGAGGATAGCTTCAGTGGTGGCTGAAGCCTTCAGAAGGCTGGTCGGAGGAACAAGGACCTTTCCAAGGGATGGGGTCATTTTGCTGCAGCCATGACACAAGCAGGCATTCCACCGCGCAGGGTGTGGCTGGCACCAACTCCCAGAGCTGCGCTCCCCCGAGCTCCTGCTCGAAAGGACCCCTGCTTGTACTTCTGACTGTGTAAAGGCAGGAGGGCTTGCCCACAATATGGTCTAATGTGATCACAATCACATAGAGAAAGAGCAGATAGAGAAAGAAGTACTTCTCTCCCTTTCTCACAAGACAAGAACTCCTGGGCACTCCATGAAATTGCTGAGCAGTCAAGTTAGAACGGATAAAAGGAAGTTGTTCTTCACCCAAAGAGTGATTAACACGTGGAATTCACTGCCACAGGAGGTGGCAGCGGCCACAAGCACGGACAGCTTTAAGAGGGAACTGGATAAACATCTGGAGCAGAGGTCCATCAGTGGCTATTAGCTATTAGTCACAAGGTGCAGATAGGAACTCTCAGTCTGGGACAAGTGATGCTCTGTATTCCTGGTGCTTGGGGAGGGGCAATGGTGGGAGGGCTTCTAGTGTCCTGGCCCCACTGCTGGACCTCCTGAGGGCACCTGGTGTTTTTGGCCACTGTGTGACACAGTGTTGGACTGGATGGGCCACTGGCCTGATCCCACCTTGGCTTCTCTTGTGATCTTATATTCACAAGATGCAACATGGGAGAAACTGTATTCCCCGCTCCCAATAGTGCAGGAAGGACAATTTGACTTAGAAAAACGGTACCTAGTGAAAAAGGTAGCCCCCTTCCCAAACTGGCAACCCCCCAATGCTGCTTGAAAAAAAAACTCTGGATATCTCCCCACCAATGCCACCATGCTGTGCAGTTCGGCCCTGAGTTCAGATCCATACCTAATCCCTTCTACCCGGTTCTGCCCCCACACGCGGGGTCTGTAACCCGAAACCGCCCACTGGCTCAGCAATCAGACTTTACAAACTGCTTAGACCGCATTCTCCAGAAGTGTTTAAAGAGGGTGGGGTGATCCCTTTTTATGCAGGACGTCTCGCACACCTTTGCGGCAATCGCCAAAAGGGAAATGGGAAGTGAGTGACGGCCAAGTGCTGCGTGCCAGTTTCCCCCCCATAACAACTCCGTGCGCTCATGAGATGGCATTGCTAACTTTATTTCTCTCTTACCCGGGGTTCATTGGCCTAGTTTGCGCGCTGATCTTTTTAGTCTCCTGTTTTGCAGCCGGCTCTGGAAAATCAGCTTTTAAATTCCCACCTGGTCCCAAACCTCTTCCCATCATTGGCAATCTGCATTTGCTGGATATTAAGCGACAAGACAAATCGTTAATGAAGGTAGGACACAGAAACGCTTTTGTGCAGTGATATTCAACGCCCTGCTGAGGAAATTCAGTATGAATATTCCAATTTGGTTTTTTTTTGGGGGGGGGGGTCCTGGTTGACTTTGAATTGCATTTCTGGGATATGTTTAAACCAGGGCTCCGTCTAATGTTAGATTGCAAATACGTTTCGTTTACAGCTTGACAGAATGGTTATTTCTTTGATGTGGGGAGCTGTTGTTTTATTACACATTTTATCTGCTCCCTCTGACTTTAAACTAGATTACTCCAGAGTAAATATACAGATTGCAGTGATGGATTTCTTTCTTAAATTGGCCCCCCCGCCCATTAATGTGCAATTATTTTTCCTCCCACGTAATGGCTAGCATGAAACACACTCTATACTGTACTTGCGAGATTTTAGTGTACCAATTTGACAGTTCCTATTCCCTAAAGACATGGACAAACAATTGACACTTGGACGACATCTCCTACAGTTATTTCTTCCACCATAAGGAGGTGTGAGAAATTAAGATACTGTTTTGGGCAAGGGGTACATAGCTTTTATTATGTATTCATTGACTACATTCAGTTCTCTTTTGGTTGTTGTTTTTAAAAAGGTGCCAGCACGTCCACTACTTTGTGAATTATATTCGGGGGGAAGGACAACTTTTTAATCTACATTGGGGGGAATTTAAATCCCCCACTGTGTGTTTTGTGGTTTTTTTTAAGATTTCAGATTTTTCTGCAAACTTGAGGGGGTCTCCCAAATTTGCAGAAAAATCTGTGTAGCGTCAGTATAGCCCTCATCTGTAGATTTAGATAGCCACAGACAGGGCCACATTTGAGAAACAGATATATTAGGAGAAATAGATATATAAAGAATTAAGAGACTGAAACATAGTTCTTCATATATATTTCTGTTGTAAACACACTTCTATACATTACTAGAAATCCAGGGAACAAGTCTAAGGAGTAAGCGGCTCGTATTCCATTTACAGTGAGATGAACACAGATAAGGAACAAAGATATGTTCCAACACCGCTCAGTGAGGCAAGTCAACAATAAATCATTATGATTTCTGGCTGCAACCAAACCGCTGCTCCTGTCTCTTAAATCTCTCGAGATCCATCAGTTTAACATACTACATTTCCTTGCCTGCAGGCCAGTGCAGAAGGCCATAGGGTATGGTTGCCAACTCTGGGTTGGGGAATTCCTGGAGATTTGGGGGTGGAGCCTGTGGAGGGCTGGGTTTAGGGAGGGGAGGGACCTCATCAGGGTGTAACGCTCTAGAGTCCATCCTCCAAAGCAGCCATTTTCTCCCGGGGAACTGATCTCTGTAGTCTGAAAATCAGGTGTAAAAATGGGAGATCTCAAGGCCCCACCTGGTGTTTGGCATCCCTATATATTAGCAATGGAGCAGGTGTAGAACCATGGACATCAGGCACAAAGCATAGCAGCTCTTTATCAAGGATGTAGCTCCTCCTCAAGAAATGACTATTCTTTCATTACTTGCGTTTCCCCAGAACTCAAAGCAGCATGGAAAGTGCCCCACACCGTTGTGGAATGTTGTTGGGAAGGCGTGGTCACAGGGGCGGGGGTGAGTGGCACGGGGCAGTTGGTATTTGTTTAAAGGGGGCACTCCCATGTCGCAGAGGTGCTTCGGAGCACACTGACTGCACACGCACAACGATTCACTTCCACAGGAAGAAGTCCAGGGGTTGTGCCAAGACATCGCTTTTACTTTGTGGCCCCAGCCATGGAGGATCCAGGTGGTTCAATCTCTGCGCTATGCTAGGGTGAGGGTCAGGCCATCGAGCCGGGAGGTGCGCTTTATATACAGGAGCTTCCAGACACGCTGAATCGTGCACTTCCAATCCATTTACAACACACGTCAGTGATCGTTTGCCAGGGTGTTTTGCCGCTTCACACAGTCAAACCCACTCGCCAAGCGTAGCACTCCACACTCCTTGCTGAATTATGCAGTTTCTGTGCACTTTGCGACTGGATTGTACTGTGCGAAACGGCAAAATCCGCCAGCAAATGATCGTTGAAAATGCACCGAAGAGCATTATTCAGTGTGCGTGAATGAAAACAGACTCTGTGGCTACAGCAGAAAAGAGTCCAGCAGCACCTTAAAGATTAGCAAAATTTGTGACAGGGGAGGAGCTTTCGTGAGTCACCGCTCACTTCTTCAGATATTTGGATTGACTCAATCAAGGAGACATGTTCCAGCATGGCCCCCGGTTCAATTTCCCGTATTATTCTAGACTGCCAGCTGCGTACATCCTCACGTATGAAATTTTTACCCCTTTGGCCACCCCCATTTTCTAATAAACTATTCAACATTTCCTTAATGATGCTAATACTGAGATCACAGTTATGGTTGCAAAATGCTTAGCAGAAACAGCTGCACTTAGACGCGGGGTTTTTTTACATAATATGTACACTTTTATTGTCTAAATTTATTTGCTGGAACTAAATGTATGACTTCTGTATTATTATGCTATTAAAGGTGTCTAAATCTGAATCGACAACTCAACTAAGGTATCTTTAGATATCTTCAAGTATCTGAAGAAGTAAGCCGTGACTCACAGAAACTACTCCCCTGCCACATAATTTTTCAGTCTTCAAGATGCTTCTGGACTCTTGCTCTTTTCTCCTGCAAGGTAAAGGTAAAGGTAAAGGCTTACTTGAAAGCCAGTCGAATACAACTCTAGGGATACAGTGCTCATCTCTGTTTCCAAGCCAAAGAGACAGCACTGTCCAAAGACATTTCCGTGGTCATGTGGCCAGCATGACTGGACACCGAGGCGCACGGAACACTGTTACTTTCCCACCGAAGCGGTACCTATTTTATCTACTTGCAATTTCTTGCTTTCGAACTGCTAGGTTGGCAGGAGCTGGGGCCAGAGATGGGAGCTCACTCCGTCATGCAGCACTTGGGTCTCGAACTGCTGAACCTACTGACCTTCTGGTCTGTAGTTCAGGGTCTTAACCACTTGAGCCACTGCAGCCCTCTACAGACAGGCTAACGCGGCTACCCGTCTTGATCTATCTCCACTGTTGCTACACATCACATAACACTGGAGCTCTCAAGAGCTCATGTAGCTTTTCTCAAAACATTGGAAACCATAATCAAACCTACCCGTTTCCCCTTTATAGCACAACTACATCTTTCTTGGAGGGTGGGGGAGAAAGGAGAATTTTTCATAGGGTTACCAACCTCCAGGTGGGGCCTGAAGATCTCCTGGAATTACAACTGATCTCCCGATGACAGAGAACAGCTCTCCAGGAGGAAATGGCTGCTTTGGCAGGCTGACTCTCTGGCCCTCCTTCTCCTCTCCTCTCCAAACCCAACCCTCCCCAAGGTCTGCCCCCTCCCCAAGTCTCCAGGGATTTCTTAACTTGGAGCTGGCAACCCTAATTAGAAGTGTAACATCCCTCCACTGCTGGGAGACCTGCAGTCATCTGGAAACAGACAAAAGGAAATTCAGTTTCATGCAACAGGGAACTGACTTGCGGGACTGACTGCCAACAACGAATATTTTTTAGTTGATATGTATTTTCTGTCTTTCTTCTTTGTTGTCTGTTTTATGTATGTTTATGTATGTTTTCTTTTTTTTTAAATTTTCTCAATAAAAACTAAAATTCTACCCAAAAAAGAGGGGGGGAAACAGCTGTTGGCCTATCATAAATGTCTGCCCCCATTCGGTCGTAATAGTGTGAGACTTCTGAAACGTATCAATAAGCCAGACCTTTGATGAAGCAAAGAGTTCTTTTATTCTCAATGATGGTTCAGGTACTTCATGTTTGTTAGAGATACTTGGTTACAGGCAACAAGGCTTAATATACCCCACACATTCAGGTAAGAGCAGGCATAGGGCCAATCAGAATGAATATGAAAAAAGCGCGAAAACCCCCAACCGTTGGTTCTCACAGAAAAGGCGCAAAAGCACTAAAAATTCCCCCCATGCCCTGTAGTGACCTCTACTTGCAATTCGCAGGCCAGGCACCTGGCTTAGAAAATAGTTCAACAGTTCTCCAAGGTTACAAAAACAGATAAAACACTCGAGTCTCCGGAGAGAAACAGGGAGGTGATGAGGAGAAATAACTAGACTGTTTATGTGACGCGATGGAATGCGGCAAGCCACACTCCCGGGGAGAGAAAAGATACACTAAGCAGGACATGCAATAAAACCCAAGGCTAAATGTAAATTACAGATAGAGACACCAGATACAAACAACTAATGGCAGAGACAGGGACAGGCTCTGACATCGAGCTCCTTTAGAAGCTAGATGGCCAAGTGCAAGGGATTGGGAACTCCATGGAGAAAAGGACTATAGTCGCCTAGGGATGTCAGCTCCAGGATGGGAAATTCTTGGAGATTTGGGGGGTACAGCCTGGGGAGGGCTGGGTTTGGGGACGGGTGGGAACTCTGTGGGGTATGGGGCCATGGAGTCACCCTTCCAAAGCAGGCATTTTCTTTAGGGCAACTAAATCCCTATCATCTAGAGACTGGTTGTGATTCCAGGAGATCCACCTGGAGGCTGGCGACCCTGCCTCTTCCCCAGTTTGCAAACCTCATTTTCTCATCTGCCTGCATGCATGTTATTTTTTCTTTTCTTTTTTTTTTGAAAAAGAGGTGCCAGAACTCTCAAGAGGGAAAAGAAGTTTTCAGTGTGTGTCCTGAAAACTCATGAGCTTTTAAACGTTTTGTAAAGCATCTTGTCAAAGAGTTTCGGGGGCCCTGCTCCAGTCGGCCTGCTCTTCCAGAAAAAAGGCCCTGTATTTAATGATCAATACGGCCAAAAGCAGATTCGTTGCACTGCCCTCGCCATGCTCTTTCTTGCTTTCTTCTGCCCTATTTATTTACATCCCGTTTTTCTTCCATCCTGGAACTTGAGCAGCCTCCGTCGGGTTTCTGGTTGGCTTCCTGTCCGGGCATGAATCAGAGCCACACCTAGGGTTGCCAACCTCCAGATGGGGCCTGGATATCTCCCAGAATTTCAACTGATCTCCAGAAACAGAGATCAGCTCCCTTGGAGAAAATGGCTGCTTTGGAGGGTGGACTCTATGGCATTACGCCCTGCTGATATTTCTCAAACCCCACCCTCCCCAGACTACCCCCAATTATCCAGGAATTTCCTAACCTAGAGTTGGCAACATTATCCACACCTGCTTAACTTCAGCACAGTCTGCACCGGATTCGGGGCTCGTTTCGTAGCAGGAGCTCCTCTGCATATTAGGCCACACACCCCTGATGTAGCCAATCTTCCAAGAGTTTACAGTAGCCCCTGCAAGAAGAGCTCTGTAAACTCTTGGAGGATTGGCTACATTAGGGAGGGTGTGGCCTAATATGCAAAGGAGCTCCTGCTACGAAATGAGCCCTGACCGGATTCCTTTCAGACCCTACGATGGGACACCCATCTCTGCAGTCTTAATACGGAAGAATGGTTTCCGTCCCACGCAGCCTCTTCACCGCCTGCCTTCCCTTCCAGTTTGCCAAGGAATACGGGCCCGTGTTCACCCTCCACTTTGGATTCCAGAAAGCCGTAGTCCTGACTGGTTACGAAGCAGTGAGGGACGCCTTGGTCAACTTCACGGAGGAGTTTGTGGACAGGCCGCCGATCCCCATCTTCGAAGAGATTCAGCACGGCAACGGTAAGAAGGACATCGAACGGCTCGAACTGCTGCTTCTCCCAGATAATTTTTTTTTTTAAGGAATCGCTTCCAAACCTTGCAACGACGCAAAATTTGCCTAACCAGGCTGTTTTGACAGTTTGGTGTGCCTTTTTTGGCCATCCTATGGCAAAACCCAGTAGGGTTTCCAAGGCAAGAGATGTTCAGAGGTAGTTTGCCGTTGCCTGCCTCCATGTCGTGATCCTGGCCTTCCTTGGTGGTCTCCCATCCAAATACTAAACAGGGTGGACCCTGCTTAGCTTACTAAATCTGTCAAGAATGGACTAGCCTGGGCTATCCAGATGGGGACTTGGGAGCTAATCGTTCTAGCCAACAATGGCATGCCCTGGTGGCTTGAATCAGCACCCGGTCTCCATGAGAAGCCAATTAAGCTGCCCAGAGTTGGGAAATGGAAACATGGCGGCCCTACAACCATCATCCTGCCCCGTACAAAAACAGCTGACCTGGGATGGAATGCCTGGAGTTCAGTCTGGAGAAAAGTGGGTTGAGGAGGGACAGGATTGCCCTCTTGAAGTATCTGAAGGGCTGTCCCTTTTAGAGAAGGGCAGGGAGCCGTTCCTGTTGGCAGCAGAGGAGAGGACTCGCAACAGTGTGTTTAAGGCTGATTTTACATCTGACTTTCCCGCTGGAATCATTCTAGTTCCAAAAAAACCTGCCCACACCTCTGTGCGGTGTGAAACCGTGCTGCTACTGAAATGTCCACATCTACTAATTGCCCTCCTGTGGTCAAGCTAGTATTCAACCGCTTTATTCTGCTTTAAACAATTGTGGTTTCTTAGTGCACTTAGACCCCCTGGAGTGAAATTTCACACCACTGTGAAATCAGCACAGGAAAAGACAGCAGTCAAACTACTTTAGAGGGGAGGTGTAAAATCAGCCTTAATTAAGGGAGGGGAGGTATCAGCTGGAGATTAGGGGAAACTTTTTTTTACAGTCAGAGTTGTGCAACAGTGGAACTGGCTGCCTAGGGAGCCCCCCCCCTCCCTGGCAGTCTTGAAGCAGCGGCTGGACAAACACTTGTCAGGGATGCTCTAGGCTGATCCTGCGCTGAGCAGGGGGTTCAGGCTAGATGGTCTGGGTGGCCCCTTCCAACTCTGTGATTCTAGGATTCTATGAGTGTGGCCCAGAGGAAAACTTGCCATGTGAGGAGATGGTCCCTCCAAGCTGAGGGCTCCATCAGCTGGGCAAAAGATCTTGCTTAAAGCCTAAAAAACCAAACCTTTAACGTAACTCTTTCCTTGTCCAAACAAATGAGACCAGGTAGCATCTCTGCTACTGGGGGCTGTGGCTCAGTGGAAGAGCCTCTGTTTGGCATGCAGAAGGTCCCAGGTTCAATCCCCGGCATCTCCAGTTCAAAGAGCCAGGTGATGTGAAAGTCCTCTATCTGAGACCCTGGAGAACAGCTGCCAGTCTGAGTAGACAATACTGACCTTGATAGACCCAGGGTCTGATCCAGTATAAGGCAGCTTCAGGTGTGTTCACATGTCCAGGTGTTTTCTTTTCCACGGGAGAGCTGTGGAGGACGACCCGAAGGTTCACGGTGGCCAGCATGCGCAATCTTGGAATGGGGAAGAAATGCCTCGAGGAACAAATTATCGAAGAACTTGGTTTCCTTATAGAGAGCATTAAAGCTTTTAAAGGTGAGCAGGGGGGGGGGGGAGGGGGGGTCATGGAGATTCTGGCACCTGCTGCACACTGGGTCATCCCAAGACCAAATCAGGGGGAGATCTGGATCTATACATCTTATTTCTTCGTGCCACATATAAGCAAGGAACAGCCCAATTTGTTCGGCTGAGAGACTTACCAAACTTGCGATGTTCCAGTTCGTTTGTGGTATCGAAGACACCACAGGACTTCTCTGCATTCTTGTTTTTGTCGCTTGGGTGTTCCTGATTCTTTCAGGGTCCCCCTCCCCCGTTTCACACTCTCTAGCGGTCAATTTGATATTACATTGATTTCTATCCATCATGTCTCCCTGCAGATTTATACTGCAGGTTTTTATGCCGAAAGTAAACCGATGTAATATCGAATCAACCACTAGAGGGAGCATAACACACGAGGAACAGAAACCCCCTCCTCCCAAGCAATGGGAATACACAAGTGAGGAAAATAGAAATGCAGGAAAGCCCACAGTCTTCTTCACATGCTAATTGTTGAGTGCCATTACCCATTTTCTGGTGGAAACAGAGGTAAACATAAATGCGAATTATGGTCAGCATTACTACCTTTTATGTACTATCCTCTTTGCTTTTAGCCATAGGGGAGGGGGCAGCAATGTCTGCTGGCCCCCAGAAATAAAATTTCAAGGGGGCTCAGGGAAGGGAAGTAGGAAAGCCCTGTTCTGTGATGTCCAAGGATGGTTGGATATGTCCCAGTTTTGCAAGTGGCTACTGGACGGGCATTAAGTTGCTCTGTCTTTTGGCTGCAGGTGAACCCTTTCGGCTGAGGGCCTTCAACACAGCCCCCACCAACATCACTTTTGCCATGCTGTTTGGAGAGAGGTTCGACTACAAAGATCCAGTCTTTCTCTCACTGTTAAAACTGATCGACGAAGTGATGTGTCTTCTGGGATCGCCCCTCCTGCACGTAAGCGAAGATTCTCCATGTAGCTATTATTAAGGACCTCCAAAACGTTGGATCCTTAACCGTCCTGCTCAGATCTTGCAAGCTGAAGGTCGTGGCTTAGTTGATTAAGCCAATCTGTCTCGTGCTGGGTCTGCCTCTTTTCCAGCTGCCTCCAACTTATCGTCCTTTCCAGGGACCCTTGTCTTCTAACAATGTCATATAATAGAATCAGAGAATCATAGAGTTGGAAGGGACCTCCAGGGTAATCTAGTCCAACCCCCTGCACAATGCAGGAAATTCACAAAGACCTCCCACTCCACACCCAGAAGATGGCAAAAAAATCCCTCCCGGATCCCTGGCCAAACTGGCCTGGAGAAAATTGCTTCCTGGCCCCAAAGTGGTGATCAGCATTTTCCTGGGCGTGTAAGACAAGGCCAGAAGAACTAAGCACTGAGGCAAACCTTCCTGCCGTCCCTCTCATAATCTTTCTAAGTTCACAGAATGAGCATTGCTGTCAGATGGCCATCTCGCCTCTGTCAGAAAACCTCCAAGAAAGAAGTCTGTTCCATTGAGGAACTGCTCTGTCAGAAAGTTCTTCCTAATGTTTAGCCAGAAACTCTTCTGATTTGATTTCAACCCGCTGGTTCTGGTCCAACCTTCTGGGGCAACAGAAAACAACTCCGTACCATCCTCTATATGATAGCCCTTCAAGTATTTGAAGATGGTGACCTTTCAGTCGACTCTTCTTCAGGCTAAACATACCCAGCTCCTTCAACCTTTCCTCATAGGAATTGGTCTCCAGACCCAAGTATGATAGCCTCAGTTTAGGCATTTTACCTTCTAGGGAGACTTGAGGCTTGATTTGATCTAGAATCTGCTTATTTGTCTTTTGGGTGGTTCACGACATCCGTAAAGTTCTCCTCCAGTACCACATTTCAAATGAATCCATATTCTTCAGTTGCAGCTTTCTTCGTTGTCCAACTACCCAGTCTTACTGTGTCCATTCTCCCCTTTCTTTTCCTCTAATTTGCTCCCAACTAGCTCTTTAACTTCTACCCCTTCCTGGGTTTCCTTTTCAACGACCACAAACGTTTACTCCAAAAAGTCGAAGAGGTCCGCGTCATTATCCGGGGTTACATCAAGATGAGCAAGCGAGACGCCCATGCCAACGGCCTCCGGAGTTACACAGATGCATTAGTCTTCAGGCAGCAAGAGGTACTGGGTCCCGTTGAGCCCAAGAGTTATGAGAACCACCAGCTGGATCAGACCCAAGGGCTTTCTGGCTTTCAATGGTAGCCTCCAGGAGAGCCAAAATCAGGACTGAGGGGAAGGATTAGAAGAATAATTCCTTGTTGGCCAAATCCACCTGGGGGCCCATGAGGGTCACCACATCCCCCCAGCCACTGGTGGCGGATAGGGGGGTAGGGTTGCCAGATCCAGGCTGGGAAACTCCTGGAGATTTGGGGATGGAGCCTGGAGAGTACAGGGATCTCAGTGGGGTACGATGCCGTAGAGACCACCCTCCGAAGCATCCATGTTCTCCAGGGGAACTGATCTCTGTAGCCTAGAGATGAGCTGCAATTCTGGGGGATCCCCAGGTCCCTTCTGGAGGCTGGCATCTCTGGGGCCCATAGATTGTTTTGGGTTTAAACTGAGCAGTTTGTTGGGGGCCCAGAGGGAGTCTTTGTCTGGGGTCTCACAGTGGCTCTTAGCAGCCTCAGCAAAACCCCTCCCCTCTGGCTCCTAACATCTGATACTCAAAGATATCCTGCTTCTGCTTATGGAAGTTCCATTGGACTATTGGCAGCCTTTGATAGGCTTTTCCATGGGTTTGTTTAATCTCTCAAAAAGGGCCCTGACCTGTCTCGCCAGATCGCAGAAGCTAAGCAGGCTCAGCCCTGGTTGGTCCTTGGATGGGAGACCAGCAAGGTTGCTACGCAGAGGCAGGCAATAGGAAACCCACCACTGTTTGTCTCTCGCTTTTACAGTGACAGTCGTTTCACTATTCAACAGAGCGACAGCAATTAGTCTTGACAACCAAACCTAAAGAGAACATTGAGAACAAAGGAATACCACACACACACACAAAAACACCCCACCTTAATTTGACAGCTGTAACAGACCCTTAAGCCTCAAGAAACAGCCGTATTTATTTATTCACTTGAACAAAACCAAAACTGTCAATATAATTTGACACAAACACCTGAGATGTTATCCCCAAGCCACAGCTGACTTATGGCGACCCCTGTGTGGTTTTCAAGGAAGAGATGTTCAGAGGTGGCTTGCCCCTGCCTGCCTCTGCGGAGCAGCCCTGGACTTCCTTGGTGGTCTCCCATCCAAGGACTAACCAGGGCTGACTCTGATAAGCTTCCAAGATCTGATGAGATTGGGCCAGCCTGGGCCGTCCAGGTCATGGCAATGTGCAAAGGTTTCCCTTGCTCGAAAGCTAGTCGAATCCATCTCTAGGGGGCGGTGCTCATCTTTGTTTCCAAGCTGAAGAGTCAGCGCTGTCCGAAGACTTTTTCCGTGGTCACATGGCTGGCATGACTAAACGCTGAGGCGCACAGAATGCAATGTGACAGGTAGTCAAATTTCCTGCTAAGCCATGGTATTGTTTCTTTCCCAAAAGTGCAGCATCTTATTTTAGGGGGGGAACTATCCAGATGCTACAACCTAGTTTCCTTAAATAGCAGGCATGTCTCCCAAAAAGGGCCGAAGTTTTGATTATATTCTTGCTATGGGTGCAGTGTCAGTCCCAACAGGAATTCACCTGTACCTAACCAGCTGCCCAGCAGAATTATCCCCATATTGCGTAGGGAACCTAGGAGAGGACTGACAAAGAACATTTGGTGAGTTTCCAGCTGCAGCAAGATTTGAATCCAGGACTTTCCACCCCTCAGCCCTGTTTCTGAAGCACTGCATGCCAGCAATTGGCAATGGCCACATGCTTAGTGCCAGTTTGGTGTAATGGTTAAGAGCGGAGGACTCTAATCTGGAGAACCGGGTTTGATCCCCCACTCCTCCATGTGCAGCTGCTGGGTGACCTTGGGTCAGTCACAAGTTCTCTCATGAGCAGTTCTTGCAAGAGCTTCCCTCAGCCCCACCTACCTCACAGGGTGTCTGTTGTGGGGAGAGGAAGGGAAAGGAGATTGTCAGCCACTCTGAGTGAAGGGTGGGGTATAAATTGTGAATCTGCAAGAAGAATGTGCTTTTCTTTGTGGATTTTCCAGTTCCCTGCAAACTGTTTTCATTATTTAGCACAGATTTCAATTCTGGGTATAAGCTTTTGTGTGCATGCACCCACCGGAATTGAACTCCCACCGGAATCTAACTCCATTGTAGTTTTACACTGTAGTTGACACTGTAGTTGTGGGAACTAACTCCACTGTAGCTGAATCACACACACACACATTTTGACCTGGGCCCTTTCTCCAAGAAGCTCATGGCACCACACACGCTTCTCCTGACCTCCATTTAATCATCACAACAACCCTGTGAGGTAGGTTAGGTTGCGACTGGCTGGTCACCCAGGAAGCTTCATGGCTGGCAGATTGGAACCTGGATCACTCCATTGTGTGAGCTGGCACGGAACTTCTGCCTGTGAACTTAGGACCTGTGGCTCATTCACGGAGGTGTCAAATCTGCCTTCACCAAGGGTCAAAGGTGCATGCGTGAATCAGATTGGGGTTAACTGGCGTGGTTAGTCCACTTCCCACTAGTCAGCAGTGCACTTAACTAAAGCTACAAATGCAGGAGTGTCACTTTACCCAGCTTACAAAGCTACACAGACCCACGTTCCAAGTTTAGAAGAGAAATACTTCTCTCTTTATTTGAGAAGTCCACTTTGAATAGGAAAGAGTAGGGACAGGATAGAGTACTAACTTACTAGCAGCTAAGGATGGAAGCAGATGGCGAGAGGGCCATCTGCCTCATGGTTCCAAGAGAGGACCGCATGTTGTATGTGCAGGGAGGAGATAGAGCTTCGTCTGAGAGAGAACTGAAGGAAGGGGAATGGTCCCTGAGAATACAGTCTACATTTCAAAGTGGACAGTGGCAGAAGAGTAAAGACAGCAGGAGGAGGAGGAGGAGATTGGATTTATACCCTGCCCTTCACTCAGAGTCTCAGAGTGGCTTACAAACTCCTTCCCCTTCCCCTCCGCACAACAGACACCCTGTGAGGTAGGTGGGGCTGAGAGAGCTCTCCCGATAACTGTCCTTGAGAGAACAGCTTTGAGAGAACTGTGGCTTGCCTAAGGTCATCCAGCAGCTGCATGTGGAGGAATGGGGAATCAAACCCGGTTCTCCCAGATTAGAATCTGCACTCAGTCACTGCACCAGTGTGCCTATCCGGCTATCTAGTCTCTCTTGCCACAAAGTCTGGGGGTCTGAGTCTGGAGGTCTGAGGTAGGGACATCGCACCTGGAACTTCCAACAGACCACGCTGCCACCTTGAAGCCCTTTAACCTTCATTGCGACCGCATGTGCACTTCCCCCCACCAGGACGCCAGCAAGAAAGAGAACCTTTTCCATGACGACAACCTGATTGCGTCCATCCTCGACCTAGTCATGGCTGGCACGGAAACCACGGCGACGACCTTGCAATGGGCTGTCCTGCTCATGATGAAGTACCCCTCCATCCAAGGTGAGCTGGTACCGTCTGCCGTCTCCACCACCGCCCCCTAAAAAAATGCAGCAAGGAGCAATTGTCTCCTTGTTGGTGTAGCTGGAACTGAGGCCCTCTAAATGGTGACTGTGCATCGCTTGGAGGAAAGCCCACAGGCCACAGCTGACTTCTGGTGGACTCTTGGGGTTTCCAAGCAAGAGGCATTCATAGGTGGTTTGCCATTGCTTGTCTCTGTCTCCTGATCCTGGGCTTCTTTGGTGGTCCCCCATCCAAGCATTGACCAGGGCCCACCCTGCTTAGCTTCCAAGACCTGATGAGATCGGGCTAGCCTGGGCCATCCAGGGCGGGGCAGAGACAAACAGAGGTGGCTTGCCCTTGCCTGCCTCTGTGTAGCAACCCTGGACTTCCTTGGTGGTCTCCCATCCAAATCCTAAGGAGGGCCGACCTTGCTTTGCTTCCAAGATCTGACAAGATTGGACTAGTCTGGGCCACCCAGGCAGGCCCCTAGCCACGGTGGGGCATTTGGAGGCAAAGCCCCACCACCCACGAGCCCTGCCCCACCATTTGATGATGCCAGCAGCCCCACCCCAGCGCGGGAGTGGGGAAAGAAAGGGAAGCCGCCCTGATGCTTTTGGTCAGTTTCACTCTGGGCAGATCAGCTGCTGGGAGGGGAGTGAAATTGACCAGAAGCCGCAGAGAGAAGGCATGGGGATGGTGTTCGGGAAGCCAATCTCTCTCTCTCTCTTTCTCTCCCAAAGCTTTCCATGGGGGGGGGGGAGAAGCCAATGTCTCTCTCCTGGGGTTGCCAGTCTCCAGGTAGTGTCTGGAGACCCCCTGGCATTACACCTGCTCTCCAGGTGGACTCTACGGCACCATATCCTTATTAGAGTCCCTTCCCCTCCCCTCCCCAAACCCCGGCCTCCTCAGGCTCCCCTCCCGAAATCTCCAGTTATTTATTATTTTTTTAAGTATAAGCATAATGGGTGCCCAAATTTGGGCTTCCTCAAGTTTATCCTCAACTGTTTTTTCTATAAAATCCAATTTTTTTCAAAATACTTCATCGATGGTATTTTACCCCAAAAAGGCTACAGAGGATATTCCATACACCAAATAATTTGTGTTGGAAGAAATGTGGCCAAGTTGGGGATTTTTTGCATTGTTGGTGGGCCTGTCCACATATACAATCTTTTTTGGACCCAAATTGTGGTTCAAATTAAACTAATAACAACTATTCAACTACCTTGGTTACCTGAGGCAGTATTGTTAGATATGTTTCCAAAAGACAAGCTATCGAAATCACAAATAGCTTTGCTTTCCACACTACTTACTATTGCTAAACTTACCATAGCCCAAAATTGGAAATTGCTAACATCCCCCTCTTTAGGATCTTGGCAAAATAAATTGTGGAACCATTTTGTTCTTGGGAAAATAACTTCTCATACTTTATCTCAAAATCTGATTATTTATCAAAAATATTACCAGGCCATCTGGTTTCCTATTATGGTGTATCTGTCTAATTCGGGTATTATTCCTAAAAACAAAAGTTATCAGAAGTTATTATATTTTTAATTAAGTAATTAAGATGTAGATACTTTTGCTTGTAATAGGTTAGTAGTTTTAGATGTAGTTGTAAGCAGGGGTCATTTTGTAGAAAAAGAGGTGCAGGAGCTCATTAGCATAACTCATTTGCATAACTCATTTGCATATGCCACACCCCCTAACATACCGGAAGTGTGTCAGAAGGCAACGCCCACCCCTCAGGCTCCACTCCACAGGTGAGTGAAACTGACCTGCTCTTCCTCCATTCCTTCCCCATCCAATACTTTGTGCAATAAAAATAAGCGTAAAGAACACACCCTCATTCTCTTCCTGCTCCCTTGAAACCACCAGGTTTCAAGTAGACTTGAGATACCCAGGACCTGTGCACCACCCATCCCTTTCCCTTCCCCTCCCCACAACAAGACACCCTGTGAGGTAGGTGGGGCTGAGAGAGGTCTTTGGAGAACTGCTCCTGAGAGAACAGCTCTGAGAGAACTTGTGACTGGCCCAAGGTCACACCAGCAGCTGCATGTGGAGGAATGGGGAATCAAACCCGGTTCTCCCAGATTAGAGTCCAACTCCTGACCACTACACCAAACTGATGGGGTGGAAGCTGCTGAAGGGTTGGTGAAATTTCTCCAGTTCTTATGTGCCATGTGCCCAGATAAAAAATGGTATACTTAGAAAATTTATATGCCACCTTGAGCAAGTCTCTGGAAAAGCAGCACACAGTCATAAAAGGAACAATGATAAAATTATCAATATTAAAACAAAACATTAAAAACAATAAAGACCCTAGCAGGGCTTTCCTCGGGGCGCTGCGCCTCTGCACTGCTCGGGGAAGCCGAGGAGGGGGGCGGGGCTTGGTCATGTGCCCGCCCCCTGGGCTCCTCACTCCCGGAGCTGCGCTCCTGTGCGCTCCTGCTCCAACGGACCCCTGGTTGTAAGTTTGATTAATAGAAATTTAGACAAACCTTCGAAAATGGAGTGTATGTAATCACTCTCACAATATTAATGTAAATGACTTTTCCTTTATTACTTGTAAAGTTGTTGGTTATTAGAGAAAAAAATTGTTCAAAATAAAAAAATTTTTAAAAAAGCATAATGGGTGCCCCACAAGAAAAAAAAAATTGCCCTGCAAAACGGAAAATCCTGGCGACGGCCCTGCACCCAGGTCAGGACGCATGTCGCTCAGGGTGTATTTCCCCCCTTCTGTGAAACTGGCCTGTAAGTTTGTCCTCTCTCACCATCACAGCCCCGTTTCCACACTGGACCCCCCCCTCCCCCTCCCTCTGGGAGCTGCAGGCGCCTCCTATCTCAAGCCCCAAATTAGCTCAGACAGGGAGCATCTCTCCAGAGGCTCAGGGATAAGGAAGGTCTTTCATTTTTATTTCTTTCACCTCATTTGTCCCCAATGGGAACCCAAAGGAGCTTACCCCACCCTCCTCTCCTCCCTATTATTCACAACAGCCCTGTGAGGTAGCTCAGGCTGAGGGTCTGTGACTGGTCCACGGTCACGCAGTGAGTATCCGTGGCAGAGTGGGGATTCGAACTTGGGTCCCCCAGGTCTTAGTCGTTCACTTTTGTCCCCCAGACCTTCCAGCTGGGAGAGGCCAGGGGCTGTCCTGCAACGCTGGGGAATGCAGAGCTCATTCTGGGTGTCCTGCCATCCTGGTGTCCCCATCTCCTCCATTAAGATTCTCTGGTCTGGTATAGCCAGGAAACTATTAATAACTTGGCAGAGTGCACAAGGCTCTTCGCCACCCAGCAGGAGCTTCTCAGGTCTTTAAGATTTCAGACTAATAAAAGGCGCTTATTATATGGAACTCCATCCCAAATAGGCAAGCTGAGAGATAGGACAGAAACCTAATCTATCTGGCTAGGATGGAGGGGGATGCAGGAACACATCCTGCATGAATGTTGCCCAGGTGGGGGAGAGAGACCATTTCTGCAGCAGTGAAATTCCCTGCATTGATGTTTTTAAATCTGCACATTATGTGAAATTTTCCACAGGAGATTTTTTCTCGCCCGGTAAAAACCCGAAGTGTTCTCCTTCTTTCTATGTTTTTGGAACTCGCTAAAACTGGGGATTCTGAAAATGCAGGGAAAGAAGGAAAAAACCCTTCAGGTTTGCACCTGGGGAAGAAAAACTTACTGCGGAAAATTTCACACTACACACAGATTTAAAAACATCGGTGCAGCCATTTCACTACTGTGGAAAGGGTCGGCGAGTCTGTGCAAGAGAGGTGTCAGAAAACGGAAGTTCGTTCCTGAGACATTCCACATCAAAGAGAGAGTATCAGCAGGAAGGAAAGGATGCTCTGTGTGTCCTGACCGCTCTATCTGTCTAAACTCTTTGGTGCCATCTCTCAAGTCTGGTGAGATCTTTGCATCTTTGGTGCAAAGTCCTCCACTTCCAACACCCTCCCGGCCCTGTACCACCGCAGGGGGCTTAGCTTGGACCTGGCTGGTGATGGCCCAGATGGGGACCCGACTCTCTTCCCAGCACCACGATTGTGGGGTGCAAGCCACTGTGGTCCATCTACACCCTCTTCCACTGTGCCTTTCCCAAAGCAGACTCCTGTGTGGCTCGGCTGGAGAGCCATCCCTGCGGGAACACATCTGTCTCCTTTCCAACCAGGGGAAACCCCTGAAACTCCTGCCAAATCAGATCCAGAAGGCAGCACCAACGGACTGACTTGTCCGCTGTTCTTGTCTTGTGCAGAGAAGGTCCAAGAGGAAATTGGGCGCGTGGTGGACCCGGGCAGTTGGGCCTCCTTTGAAGACCGGAAGAAACTGCCTTACACCAACGCAGTGATCCATGAGGTCCAGAGGTTTATCACGCTGCTCCCCCACGTACCACGCTGCACGGCGGTGGACACCCACTTCAGGGGCTATTTCATCCCAAAGGTACCTCTGAAAGTAATTGTCGAGGGCTCCAGCTTTCTTGTTGGCTGGATCCAGTCTCTCTTTACCACTTGACAGGAGCCGTTTGGCATCTGGTGTGAATGGGGGGGGGCCCTCTGCCGGGCTGCTTTTAGGGACACGGGAGGGGCTCTGGTTTCCTTCACAGCCTGCTTCCCATTTGCCCTTCCTGTGCTTTCCTGCCAGGGGACGACGGTGATCCCATCCCTCACCTCGGTACTCCTCGATCCGAGTCACTGGGAGACCCCCCACGAGTTCAACCCCGGCCACTTCCTCGATCCCGAAGGGCAATTTGTCAAGAAGGAAGCCTTCCTGCCGTACTCCCTGGGTACCTGACTGGCCTTCTTTCTCCAGATGCAGGGGGGTGGCGGGGTGGCTAACTTAACAGGACCAGGCCCCAAGGAGTGGGGTTGCCAGGCTCCAGGTTGGGCCTGGAGGTCTCTTGGAATCACAACTCACCTCTGGACTATAGAGATCAGTTCCCTAGGAGGAAATGGCTGCTTTGCAGGGTGGACTGTATGGAATTATACCCTGCTGAGGTCCCACCCCACCCCCCAACTCTGCCCTCCCTAGGCTCCACCCCCAATTCTCCAGGAATTTCCCAACCTGGAGTTGGCAAACCTACCAAAGAGGCACCTGTAGCCATAAGAATGGCAGAACAGGGTAGAACTCCACGTAGAACAGATTCACCTCTTGCCAACCAGTTTGGTGCAGCAGTTAGGAGTGCGGGTTTGATTCCCCAATAACCCACCCCTCCACATGCAGCTGCTGGTGTGACCTTAGGTCAGTCACGAGCTCTCTCAGAGCTGTTCTCTCAAGGGCAGTCCTCGAAAGAGCTCTCTCAGCCTCACCTGACTCTCAGGGTGTCTGTTGTGGGGAGGGGAAGGGAAGGAGATTGTAAGCCACCCTGAGTCTCTTTCGAGGAGTGAAGGGCAGGGTAGAAATCCAATCATCTACATCTACTACTACCACTACTATCAGGGCTTTTTTTGTAGAAAAAGCCCAGAAGGAACTCATTAGCATAATAGGCCACACCTAACAGCAGGAACTAATTAGCATATTAGGACACACCCCTGACAGCACAGCTCATTAGCATATTATTCGGGGGGGGGGGCTGTGAAAGAAAGGCATTTTCTAGGTGCCTGAGTTCCCTGCCTGCCCTTTTCCAGCAGGGACATGTGAGGGTTTCCTTGTCAATTTCACTCTCAGCTGACTGGCCCCTGGGGGTGAAATTGACAAGGAAATCTGATCAGGCTCCCCAGAAGGAAAGAGGGCATTTTAACAAGCCACCTTTCCCTCTGGTGTGTAAGGTGGGGAGGGCGGCGTGCTCTATAGCCACGCGTGCCAGAGGTTTTGGTTGTAGATGTGGCCAACTCAGGAGCCAGCCGGAACTCTGTTCCTGTGCGTTCCTGCCCCAAAATGGCCATTATTATTGTTGTTTTTATTCCCCCCTTCCCCCAAATAGCTCTGGGTGACGTTAATAGTTTTCCCCATCTCCATTTTCTCCTCCCAACAACCCTGTAAGGTAGGCTATGCGGAGAGAAAGACCCGCTCGAGGCCGCCCAGCGAGCTTCACAGCAGAAGGGGGAACTGAATCCAGGGCTTCTCATTCCTGCCCAGCTCTTGGAAACTAAGCAGGGTCAGCTTTGGTTAGTCCAACGTCTCCTTTCTGTCCCCCGGTTGCAGGGCGCCGGAGCTGCATGGGCGAGAGCCTGGCCAAGACGGAGCTCTTCCTCTTCTTCGCCGGCTTGCTGCAGAAATTCACTTTCCGGCCCCCTCCCGGCACCGCCGCCTCCGACATAGACTTGAGCGTCCCCAAGACGACCTTCACTTTGAGGCCGCAGCCGCAGCTCACCTGCGCCGTCTCCCGGGAGTAAAGCTGGGCTGGCGCCGCCTCGGGACGTGGGAGGGACCCCCCCCCCCTCCCCGCCGCTGGGGTCTTCCAGCTGCGGGTCTCGCATCCCAGGCTCGGGGGTGGCCTGGAATGACCCCCGGGAACGACGGCCGGTCCCTTAGTCACTGCTGCCTCCCAGTGGCCGGTTTGTGCCATAGCACGCACTCTCTTTCTGCGGCTGATGCTCGGCTGCTCTTTGCCGTGCCTTTGCTCTCGGCTGCCACCGAGTGGCGATATGGGAACATTGCTACCAATCGTCCAATCTTTGCGGCCTCCAGTTACTGAAAGCAGTCTCGTGGCTTTCAGCAGGTTGCATTTAAAGCTGCTACCACATATTGTTGGCTAGTGTGCTACCATTGCGCTGGAGCAGTTTTCCTTTGTGGAAAACGCTTGCTATAGCTCAGTATCAAATTATACATCAAAGCAGCCCAAGCAGGGCCATAGGTAGGCCTCCTCTTGAATCTGCAAAGCCCCCTCTCCTGGTCCCCCCCTACCCACTCCCCTCTTCCACTGCCTGCCGGCTTGAATTACACCCAGAAGTGACCCCTCCTTGGCCAGCCGCACACTTCTTTGTGCTTCCTTATCAGGAAGCGCCTGTCTGCACAGCCGGCTCCGCCCCCCCAGACCCAGCACATGCAAAAAGTTTGGCCCATACGGCATGGTGTTCTTTCTTCTTTTGTGCACTTTTCTCCCTGCTCCCTTCCCCAAACAGCTAGCTGCACCTTGGAGTTCAGGGAAGAGCTGGAAGACCAAGATTAGCAATGAGCTGGTTGGCTAGGAAAGTGCTCTTCTGGTTTTATTTTATTTTATTTGTGGCATCAGAAGCTATGTCATGCCCCCCACTGAAAACCAGCTATTTATGGGGTGGAGGCCAAGTTATAACAGCTGGCTCAGAGTCTCTGCTGCCTCCCGCCCTGTCAGTAAGGTATATTTTGACTATTTATTCAGCCCAGGATCCTGAAGGAAGGGATAGGATCACCCTTTAACTTCAAAAATGGCACTTGAGATGCTTTTAAAATTCAAAAATAACAAAAGGTTTTATTTAACGTCAACGGGAAAGGTCAGGTGAAATCAGGGGTTGAAATTATCAAGGTAAAACTAGTACAAGCAAAGTCTTTTGATCTTATGTATCAGGCTAATGAGAGGTTCTTAATTTATTCACAGTTACTTAGATCTTTATATTGAGAGGCTTTTGTTCCAGTGTTTTCCCAAACACTCTATTTGACTTTATTTGAATAATTGCTGACTCTTTTGGTGCCCAGATGGCTAGTACCCTTTTCCCAGTACCCAAACCCCTTCTCTTGGAATATCAGGACTCTTCTTGAGCGGTTCACTTTTAAGATCTCTACAGGCAACTTCTAATCAGAGTAGACCAGGGATCTCTGTACTTCTCAGAGATAATTCTCCTTATTTGACTGGCTAGGGAATCTTCTCTCTGTCTAGAAGATCTATCCCCTTTCCTTTGGCCTGAATGGGAGTCTTCTCTACTACCCAAACTTTCTTGCCAAACTCTCCCCCAGTTCACTGTCTGTGTTCAAACTGCTCTCAGCTACTGCTGAATTCAGACTGCATTCAGTCAAGGCTGAAATCTGACTGTCAGCACTAAACACCTGTTCTGTCAGGGCTATACTCAGACGGTCTCAGTACACATCTCTTCTCAGTTAAGTCAGGAATCTGACTGACTTCTCAGAATCCAGCTCTCTCAAGACTTTTCTTTTGCTCAGCTGCTGCTAAACAATCAGATTGTTTAGAACAGCTGGCTCTGTGAAGAATTAACCCTTCTTTAGTTGTTGGTACAGCCTTCTAAGCCTCTTTAAAAGTGCAGTCTGTCACACAAGAGCTTTCCACAGGCTTTTGGGCAGTATAATTTATTGTAGCTCTTCTGTCTTCTGCCACCCAGTGGTCTCATTCAGTATTGATAGTGGCCATTTCCTATTCTGTAATCCTTTGCTGCCACCTGGTGGCTACATTGTATAAGTGCAGCCCTATTTTTCCATAGAGAAATGCTGGAAATACTTAAAAATTATGGGCTGGGGAAAGCTGGGTGACTGAGTGGTTATCTGTCAGGATAAGGGGGTGGATGGATTGTTGTCCACAGGATACAGATGCAGTTTGGGCTGCCTACAGCTACTGTTACAGTTTGCAAACTGTTGCCAGCTCCAGGCCTGGAATCCCTTGAGATTTGGGGGGTGGCATCACATGTAGGGTATAATGCCATAGAGGCCACCCTCCAGAGCAGCCATATCCTCCAGGGGAATTGATCGCTGTAGCTTGGAGCGCAGTTGTAATTCTGGCAGCTCTCCAGGCCTCACCTGGAGGTTGGAAACACTGCCACCATATATTTTTATATCAGGATTCAAATGGGGGGGGGGGGGGGCATTGTACTTCTCTTCAAACTGGTAGGTGTTTCATGCCCTGAGAATCCAGCAAGAAGCCTCTTCCTTATTTCTACTCAGATGGGCCTCGTGTCTGAGATAGTAATTGTTTTCCTTCTAGAAACTGGAGGGGCTGTGGCTCAGCGGCAGAGCCTCTGCTTTGCACACAGAAGGTCTCAGGGACAGTCCCCAGCATCTCAGCCCAGGCAGTGGGGGATGTGCCAGCTCTGGGTTCGGGTGATGCCGGGTGATACTGGAGGTGGAGCCTGGGGAAGGTGCGGTTTGGGGTGGGGAGGGACCTCATCATGGTAGAAGAAGGAGGAGGAGGAGGAGATTGGATTTATACCCCACCCTTCACTACCCAAAGGAGTCTCAGAGCAGCTTACAATCTCCTTCCCTTCCCCTCCCCACAACAGACAACCTGTGAGCAGTGTTCCCTCCAAGCCGAGTTAGTGTGAGGTACCTGACCGTTTTTTAGCCCCCAGCTCACACATTTTTGTCGTAGCTCAGGAAGGAGGAATCCAGAGCCAACTGATTTATGCAGTGGCCAAAATGCAGTAGCTCACAACTTTAATGCCAGCAGCTCACAGAGTAGGATTTTTTTTTGCTCACAAGCTTAGAGAGGGCATTGCCTGCGAGGCAGGTGGGGCTGAAAGCGCTCTGAGAGAACTGTCCTTGAGAGACCAGCTCTGAGAGAACTTGTGACTGACCCAAGGTCATACCAGCAGCTGCTTGTGGAGGAGTGGGGAATCAAACCCGGTTCTCCCAGATTAGAGTCCGCGCTCCTAACCACGACACCAAACTGGCTCTCTATGGCTTCATAGAGTCCGCCTTCCAAAGCAGCCATTTTCTCCAGGGGAATTGCCTCAGTTCTGCAGAGCCTGTAGCAGAGAGGCATTCTGCCAGGTGTTTGGTTGAGGCGGCAGGGGTCCAATCGTACTGGCCTCCCCTGCCTCACCCTGTCGTATCTTATTCCACCTCGCTCTATCTCACTCCTATGCTGGTGTATTAGCAGGGCGCTGCCCACTCTCTTTGCCTGGTTGCTCAGACGCTGCAGGCTGAAGTTCGAATTTTCATCTCGGAATGCTGTGATTGTTGGTTATCAATGAGGAATTATAAGTTTTATAAATTGACTGTTTCATTCAGTGCTGTAACTGCCCTGAGCCCTGTATCCCAGGGGAGGGCGGGATATAAATAAAATAAAATAAATACGTCTTGAGCGTCTGGAGATCAACTGTAATAGCAGGGGATCTCCACGTGCCTCCTGGAGGTTGGCAAACCTGCCTCTGCCTGAGACCCTGGAAAGCTGCTGCCAGTTGGAGTAGACAATACTGACCTTGATGGACCAAAGAGTCTCATTCAGTGTACGTGATGTCAAAAGCTCCTGCTGTGTACAAGGCCTGTTACGTTAGCAAAAACAAGCTCCCCTCCCATCAGTAAGTATGTGCAAGAAGCCCTGTCTGTAGCCATCTGGCTGGCAGCCCTGCCAGGGTGTGACCGATTCACGGTACTTTCGACCAGAAGTTAACACCGGTCCTCTGACTCTTCCGGATTTTACTCAATGCTCGGTTTTGAATGATGGAGCCTGCAAGTGGTTACCGATCTCGAAAGGCTAATTATTCAGTAGCACTCCCCACACACACACACACACACACCGCTCCAAATCCACTCAGTGCAGACTAATAAATGGTTATGACAATTTAAACTCTCCAAAACAAAGAAATGCAAATGAAGCCTTTCTTATAGCTGGTGAGACAGTGCAGAAGAGCTGGCCTCTCCCGTGAAAAAGGTCACACCCAGCAGGGCTGGTCTCTCTCGCCTGAGACCCCGGAGGGTGGCTGCCAGGCTGGGTTTGACTCGGAGGTGGAACTCAGACATCACAGCCAACCATGGTTCAACCAAGCACCGTTTTATTGTAATGGCTGAACCAGACGGTCCCAAACTCCTTTGCTTAATTCGTTTGTTTAACCACAGTTGGTATTAACTGGTTTGTTGCAAGGTCGCACTTCACAAAGAAGGCGCCCTCCTGGCTGGGAGGCCAAGGAAAGGAAAGAAGCGGATGAACTGGGATTTTTTACTCACGAGTCACGCCTGAACGGTAGACGGACCAAATCCTGGATTTACCATGAGTGTCTGAATATAGTTCGAATTCGAAGCAACTTCCTGTTGTCTTGATTCCACATTTTCGCCTGATGAATAAGAGGGCAAAAAAAATGTTCTTAAAAAGACTGAGAATGAGGGTCAAGCGGAGCCAATGGCCCATTTGCCCTGCAGAGAATACTGGATTGCTCCCTCTAGAATATTTAAAAAAACGGAACAGATTCTTAATCACAAAATGTTCCAGAAAGAAACGTAGAAAACATAGAAATATAGAACTGGATGAGACTCCAGGGGTCATCTAGCCCAACCCCCTGCAAAATGCAGGAAATTCACAACTGCCTCCCCCCCCCCCCCACTCCCCCAATGACCCATGTTCCATGCAAAAAAGTTCCAGGACCCCTGAGCATGTAACAAAGGGCACTAAGAGCCAGGCACTGCTCCCATGTTTGGTTAACTGGAGGGTGGGACCAGATGTGACAGCCTAGGTGGCTACTTCTGGGAACAGCCAGCCAACATCTCTTCTGCGACAAAGCTATGGAATTGTAGAATCATAAAGTTGGAAAGGACCTCCAGGGAGATCTAGTCCAACCCCCTGCACAATGCAGGAAATTCACAAATATCTCCCCCCAACACCCCCAGGGACCCCTGTTCCATGCCCAGAAGATGGTAAAAAAACCTTCCAGGATCCCCGGCCAAACTGGCCTGGAGAAAAACTGCTTCCTGACCCCAAAGTGGCAATCAGCATTCCCCTGGGCGTGTAAGAAAGGGCCACAAGAACTAAGCACTGAGGCAACCCTTCCTGCCCTCCCTCTCGTGATCTGCCTGAGTTCACAGAATCCGCATTGCTGTCAGATGGCCACCTAGCCTCTGTTGGAAAACCTCCAAAGAAGGAGAGCCCACCACCTCCCGAGGAAGCCTGTTCCACTGAAGAAGCGCTCTGTCAGGAAGTTCTTCCTAATGTTTAGCCAAAAACTCTTTTAATTTAATTTCAACCCATTGGTTCGTTGCCCTCCGCCTGGCATGCTCCTTCTTAAACTGTAGTGCCAAAAACTGAACATAATGCACCAAGGGAGATCTAACCAGAGCACTGCAAAGTGATACCATCATTTTGTATTATTTGGACACTACACTTCTGTTGATGCAGTCCCAAATCGCATTCGCCTTTTTAGCTACAGCATCACACTGCTGACTCACATTTAGTGTAGGGCCAACTACGACCCCTAGATCCTTTTCGGATGTACAAGTCTCCTCCATCCCACAATTTTGCTTTTGATTTTTCCTACCTAAGTACAGAACTTTACATTTATTTCTGTTGACATTCATTTTGTTAGTTTTAGCCCAGTTTTCCAGCCTGTCAAGATCATCCTGTGTCTTTGTCTTCAACTGTGTCTGCTACCCCTCCCAATTTAGTGTCATTTGCAGATTTAATGAGCATCCCCTCTATGCCTTCATCCAAGTCATTTATAAAGATGTTGAAGAACGCAGGGCTCAGGACAGATCCCTGAGGCACTCCACTTGTCACTCCTCTCCAAGAAGACGAGGAACCATTAACAAGCACTCTTTGGGTGCCATCTGTCGATCAGTTACTGATCCATCTAACAGTCATAGGAACCAAATCACATTTTACCAACTTGTCAACAAGAATATTATGTGGAACTTTATCAAAAGCCTTGCTGAAATCAAGATAAACTATGTCCAGGGGTCAGTTGGAGCGGGAGCAAAGAGGAGCGCAGCTCCAGGAGCGAGGAGCCCAGGGGGCGGGCACATGACCAAGCCCCGCCTCCTCCTCGTCTTCCCCGAGCTGTGCAGAGGCGCAGCACCCCGGGGAAAGCCCTGCTAGGGTCTTTGTTGTTTTTAATGTTTTGTTTTAATATTGATAATTATTAAAGGTGGCATATACATTTTCTAAGTTTCCCATTTTTTATCTGGGCATATGGCACATAAGTGCTGGAGAAATTTCACCAACCCTTCAGCAGCTTCCACCCCATCAGTTTGGTGTAGTGGTCAGGAGTTGGACTCTAATCTGGGAGAACCGGGTTTGATTCCCCACTACTCCACATGCAGCTGCTGGTGTGACCTTGGGCCAGTCACAAGTTCTCTCAGAGCTATTCTCTCATGAGCAGTTCTCAAAAGACCTCTCTCAGCCCCACCTACCTCACAGGGTGTCTTGTTGTGGGGAGGGGAAGGGGAAGGGATGGGTGGTGCACATGTCCTGGGTATCTCAAGTCTACTTGAAACCTGGTGGTTTCAAGGGAGCAGGAAGAGAATGAGGGTGTGTTCTTTACGCTTATTTTTATTGCACAAAGTATTGGATGGGGAAGGGACTGGAGGAAGAGCAGGTCAGTTTCACTCACCTGTGGAGTGGAGCCTGAGGGGTGGGTGTTGCCTTCTGACACACTTCTGGCATGTTAGGGGGTGTGGCATATGCAAATGAGTTATGCAAATGAGTTATGCTAATGAGCTCCTGCACCTCTTTTTCTACGAAATGACCCCTGACTATGTCTACAGTATTCCCCTGATCCAGCAAGGTAGTAACTTTCTCAAAAAAAGAGATAAGATTAGTCTGACATGACTTGTTCTTGAGAAACCCATGCTGGCTCTTAGTAATCACAGCCATCCTTTCTAAATGCTCAAGGACTGTTTGATGATTTGTTCTAAAAGCTTTCCAGGTATAGAGGTCAAGCTGACGGGTCAGTAGTTATCCGGATCCTCCTTTTCCCCCTTCTTGAAGATGAGGACACCATTTGCCCGCCTCCAATCTTCTGACGCATCACCTGTTCTTCAAGAATTCTCAAAAATAATGAACAGAGTTTCCAAAATTATATCAGGCAGTTCCTTTAGTATCCTTGGATGCAATTCATAGGGATGCCAGCCTCCAAGTGGGACCTGGGGATCCCCTGGAATTACAGCTCATCTCCAGACTACAGAGATCAGTTCCCCCATGGAGAAACGGGAGGTTCTGGAGGGCGGACTCTGTGGCATTGTCCCCCACTGAGGTCCTTCTCTTCCTCAGGCTCGAACTCCAGGAGTTTCCTAATCTGGATCTGGCATCCCCTGCCACTGGCTGGGGTAGGGTTGCCAAGTCTGGGTTGCAAAATACCTGGGGACTTTGGGGGTGGATCCAGGAGAGGGCAGGGTTTGGGGAGGGGAGGGGCCTCGGCATGGTCCAATGCCATAGAGCCCACCCTCTAAAACAGCCATTTTCTCCAGGGGAGCTGATCTCTGTCAGCTGGAGATTAGTCGTAAAAGCGGGAGATCCCCAGGCCCCACCTGGAGGCTGGCAACCCTAAGCTGGGGGGACCCAGCAACCCTAGCAATTCACCTGAACCCAGGGCTATTTTGGGGCAGGAACGCTCAGGAACAGAGTTCTGGCTGGCTTCCATATTGAACAAACAAACAAGCCCTGTGATAAAATGACAGTAACATTTAATCACTCTTATAAATATCAATTATTTTGTAAGAAAAGTCCAACATCCTCTTAAAATGACACTAACATTTAATAACTCTTGTAAAGATCAATTATTTTGTAAGAAAAGTCCAACATCCTCAATGAGCACCCAGTTAAACACTCATTTCTTCAGTCTTCCTCAGGAGTAGTCTTATATTGAGTCAAAAGTGTCAGCCTCTAGATGTAGCTTAGCTTCTATTATACTTTCTTCAAATTTTTAGAGCTTAAGTTCTTTTTAGTTTTCTTTCTATCTTCTGGATCCAATTTCAAATGGCCTTCTTTTCAGCTTACATCAAGTTATCCTAAAACCAACATGGTTATTTAGAATGAAGAGGGACATGTAGCTGAATGGAATGTTGTTATGTTATAATTTTTAAAATAATTAATAATTTTTAACCTTTAACTTACTTTTAGTTCCATTTGAAGTACTTAGATAGGAGCAAGCCATTTCATTTATTTCTGAAAGTAGCAACCAGTCCTTTCTTTAATATCTGGCTGAAAGCCTTTTTATAAAGAGTTCTGGCTGGCTTCCATATTGACCACGCCTACAGCCTCCCCCCCCCCCCCCGGGTTCCCCAGGCACCTCGCAAGCCACGGGGCACCTGGGGAAACCAAGCCGATCCAGGGAGGGAGGGCAGTTTAAAGGAGGGAGGGCAGCTGCGGGATGTCTGGGGAAGCCGATCCAGAAACTGCCTTTCTTCCCTCGGGCTCCCCATGTGCCCCATGAGCCATGGGGCACTTGGAGAAGCCGATCCTGGGAAGGAGCTACACTGTCAAGGGCGTGGCCTAATATGCGAATGAGTTTCTGTTGTTGGGTGTGGCCTATTGTGCTAATGAGTTCCTGCTGGGCTTTTTCTACAAGGACTTCATTTCATTTAAAGAAACCAGTTATTTATTTATTATTTATTTGTTTCCTTTTTATCCCGCCTTTCCAGCGAGCTGGCTCAAGGCGGCTACCGCCCATAAAATACCATCAACGTGGTTTACACATTTAAGAGAAAATAAAACATAAAGCCAAACATCAATAATGAAACAGCATAAACAACATGCAACAGTAGATACTGGCAGCATCAGAATTCTCATGATGAAAAGTGGCGGCAAGGGGTTCGGCCAGTGGTTCCAGGGCGATGTTGTCCTACATCTCCCCAGTGGCGGCTCCTAAGCGAAAGCCTAGCGGAAGAGCTCCGTCTTACAGGCCCTGAGGAACTGTAATAGGTCCCGCAGGGCCCTGATGTCATCCGGGAGCTCATTCCACCAGTGTGGGGCCACCACCGAGAAAGCCCTGGCCCTAGTACAGGCCAGCCAAACATCTTTTGGACTGGGGAGAGTCAGGCGATGTTGTGTGCCCGACCTCAGTGCCCTCTGGGGCCTATATGGGGAAAGGCGGTCCCTCAAGTAGGCAGGCCCCTGACCATATAGGGCTTTAAAGGTCAGCACCAGCACCTTGAACCGGATCCAGTATGCTATAGGCAGCCAGTGCAGCGACCGCAGCACAGGCCAGATGTGGTCCCGCATAGAGAGGCCCATCAACAGCCTGGCCATGGCGTTCTGCACCAGCTGCAGCTTCCGGATCTGAGACAAGGGCAGCCCCAAGTAGAGAGCATTACAGTGGTCAAGTCTCGAGGTGACCATAGCGTGGATCACTGTAGCTAGGTCATCACGTTCGAGGAAGGGAACCAACCGCCTTAGCAGCCGTAGGTGGTAAAAAGCTGCCGAGGCAGTGGCTGCTACCTCCATTGTTAGGGAAGCATCCAAGAGCGCTCCCAAGCTCCTGACCCTCGGTGTGCATATAGATGTTAAATAACATCAGGGACAGCACCGCCCCTTGAGGGACACCACACACCAGTGGGTGCCTCTGGGAGGTCTGTTCCCCGAGCACAACCCTCTGTCCCCGATCCTGGAGAAAAGAGGCAAGCCACTGTAAAGCAAGCCCCTGTATCCCGGAGTCGGCAAGGTGGTGGATCAGCAACTGATGATCGACCATGTCAAACACAGCAGACAGATCTAACAACACCAGTGCTGCCGTGCCGCCTCGATCCAGATGTCTCCAGAGGTCATCCATGAGGGTGACCAGTGCTGTCTCCATCCCATGACCTGGCCGGAAGCTGAACTGAAACGGATCCAGCATGGAAGTGTCATCCATAAAGCTCTGCAACTGAATCGCCACCACCCTCTCCAATACCTTACCCAAATAAGGCAGGTTGGACACTGGTCAATAGTTGGCCAATACAGCCGGGTCCAGAGATGGTTTTGTCAAGAGGGGGTGGACCATCGCATCCTTGAGTGCCCCCCGGGAACAGCCCTTCCACGAAGGACTTGTTGATAATCTCCCGAAGAGCACCACATAACCCCTCGCGACTTGCTTTTATGAGCCACGAGGGGCACGGGTCAAGGCTGCACGTGGTTGGGTGTACAGTTGAGAGCAATCTGTCAACTTCCTCCAGGACTGAAGTGATCCAGAATGGAACCAGAAGACGCGCATGGAGCCTCGAGTTCGCGCACTGTCTCAACTGTGGCCGGGAGATCACGGCAAAGTAGCAAGACTTTATCTGCAAAATAGCTCGCAAAAGCCTCACAGCCAATGTCCAATTCCCTAGCATTTGGCGTGCCCTGTGGCAACTCAGTTAAAGACCGAATAGTTCTAAATAATTGCGCCGGGCGAGAGCTAGCAGATGCAATCTCGGCCGCGTAGAACTGTCTCTTTGCGGCCTTGACTGCCACCTCATAGGATCTCATAAACGTCCTATAGGATGCTCTTGAAACTCCGTCGCGGGCTCACCACCACTGCCTCGCTAACCTTCTAAGTCCTCGCTTCATCTGCCTCAGCTCCTCGGTAAACCAGGGAGCCAGCTTAGAGCGAGGGCACAGAGGGTGTCGGGGAGCCGCAAAGATCAAGTCGAGCGTGTGCCCGGCCTGGTGCGTAGGAGCCGTTACAATTTGGGTGAGTCCTAGTGCCGCCATGGATGACACCAGGTCCCTCGCTGGAACAGAGGCCGCATCATCGGCATGGACATTGAAGTCACCCAGGACTATCAGCCTCAGGTGCTCCAACGCCCAGCCAGACACGGCCTCAACCAGCGAGAGCAGGCTATTGGCTGGGGCGTTGGGCGGCCGGCACACCAGCCAAATAGCCAAACTCTCCCCAGCTTCCCACACCAGGCCCAAGCACTCAATGCCCGCAAGCTTCAGCGGCGGGAGCACCCTGTAGGAGTAAGCCTCCCGAATGAATAGCACCACTCCTCCTCCCCGGCCCTCGGTCCGTGATTGGTGAAGGACCGCAAACCAAGGTGGAGTTGACTGGGAAAGAGCCACTGCTTCCCCTTCTCGCATCCAGGTCTCGGTCACACACGCCAGGTCCGCGCCTTGTTCTAACAGGAAATCCCGCAGAGTGGCGGTCTTGTTGTCAATGGACCTGGCGTTACACAATACCAATGACGGAGGAGGGTCCTTCCCAGCCCCCCTGCCTGCCACTCTCGGGATGGGATGCAGGCTGGAAGGAGGCCGAGCTTCTCTATTTCTCCGCCTCCTTCCCTTCATTCCCTGCCTGCTCCCACTGCTGTATTTCCCCTGCCCCAGCAGCACTGGTATCCCCAGTCTAGCTGTCATTACCGCTGGCGGCCTTCACACTGCAAAACGCAGGTCACAGGCCAAGCCAAAGTTAGTAAAAAACAACCAGGGCAACTTTGTGCCCCGAAAGATGCTGCCGAGGTTTCCAATCACCAGAGCCACTAATAACATTAGTCCCATCTTTCGGGGCACGGAGCCCTAATAACATTAACTTTAAAACTTTAAAACTCCCATTCCAGCAGAGTGATGATAGACTAGTGTCTAACTAAGCAGCCTGGCCAGGGGCGTAGACTTTTCTGAAGTCCGGGGGGGGGGGGGGGCTCTTTAGCATGTGCGCTTTGCACGTGCGCTCGCTGGGGCAATGTTTCCACCCCCCCCGGAAAACCTACCGCCAGCCGCCGCGCCTCCCCGGCCCTTCCGAGGCTCACCAGCCGGTGCTGCTGGTGCCTTTCCCTCCCCCTCCGCCCTGGCCACTCCCTCCCTCACCCCTAAAAGAGGAAGAGGGAGAGATAAGGAGGGAGGAATGGCCAGGCCGGTGGGGGGGGGGGGAGAGGCACCAGCTGGCGAGCCTCGGAAGGGCCCGGGAGGCGCGGCGGCAAGGCGCCGGTGGCAGGCGTGACGTTTTCCCAGGGGGGGGCTCAGTCCCCCCCGGGAAATTTCAGGGGGGGGCTCGAGCCCTCGAGCCCCCCCGTAGTTTACGCCGGTGGGCCTGGCTACTAGTGCCCACCGCACTAAACTAATCCTAGCCCACGCAGTTGTTTACGTACCACTCCTATGCCTGTCTTTCCCTCATCAGGCGTTCTCTGTTTTGCCAAGTTGACCACTGTCTCAGTCACAAGAGAAAACGGAGGCAAAGCTGGAATTGAGCAGCTCTGCCCTTTCTTCATCACCTGCTAAAATTTCGCTTTCCTCTCCCCGCAGTGAGCCTACCCGGCCCTGGTTCTTTTTCTTGCTCCAAACATCGCCAAAAGAACCCCTTTTTGTTGCGTTTCGCTCGCTCGCTCCACGAAGCTCATACTGAGCTTTAGATTTCCTAACACTATAAGCACTAGCTATTTGTTGATGTTCTTCCTCGGTTCTGAGGCCCTCCTTTCATTTCCTAAATGAGTCTTTTAACATTCTCAGATCTTTTAAAAGCTGTTTATGGGACCACCCTGGCTTCCTTAGGTTACTTCTGTTTTACCTTCTCGTTGGACTAATCTGTGATTCAACATTTGACTTTAAAGAAACTCCCACTCCACTTGAACTCCCTTCTTCTTACATATTTCTGACCATGGGATTTTACCCAGCATAACTTTAAGTTTGTTAAAATGAGCTTTTGGCGTAGTGGTTAAGTGCAGGGACTCTAATCTGCGAGAACCGGGTTTGATTCTCCACTCCTCCCCTTGCACCTGCTGGATGACCTTGGGCAAGCCATAGCTCTGTGCCAGCTGTTCTCTCAAGGACCACTCTGAAAAGAGCTCTCTCAGCCCTGCCTACCTCGCAGGGTGTCTGTTGTGGGGAGGGGGAGGGAAAGGAGTTTGTAAGCCGCTCTGAGACTCCAAGTGAGTGAAGGGTGGGATATAAATCCAATCTCTTCTTCTTCTTTTCTGAAGTCCAGTCTACATGTCCGGCTACATACAGCTTTTCCTTTCCCCAAGATCTTAAATCCCAAAATTACATTCTCACTGCTACCCACAACATTCGCCTCACCAACCAGTCCTCCTTCCCTGTTGGTGAGAATGAAGCTCAAGAGAGCAGACCCCCTGGTTTCCTCCTCCACCTTCCAGAAAATGAAGTTGTCAGCAAGACAAGCCAGGAATTTGCTTGACCTTTCATTTTTTGTGTGTGAAGTTTGACTTTCAACAGATAACTGGGTAATTGAAATCTCCCAGCCATGACCACTAAGTGGGGTTGCCAGCTCCGAGCTGGGAGACACCTGGAGATTTTGGGGGTGGAGCCTGAGGAGGGTGGGGTTTGGGGAGGGGAGGGGCCTCAGCTGGGTAGAATGCCATGGAGTACAATGGCACCCTCCAAAGCGGCCCTTTTCTCCAGGGGAACAGATCTCTGTCACCTGCAGGCCAGTTGTAATAGCAGGAGATTTCCAGCCACCACCTGGAGGTTGGCGTCCCTATCACTAAGTCCTGACCCTTTGAGAACTTTGTACTCTGTTCTAGGAGTGTCTCACCCAAGTCCTCTGCCTGGCTTGGTGGTCTATAGCAGGTGGTCCCTACCATAATATCACTATTATATTTCCCTCCTTTTGTTTTTACCCAGAGACCCTCACCTGACCTTCCATGCTCACATTCGTGTGTTTCCTCACAAGTACCCAAATCCTTGACATATAACGTGACTCCTCCCCCCTTCCTTATTTGTCCGTTCCTTTTAAACAAGTTGTACCCCTTCCTCCTAATATTCCAGTTGTGGGTGGCATCCCACCAAGTTTCAGTAATGCCTGTAAGCTCATAGTCCTCTTCCTGTAATAGGACCTCAAGTTCCTCCTGCTTGTTTCCCATACTCTGCGCGTTGGTGTAAAGACATCGGAATCCAAGATTTATGTGCCCTGGGAGTTCAGTTTCGGTTCGTACCTGCAAATTAATGGGTTCCTGCTTATGTGCCCCTCCCTGCACATCTTTAGTGTGCATCATTTCGAGCCGGAGCGCACAGGAACACCGTTCCGGGAGTAAGAAGCACAGGAGCGGGCACATATGGTGATGTGCTGTGGGAAAAAGCAAAAGCATACTAACTTGATCTGTATTTCTATGCTTGTAGGGTAGCTTCCCTGCCAGAGCAAAGGAAACCTCAAGTGTCTTTAGTCCAAGTGTCAAGCTGGCTCCCCAGCTCTGAGTTGGGAAAGCCCTGGAGATTTTTGGAGTGGAGCCTGAGCGGTGGGTGTTGCCTTCTGACACACTTCTGGTGATGTCAGGGGGCATGGCATATGCAAATAAGTTATGCTAATGAGCTATGCTAATGAGCTCCTGCACCTCTTTTCCTACACAATGACCCCTGACTGTCCTTATCTCCAGTTATTGGCCTCATACCCTCTGTTAGCTGTGAGCTGAAAGTGCATTAGAGAACAGTCTTTAAGCAGGTCTATTCAGAATCCTACTCAGGTTTATTCAATGGGGCTTACTCCCAGGAAAACTCTCGTCGGATTTCACCGCTTAAGGAGGTTCTCATTTATTAACGGAAGGTGTTCCTTATCAGGGGGTAAAAAACCCGCAAGGGTGTTTACCCAGAAGCAGGTCCAACTGATTCCGCCCGTTTCCAGAGAAATGGGTTTGAATCGGAGCACGCCTCCTGGTCTGGCCACCTGGGCTTACGCCTATGCATTTCTTTGCCTGGTTTGTACCACAACACCAAATGCTTCAGGCCCCACTGAAACCGCTCGGCACACCTTACTTTTTCCATTTCTGTGTTCTCATGAATGTCAGACTGGTGCGCTCTCTCAGCGATTTGGCAGTTCTGTGCTCTGCAGCCGAGTTGCATTTTCCACAGCGGGTGCAAAGGGGCACGGGGTGGGGGGTTGCTATTTACAGCCTGGGGAAACTTCCACTTATAGACGGTTTTCTGCAGATCGTCCTGGCCTGGCCGGCCCAGGCCCGCCCAATCTCGTCAGATCTCAGAAGCTCAGCAGGGCCGGCCGTCGTTGGGATTTGGGTGGGAGACCACCAAGGGAGCCCAGAGTTGCTCTGCAGAGGCAGGCAAGGGCAAACCCACCCTCTGTTTGTCACTTGCCTTGCAAAACCTACGGGGTCAGCTGCAGGCTGATCGCATTTTCCACCACCACTTTCAAGCTTCCCCCCATGAAATTCAGACATAGATTGTAAGTTGCCATTTGGAAGTAGAAAGTGCCATGGAGTCACAGCTGACCTATGGCTACCCTGTAGAGCTTTCAAGGCAAGAGACGTTTCAGAGGTGGTTTGCCATTGCCTGCCTCTGCTTCACACCCCAGGTATTCCTTGGAGGTCTCCCATCCAAATATTATCCAAGGCTGACCCTGCTTAGCTTCTGAGAGCTGATGGGATCAGGCTAGCCTGGGCAATCCAAGTCAGGGCAAGTTGCAATTACAACCAAAGTCACAGTTTGCTGTGGTTTTCTAGGGAGGCGTGTATGAATCCAGAACAAGGATCTTGCATTGCGCAGTGGGTTGGACTAGATGACCCTGGAGGTCCCTTCCAATTCTATGATTCGTAAAAGAGGAGGGACACTTCTGGCTGAGTTCACCAACAAACAAGAACGTTTTAAAGCCCTGCTTAGTTCTCACGTCTGCATGGATTTGCGCAATCCACGCTCAAAGGGCAGAAGAGCTGCAGTTGATCAGCCCATCAGTGGATCAGCCTGTCAGCCTCCACCCCTGGCTGCTTAGAAGTTTTTAAGCCCAACAAAACTGGAAGCAATCTGTTCATTTGAACACGGTGGGTGATATCAGTGATTCCCCAGCTGTGGGATTAAGGTGTGCCAGTGTATTGAGAAAGAAACACATCCAGTTAAAGGCTCCTCTAAACCCAGTCCCCTTCCCCACCAAAGAAGGCTGCCTGTTGCAATTCTGACTTTGTCTCTTTCAAGTCAACCTCTGCAGAGAAAAGGGCCATTCAGCCACATCCCTGTGCTGCGTGCAGCTGGATTATCCAGTCACTGCTGACACAGCTGTACAACATAAGAACTTGGCCTCGGAAGGGGGCTTCCTGTTGTGCCTCTGTATGAGTTGTGGATGTTTCTCACTTTCCAGTCATGCCCTGTGTAGAAACACAGGGTAGAAGCTGGCCTCTGACACTCTGCCTGACACCCTGGAGACTCGCTGCCAGTGAGAGATCATAGTTCTGACCTTGTTCGGCTAAGGGTCTGGCTCAGAGGAAGGCAGCGCGATTCTCGGCCTGCCACTGACCACCACAATTCTATCCTATCTTCTCTCGATATAATAATTCTCTGTTGGTGGTGGCACGCTCCTGAAGATTCCACACGCCACCCCAGCTTTTGGTCCCCTGGCCTGTCAATCAGAAGCTGTCCCTATCCACTGGCTGTGAATACTCGCATGCCATTGGCTGGGTGCTGGGTCTGCTCCTCTTCCCCACCTACTCCTTCAGCCTCTGTGCCCTGTCAGAATTCCTGGCAGACAGCTTTCTCTCTTGACGAAGATGCTTCTGCTTCCCTCCTGGGTGGGATTAACTGTTACCTCAGTGGCTGTTGGAAGGTGAAACAAAATGGCAGTTACCTGTGTTTATAAGATGGCTGCTGCCTGTGGTTTGTTTAAAATGTTCCCCCATAAGGTTCAGCTGTGACCTCAGTGGCTGTTAGTAGGTGAAACGCTGCAGGTGGTGGTGGGGAGATGGAACACTGAAGAGTGAGGGGGAAATGAAGGTAGGTTGATGCTTGGCTGGGAAGGAGATGGGGTTGCCAACTCCAGGTGGGGAATTCCTGGAGATTTGAGGGGTGGAGCCTGGAGTGGGTGAGGTTTGAGGAGAGGTGGGGGCTCAGACAGGTACAATGCCATAGACTCTGCCCTCCAAACCAGCTATTCCCTCTTGGTGAACCACTGCTGCCAATCTCCAGGTGAGGGCAGGAGATCATTCAGAATTACAGCTGCTCTTCAGGTAGCAGAGATCAGTTCCCCTGGAGAAAATGGTGGACTCTGTGTCCTTATACCCTGCTGAGGCTGCCACAGCAAATTGACGCTGAGTGCCCAAGGCCTTGACACTCTCCAAGAGCCTCTTTCTAGAGCCCATTGTATTTATTCCCACAACGGGCCTTATTCCTAGTGTTAAGATTTGAGCATGGGAGGCTATACAACACCATGAGACCACCTGTTCATCCAGCTCAACACTGCTTCTTTTGGCTGGCAGCAGCCTCGACACAGAGGAAGAAGACCCTTTCAAATGTCTGCTACCTTCAGACTGTTTCACTGCAGTTCATAGAATCACAGAAGCACAGAACTGGAAGGGGTCATCCAGGCCATCTAGTCCAACTCAAGCCCTGCTCAATGCAGGATCAGCCTAGAGCATCCCTGACAAGGGTTTGTCCAGCTGCTGCTTCAAGACTGCCAGGGAGGGGGAGCTCACCACCTCCCCAAGGCAGCTGATTCCACCTTTGCACATCTCCTAAGATCCAGCCGGTACCTTCCCGCCCTTAAATGGAACCTGTTAGTGCAAGTCCTCTCCTCTGCTGCCCACAGGAACAGCTCCCTGCCCTCCTCTAAGTGACAGCCCTTCCGATACTTCAAGAGAGCAATCATGTCCATCCCCCCCCCCCCAACCTCCTCTTCTCCAGACTGAACCTTCCCAAGTCCCTCAGCCTTTCCTCACAGGGCTTCTTGGTCTCCAGGCCCCCAATCACCCTCGTCGCCCTCCTCTGCACCCATTCCATACTGTCCACACCCTTTTGGAGGTGAAGCCTCCAGAACCGCACACAAGACTCCAGGTGTGGCCTGACCAGGTTGGGAACAGCAGGACTATCACATCTTGCAATCTGGATGTTATACCTCTGTTGATACACCCCGAGATTGCATTAGCCTTTTTTGTCGCTGCATCACACTGGCTGCTCATATTTAACTCACAGTTCACCAGTGCCCCAAGAACATGTTCACGCACCCTGCTACCCAGAAGTGTATCCCCCATCCAGTATGTGTGTTCCTCATTTTCGTCACCCAGATGTAGAACTCAGCACTTATCCTTGCTAAATTGCCTCTTGTTGACATCTGCTCCCTTTCGAGAGCTCGCCACCCCATTCCCAGACAGCTCCTGCTGTATACCAGGCACTGCGCACTGGTCACACTGCACATGAAGCTACCTCATTCCGGATCAGACCACACATCAATCAAGGTCAGTATTGTGTACTCAGACTGACAGCGGGTCTCCAGGGTCTCAGGCAGAGGTCTTTCCCATCACCCGCTTCCTGGTCCTTTCACCTGGAGATGCCGGGGATCGAACCTGGGGCCTTCTGCATGCCAAGTGGATGCTCTGCCCCTGAGCCATGGCCCCTCGCCAGCGCCTAACCTTGTCACAGCCTGGGAAGATTAGAAGGTTGGCTTCAGAGGCTGAGTTGAGGTTCTGGCCCCGTGCTTCTCAGTTCCTCTCTGATGGTCAGAAGGGGAGCGAAGTGCAAATCAACAGCTTCTTCTTCTTCTTTTAACTGACACCGGCTTCCCTCGCCATTCCTGTCTCTGAGTGCGGTGGAGGGGACTGGGGGGAAATGCACCCACCCACCCAGGGCCGGTGCTACCATTAGGCCAAGTTAGGCGACCGCCTAGGGCGCAGACCTCAGAGGAGTGCTGAAACGGACAATCAGCGCCCCTCCGACCGGCCACAGGCTCTCACACTCACCAGCCCCGGCTCTCCCATGCTTTTCCTCCTCCAGAAAGTCACGGCAACTGCAGCACCAGCAGCTCCCTTCAGCTTTGCTTCGCACCCTGCCTGCCCAAGTTCACACAATTTTTTAAAAAAATAAGCAGGGTCAAGTTTTGTGCTTTTAATCTTCCCAAGAATTCATCTGTTTTTGATAATTGGTTAGCAGTGGGGGGGGGGGGGGCGCAAGTAGTTAGCCTTGCCTAGGGCGCAAAAAAGCCTGGCACCGGCCCTGCAGCGGCCCTGCCACCGGGCCTACACCCAAAGTCTGTTGTTTGGCTCATTCAGAAAAGGCCAAAGCCAGTGACGAAGCACCACAGTTGATTCTGCAGGAGCGCATCAAAAAGTGTGGCGTTGGGCGCTGAATCCGATTTCTTGAGAACATGAGCTTTGATCTTGAGCCCAAGAATCAAGTTTCTACAGTTCAGGGGCAGTTGCAGAGTTGTGGGCTTTCAGGTCAAGGAGGTCCTGAGCACACAAACCCCCCCACAGTTTCATTTTGCAGCTCCCTTTCCACCTCCCTCCGAATTATTGGTCCCCAAGAGTACCACTTACCCATTTCTTGGAGGGAAGTGTGCCCAGGGAGGCAGCATTAACTCAGCACACTTCTGCTTGCTTTGCTTCTCACCACCGAGGTTTTTAAAAAAATATTTTTATTGAATTTTTGAGAAGAAAGTAATATGCAATAATGAAACATACGAAACGGTGCTAACCGTATGAATAGCACTGAATTAGTTCGACTATATTGTCGACTAAAATAGTTTAGTAGCTATAACTACATTGTAACCCATATATTAAGGAAGCTCTAAATTGAACTAATGCAAAAAAGCAAGTTTGTTTGTCCCTTGCAATTATATCATCACAATATCACAACTAGGCTTTGCAGTAGAGATGAAAGAATAGAGTTTAGTGATTTAGTACCTCGAAGTATAGAGGATTTTGAGGTTGGGTATCTGATGCTGAGATATATTCCATAAATGGGGCAAATTTGGATGGTTTAGGGTAGATGTCTGACTGAAGTAAACAATCTGTGACTTTTTCTAGAATAAGATGGTCCCAAACTTTGTTTAGCCAGCTGTTGCATGATGGAGGCTTGTCTGATTTCCACCAGGTTCATGCATTCTGAGGAGATGGGAGATCTGTGGGGAACGGGGCCCATGCCAGGTTGTGGGCCCTGAGCAACGGCCGTGTTGATCCCCTCCTGAGGCCGACTCTGATGCTTACTTGGAAAAAAATAATAAGATACCTGTTTAGAATCAAAGGCCGCGGTCACATGGCCCTTTAATGTGGGGGGAAGAGCTGTTTCCTCCGCATTTAAATTCAGAACGACCGGGACAACTCCCACATCGAAGCCTGCTCAAATGCGGTTTCCTCCCGCATTTTCCGACCCTGGGAAAATCAAGGGTTTTCCCGGGAGTCGCACAAGAAGCCCGCATTTGAGCCATCTGGACAGCCCTCTCTCGCAATCATTGTGAGAGAGAGCTGTTCAGATGGTCCCGTCCGCCATTCCCCCCCCCCCCCTTTACACTTGGGTGCTTGGCCACTCAAGTGTAAAAGGGGGGAAAACCCCCTCAAACTTACCAGACGGCCAACAGGGCTCGGGGAAGGGTGCCTCCCCCGGCCGCCGCCGGCCGCCACCGCTTCTTCTACCTATGCTGCCGCCAAACGCCCAAGAATGCCGCCACTTCTTCCGCCACTGCTGCTGCCTCGTTTGCCGCCTCCTCCGTCTGCTGCCTTCGTCCGCCGCCGCCTGCCACTGCAGGGGTTGGAATGTGTAAACATCCCAACCTGAGGTAAAAAAACCCGCGGCCCCTTTAATCCGGGAGGGCTCCCGGATTTAAAGGGGCCATTCACAAATACCTCCCCCCCCCATCCCCATTGACCGCTGTTCCATGCCTAGAAGATGACCAAAAACCTCCAGGATCTCCAGCCAAACTGGCCTGGATGTGGGTTTAAACCCTTGGACAGGATTTTCACATCACTGTGATCCAGTGGTTCTTGAGTTTTGACCCATTACTGCCTACCAAGCATGCAATATAATAACTGAATTCTCCACCCTCAGTTAAAAGGTTGGATACGGTAGAGATATCTCCTGAAACGTTTATGTTAAATTACATTGAATATTGTCCGGAGAAATCCTGGACCCATGCTCTCTCTGTTATTACTGCCATGAGAATAGAATTTGCAAAGGTCTGGAAAAGAAATCTTCGACGCGCAGAGAACTGATGGAGAATTCGAAATCTTTTTTATTGATGTGTTAAATTATCCGTACCGCTGAGAAACAGAGATGTATCCTGGACTGACGTAAACACGGAAGTGTGTTATTAAGCGGATGGAACAATTGTTATAAAGATGGTTACAAGGATCCTAACGAACCTGGATGTAAAATTAAAATAAACACAGTTTTAAAGAAGTTTGGATGCAAGCATAGTGCTCCAAACAAGGTGACAGTATTTACAGGAGGATTTTTAATGAACACAACGCCCAGATCTCAGTCAAATCCAGACGGGCAGCTGTGTTACATCTGTAGCAGCAAAATTAAAACCGGTAGCACCATAGAGACAACTGCGATTTATAGCAGAAGACGCTTTTGAGAGTCAAGTCTCACTTGAACAGATGCCTCTAGGCAAACTTTCAGTGATAACCGTTGTGCCCTGATAGCTATCAGCTAGGGATGCCAGCCTCCAGGAGGGACCTGGAGATCCCCCGGCAGTACAGCTCATCTCCAGACTACAGAGATCAGTTTCCCTGGAGAAAATGGACACTTTGGAGGGTGGACTCTGTGGCATTGTACCACACTGAGGTTCCTGTCCTCCCCAGGCTCCGCCCCCCAAATATCCAGGCATTTCCCAATCTGGAACTGGCAACCCAACCACCCACCCCCTGCCTGTGCCCAGGGGGAGACCCCTTCATGTTGGAGTCTCACCTCCTGGACGTCAGTTTTTTAAGGGCCTGGGGGGGGGGGGAGAAATCTGGGATTCAATCCTTCCATTTGGCTGAACAGAATAAGATATCTCTCCACTCTCCACTGCCAGCTGTCAGAAGCTGCCACAAGTGATAAGAAATGGGTTGCCCCATATATGCTCCCAAGTGTGCTGAATGCCCCACAGGATTCGGAGACTGTCCCTTGGGGAGTTCTCCGGCCCCAAGTTGAGATTCATTTGTCCACCCACCTGAGCCAGGGGTCGATCTCGGCAGAATCTGAAACGTGTCAACTTTTCAGGTGCTGCTCTGGGACTTTTGACAGAACATTGTTTTAACGGTTGGACCATTTTTGAGGAAAATAAGTAAATCCCAAAGCCTCTCCCTTTCCCAAGGGCCTTCCGGCCCTGGATGGGCCGTGCTTGCTAGGGTTGCCAAGTCTGGGTTGGGAAACACCTGGAGACTTTGGGGGTGGAGCCAGGAGAGGGTGGGGTTTGGGGAGGGGAGGGGCCTCAGCATAGTACAATGCCATAGAGTCTACCCTTCAAAGCAGCCATTTTCTCCAGGGGAGCTGCTCTCTGTCAGCTGGAGATCAGCTGTAAAAGCAGGAGATCCCCAGGCCCCACCTGGAGGCTGGCAACCCTAGTGCTAGCCCAGTCTCCTCAGATCTCAGAAGCCCTGGTCTGTATTCGGATGGGAGACCCCCAAGGAAGTCCAGGGTCACAACAAAGAGGCAGGCAATGGCAAACCACTTCTGAACATCTCTTGCCGTGAAAACCCCACGAGGGGTTGCCATAAGCCAGCTGTGATTTAACAGCCAAAAAAAGGCCCTTCCAAGCTGTCCTCAGCCACAAAGAGAGACCAGTTCCTGTAAGTTTGGAAACCTGATTCATACCACATCTCTGTTGCTGTCAACACCACTTTTTTGGAGGCCTGACTGGCTGAATGGGTAAATGTCAGCCCCAGGAGTTTCCAGCCCCCTCGGGGGGCTCCTCGGTACTCAGGGGATTTCGGTTGACAATTTTAGACCAGCAGGTTCCCTGACATGCTTGAACGCCTTCCTCAGTTGAGTCAGAAAACCAGCAAAGGTTTCTCATCGAAATGGTCTCCGGACGGACAGAGACGTTTCTGTCCCTGCGTACGCCACGGCCCGTGAGACACCACTGCATCCTTCTTAGGCATCCACAAACCATTTCTGGCCACACAAAGCTGAGTTATGGGTTGCCGTCCCTACCGTACGGCGGACAGGACTGAATTCTGCACCGTCTGGGGCCTAGGCCTGGCTCAGCTCTGAGGGGGTCAGAAAGAACCCCATAGCTGCAGGCTCCAAGCGCAAGGCTGCGATGAGTCTGAACGGAAAAGGGTGACGAGAGAGAAGACAAAATCCTCCGCTGCCATCACCCCCCCCCCTCCAGATGACAGTTTCATAACCCAAGAGTGCCATCTCTCCCCCTCCCTGCCCAAGAAAACCCTGTTCTCTTGCCAAGGGATGGCCAAGCTGGCCAAGCGCCCAGCTACAGCACAGGGCGCGGCCTTTTCCTGAGAAGTCAGACAGCTCAGAGGCAAACAAGTGAATCAAGGGGACCTTTCCCACTGGCAGCTCCCGGGGGGGGGGGGAGACGCTCAGTTATTCATATTAGAAGAACAGGTAGCTCAAGGCAGAACCGAAAGAAGCTGCAGGTTCAGTTTCACATCTCCGGCATGCTTGACTGCTCAGCGGTTGTCATTTAAGGCAACCTTTGTCCCGTAGTGGGTTTGAGCAGAACATTTCGGAAGGGCCACGGACTCCGATGGGAGTCAGAACAGAGAGATGGGGTCAGCTAGGGCTGCCAAACTTCCAGTCTCCTGGAATCACAACTGATCTCTTCCCCACAGAGATCGATTCCCCCGGGAGGAGATGGCTGCTTTGGAGGGTGGACTGTATGGTATTATGCCTCACTGAGGTCTCTCAAGCCCCCCAAACCTTCCCTTATCATAATCCACCCCCCCCAAATCTTCAGGAATTTCCCGACCTGGAGCTGGCAACTGCCCCTCTTCACATAGTTATGTTAACAGACTCAGAAAAGATGTGAGCTGTGAGGCCCCGGTGCCCACTGAGGCGCTAAGCTTGCATCCTGGCTAGGGCTGCCAACCTCCAGATGGCGCCTGGAGATCTGCTATTACAATTTATCTCCAGACGACCAAGATCTGCTCCCCTGGAGGAAATGGCTACTTTGGAAGGTGGGCTCTATGGCATTAGATGCCTGCTGAGGTCCCTCCCCTCACTAAACCCCGCCCTCCCCTGGCTCCACCCCCAAACTCTCCAGGTATCTCCCAGCCCAGAGTTGGCAATCCTAATCTTGGCTACACCATTTCAGGTGACTTGCATGATGAAATGCCGCTCCATAAAACCGAAAAAGATCCCTGCAGGATGGCAGCTAGAGGAAAGGGACTGGTTATTTTCTGGCTGTAGGATTTCCTTCCCCTCCCCCCAGCCCTAGGGTTGCCAGCTCCAGGTTGGAAAATACCTGGAGCTTTTGGGGGTGGAGTCTGAGGAGGGTGGGGCTGGGGAGGGGAAGGACTTCAATGGGGCATAATGCTATAGAATCCTGTTTCCAAAGCAGCCATTTTCTCCAGGTGGACTGATCTCGGTCACTTGGAGATCAGATGTAATGTACTTCTTCACCCAAAGAGTGATTAACACATGGAATTCACTGCCACAGGAGGTGGCGGCAGCTACAAGCATGGACGGCTTCAAGAGGGAATTAGATAGACATATGGAACAGAGGTCCATCAGTGGCTATTAGCCACAAGGTATAGATAGGAACTATGGGGCAAGTGATGTATTGTTGGTGCTTGGGGGAGGCAACAGTGGGAGGGCTCCTAGTGTCCTGGCCCCACTGCTGGACCTCCTGAGGGCACCTGGTGCTTTTGGTCACTGTGTGACAGAGTGTTGGACTGCATGGGCCGCTGGCCTGATCCAGCACTGGCTTCTCTTATGTTCTTATATGGAACAGAGGTCCATCAGTGGCTATTAGCCACAAGGTATAGATAGGAACTCTCAGTCTGGGGCAAATAATGCTCTGTATTCTTGGTGCTGGGGGGGGGGCAAGAGTGGGAGGGCTTCTAGTGTCCTGGCCCCACTGCTGGACCTCCTGAGGGCACCTGGTGTTTTTGGCCACTGTGTGACACAGAGTGTTGAACCGGATGGGCCACTGGCCTGATCCAACACTGGCTTCTCTTCGGTTCTTATGAGATCTCCAGCTAGCACTCTTGAGTCTTGACTAATTCAGTTTCGCATAGATTTAGGTGGGCAGCTGTGTTGGTCTGAAGCAATAGAGCAAAGTTGGCATTTAGTGGCACCTTGAAGACCAACCATGTTTTATTATGGGCAGAAGCTTTCATGTGCGGGCACGCTTCCTCGAAGTTGGTCTGAAGCGGTACAAAAAAGTTGGAGTCCCATGCCACCTTGAAGACCCACAAAGTTTAATTCTGGGCATCAGCTTTCGTGCGCCTGCACACTTCCTCGAAGCTGGCCTGAAGCAAGAGAACAAAGTTGGGAGTCCAGCGGCACCCGGAAGACCTCCATAGTTTAATTCTGGGCATCAGCTGTTCTGTGCGTGCACAGTTCTTATACCCAGAAAAAAACACTGGACTCGAACTTTGTTCAGTTTTGCCTAATTTGTGGACAGCCAGGAGAGTGGGAGCCTTCCTGACCTCCTCAGGGAGTCCATTCCACAAGGCGGGGGCCACCACGGAGAAGGCACCTGCACGAGTAGTTGTTGATTTTGCCCGTTTGCAGGCTGGCATTTGCGGAAGGCCCTTCTCCAGTGAGCAAAGCTGTCATGCTGGTGGTGCATAGGAGGAGAGGTGGTCCCGCAGTTACGAGGGTCTAAGGCCATGAAGGGTTTTGCAAGTGGTCGCTAATACCTTCAATTGAAACTGGTAATTGACGGACAGACCGTGAAGTGCCTGGAGGACGGGAGTAACATGCATGCTGCATCCAGCTCCCGAAACTTAGCTGAGCCAGTGCATTCGTCTCCAACTGGAGTTTCCGAATTGATTTTGAGGGGGGACCAATGTACAGTGCATTACAGTAGTCTAGTTTTGATGTTACTGTGGCGTTCACTCCTTTCGGCGCTTGAAAAGTCCACCAGCGCTCCAGCCGATGCCGCCAATGGAGCTCTCGGGGCTCTTTGCCTGCGATCCACGGACGACGGCTGGCTCAGATCCCAGACAAAAAGGTCCCACCTAAGAGTCATTACGTTTCCCTCCCATCTTTGCTCCCGGGTGCCATTCCTCCCACGGTTTCATTCTCACACTAACCTCGTGAGATACTTTAGGCTGAGAGAGTGGCTGGCTTAAGGCTGTCCAAGGTCATTTTGCCGAGGGTTGCCAACCTCCAGGTGGGGCCTGGAGATCTCCTGGAATCACAACTGGTCTCCTGACTACAGAGATCAGTCCCCTGGAGGCAATGGCAGTTTCAGAGAGCAGACTTGATGGCATTACATTGCACTCCCCAATTTGCCTCCACTGCTTAACCCCATCTTTTCTTTGCCCTGCCCTCCCCCTCAGGCATTACCTAAACTGGAGGAAAAGTTGACTCCGACTCTAGGGGGGCGGTGCTCATCTCCGTTTCCAAGCCGAAGAGCCAGCACTGTCTGAAGACGTTTCTGTGGTCATGTGGCTGGCGTGACTAGATACTGAGGCGCACGGAACGCTGTTACCTTCCCACCGAAGCGGTACCTACTTATCTACTTGCAATTTCTTGCTTTCGAACTGCTAGGTTGGCAGGAGCTGGGCCAAGAGACAGGAGCTCACTCTGTCATGCAGCGCTCGGGTCTCAAACTGCTGAGCTACCGACCTTCCAGTCTGCAGCTCAGTGTCTTAACCTCTAAGCCACCGCGGCTCCAATCTGGAGTTAGCAACCCTAATTTTACAAGTAAGCAGGGATTTGAACTCAGGTTTCACCAGTAGGGCAGTGCCATCCTATGCAGAGTTACACCCCTCTAAGGCCCCTGAAGTCAGTGTTTACCAAGGTACAGGGGTGCCATCTTGGGCTTTCAACTCCTGGTTAGGAAATACCTGGAGATTTGGGAGGATGGCGCCTGGGGTGGGTGGAGTTTGAAGAAGAGAGAAGAGATTGGATTTATATCCCGCCCTTCACTCACTTAAGAGTCTCAGAGCGGCTTACAAACTCCTTTTCCCTTCCCCTCCCCACAACAGACACCCTGTGAGGTAGGTGGGGCTGAGAGAGCTCTAAGACAACTGCCCTTGAGAGAACAGCTGGTACAGAGCTATGGCTTGCCCAAGGTCATCCAGCCAGGTGCAAGTGGAGGAGTGGGGAATCAAACCCGGTTCTCCCAGATTAGAGTCCGCGCACTTAACCACTACACCAAACTGGCTCTCAGTTTGGGGATGGAACAGAGCTCTGTAGGGTACAGTGCCTCCAAAGCACCCATTTTCTCCCAGGGAACTGATCTCTGTAGTGTGGAGATCACGCATAATACTGGGAGATCTCCAGGCCCCACCTGGAGGTTGGCAACCCTACCATCAGTGAATACTGGGATGGGGCATTTTAGAGCTGTTGTCATGGCAGAGACCACCTCTGTGAGAATTTCCCCTTGTGGAGTCCAGAAGCAGAGGCTTGGGCAACCCATATTTTCAATTGTGAACGTTATTTTTTTCTCAACAACAAAGAAGAATTCTACAGGTGAGTCAGAAGGAATTCCTGTATCCCCTAGAGAGGAGCGCTCTCCAGTTCACTTCAATTACTTGTTTGTGAGATTCATTTGCAAATAAAGGATGCGAGGGGGAAACCCCCAGGAAACACGGGCTGGAGGCTCTAATCAAATTGCGCGCTAAGAATAAACCTCTCGAACCTGTCCCTGGGACGGGGACGCCTCGCTTGAGCCTCGAAGGGCAATGACTGGCAGCGGGACGGAGAGTGGAAGGAGTTAAGCGGAGGCCAAGGAGAGGATTGGGTAAGTACAGGCCCATCTCTGCCCATACCAGATTCCCTCGTGGGATTGGCAGAGCCATGCTCAGATCTGGAGGGGATTCCGGCATTTCAGAGACTGAAGACAGATAGGCTGGACAGATAGGCTTGTTGGGGTGTTGCAGAAAAACGGAATGGGATTCTTGTAACACCTTAAAGACGGACAAGATTTTATTCCAGGATAACCTTTGGGGCTCTAGAGCCTGCTTGGTCAGATTCCCACTAGGCAGATGACAGAGCGGGCACAGGGCAGTGGTGAAAGTCTGGGAAACTCAGGTTCGAAACAGAGTGGGCACAGGGCAGTGGTGAAAGTCTGGGAAACTCAGGTTCGAATCCCCTCTTGCGCCACGGAAGCTTGCTGGGTGACCTTGGGCCAGTCACAGCTTCTCTTTCTAACCTACCTCACAGGGTTGTTGTGGGCATCAAATAGAGGAGAAGACACCAAGGTCAGTCACTTTGGGTCCCCACTGAGGAAGAAGGTGGGATAAATAAAGCAAATAAATAAATAAATAAATAAATAAATGAATGAAGTTACGAGGGGGGGGGGGGGGACGACAGCAGAGTCAAAGGGCCCCAATTTGTGGGAGACACAGGGCATAATCTAGTCAAAACTCAAACGTGACCCAAGTACAGAAGTGGTTCATAACAGAGGGAAATTGGCAATCTCCAGTTTTGTTAAACCAGTTAACTGCTGCAATGGCTGAGAAACTCCCAAGTCCCTGTTTAACCCCGGGGCTGTGGAGGCGGGGCGGCTGATCTCTTAATCCAGCCATTTCACATTGACAAATTTTGTAGCGCTAACTTTCCTCATATTGGAAGTCTACCTCGGCGCACCCCTGCATTGCTGTGTGGACGTCCCAACGCGAGGCGATTTTCAATTGGAGGCTGATTCCTGTCGACGTCGTCTTCCCCTCCCGACAGACCCGATCAGGGCCAACTCAAGAGAGCAACCTGGGCCGTATTTTGGGGACGGGTAATGTTGTTAGAGTAGCCGGGCGGCATGTGATCTAGGAGAGGTGAAATCCTGGATCCCATATCATGGAGTAGAGGTTTCGGCCATGCACGGGGACGACGGCGGCATCCCAACAGGCCTCGAAATGTCATTAATTGATTAGTTAGTTAGTTAGTTAGTTAGTTAAACCGGCTTGGCTAGGCTGCCCTTCCCTGCAAGCAGAACTCAAAATACAGCACAAAATGCAATAAAGACAATCAATAATTGGATTTAAAACCAGCGTCAAAGGCTACCTAAAAACATGTCAATAAGTAAACCAACATAAATTCTAAGATGGCGGGAAAAAAACCCTCAGGAGGGGTTACGAGGGATGGGGAAATATATGAGAGTGCCAGATGTCACATTATCGTCCTTGCTGCCTCAACCGAAGGCCTGGTGGAACATCTCTGCCTTGCGTGCCCTGCGGAAGGGTAGTAACTCCCGCAGGGCACGGATGTTTTTTATCAGAGAGTTCCACCAGGCGGAGGCCAGGGCCAAAAAAGCCCTGGCCCTGGTTGAGGACAGCCGGGAATCACCAAGAGGTTCTTCTTCCCTGAGGGTAACACTCTTCCAGGGGCATACTGAGAGAGGCAGTCCCGAAGGTATGTAGGTCCTTGACCGCTAGGGGCCTTGAAAGTCAAGACCAGAACCTTGAACCTGATCTGGTGCTCCACTGGAAGCCAGTGCAGCTCGTGCAGCACTGGTTGAATGTGTGCTGTCCTGGGGGTCCCGGTAAGGACCTGCACGGCTGCATTTTGGACCACTTGGAGCTTCCGGGTCAGGCACAAGGGCAGGCCCACAGAGAGCGAATTACAGTAGTCTATCCTGGAGGCGACCGTTGCTTGGACTACCATGGCTAGGTCAGGGCAAGACAAGTTGGGAGCCGGTTGCCTAACCTGGCGCAGTCGGGGAAAATGCCTGTTGCAAGGAATTATGGGATGCGTGTCCCCACTGTGCAGATATGTCCGCTTGATCAGAATGTGGACAAGATCTCAGAGCACAGAAACCGGAAAGCAACTTTGTAGGGCAATCCAAGTTTGGTTTATTCGGGTCTGTGAAATAACTAGTTGGGGCTGATGCAGTCGCTCCCTCACTATGATGGGAAGACCAAGGCTAGACCACTCACGTCCTTCAAAACTCAATTTTTATAAAAGAGGTACAGGGAAACCCAAGTTCTGCCCATTCAAAAGTAATCGTTGCAGGGATGTAATCTGCAGGGGATGCACAGGTGAAAATGCAGACTCTATATGGTTAGCGTGGAGCAGCAACTTAAAGTGTCAGATTGGGGCTTGGGAGAGCTAGGAGTTCGAATTCCCACTCAGCTGTGAAAGCTTGCTGAGCAACCTTAGGTCTTCCATTAGCCCGGCACATAACATTTATAGACAGAGGAAACCGGCCTCCCTTCCACTGCTGGAGGCAGCAACCCTGATTGCAAAACCACAACTTTACGGCTCTCTCAGGGGATAATAACTGTTCCCCTGTCCCAGGGAACTGCCGTTCTTTGTCAGAAAGACACTTTAGAATGCTGAGCATATCACAGAAGAACTACAGTTCCCAGGATTCTTTGAGAAAGCGAGAACAGTTGCAGAGGTATAGATTCGGGGGATTCAGGTGGGTAGCTGTGTCGGTCTGATGCAACAGAACCAAGTTTGCAGCCAGCGGCACCTTTAAGACCAACAAAGATTTATTCTGAGCATAAGCTTTCGTGTGCGCGCACCACTCTTATATGCAGAATAAAACTCTGTTGGTTTCAAAGGTGCCACTGGACTCAGACTTGGTTCCGTTGCAGAGGTATAAAACTGCTTCAGTTTTGCAATTCAGATGTCACCGTGGCAAGAGAAGGGGGTGGGGGATCTGTTTGGAATCTGCTTAAGAGCACTGGAGCCTGAAAAGAGTATTGCAGAATAAACGCTACAAGAGCAAAGAAGATGTCATGCACAGAATAGCAAACACATTGTGTAAGAGAGCCAGTTTGGTGTCGTGGTTAAGTGCGCGGACTCTAATCTGGGAGAACCGGGTTTGATTCCCTACTCCTCCACTTGCAGCTGCTGGATGACCTTGGGCAAGCCATAGCTCGGTACCCGCTGTTCTCTCAAGGGCAGTTGTCTCAGAGCTCTCTCAGCCCCACCTACTTCACAGGGTGCCTGTCTGTTGTGGGGAGAGGAAGGGAAAGGAGTTTGTAAGCTGCTCTGAGACTACAAGTGAGTGAAGGGCGGGGTATAAATCCAATCTCCTCCTCTTCTTCTCTTAGGAACAATGAAGTAAGGAAGTAGCCAGAGAAAACCCACTTGAATACGGGGTTCTGCAAAAATTCCAAACAGCCACCTATCAAATAAATTTCTTATCCTGCCCTTATGCCAAGGGACGTGGTGTGAGGGATTTTCCCTTCCTCATCTTATCCTCACAACAGCCCTGCAAGGTAGGTTTAAGATGGAGAGAATATGAGGGGCCCAGCACAGCAGGGTGGGGGGATTTGAATCCAGGTCTCCCAGAACCTAGTCCGACACTCTGGCCACTATAATCACACGTTTCCAGCACTGGGGGAGAGACTCAAGGGTTGCCAACCTCCAGGTAGGGTCTGGAGGTCTGGAATGACAACTGATCTCCAGACGACATACATCACTTATTTATTTACTACTCATTTATTGAAAACATTTATTTCCACTTCTCCTGGAGAAAATGGCTGCTTGGGAAGGTGGACTGTCTGGCATTGTGCCCCCCCCCCCAAGGTCCCTCCCTAAACTCCACTCTCCCAGTCTCCGTCCTCAAATCTCCAGGTATTTCTAAACCCGCAGTTGTCGACTCTAGTTGTCCTGTCCCCAAAACTGTTCCTTCACACCCCACGCACCCTTCAGTTTAGCTGGGTTTAATGTAGGGTTGCCAGGTGGGGCCTGGAGATCTCCCACTTTTACAACTGATCTCCAGCAACAGAGAACAGTTCTGCTGGAGGAAACGGCTGCTTTGGAGGGTGGACTCCATGGCATTGGACCCTGCTGAGGCCCCTCCCCCAACCCCGCCCTCTCCCAGATCCACCCCCAAAGTCTCCAGGTATTTCCCAAGCCAGACCTGGCAACCCTCCTTTAATGAGACACGTCAAACTCCGAAGTGGCCACATCAAGTGCAAACCGTGAAGGAGCCCCCTCTTGCTCTGCAAGCTTTGGTTTCGGCCAGATCTAATTCTGAAAGCCTTGAGAGAGCTCTCGGTTCAGAGATGCACGAGGAGGCATCCAGGCGGGCAGCTGTGTCAGATTCAAGGTGACAGCCACCTCCCAGAAACCCAAAGAGTTTCCCTCCAGTGACAAATTTCTCTCCCCCCCCCCCCCCCCCCCCCGCTTACAAGCTCACCGATTTGGAATGTTATTCTGCTTGAACCAACACACATTCTATAACCTTGGGGGGGGAAGCTATGTTCAGAAGTGCATTGCTTCTGTGCATCGCTCAAGGTCACTTTGACCTGCAGCCCCCCCTCCCCCCCATGAGACATTTCTGCTGTATTCCTTTTTGCATGGTGAATCTTATGGTTTGACATAGGGTTGCCGGCGCCAGGCTGGGAAATTCCTGGAGATTTTGGGGGTGGAGCCTGAGGAAGGGGAGGTTTGGGGAGGGGAGGGGAGGGACCTCAGCAGGACAGAAGGCCACCCAGTCCACCCTCCAAAGCAGCCATTTTCGCCAGGGGAACTGACCTTTGTCTTCTGGAGATCAGTGACAATTCCAGGAGATCTCCAGACCCCTCCTGGAGGCTGGCAAGCCCCGTTCAACAAGCACCCCAGGAGAATTGCAAGAAGGGACAGCAATTTGGAAATCCAAACAGAACAAAACAACCCTCCCCTCCCACACACACACTCCGTGATTCTTGAGGAGCTGAAGGAGGCCAGTTGACGCCTTTGTCCAACAAGGAATTAAATTGCAGAATTCGCTGCCACTGGATGGAGAGAGGGCTGCATTCCATAGGGATGTCAACCTCCAGATGGGCCCTGGAGAGATCCTGGAATTACAACTGTTCCCCTGACTGCATAGACCTGTTCCCCTGGAGAAAATGGCCACTTAGACTCCACCCTCCAAAGCAGCCATTTTTGCCAGGGGAACAGTTCTGCGTAGTCTGGAGATGGTACAGCAGTGAGTTCCCTGCCGCCCCCAGGCTCCACCCACAAATCTCCAGGAACTTCCCAGTCCAGAGTTGGCAACCCCAACAAGCACAGATGACTCTGAAATAAGAAGAAGAGAAGAAGAGATTAGATGAGCACCACCCCCTAGGGTCGGATTCGACTGGCTTTCGAGCAAGGGAGACCTTTACCTTTGCCATGTCAAAGGGCAAAAGACAAGCCACAACAAAATGCAAAACAGAAAACAAGTCAAACCAGGTTGCTTAACATCCTGCAAAGCAATTCAAAGAAAAATTCAGGCACCGAGATGACTTGGGTTTTCTGTGCTTTTAGCAAGCAAGGATGTTAACAGCACGGATGCCCATAGCTTTCTGTGGATGATATGACTTTCCAGCAAACTAAGGGATCTCCCAGGTAAAGTCACATTTCCAGTCTTCATCAGAGTCAAGGATAAGCATTTTCATATGGAGCTCCCACACCAATTCCCCTACACGAGGAGCAAGGTGCTTCAAACTCAGAAGGGTTGGAAATGTGACCTTACCTGGGAGACGTGTTTGTTCAAAGTGCCACTTTATAAAGTTTCCTCCTATTATAATGTTGTATTTAATTTAAAAATAATTATCAGACAAATACGCTTGCGTAAGTCTTTATTTATATATACCAATGGTTACAAATGGCATTTCCAAAGTGTATTTTGTTTTCTTGCTATCGGCAGCACAGAGTTCCCTTACTGACTTATCCTCCAGGTGAGGCGTGGAGATCGGCCACAGTTACACGCAGCAGAGATCAGTTCCCCGGGTGAAAATGGCTGCTTCATCTATGGTCTTCATGGCACACCTCCTGAGCCCCCAAGAGGTCCCTTCCTCAGTTGCTTTTGTCATATTAATTTGCTGTTAAGGGCACAGAAGAAACCTTGGTGGCCAGCATCTTTTCCCCAAGAAGTAAAACAGATATGACCTTAAAGTTAAATGTAGGGGAAGCAATTTAGAGTGGTTAGACAATCGCGTCCTCCCCTCGACCCAGAGCCACCAACAACTGCTTTTACAAAATGCCAACGAACTGCCCCCTCAATCCTCCCAGGATTCACAGGTCTCCCGGTTCCTTCTGCTGGCATCGCTGCAGTGAGTTCCCCCTCCAATTCTGTTTCTGCAGGCCTCTCTTGGCCAGTACCCGTGCCCTCCGCAGACCATGCCTGCCTGCCTGAAGGAAGAATACTGGGATCAGCTCCTGTACGAATGCATGCCTTGCAAGCTGGTGTGTCAGACATCGAAGTTCAAGAGTTGTACTGAGGTCTGCAGTGAGTATCCAAAAAGGGAGGGGGGCAGGGTTCTTTAATATAGGAAGCATGTTTAGTCTGGGGCTAAGAGACAGAGGTCCTGCCAACCTAGCAGTCTGAAAGCAAGAAATGGCAAGTAGATAAATATGTACCGCTTCGGTGGGAAGGTAACAGCGTTCCACGCACCTCGGCATTTAGTGATGCTGGCCACATGACCACGGGGAAGTCTTTGGACAGCGCTGGCTCTTCGGCTTGGAAACGGAGATGAGCACCACCCCCTAGAGTCGGATTTGTCTGGCTTTTGAGCAAGGAAAACCTTTACCTTTACCTTTTAGACAGGGGGTGGCATTTTTGAGTGTGTTGAAGATGGACTGACAAAAGCTTCATTGCCACCCCATCCCACTGATGGTGCCAGTCAAAAGGTTAGGGAGTCTTTAGTAGTACTTTTTAAAAAAAGCCTACGAAACCTGTTTGATCAGAGATGACTGATGGCCCAGAGAAATCAATGCAACACTGCCCCTCTCTCTTTCATATCCCTTTCATCTTGCAGGCTCTGTCTACGGCGCAAAGAGTATATTGGTTTAATAAAGGGGCATGACTGTAGACCTTGTGCAAATACGAAGTGTTTTTAACAGGGCTTTTTTTGGTAGAAAAAGCCCAGCAGGAACTTATTAGCATAATAGGCCACACCCAACAGCAAAAAATCAAAGACACAACTCATTAGCGTATTAGGGCACACCCCCGACAGCGCAGCTCATTAGCATATTAGGCAGGGGTTGGGAAAGCACGGGGCAGGCATGGAAGTTTGCTTCTTCCCCCCCCCCCCGAGCTTCTCCACCCCACTTCAGCATCGCCTTTCTAGTCTACCCCCCACCCCGAACCAGACAGCCAGGGAAAGGCGCTGCTGAAGTGCCTGGGATCTTTCAGATCCCAGGCACTTCTGCATCGCCTTTCTCGTCTCCTACCCCCCCCCCCCCGAAAGATCGGGAAGGGAAGCAGGCATGTCTCCCAAGGCACACAGGCTGGGGAGACAAGAGGACAGCCAGGAAAACATGCCCCATTTCTTCCCCGAGCCTCTCCGCTTTTGCGGAGAGACTCGGGGAAGTGTGTGTGGGGGTAAATGCCTTTCTCTCTCTCCCCCAGATTGGGGAGGGAAAGAAAGACCTTTTCAACGTGCCTGGGTTCCCTGCCTGCCTTTTCCCAGTTGCGTCAGCTAGAGAAGGGAAGGCAGAGAGAGGCTTTTCCTTGTCAATTTCACTCTCAGCTGACTGGCGGGGAGTGAAATTGACAAGGAAATCCGATCAGGCTCCCCAGAAGGAAAGAGGGCATTTTAACAGGCCGCCTTTCCCTCTTGTGTGTAACGTGTGGAGAGCAGCGTGCTCTACAGCCACGCGTGCCAGAAGTTTCAGTTGTAGGCGTGGCCGACTCAGGAGCCAGCCGGAACTCCGTTCCTGTGCATTCCTGCCCAAAAATAGCCCTGGTTTTTAAAAGGTAATGATAAGCGGGTTTTTTAAGTATGAAAAGAAGCCTCAAGAAGCTGTAATTTTGAACCGAGATTGTAAAGATGTATCTGGAACCCTGAATGGGGGGGGGGGGGAGAGATAATTGGGGAAAAATTGAAAGGAAAAGTAGACATCAGGGAACAGGATATGCACGCTCTCCTCCGTCCCAAGCCACTCTTCCTCTCAGAATTACAGCCCCTGCAGGCCTGCTTTTCATTAAAGACGGTTGGCCTCACACTACCAGGGCTTGGCCTGAAGAATCTTGGGAACTGTAGTTTCTCAAGGATGCTAAGAAGTCTAGCTGTGCCCCGTAGCAATTCTCACAGAACTAGAGTTGTTAGAATCCCCAGGGCAGGAGAAATCATGCCCAGTCTCTTAAACTTCTAGAACTCCCAGATTTGAGCAAAGGTGAGAAGCATATTTAAACCTTTCTCCAGTCCCCGTCCCCCCACTTCTTTTGTATATACAAGCTGGCAAGAGTTCGACAGTTTTAATTTCATAGAGAATGACACCCCCTATCCACGTGAACTTTTATGTCCTGGACTGGATTCATGGAAAACCCAGCGATGGGTGGGCCTTCCTACATGAACCAACCTTATCTGAAATGAGGTGGGTCAAAAACCCAGGGCTGAGTCTTTTCTGCTACTGGCCCTGAACTATGGAACTCCCTCCCACTGGGTGTTCCCTCTAAGCTGAGTTAGTGTGAGCTAGCTCACAGTTTTTTTTAAGCCTCCGGCTCATCCATTTTTGTCTCAGCTCAGGAAGGACGGCTCCAGAGCAAGCTAATTTACGCAGCAGCCAAATCGCTCGCTCACAACTTTAATGCCACTAGCTCACAAAGTAGAATTTTTGCTCACAAGATTCCACAGCTTAGAGGGAGCGGGGCTAAGAATGCCACCACCTCTACCGACCTTCTGCAAGGCATTTTTGTCCCAGAAGGCCTTTGAGCTGCATTGTGGGACAGTGCATGCTGATTTTAGTGTATTCAGTGCATTTGACAACTTGACATTTTTCTTGGTTGTAATTGTAATTCTATTACTGTTGTTTTTAGTTTTTATTCTTAACTGCCCAGGGGTCTATTTAGGCTGAAAGGGCAATATTAGCAAAAGGCAACATGTGAAAATGCTAAAATAAATTAACATGAACAGCGGTGGCAGATAAGCATGAGATCCAGAAAGTTCTGGGTTCAAATGCTGCCACTGCCACGAGAATTTTATCTCGGGGTTCCCAACCTTTTTGAGCCTGTAGACCCCTTTGGAATTACGCCACAGGGCAGTGGGCACAACCACAAAACGGCTGCCACAGGAGGTAGAGCCAACCGCAAAATGTCGGGCAGGGAGGTCCTGCGTAACTCTAATACTAACTCATCAACACGCCTTTCAAAATGAACATATTGTTTAAAAAAATATTTTCTTGCATCCAAATAGCTTACCTTCAGTCACACGGTGAAGATCTTTCTGCTATGGTTGCTGCTGAAGCAATTTTTTAAAGCAACCGACACAACCAATCAGAAGCCCTGCTGGGCAAGAGCACTACCTGGCCACACCCACTTTCTATAAACATTTGGAGGGTGCCAGGAAGGAGTTGGCAGCTACCATGGCACCCTTGGGCATTACTTTGGGGACCCTTGCTCAAAGCAATCCTGTACAATATTACAAGAAGTCCTTTAAGCATCCTGAGCCAGTTTGGTGTAGTGGTTAAGTGCGCAGACTCTAATCTGGGAGAGCCAGGTTTGATTCCCCACTCCTCCACTTGCACCTGCTGGATGACCTTGGGCAAGCCGTAGTTCTGGCACAGCTGTTCTTGAAAAAGAGCAGTTTCTGTCAGAGCTCTCTCAGCCCCACCCACCTCACAGGGTGTCTGTTGTGTGGGAAGGGAAGGGAAAGGAGTTTGTAAGCCGCTCTGAGACTACAAGTGAGTGAAGGGCGGGGTATCAATCCAATCTCTTCTTCTTCTTCTTCTTCTGAGGGTTCACATAGGTTTCAAACGCTCAAAGCGGTTTATGCCCTTTCTACCAGCCATCCTGAAACCAACGGTATAGAAGCTTCCCGAGGGTTACCAGAGTGGGATTGCTTGCTTTCTGGGTGACTAGTGACGACCGGAGTGAAGGCGTGCGAAATGCTTCGAACACTCAGCCGTAACTCTCTATGTGCTGGGTTTTCAAACCTCTCTAGAGCACAGTCAGCACGCTCGGCTGGTTAAAGGCCAATAAAACAAGGGCTGGAGATCCAGGTGCCCAGAGCACACATCCAGAGGGGCTGCTCCTACTTCCAGTTGTGCGGGGGGGGGAGTGAAGGATGCAGCTGTCTCCATGGCAACGCAATGAACCGCAGGCCGGGTCTGCCCAGGCACACAGAAGACAGGCTGGATGAAGCTTCCGAGAAATGTGCTGACTCATAATCTGAACGTCTCTCTCTCTCTCTCTCCCTCCCTCTCCCTTTTCATTTAACACAATGGGTGCCACCTGTTTGCACCCCCCCCCCCAGAGTCGATGGAGTGCAGCAAGCGCCTGGGTTTCTACTACGACAAGCTTATCAGAACGTGCATCAACTGCTCCACCATCTGCGGACAGCATCCCTTGGAATGCCGGCCTTTCTGCAAAAGTAAGAGCCCGGTTACGGGCATCCCTCTCAAGTGGAAAGCAGGGCTTGAATTTGGCCCTGTTTGACTTATCAGAGAGCAGGCCTCTGGGGCATGTGCAACTGTCTCTTCTTCTTCCTCTTTTTTGGATTTATAAACCGCCCTCCCCTGGAAGGCTCAGGGCAGTATACAACATCATTAAAATACAAAGGTTAAAACACAATATAAATAATAGTTAAAACAGTAAGTAGCGCAGTGCAATGCACATGGTCTAGACTCTAGATCTATTGAGTCAGCCATGTTGGTCTGAAGCAGTAGAACAAATTTAGAGGTCCAGTGGCACCTTTAAGACCAACAAAGGTTTATTCAATAAACCTTTGCTGGTCTTAAAGGCGCCACTGGACTCTAAATTTGCTCTACTGCTTTGCTGGTCTTAAAGGTGCCACTGGACTCTAAATTTGCCCACGGTCTAGTTATTGATGGCCTACACAAAAGTACGCTCTCTCCCAAGGGCAGGTCATGAACTGGACATGGCGAAGGCTGCAGAGAGGCCAGGAGAAGAACCGTCGCTGTCCTCAGCTGTAGGCCTGGTGGAACATCTCTGTTTTGCACGCCCTGCGGAACTGAACTAAGTCCAGCAGGGTGCGGCTGTCGCTAGGCAGAGAGTTCCACCAGGCCGGGGCCAGGGTCGAAAAGTCCCTGGCTGTAGTCAAGGACATCCTACAGTTTCGCTGCAGCTTATTTCCACCCAGCTGGGACTAGGTTGTGAAATGTCCATGGATGATGGATGCGAGGAAATCAGGCAGTGGGGCAGGGGGGAAAGGCAGGGTTGCCGACCACCAGACGGCACCGGGAGATCAGCTCCCCCGGAGAAAATGGCTGCTGTGGAGGGTGGACTCTATGGCGTTATACCCTGCTGAGGTCCCTCCCGACCCTTCTCAAAAATTCACCCCAAACCACGGAATCAGCTGCCGGGGGGTGAGCTCCCCCCTCCCCGGCAGTCTTTAAGCAAAGGCTGGATAAACATGCGTCAGGGATGGTCTAGGCCAAATGGCGGCCTGCGGGCCACATGCGGCCCGCCACAGAGTTTTTTGTGGCCCGCCAAGACATGAAGATTAACAAGAGTAAATATAGATGCTCTTTGACAGACATTAACTTGCAGGCTGTGATGAGAATCTCAACAAGCCATCTCACTCCTGAGTTCAAAAAAATTGTAGAAAAGTGTGATAGGGTACATTTGTCTCATTAAACTGATTCTAAAATTAAATGTGCTTGCAGCTATAGATGATATGAAATTAGCACAATAAATAAATGGAATAAAACTACCACTATTTTATTTAATTTATATTTATTGATTTTTATGATACAATTTATACCTTTTCTGAAATGCAAAGTTAACTAATGAATGCAAGCATTTTAAAAGGTGCGGCCCTCCGCTAACCTCCGCTCCCACAAAGTGGCCCCCGAGCCAAAACAATTGCCCACCCCTGGTCTAGGCTGATCCTGCATTGAGCAGGGGGGGTTGGACTACATGGCCGGTAGGGGCCCTTCCAACTCTGTGATCCATGTGACCAACTCTATGTTTAAAGGCAGCAATTCAGATCTTAGGAATCAAGGGCATCCATTTCAAAGGCTCGCTCACGCTACATACTCAAGGCAAAATTGGGAAAAAGTAGTTTACATCTGCACAGAGGGGGAATTTAGGGGAAAACAAAAGCATAACTCCCACCTCTGCCGAGTTCTTATCAGCCCTTTTGTGGGCTGAGTATCCCTCCAAAGAGCAGAAGGGGAAGAGAGAACCAAGAATACGATTCTGAAATCCCCTGTTTGGAGGTGGCCACAGAACAGTGTCCCTCCTGTGGACTTTGTCCACCAAAAGGATTAGCTCAGGAAGTCAAAGTAGGGGTGTTGGAGCATTTTAAAAATATAGATGGAAGCAGCAGTACTACTGGATCAATACCCACATGAGTGTGAGCAATAAGTAAACCGTACCACCACTAAAAAAAAAATAATCAAAGCCCAAAGTACTTATCCAGAGAAGAGGGTGCCCATTCTGTCTCTGTGTGATTTATTCTGATCTTGCCTCCTTCCAATGTCTCTGCGTGCAAATGGCCATTACGCTGCAGCTCTGCATCAGGTGCGAGGGACTCACCCTCTAGCACCACGCCACAGAATTACATGTCCTCAGAAGGCACTGCCTGCCGCTTCTCTGTCCGAGTCCCTGTTCTGGTTTTGCCATCTATTCAAGGGGGGGAGAGCAACTCATGCAGATCACCAAGGAGTGGGCTTCTCAGAGGGCGGGCCGATTCTTCTTAATCGCATCCTAAAAAGGAAATGTTTCCAAAGTGTCACGGTGAGAGCTTGCCATTTTTGTTTGACTTCAAGGAGAAGAGTTTGTAGGAAGTGCCCACAAAGCCTCAATTCTTTTTGCCCAGTTAAAGCAGGCGCAAGAACTGGGCTGGAAGCGCTGGCGGAAACAGGAGACAGGTTGCTCATCTCCCTGAGCAAGTTGCTTTAGAGCAGGGGTCTACAACCTTTCTGAGCCTGTGGACACCTTTGGGATTCTGACCGGGGCTGGTGGGCACAGTCTCAAAATAGCCACCACAGACGCCGAGCCAACCGCAAACAGAAAGCATAAGCGCAGGGGAGAAGAGGGATGATTTTTTTAAAAATGCTCTGGGACGATGAACAAATCTTAAGTCCAGTGTCACCTTTAAGGCCGACAAAAGCTCGAATAAACTTTTGTCGGCCTTAAAGGTGACACTGGGCTCAGAATTTGTTCTCTTGCCTCAGACCAACACGGCGACGCCACCTGGATCTGGGAAGACGAGTGAGACAGTGAAACCAATGCTGCGGTGGCGACCGCCTCTGAATCGACTTTTATTTTCATCTGCCCAGCCAATCAGATCTCCAGTGGCCAGTCACAAGACCTGCTGGGCAAGTGCCACACTTGCCCCCCCCCCCCCCGCTTTCTAAAAACATTGGGTCAGCACCGGGAAGGGTCTCGGTGGGCCTTTGGGGTCCCCTGCTTGAGAGGAACTGCCTTCTGCTGCGAAGAACTGGGGCTTCAAAATGGTTAGTCGTGCCTCCCGGTGTCTGCTTTGCTCGCAGGGAAAAATAGCAAAGACTTAGGCCTGTTGAAGAGCAACTGCCCGGAAGTTCTACAGGGCGGGCCGTTATCGCGTGGCATGCCTGTTTAATCCTTTCTCTCTGCGTGACTTCCAGGTGACCCGGCAATCTTACCTGCACCGGCTGCTCTGGCGTGGAAGCCGGACGGCGCGTACGACCAGCGGCTGGTGGTCTACCTGGTGCTGGGAATGTGTCTCTGCACCCTCCTCTTCTCCTTGCTGTTGACCTGGATTTACTTTCGGAAGCGGGGGGAAGAGGTGACCTGCCGCGCTGGCGCCATCACCTGCCACAAAAAGGGCGATGGCCCCAAAGGTAAATGCGCTTTGCAGAATTCGTGCAAGAGCTACATTTGGAAGCCGAGTGATCAGTTAAAAAGACGTCCTGGCTTCAGGTACTTTGGTGTAGAGGTTAGGAGCGCGGACTCTAATCTGGGAGAACCGGGTTCGATTCCCCACTCTTCCTCCACATGCAGCTGCTGGTGTGACCTGGGGTCAGTCACAAGTTCTCTCAGAGCTGTTCTCTCAAGGGCCGTCCTCGAGAGAGTTCTCTCAGCCCCGCCTGCCTCACAGGGTGTCTGTCGTAGGGAGGGGAAGGGAGATTGTAAACTGCTCCGAGACTCCTTCGAGTGGTGAAGGGCAGAGTATAAATCTAATCTCTTTCTCTTTTCTATACATACCTATAAACACCGAGGAGGCCACATAAACACATGAGGCTGCCTTATACTGAAGCAGACTCTCAGTCCACCGAGGTCAATATTGTATATTCACACTGGTGGAAGCTCAGGTCTTATGCAAAGGTATTTCACATCACTAGTGCCTTCAGACTGGAGATGCCGGGAATAGAACCTGGGACCTTCTGCACGCCAAGCAGATGCTCTGCCACTGAGCCACGTCCCGTCCCCTTTCACGAGTCTGGGAGGAGGACAAGATATGACGCTGGTCTGGAACTGAAGTCTGCCCACAGCAGCCACGGCAAAAGGTTTTCATCCTTCTTGCCCTCCAAGGAGCTCAGGGCTCTCCCCCTCCTCCATTTAACTTTCATAACAACCCTCCGAGGCGGGTTAGGCTGAGCAAGAACAGCCAGCCCAGAGTCAACCAGGCAGCTTCAAAGGCAAGCGGGGATTTGAACTCGGCTCTCCCCAGCTGTAATCCAACACCTGACCCCTACACCACAATCCTTCTCAACTCTTCTGCCCCTGGGCGTTGGAGCTAATATTTGCGGGCATAGAGACTAGACACTTTGAAAATGAAAGGTGCCCTTTTCTGGATCCTAGATTCTGCGCCCAGCATTGTTTTATTTATTTTTTCTGTGTTCGCTGGGGGAGAAAAAGGAGAAAGACAAAGGTATTGTGTAAAAATTATAGAGATGTCTACTCTATTAAGCTGTTTCTGAGCTGGAGGCTAAAAAACTGAGCTAGCTCACACTAACTCAGCTTAGAGGGAACACTGGTTTCAACCCCTCTTCAGTTCTCGGGGGGGGGGGTTATCTCTGGCCTTGGAGGTCCTCACACTTCTGCAGTAGCCCAGTTTTTTAGCCTCCGGCTCAGAAATATTTGTCTTAGTTCAGGAAGGATGGCTCCAGAGCAAACTAGTTTATGCAGTAGCCAAAGCGCTCGCTCACAACATTAATCCCAGTAGCTCACAAAGTAGAATTTTTGCTCACAAGACTCCAGAGCTTAGAGGGAGCACTGGTTGAAACAGGGGCTTCCATTTCATCAGGCGTACCCCTCCCACTTCCGCTAAATTAGGTTTTTGCAGATTTTGGGGGCTTTTGTTTTAAACCCTGCAAAACCTGTCTGAACAGAGGGAGCTCCCCCAAGGCATGCCTGCCATTCATAGGAAGCCCAGGTGTTTTGTTCAGCTTTCCAGGCCTCCAAACGACTGTTCCCCTCTCAGCTCCTGCCTCACAGCATAGTTTAGAGAAGCCACAACAGTGGAGCCAGTTATCAGACTCCTGCGTTTGTTAGATAGCATCTCAAGAGCAGGTCATGGAACTGACAAGCAAAATGCACAGCAGTGAGTAGCGCTGCCAGCTCCGGGTGGGGAAATTCCTGGAGACGTGGGGGGTGGAGCCTGGAGAGGGCGGGATTTGGGGAGGGAGGGACATCAATTGGGTATAAGGCCATAGACTTCACCTCCCGAAGCAGCCATTTTCTCCAGGGGAACTGATCTGTCACCTGGAAACAAGCTGTGATGCCAGGAGATCTCCAGCCACCACCTGGAGCCTGGCAACCCTAGCATCATGCAAACTTTCAAATGCCACAGAATTCTTCTTCAGTTTTTAAAAAAAAAGACAGAAGAGAGGGGAAGAAAACAGTGTTTCAGGGTATAAGGGAAGAGTCTTAAAATGCCAGCCCGGCCGAATTGCCAGTTTTTGCCCTGGGCGCCAAGCACGCTTTCAAGACGCGCCCCATGCAACAGTTCCTTTCTGGGATTCACCCCCCGCCTCCCGCGCTCTAACACAGGTGGGCTTATTTTCCAGAATGCCTAATGGAAGCAGGAAGTGTGGGAAGTGGATCCAGTGGCAGCCAGACCCCGGAGCCTGTCGAAACCTGCGGCTTCTGCTTCCCTGAACAAAGCCCTGCCGTCCAGGAGTCCATGGCGGGTCACAGAACTTATCAGATTGGAGCCAGGGAGGATGCTGCTGCTGGCGCTGGAAGGGCCGGTCCAGGGACAGTGGGAACCATCCCTACCCCTGAGGACGGCCACTTCCAGATCATATGCTCTCCCTCGCAAGAGAAGATGCAGATGACTTGAGGGGAAACACGATTGGCAACCTGCAGGGGATCTTCTCCCCCCCCCCCTGAAAAAAACCCCTCAAACCCCACTCCCAACGAAGCTGCTTGACTGTTTCAGACCTGTGCCCTGCGGTTTCTCCATCCGTGCCTCACTTTTAAGAACTAGATTACACAAATCATCAGAAGCCAGTGACAGGACGCAAGTGGTGAACGGCCAATGTCTAAATGCCCCTTCTGCCCTTGAGAGAAAGCTCCGGGGTTCATAGTCCCGTCCCCCACCCCACCCGCCCATTTGCAGGCACGCACCCCAGACATTTTCTAACAAAAGACAGAGAAACGAAGAACTGAACGGTACCAGAGAAAGAAAAGCAGTATTTATCTCCGTTTTCTATGTCTTCTTACTTTTTTGGCCCCCGCTTATCAATTTAGTTCCTAGAAACAACTCCCCTTCTCCGCCATCAAGTGACAGCTGACCCTGGGGAATTTTCAAGGCAAGGAACATTTAGAGGTGGCTTGCCATTGCCTGCCTCTGCGTCACTACCCTGTTATTCCTTGGGGGTCTCCCATCCAAATACTAGACAGAGCTGACCCGGCTTAGCTTCTGAGATCTCATGAGGTCGTGCTAGCCACTTGGCTCCTTATTAAACCCACATGTCCAAAATGCCTTAGTTCCCACTACACAATTTCTTTCCCGCCGCACAAGGGGCATCCGGCAGCACATTGGGATAAAGTGTGAAGAGTTCCCTGCGCATGGAAACCTGACACATCAGAGAAAAGGGTTTCAGCTCAGACTTTCCCCTATTCGTTTCAAGCGGGCACACACATGTTAATATCCATCAGTGCCTCAGTATCCTGATTTACCCGTTGTTCTAGGAACAGCCACAAACTGAACTGTTTCTCCTTTCAAAGAAATCGCAAGCTGCTAAGATAACGTGGATCCTGAAGACTGTGTCTGTGCACAGGATTAGAAAAATGAAAATGCCCCCCAAGTGAAATACGCAAATATTTAATCAGTAGCACGTGGAATAAAATAGCTGCTTTCTGCAATGTGAGTCGTATTAAACTGTTGACATATTTAACACGAAAGAACACAGAGTCAACCCCCCCCCCCCAAGCTTAGATATTTTGACTTAAAACCCTGTTGGATTAGGCCAAAGGGCCATCCTGTTTCCAGGGGAGGCCTACAAAAAAGGAACAGTGGTAGAAGCCTTGGCTCTGATACCTGCCCCTCAGCAACTCAGAAAAGAGAAGAAATTGGATTTATACCCCACCCTTCATTACCTGAAGGAATCTTAGAGCAGTTTACAATCTCTTTCCCTTCCCTTCTCCACAACAGACACCCTGTGAGGTGGGTGGGGCTGAGAGAGCTCTCCCGAGAACTGCTCATGAGAGAACAGCTCTGAGAGAGCTATGACTGGCCCAAGGTCACTCCAGCAGCTGCGTGTGGAGGAGTGGGGGATCAAGCCTGGTTCTCATGGCCAACAGCCCTCAGCAGATCTGCCTTCCATGAGGTGGTCTAATCCCCTTTTCAAGCCAATGCCATTATACGAATCCCACTGATTTTTAGGGAGGCCAACTTATCAAATCAAAGCTGCCGTTAGATGAAAGGCAAGATAGAGCTGAGCTTGGAATGCCCACTAAAGGTGATAACTGAAGAAGGGAGCGGTGACTCACGAGAGCTCCTCCCCTGCCACAAATTTTGTTAGTCTTTAAGGTGCTCCTGGACTCTTGCTCTTTTCTACTGCAACAGACAGACTAATGCGGCTCTACCCATCTTGGTAGCTGAGGGTTAAGGGAATCTTGAGTGGAGGACTGGCAAAGAGAGGGGGAAATGGAAGGGAGATGCTTACCCCTTCCCTTGATGACCGCTTGTCTACTCCAGCCATCCCTCCCCCCCCCCCCGTGAATTCCCCCCGTGCAAGAGGAAGGATCAATGCAGCAGTCTCCTGGATGCCCACTCAACATTTTAATCTCCTGCAGCTGCTCTTTTTTGGGAGGTTTGCGTGTGTGGGGGGTGATGCTCCTTCTAAGCTGTGGAGTCTTGTGAGCAAAAATTCCTATTTGTGGGCTACTGGCATTTAAAAGTTGGGAGTGAGCGATTTGGCTGCTGCATAAATTAGTTTGCCATCCTTCCTGAGCCAAGACAAAAATCTGTGAGCTGGAGGCTAAGAGACTGTGAGCTAGCTCACACTAACTCTGTTTAGAGGGAACAATGGTGTGTGTGTGTGTGGGGGGGAACGCACCTGTTGGAAAAATGAACTGTGCAACACGTTGCTTGACCTCAAGAGCGCTTTGAATGCCCAAAAACCAGTATAAAAATACAAAACCTTCTTGTAGAAGTGGGGACCACGCCACAGCTCACTGAGATGGGCAGAACCGGCTCTCAGTCATGCAAGAAGCAAAACATTAAACACCCACACTCCCCCTGACCCACCAGAAAGTAGCGTCAAGATGACCAGGATGCTACTTAATTCAGGGCTCGCTTGCCTTGGGGGGAGGGGGGCAAGCCTCCTTCCCGGTCACCAGGCAAGGAGAGCGCACAGCCCATGCGCTGTCCGTGGGTGTGAAATGGGGACTCTTCCTTCAGCACTCGCTGTGATGGGCTGAGAGAGGGAACACCATGTGACGCTCCGGGATATAATGCCGCTCTGCCTCGCCCAGGTTCCACAACAGCAGGACTTGCCAGGATTGTTTTCAAGACAATGATGAACGATGGAAGAGGAGGGGGCTGAAATCAACCATGAGTTTGAAAGACAAGACAATAAAACCCAGAACAATGGGCATATAACAAAGGGGCGGGGGATATGATACCATCACACACCAGCTTAGCTTTTGACAAAACCTCAATACATTTTATGCAGGGTACTGCATGATTCGTTTCGACTTACCGTCTAAACTGCGTGAGCTACTGAGGGCTGAGAACCATTTCTCTGTCCTCCATGTTGTCCGAAGACAACGCTTGGTGGTGGAAAGTGCCATCAAGCCACAGTGGGCTTACGGCGACCCACGGTGGGGTTTTCAAGGCCAGAGATGTTCAGAGGTAGTTTCCTACTGCCTGCTTCCGTCTCATGACCCTGGTATTCCTTGGAGATGTCCCATTCAAATACGAACCGGGGCTGGCCTTGCTTGTCTTCTGAGCTCTGACGAGATCAGGCCAGCCTGGGCGATCCAGGTCAGGGCACCTCTGCTTACCTCCACAGAACTGCAGGTCCCAAGTTTGAGCAGCAGCTATAGATAACCCTGCAAAGGTTAGCATTTCTAGCATCACACTGAGGAGGTGGGGGTCAACCGCAGCTGCCCCAGACAAAGTCTATTTTGAAATAAAGCAGGCAAGTGATGCCCAAGGGTTATCACCAAACTTGCCTTGACTTCAGCAAACCACTGGAAAAACCCGGGTTTTTAAAGTCATGCGGTATTAGCCAATCAGTTCAGCTGCTCTGTCAAGTTTTGGCGCGCTCAGAGGCAACACGGAATTTTCTCCAGACGGAAACTGTGGTGGTTCAAACAAAAACCAGATATGCTTTGCTATCAATACTGCGTCTCCTAAAGAATCACCTAGTCCGGGATGATGCACTTCGGTTGCTCCTCGGGGCACTGACAGCAAATAAGAGGCTTGGCCTCAGTTTCGTGGAAAGATGCTGACGGCATCCTTCAGATGACCTTCCAGTATTCTGAGTCCACAGCCATGCTGACAGGAAGGGGGATTCAGGGCCTTAGAAACAGGGACTCCAACCAAGAGCTCTAAAATTCTGACTGAGCTGGGTTGCCGTCAGTGGCTGGGCCCCGATTCAGAGCTTTCGGGGGCGAATCGGGTCTCTCACTCTGCACCGGGCGAATGCAGGCGAAGTCTCTCCCATAGCTCCCAACTTTCCCCAAACCTCTGAGGAGTAAAAATGAGAGAGACTGGTGCTCCTCCTTTCTCCAGTGCTCAAGGCTGACTCAAGGGCCCTCGAAGGAAGATTCAAGGCAGCTGGGCCAAGAACAGATCCACGGTGTCCCCCGTCCCCCCCACGGGTGACTTTTCTTGTGGCTGCACCCTCCCCACAACAACAAAAGCGAAACATGTAAAAGTAAGCAAGCATCAAATGCTCCACAGTGCTCAAATCAGACCTTGCTTAGTAAGCAACTACTAAATTAGAGTTGAAAACCAAAATCCCACCCCCCCCCGCCTGGAATAGCATTCCCAACAATCTGTGGTAATATGACTGACAGTTAGATGCACTCATCGATATGACAGCAGTCCCAGCACACTTGTAAGTCTTTAACAGACGAAAGCAAGTCGAGAGGTTGGAGGTATGTGTGTGTGCGGGGGGGGGGGGGGGAGAGCAGCCAGTGCTCTTTACAGCATTACCCCCATTCAACCACAAGGGGGTGCCGTATCTCTGTTTCACAGAGATTTGTGCTGCAGCAGAGTCAGCCAGGAAGTCGTAAGAGACCAACTCCTCTCCCACTGCAAGCTCACTGCATTATTAAAAAGGAAGCAGGAAGACACCATTACAACAACCAGGGGCATTTTTGAAAGGATCCCTGCTTCACCTGCCCATCGTGTTGTTTGCGCTCAAGTCGATTTAAACACACACTGCCGGGCATCCACAAACCATTTGCAGAATGATGTTTTGGAGAAGGGAAAACCCGGGAGCAAAAAGACACACGCACACACACATGGATCGTCTGCCTAGCCACTCCCAACACAGTTTTGACATCCAGATTAGAGAAGAGCACGGCCAGAGGCAGTGCTGTGGCATTATCGCTTTCTACATCATAATGAGCCTGGCTTCGTTAGGGCGGCCAACATCCCAAATGTCAGCCGTTGTGGGACTTTTTCCCATTCTGACTTCCGCGCACTGCCATTTGCAGAGGACGGGGGGCACATTCGAGGCTGTGTGCGCCCATCAAGCAGGGTACTGGCCGGGCCTTCTGAGTGGCACTGATATTCTCGCGTGAATTGAGCATGCGCTGTTCAGCACACACCTGGGGGTGGCACGTTGCAGGGAAACGTCAGAAGTGGCGAGCACAAAAAAAAAAAAAAAGGCCTTTCCAAATAAAGCCATTCTGCCATTTCTGATTTTCTTCATGATAAAAGTTCAGTAAGCTTACTCCGGCAAGTGGGGAGTTCTCTGAACACGGCACACTAGAGCCTTATCAGCAGAATAGTGTCGTGCTATCAGGGTGCCAAAATTTAGGCGATAGACCAAGATGGGTAGCCGTACTGGTCTGTCTGTAGCAGCGGAAAAGAGCAAGAGCCTATTAGCACCTTAAAGACATTTCTGGGAGGGTGACACACAAAATCTCATGTCCTGCCACAAATTTTGTTGGTCTTTTAAGATGCTACTGGACTCTTGCTCATTTATAAAATGTAGGTGGCGAGAGAATCATTTCAGAAAAGCAGAACTAGGGAATACCTTTATTTCATTCTTAAAAAAAAATAAATCTATCACTCATCTTCGGCAAGCGCACAAAGCTCCCCCAAACTGCTTACTGTGTAGAAATCCACCTACCTGGCCATCAGGATCGTGCCCAGCCCAGAGCAACCCCTGACTGCCTCCAATCTCCATGGGCGCTAGCTGCCTCTCTACTGTTCCTTCACCTCCACTGCCTGCCGCAAGATGCAAGAAGCACACGGATGAGAGGAAGATAAACAGACAAACGCGAGCCTGGAAGCAATAACACATAAGCAGAGCGCAGACCTCCACAGACAAGGCCAAGGTAATTCAGTTGTGCTCTCCTCACCCCAGGGTGTGTGTGTGTGTGTGTGTGTATCAGCATCTCTGAATTTCACCATGCGGCAGCCTTCTTCAGCAGGGGAAGCATGCACGCGGCAGCTCAGCAAACCGACTTTCCCTCCCTCTAGGGTCCCCAGGGGGAACTTAAAGAGGCACAGGACAATTTGTTCCTTCCACACTAGAAGATTTCCGGATCATGGCAACCCTCTTAGAATGCCCAGTCGAGTTTTCGAAATATCAAGCAACTTGGCAGAGGTGATGCAAAACAGAAGAACAAAAAGCCCCCCCCCCCCCAAACCTGACACTTTTGGGTGGGCATTTGCAGCGACCATTTACACAAGGACGAGTTGTAAAAGAGGGGGACAAAGCCAGTTTCTGCTTTTATTGATTGTGTGCATGTGTGCGCGCATGCAGGCGTTTGTTTTAAACTGTGCGTTCTGAAGAGGTTTTAACAAGGTAAAGCGACTCCTTTTCCTCCTGAGCTTGAAATCAAATATGGTCCTGCCTCTTAATTATAAAATATATGGCCCTTGCTGACTGCCAGCCAGTGTCTAGACAGTGAGGAGGGGAAGGCGGGGGGGGGGGGGGGAGGAAAGGAACATAAACACATTTGTGACAGAGCACAAGCAAGCCACCTACCAGGCACCCAAGAACCAATGGCGCAGCTAATGGCTGGGCTTTGTATACAGAGTGGGTGTGACGCAGGAGAAAATTAATGTATCTTAGAGATAAGGGACTAATAAACGCAGAGCAAGGGGGAGAAACCTTTGTGTTCACTTTCCCATCTGGTGCGAAGGCAGAGGTGTCCAAGAGTCGGAAATTAACCGGGAGGACGGCGCCCCGAATTCGTGGCAAGTTAGCAGATGGCGGATTTCTTCCAATTCCAAAGTGTCTCACGAGGGCCATATCTCTTTGGAGAGGGAGGGTGGAAAAAGCAAAACAAAACCACCGTGCAAAAGCAACGCTGCCCAGAAATCAGAATTTCCCACATTTTCTCCCTCCCCACACACAAATAAAACAATCAAGACCACTTTTACAGTATAAACAAGCCGATTCATTCATTTTCTTTTTTTTCACTGGTAGCAATTATGCATTTCATCCTTTTGGGGGCGGGGGGGGGGGGGGACACATTACCTGTGCAGCAGCAACGGGATGCCCAAGAGAGTCGCCACACAGGAAGCATCTTCGGGTGCCTACAAATCCAGTTTTTTCATGCTCCCCAAAACACAAAATGAAGAGCCTAATAATTTCATACTGTATTTATTTAATAACTAAAATTCACAAATAAAAAGGTACTTGCAAAGTCCATTTTCGTTGCGTCGTCCCAATTCTCCTCCATCTCCTTTTTTTTTTTTTTACTGCGTTCGGACCCATAGGCGGTTTTTCTTTTTTCTTTTTTTTTTAAAAAAATGGGTTTGGATTGAGGCTTTTGTTTTTAAATTATAACTGTCATATGATTGGTCAAGACTTGGAGCAGAAGCACCAATGGAGAAGATGCTTTTATGGAGATGAGAGTACACCCCTCCCCCCCCGGCCTTCCCACACACATTTTTCGGAGGAACTCGGGGAGTTGTGCCGGCGCGTGGACTCCCAGTTTTCTCCCCTCCCACCCAGAGCAATCTTTCCGTTATCATATTTCCTCTCTCACAAAAAAGTCACTGCCTGTAGCCTCGTTTACATTTTCCCCCCTCTTCTGTCCCCGCAGGACTGCGTTACACGGTGGAAAACATGGGTTCGCGTCTGACTCCGCGAGGTCGGGAGCCAGCAGCAAGCAGGTCCTGTTCCCAGCTCAGTGCTAAGGTGTAGAATGGGTGTCTTTTTTCATTTCAGGTAGGTTTGCGTGTCTTCCCCCCCTCCTTTCAGAAGGCTGCCGTTCCGTTTTGCTTCCTTGCATTTTTTTCTCTCTCTCTCTCTCGCTCAAGCTGCTGGATAAGGCTATTCATACTCCAGGAACTGTTTGTGATAGAACAGCAAATACCTGCCAAAAAAATTAAAATTAAAAACAATCATTATTTTGAGTCGGGGAGCAAGAAAGGTGTCATTTTTACGTTTTCCACTGCAAGACAACTTCCATCTGGCTCCGTCAGGCACGGTAAATAATAACAACAACAAGTGTGCCGCCAAGCTGCAACCAACTCATGGCGACCCCGGGACCATACAGTTTTCCAGGCAAGGGAGGAGCAGAGGTGGTTTGCCATTGCCTTCCTCTGCACAGCAACCACCCTCTTTCGTGGTGGTTCCCCCATCCAAGTACTAACTGTGGCTGATCCTGCTTCACTTCCCCGGTCAGACAAGATTGGGCTAGTCGGCTGTTAGGCACGTTAAAAGCAGAAACGACTCCCGGGATGTATTCTGCTTGCTTTCCTTCATGGCTGTGCCATGACACTCTACATAGGTTTAAGCCCCCGACTCACCATGGTATGTGCCCATCTATTCTGGCTCTGCACTGGGCTACTGTTTGCTGGAATGCTAGGCAGGGTTTGGTGCCTGGGAAGACGGCTTAAAGGAGCCCTGCCAAGCGTGGTGATGCTAGCCTTACCTGTACAAGGGGAAGGGGAGAGAAGTGCGGAACCAAAGACTTAAGGCTTGCTCAGTCTTGGATTACAGTCTGATATCTGAATGCAGACTTAAGAGCATGAATGATAAAAACTACCTGCTTTCACAAAGAACCAACTCCCAAGTTTTTGCCTTTGGCTTCTATGCTTGGAATGACAAATCCTAAAACTTCCAAGTTAAAATTTACCCTTTCACCAGTCAGGAAGAGGAAGAGGAAGAAGAAGAAGAGATTGGATTTATACCCCGCCCTTCACTACCCAAGGGAGTCTCAGAGCGGCTTACAAGCTCCTTTCCCTTCCCCTCCCCACAACAGACACCCTGTGAGGTGGGTGGGGCTGAGAGAGCTCTGACAGAAACTGCTCTTTTTCAAGAACAGCTCTGCCAGAACTATGGCTTGCCCAAGGTCATCCAGCAGCTGCAAGTGGAGGAGTGGGGAATCAAACCCGGTTCTCCCAGATTAGAGTCCACGCACAGATTAGAGTCCATGCACCAAACTGGTGCCATTAAATGCCAGGTGCTGTTAAAAATACTGGCTTCACCTCCTTGTTGCCAAAAGAGAAGTGTTGGGAATGCCAAAAATGGAGGCAATGCCAGATTTTAAACTGTCGCTCTTTCCCCCCCCAAAAAACCAGGAAACCGGCCTTTCTGTGGGAACATACTGCCGCCTTACAAAAAACGCTTTGGGTATAGGGATAAAGCAGCAAATTATAATCTCTGAAATGTGGTCTGCGTAGGGAATATTAACAGCAAGCTTGTACAATTCTGCACAGACAGGCATTGAATGGGGAAGCGGGTACAGGATTTGGCTTCCAAAGGTATTTAACTTTTTATTTAACTTGCTTTTTAAAAGCCCCATACAAACCCCACAGGTTTCTAGCCTCTGAGGCTGCCAAAACACCTGGGGGAGGGGGGGGAGGAGAGAAATGTGGGCAATGAATAAACCTTTCTGAGCCAAAAGGAGGGCTGAATAAGATTTCCATCGATGGGGAAGTACACCAGTGTCTTTACCCCACCCATGACTAGCAAAACTGGAGTGGTGACATCAGCAAAGCAGCAGCATTGTGCAAAAATAAGAGGTGCATAGAGATTGCTCAATCCACCTTTATTATGTGAAATGCAGGGAAATCTAGGCAAGGGGAAGAAGAGAGGAAAATGTTAATTATGTCGCCTGACCACAGGCGTGTACAGACTGGAAACAGTTGCATAAATACAACAGAAGCCGGTGGAGCCATCCCAAAAGGTGAACTAGCGGTATCTTCTGGCCAGCTCACAAAGGGAAAAGACCAGCTGGTAGAGGGGAGAAGATGCTATTGTCATGGACTGCAGGCAATTCATTACAGTAGCGTTCGCCTCTCTTTTCCCTCTTGCCTGGACTGCATTTTCCATTTTCCCAAGCCTCCGAAAAGGAAAACATCAAAAACAGACAGCAGTTGGGTGGCTAAAGTTAAAACAGGAGGCTGCCCCGCCTCGCCTTTTGTTGTTGCTGATGGACGTACCCTTCACTGTCTAGTACATCCTTAATGCTAGCCTTGGTGATGATGGCGTCGTCACATTTGAACCACTGGTCCTTGTGTTGCCGGATGAAGCTGGTATAGTGCCCGCTCTCCAGGGTTCCTTGGTGATTAACTACTGCAAACAAGGAATACCTGGAGAGGAGGGAAGCAGAGACAGGGCTGTTAGGAAGAACACAACCGCCACCGCCGCCGCCACCTCCTGCGGTCTCTCCACTTCACAGCCTTCGGGTCTTCACAAACACGCACGGAAGAGCAGGCGAGCACCCCACATGCCCCGTTCAGCACTGCAATCCAAACTAAAAAAAAGACCCCGTTAAAAATAAGGCTAGGCAGTGACACAGCAGCTCTAAGAGATTTAGGCTGGAAATGCAACCCTCTGACTTCCCTTTGAAGCGAAAGGCACATCCTGGCCCTTCGGTAGCATGGGGGAGGCACAGGGAGAGAAACATCCACTTTGCTAGCAAAGGGATTGGATCGAACCCACTTTTCCACTAGAGGAAAGGGGAAGAGGGGGTCCCTGCTGACCACCAAGGAGGTGATGCTGGGGATTGTGGGACCTGCATGGGACGAAAGGCATGTGGCAACAGGGGCTGGGGTGAGGAGGGCAGTGAGGCAAGATGGAGTGAGAAAGCAGGCCGGATCCAACCCAAAAAGACTGGTGAGCTCGGCGCTGTTTTCATTGACTGTGGCCATCTACAGAGATTTTTTCAACGGTGGCCGCCAGCAACTCTTTGCTCTGTGCCGCTTGTGAAAGTACGCCAGCAGAGGGAGCTGCTGGCCTGCTACGTACGCCTTGTGCTCGGTTAACCAGTAAACCCGCTAGCAAAGAGGTGCCACCTGCAGATGCCATGTGACACAAGCAGCCAATGGGATTTCACCCGGATCTATAAATCTTCAAGGCTTTGCTGCTCAGCCTGAGCAATTCTGTCCCCACTGGGGAGATGCAGCCTGCTCCCAGGGCAAAGCTATTTGCTTGCCTGCTTTTGTCCCCCTACCCCCCCCAGCCTGCCAAACCCATTGAAAACAACCTTCTGCTTGCTCAACCAAACTTATGCCTTAAACCCCCCCCCCCCACCTGCATGCAAGACGGGTTTCACTTTGCTGAGCTGCAGTACAGCATGGTCACCCCGCCCGCCCGCTTGTGAACAACAGCCCTTCGGGTGAGCAGGACGGGCTTTTGTCTCTTGCTATGATCCGCCCATTCAGAACGGCTTCCACAAGGCCCTGTATTGGGCTCTTTCAAAGCTAGGGGCTCCAGCACAGGCAGCATTTACGGCCATCTCTGCCAGCTTTAAGAGGACTGGATTGGGCGTGTTAAGGCTGGCACTGTAGACCACGGTGATGGTTGGGAAAAGGTGGAGCAGGGAGCTGGCGGCTAGCAGTGGTGGAGAAAGACATGAAGGAACGGAAGGAGGAATGGCAAGCCAGCAGCAAGAGGCAGAGGCTCCCAGGAAGTTATTATATATTGGGCTGCTCTTCCCACCTCCCACTGCCAGCCCCATACTTAGCTCTGGAAGATGTGGGATCGCTCCAGTCCCGCTGTCAGCCCACCCTACCCCCCCCCCCCCAACAGGGAAAAACGTAACGATGCAACTCTACTTACTTATTATCGTTGTTTAGACTATCCGCTGGTTGCTGGTACTGTCCGTTCATTCGGCTCTCTTTACTACAACAAAACGAACAAGGCACAAACTATTCAAAGGCGCTTGGAAGGCAAAAACAAGCCGTAAATAGCCTCTTAGTTTCTCCGGACCGAGTTTCATTTCGAAGGGTTCAATCTGAGTTTTTTTCAAAGAATGAATTTAACAAAAGGCTCAACTCCTTAATAATGTTGACGGCAGTGCCAGATGAAGGACATCTAGATTACAGTCTAGTAGCAGACTAGAGACCAGCAAGCTTTTTGGGGTATAAACGTAAGAGTCAAGCTCCCTTTGTCAGACCAACAAGATTTTCACGAGTCAAGAAGAAGAAGAAGAAGAGAAGAAGAGATTGGATTTATACCCCGCCCTTCACTCATTTGGAGTCTCAGAGCGGCTTACAAACTCCTTTTCCCTTCCCCTCCCCGCAACAGACACCCTGTGAAGTAGGTGGGGCTGAGAGAGCTCTGAGACGACTGCCCTTGAGAGAACAGCTGGTACAGAGCTATGGCTTGTCCAAGGTCATCCAGCCAGGTGCAAGCGGAGGAGTGGGGAATCAAACCCGGTTCTCCCAGATTAGAGTCTACGCACTTAACCACTACACCAAACTGGCTCTCAAGGCTTCCCCCAGTATCTTGACTGGCTCTCAAGTCAAGGCTTCCCCCAGTATCTTGACTAAGGGAGCTTTGACGCTCACAAGTTTGTACTCCAGGAACTGTGTTGCTCTCTAAGGGGCTACAGGACTTGAACCTGGCTCTTCTACTGCAGACCAACAACGCTACCTTCTGAAGATGTGACTTTTTTTTTAAAAAAGTTTTAAAATATTCTTTAAAAGGACTTTTTTTTCCAGTCAGCCTACAGGTTTCACAGATGTGAGGGAGTCTAGGATTCTTCACGCAGGATCCTTATCCACGGCAGCACCTAAACTCCCGCCCAGTGTTGAGGGCAGCTCTCCAAAACTGGCGTGACAACAAACTGGCGTGACTGGACAGGTGAGCAAAAGCCACTCCACAGAAATAATGGCCCTGGAAATGTCCACCTGCAGGCGAGTCTCCCAAGGCGACAGGTGTACACAGCAAGTGTTTGGGAAGTAAGAAGAAGAAGAAGATTGGATTTATACCCCACCCTTCACTTGTCTCAGAGTGGCTTACAAACTCCTTTCCCTTCCCCTCCCCACAACAGACACCCTGTGAAGTGGGTGGGGCTGAGAGAGCTCTGAGACAATTGTCCTTGAGAGAACGGCTGGTACAGAGCTATGGCTTGCCCAAGGCCTGTTTGGCTTACCGCCTGGGCACCTCCCTCAAGCACGACATTGAGGTAGAAGATCAAGGCAAAACGTATACATGTGTGCACAGACCCTGATATTGCAGGAATACCCAAGGGTTCCGCAGCAGTGTAAAAGATTTTTTCTGTTTACAGGGTGCAGAGGTTAAAAAATTGCCTTAATGAACGATTTCCATGGCTTTCTGAGTAGGGTGCCGTAACTCTTCTCTTACACCAAAGGGTTTTTTAAAAAAAACAAAACAAAACCCTATAACGTCCTTTTATTTCGCAACAAGAAGATGACTCAGTAATCCATGACAGCCAAGTGCAATCTCCATGCTCAGATGCAGTGCGACTCTGAATAGCTGATCCTCTCCCCCAATTATTTACACCCAGGCACACCCCAAGTTTCTCTCCCCCCCCCCTCCCATTTAGGAATCCAGTTTTTATTTCTCTGTTCTAATTGCACGTGCACACGTAAGTCACTTTTCCTGTGGTCACTGCACAGTGAACAAAACAAAGAAAGCCAAAAAAAAAAATCCCCTCCTGGGTACACGAACATAGATCTGCATTTCAGCAGCTGTGGCTGCCTCCCTGGACCTCCTCACAAGCTGCCCAGGTGGCATCAAGAACCAAAGCTTCCTTTAGCAGCTGTGCATAGCTTCAGCACATAAACACAGTGGTAACTTTGAAACCTCCTGGTTTCCAAAATTCTGAGACAAAGGAGGTATGTAAAAATTATATTACCCGTGCAAGGAAAATGGAGTGCAAGCTTTGATGCCTACTAAGTCATGGCAAATTCTTCAGTTTCTGTATCGTGCAAATTTAACAGATTTATTTATCTATTTGATTTATATACTTCCCTCCCGCCCAATTTGGGGCTCAGGGTGTTTAACCGCAACTATAAATACAGTTCCAATCGATATGATTAAATATATACACAGAATAAAATTTAGGAGCCAGTTTGGTGTAGTGGTTAAGTGTTCGGACTCTAATCTGGGAGAACTGGGTTTGATTCCCCACTCCTCCACTTGCACCTGCTGGATGACCTTGGGCAAGCCATAGCTCTGTACCAGCTTTTCTCTCAAGGACAGTTGTCTCAGAGCTCTCTCAGCCCTACCTACCTCACAGGGTGTCTGTTGTGGGGAGGGGAAGGGAAAGGAGTTTGTAAGCCGCTCTGAGACTCCATTGGGTAGTGAAGGGCAGGGTATAAATCCAATCTCCTCCTCCTCCTCTTAAAAACAGTACATGTAGCAATCTCAAACTAATCAGATGGTGTTGAATATTCCATATCTTTCTCTGGAGGGGAGGAAACGGGAAGGCCATACCCTTGCTGTCCTCAACCATAGGCCTGGTGGAACATCTCTGTCCTACAGGCCCTGCAGAATTGCATTAGGTCCTGCCGGGCCTGGACGTCATTAGGCAGAGTTTGACCCGGCCGGCCAGCCTTCAGGCCAGGGATCATCAGGAGCAATGCTCCCTCTCAGCTGAGGAGTCTTGTGAGCAAAAATTCTACTTTGTGAGCTACTGGCATTAAAGTTGTGAGCGAGCGATTTGGCTCCCGCATACGTTCGTTTGCTCAGGAGCCATCGTTCCTGAGAGAAGACAAAAATGTGCGAACCGGAGGCTAGAAAACTGTGGGCTAGCTCACACTAACTCAGCTTAGAGGGAACATTGGTCAGGAGGTTCTTATCTCCAGAACATAATGCCCTTCAGGGGGTATAGAGGGAGAGGTGGTCCCACAGACACTGTCCCTGTGATGTGACCAGAGTAAACTGCTACTGAGGTAGAGTCTCTGTGCCAAATTTCTGAACAATGGTGATAACTGATTGGGTTTTATGATGAACAGAATTATCAGGCACTTTAAGGACAGGAGCATCATCTAACCAATGTGCCAACTTATATCTGTGTTTGTTTTAGAAGAAAAATATTTCACAAGACGTGTGATAGGAACCAAGAAATATTTCACAAGACAAACGTTAGAACCAAGTCCCCCTCTTTTCCTAGCTTCACGTCTCTTCTGAGTGGTGAAATTTGAAAAACGATCAGAGGCTGAAAGACATAAATATGGTTCAAAAGGCCCTCGGGTGCTCCCATGCCATTCAGGACTTTTTCCCTACTGGCTGGATACAATATATGCTGTAAACCACCTAGTTTTATATTTGTTCAGAATTTTCCTATTGTGATGGGTAAAATCAGCAGTCTTGAAGGAAGACTGCCAGTGTATTTGGCACTGCTTTTTTCAAAAGCCCTGTTCCCTGTCCAATCACACAATTTGATTCTTCATTAAGGAATTGTGGCCCGGGATGCTGCTTGTGTTAAGACTGTCCATGACATATTTTGATAACAATTTAAAACAAAAAAACCCTTTTATGTAAATCTCAAAACTGAAAGGAAGAGGAAATTAATCCAATACTTCACTGAAAAGAAGACTTTAATTGCATTAGCCTTCTTTATACTGTTAGGCCCCTCTTCTTTTCAATCATTAAGAATATTTTACATTTTTGAGCACAGCAAACCGGATTACTCTCACAGGTTGCTGAAAGCGATTACCCAGACAAAATCTGAAAGCATTTAAAAATTAATACATAACCCTTGCCACTGAAAACTTCCGAAGAGGAGGGGAGTCCTGAACACTGGTAGGAACTCACTCTTAAAAACCCATACGCGGATCATTTTAGAGGCACAAGACGTCAAACTACTTTGGGACGAAATGACTTATCGCTTTGAAAGTGCTCAGCAGCACCACTACTCAAAAAGTATTCATTTTGCTCCTACTGTAGGCGTTAGGGGTTTCAACCAAAGGGGTTTCAAACTTTCACTTCCTATGGCCTAATACAAGTGTATTTTGACATGTCTACTTGTGAGCCTGAGCTGTTATGAAAGGGAGATTATTTTTATGTTTGCGGCAGTCAGCTAATTCTGCTTCATAAAAAGAGCGCCTCCACAGGAGGTCTCAGACCATATGGACAGCTCTCCAAACGAGGTATGTTTGTTTGCTATTCCTCCTCTTGGCAAACAAAGCCTTCCAAGCGTATCTCGGTTCATTAGCGTGAAGATAAACCAGGACTCCCCAAAGCGCAAATTTCAGCCATTCATATATGTTTAAACTGCCCGACTGAAAGTTCTGTCTTGAGAGCGGGGGTGGCTCCAGTCTCCCAGTCCCTCTTGCCGTGAGAACACTTTTGCTTAACCTTGCTGGTCTCAACCGTAATAAATTTGAATTTGAGAATTTGCTTAACCAAAGCCCTGAAACTGGTTTCGTTTAACCACCGTAAAGAAGAAAAAGTAAACACTTTCACGCAAACAAAACCAGGCTGCCAGATCATTTTGAAACTGGTTTCGATCCAGAAAACTCCGTTTAGTAATTTCTTTCTTTGCCGGGTTCTCCAGCTGCAGCTGAAAACCTGCCCGGCACCAGACTGGTTTTGTGGGAGAACCGAGGCCCTGTGGCACGTACCTGGAGGCCATAAAAGGCGTCATGTCCAGCTCCAGCGGAAAGGAGACGTACGTAGTGATCTTTCGCCTCAGTTTGGCTGAGTGTTCAAACCGCTGAAGAAGAGACAGCAAGCAGATCTCAGTGGGGAACGTCATGACTTCCATGCGGCAGAAGCCCATACACCCACATCTCATTGGCTGACTCGGGAGGGATGGAAGGATGTTAAACTCCTCAAACGACGAGACTAACAGGGTAATCCCTGCCCAGAGCTAGTCCAACCTATGCCCACTGAAATGAATGGCCTTTGCCCGGAGTAACTTCGCGTAGGATTGCACTGTAGGTTGCTGAATGAAATTAGGCAGGCTTGGGGTCAGGACGTGTCACACAAACATGGCTCATTTCAGGTGGTCAACAACAAGCTTCTTCACCTTTTGATTTCCTGTGCATCATCAACAGTAATTTGCTGTAGAACAAATTCAGAGTCCAGCGGCACCTTTAAGACCAACAAAGTTTTATTCAGGGTATGTGCTTTCATGTGCATGCACACTTTTTCAAATATATTGGGAAAAGTGTGCATGCACATGAAAGCTCATACCTTGAATGAAATGTTGTTGGTCGTAAAGGTGCCGCTGGACTCTGAATTTGTTCTACTGCTTCAGAGCATCATGGCTGACCTCCTGAATAATCTGCTGTGAAGTTTGGGGTTACAAATTACAGTTAGCACTTGCCTCCCAAGCCGTAGCTTGAAGTTTCTGATTCTGGTTCGGAGGGAAACAGCAAACCGCAGTTTGTTTGCCTTGGATGGCACGCCAAACTGTGGCTAGTTCTCAACAGGAAACTGATAGGGAAGTGGGAGGGGGGAGATGTAAATTCATGGCACATCGCTGAGCCACCAGACCATGGTTTGCAGGACCATCTGAACTGAGTCAATCTGTATGGGTGTGAAAAGCACTCCGGGGGGTGGGGGGTGGGGGATAGTGACAGCAGGGTATACAAAAGTCTCGGCTGAAGGATTCGAGACTGAGCCACTAGATTAGAAGAACAGAACTATACTGCATTTACTTAGAAGATCCCACCTTTCTATCACACTTAAGATAGCTAACAAGGTTAATTGTGGACAAATAAAAATTGTTACAGTATTCTTAAAAAGACCTTGAACCGCTAAAAGAACAGAAACCAGAATGACGAAAGAAGACTAAAATCATTCTGAGCGGATTTGCATCTTAGAAGCTCAGTCATCGGACAAGTTATCATTTTGACTAACAGTCTGTATAGCACCTGAACGGGCAAAATGCCTTGCTGCTCAAATTTTGTTTCATATTTTCCAACAAGTCATAGGTAAGCAAAGCTTGGTGCGGAGCAGATGTCTATTTCACTCTTGATACCCCAAGAAGTCAGTGAGAGAGCACTGCCCTCCTGATATGTCTCTCCGAAACAGCCACCAGCTCTGCCGTTCACATGTCCTTCTGTTAGGAACATCAACATATGTCTGAAGAACTCAGCACGGCCTCTAGTGTTTGGCAGAGCTTTGCTTTTAAATCAAAGGCACCAAGGGCCAGATCTAACACTCTGCCTACTGCATTCATGCTGGTTTGTAACAAGGCTTTTCCCCACCCCAGCTGCATCAAGTTAAGGCAAAAAGCACAAAACAGACAAGAGGATGATCTGTACCCCACACAGAAATGCCGCATCCCGATAAAGGGACAAACCAAAAGGAAAAGAGGGCAGGAAGAGATGGGCAAAGACTAATTTCTGAGCCAACGGGGAGTGTAGCAAACGTCACACTTTCATCGTCATCCTCTTCGCTTGAAAGGGAGTGAGAAGCAAGCAAACAGAAAGAAGAAAGAAAAAGAGGTGTGCTCCTTAAAGAGAGGGCACCTCTTCCCATTTCTCAGAGCTGCTGTCCTATTTACACTCACCGTTAATTATATCTTGGTTCACGACATCGTAACAACCCACTGGCAACAGATCTGACTGCCAAAAAAAAGTGGGGGGAGAGAAAGCCCCATGGACCCCTTTTTTGCCTTTTTGCCCATCATTATTAACAATGTCGGCGCATACGTCCCTTCCTAATGATCTGATATTTGTTAAGCTATAAATGATTACTAATGCTGGGACTGCAGCAATGCTAGACCACTGGTGTTTGAAAGCTGTTTTGATGCATAAAATATTGCATTTTGTGATGGGGTGGCTCCCAGGAAGCCTCCTCCCCCCACCTGTAGTTTGCACAGAATGTGCAACACAGAAATGTTTAAGGGGGCAGTCTTATAAAGGGATGAGAACTACAGTATAACAGATCAACGCCAGACATCGCTTCTATAAGGGATAGTAAAGCAGTCTGTTCAAATGGTGTGTTTTTTTTAATGTATCACTCCTGCCCCACCCCTTTTTACTGAAATTCATATTTTTTACCTTTGTAACCCTCTCTTCAGTGCAGGACGTCAAACCTTAAGACAATTTGTTGCCTTAGACAGGTTTGTCTTTCTTCTTTCTTTCTTTCTTGCATTGTTTTCCATAAGAACTTAGGAAGAGCCCTGCTGGATCAGACGCTGATCCAACATCCTGTTTCACACAGTGGCCAACCAGTTCCTCTGGAGGGCCAACAACAGGGCTTAGAGGCTAAGGCCTTCCTCTGATAAGAAAATCGGAAGAGCCCTGCTGGATCAGACCATTGGTCCATCTAGTCCAGCATTCTGTCTCATACAGTGGCCAACCAGTTCCTCTGGAGGGCCAACAACAGGGCAGAGAGGCTGAGGCCTTCCCCTGAGGTTGCCTCCTGGCACTGGGATTCAGAGGCTAAGTGCCTCTGAAGGTTCCCCTCAGACACCACGGCTAGTAGCCACTGATCAACCTATCCTCTGCAAATCTGTCTAATTCCCTTTTAAAGCTGCCAATGCTTTATACGTTTTTCAATCCAATGTTCCAGTTCTTCAGTCCTAGGCCACTGCACTGCTTTGTCTCATAAGCAGCTTGACTGAATTGTTTTACATATCTTGCAATCTACCTCGCGTCTCTGTGACAAAGGCAGGCTGTAAGAGCTGCAGCAAGAGATCCTGTTTGCCATCCCACACAGATACACAAACGCTACTTCCGTTTAAAATGCCCATACCTATGTGCCTTACAGGCTGGGTGAAGGAGCAGACATCAGGAAAGCTGCGACTTTAAAAATGCCAGACGAGAGCCCCACCCCCCAAGTTCCTCATGGGTTCCCCTTTGCCTTCTCAAAGTAACAGTGACTTGGTGACTTACTTTGAGATGAAAACAGGCCACAATGGGTAATTTCTTCATAGTGAGTTGTTTGGTAGATTCTTGGTAGCTATGGCAACCACTACATTTGATTTTGGCACTGCTTCCTAAATGTTCTGGCCTTGTAAACCTGCCAAATAGGGTAAGAGAGAGGTGTCAGTGGATAGGTAGGGGCGGAAAATCACCATAATACCACACCTGGTATTTCTATTGCAGTATTTGATCACCTTCAGTGATGCTACATCTAGTTTCGTAGCCCTTTTCAGTAGAAGCCAGCTCAATCCCCTCAAGTCTGTTGCTTGCAAAAATATAGCTCTTTCTAGACACCTGTTTTGAGGACACGTGTTCTGCAAAGAATATGGGGGGGGGGGAGGTGACAGCAGAACCATTTGTACAAGCTGTTGTTAAGGTGGGTTGCAGTCCCTTTGAGGAGACATTTACACCCACCGTGCAATTGCTCATGCAGTCATGCCTCTCTGAAAATGAAATGATTTTGTTCTAAAGAAACCCCCACACTGACCCAATTTTCATTCAGTGGGCAAAGAGATGCGGCCGCCATGAGGAAAGACAGTCCCCTTTTAGTCATCCACGGAAAACTGGATGTGAAGCTTCTCACTTTACCAACCCATTTTGTGTGCTTCCCTCTCCCAAACCCAAACTCGACTGCAGTACATAAGAACATAAAGAGAAGCCAACATTGGATCAGGCCAGTGGCCCATCCAGTCCAACACTCTGTGTCACACAGTGGCCAAAAACACCAGGTGCCCTCAGGAGGTCCAGCAGTGGGGCCAGGACACTAGAAGCCCTCCCACTGTTGCCCCCTCCCCCTCAAGCACCAAGAATACAGAGCATCACTTGCCCCAGACATAAGAACCTAAGAGAAGCCAATGTTGGATCAGGCCAGTGGCCCCTCCAGTCCAACACTCTGTGTCACACAGTGGCCAAAAACACCAGGTGCCCTCAGGAGGTCCAGCGGTGGGGCCAGGACACTAGAAGCCCTCCCACTGTTGCCCCCCCAAGCACCAAGAATACAGAGCACCCCTTGCCCCAGACTGAGAGTTCCTATCTAGTAGTTGCAGCTCAGCTAGTGAAGCCTGTTCTGTAATAGGGCCAAACTGTAGGACGCTTCTCCAGGTTCCAGTCTAATGCATGGACCTTCTGGACAAGGGGAGATGTATAAACGCACGGCCATCACTTTAAAACCTTATCACAAGGTCCTCCCCCCAAGTCTAGAAACCCAAAGCAGCCCCTTGTCACTCAAGACTCCTTACTCTCATGGCTCCACTCAGTTTATTCAGTCTCTCCTGGTGTGAAATGCTGCAGTGTCTGCCCTTACAGCAAGGCCTTCCTTGCTTTTTCCTCTCCAGCAAAATGGCTGCTTGTTCAGGAGCAGTGCCTAGTCCGTGTCGTGGTGTCTCCAAACAGGTGAGGGAGGTGCCTGTTCTCCTGGTTTTTTTAGGAACTGTTGCTTTGGCTGTTGATATTTGCTTTTAATGCTCTTTGTTAATATAACTCTTTTAACGTTATGCATTAAGTTGCTTTTGGTCTCCTTTCTCTGGGAAGGAGGGCAGGGTAGAAGAATTTTAAACAAATAAAATTACTGAACACATCGAATTGGTAAACACAGTGGTCTGAGCCATTTGTACATCTTATTGTAAGAGAACCTCAACACCATCTGTAAGGGCATCACATTCAATATGCGCGTGCGTGTTAAGTACCGTCAAGTCGGTTCCAATTTATGGCGACCTTATGAATTAATGACATCCAAACCGTCCCGTCATTAACTGCCTTGCTCAGGTCTTGCAAACTGAGGGCTGTGTCAATTATTCTCAATAAGTGTGTCAGTTATTGAGTCAGGTGGGGTAGCCGTGTTGGTCTGAAGCAGCAAAGTTTGAGTCCGGTGGCACCTTTAAGACCAACAAAGTTTTATTCACAGTGTAAGTTTTCTTGTGCAAGCACACTTCATGAGATTATTAAGCCAATCCATCTCATGTTGGGTCCTCTTCTTTTCCTGCTGCCTTCAACTTTTCCTAGCATTATTGTCTTTTCCAGTAACTCTTGTCTTTTCATAATGTGACCAAAGTACGGTAGTCTCAGTTTGGTCGTTTTAGTTTCTAAGGAGAGTTCCGTCTTGATTTGATCTAGAACACACTTATTTGTCTTTTTTGCTGGTCCACAGTATCTGTACAACTTTCCTCTAACACCACATTTCAAACGAATCAGCGACCTTCCTGTCAGATTTCTTCACTGTGCAACTTTTGCACCTGTACATAACAATGGGGAATACTATGACATGAATCATCTTGGTCACCAGTGACACATCCTTTCACTTAAGTATCTTTGAGAGCCAGTCTGGTGTCGTGGTTAAGAGCAGTGGCCTCTAATCTGGAAACTGGGTTTGATTCCCCACTCCTCCACATGAAGCCTGCTGGGTGACCTTGGGCCAGTCACAGTCCTTTCAGGACTCTCTCAGCTCCACCTACCTCACAAGGTGACTGTTAAGGGGAGAGGAAGGGAATGCGATTGTAAGCCACTCTGAGACTCCTTTGGGTAGAGAAAAGCAGGGTATAAAAACCAATTCTTCAACTCTTTTTTGTTCCCAGCTCCTTCATGGCTGCTCTTCCCAGTTTCAATCTCCTTCAGATTTCTCGGGTGCAGTCTCCCTAGTGGTTGATGATGGAGCCAAGGAACAGCATATCTTGACCAATTTCCATTTCTTCATTGTCAAAGTTAAAGTTTGTGTAATTCCCCATAGTGATAACTTTTGTCTTCTTGATGTTCAGCTGTAATCCTGCTTTGGCACTTTCTGCTTTAACCTTCATCAGGAGTCATTCCAAGACTTTACTATTTGCTGCCAGCAATGTGGTGTCATCTGCATAACTCAAATTGTTAACGATACTTTCAGCAATTTTCACCGCACCATCGAAATCCATTCCAGCTTTCCTCATTACACATTCTGCATATAGATTGGAAAGATGCGGAGATAAAATAGATCCTTGTCTGACACCTTTGCCAACTGGAAACCATTCTGTTTCTTCATATTCTGCCCTAACAATAGCTTCTTGTCCAGAGTACAGGTTGAATATCAAAGCAATCAGATGTTGTGGAAGACCAATTTATTTTAAAACCAGCCACAGCTTTTCATGATTCACATAGTCAAAAGCTTTGCTGCAATCTATGAAACACAAGCTGATTTTCTTCTGACATTCTCTTGTATGTTCCAGTAATCAATGTAAATTTGCAATATGATCTCTAGTCCCTCTTCCTTTTCTGATCCAGCTTGAACACATCCAGCATTTCTCATTTCATATATAGCAACAGTGTTTGCTGTGATTTTGGGCATCACTTTACTCGCATGAGAAATTAATGTGATAGCCCGATAGTTGCTGCAATCTTTGACGATTCCCTTTTTTGGAAATGGAATGTAAACTAAGCCTTTCCAGTCTGTGGGCCACTGTTTTATTTATCACATCTATGTAGCCTCTACCCAGTTGCTAATGTTTATTTTATTTATTAAAAACATTTCTATGCCGTCTTTCCAATCAAACAGAAGAGAGAAGAAGAGATTAGGTTTATACCCCACCCTTCACTCGGAGTCTCAGAACAGCTTACAATCTCTTTCCCTTCCCCTCCCCACAACAGACACCCTGTGAGATAGGTGGGGCTGAGAGAGCTCTCTCAAGAACTGCTCTTGAGAGAATAGCTCTGAAAGAACTTGTGTCTGATCCAAGATCACACCAGCAGCTGCATGTGGAGGAGTGGGGAATCAAACCTGGCTCTCATAGATTAGAGTCCGCACTCCTAACCACTACCCCAAACTGGGTCCCCAAGGTGGGAGCAAACATTCTTCATCTAATTTCTGACATGCTTCAGCAGGCAAAAAACATAGTAGCAGGGGTTTTTTTGGGGGGGGGGGGGCTTTTTAAATCCAGACAGACAGGATGTGCCTCTTTCTCTTATTTGAGCTTCTTCCTGAAAAAATACAACCATTACCTTGACATGTGTAACCAATTTCTCTTATTGCATCCTTTTCTTTAATTATGCTTAGTGCCATTCTTGGAACATCATCCAAATTTATCCACCTTCATCTGGAGTTAACCTTCACTGAAATCTTAATTGACATCTTTACAGTCCAAGAGCTTCCAATGTTGCTTTGCCTGAACTCACGTTTTAAGATACAAAATAGAAGATAAAACGATTGAAGACAAGGAGGTCTTTGCAACATCGGTACAGAAAGGGCAGAACCACAGGTCTAGTTTAATGAGTATTCTAAGACTTTTTCCTCTCTTCAAATGTAGCCACCCTGGGGCTTTGAGAAGGAAAACACTGTATGAATGGTGTTTTTTTAACCCTTTCCTCCTACAGAGAAATGTTACCCTCAAGTAACTTTTATCTGTGCTGGGGAAGAAATACAAGCACCCATATTTTTCCCCAGCAGGAACAATCATGGCTTGGAGATGGTGTTTGCCAGCAGCCAAATGATATGGGAGAAAAGGTTTAAGAATTCCTCTCCCTTCACCCCCACCGCATTATTACCCCCAGTGGCTCAGTGAGCAAAACAAAAACACAGAACTGCATGAACATGTAGGCCCACCATAAGACCCTACTCTGACACATGCCTAGCTTTCACTTGGGTCTGGACTGTACCACGTCACATAACTGAATGGGCCTCTATTCCCTGCTTGTGAGAATACTAGGCAAGACCCTTCCTCCCTGATCCCTAGGGATTTTGTATGAAGACGATTATTTCTGTAGGGAGGCGCATTCTATCCTCCTAATCTCCACTAGCCATCTGAAGTGCTTTGGACTAAACCCCAGTCCGTGAACTCTGTTGGAACTAGGCTGCCTGGAGTCCATGAATCTCTATGAGTCTTTGGAGCATCATAGCTCCTGTTGATTCCGGAACAACAAGAAAATGCCTCCTAAACTTTGACACACCATCTCTGATTTCTCACTATTTGTACCCTGCAGTAAAAGTAACTCCCCTCCCCCCCAACATTTTAGGGTTTAATGCAACAGGCTACCGGCTCCAGTTTTAAGGTGAAACATGCTGGTTACCTTGTTTGAAAGCTACGAAAAGGATTGTTTGAATATCAGGAGGCAGTTACTTTGAAATAAAAGCTGATCTGGTCTACCAAGGGCGCAGGGCACGCTTTTAGTCTCATCAGACCAGATGTGGATACTGCTAGTATTCAGATGGCCAGGCTACCTCTAGCTAATACCACAGGGGACTCGCGAAGTATGCTGGCTAAATGGTCAGAGTGCCTTCACATACCCCTGTGGTGCATGTGAGTTTGGAATACTGGCCCTCTGGCTGTCCCATCTCATATATGCCACAAGAGCCTTTGGAGAAAACAATTAACCAGTTCAAGAGGTTGGAACACCTTCTGAAGGAGGGAAAGTGAAGGCACCTGGAGCTTTCTAATTTAGGGGGGAAATATGACGAAGGGGTCCAGACAGTTGTGCATAAAACTTTGGGTGTAATGGGAAGATAGAGTTGCTTCTGTCTCATAATACTGGAATATTATATCACCAGTGAATCTGACGGACAGTACGTTTAGAACGGAAACAGGGAATTCAACAGGGAATAGCATGTTCAGAGAGAGTGTATTTCAGAACACCAGGCACTGGGCACGTGCAGCGAGAGCAGGCTGGTTCCTTCAGGACCTGCTTGTGGGTCTACTGGAGGTATCTGGCCAGCAGCTGGCAGAATCAGAACATGCAGGCTTATCTACTCGAGGTCCGATCCAGCAGGGCTCTTCTTGTTTTCTTGGCCCTATAAGGCCACTGAGGCTCAAGAACTGGGTAGAGCTGGCTAGCGTGTTGACTTGCTTGTGGGAAATGCCCATGAGATCCTTGGGTGGCTGTGACTGTCTTAGGGGAATGGAGCAGAGGGAAGTGCCCCTCTGCAATTTATCTGTGCCATCAAGGTTAAAAGCATGGAGGACCTGGCCAGAAAAAGACCAAGAGGTTGCAACGGACCATCTCTCTGGAGGGCTCTCACAGCAGCTAAGGCAGAGGAATATTTGATGATGGATTTAAAGCTACTGTACAAACTAGACGTAAGGTACTCACAGCATTCAATCAGGGCTACAAATGAGATACTGATATTGTTGACCACAGGTAAACAGAAACACCTGTACAGCCCTTGAAGAAGATGCTTGCAAGAGCAGAGCTATAAGAATCTCCTAGACACTGATCACACAGGACTTTCTCAGGCACGTGAGTTTGCTGATGCTCCCCTGCCGAAAGAAAGGCTGGCCTCCCGCCATGCCTGGAGTTGTGCGACAAGGACAGCCCACCCCACTTATCTTTTTGTACAATGTTGGACAAATTCCTCGATGAGCACCTTTTGCTTCGGTTCCCGAAGTGTTCCTATGCTAGGCAGGGTCAAGAACAGACAAGATCAGGGCAATGTAACCCAGTCTATTTTTTTCCCCAGTCCATTGAGCAGTGCTAGCACTGGACTGGACGGAAGAACAGGCTCCTTACTTTGAAAGAACAATGCAAACTTGGGTTTGGGTTAAATTGATTCTTAGAGACATACGCACAACTGGAATTTCCAGCAGAACGATGTTCTGTTACGATTACGGACTGCGGCAATTCTTGGGTAGGGGGCCATCGATCAGTGGCAGAACATCTGCTTGGCATGTAGAAGGTCCCAGGTTCAATTCCCCAGCATCTCCAGTTGAAAAGGCCAGGAGGTAGGTGACGTGAAAGACCTCAGCCTGAGCCACTGCCAGTCTGAGCAGACAATACTGACCTTAATGTGCCATGGATCTGAATCAGTATAAGGCAGCTTCAGGCATTCATGTAATCCTTCTAATTGTTAAAAATGCTGTTTTGCACTAGGAGACTCAGAAAGGACCAGCTGGCAGCACTTGAAGGTAGACGAGATCATGGATTTTCAGGCTCTTTTCATCCTTTTAATACAGTTCACAGATCTCTGTCCTAACTTCATCTGTCTTAGGAGAAGAGGAGCGTTTGACCGCTCTTGAACTTCCACTCTCGACAGCTGTGACACTGGATTGCATTTGTGCGAGGAATGCTGGACACGCTCTCCGTGAATGACTTGTGTTAAGTCTCAAATACGGCTCCAGCTTTTCCAGTCAGCGCAAACCAAGTACACCTGGTAATCTGGAATGCTGTCAGAACAGCAGAAAAATATTCCTTGTGAACCAAGGCAAAGGAAGTCTAATATTCAACCTTCTTTGTCTGGAAAGCGTAACTGTTTGTCCCTGCTTATGGCAGTGGATCAAAGGAAGGCAGAAATAATGAATCTCCTTACTATTTAAATTAAGACATTTTTAATCATCGTTTATGATATTTATTTCTCACCTTTCTGCCGAACTGGAGCCACCAGTGGAGGCAATGTTCTCCCTCTTGATACTCTAATGGATTTTAATGTCAGTTTACTTGATGATTTTAAGATTCTGTGAGCCATAACCCCACCCCATCCTGAAGATCCTACTTCAACTAATACCTTGCTCGGTACACATGCTCTGAAAGGGGTGAGACTGGCACATGAGGCCCAGCTTTTCAGCCATTACGTGCAAAATTCTCTGCCCCTGTGACGCTTTCCAACTTCATGTTAATTTCAGAGGTAGTCCTGAGGCAGATGAGCTGCATGGCCTTTGCCAGGCGGCTTTTACTCAGACTGGTAATTGGCTGGTTTTAAACTGATTGATATTTTTTTTAAAAAAACCCAAACAGTCAGCCACCAAAGTAGCTCAGGCTTACAATCTAAAAGGACAACACATACAGGGGAGGAAAAGTGGGAGGGAAAAGGCGGAAGAGAGTCACCATGCAATCCTAAGCAGTTATGCTCTTGTCCTGCGCACTGATTTCATCAGACAGAAGAGTGTCACACTGCTTTGGACGGCGCTGTTAGTCTGATGTTGGAGCACCGAGAAAGTGATCCTTAGCATAACTACTCAGAAGTAAGCCCCGTTTTATTCCTGGGGCTTACTCCCAGGAAACTGTTTTTAGGATTGCCAATCAGAGTGTTTATCTGGCTGTCCTCTGCTGGTGTTCTTCCTGGAAAGGAAAGGGTGCAAACTCCCAGAAGCCTTTGGGCCTATGTCTGGCGGCAGAGGCCACAGCACCCGGAGCTGAACACACACCCGAAAAATATCTCATTGGTAATTTTTGGACACAATCATGCCTCACAAATATATCCATGAATTTTCAGGATACCGATAAATATTCAGGAATTTTCAGGATACCCAGAAATATTCAGGATTAATCGAGAATATTGGGAGCAAGCATCTGCCGTTTCCCAGGGCTGTTTTTTCTTTCCCCACCCTGGGTTTCGGTGTCTCGCAGGGCTTGGTTTCAGCCTGCCAGGTTGCTTCAGGTAAGATCTGTCAGTTGCAAATGTTATTGGTGCTTTTTAACTGTTTTAGCTATTTTAATGTATTATTCTTGGCTGTGTGCCCATGTAAGCCGCCCTGAGCCCGTTCGCGGGGAGGGCAGGGTATAAATCGAATGAATGAATGAATGAATGAATAAATAAATAAATAAAAACTTTGTTCTTTTCTGGAGTTGGTTTGTGTAGGATTAGTGGGGGGTTTTGGAGTGGAGTCTTTGTGATTACATTGAGATCTTGCATTTTACTCAAAGATTCTCACGTTTTACATAGTTTCAGATTCTCACGTTTTACATAGTTGCAGATTCTCAGGCTTTGCATAGTTTCTATTTCTCAGGTTTTACATTGGTTGGGCTTAGCAATAGCTCGCAACAGCCTTCCTACGGGGGAAGAGTCTCAGGTTTTACATTTTTTGCTGAGTTTTCTTCCCCTCCATAGGAAACAACAGAGGATAGCTGAGGGCACCCTTTACAGGGGGCTGAATTCTTTAATACTAAATATTATAGAATATTAAAGAATTTAATATTAAAATGAACGGCCGATTTAACCCGGACTTTGACGGCAGCCGGCTCTCGCCTGAGGATGTTGCTAACGCCCACCATCTGATACAAACTAGCACTTTATATTATACTATGTTTATAATTGCACTGTTCTGATTTTATTTAATTCTTGTTTTATAACACTGACACATATACACGCTTTTCACCTTTTATATATTTATCCGTTTTAAAATTTATAAACTGCCCTTTTCATCTGTACCCATTGTGGCTGGTCTTGTTACCGTAATAAACTTTGATCTGATTTTGTTTTATACACTCCACATAAGCCACCCTGAGCCTGCCTCGGTGGGGAGGGCGGGATATTAATTAATTAAATAACATAGAATCGGGCCCCTTGAGCCAACCAACTTGAAACTGGGGGGGCCATTTAAATGACAGGCAGCGGCGGCAGCAGCCCTGCAGTTTTGGTGCCTGTATCTTTAACGCCCCCCAGCCTCTCCCCTAAGACTCCCCCACCAAAAAATATCGAAACCCAAAAAAACCCAGAGTGAAACACCACACTGGTATTTGGAACTTGGGAAACTAGGAATACTGATAATTTTCCAGCTCCAGCATATCTAGAACTGAAACATACAATTTTTTAAATGTAAATTCCTATTTGTTAGCCCACCCTGAGCACTGTGCTTGTAATAGGAAAGTGGAGCTTAAGCTTCATCAATAAATGGAATCGTCTGTTCCCAAAGAGCACAGAAGGAGGCATCAATCCAGGCTCCCAACAGAGCCATAGAAAGCCCTGAGCAGCGAGCGCTGAGGCCCTCATCCACAAAGGTGTGAAGTGGAATGTTATAGCCTGATCTTTTCAGATCTCAGAAGCTGAGCAGGGTCAGTACTTGGATGGGAGACCATTGAGGAAGACTCTGCAGAGGAAGGCAAGGGCCAACCACCTCTGCTTCTCACCTGCCTTGGAAGCCCCTTGTAGGGATTGCCCTAAGTTGGTTGCGACCAATGCTCCCTCTAAGCTGTGGAGTCTTGTGAGTGAAAATTCTACTTTGTGAGCTCCTGGCATTGAAGTTGTGAGCAAGCAATTTGACTACTGCATCAATTGGTCTGCTCTGGAGCCATCTTTCCTGCGCTAAGACAAAAATGTGTGAGCCGGAGGCTAAAAAATTGTGGGCTAGCTCACACTAACTCAGCTTAGAGGGAACATTGGCGACTTGACGGCACGTACACACATAATGACTGTGGGGATATTAGCCATGAACAAAAATAGCCCCCTGCTATCCCTTACAACTCATTTATTGGGCCCAGCAGTTCTCCCCTATCCCTGTCTTGACAACTGAGTGTCTAGGCACATAGACTGCACTATGTATTCCGCAGAGAACCGAGAACAATGTTGGGTCAAAGGAGTGCTGAGGAACTGTAATAGCAGCAGTCATTAGTAATAGTACAAACAATGGGGGGGGAGCCCATTTAAGTGCTGATTCCCCTACTGACTGTTCAGTTTGAAGACACAAGGTATTCTGTTTCAGCAAATACAGCCTCCGTGTGGGTAGGAAGAGTTGGCAGGTGGGAAATACCATGTTCAAAAATGTCTTCACAAACGCACAGCACACGTCAGTGAAACCACAGTGCAGGAGGGCCTAGAGGAGCCGCCCTTTCCATACCGCCAGGGTGCCATTTTGAAATCGGCTCGCTGAGCCGTCAGCGAATGCTACAAAGGACGTTAACTCTAAAATTAGATTCGTTGAGACCTGTTTTCTACAGTTGAAGAGTTGCCTCAAGAAGAGCTTCTGTACCTGAGATAAGGGGTGGGGAGTGGGAGAGAGTAGGAGGGCTTAAAAAGTAGTCGCTACTTTCTACCGAAATATGACACTGTGTATAGTCATCACAACAGAGACAAAGAATGCTTGGAAATGAGGAAGATCAAGCTCCAAGGCCCCTTTAGCCTCGGGGATCTCCGCTGATCATCCAAAGAAGGAAGCATATTGCGGGAAACAAAAACCTACGATGCATAAACTTAACATCGGGTGTTGAACACTGTGTTGAATCCTATCCATGGGAAACTAGCCAAAGGGTCAGCAGGTGGGGCGGCTTCTCTCGCGCATCTACCAGCTTTTGTTTAGGCTACACGGCTTCTATTTTGCGCTGGTCTCTCTCTCTCCCTCTCTCTCCCTCTCTCTCTCTCTTTCCTCCCGCAAGCGGACTGAATGGCTCTGCAAGATGATTCAGCAGTTAACATTGCAGTCGAGGTGCCGTTTTCTTCCTTGGCCATTTGCCCGTTAAAAACTACTCGTCTGTGGACAGCGGGAGGGAAGTTAAAGGTTTTCTCCGTGCACAAACGCCGCCTGCCACGGTTTGTACCTTCGCAAGCAGTCTGTGAGGGTGGTGGTTCCTGACATGTGGCTCTCTCCGTTCACCACGCTGCCATCGCTGCCGGGGCTCAGAGGCCAAAACGGGGTAGAGGAACCTGGCAAGTCCAAACTGATGTCCCAGAACGGGTCTATCGTCGTGGAAACACCGCTAGGGAGAAAAGAGAAAGCCGAGTTTATCCACTAGTTTACGAGGCAACTATTTTGGTTTAAAGGAATGCATAAGGGCCAGCTGGCACCATCCCCTTTTGAAGTGGAAAGCGCTTAGTGTTTTCACGTTAAGAGGCCCCAATGAAACTATGGGGAAATCTTGCAAATGGAATGGATTCTTGTTCTGACCCATGCCACGTGATTTTACCAGAGGGACTTGCTTTCGCAAGACAACCCCACTTGGTGAAACTTGCAAAGGAAAAAAATCTCCTGGTGGTGACTTTTCCCATCTCGTGAAAAACGAACGCAGGGAACAGCCCCCTCTTTTACAGTGTGTTCACTTGGGAAAGGTACTTCCAGCTCTAGAGGGTGCCAAGACTACAGAAAGCACTTCAGTCAGGACGGCTAGCTATATTTAGCAAGCCCAATTCAGAACTTAAGGGGAACTACAGCAATCGCACGCACGCAAGGTGTAAATCTGCTGTGCAGCATCCTTCAGAGTTCTGAGAACAAATATATTTCCAACCCGCACAAAGAACGGGAATGGTCTGCATTTATTTCTTAATTTGTACCCCACCCTTCTCATCAACGGGGACCCAAAGCGGCTCACATCATTCTCCTCCCCTCCATTTTATCCTCACAACAACCCTGTGAGGTAGGTGAGGTTGAGAGCCTGTGACTGGCTCAAGGTCACCTAGCAAGCTTCCATGGCAGAGTGGGGATTCCGATCTGGGTTTCCCAGCTCCTAGTCCAACACTTTAACCCACTGCACCACTCCAGTCTTTAGCGCTGAACTGATAGGGAAGCACCATCTCAAAGCCTGCTCAGGGATGGCTGGTTAAGCACAGTTGTCAATTTGGGCTTGTTAAGACAGATACCTCTCTTCGAATCGGCACGTCTGCAATGGAGGAGAGCCTGACTCAAGTCCAGCAGCATCCTTAAAGACCATTAAGGTTTCCAGGATATAAGCTTTTGAGAGTCAACGCTCCCTTCGTCAGGTGCAATGGAGAAGAATTAGCGTTGGAGAGCGAATGGGCTGCAAGTGGGACAGCCTTGCATCTTGTGGTCGTCCTTGTATGTCTGCACAGAAAAATTCTTCGGTTTCCAGCCAGCTCAGGTCCGCTCTATATGTGGAGCACAATGAGGTGACAGACTGCTCTACTTTCCCTAATGGAGGGAAAGCGGGAAATTGCAGTCCTCACACTTTGCCTCCATTAATAATTCCCTGTAACTGTACAACTAGCACAGCTTGTGAAGGGGAAGGCTACAACCTCGCTCCTTGACATATATGTATATATATGTACCGTATTTTTCACTCCATAAGACGCACTTTTCCTCCCCAAAAAAGTGGGGGGGAAGTGTGTGCGTCTTATGGAGCGAATATGGAGCTTTTCTTACCTGTAACAGGGCTCTTTCTTCAGTAGGAACGCAGGGGAACGCCATTCAGGCTGGCATCCCAGCCTTCCCCGCCCCTCCCTGCTGGGCCTGAGCTGTTAAGACTTAAAAGGGAAACGGCAGGAAAAACCCCACCAGGCTAAGTACTCTTTCCCTTTAAGTGCTTTTCCCCTTTAAGACAGCCAGCAGCAGAAAGCCCCGCCCACAGATTAAGCTCCGTGGCTACTTTGCACAGAAAGGCCTGGCTTTGCATGGCATGCCCACGTCTCTCTTCTTTCCTTTCTCTATCTTTCTTCCTTCCTTCCTTCCTTCCCTTTTTTCTGTCTGTCTCTCTCTCTCTCTGTCCCCACCTTTCTTTCTTCCTTTCTCTTTCTCTCTCTCTCTCCTCCTCCTTCCTTCCTTCATCTCTCTCTCTCTCTCTCTCTTTCTTTCTGTTTCATTTTTTCCTGTTTTCCTCCTCTAAAAACAAGGTGCGTCTTATGATCAGGTGTGTCTTATGGAGCGAAAAATACGGTATACATATTGCAAAGCATTTTTTGACATGGGGGACCCTTACAAATGGGACTTTCTCCCCCGGGAGACCAGACCTCTTACTATCTTGCTCCAGAAACGCTGCAACGTTTCCACTGGAGTGCTACACCTCAAATGGAAATGTAACTGAAGCAGCCATTAAAACTGTCTTTGTTTCCATGGGGAGGATATAAAAAGTACACTTTACTGACAAGGCAACACTTTGATGGCAACCTTAAGGGATTAATTCTGCATTTTGATCAGGATGAGCTACATACTTACTGGCAGACCTGGCAAGTGACGTCAGACTGGAGTCCGCCTGTGAAGATTTGGTCTATGATGCAGTTACAGTGGTTGGGGTTGTTGGCTTTCTTCCCATTATCGTCACCTGAAGAACAGGAAAATGGACAGGACTGGGTTTCAAAGCCCTTCTAACATACAAAAAACCTCCTTCGTACACGGCAAAACAGCATCGAGAACTAGGTCATTCTTTATCTTATGGGTATGGCATATATAAGAAAACCAGGGAAGAAGGGGGGAAACTGCACACAGGAAGAAGTTGGTCTTTACGCTCTGCTTTTCTCTACCCAAAAGAGTCTCAGAGCGGCTTACAATCTCCTTCCCTTCGTCTCCCCACAACAGGCACCTTGAGAGATAGGTGGGGCTGAGAGTGTTCCGAGTGGACTGTGACTGGCCCAAGGCCACCCAGCAGGCTTCATGTGGAGGAGGGGTGGGGAATCAAACCCAGTTCTCCAGATTCGAATCCGCCGCTCTTAGCTACTACATCTTGCTGGAATACAAAAGACCAAGTGATAAAGTTGCTTTCCATGTTATCACTTTAGTTGCACTGAAGTCGAAAGCACGAGAGTGGATTTATTTATCTGAAATATTTGTACCTCACCTTTTCCTAAGGAGGGACCTGGGGTGGGGAGGATAAGATGTTCATGGACAGAATACAAAATAAAGTATCAAATACATCTTGTTGTAACACAATACTGGGAGTTAGGGCTGCCAAGTGCGGGATCCCCCGCTATAGGGGTTCCCGATCCGCTGGCCGACATTCGGCCGACGGGGGGAACCCCACCCCAGAAGTCGTCCGGTGAGGACGACTTCCCCCGTATAATGACGTCACCCGGAGGTGACATCATTACGTTGGGGGCGTTGCCAGAGCGTTGCCCTGGCAATGCCCCCAACGTGATGACGTCACCTCCGGGTGACGTCATCACGTCGCCGTGGCCCCGCCAGTAAGTAGACCCTACTTGGCAACCCTACTGGGAGTTGCATGCCAAGGTAAAAGTAAGAGGCGAGCCCAATGCCCCATTCATCCACGTGGGCGTATGGCAGCAACTAACCAAAGTCCTCTGTTTTGTGGAAGAGGCCACGGCCTTAAATTCCAACATACTGCTTCCCAGCGTGTCGGGGCAATGACAGAGGAAGCTTGCAATTGGACACAGGATAATCACATGACCCTGTGCAACGGTATGGCAAGCGAGGGTTGTTGGCAGCAACACAACCTGTGCCCCCTGATTCTCACCAAAAGCGTGAAGAATTTACCACTCTAAAATCTACTCTGGCTGAGCCCATGCTGTGTGGGGTGTGGGGGCAGGGAGCTGTTGCTTTCGAAACATTACTCACGGGTTTGTGCTTGGAAGTGGACAGGGAGCCACTGGATATGGACCTATGGTCCTATGACCCACTCCAGTCAACATCCTGGCTGCAGTACTCTGTACCAGCCGATGCCTCTGAACGCTTCTCAAGGGAGTCCCACATAGAGCGCCCTGCAGTAATCTCATCCAGATGTAACCAGGGCATGCACCACAGTGGCCGGATCTTTTCTGCCCAGGAAAGGCCACAGCTGGCTAATCGGTACAAGCTGGTAAAAGGCACTCCTGGCCAATGTTCCCCCTAATGTTTTCCCCCTACTGGGCACAGCAATTCATATCCTGAGCAAAATATAACTGCTGTAATCTTACAAGGGGCAATTGGCAGCGCAAGACCATGTGCGGCTCCAGACTGCTGCTGAGTGGGGCTTTCTGTGTTAATGAGTGGCCGCTCACGCACACGGTGCTCCTGGCCCCAGCTGCCACCTGCTTATGCAGCAGGAGGCCTGGACCCCAGAGCCCCCCCCCCCCAACCATGTGAATCCCCCCCCCCCTGGTCTTAATAGAAGTTATGTTAACACTGAATGATAGTGATGAACGTTAACCAGGGAAACTGGTTAGCCTTAAAGGCAAATAACGTCTGCCACAATATATCCCCCCCCAAAAAAGAGGTGAAGCAGGTGGGGTAGCCGTGTTGGTCTGAAGCAGCAGAACAAAGTTTTGAGTCCAGGGGCATCTTTAAGACCGACAAGGTTTTATTCTGGGTAAAGGCTCTTGCGTATGTTTCTTCAGATCTGAAGAAATCTGTGCGTACACAAAAGCTCATACCCAGAACAAAACTTTGTTGGTCTTAAAGGTGCCACTGGATTCCAGCCTCATTAAAAAACCTGTATATGTGTATAAAGCTATAATTACTATACATTCAACCATCTTCTGATCATCAAATATATCCAGACAAGCCCTACTGAAACAGTCTCCATGTCTTCTAAGAAACGCAAAAGCCTAAATCAGTGGCTACTGGTGGCACTGAACTTCTCCAGGACCTGCCTGCGTTGTGGAACATTTTTTTAAACCTTAAGATCTGCAAAAGACTGGTATCAGGCAGCTTGCAGTGGGAGGAACTAAGCCCATATGAAGAAGAGAGTTACCACTTCTAAAAAAAAAAATTATGTGTTTTATACATACTTAACTTTCCACCTAGCCATGAGGATGGTGAGAGGCTAAATTCTAAGTCCAGTTTATAAGACTGTTTTTTAAAAGGCCACACACAGTGGCATGGGACAAGACCTTGGCCTGCTTTATTTCAAGCGCTGGCTGTTCAATAAAACTGCCTGGCTTTCCCTGGTGAACTGTTTTGTTGCAGAGCAAAAGGATTTAAAACTTGAGCCTGTGCAAGACGCGAGTTTGGTGAATTCTTAGTCGCACACAATGGGTTCTCTGTTTCCTTACAAGAAGCCAGGCAGACGCTAACAGTGCTGCTTTGGCTGTGGAGACACAGAAACGGGGCCACCGAACCCACTTAGATGCCCCTTATTTCATAAAGATTATTAACTGCATCTTAAGAATCTACATTTATTCCCCCCCTTCCATTGTGTTCTAACACTGCCACACAGATGCCAACAAACGGTCTTTTCACTTTGTCACTGGCCCTCAGGTAACATCCCTGATGGAGACTTGCAACAGACAGCCCTTTCTGCCCACAGGAGGATAACATGACTCCCTTTTCAATTACCCAAGTCAATTAGGCACAATGGGGTGGGGGGAGGTGTCTCCCAAAAGACTGTTCTGTACGCTCATTCGCAGCAAGCGCAAGAAGGCACTACCCTCCTTACGAGGGCTTTCCTGTGGCATCTGGGCTAGAAAGAAGGGGAAACGAAATGACCATCTCCTTGGAACTTGTTGACAGGCAAGGCTGCCGTGGGAAGAAAATGGTGTACTATGCAGCTGAAAGATAACTTCCAGTGGTTGTGTGCGATGCAGGGTGTGTGTGTGTGTGTGTGTGTGTGTGTGTGTGTGTGTGAGAGAGAGAGAGAGAGAGAGAGAGAGAGGGGGGTATGAGGAGTTTAATAAATGAATGAATGAATGCTCATGTTCCAGGCTTAGGAAGGGAGCAAGGAAAAGGTGTAAACACAGAGACCAATTTCCCACGAGGCGCTGCTCCGGCGCCGTTCTTTCCTTTGCCCCGACTGCGTGCTTTAATTTCCCACTATTTGCCCCGCGCCACATTTTGACCTGCGGCTTCGCCTGAATTCCCCCACGGCTTCAGTGATCCGCAAAAAACAGGATCACTGAAGCCGCGGGGGAATTCGGGCGAAGCCACGGGTCAAAATGCGACGCGGGGCAAATAGTGGGAAATTCAAGCACGCAATTGGGCAAAGGGAAGAATGACACTGGAGCAGCGCCTCGTGGGAAATCGGTCACAGCTGTCTCTGTCCACACCTGGTACTTACTAATTGATGTTGGATTTTAGGACAGACAAGCCTTACCTGAAGTTTATTATTTATTTATTTGAAACATTTATTAGCCGCCATTCTCCCTTGGCTTACAATCTAAAGAAACTGATTATTAAATACACAGTGAAAAACAATATAAATAAAACTGTAAAACATATAACAGGGTCACAGTCCAAAAACTTCAACCGGACTGGCAATAAGTAAAAACTAAATCAGTCCTCACTGATTTAAGTGAGGTGATATGGTACTTTCAGCCACTTTAAAAGCTGGCTTCTGTAGTTTAGGGAAGCTGCAGTAGCAGTTTCCCTTCATATGTGCTCTGTAGCATTCCTTTCCACTTAAACATAAAGACTGAAAGACCAAATGGCTTCACCATTCAAGGCTGAAGAGCTTTGAAAGCTCTAGATGTTCACGTTTCCAGGGTTACAATTGCTGGTTAGATTTGTGATACTGTATTTATCCAAGATTTGGATTTGCAGGAGATTTGTGATACTGTATTTATCCAAAAGGAAAAAAAGGGGGGGTTGTCTTAAGTTTGCATACAAGTTAGAAGAATGGACAGTATAACATTTTCAGGGACGGTGTCTTCCTTTCAGTTCAATAAGGTATTCATGCTTCTGTCAAAAATGACTTTGGGGAGGGGGTTGCTTGATCAGTACAGCCGTACCATTCTGACAGCTGCATGGGAAATGCCCCCAGCAATCAACTGTCTGGCTCAGTATAAGGTGGCTTTAAATCACTTCACCTGGGAAATGGGTGACTTTAAGCAACACACTCTGAACACAAATGGTGCAGCAGGAAAATAACTTCAGATACAAAGGAGAGGCGAAAAAATGATGGTTTCACTCTGATTACTCAATTAATTGTCCCATTGATCTGTGGCTCAGTGCAAGAGCCTCTCGCAGAAAGTCCCAGGTTTGATCCCTGGCACCTCCAGGCAGGAAGTGAGGTGGAAGACCTCAGCACAAGACCCGGGAGACGGCCCTGTAACTAACAACCTTTTGCTCAGGGGGCCAATGTTTTTCTCGGGGGGGGGGGCTGCCATTATATATCTGTGCAGTACAGCTAGGCCACGCTCATACACAACGTTCTACTTTGTGAGCTGCTTACATTAAAGTTGTGAGCGAGCAATTTGGCTGCTGCATAAATTAGTTTGCTCTGGAGCCATTCCTCCTGAGCGAAGAGAAAAATGTGTGAGCCAGAGGCTAAACACCTGTGAGCTAGCTCACACTAACCCAGCTTAGAGGGAACACTGGCGGGGACTCAGGCTCCACTCCTCTTTCTGTTTGTCCCCTCATCGTCCTGCTGAGGGTGTTTCCAGGGAGCCTTCTTTGGCACAAGGGGGCCCCATCCAAATGGGGGGGGGAAATGCAGCCATCGTGAACCCCCGGCTGACTTGGGCGGGCGGGTCTAAGGAGCGGCACGAGAAACAAGAAGCTGCTGGAGTCAGACTGATTTTGTCCTCTCTGTCTCTGCTGCTCCGGCGGCATTCCAGGGCTCTTCTACCCGGCAACAGCCAGGTCAGCACCCGGGACCTTTCCTCATTGGCTGCCTCGGCCCCGTCCTCTTCCACCCCTCTCTGAAGGGGCAGGACCGGGCTCCGTCCGACTCTGGTGCCTCTGCCCGGCCCCCACTGTTGCTCCCATAGATGCCTCTGCATTGGACTTCTCCTGCCTCGGCAAAGGCAGCAGGGATGGGGGGCTTGGCAGTGGGGCCTGTGACTCGTGCTTCCCCTCATGAATGGTCTCCTGGTGGCAATTAAGCCCACCCCACCCAGGTGGAGGGGCCCATAAAAACTGCAGGGGGCCAGGCCCCGCGGGCCCCGTGATAGCTACGGGCCTGCCGGAAGAGCTGCCGCCAGTCTGAGTAAATGACAGTGACCGCGAGGGACCGAAAGGTCTGCTTCAGTATCAGACAGCAGCATGTGACAATGACTCATCCCCTCTGAAAAGCGTCCCTGGAGGTGTCAAAGAAAAAGCCTCACCTTTGCAGTGTCGATGTAGCACATCTAATGCAGCAATGAGGAACTCGTGCGCATCCTGTTGCTCGTACCCTGCTAAATGCCGTGCGTGCGTCCATACCAGGTGCAGTAACCTATATGGAATGTGAGGAGATCGGTGCCCAGAGTAGAACTGCTCAGGAAAGGGATAGGGAAAGAAAAAAACAAAAAAACACTTTGTTCAAATACTATATTTCAGCCTCTAAAATACACAAAATTCTCTCATTTAGATTGTGTGTGTGTGTGTGTGTGCGCGTGTGTGGTGCCGTCCAGTCGCTTCCGACTTACGGCGACCCTATGAATTAATGACCTCCAAAACATCCAATCGCTAGTGGCCTTGTTCAGGTCTTGCATCCTGAAGGCCGTGGCCGCCTTCATTGAGTCAAACCGCTTTGGACCTTCCTTTTGCATCCATTCACATCAACAACTGAACGTCCTTTCAGCTTCTGTCCAGTCGCGTCATCAAGAATGGCATTTAGATGTAGAGATCTCAAAAATTTGGATTCCTCTAATCTGGATTTCAACGGTAGGGTGGGTCTTGAGAGAAACGCTTCTGTTTTTCAGTTACATGTGAACGGCCTACGGCAGGGCAATACTGTGTTGAGGCCCTCCTGCAGGGAACGTACAGTGGTGATTCCTGACATAGCACCCATGGTGCCCAGCGATGGTTTTCGACAGGGCTTTTTTTGTAGAACGAGCCCAGCAGGAACTTATTAGCACAATAGGCCACACCCAACAGCAGAAACACATTAGCCTATTAGGCCACACCCCTGACAGCCAGTTTGTGGTCATACCCCACTCCCCATACTCAAAATTCCCAAACTCCCCACAGGCTCAACAAGACTTTGGGGGGGGGGGGCAACATACAGTAAAGTACAAACCAATGAAACATCATGCATGTCAACCCCCGCCCCAAATTACTGGCTGCTCCTTGGGGGAAAGGAGGAGGGAATGTACAACACGATATCATCCCATCGTGGTTATCGTATGATAACCATCTTCCAGCTCTTGAAGGGCTGTCATATAGAGGGTGGTCCGGAGTTATTTTGTTGCCCCAGAAGGTCGGACCAGAACCAACAGGCTGAAATTAAGTCAATGTTTTTGGCTAAACATCAGGAAGAACGTCCTGACAGTTAGAGCATTTCCCCAGCGGAGCAGGCTTCCTCGGGAGGTGGTGGGCTCTCCTTCTTTGGAGGTTTTCAAACAGAGGCTAGGTGGCCATCTGACAGCAGTGCTGATTCTGTGAACTTGGGCAGATCACGAGAGGGAGGGCAGGGAGGGTTGCCTCAGTGCTTAGTTCTTGTGGCCCTTTCTTACAAGCCCAGGGAAATGCTGATCGCCACTTTGGGGTCAGGAAGCAATTTTTCTCCAGGCCAGTCTGGCCAGGGATCCTGGAGGGTTTTGGGGGTTTTTTTTGCCATCTTCTGGGCATGGAGCAAGGGTCACTAGGGGTGTGGGGAGGGAGGTATTTGTGAATTTCCTGCACTGTGCAGGGGGTTGGACTAGATGACCCTGGAGATCCCTTCCAACTTTATGATTCTGTGATTTCATAGCTTTGTTGCAGAAGATATGTTGGGCTGCTGTTCCCAGAAGTAGCCACCTGAGCTGTCACATCTGGTCCCACCCTCCAGTTAACCAAACACTGGAGCACCATCCCTGGTCCATTTTGGAAGTTCATCCATCAGGCAACAAAATATCCAGCAGGTGGCTACACTGGCTCTCATTTTTTGGACAACACACCTGGTCACACACCACTCACTGTTGTCAACCAGTCCTATGTTTTAACTCCAATGTATTTCTTCCCTCCCGCCCCCCCCCCTTTTTTTAAACTAAGACACAAGCATTCAGGAGTAAAAAAGTAGATATTGCTATAGATTTCTTTGAAACACCAAAGCACAGTTCTTCTCTTCCAAAATTTGCTGCAACTTCAAAGCTTGCTGTTTGTTTTTTTAAAAAGACTGGATAGAATCATTTGTTATGTCTTATCATATTCCACAGGACCCATGCAACTGCTAATTACACATGACTGTCAGTCCTAGGTGGGCCACTTGGACTCATTTGACCCATTTTCACAAAAGGCCGAAAGGTCCGTAGGTGTGTAGAGAAGGCAACCAGTTTCCCCAGGGCATTCCTTGCGGCTCCTGTTGTGAGCAACGGTGCTCAGCCGTGGCCTGTCTGACATCTTATTCACAATGTAGTGATCCCTCCAGAGTTTCTGCAGGCCACGAAATCCACAGTGACCCGTGACAAAGAGGAAACACACTGACTGAGATCGTTTCCGGGGCTATTCCTTTGGGTGACTTGAGGTTCAGCTCATTAACGGGTCCAAGCAGATGGGCAGGATACTTGCCCGATAATCTTGCTGGAGGGAAGAGATGCAGAGATTGCGTAGGCATGCAGTGGACGCCACACAGGAAGTTCTTTTCCTTGCACAGCCATGCATATTTCTTGGCAAGAGACCACCCTGCTGCATTGCAACAAGGCGAAAAGGATCAATGAAGGCAAACTCTTGGACGCCAACGAGAATGACACAGAGGGACTGCAGCCCGGGCGTGGTAACTGAAATCTGCTAACAAAGCTACCGTGACAACATAACTCAAGGAACCGCAGCAATAAAAGTCCTCGGCGCCGTTGCTCCTTACAATTAGCCCCCAACGCTATCGGGTCACTCTACCCAGTACCGTTTGCGATAATTACTCCACTGCAGCCATCCAATTTTATATTATTTAGTGTTTCATTAGGATGAAAAGGGTTCTTAAGCAGCAGCTCTCTCAGATTACTAGCCAATGCCACGCAGAAGGTACACACACATCCCAACAGCCGTGCCTGGAGATGTGCGCCAGCTGAGAATAAGCCCTGCTGTACAGGAAGCAACCGTTCCTGTGTGTTTCATGCAGACCCCCCCCCCCCCCGAAGCTTGAGTGTGATTCCAATTCTTTGTGTACAGTATTTTCAACAGATAAGCAAACTAAGAGACCAAACAGACCCGGGACAGATGAAATGGATTCTCTCTTTCTGAAATGCAAAGGCAGCACCTACTCCAGGACAGACAGTAGAAAGAGAAGGACAAAGAAGGGGCAGGGAGAGGTCCTAACTATCATTTAATACCCACACATTCCCTCCAGACAGGAGTCTGGTAATTCGGTTCAGCTCTCTCAAACTATAAAACTAGAGGATGCAGCTGGGCACAGACCAAAACACTTTGGAAGACCCCAGTGCGCATCTCTACACCTGCCTGAAACATGAAAGCCTCCTTTCAGGAAGCTGGCCATCTTCACATAAACATCGGAGCCGCCAATGGAGATTGTATAAGGAGCGTGTTGTCTCTGCAAGGCTGCTGCTCAAACTGGGACAGCGTGGGCTGATGTGCACAACGATGCTGTGCTATTAATTGTGGTTAGGAGACTGCACACCCTTTCTGCTCCTGCAGTGAACTCCCTGCTCCTGCCCGAAGCACAGTTTCAGATGCCGCCAGCCCCATTAGCCTGAACTGTGGTTAAAAGGCTTTGCAGGCGCGTCCCAAAACGCAGGGCTGAGGCGGGAGGAAGGCATGTACTCTCCGGAAGGAAGATCAGGTGGCTTGTGATTTTCCTAACCTTGAGTAAGACTGACTGCTTCCTGCTTATTATGTCTATACTAAGCACGTGTGACCCTGACCAGGATGGCCCAGGCCAGCTAGATCTCCTCAGATCTTGGAAGCTAAGCAGGTTTGGCCTTGGTTCGTCCTTGGATGGGAGACCACTGAGGAAGTCCAGGGTCACTATGCAGAGGCAGGCAATGGCCAGCCACCACCTCTGAAGATCTCTTGCCTTGGAAACTCTATGCGGTCACTGTAAATCAGCTGCAACTGGGTGACATTTTACACACACAACCATAGGCAGGATTCACGCAGGCACACACACTAAGCCCAAAGAGGATAAGAACAACTACTGTATTTTTCGCTCCATAAGATGCACTTCCCCCCCCAAAAAAAAAGTGGGGGGGAAAGAGTGTGCGTCTTATGGAGCGAATATGGAGCTTTTCTTACCTGTAACAGGGCTCTTTCTTCAGCAGGAACGCAGGGGAACGCCATTCAGGCTGGCATCCCAGCCTTCCCCGCCCCTCCCTGCTGGGCCTGAGCTGTCAAGACTTAAAAGGGAAACGGCAGGAAAACCCCCACCAGGCTAAGTACTTTTTCCCTTTAAGTGCTTTCCCCCTTTAAGACAGCCAGCAGCAGAAAGCCCCGCCCACAGATTAAGCTCCATGGCTACTTTGCACAGAAAGGCCTGGCTTTGCATGGCATGCCGACGTCTCTCTTCTTTCCTTTCTCTATCTTCCTTCCTTCCTTCCCTCCTTCCTTCCCTTTTTTCTGTCTGTCTGTCTTTCTGTCTCTCTCTCTGTCCCCACCTTTCTTTCTTCCTTTCTCTTTCTCTCTCTCTCTCTCCTCCTCCTTCCTTCCTTTATCTCTCTCTCTCTCTCTCTTTCTTTCTTTCTGTTTCATTTTTTCCTGTTTTCCTCCTCTAAAAACAAGGTGTGTCTTATGATCAGGTGCGTCTAATGGAGCGAAAAATACGGTAGTCTAAATTCCTGTACCAAAACCAGACCATCCATGCCAAACACATCCCTAATAGACTAAGGTAGATAGCCATGTTGGTCTGAAGCAACAGAACAAAGTTGGGAGTCCAGTGGCACCTTTAAGAACAACAGAGTTTAATTCTGGGTGCAAGCTTTCGTGTGCAGGCACACTCTGCTGGTCTTAAAGGCGCCACTGGACTTGAATGTCCCTGATAGGTTAGGTCACGCCCATAGAAAATACTTATTTATTTCGACAATGTACAGGCTGCCTCTCCAGAAGTCTGCTCAAGGCATCTCAGGGTAAAAACAAATGCAATAAAAAAAAAAACACGCACCCAAGGACTGCCAGCAACATCAGAGCAAGCCATGAGCACGGCGTTAAGCAGCCTAAAATGAGAGCCATAAAACAGCCCTCAGCTAAAAGGATGGAACACTTCAATCAAAAAGGCCATGTGAAGGGAAATAATTTGGCCTGATGCTTTAGAGGGGGCAGTACATCAGGCAAGCCTGGAGGAGGGCATTTCCAATGCCATGTGCCACCACTGAAAACCTCCTGCCCCTGCTCGCCGCCCCTTCGCCTCTGAAGGGGGGGGGGCACATAGAGGAGGACTCGGGACGAGGATCTGAACTGGTGGGCCAGAAGATGTGAGGGGAGGGAGTCCCTTAAAAGGCAAAAACGGGCACTCTGAACGAGCCCCGGAAACGAATGTGCAGCCAGCTCAGATCTTTTAGCACAGGGGTGATACGATCTCTGTATTTAGCCAAGTATCTCCATGTTCGTTTAAAAAAGATTAAGTTCAAACATGAACTTGGGTGTGAATGTAAAAAGAGAACGTTTGATGAAATCTAAGAAGCCCAAGGGGAGACTGGGCAGGATTCCCACTGGCTCTCCGAACTGGCCAAGCCCCAAAAATACCAAAAATATTTGGGGTTTTCGAGACCACAGGATAGCCAAAGTTAAGGGTGTTTAAAGGGATCATAGTCCTTTTAAGGTGAGCTCACACCTTCCGGGTGAACTCACGCTGCTGCCCCTTTAAAAGCCTTCAGAGTTCACTTGCAGGCCTCAGCTGGCAGAAGGCTTTTATAGGGACCATGATTCCTTTAAATGCCTTTCCACCGATTCCACTGAAATCAATGGAGGATGGGGGCACCTTCTTTGGTGGCCCAGAGAATTGGGCCCTCTAGTCCAATCTTTTTTAAACTTTGGGGGGGGGGGGGGGGTTTGAAGAGAGGCACCAGCAGCTATGCTGCAAATCTGGTGCCTCTACCTCAAAAAACAGCTTCTCAAGCCCGAAATACCCCCCCCAATCGATTCTCCATTATACCGTATGGAGACCATTGACTATAATGGTCCCCATAGGGTATAATGGAGCCGGAAAAAAAAATGGGTTTCCTGAATATTTACCGAATTTGAATACCATACCAGTATTGGGATTCAAGAATATTGGGAGATACCGATATTATTCAGGTTCAGTACACCCGAACCTGAAAAATACCAGGGTTTTTTGCACATCCCTACTGGCTGGAAATGGAATACTAGTGCACTGCGTATGACTGAGGGGATCGCTTTGCTAATTCCCAAACAGAAGCAGAACAAAACGATGCAAAATAAGTAAAGACAGACAAAAGGCGCTCAGTTAGTATACTTTTGTAGAAATCATGGAAGTCAGCTGGGTGCCACAGACTTTTCACACTCCTCCTCTGAGCATATACCAACTTCTATGTCCCAGACAGCTAGAGTACAAGCATATCACAGACCCACCAGAATTTCTCTGCCAAGCCTCCCTTCCGAGTTCCTCGTTCTGTCTGAGCAGACAAGCTTTTCCCAAATGCACACTTGAGGCCAAAGGTTAACACAAAGCCCTTTTTTTTTGACCGTACGGATTTTTTTGAAGCACGTTACCTACAATTCTGATTTCTCTGTGATGTAAGAAAAAAGCTGGCTCAGTTACTTTTTCTTCTTAAATTTGACATTAGGGCAGCAATGAAAAGAAAAATAAGGTACAATCCAGACAGCACAGCATCTAAGGTCCAAGCAGCATGAAAATGCATGTCTGAAGAGCCTGTAGTACAGGAAGGTTAACAAAGAACATATATGCGTGCTCTCTTTTCGCATTTTCTACTACCCCCATTAAAACTCTCAAGCCACAAACAGTACATATCGCACTGCTCTGCCGGCTGCCCCAAACCCCCTTGGGGAAACTGCACTGATGTGGATGGACAATAGCCTAATAAGGTCTTATGCAGTAACTATATATTTGTACATTTCTTATAATCCCTCAGCCGCTTTTATTTCAGAGATGACTTGTCAATCACCTCACAAAAGAACAGTAATTTTGAAATGTAAAGAGATCCCCTTGGGAACTAAGCCACTTCAGTAATTTCACTTGGTTGGCAAGCGGCTGCAGAAAAAGGTAATTAAAGTGATCCAACCTGGTGAACAAATTCTACTGCTTTTAAATTTTTTCTTAAATCAGCCCCATGTTACAAAGAGTAATCTCTGGTTCCCAGAATGTGCAGTGGAATGGATTATTTAACTGCAACAACTTTTGTGAAAAGAAACTGACGCAATTATAGCTGTTAAGCCCACCAACTTACCTTATAGGACAAAACAAAACACGCTGATTCCATTCCACTTAAAAGACCATCTCTCAAGACAAATAGAACGATATTTTGCGTGCTCTTGTCCTCTTCATAATGGACCAAAGCAGACATAGACAATGCTTGAATATTTAAGCAGAAGTTAAGGATGCAAAACCACAACCTGCAGTGGATTTGCAAATGGTTTACATCGGGGGTACCCACTCTGGTGTCTATGGGAGCCGTGGCGCCCACCACCAACTCTTCTGGTGCCAACCAAGTGCTTTTAGGAAGTCGGCAGGGCTAGGTGGGGGTTTTGCCCAGCAGGGCTTCTGATTAGCTGTGCAAATCAAAAGGCTTACTGTTAAACAGAGCTTCTGCTTGAAATGTTGTTTAGATATTATTAGGGTTACGTACAACCTCACTCACTGACATTATGTGTTCGGCTATGTGGAGGCGGATGGTGCCCTCTGCCCTGTGTCAGAACTCCAAAGGTGCCCACAGGCTCAAAAAGGTTGGGGAACGCCTGGTTCACATCAATGCGGTTATATCCGATTTGAATAAACATTATGTTTTATTTCCAACTTTTCTAGCTGCTGCGCTTGCAAGCTGAGAGGCAGGTCTCATTGGTGTAGACCGGGGTGTCAAACTGCAGGCCGGATCAGGCCCTTGGAGGGTCCAATCCAACCCCCCAGGCCCTGGCTGTTTCCTGCTTCCTCCCTTGCTGCTGCAACATCACAGCTTGCTTTACCAGCCTCTCTCAATCGCACAGGAGAGACAGACAGGCAAGCCTCTCCTGTGTGATTGAGAGTGTCTGGTAAAGAACTGGTTGTGTCCTTGGTGAAGTTTATATCTCCGCTACCTGGCATTACATTTTATGACACACATGACCTGGCCCGACAAGGTCTCATTTATGTCAGATCCGGCCCCCACGACTAATGAGCTCGACACCCCTGGTATAAACATTCTTAGGGGGCAGAGCAGCTAAATTATGGTTTGACTATAGACCTGTGAAGTTAACTAGGACTAAGGCAGCAAACCATGCTTACTATGCCATCTGTGCTGGGCCACTCCGTCCTGCTTCCTAGAATCGGAGAACTGGTCTGGAGGTACCGGACTAGCTCCATCCCAACAGTGAGCAACTCTGCCTTTGGCCCACACTCAACAGTGATTCCGGGGAGGAATGCAGGAAATGTCCCCACCCCCATCACTGAGCCCCACTGAATTGGGAAGGCGGATTTAGTGTCCTTATCGGAGGACATCAAGAGGTGGCGACAGCTGCAGCATGGTGCAGGCATGAAGCTAAGTGGCTGGCAGAATCTAGCGCGGGCTAATGACATCATCAGCCCATAGCAAGTTCTGCTAGCAATTGAGTAGCTACAGCCATAACCCCAGCAGTTCTGCTGCCACCTTCCATCATCTTCCATGGGGGGGGGGCATTACGACCTCTCCAGTGGCACTCAGGGGTTGGCACTGGAGTATTCTTTGATGAGCTGCTGCTGTCTGCATGCTCACAGAAGACCACCCATGTACTCCATGGAGGATGAGAAGGATTTAAATAAACTGCATCTTGCCTCCCTTTCCCACTTACTTCTGCCCTACAAACATCCATCTGGCTTCATTGGGCTTCTGGCTCTCTACAGAGTATTCTAAACAATTTTTAAAAAATACTTTCATTTCAATGTCTAATAGCTATATTATGTGATTCACTTACAAGCCACCAAGAACTATTATTTAGGGGGCAATTTTAGATTAATAGTTAGACGGTAGTCACGGTGCTTAGGGAAGGTTTTCAGTGGCTCCCAACCATGCTCCAACTGTGCATCAACATTTCTTTTGAGCGGCTTTCTCCTGTCAGGAGCCTAAATCAGCCATCCTTTACATGCATGGCCAAATCACACAAACACGTCCACGTGCCTTTATTACTACAGGAAATAAACAAAACGAGAAATCTAATAACGGCATATTATTTTTGATGGAAATTACACGGTAATTTCAAACCTGACTTCTGAAAGAAAAGCAAATTGCTTTACAAAATAGAATTCTGTAGACAAAGCGGAACTCCTACATGAAACAGGTAATGCTGCTGTGCAGAGAGAAGCCGGGCTATTTTCAGTGAGAGACTCCAGTGCGGTGCTCCTGGAGAGAATAATCCCGCCACAATTTTCCTAAAGTGCTTCGCCATACCCCTTGCCTGTTACTTCCCAGTAAAGAGGGAATGAGTCGACAACCAGAACAACGCACCTTTCTCCTAATTAGTATTTAACTCTGTTGCAGCACTAGGAAATTCACTGTGCAAACAAGAAGTCCTGCGGTGCCAGTACCTATGTATTTGCCCTGCAAGAAGATGCTGATCACAAGATGCCGATCTATTCAGCACGACTAATGAAAAACTAGTAGTATGGACTTGTTCTACCTCCCACCACCGCATCTTGCCTCCCACCACAGTTACTACTCATGCCAACACCCTAGCCCAATAAAGCTCAATTCAGACAACATGCCATAAAAGATTTCAGATTTAATTATTGTTTGGCCTGATGTTCTGAATTAAACTACAGTCTGTAACTGACCGGCAATCAAGAATCAGAAGCCGTGGTTTGAAATGGACTGCCAAACCACAGTTCACAATGGCTGCTGTTTAGCATGGTACGTGAATGGACAACCATGTTTAGGGCAGTCTGCTCTGCCTCCTGCAGTTATACCACCGCGTAAGAGACAGAGACAGGAGAAGTGAAAACATAGCCTGGGTACCATCCTGTGGCTGACATGAAACCACGGTTTGTTGTTTCTTACACTGAGTGTAAGAAATCAGATTCAATGGTGCTAAACAATAAGAAGCAGGACACATGAACATGCAACTTGCGTGTTATGAGAAGAGAAAAAGATCTCTATTAGATGACTCACCTCCTGAAAAAGCGTAGACATTTCACAGACCAGACATGAGCTGGGACTTTGCATTTCACATTTGTGTCTGTCGGAGAGGAAGAAATCTCGCAGTAGAGGAGTGTGGGTAAGTGCTTGGACAATACAGTTCATAAAACACGTGTTCCCAAGATTGATTAGCCCTCTGAGACCTATAAAAAAAGAGAAGAGGGAAGGAGGGGAAAAATAATTATTGTTCTGTTTACAACTATAGTTCACTTCATTTAAAAAGGGGAAATCGACTATCATATTTAGTGTACATCACAGCAAACTGAGGAATTCCTTTCCTTTCAGACAGATATTGTTGTTCCGAGAGCATCAAAAGTTGTTGCCCCTTCCACTCAAACTGTTTGAGTTTTATTCTCTTTTGGCGGGAGGATGAATGGTCTTGTTACCAAGACGGAGCTTTTGAGACGTAGCAGGCAGTACATCTACACAGACAAACATTTATGCTTCTCACTTAATAGCTTATTCAAAACAATTAGCCATTTGGAAGAATTCAGCTCTGATTACATTTAGAACGTGCGGCCCGGCGGCCGGATAAGGCCCCCAGAGGGCTTCTCTCAGGCCCGCAGGGAACTGGCTGTTGCTGCTACATCATTGTAGGTTTGCAGCTCACAGAGACACACCTGAACAGCATACTCAGGATTGCAACAGCACAGACATTTTGATGCAATAATTCAGAGCGAGAGGCGTCAGTTATCAGAGACTGTTAAATAAACAAAATATTGCCAGAGTGCTAATGTTTTAAGCATGTTTTTATTTTAAGTTTTTAAAAAAACCCCTTTGTGTTTGTGCCCTTTATAAAGTTTATATCTCTGCTATCTGGCATTACATTTTATGACACACATGGTCCGGCCCAACTAGGTCTCATTTACGTCAGATTCGGCCCTCATAACAAATGAGTTCGACACCCCTGATTTAGAATATTATAATAATAATAATAGTAATAATAATAATAATAATAATAAAATCTTTATTGCATTAGCAAAAAAAGCCATAGCAACAGTACAAGCTAAGAACTAGATTTAGAATATATACACACGGAGGTACGCATGCTAAAATCTGCTCAGACTCTGTGAAGGCTGAGATATGTTGCTACAATAGTTATCATCAGCTAGTTTGCCTAATCTAGAAACAGCCTCTCTTTCTAAAAATGGTATGACAGATAACAGGTATTTGTTTCGTCTGCTTCACAGAGTTAACAAAGGTAGCCGAACATGCCAACTGCAATGGAGTAGTGATTTTATTTATTTATTTATTGTTTCTATTTGTATCCGGCCTTGCCGGACACGCTGGCTCAAGGCGGCTAACAGGGTTAAATATCATAGACAATACAGAGTTAAAACAATTAAAAATATAATACAGAGTTAAAAACAACATTAGGCCAGGTTGATGATCACCAGGACCAGGGCCTTCTCAGTGGCAGCTCCTCACTGGTGGAACGAGCTCCCGGATGACATCAGAGCCCTGCGGGACCTTTCGCAGTTCCGCAGGGCTTGCAAAGCGGAGCTCTTTCGCCAGGCCTTTCATTAGGAGCTGCCACTGGGGGGGGGGGGGGGGGGTCCCTGGAAAGTGCCGAGGGAAGCTCGGCCCGGGAAATCGACTGGTGAAGCCTCCTGACCTGGGTTTTTGCTAGGCTCAGCGTTGGATGTACTGTTGGCCGCTGTCCCTTTGTGGTTTGCTGCTGTTTTTATTGTAATTTTATGCTGAATTATTGGATGTTATTGTTTTAATCTGTTGGGAGCCGCCTTGAGCTGGTAACCCGACTAGGCGGGATATAAATCTAAATTAATACTAAATAAATAAATAAATTTCCAAGTAGAAACAGGCAGGTGGTGGCAGTATTCAAAATCACAACTGGTGGCGGAGGCGGCATCCAGCAGGGTCTCAGGCCAGAAGATACCTGGGGCGTCAGTGGTGTCTCCAAATCGTCAGTGGCGGCTCTGAATCGAAAGCCTGGCAGAAGAGCTCCGTTTTACAGGCCCTGTGGAACTGTGAAAGGTCCCGCAGGGCCCTGATGTCCAACCTACTGTCCAGTTTGTCATTATACAGTGACTGAACAGCAAAGACAACATCTCCCTGGACCTTCTACAAAATGCTTGAAGCTGTCATGCTTACCTGGGAGTAAGTTCATCATGGAACACAATGGAACTTACTTATGGAGCAAAAGTTCTGTACTTGGTCCTTACCCCCAGTGACACCAGCACCATCAACCCAATATCAGATTCATTGCTTTTTATACAGGGCTGTACCAACTAAAAGTTGCCCCCCTGGACTTGGGAGCCGTGCCACAAAAGAAAGTGGTGGAAGTCTGGGTGATGTTATCATACTAACCCACAACTCTTCATCAGAAACAAATCAACCAACAGAATTATCTTATCTGGACAAACAATGAGGAATTCCTTGGAACTGGAATTAACTTAGTCACTTAGGCATACCTCTGCAGGAGCGAGGGGGAAATGGCTGTGTGAGAACACGCCTGCTGACGGATGATTCTGAGCAGGCAAGGTTGTCCCTGGGGCACAGGTGCCACTCCCTCAAAATTCCCACAAGAAATTAGAGCTGAAGGGGTCATAAGCAGCTATTTTCAAACTTCCCCCTCCCCAGGCTGTTCTAATTATATAGCCCGAAAATTCAATTTGTCATAAAATTGAGAAGGCCTGAGCCACAACTATGAAATTTGGCAGGCGTGAATCTATCCGGTAAGCGTACTATAAGGCCAAAGTTTGTTGAAGGACAGCCAGGTTGTAGCAGTTCAAAATCTGTGCCTTGATGTCAGTATTTGAATGTTTCCGTAACTAGTTTTTTGCTCATCTAAGGCAAAATCTTTCCTTTGCCAGAGTTCTTGTTCATTCAGTACTACTATTTTATGCTGCTGGAGTGCTCGGCCTCACCCAGAATCCATACTAGCGATTACTTTGTGTAATCTTAGCAGCTACATTAAGCTTAGTTTTCCCCCTAAGCATGCAGATTGGGATGCTGGGGGTAGGCTGATCAGCCTTGAGATGAGGATTTTGATTTAAAATTATAGGCCTTACAGACAAAAATTCAACACAACAGCAACGCCAAGATAGTTCAAAATAATAAAATAGCTCTCATAACATCCAAGAAGTTAAGGCGTCCTTCAGCTCCCTTAACTAGGGGCGTGTGCAGTTTTGCTCCTAGGTTATGACTGGCCAAAATCAGAATACATCACTATGCCGAACAGTAGAGTATTAGTTTGTGGGTTCTCAAGATCTACCCAGCAGTCTTCCTGTCAACATAACATCACCGCCTCGGCGATCCATTGCTTCGATCCATTCTCAAAGCTCCCCCATCTGGTAAGAAAGTCACTGTTATTAGTTATTTCACAACCTCGTCTGATGGTTACTTTCTCACTGCAGCCTCCTCCAAGCCAGTTTGGTGTAGTGGTTAAGTGCGCGGACTCTAATCTGGGAGGACCGGGTTTGATTCCCCACTCCTCCACTTGCACCTGCTGGATGACCTTGGGCAAGCCATAGCTCTGTACCAGCTGTTCTCTCAAGGACAGTCATCTCAGAGCTCTCAGCCCCACCCACCTCACAGGGTGTCTGTTGTGGGGCGGGGAAGGGAAAGGAGTTTGTAAGCCGCTCTGAGACTCCAAGTTCAGTGAAGGGCAGGATATAAATCCAATCTCTTCTTCTCTTCCAACACAAAGGAACTATGAATTATGCAGGTTACTCCTCAAGTGCTCCTGCTGTGCCGTAACACAGCAAAGGTTCATCGTGCGAGATGTTAGGAAGGTTGCAATTTTTTTTATGTGAGCATTCAAGTGGAGGGAGGCATGGCGGGGAACAGAGCTCTGCCTCAATACGTTCTCCAGCTGGAATGTGCAAAATTCATTTCAGGTGCACAAGTCAAATCAAGCACATCAGCAGCACTTTGATCGCACACGTTTTCTGTTATAGTAGAAGCAGAGAGAAGGGAGCATGTGCTTTCAGGTGGAGGAGGAAAAAAAACCCTTGGGATGTCATCCCAAACTGACAAAGGACCAGTGCGCAATGGGAAAGTCACGGAGAGAAGTGTTCCTGCCCTTGCAGCCTTTATCAAAAGTAGCTAGGGCTTTCAGTGCTGTAGCAAGGCCCAGGCCCCCAAGAGCCACTAGGTAGCCCACTCCTGGCCTGCAGAAAGATACCCAGTTTCTAAAGCATCGTCTGTCTTCACTGTGTTTTTCCCGAGAAAGTTTGAGGAAGTGGATTCAAGAAACAGGAAGACGACGGCAAGTTAAAAGTCATCAGTGGGTACCCAGACATGGGGCGCGGAGTGGGGGGAGATCATGCTGGCTCACAGGTGAAATCTTCATCTTTTGGGGGATGCTGAAAAAAGTCCAAATATTTGTAGGCCTTCTCTTTGCCCACAGGGACTTGAAGACGAGAGACTGACGATGAGTTTCCTAGAAATGACTAGCTTGACATGAGGATTTTGATTGAAAATTATAGATATTTCTAGGCCTACTTTGAGAAATTCTTTCCCCGAAAGCAGGCTGTGGCCATGACCTGCGTGATACGGTAGATACTGCTGCATCCAGAGCCTTAGGATGAATGCACTTCTGGATATTTTGGAAACCTTGGATCATGGGACTTGTGTAAAAAAACAAAACACTTGTACAGATAGGGTTTTTTTAACATGTATTTATTGAAAACTGCATGTTACACATGGGTGACCTGAGCCCACTTTTACATGTTGGTTCATTTTCTCAGCATCACTCCAATTACTGATCTAGATCTACACCTCATCCTACTTCTAAAAGAGGTTTATTTTATTTATTTATTATTTATTTAATTCGGTTTCTAGGCCGCTCTCCCCGCATGGCAGGCTCAGAGCGGCTTACATAATTAGGTGAACATCGTTCACAATAAAACAGTTGAAACCAGTTAAAACATTACAACATTATATAAAACATATTACCTAATACAGATATTAAAGCAATATTTAGTTCCATTGCCTTATTTGACCTCGTAATAAGCTTGAGTGGTAGGTCTCGATTCTTTCACAGGCGGAAAAACAAAGTGGATTGATATTTTGTACACACACAAAGGCCCCAGCTAAGCGGAGGTGTCAGTCTGATTTACCTAAGTTCTGGCCCAGTACTAGCCACTAGAAACGCAGTGTGATGGGTTAATTAACAGGATCCAGCTCACTAATGGCTGACCGGCTTGCAAAAGGTATTCTGGTCGTTATTTTTACAAAAAAAAACAATATCCAGAGGGTTGGCGATTATTGTAGTCAAATGTCAGCCTGGTGAATTGGTCCCTGGGTAAATCTGAAACACACACACACACAAAAAAACAAGGAATGAAATCCAAATATTACATGAAGTAATATAACTATCTTTAAAGGTGGCACTAAAATTAGAGACTTGGGACTTACTTGGGGATGGGAAGTCAAAGCTGGGTTATACAGGTGAAGTAGCAACAGCTTACTTTGTGCCAGCATCTAGGGAGAAACCACACATTCAGTTCAGATGAACATTACACACCAAGAATGCATATGTTCTGTTTGAAATAAAGACACCATCCTTCCTTACCTTCGGTGAAAAAAAACAGGAAAACTTCAAATGTCGTCATGTTCAATGGGACCGGTACAAACTATCCATATATAGAGAACTCCTGGAGCAGAACAAAAAGGGATCCAATGCAAACTTTGTGATTAAACAAGATGAAGAGTCGCTGGGTAGCATGCGGGCCTGTTCTATAATGCCATTCAATGACTCACAGGAAGCTTCTCTGTCCATTGTGGCAAACGACTGTCAGACTTTAAAAGTTGGTTTGTGTGTCCACTGCAATCCCAGGCTTGACGTGCACCGTCAATGAGGCTGGCTTAATTAAAAATTCAGACTTAAAAATTAAAGTAGTCTCTGTTTGCTGTCTGCAACTGTTCCCAGCTGCAGGTATCTCTGCCCTAAGAACTGGGCTGGAAAGAAAGAGTGGGTGACAACGTAAAGGTCCAATTTAGTAGGAAGATAATGGTGCGGTCTTCATGATTTTATGTTTCTTCTGTACTTTACCTCTGGTTAAAACACGCACGCACACACCGGCTTCTGCTTAACCTCTTTCAAGGTGAAGAAATACGAGTCGTACAACAGAGAGATGAAATCTGTATACTCCGTTGCTGCGAGTCAAACAGTTACTGGAGGAACACCCAGAGCTTCCTTTCCCTTGAACAGCAGGCCCCTCATGGCATATAACCGAATTTCTGTGAACTGCAAAAATTGTTTGCTGTGCTGCACTGGCAGACTTGAGGAGCTGTTTAACCAGGCACCCCTGGGCTCACATTAAAAACTCTCCATTCACACATACACTTTAAGTCACTACCAACACAAACACATAACTGTGGTGGATCCTAAACTATGGAAGGTTTTTCTTTCTTGGGGGCAGAGTTAAGTCTTTCCTGGTTGCTCTCACACCCTCTACCTTTAGCCAAAGGAAGAATTTGCTGTGGTCACCTTCACAGGTGCTGGCAGGTCTGGGGTTAAGTCTCGTTATTACATCCCTCAAACCAAAAGCTTAGAGATCACTTGTGCAACTGGAAGGTGGAAGACAACAAGGCCCGAAATATTCTGATGGCGTGAGGGATGCAAGGTCTGATACTCAGTATGGGAATTCCTCCCTAGCTCAGAGTTTGCAAGGTACTTCACCTTCAGCCTGGCTGGGAATTGACCACGCTACTCAAGAGCACACATCCAAATTCTGTATCTTAAACTCTCAAGTTTTATCCCTCATCTTTAAACACCAACAGCTTTTCTGAATTAAATTAAGATTACAGCAAAACACAAGGGGGTGTGTGTGCGTGTGCTTTGCTTTTACAAGTCCCAGACTCTTTGGAAGACCATCAGACTGTCTGGAAGACAGAAACTGGAAATGCTTTTTTGACAATATAAAAGCCAAGGTAGAGGGTGAAGTCTATCCCCAATGAAGCTTGGGGGGGGGGGGGGGGAAGGGTTTTAATTAAGTTGGCATGCACTCTGAAAGAGAAGAACAAGTAAAGGGAAGGGTAAACTTTTCCTTCTAGAGCAGGGGTGTCAGACATGCGGCCCGGGGGCCGGATCAGGCCCCCAGAGGGCTTCTATCAGGCCCGCACTGGAACCGGCCATCTCCTGCTTCCAGTTCTGTTGTTGCTGCTGCTGCTGTATCATAGCTTGCTCCACCAGACTCTCTCAATCGCTCAGCCATTTCTTGTTTTCCCCTGGGTCCTAGACTCAGAACTCTGAGCATGAGACCTCTGGGGTGAATGTCAATAAATCAACAGTAGGTTTGCAGCTTAAAGATACCCATCTGAACAGCATACTCAAGATTGTGACAGCACAGACATTTTGATGCAATAATTCAGAGCAAGAAGTGTCAGTTATACTGTTAAAGAAACAAAATATTGCCGGAGTGCTTATGTTTTAAGCATGTTTTTATTTTAAGGTAAAAAAAAATCTCTGTGTTTGTGTCCTTTATAAACGTTATATCTCTGCTACCTGGCATTACGTTTTATGACACACGTGGCCCGGCCCAACAAAGTCTCATTTATGTCAGATCCGGCCCTCATAACAAATGAGTTTGACACCCCTGCTCTAGAGCAGTGAACTGAGAACTCTCCCAGCAAGTTTACACAAAGGCTGTATTCAGACACCCAAACAAACTGCTGCGTCTGTGCGCATCCCTCACTCTATCCTTCTCCCTCACCATGCAGAACTTGTTTGAACCCTTCCCATCTTCATCAAGTCCCAGTTGCACCATGTGTTTGTTTGGTCCGCACCAGCGAGGGTTTTAGAATCCTGGCTTGCATAGCATGAACCCCACTGAGGTTCAGATGCATTCAGATGTCCATGCTGAACTGAAGCTCCATCATGCCGGGAAGGGTTTGGTCAAGCTCTGTGTGCTACAGGAGGGGGAAGTGGACACGGTTAAAGGAATGCACACGAGCACAGCAGCAAACTGTGTTTGTGACTAATCACAGTTTAACTGAAGCCTGTTGGGATACTGGAAGGCAGTCTAAGCAAAGAAAAATCTTGATACAGGCTTTTGAGAGTCAGTTTGGTATAGTGGTTAGGAGCACGGACTCTAATCTGGAAGAACCGAGTTTGATTCCCCATTCCACCACATGCAGCTGCTGGTTCGACTTTGGGTTTGTCACAGTTCTCTCAGAGCTGTTCTCTCACAAGCAGTTTTCTCAGAGCTCCCTCAGCCCCACTTACCTCACAGGGTGTCTGTTGTGGGGAGGGGAAAGGAAATGAGTTTGTAAGCCGCTCTGAGCCTCCAAGTGAGTGAAGGGCAGGGTATAAATCCAATCTCTTCTTCTTCTTCTTCTTAATCCTTATCTAGCTGGAATACCCAGTTAGACCAGAAGAGCAATTCAGATAGAATATAAAATTCTCCATGCCTCTGAATACTTGACTGCTACTACCTGCCTGAAGTTAACAGTCCCTGCTAGACAGTAATCTTAAGGGCTGTTTTTAAAATTTGTCATATAGACTTCTAGTTCCCATGTTCGTTAAGTGTATGGACCACTGCTGTTCTGCAACTGTTTTTCTGGAGATGGCGAACTGTACTGCGTAGGTCTCAAGACATGCAAACACACCAAAAAAATTGAATCTCTTGGCAGTTCAGAAGCATCAACATGGCTGGTTCACCCAAGCGGAGATACGGCTTGGTGACTGTTACACCAAACGCTGCACAAATGGGCCATCACAGATGTAACGTCCACAGCTACAGCATTCGTAACACTTCACATACGGCTTCCTAGCCTGAATCTGATCACGCATTCAGCTGCCACCCGTCAAGAGTAAGTGAACAATGCACGCAGCACACGTGTGTGAACAAGTCCTGAAAAACCTGCTGGGATACCTTTCTTCTCAGCAAACTCTGTGCCAGATGTTGAAGCAGCACACCTAGAGAGCTGGAGGCCACGCCCTGAGCACAGAGGCCTATTACCATTCCCTCTAACCCAGTGATATATGACCTGAGCCAGGGGTGTCAAACATGCGGCCCGGGGGCCAGATCAGGCCCTCAGAGGGCTGCAATCCGGCCTGCAAGGCCCTGGCTGTTTCCTGCTTCCTTTTCCAGTTCTGCTGCTGCTACATCACAGCTTGCCTATCTACCTCTCCTGTGCGACTGAGAGAGTCTGGTAAAGCTCTGGCACTACATTTTTAATGTTTATTTAAGGTTTTATAAATCTTTAATGGTGCTTGTCTGTGTCCTTTACAAAGTTTGTATCTCCACTACCTGGCGTTACATTTTATGACACACGTGGCCCGGCCCAACAAGGTCTCATTTACGTCAGATCCGGCCCTCATAATAAATGAGTTCGACACTCCTGACCTCGGCCATATCTACGGTGGCCGTGGTGTGCCACTTACAATGCAACAGTGAATCCTTCAATGTGATGCTTTCAGATTTTGGAGACAGAAAGAACAGCTGCGTTTGTACTTTGTGCCTAAATACACATGAGGAATAAGGTTATGTTACGGCTGAGACGCATAATACAGAGTTTAGAACAGAGCGTGTGGGGATCAACTAAAGAGCGAGGAAGGCTAGCAGGTTGCTCTCAAGGGATGGGCTTAACTAAAGCATGTGGTAGAAAGTCTTCATAAAATTGAAGGGACTTTTGTTCTTAGAGCTCCAAGCTACGCTAGCAAAAGGAGAGGCCACACCTCTTGGGTCACCCGTGCACCAAAGCCAAGTAAACATTTGCTTGTTGTTCACATGTGCAACCTTATGAAACTTTCAATAGGGTACCCCCCAGTTAACACACTGCTGACAGCAGGCAGATGTAACCCACTAATAATACCTAGCACAAGTCCAATGATAATCACCAGTTCTTGCCTATCAGTTGTGTTGATACAACACAGAGTACGGACTGTGTGCCATTTCCAGTGTTTTATTAACAATCAAGGCTGATTTCCACAAAAAGTTTTGCTGGTGTTAAGTACACTGGTGCAGCTGTGAGCTCCTTACTGCAGATCTGCCAGTGTCTTGATTTGTGCAGCTATCTGTGTACCCAGAATTCTCTCCATGCTGAGTTATTTGGGTGTATCTTTTGATGGGTGGAAAGATTACCCATATTGCAAGTTCAAATCCTAGACCTCTTTTACAGCACCCAAATTACTTCTGGCCACCACTGAGTCCACAGTGCCATCTGTGCTTAACATAATCCCAACCGACAGTCCAGAGACTGAAAAGATTCGAGGGTTTCCTCACTAGGACCCATGGCAGGTTGAACACAGCACTCAGTGGCATGAGGTGAACCCTGCAGATGCGTTCCACTGATGGCAGTGCTTTTCCCAGGTTCAAAAGTTGCCTCCCAGAGCACTCAGTAAAAGTCACGGCAACCGCAACCTTCAGCAGGCTTCAAAGCCCCATCTGGATTCAAGGCTCCCAGGCCTAACAGTTCCACTGAAAATAGGCTAGAAGAATTTAGTCAACATTACTAGGATAACCACCACTTAGCTCCATGGTTCCACGGAGTTCCATGAACTTGTGCCACTCAGGGCTATGGTATGGCCATGGCCAAGAAGTTCAGCTGTGAATTTCATTTAGATTCTCATCAATCAGATCTCATCTGCCAAAATCGGATGCCATTATCCCTACGGTTCACTGACGTTAATCTTCTTCCTCTAAACGCCAGAACCAAAAGATCACTTAGAATTGGCCAGACATTAAAAATAGACCCTGTGTAGCGCCATGAGTTTTAAAAAAGAAAGGTTCACCGAGGAGGAGCCATTGCTGAAAAGATCATCCAGAAACATTCTGAGCACAGACTCCCCAAACAGGCACGTCATTCACTGATGTACTGCTGCTGATACGTCTTCCCAGTAGAAACGTGTCTTGGATTTCCCTTCAAGTATAGCAAAACGACGGCAAGTGGGCTGAGGACTGTCTATCCCCTATCAAAATGCAAATACTCACCACTAGCTTTAACCAATTTATGGTGACCCCAGCAAGGGAAGACAAGCAGCGTCTTCCAAGGTCTGAAGAGGTCAGGCTATACCCATGCCACCTTCTCTCCCACGGTACGAACAGTAGCCCCAACCTTCACTGCGAGTCTCTACTGCACGGCTGATACCTGACTGGAGACGCTCCTCCTGGGAGCCTCACCCTGTTGGGGGCGGCTCTGCAGGAGGAGGCACACCCACCGTTACTTGGGGAGAGTCCGACCTTCGACAAGGCCCTCCTGATGTCATGTTTAGCCATGCTCCGGAAGCAGGGTCGGGAGGGAAGCAGTACACAGACCTCATGGCTACACGTCAGGAGCACAGTCTGCGCCAGCCCACAAAGGATGAACGTGTGACTGGCAGATGCATTCTTTTTTAAAATGCTGAAAGGTGACGTATCAGATTGTGACCGAAGGATGGTTGGGGACACCCCCCCCCCCCGGTGACCCCCCTGAAAGGTTTTCCAGCTTGTCAACATACCCATTTCACAGGCAGTGATCATTAGACTGAACGAGCACCAGACGCCTTAATACAGTGGTTCTCAAACCTTTCGAATGCCTCGACCCTTTAATACAGTTCCTCATGTTGTGGTGACCCCCAACCATAAAATTCTGCCAACACACACAACAATGAAGCTACTTTTTCAGATGTTTTCTCTTGCATGGCAGTTAGCACCAAACAACTTTAATACAGACTTTAGACACACAGATATTTGCAAGCTAGTCCCAAAAAGACACAACAAACGCTTAGGCTTCAGACTTACTTTTCTTCAACAGAAGATGCCATGAGAAAACGAAGGTAGGTGGGGGGGGGGAGGCTGTTGCAGGTGGGGGGGGGAGAGGGGGGAAGAGAGAGAAAGGGGGAAGAGAGAGAGAAAGGGGAAGAGAGAGAAAGAAAGGTGGGGGGGGAGAGAGAGGTGGGGAAGGTAGGTAGGTAGGCAGGTGGGGGCAGCGGTTTGGTGCGGAGCCTAGAGAAGGTGGGGGGGCAGCTTTTGCCACCTTTCCTGGGCTCTGCGCTTCGGCGTGGTGCCCAGGGAAGGCAACGGCGGAGTGCCCTAAAGGCGGCGGCGGGGAGGGGGAAGTGGCCATTGACTTACCTGCTGGCTTCTTCCTCCTCGAGACCCCAGCTGGAAGGGCTGCTGAAAGCAGGGGGCGGGGCTCCGGCCCCAATCAACCCCTGCTCTTTGCACTTAAAGGGAGAGTTTCCTTTGAGGGCAAAGAGCCGGGAGGCCAGACCTCACACTCGATCGAGCGCGGGCCCCTTTCCTGCCAGCGGGGAGGGGCGGGGCGGGCTCGGACGCCAGCCGGCGACCCCTGTGAAATGGTCGTTCGACCCCAAAAGGGGTCACGATCCACAGGTTGAGAACCGCTGCCTTAATAGTTGTTCTCATGAAGAATAACTAAGCAATTATCCACCACCAACACCACCATCACTAAAGGTGAAAAGGATATTGCCCTTTGGACATGGGTCAGGAACACACAGGAGCAGACACCAAAGGTATAATGCAGACTGGGTGTGTCTTGAATGAGCAAGCAAAACATGTTTTTTTGTGTGTGTTTTGACTGAGTAAGCGGTCAACATGCACGCGGTAAACACCCACGCAGGAGGCCCAAGGAGAGTGGCCGGGAGAGGCAGCAGGCATCCGAGGCCTCGCGTTTCATCCTAGGCCGGGCCCTCTGCTAGAAACACTGGAGACGGTTCAAGTCTGCAGCCCTGTAAATCAATACTGGAGGAGCTCTGCAGTGACCTTGCATCAAACTGTGCGCCTTCACTTAAAATCGATGCCAAGGCGCGTTTTTAACAGCAGCGGTCTGAAGGCACAGCAGGGCGAGTCTGCGAAAGGTAGCCCCAGCTGGACGGTGACACTGTTTCGTAATGTCCTTAAGGCTGTTTGGCTGCAAACAGTCTAGATTCAAGGAAAAACAAAAAGCCCTCTCTAGGGTAAAGAATAAGCCTCTCTTTCTGACTCAGCTATGTTATCAGAAGCAAATATACACCTAAATATTAGAGGCTCCGTTGAGCACCAAATCCTTCACAAACAGCCTCCTAGAGCAGCGTGTTTTTAGGGGCAGCACTCTTATTCCAAGACATGGCAGCCAAAAAGAAAAGGACACCGCGTGTGATCGGAAAGGCCTTGTGGGAGCCTCCACCAATATCTGACAGGTGCACCTCGTAGTTCCACGACACACTGGCAAGGACCCCAGGGGACCCTTCTTGCACTGAGGGACTTTGCTACTTAGGGTGGCGGAGTCCGAGGCTGGCCCTGCTAAAATTTAACCCTCCTAGCAAGAACCAGGACTTGCTGTGCGGCATGTATCAAATATAAACATGCATCAACAAGAAGTAGAAAGTGAAAAGTGTGAAAGGGGGGGGGAGTCACTGAATACCCATCAATACTTTATTATTATTATTATTATTACGGTCACTAGGGCAGCCATATACGTAGACTAGTTATAATAGAAGAAGAAGAAGAAGAGAAGAGATTGGATTTATATCCTGCCCTTCACTCACTTGGAGTCTCAGAGTGGCTCACAAACTCCTTTTCCCTTCCCCTCCCCACAACAGACACCCTGTGAGGTAGGTGGGGCTGAGAGAACTCTTTCCCAAGCTGTCCTTGAGGGAACAGCTGGTACAGAGCTATGGCTTGCCCAAGGTCATCCAGCCAGGTGCAAGTGGAGGAGTGGGGAATCAAACCCGGTTCTCCCAGATTAGAGTCCGCGCACTTAACCACTACACCAAACTGGCTCTCGTAATACGTATGAAGCTGCCCCATACTGAATTCAGACCATTGGACTCTCAAGGTCAGTGCTGTCTATTTAGAGTAGCAGCACTCCCGGGTCTTCGGCAGAGCTCTTTCACATCACCTCTTGATCCTTTTCACTGGAGATGCCAGAGGCTGAACCGGGGACCTTCTGCATGCCAAGCAGGGGGGAAAAATTACATATTGGTCTCCGGAGTTCTGTATGCAGTTTTTCTGCTTGCCAATACACACACAACCCACATTCTCCTCGGAAGGCTGCCCTTCCATCTCCAACCTCTTGAGATGCAACACAGGACCCCGTTTGCTCTTTAGTGTCTGAGAGAGAACAATGTAACCCGCCCCCTAGCTCTCAACTGTTTGACAATGAGACGCAGGCACTGGGAAACGAACTTTGTAAACCTAAGACCACACAGGTATAAGGTGCTGAAAACATTCCCCAGCTCTCCTTTTTCGTATGTGGTGGACATGTAAATGTGCAAAGAAATATTGGACCTGGATACATGAAATATTGCAAAATATGTTGCATATGAATATACCATTTGTGCCAGAATTATTTTTGCTGAATATGATTCCAGAAACTTTTAACAAATCAGATAAATATTTGATTATCCATGTAATAACAGCTACTAGAATATTTTATGCACGGTATTGGAAAGGGGAAGACGTTCCCTCGAAGGAGGAAATACTTTATAAACTATTGGAGACTGCAGAAATGGACAATTTAACATTGAAATTAGCAGATAAGGGAGAGGAAATCTTTGAAAATACTTGGTCAAGATTTTATAAATGGTGGGAAGAGTATTTCAATAAAAGAACCAACTTCAATTGTATGCTCTTGTAAAACTGAGACAAGCTAGTTCGGTGAATTAGATATGGACAAGGGGGGGCGCGATATTCGCGGGGGGGGGGAGAAGCTGACAGCTGCTCCTCCTTCCTCCTCCCCCCGCGTTCCAGCCTGCCCGAGGTGAGGCCCCTCTGGCGCAGAGCCGCGGGCCTCGCCATCTCTTCTCCACCTCCCGCCCCGGCTTGGCCCAGCTTTGTGCCGGAGGAGCCTCACCATTCCTTCCCTCCCCCCTCGCCCTCGCGTTCCCCTCCCACCCGTTCTCCTTTGCTTAATGCCACTCAGGCCCAGCGTTTCCCTCCTCCCCCAGCACCATCCCCTCCCTTCCCCCCCCCGGCCGCGCTCATCCGCCGCCAGCACCGCCAGCACTCCCGCAAGTCTGTTCCCTGCGCGTGTGCAGGGAACCACCGCCACGCCGCTGCCGCCAGCAACAACCACACGCCGCCAGCAACAACCGCCAGCAACAACCACATGACAGGTAAGTTCGTTCCCTGCGCATGTGCAGGGAATGCTTTTTTACTTTTCGGGGGATTTCAGTATCCCCCGAAAACTTTTTTTAACTTTTTTGATTTTTCTGCAAACGGGGGGATCACCCCCCATCTGCAGAACCCCCTCCCCACCCCCCAAGTGCCCCCCCGGCACGGATTTATGTATCCGCACGCGGGGGGGGGGGCACTTGGGAATTAGATATATAGATTCTAGCAGAAATGTTAATATAGATATATACAGTGTAGACTCCATATCTGTTAGTATGTTTATTATCTCTGCATGTTTTTTCTTGTTTCTTATTATTTTTTTCTTCATTTTTGCTTCTTCTTTTTTCTTTTTCTTTTCTGGAAACTTAATAAAAAAAACAAACATTCCCCATCTCTCTCCCTCTCTTTTGTTTAGGTTCTAATGGCTAGAAAGAACTAAATAAATCTAAGATTGAACATAGAGAGGCATGGGCTTTTGTGAAAGACTGAAATAACTGCCAAGGGGGAAAACAATTAAAAGGTTTATTTGAAGAAGTACGACAAAGATCATTTGGGGAGGCAGATCTGTATTCGCAGGAACACAACGCGATGCCATCTTCATACAGTACCCCCTTCCCCCTGCCTTGGCACCACCGAAGGAATTTTGAGGAATACTCTACACTTCTTAGAGTGCCCGGAACTAGAGAATACGAAGCAAGGAGGAATTTGTGGCTAGTCCCTCTAACTTGATTATGTGCAATTTGCAGCAGCAAGGTTAAGAATAATGGCAGGGTCAATGCAGAGGTAATTAGGGTAATCCGGTCCTTTCCTTTGCCAACAAACAGCAGTCAGGCACTTATTTCGGGAGGGGGATGTGCGCCTGATGATTAAGGACTTTAAGTGGCGCTGAAAACACTGATCAGTGCAAAGTACTTCACTGCCAGAAGGACCCACAAGATGCTCAAGCAACTCCAGACGTGAGAGTCACTCACTTTTCAGCAACGATGCTACAAACAAGAACAACAGAATCGTGCCTTGCAGGATGGAAACTCAGTATGCAAAAAGATGCCCGTGGTATCGTCGATGATACAGAGCCCAAATCCCCTGGAAACAGGAAGCACACAAGGCTTGATAAAGGCACAAATGTTTGAAAGACTGCCACGCCTCTTAGGCTCTGCCACAACAGCGTCACTCATCTCAGCAGGGCCTCCAGCCAGGGCCACCCTACAAATGGGCAAGATCAACAATTGGCCCTACACGCCCACTCTCTGCTGTGCCCCCCCCCCCCCCCCCGCCTTGTGGAAGAAAGTGCCTGAGGAGGTCAGGAAGGCTTCCATATGTCTTGTCTTCCTGCAAACAGAACTGTTCAGGAGACATTTTTATAAAGGTAATGGAGCTATACTAACATCGAAATGTATGAAAAGCCCTGCTTGGTCAGACCAATGCTCCATCTAGTCCAGCATCTTGTCTCACACAACCGGTTCCTCTGGAGTGCCAACAACAGGGCACGGAGGCTGAGGCCTTCCCCTGATGTTGCCTCCTAACTCTAGGATTAGTGCCTCTGAACGTGGAGGCTCCCTTCAGTCACCAGTTCAGTAGCCACGGATAGACCTATCCTCCATGAATCTATCAAATCCCTTTTTAAAGCTTTTTATTTCTGTGGCCATCAGTATATCCTCTGGCAGCAAATTCCACAATTTAATCACTTTCTGCATAAAGTAGTATTTCCTTTTGTCCATCCTGAACCTCCTGCCCATCAGTTACAAATCCTAGTATTTTGCAAGAAGGAGAAAAAAATTATCTTTGTCTACTCTCTCCAACCCATGCATAATTTTATAAACCTCTATCATGCGTGTCTCCCCCACCCACCCCCAAAGTCATCTCTTTTTTAACTGAAAAGTCCCAGGATCTTCAGCCTCTTCTCATAAGCAGGGGTCATTTCGTAGAAAAAGAAGTGCAGGAGCTCATTAGCATAACTCATTTGCATATGCTACACCATCTGACATCACCGGAAGTATGTCAGAAGGCAAGAAAGAAAGAGAGCGAGAGAAGGAAGGGAGGAAGGGGGAGAGAGAGAGAGAGGGGAAGGAAGGAAGGAAGGGAGGGATGGCCGAGAGGGGACAGCCACTAATCCAAGCCTCAGAAATGCCCCTATTCTGGGAGGATAGCTTCAGTGGTGGCTGAAGCCTTCAGAAGGCTGGTCGGAGGAACAAGGACCTTTCCAGGGGACGGGGTCATCTTGCTGCAGCCATGACACAAGCAGGCATTCCCCTGCTGGGGGGGGGGGGGGGCTGGCACCAACTCTCGGAGCTGCGCTCCCCCGAGCTCCTGCTCGAAATGACCCCTGCTCATAAGGAAGGTGCTCCAACCCCAGAATCATCTTGGTTGCTCTCCTCGGTACTTTCCCAAAACTGAATAGTTCAGGAGGTTGCCTTAATAAAGGGAAAGCTACTGTGGACTATTCCACTGTATACAGCAGGGGTCCTCAAACTACGGCCCGCGGGCCACATGCGGCCCACCGAGGGCATTTTTCTGGCCCGCCGGGTGTCACGTTGTCTGTCCTCCAATTCCCAGCAGCACACAAAGCAGCGGGAAAATTGCAGCCAACTCGTCCCGGGCCACATGACAAAGCCCCGCCCCCCTGCTTCCAGTCAGCCAGGAGGAGACAAAAGGAAGACTGGAAGAGGGTAAGTGTGGGGTGGCAGGCGCTCCGGCTGGCCCCAAGTCTCCTAGCCGGCTGAGAGGCCTCTCAGCTGGCTAGGAGACCTGCGCCAGTCCCAAGAGCCGGGCGGGGGTCTTTTTCGAGGCTTTTTGTGCTGCTGGGAATCGGAAGGGGAGAGAGAGAAAGAGAGAGAGAGAGGTGTCTCTTTCCCATCATGATGCCTGCAGTAGTGGAGTTTCAGGGAGAAGCAGCTGGGGGCTTGCTGCCTTAAGAAGTTTGTGAGGATGCCGAGTTCTTTGTTTCTTCGGAGAGGGAAAGAAAACAGCCCCGTCAACAGTGCCTTTTTGCGGACCTCCCCCCCCGCACGCCTTCCCTACCTGCAAAATAACCAAAGAAAAAGCCCATCTTCATAGTTTTTTTTTTAAAAAACTATAGTCCGGCCCTCCAACGGTCTGAGGGACAGTAAACTGGCCCCGTTTAAAAAGTTTGAGGACCTCTGGTATACAGTATGTATCATCTGCTTGCTGTATGCATCCGCCTGCTCTCGCTGCATCTTCTACTTATGTAATGTTATCTTCTGCAGTGCTTTAACACATCATTGTGACAGAAATCCTAAAACTCGCTGAGGCTCAAGAATGCCACATACAGGGTCTGGGATCTTGGGCCCCTGGAGATTCCATCAGAATGAGCTATTCATTCCACACTGGACCATTTCCTACCATTTTTGCTTTGTTACAAATCTCTGTAATCCTTTCCCAAATACACTGCTTATTCCACGTTACAGCCTGTTGAGTGCATCAATTTATGCTAGATAGTCCGCCTTGAGTCTCAGTAAGAGAGGTGAGCTATAAATGAGTACAGATAAAATAAATAAATAAAGAGCATCTAGTGCTGTAAACAGAATACTTTCAAGCTAATCTGAACGTGTGTGTGTGGGGGGGGGGGTGTTTCCTTACTAATGTGTGCACATGAGCAAATATGAGAAATGCAGTTAATGACAGGTGCCCACACAACTCTAACAGCGGGGCAGCAAGAACAAGATTTCCCACCTGCAACCAGGAAATGCAGCCCCTGATCTGGGAAATACAGGTTTTGTTTCATATTTGTGTGCTGTGAACTTGGCACTGCTTGAACCACAGGTCATTCAGAAAGTCCAGCTGGGAAGGAAAACAAATACAAAGCTCTCCTCCATTCACAGAAATTCCTCATTCAAGCCTCAGAAATTCCTCATTCAGCAAACACAGCCCTGTAGTTCTGTATACATCAAGGCATGTTCACATATATGTGGGCAGAATTCCTTCAGCACAAGAATGCATTCATGTGGTATATGGCATATAAACATCTTCTCGAGGAATACTCAGAAGCCATTATAGCCTTTTAGAATGAAACACAGGTAGGCACAGAACAAATCACTTGGGGGGGGAGGGGAATCTGAAAAATGTCATAATTAAGAGAAATTAATGTTGCCATTTCAGTTATCACAGAAGTCCAGATATAGAAAGTGCAAGGTAATTGAAGGAAGGGGCTGCAGCTCAGTGGTAGAGCATCTTCTCAGCACGCAAAAGGTCCCAGGTTCAATCCCTGGCATCTCTAGTTAAAAAGGATCCAGGCGGCAGGCAGGGGTCCTTTGGGGCCGGAGCGAGGCGGAGCAAAGCTCCGCCAGCTCAAGAGTGGCCACTAGGGCAGCCACGGGCTGAATCAGATTCTCTGATCTGATTCAGCCTGCTGTCGAATTGCCGCCGAAATTTGGCGGCAACTTTAAAAGCGACTGGAGGAGAGGGGGTTTGAGGGAGAGGCTCCAAATTTGCAGGGCACCTGCTGGGGCCTCTCCTCAAAATACCCACCAAGTTTCAAGAAGATTGGACCAGGGGGTCCAATTCTACAGGCCCCCAAACAGGTTGCCCCCAAACACTTTTAACACTTTTTCCCACCATAGAGAACAATGGAGGGGATGGAACAACCTGGTCCAATCTTCTTGAAACTTGGTGGGTATTTCGAGGAGAGGCCCCAGAAGCTACCCTGCAAGTTTGGAGCCTCTCCCTCAAACCCCCTCCCCTCCAGCCCCTCATATACCCTATGAGTTTTTTGCCATTGATTTCAATGGCCCATAGGGTATAATGGGGCTGAAACTGACATTCCCTTTCTGACACACTTCCGGTGATGTCAGGGGACGTGGCATATGCTAATGAGCTCCTGCACCTCTTTTTCTACGAAAGGACCCCTGGCGGTAGGTAATGTGAAAAACCTGGAGATAACACTGACCTTGAGGGACCAATGGTCTACTTCTGTGTAAGGCATCTTCATATGCTTACGTGTTCAAGAGAAATCCACAATTAGTTACAATATCCCATGACCAGTGTTCCCTCTAAGTTGAGTTAGTGTGAGCTAGCTCACAGGTTTTTAGCCTCTGGCTCATACATTTTTGTTTTAGCTCAGGAAGGATGGCTCCACAGCAAACTAATTTATGCAATAGCCAAATCGCTCGCGCACAACTTTAATGCCAGGAGCTCACAGAGTAGAATTTTTGCTCACAAGGCTCCACAGCTTAGAGGGAGCATTGCCCATGACCAAAGAAAATCACCAAAAAACAGTCAAAAGAAAATCTGCGTTTTTGTTCTCCATCCCCATTGCTTATTTGCTAGGGTGGAAATCCATGGCTGAACATTTCATAACTAGTCTCTTTAGCCGTGCATCTGAAGCATAGAAAAACCCAGGATATTAATAGCATCCAGATTCATATTTAAAAGCAACACCCAACAAGTGCAGATTTGGGTCCATTTTAGAAGGCTTCCATGACACAGGGAGCTATGTATGGTGGAGAAGCAAGGAAACATCTGTCCTAGATACCACTGACACCCATGTGAACATCTGCATAGGGATTGTGTGTATAAAATCCAAAGTACATAGGCCAAATTGTGGAAACAGTACCCCACATATAATCCAGGAGTGGAATGCATAACTGGTTCCTTCATGCATATACCCCCATGCAACCATTACATCCCTGCGTGGTCATCTGTTGGGACCTATCTTTTCACTTAGACTATTTAATATCAGTGTTAAGCCACACAATGGGACTGTCCATTGCTTTGGGAATGGGTGTTACCTATATGCTGGTAACAACCAACTTTGTATTTAACTAAGCCACCAGAAGCAGCCATTTCTGTCCTGGGTAGACATCTGGAATGCTGCAGCCAACTGGATCAAGGGGAATCTAGAAAATTAGGTGGTGATACTGGTTACTAGAAAGCGGATAGTTTTGAGGGAATCTCATATCTTTGTCAAACTGTGTGAAATGCTTGGGGGAGTTTCTGGACCCTAATACATAAGCAGGCTGGTATTGCTGCCATGAATGCTTTCTCCAGTTACATTTGGTTGAGATATTAGCTTCCTTCCTAGAATCAGCTGATTTGACCATACTAATCCACATTACTGTAAATTCAAAACTAGATTATTCCAAACAGACACACCTGGCAGACAGGATCGGAAGGTAAGATCTTGCTCCCTCGCTGTGGGTGGCCTCTGAGAATAAGAAAATTTCTGGGAACCAGCCGTCACACAAAAAACATTAATGACCATCTTCTACAGCTCATTAAAAAGCGTATCCTTCTTCAAGAGCTTTTAACATACGTGTCCCTTAGATTTAACACTTGACATGGAAACTTAGACCTACAGCAAATGCACACCCAATAGTAGAATTGTCAGAGATCCCAGGCAGCTTCTGGGGAGAGATCAGAAGCTAGCCATGCCTTTGGAGTTCGAATGGCAAGGGGCTCAGAAGTCCTTCTGGATGGAAAATGCATCTGCAGGAGAATGCGGACTTTTATAACGAGAACGTTTATTAACAGAGAGAAATGCATGGCAGGAATCCTGAGACCAGAATCAAACTCTTGGGCAGATGGTATCTTTTTTTTAAAAAACCCCAAACCCAGACTTTACTCCCACTAAATCTGACAAAAATGAAATTCATCCACCAAATTCCTTCCCTCCACCACAGCCCAATAGCTCAGCATATGTTGCTAATAGATTTATATTGCTGTTCACAACAGATTTTGTTTCAAAAATAAAAGAAACGCAGGCCAGTTGCCAACAAAATGTATAAATCAAAGTTGTGCGTCTTTAAATATATTCATACGCACCATGTGACAATATGCACACTGTACTTCCAAAACTTGTTTGGCACAAAAGCCATATCATACCACCTTCGATCATCTCTTAGCTGCCCTGACTTCCGGACTATGAGAAGCCCAAACCTAGACTTGGACACATAGACCCAACACACCTATGTCTCTAAAATCTCTCTTTTCATCTCCACTTCATTCTCCTGCTAGCAAGCAACTTTACAAAATAAGAGATTGCGTTAAAGTGTATTGTATTTGATGTATCTGCATAGGTTGGACATTTCTGTCTTCTCAAACCAAGCAGGTACCTATTCTGGTGAGAATTGGGCTCCCGGACGCCCGGCCACGCCAATGGCGCCCGGGGGCAGCTTTGCCACGCCGCAGGAGGGCGGGGCAGCAACGGGGAGGACGCGCAGCGTCCTGCAGCCAGGGGGCGGGGCTGGCCTGTTTAAAAGGCCAAGCCCCGCGCCCCCTCGTCCTCTTGGATCCACGTGCTCGGCGTTTCCAGTCGGAGGAGCAGCATCGGCCTCGGCGGCGGCGTGGGATCGGCGGCGGGAGCTTTCAGGCCTCGGCGGCGGCGTGGGATCCGGAGACGGCTGCAGGGGACGCCCTCGTTCAGCGGACGCGGAGGCGGCGGCGAGGGACGCGCGGCGGCGGCGGACCGGGGAGCAACGACGCGGAGGCGGCTGCGGGGGACACGCGGCGGCGGCGGGCCTCGTCGGGGCGACGCGAGGAGGAGGAAGCTTCACGAGACGCGCGGCGGCGGGCCAGCAGACCTCGGCGGCGGCGCGGGATCGGCGGCGGAAGCGTTCAGGCCTCGGCGGCGGCGTTGGATCCGGAGACGGCGGCAGGGGACGCCCTCATTCAGCGGACGCGGAGGCGGCTGCGAGGGACGCGCGGCGGCGGCGGACCTGGGAGCAACGACGCAGAGGCGGCTGCAAGGGACACGCGGCGGAGGCGGGCCTCGTCAGGGCGACGGGACGGCGCAGAGGAGGCTGCACACAACGCGCAGCGGCGGGCCTCATCGCGGCGCCCGAGGGCGGCAGGAAGCAACGCGGCGGCGATAGGGAGCGCCTAGGCCTCAGCGGGGCACCCCAGGTCAGCAGGGAGCGACTCGGCGGGGGGCGGAGAGGCGACGGCGGCGGCAGGCCCCCAGCGACGGCATAGCGGCGCGACCCAGGCAACCCAGAGGAGCGGCGCAGCAGGACTCGGACGGCTATCCGGGGACAGAGCAGCGGCGGTGCTTTTACGCCGCAGGGTTTGTTTGGGGCGCGGGTGTTACTAATTAGCGGAGGCCAGCACCGGAAAGGGGGGGGGTACCTGCTAGTCGGCAGAGGCCCGCTCTGGAGGTGTGAGTGCTTCCTTTGAGCACTATTCCTTAATTTATAAGCCCTACTCCTTTTACTTTAGCGGTCAGAGGGTGCGCTCGGCCGGCCTTTTTCGGGGGGTTTTGGGTCACCCACCCCTGATTTGTTGCCCAGCAATCCGGGTTACCAGCCTAAGGCCATTCAGCAATACAGTTGCGATCTGGGAGGGTCAGGTTGGTTTCTCACTCCTCCATTTGTGGCTGCTAGGTTGGTTGGCTGGCCATAGTTCTGTCAGATATCCTTCTCTTCACTGCCAGCCCGGTTGGGTTCTGTTATTTGTTTAGTTGGTAGGCCCTCCTCCTTCATCCATCGCCCAGCCTGCTGCCATTCACTAGGCGCGGGCTGTGCTCTGGGGGGGTGCGGTCTGGTTCCACACGCCTCCATTTGAGGCGCCGGGGTTGGCTTCGGCTGGCCATAGTTCTGTCTGGTCTTCTTTCCCCTTCACTGAAAGCCGGGTTGGTGCTGGTTAATTTTGGTTTCTTCAATTAACACTTCGTGGCCAGTTTCATCGCATAGGGCCATGGCTTCGAGAAAGGGGCAGGGCAAGTCTAAGGGCAAGCAGCCTGCTCCCAAGCCTAAGGGGACGCAGCCAGCTCCACGACGACCCCCTGCACGTCCGGCTCCACCGCCATCGGACGGAGAAGAGGACGACCCAGTCAACGCAGCTATTCTCCGTCGGCTGGAGGTCTTAGAAAGGAGCAGGGGTGTATCACGGGAAGAGGTGGAGGCTAAGAGGCCTAGGAAGGATTCTAATTCTTCCTTTCAAGCTCAGGTGTTGGCACGCTTGGCGTTCTTGGAGGACGGCGGGGGGCCTGCACCGGTGGACGACGTGGAGGGACTGCAGTCCGGCTCACGCAATCTTGGCCCGGAGGAGCAACAGGTTGGGGTGTTCAATGGGCCATGGCGTCAGGAAGGTAAGGCCGCCGACTGGGGTACAACGGGATCACACTGGCCTTGGGGCCCTTACCCTCCAGGGGCTATGGGATCCATCACACAGCCATCACCAGTTAACGGCCCACAAGGTACGCTGGTGGCTCCGCCTCCACACCAGGGATATTGGTCGGGGTGGGGTTCTCCCAGTGCGGCCTCCTATGACTCGGTACACGCAGGTGCTATACCGAGTGGGGATGCAGCCCTCCCCCTAGGGGATCACTTGTCCACTTCCACTAAAGAGAAGATTCTTAGGGGAGAGTTTGTAGATGTTTTCTCTCTATTGTACAGGGAGTTAGAGAAAAAGGACAAGGAGGACCTTGATGACCGGGAAAAGGAACGGTTAAAAAGGAGGGTGGTGGACAGAACCTGGGCAAATTGGTACCCGGGATTTCTAATATATGCGGCAGTAATAGTGAGGCACCAACCATGGAGGGCCTTTGCGATGCTCCAGTACATGGACATCGTTTACAAAGCATTCACCGATTTCCCGAGCCCAGCATGGTCACAGTATGACGAAGAATTTCGTATGCGTGCGGCCATGAATCCTGCTATAAGGTGGGATCAGATTCAACCTCAATTGTGGTTACAGGTGATGTCCTCAGCCAAGCTGTCTGGGGGAGAGAGGACGCATAGCGGTCATTCGGTGAGAAGAGCTGCAGTGCAGCCAGGTACCCGCGCCCAGGCGGGGCAGGCGGTTCAGCGACGCCCGCTTTGCTGGGAGTTCACCTCCCATGGGACCTGTGGCCGCAAGGCATGCTCTTTTCGACACGAGTGTCCGCTATGCGCAGGCCCCCATGCCTTTGCACACTGCCCCAAGCCAAAGGGTAAGGGAAGTGGTAGAGGTGGTAAACGCGGAGGAGGAGGGAGCGGTCACAACCCCCAGCTTGAAAAAGGGCCCCAGCCCAATTAAGTTATGGGTTTTGGAGGACTGGTTGCGGGATTACCCCCGAGTCTGCGACCGGGTTTACCTATTGGAAGGATTTCGGGGGGGCTTCAGAATACCTTACCAAGGACCTAGGGAGGCATATATGGCTCCACATTTAAAATCTGTTGTCGGAATGGAGCATATAGTTCGAGAAAAGATCGCTAAAGAATGTAGGGAAGGTAGAGTCCTCGGCCCCTTTTCTACTCCTCCTGTTCCAAAGTTAAGGGTTTCCCCATTAGGAGTGGTGCCTAAGAAAGCACCTGGAGAGTATCGCCTCATTCACCACTTATCCTACCCACGGGGGGAATCGGTGAACGACGCGATACCAGACCACTTATGTTCCGTTAGATACACGTCCTTTGATCAGGCACTGCGCGTAGTGCGCCAGTGCGGCAAGGGGGCGGAGCTGGCGAAGTGTGACATCAAATCAGCCTTCCGCCTCCTTCCTGTTCACCCAGACGATTTCGAGCTCTTGGGGTTTGCTTTCGAGGGTAAATTCTACATGGATAGGGCACTGCCCATGGGATGCTCGGTGTCTTGTGCCGCTTTTGAACGGTTTAGTTCCTTTTTGGAATGGGCATTGCGGTACAGGACCGGCCTCGACAGTACAGCCCACTATCTGGATGACTTTTTATTGGTAGGGGGGATGGGGACGGGACAGTGCGGGTACCTGATGTCGAGTTTTATCGCTATGGCAGGGGAACTTGGTGTTCCTCTTGCTCATGACAAAACAGAGGGCCCCACATCCACCCTGACCTACTTAGGAATAGAAATTGATACAATGGGACAGTGCTGCAGGTTGCCTGGGGACAAACTAGAGGCATTACGGAGCTTGGTGGACACAGCGATGGCACAGTCAAAGGTGACATTGCTGGAATTACAGCGGTTGATTGGCCATCTCAACTTTGCTTGTAGAGTCGTGGCACCCGGGAGGGCCTTCGTCAGGAGGCTGTGTGAGTCGATGACGGGTCTTCGCCTACCACACCATAGAGCTAGGGTAACCAGGGGGATGCGGGAGGACCTCCTTGTATGGCAGCAATTCTTGCGGTCATACAACGGGGTTTCCTTCTGGCGCGAGGAGCTCCTACTGGAGGCTGAGCTGCAGGTCACTTCAGATGCCGCAGGTTCCTCTGGGTTTGGTGTATATTTTAGGGGCCATTGGTGCGCGGGTGACTGGCCGCAGGACTGGGTCCAGGCAGGATGGGTCCGGGACCTGACATTCCTGGAATTTTTCCCAATTGTAGCAGCTGTGTGGGTTTGGGCAAGGGAGCTTTCGAATCGAACGGTCCACTTCTGGTGCGACAACATGTCCACAGTACACGTGATCAACTCCCTGACATCAAGGTCGCCCAGGGTCATGGCTCTGGTGCGGGCCTTTACGCTGCAGTGTTTGCGTCATAACATCATGTTTAGGGCCAGGCACGTGCCGGGGGTCAGTAATGGGGTTGCGGATGCTCTCTCTCGCAAACAGATGGCGAGATTCCGTCAGCTAGCTCCGGAAGCCGACCAGTTCCCAGTACGGCTGCCAGAGGAGGTATGGAGGATTGGAGGGCTGAGGCCAACAGGGCCATGCATTTGGCCCTTGCCCCGGCCACACGAAGAGCTTACATGAGGGCGGGTAAGCAGTTCCTGTCCTTCCGGGAGGGGGTCGGTCTGCAGCAAATCTGGCCCATACCAGTGGCGCATTTGATGCAGTTTTGTGTAGCTATGAGAAGGGAAGGCCTGGCAGCACACACCATCAGGGGCAAGCTGTCAGCACTGGCCTATGCCAGTAAGGCGGCTGGGTTTGAAGATCCAACGGGCGATTTCCGAATTCGGCAGATGCTGGAGGGCTGGTCACGGGAACATGGCAGGGTTGCGGACACCAGGAAGCCCCTGACCCCAGATGTGCTGCGGGGGCTCGGGGCACAATGGGTTCACTGCTGCAGTGATGCCTATGAGGCTGCCCTGTTTCAGGCGGCATCTCTGGTTGCCTTTTTTGGGGCGCTGCGAGTCAGTGAGCTGGTGGCCGGCTCTCGAGGAGACGCCTCTGGCACTGCCCTGGAGAGGCGGGACATCTCTTTCCCGGACTCGAAAGTTAGAATTAGGCTGCGCCGATCCAAAACCGATCAGCGCGGTAGGGGTTCCGAGTTCGAGTTGGACCGCTGTTCTGAGGCAGAATTATGCCCAGTGCTGGCTTTACGCCACTATGTGTCACTGCGGGGGAACGGCCACGGGTACCTATTCCGGCACGGGGATGGTACCCCTCTCACCAGATTCCAATTTTGGAGTGTGACAAGGAAGGCACTGGAGCGGTTGGGATTGGGGGGAGTTAGGTTTGGAACCCACTCCTTTCGGATTGGGGCGGCATCCACAGCAGCGGCTATGGGGTACCCCAACAGTGAGGTTCAGAGGATTGGGCGATGGAGGTCCCGCTGTTATAAAGGTTATGTTCGGGCTTGCAAGACGTAGGTTGATTGACGTTGGGGATAGGTAGGGATAGGTAGATGGCATTGCCAACTTAATCCAGTTCCCTTTTTCAGAGGCTGCGGATGGTGGGACAAGACGGCGTGTTCTGGTCTGCGGCCATAGCATGATCTTTTGGGCGGCTCATCAGGCCCGAAGGACACCCATTGGGTCTCAACTGGGCCTTAGTGACCGGGCAGTGGTTGAGTGGCTGGGGCGGAGAGGCATGGGGTGGCCGGCGCTCCTTCCCCTGCTATTTGATGAACACAGAGGGCTTCTGCCTCAGGTCTTGGTGATACACTTGGGGGGTAATGATTTGGGGCTGATGAAGGGGAAGGCGCTTGTGGTGCAGGCAGAGGCTGACCTTGCGAGGATAAGAGCAAGGTGGCCAGGCGTGCAGATTGTTTGGTCAGCCATCCTACCCCGCAAGGCGTGGAGGAACTTGGGCGACCCCAGGTGTATTGACCGTGCCAGGCGAAAGGTCAACAGGCAAATGCGGAAGGCCATGGAATCCGGGCTGGGTATCTTTCTACAGCACCCCGAGATACGGGTTGAATTGTCCGATCTGTACAGGCCGGACGGGGTGCATTTGTCTGAGAAGGGCAATGAAATATTTTTACGGGATTTGCAGCACGGGATTCGGCTAGTGCTTGGTCACTGAATGGGGAGCAAAGGCCAAAGCAGAGGCTTGGCCTTGGCTGTGGCAGGTTGTGCAAGCAAGTAAACGGAACTGGTGAGCACCTTATGGCATATCCCGTTAGGGAACAGGAGGTCATCAGGAACTGCCTTCGGGTTTTTTAAGGCCCAGGGTAGGGAATGATGATCGCCTCTGGGAACCTCTTAGGTCGGCGCCTCCCTGCACGTTTTAAGGCTTCAGGGGTAGGCGCTCCTAGGTGGCAACCAGCTTGCCAGGCTGCCGGGCACGAGCTAGATCGATGGCTCAAGGCCGGAGCTGGGGGTGACCCGCCCTACAAGGGCAAGGAGGCAGGTCAGGGAATGACGCCTGCCTTGCCTGTTCCAGGCTTGCTTAGTTCTGGTTATCCCGTTGCTGCAATGTTTTGTAAATTAATAAAGTGGCCCTGGTTTAATTCCAAGACTGTTGTCTGTCTCGTTATTCCTGCTGGGGTGGCAATTGGGCTCCCGGACGCCCGGCCACGCCGATGGCGCCCGGGGGCAGCTTTGCCACACCGCAGGAGGGCGGGGCAGCAACGGGGAGGACGCGCAGCGTCCTGCAGCCAGGGGGCGGGGCTGGCCTGTTTAAAAGGCCAAGCCCCGCGCCCCCTCGTCCTCTTGGATCCACGTGCTCGGCGTTTCCAGTCGGAGGAGCAGCATCGGCCTCGGCGGCGGCGTGGGATCGGCGGCGGGAGCTTTCAGGCCTCGGCGGCGGCGTGGGATCCGGAGACGGCTGCAGGGGACGCCCTCGTTCAGCGGACGCGGAGGCGGCGGCGAGGGACGCGCGGCGGCGGCGGACCGGGGAGCAACGACGCGGAGGCGGCTGCGGGGGACACGCGGCGGCGGCGGGCCTCGTCGGGGCGACGCGAGGAGGAGGAAGCTTCACGAGACGCGCGGCGGCGGGCCAGCAGACCTCGGCGGCGGCGCGGGATCGGCAGCGGAAGCGTTCAGGCCTCGGCGGCGGCGTTGGATCCGGAGACGGCGGCAGGGGACGCCCTCATTCAGCGGACGCGGAGGCGGCTGCGAGGGACGCGCGGCGGCGGCGGACCTGGGAGCAACGACGCAGAGGCGGCTGCAAGGGACACGCGGCGGAGGCGGGCCTCGTCAGGGCGACGGGACGGCGCAGAGGAGGCTGCACACAACGCGCAGCGGCGGGCCTCATCGCGGCGCCCGAGGGCGGCAGGAAGCAACGCGGCGGCGATAGGGAGCGCCTAGGCCTCAGCGGGGCACCCCAGGTCAGCAGGGAGCGACTCGGCGGGGGGCGGAGAGGCGACGGCGGCGGCAGGCCCCCAGCGACGGCATAGCGGCGCGACCCAGGCAACCCAGAGGAGCGGCGCAGCAGGACCTATTCTGTAGTATTCTGTAGTATTCTGTATTCTGTCTGTATTCTGTAGTATTCTGTAGCAGTACCTATTCTGGTGAGAAATGAAATGCTATTAAATGCTGTTTGTGAATAAAAGCTGTGGTAGAGTTAAGGCTTGAGCTCGTAATGCTGTAACAGATTATTCCAGTTTGTAATGGCGCTGAGGCCTTACACAAAAAGCAGGTGAGGTGGGAAAATGTATCATTACTACTTCCAAATGTAGGTTGGGCTTGCACATCTGGATCTTGCTCTATACCACATACACTCAACACTCTCACACAGCACACAGAAAAGAAGAACTGCAGGGTGGAAAGCTTGAGCACAGCCCCTCCCTGCTCCTCAAGTGCTGCGTCTTTATGGAATGCTGCTTCGGTATGGAAGACCACAAAACCTGCAATCAGAACAGGCACACTTTAGAATCCAGCTATCTCACACTGTTTGCGGAGCTCACGTCTGCTACAATCACCAATGTGCAGCTTTACGTGTTGACATTTTAAGCAAGTGCTTGCCACAGACCTCAGGTGGCATACAAAACCAATGCCTACATTTATTTTCATTGTGCGTTCACAGACACACGCGATGGGAAACCACGGCAGGTTCCCTCTTTGGAGGCGCTGCATCAAGCCCTGGCTTCAGCTCGGCTGTTTTAATATTGGGGACACACACAAACCGCCCCCCCCCCAGGCAAGTGCTTGACATAGGGGACTTTCTGTGCTTTCTGGAGTTCATGAGTAGATAACCTTGGCCAGGGGTCATTTTGTAGAAAAAGAGGTGCAGGGGCTCATTAGCATAACTTATTTGCATATGCTACGCCACCTGACATCACTAGAAGTATGTCAGAAGGCAAGAAAGAAAGAAGAGAGAGAGAGAGAGGAAGGAAGGAAGGAAGGAAGGAAGGAAGGAAGGAAGGAAGGAAGAGCTGGCAGAGAGGGGACCGCTACTAATCCAAGCCTCAGAAATACCACTGTTCTGGGAGGATGGCTTCAGTGGTGGCTGAAGCCTTCAGAAGGCTGGTCAGAGGAACAAGGACCTTTCCAGGGGACGGGGTCATTTTGCTGCAGCCAGGACACAAGCAGGCATTCCTCTGCACGGGGGCGGGACGGGACTGGCACCAACTCCTGGAGCTGCATTCCCCCGAGCTCCTGCTCGAAATGACCCCTGACCTTGGCCACCACAACTAACTCCTGCTCCAAGCTGATTAACTGGGATTCACAGGCCGACGTGAGCAGAGGTCTCTACGCTCGACTTGACTGGCCTTGCCCAGGGGTTTTATGATTGGTCACTGGCAATCTTGCCTCACTCTGTGCTCAGCTGTTTGCCTGGGCAATAGTCTACCTCACACTGCCCTTCGACCTGCTCCCATTCAGCCTTGGTCCAGTGCCACCCCAGGTTCCTGCTCTCAGTTCCTTTGAACTGCACTGTTGTTGGGTAAGCTCAACCAACGACTACAGTCTTATTCCCCCTGTGAGACCTTATTGCCTTCATACCAGGCACTAGCTTCTTTTGTTGGCCCTCCCACTTGACACAGAACAACCCAGCCTGCTTCAACCAGGTGGGCCCAAATTAGTCCCACGGAGAACACTGCATGGATAAGAATTTATTTTCCCCCGAGTACAGAGCTGTTCTATTTCTGGGAAGGTCCTTTCTGTGGCTTCTCCCTGTGTGGTTACTTATTTCATATGGCAATGCTGGCTTCCCTTCCACGGGACTTGCATGGTTTTGCGCTACTCTCCCCTACCAAGTAGGGAAGGAAAGAGAGGTGTGTTTGGAAGGGTAGAAATGGGTCGTCCAAGAAGTCTCATGTTTGCATCCTGACACACACTGATTAAAACACAAATCACAACTGGAAAGGGAGCAGGATTTCCTACCCAGGGAGACCAGGATTTCCTACCCAGGGAGAGAAGCATCTTCAGATAGACACTACAGATTATGTATGCTTCCAAACTCAACCCCAAGTTTCTTAACCTGGGCCATCTGTGCAGCTGAGCTGTTTTCCTAGTCTTCCTTAGGGCTGAATGTGCTGAAATAGATTCTGGTCGGGTAGCCGTGTTGGTCTGAAGCAACAGAACAAAGTTTGAGTCGAGTGGCGGCTTTAAGACCAACAGAGTTTAATTCTGGGTATACGATTTCGTGTGTATGCACGCGAAAGCTTATGCCCAGAATTAAACTTTGTTGGTCTTAAAGGTGCCACTCGACTCAAACTTTGTGCTGAAATAGTTCTACTCGGGACACCAAGGCCACAATCCTGAAATTATTAGAAACCTGGTCCCATTAAACTCACTAATGGGCATAAGAGGCTGCTTTAGAGCCAGTTTGGTGTAGTGGTTAAGTGCGCGGACTCTAATCTGGGAGAACCGGGTTTGATTCCCCACTCCTCCACTTGTACCTGGCTGGATGACCTTGGGCAAGCCATAGCTCTGTACCAGCTGTTCTCTCAAGGACAGCTTGGGAAAGAGCTCTCTCAGCCCCACCTACCTCACAGGGTGCCTGTTGTGGGGAGGGGAAGGGAAAGGAGTTTGTAAGCCGCTCTGAGACTCCAAGTGAGTGAAGGGCGGGGTATAAATCCAATCTCTTCTTCTTCTTCTTCTTCTTCTTCTTTACAATTCCTTACCTCCTCTATATCCCCCTTCCCCGCACAACTGCCGGCTGCAGCTGGAAGGATCCCCAACAGGGACCCATTCCTTTCTCCCTCAATATGCTGCCCAGTACTGTATACACAGTAGTAACTCCCTCACCACGCCGGTACAGGGCACTCTGCTATAACATTGCTTACTGGAGGTCTTTGCTGTCTGAAGGAACTGTTTCTAAATTCTGAATCTCAGTGAGAAGAGTGAGCTGTAAACGGAGCAAACGAAACAAAACGATTTCCAGGGTCTGAGGTGTTTGAAGTAAAACTGTGGAGCAGTATGTTGCTTAAGCACGGATCTGAGTAGAACAGTCTAACAGACAGCCTCTCTCATTCTCTCTCCCTCCCCACACGTATCTGTGCCAACATTCATGGGCTTTTCGCCATCAAGTCAGAGTTGACTTACGGCGACCTGGTGAGGTTTTCAAGGCAAGAGACATTCAGAGGTAGTTTGCCATTGCTTGCCTTCTCAGAGCAACCCTGCTATTCCTTGGAGGTCTCTCATCCAAATACTGACCGGGGGCTACCTCCGCTTAGCTTCTGAGACCTGACGAGATCGGGCCAGCCTGCGCCATCCAGAACAGGGCAGGTAGCCACATGCATGTAATTAAATGTATTAAACTCAACCCACAGGCTGCATGGGTTAACACCTCAAGGTGTTGATATAATATTAATTCAGCCCTCCCAAGAGAGCCAGTATAGTGTAGTGGTTAGTGTGTCAGACAATGATCAGGGAGATCCAGGTTCGAATCTCCACCAGTACAGTTTCAAGATTTATGACGAGTTGTATTTGATAGGAAGTACCCCAGAGGTTGGGGAGAACCTAAAAACCTGTCTACATTTCTTACTTGAAGCCTCTCCATCTTAAGTAGAAGTTGTTTTCTGAAGAAGAATATGAAATGAAAGCAGAATCTCGAGCCTTTGTCTGTACATGCTCAGAGACTTTTTTGTTTGCAGTGAATTTGTACATGCTCAGAGACTTTTTTGCTTGCATTTAGAGACTTTGTGAATCCCAGCTGATATTAAGTGCATACTTATCATAGTATGCTTAAAGTTCTAAAGTGCACATAAACTTGGTGTTCAGTACAATTGTTATCTGTGCCGTTTTCAGTACTTTGTCTTGGACTACTTGTGTATTTACTGTATTATCAAATCTCCACCCTGCCATGGAATCCTGCCAGATCACCTTGAGCCAGTCACACACACTCCTAGTCTAACCCACTTCGCAGGGTCCTTGTGAGGATAAAAATGAAGAATGATGTAGCCCATTCTGGGTCCCCCCAGGGAAGAAAGGTGGGGTGTATAAATGAAGTACATAAACAAAAATAAATACAAATATGCTGAGAGTGTTCTCACCACTCAGCTTGGGAACGGTGTGCATCTATGCCTGTCCTTGCATCCACGAAAACAAGAGCAAAAGAACCAAAGGAAAACACTGAACTCTCCACCAGGCAGAGAACTCCACTGTCAAAAGCTGTACTACCACATAAAGACACTGCAAACGGGTATATGTTACTGTAAACTACTATCTATGCTGCTGATCAGCAAGCACTTCGGAGGCTTTTGACCAAATGTGGTAAGGCTGGCCTAGCTAGCAACTTCTGTTAGGATGAAAAGCCATGAAGGGGCCCTGCTGTAGGAAATACTGGAAAACAGGCAAGCCATCGGGTTGGAACTGACACTGTAACAGGAGAAGTCTGAGGATATGGAACCCATCGATGCTCACTATGACTCAGCGAGTCCTGTGTCGTTGCAAAAGCGCACAGCTCAAGCCCGGAGTTTTGGCCTCTACACCATTATGGCTTTCTTCCCTCAGCTCTCCATCTCTGTCTATAATGTAAACACGCGCTCTTATGAATTAGCCGCAGAAATGCTGATGCACACGGACAAGCAGCTGCTGGGAAGCGGCTTCATGTCGCTCTCCGCGCCGGCTGGTCCACGGGCTCGCGTCGCCCGGCTTGCATCGCACCAGCTCGACTAAAAGACCAGGCATTTTCCTCCAGGCCACATGGGGAGGCAGACATTACAGGCAAGTACAGGGTATGCCCTAAATACTTTTTGCAATGCTGAATCAGACCTCTGGGTGAGAACATAAATCTCCAGAAGTTAGGGTTCCAGACACTTCCAAAATCCCCAAAGCGACCAGCCGGATCCTGAGGTAGAGGGCAAATCTGTATTTCATACCTGTCTTTCCTCCTACCCAAACCCAGCTGGCAACTCATAAGAAAGCATGATTAAAAAGCTACTGGGCCACAAGGTTAACATCGTCCTTTGTGTACAGATAATGGAACACACACAGGGAGTTCTATGACTCATGGATTTGTCATAGTTGGTTATGCCAGCTTCACAAAAATATGTGACAAAAAAAACCTGGCTTTCAAACGACTGGCCACCTGGATTGGCGCAATAATATCTTATAGTTCAGAGGTTCAGGATGCATGAATAACACCGCCGTTACCAAGCGCAAAGCCTCCAAGATCCCTAGTGAGATCTATCCCTTCGGGAGTCTGTGGTGAAGCTAATGGCCATGGATCAGATTCAAAAGAATGAAAGAGCAGTCAAGGGCTCCAAAATCCCCAAGCACAGCACAAAACATTGGGAGGCGTGCACCAATTAAATCATAACCTGTAGCATAAAAAGACACCCATTTTCAGTCTCAAATCCTCAAAGGAGATGCCAACAGTTGGATCATTAAATGGGTTTTGCATGCATGTGTAAAGCATACGCATAACAGTTTACCAAAAAAGAATAAGTGTTGGGGCAGCTGGATTAATCAAACTTTCGCACAAACAAATTTCTTGACGTCATGAATCTTCATGACTCCCAGCCAAAGCACAACTCCATGCGTCAGGATAGTTTCTGACTCCACTGAATCTGCTACTTGTAATCTCCGGGTCCATGCTCAGGAAATCTGTATATGCGACCCAAGCTTCTTGGTCCTTCAGTGCTCTCAAGGGCAGGATTTCTCCCACTCAGAATTAGACATCCCAAAATGAGATGAACTATCGACTCTGGATTCCTTGAAACTATATGAGAGAGCAGCTCCTTAAAAGAAGGATCTGTGTATACATTTTTTTTTCTTTTGCAAGTATTAAGACTTGCTTAAATCAGAGTATCCAATTATAATGTACAGTGAATGCTGAGAAACTTAAGAGCACAGCAACAACCTAACCCTTTCAACCAGAACACTTACTGTACAGCATTTTTGTGAAAATAAATGCATATCAGAAAACCACTGCAAAACCCTTTGAAGCACCAATGTGTCAAACCCAGACATTTATCCTCTGTCTCCAAGGTTTCCTACATCTGACATTCTAGCTTTGCCTGTTTTGAACATCCCGAATTTCAACTCCTCTAGCCCTTAATCTGGATGCTGAAGTTAGAATGCAAGGTTACAAAGGGATAACAAATGCAAAAGGATATGATAAATATGTATTGCTTTTGGGAACAGGTGATTAGTTCTTTGCCTGCTTACTGGGGGCAACAGCAGTTGTTCTTGGGTATGCGGGCAGGTACGAGTCTCATTCCCTTTCAGAGCCGTTACAGAGCCACTCGGAGCCTTTTAAGAGATACCTAAACGTCCTGATTTCAACTGACAGTGAACTGTGAGCAACTTAACAAATTATCTTGCTCCTTTTTAAAAAAGTTATCCCCTGTACTGAATGCCTTTCTGAGGGTTCAGAGTTTCCACTGGGGTTTGGGGTCTGACAAATCCTGACTGCACTCCTCTCTGGAATTAAAGAAATAAAACTGAATAAAAATTTCCATTCTGGTGCTGAGCTCCTGCTCTGGTCTAACAAGACCAGGGAAAGGAAAAGGAAAAGGAAAAGGAAAAGGAAAAGGAAAAGGAAAAGGAAAAGGAAAAGGAAAGGAAAGGAAAGGAAAGGAAAGGAAAGGAAAGGAAAGGAAAGGAAAGGAAAGGAAAGGAAAGGAAATAGTGGCGGGAAGACTATAAAAGACAGACTGATTAGGTAACCCAAAAGGTTAAGAAAAAGAAAAACTGTAAAAACACACACACCCTGAGACAGATGTTTTTAATAAAACTGTAAGAATCCCTCCCCCACATACACACCCAGGCCCATAGCTACAGTGGGGCATTTTGGGGCTCTGCCCCCCTTAATTGAAAGCCCTGCCCCACAAGTAGCCTTGCCAGAAACATTTTTGAAACATGCAGTTAATTTGCATGTTCCCCAAAGGCTCCTGGGGATGCTTTTGAAAAACTCACCATGACCTAGGTGGTGTACAACAGGACCGGGCTAGCAGAAAGGGGGACTGTTGGAGATGTATCGAAGGTGCCACTCTTGAGGGCCCTTCTAAGCTTTCGTGCCCTGTGGAAGGGAACTTAAAAGGTATTTAAATGCCTTCTGAAGGCAATGAAATGCCCTCTGAGCTGTTTTTTCCCTAGGAACTGACCCACTCGCTGCCCTGTCCCTTGAACAGAAGGGCTAGAAACAGGCTCAGAGCCTCTCCCTTCAAAGACAGGCATTCCGATTAATTCAATTAACTGTGATTTAACTGCCCCCCTAAAAATTTAAATGCCCCCTGAACAACAACAAAAATCCCAGCTACGGGCCTGCACACATCCAAAATAATCTAATGTCCTACAAGCAGAGCAATTTGCCTTTCTCAGTGGCACATATTATCAAAAAGATTGCCACAGATGTACCACAACGCATAGGTAAAACCTTTAAACCTGAGCGAATCCCGCTGCAGCTGTGGGGGTGGGCAGAGAAGGAGTAGCTCCTGCTGAACAGAGCCAAGCACAGAGATGGTGCCGGCGGCAGCATGGGTCAGTCTCACCTGGAGCGCGGCCTCTCACATGGCTAGGTCAGAGGCAGCTGCCACCAGCTGACAGCCCCCCCCGACCCCCCAAGCAGATGCTGTCGCTTGCTTTTGCCCTTCACTTCCAGGAGGGAAGGAATGAAACTGGGAAGGCAGAGCGAGCGATCCAGCCTCCCCTCGCAGTCGAGCAGAGTGTGGTAGTCCACTCATGCCGGCTACCTTCTGTGCAAGCCTGGAATGCGTTTTTGGCACCACCAGTGTATCCACTCCCCGCGAAGCACAAAATCCCTTCATTCTGAAGAAGGCCACTGAAACACCCATTACTTTAACTTTGAAGGAATGACAGAACAACCTCTGTGACTCTAAATCCCTGGGCCACAGCGTCACAGGAAGGATGTGCAATGGCTCAGTGTAAAAACCATGTTGTTAGTTCGCTTGAGGAAAGGTGTGTGCAAGACGCAGCCTTTGACTGTAAGAAGTGTCAAAAAGTTAGGAAAAAAACAGAGACTGATACGAGTAACAGGACTTCTCCTGAGAATTATAGCCACTAGCGTACACTCTCTTTCAGTCAGTGCCTTTTCCGGGCTGGAATCTTATAGCAGAGAAACGACTAACCATCTAGGTCAGTGGTGGCAAACCTATGGCACGCGTGCCAGAGGCGGCACTCAGAGCCCTCTCTGTGGGCACGCACACAGTTTGGGCACTCAGTCTCTAAAAGGAAAAAGACAACAGACTCAAGGCTGGGCTGCTCTCAAACTTACAAAGTATGAGTCAAGGTTAGACGAATTATCAGCATGCATACAACAGCAAAAATCACATTAATTGTTCAAAAGCATGCCAAATGCAAACTTTTACCTTTCAATAATAAGTTGTTGGTATAATTGAAAGCTCTGTTATTGTGTTTTTCTTTTAAGACAAAAGATGTTAATGAGTTCTTTTTTCTAAACTAAAACCTCAGTATTCAGGTTAAATTGTCGTGCTGGCACTTTGCGATAAATAAGTGGGTTTGGGGTTGCAGTTTGGGCACTTGGTCTCTAAAAGGTTCGCCATCACTGATCTAGGTAGTCCAAAGTTAACACAAATGCATCAAAGAATTCTTTTAAATTACCAGGTACAATTAATTCTTCGCGATTTGCTAATCACCTCCTTGCAACATATAGTTCACAATGGCATCAATAGGTCCTCCTGGCCATCTAAATAAATGGTCAGAGTTACAAGGCCAGTTCTTGTGTGTAAACATTCTCAGTGCTGTTTGTTCCCCCTTTTTTCTCAACCTTTCAGGTTACTTAATCAATCTAACAGTACCACTTCTGAGACTCCTGCTGCCACTCTCTTGAGAAAGTGAAAGCACAGGGCAAGATAAACGGCCAGAGCAACCTTAAAGGTCTTCGCTAAGGATCTTGTTCAATTAGTACCTCAGATTGGAATAGCTCTAGACTTCTCTGGGATGTATCCAGAGCCTGTGTGTCTGTATACAGTATTCAGAGCGGTTTCTAGACTAACAGTCCACTCAATGTGCTACTTTTCAACTTACAGCAAATTATTAATGTCAGGGAACTTTAAAAAAAACTCCCTCCCCTGTAGCTGGAAATGGTGCAACTCGTTTTAACACCTCAGCACTCTGACATCACATCCCCACTATGTCTGGATCAGGCCTCAGTCATCCCTCTATATATAATACAGTAGATTTGGGGTGGCCACGCAGGATGCGCTCCCTCAGCCATACGCTGAGGGAGCCGCCACTCACGCTGCCGCTGGCCACAGTCTCTGGCGCCTGCCCAGAGGCGGTGCCGGGGCAAATGTGCCCCGCCATTCGAGGACGCCGCAGTGGAGTCATGCCCCGCCGCCCATCGAACCGCCACCCAGCCTCAGTAGGCTGTGAGGTGAGTGATGGGCTGTGTGCTCCGCTGCCGCCCGAGATGAGCCCAGGTCCCCGGGTGGCTGGAGAGTGCCGAGACTGCCAGGCGAGGGATGGGCTGTGCGCTCCACCACCGCCTGAGACGAGCCCAGGTCCCTGGGTGGCTGCTGAGCACCGAGACTGCCAGGCGAGGGACAGGCCACGTGCTCCGACACATTGCGCCAGCCAGTAGGGAGGGACGGCGGCTCTAGTGCCCATTGTATTCCTTCTACAACGGGCCTTGCTCCTAGTTTCTACTATTTAATACACTTATACTTGCTGCAACGTGTCCTGGATGGCCCAATCTCATCAGATCTCAGACGCTAAGCAGGGTTAGCCCTGGTTAGTACTGGGATGGGAGACCACAATGGAAGTCCCGGGTTACTGTGCAGAGGCAGGCAATGGCAAACTACCTCTTGAAAAATCTGTGCATAATTTCAAACTGCTGTTTAGGAAAAAGGAGGGATTTATTATGCTTCATTTGCATGTTACATATATTCTTCCTCCTTTTCTATTTTGGATCTGCACATCTTTTTTCCAGGCCAGTGCCGGACTTAGCCAGTCTCGCCCCCACAGGTAGTATTTATTAGTGCCAAAGGAGGATTCTAGTATCTATTACTTGGGAATGCTGCCTTTTAATGTCAGCCTAAGCCCCTAACTCATAGGCCACTAAAGCAAAATTCCTGTATTACTACAAGAGAGCTATTTTAGAAACTGAAGGGGCCAAGGCAGTAACAGACACCAGTGATTTATTGTGGCTCCTGTTCCACATCAGTGCTAAATAAAAATGGGATACTAAATGATCCTAAATTCTAGGGTCATCTACAACACCGAACCAGACAGAAGCAGGACAGTGTGAATAAGATTTGCCACCATTCAAAATCACTGCAATTCATCTAATATTATTAAGAATAATGTAAATGCAATGAAACTCGTTCATTCTAGGCCAACTGTGGGCCCCAAGTGGCCAACACTATCAAATATCAACAAAAAACCAAGATTAGTAAAGAAGTATAATAGCACAGAGAAGGACCTATTCAGGAAGAAGAAGAGATTGGATTTATACCCTGCCCTTCACTCCTCAAAAGAGTCTCAGGGTGGCTTACAATCTCCTTCCCTTCCTCTCCCCACAACAGACACCCTGTGAGGTAGACGGGGCTGAGAGAGCTCTCTGAGAACTGCTCTTGAGAGAACAGCTCTGAGAGAACTACGGCTTGCCCAAGGTCATCCAGCAGCTGCATGTGGTGGAACAGGGGAATCAAACCTGGTTCTCCCAGATTAGAGACCGCGTACCTAACCACTACACCAAACTGGAAGTGATATAAAACAACAAAAAACCAGAAATGTGTCTGTAGCCTCAGCAAGAGAAACAGTAAGGAGAGGACAAGGGTGGCTAAATCTACTCGATCATTGCGGGATCCAATGAGCACAACTCCTTCCTGGGTCGGAAGCAGCAGACCGCAAAGGAAAACCCCATGATGCTGCTGTTGCCCATGTGATTGTTGTTCTGGACAGAATTTACAAACCTGTTGATATGAAAGAAGTATGGATATTCCCAAACTGAACACTGGGATTAATTCACGTCCCCTGTAAATGATATCCATGCACTCAAGTTACAGAAATGCTATCGAACGGCTGGGGGGGGGGGGTGTTTAAAGTGTTGGATTAGGAATTAGGAGCCCAGAATTCAGATCCCCATTTGGAAACTCAGCAGATGATAGTGAACAAGCCCCCCTGCCCATACCTCAAAGAGGAGTGGTGAGGGTAATGGAGGGAGGGAGGGAGGAGAACCCATTTATGCCACCTGAGAGCCATGGAGGAAAGGTGGTATACAAAGCAGAAAGACTGAAGAAAGCCATCACGTTCTATCCACAAATAAAGCAAAACCCTACAAATCAGACATACAAAATTCAGCATGCGCTCCATTCGAAACATCTGCCCAAGTTACTGCTCACAGGGTTGCAATTTTCAGTTTACTCAAATACAAACAACAAATGTTCCAAGTGCACCCCGTATTGCTAAACAATAGAATCGGATGGAACAAATGCAAGACGGTGGGCAATGCAAGTCTCATATAACAATGGGCACGCTGAACAGCTTACTACAAAAACCTAAATCTGTTGCACCGTAAATAAAAAAAGATACACTGACCTGCAATCTGTCTCTGCTAACCCACCGTTAACAAGAGTGGTAGTTTTCAGTTAAACTACTAACCACAGATGGGATTTGGACGACACAATTCTAAATTCCACATTATACAGAGGACACCAAAGTCCTTCAAAGTGAGGGGTAAAGAAAAGATTACACAGAACAGCAACAAATCCTGCATTTAACTTGCCATTCATGTTATGCATTCTCCCTGTAGAAAGGAGTCTATTTCCCAAGTTCTGATTTATTCCCCAGTCCCTAAAGGGAAACCTGCAAAGCAGCATCACCAAAGGCACATGGTCGCACCAGACACATGAACGTCATTAGGCACTGAAAACCAGAGCGAACTGCATCCAAATCACCAGATTAGACACATCCCGTTAGGCAGCAAATCTGGAAGCTTTGATTTGACTAAAATTTAACATCGTCCACAGATTTCCAGAAGCAGCAAACCTCTCAGAACTTTGAAGCAGCTGCGAGCTCCTTCACTCACAGATGGCTTGTACAATTGAGCCTCCTGGAGCAGCCTGCTGTTTTCAGAAAAGCATACACTTCCTTGTAAAAAAAAGAAAGAAAGAAAGAAAGAAAGAAAAGAAAAAGAAGCCGGGGGGGGGGGGGGAATATGCATGAAGGTTTCAAAATGTTTTCATTACTACTGTGTTAGCCAAAGAGGACAAGGGAGAGACCAAATATTACAGAGGCTGAAGATACAAGGCTAAGTATGAACCCATATTTAAACACGTCTAGAATACTACACCTTTACAAATCAGTAAATATGATGCTACTAACTTCAAAAACAGCAGAGCTCAGTTCTTTGTACTCTTCCGCAGAAAAGCTGCCTTGCTGAACTGATTTCTGACAAATTGGTTTACTGAAGAAGAACTGACTGGTACAATTCACCTACAGGCTCAATTGTGAACTGATCTTGAAATCAAATTTGTTCTTGGAAAAGGTGCTTTTGCCACATTCGTTGAAGCAATGTACCACAAGTTTTTTTTTCTGGGAAAACTGATTCACCTCTAGCTACTTTGGGGGGAGATCTGCATTAAGTATCTTTAAATGCCAGCCACGCTAGGAGAGAATACGAAAATACAGAAAAGAGCAAGAGTCAAATAGCACCTTAAAGACTAACAACATTTGTGGCAGGGGAAGAGCTTTTGTGACTCATTGCTCACTTCTTCAGATACGTGAAGTGAGCAGTGGCTCACAAAAGCTCACACCCTGTCACAAATTCTGTTAGTCTTTAAGGTGCCACTGGACTCTTGCTCTTTTCTACAGCTACACACAGACTAACACAGCTACCCATCTTGGTCTACGAAAATCTGATAAGTCAAGTAAAAACTGAAAACAAACCAAGCATGATGCTACCCAAATCAGTTTCTGAGTCAGGTCTGTCCTGTCAGAACATCCTACACACATACAAATTCACAAGCACTGGGGTCTAACTCAGGGGTGGGCAATTGTTTTGGCTCGGGGGCCACTTTGTGGGAGCGGAGGTTAGCGGAGGGCCGCACCTTTTAAAATGATTGCATTCCTTAGTTAACTTTGCATTTCAGAAAAGGTACAAATTGTATCATAAAAATCAATAAATATAAATTAAATAAAATAGTGGTAGTTTTATTCAATTTATTTATTGTGCTGATTTCATATCATCTATAGCTGCAAGCACATTTAATTTTAGAATCAGTTTAATGAGACAAATGTACCCTATCACACTTTTCTACAATTTTTTTTAAAATCAGGAGTAAGATTGCTTGTTGAGATACTCATCACAGCCTGCAAGTTAATGTCTGTCAAAGAGCATCTATATTTACTCTTGTTGATCTTCATGCAAGAAAAACTTTGCGCACAAATATATGTAGACCCAAATATAGAGAACATTTTCCCAGCAAATTTCTTCATACATGGAAATTTTTTCAGCAGACAAAGATTTGTAAAAGTCAACTAATGTCACAGCATTAGACATTTCTTTCACAGTGCGACCTGACTGCATGTCAATAAGTTCAAGCTGCAGCTCCTCAGGTGCTGTATCAATATCAGCAGTGATGGGATAAGAGAGCAAATTGAATTTAGGCTCAATTTTCTTGAAGTCCTGAAATCTTCTTGGCGGGCCACAAAAAAACTCTGTGGCGGGCCGCATGTGGCCCCCGGGCCGCAATTTGCCCACCCCTGGTCTAACTGGATCTATTCTGGTCCAGTGTATACATAACTTCCAGGACTGATAGTTCTCCCACTGTCTTCTACTTACACAACACTAAAATGAGTTGACAACTCCTCGCCAAGACAGGTGGAGTATGGTTTACTGTATGTTTTGCTTTACTTTCAGTTTGTTACTAAAGTAACTGGCAGGCTGAATATATGGTCTCCCTTGCGTTTCTTTCCAAACCTGGAATCACTGGGTCAGTTCTGGGATTCATGTATACATCTGGACTGGAATGGTTCCAATTGGACCCAAGCGCTTGTCCCTAGTTTGTACATGCATAGGATGTTCTGTCATGACAGACCTGACTCGGGAACTGACTGGGGGTAACAATTATGACAACTAAGTGTTAAATTTTCTTTTTAGATGAGATGCTGCATTGAAGAATACCAACGTCTGTGTACATGTTGCACATCTACCCATAGGCAGCTTAAAAGAGCCTTTAGGTCACCCCTGGTTTAATGTGTTTATCAAAGGAAACAGCAGGCGATCAGAGCGCCCGCTTCTAGGGACAGTTCCTTTTCACTCACCGAGCTGCCTACAATAAAAAATTTAAACCGGTGCTGAAGGTTCATCATCCAAACTAGAACTAGAAGACAAACTAGGTAGGAACTGGACTAAAAAAAAAAATAAAATAAAAATAGCACATTCACCACTTTTTTTTTAAAAAAAGAAAGCCTTTGAAGTATTTATGTAGTCCTTCAACATCTTTCTATCGTCCCAAGTTAGGCCCTTGCGCACCGAAGCTCATGCATAGTTTATACGATACGGAAGGATAAAGCTGGCGCTTCTGGTTCGTTGCTTAGAGGACCAGAAGTAATGTTTTTTCCAGGCTACCGTTCTGCACATGCTCCTCTTCTCCCCCCCCCCCCACCCCCTTGCGCCACCTTCACAACTGGAGAATTCTTGCAATATTTATTCCGCTCAGGTCACTGCCGCCCGAGTGTCACGCAGCTGCAAAAGCCACCTGCCACTGCGATGTCGCCATTGTCCGGGGTGCCTCCCCCACGCCTCATCATTCTTCCCGAAAAAGGATTTGCTCCTTCCTTTCTTTCTCACTCTTTTTTTTTTTAAGGGAGGGTCTTCCCACTCCCCCCCCCCTTTTTTTTGGCAACACTGCAAATGGGAATCACAGGTGGCTCTGGCTAATTACTCATGTGCTTTGGGAAAGCAAATGCTTGCCTATTGTTAATGTAGTGGAGTCTTCAGCCACAAAGTCACTTCATATGCTAATCAGAGGCAGGCTGATCCCCCAGCTAATACCTCAGTCTGTTCAGGAGTGCTGATCTTATGGTGAGAGCGACACACACACACACACAATCCCTGCAGGCAAATCACACACACACACACACACACACACACACACACTCCCTGCAGACAAATCAAGGAACCGCTGCCATTTGCTTGCTTCCTTTCCAACTACTCTGCCATCACTGCTGGAAACTTACTGGACACACTCGCCTCGCCTCTCTCGAGATTTTTTCCCCTGGAGGCATGGGGGGGGGGGGAGGCACCTTTGTTTTCCTTTTACAAAGCAGGAAGAATGAGGCGGGGAATTGCTTTTGTTTGCTTTAGACAACATTCAACAGAGCTCTCGTCAAAACAGTTATTGGGGCTTCTGATTCCGAACAAGCGGTTAGTCAGCCTGATATGACACCACAACAGGACAATTCACCTCTGCCTTTTGCAGACAGGATTCTTAAGTTTGTAAACTAAGCAGCTGTATGGCGTGGCTGTCCCGGGAGAAGTCGCCTCAACTCTCACAGGCAGAACAAAGTGTGCTATTGCTTCAGACCAACACGTCGAACCACCTGAATCTACCTCGCAGGCAGAGTCTGTGTATTCTTTAGAAACATCACAAGCCCTCCCACTTTGTATGCAACATTTTTGCCTATACACATGGGGGAAAGTCTACAAGCAGGGGACCTTCAAGGACTTGTGGGTGGCATCTTACTTCCCCTCCCCCAGTATTTCCTCCTTCCAATCCATGAAAAAACCCATATCCTTTCCCTGCTTCCTTCCCACCCTCCAGATGACTACCTGCTCCCCTGCCTTCGGACTACCCTCCTCCTCGCCCCCTGGCAGCCTCTCCCTGGGCACAGTCTGGCCAAGTTGTGCAGTGCCAGCCACCAGGCTAGGCCAGGCCAACTTGTGCAGCGTTGGTGTCCAAGCTGTTCCAGGCCCGGTACACGTATAGTGAGTCTCCATGGGTAGCCACAGGGCCTGCCCCAGCAAGTCTTCCTCCGTCAGAGCCAGTTAGGTGTAGTACTTAAAAACACGGACTCTAATCTGGGAGAACCGGATTTGATGCCCCACTCCTCCTCCTCCACATGCATCTGCTGGCGTGAGCCTGGGTCAGTTACAAAATCTTTCAGAGCTGTTCTCTCAAGAGCAGTTCTCTCAGAGCTCTCTCAGCCCCACCTACCTCACAGGGTGTCTGCTGTGAGGAGAGGAAGGGAAGGAGATTGTAAACCACTCTGAGACTCAGTGAAGGGCAGGGTATAAATCCAATCTCCTCTTCTTCTTCATAAGGGGACATGACACGGGAACAGAACTTTTGCAGGGCTGTTTTGGCCTCCACGTGCCCCCTTCCCCACACTTTGCTTTACAGGAATCAAGGCTTAGAAGGCTTAGCAATACTGCTGCAGACGCCCAGCAATGCCCAAAATGGCCACTGACAGCTCATTCTTTTCTTAGCATTACATTCATTGTATCTGTTATTTGGGGAGTTTTAGATTTCAGGTTTCTCTGCAAATCTGGGACTTCCTTCAGGTTTGTCATGAAATCCATCCTCCCGCCTCCATTTTGCATATCCTCTACGGTGCCATCTAGAATTAGGTATAATCATTTCTACCACACCGATTCAAAACATGCACCCAAACCCCCATCAATTATTCATGAGACCACAGACCTTTTTTCCTCCTCACACCACACTAAATTTCCCACTAATGGAAGTAGTGGGGTGGTGGTTGTTCAGTCGCACAGTCAAGTCCGACTCTTTGCGACCCCATGGACCACATCACACCAGGCCCTCCTGTTTCCTGTCGTGCTCTGGAGTTTGCTTAATTTCATGTTCATTGCATCAGTAACACTGACTAACCATCTCATCCTTTGCCATCTCCTTCTTCTTTGACCTTCAGTCATTCCCAGCATCAGGGTCTTCTCCAGGGAGTGCTCCCTTCTCATTTGGTGGCCAAAGTATCTGAGCTTTATCTTCAGGATCTGGCCTTCCAGGGAACAGTCAGGGTTGATTTCCTTTAGGACTGACTGATTGGATCTCCCTGCAGTCCAAGGGACTCTCAAGAGTCTTCTCCAGCACCATTCGAAAGCCTCTATTCTTCGGCACTCGGCTTTCCTTACGGTCCAACTCTCGCAGCCATACATCACTACTGGGGACACCATGGCTTTGACCCTACGGACTTTTGATGGCAGGGGGCTGTCTCTACTTTTCAGTATACTTTTTATTATGCTGCCTAGGTCTGTAGTGGGGCAATCTCCACCTATTCCTGCCGCACGCCCCGTTGGCCTCTTGAGCTCTTTCTGAATCCCTGTCCATGATGCCTTTTGCTGCCACATTTCATCAAATTAAAACCAGGCTGTTAGATTCGGAGCGACAAAATTTATACAGCATAGCTAATAGAACTTGCTCCCCTCTGAATTTTGAGATTCCCCTTCCAATAGGGCCGATAGCTTCATACCTAACATCTCTGCAGGTACCCCAGCAACGCAGAGCGTTTACCCTGGCCAGATGCAATGCTATGCCATCAGCCATTTTATATGGCAGATTTAACAAGGTTTCGCATTTGGCCAGTTATTGCCCATGCAGAAAGAGCTGTGTGGAATCAATTACTCATGTTCTTTTGCACTGTGACTTGTATGTAGATCTAAGGAGCACACATTTACATTCTCTGTTAACTAGTATGGGTGCTTGTTCTGATGCACTCAAGGTGCATAGACTTCTAAGAGATTCCAGTCCGGACACCACGGAGAAGGTGGCCAAGTTTCTTTGTCTGGTCTTAAAGTTGCACCAAAGGTTCTTTTAGAATTTTTATATATGTGTTTATAACGGGTTTTAATATGCAGAAATTGTTTTTCTAATTTATGCCAATAAAGGCTGACTTGACTTGACTTGAGCTCTTTCTGAAGGTCTGCAGTGGGGGGGGGGCATTCTGTTCTGCTGAGAAAAGTGCTGGGCATGAGTATGCAATTTAGTCTGGAGGCAACCCATTAAGTATTTGAAGTACTTGGCAAGAATCCTGTATCATTCATGGTACTAGCCTGTGAATATCAGACCTTCTGTTCTCTTTCTGACACCTACAGCTCTGAAGGAAGACTAGCCAAAAACCCAATCGACCCGAGTCGTTATGCAGTCAGAGGGTAGAACAGGTCGGCTAGGTGAGCCCTCTGGGGTAATCTAGTTACGAACATACACAGAAAAAATTACTTAGTATTGACTATTCTGCTAATTACTGAGAACTACTATGAGAAAAGTGAGTTTTTTGGTTATGCTTGCGAGGAGAGAGCAAAAATGGAAGGGAGAATATATAACATTGCAGTTATGACACTGACAAGGGATTCCTGACATTTACATAACCTTATTCCACAAGGCAATTTTAATCTTCTCTTTCAGTACTTTAAATATAATGAATATTATTATTGCTGTGGCCTAGTAGCAATAATAATGGGGTCTGGCTGGCGACACACAGTTTTACAGGAATAAAATATTTGGGGGGGGGGGGGGAAGGTATCCCAGTGCTTTCTGCTGCTACGTTGGGCAAAGATGTGCAACAAATGTGCAACAAATGATTGATAACTGCTCCCCTGCCTGTCCCCCACCCCTTCATGAAAGGCTGATTACCTGTTAATGTCTTTACACTGACCCGTGAGTCTGCAACAACTCGAGAAGCTAGTATACTTCCGGATGATGGCAAAAAGGAGACAGGATAATGGAGCGTACAAATGGTGACTCGCACAGAGCCAGCAGCGCAAAAGGGCACGAGATCAGTTTCCAGCCTTAGAGTCAGAGAGGAAAACTGACGGTACAAAAGCGGGCTTTGCTGCAAGGGACGAAATCTGTGAGACTGTAAGAATCTGTAAGTCGTCTCTCCTACATCGAGCCTTTTCTGTTGGAAAAAGGGCGGACAGCAAGGGGATTATCTGCTCTGTTGGCTAGCCTTTACATTTGAGCCTTTTGGGGAACAGGTCCTTGCACAAATCCAAAACATAACTGGTATTGAAATTCTTTCTGCTCTGGCTCACCTCTTCCTTAATGGATGGAAACCTTATTCTTGCCCCTTTTTCAGTCTGAAGCCATCTCTATCCTTTTGTTTGCTGCAAAATCAGCCAGCGATTTACGGTGGAAAGGTAAAACACTACTGGACAGAAAGTTATGGGGCCTTCATATCATAGCAAAATGACTGACAACTTATCATCTGTTACGTCCCAAACATCTTCATCTAACTTTGTGCTGACTTGGTTCCCTATTACGGAATACCTAGCACAGGGGTGGGCAAACTTGCTCAGCGTAAGAGCCACCTAGAACAGGGGTGGCCAAACTTGCTTAACGTTAGAGCCGCATAGAATAAACATCAGATGTTTGAGAGCCACAAGACATGAACAAATATGACCTGCTTTTATTGGAAAATAAGCAAATTTGCTTTTTATTAACATTAAATGAGACTGCCAAAAATAATAACAAAAGGGGTAAAAGCAGATATTGATAATGATATTAATTTGTCCAATGATGTTTGTTTGCTAATCACATTTAGCTTCCCCAGCCGCCCTGCCGGGAGCCACATAATATATGTGAAAGAGCCGCATGTGGCTCCCGAGCCACAGTTTGCCCACCCCTGACCTAGCAGAACATGCTGATGTTCCTGCTGTAATTGATACTCTCTGTTTGTGGTAATTTTAAAAGATATTTACGTACCCTGAGCATACGGTTTAAAATGGAGAAAAGAAATACAGGGCAAATATGATTTACTTACTGCGTGCTCTATATTTCTACATTAGTATTTATATACTCTGGTTATCTATCTTTGTTATTGTACTATATTACATCGTACCATCTTGTTATATTTCTTTCTTTTTTTGAGAAAATGCAATAAACTATTAATTAAAAAAAAGAATCTGTAAGGCATGCAGTTTAATAATAATAAAAAAGATGGACAATATAAATTGCAGGCCTAATTCTCTAAAAGCATCAGACAAGAGAAGAAAACTTACACCTTCGCCTGTATTCAAACTGTAGATATGCAAGAATGCTTCCACACGAATAAAATATCCCTAAAGATTGCCGATCAGTGTATTTTTTTTTTGCTGTGTTTTGTTTTGTTTGGAGCAGCCTTTCTTCACGTGAACTCCCAGCCTGTAATATTTATTTATTTAGAAAAGTTTTATGCTGATTCTCCAGGAAACTCCCCCTGGCAGCTTACAAACCAAAACTAGTAAGAACCAAACATTAAAAGGCATTAGTTATAACTGAGCACTAAAATCCAGGCCAGCACAGAAACACAGACCGTAAAAACCAACTACTGACGGCTTCCAGACTCAAACAGTGTTCAAAGATCAACCCCTTAATTAAAAGTCTCGATTGAACAGAAACATTTTGGCCTGGCGCCTTGAAGAAAGCAATGTAGGCAGCACCAGGCGAGCCTTGAGGGGAAGGGCATTCCACAAGTGAGGAGCCATTACTGAAAAGGCCCTGTCTCTGGCTGCCACCCGCCCTTACCTCTGAAGGCAGGGCCCCAGCGACTAGGGCTTGTGATGCAGAGCTTAACCAGTGGCTGGACAATATGGGAAGAGACATATGTATGAAATATGAAAGGGTACAGTGCTGGGACAGATCTGTTTTACTTCTGCTTTATTTATTTCATTTATAGCCAGCCTTTCTCACTGCGGCTCAAAGCAGATTACAAAACTTTCAAAACAGTTCAATTAGACGGCAAGGGCCGCCAATAAACAAGGCAGAGGGACTCGGAGTTCATAACTGGAAATAAGTGCAAACGATGCTACCAAAAGAAACACCTGTCTAGACATGAGAAGCTATAAGGCAGAACGTGGGTTACAAAGGCAGAAGACACCGCAGCAGAAGGAAGGTGATTCACACAGTAAACTTTGTAGTGGACCACAGTCCTCTCCTTATAAGACAGTTCTCCTTGGCTGTTCCATTATAACACTGTTCCGATCCTTCTACAAAAACACCTTCTTGAATGTTTCCATTTTGCACCCTCTACAAAATGATGAGGGAAGGGGCTTTCTGGCCTTCTCAGGCAGGCTGCTCCACAAGGTGAGAGCCACAACAGGCAGCCGCCAACCTCACATGTCCTCTTTTGTTTTGTGAGAGCTAGGCCTCTGTGCTACAAATCTATTGACGGATCGGCATCACAGATTTTCACCGTTCTCAACGCTGCTCCAGACCATTTAAGTCTCTGTCAGTGGGGGGAGGGGGAGAAACAGAGCAAAAATGTGACACACACACACACACACACACACACGCCATGGTTCATATGAAGGTAAACCCCTGTCTTCATTTCAGAGTTAATGTGGCAAGACATTAAGACGGCACAATCTTCTTCTGTTATCTGGACTGGAATACTCTTATCTGGTTACCTACAATACTTTATCTCTCAGCAAAAGTGCGGTACCCCATTACTGACCAAATGATTTATTGATGGGCGGTGCCACAATACTTTAAGCACTTTGACCAGCCTAAGGCGGCACAGCAGGAGAATAATATTTTTATACAGAGTAATGTATTACTTATTTCCTTCATTTATGTCCCGCTTTTCTCCCCAATGGGGACCCAAAGCGGCTTACATCTTCTTCTCCATTTTATCCTCACAACAACCCTGGGAGGCAGAACAGGGTGAGAGTGTACGACAGGCCCACCATCTCCCAGCAAGCTTCTGGGGCAGAGTGAGGATTTGAACCCGGGGTCTCCCAGATTCTAGCCCAGCACTGCAACCACGACACCAGGCTGGCTCCCGGATTTTAAGGATGGTTGTTTTGTAAAAGGGAAAGCTTGTTAGAGCAGAGGGACTGTCTTCTCCTGGTATGAACTCATGGGTCCTCTTTGATCTTACTACGCACACTATTTATTGAGCATCCTTTCCTTGAGGCTGGTTTGATGGGCCTCTGGTCGAAACCGAGGACTTCTTGGTCAGCGCAGAATGGCCCTTCCTGAGCCTGCGCCTGAAGCCCCTCTCACCTTTCAAAGGTCAGGTTGCCAGGTCCTCCCTCATCCTCAGCAGGGGACTTTGGGGGGGGCGTTCCTGAAGGGGATGGCAACATCTCCAACGTGATGACGGGACCGGTGCCCTGCATGCCTGAACTCCAAGCAGTGAATTCTCCACTGGTATTCAGGCCTCCCCCCCGCAAACAACATTTAAAGGGATTCTTTGAATGCTCTTTGCAAGAAGCGGGGGCCGCATACACCTGAACTCCAAGCGTTCACCATTGGAGTTCAGGCATGCCCGCCCCCCCCGGAAGGGCACTCAAGAGTGGTACCTTCAATACATCTCCAACAATCCCCCTATCTGCTAGCCCTATCCTACTGTATACCATCTAGGTCACGGTGAGTCTTCCAAAAGCATTCCCATGAGCCTTTGGGATCCCCCACCCACACTTGGGGACTGGCATCCCTAAAGGGCTTGTAAAAAACTGTTCTGTTTCACCGGGGATCTTACTGAATTGGATCTTCTGTTTGGCAGACCGCTGGATTTATTGGGGGCTGGGTATTTTAGAGTTTCTAGCCTGTTCAACAGATTACAGTTTGCCTTGTTTTTAAAATGCTATTAGCCACCCTGAACCTTTTTGGAAAGGCGGGGCACTGACCTGAAGACCCAAGAGTCATAGAAACTGTCCAACTGGCTCGATGGACTGAAAGCCTTCCCTCCCTGCCCCCTGTAACATCCCATCTATTAAAAAGAAGCCCGAGTTAGAATGCGCTGGAAATTATGCTCCGTGCTCCTGGTCTTTTTCTCTTTCTCGCTCTCGTATCCGCCCACAGAAGATATGTTAACGGTTCCCGTACTTTTTCCTGCTCTAACACTAAAAATGTTACTTACTTCTTACCCATTCCATGTCTGCCTGTGCTGTATAATTCAGGATAGCCTAGTCCCATATGAATGCACCTGACCGCTACAGTCATTGTTGGAGGCCTGGTTTCAGGTGCCTCCAACCACTTGAGATTAGACAGGTGGCAACTTGAGAACAGGCCTTCTCAGCCACGGCACCAAAGTTATGGAATTCCCACCCCAGAGAGATTGATTATTCTCCTCTATCACTGTCTTACGCCAGTGGATGACGTTTCTGTTTTGTTTTGGAGTTCCCTCACTGACTGTCCTTCCTGCTTATATATATGTGGTCTACTTGTATGTGTCTTGTTGTGTTGTTTTTATTTGTTTTAAAATTTGCTTTGATATTTCAACTGTTCTTGGGGACCATGAACTGAGTGGAAAGATGGCATAAACATGTTTTAATTAAGACAAACATGCTGATATTTGGAAAGGCCAGTCTTCCTTTCTTTCTTATGTTGTGTCTTCATGCCATTCCTTATTTCTTTCTTTTCTTTTTAACCTCTGGAGCTAAGTCTCTGAATTAAATTTTGCCATAAAACTATTTGCCTCTTCCATATGTTTACAGGTAAGGCTTAGAACAAAAACAATGTGTGTTGAGAATAAGAATAAAAGCCACACGTTTTCAATTACTGTTAAACATTCCTTGATAAATCTATAATTTAATAGGCCAGCACAAAAGTTAGAAAATGACAAGAGACAGAAATGATGAGTTGGGGCGGGGGGCATTTCTGCCTAATCATACTTAAGATTAAACAGATCTGCTAAGGACAAGTTCTGATATCTGTAAAAAAAATTTACAAACACAAAAATGACAGTTTTCCAGATAGCAGCCGCAGTGGCACGAGCTCTCCACAGATTTGGATTTGCAAAGGCACATGAGTCAGTGAGAAAAATACTCTGGGAAACATCTGAAAGCAGGTACATATTTATAAGCCATTTGGGGACAAAGAGTTGAGGCTGAAGGACAAGGACAATACTGTCCTAGTAAAAGGCCTAAGGTACTTCTGAGGAAGACATCAAACCTTTTCCCTGTCAAATGTGACTTAAACCTACAAGTCTTGGACATTTTGATCGTTAACCCTTTTAAGTTCTCAGCGCACACTCCAGGCTTCGACAGGAGATGCAGGAATCTGAAGATCAGTCATTTCCTTCTTCCCTTGCGTCTCAGAAGCCTCTTTCCTCCTCCCTCATCACAAAGACAAGGAATAGCAGACTGGGACATCAAATTAAAAAACAACCTTTTTTGGAGGGGAACCTTGGAATGCCTTTAAGGGCCAAGCATAACCAGTAAAAAAACAGAAAAGAAGACTTGTTCAGAGATGCCATGCATATTCGATTTTATCAAAATACAGATTTGTCCCATTTGGCTGACTGATTCACAGCCTCGTTTTCCTCAAGACTCCAAAAATACACCACACAAAACACCACAAGTCTCAAAATAAGCTAGCAGCAAGTCAAAGTCCCCCACTCCCACTGAGCTCTCGTTCCCAGGGTACAGGAACGGATTCGTGTGTGCATGTCTCAACAGTACCATCAAAGTACTGATGTAGATTCTTCAGTGTTTGTTTCCTGTTCCCTGCTCTCGCTTCCTTGAAGTCACAGTATTCCTGCACAGACCCACAACTACAAGTACGCAGCTGTGGAGGTTTGGGGAGCAATATTTTGGAAGCCGGGTGTGGGATTAGGACCTGGGACGACCAGGTTCGGATCCCTTCCTCAACCATGGAAGCCTGTCACGTGACATTAGGGTTGCCAGCCCCCAGGTCCCAGCAGGAGTTTGCCCACTTTCGGGGGCTCTAATTTGCCACTGGCCAGTTGGCCAGTGGAGGAGACCCCACCCCCAAAGAGGGACATCGTTGTGCAACATTCCCAATGCAATGACGTCACCCAAAAGGGACATCATCATGCCGGCAATGCTCTGGTTTGGGGGCAAACTCTATGGTTTTCAAGCAAAAAAATCCTAAAGAGTTTTTGCCCAAAAACCAGAGTGCCGCATGCAGCACCGCGGGCATGATGATGTCACTTCTGGGTGATGTCATTGCATCGTGGACATCGTGTGCGATGTCCTCCCCACCCCCAGAACACCTGCCCAAATCCCCCTCCCCCCAGATGGCAAGGGGACCTGGCAACCCTAGGTGACACTGAGCCCCTCACACTTGCTCGGGTTAACCTACCCTCACAAGGTGGTTGTTCTGAGGATTGTGTTGGAAGAGAAGACAATGTGAAAAGCTGCTCTGGGTCCCAAATCAGGCAGCCAAGTGGACTTTAAATAACTTTTTACAGGGTGGTAGAAGTAGAAACAAATTGGGGGCTGGGGTGGCTCAAGTGGTTAAGACATTGAACTGCAGACCGGAAGGTTGGTAGTTCAGCAGTTCAAGACCTGAGTGCTGCATGACGGAGTGAGCTCCCGTCTCTGGCCCCAGCTCCTGCCAACCTAGCAGTTCGAAAGCAAAAAAATTGCAAGTAGATAAATAGATACAACTGTGGTGGGAAGGTAACAGCATTCCGTGCGCCTTGGCGTCTAGTCATGCCAGCCACATGACCACGGAAATGTCTTTGGACAGCGCTGGCTCTTCGGCTTGGAAACGGAGATGAGCACCACATCCCTAGAGTCAGATTTGACTGGATTTCGAGCAAGGGAAACCTTTACCTTTACTTAGAAGCAGAAGATCTGAAACATGCACTTTGTCTGATATGTCTCTGAATTTCTTTTGCAGGATCTGGAGAAAGGCTCTGATGGGGTGCCAACTGTGAAACTACAAACATTAGAACAATTTCATATTTGTATCTTACAGCAGCATAATAATCAGAAGTTATGTATGTGGTGCCGACAACTAAACACTATACAAAATGAGTTTTAAAAAGGACAGGGCCCTGCTCACAATCTCACCAGCACAGGGAAGGGGCTGAAGCAGAGACCAGCTAAGAGAGAAAGGCCTGGGGGAAGGATGGGGACATTTTAAATGTTTCTTTTAAGAAAAAAATAAGGCACAAACAATGTCTAAACATCAGAAGGGAAGAGAATTCCAAAGAAAAGGAACTGAGAGAGAAAAAGGTGAAAACAGGAAGCAGATGAAGAAACCAGAAGAACAATGAGCCAGCAGAATGACGCTGAAGAAAGGAGAAGAGAGATAAGGAGAAGCAATAAAATGTAAATACTAGAAAGCCAGGAGCTTAAGGTGAAGGGGGGCGGGGGGGGGGAGATCAAAGTGGAAACACAGCAAGTTGAGGATAGGGCTGCCAAGTCCTCCGGTAGGGCGGGGGAAACACTGATTTTTAGTGCTTATCTCCCACTTTTCCAAAGTTGGCCACTGGGGGGACAAAATGGCTGCCTTAAAAGGGAAATGTCTGCAGAGAGCCTGCCCTGCAGTAAAAAGCCTCGCCAGACATTTCCCCTTTAAGAAGTCAGCAAGAGAGCTTCTTCCACAGCAAGACAGGTCTGCCCAGAGATTAAGGAGGGACTGAAGGAGCTGCTTTTGCATGTGGCTGGCAAGGTGAGTTTCTCTTCCAGCTCTTTTCATTCTCTCTCCCTCTTTCTTTTTTCTGTCTGTCTGTCTGTCTGTCTCTCTCTCTGTCCCCATCCAGCAGAGGTCTATCAGTGGCTATTATTAGCCACAAGGTCTAAATGGAACCCGTTGTCTGGGGCAGTGAGGCTCTGAATTCTTGGTGCTTGGGGGGCAACAGTGGGAGGGCTTCTGGAGTTCTGGCCCCGCTGCTGGACCTCCTGAGGGCACCTGGTATTTTTGGCCACTGTTGTGACACAGAGTGTTGTACTGGATGGGCTGTACTGGATGGGCCGATCCACTGTGGCTTCTCTCCTGTTCTTATGATCTGAAAATCATATTTAGCACTTGTGTAGCACTTAGTGCTTCATATTCTGCCGAGATGAGGAAGGATTCAGTAGGGCCGTTGCTCAGCGATAGAGCATCTGCTTGACATGCAGGAGGTATCAGCCTCTTCAGCTAAAAAAGGATCAGGTAATAGGTGACATTAAAGATCTCAGCCTGAGACCCTGGAGAGCCACTACCAGTCTGAGTAGTCAATACTGACCTTGATGGACCAATGGCCTGATTCAGTATCAGGAAACTTCATGAGTTCATGTGTCAGCATGTGGAAGCAACATCACAGGATGTGACATCACAAAATGATGTCACTTCCTTTCTCCTGGCTCCACCCCCAAAGTCTCCTGGCTCCACCCCCAAAGTCCCCAGATATTTCCCAAGTTGGACTTGGCAGCCCTAGTTGAGGAGTCGAATAACTGCACAGTGACAATAACTGCAAATTGGGCAGGATCTCCGACTTTGCCCTGAAGCTCCACACAGTTAAATCTAAGAGTAAGGAAGAGGCTGTTTTTGAACCTTCCCAAATCTCATGGGGGAAATGGGGCTGAAGGTGCAGATACTCTCCCCCCCCCCCCCCACACACACGATTCCAGTGAGCAATCCAGGGGACATTCCATTTGGCTAGAGAAAGAAGGTGGCATCATCACCTGTCTTAGGCGCCTACTTCTCCCTGGAACTTCATGGACCTCTCTCTCCTAAGGGGTGGTGTGGATGTGAAAGAGAGGGTGTGTGTGTGTATGTGGCTGCTCTACAGATTTAAGATACACCGAGTTAAAGAGAGGACTGATGCACTGTAAGCAGAAAAGGGCTGAAAACCTGCTGCCTCGCCCGGCGAAACGGATGTGGATTTCTTTCAAAGGTAGGCAGGACTATAATACAACCCTAACACGGGGGTGGGGGTGGGGGGTGAGGAAGGGGGTCCCACCAGCCTTGCAAGGGCGTGCCAAGGCTCCATCAGTGAAGAGCAAGCCCATCGTTTCATGCCCCTCTGTGTGGGGTCAGAGGGGAACCTGACGTTTTGTAACCTTCTCACATGAAACTAGGGTCCCTGCTTCGGTGACGGTTTGGTTGCCCTTGGGAAGCTTTTGCTTTTCTCTCTCTCTCTCTTGCCAGCTCCATCATTCCTTCGCTCCTCCCTGCAAACCGCTCATGGGTCAGAAGAAAGCCCTCTACGAACCACCTGCCTCCTGTTAAGAAGCATTGGGACTGCTGTATTGTGAGCGTTCACTCCTGAATCTTCGTCATGCTTAACTACAAAATTACAGACATAACCAACGCCTACTGCCTGTGAAGGACAGCCAAGGAGGATGATACTTAGCTGTCTCAGGGCTATCTGACATCTGCATGCTGGTCCCACAGGGGCCTAAGTGTAGGGGGCCCAACATAAGCAGGCCCAAATCCACACGTTTGTTCACCACCCCCTACCACCCCAATCCCATCACAAGGGGTAATGCCCATGCAGAACGGGGTGACTGAAACGCAACTGCAGGCATGCTGATGTCAGATGGACCCTGGGATAGGCAGATTGATGAAATGCCAACCTCCCTCCAGCTGGAGGCCCTGCACTGTTAAGTCTCTCATCTGCATATTGCCCCGGTCCAAAAGAAGCCCGTTTGACTTGTACCAGGACCAGGGCTTTCTCGGTGGCGGCTCCTTACTGGTGGAACGAGCTCCCAGATGACATCAGGGCCCTGCGGGACTTATTGCAATTCCGCAGGGCCTGTAAGACGGAGCTCTTCCGCCAGGCTTTCAAATAGGAGCCGCCATCGGGTGGAGAACTGGCTACTAACACCACCCTGGTCCTGGGGGAGTACCCCTGCTGCCTTCGCTTACTGAGAAACTCTGAAGTCGCCATCTTGTAAATTTTATGGGAATTTTTATTGTAATGTTTTTAACCGTTTTATATTGTAAACCTTTGAGGTATGGGGTTTCTGTTAGCCGCCTTGAGCCGGTTCGCTGGCTAGGCGGGATATAAATAGAACAAACAAACAAATAAATAAATAAATACATATTGCCACGGAGGTTGCCCATTACTTAAAGCGGGTCCAAAAGCCACATGATTTAAACACAAATCCCCCCTTTTCCTGGCCACTTCAAGGCATACCTGTATTTGAAGAAGAGCCATACTGTGATGCCCAGAGTGAACATACAAATGATTAAAAGACAGTAATGCATAAACTGCCAAATTGTTATCATCTGAGAAGAAAACGAGAGGCTGAATGATTCTTTTTGAAGTCCATGGCATACTGAAGTGATGGGGGGGGGGGGGGAAATACGTGTGTTTGTTCCACTTTGCACAATTTGTTCCAGCATCAGCTCACTGGTGGTGGAGTCTATAGGAGCTGAAACAGGAGAAGCAAGGCTCTGGGGGCTTTTTTGGGGGGGGGGTTGCCCACTGGGTTATTACGCACACCTTCAGACAGGTTAGTTAAGCGGCAGCCACATTTTCCTCCCGTGAGTCAGTGTATGTCGTGCCCGCGTTCTGCCCTGAAGGCCTCCGATGGGAGACGCGCGGTCTTCCATCCTTCCGTCTGTCCCTTTAAACACTGGAGTCGAAAGCACAATCACGTCAAACCCACAGGGCAGATCAGAAGACAATGGATACCTGTTTAAACGTCGGAAGGGGGAAGAAAGAGTTGCCGCGAAGCATGGATTTGCAGAACGGGGGAGGAAAGCCGGGCGTCCCCTTACCTATGGTGCAGTTTGTAGTTATTTTCCTCCGCTTGGGGTTATGTCGAAGCAGCTCTAACTCGCGTTTGGTTGGCTCCCATGTTGAATACTTCTCTCCAATACCTGGTCAGTCAAAAAGGGGGGGAGAAAAACCTATTTTAGGGGAGCTGTTCAGTAAATATCGACAAGGGTACTTCTTTGCAATGTAAACCGCGCTGTCCATTAAGTTGGATTCACTGCACAGCAACAGTCGGCTTGCTTCCCCCCCCGGTTCAGAAAGGCAGCCATTGAACTTCAAAATATGTTCCCACAAACGTGTGCTAAAGAAGCACACAAAAGCAGCTGCTTGCATGGAATTCCTGCCTGTTTCCAAGTGACCATTCTCTCTCCTCTCCCCCGTCCCCGACAATGGATGGTGGGGAGGGAACGGCTTCCAATTAAAAAGCACTACAGCAAATCGCTCTGCATGCTGGAATTTGATTCAAGCACCCACCGAGGTCGTGCTGCCAGGACAATAACATGCCTTGAGACTAAATCCAGAGAGACACTGCCGCTGTGGTGGACCGTGCTCAGATCTGCCCAGTCTGGCCAATACAGTGAAACTAAACAGAAATCCAACTTACTAGGCAGTGGTACACTTATAACACAGACAATGCAGAATCAAGTATACAACTGATGTGATGCTAAATAAGAGTATTCTCCATTTGTGTCAATGGATGTACCAGTGAGAAGTTCCTTATCACCTTCTGGCTTTCCATACAAAGCGGGATGCTAGCGCACACAGGTCAGGACCGGTGTTCCCTCTAAGCTGAGTTAGTGTGAGCTAGCTCACAGTTTTTTCGCCTCCGGCTCACACACATTTTTGTCTGAGCTCAGGAAAGGACGGCTCCAGGGTAAACTAATTTATGCAGCAGCCAAATGGTTCACTCACAACTTTAATGCCAGTAGCTCACAAAGCAGAATTTTTGCTCGCAAGGCTCGACAGCTTAGAGGAAACATTGGTCAGGAGGACCTAAATAACCGTAACTTGAAGGACTTTCGGGTTTCCTTTCGATCCCTAAGAACACCATTTCATGTACAGCAAAAGAGGCTTCTGAAACTCAGTAGAGCTTCAAAAGCAGTTCTGTGAGATGGCACGGTACTCATCCCCTCAAAGAAGGGAAGTCAAAAAATTCCACCGGGCTGGCGAAAACCCTTTAGGGTAAACCTAGGCAGCTCTTTGGATTCAGGCCACTAACTTTAGTAGGCTACAGTCTCCTGAAAAACACTGTGCCTGTCAACGAGAACAAAAATAAGATGTTGCCTCAAGAGTTAGAGCTGGAATCTGTCATCCAAACAAATCAACAATGCCTGAGAAAAATGGCCACTCAGTTTACAGGCAGGAGAAGAAGTAGGTCATCTGAAGAGAGGCTAGCAAAACGGATTAGAACAACAGACCAGGCGTCCTTCTTAACTTCCGTCTGAGATACTAAAGAGAGCAGTAAAGATCTGGGAAGTGGCCCGGTGAGGAGAATGCTGGCCTTTGACTTTTAATCATAAAAGCATTTAGACATTTACTCAAAGACACTACTGTAAAACTGAGGATTCGACTCAATTGCACCTCATCTTGTTCTGTGCAGAATGAACACGGTCGAAAGAAGCACTACAGAAAAGGGATCAAGCCAATGCCTTAAGCAAAGGAGAGCTCAGCAAAGGAGGGGTAGAGGTGGGAACAGGAATTCACACAAGAGGCAAGATAATCACTGTTCTTTGGCCTTCCCTTTTAAAAAAACCCTGCTCTTATCAAGCATTACCTACTCAGCATGTTTCATACAATTTTTACCACAATGGTTTTAAAAGTCGGTTTATGTTTAGAGCGTACACCACTTCAGGTTGCCATTTTTAATGGCAGAATACGCTGCCCCTAACCCACCCCACCAAGAAGTCCACATAAATAAATAATTGTGAATTTTCCCCAATGTAAATTCAACAACACCCAAGATCTGGTTAACAGAAAGGGGTGCAACTTGACATCCTTGCTTCCCTTTCAATTCCTTCCAGCATCATTCTGAATACCGGGGGGGGGGGGGGGGGGGGAATCACCCAGACAAATCAGGGAGAAACTGGTTTCCATGAACTATTGCATTAAATAGTTACGGCTCTGAATTCATCATCTATTTGTAACAGTGAATGAGGCACCGTTACAAAGACAAGCTTATAACAAAACTGCTTCTTCTGGGTGACTTCAGAAAAACAGTCTCAACTGCCCTTTAACGTACACCCGCATTTATTAAAGGAACTCACTGGATCCCATGAGATACGATTGGTGTAACCATCCAAAAAACCTATAAACCCACCACCTACTACAATTGGCAGGACAGAATCAATTTTGTACAGATGGTCAACAAGACTAATTAAGAGGATCTCAAGACAAAACAATAAATAAACATAAAGCGTGATGGGGGGGGGGGGGGAGAAGATATTCTGATTAAAGCCCCATCTCTGGATGCACAGGTTTGCTTAATTTTATGCATACAAGTCTTGGGGTCTCCACAAGAATATCATGTTAAATATGAATGTAAGTAGTTTAGGTTAGTGTGCCAAAAAGTGCATCAGTGTTCAGAGGGTAACCACACATACACACCCACACGCACAAAGAGTTTACACAAGCAGATTTGACAGCTCCATAGGAGAGGGGGGTGATGAAACTGTCCAATTTTAACAAGCAAATCATACATACAAGGTAAGTATTCAGGCAAGCGTTGAGAGCAAAACAGCTGGAACACCTGTTGCCTACGTACCCTCCAATGTTCCCTCTAAGCTGAGTTAGTGTGAGCTAGCTCACAGTTTTTTAGCCTCCGGCTCACTCATTTCTGTCTTACCTCAGGAAGGATGGCTCCAGAGCAAACTAATTTATGCAGCAGCCAAATCGCTCGCTCACAACTTTAATGCCAGTCGCTCGCAAAGTAGAATTTTTGCTCACAAGACTTCACAGCTTAGAGGGAGCATTGGTGCACATGACAGTAAACTTTGTTCAGATTTCAAATAAAGTTTTGTCCAAACTTTTAAGAGCACGAGCCATACTTGAACAGCTTGTGGTCTCAATTTTCTCGGAAAATGGGGTCTAAGCACACTAAGGGAACACCAATTGTCAGTATTAAATCAGATATTCAGGTATGGCTGCGTTTTCTCCCTGGTAACACTGTGACTACAGCTGGACATGCCCAGAGGCTTTTGATTCCCCCCCCCCCCCTTCAAACTGCTTTGGAAAGAATCCTCAAATTTCAAAGGGTGGTTTGCTACGTTGTGGTCACTGGGGGGGGCATGGTTCAAAAGACACCAAAGTCCCCTTGGGGACAGGGAATCAGCTGCATTACCTTTGGCACCCTAGCCCGTAAGTACTAACTGGTCTGAAACCGGGACCACAGATGCTATCCCTGTCTGAGAATGATCCACGGTCCTGCTCAGTATTTTCCACCCTCACATGAGGATGAGACATTAAAATAATGGTACGGCCAAACCTCAGAGCTTTCAAGGACCAGCTTTACGCATGTATGTATCACCTTGAGAGCATTCAAAGCACTTTACGCGTGTTATCTGGGTGGAAAGGTGGCACAGAAATGATTTAAATAAAAATACCATAAATATCTCCTAACACCTTGCCTCAGTACCCTCCGTTGAGGGCTGAAGCAGGGAAGGGGTGAAGCAACGTAGCAAACCCATGACTGTGCTATGAACTGAGGATGTCCCGATGTCCCATGTCTCCGATTTTACCCCTACATGAAAACATTCCCCACCTTCAGTGCTTTAATTTTTTTTTAACTGTTAGAGGAATTACTTGCAGGCTTGATCTCCCTAGGCAAATTGAGACTACGATCACCAGCAGGCTTAGTCCACATGTAGGTTCAACTCTCCATTTAGACATGAAGCTCACCGAGTTAACCTGGAAAAGTCACTCTCTCTCTCTTGCTCTCTCTCTTTCTTGCTCTCTCTCAGTCTAATCTACCTCATGGGGTTGTTGTGACAATGATGCAGGAGGGAAGAACAATGCATGTCAGCCTGAGCTCCTTGGAAGGAGGGCAGAATAAAAAAAAAGGGACAGGTAGCCGAGGTAAACTCCAATACTAACATTGTGCTGTGTCCAAAACACAGTTTAAAGTGCATACGTCGGAATGCAATATGACTTAGATGAATGTTGACCTCGGGGCTCGATGAAGGCTAGACCAAGTCCACAGTTTACATTATTCCCTATGCAGGTGGTTCATCTCGAGCCAAAGACGAGTACATGTCAGCATCTCTAAGAGGCTGTTAAATCACCAAGTAGACACCCAGGTTTAAAAATACCTTCCCAGATATTGGTCATCTGCTATCCTCCTGCACCAGTCCCTGAAAAGAGTTTCTGGGGGCATCATTTGGTGCTGTGTTCTTTTTGGTTCTGAAATTCATCGTTATCTTTCCCTTCATCGGGCTGAACTACTTCAAAACAGGGCATCCAACATTTGCACTGAAGAGGGAGAATGCGTTATCAGCTCCTACCAACATATTTATTACAAGAGAGGAGGTGCTATGGTGCTGTAGGCTTTGTTTTAGGGGTATTTTTTTCCTTGAAGCAATTAAGCCTAGCTTTCGGCTAGCTTTGTTTTTTAATAAATACATCATGTCGGTCCAAGACCTCTCCGACTTTCCTTTCCCTCCAAAAAAAAGAGGGGGAAAAATATATTTCCTTTTGAGTACCTCAACCATGGGAAGTGCATGCAAAATTAAAGTTTACCACCAAAACCCCGACACATATTCCCAGTAAAAGGAAAGAAAGCTACATTTTTAAAACTCTGCATTTAAAAGCTAGGATTTTCATCTTTTAAAAAGTGGCAGAGAAATCAGCAAAGGGACGCTTTGTTAGTGAAATGCGTCTCCAGCTCACACTTCTTACCTGTCATTGTACACTGGTAGTGAGAAACCATTGTTGGAGTGAAGGCTAAAAAAGAAAAAATTAGGGAAAGCAAACTGAATAATAAAACAAAATGTGTACATATACTCGTGTGTCAATATCTACAGACATACATGTGTGCAAAACAGAGCGTGTGCTGATACAGCCGGCATGTTCTACGAGGTGATCTCACATGGAAAAAGTATTTCACGTGAGGGGAATGGATTTCTTGCCTGGATTATGTTCTAGGTTCGAAGAGATAATCTACTGGTTCTAGTTTTTATCATCAACAGCTATTGTGACTATCACAATGGAGTACCCGTTTGCTGGAATTTCCTTGAGAGGACTCAGTTTTGGCTACGATTTAGATAAGTGGGCATACTAAACAAACAGTGTCGCCCCCCTGAATGGAAGATCTCTCTCTCTCTCTTTGTCTCTCCCGCATCCTGCACCAAGTGCCCCAAAGCATTCCTCTCCTCCCCTTATTGGTTTCTGCCATTTCTCGGTGGGAGGGGCCAGGAAGACTAAGAATGGAAATGAGCATTCATTCAGGCAGGTACTGAAAGAAAACCAAACCTTGTAGCTTCCAAGCTTTCCGTTGTTCTTCTTTGGCAATTTGTTCCATGTCTTTGTCGTATATGTAATCTTGACACATAAAGCAGTATATACCCCCATACAAAAGGTCTATGGCTGCAGAAACAAAAGGCAGTGGGGGGGGAGAGATAGGGGGAAAAAATGTAAAATTACAGAATGACAAAACTGGTAGTTTTACACTCGCTATATAATTACGGCATGTTAAGTTTTTCCAATGTTTGATCTAAAAAAATCTATTCATAATAAAATCAACACAATCCACATACCATCGGTCTAAAATCTGGCAATGAAGAATCTACCTTGGTGAGTGATGCAATTTAACTCAGTTTCAAAGATCTGCCTCCATACTGAAAGGTTCAGAAGTTTGCAAATGATCGATTCCTTCGCCACCACAAAAAACCTTCCAATTTATCTTTTTCTTGCTTACCTTCCAACAAAAATTCACAAATAGTCCATGCGTCTTGCCCTAACTGCTCTGTTAGAAATGTATTGCATACTAATAAAGTTGTGAGATAGTATGGCTGATGTTGTTGGATCCACTGATGGTGTTGCTAGGATCTATATGAGAGCTAAGTTGATGTCTTGTTTTGTTGCAGACCTTGGTACCAGAGTCCATATTACTGTTAAGTTGTTGAAAAGTTGTTTTAGCTTAGCAGGCTGTCTGTAGACAAGAAAAGGTCGCCCCCACAGCGCCTGTGTAAGGGAAATGTCACTATCAAGCCACTTCAACATATTAACAATGACCTAAAACCCATCTCAGGTTCATACTCCTGCTCATCCTCTAACATGATTTATGCCATCACGTGTCAGCAATGCCCTTCCACCCTCTACACTGGACAATCAGACGAGTCCCTACGGCAAAGAATAAATGGACATAAGCATGACATTAGAAACCACAACATTCAAAACTCAGTGGGGGAGCATTTAACCTTCCTGGACATTCAGTTGCTGACCTAAGAGTAGCAGTTCTCTTACAAAGGAATTTCAAAGGGAGATTAGAATGAGAGACTGCTGAATTGCAACTGACAACAAAGCTCCTGGACCGCATCGAGACCTAGGTTTTCTGTCTCATTACCAATGCAGATTTTCACTATCCCTTTGCATTTCACACCTAATCCAATCATGCCTGCTATTGTCATTCACCTGTATCTGAAGTGAGCAGTGACTCATGAAAACTTATACCCTGCCACAAATTCTGTTAGTTTTTAAGGTATTAATTGGGCTCTTGCTCATCTTGTGTTGGGTCTTCCTCTTTTCCTACCATTCTTCTCCAGTGAGCCTTGTCTTCTCATAATGTGACCAAAGTATGATAGCCTCAGTTTGGTTGTTTTAGCTTCTAGAGAGAGTGCAGGCTTGATTTGATGGTACTATTACTGTCCACAAATGAAAGCTACTAACTTATTCTTATTTATTTGTGTTATTTATGGATTTTAACACAGTGAGTCAATCCAATTGACAGGATGGGACAGTCAGTGAATAATGCAGTAGGAATTAGGGTTGTAGAACCACCAGGTCTAAAAACAGAACTAAAGCAATGCATATTAACATGGCACATTAAACGATGCAAAAATTACATAGGAGGATGGACAGGTTGCTTACCTGTAACTGGGGATCTTCGAGTGGTCATCTGTGCATTCACACCCATGGGTTTCTGCGCCTGCGCGGAACTTCATCGGTATCTGGAAAGCTAAGACTTTTCCTGCCCCGGACCTCTGAGCATGCGCGGGCCGCTTCGTGCATGCCCAGAGGGGCCGGAGCGGTCCTCCCGCCAGTTCCTTCTGGCCGCTGCTACCGGTGCGGTGAGGCAGCCTGGCAGCAGCGGGGAAGGTCGGGCGGGCGGTGTGAATGCACAGATGACCACTCGAAGATCCCCAGTTACAGGTAAGCAACCTGTCCATCTTCGACGTGGTCTCTGTGCTTCACACCCATGGAGAATAGCGAGCAGTGACTTACCCGGAGGAGGGTCTTGCCAGGCTGCTAACAAGTTGCCGTGGATAAGATGCCTCTGCCCATTTCAGTGCGGGATGAGGCGCGGACGTCGACCGCGTAGTGTCGAATGAAAGTATTCGGCGTAATCCAGGTCGCTGCTCGGCAAATGTCTTTGAGAAACGCTGTCGACGTGGCGACAGCCCTTGTCGAGTGCGCTCTAGGGGTCCCCGGGAGCGGGGTGCGCGCAAGTTCGTAACAGAGACGTATGGTTTGAACAATCCAGCGAGAAAGTCGCTGTGATGTAATAGGTCTCCCTAGGCGACTGGTTGCGTAGGAGACAAAAAGTTGCGGAGTACGTCTAGTTGCCCTAGTGCATTGTGGGTAGAATAGGAGGGCTCTCTTGACGTCCAGTGTGTGGAGGAGACGCTCTTCCTCCGTCGAGTGACTCGGAAAGAAGTCCGGGAGGAAGACCTCGGCCTGCAGATGGAATTCTGAGACCACCTTAGGGAGGAAGGAGATGTCGGGGAGGAGGCGGACTCCGTCGGGTAGAAAGGAGAGAAAGGGGGGATCGTGCCTGAAGGCTCTGAGTTCTCCTACTCTCCTTGAAGAGGTGACGGCCACCAAGAACGCTGTCTTCCAGGACAGGAGGTTGAGATCACAAGATGAGAGAGGTTCGAAGGGCCTTCTAGTAAGCTGTCTGAGGACTAGCAGGAGGTCCCACAGTGGGGTGGGGTGCTTCACGGGTGGGTACAAGTGTAGCATTCCCTTGAGGAAGCGCTTTGTAAGGGGATGGCCGAATATTGATGAGTTATCCACGGGGGTATGGAACGCCGAGATCGCGGCGAGGTAGACTCGGAGGGAAGAGTGAGAGAGGCCGGCGTCTGCGAGAGAGAGAAGAAAGGTGAAGATGGCCGGTAGGCCTGCTGAAGTAGGTGAGGAGCCTTCCGGTAAGGAGGAGACGAAACGTTCCCACTCAAGGGCGTAAGATCGTCGTGTGGATTGCTTACGGGAGTTTAGCAGCACGTTTGCTACTCTTGGGGAGAAAGATGCTGAGAAAGTCTCCAGGCCGTAAGTTTTAGATGAGGGACATCGTGGTGTCGCAGTGGGGAGCCGGCGATGGTCAATAGGTCTGGGTCGTTCGGGAGGTGCAGGTATCGGCCCTGCGCTAGGGAGAGGAGCACGGGAAACCACGGCTGCCTCGGCCACCAGGGGGCGATCAGGACGCAGTCGGGGTCTTCCTGAAGGATCTTCCTCATGACTCTGGGAAGAAGAGGAAGTGGGGGAAGATGTAGAGGAAGCCTGTGTTCCAAGGGTAAATGAGGCCGTCGCCCAGGGAGGCTGGGTCGCGGCCACCCTGGGAGCAAAAGAAGCGGCATTTCGCATTGGAGCGAGTCGCAAAGATGTCTATTTGGGGCGTTCCCCAGCGGTGGAAGATTAGATTGAGGAACTTGCGGGCGAGCTCCCAGTCGTGTGGGCGAGCGCTGCCCCTGCTGAGTAGATCTGCCTTGGTGTTGAGGTCCCCTGGAATGTGGGTGGCTCTGAGGAAGACATTGCGGGCAATGCAATCGTTCCAGAGCTTCAGGGCCAACCTGCAGAGAGAGCGTGAGATGGTTCCTCCCTGTTTGTTTACGTACGCCACTACTGTAGTGTTGTCCGTAAGGAGTGCGACGCACTTGGAGTGCGTGAGGGGTGCAAACGTGCGGAGGGCGAAGACGACTGCCATGAGTTCTAGGATGTTGATGTGTTTGTTGCGGAGGTTTGCGTCCCAGGGGCCTCCGGTGGAATGACCGTGTAGGTGGGCTCCCCATCCCCACAGAGAAGCATCTGTGGTAAGAGTCACTGTGGGTGCCGGTAGATGAAAGGGAGCTCCCTCTAGTAAGTTGGTGGGGTTTGTCCACCAACGTAGGGAGTTCCGGACTCCTGGAGGGGGATGAAGGCGAGTAGATTGGTCCTGGGATTGAGGATGGAAATGGGTGACAAACCATAGTTGAAGGGGCCTCATGTGTAGTTTTGCAAACCAGAGAACAGCGGTGGTGGCTGCCATCAGTCCTAATAAGCGCTGGATGTCTAACGCTGAGGTGGCAGGTTGATTCTGAATTTGTGCTGCCAAGGAGGCGATGGGAGCGACTCTGTCCTCCGGCAGATAGGCTCGAAGGGATGTGGAGTCGAGAATCACCCTGATGAATTGGATACGCTGGGCGGGAAGGAGGTGGGATTTCGCTCGGTTCACTCGGAGGCCTAGGTCATCTAGGAGGTGTAGTATTTGCGCTACATGTTCCTTGAGGAGTGTTTGGGATTTGGCGACCACGAGCCAATCGTCGATATAGGGGAAAACTTTTAGGCCCTGCAGACGGAGGTGGGCGACTATGGCGATCATTGTCTTTGTAAAGACCCGAGGGGCTGAAGCGAGTCCGAAGGGGAGAACTTTGTATTGATATTGATCGTGGCCGACCGTGAACCTCAGAAACCGTCTGTGAGCTGGAGCGATGGTTACGTGGAAGTAGGCGTCCTGGAGGTCCAAGGTCGCCATCCACGAGTGTCTGCGAATGAGGGGGAGGATGGAATGTAGGGTGACCATCCGGAATCGTTTGTAAACAACGTAGTGGTTCAGGCCCCGGAGGTCTAAGATGGGCCTGGTCCCACCGTCCTTCTTGGGGATAGAGAAATAGCGGGAGAAAAATCCCTTTCCGCGATGTTTGGTGGGTACCCGCTCTATGGCCTTCTTCTGTAGCAGCGTGGCCACCTCTAGGAGGAGTGATGGGGACGGTGGGGTGGAAACAAACGTCGAGGGGGGGGTCTGTGTGAGGTCTATGAAGTAGCCCTTGGTTATGGTGGAGAGGACCCAGGCATCTGTCGTGATCCGTTCCCAGGCCCGAATGAAGGGGGCCAGACGGGTGGATCTGGATTGGGGAGAGTTGGAGTCAAAGACTCTGCTTTTGAGGGCGAGCAAATTTCTGACGGCCCTGTTGAGATGGTGGAGCAAATTTTTGCTTTGAGGCATACGATGGTCTCTGGTGGGAAGGAGATGGTCTAGGGCGCCACTGTCTGTCGGGCGATGCTCTAGATGGTGGCCTTCGAGACCAGGGCCTTGACCATTGGCGGCCCTTGTAGGGGTGTGTGGTAGTGGGAGAGACTCCGAGGATACGTGAGGCTTTGATACTCTTATCGAGATCCTGCAACACTGTGTCGGTGGTGGCGTGGAAGAGTCCCTGACCATCGAAGGGAAGGTCTTCTATTAAGGACCTGGAGTCCTGTTGGAGGCTGGTTGTCCTAAGCCACGAGTGACGGCGGAGAGCGATTGCTGATGACATCGTCTTGGAAGCCGCATCGAGTGTGTGTTTTGCAGAGTTGATTTGTTGCTTAGCCAACGTCAAGCCTTCCTTTTGAAGTTGGCGAAAGGCTAATCTCTTTTCTTCTGGGAGGTGATGAATGCACTCTGCTAGTTGCTCCCAGAAGGCGTATTGGTACCTTCCCATACACGCCTGGTAATTGGAAGTCTTTATGCCAAGGACCCCTGCCGAATAGAACCTTCTGCCGAAGGTATCGAGCTTCCGGCTCTCTCTATCGGGAGGTGTGGAGTGTGACCTCTTAGATCTCGGTGACGAAGATACAACCATTGAGGTTGGTTTGGGGTGATTCGTGAGGAATTCCAACCCGGGCTCTTGTAGCCGGTACATGTGGTCTAAGCGGCGTGACGAAATAGGCGCGGACGCCGGTTTCTCCCACTGTGATTTTACGGCTTCCAGGAGGACCGCAAACATTGGGAGCGCCACCAACGTCGAGGTGTCTCTTTGAACCACGTCGAAGACGGGGTCCGATATCGGTAGGGTGGGCTGGATGATGGGAATTCCCAGGGAGTGGGCCATTCTTTTAATCAATTCACCATGGGAGGCGACGTCCTCCGAGGGAGAGATGGGTTGGTTGCCCGTGACGTCCGGGTTAGCAATGGGAGTCCCGGAGAGGTGTGAGTCGAGGAGGCATCCTCATCCTCGGATTCTGGCGATGATTCCGATTCCAAGGGACGGGAGGGGGTTCAGTTGCTGGTTGTGCTATCGATATCGGTATCGATGGCTATATCGGCGGCGGTGGAGGCGCTGTCACTGTATGAGAAGGGATCCGGCGGGGTTTCCACGGCGGTGAGGGGGATCGGTGTCGGTGATAGTCTCGGTATTGAGGGTCTTCCGAGGCCCTGTCAAGGGGGTGATATCGAGGGTCCGGTGGCGGACGGTGTGGAGATCGCGATCTATGAGCCCCACGTTGATGGTCTTGCCAAGTGGTCGACAGGGGGGGTTGTCCGTATGGATAGGTGGGGCGATGGTCCCATCTTCCAGGAGAGTAGGAGAGGGGGTGGTACCGGGCGTAATATTCTCCCTGTTGGTAGTTGGTATGCGGCCGCCGTGGAGACCTCGGCTCCGAAGGTTGTTGTGCGTCAGGGTCCGACATCGATAGGGATGGAGACCGAGAACCGGGTCTGGATGGAACGTCAGTTTGGTCGGCGTGAGTTGTTTCCGTGAATCTTTGTGTCTCCAGAATCTGTTCCGGTGGCTCAACGTCGACGTGTCGGATGGGGGAGTCCAAAAGGTGGACGATCCCTGCCGAAGTTGTGGAGTGGTCTGGGAGCGCTCTCGGAGTTGGGACAGAACCAACCACTGGGGAGCGAACCTGCTCCGGGCCCTTGGAGTGGGGCTTATCGGAAGTAGGTTTCTTAGGGCATTTGTCGCCCTTGTCCTTCTTCTTCTTTTTAGGAGGAGGAGAAGATGGAGTCGGTGCGGGCGGACGCTTGGTAGTCGCGGTCGCTTCCGAGGACTTAGGCGTGGGTTGTCGAGACGTAGTCGTCGATGCGGACCTCGGTACCGAGGTCGGTGTGGATTTCGATGCCGAAGTGGAGGGGGCGTCAGCTGGGTCCATCGCGGGACGAGGCTGGAGTGCTGCCTCTAGGAGCGTGACCTTTAAGCGAGCTGCCCTGTTCTTTCACGTTTGATTAGAAAAACGCAAGCAATATGTGCAAGTTTCTGGGCGGTGGGACTCACCCAGGCACAGAATACACAGTGAATGGCCGTCCGGAGCGGCAAGCTTGCTGCCACAGCGCGTGCAGCGTTTGAAACACCCCCACTCTGAGCCATGCGGGGGGGGGGGGTAGGGGGAATGGTCTCCGTGGAGACACCGAGTCCCTCTACGTCCGTAGGTATAGTTGAAGACGCTGTCCGTTAGAATAGTCAAAAAACAGTCCGTTGGTCAGTATTTTTTTTGGGAAAAAACGAGTTGAGAAGTTGCTGTTCCGAACCGACGAAAAGGTGTTAACCGTGCGGCGGTCAGAAGAGAACTGGCGGGAGGACCGCTCCGGCCCCTCTGGGCATGCGCGAAGCGGCCCGCGCATGCTCAGAGGTCCGGGGCGGGAAAAGTCTTAGCTTTCCAGATACCGATGAAGTTCCGCGCAGGCGCAGAAACCCATGGGTGTGAAAGCACAGAGACCACGTCGAAGATCCTAGTTTCCGCAAACTGTACACAGTATAGGCCACAGTCCCTAATAATTTATTCAAGCCACTTTGTTAAACGTTAAGTGCACTGCATCACTATTTAAACCTACTTTGCACAACAGCCTTGTGAAGATGTTCATGGGATGATTGTTCACATTGCAGGAACTGGACAAAGTCGGCAGGCACAACCACAATTTGTCCCTCTGCAGGTCGATTCTACACAAAATGGGCACCTGTGCCAAGCACGTATATTCTGCCCAACGCTGTTTGGTGATGAAGCTTTTGGTTTGAAATTCAGAATTCATATTGAACAAGGAGGAGAACACTTAGCTCTCCTCCAGAATACCGCTGGGATGCAGTCAAGGTTCTAAGGACAAAGTGGAGCTGGGCGCTGAGAAGACTACTGCATTCCAAGAAGCCTTTCGTTCACACACACAGTTCGCAACATGCAAAAGCCAGAGAGGGGAACAGAGTTTATTGTGCTTCAGACAATATGGCCCTGGATTGCCAAAGTGAAATACAGAAGAAAACAGAAACTATGTAAAATGCATTCTTGCGGGAAGAAATAATGCTGGGGGTCCCTGAACTGACTTGACATCCGGCTCTCCTCAGCCAGGACCAGGGCCTTTTCTGTCCTGGCTCCAACCTGGTGGAACTCTCTGGCAAGTTCCATCCGGGCCCGGTGGGACTTACTGCAGTTCTGCAGAGCTTGGAAGGCAGAGACGTTCCACCAGGCATTTGGCTGAGGGCAGCAACAGTTCCATCTTGGCACTCCCACTATTTTAACACCCCCCCCCCCCCCATAAGACAGCAACACCATCAAGACTTGGATGCCATCTTGTTTTTTCTAGAATCTAATGTTCTATTGTTTGCTACCTTGGTTTTAATTGTTCCTTTGCTGGTTTTATAAACTGCCCTGAGCCCGGTTTCAAGGAAAGGTCAAACATCCAATTAATAACAACATCAATAAAAGAACATTTCAGAGGGTAGCCATGCTGGTCTGCAGTAGAACAGTGAGACTCGAGTCCAGTAGCACCATAACGACCATGAGGATTTCCAGGGTATAAACTTTTGAGAGTCAAAGTGTCTGACAAAGAGAGCTTTGACTCTCGAAAGCTTACACCCCGAAAATCTCGTTGGTCTCTTAAGGTGCTACTGGACTCAAACCTAAGAAATAGTAGAAGATTTTGGATAATTATGAAAACAGTATCTTACAGCCTGTCTGAACAAAGCCTATTTCTGTGTACGTACATTAACCACTCCAAAAACTACAGCCTATGCCCTTGCATAAAAGCTCATGAACAATTTAAGGTCAGATTTTTTTTTAATCTCCTAAATTTATTGGGCTTTGGTTCCTGAAAATCTCCTATCATAAGGGAAAGCAAGGATTCCAAGCCTGCCCTTTCGTGATGCACTGAAATCCTAGAACTGGATCACCTTACTCTTCCTAAAATGCAGACACAATCTTTTATCCTTCCACAGAATGCGTAAAACAGGATTATTCAGAAGGCCATTTCTGTAAAGTGAACACGGCTGTAGACAAGAGGTGTCACGCTCCTTTGTTACGAGGGCCGGATCTGACATAAAAGTCACTTTGCCGTGCCAGGCCAGGTCTGCCATGAAATATAATGCCAGGTACCGGAGATATAAACTTTATAAAGGACACAAGGAAACCCAATTAACGGTATTATTTTTTACTCAAAAGACAAACATGCTTAAATCATTAACATTCTTACAGTATTTCCTTATTGTATCTCCCTGATGCTCACCCTCCCACTTCCACTGCCCGTTACACATTAGCACGAGGGTTGCCAAGTCATTTACCTCCAGGAGTGGGGGAGTCCCGCTCCTGTTTCGGGAGCCTCGCACACGCGGCGTGATGACGTCGCCCGGAAGTGACGTCATCACGCTGGGCACATTGCCGGGGCAACGCTCTGGCAATTGCCCTAAAGTACCATAGAGTTTGGGGGGCAATTGCTAGAGCGTCGCCCCGGCAACGTGCCCAGCGTGACGATGTCACCATCACGCTGGGCAGTTGGCCGGATTGGGCCGCTTTGGGGGTGGGGGTTCCCCCCGCCGGCCAAATCCGGACCGGCAGGTTGGGGACCCCTATAGCGGGGGATTCCCCGCCCTCTGGGGGGACTTGGCAGCCCTAATTAGCACTGGGACAGTATACGGGGACATAATGCGCCGTCTCTGTCCTCTAGCAGTAAAGGTAATCAGTTTCTCACAGGCTGGATAAGAGCCCTGGTTGGGGCAGTTCCGGCCCACGGGCCATATACTTGACACCCCTGCTGTAGAAATTTCAGGTCTGTGAAATTTTGGACAGGTCATAACATTCTCTGTACATGCTATACTGTTCAGAGTGTGTTGTGCTTAATCTCACAGTTGATTCTACTGCCTTGTTTTCTGCATAATATTAATTGGATGATACTACCCTTGTTGCATTGGGGGTTTTTTCCCCCCCAGTTGTGTAATATGAATCTCACCGGGGAAGGAGAACTATAAATAAAGTAACAGATGACCACACCTAGTCTGAAAGATCTGTGGCACGTGAAAACTTATTCAGAAACTTTGATTCAAAGTCCTGAACTCACACGCCTTTCTTTCCACATCCTAACTTGGCACAAGACGGTACCCTGCCAGCCAGCACAGAGAGGAGATCTACGGCTTCAAACCTTCCATAGGCAGAAATGGCTGCCATTAGTCCAGCTCATCTGATAGATCAGTGCCCTGTTTCCTGGTTGAGACTGGAATAATTACACCAGCAAGACGAGAAACCGAAATCTAGAAATCACACATACCAGGGATGCCTGCAAAAGCAAGCAGCCTCATCTGTAAACCAAGCGGTTGCCAAACTTTAGAGATAGTCAGTACTAAATGAAACTTAATTGAGGATACTTAATTTACGATAACTACATGCCAGAAAAAAGCTTTATGTTTTCCCCCTTCATCTTGTTTTGACAACTCCTAGAGAGAAAGGATTACATTAAAATGAGTACCATAAATATCCAATTTCCTTTCAGATCTCCGGGTACAGCAGTTGTGGGCACTTCTTCGAACATGTAAGGACTGAATGCTATCTGACAATGTCTTAAATTAGATTTCCCAAGGTAGGTCTTGAGAGAGGCTGTTCATTCAGCATAGCCAATAAACCTGCATTTCAACAGCTTTCATAAGACTTCCCTTTAAAAATAGTCTTTCGTATCATAGTGTTTCTAAACCTGTATTGTTGCAGCTTCAAGCAGTAATATATAAAATAAATTGGTTCATAAGTATCTTAATCTGAAAGATGAATATAGCAGCTGGGTTATGCACCAAACTTCCCGTATCTTTCATTGTTATTATTATCTGAATATTCATACAGAAGTGATTTTTTTTTCCCTGTGAAAAATAAAAAGATTTTTAAACAACGTCACACTGGATATGGTACTTGCTTGTATAACAGTTACACAGAAGTTAACGGTTGCCATAGCAATAGGGTGGGTGGGTGGGTGGATGGACGGATGTAGGGAGGCTTACAAAACCATATCTGAAGACTATATTTTTAAAAATAAAGCTTCCGGCCTTCTTTTAAACTGCATGTTTACTGTGGCCCTTGGCAGATTCTACTCTGTGACTTCGTTGTAAACCAAGGCAACCTTTGACATTGCATTTTAAATATAAAATTAAATTAAAAATAAAGACGCTGTCAAGGTTATTGCTCACTATCTTCCCATATACAATTCCCACCCTCACAGCCCTTGTACCAAGAACTGTTGTACCTGGAGACCAGACAGGACATTGGATATCTACGGCTCTTATTTGATTACAATCCTCTCTCGCTTTGAGTTTACAAAACAAAGATGGGCAGGAAGGGAAACACAACAGGCTCTTTTGTAGCTCACGGTTGCTGGTAACTAAGTAACTTCATTTATGACCCACTTAGAATCAGCCGTCTCTTAAATCTCGCATCAGTGTATTGGAAAGGTCTATAACCTGGGTGCTTATTTTTACGAACGTTCATGGCCGGCATCGGTGCCCTTCACAGCACAGGTGGAAGAGAGAGCTTCATTCACATGGAATCAGCCACCGAGATGGCCTCTTAAAATAGCCCTGCTACCTGGACTTGGTCCCTAAAACGTTCTTCGACAGGCTACATGTCATCATACTACATGTTCCCGCTCTCCCCCACTTGCCCCAAAACAGCTGTTCTCAAGAGCCTCACCCCCGTCCCTTTAACACTTAGACCGGCATCATGAGCTGACCTTGAATATCAGTTCCCAAAGCAGAAATACAGCTATGGGTCACGTGGACACTGTCTACAGCTCCGTCTACCTTCTATAGAGACATGAGTTGTAATGCACAGCTTAGCTCTGCAGGCGTGAGGGGTCAGGGGAATTTCCAGGGTACCTAGCAGGAGGCTGCTGTCACAAAACTTAGGGCGGTATGCATCTAGATCTGGTGCAACCCAAACTCCGGTGGCAAGATATGGAAGACACAGCATGCCCCTCTATGTTGTGGGCAGAATCCCCAAAGGGGCGTGCAGTGGCTCTCTTCTCCTTCACGCTCTTCAATATCAATTAAAATGGCAGAACGAAGTGAAGGGCAGGCAAACTGGCAGAGAGAAGAGAGAAGAAGAGATTGGATTTATACCCCGCCCTTCACTCACTTCAGAGTCTCAGAGTGGCTTACAAACTCCTTTCCCTTCCCCTCCCCACAACAGACACCCTGTGAGGTAGGTGGGGCTGAGAGAACTCTTTCCCAAGCTGTCCTTGAGGGAACAGCTGGTACAGAGAGCTATGGCTTGCCCAAGGTCATCCAGCCAGGTGCAAGTGGAGGAGTGGGGAATCAAACCCGGTTCTCCCAGATTAGAGTCCGCGCACTTAACCACTACACCAGACTGGCTACACCATTCGTGCCCCGCCTTTTAGTTAAGAGTTGCTCCTTTGTTATAAAACTAAATGAAAATGTGAGCCAGTGTGAGCCAAGACAGACCAATTCAAGAACTGAAAACAAAGGTAAACCCCTCGTGACATTTGTTCCTCACCACCTCTCCTCCTCTTCAGCACTTACAATGTCCAGGATGTCACTTTATGACTTCCATTATTATTATTATTATTATCATTATGGGTACTCTAGTAACAACTAGAGGACAAGGCTGGAAGCACACCTGAAAGATTATGGAACTAGAGCTTGGGTCTTCTGTGGGGACTTATTTTCTGCCAGTCACTGGCTGTCCACAGCCACTAAAACGGTCTTCCACATCTCAAGGGATAGTGAGGAATGGCCTTGCATGACGGAGAAAGAAATTTTAGCCAGTGTTTGTTCAGTATGGGCCACAGGGTCACGTTTGTCCAGGCATACACAACACATGGTTCAGCGGTCAGACGCTTAGGTGATATGTAAACCAATAGTAATTACCATGTGGCGATATGTCAGCTTTCTCAGATGGAGCAGCAGGGATGATAGCACAGGAGTTTCTTGGCACAGTACATCTTATTTTAGGCCCGGATCCAGCCAAGTATATTCTTTTTCATAAGAACATCAGAAGAGCCCTGCTGGATCAGACCACTGAGGGTCCATCTAGTCCAGCATCCTGTCTCACACAGTGGCCAACCCGTTCCTCTGGAGGGCCAACAATAGAGCTGAGAGAGGCTGAGGCCTTCCCCTGATGTTGCCTCCTGGCACAGGGGTTCGGAGGCTGGCTGCCTCTGAATGTTTCCCTTAACACAAAAATCAATCCTCAGGCAGCAGGTAGGCATGAATAACTTTTGAATGAGCTAGGATAGCTTTCCTTCTTGCCATTACCAGGGATAGATTTGACCATAAATAAGGCAATGAGTTCAAGGACCTTACTGTTCTTCTCGCTGGATGGATCATTTGACAGGACACTTACATTTTAAAACAGTAATTCAGGCAGCCGCTGTAGCTGCTCAGTAAGCCCATTTACCTTTAATTCCCACGTGCCCAGGAATGTGCAGGAGGAAGGCAGCTGGCAAGTTTTCCAATTTGCCTCTGCTCGCACACTCCACAGCGACCCATGACTCTGATTCCAACAGCGCCAGCTTAACATGTAGCTTTTGCTTTCTACATATATTTGGGTCCTTTAATTACACCTTAGTCTCCTACCTCCTTGCCTGACAAGGGATGCTGAAATGGTTGGCAGTACATTACATCACGGTCAGAAATGGCAGTAACCGATAAAACAAAAGAAGAAATTTTTATGGAAGACGGAAGCAGGCATGGCTGTTTGGCCTCCTTAACATCAAAGAGTTCCACAAGAAGGGTGCCACTAGCGGGAAGGCTCTGTCCGTCGTAACCAGCCGCTTGACCTCTGAAGTTTACGGCACCAACAGAGAGGCCTCCCGGTGATCTCAGATTCCATGGGAGGGGAGGGCAGACATTCTTTCAAGTTCTTGGTGTCAGTGTACCATCTATTAAAGCTGTCTGCTTGCTTCCATCAGAGCCAGCAGGGCAAGAGTTCAAGTTAGCAACATGTATCGTATTATTAGATGGTAAAAGGAACAGATATAGGCACAGCCAGTGCTCAAAAAAACAAACTTAGGGTTCAACAATGCTTGTTTAAAAAGCCACAGACCTACATACACACCACTTTCTACAGAGGTTCCAGGTAGCCGTGCTGGTTTAAAGCAAAATCGTAACACAAAGGACTTGGAATTTCTTTAAGACCAACTAAAGTGGCACAAAGCAGCACATGGTCTTCCGAGTTCTCTAAAACTCACCAGGATGGAAGGTAAGGAAGGGGAGGGAGAGACCTTTCATCACAATGGTTTTCACATTTACAATGGAGGTGACCACTATTTTCACCTGTGTCTTTCCAGGAGATCAGCAGCACCTGCTGTGAACTCTGCAGGACTCTCTAAACAGAAGCAGGGAAAACTCCTGAAGCATCCCCCCCCCCTTAAAAAACAAGCTAACATCCAGTTTGATGGTGTGTTCTGGAGAAAGCAAGACACTCAGGCTTTGCATTGTTTTGGTTGGTCTTAATAAAAGGTATTACGTGGCTTTCGTATAGTCTCAGATCACAGTGGAAGCTGGATGTGAACGCGATTGAGTTTGGCCTACAAATCAGAGGAGACAAATATAACAATGTGTAGAATCCAGTTGTACCAAGGACGTCGTATTTTCTTCACTGTTAACTTCTTACAAAAGTACATGTTGGTTACAAGTGGAATATTCTTTTTTTAAAAAATTTTTCCCATGCAATACAAACACGACTACGCTCCTAATTGTTCACAAGGTCAGATGCAGATGTCCAAGTCATTTCACTGAATAAAACAGCGCACGCCTGGCGCAACGGTTCTTATACAGGCACCACAGCAACAGAGGTGTGTTGCAATCTAGGCATTCGAGAACACAGATAATCTGGACCACCTGTGGTATTTTCAGCTCTCACAATCCCTTGAACACCTTTCCATATTCTGAGAATTTCTTACTGTTTGCTTTTGTTGTCTTGTGCCTCGTCTAAGCCATTACGTGCTGGCTCACATGACGATTACTGGAGTTAAAGATAATTAGGGGCTAGTCCCACCGTTACCCCATAATGTTTTGCTATGAAAAGATTTGCCCTTCGTTTGCTTTTGTTCTTTCCATTCAATAACAGACCCAGAGGGCAGCTATGGAGGTGGGGGGGAGCCTATTAATCTCACAGAGGGCCTCCTTGCATGGATGTTTTTCTTAGTTATTAAATAGCTATATGAAGCTGCTATGAAAGCCTGCTCCACTCCACAGCCCGAGGTAGCATATCTATGATACCCAGCTCTTATATTTTGTTCGCTGAGTAGCCGGGTGGTACTCTGAACTGACTGTCAATATGGCTTTAGCCTCTGGCAGAGAACCAGGCAAACTGAAGTGGCAATGGCCAGGTGTCAGAGCCGAGGTGCAGTCATTTTGTCAATGAAGGAAGCAAAAAAAAAAAAAGCTGAAGGGAAAGCGATGCATCATTGTTGCTTATTATTTGCATATGCAATCTGTGGAATATTGTAAGAACAAAGAAGTCCAAAAATGGCGTGATTTATGACCACAGGAGCAAAATCAAAACATGGGGGTGTTAAAAGAGCCCAACTGATCTAGCGTTTCTTGAAATAGCGGCATTCAGTTTCAAATTTTAAACAAATACAAGCACCCGGAACCAACCCTTCTTACAGCCATTCTGCTGGACTGCATTCCTGAGTTCCGCCCTCTTCCAGTGGAGGTTAAGAGGGCAGTGGCTCCCTGACCATTTAAAAGGTGGGTGTTCGATCCAATGAGCACACACACTATCCCCTGGACTTTACCACCTTCCAGATGAGCCAGAAGGATGAAGCTTATCTGACTGTGGCAGCCAGCCATTCCACCACAGGATGCTTAGAGCAGCCGTGTGAACGCAGTCTTCCATCTTGGCTCGGACAACTTTAGTTGAAAAGCAAAAAAATAAAAAGAATAAGATAGTGGTCAGATTCCTGCTTCAACTACATCTTTCTGGACATTTAACATTAGATTCCATTCAAACTGGGGGACTGACTGAACAAGGTTTGGAGGTCAGCAACGTTAGCCCCAAATAAACTCAAAAGCTTCTCCTCTGGAGCATAAATGAGCTGCTTGCTTCCATCCTCCTGCATTGTATCATGTACTTGAGAAGAGAGCAGCTGTGGTACTCAAGGAGACACCTGTTCCACGGCCTCTGTTGCTTGTTCGCTTTGTGAGGGAAGAATCTGCCTTTTGACTAGACCTCAGCTTTCAAAATAAAAGGTATTTGAGACACATTGGAAGGAGCTGCAATCGGGCTACAACAGGGCTATGAATTTGCCCTCGGCCCCTCCTCCAGTTGCCTGTTCCTACTGTGAAGACGTCATTTTGCAGCATGCGTGTGGCTGTTCCTGCTAAAGCAACCTCATTTGGTGTCTAGAGCTTCAGTTTCTGCCCATCTCCATGGATACGGATGTTAGCTCAGCAAAAGTCACTCAGTCCTTCAAAACAATTTCTGTTCATTTTGAGATTTGCATGCACTTAACCTGTTTTTCATGATCAAATGGCCTTCCTCGGATACAGCAGGAGCCCTGAGTATGGCTATAAGACGAAAACATTCAGACACTTCAGAGCAAAATATATATATCTCCTCCCCCAGCCCTTTCTCCCCAAATGAGTAGAAGAGACATAATGCTGTTATAGATCCTGGACATGAACCAATTTAGTGATTTGCTATTTGAAGTACGTATTTTTGAGCCTGTGACTTAATGGGGCTCATCACATTCTCAGCCCACCTTTTTTCCTAGGAGATCAGAACTGGCAGCGTCAATGAGGAGCTCCCATTTTATCCACGTCACAACTTCACAGGTCAGGTCAGAGACAATGGCCTGCTCAAGCCCACCTCAGGAGCTTCACAGCTGAATAAGGATGTAAAGTAAGTCCCCCCCCCCCCATGCAGTTTATTTGTAGACACTGGATCGGCTTCACTGCATACCAGTTTCAGAGAAAGGTCCCAGAACTACGGCTCTGCTCACAGACGCTGCCAACCAATATGGGCGCCTGTGCTTCCTTCTCCCTTCATGTGCTCTGATAACTACAAGCCATTCTACATGAACTGGCAAGCTACGGTTTGCTCTTGCTCTCCCAAACCAGGACTGCAAACCAGTTTCAGACAGGAGCTTTCATTCCAGGTTTCAGAAGGGGAGAGAAGACTAAGAAGAGAGTTGTTTTTTTATACCCCACTTTCCTCTACCCTAAGGAGTCTCAAAGCAGTTTACGATCGCCTTCCCTTCCTTTCTGCACAACAGGCCCCTTTGTGAGGTAGGTGGGGCTGGCAGTGTTCTGAGAGAACTGTGATTGGCCAAAGGTCACCACACAGGCTGCATGTGGAGGAGGAGTGGAGAATCAAACCCTATATGGTCAGGGGCCTGCCTACTTGAGGGACCGCCTTTCCCCATATGTGCCCCAGAGGGCACTGAGGTCAAGCACCCAGCATCGCTTGACTATTCCCGGTCCGAGGGATGCGCGGCTGGCCTGTACCAGGGCTAGGGCTTTCTCGGTGGCGGCCCCATACTGGTGGAATGAGCTCCCGGATGACATCAGGGCCCTGCGGGATTTGTTGCAGTTCCGCAGGGCCTGCAAGACGGAGCTCTTCCGCCAGGCTTTCGAATAGGAGCCGCCACCGGGGAGATGGCAGGACAACATCGCCCTGGTTCCACAGGCCAAACCTTCTGTTGCCGCTACTCTCCAGGAGCACGTAGATGCCGCCAGTACGGCTATGTGAGTCGTTTTATTATGTTGTTTATTTATGCTTTTAAATTGTAAACCACTTCGGTGGTATGTCATGTTGTGAGCCGCCTTGAGCCAGTTCGCTGGAAAGGCGGGACAGAAATGCGGGAAATAAATAAATAAATAAATAAACCCGGCTCTCCAGATGGGAGTCTGCTACTGTAAACCTCTACAACATGCTGGCTCTCAGGCCTGTGACATAAATAACTCCAAACTATAGCTTGGAGTTACATGCAAACTGAGCCTGTTTGTGGTTTTTTTAAAAGCAAAGTAGTTTCTTTCCTGAACACAACTGTTAAAATAAGTGACTACAAGAGGCGGGACCCACAATACTCACAAGGGGGGGAGGAGAGGGAGCTTCACAGAGCAGAGCCAGCAGCCGCAGGTGAGTCTTCTCTCCCACCCCGGCACCCACGGTGAAGCCTGGGCTCACCAATCCTTTCCCCCACACACACTGACAGGGAGGCCTGAGGCTTCTAGCCGCCAGGCCCATTGATTCCTCCCCCCCCCCCGGGCACCAGTGAGGCCTGAGCAGCTCTCACCAGACTCACCGCTTCTCCCCCCCCCCCCCACCGTCATTGCTGAGGCCTGAGTGGCTCTCGCCAGGCCTGCCGCTTTCCCCCCCACCATGGGCACCGGCGAACCCTGAGTGGCTCTCAGCTGCCATGCCCGCCACTTCCCCCCCCCAACACCGGTGGCGAGGCTCGGGCTACTCTCAGCCGCTGGGCTGCCGATCCCCCCCACCTCCCGGCTCTGATGGCGAGGCCCAAGAGGCTCTCAGCCGCTGGGCCCGCCGATCTCCCCTCCCACCCCCCGGCACCGGCAGCGAGGCCCAAGTGGCTCTCAGCCGCTGGGACCACTGATCTCCCCTCCCACCCCCCAGCACCGGCGGCGAGGCTTGGACACCTCCCACCCGCTGGGGGCTGCCGCAGAGTTCCAAGAGCATTTCCTGCGCATGCGCAGGGAACACTCTTTTACTTTTATGGGGATTTAAATATCCCCCCAAAAGTTTTTTGAACTTTTTAGATTTTTCTGCACATTTGGGGAAGTGTGCAGGAAAATCTCTCTGCCCCCCAAGTGCCCCCTCCGTGTGGATTTAGATATCCGCACAGAGGGAGCAACTTGGGAATTAGTATATAGGTACCATACATGCCAATGCTCTGAGACATGTGTTTAACAGATAATAAAGCCATTCTCCACAGTGTCTGCTCACCTTCTCCTGCAACTAACAAAACCCTCCACAGCTGAAGCTTGATCACCCAGCTCCAGTCCTATGCATTCCCTGTGTCGGCCTCTTTTGTTTTTTTCTGCAGCTGGAAATATTCCAACACTGATATTTTAATGAAACATACAAAGTGATTAACACATGGAATTCACTGCCACAGGAGGTTGCGGTGACTACAAGCCTGGACGGCTTCAAGAGGGAATCAGATAAACATATGGAGCAGAGGTCCATCAGTGGCTATTAGCCACAAGGTATAGATAGGAACTCTCAGACTGGGACTAGTGATGCACTGTATTCTTGGTGCTTGGGGGGTGGGGGGCAACAGTGGGAGGGCTTCTAGTGTCCTGGCCCCACTGCTGGACCTCCTGAGGGCACCTGGTGTTTTTGGCCACTGTGTGACAGAGTGTTACATTGGATGGGCCACTGGCCTGATCCAACATTGGCTTCTCTTATGTTCTTATGTTGTTAAAGTTTGTGTGTGTGTTAAGTGCCATCGAGCCTCCTCCGACTCACAGCAACCCTGTGAATTAATGTCCTATCATCAATAACCTTGCTCAGGTCTTGCAAATAAGGGCTGCTTACACAAAGTTTACACACAGTCAGATCAGTGGTCCCATGTCACCTGTTCTATACGATCTACTCTGACAATAGTATTCCAGTACAAACAGTCTATTCTGAACAGCAGTGTTTCTCGAGAGTGACAGGCAGGGGTCTTCCACAGTCCTGTTACCCAAGATCCTTTAACTGGAGAAACCAGGGACTGAATTTAAGACTTTCTACAAGCCACGCCTATGCTCTGTCACTGGGCTATGGCCTCAGTTCATCTGGACACAACGTCTCTGTGTCTAAGAATAGATCACGATTCACTGCAGGTAAGAAAATCTTCAGAAAATGAGTTAAGATGTGATGAATCATGAAATCTGGATGAACACCAAAGCCAAGCTCCGTCGCTTTCACCATGCAAACAAATTGCATAGCTTTAGCTGCTTGTTTCCATGTCAAAAAGCAGCCTTATTTATTGGCTCCAAATCCCACTTCTCAGCCAGAACCCCCAATATGATGTTCATAAGACACAACGTCACTTTTATAGGAACGCTTTTAATTTAAACACTGGAATAATAAATGGATATGCCAGAAATGTATGGGTGGAGAACAAGAACAAATTGGGGGGGGGGGGCCGAATTTAAAGATTCTGAACTTGAAAACACAAACTCCGACACAATAAATAAACAAAATAAAACATAAAATAAAAGAGAAAGGAAGGAGAAGAGGGTGAGTCTGAGCCGAGCCAGGTGCTGTTGTGTGATTGTCTCCTTGCCTGCCTCCCACTCTCTCCGCCCCTTAACGGCGCTGCTATTCTCTCCTTCACGTCCTGATGACAAAAGTTTTACATAAAACAACAAAAAGTAGTGAAAGGAAGTATGAGTTATTTATTTCCTGGCAAGTCTGAACTACTTCTTTTAAGCTGCTTATTCATTAATAGTTCCCATCTTCAGTTCTCTCTGTTCCTTACCAGTACTATTAATAACAATGTTTTCTGAAGAGCGGTCCAAGGAACCCAGGAGCTTCTCAGAAGCTGATCAGAGGTTTCTCAATGGGAAGATCAGGAAGGACCTTTGAGAGACACCTGAAAATCACTACAAAGCCCTGTACTGTGCAGCCACAGGTAAATGTAGTGTGTGTTCTTGGTCAGCCACACAATTCATAAGGGCAACAAACCAGTCCTAAAGGCCCGGCTAGCACAGGGTTGGGATTAGGGTGTGCGTTATAAATCGCTTCCCAAACAAACTGAACAGAAGCGCTCTCTGAAAGCAGAAAATCTGACAAACAGTGCATTGTAACAACAGATACAGAATGGAAGCACAGAAGCACAGGTAAGGTGCCAGATCCATGTGCAACGAAGGTCTACAGGCAGGCAATACAAATATCTTGGTTGGAACTGTCTCCCATTATGCCTTCTCGAGATGCGTATATCAAGAGTAAAAGGGACTATATATATATATATTTTTAAAGGACATTGGCATATATATTGATAAGAGAAGATGACATACTGTTTGCTGAATCCTATCAGGCTGAGCATCTGACAAGTCTGGGAAGGTGATGCAGTAGATGCAAAGTTTATAACTAACGAAGTAAATACATGACAGTCAAAATCCATTTTTTAAACTCGAAATAGCTACAAGGAGGTTGTACAGTCAATGTCTAACATATAAGTATGGGAAAATAATACATGTATTCACGTGGGACTATTTGGTTCTAAGTGAGCAACCACATCTCTGTCTTCCTCCCTTCTCATGGAAAATGGATTTGAGTGCTTAAAGAGGGAAGAAGGTCTACTAGGATAAGATGGTATCTACTAGGATAAGATGGAAGAAGGTCTACTAGGACCACTTGCCATTTCAACTTAGGTGCCAAGTAGGGGGTGTGCATTCAGCACAAACCGAGCCAGGAAAATACCTAATAAATAAATAAAATACCTGTATTTTCAAGTACTTTTTAAGTTGGCTGTTGATGGGGCTTAATTTCAGCTATCTAAAATGGCCAAGCCCAGAAAATCCTGAAAATATTTGGGATTTTCAGGACCGCCAGATAGCCAAACTTAAAGGGTATTTAAAGGGATTGCAGTCCCTTTAAATGCCTTCTCCAAGCCCTGCAACTCCATGGCGAATGAACTCTAAAGGTGCTAAAAGGGCTTGCAGTCCTTTCTGAGTAAACTCACCAGTTGGAGGTGTTTAAAGGGACTGCGAGCCCTTTAAATACCTTCAAAGTTCACTCGCTGCAGAGTTGCGCAGCTTAGAGAAGGCATTTAAAGGGGCCATGATCCCTTTAAATGCCTTTCCCCCTTCTACTGAATGCAGTGGATAATGGAGGTACCTTCTTTGGGGGCCCTGGTCCAATCTTTTTGGGACTGGAGTTGTTTTTTTGAAGAGAGTCACCAGTAGTTATGCTGCAAATTTGGTGCCTCTGCCTCAAAAAACAGGGCCCCCAGAGCCCCAAATATCCCCTGATCAATTCTCCATTATACCCTATGGGGACCACTGACTATAAGGATCCCATAAAGTATAATGGAGCCAAAAAAAAAATATTCAGGTTTCCTGAATATTTACCAAATCTGAATACCATATCGGTATTGGGATGTGGGAACATTGGGAAATACCGATTATTTTTCAGGTTCAATATACCCAAACCCAGAAAATACCGGGTGTTGTTTTGGGTTTTTTTGCACACACCTAGTGCCAAGTCATACCATTTGAAAAACACCGCATTACCATTCAAGATTCAGTGGGACTGAAGTGCTTGCTCATTTTGTCAAAACAATCTGATGCAAGCTTTCAAAGCGCGAGCCGGAGGAACACAGCCATCTTGCATGATTTCTAAGGGGGTTTTGCAATACAATACAGAAATCCAGGAGAGACTGGTCACCACTCATTGCCCTGGTAGAAAACTGCCAGTTGTGTCTTGTTGCTTGAGAATGGGCAACTCAGCCTCCACGAATCAAGGCTACAATTACAAGGGAGCTGCAAAGTAACTAGGGGGAAAAAATGAGATGATTGCAAGAGATGTTCTCCATGGCCTGAAGAAACTGGCTGTCTGGGCTCATCTGATCTGAACGTCATACTTTCCATATTATAGAGATCAAGACCTTAGTCAACAAGCTGCTTTACTGTGGGAAGACAGCTTACCTAAGTTGTGTCGCTTTGCCTTCGCGTGCTCGTGAATGTGTTTCTTTGTAAAACAGCCAAAGAAGACACAATACAGGCAAGAATGAAGTCTGTTCAGATGGGCACCACACATGTGACAGATGCACGACTTTGCCTGCAACGTAAAAGAGAGACGCTCATTACAAACAGCCAACACCACTGAATTACAGTCTTGCATTAGGAAATATTCATCTTGTTTCTGCCTTTAAAAGTGAGCCACACTGAGAGCTACAGCTGACTTTCCTACTCAGCTTTGCATTGTTCTCCACGATGCAATACATTTCCAAGCTTCTTGTTCTTCCTACCCAACTGTTGTTTGTAGTGCCTGAACAAATCCAAATCATTACCAACTATAGTAATTTAACTACGCTATTATTTTAGGATAACCTACAGCCCCGGTCAGATCACTGGTTCATTGGCCAGCCAAACAAATGGCCCATCTGAAGAAGGTTCTCTCAAGCCACAGAGATGTTAATGTGCAGAAAAGCGTGACATACAGTAGTAAGATGAAATTATTTTATGCTTTGTCCATTTAAATCCAGGGTTTATTTCGTAGCAGGAGCTCCTCTGCAGGTTAGGCCACACACCCCTGATGTAGCCAATCCTCCAAGAGTTTACAGAGCTCTTCTTACAGGGGCTACTGTAAGCTCTTGGAGGACTGGCTACATCAGGGGTGGGGGGTGGCCTAATATGCAGAGGAGCTCCTGCTATGAAACGAGCCCTGCATTTAACAAGGAAAGTGAAACAGATCTGCTCACATGTTAAGGCTGCGTCCTCTTTAAGTGAATGAGCTACAGGTTCTCTATGCTCCACCCAAATGCCAAGTTCATCTGATCAATAAATCATCAGGGAAACATTTGATCGGTTTAATCCAAGCCTCGAGTAAACGAATATGAATTTAAGGTGAAAGCACCTCCATATACCTAGTATTATGAAATCTCACATTTCATGTAAGTCTGACAAAACAAATTAACCTAGCATTTCACAACACCTTAATACCAGGAACACATGCAAAGCATCGATTTCCATGGCAAATTAAGAATTCTGACTTAGAAACAGAACACAGAGAACATTTTATGGCCATACATTCATTTCAATATTATGCAGTCTGTAGACAGTTACTATAAGCAGAACGTAAACTAACCGGGGACAGCTTATATTTTAAGTTTGCTTTGAATGCCATGGGCCTACCTACTTGAAGGACCGCCTCTCTCCATATGTGCCCCAGCGAGCACTTCGGTCCGGATCCCAAAACCGCCTGGTCCTCCCAGGGCCGAAGGAGGCTCAGTTGGCGGTTACAAGGGCCAGGGCCTTTTCTGTGGCGACCCCGCACTGGTGGAATGAGCTCCCGGATAACATCAGGGCCCTGCGGGATCTATTACAATTCCGCAGGGCCTGTAAGACGGAGCTCTTCCGCCAGGCATTCAAGTAGTGGCCGCCTAATATCTCCAACGTGGCTCTGGCCCGATTATTCGATCGTATCCGTCAACCTACTGTGACCATCTACAAGGACTACATCTGGGCTCTGTTAGGATATATTGAGCTGAAGGTATGCCGTCTATATAGATAAGTTGTTTTATATGTTTTAACGTGTTTATGAACTTTTTGTATTGTAGTGTATGTTTGTTGTGAGCCGCCCTGAGTCGCCATTTGGCGGGGAGGGCGGGATATAAACCTCAAAAATAAATAAATAAATAAATAAATAAATAAATAAGATGATCAACAATAGATCATAAATACAATATAGCCTGCCTCCCCCCCCCCCCCCGCCCCCCGAGACTGAACCTGCGAATTCCGGCATGAAGAAGAGGTGATTTACCAATGTATGCGCTACAGCAAAACATCTTGGTTGAAACAAAATAAGTCTAAAGTTCATTAATGGCCGTAATTAGAAAACGATTCTTCATTATGATTTGGAAAACTGCTGAAATGGACAAACTGATAAAGACTGTTTATCATACACTTTGTTTAACTTTAAAATGAAATGGACTCCTTCCATTCTTAACGCAAGCCGGCACACCGTTTGATAATTTTTTAAAAGCTGGCACCTCCAGGTTACACTGAATGACAGCAACACACGCTCTCCCCACTCCCAACAAGTAAGATGTCAGTAACAATGGCTCTGTGGGGATTAACAAGTGGGGAATGTGCACAGAAGTACACCCCTATACTCCATGACGGTTGTATCAGTAACGGCCAAGACAGTGATTTTTCTCACCATTGCAACGTTGCCCAAATACGATATCAGGTTTTCCCCCACAAGTGAACAGCTGCCATTTATTTCCACAGAAAAAAAGAAAAAGGGGTGCCTTTGGGGATGACAGTAGGGTGGAGGCTAATTCCTGTGGCCCCGATATCTAGGATGCTTTGGGATTAACTCCCACTCCCACTCCCCATATCATAGGCCATTTACCTGGAGAACTCAACAAAAGCCTGCAAGAACTGAGCCCACCACCATTTAGAGATCTTTTCCCCGTATTCCATTTCTTAATGAGATGCTACACAGTGAAACACCACTAGAAACTGGATTTATTAATTTACTGGTGCTCTCTTATTCCATAGTATGCATATAATCCACTGAAAAGCCTTGGAGTCCCACCTCCTCTTCCATTTGGTAGGATTCTATGAAAGCCAGATGTTAACAATTTAACATTTTACTCTGGCTTGGACATTTGGATTTTAGAAAAGTTACGGGGTATTAAAGACAGGCATGAGGCTTACCACCACTTACAAATTTAGGTAATTTATACTCAGATTTGACTTGTGCATCTCACACAAATCAAGTTTCCAAAGAAACACAAAATCTAGTTAACCGATCCACTTATGAGCCCAAGAAAACACATCTGCCTTAAAGATTTTTAAACATGAACAAAACCCTGACAATTATCTACACACATGTTGAAAATCTTATGATAAATTGATTTGTAATTGTGGCTCTGGGGCTGACATGAGTAATGTATGAGCAGCTTCTATGGCAGAGAGTGCTGATGTGACAGCAGCTCTTACTACTGGCAATTTAGTTCCTTATTCAGTTGTAGAAGCTTCCTATCCAATTAAAGATGATACATTGAGTTAGCAGGAAAAGATGAGAATTGTGGTTTTATTCTAAAAACGACTCCTTTGTTAAAGGTCGTCACAAAAAAGCTACATAAAAAAGTCTCTTTATGATACTCTCAGTCTTCAGATGTACCAAAGTAAGCATCAAGGCAGGAGAAGAATTCCTCAAGTAGAGACCCTGGGCAGGAATGGACGAAACACAATGTTAAGGTTCCTGAGAGAAGTTACTAAGAATTCTCCATAAAGAACACTCCTTGAACACACATAGTATGCAAAAGTTCTATTGTCCCCAGGATTTGTATGGTAAATTTGAAAGTTCAAGAACGTTCTGTGATGTCACAGCAGTTGCTCAATAGCTATGGAGAGACTGACAAGACAAGAGGACAGGCAAATACCATTTGTCCTGATAGGCCATCTCTCAGCCTGGCAGAAAAGTACAATTTTGTTAAAAAATAGGGTAGATTGAAATGTGGGTCAGGCAAGCTATTTGCTCAGAAGAATCGTTACTCGTTAAGACACAGCTACCTTGGAATCCTAATGGCAACTACCATTCCTTTCATAAAATCGAGACTGATCAAAAACCTCACGTTGGCCAGACAGAAGTCACACGGAAGGCGGACAGCCAGGAGGCCCCTTGTGAATCACTAGTTGGGAGTTATAAAAGCTACCTACCAACATTCAACTTCACAATGCGCAGAAGTTTTAAGGAAATGCCACAGAACTGCAACAAAACACTTAAAACACTTGAACTCCTAACAGTCCCAACTACACACAGTCAAGAATACAATTTATTTCTTTACCCCTTAGACGGGATACAACCAAAACACTATTTATATGATTCAGTGTACCTAAACAGTACTGGTCATAACGTCAGAACAACAACCACTCACATGAACTCCCTGGAACAACCAGGGATCCTTCAGATGCTATGAGAAGAAGAGCTGGTTTTTATACTCCACTTTTCTCTGCACGAAGGAGTTTCAAAGCGGCTTACAATCGCCTTCCCTTCCTCTCCCCACAAGAGACACCCTGTGAGGCAGGTGGAGCTGAGAGAGTCTCGAGGGAACAGTGACTGGCCCAAGGACACCCAGCAGGCTTCATGCTGAGAGGTGGGGAATCAAATTAGAGGCTGCCACTCTTAACCAACCACCACACCACGCTAGCTAGCCAAGACCAAACAGGGATGGAAAGCTTAATTTTCAACAACTCTTACTGAACTTACCATTACAGATGTGCTATATGAAAGTCCATTTGAAAAAGCAATTACTTTGAAAAGTTTGCCAAGGAGACCATGATAAATTCAGAGTTAAACTGTGTTTTTATGCTTTTTTTTTTTTTTTTTTTTGCATTTGGAATTTTAAGTTGACTAAGAAATTTATTTCTGGATTTTAAAAATCCCCAGCGTTACAAATGAGGCATCAAGCACAGTACGCCATTCTACATACAGAAGATGTTAACATTAAGTCAAATGATATACGAGGGGGATCATTCTTTCACTTGAGGGAGTTGGGGACTCGTTTTCTCCTATATGTTTGCCTTTTCCTTTTTTAACCATATCGCAAGCATACCAGGAACACAATGGACTAATGGAAGTGGCAGCAATAAGATTATGCTTGGTTCAAGTATTCCGTACTACTTATAGTCAGAGCTGAAGGCATTCATAAATTCGGTGCAAGCACAGCAAAATCTCAGAATCCCACACTGAACACAGAATCCAACAACCTTCCTGGGAATCCAGGCTTTTTTTTTGGGGGGGGGGGGGGGGGACAAGTACCACCACCTACCAATACTTCAATCGGTATTGACTACCGATACTTCAAAAGTGTGGAGAGTATCTAGCAACTTTGAAAAGCCAGAGTGGGTTGAATGAGATTCCTAGTAATCCTTACAGTGAAGGTTCACTGCCCTGCATGGTTCTCTGACCATCCTCCCAGGAGAAGCGGAAGCAAGGCATGTAAAGATGCAGACTGGTTCCCTAGTTCTAATGGGCACCACCAGAAAGATCCAACCTTCATCTCAGCGGGAATGGAAATGCCACATAGTCACTTGTGTAGAGAAGATAGTGAAAACAGATCAGTGGTCCTATGCCCTCTCTGAAGAGCTGCTACATTTGCAGGATTAGAAACTCACTCTAAAGTGGTCCAGTTCCTTAGTGAACTTTAGTTCAGCTATTGCTAAAAATGTACTAAAACATTTAAAAAACCAAAAAGGCGTACAAAGAAAATGCAGTCCAAGGCTATGTTCCTTACACTATTTATTAAAAAAACCACCCCACAGCCTAATATACAGTCACAGAGGGAATATAATAAGGAGAGATGTTATTTGAAATACTTGTTTTCATCAACACAAATGCACCAGATTTACCTTAGAGGAAAAACCAGTCATCTTAAGCACAGGCTCAAATTTCACAATTAACTCTCATGGGTAGAAAAATTACTCCAGTGTGCTGGGAACTACGAACACATTGTTTTAAAGGTTCAATAAAACCAACTCCTCTAGGAGTGATACAGGTGAAGAACCCCTGACATTGTGTGAACATATGTTTAAATAATGGCTAGGTAGCTGCATCCCTGGGTACCCAAAGAGGAACTCTTCAACAGATAAGAGAAAGATGGGAAATGGTTTCAAATTCCAAGTTCCTCTCTTTTCAGAACCTTGCTTAAGGAATATATACAACACACATGCATTTTATTTATATATATATATATATATATTTCCCCCTCATTCAGTGTAGTGATTTTATCAGTTTCCTGCAATGCACCACTGCAGTAGCCAATTCCACATGAGAACAAGATGATTGCCAATGCCGCAGTAGTGTGTTCTAAGATAGAGTATAAAAATCTATTACTTTACCTCATCATTCCCCTGTGTCAGCAAATCGTGAAAATGTTTTTAAACATCCTATTAGGTAATGCATTGATCTAATCTTCAGAGACGCATGACTTGAGAAGTAATGCAGTCGGCAAGTGAAGCAGCCATGCCTACCTGACATTGTGTGGAGCATTTTATTCCATGCTGCCCATGAGGCTAAGGTGTTATTTGTAAGGCAAGATGACACACCAATTTTTTTTTAAATTCTTAATAGGGATGGCAGGGATTGGGGGAGAACAAGAAAAAAGGTATACTCTTAAGAAGACTGCTACGCTTCTTTAACAGAAATACTCCAAGCAGTATTAATAGAAAAAGAGAAACTTATGGGAAATGTAGATCACTGCTTCAGCAGCTCATCGGATCTTTTAACAGTGACTTAATGTGTGAGTGCGTGTGTGTGTGTGTGTGTGTGTTTTAAAGGGACTCTAAGCCATTTGTAGACAACAGGGATTTAATTACAACGTATTTTAATTCTGACAAGAAGGAAAAGATAGCTACAATACAGATAATCTACAAAATATCTACAATAAGGAAAAAATTAGAGAGGAAGGATGTCAATGCCTTCCCTCTAAGCTTGTGTCAAGTAGATTACTGGCTTTACAAGCACATATAGGCCTCCTAGTTTCCCATTCCTTAAAACATCACATGAAGCTACACAATTCTTCCAGCGTGTACTTGGAGCTAAGGACACCTCTTCTGTACAGGACAGTGACCAGTAATGTTCAGAAGAGTTGAAGTTTGACACCTCTGAGTTCTGAACTTGCTGATGACCCCCCACACCCTGTCCCCACAAATGGAACACATTAGTCCAATGGCTTCAATTTTTGAAGTCTGGAGTCCTAGATATATGAATCCAAGAAGCCTCACGAGCAAAACACACAATTAGCAGGCTTCTAGGATATAATTTTTGTAGGCTGCCTTGAGAACCTTTTCAAAGTTTAAAGACACTCAGATTTTAAATAAATAAACCTGGACTGTACCACCTCCGACATGACCCTTCTAGCTTCAAACATTGATAGAACCATATACAGAGGAGTTGGGTGGGAGAATGCAACCACACTACCCCTATAACAATAACAAATGGTAAGTTTAATAAACCAGAGTGAATGATCCTTACATTTAGGTCCACTTTCAGACTTGACATCTACATTTGCACTTGCACAACAAAACAATGGTTTATCAGCAGGGGCCAGAACAGCAGATCAAAATGTAGAACCTGCAAAGCCCCTTGAGCAGAACTCAAAAAAAAAAAAACCCTGATACAATCAAATTGAGGTTTACATTAAGAATCAACAAACAAGAATTTGTAAATACTCCCAGACTAACAGGATTTGCATGTCAGTTTCTGTCTAGTTTATTACAACCCTGCCAGAGCCAAAAGGATACAAACTGTCAGGGCAAATGTTCAGATGAAGCACAACAGATAAACAGAAGCAGAAAGGAATACTTTCACAGAAAGTCTCAACAACTAGGAGTTTAGATAAGAAGAACATTAACCAGGAAGCGTCCCTGGCCAGAACAATGAGGGCACACAACGGACCATATACAGAGAAAGCAAGGTATATCACCATCAAGCACTACTTAGTTTTAGCTACATTTTCCTTCTAATGTAAGGGTCCAGTCACCATAATGAGCTGGTCAACAGAAAACCATTAGAACTTAGATCAGACACCGCATTTTTGTTAATTCACAGGACAGCACAAACTCTTATATGGAGTTGCCCACTTCATAGGAAAATTCAAACAGTGGCAAAATGCTTATGCAAATACAGTAAAATGGTTTTTTTATATATATATCAGTTCGCATCCCACTACTATTATTTCTACGTTCTCTCTTCTACTAGGCTGATTACATAACGCCACCCCCAGAAATTAGTAGATTATAGTGTTTGGTTTCATTTATGGACATGGTGCATTAAATGACAAAGCACTGCTTACTTAATACAAAACAAAAACATAAGACCCCCCCAACAGCCAGCTGGGCTTCCTAAGAAGATCTCTCGGCAAGATGCGTTTCACGCAGCAATAGGATTTTTAATCTCTATGTTCCCAAAGGGCAAAACAACAAAAGTTTTGCAGCCAAAAAAAAAAACCCCAAGCCCAATGAATGAGCCAAAACATGCATTACTTTCTTTCACAAACGCTAATCTGAAAGGGAGACATTTCCACAAAGGGGCAAGTTTGATTTTCACTTTTACTGCTTTCCAATACATAGCACACATGCTCGGTTCACTGATCCAGATACTATTTTTTAAATCACCTTTCTCTCCTACCGGTTCCACCAAGAAGCATAGGGCAGCTCATCAAACCCCAACAGCCACCCCGTAAGGTAGATTAGGATCTGACATGGCAACTGGTATGGCTTACCCACTGAGTATAACCCACCCTAGGATTTCAACCCAGCTCCCCTCAGATCAAATCCAATCACCTTTTAAGGATCAGCAGCCTGAGGACACTGGGCCAACCCTGCTGGGCCAACCCTGCCTGGATTAATACAACAGACACCACCCATCATCACCTATTGTCTACCCAGAGGAAAAAAGCACGCATAGAGGAAGTGCTGGCTGTGGCGGTTGAGCTAGTAGTCTACTTTGGAGGAAGTAGGCAGGAACAGGGGGGGCTCCTTTTCTTCTCTTCAAAATCAGCTGCTGATCATAGCCTGTCCACTACACTGCACAGATCCTAAAGGCATTTCTGATTCTTAACACAGTTTATAGAATTAAAATACATTTAAATTCCAGAGAGAGAGAGAGAGAGAGAAACACGCAGGACAACCTGTTAAGATTCCTATTTCATTTTATCCACTAACACAAGAAGGTCTTACCCAACTCATCTGATGACAAAGAGACAGTACTCCAAAACGGAATTACTAAGACATCTGAGTATTCTTTGCTGAAGTTAATGCAATGATCATTATTGCCCATGCTTCACCTCTGTATAGTTCTTCCAGCAAACATTTGCCTTTAGGATGCAAATCACATTGGGAACTTAATGGCTGCCATTAAGTTCTCACCCCTGGGCAGTGGGACAAGACTGCTACAAGGGGTATCCTAAAACTGCAAACCCCTATGATTAGACAGCTACTATCAAACACTGGCCAATTAACCTTCACTATGGCTCATCTAACATACCAGGTAAACCAAAAGCAGCCCAACTGGATCAGATCTCTGGTTCATCTAATTCACAGCATCCTGTTACTCATAACGGGCCAACCCAGTGTTGGTTCCTGGTTTGGGGGGGGGGGGGCGGTGTCCTAGACAAAGACCTCCCAGGGCCACCCCTCCCCTCCTCTGCTCACTACTAGGCCCCTGTTTGTGCCCTCCTTCCCTGCCACACACCCTCATGCCTCCCACCTGCTGGCCTGCAAAACCTCCGACTGGTCTTGCTTACTGCCATCTGCACCTCTTACACCTTCTGAAACAGAAGCTCTGAGCCCTGGCAGCTGCCCCATCTCAGGCATACTGACACCAGCCCTGGACAAACCAGATGCTCTGAAAGGCCCATAGCAGGGTACCCATACAAAAACCTCTGGCTATTGATGCCCTCCCCCAGACAGCTGGCATTTAGAGGAATATACCGCCACTCAATGTCCCACTTAGTAATCATGGACCCATTCCCCATACATTCCCCTTTGAAATCCATGTCAGTGACCATCACTATACCCCCCAAGCAAGGAATTCCATCACCTTCACCACCCATTCAGATCCCATCAATGTACCTGTGAAGCAGGATCTTTGTACCTTGCACTAACAATAATAGCAGTTGAACTACAAAGCCTTACCTTCAGCTCCAAAATGGAATTGTGGCACAGTCACATTTGCAAATATTGAGAAGGCAGAAATCATCAATAGGTAACAGTAAAGGTTTCCCTTGCTCAAAAGCCAGTCGCATCCGACTCTAAGGGGCGGTGCTCATCTCCGTTTCCAAGCTGAAGAGCCAGCACTGTCTGAAGACTTTTCTGTGGTCGTGTGGCCGGCATGACTAAGCGCTGAAGCAAACGGAACGCTGTTACCTTCCCACCAAAGTGGTACCGATTTATCTACTTGCAATTTCTTGCTTTTGAACTGCGAGGCTGGCAGGAGCTGGGGCCAGAGACAGGAGCTCACTCCATTATGAGGCACTCGGGTCTCGAATTGCCGAGCTACCAACCTTCCGGCCGGCAGCTCAGCGTCTTAACCTCTGAGCCACCACGGCCCCTGAAATCATCAATAATGTGCTTTTAAAATTTGGATGAGGGATGTTTCTGGATATGGGCATATTCTACAGTATAACTCCAAAGAGAAAAGCACAACTTTGAAGAAACACTGCGGTAAGAAAGGCCCAGATAACACAGTTATACTATAAAAGCATAGCATTACACAGATTCTATATAATACTTTAAGCTTTAAAAATATGAGCCCTAATTAAGTCCCCCCTCTCTCTAAGCAGTCAAGTCTTACTGCCTACATCCCTCCTACAAAAGCACCTGCTATTTTAACCACAAAGAAAATGAGGGGGGAAGGCAGTATAATGCCCTTGCTGTCTGATATTTTCTCTCTGAAAAACAGCATTTTAGAAGTATACTGGGAGGGACAGCTTGTTTCTACCCAGGAAGCTACTCAAATTCACCCTTAAGGAAGCTAGCTGTTAGGCCTTATACCACCCTAAGCTCCAGAGATGGCAGTCTCTCTTAGCTGCTCAGATCAGCAAGTAATCCTGACCAGGACATTTTATAGGAATCAGGGTGTTATCACCAGACCTGCTTGGGTTAATTCCCCTGCATCTTCCTCCTCTGGATAAGTATTTTGCTCTGGTCATAAGACTGAATGTTCATCTTTTGGTTTACCAGTTCCAAGATCTGCTGTAGGCTTCAGGCCTTACACTGGAATTATTCCCTACAGAATATTTACACCACAGACCTCTTAAAACCACATTTCAACATCTGAGGGTACAACACACTTCGGAAATTCAGGATTTGTATGAAAAGACACCAAAGAGGAGAAAATACATTAGAAGCCATGATAATCAGAAACGGGGAAATGTACTTGAATGCAGATCTCTTATCAAGAATATGTAAAGAAGGTACTGCTGAAAAAAGGCCAAGTCTTAGAATGGTTTTCAAAAAAGCAAAAGGGTGAGACGGGGTAGATGTTTACTAACCAGAGTTTATTTATTTGCTTTTGCAAAGTATTTACATCCAGATTCCATCAGTCTGGAAATCATAATCTTTTTTAAAAAATCAGTTTTTATTGAGACAACTACTTATTTTTCTGAGTTACCCAGTAACCCAATCGCCTCCTGTCAGAGGAAAGATTACCAGCTCAGTCTGGCTCATTTACACGATTCCGGAAGCACAAACGCCACCAGAATAACAGCATGACCTGTGTTACAGGGGGACTCCTGTCATGTGGCAAACAAACAACACCGCTGGCTTGCCTACATTTCACTGCCCCACACAAGGCAGAAGGTTAACATGCGGGTTATTGCCAAAGCATGGCTGTGCACCTTATTGCCAAAGCATGGCTGTGCACCTTATTGCCAAAGCATGGCTGTGCACCAAATAGCCGTACCTGGCAGACGTACTACTCATAGTCAGTCAGTGCCGGACTACAAAATGTCTAGCAAGTCTCAGACAGTCCCCTTCTACAAAAGCGACTTCACTAGGGCAGAAGAGGCATCCAGCAGTGGCTGCTTCTAAATCAGAACTCCAATACAGAAAATTATTGCACCAATTTCATTGACAGTTAATTGTCTATAGTCAGAATGGTGAGACCATGAAGTGAACTAGGGTAAGGTTAGAAATGCACACAGAATTGGTACTATTTTCTAGTTAAGTCCAAAGCAGCAAGTTTCTTATGTATTCTGTATGAAAATTGCCTACTTGAAATCCACAGAACATAAATCAAACTTAGGGGGGGGGCCATCGTTGGTTCAAAGGCAGAATTTCCAGCTCATATTTCTAGGCAAAGTTTTCAGCACACTAGGGCACTAGGAGCTAAAGTAGGAAAGCAAAGGCAAAAATCAGTCCATCTAATATTCTTCTTCTAATGGCTTCCTATATCCACATCATGGAAGCCATAATACTGACCTGCCTTACAGCAATGTCATAAGAACTATCAAAAGAGAGAGCGTATGTGAAGCATTTTGTAGACACGCTTCGTAACTTTACTAGGAAGAGCGATATAAATTTAACATAATAATCTTAATGGGACTCAAGAAGGTGTCGCCAGCACAGGGCTATTAAGAACACAGCAATACAATGGCTTATAGATGGAGCTGGACAAACATGCATGTAGAATTTGCAAAAAAAACAACAACCAAAAATCGAGTCTTGGCTACAGGTATTACACTTCCAAGACAGGTGGGCACCAAAGCATTTGTCTACAGGCCCCCTGGCCCAGTAGTCATGGATATTGTGGTTCTTCTTGTTTTTTTTGAAAAGATACACTTAAGGCAAACATATAGAAGTAATCCTATTTCTCTGATGGTCAATAGTGTTTCTTACCCACTCCCCATTTTCATGTGGCCACCCTGACACTGAAATGAGGGGAGGAAATTACCCATTATTATTTTTGTCCTACATTCTGTTTACTACAGTTGCTGAGAAGTGGGGCAGAATGGTTTGGATGTTGCAGAAAAGCTATTACATGCTTACAGCAACAATCACTGGTTTTGGGAAGGATTGCAATAATGGCTTTAATACATTATGTTACGAAGCAATGCGCGTTTAAAACCAAACCTAGCAACCAATGCTCATGAAAAATGCATGGAAGGCCAATACAGTCAGAATGCTGGCCCAATATTACAGCTATTCCTCAATTTTGGGATAAACTAACAACACTGAAATGAATGCCCCTGGCTGCATAATTACTTACGTGCTCTAGAAGGCCCAGGAGCTACTTATAGCTGTCATGAAAGGTAAGCAGCTCCCTCAACAACATACCTCTCCTGCACTATTAGAAAATGAGACAAAAAAAAATCATAATTCTCATCTTTCTTATACTGAATTTTGCTTCCTGAATGCACTGCTAAACACACACTCCTAATTTTCTACTCTTCTCCACAGCTTTGTCATCAAAGCTCATTTTATATAGTTTTGAATACTATGTGTTAAGGTTTCAGTATTTTGCAAGCAGCCTTTGGATTTAAGGAGAACTTTTATACTTCTATCAGTGGGCAGACTTACTGTGGGTGCTCTTATATAATAAATGTCATATGACCAATGCTCCCTCTAAGCTGTGGAGTCTCATGAGCAAAAATTCTACTTGTGAGCTCCTGGCATTAAAGTTGTCAGCGAGCGATTTGGCTGCTGCATTAATTAGTTTGCTCTGGAGCCATCCTTCCTGAGCGAAGACAAAAATGTGTGAGCTGGAGGCTAAAAAACTGAGCCAGCTCACACTAATTCAGCTTAGAGGGAACACTGCATATGACCCCTTCAAGTAAAGTAAGGAATGCAAGTACAACTTTACACACACACACACACACACACACACTGAACTGCAGTAGGATAAACTTCTGCCTGTCTCCTAACACTATTCCAGCCTTTGTCTTGCAAGCTATTCTGGTTGATAAGCCCATTCTGCAGTATAAAACTCCAAGCTGTATCTCAGAACTCTAAAAAGGTGCTTTGAAGGTCAACAGAACTCACAGCATCCCTCCAGACAGAATGGGCATGTTTTAGGGTCCACATTACTACAAACTGGAAGATGCAGCGATTGCACTGGGCTTGCCCAATGCAGTACCCAAGAGGAAAAACTGATGGAACCAAGTTCAGCTCACAAAAAAGAAAGCTTGATTGGGGGGGGCTGGGGGGGGGGGAGCCCACAGACACAAAATGTAACCTTCAGACTGTGATAAAAGATCTTTGTTTTTCTGTATGACAAGTAGCACCAGAAAGCACAGGAAAGTCCAGTTGAGAATAAATTATTAGTAACCACTTCGAGAACTGGGTGATATTACAGGTTGCCTAGCAATCTCCTCCAGTGAAGATATTTTAAGTAGTAACTAGGTAAACAATAGGGGTTAAATAGGAATGATGCAATACCAAGGAATGAATTAGGGAGCCCTTGAGACCCCTCAAAGTTACAAGAATAGTCTTCATTTTTCAAAACTGTCCTTACTTTTATTCCAGAAGTTACCGTATTTTTTCGCTCCATAAGACGCACCTGATCATAAGATGCACCTTGTTTTTAGAGGAGGAAAACAGGAAAAAATGAAACAGAAAGTAAGTAAGTAAGTAAGTAAGTAAGTAAGTAAGTAAGTAAGTAAGAAAGAAAGAAAGAAAGAAAGAAAGAAAGAAAGAAAGAAAGAAAGAAAGAAAGAGAGATGAAGGAAGGAGGAGAGAGAGAGAGAGAGAGAGAGAAAGGAAGAAAGAAAGGTGGGGACAGAGAGAGAGAGACAGAGAGAGAGACAGACAGACAGAAAAAAGGAAAGGAAGGAAGGAAGGAAGGAAGGAAGGAAGGAAGGAAGGAAGGAAGGAAGGAAGGAAGGAAGGTAGAGAAAGGAAAGAAGAGAGACGTCGGCATGCCATGCAAAGCCAGGCCTTTCTGTGCAAAGTAGCCACGGACCTTAATCTGTGGGCGGGGCTTTCTGCTGCTGGCTGTCTTAAAGGGGGAAAGCACTCAAAGGGTAAGAGTACTTAGCCTGGTGGGGTTTTTCCTGCCGTTTCCCTTTTAAGTCTTAACAGCTCAGGCCCAGCAGGGAGGGGCGGGGAAGGCTGGGATGCCAGCCTGAATGGCATTCCCCTGCGTACCTGCTGAAGAAAGAGCCCTGTTACAGGTAAGAAAAGCTCCATATTCGCTCCATAAGACGCACACACTTCCCCCCCCCCCCACGTTTTTGGGGAGGAAAAGTGCGTCTTATGGAGCGAAAAATACAGTAACTCCCCAACACACTATCAGGCTACTTCATGACTACAGGACTGAGCACACGCAGTTATGATCAAGTCATAAGCAGAACCATCTTGTAGATATTCATGAAGAAAAGACTTTTTAAAAATTAATTGTTACAAAAAATGCTTGAGACCGCTTACAGGTAAACACAGACTGCCAATGAATTGGCAAAGGCCCAGAAAAATTCCTTTCCAAAAATTGCAGCCAATAGCTTTGCACCGCGCAATATGGTTCACACTTGCAAATTAAAATCACAAGAAGAAGAACTTACAAGCACTGCAGCGTCTTAGATAGGGACGCCACTGTTCTGTTGTACAGATCGTCTGAGCTAACGAACGCATGAAGGGAAAAGGCCATTGGAACCTCGGGCTCGTAAGGAAAATGCTCATTAGTACAAAATCTAATCTTTGTAAGCTTCTACAACAAAAATCATATTTGATACTTTGTTTGTATATCCTAATTATGCAACATTAAAGTACCACAGGAAGTCCGATACGTATCATTGAAAGTGCTTAAAATATATATAATGGAAGTCAAACATCTTCCCATCATCCCAGAGTTGCAGCTGAAGAAATGAAAATTTCAGCCAGGGGAACACCAGCAGTCCTGAGATGGATGGCTTTCAAGACGCTGCTCCCAAGTCTCTACGTAGCCATCTTGTTTCTGGGGAACACTTCCCAAATCCAAACTGACATCACTGCTGCTATGCAAAAGGAAGTAGACAGGGAATCATGTTAATTTCAAACTCTCCGGCAAAATGCGCCCCCCCCCCTCGAGGGGGGGGGGGTGATATCCATGAAGTGAGTGTACTAAAGGAATATTGATTAACAAAATTCATATTTATCTACACAATATTCCATATGCATCCAAGAAGTGAAAGTGGAGCTGCCCTTTAATGGGAGAGGATATTTAAGACTTAGTACAGAACACCGCTAACTGCCCAGTGAGCAGCTACATATTACTCCAATCACCTCTCAAATTGCCGGAAGCAAGCTCATCCATCAGAATTATAGCACCTTTTCTTGCACACCAGAACGGATTTTGAAAAATGCCCAGAAGTTCAAATGTGCTGTTGGAATCAATGAATCACAGCCATCCTATAGTCTCAGTTTTTTTAGCTGGAGATCTGCATGCCACATGACCAGTCCAGATGGGTTACGCTACATGTATCTTCTGATTCCCTCACTCCCATTCGTTACTGCCCATCCTTGTAGATGTATTGGCCCTATTATAGGTTGACATGATTGTAACAAGTCTCAGCTGAGTAATATCACCCAACTGAGGTGACATACAGATCACTAATCTTGAAGCTTGCTAATGCAAGCATGGTCCTATAAATCAGCCATTCTGATTCAGAACCCTCATGTCAAGGAATGCAGCCACACCTAGATGCAAGATCACTCATAAGCCCTTTTTTTAAAGGACTGCATTTCCACAGCTTGGAGAACATCTAGGAGTTTTAGCCTCCTGTCTTTTGCTGCTTCTTTGCTCAAACAGTGGGACATTACTCTTGCCTTGGTAAGGGAGCCAAAAACCACACAACCTCTCTTCACTGAACAAGGTCGAGCTAACAGCTGCCCATTTCCCAACATAGGCTGAGGACAGACTGGAATCTGCCCCGGGAGAGCTCCGCTCGGGAAACGGGGGAAGGGAGCCCGTTCAGGCATCCGCAGCTGTCCCTCGGCTCCCTTCCGCACTTACACACTTTGAAGCTGGTTTCCTCTCGCTGTAGAAGGACACCGGGAGAAACCGGTGTCCAGGAGCCGTCTTCCGCATGCCTCCCGCTTTCAGGCAGTGTGAACTGGAAGAAGGCGGGATTCAAGCGGAGACAGCTGTGTGAGCGTGCCATTTCGGCAATTTGCGCATAAGCGCTCATGCGCACATAACTGAAACAGCCCTGCCACAAGCTGCGGAGGCCGGCCCACCCAGGGTCGCTCCGTAGCAGTCTGAATGCTCCGTAACAGCATCCTTGTGCAATACACTGCCAGTGTGAACGGCCAGCCCCAGGGAATTTTCCCCCCCGCAGCTTTTGCCTCCGGATTCCTCCCGCTCCAGATTGCCAGTCTGTCCTCAGCCATAGTACACCAATATAATTCATTTTTTGGCAACCGAACCACATTCTTTAAATAATGTTTAAAAGGATTGGAAACAGCCTGTAAGGAAATTATATTATCAACAGCTGTATAACGAAACAGTATTATGGAACACAATGACTGTACTCAGGTGCAGTGCTCCCTCTAAGCTGTGGGGTCTTGTGAGCAAAATTTCTACTTTGTGATCTACTGGCATTAAAGTTGTGAGCGAGCGATTTGGCTACTGCATAAATTAGTTTGCTCTGGAGCCATCCTTCCTGAGCTAAGACAAAAATGTGTGAGCCGTAGGCTAAAAGACTGTGAACTAGCTCACACTAACTCAGCTTAGAGAGACACTGCTCAGATGTTGTAATAAACTAGCTTATGAGCCATAACATGAGCAAACCAGTTAGTTGTGATATCCAAGTTCAGAGAGTTCAACAAAGCCACTTAATGAAAAGTTCAAAGTAGGATTAGAAAAGGCTTGTTAACTGCAATTTAAACTAAATGTTGAGTGCTGTAGGTTGTCTGAATTAGCGAACTATAATTTGTTGATTGTGGCCATGAGCGAAGGCACTGAAACAGCAGCACAGCAAAGAGATCCTTACTGCTGAAAGATAGGAAAAGAGGTAAGCAGCAGACAAGCCATGACTTACGGACAAACTAAGGCAGAGGTGTCGAACTCACTTGTTAGGAGGGCCATGTCACACTGTCTGACCGGGCCATGCGTGCCATGAAATACAATGCCGGGTACCGGAGATATAAACTTTATGAAAGACAGCAACTGGTAAGCTCCTTTTTGATATGTCCTCACTACAAGGCCCCATGGGGGCTGGGAGGGAAGTGCAGAGGAAAACCCACATCGGCTGACTGGAGACCCACTTTTTTAAGGGACCTCTTTTCAAGTCTTCAGTGGCAGTAAAATACTGAAACATAAACAACTGCTGAAATAATGAATATTAAGGATAGCCTTTATTTGAAAGAGGCCAACTAAATGGGTCTAAATCAGGCCAAATGCAAGAGATTCCTTTGCTTTTAAAAGAGAATGACCCAAATGAACTTACCTCTTATATATTTTTTCTACTGCAAATTTCTTTTGTATTGTCCCATCCCTTATGAGGGGAAGAAAATTAAAGCCTGAATTCTACTGAGTGATATTACTAAGTGATATTACAATATCCATCTCTCTCTGTCTCTCACTGCCGTACTCTTCACAAAGCAATTTTAAAACACTCCTCAGGCTTAAAATACACAGAATGGCATGCCCTTGGTCCAAGCTTCACACGTGAAGATGGACCCAAAAATCTCCTGGGTTCAGGAGTGGAGAACTAAAGGTAAAAGAGAGGAAAACCTACAAGACATTAACATTTCTCACACTAGTTTTTTTTAAAGCTTCTATTATATTTGCAGTATTCCCATTGCAAGTATAAGGAATCATCCTATCAGTTTAGAGCTCACATTGGGATCCCAAAACAAAGCTAAGTGTAGATCATGGCTCCTCAAATGATAGTACCAAGGACTTCTGATGGTACCCTACCACACAAAAGGGGAAAGCAGAGAAGAAAAAGAGTTCTGAATATGGAGAAAGTGACTTTGCTATGTATTGATCCTGTTCTATTGCCACAGCTGAAGACTAGTGAAAAACCAATCTGTCACTTCCTTTTTGAATAAAAGACCATAAAGCTGGAAATCATGTTACAATGCACAGAATTTAGTGCAACCTGATGCCCAGCAGGCAATTCCATTTTTAGTTAAATGTCAGAACTTGATAAACTTTCCCTAAGAGCACATACTCAAAAAAGGAGTATGTCACCAAGAATGTGGATGGGTAAATCTATAGTCCAAGTCAGTTTTGTGTTTTGTTAAGCTTAAGAATCCCAACTTTTAGAAGTGTCTAGATCTTGCAGTTTAGAGGAGAACAATGAAAATCTAGAAACAAAGCAGCCTATATCTGTGCTTTTCCCCTCCAAATCAGTGATTTGGAAACCGCAATACTTAAGAGCCAAATACAACAACATTTAAGAAGAAAACACCCCTGAAATGTATAAGTGGCGCTAACAATCAAACAAGATAAACTGAACAAGTTACTTAAAGAAGGCTGACTCTACATATTTCTGATGCGTCCCACAATCTTAAAGGGCTGATCACATAACGTCAGTGAAAGTTAGGGGAGAAATCATCAACCGACTAAATAATGATCAAGAATTTGAAGCAGTAATTTAGCAGACCCATAGCACAGAGAGGCTTGCCCCAGCTACAAAAAAATAAGCTAGTTAACTATGCTGAAACCAATAAACTTCTAAGGGTGAGCTCCAGGATTTCTTGTGGATCCTTTCCCATGCTACTCTTTAAAACTTCATAAAGCTGATGCTAGTGGTTTCAGGACCCAGGCAACAGCAAAGAAGAGTGAACAAGTTCAGCCATTCCCACATCCCCCCCCCCTGCCCGCAGTGCTTTCATCTTGCTACAGGCTCCTAGGGTTATCGTCCACCTGAGTCCCCACAACCTTTCCCATGATCTTTTATTTATTTTATTAAATTTATGAACCACCCACCCTGCAGAGCAGGTTCTGGGTAACTTACAACACTACAAACATTTAAAAATACAATTAGTATATAATTAAAATTACAGATAATAAACATGAAAAAACCAATCAAGATGGTGATAAGTAATCTTCCATTGCTGGCCACACCACTGTCCTGCAGGGCACGGCAGGGCAGGGCAGGTGGGGGCCATAGAAGAAAAAAAAGAGAGGACGAAAGTCTTAACCTCCTGTTGCTGCCCTCAGCTAAAAGCCTGGCGGAACATCTCTGCCTTACAGGCCCTGCAGAATTCCATCAGATCCCTCAGGGTCCTGATGTTCTTTGGCAGAGAGTTCCACCAGGTTGGGGCCAAGAACTGAGAAGGCCCTGGCCCTAGTCGAGGACAGCCGGACCTCCCTAGGGCTGGGGATCACCATCAGGTTGTTATCAGCTGATCTCAGGATTCTTCTGGGGACATATTGGGGACTCTCAACAGTTACTGAGGGAACACATCACATAGCTCTTCTCAGCTTTTGGTTAGAAGCCAAAGAGTCCAACAGCGCCTTAAAGACTAACAAAATTTGTGGCAGGGTATGAGCTTTCATGAGTCACTGCTCACTTCTTCAGATAGAAAGCTCTTTTCTACTGCGACTAACATGGCCACCCATCTTGACCTATCTCAGAAGAATTACAAGTTGTGTTTAAAATAAAAGGCACATAAATAAGGAAAAGGCCTCAGTTTTGAAACGGGGCTCCTGCTCCTAGATAAAACCCCTACAAGGCTGGGACAAAGTCATCCACATTCCTGTCTCTGACATCACTTAACTGCACAATCCAATTAAGAAGGCAGGTTGCCACTTATCTGAAAGTGTCCTAGTAAAGGTTTCCCTTGCTCGAAAGCCAGTCGAATCCGACTCTAGGGTTGTGGTGCTCATCTCCATTTCCAAGCCAAAGAGCCAGCGCTGTCTGAAGACGTTTCCATGGTCATGTGGCCGGCTGTTACCTTCCCATCGAAGCGGTACCTATTTGTCTACTTGCAATTTCTTGCTTTCGAACTGCTAGGCTGGCAAGAACTGGGACCAGAGACAGGAGCTCACTCTGTCACACAGCACTCAGGTCTTGAACTGCCGAACTATCGACCTTCTGGTCTGCAGTTCAGTGTCTCAACCACTGAGCCACCGTAGCCCAAAAGTGTCCTAGACCCCCTGAAATGTGATCAAGATGAGTAGCCGAGATCAAGATGGGTACCGCAAATTTTGTTAGTCTTTAAGATGCTACTGGATTCTTATTCTTTTCTACCCCTGGAATGTGTATAGTGTTTAAACACTTCATCAAATAATAAATCTACTGATACCAGCATCTTAAGCCTTAGTTTTTTCCCATCAACTTCAAAGGTGCTAAAAGGCAGACTGGCTTGCCCTTCACCACTGAATATACAAGCAATCTTCTCTAGGGCTTATTTCTCTAGCCACAGAAACCAACCATTATTCCAAAACGGAAATATAGGCAGAATGGGCAAACTAACTCAACTTGCTCATTTCTTCTTTGCTTCCAGTCAGTTCTATTTACATCACTTTTCTAACCCCTACGCTTCAGGAACACATCTTCAGAATCCATAAAATAAAAGAGACATCACCACTATCCCAAGCCTCAGAACAGCTCCATTATCACAAACCAGATTGGTACAGATGAAACTTACATTGGAATACAGTGATTCAAGGATACAGAATGTCCCACCCATGTCTTAAAATTAAGTCTATACTGGGGTGCAATCTCGTACCATGCATTCCTCAAAGGATCTCCACACTTTTCTCTTTCAAGAAATGCACAATTCATCCAATTATTAGCCTCACTGGATTAAAAATGCAACTTCTCTTTCACCAAGAAGGTCTCCTCCTATCTACATTTCTATGACACAACTTGAATGTGCTGGTTTCTCTTTTCTTGACTGTAGCTCATCTTCCCTTTTAACACTTGGAATTTGGCTTTACTTCCCAGCAACAATGTTAAGCTAAAAAAAAAAAAATCTATAAACCAAGATCACCCAACAACAACGCAAGCGAGAATATTCACCACTGACAAGAGCAGGAAGAGAAATGAGTCCCACCTCTTCACTGCACTGAGAAAAAGAAATCAAAACAGTAAGAGACTACTCCCATCTACACACAACAAGCATCTGAACATGACTGCACAGCAACAGTGAAAACCACTTATCAGCAAGTGAAGAGAAAGAGGGCAGCACAGGAATAGCTAAAGGCGAGGCAGGAGAGACAGCTGTGTGAGGAAGAACAAGTATATGCATGTATAGCTTGCACTGAATGGAGTTCACCAATGGAGGGGGAAAAGAAAAGTTCTTAGGCATAAGAGGCACAGAAAGAAAGGACACCAGTATTTATGACACCCCAACCCAAATGTGACAAAAGCCTGTCTCTACCATGGTACTGTTTCAACTACCAACTGGGGAGAAGACCCAGTTCTGATCAGTTTTGATCTCTGCTTTAAGGAGGTTTCCTTAATATTTCTAATTTGGGGGGTACTTTTCTACATCTAATCTAATAAAAGCTGTTGACCCAATTAATCCTTGGATCCCGCAGATGTACACAGTCACACCAGAGGAGCAACCACTACTGAGGAAGTGTAGATTAAACAGAGGACGTAGTGGTGACTATGGCAGAGCCATTGTTCAGCAGTTATACTTTGGTACCAATACAGAAGTTATCACAACAACCTAATTCAGAAAAGACAATGCAGATGTTACAGACTACCTTACTGGGCAAAAAGACACTTGAGAACAAGTATAAAAACATTCTAGATACTACAAACTGGTTAGGAAAAAACTGAAATATACATACATCTCACTGGGTTCTAAACTTAGGATATCAACTTTGGATACTGATCTGGGCATCCCTATGACGACTCAAAGATAACGTCTGATCAGTTTACAGCTGGAGTAAAACAAAACAAAGACGAAACAGGATGTTAGGACACACAAAAGGAATAGCTGGGAAAGATTACAGACCGAACATTTGCTTGCTTTGATTTTGAATAAACCGCGTGGCATTGGCCAGGCCTCCCAGAGGACACGTCAGAAAAGGTACTTTGTTCAAAGAGAAGCTTGCACCCAGGGTACTAAAAAAATACCCAAAATTTGAAAAAAAAGAAGATAAAAGTAGATATGAAAAGTACACACAGTGCAAAGAAAGAAATAGCGGTAAGAGGTTCATACAAAGCGAAGTAAGATCCTCACATTTTCAACACTTGTTTCACTGTTTCCTTAACGGGAAACTTGATGCCTAACTGTTTTTACATGAAGCAGTACACAAAAGCTGCAATCCTATGCGTGTTTATTTCGGCGGTGAAATACAGCTCTTCCTTTTGAGGGTCCGACACAATTCACACGGAGCTCCCAAGTGGTCCAGAATGCGGCAGCCCCACTACAGTCAGCAGCTAGCCACTGGAAATGTACAGTGCCCATTCTGAAATAGCTACAATGGCTGCCAGTTTGTTTCCAAGTTCAATTCAAAGGGCTGGTTATGGCTTTTAAAGCCCTTCAAACATGTGGGCTCAGGTCATGAAGGAGCTTCTCCTTCCGTATGTCCCTCTGTACCAACTATGGTCTTCAGGCAGCCATTGGCTAGCAATCCCACCACGTAAGAGTGGCCCATCGGGCATTGACCAGATCCCAGGCCTTCTCCAGTGTGGCTCCTGCTCAGCAGAACGGGCTCCCTGAAGAGGTGCTGCAAGGTTTGCTTGTCTGCCAGGGCTTTTGAGAGGGCCTGAAGGGCAGGCATCTTTTCAAGGGGAAGGGAGGAATCTAGAGTTTGTTATTTTGATTTTAACTACAAATGTTTTAATTACTATTGTAAGATGCTTTGAACCACAAGGAAAAGCAGGGTATAAATGCTATAATAAATAAATAAAGCACTGATCATATCTATGGCTCCTTTGTTTTGCCACAGTTACTCAACTAGGTGCTCCCACATGAGTCACTGGGCAAGGGTGGGTAGGTATGTAAGAGTAAGATGCATAGGATCAGCTGCGATCCTAAGCGTATGTACCTGGATGGAAGTCATTCTTAGTGAATGCAGTGGGGCTCACTTCTAGGAAACACTGTTTATAAGGAAGCCTGATCCCATGTCCCACTGAATAAACATGGCTAGGACATCACAGAATTACTAGTCCAATCTCATATCACAAGCCATAACCAATCAAACGTACATTCACAATCCGCTAGATAGATCACGTAATCGATAATGTAATCAAGATTCCTCAAAACTGCCCTGACCTGGATAGCCTCGTCAGATCTCGAAAGCTATGCAGGATTGTCCCGGCCAAGTACCTCCTTGAAATAACAGAGGTGGGGGCAGGCTTTATTCAGCCACCTCTCTGAATATCCTCCCGGTCCCCAGTAGGGGTCAGTCACCAGAGGTCACCATGACTTCCAGGTGCACACGCACTCACACACAAAAAAACCCCAAGATTCCTCAAAGCTCAGTTGATGCAGAAACCCAATTGATAATACTACGCAGCAGGGAATATCCAGTAGATAATACTACTATTTGGTACTCCCAAAGGTTTGAGAGAGAAGAGGGGGGTCTAACAATGGGAGAGGCACACAACTGGACCTTTTGTCATAAAAACAGTCCTGCAGATCTTCCAAAGTGTCTTCCAAAGTGTCAAGCCCTGTAACATACGTGCCACTGTTCTAATCTCATGTTTTGAAAGCTGTGAAATCCTACTATGTAGCGCACATCTCATGCCTGTTTTCCTAGCTGTTGATTTCTGATTAAATACAACTTGCCCAAGCACAAACAGAAATAAGGCTCCATGGTGTTCCCGGCTTCTCAAGATACCCGTATCTGACTCGTGAAAAAAAAAAAAAGATGCTGTTGTACATTCTATCCACATTGCAGTTTTCATCATGCAGTGACTTGCAGTAGGTGCTCTCGTGAACGAAAACTAATGCGGGGAACAACCTTCCCTCTCTGTAAAAATAAAACAGCAAAGATTTTAAGACCAGGGATCTGTACTAACAAAGAGGGGAGGGAGAAGGGACAGAAATAAAGAAGAAGCACCATACTGTAATGGCTTTTATGAATGCAACACAATAAGCAATGCTGCCAGCCAAGCAGGAAAGCAAAAAATTGACACTTTCTGCCCCCTGCAGTTTATATTGATATCTGGATTTTGAAGACTCAAGGCCTAGAAAGAAAAAAAAGGAAGGCTTGGATTCGTAAAAATATTTTTTTTAAAAATCAAATGACTGAATCTCTCAGACGCTTGCTGGAGAGCTTGCAATGAAAAACAGCTTGGTTTTCATCATTGAACTGTATACCATCCATCCTTCACGCTGCTGCTGGTATAAACAGGCCAGATGTTGGTATTTATATATATTTTCTCCTCTGTCACTGATTCTTTGGTACTTGAGTTCAACACAGCATTAGAACCCATTCAAGCTGTTCGTCTTTCATATTTTTAGATATACGGACAAACCAGTGGAATAAGACTTCCCAACAAAAGAATGACCTCCAAAACTGTCATATACAGTCTGTGCCAGAGGTATACCACAAAAACATAGCACAGCTGTCAAGTGACAAGAGCAGAAAAGATTCCACCAAAAAATGCATGGGTCTTACACCTCACACGCACCTTGAGACCCACATACAAGCCCTTGTTGAGTGACAAGAACCAACAGCTCGTGGGAAATGTTAAGAGCAGAAATCTTTTGCAGCCTAGGCCTACACACCAGGAAATTTATTAAAATGGAACATATTCAAAAAGAAAAATATTGCTAAAAGACCCAAAATGTAGCACTGAAAGAATAAGAATCCACACTTGCAGCATTTCTCATAGCTCCCGTTACTTCCGGAAAGATTAGCATAAACCAATATAGTGTGCTTCAAAAAAAAACCTTTTAACCACAAGAAAGAATATGGTGGCTGAAAACCCCAGTTCTAAACGCAATTAAGCTAAAAAAACAGTTGTGTCAGAATTGTGCTGAGTTTCAATATGATGGCAATCCCAGAACTTCAGACTGTGGATACGGTGAATCAGGTCTGTGAACTTCGCCTGTTTACACCACCACCTGACACAACAGGGAGCACTGGAGGAGAGCCTCTCCCTCTGTTCTGCTTGTTTTCTGCTTGCGGGGAATTAATTTTGCATGAGGAGAGTTCAAAAACTTCTTCCCACACCTACACTCTGAAGTGGTACATTCCAATCTCCCGGCTTCTTCTGCTTTGTATGTAGAGGAGGCTTTAACAGTCTGCATGGAAGTTCGGAGGCCCAGGTTGGCGGGAAAATATCTCTGAGATCCAAAATTCCCATACAGTCAAGCCACTGCATACAGCACTGGGCAGAAACACATTTATGGAAGCAGTGAACACCCTAGTTTAAGAATATGGAGGTCTGTTTACAACGCAAGACATGTCCAAAAAAACCCCTTTGTTTTTTAGACAGAATCCTCACTGACACTTACTAAATACAATCCAGCTATAAGCTGTTCTTCACACATCCCTTTTGATGTTTTTTCCCCAAATGACAATAAGCAACACTAGTCAGCCTCAATAGCACTCATCACTCCTAAACATTTTATGCTCGCATCTTAAAATCTGAAATACCTGTTCAATACTGGCATAAAGTTAAATGCTGGAGTCTTTCGAAAACCCTTAGGTTGGTATCTAGCAACTGAAACCTCTTCCTGGTTTTAGTCTGAGGAGCTATCAGTTTTCAGAGTCTGCTGTTTTTTGGTGCTCAAGGCATGCTTTCATGGAGGCAAGGGCCACTTCTGGGTGAGAATTAGGCGATGCTTGGAGACTAGCAAGGAGGGGGAATATGGAGGTAAGTATACATTTGCATTTCAAAACTCTGTGTGTTTGCGTGCATGCGTGCGTGTGTGTGTGTGTGTTTGTGGTGTGTTGTCCACAGAATTATGTTTTCAGAAAAGCAAATGGAATTGGCTAGTTTGTCTTTGACATGCATCTACATTGTCTAGTCTAGACTACCCATAAAGGTAAATTTACTAAACTTACCAAGGAATTTTAGTCCGTATGAGCTGCTAATTCAATTATTTCCTTCCCATTATCATGCTCTTATCAAGTGATACCCCATAGGAGAAATTAGAATCACTCCTAGAACCATTTCCAACTAGTGGAAACAAAATTTGTTTCCTCGGTCTACTTCCATCTTTGCCTGTGCGAAAATGCCAAATCTATGCACAGCCTCTCCCCAATCCTTACCAAAACACCTCCACTCTGCACACTCTCCCAACCCTTCTGCTGATTAAACATCACCCGCCTTACCCCCTTCCATGCCCTAAAAGTTCAGTAAGACACCTTCTAGAGAAAAATTAAGAAAATCACTTCCCCTTAGCTTTCCTTTTCTATAAAGGCATCATCCTTTTCTGCTCCAGACTGAGCCCTTAAAGAGGAGAAAGGCTGCAGGAAGCTCCCCCTGCCCCAACCAAGCACACAAAAGCAAGGGGTGGCCTGCTATTTTGCACTGGGAGCTCTCAATTCTCCCTCCCTTCTCTTTCCCTCCTCCTCTCGCCCTCCCTCATGCATGCTCTGCAGTTGCTGGATTCTGGGAAACCCTCACTCCCTCCAACACTTCCAGGAGGAAGAGAAAGCAGAGCAGTTCTCTCACACCAGACTATGGGACTGGAAACCCATCAACTTCTGCCTCTGCCACCACCTCCCCACCCCATACAAAATGATTTTGCTTCTTGAAGCAGGGTGGGGGGGTGGGGGGGAGGGTAGATCACAGACAGTATATTTTGGGCGGGGATATGAAAAAAAGCGAGAAAGAATCCTACCCCCCAGTGGGGAATCACAACCAGGAATTATTACAGGAAGAGAGGGCAAAAGCAAAGCGAGTGAGCTGCCTGGATGAATCAGTGCTCTCTCTGTGCTTCTCTCTGGGTGTGTACATGCACACTACTTATTATCCACAGTGACAATATATAAAGAGATGCATACATATTTATACATCATACATATATGTACACAAAGACCCCCTCCATATAGTCTATAACTATATAGTCCATTGTGAGATATGCTTTATACACAATACATATATCACAAATATGAGATGCAATGCATAACATCTATACATTTCACACACAGAGACCTCATACATATCACGAGACACATGTATCATACATAAGGACACATTCATACTACGGTAAACATATCTCAGAATAATGGGATATACAGGTACAGAACTAAAACTGTGTCTATACAAAAGATAGATGTAAATATGTCACATTACAAAAAGTAGATGCAAACGTATATCGCTGTGTAGAACATCCATAAAGGAATATACAGAACTAGATGTGTAAGATATATGCAGATGTGTATCATCATACAGAACATCTATTTCATTATAACTATATATATATATATAGTGTATATATATATACTATAGTATATACATATATATTTATACACACACACATATATATATTGACCTAGATCATTACAGAGAACATCTATTTCATTATAATGGGATACGCACACATACACACATATATGTACACACACACACACACATATACATAAACACAGGTATGTAATACCAAGAGATGTGTATATGTAACCATATATCATTCTCTAGGAGAGATGTGTCGTACGCATGTGAGACCTACCTACATCATACAAGCATCATTATTTGTGATGTATACTTACATATCCCACTGCAACAATCCATGTACCGTAGATATATAGATATACACACAGACATACGTATATATGTGTGTGTCTGTGTGTCTACACACATACTGACACAGGGACAGACCTCTGTCTCACATGTGCATCTGCATGTCCCACTACAGTGAAACAAGAGGTATGGATGTTGTAGGAAGTGACATCTCACGATCCCCAAACACACACACACACACACACACACACAGAGTCCTCCAGAGGTGTGGGGCCGGGGGGGGGGCGGCGTGTCCCGTCCCGTCCCCCCACCCCCTCCTCCCCTCCCCCTCCCCCCTCCCCTGTTTACCTTGCGCTTCCTGGTCTCGGCCGACCCGCTCCACACGAAGCACTGGTAGATCACCCTCAGGTTCTGCTTCCAGTTCTCCACCTTGAAGCCGGTCACATGGCAGCACCCGGCGGCCGGCGGACTCATGTCAGACCCCCCCACATCAATCCGCCCGCCCCGCCGGCACGGCTGCTGCTCCACACAGGCCGGGATCGCAGGGGGGGGGGGGGGCCCGAGGGGGGGGGGCGGGGGGAGCGCGGGGCTGGCCTCGGAAGCGGCGGGCGGGGGAGGGGGGAGGGGATGGCGGAAGCGGGGAAGGAAGAAAAGGAGGCCGGGCGGCGGGGGGGGGGGGGGGAGAGAGAGACAGAACACAAATCACAGACCCAGACTCAGCCCCCCTTCAGACACACACACACACACAAGACCCCGGGGGGGGAGAGGAGTGGCCCCTCCCCCCACCGCTGGGGGGAGGAGGGGAAGGGGAAAGGGAGGAGGGGAAAGGGAGGAGGGATCTTCCTCACTCACTCGCCTGCCTCTCTGAGGGGGGGCGACTGCGGGCCGGCCGCCACTCCCCCCCCCTCCTCCTCCCCCTCCTCCGGGCCGCGCGCGGCCTCGGCTGACTGCGGCGGGCGGGAGGCACAGGAGGGGCTGCTCCCCCCCCCACCACACACCCACCCGCCCGCCCCCTCCCCGCTCCCCCTCAACCCCGCCCCCGGCCGCCCCGAACAAAGCAGCGCCGCCGCCGAGCAGAAGGAGGCGGCGGCGGCGGCAGCGCACAAAGATGAGGCGGCGGCGGCGGGGGAGAAATCGCCGTGGCGGCCGGGCTCGCTCTCGGTCCCCTCAGTCAGCCCTTCAGCCCGTCAGTCATGGAGGCCTCGCGGCGGCGGCGGCGGCGGCGGACGGGGGGGGAAGGGGGAGGGGAAGCGAGGGAAATCCTGGCGGCGGCGGCGGCTGAGGAGGAGACGCTGCGGGGCGGGCGTGAGGGGTGTGTTCGCTCTCCCGCCTTCGGGCCGCCTACCCTTCCCCCCCCCCCTCCTCGGCCGAGCCCCGTCCCTGTCTCTTTAAATCGCCTTTCTTTTGTTCCTCCCCCCCCCTCCGACGCAGGGTTGGGATGGTTCCGTCTGCTCCCCCCCTCCTCCTCCTCCTCTTCCACCCCGGCGCTGCGAGACTCAGCAGGGCCCAGAGCGGGATAAACCAAGTGAGGAAAGGAATAGGGGGGGATGGGGAAGGATGAGAAGCGGAGAGAGGGAGAGAGAGAGAGAGACAGGCGGCCGAAGAAGACTCTGCGCGCCCCGCCCCCCCGACGGCGAAATCTGGGCCCTGATTGGCCGCGGGACGGGCGACGTCCCGCCCCTCCGGGCGCTTCTCATTGGGCGCGCCGCCTTCGGGGATGGGGCGGAGGGGGGGGCGCGGGGTTCGCCTGTGTAGTCTTCCCGGTTGATTGACAAAGGAAGTTTGGGAGACACCAAAAAGAAAAGGAGAGAAAGAGAGAAGAGACTGGGAGAAGGGGGAAAAAAAGAGAGAGAAAGAGCACGTGCTGCCGCTGGAGCTCGGCGATTGGCGGGTCCTTGGTTCGCAGGGGCGGGGGGAAGATGGGGATTGGCTGGGGCGGGCGTCACGGAGTTAAGGCCCGCCCTTTCGGGAAGGGCGGGGGAAGGAGGATGTGGGCGGGCCCAGGCAGAGGCTGAACTGCTGTCATATCCGCTTAGCTTTTGCAGCTTCTCGGTTGCCCCAGTGATTCCTTGGGACGAGGCGCGGATCGATTGGACCCTCGCCGCCTTTGCATTGCGGGGGCTGTTCTTTGCACCCTTCCAGGGGGTTCCTTGCAGGCCGCCTCACCCGCTCCCCGGGGCCTCCCTTCCCGGCAGCTGACGCCGCTGCATTGTTCCACCCGCACGCCTTTGCCTCCACGTGCTGCCGCTCTCCCTCTCCCTCCCCCCGTCCCAGGCACGGAAAATTCCTCCTTTGCAATTAAAGACGTTCCGCTAAGGAGGAAATTCCCCCTCTAACCAGTGTTCCCTCTAAGCTGAGTTAGAGTGAGCTAGCTCACAGTTTTTTAGCCTCTGGCTCACACATTTTTGTCTTAGCTCAGGAAGGATGGCTCCAGAGCAGACTGATTTATGCAGTAGCCAAATCGCTCGCTCTCAACTTTCATGCCGGCAGCTCACAAAGTAGAATTTTTGCTCACAGGACTCCACAGCTTAGAGGGAGCATTGCCTCTAACCCCTGCTTCCTCTCGCTTCGAGGAACCGCACTGGAAGGGGTGGGGGGGGGAGATCTGATTTTCACTTCCTCTAGCAAACAGGTAGACTTTGGGAGAAGGACAGGAAAGGATCCAGGCCCTCAACAGCCTTTTTGGAGAGGCGGGCGGTGATGTTGCACAAACTGTGGTTCCCGGCCTAAGCGGTGACTGCGGAGATCTCACCTTTTCAGGGCCCAACTGAGGCCTGGCTCAAATGAGCCGCTAGGGAAATAGGGATAGCCAAAAATAATAATTTAAAAAAAGACAGGGAAAGGAAATGGACTCATCATTTTGGACTGCAGGTGCTGAATTCCAGGGGTGAACGTTCCTTCATGTAAATAATGGGTCGCAAACGCACAATTGACAATGTAGCCTGCTGAGCTAGCTTTCTGTTTGCGAGTTTGGGTGGGGTGAACATAGGGGACAATTCCAAAATGTGACCTTTTATACTTTTGTTTATACAAGGGAGGGGCTGTGTGGCTCAGTGGAAGAGCCTTTGCTAGGCATACTGAAGGTCCCTTTGTTCAGTCCCTGGCCATCTCCTGTTAAAAAGAACCGGGCAGTAGGTGATGTGAGAGACCTCTGCCTGGAACCTCAGAGCGCTGCTGCCAGAATGAGGAGACAGTACTGACCTTGAGGGACCAAGGGTGGGTCTGATTGAGTACTGGGCAGCTTCGTGTCTTAATGAATGGTAGTGTCCTGGTTTGAGGTGCCGGCAGTGCCTTCCGTGGATTAGCCACCCCACTGACACAAGTTGAGAATCTGGCCTTCCCATTCAAGCTGCATAATACCTAGCAGGTAGCTGACAGAACCTACCCAGAAGGTTCCCCTCTTGAAATACTTTTTTGAAACCCCTTTCCCCCTGTTATGCACAATCCTATTTTCTAGTTGAGAAAGGATCCCTCTGTGGTCACCTGACCTCACATTCCGAAGATAAAACTTTTCAGAATGTTATTCTAGAGGGCTAAGCCCTATTCATCTCTGGAAGCCAAAACAAAGAGTGCCACCTTACAGATTAACAGTTTTGTTGCAGAACAAACTTTTGTGAGTCAGGACTCTCTGGGTCAGGTCCACAAAGGCACACTGTCCAGGCACAAATGCACTCTAGCAAAGTCTCTAAATGCATTTCTTAAAATTCCTCTATGAAAGTCAACTAAAGCAGACACAGGCAGGCAGAGCTGGCTTCTAAACCCAAGCATGAGTAATGGTTAACATGGGCTACTTTGTGGTGGCTCCATGTAGCCTCATCCTACTCTAGGGCCTTGCAGCAACCTATACATTCATGGGTGCACCATGCTGCAAACACCATCTGTCATTCACACCCACACAATGAAAGCATCACAATACTGTTGAGCAACGGACAAAAACAAGCAAGAACTCTGAGATGTGTGTTGGTCATACACGGTGATCCCCTTCTGTCCCCTTCATATCGGAGCAGTCATGTCTGCAATGGCTGACAAGTCTACCAGAGTGTACAACAGCGCATACTTGGGAGAAGACCTGGTCGGAGAATTCCAGAGGACAGGAAATCTGTGCTCATCTTGAAGCCACTAAAGAGTAACAGGTTACAAAGCCAGAGACTTGTATATGGCGTGTAAAACTTGGGGGGGGGGATTGCGGAGGGAGAATCAGCAATAAGGAGATGGGTGGGGTATTATTTGCCCCACTGGGAAAACTTACAAGTAGTCCATCAATATGCTTAAGTTTGGGGCAAGTAATGCCTCTCAGGGGCTGTTTTGGGTGGGATGGGTAAATGGTATGAGGACACTGGAGGAAACCCCCCCCCCCCCCAAGCATGCTGAGGGCCTGATCCAAATTGGGGGCCCATGCACCTGAGAATCTTAAGTTTCAACAGGGGAACTCCCAGCGCACATCTGACTGAACAGACAAAGGGTGGACCCATTAACAGTGTAACATGTCGCCTTTACAACACCCCTTTATGGTAGCTGGGTATTATTCCCCGCATTGTCAATGTGGGAGAGAGTGCTAAGACCGAGAGGCAGTGGCTTCCCAAGGGCCACCTGGCAAATTCATGGCTGAAGTGAGTTTGGGGGGGGGGGGGGGGGGTGGTCCTGCAAGGCACATTCTTAGCCTTGTTTCAATAGCAGTGCTTACAATCCCCTCTGGTTTCAAAGCCTTGCAGAAACAACTTCATGTTTTCCTGTGGAAATAAAATGGAGACTAGCTCCTTAGGAAAATGAAAGCTGACATCTTCCATTATCGGACCTGGTTAAATTTCCCAGGAAGCCAAGAATGCCACTGTGTGGGTGACAGGTTTCCTTTCGGTTTCATTCTGAGCCCATTCCTTATCAAGGATGGGAGTGAAGGTCACTTCTTCACCAGCCCCTGCATCTTTCAGGAAGGGGGGAGGGGACCCTCCCCTACCCACTCCCTGCTCTAGCTCCAAACAGGAAGAAATGTCTTGCTACTTACTTGACACAGCTGCCTTTAAAAACTGTTTGCTTCCCAAATAATTGGTGTTAATTGGCTTTATTCCTGTTTGGGTTTAATTTTTAAGACTGGGAACCGGTAGGCTGACCCAGGTGTTCAAAGGAACCCCCCCCCCCCCCAAAACTGTTCAGCAAATCATCGACGATGTACAGAAATCAGAAAATTAACATCTGCCTATTGCTAGAAACTTTCACGCATCTGAGGAAGGAAGCTCTGAACCACGAGAGCGTATGCCAGAATGAGTTTCGTCCGTTTTTTAGGCACCTCTGGACACCCGTTTCGCTTATAGTATAAATGCAGAATATGTCACCACAGGGTTCTCTTCAGAAGATCCCTTCACTGTCTCAGCCCACCATTAACCATTTCATTTTTCATAATTGAAGCTAAGTGCCAAATTTGCCTGATGGCTGACATGTCATTTTGGTTGCTCTAATAAATGCTTTCAAACCTATGCTTTGACCAGTGTTCCCTCTAAGCGGAGTTAGTGTGAGCTAGCTCACAGTTTCTTAGCCTCTGGCTCACACATTTTTATCTTAGCTCAGGAAGGATGGCTCCAGAGCAAACTAACTTATGCAGCAGCCAAATTGCTTGCTCAAAACTTTACTGCCAGTAGCTCACAAAGTAGAATTTTGGTTCATAAGACTCCACAGCTTAGAGGGAGCGTTGCCTTTGACCAGTTCAGGGATGGGCAAACTGTGGCTCTTTCATATATATTATGTGGCTCCTGGCAGGGCGGCTGGGGAAGCTAAATGTGATTAGCAAACAAATATCATTGGATAAATTAATATCATTATCAATATCTGCTTTTACCTCTTTTGTTATTATTTTTGGCAGTCTCGTTTAATGTTAATAAAAAGCAAATTTGCTTATTTTCCAATAAAAGCAGGTAATATTTGTCCATGTCTTGTGGCTCTCAAACAGCTGATGTTTATTCTATGCGGCTCTTACATTAAGAAAGTTTGGCCACCCCTGTTCTAGGTGGCTCTTACGCTGAGCAAGTTTGCCCACCCCTGGACCAGTTAATTGCCCAACCTTAATTCGCAGATGTAGGAGGGGGGATAGAGAAAAATCCTTCCCTGTTCCTATAATATATCCAACAGAGCTCATCAGCACAGAGTCTTGGGTCGCCAACCTCCAGGTGGAGACTGAAGATTTCCCAGAATTACAGCCAATCTCCAGACTTTACAAATAGCTTTATCTGTTTTTTAAAAAGCGTTTATCCCCGTTCTCTCGGAGAAAATGGTTGCTTTGGAAGGTGGCCTCTCCCTAAACCCCAGCACAGACTGGAAGGGTCTTAGCTCTCCATTAAAATGGCTATGGAACTGAAGGATACGGCCTGGAGCTGCTTCCATAGACCTGTGCTGGGAAATGCAGGTGGGGGAAGAAAAACAATTGGAAGGAATCACCAGGGAAGGAGAGACTGGGGCTCCTTTAAGCCACATACGGAGCATGTGGTTAAACAGTGATGAGAGGACGTGCTGAGCAGCCCCGGGGCTATCATGTTGCACACCTGGGCAAAGTTTATTCGCCCCTACACACACACACACACACACACACACACACACACCCCACCGCAGGGAAGGAAACACAACCCCCTCCCCAGCTCTGGTAACACGATGAGGCTGTAATTCCCGGCATTTAAATCATTAGCGTTCAGGGGTTTCCTGATTAATGAAGGGGGGGGGGGCGGTGTTGCCCATTAAAGCCTCGCTAATGCCTGCAATTGAGCACATGGCTCTGTGGCCTTTGGGGACCACACGTGGGGCTTGAGAGGAATCTCCCGGCTTCTGGCGGCCTTTGTGCTTTTCACGTTTCCCAAGCGCCGACTCTCTCGCCGTTTGCCAGAGACTGTTCCTATTATCCGGTTCCACTCCCTGACGGTGCCCTGTTCCGGTTACCCCTTACGGAGAGGTGTTAAATGGCGGGCTCCACGGATCAGCAGACCCTCTGCTAGTGATCAGCTCAACTTTATTTGTGATTTCAGCCAGAGCAAGTCTCAAGACCAGGGCCGCATGCCCCTGTTTACATAGCCTGCAACGGCCACACCCAAACACACCCCACTCCCAATGATAGGCTACTGACATAACATTACTTCCTCACTGGTCACCTCCAGAGTCCTGGTGGGCTATTGTTCTTCAGCTCCAAGCTCAACTAGTCTCTGGAGGCACAGTCCTGCAGTGTTTCAGTCCCAATACATAACAGGAGGTTTTGGAATTTTTTTTAAAAAAATCATGAATGTGTGTCCAAGTACATCAGCCTTTCTGCCTTCCCATAACTTGACTGGTGGCAGAAAGGGCCATCAGGTCCTTGCTACTTATGGTGACCCCACAAGGTTTTCAAGGCAAGAGACGGACAGAGGTGGTTTGCTATTGCTTGCCTCTGTGCACTGATCCTGGACTTCCTCGGTGGTCTCCCATCCAAATACTAACCAGGGCCGACCCTGCTTAGCTTCTGAGATCTTGACGAGATCGGGCCGGTCTGGGCCCTCCAGGTCAAGGCACAGAGTGAGAAACAGAGCTGGTCTGTGTCTGTGTGGCAAAACCCTGGGTTTCCTTAGTGGCCTCCCATCCAAATACGAAGGAGGAGGAGGAGATTGGATTTATACCCCACCCTTCGCTACCCAAAGGAGTCTCAGAGCAGCTTACAAACTCCTTTCCCTTCCCCTCCCCACAACAGGTAGGTGGGGCTGGGAGAGCTCTGACAGAAACGGCTCTTTTTCCAGAACAGCTCTGACAGAGCTATGGCTTGCCCAAGGTCATCCAGCAGCTGCAAGTGGAGGCGTGGGGAATCAAACCCGGTTCTCCCAGATTAGAGTCCGCGCACTTAACCACGACACCAAACTGGCACTAACCTGCTTAGCTCCCCAAGATTTGACAAGATTGGGCTAGCTTGGGCACAGTTCAGGGCAAAGCTGACTAGCCAGGCAGTAAACATTGTGGGATACAGAAGGCGCCATGATTCCCAATATGTGTGCCACTGGAACCCCTGGATATGTTTCCTGGTGTCCGCTTCCTTCTTCCCCAAAGCAAAGCGCCAGTCCTCGCATTCCTCAACCTCACTGGAGGAGGACGTGCTTCAGAAGAGCCCGGGAGGTCCCCTTTTGCATTTGCAGGGAACAGCCATTCAGAAACAGCTGCCTCCGTCCAAGGCAGACGCTTGGCTTGGAATTTCCTGGCATTTTGTGACTGGCCCCATGACCGCCATTTTGGAGTGGGCTTTTCCCACACTTCCCAGCCAGCTCCTTCCATGGTGGCGCCTGCCGCTCATTCTAAAATTTCCCCAAATCTCCTACAGACACAGGAGTTCCACAGGGAAGGGGCTACCAGTAAGGCCCTGAATATGGCTGACAGCTTGGGGCTTCACCCCTCCACTTAACCTCTGCTTGGCCATGAAAGATGGAAAGGGTGTGGTCTGTGCTGGCCAATGCTCATCATGTTGAAGAAGAACCCCCGTATAATCACGTTCACCACGGAGAATCTCACTCAGTGACAACTCACCCTCCTGGATGACACTGCCGTATAAAGAAATGTATACTGCAGCGGGGAGAGGGGGGAGGATGTCTTTCCCCTGCTCCAATAAAAGCGAAAACTTTCCCAACAGCGCTCTCTGCTGAGAAATCCATCACCTTTTGACTCCAAGAAGCTCAGACCACCGCACAGGGCTCTTGCCCTCTTTCGCTTTATCCTCACAACAGCCCTGCAAGGTAGGCTAGGCTGAAGGGAAAAGAACCGGCCCAAGGTCAAATTCGAACCCACACCACCAAGGTCCCAATCCAACACAGTAGCCACGACATCCCTCCATCTTTGCAAACAGCAGCTGGAGATCCATTCCAGCTTTTTAGCTGGACTTGTGGGGCGAGGGGTGGGGGAGAAGAAAATCTAAGTCTTGGGAAGGGAAACTGCCCACAGGAAGGCACAGTGACCTTGACAAAGCAGTTGTCTCATGGATGCAAAGGTGATTTTGTGCAGGGGTCATTTTGTAGAAAAAGAGGTGCAGGAGCTCATTAGCATAACTCATTAGCATAACTTATTTGCATATGACACACACCCTGACATCACTGGAAGTATGTCAGAAGGCAAGAAAGAAAGACGAGAGAGAGAGAGAGAGAGAGAGAGAGAAGGAAGGAAAGCAGGCAAACAAGCTGGCAGAGAGGGGACAGCTACTAATCCAAGCCTCAGAAATACCACTTATTCTGGGAGGATAGCTTCAGTGGTGGCTGAAGCCTTCAGAAGGCTGATCAGAGGAACAAGGACCTTTCCAGGGGACGGGATCATTTTGCTGCAGCCAGGACACAAGCAGGCATTCCCCCGCGGGGGGGGGGGGGGGGCTGGCACCAACTCCCGGAACTGAGCTCCCCCGTGCTCCTGCTCGAAATGACCCCTGATTTTGTGTGTGTGTGTGTGTACGTGCACATCATATATATATATATATATATATATATATATATATATATATATATATATATATATATATATATATATTTGATTGTCTGTAAAGGAATAGGAAAGGATGAGATGGTTTTTGTTATGTTCTGTATACGATTCTCTAATGTTAACTACATATGATTCTCCGAGGTTGCCTTATTTCGGCACACACGAAATGGCGGCCATGCGCTCAGGTCACGGCGACCGCCATGCGGTCCGAGCGCATGGCCAGGTAAAGGCCTGAGCTTGTGGTCTGCAAACAATACAGCCTAAGGGTCCTAAACATCTGCCTATCAGAGGCCCTAGATATTCAAATCCACCAACCCGATTCTCTGGTGGGCATCGGGTCCTATCAAATTGTTTGGGTGCAGACTGGGGTGAGGCTTCCTTGTAAATAAAAGCCAACACACACACACCCCCGGCCCTCATTGGGTATGCTTGTTCCTGACCACTTAATAAAAAGCTCTTTGATTGAAATCACCCTACCGGCCTCCCGAGTCCAGTACTCTTTAGTTTTCCTAACTGCATTTAAAAAAAAAAAAGGCTCCCTTAATAGTTATCCACCATTATGGCTTGGGGGGGAGAGGATGGTCCTTCCCCCCCCCCCTTTCATCTCTGAAGCTGCTTTAGGGCTGCCAAGTCCCCGGGTAGGGCGGGGGAAGCACCGATTTTTAAAGCTTTCCCCCGCTTTTTCAGAATTGGCCACCGGGGGAGGCAATGGCTGCCAGCAGGGAAACGTCGGAGCCTGTCCTGGCCTCTTAAAAGGGAAATGTCTGCAGAGAGCCTGCCCTGCAGTAAAAAGCCTCAACAGACATTTCCCCTTTAAGAAAGAGCAAGAGAGTCCCGCCCAGAGAGGCTCTTTCTGCTGAAGGGCCTGCTTTTGCATGTGGCCTGCTGCTGGAGTAAGCTGCTTGGGGTAAGCTGCTGGGGTCTGCCAGCTCTTTTCCTTCTCTCTCTCTCCTCCTCCCCCTTTCTTTCTTTTTTCTGTCTGTCTGTCTGTCTGCCTCTCTCTCTCTGTCCCCATCCAGCAGAGGTCTATCAGTGGCTATTATTAGCCACAAGGTCTAAATGGAGCCCTTTGTCTGGGGCAGTGATGCTCTGCATTCTTGATGCTTGGGGGGCAACAGTGGGAGGGCTTCTGGAGTTCTGGCCCCGCTGCTGGACCTCCTGAGGGCACCTGGTATTTTTGGCCACTGCGTGACACAGAGTGTTGTACTGGATGGGCTGTTGGCCTGATCCACTGTGGCTTCTCTCCTGTTCTTATGATATGAAAATCATATTTAGCACTTGTGCAGCACTTAGTGCTTCATATTCTGCCGAGATGAGGAAGGATTCAGTAGGGCCATTGCTCAGTGATAGAGCATCTGCTTGACATGCAGGAGGTATCAGCCTCTTCAGCTAAAAAAGGATCAGGTCATAGGTGACATTAAAGATCTCAGCCTGAGACCCTGGAGAGCCACTACCAGTCTGAGTAGTCAATACTGACCTTGATGGACCAATGGCCTGATTCAGTATTAAATAAAATGATTCCATGGCACTGCAGGGTTTTGAGCCAGGCTCTCCCAGATCCCAGCCAAAGAAACTGACTGCTACATAACACTGACTCTTGTTCAGCGACAAAAAACAGTGGCATAAAAGTCACAGTCTGGGTAATGCTGCTTGCAAGCCTATAAAGCTCAAGGCAGCAGCAGAAGCTCAGTATTAGGAAACTTCATGAGTTCATGTGTCAGCATGTGGAAGCAACATCACAGGATGTGACATCACAAAATGATGTCACTTCCTTTCTCCTGGCTCCACCCCCCAAAGTCTCCTGGCTCCACCCCCAAAGTCCTCAGATATTTCCCAAGTTGGACTTGGCAGCCCTAAGCTGCTTCCTCGTGGGAACAGAAAACATGGAAAGAATTCCATCCTGAGCCACAGCAGAACAGCAAAGGAGACATGCTTTGAAAAGCTGGAGCTGTAAAAAGCTGGCTGGCGGGGGTGGGTTGCCAGCTCACCGTGGCATCCAATTATACCTGTCCTTTCTCAAGCATCAATAAGAATCCCCCCACAGGGATATTGGAGGTGGGAGGGAGAGAAAGATAGAAGGAAGAGAGATTAAAACGACACATTGGGGAAGGGGGGGGGGGGGGGAAGAGCCGCAGCTGAACAAACTGTGGATCACATGCGCCATCTACTGGAGGACTTGAGCGGCACGGCCTGTGTTGAGGCTTATGTTCTGCAACCGCTCATAGAAGACCTGCATAGGTGTAAACCCCACTGAATTTAGTAGGACTTGCCTATCTGAGCCGGAGGGGTAGAACTGGCTGGGGGGGGGGGGGGGGGAACTGAGGACCTGCTGGCATTGTTGCAGCTGGGAACGCAGGTCCCAACCACTGGGAGGGGATGTACTGTGCAGAACGCAGCCTAGAAAGAAAAAGGCTGCCGGTACTGAATGCAGCGAACTCAACAGGAAACAAGCCGGAGTTTCTGGAAACTCGAGAGCACTTAACGTGGTGGGAATCCATCCAATTACAATCCAGATATAAAGAAGATAAAAAGACAGGTTTTTATAAGAAATTAAACGAGTTGGCTACTATTTGGTTAAATAATGATAATAAGTTAATAAAGAAATTATATGAGGTAATTTTAAAATACGACATGCAGGAAAAAGAAATGAAACCAGAAATGATAAAGTGGATGAAAGACTTCGGACATAGTGTAGAGACGGATAGTGGGTAAAAATTTGGAAATCAGTAAGATATTTGAAAGCGGTGAATTATAAAGAAAATATATACAAACTTTTTTACCGTTGGTATTGGTCCCCAGACAGATTCAGTAAATGTTTTAAGAATGTTTCCAATTTATGTTGCGTTTGTCAAAACTGTGTTGGAACTTTTATCCGTATGTGGTGGCTATGTAATGAAATTCAGAAATTTTGGTTGATGGTTAAGAACATGATATTTGAAATGTTGGACTTTGAAATTCCTATGGAACCTGAAATTTATTTGCTAAACATGTTACTGGAAGGATTAGCAAAGTCAGAACAAAAATTATTGGCTTGCATACTAACTGCAGCCCGGATATTACGGGCTAAATACTGGAAATCGGCAATACTACCAGGAAAAGAAGAAATAATTAACAAACTACTGGAATGGGCAGAAATGGACAGACTAAGTTATTTATTGAACTTGGTTAATAGAGATGATCTAGCGACTGTATGGTCCAAACTGTATTTATGGTTGAAGTAATTTTTTGTGCGCTCTGATTAAGAGATTGTGATATAATTTATGTTGATAATTTTGTAAAAGGAGAGAAAACTGAATAACTTATTAAAAAAGAGAGAGAGCACAGGGTCCCCACGTCGGCAGTTTGCTTTGGAAGAAGCTGAGATTGTTTTTAAAACAGGCACAACAATGCCTGGAGCTCGTTTGGTGCCTGTTTGTATTGTAATAAGGCAAAAGGAGCCATCAAATCACAACTGACTTCATGGGCTTTTCAAGGTGAGAGCCTTCCAGAAACGGTTTGGCATTGCCTTGGTTGTCTCCAGTGCTCCCTCTAAACTGTGGAGTCTCGTGAGCAAAATTTTTACTTTGTGAGCTACTGGCATCAAACTTGGGAGCGAGCGACTTGGCCGCTGCATGAATCGGTTTGCTCTGGAGCCATCCTTCCTGAGCAAAGACACAAATGGGTGAGCCGAGGGCTAAAGAACTCTGAGCTAGCTCACACTAACTCAGCTTAGAGGGAACACTGGCTGTCGCCCATCCCATCCACGTTCAGACCACGGCCGACCCTGCTTTGCTTTCAAGCTTTAATGAGATGGGGCTCGTCTAGGCCCTAATAGAAATCTCTGTAAGTCACATAACTACAACAACACATCTACTGCAGTCTGTGTGTCCTGTCCACACTAATCATTGTGTAGCCCGATACATCACATGTATTTTTACCTATACCACCTAGCCACCCTAACCACTACATTAGGAAAATCAAAGACTTCTTTGCTTATCTACTGCAGTCCCCAAGAATGGGTGAGACTGCATAACTCTAGCTGGCCAGTTCAGTGAACGGCTTGCTTGGAAAAAGACGTCCCTTATTGCAGCTGCAGCCTTGAGATCATATCTAACCAACAAGGTAGAAGAACAAATCAGTCACAGCAGCAGAGCTGCACGAGGGATAGATCAAGATGGGTAGAGCCGTGTTGGTCTGTCTGTAGCAGCAGAAAAGGGCAAGAGTCCAGGAGCACCCCCAAGACTCACAAAATATGTGGCAGGGCAGGAGCGTATCTGAAGAAGTGAGCAGTGACTCGACGAAAGCTCATCCCCTGCCACAAATTTTGTGTGTCTTTAAGGGTTGCTGGGCTCTTGCTCTTTTCTACTGCGTGGGGGATGTTAGGTTTCAGCCAGTTACTTGGGAGGAACTGTGGCTCAGTGGCAGAGTATCCGTTTTACACACAGAAGGTCCCCGTTTCAGTCCTGGTTGCCTCCAGATTAAAGAGCAGGAGGTGATATAAAGCCCTGATCTGCTTAGCCCAGGCTAGCCTAATCTTGTCAGATCGTGGAAGCGAAACAGGGTCGGCCCTGGCAAGTATTTGGATGATGGGAGGCCTCCAGGAAATACCAGCAGACGTGGAGGCAGGCAATGGCAAAGCAACTCTGCACGTCTCTTGCCTTGAAAACCCTACAGGGTCACCAGAAGCCAGCTATAACTTGACACCAAAAAAAGCGATTTAAAAGGCCTCGACCTGATACCCTGGACAGCCACTCCCAGCCAGAGTACATATATTTCTATATAGCTGCCTTATACTGAATCAAACCCTTGGTCCCTCAAGGTCAGCATCATCTACTCAGACTGGCAGCACCTCTCTAGGATTTCAAGCAGGAGTCTTTCTAAAGACCTACTACGAGATCTATCCAACTAGAGATGCCGGGGACTGAACCTGGGACCTCCTGCATGCCAAGCAGAGGCTCTGCCACTGAGCCACAGCCCCTCTTGACAGTTCTCCAGGGCCTCAGGCGGAGGTCTTTCCCATCACCTATTCCCTGGTCCTTTTTAACTGGAGATGCTGCCAGGGATGGAACCTGGGACCTCCTGCATGCCAAGCAGAGGCTCTTCCACTGAGCCACAGCCCCTCTTGACAGTTCTCCAGGGCCTCAGGCGGAGGTCTTTCCCATCACCTCCTGCCTGGTCCTTTCTAACTGGAGATGCTGCCAGGGATGGAACCTGGGACCTCCTGCATGCCAAGCAGAGGCTCTTCCACTGAGCCACAGCCCCTCTTGACAGTTCTCCAGGGCCTCAGGCGGAGGTCTTTCCCATCACCTCCTGCCTGGTCCTTTTTAACTGGAGATGCTGCCAGGGATGGAACCTGGGACTTCCTGCATGCCAAGCAGAGGCTCTACCACTGAGCCACAGCCCCTCTTGACAGTTCTCCAGGGCCTCAGGCGGAGGTCTTTCCCATCACCTCCTGCCTGGTCCTTTTTAACTGGAGATGCTGCCAGGGATGGAACCTGGGACCTCCTGCATGCCAAGCAGAGGCTCTTCCACTGAGCCACAGCCCCTCTTGACAGTTCTCCAGGGCCTCAGGCGGAGGTCTTTCCCATCACCTCCTGCCTGGTCCTTTCTAACTGGAGATGCTGCCAGGGATGGAACCTGGGACCTCCTGCATGCCAAGCAGAGGCTCTTCCACTGAGCCACAGCCCCTCTTGACAGTTCTCCAGGGCCTCAGGCGGAGGTCTTTCCCATCACCTCCTGCCTGGTCCTTTTTAACTGGAGATGCTGCCAGGGATGGAACCTGGGACCTCCTGCATGCCAAGCAGAGGCTCTACCACTGAGCCACAGCCCCTCTTGACAGCTCTCCAGGGTGTGGACTGAGGTCTTTCCCATCACCTATTCCCTGGTCCTTTTTAACTGGAGATGCTGCCAGGGATGGAACCTGGGACCTCCTGCATGCCAAGCAGAGGCTCTTCCACTGAGCCACAGCCCCTCTTGACAGCTCTCCAGGGTGCGGACTGAGGTCTTTCCCATCACCTATTCCCTGTTCCTTTTTAACTGGAGATGCTGCCAGGGATGGAACCTGGGACCTCCTGCATGCCAAGCAGAGGCTCTACCACTGAGCCACAGCCCCTCTTGACAGTTCTCCAGGGCCTCAGGCGGAGGTCTTTCCCATCACCTCCTGCCTGGTCCTTTTTAACTGGAGATGCTGCCAGGGATGGAACCTGGGACCTCCTGCATGCCAAGCAGAGGCTCTTCCACTGAGCCACAGCCCCTCTTTACAGCTCTCCAGGGTCTCAGGCAGAGGTCTTTCCCATCATCTACCACCTGGTCCTTTTAACTGGAGATGCCAGGGATGGAACCTGGGACCTTCTGCATGCCAAGCAGGTGCTCTACCACTAAGCCACAGCCCTTCACCTAGTACAGAAGACTGATTTTGATCCAGTATAAGGCAACTTCATATGCAATAGATGATTTACACTCTATAGTACCTTGTTATGCTTGACAGAATTTACATTTTTTTAAAAATTGTCAACACGATCCAAACCAAGCCTTTGCTCTTGAATTGGTGAGAATCAAGCAGCCATATGGAGCATCCAGCTGGGGGTGGGGGGAATGCCCTGGAGACAGCTGAGCTTCCCCTTGGAGTTGCCAACCACCTTAACAGACAAGGCAGGTGGTGATCATGTGTGGTGCTGAAAATGGCTGCATGGCATGAAGCAAAACCGGGCAGCAGATGGCACACTGGTGACCGCAAGAGGCAGGGAAACAGATCAGACCTCCCACAGCTGCTAAGCCATTGGAGAGCGGAACAGGGAATCTGGGGACAGAATTCTATTGTCAAGGTTCTACTGCTACTTCCTATGCCAAAAGACTGTGGAAACCAGTCTGTATCTTGCAAATTATGAGGAAAGGCGGCAAGGTATAGCCCAGGGGTGGCCAAACTGCGGCTCGGGAGCCACATGCGGCTCTTTCACACATATTGTGAGGCTCCTGGGAGGCTTCCCATCCATTTGCTTTCTTTGTTCCTTTCTCTCTCTCTCTCTCTCTCTCTCTCTCTCTCTCTTCCTTCCTCCCTCCCTCCTCCTCCCTCCCCCATCTCTTTGCTTTCTTTATATCTCTCTCCTTTCTTTCCACCTCTTTCATTCTTTCTTTCCACCTTTCTCTCTCTTAGGCAAATAAATACCATTAGCAAACAAATAAATACCATTATCAATATCTGTTTTTACCCCTTTTGTTTTTGTTCCTGGCAGTCTCGTTTAATGTTAATGAAAAGCAAATCTGCATATTTCTCAATAAACACGTCCGTGTAATTATCTGTCCCTGTCTTGCGGCTCTCAAACGTCTGACGCTTATTCTGTGTGGCTCTTCCGTTAAGCAAGTTTGACCACCCCTGGTACAGCCTGCTCTCGTCAGCTCTCAAAAGCTGAGCCGGACCACTGTTTAGAAGGGAGACGGCCAAGGGAGACGGCAACTGTCCTGGAGCTGACGGGGCACAGTCCGAAGTCCTGCAGTCAACGTGCGAGCTAGCCACAGTGCAGGCACAATCTGGGGTAGTATGGGCAGAATCTAGTTCCCAGGTCATACACACAGGCACACAACAGAAGCAGGTTCAGGGCAAATCCAAGAGTCGAGGTCCAGTTACAGTCCGGGAGTCAGAATCACAGTCCGAAGGCAGAGTCAGTGGCAGCAAGGTCAGGGGTAATTAGACGCATCCATCTATCACCCTCTCCGCCCTTTATAGGAGAGACGCCCATCTCGCAGCTGGGTTGCATTATGCGGGGGGGGGGGTGCGCTCTCCTCTTTCCTATCAAGACCCTGGTGTCTCTGGGCTGCTGATCGCACACCCCGTCTCCTTTTCTGCATCTCATGATGGACACTCTTTCGTCTACGCTCTAACGGCTCTGAGGATGAGGGAGGCGAGGCGGGGCTCTCTCTGGTACTGAGCCATGGGCTTGGACAGCTGGGGGGCTACTGCCAGACTGTGAGTCGCTGCTTGGCCAGGTTGCAGCAGCTTCCTGCAGCAGGTCATCCTCAACTAACTGCGAGCTGGGATCTTCCCCACCTGTCTGTTCTTCCTCAGAGACCTTTGCCTCTTCCGGGCTGGCTGCATCTGGCTGGTCCACGTCAACAATGGCAAAACCACTTCTGCTTCTCACTTGTCTGAGCTGCCCCTCGCTGGGGTCAGTGTCAGTCAGTTTGTGACTTGACAGCACACACACATGTATATTTTAGGCATGAGGAGCAGGTAGGCTGGAGTGGAGGGTTTTGCGCCACTTAACAGCTCAGGGGGAGGAGGGACTCATAGGCACTGAACAGCATACTAGGGAGAAGTGAATCTGTTGCACATGCAGCTGCTGGTGTGGCCTTGGGTCAGTCACAAGTTATTTCAGAGGTGTTCTCTCAAGAGCAGTTCTTGAAAGAGCTCCTTCAGCCCCACCTACCTCACAGGGGGTCTGTTGTGGGGAGGGGAAGAGAAGGGAGTTTGTAAGCCACTCTGAGACTCCTTCGGGTAGTGAAGGGCGGGGTATAACTCCAATCTCCTCTGCTTCCTCCTCCTTCTAGAATATGCTTCCAGGGAGGCTCCCCTTAGAGATGCCAGCCTCCAGGTGGGACCTGGGGATCTCCAGGAATCACAGCTCATCTTCAGACTATAGAGATCCATTCCTCTGGAGAAAATGGATGCTTTGCTGGGGGGACTCTATGCCATTGTACCCCGCTGAGGTCCCTGTCCTCCCCAGGCTCCATCCCCAAATCTCCAGGAGTTTCCCAGCCTGGATCTGGCCACCCTACCCCCCACCAGTGGCCAGGGGGGACCTAGCAACCCTACTCCCCCCCCCCCCCCCCCGCAAGAGGCATTCAATTCACCGACCCCACAAAGTGCAGGCTGAACAGGCACAGTAGAATTTCTGTCACCTTGATCTGCGTATTGTATAGATGGGCTGTAAAATCCACACACGGAGCAGAAACTCTTGGCTGGGTGAGGGGAACCCCATTCCTCTCTGGATTTACACAGTTCAGAGGGCTCCAATTCCACTTGAAGAAGTGGGACTTGCTTATCAACTGCACATGGAAGCCTCCAGTCTATCAAAGAGATTAAGCATCAAGGCCCACATGGCTTACCTCGGGCTTGGTTATGAAGAAGAAGAAGAAGAGGAGGAGGAGGAGGAGGAGGTGATGATGATGATTAGATTTATATCCCGACCTTCACTCACTTGGAGTCTCAGAGCAGCTTACAAACTCCTTTCCCTTCCCCTCCCCACAACAGACGGACACCCTGTGAAGTGGGTGGGGCTGAGAGAGCTCTGAGACAACTGTCCTTGAGAGAACAGCTGGTACAGAAGAGAAGAAGAAGAGATTGGATTTATACCCTGCCCTTCACTTGGAGTCTCAGAACGGTTTACAAACTCCTTTCCCTTCCCCTCCCCACAACAGACAGACACCCTGTGAGGTGGGTGGGGCTGAGAGAGCTCTGAGACAACTGTCCTTGAGAGAACAGCTGGTACAGAAGAGAAGAAGAAGAGATTGGATTTATACCCTGCCCTTCACTTGGAGTCTCAGAGTGGCTTACAAACTCCTTTCCCTTCCCCTCCCCACAACAGACACCCTATGAGGTAGGCGGGGCTGAGAGAGCTCTGAGACAACTGTCCTTGAGAGAACAGCTGGTACAGAAGAGAAGAAGAAGAGATTGGATTTATACCCTGCCCTTCACTTGGAGTCTCAGAGTGGCTTACAAACTCCTTTCCCTTCCCCTCCCCACAACAGACACCCTGTGAGGTAGGCGGGGCTGAGAGAGCTCTGAGACAACTGTCCTTGAGAGAACAGCTGGTACAGAAGAGAAGAAGAGATTGGATTTATACCCTGCCCTTCACTTGGAGTCTCAGAGTGGCTTACAAACTCCTTTCCCTTCCCCTCCCCACAACAGACACCCTGTGAGGTAGGCGGGGCTGAGAGAGCTCTGAGACAACTGTCCTTGAGAGAACAGCTGGTACAGAAGAGAAGAAGAGGAGATTGGATTTATACCCTGCCCTTCACTTGGAGTCTCAGAACGGTTTACAAACTCCTTTCCCTTCCCCTCCCCTCCCCACAACAGACGGACACCCTGTGAGGTGGGTGGGGCTGAGAGAGCTCTGAGACAACTGTCCTTGAGAGAACAGCTGGTACAGAAGAGAAGAAGAAGAGATTGGATTTATACCCTGCCCTTCACTTGGAGTCTCAGAGTGGCTTACAAACTCCTTTCCCTTCCCCTCCCCACAACAGACACCCTGTGAGGTAGGCGGGGCTGAGAGAGCTCTGAGACAACTGTCCTTGAGAGAACAGCTGGTACAGAGCTATGGCTTGCCCAAGGTCATCCAGCCAGGTGCAAGTGGAGGGGTGGGGAATCAAACCTGGTTCTCCTAGATTAGAGTCCGCGCGCTTAACCACTACACCAAATTGGCTCTCAAGGATTGTGCCTTTAACACTTCATGGTAAAGGGGGGGATATCAGATGAAGTGTTCTCAACATTGGAGGAAGCTGCATTTCTTGAATTTCATACTATTGTGGGGCAGTTATGGCTTAAAGGCGGTAATCTGGCACACAGCTCTTCCTTTTACCTTCAGATGCCGGGGCCCTTCTGTATGCAAGGCTCTACCACTGAGCTAAGGACCACCCACCCACAATAGATGCTTGAGCCATGGCACATTCCTGGCAACGGACATTTAAGGATTTCATTTATTGCTTTGCCCTCTGGGTAGAGTTCACCGTTCCACGGAGAAAGATCTAGGTTAAAAAAAAAAACACGGGAGTAAAGGTTTAAGTACCGTGGAACTCCTTGTTACCTTAGGGATCCAGATCGTGGTAAGTGACCTAGAAGCTTCTGATTAGAGATACTTATAGCAGAACACATGCATTTTATCATTGCACTTTTTTTGTAGAAGAAGCCATATTAAGCAAAAGTATTATTAAAAGCCTCTGTAGGTGGAATTAGGATGCAACAGAAATGGAAAGTGTAAGCTGCAAGGATGCCGCAAGCAAGTTTAATGTGAGTCATACCCCTTATCAGCTAGCCCTCCATTTGCAGGTCAGAAAGGAACCCAGTGTTCTGAAGACAAGATAAACAAGTGAAACTACTGACACCACTGAGAGATGCTTGTATGATGGTAACTGCCTGGTACCAATTAGAGACCCTTTAATGTGTAAACTATATGTGATGTCATTTGGTGTAAAAGATCTTCTGCCCTTCCTGGTTATGGCAGAATACAGCCTTGGAATTGCTGGAAGTGCTCAGGCACTCGTCAGCCCTGTATTCCCTGTTATGAATTCATTAAACAGATATTCATCTAACTTATTGGACTCAGACTGTGTGATTCCAATTCGGCCAGGGGGGTCACACAGGGCACGGATTTGTGCATCAGTCCTCAAGACACTGGTCTCTCCTAACTGCTGCTACTTGGAGATGCCAGGAATTGACATAGAGACCTTCTATGTGTCAAGCAAGTGCTGTCCCACTGAGCCACAGCTCGTTCCTTGGGAGCAGGACTTGTATATACAGCTACTACCTGACTACTCTGCTAATCTTCAGAGGGACTGCTTCAGATGTCGCCACCATCTAAGGCTAGATAGGTGACAACCCAAGAAATGGCCTTCTTGGTTGTGGCACCAAAACTTTGGAACTCCCTCGGCAGGGAGATGTGTCTGTCTCCCACTATCACTGTCTAACACCAGTGGGTAAAGACTTCTTTGTTTTGTCCGGCATTCCCTCACCCAGCTCTTCTTAGCCCTTCTCCATGATGGTGTGTTTTTATGAGTTTATATTACATTTTACTTAATTGCTCTAAATATTTTCTATATTTATTTATTTATTTGCATTGTTTCTATTATATATTTATTTGCCTTTCTCACTGGGGACTTACACACAGTGAGTCAATACAATTGATGGATGCAACATTCCGTAATCAATGCAAATAGGATTAGGGTTGTTGAACCAAATTAGAAGTCTAAAAATAGAACTGAAGAAGAAGAGATTGGATTTATATCCCGTATATCTTACGATCTCCTTGCCTTCCTCTCTCCACACCAGACACCCTGTGAGGTAGGTGGGGCTGAGAGAGCTCTGAGAGAACTGCTATTGAGAGAACAGCCTTGAGAGAACTGGGACTGACCCAAGGTCACCCAATTGGCTGCGTGTGAAGGAGTGAGGAATCAAACCCAGTTCTCCAGATTAGAGTCTGCCGCTCTTAACCACTACACCAAGCAAAGTATAAGCATTAACACAACACTTTTAGTGGGGCAAAATTCCACAGTAGAATCCTAGTTTCAGCAAGCTATACACAGCAGTATAGACAACAGTCCCTAATAATTTTTCCAAGTAAGTTTGTGTCTCATTTAGTACAGTGCAACCCTATTGCCTGCATAGAAAAGCCCTCTTAAATGTGTGTGTATTCTAAATGGTTTTTAATGTCTGAAATATTGTAATGCTTTAATGTTCACCACCTGGGGGATCCTGAATTAAATGGAAAGCAGTCATAGAAACATTCATATGTGTGTGTAGAACAAAGTTTGAGTCCACTGGCACCTTTAAGACCAACAAAGTTCAATGCTGGGTATAAGCTTTCGTGTGCATGCACACTTCTTCAGTATTTGTTATTTAAAGAAGTGTGCATGCCCGTAAAAGCTGATACCCAGAATAAAACTTTGTTGGTCTTAAAAGGTGCCACTGGACTCAAACTTTGTTCTATTGCTTCAGACCAGGGGTGGCCAAACTGTGGTTCAGAGAGCCAGTTTGGTGTAGTGGTTAAGTGCGCGGACTCTAATCTGGGAGAACCGGGTTTGATTCCCCACTCCTCCACTTGCACCTGCTGGATGACCTTGGGCAAGCCATTGCTCTGTACCAGCTGTTCCCTCAAGGACAGCTTGGGAAAGAGCTCTCTCAGCCCCACCTACCTCACAGGGTGTCTGTGGTGGGGAGGGGAAGGGAAAAGGAGTTTGTAAGCCGCTCTGAGACTCCCTTGGGGAGTGGAGGGCGGGGTATGAATCCAATCTCTTCTTCTTCTTCTTCTTCTTCAGGAGTCACATGCAACTCTTTCACACATATTGTGTGGCTGTCAGAATCAGTTAATTCTGTCAATGTAATCTTGCATGCACACTATGTATTCTGTTATGTCTTTATGTATTGGACCTGTATTTTCTCCTTGCCTGGTCGGGAGGGTGACAACCCCTAGGGTGAGAACAACGAGGCCTCTCATCCCTGCCTCCGCATTCCAGCTGCCCCGGCAGTAACTTCAAGGGGAGGAAAGGCTCTCATCTCTTATCTATGCTAAAGAACCTTGGAGCCATGAATTGTTATGTGAACGGAGGGGTCTGGTTTGGGAAGGGAAATTTACTGCTTAACACCTCACTTTTTTCCTGTGTGAACCAAACGGTCAAGATACCTTTTAGCCCGCCAATTTTCCCTCCTGGGGATTGGCTACCTATGGGTAATTCAAACTCCTTGGAATGGTATAATAGACCCGCTTGTATTATTTGTCTCATCTCTGACAATACCCCGAGACGCTGTACTAATGTAGGAATAGGCAATAAAGAACTGTGGTTAACCAACCGAGATCTGATCCTTGACTACTTTGAACAGGACTCTCACAGATTGTCAGAGATCCTTGATTGGGATTCAATCGTTCCTGACCATGTCAGAAGACGATCTCGTCCCCCTCAAACCTACCACTCCAGAGGAGGCCCCGGTTACCCCGACGGATCCGGGGAACGGGGGTGGCGGCGGCGGAGGAGGTCCCGAGGTGCCGGTGACCACGAGCCAGGGGGCTTACTACATCCCGCGCCGCCCGATTACCCATCAGAGCGTGACCCCCCAGTACACTTGGAGCCACTTCGGAGGCCGATCCGTGACTTCGTGGGTGCACGACAGGAAAGGGGTGAGAGTTCCGCTCACCGGCGACCAGCTCGATCGCGGGAGACCGAGCTACCTAGGAGACGACCGCGAGCCAGTCCGCCGTGGAGGACCGCGTCGCCAGCCTCCCGAAGAGGAGACACTGGATTTGTATGGGCCCGATCCGTATCGAGAGGAGCAGACGGTCCCGCTGGATCAGATGATGGGAGACCTGAGGCTACAACTCACCTCCGAGCTCCGCGAGCTGGCCCTCGATCTCCAGCACCAATTTCGAGACGCTATGGTGGCGATGCAAGGCGCCCTCCTCGGTCAAGGAGTCGGAGCCCCACAACAGCAGCCAGCACCCGGAGGGGTTCCGGCTCAGCCACAGGCGCCCGTTGTACCCGCGCAGCCGGCTCAGCCGGTCGTCCCGGTTCCAGTCCCGGGGCCCGTCCCCGCACCGGCCCCAGTCCCGGCCGCGCCGGCCGCTCGCCCACCCCCTTCCGACCCGCTGACGACTACTTTCGATGGGGACCCCGAGAAGCTACGTTTCTTCACGCTCGAGATCGGGAGATTCCTGGACAGTTGGGGCCACCTGTATCCTACCGAGAAGGATCGCATAGGCTACATCGGATCCAAACTGAAAGACACCGCCAGCGATTGGTATGTGAGCCTGCACGACAACCCTGGCCCTGAGCTGCGTTCCTTGAACAACTTCATGTGGGCTCTTCGGCACCAGTTCGAAGACCCGCTGGGTGAGGAAAAAGCCAGAAATCAGCTGAGGAAGCTGTTCCAGGGAAGATCGTCAGTGAGAGAATACACTGAAAAATTCCGGCGCATCGCTGCCAAGATCCACGGATGGCCGGAGGAACTCTTCATGGAGAAGTATTGGGAGGGTCTAAACCCGGAAATCTACGAGACTGTGCTGCTGGGAGGCCGCCCGGGCACGCTGACTAGCTGGATGAGGGCGGCCACCGACATGGAAGAACGTTTCGCCCTAATCAAGATGGGAGCATCCGCAACCGCCGCTATCAGAGCGGGCCCACGAGCGAAGCCCCGATCCAACGTACAAGACGTCCGCGACTCGAGGTTCCGGCAAGGGTTGTGTATGAAGTGTGGGGAAAGTGGCCACTTCGCCTCGGCGTGTCCAAGAGGAGGGGGGAAGGGCCCGAAGACCTCAACTCCAGGACCTGCAGGCACCCCGACTCGGGGGAAGACCCCCATGAAACCCCGGGCTTTGCAGCTGGAAGGGGCAACGAGTGAGCAGGGAGAGCTGGAGCTGATGGAAACCCAGATGTCGGGAAACTCCAACGGCCTGCAGTGAGCGGCGCAGAACTGCAGGTCCCCCACAACGAAGCGCCATCTCCGGTGAGCATCCCCGGCCCCTTGTTATATATGGTAGTGACTGTGGTGACCCCAGGGTCAGGTACCCACATGAGGGTCCGCGCTTTAATTGACTCTGGGTGTGCGCGAGACTTAATCAGCCCCCTAGTAGTGGAGGGGCTGGGACCCAAAGTCACCCCGTTAGCGGAACCCCTGAAATTTACCCAGATGGATGGGTCCGAAATGAAGGAGGAGTGCATAGCAGAGACTGAGAACTTAATTTTGGGAACGGGGAACCACTGGGAGAAGAGAGCTTTCGTCATAACCCCTAATGCCCAATTCCCTATGGTGTTGGGTAGCCCTTGGCTCGGGGCGCACGACCCCTATATAAAATGGAGCGAGGGGAAGATTTCGTGGGTAGACGAACGCTGCCAGAGCCACCGCTGGGACCCAGGATGGGGTCCCGGGCCCCCCAGCCCGCCGTCTCCCGCGGCCGCCCTCGCTCTCGTCCCGGCCATGGTGCCTAAGGAATATAGAGACTTACTGGAAGTGTTCAGTGAGACCGAGGCGGACGAGTTGCCCCCCCACCGGTTGTCGGACTGTGCCATAGAGCTCCTCCCGGGCGAGAAACTCCCAAAGGGCAAATTGTATTCCATGAGCCCGGCGGAGCGAGAAGAACTGCGGAAGTTCTTGGACAAAAATCTGGCCAGGGGGTTTATCCGCCCCGCCAAGTCCCCTTTTGCGGCGCCCGTGCTGTTCCGAAAGAAAAAGGATGGCGGCTTGCGATTGTGCACGGATTATCGGGGGCTAAACGCAGTCTCCACCTCTAATGCTTACCCCCTCCCGTTAATAAAAGACCTTTTGGCGGAGGCGGCCAAGGGGAAGATTTTCACCAAGTTGGATCTGCGAGATGCCTACTTCAGGGTGCGCATAAGGGAGGGGGATGAACCCAAGACTGCTTTTAACACCCCCCTGGGGCAGTTTGAATACCTCGTGATGCCGTTCGGCTTAAGTGGCGCGCCCGGGGTCTTTATGAGTTTAATCAACGAAGTGTTGCACAAGCACCTATTTAAGGGCGTGTTATGTTACATAGATGATATCTTGATCTATTCCACTGATAAGAACGAACATGTGACTTTGGTCCGAGACGTGCTGTCAACATTACTAAAAAACCAGCTGTTTGTGAAACTGTCTAAGTGCGAGTTTCACCGCGAGTCTGTGGACTTCCTGGGCTACCGCATTTCTCAGAAGGGGTTGGAAATGGACCCGGGGAAAGTGGAAGCGGTGGTGCAATGGGAGGCTCCGCGAACGAGAAAGCAGCTGCAGAGCCTGTTAGGATTTTGTAACTTCTATCGGACTTTCATCAAGGACTTTGCCAAAGTCACCCTTCCCTTAACGGACTTGTTAAAAACCAAGGGGAGGGGTCCCGAGGCAGGAAAGCCGGGAGAGAAACTGGCGTGGAATGGGGAGTGTCAGAAGGCATTTGAGGCTTTAAAAACTCTTTTTACCTCAGAGCCCATTTTGGCGCACCCGGATGAGACTAAAGACTTTATAATCCATGTTGATGCCTCGGATGTAGCAATGGGGGGGGCCATCCTACAAAGGGACTCTGAAGGGAAACTACACCCCTTAGCGTACATATCGAAGAAGTTCAATGAAACGGAGAGGAATTGGTCGGTGTGGGACAAGGAAGCTGCGGCCATTAGGTTGGCGCTCACTACCTGGCGCCACTGGCTAGAAGGGGCGCAAACTCCGTTCGAAATATGGACGGATCATAAGAACTTAGAAGCTTTGCGCACGCAGCGGTCCCTCAACGCCAAACAACTGCGCTGGGCGGACTTCTTCTCAAAATTTAACTTTGTGTTAAAGCATTTTCCTGGGAAGGCTAATTCCCTGGCAGACGCGTTGTCCAGATTGCCCCAACACGAGAGTCTGAAAGACGAGGTATTCGATTCCATGTTCTCCCCCCAGCAGCTGGGAGGAGTGGTTGTCACCAGGAGCAAAGCAAAGAAAACCGAGCTCACCACTGGGGACTGTCAATGGGGGGGGGAATATGCCCCTGAGGAAATAGAGGAATTGGAAGCAATGGGAGAGTGCGAAAAAAGAAAGGACAATTGTTGGTTCCGTGGGGACAAATTAGTGGTGCCAAAGACCAAACGCAAAGAAATCCTGCTAAATTGTCACTCTTCCAAGCTTGCCGGACACTTTGGATTCCTAAAAACCCTTAACCTGATCCAACGGCAATTCTGGTGGCCGCGCATGCGTCGAGACGTCTCGGATTTCGTCTCGGCATGTCAAACCTGCTTAATGTGTAAAAAACGGGGAGGTAAAGTCCCGGGATTGTTACACCCCCTCCCCACGGCTTCCAGGCCCTGGGAAGACATAGCCATGGACTTCATTACCAATTTGCCCCCCTCAAAAGGAAAAACAGTGATCTGGGTAGTAGTAGACACGTTTTCCAAACAAGCCCATTTCACTCCTTTCAAACAGTTACCCACCGCCAAAGGGATGGCTAAAGCCTTCTTTAACCAGGTGATAAAATTACATGCTTTTCCGAGAAGGGTGGTGTCCGATCGCGGAAGTCAATTCGTTGCCACCTTCTGGCGGGAGCTTTTGAAGCTAATGGACATAGAACCTGCCTTAAGCTCGGGTTACCATCCAGAAACCGATGGCCAATCCGAGCGAACTAATCAAATTCTGGAGCAGTTCTTAAGGTGCTACACCAACTACCACCAAGATAACTGGGTGGACTTATTACCCTTTGCAGAATATAGCTACAACAATGCAGTGCATTCTTCCACTGGGGTCTCACCTTTCATGGCAGTGGGAGGTTTTGAAGGTAAACCGCTCCCCACCCTCAAGGAAGACCCCCAGGCTCCCCCTTCAGACTTCAAAAACTGGTGGTCCAGTCTCCAGGATTCCTGGCCGTTGATTGGTAAAGCCTTGGACCATGCCAAGGAGGACTATAAAAAATATGCTGATCGTGGCCGAGCACCGGGATGGGACCTTCAACCCGGGGACTCAGTTTATCTCTCTACCAAAAATATCCACGGGCTGCAGCCCAGCAGAAAATTGGGATGGAAATATGTTGGACCCTTTAAAGTGCTACGAAAAATCTCTGATGTCTCCTTTGAACTCGACCTGCCTAAATCACTAAGTTCTATACATCCTGTGTTTCATTTCAGCTTGCTGAAGAAAGATCCTGGGCCGAATGCATGGCATCCAGTTCCTCCAGTTCCTCCTCCACTGATGAAGGAGGGGAGTCCACACTACGAGATAACTGAAATCCTGGATTCCAAGACAAAGAGGGGCCATTTGTATTACTTAGTTAGATGGTTAGATTTTGGCCCGGAACACAATGAATGGATTCGTTCTGAACATGTTCATGCCCCCAAGTTAACTAAACTGTTCCATAAAATGTTCCCTGAAAAAGCTAGGTGAAGGGAATCATGGGGAGGGCAGGGTGTCAGAATCAGTTAATTCTGTCAATGTAATCTTGCATGCACACTATGTATTCTGTTATGTCTTTATGTATTGGACCTGTATTTTCTCCTTGCCTGGTCGGGAGGGTGACAACCCCTAGGGTGAGAACAACGAGGCCTCTCATCCCTGCCTCCGCATTCCAGCTGCCCCGGCAGTAACTTCAAGGGGAGGAAAGGCTCTCATCTCTTATCTATGCTAAAGAACCTTGGAGCCATGAATTGTTATGTGAACGGAGGGGTCTGGTTTGGGAAGGGAAATTTACTGCTTAACACCTCACTTTTTTCCTGTGTGAACCAAACGGTCAAGATACCTTTTAGCCCGCCAATTTTCCCTCCTGGGGATTGGCTACCTATGGGTAATTCAAACTCCTTGGAATGGTATAATAGACCCGCTTGTATTATTTGTCTCATCTCTGACAATACCCCGAGACGCTGTACTAATGTAGGAATAGGCAATAAAGAACTGTGGTTAACCAACCGAGATCTGATCCTTGACTACTTTGAACAGGACTCTCACAGTGGCTCTCAGCAGGGCAGCTGGGGAAGCATCCCTCTCCAATCAATCTTCCCTTCCCTTCCCTAGGTAGGCTTGAGATGGGCACCTGGTGTTTTTGGCCCCTGTGTGACAGAGCGTTGGACTGGATGGGCCACTGGACTGATCCAACATTGGCTTCTCTTATATTCTTAAAGAAAGCAACTTTAAAAGAGAAAGAAAGCAACCTTCTCCAAATCAAGCCAGCCAGATTGGGGGGGGGGGGGGGGGGGCTTAGAGGATGCATTTAAAGTTGCTGTCTTTCCACCTCTCCCTCCGACTCTATTTCTTTGCTTTCTTTTCACCTCTCTCTTTCTTTTTCTTTCTTCCCCATCTATTTCCTTTTTTCCATCTTCCTTTTTCTCTCTACCTCCCCTCTCTCTTCCTTCCTTCCCCCTCTCCCCTCCCCTATCTATTCGCTTTCTTTGTTTCTCTCTCTCTCTCTGTTTCTCTTTCCACCTCTTTCATTCTTTGTTTCTCTCTCTCACTCTCAGGCAAATAAATATCATTAGCAAACAAATGACTATCATTGGATCATTATCAATATCTGCTTTTACCCCTTTTGTTTTTATTTTTGGCATTCTCATTTAGTGTTAATAAAGAGCAAATGTGCATATTTTCCAGTAAAAACGTGTGTATAATATTCGTTCATGTCTTGTGGCTCTGGGACATCTGAGGTTAATTCTATGTGGCTCCTACGCTGAGCAAGTCTGGCCACCCCGGCTTCAGACGAACGCGGCGCGGCGCCCCACCAGAACATTCCTCTAACACACGCCTCTCTTCAACGCCCCGACTTACAGACCAGCGCCGCGCTACACAGTCCAATCACTTGAACCCGCCCTCGGCAGCAACCCGACCAATAACGGGAGCCGCTTTCTAGGATCTCTTCCTCTGCCCTCAATCCGGAACCTTAGTCGCAGAGCCCCCGTTACCAGAGGAGAGGGGGGACACTAAAGAGAAACGGACCGCCCTCGCGAGCGGTCCGTCACCTTTTTGGTTCCCCAGCCACGCGCCTTTGCTCGCTTTCTATTGGCCGCTCTCCTGACCGGCTCCGCCTCTCGCCTGAGGAAACGAGGGCGTGTTCTGATTGGGTCAGCTGAGGGGAGATCAGCCCGCTTCCGGGTGCGTGGTCATGGTGACCGTGGTTGCCAGGTAATGAGTCGAAGATGGGGAAGAAGCGCGGGGGGGGGGGGGGGGGGGAGGCCCCTGCTGGAAACTAGCGGGGAGAGGGGATGATTTGGGGGGGGGGGATGAATCTCCCAGGAGGTTCACTGGAGGGGGTAGGTAGAGAATGTATCTGCCCTGGTCATAAGAATGAATTGGGGAGTGGCAAGTAGGGTTGCCAGCCTCCAGGTGGGGCCTGGGGATCTCCCGCTTTTGCAACTGATCTCCAGCTGACAGAGATCAGCTCCCCTGGAGAAAATGGCTGCTTTGAAGGGTGGATTCTATGACATTGTACCATGCTGAGGCCCCTCCCCTCCCCAAACCCCACCTTATCCTGGCTCCACCCCCAAAGTCCCCAGGTATTTTCCAACCCGGACTTGGCAACCCTAGTGGCAAGCAGGGGGGTCTCTGGAGGAGGAGGACAGGAGTGGTGGCCGCCCCCCCAGTACAAATGGGCCAGGGTAGTTAAGTCCGGGTTGAGAAATTCCTGGATATTTGGGGGTGGAGCCTGGAGAATGTCTCCTCAGTGGGGCATAATGCCAGAGTCCACCCTCCAAAGCTGCTAATTTCTCCAGGGGAACTAGTCTGGAGATCCACTGTCGTTTTGGGAGATCTCCAGGTCCCACCTGGAGGATGGCAACCGCAGCTTGGACAGAAGTGGTGAAATGGAGGTGTTGGTGCTTTTATTTTTTTTTTTAAATAACGTTTTATTAAACAAAACTCTAAACAACTTACAACAGGTAAGACATTCTTCAGAAATGCATACAGAAATCATTTATAAGATTGTGTCACACAATATGCATAGGTATACATGTATTATATTACCGTAGATGTAACTTATCTCTTATACGTGGTATTTCATCTTGTTCAACTAAATATCGTAAAATAGGAAACCAAATTACCACAAAGTTTGATGAAAGAGCAGGTGTATTTGTGTCACTAAGTTTTTCTGTAATTTTTGACATAATATACATATTCCAAAGCTTAGTATGCCAAAGTTGTCTCGTTGGACTGTTAGTGTTTTTCCAATGCCATGCAATAGTACTTTTGGCTGCTGCCAAAAGGATAGCCACTCTTTTATTCGTCCCTGTGGAATTGTAATTCAATTCCCATCTATTTAACAATATATATTTTTTGGTGTGGGTGTCTTTTATCAAAAATAGTGGGGGGATGTTGGAAGGACACATTATTCCTATATTTCTAGAGCAGGAGAAAGGAGGCCCCAAATGGGGGGGAAAGCTCAACCAACAGGGTTTCCGCCTGGGTTGCCAACTCTGGATGGGGATATTACTGGAGATTTGGGGACAGAGCCCGGGGAGAGCAGGGTTTGGGAAGGAGAGGGATGTCAGCGGGGTTATAATGCCATCGACTCCACCTTCTGAAACAGCTGTTTTGTCCAGGGGAACTGATCAGTGTAATCTGATGGTGAGTTGTGATTCCTGGAGATTTCCAGGCCCCACCTGGAAGTTGGCAACCCGACCTGTTCATCAGCCAGCCACATTGTCAGGAATCCCTCCGTGGGGTCTCAAGCTTTTCTCTGCAGTCATCAGCCTAATAATGAATACTCCTGCCTTCCCCCCCGCCCCCCTGACAAAGACATTGCTGCGAAGGTTCTCATGGTTCCTTTAAAAAGAATAGCATGTTGTCTTTTCCACGTTCAAGTCTCTTGAGAGCCGGTTTGGTGTAGTGGTTAAGTGTGTGGACTCTAATCTGGGAGAACTGGGTTTGATTCCCCACTCCTCCACTTTCACCTGGCTGGATGACCTTGGGCAAGCCATAGCTCTGTACCAGCTGTTCCCTCAAGGACAGCTTGGTAAAGAGTTCTCTCAGCCCCACCTACCTCACAGGGTGTCTGTTGTGGGGAGGGGAAGGGAAAGGAGTTTGTAAGCCGCTCTGAGACTCCAAGGAGTGAAAGGCAGGATATAAATCCAATCTCTTCTTCTTTGATGGACATGCTGTTTAGTTCTATCTGTACAGCCCTGTGAGGTAGGCAGATGAGAGGGGCTGAGGCTGAGTTGGCGATGGCCACCTCGTGCCCAGGTGATTTGAACTAGGGGCATGCATGAAGCTGCCCTGTTACTGTGCCAGACCTTTTGTTATTGTCTGCTCTGACAGGCAGCTGTCAGGAAAATAAGCAACTCTGCCCCAATCTAGTGGCGCTGCACGGGCCAGTGAAATCCCGTGGTAGTCTAGTAAACTAGTCTCTTTAGAAAAACGCAAAATCCTTTTGCATTGTTTTAATTACTACCTTGATCCTCAGGGTGCGGATTAGAAATGCACACTGCTGAAAAGGAATGGTTGGGGAAAGGCCGCGGGATTAAGTCTGGAGAGTCTGTTAATTCTGAGTCGCCGCGTTGGCGTTTGCTCTTCAACAAGTAAATGCTTGTCGCTGTAGTGAAGACACCCTGAGTCATAACGTTGGCCAACTGGATTGATGTTGTGTAACTTGCTTAGGGGAAACGTTTTGCCCTGCAGATTGGAAAAGGTCTTGGGGGGGGGGGGAGGGGGAAGAAACACTCTTGTGTGCTTCTTTTAGAGAGTGAAGGGCAAAGGCAACATAACCTTTCCCCCAAATTTACTCGTTTGTCGTTAATGATATGCCACATGGACAGGGATTACACATTTGAGCCACCGTTCTAGAAGACTAGAGGGGGGGAAATAAAACAAGATAGGAGACCCGTCGGCAAGAATTTTGAAGAGTAATACTGCAGTGCATGCCCCCTTTTATCAGTTACCAGCTTGTACCTGTTTGTATGCCAAGTACTTGCAGCTGCCCGAATGAAAGACTGGGCCAATCTGCGAGGCATTCTGGAGTGTGTGAGGTCTGATTACTCCTCTGGCTGTGATTGACTGAGTTGCCCTGATGTCACAGAGGGATGGCGGAAAGGTTTCTTACTGTTGCTGGCAGAGGTACTGAAAGTCTAGAGAAGGACCGACAGGCCTAGGAAGGAAGGCTGTGGGCTAGGGAAGGCAGCTAGTCCTAGGATAAGAGAGTACAAAGGAGTGACTGGGAGGAATTATGGGGAAGGGGAGAGGTACGGACCACAGAGGAGAGACGCACATGGCCAAGAGAGTGAAGAGATCTGAATTAGACAGATCGATGGGAAACAGCCAACCAGATATTTGTCTACAGGCCTCTGTTACTGAATTTAATTGCATGACGCCAGCATGCTGTATGTACCCACTCCTTAAGTCCCAAAAAGTCTCCTTAAGACTGGCCTGCACATTGATGTGCTGTTGATGTGGCTTGACAGGCGAGGAACTGAGCGGAACCCAGGCTTGCAAGGGCCAGACAAAGTGGCACAGCCAAGAGCTAAATTTAGTAAGCAGAAGAAAGGGGAGGGGGTGTTCCTTTGGAGGCTGAGCGGTTCCGAGAAGTGCGTGCGAGTGCAGTCTGGCTGCATTATCGTTTAGGAGGGTGCTTTCGTTCGGGGTGGACAGCACCCTGCAGAACAATGCAACAGAGCAACAGGAAACCGTCTGGATTGTAGCCTGCTGATCTCTTAGCCAGCCACATACGAGCGTATCTTGGTACTGGCTTTTGTGCTTTCTTTTTGTCCAGAGTGGCGTAGTGGTTAAAGTCTCAGAGATCCAGGTTCGGATCCTCACTCTGCCCTGGAAGCTCGCTGGGTGATCTCGGGCCAGTCACGCACGCTCAGCCTAACCTACCTCTCAGGACCGTTGTGAAGCTAAAACTGGAGGAGAGAACAGTGTAAGCTACAGTGCAAGGTGAGGTATAAACGGAATAAATTAATAAGTAAAATTAGCACTTGCACGTAAGACACGCAAGCTGGGGAAAATACTGGCTCGCTTTACTTCTGAGATGCCTACCGGAAGGAAGTTATATAACAATAGAATGCTTTCGGTGTCCATCAGTGTTCCCTCTAAGCTGAGTTAATGTGAGCTAGCTCACAGTTTTTTAGCCTCCGGCTCACACCTTTTTGTCTGAGCTCAGGAAGGATGGCTCCAGAGCAAACTGATTTATGCAGTAGCCAATTCTCTTGCTCACAACTTTAATGTTAGTAGTTCACAAAGTAGAATTTTTTGCTCACAAGACTCCACATCTTGGAGGGAACATTGGTGTCCATGCGGCTCTTGAGTTGTAAACCAGGTAGGCCGTCCTTCCCATCCCTGTTTCGCAGACCTGCCCGAGGCCTTGTGAGTTCACGGCAGCGGTGACATTTGAACCCGGCCCTCCCTGTCCACCGCTCACCCAGCTGCGCTGCAGAAAGAAGGCGGGGCCTGCCTGACAGGGAGTGTGGCTTTCTGCCACCCCGCCACACTTAATCCGGCTTTTCTGGTTACTAATATACAATCCCGACTCCGTCCCAGCTGGAGTGATGTGGGCCAAGGAGCGCCTGTCGGGGGGGGGGGGGGAAAGTGCCTCTGAATGAATCTGAACCAGCCTTGGATCCAAAATGTAACGATAGGTTTCTGAGCCTCATTCTTGGACTCCAGCCAGCCCCAGGCACTCTCTCCAGCAGTAGGCCCTGTCCGTTTGGCAGCCGGCCACTTCCCTATTTAAGTCTTTGAGACAGACCCCTGCGCAGGACACGCTTCAGGAAGGAGGGGAGGGGAAGGTAGGAGATGGTTTGGCCCGCAGACTGCAGGGGACACGCAGGCAAGGTCTTTTGACGCAACTGGAAGGAGGTTAAGATTCCATTTTTTTTTTAGCCGAATGGCACCTTTTAGCTGTTGCTTGGAACATTCCCACAGGTGAGGCTTGAAACACCTTTGGATCGCAAAGGCCTGCCCGGGGACGGCTGCGAATGTGGCATTTGTAATACAAATGAGCATTCTGACCAATCTCAGCTTGTTACAAAGCAACTGAAGCAAGAAGGGCTTTAAACTGCATATATCAATAGAAATTAAAGCTCATTTGCCTGGACCTAATTAAGGAGGGGCCGCGGTGGCTCAGTTTTTAAGACACTGAGCTGCAGACCGGAAGGTCGGTAGTTCGGCAGTTTGAGACCCGAATGCCACGGGATGGAGTGAGCTCCCGTCTCTGGCCCCAGCTCCTGCCATCCTAGCAGTTCAAAAGCAAGAAACTGCAAGTAGAGAAATAGGTACCGCTTCGGGGGGAAGGTAACAGCGTTCCCTGCGCCTCAGTGTCTAGTCATGCCGGCCCCATGTCCCCGGAGAAGTCTTTGGATAGTGCTGGCTCTTCGGCTTGGAAACGGAGATGAGCACCGCAACCCTAGAGTCGGATTCGACTGGCTCCTGAGCAAGGGAAGCCTTTATCTTTACCTAATCAAAGAGGGCTGGTTGTGGAGGGAGAATAGTTTTCTTTGCTGTTACTGGGAACTTTCTTACTTAGGGTTTTTCCTTTAGCTGTAATTTGGTGCCTTGTATCGCTTTGCCTTCAAGTGTTTGGGGGGGGGGGGATTTACATTTGCAGATGCTAGTAAGCCAGACTGGTTATTTGTTCAGATATGTACATCCTGCTTTTTGCCCCAACAGGGACCCATGACAACTTACAGCCTTGTTCTCTCCTCCTCCATTTTATTGTCGCGGTGGCAGCTCTGTGAATTTGGTTAGGCTTTGGATGAGTGACTGGCCCAAGGTCACTTAGTGAGCTTCTGTGGCAGGGTGGGGATTAGAACCTGGGTCTCCCGGATCCTAGTCCGATGTTCCAACCACTACACCATGCTGGAAATTGGATAAGTGTTAACCATTAGAGGCAGTTTGGTGTAGTGGTTAAGTGCACGGACTCTAATCTGGGAGAGCCAGGCTTGATTCCCCACTCCTCCCCTTGCACCTGCTGGATGACCTTGGGCAAGCCATAGCTCTGGCACAGCTGTTCTTGAAAAAGAGCAGTTTCTGTCAGAGCTCTCTCAGCCCCACCTGCCTCACAGGGTGTCTGTTGTGGGGAGGGGAGGGGAAGGGAAAGGAGCTTGTAAGCCGCTCTGAGACTCCCTTGTGTAGTGAAGGGCGGGGTATACGTCCAATCTCTTCTTCTTCTCTGTGTTCAATTGTCTTGCCAATAATTAGTTGAGCAGTCAGTTAGACTAGAGCTAGGCCAGGCATTCCCAGGAGAATTCCAGATGCTCCACTGTTCAGCCCCGTCTGTGGCATACCTATTAGGCCACTCAGGGTGATATTTCCAGCAAGCAAAACTGAGGATACCAAAGTGGAAATGAGGGAGGTTTTTTGGAGGGGGTCAGTCTCTTATCTAAACAGATATTTTATGGCTTTCTAAATATGGATGTCAGCACGACAGTGAAAAATTATAGCGGCGTGTTGCCTGTTTAAATTTTGGCTGGTGGACTGGAACAAAACAGCCTGTCCTTTCTCCCTGTTCCTCTCCCCTGTCCCACGTTAGCAAGTCAGACGGTGCCAGCTTAGTGCCTGCTTGGAACACCAAAAGCAGCTGGCAGGGCAAGGGTGCCCCATTGCACTTGCTTTCCAGCAGGAAAGCCACTTCCCCTTTGAGTTGCTAACCAAAGGAGAGGGCACCATCGAGGGTCGGCTCCACAGCCGAATAGAGACACTCTCTGTGTTATGTTGCTCTCAGGGAAACCCTCTCTGGCCTCGCTGTGCCTGGGGTGTCCTGGGTTTTAGAGCACTGCTCTCCTGGGCAGACTCACCTATGAGGGCTGGAGGCCAGATGAAATAGAGGGAAGCTGGTCATTAAGCAGTCAAGCTCAGGGCCAGAGAGGAATTAATGAGCTGGAGTCTGGAAGCACCTCCCTGTCTGCCTTCAGGCTTGTGTAATTTTCTCCACACACACACACACCCTTTAACTGGCTCTGACCTGGATAGCCCAGGCTAGCCCAATCTCATCAGATCCCAGAAGCTAAGCAGGGGCAGCCCTGCTTGAGAGCCATAGGAGCGCGGACTCTAATCTGGGAGAACCGGATTTGTTTCCCCACTCCTCCTCCACCACGTGCAGCTGCCGGTGCGATCTTGGCTCAGTCACAAGTTCTCTCAGAGCTGTTCTCTCAGAAGCAGCCCTCGAAAGAGCTCTCTCAGCCCCGCCTGCTTCTCGTGGGGAGGGGAAGGGAAAGGAGGTCGTAAGCCGCTCTGAGACTTCTTCGGGTAGCGAAGGGTGGGGTATAAATCCAATCTCATTTCTTCTTCTTCTTGGATGGGAGACTACCAAGGAAGTCCAGGGTCACTATGCAGCGGCAGGCAACGGCAGACCTCCTCTGAACACATCTTGCGCTGGAAACCCTATGGGGTCACTCATCATCAGTTGGCTGCGACATGGTGGTATCCCCCCCCCCCCCAAGTGACTCTTAGCTGCTCTCAGTCTCCCAGAGTGTCCCTCTCTGCAGGGGTGGTGTCCTCTCTGCTCTCACCCGACAGACCCGGACTGGGCTCATCCATCTCCCTCTGGGACGTCAGTGGGCGTCTGAGACATCCCCTGGTCAGATTTGTAGATCCAAGGATCCTTCTTGTATCGCAGCTGGTGACGTGGGAAAGCATCGCTTGGTCTGGATACTGCAGAATAAAGTTTGCAATCCTAATATCTCTCCCCACCACCGCCAGATTCTTTGTGGTCCTATCTCTACCCAGTGGCTGCTGGTGGTGGTGATGGGTTTCAGGAGAAACTGAGCGTTTCAGTCTTCCATGTGAATAGCCAGGCCTGCTGATAATTTGTGATCTTTCCCGATGGAAGATCCGGAGCCTGCTCAGGGTCAGAAGTCGGGAGACACTAAATTCCTTTGGCACTTTTAATCTTAAAATCACTTGACTGGACCTCTTAAACTAATCTGCGGTAATTAAATAGCCCCAAGGACTATTTCTGTGTCAGGCTGTTGTGGGGATTTTCTTTTTTTGGTTTTTCCTTTTCTGTCTTCTCCCCGTGATTAATCTGCACAGAGAGGCGGAGCGGCAGGATAAAGTGTCTTTCTTCCTTTAAAACATTTATTAGCCGCCGTTCTCCCGTACGGAGCTCAAGGAGGCACACAAGATAAATAAAATACGTAAAAATAGCATACATAAAAATACGTAATACCAAATTTTAACATCCCGTTTTAGGACTGCTTTAATGAAATGCAGGCCTAAATAAACTCGTTTTCAGCTGCCTCCTAAAGGTCATGAGTGAGGGGCCCAGGCCCACCTCCCAGAGGAGGTTGTCCCGTAATTGTGGGGCTGCCACTGAAAAGGCCCTCTCTCATGTAATGCATGGGTTGGAGAGAGTTGACAAAGAGACCATTTCTCCCCCTCCCAAAATACTAGAACATGTCATCCAAGGAAGCTGATGGGCAGTAGGTTCAAGATGGGCAAAAGGAAATGCTGCTTTACACCGCGAGTGATTAGAAGGTGGAATTCACTGCCAGAGGATGTAGTGATGGCCATAGACATAGACAGCTTTCAAGGGGAATTGGACAGACTCATGGAGGAGAAGTCTATCAGAGGCTGCCAGCCATGATGACTAAAGGGAAACTCCACATTCAGAGGCAGTCAACATGTGAACACCAGTGCCACAGGGCAACCTCGGGGGAAGGCCTTGGTCTCTATATATAGTTTATTGGCCCTCCAGGGCAAGTGGTTGGCCCCTGTGTGAGACAGGAGGCTGGACTAGATGGACCCTCACTGGTCTGATCCAGGAGGGCTCTTCCGATGTTCTGATCAGGGGAAGGCCTCAGCCTCTATGCCCTGTTTGTTGGCCCTCCAGAGGAACTGGTTGGCCACTGAGTGAGACAGGATGCTGGACGTGATGGACCCTCACTGGTCTGATCCAGCAGGGCTCTTCTGATGTTATCAGGGGAAGGCCTCAGCCTCTATGCCCTGTTTGTTGGCCCTCCAGAGGAACTGGTTAGCCACTGTGTGAGACAGGATGCTGGACGTGATGGACCCTCACTGGTCTGATCCAGGAGGGCTCTTCTGATGTTCTGATCAAGGGAAGGCCTCAGCCTCCATGCCCTGTTGTTGGCCCTCCAGAGGAACTGGTTGGCCACTGTGTGAGACGGGTTGCTGGACTAGATGGACCACTGGTCTGATCCAGCAGAGCTCTTCTGATATTCTGATGAAAGCCTCGGCCTCTCTGCCCTGTTGTTGGCCCTCCAGAGGAACTGGTTGGCCACTGTGTGAGACAGGATGCTGGACGTGATGGACCCTCACTGGTCTGATCCAGGAGGGCTCTTCCGATGTTCTGATCAAGGGAAGGCCTCAGCCTCCATGCCCTGTTGTTGGCCCTCCAGAGGAACTGGTTGGCCACTGTGTGAGACGGGTTGCTGGACTAGATGGACCACTGGTCTGATCCAGCAGAGCTCTTCTGATATTCTGATGAAAGCCTCGGCCTCTCTGCCATGTTGTTGGCCCTCCAGAGGAACTGGTTGGCCACTGTGTGAGACAGGATGCTGGACGTGATGGACCCTCACTGGTCTGATCCAGGAGGGCTCTTCCGATGTTCTGATCAAGGGAAGGCCTCAGCCTCCATGCCCTGTTGTTGGCCCTCCAGAGGAACTGGTTAGCCACTGTGTGAGACGGGATGCTGGACTAGATGCACCACTGGTCTAATCCGTCAGTGCTCTTCTGATGTTCTCACGTACCCACCAAACAAGCTTTTTTGATTAGTGTGGCCAGTCAGGAGGCCCTTTCCTTGTGATCTTAATCCTTGGGCGCAGGACGTTCCCCTCAGTTTTTGATGGCGGCCTAGAAGCAGGCACTCAGCCCTGCCCTGGAAACAGAGGGCCATTGACAAGGTTGAGCTTTGGCTGGGTCATACCTGTGTTGAGGCCTTGAGCGACTAAATCAAATTCTCTTCTCCCTGTTTGTCCTCCTCCATCACAACCAGCTTGCTGTATTTCTCCCACATAATCCTAAAACAGAGAAAACACAACACGGGTCACTGACGGATACCTCAGGAAGTTCAAGTGTGCAGTGCAGCGTGAAATGGAAACGGCTGGGCTTTCTAAGTTTTACCACCACCTCCACCACCACCCCCGGGTTCATGTCACCTTAAACAGCTTTACGTTTCCCCTGCCTGGCATCCTCTCCGTTTCTGCGCCAGCACAGTGTAATGTTTAGAGCAAGGGCCCCCAACCTTTTTGAGCCTGCAAGCGCCTTTGGGATGTTGAGAGGCGGGGGTGAGCGCCCCTCCAAGATGGCTGCCACAAAAGGTGGAGCCCGACCCAAAATGACTGCCTCAGGGGGCGGAGCTGAACAGAACGCCTCCCTCCTCACACCTCCCGGGACAAGGAAGATCCTGAAGGGGAATGGACCCACAGACAGACGAAGGAAAGCCGAGGTGCCTGCCAGCCCTCACCCGCCAGGGGGAAACCCTCCATTTGAACGAGGGAAGCTCATAACACTAACACGCACTTGAAGGGCTGCCATATAGGGGGTGGTACGGAGTTGTTTTCTGTTGCCCCAGAAGGTCGGGCCAGAACCGGTGGGTTGAAATTAAATCAGAAGAGTTTTCGGCTAAACATTAGGAAGAATTTCCTGACAGTTAAAGCGGTTCCTCAGTGGACATCTGACAGCAGTGCTGATTGTGTGAACTTTGGCAGATCCTGAGAGGGAGGGCAGGAAGGGTTGCCTCAGTGCTTAGTTCTTGTGGCCCTTTCTTGCACGCCCAGGGAAATGCTGACGGCCACTTTGGGGTCAGGAAGCAATTTTTCTCCAGGCCGGTTTGGCCAGGGATCCTGGAGGGGTTTTCTGTCATCTTCAGGGCGTGGAACAGCGGTCCCTGCGGGTGTGGAGGGGGAGGAATTTGTGAATTTCCTGCATAGTGCAGGGGGTTGGACTAGATGACCTTGGAAGTCCCTTCCAACTCCATGATTCTAAGCCCTGCCTTACTACAGTGGCCCTGCCCACCTCCTGAAAATGCTCCCTCTAAGCTGTGGAGTCTTGTGAGCAAAAATTCTACTTTGTGAGCTGCTGGCATTAAAGCTGTGAGCGAGCGAGTTGGCTGCTGCATCAATGAGTTTGATCTGGAGCCGTCCTTCCTGAGCTAAGTCAGAAATGTGTGAGCCGGAGGCTAAACAACTGTGAGCTAGCTCGGCTTAGAAGGAGCACAGGTACCAAGGGAAGTGCTGGTGGGTGTCGTGGCGCCCATGGGCAGCACATTGGGGAACCCTGGTTTAGAGTGTGGGACGGAGAATTTGGATACCCAGGTTTGCGTGCCCATTCTGCCACCAGGCTCCCTCTCTGTCTCCACCCTTACCTACCTCACAGGGTGATTGTGATGGAATGAGGAAAGCAGAGGCACCTCTGAGCTCCTCGGAGAAAGGGCGGGATCAGACGGTCCTGAGTAGAGTCTGCAGCTAACTGAAAGCTCTCCCTGTAGAACATGAAGTCTCCACAGTGGCAAAATGGAATTCCTCAGCTTGGCGCCGTGTTTGTTGGGGGCTAACCTCTCTCCAGCATCAGGAAGTGCTGTGTGCGCTCAGGTGCCTTCTCCGCCTGGGGCTCCAGAGACGATCCCTTGGCTCCAACTGTCCGTAAGGTGGCTTGCCAGTTTCCTTTCCCCTCCTGGCCTGTCTTGCCGTTCGGCTGCTGCCTGTTGCTTGGATTGAAGTTTGCGTCTGGTCTTTGTGTGAAGCAGAAGACGAGGATTGCTGATATTTTCCCAGTAGAACCGGGGTAATTTAGAACCAGTTTGGTGTTGTGGTTAGAAGCGCGGACTCTAATCTGGGAGAACCGGGTTTGATTCCCCACTCCTCCACTTGCAGCTGCTGGTGTCACCGTGGGTCAGTCACAAGTTCTCTCAGAGGTCTTCTCTCAGGAGCAGTTCGGGAAAGAACTCTCTCAGCCCCACCTACCCCACAGAGTGTCTGTTGTGGGGAGGGGAGGGAAAGGAGATTGTCAGCCGCTCTGAGACTCCTTCAGGTAGTGAAGGGCAGGGTATAAATCCAGTCTCTTCTAATTTATTAAGCGTCGAGTCACTTTTAAATAGAATTTTGTATATCAGCCAAAGAGAAGTGGTGTAGAAATGAAATGAAACAGTTTCTGAAATGTAGATAGCATTCGTGGGTCAGCAGAGAGGAAGCCGTCTAGAAGTGACTGCATTTGAGTTGTAGGTTCATTAAAAAAAATAGTCACTAGTTTAATAATAGTGTTCCTTTGTTACTCTAAGGGGATAACTTTGTGTTACACTTTGTTTATTTACTTCATTTATACCCCCGCCTGAGCTCTGTCTAGGACAGGGGTGGGCAAACTTGCTCAGCGTAAGAGCCACCTAGAACAGGGGTGGCCAAACTTGCTTAACGTAAGAGCCGCGTAGAATAAACATCAGATGTTTGAGAGCCACAAGACATGAACAAATATGACCTGCTTTCATTGGAAAATAAGCAAATCTGCTTTTTATTAACATTAAGTGAGACTGCCAAAAATAATAACAAAAGGGGTAAAAGCAGATAATGATGATCATATTAATTTGTCCAATGATATTTGTTTGCTAATGATATTTAGCTTCCCCAGCCGCCCTGCCGGGAGCCACATAATATATGTGAAAGAGCTGCATGCGGCTCCTGAGCCACAGTTTGCCCACCCCTGGTCTAGGAGATCAAATGACTCAACCGAGGCTATTGTGCTTTGGTCACCCTAATGAGAAGACAAGAGACACTGGAAAAGACCAGAATGCTAGGAGAAGGGGGAGACCCGACAGGAGATGGCTTGACTCCCTCAGGGAAGGCCAGGGCCTCCAGTTTGCAAGACCTGAGCAAGGTGGCTAACGAGAGGATGATTTGGGAGTCATGCCTTCATTGGGTTGGCACGAAGTTAGAAGCGACTGGACGGCACTTCACCCGCAAACACATACCCACCTTTCTTCCCCGCGGGGACCTAAACTGTCGTACGTCCTTCTCCCCTCCCCCATTTCATCCTCACAACAGCCACCCTGTGAGGTAGGTTAGGCTGAGACAGCCTGACTGGTCCTAAGTCACCCAAGGAAGCTGCCATGGCAGAGGGGGATTTGAACCTGGGGTCTCCTAGATCCTAGTCTGATACTCTGTGTAAGTCTGTAACAGAGCCTCTCTTTTAGGGTTGTTTTTTTTTTTTTTTTTTAAAGCTGTTTCAAGACAGAGTTGATTTTGAGTGGAGATGTTTCAGGGGAGTAAACAAAAATTTCCCCACCTGCCAGTTTTCTGGGCCAAATTGTCTCTCCCCACCCTCCCCACCCCCCAGGTTTAAACCTTGCAGTTTTAAAATGCAGGTTTGCCTGAGCTTGCTGTGACGTGGAAGAGTGAGCAGGAACAGAGGGCTGCTCTGGAGAGTGAACTCTATGGCATTGTACCCAACGGAGGTCTCTGCCCTCCCCAAACTCTGCGCTCCCCAAGCTCCACCCCCCCCCCCAATCTCCGAGTGTGTCCTCCTAACCCCGAGCTGGCCACCCTAGACATGCCCCTACCCATCTCCTCTCTGTAGTCGATGGGTTCTGGGGATTCAGAGGGGAAGTTTTGATTTTGTTTGACTGTATAGCTATCTGTCTCTGGTTTCACCTTGACCATTGTATAAGATTTCGGAAAGCAAGGTTCAAAGGCAGCGTATAGACCAGGGGTCCTCAAACTTTTGAAACAGGGGGCCAGTTCACTGTCCCTCAGACCGTTGGAGGGCCGGACTATAGTTTAAAAAAAACTATGAACAAATTTCTATGCACACTGCACATATCTTATTTTGAAGTAAAAAAACAAAATGGGAACAAATACAATATTGAAAATGTTTAATCAACAAACTTACCAGTATTTCAGTGGGAACTCTGGGCCTGCTTTTGGCTAATGAGATGGTCAATGTCCGGTTCCATGTTTGTCCCTGCTAGTCGTAACAAGGGATGCAAGTGTGCATCAGTTAGTCTAGATCTGGTTGGAGATTTCAGATGTTTCATTCTGGAAAACATCCCCACCGGGCTCCTGGGCGCCCGGGACTGGCGCAGGTCTCCTAGGCCTCCTAGGCCTCTGAGCTGGCTAGGGGACTTGGGGCCGGCTGGAGCGCCTGTCCTTGCACACTTTCCCTCTTCCTTCTGCCTCCTCCTGGCCAACTGGGGGGAGGGGGTGGGGCTTGATCATGTGTCCTCCCCACAGGCTCGTCACTCCTGGAGCGGCACTCCGGTGAGCTCCCCCTCCAACGGACCCCTGGCGGCACACCCGGCGGGCCAGAAAAATGCCCTCGGCGGGCCGCATGTGGCCCGCGGGCCATAGTTTGAGGACCCCTGGTATAGATGCTCTTAAGTAAATATCCATAAAATCCTCACGTTCCCTTAAACCAGCTTTAAAAACCCAAAACAGAAATGTCCTGGCACTGGGGTCCTTTAACTGCATCTGCACTGAACCTCTCTGGGATTGTTCCCCGAGTGCCCAGCGGCTGTGCCCTGAGGGCAGGGGCCCGTGGCCGTCCTGCCTGCTGCCTGCTTGTTCCGAGGGCTCACTCGCACTGAGGATGCGCTGCTAAGAAATGAAGGAGGGGGGGGGGGGGGAGATGGGGGGCCCATTGTGCTGGGGTGAGCACCCGGATATCACGGCAGTTATTTAAGTGTAGGTGTCATTAAATGTCTGGTTAAATTCTGTTCTGCGGATTTGGGCACTTCCTGGGATCTCCTGCTGCTGGCAGAATGCTCTGTTGTGGTCTTTGGGGATTATGATTGTTAGCTTTTTTAAAAAGAGCACCCCTGTGCTGAGTTTTGGATGGCTTTCTATGCTCCGGCTTGCCTAGCAAAGCATCAGTCTCGCGCCCCCCCCCTCCCCACCCCCAGGAATCACCAAGCACCTCTCTACCTAGACAGCTGTGGCGGCCATTTATGTGGTGGTGGCGGCAGCGGCCACCGCATTTTCCTGGACTTCTAGAAGTACTTGTTGCAGGCTCAGTAAAATTGACAGAACCATAGAATCGGAGAGTTGGAAGGGGCCCTCCAGGCCATCTAGTCCCACCCCCTGCTCAATGCAGGCTCAGCCTGGAGCATCCCTTGCAAGGGTTTGTCCAGACGCCGCTTAAAGTCTGCCAGCGAGGGGGAGCTCGCCACCACCCTGGGCGGCTAATTGTACCATTGCATAACTCTTAATGTCAAAAAGTTTCTCCTAAGATCCAGCCGGTACCTTCCCGCCCGTAACCCATTCTTGCAAGTTGAGTCCTCTCCTCTGCTGCCAACAGGAGCCGCTCCCTGCCCTCCTCATGGCGACAGCCCTTCAGACACTTCCAGAGAGCCATCCTGTCCCCCCCAGCCTCCTCTTCTCCAGACTGAACACCCCCAAGTCCCTCGGCCTTTCCTCAGAGGGCTTCTGGGTCTCCAGGCCCCCGATCATCCTTGTCGCTCTCCTCTGCCCCCGCTCCATTCTGTCCACACCCTTCCTGAAGTGAGGCCTCCAGAACTGCGCACAATGGTTAGGCAGTACATGGAAGAAATCCAGAGGACATTTAGCCAGCCGGTTCCCCAGCCCGCTTGCTGCTTTGTGTGCCGGTTTTTCCAACACGCTGCCAGAAGAGCTCCCGAGGAGCGGCCGCTGTGGGTTGGTTTTGTCGCATGGGACCGTTCGGAAACGGAAGGCTGGAGAGAGGTCTCACTTGGGGCTTGCTTCTTTTCTCACGACTCCAGGAGGGCCTGCCCCAAAGGGAAGCTGATGGATCTCACCTCCGCAGTGGTCCTTCCCCTGCTGTTAAGCGGCCTGGGCATCTACAGCGTCTTCCGGCTGGTGCAGCGGAGGCGGGCCAAAGCCTACCTCAAGGATGCGGTGGTGGTGGTCACTGGAGCCACGTCAGGCCTCGGGAAAGGTGGGTCTTGGAGGAGGGGGGGTCGTCTGCAAGAGGCTCACTCCCTGGAAGTTACTCGTCTTGTTCTTCAAAGTCCTTCTGAGTCAACTGGACTGCCCCCAGCCCCACTGAGTTGTCTCTGCCCCGGGCATTGTTGGGTATAACCCAGTGGGGCATTCATTTTCTTCATCTTAGACGCTGAGCCAATTCCCCTTCCTCTGTGCTTGGGGAGCCTTTTAACAAATTGCAGAATTGAGAGAGACCATAAAGACTGGTCACAGATAACACACTGACCTGGACAGATCTCAGAAGCGCAGCAGGGCCGACTCTGGCAGCTACTTGGATGGGAGACCTCCTTGGAATACCAGCCGTCGGGAGGACAGGGGCAGGCTTTACTCAGCCACCTCTCCGAATATCCTCCAGGACCTCAATAGGGGTCAGTCACCAGAGGTCGCCACGACTTCCAGGTGCGCACAGACACTCTCACACACAAATACAAAAATACCTCCCCCCCATAAAAGGTTATCGACAATGTTCCCTCTAAGCTGTGGAGTCTTGTGAGCAAAAATTGTACTTTGTGAGCTACTGGCATTAAAGTTGTGAGCGAGCCAATTGGCTACTGCAGGGGTGGGCAAACTTGCTCAGCGTAAGAGCCACCTAGAACAGGGGTGGCCAAACTTGCTTAACGTAAGAGCCGCATAGAATAAACATCAGCTGTTTGAGAGCCACAAGACATGAACAAATGTTACCTGCTTTTATTGGAAAAGAAGCAAATTTGCTTTTTATTAACATTAAATAAGACTGTCAAAAATAATAACAAAAGGGGTAAAAGCAGATATTGATGATATTAATTTGTCCAATGATATTTGTTTGCTGATGATATTTCCCCAGCTGCCCTGCTGGGAGCCACATAATATATGTGAAAGAGCCGCATGCGGCTCCCAAGCCACAGTTTGCCCACCCTGGGCTACTGCATAAATGAGTTTGCTCTGGAGCCATTTTTCCAGAGCTAAGACAAGAATGTGTGAGCCAGAGGCTAAAAAACTGTGAGCTAGTTCACACTAACTCAGCTTAGAGGGAACACTGGTTCCCTCTAATAGAGGAAATAGAGGCTGTGGGGGACCTGCTCAGGACCTCTCCACAAGAGGAAACCCCATTTCCTGGCCACTAAAAGCACGGAAGTCCTGGGTAATTTTTTCCCTTTTCTTCCCCCCCTTTTTCTCCCGAAGAAAAAGCACACAATAATCTCCTACGCCTTCATTATCGTCTCCTTAATTCCAAGCTCTTGGCCACAGGCATGAGGACTAGAAACAAGCATCTTCAGTTTTGCAGGCTCAAAGGTCGAGCGTTTCGGGATGCAGTATCCGATGGCAGACGTTAACTGGAAGTCACTTTGCTGCAATAAGTGCGTGACTGGGTGGCTCCCAAGGGAACAGACATCCCCCTTTCTTCCCCGCCCCCCCCATGAGCGAGTGAGGGCAGGTATGGCAGTTTTAAAAGGGACCCTGCAGTAGAGGCTGGAATTACTGGAGCAGAAAGGACTTGGGGTTCAGATCCCATGATGGTAACTGGGTCCTGTTGAGCAAGTCATATATTCTCCTCCTCTTAGCTTAACGCACCTCAGAAGATGAGGACAAAAAATGGGAATGCAACCTCAGTAGGCTGCCCTGGGCTCTTGGTTTCGCTTTTTTACCCAGCTGCAGCTCGCCAGCAGAGCCTCCGAGCCACAAAACGGAAATGCTGGGAAAGGTGCCCCAAACTGACCTGTCTGGAGGTAAAAGGAAGCCGTTCAGTGCCCCTCGTGGATGGCTTCGCATTAGAGCCTTGACTCCCGCGTAGCCAGCCTTCTCCTGACACGCTCTCTTTTCTCTTTACCTCCTTCACTGCCAAGAATGTGCCAAAGCTTTCCACGCGGCCGGGTCGAGACTGGTGCTGTGCGGCAGGAACCGCGAGAGGCTGCAGGACCTGTTGCAGGAGCTCTCTGCCGCAGGCAGTCACCCCAAGAACGTAAGAATGGGCCCAACGGGCAAAGCCGAGGGGAGGGGGGGCTGGAGGTGAGCTGTCCACATGGAAGGCTCCAGGTTCCTGCCACTTCCAGTTTGAAAAGGGGACCTGAGGAGGCCGGACTGGAAGCGATCTCTGCTGGAGAACCTCTGCCCACTGAAGGAGGTGCTGCTGGGCTCCCACTTCTTAGGAAAATATCTAAATGTGTACATACATAGAGCAGATAACAGTCCTAGCCAGTGTGGGGAATGTCCCAACTATCGCCAATAAATGTCCCTCCCCTAAAGGAGATGTTAAATGCTTGTGATAGTCAGTTAATTCTGTGTTACAGAAGGAAGCACTTCCTTTATTCCCTTCTTTCTTATCCTGAGCCCTCCTGCTGACCCATTTCACTAAGTGACTCCCAAATTCTCATAGGGGAAAGTGAAGAACTTTCCCTTGCCCCGCATGTCAGTTTTCTAGAATTTCTTCCAGCTGTCCTGGACCTTTTTGTCTGTTGACTTGCTTGAGAGCCAGTTTGGTTCAGTGGTTAAGTGCGTGGAATCTAATCTGGGAGAACCGGGTTTGATTCCCCACTCCTCCACTGGCACCTGGCTGGATGACCTTGGGCAAGCCATAGCTCGGTACCAGCTGTTCTCTCAAGGACAGTTCTCTCAGAGCTCTCTCAGCCCCACCCACCTCCCAGGGTGCCTGTTGGTGGGAGGGGAAGGGAAAGGAGTTTGTAAACCGCTCTGAGACTCCAAGTGAGTGAAGGGCAAGGTACAAATCCAATCTCTTCTTCTTCTTCTCTTCTGTATCAGTTGTTTTCTCAAGGACAGTTGTCTCAGAGCTCTCTCAGCCCCACCTGCCTCACAGGGTGTCTGTTGGGGGGAGGGGAAGGGAAAGGAGTTTGTAAGCTGCTCTGCGACTCCGAGTAAAGGGCGGGGTATAAATCCAATCTCTTCTCTTTCTTATGAGCACCCATGAAGATATATTCAGGTGTGTTGCCATGTTGGTCTGAAGCAACAGAACAAAGTTTGAGTCCAGGGGCACCTTTAAGACCAACAAAGTTTAATTCTGGGTAGAAGCTTTCAGGTGCATGCACACTTCAGTCGCCTACACAAGAGCTCATACTCAGAATAAAACTTTGTTGGTCTTAAAGATGCCCCTAGACTCAGACTTTGTTCCATGAGCACCCAGGGATCACGCGGCTGAGCAGGGATTTCCCTAATCCGAATCGGTCTCCGTCTCCGTCGGTTCTCTCAGACCGATTTGGATAATGCCACGTGCCGTTTCTCTCTCTCTCTGTTTTGAAAAACAGCCCCATAACCATCACACCGTGGCCTTTGACCTCTCAGACACCAAAGCCGTGGTCAGCGCCGCGGAGGAGATCTTGAAGCGTGTGGGCCACGTGGACATCTTGGTCAACAACGCCGGGATCAGTTATCGAGGCACCATCGCGGACACAGTGGTGGAGGTGGACAGGAAAGTGATGGAAACCAACTACTTTGGCCCCGTTGCTTTGACAAAAGGTGAGACCGTAAGAGAATACAGAGACAGACAAATACAGTGGTTAAGTTCGACTCATACTCGTGTGCATTTAATTAGCTAAGTTTCCTATAATGAAAAACAATAACGATCTCTGTCAGAGCAATACAAACTATAGGACAAGGGAGAGTAAGAAACGTCCAGTGAAACTTCCCAGCTCTGTGTAAATAGATCACGAGGTCTCGGATGTATCACGTCCCTTTTTGCATCCTAAAAGGCTTCATCAGATCAATAAGATAATGTTAATACGTTAATACATTAATTCATTCAGCCACTTTGGTGTCATGGTTAAGTGCGCGGACTCTAATCTGGGAGAACCGGGTTTGATTCCCCACTCCTCCACTTGCACCTCCTGGATGACCTTGGGCAAGCCATAGCTCTGGACCCGCTGTTCTCTCAAGGACAGTTGTCTCAGAGCTCTCTCAGCCCCACCTGCCTCACAGGGTGCCTGTTGTGGGGAAGGGAAGGGAGTTCGTAAGCCGCTCTGAGACTCCAAGTGAGAGAAGGGCAGGATATAAATCCAATCTCTTCTTCTCTTCCGTACCAGCTGTTCCCTCAAGGACAGCTTGGGAAAGAGTTCTCTCAGCCCCACCTGCCTCACAGGGTGCCTGTTGTGGGGAGGGGAAGGGAAAGGAGTTTGTAAGCCGCTCTGAGACTCTTAAGTGAGTGAAGGGCGGGATATAAATCCAATCTCTTCTTCTCTTCTTCTTCTTCTCTTCTTCTTCATTTATTACGGGTCTATACGACCAAAGTCTTGACCAAAAGAAAAAGGAAATTATCGGAAGGAAAGATAAAAAAAACATAAAATGAGGCATAAAAATCGAAATAACAGTGGATAAAACCCGGGCTTTAGCCCAGAAGTTAAAATTACCTAACTACCCTTGGGGCGGAGCAGTCTAACTAAAATCTAAAATCGTCCAAAGCTGATGAGCTTATGAGAATATTGTCAATGGTGATAAAAGTTTGCAATGTCTCTTAAGGGCAGCCACCTTGGCCAAGATCCGAGCCACATTTGCTGTTCTCAGCCCATCAGCCTTTGAGTCGCATAGTAGTACTGAGAGCGCCCAAGACTGCAGAGGAAGACTCATCTTCGTAAGGATGGGAGTGAGAGATGTCCCTCTCTCTTGCGTCCAGAGGGGGCAGCGGAGCATAAGATGATCTAAAGTTTCAATTTCGCCTGAGTTGTTAATACGTTAATACATCGATAAGTGTATATCTTACTGGCAAACAGATCATCTTACCATCGCTCTCCAGAAGTACAAAAACTGTAAAGCTCCTCCACCTTAGATCATTCTGTTTGGAAGCCACTGTAAGAAGCAAAGCAATCCTTCCATGGTTTCTAAAAGTTACTTTTCCTTCCCATTTGTATTTTATAATTATATGATATCATTTACACTTTCCTAGACGTTTTTACCAAGCGGGCATGTAGCTTAGTGTTCTTAGCAGGAGGAAAACCTGCCGTCTGAAGTAAGAGCTGCTAACATAAGAGGAGCCCCGTGGGATCAGGCCAGTGGCCCTCCACCAGTCCAGCACATAGTGGTTTTTTGCTCCAGCCGGACGAGATTGCGAAAAGGCTTCCTGAGGAGAAAACCAGAATAAAGATGCGGGGGGACTGACTCCACGGGAGTCAGAGACCACGTCCAGCTTCCAGGACAGAATAAATTAGGCCATTCAGTTTCTGTATCTTGGGGAAAGGATTCTGCTTTGGAGAGGAATGGCGATGGACCAGGTCAATGAGACTGGGTTGAGGCAAGACCCTTGGGGAAGAAACCAGCCCCAAGCCCCTGGCTGACTCTCCTACCTGTGCTCCTGCCTGCCTTTCTCTCTCTCTCCTTAGCTCTCCTGCCCTCGATGATCAAGAGGAGACGAGGACACATCGTGGCAATCAGCAGCGTCCAGGGGAAAATTGCCATTCCTTTCCGCTCTGCCTGTAAGTCCGACTGCACGAGGCTTAGGGGAGGTGGTGGCAGGAATAGTTTTCACATCCCGTTGGCTTCGGAAGTGTCAGCGTGCAGATAAACAAGGGCATAACCTGCAGCAACAGGGGCCGCAGACCTCCAGATGTGACAGTGTACCATGCTTAGGGGGAAGCAAACCTTCTATACAAGCTTCTGGCTTACACAGACCTCCAGCATCAGGTGGGAAGATTCGTTCCCCATCTCTTATGGCAAGCAGGGCCTGCAGGGATCAATGCAGGGCCTTCAGTGGGGCCACCTTTAGTCACACAAGCAGCTGTTAACCAGTGTTTTTAGAGGTGCTGACAGTGAAGCACCTCTATTTGGGAACAGGGTCCTGGGCACTTTGTGTTACCTCTGACAGACACACTCCATTGCAACCTGCTGCCACTTGGGCTGGGAAAAAACGGTGAAGATTTTGAGTGGGGAGTGAATCTCTTTCACGCTGGGCATTTTCCTGCCCTTCTCCACTGTGGGCTCAAACAGATCAGAGGAAGGTCACATATTCTCTCTCTGTAAAAATGCAAATTGCAGGCGCAGCTCACCTCGAGGCCATGCAGATAAGAGCGTTAACCCTTCAACCGCCACTAGGTTTTTGTTGGAGGCCAGGCTCCTGTTTTGTTAGGTCTTTTATGGACACTTTTTTTTTTTTAAATGCTCTCTTTTCTCCTTTGAAATGTTAACTGCAAAACAGGAGATCCAGTTTCAGATAGCAAAACAGAGAGGAGGTTGAAGAGTTAAACCACCTCCTTTGTCTGCCCACCTTGCATTTTAAGGGGAAACGGGAACGCCCAATCTCCCGGGCCCCAAAGAATAGTTGCAATATGATCGAAGGTTCCAGTTGTTTCCGTCACACAACATGTTTGGATTATCTTGAGACTGTTGAGCTGTACACCAGCTTAAGGATATGGTTTGAGTCTTTTTCCTGAAGTGACTGACTGTAGGGTTCTACTTTTGAAGAAGCTCGGGCGGAACGCGATAAGCCGCAGCTAGCCATCGCGTGAAGGAAACAACTGGAACCTTCGATCACATTGAAACCGTTCTTCTCATTTCTCTTTAGACGCATTCGGCGTGAACGCTGTGGATTTACCGTTATCAACAGTGTATATATGAAGTTTTGACTTTTGTGGATTTTTGTATTATAATTTTGTGAAACGATTCTTAATATTTCAAGAACATCCATACTACATAAACTGTTTAAAACATTTGGAATATCATTTGAGACATTATTTATACAGTTTTGTTATATGTATGTCTCTTTACTGTGTCTCTCCGGTGTTTGTGTTTTGATCTCCCAGGCCCTCCGATCCGCAGTCCTCCCACAGGCACCCTCCCCCCCCCCCCAAAAGCACCCTGCTCCTTAATGCAGAGTTCCAAATTCTGCTATCTGAATTCTGCCACCTGCTTGAATTGGGTATGGCAGCATCGTCATTATTTAACTTCAGGACTCAGAGGTTCTCAGCACAGGTGTCTGATCCCTCCCCGTTCTCAAATCTAGAAGTGTCAGAGGAATGACAGGAATCTACTCCTGTTATTTGTTGTCCCAGCTAAGATTGTGTTCTGTTAAAACTTTGTAACAAAACATCTGCAGTTTGGCACAAATCCACACATTCCAAAGAACGGCCCTCCCAAAGGGCCCCCCCCCCAACCACCACCTGGTTTCAAAGGGTACAACTTATGGAAGGCGTAAAGCCGTAGGTTTGAGCTGAATCACACTTTGACCACTGGTTACAGTTTGGTGTAGTGGTTAAGTGTGTGGACTCTAATCTAAGAGAACCAGGTTTGATTCCCCATGCCTCCACGTGCAGCCGCTGGCGTGACCTTGGGTCAGTCACAAGTTCTCTCAGAGCTGTTCTCTCAAGGACAGTTCTGAAAAGAGCTCTCTCAGCCCCACCTACCTCACAGAGTGTCTGCTGTGGGGTGGGGAGGGGAAGGGAAGGGAAAAGAGTTTGTAAGGCGCTCTGAGTGAAGGGTGGGGTATAAATCCAATCTCTTCTTCTTCTTCCCCTCCGTGTGTGGGTTGAAGCCAGAAACTGTTCCCTATCTGTAAAATATGAATAAAGATGTACCTCACTGGGCTGACAGAACAACCATCACAGAGAATCTTTTTCTGTCCAAAGAAATGCTCTCTCTAAGCTGTGGAGTCTTGTGAGCAAAAATTCCACTTTTTTAGCTACTCGCGTTAAAGTTGTGAGCAAGCAATTTGGCTACTGTGTAAATTAGTTTCCTCTGGAGCCCTCCTTCCTGAGCGAAGACAAAAATATGAGCAGGAGGCTAAAAAAAAAAAGTGAGCTCACACTAACTCAGCTTAGAGGGAACACTGATTGAAAGTTTTTCTCCCCTTCCACTCTCCTGCTTAAGAGCCTGCGACGCCAGTGTGTGCTCCGCCAGAGGTTTAAGTTACAAAACTGTTTCTGTGCAGCGACTGACGGGGCTCGCCTCCCCCTCTGTGTTTTGCCAGATGCTGCCTCCAAGCACGCCACCCAAGCCTTTTTTGACTGCCTGCGAGCAGAGGTGGAGCAGTACAGTCTCGAAGTGACGGTCGTGAGCCCCGGCTACATTCAGACGAACTTGTCACTGAACGCCATCACGGGAGACGGATCCCAGTACGGAGGTAAGGATTAATTCTGCTCGTGGAGACCATACCGATCTACTGCAATGCAGCAGGCAGGGCGGGGAATCATGAAGCTTATAAACCCTTAGCTCCGATTGGATGGTGTGAGAACTGGAATGGACCGGACGTGCCTTTTTTCGCATACTACAACTATAGACAAGGCATAGAATACGTTTCCTCCTTCGCAGGTAAATATTAGCAGAACCTACGATTCACCCTTCACACTGTGAACCGTGCCGTCAGGAGAAATTGTCGAAATCGGGTTCCAGCTACACAGCTGGCAAACTGAAGAAGTTGATGGGAACGTTTCCTTGAAGTATCTGGAACGGGCGTCTTTGTGAAGGTTGTTTTGTCTTATGTTGTGACAGTGTGGATTCCTCCTAAGTTGAACTGACCTTTTGGACACTCTAAGGAGGAAACACTGTATTCTATGTCTTGTTTATAATTGTAGTATGCCTTTATTTTGTTGTTGTGACACCACCAACTTTACAATTGTAAATAGTCTATTTTTTGGCAATTTTTGATGGTGTTTTCTTAGTGGGATTTGTCTTGGACCTTTGTGAGGCTAGGCTTCCCACTGTTTTGGATTCATAACCCTCGAACCGGAGCTTGGCTTTCTGACCTCCCATTCCCTGGAGCTGCTTGAAAGTTGCGAGAGGCTGCTTGTGGAAGTAAGAGAGTCCTGGCTGCCACTCGAGGCCTTCCTTTTTATTCTTTGCAGTAATGGACAAGACCACCAGCCAAGGCCAGGGAGCCGCGGAGGTGGCTCAGGAGGTCCTCAGCGCCGTGGGGAAGAGGAAGGAGGAGGTCCTGGTTGCAGGGCTCACACCTTCGTTGGCGGTGTACCTGCGAACGCTCTGCCCCAGGCTCTTCTTCACCCTCATGGCAGCCAGAGCCCGGAAAGAGGGGAAATCCAAGGTGTCGTAACCCTCCTTTGTCCAGCACCTCCAAGCATGGGCTGTGAGAAGCCGCCACCTGTTGAAATTTAAGGATCAGGACTTCAGCAATTCTCCTTAACATCCCCTTCTGTTTTGACACGTGAAGCTGGCCAGCAGCAGGAAGGGCTTCAGACCACAAGGATCTTCTGCACGTTTCAACGAACAAGAGCCAGAGATGCTTCCAGCGCCTCCAGTTCATTTCAGCAGGGCTCGGCTTAGGAGAGACCTGCAGGGAATTGAGCTCATTTCCCACTTTGCCGTGCCCGCACTTGTCACTGGTGCTCATGCACTCGTTGGGGAAGGGAGGCCTGGGTGCGAATTCCCCGTTTCCGCTGGTATCTGCCTGCTGACAAAAGGAAGCCGTCCCAGAATGCATCTCTGTGCTGACAGGAGAGCCAATTAAATTAACGTCCACGGTGCTCTCTCTGTACCCTAAGACACCAGTTAGCCAGTCAGCAGCAGTCGTGGGCCACCAAAGCCCAGCTTGCAGCTGTAGCCTATCGTTCGGTGTATTCGCCCATGTCAAGCTCTGAGCTTGTCCTCGGCAGAGGGAGAGCATGGGGAAGGGCTTTATATACGACCCCTTAGATGCACGTTGCTCAAGAATTCGGAGGGGGGCGGACACAGCTTTCTTCACAACCTAGGTGGGTTAAAATAGCCAAATTAAAGCAAAATCATGTATATTCTTCACAAACACTGTGCCATCGTGATGAATTTAATACCCAGGGTAGACTCCCACCATCCTGGGACTGGTGTCTCTAGGAGCCTAGCAGAGTTCTCCAGTTCTCCCCAAGGTTTGTTCCGTCTGTCCGTGATGCTCTGTATTGGCCTGCCTCCGGGAACGGATCTTCCTATACACCAGGAGCAGATCTGGAATAAAGGTGATTGGTGGAACTCCTGGCTGTCCTCCCGCATCTTATAACTGGTGTTTACTGAGACGTGTGTCCCACAAATGAACTCGAGCAGAGCTTAGTGGAGGGGGGGGGGGTGCGGAAGCCCACCACACTCATCCAGGGTTTTCAGTATCTGCAAATGGCTTAAATTGTTGCCTCTGTGCAGGGCCCTGGTGCCTCGAGAACTGGAAGAAGCTGGTTTGTATTTGGTCACAACATACATACAAGCCCCTGCTGGCACTCTCTTATCCGGAATCTATAAAATTTGAGTCCAGTGGCACCTTGAAGACCGACAAAGTTTAATTCTGGGCATAAGTTTAATTCTGGGCTTATGCCCAGAATTAAACTTTTGTCGGTCTTCAAGGTGCCCCTGGACTCAAACTTTGTTCTGTTGCTTCAGGCCAACACGGCTGCCCACCTGAATCTATAATACCCCTTGTATTCAGTCTGCCAGATGTAAAAATCATTTTCAGATCTTGGTCTTGCAAAAAAAAAAAAAGAATTGCTTGTAGTAAACACACAACAATCTGTCTGCATAATTCAGCAGCAGCATACTTCTATTGCCTACAGGACAATAAGATCAGCAGTCCTTGCGCCATTCACATCCTTGTGATCCCTCTCTCACGCTCCTGGCGTGGCTATAAACAGCAAAACGGTTATCTCCACGTTTTGACCGTGAGCATAGGTAAATTATTATCGATACCACTGTCTGCTCCAAGCAGAAGACACCCAGCTGTGTTGTCAGTCTTGAAGGAGAACAAATTTGCTTTTATTTCAGTTTATTTATGAACCACCTCTCAACAAGCCCCCACGGCAGTTAATGGAAGTTCAGCACCAGATACTTGTAGAAAAACCACATTTAAGAGTCCCTGTCTGCAAACCGACAACAGCAAGGGGGGGGGGGGAAGCCCAGCAAGCGCCCACTTTGCCCGCTGTGCATGTTTTGTTATCAGTAACAGCCGTCTTTCAACCCTTAGCTGAACCGACCTACTGAACAGACACAATGGAGAAGCTCTTTGCCGGCTGCACCAGATTCCAAAAGCTAAAGATAGCCTGAGAGTTTTGGTTCTGCCCTTGAGGGATGCAGTTTCAAGGTCACAGTCTTCCCCGCACAGAGGTCGTGTTGCAGCTACCATGTTTAGAGAGTGGCTAGACCTGTCTCTGGGCAGCTCAGGTTTCACAGTCCTGCTCTCAAGTTCAAATCTTGCACCGAGACTCAGGTGGAGCCCTGCAGAGATACTTTTAAAAAGCCACAGCAAGGGGTTTCAGTTAAGAATCGGTGGAAATCATCAGAACCAAAGTGCACGAAATTGCCTTCGAACAGGGAACACGTGCATGAGGGTATAGTAAACCTGCCATCAGAAGCGACAGTTCTACATCGAGCTTTTCCCTTTAACATTTACTAAGGTCGTGATCAGACTGCTCTTTAGATTCAACCCAGGCATGAGTGCCTGGCGGATTTAAAGGGAACATCCAGACAGCGACATCTGGGAAACGTGCCGCTGCCGTGATCAGTCCATCGATCCCCACCAGGGAGCCGTACTTTAAAGATACCGGTGAAAGTCCAGTCTTAAGCCTGCCGATGTGCCAATTGCAGACTTTCCCCCATCTGGTTGCTCCAGCACGCAATCAGCCTGTTGGGATGGTCTGACTCCAGACCATCCCGAATGGCTGCCAGTTAAAAAAATTCTTAGCGATATGCGCATAAACACATAAACATGCGACAGCTGCAGAGCTTTGCTCAAACGTTCCGGACAATTTCATGTTTCTGAAGGGCCCGTGAAATTTATGAACTTTGTTAACTGAAATGGTACCTAGAGGAAGGTACCACTGGCGGTGCTTTTAATATTCGAGTCCGCGCATGTGTGGAAAAACAAGTACACGATGAGGCACATATGCGCATGCGCAAACAGAATTCTTTTAAAAGACCTGACCGCGTGGCTCCTTCTGGTGGACAGCGTCCAGACAATCCACCGTGGAGTTCGTGCGCAGTAAGGGATTCATGGGAAAACTGTCTGGTCGTGCAGCACCGAATAAAAAAGATCGGGATCAAATTAGAACCGGGCCAATGGCAGGATTAGCTGCCCATCTGAACGCACCCTAAAAGTGCAGGTCCGGATTATCCATCCCCCCCCCCCCCCAACTCTACATTATAGGGAAAAACAGTAGCGCACAAAGTGGCTACATCAGACAGCACAAACACGCCTCGATTTATAAAAAGAAGCCAGGAATTCTAGAGTCTTGCATCCCTGGGGGACATCATCCTACAGAGAGTGAATACTTGGAACACGCTGCAGTTGGTCGTGGCGTCTGAAACGGTGAAATGGCAAACTGTGGTTTGCTCCTGCCGACCAACTAGGGTTGTAAAACATACGTTGCCAACTTCAGACACAACTGCAAGCTGCAGAGAGTTTCAAAGAGTGGCCACGTTGGTCTGCAGTAGAAGAGCTGGATTCGAGTCCAGTAGCACTTCAGAGACCAACAAGACTTTCAGGGCATACATTTTCAAGAGTCAACGCTTCCATTGTCAGATAAGGGAGTTTTGACTCTTGGATGTTTATACCAGGGATTCCTAACTGTTTTGAGCGTGTGTGGGCACCTTTGGAATTCCAACAGTGTTGTGGACACAGCCACAAAATGGCTGCCACCGCTTACCTTCAGCCACACAGTGAAGATCTTGGTGCTGTGATGTCAGCTGCTGCCAAAGCAACATTTTTTTAAAAACCTGCACAGCCAATCAAATCTCCAGTGGCCCATCAGAAGCTTTGCTAGACAAAAGCCCCACCCACTTTCTAAAAACACTGGGTGGGCACCATCTTGGAGACCTCTGGCTTATACCCTGAAAATCTCTTTGGTCTCTAAGGCACTGCTGGAAACAGATCTAGCTCTTCAATGACAAAACTGCAGTTTGTTCCCGAAGCAGGGAGACCTTTGTCTCCACCTAGTTTAAGCAAATGCTCCTTGCATTTCCTGGCTCGTTCACAGCCTGGACAAATGGGAGCCCTGTGGCATGGAAATGCACCCCGGCACCTCGCACCAGCCATTACAAAATGGGGAGACTGCAGGCTGCCCCCCCCCCATCTCCACACTTTGATCTACTCTTGCTCAAACAACCGTATGCAGTTAAGGTGACCAACAGTGCAGATTTACTCCAGTCTCAGCTTGTTTGAAACCAGTGTGCGGAGCCTTCTGCACTGTTAAGTTGTACTCAGTTCAAGACCAATGCCTGAACGAGACCAAGATGTCAGCCTCCCGTCTCACCTCCGCTGAGACTTGTGCTCCATCGCTGCTGAATTAAAACCAAATCCAACACAGCATGTTACTGGAAGAGGCTGCCTAGCAGAAGGGAAGCTGGCCACTGTCTGGAAAGAGGTTTTCGTTAGGCTGTGATTTGGGGGGGGGGGGGGTTTGCAGGCTGTGAAACCGTAGCACTTTCCTTATTGTGTAGCATAATAATATTTAATATCTCGATGATACTTTCAGAAGGGCCCCCATGCTGGTCTGCAGTAAAACAGCTAGATTTGATTTCCAGTAGTGCCTTAGTAAAGGTTTGCCTTGCTCGAAAGCCAGTTGAATCCGACTCTAGGGAGGCGGTACTCATCTCCGTTCCCAAGCCAAAGAGCCAGCGCTGTCCGAAGACTTCTCCGTGGTCATGTGGCCGGCGTGACTAAGTGCCGAGGCGCACGGAACGCTGTTACCTTCCCACCGAAGCGGTACCTATTTATCTACTTGCAGTTTCTTGGCTTTCGAACTGCTAGGTTGGCAGGAGCTGGGGCCAGAGACGGGAGCTCACTCCGTCACGCGGCACTCGGGTCTCGAACTGGCGAACTACAGAATTTCCGGTCTGTAGTGCAGCATCTTAACCCCTGAGCCACCGCAGCCCCAGTAGCGCCTTAAAGGCCAACAAAACTTGGGGGGTAGGAGCTTTGACTCTCGGAAGTTCCTGCCCTAAAAACCTTGTTGGTCTCTGGCTGTCCTTGACGACGCTCCGCAGGCTTTGGGACTGCAAAGAGTTGGCCTGGTATTCAGGGCCAAAGCGAACTTGGGGAAAGGTTACATACCAGTGGCATAACTGTTGCCACCTCAGCTGCGAAGCGAACTGAAATCTGCCGTTTAAGCAAATCATGACCGGGGGGGAGCCACTGTCGGCCGGCTCGGTAGTGTCGTCAGCTGACCTGCCAGGCGCTAAATGAGCTGTGAAGACCCTGTCATTTTGTAGACTCGGCTGAGGCCTGGTAACTGTTGGGAGTCTCTCTCATTCTACACCCCCTGGTTCCTGCATTGCAAGGATTCACTCTTGGGTGGGAAGGCAGACGAGCCGCTGCGATAACTCGGAACTTACGTCAGTATTCCAGCAGTGCCAAGACAGGGAACTTGGGGGGGGTTGAGCATGCAAAGGGGCCTCTCCTGACAATTCAACCACACTGCTAGATACCAGACAGGAAGAGAACAGCCCCGAGGCCAGCTCCCCTCCGTTCAGTCCAGGACCAGTCCCACCCTCTCGCTCTCTGTTCTCAAAAATCCAGTCAGCTGAAGCGTCCCGGAAAAAGCAGTTCTTTCCGAGAGCAGTTTTGGCAAAAAAAAAAAAAACCCCTCCCAAAAAAGCAAGAACTTTTTCTTCTTTTTTTTTTGAAATTCTCATCCTTTAATGAATGGTCAGTGAACTTCGAGCTGGTTCTGTAGAATACAATTAAACAATATACTTAAAGGTTTCTCAAAAAAAGAGAGAGAGAGAAAAGAAAAAGCTCGCAACCTCCCCCCCCCTCCCCCTCTCATTGTTTCTGTCCACTGACATTCCGCGATCGGCTCCGGCTCCCCCAGCCTTCTGCTTCCGCGCCCGGGCGTCAGGGAAGGCTGAACGTCCCCCCCGTTTTGCTGCACCAATCACGTGACGTGGTATTTTTATTTTGTTTTTTAAAAAACAACAAGTGGGATCAATCAAACCGCTTCCCCAGCTGCCCACCGAGGCGGGAAGGGGGGGGGGGAGTACTTCGTTAACTGTGGGAGCCTTTTTTTTCTTCCAAATGCGCCTTCTCTTGTGTCTTTTGTGGGTCCCTCCTTTCCCCGACCGCACAATCATACGGCGTAGAGTTCATAAATCTTCTTTACACAGTACACCAGGGCAGCCAGGGCTATCGTGTTATGCAGTCTCTTCCTGTGGAGGTCGTCCTTCCTCACCAGCACCACGGGAGTGGAGGAGGTGAGCGTATGCAGGGGCAAGCGGGAGAGTTTGTAGGCGTTGTACTCCACCTGGTACTTGCAGCAGGGGTCGAACTGCCAGGAGATCCCATAGAGGGTGCAGCAGGCTATGCTCAACATGCCGGCGGGCAAGGAGATGTAGTGGGAATAATCCGCGGGGAGGACCAGCGGGGTGAAGAGGCAGGCGGTGCCCGCCAGCACGGCCGTCTTGTGCAGGCAGTTGCCGACGGTGATCCAGCGGGCCGTCTCGTCCCCGATGCGCGTGGGCTCGATCACGATGTATTTGTACTGGGCCTCCAAGGCCTGCTCCAGCTCGTACTCAAACTGGTCCTGAGCGTTTTCCCCGTTGTAGATTTCATGAACTATGTAACAGTCCGTGGCAGACAAGGCGACCCTGCGGGAAGAAAGGCAAGAACTGAACTTGGAGACTCACCAACCAGCATTCCTCTCGGCTAAGCCTGCCTGCCTTATCACCCGGGAGCCTCCTAGGTTTCCTGCACTGAAGTCACTGAGAGCTTGTGCTCAGATGGACTGGTATTTCCACAGGCGGCAGAATTTCAAGACACACTCTGTGAGATGACCTCGGGCACAAGGGCAGATAGGGAGAGGAGGAGTCCGTGAAAATTAGAAACAGATACAGGGGATTAGGAGCACAGGAACCGCTCTCTCGACTATGGGAAGCCCTCTCCAGTACTCTTGCATTTCCAAACTTTCTTTATGTGTACTTCTCACATGCACACAATAAACTTTCTTTATGTGTACTTCTCACATGCACACAATCTTAAAAACTTCTTCCTCGACCCTTTGGACAGAAAAAGAGCAACCTTGCCAGAAAGCAACAAATACACATCCGAAGACTAGAGCTAGGCCTACATTCTTTTACTGGCGTTTTATTTTCGCCACCTGGGAACCCACGGCATCTCCATGCAAAATGGAACTGTAAGATATGGAAAGGGCTAGAGCCCAGGACCTGAGGAGCCGGAACAGAGGGGTGTTCTGTGGGGTTCTTGGGACGCAGCGATTGCTTTCTGTCACACAGGCCCTTCAGACCCCTCAAAACCCCCGCCAGCAATACACTTTGGGATGCAGGGAGTGTTGATAATCAATTTCGCACTGTTTTAAAGTTGCTGTGTCAGGGGAGTGCTTTATCTGGAGCCCGAGCAACGGCGCAGACCACCTTTGTTAGCAACAGGACAGAACAAAGCTTTGGGGGCAGCTGTTTGCTCCCCACACTAGTTTTCCAGACCTTTTCATCCCCAAAAAAACACAAAGGGAAGCTTTGTGCTGCGTGGAGTCCTGTTCAGCGTCTGTCTGGAATTATGTTTGCCTCAACTGGCCCTTGGGGGGGAGAATGCAAACTTTAGTGGTGTGGCAGGAAAGGGTGGGTGGGTGACTCCAGGAGACTCCAGAGCTTAGAGGGAGCATTGCCTGAGACATGTGTGGGGAAAACCAGAGATACTCTTTGTTGCCTTGTGACTACCTCATTAGCAATTAAAAAGAAATGCATGGTTCAAATGCACACTCACCGTTTGAAGTGCCCCAGGACTGCTGAAGAACTTCCACCCCCTTCCAGAAAGCTGAATTTTTGGTATATAACTGGCCAGATTGCTCAATAATGCTGAACATTATTTTTACGACAACTAAAGCACTGTAGCGTGTTGGCTCTGGGGTCCCTTCACACCCTCAAAAGAGTCGGTGGGCGGCACAAGGCAGGGCTGGCGAGAACAGCTGAAGATTCCCCAGCTTTACTGGTGTGCGCGCCTACAAACACAGACATGGAACATGCACACACATGGATAACCAGAATCCCAGGTGTTTAGGGAAAAAACGATACTGATGCTTCACACAATCATTTCCCCAACCTGTGTGTGTGCAAATGCCTATCTGTATGTTAAGGCTGCAAGTTTTAATTGTCCCCACTTCTGCTGGCTGGGAGAATCAATTCTAAACCAGCGGAGTCACTAATGGAAGATCCGCCTAATGGAAGGCCCAGTGCCTAGGTGTGCTAAGGTAACAGAAAGTGGGAAAGGAAAATATCAACAATAGCCTTGCTGTCTAAATGTCTAAGTTAATGTGCAAATTTATTTAAATTTACAGGTTTTTATTTTTTAATTAACTTATTCCCTCCCTTCCTCCTCGATGGGGACCCAAAGCAGCCACCACTGTTCTCCTTGCCTCCGTTTTACCCACATAACAGCCCTGTGAAGTAGGTTAGGCCAAGAGCATGCAACTGGCCCACGGTCACCCATCTGGCATCCATGGCAGAGTGGGAATCGGAAACCTCCGTGTCGGACACCACGATCAGGGAGACAAGCACACACGCACCCGCCGTTGTCTTGCAATTTGCCTCACGTGGTACAAAGGCAACAGGGCACATGAACCACGGGTGCTTTAGCATTCTATATCAATAGACCCGATAACACTGGGGGATTTGCTCACTCTGTCACACAGTGGCCAGAAACACCAGGTGCCCTCAGGAGGTCCAGCAGCGAGGCAGGAAGCCTTCCCACTGTTGCGCCCCCCAAGCACCAAGAATACAGAGCACCACTTGCCCCAGACCGAGAGTTCCTATCTATACTTTGTGGCTAAGAGCCACTGATGGACCTCTGCTCCATGTGTTTATCTAATTCCCTCTTGAAGCCGCCCATGCTTGTAGCCGCCACCACCTCCTGTGGCAGTGAATTCCACGTGTTAATCACTCTTGGGGTGAAGAAGTACTTCCTTTTATCCATTCTAACCCAACTGCTCAGCAATTTCATGGAGTACCCACAAGTTCTTGTATTGTGAGAAAGGGACTTCTTTCTCTACCTGCTCTATCCCATGCATAATCCCAGAGCCAGTTTGGTGTAGTGGTTAAGTGCGCGGACTCTAATCTGGGAGAACCGGGTTTGATTCCCCACTCCTCCACTTGCACCTGGCTGGATGACCTTGGGCAAGCCATAGCTCTGTACCAGCTGTTCTCTCAAGGACAGCTTGGGAAAAAGCTCTCTCGGCCCCACCTACTTCACAGGGTGTCTGTTGTGGGGAGGGGAAGGGAAAGGAGTTTGTAAGCTGCTCTGAGACTTCAAGTGAGTGAAGGGCAGGGTATAAACCCAATCAAAAAATAAATAAATAAACCTTGATCGTGTCACCCCTCAGCCGTTATTTCTCCAAGCAAATGTAAGTACTACCTACTCTGCAGCTGCTCTCCAAGGACTTGGATGGAGGTCTTTCATATTGCCTACTACCTGATCATTTTAACAAGAGATGCCCAAGTACTGAACGGGGGACCTTCTGCATGCAAAGCAGATGCTCTGCCATTGAGCCATGGAACACATGCCCCTCCATATTTTAAATCGCTTAAGGCCCCTCCCCATATTTTAAGTTGCATTTAATAATAACAAGTAGCATAACCTCCTTGTATAACTCAAGAACCAACTGAAACTCCATTATGTCTCAGTGTAAGCTGTAGCGATGCCATATTATTATCCAACAGAGTGGCGGCAGCCAGGCGGGGACTGCAGATCAGAGCCAAAGAGCAGCGGGGAAGTTTTCCCAGAGCATCACTCCACAGGCTGCCATCCTCCGCCCACTAACATCAGACCACTGGTGTGAAAACTTCAGGGAAAAATCAGGGAGTGAGCAAATGTGAGCAGGCACAGGCGGAGACTTCTCGCTTCGCTTCAAAGGTCGCAAGTCCAGACCTGAGGAAAAGTAACTCTCACCCGTTAAGAAGTTTGCCCAACTTGAAAACTCGCATGGCAGATCAAGCTGGCATTTCACGCAAGAGAATGAACCCCGGCAAAATCCTTGCACAAGCTTGCGCCTGCCATTTCTTCTACAACCGAACAATCTGGCCCAGCGTCTCTGGCCAGACGCTTAAGAGCACGTTAAATTTAAAGAGAAGCTAGGGCCGTAATCCAGATTTTAGTGGCTACATCAGAAAACAGTGGACACTCCTCCTTTGGGGAGTAAAATAGGAAAAAGTCCAGTAGCATCTTTAAGACTAACAAATTTTATTGTGGCGTACGCTTTTGAGAAACACAGCTCTCTTCATCAGATGCACGGAGGGGATGAAAAAACTGGTCAGAGATATATAGGTGGTAAGGGGAGGGGGGAGAGGAGGCAGCAAGTGCCATGGATCTGTAACCTTTGGGGAGCAGAGATGAAAGTAGTAACAATAATACTTAGTACTGATATCGCAGTTTCGAATGTTGAAAGCCATGTCATACGCTTGCTGCAACCCTATAAGGCGGGGATCCCCAACCTGGTGCCCGTGGGCATCCTGGCACCTGCAAGAAACCTTTCCTGGACCTCAACAATGTGGCCAGATGGGGCGGTTGTTCAGCAGGGCTGACTGGCCGCTGGAGATCTGACTGGCTGTGCAAATCAAAACCACAGCTGCCACCACCGTGTGGGCCTTATTGTCTCACTCCTCTTTTTGAACAATTACTCTTCTTGTCCCCTGCCTTTGGGCTCCCTTTGTGGGTGGCTCCACCTCCCATGGGGGCTGCTCCCACCACCTTGTGCCAGACTTCCAGTGTTGCCCACAGGCTCAAAAAGCTGGCGGACCCCTGCTCTAAAGTAAGTCACATCACGGATGAGGGAGCTGAGGTCCAAAGAGTACACCCTGACCAAGCATCTGGAGCAGAAGTCCATCAGTGGCTATTAGCCACAAAGTATAGATAGGAACTCTCAGTCTGGGGCAAGGGATGCTCTGTGTTCTTGGAGTTTGGGGGGGGGGCAGTGGGAGGGCTTCCTGCCCCCACTTGTGGACCTCCTGAGGGCACCTGGTGTTTTTGGCCACTGGGTGACAGAGTGTTGGACTGGATGGACCACTGGCCTGATCCAACATTGGCTTCTCTTAGGTTCTTAACTGTTAAGTTAATGGATAAAATGAAACCTTAAACCAGTGGGTTTCTCCCCTAACTCTTGGCTCAGACTCTTAGCCCCCCTATACGCTCCACTCTCGTGGATACTGAAAGCAGCGCAGGGAAACAGCTCTTCCGGTCCAGTTTGCCAGCCAATCGTGCAATGCCAAAGTCACAGAAGTGCCTCAAAAGTCACAGAAGAGCCGAAAATACTTGCAGATGTCAAGCCAGCATTTCAAAAGACGGCCTTGTTGCGTTGGTCTTCCTGTGACGTCCAAGACAGCTATGACACTCTGTTCTTTAAGCTCTTGGCCAGTGCACAGAGATCTGAACACACATTCGGCTTTGGGGAAGAGTCCACGAGGTCTCTGGATCTGTTTCACGGAGATTCTCGGCAGGAGACCCATAGCCCACGACAGACCCCCTTCACTGGTCACTCAAATTCTCACTGATATCAGATGTGTCGGCTTCTTTACCATTTACACCTAGGCCTACCAACTAATGGTCTCCTGTCAGCTGTGCCACCAATTGCAAACAAGGCTGGCCCTGGGATGGGGGTTTGCCAGAATAAGGAGAACTGGAAAACTTTCCAATGCTCTAAATAAAGTGTGATTTGATTATAACGCGCTTACTTCAACATGGATTGAGCAAATGCTTTTTAACAGGCCCAACAGCAACACATACCTGAAACCTGATCGCTTGCATTAATTAGTTCCCTTATCAGATTGATGATTACGACATCCCTCCTGCTTTCATAAGGGAATCCTTTAGTTCCATGAAATATTTGATCACAGGTGGACTGTCGAATGATTGGAATAGCTAACTGACCAGCTTACATACTTCGGGGTGCTCTGTGGTGCTGGCCCCATTAAATTCTACCAGATTCTATCCAGTTAGACAATGTTTTATTCATACATTAATCACCTGATAATAAATGTCTCACCGCAGGAACACTGCCTTTTAGCCTTGCTGCCCCAAAACATCACAAAGCAGTTTCTGAAGCTCTCTGCTGACGAGAAATCTGGCTCCTTGCAGTGGGAACCTGGTCACTTAGCAAAGAACAAAGGGAACTGCATCTACCACACAAGATGCACCAACTCCGTGGTCAGCTGATGAACACCGGATCTCTTCTTCAGCTGAGCTCCATTTCTGGCATCCAAAAATATGCAGCTGTAGCCAGGAAGTGGATAACCAAAGCCCCAAATGAGCATTCCCAGCTTCCCAGTGGGGAGAAACCACCACACAGTGCAACTGAGAGGTTTTCAGTCAGAAAAATCTGAACACACCACACTGCTGGGTCAGCCGCATGCTAACCATGCCTTGCTACTTAACCGTTGTTTAAGTTCTACCTAAAAAGCAGTAGAAATCATGCCCGTGGAAAATAATGCAACAATAAAAAATCACAGAAGCTTCTCATAAACTGTGAAGGAGGGCACAAAAACAAGTAAGTTGCAGTTCCCAGATAAGAACATTGTTTTTTTACGTACCAGTGGGTTTGGAAGTTAGCTAACGCAGAACAGAAGGTGTACAACTCAATGCCAAGAATTCCAGCATTTAATCCCCAGAAGTTTTAATGTAAATAATTTCACTGGTAGAGAGAGCAGGGTACTTTAACAGAATTCTGCAAGCACTTAGGTTGTCCCTTCTCATTGCACTTTCTACAGATTTGATGGCCTAAAGCACTGAAATGCCAAAGGCAACAGCAACCAGATTCCTTCAGTTCCATCTCCACCCCTTCCAAATCTCCAACAATGCAACACCACCCCTAAAAACACAAATCACTCAGCCACTAGTAACAGCTGGGCACAAAGAGGTCACCGCAGCCGGGGGTGGGGTGGGGAGTATTTACAGGCCTGCAGAAATAGATCACAAGAGCACCCAAGAACATTTGCAACAGCAGCTCTCTTGCCACCTCTCCGACTAACATCTGGGAACCGTGAAAACTAAACCTCCGCGAAGTAACACTCCAGTTTTAAACTGACCTTCCTCTGCCTGCTTCCCCTCCCTCCCTCCGGCCAGCTGATCTGCACTCCCCGGCTCCCAGAACTATGACACAGCTGGATCCTGCCCTGCATTTGTGGGGCACAAGCTTCAGACCAGTGCCTTTGAGGCGAAAGCCAATTCCTAGGTTGCCACCATCTCTCCTCTGACCTTCCTTTCCACCGCCTGCAAGCCCACCACCTGTCCCCTGCCCCCCTCCTAGTCAACCACCCCTGAAACTTTACCCGCATCCCATTCACTGTCCCTAAACCACCCCCCTCCTGCCTCAGGCCAGGACTTTGGCATCCCCACTGCCTCCTACCCAAGCTAAACCTCAACTCCTTTCATGCCCTTGGGTAGTCTAAAGCTCAAGCTCTGACCTGCTTCCTTTAATTATACCGGGTTTTCCTCTCACAAGGGGACCCCACAGCGGCTTGCCCCAGCCCCCCTGCACCCTCCCAAACCGCTGACCTCATTCCTCCTGCTTCACCACCACCCCCCACCTAATCCAGGGAAATGCTGATCACCGCTTTGCGGGTCAGGAAGCAATTTTCTCCAGGCCAATTTAGCCAGGGATGGGGGGGGGGGGAGGGGTTGCCATCTTCTGGGCATGGAGCAGGGGTCACTGGGTGTGTGTGGGGAGGAGGAGGAAGAGGGGGGGAGGTAGTTGTGAATTCCCTGCACAGTGCAGGGGGTTCCACTGGACGACCCTGGAAGCCCCTTCCAACTGTATGATTCCAGTGTTCAGGACCAATCCAGGACCCCCCAAAGCATGTCAAATCACTTTCCCACCTCGTAGTCCCACCTCTGGAATCCCACAACCCTCACCCACCCACCAGCCTGGATTTGAACTCAGGGCCGGCCGACCCGACTCCCCAGAGCTCCCCTCCTCTTCCCATTCCTCCTCCCTCGACTCCGCTGCCCCCATCGCCACTACCCCCCCGACCCTCCACCCCGCCCCCCCCCAGCATCCCCTCCAGGCCGCAGCCCGGCAGCTCCCCCCCCCAATACGCCTAGATTCGAACACACCACCCACCCGCCCGCCCGCCCCTGCTGCACCCCAAGCCACACTTGCCACCCCCCCCCCCCCATACAGGCATGCCCAAACTTGCCACTTCTTGCTCCCCCCCCCCCGGCCTTCCTCCTCCCGAAGGCAGCCCCTCCCCCTGCTCCAGGGAGGAAGGGGGGGGGGGAGAAAGAGGCCCCTTTACGGGCCTAGGCCTGCCCCACCGACCCCCAGGGGCCGCCCTCCCGGGACCAGGGCCGAGGGCAACGGGGCCCAAGGGCAGGGCGGGCCGGGGCCTCCCGCCGCTCACCTCTCCCTGCCGCCGCCTCCGCCTCCGCTGGAGCTGCCGGGCCCCGCGCGCCTCCTTCCCCAGGCCGCCATCTTGGAGAGACTCGCTTCGCCAATGTCTCCGCCAAAAGTGGGGAGGGGGAGCGTGGCGAGGAGAGGGATTGGTACCGCGGGAAGAGCCGCGGGGCCCGACGGGAAAGGTAGTCCGAGGGCGGGGGGGCGGGAGCGCCGCGCGGGGATCGGGACGGGAAAGGGTTCCCGCGCCGCGCTCGGAACCACAAGCCCCAGAGTGCTTTGCGGGGGGATTTTTTTTTTGTTCTCTTTTTTAAAAAAAAATTTTTTTTTTTTACCCTGGTGTTATGAATTATTATGTTGTAAACGGCTCTGCTGTGGCAGGGGAGGGCGGTTAAAATCCAATAAATAAATAAACGGGGGAAGGGAGGGGGGCACACAGCGGGACCCCCGCTCCCCGTTGCCTCGCGAGCTTGTGGGAAATGTAGTTTCAGCAGACGTAAAGGCGCCTAGCGGGGGGGCGCGGAAAGGACTACAATCCCCAGAAAAGGGTAAAACGCCATGCGGCGCCCGTCTGCAGGCCACGTGGGTGGCCGAGCTGGCACAGGGAAAGCGGGAGAGAGTTTAGTCCCGCCCCTCCTCGTCGAGGCTGGCCAATCAGGCCCCGCGTCGTACAGCACGGTCTGTTCTACCTCCACCCGAGAATCGCTTTTTGCTGCTCAGCTGCGCTCAAGAGGCCGCCTGGGGGACGGCTTCACTCGCGGGCAAGCGTGTTCTCACGGCTGCAAGCCTGTGCCTAACGCCCTTGAGTTCCCTCTGCAGTCACTTGCTTCTCACTTGATCGCAGTGGCTGGACCTCTCGGGGAAAGCACAGCCTCCCAGAGCTAAGGTCATTGGGGTCACTCTTAGTTCTCCCTCGGGAACAAAGTTTGAGTCCAGAGGCACCTTTGAGACCGACGAAGTTTTATTCGCGGTATAAACTTCCGTGTGCAGGCACCCTTCTTCAGGTACCCTATTCCATTCCGATTCTGTATCTGAAGAAGGCTGCACTCAAAAGCTTATAAATACTCAGAAATGAAACATTGTTGGTCGTAAAAGTGCCACTGGACTCAAGCTTTGTGGTACTGTTCCAGGCCAGTCTCTAAGAAGTGTACCTGCACACGAAAGCTCATACCCAGAATTAAACTTCTGCTGGTCTCCAAGGTGCCCCTGGACTCAGACTTTGACCAGCAGTTTCAGACCAAGACAGCTACCCCACCTGAATCGAAGTTCTACTTTTGGAGTCAGACTCTCATTTCTTGGCAAAGGGTCTGTGGGATAATTGTTCCACTGCAGAATTATACAGAGGGTTGCCAGACTCTGGGTTAGAAAATACCTGGAGATTTGAGGGTGGAGCTTGGGAGAGGGGGATTTGGAAAGAGGAGGGACCTCGGAGGGGCATAATACCATGTAGCCCCACCTTCCAAAGCAGCCACTTTCTCCAGGAGAAGTGGAACAAAATGTTTTAAGTAAATAATAAAAAAATGTTTATAGGCTGGAGATCAGTTGTGATTCCAGGAGATCTCGACTCCAGCTCCCAGCTGGAAACTGGCAACCCTAACCACTATACATTCATCAACTTTTGCTTTGTGTTTACATTTGGAAATGTTTTTTGTGTTCACCATCCCAATGACCCTGTCAGCTAGATGAAAGATATTCCTGTTTTACCAACGGGACAACAGAGCCTAAAATATAGTGGACACACCCCCACCCCCCAAGACCACAGCATGATATAGCTTAACCTACGTTTCCAGCCAAGCAGAACTCTTACTTGAAAATGCCCTGCCTGGGAATCTGTGCTTAATCAAAGATGCCTTCCAGAATCTCTACTTTTACATACATTGCCAAAAGAGTCTATATGTGTAAGGATTTACATCAAAGAGATGGGGACCATTCAAGTACCAGTATCCATTTTTTATCAAATGTCACTGGAGTTTGATTATTCTACTGCAGATGTCAAAACATGCACATAAAATTATCTCACAGATTCTGCAGCGCACACCTGACCATTTCATGTGCAACTCTGTCAGAGGTAAGTCACTATTTCTCTTGTCAAATGTAGCTCAAACAGCTCCCAACCGCAGACCCATTTATTTCTCATAGATAGTGTCCAACCTGCTGCCTTCAGAAAATAACTTGTCAGGTTCTCTCACTTGGAACAGCCTCTGCTGTATCCAGAGTGTATGCGAAGCTATCAGCCTGCTCTTCACCCAAAGAGTCATTCACACGTGGAATTCACTGCTGCAGGAAGTGGTGGGAGCTATGAGCATAGACAGCTTCAAGAGGGGATTGGATAAGCATATGGAGCAGAGGTCCATCAGTGGTTATTAGCCACAAGGTATAGAGGGAACACTCTGTCTGGGGCAAGTGATGCTCGGTCTTCTTGGTGCTTGGGGGGCAACAGTGGGAGGGCTTCTGGAGTTCTGGCCTCACTGGTGGACCTCCTGATGGAGCCTGTGTTTTGGTCACTGTGTGACACAGAGTGTTGGCCTGGATGGGCCACTGGCCTGATCCAACATGGCTTCTCTTATGTTCTTTTGCTCTGTCCACAGTCGCTGCTACCATCTCCTTGTACGTACTGCATAATACACAGTTTGTAGCGGTAACTCCTCCCAAACAGAATGCTTGCTGGATTCACACACACAGTCACCTTTTAACTTCCCATCTGTTGGATATTCCATGCTGATACAAATGAAAGTCACAGTTCCAAAGGAAACTGCAAAAAAAACCCCGCTATCTTATTCAATACAAATATATTACAAACATTAAAGAGATAATGCATAGAAATATATGTAGAAATATATAAAGGAATGGTCCATAGAAGTGATCAATAGACAAAAGTCTCCAAAATGGATCTTAGCTTCCGTTTTCCAGCAGGGCTTAATTCCTCTTTGGATTTGTCTTTTCTCGAAGTTTCAGTTATGATTGTATGTATAATCAATATCAGTAAGTTTCATTTATTAGTAATTGTGGAGTTGTGATTCTGCTGGGTGTGGCTAGTCCATGTCACTTTAAGAGTGACATAGGTTTGTGTATTTAAGCACTGTAACGGTCCACACCTGATAAGGTGTTAGCAATTCTTGTATGCCCATGGCTATTTTCTTTCTTGAAGAATGTATTGTCGAAGTTATGTGAGTGTCCCTGTTTAGTCCTGAATACACATTTTCTTTGCATATCTATGTATATTTTGTAACAAGAGATTATGTTCTCGGCAATGTTTATTTGCTTTACAGAGCTGTGTCATTTGCTTTGTGAGTTATTGCTTGCACAGGAAGTTGGATATACTTTGTATGTATGAACTTTGAATCATCACATACAAAATTACTTTTACACAAATTGTCTGGCCCATTCAGAACATGCCCTCATTATTATGTATTTTATAAGGCTATTATGGTCATCGTTCAGATGACGTTTCCTTCGAAACGAAGATCCATTCCGGAGACTTTCGTCAACTGATCGCTTCTGTGGACCGTTCCTTTATATATTTCTACAGATATGTTTCTGTGCATTATCTCTTTAATGTTTGTAATATATTTGTATAGAATAAGATAGCGTTGCTGTTGTTTTTTGCAGTTTCCTTTGGTCTTTCGTTCTGCATATTCCATGCTGGCAAATCCCAGTCTCAGTAATTTTCTGCTGATCTGATGTCAACATGCTTCTCTGCTTTGGAACTGGAGGTATATTTATTTACATGTCATTTAAAATTAAATTCGAGTCCAGTAGCACATCAAAGCTCCTTTCCTCAGACACAACTCTTGAGACACGAAGGGAGTTTTGATTCGCGAAAGCTGATTCCCTGAAATCCTTGTGGGTCTCTAAAGTGCTACTGGACTTGAATCTAACTGTTTTACTGCAGACCAACACAAGAAACATTTATAGTCTGCCTTTCTCGGGGAGACTCAAAGCTGATCACACAGCTTGAGTCGATTCAGTCCACAGGATGGGACAGCCAATAAACAATGCAATAGGATTTGGACTACAGAAATAAGGACCCAAACAAATCTGAAAACTGAGCTGAAGCAAAGCACACATATTAACATTAAACGATGCAAAATTACATAGTAAGGTCCTACCTTATAGCCACTGGCAGGGCAAGCCATTTTAAAATCACACTAGAAGCAGGGAAGCAACATCATGGAATCTGCCGACTGACATCACTGAGGCCAGGAATTAGGAACCGTGACTGATTTCCACACAAGATGAACCATTGTTCCACCTTTGTTAACCTCCTTGCCCTGTTTAAGCCAGTTTGGTGTAGTGGTTAGGAGCAGCAGACTCTAATCTGGAGAACTGGGTTTGATTCCCCACTCCTCCTCCACATGCAGCTGCTGGTATGATCTTGGGTCAGTCACAGTTCTCTCAGAGCTGTTCTCGAAAGAGCTCTCTCAGCCCAACCTACCTCACAGGCTGTCTGTTGTGGGGAGGGGAAGGGGAGGAGATCATAAGCCGCTCTGAGACTCTGAGTGAACGGCGGGGTACAAATCTAATTCCTTCTCCTCTGTATGTACTGGGCGTTTTTGGGGGGAGAGCTAGTTTCCATCACATCATGTCTAGTGGCTCTGTGCAACTGTCAACAGCCACGGAACCATGCAGAACTTTTTTTTAAAAAGGTACACTACCCCTGCCCTGTTCAGACACGCCAAAGTGCAAAGGGAAATGACTATTAAACCAACTGCTACTTTGGTTTAGATATTTGGAAACATATTCCTGGAGGTCAGTATACCCTTCAGCAACAGGTAATTTTTTTTCTCCCTTTGCCGAACACAAGCAGCCGAGTCCAGGCGGACTGATTTCGCCACACCTTTTATTGAATTCCATGCAATAAGGTCAGGTTTACTTAAGAATACGGTTCACAGGAAAGGATCGTGTTAGACACACACAAAAACCCCACCAAACGGTCAGTTGTTGTTTTAAAACGAGTCCTGAGTAGGAAAGGCACATTATTTAACCACAACAGAATCAGAAAGAGGGAGGAAAGAAATTAAAACAAATCCACGTTGAGTGTGTGTGTGTGTGGAGGGGCCCAACACTGAAGAGAACAGCCTAGTAGAAATCTTACATTGGATGGACTTGGAAGCTGTATTGTTGGCCCACCTGGCTTTTCAGCACAGACACTGTGCCTTGAAATCTACCTGTCAGAGGGCTTTTTAAATGATCGATAATCCCAGCCGCAAAATCAGAGTGGTCCGGGTCTTCTCGAACTGCAAAGACCACCCTTATCCCAGAGATGAGCAACTTAAAAGCAAACACACATACACGCAGGGCAGGTGAGCGCAGAACTTTCTATCACAGTTGACTTAGGGGATTCCTTCCATAGTAAGGGGCGGGTGATTGAGCCCCTCGCCTCAACAGGGAGGGAGGTGTTGTTCGTCGACATAACTGAATCACAGAGAACAAAGAGGAGATGGGTACAGCAGTAGACTCTGAGGCCATCGTTAAATTATGATCAGAAAACATCTCCGTGGGGTCAGAGACTGTTGTAGCACTTCAGCGCAAAAGTTGCAGCAATAATGTAAAACAGAGCAGGTCTTTTAAGGCCGGGTCATCTCGCCTCGATCTCGCCAAACTTCACCCAAAGTTAGACAAAGGGCCAGCGCGTCCCGCCCCAGAACATTCACCCATCACCCAGAGCAATGACCTCCTGCGTCAAACACAGCGACACTTCTGTGTCTCCCTTGAGGAAGTTGTGTATCCAGCAACTCAACAGACAGGTCAGGTGTGTGTATAAAAGCACCAGGGCAAAGATCTTGTTCCCACTTTTTTTGAAAGGCACCCACAGAATGTATTCTGGGTACAAGCAGCACCTTATGGGGACAGGAAGGAAAGAAAACTGGCAGCCACAGATTTACAGATCGATTTTGCCCTCCGTGCCTTGGTGGACAGGGCAACAGTCCACGCAGGCATCAGGGAACCTGGCTTGGAAGACTGCAGGTTTTTCCCGCCCCGGAAAGACAGGAGGGATGTGCGAGAGGACGGAACATCCCTGACAAACTTCAAAACAGCTGAGAGCCAGTTCTAATGAGACGGAAGGGCCTTATTGCTGATAATAACGGGAGAACAAACGCAGCAGGCCGAACCTCCCACCGATGTGGGCCTCTCGACCGAGGACCTAGTCTCAGAGTTCCACCAAACCACCCAAAGGCATGGATCCGGGTTTAGGAGAAGAAGCTGCGGTTTGACAAGTTTGGAGCCGTTGTAGCGCCCACCCCAGTCTGCAATCACCGTAGCAACTTGGGCCTAGTGTGGTCTGCAGAAGTAGGGCCTCTCCGACATCTCATTTCTGCCTATCAGTCTCTGTCCTGGGGACAGCGTTACAGGAAAGAGGGGGAGGCAGTGTGCAGAAAGGCTGGTCTAGAGTAAGATTGGGTGTATCCACAGGAGACTCGCTATACACACATGCACAGACCCCAGGAGTGAAGGTTGGGTTAAACCACACAAGAATACCCTCACATGTTGCTTAGCTCGCGGAGTCACAAGACCCAGCTGAGTTCAGACAAGTCTCGGTCACGCTGTGGGAGGGGGCAGCTTATAATGTGTCATTCCTAGTGTTTCGGTCCCCCTCCCCCCTTTCTCCTCAGCCCGTTTTCCTTTGAGACCCAAGAAGTGGTTCTCAAGAATGTCAGGGGCCGGCTTTCCTATTGCTCAGTGCTCAGAATTTGTTTCTTTCAAAGTTCGCCCTCACCACTTCCTTCCTTCCTTCCCTCCCCAACTCTTGGGTCTGTTATTGCTTCTCCCCATGACAAGCCAGAGCCTCCACTTGATAAGAAAACGGGGTTCCCACCAAAACCAAACCCCCAAACACACACAGCACCAGAATCTTTTCCTTCTCAGGGGTGCAAGTAGGGTTTATGTTTGCCACCCAACGGGATCGATAGATTAACTTTCCCCCTCCCTTTTAACCTCGGTCGGGCAGCTACTGGGACTAGGGCAGATAACACCATTCTGATGGTGCTGAAACTCATTCGCCTCAGGTCCTACCCAGGTTTACTCTATCCGGTTAGAATTATCTCCCTCTTCCTATATCAAAACATGGCCCAGAAGCTGCCCAGATATCAAAAGACCATCTTTGCTCCCTCACAGGTGTGTGATCCAGACTCTTCCAGCTGCGTTGGGCGTTGACAAGTTCACCGGTGCCAAGTTTCTTAGACGGCATTCCTAAATGCTTCCCTCCTTTGAGAGGAAGAAAAAAAGAGAACGATCCGGTCGGTCGTCAAGGAGCCAAGTTCTTACACCTGATGGTTTCTTCCACGTAGGAGGCCAGAGTACACAATGCAATTCCAGGTCAGCCAGAAAACACTGGAAGACCCAGGGGTGGATGGAAGCATCAAGCAGTCGGTTGCGCGTCGCGTCCTTCCAAAAAAATAAGAATTTTGAGCAAGGGCCACACAAGTGGGGCCCCAGAACCAGCGCAAGAGCAAAGGCTGTGGTTGGAAAGTCGGGGAACAGGCTATCAAGTGTCCGAGCCATCGGGGCTCTACGATGGTTTCCTCCGTTAAGACTGCAAGCGTTCCAGATATTGAGGCAGTGGGTTCTCCTTGACGTATTTCTGGATGTACCAACACGTCAGGTGGGCTTTCAAGTCCTCTTCCACCACAAAATCCAAGGCTGCCTGGAAACGTAAAGGAGACAAACATTGCTGTCAGCACCCTGAGGTGTTAGCCTTTTTTCACCCAGCCAGCATCCTGGCACTATACACCAGTGTTCTGCCATGTAGAAGAAAGCAGCTTTTGCCTCTGGTCTCCAAATTTCCAACACTGCTGTCCAGAGAGCACAGTGTAGTGGTCAGAGCCCCAGACTAGAATCTGGGAGAGCTGAGTTCAAACCCTCACTCTGCCATGGAAACCGGCTGGGTGAACTTGGGCCAGTCATTTTTCCTCAGCCCAACTTATCGTACAAGGTTGTTGCGAGGATAAAATGGGAGTAGTCCGATGTTTCCCCTAAACTAAGTTCATGTGAGCTAGCTCACAGTTTTTTAGCCTCTGGCTCACACATTTTTGTCTTAGCTCAGGGAGGATGGCTCCAGAGCAAACTAGTTTATGCAGCAGCCAAATGGCTCGCTCACAACTTTAATCTCAGTAGCTCTCAAAGTAGAATTTTTGCTCACAAGACTCCACAGCTTAGTGTAAGCATTGGAGTAGTCATAATCAATATTCCCTCTAAGCTGTGGAGCCTTGTGTGCAAAAATTCTACTTTGTGAACAACAGGCATGAAAGTTCTGAGTGAGCCATTTGGCTACTGCATAAATTAGTTTGCTCTGGAGCCATCCTCCCTGAGCAGAGACAAAAATGTGTGAGCCGGAGGCTGAAAAACTGTGAGCTAGCTCACACTAACTCAGCTTAGAGGGAACACTGGTCATAATCTGTTTTGGGTCCCCCTTGGGGGAGAAAACCAGGGAATAAATATCTTCTAAAAAATAAGAATACGCAGACCTAAACCTAGAAACCTATGCCAAGGTTTGTAAGCCATCTTGAACCCCATGAGAAAGAAAAGCAGCTAATAAATGTTTTAATTAAATAAAACGGGGAAGTCATACAGGCTTGCTTGAAGGGAAGATGGATGGACTGCAACTACACTCAATACGTTTTTAAAAATGCTGCCAGTGTATTCAGAATTCTACAACAAAGTACGTTTTATGGTGGGGAAGTAGCGATAATTAATTTCTAATAAGATTCCCCAGTGTGTAGGGAAGTATTTTGAAATTAATGTTTCAAAATGTCCTCGCTAAGGTAATAGACCTCAAGGAAGTGGCTTAAAAAAAAAGGATTCATACTCAACTTCTGGGCACACCTGTTTCCCCCTCTCAACTGCTGGAACAACACTGGAACGGGTGGAAGGAAAGACTGATTGAAGGTGCTCTTACTCAGAGTGTGATGTAGATATTGTGATGCAGATACGGAAGGTGGCATTGCCAAGAACGACCAGTGAATGCCCCCTTCCTTAGCCAAAGCCCCCTCCCCTTTAACATGTGGAAGACACCCCCCCCCCCCAGCACTCGCTATGCCCCCTGAACCCGGCCTCACACAGACAAAGGGCAACGTAAAACTGTCCTCAGCTCTACTCTGTTGCAGAGGGCAGGATTATTACCAGATTTGGAGAGAATGCCGCAATCGCAGGAACAGCAGGATGGCTTCTCTCCCCTTCCCACCCCCAAATTCAGTTCAGTGGGCACCAAAGAAGCTCTCCCAAAACAGGGAGCTGCCCAGAACAACATAGTCAATAGATGCCACTGATTCATAAAGGGCAGGTTTTTCTCCCTTTGTCCTTCTTGAGTGTTTGGCCAGAGGGGCCTGATCTTTCGCTCATTTAATATACCAGACACTAAGGGGGAAATTCAGATGCATGCCTAGGGTTACCAACCTCCAGGTGAGGCCCGGATATCTCCCAGAATTACAAATGATCTGCAGCCCATCAGCTTCCCTGGAGAAAATGGCTGCTGGGGGGGGGGGGGGAACTACGGTATTATGCCCTGCTGAGGTCACTCCCCTTCCCAAACCCCGCCCTCCCCACGCTCCACCCCCGGATCACCTGGCATTTCCCAGCCCTTTCAGACCCAAGGGGAGGGTTCGGACTTAGGAGTTGCAGCTGTGAATTGGGTACAAGCAAATTAACAGTATTACGGCTGTTCCCAGCATTGCAAGTCAGGAGGGACAAATGGCTTTCGTTTTCAGCCAGTTTTGCAAAGTTACTCTTCAGTGCTCAGGAGTGAGCCAGGCCCCAAATCAATCTGGATGGGTTATTTTTTAATTGTCGCTTTCAAAGTTTTGCCTGGATATTGTAGATGTTTATTAAACACGCTATTTCATAGTTAAACAACCACCCAATGGTATTTCCTCTTACACAGCCATCATGGCTGTTGGGCTGCCAAAGCCAGGTTGGGAATTTCCTAATAAAGTTGCCATGTCTGGGTTGGAAAATACCTGGAGACTTTGGGGGTGGATCTGGGAGAGGGTGGGGTTTGGGGAGGGGAGGGGAGGGGAGAGGCCTTAGCATGATACAGTGCCCTAAAGTCCACCCTCCAAAGCAGCCATTTTCTCCAGGGGAGCTGATCTCTGTCAGCTGGAGATCAGTTGTAAAAACGGAATATCTCCAGGCCCCACCTGGAGGCTGGCAACCCTATTTCCTAGTGATCTGGGGTGGAGCCTGGAGAGGCAGGATTTGGGGAGGGGAAAAGATCTCAGTGAGGTACAATGCCGTACAGTCCACTCAAAATAATCTCCAGTAACCCTTTCCGGGGGGCGGATGTAGTGGTTAAGTGCACGGACTCTGATCTAGGAGAACCGGGTTTGATTCCCCACTCCTCCACTTGCACCTGCTGGATGACCTTGGGCAAGCCATAGCTCTGTCCCAGCTGTTCTCTCAAGGGCAGTCATCTCAGAGCTCTCTCAGCCCCACCTGCCTCACAGGGTGCCTGTCTGTTGTGAGGAGGGGAAAGGAAAGGAGTTTGTAAGCCGCTCTGAGACTCCCAAGTGAGTGAAGTACAAATCCAATCTCTTGCTGGAAAGGAGAAGGAGAGCCACTTTGGTGTAGTGGTTAAGTGCGCGGACTCTAATCTGGGGGTGCGATCACACGGACGTTTATTGCGGGCCTCGCGGCTGTTCCCCATCGCAATTAAAGGGGCTGACTAGACGGGCCACATCTGTCTCCCGTCTCGAAGCCGCCGCCCCCCCCCCGCACTCGAGCCCGCTTTTCCAACCACCAGGAAAAACAAGTACCTATTGCGCTTGAAAGAGCAGCACGGGAGAACCCGGGTTTAAATGCCCGTGTGATCGCACCCTGGGAGAACCGGGTTTGATTCCCCACTCCTCCACTTGCACCTGGCTGGATGACCTTGGGCAAGCCATAGCTCTGTACCAGCTGTTCCCTCAAGGACAGCTTGGGAAAGAGTTCTCTCAGCCCCACCTACCTCACAGGGTGTCTGTTGTGGGGAGGGGGAGGGAAAGGAGTTTGTAAGCCGCTCTGAGACTCCAAGTGAGTGAAGGGCGGGGTATAAATGCAATCTCTTCTTCTTATTATTTTTGCAAATGATGTCAGTGGCTTCCTCGGGAGGTGGTGGGCTCTCCTTCTTTGGAGGTATTCAAACAGAGGCTAGATGGCCGTCTGACAGCAGTGCTGATTCTGTGAACTCGGGCAGATCACGAGAGGGAGGGCAGGAAGGGTTGCCTCAGTGCTTACAGTAGTTCTCGTGGCCCTTGCTTACACACCCAGGGAAATGCCGATCACCATTCTGGATTTAGGCAGCAATTTTTCTCCAGGCCAGTTTGGCCAGGGGTCCTAGAAGGGTTTTTTTTTGCCCTCTGCTGGACATGGAGCAGGAGTCACTGGGTGTGTATGTGGGGGGGAGGTAGTTGTGAATTTCCCGCATTGGGCAGGGGACTGGACTAGATGACCCTGGAGGTCCCTTCCATCTCTATCTAGTCAGACATGCAATTGAGCTGCACCCCAATGCTGCCCCCCCCCCCGGCCGCCTCAAAAGTGGCTTACAGAGATATCCCGAGTGGAGTAACACCCTCCCGAGTCCAAGGGGCTTAGAAGGCTGTAATTCTGCAGGGCAGCAGAGATGGCTGCGGCGGCAAAGCAGGGAAGAAACACGGGCCTTCATCCGAAATTATTAGAGCAGGTTTTAATTGGACCTATGGCCTTCCCTCGCCCGCCCCACACGCTACACTTCTGGCTTTCTTCAACTTCCCTGGTCACTGCATCCATTACAACTGTCCTATTAGCCAGAGGCAGCCCCTATATTCGGTTTCCTGGTAAATCCCTGTTCCTATTTTTGCATCCCCCCCCCCCTTCCCTTTGGTGATGCCTCGCTTAAAATAAAAAGGGCCAGTTGCTCGCAATGTCATCATTCAGGGCTCAGCTCAGTTTTCAGCCTCTCTGTACGCATGTATTTAGTTCCTTCATTTATAATCCACCTTTCTCACTGAAACTCCAGGAGGATTACAAAACCTTAAAAAAGTCATTAGAACAGTTTAACACAGGTGTCCCCAGCGTGGTGCCCGAGGGCGCCACAGTTTTCCTGCCCCCCCCCCCCCCCCAGTGTTTCTAGAAAGTGGGCTTTTTTGTCCAGCAGGGCTTCTGATTGGCCAACTAGAGACTGGCCCGTAGCTATTGGTGGGGCTATTGGGGTTTCTGCCCCCTCCCTTAAAAAGCCAGCCCCACAAAATTTTCTTCAAATTTAAAAAAATAAATAAATTTCTAAACACTGTTTAAAAGGCACGTGCTGTCTGGCGCCAGGGGGAAAAACCTGCCCCACAAGCCGCAAAATCCTGGTGACGGGCCTGATTAGAGATCTGATTGGCTGGGTAGATACCTTTTAAAAAATTGCTTCAGCAGCAGCTGCCGCCATAGCACCAGGATTTTCCTGTGTGACTGCAGGTAAGCTGTGCGTAAGCAAGAAAATTCTTTTAAGCAACATGTTCATTTAACAAGGCATCCTGTTAAACAGAACTTCCGCCTGAGACATTAAGAGTCACGATTAGAGTTATGCATCGCCTCACTCTTTGACCGTCTGCGTTGGTTTTGCCTCCTGTGGCAGCCATTTTGTGTTCTGTCCCCTCCACTCTGTGTCAGAATTCCAAAGGTGCCTGCAGATTCGGAAAGCCTGGGGACTCCGGGATTAATGTGTACAACTAGCTATGCAATAAAACTGGATTTTTTAAAAAAAAAATTAGAAAAAAGTATAATGCCCACAATGAACAACACAACGATTATACTATATCTGGGACCATGTTTGAAAGAAGCCGCAGAATATATATCAGGGCTGGCCGGACTTGCTTAACATAAGAGCCACACAGAATAAGCATTAGATGTTTGAGAGCCACAAGACATGAACAGATATTACACACACATTTTTTATTTTAAAAATATGCAAATTTGCTTTTTATTAACATTAAACGAGACTGCCAGAAATAAAAACAAAAAGGGGTAAAAACATATATTGATAATGATATCTACTTGTCCAACGATATCTATTTGTTTGTGAATGGTATTTATTTGTCCGAGAGAGAGAGAGAGCAAAAGAGAGAGGTGGAAAGAATGAAAGGGGAGGAAAGAAAGAGAGAGAGAGAAAAAGAAAGCAAATAGATGAGAGGGAGGGGAAAAAAGAATGCCTCCCCTTTGCTTCCCCAGTTGCCCTGCTGGGAGCCACACAACATGTATGAAAGAGCCGCATGTGGCTCCCAAGCCGCAGTTTGGCCACCTCTGATATATATGGGTATCCACTCAGGGGCATAGAGTTTTGTAAATGCCGGGGGGGGGGCTCTTTAGCGCACGCACGCAAAGCACACGTGTGGTTGCTGGAGCGATGTTTCCCCCCTGGGAAAATGTAGCGCCTGCCGCCGTGCCTCCCCGGGTCCTTCCGAGGCCCCCCAGCCACTGCTGCCAGTTCCTCTCTCTTCCCCCCACCCCCACGGCCTGGCCACTCCTTCCCTTTCCCTCCCTCTTTTCCGGGCGAAATGCCCAGCGTGATTACGTCACCCGGAAGTGACGCCATCCGGGTGACGTAATCACGCTGGGAATGTTGCCCGGAAAAGAGGGAGGGAGAGGGAAGGAGGGAGGAGTGGCCAGGCCGGGGGTGGGGGGAGGCACTGGCAGCAGCGGCTGGCGGGTCTCGGAAGGGCCTGGGGAGGCGTGGCAGCACGGCGCAGCGGCAGGCGCAGTCCCCCCCCGGGAGATTTTGGGGGTGGCTCAAGCCCTCGAGCCCCCCCGTAGTCTACACCTATGGGTATCCTGGTCCACACCAATGGCTCAGACAGCCCCAGACTCTTGCCAATTGCCTGCTGGGTACCCAAGCTCCTCCTACTAAGGATTGTTGCCCACCGTCATGACTGCCTCCAGAGTCCAGCGTTACTGTTGAGTGTTCAAGATTTCCGAGAGCTTTTGATCAAAGGTCACTGCCACGTCAATTCACATGGGGGTAGCTAAGGAGTCGACTCCTGGTGGGGAATTCTCTGGCACGGTGACTCCGTCACAGTTCTTCTCTGTGACGACATCACTCCCTCTTTTCAGCAACCTACTCCTGGTGGAGCTGCAGACACTGGCTTGACTTCACTGCACCCTCCTCTGTTCCCCTCCCCCGTTACATGGGACACTTCTGAACGGAGAATGGAAACCTCTCATATCTGGCGCTCGCAGCTGTAAATGCACACGCATGAATGAATGCTAGGGCACTGTGCCATGTACAGCTGGCACCTTCTGGAGTTAAGTTCTGTCAAGTTGCTTCCAACTTATGCTGACCTTACGCATTAATGTCCTCCAAAACATCCAATTGTTAACAGCCTTGCTTAGGTCTTGCAAACTGAGGACCCTGGCTTGATGGAGTCCGTCCATCTCCTGTTGGATCCTTTCCTGCTGCCTCCAACTTTTCTGAGCATCGTTGTCTTTCCCAGTGACTCCTGTCTTCTCATAATGTGCCCAGAATATGATAGATACGGATGGGCACGGATTGGGAAAATGGAGGTTCATGAGGTCACACAAACGATGAACCTCCCTGTTTAATGAACTGATTCAGGTTGTGAAGTTCGGGGGAACCTCCCTTCTTTCTGCTGGTGGTGGCTCCCCAGAAGTGGTGAATTGACCGCTTGGACTTCACCTGCATGCAGGACCCGTTTGCAAAACCCATTTAAATGGCTTGCATCTATTTCAGCCTGACAGGCTGAAACGAATGCAAGCCATTTCAGCGATACCTCACAGCCCCCCCCACTTCCCACCATCAACCCCACAAACCTCCGATATTGTGGATAGGGGTGGGCACAAACCTCTGGTTCACAAACCAGCGATGTTCATCACAAACTTAGGTTTGTGACGAGGTTCATGCCCATCCCTAATGACAGCCTCAGTTTAGTAAGATGTTGGACGGTATGCTGTGGCACCTGGTCCTTCCAGGAATTTTCCTGATAGGGCACCAGATCTGGCCTGGGGAGCTGTGTCTTCTAAACTCCCTCCCCCCAAAAATCACTGTGAATTGCTAATCTGAATGATAGACTAAGGGAGGGATGGGCAAATTGTGGCCCGTGGGCCACATGTGGCCTGCCACAGAGTTTTTTGCGGCCCACCAAGACAGTCGGCCAGATCAACAAGAGTAAATATAGATGCTCTTTGACAGACATTAACTTGCAGGCTGTGATGAGAATCTCAACAAGCAATCTCACTCCTGATTTCAAAAAAATTGTAGAAAAGTGTGATAGGGTACATTTGTCTCATTAAACTGATTCTAAAATTAAATGTGCTTGCAGCTATAGAGGATATGAAATTAGCACAATAAATAAATTGAATAAAACTACCACTATTTTATTTAATTTATATTTATTGATTTTTATGATACAATTTATACCTTTTCTGAAATGCAAAGTTAATGAATGAATGCAATCATTTTAAAAGGTGCGGCCCTCCGCTAACCTCCGCTCCCACAAAGTGGCCCCCGAGCCAAAACAATTGCCCACCCCTGGACTAAGGGATATCTAGGTTCAAATTCCTGTAGATCCATGAATGTTATTGTGTGACCAGGGCTAGTAACACTCATAGGCATAGAGTACGGGGGGGGCTCGAGGGCTTGAGTGCCTGTCGCTGCGTTTCCCCGGGTCCTTCCGAGACCGGCGGCCACTGCTGGAGAGGGAAGGGGTGGCGGGGAGGGGGGGAGAGAGGTACCAGCAGCAGCGGCTGGTGAGCCTCGGAAGGGCCCGGGGAGGCGGGGCGGTTTCCGGGGGGGGGGGAGAAACATTGCTCCAGTGAGCGTGCACACTAAGGAGCCCCCCCCCCGGATTTCCAAAACTCAACGCCCCTGATAACACTCACGTTCTCTCCCTCACACCCACCTCACGCTCTCTCCCTCACACCCACCTCACACCATCTCCTTCACATCCAGTGTCCCCTCTAAGATGTGCTAGGGGGCACTCACACACAACATTTTAGCTGGCTCCTCAGAGATTTTAGCTTCCAGCTCACAAGCATTTCCCCCTCCATTGGAAACAATAGTCCACTAGTCCAATCTTTTTGAAACTTGGGGGGAGGAGGTTTGAGGAGAGGAACCAGCAGCTATGCTGCAAATTTGGTGCCTCTACCACAAAAAACAGCCACCCATAAGCCCAAACACCCCTGGATTGACTCTCCATTATAGTCTATGGGGCAGGGAAAAAATCTATTTCTTTTTGCACATCCCTATTATGCTTTTCAGTATGATTTGTAAGCTGCCTTGAGTCACAGTAAAAGTGGGATATAAATATATGAATAAAGTAATTTGGGCAGATTGGTAACATTTAAGCAACTTCCTGCTTATTTATTTTATTTTTTGTTTGTTTGTTAGGTTAAGTTAGGCACTGGTCTAACAGTCAGGGGTCATTTGGGGCCACAGCGCGGAGGAGCGGTGCTCCGCCAGCCCAGGAGTGGGCACTAGGGGAGCCTTGGGCTGAATCAGATTCTTTGATCTGATTCGGTCCGCTGCTGAATTGCCACCAAAATTCAGTGGCAGCTTTAAAAGTGGCTGGAGGAGAGGGGGTTTGAGGGAGAGGTTCCAAACTTACAGGGTAGCTGCTGGAGCCTCTCCCCGAAATACCCACCAAGTTTCAAAAAGATTGGACCAGGGGGTCCAATTCTACAGGCCCCCAAACATGTTGCCCCCATTCCCTCCATTGTTCTCTATGGTGGGAAATAAATAACAATGGAGGGGGATGGGGCAATCTGTTTGGGGGCCCATAGAATTGGACCTTGTTGTCCAATCTCCTTGAAACTTGGTGGATATTTCGGGGAGAGGCCCCAGCAGCTACCCTGCAATTTTGGAGCCTCTCCCTCAAACCCCCTCTCCTCCAGCCCCTCATATACCCTATGAGTTTTGGCCATTGCCATTTAATGGACCATAGGGTATAATGGGGCTGAAACTGACATTCGGCCAGGATGTCAGGGGGCATGGCATATGCTAATGAGTTATGCTAATATGTATGCTAATGAGCTCCTGCACCTCTTTTTCTACGAAATGACCCCCACTGACAGTGATTGTTCCACCTCTTCACTCTTTCTGGGGCGACTTGTACTTGCCCTCTGCTCTTTCCCAGTAGCATACCGGACGCCTTCCGACCTGAGGGGCTCATCACCCGGCGTCATCTCTTTTAGCCTTTTGTTACTGTCCATGGGGTTTTCTTGGCAAGGATACTGGAGTGGGTTGCCATTTCCTTCTCCAGTGGGTCACGTTTTGTCTGAGTTCTCCGCTGCGGCCTGTCCGCCCTGGGTGGCCCTCCACGGCCTAGCCTGCAGCCTCATCGAACCACACAAGCCCCCTTGCCATAGGCGTCAACTACGGGGGGGCTCAAGGGCTCGACCCCCCCCCAAATTTCCGGGGGGGGGGCTCAGCCTCCCCCAGCAAAACGGAGCGTCCACCAGGGACGCTCGCTTGCCTGTCTGCCCACCCGCCTGCTGTCCTAGCGGCCGGCTGGCCAGCAGCCACCGCCTCTCCCCCTCACCCCAGGCCTGGCCTGGCCACTCCTGCCTCCGTGGGGCCAGCTGGGAAAATGCCCAGCATGCTGGCGTCACTTCCGGGTGACGCCAGCACACTGGGCCCGTTGCCGGGGCGACGCTCTAGCAATCGCCCCGAAACTCTATGGCACCATAGAGTTTCAGGGCGATTGCCAGAGCGTCGCCCCGGCAACATGCCCAGCGTGCTGGCGTCACTTCCGGGTGACGCCAGCACGCTGGGCATTTGCCCAGCTGGCCCCACGGAGGCAGAGAGAGGGGGGGGAGAGAGAGGTGGTGGGGACATGGACATAAGAGCCCACCCCACCCCCTCTGCCCCTCGCCACATCAAGGCAGAGATCCATGAGAGGGAACAACAATTATGCTTTTCAGTAATCTGCCTGGAGTCACAGTAAAAGTGGGATATAAATATTTGAATAAAGTAATTTGGGTAGATTGGAAACATTCAAGCAACTTCCAGCTTATTTATTTTATTTGTTGTTTGTTTGTTCGTTAGGTTAGGCAGGGCTCTAACCGTGATTGTTCCACCTGTTATGCTTGACCTGTAAATCTGTCATATTCCCAAAGTAAACTGCAAGACTTTCCCCCCCTTAAGTGTAAAAGTCCAAGGCCAGGTCTACCAGTATAGTGGAAGGGGAGAGTAGATATGTTCTCCGTAGGCCAGGTCTACCAGTATAGCGGAAAGGGGTGGGTAGACCTCTGGAGATCAGGTCTACCAATACAGTGAAAAGAGGTGGGTAGACCTGTTCTCCGGAGGCCAAGTCTACCAGTATAATGGAAAGGGGTGGGTAGACCTGTTCTCCGGAGACCAGGTCTACCAGTATAGTGGAAGGGGAGAGTAGATATGTTCTCTGTAGGCCAGGTCTACCAGTATAATGGAAAGGGGTGGGTAGACCTCTGGAGATCAGGTCTACCAATACAGTGAAAAGAGGTGGGTAGACCTGTTCTCTGGAGGCCAAGTCCACCAGTATAGTGGCAGGGGAGAGTAGATCAGTTCTCCGGAGGCCAGGTCTACCAACAGGCTGTAGCTACAGTGGGGATTTGGGGGGCTCTGCCCCCTTTCTTAAAGGCATAGCCCCACAAGTTCTGACCCTGGAAACCCCTGGAAAGAACCTTTTTGGACTGCAGCAAGGATGACCACTGTGGAACACTACCCCAAGCTCTCTTAAAATTTAAATGCCCCCTGAAAACTAAAATCTTGGCTACGGGCCTGTTTACCAGTTCAGTGAATAGGGGCAGACAGACCTTCAGAGGCCTGCTCTACCCCCATAGAGAACAACATTTTCTGTAATGAAAACTGACTTGATTCTGTTTTCTCTGTTAGCGTTTAAATTATTCTTAAAATATAGTCTAATTATAGTTGAAATATAGTTTAAAAGAAGTTATTCTGAGATTTTTTTTACAAAGTTATGGAAATAATCTTCTACAAAACTAATTTATGCAACCGTCAAATGTAGACTCGCTCACAACTTTAATGCTACTAGCTTTTTTTGATCACGAGGTAGAATTTTACCACACTACACTGTGGAACTTAGAGGGAACATTACACATCCCCTTCACATCGTCTCTCTTACACCCACCTCACACTGAAGGAAAGGAGAACCACGTATGCTATCCTGAGTACGTAAATCAACTACTGAGAGCCAGGGTGGTGTAGTGGTTAAGACTGGCAGATTCTAATCTGGAGGACCGGGTTTGATTCCCCACTCCTCCTCCACATGAAGCCAGCTGGGTGACCTTGGGCCAGTCACAGTTCTCAGAACTATCTCAGCCCCACCTCTCTCACAAGGGGCCTGTTGTGGGGAGAGGAAAGGAAGGAGACTCCTCAGGGTAGAGAAAAGAGAGGTATAAAAACAACTATTCTTCTGAATATAAGCCTCTAAGCACCCCACCAACACCATAAATACCCCTGGAAATCCATACCTTTGCCAGATGTTTGGCTATTCCTCTCCCTCGGTAGGCATCGGGGACTTCCGTATGCTGCAGGTCCACTATTCTCTTCCCCACATATTCATACAGCAAGACAGCTTTGTCATGGCAACCTGCAGGACACCAGAGAAGCAGTGCTCAGACACAAAAGGGCCAGCAGCGAGGGGGAGAACAGGGACAGATCACCGGGGTGGGCCAACTGGCAAACGCATCGATACTGTCATTATCTTTGGCGACTCGTGAGACTGTATATTCAGGATGGACACAGGAACGGAGGTGGGTGCGTGTCACAACTTTGTACCAAGGTCAGAGAAACCACGTTTGCTCCCCCCCCCAACCCCAACCCCACTGGAGATTTTAATTCTCTCTTATAACCTGTCCTTTCCACGGTCTCAAGGCCAGTATCGTGCAATGCATTTATCTTTTTCCAAAAGTCTACTTTCTCCGCCTCAATATTTGCCAAGATCATCAGCGGAGACTCCTGTTTCTGGGCGCCTCCATAAATGGTCTCAGAGCGGAATAACTGTGTAAGATGACACTGTTGGCTGGAATCCTTTTAAGGATGTGTGATGCAATATTGGCCAAATGTCGCAGCAGAACGTGTGAACCGATCCCATCAAAAAGCACCGTGTTTGAGGCTCTGAGGTAGTTCTGTCTTTGGCATCCGAAGAGCTGTAGTTCATTCAGCCATGCAAGTCATTTTTGGTTCTGCAGAAAACAGTCTAGTTCTCAGTAGAAAGTATTCTCCCCCTTTGCTTCCTCCACACGAGTAGACAGCAGATGGGGGCTGTGGCTCAGTGGCAGAGCATCTGCTTTTGACACAGAGAGCCCCAGGTTCAATCCCCAGCATCTCTAGCAAAAGTGATCAGGTGGTAGGTGATAAGAAAGACATTGATCTGAGACTCAGGCTTGCTGCTGCCGGTCAGAGTAGACAATACCGACCTTGATGAACCAATGGTCTGATTTAGTATAAGGCAGCTTCATGTATTCAAAGGGAGCCAAGGCTGAACAGCAGAGGATATGCTTGGCACGTAGAAGGTCCCAGGTTCAAACCCCAGCATCTCCGGTTAAGAGGACCAGGTAGTAACTGATGTGAAAGACTTCCTTCTCAGGACCTTGGAAAGCCACGGCCCGTCACGAGACAAGAACCCAGAAGACATGTCAGTGCTTCGAGCATGACTTTTTTTACTGTCAAGTCACAGCTGACTTATGGCAACCAAAGTCAAGGAAAGGTCACAGTCCAAAAAGTGCAGGGCAAAAGACCAAAAGAAACTGTACAAAAAAATACTGTGTTCAATCAAAATTCTATAATTTAAATATTAAAGAAATAGTCAGGGCTATTTTGGGGCAGGAACGCACAGGAACGGAGTTCCGGCTGGCTCCTGAGTTCGCCACACCCAGCAGGAACTCATTAGCATAATAGGCCACACCCAACAGCAGCAACTCATTAGGACTGGCTACATTAGGGGTATGTGGCCTAACATGCAAATTAATTACTGCTACAAAAAAAGCCCTGGGTTTTGACAACAAACAAGGTAAACAGAATAAGAAGCAAAAGGCGGGGGTGGGTGGATGAACACTCTTCTAGTAACACAGGGGTGTGGCCTAATATGCTAATAAGCTGAGCTGGCAGCGGTGTGGCCTAATATGCTAATGAGTTTCTGCTATTGGGTGTGGCCTATTATGCTAATGAGGTCCTGCTGGCCTGAAAATAGTGCATACAAAGGTGTTGGCAATCTTTATGCGCCCGTGATTTACTTACTTTTCATCTCTTCTTCTTGAAGAACATGTAATTTTTTTTGACGTTGTATAGAAGTCCTGTCAATTGCTCTGATTAATTTCATACACAAGAATTCTGGAGACATCCTGATATTATGGTCTATGGTCAAATGAAGTTTCCTTCGAAACGAAGATCCATTCCGGAGACTTCCATCAACTGATTGTTTCTATGGACCATTCTTCTAATAATAACAATTATGCACCATTTCTTTAATATTTAAACTACAGAATTTTGATTGAACACAGCGTTTTCTTGTACAGTTTCTTTTGGTCTTTTGCATTGCGACTTATGGCAACCAGGCACTTAGAGGTGGCTTGCCATTGTCTGCCTCTGCATCGTGACCCTGGTATTCCTTGGAGGTCTCCCATCCAAATGCTGGCCAGGGCCGACCCTGCTTAGCTTCTGAGATCTGATGAGATCAGCCTAGCCTGGGACACCCAGATCAGGGCAAGCAGGGGCCTAGGGTTTTTAACTTACCGGGGGGCGGGGGCTTGTGCGCGTGCGCCCGCTGGGACGATGTCACCACCGCAAGAGGGCCCCCCCCCCAGCCAGCCCAGCTGGCCGGCTTCCCTGAACCCACTGGCTCCCTCCCTCCCTCCCTCCTGGGGCCCCAGCATGATGATGTCACTTCCGGGCGACATCATCACACTGGGATGGCCCCGGAAGGAAGAGAGGGAGGGAGGGAGGGAGCCAGTGAGTTCAGGGGAGGTGAGCCCTCCAGGAAGCCGGGCGGGCGGTTCTTTCAGCGGCGGCAGCAGGCCGAACAAGGGAGGCAGGGAGGTGCAGCGGCGGCGGGGTGGGCGCCCCATTTCACCGGGGGGGGGCTCAGTTCCCCCCGGGAAACTTCAGGGGTGGCCTGAGCCCCCACGCCCCCCCCCCCCCCGTAGTTGACGCCTATGAGGGCAAGAGACGAACACAGGTGGATTGCCAATGCCTGCCTCTGCGTAGCAAGCCTGGAATTCCTAGGTAGTCCATCTAAGTACTGACTGGGGGTTGACCCAGCTTAGCTTCCAAGACCTGACAAGACTAGGCTAGCCTGGGCCATCCAAGTCAGGGTGAAAGACATGAACAGAGGTGGTTTGGCCTTGCCTGCCTCTGCATAGCAGCCCTGGACTTCCTTGGTGGTCTCCCATCCACGTACCAACCAGGGCTGGCCCTGCTTAGCTTCTGAGATCTGATGAGAACGGGCCTGCCAGGGCCTGCCAGATCAGGGCAAGAAACAAACAGAGGTGGTGGTTGGCCATTGCCTGCCTCTGGTCGCAGCCACACGAGCGAGATAATCCGGAGGGGAATCGAGGCTTTTTTGCACCGGAGCAATTTGCCCTGGAGTTGCATGATCACACAGCTCCATGGACCCGCCGGGGCAAACCGCCGCTGTGTGATTAGACGCAACCGCGGACGAGTGGTTTTTTTTTGGTGGTGGGTTTCTGAGGCGCTTAAATGGGGGATCGATGAATCACTGCAAGGGAGGAAGGGGGAATCGATGCTTTGCTTCTCCCCCCCAAGGGCTTTCGATGATGTGCACACGGAGAAGGGAGGGGAAAAACAGTGTCGCGTCGGGATAGCGTCTGATCACACTTCCGCGCTGGCGCAATCACACAGCATAACTCCGGCTGTGAGCCGCAGCAAACCATTTGATACCGGAGATTCACTAGTAGTTTTTTTACTGCGATTCCCCACCGGATCAACACAGTTTGCAACGGCTTGACAACCGTTGTGGGACGCTTCCCAGATGTGCTGGTGTGATCGCGCCAGTTTGATCCGTCAACAAATCGTCCCTCTAGCGTGGCGAATAGGTGCGTATGATTGCACCCTCTGTGTAGCAAACCTGGTATTCCTTGGTGGTCTCCCAACCAATTACTAACCAGGGCCAGCCCAGCTTAGCTTCCGAAAGCTGACAAGACTGCACTAGGCTGGCCCAGCCAGGTCAGGGCAGTGAGGAACACTGGACGCCTTCTGTCCCACTGAATAGTTAAAACCATTGCCTGCCACTGCATATCAACCCTGGACTTCCTTGGTTGCCACCAATGCTCCCTCTAAGCTGTGGAGTCTTGTGAGCCAAAATTCAACTTTGTGAGCTCCTGGCATTAAAGTTGTGAGTGAGCGATTTGGCTACTGCATGAACTAGTTTGCTCTGGAGCCATTCTTTCTGAGCTAAGACAAAAATGTGTGAGATGGAGGCTAAAAAACTGTGAGCTAGCTCACACTAACTCAGCTTAGAGGGAACACTGGTTGCCACCCATCCGAATACCTGCCAGGGTTGACCCCACTTAGTTTCTAAGCTCTGACAAGACTAGGCTAGCCATGGCCAATGCTCCCTCTAAGCTGTGGAGTCTTGTGAGCCAAAATTCTACTTGGTGAGCTCCTGGCATTAAAATTGTGAGCCAGCAATTTGGCTGCTGCCTAAATTAGTTTGCTCCGGAGCCATCCTTCCTGAGCTAACACAAAAATGTGTGAGCTGGAGGCTCGAAAACTGTGAGCTACCACACACCAACTCAGCTTAGAGGGAGCATTGGCCATGGCCATACAGATCAAGGCAGTAACCACTCTGAGGACATTGGACGCGCCTTCCATTCTGTTGAACATTTTAAACTTCGTGTCCGCAGCTTGAGGTTTCCTCCAGTGTTCCCTCTAAGCTGAGTTAGTATGAGCCAGCTCGCAGTTTTTTTAGCCTCCGGCTCACACATTTTTATCTCAGCTCAGGAAGGATGGCTCCAGAGCAAACTGATTCAGGCAGCAACCAAATGGCTCACTCACAACTTTAATGCCAGCAGCTCGCAAAATAGAATTTTTGCTCACAAGACTCCGCAGCTTAGAGGGAACACTGGTTTAACTCCCCCTCTCCCCCCCCCCCCCCCCACAGTGCTTCTGTGCCAAATTTGTTTCTCTTTTGCTGGGAGATTCCAGAGGCTGGAGACAGGCTAGAACTCCAAAGCCACAAATGCATTCCCGGGAAGCGCTGCAGTCATACAGTTGAGGATAGAGTGAAAGGAAAGGCTTGTATTGATTCTGCATGGGGTTGGGGGCAGAAGAGGCAGTGGAGGGGGGTTGTTCCTATACATATGAATGCTATGAATGATCCCAGGCAGAATGGAAAGCCTCCCGTTCATGCATGCACCGCATGGCACCAGGGCACAGCTAGGGCGCTTGTCAATTCAGCTGCGCCACGGAGGAGACTGGTACGACCCCCCGACTGGGGAGGGGCAGGAGCGGCTCAGCCTCTGTGGGGAGCCGAAAGTTTGAAGCGTTGACAGGCACATAATTCAGCCCAGACTCACTGGGTGGAAAACCTTTGTGGTGGGAAAAGAACGGGCCTGTCGCAGGGGAAGCGTTCCCAAGAGGGTTTGCGGGGCTCCCTTAACCCTTCGCGCCCTTTAGGAACTTCTGTTCACACACGGTGAAGTTATCTGGATGAAACGCTTAACGCTGGGGAGGGGGGTGCTGTTTGTAAGCCCTCGTTTTTGTTTTTTGCAGCCTTCCGAAAAATATACTGATCGCCGATGCCCAGGAAGGGATGCAGGTTGGAAATGGAACTGTGCCGATTCCATACCCGCACACACCCTCCACTTCCCACCTGTAGCAACTGACTCAAGAAGTGCCCAGGAAAATGGTGATTGCGACTTTGGGGTCAGGAAGCCATTTTTCTCCAGGCCGATTTGGCCAGAGATCCTGGAGGGGATTTTTTTTTCTTTGCCATCTTCTGGGCATGGAGCAGGGGTCACTAGCAATGCTCCCTCTAAGCTGTAGAGTCTTGTGAGCAAAAATTCTACTTTGTGAGCTACTGGCATTAAAGCTGTGAGCAAGCGATCTGGCTACTGCATAAACTAGTCTGCTCTGGAGCAACATTCCCTCTAAGCTGTGCAGTCTTGTGAGCAAAGATTTTACTTTGCGAGGTCCTGGCATTAGATTTGTGAGTAAGTGATTTGGTTACCGCATAACTTAGTTTGCTCTGGAGCCCTCCTTCCTGAGCGAAGACAAAAATGTGTGAGCCGGAGGCTAAAAAACTGTGAGCTGGCTCACACTAACTCAGCTTAGAGGGAACACTGCTCTGGAGCCATCTTTCCTGAGCTAAGGCAACAATGTGTGAGTCGGAGGCTAAAAAACTGTGAGCTAGCTCACACTAACTCAGCTTAGAGGGAACACTGGTCATTAAGTGTGTGTGTGTGGGGAGCTATTTGTGAATTTCCTGCATTGTGCAGGGGGTTGGACTAGATGACCCTGGAGGTCTCTTCCAGCTCTATGATTCTATGATTCTAGGTTGTGGAGCTGGGTTTTTATTCACTTGCATTTCTGGGCTGATCCAGAAGTTGTGTTCATACACCAAAGACAGGAGGAGAGACAGCAAAGTTGTGACTGAAGAGGGCCGATACATGAGAAAAGGGTTAAAAGGGGCCTTGGGAAGCACAACCCACAAGCTGATGCACAGTCTCTACATAAGAAGAAGAAGAAGAGATTGGATTCATACCCCGCCCTCCACTCCCCAAGGGAGTCTCAGAGCAGTTTACAAACTCCTTTTCCCTTCCCCTCCCCACAACAGACACCCTGTGAGGTAGGTGGGGCTGAGAGAGCTCTTTCCCAAGCTGTCCTTGAGAGAACAGCTGGTACAGAGCTATGGCTTGCCCAAGGTAATCCAGCCAGGTGCAAGTGGAGGAGTGGGGAATCAAACCCGGTTCTCCCAGATTAGAGTCCGCGCACTTAACCACTACACCAAACTGGAACTGGAATGTTCCAAAGCGAGAGGAACTTACCATTCTTTGGGGTGCACTATCAGAGCTCATCACCTTGCATGCCGAACTAAACCGATTTCCCCCCCTGCCCTCTGCTGTCTCTGCAGCTCTTACACTGCATGCAAATGGGAGTCTCCCCGCCAGGCCTTATGCGGAGGAAAGCGCGGCTAATACCATTTCGGCAAAGGGCCACAGCAGAGAAGAGAAGCCGAATTAAGAGGAACATTTTGTTCCCGGAGGCAGCGGTCGTGTTTGATCTAGGACAAGCCCCGCTTAGAGGGCCGTTTTTGCTCCCTCTAATGATCCCAAGCAACAGGGCGCATTACGACAGGAAGGGGGGAGCACACACACACACACACACCCCAGACCACAAACATCGAGAGCTTTAAGCCAGCACTCGCAAAGAACCCGTGTGACAAACTGTCTCTCTCATGTTTTACCCTCTGTAAGGCTTCACCTTACAGTTCAAGAATCCAAGCCAGCAACTGGACTGTGTCAATTTCAATTAGAACCCCTGCATGTTAAGGCCAAAACGTTTTCAACCTCAGAAACACACACCCTCCCCCCAAATTAAAGCCTGCAGATCTCTGGAAAGCTGCAGTGAGGAAGACGGACTTTTGAAGATGATTAGGGGAAAGGCCGCCTGGCAAAGGTGTTAGTCAGGATGGCTCAATAGAGCCTCCATGTTTGGAGGCAGCATACCTCTAACTGTTGTTCCCTCTAAGCTGAGTAAGTGTGAGCTAGCTCACAGTTTTTTAGCCTTCGGCTCACAGATTTTTGTCTTAGCACAGGGAGGATGGCTCCAGAGCAAACTGATTTATGCAGCAGCCAAACTGCTTGCTCATAACTTTAATGCCAGGAGCTCATACAGTAGATTTTTTTTTTTGCTCACAGAACTCCACAGCTTAGAGGGAGCATTGCCTCTAACTTCTGAGGTACAGTTGCCTCATTATGGGCTTCTTGAAGTTATCTGGCTGGCCACTGTGAAAGACTGGGTTAGCTGGACCCAATCCAGTGAGTTTCTGCTTAGAAGAAACCACTAAGGAGTCACACAGCAAACTTACGGTGACCCCTCGTGGGTTTCAAGCCAAGTGGTTTGGGGTGGTTTGCCATGGCCACTGCGTCACTACCCTAGACCTCCTTGGTGGTCTCCCATCCAAATACTAACCAGGGCTGACCCTCCTTAGCTTTCAAAAATCTGATGCGTTTGGGCTAGCCTGGGCTACCGGGTTCAAGGCCTTTCTTACAGATAAGAAATGCCCTGAGTGGTACCACTTGGGGTGGGGGGGGGTAGGGGGTCAAGAAAGAATGGTCCTCACCAGAAGAGATTCCCTAGACCTAAAAACCAAAGAGTAGCTTAGGCCAGAGAGCCCTCTACCCCACCCTTTCGCAGAACTACAGTTCCCAGAGTTCCATAGGGAGAAGGAATTTTTGTAGGACAGGGATACACCCTTCAGCCTGGGGGCTGTGGGTTTCTTTGCGAGGGTCAGGCACGCTGAATCACTCACCCACCCACACAGAGTGTGTCACTACTCATGCCAGCAGCTGGCGTGCAAGGCTCAGTTGAAACGGCTCCCACAGTGGGCCAGGTGCAAATCGGCACAGAGACTTGTCTGCAGTTCTAGGCTGAGGTGCAGGCTGAATACCCACTGGCAACTTGCGGAGAAGTGAAAACAAGCAGATGTTGTTTCCACCTACGCATTTCAAAAGCCAGTTGCCCAGCCCACATGGGACATGACCACGAAACAGAGGCAAGGGGAACTACTGGAGACACAACCTCAATTTTCTTCTCACCACTCACCAGGAACGGGAAGCAAATTTAACCACCCCCGGTTCCGGTGAGGTCCCCAAGCTAAGGAACACTTGTTTATTCCCAGTATAAAACAGCCACTTGCCCCAAGGACCAGTAAAGTAAGTCGCCTGTTTCCTTAGGGAGATATAAGGGGCAAGGCATGATTCCAAAACAAAAGGAACTAGAGACTTTTTCTAAAAAATAAAAAAGGAAAACTGGGAATTCAGAGAACCTGAGAGACACGTTATAATGTTATATCTCAATTACTGATTTTAAAGACACCAAAACCAAAAAGAAGCCCTGTTGGGGAAAATGGCAAGGGCTAAAGGTCAGGGAAAATGCAGGGGAACCTGCCACGGGGAAGCCCTGTTGCCATGTATCTGATCCCCATGTAGGAAACAAACATTAGTAAAGGTAAAGTTTTCCCTTGCTCGAAAGCCAGTCGAATCCGACTCTAGGGATGCAGTGCTCATCTCCGTTTCCAAGCTGAAGAGCCAGCGCTTCCCAAAGACATTTCCGTGGTCATGTGGCCGGCATGACTAGACGCCAAGGCGCACGGAACGCTGTTCCCTTCCCACCAAAACGGTACCTATTTATCTACTTGCAATTTCTTGCTTTCGAACTGCTAGGCTGGCAGGAGCTGGGGCCAGAGACGGGAGCTCACTCCGTCACGCGGCACTCGGGTCTCGAACTGCTGAACTACTGACCTTCTGCTCTGCAGTTTTTAAAATCATTGCTGAAACCACTTGTTGCCATAATCTGCGGCATAAAATATTTTACTTTTACAAGGCTTTCAGCAACTACTTTTATTTTTAATTTTTTTAAAGTACATTTTATACTGTACTTCCCCCCCCCTTTACCTTGGTATATAAATATATAAATGAATAAATGAAATTTAATTCATTTACGCCCCACTTTTCTCCCCGATGGGGATCCATAGCAGCTTACAACCGTCTCATCTCCTCAGACCAACCCTGTGAGGCAGGCCAGGCTGAGAAAGAGTGTGGCTGGCCCAAGGTCACCCAGTGAGCTTCCCTGGCACCAGTGGGGATTTGAACCTGGGTCCCCGGATACAAGTCTGGTACTCTTACACCACACTGGCTCCCATTTAATAAAGCAACCAATTAAATTTTAAACTACCAAATATTATATCATTTAAATACAAACCTAGAATCTAAGCCACAGCTGCATACGGTCACCTAGGGTTGCCAAGTCCAGTTTGGAAAATACCTGGGGACTTTGGGGGTGGAGCCAGGAGAAGGCGGGGTTTGGGGAGGGGAGGGGCCTCAGCAGGGTACAATGCCATAGAGTCCACCCTTCAAAGCAGCCATTTTCTCCAGGGGAGCTGATCTCTGTCAGCTGGAGATCAGTTGTAAAAGCGGGAGATCCGCAGGCCCCACCTGGAGGCTGGCAACCCTACGGTCACCTCTGCCACTGATTTTTAAGAATGCCTCGTGCAGAGAACTTTAATGGCTAAAACTGGAAAATGCATGTTTTTTATGAGCGCAAACAGTCCTTGAAGACCCAGGGAACACTTTGCAGTTTCCCAAGCCTTGAGAAAAACCCTCCAGCATTTATAACAATATATTTCTTAAACACACAAGGAAATGCTAATCACCACTTTGGGGTCCTGACAGAATGGTTCTTCAGTGGAACGGGCTTCCTCGGGAAGTGGTGGGCTCTCCTTCTTCAGAGGTCTTAAAGCGGTTCTGTGAACTTGGGCAGATCCTGAAAGGGAGGGCAGGAAGGGTTGCCTCAGTGCTTAGTTCTTGTGGCCCTTTCTTACACACCCAGGGAAATGCTGATTGCCACTTTGGGGTCAGGAAGCATTTTTTCTCCAGGCCAGTTTGGCCGGGAATCCTGGAAGGTTTTTTGCCATCTTCTGAGCACAGAGCAGGGCTCACTGGGGTTGTGTGGGAGGGAGTTGTGAATTTCCTGCATCGTGCAGGGGGTTGGACTAGATGACCCCGGAGATCCCTTCTAGGTCTATGATTTTATGATCATGTGTGTGTATGCACAATTTTTGTTAACCACCTCAAGCCAGTCTCTGGAGAGGCTACATAAATGTCCTAAATGAACTAAGGGTGTCAACTCTGGTTTGGAAGTTCCTGGAGATTTGGAGATGGAACCTGGGGAAGGTGGAGTGTTGGGAAGGGAAGTTCCTCAGCAGGGATGTGATACCATGGAGTCCACTCTCCAAAGGTGCCATTTCCTCCGGGGGAAGTGATCTCTCTAGTCTGGAGATCAGTTGTAATTCCAGGAGATCTCCAGGCCCCACCTGGAGGTTGGTAACCCTATAACAAACTTGCAATCTGCCCTTCAGCCAGGCTGCCCTGACCCTGAGCAAGTCACTCTCTCTCCTGGTCTGCATTATTGCTGCACGGTTTTACCCCCCAAAACCAACAGCTAAGCAGAGTTACACCCTTTGAAGTCAACAGGCTTTTCCCCGGGCTGGACAAATCCCAGATGCCGGGTTGCCATGGCACCTACAAATTTCACTGCGGTGCCTAGTATTTTCAGCAATTAAACTATTATGGTATCCGGCTGTCCTCAACTAGGGCCAGGACCTTTTCAGCCCTGCCCCCCCCCCCCCCCGATGGAACTCAGTGCCAGAGAACATCCGTTCCCTATGGGATTTACTACCTTTCTGTAGGGCTTGGAAGGCAGAGATGTTCCGCCAGGCATTTGGTTGAAGACTGCAACGCTCTGACACTCTCACAGTCCCACTTCCCCCCCTTTTTTCTCCATATTTTCCCCTCTATCCAGAGGGCAGCTGGATACTGAAATTACCCACCATCTTGGACACAGTATTGTTTTCTTTTAAATATATTTTAATGTTGTTCTAATTTCTCTCATATATTGCATTTGCTTTCAATGTAAGCCGCCCTGCCTCAGGGACGGGTGGCCTAGCAAATTAAAATAAATAAATCTCTGTTCGAGGACTGGCACAGAGAAGCTTCAAGGGGAGATTTCAACATGAAATTGCTGATCTTGAGTTCACTCACAAATTCAGGACCCCCCCCCCCCGCCTCCCTTGGGGACACAGGATTATTACTTGACTACAGATGCTAATTTTCTGCCCCTAAGCCTTTCTCCTCTGCTTTGAGCAAGCTAATTACATTTTGCATTGTACCTGCAACAAGGGCAGCTTTGACTCTCAAAAGTTTATTTCCCAAAAAATCTTTTGGGTCTCTAAGGTGCTACTGGACTAGAATCTAGCCATCGTAACTTGGCATCCTTTCACTGCAATACCCCTCCCACCTTGAGATTGGGATATAAGCAGGGGTCATTTCGTAGAAAAAGAGGTGCAGGAGCTCATTAGCATAACTCATTAGCATAACTCATTTGCATATGTCACACCCCCTAACATACCGGAAGTGTGTCAGAAGGCAACACCCACCCCTCAGGCTCCACTCCACAGGTGAATGAAACTGACCTGCTCTTCCTCCATTCCCTTCCCCATCCAATACTTTGTGCAACAAAAATAAGCATAAAGAACACACCCTCATTCTCTTCCTGCTCCCTTGAAACCACCAGGTTCCAAGTAGACTTGAGATACCCAGGAATGTGCACCATCCATCCCTTCTCCTTCCCCTCCCCACAACAAGACACCCTGTGAGGTAGGTGGGGCTGAGAGAGGTCTTTTGAGAACTGCTCATGAGAGAACAGCTCTGAGAGAACTTGTGACTGGCCCAAGGTCACACCAGCAGCTGCATGTGGAGGAGTGGGGAATCAAACCCGGTTCTCCCAGATTAGAGTCCAACTCCTGACCACTACACCAAACTGATGGGGTGGAAGCTGCTGAAGGGTTGGTGAAATTTCTCCAGTACTTATGTGCCATGTGCCCAGATAAAAAATGGTCTACTTAGAAAATTTATATGCCACCTTGAGCAAGTCTCTGGAAAAGCAGCACACAGTCATAAAAGGAACAATGATAAAATTATCAAAATTAAAACAAAACATTAAAAACAATAAAGACCCTAGCAGGGCTTTCCCCGGGGCGCTGCGCCTCTGCACTGCTCGGGGAAGCCGAGGAGGGGGCGGGGCTTGGTCATGTGCCCGCCCCCTGGGCTCCTCACTCCCGGAGCTGCGCTCCTGTGCGCTCCCCCTCCAACGGACCCCTGGATATAAGGACTCAGGGACTGCAACTCCTACTTTCACCAGCCAAATGGGGCTTTGAGTCTCGAAAGCTCATTCCCCCCAAAAATCTTGTTGGTGTTTAAAGTACCACTGGACTCAACTCTGGGGAGAAGCTCAGCTACTGAGGTTAGCCTTCTGTTACTGTACTTACAACTGAGGTAATGTCATATTTATTTATAAGTTTGTCAGAGCATTAATACAATTATGAGAAATCGTGAAAAGTTTAGGAAGAGGTTTCGTGGCACGTGTAAGAACTTCATTTAGAAGGGTGTAGCTCAACTTGAACTGACCAGGATAGCCCAGGTTAGCCCAGTCTCATCAGATCTCAGAAGCTAAGTAGGGTCAGCCCTGGTTAATACTTGGATGAGAGACCACCAAAGAAGTCCAGGGTCGCTATGCAGAGGCAGGCAATGGCAAAAACCACCTCTGCATGTCTCTTGCCTTGAAAACCCCATGGAGGTCAGCATAAGTCAGCTGTGACCAGACAGCAAAAACAAAGTCTGCTTAGGACTGGCACTGCCAGTCATCGCTATGAAAACATGAGAAGGAAGCCAGGATGCAAATCTAATACAGGCTAATAATTGAATACACCTTGTAAATATTTTACTCCGAGCATTTAGAAGAATAGCAGGTATTCCCAATTTCTGTTGAAAAACAGCTATAACCAGGAGTCTGGGCTTCTTCTCCCAAGGCAGCTATTGTGCTGTTTCAGTCCCTTTTGGAACCCAGATGTCCTGCTTGGTTCTCTTGTGGCACTGAGTTCCACAGACACCTCAACTGCTCATGGCAAAGCACTGCTAAAGCCAGAGGCCCATTAATCCCATTGTGTTTCCGGTGCATCTAGTTTTAGGTTCAGGAACCTGGTGAACATCTGTTCATTTTCTTATGCAAACATGTACCATTCCCCCCACACCCTTTCAACCGCCTCTTTTCAGAATTAGAGAAATTAAGCGTCCTATTACAATACCTTTTTGCTTGTACACTTTAAAAAAAACACACACAATCCATCTGATTTACAGCTCAGCAGATTTCCTGCGGGAATCCATCACTACGAAACTATTTTAACCTTGCGCTATTTAAAGAGAGACTGTTTGGCTTGAGTGTTTTCTCTGTAGCTTTCAGCCATCCAGCAAGATTCATTCACTGTTTACTTTCACCCATTGTTAAGCCAGAAAAACAGTATGTGACACTTAGTGGTTTTAAGGGGAGGAGGGGAGAGGGCAGAGGGGAAAAATAAAATCTGTACTTTTTCTATTCTTAGTCGTTTATGAACAAAGTCTCCTCCTGGGCATGTAATTTTTGAATTGTTTATCCATTTCAATATACCCTGTAATTTGTGTTAAGGCTAGAGGATAGACCTTTACATTTTTTTTTAAACAAAAACAGAAATTATATTTTAGCTGAGGATTTTAAAGAGACATTTGCTTGCTTCCTTATAGCCAGTGAGAATTGCCTCCAGGCAGGCGGATTTGTCAATCAGACAAAAACTGGTTCAAGTTCCCTTTAAGGGTTGGGAAATACCTGGAGTTTTTTGGGGGGGAGCTTGAGGAAGGGGGAGGGACGACAATGGGGTATAATGCCAGAGAGTCCACCTTCCAAAGCAGCCATTGTCCCTAGGCGAACTGACCTCAGTCACATAGAGATCAGTTGTAATCCCAGATCTCCAGTCACCACCTGGAGGTTGGCAACACTATCTAACGGTCATCAAGGAACCACCAAGAAGGACTTATTTACTCATTTATACCCTGCCTTTCTCTCCAATGGAGACCCAAAGTCCTCTTTTCCTCCATTTTATCCTTGCCACAACCAGTGTTCCCTCTAAGCTGAGTTAGTATGAGCCAGCTCACAGTTTTTTAGCCTCCGGCGCACAGGTTTTCGTCTTAGCTCAGGAAGGATGGCTCCAGAGCCAACTAATTTATGCAGTAGCCAAACTGCTCGCTCAAAACTTTAATGCTAGTAGCTCACAGGGTAGAATTTTTGCTCACAGGACTCCACAGCTTAGAGGGAGAATTGAACCAGCTTGCAGAGTAGCCTAGGCCCCAGGTCCCCCTCCACGACCTTCTAGAGGTAGGGTGGCCAACCTCCAGGTGATAGCTGGAGACTGCCTGGAAGTACAACTGTTCTCCAGCCAACAGGGATCAGTTCCCCTGGAGGAAAGGGCTCCTTTGGAGAGTGGACTCTATGCCATTATACCCTGCTGAAGTCCCTCCCCCCCCAAACCCCACCCTCCCCAGGCTCCACCCCTAGAATCTCCAGGAATTTCCCCGCCCAGAGCTGGCAACCCTATCTCGAGGGCTCCCACAAACCCAAACAACCAGGCTGCCTCTCCCCTAAGTTCTCCTCGGGGTCCAGTCTGTGCCAGTTTTCTGCAGGAGCAGAGCAGGTAAAAGTCAGTTGGAAGCCCTTCCCTCTCTGCGGGCTATAAATGTCTCCTGCAGTCACAGGACGTGGAACCGCTGAGGGACACCCCTTGGTTTCTTCTGTCCCTTCCAGGGCCACCGGATTCTGTGAGTCTGCTACTACCGACAAGGCCTGGCCTCACTTGGCTGGCATTGAGAACCTTTCTTTCTTTCTGCAGAATCAGAACAAGCCAATCCACCAATGGCGCCAATCCCGGAGAGGTGCTGCAGGCCACAGCCATTAAACTCATGCACATAAAACTCCACCCAAGCAGAGGTCAGCTTCAACCGGTGACACACGGCAGGGGGAACTTAGAACAAATCCTCTTCCTAACAAACACCTGGCCTTCCCGGAGGCATCCAGGTTTCCCACACGTAGAACCAGCCAGTGGGTGAAGGAAGCCGGGCAGACCCAAATCTTATGCTGTCTGTCTTTTTTTGGGGGGGGGGGGGAGAATACCCATGGTCCAGCATGGCAGCACAGATATGCAAAGCTATAAGTTAAAAATGCATGCAGAGAATCTCACAGCAAAGCCACACGCTTCCTTAAGCATGCCAGAAGTGCCTTGATGGGGGGGGGGGGGGGGCCCGCAGACAATCAATGAGCATTCCTTGCAAGAACCCGGCAAGGAACCAGCACCAAAAATGGGCCAGTGGTCCGCCGCAGGATTATGATATACCTTCTGCCATAACTGGGGTGGGGGGAGAAACAACATTAACACTCCTTTGGCAGATAAATTATCAAGATTAAGAGAGCTCAGGTTTGCCCAGAAAACCTCCCCTGATGATCCCAGAGGTACAGGAGCATCTTCATTTCCTCTGTGATGAAATGAGCCACTCTGCACATGCCCAAGGGTACTCTTCCCCCCTTTACAAGGTGGCTTGGGTGGCCCAGCGTAGTCTGATAAGCTGAGCTGGGTCGGTCCTGGTTAGTCCTCGGATGGGAGACTGCCAATGAAGTCCAGGGTTGCTACGCAGAGGCAGGCAATGGCAAACTACCCCTGCTCACCTCTGGCCTTGAAACTCCTACAGGTCAGCTGCAACTTGATGGCACTTTCCACCCTCATAGCGTCTCCTTGCAAGTATGAAAAAAGGCACTCTGCACATGATCACGAGTACTTTCCCTGCTTTAATACAACGAACAGCACACAGTCCTGTGGCCGAAAACAGGATCCCAGCCTCGTGCTGTAAAACCCCTACCCCAAAAGCAACCCTTCCCGAACTCAGTTACTCGGTTATGTGCTCCCGAGCTCGGGCGCTGGGTTCAAGTCCTGTGCCCTGCTGAGCCCCGACTTATCATTTAAGTCCCTTAGCGACATAATAATAATATGTCACAAAACCCAGATTTTTAAAACCACCGGCTCTTGACAGGAGGACCCAAAGCAACAGTTCTGAGAAAGGAAGCTGAGGCAGAAGGAGAAATGTTTGAATTGAGAGCGTTTCCACGGGAGGGAGGGGTTGGGAAAGGGTGGGGGTTCCAATGTCAGCCCCGTTTATAAATAGATCCGGCAAGGACAGGTGGTCCCCTGTCAACCAGCGGGTAACCAACACAGCAGGAGGACCGGGGGAAGCCAGGAGAACCGGCACAGGAGGCAGAAGCGGGGCGGGGGGGGTGAAGAGAGAGAGCTATCAAAAGCGGGCATGCAGTTTCTTACCCCTTCCCTCCCCCCCCCCCATCTCCCTGTATCCAGTTGCTAAGGGGCTGACACCGCTGCTAATCTGTTGCATAACCAATCTCACTGCAGCAGGAGCGGTAGGGGGGAGGGAGGAAGGGGGGGGGGGGAAGAAGAGTCATAATAATAATTAAAAGAGGAGAATCGAGCCAGCCCCACCCCCCACCCCAGCCCCACGGGGGAGAGGGAGAGAGACTTCCCTGGGTCAGCCTTTCCAGGAGCAGCATGCCAGCGGGTGAGTGGTTTTCGCCAGGCTCTCCGGGCGCCCAGCTTTTTACTTGCAAACAAAAGATTGCCCCCCCCCCAAGGCGGGGGGGGGGGGGGGGGAGAGAGAGGGAAGTGAGGCCAGAATCCGGTAGGGGGGCAGGCGGACACCTTGGAGGGGGCACCGCTCCCTTTGCCCCCTCCCCTCCCCTCCCCTCCCCTCCCCTCCCGGGGGCCGCCGGGGCTCTGCTTGCTCTTTACCGTTCAGCCGGACCGTGAACTGCCTCCTCTTGCGGTCGTGCTCCACCTGGATGGGACAGCTCGCCTCCAGGATGTTGAGCGGCGCCGCTTGGGCCATGGCTCCAGGTGGAGGAGGTGGCTCCCGCGGGCGCCTCCTTGCGCCTCCTTCCTCTCCCTCGCCCGCTTGGCGTGTCCGTGGGCCGGGCTCTGCCTTTTGTGAGCCTGGGGTGCCTGCGCTGGAAGGGGGCCGCCGGGGAGCAGGGGGATCGGGCCGGGCCGGGCTCCTGCGCCTTTCCCTCCTCCTCCTCCTCCTCCTCCTCCTGCCCTGGGGAACTTCAGCAGGGGAAGCCGCCGGGGCGAGGAGGACGGCGGAGAGGCATCCTAATCTCCCTGCCGAAAACTGACACACACACACACAAACACAACACACACACACACACACACAAAAAGGAGCTAGGAAATCAGCTGTGGACTCACGTGCCAGCCGGCCAGCCAATGGCCTCGCTGCCTTTTTCTGTTTTGATACATTCCATTCGACTCTTAAAGGGGCAGGCCTCTTCGGCTTCAGCCCCCCCCCCCCCCCCCCGCCTTCCACTAATCGATTTCTGTTTCGTTCCAGCAGTTCTCTTTGGTACGGGCGGAAGAGTGGAACACAGTTTGAGTCTTGCTGGCATCTTTAAGGCCAACCAAGTTTAATTCTGGGGATAGGCTTTTGGGTGCAGGCACACTTCTCCAGTATCTGAAGAGGTGTGCCTGCCTGCACACAAAACTTATATCCAGAATTAAACTTGGTTGGTCTTAAAGGTGCCACTGGACTCAAGTTCTGTTCTGTTGCTTCAGACCAAGAGGGCGACCCACCTGCATCTAACAAGTGAGCAGTGTGACTCGGGAAGCTACTCCCCGGCCACAAATGTTGTGAGTCTTTAAGTTGCTGCTGGATTCTTGCCCTTTTCTATTGACTGGTGGAATGAGTGGTTAGAGTGCCAGACTAGAATCTTGGGAGATCCAGGTTCGAATAGCCAACCAGCTGGTTGGGTGACCAGGAGTCAGTCACAAACTCTCATCCTATAGGGTTGGCAGCTCTGGGTTGGGAAATACCTAGAGATTTGGGGGGTGGAGACTGAGGAGTGTTTGGGGAAGGGAGGGAGGGACTTCAGTGGGATATAATGCCATAGACTCCACCTTCCAAAGCAGCCATTTTCTCCAGCTGAACTGATCTCTGCCGCCTGGAGATGAGTTGTAATAGTGGGAGATCTCCAGCCACTATCTGGAGGCTAGCAAACAGGAGAGGAAGTTGCGAAAAGAAGGTATACAATCCAAGAAAAACAATCGCAACCAATTTACTAATGCAATCCTTATCTCTATTATCTCTAACTGACAGGAATGTGAGCAAAGCCGATGGCTGAGAGCAGCTTTGTGCTTTGAGATGGAAATTCAACTAATGAGTTTTTGGACTGTCTCCCGACCATGAAGAAACCTTATTGTGAAATGGGGTCTCCCAAGTTGACAGCTCATAGCCGGGATGGTACCTTGGATTATTGAATTACTAAATATTTGACTGAGGAATTGCAGAATTGGATCCCATCAGAGAATCTTCATGGCGCTTTGGTATGAGCCACGACTCAAGTTGGAACGGCTGTAGAAATGACTGACTTGGATAAATACCAAGGACTTTGCTTCGGGTTAAGACTGCATCTTTAACGGCACTGTATTGATTTATCATAATTATCTGACTATCTGGAGGCTGGTGACTCTACCGCCTAGTAGTTTGAAAGACCTGAGCAAGGCTATCAATGACAGGATGTTTTGGAGGATATGAATTTACAGGGTCACCATAAGTCAGAAGCCACTTGATGACAGTTAATACACACAGCCTACCTTACAGGGGGGTTGTCAGGATTAAATGTAGGATGTGCGAATGCAAACTATATGACGTGACACCCCGCTGAAGTCCCTCCCTTCTCCAAAGGCCATCTTCTCCAGGCTCCACCCCTCAAATCTCCAGGAATTTCACAACCCGGAGCTGGCATGGGATGAGGGTGGGTTAATAAACTGGGTCTAACCATTAAACACGCTTTGGTTGCAACCACATGCACAATTAGTCCCGACATCGGTGCGAATGCCGGGCGGATTAAAGGAGCGCGATCGGACAACAACATCTGGGAAGCACCCCATAGCTGTCGGCAACCCGTTTTCCTCTGCCACACAAGCAGAGTTAAAAAACACATAAGAACATAAGAGAAGCCAATGTTGGATTGGGCCAATGGTCCATCCAGTCCAACACTCTGTCACACAGTGGCCAAAAACACCAGGTGCCCTCAGGAGGTCCACCAGTGGGGCCAGGAAGCTCTCCTACTGTTGCCCCCCCCCCCAAACTCCAAGAATACAGAGCATCACTGGCCCCAGACTGAGAGTTCCTATCTATACTTTGTGGCTAATAGCCACTGATGGACCTCTGCTCCATATGTTTATCTAATTCCCTCTTGAAGCCGGCCATGCTTGTAGCCGCCGCCACCTCCTGTGGCAGTGAATTCCAGGTGTTAATCACTCTTTGGGTGAAGAAGTACTTCCTTCTATCTGCTCTAACCCGACTGCTCAGCAATCTCATGGAGTGCCCGCGAGTTCTTGTATTGTGAGAAAGGGAGAAAAGGACTTCTTTCTCTATCTGCTCTATCCCATGCATAATCTTATAAACTTCGATCATGTCACCCCTCAGCCGTCGTTTCTCCAAGCTACAGAGCCCCAAGCACTTCAACCTTTCTTCATAGGGAAAGTGTTCCAACCCTTTTATCATTCTAGTTGCCCATTTCTGCACTTTTTCCAATGCTATACACCTCGGAAAGTCCAGTAGCAAATGGGTTGCTACGGGCCATGGGTGGACTTTCCCCTGTCTGATCACTCCAGTGCGCTCTCATGGCGTTGGGATGGTCTGATCAGGCCATCCCAACTCCGTGCCATTCTTCTCCCCCCCCTTGCAGTATGTGCATCATCACCCACTCTATAGGGAGTCCTTGGTGCAGAGGTGCGAATCATTGATCCCTCGTTTAAGCGCATCAGGAACAAACGGCAAACCCCCCCCCCGCCCCCCCGGACTCACTGCGGTTGCATCTGATCACTGAGTGGCAGGCTGTGCCCACAGCTTCCAAAGACTGTGTGATCGTGCAACTGTGGTTCAATTTCCACCAGAGGAAATAGCCTCTCCCCCCCTCCTCCACTGCTTTATCTCGGCCGTGTGACCACAACCTTTATTTACTTTTGTACCACAACAGGAACAAATTCCTATGCTGCAGGTATTTAAGCCCGAGCGCAGCCAGAGGTATGAACCCATCTGGCAAGAGCTGGAGAATTCTTTGATTTTGGTTCTTAGCCTCTGGGCTTGCCACAAGTGGCTCGCAATAAGCAAGGCCAGCAGATCCCAGACTAGGCCATGAGACCATCCACTGGGCTCCTTCCCATCCGCTTATTTAAATCGCATTATTTTGTGAGCTGCTTACAAAATAATACGGCTATTTCTTCTATAAGGGATTGCCCTTTAAGGAGGCATTGAGGTACAAACACTTAAATAAATAAGCAACCAGATCCTTTCTTCTAAAATAGAAAATAGTTATTTGCCTCTCAGACTTCAAACCATAAGAACAGATATGGGTGCCTCGCTGGATCAGACCAGTGGTCCATCTATTATTATGACTAACTTCACTTATAGCCTACCTTTCTCACTGGGACTCAAAATGGATTACGAACTACGAAAAGTCTGACAGCAAGGGCCTCTAATAAACGATGAAGAAAGCCTAGGATGCCAGAACTGGGAAACTGTGTAAACAAAAAAACAAAACCCCTCTAAGTTAGGGGTCCCCAACCTTTTTGAGCCTGCAGGCACCTTTGGAATTCTGACAGGGTGTGGTGGGCACAGTGACAAAATGGCTGCCACAAGTGGTGGAGCCAGCCACAAAATGGCTGCCACAGCTCACCTTCAGTCACACAGTGAAGATCTTTGTGCTGTGGTAGCAGCTGCCTAAAAGTTACTGCTGGGCCTCCTGAGGGCTCCTGGTGTTTTTGGCCACTGATCCAACATTGGCTTATCTTATGTTCTTAAGCCATGGTAAATCCAGATACCATTATGGCTGCATCCTGGCTCCCTGACGGATACCCAAATCAGATTATGAAGTAATACAATATGGCTGACTGGGTGGGACAGATGAGCTTGCACAACCTACCATTCGTTCACGTCTAATGTTTTCATGAGTCAACTTAAAACAGGAGTTGTGTACTACCTCCAGTAATTTGAATGTGTGGATTGTCGTTCCCCACCCCCCCCAATCATCATCTTCCCCTGAAAAATATGGGTACACCCATACACCCGCTTTGAGATCTTGGGTTAGCCTGACTGTTTGAAGGACAGAACATGGCTGCCTCTTGTGTAAATTGTAACACATCTGAAGTAAATGTCAAAAATAACCTGAATTAGTAAAGATGCCTGAGCAGTGATTTTCTCATTATTTACTATCTGTGTATTGTCATCAATGCGCCTGACTTTTTACAGTATAAGCAAGAAAAATGACAAGAAAAGAAAAGAAATCCAACTAAGGCCTCTGCCCAGAGGAGCTTACAATATCCATTTTGACAGAACAAAGTTTGAGTCCAGTTTAATTCTGGGTATAAGCTTCCATGTGCATGTGTTTATGCCCAGAATTACAATTTGTTGGTCTTAAAGGTGCTACTGGACTCAAACTTTGTTCCATTGCTTCAGACCAACAGGGCCACCCACCTGAAACTGTCATTTTGACTGCAGGGAGAGGCCCAGCTAAACAATGTGTGAATGCTGACTTTTGAAGGAGGTAGACCACAGAGAGCACAGTCTTCAACACTCAGGGCACTGTTGTAAATCAGGAAAATTCTGCATTTGACCCACTGTGTGGGTTTCTTCCTAGGATTAAATGGAATCCTTGATACATGAGTCATGACAGCAACTGATGTAGTAAGTGGCTAAAGGTGAAGGGCAGGAACAACCTGCTTTTACATACTTCCCCCCCTCCCCAACTCTCCAAGTTTAGTTTTTAATTAAGTTTCTTACTGGACTCCCAGCTCCCCTTCCAAGTGCTGAGACCCTGCCTATGTGTCTCCCGCTGCCCAGCACCTGGTCACCATGGAGACAGATTATGGCCTTGCATGCCCCCTGGAGGAATAGCCACTTGCCAACTGCCTGCCTTCCCCCGGCACTCCTCTTAAAATAGCGTGTTTAAGATGGTGGAGGTCTATGTGGTACAGAAAACTACTACCAGCATCAAAGGTTATAAAGTATTTATTAAAAAGAAAATGTTTACAAGTATCCTTTTAGCACAACACCAGACTGAGCAAGGGATCCAAAAGAAATAGGTAAAATGGAAATCCTCTGTCCCTCTCTGTATACATGCCCTATCAGATGTTAAAATAGGGCAGGCTCCTAAAGCTTAGGAAGTTACAAATCTCTACAGAGTTCCTATTACTTTGAAGCTTTTTGTAGCATGTTGGGGCAGCACGTGGTCAATAGCTGCATCCTTCAGACCTCAGTTAAAAGTTCTCTCTCCTTATGAACTCCCTGATGACGCCCTGATTTTTGGTTTCCCTGATGAACCCAGCACAAAAGAGGCCTCCTTCCTGCTATAAGGAGTTTTTATCACCTCTCTTTCTGCCGCCACTGCCCCCCCCCCCCAACCCAGGTCAAGCCAGGTCAGAGAAGTGTTTCCTGCAGCTTCTTCCTGGAGATTATTCCTGGAACTTTTCTAGCCTGAAGTCCTCCAACTATCTGTTCCCTGCTTGGAAAAGCAGGGAGAACTTGACCCACCCCCTTGTCTCTAGCTAGAGCTATCAGCATTTGTATGAAGGTAAGCTGGAAAGCAATTAGACTGCCTTCCCCCCTTCCAGCTTGTTCACTGCCCCGGCGGGAGGGCCTTTTAAAACTCAGAGGGAAGGTTTTGCTCCTTTCAAACCTCCAAAGAAAAAACAAATTTCTTCACAGATGCCAAAAAAGAGGACATATAGAAAACCTAACATAAGGGCAGGACTCCCTGGCTATTCAGCTTACCAGGAAAGATCCTGATGGTCAGGGACAAACTGAGATGTACTGCTAGGGTTGCCAATTCCTGGAGATCTGGGGGCGGTGCCTGTGGAGGAGAGAATCTGGGGAGGAATTTCACCTAGAATCTAAGGTACACCATAGAGTCCAACCTCCAAAGCAGCCATTTTCTGCAGGGAAACTGATCTCCATAGTCTGGACATCAGCTGTAATTCCAGGGGATCCCCAGTGTTATGTACTGGTGGCGCTTCAGTGAGCGAGTTCAGCTTTGGATGAGCCTATGGTCGCTGCATCCCGTCCTCATCACCAGTATTAAATATTGAGACGAGGCAGCTCTTTTCAAAACAACACTGATAAGTATTGGAGTCGGGAGTCCATGGAATAGTGAAACAGCTAGATCTTTATTGCTGGTCCGGATGAAGCATGCAACCCAGGGCTCCAAGCCCTCCTTTTATGCTGGTCAGGGACAATCCCCTGACCTCACCCAACTGGCCTGATAGGCTATTAGAAGTCTATTTACATTTCATAGGTTCCCTGGGAGAAACCTAGGTACAGGATTGGTGGCCGGTTTGAATCCACCTGGCCTTTGTTCTCCCTGGCTGAAGCTCAGGTAGTTTCTTGGCCATGTGCTCTGGCCATGCTCTGGCCATGTGCTCTGGCCATGCGGTCGCAATGAAGAGAGCACATGGCGACCGCATGGTCAATACATAACACCCCTCCCCCCATAGTCCAGAACCCTTCTGCACACATAGTCTTTGAGATAGTCCGGGCGTCTGCGCTCACGTCCAGAGCGCCGGGGGGTTGTAAGGCGGGGCGTGTTGCTAGTGTCGGCAGGTTGCGGTGTGGGTAGTTGTTCTGCTGGCGGGGCCTGTCTGCTCGGGGGTTGTTCAGGTGTGGGTGGTGCGACTGCTTCGTCCGCGGGCAGGAGCGGCATCTCCGCAGTCTCCGGATCCGGGTCTGGCGCTGCTTCTGGAGTCGTGTCGATGTCACGGTCTGTTGGTGCAGGGAGTTCGGGGGCCTGGGTATCATCGTGGTTCTGGGTACGGCGTCGAATCTGGTCAATGTGCCGTTTCCAGACTACACCATCTTCCGTAAGGACCTCATAGGAATAAGGCCCTGTGACTCGGACGATCCTCGCGGGGAGCCATGTCGGACCCCGCGCGAAGTTCTTTGCGTATACGGGGTCTTCGGGAGCAAATACTCGGGCAGCTGGCCGGTCCTCCATTGTCGGGTTCCCCTCGATTGCTCGGTCGGGATGTAGGCGGTCCAAGACGGTTCCCAGTCGTCTTCCCATCAGAAGTTCGGCTGGCCGGCGCCCGGTCCCTGAGTGGGGTGTGTTCCGTTGGGAGAACAGGAACTTGTACAGCTGCTCTTCCCAGTCGCCATGCTCCATCTTCTTTAACGCATCCTTCGTTGTCCTCACCATGCGCTCGGCCTGGCCATTGGTTGCGGGGTGGAACGGAGCAGAGCGGATGTGGCGCAGACCGCAGGCTTCCACAAACCGTTGAAACTCGCCGGAGGTGAAGGCGGTCCCGTTGTCGGTCACGAGAGTTTCTGGCATTCCGTGTGTCGCGAAGATCGGCCAGAGACTTCTTAAGGCAGCGTTGGTGGAGGTCGAAGCTACCGGCACTACCTCAAGCCACTTGCTGTAGCTGTCAACAACGATAAGAAACAACCGGCCCTGGACCGGTCCCGCGAAGTCTAGGTGCAGGCGGGACCAGGGCTTGTTAGTAGATTCCCAGGATCGGACAGGAGCGTGTGGTGGATCTGGCCGTGACTCCTGGCATTTGGTACACTTCTGGACCCGCCCCTCAATGTCTTTGTCCAGGCCTGGCCACCATACGTAACTCCGGGCCAGAGCTTTCATGCGCACAATTCCCGGGTGAGCCTCGTGGAGGGCCTCTAGCACTCGGGGCCGCAGGGGCCCGGGGATCACCACTCGAGATCCCCATAGCAGGCATCCCTTGTGGGCCGATAGTTCGTGCCTGCGTGCCATGAAAGCGGCAAAATCTGGTCCTGGTTTTTCCGGCCACCCCCTTCCCACCCAGTCCGAGACACGGGAAAGGATGCGGTCCCGCCGCGTGCGACGGGCCACATCTGATACCTGTACGGGGCGCTCCGGTAGATCCTCTAGGAGCGCGACGTGGAAAGCGGGAGCCGGATCAGGGTCGCAGGACGGGAGGGGAAGACGGCTGAGGGCGTCTGCATGACCCATCGCCTTCCCCGGGCGATGTACCAATTCGTAGGAGTAGCCTGACAAAAAAATTGACCACCGCAGGACCCGCGGTGACAGCATGTGAGGGGTCTGCCTGTGGGGGGCAAGGAGACCCAGCAGCGGCTTGTGATCTGTGGCCACGGTGAACGACCGTCCGTAGAGATAGTCGTGAAATTTCCTGACGCCAGCTACGATTGCTAGGGCCTCCTTGTCGATCTGGGCGTAGTTCCGTTCTGCCGACGACAGGGTCCTGGAGTAGTAGGCAACCGGTACCTCCTTTCCGTTGGGTAGCCGGTGTCCCAAGACCGCCCCAACGCCGTAGGGGGATGCGTCGCAGGCCAGGATGACAGGGAGCCTCTCATCGAAATGCGCTAAGACCGCATTTGAAATTAATAAGTCTTTGACGGCCCGGAAGGCTGCATCATGCTTGGGACCCCAGGCCCAAGCCGCTCCCTTGTCCAGGAGACGATGCAGGGGTTCAGCGACCGCCGCCTTGTGCGGAAGGAAGGCGTGGTAGAAGTTCACAAGTCCCAAGAACGCCTGGAGTTCCGCCTTTGAGGACGGGCGGGGTGCACCTGTAATTGCCGCTACCTTCTCCTTTGTAGGGTGAATGCCGTCTGCGGTGACTTGGAACCCCAAGAAGGTCACCGAGGAGACTCCCAGGGTGCACTTGTCTTTTCGAACCTTGAGACCCGCGTCCTGGAACCTTTGCAGCACCATCCGGAGGCGAGCTGCGAACGTGTCGGCGTCCGGGGCGGCGATGAGGACGTCGTCGAAGAACGGCTTCACTCCTGGAACATCTTTTAGGAGAGAATCCATTAGATTTTGAAAGATTCCGGGTGCTACGCTGACCCCAAATTGGAGGCGTTTTACCTTGAACGCTCCCTTGTGAGTCACAATCGTTTGTGCCTCGGCCGTTGCTTCGTCTACGGGAAGCTGCTGATAGGCTTGGGCCAAGTCTAATTTTCCAAATATTTTGGCACCCGCGAGGGAGGCCAGAACATGGCTGACCACCGGTACCGGGTACGCGTGGTCCTGTAATGCCTTATTAATTGTACATTTGTAATCCGCGCAGATGCGGACTTCCCCGTTAGCTTTGAGGGGGGTCACAATGGGAGTCTCCCACTTGGCGTGGGAGACCGGCTCGAGCACCCCTTGTGCCACGAGCTTTTCCAACTCTGCCTCCACTTTGGGCTGGAAGGCGAGTGGTGGCCGGCGGACGGCCACGCGGATGGGCCGGACTGCCGGGTCCAGGTCGAAGGAAACCGGGGGTCCTTTGTAGCAGCCCAATGAGCCATCGAAAACGGCGGGAAATTCCTCGCAGACGGATGAGAAGTCAGTAGAGCCCATGCGGTGTATTCCGGTCCACTGCACTCCGAGCGGCTTGAACCAGGCGCGACCTAGGAGACTGGTTAGATTGCGCTCCACCACGAGAAGGTCCAGCAGGCCATTAAAGGCATGGTACTGGACCCGGACCCTGGCTAGCCCCTTAATAGCCACTGGGTTTTTCTGGAAGTCCCGGAGGACCAACCCAGCCGGCAGCCGCAGCCAGCGTGCCCCCTTCGGGCAGAGGCGGCGGAACGTAGCTGCGGACACAATTGAATATGCTGACCCTGAGTCCAGTTCCATGGAGCAAGGAACTCCCTCTATTCGGAGAGACATGGAAATTGCGCCCGGGATGGGCTGAGGCAAGTTCATTACCGTGGCCGTGGGAACGACACTACCCACTTCTTCGAAGTTCGCTGCTGGGGCACGGTGGCTGTTCCTCAGGCGGCAGGCCCGGGCGAGATGTCCTGCTTTCCCGCAGGCACGGCAGATGGCATCACGGAAGCGGCATGTCCGTCTGTCGTGGGGGTCCCCACAGCTGGCGCACGTTGGGGCCTGCCTGTTGAGGGAAGCAGGAGAGGGAACAGAGACAGATGCTGGGCGCCGGCCCTTGGGCCTGGGGACGCCGGGCTCACCCTTCTTCGAGCGTGGTTGCATCCGGTGGACGTCCTCTTCTTCGCTTGAGTCGGGTTCGGGAGGAGCCGCCTGGTGGACTTTGGTGGCTGCCTTGTCCTTTTGCGTTGTCTCGAAGGCTGCCGCAGTTTCGAGCATCTTCTCCAAGGTTGGCTCCGGCATTGCCATGAGGCGCCGGCGGAGCTTGGCTTCCCGGACCCCTCCCATGAAGGCGGTCTCCACGTGGTCATCCATGTGGCGGAATTCGCAGCCCACGGCTAGTCGACGGAGTTCAGCCAGGAAAGTGGCGGCCGACTCCCCCGGCTGCTGCTGGCGCTGTATGAACTCCCAGCGCCTGGCCAGTTTTGATGGCTTCGGGGCGAAGTAATCGCCGAGGGTCTTGGTGAGCACGTCGTAAGACACCTCGGTGGGGTCTTGCGGGGCTAGTAGGTTCTGGGCCACCCGCATGACCTCCACCCCTCCGGAACTCAAGAGCCAGGCACTCTTCAGGTCCGCATCTGTGATTCCGCGGACCTTAAAGGCACAACCCAGCGTCTTGAGCCAGGACTCCCACGTCTCGGGGCGAGACGTATTGAAAGGGGTAATTGGTCCCGGAGCGTTTGCCATATTTACCAGAGCAGGAGCGGCGGCGGCTGTTTGAGCGATGTCCTCGTGTCTTGCGGCGGTGCCGGGGAGCACTGAGGCTTGGCGCTGGCTAGTGCCGGAGGATTGGGCTCAGAGCGGCTTGCGGCGAGGCGTTGGAGCGCTGGAGCTCGGAGATGCCTGCGGCCGGCGGGACAGAGCTCGCTGTGCTGCTGTGGTCTGCTGGAGAGTCGCTCATCGGGATCCCATCCTCGTCGCCACTGATAAGTATTGGAGTCGGGAGTCCATGGAATAGTGAAACAGCTAGATCTTTATTGCTGGTCCGGATGAAGCATGCAACCCAGGGCTCCAAGCCCTCCTTTTATGCTGGTCAGGGACAATCCCCTGACCTCACCCAACTGGCCTGATAGGCTATTAGAAGTCTATTTACATTTCATAGGTTCCCTGGGAGAAACCTAGGTACAGGATTGGTGGCCGGTTTGAATCCACCTGGCCTTTGTTCTCCCTGGCTGAAGCTCAGGTAGTTTCTTGGCCATGTGCTCTGGCCATGCTCTGGCCATGTGCTCTGGCCATGCGGTCGCAATGAAGAGAGCACATGGCGACCGCATGGTCAATACATAACAAACACGCTTCTTTATTGAACTGTGAACCGAAGAACCAGGCTCAACAGGAGCCAATTTATACTATTGAAAAACCACACCCACCTCAAACAACAACCAGTAACAAGTAGGCAGTCAGACTCCTTCGTTTGCATGAACTATATACAAAGCAACTTTATGCCCTTGCAGCTATTGGGCTATATTCCATAATTCTGATTGGCTGTTGCCGGTGAAGCCACCAATAGTCTTGTAGGCTTTTGGAGCCTTGCTGAGACTGTAGCTCCACCAGTCCATAACATTCAGGTTCCACCTGGAGATTGGCAGCCCTATCTATTGCTCAGAACAAGTGTCCCCAACGTGGTGGTCAAGCGTGCCATGGTGCTCGCTGATACCAAGTGTATTTATTTATTTATTGCATTTGTATGCTGCCCTTCCCACATGTGGGGCTCAGGGCAGGTAACATCAAAACTTTGTGTACAGCACAATCAGTACAAACACCCAATGTCTAGGATCGGGCCAGGTGGCTTTTGCCCTGCAGGTCTTCTGATTGGCTGTTGGAGATTTGATTGGCTGTACAGATTTTTTTTTTAAATGTTGTTTTGGCAGTGGCTGCCGCCACAGCACAAGGAACTTCACTGTGTGGCTGAAGGTGAGCGGCAGCAGCCATTTTGTGGTTTGCTCCAACTCCTGCAGCAGCTGCAGCCATTCTGTGGTGGCCGTTTGGTCGCTGCTCTCGCCATGCCATGTCAGAATCCCGAAGGTGCCCACAGGCTCAAAAAGGTTGGGGGGGGGCCTGGCTCAAAAGGCTACGGTAGAATGGACATTTGTTAGTGTTGAAGGTACCATAGGACTCCTGTTTATTCTCACCACACCCTAGTCTTAGGGTTGCCAGCCTCCAGGTGGGGCCTGGGGATCTCCCGCTTGTACAGCTGATCTCCAGCTGACAGAGATCAGCTCTCCTGGAGAAAAAATGGCTGCTCTGAAGGGTGGCCTCTATGGCCTTGTACCAAGCTGAGGCCTCTCCCCACCCCAAACCCCGCCCTCTCCTGGATCCACCCCCCAAATCCCCAGGTATTTTCCAAGCCAGACTGGGCAACCCTACCTAGTCTAAATTTGCAAGGGCCACAGTGGGAGCCAGCTTGGTGAGGGAGGGGCAGCTCTGAGTCAGGGGCTGAAACTGCTCTATGGGTCGCCTGCTGCCCCATTCCTGGTCTCCACATGATTGGAGTCACTTCCCATTTCTCTTCCTTCCATCTCCAGTGTTGTCGTTGCAGAGGGTCTGAATGGACAGCGAAGAATTTGTGGAATGGAGGTGGGCGGAGAACATGCAACTCTCCAAGCATGCCCATGCTCTTTACTCATGCAGCTCATTTGCCTACGCTCTTCCTCCAGGGCCACAGGGCCTTCTCTGTGATCCCGGCACCAGGCAAAGAGGAGAGGGAGGTTCATGGTTCAGATGGAAAAGGGAGATTTAGCATACGGCTGCCAAGCTGCAGGCCAGTTGGGGCCTGGAGATCTCCCCAAATTATCTCCAGACTACAGAGATCCATTCCCCTGGACAAAATAGCAGCTTTGGGGGCTGGACTCTACAGCATTATACCCTGATAAAGTCCCTCCCCCATCCCCACACTCCCTAGACTCTGCCTTCCCCCCTATTAAGTATTGAGGCAGAGGTGATGAATCCAGCAAGCAGGCTTTTATTCATAACATAGTTCAGCTCTAAAGACAAACTCTAAGAGAGCAGCACTCTAATTTATACTGTTCCAACAAATAACTTTCAACAATGTAAATATATACAAGCGATATTATTGGACCCAAGCAGGGCTCAGCGATTGGGCACCTAGATTGGCTTAAGGACCAATGGGAGTCTTTATTAGTCAGCCAATGAGAATTGGAGCATTAGGTTACCAGAGCCCTTTCATAGGTAAACCATAGTTGTAATGCAGCATAATCAAGAACACAAACACAATACCCCCAAATGGCAGGAATATCGCAACCTGCAGTTGGCAAACTTAATTTAGCAGCAGGTTAATTTTTTTTCCTCCCACACATCCCAAACAGTTTATTATCCTACCTTCGCCTAAGGTCAGAGGTTTAGAAATGAAACTGCATTATCCACCATACAAAGAACTGCTTTATTATTATTCACAGCCAAAACAACCATAGCTTCAAAATGAAAGTCAGAAATTAAACCATTCCTAAGCTTATGGTGCAAAAACTTATGGAACTTATACATAATGGAAAAAATATCCGACATAATGAACCCAACAAAATCTAATGGTGAATTTAGTGAATTTACAATAATATGGCTACCGATCTTATCCCATCTAGTTTCTCAAGGAACAATACCAGAGATAATAGACATTCTTCATTTATAGTAAATGTTGATGTCAACCCTAAGCTTATGAAAAATGCACTCTTTTATGCTGTTAAATTTAGGTATACTTATCCTGTAAATGATTATTATTACTTGTTATTGGAATTTTGAAAATTGAATAAATTATATGGGGGGGAAATGTGGATGTTATGTATTGGGACTGAAAAATTTCAGGACTGTTCTACCAGAGACTGGTTGAGCTTGGAGCCCAAGAACAATAGCCCACCAGGACTCTGGAAGTAACCAATCAAGAAGTCATGTTATGTAAACAGCCTATCGTTGGGAGTGGGATGTGTTTAGGTGTGGCAATTGCATGCTATTTAAACAGGGCTGGGGCCCTGGAGTTCAGTCTGAAATCCCTAATAAAGTAGAGATGATCACTAGCAGTGAGTCTGCTGCTTCATGGAACCCACTATTTAACAGTAGAGCTTATTGAAATCCAGCCCTCATGATCACAAGGGCAGAGTTTTCATAGAGAGAGAGCCCTTCATATTTCAGAACACATGTGATAAAGAGTCTCTCAGGCCATCCCACTGACAACAGGACTGAATCTATTTAGTGCATTTTTTAAAAAGTTGCTTTTGCTCAGAGTAGCGTGTGTAGTTTTTTTGTCCTTGTTTTACCCTCACAACATTCCTATGAGGTAGGTTAGTCTGACAGAGAGACAGAGCATGCAGGCAACTGACCTAAGGGCACCCAGCAGCACTAGTGAGGATTTGAACCTGAGGCCCCCAGATTGTAGTCGAACCCCCTGACCACTACGCTGCTCAAGGTAGCAGAGATGGATGGTCTGCCATTAATAAAAAATGATCTCTGTATGCAAGGCCGGCCCTAACAGCAAAGGGAAGGCTTCTTTCTTCTGTGTTGTGTTACGTGTAATCACATGTAATTCTATTTTTTCTCTCATAATTTTTAAGCGACAGAATGTAGCTAACTGGCCAGTGTACGTCAGTGGTTAAAAGTGTCGGACTAGTATCTGGGAGACTCAGGTTCAAATCTCCACACGTGCCATGGAAACTCAATAGGGTTGCTAGAAACCCACCAGGGGCGGGGAAAACCCCGCTTTTGTGGGACACTTCCCTGCCACCAGCCAGCTGGCCGGCGACGGGGGGGGGGGGAATCCTGCCCCCAACTGGCCCAAAAAGTGACATGATAATGTCACCCGGAAGTGATGTCATTATGTCACCCACAGCGTGTGACGATGCTGTAGTTTTTGGACAAAGCTCTATGGTAAAATCAGCTACAAACCATAGAGTTTTGCCCAGAAACTACAGCGTCACCCTCCCCAATGTTAGCAGCGTGACGGTGTCACTTTCAGGTGACATCATCATGATGCGTGCGTGGAGAAGATCCCAAGGAGGACTCAGGAGCCCCTTGCTGGCTCCCAGGTAGGACTCCAAAACTCACTGGGTGACCTCGGACCAGTTGCCATCTCGCGGCCTAACCTACCTCACAGGGTTGTTGTGAGGATCGAACAGAGGAGATTAGAATGATGTACACCACTTTGGGTCCTCATGAGGGGTGAACGGCGTGATACAAATGAAACAAATAAATAAAATTTTAACAGAGGTAGGACAGTCTTCTCAGCTGACGCTTCATTTAACCTTTGCCACTTTGTCCCCATTTCCCCACCGAAATGCCACCTTTCACTAGCAAAAATAAAGCAGGGTTAAAAGCAATTTGGAGGCAGCAATTTATTAAAATTGGCTTTATTCATGTTATTTATAGTCCACCTTTCTCAGAGGGACTCAAGACGGATTACACAGAGGGAGCCAGTACAGTCACAGACGCAGGACATCCAACAACCAAATGCATTAGGATTTTAGAAGTCTGGGACCACCAGAAGAACTGATGCAGAGCCTAAGGGTCATTTTACACCTCCCCTCTAAAGTAGTTTGACTGCTGTCTTTTCCTGTGCTGATTTCACAGTGGTGTGAAATTTCACTCCAGGGGGTCTAAGTGCACTAATCAACAGCAATTGTTTAAAGCAGAATAAAGCCGGTTGAATACTAGCTTGACCACAGGAGGGCAATTAGTAGATGTGGACATTTCAGTAGCAGCACGGTTTCACACCGCACAGAGGTGTGGGCAGGTTTTTTTGGAACTAGAATGATTCCAGCGGGAAAGTCAGATATAAAAACAGCCTAAGTATCCACACGGCACATTAAGCAGTACAGAAGTTCCATAAACAGGATCTTGCTTACAATCAGCTAAATGCAGCAGACTAGACCACAGGCCTTAATCATTTGTCCAAGCAAGTTCGTAGAACCGTTTTGTTCCATGCCCCCTCAGGCAGGCCCTTCCACAAGTCAAGAGCTGCAATGAGCTTGCCCATTTGCAAGGCTGGCACTCCATTTTCACAGGGACAGAAAGTTTCTCTCTCTTCCCCACCCCCTCTCTGTGCCTTCCCCCCTCATACACCATGGAACTAAAGTCTCCACAACTGCATTTGGTAAAAGGCAACAGAAACCCTCTGCGAAAAGGATTGTGAAACTTGATGTCGCGTTCCCAACTTTGAGTCACGGTCCTTATCAGCCACAAATGTGTTTGTGAACTGGGTTCGCATATCGAAGTCACAAAGCCGTGTGTGAGAAGAAATAACCGAATGTGAACTTGGCTTGTGTTGATAACCACTGCTATGTTTCTGAGCGATCCTCAAAACACCCCGTTAAAATAACGCTAACAAACCGGGACTGGCGCTGTGAGGGATCATGGGAAAGAACAAAATGGGAATGCCCAGGATTCTACGCACAGACCAACTTCTCCTTCCCTCGCCCTTTTAACACTTTACATTATGCATCTCAGAGTATACTCGGTCCTCGCTGGGCTGGTTTTTGTCCCCTTCAGGTCAATATACTAAGTCAGTGGTGGCAAACCTATGGCACGAGTGCCAGAGGCGGCACTCAGAGCCCTCTCTGTGGGCACGCACGCCGTTTGGGCACTCAGTCTCTAAAAGTAAAAAGAAGACACAGACTCGAGGCTGGGCTGCTCTCAAACTTACAAAGTATGAGCCAAGGTTAGACAAATTATCAGCATGCATACAACAGCAAAAAATCACATTAATTGTTCAAAAGCATGCCAAATGCAAACTTTTACCTTTCAATAAAAAGTTGTTTGTATAATTAAAAGCTCTGTTATTGTGTTTTTCTTTTAAGACAAAAGATGTTAATGAGTTCTTTTTTCTAAACTAAAACCTCAGTATTCAGGTTAAATTGTCGTGCTGGCACTTTGCGATAAATAAGTGGGTTTTGGGTTGCAGTTTGGGCACTTGGTCTTTAAAAGGTTCGCCATCACTGTACTAAGTCATTTCTTTGGCATACCTTGGGAGTCCCCTGGGTATGTAGAGACTCCTTCCCTTGCCCGTAGGTGGCACTGTTGCGCTCCTTTAATGATTCCCCAGGAGCTATCAACTTTCCTGTTAGATCTTTGGTGGTGGTGGAAAGTGACATCCAAACAAGAAATGTAGCCGTGGCCCAGACAAGCCCAGTTTTGCCAGATCTTGGAAGCTAAGCAGGGTTGACTCTGGCCAGTACCTGGAAGGGAGATCTTGAAATACCAGAAGTCAGGAGCAGTGCTCCCTCTAAGCAGAGTTAGTGTGAGCTAGCTGACAGTTGTTTAGCCTCCAGCTCACATGCTTTTGTCTTAGGAAGGATGGCTCCGGAGCAAACTAATTTATGAAGCAGCCAAATCGCTCACTCAAAACTTTGACGCCAGTAGCTCATGAAGTAGAATTTTTGCTCACAAGACTCTGCAGCTTAGAGAGAGCCTTGGTCGGGGGGGGGGGCAGGCTTTATTCAGCCACCTCCCTGAATATCCCCCAGGCCCCCAGTAGGGGTCAGTCATCAAAGGTCACCATGACTTCCAGGTGCACACACACACTCACACACGCAGACATACACACAGATTAAGAAAATACAGGGAAATTGCCTGCCTTTCCATCTCTACCCTGGACTTCCTTGCTAGTCTCCTATCCAAATATTAACCAGGGCCAGGTGCCTTAGACCAGTGTTTCCCAACCTGTGGGTCAGGACCCAAAAGTGGGTTGCAAAGCCTCTGAAAGGGGACTGTGGGCCACCCCTCCCTCATGGCCAGCCCCCTGCCCTTTCCATTGCTGTTTTCTGTATTTTGGAAACCAAGATCTGACCTTGGAAACAGTTGGAAGATGTTGTACGGTAACTGGTATTTTTTTTCTTCCGTGCATAGAACGTGTTGATCAAGTAAAATGTGTTCTGATGGTCAGTAGAGTGCATGAGAATACCTGGGGGGTGGGGGTGGGATTAGAGAGATGCTGAACTGCAGACTGGAAGGCTGGCAGTCTGGCAGTTCGAGACCCGAGTGCCGCATGACGGAGTGAGCTCCCATCTCTGGTCCCAGCTCCTGCCAGCCTTGCAGTTAGAAAGCAAGAAATTGCAAGTAGATAAATAGGTACCGTTTTGGTGGGAAGGTAACAGCGTTCCATGCGCCTTGGTGTCTAGTCATGCCGGCCACATGACCATGGGAAAAAGTCTTCGGACAGTGTTGGCTCTTCGGCTTGGAAACGGAGATGAGTACCGCCCCCTAGAGTCAGATTTGACTGGCTTTTGAGCAAGGGAAACCTTTACCTTTACCTTTTAGAGAGAGTCACGGAGAATGAGAGGGTGGTCAGAGGTTGGAATGTAACCTCCGTATGCAAAGGCTGTGTATATCGGAATGCCACTTGCTTGGGGTTCATGGTGGGGGGAGATACACCTATGTGTGATGTTTGTTGATTTCTCAAAAACATCTGGTTGGGCACTGTACAAAATCGAATACTGAACTAGATGGGTGCCAGGGTCATAATTTGCCTTGGCCAGCAAAAAATTTTGGGCCAGTCCTTGCTGTTGGAGAAATGAGCATGTAATGCAAGGCCTGAGAAATTCAGTCATTATAGGGTTAACTATGCAACTTGTTTGTTTACCTATGTTAGCCTGGAAGTGATACCTGGCAGCTGGCCAATTATCTGTAAACCCGGGAAAACTAAAGGTGTACTGTCTTCATAATTGGTCAATGATATCAGGTGTTTCCTTTCAGGGGTCAAGAAGAAGGAGAGATCCTCCATTACAATCTCTCACTCTCTATCACTATGTCTTAGTGTGAAGACGGAGCACAATGCAGCTCCTTAGAAAGCATGTTTTGTTTATTTGTAGCTAATCCCGTTTACCTTTTCCCTTTAGTAATAAACTTCTTTTAAACCAAAAGAAGCAATCTCTTCTTTCCAGAAAAGCAAGATTTATTACTCTGATTTTTCTGATTATTGGACAAAAGTCCTAACAAATGGTAGCAGAGGATGGTTCTTAAAACATGGTTTCTCTTCTTAAAAAAAAGCTTTCTGGATTGATTGAGAAAGAGAAATAGGGAATAAGAGCTAGAGGCTTGGATTTTTAAAACGACCACTTTTTTTCCTTCCTGCTCTCAGAGCAATCTTGCAGCCAGAAAGGCCCAACCCTGTTTCCTTGCTGATCAGGGGAAAACCTATGCTGGATTGTAGTTTGCCAGGAGCAAAGGATCTTTTTTGACTGGATTAATTTTTGCCTGCTGTAAGTGGAGCTGAGCCTTGGAGCACTGAAGAGAAGCTGCTGCTGGGAGAACAAAGGAAGGCGAGGCAAAGGAGCTTTTGAACTTCGCGCTGCTGCTTCTGCTGCAGAGAAAGGAAAGATTAACCCTGCCAGCTCCTGGAGAAGTAGATGACTGAGCCAGAACCTGTGCTTCTACCTCAAATCCAAAGGGACGTGAGTAAAAAAAGAAAATGGCTTTTAATGCCCCATCCCAAGAAATGCCAAACCTCAGACTTACAAAGGCTAACTATCAGTGGTGGGAGGAGTATTTGAAGAGTCGCTTGCAGACTCACAATGCCCTTCAAGTATTAACAACTGAAAATCCTCCAGAAACTGACCCTGATAAGACACAATTCCTTATGATGGATGGTTTTGCTAAAGCCCTGATTTTAGGGAGTATTCCCTACACAGAGGTACCAGGATTAAGAGGGCTAGCCACGTCCAGATTGATGCTTCAAAAGCTAAAAGACAAATTTGATAAACACAGCAAGAGTAAAATCTATTCCCTCAAGGGAAAGATTTTTGATTTCAGGATGAAGGAGGGAGACTGCCTTCCCAAAGAGATGGACAAATTAATGGGCATTTACACACAGCTTAAAGACCTGAATGAAGCACCCTCTGATACAGATATGATTTCTTCAATTCTTAAGGGTCTGCCTAGCTCCTATAAGTCTGTAACCAGTATGATTAGACTGAAAGATGATCTGACTTTAGAAGGTCTTTTGTCTGCACTAACTGAGGAATATGATTCTAGAAATTTGAAAGAAAGTTTGTCTGATGAGATGTCTGTTTTGAGTCTAAAGCATGGACAGAGATTTAAAAGGAAAATAGAGTGTTTTATATGTGGGAAAAATCATCTTGCAAAGTACTGCTCTTCTAAGTATGCACCTAATAATGAGCCCCAAGAACAAAGAGCCACAGGAGCACATGGTTCCAGTAACAAAGAACCAGCCAGTGGAAGGGGAAGCCATTATGGGAGGAGCAGAGGTCACGTTTCACAGGCACAGCACAGAGGAAAGAAGTTTGCAGCACAGACACAGAGCAAAGGTCATAATTTTAGGATCACTGATGATTTTAACACAGATGATAAGAAAATATTTTTAATCGATTCTGGCGCTTGTACACATGTGTGTAGAGAAAAAGCCTGGTTTAGTAACATAGATGTTGAAAAGAAACCAAGAATTTACCAAGCTAACAGGCAATTATTGAATGTACAAGGCGTTGGGACTGTAAAATTGCGATTGTCCACTACAGATAATCAATTAATTGAAGTTGAATTGCGAAATACAGCTTATGTGCCTGAAGCTGTTGAGAACTTAATTTCAACAAAAAGTCTCATGAACACAGGACATCATGTCCTGCTCAAACCAGAGCAAGGAAGCAAGGTCTCTACCAAGGATGGAGAGCTTGAATTTAAAGTGGAAGAGAAAAATGGCTTTCATTACCTTGTAGCTTGTGATGAGGAGAAGACAGAAACTTTTGATGTTGATCCTGATGAGGAAATAGAGACTGTTGATGATAAGGAACAGATTTGCCAGACTAAGGATGCTTGTGATGATGCTTGTAAACATGAAAAATGTTTATTTTCGTGGCATATTAAAATGGGACATGGAAATTTGAAATCTGTTGAGCAGTTGTTAAAGCAATGTGGAATACCTGTTGTGCATTGTGAAAAGAGTGAAACTAAATGTGAGACATGCCTCAGAGCAAAGGGAGATGCCCCAAGTTATTCTGGGAAAACTCCAGCGCAAAATCAAGAATTTTTGGAAACTGTATACAGTGATCTTGTTGGGCCTTTACCTGCATCCCTAGGTGGGAACAAATATTTTGTGACATTCACAGAGAATAAAACAAAATACACTTATGTGTATATGCTGAGAAGTAAGGATGAAACACTGCGTAGATTTAAAAATTATGTGGCTATTGTTAAAAATAAATTTGGCAAAGCACCTCAGAGCTTACTCACAGATGGAGGTGGTGAATATTGTAATGCTGAATTCAAACAATTTCTACAAGAGCAAGGAATTCAACATAAAGTATCCATTGCCTATTCACCCCAGCAAAATGGAGCTTCTGAGAGATTAAATAGAACACTGCAAGGGATGTGCAGAGCTATGCTAATGCATTCTGGACTGCCAAACGGTTTATGGGCAGAAGCCCTGAACACAGCAGTGTACTTACACAACAGATTACCCTCAAAGATTATTGGAACCTCCCCTTTTCAGGCTTGGTTTGGAAGACAGCCTGGTCTAAGGCATATCAAAGCTTTTGGAGCAAAAGGGTATGCACACATACCAAAGGAAAAGAGGGGAAAGCTTGATTCCAGAACTGAAACTGGACTTATTGTAGGCTATCCTGTTGGTGGGAAAGGGTACAGGATATACAATCCCCAAACCCACACAGTAGAAGAACGCAATGTTGTTTTTATTGATGAGACTGTATTGCCTAGTGTTTCCACTGCAGCTGATCCAAAGATGCCTGGGACTGCACCTGATGAGTTCGTTGCTTGGCTACCTGTAGTGACTGCTGGTGAACTGGCCGGGGAACTGGCAAGTGAAGCAGCAGGTCCACCTTCTGAGGAAACTACTGAAACAGAAGGGGAAGCAGGGGCCACACCAGAGGAAGCGGCTGAACCCACGGCAGAACCCACAGCAGAACCCACACCCAGTGTGAGGCGATCAGAAAGGAGCACTAAGGGACAACCTCCAATGAAGTATGGATTTTGTGAACTTGTGCAACCTGCAAAGGAACCCAAGAACTGGAAGGAAGTTTGCAACTTACCTGCGAGTGAAAGAGGCAGATGGCTTGAAGCAATGGAACAGGAGCTGCTATCCATTAGCGAAAAAGAGGCCTGGACTCTCACTCAACTACCTCAAGGCAGAAACCCTGTTGGATGTAAATGGGTCTTCAAAATAAAGCACAAGGAAGATGGAACTGTGGAGCTATACAAAGCACGCCTAGTAGCTAAAGGCTACTCGCAGCAATATGGGACTGACTATTTTGAAACTTTTGCTCCAGTTACTGACCAAGCAACATTCAGAACACTTCTAAGTGTTGCAGCATCTAGGAACATGATAGTAGAGCATCTTGATGTAAAGACTGCTTTTCTCAATGGAGAACTATCTGAGGAGATCTACATGGAACAACCTGAAGGTTTCAAGGTCAAAGGTCAAGAAAACTACGTCTACAAACTTAATAAAGGACTCTATGGCCTAAAGCAAGGCGCAAAGGCCTGGTATGACAAACTTACTGAACTTTTAAAGAAGCAAGGCTTCAAGCAAGGGAAAGCTGAACCTTGTCTGTACACTAGAATCAGAAATGGACAATACCAGTATGTTCTTGTTTACGTTGACGACTTGATCGTGGCTTGTCAAAACAGAGGAGACATCAAAGCAATAGCTGATGGACTGAATAAGGAAGTGGAAGTCAAACAGCTAGGAGATGTCCAACAATACCTTGGAATGCAAATTGAGAGACTTGAGGATGGAACTTTTCTTTTATGCCAGAAAAGAAAGATTATGGACTTTATAGAATCTGTTGGCATGAAGAACTGCAAAGCTTCATCAATCCCACTTGAACCTGGATATCTGAAGGAGAAGGACGGCACACCACTAAAGGACATAGGAGGATACAGAGAGGCTGTCGGAAAGCTCTTGTACCTGAGCAAATCAACGCGTCCAGATATTACAGCGGCAGTTGGATTTCTAAGCAGAAAAGTAAGTTCGCCAAATCATCATGATTGGAGCGCAATAAAGAAGATGGCACGTTACCTAAGAGGAACAATGGACTTAAAACTAAAAATTGCACCAACTGAACAACCAAGACTAGTTGGCTACATGGATGCCAGTTGGGGAGAAGAGATGAACAACTACAAGTCTACCAGTGGATACCTATTCTTTTATGGAGATGGACTGATAGACTGGACTAGTAGAAAACAGACTGTTGTAGCGCAATCCACAGCAGAAGCTGAGTGCATTTCAGCAGCAAGTGCCTGCAGCAGACTTGAATGGATCTTTGAGATGTTGAAAGATTTTGGAATAATTGAACCTGTACCTATACTTATGTTAGAGGATAATCAAGCTTGTATAACTATATGTAAGGAAGAGAGCACGACTGCTAGAAGTAGATCTATTGGTATTAAATGTGCATTAGTTAAAGATTTGTACCAGAAAAGGTTGATAGAGATTAAGCATTGTCGTACAGAAGAGATGGTGGCTGATATTCTGACTAAGCCACTGACCAAAGACAAGTTTGAAAGACTTCGTGAAATGTTGAATATGCTTGATGCTAATGTTGAATAATGTTTTGTGTATGCATGTATAATGACTTGCATTTCAGGTCTTGAGAAGGGGTGTTGGAGAAATGAGCATGTAATGCAAGGCCTGAGAAATTCAGTCATTATAGGGTTAACTATGCAACTTGTTTGTTTACCTATGTTAGCCTGGAAGCAATACCTGGCAGCTGGCCAATTATCTGTAAACCCGGGAAAACTAAAGGTGTACTGTCTTCATAATTGGTCAATGATATCAGGTGTTTCCTTTCAGGGGTCAAGAAGAAGGAGAGATCCTCCATTACAATCTCTCACTCTCTATCACTATGTCTTAGTGTGAAGACGGAGCACAATGCAGCTCCTTAGAAAGCATGTTTTGTTTATTTGTAGCTAATCCCGTTTACCTTTTCCCTTTAGTAATAAACTTCTTTTAAACCAAAAGAAGCAATCTCTTCTTTCCAGAAAAGCAAGATTCATTACTCTGATTTTTCTGATTATTGGACAAAAGTCCTAACACTTGCTGGGTCACCCATACCAAGTACATTTAGACTTGTGGGTCACCACATCAAACAGGCTGGGAACTGCTGCTTTTTCAATTGTGCAGAGTCGTTCACACACATTTATGATCTCAGCAGTGAATAATATTAACCTTTTTTCTTTTTCTGTTTTTGGCAAAGGGGGCTCAGAGAGAATTACTTTTCTGAGAGTTGCAGTGTATTTGAGCCCAAAGTGAAATTTCAGCTAGCTGCTTCTTTGCACCCAGCCTGATCTTCCGCATGTTTACTCAGAAGTAAGCCCCAATGGGCTCCATCGGGCTTACTCCGTCCCAAGCAAGAGTATACCCAGACTGCGTCCTCAGATTCTACGCCAACTATCCTGACGCATGTGCATTTTAAACGGCAGCATACATATCCATCAGCCAAACCTGAATCTGTATCTTCATTGTTTTGGTCAGTTCATCTGAGATACTTTATGACTGGTTTGGGGGGTTGCATTTAAGCATCCTTGTCGACCTATTCCTGTCACCGCTGGGTCATTTTGTGAATATCCATAGAAGGATCTTCGTGGTTTTGGACAAGCAGCTTAGCCGCTGGAATCTCTATGTTGCTTTGCCTGACATTAACGAAGGACACCTATTAAAGCCAGCCTGATCAACGTGGGTGGCAGATTTCCTTGGTGGCAGAGCGAACATGACGGAGAGGTCACAGATTTGCTCCGAAGAACTTTCTCCACCAAGACCTTTAATTTCATCTCTCTGATGACTGAGGTGAGGTGCCTGCTCAAATTTTATCCAACTGCAGATCACAAGGGGGCACACCCGAACCCTTGGAAATATGCTGGCTTTTTCTTAGCGAGTGTTTTAAACTGACTTGCAAATATTCGGCGCATGTGTTGCCATTGGGGAACTGTGGTTCCTGAGCTGGAAGAAGATATTACAATGCTTAGGCAACTGTCCAATGCCCTGTGTGCGTGGGGCAATTTTAAACTGTTAGGCAAATGTTGTTCATCTGCTTTCGGAACGGTTTTTTCCCCCAAATGCACATTTGCTTTTGGAAAGCCACCACCATTCAAATGAAGAAGAGAAGAGATTGGATTTATACCCCACCCTTCACTCGGAGTCTCAGAGCAGCTTACAATCTCCTTCACTTCCCCTCCCCATAACCGGTGGGGCTGAGAGAGCTCCGAGAGAACTGCTCTGAGAGAACTTATGACTGACCCAAGGTTACTCAGCAGCTGCATGTGGGTGAGTGGCGAATCAAACCCGGTTCTCTAGATTAGAGTCTGCTGCTTTTAACTACTACACTAAACTGGCTCTCATGATGCATGTGTGTTTTGGCCTGAAGTCTGGCTATGGTTGCCAGCACCAGGTAGGAAATTCCTGGAGATTTAGGGGCACAGCCTGGAGTGGTTGGGATTTAGGGAGGGGAGGGACCTCAGCTGGGTACATTGCCCTAGCATTCAGCCTCCAAAGCAGCCATTTTCTCCAGGGGAACTGAGCTCTGTCATCTCAACATCAGTTGTAATTCCAGAAGATCTCCAGGCCCCACCTGGAGGCTGGCATCCCTAGGGTTTTGGGGGCGGAGGGACCTCAGCATGGTATAATGTCATACAGCCCAGCCTTCTAGGAAGCTATTGTCTCCAGGGGAACTGATCACTGTTGATTCCTGGAGATCTCCAGGCCCCACCTGGAGTCCGGCAACCCTGCCTTTGGCGACATCCCGAGACTGCATCAGCAGGGGCTCCTCTCCAGGACAATAACGAATACGCCAACTGCTCAGATGCAGAAGTGGCGCTTGTGCTCAAAATACATCTTGTTGTTAACTGCAGACGTTATCAGCCACTCAGGAGCATTTACCTGAGCAGAAAATTACCATCATGAGTCAGGGAAATTGATTTTCAAGCATGCTGTGAGGATCACAGCTTCACTGAGCCGCACCAGGAAGAACCTGGCAAGACTGCTGATGGATAAGGAAGGAAGATCCTTCCACGCCGTATCTTTTTTCATCGTTGGGACAGGTGCACAAAGAAAGCTGCAGTCCCCTTGTTACAGACGTGCACAATCCCTTTGACTGTAAAAGCGACCTGGCCAAGAACACTCGGACACCTTTCGGAGCCGCCTGTTGGATCGAGACCAAGGAAAACCCAGGGAAGAGGCAGCGGATCTGCAGCAAAACACCTGGCTTGCATGCTGAAGGTCCCAGGCCGATTTCTGGCATTTGTAGCGAGAAGGACTTCGGGTGGCAAGGAAGATGACCCGGCTCTACAAGGCAGCAAGCGCTGGAATTCGTTGGGCCCCCCATGTCAGACAATGTCATGGGGACACCTTCTTCCTGATGCATGATGCCACATTCTGGAGCTGGGAAAGGTGTATTTCATGCTGCCTTTAACTGAGTCAGACCCTTGGCCCATGGAGCTCAGTATTTCCTGCTCTGGCTGGCAGCCGCTCTCCAGGATCTCAAGCATAGAGTTTCTCCGTCAGTCTTGGTGGTTCTCCCCCTGCCATTCATCCAAGGAGAAACTAATGTTCTCCTCCTCAGAACCCAGTGAGATACGGGTCCTCAACCTTTCTGACCCCACCAGCACCCTCGGAATTCTGAGACGGGCTGGTGGGCGCAACTACAAAATGGCTGACGAAGGAGGAGGAGCCAACTACTTTAGGCTGCCTGTCCTTGAAACTGGCCCAGAAGCTCCAACTGATCCAGAATGTGGTGGCACGAGTCCTGATGGGAACATCATGGACAGCACATATACATCCAGTGCTGCGCCAGCTACCCTGGCTCCTGGTGGAATACCGAGTCAAGTCCAAGGCTTTGGTATTGACCTACAAGGCTGAGTGGTCAGGGACTGATGTATCTATGGGACTGTCTCCTCCATTATGTCCCCAGGAGAGCGTTACGCTCCTCAGATAACAACTTGCTGGTGGTCCCCAGCCCTAAAGCCATCTGGCTGTCCTTGGCCAGGGCCAGGGCCTTTTCGGTCCTGGCCCCAATCTGGTGGAACTCTCTGTCAAATTTGTCCACCAAGTGATTACACAGTAATACATAAGCAATTAGAAGAAGAAAAAACTGTAGAAAATGCCAAGAATTGACCAAGAGCAATAGTATTACTATTCAAAATACATATAATGCTATACAGCTGGTAGGTGGTTGAATAACAAACAACAGCAGGTAAGTATTAACATTCAACAGGTAAAGACAATATAATTACAGCAGGTAATTTAACCTATACATCAAAGGTTATAACAATAGTATACAAGTATATATAACGTCCAGCAGGGACGACGATTCCGGATTTCAAACTCCGTTTCGGATACTCTTCCTCAGTAAGAGCTGCTTAAATTGCATCAAACACATTCAGCTTTGACTCTTGGAATCTTCTCCCTTGAAACTTGAGCTGGTCTCTCAGATGCTCCTGGACTCTAACCTCTGCCTTATATGCACGGACTGGTAATTTCCATTTCGCATGTCCGAGGAAGTGTGCACACACAGGAAAGCTCACACTTTGAATAAAACTTTGTGGGTCTTAACTGTGCCGCTGGACTTTGCTCTACTGCAGACCAATATGGCGGCCCTCTGAAAAGGGTTTCCTTTTTTTTTTAATAATAGTTTTTAAAAAAAACTGGAAAGGGTTTCCTGTACGATCTGGGGACTCCGCTTTCCACCGTATGCAAACGAATGGAGCACAAGGCTTGTTTGTGTTCCACCAGCTTTTTAGATTCCCTTACTCTGGAGGAAGGTGCAGCCATCAGCAGCCATGTCCCAGGATCCAGGAGGGGGAATTCCCAGGATGCCACTATTGGCTGAGCGCTAGCCAAGCAACTGGGGTACATCGGTGGCTTCCTCATTTAGCTGCCCCAAGCCAGGTTCAGTTTGTCCTCAGCTAGAACGGCCAACTTTGGGTTGGGAAATTCCTGGAGATAGGGAGGCAGGGAGGGGACTGGCCTTAGCAGGGGATCGTGCCGTAAGAGTTCTCCCTCCAGAGAAGCCACATAGATAATGTCATAGAAGAATTTTGCAGTGTTACTGGGCAGTGCTCAGGTTGCCAACCTGCAGGTGGGGCCTGGGTACCTCCCAGAATTATACTTTATTTCCAGACGACAGCTATCAGATCCCCTGGAGAAAATAGCTGTTTTGGAGGGCGAACTCTATGCCGTTATGCCTTGCGAAGGTCCCTCCCCTCCTCTCCCCAAGCCACACCCTCCCCAGGCTCCACCCCCCCAAATCACCAGGAATTTCCTATCCTGGAGATGGCAACCCTAGAGGCACTCCTCAGCACATTTAATAGAGAATCATTTCCATACTGAATTCAATGGGACTTCAGTAAACTTGCTTATAGACTGGTTGCCCTATGAGTTTTTGTTAAAAGGTTTTTCTCCAAGTCAAATTTCAAAGATGAAGTCTGGTATGAAAATTGGCTTAGCTCCTCCCCGCATTCCCTTGAGTTCATTGGGAGTACTCTTGTGTCAAGAGACCTTGCTGCTTCAGTTGTGGTGTTCGGATGCAATGGGCAGTCTGAATGTCTGCTGTTTACTTGAACGTAAGAAGAGCCCTGCTGGATCAGACCAATGATCCTAGGGCTGCCAAGTCAGCCCGGGGGGCAGGGGATCCCCCGCTACAGGGGTTCCCGATCTGCCAGCCAGCATTCGGCTGGCGGGGGAACCCCACCCCTGAGGTCATCCAGCCTGGACGACCTCCCTCACGTAATGACGTCACCCGGAAGTGACGTCAGCACGTTGGGGGCGTTGCCAGGGCGACGCTCTGACAATCGCCCCAAAACTCTATGATACCATAGAGTTTTGGGGCGATTGCCGGAGCGTCGCCCTGGCAACGCCCCCAACGTGCTGACATCACTTCTGGTGACGCCACCCGGCGCGCACGCTTTGGGGAAGCTCCCGGCCAGCAGAGCTTCCCCCCCCCCCCCCACCGGTAAGTTTCTTACACTTGGCAACCCTAAGTGGTCCATCTAGTCCAGCATCCCATCTCACACAGTGGCCAACCAGTTCCTCTGGAGGGCCAACAACAGGGCAGAGAGGCCGAGGCCTTCCCCTGAGAAGAACATCAGAAGAGCCCTGCTGGATCAGACCAGTGAGGGTCCATCTAGTCCAGCATCCTGTCTCACACAGTGGCCAACCAGTTCCTCTGGAGGGCCAACAACAGGGCATAGAGGCTGAGGCCTTCCCCTGAGAAGAACCTCAGAAGAGCCCTGCTGGATCAGACCAGGGGTACATCTAGTCCAGCACCCTGTCTCACACAGTGGCCTCAGCCAGTTCCTCTGGAGGGCCAACAACAGGGCAGAAAGGCCGAGGCCTTCCCCTGAGAAGAACACCAGAAGAGCCCTGCTGGATCAGACCAGTGAGGGTCCACCTAGTCCAGCATCCTGTCTCACAGAGTGGCCAACCAGTTCCTCTGGAGGGCCAACAATGGGGCAGAGAGGCCGAGGCCTTCCCCTGAGAAGAACATCAGAAGAGCCCTGCTGGATCAGACCAGTGAGGGTCCATCTAGTCCAGCATCCTGTCTCACACAGTGGCCAACCAGTTCCTCTGGAGGGCCAACAACAGGGCATAGAGGCTGAGGCCTTCCCCTGAGAAGAACATCAGAAGAGCCCTGCTGGATCAGACCAGGGGTACATCTAGTCCAGCATCCTGTCTCACACAGTGGCCAACCAGTTCCTCTGGAGGGCCAACAACAGGGCAGAGAGGCCGAGGCCTTCCCCTGAGAAGAACCTCAGAAGAGCCCTGCTGGATCAGATCAGCGAGGGTCCATCTAGTCCAGCATCCTGTCTCACACAGTGGCCAACCAGTTCCTCTGGAGGGCCAACAACAGGGCATAGAGGCTGAGGCCTTCCCCTGAGAAGAACATCAGAAGAGCCCTGCTGGATCAGACCAGGGGTACATCTAGTCCAGCATCCTGTCTCACACAGTGGCCAACCAGTTCCTCTGGAGGGCCAACAACAGGGCAGAGAGGCCGAGGCCTTCCCCTGAGAAGAACCTCAGAAGAGCCCTGCTGGATCAGATCAGCGAGGGCCCATCTAGTCCAGCACCCTGTCTCACACAGTGGCCTCAGCCAGTTCCTCTGGAGGGCCAACAACAGGGCAGAAAGGCCGAGGCCTTCCCCTGAGAAGAACACCAGAAGAGCCCTGCTGGATCAGACCAGTGAGGGTCCACCTAGTCCAGCATCCTGTCTCACAGAGTGGCCAACCAGTTCCTCTGGAGGGCCAACAATGGGGCAGAGAGGCTGAGGCCTTCCCATGATGAGAACCAGAAGAGCCCTGCTGGGTCAGACCAGTGAGGGTCCATCCAATCCAGCATCCTGTCTCACGCAGGGGCCAACCAGTTCCTCTGGACGGCCAACAACAAGGAACTTGGAAGTTAAGTCCTGTTGAGTTCAGTGGGACTTGGTGGTGGTGGAAAGTGCCATTAAGTGGTGGGTGACTGGTAGCAACCCCAGAGAGTTTTCAAGGCAAGAGACACTCAGAGTTGGTTTGTTACTGCCTGCCTCTCTGTAGCAACCCTGGGCTTCCTGGGCGGCCTTCCCATCCCAGTGCCGAATGTGGCTGACCCTGCTTAGCTTCCAGGATCTGACGATATCGGGCTCGCCCGGGCCTTCCCGGTCAGTGAACAGCAGAACTTACTATCACGCAAGAGTAGACTGAACGTCAGCTGGGGTTTCTCCCAAACGCAGCTTTGCCCAGCTTAATGGAAAGAACAGAGCACAGCTTGGCAGTCGGATGAGGAAAGAGGACCAAGACTTGACTGGGGAATGTCGTTGGAGCCTGTCTCCGTCTTGCTGAGCGGCAGCTCTGACGGGATGTGACATGACACTGCTCTGCGATAGCGTGAGATCATTTGCATGAAACTCAGAGGCAGATGACATGATGCAGGGCAGCCGGGTGGAATCGTTTTGCAACACTTTGCTTTTCGCTGTTGTCGTGGTGATGCTGCCACCACATTACGTGGCATCTGTGACAGGCATACCCAAGGGCACAGACTTTCCAATTTCCGGGGGGGGGGGCAGCTGGGGCTGGGCCAGAGACATCACAGGCCATTGTCTCTGGGGGAGGCTCAGCACTTCCTGGAAAAGTTCGGGGGGGGGGGCTCCAACTCCCCAGCCCCTCTGAAGTTGATGCCTGTGGGCATACCTGAAGGTTACACTGGCACATTTCTGCACAGCCCACATCTGCATCAGACTAGAATCACGAAGACCCAGGTTCAAGTCCCCATTTTGCCATGGAAGCTTGAGGGGTAGGGTTGCCAAGTCCGGGTTGGAAAATCCCTGGAGACTTTGAGGGTGGAGCCAGGAGAAGGTGGGGTTTGGGGAGGGGAGGGGCCTCAGCAGGGTACAATGCCACAGAGTCCACCCTTCAAAGCAGCCATTTTCTCTAGGGAAGCTGATCTCTGTCAGCTGGGGATTAGTTGTAAAAGCGGGAGATCCCCAGGCCATACCTGGAGGCTGGCAAACCTGTTGAGGAGTGACATATGCTCAGCTTTCATTTATGTACTTCATTATACCCAGGGGTCATTTCGAGCAGGAACGCACAGGAACGCCGTTCCAGGGGGTAACAAGCCCAGGAGCGGGCACAGATGGTGATGCGCTGTGAAAAAAAGCAAACGCATACTAACTTGATCTGTCTTTTCATGCTTGTTGTAGGGGAGCTTTCGTGCAAGAGCAAAGGAAACCTCAAGTGTCTTTAGTCAGAGTGTAAAGCTGGCTCCTCAGCTCTGAGTTGGGAAATACCTGGGGATTTTTAGGGTGGAGCCTGAGCGGTGGATGTCGCTTTCTGACACACTTCGGGTGATGCCAGGGGGTGCAGCATATGCAAATAAATTATGCTAATGAGTTATGTCAATGAGATCCTGCGCCTCTTTTTCCACGAAGTGACCCCTGATTATACCCTGCCTTTTTCCCCACTGGAGACCCAAAGTGGCCCACATCCTCCTCCTCTCCTCGATTTTATCCTCGCAACCATCCTGTGAGGTAGGCTAGGCCCAAGTTCACCCAGCAAGCTTATGTGGCAGTGCGAACTTTGGTCGAACCTACTGGGAGATCAGCATCTCGGATAGTGTAACCTGAAAATTACTAGGCTGTGGTAGCAACTGCACATTTAAGGCACTGCGACCTGCAAAAATCTGACAAAGCCAAAAACCGATCCAACAGTGCAATGTTATGCATATTTACTCCCAGATAAGAGCGCTTGGAGAATGCACCTTCAGGCTGCAATTCTTCACACATTTACTAGGGAGCAAGTCTCCTGGAGCAGGCAGCAAAGCTTTGAACAACAAGGGAGGGGGACATGATTAATGTTTGCCAGTTTGGTGTAGTGGTTAAGAGCAGTGTACCCTAATCTGGGAGAACCGGGTTTGATTCCCCACTTCTCCACATGAAGCCAGTTGGGTGACCTTGGGTGAGTCACAAGTTTTTCCAGAGCTCTCTCAGCCCCACCTGCCTCACAAGGTGACTGTCGTGGGGAGAGGAAGGGAAGGCGATTGTAAGCCGCTCCGACACTCCTTCCGGTAGTAAAGGGCAGAGTATAAAACCACTTCTTCTTCTTCTTTCTCTTCCTCCTCTGCTGGTGTTAAAGGCAGAGCTGCAGAGGCAAGCTAAAAAGTTGGCGAGGTTATATTATTCCACAACAGAGAAAGTGAGTGGGAATGGGTGAGGCTTTTGCCCAGCAAGACTTCTGATTGGCTGCTGGTGATTTGATTGGCTGTCCAGATTTGTAAAATGCTGCTTCGGGAGCAGCTGCTGCTACATCGCAAGGATCCTTGCTGTGTGAATGGAGGCAAGCTGCGGTGTCAGAATTCCACGCGGTGTCAGAATTCCAAATGTGCCCATGGGCTTAAAAAACCTGGGGACCCCCGACCATCATGAAAAATTATTTTCCTTCAGGATGATAATTCCTCTGAAATAGCTGGGTTATTTCATCACAGTGCAGGTAACCAGAAGTCTTGTGGCACTGTAAAGACTAATCCATGTTTATTCTAGCATACAGATGTGTAAACCTGTTTCTTCAGATGCATGCAGGATACGACTGGCTGGGTTTTAATTTTTTTAGCAGCCATTTTTCTTTGCATTTCGTCAAAAATGAATATAAGAACATAAGAGAAACCAATGTGGGATCAGGCCAGTGGCCCATCCAGTCCAACACTCTGGCACACAGTGGCCAAAAACACCAGGTGCCCTCAGGAGGTCCAGCAGTGGGGGCAGGACACTAGAAGCCCTCCCACTGTTGCCCCCCCCCCCAGCACCAAGAATACAGAGCATCCCTTGCCCCCCAGACTGAGAGTTCCTATCTATACTTTGTGGCTAATAGCCACTGATGGACTTCTGCTCCATATGTTTATCTAATTCCCTCTTGAAGCTGCCCATGCTTGTAGCCGCCACCACCTCCTGTTAATCACTCTTTGGGTGAAGAAGGACTTCCTTTTATCTGTTCTAACTCGACTGCTCAGCAATTTCATGGAGTGCCCACGAGTTCTTGTATTGTGAGAAAGGGAGAAAAGGACTTCTTTCTCTACCTGCTCTATCCCATGCATAATCTTATAAACCTCGATCATGTCACCCCTCAGCCGTCGTTTCTCCAAGCTACAGAGCCCCAAGCACTTCAACCTTTCTTCACAGGGAAAGTGTTCCAACCCTTTTATCATTCTAGTTGTCCTTTTCTGCACTTTTCCCAATGCTAAATAAAGCAAAAGATGCTAGTCTTTTTTTGGCTGCCCAAACCTATGCCCTCTTTGCTCATAAATTAACCCCACTAAGTTCAGTGCAACTCAGTCTCAATTAAGTGAACTTCTGCTCATTAGCGCTTTTAAATGTGCTAATGTTTGAGGGACAGGTCCCAAGGACTAGCAACAAAGAATCAGGTGTTGCCTTAAAGATCAATGTGACAGAAGTCTGGGGGGGGGGCATGATAGAGGTTAATAGTTACAGAGAACAATAGTTACAGAGAACTTTTCCCCTGCTTTTATAAAAATATTAGAACTTGGGAGCACCCAGTGGATTGGACAGGCAGTAGTACTCAAGATAAAGAAGAGAGTTCTGAATTGTACAGGAGCTCCAAAGGGTTGAGATTTTACCATCAGGATTAAAAAATGTGGCAAATGGGGTTTCCTGTGGCCAAGTGCAAAGAGATGCACATTGGAGCCAAAAATCCTAACTATAAATACACATTGATGGGGGTCCGAACTGGCAGAGACTGACCAAGAGAGAGATCTTGGAGTTGTAGTAGATAACTCAGTGAAAATGTTGAGACAGTGTGTGACTGCGATGAAAAAAGCCAATGCTATGCTGGGGGTTATTAGGAAGGGAATTGAAAACAAATCAGCCAGTATCATAATGCCCCTGTATAAATCGATGGTGCGACCTCATTTGGAGTACTGTGTGCAGTTCTGGTCGCCACACCTCAAAAAAGATAATATAGCATTGGAAAAAGTGCAGAAAAAAGCAACTCGAATGATAAAAGGGTTAGAACACTTTCCCTATGAAGAAAGGTTGAAGCGCTTGGGGGTCTTTAGCTTGGAGAAACGACGGCTGAGGGGTGACATGATCGAAGTTTATAAGATTATGCATTGGATAGAGCAGGTAGAGAAAGAAGTCCTTTTCTCCCTTTCTCACCATCCCAAGAACTCGTGGGCACTCCATGAAATTGCTGAGCAGTCAGGCTGGAACAGATAAAAGGAAGTCTTTCTTCACCCAAAGAGTGATTAACACGTGGAATTCACTTCCACAGGAAGTGATGGTGGCTACAAGCATGGATGGCTTCAAGAGGGAATTAGATAAACATAAGGAGCAGAAGTCCATCAGTGGCTATTAGCCACAAAGTATAGATAGGATCTCTTGTTCTGGGCCAAGGGGTGCTCTGTATTCTTGGTGCTGGGGGGGGCAACAGTGGGAGGGCTTCTGGTGTCCTGCCCCCACTGCTGGACCTCCTGAGGGCACCTGGTGATTTTGGCCACTGTGTGCCAGAGTGTTGGACTGGATGGGCCACTGGCCTGATCCAACATTGGCTTATCTTATGTTCTAAAAAAAGAACTCCAGATTTTGAAACACACCTGCCCTGAAGACTGCAAGCTGTCAAGGGATTTCATTGCTGACAAGATTTCCTGGGCACTGAAGGATATCAAGAGTGGATGGCACTAGGCTTTGACTGCATCCGTAGTGAGTTCCTGATCAACAGTAGGACATTCACTAAGAAGTGGCTCGCAAAGTTTCTCACTAACACTATGAGAACAGGAAGACTCCCAGGGAATTCAAGAAAGCAAAAATAGTTGCTGTTCTGAAACCTGGAAAACCAAAACATCTGGTGGAAAGTTACAGACCTATTTCCCTTCTGAGCTCCTGTTATAAACTCCTTGAGAGGCTAATCCTGAATAGAACCAGTGACAGAATTAACAAATATGTCCCTATAGAACAAGCAGGATTTAGACCCCGGCGTAGTTGTGAAGACCAGGTTCTCAGCTTAACAACTTTCATTGAGGCAGGATATTGGAAGTGTCTTAAAACATCAGCAGTTTTTGTTGATCTGACTGTTGCTTAAGACGCAGTCTGGAGGAATGGTCTGCCATACAAGTTTTTACAAATTTTCCCCTGAAGAACATTATTTTGACTCCTAAATAACATGCTGAGTGATAGAACTTTCCAAGTAATTAAGTGTTAATCAATCAGCAAGCAGAAGAAACCGAACAACGGTCCACCCCAGGGCTTGGTCCTTGCTCCAGCTCCTTTCAATCTACACATCTTTGACATTCCTGAGACAATATCCAGGAAGTTTGCTTATGCCGATGTCATGGCAATTGCAGTAAGGCACACATCAATTGAAAGGACGGAGGAAATACTGACTAGGGACCTCGAAATTTTGGCTCATTACATTTGGCTTATTCCAAGTCCAGGAAAAACAGAATGCTCCTGTTTCCATCTCATTAACAACCTTGCTTATCGTAAACTGAATGTCTTCCTTAATGGCACCTGACTTACACACAACCATATGCTAAGTACCTTGGCATTACCCTGGACAGAACCTTGAGCTATAAACACCATCTTACTAATGCAGCAGCAAAAATACGCACACAAAACAATATTCTTTTAAAATTATGTGGTACAACTTGGGGAGCGTCTGCTACGACATTTAGATGCTCAGCTTTCGAGTTGGTGTATAGTACTGCGGAACAGGGTGCTTCGGAGTGGCTCAACAGCCCCCGTGTCCACAAACTTGATGTCCAACTCAACACAACAATGAGAACAATCAGTAGATGTATCATGTATGGAACTGACGCCAACTCATTGGCTACCCACGTTGTGCTGCATCGCTCCCCTGTCATCTCCAAAGAAAAGAAGCTCTTCTTTGTGAATATAGAAAGATCACTGAAAACAGAGAGCTGCCCATCCACAAAGACATGGCTGACGAGGGCCTATCCAGACTAAGACCCCAACACCCAGCAATAAGATCTGCACAAATCCCGCAATCACAAAACTTGGATCTAGGGAATTAACGGTTGCAAACTTGGATGCAATATCCATATCCTGATAAACACCAATGAGAGGCCCAAAGGATTTGACTTGTCATGTAAAGTATGGAAGACGGCTAATGGAATACAAACAGGCTTTGGCAGCTGGGCAGACCTGTTGTTTAAATGGGGCAAAATACCAGGACCCGAATGCAATTCCGATGCAGTCCAACAAACTATTTTCCATCTGTCTCAGGAATGTGAGCATCGTGCTTTCCAGGGAGATGTGACAGAGCTCTCTGAACTCTCCCCAGCTGCGACTGAGTGGATTGAAAATCTAGATATTAATATTTAGGGGGATTGCTCAATCTGTCTGTATACCCGTTGTATCAACTGGGTTATGTATTTTGTATCATGATATGCTTCCTGTGTTTAATTCTGCCATATGATAAATAGTGCACATGATGTAGCAATGGCCCTGGGGTTGCCATCCTCCAAGCAGGACCTGGAGATCTCAGGATGACAGAGATCTGTTTTCCTGGAGGAGGTGACTGTTTTGGAGGATGGACTCTATGGAATTATATGTGGCTGAGGTCCCTCCCCTCCTCAAACCCCACCCTCCCCAGGCTCCACCCCCAAATCTCCTGGAATTTCCCAGCCTGGAGCGGGAACCTATGATGTAATTTTGCATCATTCAACGTATCAGATTAACGCTTAAGCTTTGTTTCAGTTGTTTTCTATGTGCACACACAGAAAAGTTTATACCCAGAATTAAATTTTGTGGGTCTTTAAGGTGCCACCGGGCTCAAACTTTGTTTTGCAAATACATGAAACCCAAAGGGGCCCTCCTGTGGCTTTAAAAGGGAGATCAAACAAATCAGTGGAGGACTGGTTCATCCCTGCCTATTAGCAGTGGATGGCTAAATGGAACCTCCATGGTCAGGGGCAGTATACCTGAATACCAGTTGCGGGGGGGGGCACAAGAGAAGGAGGAGGTTCCTGTGACCCTGCTTGTAGGCTTTTCTTCTTTTTTAAAAGATATTTTTATTATTTTCAGATCATAAAGAAAGACATTACAAAGAAAAGAACATACAACGAACAATGGCACGAAGCATATATTCTTATCCCCGCTTAAGTTCAACTCTATGAAAACAAATCGGATTCTAATATACCAGTCTATGTTAAATGATTAAGTTTAGAGTGTTTTGCTTGAGTTTTTAGGTTTGATTTGAGTTTCCAAAATCTTTCTCAATCCATCTATTTCTCAACCAACTGCTTTCAAAGATTTCTTCTTTTTTGTCTTGGAACTGTAAACTTAATTTGTCCATTTCTGCAGCATCCAGTAGTTTGTAAATTATTTCTTCTTTTGTTGGGGTTTCTTCCAGTATTTTGCATACAGTAACCTAGCAGTTGTTATAGGGTTGCCAACCTCCAGGTGGGGCCTGGGGATCCCCTGCTTTTATAACTGATCTCCAGCTGACAGAGATCAGTTCCCCTAGAGAAAATGGCTGCTTTGAAGGGTGGACTCTATGGCATTCTACCTTGCTGAGGCCCGGACCCTCCCCAAACCCTGCCCTCTCCTGGCTCCACCCCCAAAGTCCCCAGGTATTTTCCAACCCGGACTTGGCAACCCTAAGTTGTTACCACTTGTACGATCATAGAGGCAGGGGCCAGTTCCTAGAAAAAGAGGTGCAGGCGCTCATTAGCATAACTCATTTGCCTATGCCACACCCCCTGAGATCACCAGAAGTGCGTCAGAAGGCAACACCCACTGCTCAGGTTCCACCCCAAAAAGCTCCAGGTATTTCCCAACACAGAGCTGGGGAGCCGGCTTGACACTTTGACTAAAGACACTTGAGGTTTTCTTTGCTCTTGCAGGGAAGCTACCCAATTACAAGCATAGAAATACAGATCAAATACAGTCTGCTGTAATTTCATGGTCCAAGATTGAATAAAAACAGTTCTGGTATAAACAGTATCTTTATGTCTAGGGTTTTTTGCAACCCCTCATGCGCTTGCAGGCTTTTCTGCCGCGGAGGGGGCGAGGGGAGGCCAACGGTCTGATTCAGCTTCTGCTGCAAACCTTTCGGGCGCTGCCACCACCCCGGCCGTTCCGGTTGCCGCGCCTGACTCAGGCCTCCGGAATCCTGCAGCGCCCGGCCGCAACCGCACCGCTGGGCAATGCAAGCCGGGCAGGCGGGCGAACAGACGGGCCACGCCCCCCCGAAACGTGTCCCGCGGTCTCCCAGGCAAAAGCGCCCGCCGCCTGCGTCACACCCGCCCCAGCGCCTAATCGCCCGGGCCCGCACGCGCCCCGCAGGTGGGCTCTCCTCCCCGGCCGCCTGGGAAGGAGACGCGCTGGGGGGAGGAGCTAGGCTCCAGGAGGCCGCGCCCCCTTCGGGCAGCGCCGGCCAATGGGAGCCCAGAGAGGGGCGGCCGGGGCGGGGCTCCGGCCCAGGTTGTTTGCGCGCTGTTGTGCCGCGGTGTCCGGGCATGCCCAGCTGGTGCGCGCTTGGCACGGACCGGTGGGGCAGCCTGGCGGGTGAAGAGCCCGGCGATGTCCCTCCCCAAAGGTAAGCGGGGCTGCGCTCCGAGATGGCCGGGCCGTTTTGCGGGTTTGCTTCATTGGTGGTGGGTTTTAATACATATAGAGATATTTGAAAATATTCTGGGAAAACGCGAGGATTACTTTTCCCCCCAGCAGGAAATCTGTAGAGCGGCTTGCAGAAGCGGACGGGCTTCCGTCTCGCTTCCTCTTGGCGCTGCAAGCAAGCTGCTGCTGCTTTATTTTTTTTTGCAAGCGCCCCATTTCCCTGCTGGCAACGCTGCTCAGGTGCTTTGCAGGGCGGAGTGAGTTCCTCCGGCTGGGCTCGGCGGGCGAGTGGCTCTCTCTGGCATCGGGACAGATCTGGCCGGTCCCTTTTGCTCCACGCGCTCCCCAAAAGAGCAGCTTGTCCCGATGCCCGAGAGAGCCACTCGCCCGCCGAGCCCAGCGGGAGGAACTCGCTCTCCAGGGGAAGAGGTCAGGAATAATCGCCGCCTGTTACCAACGCAGGCTGGAATTCTCTTCCCAGAGGCATCGGCGAGTTTCCGGGAGAAAATCAGAGCACCAGTTTATTTGTTTCGTCTCCGAGTTGAAAGGGGTCACCAGGGGTCATCCAGTCGGATCTGGTTGTTCCAAAGGTGTACGGAAACTCCCTGAGGAGTGATCTGGACTCTCCTGGGCTCTGCTGCTGCTCTCTTGATCACTCTTTTGTCGCTGCCAGTCTTTTCCAAGGATCTTTCATCCTCAGGACAACTTTGTGATGTAGTCTGGGGCCACCAGATGAGCTTTGTGGCGGAGGCGGGACTTGAACCCAAGTCTCCTGGCCCAAAATGCACCACGCGGTCTCGTTCTGTAATAACATCCTGTGTTTGGAGAGAGTCAAGCCCCCCCCCCCTCCCCCAAATCCCAGATAGTGGGAGGCCCCCGTTTTGAATGGGATTGTGTAACAGATAGTTCAGGGGTGGGCAAACTTGCTCAGCGTAAGAGCCACCTAGAACAGGGGTGGCCAGACTTGCTTAATGTAAGAGCCGCATAGAATAAACATCAGCTGTTTGAGAGCCACAAGACGTGAACAAATATGACCTGCTTTTATTGGAAAATAAGCAAATCTGCTTTTTATTAACATTAAGTGAGACTGCCAAAAATAATAACAAAAGGGGTAAAAGCAGATATTGATAATGATATTAATTTGTCCAATGATATTTGTTTGCTAATGATATTTAGCTTCCCCAGCTGCCCTGCTGGGAGCCACATAATATATGTGAAAGAGCCGCATGCGGCTCCCGAGCCACAGTTTGCCCACCCCTGAGATAGTTGATGATAGCCCCATTTCTTTGGGGCCTGCTGGCCTCTCCCCTCCCTTTTCTAAGTGAAGGGATCCCACTTGTGTAGAACGACAGGGCGGCTCTCCTCTCCTTCTTTTGAGCGTGTTGGTGGATACGCATCTCAAGGAGCTCAGAGGCATGTCTTAGCTAGCCACATCAGCCAGCAGTGAAAAAGCGGAAGAGCGGAGGGGGAAGATTTAGGCAGACTGTGAGGGGGAGAGCAAGAAGGGATGAGCGACTGCTCCACTCTTGTGGCCTTTTCTTACATAAGGGTAATGCTGATTGTCACTTAGGGGTCAGGGAGGCACGGGGGGGGGGGGAGCGATCAGTGAATTTCCTGCATTGTGCAGTGGGTTGGAGTAGATGACCCTTAGGGCCCCTTCCATCTCTATGTTTCTGCGTCCTGAAGGATGCACAAAATGCGTGCCTGACCAGCTTGAGAACGGTGTGTGTGTGTGTACATACAAATATAGGAGACTCTCTCTCTCTACTGGTGTTGGGGAAGAGAGAGTTTAGCCATCTTTGTGGAAAGCAATGGGTTGTAAGCAAAGAGTTTGGGAAGGCTGTTGTACTGGTTTAAAAAATCTGAGACTCTCTTTTCTTTTTGGTATTTTATTATTAACAGTGTCTCCCGGTAACCTGAATGTTTTAGTTGTCTCTTGCAAAGTCCTGTCGAGCGTGACAACAAAATGGAACCTTCCTGTGTAGGAGTAGTGTACCGCGGAATGTCAGGTGCTGGGGAGGCCTTCAAAACACACCCTCTGGGTGGTGCATGCATCCGAAGATACTGGAATGCTGAATTTCGGTCAGCTGGGGCCTGATCCAGCAAAGCAAGGCTTAACATTTGTGAGCTTTTCTGGATGTACGTGGCTCCGTGAAATGGGGCACCGGGTTTTGGAAGGCATGGGTCTTCAGATTCCTGCCCAGCCAGGGAATTTCGACTTGCTGTACTCAGCCTTGGCTTCCAGTAGTAAACAACACCCTGTCACCTTCCAGGTGGTTGGGGAAGCAAACAGGCAAAGGGATGGGAAAGCCCTCGGAACATTCCAAGTGCTATAAATATAATCCTGGGTGTCGGGTTGCATCTCTGACAAACGGAATTGTTTTGCTGACGCAAGGACTGTGTGTGTGACTTTTACTAATGTTTGCATGGCAGCAGAGCAAGCTTCCTGGTTTCATTGGATTCTGACTGAATGTTGTCCGTCCCCCCTAAATGAATAACAATTTCCTGTTCAGTTTTGTTCAGGTATGGATACTGGATCAATATCATGGCATGAAAATAAAATCCTTCAAAATTTGACTAGCATTCAGATATGGGTTATAAGAGTGATACTATATTTTTAGGTGTGTGTGTGGGGGGTCAGGTCTACTCTGTTTTGTTTTGTTTTTAAATCAGCTTTAAAAATGTTAGTGGCCCTTTGTGTCTTGTGGGTTTCACAAACAGTGGTAGTGTGTTGGAAACAATCATGTTGCGCGTTAAGGTACACCTACATGACAAATTGCAACTGGTCTGAAATAGATTTCAACTGCTTGCTTTGCCCTCCCCCCCCGCACACATGCAAAGAATCATGGGAACCGTAGTTCTGCTAGTAATTCCTTTGTTAGCGAATTTACCCCCTTTTAGTTCTGACTACAGTTTTCCAGATTCATCAAGCTTGGGAGCCTTTGTGGGGTTTAAAAGGCAAACAAAATGTACTGTGGTTAGTTATAAAGGGAATGTTTGCAATTCCCAACTACTTTGGAAGCAAAAGGGTTTTCTACTAAGATATCCAAATGCAGAATTTCTCTTTTTTAAACTGCTGACTTGGCAGCGACCATGCTCTGTTTTGGTTAAGTTATGTTGTTATCTTATTTTTTAGGGCATGTCCCTTCTTTGAGATTAAAGCTAAAGTAAGAATGTTTCTTGATTCTTTTATTCCCCACATCAAAGATTGGGAAACCCTTTCAAGTTTACTACTTAGCTAATCACAGCTAAAGTATGGGCTGTGCATTGTTGGCATAGTTAAACATAATAGAGTAATTGCCACTTATGTAACTGGAGCGAAGATAGGGTGTTAAGATATTGCGCGATTGCTCATGGCATGATTTTTGTCCCACTGGTATGTGTGGTCTTGCCAAAGGCTCGCAAAAGACCCCTTACCTGATCGCCTATGAATGTGTTCGGATCTCCTCCGGGTGACTAGGCTGGGGAACTGCTTGCACATTGGAGGAGAATTTGTTCTTGGGTTGGTTGGTTGGTTTTCAAGTCCTTCCAGTCCTTCCTTTTGTCTCAACATGATATGCATAGGCAGGCAGCTGTTTTTAAAAACATATATATAGTGGGCAGACAGGCATGTAAAATGTTTTTATGGACTAGTAACTTTTATTGTCTGACTGGGAAGAAGGCCCATTGTGGAAATAAGTACAAGGGGCTCTAGAAAGAGGTTCTGGGAGAGTGCCCCGGCCTTGGGCACTGAGTGTCAATTTGCTCTGGCGACCTCAGCAGGGTATAATGACACAGAGTCCACCATTTTCTCCAGCGGAAGATCTCTGTCATCTGAAGAGCAGTTGTAATTTGGTGTGATCGCCGTCCCTCCCCTGGAGATTGGCAACAATCGTTCCCCATGAGGAAATGGGTGGTTTGAAGGGTGGAGTCTATGGTATTGTACCTGTCTGAGTTCCCACCCCTTCTCAAACCTCACTGTCTCCAGGCTCCATCCCTCAAATCCCCTGGAGTTGGCAACCCTATCTCCTTCCCAGCCAGTTATTACCCTACCTTTATTTCCCCCTCACTCTTCAGCTTTTCATCTCTCCTCCCCCACCTGCAGCCTCTACTGTGCTCTGAAGCCCTGACTGCTATGTCACATTGGCTGTCATGGGGGGCCATCTCAGCAGGATATAAGGACAAAGAGTCCACCATTTTCTCCAGGGGAACTGATCTCTGCCATCTGGAGAGCACTTGTAATTCTGAGTGGTCTCCAGCCCTCACCTGGAGATTGGCAACCATAGTTCCCCTGGAGGAAAAGTAGTCTTTCTCTGCAGTGGGAACCAAAGCAAGTTTACATCATTCTCCTCTCCCCCTTTTGACTTGCACAACAACCCTGTGAGGTAGGTTAGGCTGAAAGTCTGTGACTGGCCCCAAATCACTCACTCAGCAAAAACCTTGGTCTAGCAGACCCTGCTCTGAAGCACTGACTGCTACGCCTAGGGTAGCCAACTTCCAGGTGGAGCCTGAAGATTGCCAGGTATCACAACTGAACTCCAGACAACAGATCTCCCCCCACCCCCGAGAAAATGTCTGCTTTGGAGGGTGGCCTCTATGGCATTCTGTTCAGCTGAGGCCTCTCCCCTAGTCAGGACTGGCCCCAATGAGTTTTCTCCCAAAGGCCAACGTAGGTGTGGGAAGAGCCTTTTACTGAGAGAAGCAAGCTTGGTTGCCTAGCAACAGACACTGAGGAGAAAGTACAGTTGCCAGCTCTGATTAGGGAAATACCTGGAGATTTGGGGGGTGGATCCTGTGGAGGGCAGCATTGGGGGGGAGATGGAAGGACTCAGCAGGGTATAATGCCATAGGGTCTACCCTCCAAAGCAGCCATTTTCTCCAGGGGAACTGATCTCTGTCATCTGGACATCAATTGTAACAGTGGGAGATCTCCAGGTCCCACCTGGAGATTGGCAACCCTAGGAGGAAAATCAGCTGCACAACAGGGTTGAAGAGAATGGTTTGATGGTCGCTGGCCCACCTCATTAGCCAGCCAGCCAGCCATGGTGGAGCTAAGCAGGAGAGAGCCGTTTTCACAGTTTATTCTGACAGGAAAGTGGGCAAGCTGGCAGTGGGTGGGGGAGGGGGTTATGCTGAAAGTCCATTGTCTTTTTACTGACAGAAGCAGGACACTGAGGGGACAGTTAGATCCACCTGGCAGTGGGCGGAGGAGAAGAGTGGACCCAGCACCCAGTCCGTCCCCTTCGTCGGCTCCCTCCAGACTGAGGCCGAGACTGTGGGCGGGACTGAGGCAATGCAGCGAAGGAATGCAGCCAGTGGCCAGGGACCCCTTTTGAGTGGCAGTCCGTCCAGCCAACTGATTTTGGCGCCCCATGGAATCTTGCCACCCCAACTCATCTTTATAGATAAGGATTTGCAAGGCTGGTTTCCAGCCGGCACTGACTGATGGCTATAAATATTTCTGCTTCTTTTTGTTTATATATATATAAAAAATAAAAGTACCCCCTGGCTTCTTCAAATGGTGTTTGCCAGGGCTCTTCAAAACGGGGTGTACTTACACTGTACAAAAAAAGGTTCAGGTTCCACCGGAATGCTTTCCCCTCCGAAATACAGGCTTTCCCAAGGGTCTGTAACACACTAAGGCTTAAATGTTGGAAATTGTGCCCTAAGCATTTTTGAATGCTTTAAGTGTTACTGATTTAAGTGTTAACGGTTGGGAACAAAAGCAGGGTATAAATCACTGGATGAATAATGGTTTGGATATTCTGTGTGGGGCTCATAAGGTAGAATTCTGCCCTTGGCCAATTCCCATGCATGAACAGGTGCTGTTGTGTGGGCGGCCGTCACATCTGAGGATGGAGCTCAGTATTTGACTGGGAGAACACACAGGAATCCCGCACACGCAGTCCTGAGGTTCCTGGTTGAAAAAGTGCATGATAAAAAAGAAATAATGTGAGAGGTGGGAAGTTTTGCAACGTTACTGCACATTTAAAAATGTGTTGGGTACTGTCTGTATGCAACAGTGCGCAGGGCTGCACAAAGCAGTTTGGGATTGTTTTGCCATCAACTCACAATCTCATAGGGTTTTCAATGGAGGAGACATTCAGAGGCACTGTGTACCAACCCCTGGACTTCCGTGGTGGTCTCCCATCCAAATACTAATCAGGGCCAACCTCATTTAGCTTCCAAGTTCTTTTGAAATCAGGTTAGCCTGGGCCATCCAGGTCAGGGGAAAGCAGAGTTACACCCTTTTAAGTCCATTAAAGTTAATGCCATGTTGGTGGAGTTTTCCAGCAGATAGAAAATTAGCAGTGGGATCCTCTTTGGCCCCAGTGGAATCCCTCTCTCCTGAAAGGTATTAAACTTTATTTTGCTGCCCTTTGTGTCTGTGGCTGAATGGGTAAAGATGATCCTTCAACCGGCTGCTCCAGCCATGTAACTTTTCCTGCTGTGAAATAGATTTAACACACACACACAAAATTAAGTCAGCCAGCTTCGATTTGATGGAACCGCTGATTTGCTTCGCCTGACTTGATTTTTGGCTGGAAACATTTGAAATATTGGCCTGCTCAAAAGCAAAAGGCTGTGTGCTTAGACCGTAATCATTTTTTTCCAGGCCAGACCTGGATCTCTGTCGTTGCCCGCTTCCCTTCTGGCGCGTCATCTGGGATCCTTCTTGGATGGGAACCTGGGCAGAACGCTGCAAATTGCTTAAAGATGCAAGATTTTAAATATTGGTGACTACTGGCAGGGTAAAAGAAAAATTCATTCTGATTTCCTTTTGCCTGGGAAGAGGTTGGAACATTTTGCCATCTAACGTTGCAGACCTAAACAGCCTGGTTTATTTATTTATTTGAATCCCACCTTTCCCCAGTGGGGACCCAAAGCACTGGAGAGCCAGTCTGGGAGAACCGGGTTTGATCCCCCACTCCTCCACTTGCAGCTGCTGGTGTGACCTTGGGTCAGTCACAAGTTCTCTCAGAGCTGTTCTCTCAGGGGCAGTTCTTAGGAGACCTATCTCGGCCCCACCTACCTCCCAGGGTGTCTGTTGTGGGAAGGGGAAGGGGAAGGAGATGGTAAGCCGCTCCGAGACTCCTTCGGGTAGTGAAGGGCGGGGTATAAATCCAATCTCCTCTTCTTCTTTTTTATCTCATTCTCCTGTCCTCCATTTTATCGTCTCAACAACGCTGTGAGGTAGATTAGGCTGAGAGAGCATGGTTGGCCCAAGGTCGGTCACCCTGTGAGTTTCCATGGCACACGTGGGGATTCAAATCTGTGTCTCCCAGATACTAGTCCGACATTCTTAACCACTACACCACACTGGCTGTCTGCTAGGGAGTAAATTCCATTGAATTCAACGGCGCTTCTTTCTGAGTATACGTGACTAATGTTGTACTGTAAAACTGTGGAGGGGGTGAATGTAGGTGGCCATTTTTGTGGCATAACGTTAAAAAGTAAAGAGATTAAGCTTGGCAAGTTTCCATCTGGTGAAGCCAAACCTTTTCTTGAAACCAACCAAAATGACACTGAAAAATATGTGAGCTGTTGATCTGGTGGGCTGTTTAAGGCAGGATGGTGGTAGAATAAAGAGAGATTTCAGGCAGGGTTGCTGCCCTCCAGTTAGTGGCTGGCGATCTCCTGTTATCACAACCAACCTCTAGGCGAGAGAGGTCAGTTCCCCTGGAGAAAATGGCAGCTCTGGAAGGTGGGCTCTGTGGCATTATACCCTGCTGAAGTCCCTCACCTCCCCTCCCCAAACCCCACCCTCCTCAGGCTCCACCCCCAAAATCGCCAGGTATTTCCCAACCCAGAGCTGGCAGCCCTAATTTCAGGCCAGGATCCTGAGATCTTGTTGTTGTTCTGCATCCCATTTAGAATGCCCTGTGGAGCTGGTAAGCCCTGGGTGGAGTCAGTTTCAGGTTCCACCTTTCGCCTTCTGAGAAGGAGGTGAGACAACAACAGCCACCAGGAGCTGGCAAGTACCCTGGCACCCACAGGCAACGCACTGGGGAACCCCCGGTGTTTGAAAGAGAGGCCAGCTGAGTTCACCCACAGCTCTCGTCGGCTTCTATTTGACTTGTCCAGAGAGGCCTCACAGCTGGGGTTCATCAGCTTTGCGGAGCCTAGGTTTGCCATCCCCCAGATGGGGGCGGGGTTTTCCCCGCTTTCGGGGGCCCCAATCTGTCACTGGCCGCCCCCAAAGAGCCCAGTCACACCTGACATGCCCGGTGCAATGTCAACCAGAGGTGACGTCATCGCGTCGGGCATGTTGTATGGAGGATGGTGTAGCATTTGGCTAAAAACTCTATGGTGACCATAGAGTTTTGGGCCAAATGATAGACCAGGGGGTGGCCAAACTGTGGCTCGGGAGGATCTCTGTCCTCTGTCCGCATATTGTGCGGCTCCCGGCAGGGCGGCTGGGGAAGCTAAATATCATTAGCAAACAAATATCGTTGGACAAATAAATATCATTATCAATATCTGCTTTTACCGCTTTTGTTATTATTTTTGGCAGTCTCACTTAATGTTAATAAATATGCAGATCTGCATATTTCCCAGTAACAACATGTAATATCTGTTCATGTCTTGTGGCTCTCAAACATCTGACGTTTATTCTATGTGGCTTTTATGTTAAGCAAGTTTGGCCACCCCTGTGATAAGAGTGTCCCCTGCATGATGAGCCTGGTGTGATGATGTCACTTCCGGGTGACTTCCTCACGACGCGCGCTCAAAGATCCATGATCCTGAGCTGGAGCCCCCCACCGGGAGCCGGGTAAGCCCTGACAACCCCAGTGGAGCCGGTGTGCACTTTTGGAATTCCAGGAAAGGGTCATGGGCTCCGCTCAAAATGGCCGCCGTAGAGGGACAGCCGCGTGTGTTGGGCGGTTCCAGGCCAAATGTCCTCCTATGACGGAGGCAGCTGTTCCTCCACAGTCGCTCCCTGCAGACCGAAAGGAGATGCCTCCTGGTCTCTTCTGGAAGTACCTCCAGGAGGTGGAGGAAAGCCAAGGCTGGCCCTTTGTTTTGAGGAAGGAGGAAATGGCTGACAGGAAATATCTCATCCAGCGCCTCAGCGCCCTGGGGTGTCATGTTGGGGATCGCTGCCTTAGAGAAAAGTATTTTTAACAGCGGTGTTTTTCCGGTACCTCTCCGTTCTCTTCCCCACACACACACTTGTGGCCCCGGCCTGCCTCTCTGGTGCTAGCTAGCTCCCTGAGCACCCCAAAGCCCCCCCAGCTGCCTATTCCAGGCTCGCATCCTTTGCACACACGGGGCTGGCAGGTGAGCAGGTGAGTGAGCTACTGGATGCCTTGTGGACGGCATTGGTCATGTGTTTGTCGGGTGCCTTAGCAGGTGAGTGTGTGATGAGGTGGTTGCCCTGAGGCACATTTTTTAAAAAAGGAGCGGCTTGGTTGTCCTTACGAGAACCTGAGTTTTCCATCAGCTGCCAGGGCTGCTCTTGCTGTCAGCGGGTCTTCTTGTGAGCAAGGGTAAAAGTCACCGCTGTCCCTTATAAAAAGGGATCAGGGAGAATTATGGTTGCCAACTCTGGGTTGGGAGATTCCTGGATATTTCACAGGAGAGCCTGGGGAGGGCAGGGCTTGGAGAGGGCTGGGACCTCGGTGGGGTACGGGGCCATAGAGTCCGCCCTCCAAAGCAGCCATTTTCTCCTTGGGGACTGATCTCTGTCGTCTGGAGATCGGTTGTAATTCCAGGAGATCTGCAGGCCCCACCTGGAGGTTGGCAGCCCTAGCTAGAATGCTACTTCACATATTTATTTACTTCTGTTTCTAACCATCCTTTGTGTTCGCTGGAACTTGAAGTGGTGTGTTTAAGTTTCCTGGGAGGTCTCCGTCCTCATGGACAATGACTGAACAAAGTTTCTGAGTCCAGGGGCACCTTTAAGACCAACAACATTTTATTCAAGGTGTAAGCTTTTGTGTGCAGGCACACTTCCTCGGATAAACTGAAATGGAAGTTGCCAGTCCATACATTATAGGTAGAGGATGAGCAGCAAATTAGCACGCAGCATAACGAAGGTGTTGAACAGAGGCAAGGGCCAAACTGGAATGACAAGCTTAGTTTTTTGGGGTTTTTTTGCAATTAACAATTTTATTAATTTTTTTAAAAAAAAATATCAAAAATACAAAATTCTGAACAGTAACATCACTAAAAGTACACTTACAAATAAGTTGAACATATACACTGAACTGTAAATAACACTTAAACAAAATTTGCATACAATTTCACAACAGTTATGTACAACAACTCCAGTTTACACCTGCCAACTTATATTACCAATGAACTAAAATCTTACAATTTTTCTATACTTATCTGGAATACAGTATTGGGACAACCGATTAGAATTAATATGTTCAAAAAATACAAACCATTTTTCCTCAGAATAATTCATTGACAAGCTTAGTTTTCATGGTCACCGTTTGTTTGGGTTTAATTCCGGGGGAAACATATTGAAGGCCGTAAGTTTATCAAAACCAGAGACTAAGCTTGTTGTTCCAGTTTGGACCTTGCATCCGTCAACAACCTTTATTATGCTGTGTGCTAATTTGCTAATACCTATATGTATGGACTGTTAGGTTCCATTTCAGTGTACCTGAAGAAGGTGTGGACGCGCACGAAAGATCATACCGTGTTTAAAACTTTGCAGGTCTTCAAGGTGTCTCTGGACTCAAACCTTGTGCTGCTGCTTCAGACCAAAATGGCTGCCCACCTGAATCGATAACAGGTCAATGTAGATGTTGTTATTCCCTGACTGGCATCTCTGAGCACATGATGGTGCCTTACACTCGGTATTGTCTACCCAGACTGGCAGCTGCTCTCCAGGGTGTCTGCTGGAGGTCTTTCATATCACCTTCTACGTGGTCTTTCCAGCTGGAGATGCCAGGGATTGGATCTGAGATCTGCATACCAAGCAGCTGTTCTCCCTCTGAGCCTCCACCCCGTCTTCGAGAAGGCAGCTCTAGCCAACAGCTACTGCGTCGGCGATTGTTTTGCATGTTGAAAGTTCCAGATTAATTTCCTGCTATCTCTAGTTCAGGGATCTCAAGGGTTTTGGAAGGACCTCAGTAGAATATTATCCCCGCTAGGCTACCTTCCAGAGCTGTCATTTTTCTCTCTGGGGACTTGATCTCTGTAGTCTGGAAATCAGTTGTGATCCCAGGAGATTTCCAGCTGCTGCCTGGAGGTTGGCAGACTCTCCTTGTGGGTGCCATGTGCAGTGCACCACATCCATGCGCACATGCCGAGCCCCGTCAGGCCTTTCCCCTCCGCCCATCTTGCGTATCCCTGTGACTAGTTAAGAATCATTAAGACCCAAAAAGCGGAAGCGTCAGTTTCAGGGAGGAAGGAAGCCTGAAGAAACACTTGACTTTTGTCTGCGCTGAGCCAATTGTTCTAATCGGACGAGGTCTTTGGTGGGTGGGGTGGTGCCTACACCCACAGACCAAGCCATTGCGGCGTTCTCTTTCGCCAGACCTCGGACTGACTGTCGAGGGACTTGTCCGTTCATCCAACACGGCGTTCAGAAAGCGAGGTGGCTGCGTGCGGGCCTCATCGCGTCCTGTAAACAGGAGTTTATTTTGGCTGAGCTCTCTTTCTCTGTGTGTGTTTTTAACCTCTGGAATCTCTGGGCTTGCGTTTCCTGCTGGCGGGTTGTGTGTGACCCTGTTATGAATCAGCAGGTTTCTGAATGAGGGAAGCTGATTCACAGGCCTCAGCGAGTACACCGAGGCTGGCTTCCGGGCCCCCAAGGCGAGCCGGCGTGCGTCTTAAAAGGGAAATGGTGCCGCCTCGGGTTGGTGGGTTGTCAGCAAGGCCAGGGTGAACCCTGGTATGTGAGGCTGTGGGATGTAGTGGTTACAGTGTCTGGGAGATCCAGGTTCGACTCCCCCTTCTCACTGCCAAGGAGGGTTGTGGCCATGAATCTGGGGGCCATTCTGGTTATGGAATCATAAGAGTTGGAAGGGGCCATACAGACCATCTAGTCCAGGGGTGGCCAAACTTGTTTAACGTTAATAGCCACATAGAATAAACATCAGATGTTTGAGAGCTGCAAGACATGAATAAATATTTCAGACACATTTTAACTGAAAAATATGCAGATTTGCTTTTTATTAACATTAAATGAGACTGCCAAAAATATAAACAAAATAGGTTAAAAGCAGGTATTGATAATGATATTTATTTGTCCAGTGGTGTTTATTTGTTTGCTAATAATGTTTGTCTAAGAGAGAGAGAAAGAGTGGTGGAAAGAAAGAGAGAGAGAGAGAAACAAAAAACAGACAGATGGGGAGGGGGAACAAAGGAAGGAAGAGAAAGTGAAAGAAAGAAAGTGGAAAGAAAGCAAATATATGGGGGAGCAGGGCTCGTTTTGTAGTAGGAGCTCCTTTGCATATTAGGCCACACCCCCTAATGTAGCCAATCTTCCAAGAGTTTACAGAGCTCTTCTTACAGGGGCTACTGTAAGCTCTTGGAGGATTGGCTACATTTAGGGTTGCCAAGTCTTCTTTACTTACTGGCGGGGGGGAGTTGTCCAACCTCCTGCTGGCGGGGGGGAGTCGTCCAACCACCCGCTGACGTCACCTGGAAGTGACGTCAGCACGTTGGGGGCATTGCCAGGGCAACGCCCCCAACGTGATGATGTCACTTCCGGGTGACGTCATTACGTTGGGGAAGTCGTCCTGGCTGGACGACTTCAGGGGCGGGGTTCCCCCCCGCCGGCCGAATGCTGGCCGGTGGATCAGGAACCCCTGTAGTGGGGGATCCCCCGCCCCCTGGGCTGACTTGGCAGTCCTAGGTACATTAGGGGGTGTGGCCTAATATGCAGAGGAGCTCCTGCTACGAAATGAGCCAGGGAGGGAGGGAGAGGTGTAAAAAAAACAACTTTAGATGCATCTTCCAAGCCCCCACACCCCATGCCAACTAGCTTGACTTGGTGAAGGTATTTAAAGAGACAAATGTCTTCTCCAAGCAGGGTTTGGGGGGGGGGCTTTGAGAATGCATTTAAAATTAGCGTTGCTTTCTTTCTCTGCTCCCCCCCCCCACACCTCAGGCCTACCCAGGGAGGGGAACACTGGCTGGGGAAGGGAAGACCGATTGAGGAAGCATCCGTCCCCTTCACTTCCCCAGCCACTTTGCCAGGAGCCGCACAATATGTGTGAAAGAGCCACATGTGGCTCCCAAGCCGCAGCTTGGCCACCCCTGATCTAGTCCAACCCCCTGCCCAGTGCAGGACCAGCCAAAAGCATCTTTTGGCTACTCCCTCCCAGCCTGACATAGCTCACAGGGTTGACGAGAGGATAAAGAGACAGTTGTTGATCTGAAGGGAGTTTCTTATTATATGCAAGTAAAAACGTCGAATAAAAACAACTGTCGTTATTGCCTTTGGATGCTTCTGCAGCTGATGGCTGATAGGAGCAGAAATGCAATAAGGTTCTTTTGCCGAGGCAAATTATGCTGTCCGAATTTCTGTCAGTGAGGGGGCAATGGCAGGTTTTTCATGAATTTACGTGAACCCCCCCCCCCCCTCCTAGGGAAATAATAGCCCTTGGTAAGGCAAAATGGCGGGCGTCTCCCATCACAGCTGCCCCCCCCCCCCCCCCGCCAGCTCCCTGCTCTGAAACTAGAAATTGGGCCACCATCAAAGCAAACTGCAGAGGTGGAAGAAACGTTGCAATCGGGGAGAGCGGAGCGGCCCTTGTCAAGAGTGCCCGCTTGTGGAATAGAGCTGAATGCGGCTCCTCAGTGGCTTGGCCCACGCCCTGGCTGGATTAAAGCGCAGAGGATTGAAAACAATAGGCGGGAGGAAGCCAGCTATGCCTCAGAGCCTTCCTGGGATCTCCTCACAATAACACCACGCCCAAGGAATCCTGTCCGAGGGCTGGAACAGTCAGACGGGGAGGAATTTCAGAGGAGCGAGTCTGTGGCAGGAAGCAAAAATGCGCAGGAGTAAAATCTAGAACACAGTTTTTAGCTCAGTGGCACCTTTAAGACCAACCAAGTTTAATTCTGGGCATAAGCTTTTGTGTGCAGGCTTGTGCCTGCACACGAAAGCTTACGCCCAGAATTAAACTTGGTTCGTTTTAAAGGTGCCACTCAACTCAGACTTTAAATCTAAAGTTCGCAGTGCCGAAATTAGGAATTCATGTAGACAAGGGCTGTTCTGGACAGTTCTCCATTTTTCTCTGCCATCCAACCGCCTCTTCTGAGGTGGGCATCCTGCATTGGTGCTGTGCAGCTTCAAAAAAGTCAAAGCATGAAGCAGCAGTGCAGATCAAGCGCTGATGCAGGAGGAGGGGAACATTGCAGTGTCTGGGGGTGCAACCAGGCTGGAAGAGCCCCCTCCTGATTGCAAGCCCACCTCACCCGTGTCAATGTGGCTGCGCAGAGCAGGTCTCCAGCTGAGGGCCAGAGGTCAGTCCAGATGTGCTGAGGTGGCCCTTCAAAGAGCTGTGCCCCTGTGCCCTTTGGGGCTTGGGAGGGTGTCACCAGCGCTTGGTGAATGCGGCGCAGAAAGAAGCCAGAAGATGTCAGCGATGGTGGAGTGCCGGCATGAAAACCGGGCAGGGTTTTTATTCTCACTGGTGCAAGAGAGGAACTTTTTATCCCAGTGTGCAAACCCTAGCAAGCAGTTGTACCACGTGGGGAAGTCAGGTCTGTTTGATTTGCTCCGGAAAGAGCTCGGGTGAATTGGGGGGGGGGGCGCTATCTCAGAGGTCCCCAGCAAGATGCTTATGGGTGCCATGGTTTCTTCCAACACCTTTGTCGGCACCCATCAAGTGAACGGCCCTTGAGAAAACAGTTCTGAAAGAACTTGTGACTGACCCAAGGTCTCACCAGCAGCTGCATGTGGAGGAGTGGGGAATCAAACCCAGTTCTCCCAGATTAGAGTCCATGCACTTAACTGCTACACCAAACTGGTAGTTTAAAATAACATCGTTTGGGTCGGTAGAAAAGAGGAAGAGGCCAGTAGCGCCTTGAAGACTAACAGAATGTGTGGCAGGGGAGGGGATTTCGTGAGTCGCTGCTCACTTCTTCAGTTTGGGTTCTTCAGTGCCTTGTTTGGGTGTTTTGCTTTATTCTCACTGCCTTGTTCTCTTTCTCCCGGCTTCTTCCCAGTGTATTTTTGGATTACCCTTCTTCTCCCTTACACTTGGGCTTCCTCTGTGTGTGTGTGTGTGTCTCCACCTCCAGTGGCAGCCATTTTGCGGTTGCGCATCCACCAGCCAGTGTCAGAATTCCAAAGCTGCCCACTGGCTCAAAAGGGCCGGGGACCTCTGGCCAAGCTGATAGCAGTCGCTGATGATGCAGGGAGAGTCGCGGGTTGGAGTAAAGCATTTGGCACCCGTCTTGTGTTTGATTCTGGGGATTCATGTTCTTCTGTTGCTCAGTGGCACGGTGCGCATGACCCAGTTCCGGGACCTTTTCAGCACCCCACCCCCGGGTTGGTCGTGCGCCGGTTCCGTTGGTAATGCTGGACCATCGAGCCATTGGCAAACAATTCTATTAATACTGTGATGATTCAGGCGCTGCAACCGCGTGGGTGGCTTCATCGCTGGTGATGCAAAAGTCCCGTCTTGGCGCGCAAGCAGGAAATCTCGAGCGGTGTGGGAAACAGGGCGGGGATCCCTGCCGCCCCCACCCGTGGCTTGAAAGCACTTGAAACGCGCTCTCTCGTGGTTTGGGGGAACAGTTTGGGGGAACTTCCCTGGGAACAGTTGCAAAGCTGCTTGACTTTGCCAAGGTTAATCCTAGCCTGGGCCAGGGGGTGCATTCTTACGACCGCCCGCCAAAAGTTGATCCCCCTGCACCTCCAGCGTTGCCTCCGTCTCAAAGTAATCTTTAATAGCCCTTTGCTTCGTTCCATTCTCATGGGCTACCTCCCATGAGACAGAGGCTGGCTTTGGGGCATCCTGAAATGAATGCTAAGCCGTGGGCGGGCAGTCCCTGTCTGAGTTCGGAAAGTTTCGAGAACTGCTGGCGTAATCTCGGACTTTGTGCCCTCTAAAGCTTTGAATTCCTGGAAAGCGGCTGGCATTTGCACACCATGTTCTCTGTTGCGCGTTGCCAGTCTTCAAAGAAGCCGGGCTGGTTAGAATGCTTTTGTCAGAGAACTCTCCAGAGCAGCTCTGGGTTTTCTTTTTAAAACCCTCGAGAAGTTGAGAAATGTGGCGGCAAACTTGACGTTGCTTCTCTGAAAACGCTCTCTCCAGAAACCTGTCGGGTTTCCCCCAAGCGTTGCCTCTTTAATTCAAACTCGGCCAGCGCTTCCTGTCAACAGCCCTTTCCCCTATTGGTTGTCTGGCCAGACGTTGCGCAGATACCAAATAAAGCAACAGTATAAAACAGTGGTTTGTGAGCTGGGCTGCAAACGCATTTTGCGCGTGGGTGACCGGCAGGCTCTCCCGTCGTCTTTGTTTCTGGAGGGCGGGATTCAGTCGGGTTCCCCCACCATCCCTTCCCTTCCCCTCCCTCCTTTCTCAAACCCCTTCCAGAGAGCAAAAAAGAAGAGTTTAATTGCCAGATGAATGGGGTGTCCACAGTTACCTGAAAGTTCTGGCCGGCTGTTCTTATACCCTTCAGGTCATCGGCGTTTGGTGGCATTGAAGGAGGGCGGAGCAAGCAGCGTGACTGGGGTTGCCAGGATCGGGTTGGGAGATTCCTGGAGATTTGGGGGTGGAGCCTGGGGTTTACGGAGGGAAGGGTTCTCAGCAGGATACAGTGCCACAGAGCCCGCCCTCCAAAGCTGCCATTTCTTCCAAAGGAATTGGTCTCTGTTGTCTGGAGATGAGTTCTAATTCTGGGAGATCTCCAGGTCCCAGCGTAGGTGTGACGCATTGACACCTGGCGTGCCAACAGGCCTCGTTCGTTGACAACTATTTGCAAAGTTTTTTTTGTTTTTTTTTAACAGGAGTTGTTAAAAAACGGAAAGGGCCATCTTGGGAGAGAGGGGCCACGCAGGAAGGAGTATTTGTGGATTTCTCTGGCCCGTCCGGAACAGAGCCTCCAGGTTTCTGTTCCCTCTTGTGTGAGGAGGGGGAGGCCAAGCTTTCCCCCATACAGAACTTCCGTATTTTTAATTGTACTTGGATATATTTATACCCCGCTTTGCTTCCCGGAGGGGACCCAAAGCAGCTTGCTGCATCAGTCTCTTCTCCTCTGTTTTCTCATCACAACAGCCCTGCAAGGTTGGTTGGGCGAAGAGAGTGACCTTTCGCAGGTCTCCCAGCAAGCTGCATGGCAGCGTGGGATTCTGGGGCCGCCCAGTTCCTAGTCCAGCGCTCTGACAGCTGCACCACACTGGCCCTGTGTGGGGTGCTGTGGGGAACCACTTGGGCTAGGCCTCAGCCGCCACCCCCGTATTTCCTGATGTCTGAAGCCACTTTGATGGCTGTGTGTAACCAGCCACCTGCTACGGTGAGCACCATAAAGTGTATCTATATGGGGGGCAAAGTATGTGCCAACGTGGTGCTGTCATCAGAGTGTCAAAGTTAGGGGTTGGGAGTCTCGGGTTCGAATCCCCACACTGCCATGGAAGCTCACTGGGTGACCTTGGGGCAGCCACATACACTCAGCCTGGGCTACTTGATGGGGTTGTTGTAAGGAGAAAATGGAGGAGGGGAGAGATGTGCATTCCCCTTTCCCTACAAGGCGTGATATGTCTGCTTTGACCACCCACCCCACACACACCCCTGGAGAGTTTTGAATCCAAGTCCAGGTTAGACTGTCATTTAGGACTTTTTTTTTAAACCTGTCTTTGTCTAAACAAAGGTACAAGGAAGGTAACCTCGTTCTATAAAAATACAAGTTAAAAACTCTAACAGCAAACAGAGTACAATGAGCATAATTCAGATACTAACCTCATGCTAGGCGAGAAATTCTTATACACCCCTTCAGCCTCCTGCATAGTTCCTCAGAAAAACACACCCCAAAAATAATTCAGCTGGACGTTGCTTTGAAAGAATAAAACTTTCTTGATGGTCTCAGATAGGGGCCACTGCTGAGGAGGCGCCGTTTCTAGCCAGCGCGGATCTCTTTTGGTGGCCAGGCAGGAGTTTTAGCAACAGGTTGGTAGGCCGAGTGGAACATATTGGGAGAGACCACCTGCTAGAAGCTCCAACTTGTGCCAGGATTCCTAGTTCAGGACCCACAAAGTCTGGATAATGAGTCTGGCACTCAATGTGTGGGGGTTCTTTTTCTCTGGTCGAACTGAGCTCTGTCACAGTTGCCCAGAAGGAAGCTGGGGAGTCTTCCCATCTCGCCTTCAGGCTGTGTAATTTTTGCACATTCTGTTCTGCCAATCTTGTTTACTCCACTCTCATCGTTTCCTGGAGAATTACACCTCCTGGCCCCTTTGCTTATTGAGAGCTCCTTCATGGCTCAGTGGTTAAAGCTTCTGCTTTGCATGCAGAAAGTCCCAAGTTCAAACCCCGGCATCTCCAGTTAAAAGATCCGCCAGTAGATGATGTGAAAGATCTTGACTAGGGACCCGGGAGAGCCGCTGCCAGTCTGAGTGAACAATACCAGCCTTAATGGACCGATAGTCTGGTTCAGTAGAAGGCAGTTTCTTGGGTCATGTGTCAACACAAGCAAAGGGACATTGGCCCTTGTCCGGCACGTCATGAACCTTCTTTTGTCTGACTGCTTAGCAGTGCTCTGCAGGGTGATATCATGGGTCAAAGCCCTTGTGTGGGTTTTGGACCCTGGCTAGAAGCTAATTTGGGGTTGGCAATTCTGGATTGGGGGATTCCTAGAACCGAAGATGGGGTGGAGCCTGGGGAGGGGGGGTTGGGAAAAAGCAGGACCACAGCAAGGTATAGTGCCATAGAGTCCACCTCTGAAATAATTTCTTTTCCAGGGGAGCTGATCTCTGTAGTATGGAGATTTGTTGTAATTCCAGGCAATCCGTATTAGAATTGCCATCTCTAGGTCGGAAAACACCTGGAGATTTGGGGGGTGGAGCCTAGGGTTGCCAGGTTTCCTTGCCATTGCGGTGGGGGGATTTGGGGGCATTCCAGAGTCGAGTGGGATATCATTGGGCAGTGTCCCGACGCGATGACATCACCCAGAAGAAACGTCGTCACGTTGGTGACGTTGCATTTGATTGTCTGGTTCGGGGGCAAAAACTCTGTGGTGTTTTTTCCCGCTTCCAAACCATAGAGTTTGGCCAACCACCAGAGCGTTACACGCAGTGTCACTGGCACGATGGCGTCACTTCCGAGGGGTGTCATGGCGTCGGGGACGTCGCTCGATGACGCCCCTATTTGGGGTTGGGGTTTAGCCAGCTGGCCAGCAGCAGATCGCAGCCCCAAAAGTGGGGACCCCCCTGCTAGGGCCTGCCTGAGAAGGTTGGGGAGGGGAGGGACCTCAGGGGGGGTCCAATGCCGTAGAGTCCACCTTCCAAAGTGGCTATTTTTCTCCAGGTGAACTGATCTCTTTTGCTTGGAGATCAGCTGTAATCCAAGATCTCCAGCCACCACCTGGAGGTTGGCACCTCCAATCCCTGTGCTAACTGCAGTTTGCTGCCTGTTTCAAACATGGCGGCACTTTTATGGACTGAGAAAGACCAGGAAGGAGAGGGGGAATCCCACACTGCCACCTAGAGGCGAAATTTAGCAGAGGGAGGCTTGGGTGTTCTCGGGCATTGCGTTTGCCAGCAGGGCAGATTGGGGGGGTGACCTTGGCCTACCAGGAGTGGAATGAGCTTGATCAATAGGGACTAGTCTGCTTAGGGAGAATTTTTTTTTGTTCTTCCCATTGGCTGGAAAGACTGTTGAGTCATCAGTTCATCTGGGCGGGGTCAGGGGAATAATCTGCAAAGCTTCATTTCGGCAGAACTCTGGGAAAGTCCCCCTAATGGAATAAAATTTCAAAGAGGAGGAGGAGGAAAAACAGAGGGGAGGGGGCTCTTCCCCCACCCCTTTACTTGATGATCTCGATCAAGAAAACTGTGATGGGGTTTTTTACGCATTTGCATAGCTGGGAGGGGCAGGTTAAGCAGTTCAGCAGTTCGAGACCCGAGTGCTGCATGACGGAATGAGCTCCCGTCTCTGGCCCCAGCTCCTGCCCGCCTAGCAGTTCGAAAGTCAAGAAATTGCAAGTAGATAAATAGGTACCACTTCGGTGGGAAGGTAACAGTGTCTAGTCATGCTGGCCACATGACCACGGACACGTCTTTGGACAGCGCTGGCTCTTTGGCTTGGAAACGGAGATGAGCACTGCATCTCTAGAGTCGTATTCGAAACCTTTACCTATGTGTGTGTGTAGTAAGTCAGTCCTATTGATTAAGGGAGATGTCCCCACGCTTTTTGAGCCTGTGGTCACCTCTAGAATTCTGACAGAGGGCAGTGGGCGTAATCACAGAATGGCTGCCACAAGAGGCGGGGTCACTAATCAAATGGTTGCTGCAGGAGGCAGAGCCAACTACAAAATGTCCAGGAGCATGGTTAGATATAACCCTAATAGTACCCCCTCACGTTTAATAGGATGCCTTTCAATCTGCACAGCCAATCAGAAGCCCTGCTGGGCCAAAGTCCCACCTGGCCCCACCCCACTTTCGAAATGCGCTTCATCGTTGCCAGGAAAGGTGTCCGCGGGTGCCAATGCATGCAAAGGCACTGCGTTTGGGGACCCCTGGATTAAGCGTTCTGTGTTGAACATCCTTAACCTACAAGTACTTCATTCTTTCCAATCCAAAGGTGGTCCTTCATTTCACACGCTCCTGGTGGTGCTTACCTTGTGCCAGAGTGTGTATTTCGTTGACTGTGGAAAAGACGCAGTTGTGCATGGTATGGATAAAAAGAGGGGCTGTGGCTCAGTGGTGGAGCATTGGCTTTGCATGCAGAAGGTCCCCGGTCCAAGTCCTTCGGTTAAAAAGGACTAGGCAGTAGGTGATATGGAAGACCTGAGACCGTGGAGAGCCGCTTGCAAGTCTGAGTAGGCAATAGTGACCTTGGTGGACCAATGACCTGGTTCATTGTAAGGCAGCTTCATGTATTTATGTGCCTACTTTGCACACAGCAGGTCCCAGGTTTGATCCCCAACATTGCCCATGGAAAAAATCAAGATAGCAGGTGATGTGAAACATCTGGCCCTGGACCGTCGCTGGGGTCATAGGAAACAAGACGGACCTTGTTAAGGCCAAAGATCTGACTCCATATTCTACCATTTCATTCATGTGGACGTTGCACGGTACTAGAAATCTGTGCCAACCAGTGGAATTGATCAGCAATAGACTGAGGAGGCAAAACCTGCTTTTGCGGACTTCACTGTCACGGAGCGGTGGCGGGTGTTAGCTGGCTTTAGAAGTGGCTGAAACATGTCAGTGCAAGAGAGGTGGCTCAGTTATGACTGCTCAATAGAGCCTCCCTTTGCCGGGGCAGTATATCTTTGCTTGTCCCTCTCTCCATGTGGCTTTCAGTTTTGCTGGTGAGCTTCCCGGAACCAGTGCAGTGAAAGAGGATGCTGGGCTTTAAGGACGCTGGACTTAAACTTTTCTGGTTTGACCCAGCAGGACGTCTCTTACGCTTACTGAACACATCAAGCTGCCGTATACTGGATCAGATCACTCGTCTGCAGTGTTCCCTCTAAGCTGAGTTGGTGTGATCTAGCTCACAGTTTTTTAGCCTCCGGCTCACACATTTTTTTGTCTTCGCTCAGGAAAGATGGCTCCGGAGCAAACCAATTTATGCAGTACCCAAATCACTCACTCACAACTTTAACGCCAGTAGCTCACAAAATACAATTTTTGCTCACAAGACTCCACGGCTTAGAGGGAGCATTGCGTCGTCTGTCAAGTCTTGTCTACTCAGACTGGCAGCGGCTCTCCAGGGTCTCAGCTGGAGGCAATGTTCCCTCTAAGCTGAGTTAGCGTGAGCCAGCTCACAGTTTTTTAGCCTCCGGCTCACACATTTTTGTTTTAGCTCAGAAAGGATGTGGCTCCAGAGCAAACTATCTTATGCAGCAGCCAAATCGCTCGCTCACAGCTTTAATAGCCAGTAGCTCACAAGGTAGAATTTTTGCTCACAAGACTCCACAGCTTAGAGGGAACATTGGCTGGAGGTCTTTCACAGCTCCTTCTTACGTGGTCCTTTCAAACGGAGCCGTCAGGGATTGAACCTGGGACCTTCTGCATATCAAGCAGGTGTTCTATCATGGGGCCACAGCTTCTCGCCATATCCTCCAGGGTTTCAGGCCGCGGTCTTTCGCATCACCTACTGCCTTTTAACTGGAGGTGCCGGGGATCAAACTTGGGACCTTCTGTGTGCCAAACAGATGTCCTTCCACTGAGCCATGCTTCCTTCCCCCTGCAGGCTAAAGGAGATATTTGCTGTCCTGTTACCGAAGAACAACGCTTCTCCATAGGCTTAGAGAGCTTTCAGTGGGCCTTGTCCTAGAACTATAGCATGAGTTGCTCTGGCTGGAGGCCAGGCCCTGTGTCTGCAGCTCAGTCACGGTTACTATCAGTCACTCCCAGCTCCGAGACTCTCTCTTCCCTTTCAGAAACAGTGACTGTGCTGACTGAGCTGTAAGGTAGACAAGCCACTGTGCTGGCTGCAGCTCTGGGCGCCTGGTTGGCAGAGCTGGTGCAGGGAGGGCAGGGAACTTGGAATCGTGCCCTTCTTCATGCCTCATTCCTTCCCCAAACTGTACCACATCAGGGAGGAGAGCTGCGCCTTCTGAATCGTCCTCCTCCTGTTCGACGTTCCTTGCATGTAGAAAGTTAGCATGTGAGGACCAAAGTGCGTGTTACATCGCATTTTCTTTCTTCTCATTTTTTTAAAAAAAGCAGTACTCTCAGATGTTCGTTTTCTTTTCTGCTCCTTGTCTTCTCAAAGCATCCTTCCTCCCACTACTTGTCTCCATGCAGAAGCTAAAGTAGGTATCCAGGTAGCCCAAATTCTGAGACAGCAGAAACTGACATGCAGCGGATAAAATGTGCATGTTTGGGGCACAGTTCTGCGCTTGCTTGTTGCAGGGGAGGAATTAAAAGAATTAGCTGTGCGTGGGGTCAATACCAGTGTCAAAAATCAGGAAATAATTTAAGAAAAATTCATTTATAGACAAATAAGTAAACCAGTTATACAGTTTTCAAATCCTAGGGAAAATTATTCATGCAATATACAGTTCATAATCAGGGCATAAATGGTTAAACGCAAGGAAATTTGGAAAGCAGGTAAAAGTACAAGATCCGTGCCTTTCAAAGAGAACATCTACAAAATGTTTTATAGATGGCACTGGTCTCCTGACAAGATTGCGAAATGCTACTCTAACTCATCCAACAAATGTTGGAAATGTAAAACTAACGTTGGAACGTATTTTCATATGTGGTAGAGGTGCAATAAAATACAGCATCTATGGAACAAAGTGCATAAGATCATTCTAGAAATATCGAATATTAATTTAGCTATGCTACCAGAAGTAATCTTATTAAATATGATTCCAGACAGTTATAAACAGATAGATGCCTATTTAATAACAAACATTCTTACGGCAACCAGGATCTTAATAGGAAAAAATTGGAAAACGGAATATAGACCCTCGAGTGAAGAAATAATTGCTAAATTGTTGGAATTAGCGGAGGTGGATAAACTAAATATAGTCTGGAAAGGTAAAAATGAAGAGCTATTTAGAAACAGATGGTATAGAGCAGTGGTGGCAGACCTATGGCACGCGTGCCAGAGGCGGCACTCAGAGCCCTCTCTGTGGGCACGCACGCAGTTTGGGCACTCAGTCTCTGAAAGGAAAAAGACGACACAGACTCGAGGCTGGGCTGCTCTCAAACTTACAAAGTATGAGCCAAGGTTAGACAAATTATCAGCATGCATACAACAGCAAAAATCACATTAATTGTTCAAAAGCATGCCAAATGCAAACTTTTACCTTTCAATAAAAAGTTGTTTGCATAATTGAAAGCTCTGTTATTGTGTTTTTCTTTTAAGACAAAAGATGTTAATGAGTTCTTTTTTCTAAACTAAAACCTCAGTATTCAGGTTAAATTGTCGTGCTGGCACTTTGCGATAAATAAGTGGGTTTGGGGTTGCAGTTTGGGCACTTGGTCTTTAAAAGGTTCGCCATCACTGGTATAGAGTGTATAACTGGTTAAAAATTAAGTTGTAAAAATAGACTCACATTCTGCTTATAGATGCATCCAATATGAAATGTACTGATTCCTTTTTTCCTTTGTATTCATGTTGATGAAGTGATTATAACTTATAAAAGCATAAATAAATGATAAAAAGAAGATATTGGAATTACCCCCTGTTCTCCAACACCCAGGCTTCGCCACCCCCCCCCCCCCCCCCGAAGCATAACTGTTGATCCTTTTTTCCTTTTATTCTGCCAGGGCTGGCGGCCTCACAGATCTGCTGATTGTTTCAAGCCATGTGCCACTTTTAAAATGCGGCATTCACTGGCAGAGGATGTGGTGATGGCCATAGCCAGAAACAGCTTTAAAGGGGGCATTAGACAGATCCTTGGAGGAGCGGTCTATCAGCTGGTACTAACCATGGTGACCAAAGAGAACCTCCATGTTTAGAGGCAGTCAGCCTCTGAATCCGAGACCCAGGAGGCAACATCAAGGAAAGGCCTCGGCCTCTCTGCCCTGTGGTTGGCCCTCCAGAGGAACTGGCTGGCCCCTGTGTGAGACAGGATGTTGGACTGGATGGACCACTGGTCTGATCCAGCAGGGCTCTTCTGATGTTCTTACCTTGCGAGTGCCATGTTTTTGGGTGAATGGTAAGTTTTTTCCAAGCTGGAAACATTTGTCCCTGGGTTTCTGAGACCACAATCCCAACACTTGACCAGCAGAAATGTTGACGGAGCCAGATTTCAGGGAAGCGGGGGGGTTGGATATTGACATCCACTCAGCATTTCTTTGCAAACCTCAAAGCCTCTCCACATGTGACAATTTCTCACCCCCCCCCAACCCATCTGGATCGCATTACTAGGGTCTTGCAGGCTCAGAACACAAGAATTTTGTGGTTACCTCGGCCTCGAACTTTTCAAAGCCTCTCTGGATATGGTCTCATTTAACATAACATGGGGGGGGGGGAGATATTTCAATAATGACATGTACTTTTCTCTCCCGTGTTGAAGTTTAAAGTTAGTGGATGCCTGATTTGCCTGAGTGACTCATTTGGAAGGGGGAATTTGGGGGAATAAAACAAGTTCCCTCATCCACACTGAAACTCGAATTTGACATTATTCAGGTGCTCATCCAGGTTCCAGTTTCGTGTAGTGGTTAAGAGCATCTGGAGAACCGGGTTTGATTCCCCACTCCTCCACATACAGCCAGCTGGGTGACCTTGGATCAGTCACAAGTTCTCTCAGAGCTGTTCTCTCAAGAGCAGTTCTCAAAGAGCTCTCTCAGCCCCACCCACCTCACAGGGTGTCTGTTGTGGGGAGGGGGATTGTAAGCTGCTCTGAGACTCCTTCAGGTAGTGGAGGGCGGGATATAAATCCAACTCCTCCTCCTCCTCCTCCAAGAAAACTAGATGCTGGACTTAATGACCGAGAGCCAGTGCGATGTAGTGGTTAGAGTGTCAGACTAGGATTTCGGAGACCCAAGTTTGAATCCCCTGCTTTGCCGTGGCAGCCATAACTTTGGGCAGATGACAAGCTGTCAGCCTAGTCTACCTCCCAGGGTTGTTGTGAGGATAAAATGGAGGAGAGGAGAACCATATAAGCTGCTCCGGGTCTGGGGAGAAAAGCGGGGGAGAAATGGAGTAAACAAAATTTGACACTGTTTAGAGGGGGAGGACCCATCCTTTGGTTCTCTGCTAGAGAGGGGACATCCTGTGCGTCTCATTTTCTGTTGGGAGGGCTCCTAGATGGGGGGCAGATGCCTGGGTATTCCGGCAGATGTTTCTTCTCCCATCACTGCAGCCCCCATGAGGGGGGAAAACTGTAACTCAGCCACTCATGAAATTCTGCTGGGGGTGAGGGGTTCAGCCCCTCCTTGCTGTGCTTCAGTGCTGTGGGGTGGAGTTGTACTTCTCCCTCTGAGGTTAGGAGGACATCTAAGTTTCAATTCCTGCCGCTTAGGGAGTAGCAGCTGGAGACAAGGCTCTGCCTTTTGCCTATCTTTCCATCAAGGCCAATCTTTGCATTTTTCACAATGACAACGTGATCAGTCCTCAGGACTGATCCCGCCTTTCAACCAAAAGTCTGTCTTCCGTCGGGCTCAGGAGATCTATTTGCCGACGTTCTGTCCCAAGCCACATCACCCCAAGGAGTTGGTGTGGCATACACTAGATCGGGGTGGGCAAACTGCGGCTCGGGAGCCGTGTGTGGCTCTTTCACATATATTATGTGGCTCTCGGCAGGGCGGCTGGGGAAACTAAATATCATTAGCAAACAAATATCATTGGACAAATTAATATCATCATCAATATCTGCTTTTACCCCTTTTGTTATTATTTTTGGCAGTCTCATTTAATGTTAACAAAAAGCAGATTTGCTTTTTTTCCAATGAAAGCAGGTAATATTTGTTCATGTCTTGTGGCTCTCAAACAGCTGATGTTTATTCTATGCGGCTCTGACGTTAAGCAAGTTTGGCCACCCCTGTTCTAGGTGGCTCTTAAGCTGAGCAAGTTTGCCCACCTCTGCGCGAGATGTTAGACGAGCGTTGAAGGTCTATATTGTCAGGACTGGATCAATTCGAAAGACTGAGTCTGTGTTCATCAACATTTCCCCCCACCCCCGAGGGCAGGGGTCCAAACGTCCAAGTCATCTATCAGTTCGGTTCTTCGGTCCTCCTCTGTGGTTAGGAGGACATCTCCACGGGTTATTCCCATTGTTCCTTTAGGGAGGCAGGAAATGCTTTTCCCCCCTTCCTCTTGGCGTCTTGGGAATAGCCCCACCTTTCAGTTCTGGGACTCGGTAAGCCGTGAGTGAAACTAAGTTCCCTGCGCCAAACAATTAAGCTTTAAACTTTAAAAGAAAACAACCCCAACTTGGGGTACAGGAAAAAACATAGACAAAGAGAAGAAGAAGAAGAAGAAGAGAAGAAGAGGTTGGATTTATACCCCGCCCTCCACTCCCCAAGGGAGTCTCAGAGCGGCTTACAAACTCCTTTTCCCTTCCCCTCCCCACAACAGACATCCTGTGAAGGAGGTGGGGCGGAGAGAGCTCTTTCCCAAGTTGTCCTTGAGAGAACAGCTGGCACAGAGCTATGGCTTGCCCAAGGTCATCCAGCCAGTTGCAAGTGGAGGAGTGGGGAATCAAACCCGGTTCTCCCAGATCAGAGTCTGCGCACTTAACCACGACACCAAACTGGCAAGAGGAGAACAGCACATTCAGATTAAATGACAGAAATAGATGATGAAGAAGACGGGAGGTCCGAGATGTCCTCCTAACCTCAGAGTAGAAGGCCCCCTCACGGTAAGTACCAATGGTCGATCAGTAGCAAAGCATCTGCTTGGCATGCCGAAGGCCCCAAGTTCAATCCCTGACGTCTCCAGATAAAGGGATCAGGCAGAAGGTGATGCAAAAGACCTCTGCCTGAGACCCTGGAGGATATGGGGAGGGGCCATGGCTCAGTGGGTAGAGCAACTGCTTGGCATGCAGAAGGTCCCAGGAGAGCCAGTCTGGTGTAGTGGTTAAAGTGCGCGGACTCTAATCTGGGAGAACCGGGTTTGATTCCCCACTCCTCCACTTGCACCTGGCTGGATGACCTTGGGCAAGCCATAGCTCTGTACCAGCTGTTCTCTCAAGGGCAGCTTGGGAAAGATCTCTCTCAGCCCCACCTACCTCACAGGGTGTCTGTTGTGGGGAGGGGAGGGGAAAGGAGTTTGTAAGCCCCTCTGAGACTCCCTTGGGGAGTGAAGGGCGGGGTATAAATCCAATCTCTTCTTCTTCTTCTTCAGTTCCCAGCATCTCCAGTTAGAGGGATTAGGTGGCCGGTGCTGTGTCCCTACCTAAGACCCTGGAGAGCCACTGCCAGCCTGAGTGGGCGATCCTGCTCTTGGTGGACCGATGGCCCTGACTGGGTACACGGCAGCTTCTCTTGACCAGAGTTTTCTCTCCTATGAACTTCTCGAAGGAACCCCCTTGGAGGCCGGGCCTGCTGATCCTAATCTTCCTCTGCAATAGGCAACTCCCCACTTTTGTCACGAGGAAATGAATCTTCTGGCGAGTTTGTAAAGAGTTGTGTGCCAGTATGGCGCACCTGTAACCACCAGGCAGGGAATCTAGTGTGAATCCAAAGCGAGCCGGTGCTCATACCTTTCAGACTTGTTGATGGGGTTAAAAACAACTTGCGGACTGGTGACTTGGGGTGGGGGTTAACTCTCACCGGAAATAAATCATGCCACAGATGCAGTGGGACAACGCAAAATGCATGCGACTCTTCCAGTGGAGTTCGCCTGTTGCGGGGGGGGGGGGGGGGAGCAGAAAGGGGTCTTGGTGGCACCTTTGAGACAAAAGGTTTTGTTGCAACTTTCGTGGGCAATCCTCGTTGGGTACACAAAGTGGGCGCTCGGTCTGCAGAGAAACTTACACATACACGGCGGAGAACGGGAAATGTGGGGGGGCAAGAAGTGTAATCCGCAGCATGTCTATGCAAAACGCATCAGTCGGTAGAATGAGTGCAGTGCAAGGCAACCACTCTTGTTCCATGTCCTCGGACGGAGTGCCGCCCCTAAAGTACTCACGCCCTGGGCCTCGCGCATCCTACGTTCTTAAGGCCACAATATTCTCCTGGCGATGTGGAGGAGCAGATTGCCAAAACCGGTCTGGCACAGTCAGCTCCCAAACAGGAGCGCTTTGGCATCTGCGCTGTGAGAGTCACAGCCCAGGGGTCCGTCACGAGGTCAACTTTGCGGCCATGCGCCTTTTTAGCTCTCCGGAGGCTCTGTGGCTTTTTCACAGCTGCCTGAGAAACCAAAACATTTGGCTGGATCCATCCCATCTGGCCCCGTTTCCAGTAGGGGCTGACAGGATGCCCCTAGAAACCCCACAAGTTAGACATGTAGCGACGGGCTACTCATGTGCTCTCTCGGACACCTGGTTTGGGAGGTATACTCCTCCTGGACATGTAGGTTCCATTTAACCATGATAAAGGGGTGGGGACGGCTTCTTCCACCAGAAGAGTGACACTGCAGAGGAAGTTCCTGGGGGTAGGCCGTGTTGCTCTCTCCATAAAAGATAAGTATCTCTGTGGAAGGGACCACATTCAGCCGCACGGAACGGAACTCCATCAACCTGGCAAATGGTTCTACTACAGAGGAAGTCTTGGATAGGCAATTTCTTCACACAGGAGGCAACCTGGGGGGGGGGGGGGGGAGGCGGCATGAGGACGCACCTCCAGTAAGCATGGACCACGTCAAGGGCCGAAATCCTTGAATTGGTCATTCGTTTGAGTCCAGCGGCACCTTGATGACCAGCAAAGTTTTATTCAAGGTATAAGCTTTCGGGTAAAACCCAGGGGTCATTTTGTAGAAAAAGAGGTGCAGGAGCTCATTAGCATAACTCATTAGCATAACTTATTTACATATGCTACACCACCTGACATCACCGGAAGTATGTCAGAAGGCGAGAGAGAGAGAGAAGGAAAAGAGAGAGAGAGAGAGAGAAAGAAAGAAAGAAAGAGCCGGCAGAGAGGGGACTGCTACTAATCCAAGCCTCAGAAATACCACTATTCTGGGAGGATAGCTTCAGTGGTGGCTGAAGCCTTCAGAAGGCTGGTCGCAGGAACAAGGACCTTTCCAGGGGATGGGGTCATTTTGCTGCAGCCATGACACAAGCAGGCAGTCCCCCGCTGGGGGGGGGGGCTGGCACCAACTCCTAGAGCTGAGCTCACCCGAGCTCCTGCTCAAACTGACCCCTGCTTGTACCCAGAATTAAACTTTGTTGGCCTTAAAGGTGCCACGGGACTCGAACTTTGTTCCGCTGCTTCAGACCAACACGGTTGCCCCCTGAATCTATTGGTCATTAGCGTTAGCCTAATGTTTAAAGCAGTGGTTCTCAACCTTCCTAATGCCACAACCCTTTAATACAGTTCCTCATGTTGTGGTGACCCCCAACCATAAAATTATTTGTTGTGTTGTCCAAACGGTTTTGACAAAACCAATAAAAACATTATTTTCTGTCCCAGCTATACAAAATCTTGCCTGAACCAATATTTTATGTCCATCCATTATTTCCACACTGGATTGGAATCAATTCCTAAAGGTTAGGTTCCCATGGCAATCAGCTTGCCTTCCTGCAGAACTAGTATGCAGAATATGAATTTTTAGGGTTTCCAACCTACAGGTGGGGTCTGGAGATCTCCTGGAATTACAACTGAGCTCCAAACTACAGAGATCAGATCAATGGCTGCTTTGGAAAGTGGAATCCATGGCATTATGCCTTGCTTAGGTCCCTCGTTCCCCGAAACCCCACCCTCCTCAGGCTCCACTCCCAAATCTCCAGGGATTTCCTCAACCTGGAGTTGGCAACCATACTTCACTGGCAGAAGAACCCTAGGTTTGTGGATGCACTGGACTCTTTCTCTGCAGATGTCCCCTAAAGTCCCCCAAGCAACAGTAGTGTTCTGCCAAACAACAATGAAGAGAGAGAAAGAAAGAAAGGTAGGTAGGTGGGGGGGAGAGAGAGAAAGGAAGGAAGGAAGGTAGGTGGGGGAGAGAGCCTGTTGCAGACTTTCCTGGGCTCTGGGCTTCGGCATGGAGCCCAGGAGAGGCAGTGGGGGGGGGTAGAGGCTGTTGCAGCCCAGGAAAGATGGTGGCGGGGGTGGCTGGAGCCTTCTTTCCTGGGCTCCCCGCTGAAGCATGGAGCCCAGAAAAGACGACAGTGGGGGTGAGGGGGCGGCTGGAGCCTCCTTTCCTGGGCTCCCTGCCAAAGCGCGGAGCCCAGGAAAGACGGCAGCGGGAGCAGGGGGAAGCGGCCATTGCCTTGCCTGCTGGCTTCTTCCTCCTCGTGGCCCCACTGAGGGCTGCAGGAAGCAGGGGGTGGGGCTCCGGCCCCAACCAACCCCTGCTCTTTGCCCTTAAAGGGAAAGCTCCCTTTGAGGGCAAAGAGCCTGGAGGCCAGACCTCGCGCTCGATTGAGCGCGGAGCCCTTTCCTGCTGGTGGGGCGGGGCGGGCTCGGACACCAGCCATGGTCCTTCGACCCCAAAAGGTGTCTTGACCCACAGGTTGAGAACCACTGATTTAAAGAGTATTATCCTGCTTTTGTTGCCGGGATCTAAATGAGATCCCTTCCAACTCTGTGATTCCAAGACGCGGCACAGGGTTGTTGGGGTTTTTTGGTCATAGTTTTGGTGCGACTCTTTGTCCTCTGGGTGTTGTTAGTGAACCAGAACTCTGTATGTGTGTACGTTTCTGTTGTGGTGATGTTGGTTTGGAAGCAAGTAGTCCAGGCTGTGTTATCAGCCTCGAGGGCAAACTTAGCATGACCCCTCACATGCACACTCTCTCTCCACAGTCCTTGCAGGAATCGGTGAGTTGGCATTCTCCCAACATCTGCTGTTCTTCGCACACAAAATCCTGCAGGGTTTGCTACTCCCCCCCCCACACCCTGCAGTTCAAACAAGCCCCCCCCCTCCCCAAATCCATGCATGCATGCCATTCCGCTCCACGGCTAGCAGCTGGCTTGCTCTGGTTCCAAAGGAGCTCCGATTTCACTCCTGACGCAGGTTGCGCCCAGGGGCGGGACTGGACTCCCTGGCTGGCGTCAGCCATGGAGGTGAGCGGTGTGGCCCAGAGAAAAATCCCCCCACCCCAAGATGTTCCATAGCTACAGTTGAAACACAAAACATCATCTCTGGGGTCTCGTTTTTTGGGAAGGGGGTGGGCGTTCTTCATTATTCCTGGTGTCAGTTTCCTCTTGATAAAGTGCAGCGCAGGCTTTGAAAAACGTCGGATCCTCTTTGGGTGGGGCATTAGCTAGACTGCAGATGTCCAGATTTTTGTCTTGGTCTAAAGCATTTATAAGCCCACCTTGGATACAGACTGCCTAGATGGCCTAAGATTGGGCCAGGTCGTCCCTCTCTTTCCCCTAAAGTAAAGGTAAAGGTTTCCCTTGCTCAAAAGCCAGTCAGATCCGACTCTAGGGGGCGGTGCTCATCTCCGTTTCCAAGCTGAAGAGCCAGCACTGTCTGAGGATGTCTCCATGGTCATGTGGACACCGAGGCGCACGGAACGCTGTTACCTTCCCACCGAAGCGGTACCTATTTATCTCCTTGCAATTTCTTGCTTTTGAACTGCTAGCTTGGCAGGAGCTAGGGCCAGAGAACATAAGAGAAGCCAATGTTGGGTCAGGCCAGTGGCCCATCCAGTCCAACACTCTGTTACACAGTGGCCAAAAACACCAGGTGCCCTCAGGAGGTCCAGCAGTGGGGCCAGGACACTAGAAGCCCTCCCACTGTTGCCCCCCCCCCCCCCCCCCCCCCGTCAAGCACCAAGATTACAGAGCATCACTGGCCCCAGAGCATCACTTTCCTATCTATACCTTGTGGCTAATAGCCACTGATGGACCTCTGCTCCAGATGTTTATCCAGTTCTCTCTTGAAGCCGTCTATGCTTGTAGCCGCCGCCACCCCCTGTGGCAGTGAATTCCATGTGTTCATCACTCTTTGGGTGAAGAAGTACTTCCTTTTATCCGTTCTAACCCGACTGCTCAGCAATCTCATGGAGTGCCCGCGAGTTCTTGTATTGTGAGACAAGGAGAAAAGTACCTCTTTCTCTACCTGCTCTGTCCCATGCATAATCTTGTAAACCTCGATCATGTCACCCCTCAGCTGTCATTTCTCCAAGCTAAAGAGCCCCAAGCGCTTCAGCCTTTCTTCATAGGGAAAGTGTTCCAACCCTTTTATCATTCTAGTTGCCCTTTTCTGCAGAGAAGGGAGCTCACTCTGTCACACGGCACTCGGGTCTCGAACTGCTGAGCTACTGACCTTCCGGCCTATAGTTCAGTGTCTTAACCTCTGAGCCACTGTGGCCCCTTCACTCTCCTCTACTTCCTTCTAAATCATTGCGGAAGTGGCATCCCTGGCAGGATTGTTGTAAGGAATTCTAGGAAGGGTACAAGACATAACAGTAACAATAGCCCAGTCCTTCTTCACAGGGTTGTGGCACCTTGAAGACCCAAACGTTGGTGCTGGAGCTAAGAGCTGGTGTGGCATAGCGGTTAGAATGTCAGTCTAGGAGAACCAGGTTCAAATCCCTGTGCTCTGCCACAGAAGCTCGCTGGGGGACGTTGAAGCAGTCACACACTCAGACTAACCTGCCTCACAAGGTTGTTGTTGTTGTGAGGATGAAGAGGAGAATTAGGGGTATAAGGTGGGTATAAATAAAGTAAATAAACTTAGGCTGTGGCTTAAGGACAGTTTATATATTATTTTATTAGGTTTGTATCCCGCCCTACCCGCATGGCAGCCTCAGGGTTAGGGTTCCATCAAATATAATATACAAACAATTAAAATACATCAGATAAAATACAATAACATTTCTATGTTTCTAATCAAAGCCTCGGCAGATGAGGTCTGTTTCAGATTGGGGTTCCCAGATGGTAACACAGATCTGACCCACTGCAGGGGAGGCCCAATTGGGGGGGGGGGGGGGACACCCGCTGCCACAGCTAAAAGCCTGGTGGAAGAGCTCCGTCTCGCAGGCCCTGCAGAACTGTAAAAGGCCCTGCAGGGCCCTGATCTCATACGGGAGCTCCAGGGGCCATTTCGAGCAGGAACGCCATTCCAGGAGTAACAAGCCCAGGAGCGGGCACATATGGTGATGCACTGTGGAAAAAAGCGAAAGCATATCAACTTGATCTGTATTTTCATGCTTGTCGTAGGGTAGCTTCCCTGCAAGAGCAAAGGAAACCTCAAGTGTCTTTAGTCAGAGTGTAAAGCTGCCTCGTCAGCTCTGAGTTGGGAAATACCTGGAGATTTGGGGGGTGGAGCCTGAGCGGTGGGTGTTGCCTCTGACACACTTCCGGTGACGTCAGGGGGTTTGGTATTTGCAAATAGGTTGTGCTAATGAGCTCCTGCACCTCTTTTTCTACGAAATGACCCCCAGGGAGTTCATTCTGCCCGGCCCTGAAAAGGCCCTGGCCCTAGTTGAGACAAGACATGATACCAACGATCGTGGTGTGGGTGTTACACAGGACCTGGTTCAGATATGCGGGAGAATGAGGCAGCAGGGAACAGAATGTTACAGTTCGTGCTTGCAGAGTTCAAGATATTTGGCCCGTGCTGCGCTTTTGGAAGCTCATACCCAGAATTAAACTTTGTTGGTCTTCAAGGTGCCCCTGGACTCCATCTTTCTTCTGTTGCTTCCGATCAACACGGCTAGCCACTTGGCTCTTTGTCAAAACAGTGGTGCGTTCCAGAGAGCTGGCCACATTTAGTGTCCGTGGCTGCCACAAACCCTGGTTCGCACATGCTGGCGAATGAGGGAGGCAGGATGCTGAAGCAGTGGAATCAAGCAGACCTCCTGCTTCAGACTGCAGGTTTCACCTTTGTGTAAATCTCTCTCTGCAGGGGTGGTGGTGGAAGTAGCAACTCAGAGGTTCCTGTCCCTTTCTCTTGGGTGGATGTCTGTTTGCAGGGAGGTTGCAAGCATGGAAGGATTCCAAAATGTGATCCTCTCCTGGCAGGCCAAAGTGCTTCGATCAGCTGCTTCCATTAACCTTGTAATGATATCTTCTACTTATTTTATCTCCAGATTATGTGCCCATAAGCACTGAATGTTTTTATTTTTCTAATGTTGCCCTACTACTTATCTATTTGAGGAGCTGTATACGTCAGAACAATATCCTCCATATGAGGATATCCTGTCTGCTACTGCTGTCAATTTGAGTGTATGTTGGGCCTTGCTGCAGGCCTGTAGCCATGGGAGGGGGCATTTGGGGGCAGTGCCCCCCACAAATCAGTGTCGCCCCCTCAGACAAAAAGTTTTTGTTAGAATGTTTTTTTTAAAAATGTAAGGTGCATGTGGGGCTTCCAAAATAACCTAGGGCACAGTCAGCCTCATTTTCTTTTTCCCGGGCTAAAAATAAATAGATTTTTAAAAATGCAAAATAAAATAAAATTGCAAAAGAGAGAGAGTTGGAGATCCCCCCTCCCCAACTTACACAGAAAAGCAGCCCAGAATCGAGTCATTCCAATCGAAAGGACTAGATAGGGTTGCAGAGGTTCCGGAGATGCTGTTTCTGCTGCTGCAACAGGAGCAGCAGGCGCGGACGGGGCTCCCCCCCCATGTCCCACCAACCAAAATGTTCTGGCTATACCCCTGCCTTTCTGAATTTTGTTGAGTAATTAATTTATTTTGTGTTTTGTATCTAGTGTAATTATTTTTTCAGAGGGTAGCCATGTTGGTCTGCAGCAGAACAATTCAGATTTAAGTCTGGAAGCACCTCAGAGACCCGCCAAGGTTTTTGGGGCATGAGCTGCCGAGAGTCGAAGCTCCCTTCATCAGGTACTCAGACCTAACTAGTATGATTATTTATTGCAACTGATAATGAGACTCAAGACAATGCATTCTCCTGGACTAAATTGAGACCTAGGTTTCCCATCTCATTGCCCATGCTGATTTCTCCACGCCTACTACTGCTCTGTATATCACATCTAATCCAATCACATCTGTTATTGTCATTCCCCTGCTATTGTCATTTGGCTTCTGAAATCACCCCACTCTCCAAGCTATCAGGACAGACGGATTCACATTCTAGCTGTACCTGAAGAGGTGAGCAGGGACTCACGAATGCTCATCCCTTGCCACAAATTTTGTTAGTCTTAAGGTGCTACTGGACTCTGTCTCTTATTTATTTACGTTATTTCTAATCTGCCTTTGTGTAATCCTCCTTGAATCCCTGGGAGAAAGGCGGATAATAAATAACGTAAACAAAACAGGGACATTCAGTAACCCGTGCATTAGGATATTAGACGCCTGGAAGCTTCCAGAAAGAAACAGAAGCATAGCATAAGTATCCACAGGACACATTAAGTCAGAGGTGTCAAACTCATTTGTTAGGACAGCCTAACCCACATAACATAAATGCACTTTGTCGGGCCAGGCCATGCGTGCCATAAAATGTAACGCCAGGTACCGGAGATATAAACTCTAAATCCAATTAACAATATTATTTTTTTTACTCAAAATACAAAAAAAAGCAATTGATTCCTAGCATAGAAAGCAATTGATTTACTGGGGAACCCACAACCCCCCCCCCCCCCCCGGTCAATGTATTTAATTATATGCAAGACTGGGTTTTTCCAGATACCATAAAATGGGGAGTACCCTACATTTCCATGCAAACCAGTTGATGGCGGGCCCGGTAAAAGCCATTGATGGGCTTATTCCGGGCCCTTGTGTTTGACACTTCTGTATTAAGTGGTGCAGAAATTACGTAATAGGATCCTACTTGCAATATGCTATATACAGCAGTAAAGACCACAAGCTCCAATCAGTTATCCAAGTAAGTCTGTGAAACCATTTTGTGCTGTTCGGCCTTCTTACCTGTGCAGAAAAGCCCTCTGGAATAGTTCAGTTTTGCATGGTTTGCGGAAGGCCAGCCAAGTTGGGGTTTTCCTCCTGACCTCCTTGAACAGACTGTTCCACAAGCTACAATGGAGAAAGCGCGTGTATGGGGCACTTGTTGATTTTGCCCTTTTGCAGGTTGGCACCAGCAGAAGTCCCTGCTGGCATGAGTGGAGTTGATGCGGCAGAGCATAGTGAGAGAGAGGTCGTCCTGTAAATAAGGGGGGCAGAAACCTATGAAGGGCTTTATATAGGATAGCCAGTACCATCAACTGAGCTGAAGTCATTGTTAGCAGTCTAATTTCTGTAGAGATCAATCTGTTGGCAGTAAAAATAAAAAAGAGTTCGGTGGCACTTAAAAAAAAAAAAAAGATTCCTGCAGAAACTTTTCTGGGTTGGAGCCCGGTTTGTCGAATGCATGCGAGTGGATCCTCATGGAGCTGCCGCTTTCGCGCTGCACACATTTCATTCATCCGCATTTCATCCGTCACATGCGAGGGAGCAGATCCTCACAGAGCGGTTGCTTTTGTGCTGCGCGCATTTCACCCCCTGAAGCTTTTTTGCCAGAATAAAAGCTTGTCCCTCTTTTAAGGTGTATCTGCAGAAGAGGACCAGAATTCCCACCCAGTTTTCTAGGGTTGCCAACTCTGGGTCAGGAAATTCCTGGAGAAGGGGAGGGACTCAGAGCGGGGTAGAATGCCCCAGAGTCCACCCTCCAAAGCTGCAATTGTAGCTGGCTGGCAACCCTTCAGGTTTCTGGAATGAAATGTTTCTGCCTCTAAAGGTTGCCCTTTCCTTCTGTTCATCCTATTCAGGCATTGCTGCAAATAATCCAGAATTGCTGTGTGTGTGTGTGTGTGTGCGCGCGCAAATAACCCAAAATTGCTGTGTGGGTGGGTGTGTGTGTGCGCACAAATAATCCAAAATTGCTGTGTGGGTGTGTGTGTGTGTGTGCAAATAATCCAAAATTGCTGTGTGTGTGTGTATGTGTGTCTGTGTGCAAATAATCCAAAATTGCTGTGTGTGTGTGTGTGTGTGTGTGTGTGTGTTGGGGAGTATGGTTGCCAGCCTCCAGGTGGTGGCAGGAGATCTCCAGGCAACGGAGATCAGTTCACTCGGAGCAAATGGCTGCTTTGGAAGGTGGACTGTATGGCACTGTATCCTATCGAAGCCCCTCCCCTCCCCAAATCTCCCCCTCCTCAGGCCCCACCCCCCAAATCTCCAGGTTTTTCCTCCCCCAGAGCTGGCAACCCTCCCGGGGGAAGTAGTTAATGGCCTGAATGTTGCACCGCCAAAAGCGCCGTCCACCTGAGAGCTCTCTGTGCTATGTTACATTTCTATTTATCTTGCCCCCAAAGATATACAAACAGCCACGGTGGCTAGGCTACCGAAAAGCCTCCGTGAAACTTTTCCAGATATCCAAAAAGATTCCCCATTGCGCGTAGCCGGCGCCGCAGTCAACCGGGGGGGGGGGGGAGAGTCCTTAATCTGAACCTTGCTGGCGGCCGGGAGCCAGTCTCTTAGGGGCGGCCCTTTTCCGGCCGTCCCGGGTTTGACTCCGCCCAGGGCGGGGCCTCCTCCCCCCTCCCTCCCTTGCAGACTGCCCGGGCCTCCCTTTCTGGCCGGGGTCCAGTTTCCTGTTTGACGTCACCGCCTGCAGGTTTTTTTTTCTTCCAGGGTTTTTCTCCCCCCTACAACTTGCGCGGCGGCTCATGTGTAATCGGAGCGGGCCGACGCCGGGGCAACCTCAGCCGCCGCCTGGCAGAAAGGCGCTGCGTTTTGGCGACCCCGCAAGAAGGGCTCTCTTCCTTCCTTCCTTCCTTCCTCTCTTGCTTGCTCGCTTGATCCAGCGCTGGGGGAATCCGGGATCCTCTAGTTCCTCTTTCCCTCCCGTCTTTTTCTTTCCTTTTTCTCGGCTACGCAAGGAAGAGCCCGGCGGGGGCTGCAGGGCAGGCGTCTTTCCCCCAAGCGCCTAGTCCGCAGCAAGCCGTGCATTCCGCCGGTGCCGTCTGCAAGGCGCCCACTTTTGCAGCGATTCCCCCCCCTCGCCGGGGACGCCTTTGCTTGCAAGGGGAGGGGGGGAGAGAAGCAGCTCGCTGTTCTCTCGCTTCTGGGAAATCACCATGGACAGAAAACAAGGTAGCTGTGTTGCAATTTTCTTTCTTTCTTTTTTTAAAAAAACCCTTCCAACTGCATGCTGGGGAGCGAGACAGAGAGATCTGGGCTGCAGCTCGGATGCATGTCTCCTAAGGTGTCTTTTTAAAATAGATATAATCGCCCCACGGAATTGCATGCTCTTCTCTCCCCCCCCCCCCTTCTAATTCATGCAAACCGGATCCGTTTTAGAGCTATTTTTAAAAGGGAACTTTGTAAGAAACTTGCAGGAGAGGAGTTTCGGGGGGGGGGGGATTGAAATGCTATCCTGGCGGAGCTCTGTGAGCATGCAAAAAAAAAAAAAAAGTTTTGCAGCGCGGGGGTGGGGGGGGGGGAGGTTCAGGGCGGCGTGCAAGAATTCCCCGTCGCTCAAACTTTTTTTTTTTTTTTAATGTTCCTCCCCAGAGCATTATCATTCAAAGCATGTCGGGTCTTATCCAACAAAGCAGCGATTCTCCGTCGCCCTCCCCTCCAGACTGCAAAGGACGGCGGGGAGGGGGGGGGGGGCGCCTGCCTTACAAGTCCGGATTGTCGCTTGGCAGTGACAGATCACGGGGGGGGAGCGGGGGGGGGCTCTGCAGCTGCTGTCTTTTCTGGACAGCCCTGGTTACTTGGGAGTTGGGCGCCTTCCCTTTTCTGCTTCTACCCCCCCCCCCCCAAACTTCTGCCAAGAGTTGGCCTGCAGGGCTTTGAGGATCAGGCGGGGCTGATAGAAACGTTTAGGGTGCCCCCCCCTCCCCCGCAGCACATTGCAGTTTTGCAGAGTCCGCAACAGCAGCTCCAGGCGAGCTGTTTCCCCCCTGCCTTAAAAACGAGACCAGCCAGTCGCCCGTCAGGTTTGCAGGGAATCAGACCTCCCCCTTCCCGGTTTGGCCCCTCTGCTGTCTTCAGTGGGGTGGCCCGGTTACCACGACCCTCTGCAAAGGGAGTCCTTTGGCACGGGAAGAATAGCCCCCTTTACGGCTTCTTAGGCAGGCCTTCCACGACGGAGGGTTCCAGAGCATGTCAGAGCCCACTCTGTGCGTGCCCCGCAGACTTCTTTCTATGACATTGTTGGTGCCAAAAATAAGCCCAGTTGGGGGAACAGTCTGGCTTAGCAGAACGGCTGCACAAAAGGGCTGTATTATCTGTGGGTTGAGGGTGCTGGAGCCTTGCAGGATGGGTGCCAAAGACAAACATCTCTGGTATGCACATTAAAAAAAGGTTTCCAGAACGATGGGATCCTTAGAGACTGCATAAGTAGCGAATTGCACATGGGAAAGGTTTGGGATTCTCCCCGCCCCCATAGATTCATATAAAAACGTGTAGGTAGAAGTCTCGCGTGCAGAAAGTTTTTTGCCGGGATATACATTAAATCTCCAGCTCTTCCCTGCAGCCTTGTCTGGAAACGGTGCGTGGATAATTTTAGCCTTTGCAAAGCATTTTATCCCCAGGGCGCTCGGAATGCTTTGTGTGCACTCCAGCGACGCCATTGTGAGGTAGGCCAGCCCTGTTACAGAATTGTCGGGGGGGGGGGGCTGGTTGAACAAGACTAGAATGTCTCCAAGTGAGTTCACTGCAGACGTAAAACCTGATTCAGGAGCTCATGCCTGCTTGGAGCACGTGCATTTAACCATTACATCGACTCACTGTTGTAGTGCTGGAGGGTGGAGTGTGCATTGATATTATTCATGACTGCAATGGTACGGAGCTGGGGGGGGGGGGGAGAAATATATCCTCTGCTGCATCTTGAGCGTCAAGAGTAGTGCTAATTGAAGAGTGCTAGAATTCTGTGCTCAGGTATGCGCTTGGCACCCATTCCACGGCTTCTGCACCAAAATCCCTCCTCAACTCCGGCGCTATAACCAGGTACTTTGATTTCTGTGGCAGGGTCCCGGTGATGTGTACCCCCCACCCTTCTGTTTCTGCTCCGTGAAAGTTATTTGGGAGATAAATTTGGAGTTAGTAAAACGTGGGCTTACTTTGAGAGAGAAGCTTTGACTTAGCGTTTGAGAAAGTAGGTATTTAGCTTTTCGTTGGTGGCTTCAAACGCACAACAGAAATCAAACACTCGGATCATTCTATTTGGAAATATTTCCGTCTTTCCTTTTCTGCCTAAGCATCTGAGTTGGGTAAAGCAATGACAATAAAGAAAGGCCATATGAGTTTTTAAAAAGGATCGAATAACTCAGGATTTGATGAATCCCAGGTGCTGGGTCGCCATGGTGCCTAGACATTTCATTACAATGTTTTAAGGTAGGGGTGGGCAAACTGTGGCTCGGGAGCCGCATGCGGCTCTTTCACACATATTATGTGGCTCCCGGCTGAGGAAGCTAAATATCATTAGCAAACAAATATCATTGGACAAATTAATATCATTATCAATATCCGCTTTTTACCCCTTTTGTTATTATTTTTGGCAGTCTCATTTAATGTTAATAAAAAGCAAATTTGCTTATTTCCCAATAAAAGCAGGTAATATTTGTTGATGTCTAGTGGCTCTCAAACATCTGATGTTTATTCTATGCGGCTCTTACGTTAAGCAAGTTTGGCCACCCCTGTTCTAGGTGGCTCTTACACTGAGCAAGTTTGCCCACCCCTGTTTTAAGCAATGATTACATTGCAGTTTCTCTTTGTGGTCTCTAGAAGTAGTACAAACTTATTTCATACCAGATTATGTTTTGCTGTGTGACCTAGCACTGTACCTTCATGAACTTCTTCTAGTGCCTTGTTTATGTTAACCTTGTACCATTCAGTGGTGAATAGATAAGTTAATCTCTTAACCAATTGCTTTCTAGACTGGCTCCGATATTCAAATAACAGAGCTTTTTAAAGCAGTAACGAAGTTAGACGTGCATTCAGCCGGTGCTGCACCAATTCCATCGGCTTCCGGTTGAGTACCGGATCCATTTCAAGGTGTTGGCACTGACTTTCAGAACCCTGTGCGGCCCGGGATCGACATATCTAAGGGACCACCTCTCCCTATATGTGCCCCAGAGAGCCTTGCTTGATCCCGGCCCAGAGGACGTCCACTGAGCCTTGCGATAGGCTCCCATCCGCGATCAGGGCCCTACGAGACCTATAACAGTTTCACAGGGCCTTCAGAAGGGAGCTGTTCCGCCAGGCCTTTGGCTGAGGTGGTGAATACCCACTTGCTTGGCTTGCTTGCAGTAGCTTTTTAATCTGTATGAATAAAATCTTCACCACTCCTTGGTTCGTGGCGTAGTTGCTTCCAGCTGTTTAGGATTGTTCAACCCTATGCATTTAGTGTAGTTCCTGCCTTGTTTTGTTTTGATTATTTATTTGTTATACTTATTCTTAAGGGTTTGTTGACTTTACTGTTTGTGACCCATATATAAATATAAATAAATATTAAAAACACATCTTAAAACCATGAGAATTGTCCCCCTTCCTCCCCCCCCCCCCAGTATTTGTCAGTTTGAAAAAATGAGAGGGCGCCTTGACCTGGATGGCCCAGGCCAGCCTGATCTCGTCAAATCTCAGAAGCTAAGCACGGCCGACTCTGGCAAGTACTTGGATGGGAGACTTCCTTGGAATACCAGCAGTCGGGAGGACAGGGGCAGGCTTTATTCAGCCACCTCTCCGAATATCCTCCAAGCCCCCAGTAGGGCTCAGTCACCAGAGATCAACGTGACTTCCAGGTGCACACACACACACACAGAAAAAGAAACAGGCCTGCCTGAAGAAGGGAACCTAAAACTGGTGTGCCACCACCAGAAAGGCCCTGTCTCCGTTCATCACCCTCTTCAGTGCTACGCTGCTGCAGTGATTCTGGGTTTTTAAAATGGATGTTCTCACCTCACCCCAAATCCTTGCCCCTAAATTAATGAATCTTCGCCCACCCGAGGAAGGAAACCAAAATGTGTCTGCCCATGTGTCAAGTTTTTAGCACAGTAATAGGAATCAGGCAGCTGCCCATGTTCTGTCTTGTACGCACAGCGAATGAACATGGTCATGCGTCTCTCAAGTGTCACGTTCCAGAATCTGTCCCGCAGGGCAGTATATGACTGTTATCTTCAGGGCATCTTGAGCTAGATTCCCCCCCCCCCCCCCAAGACCCTTCTGTAACTCAGAGTCTGGAAACAAATTGGGAACCCATATAACTGTTCTGCGACTGGTGAGTCGTGTCAATGGACATCAGTGAACGTGCTCCAGTTTTTCTGCCCAGTTAGCCTTTGCGGATTGTCTCCAAGGGCAGCCCACATCAAGTACATTGCAGTAATCTAGCCTTGAGGTTCCTGAGGCACGATCAACTTGTTTGCTTGTGGGTTCCGGTGTAACCCTAAATGTGATCTCCCTGCCCTCTTCAGTGTTCCTCGATGCCACTTATTTATTTTTTTGTACCCTGCGTTGTCCCACCAAGCAAGGGCTGGTAACTCTTTCACATGTACCTCGTGAATGCTTTCCAGTAAGAAGGACAGAACACACAGCGATGAAGGTGAATCCAAAAATACAGGTGATGATTGTTCTTGGTTGAGAACTTTTTAAAATGGGCTCTTCCATCATGAATGGAAGTGGTGTATTTCCACTTGTCGTATTATTATTTGTATGGTTCTGTTCATTTCTCTTTATATATATATATATATATACTTAAAAATGAATGACTGGTGATAGGTATACTCAGGCTGGCAAATGAGTGAACTTTTTTGTGGACTGGTAACTTGTGCAGACGTATTTGCAAGGATCCGTTATCTGCTGCACCATAAAGCCGGGTTTTGTGAAAGCCCGGTGCATCGAAAGGCCTTTTTGTCCTTTTTGTTTGGGTGACCTGTGACATTTAGAAGCCCGATAGGGGGGGGTGAAGGCCAACAGGCTCCCAAATACTCTGTGCTTCCTGGTTGGCTAAACGATGATTCCTCTAGCAATCCTATTGATTGGGGGGGGGGGGATTCCTGTGGGGGGGAGAGGATTTTAGATCCTGGTTGTTTTGTTTTGTTTTGGTCTCTGTGTCATGCCCCGCTTGTGCCAGCAAGTATTCAGAGAAGCGTCAGCTGAGAGTAAATCTCCTTGTGCTAATTATAGCTTTCCTTCACCCAGCCGGACTCCAGGTTGGGGGGGAGATATATAGAAGGGGGGGGGGGAGCTACAGGTCTGTAAAACCATGCTAGGTTATTGCAGTGATCGTTTGCAGGCTTGGAAATGGGGTGGAATTTCCAGCTGAGCCTGCTGGGTTTGGGTCAGGTCATCAGGCCTGCATATTTCCATGCATGCTCCCTAGTCCTCCATGTGTCAAGAGACTTCGTGGTCAGGAGGGGGGGGGAGGTCGCAGTCCAGCACGCGTCTCCAGCTCTCTGCTTTTTTATCTTTGGAGTGTTGCAACCGGCCCAGAGAAAAATAAAATGTCACTACCGTCCGGTTGCATGGATTCAGTGGAGTTTCATGGTTGCACTTTGAGGAGCTGCGTGGCTCGTGGTCGAGCACTTTCCCTGCATTCTGTGGCATTCCAGCCCCCTGGACTGCGGAACCCTGGAGAAAAGCATGCTTGGCTCGAAGCATAGCATTAGCCCTCGTGCTTTCTGCGCCAGGGTTCGAAATGTGCAGCCGGAGATTCCGAAACCAGAATAGGAATGGATCCTGAATCTGTCAGGAATGGTTCCTGATGGAGAGCGAGGCTGGAATGACGGCATTTCCCCTACCTTTGGGTGAAACAGTGTGTGCACATTTCGCTTTTGTGGGCCAGCAGGTTGCAGTAAAGGTGGTGCCGGGTGCACCTTTTTGAGCATTCGTGGCCAGTTCCTGGACATGCTGCAGAAGCCGAAGAGAGAGCTGAACCCAGTTGCCCGAGGAAGAGCGCCACGGGGGCCGGCATAGCATGTGCGCACACGCCCTCGCCCCACCGGACTGGCAGTGTTTAAATGCAAAAATAAATAAATAAAACTAAACGCAAAAAATAGAGACCATTGCAGAATAAATGATGGGCAGTTTGCATAACCCGCGCGCTGTGCAGAGTTTAGATTTTCTGGGCGCAGAATGTGATGTGGATTCCCCCCGTGCAGGATTTTAATTTTTTCTCGGGGTGAGTGTGCATTGCTACTGTGAATTGCATGCTCTCTCCCCTGATGCGCCCTTTGGTTTCTGCTCGGCCCCTCATTCACACCCCCGAGACATTGCGCGCCTCACTCATGTGTTGGTAACCGTTCCTCCCCTGTGCAACCTTCCGAATTCTGCTGAAGTTCCAGATCTTTTAAGATCCGAGAGACGGATGAGGAGCTATTAGCTGTGCGTTTCTTTCGTTGGCGTGAAGTCAAAGGGTAGGATCTGGGGTTCTTGCTAGCTCTCCGAGTAGTCAGAGCCCAGAACAGACTGCACATCCTTGGCTAGGAGAAGACTCTCTGGGCTTGGCACCAGACAGACCAGCCGTGCCCGTTCATCACGCCTGGTGACTCAGGGACAGCTCACAGTACCAGTTCAGTCCTCGGCAGGGCCACGTCCCTGCTGGCTCCCAGCCACTTCGGGTTTCTTCTCTGTTTTTTTGGCATGGCTGCTGTTGGCCTCAGTGTAACCTTCTTGCATCTTACGAAGAGGACTGCCGATATTGTAATGCCCCTGCATCGATCTGTGGTGCGGCTTCATTTGGAATACCGTGTGCCGCTCTGGCCCCTGTGTTTTCAAAAGGACGTTGCAGAGCCGGAAAAAGGACACAGGAGGACGACCAAGATGATTAGGGGAAGGCGGAATTGTCTGGGGCTTTGCAGTTTAGAAAAAGGAGAACTAAGGGGGAGCATGGTAGAGGTTTATAAAATTATGCATGGGGTGGAGAGAGGAAGATGATTTTTTCTCCCTTTCTCAAAATACTAAAACTTGAGGGCACCCAACGAAACTGATAGGCAGTAGGTTCAGGATGGTCAAAAGGAAATGCTGCTTTACACTGAAAGTGATTAAAATGTGGAATTGTTGCTGGAGGATGTAGTGATGGCCACAGGAATACACAGCTTTAAAAGGGGATTAGATAGATTCATGGAGGATAAATCTGTCGACACCCACAAAAGGGTGATTGAGGGGAACCTCCATGTTCAGAGGCACTAAACCTCTGAATCCCAGAGCCAGGAGGCAACATGAGGGGAGGGCCTCAGCTTCTGTGCCCTATTGTTGGCCCTCCAGAGGAACTGATTGGCCACTGTGTGAGACAGGATGCTGGACTAGATGGGCCACTGGTCTGATCCAGCAGGGCTCTTCTGATGTTCTTATGAAGGCCTCAGCCTCTGTGCCCTGTTGTTGGCCCTCCAGAGGAACTGGTCGGCCGCTGTGTGAGACAGGATGCTGGACTAGATTGGCCACTGGTCTGACACAGCAGGGCTCTTCTGATGTATTTACCACATCTGATGTTAGGGTCAAATAGAGCCCTGTTAAACTTTGCAGGTTTTCCTTCTTTTATGAGACATATCTGGTGCTGGCTGTTGCTTTAATGCAAATGTTTTAAGAGTGGCCGTTTCTGGGTGCTGCTTGCGCATAATTACCGTGAGATTTCTGTAGTATTTTTTGTCCTTCAAGTCAAGCCAGGAGGGAAGTGGCATAAATTGGGGGTGTGGGGTGTGTGTGGAAAGAGCCGTCAAGTCGCCGCGAATTTATGACAGTCCTGCAGGGTTTTCAAGGTAAGCAACATTCACAGGTGCTGGTTTGCCTTGGTGTAGCAACCCTGGGCTTCCTTGGAGGGGGGGGGGTGTCTCCCATCCAAGTACTGACCAGGGCCGACCCTGCTTATTTTTGAGGAGACTTGAGGAGATCAGGCAAGCCTGGGTCATCCAAGTCAGAGCAACATAAGTTATTTGTGTTTACTTCTCTCCCCAAAGCAGTTTTTGTATCCTCCCTTTCATCTGCAACCCAACCCTGTGAGGTAGGTCAGGCCGAGAGGGCATGATGGGCTCGAAGTCACTCACACCTGGAGGTTTCTGCAGCAGAGAGGGGATTCGAATCTGGCTCTCCCAGACTGTAGTCGGACATGCTGACCACCATGCCACACTGACCCAGTCCCCCCCTAAAAATTGAAATTCTGCAGCGGGGGGGGGGGAAGGGGGAGGACGATTTATTTTTGTAAGTTGGGTATAATATGCAAAGCACATTTATGTGCACTTTTTGGCTCCCCCCACACCCCCAGGGGGGATGGGGGGGCAGTGTTGGCCAGCATGCTGGAAATCTTAACTGAGCCCCCCCCTCTAGTTTTGGGGATCATTCATTGGGTATTTCTCATGCTCTTATCAAGCTTGACAATTGCAGGTTAGAATCTCCACTGGAGCGCTCTGTGGCTAATAGTGCGTGTCTTATGCACTCCATCTTCTCTCTTGTGGAACCAAAGAATCATCTCTCTTCGGACAGTGGGAAGGCCCCAGGGAACGCCCGAGGCCAAAGTTCTGCCCTGGCTAGGAGGGGATCATTCCTGTCTGGAATGATGCAGTTGGCGTAAGCGGTCACCTGGTGGGCAGGCCTTTGCCCCTTGGAGCCAGGCTCGGAGACTTGGTGACCTGAACGAGCATAACCCCCACCCGCCCCGCCCCTCGGCTGCAAATGTCTGCTCCCACATTCTGCATCGGCTTCTACCCATTGGCCAAAAAAAGAGGCAATGCTTGGCGGCGCTTTGCAACTTTGGAGAGGTAGTGACCTCTAGTGGTCAAAAGAGGAACCCCACAGCTCAGGACTGCTTCAGAGGTTGTGACTCCGGCCCGCCCTGCAGGGTTCAAAGATTCAGGGCGGGTTCATGCTTGAGTGCAAAAGCCAGCTCCCGAGTTTGGGCCGACCCAAATATGGGGTGGCTTTGGTTACCGGGTAATCCAAATCAGGACTAGTGCTTTTATCAAAGATCTTATGTGGGATAATGCGGCAGTTTCCTGTGAAGGTGATTCTATGCCAGGTGATAATAGAATATCAAATTATTTTGGACGTTAGGAATTTTCTGATGGCCCAGAAGAGGAAATGTGTAATACTTTCAGACTTTGGAAAATGGATAGTGGGTGCCAAAAGGTTTTCTAATATGTACTCTTTGATTCTGTGGATTTCTTTCAGTTGCGCAGGGGGAAATTGTATGTTCCCACCAGAGGACGATTTTCTGCCAAACAAAGAGTTTAAAGGTTTAGAACAAAGTTTGAGCCCAGTGGTACCTTTAAGACCAAGAAAGTTCTTGGTATAAGCTTTCGTGTGCACACGCACTTCTTCACATGGAGACAGTTCTTGGTATGATTCGTGGCATATCTAGCTAAAGGTGTGCATACACATGAACGCTTATACCCAGAATTCGAAGATAGCCAGTTTGGCGTAGAGAGCCCGTTTGGTGTAGTGGTTAAGCGCACGGACTCTAATCTGGGAGAACCGGGTTTGATTCCCCACTCCTCCACTTGCACCTGCTGGATGGCCTTGGACAAGCCATAGTTCTGTCAAAGCTGTCCTTGAAAAAGAGCAGTTTCTGTCAGAGCTCTCTCAGCCCCACCTACCTCACAAGGGTGTCTGTTGTGGGGAGGGGAAAGGAAGGGAGATTGTAAGCCGCTCTGAGACGCCTTCGGGTAGTGAAGGGCGGGGTATAAATCCAATCTCTTCCTCTTCTTCCTTCCTCTTCTGCCTGCACACAAAAGCTGATGCCCAGAATTAAACTTTGTTGGTCTTAAAGGTGCCACTGGACTCAGACTTTGTTCTATTGCTTCAGTCCAACGCGGTGACTCACCTAAATCTTTTTAAAGCTTTGTTAGCTTTCAAGAGGAAGAAGAAATTGTCATAAAATGGCATGTAGTGTCATAGAAAGTGATTATACCGGGACCGGTGTGTGTGTGTTAAGTGCCATCAATTCACTGCTGACTTATGGCAACCCCTTAGTGCAGGGGTGGGCAAATTGCGGCCCGCGGGCCACATGCGGCCCGCCACCGAGTTTTTTGTGGCCCGCCAAGATAGTCGGCCACGTGGTTTCAGTCAGGCCTCCGTTGGGCCCGGAGCGCAGAGAAGCACTCAACAAGAGTAAATATAGATGCTCTTTGACAGACATTAACTTGCAGGCTGTGATGAGAATCTCAACAAGCCATCTCACTCCTGATTTCAGAAAAACTGTAGAAAAGTGTGATAGGGTACATTTGTCTCATTAAACTGATTCTGAAATTAAATGTGCTTGCAGCTATAGATGATATGAAATTAGCACAATAAATAAATGGAATAAAACGACCACTATTTTATTTAATTTATATTTATTGATTTTTATGACACAATTTGTACCTTTTCTGAAATGCAAAGTTAACTAATGAATGCAATCATTTTAAAAGGTGCGGCCCTCCGCTAACCTCCGCTCCCACAAAGTGGCCCCCGAGTTAAAACAATTGCCCACCCCCGCCTTAGTGTTTTCAGGGCAAGAGACGAACAGAGGTGGTTTGCCACTGCCTGCCTCTGCGTAGCAACCCTGGACTTCCTCGGCAGTCTCCCATCCAAGGACTGACCAGGGCCGACCCGTTTAGCTTCCGAGATTTGATGAGATTGGGCTAGCCGGGGTCATCCAGGTCTGGGCAGTCTCTGTACTAGAAATTTTAAATACTGAAGGGCTAGGAATTCACATGGGGAAAATTGAGATTGGTGAATTCTACATGTCAGTATTCTGTTGTCCTGGGATACGTATGCAACTCTGGGATGTGGATGAAGTATATTATTTGAGCAGAAGCGGTTTCATGGGGTCACGATAGGGCTTGTGGCCGATTTGGATACGGAGGCTTAAAAGGTGCAATTCATTTGTGGGCTATCATTGTACAACTGGGAGCGTTTTGATTGTGTGGAGAATCAGTTGCGTTTAAACTAGAAATAGATGCTTGAAAGTGTCTTGGGCTGTGAATGCAAGTTGCTGTCTTACTTTAGAACCTGTGTTCCTCACATTTTGAATGTCCGGTGCAGCTAGCTGGGCTGGATTATACACAAGCTCCCCCCCCCCCCGCTCTTTCAATTACAAAATCCTTTATATGCATCTGATTGTAGCCCCCAGTTCGAGGGACGTCTATTTGAGATCAGGGTCCTGCTGGACTTATTATCTTTCTGCAGGGCCTCTAAGACAGCTGTTCCACCAGGCCTTTGGTTGGGGCAGAGGGCGTCCAGTGAAGTCTGTCGTCATTAATCGGCCCAGATTAGGAAGATCTCTGGACCCTACCACTCCAGCTGGAACTGTGTTTGTGTTTATACACAGCTGCCATCTTCTGGGCGTGGAGCAGCGGTCACTGCGGGTGTGGAGGGGTAGGGTATTTGTGTGTTTCCTGCATTGTGGAGGGGGTTGGACTAGATGACCCTGGAGGTCCCTGCCAACTCTATGGTTCTGTGTTTTAAACTGTGTTACTTAGTTTTTTAAAAAAATATTGTTATATTTGTTAGTGTATTTTTTGATCTATTTATGATGCGGTCCCCTCTGAGCCTGCTCACGGGAAGGGCCAAATCCAAATCAATAAATAAAAATGTTCCCTGGTTAGTTATGACGTTTAGGAACGGGATAGAAGCATGGCTGGAATTCAGCGTTCTTTTAATCTGCATTTCACTTATATGAACATCTAATCTGTTTTTCCCCCCTTTTGTCTTGTAGATCCCAAGAGACCTGTGAAAAAATGTAAGTTAGGTATGTGGCTGTTTGTGCGGGAATGGGGGATTAGACGTCATCTTTGCCCAACGAACCTTAAGTTTACCGGGCTTCTGTGGAAATACTTTCTGTCTTTTTTGTCTGGGGGTGTTGGAAGCTGCCGCAAGGCTGTTCCGAAAGGTTCTTTGAATGGAACACAACAGGGTTCCCCAATACAGTACCCCCCCCAAACACCTTTCCTGGCGCCCGCCAAGTGTTTTAGACAGTGGGAGGGGCCAGATGGGGCTTTTGCCCAGCACGGCTTCTGGTTGGCTGTGCAGATTTCTTAAAATGTTGCTTTGGCAGCAGCGGTTACCACAGCACAAGGATCTTGAGTGTGTGAGTGATGGTAAGCTGCGGCAGCCATTCGGTGCCTGGCTCTGCTTCTTGTGGCAGACATTTGGCCGCTGTGCCCACCCCACCACAGCGTCCCAAAAATCTGCCTGCAGTCTCAAAGAGGCCAGGGACCCCTGGGATAGAAGAACCCCTTGGGGGCAACCTTTAGATGAACACTGTCCAGCTGTGTGGCCCAGATCTTGTGGCCCAGAGATTGGCGGCAATTCCGCAATACCACAGTCTCTCCAGCTTTTGAAGACTCCCTCTTAGGGCCAAGGACATGGGGCTGGTGTGCTGCTTAAGGGTAAAGGGAGCTGAGGAATTGGGGAAGGGGACTGGTGACTTCCAGCCACCAGCTGGATTGGCCTGGCCGATCTTTTCACGTGGACCCAGCCCCTCCTGAGCTAAATCGGCCCTCGGAATTGACGCTCAGGACCTCAGCGGCATTCTGACCATTATTTGGTGGCATGGCAAAAGCAGTGTTGTGGGTTTTTGGCTACGCGTGCGCATTTGTGTCCTTTCTTCCAGGGAAAAAGCCGAGGCCTCCGAACTTAACGATCCCGCCGGCCAACAAACAGCCGTCAGTACCCCCAACGTAAGTTCGGTGGTGGGGGGGAATATATGTGTAGTGGAAACAGGGAATGAAGAGGGAATAAAGAAGCTCTGTTGCATTGGGGCACTGAGAGGAAATGTAGAAAGGCCTCTGAGGAGGAGGAGGAGGGCTGTCTGGGCAAAATTCTGCCCCCAGACCCTGAAGCTAAAAGGTAACTGGAATCTGGGGGGGGGGGGGGGGTCCCTCTCACCAGCAGAGAACTAGAACAAAGTTTGAGTCCAGCGGCACCTTTAAGACCAACATAGTTTAATTATGGGTATAAACTTTTGTGTGTGTGCACACTTCCTCAGATACGTCATGTGTGCACACGAAAGCTTCTACCCAGAATTAAACTTCGTTGGCCTTAAAGGCGCCACAAGACTCGAACTTTGTCCTGTTGCTTCAGACCCACACGATGAATCTACCAGCGGAGAAAGAAGGCTTAGATTGGACAGGAGGGCCAGCTCCGCAAAGCGTAATGCTCTTCTCCAAAGGAGAAGCCCTATTCCTTCTGATGTCCTGCATCAGTCGTGTGTTCCAAACTGCAGTCTTCACCGGGGGGATGGGGTGGGGGTGTTGGGTTGCCTCTACTCCCAAGTCTGCTTCCGGTGTGCCCCTGGCTACTGTAACGTAAGACAGGTCTTTGTGGGTTGAGTGTCAAGCTAGGATTGGGGAGACCTGGATTCGAATCTCCACTCTGCCATGGAAGCTGGCTGGGGTGCACGGGGCCAGTCACCTGTTCTCAGCCTCACCTACCTCACAGGGTTGTTGTGCGGATAAAAATGGAGAAGGGGAGAATGTTGTGCGCCGCTTTGGGGGGGAGAAAGGTGGGGGTATAAATGAAGGAAATGAAAATAAAAATAAATAATGTGTTTTGTTTTGCAGGCCTCCGAGGAACCTGGATTCCAGGACTTTCATTACCATTGGTGAAAGGGTATGTCGTCTCCCCCCCCCCCCTTGGTACTGTTGCTCCGCAGGGACTTTTAAACAAATTATTGTCCTGTGTTGCTTAGGTGCCATGCATGGTTTTTTTCCTTCCCCCATCTTATCTTCAGAACAAATCTGTAAGGGGAGGAAGGGATAGACTGGCCGAAGATCACCCCGTGTGGGTGAGTAGAGATTCGAACCCGAGGCTGTCTGGCCCTAGTCTGACAGTGTGGGGCCTGTGAGAGGCTGCAGCACCCACTGACGGGTCTCCTGGTGCCCCGTCCTTCCTTCCTCCAGGCGGAGAGACAGTCCTGGCTTTTTCTTGACCTCCTGGGCCCATCCGTTTGGAACGGCTGCCTGTCAGTTGGAGGGCTGAGAACCACCGAACGTTTTGTGATCAGCCCTTGCCCCCGTGTCAAGCCTTACTTCTTTTTGTTTGGGGGGCGGTGGCCTCCGCGGTCCTCTTTCAAAATTCCAAAAAGTGCCCCCGGGATGAAAAAAAGACAGGGGGGGCCTTGCTTGAACCTCTCCGCCATGCTAGACCTTTATCAGCGGGTGCCAGGATCAATGCTTCCTCTAAGCTGTGGAGTCCTGTGAGCAAAAATTCTACTTTGCGAGTTACTGGCATTGCAGCTGTGAGCCAGCGATTTGGCTGCTGCATAAATCAGTTTGCTCTGGAACCCTCCTTCCTGAGCGGAGACAACAGTGTGATCCAGAGGCTAAGAAACTGTGAGCTAGCTCGCACTAACTCAGCTTAGAGGGGACACTGACCAGGAGTCAGCAAGAGAGTGCAGGGTTCCTGCCTTCCCTCGTGTGTGGTGTGAAAGGCCAGAGGTCTCTCTTTGCTCCCTCCTAAAAACAACAGCCCTGTACCCTGAAATGAATCACTCACTTCCTTCCTCTTTACACTCTTCAACCAGTCAATGGGACTCCGTGCCCCTCTGCGCCCCCCCCCCCCCCAACGTCCTCTCTCCCCCCACCCTTGGCTTTCCTCCCTTGCGCGTTCCTGACATGCGGGGCAGCCGTGTCACTTTCAGTCACGCTGGATGGCTTTTTTTAATCATTCCTCTCCAGTTCCTTCTTTCCCTTAAAAAAGAAAACCACCAAAATTTCCACCGGGCCTGTGGTGACCCAGTGGCAGGGGAGGGAATCCCCTCATCTGCACACTCGCAGCGCAGCCCTGCCTCGAAGGAGTGTCCGCCGCTCTCTTCTCTGGTTACTGGCCGCCTGGGAGAGGCCTGCTGTTGTCCTAAGAATAGATCCCTCAGGATGGCCAGCGCTGGCCACTCTCCCCCCCCCTCCCGCAAATGGAGTTGGAAGGGCGGAAAGGGGCTGATATTTATTCACCTTCAAGTCCCCAGACCCCAGGAACAGACCAGCTATTTATTTATTTGGGTAGTGGTTAAGTGCGCGGACTCTAATCTGGGAGAACCAGGTTTGACTCCCCACTCCTCCACTTGCACCTGCTGGATGACTTTGGGCAAGCCATAGTTCTGTCAAAACTGTCCTTGAAAAAGAGCAGTTTCTGTCAGAGCTCTCTCAGCCCCACCTACTTCACAGGGTGTTTGCTGTGGAGAGGGGAAGGGAAAGGAGTTTGTAAGCTGCTCTGAGACTTCGGGTGAAGGGTGGGATATAAATCGAATTTCTTATTATTATTATTATTATTGGATTTCTATCCTACTCTCCCCCACTGTGGGTCTCAGAGCATGTAACTTCGTATGAAAATCAATAAATACAATCAGGATATTGAATTAAACATTTTAAAAACTGAACAGTGAACACATTAAGACAATACAGTGTTAAGCTAATCAGATGACTCAAAAGGGTCATACCTCTTTGGGCGATTACAGTCATACCAGACCAGGGGGCGGGGGGGGGAGGCCTAATTTAGATGGAATTTTCCATAGACCTCAGCCGCAAGCTTGGTGGAACAATCTTGTTTTGCGGGCCCCGTGGAACTGTTTCATTTTCCTTCTTGTTGTGTCTTACAAGCCCAAAAGAAAAGTTGGGGGGTTTCTGGTTCGGCCATGTCCTCATCCTTGTGCTTGTTGTGGGTGCCGAAAAGGAGCCGCTTCCCCACGGCCTCTGGGCTGTCCCGTTCGCGAGGTGGCCGTGATTAATCCTGAGTGGCCTGGGTGGCTTTTCTTTATTCCGAAATTCTTCAGTTCAATGTTGGGGGAGGAGCGACTTGTACATGTGGTTTATTTGGCTACCAAGACTGCCCTGGAAGCCTCTTTAAAGCAGCTCCAGAAATCCACACGATGGACCCCAGTTCTGAATAATGTCAGACCGGAGAGTTTTTGTTAAATAAATGGGATTCGGCACCAAGAAAAGCAAAATTCCGTCCCCAGTCTGTATTGCGCAAATGAACAGATCCATTTATTTATTAGAGCATTTCGAGGTCACTTTTCTCCCCAAAGGGGAAATGTCCAGAGTGCAAAGGCAAACGGTGTGGACAGGTCCTGATTCACGGGGCTGGCTAACACAGACTGCAGGCTGCTAGCCAGAGGCTAAGAACTGGTCCAATGGCTTCTGCCTCTTTCGGCACTCAGGTTTAAGTTCCTGCAAGCAGAGGGTTTAGAAAAAGAAAAGATTGGATTTATACCCCTCCCTTCACTGCCCAAAGGAGTCTCAGAGCGGCTTACAATCTCCTTTCCCTTCCCCTCCCCACAACAGACACCATGTGAGGGAGGTGGGGCTGAGAGAGCTCTTTTGAGGATTGCTCTTAAGAGAACAGCTCTGAGAGAACTTGTGACTGGCCCAAAGTCACACCAGCAGCTGCACGGGGAGGAGTGGGGAATCAAACCCGGTTCTCCCGGATTAGAGTCCGCGCTCCTAACCACGACACCAAACTGGCTCTCTCCTGCAAATACCTGCAAGCAGAAGGGGAAACCAAGCTCAGATAGTATTCAGCTGCCCCTGGCCGGCTAGCGGGATCTTCCTAACTTCCTCCGTGCAAAGCCTTCTTGTGGTACTACTCTGCGAATGGGCGAGATCTGTGGGTCTCATTCTCAGTGGTGACTCCCACCTTTGGGGCACAGCCCACCTGAGGAAGTCAGGAAGGCGCCCATGCGCCTGTCATTCCGCAAAAGGTGCAAAGTGGAAATTGTGTGTGTGTGTCGAGGGAGCATAATTGTGGTGGAACAGAATGGCCCTGGAGGGAAGCTTTTTAATTGAATGGGATAGTAATCCGCTGCAAAGGTTATTGTCGGCACCTCATGTTTTTACTGCATTGTCTTCTACCCGGTAGTCCATGTTCTACATTGCTTATAGTATACCTTGCCTTAGTTGATTCTTCCCATCACTCTCTTATCTTTGTAGTCTTAGTCTCATTGCTTTGTTGATTGGTTGTCTTCTCAGGCCCATAGCCACAGTGGGGCATCGCGGGGCTAGGCCCCTCGACTCACTGGCAAGGCCCCCCAACTTCCTATCCAGCCCAGGGCATCATGGCTTTCTCCCCGGGATTAATTGGATCAGCCAGAGCCCCCTAAGAAATTTAAGTGCCCCCCGACTTAAAAAACCCTGGCTGCGGGCCTGTGTCTTATGCTATCTGTCTGTGCTGTTTCACGTCTGCTATCCATCCTAAGTCTCGGCAACAGAGGACTGTCCACAAAGTAAATAAAACACAGGCTTTATTTCGTATAACTTCCGCAGTTCCTCCTTTCCAGGACTAATCTTGTTAGGCTCTACATCATCTGTGGCCCCTGAGGTTTTTGCAGGCGTTGTTTCCATGTTCTGTCTTAAGGACCAGAAACCTGCTTGGTTTTGTCACTTTGGTGTTAACATTGGTGCGTTCCCTCTTTCGGCTTCCAGTGCTTGCACTGAGGCAGTCGGTCGCTGAAGCACCGGTTTGCCTGCTGCTCTAAGAATGATTGAAAAAGAAAAGCGAGGCAAAGGGTGTGGAGGCTGCCTAGGCAGGGGGCCCTCTTGAAGTGCTTGGAAGAGCTGACACCGATTTTTGGGAAGGGAAACGATGTCGAAAGCCGGCTTCCTTCCTCTCTTTGCGGTTTCTCTGCGGGCTGACCCGAATGCACGTTTGTCATTTGGAACTGTGCACCCTCAGGAGACGCTGTGCATGTGACTCTTTCAAGCCGCCGAGGAATCCACGGGGCTTTCTAAACCCCGCTCCCCTCCCTGGTCACCGAAGCCATTCAGCGTGCAAAGGGGCAAGCTGTTGACGGCCATTGTGAATAAGCATGTTTTGAATCAGACCCAATTTTGGAATAAAAATGGGGGAGGGGGTGTTTCCTATCCATGGCTCAAACACCTAGGAACAACAGGGTGAATTAGCACCTACATTTCATCATGCGAGGGGGAAGTAGACACTGGGTAGGCTGCTCCTAGATGTTTCAGCTGTACTAGTTCTCTGCTTGCAAGGTGGTGGTGGAATCACAGAACCACAGAGCTGCAAGGGGCCCTAGAGGCCATCCAGTCCAACCCCCTGCTCAGTGCAGCATCAGCCTGGAGCATCCCTCACAAGGGTTTGTCCAGCCGCTGCTTGAAGACTGCCAAGGAGGGGGAGCGCACCGCCTCCCGAGGCAGCCGATTCCACTGCACAACTCCTACACTAAAAAAGTTTTTCCTAATCTCCAGCCTGTACCTTCCCGCCCTTAAATTTAAACTCATTATTAAGTGGCGGTGTTTTTGTGTGTGTGTCTCCCCCCCGGCCCGGTCCTCCATTTGATGTTTGAAAGGATGCATGCATTGATTTCTACCAAGTTCAGATGTAGGGTCTGTTGGGGTTGGCTTACTCCAGACTGTAGGTGAGAGACGGTGCATTTGAGTAATCTCTGCGGTTTTTTAAAAAGAACTCCTTGCATGTAGTAAACTAACATGCAAGGGAAGAAAGAGTTAGCATAGCCTTTCTTCCCCCTCTGATGTGGCTGGCTTGTCGCATGAAGAGCAACAGGCAAAAGGCAAAAGAGGAGCTACTGGTCGGCAGCCTGAGCTACAGTCTCCAAACTTGCATCTCCCCACCCCCCCCAACCTCCAATTCTGCATAAAGTTCAGAAGAGCTGTCATCTCAGAGGAACCCTCTGTGAATCGCACGTATCCTGTTTTTCATGATGTCTCTGCTAGTGGCTTAGCCGTTTATGCTGCGTCCAGTGGCAGTGAGTTCCGCAGTTTGGCGGCTTGCTGAATAAAGGAGGGGATGGCAAAACGGGTAGTAAAAGGGAATAAGGTAATGAGGAAGGAGATCATATTTTTGTTTTCAGTTCTTAGTTGGATTTCTAGAAGGAGGAGAATAGGCAAGAAATGAAGTGGCTTTAAAAGATACGTAGAAAATACGTGGCTGTATGCACACGTAATAAAAATATTATTGCAAATAAATAAATAAAGGAGGGATTCCTTTCAGCCTATGGAGGAGTTGTGTTTACCTATCAGATTTTCGTTTGCTGATTTCTCCCCCCCTTTCTCCCAATCCGTAGAACTTTGAAGTGGAGGCTGATGACTTGGTGAGCATTCAGGAGCTCGGGCGCGGCGCTTACGGCGTGGTGGAGAAGGTCTGGCATGAACAGAGCGGGACCACCATGGCTGTAAAGGTAAGAGCCACTGCACATTGCAGTGGGAGCCCTATTTGGACACATGCAGAAGATTGACAAAGTGCAGGATGTCGGAAGGAGTAAAATGGAAAGGCTTCCTAATTTACAGTACCTCAATTTAGAGTTTCTTGGTGTCCGTCAGAGGAGCATGAAACAAGCCCTGCTGGATCAAACCGAAGAGCCTTGTTTGGGAAGGGCTGCTGCTCAGGTGCAGAACACATGCTGTGGATGCAGAAGGGCCCGGGTTCAATCCCTGCCGCCTCTAGTTAGGAAAACACCTTTTCTGTCCCCGAAAGAGCCACTTGCCAATCAGAATAGACCTTGGTCAACCCAGCCTCTTTGAGCCTGCAGGTGCCTTGGGAATTCTAACAAGTGGTGAAGAAGTCAGGGCCGCACCAGCAGCAGCAGAAGAAAGAAGAAACCAAGGTGTTGAGTAAAGCAGGAAATAATAATTAAGAAATAATAAAAATAAAGAATTGACTCAACTCCTTGATTTCTTCTGCTGCCGCCTTGGGACTTCTGACACTGGATGGTGGGTGAATGACAAAATGGCTGCCAAAAAAGGTGGAGCCAGCTTCAGAATGGCTGCTGCGGTGGGCGGGGACAGCCTCAAAAGTCAGGGAGGGAGGTTACACATAACTCTGACAGTAACTCTTCCAACGCTTTAGGCGGAACAGGACGCCTTTTAAAACGAACACATTATTCAAAAATATTTCCCGGCATACACAGAGCTTACTTTCAGTCGTGCAGTGAAGATCCTTGTAGTGTGGTGATAGCTGCTGCCGAAAAAACTTTAAAAATCTCCTGTGGCCAATCAGAGGCCCTGATGGGGCAAAACCCCCACCCACTCTCTAAAAACACTTGATGTGCGCCATGTTGAGGAGCCCTGTAGCAGATCCCTTCCACTGATGGGTTGGGACTCTCAGGTGAACCTCATGCAAACCACCATATTTGTGACTGCTCTATGGAAGGGCCTAATAACTACCATGCATGTGGAGAGAGCAAGGGCGCTGTGCTTCCTGAATCTCTTTGCATGCATGCTGAGAACAGTGGCAGGATGGCAGGGCCAGGGTCCCAGGTTCGTGGAAAGGATTTGTCCGTGGCTCTGATGCTCGGCTTGTTCCTGATACCCCTTAGTGTGGGGCTTGGGTTGCCTCTTCCGACTTCTTTCACTTCACCGTTCGGGGTCCTGACCTTGCCACTGGTGAGGTCATAACTCTGGCCCCTCTCCTTTCCTGTCTCATGACTTCTGTCATGTGCTTGCAGCTTGCCAGAGTGCTCCCATGTTCAGTGGGTCCAGGGTCTGGAATGGTTAGAGAGCATTGAGCTAGATGGCCACACTGCTTGCACTACCTACAAGGCAGCTTGTGGTGCTCCTCATAAGTCATGTCGTGTTTCAACAGCACTGTAATGATTTCGTGTTTTGGTGTGTGTGTCTCTTTAAATGTTTAGTGTGACTGTAGTAATGTAAGGAGAATGATAGGGGGAGACAAGTGTGATGTGATTGGCTGATGACTTAAAGTGTGGGAGGTGAGACGTCTCTGAGGTGATTCTGTGTTTAGGAAGAGAAGAGTGCTGAAAGTTTGTGATAGTCTGTGTGACTATGGGAGTTTTGAGTCTATTCTGTGTGACTAAGACAAACAGTTCAGCCTGTGTGGCTATGAGCAAAACAGTTTAGCCTGTGTGGCTGCATATGAGAGAGAGAGAGATTAGACTGAGTGTCTAAGCCTGTCAGAGTTGAGTTTTGGTGTTTGAGAGACTGTGTGTGATACCAGGCTTTGTCGGTTATATTTCTTTCTTCAACAACAGTTCAAAAATACCCAGAAACCTGTTTTGTTCTTTTATAAATAAATCCTTATTTGTTTAAACTCATCCCAGCAATCAGCTAGTCCTTCCTCAGGGCCACATAGTCCTCTGAAGCAGCCCAGACACTGGGTCATTCTACCAAAACAGAGAGATTTGGAATTATTAATTTCTGGTGGCAGCAGACATCTACTAAGCTCATATACACAGAGTGTGTTTTAAAGGAGAAACGGTTTCCTCATCAAGCAAGGACGCCACAAGCAGCTCCCCCCCCCCCCCAAGTGCCCCCCAGGTATCCTTCACTTGTATGCTGTATTCCATATACCTGGAACAAAAGCTGAGAGGGAGCAGAAAAGAAGGAGGAAGTGGGTCGGAGGAATGCCTTGCGATCTTCAAAGCTATAACTTCCGTTCATCAGCTAAGAGCACCGCCTGGAGGCTCTTAGCTGAAAGAACTTCTCCGATGGCAAGCCTGCTCATGCGCCCCCCCATGTGTACCTGCACAGAAGGTATACTTGATGAACAATAGATACAGGTAAGTGCAACTTTGTTTTATTTAATGGTCTCCCTGTTCTGCTCTCTCTCCGACTCAGAGGATCCGGGCCACCGTGAACACGCAGGAACAGAAGAGACTGTTGATGGATTTGGACATCTCGATGAGGACGGTCGATTGCTTCTACACTGTCACTTTCTACGGTGCCCTTTTTCGAGAGGTGTGTGGGCGGCAAGAAATCGCTGGGGATGTTTTCCCGCCAGTCCTGGAGAGTGGTCTTGACAGCCCAGGCAAACCACTCAAATCGCTTTAAGGTGGCGGAGTGTGTCTGCTCACCTTGCTTCATATAGCGCTTTCAGGTGTTCAGAATGTTTGGCGCGCATTTATCTTGCGGTCTGCATGATGTTGTACTTACGTGAAACATCTTTATGCCACCTTTCCACCCAGTCGAGGTCCCTGAGATGGCATACGTGAAAACTTTTGAACGTTTTAAAACTGGGATGGAACAGGCCTGCTTTGACTTACCCTGTTCTGCCTGCCCTCCTGATTCCTAAAGGGTTCTATTTCACCTCCCGCCACTAGGGTGTGCTGCCATCGCCTGCTCAGTTTAGAGGTCCTGGATGAGAGGAACAGGACTCTCAATCCCCCTCCCCAGTTCTGAGGCCGGGCCTCAGGGTCTCCTGCTACCCAGTGCTTGGTTACCACAGGGACCAAATGCAACTTTGGGTTTCCCCTGGAGGGTTGGCAACAGGTGGCTTGACCACTTCCCTCCCAATCTGGGGCCCCTCTGGCAAATTAACAGCGTATCCAAGCAGTTGGAGGACTATGTGGTACAGAAACTTAGGGCCACATCCAATACTAAAAAGGATTTATTAAAAAGAAAGCAAGTTCAGAGTGCACGTAATCACAACAACAGATCAGCACACAGAAGAAGGGGAGGGGGGGATTTATACTCCGCCCTTCATGCAGAATCTCAGAGCGGCTTACAAACTCCTTTCCCTCCCCCTCCCCACAACAGACACCCTGTGAGGTAGGTGGGGCTGAGAGAGCTCTGACAGAAACTGCTCTTTTCAAGAACACCTCTGACAGAACCAGGGCTCATTTCGTAGCAGGAGCTCCTTTGCATATTAGGCCCCACACCCCTGATGTAGCCAATCCTCCTTGAACTTACAGTAGCCCCTGTAAGAAGAGCTCAGTAAGCTCTTGGAGGATTGGCTACATTAGGGGTGTGTGGCCTTAATATGCACAGGAGCTCCTGCTACGAAATGAGCCCTGGACAGAACTATGGCTTGCCCAAGGTCATCCAGCAGCTGCAAGTAAAGGAGTGGGGAACCAAACCTGGTCCTCCCAGATTAGAGTCTGTGCACTGAAGCAGATCCATTCACATTTTTGAAGAGGTAGCTCAGGTGCTTCAGGACTGCCGTGGGCTAATTCCCCCACCCACCCCATTCCTTGCTCAGAGAAAGAAATTTTAAAAACCTGCTTGCTAACCTTCCAGAAACTCCCCAAAAACATTTAAAATGACAAAACATTTCAATAAAAACACATAACCAGGGAGAAGGACCGATAACTGTTATGAAACAAAAAAGTCTTCACCTGTTGGTGGAAGGCACCAATAGAGAGTGACAGATGAATCCACCTGCGGAGGGGGTTCCAAAGTTTTAGCGCCACAACCGAGAAGCCCCTTTCTTGAGTTGCTACCTGTCTAGCCTCAGATGGCGGGAGCAACCAAAGGAGGGCCTCCAAAGACGACCAGAGTGAAAGGGCAAGTTGTTCACAACAGCCTTGCACCAGGGCGTTTGTGCTTCACAGTTCAGCATCTTAGCTGCTGTGCTATGGCAACCCTTTAGGGACAATCTGTCGGAGGGCCATTTTCTGTCTGACACAGACGTCTCTTTCTTTCTCCCCGCCCTCGTTCTCAGGGAGACGTGTGGATCTGCATGGAGCTGATGGACACATCTCTGGATAAGTTCTACAAAAAGGTCCTGGAGAAGAAGAAAACGATCCCAGAAGACATTCTGGGGAAAATCGCCGTGTCTGTGAGTAGTGCTCACATATACTCACCTCTCCCAAAGCCGCCCAAGATGGCTAACAAAACTGCAGTATAATGGCCAGCAGAACACATTTAGAAAACACGATCACATCAATGTGATGGTTGAAGTGATAAAACTCTCAGCCTCCCGTTTCTCTGTGCTGAAACGGCTAAGCAGTAGCTCATTAAAATCCGCCTTATAAAAAACCCCAAAAGCAGATTGTATCGGGCTGGAGAGAAATGGGGCAAGATGAGCGGTTGTAAAGCCGGAATGAACAGAAACGTTTTAGTAGTGTCTCCAGGCTGATAGGATAGGTGCTAGGCGAGGTTCAGAGTGGTAAGGACACTGTTGTACCGGGTTGTACAGGGTACAACAGTTAGGTTATGGGGTTTGGCTCAGCTGTGGGGCTCGGCTAACTCTCTCTTTGCCCGTCCCCAGATCATCCGAGCCCTGGAACATCTACACAGCAAACTGGCGGTGATTCACCGAGGTAGGTGTTCAGCAGCTCCCGCGAGCTCTTCTGCCGTTTTTCCCTTTGTGTCTTTTCGTCTTGATGTTGTGGCCACACCCAAATAATTGGTTTTTCTGCCTCGCTGGGTGTAGCTTTTCAAGTCTGTGCCTGTCCCACGTGTTTTGCATAATACCGCTTTGCATTATGAAGGTGTTTGCAAAACTAGGAGATACTGTGGCAGGGGAGAATGGAGGTGGCCAGCTGAGGAGACCTTTCAAAGATGCTTTTTAAAAGCAAAACCCTTTCTGCCCTTCAGGGAGCTCAGAGGTAATATACATTGGTCTTCCTTTTCCCATTTTTATCCACGCAACAACCCTGTGAGGTAGGTTAGGCTGAGCAAGAGTGGCTGTCCCATCCTTAGTTCAGCAGCTCATACCATAGCACTGCACTGGTTCTCGGGGAGGCCAGTTTGGTGGGGTGGTTAGGAGCGTAGACGCTAATCTGGGAGAACCGGGTTTGATTCCCCACTCCTCCACGTGCAGCCAGCTGGGTGACCTTGGGTCAGTCACAAGTTCTCTCAGAGCAGTTCCCTCAAGAGCAGTCCTCGAAAGAGCTCTTTTAGCCTCACTTACCTCACAGGGTGTCGGTTGTGGGGAGATGAAGGTAAGCTGCTCTGAGTGAAGGGCGGGGTATAAATCCAATCTCCATTTTGGTGTGGTTAAGTGCGTGGACTCTAATCTGGGAGAAACAGGCTTGATTCCCCACTCCTCCACTTGCAACTGCTGGATGACCTTTGGCAAGCCGTAGTTCTGGCACAGCTGTTCTTGAAAAAGCAGTTTCTGTCAGAGCTCTCTCAGCCCCACCTACCTCTCAGGGTGTCTGTTGTGAGGAGGAGAAGGGAAAGGAGATTGTAAGCCACTCTGAGACTCCTTTGGGTAGTGACGGGTGGGGTATAAATCCAAATCTCCTCCTCCTCTTCCTGTTCCTCTTTTTCTTAACTGAATAGGACTGGAAAGCTGTGTTGAACTTTTCTTTCAAATATCCGGGTAGCCTTCCTACCAGGTGGGGTGTAATTATTTTAAACAAATACTACAAAAACAACAACAGCAACAAAACAGGGCACATAGAGAAGAATAAGATGCAGTTTAAAGTATAGAAGTCTCTAGAGCCAGTTTGGTGTAGTGGTTAAATGCGCGGACTCTAATCTGGGAGAACCGGGTTTGATTCCCCAGTCCTCCACTTGCACCTGGCTGGATGACCTTGGGCAAGCCATAGCTCTGTACCAGCTGTTCCCTCAAGGACAGCTCCGGAAAGAGCTCTCTGAGCCCCACCTACCTCACAGGGTGTCTGTTGTGGGGAGGGGAAGGGAAAAGGAGTTTGTAAGCCGCTCTGAGACTCCAAGTGAGTGGAGGGCGGGATATAAATCCAATCTCTTCTTCTTCTTCTTCTAGATTTGTGTCCTTCTGTATGCCTCATCATGAGGTCTAGAAACTTGGTGGTGGTGGTGGGGGGTCTTTCCTTGTGTTTCCGTGGCTCTGGCTGCATCCTAAACCCTACACGCTTTGTGCATGAACATCTCTGTTCTGATAAGAAGGGCCCCATCCGCACATCGATGCTTCCCACAGTTTTATCTGAGTGCTTCCAGCACATACCCGAAAGTGGAGTTACCGATGGGAAATTCTCCCATTCCTCCTTTCCGCTCACAACCCTGTGAGGTAGGCTATGCTGAGAGAGGGAGCGAATGCGACTGGCACAGAACCGGCCTATGAGGCTTTTGAATATATCCTCTGCTGTAGCTGACACTCATAATTGCACCACAGATGTTCAGTATCGGGGGGGGGGGGTTGTGTTCAGAGCAGGAACCCCCTTCTTCAAGTGGCGTGCGCACTAACTCTGATGGTTCTGATCTTGACAGATGTGAAGCCCTCCAACGTCCTGATCAATAAGGAAGGGCACGTGAAGATGTGCGACTTTGGCATCAGTGGCTACTTGGTGGATTCCGTCGCAAAGACGTTGGATGCCGGCTGCAAACCTTATATGGCTGTGAGTGGCGTAACTGGAGGGGGCGTTTCCGCCCTCTCCTATTTATACAGGGAGGGAGGATTCAGTCGTGCGATTCCTTCCACCCACAACTAGAGATATTAAAGTCTAGGAGGAATTTCCCCCAGAGCAAATACAGTCAGCATGTAGGCCGGGAGTCCCTGGTCTTTTTTGAGCCTGCAGGCGCCTTTGGAATTCTGATACACTGGTGGGCATGCCCACAAAATGGCTGCCATAAAACAGCCGCTGCAGTATCTACACAGCCAATCAAATCTCCAGGGACCAATCAGAAGTCTTGCTGGATAAAAACTCCACCTGGCCCCACCCACTTTCTGAAAACACTTGGTGGGCACCCGGAAAGGGACCCCGATGCAGAAGGAGTTATGTGGCTTTAGCATGCCTGCTCGCCGCTCACCCTTGCAGGAAGTGTGCATCCTGTGTGTGCCCCCCCCATCTGTAACACGGCTTCTTTGACTTTCTCCCCCGCTTTGCAGCCAGAGAGGATAAACCCAGGGCCGGATGTGATCCAAAAGGGATACAACGTGAAATCCGATGTTTGGAGCTTTGGGATTACCTTGGTAAGATACATAATGGATGTCACTTGTTTCTTGGCATCTGAGAAGTCAGCCTGTCTGCATGCAGCCATAACTTGTTACTGAGATGGCGGTGTATCGTATATTGTTCTTGTAAAAAAAAATACATTTGGGAGTCCTTCCCTTCCATCACCTTTAAAAATTGGCAGCCATGGCAGCTCGCAGTTATAAACACAGTTTTTACAGTATGAAAATTATAAGTAATGTTTCAAGAGATGGGTGGGGGGAAATTAGATCGCGGTGAGTGTACGTGTCCCCTCCCTCCCCTCTGTTCTGTGTTTTGTACATTAGTATTGTCCCCAGCAGGTGGCAGTGAGAAGTCTGATTTTTAGAGCTGATTTCAAGGGTAGTGTTTTTTGAATGATACGAACCTTGCACCGTGATCTTGTACACCAAGATTGTGCGTGACCTCTTATTTTTTGCAATTTTTTGACACAACTCTTGATTTTTGCACATCCAAGTCCAGAAATCAAGTCAAGGCGCAAGGATTTTATTTTAGCTCACTTTTCGTTTGAATCCCACCCCTTATCCGAGGAGCTCAGGGTGATGTTTTGTCATTCTCCCTCCATTTTATCTCTGCAACAACCCTGTGAGGTACACTAGACTGAGAGTGTGACTGGCCCAAGGTGACCTAACAAACTTCATGGCAGAGGGGGTGATTTGAACCCAGGCCTTCCAGATCCTAGTCAGAGATCCTAAACACGATACCATGCTGGCTACGAAGGAGCAAAAGGCACAGGATGGCCATTTGGTATGGCAAGAGGTAGAGCTAACACAGAAGCCCATTAACCCTGGTATTTACATTTTTATAACCATCTATAAGTCTGTGTTTGCCAACTGCAAATGCACCACATGCATCTGATGAAGTAGGCTTCAAGTTCAGGAAATTGTGTGCTATGGTCATTTTGAATTTCTTTTTCCCTACCCTTCTGGCAATCGTGAAAAAGTGTATTAAAATGTGATTTATTTTCTTGCATGTTTGGGGTGGGTGGTGGCAACACAATGTGCCCTTGTGAGGAAAAGGTGGTGTGTGATCTGACCAGTGGCCAACCCCGATCGTTCCCTCGTGATGCCCCTGGCTTGTCTGCCCCGCTTAGATCGAGTTGGCCATCCTCCGTTTCCCTTACGACTCCTGGAGGACTCCCTTCCAGCAGCTGAAACAAGTGGTGGAGGAACCTTCTCCCCAGCTGCCCTCCGATCGCTTCTCGAAGGACTTTGTGGACTTCACGGCACAGTGGTGAGTCCCTCGCGGGTCCCTCTCTCTTACCCAAGGACTTTTCTTCTTCATTCATTAATTAAACAAAGTTTGAGTCCAGTAGCGCCTTGAAGACCAACAAAAGTTTAATTCTGGGGATAAGCTTTCATGTGCATGCACACTTCTTCGAAGTGGGTCTGAAGCAGTTGAACAGAGTTTGAGTCCAGTGGCACCTTGAAGACCAACAGAGTTTATCCCCAGAATTAAACTTTGTTGGTCTTCAAGGTGCCACTGAACAGACTTTGTTCTGTTGCTTCAGACCAGCACAGCAATGTTCCCTCTAAGCTGGGGAGTCTTGTGAGCAAAAGTTCTACTTTGTGAACTACTGGCATTCAAGTTGTGGGCCAGCGATTTGGCTACTGCATCAATTAGTTTGCTCTGGAGCTGTTGTTCCCGAGCGAAGACAAAAATGTGTGAGCTGGAGGCTAAAAAACTGTGAGCTAGCTCACACTAACTCAGCTTAGAGGGAACACTGCAGCACAGCTACCCACCTGAATCTATCCTCGTTATTTAAAGAATTCATATTGCTCCCCACAAAGTTCTGAATGGCTCTTGAAACGCACGAATGAATTCCCATAGAGGAGAAGATGGCCACCTGATTGTGATTGGTGATGTTAAGTTGTCTGTCTCTGTCTCCGTCTGTCAGAATCTGACAATAGAATGGTAGAATGGTTGTTCCTTCTGTTACTTTCTGTTTCTTTGTACTATACTGTAACCAATTGCTTTATTGCTTGCCTTGAAGTAGACATAGCTATCCTGCTTAATGTTACTTTCTTCCCGGGAGGATGGCCTGCTACATTCTTGATCGTCACATAAACAACGAGAGTTATCTCATCCTGTCCACTCCTCCTCCCCTCTCAGGCTTGAAGTATCTTATCAAAGTTATTGCAACCTTGGAGACTGTTTTATTGTTGCTGACCAAATGTTTAGCCTGAAATTCACACATCTGGGGCACTCAGGGCAAGGAGGGAATTTTTATAACTTTCCCACCTTTTGGTGAGAAACAACGGTTGCCATTTTTCCCCGCTTTTCTGTATTAGTTTTGATTGGCTCTCTATGTTTAAGCACCCTGCCTGAAGGTATATTAACCCATGTTATTTCTTTTCCTGTATCTCTAACAAACATCGAGTACCTGTACCATTATTGGAATAAAAGAACTTTGCATTCTATCAAAGGTCTGGTCTGATAGTGTACTCAGAAGCCTCACACCGTCCCCAGTTTGAGGGAGATGTTCAGTCGCTTCTCTTTGTTTCCCTCCCCAGTTTGAAGAAGAATCCTGCAGAACGATTGAGCTACCTGGAGCTGATGGTGAGTGTTGATCCCTGACTTCTCTTGTTCATGTTTCAGAGTGTGAGTAAGGGCCCGACTACATTTTACACTAAGGATCTCCGGCCAGCTTTAACCTTAAACCGGTCACAGAGCTGGTGTGTGTGTGGTGTGCTGTTTGGGATATTGCGTTGGGGGCCCGTGTTGGGTGCCATTGTGAGAACAGTTGTCCTCCAGCTTGGCAGATTTGCTCATGCCAATCCTCTGGCTGCTGCCATACTCCTCCGCGGAGCTGACGCCCTCCTCTGTTCCTTTCCGGCAGGCCCACCCTTTCTTCACCTCGCATGACACCAAAGTGACCAACATGGCTGACTTTGTGGTAGAAATCCTTGGGGAAGACTCCTAAATTTGCCACAGACCTCGCTGTCGAACAAAGGAAACAGCACGGCGAAGGGAGAGAAGGAAATACGGACTTTAGCATTAAATGGTGGTTTGCACAGAGCAGAATGAATGTCTTCGACACACCCTCCCACCCCTCCGGCTTTTAGGCATCTTTTTGGACTCCTGCGATCTTTTTGTTCTGCAAGAAAGGCCTCTGCGAATGACAAGTTACCTATAGATAGAAGTCAAGCTACAGAGTAAAGCCACGCACCGTCAGTTCAGGAGGAGGGTGTGCCTGGGGTGGGCACTTCCCCTCTTTTCGACGCTCGAGCCTGTCATCCTTTTGGTTTGCTGACGAAGTGACGTGAGGTGTTCTATTTTTCAACAGCAGATTCTTCAAAGTGTGGTTCCGGACATGGGTGCTTTGAAAACGCAACTGTGTGGGCAGTAACCCGTCGAAAACTGCAGGCAGATGCCCGCGGGAAGCTGCGCAAGATGATTTCTGCAGTCAGCCATCTAGGCCTGTGCCGCTTCTGCTTGCAAAAGGGGGGTGGGGACTGCTTTTCTGTCCCCCTTCTCCAAATAATGCTCCTCCCTGCCCATTGAAAACTAGCGCTGGATGGATGTGTGGCTTCACCCCCCCCCCTCCTTTTGATGTGGTAGTTTGATTTTATCCTGAGGCGCATTGAAGACGTGGCTTTTTTTAATCTGAGAAGTTTGCCGCCACATAACCTGTGGCTTAGCTCCCCTGCCCGCCCCCTTCCCCACAAGCCCCCCATCATGAGCTCAACAGCAGCACGTGTTTTGTCTGGTCCAGGAACCTCATCTAACCAGATGTTAATGTAATGGCTACCTTTGAAATTGCTTTAGCAAAGGGGGTGTATTCAGACAAATGGCTGAATCCATTCCTAGTTATGGCTAATCGTCAAGGGGCGATTCCCCCCACCCCCAGTGTCCTGTGTCTATTCACAGTCATGTGGTAAAACCACAACTTTTGGTGCCTTCTGATATTTCTGAATGAGTTTGGGAGCCAAGGAGAGATTGATCTTAAAGACCTATCATGTGCCTTGCTGTCCTTTGGTCTGTGTTCTGTGACTGGCAGCGGCCATCCCGAGTGTCCGCTTGGGAGGGCACAGCAAAGAGGGTGCTGCTGACGCGTGTTGGGGGCTCGATCCCAGCCCCTCGGCATGGTGAGAGATGACTGGCATCCTCTCATGGGCTCACACCACTGCTGGCTACTGGGTGCTCGAGAGCACAGCCCCCAGGCCTCCGGGGCCCCAGCCCTCCCTCCTCTGAGGTAAAATCCCTGTCAACGTGGAGATTTTCCTTGGTTATGGTGACTGTGGATAGTCACTCTCGATGCATTTTGTTCTTTTTCTCTCCCCCATCCCCGACCAAAGCAAATGCCTCTGGGTCCCCAGCCCTCCCTCCTCTGAGGTAAAATTCCTGTCAACGTGGAGATTTTCCTCGGTTATGGGGACTGTAGATAGTCACACTTGATGAATTTTGAACTTTTTTTCTTCTCTTTTTTTTAAAACATAAGATGCCTCTGGGTCCCCAGCCCTTTTTCCCCTAAGGTAAAATTTGTGTCAACATGGAGATTTTTCTCAGTTATGGTGACTGTAGATAGTCACTCTCAGTGTTTTTCTTTCTTTCTTTCTTTCTTTCTTTCTTTCTTTCTTTCTTTCTTTCTTTCTTTCTTTCTTTCTTTCTTTCTTTCTTTCCTTCCTTCCTTCCTTCCTTCCTTCCTTCCTTCCTTCCTTCCTTCCTTCCTTCCTTCCTTCCTTCCTTCCTTCCCCTCCCTTTCTTTCTTTCTTTCTTTCTTTCTTTCTTTCTTTCTTTCTTTCTTTCTTTCTTTCTTTCTTTCTTTCTTTCTTTCTTTCTTTCTTTCTCTCTCTCTCTCTCTCTCTCTCTCTCTCTCTCTCTCTCTCTCTTCTTTCTTTCTCTCTCTCTTTCTCTCTCTCTCTTTCTTTCTTTCTTTCTTTCTTTCTTTCTTTCTTTCTTTCTTTCTTCCCTTCCCTTCCCTTCCCTTCCCTTCCCTCCTTCCTTCTTCCTTTCTTTCTTTCTTTCTTTCTTTCTTTCTTTCTTTCTTTCTTTCTTTCTTCTCTCTCTCTCTCTCTCTTTCTCTCTTTCTCTCTTTCTCTCTCTCTCTCTCTCTTTCTTTCTTTCTTTCTTTCTTTCTTTCTTTCTTTCTTTTCCTTCCCTTCCCTTCCCTTCCCTCCTTCCTCCTTCCTTCTTCCTTTCTTCCTTTCTTCCTTTCTTCCTTTCTTCCTTTCTTCCTTTCTTCCTTCCTTTCTTTCTTCCTTTCTTCCTTTCTTCCTTTCTTTCTCAGATGCCTCTGGATCCCCAGCCCTTCTTACTCTGATGTAAAATTCCTGTCAGTGGGTGACTCCCCCCCCCCCAAAAGCCATCCCCCATATTGGAGGCATGCAAAACCAAGGCCTGAGTCTTGAAATGTAGAGGCTGCACATTTGAGCCAGGGGGGAGGTGGATCTCAGCATTGTCCTCTCTCTCCTCCAGAGTCATAGATACCCATGCGCATGCGTGCCCTCATAAACACCCAGGGTAGGGGAGAGCATCCAGTGTGGGATTTGAGGCCGGAAAACAGCTGATGGTGGAAGGATTAAGCCCTTCCTGCCTCGTGCTGCTCCTCCGTCAAAAGCCCAGCATCCTGTGGTCAGCTTTTCATGGAATAGCACGAGCTTTGGGGGCCTCAGTTGTACACATTGGCTAGCAAACCCGTCTGCAGTGGCTTGCAGGAAGTGTGCCTGCCACCCGTTAATGAGTTCCGCAAGTTCAATTTTGCCGGGGACACGTTGGAGCGTAATTATGACGTCCATTTAAATAAGAAGCGCTTCAGACGGGCTTGGCCTGCTTCAGTTATGTTGCGTGGGGCCCCCAGGCCAGCCTCCCAAGTGCGCTTTGCCAATGATTGTGGTGAAACTTTCCGTGACCCTTCCCTTCTCCTGTGTAGGGTGCCTTTTATGAATGTTTTTTTAAAAAGACTGTTGAGAATTCCCCTCCTTCCCCCCCTTTTTCCAGAACTGCTTCAAAATCTTTCTCTCCCCCCTTTCTCAAAAGGCATGAATTCTAACTGGATGTAGTCAAATGTTCCATAGGTGATATCCCCGTTTCTTTTCCTCCTGAAAATGAAAAGGCGCTTTAAAAAAACAAAAAACAAACTTCCTAATATATTTGTGTATGTATATATATAAATTATATTTAAGAAACAACTTGATGAGTATTAAGGAAGAGAGTTTGGGGTGGGGGGGCAGCCAGAAACTTAGAAGAAGCAGTTGGGAGAACTGTTTTTTTTAAAAATTAAATTATTTTTTAAGCTTTAAGCGGCAAAGAAACTATGGGACTGTGGTGTGGATTAAAAAGCTGCCTATTTTTAACTAGTCCTTTGTAAAGAAATGTTCCCTACATCCTTATTACTCTGCCCTGATCTTTGAAAACAGCCTCCTGGGGAATTGTGGGGGAGAGAGAGATCAATTGTTCATTTTTATTCCCCCCCCCCAATTACTAAAGTTCCCAGCCTTGAAGGATTCTTATGGTTCTACATTTCTAGACCACATGCTTTCTCTCTGTATTGAACTCTCCGATATTTCTAACCCCGGGGGTCTTTCTGGATTTCTCTCATCTCACACTCCCGCTGACCGCTGCACTTTCTCCCGAGTTCCATTGCAAGCGTCACACCATCGGCCTTCGAACCACAGCCGTTGGCTGGGCGCCTGTATAATAACTTGTTATCATTGATGGTTTTAGGTTTTGTGGTCCCACCTTGCAGGGGGGACTGATCCCTGCTGTGCCCTTTCCTTTAATGCTTTGGACAATGATGATTCTCCCCACCCCTCCGAAATTTGCATGGGTTTGGTAAAAGTCTATTTCTAGGATTGTTCTGGGGTTTTTTTGCTTGTTTTTTTTTTTGGAAGCCAGCACATGAAATGAATGCATAATGTGGAAAACGTCTTGAACTGGGTCCATGTGCGGCAGAAATGGCCTTCTGAGTTACTCCCCGGTTGGCAAAACAAGACTTACTCCCTGCCTTGAGTTTTACATCTACAATTATTTTATTATTATGGCCCCCGTATGGTATTTTTCTTTTCATTCCCCCTTCCCTGTAAGGAGCTCCAGTGGAAATAAAAAGATGCTACATATCTGAAGAAAGGCCTAATCGCTTTTCGGAGGACTGTTTGTTAAAACAGCTAAACTTGGTCCTTTTTTTTTTTCCAATAAAAGGAGCCGCAGATTTGGTTTCACTTGTGATTTTCTTGAAATGTGATAGCATGGTTTTTAAAAACCCAATACAATCATTTTTTAAAAATTGTATGTTAATCGCACTGTATGTGTTATATATGAATTGCGCTGTACAGTCAATTGTGATAGCTTTGAGTAAAATGGGGGGTGGGGGATGGATCCAGGCACTTTTCGGGTTGTCTCTTCTCTGCCTTGCTGGTGGCGGTTAGTAGGTGTGTGGGGAGAGGTGCCCGGTGGCATTATTCCACCCTCCTCTGGCATGGGAGGGTCTCTTGTTTCTTATTTTCGAAGACTCTGCTGTTTGGCAGTTGACAAAATCTTCAAACTGTGGGCTGCATCCCAGAGGCAGAGGTGGTAACAAGGGTAAGATGCGGGTGGCCAGTAGAACTGTTAGACTGAAATCCAGTCGCACCTTGGAGACCAAAGAGAGTTTCAGGGTATCAGCTTCCGAGAGTCAAAGCTCCCGTTGTCTCACGGTTCATGCTACATGAGTTCTCTGGCGTTTTATTGTGAATAGCCTAGCTCAGAAGGCACAGGGGGTTAGGGCATTATAGAATCATAGAGTTGGAAGGGACCTGCAGCGTCATCTAGTCCAACCTCCTGCACAATGCAGGAAATTCATAAACACAGTGACACCTGCTCTATGCCCAAACAGCAACAACAAAAAACCTTCCCAGGATTCCTGGGCGAACTGGCCAAGGGAACAATTGCTTTCTGAACCCTGAGAGCCGGTTTGGTGTCATGTTTAAGAGCATGGACTCTAATCTGGGAGAACCGGGTTTGATTCCCCACTTCTCCACATGCAGCCAGCTGGTGTGACCTTGAGTCAGTCTTAAGTTCTTTAAGAACTGTTCTCTCAAGAGCGGTCCTCGAAAGAGCTCTCTGAGCCCCACCTGCCTCACAGGGTATCTGTTGGGAGGAGAAGGAAAAAGGATTGTAAGCCGCTCTGAGACTCTTTCGGGTAGTGAAGGGTGGGGTATAAATCCAATCTCTTCAAAGTGGCGATCTGCATTTCCCTGGGTGTGTAAGAGAGGGCCACAAGAACTAAGCACTGAGGCATAGAAGTTCACAGAACCAGCACTGCTGTCAGATGGCCATCTAGCCTCTGTCTGAATACCTCCAGAGAAGGAGAGCCCACCACCTCCCGAGGAAGCCTGCTCCACTGAGGAAGAGTGGACTTCCCTAAGTGCCTTATGGATTGATTTAAATCAGATCTTCTTCGTGGTCTCTGTGCATCACACCTCTGGGATTATGTGCGCCTGCGCCGATCCCGATCGGTAACTTCAAAGCCTCAACGGATTTTCGCGCCAACTCCCCGGTCCCGCGCCGGCTCCACTGCGCATGACCGGGGAGGGGCACGAGGATCCCGCCAGTTCTCTTCTGACCGCCGCATTGTGAGGATCCTTTTCACTTTGCTCCGGTCGGTAGTTTACTTATCACTGTTTCTAGCCCTTCGGACTGATTTTTTACCTTAACGAACTCGGACTGTTTTTCTGGACTGGTTTTTGGATTTTCCCTCGTGTTTCCGCTGCGCGGCCTATGGCCCAGCAGTGGGTTTTTTTCAAACGGTGCTCTAAGTGTGGCAGCAAGATAGCCCCTCCGGACAAGCACTCGCTGTGCCTCCTCTGCCTAGGTGAGTCTCACTGGGTAGACTCCTGCTCCAGCTGCGCAGCGTTTTCTAAATAGACCCGGAAAAATCGTGCAGCGAGGCTCCGCGTCGCTCTCCTGGAATCAGCCCTGTCACCGAGAATGTCCTCCTCCGAAGTTCCGACTTCCCCCCCCTCCGATGCCGACAGGCCCGGCACCATCGCCAGCGAAGAGCTCCATCGGTACCGAGAAGAAATCGGCACCGAAAAGATCACTCCCATTGCCCGAGACCCCTGCCAAGCAATGCAGAGAGGGCAAGGAGGAGAAGGGCAAGCCTAAGCACAAAAAGTCATCTAGTGCTTCGTCGACGCAAGTAGCGCCCGACATAGCCCAGCCTGGGCCCGAAAGGCTTGACCCTCATGGCAGTGAGCGATCTCGAGACAAATCTCTCTCCCCGATGCCATGGCCCATCACTCTGACAGACTCCGACCTTGATATCGACCTTACACAGGTCCCCAGGGATAGTCCCGACACCGGAGTCAACCCAGCGCCGAGACCGAGAAGGGATAGAGCTCCGCGTTCCCCACCTCTCGGTACCGTGGGACGTACAACAATGGCGGTACCTCTATGGGGCCTACCCACCACCACCCCAATGGTACCCCGCCGAATGGGATCGACAATCCACATCATCTAGGGTCTCTCGTTACCGAGACCCCCCCTCGATACCGACACCGTTACCGGCGCCAGCCCCACGGGAGCGAACGCCGCCCGACGTCGAACCTCAACCTTTGCCCCCGTCCCAAGACCCCTCGAGTCTGGCTCCCCTCTCGCCATCGGACCACTCGGCACCGGTGTTGCCTGCTTCATCTGGATCGGAGGATGAGTCGATCCCGCACCCCTCCCCAGACAAACCGGTCACAGATGACCTACCAATTTCACCATCTGAGGATGTAAAGCCTTATGGAGAATTGATCAAGAGGATGGCACACTCACTGGCACTAGCTACAGCACAACCGACTCCGACAGCCACTGATTCCATCTTTGACATCGTCCAGATGGATACCTCCGCACCAGTAGCACTACCGCTCATATCGGTACTGATGAATACAGCCAAGGAGTCCTGGCCGCACCCTTCCTCCACCCCTATCTCAAGTAGACGCCTGGATCATATGTATAAAATCCAGGAACCAGGGGCGGAATTCCTATATGTTCACCCTAAGCCGAATTCGGTGGTTGTCACCCCCTCGACCAAGGGTCGTAGCGGACATACCTCACCACTGGACAAAGAAGGACGGAAACTGGACTCTTTTGGAAGACGTGTTTATTCAGCAGGTGCATTAGGATTAAAAATTGCAAACTACACAGCCTGCATGAGCAGGTACCAGTATTCGCTTTGGGAACAGATGACGGCACTCATAGCTCACCTCCCAGAGGACAAGCTACGGGCAGCTAGAAAGATCCAAAAAGAAGGCATGACCCTGACGAAACATCAGCTTTCAGCGTCCAAACACTCTGCTGAGGTGACATCCAAGACACTCACATCAGCAGTGTCCATTAGGCGTCATGCATGGCTCCGGTCAACCTCTCTTCCTCAGGACACCAAAAACTTGATTGAAGACCTACCTTTTGATGGAGACGGACTCTTCAGTTCCACAACGGATACCGTACTCCATGAATTGGATAAAAGCATGAAGCCATCCCGCAGCCTGGGAGTCTCACAACCTAAACCACAAAAACAAAGAACGTGGCAGAGGTCATGGCCGAAGCAGTAGGTGCAACGATCTCCCTCTGAACCCCAATGGCAGAGATCCCCACCCACCTACCAGCAGAAGCCGTATAGCCATAAGCCTCGCTTCCCCACGGCATCAGCTTCCAAATCAAAACCTCCTAAGCCAAGCAAACAGAGTTTTTGACTCCCACCCACGCTCCGACCTCCCTACTCGTCTGTCACCTTACCTACCAGCATGGCTTCACATCACCTCGGACAAATGGGCCCTTTCAGTCATCGTCGAGGGATACAAAATAGAATTTCTCGAAATTCCAACGAAATCCTACTTTGTAGTCACCCCCCCCATCCGATATCCTAAACACCGAAGTAGAAGCCTTGTTAGCCAAGGATGCAATAGAACTGGTACCCACTCCCCTACACCAGCAGGGGTTCTACTCCCGATACTTTACAGTACCAAAGAAGGATGGAGGACTCAGACCCATCCTGGACCTTCGAAACCTCAATGCGTTCATAGTCTACAAGAAGTTCCGGATGACCATCCTCCAGATCATCCTTCCACTAATAGAGGCAGGGGCCTGGATGGTCACTTTAGACCTGAAGGATGCATACTTCCATGTGACCATCCATTCTTCGCACAGGCCTTTCCTGCGCTTCGCTATTGGTACCTACCATTTCCAATACAAGGCCCTCCCCTTTGGTTTGTCGACAGCACCACGCGTCTTCACGAAGCTGATGGCAGTGGTAGCAGCCCATCTACGTCTACAAGGTGTCCATCTTCACCCCTACCTCGACGATTGGCTTCTGATCGCGCCCTCTCCAGAGGACCTCCAGAATCATGTTGCAATTACGTTACGCACTCTGGAGACCCTGGGCCTGACAATCAATCTAAAGAAGTCCATGCTCATCCCCTCCAGACGGGTACAATTTATCAGAGCTGTTCTCGACTCAGTGCAGTGCAAGGCTTTCCTGCCTCCCAGCAGGATAGCGGATATCAATGCACTCATCGAGAATCTCAAAAGAACCAGAGTAGCAACAGCAAAACAGCTACTTCGTCTCTTAGGCCTTATGGCCTCAACCACGATGGTTCTTCCCTTCGCGAAACTCCACATGAGGCGCCTACAACTCTGGTTCCTCCGCCGTTTTCGACCCAGTCTACATCCTCTCTCCAAGAGATTCAATCTTTCAGACCCAGCACTACAGGCCATGGACTGGTGGCATACACCACAAAACCTGCAGATAGGCGCTCCTTTCTGTCGCCCTTCCCCGTCAGTAACCATAACGACAGATGCCTCCCTATGGGGCTGGGGAGCCCATCTCGGAGACCTGTGCATAGGAGACAGATGGGACTCGTCAGTAGCTCACAACCATATCAACTTCCTGGAGCTATTGGCAGTCCTATACACTGTAAGATCCTTCCAACACCTCCTGTCGGGAAGGACGGTGGCCGTCCTCACGGACAACACGACCACTATGTACTACATCAACCGACAGGGAGGGACAGTCTCCCGCAGTCTTTGCCGCCTGGCGATACAACTTTGGACGGAGTGTCAGTCGTGGGACATCTATCTAGTAGCGAATCATCTTCCGGGCCAACTCAATACACAGGCCGATTTTCTGAGCAGGGGCGGAGCGTCTCTGCACGAATGGGAACTCAACCCGCTCTACCTGGACCCGGTCTTCGACAATTGGGGTCGCCCAGTCGTCGACGTGTTTGCCTCCAGACAGAACAAGAAATGCCCTCTGTTCTGTTCCAGGACAGCGGACCCGATGTCCTTGGGGAACGGCCTTCTCCTCCCTTGGAAAGGACTACATGTCTACTTGTTCCCTCCGATTCCCCTGACACTGAGAGTGGTACACAAGCTTCTAGCGGAGCGCCTAATGGCAATACTAATCACACCTTGGTGGCCAAGGCAACCTTGGTTCCCCACCCTTCTCCGCATCTCCACGGGCACTTACATGCACCTACCAGCGAACCCCGACCTACTCTGGATGCACGGGGGCCGGGTACTGCACCACGACATCCCCAGGCTGAAGTTGACGGCTTGGCTACTCCGACCTTAGAGCTAGAAGCCCGTATCGCTAATGTTCTGCTTAACGCCCGTAAACCGTCCACACGTCGCTCCTACGCGGCGAAATGGGGAAAGTTTTTATCCTCCCTTGACTCCGTAGGAAGGCCCTCCATTCCATCCTCCCTCAATGATGTTTTTGGTTTTCTACTATCCTGTAGGGATAGGGGACTGTGCCATGCATCCATACGTGTTTATCTGTCAGCCATTTCAGTAAACCACCCGAGGGTTGATGGATACTCCGTTTTCTCTCACCCTACAACGAAACAATTTCTTAAGGGACTGTATCGTCTCTTTCCATCGGTTAAGCTTCCCGTCCCAGCATGGGATCTGCCCTTAGTTCTCACTAAATTGATGGGAAAACCCTTCGAACCGATGGCTTCTTGTAGCTTACAGCTGCTTTCATGGAAAGTCGCTTTCCTCGTAGCTCTGACTTCAGTGAGAAGAGTGAGCGAGCTGTCAGCGCTTCGATGCGATCCACCGTGTCTCATTTTTCATCAGGAGGCCGTCACTCTGGCGCCTGATGTCACGTTTCTGCCCAAGGCGGTATCGGACTTCCACATTAAGGCGGACATTACGTTGCCGGTGTCCTTTCCTGAACCCCAGGACTCGACACAACGTGGCCTACATTCGCTTGATGTGAAAAGGGCGCTTTCTTTTTATTTGCATCGGACAGAGCCGTTTCGCAAATCCCCAGCTCTTTTCGTCGCTTATGCCTTGCCCAAACTGGGACAGAAGCTGTCGTCTCGGAGGCTTTCCAAATGGATCGTAGAGACAATTAAGCTTGCCTACCTCCTGGCCAAGAGGCCGTTGCCGGCGTCCCTGCGGGCTCATTCCACTCGAGCCGTGGCCGCTTCTACGGCGTTTCTCAAAGGCATCCCCCTGGGAGACATTTGTAATGCTGCTACTTGGACGTCCCCTCACACGTTTGTGAGACACTATGCTCTGGACGTCCGTGCCCACCAACGTTCCGCAGTGGGCCGTGCAGTTCTACAAGCAGCTCAGGTGTGAGACCTCCAGCACCCACCTCCAGGTATGTGGTGTTTATTGCTCGCTATTCTCCCAGAGGTGTGATGCACAGAGACCACGAAGAAGATATACAGGTTGCTTACCTGTAATTGGAGATCTTCGAGTGGTCATCTGTGCATTCACACCACCCGCCCTCCTTCCCCTCTGCTTTCGGTCTCTAAAAAAAAAAAAAGGGGGGGGGAAACAAATTCATTGGAGGCTGTTTGCAGCGGTCAGAAGGAACTGGCGGGATCCTCGTGCCCCTCCCCGGTCATGCGCAGTGGAGCCGGCGCGGGACCGGGGAGTTGGCGCGAAAATCCGTTGAGGCTTTGAAGTTACCGATCGGGATCGGCGCAGGCGCACATAATCCCAGAGGTGTGAATGCACAGATGACCACTCGAAGATCTCCAATTACAGGTAAGCAACCTGTATTTTCAGAAAGGAATAAAAACTCGCTCTGAAACATTTAAGGACCTGAAACTTGCTGGAAAGGAAGCCAAGGTTATCGTAAATCTGACTGATCCCAGAGGGTTTCAGCAGTAGCAACTTGTGCTGTTTCTGCTTGACTGGAGACTGTGAAATGGAAAATGCTATCTCCAAATATTGACGGGGCTTCGGGGTTTGTGACTTTCTAAGCACTGTATCAAGACGCATGGGGACTGACTGCTCTTGGACATTCTTGAGGCCAGGATCTAGGTTTGGTGAGCCATGCCTTGAAAATAATTAAAATTTATTTTATTTTGCAAAATTTCTACCCTGCCTTTCTGCCCTCACAAGGGCCAGCAAGGCAGCTGACAAATTAGAACATACCTAATGGAGATCACAGTTCAAAACCAACCAACAACAAAAAAAGAACCCAAGACATTATTAAAACAGGTAAAACAGAGAGGTAGCATAAATACAAAAATATAAAAACGAAAAAGCACAGCAGAAAGGGAGCACTGAGGAAACGCCAAATGACGCAAAGTCTTCACCCGCTGGAGGAAGACTGCAACAGAAGGGGACAGGTGAATCTCCCTGGGGAGAGAGTTCCAGAATTTTGGTGCCGCCACCAAGAAGGCCTTCTCCCAAGTAGCCACCCCCCTAATCTCCGAAGGGGTGGGTGGGATGCATAACAGGGTCTATGAAGATGACCATAGCGGTGGGGCAGGTTCATAAGGGAGCAGTCAGTCCTTCTGGTCCTTATGCACCTAGGTGTCCTGTAGCTCAATTCTGCAACAAGTATTGTGCAAATCTGCATACCTTCTATATGACTTACTCTGAATTTCCCTGCTTGGTCCAGGGTCCTACAGCCCCATTTTTGACCACCCTGTTTAACTGCCTCTGTGGCATTTGCCCTGAGAGGGATAACACGTGAACACCGCCCCCGCCAGGAGGAACAAGCCGCACGAGAGCTGTGGCCAGTCGGAGAAGACTCCCAACTAACCTAAGTGGGCCAGTTGTCTTGGCATAATGCAGCTTTGCCCATTGTAAGGATCAGCCATCGTTTCTGTGGTGGAGGACATGCTTGAGCATTTTTAATGTTCTCAGAAGTCTTTATTCCCACCTAAACCACCGTTGGCCTGTCTCAAGGGGAAAAGAACCTCTTGCTTCCCCAAACGGCTTCACAATTAGGTAGTCTAACTGATCTTTTATTTATAACACGGGAGCTTCAAAAGCTAGAAGCAGAGTGCCTTACATTTTCAAAAACAAGACTTGCAGCTTCTCCAGTGAATTCTTCTGAGCTCCTCCTAGCAGTGGATATGTAAATATAGTGGTGGCGATATTGGGGAAATCCCCATAGCTGTTCTAGGAAATTGCTTGTCTGTTTGCAATCCTCCCCCCCCCCCCCCAACCTGTTCTTTCTTTGTGACCACCCATGCTGGGATTAAACATGGCTTGCTAGCAGTGTGCGTGGGTTGGTGCAAACTAGGCCCAAGGTGTGGGATTTGATGCAAACCCATTTGCCTTTGGAAATGACTGATGAAGGAATCTGCAAAGAGAAGCTTCCAACTTACTTAACACTCCACTCCGACACTAGATGGCAGTGTTGAGCTGTCCGAGGGCATCTTTCCCATTTTTAAAAATATTTTTGTCTGAATTTCATCTTGCCCTCTTTCCCAAGAGGGCCACAATCCCATTATTATCCTGATAACTGGCAGGTAGCTCGGTCTGACCAGCCCAAGGTCACTTACTGAGACTCAGAGATGTGCAGCTGCAAATCGGGGCGGGGGGGGGGGGGCAATATTTCACCACCACCACACTGGGTTTGCATGAACATTTTCGTTTGGTGAGGCGGGGAAACAGTTCCCTGGGGAGAGGATGACAGTAAAACAAGTGGAAGACCGAGCGCCCTTAAGAGTTGTAAGAGTAGTCAGTCCTAATGCATGGCTGTTCTGAGTCATCTCCAGTCCTGAAGGGACCCCTGAGTGCTATGTCTGTCATAAGAACATAAGAGAAGCCAATGTTGGATCAGGCCAGTGGCCCATCCAGTCCAACACTCTGTCACACAGTGGCCAAAATCACCAGGTGCCCTCAGGAGGTCCAGCAGTGGGGCCAGGACACTAGAAGCCCAATGTTGCCTTCTGCCCCCCAAGCACCAAGAATACAGAGCATCCCTTGCCCCAGACCGAGAGTTCCTATCTATACTTTGTGGCTAATAGCCACTGATGGACCTCTGCTCCAGATGTTTATCTAGTTCCGTCTTGAAGCCATCCATGCTTGTAGCCGCCACCACCTCCTGTGGCAGTGAATTCCACGTGTTAATCACTCTTTGGGTGAAGAATCTGTTCTAACCTGACTGCTCAGCAATTTCATGGAGTGCCCACGAGTTCTTGTATTGTGAGAAAGGGAGAAATGCACTTCTTTCTCTACCTGCTCTATCCCATGCATAATCTTATAAACCTCGATCGTGTCACCCCTCAGCCGTCATTTCTCCAAGCTAAAGAATCCCAAGCGCTTGAACCTTTCTTCATAGGGAAAGTGTTCCAACCCTTTTATCATTCTAGTTGCCCTTTTCTGCACTTTTCCCAAAGCTATAATATCTTTTTTGAGGTTTGTTGACCAGAACTGTACACAGTACTCCAAATGAGGTCACACCATCGATTTATACAGGGGCATTTTGATACTGGCTGATTTGTTTTCAATTCCCTTCCTGATAACCCCCAGCATAGCATTGACCTTTTTCATCGCAGTCGCACACTGTTTCGACATTTTCGTTGAGTTATCTAAACGACACCAAGACCTCTCTCTTGGTCAGTCCCCACCAGTTCAGACCTCATCAACGTGTATTTATAGGTAGGATTTTTGGCTCCAATGTGCATCACTTTGCACTTGGCCACATTGAACTCCACTTGCCACGTTGATGCCCACTCACCCATCCATTGCATTTTTTCTACCTCAGCTCTAAGGAGCTGAGAGTGATCTACATGATTCCCTCTTCCTATTTATTCCCACCCTGCTTTGTGCTCCAAGGGAGACCCAAAGCATTTTATCCGGTTCTCCTCTCCTCCATTATTACCCTCACAACAACTCTGTAGATCGAGATGGGTGGCCATGTTAGTCTGTCTGTAGCTGGAGAAAAGAGTAAGAGTCCAGCATCACCTTAAAGACTAACAACATTTGTGGCAGGGTATGAGCTTTCATGAGTCCCTGCTATATCTGAAGAAGTGAGCAGTGACTCGCAAAAGCTCATACCCAGCCACAAATTTTGTTCGTCTTTTAAAGGTGCCACTGGACTCTTTCCTTTTTCAACAACCCTGTACGTCAGGCTGAGAGGGTGGGACTGGCCCAAGATCACCTAGCAAGCTTCCATAGCGGAGTGGGGATTAAAATCTGGATCTCCTAAGGCCTAGTCCAATACTAACCACCACATTGGCTCACACTTTTGTCCTAACTGCTGCCTGCAGAAGAAGAGATTGGATCTACACCCCACCCTTCCCTACCCAAAGCACTTCACTACCCAAGTCTCAGAGCGGCTTACAGTCTCCTTTCCCTTCCTCTCCCCTGTGAGGTCGGTGGGGACTGAGAGAGCTCTTTCGAGGACTGCTCTTTTCCAGAACAGCTCGGAGAGAACTGTGGCTGACCCAAGGTCACGCCAGCAGCTGCACGTGGAGGAGTGGGGACTCAAACCCGGTCCTCCCAGGTTAGAGTCCACGCTCCTTACCACGACACCAAACTGGCTTTACCTGGTGAGGTAGATAATGTCACCCAGTTAGCTTCGTGGCTGACTGCAATTCAGACCTGGGTTTCCTCGTGTCCTAGTCTGGAACTAACCCCTGCGCCACACAGTGCCTCGAATGCCAGCTTGCTCCACGCCTGTGTTGCCAGGCTGACTTCTTCCACGTCTCGAAGAAGGGTGTGGCCAGGGAACTTTGGTGCACCGCCCTGTCGGAAAGAGAAACGCTGGCATTGGAGGTCGGTGTGCTTGGGCAGATGCCAAAAACTCGACCCCCCGGCTGAGGAGCAGCAGTTGGGGGGTTGTGCCATGCCTGGATTCAAATTCCTGCTTTGCCCATAAGCTCCTCTGGGACCAGCCATCCTGTCTGAGCCTACCTCATAGGGAGGCGGGGAGGACAAAACCCCAAATGGCTCCTGGGGGGAAATGTGCACATCTGCTTAAAGCAGGGGTCCCCCGACCTTTTTGACCCTGCAGGCACCTTGGGAATTCTGACACAGCGTAGTGGGCGCAGCCACAAAATGGCTGCCACAGGAGGTGGAAGAGTTGACTTTCAGTCACACAGTAACACTCTCTGTGCAGTGGTGGCAACTGCTGCCACAGCAACATCTTTAAACATCTGTAACACCCAGTCCAACCCCCAGTGGCCAATCTGAAGCCTTGCAGGGCAAAGCCACACCTGGCCCTGCCTAAAAGCACTTGAGGAGCAACTGGAAAGCTGCCCCTGGGCTAAAGTGAGGTTAGCTGGGCTTTTGGGAAAGGCTGTCTCTTGCTCTGAGAAGCTTCCGGAAGTATCTGTCTGTCCACAGCTTGAAGCCATGATGAACCTTTTGGGGGACACGAACTGTGTCTCTAGTTGTGTTTTCCCAACCCAGTTTGAGAAGCACACGAAAGCAGTCCTGTGGAGAAGAAATACTACAAAAAATTATTAATAAGGAAAGAGTACAGATAAACGGGGCTGTGGTGGCGCAAGTGGTTAAGACGCTGAACTGCAGACTGGAAGGTCGGTAGTTCAACAGTTCGAGACCCGAGTGCTGCATGACAGAGTGAGCTCCCGTCTCTGGCCGCAGCTCCTGCCCACCTAGCAGTTCGAAAGCAAGAAATTGCAAGTAGATAAATAGGTACCGCTTCGGTGGGAAGGTAACAGCGTTCCATGCACCTCTGTGTCTAGTCATGATGGCCACATGACCATGGAAACGTCTTTGGACAGCGCTGGCTCTTCGGCTTGGAAACGGAGATCCCTAGAGCCGTATTTGACTGGCTTTTGAGCAAGGGAAACCTTTACTTTACAGATAAACAAGGTTTTGGGACCCTTGGATACCCACCAGCTCCTCCAAAGTTACAATGGGTGACATAGGATTTTATACTCCATATGGCATAAACAAGCAATGCATAACTATTGGTTCCATCAAACTTCGTCAGATACTTTAACTGGACTAAGAACTGTGGGTTGGGTCTTCCCAAACAAAGTTTTTTCCCCTTTTAGCTAAACAATAGGCGCTTCTTCCTCTTAAACTATGAAGCTCTGAAAGTATCTATATAACTGATAAGGTTATAGAGTACTATTGTTCCCCATTTAGCTAGGCCAGGGGTGGGCAAACTTGCTCAGTGTAAGAGCCACCTAGAACAGGGGTGGCCAAACTTGCTTAACGTAAGAGCCGCATAGAATAAACATCAGATGTTTGAGAGCCACAAGACATGAACAAATATTACCTGCTTTCATTGGAAAATAAGCACATTTGCTTTCTATTAACATTAAATGAGACTGCCAAAAATAATAACAAAAGGGGTAAAAGCAGATATTGATAATGATATTAATTTGTCCAGTGATATTTGTTTGCTAATGATATTTAGCTTCCCCAGCCGCCCTGCCGGGAGCCACATAATATATGTGAAAGAGCCGCATGCGGCTCCCGAGCCACAGTTTGCCCACCCCTGAGCTAGGCTAACTGACATCAGAGACCCGACATCAGAGACAGAGGCCATAAGCCTTAGCAGAATAGTGGTTATGTTAGAATGTTTTATTCTCCCAGCATGCATTTAGACAGTGGGCATAAATGAACCAAATTTAACATCTGCATATATGTTCATGGTTGATTTCTGTTTATGTAGTTAGAATCATAAATGGCACTTAACCTATATATACCATGGGAGTGCTATGTGGACCTACTAGGTTAACCTGTTAGTCAGTGGCAGAGTACAAAGTGTATAACCGTTTCATAAACTGTGCGTACAACACTCTGGTCCGTTTCAGTGGGACAATCTTTCTGTCCTCGCCACCTTTATGCTGACCGTACCCACAGGGCATCCTCAACCAGTGAAGCCCAGTTTGTAGCACAAATGTGGAGCAACAACTGCTGCTTTTGCATCAGTCCAGGCTGGGCCGAGGTATTTTGTTGCCCTAAGAAAGGAACGCTCTCCCCTTCCTGGGCCTTCATGTGTGGGACGTGACAATGCACATTGTGTGTTTCTTCCAACACAATCTGCCCGTTGTCATTGTCGGAGGGGCTGGGTGGGAGTTGTGGGGGGATGGAGACGCGAGCGATTGTGTTCCCTGAACAAAGGGTCCTTGGTCACTGGAGGTGGGGCGGCCTGTAGCGGAGGCGTCTCCAGCACCCTCCTGGTGGAACCGCCAAAAGCACTGAAGTGTGTAATTGAAGCGCTGGTTTCTCTCATCTTCTGGGTGATGGAGGGACCGATGCCTGAGGAAGGAGGGAAGACTCGCAGGATTAAGTGAGCCAGGAGCTGGTCCCTTGACACACAACTGGCCTTGCTCCGTCCTTGACTGTGATTAAACCTCAAAATGGCACCCCAAAAAATCTTTGGTTCACGGGTCTGTTTTGTTTATTATTTATTTATTTAATTCAATTTACATCCCGCCCTCCCCACCGAGGCAGGCTCAGGGTGGCCTACACTGAAAGTTAGAATACATTAAAACACAAATTATAAACATCATAAAATCATACACGGTGACAGAATGGAGTGCTAGTTGGCAGTATGATGTTATGAAGAAATCCCAGTAGGCCATGGTGGAATGGTCACAAGAGGGGATGGCCAGCATTGGAGAGCAGCTTATCTAACCATTTATAAAAACTGTTGCAGGCTGCTGGTGATAGTTTAGAGGGCCTTACCACAGTTTGGTTGTTGGGAGCGGCTCCTAATGGAAGGCCTGGTGGAAGAGCTCCGTTTTACAGGCCCCGCGGAACTGTAAGAGGTCCCGCAGGGCCCTGATGCCTTCTGGGAGCTCATTCCACCAGTACGGAGCCACTACTGAAAAGGCCCTGGCGGAAGCCAGCCTGGCATCTTTAGGTCCAAACAACTTTGAGACCATAACCTCAGTGCTCTCTGGGGAACATGTTGGGGTCGTTCCATGAATTCTGCCCAGCAAGCCCAGTTTTGTGACCACTGTCAGAGGGCTGGGTATAGACCAGGCGTCCCCAACCTTTTAAAGCCTGCGGGCACCTTTGGAATTCTGACAACCATGTGGTGGGCGCAGCCCCACAAAATGGCTTCCACAGGAGGCAGAGGCAGCTATTCAGTGGCTGCTGCAGATGACCTCTTCTGAAAAATAATAAAATATTCTTTAAAAAAAAAAGAAGACCAAAGTTTAATTTTCGGTAGAAGCTTTTGCATGCACGCACACTTCATCAGACACCAAAATACAGATACACGAAAGCTTACCCCCAGAACTTTGTTGGTCTCGAAGGTGCCACTGGACTCATACTTTGTTCTGTTGCTTCAGACGAATACGGCTACCCACCTGAATCTATCGTCAGTCACACAGTGAGGGTCCTTGGTGTTGTGGTCAGAGCTGCTGTGGAAACAAGATTTGTAAAAATCCACACCATCAATCAAATGACCAATCGCCAATCAGAAGCCTTCCTGGCCAAAGGCCCCAGCTGGCCCCGCCTACTTTCAAAAAACACCATGTTGGCACCCACGGGTACTCTATTGAGAACCGCTGGTATAGGTTACATGTTTCCTTTTTTCTGTACTCTTCGTCCCAGGGGTGGATTGGCACTTTAAATTGGCCTGGGATGGCCATGACAATATTCTCATCCACACCTAAGTGGGTCTGAACGTATGTCACTCTCAGCTCCATCATGCCTTGGCTTAGCTGGTCAATGGTAGTCCACTGGGAACTTTCCAGATAAAGGCTGCTTCATCCCTGCTTCCCCCAAGGAGTTCAGTGTGAGGTACATGGTTCTCCCCTTCTCCAGATATCCTCCAGACAACCCTGTAAGGGAGGCTCAGCTGAGAGAGAGAGAGAGAGAGAGAGAGAGAGACCAGCCTGAGATCCCTTTGTGAGGATTTGAACTCAGGCTTGCCTGATCACAGTCCAGCCTGTTCACCACACAAGCTGTTGCTGGGAGCTGTTCCCAACCCTGCTTCTTATTTGCATGATATGTGTTCTTTAAAGGAGGAGTACGCTCTAAAAACAACATCTTGGGTGAACGTGTAAGAATAAAAATGGATGGGTCATCCCCAAAGTGAAACCTGTGGTTGGCATTTCCTGGTTATTTTGGGGGGGACGAAGGGCTAACTTCGGTTTTATTTCTCTGATTGTGAGAACAAAGACTGAAGAGTGAAATCAGTTTGAGGGTTATAGGATAAGGACATGCCAGAGAAGCGCCAAGAACTCAGTGGGTAGAGTGTCAGGGTGCGACTGGGAAGATTGGTTTCCTTTCCCCACTTGGCCATGAAGTTCCCTTGGGCCAATCTCTCCTTCTTGGCCAAGCCTCCCTCACAGGGTTGTTGTGGATAGAACAGGAAGAAGGAGTTGGGTTTATACCCCACCCTTCACTCGGAGTCTCCTTCCCTTCCCTTTCCCCTCCCCACAACAAGACGCCCTGTGAGGTAGGTGGGGCTGAGAGAGCTCTGAGAGAACTGCTCTTGAGAGAACAGCTCGGAGAGAACTGTGACTGACCCAAGGTCACCTAGCTGGCTGCATGTGGAGGAGTGGGGAATCAAACCTGGTTCTCCCAGATTAGAGCAAAGAGCCACCTGCAATATCCAAAGCTCCCTGAACGAGATTGAAAACAGAAAAACTATGATCTTTGTGCATTTCTGAGTGGAAACAAGGGATTTTGGGGAGAAATAGTGCACTGAAGAAGGGTTATGAAATCTGAGAGGGCTGAAACCCCCCATTCCTGTTTCTTACCAGTTATGTGGATTTCCCCCCCCCCCCCCATCTTGTTCTTCAGTTATGATCTTCAATAGCTATATCAAAGAGCATTAAAAATGTATCAGAAGAACAGATTGCTGGCGGGGGGGCGGATCCATTTTCAAAAGACTTTATTAGCCCAACCGGTCCTTCCCCCAGTGCTTATTTTAGACTCTGGCAAGAGAAAAGCTGTTTTTGTGTGTATTTGTTTTTGCTAACTCTGTTATCGCAGAACGGCTATGCCAAAGGAGGATGTGAATCTAATTGGGATTTCTCCCGCTCGACGGGTTTCGCATTCTAAGGATGCGCTTGCCCCAACCTACGAGACGTTTCCTAGAGTGCGGCAGGAATACATATATATGCTTTCCCAGAGGAACTACAAAGATCGAGCCAAACTAATGAGGAGAGACTGTGTGAGGTTCACAGAGAGCTCCCTTTGAGGACCCGTGATGGGTTGGTGCAGTCAGATTCAAAAAGCAGGCAAGGAATGGCAGGAGGAAAAAACAGAAGCAAAATACAGGCTGAGGACAGGAAGAGACAGATCTCAATTACTGCTGGCTTTTCAAACGGAGACTATGGCACTTTCTTTTGTTTCTGCCTTTGGAGAGTTGGGGATGCACAGTTTTAACTAGGTATATTGACTGTATTTGCAATGCTCCTCATTTGTTTGTTCTTGCATTCCTTCATTAGCCCAGCCTGGGCGGCTGCCCTGGAATGGCTCCAGGTCTTTCGCAGTAACTAAAGACAACAGGCTGAGGTACCTGGGAGTGTCAGGTAGTGTGGTGGTTAGTGTTGGACTAGGATCTGGACGTCCCAGGTTCAAAACCCCATTTGGTCATGGAAGCTCACTGGGAGACCTTGGGCCGCTCGCTGGGAGACCTTGGGCCACTCACACACTACTCGTGGCCTGACCTACCTCAGAGGGTTGTTGTGAAGATAACATGGAGGCGAGGAGAATGATGTAAGCCACTTTGTGTCTGCATTTGGGGGAGAAAAGCGGGGTATACATGAAAAGAATAAAATAAATAAAACTCTTCCTGCCCACATCCCATCAGTTGAAGAAGAAGAAGTAGAGAAGAGATTGGATTTATACCCCGCCCTTCACTACCCAAGGGAGTCTCAGAGTGGCTTACAAACTCCTTTCCCTTCCCCTCCCCACAGCAGACACCCTGTGAGGTAGGTGGGGCTGAGAGAGCTCTTTCCCAAGCTGTCCTTGAGGGAACAGCTGTGCCAGAGCTATGGCTTGCCCAAGGTCATCCAGCAGGTGCAAGTGGAGGAGTGGGGAAACAAACCTGGTTCTCCCAGATTAGAGTCCGCGCACTTAACCACTACACCAAACTGGCTGAAGAAGAAGTTCTCCTGTCGACCAGACATTAGTTAAGCTGTCAAGGGGGTCTGACATTAGCTGTTGGCCTGAATCAAACCTGAAACAAAGAAGGTATGGTGTTTTCGCGTGCCCTTGGAAAAAATAGTTGTCAAAGTGATTTCCTGGCACTCATTTGCTTCTTCCCCAAAGTGTCCCCCCCCCAAAGCAAATCGGTTGTTCTGGATTTCCTTCACCTCACTGAAATATTAACAAGATTGCAAGATGCTAGTATCTGTGGTGAGTGTGGTATAATTCATATTTTTCCCTGTGCCTTTCTGGAACCATGTCCCTTTTCTTTCTTGCCAACAGAATGTCTAACACAGTAGAAGTGTCTGTTGGAGTAGCTTTGCTTCCTGTTCAAGTGGTACATGCATGTTTCAGGTTGCCAACCTCCAGGTGGCACCTGGAGCTCCCCCGCTATTACAGCTGATCTTCAGATCACAAAGATGAGTTGCCCTGGAGAAAATGGTTGCTTTGGAGGGTGGACTCTATGACCGATTCCGCATGAGCATTCGTTCTGCCTTCGGTCTTCTGTTTCCCCTGGTTGTACTGATCAGTTTTCCACTAGTTGGCCCGCTCTCACATTTTGATCTGAATCTCCCCCTGGTTTTCCTCTTGGCTTCTTGATCCTGGTTTTTTGAGAAGTTTACCAGTTGCCTCGCAGAGAAGCCAAAATGCCCTCCTTTTCCCATGCCGATGCCCCTGCCTCGCCCTTGATGTCATCTGCCGAAAACTTTTTAAAAAAGAAGTCACTGTTTGCGTTACAACGTAATGACAAGGCAGCAAAATGCGAAATCCGTCCAACAGACCTGCAGCTATCAGCGGGGAACAGCCCCGCATGGAAACGGAGGCAACTGCTAAATGTGGAATCGGTCAATGACATTATTCCCTGCTGAGGTCTTTTCCCTTCCCAAACCCTGCCTTTCCCGGCTCCATCCCCCAAATCTCCAGTTATTTTCCAGCCTATAGATGGCAACCTTGGTGCATGTTTTCAGGATAGTAATGCACAACGAACCCTTTTTCCTAGCATGTTGATTGCAGGCAGGGCTCATTTCATAGCAGGAGCTCCTTTGCATATTAGGCCACACACCCCTGATGTAGCCAATCCTCCAAGAGCTTAGAGTAGCCCCTGTAAGAAGAGCTCTGTAAGCTCTTGGAGGATTGGCTACATCAGGGGTGTGTGGCCTAATATGCAAAGGAGCTCCTGCTACGAAAAGAGCTCTGATTTGCTGGATATGCAAATAGGGATGAGCTGAGGGTAGGGATGTACTGGCTAGCAGGCAGAAAAGTTCCAGGTTGCCCCCAAATGGTTTATTACCTTCCGGTTGTCTAGGCTTTCTGTCTGGAGCCATCAGCCGTGGGCGCAGTGGATAGGCTCCATCGCCTAGGATTACTGCAGGAACAGTAACACCATTGAGATGTATCGTGGGGTTGCCGGGGACAATGAGGCCAGCATCCATTCGGCAATAGATGTGGCTGTTTGAGAATACAAAGGCATCATTAGTCCGGCCGCTATGGCCCACTTCCACATCAATAAATCTGCCCGTGTTGTCCACTGTCCCTTGGATAAGTATGGAGCAGTAGTTTTTTTCTGTTCCCATACTCATTCACTCTCCCTCCGGGAGCCCAAATCGGAATATGAGTGCCATCTAGGGCTGCCAAGTACCGGTGACTTACCGGCGGGGGGGAGTTGTTCTCCCCCCAGGAGCTCATGGCGACGTAATGACGTCACCCGGAGATGACGTCATCATGTTGGGGGCGTTGCCCTGGGTGACGTCATTACACGGGGGAAGTCATCCTCACCGGATGACTTCTGGGGCGGGGTTCCCCCCCTATAGCGGGGGATCCCCCGCCCCCCGGGCTGACTTGGCAGCCCTAGTGCCATCAATTGCTCCAATGCGATGGGGCATACCCAGCTGCCCAAAACCATCCATAATCTGTAATGAGAAACAAACGAAATAAAATTAAGGCAAGGCTAATCCAAACAGAGCAAGCCACTGTCCCTGTCCATAGGCAACTAACATTGGCATGGCATACAGTACAATAAAACAAAAGAGATGGCAAGCACCTCTGTTGCCTTAAAGTTTCCAGCTTCACGTTACAACAACCCGCCCTGACCACCCATTCAAGCATTTCCCCTCTGAATGGCATTTAAATCTGTAAGGTCGTTCTAACGTAATAACGAAACAAGAATAAGGAATTTTTTTTTTTTAATTACCTTGCCGATTTCTGTCCCAAGGCACACCACATTAGTGAACAGCGTTGACTCCAGAGCACGGCAGACCTCATGCACTATTCCTGCAGCCATGGAGAGACCGATACCAAACAGGTGACTCACTCCTCTGAATGTGTCCGTGTTTGCCAGATACCAAATGGTGACGGCCACGCGCTTCGCTGGATCTACGGGGTGCCGCATCTTAGTGGTTTGGCGCTCAAGGTGAGGAGTGATGACTGACACGATCTCCATGAAGGTACGCCGGTCCATCCTGAAGTTCAGCAACCACTGCTCATCGCCCCACACACGCAGTGCATAATTCTCCCACCAATCGATGCTCCTTGGGTATACCCAGTACCAACGTTTGAAACGCAATCCTGCAAGTGCGTTCCATCTCTCGCGCCTGCGGCACAAGGCGGTGAGCCCATGGTTCTTCGATGAAGATGAGGAGGACAAAAGATCTTGGAGAATGTCTCGTCTCCTTTGGGCTCGGAGAAAATATGCTTGGAGGAGACGGCTGGTGGAGTTCAGAGCCAGGAGGATCACCTGCGTAAGTGAAGTTAAAGCCTCAAGCCCTCTCCCCTGAAGAGCCTCCATCATTGCTAAAAGGGCTCAACTGGCCAAAATGGAGATTTCCCGCCCACTGTGAAAAGTTTTTGCTTTACCTGTTGCACAGGTGAGGGAAGGTCCAATCATAATGCCCCAGCTGAACATGTGATGTTAAGGAGGAGGGGAGGGAGGGGGAGAGAACGGGGTGAGCAGGGGATGCACTACCGTCATGCCACTATGACGTTATAACGTTACCACGCATGCGTTTTTTTAAAAAAAGAAAGAGCGTGGAAATGAGGGAGGGGCGAGGGGGGTGGAGTGGAAGGGGAGGGGAGATGGATGGGGGAGTGGCTGAAAGCATCGGGGCAACCGGTACCGTGAACAGAAAACTGTGGGGTAAAAGAGGAGCTGATTCCTCTAGTGAAAAATTGGATACCGTTGCTCTGGGGGAAACTTACAGGGGGAAGTTAGGAGGAAATGAGAGGCAAGTGGCATGTGTGAAATCACCCTCCACTTCTTGACGGCACCTCTCCTGTCCACGCAGACGAAGGCAGTGAATGCCAACAAAATTATAGTGAGGCAAAATGATACTATAGAAGATAATTTATTTGTGTTTTCGAGAGTCTGAACACAAACACAAATCTGCTGTCAAACCCCACGTTTGTCCCCTCTGCGCTGGCATCTCCAAGGTCTTAAAAGGGTAGGCCATAATTGGGTATAACGGAAGCGTCTCTCTTTTAATAGATCTCCCGAGTAGTTGGAGGAATACTTTATCAGGAATGACCTATCCCTTTCATTTTACCCCAAAGGAGAAAGAAGACAAACACAAAGCCGTTCTCCGCTGTTAGCAGGAAAAGGTGGCTTTCAGAATTTCAAGCGGCAGCCCATTGGCTATGGTTGGCATGCATCGTGACGGGGAAAACTCCAGCGTGGTGGGTGAGCCTGCTGTGAATCCTTTTAAAAATCTCACTTGCAGATTGCTCCTGGTTCAATGTGGAGCGCTCCCGGGCTGGCTTGAAAAGGCACTGGGGGGCTGAAGTGTGCAGCAACCACCTTTGCAGGAGCGGGGGAAGGGAAGGCAGGGAGACAGGCGGAGGGAATGAAACCTTTGGCATGGGGAACGTGTTTGCAGGTTTCCAGTAAACGGCACTTTCAAAGTGTTTAAAGCCATTCCCTCAACATTAACCCTTACAAGGTCTCTGCCAGGTAGGCCAGCTTTAGAAGGAGAGAAGAGATTGGATTGATACTCCGCCTTTCACTTGCAGTGTCCGAGTGGCTTACAAACTCCTTCCCCTCCCCATGACATACCCTGTGAGGTAGGTGGGGCTCAGAGAGCTCTGAGAGAACTGATCTTTGAAGGACAGCTCTGACAGAGCTATGGCTTGCCCACGATCATTCAGCTGGCTACAAATAGAGGAGTGGGGAATCAAACCCGGTTCTCCCAGATTAGAGTCTGCACACTTAACCAGATTTCTTTGGCCCAGATATTTTTGTTATGGGGGGGAGGGGGCAATTGAACCAGAGCAGGAGAGAAATAACAGTAGAAGCAGGACCCAGCAGGGGCATCTACTTGGAGGGGCCTTGGAGTAATTTTCAATGCGTGACGAGTTTCAATGTGGGAAAATCGATGGATCTTGTTAGGTATTCAGATAGGGCTGAGAGGAGGGAGGGGATTGGGGTAACAGCTGCTGATGTCACAGAAGGGCCATCGGTTCCCTAAAACAAGGGAAAGCAGCAATGTTTGCCTGGGGTATCATGTGTGAAGGGGTGTTTGTGGTTGGCTCTCCTGCATCCCAGAAGTGGTGCAGTCCAAGAACATGTTCTCCTGCCCTGACCTGGATAACCCAGGCAAGCTCGATGTCATCAGTTCTCAGAAGCTAAGCAGGGTCGACTCTGGCAAGTACTTGGATGGGAGACCTCCAAGGAATACCAGCAGTTGGGAGGACAGGGGCAGGCTTTACTCAGCCACCTCTCCGAATATCCTCCAGGCCCCCAGTAAGGGTCAGTCACCAGAGGTCGCCACGACTTCCAGGTGCACACACACACATACACACACATATGAAAAATACAAAAATAGAAGAAGAAGAAGAGATTGGATTTATACCCCGTCCTTCATTTGGCGCCTCAGGGCGGCTTACAAACTCCTTTCCCTTCCACTCCCCACAATGGATACCCTGTGAGGTAGGTGGGGCTGAGAGAGCTCTTTCCAGAACTGCCCTTGAGAGAACAGCTCTGAGAGAACTATGGCTCGCCCAAGGTCATTCAGCAGCAGCAAGTGGAGGAGTGGGGAATCAAACCCGGTTCTCCCAGGTTAGAGTCCGCACACTTAACCACTACACCAAACTGGCTGAGGAAGAAGTAGTTCTCCTGTCGACCAGACATTAGTTAAGGCTGTCAAGGGGGGTCTGACATTAGCTGTTGGCCTGAATCAGAACTGAAACAAAGAAGGAAGTTCCTGCAGTGGTACAGACGCTGTGGCACCAGTGGGTCACCTTTGCCACTAGAGTTTCCAACTCTGAGTTGGGAAATTCGTGCAGATTTGATGGTGCAGCCAAGGGAGGGTGGGGTTGGGGAGGGGAGGGGAGGCACCCCAGTGGGGTATAATACCATGGAGTCCACCCTCCAAAGCGGCCATTTCCTCCAGCCTGTAGGGATGCCAGCCTCCAGGTGTGTCCTGGGGATCCCCCGGAATTACAGCTCATCTCTAGGCTACAGAGAACATTTCCCCTGGAGAAAAATGGATGCGTTGTAGGGTGAATTCTACAGCATTGTCCCCCACACAGGTCCCTGACCTCCCCATACTCTTCTCCCAACCTGATCTGGCAACCCTACCTGCCCCGCCCCCCCCATCCCCTGCTGGTGGCTGAGTGGACCTGGCAACCCTAGCTCCAGGGGAACTGATCTCTGTGGTCTGGAAATTAGTTGTCATTTTAGAAGGACTCCAGGCCCAACCTGGAGATTGGCAACCTCATTTTATGCAGAGCTTCTGGCTTCTGAGAGACATCCTGGGCTGGAAGGGCAGAGCTTGTTTGCTTGTTTCCCTCCGGATTGCTCGGCAGACAGGCCTCAACCCCTGAGAGACACAAATTCGGTGTTTGTTTCTCCTGTTTCCTTCCATATGAGAGCCGTCCCCATTCTTGGGTGGGGTAAACCGGCACTCTTCTAATCCCCCTGGGTGACCCTCTCTCATCATGCGCCTTGCTGCGCACATAATTGTTACATACACATGCAGCAGCTGCCGCCGTGTAAATCTGAAGGGTTCCTGTCACTCAGCACTGGATCAATAGCATTCTGCCGGGGCTTTGTGGCAGCTGGCAGAGACACACAGGAAGCGGGAGAGAAGATTGGGAGATGATGGAGCTGAACAGAGCTTTCATTGATCCACCCATGCGAGACAGCTCTTGGCTCCCAGGTGACTGTGGGAAATGCTGCTGAGGAAGGGTTAGAATATATGTATCAGTGTCCCTGGAACTAGCAGTTTTATTCCCCGGTTTCCCCCCTAACACCCCATCTCCGTTAAACTACTGGCTCTATTCTGCTTTCTGGAAAGATTTTGAGAGGGTTTTTTTTTAACAAAATGTGTCGGCCTGTGTGCAGCAAGCCACGCAAACCAGCAATTAAAAAAAAAAAATCCCAGAATTTCCTGAGGTACTACCAATACATTTTTAAAAAATAAATTTAATTTTATTGATGAAAATGTCAACCAATACAATTTCAAACCATTGTGCATTTGCATATGATGAAAACTAGTATTACAGAATAAATGGTATTTTTCTGAGTTATAGATTTTTATTGAGTTTTTGCAAAGAAATAAAAACAAGGAAAAACATACAAAGATAAAAACAGATACGGAGTCCGTACTATATACATCTGTACAAACATTTCTACGAGAATCAATTTCTAATTCACCAAATTAGCTTATCACATTTTTTATAGGAGCATACTGTTAAAATTAATTCATTTTTTAAGATATTCTTCTAACCCAGGGGTGGCCAACCTGTGGCTCGGGAGCCACATGCGGCTCTTTCACACATATTGTGCGGCTCCTGGCAGGGCGGCTGAGGAAGCAAAGGGGAGGCATGCTTTTTCTCTCGTTCTCCCTTCCTTCCTTCCTTCCCTCCTCCCTCCCATCTATTTGCTTTCCTAGTTTCTCTCTCTCTCTTTCTTTCCACTTCTTTAATTCTTTCCATCTCTCTCTTTTTCTCTCTCTCTCTCAATATCATTAGCAAACAAGTAATATCATTATCAATAACCGGTTTTCCTCGTTTGTTTTTATTTTTGGCAGTCCCATTTAACGTTAATAAAAAGCAAATCTGCATATTTTAAAAAATAAAAACGTGTGTGTGATATTTGTTCCTGTCTTGCGGCTCTCAAGACATCTCTATGTGGCTCTTACGTTTATTCTATGTGGCTCTTACGTTAAGCAAGGTTGGCCACCCCTGTTCTAACCATTTATAAAACCTTAACCAGTTATTTTCAAAGATTTCATCTCTTTTATCTGCTAATTTCAATGTTAAATTATCCATTTCTGCCGACTCCAATAGTTTATAGATTATTTCTTCCTTAGAAGGAACTTCTTCTCCTTTCCAGTGCTTTGCATTAGGAATCCTGGCAGCAGTTATTACATGAATAATCAGATATTTATCTAATTTGTTAAAAGTTTCTGGAATCATATTCAACAAAAAAAATTCTGGCACCAACGGTACAGTCAAATGCAACATATTTTGCAATATTTCATGAATCCAGGTCCAATAGTTTTTTACACATTTACATGTCCACCACATACGAAAAAAAGAACTGAGAGTTTGTTTGCACTTCCAACATTCATTCAACATATTTGGATACCACGTTGCTAAGTTCTCGGGTGTCGTATACCACCTATAAAACATCTTATAAATATTCTCTGTGAACGCCAGACATTTTGTGAGTTTTATATTTGTTTTCCATACTCTCAACCATTGATCTAGTTGAATATTACGTCCTATATTTTGTGCCCATTTTATCAGTTTCATCCTGCATTCCCATTTCTAGTAGTAGTGTATAAAATGCTTTTATATATTTAACATCATTTGCCAGCAGTATTTTATCTAGTCCATTTAATTTCTCAGCAAAACCAGTTATTTGTCTTTCGTATATTTAGAGTCTTGTACTCTTTCCCACCAGTTTAAATTAATGCCTTGTCCTTGTAGTGTATCTTGGGATTTCAAAGAGTTGTCTTTTTGTAAAAGTTCTTCATATCTCCAAAGTTGTTCTTTAGTAAAAACTGTGGGATATATAAATGCTTCCAAAGGTGAAATCCATTTGGGAAGTTTTGTATAAAATGTATTCTTAGTCTCTTCCCATACTTTTTGAAGTGATGCCCTTAACATGGGTTGTTTAAAGTATTTATGAGCACCACTCTTTTCGTACCATACGAAGGCGTGCCAGCCCAGCTTCAGATCATCTCCTTCATGTCCTTCTAAAAAAAGAAAAAGAAAAAAAAAACGAACAGTATTTTCAAGAAATCAGAACAAACAAACATTTATGGGCCGAGGACAGACTGGCAATCTAAAGCGGAGGCAAAGCGGAGGGAACTGGTGCGGGGGAAAAACACCACGGAGCTGACCGTTCATACTGGCCAGAGCAATGCGCAGTGGTGCCGATACGGAGCGTTCAGACTGCCGCGGAGCCGGCTCGCGCGCGCCGTTGCGCTTTTTAAATTTTTTCTTTGATCTGTTGCGCACTGTTCACACTGTTTGGAAGCGGGAGGCATGCGGAGGACGGCCCCTGAACACCGGTTTTACCCGGTGTCCTGGTAAAGCGGATGGAAAGCGACTGGGAGACGGGTAAGTACGAAACGGAGCCGACGGACAGATGCGCATGTCTGAACGTGCTCCTTTCTTCCATTTCCGAAGCGTGCCTGCCCCGCTTTACATTGCCAGTCTGTCCTCGGCCCTGGTAAAGTAAAATACGTTGAATAAGCAGGATCCAGGTATATATTGCCATGCGTGAAAGTGTTGAGTGACCTAGGCTAGGGCAGTAAATCATAGATGTAGATCTACAATAGTGGATGTTCTGTCTACAAGTGGGCATTATGCCTACCACAGGTGACGTGTTGGAGGTACGATGCGAATAAGAACACCTAATGTGAATTAAGAGTGTGGTATGCATAGATATGCTGGATTGTGTGGTTGGCAGTCAGTTGCCATGACGTATTCAAGGATGGGGAAGGAGCCCCCATCCCCCCCTCACCATTCCTGGGGGGGGTGAGGGAGGGAGGGAGGGAGGGAAAAGCTGGGCCCCAGTGCCCAAGCAAGAGGGGGGGAGAAAAGCGCCTTGTCTGTTTGTCTCTTTCTTTCTTTCTTTCTTTCTTTCTTTCTTTCTTTCTTTCTTTCTTTCTTTCTTTCTTTCTTTCCTTCCTTCCTTCCTTCCTTCCTTCCTTCCTTCCTTCCTTCCTTCCTTCCTTCTTTCCTTCTTTCCTTCTTTCCTTCTTTCTTCTCTCTCTCCCCCCACCTACCTACCTACCTACCTACCTACCTAGCTTCCTGTTCCTTCCTTCCTTCCTTTTCTTCTCTCTCTCTCCCACCTACCTACCTACCTTCCTGTTCCTTCCTTCCTTCCTTCCTTCATTCTTTCCTTCCTTTTCTTCTCTCTCTCTCCCCCCCACCTACCTACCTACCTTCCTGTTCCTTCCTTCCTTCCTTCCTTCCTTTCTTTTTTTCTTCTCTCTCTCCCCCCACCTCCCTACCTTCCTTCCTGTTCCTTTCGTTCCTTCCCCCTCCCTCCCTCCCTCCCTTTCTTCCTTCCTTTCTTTCTTCTAACACACTTCCAGTGATGTCAGGGATGTGTGGCCTTCTGACACTTCCGGTCACATCAGGGGGTGTGGCATATGCAAATAAGTTATGCTAATGAGCTCCTGCACCTCTTTTTTTACGAAAGGACCCCTGGTTAGGGGCAAACATGGGGGGGATGACTTGGCCATGGCTTGTTTGTTGGGGGCTTTCCAGAAGGATTTGGTTTGTTTCTGTACGAAACAGGATTCTGGACCAACTGACCGACTGGTGTGAACCATCAGGGCTCGACTTAGCATTAACCTTGCTTAAAAGATAACTGAAAATGTTGGGTTCTCTGTCTTTTCCCTTGCTCTCTTATTTTAAAACCATCGCTCAGCGAATCAAGACTCACAGGCAGTGATGTTCAATGGGATCGTCTTTTCTAGAAGCATTTCTTCACCCACCCATCAGCCCAACCCCATTCTATCACCCTTCCCAGGGGCATCCATCTCAGTCTATGCATAAGAGTGTTTTGTTGGCCATCCCAAAGGAAGTGGGCATACGCTGCTTTTCAGGTATGAATTACAGCTTAGCCAGTGGCCTGCAGTCTAGATTCTGCCAGCCCGTGGTAAAAAGGATAATTGAAACTGTTGGCCATGTAATAATCTTAGGGGTGCCAGGTCCCCTATGGCCACTGGTGGGGGCTGGGAGGGGGGGGGTGCTATATCCACACTGGGGATTATTTGGAGCTAGAGCCTGGGGGGGATAGGGACCTCAGAGGGGGACAACGCCATAGAACCCACTCTCCAAAGCATCCATGTTCTCCAGGGGACCTGATCTCTGTTGTCTGGAGATGAGCTGTAATTCTGGGGGATCCACAGGTCCCACCTGAAAACTGGCGTCCCTAAATAATCTGCCTACATGACATTCTATAAGGAATATAGGTTTTGCCTCTTGGCCTATCCCATCGGTAGAGCCAGTTCGGTGTAGTGGTTTGAAGCGCGGAATCCAGTCTGGGAGAACTGGGTTTGACTCCCCACTCCTCCACATGCAGCTGCTGGTGTGACCTTGGGTCAGTCACAAGTTCTCTCAGAGCTGTTCTCGAAAAAGCAGTTCTCAAAAGAGCTCTCTCAGCCCCACCTACCTCACAGGGTGCCTGTTGTGGGGAGGGGAAGGGAAAGGACTTCTTCGGGTAGTGAAGGATGAGGTGACCTTTCCCACTGCATCCCTGCTCTTTCCACAGATCAGATTTAACGGGAGCGGGAAGGAATGGCTCTAAGATTCTCCATGGGTAGTTGGGTCTGTCTCCCCCCTCCCCCGAGTTTTTTTAGCCTGAGCTGTGAACAGGCTTCAGGGAACTGGCTTACAGTCTGTTCAGGCATAGTGCGAAACCATGTTTTAGTGAAACTAATGACAGGGAGATTGTCTGAGTGTCATTATGGGATTAGACAGATTCCTGGAGGAGAGGTCTATCAGTGGCTGCTGGCCATGGCAACTAAAGGGAACCTCCATGTTCAGGGACAGTCAACCTCTGCATACCAGTGTCAGAAGGCCACACCAGGGGAAGGCTTCAACCTCTGTGCCCTGTTGTTGGGCCTCCAGAGTAACCGATTGGCCATTGTGTGAAACGGGACGCTAGACTTAGGGTTGCCAACCTCCAGGTGGGGCCTGGATATTTCCTGGAATTATGACTGGCCTCCAGATGACAGGGATCAGTTCCCCTGGAGGAAATGGCTACTCTGGAGAATGGACTGTATGGAGTTATATCCCACTAAGTCCCCTTTCCTTCCCAAACCCCACCCTACCCAGGTTCCATCCCTAAATCTCCAGGAATTTCTCAGTCTGAAGTTGGCAACCCTATCTGGACTAGATGGACCACTGCTGATCCAGATCTTATCAGGGGATAGCCTCGGTGCCCTGTTGTTGGCCCACCAGAGGAACTGGTTGGTAGGGCTGCCAGCTCTGGGTTGGAAAATACCTGGGGACTTTGGGGACGGATCCAGGAGAGGGTGGGGTTTGGGGAGGGGAGGGGAGGGGAGGGGCCTCAGCAGGGTACAATGCCATAGAGTCCACCCTTCAGAGCAGCCATTTTCTCCAAGGGAGCTGATTTCTGTCAGCTGGAGATCAGTTGTAAAAGCGGGGGATCCCCAGGCCCCACCTGGAGGCTGGCAACCCTACTGGTTGGCCACTGTATGAGACAGGATGCCAGAGTAGATAGACCACTGGTCCGATCCGACAGGGCTCTTCTTATGTTCTTATGAGTCACTCCACTAACTCTAGAACAAAGTTTGAGTCCAGGGGCACCTTTAAGACCAACAAAGTTTAATTCTGGGTATAAGCTTTCATGTACATGCAAAGAAATGCTTTCACGCAGAATTAAACTTTGCTGATCTTAAAGGCGCCAGTGGACTCAAACTTTGTTCTGCTGCTTCAGACCCACCCGGCGACCCACCTGGATCTATCCACTAACTTCAGTTAGGATGTGTCAAACCAGAACCTGACACTATGGTTTTGAATCTGGTTTATACGGATGTCCTGGCCTGATTCTCTTGCAGCAGTCTCTCCAGCTGCAAAGTAAATGGAAGAAAAGTGACAATTGTTGATGCAGATAAGGGTTTGAGTGATCCTGTACAACTCATGGTGTCAAAAATGACCCCGAATTAAAATACACCATAGTTTTGCAAAGGGTGGGAAATACCTGGAGATTTTGGGGGGGTGGAAACTGAGGAGTGCAGGGTTTGGAAAGGACAGGGACCTCAATGAGGTGTAATGCCATAGAGATGACCTTCCAAAGCAGCCATTTACTCCAAGTGAATTGATCTCTGTTGCCAGAAGATCAGTCGTAATCCCAGGAGATCTCCAGCCACAACCTGGAGATTGGCAACTCTAGTTTTTGCATGCTAGTTGACCTGAGCTTCCCCGGAGCATGTGGGGGTGGTAGTTCTGTCAGGGAAGAGCTACAGATCAATAACTACATCTCCCAGAATTCTTTGTGTGGAAACCGTGACGCTGGTATAAAACCGATGTATGTTTCCATCCTGTTCTACACGATCGCAGAAGTCCCGGGGGGCCTTTTGTATTTATGTCAACATATACCTGTCACTTCTCGCAACGCCAGGCAGGGGAAACAAATCTGTCTGCTGACAGCCAGGAGGAGGGCTTCTACATCATAACGCCAAACAAAACATCAATAGAAATCCAGTTATGTTGTATTTTTAACTAGGCTTTGACAGGCGGCTGCCTCAAGTTAAGTGAATTTAGCTGGAGCCCTGTGGCGGCAGAACAGATATTGAAAGGTAGCTCATAGAAACAGCGTATAGGCTCTCCCCGTGATCTGGGCAATAATCATCTCTCAGGAGCAGTCGGAAACAGGAAGGAGATGGTGCTCAAAGAAGGCACGCGTTCCCGTAGCCTGAAGCCACACATTGGAAAGAAATAATAGATCCATATTGATTAGAGTCGCTGTCCACTTAGTGGCCAGTGTGTTCGGCAGCCTAACTCTGCCTGTGTTGATCGGAGAGAAGTTTGACACCAAACAACCCAAACGGCTGCAAAACAGGTTTTCATTGTGTTGTTTTGTGTCGTCAGGACTGGACGCTTGCACCAGTGCTGCAAATCCAAACCAATGGCTAGCTAGGAATGTCGCGAAGGTCTATTTTAAACAAACATCGAATTTTGGATTTAAAACAACAACCTTTTTTAATGACTGACTTGTATGATTTGAAATGGACTTAATTGTGTTTGGGAGCCAGTTTGGTATAGTGGTTAAGAGTGTGGACTCTAATCTGGGAGAACCGGGTTTGATTCCTCACTCCTCCACTTGCAGCTGCTGGATGACCTTGGGCAAGCCATAGTTCTGTTGGAGCTGTTCTTGAAAGAATGGTTCTTGATCTATGGACTCAAGTATCACCATTCCTACCTGTGTCTGATGAAAGGAGCTTTGATTCTTGAAATCCTATTGGTCTCTAAGGTGCTACTAGACTGAAATCCTGCATAGGATATAATTCTTATTTTTAACACAGAGAGCTTTGACTCTTGAAAGTTTCTACTTCAGAAATGTTGTTCGTCTCTAAGGTGCTACTGGACTCGAATCCCACATGGAGCCAGTTTGGTGTAGTGGTTAAGAGCGCAGACTCTAATCTGGGAGAACCAGGTTGGATTCCCCACTCCTCCACATGCAGCTGCTGGATGACCTTGGGCCAGTCACAGTTCTCTCAGAGATGTTCTCTCAAGAGCAGTCCTCGAAAGAGCTCTCTCAGCCCCACCAGACCTGCCTGTGTCTGTTGTGGGGAGGGAAGGGAAAGGAGTTTGTAAGCCACTCTGAGACTGCGAGCAAAGAGCGGGGTATAAATCCAGTCTCCTCCTCCTCCTCCTCCTCCTCTTCTTCTTCTCCTTCTTCTTCCTGCCCAGCAGAGCTGTGTGGTAGCAAGGTGGGCTGAGTGTGAGAATGCTGGGGTTGCTATGGCTCAGAGGTAGAGCATCTGCTTTGCAAGCAGAAGGTCTCCGGTTCAATCCCTGTATCTCCAGTTAAAAGATCTGGCAGTAGGTGATGTGAAAGACCTCTGAGACGCTGGAGAGCTGCTGCCAGTGTGAGTCAATACTGACTTTGATGGAGCCAGGGGGTCTGATTCAGTATAAGGCTGGTTTATGTGTCCATGTGCCAGTCTCTGGGAGGTGGCTCCTGGAGATCTCCCAGAATCACAGCTGGCCTCCAGGTTATTTATTTATCGACTCCAACTTTTCAGCCGCTCTTCCCCGGGTAAACCAGGCTCAGAGCGGCGCACAACACAGTTCGAGAACATCAATTAAAATCAGCTTAAAACGATTAAAAAAACTGGCCCTCTGTTCTTGACTGGTGAACAAGGCGTGAGCTCAACTGGTGGCTGTTCAACCATTGCAAATTTTCACGAATTGGAGTGTGACCAGCAAACCTCATGTAAGAGATACCATGGCCTTTCCCATTACAAACAATCTCAGTTTTTATGGGGGGAAAGGTAAGGTAAAGGTAAAGGCTTCCCTTGCTCGAAAGCCAGTCGAATTCGACTCTAGGGGATGGGTGCTCATCTCCGTTTCCAAGCCGAAGAGCCAGCGCTGTCCGAAGACATTTCCATGGTCATGTGGCCGGCATGATAAACAGCGAGGTGCATGGAACGCTGTTACCTTCCCCCTGAAGCGGTACCTATTTATCTACTTGCAATTTCTTGCTTTTGGACTGCTAGGGTGGCAGGAGCTGGGGCCAGAGACGGGAGCTCACTCCGTCACGTGGCACTCGGGTCTTGAACTGCAGAGCTACTGACCTTCCGGTCTGCAGCTCAGCGTCTTAACCTCTGAGCCACCGAGGTCCCTGGGGGAAAGGTAGGATACCTTTTATTGATTATTTATTTATTATATTAGGGTCTTTGTGGTTGTGTAGAAAAGTCTTGAAACCCAGTCGTGTGGATGTTTTCTGGGGAAGACGAAGACACCCAAAGGCGACAAACATTTATCACTGTTCAGTTCGCAGCAGCAGAGGAACAAAATGGAATAGGGGAACTTTGCTCCAGTCAGCAGGGAGAAGAAATGTGAAACAATCTGCAACCACTGCCGTTCAGCAGTTAACCAACATGAGTACGCTTTCTCCTTCTTTCTCAATGGCCCTGCATCTGACATACCTGCCAGCAAACTGCCTCGCCACCCTGCTGCTTATGAAAACCAATTTTTAAAAAGGTTTTTGTAATGTAATATGCTCTGTGTAGCAACCAGCCTGCCATGTGCTCCCAGGTAATGGCGCCCGCCGCATGGCCAGAGCACATGGTCAGGCAGAGAGGGGAGCTGGAATCTGGAGGACAATAGACATCCGGATTGAAAGCCTCCACCAGTGTGGGACCTAGGTTCTCCCTGGGGAGCCAATGCAATCAAAGGCTCCTCTAGGGAACCTATGACAAACATGCGCATATGTTAAGCCCCTATCAGGTCTTTTGGGTGCGGCCGGAGGCGTGGCTCCGGCCAGCATATAATGAGGGCCCTGGAGCCCTGGAAGCATGCTTGTTCTGACCATCTACTGGGCATGCTGAATCACTCAGTAAAGGCTTCATGATTGCACCGTTCCTGGTCTCCCGAGTCCAGTACTCTTCAGTTTTCAAGCCAACGAGTTCTGCCGTGCCTTTTCTCAGATTAGGACTGGCGCTTCTGACCATCTGAGTTGGCCGACCCCCATGCTGTCTGCAGCCAGGAATTAAAAATGGACATCAGTGGAGTCTTTAAAAAAAAAAAATAGCCTGCTTCCAAAACTATCTGGCTGGAGCAACTGTAGCCGAGAGATAAGCAAGACAGCCCAGCAGGCTCCGGGCTGGATTCCGGAGGGTTCTTGGGCCCTGGGCACAGATTTCTCAGTCCCAAGGAAGCCGCCCCTTATGGGAAGTGTAGTTTTCTGCAAAGGGCTGGTGGCTCCCGCAGACCCCCTCTGGTCTCTAACCCGATGCAGAAGTGAATGGCCAAGATGCAGGGTTCACAGCGGGGCAGAAGGGAGTTTGCTGCCTTTGCAACAGGAAGAACCAACATTTCTGGCTCTTCTTCCATTTGTAACGTGTTCCCCTGCTGAAAATTAACTGTCGTATCCTGTGGCATCCTCTGACCTCTGGATTAATTTATTTTAGATATTTATACCCTGCTTTTCTCCCCCAGAGGGGGCCGCGATGGCTCAGCCGTTAAGATGCTGAACTGCAGACCGGAAGATTGGTAGTTCGGCAGTTCGAGACCCAAGTGCTGCGTGATGGAGTGAGCTCCCGTCTCTGGCCCCAGCTCCTGCCAACCTAGCACTTTGAAAGCATGAAACGGCAAGTAGTTAAATAGGTACTGCTTTGGTGGGAAGGTAACAGCATTCCATGCACCTCGGCATTTAGTCATGTCGGCCACATGACCATGGAGAAGTCTTTGGACAGTGCTGGCTCTTCGGCTTGGAAACGGAGATGAGCACCACATCCCTAGAGTCAGATCTGATTAGCTTTCAAGCAAGGGAAACCTTTACTTTCTCCCCCAGTGGAGACTCAAAGTGGCTTACAGCATCATTCTGTCCCTCCTCTGCTTTTATTCTCATGACAACAATCTGGTGAGGCGGGGAGAAAGTGACTGCCCCAGGGGCACCCAGCGAGCTTCCATGTCTGGAGATTTGGGGGTGGAGCCTAGGAAGGGTGGGGTTTGGGGAGGGGAGGGACCTCAGTGGAGTATAATGCCATGGAGTCCGAGGAAAGGGATCTCTCTTGTTTGGAGATCAGTTGTAATTCCAGGAGATCTCCAGGCCCCACATTAGTGGGCATTCAGACCTGATCCTAATCCAACACACTAAGTGCTACGCCACAGTAGCTCTTTGCCAGGCAGATCTCAAGTGAGAGAGTGTTCCGTAGCTGTGGTGCCACCACCGAGAAGGCCTGTTTCCTGTCACCTTCTGCCTCACCACAGATGGCAGTAGGGGCAGAGATGTGGAGAAAGCCCTCTTTGGAAGATCTTAATGGATGGGCGGAAATGTGCATGGGAAAAGGACCTTCAGGTACTCTAGAAACAATTTGGGTTTTCAAGGGTATTGTGTACTGGGTTCATTGCACTGAAGAGTCACACTACGGCATAGCGATCAGCATTCTTTATTAGGTACACAACTAAGCATGCAATACTGGCCAAGATGGCCAACTTTATACAGTCCCTAGGACACGCCCACAAGTCCTATTGGCGGGTTTGAATTTCCCACCAGAGTTCTTATTGGAGGGCTAGCGGTGGCCTAGAACCCTGGACCCCTATTGTTTTCTGGAGCCAAGCTCAAGCATTAAGTCGCTGCTGCCATGTGGCCATCAGCGGACATAGCAGAGGGCCAAAGTTCCCTGCCTTTTAATAAAGATGTATCCTGCTAAAAGGTTTGTGTTCTTGAATTTACTTCATCATGTGATGCAATGTCAATGCAAACTATTGGTCTTTTAAAAAGAAGGCTAGCCAGGCACCTGACGGAAGAACGGCTGTTCCAGATATCAGCGATGGTAGTTGTAAAGCCCCCCCCAAATATCATATGCCAACTTTTGTGTTTCTTGCAAACTCTGCCCCGCCCCCGCCCCCCCCCCCCCCTCCAGCCAGCAATACACGGGCATGTCATCTAGAACTGGACGCATCTTATTTTGACATTTAAATTTGAGTACCTTTTTGAGCTGGAGTCTGAATACCTGAAGAGTAACAATACGAGAAAATGGGTCCCTTTTCTTAAGCGAGCTTCTGCCTGCAAGAAGCAGATAAGAATTTAGCTCTCGGCCCACAAATGGTTTTCAGCCCTTTGGATTAGAAGAAAACCTTGTTCTTCAGACATCCGAGGGGAAGATTTTCCTGGCGCTGGCCACTTAAGCGGGAAGGTTCTTCGCCCCCCCCCCCTTACCGAAAATAAATCATGCTGGTGACTCTCTTGACTCTCTGGCCAGCTCAGCCCAGAGTTCCTGGCGTGATCCATCATTGGCGTGCCACACAAAATGTCAGGAACAATTAAGAAAGACTGGGTAGCATTAACTTTATCAGAGTCAATATGTCTTCCTTAATGAAAGTCGGTGGGAAAAAAGTGCTGACAGCAACTGCATTATTTCACCTTACAGTGGTTGGAAACAGTCGTATGAGGCCGTATTCAGAATCAGGGATGGAAAAAGGCCTGCCAAACTTGGGCCGGTCAAGTTCTTCTAGGAGTCAGTTTGGAGAATGACCTGAAGAGACCAATGAAAGAAGGGTTGAGGGTATCTCCCCCCCGCCACCCAATTTTTTAAAATATAATTTTATTTTGTAAAATAATGTCATTGCTGAGGGTGGCTGTGTCACTCTGCAGTAGAAGAGAAATATTCCACGTCCAGTGGCACCTTAGAAATCAACCAGATTTTTGCGGCATGAGTTTTTGAGATTCGAAGCTCCCTTTGTTAAAAATGAGAAGAAGCTATTGGATTTATACCCCGCCCTTCACTACCCGAAGGAGTCTCAGAGCGGCTTACAATCTCCTTCCCTTCCTCTCCCCACAACAGACACCTTTGAGGTAGGTGGGGCTGAGAGAGCTCTTTTGAGGACTGTGCTTGAGAGAACAGCTCTGAGAGAACTTGTGACTGACCCAAGATCACCCCAGCAGCTGCACATGGAGGAGCGGGGAATCAAACCTGGTTCTCTCAGATTAGAGTCCGCACTCATAACCACTACACCAAACTGGCTCCATGTGGGATTCGAGTCCAGTAGCACCTTAGAGACCAAGAAGATTTCTGGAGTATAAGCTTTCAAGAGTCAAAGCTCTCTGTGTTAAAAATAAGAATTATATCCTATGCAGGATTTCAGTCTAGTAGCACCTTAGAGACCAATAGGATTTCAAGAATCAAAGCTCCTTTCATCAGACACAGGTAGGAATGGTGATACTAGGGTTGCCATCCTCCAGGTGGGGCCTGGGGATCTCCTGCTTTTACAACTGATCTCCAGCTGACAGAGATCAGCTCCCCTGGAGAAAATGGCTGCTTTGAAGGGTGGACTCTATGGCATTGTACCATGCTGAGGCCCCTCCCTTCCCCAAACCCCACCTTCTCCTGGCTCCACCCCCAAAGTCCCCAGGTATTTTCCAGCCTGGACTTGGCAACCCTAGGTGATACCTGAGTACATATATCTTACTCAGAAGGTGGAAAGGGTATTGCAAAGAAGGGATTAGAGCAGGGGAGAAATGCTTAAGGGCAGAAAATTAGCATCTGTCGTGAGATAAGAGTCTTATGTCCCTATTTGGCCCTGGGGCCTCCATTGTTCTGAACTTGTGAATGAACTCAAGTTCAGCAGTCTCACATTGCAATCTCCCCTTGAAGCTCTCGAATCTAGCTCTTCTACCACAGACCAGCGCAGCTACTCTCCCGAAAACATCCTGCGCAATTTGCTCTAAAACCCATACTTGTATTGGTTAAACAGAGCTATCCAAATACCTTTATTCATCGATAGATTTGAAAATTGCGCCAAACCTTCATTCATAACATGATCATTAGACCCACTCTGAGGGAGTGCATCTATATCAAAGTCAAAGCTTCTTGATTAACCTCCTTTCTCAATGCAGTTTTGCTGTTCCAATATTGGTACTCAAGAAACCATTCATGGGTTTTTCTGAAGACTGTGTAAATAGTGGAGGCAGCCTACCTGTCTTTGCCCGGTCACCTCAGCCATGCTTTTTAATTGTGGTACTTCCAGCTTCTCTTCAGGCTGTTGACCTTGGGGATCTCACGATGGAGATCCAGTAGAGACAGGCTTGAGTCTTGACTGGGGCTGTAAAACCCGTTGGGGAAAATGCCTGCGAGACATCCGCAAAAACTATGTCAAGGCCATCTTGGTTTGTTATATTTAGCCCTTGTTAGATGAAATGAAATCAAAGGAAATATTTGAAGGGCGGGTGGGTGTTTTTTTGTGTGTGAGGAAATTCTTTCATTAAGAATGTCAACAGGGTCTTCTGTACTCTATAAGTAAAGCATGAATAATTTAGGGGGGGAAGAGCGTCTTGCTGGATCAAAAAAATATAAAAGGGAGAGACAAAGTATCCCCTCTTTCTGCTCGTGATTATATTTCAATGATAAAAGCAAATTTCACCTTTGGAGTTGTAAAAATATCTCCAGTAAGAGAGAGCTTGGCTCTTAGTCCCAGTATTGATCTGCAAATGGTTCCTCTTGTAGCCGATTGCATATTAAAAAGTTAGCTGGGGTTGCTTCCCGTGTTTGAGGGAAGCTATTTTCACATAAAATGTAGCACACGTTGGAGTAAATATGCAAAACATTTTGTACACCAAAGGGAGGGAGAAGGGGACCAGATGTACTAAAATATTGAACAAAACTACTTTTAAAAATGATTTCTCCAAATGCATGTTTTATTTAGCAGACCCCAGAGAAATGCAATTTATTCCGCTGCTTATTAATCCCAAAGTCCTTGGCTGCAAGAAACAGACAGACAGGCTGCTCCGCTGGCAGATCTCAATGTAAGATGCATTTAAAATGTCTGGTTTGTGGGGGCGGTACCGCCAGCGATCTTTATTTTTAAGTGAACAAATAAATAAAGGGAGCAATGAAATCTCGGTCCAGAATTGCCTTTCATCTTGGGGTGTGTTTTCCTCTGTTATTCAGCTGACAAAACTGTCTGATAGAGAACTTTACTTGATTAAAAGGCTTCCCCCTCCCCCGGGGTGGGGCTGGTGAAGTTTTTTGGGACATAAGAACAGTCAGGATCAGGCCAATAAGCTCAGAATCCAGACTCCAAATTTCCAAGTCTAGAGAGGAAATTCTGAGAAGTGAACCTGAAAAGAAAAGAAAAACCTAATAAAATATTTGGGGGGGGGGGGATAGACAATCCCAAATAGCTAGATAAAATTGATGCAGGGTATCAATACTATTAAATATCTCTGCAAAGGATGGTTTAGATATGGCTCTAAGTGGGTGGAGCCTATGAGCCTGCCCCGCCCATGAGACACCCTTAATAGGGTTGCCAAGTGTATTTAACTTACCGGCGGGGGGGAGAAGGTCCGCTGGCCGGGCGGCGTCACCAGAAGTGACGCCATCTGCACTAGACCTTAAATCCTGGTTCAACCCTGTCCCCAAACTTACATTCGACACTACACACGGGTTCTCCCCTGCAATTATCTTGTGGTATTTTTACATTCTCCACTACACTCGAGTTCTGTTGGTTCTTTCTGCACATGGATCTTATCCCTGGTTTTATCAGAGTTCAGCTCAGGACACAAGACCTTGCATTTATCCCTGGTTATAACAGCATCTGTTTATCCTGGGACAAAGGTGGGGCGAAACCGGGGTGGCCTCAATGTAATGTGGAAACAACAAATACCCCGAGTTGATTACAGGGGTGACCTCGAGAGTAGTGTAGAATGTAAGGGACGGGGTTGAACCAGGATTTAAGGTCTAGTGGGGAAAGGACCCTAGTGTCAGGATCCGGGGATCCTAACAAAGGTTTTCTTTTGTGCTTTGTGTAATCCCTTTATATGTAACATGCTTTTGCAGTTCAATTGTAACATTCTGCTATCTCTTTCAAGCTGTCTCATGTTCCCTCTCCCCCTGGTTTATTGTCTGCCATTTATTGCTAGTGGTGGGTCTGGTCAATGTAACCATTTGGTCCGGGAGAGTGGCGACTGCATCCTTTCGCACATCACCCGAGAACAATCGGCCTCTCATCCCCCCCCCCCCCCCTGCATTCCTATCCTCCCTGCCAGCGGAGACACAGAACTTTCTTATCGGTGTGAGAAGACCTTGGAGAGCTATTTGTTATGCACGGAATGGGTACATCTGAAGAGCCCAGTTTAAGAAGGGAAATTTACAACTTCACACTTCACCTTTTTCCTGTGGGAAGCAAAACGGTCAAAGGACCTTAGCCCGCGGTTTTTCCCTTTATGTAATTGGTTGCCTATGGGGAATTCAAATTGTACTGGGGGGTATATTAACCCTGATTCTATTGTCTGCCTTATCTCTAACAAACATCCGAGGACCTGTAATGTAGTCTTAGGGAATAAAGAACTCTATTTTATCAACAAAGGTCTGATCCTTGACTGCATAGGGCAGAAGCCTCACACCTAGTTGTTGGAAGTGAAGGATTGGGCGCTGTCGCCTGCCTCAGCCTCCAGACTTCCTGGCAAGAGAGTCAGACAGCCAGAGAGGCGATCCCTATGTTTTCTTCCTGTGTTTACTCTTCTGCTACTGTCCCCTTTGATACGTAGACTGTTCTCTCATGGATAACCTCCTTTCTTCCATTCATCCTCTCTTCCCAGAATTTCTCTCCCCTTCTTCCGGCACACACCAAGAGGGAGGACACGCTGTCCTCATCTTGGCACCCTGACTCAGATGGCCTCTCACCATCTGCCATCGCCCCCCGATGGGGGTGGGTTTTTCCCAATTTCAGGGGGTCCAATCTGCCACTGGCCAGCTGGCCAATGGGGGAGCCCCACCCCTGAAGACCCCCATCCCACCCAGTGTGCCCTGCATGATGATGTCGCATGGAGGTGACGTCATCGCACTGGGCACATTGTGCGGGGACGCTCTAGCATTTGGGCAAAAACTCTATGTTGACCATAGAGGGTTTTTTTTTTGCCCAAATGCTAGAGCAGGGGTGGCCAACCTTGCTTAACATAAGAGCCACATAGAATAAACGTCAGATGTCTGAGAGCCGCAAGACAGGAACAAATATCACACACACGTCTTTATTTTTAAAAATATGCAAATTTGCTTTTTATTAACGTTAAATGGGACTGCCAAAAATAAAAAACAAACGAGGAAAACCGGTTATTGATAATGATATTACTTGTTTGCTAATGATATTGAGAGAGAGAGAGAAAAAGAGAGAGATGGAAAGAAAGAATTAAAGAAGTGGAAAGAAAGAGAGAGAAACTAGGAAAGCAAATAGATGGGAGGGAGGAGGGAGGGAGGGAGGGAGGGAGGGAGGGAGGGAGGGAGGGAGGGAAGGAAGGAAGGAAGGAAGGAAGGAAGGAAGGAAGGAAGGAAGGAAGGAAGGAAGGAAGGAAGGAAGGAAGGAAAAGCATGCCTCCTCTTTGCTTCCCCAGCCGCCCTGCCAGGAGCCGCACAATATGTGTGAAAGAGCCGCATGTGGCTCCCGAGCCACAGGTTGGCCACCCCTGTGCTAGAGTGTCCCACCTGACATGCTTGGTGCATGTGAGGCTTCTGAATTAACAGCAACAGACCAGACCTTTGTTGGTTCAAAGTTCTTTATTGTCCAGTACTGCAAACAGATTCTCAATGTTTGTTAGAGATGCTTAATGACAGGCAAGCAGTGTTAATACACTTTCAGGTTTTAATTGAACCCCGGCTTTGGGCCAATCAGAATAGAAGGGTGAACGCGGGAAAAGAAAGGGGACCGTTGAGGTTCCCACAGCAAGGTGAGAAAGTTATAAATTCCCTTCTTGATCTGAGAGACCCACATGTGTTAAGCTGGGCCCAACAATCCCAGGCAAGCGGCCATAAATAAGCGCCCAAGGTCTTCATAACAAGATAACATACTCTGGCCGGAATAAGGGAGGAGGGAATGCAAGGGAGTGAAGACCATTTGTTTTCAGATGACACCTAGGAATGTTGGTCGCCATTCTCCCGCCTAGACAATGTAACAAAACCCAGAACATCCAATATACTTCAAAGTGACATTTACAGCCGCCAAATGGGGAGGGGAGACAAGACAGATACGGGGTGCAGTCAAAGGGTTTGTCAGAACAAAGAAAACGAAAGTACAGCACAGAGACGCTATTGTCAGTTCCTGACAGTGCAATGACGTCAGAGCAAGACTGGACCCTTCCCCACCAGCAGCCAGATAAGACCCGGCAACCCTAACATCTGAGTCCATCCTTACTTAGACTAGAATACTATCCAATCTCTAAGATTTCCTATACAGATTGTAGTTCTTCAGTAAAAAGGCTAGCATTGGTCTTTTAAACTGAAAACGTGGCTCTGTGTGACTTTGTGGCACTCTAAGCTTTGCTACCCTGGTTGGTCGCACTCCTGCTCTAGGAGCTTTACGCACTCCACTAACTAGTCTGTGTTTACTGGGCTATCTGTACCAGACGACCCCAACAGTGGTGACAGCTCCCTGGAGTAGGAAGCTCAGTTGTGGGTCCTTCCAGCAGTACTGGGCCCTCTGCAGCTACCTGAGAATGCCAAACACGAAAGCCAGCCCGGGAGAAAAAAAATCCAGCAGGGAACTCTTCTTGGTAACTGAGCAGCCTGCAAGGTAGACAGGGGCCATCTGCCGTTCGCTCCCCGTTTTCTCAACACCGAGGAAAAGGTGCGGCTCAAAACCGCGTTCAGACACCCCAGAGCGTTGCCATACTGACTGCAAAGTCACCCCCGAACGACCATAGATTTATGCAGAAGGTACCATAAAACCCGACGGTCAAAGAAAGTGAATGCCGCATGCAATGCAGTGGGGAATTTCTGTTCCAACGTGGGTTTGGTAAAACAATGGAGGGGAAAGCCAATGCCGAATCGCCCAGTATTCAGAAAGAGAAAGACCTGTAGATACAAAGGGAACTGACACTTTTCAGGTGAGAAAATCTAGCTCAGGCCTATTGTCAAAAACAAGCACTGGATCATATGTAGCCCCAAATATATCTTTTTGGGGGGGGGGGGGAAGAAAAGAGGGGGAGGCCATGGAAAGTACCAAGGGTGTTGTTGTTATATGTCCTCAGTTCTCCTTGCAAAAACGATTCCCCAAAGAGCCTGCATCTGGGTTTTAAGGAAAACCAGTTAATAAATGCAAGAGAGTGGGAAACTATGGATCCTAAAAGCAGGGAGGCGTCAGGCTGTGATGTCAGTCTTTGTATCGATGTGACAGCGTAGTCAATATCGCTCCCGCGGTTTCCGGTGTCGCTCCATTCTTGTTAGCCTTATTTCTCCTGCAAGGGGAACTCAAATGACTTTGCGATCATTCGGCCTCCATCACTGCTTTGCATAAAAGGGGTATGTTTTATCTAGCTCAGAATTTAAAACCTAAGTATTGTGAAACGGGACCGTGGAGTTAGTTCAGTATTGTACCATCTACTTAAAAAAAAATAATCAGAATTTCTGGGGTCTGATGATATATTTGGGGTTTGTAAAGCGAAGGCACGTACTCTGGACCTCCAAACAGTTCAGGCGCAATTAAGATGTGCCCAACAGCTGCAAGGTTGCCATTCAGCGGGCAAACAGAACCACCCAGCTGGATCAGATCTGGGTCCTATCAGGAAGGTCTCTGCCAGTCCATCGGAAAATGGGTCCACGCAAGCGAATCACAACCTACCTTCTGCCTAGCTTGTTATAAAACATTTTGCACGATAAAAAAACATAGTTTGAGCAATCAGTGGTCAGGCACTCTTCCATTCCAAAGTGCTCTATACATTTACTGCTTAGTGTATTACACTCTTGATCTGATTAAAAGAAACCCCCGGCCTCTCTTTGTAAGACCTCCCTCTGCCCAGCGGTCATTTCGTAGAAAAAGAGGTGCAGGAGCTCATTAGCATAACTCATTTGCATAACTCATTTGCATATGCCACACCACCTGACATCACCGGAAGTGTGTCCGAAGGCAACACCCACCCCTCAGGCTCCACTCCACAGGTGAGTGAAACTGACCTGCTCTTCCTCCCTTCCCTTCCCCATCCAAGACTTTGTGCAATAAAAATAAGCATAAAGAACACACCCTCATTCTCTTCCTGCTCCCTTGAAACCACCAGGTTTCAAGTAGACTTGAGATACCCAGGACATGTGCACCACCCATCCCTTCCCCTTCCCCTCCCCACAACAAGACACCCTGGGAGGTAGGTGGGGCTGAGAGAGGTCTTTTGAGAACTGCCCATGAGAGAACAGCTCTGAGAGAACTTGTGACTGGCCCAAGGTCACACCAGCAGCTGCATGTGGAGGAGTGGGGAATCAAACCCGGTTCTCCCAGATTAGAGTCCAACTCCTGACCATTACACCAAACTGATGGGGTGGAAGCTGCTGAAGGGTTGGTGAAATTTCTCCAGTACTTATGTGCCATGTGCCCAGATAAAAAATGGTCTACTTAGAACATTTATATCTTTGGAAAAGCAGCACACAGTCATAAAAGGAACAATGATAAAATTATCAATATTAAAACAAAACATTAAAAACAATAAAGACCCTAGCAGGGCTTTCCCCGGGGCACTGCGTCTCTGCACTGCTTGGGGAAGCCGAGGAGGGGGCAGGGCTTGGTCATGTGCCCGCCCCCTGGGCTCCTCACTCCCAGAGCTGCGCTCCTGTGCGCTCCCGCTCCAACGGACCCCTGCCTCTGCCCTGTCTGTTGCTTGAAGCTTTTAGTATAAATGCCTCTTCCTGATGGATTTATTTATTTCATTTATACCCTGCCCTTCTCCCCAAATGGCAGATTACTGGAATCTTCTTTTCCTCCATTTTATCCTCGGAGCAACCCTAGAATCATAAGAATTGGAAGGGAGTTGCTGCCTCTAAGCTGTGGAGTCTTGTGAGCAAAAATTCTGCTTTGTGAGCTGCTGGCATTACAGTTGTGAGGGAGCAATTTGGCTCCTGCATAAGTTAGCTCGCTCTGGAGCCACATCCTTCCTGAGCTGAGACAAAAATCTGTGAGCCGGAGGCTAAAAAACTGTGAGCTAGCTCACTAACTCAGCTTAGAGGGAACACTGGAAGGGACCCAGCGTCATCTAGTCCAACCCCCTGCACAATGTAGGAAATTCATAAATATCTCCCCCCCATGCCCCCCGTGACCCCTGCCCATGCCCAGAAGATGACAAAAAACCTCCAGGATCCCCGGCTAAACTGACCCTGTAAGGTAGGCTGTTTGTATGTATGACTGGCCTTAAGTCACCCAGGCAAGTCCGACACTTTTAATTGCTACTCCACACTCGCTGTATGCATCATGCATCTGATGAAGATAGATTGAGGTGGGTAGCCGTGTTGGTCAGAAGCAACAGAACAAAGTTTGAATGCAGGGACACCCTGAAGACCAACAAAGTTTAACGCTGGGCATCAGCTTTCGGGCGCGGGCACACTTCTTCGAAGTTGGTCTGAAGCAACAGTGCAAAGTTTGAGTCCAGGGGCACCTTTAAGACCAACAAAGTTTAATTCTGGGTAGAAGCTTTTGGGTACATGCACACTTCTTCAGGAAGCTTTTACGCAGAATTAAACTACGTTGGTCTGAAAGGTGGTTCTGTTGAAGCAGGCTTTGATTCACGAAAGCTCATGGTGGAATGAATCTGGTTAGTCCTTAAGGTGGTCCTGTACTCCGGCTACTATAGGCTGGAATTATCTCTGCGGGAGGCATGTCCGTAACAAACAGACCTGCCCCTGATCAGACAGCTACATCCACTATCACTTGTTCACATCCACGCCTCTCTAAGCAAAGGGAACTATTAATTAATTATAGCAGAACATGAGATTAATTTTCAACAGCATTGATGGTGAACTGTCATCAAGAGGGAACAACTTTGCTTTGGTCTCAGATGCCTCTTTTTTTTTTTTTTTTTGCCAAAAGAGGCTAATTATGTCTTAATTGCTTGTGTAATTTTGATAGCCATTCTGCCGAGAGGCCATGCAGGCATCAAGAGAGCAAACCCAGCTTTCATGTGTCTTTATTGAAAGCTCAAATGAAGACAGCGGCGACTCAGGGGGCAGGTGGGTTGGATTGGAGACGGAGCCTTCTGGTGCCTCCCCTCCCTCCCCAATGCGCTCTCAGCTGCCTGCAGCATCTGTGACGCAATCAGACCCATGTGCCAAGAGCCTCCCATTGTTCTGGGGAGCGCATGATGTTTCTCGGGTCGCCTGTTATGTTTTGTATTCGGCACAGAAAGCTGGTGACTTGGCTAGGCTGACGTCTGAGTCATTTCCCCTGACCTTGCTGAGGTTCATTCAACAGGCCCTAGATATAGTTATGTGCAGGGGTCATTTCGTAGAAAAAGAGGTGCAGGAGCTCATTAGCATAACTCATTAGCATAACTTATTTGCATATGCTACATCACCTCACATCGTTGGAAGTATGTCAGAAGGCAAGAAAGAAAGGATAGAGAGAGGGAGAGAGGGAGAGAAAGAGAGAGAGAGAGAGAAGGGAAGAAAGAAAGAAAGGAAGGAAGGAAGGGAGGAAGGAAGGGAGGGAGGGAGGGAGGGAGGGAGGGCTGGCAGAGAGGGGGCAGCTACTAATCCAAGCCTCAAAAATACCACTATTCTGGGAGGATAGCTTCAGTGGTGGCTGAAGCCTTCAGAAGGCTGGTCGGAGGAACAAGGACCTTTCCAGGGGATGGGGTCATTTTGCTGCCGCTATGACACAAGCAGGCATTCCCCCGATGGGGAGGGGGGCTGGCACCAACTACCAGAGCTGCGCTCCCCCGAGCTCCTGCTCGAAAGGACCCCTGGTTATGTGGTGGATCAATGCAGGTGTTGCTGCCTAGAATGGTGGGTGCATTCCCACCATCACCCGTGAATGCAGAAAAAAAGGTGACGCTCTGGACTTAGGTGTAGAAATCTACACAGTTTGCTGTCCGCCAATAACCAATCTTCAGCTCAGGCTGGTGTGATTCCACCTCCACTAATTTCTAGCAGTTACGGCATTCTCCATGAGAGGGTATGAATGGGAAAGGATTTTTCATGGTTTCCAACAATGCACTGGTGCTGCCGACACCTTCTGGCAAGCATGATAAATATATTTAAGCAAAATCAAACGTCTGGTGTGTGTTTTCTCTCTTTGCTGTTAATTTAAAATATATATTTTTCCCAGAGCAGGAATGGTCTGTCGCTATTAATGAAGGTTACCAGCAACTATTGTTGAAGGCTACTAGCTATTTCCCTCTCATGGATCTCTGCCTTGATGTGGCGAGGGGGCTTGTGTGGTTCGATGAGGCTGCAGGCTAGGCCGTGGAGGGCCACCCAGGGCGGACAGGCCACAGCGGAGAACTCAGACAAAACGTGACCCACTGGAGAAGGAAATGGCAACCCACTCCAGTACCTTTGCCAAGAAAACCCCATGGACAGCAACAAAAGGCTAAAAGAGATGACGCCGGAAGATGAGCCCTTCAGGTCGGAAGGCGTCCAGTATGCTACTGGGAAAGAGCAGAGGGCAAGTACAAGTCGCCCCAGAAAGAGTGAAGCGGCTGGGCCAAAGCCGAAAGGACACTCAGCTGTGGAGGTGTCTGCTGGTGAAAGGAAAGTCCAATGCTGCAAAGAACAATACTGCATAGGAACCCGGAATGTAAGATCTATGAATCAAGGTAAGTTGGATGTGATCAAAAACGAGATGGCAAGACTGAACACTGACATCTTGGGAATCAGTGAACCCAAGTGGATGGGAATGGGCGAATTTAACTCAGAAGACCATTGTATCTACTACTGTGGCCAAGAATCCCATAGAAAAAATGGTGTGGCCTTTATAGTCAACAAGAGAGTGAAATAGGCAGTGATACGATACAATCTCAAAAATGAGAAAATGATCTCAGTCTGAATCCAAGGCAAACCAAGTAGAAGGGGAAGTCGTGGAAGCAGGGACAGAATTCACATTCCTGAGATCCAAGATCACTGCAGACGGTGACTGCAGCCAAGAAATTAAAAGACGCCTGCTTCTTGGGAGGAAAGCAATGGCAAACCTAGACAGCATAATAAAAAAGTAGAGACATCACCCTGCCAACAAAAGTTCGTATGGTCAAAGCCATGGTATTCCCAGTAGGGATGTATGGCTGTGAGAACTGGACCATAAGGAAGGCTGAGCTCTGAAGAATAGATGCTCTCGAATTATGGTGCTGGAGAAGACTCTTGAGAGTCCCTTGGACTGCAAGGAGATCAAATCAGGCAATCCTAAAAGAAATCAACCCTGACTGCTCCCTGGAAGGCCAGATCCTGAAGCTGAAGCTGAAATGCTTTGGCCACCCAATGAGAAGGGAGCACTTCCTGGAGAAGACCCTGATGCTGGCAAAGAGTGAAGGTCAAAGAAGAAGGGGATGGCAAAGGCTGAGATGGTCAGACAGTGTTATCGATTCAACGAACATGAAATTAAACAAACTCCGGAGCAGGACAGAAGACAGGAGGGCCTGGCCGTGATGTGGTCCATGGGGTCGCGAAGAGTCAGACTCGACTGTGCAACTGAACAAGAACAAAACTAGCTATTTTATTTTGGAAAATGTTTTTGGCTGTTATTGTAAGCCATCTTGAATCACAAAGAAAGGCAGGATATAAATATTTCAATAAATAAATAAATAAACAAACCCAAGGGGCCATCCTTGGTTTTGGTAACCTAGTGAAACATTATCCCTCTAGAATGAAAGAGGATCAAAACAGCAAACCTCACCCTGACTTATTTTTATCCCCCCTTCCCTCTGAGAAGCTCAGGTTCCTGCACCGTCATATTATCCCCACAACACCCTTGCAAGGTGGTTTAGCCCAGGGGATGTGACTGCCTCACCTTCGTGGCTTGAGTGGGGATTTGAACCTGGCTCTCACAGGACCTTGTCCTTCTCCTTGACATACTAGCTCTGTAAAGCTTCTCATTATGCAAAAACATTCCCGTGCGCTGTCTCCCATCAGTACTCTGAAGTGGCACAGCTCATCAAAAGTTGTGCCGCATGATTCACTGGCGTGAGTACCGCTCATGGCTTTGTTTATGGATCAGAGCACAAAGACCTTGCAATAACAAGAGAGTGAAAAACAGGGGGGTTGCAACAGAGATGACAAACATGTGTCAAAGCCGGTCCTTAAGTGGTTTGAGGAGGAAGCCCCCTCAGTCATCAAACCAGCCTGCCATCTGCCAGAATGTGACGCGACTCCTCTTACAGAAGGGCGCCGAGGGAACTGAGGTCTTCCGGGTGAGAATTAAACAAATTTAATTAGTTTCTTCATTAGGAAGAGAGTCGGCTCCCCTTCCCTTTTGGCCCGAGATAAATGACAACAAGGAAAAGGGTTGTTTTCGGGAGAAACTGTTTTAAAAGCTGGGATGGCTTTATGGTGTGTTTTGACTTCCGGAGAAAGGCCAAGGCATAGGACTGCGGCGGTAGAGCAGACAAGAGTGCCCAGATGCCCAGCAGGGCTCAGCTCCGGTTCCCTTCATACTTGTAAACATGAGCAGACTGGGACATTCGAACAACCTGGCAGCAAGCCAAACTCCGTGTTACGCGCCCGCACTGCAGGGCCAGCTCAGCCCAGGCAGGGCCAACAGTCTCAGCAACGGTCAGCTCACCCCCACGAGCGTCCAGATCCAGTCTGTTGGCCCCTGAACCACTGGCACAGCTACTGGGGCTTGGCTTCGTTTGTCACCGGCTAGCAGCAGCCCAGGAAGAATTTCCCCCCGGAAGTCAGTCTGCCTCTGATCGGGAAGATTCTGGGCAAATGCTGTTTGTCATGCAGGGAACGGTAAAACTGAATATACTGAAATCCCCCTTTTGACTCGCTGATTACCGCTAGAAGACCAAAATGCTTGCTGTACTGCTGAAGTATGTGCCAAGGTTGCCAAATAATGGGTTTAAAAAAAAAAAAACTCCAACACTTGTACTGCCTTTAAACAGCCGCTTGATGGGCAGAAATCAGCTAATGAAGCTTTTGGTCTGGAGAGGAGCAGGTGATAATGCTTGGGCACACAGACCAGTTTGGTGTCTTGGTTAAAAGCAGAGGACTCTGATCTGGAGAACTGGGTCCGATTCCCCAATTCTCCTCCACATGCAGCCAGCGGGGTGACCTTGGGTCAGTCATCGTTTTCTCAGAGCTCTTCTCTCAAGAGCAGTTCTCTCAGAGCTCTCTCAGCCCCACCTGCCTCACAGGGTGTCTGTTATGAGGAGAGGAAGGGAAAGGAGATCGTAAACCGCTCTGAGTGAAGGGTGGGGTATAAATCCAGTCTCTTCTTCTTCAATCAAGGAAGCCACAAGGGCCCTCAGTTTGCAAGACCTGAGCAAGGCTGCTAATGATAGGACTTCTTTGGAGGTCATTAATTCATGGGGTCTTGGAGGTCATTAATTCATAGGGTTGATTGATTGATTGATTGATTGATTGAGAGGGTCGCCATCAGTTGGAAGCAATTTGAGGGCACTTAACACACACAGATGTAGATTGAAGGCACAGGAGTTGGGTGAGTGGGGAGGGGGAGCGGGCAGCCCTCATTAGCAAGCGGAGTATGGGTTTCAGGTCATTTCTGTAAACCCCACTAAGTAAAAATTGCTATGTGACTGTGAGTCAAGTCACAGCTGGTTTGTGGTGATCCCAAAGGGTTTTCAAGGCAAAAGACGGACACGTGTGGTTTGCCATTGCCTGCCTCTGTGTGGCCACTCAGGGCTTCCTTGGTGGACTCCCATCCAAGTATTCACCAGTGGTGCCCCTTAGCTGCTAAGATCGGATGAGCTCAACCTAGCTCAAGCCCTTCAGCTCAGTAAAACTGCTATCGAAATTAGTAAATCCTACTGTGTAAAATGCTGTAAAAATTAGTGAACACGAAGTCAAATTGTGGGCCTGACCGACCGGTCTATTCAATTAATTTCTAGTGGGCTGGCTACCAGTTTCCACCAGGGAAAGGAGTTGACTTTGTCCACCAGATCCCAAAATCTCTGATATTAATTGAAATGCAGCTTTCCTCTCTTCTGGGCATATGGCAACAGCTTTAAAGAGGCATAATCCCCTTTATAATCCTCCTTTAAAGAGTTTATTCTTATTAATTACGCTAACACATGTCTAAGACTGCCCATGTTTCAGGCTAAAAGGGAGGCAGTTTCCCGCTGCCGCCCCCCACCCCCCAATGCCGCCTTTTTCTTAAATGTTATTCTTGTACATGTCCTCATTCTGTCCCTCCCGATACTAAGGGGGAGAGATTCAAATCATGGTTTTCTCAAGCCTTTGAACTTCAAGCAAAGTTGCTTTCAGGTTTGTCTTGATAAAAACCCCTGGATGTGGTTCAGTAATTCACATTTTTGGGGAGTGGGGGGGGGGGGAGTGGGTGTGTGACGGGAAACCAAAAGAAGTCCTACAATATCTCCAGCATTCAAACTGATCTCTGTTGTTAACCAGCGACTATCGCTGGTAGACCAGTCCTCATGCCTCACCCCTTCGGAAACAGAACGCAAAAGCAGCAGCTGATTTGCATTTCTGCATTGTAAGTCATGAACATAAACGGCATGTTGTTTTCGTAGAGCTCCAAAACAGCAAAGCTATAGAATGTACACACTGCATTTGTTCAGCCATTATGGGAGAAAAAGGAACCCGGACACGTGCACGACCTCTCTAGGCTTTAGCGCAGGAATCCCCAACACGGTACCCATGGGACATGTTCCCCGCTAAGCTCTTTTAGAAAGTAGGTGGGGCTCTATGAAGTGCTGGGTCCAGACATGTTGCAGTGAAATCAGCTCATGGTTTATTTACAGATGGAAAACAGGAACTGCCTGGTAGGGCTCGGGGGTCTGCTTATATGCAGGTACAAACCACACCCTTGGTCACACCCAGGGATCATTGCGTAGAAAAAGAGGTGCAGGAGCTCATTAGCATAACTCATTAGCATATGCTGCACCCCCTAACATACCGGAAGTGTGTCAGAAGGCAACACCCACCCCTCAGGCTCCACTCCACAGGTGAGTGAAACTGACCTGCTCTTCTTCCCTTCCCTTCCCCATCCAATACTTTGGGCAATAAAAATAAGCGTAAAGAACACACCCTCATTCTCTCCCTGCTCCCTTGAAACCACCAGGTTTCAAGTAGACTTGAGATACCCAGGACATGTGCACCGCCCATCCCTTCCCCTTCCCCTCCCCACAACAAGACACCCTGAGAGAGGTCTTTTGAGAACTGCTCATGAGAGAACAGCTCTGAGAGAACTTGTGACTGGCCCAAGGTCACACCAGCAGCTGCATGTGGAGGAGTGGGGAATCAAACCCAGTTCTCCCAGACTAGAGTCCAACTCCTGACCACTACACCAAACTGATGGGGTGGAAGCTGCTGAAGGGTTTGTGAAATTTCTCCAGTACTTATGTGCCATGTGCCCAGATTAAAAATGGTATACTTAGAAAATTTATATGCCACCTTGAGCAAGTCTCTGGAAAAGCAGCACACAGTCATAAAAGGAACAATGATAAAATCATCAATATTAAAACAAAACATTAAAAACAATAAAGACCCTAGCAGGGCTTTCCCCGGGGTGCTGCGCCTCTGCACTGCTCGGAGAAGCCAAGGAGGGGGCGGGGCTTGGTCATGTGCCTGCCCCCTGGGCTCCTCACTCCCGGAGCTCCGCTCCTGTGCGCTCTTGCTCCAATGGACCCCTGGTCACACCCAAGCCCAGTGATAGGATTATTTACAAGCCACCTTTGACCGTAGGTCCCCTTTAGGATCCTGGGTGGCCTATTGGCCCAAATTATGATCCGCCTTGGCTATTGTCTACTGAAGCAAAGCTCCAGTAGTTTGCCCGACCTCGTGTGCGATCCCAATTGTGTGTGCGCTTGTCACTAGAACACAACACCCCTCCCCCCATAGTTTGGACCTTCCCTAGCACACAAAGTCCCTTAGGTCGGTCGGCCTTCTCCATTCCCTGGTTGTTTGGCGGGCTGCTCAGGGACTGCCTCTGCTGGTTCGGGGGAAGAGTCCAGCCTGTCGGCTGGGGCTGGTGCTGGAGGGAGGGAAGTGTGTGCATCGGCCGATGCGCTCGGCCGGGGGTTTGTAGGAGCGGGTGATCCGCGTTCACCCTCCTCGTCTTGTTCTGGAGTGGGTGCTTCATCCTCGCTCCCCTTGGGTGCTTCAGTTTCTGCTGGCAGGAGACGACGGCGCAGCTGGTCAATATGATGCTTCCACAGTCAACCATCTTCTTCTGAGGCCTCATAGGATAGGGGCCCGGTCATCCGAACTACCCGGCCAGGCAGCCAGGCGGGACCCCTCACAAAGTTCTTGGCATAGACCGGGTCCCCAGGGAAGAACCCACGGGGGGGGGGGCCTTCTGTTGATCCGGGGCCATACAGAACATGGTTCTGTAGGACTGCACCCGGTTGTGGTGTGAGGGGCTGTCGGCTGGCCGAACAGGAATGCCGCAAGTTTGTAGTTCCAGTTGTCATGATCCATGCAGTGCAGGGCTTCTTTGGTAGTGCGCACCATGCGCTCGGCCTGCTGTTTGTGGCTGGATGGAATGGGGCGGGGCCTACGTGCTGAATCCCATAGTATTCCACATACTCCTGAAACTCCTCGGACTTAAAGGCCGAGCTGTTGTCGGTCATGAGAGTATCAGGGATGCCATGTGAGCTGAAGATTCGCCACATGGTGCGGATGGCGGATTTCAAGGACGTGGAGGACACCGGAATCACTTCCAGCCACTTGGTGTATGTGTCCACTGAGATGAAAAATAGCTGGCCCTGGAGGGGACCCGCAAAGTCCAAGTGTAGCCTGGCCCATGGATTGTGGGAGGACTCCCAGGGTCGCACTGGTGCCTGTGGTGGGTCTGGGCGAGACTCCTGACACTTCTGGCATCGCTTGACTTGGTCCTCAGTTTCCTGGTCCAGCCCTGGCTACCATACATAGCTCCTGGCCAGCACTTTCATTCTCACTATGCCCGGGTGTGTCTCTGTCAGAATCTGACAATAGTATGCTTGTTCTTTTTAATACATGCCTTTCTAGTGGTATCTCTGTCTTTCTGTAACCCCATTATAGCCATTGGTGATTTACTGCTTGCCGTGATGTATATTATCTGTTCTGCTAAATGATGCCTTTCTTTGGTTGGGAGGATGGCGTGTCACATTCCTGCACGTCACATAAACAACTGGGACTATCACATCTGTCTACTCCCCCCCTAGCCTTTGAGGCTCTGGGAATGTTATCAAGTGTTACAACCTTGGAAATTGTTTAATTGTTTCTAGCCAAATGTTTAGCCTATCATTCACACATGTGGGTCACCCCAGGGCAGGAAGGGAATTTTTATTGCTTTCTCACCTTCACTGTGAGAACCTAACGGTCACCCTTTTTCCCGCCTAGCTGTGTTAAATCTGATTGGTCCTTTACCTGTATTCGTTTATGACTGAAGGTATATTAACCACTGTTGCTTACTGTCATGTATCTCTAACAAACATCGAGAACCTGAACCATTATTGGAATAAAAGAACTTTGCTTTAATCAAAGGTCTGGTCTGATAGTGTCAGAAGCCTCACAGTCTCATGCAGAGCAGTGAGCACTTGCTTGCACGGTGGAGGGGGCATGACCACCCAGCTTTCCCAGAGCATGTACCCCTTGTGGGAGGACAGCTCAACCCGCCTGGACAAGTAAGTGACAAATTCTGGCCCCAGGTTGTGGGGTCAACTCCTCCCCGCCCAGTCCAAGACCCAGGACAAGGTGCGATCTCGGGCCATGGGGCGGGAAACATCTGCCACCTGGATGGGCCGGTCTGGCAAGTCCTTCAGAGCAGTGATGTGGTGCACAGGAGCCAGGTCTGGGTCGCAGGACAGCAGTGGAAGGTGGCTGAGGGCGTCTGCATGTCCCATCGCTTTCCCAGGGCGGTGTACCAGTGCATATTGGTATCCAGCCAGAAATACAGACCAACGCAGGACACAGGGGGGGGGGGCAGCATATGAGGGGTCTGGCGGTCCAGGGCGAGGAGACCAAGGAACAGCTTGTGGCCCGTGAGGCTAGAGAAAGGTTGGCTGTAGAGGTAACTGTGGAATTTTTTTACTCCAGCCATGATTGCCAGGCCCTCCTTGTCAACCTGCACGTAGCTGCACTCGGCCGCCGAGAGGCTGTGAAAATAATATGCTACAGGCACCTCTTGGCCATCCGTTAGCCGGTTCCCCAGGACCACCCCTACCCTGTACGGAGAAGCATCACAGGCCAGGACGACAGGGAGGGACTCATCAAAATCTGCCAGGCAGCCTCGCTGGGACTTCTCAGAGGTGGTGGCTGCTTTACACACTGCGTCGAGTTTCAGGTCCTCAATCACCACGAGCTTCCGGCGGAGCTTTGGCTCGCAGACACCCCGAATGAAATGGGTGAGGATGGTGTCCTCGACCGATGGGAACGCACATCCTCCTGCCAGTCTGCGTAGATCTGCCATGAAGTCCGTGGTGGGTTCCCTGACCTTCTGGGAGCGAGTGCAAAAGTCCATTCGCACCGCCATCTTAGATGGTTTTGGCGCAAAAATATGTCATTAGTGTGGTGATCAGCTCGTCAAAAGAGGACTCATCTAGCAGCTTGGGTGCAATGAGACTTTGCACTAGGTGGGTCGTGGAGACGCTGCACGAGCTTAGGAGCCAGGCTTTCTTCTTATCTGTGTCAGTCGTCTCCTGGACCAGGAAGAAGTATTTTAGCTGTTCAACCCAAGATTCCCATAGCTTGGGGCGGGCAGGGTCGACAGCGGTGAGCTGTCCTGGAGTGGCAACCCTTTCCCAGCAGGGTTGTGCAGATGAAAAGGAATCCTGTTAAACAGAGTTTCTGCCTGAAACGTTGAAGAGTTAACTATTAGAGTCGTGTATAACCTCAATCCTTAACATTTTGTGGCTGGCCCCGCCTCCTGCAGCAGCCATTTTGTGACGGGCTCTGCCTCCAATGGCAGCCATTTTGTGACGGGCTCTGCCTCCAATGGCAGCCATTTTGTGTTTGTGCCCACCACCATTTGTCAGAATTCCAGAGATGCCCACAGGGACAAAAAGGTTGGAGACCTTGCCTTAGCGGCACCACCAATGACCGTGGGTTGGCACAAAGGTCCGACTCTGGCCCCAGGGTGGCAACTGGGCATCAGTGTTTTGTAGCCAATATCTGAACTGTGACTTTTTGTTATAAATGGGGTCCCCAAACATAAGTCTGTGGGCACTTTTGGAATTTTGAGAAATGTCCACCATGGAAGGTTGATCCACAAAATGCTACGAGGTTTCAAGGCGAGCATTCTCTCCTGACAGCCCCACTGTGCCAGGTGAGTGTTCCATGGGGATGCAAAGATAATCGGTGATAGACCTCACCATTTGTTCTGGGAATTTCCATTCCTTTCTTTTTGAAACTTTGTCTGGAAATAGGGGTACTCGTGCCTAGCAGGGCTATAGCCCTAGATGGGGTGCAGCAGAAACAGAAATTAGGAGCAGACAAGCCACCACCAATGTCTAATGGGTAGCTGTTAAACCTGAATACTGAACAATCGCTGGAATGTAAATATGATGCATACCAAATGGGAAACTAGAAGAAATGACCGAGTGCCCATCCTTTTTGTTTGGCGTTCTGAGCTGCCAACACCCTCTTGACGGACCGAGTCTGGCTTCCTAAAACAGCTTCATTTGGGATGACCAAACTGTCAGGTTGCTAGCCCTGGGTTAGAAATTCCAGGAGATTCGGGGGTGGAGCCTGGGGTGGATAGGTTTAGGGAGGGGAGGGACCACAACAGAATATGATGCCATAGAGGCCACCCTGCAAAGCTGCCATTTTCTCCAGGGGAACTGATCTCTGTAGTCTGGAGGTCAGTTGTAATCCCGGGAGATCACCAGGCCCACCAGGTTGGCAAACCAACCAAACTGGAGAGTCGGTTGCTATGGGAATACAATGTGGGAATGTTTCTGGGGATTCTAGATGATCTCATATTTGTTCGGATTCTGTTTCTACAGTAACACACATAATCTGGCATACCTACCCCCCGTCCCCAACTGGTAGCCACGGGGAACCTGGTAACCAGGGGTCATTTCATAGAAAAAGAGGTGCAAGAGCTCATTAGTATAACTCATTAGCATAACTTATTTGCATATGCTACACCACCTGACATCACCAGAAGTATGTCAGAAGGCAAGAAAGAAAGAAAGAAAGAAAGAGAGAGAGAGAGAGAGAGAGAGAGAAAGAGAGAAAGAGAGAGAGAGAGAGAGAGAGAGAGAGAGAGAGAGAAAGAGAGAAAGAAAGAAAGAAAGAAAGAAAGAAAGAAAGAAAGAAAGAAAGAAAGAAAGAAAGAAAGAAAGAAAGAAAGAAAGAGGCGGCAGAGAGGGGACAGCTACTAATCCAAGCCTCAGAAATACCCTGGGAGGAGAGCGTTTCAGTGGTGGCTGAAGCCTTCAGAAGGCTGGTTGGAGGAACAAGGACCTTTCCAGGGGACGGGGTCATTTTGCTGCAGCCGTGACACAAGCAGGCATTCCCCTGCTGGGGGGGGGGGGGGCTGGCACCAACTCCCGGAGCTGAGCTCCCCTGAGCTCCTGCTCGAAATGACCCCTGCTGGTAACCCTAACTGTAAATGCTTCTGGAAACTCATTAAGTTTAGAGGGGAAAATCTTTGCTGTAGCAGGTACAGAAATGGGTACATGAATCCGGACTGACTGTCATGAGACGGCTGACAGAGGAAACATTACGAGCCAAGAAAGAATGCTTTAAAGTTCAGGTTGGGATATCTGGATGCTCCCCATACTTGGTGACCTCTGGGAGGGAGGCAAAACCCACCATACCTTGCCTTCCGGAGCTCCCGTTAGAGGAACATCCGATCCCCCAGCTAGGTGGCTCTAATTGCCCCTATAGATATCGCAGCAGCCACAGCCGTGCCAGTTCCGGCTGTAAAAGGACCCAGCAGGCCACTGGATATGACTCGGGATTTCTGATCCCGTGAGGCCTACAGACAGAGCATCTCCTCCTCGCTGCTTCTAAAAGGAGCTTCTAGTTGCCATGTGTGTGTGTGTTTTTTCAAGAAAGAGCGTTTCTCCAGAAAAGCACAGCAAGTCTGAACAGAATGTTCCTCTTTCAGTGTCGGCACACAGTTTTCCACTGAAGGGCTTCCTCGGCCCTTCTGCTTCTCTCATATCCGTCTTTTTTTACTTCATCTTTTTTTTAAAGTGCTATTTGCGGCAGGGTGATGTTGGCTCAAGGGAAGACAACTTGCTTCACACAGAGATGGTTCCTGGTTTGATTCCTGGCATCTCTAGCTAAGGGTGAACGGATGTAACCAAAGAAACAACAACCCAGATTTTATTCTGGGTATAAAAGGTAAATTATATGCATGCATATGCAGCATCTCCCTGACCAGGATAGCCCAGACTTGCCCCATCTTGACAGATCTCAGAAGCTAAGCAGGGTCAGACTAGTATCTGGGAGACCCAGGTTCGAATTTCCACTCGTGCCATGGAAGCTGGCTCACCTTGGGCCAGTCGCAGAGTTGTCGTGAGGATAAAATGGAGGAAGGGAGAAGGATTGGAGCTTCTTTGCGTCCCCATTGGGAAGAAAGGTGGTGTACGGATGAATTAAATGAATAATAACTAGGATTTGGGATGGGAGGCCAGCAAGGAAGCCCAGGGTTGCTACACAGAGGCAGGCAATGGCAAACCACCTCCGAATGTCTCTTGCCTTGAAAACCCAGAAGTCAGCTGCCACTTGAGGCCAAAAAATAAAAATGTAGCATCAAGGCTGTGTGGTGAGGGGATTTCAAACCCCACTTAGCTAACTGAAACTGGGCTCCCTGTATCATTATTAGCATCTGAAAGGGAAACACCTCTGTTTTCATGGCGCTAGACACCATACCGAAGAATTTTCCCTTTCACAATGTCCATCCTAACCCACTGCATGGTATTTAAAAAGGTTTGAAGGATTGACCTTGGGTAGAACACACCCTTCTCCCAAGCCCTGGATTGATAACTGATGGACACTGAACAAAGTTTGAGTCTAGTGGCACCTTTAAGACCAACAAAGTTTAGTTCTTGGTGTAAGCTTTCATGTGCATGCACACTTCTTCACATGGAGACAGTTTTGGGTTGCTTTGGGTTGGTTAAAATACTTAGGTCCTCTGTTTTAAGGACCCTATTTCCCATTACTCCGCAAGGACTTCCTCCCACATGTTTGCCACCTCTCAGAACCTGGGGAGCCACAGCCTGGGAGGGGGCCTCCTTTTGCCGCTCAAGTCCCAGCATACCCTGCAGCCTGCAGCCTCCCTGCCTGCCAGGACCCCAAGAGCACTGAAACGCCACTCGTCGAAACCACGCTACATACCACATGTTCATCATGCAAACTGGGGATGAGTCTTGGGAAGACAACCTGCAGGCAGAAAAGAAGGGGAAACATTTTAGCCCCGAGCATCCTTCCAGGACTTGAGGGGGTCACTGATGCAAGTGAACCTGCAGCTGAGGTGTTGGAGAAATGAGAATGAAAGACAAGACCTGGGATTTCAGTCATTATAGGGTTAACCTATGCAACTTGTTGTGTTTCTTAGTTTAACCTGGAAGTGCCTGGCCGCTGGCGAATTAACACTAAGCCCGGGAAACCTAAAGGTGTACTGTCTTGCTAATTGGTCAATGATATCAGGTGTTTCCTTTCAGGGGTCAAGAAGAAGGAGAGATCCTCCACTGCAATCTCTCTCACTCTGTAGTAGGATGTCTTAGTGTGCAGACGCAGCACAATGCTGCTTAGGAAGCATGCTTTGTTTATTTGTAGCTAATCCCGTTTCCCTTTTTCCTTTAGTAATAAAGTTTCTTTTAAACTAAAAAGAAGCAATCTCTTCTTTCCAGAAAAGCAAGATCCATTACTCTGAATTTTCTTGAATATTGGACAAAAGTCCTAACATGAGGTACCTCTGCCCCCCACCCCGGGCAGCCAGCCGGTCGGCAGCAGGGGATCCCCCACATCCAGTGGGGGGAGGGCTGGCAACCCTAGTCAATGTGCATCCAATACTGAGGCATCCTTTCCCCCAAAATATCTAGTTTGATCCAGGGATGGCAACATGGGAGAGCCACCAACACAAAACCAAGTCGAACCTCTCTGCACAAAAACAACACGCTCATAAAATACTGGATAGAGCAGGCCAGGTGAGTCTAAATTTACTTTATAGCCTTGTGGACACCCCCACTTATACAAGGATGAATCACAGAATGACCGTTTAACAAGCTTGTCTCTCCTTACACTCTCCCCCATCTTCACAAACATACATGGCGTGACCAGATTAGAGGCACATGTACTTAGAACTAAGATCCTCTGTGCTCAGTAAAGCCTGCTAGCTATAGCCTGCCCTTGAGAGACACCAGCCAGGCCCGCAAGAGAATATTGCCCTGGAGGCTGGCAGAGATGCCAATGCTAGTGGGAAGCTGGGAACATGACAGAGAAACACAGGCCTTCCTTGCCAGGCTCAAGTCCTCCCCAAGCTCTGAATGCCAAACCCGTCCAGCCAAGATCAATCCCAAGAAGGTCATTTGTGTTCCACGTGAACTTGACTAGCTTCCGCTCCCAAAACCTGAGGTTAATAGTTCAACCCTGCCCAGAGCAGTTTTTACAGGGGAAAACCCGACCCATTCAAAGCAGACTGAATTTGCACACCAGCCCAAGAAGCATTCTCTGCAACAACTTTTAACCCAGCAGTGTGGCCATAACCTTTGGTTTAGTGCAGTTGATGTAGAGAATAGTTAGGGTCTGTGTTTCATTGTTCACAGTCGCCCGCTTCTTCCCCAGCTGCACCGAAGAAAAAAGATGGGCACAACCAGGTGTGTCTATACTTCTCCCCGCTTGTTGGGAAAACAGAAAGCAGCTGAACATGGGAAAGTACACATACCCAAGAGTTTGCACTTGCCAGGAATGGTTGTTCTCAAGTTTCTTTGGAAGTTGGAGCTGTACTTTATCATTCTGGCAAGATCCCGTACCTAGGAGAGAAAATTGTGACACACACTAGGCCTTACAGATTCAACCATCAAGAGCTCTACAGCTTGACTCCTACTGTGAGGAAACATCACCCTAAAGTGTTCTCCTAAAGGTTTCTCAGTCTTGTGGTTCCTGAAGTCAGGTTTGTGTCCATTTATCCTCCGGCGCAGGGTTTGTCCTGTTTGTCCTGTGTAGAGAACCGAGGGGCATTGTTGCCATTTCATGGCATATACAATGTTAGGAGATGAGCAAGTGAATGAGCCCCTGATGGTGCAGTTGATGTTGTTGGGTCCAGCGACTGTGTTGTCTGGCTGTCTGTGAGAGCAGAGTGGGCATCTGGGTTTATTCATTGCAAGCTCTGGTCCCGGTGTCCATCTTCATTCAAATGAGATGTTGCACTATTGTGGGTGAGGAGTTGTTTGAGACAAGGGGGTTGTCTCTGTGCAAGGAAAGGTTTGCCCCCCCAGTCCTGTTGTAGGCCGAATCTGCATTTGTGTTTCCTGCCGGTTTCCTGACATTTCCCCAAAAACCTGTCTACATTTGCTTCGGCTTTCCTGCTGAAACTGCCCCAGTACAAAAAGCAGTGTCCACATATGTTTACCGCCCTCTGGTGGTGACCCCATTGTCATAGCCGCACTGCACCGGTTGAAATGAATGCTGTATTATTCTGGCGGAAGAGCTCTTTTCACTGGTGTCCTTGCAGTTCAGGATAGAAGCAGACAGTTTTTAACCCTTGCTCTGTTAATTCGCTTTTACAGCCAGGCTCTACACTACAGCCGAATCTGTAGACTGACAGAGATGCTCACCTGAGGGATCTACAACACAACTTTTTGGAACTAAAGTAACCACCTCATTTGAAGTCAGGAAGCAGATTAGCAAAGCCAGAATGATACCCAGAGAAAACCTGTTACAAGACAGGTTTTTCTGGGCATTAGCCATGTTTTAAATGCGGCCCACGGCATGATATTTTGAAGAAGAAGAAGAAGAGATTGAATTTATACCCCACCCTTCACTTGGAGTCTCAGAGCGGCTTACAAACTCCTTTCCCTTCCCCTCCTCACAACAGACACCCTGTGAGGCAGGTGGGGCTGAGAGAGCTCTGAGACAACTGTCCTTGAGAGAACAGGTGGTACAGAGCTATGGCTTGCTCAAGGTCATCCAGCAGGTGCAAGTGGAGGCATGGGGAATCAAACTTGGTTCTCCCAGATTAGAGTCCGCACACTTAACCACTACACCGAACTGGCTCTCATTTTGCAAAGGACCCCATGGCTCCTGTGGTCCCAGCATCAGATATTATAGAGTACCAGCCCATGACCTTCCGAATTTCTACCTGAGTCCATATTTCTACCCTGTGGCGGAATTTATACACAAAGCCTTGAGCATCCCAGGAGCTGTGTTCCCTCTAAGCTGAGTTAGTGTGAGCTAGCTCACAGTTTTTTAGCCTCCAGCTCACACATTTTTGTCTTAGCTCAGGAAGGAGGGCTCCAGAGCAGACTAATTTATGCAGTCGCCAAATCGCTCGCTCGCAACTTTAATGTCAGGCGCTCACAAAGTAGAATTTTTGCTCACAAGACTCTACGGCTTAGGGGGAGCATTGCCCAGGAGGTATGGAAAAGTTCCTGGCTACAAGAGCTGGTAGTACATTGCCCGGGGGGGGGGGGGAGGTTGAGCAATGTGGCACTGACCCTGGAGGGTACTCCAGACCCCACCATTTCTTTGTGAAGGGCTGGAGACTCTAGGGTGTGAGTCTGGTGGTTGTCACATCACCCTCTGGTTCCTCTGGGCTCAGAAGGAGATTTGCAAGCAGCACCTCTGGTCCTTCTCCTCAACCCTGACCCGGTTCATAGTAGAGATGTTGAGAATTCCTCCCTAGCCATCCCTTTCCCCTTCCTGTCAGTGACTCCCAAGCCCTGCCCTCGCTTCCCCTCTTAGGATGGCCAAACTTCCAGGTGGTGTCTGGAGATCTCCTGGGATTATAAATGATTTCCAGACAACAGAGATCAAGTTCACTTGGGGGACATCATGCCCCAGTGAAGCCCCTCTCCTCCCCAAACCCGGCCCTCCTCAGGCGCCACTCCCCAAATCTCCAAGTATTTCCTAACCCAGAGCTGGCAACCCTATTCCCCATTCACAAAGACTCCTTGTTTCTCAGTGTTGGAATGTCCAAGGTCTATAGTGCACCTATTTGAACAAGATCAGAAGAACAGCCTATAGGGGGCAGCTGAAGGACTGCTAGTTAGCATAGCTAGACTAGGAACGTTCCACAATTTCTAATCATATCCTTCCTGTCTCCTGATTGGCTCTCGGGAGACTTCCACCTGAGACCACCTCCTTTGTTCCTCTCTCTCACAGCAGTTGGTCAGTTAGTTAAGCCACTCTCCCTGTCCTCTGTTCTATCAGAGTTTATTTCTTCTTTAATAGACTGAGATATTTTCTTTCAACAGTTGGTGCTCCATTCCTCTGCATGTTTATACTCTGCCAGCAGGGTTCTGGGCCCAGCATGAGCACTGCTGTGAAAAAGGGGAAAGCTTACATAGACCAGAAAAAGCTTACATAGACCGGAAAAAAGAAAAAACTGCAAAATGGCTGCTTCCTGCATAGCTCAGCACAACTACCTACTAATGGGTTGACTGACAACAATTTTCTCCTCTGGAGGGAGAGAATGAAAAGCCACTTCCTTGAAATGGGACTTTGGTACATTGTCAATGAATCCTGGCCAGGAGACGGTACCCCACCAAAGCAGATGTCCTGGGATACCCACAATTAGAAGGCAAGAGGTGCATTAATAAAAGGTTTATCCAATAGATATGTTTTCCAAGTCAGTCAAATGCAAATTGCAAAGGCCTTCTGGAATGAATTGGAGAGACTTGATGTTTCCTCTTTAAAGAGCCAGCTGTATATCCAAAACAAGCTATTTACCATAAAGATGCTGGAAGGGGATAATCTGTGAGAGCACTTAGATCAAATGCTTGCCCTGAGTCAAGAGCTAAGAAGTGCTGAGAAAGATATTGCAGAAGCCCCGGTTTTTATTCCTAAGGATGTTCATTTTGAGTAGGACATATAAAGTCTGGAGGACGTCAGCTGTCATGTCAAAGATATTCTAGTCCTTGTTGTGTAGAGATTTGTTTGAAAACATCCCTAAAATGACTTAGCTGGTCAAGGCGAATGTACAAGACCACATCTTTTTAGCCTGGACTAATGAATATTGTAGAACTGCAAATTAATGCCTTTATGTCAATAAGCAGCTTCTGCCTTGGGAAGCCGCCCTGAGCCTGCCATTGGCGAGGAGGGCGGGATATAAATTCCAAGAAATAAATAAATAAATAAATAAATAAATCCCAGAGTCCGCAGGGTATGAGCATCAAAGTGTGATTTGCAGGGGGTGGGAAATTTCCTCAGGCAAAGCAATGGGCAAAGCCAGCCTTCCTTTTCCCAGACCAGCGTTCCCTCTAAGCTGAGTTAGTGTGAGCTAGCTCACAGTTCTTTAGTCTCTGGATCACCCATTTTTGTCTTAGCTCAGAAAGGGAGGCTCCAGAGCAAACTAATTTATGCAGCAGCCAAATCTCTCACTCGCAACTTTAATGCCAGAAGCTCACAAAGTAGATTTTTTGCTCGCAAGATTTGGAAGGAGCATTGGCCCAGATCCGCCCTTGTCTCCCCAGCCCCAAATCAGGCCCCTGGTCCTTGAGAAGACCGACAGCTCCAGCCTGCAAAGCCCGTCCCTGCATGCAGCGTCTTGCTCACATTGCAGTGTGGCAGAAAGTGCATCACAGCCGCTTCAATACGACTTCTGAGCCACGAGCCAATGGTGGATCCACGGTCCATCCCAGATTTGGAAATGGGCAGGAGATCCAAACAGATCTGAGTAGCCTAGGAGTAGCCGATTCTGCCTATTTCCAGAATAAACTCACTGTGTAAGGAGCAGAGTAGCCTCAGGAAATCATCAGCTTCCCCTCCTCCCACGCCCCCACCTGGCTGTGCAGGCTGCTGATTGGCAAGCCCAAATTATAATCCTGAAACCATCTCCCTCCTGCGTATGTAGGCTGGTGATTGGTCACCACTTGCTACACTCCCCAAGACACACCTCCCTCTCCCCACCCCGTCTGGGGTGCAAAGCAGCTTGGCGAGAGAGCCCACATTTCCTTCTTAGAACTACAGTTGCCAGAATTCCTCTGTTTGCAGTCACGGCAGTTAGAACGAGTTCGGTCATGGGCCTCTCTGGTTCCTGCAGGGCCAGACTCTGAAGTGTTAGGACTTTTGTCCAATAATCAAGAAAATTTAGAGTAATGAATCTTGCTTTTCTGGAAAGAAGAGATTGCTTCTTTTAGTTTAAAAGAAGTTTATTACTAAAGGAAAAAGGGAAACGGGATTAGCTACAAATAAACAAAACATGCTTTCTAAGCAGCATTCTGCTGCGTCTGCACACTAAGACATCCTGATAGAGGCTGAGAGATTACAATGGAGGATCTCTCCTTCTTCTTGACCCCTGAAAGGAAACACCTGATATCAGTAACCAATTAGCAGAACAGTACACCTTCAGCTTTCCCGGGCTTAGAGTTAATTGGCCAGCTGCCAGGTATTACTTCCAGGCTACCAAAGGTAAACAAACAAGTTGCATAGGTTAACCCTATAATGACTGAATTTCTCAGGCCTTGCGTTACATGCTCATTTTTCCAACATGAAGAAGGGAGGAGAGGAGACACCACCGGCAACCGGTGGCCCCAACAACCTCCCGACAGGGCGTTAAGGAACTGAGGTCTCATGAGGAGCCCTTCCAGCCACTGCTACCACCATGGCAGCCACGCGAAATGGCAACAAGGAAGTACACCCATCCTTGGTTTCGTTGGCCTTCCTCGGACACAATGCTTTCCTCGTCTGCCTGAGCATTCATTCGGTGAGTATCTGGCCAGCCACGCGAACATGTTCTAAACAGCATGGCTGGCAATTGGTGAAGGCCAACTCGTGGAGTTTCTAGGACAAGGAGGAAGCGCTGCCCCTGACTGAGCCAGTCACATGGTCTTGGGTTCCCGGGTCCTCCCTGGCTACTATAATATAAAGAGAGAAACGTGGGAATAAAGTTGCATAATCCAGGGGGGGAAACCTGGTTATATTAACAAGAATATATATTTCAACAATAATGAAGAGTGCAATATCAACAAGTCATAAAGTCTGGAGCCATCTTTCCTGAGCGAAGACAAAAATGTGTGAGCCGGAGGCTGAAAAAACCCGTGAGCTAGCTCACACTAACTCAGCTTAGAGGGAACGCTGGTCAGAAGTATGAATGTAAATTTAGCTTAATAAGGCAAGGCTCATATAATATACTTTCCAATCACACTGTAATGGAAACCACAGTAAATCTCATATACCTTTTAGCCCAGTATTCTCATCTTCAGAGAAAAGACACAGGGTGCTGTGCCATCAATCAAGTGCTTCTTTAAAGACAGCATATTGTTGTCATTTTGGGTCATACTGGCTACTGGCTGGGGTGGGGGCAGGTTTGCCAGATCCAGGTTGGGAAATTCCTGGAGGTTTGGGAGTGGCCTCTGAGGAGGACAGGGACCTCGGTGGGGTACAATGCCACAGAAGCCACCCTCCAAAACATCCATTTCCCCCCCAAAGGAACTGATCTCTGTAGTCTGGAGATGAGCTGTAATTCCAGGAAATCCTCAGGTCCCAGCCGGGGTGGGCATCCTTAATCAGGGTCACCAACTGAGCCTGGATCACGGCCTGCCCTGTTTCTGGCTTGAAAATCACGTTAAATGGGATGTCCTTTCATTTGGAGTTCAGGGTCGCAGATGGTCCTCTTCACAAGAAATCATCAGATGACAGGAACCTGTTTCAAAGCAAGATCTTTCTCAAGTCCAAATGCCATTATGCAGGGGTCATTTCGTAGAAAAAGAGGTGCAGGAGCTCATTAGCATAACTCATTGGCATATGCCACACCCCCTAACATACCGGAAGTGTGTCCGAAGGCAACACCCACCCCTCAGGCTCCACTTCACAGGTGAGTGAAACTGACCTGCTCTTCCTCCATTCCCTTCCCCATCCAGTACTTTGTGCAATAAAAATAAGCGTAAAGAACACACCCTCATTCTCTTCCTGCTCCCTTGAAACCATCAGGTTTCAAGTAGACTTGAGATACCCAGGACATGTGCACCACCCATCCCTTCCCCTTCCCCTCCCCACAACAAGACACCCTGTGACGTAGGTGGGGCTGAGAGGGGTCTTTTGAGAACTGCTCATGAGAGAACAGCTCTGAGAGAACTTGTGACTGGCCCAAGGTCACACCAGCAGCTGCATGTGGAGGAGTGGGGAATCAAACCCGGTTCTCCCAGATTAGAGTCCAACTCCTGACCACTACACCAGACTGATGGGGTGGAAGCCGCTGAAGGGTTGGTGAGATTTCTCCAGTACTTATGTGCCATGTGCCCAGATAAAAAATGGTATCCTTAGAAAATTTATATGCCACCTTGAGCAAGTCTCTGGAGAAGCAGCACACAGTCATAAGAGGAACAATGATAAAATTATCAATATTAAAACAAAACATTAAAAACAATAAAGACCCTAGCAGGGCTTTCCCCGGGGCGCTGCATCTCTGCACTGCTCAGGGAAGCCGGGGAGGGGGCGGGGCTTGGTCATGTGCCCTCCCCCTGGGCTCCTCACTCCTGGAGCTGCGCTCCTGTGCGCTCCCGCTCCAACGGACCCCTGCTTATCAGAATTCTGTATTCTACATTTAGTTGTTATGTAATTGAAAATGGTCAATAAAAAATTTATTTAGACAAAAAAAAAGTTGCTTCCAACTTATGGTGCCCCTGTGAATTAGTGATTTATAAAGCATCCTGTCATGGCTTAGGTCTTACAAACTGAAGGCCTTTGTGGTTTCCTTCATGGAGTCCGCCCATCTCATGTTGGGTCGTCCTCTTTTTCTACTGCTGTCAACATTTCCTAGCATTATTGTCTTTTCCAGTGAGTCTTGTTTCCTCATTTAGTCGTTTTAATGTACCGACTAGAGTTACCAGGTCCATCGGAAATGCCAGCGGGGGTGGGGGTGACATTCTGGGAGCCGGGAGCGCTGTCGTGTGATGTGCCTACGTCCCCTGAACGGGACATAGGCACGTTGGTGATGTCAGGAGCAACGCTCTGGGTTTGGGGCAAAACTCTATGGTAAAATCAGCCCCAAACCATAGAGTTTTGCCCCCAAACCAGAGCATTACCCCCTGATGTCACCAATGTGTCTACATCATTTCTGGTTGACGCAGGCACAATGCGTTTATTTTTGGCAACATTGCTGTTTGGGGGGGATTTCCTCCTGTTGGTCAACTGGCTGGCGGGGAGCAGGAGCCCACAAAACCGGGGGGTTCCCCCACCCCCAACTGTGGAATGTCAACCCTAGAACCTACTGTTATGTATTTCACATATTTTGCATTTATGTCTCTGAAGGCAGCGTCCAAAATCAGTTAAAACAACAATTTATAACAACGTGATTGCCAGTGGTTTGTGTCTCCTTGTATTCCACAAATATTAGATGTGAGACATCATTTTTAAGTGAGAACTTTTATTAAATTTTTTTTGCAGACCCTCTTCTCTCCCCCACCCCCTTTCTTTCTCTCTGAGTCTTTCTGCTTAGTTCCCTTTAAGGACAAAACATCGACACAACTGCACAGTTTCAAGACAACAGAAAGCTATCAAAATATACCCACAGGAGATCATTAACCACAACCAACAATAAAACAATACATATTTAATTGCAAAGCTAGCAGGGAAAATATGGAAAATAGAAAAATAGACAAGAGAAAAGGAAAGAGGGTGGAGAATCAAAATAGCAAATATCAATGAAAGCCTAGGGGAAATAAAAATGTTTTCCATCTAGCTAGTGCCTAAATTTTCAATTGTTTGGATCCTGGCAAATTACAGTGGGGAAGGACTTCCACACGTGAGGTGCCACAACCCAGTAGGCCCTGCCATTGATACTTATCTAGCTCAGTTTATTTTATTTAGGTGGGAAATCTATATACCACTTCCCTGGTAACATGCTTGGGGCAGCTCATAAAGTAAAATCAATACAGAAAAATCATAAAAACAGCAATGTAAAATTTATCCCCAGTTGGTGGCATAAAAACCTATTCAGCAATATCTGTAGAACAGGGTAGATGCAGACCTTAAAAACAGGGATTTTTGTAAAAAAAGAGGGACCACTTCAGGGAAAAGACTGAGTAAAAAGAAATGTCCTGGCCTGGCACCTAAATGTAGGCGCCAGGTGAGTGTCAGGAGGGAGGGAATTCCAAAGGCAAGGGGCCACCACTTACAAAGCCCTTTCTCTGGTTACCATCTCGCAGAACATTTGCATCATTCTTGTTTTTCCTGGCAATTTTTGATGGCCCCAGCCATTTTCCAGTTGGTGCTGCCACGTCATCAGATCAGCCTTCTGATTTTTGTTTGTGAACACCGGTGACATCACCACGGCAGACAAAGTTGTCCAGTGTCACTGGCAAAATAATATAGGATGCCTGAGCCAATAGGACTGAATAGCAAAAATGCCCAAGGAATTTGAGACCAAAGAACAAGTGTACAGGAAATGGACACAGAGAACTTTCTCTTCCTCTTCTGGAAGTTGGCGGCACTCAACGGAGTTGAAAGGCGGTAGATTCAGAAAGCACAGCTTCACACAGGGCATCGCTAACATGTGGAACTCCTTGCCACGGGACATAGAGATGGTGGCTCACTTATAGGCTGTGAGCTGTGATAACTACATGGAGCCTCCACATTCAGAGTCTGTGGAGCCCTGAATACCAACAGTTTTGATTCTGTGCTCTGCTTGTAAGTCTTCTTGGGGTATCTGGTTGGCCACCCTGAGGCACAGCAGGTGGATCCAGCAGAGTTCTCAAGAAGAAAAATGGCACCAGAAGGACAGTGACGAACAAATGCGTTGACAACATCGGCTGAACACGGCTTGAAAACGAGAGCTTCTTTCAGAGGCGTGCCACGAAAATGAATACGTAACAAGATAAGTAGCTTGGGCTCGATCCTATTTATAACGCTCGAAGGGACTTTGTGTGAGACTTCTGATGAGATCCAATAAGCCAGACCTTGTATTGCAAAATACAGTCTTTATTTCTTAATGGTCTTTCAGGAAACACTTGCGTTGTTAGTGATACCACATACAGAAAGGGAGGAACTGATATACGGTATTCAAACAGGAGTAAAAGAGCGGGTACCAATTAGATTAAAAATATCAAGCGCCAAAATGTGCTACCGTTACTTTCTCAAGGAAAAAGGCGCGTAAGCTGAACTAAATTCCCATCCCCGACCCTGTGTGTGTAATCTACATGCATTCCCACGCAAAAAACACCTGGAAGAGCGGAGGCCCAGTTGCCCAAGGTTACAAGTGCAGCAACAGAGATAACTGAAGTCTAGCAAAATAGATGAGTTCACTCTGAGGGAGGGGGGTGAGGAGGGAGGAGAGAGGGGGGGGGGAGAACTGCCAGGAGGGAAGCCGATGCCGATCTCCCGCCGGGACCTGAAACAGGGACTGAGCAAAGGAAGCAAACATGACAGGGAACCTGACACTTTGCTTTCAGGAAGTCCCCAAAGGCTCCCAGGAAGTGAGGAAAGGGGAGGGGAGGTGAACACACCGTACGGATCTATTCTGGGATTCTATCCACATGTGTCCCTTTTTGCAATGAGCAAGACTCAGCCTGGCAACTGGATCTTGCTTCCTGTTGTCCTGAACTGAGACCTCTAGTTGCTACATCCCCCCACCCCGAGCCAGACATTACTTGCTGTTACTGAATCCATCTGGTAGTCTTTCCTTTGGACATTCAAATGCTACAGGCTTAAAACTGGTTGAACGCTGCTTCCATCTCTGATGGGCACCCTGGGGAAATGTGGTGCCATCAGCAGGTGTGCTCTTGGATGGCTCGCGAAATAGGACTGTTCCAGAGCAGGAGTGGCTTAGCTTATGTACATCAAGTCATAACCAATTTACAGCAACCCCAGCAGGGGGCTTTCAAGGCAGGTGAGGAGCAGAGGGGGTTTGCCTTTGCCTTCCTCTGCAGAGTTTTCCTTGGTGCCTCCAGTTCAAGGACTGACCCTGCTTAGCTTCCAGGATCTGACAAGACCAGGCTACACCATGCCACCTGCTCACTGAGGCTTAACTTTGTAGTATTTAATTGACGAAAGTACAGACAGTACAGAAGGGGAAGCACTAGAGTTGCCAACCTCCAGGTGGGGTCTGGAGATCGCTTGCTTTTACAGCTGACCTCCAGCTGACAGAGATCAGCTCCCTGGAGAAAATGGCTGCTTTGAAGGGTCTATGGCAGGGGTGGGCACCCTGGCTCAGCGTAAGAGCCACCTAGATCAGGGGTGGCCAAACTTGCTTAACGTAAAAGCTGCGTAGAATAAACATCAGATGTTTGAGAGCCACAAGACATCAACAAATATTACCTGCTTTTATTGGAAAATAAGCAAATTTGTTTTTTATTAACATTAAATGAGACTGCCAAAAATAATAACAAAAGGGGTAAAAGCAGAGATTGATAATGATATTAATTTGTCCAATGATATTTGTTTGCTAATGATATTTAGCCTCCCCATCCGCCCTGCCGGGAGCCACATAATGTATGTGAAAGAGCCGCATGCGGCTCCCAAGCCACAGTTTGCCCATCCCTGGTCTATGGCCTTGTACCATGCTGAGGCCCCTCCCCTCCCCAAACCCCGCCCTCTCCTGGATCCATCCCCAAAGCCTCCAGGTATTTTCCAACCCAGACCTGGCAACCCTAGGAAGCACGGATGCACTCCTACAAGACCTGCCACAGGTGCTGCCCCAAACCTTGGACAGAAACCGGAGCCCTGAGAAACCGCACCCTTGCTGAGTTGTCTTTTTTGTCCTGAGCTGAGAAGTCCCAGCTGTGCAGCTTCCACATGGACTGTTCCTCTGAAAGGCTGGGCCTCGATCAAGAAAGCCAGCATCTTTGCTCACCCAGGCAAAACAAATCCGGGCCGATTAGCATTCTATTTCGGGAGTCATCATGCGCCCTGCAGCTGTACCTGGCACAGGAGGAAACTGAGCCACAGTTGGTTGATGAGACATAGTTATCCCAAACGGCAGCTAAATTACCGGAAGACGAGGATGCAGACAGAAGGGACTCATTCTGCACTCCTGGCCTGCGGTCAGATGGGCAGTTTGGCCCAATACAGTTGCATTACCCTAACGGATTAAATGGGCTTGTTCACACACCCACATCTGGCAGCCGTTCCCCAGTTGTACTCACCCCGTTATATGACCAACTGGATGTGGAGTAAATAGCCACACCCACAAGGACAGTAAGGTACTTACAGATCCCCACTCATTGATTCCACGTTTCCAGATGTCTGACCCCCACCCCGGTGCATGCTCAAACTGGTTTGGAACCTTTAGTTCCAGTTTTGCCATATTTTGTTTTAAAATGGTAGCGCATATATGCATGTGTGCACATACGCGCCCAAGAAATGTTCTTTCAAAAGGTCAGCGTTGTTAGGTCTCTTGGAAAAGTAAGACCAGACCAAGCTCTCTGTGGCTGATGTGCAGTACTAATCTGAATGGTCAACCACGGACGAAGCGTGTGGTGAGGCTGGATCAGAGTGGGAGTCTGATTGCAAATCTCCACCACAAAATGTGATGGAGGAATTAGTGGCACGCCCAAACCACGCCAACCTGCCTGTCTGACCACAGCCTTGGAGTGTCTTCTTTCAATGAGGCTACAGCCATCGTTGCAAAATATCTCCCCACCAGGGCCAGTTTGGTGGAGAGCCAGTTTGGTGTAGTGGTTAAGTTCCCAGACTCTAATCTGGGAGAACCGGGTTTGATTCCCCACTCCTCCGCTTGCACCTGCTGGATGACCTTGGGCAAGCCATAGCTCTGTACCAGCTGCTCTCTCAAGGACTGTTCTCTCAGAGCTCTCTCAGCCCCACCTGCCTCACAGGGTGTCTGTTGTGGGGAGGGGGAGGGAAAGGAGTTTGTAAGCCGCTCTGAGACGCCAAGTGAGTGAAGGGTGGGATATAAATCCAATCTCTTCTTCTACTTCTTTGTAGAAAAAGCCCAGCAGGAACTCGTTAGCATAATAGGACACACCCAACAGCAGGAACTCATTAGCATATTAGGCCACACCCCTGACAAGGTCAGCTTATTAGCATATTAGGCCACACCCCCATGTTACCAGAAGAATGGTTATCTAGCCACACCCACCTTTTGCTTCTTATTCTGTTTACCTCGTTTGTTGTCAAAACCCAGGGCTTTTCTTGTAGCAGGAACTTCTTTGCACGTTAGGCCACACACCCCTAATGTAGCCAGTCCTAATGAGTTGCTGCTGTTGGGTGTGGCCTATTATGCTAATGAGTTCCTACTGGGTGTGGCCAACTCAGGAGCCTGCCGGAACTCCGTTCCTGTGCGTTCCTGCCCAAAACTAGCCCTGCTCCCCACTATCCTGTCAGATGGAGCCTAGATTTCTATCTGGATCTGGCTACAATGCTCAGATTTCTGGGGAAATGTTATGGGATAGCCAGACCCTATGTAATAGCTTCAGGTGATCATGGGGTCCTTTTAAAAAAACCCCAAAGGCGTAAGTGAAAATTGTGCCAATGAAGGGGACCCTCAGCCTGGGCTCTTATTAGACGATGAAGGATATTGTGCTGACCCAGGATAGGCTGCAGAGTTTTATAGGCTTTAAGACAAAGGGTGTGGGCACCTCTGTTGTGCCCTCCAGTTGGATTAAACGTGAAAGACTGCTGGTCTAGATCCAGCCTATACAATTTACATAAGAACATAAGAACAGAAAAGAAGCCAGTGTTGGATCAGGCCAGTGGCCCATCCAGTCCAACACTCTGTGTCACACAGTGGCCAAAAACACCAGGTGCCCTCAGGAGGTCCAGCAGTGGACACTAGAAGCCCTCCCACTGTTGCCCCCCCCCCACTCGTCAAGCACCAAGAATACAGAGCATCACTTGCCCCAGACTGAGAGTTCCTATCTATACTTTGTGGCTAATAGCCACTGATGGACCTCTGCTCCAGATGTTTATCTAATTCTTTCTTGAAGCTGTCCAGGCTTGTAGCCGCCGCCACCTCCTGTGGCAGTGAATCCCATGTGTTAATGACTCTTTGGGTGAAGAAGGACTTCCTTTTATCTGTTTTAACCTGACTGCTCAGCAATTTCATGGAGTGCCCACGAGTTCTTGTATTGTGAGTTCTTGTATTGTACTCGGGGGTCATTTCGTAGAAAAAGAGGTGCAGGAGCTCATTAGCATAACTCATTAGCATAACTTATTAGCATAACTTATTTGCATATGCTACACAACCCGACATCACTGGAAGTACGTCAGAAGGCGAGAGAGAGAGAGAGAGAAAGAAAGAAAGAAAGAAAGAAAGAGAAAGCTGGCAGAGAGGGGACAGCTACTAATCCAAGCCTCAGAAATACCCCTGTTCTGGGAGGAGAGCTTCAGTGGTGGCTGAAGCCTTCAGAAGGCTGGTCGGAGGAACAAGGACCTTTCCAGGGGACGGGGTCATTTTGCTGCAGCCATGACACAAGCAGGCAGTCCCCCGCGGGGGGGGGGGAGGGGGCTGGCACAACTCCCGGAGCTGAGCTCCCCTGAGCTCCTGCTCGAAAGGACCCCTGATTGTACTTGTATTCTCAAACATAGCCCCATTACCCATATATTAAAGCTCCACCTCCCAGGCTGATCTGATCTTGTCAGCTCTCGGAAGCTAAGTACGGTCAGATCTGGTTAGTGTTTGGATGGGAGACCAACAAAGGAGCCCAGGGTTACTTTGCAGAGGCAGGCAATGGCAAACCGCCTCTGCATGTCTCTTGCCTTGAAAACCCTACAGGGTCACCAGAAAATCAGCTGCGACTTGACGGTGCTTTCTACCACCAAAGCCCTACCTGTCTTTTTCCCCTGCTGGGTGTGCAGAAAGAAAGAGAGGGTGTTGGTCATGTGCCAAAGGAGACACCGTTACTGGTTTAATGGGTCACAAGTTGTGCCGGTCTTTTTCTAAGCCCTGCCTGAATGGTTTGCTAGTGTCCTGATGGCTGGCTACTTGGTTTTGCAAATCCCAGCTTCGTTATAATGTTGACAGGGAAGCAAATATTCTTCAGCATCTTCCTTCAGTGTTTTTGGTTCACCTCTTGAGAAACGGAAGAGGGGCCGCAGGTTTTGCTTGCTGATGAAGTGGGAAGCGACGATAATAAATGTCCATCCTTGCCTCAAATATAATTAACCCAAGGAGGAGATTTTTCAAAACTTTTGGGCCCCTCCAAGGGAAGGTTTTATTCTTAGCCTAACAGGGAAGTGTCTGGCAGTGCCATTAATTACGGGACCGCTCTTGCCATGACAACCTCCCTGCCGAGAGCCTGCAATGGTTTTATCATCCTGACACCGAGAGTTTATTTCGGGCCAGCTGAGAAGCGCAAAGCAGGCTGGAGCACGGCGGTTGCAAAGTCCGGCCGTCTGCGGCATGCCAGCAGATGAGCCTCAGTCCTTTGGTGTGTCAAAAGACCAGCTTGACCAATGGTGGAAGCTAGAAGCTGGGTTTTTTTTAAATGTATACAACTGTTGGTATCTGGGCCACTGGCGTCAGCACACCCTGAGGTGGGGCAGTTGCCTGGGCCCATGGCTTCTGGGCCACTCATTAGGGCTGCCAGGTTCCCCATGGCCACTGGTGGGGGGATGAGGGGGTAGCGTTGCCAGATACAGGTTAAGAAACTCCTGGAGATTTGGGGATGGAGCATGGGGAGTTCAGAGTTTGGGGAGGGCAGGGACTTAAGGGGGGGGGACAATGCTTTAGAGTCCACCCTCCAAAGCCTCCATTTTCTCCAGGGGGAACTGATCTCTCTAGTCTGGAGATGAGCTGTAATTCTGGGGGATCCCCAGGTCCCACCTGGAGGCTGGCATCCTTGCAGTACGCATGCCTTTCCACTGCCTTCTTGTGAGCGCCTGTGCTCCCAGCTGCATGTGCTGCCTAGCGCTGCTGGCGAAGGGCACACGGGTGGTGCACAGAGCATCAGCATTCCTGTTGGCCATGCCGGGGGCACTCCAGCTGCATTCACCCTCCAGCTCCACTGGGGACACGGCATGCCGGCAGTGTGGACCGCTGTGATTGCAGGTGGCCGAAATGCTTATACAAATGGGCAGAGGATGGACGCAATGGCAGGTTGGACCACGTGGGCGGGTGGGCTTGGAAGGGGCCCCTGAGCACTTTCTGCCCAAGACCCCTCAAAACCTGGAAGTGGCCCTAATCAGTATAGCAACAAATAAGGTCTTGCTTGAGGAACCGATGACGTCTTAGGATAGACAAAACGACAACATTTAAATAGCATATATGACTTGCTGCCTTTTGACAGCCTCTGTCTTTAAAAGAGGGATGGAAGAAGAAGAAGAAGAGGAGGAGGAGGAGGAGGAGGTTGGATTTATACCCTGCCCCTCACTTGGAGTCTAAGAGCAGTTTACAATCTCCTTCCCTTCCTTTCCCCACAACAGACACCCTGTGAGGTAGGTGGGGCTGAGAGAGCTCTTTGAGAAATGCTCTTTCCAGAACAGCTCTGACAGAACTGAGGCTTGCCTAAGGTCATCCAGCAGCTACAGGTGGAGGAGTAGGGAATCAAACCTGGTTCTCCCAGATCAGAGTCTGCACTCCCAACCACTACATCAAACTGACCATGAGCTGTCGTAGCTAAAGAGAACCTCTAGGTCTAAAGAAGTATACCTCCATAATTCCAGTTGCTGGGGAACACAGGTTGAAGGAGGGCTAGTGGGTTCATTTCTCACCTGTGGACTTCCCAAAGTATCTCACTGGCCAATACTGAGAAACAGGATTTTGGATTTTAACAGGGCTTTTATATTGCTGCATTAACGGACTTCTTGTTGTACCTTATGGGGATGCCTTACAGAGAATCAAAGTCCCATTCTTTCTTTCCACAGGTGTCCAGCCTTTGTGGGATGGATCCTGACCCCAGTGGAACCACCAGTCCTAAGAGTGGTGATGCCAGGAAGCAGCGTGCAGCTAAGAGAATCTTCTATTCCCAAATCCTCAAGGCAGAGAAAATGGGGACAGAAATTGGGGCAAACACCTGGAAGGTAAGAAAAGGCAGGTTAGAGCTTGAGCAAAACTTCTATATAAAATAGAAAAATTAGGGTGGGGTGGTAGGGACAGGAAGACTCACTTCTCATCTTAAAAATTATAAGGCAGGAAAAAAATGGGGCTAGAAAGTGGGACGCACAGCTGGGCAATGGAAAAACAAGGCCTCGTTCTGAGCAAAGCTTCGCCGGAGACGGGAGAAGTTAACAGGCAGCTTGAAGTGGGGAATTGCTTGAACAGGGTGCTAAGACCTGAAGGCTGCTAAGCCTTTGGTTCACAGCTCAGCTCAGTCCGGAGCATAGAAAGATGAATTATTACTGCGTGGGGCTGGCCATGCATTGCCCCCAGTCTGTTTCAGAAACCTTTGGTCGAGAGGCAAGGTATCAATCTTTTAAGCAACTGCAATAAATAAATCATTTCCAGGATTTGTGCCTCAGGCACGCACTCCCTTCCTTCCGGGCAAGGATTTGCGGCGGATCTCTTTTAGTCACTTAAGGGGGACGGCCACCCCCATCCCCCCAGTGGAAACAGCTCTTCTTGCCTTCCTCTGGCCCCCAGGAATGTCTTAGCCACCTGAGTCCTGAGTTCCGCTGAGTGCGCCATCCTGTTTATGAAACATTACCCAGCTCTTAAAGATCCCTGGAAGAGGATTCAGTCAATTCCAGCCTCTTTACCATTGCCCCACACACTGACCCCTCTATCCATAAGCTGGGTAAAGAGACCAATTTGGGTCAACCCGGCTTGTGAAAGCATCCGCAATGGTTTCTGGCGTGAACAAGAGAGCGGGTCTGTGACCTCCCCGGGGAACAGAATGGGCTGGGAGAGCAGCTGGGCGGTCGTGCAGGAAATGTGAATGGGAACCCGGGACTAGACACTCAAAAGGCCCCTTTGGGAAAGGAAAGGAAGAGCACCGCAGAGTCCAGTCAAGCAATCTAATTTATTACAGCAAGAGCACTAAAACAGGACCATTCCGATATACGAGAGATTAAACCAGTAATAACATAGCAATAGTGTCAAAACACTGATAGAATAAAATTAATAAAATCAGAAAAAATAAAATAAGAATCAGAGAAGCGTACATTTTTTTCAGCTAAAATAAGTTTACGTTTCCTAATAAGAAACAAAAATTTGCCACAGCATAAGTCACTGAACTCTGAACATCTAAGGAAATTGCGCAGGGCTTGTGGCCTAAGATCAAGATCAAGGGCGTAGACTTTTTCAATCCCCGGGGGGGGGCGGGGGCTCTCGTGCGCGCGCGCGCTCGGGACCATGTGTCCGCCGCTCTCCCCACCCCACCCCAGGGAGCCGCCGCCGCCGCTTCCCTCCCCCGGGCCGTGCCCGCCCGCTCCCCTCCCTCCCCGCCCCCCCTCCCTCCCTCCCTCTCCCCGCTCACCTCGGGCGGCGTAGGATCTCTGCTGCCTGCAGCCGGGGGCCGGCGCGTCGCCCTTGCGGGCCCCCGGCTCCCGCTCCACCTCGCATTTCTCGGGGGGGGGGCTCAGCCACCCCCGGCAAAATGAACGCCCGCCGGTGGCCAGTCAGCTGGCCGTCACAGCCTCTCTCCCCCCCCACCCCGCCCCAGGGAGGCAGGAGGGCAGGCCGGGGGTGGGGGGGAAGGAGAGGCGGCGACGGCCGGCTGACTGGCCACCGGCGGGCGTTCATTTTGCCGGGGGCGGCTGAGCCCCCCCCGGGAAATTTCGGGGGGGGGCTCGAGCCCTCGAGCCCCCCCATAGTTGACGCCCATGATCAAGATAAGACTGCAGAGGGCTAAATCTAGACAGAAGGGGATCTGGTTCCTCCTGATAGAACCTGCGGAACAGGAGGGCATGAGTAACTGATTCCCCCATATAAGCCATGCGTGGGCATAGACGTTCCTGCGTTGGAACTCGAGTGAATTTACTTGGCGGAACAGCGGAAAGGAGTGCCTCAAAACAGGCTCTGGAAAAGGCCCATCTGTAGGACTCATAGGTGATGTTAAATACAGAAGGGGCAGCAGTAAAATTAGGCCAAGATTTTAAATATCTGAAGTTCTCCTGTAGCCAGGCTTCTTCATTTTGTATTTCAATTCCAGTTCCAGTTCAGTTTGTTATGATCTGAGATCAGAAAAATCATAACCACAGTGGTCAAATAGACATTCCCGATGGTTACCTCACATTAGTTAAAATTAGATACGTTGTAACTGTAAATGTAAACTATTATGCTAGTTAAAATTGTTAAAATACACCCGATTCTTCTGTCTAATTTGGCGAACCTGAGCAAAAATCTCCTACTTTAGAGGCAATATCATTATGAATTAATATAAATTGCTTTACACTTATAACAGTCATCGACCAATGACACGCATGAGTCTATCAGTAATAAAACTTATAAATCTATCAAGGTATGATACTATTAAAACACATAGTTCCAATCAGGGCTCATTTCGTAGCAGGAGCTCCTCTGCGTATTAGGCCACACACCCCTGATGTAGCCAATCCTCCAAGAGCTTATAGTAGCCCCTGTAAGAAGAGCTCTGGCTTTACAGACTCAGCCCAAGGATTGATGTGGTCCAGCCTTCTGTGTTTCCTTTACTGAGTTAAGAGAAAAAGGTTCCTGCCTTTCCATCTGAGTAGCATCTTTTAAGGTGGTGTATAGAGATTCACAGAACAACTGTTGAAACAATTGTTGAACTCACTTAGTGTCCTGGCCCCGCTGCTGGACCTCCTGAGGGCGTCTGGTGTTTTTGGCCACTGTGTGACCCAGAGTGATGGACTGGATGGGCCATTGGCCTGATCCAACATTGGCTTCTCTTTTGTTCTTATGTTCTTAATTACAAACTCAGGCAAGCCCGATCTCGGCAGATCTTGGAAGCTAAGCAGGGCCAACCTTGGCAAGTATTTGGTTGGGAGACCTCTAAAGAATACCAGGGTCGGGAGGCAAAGGCAGGCGATCAAGCCACTTTTATGAATGTCCTCCAGGCCTCAGTAGGAGTTGCCAGAGGTCGCCATGACTTCCAGGCATGGGCACACACACACACACACACGCAAAAATACCCCCCCCAAAGAAACAATGACAAACTAAACAGCCCCTAAAAGCAGTTTTTAAAAGAGCAAGTTTGAAAAGCAGCAAAAAAAAAAAATCACTCAACAGGTAATAAAATAAAACAGCCAATGAAACAGCTGCAAAGTGTTTAGGGAAAGTGGCACAGCAGTTCAAGTAAAACGGGGGGTGAAAAAACTAAACTAGCAAGCATATTCGAATGAGGATAAAATCAAACTGATTGAATTTTTAACTAAGTATCTTGAGACCAATGATATACAAAACCAGTCTTGCATTAGCTATAGAATAAATGACAATTTACCAGGTACATTTTGTTCATTATACCTTTAATCGATGGGAAGGGAAGACGCTGTCAGGGATGGGTATCAGTCATGCTCATTCAGCCTAGCCCAGGGGTGGGCAAACTTGCTCAGCGTAAGAGCCACCTAGAACAGGGGTGGCCAAACTTGCTTAACGTAAGAGCCGCGTAGAATAAACATCAGCTGTTTGAGAGCCACAAGACATGAACAAATATTACCTGCTTTTATTGGAAAATAAGCAAAGTTGCTTTTTATTAACACTGAGACTGCCAAAAATAATAACAAAAGGGGTAAAAGCAGATATCGATAATGATATTAATTTGTCCAATGACATTTGTTTGCTAATGATATTTAGCTTCCCCAGCCGCCCTGCCGGGAGCCACATAATGTATGTGAAAGAGCCGCATGCGGCTCCCAAGCCACAGTTTGCCCATCCCTGGTCTATGGCCTTGTACCATGCTGAGGCCCCTCCCCTCCCCAAACCCCGCCCTCTCCTGGATCCATCCCCAAAGCCTCCAGGTATTTTCCAACCCAGACCTGGCAACCCTAGGAAGCACGGATGCACTCCTACAAGACCTGCCACAGGTGCTGCCCCAAACCTTGGACAGAAACCGGAGCCCTGAGAAAGAGCCGCATGCGGCTCATGAGCCACAGTTTGCCCACCCCTGGCCTAGCCCATCTCACAGGGTTGTTGTGAGGTTAATAGGTTAACCTGAGCTCCTTGGAGAGGATTAGAAACCTACTGGATGACCTGGGGAACAATTTATTGGCCAGATGTGTTGGACCAATGCATGTTGCCTACAATTACTCTTCTTCTTTAAGCATTCTCGGTAGCAAGTTGTGTGGACGAGGCTTGCTCTTAAAACCAAAATGGATCCATATCAGTCTTGTTCCGTCACAACCTCTCCTCATACTGGGCTTATAACAGCCTCCCTGGACAACTGCAAGGTATTTGGCAAGAGCCGCCAACACAAAAATGCTCACCAGTCACCAACTCTTTGTGCTAAACGAGCAATTAGCCAGAGCGCATTAAGAGAACCGCAGCCTTGCTGTTGCCTTCGGAAAAGGAAGAGAGAAGACCCACCGACAAGAAACTGAATGACATCTGCTTACCTATAAACCCCCCCCCCCCAATCCCACCCCCTGCCCTGGACCGAGAAGTCTCATTCCCTCGGACATGGCTTCCGTCCCCAGCCCAGAAAAAACACGGGACTCGATTAATATTTTATCAAGCAGCGATTGAGATGCACTTATTTAAAACAAACGCACTGAATAAGGGGTTTTGTGGTTGTGCTCCGGGCAGAGAGAGAGCTTCTTGGAACGCGGCCCTCCACGTTCTTACACGGGGATCCGGCAGGTTGAAATAAATGGGCAGGAAATAATAATCGGAATCAATGGCTAGGGCCTCCAAACAAAGCAGTTCGGATCAGGGCGCCATGAATTCTCTGGCTTCATAGTTGGCAGTGACGGGCATCGGCTATCCAGCAACAGCAAAACAGTTTTTTAAATATATTATAATATTTTTATTGTCATTTGTTTAAATAAGACATTATTCCATTATTCATTTAAATGATTTTTCCATTTTCCTCCCCTTCCCTCCCGCCTCAGTCTAACCGTCCTCTTCCAGCCAGGAGCACAAGGCTTGCATCGTCCACCAAATGTCTTCTTCTCTTCTCTTCTTTAATCCAATTCAGGCAGAGCGACCATTTCTTCTTAATCCTTGCTGTTCTGTCTTCCCACGACGAATCTTGTGTCAACGTGGCCGCTATATCCGACTGGACAAAATCAAACAAATAATTATGCCAAGCTTTCCCTGTCCATTTACTTTTATCTTTCCATCCTAATGCTATTACTGCTTTCCCAGCTAGTATTATTGCTTTCAATAGATCTTGACTGTTTTTCTCTATTTTCTCGCTACCTAGTGTACCTATAGTCATTAATTCGAAGTCTATATTAAGCTTTACCTTAAAAAGCTTATCTATTACTTCTAGTATATTATTCCATAGTTTTTTAGCCTCTGGGCATTCCCACCACATATGGGAATACCATCCTTTCGCACTTTTACGGTGCCAACAATTGGGACTTAAGCCTGGGAACATATTTGCTAGGATGGCCGGCGTTCTGTACCATTTAGTATAGAATTTTAATTCTAATTCTCTAAATTTATGCATTTCTATTCTCTTAATCCCTTCCATTAACTTTTCTGCTTTCTGCCTCGTTATTTTGGTTTCTGTGCTCTATTTCCCTTGCAGCTGTCCTATACCCCCTTCTTTGTCTGAAATCATTTTCTTATATATTGCTCCCACTATTCCTTTTTTAGATATTCTCATTAGTTTATATATCTCTTCTATTGGTTCTTCTATATCCATATTATTGTTTTCTATTATTTTTTTATCTTGGTGTATAGGCCTGCTACTTTTAACCAATACTTTGCTCCTACTTTCGCTTCTATGATCCGAAGTGGCTTTAAGGTATTTGCTGTCAACATACCTGTATTTTTCGCTCCATAAGACGCACCTGACCATAAGACACACCTAGCTCCGCTCGGTTCCATGGCTTGGGAAAGGTGAGGGGGGTTTAAGACGCACACACTTCCCCCCCCCTTTTTTGGGAGAAAAAGTGAGTCTTATGGAGCAAAAAATACGGTATCCTGTATTGTTCTGTACCCTTTTCGTTTAAGTAAATCCCACCATCCATGGTCTTCCCCCTCCTCTTCTAATGTTTCGAGTGGCGCCCATTTGGACGTCCTTGTTAACCACTTTGTCTGCCACTTCCTCCACACTGCTAAGGTACTCTCCCTAGGTCCCATTTTCCTTTTATAATCCTTAATCTGTTTGCTTGTGAATATACCAAATCTTCCTACTCCTTCATTCGCCTCATTTTCAAATTTGACCCATTTCTGATCTCCTCCTTCTCCTACGTCTAATAATGCTTTTAACTGGAAAGCTTCATAGTAACTTGCTATATCTGGTACTCCCCATCCTAATAACAGTAAAACAGTTAACTAGGTAACTAAGGGCAAGGCACGCATTCTGTGTGCGGAAGAAGTGCCTAAATGCATGTCAGGTTAGCAAATCTTATCAATCAGTCGTAAATAAATGCTATCTGGATGGCCCAGGCTGGCTTGATCTTGTCAGATCTCAGAAGCTAAGCAGGGTTGGCCCTGGTTGGTATTTGGATGGGAGACCACCAAGGAAGTCCAGGGTCCTGACACAGAGGCAGGTATTGGCAAACCACCTCTGAACATCTCTTGCCTTGAAAACCCTTCAGGGTTTTGTCACTTGATGGCACTTGATGGCACTTCAGTTGTGACTTGATGGTACTTTCCACCACCAAAAACAACAGTGTGTTTCAGGGAGGCGCTGTGGCTCAGTGGAAAAGCCTCTGCTTTGCATGCAGAAGGTCCCAGGTTCAATCCCCGGCACCTCCAGTTAAAAGGACCAGGCAGGAGGTGGTGGGAAAGACCTCTGCCTGAGAGCCTGGAGAGCTGCTGCCAGTCTGATGGTCCACTGATGGTCCACTTAAGTGGAGGAAGAAGGAGGAGGAGGGGATTTATACCTCACCCTTCACTACCCAAAGGAGTCTCAAAGCGGCTTACAATCTCCTTTCCCTTCCACTCCCCACAACAGACACCCTGTGAGGTAGGTGGGGCGGAAAGAGCTCTGACAGAACCTGCTTTTTCAAGAACAGCTCTGAAGGAACTTGTAACTGACCCAAGGTCACACCAGCAGCTGCAAGTGGAGGGGTGGGGAGTCAAACCCGGTTCTCCCAGATTAGAGTCCGTGCTCCTAACCAATGCTCCCAAGAAGCTGCGGAGTCTTGTGAGCAAAAATTCTGCTTTGGGAGCTACTGGCGTTAAAGTTGTGTGCAAGGGGTTTGGCTGCTGCATAAATTAGTTTGTTCTGGAGCCCTCCTGCCTGAGCTAAGAGAAAAATGTGTGAGCCGGAGGCTAAAAAACTGTGAGCTAGCTCACACTGACTCAGCTTAGAGGGAACACTGCTCCTTACCACTACACCTTTGTGTCACTGCCTGTAATCATCCTGTTTGAATTTTGTGTGGAGGACAATGGTGGGGGAGGGGGGCTGGTGAGAATGTGTGTGTGTGTGTGAAAATGCTTAGCCATTTCACAACTGTTTTCTTAAGAGGCCTCCCAACTGGGTAAGTATGTGAAATGACCTTGGATGCCTGTCTCTGCTAGCTGGCTTGTAGATAATATGCTGTAGGTTGCAGGTGGGGAAAGGAGGGCTAACGATGCACGCTAGCTTTAGGTGGGCTGAGTGAATGGAATGATCGGACGGGTCACTGGGGGCCTTGTTTGAATCATGTATAATTCCTGAACTGGTGCCAACCTGGTCAGTTCTGACACAAGACAGTCTTAGCTTGAGACATCCTAATCTCTCAATAAACCAAATCACTCCCAAGAGAGGGTTGTTGAGAGTAACTTTGTTCAAGAGTCTGACAGCAGTATTTATTATTAATTTATTTATATTTGCATTATTTACCATCCGCCTTTCTCACTGGGACTCAAGGCAGATTACACCGAGCGAGTCATAGAATCGTAGAATCACAGAGTTGGAAGGGGCCGTGCAGGCCATCTAGTCCAACCCCCTGCTCAAGGCAGGATCATCCCTGACAAGTGTTTGTGCAGCCACTGCTTAAAAAATGCCAGTGAGGTGGAGTTCACCACCTCCCTAGGCAGCTAATTCCACGGTTGCACAACTCTTACTGTAAAAAAAAGTTTCCCCTAATTTCCAGCCGGTACTTTCCAGCCTTTAATTTAAACCCATTCTTGCGCGCCCTCTACTCTGCTGCCAACAGGAACAGCTCCCTGCCCTCCTCTAAGTGACAGCCCTTCAAATATTTCAAGAGAGCCATCGTGTCCCCCCTCAACCTCCTCTTCTCCAGACTGGACATTCCCAAGTCCCTCAGCCTTTCCTCAGAGGGCTTCTTGGTCTCCAGGACCCCCGATCATCCTTGTCGCTCTCCTCTGGACCCGCTCCATTCTGTCCCCATCCTTTTGGAAGGGAGGCCTCCAGAACTGCACACAAGACTCCCAGTGCAGCCTGACCAATGCAGTGTACAGCGGGACTATGACATCTTGTGATCTGGATGTTATCCCTCGGTTGATACACCCCAAGATCACATTAGCTCTTTTTGTTGCCACATCACAACGCAGCCAACCTTATGGGACATCAAACAAACAATGCAATAGGATTAGGATTGCAGAAGTCTGGAAGCAATCAGAAATCTAAAACATCGAGACTGAAACATCGCATAAGGATTAGAAGGCACATAAAGTGGTGCAAAAATTACATATTAGGATCCAATTTACAGTAAGCGATACCCAGTAGCACAGACCACAGTCCCTACCAATCGATCCAATTAACTTTGTGAACCATTTTGTACAATGCAGCCCTATTACCTGCACAGAAAAGCCCTCTTGAATAATTCAGTTTTGCAGAGTTTGTAGAAAGCCAGGAGGGTGAGAGCCTGCCCGATCTCCTCAGGCAGACCATTCCACAAGGCAGGGGCCACAACAGAGAGAGCCCCGATCTGGATAGTCCAGGCTACCCTGACCTTGTCAGATCTCAGAAGCTAAACATGGACAGCCCAGATCTGAATTTTGAGGGGAGACCAGGCCACGGCAAACCCTCTCTGGATGCCTCTTGCCTTGAAAGCCCTACTGGGTTGCCATAAGTCAGCGGCAACTTGATGACACTTTCCAGCAACTCAACAGAGAAAGCACTTTTCCAGGCAGCTGCTGATTTTGCTCTTTTGTCAGGCTGCACCGGGAGTCTTGTGTGCGGTTCTGGAGGCCTCCCTTCCAAAAAGGATGTGGACAGAATGGAGCGGGTGCAGAGGAGGGTGATGAGGATGACTGGGGGCCTGGAAACCAAGAAGCCCTGTGAGGCAAGGCTGAGGGACTTGGGAATGTTCCGTCAGGAGAAGAGGAGGTGTGTGTGGGGGGACACGATCGCTCTCTGGAAGTATCGGAAAGGCTGTCCCTTAGAGGAGGGCAGGGAGCTGTTCCTGTGGGCAGCAGAGGAGAGGACTTGCAACAATGGGTTTAAATTAAGGGCAGGAAGGTCCGGGCTGGAGATTAGGGAAAACTTTTTCACAGTAAGAGTTGTGCAACAGTGGAATCAGCTGCCTAGAGCGGTGGTGAGCTCCCCCTCCCTGGCCGTCTTCAAGCAGCGGCTGGAGAAACCCTTGTCAGGGATGCTCTAGTCTAGGCTGATCCTGCACTGAGCAGGGGGTGGGACTAGATCAGGGGTGGCCAACCTTGCTTAACGTAAGAGCCACATAGAATAAACGTAAGAGCCACATAGAGATGTCTGAGAGCCGCAAGACAGGAACAAATATCACACACACGTTTTTATTTTTAAAAATATGCAAATTTGCTTTTTATTAACGTTAAATGGGACTGCCAAAAATAAAAACAAACGAGGAAAACCAGTTATAAGAAAGAGAGAGAGAGAAACTAGGAAAGCAAATAGATGGGAGGGAGGGAGGGAGGGAGGGAGGGAGGAAGGAAGGAAGGAAGGAAGGAAGGAAGGAAGGAAGGAAGGAAGGAAGAGAGAAAAAGCATGCCTTCCCTTTGCTTCCCCAGCCGCCCTGCCAGGAGCCGCAAAATATGTGTGAAAGAGCCGCATGTGGCTCCCGAGCCACAGGTTGGCCACCCCTGGACTAGATGGCCTGGATGGCCCCTTCCCGCTCTGTGATTTTATGATTAGCAGGTTGGCCACTGCACAAAACTGCTGAGATGAGCCCAGCTGTCATGGCAAGAGCGTACAGGGAGAGGCGGTCCTGCGGGTCAGAGGGGTCAAGGCAGTGAAGGAAGGGCTTTTGTGTGTGATAGCGAAGACCTTAAACAGAGCACAGGGAGTTTTCCGTTCGGACTCATTTGCTGCAGAATTTGTGCCATCCCTAGTCAGAGCACCGAGGCGAATGCAAAACCTGCAGCTCTTCCCCGGGTCAGCCTGCAGTGCAGTCAAGGCCTTACCCGAATTCACCTTGTCCCCTTTCCCCACAGAACCTCCCTGTTTGGAGTTTGCTTGCTTCCAAAATCAACTGTGCACCTGTCATGAATAAAGATTAGCTTGATTTGAAGGCGGGGAGGGGGTGAGTGATATAAAAGAGAAAAACTTAAAGCAAAGGCTGGGGAAAAAAACCCTGGCTGGCAGAGAATAGATGCGTCAGGCTCCACAGGCATTCCCGCAAGGGTTTCGATAATAGGGTTGAGCAAAAGAGCTTTCTGCATCCCTCTGTCTTGTTTTGCCACTAATGGCACAGCGGCAGCTCAAGTGGCTCATCAAGGAGTTTGTCAACTCTGGCAAACCAGGACCCGCAGTCAGTACCTGACGTCTTTCGAGGAGTGACGGGGAATTAACCCTCGACGCAGACCAATGGCGCTTACGTTGACCCGCTCTGGCTGGTGGTCATAAGGATGACCTGGAAACAGGATAGTGACTAATTGCAAACGGATTGGGTCGCTATCAAGAGACTGGGGTGGAGTAGGGTTCCCAACCTGATCATCCCAGAACAACATTAGGTTCTACCTGGTGGTGGAAAGGGAAATCAAATCACAGCCAACTTGTGGTGGCGTCAAAGGATTTTCAAAGGATTGGTCTCCCATCCAAGTACTAACCATGACCGATGGCAAGCCACCTCTGCCACTCACTTGTTTTGAAAGTTCCCTGCTGGGGACATTCTCTCTCTCTCTCTCTCTCTCTCTCTCTCTCTTATGGCTACTGAAGTAGTAGAAAAGATCAAGAGTCCCGGAGCACCTGAAAGACTGACAAAATATGTGGCAGAGGAGGAGCTTTAGTGAGTCACGGCTCGCTTCTTCAGAAACAGAAGTGAGCCATGACTCACGAGAGCTCCTCCCCTGCCACATATTTTCTCAGTCTTTCAGGTGCTCTGGGACTCTTGATCTTTTCTGCTGCTACAAACAGACTAACACGGCCACCCATCTTAATTGATGGCTACTGGACACGGCTGCCCTTTTCAAAGGGTAGAGCTTCCAACAAATACTATTTACAGCCTCTGTGCCTTGTTGACCAAATAATAAACAATTTCTGCACTAAAATATCTCACGAACTTGTTTAGGTCTGAAGTAACCCTGCACACCCTCCCAAAAATCTTTTCTATTCAAATGTATCTCTTGCTAGAGACAGTTTTCTCTCTCTCTCTCTCTGACACGGTCTATTCATATTCCGAAAGAGTTCTTTGGTGCCTTCCAACTTCATTTACAATTCAACAAGAAACGCTCTTTCAGTTTGATAACCTCATCTCCTTTACAGCCAGGAAACAAAAGGGAACCACATGTTTCTCCACTGAACTTCTAACAATTGGAATAGAGTGAAAGGCAACCAACTGGCTTCTCTCTTTTCCCAGGGTGTTGCGTTTCCCCCATTCAACAGAGGTCACCTTTCGCGGTCGGATCACCTTGCCTTTCATTCCAAGGGCACGTAGGCGTGCGGTATTCGTGGGGCCTGGACTTTGGTACTGCAGGATTGCAGAGCTGGATAGGAAAACCAGAAATAGTGGAACTTTGCATCCCTCCGCAGAAAGCCCCTTGCTGGGGTTGCCATAAGTTGGCAGCAACTTGATGGTACTTTGCACACACACACACACACACACACACACACACACACACACACACACACGCAATCAATCACAGATATAAAAAAACTTGGGATAAAGTTTTAGAGGGTAGCCATGTGGTCTGCAGTAGAACAGCTGTATGTGAATACAGACCAACAAGATTTCCCCTGGTGTAAACTTGTCATGGTGCAATCCCAAGCAGGGATTTTGCCACTTGGAGGTCAGACCGTGGGCAGCCCCCACTAGAAAAACAGCATTTAAAGATAACCCTTTAAATGCTGTTTTTCTAGAGGCACCCCTTGGAGTTCAGGGAAGGCGTGCAGCCAGCAGTCGCCCCTCTCCCCTTGCAAGGGAGATGGGTGGTCGCACGCCATCCCTGAACGCCAAGCAGCAATTTTGCCACTTGGAGATATGGTGCAGGCAGCCCTTGTTAGAAAAACAGCATTTAAAGGGTTCCCTGGACGCAATTCCTGTACACTTGGATGATTCTTTGATGTGACCAAACATGTAATGGCGCCGGCCATGTGGTCTGACCGCATGGCCTGGAAAAGGTACAAGCTTGAGGTAAAAGAACAATAGCACCCAGGCTCCTAAAGATCCACCTATCAGGGGCTTAGCGTATTCAAATGAACCAATGTAATTTCTGGTGGGAAGATTAACCTATCTCACAGTGTGGGTGTGGACCGGGGCGAGGCTTTTCTGTGCATATAAGATGACCCCTGGGCCACCTCAGGTATGCTTGTTCCTGACCTCCAATAAACTCCACTATGCTGAAACTCACTCCACCGGCCTCCAGACTCCAGTACTTCTCACCTTTAAATGCTGTTTTTCTTTGGGGGGGGGGGGGGGGGCTGCCTGCACTGGATCTCCAAGTGGCAAAATCATCACTTGGAATTCAGGGGCAGCATACAGCTGGCAGGCAGTCACCCCTCTCCCTCCCCTCCTGCAAGATTTAAAGGATCCAGTTTGGTGTAGTGGTTAAGTGCGCAGACTCTAATCTGGGAGAACCAGGTTTGATGCCCCACTCCTCCACTTGCAGCTGCTGGATGACCTTGGGCAAGCCATAGTTCTATCAGAGCTGTTCTCTCAAGGACAGTTCTGGAAAGAGCTCTCTCAGCCCTGCTTACCTCGCAGGGTTTCTATTGTGGGGAGGGGAAGGAGACTGTAAGCTGCTCTGAAACTCCGAGTGAAGGGCGGGGTTTAAATCCAATCCCTCCTTCTCCTTCTTCTCAGCTAGAGGGCCCTTTAAATCTTCGAGGAGGGGAGGGAGAGGGCCGGTTGCAAGATTTAAAGGGCCCTCCAGATGGTTGATGAGCCACGTGGTCCCGCCGATAAGCTGGAAGGCCATTGTCTTGGCAGAGGAGAGGAGGGGGGAGAGAGGCAGCAGCTGTTGAGGAGCCTCCCATTTGAGGGGGCAGAGCCCTGAAATGCCCCATCAGAGTTAGGGGCCAGTGTGGCAACGTTCTACTCTCTACAGTCAAATCATCCTCAAATCATAGAGTTTTGCCCCAGAACAAGAGTGTGGCTGCATGACATCCTCAATGTGATGCAGGGGTCCGTTGGAGCGGGAGCGCACAGAAGCGCAGCTCCGGTAGTGAGGAGCCCAGGGGGCGAGCACATGACCAAGCCCCGCCCCCTCCTCGGCTTCCCCGAGCAGTGCAGAGGCGCAGCGCCCCGGGGAAAGCCCTGCTAGGGTCTTTATTGTTTTTAATGTTTTGTTTTAATATTGATAATTTTAACATTGTTCCTTTTATTATTATTTTTTTATAAAATTTTATTGATTTTACCTCTATTTTTACATCTATACGCTAAATTCTATACTAAATTACCTTATACAGAAAATGCTGAATAAAATGATCATTTTTAGTAGGTTAATCAGTTTGAGAAACAAAACTTGGTTTAACTAGTTACACATGTTACTGCTTCTAAAAATCACATAGCTGATTTGCTGGTACACATAACTTTGGAGCACGCTTATTTTCCATTAACATATACTTAGTGCTTGACATTTAACAACAATGCAAAGTTTATTTCTTCTTTTGTCCTCTTCTTTTCTTTTTGGTCTCTTCCATGGGTTTGGGAGCTGCAGCTCCCTTCTCCGAGTCTGAGTTTTCTTCTTCGCTTTCTGAGCTATCCAAACCATATATACTTTCCTGCTGTGCTAGCGAATCGTCTGAGTCTCTCTCTTTTTTCTTTTTCTTGCATTTTTCCAAAAAAACTTTCGCTTGTTCAACAGAGTCAATTTTAACATTCTTTTCTTGATAGCTGAAACACAGTCCCTCCGGAGTATTCCATCAGTATGTAATTGATTCAGACTGAAGCCAGGTAGTTAAACTTCTGTAGGCTTTTCTTCTTTTTCTTATTTCAAATGGAATGTCCTTTAATACCTTGATGTCTACCTCCTGGATCTTCAGCGTTGTTCTGTTGGTGGCTTTTAAAACCACATCTCTTGTAGATCTTTTGGAGAATCTTATCATCATTTCACCTGGCAGGTTTTTCTTTTTGACTAATTCAGGATAGGTCCGATAAACCAAATCCATGTCGCTTATTATTTCTTCCGCTTTTAAACCTGTCACTGCTGCCAAAGCTTCACTCACTAGCTTTTTAAGATCCTCCCCTTTTTTTTCAGGGACATTCTGAAGTCGAAGGAAGTAACTTGAGCGTTCCATCTGCAATTTCAATACATTATCACATTGAAAAGCCTTTTCTTTTTCAATTTTTTGTAGTCTTGAATCATGCTTACTAGTTGTCGCCTTTACTTCCAAGAGATCCTGCTGCAGCTTTTCTGTTCATTTACTTGATTCTTTCAGTTCATTTTGCATTGAGTCCATTTTGCTGTTGAGAGTAGTCATCTGATCCACTAGTGGCCGCAGCAATGCTGAAAATATTGAGCTCATCTCTGTGGTATCACCCTTTGAACTTGGAGGCCCGCTTCCTAGTTTAGGGGAGGGTTTTGGCCGCCCCGTCATTGTTGCAGTTTCGCTTTTATTTACACTTAGATAAGAAGGACCGTAGAAGAAACAATTGTAGTCGCACTAATGTCTCTCAAAAGGTCTTTTCGCCGTGTATGCGATCCAGCCCTTTAGCATTTTTAAAACGCTTTTATAGTTGCAGTAACGCCGTGGGAAAGTCTCAGCCGCTTCGGTAAGGAGAAGGGGGGGGGGAACGCGATCCTCCCTTTCCCTCCCCGTCACTTTATTTGCTGTTATATTTTGCAACTCACGGTTTTCACCATTGCGTTTCAGGTGTGTTAACTGCTTCTCCGCTGGGCATTTTCTGCTGCTTCTCGGTCACGCTTACGCAGCCCGAAGGCTTCCTCGGCAGGGGAACCTACGGGGGTGATGAGGGGGGTCTCAATCCTGTGGTCGCCACCATCAGGAGAGTCTCCCCCTCGTGCCACCCCAGGCAGAGCCCCTTCGCTAGGGTCTCTGGGGGTTCGGCACCCGTCCAGAACCCCTTCACCCTACCGGGCACGGATCGCCTCTCCCGCATATGCGGAGAGAGGCGTCCGCCATTGAGTGCGTCTCTTTCGGAAGTCATCATTGTTCCTTTTATGACTGTGTGCTGCTTTTCCAGAGCGCGTCTCTTTCAGAAGTCATCATTGTTCCTTTTATGACTGTGTGCTGCTCAAGGTGGCATATAAATTTTCTAAGTATACCATTTTTTATCTGGGCACATTTTTTATCTGGGCACATGGCACATAAGTACTGGAGAAATTTCACCAACACTTCAGCAGCTTCCACCTCATCAGTTTGGTGTAGTGGTCAGGAGTTGGACTCTAATCTGGGAGAACCGGGTTTGATTCCCCACTCCTCCACATGCACCTGCTGGATGACCTTGGGTCAGTCATAGGTTCTTTCAGAGCTGTTCTCTCAAGGACAGCTCTGGAAAGAGCTCTCTCAGCCCCACCTACCTCACAGGGTGTTCATTGAGGGGAGGGGAGGGGAAGGGAGTTTGTAGGCTGCTCTGAGACTCCAAGTGAAGGGCGGGGTATAAATCCAATCTCCTCCTCCTCCTCCTCCTCCTCCTCTTCTTCTTCTTCTTTGAAGCGGTATGAGTGATTTCAGATTAGTCGCAGTGCTTCCTCTAAGCAGTGGAGTCTTGTGAGCAAAAATTCTACTTTGTGAGCTACTGGCATTAAAGCTGTGAGCGAGCAATTTGGCTACTGCATAAATCAGTTTGCTCTGGAGCCATCCTTCCTGAGCTTAGACAAAAATCTGTGAGCCGGAGGTTTAAAAAACTGTGAGCTAGCTCACACTCACTCAGCTTAGAGGGAACACTGGTCATGGGGTAAAAACACGGTGACCCTGACCTGGCTAGCTCAGGAGAGCCCACATCTAGCTCGATCTCAGAAGCAGGGCGGGGTCGACCCTGCCTAGCATTTGGAGGGGAGACCTCCACGGAATGCTGTGGCTGTGGCACAGAGGGAGGAGATGGCAAACCGCCTCTGAACATCTTTTGCCTTGAAAGCCCCATGGGGTCGCCATAAGTCAACGGTGACTTGACAGCACTTCCCACCACAGAAAAAACTGTGCGATAAATGATGTGTCGGATTTGCAATTGCATACGTTTAAGGGCTCAGTGAGAACCGGTCACCTTCCTAGTTTTATTTTAGATTGACAGCGCCTCTGAAAGCCACCGCGCTTCGCCTTCCCAATTATTAAGAAAAGCAGAAGCCGTGAAGACAGTCGTGTGCAGGCCGAACAGACCCGCCGACCCCCCTGGCCAGCAGTACAACACACACCAGTGGCTTTTAAGGCATCGCATTTCGCCTGGCGAGGGGAATCCGAGGAGAAAGCCATTTGCGCCCAGGAAATATGCCGACCCAGATGCTGCTCTGTGTCTGTTCCTCCTCTGACAGTTGACAGCACTGAACGTGGTGCTTGGACCGGATCCCAGTCAATGCCTGCTTATGGCGTCAGTTATCCTGGGATAAGAACCCCTGGATTCGCTTCAACCTCTGGCTGACCCTGTATGATCCGTTTGTGCCATTCAGGGCCAGGCGGACAACGTATGTATTTTGCTGTGGTCCCAGGCAAGACGTGCTTTTTGCTTCCTCCTGCTGGGCCTGAGGCCCTGTGGGAATACAGGCTGGGGAAGAAGAAGAAGAGATTGGATTTATACCCCGCCCTCCACTCCCCAAGGGAGTCTCAGAGCGGCTTACAAACTCCTTTTCCCTTCCCCTCCCCACATCAGACACCCTGTGAGGTAGGTGGGGCTGAGAGAGCTCTTTCCCAAGCTGTCCTTGAGGGAACAGCTGGTCCAGAGCTATGGCTTGCCCAAGGTCATCCAGCCAGGTGCAAGTGGAGGAGTGGGGAATCAAACCCGGTTCTCCCAGATTAGAGTCCGCGCACTTAACCACTACACCAGACTGGCTCACTGATGTTAGTGGGAGGGGAGGGGAGGAGATGCCCTCCCCTCCCCTCCCGCTAACGTCATGCTGCCCTGGGGCTTGGGTCCTTTGGCTGCAGACCCAGTTCTGCTGCTCTCTATTTCACATAGCTTTATCCTGCATCTAGTTGTTATAAGGACAGAAGTTGCAGAAAGTCCCAGGTGCGATCCCCGGCATTGCCAATTGAAAGGATCTGGTGGTTGTGTGAAAGGCCTCCGCCTGAGACCCTGGAGAGCCGCTACCAGTCTGAGTGGGCAATGCTGACCTCGACAGACCAACGGTCTGATTCGGCAGAAGGTAGGGACATGTGCTCACGTGTACTGCTTCTCCTTATTCTTGCCCTGACCTGGATGGCGCAGGCTGGCCTGAAGCGTCAGCCACATACGCAGTTTGTGGTGCTAGAGTGGCGTTACCTGAGCGGAATCAATAGCCCCCCCCCCCTCCAGACAAGGACATCTGCCTCCCAATGTTCATTCTAAGCCATGGAGTCTTGTGAGCAAAAATCCTACTTGGTGACCTACGGGCATTAAAGTTGTGAGTGAGCGATTTGGCTGCTGCATAAATCAGTTTGCCCTGGAGCCCTCCTTCCTGAGCGAAGACATAAAGCGGTGAGCCGGAGGCTAAAAAACTGTGAGCTAGCTCACACTCACTCAGCTTAGGGGGAACACTGCTGCCTCCCATGGCACAGACTTCGGCAGCCTGTGCCGTTCTGCAATGGAAGCAGAATAGACAGATACTGGGAAAAGTCCAGTATGAACGGATTGTTCACGGTTCCCTCCCGGTTTTCTGACGTCTGAATGCTTTTGCAGCGAGAGGAACCTGAAAGGGATGTCTGAACTTGCAGATCTGTTTCCGCCACTTCTTTTTAAGTTGCTGCTCATATGCACACATCCATCCGCCTGCATTTAAATGAAACCCCACCCTTACAGCTCATCCCATGGTTGAAGTGCAACACTAATGTGGATGCTCCCCCATGGGATGGCCGCGCAGATAACCCACCACAGGGTGTGCCGTCTGGATGAAATGCTCCACTACACTTTGAGCCGGTACAGTTTGAGGCGCCACCATATCACGCCAAGCTGCCAGGGTGACCGCAGCCTGACTGTGTCAAATCTTGGAAGCAAAGCAAAGTCAGTCCTGGTTAGTACTTGGATGGGAAAGCACCAAGGAATTCTTGGCTCTCTGTACAGAGGCGAGCAACGGCAGGGGAGGGACCATGGCTCAGTAGCAGAGTATCTGCTTGGTTCAGTTGCAGGTTCAATCACCAGCATCTCTAGGTAATAGGGGATGTGAAGGAACTCTACCTGGAGGGCTGCAGACAGTCTGAGTAAATAGTATTGACCAGGGCTCATTTCGTAGCAGGAGCTCCTTTGCATATTAGGCCACACACCCCTGATGTAGCCAATCCTCCAAGAGCTTACAGTAGCCCCTGTAAGAAGAGCTCTGTAAGCTCTTATAGGATTGGCTACAAAGGAGCTCCTGCTACGAAATGAGCCCTGGTATTGACCTTGATGGACCAATGGTCTGATTCAGTATAAGGCAGTTCCCATGAGCTCATATGGCAAATGACCTCTGTTCATCTCTTGCCTTGAAAACCCTACGGAGTTGCCACAAGTAGGCCACGATTTGATGGCACTTTAAACACACATTCTTATTCAGGGAATGTATAAAATCCCAAAAGGAATTCATTTTCACAGTTCAGAGCAACAGACTCTTGTCTTCTGTCTGTCTTATCAAATTTCACTCGCATGTTCACTGCAGCCTAGGTTTTGTAGTCTTAAGGCTGCGTACACAGTAGTTCATCATCGTGGCTTCTGTGCAGTCCCACATGGGACAGGCCAGCCATGGAGAAGAGCTAGCAAGCTTTTAAAATAATTTTGTTTTTAGGGTGGGGGGTGCATTTTAAGGCAGTATGTGTTATTGGCTGCCTTCATTCAAATGAGAGGTTTTTCTGTGGCTGTAATAATAGTCACAGCCAGTGAAGGATTAGGAGCACCCATTCTCCTTTAGGCTTTCCTTGTTTTTATTCCCCAGCCTTTCTCCCTTCCTCCCATGCCCAGGCTTTCCCCCCTTTTTATTCCCCTTCTGTGATTCTTTTGCAAAGCAAGGAGGGAAGTATCTTGTTTGGCTCTCCCTCAGGTACCAGACATTTGGGGTTGGTTCCACCTGCTGCGGCAACAGGCTCAAAATGCTTGGGGACCCCTGCTTTCCGTACCCATGGAAATAATTCTGCTTTATAATCAATATTCATAATCCAAATAACCAGGGGTCATTTCAAGCAGGAACATGCAGGAACGCCATTCCAGGAGTAACAAGCCCAGGAGCGGGCACATATGGAGATGTGCTGCAGAAAAAAGCAAAAACCAACTAACTTGATCTGTATTTTCATGCTTGTTGTAGGGTTGCTTCCCTGCAAGAGTAAAGGAAACCTAAAGTTTTAGTCAAAGTGTAAAGCTGGCTCACCAGCTCTGAGTTGGGAAATACCTGGGGATTTTTGGGGTGGAGCCTGAGCGGTGGGTGTTGCTTTCTGACACACTTCTGGTGATGTCTAGGGGTGTAACATATGCAAATAAGTTATGCTAATGAGTTATATTAATGAGCTCCTGCACCTCTTTTTTTACAAAATGACCCCTGCAAATAACAGATTTTTCTCTTTTTCAGATTTTGGCTGGCTCTGTTTATATTGTCATATTTTTAAAATGCCATTAATTACTTGCTTTCATTTCAGGATGTGATCTCAAAAAAAATTACTTTCTCACAGTTGCACTGTGTCAAGTCTTTGTAGTCTTAAAGTTTTCCATTGTTGTCAAAGGAAGTGCAGAAAGCAGGAGCTCCTTTGTTGTGCCTCGGTCCAGATCAGCTGAAAACTTCCTTTCTACAGAGCATTTATGTTGAATTTTAATGTCACTTGTATGGGTTATTTTCCAGTTCCTGTGAGCTATTTCAGGAGCCAGTTATGGCTGGGAATTTGATAAAATGTGTGAATATTAATTCTAGCATTTTGAATGCGGTGTGTACCATATGAGACACTGCGAGTATACAAAGTATTCGTTGTCCTGTTACCTATGCAAAGAAACTAATTCAAAGGTTTGCTGAACTAATTCAAATAATACAACAGATTCAACCAAAGCATGTTTCTGCCCGGAATTTTGGAAAACACTTCCAGTTTAGCGGCACCCTGAATTTTAGCTGGAATTCTGCTGAAAACCCAAGCAGGGAACAAGTCTAGTGTTAGATAACACAGCGTGGGGCTCAGACTGCGAGCTCTTCAAGTCAGGCACGCCCTCTGTCCTGATTTGGTTGGAGGAGGCACTGCAGGTAATCCCAAGGAGTCTTCCTGGTCCTGGAAATCAGGTGTCTGCAAAGAGCCAATCCTGTGACACTTCCTGGTTTCAAGCTTCCTGGCTTCTCGTGATGCTGCCAGGCTATCCTTCTGTGCTGCCAGACTATGCCCGAAGAACGGCCTGTGACTTGGCAGTCCAGGGACAACTGGGCAAACACAAGCTCGTCTGAAGATATAGGAAACAGCTGGGAGGGGGATTCTCCAAGCTGGCATCCCCTGAGTCAAAGTGCTCTGTTCAGACTTGACCTTTCCTATGCAAATGTACAGCACACAGGCTCTCTGCCCTGATGGTCTAGGGACTCTCTAGTGCCGACTTGAGAAGAGGAGGGCTGTGTAATCGGAGCCGAAGTTCACGCACGGCACAGCTGAGATCCCAGGACTTTGCCTGGGAAGCAATAACCTTGGTATGCCCACAAGGCTATATATAGAGGGCGGGGGGGGGGGGGAGAGAGAGACACAGGTTCATAAAAGGACATGGGACTTTTCCAATAAGGGTACAAAGGTTTGCTGAATCTTCCCCACTCTTACATCCACCCAGATCCCTTAAAGAAATGCCAAGAACTCCTAGGGGTAATCACAACAATGTGTTCCTACTCCTAGAAACAAGTACATCTAGGAGTGGGTAACAGCCCGTGCCTTTGCTTGGAACCAGTGCTCCCTCTAAGCTGTGGAGTCCTGTGAGCAAAAATTCTACTTAATGCTACTGGCATTAAAGTTGTGAGTGAGTGATTTGGCTACTGCATAAATTACTTGGTTCTGGAGCCATCCTTCCTGAGCTAAGGCAAGAATGCAGAAAACAGTATTATTCCCTCCAACCCACTTTATGTTAAATGGCTTCACTTTTAAAATTTTCAACCATACAATCACAATTGATACACTCACTACATTTATACTAGAATTACACAGTGAACACTGGTAAAACGATGTACATTATTATATGTCTTTAAGATTTGTTCTGGCGTTTCTTAACTTGATGTTATATTGCAAGATGCTGAATGTTTTTGATATACTGTTTATAATGTTGTTGACTTTTTTCAATAAATATACTTTAAAAAACAAAAAAAAACCTTGTGAGCTAACTCACACCAACTCAGCTTAGAGGGAACACTGCTTGTAACCTCATGGAAGAGAGATGGGGCTGCCAGCTCTGGCTTGGGGAATGCTTGGAGATTTGGAGGGTGATGCCTGTTGAGGGGGAAGGAATTTGGAAAGAGATTTCACCTCGAATCTATGGTATACCATTGAGTCTGTCCTTAGGAGCTGTCATATTCTGCAGGGGAGCCAAACTCTGTAGTATGGAGGTCAGCTGGGAATCTGGGAGAACTCTGGGCTCCTTCCAGCCGACAGGCCACTCAGAGCAGAGACTCATCCTGAAGCACAGCAGGTGGGCTCCCCTGAGAACTGACGATTCTTACTCCACTCCAAAAGGAATTTTTTTTCCAGTGTACAAGTGCCTTGCATTTTAATTTTAAAACAGGCATGTACCACTGAGAGCACTGAGGGATGGGCAGAAAGAGGCATGGCTCTGACAAAGAATCGGGACGATGGCCCTTTCTGCGCTCTCCTTTTAATCCGAACAATTCTGCGCTGAAATCGAATTCAGCCAGCCTCATCCCTCAGGGCTCTCAGTGGTAAGGTAAAGATAAAGGCTTCCCTTCCTCAAAAGCCTGTCAAATACAACTCTAGAGGGCTGTGCTCATCTCCATTTCCAAGCCGAAGACCCAGCGCTGCCTGAAGACTTTTTCTGTGGTCATGTGGCCGGCATGACTAGACACCGAGGCACACGGAATGCTGTTACCTTCCCACCGAAGCGGTACTCATTTCTCTACTTGCAATTTCTTGCTTTCGAACTGCTAGGCTGGCAGGAGCTGGGGCCAGAGACGGGCGCTCACTCCGTCATGCGGCACTCAGGTTTTGAAGTGCTGAACTACTGATCTTCCGGTCTGCAGTTCAGCGTCTTGACCTCTGAGCCACCGCAGCCCCGCATGCCCAGTAGAAGGCGCAAATGATGTGCATTAGAATGCTTCGATGTTCCTTTAAAGAAATAACACCTGCCCATTGCCAGCATGGAGAGTTACCAATACCATTGCTCTGCATTGCCTGCCTGGAGCGCTCTCGCTGCTGTCTTGGAGTCCAGAGATGCTCGCAGGGGCTAGGGGAGAGCAGGCTCCCGCCTTACCCAGCATCCTCCTTGAAGCTCCATGCCCACCTCTAGCTGTCTCAGGGGAATATTGCAGCTCATTATAAGAGCTCTCCCACTGCTCAGAAGCAAAATTGTCACCTACAGACACAGAATTCTTTTTCCTGCCACTTCTAGTAACTGAGGTGGGCTTTCCTGGAAGATTCCTGCAGGGCCACCGTGCCAGGAGCAAACTGTTCGTGTGCTGCAAGAAACAAATTAAATGATTAAAAGTGTTTTTTTCTTTGAGCCTTTAAAAAAAGACCCTCCCGCAGAGAAGGCAGTGTGTGAGTCACTGTTCTGTCCAGGGCTATTTTGGGGCAGGAATGCACAGGAACGGAGTTCCAGCTGGCTCCTGAGTTGGCCACACCCAGCAGGAACTCATTAGCATAATAGGCCACACCCAACAGCAGAAACACATTAGGACTGGCTACATTAGGGGTATGTGGCCTAACATGCAAAGAAGTTCCTGCTACAAGAAAAGCCCAGGGTTTTGACAACAAACGAGGTCAACAGAATAAGAAGCAAAAGGTGGGTGTGGCTGGATGCCCACTCTTCTGGTAACACGGGGGTGTGGCCTGATATGCTGATAAGCTCTGCTGTTGGGTGTGGCCTATTATGCTAAAGAGTTCCTTCTGGGCTTTTTCTACAAAAAAAGCCCTAGTTCTGGCCTTTCCTTTTTGCAATCTGCTGTTGCTCTGGAAAGCATGGTAGTGTTGGTCATTTAGTCCCATCTCCGTGTCTGCTGTGATCAGAGCATTCAGTTGGTCCTGATGCAGCAAAACAATCCATCTTCAGAATGGGCTGCCTGTTGTGTCTCTGCAAGAGTCACTGTTCTGGGTGGGTCTCCTTCCAGTCCACAGGCTGCTCAGAGCAGTGATTCATGCAGAAGCTGTTAGCCGAATTGCTTTAATTTACGTTTAGCAATCAGCAAAAATACACGGGTTCTTGCCAACTATACCAGGGTCCCACCCCTCCCGGGAGTTCTCAAGGAAAGAGGCACGTGAGGCAGATGGCAAATTAAATGTTGTTTACTTAATGGTGTAGTTCACTCACACAAAAACAGATTCTCACACACATACACACAGGTCTAGGGAAATATAGAAAATAGCACTGTTGCAATTTGCAGGAGTTCATTGGTGGGGATTAATACGTTACCTATCCTGGAGATGGATCCTTGTTCCAACAGAAGATTAGAGTGACTTGGAAAGGCAAGCTGGACATGAAGGGGGGGGGGGGTAAAGCAGGGGACGATGGCTCAAGAGAAGCAGATGGCTCAGGAGACAGAATGCTTCTGCTCAAGGTCTTTTATTAGGTGGTCTTGGGGAGGGCTGCACAGACCACATCCCACTAACACACCTACTAGGCGGTCCGTCCCTTCTGGACCTTGGGATAGGAGAAAGGTGGTCAAAAGGGAGGAGGTCCAGGGGATGGTCAATGTGTGCAGAGTATGATCTCACCAGGAAGTGGACTTTGGACAGGGGTCCGATGACTCACCTGGCCACATCTATTGTTAGTCAATGACTTTGGCCGACTGGTTGATGGCCCGAACATTAGTTGCTAGGCAACTGTGTTAGCATAACTATGCAGGTACGTTGGAGGGGGCAGGGGTTGACCAGCGTGCTGAAACAGAGAGAGAGAAACCTCATGGCAAGAGGAGTCCTTTGTCTCTGTTCCAGGTGAACTGTCTAGGGTGTCAGCCTCCTGGCATGGGCTGGAGCTGGCTCCTATACTGAAGAAAGCACAAGGCCCTTCCATATGGGCAACCCAAAGTTCAGGCTTATGAATATCATAATTCATAAGAGCACTAGCAGTGCCTTGCTGGCCAACAAAGCACAGCAGGTGGACTCCCCAAGAGAACTGATAATCCTTAGTATATTCGACAAGGAAAGTTTTTTCTGGTGCGCAAGAACTAGGTGCCTTGCATTTTAATTTTAAACAGGTGTGCTTTGGCTGATAGGAACTTGAGTAACACCTCACTATATTAATTATTTTAAATTTCATGTGCCAATGATACCATACCAATAAAAGCTGGATTCAGCAGCCTGTATAATTCTACACGTTGAGACATAGGATTTTCAAAATCTGTTAATTGTTCTTTTTAATTCAGCACGTGACGTCATTTTTACACATGATTCTCCATATAACAGGAGGAAAAAAACTGAGGAAACATTCAGCAGTTGCTGTAGGTTCATGGTTAAGTAAAATATGGCTTCAAACTACTACACTGACTCAGGGAGGAATCGTAAGTAGGTCTACTCAGGAGTAAATCCCATTTTATTCAATGGGGCTTACTCCCAGAAAAGGGTTATTAGGATTTCATCCTCTTTTATTTTCTTTAACAAACAGCCACAAATTTTCATAGCTCCAACTCTGAATTATAATAAGTTCTAGTTTTTTTCTGTGTTCGTTTTATAGAGTGATCATTTTTTTGCAAATTTAATGGCCCAGAGGCAGAATTGCATGGAGTGTGTGTGTGTGTGTGTGGGGGGGGGAACTAACTGTTTAGTGTATTTATTGAAAACATTTCTATGCCGCCTTTCCACCCAAACAGAGTTCCCAAGGCAGCAAACATCCAAACATTAAAACACTAAAAACATGAAAATAGCATTTAAACTATTGATACAATTGAATGAAAACATATAAGCATACAAACACAACCAGTTTGGTGCCAGTTTGGTGTAGTGGTTAAGTGTGTGGACTCTAATCTGGGAGAACCGGGTTTGATTTCCCACTCCTCCTCCACATGCAGCCAGCTGGGTGACCTTGGGTCAGTTACAAGTTCTCTCAGAGCTGTTCTCTCAAGGGCAGTTCTCAAGAGAGCTCTCTCAGCCCCACCTACCTCACAGGGTGTCTGTTGAGGGGAGGGGGAGGGAAAGGAGTTTGTAAGCTGCTCTGAGACTCTGAGTGAAGGGCGGGGTATAAATCCAATCTCCTCCTCCTCCACTACAACCAGGGAGGGGGAGGGTCTCTCTGCTCACTGGGAGAAAGCCACCATATTGGAAAATGGCGGACACCCCTCTCTGTAGCTATGAAGACCCATATGTTTAAAGTAACTAATCACCAAATTATCGAAGAGAAACTATTTATAGTAGTCTGTGACAGACACTAAGGATGGTTCTATTTATTTGTAGAGGCAAGAACCGGTGGCGCAACTGAATAAACATTGATCTAACCATGAATCATCGCAACGTCCCTAGTATTAATGTCGCAAGACTACTTAATAACACTTTATTTGATTTCAGTTTTGTAATTTTGGGTATGTTTGTTGTTAACCACCTGAGGTGTTTTTAAAACAGAAATGTGGGCTACAAGTCCAGTAAGTAATTTAAAAAGAAATGCCTGTCACTTTTGCACAGACGGACAGTGTGAGCAAAGTTGGGTCAGCATGAAGATGCCAGTGGCACCCCCCCTCACAATCTGTACATTTCCTTTAGGGTGAGGTGGCCCTCTTGCGCATGCTGCTGCGGCTCCAGTGGGTTGCGAGACATCCATTGAAACGAGCCAGAACCGATTACATAAAGTATTTAGCGTATTGCTTGAGACCACATTGACAGGAAGCCAACATGATGATTAGGGTGACGTCTGCTGAGCCGGGGAAGGATTTCACTTGGGAACATCTGCTGCCCGCTTGCAGGGCCAGAGGTATTTTATATAAGATGCTGGCAGAACTTTTCACATTGTTGGGGAGAGTTGGGTTCTGTGTTCACATGTGTAAAAGGCGGCCGCGGTCACTTTTAACCTGCAGCCCAGCGGGATGACCAGAGCTTTGGTGCCGAGTCCACTTTGGGCAGGTTGCGTACAAAGTTCCACTCCCCCCTGTGTCCTCCTCTCCCCTGAGTTGGATTGCCGTACCTGGAGGAAGCGGTATACTTGTGATTACTGCGTGCTGCTCACAGGGGGGATCCTACAAGTTTTTCTCCTCTTCTCACTTGACAGTCCCTCCTCCCAGCACCCCTAGCCGACGTAGCTTTTGTCCATGCAGATCTAGGGTTGCCAACCCTGGCCTGGGAAATTCCTGGAGATTTGGGGGTGGAGTTTGGTGAGGGCAGGGTTTGGAAAGGAGAAGGCTATTAGTGGGATATAACAACATAGATAGGCTTTCCAACCTCCAGGTGAGGCCTGGAGATCTCCCAGTATTACAACTGATCTCCAGATGACAGAGATCATGGCTGTTTTGGAGGGTGGACTCTGTGGCACTGTACTTTGCTGAGCCCCCACCCACCCAAACCCTACCCTCCACCCCGGAATCTCCAGTGTTTCCCAACTCGGAGCTGGCAAGCCTAACCATAGAGTCTACTCTCCAAAGCAACCATTTTCTCTGAAGGAACTGATGTTTGTCATCTGGAGATCAGTTGTAATTATGGGAGATCTCCAGGCTGCACCTGGACAATGGGGACCTTCATGGATCCTGTGATCCCTGCCATGACCTTTGGAGTGGTCAAAAGAGACCCGTTCTCCATCTTCTACCAGTGGAAAATATCCAGCCCACTGTCTCCGTAGGCTGTTTTGTTTGGGAGCTTCCTGGGGAGATCTGGATGACCATTCTTAGAGACAGAAGTGTGAGAAAGGTGGTCTGCTCCATCTTGAGCGTTGGTTGCGCTCCTTCTGTTCTGTTTTGATGCTGATGGCAGAATTGCAGTGAGGCTTTTGGTAGCCGATGAGCTAAGTAGACTCAAAGTGTGGAAGGATTCCTGTTGGGGTTAACCAATTCTTGTGGTTTCCGCTGGTACAGAGTGATATTTCCACACCCACACACAGTCGTCCCAGTTGTTATCTAATTCTTGGGCCAGATATTCTCTTATTCCCTTGGAGAACCCCTAGAGCCAGAGGACTGGGCAGAAGAACTGGCTTTGACAGCAGTCCCAACAGGAGGCTGGGATGATCCTCCACCAGACCCAGGGTCAGCTATCCCATGACCACATGTGGTTGTGTATAGACCCATGACCACATGTGGTTGTGTATAGACCCATGGCAAGCTGCTGTCAGAGGAGACGACTGAGAGGTGATATGATCACCATCTTCAAGTACTTGAAGGGCTGTCATATAGAGGATGGGGCAGAGTTGTTTTCTGTTGCCCCAGAAGGTCAGACCAGAACCATCAAAAGAGTTTTCGGCTAAACATTAGGAAGAACTTCCTGACACTTAGAGCGGTCCCTCAGTGGAACAGGCTTCCTCGGGAGGTGGTGGGCTCTCCTTCTTTGGAGGTTTTCAAACAGAGGCTGGATGGCCCTCTGACAGCAGTGCTGGTTACATGAACTTGGGCAGATCAGGAGAAGGGAGGGCAGGAAGGGTTGCCTCAGTGCTTAGTTCTTGTGGCCCTTTCTTACACGCCCAGGGAAATGCTGGTCGCCACTTTGGGGTCAGGAAGCAACTGTTCTCCAGGCCAATTTGTCTGGAGATCCTGGAGGTTCTTAGTCATCTTCTGGGCATGGAGCACGTGGTCATGGGGGTGGGGGGAGGCATGTGTGAATTTCCTGCATTGTGCAGGGGGTTGGACTAGACGGCCCTGGAGGTCCCTTCCAACTCTATGATTCTATGACCTTGATAGACCAATGGTCTGGCTTGGTGTAGAGCAGATTTGGTTTTTACAGAGATGTTGCACTGGGGGAAATGGAGGAGGGATATACTGAGTGCCTGACCCTCAGCTACTTTCAGGAAGGACATGATTTAAAAGAAATGTTTGGTGCTTTCTGCAGCGTAGAACCGCCCTATTACCATGTAACACACGTTACTCCTCCGAAGTATCATGAGCAAAAGATGAGCAAAAGTCACATCCTAGCAGCTCCAGCCCAGGTTCCTTCCTGCCAAAGATTTCACTCCCTCAGAGGAAAGCCGACTTGGGTCCCAGCTGGCATTTCACGGGTTGGCAGGACGCTAAGGCACTGTGGCCCAGTGGAAGAAAAGGCTTACAGCTGTGGCCAACATTTCAGAAGCACGTCTCCAGCAAAGCCAGGTCTTCAGAGCAGCAGATGCACTCTGGAGTTCACCACATTTTGTCTTACGTGTGATTTTTGAGACAGCCTTGGCAGCACAAAACATCTTGGGTTAAAGCTGAGCTTTACACATACCTGATTCTAGCTTCTTTGGGTAGAAATGAATGTGGGGAGAGCAGAATCAGGGTGGAGTCTGCTGGCCCCCCTCCAACCTCCATGTATTTGAAGCGTCCCTTCTGATTGTACATAATAATTCCAGAGGGGTAACCATCACGGCCAGGTTAAACAGAAGTCCGCTGGTGCTTTGAGGACTTAAAAAAAAATAATTTATGTATAGTTCATGCCACTGCTGTGCTGTAGTGGTTAAGGCTGTTTTTACATCTGACTTTCCCGCTGGAATCATTCTAGTTCCAAAAAAACCTGCCCACACTTCTGTGCGGTGTGAAACCGTGCTGCCACTGAAATGTCCACATCTACTAATTGCCCTCCTGTGGTCAAGCTAGTATTCAACCGGCTTCATTCTGCTTTAAACAATTGCTGTTGATTAGTGCACTTAGACCCCCTGGAGTGAAATTTCACACCACTGTGAAATCAGCACAGGAAAAGACAGCAGTCAAACTACTTTAGAGGGGAGGTGTAAAATGACCCTAAGAGTGTCAAACTAGTATCTAGGAGAGCCAGATTCAAATCCCTCCTTGTGCTATGGAAGCTAGCTGGGTGACCTTGGGCCCATCATACTTTCTCACCTTGGGTTAGCCACAAGTTCTCTCAGAGCTGTTCTCAAGAGAGCTCTCGCAGCCCCTCCTACCTCACTGGGTGTCTGTTGTGGGGAGGGGAAGGGAAAGGAGTTTGTAAGCCGAGACTCCGAGTGAAGGGCGGGGTATAAATCCAATCGCCTTCTCCTCCTCTCCTCCTCCTCCTCTTCCGTCTTCTTCCTCTCTTTCTTCTTCTTCCTAATCTACCTCTCAGGGTTGTTGTGAGAAGAATAAAATGGAGGAGCGGATAATTATATAAGATGCTTTGGGTCCCGATTAGGGGAGAAGAGTGAGGTAGAAAAGAATTAAATACATTAAGTACATTCAAATAATTTTGTGTCTACAGTTCTTATTTATTTGAAACACTTGTAGACTGCCACTATGCTGTATTTGGTACCTGAAGCAGCTTGCACTTTTAGCAGAGATTCTAACAGCTACCATAATGTGTCAGCATATCATATTTCCCCCAAATATTATATACCGCTTTTCCAAATTAGTCCAAAACAACTTAGGGCAACTCATGCTTAAAAATACAGCATCCCAAGGCGAAAACTGTAGTAAAAGAAGTTCCGACAGGTTGTGATTTGAAAAGGGATATTTATCTTCATTCAAAAGAAGCAACCTTTTCCAGTCATAAGTTCTCCATAACAGAACAGATTTTCAGGCTCACTGGAACAACAAATAGGAAGGAGGAGGGCTTTTTTGTAAAAAGAGCCCAGCAGGAATTCATTAGCATAATAGGCCACACCCAACAGCAGGATCTCATTAGCATATTAGGCCACACCCTTGACAGTGCAGCTCCCTCCCAGGATCGGCTTCCCCAGGCGCCCCACGGCTTGCAAGGTGCCTGGGGGACCTGAGGGGGGGGCTGTAGGCGTGGCCAACTCAGAAGCCAGACAGAACTCTGTTCCTGTGCGTTCCTGCCCAAAAGTAGCCCTGGGAAGGAGCAATCCGGGCTTCCACTGTTCCAAGATGAAGGGGTGATCAGAGAAGACTAAGCTCTGACTGAGGCAAGCCATGCTTGGCAAACTGATAGGACAAACAAGAGCCATTTATTGGAAGGCCTATATATCAGGAGACACTGTCTCTCTACTATGGTGGTCTTCAATCCAGAGACTCTCAGATCAAAGGGACTCCTGGATTTGTTGGTGGGCCTATATATGGGGAGATGCCAGCTCTCTAACACAGTTGTCTTCAACCCAGGGACTGGGAATCTGAGATCACTTAGGATTCTCAGATTTATCAGTGCCTTGCCAGTGGACCTACATCATGGAAGATATTCATATAGTGGTCCTCAACCCAGGAACTGGAACTCTTAGATTTATCAGTGGACCTATATATTGGGAGATGCTGTCCGTCTAATACAGTGGCCTTCAAGCCAGAGATTGGGACGCTCGGATCGATTGGGACTCTTGGATTTATTGGTGGACCTATATATCAGGAGATGCTCTCTCTGTAATACAGTGGTCTTCAGCCCACTGGAACTCTTGGATCAGTTTTGAAGTCTGTATCATCAGCCCCTTCCCAAAGGGAAAGTCAGGCGTATTTCTGATGATTGGGTTACCATTTATCCAAAGGCCAACATTCAGGGGAGTACAACCCTCCCCAATAGTTTTGTTGGTCATCAGCATACCTCCACTGTGTACCACCGTTAAAGCTTTCCCCCAGCTCTGCTACAGAAAAAGAAAAAGAAGTTGGTTTTTATACCCAGCCCTTCACTCCTCGAAGGAGTCTCAGAGTGGTTTACAATCTCCTTTCCCTCCCCCTCCCCACAACAGACACCCTGTGAGGGAGGTGAGGCCGAGAGAGCTCTGAGAGAACTGCTCTTGAGAGAACAGCTCCGAAAGAACTTGTGACTGACCCAAGGTCACCCAGAGGGCTGCATGTGGAGGAGTAGGGAATCAAACCCGGTTCTTCAGATTAGAGTCCGCTGCTCTTAACCACTACACTAAACTGGCTGTAGAGGTGCAGAGCATGGGATTTTGTGCATGTAAGACACCCGCTCTGCCACTGAGCATGTGGCCTCTACCACGGAGACACTCTTCCCTGTTTGCAGGCTTCAAAACTTTCTGCCTCTTCAGCTTCCCTCCAGGAGTATGGGGCAAGTGGCGGAGTCAGCAGCGGACGGGGCAGGGGGCAGGTGTCTTCCGTCCAAAGTGACCGCGTGGTCCTCAGGGACCAAAGGGAGAGGTCTTCCTTAAGGCCTGGAGAAGCCAGTGGAATGAATGTTCTTGGTTGCGGGCTGAACCTATTTTTAGCTTTGATAGATGAGACTTCGTTCCCCTGGCTCACCACCCTCACTTTCCTGCCGGAGCTGCTGAGATTTTGCCTGCCTCCGTGGCTCCCACTCAGCTTGCCACTGTGAGCGCCAACCTTCTGAGCAGAGGCAAAGAAGTGAGTGCCATGCAGGGAGCCGGGAATCAGGCTTCCTGAGTCCTCCTCGGGAACAGCCGGGGGGGAAAAGCCGTGCAAGCCAGAGCGATTCATTTTAGAAGAAACCCGTTCTTAAAAATTTACTACTGCGGTGGCAGAGGAGTTCGAATTCTGGCGGCAGCTCGCTCGGTGACTTCAAGCTAGATGCTTTCTCTTTGATGTAGTGGCTAGGAGTGCGGACTCAGATCTGGGAGAACCGGGTTTGATTCCCCACGCCTCCACATGCAGCTGCTGGTGTGACCTTGGCTCAGTCACAAGTTCTTTCAGAGCTGTTCTCTCAAGAGCAGTCCTCAAAAGAGCTCTCTCAGCCCCACCTACCTCACAGGGTGTCTGTGGTGGAGAGAGGAAGGGAATAGAGATTGTAAGCTGCTCTGGGACTTCTTCGGGTAGTGAAGGGCGGGGTATAAATCCAATCTCCTCTTCTTCTTAACCCAATACAAATCACTAAAATATATACTCCGAAATAAAGCATAGTCAAGCAAAAAAGATGTGACCTTGGGTCAGTCACAAGCAGTGTTCCCTCTAAGCTGAGTTAGCGTGAGCTAGCTCACAGGTTTTCAGCCTCCGGCTCACACATTTTTGTCTTAGCCAAAAAAGGATGGCACCCCAGCAAATTAATTTATGCAGTGGCCAAATCACTCGCTCACAACTTTAATGCCAGTAGAATTTTTGCTCACAAGACTCCACAGCTTAGGGGGAACACTAGTCACAAGTTCTTTCAGAGCTGTTCTCTCACAAGCAGCCCTCAAGAGAGCTCTCTCAGCCCCACCTACCTCACAGGGCATCTGTTGTGGGGCGGAGGAAGGGAAAGCCGCTCCAGGTGAAGGCCGGGGTATAAATCCAGTCTCCTCCTCCTCCTTCCCCTCCTCCTCCTCTTCTCACTCTAATCTCTTTCACAGGATTATTAGGGGTATTGATTAATTCTTGATACATGGATAAAACCGTAAAGATAATTTCAGAGGACAGCCATGTTGGTCTATGGCACAACAACTAGATTAGAGTCCAGTCGCGCCTCGGAGACCAACCCGACAAAAGGAGATTTGACGCTTGGAAGTTTCTACCCTGAACATCTGGTTGGTCTCCAAGGTGCGACTGGCCTCTAATCTCATGGATAAAACCAGTTCAGTGAAGGGATTGCTCATGATTTTGCAGTGGAAACCCAAGTGGAATAAGAAGGGTGAGCTATGGTGCAGCTGTGTTTTGAATTTTATATGCCCTCTTCTCCTTCTTCCATAATATTAGAATTCAGGGGTATCAATGCAGTGTTCCTTCTAAGCTGAGTTCGTGTGAGCGCGCTCACCGTTTTTTAGCCTCCAGCTCACACATGTTTGCCTTAGCTCAGGAAGGGGTGGCTCCAGAGCCAACTAATTATGCAGTAGCCAAATCGCTGGCTCCCAACTTTAATACCAGTAGCTCACAAAGTAGAATCTTTGCTCACAAGACTTCACAGCTTAGAGGGAGCATTGGGACCAAGTGAGGTTGTCGGGCAATAGACTGAGTACGGACCGGATGAAGGAGCTTCGGATGACTTCAAGAGACAATGAGCCCCTCCCTTTAAATGCCCCCCCTCACACACACGCTCAGCATCCAGACAAGGTACAGAAAGATCCTTTGGTAAAGGTTTCGTTTGCCTCAGTTCTATGCAGCATTTCCACGCGCACATCAGAATCCTTGCTCCGCTAATAACCGTCTTCGTCGTTCCTTTGGTTGTCCTAATTAGCCTCTTTCCCTCTAGCATCACACACATGGCTGTCTGACAGCAATATCATTGGATTCCTTCCGCACAGTAGATCAAACACGCAGGCAGACATCAGGACAGAGTCACGCCGTGTTATAAATAAAGCTCGGAGAACTCCGTTTTCAAAGAACAGGAAACGAAGTGACGATCACCCGTTCCTGGCAGACAGATATCGCCCATGATATCATGAAATCACTCGAGCTGAGCTAGATTAGACTCTAGTAGGACCTTAGAGACCAACAAGGTTTTCGGGGTATAAGCTTCGGTGAGTCTGAGTTTTGTCTCTCGAAAACTTATACCCCCAAAATCTAGTTGGTCTCTACTGGACCTGAACTTAGCTGTTCAACTGTAGACTGACGCAGCTACCCTCCGAAACTTGCTCAGATTCTTATTTCCAGATTTTACAATGGTCTGCTTTGGCGATACTAAGAGATTACTTTGGATCTATAGTGGGCTTGTGACCCAGCCGGTGGGGCTCTACCACAGATCAGAGGTCCCCCACCCATGAGTTGAAGACCTCTGGGCTAAGGAGCATCCAAGAATACTGCGTGGTCGAAACGGTTTTAGAATTGTTTTAATCGGATTGATATGTTATGTTTTATTGTAAACGATGTGTTGACTCTATGGCTGCGGTCACACGGCCCTTAAATGCGGGAGGAAGGGCTATTTCCTCCCGCATTTAAAGGGGCCGTCTACAACGGCTGCAGAAAGTCCCGCGCCGAAGCAGGCTCAAATGCGGGTTCCTCCCGCATTTTCCGACCCCGGGAAAATCGACAGATTTCCCGGGAGTCACGGGAGGAACCCGCATTTGAGGTATCTGGACAGCCCTCTCTTGCAATCATTGCGAGAGCGGGGCTGTCCAGATGGTCCCGTCAGCCATTTCCCCCCCCCCCCTTTTACACTTGGGGGGGGGAACCCCCAAACTTACCAGGCGGCTGGCGGGTCCTTTGCAGCCGCTGCTGCTTCTGCCGCCATGGCCGCCTCTTCCGCGGCCGCCTCTTCTGCGGCCGCTTCTGCTGCTTCTGCCGCCGCCTCTTCCACCGCCGCCGCTTCCGCCGCCACCGCTTCTGCTGCCGCAGGGGTTGAGATGTGTAGACATCCCAACCCGTGGTAGAAAAATGTGGCCCCTTTAAATCTGGGAGGGCTCCTGGATTTAAAGGGGCCGTGTGACCGCAGCCTATGTAAGCCACCCTGAGGCGGCCTTGGCTGGGAGGGCGGGGTAGAAATTAAATATAAATAAATAAACAAACAAATAAAATAGAAGAGGAGGAGGAGAGAAGAGATTGGATTTATACCCCGCCCTTCACTATCCAAAGGAGTCTCAGAGAGGCTTACAGTCTCCTTTCCCTTCCCCTCCCCACAACAGACACCCTGTGGGGTAGGTGGGGCTGAGGGAGCTCTGACAGAAACTGCTCTTTTTCAAGAACTGCTCTGACAGAGCTATGGCTTGCCCAAGGTCATCCAGCAGGTGCAAGTGGAGGAGTGCGGAATCGAACCTGGTTCTCCCAGATTAGAGTCCGTGCACTTAACCACTACACCAATACTGTGGTGTCTGAGCTTCTCTTGGGTGCAGAAGGGAAAAGAGCTGTTCACCATCAGCCCCTGCGATCGGCAGGGCAGTGTGGACCATCTGGGCTGGCCAGGTCTCGTACAAATATAATTAGCATGGTCGGATGCCTTTGCCAGGTCAATGGAGCTACAGAATCCCAGAATCACAGAGTTGGAAGGGGCCATACAGCCAGGCCATCTAGTCCAGCCCCCCCCATGCAGAATCAGCCTAGAGCATCCCTGACAAAGGTTTGTCCAGCCGCTGCGTAAATTGCTCAGGAGGGAGAGCTCACCACCTCCCTAGGCAGCTGGTTCCTCTGTTGCACAACTCTGACTGTCAAAAAGTTTCCCCTAATCTCCAGCCAGAACCTTCCTGCCCTTAATTTAAAGCCATACTTGCGAGCCCAGTCCTCTGCTGCCAACAGGAACCACTCCCTGCCCTCCTCAAAGTGTAAAGGTAAAGGTAAAGGTTTCCCTTGCTTGGAAGCCAGTCGAATACAACTCCAAGGATGCGGTGCACATCTCCGTTTCCAAGCTGAAAAGCCAGCACTGTCCAAAGACGTTTCCATGGTCATGTGGCCGGCATGACCAGACGCCGAGCCGCAGGGAATGCTGTTCCCTTCCCACCAACCTATTTATCTACTTGCAACTTCTTGCTTTCGAACTGCTAGGTTGGCAGGAGCTGGGGCCAGAGCCGAGAGCTCACTCCGTCACGTGGCACTCGGGTCTCGAACTGCTGAACTACTGGTCTGCAGTTCAGTGTCTTAACCACTTGAGCTTCAAATACTTCAAGAGAACCATCATGTCCCCCCCTCAGCCTCCTCTTCTCCAGACTGAACATTCCCAAGTCCCTCAGCCTTTCCTCACAGGGCTAGGTCTCCGGCCTGGACTATACCTTCTGCAGTTCTAGAACTCAGTGCTGGCTCCAGCCCAGACTCACAGATCCCATTCCAGTAGCTGAACTCGGGGACCCTGAGCTGGGGAACATGCCATTCTAGCCTAAATCTAGTTACAGCTGGACGTAGCCCCTGGCCCTAACACGTGAAGAGGGCCAGCTAGAAATGACCTGGGTGGCCAAATTTGGATGGCCCAGGCTGTGCCGATCTACTGATACCTTGGACGCTAAGCAGGGTCAGCCCTGGCTGGTACTTGGATGGGAGACCACCAAGGGTGGCTATGCAGAGGCAGGCATCAGCAAACCATCTCTTCTCTGTCTCTTTCCTTGAAAACCAGGGGTGGGTGGGTCACCATGAGTTGGCTTTGACATGGCAACACTTTCCATCGCCGCCACCACGAGATACTACAACTTTCCGTGTAGACAAACATGGGTGTTCCCAGTTGCCCGTGATTTTGCAGCAGAAACCCAAGTGGAGTGAGATGGGTGTGTGTGCATGGATTCCATTCAGAACAACAAACGAGATTCCGTTGGTGAAGGAGAAGAAGCAGCGAGCGTGTCCGAACGTCACCGCCAAGAGAGGAATGGGCAGCAAGCCAGAACCCAATTCAGCCAGCGCAAATCTTCCCAAGAGTTCAGTCTGGTGTTCCAGGGGTAGAAAGAAAGACAGACACCCCCCCCCCACACACTAATTTAAAACAAAACCAGAGAAGAATGACCAAAGAGCCACAGAAGTAGCCAGCCAGAGAATCGCAAGTGTCAGATCAGACTTGTGGCTCCAAGAAGAGATTTCACCGTTGCTGTTCTTGTGCTAAAGCAGCAGGAGGGAGTGAAGCATTGTAGGAGAAGGTTTCTCTCTCTCTCTCTCTCTCTCCCGTTCTCTCTGTGTCTCACTCACTGGCTGTGTTACATTCTCTGTCAAGAGGCTTAGCTGGGAAAAGCGCTCCAGCCGCTGTGAACTGCAGCATCGTCTCTGGATCAAATAGCTGGAGTGGTGGCAGCGGCGGCGGCAGCACGGTGAACCAGAAAGTGACCCCAGCTCCACAGTGAGGACAGCACCTTCCCGCCACACACACACGCCGGAGCAGCACAAGGCCTCCCTCCCGGGTCTCCAGACAGGATCAAAGTGGGATCCAGAAGACCTCTGTGGAAGATGGAACCGTGGGCATCTCCCCAGCCCCTCTTGAGTCTGACAGCTCCGTCGGGGTAGCAGAGAGTCTGACATTAAATTCCTGTGCATTTGGATGCTCTTGAGTACTGGGATTTATTTTTTTAAGAATATGAATACTTTTTAAAAACATTTTTTTTTGGCCAAGGGAAAGGTGGGGGAAAGCTTGGATTTTATTTTTTTTCTTGCCTCCGAAGATCTCTACAGTTATTGCCATGGAGGGCTGGGTTCTCTTCCGAACAGGCGACGCGGCAGAAGTTTTGTGGGAAGCTCAGGAAGACCTATGGATCCCGACTTCCTTGGGACTTACGGGAAGAACTTGGGATTTGGTAGGATCCATGCAGTGAGAGGTAAGTGATGGATCTAGTGAAAGCTGGCTGGAGCACTAGACAGACACAGAGATCTGTTTGGGGCCTTGCGGACGTACGCACGCACGCACACACAGGACCACGGAAGGAAAGAAAAGCCCTTGCTTAGTGATTTGGTCATGCCACTTTCTACAGCTCTGGCACAAAAGCAGAGAATTTGCAGAGCTGGATTCCAGACGCTGGAAGATTCCTCAGAGGTGATCTAAGCCCAGAGTTGGGCTGGCGACAGGTCATCTTTAGTTTAATTGTCTCCCCCCCCCCCCCCCGGGAATCCATGAGGCCTACTGACTTGTTTGGTGAATTGAAAGCCGGAGGTCATACTCTAGATCTCTAGCAAAAACTGATCTGTTTTAGATGATGGTTAATGTGCTTAAGAATGGGAGGGAGATTTTGCTGAATCAGTCCACCTTATAGCAATGTCTGCCTTATCCTGAATCAGACCTTTGGTCCATCAAGGTCAGTATTTTCTACTCAGACGGGCAGCAGCTTTCGGAGGTCTTGGGTCTTTTGCATCGACTCCTACTCGATCCTTGCAGCTGGAGATGCCAGGGCTTGAACGTGGGGCCTTCTGCATGCCACGCAGACGCTCGTCCACTGAGCCATGGTCCCTCCCCAACCAGGGGGTTCTCTGCAAGAATCCCAGCAACCCGAAATAGTCAGTGGATGGTTGATATTTTTTGTACCACTCTGAGAGTAGATCTATACTAGCCCAAAGGTGATAACCATATAGAAAAGACCCCTTTTCTGAGCACCATGAGGGTTCTGCTGAGCTTCAGATCACCTCTCCAAGTTCAAGTTCTAGAGGAGTTTGCTGGTGACTGGTGTCGAATTAGATGTAGATCCAGCAAAGGGAAAATGGCTATCAGGCCAAGGAGTTAGAAGTTTCACATGAACTATCCTGGCTCAGGCCTCTTCCCAGAAAAATGATTTCTGAGCTCATATTGTGTCAAATTTTATGTCATGACCGTCTAACTGCTTATTTCTAATGTTTTAAAATGGAATTTTCGGCATCTCCCATACTCCTGCACATCCTGAGAACCCTATGATCTTGATCTCAGTATATAGTTATTTGTTTTGAAACTTTGTCTCTGTGAATGGGTGGGTCTGTGTGTGTGTTCATGCACGACTGAGCGCACAAGATCTCATAAGCAGTAAACTTCTCTTACAATATCCATTTAGATTCAGGTGGGGGTGGCCATGTCGGTCTGAAGCAAGAGACCCAAGTAGGAGTCCAGTGGGACCTTCAAGACCAACAAAGTTTCATTCTGGGCATTAGCTTTCGTGTGCAGGCAGACTTCTTCAGATGCATTTAAGTGATCTGGTTTGCTGATGCAGTCCAGTGGGTTCCAGATTCACAAGACAACAACGTAGTCTCTTGGAGCCAATGACGGCATGCATCTTTTCAGAACTTTTTTTTTAAAAAACTGGCCTTTCTCCAAGAAATTCAGGGCTGCCTGCAAGGATTTCCTTTCCTCCGTTTTATCCTCTAAACAGCCCTGGGAGCAGTGTTCCCTCTAAGCTGAGTTACTGTGAGCTAGCTCACAGTTTTTTAGCCTCCGGCTCACACATTTTCGTCTTAGCTCAGGAAGGGTGCGGCTCCAGAGCAAACTAATTGATGCAGCAGCCAAATCGCTCGCTCACAACTTTAACGCCAGTGGCTCACCAAGTAGAATTGTTGCTCACAAGACTCCACAGCTTAGAGGGAGCATTGCCTGTGAGGTAGGCTCGGCCAAGAAAGCAAGGGCCAAGGTCGTCCGTGGGTCGAGTGGGTATTTGGGTTTTCCAGAGCCTGATCTGACCCTCCCAATGTTACGCCCACTGGCTCTCTGAATTCCCAAGTTTTGTCAAAGGATCCAACAGGCTTTGAGAATTCACTGAGTAGCCCAAACCCATCCTCCAGGATTTTGGTGGCCATGATGAAACAACAACCCGGCAACTTTCTCTGCGTTTGAGAGTTTTAAAATCATGTTTTTGTGAATAGCTTATTTATAGTTACAGTTATTTATTTTGTTTTTATCATGCCCCTCCCTCCTGGGAGTTCACGGCAGGGTAGGCATTCCCTGTTTTCTTTAACAATAATAGGTTAGACGTGGAAACAGAGGCTGGCCAGTGGGTCACTCTGAGGTTCAAGGCTGAGCAGGGATTAGAACCCAGGTCTCACCCAACCCCCACCCCGGTCCAGCACCTGATCACAATGGCTCTTGCTAATTAGCCATTTTCATCTTGGATATTTGTGCCTCTGTGTTGTTGCAACGCACCATTCCTGAGGCGTCCTTAACGCCCCCTTGCTATTGCGAGACAGCCCTGAAACCTGCAGTGCATTTCTCTTTGCTCCTAATGAGTTTAATAAGCCCAAGAAATCATGCACCTCGAATGACACTGGGCTACAGGAATAGTAGCGTCTCCCTGCACAAAGTGGAAACACTAAAAAAAATGGCAAGGCACATATTTAGAAAGTGCCTTCGATTCCCACCCTAACATCTCGCTTGCTTGAGGATTTAGAAGTGACTGAAAGGTACCAGACAGAAAATGCAGAGTAACACCCGGAGCGTTAATTTCAGAACCGCAAGAGTGTGATGCCACAAAAGTTGTGAGGTTGTGCTGTTGTCTTTTCTTTTCTTTCTTTTTCCTTTTTAGGAACCCAGCCTTCTTCTAGTTTCAAGCCACCTGCTTTGTAAGAGGTGCAAGAATCTATTTTTGTGGCTGGTTCTTAGAAATGCAAGAGCTTATTTATGAACTAGGATTGAGCTCTGACGCTTTAAACATTTGCACTGGAGGTTCTTACTAACTCTGTTTGGCCAGAAAATTACTATAGTTTGGGGGGGGGGAGCCATGGCCTCCTCAAATGGGGGATCTGGGTGCAGACAAATGACTGATGTTTTAACAGATCCAAATGGATCCCAAGGCGTCACATGATAATAATTCTTGGCAAGGAAAATACAGTTTGTCAGATTGTACAAAAATAGTCTCCTGGTGGCACCTGACTCAGCAGTCTGGAAGCCTGTGCTTAATGTTTTTCTCTCCGAGGGAATTACGGTAGCCCCACTTAATTATTATTAAGCATGTCTGTATTGTGCCCTTTCTTTGTGGTGCTGAGCATACATGGGGAATCCTATTTTATCCTCACCTCAACCTTGTGAACAAGGTGAGGCTGAGAGATGGGCTGGCCCAGGGTCACTCATTAATCTTAATCAGAGTTAAACCCAAGACTTCTCTGCGCAAGGCCACATATGGTAAACCATGCTCTTTTCTGAGAGCATCCTGCCATGGAATCACTTTAGCCATCTCACTACCCAACAAGGTGTATTTAATTACCCTTCCTAGGTAGGTAGGCAGGCTGGTAGGTAGGTAGGTACTTGTAGACAACTAAACAGACAAACAGACAGACAGACAGACAGACAGACGGCTGGATGGATGAGAGAGAGAGAGAGAGAGATGATAGATAGATAGATAGATAGATAGATAGATAGATAGATAGATAGATAGATAGATAGATAGATAGATAGATAGATAGATAGATGGATGGATGGGTGGATGACAGATAAATAATAGATGATAGAAAGATATAGAAAGATTATTTATTTATTTATTTATTAAATTAATGTATATCCTGCCCTCCCCGCTGAAGCAGGCTCAGGGTGGCTCACATAAAATTCCATTAAGCAGATGAAGAAGAAGAAGAGATTGGATTTATACCCCGCCCTCCACTCCCCAAGGGAGTCTCAGAGCGGCTTACAAACTCCTTTCCCCTCCCCTCCCCACAACAGACACCCTGGGAGGTAGGTGGGGCTGAGAGAGCTCTGAGACAGTTGTCCTTGAGGGAACAGCTGGTCCAGAGCTATGGCTTACCCAAGGTCATCCAGCCAGGTGCAAGTGGAGGAGTGGGGAATCAAACCCGGTTCTCCCAGATTAGAGTCCGCGCACTTAACCACTACACCAAACTGGCTCTCCAGATAATACAAGGAATTAGATAGAATGTAAATATAAATATGAAAACACAACATAAAGTGCTAGTGTATCTCACGTGGCAAGGGCGAGGCATCAGTAGCATAAGGTACAGTCGGCAAAGATCTCAGTCTGGGTCATCTCGGCGTATACAGGCTGTCGACGGTGGTATTTATGTTGGGGCCGGGGCCTCCGCTGGTTAAGTGCGGCTCACTAATCGAAGGCCTGGTGGAAGAGCTCTGTCTTGCAGGACCTGCGGAACTGTAAAAGGTCCCGCAGGGCCCTGATGTCTTCCGGGAGCTTGTTCCACCAGTACGGAGCCGCCACTGAGAAGGCCCTGCCCCTTGTCAAAGCCAGCCTTGCTTCTCGGGGAACCAGATGGGCCAAATGATGTTGTGATGACAGACAGACAGACGGACGGACGGACAGTCAGACAGACAGACAGACAGATAGTAGGGTTGCCAGCTCTGGATCGGGAAATACTTCGAGAATTTGGGGGTGGAGCCAGGAGAGGGTTGGGCTTGGGGAGGAGAGGGGCCTCAGCATGGTACAATGCCATAGAGTCCACACCCTTCAAAGCAGCCATTTTCCTCCAGGGGAGCTGATCTCTGTTGCCTGGAAATCACTTGTAAAAGTGGGAGATCTCCAGGCCCCAGCTGGAGGTTGGCAACCCTAATAGATAGATCACTATTTTTATGGATGGAGAGGCAAAAAAAGGAGATGCAGAGAAAGTGACCAAGGGTCATACCAGCAGTCTGTAGCAAAGTAATGAATTATATCGAAGCTTCAGAGGCAGGTATCTTTGCTTTACTCTGCTCTGGTTAGACCTCCCCTAGAGTATTGTGTTCAGTTTTGGGCACCACAATTTAAGAAGGATACAGACAAACTGGAACATGTCCAGAGGAGGGCAATGAAGATGGGGAGGGGTCTGGAGACCAAGTCCTATGAGGAAAGGCTGAAGGAGCTGGGTCTGTTTAGCCCGGAGAGGAGGCGACTGAGAGGTGATAGGATCACCATCTTCAGATACTTGAAGGGCTGTCATCTAGAGGATGGGGTGGAGTTGTTTTCTGTTGCCTCAGAAGGTTGGACCAGAACCAACAGGTTGAAATTAAATCAGAAGAGTTTTCGGCTAAAGATTAGGAAGAACTTCCTGACAGTTAGAGCAGTTCCTCAGTGGAACAGGCTTCCTCAGGAGGTGGTGGGCGCTCCTTCTCTGGAGGTTTTCAAACAGAGGCTAGACTGGCCATCTGACAGCAATGCGGATTCTGTGAACTCAGGCAGATCATGAGTGGGAGGGCAGGGAGGGTTGCCTCAGTGCTTAGTTCTTGTGGCCCTTTCTTACACGCCCAGGGGAATGCCGATCGCCACTTTGGGGTCAGGAAGCAATTGTTCTCCAGGCCAGTTTGGCCGGGGATCCTGGAGGGGAGGGGCTCCCCTCTTCTGGGCATGGAGCAGGGGGGTCACTGGGGGTGGAGGGGAGCTATTTGTGAATTTCCTGCATTGTGCAGGGGGTTGGACTAGATGACCCTGGAGGTCCATTCCAACTCTACGATTCTATGATTCTATATCATTTGAAAACATGATGTATGCTCTAGATATCATTAGAAAACATGGTCTATTCAGGTGTGCTTCTCAGGCACAGCCCCTGATCAAATGAACACTAAAAAGGAACAACTCATTCATTACAAAATCATGTCTCCCCCACGAGTCCTGTCTATCAGATGTGCTCTGGGAGTTCCATACAAATAACTTAATTCCCAAGCGTGGGGGGGGGGGGGGGCGAGCACTATCCAGATTGAGGATGTAGTGTGTGTGTGTGGGGGATTTTCCTTGCAGTTTTCCCAGCCTGAAAAGGCCTGAGGTGCTGCTACTTTGGGTAGAAAGAGAATGACGGGGAAAGCAGTTTTTGCCTCATTGTGGAACCTTGTGTGTATTTCTGCATAAGTCAACACCAATGCTTTGGGGTAAAGGATGCTTAGTTTCAAAGAAGTCAGAGCACGGTCCACATTAGATTGTGGGGGTGAAGGTAAACCTCCCCACCGCCCTTGCCATTTTCCATCTCACCTAGTCGGGCCTCTCCCCAGCTAGAATGCCTTGAAGGGGCGGGAAACAGGGATCTCTTGACCTGCTTAACTTTCTTGTTGCCCCACACATCTGACTGGAAATCTGCAGGTAGCACAAGTCAGACCCGGAAGGTGGGGGAATCTGAGTTGATTCTGACTGCGAAACATATCAGCCTGTGCTTTAGGGATGCCAGCCTACAGGTGGGACCTGGGGATCTCCCAGAATAATAGCTCATCTCCAGACTACAGAGATCAGTTCCCCTGGAGAAAATGGAGGCTTTGGAGGGTGGACTTTAAAGCATTGTACCCCACTGAAGTCTCTGTCCTCCCCAGGCGCCACTCCCAAATCTCCAAGAGTTTCCCAGCCTGGATCTGGCAACCCTGCCCCCCATCCAGTGTTCCTTCTAAGCTGAGTGAGTGTGAGCTAGCCCACAGTTTTTTTAGCCTCTGGCTCACACAGTTTTGTCTTAGCTCAGGAAGGATGGCTCCAGAGCAAACTAATTTATGCAGCAGTCAAATCGCTCGCTCAAAACTTTAATGCCAGCAGCTCACAAAGTAGAATTTTTGCTCACAAGACTCCACAGCTTAGAGGGAGAATTGTGGGACCTGGCAGCCCGGGTTTTAGTTTATAGGACTTCTTTCTTGGGAAAAAGCAGGGAAGACCCCAAATCTCTGACTGGAAACTCTGGGGGAAACAGATTAGGCTATAATACTATTATAACTTGTACCTAAAAAGGAAGATACTTCCTCAGTCCTTCCAGCGCTTGGTATCTCCCGTCATCTGTAGTATTTGAAAAAGACCCCAGAAATTAACAAAAACTCCCCCCCCCCCGCACATCATTCTCTCCCCCACCCAAGTACACATGTCGTTGGCACACACAAATGAATAAATCCACATTATTTAATTATCTCCATATTTTAAGAATTGCACTCACAAAAGGAGTAGGCTATTTCTCAAGTTCCCCCAGTATCCTTGACCCATCTATTTTATGCTGCCTCTTTCCTGAATAATTTTCAGATAAAACATTTTGGATATCTCCAGCTTCCTGGAGGTTTGGGAGAAGGGTTTGTTGGCCATATCTGATATTATTGCAGTTGGGGGAGAAGCATTTTAATAGCGACGGTCGCATGTTAAAATTTTAGCCCTGCTCTGGATAGCCCAGGCAAGCCCGATCTTGTCAGATCTCGGGAGCTAAGCAGGGCCGACTCTGGCAAACATTTGGATGGGAGACCTCCAAAGAATACCAGGGCTGGGAAGCAGGGGCAAGCTATCAAGCCACTTCTCTGAACATCCTCCATGCTCCAGTTGGAGTTGCCAGAGGTCTCCATGACTTCCAAGCACATGCACACACACATACAAATGCAAAAATACCCCCCCAAAAAACACCCCAAAATTCTATAGGTACGCTCCTGAATGACGTACATGTCTTAGAGAAAGTCATTAATTGCAGTTTTACATTTATGTGCAGTCTTTACATGATTGGTCATGGTGCCCAGCAGTCCCGAGGGCTGTCTTGAATCCCAATTAGCAGGGCTCCCTTGGAGCCGGAGCGGACAGGAGCACAGCTCCAGGAGTGAGGAGCCCAGGGGGCGGGCACAGGACCAAGCCCCACCCCCTCCTCGGCTGCCCCGAGCAGTGCAGAGGCGCAGCGCCCCGGGGAAAGCCCTGCTAGGGTCTTTCTTGTTTTGCATGTTTTGTTTTAATATTGATCATTTTATCCTTGTTCCTTTTATGACTGTGTGCTGCTTTGCCAGAGACTTGCTCAAGGTGGCATATAAATTTTCTAAGTATACCATTTTTTGTCTGGGCGCCCGGCACATAAGTACTGGAGAAATTTCACCAACCATTCAGCAGCTTCCACCCCATCAGTTTGGTGTAGTGGTCAGGAGCTGGACTCTAATCTGGGAGAACCGGGTTTGATTCCCCACTCCTCCACATGCAGCTGCTGGTGTGACCTTGGGCCATTCACAAGTTCTCTCAGAGCTGTTCTCTCATGAGCAGTTCTCAAAAGACCTCTCTCAGCCCACCTACCTCACAGGGTGTCTTGTTGTGGGGAGGGGAAGGGGAAGGGATGGGCGGTGCACATGTCCTGGGTATCTCAAGTCTACTTGAAACCTGGTGGTTTCAAGGGAGCAGGAAGAGAATGACGGTGTGTTCTTTACACTTATTTTTATTGCACAAAGTATTGGGTGGGGAAGGGAATGGAGGAAGAGCAGGTCAGTTTCACTCACCTGTGGAGTGGAGCCTGAGGGGTGGGTGTTGCCTTCTGACACACTTCCGGTATGTTAGAGGGTGTGGCATATGCAAATGAGTTATGCAAATGAGTTATGCTAATGAGCTCCTGCACCTCTTTTTCTACGAAATGACCCCTGCCAATTAGTGAACATGGAACTCGATAATATAAATTAAAACCTAATTAATGGAATAAAAAAACTAAGAAAAGAGTCTCCCTGTCAAGTTTTATCTTGTTGAAAGTTTTGTCATGTTGTGAGCCGCCCAGAGCCAGCCCAGGCCAGAATGGGCAGGGTTAAAAAAATCAATAAAATAATAAACAAACAAACAAACAAACAAACTCGGCTTCACCCGCTGGGCAGTAGAATCAGGGCATACAAAAGGAATTACTATTTCATACAACGCACACTTCGCTCCCTGCCACACAGGATGTAATGCTGGTTTAGCTGGTTTTAGACGGTTCAAAAGAGGGATTAAGGCAGATCTGTGGAAGAGAGGTCTATCAGCACCTGTTGGTCATGGTGGAACCTCCATGTTCAATGGCAGTGCACCTCTTTAACATCCATTGTTGGAGGAGAATAATAGGATAGACTTTGGCCTCTCTTGTCCTGCTTGTGGACTTTCTTAGGGACATCTGGTTGGCCGCTGTGGGAAAACAAGATGCTTGGACTAGGTGGACCTTTGGTCTGATCAAGGGTGGTTCTTCATATTTTCTATTTTTAATTCCCAGTCTCAGCTCAAGAATGTTGCTATCTTTCAGCATCAGCCTTTCCGCCTTCTTGGAACATACTCTCCAACATTTTACAGATGAAAATCAGGATATCATCGCCAGTGCCCAAAATTACTCTTATCGCTGGCAGGCTGTTTGCTCCGCAGAAATAATGAGTCCTCCACGGGTTCAGATGTCAAGAGGCAGGGTTTTTTCGGTCCCAGTGTTCTTTTGGTTAAGGTCATGTTGGTGACGGTGGATACAGCTTTCAAGTCACAGCTGACTTATGGTACCCCATGGTGGGGTTTTCAAGGCAAGAGACATTCGGAGGTGGTTTGCCATCGTCTGCCTCGGCATAGCAACCCTGGGCTTCTTTGCTGGTCTCCCATCCAAATACTAACCAGGGCCAACCATGCTTAGCTTCTGAGATCAGATGAGATTGGGCTAGCCAGGCCAAGGCAGTAGAAAAGAGCAAGAGTCCAGTAGCGCCTTAAGGTCTAACACAATACGTGACGGGGTACGAGCTTTCATGAGTCGCTGCTCACTTCTTCAAATACAGCTAGAATAGGAGTCCATCAGTCCTATTTATTGGAAAGCGGCTATCCATCTTGATCTATCTCCAGGTCGAGGTTATGTTAGAAAAACATAATTGTCATAATACACTGTCACGGTCCAAAACATTCCGCGGTATCTACAAGATGTTGTCTCTGAAATCAGGTGTTTTGCAGGCTCCCTTAGAAGAGGAGAAAAGATTGGATTTATATCCCGCCCTTCACTCGCTTGGAGTCTCAGAGTGGCTTACAAACTCCTTTTTCCTTCCCCTCCCCACAACAGACACCCTGTGAGGTAGGTGGGGCTGAGAGAGCTCTTTCCCAAGCTGTCCTTGAGGGAACAGCTGGTACAGAGCTATGGCTTGCCCAAGGTCATCCAGCAGGTGCAAGTGGAGGAGTGGGGAATCAAACCCAGTTCTCCCAGATTAGAGTCCGCGCACTTAACCACGACACCAAACTGACTTAGTGTTCATGCGTACAAATTTCTGTGCATGGGACAATGACAGAAGAGGCATCCATGTATCTAGAAGTTTCAGGGAAGCAGCTGAACCCAGAAAAATGATAATTCTAACTATATTTTTAGAAAAAATTGCAGTGAAATTGGGACAGGAAACAACCACTCTCCAAAAAACAAAACCAAACCAGGAAAGGCGGTATTTAAAAAGGCACTTACTTATTTTAACCCTTCTGATGATATCTATGAACACGGGCAAGATCCTTATCAACTTAATTTATTGTTTAGCTTCGGGTTTTTTGATCAGTGGAGCAGCACATTCCTGATACGTCTTGTATCTGCTGCTCCACATCCTCTTGCACGCTCAAAATGTTAAGGCAGAAGGTTGTAGGTCTGTGTGTGGGGGGGGCTTGGCAGAGGGAGGGCTGTTTGCCAGCTCGAAATAAACGGGAGCATATGGCCGGCTCTTCCTGCGACAAATGGCTGCACGGTCCCCTGCTCGAAGGAAAGGAGCAACTCAGGATCTTTCCTCAGTACACGATGCCCTTTGAAAGTTTGTTATTGGCATGGGAAGTTTTCACATGACCCAAATGCAACCTCCTTGAAAAGCAGGTGGGACAATGGGGTTTAACTTCCCCAGGTTTTGTCTCACAGACAAACACCCATAATGACTTCTTTTATGGCTTGGGAAAGGAAAATCAAATTAAATATGCCATAAGAACATAAGAGAAGCCAAGGTGGGATCAGGCCAATGGCCCATCCAGTCCAACACCCTGTCACACAGTGGCCAAAAACACCAGGTGCCCTCTGGAGATCCAGCAGTGGGGCCAGGACACTAGAAGCCCTCCCACTGTTGCCTCCCCCCCCCCCGCACCAAGAATACAGAGCATCACTTGCCCCAGACCGAGAGTTCCTATCTATACCTTGTGGCTAATAGCCACTGATGGACCTCTGCTCCGTATGTTGATCCAATTCCCTCTTGAAGCTGTCCATGCTTGTAGCCGCCACCACTTCCTGTGGCAGTGAATTCCACATGTTAATCACTCTTTGGGTGAAGAAGTACTTCCTTTTATCCATTCTAACCTGACTGCTCAGCCATTTCATGGAATGCCCACGAGTTCTTGTATTGCAAGAAAGGGGGGAAAGGACTTCTTTCTCTACCTGCTCTATCCTGCGCATAATTTTATTAACCTCGATCATGTCACCGCTCAGCCGGCATTTCTCCAAGCTAAAGAGCCCCAAGCGCTTTAACCTTTCTTCATAGGGAAAGTGTTCCAACCCTTTTATCATTCTAGTTGCCCTTTTCTGCACTTTTTCCAATGCTATAATATCTTTTTTGAGGTTTGGCGACCAGAACTGTACACAACACTCCAAATGAGGTTGCACCATCGATTTATACAGGGGCATTATGATACTGGCTGATTTGTTTTCAATTTCCTTCCTAATAACCCCCAGCATAGTGTTGGCCTTTTTCTTTGCAATTGCAAACTGTCTCGACATTTTCATTGAGTTATCAACTACGACTCCAAGATCTCTCTCTTGGTCAGTCTCCACCAGTTTGGACCCCATCAACGTGTATTTATAGTTATGATTATTGGCTCCAATGTGCATCACTTTGCACTTGGCCACATTGAACCCCACTTGCCACATTGATGCCCACTCGCCCATCCTTGACAGATCCCTTTGGAGTGCCTCACAACCCTCCCTGGTTCTCACCACCCTGAACAACTTTGTGTCATCTGCAAATTTAGCCACCTCACTGCTTTCTCCCAACTCCAAATCATTAATAAACAAGTTAAAAAGCATCAGACTGAGTACTGCTTACCTCCCTCCACTGAGAAAATTGCCCATTTATACTCACTCTCTGTTTCCTTTTAATTAGACAGTTTTTGATCCACAAAGAGACTTGTCCTTTTATCCTGTAACTATTGAGCTCACTTAGGAGCCTTTGATGAGGAACTTTATCAAAAGCTTTCTGGAAGCCAAGGTAAACAACACCTATTGTGTCCCCCTTGTCCATATGTTTGTTTACTCCCTCAAAGAACACTAACAGGTTAGTGAGACAAGATCTTCCCTTACAGAACCCATGCTGAGTCTTCCTCAGTAGATTTTGTTCATCATTGTGCCTACTCTCGGATGTATGCCATCTAGGCCTGGTGACTTATTAGCTTTTAAGATGTCTATCAGTCATAGGACCTCCTCTCTCATCACCTCAATCTGACTCAGGTCTTTCAACACCCCTCCCGAAATCAGCGGTTCTGGAGTGGGCAAGCACTTCTCCCACAGTGAAGACAGAGGCAAAAAATGCATTCAACTTCTCAGCCATTTCCCTATCATCCTTCAGTACTCCTTTTACCCCTTGGTCATCCAAGGGCCCCCACTGCCTCCCTGGCAGGTTTTCTACTCCTAATGTATTTGAAGAAAGTTTAATTGTTGGTCTTGATGTTTTTTGCGATATGCTCCTCCTATTACCTTTTTGCCTGCCTGATCACAGACTTGCATTTTATTTGCCACAGCCTGTGTCCCTTTTATCAACCTTACTGAGACTAGCTTTCCAGTTTGGCCACTTAAAGGAATCCTTCTTACCTTTTACAGCTTCCATTACTTTGTTTGTTAATCATGCAGGCTTTTTTCTATACCTATTTGTGGCTTTCCTAACCTGCAGTATATATTTTTCCTGAGCTTCTAGGACTGTAATTTTAAATAGTCTCCAAGCTTCCCCAGTGGTTTTGACCTTTTCTACTTTTCCTTTCAGTTTCTTTCTCACATGTCCCCTCTTATCAGAGAAGTTACCCCTTTTAAAGTTAAAAGTGGTTGTGTCAGTCTTTTTGGGCCACTCCCTATTTATACAAATGTTAAACTCAATAACATTATGGTCACTGTTCCCAAGCGGTACAATCACTTTAACATCTCTCACCAGGTCTTGGATGTTACTGAGGTCCAAATCCAGGATTGCCTCCCCCCTGGTAGGTTCCGTGACCATCAGCTCCATAGCACAGTCATTGAGAGTATCTAGAAACAAAATCTCTTTTTCCTGACTTGAACATATATTGACCCATTCAGTGTGTGGGTAGTTAAAATCACCTATTACAACACAGTTATTTCGTCTAGCCGCTATCTTTAATTCATTCATCATTTTATAATCCTCTATCTTTTGATATGGTGGATGATAACATACTCCCAGCATTAAGCTTCCATTGGGCCCACTAATTCAACCCATTCCAGAAGCAAATCCAATTATCTTACCCTCTCAGTCTTACTGGACTGTATATCTTCTCTGACATACAGAGCCACCCCACCGCCAACCCTTCCCCTCCCCAATCCTTCCGATATAATTTATAACCAGGAATCACTGTATCCCACTGATTTTCCTCATCCCACCAAGCTTCTGAAATACCCACAGTGTCTATGTTTCCCCCCAACACCAAGCATTCCAACTCTCCAATTTTACCTCAGACACTTCTAGCATTAGTATGTAATCATCTATAGTTTCCCATACTTGTTAAGCCTTCCTCTTGCTGCCTTGAGACCTTGCCAGGCAGTCCCTAGCATTAGCCACAGTCTAATTCTAATCCATTTCCTTCTAGAAAAGTAACAGCTACCCCTTCATCTCTTTGAGATGAGCCATCCCGAACCAAAGACTTTTCATCGCCTGTTGGCTTTCCCTGATTGTGTACACTATACCTGATTTGGATGGCCTAGGCTAGCCCAATCTCATCAAATCTCAGACGCTAAGCAGTTTCAGTCTTGGTTTGTATTTGGATGGGAGACCACCTAGAAAAGCCAAGGTTGCTATGCAGAGGCAGGAAATGGCAAACTGCCTCTGTGCGTCTCTTGCCTTGAAAACCCTAAGGGGTCGCCTTAAGTCGTCTGCGGCTTGATGGCAGTTTCTACCACTATGCTATAACATGGGGCCTCCAGGTTAGCTGATCAGTACTTCATTGACTCAGCAAATTGTGAAATTTGCTGCTGGTGGACATAGTGATGGACACGAGAATAAATTGTTTAAAATTGGGAATAGGCCGATTCATGGAAGAGGGGTCTCATCAAAGGCTACTAGCCATGGTGACTAAAGGGAACTTCCATATCCAGAGGCACTAAACCTTGGAATGCCAGTACTAGGAAGCAACATCAGGGGAAGGCATGTTGACTTCTGTGTCCTTTGTTAGCCCTCCAAGGGAATTGGTGGGCCACTGTGTGAGGCAGAGTGCTGAACTGGATGAAGCACTGATCTCATCCTGCAAATGGATGTTCTTATGTAGCTGATGTGCCCTCATACCCATGGGCGTCAACTACGGGGGGGGGGGGCTCGAGGGCTCGAGCCCCCCCCCCCGAAATTTCCGGGGGGGGCTCAGCCACCCCCGGCAAAATGGAGCGCCCGCTGGTGACGCCGCCTCTCCTTCCCCCCCACCTCCGGCCTGCCCTCCTGCCTCCCTGGGGCGGGGGGGGGGGGAGAGAGGCACGCCCCCACACGCCCCAAGCACGAGGCGGAGCGGGAGCCGGGGGCCCGCAAGGGCGACGCGCCAGCCCCCGGCTGCAGGCGGCAGCAGCAGCCGGCGCCCGAGGTGAACGGGGAGAGGGAGGGAGGGGGGCGGGGAGCGCAGCCGGCGAGCGGGCGGGTGGGCACGGCCCGGCCGCCCGGGGGAGGGAAGCGGCGGCGGCGGCTCCCTGGGGCGGGGGGGGGGAGCAGCGGGGACATAATCCTGAGCGCATACGCGCGCTTTGCGCGCACGCACGAGAGAGCCCCCGCCCCCCCCCCCCCGGGGATTTAAAAAGTCTACGCCCCTGCTCATACCCATCCCAAATAGTCATAGTACATTTATATGCAAAAGTCAAGAAGGGGGTAGAGGTGTGGGTTATGGAGGAGTGTTCTCCTCTTGCAGAAGATATATGGCCATGTTTGCCTTCATGATTAGAATTTTTTTGTTTAGTTTGGAGAGGAGATGACTGAGAGGTGATATGATCATCATCTTCAAGTACTTGAAGGGCTGTCATATAGAGGATGGTACGGAGTTGTTTTCTGTTGCCCCAGAAGGTCGGACCAGAACCAGCAGGTTAAAATTAAATCAAAAGAGTTTTTGGCTAAACATGACGAAGAACTTCCTGACAGTTGAAGCGGTTCTTCAGTGGAACAGGCTTCCTCCGGAGGTGGTGGGCTCTCCTTCTTTGGAGGTTTTCAAACAGAGGCTAGATGGCCATCTGACAGCAATGCTGAGTCTGTGAACTCAGGCAGATCACAAGAAGGGGGGGGGGGCAGGAAGGGTTGCCTCAGTGCAGGGCTGGTGCCAGGTTTTTTTGCACACTAGGTGAGGCTATCTTCTGGCACCCCCTCCCCCATGTGCCCACCAATTTTCAAACATAAATGCATTTTAGAAAGACTGAAAACCACAAAATTTGAAATTGCTGGTCCTGGGCCTGGTGCCGGGTCTCCTGCACAGTAATGCAGACTGTCAGTTCTGTGCCCCTCTGAGGTCTCCGCCCCAGGCAGCCGCCTAGGTTGGCCTAATGGTAGCACCAGCCCTGCCTCAGTGCTTAGTTCTTGTGGCCCTTCTTACATACCCAGGGAAATGCTGATCGCCACTTTGGGGTCAGGCAGCAATATTTCTCCAGGCCAGTTTGGCCAGGGTTCCTGGAGGGTTTTTGTCATCTTCTGGGCATGGAGCAGGGGGTCACTAGGGGGGAGGTATTTGTGAATTTCCTGCATTGTGCAGAGGGTTAGACTAGATCAGGGGTGGTCAAAGTTGCTTAACGTAAGAGCCACATAGAATAAACGTCAGATGTTTGAGAGCCATAAGATATGAACAAATATTACACACGTTTCTATTGAAAAATATGCAAATTTGCTTTTTATTAACATTAAATTGGTAACTTTAGATGGGGAGGGATGAGAGAGAGTGAGAGAAAAAAAGAAAGAAAGAAAGAGAGAGAGAGAGGAAGGAAGGAAGGAAGGAAGGAAGGAAGGAAGGAAGGAAGGAAGAAAGACAGACAGAAAGACAGACAGACAGACAGACAGACAGACAGAAAGACAGACAGACAGACAGACAGACAGACAGACAGAGAGAAAGAAAGAAAGAAAGAAAAAGAAAGAAAGAAAGAAAGAAAGAAAGAAAGAAAGAAAGAAAGAAAGAAAGAAAGAAAGAAAGAAAGAAAGAAAATAGACAGAGACAGAGGGGGAAGGGAGGGAGGGAGAGGTGGCAAGAAAGCAACTTAAACTTTAAATGCATCCTCCAAGCCTCTCCCGCCCATGCCAGCATACCTCCCCATCGCTTCTCCAGCTACCCTGCCAGGAGCCACACAATATGTGTGAAAGAGCTACATGTGGCTTCTGAGCCACAGTTTGGCCACCCTTGGACTAGATGACCCCGGAGGTCCCTTCCAATGATTCTATAATTCTGTAACAGAGTGGGCTGCCCTCAAGCACGGGTCCATTTGGCATACTTAGTATTGGTTCGTCTGGCATACTTGTTTACTCCAATGGTCTTCAGCTTTTCCACACTCCACATGGGATTGACTGAGATCCAAACTACACAATACCTAGGACATGAACTGGATCACACATATGATCAGGGGAACTCACCTTCCCAGCATTCCATTGCTCATTTGGCTTCGGAGTGCTGCTACAGACTTCCCTCCCATGCTATTTTCCTGAATGGAAACAGCCCTGGAGAACCCTGTTTGTCCCTTCCCCAGGCTCCCTTTGTCTTCTGTCATGTGATCCCAGGACATATGGAGCCCAAGAAAGGGACAAACAGCCCACTCGAGTTGCCAGTTCTGGGTTTGGAAATACCTGGAGTATTGATGGTGGAACCTGGGAGGGTGAATTTTGAGGGGGAAGGGACCTCTGCAGGAGTACAGTCCACCTTCCAAAGCACCCTTTTTCTCCAGGAGAAGTGGAATAAATGTTTTCAGTAAATAATACATAAATAAGCTGCATATGCAGTCGGGAGACCAGTTGTAATTCCGGAAGATCTCCAGCCCCCACCTGGAGGTTGGCAACCCTACCGCCCCCATATCCATTTCTGCTCAGGAAAACAGCATGGGAGGGAAGCCTCCAATCCCCTCGCAGCACTCCCGAGCTGAACAGGACATCAGAACGCTTGGAAGGTGAATGACCTCGGTCATACCCTGAGTTAGGCACTTGTGACCCAGCTCATGCCACGTATTGGGACATGCTGCAAGCACCTGACAGGAAGTCATATGATATCAGCCATTGAGGTCATGTGATGGGTAGACAAGGAGCCTGGACCATGAACTCACTGGTGTCAAGCTCAGGACTGTGAACCAGGAAAGCCAGGGCTAGAACGCAAGCTGACCACCAGGAAGTGTGCCATAGTGAGGAACTGGTGAAAGGACAGAATCCTGGAGAAATCCTCCCAACTGCATCATGTCTTCGCCTTACTGAGCCGCAGCTCCTTTCAACCTGCATGCAGAGCAAGGCATGATGGCCTTGCTGTCTCTACTTGTGGGCTAGCAACAGGCATTTCCATAAAGCAGCGGCAAAAAAGGCAGTTCTGTAGGGCCCTGGAACCCAGTAGAGGGGTCTTGGCGAACCACCCAAGGGTGCCAGCTCATAGGCTGAAAACCAGAGGTCTACTTTGACCAGGAAAAGAACCTTCCCATCATCAGATACCTGAGATTCTTTAAGAAGAAGAAGAAGAAGAAGAAGAGATTGGGTTTATACCCCGCCCTCCACTCCCCAAGGGAGTCTCAGAGCGGCTTACAAACTCCTTTCCCCTCCCCTCCCCACAACAGACACCCTGTGAGGTAGGTGGGGCTGAGAGAGCTCTTTCCCAAGCTGTCCTTGAGGGAACAGCTGGTACAGAGCTATGGCTTGCCCAAGGTCATCCAGCCAGGTGCAAGTGGAGGAGTGGGGAATCAAACCTGGTTCTCCGCGCACTTAACCACTACACCAAACTCGCTCTTTAACTGGAGATGGTGGTGATGGAATCTGGGATCTTCTAGATGCAATGCGCCACCACTGAACCACAGTACCCAGGGTTGCCAGCCTCCAGGAGGAACCTGGAGATCTCCTGGAATTACAACTGATCTCCAGACTGTAGAGATTAGGTCCCCTGGAGAAAATAGCTGCTTTGGAAGGTGGACTCTATGGCATTGTACCCTACTGAGGTCTCTCCCCTCCCCAAACCCCACCCTTCTGGACTCCACCCCCCCAAATCTCCAGGAATTTCCCTGCCCACAGTTGACAGCCCTAACAGTACCTCTTCTGAAAAGGAAATCATGGGGGTTCCACATCTTGAAATTAAAGGAGGGGTCTCAGAATAATGCTGGTGTGCATCCCACCGCCCTGCTCTTTTGTGGCTTCTGCTGGAAGGAGACTTTGAACTTCAGCAAGCAGGGTGGTTGACCATCTACTTTGCATGCAGAAAGCCCCAGGTTTTAATCCCTGGCATGGCATCTCCAGCGAAGACCGAGTCGTGGGTGATGGAAACAACCTCTGCCTGAGACCCTGGAGAGCCACTGCCAGTCTGAGCAGGCAATACTGACTTTGATGGACCGAGGGTCTGATCCAGTATAACGCAGCTTCATATATGTTCATGGGTGTGTATGTCCAACAGAAGCTGCTGCTCCTCCAGTGGAGGAGCTCTTTGGGCAGAAATAATCGGGTGCAGCTCTTCTGAGCTTGGAAACATAATGATGTCAGCTTTTCCTTGTTGATTTCTGCCTGCTTCTCTGAAAGGAGCAGACCCCCTGTCTGTAAAATGGCCTCAGGACTGATGAGCCAGGAGGGTTGCCAACCTCCAGGTGGGGGCTGGAGATCTCCTGGAATTATGACTGAGCTCCAGATGACAGGGATCAGTTCCCCTGGAGGAAATGGCTACTCTGGAGAAAGGACTCTAGGGAGTTATATCCCACTAAGGTCCCTTTCCTTTCCAAACCCCACCCTATCCAGGTTCCATCCCTAAATCTCCAGGAATTTCTCAATCTGGAGTTGGGAACCCTATGAGCCAGTGAGAGAGGGGTTCAGTAGTCAGGGTCCAGCCCAAAGTTACCTGTTGAGTAACAGAACTCTGGGGGTGTAGGAGCTGTCCAGCCCGTTTTGAGCTGAGTATGACAGGGCCCCGGTGGCTCAGAGGTTAAGACGCTGATCTGCAGGCCAGAAGGTCGGTAGCTCAGCAGTTCGAGACTCGAGTGCCACGTGAGCTGCTCCCATCTCTGTCCCCAGCTCCTGCCAACCTAGCAGTTTGAAAGCAAGAAATTGCAAGTAGATAAACAGGTGCTGCTTCAGTGGGAAGGTAACAGTGTTCCGTGCACCTCAGCATGCCGGCCACATGACCACACGGAGAAGACTTTGGATAGCACTGGCTCTTTGGCTTGGAAATGGAGACGAGCACCGCCCTCTAGAGTCTCGGATTTGACTGGCTTTCGAGCAAGGGAAACCTTTACCTTTACGGCAGGTAGAGCTAAGAAAGGGCACCTCAGAATCTTCCCAAAGGACTTTACCTGTGGAGTTATGGGAAGATGCTAAGATGTTCAGGCTGGGAGAAGGTTTGACTGAAGGGTTAGACTGACTGGAATGTAAAGATCTGATATGAGATCTGTGTCTGAGTTTCTTTGCTGAAAGAAATGAAGTGTACTGAAGTGTTTCAGTAGGTTAGCAGGATATTGTTGGGCCTGGGATGTTATCTAAGAGGCAGAGAGGTGAAATGAGATAAACCTGCCTGGAAATGTTTCCCTGAGGCACAGAACAGAATAAAATTTTAACAACGCATATCTCCTCAGTCATCGTTGGTGGGTCTGTTTTAAACAAACATTGTTTTCATTCACTGCACATAAAACCCCTCCTGTGCCTGTCAATTTTACCTCAGAGATTAAACCAGTCTTGAGCGAGTTATCCTTCAGCTCAGATCCTAACCCTTGAATCCAGTTTTGATTCTACTTTTCAGTTTTCCAGTGGTGACCTCCCCACAATGCAGTGGAATTAGGCAGAGAACTAAAATTGTAAATGGGAGGGATAATCCCATATTGGTCACAATTTGGAGGTAGCAGTTGGATTAGTTTCTGGAGGTTCCAAAGCAAATTTTGCAGTGAAAATTCTTTTTCACTGACAGAGTAAAGTGACGAGAGATTCCTGAAGAGAATTTTTGGGTTTTGTGGCAAAACAAGGGGGGGGGGAGTTTAAGGATTTGTTTGCATTGTACCCATCCTAAAAATGATCTGTGAAAAGGAATTGCTGAGTTGGGGTGACACTGATTTGTCTGTACCCTTCCAGGAAATTTCATGGGGAAAAGAAACCACCCAGGTGGGAGGAGGAACCAGGAACCAGAAGGCTAAGGAAGGAGAAAAGTTTGTATCTGTTTATGGTAGAAATGTACTTGTTAATGCAGAAATGACTTTTATTCCAGATGAGAAGGTGGGTGAAGTAGTAAGAGACTCTTTCCTAGATGATCTTGAAGAGCTTCTAGAGGAAGAAGGCTCTTCTTATAGTCTTATCAGGGGAAGGGCTAAGCCTCTATGCCAGGGGTGTCAAACATACAGCCCGGGGGCCAGACCAGGCCCCCGGAGGGCTTCTATCAGGCCCGCACTGGAACCGGCCATCTCCTGCTTCCAGTTCTGTTGCTGCTGCTGCATCATCACTTGCTTCACCAGACTCCCTCAATCGCTCAGCCATTTCAGGTTTTCTCCTGGGTCCTAGACTCAGGACTCTGAGCCTGAGACCTCTGTGGTGAATGTCAATAAATCAAAAGTAAGTTTGCAGCTTACAGAGACACACCTGAACAGCATACTCAAGACTGCAACAGCACAGACATTTTGATGCGAGAGGTGTCAGTTATCAGATACTGTTAAATAAACAAAATATTGCAAGGGTGCCAATGTTTTATTTATTTATTTATTTATTTATTTATTTATTTATTTATTTATTATGAATTCACATTTTTGCCCTGCTCTCCCCACAAGCGGACTCAGGGCGGCTTACAGAACGGCACACAGTGCCTAAACAATAACAATTTAAAACAATTTAAAATACATTTCAAAATACAACAGCAATAAAACATCCGCAAACAAATGCTTGTAGCGATGATGATGATCAGCATTCCGATGATCAGTCTTGTGGTTTCCCTTTGAACCAGTATCAGGGTCAGAGTCCAGGCTGTATTCCGGCCCGGGCTGTATTCAGGGCCAACTCACATCGCGGATGTAACAGGTGATGGTAATGATGGTAGGTGATGATAGTAGATGGTGGCGGCTTCTAATTGAAGGCCTGGTGGAAGAGCTCCATCTTGCAGGCCCTGCGGAACTGCATAAGATCCTGCAGGGCCCTGATCTCCTCTGGGAGCTCATTCCACCAGAAAGGAGCCACCACCGAATAGGCCCTGGCCCTGGTTCCAGCGAGCCTGGCTTCCCTGGGGCCCTGGACCCGAAGTTGGTGTTGCAACCCCGACCGAAGTGCTCGTTGGGGTATGTACGGGGAAAGGCGGTCCCTCAGGTATGTTGGACCCTGGCCTTATAGGGCTTTAAAGGTAAGTACCAGCACCTTGAAGCAAATTCGGTACGTTATAGGCAGCCAGGCAGCAGGTTTTAAGCATGTTTTTATTTAAAGTTTAAAAAAACCCTTTGTGTTTGTGTCTTTTATAAAGTTTATATCTCTGCTACCTGGCATTACATTTTATGAGACACGTGTTCCGGCCCAACAAGGTCTCATTTATGTCAGATCCGGCTCTCATAACAAGTGAGTTCGACACCCCTGGTCTATGCTATGTTGTTAGCCCTCCAGAGGAACCAGTTGGCCATTGTGTGAGACAGGATGCTGGACTAGATGAACCACTAGTCTGATCCAGCAAGCTCTTCTTATGTGGTTAGGAAGGCCTCAGCCTCTCTGCCTTGTGGTTGGCTATCCCAGAGGAACTGGCTGGCCACTATGTGAGACGGGATCCTGGACTAGATGGACCCTCACTGGTCTGATCCAGCAGGGCTCTTCTGATGTTCTCCTCAGGGGAAGGCCTTGGCCTCCATGCCCTGTTGCTGGCCCTCCAGAGGAACTGGCTGGCCACTGTGTGAGATGGGATGCTGGACTAGATGGACCCTCACTGGTCTGATCCAGCAGGGCTCTTCTGATGTTCTCCTCAGGGGAAGGCCTTGGCCTCCATGCCCTGTTGCTGGCCCTCCAGAGGAACTTATTGGTCATTGTGTGAAACAGGATGCTGGGCTAGATGGGCCACTGGTCTGATCCAGCAGGGTTCTTCTGATGTTTTCATCAGGGGAAGGCCTCAGCCTCTATGCCCTGTTGTTGGCCCTCCAGAGGAACTGGTTGATCATCATGTGAGACAGGATGCTGGACTTGATGGACCACTGGTCTGATCCAGGAGGACTCTTATGTTCTTAGGAAGGCCTTGACCTCTCTGCCCTGTTGTTGGCTATCCAGGGGAACTGGTTGACCACTGTGTGAGACAGCATGCTGGACTAGATGGACCACTGGTCTGATTCCTCAGGGCTGTTCTGATGTTCTTATCAACCTCTATGCCCTGTTGTTGGTCCTCCAGAGGAACTGGTTGACCACTGTGTGAGACAGGATGCTGACCTAGATGGACCACTGGACTGATCCAGCAGGGCTCTTCTTATGTTCAAGGTACCAGTCCAAAGTCTCCACAGAGTACCAGAGAACTGAAATGGGCACAGAGATTTGGCAACCTTTAAATTCGGGGAGGGGGGGACCCTCATAGTGGGCTACATAAGTAAGGGCACCTTCAAAAACCCGGTTCTTATAACAGACTGAATGTGTGAAAAGGCTTTAATAGAAGAACTCCAAAGTGTTGTTTTAAATAAATAGAACATGGTATGTACAAAGTAGGCACAGATGTTTTTATAAACAGGATGTCAGATCAGAAATGGTGATGGATGCTTTCAGGTCCAGAGAACAATTTGGAACTGTGTGTGTACGCAAAGCCTGATTTATGGAGCTACATTGAATTTGTAATTTCTGTATTCCTATCGATCCTGTAAGAATTCACAAGGACATTGAACTGGATGGCAGTGTGACAGGACGATGCAGTTGCTGCCGTGTTTAAATCCAAATTTATACAGCTCTGCTTCAAACTGCAAAGTGTTCGTAAAGCAACTGAAAATTGTGTCAGCACAGGCTGCAGAACTGTCTGAAAATGACTACCGGAAAATGTATACTGTACAGGAATGTGTACAAAAAGTTCTGATAATGCTGAAACTTGGTTAACTTGGTGACAATATCAGACGTACAATGATGTTCTGTTAAAAAAAAAAAAAAAAGATTACCGAATGTAGTTAATGATGACAAATCTGGGGCCTAAACTTCTGTTCCATATCATCCCCAGTCAAATGGTATAATACAAAGATTTTATGGAACTCTAGAAAGGATGCTTAAAACGGAAAGCCAGTTTGGTGCAGAGGTTAGGAGCACGGACTCTAATCTGGGAGAACCGGGTTTGTTTCCCCCACTCCTCCACATGCAGCTGCTGGGTGACCTTGGGCCACTCAAAAGTTCTCTCAGAGCTGTTCTCTAAAGAGGAGTTCTCAAGAGAGCTCTCTCAACCCCACGTATCTCACAGGGTGTTTGTTGTGGGGAGGGGAAGGGAAAGGAGATTGTATGCTGTTCTGAGACTCCTTCAGGTAGTGAAGGGCAAGGTATAAATCCAATCTCCTCCCCCCCCTCCTCCTCCTTCTCTTCTTCCTCCTCCTCCTCTTCTTCTTCTTCCTCCTCCTCATCTTCTTCTTCTTTCTCCACCTCCTCCATTGGCTGCCCATTCCAAATAACTTTCAATATTTATACTTAACATAGGCTGAGGACAGACTGGCAATCTGGAGCGAGATGAATGCGGAGGAAACTGCTGCGGGGGAAAAACTCCCCGGGGCTGGCCGTTCACACCGGCCAGTGTATTGCGCAACGGTGCCGATACGGAGCATTCAGACTGCTGCGGAGTGGCCCCACATGGGCCGGCCTCTGCAGCTCGTGATAGGGCTGTTTCGGCAATTTGTGCACATGCGCAAACTGGCAAAACGGCGCATTCACACTGCCGCCTCCGCTTGCCTCCCGCCTTCTTTCGGTTCACACTGCCTGGAAGCGGGAGGCAAGCGCAAGACGGCCCCTGGACACCGGTTTCTCCCGGTGTCCTGTTAAAGTGGATGGAAAGCGAGTGGGAGACGGGTAAGTGCGAAACAGAGCCGACGGACAGATGCGCATGTCTGAACGCGCTCCCTTCTTCCACTTCCAACGCGGGGCTGTCCCGCTTTACATTGCCAGTCTGTCCTCAGCCATATAAAGAAGGGCACTGGGTTTGTTTCCTTGTAGCGGCAGCCTGCAAGACAAGTTTTAAGACCAATAAATACCCTCATTCCAGCTCAAGTGGTAATCATCCTTGGTATGATGGCCGTTAAACATCAGTGTGGGACATTTATTGCTGAAAAAGAACATGTGACTGGTAGAGATAAGAAAGATAACAAGAGACCCAGCCGCCAATGAGAACAGTGCTCTCAGGCCTGTCACGGGGCTGTACCAGTGGAATTAGGAGCTGACGGGGTAAAGTTAGGATGTGAAAGGCTGAGGGAAGGTTCTGGTTGGAGGGTCAGGCTGACAGGAATGTAAAGATCTGAGGAAATATCAGCTCAGCGGTTAAGTTTCTTTGTTGAGGGAACTGAGTAGGTGAGCAGATTTTAGAAGGGTAGGCCGTGGTTCGTATCGGGTTGGGAGACAACCAAGGAAGTCCAAGGTTGCGACACAGAGGGAGGCAGTGGCAAACCTCCTCTGAACATCTCTTGCCTTGAAAACTGTACAGGGTAGTTGTAAGTTGGCTGCCCCTTGGCGGCACTTTCCAGCACTGCCAGGACGTTTCTGTGGGGCAGCCGAGTGTTGTGGTGAAATGATACAAACCTGCATGAGAGACTGTTTCCCCGAGGCATGCACCGATTCAAGCCTAACAACACACATCTCCTGAATTAATGCTTACCTCAATCTGTGTGGGGTTTTTTAGTTAACACTTACCTCAGCTCAGTCTGTGTGTTAAATACTGGGTTCAAGATACATTGCAGTGAACAGTTCTACTTTATTTAGTGATTTCAGGAACACAACTAGACCAGGGCTGCAGCCCTGTTTATATAGCATGCAAACACCACACCCCAATGCACCCTATTCCCAACGATATTACACCACACTACTTTTCTATAGGTCCATTCCAGGATCCTGGTAAGCTATTGTTCAGGAGCAACAAGCTCAGCCAGCCATAGGTACTAGCTCAGGGATGACTCAGGCTCAATACACAACAATAAATAAATGTTGCTCTTATTCACTTTACACAGAACCCATATCCCCTGCCTGTTAGTTTTACCTCAGTGATCAATCCAGGTTCAGGTAAGTTGTTCTTAGGCATGCTCCCTCTAAGCTGTGGCGTCCCATGAGCAAACATTCTACTTTGTGAGCGACTGGCATTAAAGTTGTGAGCCAGCAATTTGGCTACTGCATAAATGAGTTTGCTCTGGAGTCCTCCTTCTTGAGCTAAGACAGAAATGTGTGAGCCAGAGGCTAAAAAACTGTGAGCCAGCTCACACTAACTCAGCTTAGAGGGAACACTGTGTCATATCCTGTCCCTTGAAACAATTTTATATTATTTAAATTTCCCACTGGGAGCCCCGTCACAGTGGGGTAGGCAGGCAATAGGAATTGTGACGGGTGAGGAAAATCCGGTGTGACGCGGCGGCTAGCCCCCTCCCCTCCCAGGATATCCATTGCAACGAGGGTTTTTTGTTTCCATATCTTGATATATGATCTGCTGTTTTTCTGTACACTGTTTCCTATGCTTTACCAAAGGATGACAAATTGGTATCAGATTCACAGCATTAATCATGCTTTCTCCTACACACCCACATGCTGTATAAAATACAGACCAGATGCATTCATGAAACAGGGAGGTCAGAGGGAAGCCAAATTATCTTATCTCAAGAGTCTGAATTCTTTGCATGGTGAGGGAGCTCTTGCACAACATGACCCACACAGACATTGTGAAGGGGGCTGGCTTTGTGCGTAGGTAACCACCAATTCTACACCTTCCTCTCAATACGGGTTGCCAACTTTCTGATCAGCCCCTGCTCCTCTGTGTTCAGTAGCAGCTTGAACACAGAACCCATGAAGCTGCTTTATACAGAGTTAGAATATCAAGGTCAGTCTCTTCCACTTTGACCGGTAGCAGCTTTCCCAGGTCTCGGGTCCAGGTCTTTCGCCTTATTTGCTACCCAGTCCTTTTAACTGGAGATGTTGGAGGCAGACCCTGGGACCTTGTGCACCCACTGAACTATGGTTTCTCCCCCAAAGCATGATGTGCATACAACAGCAGGTGGCGATGCTTTATATGCCCAAAGTTTCACCCGCCAGTTCTGGCACATCAAACCATTGCCAATAAGTTAGTGGAAGTAAGATGGGTGTTATGAGAGGCAGAGCCTTCGGGGTTGTAGCACCTTGCTTATGGAACGTGCCCCCCACGGATACATCGCTGGCACCTAACTGCTTCAGTTTTAAGTGCCAGATCAAAATGCTATCCCTGGTCGATGTCTCATTTTTTTGTACGTGTGCTTGTGGGGAGTTTTTTTTTTACTCTCACTTTGCTCCTGAATTGGTTTTGAATTATTCATCCGTTGGACTGTTACTTACATTGTTGACTATTTGGTCCCCCCCCCCCCCCCCCCAGTATTTTCATGACATTTTGTCATTACCCACCTTGGATGTCTTTGTCTGAGAGGCAGGATGGCGCTTTCGTAAATAAATAATATATATTTGAGGCTAGAAAGTCTGGAGGCCTGGATGTGTGCTAAAAGATATATGATTCATAAGCCAGGAACAGAATAGGCAAATATAAAAGGACTTAAACGCCCATGAATGAGATTTTTGTATGTGTGTGCATTGACAATACACCTCTGTGCTGTGAAACAGTTTGAAAAGGGCTGTGGTACTGCAGGGAGGAGAAGGGTGGGGGACAAGATCCATCGGCTGTGGTTGAAAAACATGACCCCTTGGTGTCCTGAGCTGGATGGCCCTGGCTAGCCCAATCTCGCCAGCTCTTGGAAGCTAAGCAGGGTCAGCCCAGGTTAGTACTTGGATGGGAGCCCACCAAGCAAATCCAAGGTCACTACACAGAGGCAGGCAATGGCCAACCACCTTTGTTTGTCTCCTGCCTTGAAAAGCAGGAAGTGTCAAACATGCAGCCCAGGGGCTGGATCAGGCCCCCGGAGGGCTTCTATCAGGCCTGCCCTGGAACTGGCCACCTCCTGCTTCCCGGTCTGTTGCTGCTGCTGCATCATAGCTTGCTTCGCCAGACTCTCTCAATCACTCAGCCATTTCACGTTTTTCCCCTGAGTCCTAGACTCAGAACTCTGCGCATATCTGTGGTGAATGCCACTAAATCAAAAGTAGGTTTGCAGCTTACAGATACACACGGGAACAGTATACTCAAGATTGCAACAGCACAGACATTTTGATGCAATAATTCAGAGTGAGAGGTGTCAGTTATCAGATACTATTAAATAAACAAAATATTGTAAGATAGTGCTAATGTTTTAAACATGTTTTTATTTCAAGTTTAAAAAATCTTTGTGTTTGTGTCCTTTATAAAGTTTATATCTCCGCTACCTGGCATTACATTTTATGACACCCATGGCCCGGCCCAACTAGGTCTCATTTATGTCAGATCCGGCCCTCATAACAAATGAGTTTGACACCGCTGCCCTAGGGGGTCACCATAAGTCGGCTGCAACCTGATGGCACTTTCCACCACCAACAACCACCTCTTTAGTGCACTCCGAGCAAGTCGACCTAGTGCTTCGTTCCTGTCTGTAAGAGCTATATGGAACTGGCAGGAGAAACTGCATTGTCAAAGGAAGGTTTCCAAAATTCCTCAGCCAGGTGTGCCAAGCTGTTCTTCTTGGTGTCATCAAGGTCACTTCTTTGTGATGTTTTCTTTCTTGCACTTTCTTGCATCAGTGTCCTTGCTTTTCAGCTGACTTTTGTTGGAGGGGGAGGGCAGAAATGTATATGGATTCCTGCTGGGTTGTATCACTTCAGCATGAGCAGTGTATAAGAATTTTTGAGCCAGTGTGGTACAGCGGTTAGAATGCAGAACTAAGATTTAATAACATAAGAACATAAGAGAAGCCGATGTTGGATCAGGCCAATGGCCCATCCAGTCCAACACTCTGCCACACAGTGGCCAAAAACACCAGGTGCCCTCAGGTGGTCCAGCAGCGGGGCCAGGATACTAGAAGCCCTCCCACTGTTGCCCCCCAAAACACCAAGAATACAGTGCATCACTTGCCCCAGACCAAGAGGTCCTATCTATACCTTGTGGCTAGTAGCCACTGATGGACCTCTGCTCCATATCAATATACTAATTCCCAGAGGGGGGGGGGGTTTCTGTGTGGATACTTATATTTGCCAAAAGAGAGCTCACTCTCCCCCAACAGCTTTTCCTACATAGTCAGGGGCCTTCCTCAAACTGCAGAAAAATCCAAAAAGTTAAGAAAAAACACCTTCAGGGATCATTTAATTTTCCCCAATACCTTTTGAAATGGCCTTTGAAGAGATCTCTAACTTGAGACATCAACTGTGAGAGATTAGAATGTTTGGAGGGGGGCCCTCCTAACTGTTTCTGTCAGTAAAAGGCAGGGGGGAGAGGGGCCCTTTCCAGTTCCAGGGAGGAAGCAAAGGTGTAAGGAATGGGATAACCATCCCACAGGTTTCTTGCGGATCTCCCCTTGGCTAATTCCCAAGGTGCCCCCTCCGTGCAGATATCTAAATCCACACATCGAGGGCACTTGGGGGGCAGAGAAATTTTTTTTCCCTGCACACTTGGGGAACTCTCCAGGTGTGCAGAAAAATCCTAAAACTTAAAAAAAAACCTTTGGGGGGGATATTTAAATCCCCCCAAAAGTTAAAGAGCGTTCCCTGCGCATGCGCAGGGGATGCTCTGGGAACTCTGTGGCGGCCCGGTGGCTGAGGGGGTGGGGGAGAAATCAGCGGCCCGGCAGCTGAGAGCTGCTTGGGCCTCCACACCGATGCTGGGGGGGGGGGGGGAGAAATCGGCAGCCTGGCAGCTGAGAGCTGTTCGGGCCTCCGTGCCAGTGCCAGGGGGTGGGGAATTGGCAGCCAGGTTGCTGAGAGCCGCTCGGGCCTTGCTGCCGGTGCCAGGGGAGAGGGATCGGCGCACCTGGCAGCCAAGAGAAAACTTTGGGTTTGCACCTGGCGAGGAAAAATCTACCGCAGAAAACGTCACATAATGCGCTGTTTTAAAAATGTCAACACGGGGAATTTCACTACTGTGGAAATGGCCTCTCTGTCTCAGCCCAACTTACCTCACAAGGTGGTTGTTTGTTATGAGGATAAAATCCAGGAGGGGAGAGTGATGTTGTAAGCGGCTTTGGGATCCTCCAGATCGGGAAGGGTAAATCCCCTAAATAAAGAAATGATTTCCTGCCACCTAAAAGACGTCCATTTTGCAGCTTGACAGCTGGCACCTGGGGAAAACATCTAGACCAGGATTCCCCAACATGGTGCCCGTGGGTGTCATCGTGCCTGCCAGCACCTTTCCTGGCTGGCACCATCCCCCCAAGCGATTTAGAAAGTGGAGGGTTTTTTTTAGTTTTTTATGTTTACGGCATAATACAGACAGTGGCTTTAGGTAAAGAATCTCCCTCCCCCCTTTTTGCATAAGTACATTTGACGTCTGCAAAATGAAGACAGATGCTGCCAGATGAGGGGTTTCTTAGCTGCAAGAAAGTATTTTCAAACAATGCGTCGCAGTCATTTTGTGGTTGACTCCACCCCCCGTGGCAGCCATTTTGTGCCCACCTAGCACCCTGTGTCAGAATTCCAAAGGTGCCTGCTGCAGGGGCAGGGGGGGGTAGCTGGTCTAGGCTATCACCACCGCTGGCTGCCCATGTGCCTGTGAGAGAAAACAAAAGTCTGTGATTCCAGCACTTAAAGAATTATAGTCCAGGAAGAGCAGAACCACACGCCATTGCTCCAAGTCTGAGTTGGATCCGCGGCGGGAAGCAAACAGGCGGCAGGCATTTTCAGTGCATGTCCATTTTTAAGATGGCAGGCAGGCAGGAAGTGTTTGGGAACACGGGGGAGCCGGAGCCACATGCTTGCGAGCACATGGATAATCCCATCCGAGCTATTTCCAGCTCCCTGAACCGTAGGCCAAACCGTCCCCAGCAGATTGCGCTGGGATTCTGCATTTATCCGCCTCTCTGCCAGCACTCGCCGTTCGTAGGCGTTCCAAAGAGCCTGCTGGCTCCCCTGCGCTTTGCTAGCAATGCAGGCTTTAGTCGACGTTTTTAGATGGGTTGGTTTTTCTGTGCGCGCAGTGAGAACTATGTTTCCACTCCCCAAAAAAGCCCCACACCTGAATTCAGAGGAGCAGTTAGGGCTGGAACCTTCACCTCACCCACTTCATCTGATCATTTGGATTTTATACATTAATACATTAATACAGTGCCATAGAATTCAGCAAGAGTTGGTCCATAAGGAGGGCCAAGCGCCGAAGAATAGATACATTTGAATGATGGTGCTGGAGAAGACTCTTGAGAGAGTCCCTTGGACTGCAAGGAGATCAAATCAGTCACTCTTAAAGGAAATCAACCCTGACTGTTCCCTGGAAGGCCAGATCCTGAAGCTGAAGCTCAAATGGTTTGGCCACCAAATGAGAAGGGAGCACTCCCTGGAGAAGACCCTGTGGCTGGGAAAGACTGAAGGTCAAAGAAGAAGGGGAAGGCAAAGGATGAGATGGTTAGACAGTGTTATTGACGCAATGAACATGAAGTTGAGCAAACTCCGGAGGATGACAGAGGACAGGAGGGCCTGGCGTGATGTGGTCCATGGAGTCGCGAAGAGTCGAACTTGATTGTACGGCTGAACAACAACAACAACAACATCTCAGCTCTGGAAGGGACCACCAGGGTCATCTAGGCCAGCCCCCCAACAATGAAGGAACTACAGCTATAACATCCCCAACAAGGAGGTATCCAATCGATAACGCCAACCTCCAACAATACGGTTGCCAGCCTCCTGGTGGTGGCTGGAGATCTCTTGGGATTACAACTGATCTCCCAGCGACAGAGATCAGTTCGCCTGGAGGAAATGGCTGCTTTGGAAGGTGGACTCTGTGGCATTGTGCCCCATTGAAATCCCTCCCCTCTCCTAACCCCGCCATCTTCAGGATCCACCCCAAAATGTCCCATCTTGGAGCTGGCAACCCTATCCAAAGACAAAGAATCCACCAACTCACAAGGGATACTGCTCCCGTGTCAAACACACCTCACTATCAAGAAGGTCTTCCTCAAATTTAGACAAAATTGATGACCGCATAAACTAACCTTGTTGTTCCAGTTTGGTCCTCGCATATGTATGGACTGGATAACTTCCATTTCAGTGCATCTGAAGAAGCGTGCGTGCCCACAAAAGCTTATACCTTCAATCAAACTTTGTTGGTCTTAAAGGGGCTGCTGGACTTGAACCAACACAGCTGCTACCCACCTGAATCTATCTTGGATAAAACTTGTAAGAAAAGACTGTTCTTTAGGAGAGAAAAATAACAGTCAGTGTGCCTGCTGTGATCCTATAACAAGCTGGAACAGAGAGTATGTTTATCTGGAATTACCATCTCTGGGTTGGGAAATACCTGGAGATTTTAGGGGTGGAGTCTGGGGAGGGTGGGGTTTGGGGAGGGGCATGGTAAAATGCCATAGAGTTCCCCTTCAAAGCAGCCATTTTCTCCAGGGGAACGGATCTGGATTGTCTGGAAATAAGGTGTAATAGCGGGAGATCTCCTGGTGGCACCAGGAGATTGGCAACGCTATGTTTATCCCTCTTTGTTGACTCCAAGCATCCATCAAGGCCTCCCTTTCCCTTGTGGACTTGGCAGGAGGGAGCTTGGAGGAAAGATAGTCCTGGAAAAGGGCTCTCCCCAGTCTGTGGTCCTGCACCCTTCCCTGTGGGGCTGGGGACCCATGCCCCCAACCAACCATTGCCCTATGGGGCTGTTTCAATGAGGTGACAGAAAGCCAGAATTGTCTCTGTGCTTTCTAGGGTTGCCGACTCCAGACTGGGAACTTCCTGGAGCTTTGGGGGTGGAGCCTGGAAGGGCAGGGTTTGGAAATGGGAGGGACCTCTGTGGCCTACAGTGCCACAGAGTTCAGCCTCCAAAGCAGCCATTTTCTCCAGGAGAACTGAGATTGATAGCCTGAAGAACTTTCGTAATAACAGGAGATCTCCAAGCCCCAACTGGAGGCTGGCAAACCAAGGGCTTCAAGGAGGGGGGAATGCTTTGGTGATTGGGTTGCCAGCTCTGAGTTGGGAAATACCTGGAGATTGAGGGAGTTGAGTCTAGGGTTGCCAGCCTCCAGGTGGGGCCTGGAGAACTCCTGCTTTTACAACTAATCTCCAGCTGACAGAGATCAGTTCCCCTGGAGAAAATGGCTGCTTTGAAGGGTGGACTCTGTGGCATTGTACTGCCCGTTCCTGGATCCACCCCCATAGTCTCCAGGTATTTCTCAACCCAGACCTGGCAACCCTTGTTGAGTCTGAGGATGGCGGCGTTTGGGGAGGAAAGGGACCTCAGCAGCAATGCTCCCCTCTAAGCTGTGGCATCTTGTGAGCAAAAATTCCACTTTGTGAGCCACTGGCATGAAAGTTGTGAGCGAGCGATTTGACTGCTGCATAAACTAGTTTGCTCCGGTAGCCATCCTTCCTGAGCTAAGACAAAAATGTGTGAGCCGGAGGCCAAAAAACTGTGAGCTAGCTCACACTAACTCTGCTTAGAGGGAACACTGCTCAGCAGGGTATAATGCCATAAGGTCGACCTTCCAAAACAGCCATTTTCTCTTGGGGAATTGACCTTGGTCGTCTGGAGGTCAACTGTAATAGCAGGAGGTCTCTAGGTACCACCTGGAGGCTGGCAAACCCTATGTGGAGAAGAGACACTGGCAGTCCCTACCATGGTTTACAACATTGCTGCAGGGATTTCCCTTGGACAGGCCTGAGAGGGGATTTGAATCACTGTCCATTCTGCTGAGGGCTTGGGTGTGAGCTGCGCCCCTGGGCTGCATCGGTTGCTTTGGAAGGTGGACTGTATTGGCATTGTACCCTGTTGAAGTCCCTCCCCTCCCCAAGCCATGCCCTCCTCAGCAAAGGCGTCAACTTCAGGGGGGCTGGAGAGCTGGAGCCCCCCCCCCCCCGAACTTTTCCAGGACATGCTGAGCCTCCCCTGGAGACAACGGCCTTTAATGTCTCTGGCCCAGCTCCAGCCCCCCCCCCCCCCCGGAAATTGGAAAGTCTATGCCCTTGCTCCTCAGGCTCCACCCCCCAAATCTCCTGGTATTTCCCAACCCAGAACTGGTTACCCAGGTTGCCAACGGCAGCCTGGGAAATTCCTAGAGACTTAGAGGGGAGAATCTGGGGAGGGATACCATAGAGTCTGCCCTCGGAACCTGCCATCTTTTTCAGGGGACCTGATCTCTGTCGTCTGGAGATCAGTCATAATTCTGGGAGCTCTCCAGGCCCTACCTGGATGTTGGCAAGCCTATCTTGTTGCCTCAAAAGCCTGCCATTATTTTGTCCAGCTCTTCTCACCACACACACACACACACACACACACACGCACACACACCCCTAGGGTTGCCAGCTCCAGGTTGGGAACTACCTGGAGATTTGGTGGTGGGCAGGGTTTGGGGTCTTGGGGACCTCAGCAGGGTATAGTGCTATCAACTTAGGGTTGCCAGGTCTGGGTTGGAAAATACCTGGGGACTTTGGGGGTGGAGCCAGGAGAGGGTGGTGTTTGGGGAGGGGAGGGGAGGGGCCTCAGCATGGTCCAAGGCCACAGAGTCCACCCTCCAAAGCAGCCATTTTCTCCAGGGGAGCTGATCTCTGCCAGCTGGAGATCAGTAGTAAAAGCGGGAGATCTCCAGGCCCCACCTGGAGGCTGGCAACCCTGCCCTTAAGGACCCCCCCCTCAGAGTGGGCCCCTTTTTAATGCATTTCAGAAAGATGCCACTGGTTCTGTGGGCTTCGTCCTCTCTTTTTCATGTGTTTTTGTGAGACCTGTGGGCTGCTTAGAAGAGATGAATTGTGTTATCTTTCCCCCCCACCAAGTTCTGTTCATTTTGTGAGCAATACAGATAGTTTGTTGGGGGAGGGGGGGTTTAAGGCCTTCTGGAAGATCCACGCCGGTAGAGAAAATAACTTGCCACAGGCAGTATCTGTTTGAGGGTGGCGGGGGGGGGGGGGGGAGAAATAGAGTGATATTGTTCAATGGAGGGGAAAGTCTTGCAACCCACGAAGAGGCACTTGGAGAGTCTCCAGCGGAGGCTAATGGAAGAGCCATCTGTGTGAGACGGTCAGCGGCACATCAAGTGTCTCCTTTTGTTCTGCACTGGTGTTCCTCTTTGTGCACCTCTCGAGCGCAAGGCCCAGGCGTCCAGTCTGCTCCATTTACAAAACAAACAAACTAGGCCAAAAGCCTGTCACCACCTGAGGAGGGGGAAAAAAGGCATCTCCCCAGAGGGCTTGCCTCTGTTACACCAGAACCAGCTCTGTGGCAGCTTTGGAAAAAGCAGTTGTCGTAGATTTATTGCGGCGTTAGCAATACGTGACACGTGATTGATGAAATTTAATACCCCAGGTTCACACTCAGACATGAAAACGCAGAACTGAAATTTATCAGTAGGCTTAATTCTGTTAACTGGAGTTCAAATGGAAAAGAACGTGATCTGGATGACTAGCTGGATCTTGTCAGATCTAAGCTAAGCAGGGTCGGTCTTGGTTAGAATTTGGAGGGAGAACGTAAGAACATCAGAGAAGCCATGTTGGATCAGGCCAGTGGCCCCTCCAGTCCAACACTCTGTGTCACAAAGTGGCCCAAAACACCAGGTGCCCTCAGGAGGTCCAGCAGTGGGGCCAGGACACCAGAAGCCCTCCCACTGTTGCCCCCCCCCAAGCATAGGGCTGCCAAGCAGTGTTCCCTCTAAGCTGCGTCAGTGTGAGCTAGCTCACAGTTTTTTATTCTCCGGCTCACACATTTTTGTCTTAGCTCAGGAAGGACGGCTCCAGAGCTAACTGATGTATGCCGTAGCTGAATCGCTCGCTCACAACTTTAATGCCAGGAGCTCACAAAGTAGAAATTTTTGCTCACAAGACGCCACGGCTTAGAGGGGACATTGCTGCCAAGTCAGCCCGGGGGGCAGGGGATGCCCCGCTACAGGGGTCCCCGATCCGCCGGCCAGCATTCGGCCGGCAGGGGAAACCCCGCCCCCGAACGTCGTCCAGCCTGGACGACTTCCCTCACGTAATGACATCACCCGGAAGTGATGTCAGCACGTTGGGGGTGTTGCCAGGGCGACGCTCTGGCAATCGCCCCAAAACTCTATGATACCATAGAGTTTTGGGGCGATTGCCAGAGCGTCACCCTGGCAACGCCCCCAACGTGCTGACGTCACGAAGCGCGCGCGCACTGATGAAGCTCCTGGCCGGCAGAGGACTCCCCCCCGCCGGTAAGCTCGAGGGACTTGGCAACCCTACCCAAGCACCAAGAATACAGAGCATCACTTGCCCCAGACCGAGAGTTCCTATCTATACTTTGTGGCTAATAGCCACTGATGGACCTCTGCTCCAGATGTTTATCTAGTTCCCTCTTGAAGCCATACATGCTTGTAGCTGCCGCCACCTCCTGTGGCAGTGAATTCCACGTGTTAATCACTACCTAGGAAGTCCAGGGTTGCTATGCAGAGGCAGACAGTGGCAAACCACCTCTATCTGTCTCTTACCCTGGCTTGGATGGCCCAGACTAGGCCCATATTGTCAGATCTTGGCCTCTAAGCAGGGTCAGCCCTGGTTAATACTTGGATGGGAGATTCCCCAAGGAAATCCCAGGTTTCTATGCAGAGGAAGGCAATGGCAAACCACTTTTGTTGGGTGTAGTGGTTAGGAGCGTGAACTCTAATCTGTGAGAACCGGGCTCCTTCACATGCAGCTGCTGGGTGACCTTGGGTCAGTCACAGTTCTCTCAGAGCTCTCTCAGCCCCACCTGCCTCACAGGTTGTCTGTTGTGGGGAGAGGAAGGGAAGGAGATTGTAAGTGTGAGAGTTCTGCTCAAAGTAGTCAAGGATCAGATCTTGGTTGGTTAACCACAGTTCTTTATTTCCAATCTCTACATTAGTACAGCGTCTCGGATTATTGTCAGAGATGAGACAGATAATACAAGCAGGTCTATTATACCATTCCAAGGAGATTGAATTACCCATAGGTAGCCAATCACCTTAAGGGAAAATTGGCGGGCAAAGAGGTGTTCTGGCCGTTTGGTTCTCACAGGAAAAGAGTGAGGTGTCAAGCTGTAAATTTCCTTTCCCAAACCAGACCCCTCAGATGTTACCAGTTCACATAACAATCAATGGCCTCAAGGCTTTTGCATGTGATAAGAGATGAGAGGTATCCTCCCTTGAAGTCTCAGCCGGGGCAGCTGGAATGCGGAGGCAGGGATGTGAGAGGCCTCCTTGTTCACATACTTTACTGGTGTCACCCTCCCGCTTTGCTGACTATAATCTCCCGGTCTGGACAAGCAGTAATACATAACAGTTACAAGCACAAAGAAAGACATAGAGCCACTCATAAGGTACAGGCATGATTAATACAATGTCTGAATTAGCAGATTCTGACAGTAAGCCGCTCTGAGTGAAGGTCGGGGTATACATTCAGTCTCCTCCTCCTCCTCCTCTTCCTCCTCTTCTGGATGGCCCAGACTAGGCCCATCTTGTCAGATCTTGGAAGCTAAGCAGAGTTGGCCCTGGATAGTACTTAAGATGAGAGACCACCAAGGCAGCCCAGGGTTGCTACCCAGAAGCAAGCAAAAGCGAACCACCTCGGTTCTCTTCTTCCCTTGAAAACCCTCCAGGGTTGCCAGAAGTCAGCTGCGACTTTACAGCCCTTTCCACCACCAAACAGACATGACTCATTTTTCACCAGCTGCTGACATACCGAGGGACACTTTGTAGATTAGCATGTGGCACAAACGGGGGGGGACCTGTGAGAAACTTGAAGGGGAAGGGGAACCCCAGTGGTAGCCCAGCTGGCTGCTGCCCCCTTCACTAACTCGCTGGTTCCCCCCCCCCCCCCCCGGTCTGCTGCTCTGCTTGCCAGCAGTCTCAGGGACCCCTTGCAGAAAGGGGAGCAAAGCCAAGCATCTGTGGATGGTCCGTCTTCCATTCCAGTCCAGAGGAGGTGGCAGAAGAAGGATTTGGCCAGCTCCCCTGCTGGCTCCTTTTCATGCAGGCAAGCACAGGGGCCCCCATTATACAGAAACAGGTTGTTGAGTTCCAGGCCCACAGCTGGGGACCAAATGACCAGGTGTTCACGGCAAGAGTGGAGATGTTAGAGTTGGATGACCCTCTCGGAATGCAGAAGGGACCCTGAGTTATTAAGGAAACTGCCTGGAACTAAGTGGAGAGAGGGGAGGTTTGCAGGCAAAATTGCAACTGTGGAAGCAGTTCTGATGCTCACGGGGTTTGATTCCCCACTCCTCCACATGCAGCTGCCAGTGTAACCTCGGGTCAGTCACAAGTTCTTTCAGAGCTGTTCTCTCAAGTGCAGTTCTTGGGAGAGCTCTCTCAGCCCCACCTACCTCACAGGGTGTCTGTTGTGGGGAGGGGAAGGGAAAAGGATTGTGAGCCACTCTGAGACTCCTTTGGGTAGTGAAGGACAGGGTATAAATCCAATCTCCTCCTCCTCCTCCTCCTCATCTTCCTCTTCTTCTTCATTTGGGGGAAATTGTAGCCCACTTGGTGATAACAGACAAACCAATATAGCAGCAAATATGTTTTTTGGGGGGTTTTATGGTCCAAATAAGGAAGAAAACCAAACAGGCACATTAACTGTGAAAAGCTTGTTCAAAGAACCCAGTCTCCAAAACCTTCGTGAAACGGCCAAGGTCTCAAATCTGGACATTACTGGTTCCTTAATGGGGGGGACTATTACTTTTCTCCACACTGTCCGCTGCTACGAGAGAAGGTTTGAGCTGTTAGGTGGTGTTGTAAAAAGATAAATATTTTAAGGAACAAATAAAATGAATAAAATGATAGGATTATCAGGGCCTGATTAGGTGTGGCCCTCTCCTGGATGGTGGCCCAGGCTAGCCTGGTCTCATCCGATCTCAGAAGCTAAGCAGGGTTGGCCCTGGTTAGTATTTGGATGAGAAACCACCAAGGAAGTCCAGGGTTGCTATGCAGAGGCAGGCAGTGGCAAACCACCTCTGCTCATCCCTTCCCTTGAAAGCCTTGAAAAGTCAGCTAGGACTTGATGGCACTTTTCACCACCAATTAGATACGACAACAGAAGGTTTGTGAACGAGATTTCCCATGTTGTTGTTTTTTTTAAAAAACCATAAATAGCTGAAGGGGCTTGGGTCGCTAACTCCAGGCTGAGAAATTCCTGGAGATTTGGGGGTGCATTCTGTGGAGAGTGGGGTTTGGGGGGTGGTAGGACCTCACCAGGATATGATGCCTTAGTGTCCAGTGTTCCCTCTAAGCTGAGCTAGTGTGAGCCAGCTCACAGTTTTTTAGCCTCCAGCTCCCAGGTTTTTGTCTTCGCTCAGGAAGGAGGGCTCCAGAACAAACTAATTGATGCAATAGCCAAATCGCTGGCTCACAACTTTAATGACAGTAGCTCACAAAGTAGAACTCTTGCTCACGAGACTCCACAGCTTAGAGGGGAGCATTAGTGTCCACCCTCCAAAGCAGCCATTTTCCCTGGGGGAACAGGTCTGTGTAGTGTGGAGATCAGTTGTAATTCTGTGAGATCTCCAGGCCCACTTGGAGGTTGGTAACCCCATGAAGGGGCTCTGATTCAGATTGGACTACAGTGGATGGAGGTGTGGGGATATAGATTTATGCCTTCTGTGAAGAAATGCCTTTTTTCTAGAGGGTTTGAACTGAGCAAACCCCCCACTTTGTGTTTTAACAGGCATTTTTCCTGTAGGCAGGCGGGGGGGGGGGGGGGAGATTAGTTAAATTGCTTCCCAGACATACCTCAGCTCACCCTCATACAAATGCTAATAGATCTAGCCAGAGAGATAATGGGTGGGTCAAGCTCTTCCCTTCCTCCTAGCAGGGAACAGAGTTTTGGAGGAATGAAATACTAGAGGGACTTCAGAGAGCTCCAGGAAACGCCTTTGACCTGGCATGATTGGGTCAGTGGGTGGAGAAACCGACATGATAAAAACTCCTTGCAACAGGGAGGAGGTCTCTTTTCTTTGGGTGCTGAGGCCATGAGAGCAGGCAGGAGTCTCAACTAAGGAGGCAGCCATTGACCATGTGGTTGGTCTGGACAGCTGAAGGGAGCTTCAAGGTAGTAAAAATTCTGTAGAGATCTGTAACTTCTTAAAACTAGAGAGCCTGTCCTATATTTTAACATCTGATGGGGCATGCATAGAGAGAGGGGCAGAGGATTTGCATTTTATCCATTTCTTTTAAATCCCTTGCTCAGTCTGGTGCTGTGCTAAAAGTATGCTTGTGAACATTTTCTTTTTAATAAATACTTTATAACTTTTGATGCTGGTGGTGGTTCTCTGTGCCACATAGACATCCACCATCTCAGACATACTATTTTAAATGGAGTGCCAGGGGGAAGGCAGGCAGTCGGCAAGTGGCTATTCCTCCAGGGGCGCACAAGGCATTAGACTGACCCCGTGGTGACCAGATGCCGGGCAGCGGGAGACACAGAGGCAAGGCCTCAGAACTTGGAAGGGGAGCTGGGAGGTCCTGATCCTCCCAGTGGGCAATTCCATACAAAGGTCAGGTGCTGGCAGGCTACCCAAGGGTAGAAGAAAGCCTCTCCAGGTGTTGAGAAAATCCTAGGAGGTCAGGGCGGAATAGGGCCTGCAGGACAGAGCAGGTTGATCCTGCCACCCCTTCCTTCCTGTGACATTTTTATGATCCCATTCCCTCTTCCCTATTGAAGCTTGGCCCTGTCTTGTCTTCCATGTTAATTGAGTTTCCTTGGGCTGCTTTTGGCCACGTGTCCGCTATTTTCTCAGTTCTAAAGGTTAATCCTCAGTTTCTTTTGTATATTTTGCTGTGTTGCTTTGTTAAATAATTGTTTCACATTTCATGCATTGCCTTTTAAGTACATTATAAGCTGCCCTGGATATCTGAGGGGGTGGGGGAAGCAAGAGAGAAATAATTAAATACATACATTGTGTGGGTTGTGGCTGTAAAATGGGCATAACGTTGAATCTCTCCTTGTTTTAAAGAACAAGCGACTTCGTAGTGCCGTCCTACACAGAGTTACCCTGATTCAAACCCACTAATTTCAGTGAGCTTAAACTGGAGTAACTCGGTACAGGTTAAACACCAGGAAGGCATAAGGAAAGCTGCTGTCCAGGTAGCAAATCAGAGAGGTGGACTTCTGCAAACCGTAAGAGTCGGCAGAACGGCCCCAAATTGCAACTGCTGTGATTTTAGCCAAATTTATTAGAACTTGCGATCTAATAGCGCAGGATATTAAGGTGGCAAGAGGGCTGCATTTCACCCCTCCCTTCCCACCAAGAGATTGATATTCAACCCCTGGAAGGTATTTCAAAGAATAAAACGACTTCAGCAGAGCGCTTCGGTCCGCCTTTCTGGTGCTCAAAGCAACTCCCCGTCCACTAGATCAAAAGCTGACGGTGGGTTACAAAGGCCGTGTAAGACACACAGTAGTTTGGGATGTGTGTATGTCTGGGGATCAAATGAAACAAAATCGCAGATAAGCATGTTTGTTCCCTTGCTATGCCTTTTCAATGCAATTGCTCGGTACGTGGGTGTTAAGGCTGATCTGAGCTTTTTGATCCGTGATCTGATCTGGATTGGTTGTGCTGAATCTCATTTTCTAATTTATTTTTTGGTGTTAAATCTCTCTCTCTGTCTCTCTCTCTCTCTCTGGTGTAGTGGTTAGGAGTGTGGACTCTAATCTGGGAGAACTTGGTTTGATGCCCCACTCCTCCCCATGTAGCTGCTGGTGTGACTTTGAGTCAGTTACAAGTTCTTTAAGAGCTGTTCTCTCATGAGCAGTTCTTGAAAGAGCTCTCTCAGCCCCACCTACCTCACAGGGTGTCTGTTGTGGGGAGGGGAAGGGAAAGGAGTTTGTAAGCCACTCTGAGACTCCTTCGGGTAGTGAAGGGGGGGTATAAATCTAATCTCCTCCTCTTCCTCCTCCTCCTCTCTGCAGTGGTGGTAGCAAATAAACTATGGACTGAATGCCCTCTTGATACGCTGTCCCTAAACACCCAGGAAATGATTTCCACATTGCTCCAGTTATTTCCTTAGACTACCGCTTGCCCTAATCTCAGCACATTTACTCCAGTGTTCGGGGGGGGGGGGGGGGAGACAGTACCTTCCTTTGGGTGGCTACGATGATGTGGTCCCAGATCCTACATCAGCCCTGTGATTGCAGTTTGAATCAAATGGGCCTTTCCTTGCTATTGGGCGGGCTGCTATTCAGACCGGTTCTGCTCACCATGTGCTTTCAGATGACGGGCTATCTCTGGGGTCCCTGACCTTTTCGAGCCTACAGGTACCTCTGGAATTCTGAAACAGAGTGGTGGGCACAACAACAAAATGGCTGCTGCTGGCGGCAAAGCCATCCACAAAATGTCAGAGAGCAGGGAAATGCCCAACTCTCAGGGTAACTGTTCAGCATTTAAGTCAAAGCTCTGTTTTAACAGGATGCCTTTTGGATCTGCAAAGCCAGCTGCTAGGCAGAAGCTCCTCCTGGCCTGCCCACTTTCCAACAACCCTTGGCAGGCGCTAGGAAGAGTATTGGCAGGCGTCATGGTGCTCAGTTTGGTGTAGTGGTTAAGAGGGCGGACTCTAATCTGGGAGAACTGGGTTTGATTCCCCACGGCTCCACATGCAGCTGCTGGGTGACCTTGGGCAAGCCACAGCTCTCTCAGAGCTGTTCTCTCAAGGACACTTCTGGAAAGAGCTCTCTCAGCCCCACCTACCTTACAGGGTGTCTGTTGTGAGGAGAGGAAAGGAGGGAGATTGCAAGCCGCTCTTAGACTCTGAGTGAAGGGCGGGGTATAAATCCAATCTCTCCTCCTCCTCCTCCTTGTTCTTTTCCTTCTTCTTCATGGGCACCACTTTGGGGATCTCTGGGCTGTCTGAATGTCCCTATGTCCACTGTGACACACAGTAGAAAGAGAGGCTGGGAGAAGAGGGAGGGGAAAAACACAGCCTTTACAGTAAACACTTGGCCAATGCCGAACATGACAGCATCCAAATACTGGGTACCATCTATTATTTAATGGGACTTTCTCAGAAGTTCTTCTCGCAGCCTGTCTTGTTAACCGCAGGCTCCAGCCTGTAACTCATGAAGGGGAAAAAAAACTTTCCTCGGCTTTGGTAGAACTCGTTGCCTAGAATGCGCTCTTTTGAAGTGATAAAATGTGTGTGTGCGCGCACGCATGTGTCTCCCGTTAGCATGCCTGCGTCCTTCCACTAATCTCGCTCACTTCTCAGGGTGCCTTTTAATGAAGCAAGATGGATGATGCTTCTCGAGCACTTCCCTTTGTATCTATTAGCCGCTGCTGAGCTGGGCTTATTTGCATTTCTCAGTTAAGTGCATTCTCATGGAGAAGTTAATACGGCCCTTAAAACTGCACTTCTGAAGGCCGCATTGTTATGTCTGCTGACCGCCACTGGGCGCCAGCGGTATACAGTCAGAGCTTGACTCCGAGAGACAATAGGGGTCAAGGATGCTAGACCACCACTAGCCCTCCAATAAGAACTCTGGTGGGAAATACAAACCCACCAACAGGACTTTTGGGTGTATCCTAGGAGTTGTATATAGTTAGCCATCTTGGCCGGTATTGCATGCTTGTTGTGTACTCAATAAATCTATGCTGATCACTACGTCGTAGTCCGGGCTTTCCATGCATCGAACCCAGTACCCAATGTGCATGCTGAGGTGACTCCTTTGGGGATGTAACAGGACTGTTGGACTTCTTGGACTGTCAACTATAGATAAGGGACACGGCACCCGATGAAGCTGGTGGGCAGACGAATGGGCAGACGAATGGAAGTCCTTCTTCACTCAGTGAGCCATTAAGTTCTAGGATTAAATGCCACTGAAGGAGGAGGAGGAGGAGAGGTAGAGGTAGTGGAAGAAGAGGAGGAGGAGATTGGATTTATACCCCACCCTTCACTACCCAAAGGAGACTCAGGGCAGTTTACAATCTCTTTCCCTTCCTCTCCCCACAACAGGCACCCTGTGAGGCAGGTGGGGCTGAGAGAGCTCTGAGAGAACTGCCCTTGAGAGAACAGCTCTGAGAGAACTTGTAACTGACCCAAGGTCACACCAGCAACTGCATGAGGAGGAGTGGGGAATCGAACCCAGTTCCCACAAATTAGAGTCCACGCTTCTAACCACCACACCAAACTGGTTCTCTAATATAAATGGCTTTAAAAGGGGGTCAGAGTCAAAGGGGGGAGGCCCATCGATGGTTACTAGCCAAGACGATGAATGGGAAGCTCCGCATCCAGATGAAGTAATTTAGGCTAGGTGGTGACCAGGGACAGGAGCTTATCCAGTGGAATGCTCACCCGCCACAGTTTCATGTGGCTCCCTCACTGCTTCCCTTTAGAAGAAGAAGAGATTGGATTTATATCCTAGCCTTCACTCACTCGGAGTCTCAGAGCGGCTTACAAACTCCTTTCCCTTCCTCTCCCCACAACAGGCACCCTGTGAGGTTGGTGGGGCTGAGAGAGCTCTGAGAGAACTGCTTTTGAGAGAACTGTGACTGACCCAAGGTCACCCAGCTGGCTGCATGTGGAGAAGTGAGAAATCAAACCTGGTTCTCCAAATCAGAGTACGTCGCTCTTTACCACTACACCACACTGGCCTTCCAGGCAGTTTCAGAGGGTAGGGTTACCGTTTGTCCAGTGGGGGGCAGGGGGAACCCCCCAAATTTGCAGGCTACTGCCTGGTGCTGGCCAGTCGGCCAGCAGGAGGGAATCCCTCTTGGAAGAAGAAGAAGAAGAAGAGGGGGAGGGGAGGGGGAGAGGAGATTGGATTCATACCCCACCCTTCACTTGGAATCTCAGAGCAGTTTACAATCTCCTTCCCTTCCTCTCTCCACAACAGACACCCTGTGAGGCAGGTAGGGCTGAGAGAGCCCTTTCTCGAGAACTGCCCTTTCGAGAACAGCTCTGGGAGAACTTGTGACTGACCCAAGGTCACACCAGCAGCTGCATGTGGAGGAGTGGGGATCAAACATGGTTCTCCCAGATTAGAGTCCATGCTCCCAACCACTACACCATACTGGCTGAAGTGATATCAGTGTGTGTGTGGGGGGGTGAAGCTACCATCGAGTTTTGCCCAAAATTCAGAGCGCCACCCCCAACTTTGCCAACATGCTGACATAACTTCTAGGCAGGGGTCCATTGGAGCAGGAGTGCACAGGAGCGCAGGTCTGGGAGTGAGGAGCCCAGGGGGCGGGCACATGACCAAGCCCCACCCCCTCCTTGGCTTCCCCGAGCAGTGCAGAGGCGCAGCGCCCCGGGGAAAGCCCTGCTATTGTTTTTCATGTTTTGTTTTAATATTGATAATTTCATCATTGTTCCTTTTATGACTGTGTGCTGCTTTTCCAGAGACTTGCTCAAGGTGGCCTATAAATTTTCTAAGTATACCATTTTTTATCTGGGCACATGGCACATAAGTACTGGAGAAATTTCGCCAACCCTTCAGCAGCTTCCACCTTATCAATTTGGCATAGTGGTCAGGAGTTGGACTCTAATCTGGGAGAACCGGGTTTGATTCCCCACTCCTCCACATGCAGCTGCTGGTGTGACCTTGGGCCAGTCACAAGTTCTCTCAGAGCTGTTCTCTCATGAGCAGTTCTCAAAAGACCTCTCTCAGCCCCACCTACCTCACAGGCTGTCTTGTTGTGGGGAGGGGAAGGAGAAGGGATGGATGGTGCACATTCCTGGGTATCTCAAGTCTACTTGGAACCTGGTGGTTTCAAGGGAGCAGGAAGAGAATGAGGGCGTGTTCTTTATGCTTATTTTTATTGCACAAAGTATTGGATGGGGAAGGGAATGGAGGAAGGGCAGGTCAGTTTCACTTACCTGTGGAGGGGAGCCTGAGGGGTGGGTGTTGCCTTCTGACACACTTCCGGTATGTTAGGGGGTGTGGCATATGCAAATGAGTTATGGTAATGAGCTCCTGCACCTCTTTTTCTACGAAATGACCCCTGCTTCTAGGCGATGCAGGCACGTCACGTGCGACGTCACTGTTTTTTTTGGGGGGGGGGCAATGTCACTTTCCACTCCTGGAATGTCCCCCCCCCAATTCCCTGGGGGGCGGAAGGGACCTGGCCACCTTATCAGCGGGTTGTCATGTTGCTCTGCAGGAGAACAGCTAGATTTGAATCCAATTGGACAAGATTTTGGAGGGTCTATCTCTCTCAAAGGGAGTGTTGACTTCAAAAGCTCATTCCCCAAACAAATCTCCTAAAATGTTTACTGGACTTGGATCTAGCTATTCCCTTCAGGCACCAAGTCAAAATCATTTTATTTGCGCCAGCATAGAACTGCTGCTTGTTTTCTTATTTTCTCAGCTCTTCTCAACTCCCCCCCCCCCAGTGTCAGAGTAACCACCCTCTAGAACAGGGGTGTCAAAGATGTTGCCCCCCCCCAACTGATGTCACTTCAGCCAGTTTGGTGTAGTGGTTAAGTGCGCGGACTCTAATCTGGGAGAACCGGGTTTGATTCCCCACTCCTCCACTTGCACCTGGCTGGATGACCTTGGGCAAGCCATAGCTCTGTACCAGCTGTTCCCTCAAGGACAGCTGTCTCAGAGCTCTCTCAGCCCCACCTACCTCACAGGGTGTCTGTTGTGGGGAGGGGAAGGAGTTTGTAAGCTGCTCTGAGACTCCAAGTGAGTGAACAGCTGGATATAAATCCAATCTCTTCTTCTTCGTCTTCTTCCTCTACCTCTCATCCTCCTCCTTAAAAGCTGTTTGCCATTTGTGTAGTAGTGATAATTAGTTCCGATGTATAGGTATTGCCCTAAAGAGGGGAAGTAGTTTAGGAAACAGAAATGATTTTATTAAGGGAAGTCTGTCTAAAAACGTGTGATTTTGTTTATTCCATTTGTGGAGCGTAGTTTGTATTTCTTGGTATTTTCTTAGGTGGTTAACTTTAATTAGACCTTTGAGTTTGTTTGGTATTATGATGCCCAAAAAATGGTAACGTGTTCTTCGACCATCGGTACTTGTAAAAACTGTTGATTTCTTGTTCACCATTTTGTGGTAAGTTGATTGGCAATATGGAGGATCTTGATTGATTCTGCAACCAAAACTCAGTGGATTTCCCCACTAAACGCTACCAAGCGTGCTTAAGACAGTGCATACTCGACAGCTGGAACTGACTTTGCCCTTGTGTGCCCCCCCCCCGGTGTCAGAGTAACCCCCCTCTAGAACAGGGGTGTCAAAGATGTAGCCCGGGGGCCGAATCAGGCCCCCGGAGGGCTTCTATCAGGCCCGCCCTGGAACTGGCCATCTCCTGCTTCCAGTTCTGTTGCTGCTGCTGCATCATAGCTTGCTTCGCCAGACTCTCTCAGTTGCTCAGCCATTTCATGTTTTCCCCTGGGTCCTAGACTCAGGACTCTGAGCATTTCTGTGGTGAATGTCAATAAATCAAAAGTAGGTTTGCAGCTTACAGATACACATCTGAACAGTACACTCAAGATTGCAACAGCCCAGACATTTTGATGCAATAATTCAGAGCAGAGGTGTCAGTTATCAGATACTGTTAAATAAACAAAATATTGCAAGAGTGCTAATGTTTTAAACATGTTTTTATTTTAAGTGAAAACAAATCTTTGTGTTTGTGTCCTTTATAAAGTTTATAACTCCGCGACCTGGCATTACATTTTATGACACACATGGTCCGGCCCAACATTTATGTCAGATCCGGCCCTCATAACAAATGAGTTCGACACCCTGCTCTAGAAAATGTGGTCAAAAGAATCCTTTGCTTGAAATGGATTCTTTAAAACTGTAGTTTTAATTGTGCTGTTTTTAACATAGTCAGCTTCCTGAAGATTCTACAGTGGAAAGGCGGCATATAAAAATCGTTGTTTGACGTGTGGGATCTGTCGGGCCACGCACAGCCCTGGGACGTCTTCGTCTCTTTGCGGCCTGGCAAGCAACTTCTCCCAGCGCGGCTTACTTGAAGCTCCTGCAGTGACGGTCGGCTGCCTGCCAGTCCACAACCTGCAAATTACATTTGCAATTGAACAGAGAGTGTTTTTCTTTTAATTGGAACCGGCAGGTTGGAGCTACCTGCTGACAGAAGCCGGCTTGACAAAAGGCCGCGTCTGATGGCCTGCCAAGATTTCTGTCTCTCTTTTGCTCATTCAAGTGGTGGGTCTCTATCAGTTGTGAAAGAAGTCACACAATCTACACTCGGTGTCTGTGCACCTGGATGACAGCTGTCTGCTGAATGAAGACTGCTGGAGATTTTGCAGTTTGCTCAAGAGCTGGTGCACACATGCATGGAGACTAGCAATTCCCAGTCAGGTGTGTTTCCTAGGGCCCACTTGCTTCTTCCCTAAACTGAGGGGCCAAATTCTGGCTTTCTCTGCCTCACTGAAGCAGAAGGTATTTCAGAAGACCCCAGGAGAATCACCTTTGTGAGTAAAAGGTTTTGACCTTTAAAGGAGGAAGAAGAAGATATTGTATTAATACCCCGCCCTTCACTCAGAGTGGCTTACAATCTCCTTTCCCTTCCCCTCCCCACAACAAGTGAGGTAGGTGGGGCTGAGAGAGTTCTCCTGAGAACTGCTCTTGAGAGAACATCTCTGAGAGAACTCATGACTGATCCAATTATGGAACAACTTCCCCAGGGAGGTATGGCTGACTCCCTCACTTTTGATCTTTAGGAGGCAGTTGAAGAGGGTATTATTTAGGACTGCATTTGGCTAGGTTTATTAGCAGTCCTGAATTGTGATTTTCAATTTTGGCCATTTTTAATGTACTGTATGTATTTATATCCATGTTGGAAGCTGCCTTGAGCGCCATAAGGAAGGAATGCAGCTAATAAATGTTTTAAATAAATAAAAATATGCTCAAAAATAGTCACCCCCATCACAGCATGACGCTTGGCCTGGAACCTCCCAACATTTTGCAGCCCCCCTCCCCTGACAGCCATTTTGTGATCAGTCCCGCCTCCTGTGGCAGCCATTTTGTGGTGGCATCCATTACTCTTTCTCAGAAGACCAAAAATGCCCACAGGCCTGTAAAAGCTGGTGACGCCTGATACAGATTGCTTGATAGAACCCAAGAACTGGCAGCTGAATGTGGGAATCGTGTCTGAGGGGATGGTGTGGGCCATCTCACTTGGATCTTCAGTGGTTTTTTCACAGCCACACTGGATGATGTTGGCATCAAGAAATTAGCATGCTTGTGTGAATGACCTGTCAGTTGCCTCAGTGGGGAAAAAATCTATTGATTTGACCTGGTCTAAGATTAGAGTATTGTAATGCCCTCTTTGTGCTTGGGTTAATGGAGGTGTTACAGTGCAAATAACACGGTATTATTAGAAATAACACTCTTATTATTAACCCTGTGCTGTTAGAAATAGACTGGTATCTGTTTACAGTTCAGAGTGCTGAATTTGCCCATGAAGAGAATGTCACATGAGGAGTGCAAAGACTCGGGGTTCAGATCCCCACGTAGACACTGAGCTCCACTGAATGGTGTCTGTCTCAGACTCACCTGCCTCACAGGGTTGTCGTGTGGATAAAATGAAAGAGGGAAGAATCTCATAAGCCACTCGGAGCTCTTTGGAGGAAAGACTTGTGGGAAAGTATCTTAAGACTTTGTTGTAGAGTAATGGGGGCCATGGTGGCTCAGAGGTTAAGACACTGAGCTGCAGACCGGAAGGTCTGTAGTTCGGCAGTTTGAGACCCGAGTGCCGCATGAAGGAGTGAGCTCCCGTCCCTGGCCCCAGCTCCTGCCAACCTAGCAGTTCGAAAGCAAGAAATTGCAAGTAGATAAATAGGTACCATTTTGGTGGGAAGGTAACAGTGTTCCGTGCGCTTCGGCGTTTAGTCATGCCAGCCACTTGACCATAGAGACATCTTCGGACAGCACTGGCTCTTCGGCTTGGAAATGGAGATGAGCACCACCCCCTAGAGTTGGATTCAACTAGCTTTTGAGCAAGGGAAACCTTTATCTGTATTTTTAATGGCTAAGAGCCTAGGGAGACCAGGAAGGAATTTTCATCCAGGCCAGATTGTCCCTAGGGTCCTGGAGTTGTTGTTTTTTTGCCTTCCCCTAGGCATAGAGCGGAGGGGGGGTCACTGGGGGGGTGGGAGGGAGGTAGCTGTGAATTTCTTGCATTATGCAGGGGGTTGAACTAGATGATCCCTGAGGTCCTTACCAGCTCTATGTTTCTGTGTGAGATCCTTGCCTCAGATCTCACCTCTGGCAGAAATACACAACATGGATTTGTTAAGCCTCATCTGTAGTATGAGGATAATAATATTGGCCTACCTTACAGAGGTGTTGTAAGGACTGCAATAAAATATTGTGCATCAATCTCTTTGCAGGCAGTCCTAAGTGGAGCTAGACCGTCTAAAGCAATTGATGTTAATGGTCTTAGAAAGCCGCAACTCTGTTTAGGATTGCACTGTCAGCCACAGAAAATGTGAATAAATGGTGAACATTATTCAATTTAATGTAAGAATGTTAGGCATTTTCTGCCAAATCGTTACTTTTAAAACTAGTGGTGGTGTGTTTTTTTTAATTCCAAGATTATCCAGAATTGGGATTGTGAGTTTTTAAAACAACCGCAACAACAAGAAACACGAAACTGTATTTTTATATGTTGTTTTAGTTAAAGGCTTTAACGACAGATCAGATACGAACAGAAACAGAAATGTGGAGGGAAAGAAACTTCCACCGAGATGGATCTTTTCCATTCTCCAGCAAGTTATCACAGCCTTTGTTTGACAGAAGTTCCTTTTTTCAATTTTGCTTTCAGGATTAGCAACATCCGCCTGTGTACATTCGGAGACCTCTCCGAATGCACTTCTGTTGACGTCTGTTTCAATGTTATTGGCCTCCGGGGATGGTGGCAGAGCTGGGCCATGTTGATAGGGGGTGAGGTCACATGCTGTTGTGGTGTGTTGCACCGGAGCCTGGTTTACGTAAACTCCCAGCCGTTTGGCCAGCCAGCTTTTTAGAAAAGTGGCCCGGAAGCAGAGCTATCGATCCGATGAAGCGACGGTTTCCAGTTCCCTCCGGTGCCTGCGCTGCTTGCTTGGGAGCAGGTGGTTTCCGAGACTCAAGGATTCAGAGTCAAAATGGGCTGCTGACATTATTATATTCAGATCCTCTGTTCCGCCATCAGCCTGGTTAAATCTTTCCCTTCCCCCGCAAGGCTGGGCATAATCATGCGCCCTCTCCATCCCAAAATATCATCTTTTCTACAGGCAAACTGAAGGAATTGATAGGATTCTATGAGCAGAATTCCATCCAGCAGTCTCTTGTGACTGGTGTGCATCTGTGTGATTGATTGTTGGCTACCTAGGTAGATAGGCAGATTTGCTGGGCTTAATTTTTCTCATAAGCACAAAGAGGGAAAGCCTTATGCTCAGCTCCACATGGCCCAGTTGTGGCATGGCTCGGCTCAGCAGAACCTCTGATCCCATTCTGAATGTTGCAGAGTTTTAGGACGGAGCTGTCATTTTTCCATAGCGTCTTCTACAGGCAGATTCCCATACCTGAGTCTCCAGGACAAAGAATAAAGGGCTGTCATAGAGGATGGTGCAGAGTTATTATCTGTTGCCCCAGACCAGAACCAGTGGGTTGAAATTAAATCAGAAGAGCCTTTGGTTAAACATTAGGAAGAACTTCCTGACAGAGTGATTCCTCAGTGGAGCAGGTTTCCCTGGGAGGTGGTGGGCTCTCCTTCTTTGGAGGTTTTCTAAGCAGAGGCTAGATGGCCCTCTGACAGCAATGCTGATTCTGTGAACTTAGGCCGATCACGAGAGGGAGGGCAGGAAGGGTTGCCTCAGTGCTTAGTTCTTGTGGCCCTTTCTGACACGCTCAGGGAAATGCTGATCGCCACTTCGGGGTCAAGATGCAATTTTCTCCAGGCTGGTTTGGCTGGGGATCCTGGAAGGTTTTATGCCCTCTTGTGGGCATGGAGCAGGGGTCACTGGGAGTGGGGGAGGTAGTTGTCAATTTCCTGCATTGTGCAGGGGGGTTGGACTAGATGACCCTGAAGGTCCCTTCCAACTTTATGATTCTATGATTCTACTAACCAGTATGCAGAACTTGGCTTTTTTTTTTTTGAGTCACAGGTGCCTACTAGCACAGCTCTTGAGCTGATCCACAACTTTGCATCCCTTTATATGGACCTCTCATACACAGCGAGCGACCTGAATAGCCCTGACCCAGACTGAAGAGCCTGAACTCAGCAGAGCTTGGAAGCTAAGCAGGGTTGGCCATGGTTAGTACTTGGATGGGAGCCCACCAAGGAAGACGAGGGTTGATACCTCTGTTTATCTCCTGCCTTGAAAACCCTCTGGGGTCACCATGAGTTGGCTGTGACTTGAGAGCACTTAATTACTAGCAGCCTGAATAGCCCAGGCTAGCTTGAGCTTCTCAGAACTTGGATGGGAGATCAAGAACGAATGGGGCAGGCAACGGCAAATCATGTCTGTCCGTCTCTTGCCCTGGAAACCCGATGGGATTGCCATAAGTCGGCAAAGACTTGGAGCACTTTCCACCACCAGTCACCCTGACCTGCATGGCCAACGCTAGCCCAGCCTCATCAGATCTCAGAAGTTAAGCGGGGATGTCCCTAGTAAGTACTTGGAGGGGAGACCGCCAAGGAAGTCCAGGGTTGTTACACAGGGACAGCCAATGGCAAACCACCTCTGCTTGTCTCTTGCCCTGAAAACCCCTTGAAGGGTCTCCTTAAATCAGTTGTGACTTGAAAGCACTTAATTATTAGCAGCTGGAATAACCCAGACTAATTTGAGCTTCTCAGAACTTACGAGCTAAGCAGGGTCACCACCACCACCACCTAGAAAGCCTGGTGGCAAACCACTGCTGCTCATCTCTTGCCTTGAAAACCCTACAGAAGAAAATGATGAAGATATTGGATTTATTTCCCGCCCTTCATTCAGTTGTAATCTCAGAGCGGTTTACAAACTCCTTTTCCTCCCCCTCCACACCCTGTGAGGTAGGTGGGGCTGAGAGAGCTCAGAGACAACTGTCCTTGAGAGAACAGCTGGTACAGAGCTATGGCTTGCCCAAGGTCATCCAGCAGGTACAAGTGGAGGAGTGGGGAATCCAACCCGGTTCTCCCAGACTAGAGTCAGCGCACTTAGCCACTACACCAAACTGGCTCTCAACAGAAGTCAGCTGCAACTTGAGTATACTCAAATATTATTCAGAAAAAGTTGAGGAAATAGATGGCTTGGTCATGTTCATGAGGTGGAGGAAGATGGATGCTTCTCCTGCTGGGGCTGCCTGCCTCCAGTTAGTGGCTGGCTGGAGATCTCCCGGGATTACACCTGATCTCCAGGCAACAGAGATCAGTTCCCCTGGAGAAAATGGCTGCTTTGGAAGGTGGACTTATAACAGCTATCATTCCATACAGTTCGATCTAATCCCTCTTGCCGCTAATGGTTTAGTCCTGTATTATATTTGTAATATTGTTAATAATTTCTGTTAATTTTGCTAACTTTGAAGTTTTAGTATTATGTTATATGTTGTTAGGGCCGCGGTGGCTCAGAGGTTAAGACGCTGAGCTTTAGCCTGGAAGCTCGGTAGCTCGGCGGTTCAAGACCTAAGTGCTGCGGGACAGAGTGAGCTCCCGTCTCTGGTCCCAGCTCCTGCCAACCTAGCAGTTTGAAAGCAAGAAATTGCAAGTAGATAAATAGGTACCATTTCGGTGGGAAGGTAACAGCGTTCCGTGCGCCTCAGCATTTAGTCCTGCCGCCTACATGACCACGGAGAAGTCTTCGGACAGTGTGGGCTCTTCAGCTTGGAAATGGAGATGAGCACCGCTCCCTAGAGTTGGATTCGACTGGCTTTCGAGCAAGGGGAACTGAAGAGTACTGGACTCGGGAGACCAGGAACAGTGAAATCATGAAGCCTTGATTGAGTGATTCAGCATTTCCAGTAGATGGTCAGATCGAGCATGCTTCCAGGGCTCCAGGGCCCTCATTATATGCTGGCCGGAGCCACACCTCCAGCCGCACCCAAAGGACCTGATAGGGGCTTAACATAGGCGCATGTTTGTCATAGGTTCCCTGGAGGAGCCTTTAACTGCACTGGCTCCCCAGGGAGAACCTAGGTCCCACATCGCTGGAGGCTTACAATCCGGACGTCTATTATTCCTCCAGATTCAAGCTCCCCTCTCTGCCTGACCGTGTGCTCTGGCCATGCGGCGGGCGCCATTACCTGGGAGCACATGGCAGGCTGGTTGTTACACAGAACATACTACATTACAGGAACCTTTACCTATATATTGTTATGACCCATGGAAGGTGGACTCTATGGCATTGCGCCCCACTAAAGTTTCTCCCCTCCCCAGACCCTACCCTCTGCGGGCTCCACCCCTAAATTCTCCAGGTATTTTCCAACCCAGACCTGGCAGCCCTGTCCCCCGCAATTATTGGCATGTTTGGAAACACGCATGTGATTTTATGCACAGCTCTCAGCACCTCTTTCCTGGCCGCCTTGCCGCCTGGATGATGCTCCTCCAGTTCCCAGGCCGGGACCAGCCAGCACAGGCCACGATTGTTGTCTGTTGCCTGGCGTTCTCTGCCGGAAGGTCCCCAAAGGCAGTGAATTAGGAAGGATTAATTGAACGGGTGGCCTGATGATCCCTCCGGGGCAGCAACAAGCACAGAGTTACGTAACTCCCCCCCCCCCCCAAGTAATGAACTCATCAGATAAAGACGCTCCAACCAAGTGGAGCTCATTAATTCCTCTCCCCCCCACCTTCCCCTTTTCCACTTTCCGCTGCACTTTGGGAAGGGTTTTGGCTTGACTGTAAACAAAGTCAATGCTGCGCGGCTCTGAAAGCGTATGGGCATTGTTGCCCGGATAGCAGCAGCGTGCTTTTCAGAAAGAGATCTGGAGGCATTTTTCACTCTTATGCACCCCTCTGCAAGATTTGCTCTTGGAGGGTGCAAAAGGCTAGCCTGGTCTTGTCAGATCTCGGAAAGCTATGCAGGGTCAGCCGCAGTCGGTGCTTGGGTAGGACTCAGGAGACCACTGAGGAAGGATGTGCAGGAAGGCAGCGGCCAACCACCTCCGCCCATCTCTTGCAGAGAACACCCTGTGGGTGGGGTCACTGTGAGTCCGTCATGACTCGAGGGCATCTTCGTCTTCTGTCTTTGGCTCACAGAAGATTCTAGAAAGAGGTTCAATATCGTAGCGGAACAGAAACAGCTATTATTGGTTTCTGTTCCTGTACAGAGGCAGGGTGAAATAGCACAGCGACATCAGTTCCTGCAAAAGCACACAGCCTGCCAACTGAGACGCTCCAGCTCCTCCTTTGAGACAGCTGCAGACTTCAAACTCCATTTTCTTGTGTGAGCTACGTTAAAAGGGCCATAGCATCGAAATTGCAGGAGGTCGTAGCCAGGGCTCCCTCTAAGACATGGAGCAAAAATTCTACTTTGTGAGCTACTGGCATTAAAGTTGTGAGTGAGCGATTGGGCTGCCGCATAAATTAGTTAGCTTTGGAGTAGGGTTGCCAAGTCTGGGTTGGAAAATACCTGGAGATTTTGGGGGTGGAGCCAGGAGAGGGCGGGGTTTGCGGAGGGGAGGGGCCTCTGCAGGGTACAATGCCATAGAGTCCAGGGGCATAGACTTTTCTGAAGTCCGGGGGGGGGGGCGGGGGCTCTTTAGTGCGCGCGCAAAGTGCGCACGCTTGCTGGGGCGATGTTTCCGACCCCCCCCCCCCCCGGAAAACCTACCGCCAGCCGCCGCGCCTCCCCGGCCCTTCTGAGGCTCACCAGCCGGTGCTGCTGGTGCCTTTCCCTCCCCCTCCGCCCTGGCCACTCCCTCTCTCACCCCTAAAAGAGGAAGAGGGAGAGATAAGGAGGGAGGAATGGCCAGGCCGGTGGGGGGGGGGGAGAGGCACCAGCTGGCGAGCCTTGGAAGGGCCCGGGAGGCGCGGCGGCAAGGCGCCGGCGGCAGACACGACATTTTCCCGGGGGGGGCTCAGTCCCCCCTGGGAAATTTCGGGGGTGGCTCGAGCCCTCGAGCCCCCCCGTAGTTTACACCGGTGATAGAGTCCACCTTCCAAAACAGACATTTTCTCCAGGGGAGCTGATCTCTGTCAGCTGGAGATCAATTGTAAAAGCGGGAGATCCCCAGGCCCCACCTGGAGGCTGGCAGCCCTACTTTGGAGCCATCCTTCCTAAGCTAAGACAAAAATGTGTGAGCCAGAGGCTAAAAAAGTGTGAGCTAGCTCACACTAACTCAGCTTAGAGGGAACACTGGTCATAGCCCTTCTGTATACTACCTTGGTCAGGCCGCACCTGGAGTACTGTGCGCAGTTCTGAAGGCCTCATTTCAAAAAGGATGGGGACAAAATCGAGAGGCTGCAGAGGAGAGCGATGAGGATGGATCAGGGGTCAAGGAAAGGCTTATGGCCTTGGGAACGTTTAGTTTGGAGAAGAGGAGATTGAGGGGGGACAAGATTGCTCTCTTTAAATATTTGAAAGGCTGTCATTTGGAGGAGGGCTAGGAGCTGTTCCAGTTGGCAGCAGAGGCTAGGACCCAAAGCAGTGGGTTTAAATTGCATGCAGAAAGGTATCAGCTGGATATTAGGAAAAACTTTTTCATGGCCAGATTAGTTCAAAGGTGGAATCAGTAGCCTAGGGAGGTAATTAGCTCCCCTTCACTGGCAGCTTTAAAAAAATATATTAATTTTTCCAAAGCATAACGAAGCATAGTATTCTTGGAGAAGCATTTTTTCATAAATTCCGACCATTTCCAAACAGAAGACAAACATAACATACACATACCTTGTTTTAACAATCTACAAATGTTCCAAGTAGTAAAGGATGCTAATACTGTGAGCATCATTACCTTACGAGTTATATGTGAGGTATAATCAGCTATCAGGATAATCTTAGCTTCAAAAATCACACGCATGTTAACGACTAGTCAATGCAGAGTAGAAATCAGATTAGAGAAGAATCAGTTTGAGATAAACAGGATTACGAGGTTGGAGGTTGTAGTTTGCGGTAAATTCTAAGAATGGAAGCCATTTCTCCTCGAGGTTGGAGATTTTTGGGAAAAGATCTGATTGCTGTAGGTGGTAAGCTCACCTTCACTGGTGGCTTTCAAGAAGAGGCTGGACAAATATTTGTCAGAGATGCTTTAGGCTGGTCCTGCATTGGGCAGGAGGCTGGACTAGATGGTCTGTATGGCCCCTTCCAACTCTATGATTCTATGAAAAACTGTCCGGTTTTTTTCTAGTCCTGATCTCATCACATCTTGGAAGCGAAGCAGGGTCAGCCCTGGTTCATGCTTGGATGGAAGACCACCAAGGAAGTCCAGGGTTGCTACATAGAGGCAGGCAATGCCAAACCACCTGTGGATGTCTCTTGCCCTGAAAACCCCTTGAAGGGTCGCCATGGGTCAGCCATGACTTGGCAAAAAAGAACAAGCTCAGAGCATTTCTCCATCAGAAATGCTCATCAAGGCCCATAGGCATAGAGTACGGGGGGGCTCGAGGGCTTGAGTCACCCCCGAAATTTCCCGGGGGGGGGGCTCAGCCACCCCTGGGAAAACGGAGCACCTGCCGCCGCGCCTCCCCAGGTCCTTCCGAGGCCCAGCGGCCGCTGCTGGAGAGGGAGAGGGAAGGGGTGGCGGGGGGGAGAGAGAGGCACCGGCAGCAGCGGCTGGCAGGCCTCGGAAGGGCCCGGGGAGGCGGGGCGGTTTTCCGGAGGGGGGGGGGAGAACATCGTCCCAGCGAGCACACAAAGCGCGAGCGCTAAGGAACCCCTGCCCCCCAGGATTTCCAAAACTCTATGCTCCTGCCAAGGCCAACCCATCCATGCATCTGCTTGGGGGGGGGGGTCACACAGGCCCAGTGAGGAAGCTGTCGATGCCCTGTCTCTGGCCATCAAGGGCATGGGCGTGTGTGTGACTGGCAGCCCATCCCAGGCCTGTGCCACAGCTGGCCCACCTTCCGGAGCCGGAAGCCAACAAGCCACAAACATGTGACGTCAGAGTCATGTGACAAAAAGAAAGGCAGGGAGCTCAAGGTCTGACTTAGCCAGTCTCAAGGCTAAGATTGTGGGCAGCGGACCAAGGCTGCGGTCAGATGGGCGGATTGGCCCGATATAGTCCCCACCTCCACATCTGGCAGCTGTTCCCCCGTTGGACTCACCCTGTTTTATGACAAATTGGATGCCGAGTACATAGCCACCTGAGACAGTCAGGTGTTTCCGAATCTCCGCACATTGATCCCGCGTTTCCGGATGTCTGAACACCCCCGGTGCGTGCTCAAACCAGTTTGGAAGTGTGAACCTTTAGTTCTGTTTTTGCCGTATTGTGTTTTAAAAATGGCAGAGCATGTACGCATGTACGCACATGCGCACCCCAGAAATGTTCTCCAAAAAAGTCAGTGTTGTTCTTTTTTCAAACAAACTAAGACCAGACTGCGCATTCTGTCATTGACAGGCAGCGCCAGGGTCATTTTGTAGAAAAAGAGGTGCAGGAGCTCATTTGCATAACTCATTTGCATAACTCATTTGCATAACTCATTTGCATATGCCACACCCCTAACATACCAGAAGTGTGTCAGAAGGCAACACCCACCCCTCAGGCTCCACTCCACAGGTGAGTGAAACTGACCTGCTCTTCCTACATTCCCTTCCCCATCCAATACTTTGTGCAATAAAAATAAGCGTAAAGAACACACCCTCATTCTCTTCCTGCTCCCTTGAAACCACCAGGTTTCAAGTAGACTTGAGATACCCAGGACATGTGCACCACCCATCCCTTTCCCTTCCCCTCCCCACAGCAAGACACCCTGTGAGGTAGGTGGGGCTGAGAGAGGTCTTTTGAGAACTGCTCATGAGAGAACAGCTCTGAGAGAACTTGTGACTGGCCCAAGGTCACACCAGCAGCTGCATGTGGAGGAGTGGGGAATCAAACCCGGTTCTCCCAGATTAGAGTCCAACTCCTGACCACTACACCAAACTGATAAGGTGGAAGCTGCTGAAGGGTTGGTGAAATTTCTCCAGTACTTATGTGCCATGTGCCCAGATAAAAAATGCTATACTTAGAAAATTTATATGCCACCTTGAGCAAGTCTCTGGAAAAGCAGCACACAGTCATAAAAGGAACAATGATAAAATTATCAATATTAAAACAAAACATTAAAAACAATAAAGACCTTAGGAGGGCTTTCCCCGGGGCGCTGCGCCTCTGCACTGCTCGGGGAAGCCGAGGAGGGGGCGGGGCTTGGTCATGTGCCCACCCCCTGGGCTCCTCACTCCCAGAGCTGCGCTCCTGTGCGCTCCTGCACCCACAGACCCCTGTGCAGCGCTAATCTGAACAGTCAGTCACAGAAGAAGCACGTGGGGAGGCCGGATCAGGGAGGGACTCTGATCGAAAATCTCTGTCACCAAATGCGACAGAGTAATTAGTGGCACAGCCAAACTGCGCCGATCTGCCAGTCTGACCACAGCCCAAGAGAGGTGGGGACAGGGAACACAAACCCAGCACCCAGAGTAGAGTACGTTGAAGGTCAAAGCCATAGGTGGATGCTATCCTCCATGGAGTACTTTGTTGTACTGAGGCATGCAAGGGGAGCTGGGCCATGGCGACCTTGCCCTATATTGCATGTACACTGGCAGCTAGTTCTTCCAAAAGGCAGCAATAAAACCCCTGTTTGGTAGGCCTCAACAGGCAGAGCTCCATAACCCACCTGTGGTTTGCAGACCATTGGATGGATCACTGCACTAGAGAACCCTTGCACAGTTTGAAAATTACAGGGTTGGATTCTTAACATCTTTTCAATTGAATTCTTCTTATAGCCAGGTGGAGGGAAGGATAATTGTTTCCTCAATAGTCTCTAGAAGAAGCAGCCAATCGTTTTTCAATTCCTTTCAAGTACAGGTGAAGAACTTCTATAGATTTTGAGTGGGAAGATAGATTGGGTCTTCAGTTTAAATGCATGTTTGGCCAATATGGTCTCTCTAAGCCTCTAATCCCTGTATGTGAACCGGGTATACCACTAGACAACCTCACAGTGTTGTTATCTATGGGATGAATGAAATCATCATTTGGAAGTGCATTGATCCTGGCTAGAAATGAACCTAAACGGATTAAGATCAGAATGTTAAGATGGGTATTAATTCTGGATGCAAGCATTCCTATAAATCCATGTTCAAAGCAAAAGCATCAATGCATGTTCCAAAACAGTCATAATTTGGGGGCTAAGCTGAAATCCGAGTTTTGGGTCAGCATCTGTAGGAAGAATTATGTGAACAGAAAACCACTTCCCAGGCTGTTCATTTCACCTCTAGCATCAGTGTCCACAGGTGATGGGAACTTTGCACGATGTTGCATTTAAAGAGAGAAACAGGATCTTTTAGGGATAATCTAGAAATTCAGGTAGAGCTGTCTTGCACTTTCTCTTCTGTGGTCAAACCTTCCGTGCCTTGTAAAAGGGAAAGAAAAAGCTCTGTTTATACTTAAAGTACACACACACTTTGCTGTCAAGTTGCAGCTGATTTATGGCAGCCCCCCCCCCGCCCCGCCCTGTTTTCAAGGCAAGAGACCTTCAGAGGTGATTTGCCATTACCTGCCTCTGCATAGCAACCCTGGACTTCCTTTGTGGTCTCCCATCCAAATACTGACCAGGGCTGACTACACACACACACGGATAATGGACTTAAGTTTTGGAATAATAGGCATAGTGATGGGATATTTTTATACACTTACATGCACAGGAATAAATATCAGATGTCTGATATCTGAGAGCCAGTTTGGTGTAGTGGTTAAGAGCACAGACTCTAATCTGGGAGAACTGGGTTTGATTCCCCACTCCTCCATATGCAGCCAGCTGATGTGGCCTTGGGTCAGTCACGAGTTCTCTCAGAGCTGTTCTCTCACCAGCAGTCCTCAAAAGAGCTCTCTCAGCCCCTTCTACCTCACAGGGTGTCTGTTGTGGGGAGAGGAAGGGAAAGGAGATTGTAAGCCACTCTGAGACTCCTTCGGGTAGTGAAGGGCAGGCTATAAATCCAATCTACGCATCCTCTTCCTCCTCCTCCTCCTCCTCCTCTCTTCTTCAATGGGTTAATTTGGTCACAAATGTGGACTTTTGTTCTGAATGGAGCATTAATCAGAGTCAGGACTCAGGATGCGGTTCAGACCGCCCCAGCAGCTGGCAATAGGTTCAGGCACAGACATATTATTGGTGCAGACATATTATTTTGCCAGAAAGGTCTCTGTGCATCCTCAATTGACCATGTGTAATGTAGTATGTTCTGTGTAGCAACCGGCCTGCCATGTGCTCCCAGGTAATGGCGCCCGCCGCATGGCCAGAGCACATGGTCAGGCAGAGAGGGGAGCTTGAATCTGGAGGAACAATAGACGTCCGGATTCAAAGCCTCCACCAATGTGGGACCTAGGTTCTCCCTGGGGAGCCAATGCAATCAGAGGCTCCTCCAGGGAACCTATGACAAACATGCGCATATGTTAAGCCCCTATCAGGTCTTTTGGGTGCAGCTGGAGGTGAGGTTCCAGCCTGCATATAATGAGGGCCCTAAAGCCCTGGAAGCATGCTTGTTCTGACCATCTACTGGGCGTGCTGAATCACTCAATAAAGGCTTCATGATTGCACCGTTCCTGGTCTCCTGAGTCCAGTACTCTTCACCATGGCAGATTCTCCTTGAAAGGAGGAGGAGGAGGAGGAGTGGGGAATCAAACCCAGTTCTCCCAGATTAGAGTCCGCGCTCTTAACCGCTACACCAGACTGATAGCATTGTCAGGCCAGGCAATGGGAATGTTTGCCATTTTTGCTTGATCAAGCTGGTCTCCCAAATTAGCTTTATCACACTTTCTTTGGAAGCTGCGTGGGGGGGGGGGATCCTGGAACCATTTCCTCATCTAACTCCTTTGGCTTTGCCTGCCTGCCATGTGTGCCATCTATGAGGCTGGCCTGGCCAGCCGACACGCGGCCCTTCAATATGACTACTACCAAGCTGTTTTGTGTTGTGTTTCATGAGGCCCTGGCCACCAGCTACAGGGACTGACTCAGAAACAGAGACTGAATATAAATGGGCAATTTTCTCAGTGGAGGGAGGTAAGCAGTGGGGCACCGCAGGGATCAGTACTCGGTCCGATGCTATTTAACTTGTTGATTAATGATTTGGAGTTGGGAGTAAGCAGTGAAGTGGCTAAATTTGCAGATGACGCGAAGTTGTTCAGGGGGGTGAGAACCAGGGAGGGTTGTGAGGCACTCCAAAGGGATCTGTCGAGGATGGGCGAGTGGGCATCAACGTGGCAAATGGGGTTCAGTGTGGCCAAGTGCAAAGTGATGCACACTGGAGCCAAAAATCCTAACTATAAATACACGTTGATGGGGTCCGAACTGGTGGAGACTGACCAAGAGAGAGATCTTGGAGTCATAGTAGATAATGAAAATGTCGAGACAGTGTCCAACTGCAATGAAAAAGGCCAACGCTATGCTGGGGGTTATTAGGAAGGGAATTGAAACAAATCAGCCAGTATCATAATGCCCCTGTATAAATCGATGGTGTGACCTCATTTGGAGTACTGTGTACAGTTCTGGTCGCCACACCTCAGAAAAAATATGGAATTGGAAAAAGTGCAGAAAAGGGCAACTAAAATGATAAAAGGGTTGGAACGCTTTCCCTATGAAGAAAGGATGAAGTGCTTGGGGCTCTTTAGCTTGGAGATACGACAGCTGAGGGGTGACATGATCGAGGTTTACAAGATTATGCATGGGATAGAGCAGGCAGAGAAAGAGGTACTTTTCTCCCTTTCTCACAATACAAGAACTCGTGGACACTCGATGAAATTGCTGAGCAGTCAGGTTAGAACAGATAAAAGAAGTACTTCTTCACCCAAAGAGTGATGAACACGTGAAATTCACTGCCACAGGAGGTGGTGGCAGCTACAAGCATAGACGGCTTCAAGAGGGAATTAGATAAACATCGGGAGCAGAGGTCCATCAGTGGCTATTAGCCACAAGGTATAGATAGGAACTCTCAGTCTGGGGCAAGGGGTGCTCTGTATTCTTGGTGCTGGGGGTGGGGGGGCAACAGTGGGAGGGCTTCTAGTGTCCTGGCCCCACTGCTGCACCTCCTGAGGGCACCTGGTGTTTTTGGCCACTGTGTGACACAGAGTGTTGGACTGGATGGGCCACTGGCCTGATCCAACATTGGCTTCTCTTATGTTCTCATGTTCTTATGTTCTTATTGCCTTGCCTAGCTGCAAGATACAACGTGGTCTGATCAGAAAGCTCACATGAACACAATCAGCTCTGAGACTTCAGGTTCTGCATATGCAGCTATCCACCAGGCCTAATGTTTGTCACAGAAATCTCCACATCCTTCCCTCCGCACCCAGCCCTACAGATTGCACAAATGCATTTTTGTCCCCCACAGTTGCACTTCCTAGTTGCTGCCCACTAGATCAGAAGGATCAGTGGGCTGCGTTCTTAGTTACCTGTATGGCAAGTTGACAGGAGAATGGGGCTCCTCAGACTTGATGGAATTTCAAGAATAGGCAGTGGATACCACTACAAAATGGCTGCCATGGGTGCATGGGGGGTGTCAATGGAACCAGTCACAAAATGGCTGCCATGGGTGCATGGGAGGGGTGTCAATGGAACCAGTACCACAAAATGGCTCCCATGGGTGCATGGGGGGTGTCAGTGAAACCAGTACCACAAAATGGCTGCCGTGGGTATAAGGGGATCGATGGAACCAGTCACAAAATGGCAGCCATGGATGTGGAACCCATCAATGGAACCAATCACAAAGTGGCGGCCATGGGTGGGAGGAGCCAAAGGAACCATCACAAAATGGCTGCCATGAAGCTAGTGGGTCTTTCCAGGCCGTGTATCTGCCTGTAATAGAGGCAGCTGTTTCTAAATGGTTGTTCACTGGGGGTCCCTCCCCCTGATAATCTGCAAGGTAAGCTGAACACCTGTAAAGAATCCTGTGTATATCTGTAGGCTCTGCCATGTGGTTTGGGTCCTGATCAAATGAAAGACTGAAGAGAATGCATTTATATGTGTGTGAGACTCTCTACCGGTGTTCAACTCAGAACATGTTGACCAGGGTCCCCAGTCTCTTTGAGCCTGTGGGCACCTCTGGAACTCTGACACAGGGTGGTGGGCGCATCCACAAAATGGCCACCATGGCAGGCGGGGTTTGGTGCAAAATGGCTGCTGCAGAGCCACAAAACCCAGATGAGGCCCAACTGCAGGGTACAAAAGAAGTAATTTTTAAAAAAATACAGTGGGAGAGAAGAGTGTGAGAGAGTGAAACCAGCACTGTGATGGCAGCCGCTGCAGGAACAACATTATTGTAAGCTGCGCAGCCCATCAGATCTCCAGCAGCTAAGGTTGCCAGCCTCCAGGTGGGGCCTGGGGATCTCCTGCTTCTACAACTGATCTCCAGCTAGCAGAGATCAGCTCCCCTGGAGAAAATGGCTGCTTTGGAGGGTGGACTCTATAGCATTGTACCATGCTGAGGCCCCTCCCCTCACCAAACCCCACCCTCTCCTGGCTCCACCCCCAAAGTCCCCAGGTATTTTCCAACCCAGACCTGGCAACCCTACCAGCGCCCAGTGAGAATGCTGCTGGGCAGGCGCCCCCTGGTCCAACCCACTTTCTAAAAACACCTGGTGGGTGCCAGAAAAGGTTTGGCAGGCACTATGGTACTACTCATGGGGCACCATGCTGGGGACCTCTGATGTAGACATTAGTAGGCAGGACCAAGAGGCATGATCCTGCACCTCTCCGTACTGGTCTGAACATCTGCAAAGCCATGTATAGAAACATGTATACTTCTGCATTTGTTGTGTGTTTCCAACGTGTCTTTGCTTTCTCATTGCAGATCCTCTGCTTGGACCTACTTGGCCGATCAGGCTCTCCAGAGTCTGAACCTCTTTCTCTTTTCCTGTACAGCCAGTATTTGGAGGAGGGCAAGGGGGCCAGACCCTGAAGGAGTCACGCGAGCCTTACGCCTTGACGGTGATGAACTGAGGGATGAGTACAGGCAGAGTCAACTCTTACAGCATTGTGTCTTCTGAGGAGGACGGGTTGACTTTGACCACCATGCCTGGAGCGAATGGCTTCGGCAACGGCAAGATCCACACGAGGAGGAAATGCCGGAACCGGTTCGTGAAGAAGAACGGCCAGTGCAATGTGGAGTTCACCAACATGGATGACAAGCCTCAAAGGTACATCGCGGACATGTTCACAACGTGCGTGGACATCCGTTGGAGGTATATGTTGTTACTCTTCTCCCTTGCCTTTCTGGTCTCGTGGTTGTTATTTGGTCTCATTTTTTGGCTGATAGCGCTTGTGCACGGAGATCTGGAGAAGCCGACAGCCGACGAAACGTTCACACCTTGCCTGCTGCAGGTGAACGGCTTTGTCGCCGCTTTCCTGTTCTCCATTGAGACTCAGACGACTATCGGCTACGGGTTCCGTTGCGTGACGGAGGAGTGCCCACTAGCCGTCTTCATGGTCGTCCTCCAGTCCATTGTGGGGTGTATAATAGACTCTTTCATGATTGGCGCAATCATGGCAAAAATGGCCAGGCCCAAGAAAAGGGCCGAAACCTTACTCTTCAGCCATCACGCTGTCATCGCCATGAGAGATGGCAAGCTTTGTCTGATGTGGAGGGTGGGTAACCTTCGAAAGAGCCATATTGTTGAAGCTCACGTACGCGCTCAGCTAATTAAGCCCCGCATCACCGAGGAAGGGGAATACATCCCACTTGACCAAATAGATATCGATGTCGGGTTTGATAAAGGCTTGGACCGTATATTCTTGGTGTCTCCTCTCACCATCCTTCATGAAATCAGTGAAGAAAGCCCACTGTTTGGGATCGGCCGGCAGGATTTGGAAAACGATGATTTTGAAATCGTGGTCATCCTGGAGGGTATGGTGGAAGCCACCGCCATGACGACCCAAGCCCGGAGCTCCTACTTGTCCAGCGAGATCCTCTGGGGCCACCGCTTTGAGCCTGTCCTGTTTGAGGAGAAAAACCAATACAAGGTGGACTACTCGCACTTCCACAAGACCTACGAGGTCCCGTCGACCCCCTGCTGCAGTGCCAAGGACTTGATGGAAAACAAATTTCTCCTTCCAAGCACCAACTCCTTCTGTTACGAGAATGAACTGGCCTTCATAAGCCGCGACGAGGAGGAGGAGGAGGAGGAAGATGACGACAGTAGGGGCTTGGACGATCCAAATTCAGACACTCAGCCTGAATTCGACAGGCTTCAGGCTACAGTGGCCCTCGATCAAAGGTCGTACAGAAGGGAATCAGAAATATGACCCTAGGGCCCTGTGACTGTTTCCTGAGGGCCCCTTTCCCCTCTGTTCCTCTTCCCCTACTAAACAAAAAATTTAAAATTATGCAGAACAATGCAAGTGCCATAGGGATGCCTGAGAATTAGTATGGTATGTAGTTTTGGGTTGGTTGTATTTGTTTGTTTTAGTTTCATTGCAATAACCACTGAATGGCCAAGGCTGGGGGGGATCTCAAGGGGCCCCAAAGTGTTGTAATCGTACAGTATTAATAAAGCTGCTTAGACTGTGTATTGGAGGGCAGGGTCAATGGGGAGCTGCCCAATGCTTGACCTGGATACTCTGCATAGAAGTTCAGGCTGCAGACAGAGTGAGAGATTTAGTCCCCCTTCAGAGAGAGAAAAGGAAGGAGAAAATGTCAGCAAAGAAAACCACGTGTGTGTGTGTTGGTGGTGTTTTTAAAAAAAAATTAACAGAACATGTTATAACTAAATATAATTATAGACGTAACTGCCAGGAGATGTGATCCGGTTGCACTAGATGAACACTTGAAGTTATGCACCCTTAATGTACTTCTTCTCAGTTTAGGGGAAAGAAAAGGGGTATGTCTTTTTCCAGCTTCCCTCTTGGGGAACTGTTTACCAAAAAGGGTTTTTTCCCCCAACAGAAATGTGATTACTACTTTTTTTAAAAGGGGGGGAATGGAGCAGGTGTTGTACCAAGTTGCCGTGGGTCGAGGATGTTTATTTTTGAAGATGAGTATTTTCTTCTAGGAAAACATTTCAGGTACTTTTTGTCATCCAGTGACCTAAAAAAAAAAATCAAGGGGAACTTTCCCACAAACCATATGGAGGAACTTTTTTTAAAAAACCCAACCTTTTGATATATCTCTGCAAGCTAAAGCAGGGGCTCGAAAGACATTTGTAAGGGAGGGGGGAATCGATGAGATCTTCCCAGATCTCACTGTTCACTGATTCTCCCCGCAAATGAGGACCCTCTGAAATATTTTTCTCCAGCCGGGCTGCGAGACTAAATGTAAGTCTGATGAGGTTATTGAGGAAAGGTCCTTGGTGTGTTGGAGGGGGGATGGGGTGTGGGTTAGGGTTAGCAAGGGTCAATGGGTATGGGAAAGACTAAGAACCCCTCTTTCCATCCATCAGTTCTTCCCTGGAAATCTCCTCCCCACATGAACATCGCCTCATTAAATGCAGAATGGCAGTTTGCTATGGTAGCATACGGTTTTGCCTTTAGCTAATAGAAAACCAGGCCTTGTTTGGCAGAGGCGGTTGTTCCGTAGATTTTCTAATAGATTTCAAGGATAATTAATACATTTGCAGGGGGAAAAATTTACTTTCCAAGAAGGAATGCGTTGACTGCTTTAACGTCCTGCACACCGTTTCTATCCCCACCCCTATTTTATGTCCACCCAATGAAAAAGGACCGGATCTTCCACCGGTATGAAGATCTCGTGTCGTTCTGTCGACATCACTGGAAATTCACTCTCTGGGGGCCCGTTTGGCGGGCATCTCCTCCTGTCAAAATAGATGAAACAGAAGGGGCTGACAGGAAAAATATTTTCCTTGAAGAGAAGTTCCTCACACGTTGTTTTTTTTAAAAAACGGAGCGTCTGGGCTCTCTGAGGTAGTCAGTGGAGTTGCCAACTTTTCAATCGACTCCTTTCAGCCGTGCCTGACAGCAGTTTGAATGCAGACAATGGCAGGCTGCAAGGTTGAAACCGCCAGTTGATTTCTGTACATCAGACCACTGTTAAAAAGGGCCAGGGCTGTTTCGTCCTGGTCAGTTGGCAATACTAACGGTCAGTGGACCACATACATATATGCCTCCATCCCCGATCTGAGTATGGAACCCAGAAAAGGTGATACAGCAGCAGAGGTTCCCCAGCCATTACCTATCAGCAAACCCTTACAAAACCCCAGTCCAGAATGAAAGAGGGATTTGCCCTTTATCACCAGTCAGTGTCCATCACCACCTCCTCAGGGCAAAATCTGGACTCACGTTGGATTCCGGGTTTGTTTTAGTTTTTTTTTTAAACTGAGCCACAGAGAAGTCTGGCTCCTGGGTTTTTGCAATAATACTCTTTCGAGAGTTTTTGATCCTTTTTAATATCTTCCTTTGTAGGCCTCTTGGAGGTGACCTTAATGGAATGTCGGGTAGAAGTCCTCTAAAATATGATTTGGCCAATTTCCTAACAGAGTAGTTAATGAAGCCTGCCCTGGCGGCAGGCATACCAAGGTGCCGGTCAGCTCGTGAGAGTCACAGAACGTGGCCAGCCCTCAAATGCGTAGACCAGTTTTAAATTTAGGGATGGTATCTCCTAGAGGGCCATGTGTACATTTCCAAAGATTTAAATTCATTCTTTTGAGGCTCTTAAAAATTACTTTCCCCCTCTCCGTACCTGTGAAGATGAAGCACGGGAGGCGTATTTCATCTGTAAGTTTATGCCTGCCACAAAGCTGTTAAAAGCCTTATAAGAAGTTTTTTTTAAAAAGACCCCTTTCTCTAGAGACAATTGCAATTATCTCTGTCCGTGCATGTAGCTCGTAACCAAGCCTTTTAACAAAGTCTCTTCCTTGCTTGTGCTTTCTGAAATATATATATTTTTTAAAAGCTTACCAATGTTTCACAGTGCTGCAGGATTTAAAAGGAAAACAAACTCCAACCATTTAAATTGTAGGTCTGACAACTCTTAACAGGTAGTTTCAGAGGGTCGCTGTTTCGGTCTGCAGTAGAAGAGCTGGGTTCAAGTCCTGCAGCACCTGAGGGTTTCGGGATATAGGCTTTTGAAAGTCAAAGCTCCCTTCATCAGATACAAGTAGGAAAGGAGATGTCGGAGCCCTTATATCCCAGTCAAAAGGTGGGAGGGGTGTTGCAATGCAAGGAGTCAGAATGCAGCCCTTATTCACTAAGACGACACAATTAATGGACCTAACAACGCCAGCTATACCATCTCAGGTTCATTCTCTCATTCATCTTCCAACATTATATATGCCATCAAGTGACAGCAGTGTCCTTCCCCTCTCTACACTGAACAGATCAGTCTCTGTGCAAAAGAATGAATGGGCATAAATCTAGCATCAAAAACCACAACGTCCAAAAGCCAGTGGGGGAACATATAATCCTCCGGGACATTCCATTGCCAACCTAAGAATGGCAGTCCTCAAACAGAGACACTTCAAGGGGAAATTACAACAGGAGACTGCTGAATTTAAGTTCATTCACAGATTCAGAAGAACTGACCCCACAGGACTGAACAGGGGCATAGGATTCTTATCTGACTGAAGATGCTCATTTTCTACCCAGAACATTTCTTCCCTGCTGTAATCAAGCTGATAGCATTTTGTGTTGTAAATCTGAGAGCCAGTTTGGTGTCGTGGTTAGGAGTGCGGACTCTAATCTGGGAGGACCGGTTTTGATTCCCCACTCCTCCACGTACAGCTGCTGGTGTGACCTTGGGTCAGTCATAAGTTCTTTCAGAGCTGTTTCTCTCATGAGCAGTCCTCGAAAGAGCTCTCTCAGCCCCACCTACTTCATGGGGTGCCTGTTACGGGGAGAGGAAGGTAAGGAGATTGTAAGCCACTCTGAGACTCCTTCGGGTAGTGAAGGCTGGGGTATAAATCCAATCTCTTTTCTTCTTCTTCTTCTTCTTCTTCTTCTTCTTCTATCCTGGCTCCCTTCTTTGCAACATCCCTCCCTCCTGACTGGGATATAAGGACGCAGGGATCGCCATTCCTGCTTGTACCTGATAAAGGGAGCATTGACTTTCGACAACTTTGAGGTGCCGCTGGATTCAAATCCAGCTCTGTTAACGGGGAGAATGCCCAACTTGTTTTTCCGAGAGTGCTGCTAATATAACCCTGATCTTAGGTGGGGAATAAATGGCTTGACCAAGATGGCAGGCTTTGGGGGCCTTTGAAAGAATAGAAAACTGGGAATTATTCCCTTAACCCTTTGTATCATAACGGGTGGCGTGGGGCAACGAGTGCCATTTAGAATTTTCGGCCTCAGACATCTGAATGTCTTGGGCTGACTCTGGAATATCCCCCTCCTTCCCATCAGAGCGTCCTCTACTGGAGAGGAAGTTCTCAACTGAAAACAGCAGATGAAGCCAAACCACATGATTTTTCCTCCGGCTTATCCTAACTCCCAAGGCTCCGCATGAACTGTGCTTTAAGAGATGTAAAAACCATGCAGCTTACACAGAGCTTGTGTGTGCGTGTGTCCTGACACCCAAAACCACAGATAGCGTTTCCTTCTTGTGCCCTCCCCGCGCCTCCTTCTCCTTGTTACTTCTGAGTAACACTCTGTTCTCCCCAGCCGTACGGGATGTCACATGTCGGTCCATCTGGACGAAGGCGTGCAACTGAGCCACAGAGCAGATCGTAAGCAATAAAATGTGGTTCGCCCAGCGCGCACGTTACAAGCATCTATTGATCCCTTCCTCTCCGATCTGTTGTTTTGCAAAAGGTCTCGCACTGGCTGGGTTTGCCCGGGAGCAAAGTCTGCCAGAAGGTGAAGGACATCATATTGTCCTGTGACGGTCTGCAGAAGGGGTGGGCGGGTGGGGAGGAAAGGAGCTGGGCTAAAATTAGAACTGAGTCACTCACAGGGCCTGCATGATTCAGGGTTGCCAACTGATTAAGAGACAGCCTGGCCTGCCTCGGTGCCTCCAACAGCAGCTGCAGGAATCAGCCAGTGGGAAGCTTCTACAGGCAACGCTGCTATTGAAAGCACAGCAGCAGGGATGGGTAAAAACTATTGGCAACCCTAGTGCAACTCTAAGTTGGGAAATTCCTGGAGATTTGGGGGGGGGTGGAGCCTGGGGAAGGTAGGGTTTGGGGGGGAAGGGGCATAATGCCATGGAGCCTACCCTCCAAACAGCCATTTTCTCCCAGGGAACTGATCTCTGTAGTCTCAAGATCGGCTGTAATTCTGGGAGATCTTCAGGTCCTACCTGGAGATTGGTAACCCCAACCTCCAGATGCCACATGCACTAAATATTATGATTGTTGAATGACTCCATGTTAGTTTAGGAGCTGGTGGCTGTGGTTGCACTACAAGCCTATACCCCTTTAACAATCATGGCTTCCCCCAAAGAATTACAGTTTGATCAGGGTGTTCTTTGGACAGTTTCTAACCCATTGTGCACGCACACACACACATAATTGGTGTTTAGGTAAAGAGAATCACTGGTTGCTTCCGTCCGGGAGGGGGGGGGGGGTCTTCTTTTTGTATTTATTGCTGCTGTGAACGCAAAGGCATTAGCGTTGGCAACAAGACTTCCACAATGTAGTTTGCTATGCACTGCCCTCCAGCAGCCGCCATTTCCCTCGACATTTGCTCTCACCACACCAACAAAGGCTTTTAAAAAATCTGTAATCGTTATAGCGATTACCTTTTTTAAAAAAAAAAGTCTTCTGGTGGTATGACGAAGAGAAGCTGCCGAGACGGCTGACAGAAGGAAAACAGCACCAATATGGGCAAGACCTTACGAAATGCACATCTTCCCTTCCAAATGGTGGGATAACTTGCTTGCCCTATGCTCTTTCCAAAAAGATCAGCGGAAAGCAGGTTTGGGAAAGAACGTCCGGAAGATGGGCATGACTGGAAAACATTAGAACATGAAATCAGGTGGATGCTTCCCTCTCCTTCCCGAAAAAAATAAAATCCCTGCTCCAGTTTGGATGGCAAAGCGAAGAAAACCCTCTGTGTGGAAGCAAGCCATTAAAATAGTCTAAATCGGGATGGGTAGCCATGTTAGTCTGTCTGTAGCCATAGGTGTAGACTACGCGGGGGCTCGAGGGGTCGAGCCACCCCCAAAATTTCCGGGGGGGGGGGGGCTCAGCCTCCCCTGGCAAAATGGAGTGCCTGCCACTGTGCCTCCCCGAGCCCTTCCAAGGCCCAGCCGCCGCTGCAGCCGGTGCCTCTCCCCCCCCACCCCCAGCCTGGCCACTCCTCCGTCCTTCCCTCTCCCTATTTCGCCTGGAAAAGAGGGAGGAGAGGGAAGGAGTGGGGGGGGGGGGGAGAGGCACAAGCAGCAGCGGCTGGTGGGCCTCGGAAGGGCCCGGGGAGGCACGGAGGTTTCCTGGGGGGGGAGAGAACATCGCTCCAGCAAGCGCACGCGCTAAAGAATTTACAAAACTCTATGCCCCTGCCTGTAGCAGCAGAAAAGAGCGAGAGTCCACTAGTGCCTTAAAGACCATCAAAATTTGTGGCATGGTACGAGCTTTCCTGGTTACTGCTCTCTTCTTCACGAAAGCTCGCACCCAGCCACATTTTCTTTTTCATCTTTGAGGTGCTTCTGGGCTCTTGCTCTTTTCTGCAATCTAAACCATGAGCAACATAAGCCCAAAGATCACACACCTTTGCAGCCAACTGATCAAACCAATGTGCAGATTTGGAGTCTATTTAGAAATCAGTATAAACTCACAGAGGTTTATTTCCATTTGGAAGCTGGCCTAGCCATTTTGTGTTCTTACAGTGAAAGAAAGCCAAAGTCCAATCCACCCCTTCTTGTCTAATTTTCTATTACAATGTCCTTTTGCTTGACCCCAATAGACTACTTTCTACCCCACACGTTCGGCAGAAGGAGGTGGTATTTACTGAGTGTATTATTTATTTTTTAAAGCCGCTTTTAAGGGTGTGTATTTTTTTTAATGAATAAAAAGGGGAAACATTGCTGCTCGGGGGAGGGACGGTTTTCCTCTGGGAACGAATTTCTAAATGTATATCATAGTAAATATTTGTAAAAAGAAAAGAAAAAAAAGAGTTCTTTAAATTATTGCTTTTTAAATTATATTAATATAATTGTACAGTCCAGTCAGCAAGACTAGAATAATATATACATTGTATTTTTAAGACTACTGCATAGATCAACATGAAATAATTTGTAGGAAAGCCATGCAGATCTAATAAATCGCAAGATAACATTTTTCCCTTCAATAATCCCTTTCCTGGTTAAGATCTAGCTATGAGAATACTGTTATATAAAATGTATAGCTCTAGAAACTGAATGTGCTGTTACATAATGTATAAATATATATATATATTTTTGGCCTACCTGTGAGTGCTATGGTTGATCATTCGTTCCATTAGGGAACAATCTCGTAATTAACTCTACATGAGAAGCTAAAGTTCCCACCTTTGTTCCCAAAACGTATTTGTAAACTAGTTTCAATTGCTGCCATCTTCAGTTTCTAAAGAACTATCTCCAAAAGGAGGGTTATGCCAGATGCCTCAAAAACCTATCCTGCCAGTTTGAATAGGCACATGGTCTATAGGGAGATTTGGCAAGAGGTGGCATCTGCCCCAGAGCTCCCAGATCTCATCCAGTCTATGGGAACTTTTGGAATTTTGAGAATGGGGGTCACACCACGAAATGGCTGCCATGGTGAGGAAATCACAAAATGGCTGCCACGGGAGATGGGACCAGTCACAAAATGGCAGCCATGTGGGTCTGAGGCCAATTCAAAATGTTAGAAAGGTTCACAAAACGTTTCATGCAGAAAGGTCCCAGATTCAAGCCTTGACATCTCCAGTTGAAAGGACCAGACAGTAGGTGGTGTGAAAGCCCTCAGCCTGACACCCTGGAGAGCCCCTGCCAGTCTGACAATCTGTCAGACTGGCAATCTGACAATCTGTGAGACTTCTGCTCAAATCTGCTTGTCAGTCTGACAATCTGTGAGACTTCTGCTCAAAGTAGTCAAGGATCAGATCTTTGTTGATGAAACACAGTTCTTTATTTCCAATCTCTACATTGGTACAGGTTCTCGGATCATTATCAGAGATAATGCATATGACAGAAGCAGGTCTATTATACCTTTCAGAACAATTTGAATTGCCCGTAGGTAACCAATCACCAAAGGGGAAAAACAGCGGGCAAAAAGGGTCTCTGGCCGTTTGCTTCCCACAGGAAAGAAAGCTAGGTGTTAAGCAGTAAATTTCCCTTCCCAAACCAGACCCCTTAGATGTAACCATATTCACATAACAAATGCTGGCCTCAAGGCTTTCGCACGTTGATAAGAAACGGTCCCTGTCCTCCCCTTGTCTTCCCAGCCGGGATGAATGGAATGCGGAGGCAGGAGTGTGAGAGGCCCATTGTTCCCATGCTTTGAAGTTGTCATTCTCCCGGGCAAACAGTTACACAGACCAGGCCTGGTCAGAGTCATAAACTTGGGGTCACATAGCATACATTCATACTGGCCAAAGATATGGTTACATGGTGGGCATAGGGGCAATTGGAAGCAATAAGCATGGATACATAATGGGTGCAGACACAGGTTACAATACACAGCACATAGCAATAGAAATCATAGCAAAAAGCCCCAGAAAACCTTGTCTGAATCAGCAGATTCTGACAGGAGACAGTATAAGACAGAACCATGTGTATATGTGATAGAGGGAGCTGTTTTGGAATGAGGGCTCCATGCTGGCATAGAAATGATGCCTTAAGAAGTTCTTCTGAACCCCCTCCTCTTCCAGTGAGGTGTTGGAAAGCCAGAGCTAGCTATTTGCTTCGGGGAAGAAGGGATGGTGCTCCTAGAAACACGTCAACAGGCACCATGTGGTCACCATGTTGCAGATCACTGTTTCACCCAAAGAACATCGTTACCTTTCTGCCATCAGTCATGGCATGAAGGTACATGGGTTGCACACGGAAGAAAGTCCTCAACGTTTGGATACTGCTACTAAATTCTGGGCCTTTGTATTACTATTAAACAGCATGCCATTTGGACCAAGTAGATGACACATGAAACTGCCCGACTCAGTCCTCAGACGGTTGGTCTATCTAGGTCAATATTGTCCAGGGCTTTTTATAAAAAGAGATGCCGGAACTCTCAAGAAGGAAATGAAGTTTTAAATCTGTATACTGAAAACTCATGAACTTTTAAACCTTTTTTTAAAAAATTGTCAAAGAGGTTCCGGTGCGTTCCGGCAGAAAGAAAGCCCTGGTGTTGTCTACTAGACTGACAGTGGCCCTCCAGTATTAGGATGAGGCCTTTCACATCACCTACGACTACCTGGTTCTTTTAACTAGAGATGCCGGGGATTGAACTTGGGACCTTCTGCATGCCCAGCAGAACTTCTGCCTCTGAGCCACAGCCCCTCCCTTTCCAAGCCTGACATAGATGCTTGGTCACATAAGCATCCCTTGATAGATGTCAACAACATTGGTGTATTAGCAACGGGACACGGTGGCTACTGTTGGGAGTATCGTCAATGTGGCTAATATGATCCCTTTTGGTCTAGCTCCAGCTTCAGAGGAAAAGTTGGCTGCCTGCACATAAGGAGACACTTAAGAGGAGTCTCCTTCTAAAATCTTGGGCGCTTCCCCTCCCAGCGCTGCCAGAGCCAGCCGCATACCCTTAACCTTTTGCAAGTCCAAGCCTGCGTGACCTTCAAATCTTTTGTAAGCAATGAATGCAAAGCCACCTTTTCTATCTTTAATAAGGCAGAACAAACATGTTTAAAAATAAACACCACTGCTCTTCCTCCCCCCCCCCCCTCCACACACAGACTTCTACTTGGCCTGAAAGACCAACAAGAGATTGCTGCCTCCTTTCTTTTCCTCACCCTTCTGAAAGAGGCCATTGGAGGCAGTTAGCTCCAGAAGGCGTAAGAGGTTCACATGTTCTTCTGGATCCAGCTGCGTGATCCCTCAAGATTCAGACAGGCTCTCACACCTGACAGATGGCCTGTGGTAGAACTCAGCCCTCGTTCACACATGTCTAGCACGCCCGGTTTTGGAAATACCTGGAGATTTCGGGGGTGGCGCCTGAGAAGGGCGGGATTTGGGGAGGGGAGGGACTTCAGTGGGGAATAATGCCATAAAGTCCACCTTCCAAAGCAGCCGTTTTCTCCAGGTGAACTGATCTCTGTCGCCTGGAGATCAGTTGTAATCGCGGGAGATCTCCAGCCACCACCTGGAGGTTGGCAACCCTCAGGGAAGGAATGGGTGCCTATCACTGTACGCAAGAGACTCTGCGTACTTGCCTAGCAAGGAGATGAGGAGGAGTCCCAGGGTGTACACATATATAGAAGGTGGAAGGGGCAAGTTTGTGGGTACATGGAAGAACAAACGCAGCAGAAAAAGACCAGGTCAGCACAACAAAAGAGAGGCCCCTTAAATCCCCGAAGGAGAAATCTGACACTGGATGAGAGGAAAAGGTGGCAAAAGACAGAGGAGCCTGGGAAATATGTATTGAACTCGGACAAAAATAACTTGGTTGGGGAGATAGTGGCTCCGAATGAACTTTCCGTAGCAGTCTCTAGGGTCAAGAAGAAGAAGAAGGTCTGTCCCATGTTGTGCTAATAAAGAACTGCTTCCGCGGAAGCATCCATGGATCCAGGAGGCTCTTGGTTTCTAAAACGTGTGACTTCAGGTGACAATGTGCTGTCTTTGCCCTTAGGTGATAGGGTTAGATGGGCTATAGGGGATACTTTGCACAAAAGGAACGGCGAGGAGAAAGCATGAAAAGATTTTGTGGCAGTGGTGGGGACGATGAGGACGCCCGAAGGCAGGGGTTGGACAAGCTGCCCTGATGTCACAGCAAGGCAGGGTGGGCCAAAAGGATGGTTAACTGCTATTGGCCAACCACCTCCATGACCTCCCTTTTCACTTCAATCCAGTTATGTGTGGGTTTTTTTTCAAATAATGCCCACCCTTGGTGTAGATGAAAGAAGGCTAACTTGCAGCCCAAGAGCCAGAACTAAGCCGAAAGCAATTTTACCGGGCCCCGCGACAACCCTGTTCTTGGTTGCCAGCTCCAGGTTGGTAAATTCCTGGGGATCTGGAGGCAGGGCCTTGGGAAGGCAGGTTTGGGGCGGGGAGGTATAATGCCATGAAGTCCACCCTCCAAAGCTGCCATTTTCTCCGGAGGAAGTTATCTATGTAGTCTATTTTAAGCTTTAAAATAGCAGCTGCATCCCTGTGGTGGACATGAGGACGTCATCGTGTCTAGTTTGGCCCTCGGGTATCAGTCCTGCCCCCCCCCCTTCAGTCTTTGGGAGGCAGTTGAAGATGGCTTTATTTGGGACTGCATTTGACTAACTCTAAACATTTATTAGCAGGCCTAATTGTGATTTTAAATTGTGGGCTTTTGTGTATTTTTTAAAATAATTGTTGGTTTGTTTACATTGCCAGCCCGCCTTCAGTTCCACAATAGGTAGATTAATAGATGATTTCAGTGAATTAAATTCACTTGTTGAATGCTGTCTTCACATACAGCTCTTAAAGCCACTGTCTGGAGGGGGGGAGCCTTGCCCCCTCCCCATCTCAAGCATCTAGGAAATCAGCCATTTTTTTTCTCATTGGGGTATAGCTTTTATCCTAACGAGAAACAAGCAAACCCCAGATTGCTTTGATTTCGTTCTTTCTCCTCTCCCCCAGACTTGCTTTGTCCCACCGTCTTTGCAGTGCCTTCTGGGAAGGCCCAACCACTCTGTTGTCTGAGGTTTCTGTTCTTACCCTCGGGTACAATACCACTGGGAAGCCTCACATGAGGTAACCATAGTAACACAGCCTCGCTTTCTCCGCCGCTTCTAATGTCAATTTTGTTTTTCTGCCGGCATTAACGAAGGAAGAGCTTCTCTCCCGTGTGCCTTTCCCCCAGCTCAGTAAAACGGAAATGTGTTCAAGAGCCGGCAAAGGTTCTTTCTTTGCGCCTCATAATTTGCTCGGAGGTCAATTCTTTTTCCCCCTCCTCCAGTCTTGACTAAGCCCAATGGTGCCCTAACAGCCGAGCCACTGGAATTTTTAAGGGAGGCAGTTTAAGCTCTTTTCCGCCACCTTTCCTTCCATTCCCCTTTAAGGAATAACTTAATTATGAAGGGAGATAAACCAGGAGGGTTGATGTTAAAGAGATTTCATCGGATTAAAAATCATCAGTGACATTTTTCTTTCAAAACCCCTTTCTTTTTCTCAAAGGACCTCAAAGAGGCTTAAACCCTTGTCCTCGTTTTATCCTTACAGCAAGCCTGTGAGGTAGGACAGGCTGGGAAAGTTCACCTAATAAGCTTCCATGTGGGAATCTGAACCCAGGTCTTCCCCATTCTGGGTCCAGCACCTTAAGCGCTATGCCACACTGGTGTTAATGCTACGCATTTATAGAAGCCCTAGGAGGGTCAAAAGTATTCTTGGCAACCCTGATTAAAACAACGGGCATTATTATGCCCCTGAGCATTCTGGGTAAGGAACATCCACCATTTTAAAAAAGATGTGAGGCCCTGACTTGGAATGGAGGTCAAATGCATTGGGCTTCTATTTGTCCCACTGGGGCAAACATACAAATCCTACATCAGTACCTATATGAGGACTTGTTTCAGGTGGGTATCCATTTTGCTTTGCAGAAGATGAGCAAAATTTGAGTCAGTAGCACCTTAAAGACCAACAAGGTTTTCAAGGTATAAGCTTTCGAGAGTCCCATCTCCCTTCATCAGATATGTATGGGAAACTTGCATGGGGAAAATTGTAGCCCCATAGGTTTGGGTCAGAGAAAAGGTGTGTGGGACAAATTTAAACCCCCTCCCCGATGCATGGGCAATATCAAAGAGGAAAAATCACATAAAGTTTCATTCAGACAACTCGTACCCTTTCATCTGGTTTGGCCCTGAGGCCTTGTGACTTGACTGAGATTGCCTAATGAACTTTTGTCAGTGGTGGGATTTGAACCAGGGAACTTCTCAGCTTGCACTCTTCATCTCTCTGTTCCTCTGCTATTATAGCTTACCTCAGGGGCATTGAGTTTTAAAATCCCTGGGGGGGGGGCTCTTGCATGTGTACCGGGACCATGTCCCCCCCCCGTCGCCACCTCTCTCCCCCGCCTGGCCACTCCTGCCTCCTACCCACTCCCTCCCTCCCTCCCTCCCTCTGGGGGCCATCTGGGCACATTGCCAGGGCAATGGTGCCATAGAGTTTTGGGGCAATTGCTAGAGCGTTGCCCTGGCAACGTGCCCAGCGTGATGGCGCCACTTCCGGGTGACACCATCACACTGGGCATTTGCCCAGATGGCCCCCGGAGGGAGGGAGGGAGAGGGAAGGAAGCAGGAGTGGCCAGGCGGGGTGGGGCGGGGTGGGGAGGCAGCGGCAGGCCGGCCTAGGAAGGGCCTGGGGAGATGTGGCGGGGAGGCGCGGCAGCAGGCAGTCTGTTTTGCCGGGGGGGCTCAGTCCCCCCTGGGAAATTTTGGGGGTGGCCCAAGCCCTCGAGCCCCCCCGTAGTTGACGCCTATGGCTTACCTGGAGTCCCTGGAAGGCCTCTTTTCCAGATCTAGACCAGCTTCATTTTAGCAAAGCTTTTCCTCTGCTCTCCAGCTGTACCCTGGAAAAGATCGAGGGTTGCCAACTTTCAACCAGCCCTTGTAGGTGGCATTTGAAGGACCTTTCCCTTCCCAATGTCCTCAGGCAGCCATCTTTTGGCTATTCCATCCCTTGAGGTGGCCTGTCTGGCATCAGCCAGGGTCTTTTATGTAGTGGCTCCGGCTCTGTGGAATGGGCTCCCTGAAGAGGTGAGAGGGGCCCCCTCCTTGGAGATCTTCAGAAGGCATCTGCAAGGCCTGCCTGTTTGCCAGGGCTTTCGAGGGGGTTCGAATGTCAGGCATCTTTTAAGGGGTGGGTGTGATTTGGGGCTTGCTATCTGATCTTTAGGGCCGCGGTGGCTCAGTGGTTAAGACGCTGAACTGCAGACCGGAAGATCAGTAGCTCAGCAGTTTGAGACCCGAATGCCGCATGATGGAGCGCCCATCTCTGGTCCCAGCTCCTGCCAACCTACCAGTTCATAAGCAAGAAATTTCAAGTAGATACATAGGTACTGCTTCGATGGGAAGGTAAGAATGTTCCATGCGCCTCGGTGTCTAGTCATGACAGCCACATGACCACAGAGACATCTTCGGACAGCACTGACTCTTCGGCTTGGAAACGGAGATGAGCACCGCATCCCTAGAGTTGACTTTGACTGGCTTTCGAGCAAGGAAAACCTTTACCTTTTTATCTGATCTTTGCTTTTAGCTGGGGATACTTGAACTATTATTCCAAGCCGCCTCAAGCTTTTTAATAAATAAGTAACCACGTACAAGAACCAGGATGGGCCTGCTTCTGTTTAATCAGCTGGCAACCTGATAGCAATAAAGTGTTCTTGATCTGGCCATAATGTGTTAGATCATTAAACGTGAAAAGGTATTTATTGCATTACACCAATGTCTCCTTGTGCAGAATCGCTCAATAGTCAAGGGCATGTGTTTGTGTGAGTCTGCCTGGGGCCCCAATCTGACTTGATAGTTCCTCTTGGAAAAGATGAGTGGGAAGCCACCTCGCCTCGTACCTTAACTACGTGATGTGCCCAGACTCGGTTGCCGTGATGGTTGAGACAAAACGCCTCCATCCCTTTAGGTCATGCAGCGGCCCCTTTTAAGTTATTCTGTTTCCCATCGGGGAAAGACCGGAATGAAAATGGATGAGTTATTTACCTTGGCAAATGCATGTCTGTGCACAGACTCCCAAGCACTTTGGCCCAAATCTTTATTAATGAGTGTGTTTGGATTGGCAAAGGCCCGCTGAGCCCTTGTGAACCGGGCGGCAAACCCTCTCCAAATCGTTCTGCGGGCCTTAACCAAAAGATCGATAGATAACGTGGCTGTACAATGAGCCACGGCAGATCAGGACATTGTCAGAACTACACGGAGAGCTCACGGAGTATGAGCATGGGCAAATGACTTCAACACTCTTGGAACATCCATTTTTTAAAAACAGTAAGGGGTCGAGCCATCGTTTAGCTGAAAGCGAGAGTGGTATAGTGAATAGAGCACTGGGTTAGGATGGGCAAGATCTGCATTCAAATCTCCGTTCCATTAGGAAGGGACATCCAGCTCTCTCAGCCTGACATACCTCACAGGGCCACTGGAAATATAAAATTACCACCACAACACAAAAGTGCTTTCACAGAGCTGGCATGCATGTAGTCCTCATGACAATAAAATGTTGGTGGATAAATGGAGAAGGGGGAATACCATATACCCTGCCCTGAGTTCCATTACTTTAAACGTTTATTATTCATTTAATTCATTTATCCCTGACCTTTCTCCCCAGAGGGGACCCAAAGCAGCTCACATTATTCTCCTCTCCTCCATTTAACCATCACAACAACCCTGTGAGTTTGAGAGTAGCCCAAGGTCACCTAGTGAGCTTCCACGGGACAAGTGGGGATTCAAATCTGAGTCTCCCAACACTCTTAACCACTACACCACACCGTAGAAGAAAAGAAGAGATCGGAGTCTCAGAGTGGCTTACAATCTCCTTTCCCTTCCCCTCCCTACAACAGACACCCTGTGAGGTTGGTGGGGCTGAGGGAGCTCTTTTGAGAACTGCTTGCGAGAGAACAGCTGCAAGAGAACTGTGACTGACCCAAGGTCACACCAGCAGCTGCAGGTGGAGGAGAGGGGAATCAAACCTGGTTCTCCCAGATTAGAGTCTGCGCTCCCAACCACTACACCAAACTGGCTCTTCAGCTTGGGTGACAGACACTGTTGTAATTGATAGGCTTTTGGCTTAAGCCCAGTTTGTCAGCTCAGCTTGCCCTCAACCTCAAAAATCCTGATTTAACCTGCCAGCGCTGTTGAAAGCTGAGCTACCTTGGACCCTTAATGTTGCTCGAGTGTGTCCAGCATAGGCCTCTTCCTCCTTGCCTTCTTAAATTTGAGGCTTCTAAGAAGTTAAGAACATAAGAGAAGCCAATGTTGGATCAGGCCAATGGCCCATCCTGTCCAACACTCTGTCACACAGTGGCCAAAAATACCAGGTGCCCTCAGGAGGTCCAACACTGGAGCCAGGACACTAGAAGCCCTCTCACTGTTGCCCCCCCCCCCCAAGCACCAAGAATACCGAGCATCACTTGCCCCAGACGGAGAGTTCTTATCTATACCTTGTGGCTAATAGCCACTGATGGACCTCTGCTCCAGATGTGTTTATCCAATTCCCTCTTGAAGCCGTCCATGCTTGTAGCCGCCACCACCTCCTGTGGCAGTGAATTTCATGTGAATTTCACTCTTTGGGTGAAGAAGTACTTCTTTTTATCCGTTCTAACCCGACTGCTCAGCAATTTCATGGAGTGCCCATGAGTTCTTGCACTGTGAGAAAGGGAGAAAAGTACCTCTTTCTCTACCTGCTCTATCCCAAGCATAATCTTATAAACCTTGATCATGTCACCCCTTAGCCGTTGTTTCTCTAGCTAAAGAGCCCCAAGCGCTTCAACCTTTCTTCATGGGGGAAGTGTTCCAACCCTTTTTATCATTCAAGTTGCCCTTTTCTGCACTTTTCCCAATGCTATAATATCTTTTTTTGAGTTGCAGCGACCAGAACTGTACACAGTACTCCAAACGAGGTCGCACCATCGATTTATACAGGGGCATTATTCTCTGCAACACAGGCCAGAGAGGGACAGGGAAAGACAACTCGTCCTCTACCTGTTTTCTTCCTGGAGATTCACGGGGTTGCCCTAAGCTGAAAGGAAGTGGACAGATTTCGGCAGCTGCTTAGGAAGAAGGCATCTCATTCTTCTCAGAAGCTGAATTCTCTGTCCATGGTCCTGGCTCCAGAGCACTTTGATGACAGAAATACTACTTCAGCAACTATGCCGGAAAGAAAGGCGACTGAGGGTAGGGTGACAGGCACCATAACTGCCAAGGCTTGTCACAGAATCCCTCTTGGGTCCATCCTTCTTCGTGGGGAACAGGCCTCTTCTGAGCCCCACGGCCTGAGGACAATTTGTAGCAGAGAACTGAAAAACTGGGGAGGGGATTTTTGTCATGTTTCCGCTTTGACCTTCCAAACTGCCTTCCTCGGAAACAAAAGGACACCAAGACCAAGCTGAGTGAGTGTGAGCTAGCTCACACTTTTTTAGCCTCCAGCTCACACATTTTTTTGTCCTCGCTCAGGGAGGAGGGCTCCGGGGCAGACTGATTTATGCAGCGGCCAAATGGCTCGCTCACAACTTTAATGCCAGGAGCTCACAAAGTAGAGTTTTTGCTCACAGGACTCCACAGCTTAGAGGGAGTGTTGACCAAGACTCCATTAGATCTGTTCACACATACTCTGTAGTTAGCCACTGGACTATTTGAAGGGTGTGTGGTGTGGCATTCCCGTGCCCAGTTTGCCATCCGTCCATCCGATTCACCTTCCTAATATGTTCAGTTTTGATTTGGTGATTTAAATCCCCCCCCACAAACACACACACACCCTGGTTTTACAATTAAGGCATTTATTTGGGGGGGAAATTTATGTTGCGTATCCAGTGACTTGTCAGAGGCAGGTCACAAAGCAAAAGCAATACAATTACTACTTTCTTTGGGTTTGCCAACCTCCAGGTGGGGCCTGGAGATCTCCTGGAATGACAACTTATTTCCAGGCTACAGCAATCAGTTCCTCTGGAGAGAATGGCACATTTCAGAGGGCGGGGAGGGGGGGGCTCTACAGCATCACATCCCTGCTGAGCCCCCTCCTTATGTCCCACCCCCAAATCTCCAGGAATTCCCCAACCCAGAGTTGGAAACTGTAGCTTAGTTGCCCCAGGCAGTAACCCAATCTGCTCTCACTACAGAGCACAAAATGGGTGGCAAACTCTACATTAAGGATTATTAGGAAAGGGATTGAGAACAAAATAGCCAATATTGTAATGCCCCTGTATAGATCTATGGTGCAGCCTTATTTGGAACACTGTGTACAGTTCTGGTCACTATATCTCCAACAGGACATTGCAGAGCTGGAAAAAGTACAGAAGAAGGCAACCAAGATAATTAAGGGGTTGGAGCACCTTCTCTACAGGACTCTTCAGTTTAGAAAAGAGGAACCAGTGGGGGACATGATGATAGAGGTTTATAAAATTATGCATGGAGTAGAAAGAGCTGACAAAGAGAAATTTTCCTCCCTGTCTCAAGATACTAGAACTTGAGGGCATCCCATGAAGCTGAGGGGCAGGAGGTCCAGGAAGGACAAAAGGAAATGCTGCTTTACACAGAGAATGATTCAAATGTGGAATTTGCTGCCAGAGGATGTAGTGATGGCCACAGGAATAAGCAGCTTTAAAAGGGGATTAGATAGAGTCATGGAGGATAAGTCTATCAGTGGCTAGTAGCCATGGTAACTGAGGGGAGCCTCCCCATTCAGAGGCATTAAACCTCTAAATCCCAGAGCCGTGGCATTAGCTGGGGAGGCCTCAGCCTCTCTGCCCTGCTGTTGGTCCTCCAGAGGAACTGGTTGGCCACTGTGTGAGACAGGATGCTGGACTAGATGGACCACTAGTCTAATCCAGCAGTGCTCCTAATGTTCTTATCAGGGGAAGGCCTCAGCCTCTCTGCCCTGTTGCTGGCCCTCCAGAGGAACTGGTTGGCCTCTGTGTGAGACAGGATGCTGGACTAGATGGACCCTCACTGGTCTGACCCAGCAGGGCTCTTCTCAGGTTCTTCTCAGGGGAAGGCCTTGCCCCCTGTGCACTGTTGTTGGTCCTCCAGAGGAACTGGTTGGCCGTTGTGTGAGACAGGATGCTGGACTAGATGGACCCTCACTGGTCTGACCCAGCAGGGCTCTTCTCAGGTTCTTCTCAGGGGAAGGCCTTGCCCCCTGTGCACTGTTGTTGGTCCTCCAGAGGAACTGGTTGGCCGTTGTGTGAGACAGGATGCTGGACTAGATGGACCCTCACTGGTCTGACCCAGCAGGGCTCTTCTCAGGTTCTTCTCAGGGGAAGGCCTTGCCCCCTGTGCACTGTTGTTGGTCCTCCAGAGGAACTGGTTGGCCGTTGTGTGAGACAGGATGCTGGACTAGATGGACCCTCACTGGTCTGACCCAGCAGGGCTCTTATATTTTTAGGAAGGCCTCAGCCTCTCTGCCCTCTTGTTGGATCTCCAGAGGAACTGGTTGGCCACCGTGTGAGACAGGATGATGGACTAGATGGACCCTCACTGGTCTGATCCAGCAGGGCTCTTCTGATGCTCTTATTAGGGGAAGGCCTTGGCCTCCATGCCCGGTTGCTGGCCCTCCAGAGGAACTGGTAGGCCGCTGTGTGAGACATGAGGCTGGACTAGATGGACCACTGGCCTGATCCAGCAGGGCTCTTCTGGTGTTCTTATATGCAGTGACCCTTGGATGTCATGCTGGGTCTCCTCACAATTCTCAGGACCTTCATCAGCTGTACAGCATAGCCTGCCTTGATCCTGAGGCCCACTTTTCAGCTTTCCCCTTTCCTCAAAGCCATCCTTTCTCATGGCATATCCGCTTCATGGACTTAAACTGTTTTTGACACGTGTTCCCTTTCCACAGGGAAGCCTGGGAAATGTAGTTCTGTGAGAGGGATGGCTAACAGACGATTCTCACCATTCTTTCCAAACTACAGTTCCCAGAATTCTCTGAGGGAAGCCATGATAGTATAAAACCAACATACTTTTGTAATATAGGTAGGCTTCCATTGGTGGATTGAACAACTATCTGCCTCACAGATGAATTGTCATGTCGGATGAAGGGAGCTTTGACTCTTGAAAACTTATACCACGAAACCCTTCTTGGTCTCAAAGGTGCTTCTGGATTTAAGCCTAATTGCTCTACTACAGACTAACAAGGCTACACTCAGTGTGGTGTCATGGTTAGGAGCATGGACTCTAATCTGGGAGAATCAGGTTTGATTCCCCACTCCTCCACATGCAGCTGCTGGTGTGACCTTGGGTCAGTCAGTCATAAGTTCTTTCAGAGCTGCTCTCTCAAGAGCAGTTCTCAAAAGAGCTCTCTCAACCCCACCTACCTCACAGGGGAGGGGAAGGAAGGGAAAGGAGATTGTGGGGAGGGGAAGGGAAAGGAGATTGTAAACCACTCTGAGACTCCTTCGGGTAGTGAGGGGCAGGGCATAAACCCAATCTCCTCCTCCTCTTCCTTCTTCTGATACTCTCTGCCTCTCATGCTGACTGCCTCTTACATTTGCAGTCACAAACAGTTTGCAGAGGAGGGGGAGGACTTCTGGGGAGCAGTACTCCTCGTGAGAAATCGACCAAATAAGTTTTAAAAAACAATGCAATCATATATATTTTCAAAGTCACATGGAATAAAACAGAAGTGAAGCTTCATTCCGAATCTGAGGGTTAAAGTATTCCAGGGTGAGTGGCCCCCCATCCCCAAATCAGAATATCTGTAGAGGAAATCCAGCTTAAAATCCGACCAATTGTGCAAACCATCTGCCTTTCGCCTTTCACTAATGCTACTTTCATTGTTTCCGTAAGCCACTAAGCAGATTTTTAGCGAGATGAAACCCTTAGACTGGGGACTTCAATGCCCGAGGCCTTTGGCCCAGCCAAGCTAGCTGTGCACCGGTTTTGCAGAGAGCAACTGTACGATTCTGTCTCACTTTGAGTCCGAGGGGAGGTCTAACTTATCTCTTCATTTAAAAGATTTATAGACCCGCCTTTCTCCTAGGGTTGCCAGCTCTGGCTTGGAAAACTCTGGAGATTTGGGGGTCTACCCTCCAAAGCTGCCCTCTCCTCCAGGGGAACTGCTCTCTTTCACCTGGAGATCAGTTGGAATTCCAGGGACCCTCCAGGCCCCACCTGGAGGCTGGCAACCCTTCTTTCTGCTGACATGAACAGGAGTAACACCACAAATATCAGTACAGAGTAAACAATCAACTTATGACACTACAAAAAGTTAATACGCACAAGTCAGCTCCCAGCGTTAACAACCGTCAGGCTGACTCTTATGTTCCCTCAAACATTTACATCCTTGCTGTAAGATTAGCTGCTTGTCTTTCCTCTTCCGAGAGGCAATTCCTCAAAAAAGCTCAATTCTGGCCAACAGCCAATGATTTTCTGGATGTGAGTTGCGTCATGGGTTCATATGGGAAAGGTAGTCCTTGAAGTGCAAAGAGGGTTACTGGGTCCTTCTGGGCAGCCGGTGGGGTATGGGGAGTGGGCTTACTGGGAGCAGAGAGTCTCACCCGATGTGTCAGCGACGTGCCCACATGATTTCCAACATGACCCAGAAGTGACGTAGGCAAGTTGGGGACACTGGGGCGACGCTCTGGTTTTTTGGCAAAAAATCTATGGTAAAATTAGTTTCTACCATAGAGATAGATCAAGGTGGGCAGCCGTGTTGGTCTGAAGCAACAGAACAAAGTTAGAGTCCAAAGCCACCTTTAAGACCAACAAAGTTTTATTCTGGGCATAAGCTTCACACTGTGAATAAAATTTTGTTGGTCCTAAAGGTGCCTTTGGACTCTAACTTAGTTCTTCTACCATAGACTTTTTGTCCAAAAACCAGAGCATCGCCCCAACGTGCCTATGTCACTTCCAGTGTGACATGAATTACTAGAACATTTTATATTTTTAAATCAAACCATACAAGATTACAAGGAACAGTTCACATTACTTTCAATAAAAGTTTGCAACATTACAAGGAAAGTCCATCACACTCAATGAGCACCTGGATATAAGCTCATTTCATCCCCATCTTCCTCAGGAGTAGTCCTATTGTATGGAAAGGTATCAGCCTCTTGATACAGTTCAGTGTTTGTTAAGAGCAAACCAATGTTTATCTTCTTTAGTTTCTGCATTTTATCTTCTGGTTCCATTGCAAGTGTTTGTATCAGGAGCAAGCCAGTCTTGTCTTTCAGGTGCTAGAAGCCTCCTATATTGTGCTGGCTTGTTGTAGAGAGCATTTTGCCAGCCACATTCAAAACTGAAGGCTTCTTAGCCAGGTAAGGGGACTGGCTTGCTACTACATAAAATTTAACAGTGTTTCATGGAGAGCATTTTAGTCAGCACAAAAGCTCATACCCCCAAAAGTCTTGATGGTCTCTGAGGTCCTACTGGACTCAAATCTAGCTCTCCTTCACCAGACCAAAACCCCTCCTCTCCGAAACAATCTACTTCAGATGGCACTGTAGGCCCCCTTTCAAACAGTCTTTGTATTCCGTTTTAGCAGCTGGTTGCTAATGGCTTTTTTGTGTGTGGTCATTTCAGACAGACCCATTTTAGTAACCAGCTGATAGCAGAATTTATTCACCTGTTCATAAAAAGCCACTTGCATCTGGTTAGTAAAGCGTGGTTGAGCCATTTTTGAGGGAAACAGCTTTCTTTTGTTTTCATCTCTTTGTTGCGCTTCTGAATCACTGTGGTGTGCTGTTTAAAATGTCCATAGTGCTTCCTCCAATGCCGCTTTACCCCCGCCATTTTTTGCAGGGCAATCTTCCTTGAACTTTTTTTGGAGTGTTCTAAGTTGAGTGCTATTGCACTAAACCAATATAGCACAATACAGCGCTAGACTTAGAACATTTAAAAAAAAAGTTGCAGGAAGCGCATACTGCGAAAAAGGGTGGGAGGGGGAAGTCGCACTATTTGAAATGATCCTAGTACTTCAGAGATGGCTCATTAACAGAAGGAAATTGATGTATGAAACCCCTGTCCCTGTATCACTTTACGCAGAAGAAAAAGAAGAAGAGGAGGAGGAGGAGGAGGAGATTGGATTTATACCCCACCCTTCACTACCTGAAGGAGTCTCAGAGCAGTTTACAATCTCCTTTCCCTTCCCCTCCCCACAACAGACACCCTGTGAGGTAGGTGGGGCTGAGAGAGCTCTTTCAAGAACTGCTTTTGAGAGAACAGCTCTGAAAGAATTTGTAACTCATCCAAGGTCACACCAGCAGCTGCATGTGGAGGAGTGGGGAATCAAACCTGGTTCTCCCAGATTAGCATCCATGCTTCTAACCACCACACCAAACTGGGCCAACAGTAGATAACATCCATTATAGAACTCTAATGTGAAAGGAGCCAAAGTCTATTTCATATTTCCAGGGACACATACAGTCAAGGATTGACTCTGTACTCTCACTTTCTCCCCCAACCGGCCTCTCCTTAACTTTTCGTGACTGATTCTAAGAATGCCTTTTGCTTCTAATTTAAAAACTTGTTAATGCAGTGTGGGAAAGAGCTATTTTTAATATAGGTGATAGTCCCAAGAATGTAGACACGTAAAACAAATAAGTTGCTAGATACAGCAAACTGATATAGGGGGAGTGAATGTTTTCTGGGGGGGGCAGACTGGAAAGATACTGGAAGTATATTTTTATTTACTTTGTTTGAAATATCTAGATTCTGAGTTATTCCTGGAACAAAGCTGCTTTAGAAGGCAATTTCAAACTGTCTCAACAGTTAATAAAAGAAAATGGTTAAAGTAAATTATTATTGTTCTTAAAGGTAATAAAGTTACTATCAAATAGTCAGAATGGCAGCCATAAAAATATAACAGAGCATAGAGTTTAAACTCCTGCCAACTTAGCAGTTTGAAAGCAAGAAATTGCAAGTAGGTACCGCTTTGGCGGGAAGGTAACAGCATTCTGTGCGCCTCGGCGTTTAGTCATGCTGGCCACAGGACCATGGAGAAGTCTTCAGACAGCGCTGGCTCTTCGGCTTGGAAATGGAGATGAGCACCGCCCCCCAGAGTCGGATTCGACTGGCTTTCAAAGGATAAATCTTTAGAAAATTTTAAAAAATAACAGCTTGCAACCGAAACCAGTCAAAGGACAATAAATAAATAAAATTTTAAAAATCATCAAACAGAAAACCAGCCAACTCAAACAAAAAGCAGCAAGAAAAAAAATCAGGTTTTCACCTGACATCTAGAACTGCTACCAAGTTTCATAGCGACTGTTAGCCGAATTGCTTTAATTTACACTTAGCGATTGGCAAAATACACGGGTTCTTGCCAACTATACCAGGGTCCCACCCCTCCCGGGAGTTCTCAAAGAAAGAGGCACGCGAGGCAGTGTTCCAGTTAAATGTAGTTTACTGGAAGATGTTATTCAAGCATACAAAAACGTAATCGCACACAGATTCACACAGGCCTAAGAAATAAAGATAGAAAAATAGCACATTTGCAATTTGCAGGAGTTCATTGGTGGGGAAGCAATACGTTACCTATCCTGGAGATGGATCCTTGTTCCAACAGAAGATTAGAGTGACTGGAAAGGCAGGCAGGACATGAGGGGGGGGGGGGTAAAGCAGGGGACGATGGCTCAGGAGAGTGATGGCTCAGGAGGATGATGGCTCAGGAGGAAGAATGCTTCTGCTCAGGCTCTTTTATTAGGTGGTCTTGGGGAGGGCTGCACAGACCACATCCCACTAACACACCTACTGGGTGGTCCGTCCCTTCTGGATCTTGGGGCAGGTAAAAGGTGGACAAAAGGTGAGGTCCAGGGGATGGTCAGTGCTGAAAGAGTATAATTTCATCAGGAGGTAAGTACTGGGCCTGAGGTTCTATGACTCACCCGGCCACATCTATTGTAAGTCAATGACTCTGGCTGACTGGGTGGTGGCCTGAACAATAGTGGCTAAGCAACTGCGTTAGCATAATCCATTTAGCTATGTTGGAGGGGGCAGGGGAAGGCCAGCTTGTGGAAACAGAAAGAAACCTCATGGCAAGAGGAGTCCTTTGTCTCTGGTGAACTCATTTAGGGTGTCAGCCTCCTGGCATGGGCTGGAGCTGGCTCCTAATAAGAAGAAAGCACATGGCCCTTCCATTTAAGGCAGCCCAAAGTTCAGGGTTATGAATATCACAATTCATAAGAGCACTAGCAGTGCCTTGCTGGCCAACAGACACAGTTTCTACTACAAAATACTGGCATTGTTTTTATTTCTCCTTTTTAAAATCAAACTTGTGAGTCTTTGGCTGCAGTCACGCACACTAAATAACGCACTTTCAATCCACTTTCAATCCACTTTCAAATTGGATTTTGCCAGTTCATGCAGTAAAAATCCAGTTGGAAAGTGGATTGAAAGTGGATTATTTCGTGTGTGTGACCGCAGCCTTTATCTCCATGTCCTTTTCTGTTTCTTGGATCAAACCATTCACATTTATTAATTTCTGAAAACATCTGCATTCACACACCGTGGCAGTCTGGAATTAAGCCAAGACTGGGCGTGTGCACAACTTGTTGCTGCGTTGCCGCCCTCCCCTTGCTCGGCCCACCTTCCCCTTTCTTGCGCACAGCTTGATGAAGCTCCAACTCACCAAGAAATCCAAGTGCCGTTGCCTTGCCAAACTGGAGTTTTGTCCCCAAATCTCAGATTCTAAAGTGGGATTTCACCAAAAGGAGGAAGGAGAAGAAATTAAACCTGCACAACAAACAAGCTGCATTCGTGCTTGATCTCAGTTGCAGGGTCTGTACACTTTCATATAGATATACAGATATCTGGGTAGATAATTGTTTTTAAAAAAGTGGTGCCACCACTGAGAATGTCCTGACTCTTGCCACCATCTACCTCTTCTTGGAAGGTCACAACATCCCTTTTCAGAAGCTCTCAATAGAGAGACTAGTGGATATGGGGAGGAGAATTCCATCACTGGTTCCTGTGGGCCACTGAACCATCCGGACCATCACTCAGTCTCCAAAGGCCTGGTGGGCCTAAAGTGCCTGAAGTTCCCCACTGCTGACCATAGATGGCATGTTATTTCCAGAAGTGAGAAGCTCCCGCTGTTCCTCTCTGGAAGTTCTCAGAAACAACCGTTCCTAATCTCATGCAGAGAGATGGACTGGGCATATTTCTCATGGTCGCCGCCGTCATCTCTTCATCAGCCCTGAGAGAGAGGACAATCTGTTGTGCACACAAATCTCCTTGCTTCTCCGAAGCCAGCTGGGGAAGTCCTCCAAACTGTGCAAAGCCAGTCATGTGACTGCCCTGCAACCTTTTCACCCACAATTCTGGGCTCTCACGGGCAGGGTCATGGGACGGGGGAAGGCAAGCTGGGTGGGCAGAACACTCTGCCAAGGAGGAGGTGATTACTGAGGAGCTTCTGTGTTCTAGCATTTCTGCCTCGGATCGGAGCCATCCGGATGAAGCAAACCCAGGATCAGCCACAGACTGAAACTTCTGGGAGTTATCAAGGATCTTGGCTGACTTGGGCCTATGCATGAAATGATCCAGGTGTTGCATTCTCCTCCACACACAGTTTTTGAAGGAAACAACAGCTCGGGGACACGACCACAGTGAATGGGCAGAGTTTCCGTGTAGGACCCAAAGTTCTGGTTGCACGCGAAAGAATAGTCAGCGCTCCTTTCAGAGAGTTTTGACAGGAAGCTCATCTTTTCGAAATAATCTCTTCAGAGCTTTTAGTTAGCATGACATTTGTGTGAGGGGAAAGAGTTCACGAAAACTTATACAGGAAAGAAAATGTTGTCCGTGTTTTAAGGTGCCAAGGAATTTTTGTTTTATTTCCCACCCACCCCACCCCCATTCCTCTCTCTATTTAAAATCACATCCCTGGCTTTCTGATTTTAAAAAATCCCCGGGGGGGAAATTGTAGGACTTGTGTAAGTTCTCCCCCGAACCACTCCCCTGTTGAAAATATCTTCTCCCTCTTTCGCTAGAGTCGAAGTTCCTCAAAGGGAAAGAAGTTTTTAATTATTCATTCCCTCAGTAGGTGTTATTAAGAAATAATAAGACCAAATGAAAATTCCAACGGCCTTTAAACACATCTGCCTGTAATTGATGAGAGTTTGAGGAGGAGAAGGAATAGAGAAGCTCAGAATTCAATTACAGAACCTGTGTAAATTAGCAGAAAGATGCCAGTCGTCTTACTAGGTCTATTAATAAGGCGACTGCAGGAATGATTGACTCGCATGCCGAGGGAGGCCACGAAGTTCATGCATGCCTTGATCTGAGAGATCCGCCATCCGATCTCCACTTCACATGAGGGATAACTGGTAAGTAATCACGGTTTGAGAAAGGGTCCTTGGATCAGTGATCGAATTAACGTATAAAAACCCAGACTTGATCACTGGACTCCTCCTGTTGTGAGGATTACAGGTAAAAAATGTAGGGACATAAGAGAGCCCACAGCTCAGGGTTAGATGTTACAGAGAAATGTGGGGGAGATATACAGGTGTGGCCATTACAGGTATACAGCTCCCAAACTTAGTTAGGGATGCCAGCCTCCAGGTGGGTACAAACAAGAGAATCACAGCCTCAACAGGACAAAACATTCGATACTCCAAAACTGTGCAGTGTACATAAATATATTTCAAAAAAATTATACGTGAGCTTGATATACAAAACTACAAAATTACAAAGGTCCTTCTGAACTGTATTTTTCGGAATAAACTTCCGTTTTGAAGTTCTTCTGAACTGGACCATACAAGAGTTGGGACTCTTGAATCAGAATTATGGTTATGAAGTCAGTGTTCCCTCTAAGCTGAGTTAGTGTGAGCTGACTCACAGTTTTTTAGCCTCCAGCTCACATATTTTTGTCTCAGCTCAGGAAGGAGGGCTCCAGAGCAAACTAATTTATGCCAAATCACTCGCTCACAACTTCAATGCCAGTCGCTCACAAAAGTAGAATTTTTGCTCACAAGACTCTACAGCTTAGAGGGAGCATGGGTTACGATTACCGGTTACGATTGTTCACTAAGAAGTCATTGTCTTATGCCTGGATGAGGTTTTTTACATTCCCTATGTATCTTGAAGATATTCTGATTTAAGTCGTCCAACTCTTGTATGGTCCGGTTCAGAAGAACTTCGGAACAGAAATTTATTCCGAAAAAATTCGTCAACAGCATCTTATAATATTTACAGTTCAGAAGGACCTTAGTAATTTTGTATATCAAGATCACATATATAAGTTTTTTGAAATACATTTATGAGCACTACACAGTTTTGGAGTCTAATGTTTTAGCCTCCAGGTGGGGCCTGGGGATCTCCTGGAATTATAATTGATCTCCAGACTTGAGGTATTACTTCCCCCGGAAAAAATGGATGCTTTGGAGGGTAGACTTTATGGCATTGTACCCCACATCAGGTCCCCGTCCTCCCCAGGCTCAAACCTCAAATCTCCAGGAGTTTCCTAGCCTGGAGCTGGCAATCCACCCCCACAGGTGGCCAGAAGGGACTAACATTCGTATGGGATTCAAAGCGTGTGTACATGCAGACAGACTCTTGGGATGGTTTATTTATTTATTTATTTTATTATTTGAAACGTTTATCAGCTGCCTTTCTTCCACACAGAGCTCCAAGCAGCCTCCCATATAGATAAAACACATAAAATGACATACCTAAACCCCACTCCCATCCCCACCCCAATTTAAAATCACAGTTTGGGACAGTTTAGTTTAGGGGAAATGAGACAGAAAGCACTAACTTGTAACCAGACTAGGCTTTTTATTAACTGTTGAATGGGGTTGCCGAGTCCCTCCCTTTGCTTCTGGCAGGGGTGGGGGGGCCTTGGGTTGCCAGTTCCAGGTTGAGGAACTCCTGGAGATTTGGGGGTAGAGCCTGGGGAGGGCAGGGATCTCAGTGGGGTGCAATGCTACATAAAGTCCACCCTCCAAACCACCCATTTTCTCCAGGGCAACTGATCTCTGTAGTCTGGAGTTGAGCTGCAATTCTGGGGGGTCCCCAGGTCCCACCTGGAGGTTGGCATCCCTAAAGCAAGAAGGGAAGGCAGATTTTTTTTAAAAAAAAAGCATTGAGAATAAATCCAGTATTTCATTCCCCTCCGGGCCTCCCCCTCCTGTCTCGCCCTGCTTCATGCCTCTCTGCTGGGCCAGTTCTCCACCTGCTGCCCGGTACGACTACTGCGGAGGGAGGCAAAGATGGGGAGGCAAGGGGTTCCTTCCTCCCCAGCTCTCAGTGTAACCCTGGCCGGCCCAGCACTTGCACAAGGCAGCCACCACTGCCCCCTGGGCCGAGTTCTGCCAGCGCTCTCGTTTTCCCATCTGGGCGAGTCCAAAGTTGTGCTGTCCAGTCAGGATGGTCAAAATGCTCAGAAAAGTCATTCAAACTGACTTGCTTTTATACCACACTGCTGACAGAAGGGGCGACAGACAAAAATAAGCTGAAATGCAGAGCGACAGAGGGCAAACTTAGTCCCTCTTGCCTTTATTCAAAATCTTGGAGGCCGTTTGTTCTCGTGACAAATAGAGGGTTCTGTGTAGTTTGAAAAACACTTCTGGATCTTTAGCAGCCCACTGATCCATTTTGAATCTCACCATAGAGAGGAACGAGAGAGGGGAAAGCCCTGCATACTAAAGGAAAGAAAACAGCAAAACAGAAATCAGAGGGGGGGGGGAGGCAAAGACAGCACACACGTTATTTCTCTTTCAGCCGCTGGCTTGTTCAGCAGCCTGTTCGCTGTGTTGCCGGAGTCATGCCGTCAAATGAAAGGGTTCCTTTCAGCAGCCATGTTGGCTTTGCATTTTGTCCAGGAAAGTTTGATATGAGTTTTGACGGCTCACGAAAGGTCTGGGCAGTGTTTGTTTCTGTCTCTGCTCTCCTGCAGCCTCAAGGGCTTCATTGAGGAAACGAATTGTTTGGGCGAAGCAAAAAACATTGGGGATCAGATGGGATCGGGGGCAAAAAAAGCCAGCTACCTTCCCCGATACCATATAGTTTCCACTTCTGCATCCTGGCCTGCCCGCCCACAGCGTTTCTGGGAAAAAATCATAGCCGCCACCCAGTTGCCACCGCCGGGCTCCGGGGGCAGGCGGCTCCCAAGTCTCCAGAGTCCCACCATGGGGCAGGCAACGGAGACAGGCTCAGGCAGTTGTTGGCATGCTGAGCGGGGGGGGGGGTGCAGGCCCATAGCTACAGTGGGGCATCTCGGGGCTGCGCCCCCCAACTTACCACCCATGCCCCGCACACACACTTTTTGCTGAGCCGGGTGGAGAGCGCTGTTTCAGGCTGTGTGGCAAGGGGAGGCTCGACCCTTTGCTATGCCTCTCCCTCGGTGGCTTGTGTGAGAGACCGGGGACTTCTATGGGGTGCTCCCAGGCTTGGGGGTGTGTGCAGGGTACCCCCTGACTTATTTAAAAGCCCCCTAAATTTAAAAAATCCTGGCTATGGGCCTGGGGGGGGGTGCTGCCAGTGCAACTGTTAAGCTCGTTCCTCGCTTGTCATGTGTCGTTACCAGGGCTATTTTTGGGCAGGAACACACAGGAACGGCGTTCCGGCTGGCTTCCGAGTTGGCCATGCCTACAGCCGCCCCCCCCCCCGGGTTCCCCAGGGGCCTCGCAAGCTGTGGAGCGCCTGGGGAAGCCAAACCGAGCCAGGGAGGAAAGGCAATTTACCGTATTTTTTGCTCCATAAGACGCACCTGATCATAAGACGCACCTTGTTTTTAGAGGAGGAAAACAGGAAAAAATGAAACAGAAAGAAAGAAAGAGAGAGAGAGAGAGATAAAGGAAGGAAGGAGGAGGAGAGAGAGAGAGAGAAAGAGAAAGGAAGAAAGAAAGGTGGGGACAGAGAGAGAGACAGAAAGACAGACAGACAGACAGACAGAAAAAAGGAAAGGAAGGAAGGAAGGAAGAAGGATAGAGAAAGGAAAGAAGAGAGACGTGGGCATGCCATGCAAAGCCAGGCCTTTCTGTGCAAAGTAGCCACGGAGCTTAATCTGTGGGCGGGGTTTTCTGCTGCTGGCTGTCTTAAAGGGGAAAAGCACTTAAAGGGACAGAGTACTTAGCCTGGTGGGGTTTTTCCTGCCGTTTCCCTTTTAAGTCTTAACAACTCAGGCCCAGCAGGGAGGGGCTGGGAAGGCTGGGATGCCAGCCTGAATGGCGTTCCCCTGCGCTCCTCCTGAAGAAAGAGCCCTGTTACAGATAAGAAAAGCTCCATATTCGCTCCATAAGACGCACACACTTCCCCCCCACTTTTTGGGGGAGGAAAAGTGCGTCTTATGGAGCGAAAAATACGGTAAACTGCCTTCCTTCCCTCGGGTTCCCCATGCGCCCTGAAAGCTGCGGGGCACCTGGGGGAGAGGGAGCTGCGCTGCCAGGGGTGTGGCCTAATACGCTCATGAGTTTCTGCTGTTGGGTGTGGCCTATTATGCTAATGAGTTCCTGCTGGGCTTTTTCTACAAAAAAAGCCCTGGTTGTTACTCCCTGAAACTGCTGTTCTCTCACATCAAGGGTTAACTCCTTTCTCCTTCCCTGACTTTACCCCACTGCTTTCGCTTATTATGTGCATCCTTTGGGAGTGAATGCATGCGTGAATCTCTGCTTCGCTGGCCTAGCATAGATAATGTAACAGTTATTTTGCAGGTGCTGGGATGGCAGCTATGGGATTGAGCTTGAAGCTTTGGTGGGCTGTCTGGGATCGGATGATTGGGTACTTGGAGACTCAGGGGTGTATAGGTTTCGCCTTAGCCCGGGGCCAGCAGTTCCAACACGAACTCTGTATATGCTTGGGACCTGCAACTCTCAATAAACAAATCTTGCCATCACGAGAGTGTTGTGAGAGTGCTTGGGCCTGACAGCGGTGCTCGCCCAGCTGCCTGCTTGCGCCCTTCCTTTTCTCCAGTGATCCAACTTTAGCAAAAAAAAACTCATAACGCTAGACTAAACCAGCTTGTTAAAAAACTAAAAAACTTAAAAGATAAGAAACCTGGGCGAGAGTGGAACTTGCACTTTATCGCTCTCTGAAACAAGCCCTCTGCATTCTTGTTTCTGTCCTGGGCTGGCTTCCCTCCTCCCCTCCCACTCACTGCCACCTAGGCAGGTTTCGGAGGGCTTTGCTGAAGCCAGCAAGCCTCGAGGCAGAAAGAAAGAAAGAAAAGAAAAGGTGCCTTCAGGTTATTTTAAAAAACCGCTCCTCTTTCCAAAGGCATGTCACATCCCAAGAAGTTTTCAGACTGTCACAATCAATTGGCGTGTCTCCACAAAGTCTCTTGTGCTGCTGGCTTTCTCTTTGCCAGCATCCTAGTAACCTCTCGCAAGAACGCCGCCCCCAAGTTTAAGATTTAAAATTTTATTTTTGACATACTTTATTAAATAGACACGCAACAGTAAATAAAGGTGTGTTCTTGTCAGAATCTGCTAATTCAGACAATATATTAGTCAGGCCTCCTTCCCTTAGTTTTCATGTATGCCTTTAACTTTCCTATGTATCTGTCATGTATTGGAATTCTATGTAACCGTAATGTAATAATGCTTGTCCAGACCGGGAGGGTGACACCAATGATTTGCGAGAACAAGGAGGCCCCACATCCCTGCCTCCGCATTCCAGCTGCTCCGGCAGGAACTCCAAGGGAGGATGCCTCTCATCTCTTATCACATGCAAAAACCTTGAAGCCATTGATTGTTATGTGAACTGGTAACATCTGAGGGGTCTGGTTTGGGAGAGGAAATTTACTGCTTAACACCTCACTCTTTTCCTGTGAGAACCAAACGGTCAGGACACCTTTTTGCCCGCCAATTTTCCCTTAAGGGGATTGGCTACCTGTGGGTACTTCAAACTCCTTGGAATGGTATAATAGACCCGCTTGTATAATTTGTCTCATCTCTGACAATAATCCGAGATGCTGTACTAATGTGGAGATTGGAAATAAAGAACTGTGGTTAACCAACCAAGATCTGATCCTTGACTACTTTGAGCAGAACTCTCACAGATTGTCAGAGATCTGTGACTGGGACTTAGCCGTTCCTGACCATGTCAGACGACAACACGGTCCCCATCCCTACACCCGAAGATGTCCCCGCTACCCCGACGGACCCGGGGAACGGTGGTGGAGGCGGCGGAGGGGCCCCAGACGTGCCGGTGACTACGATTCAGGGGGCTCACTACATCCCGCGCCTACCTCCTCGTCAGAGCGTGACCCCCAAGTACGCTTGGAGCCAGTTCGGTCGTGGGACCGTGGATTCGTGGGTGCACGACCGGAAAGGGGCACGGGTTTCGTTCCCTGGCGACCCGCTCGATCGAGGGAGACCGAGCTACCTGGGAGACGACTGCGAGCCGATCTACCGAGGAGAGCCACGTCGCCCGCCCTTCGAAGGAGAGAGGACAGGTCCGTATGGGCCCGATCCGTACCGGGGGGAGCAGATGCCCCAACTGGACCAGATGATGGGAGAGCTACGGCTCCAACTCACCGCAGAACTACAAGAGTTGGCCCTCGATCTCCAGCACCAATTTCGCGACGCTATGAGGGTAGTGCAAGGAGCCCTCCCCAGTCAAGGGATAGGAGTTCAGCAACCGCCAGCAGCGCCTGGAGGGGCCCCGATTCAGCCTCAGGTGCCCGCGCAACCGGTGCAGCCAGCCCCGCCGGTCGTTCCGCCTCCGGCGCCCGGTCCCGCCCCAGCACCGGCACCGGCACCGGCCGCCCCAGCCATCCGCCCAACCCCCTCCGACCCGCTGACGACTACCTTCGATGGGGACCCAGAGAAGCTGCATTTTTTCATGTTGGAGATAGAGAGGTTCCTGGACAGCTGGGGCCATCTCTATCCCACCGAGAGAGAACGGATTGGCTACATCGGGTCCAAGCTGAAAGACACCGCCAGCGATTGGTATGTGAGCCTGCACGATGCCCCAGGACCTGAGCTGCGTTCGTTGAACAACTTCATGTGGGCCCCTCATCATCAATTTGAGGACCCTCTGGGAGAGGAAAAGGCCCGGAATCGACTGCGGAAGTTGTTCCAGGGGAGATCTACGGTGAGGGATTACACCGACAAGTTCCGGCGCATCGCGGCTAAGATCCACGGTTGGCCAGAGGAACTCTTCATGGAGAAGTACTGGGAGGGCCTTAACCCAGAGATCTATGAGACGGTGTTGCTGGGGGGCCGCCCGGGCACGTTGGCCACCTGGATGAGAGCAGCAACCGACATGGAAGAGAGATTTACCCTGATCAAGATGGGATCCTCGGCCACGGCGGCCAGCAAAGCAGCGCCGAGAGCGAAACCACGGCCCAGCGTGCAAGACATCCGAGATGCCCGGTTTCGGCAAGGGCTGTGCATGAAATGTGGGGAGAGTGGCCACTTTGCCTCAGCGTGCCCAAGAGGAGGAGGGAAAGGACCGAAGACCTCGACGCCGGTGGCGGGGAGCACCCCTAGCCGTGGGAAGACACCGATCAAACCCCGGGCGTTGCAGCTGGAGGGAGCTACAAACGAACAAGGGGAGCTGGAGCTGATGGAAACGCAGATGTCGGGAAACTCCAACGGCCTGCAGTGAGCGGCGCAGAACTGCAGGTCCCCCGCCAAGAAGCGCCATCTCTGGTGAGCATCCCTGGCCCCCTATTATATATGGTAGTGACTGTGGTGACCCCGGGATCGGGCACCCACATGAGGGTCCGTGCTTTAATTGACTCTGGGTGTGCTCGGGACTTAATTAGCCCTTTGGTGGTGGAGGGGTTGGGACCAAAGGTTACCCCGCTGGCAGAGCCTCTAAAGTTTACTCAGATGGATGGGTCGGAGATGAAGGAAGAGTGCATAGCGGAAACCGAGAGACTGATTTTGGGGACGGGGGAACATTGGGAGCAGCGAGCTTTCGTCATTACCCCAAATGCCCAGTTCCCCATGGTGTTGGGAAGCCCCTGGCTCAGTTCGCACGACCCATACATTAAATGGAGTGACGGGAAGATCTCTTGGGTAGACGACCGCTGCCTCACGCACAAATGGGACTTGGAATGGGGTCCAGGACCACCGACCCCTCCTCCCCAACCCACCGCGCTTGCTCTTACCCCCCCCCCCGGTGCCCAAGGAATATAGAGACTTGCTGGAGGTATTCAGCGAGATCGAGGCGGATGAGTTACCCCCCCATCGATTGTCGGACTGTGCCATCGAGCTACTCCCGGGGGAGAAACTCCCTAAAGGGAAACTTTATTCCATGAGCCCGTTAGAGCGAGAAGAGCTGCGAAAGTTCCTGGATAAAAACTTGGCGCGCGGCTTCATCCGACCAGCCAAGTCCCCTTTTGCCGCCCCTGTGTTATTCCGGAAGAAGAAAGACGGGGGTCTAAGACTGTGCACAGACTATAGGGGACTGAATGCCGTCTCCACTACTAACGCCTACCCCCTCCCTTTAATAAAGGACTTATTGACGGAAGCAGCTAAAGGGAAGGTGTTTACCAAACTGGATCTGCGTGATGCCTACTTCAGGGTGCGCATCAGGGAGGGGGATGAATCCAAGACTGCTTTTAACACACCCCTGGGACAATTTGAGTACCTAGTGATGCCGTTCGGCTTAAGTGGCGCGCCCGGGGTCTTTATGAGTTTGATCAATGAAGTATTGCACAAGCACTTGTTTAAAGGGGTGTTATGTTACATAGATGATATCTTGATCTATTCTACTGATAAGAAAGAGCATGTGAAACTAGTCCGGGAAGTCCTTTCTACCTTGCTGCAAAACCAGCTCTATGTTAAGTTATCAAAGTGTGAGTTCCATCGTGAGTCAGTAGACTTCCTAGGCTATCGCATCTCTCAGAGGGGACTGGAAATGGACCCAGCCAAAGTGGAGGCGGTGGTGCAATGGGAGGCTCCGCGAACGAGGAAACAATTACAGAGCCTGTTAGGATTTTGTAACTTCTATCGAACCTTCATAAAAGACTTTGCAACGGTCACTCTCCCCCTAACGGACTTGCTGAAAACTAAGGGGAGGGGGCCCGAGGCGGGAAAGCCAGGAGAGCGGATTGCCTGGAACGGGGAGTGCCAAAGGGCGTTCGAAACCCTGAAAGCTCTCTTTACTTCCGAGCCCATCTTAGCCCACCCCGATGAGACCAAAGAGTTTATAATCCATGTAGACGCGTCGGATGTAGCCATGGGGGGGGGGCATATTACAAAGCGGGCTGGACGGGAAGTTACACCCCCTGGCTTACATCTCGAAAAAATTTAATGACACGGAGAGAAATTGGTCGGTTTGGGACAAGGAAGCGGCGGCTATTAGATTGGCGCTCACTACGTGGCGGCATTGGCTGGAGGGCGCGCAAGCCCCATTCGAAATTTGGACTGATCATAAGAATCTGGAGGCGTTGCGCACACAGAGATCCCTCAATGCCAAACAACTGCGGTGGGCAGACTTTTTCTCCAAGTTTAATTTTGTACTTAAGCATTTCCCTGGGAAGGTCAACTCCTTGGCAGACGCACTGTCCAGATTGCCCCAACATGAGAGTGTGAAGGAAGAGGTGTTTGATTCCATGTTCTCCCCCCAGCAGTTAGGTGGGGCAGTAGTCACTCGGAGCCAAATCAAGAAAGCGCAGTTGGATATCGGGTCTTGTGATTGGGGGGGGGGATTATGCTCCCGAGGAAGTGGAAGAATTGGAGGCTTTGGGGGAATGCTCAAAGAGAGAAGATCAGTGCTGGCTCCACGGAGACAAACTGGTGGTGCCACTGGCCAAACGTAAAGATATATTGTTGGCCTGCCACTCTTCTAAACTAGCAGGGCATTTTGGATTCCTAAAAACGCTTAATTTAATCCAGCGTCAATTCTGGTGGCTGCGCATGCGTCGAGACGTTTCCGATTTCGTCTCGGCTTGCCAAACTTGCTTGATGTGTAAAAAACGGGGGGGGGAAGGTTCCTGGACTGTTGCACCCTTTACCCACCCCTTCTCGCCCCTGAGAGGCCATAGCTATGGATTTTATCACTAATCTACCCCCCTCAAAAGGGAAGACGGTTATTTGGGTGGTGGTAGACACGTTTTCAAAGCAAGCTCATTTCACCCCCTTCAAGCAATTGCCCACCGCCAAGGGAATGGCCAAAGCTTTCTTTAACCACGTGATAAAATTACACGCTTTTCCGAAAAGAGTGGTATCCGACAGGGGCAGTCAATTCGTTGCCAACTTCTGGCGGGAGCTCCTAAAAATGATGGACATAGAACCAGCACTAAGTTCGGGTTACCACCCAGAAACCGATGGCCAATCCGAACGAACTAATCAAATCTTGGAACAGTTTTTAAGATGCTACACCAATTATCATCAAGACAATTGGGTGGAGTTGTTGCCATTCGCAGAATATAGCTACAACAACGCTGTGCATTCTTCCACGGGAGTCTCTCCTTTCATGGCGGTGGGGGGTTTTGAAGGGAAACCATTGCCTACCATTGAGAATGAACCCAATGCTTCCCCATCGGATTTTAAAAGTTGGTGGACTGCCTTACAGGACTCCTGGCCATTAATAGCCAAAGCACTGGACCAGGCAAAAGAGGATTATAAAAAATATGCCGACCGAGGACGAGCGGCAGGCTGGGATCTCCAGCCAGGGGATTCTGTCTACCTCTCCACGAAAAACATCCATGGTTTACAGCCCAGCAGGAAACTGGGTTGGAAATATGTTGGATCCTATAAGGTGTTACGTAAGATATCGGATGTGTCTTTTGAACTGGAACTGCCTAAATCACTGAGTTCTGTGCACCCTGTTTTTCATTTCAGCCTACTGAAGAAAGATCCTGGGCCGAATGCCTGGCATCCAGTTCCTCCAGTTCCTCCTCCACTGATGAAGGAGGGGGCCCCTCACTTCGAGATAACTGAAATCCTTGATTCCAAGATGCGGAGGGGCCGATTATATTACTTAGTTAGATGGCTTGATTTCGGCCCGGAACACAATGAATGGATTCGCTCAGAACATGTTCACGCCCCCAAACTGGTGAAATTGTTCCACAAAATGTTTCCTGATAAAGCTAGGTGAAGTTAATTATGAGGAGGGCAGGGTGTCAGAATCTGCTAATTCAGACAATATATTAGTCAGGCCTCCTTCCCTTAGTTTTCATGTATGCCTTTAACTTTCCTATGTATCTGTCATGTATTGGAATTCTATGTAACCGTAATGTAATAATGCTTGTCCAGACCGGGAGGGTGACACCAATGATTTGCGAGAACAAGGAGGCCCCACATCCCTGCCTCCGCATTCCAGCTGCTCCGGCAGGAACTCCAAGGGAGGATGCCTCTCATCTCTTATCACATGCAAAAACCTTGAAGCCATTGATTGTTATGTGAACTGGTAACATCTGAGGGGTCTGGTTTGGGAGAGGAAATTTACTGCTTAACACCTCACTCTTTTCCTGTGAGAACCAAACGGTCAGGACACCTTTTTGCCCGCCAATTTTCCCTTAAGGGGATTGGCTACCTATGGGTAATTCAAACTCCTTGGAATGGTATAATAGACCCGCTTGTATAATTTGTCTCATCTCTGACAATAATCCGAGATGCTGTACTAATGTGGAGATTGGAAATAAAGAACTGTGGTTAACCAACCAAGATCTGATCCTTGACTACTTTGAGCAGAACTCTCACAGTTCTGCCGGAGTAGATATCTTCCTGGCTGCCGCTAGAGAACCACACCCTCTCCCAATCTGTAATGTGTGACACCCTATGCATAATTTGTCTCGTTTTCAAATGTGTATTCCTGGCTGCCACTGGAAATCCACAGCCAGGGGACAGTGAAAGTGTGCCCCCAGCTGTGGTAGCTTTTCTGTTTTCAAACATGGGTTCCTGGCAGCTGCTTGAAATCCACATGGCTCTCCCGGCCTAAAGACAGTTAAAATGTATGCCCTGGTATGTTAGCTTGTACTGTTCTCAAGCCTAAGTATGTTCCTGGCTGCCACTGGAAATCCATTTACTTTCTCCCAACCTCCTCCTCCCCTCTCCCTTGCTGGTTTCCTGACTGGAAACGGCCCCAGGAAATGGCTAGGTTTTCTGTGAGGGGAACTGGCTCAACAGAACAGCCAGTTTCTCCAGCAGGCAAATAGTGGCTCACCAGCTAGGCTTGCCAGGCTCCAGGTGGGGCCTGGAGAACTCCTGATAGAGCTGGCAATCCTAGGTGTTTCTGATTTTTTTTAATGGTGTGATGTGGAACTGTCCATTCAAGGGTTGCCAAGTCTAACACAGGAAATATCTGGGGACTTTGGGGGTGGAGGCAGGGGACTTTGGGGGTGGAGGCAGGAACAAGGATGTGACATCACTTTTGTGTCAAACCTGGCAAACCTAGTGAGGCCGACAAGCCAGAAGGGAGTTCTGGCTCTCACAATTAAGCATTCCTTTTAAAAGCATTCCTTTCAAATGCTTTCCCTCCACTGGCTATAATAGAGGATGGGGGCACCTTCTTTTGGGGCTCATAGGATTAGACCCGCTGGTCCAATCTTTTTTGAAACTTCGGGTGTTTTTTTCAGGAGTGGCTCTACCTGCTATGCGGAAAATTTGGTGCCTCTACCTGAAAGAACAGCTCCCCCAGAGCCCCAGATACCCACAGATTGATTCTCTATTATACCCTACAGGGACCATTCTCCATAGAGTCTAATGGAGTGTCCAGCAGCCATCTGTCCTGCTTTCTGACAGCCCTGAAGGGGGGGGGGGGGGAGAAGAAGAAGAAGAAGAGATTGCATTTATACCCCACTCTTCACTACCTGAAGGAGTCTCAGAGTGGCTTACAATCTTCTTTCCCTTCTCCTCCCCACAACAGATACCCTGTGAGGTAGGTGGGGCTGAGAGAGCTCTTTTGAAAACTGCCCATGAGAGAACAGCTCTGAAGGAATTTGTGACTGATCCAAGGTCACACCAGCAGCTATATGTGGAGGAGTGGGGAATCAAACCTGGTTCTCCCAGATTAGAGTCCGCGCTCTTAACCACTACAACAAACTGGGAGGGGCTGCAATCCAGGGGATCCCCTGCCCCCAACTGGGGATTGGCAACCCTAGCGCATTCTGCCATGAGTCGTAGTACGAATCTGGTCTGATGCCAGCAGAGCCAATCCTCAGCCATTCCGTGTTTTTCTCTGGATCCTTTAAAAACCTGGTTGTTTAAATGCTGAGCATGGAATTTCCTACTTCTGTTTGTTTGTAACTGAATATGCCTTTGACTCACTTATTGATTACTCAATCTCTGTTACAGTTTTTTAATTCTGGACGTTTTTTGGCTGGGGGGGGGGGGTCCCCTGAATTTTGTTCTTTAAACCGTTTCTGTTGTGAGCTACTTTGGGAGATTTTCTGAAATGTGGGCTACAGTGAGTTTTTTTTTTTAAGTAACTAAATTTAAAAAGAGTTAGATACATAAGGGGGGCTGCAGTGGCTTAAGTGGTTAAGACACTGAACTGCAGACCAGAAGGTCGATAGTACAGCAGTTCGAGACCCGAGTGCTGCGTGACGGAGTGAGCTGCTCCTGTCTCTATCCTCAGCTCCTGCCAACCTAGCAGTTCGAAAGCAAGAAATTACAAGTAGATAAATAGGTGCTACTTCAGTAGGAAGGTAACAGCATTCCGTGTGCCTCAGCATCTAGTCATGCCAGCCACAAGACCATGGAAACATCTTTGGACAGTGCTGGCTCTTCGGCTTGGAAACAGAGATGAGTCGTATCCCTAGAGTCATATTCAACTGGCTTTCAAGCAAGGGAAACCTTTACCTTTACCTAAATACATAAGGCAGGCAATAGCAAATCACCTCCAAATGTCTCTTACCCTAAACACCCTACAGGGTCGCCATGCGTCTTGGCCTCCCTTTCCTCCGCCACCAAATAAATAAGTACAGTGTAGTTAGAAAACCTTTCTCTCGGGCAGCTTAGCCACAATCCGGCCCGCTCGATTTCTCTTTCTGATCCTCCCCCTTTGCAGAAACAAAGATAGGTCCAATCCTGATTATGTTTCAGAAAAGGGGGGAACACGATTCCATCTACCTGGCAGCTGGTAAACAGGAAATGTCCGTTCCTCCAGCATCGAGCCTCGCGTGGCTACAGAACGGACACACGATCTCTTTGTCATGAAGGCGCGAGGTCAGGGTCAAGCACCATTTTCCATCGCCAGAGCCAGGACGGCCGTGCTGGCTCCGATAAGCCAAAGGGCTGAATGAAAACACGTGAAGAATATCCTCTGTTGGGACAAAACAGCTGCCACATACCGCCAATGCTCCGGGCAGGTGTTCCTCAGATGCCAAGAGGAGAAAGCTCTCCAGTTCTCCCTCCCCCTCCCCCCAGCTCCCCCCAGTCTCTATGCAATTCAGCTTTCTAAAAAATATATATTTTCTTTCTCCCACTGGAAACGGAGAAAGAGAGACCGAGATCTGTCAAGCTGGAACTTCGGCGGGGGGGGGGGGGGGGAGGAGTACTACGCTTGATCTTAGCCAAAAAGGCTGAGAAGCGGTGGAGGAGGCGTAATTAAGAAATGGGGGAAATAGATGAAACTTTTTAACTCGCTCAGTAAGTATAAAAATAAGCAAAAAGGCTGGTTCCATTGTGTTGAGTCAGCCTCGGTGGGTGTTGATGGCAAACTTGGCGGCACTGTTTAAGGTGGCGCTGGGTGAGGGAAGGGCCCCAGGATGGTTCGGAGGGGAGAGGTTGGAGGCCTAGCTGGAGGGCTGGGGAGGGCCTGGGTCTCTGTGAAACACTGGAAAAGCAGCCTGGGGAGAGTGCGATTTGGAAGAAAGGGGAAGCAGGGAAGGCGGGGATGCTTATCTCTTCACCGACTGCGGCTTCTGCCTCTCCTTCCCTCCCCCAGTCAGTCCCTGCTGCAGAGAGTGGGTCTTGGAAACTTGGCTGGGGAAAAGTTCCTGGGGAGGAGAAAACAGGGAAGGAGTGGCAAGTGAGGGGGAAGAATAAGCACCCCTCCCCTGCCTGGTATTTTCGCTTCCCAAGGTACTTCACCCTCCCCTCTTCTCCCGTTTCTTCCACATTCTCCCTCCCCTGCTGATTTTTCTTCCAGCCAGAGCAAATGTGTGCCCGGGAACCTTGTCTGGGAAAGGTACTGGGGGAGGAGGGTGCAAGGGAGAAGCCGCAGAGGTGCGTGTGGGAAGGGGGGACGCTTGCCAGACAGAAATCAGACCTGATGTGCTGTGGTGGTGTATGTGACTGTCTTTCAACCTTTTTCATTGTCGATATGCAGCTTTCCCGTTATGTCTCCACAACAAAAAGGGTTAAAGACATTTTTTTAAGAAATGAAACCTGGGAATTCAGAGGAACTAGTAGATCATAGCAGTAGGTTATTATACTATTATTGCACAATAACAATCTAACAAGTTGCCATTTTTTAAAAAAAGGCCACAAAAGTCTTTCAGTGGCAGGGGGAATAGCATCTAGAAGGAGAAAGTGCAGGACTAGGGAAATGTAGGCACGCTCCTAGGTGGGTGCTCCGTTGCCACCATGTCCCCAGCAGCACCAAGCGCTGGGCAGAAAATTAAAGCAGTTTGGAAGCAGCCAGCTTCACAGGGTTGTTGTGAGATTAAATGGAGGGAAGAGCGCGCCATGCGTATTGCCCTGCGATCTCTGGAGGACGGGTGGGCTAGGAATACAAGACAGACAGTCTGCTTTGATCCAGCTTGAGCATTCTGTAAAATGCAATGGGAATAAACGAGGGGAGGATGAATTTCAGCTGCCTGCTTCCTGCAAGCCACCCACAAGTTGGAGATGGATCTTGCCCTTATAACCAGGGCTATTTTGGGGCAGGAACGCACAGGAACGGAGTTCCAGCTGGCTTCCGAGTTGGCCATGCCTACAGCCTCCCCCCCCCCCCCTCGGGTTCCCCAGGTGCCTCGCAAGCCGTGAGGTGTCTGGGGCAGCCATGCCGATCCAGGGAGGGAAGGCAGCTTAAACTGCCTCCCCTCCTCGGGTTCCCCAGGCGCCCTGCAGTCAGGGGTGTGGCCTAATATGCTAATGAGTTTCTGCTGTCGGATGTGGCCTATTATGCTAATGAGTATCTGCTTATAACTGTAAGTCGGGAATGATACACATTCTCTGGTTCTCACTGCTCTACCCCCCCCCAAAAAAATCATGCTTGCTACCTTAAAATTGGCACTGAAGCTACAGCTGTTATGAATAATACTCAATTGTGAAATGCATATTCTTCATATTAATGTGGAGGTTTTCGCCTCAGTGACTCAAAACACTCTAGAAAGCCAGATAAGTGCAACCAATCAGTTCCCCCACTTCACCCCTCACACACAGGCAGGCAGGCATTCACGCACGCACATGGACACACACAAACGAAAGCATACATGTTTCCTCCGAAGCAGGGGAGTCTTGGGTTTCTTCTGGGAGCTACAATTCATGTGTGGTGACACAAGAACATAAGAAGAGCCCTGCAGGATCAGACCAGTGGTCCATCTAACCCAGCCTCCTGTCTCGCACAGTGGCCAGCCAGTTCCTCTGGAGGGCCAGCAACAGGGCATGGAGGCCGAGGCCTTCTTCTGATAAGAACATCAGAAGAGCCCTGCTGGATCAGACCAGTGAGGGTCCATCTAGTCCATCATCCTGTCTCACACAGTGGCCAACCAGATCCTCTGGAGATCCAACAAGAGGGCATAGAGGTTGAGACCTTCCCATGATAAGAAGAGCCCTGCTGGATCAGACCAATAAGGGTCCCTCTAGTCCAGCATCCTGTCTCACACAGTGGCCAACCAGTTCCTCTGGAGGGCCAACAACAGGGCAGAGAGGCCGAGGCCTTCCCCTGATAAGGACCTCAGAAGAGCCCTGCTGGATCAGACCAGTGAGGGTCCATCTAGTCCATCATCCTGTCTCACACGGTGGCCAACCAGTTCCTCTGGAGATCCAACAAGAGGGCATAGAGCAGGGGTGGCCAACCTGTGGCTCGGGAGCCACATGCGGCTCTTTCACACATATTGTGCGGCTCCTGGCAGGGCGGCTGGGGAAGCAAAGGGGAGGCATGCTTTTTCTCTCTTTCTCCCTTCCTTCCTTCCTTCCTTCCCTCCTCCCTCCCATCTATTTGCTTTCCTAGTTTCTCTCTATCTCTTTCTTATAACTGGTTTTCCTCGTTTGTTTTTATTTTTGGCAGTCCCATTTAACGTTAATAAAAAGCAAATTTGCATATTTTTAAAAATAAAAACGTGTGTGTGATATTTGTTCCTGTCTTGCGGCTCTCAGACATCTCTATGTGGCTCTTACGTTTAGTCTATGTGGCTCTTACGTTAAGCAAGGTTGGCCACCCCTGGCATAGAGGCTGAGACCTTCCCATGATAAGAAGAGAGCTGCTGGATCAGACCAGTGGTGGTCCATCTAGTCCATCATCCTGTCTCACACGGTGGCCAACCAGTTCCTCTGGAGATCCAACAAGAGGTTCAAGCCTTCTCATGATGTTGCCTCCTGTCACCAGTATTCAGAGGCTGACTGCCTCTGAATGTGGAGGTTCCCTTTAGTCACCATGGTTAGTAGTAGCCACTGACAGACCTCTCCTCCCAGGGCCGGCTCTATCACTAGGCCAACTAGGCGGCCGCCTAGGGGCGCAGCTGGCAAACAGGGCGGCAGAGAGACTGAGAGAGACTCAAACCAGGAGATAGTGTGCTTTATGCAAACCATGATTTACCATTATGTCTGAATGCAGCTTTCCATTCAGGCTAAGAACCAAACTTAGCCTTGAGCCAGTGCAGATAGACTTGTAGGCACTGCAGCCAGCTGGTGCAGGTGGCTGCTGGCGGGGCTAGAGAGCTTGTGAGCCCAGGCAGGTGGGCGGGTGCTGGGGCTGGGGGGGGGGGGTGTCCCTTGCGGGTGAGTCTCCGGCGGTGGAGAGGACAACTTTGTGGTGGTGGGGCGCTACAAGGCAGCCTCACCTGGGGGGGGGCGCCACAAGGTAGCCTCGCCTAGTGCGCAAAAAACCCTGGGACCGGCCCTGCCTCCATGAATCTCTTAATCCCTTAATTGCATTCAGACAATCTGTCATTAGTTTCACTAAACCGTAACCTATGGTCCCCACCAAAATTAAGCATGCACCAAAGAACAGGGGCAGGCAGACGACCACAGTCCCATGACCCATCAGTTGCATGCTGGTGGTTTGGATTCTCGGAGGGAATGCTAGGCTAGGTAGAATTTGATCTGAGCCAGCAAAGGACTCCTTATGTTCTTAAGCAACAGTGCAGGATCGTGATCCAAATTGATCCGTGAAGAATGGCTTCCTTTGTCCACCCTGAATCTATGCCCACCAACTTCATTGCGTGTGCCCCCCCCAAATGCGTTCTAGAAGAGAAGCAAAAGAAGTTTTCTCTTTCTGCTTTCTCCACTCCATGCCTGATTTTATACATCTCCACTGGTTTATTAAAAAAATACATCTCCATTGTTCCCACTGTAACCATCTTTTCTCTAAACTAAAAAGCCACTAACTCCTTAACCTTTCTTCATAGGGAAGCTCCTTGCAACCCCTTGATCATTTTTGGTTAATAGAATCATAGAATCATAGAGTTGGAAGGGACCTCCAGCGTCATCTAGTCTAACCCCCTGGACAATGCAGGAAATTCAGAAATTCCCAGTTTCACAGACACCTTACAACAACGGTTGTCTGGTTTCCCTCTTTTTCTGCTATCACTGCCAGCACACTGTGTCAACATTTTCATCCAGCAATCCACAATGACCCCGAGATCTCTTTCCTGGTCGGTCACTGCCCGGTCAGCCCCCATCAGTAGCATTTACTTGCTCCAATGCGCTTCCCTTTACTCCCATTGAACCTCAATGGCCACGCTCTCGCCCACCTCACCCAGTTTGGGGAGGTCCTTCTGGAGGTCCTCAAGGGAAGTAAAAGTGAGTTGAAATATTTTTAAGTGGAGTTGCGTAGAACTCTGCAAGGTGGGGCTTCAACCTGTGCTTTGAGGAGGATGTCCGCCATGCCCGGTTTTTAAGACCCGGGATCAGGGATGGTTCTAGATTTTGGGAAACCCAGGGCAGAGAATTCATGGTAGGGCTGCCGAGTCTCCCCCAGCAAGAGAGGAGGGTTGCCAGCTCCAGTTTGGGAAACTCCTGGAGACTGGAGATGGAGCCTGGAGAGGACATTGATCGCTCTCTTTAAATATCTGAAAGGCTGTCATTTGGAGGAGGGCAAGGAGCTGTTCCAGTTGGCAGCAGAGGCTAGGACCCGAAGCAACGTGTTTAAATTACACACAGAAAGGTATTGGCTGGATATTAGGGAAAACGTTTTCACCGTCAGAGTGGTTCAAAGGTGGAATCAGCTGCCTTGGGAGGTGGTTGGCTCCCCTTCACTGGCAGCTTTCAAGAAGAGGCTGGACAGATATTTGTCAGAGATGCTTTAGGCTGGTCCTGCATTGGGCAGGGGGTTGGACTAGATGGTCTGTATGGCCCCTTCCAACTCAATGATTCTATGAGGACAGGGACCTCTGTGAGAGACATCCACCCTCCAAAGCCTCCATTTTCTCCAGGGGAACTGATCTCTGTAGTCTGGAGACAAGCTGTAATTCTGGGGGATCCCCAGTTCCCACCTGGAGGCTGGCATCCCTGGTTCCTGGGGTGCCCCTCCCCTCTCCTGCCTACCACCAGATCCCCTGAGCACACCCCCTTTCCTGCTTCCCCACCCACTCATGTGTCCCTCTACCTGACTGTACACTGGCAGTCTTTCAGCAGCAGCTGGACAAACCCTTGTCAGGGATGCTCTTGGCCAGGGGTGTCAAACATGAAGCCCGAGGGGCGGATTAGGCCCCCGGAGGGCTTCTCTCAGGCCCGCAGTGGAACTGGCTGTCTCCTGCTTCTTCTTCCAGTTCTGCTGCTGCTGCGTCATCGTAGGTTTGCAGCTAACAGAGACACACCTGAACAGCACACTCAAGATGGCAACAGCACAGACATTTTGATGCAATCATTCAGAGCAAGAGGCGTCAGTTATCAGCAGGAGTCATTTGGTAGAAAAAGAGGTACAGGAGCTCATTAGCATAACTCATTAGCATAACTCATTAGCATAACTCATTCGCATATGCTACACCACCTGACATCACCGGAAGTATGTCAGAAGGCAAGAAAGAAAGGAGAGAGAGAGAGAGAAAGAGAGAGAGAGAGAAGGAAGGAAGGAAGGAAGGAAGGAAGGAAGGAAGAAAGAGAGAAAGAAAGAAAGAAAGAAAGAAAGAAAGAAAGAAAGAAAGAAAGAAAGAAAGAAAGAAAGAAAGAAAGAAAGAAAGAAAGCTGGCAGAGAGGGGACAGCTACTAATCCAAGCCTCAGAAATACCATTATTCTGGGAGGAGAGCTTCAGTGGTGGCTGAAGCCTTCAGAAGGCTGGTCGGAGGAACAAGGACCTTTCCAGGGGGCGGGGTCATTTTGCTGCAGCCATGACACAAGCAGGCATTCCCTCATGGGGGGGGGGGGCTGGCACCAACTCCCGGAACTGAGCTCCCCCGAGCTCCTGCTCGAAAGGACCCCTGGTTATCATACACTGTTAAATAAACAAAATATTGCCAGAGTGCTAATATTTTTAAGCATGTTTTTATTTCAAGTAAAAAAAAAAACACCCTTTGTGTTTGTGTCCTTTATAAAGTTTATATCTCCGCTACCTGGCATTACATTTTATGAGACACATGGCCCAGCCCGACAAGGCCTCATTTATGTCAGATCCAGCCCTCATAACAAATGAGTTCGACACACCTGCCCTAGGCTGATCCTGCGCTGAGCAGTGGGTGGGTCTAGATGGCCTGTATGGCCCCTTCCAACTCTGTGTGATTCTTGGGTTCTATCTTTCCCCCGCCCTGCTCACGAGCTCTCTCTCCCCATGCCTGCTTTGGCAGGATCCTTTTTCCCCAGTGGCGCTGGGCTGTGCAAAACCCTGAGATCATGGTTAATGGAGCACTTGCCGGTGAGTGAGTAGGAGGAGGGGGTCAACGCCTCTGCCAGACGTCCAGGGGCCCAGCAGCCGCCCCACCTGACAGTATGCCGACACCGGCTGTGCCCAGGGCGGCTCACATGTGGTGCCCAACTTTCCGGGAGCCTTTCCTTTCTTCCGGCTCCATCCTTCTCTGAGAACAGCGGGGTCGTTTTCATGTGCACCGCTTTGGCCCCGTGTTCTGCAAACCCTCCGCTCCACAGCTGGAATGAAGGGCAGCTCTGCAACCCAAATGATCCTCTTCTCCATGCTGGGCCTGCGCCGTGTGAGAGTACGTCCCAACGAGATCTCGTCCCAAAGGAGCCAGGGTGCGTCAGAAGAACCCGCCTCCCAGCAGTGCAAGCGCACAAAACCACAACAGCACCATCTGGCTTTTGTTGACGCTCCCCGTCAGAATTGTCAATCATTCCGGAGACGGGAAGCGGGTGCAGGTGGGAAGAGCCGAGGCTGCTTTGTGCTCTTCCAGCATCCCCAAAGAGCAGAGAAATGTCATAGAAACTACTGTGGAGGAGCATGGTGTTTTTCAGTGGGCCTGCCAAGGGGCGTAGTCCGCCTTCAACTAGGAACGCTGCTGCTTGTGCTCTTGGTTTCTGTGTCGGCAGGGACGCTGGGCCTGAGGAAGACTTAGCGGCAGTCCATCTTTCACATAGGGATGCCAACCTCCAGGTGGGGCCTGGGGATCTCCCAAAATTACATCTCATTTCCGGAGTACAGAGGTCAGTTCCCCCTGCTTTGAAGGGTGGACTCTAGGGCATTGTACCCCACTGAGGTCCCTGTCCTCCCCAGGCTCCACCCCCCAATCTCCAGGAGTTTCCCAGCCTCGAGATGGCAATCCTACCCCACCCGTCCCCTACAAGTGGCCAGGGAAGACCTGGCAACCCTAAACACCTCTTGCCTTCTGCCAGCAGCAGTGCTGAACCCCAGCAGGTGGAAACAGAGGGTATATAGCAAGGTCCCTCCTGTCTAAGAGAACGATGATCTGGCTCCACTGGTGTTGAGGCCAGAGGTGGGCAGCAGGCCTAGAGAGGTGAGGACAGGAAATCTAAGCCCGAAACAAGGAACAAGCCAAGAGTCAGATGCATGGAAGACTCCTCTCCACTGCTGAGGAGAGTCGCCCCTCTGTTCTGCTGGCTCAGTGGCAGAGCCTCTGCTTGGCATGCAGAAGGTCCCGGGTTCAATCCCCGGCAGCATCTCCAGTTAAAAGGACCAGGCAATAGGTGGTGGGAAAGACCTCCGCCTGAGACCCCGGAGAGCTGTCAAGAGGGGCTGTGGCTCAGTGGCAGAGCATCTGCTTGGCACACAGAAGGTCCCGGGTTCAATCCCCGGCAGCATCTCCAGTTAAAAGGACCAGGCAATAGGTGGTGGGAAAGACCTCCACCTGAGACCCTGGAGAGCTGTCAAGAGGGGCTGTGGCTCAGTGGCAGAGCATCTGCTTGGCAGGCAGAAGGTCCCAGGTTCAATCCCCAGCAGCATCTCCAGTTAAAAGGACCAGGCAATAGGTGGTGGGAAAGACCTCCACCTGAGACCCTGGAGAGCTGTCAAGAGGGGATGGGGCTCAGTGGCAGAGCATCTGCTTGGCACACAGAAGGTCCCAGGTTCAATCCCCGGCAGCATCTCCAGTTAAAAGGACCAGGCAATAGGTGGTGGGAAAGACCTCCACCTGAGACCCTGGAGAGCTGTCAAGAGGGGCTGTGGCTCAGTGGCAGAGCCTCTGCTAGGTATACAGAAGGTCCCAGGTTCCATCCCCGGCAGCATCTCCATTTAAGAAGGACCAGGCAGGAGGTGATGGGAAAGACCTCCACCTGAGACCCTGGAGAGCTGTCAAGAGGGGCTGTGGCTCAGTGGCAGAGCCTCCGCTTGGCAGGCAGAAGGTCCCAGTTTCAATCCCCGGCAGCATCTCCAGTTAAAAGGACCAGGCAATAGGTGATGGGAAAGACCTCCGCCTGAGACCCCGGAGAGCTGTCAAGAGGGGCTGTGGCTCAGTGGCAGAGCCTCCGCTTGGCAGGCAGAAGGTCCCAGTTTCAATCCCCGGCAGCATCTCCAGTTAAAAGGACCAGGCAATAGGTGATGGGAAAGACCTCCACCTGAGACCCTAGAGAGCTGTCAAGAGGGGATGGGGCTCAGTGGGAGAGCCTCTGCTAGGTATACAGAAGGTCCCAGGTTCAATCTCCAGCATCTCCAGTTAAAAGGACCAGGCAAGACGTGGTGGGAGAGACCTCTGCCTGAGACCCTGGAGAGCTGTAAAGAGGGGCTGTGGCTCAGCGGTAGAGCCTCTGCTGGGCATGCAGAGGGTCCCGGGTTCGATCCCTGGCATCTCCAGTTAAAAGGGCCAGGGAGCAGGTGACGTGAAAGACCTCAGCCCGAGACGCTGGGGAAGCCGCTGCCAGTCTGAGTGCACGTGACAGACCGCGATGGACCCCAAGGGTCTGACTCAGCATAAGGCAGAGTCATGTGTTCCTGTGTGTTCATGCTCCTCTTGGTGTGCACGCAAGAAGACAGGAGTCACGGCACCTTTGCTCCCTGCTCATGCACCCCAGCAGCAAGGTGAAAAGCAACCAAAAAATGGGGGCTCGTGGCCCACTGGAGGTTCCCAACCCATGGAATGAAGACCACTGAAGCCCGCCATCTTGAGCTCCTTGGAAGAAGGATGGAATGTGTACATGAGTGCTGTCAAGTCGCAACTGACGCTTAAGGCGTCCCCAGGAAGGGGCTTGCAAGGCAAGTGAGAAGCAGAGGTGGTTGGCCATTGCCTTCTTCTGCAGAGCCTGCCTTGGTGGTCTCCCGTCCAAACACTCACCCTGCTTAGCTTCCAGGATCTGATGAGATCAGACGATACCATGCCGCCTGCCCTCTAAGGGTGGTATAAAGTAAAGATAAAGGTTTCTCTTGCTTGAAAGCCAGTCAAATCCGACTCTAGGGGGCAGTGCTCATCTCCATTTCCAAGCTGAAGAGCCAGCGGTGTCCGAAGACTTTTTCCATGGTCATGTGGATGGCATGACTGGATGCCGAGACGCAGGGAATGCTGTTCCCTTCCCACCAACCTATTTATCTGCTTGCAGTTTCTTGCTTTCGAACTGCCAGGCTGGCAGGAGCTGGGGCCAGAGACGGGAGCTCACTCCGTCATGCAGCACTCGGGTCTCGAACTGCTGAACTACTGACCTTCCGGTCTGCAGTTCAGTGTCTTACCCACTTGAGCCACTGCAGTCCCAAGGGTGATATAACGACAGTTAAATCAATGTCAATCAGAACGCGATTTGAGCAGTACCATGCTGAAGTTATCAAATTCAGGACAGGGGAAATGTTTCTCTGCAGATGTCCCTGGAGGGTAAAGTTGCCCCACCATGCATGCATGCATGCATGCATGCATGCACTGGGAACTCTGGTTGCCAACCTCCAGGTGGGGCCTGGAGAGTGACCATAATTACAACTGAACAAAGGTTGAGTCCAGTGGCACCTTTAAGACCAACAAAGTTTTGTTCAATGTATAAGCTTTCATGTGCTTATAAGGTTACACCCAGAATCAAACTTTGCAGTTCTTAAAGGTGCCACCGGACTCCAACTTTCTGCTGCTGCTTCAGGCCAACACGGCCACCCACCAGAATTACAACTGTTGGACTAAGATCTGGAGACCCAGGCACAAATCCTCGCTCTGCCAGGGCAGTTTACCGGGTGCCCTTGGTCCAGTCACACACTCTCAGCCTAACCCACCTCGCAGGGTTGTCGTGAGGCCTTCTGATTACCCCCCCCCCAGGTTCCACTCCCTAAATCTCCAGGAATTTCCCAACCCAGAGCTGGCAACCAGTGGAGCCCGTCCCTGATCACTCCTCCTGTCCCCAGTGGATCAAGTTCACTTGACTGTTGTAGGAGGTTGATGCTTGGAGATTGACTTAATTACCATTAGCTGATGCTGGTAGCGATGGCAATGGGAGGCTCGGCTTTGCTCCTTTGTTCTCCGCCCTGCGCCGAGTGTCTGTAGGCAGCTCCGAGTCATTCCGAACAATGGAGATCAGTAGCGCCAGGAGTGACTCAGAGTCACGCATGTGGGATCTGCCAATCTCTCCGACTCGGCTGTGAGATTTCAGAGAAGAGAGCTGCCAGCCTCCAGGCGGTGGCTGGAGATCTCCTGACATGACAAACCAGTGTTCCTTCGCAGACGAGTTAGAGTGAGCTAGCTCGCAGGTCTTTTTTAGCCTCCAGCTCACAGGTTTTTGTCTTCGCTCAGGAAGGAGGGCTCCGGAGCAAACTAATTTATGTGGCAGCTAAATCGCTCGCTCGCAACTTTAAAGTCAGTCACTCACAAAGTAGAATTGTTGCTCACGAGACTCCACGCCTCAGAGAGAGAATTGATTAAAAGTGATCTCCAGGCGAAAATGGCCGTTTGGGGGTGCTGGGCTCTGTGGCATTATACCCTGCTGAAGTCCCTCCCCTTCCCAAACCCCGCCCTCCTCAGGCTCCACCCCCAAAATCTGGGAAGCTGGGACCAGGTGGAAAGGAAGAGGTCCACAAAGCTCAGCTTTGGTAGGACCATCTCTCTCCCACTGAGAAGATTCACAAAACAACTGGTTCCAGCCACACCATCCCGCCCCAGCGGTTCATCTCTGAGGAGCACAACTTCTCTCATCCTTGCAAACAAAGTCTGAGTCCAGCGGCACCTTGAAGACCAACAAAGTTTAATTCTGGGGACAAGCTATTGTGTGCAGGCACACGAAAACTTATACCCAGAATCAGGGGTCCGTTGGAGCGGGAGCGCACAGGAGCGCAGCTCCGAGAGTGAGGAGCCCAGGGGGCGGGCACATGTCCAAGCCCCGCCCCCTCCTCGGCTTCCCCGAGCAGTGCAGAGGCGCAGCGGCCCCGGGGAAAGCCCTGCTAGGGTCTTCATTGTTTTTAATGTTTTGTTTTAATATTGATAATTTTATCATTGTTCCTTTTATGACTGTGTGCTGCTTTTCCAGAGACTTGCTCAAGGTGGCATATAAATTTTCTAAGTATACCATTTTTTATCTGGGCAAATGGCACGTAAGTACTGGAGAAATTTCACCAACCCTTCAGCAGCTTCCACCCCATCAGTTTGGTGTAGTGGTCAGGAGTTGGACTCTAATCTGGGAGAACCGGGTTTGATTCCCCACTCCTCCACATGCAGCTGCTGGTGTGACCTTGGGCCAGTCACAAGTTCTCTCAGAGCTGTTCTCTCATGAGCAGTTCTCAAAAGACCTCTCTCAGCCCCACCTACCTCACAGGGTGTCTTGTTGTGGGGAGGGGAAGGGGAAGGGATGGGTGGTGCACATGTCCTGGGTATCTCAAGTCTACTTGAAACCTAGTGGTTTCAAGGGAGCAGGAAGAGAATGAGGGTATGTTCTTTACGCTTATTTTTATTGCACAAAATATTGAATGGGGAAGGGAATGGAGGAAGAGCAGGTCAGTTTCACTCACCTGTGGAGTGGAGCCTGAGGGGTGGGTGTTGCCTTCTGACACCCTTCCGGTAAGTTAGGGGGTGTGGCATATGCAAATGAGTTATGCAAATGAGTTATGCTAATGAGCTCCTGCACCTCTTTTTCTACGAAATGACCCCTGCCCAGAATTAAACTTTGTTAGTCTGAGAGGAGAAGAAGAGGAGACTGGAATTATACCCCGCCTGTCAGCTAATGCTGCCATCTCCTGCCTGGGAGGTGGGATGGTTGCGCCCCCGACTTCAGCACTATGGAATGTTATGTTTTACTCCTCCTGGCTGGCTTATCGCTGCTCTGAAATATGTCCGACCTTGAGAGGCCAGTAGGTGTCAGGATCCTGTGATCCTAACAAAGTATTCTTTATGCATTGTATGCTAGGTCTGTGCAGATGTTGTTTCAATCCCTCCCTATCTCTTGCAAACTGTCTCAGGTTTCCTCCCTACCCTTTATTGCCTTGAGTTATATTGCTTTGTGAAGGTCTGGTCAATGTAACAGTTTCATCCGGGAGACTGGCGACCTCAAACACTGACACGTCACCCGAGACCAAATGGCCTCTTAACCCCCTGCATTCCTCCTCTCTCCCGCCTACAGAGACACGGAACTTTCTTATCGCTGTGAGAAGTCCTTGAAAGAGCACTTTGTTATGGATATACGGGGGACATCTGTGGCGCCTAATTCAAGAGGGGAAAATTTATAACTTTAACACCTCACCTTTCCTGTGGGAAGTAAAACGGCCAAAGATCTTTAACCGCGCTTTTTCCCTTTTTTGTGATTGGTTGAATGTCGGGGTTTCAAATTGTACTGGAGGGTATATTAACCCTAACTGTTGTGTATATGGCATCTCTAACAAACATTCGAGAACCTGTCATGCAGTACTGAGAAAATAAAGAACTCTGTTTCATCAACAAAGGTCTGATCTTTGACTGCTTAGGGCAGAAGCCTCACAGTAGTGCCTGGAAATGTATCTTTCTTTTGTCTCCCTTTTTTCCATGAGAACATGTAGCCAGTGTTTTAAGCGGCTTTTTCCATGAGAACCTGTAGGCAGTGTTAGGCGCTTTGTATTTGCTCAGCTGATTGGTTATGATGTACCAACAGGCCTTTTGAATTCTGTATAACTGACCTGCTTGCAGCTGTGTCAGCCATTACTAAAACAAGACATGCAGATGACCACAGCAGACCTTTCTCAATAAAGACTTCCTTCTCTAGGACATTTGTTGCTGACTGACTCTGTAGGACTCTCACACCGCCCTTCACTTGGAGTCTCAGAGTGGCTTACAATCTCCTTTCCCTTCCCCTCCCCACAACAGACACCCTGTGAGGTAGGTGGGTCTGAAAGAGCTCTTTTGAGGACTGCTCTTGAGAGAACTTGTGACTGACCCAAGGTCACACCAGCAGCGGCATGTGGAGGAATTAGAGTCCATGCACTTAACCACTGTACCAAACGGAGATGAGCACCGCCCCCTAAAGTTGGATTTGACTGGCTTTTTTCCAAGTTAAATTTTATTCATTTTTTTCCATTTACAACAACAATATGCAGGATAAGTGTATACTGCTTTTCTAGTCTATGCATTCCATATTCATACATTTAATGATTACAAGTTGTCAATATTTACCATAAGTGAAGAGTGTTTACTACATCGGGTATTATTTCTTGAGTAGTCAGGTGAGTTATGATGGGTGACCATAAACATGTAATATCATTGTACCCTCCATTAGATTTTATCGGTTTCATTATATCTGGCTTTTAAGCAAGGGAAACATTTACCGTTACCTTTTTAACTGCATTTTACACATATCCATTCCAGCCTTTGTGGCCTCTGCTGCTTCTTCCCCAACTGCAACATTTAGACAGTAGGTTTACCCAGCGCTTTTTTTCTAGAAAAAGCCCAGCAGGAATTCATTAGCATAATAGGCCACACCCAACAACAGAAACTCATTAGCCTGTTAGGCCACACCCCTGACAGCACAGCTCCCTCCCAGGATTGGTTTCCCCAGGTGCCCCATGGCTTGCGGGGCACACGGGGAACCCAAGGGAAGGAAGGCAGTTTCTGAATCGGTTTCCCCAGGCATACCGCAGCTATGGGGCACCTGGGAAATCTGAGGGGGGGGGAGACAGCTTAAACTGCCTTCCCTCCCTGGATCGGCTTGGCTTCTCCAGGTGCCCCACGGCTTGCAAATCGCCTGGGGGACCCAAGGGGGGGGGAGGCTGTAGGCGTGGCCAACTCAGAAGCCAGCTGGAACTCCGTTCCTGAGCATTCCTGCCCAAAAATAGCTCTGGGTTTACCAAGGCTAGCTGTCTTCATGTGAAGTGCTGACATAACAAATCAGAGCTCTCTCTCTCTCTCTCTCTCTCTCTTTCTCTCTCTTTCAAACCCAGTTGCCAACTTTCCGTTTCCTACACCCAGCATTTTTCTCACATGCTAGCATGACCACTATGGAGCTGCAGTGGCACAGAGCTTAAGATGCTGAGTTGCAGACCGGAAGGTTGGTGGTTCAGCAGTTCGAGACCCGAGTGCCACGTGACTGAGGGAGCTCCCATCTCTGGCCCCAGCTCCTGCCAACCTAGCAGTTCGAAAGCAGGAAATTGCAAGTAGATAAATAAGTACCGCTTCGGTGGGAAGGTAACAGCGTTCTGTGCGCCTCAGCATCTAGTCATGCCGGCCACATGACCACAGAAATGTCTTCGGACTGCACTGACTCTTCGGTTTGGAAACGGAGATGAGCACCGCTCCCTAGAGTCGGATTTGACTGGCTTTCGAGCAAGGGAAACCTTTACCTTTACTTTACAGCATGACCACTATGACTGGGGCTCTGTCACTTCAGGTTTAAAGTGGGAACTCAAGCACTCAATGCTTTCCTTTATGTATATATAAAAAATTAAGTCCCTGTAGATTAAAACAGAACTATGGCAGGGAGGGAGAAGGCTAGCTTTCTATTTGTGGTTTATTTATTTATTTTGGTATGCAGAAGAGCATTTAATCATTAAAAAACTGGCATCTCAGAGAACAGGCTAGGCTAGAAAATGTCTCCCTGACGTGCCATGTCAGAGCCTAATTTAAGAGCACACTCCCCAATTTTGTGTGCGTGCATTTTTGCAGCTACTTTTTTCCGGTGTGTTCCAGTAACATAGCTGGAAATTGAGGTGTTCAAGGGAGCCTTTCCAGCTACCAAAAACAAAAGAAGAGGGGGCCGCGGTTCAGTGATAGAGCATCTGCTTGGCATATAGAAGGTCCCGGGTTCAATCCCTGGCATCACCAGTTAAAAGTATCATGTAGTAGCAGGTGATGTGAAAGGCCTTCCCCCGAGACCCTGGCAAGCCACGGCCAGTCGGAGTGGACAAGATTGACCTCGATAGACCAAGGGGCTGATTCAGTAGAACGCTACTTCAGGTGTTTAAACAGATACTATTGGAGAAGGTCCTTAACTCAGTGGTGGAACATCAGAAGGTCCCAGGTCCAATCCCCGGCATCTCCAGTTTAAAAGGACCAAAGTTCAAGTGATGTGAAAGACCTCAGCCTGAGATCCCAGAGACACACTCCCAGTCTGAATAGACCAGGGGTGTAGACTTTCTAAATCCGGGGGGGGGGGGGCAGGGGCTCTCTCGTGCGCGCGCACAAAGCGCGCGCTTGCACGGGACCATGTCCCCGTTGCTCCTCCCCCCCCCCCAGCCCAGGGAGACAGACCCAGCAGTTGCGGCGGTGGCAGCCAGCTGGCCGGCTGACTGCCGCCCGCGCAAAGCGCGCGACCGTGTCCCCGCCACTCCTCTCCCCCCCCCCCGGCCCAGGGAGGCAGGAGGGCAGGCCGGGGGTGGGGGAGAAGGAGAGGCGGCGACGGCCGGCTGGACGAACACTCCATTTTGCCGGGGGTGGCTGAGCCCCCCCGGGAAATTTCGGGGGAGGCTCGAGCCCTCGAGCCCCCCCGTAGTTGACGACCATGGAATAGACAAAACTGACCTTGATGGACCAAGGGGTCTAATTCAGTATAAGGCAGCTTCAAATCTACGTATATATAAAACTTGTGGCATCTCAAAGACTAACTCATCAGGTGCCATGAGGGTCAGCAATGGTCTCTTGTTATTGTTGTGTTTGTTGTTATTGTTGTTGTTGTTGTTGTTATTATTGCCATCCCTCAAAGGGCTCTGGGTGGTCTACATCATAAATTAAACATGAACAATTAAAAACAATAAATAGAAAATAGTACATGGTTAAAACAGATAAAACAGTATAATTCTTCCAGGTAATAGATGGCATACGCAAAATTTCACCCCACTATAGGGTAGATGACATGCTGGGATTGGTGAAGCCAGGCGGAAGCCATGGTAAGGAACCACTGCTATCCTCACCTGAAGGAACATCTCCGTTTTGCACTAAGCAAGGTCTGTGGAACTAAGCAAGGTCTTGCAGGGTGCAGACATTACTAGGTAGAGAGTTCCAAGAAGCCGGGGCCAGGGCTGAAAAGGCCCTGGCCCTAGTTGAGGACAGCCGGACATCTTTTGGGCCAGCTTGCCTGACCTGTCTTTCCACATCTCCTGTAGGCACCTCTGTTTGGCGAACAGGCAAACTGATTTGCATGCAACTGCCCAAAGGATTGACCCCCTGACAATTCATTGAACTGCGTGACAGCCCCTGGAGGAGAACGGTGGAAAGGCCTCCAGACTTTGCGTCCACCGCTGTCAGTGCAGTTCCATCACTATTTTGAACCTCCTTTCCCCTTCCGCCTGCCAGGCAGGGCAATTTTGCTGAGCTTGAGGTGTCGCCTCTCTCCCTGTCATGACCCTGTCGTTTGACATCTTCTGGGTCTCAGCGGCGGCCTGGAATCCAGACTGGGAAGGGAACGAGAGGATTTTTTTGACAACAATTGACGAGTCCCTCTTCCCGGATGAAAGTTTAATTTCACCTCTCTGCTTTCTTTAGATCGTTGCTGACTTCCTGTTGCCTCCTTCAATCATCTCTGGGGAGGTGTTCGCTGTCTGGTGTGCGTTGTATAGAGAAGAAGAAGAAGAAGAGGAAGAGATTTGATTTATATCCCGCCCTTCACTCACTTAAGAGTCTCAGAGCGGCTTACAAACTCCTTTCCCTTCCCCTCCCCACAACAGAAACCCTGTGAGGTAGGTGGGGCTGAGAGAGCTCTTTCCCAAGCTGTCCTTGAGGGAACAGCTGGTACAGAGCTATGGCTTGCCCAAGGTCATCCAGCCAGGTGCAAGTGGAGGAGTGGGGAATCAAACCCGGTTCTCCCAGATTAGAGTCCGCGCACTTAACCACTACACCAGACTGGCTCTCTAGAGAGAGTCACAAGTGGAGAATAGGAAGGCCTTGAGGGTTCCAGATGACATCCAACTGTTTTTACTGACCTGTTGGCATGTAGTTTCCCTGCTGACTTGCATATTATTTACTTATTGTATTACAGAATATAAACCCTGCCTTCATAAGAGCCACCAAGGTGGCTGGTGGGGCAATCTGATGCTTCTTTAAAACGTTCTCAAACTGCAAGGGGGGTGGGGGGATGAAGAGAGAATGTAACCCAAATCCTCCCCTCACTGAGGGCCGGATTACGTGTGATGCTGAGGTTTCCGCATCCGGAGTTCTCAAGTGTTTCTTACCTTTAAATAACAGCAGACTCGCCAGTCCGTTTGCCGCAATGGGGCAATGAACAGGGCTATCTGAGGTCAGGGAAAAGACACAGTGGGGGGGACACATAAATCCCCTTGCCCAGGCCACTTTTTAAAATCCCTCCCTTCCTCCAAGATGCTGGGAGTGAATTAGAGGTTTGGCCCTTCCCCCTTTTATTTTCACAACAACCCGGTGAGTGACTGAGGCTGCGGTCAGACTGGCAGCTGGGGGCGGTTTGGGGGTGAGTTAAATATCTCCGCTCCAATCGGGGACGAAGAATATCGGTCAGACACTGCACCTTGACACTGCCTGTGATTTCTGGCCATTTCTCCCTGTATCACCTTCCACAGAGGCACTGCCGGGGTCTCTTCTGCATAGTGTTGTTACGTCTAGTGAGCTGCCTTGCGGTACAGTGAGTAACTGAACTCCTGTTGTGCTTCTGGAACGGCTATTTATAAACTGCGGTGCTGCAAAATGCCCGGCTTCTCGGCTGATGGTCCCCTGCCCTAGCGTGAGCGAGGGAATCACCTGAGTGCAAAAGAGAAACAACAGCAGCGCGGCTTGTTGTTAAAACTCTAGCGATAGAGCCAAACCAAATGCAAACCATTCTCTGTGCTGTTCAGCATAGGGTGGTTGCTTACATCGGAGGTGTGCCTGTTGCATTTGTAGATCAAAAGCCAAAAAGAGGGCGGTGCAGTTCTTCAGGAGGCGGTGCCAGTGTTGTCCACGCCTACTGTCCTTGCTGCCACCAATGAGAGATGCCTCTGAGGTTCAGGGCAGGGTTTGGAAGCAGACCATGGGAACAAGCATAGAGTTAGCGGCGCTGTAGGGTGATCCTCATATCTTGGTTCCCAGTTGGATTTGGGGGGATAAGTAGGCCGAGACCCACTCAGCATAACCCACTTTTGAAGCCCTCGGACCACTCCCAGAATTGTTAAACTCTTTGTGGGTGGCATTTCCCTGCACCCTTTGGAGAGGTGAGCTGAGGCGCTGAGTTAACGCTCCTGTCAGCTGCTCCTATATCCTGAAGGAAGAAACCTTATGATTAGTAGTTCCACAGCTACGAGATAAAAATACATGAGGCAGCCCTTGCTGTCAGATCGGCAGATATCATGCTTATGGTATCACTTTCATATAATTCCACATATCGGGATTACAATGAGACACCTAAGTGAAGACACTGCAAACACTTCCTCCATGTTTAACACCACAAGGGAGTGACGTGAGACCCCTCAAGGTCTCATCCCTTGAGGGAAATAAAGAGGGAGACAAGGAGCTAGCTTTCTGGGGAACTGTAAGCCAGCAAGGTGCTTTTGCACTCATTCATAAGTGATAAATGGACTGCTAACTGTGTGAGAGGAACTAGGAAGAATAACCAAGGAGAAAACAGCTGCAAACAGCTCCAGCAGAGGCTTAAGACAGCGTTTTCCAAGGCTGCCAACTCCAGGAGGCTTCTCTTAACACACAAAAAGACTCACACAGAAAATAGCCATCTTGTCTCTGGCTCAAGACATGTGCTCACAAACTCCATTACATGTTCTCTACACATCGCAGGCTGCAACCCCCCCCCCCCCCCAACATTCCTTGACCAGTGAAACAATGGACTTGGCCAGCTAAAAACCGGTTTGGCTGCCCAGAGAGGTTAATCCCATCTACAAGACAATGCTCCTAGCTGATGATGTCAGCTTCCGGCCCCAGGTATTCCTCTGACCATGCTAGGTAGAATCTCACATTGCCCAACCCCCCTTCTCCCACTGGACAAGAGCTAGTGGGTGGACCAGCAAGGGGTGGTCTCAGGACAGGCATCTGGCCAAGCCTGCCCCCAGAGACCACCCCCAATAAAAGAAAGCTCCCAGCAGCCAGCTCTCTCTCTTGCTTCGATGATCTCCTGCCCTCCCTTACCTTCAAGACTCTTGGTCTGCGCAGCCAAGGGCCTACACATGCTGCTGCTGGTTCAGCACATGTGCTCCCCCCCCATCTTTCTCCCAGCCTATCATTAATTTTCCCAGAAGGACTACACCAGCTACTGGAGAGGTAAATATTGCCTTCTACAGGAAGCCAACAATCTCCTGCTCATGCAACCGTCTCTTTAATTCTATCTTACTTCTTAGACCTGTATGATTGAATGTATGATTTTTGCAACATCTGAATGATTCACTTTTATTATTATTAAGTAAACTATACACTCTTTTTAACTTCATTTGAATCTCTGTGTCTCTTTGTGGGAGGTCTGAGAGAGGCCCAGCCTCTGTATACAAATGGTGCAGATTCCTTAATGCCTACAGCTGATTATTAAGAGCTAATATTCCCCAAATATTAATAACATAAAAGAGCAGTCAGGCTAACAGAACCACGCCACTGTCCTTCAGCTTTACTTTAGCGCAACATGCTTCAGACACAGCATGGCACCTGGTGTTTTTGGCCACTGTGTGACAAAGCATTGGACTGGATGGGACATTGGCCTGATCCAACATTGGCTTCTCTTATGTTCTTATGTTCTTTTTCTATATCAACTTGTCCATTAAGGAATTTCTGCACGTTGCAGAAACTCAGAATTTGAATTATTTTCTAGAGGGCACCCATAAGGCCCAAACAGATGTAAAACAGGCCATAGCCCCAACTTAAATGGCCCAGGCTAACCCCATCTTCTCAGATCTCAGAAGCTGAGCAGGGTCTTCTGTAAGGGAAGATCTTGTCTCACTATCCTGTTAGTGTTCTTTGAGGGAGTGAACAAACATGTGGACAAGGGGGACCCAATAGATGTTGTTTAACTTGACTTCCAGAAAGCTTTTGATAAAGTTCCTCATCAAAGGCTCCTAAGTAAGCTCAATAGTCACAGGATAAAAAGATAAGTCCTTTTGTGGATCAAAAACTGGCTAATTAAAGGAAACAGAGAGTGAGTATAAATGGGCAACTTTCTCAGTAGAGGGTGGTAAGCAGTGGGGTACCGCAGGGATCAGTACTTGGTCCACTGCTTTTAACTTGTTTATTAATGATTTGGAGTTGGGAGTTAGCAGTGAAGTGGCTAAATTTGCAGATGACACGAAGTTGTTTAGGGGGGTGAGAACCAGGGAGGATTGTGAGGCACTCCAAAGGGATCTGTCAAGGATGGGTGAGTGGGTATCAACGTGGCAAATGGGGTTCAGTGTGGCCAAGTGCAAAGTGATGAACATTGGAGCCAAAAATCCTAACTATAAATACACGTTCAGGGCTGGCTCTATCACTAGGCCAATTAGGTGGCCGCCAAGGGGCACAGCTGGCAAATGGGGCAGTGGAAAGACTGAGAGAGAGAGAGAGAGAGAGAGACTCAGCAAGACAGCACGAAAGCCCAGCGCATTTTACAAGTAGTGGTGGCAGCACTCCTCAGCCGTGCTGAGTGAGCGGGTGGAGCCAAGGCGCAGCTTGCGTGACCTGTGGCTGCCGCTCCAACAAGTCTGCCCTTGCCTCCTTCTATGCCGCCGCCCAGCACTGCCTTCAAGGACTGGACTGGCAGAGGGGGAGATGCCAGCGGGGGGCAAGGGAAAGGAGGGCGCCCACAAGCCCTGCACGCCAGCACCAATTGGCAACTTGGCGAGAGGCTGGCCTGGCAAGGCTCTGTCGTGGGCGGGGGGAGATCAGGGGAGGTTTGGCCAGTTGTGAAGACGGTGGAGTCACACTGGGGGGAGGGTAGTTAGCCAGTAACCAAGCGGCAGAGAGGAAGCAGGAGCGGATTCTGCCCACAGAAGGGATGGCTGGCTGGCTTTGGCTGGAAAACTTGCTGCTCCAGGCCCCAGAAGAGACACTGCCAGGTGTAAACCTTCCCGGCCCATTTATATTTCGGGTCCCAGGAGAGTTTAAAGCTGGCGGGGAGACTGGGAAGGACGCTGTTCAAGGGACCCCAAGGGGTCCTTCTCTGCAGGGAAGGGGGTTCAAATGGCGCTGGGGGGCTGTTTTAATTGTGAAAGTGGACTGTGACGGGTGGCGGAGGGGGGTCATCATGTAGACAAGGAAACCAACATTAAAAAAAAAAAAGAAGGCAACTAGCAGCGGGGTTTCTTTACAGGGGGCTGGCAAGGGAGAAGACCACATGTGCTGCATTTGCATTAACCGTGTGTGTGTGAGAGTGAGTGTGAAGTGCCTTCAAGTTGCTCCCGATTTTGCATTCTTCTTAAAATGCATTTATGTTTGAAAATTGGTGGGCACACCGGGGGGGGGGGGGGGGTGGCAGGAGGTATCCTCGCCTAGTGTTAAAAAAAAAACCTGTACACGTTGATGGGGTCTGAACTGGCAGAGACTGACCAAGAAAGAGATCTTGGAGTCGTAGTAGATAACCCAATGAAAATGTCGAGACAATGGGTGCCTTCAGACGTGCAGATCTGAGCAGGTTCGAAACACTTTGAGCCGGCTCAAATCTGTGCATTCAGACAGCCACAGCTGCCTCCCGTCCCCAGCCGTCACCTACCGGACCAAATGCCATCTCAAAGCATCGCGTTTTTGAGACCAGGTCCCAAGGTGGTTTCTCCCGTCCTCTTCCGGCTCAAGCCGCCTTCTCCCTGTGTGATCGCGGAGCCGTCGCCGAGCTACTTCCGAGTCTTTAAGGAAGCCTCTGGCTTCCGCTTTTTGACCACAATTTTTTTTTACCATCAGTGATATGCACATGAGCGCTTCTACACCTTTCCAAAAAATAATGTTTTTAAAAAATGGCCACTACTTCTCCATTCCGGATGCCATGGAGACCAGTTTCGGGGTAAAAGTTTAAAGGGAAGTGTTCTCTCAGCACAAGGACGTCACGGTACTTTTCTCCCTTTCCCACAATACAAGAACTCGTGGGCACTCCATGAAATTGCTGAGCAGTCGGGTTAGAACAGATTCTTCACCCAAAGAGGGATTAACACGTGGAATTCACTGCCACAGGAGATGGTAGCGGCTACAAGCATGGACGGCTTCAAGAGGGAATTAGATAAACACAAGTGGAGACCTGCAAGCAACTTGCGGGATGGTTATCCCATTCCTCGCACCTTTGCTTCCTTCCTTCTCCCCCTACCTCTCTCACACTCTTTCTCCCTTCTGCCCCCCCTTCCTTACTCTCTCTCTCTCCTCCAAGTATGTTACTTCCTCTCTCTTTCTGACCCATCATCATTCTCTTTGTTTTTCTGCCTCCCCACCTCATCATTCTTTCTCTCTTTTTCTTCCCCCCCACTCCATCACTCTTTCTGCCCCCCCCACTCCATCACTCTCTCTTTCTGCCCCATCCCTCTCCCAGCCTCCTGCCTGCTTCCTTTCCCCCCACAGCAGCAGTGGCAGTGCTCTGGGAATCACAAGGGATCTCCCAGCTGCAGAGATCAATTCACCTTAGGGCTGCCAGCTCCAGGTTGGGAAATTCCTGGAGATTTGGGGGTGGAGCCCTTGGGACAGTGAGGCTTGGGGAGGCAAGCAGCCTCAGCAACCCTACAAAGCAGACATTTTATCCAGGGGAACTGCTCTCCGTCACCTGGACAACAGTTGTAATTCTGGGTGCTCTCCAGTCCTTGTCTGGAGGTTGGCAATGGTAGTTCAAGTGAAGGAAATGGCTGGTTTGGAGGGTGGAGTCTATGGCATTATACTGGTCTGTGGTCCCTCCTCAAATCCCACCCTCCCCAGGCTCCACCTCTCAAATGTCCAGGAATTTCCCAACCTGGAGTTGGCAACCCTATTTCCTTCCCACCCAACAGCCAACCTACCTTTATCTGTCTTCAGCTTTCCATCTCCACCCCCTGCCCCGCAGCCTCTACCTAGGAAAATTACAGTCTTTCTCCACAGTGGGGACTACAGCAGCTTACATTATTATTTCCTCCTTGTTATCTGCACAACAACCCTGTGAGGCTGAAAGTATGTGACTGGTCCAAAATCTCCCAGTCAGCTTCCTCCGCAAGACGGGGATCTGAACCTGGGTCTCACAGATCCCAATCTGAAGCTCTAACTGTTACATTACTCTGGCTTTCATAGGGTGGCTGCTGAGAAATAGTAGCAAAGCAGCTGGGCCTAATTAAGTCATGCAAATCAGGTGGTATCAAGTCACACAGAGGGTGCTGCCTAGGGATGCCAGCCTCCAGGTGGGACCTGGGGATCCCCTGGAAGTAGTACTCATCTCCAGACTACAGAGATAACTTTCCATGGAGAAAATGGATGCTTTGGAGGGTGGAGTTTATGGCATTGTACCTCCCTGAGGTCCCTGTCCTCCCCAAGCTCCACCCCCAAATCTCCAGGTACTCGGCAAGCCTAGACTGTTGCCAGTAAAAACCCTGCATTTTACTGACACAAACAGTTAGAACCCTCCCCCCCCCCCCCCCACCTCAAACATTCTAATCTCTCACAGTTGATGCCTGGAGCTGATGCCATTTCAAAAGGTATTGGGGGGAATTCAATGGTCCCTGAAGTTTTTAAAAAAAACTTTTTGGATTTTTCTGCAGTTTGAGAAAGGCCCCTGGCTATGTAGGAAAAGCTGTTGGGGAGAGTGAGCTCTTTTTTGGCAGATATAAGTATCCACACACAGGGGTCCTTTGGGCCGGAGCGAGGCGGAGCAAAGCTCCACCAGTTCAGAAGTGGCCACTAGGGCAGCCACAGGCCAAATCAGATTCTCTGATCTGATTCGGACCGCTGCCGAATTGCTGCTGAAATTCAGTGGCAAATTTAAAAGCAACTGGAGGGGAGGGGGTTTGAGGGAGAGGCTCCAAACTTGCAGGGTAGCTGCTGGGGCCTCTCCTCAAAATACCCACCAAGTTTCAAAAAGATTGGACCAGGGGGTCCAATTCTACGGGCCCCCAAACAGGTTGCCCCCATTCCTAACACTTTTTCCCACCATAGAGAACAATGGAGGGGATGGGACAACCTGTTTGGGGGCCCATAGAATTGGACCCCGTGGTCCAATCATCTTCAAACTTGGTGGGTATTTCGAGGAGGGGCCCCAGCAGCTACCCTGCAAGGTTGGAGCCTCTCCCTTAAACCCCCTTTCCTCCAGCCCCTCATATACCATATGAGTTTTTGCCATTGATTTCAATGGCCCATAGGGTATAATGGGGCTGAAACTGACATTCCGACACACTTCCGGTGATGTCAGGGGACGTGGCATATGCTAATATGTTATGCTAATGAGTTATGCTAATGAGTTCCTGCACCTCTTTTTCTACGAAAGGACCCCTGTCCACACAGAAAAAAACCCTCTGGGAATTAGAATATAGACAAGAAGGGGGGACCTGCGATACTCACAGGGGGGAGAAGCTGTCAGCCACTTGGCGCTTCTCCCTCCCTCCCGGCCCCCAGCCCACTTTCGCTCAGACCCGGTGTTGCTTCCCCACCACCGCTTCCCTCCATCTCGCCCCCCCGGCCCATTCTTGCTCGGGCCCAACGTTTCCCCCCCCCCGCCCCGCCGCTTCCCTCCCCCATTCACTGGATGGCAGCATGGCGAGGCCCGAGGCACACCACACCGCTCCCCCTCCCGCCCCCTCCCACCAGAACTGGCAGCGCGGCTAAGCCCAAGGCCCACCATGCCACCTCCCCCCTCCCCCTGCTCTCAGAGCTGGCAGTGCGGCTAGGCCCAAGGCCCGCCGCACCGCCTCCCTCCCTCTCGCCCCCTTCCCCCCTCTCAGAGCCAGCAGTGTGGCTAAGCCCAAGGCCCGCCGTGCCACCTCCCCCCTCCTGCCCCCTTCCCCCTCTCAGAACCGGTGGCGCGGCTAGGCCGCCGGCTAGCCACCACTCGGCACCGCCGCCGCCAGTCAGGTAAGTCCATTCCCTGCGCATGCGCAGTGAACGGGTTTTTACTTTTGGGGGGATTTAAGTATTCCCCCGAAATTTTAAAAAACTTTTTGGATTTTTCTGCAGATGTGGGGACCACCCCACGTCTGCAGAACAACCTCCCTGCCCCCCCAAGTGCCCCCCCGTGCAGATTTAGGTATCTGCATGTGGGGGGGCACTTGGGAATTAGATATATAGATACGAAGCAGAGGTCCATCAACGGCTATTAGCCACAAAGTACAGATAGGAACTCTCAGTCTGGGGCAAGGGATGCTCTGTGTTCCTGGTGCTTTGGGGGGGGGCAACAGTGGGAGGGCTTCTAGTGTCCTGGCCCCACTGCTGGACCTCCTGAGGGCACCTGGTAGTTTGGGCCACTGTGTGACTCGAGAGTGTTGGACTGGATGGGCCACTGGCCTGACCCAACATTGGCTTCTCTTATGTTCTTATGGTCAGCCCAGGCCAGTCCTTGGATGGGAGATCACCACGGAAATCCAGGGTTGCTATGCAGAGGCATGCAGTGGCAATCCACCTCTGACTATCTCTTACCTTGGAAACCCTACAAATTTTAATGTCACAAGTTGACTGGAGGCTGATGTCACTTTCAACCATTACCTTGACCTGGATGGCCCAGGCTAGCCCAATCTCCTCAGATCTCGGAACCTAAGTGGGGTCAGCCCTGGTTAGTACTTGGATGGGAGACCCCCAAGGAAGTCCAGGGTTGCTACACAGAAGCAGGCAACGGCAAACCCCTTCTGTCTCTTGCCTTGAAAACTTTACGGGGTTGTCATAAGACAGCCAGTTTGGTGTTAGGAGCACAGACTCTAATCTGGGAGAGCTGGGTTTGAGTCCCCACTCCTCCACATGCAGCTGCTGGTGTGACCTTGGGTCAGTTACAAGTTCTTTCAGAGCCATTCTCTCACAAGCAGTTGTTGAGAGAGCTCTCTCAATCCTGCCTACTTCACAGGGTGTCTTTTGTGGGGAGGGGGAGGGAAAGGAGTCGCTCTGAGACTCTGAGTGAAGGGTAGGGTATGAGTCCAATCTCCTCCTCCTCCTCCTCCTCCTTTCCGCTGTAACCTGAATGTGATCTGAATGTGAACTTGAATAAATGTAAGGTTGACTTTTGCAATATACTTTGGGGATATTCATTTACTGCACACAATAGCACGCTTCTGTAACTGGTCAAACTCTGCCATATTAACCAAATGCCCCAATAGTCTTCCTGCCTCTTGCCTTGAAAACCCCATGGGGTCGCCAGAGGTCGGCTGCAACTTGATGGGCCTTTCCACCTCCCATTCTCCATTGTCATCTTCTCACTGAGGAACCCCCTAGTTGAGCATCCAAGGAACTTCTGGGCTCCCTAGAACACAGTCTGAAAAACTAACACTTTGACGTAATTTTGACAGTGCTGGTCAATAATTAATCATTATTGACTGAGGACTAATACCGTATTTTTCGCTCCATAAGACGAACCTGATCATAAGAAGCACCTTGTTTTTAGAGGAGGAAAACTGGAAAAAATGAAACAGACAGACAGACAGACAGACAGACAGAAAGAAAGAAAGAAAGAAAGAGAGAGAGAGAGAGATAAAGGAAGGAAGGAGGAGAAGAGAGAGAGAGAAAGAGAAAGGAAGAAAGAAAGGTGGGGACAGAGAGAGAGAGAGAAAGACAGACAGACAGAAAAAAGGAAAGGAAGGAAGGAAGGAAGGAAGATAGAGAAAGGAAAGAAGAGAGACATGGGCATGCCATGCAAAGCCAGGCCTTTCTGTGCAAAGTAGCCACGGAGCTTAATCTGTGGGCGGGGCTTTCTGCTGCTGGCTGTCTTAAAGGGGAAAAGCACTTAAAGGGAAAGAGTACTTAGCCTGGTGGGGTTTTTCCTGCCGTTTCCCTTTTAAGTCTTGACAGCTCAGGCCCAGCAGGGAGGGGCGGGGAAGGCTGGGATGCCAGCCTGAATGGCGTTCCCCTGCGTTCCTGCTGAAGAAAGAGCCCTGTTACAGGTAAGAAAAGCTCCATATTCGCTCCATAAGACGCACACACTTTCCCCCCCACTTTTTTGGGGAGGAAAAGTGCGTCTTATGGAGCAAAAAATACGGTAATTATAATCGAAATTAGGAGTGTAACAAGCTCTTACAGATTGCATCCGGAAATTAAACAAGAAAGCTATGGAAATAATTCCCTTGTCCACTGTTTCCTTTCCTCCTTGATGCTGGGAATTGAAATCAGTGTTAAGCCTCCACCTGCTGTTTGTGCGAATTCCCCTGGGCCGACCTTTTCCAACGGAATCCGAAGTAGGGACTTTCTTGCCGATACATGCCTTGCGGGACAGCAGATGGAAACAAAAGAGCTGGGAGAGGGCCTGGCGATGAACGATTAGGGATTAAAATAGCTCCTGCCCCGGCCGCAATTGAATATGAAGCTCCTGGAATGATACAGCAGATGTTTAAAACAGATTGAAACGTCACCCTCGGCATGAAGGGCGGAACACAGTGTTATCAGATCTTTTCCTCTTTTCTAATCAGCCTGTTCCTTTCGCCCAGCTCATTGAGCGATGACAGCATTCCGTGAATGTCCAGAGCTGCAGTGAGGCAAAGCTGCTGAGGCCAGCACCTGGAAAGAGGAGGGACGAGGGGGTTATGGGGCCAGGTAAACACCACGCCGGTACCTGGAGAACATAGATGGATTGCAGCGATTTTGATGAGTTCACAGCTTGTGTATCTGTCCTCCCGCCTTGATTTTCTGGCACCCAGACATTTGGTGAAAGATAGCATGCACAATTTTTCACATGGGACAATGCACCCAGCAATGTTGGGCTTATCATGGGTTGCTTGTAACCCACAACCAGTGTTCCCTCTAAGCAATACAATACAATACAATACAATCAGGGGTCCGTTGGAGCAGGAGCGCACAGGAGCGCAGCTCCGGGAGTGAGGAGCCCAGGGGGCGGGCACAGGACCAAACCCCGCCCCCTCCTTGGCTTCCCCGAGCAGTGCAGAGGCGCAGCGCCCCGGGGAAAGCCCTGCTAGGGTCTTTATTGTTTTTAACGTTTTGTTTTAATATTGATAATTTTATCATTGTTCCTCTTATGACTGTGTGCTGCTTTTCCAGAGACTTGCTCAAGGTGGCATATAAATTTTCTAAGTATACCATTTTTTATCTGGGCACATGGCACATAAGTACTGGAGAAATTTCACCAACCCTTCAGCAGCTTCCACCCCATCAGTTTGGTGTAGTGGTCAGGAGTTGGACTCTAATCTGGGAGAACCGGGTTTGATTCCCCACTCCTCCACATGCAGCTGCTGGTGTGACCTTGGGCCAGTCACAAGTTCTCTCAGAGCTGTTCTCTCATGAGCAGTTCTCAAAAGACCTCTCTCAGCCCCACCTACCTCACAGGGTGTCTTGTTGTGGGGAGGGGAAGGGGAAGGGATGGGTGGTGCACATGTCCTGGGTATCTCAAGTCTACTTGAAACCTGGTGGTTTCAAGGGAGCAGGAAGAGAATGAGGGTGTGTTCTTTACACTTATTTTTATTGCACAAAGTATTGGATGGGGAAGGGAATGGAGGAAGGGCAGGTCAGTTTTACTCACCTGTGGAGTGGAGCTTGAGGGGTGGGTGTATGTTAGGGGGTGTGGCATATTCAAATGAGTTATGCAAATGAGTTATGCTAATGAGCTCCTGCACTTCTTTTTCTACAAAATGACCCCTGAATACAATACCACCTTTACTGCCATGTAAGACAGTAAAAAAACCTTCATCAATAAGATAGCATTACACCGGCTAATCTTAAAACACATCAATATTAGAAGTGGTTCCTTGCTGCCAAAATCTTAGACAAGAATTCAGCCATCTGCACAGTAACTACTGGTGACTTATCATATTGTCAGAGTTAGTCCTAGACAGTAAGGGCCAATGTTCCCTCTAAGCTGAGTTAGTGTGAGCTAGCTCACAGTTTTCTAGCCTCCAGCTCACACATTTTTGTCTCAGCTTAGGAGGGGTGGCTCTGGAGCAAACTGATTTATGCAGCAGCCAAATCGCTCGCTCACAACTTTAATGCCAGTAGCTCACACAGTAGGATTTTTTGCTCACAAGACTCCACAGCTTAGAGGGAGCATTGGTAAGGGCTTAATCAAAAGTAATCGGAGATGTGAGTGAAAGGGGCAGTGTAATAAAATATAATCTAAAGTGTCGGGTTCTCTAGATGAGCAATTACAGATTTTGTCACATTTCGGGATACCTCTGTATTTACCTGAAACCCAAGACTGATTGATTGATTGATTTCTTGGGATTTATACCCCCCCCTCCCCTCCAAGATGAAGGGAAAACATTGAATCTGGCTAACATAAAGGCTCTGCATTGCAGCAGGATCACCAAATTAGAAAAGTATTGTGCCATGCGGCTTGGTACATATCTAAGGCAGAGGGAAAAGGGGTTAGTGTGAGCTAGCTCACAGTTTTTTAGCCTCCGCCTCACCCATTTTTGCCTTCGCTCAGGAGCAAACTAATTTATGCAGCAGCCAAATCGCTTGTGCACAACTTTAATGCCAGTGTGGCTCACTGAGTAGAATTTTTGCTCACAGGACTTTATATCTTAGAGGGAGTCTTGCCCGCGACATGGGCCAGAATGGTGCCAATCCCCAGGAGGGCTGATTATCTTCACGCGCCCCTAAGTGGACCAGGAAATATTTATGAATTCATGCTGTGTAGCCTTTTCAGGCGCTTCAGAGTGAGGCATCCATCCCAAAATGTCAGAAATATATGATTAATTGTTACAGGAATGTGACCCAGCCAAAGTGACCCACCCTTTGAAGGCGTGCTGGTTTTGAAAGGAGAGATTTAACCACGGGCCTCTCTTCCTGCCATTGAAACAGAGGGCTAAAAAGCAACTGGCCATCAGTCGATGAGAAATAGACAGCACACGCACCACAACAATGGTTTAAATCAGAGCTGGGCAGAAAAAGAAGAGGGGGTTTAACTCTACAAGCCCCCGTCACTTACTAAACTGAAGCTCCCTGATTTATTATTAGTGACTTTAAGCAGGGGGAGGATGTGTCCTTTGAATTCCTGTGTTTTTTCCCCTTTGGGAATAATCTGACCATAACGTGGGAAGTCCAGTTTCAGCTAGTAGAACTGAGTGTAGTGTAAAGGCTTAAATCTCCTCTCCACTTCCCTCCCACCTTTTTGCCATCAAGAGAGCCAGTCCCCTGTGGTGGTTAAGAGCGGCAAGACTCTAATCTGGAGAACCGGGTTTGATTCCCAATTCCTCCACATGAAGCCAACTGGGTGGCCTTGTGTCAGTCATGAGTTCTTTCAGAGCTGTTCTCTTAAGAGCAGTTCTCTCAGAGCTCTTTCAGCCCCACCTACGTCACAGGGTGTCTGTTGTGGGGAGGGGAAGGGAAAGGAGATTGTAAGCCACTTTGAGACTCCTTTAGGTAGAAAAAGGCGGGCCATAAAAACCAGCTCTTGCGCTCTTAAGAACATAAGAGAAGCCAATGTTGGATCAGGCCAGTGGCCCATGCAGTCCAACACTCTTGTCACACAGTGGCCAAAAACACCAGGTGCCCTCAGGAGGTCCAGCAGTGGGGCCAGGACACTAGAAGCCCTCCCACTGCCCCCCCCCCCAAGCACCAAGAATACATCACTTGCCCCATAGTTCCTATCTATACCTTGTGGCTAATAGCCACTGATGGACCTCTGCTCCATATGTCTATCTAATTCCCTCTTGAAGCCATCCATGCTTGTAGCCGCCACCACCTCCTGTGGCAGTGAGTTCCACGTGTTAATCCCTCTTTGGGTGAAGAAGGACTTCCTTTTATCCGTTCTAACCCGACTGCTCAGCAATTTCATGGAGTGCCCACGAGTTCTTGTATTGTGAGAAAGGGAGAAAAGGACTTCTTTCTCCACCTGCTGTATCCTATGCCTTGATCATGTTACCCCTCAGCCATCATTTCTCCAAGCTAGAGACCTAAGCGCTCTTCTTCTTCTTCTTCTTCTTCTTCTTCTCCATCAACTTATGGCAACCCCACAGGGTTTTCAAGGCAAGAGACATTCAGAGATGGTTTGCCATGGCCTGTCTCTGCATAGCAACCCTGGACTGCCTTTGTGGCCTCCCCCGCTTAGCTTCTAAGATCTGAGCAGACCAGGCTAGCCTGGGTTCAGGGCCCACTTCCCCTATCTAGCCCCAATCTGTATGTGTTTTACCATTTACTCACCAATGGAGACCCCCCCAAGACCTTTAAGCAACAGGCACATCGACATTTTCAATAAATAAAAACTTGCCTCCACTTTGGGCCAAACATGATTTAAAAGTGCGGCACTTTGGCTGGATTCATGTCAGTTTCAACGGATATTAGTCGATTACTCTTAAGCATTGATTTACTTCCAAAATTTTGCAGGGACCAGGGGTCCGTTGGAGTGGGAGCGCACAGGAGCGCAGCTCCGGGAGTGAGGAGCCTAGGGGGCGGGCACATGACCAAGCCCCACCCCCTCCTCGGCTTCCCCGAGCAGTGCAGAGGCGCAGCGCCCCGGGGAAAGCCCTGCTAGGGTCTTTATTGTTTTTAATGTTTTGTTTTAATATTGATGATTTTATCATTGTTCCTTTTATGACTGTGTGCTGCTTTTCCAGAGACTTGCTCAAGGTGGCATATACATTTTCTAAGTATACCATTTTTTATCTGGGCACATGGCACATAAGTACTGGAGAAATTTCACCAACCCTTCAGCAGCTTCCACCCCATCAGTTTGGTGTAGTGGTCAGGAATTGGACTCTAATCTGGGAGAACCGGGTTTGATTCCCCACTCCTCCACATGCAGCTGCTGGTATGACCTTGGGCCAGTCACAAGTTCTCTCAGAGCTGTTCTCTCATGAGCAGTTCTCAAAAGACCTCTCTCAGCCCCACCTACCTCACAGGGTGTCTTGTTGTGGGGAGGGGAAGGGGAAGGGATGGGTGGTGCACATGTCCTGGGTACCTCAAGTCTACTTGAAACCTGGTGGTTTCAAGGGAGCAGGAAAAGAATGAGGGTGTGTTCTTGACGCTTATTTTTATTGCACAAAGTATTGGATGGGGAAGGGAATGGAGGAAGAGCAGGTCAGTTTCACTCACCTGTGGAGTGGAGCCTGAGGGGTGGGTGTTGCCTTCTGACACACTTCCAGCATGTTAGGGGTTGTGGCATATGCAAATGAGTTATGCAAATGAGTTATGGTAATGCGCTCCTGCACCTCTTTTTCTACGAAATGACCCCTGGCAGGGACGATCCTCGCCCAGACACCTACATCTGCGCATGAGGAGAAGGACAGTAGCTTATCGGTGGAACACTCACTTTGCATCGATCCTGTCCTAAATTTGGCAGAAGTTTAGCCTGGTATAAATTCAGTCCTGCGAGGTGCTGGGATACGTACAGGATCAGCTGACAGCTAGCAGATTATGTCCCCCGTGCACACAGACAACAACTCCAGGGCATATTCAGCTTGTAAGAAAACAAAGAGCACGTGATCAGATTTAAAGTTGGCTGCATTTAGAAAACTTTTTTGTTTTGTTTTATTTTTTTATTTTTCATTTATGATGTCATGACCAAGTCAGAATTTTCCTAAGCAGCTGTACGTAGCTGGGACGTCCAGAAGTGTAGCTTTCCAGTAAAACATCTGGATGCCACGCTAGGTCAGCAGTGGCTCTGAAACGGACAAGTGTTTTCGATTCTGTCCATGGGGAGACCGCCCACAGGAATAGACCAGCCTTTACAAAGCATGCTGAAGATGCTGAGTTGGAAAGGAAAGGAAAACACAACATTAGGAAGCAACATAATTCTCAGAGGCACAAACGGATCTGTGCCAGTTTAATAAAAAAAAAGACCACCCCTGTAGCTGTACAGACTTCAGACTTAGCTGCAGGTTTGGCTGCTTCCAACGGACAATGGCTCTCTTTATTACAGGGCTAAGAAGTGATTAGTCCCAATTTGTCTATAGAAGTTACTTATCTGTAACAATTTTGTTTCTACTTGCATGCTTGCCCACCCATGCCTTCGGTTCAGATGCAGTACCACATCAGTCTTCAGGCTGGGTCACATGCTGCAGCCCTTTTTGTTGCAGAGATGTAAGGGGAATGGTGCAGGCCTTATTCCCCTTAATGACCATTCAAAAGGAAATGCTAGTAAATCATGACAACAGAGTGTTAAAATGCTATAGGGACCTCCGGAGGCAGGGGGGGTCAGTTATGGCAGCTGAGGTGAGGGAAGTACAGGGAAAACTGATGTGTGGATTCTCTGTTGCCACTCGGCATGCCTCTTTGCGTTTGCAGTGGTAACCAGAGCTACACAGAGACTCCCCACTGTGTGGAAGCAACCTTTGGAATACCCAAAGGAACTTGTGGGCCTCCGTGTCAGCTAATACTGCCATCTCCTGCCCGGGAGGTGGGATGAGTGACCCCTTGACGTCGGGTCTGCGGAATGTTATGTTATATTTCTCATGGAATGCTTATTGCTCTTCGAGCTGCTCTGACCTTGAGAGACTGTTGGTGCCTGCCCATGTATCTTTTCTCCTGTCTGACTCTTAATTCTTCCCGCTTTTTCCCTGGGAACTCTAAACCAGCATTTTAAGCACCTTTTCTCTGACACAGTGATTGGTTGCAATGCATTACCAGACCCCTTTTTAAATTCTGTATAATTGTCCTGCTTGGGGCTGTGTCAGCCATTACTAACACAAGAATTGCAGATGACCATAGCAGACCTTTCTCAATAAAGCATTCCTGTTTAAGGACACTTGTTGGTGACTGACTCTGTAGGACTCTCACACTCCGCCGATTGTTTTTCTCTGCACTAATGGATCCTTCAGTTGATGCCTAGGCAGCAACTGAGTCCCCCCCCTTCCCCAAAAGCCTTCTGCCTCCAGAATTCATCTCCACTTAGCTTGACATTTTGTGTACAAGTGAGAGAATCACTCCCTTCCGGCAACAGGACACATTACAAAAGGGAAGCATATTGGCAGACTAGATGTAGCTACCAGCCACGGAACTGTGCTTAGAGCTATAGATTTTATAGACAAAGTTGTCCCCCCCACCCCTTCCACACGAGAATTTGCTAAAAATAGGAGCTCCTCAAGAATAAGCCTGCCTGGAAATAGCTATTGCTCTGTGTGTGTGTTTTTTCAGGGAACAGAGATGGTTCCTTTTGAAAGCAGAAGCTATTAATGTATAATTGCCCCTCGGGCTAGCTTTAAAAAAAACAGCTTGTTGTGTAGACAGATTTCTAAAAAGTTCACGGGAAAGAAATAAGGACCAACCATCTTGGAAATTTCCTGGAGATGACACTGTAACGAAGACTGAGATCCATCAGAAAGTCAGGTTGTGACACTTTTGCAAAGAAGAGCTAGAATTTGCACGGCAATCCGCCGACGTTGGACTCGGTGAGGCAACGGTGTGCAAACTTTTAACGCTCAGGAAACAACTGACTTTGCCTGCAGTTCTCAGTGGCCTGCCACGGAACCTTCATACGTCACAGAAGATTCAGGGGGAATGCTCTAAGGAGCGCGCCGTTTACAGCATGGAGCGGGCCAGGTTTGTTGGGCTTCACATGGGTCAGCCGTGGTCCGTGACCAAGTGTGGCTTCAAGGGAGCCTGTCTAATGTCTCCCTCAAGAACCTTCATCTTCTGAGGGAAAAGGGAAAGGGAAGAAAGATCCCCTTCCTACTAGCCACGCGTGGGATACAGCTAGACTTAAGAACAAGAACCAAAGAGGTCAGTCAAATTAAAACTTAATGTATATAATATAAAAATACATGTATTTATTAGTAAAGAATTTTTTTTAAAAACATAGAAGGGCTCAATTATACCTCATATAAAAATACCAAAATCATACACGAGGACTTGACCTGACGCATTTTGGCCTGTTTAGGCTTTCCTCAGAGGTCAAACACAATGGGGAACAAATTGGCTTATAGCATAATACAACACATGGCAACAACATGGATACAAAATGGACCAGAAAGGAATTGTTTCAAAGTGAAACCACTAGGCGCAGAACAACAGAATAAATGAGGCCTCCCAAGATCCAATCACATGCCAAATGATAGTTCACTGATAATAATTTCTGGTCCAGAAAGTGTCTCCCAACGATCGTTTTGTTCAAGCCAAAGTGTCCTCAGCAAAATTGTCCTTTTAGCAAAGACTTGCCAACCTCCAGGTGGGTCCTGGCGTCATCCTGGAATGACAGAGTTCAGTCCCCCTGAAGAAAATGGCACCGGCTCTATGGGATACCATAGGTTTTAGGTGAAATCCCTCCTCAGTCTCCCCCTCCGCAGGCGCCACTCCCAAATCTCCAGGAATTCCCCAGGCCAGAGTTGGCTAGTGGCTACCCTAGCATGCCACGGATTCAGTCAGCTTTCATTCCCCCCAAACTCCTATATTCAGTGAAATGAGCCATCGGGACATCAACCCCAACTCCAAGGCCTCTTCCAAAAGGCGCAGTGAGGCTTGTAATCCGTGAAAACTGCATAATTAATGCCCCCCCCCCATTGTTTGTGCAATTAGGTAACCTTTTATTATCCGAGGGCATCTCAGGCCAGGATCCGCGCCTCTCCATTATTATGTGCTTTCCCCACACACACCCTTTTTTGTCTCGTTTTTTTTTTTGCGTGAAAGCTTTTCTTTCTCTCGTCTTCTGCAGTGTTCTCCTGACCAGTTGCAGCGGCTTAATAATAGAAAAAGGAATCAAACAGGCGGAGACTCGTGGGCTCTGCGGCCAGTGATGCGTTTGGGTATTCGATCAAAGGGAACTGCCCCCCCCTCCTCCCTTTCAGACTCTGTGCGAAATTCTCCCAAGCCTTTTTAAAGGGACACTTCCATGATATTACGAGACCTGGCCCGGTGTAGCGGTCAAGGGTGTTGGACTAGAATCTGGGGATCCCAAGTCTGAATCCCCACTTATGACAGAGGCTCACCCGGGGGCCTTGGGCCAGTCTCTCTCGCTCCACTAAACCTGCCCCGCAGGGCTGTTGTGAGGATAAAACGGAAGAGGGGAGGATAATGCGGCGAGCCACCTTGGGGAGGAAAAGTGGGACATAAATATCTAACTATCTGATAACCAAATGAATATAAGAGAGTTAGCTGGGGTTGCCAACCGGCCAGGAGAAGTTGTTCTTGTGCGTTTAAGAACTGGTCGATGTGTCAAATCAAGCAACGGTGAACTGCTGAATTGCTCACAGCACAGAGCTGCCGTTCCACACACAAAGTGATTGTCAAAGGCACAGCAACTGCAGCCCATTCAACAAGTTGGCAAACCTCCCAGCAATCACTGCCAAATTTCAAGCGGGGGGCGGGGGGGGCAGAGAAGGCAGGTCAGGAAGTGCGGCTCCCGTCCTGGTTTACACACTTGACGGCTCCCCAGTTTAGAAAGTCGAGCAAAGCCTTAACAAAGTGGAGGCCGTGCTCTTTGAATCTCCACGCCAACTGCCAAGCAGGCCCCTTTTCCCAATTCCCCAGGTCTTGCGTTAATTTATGCTTCCGCTCTTGTTTGCCTAATTGCTCCCCACCCTGCCTCATTCATTCTTGTCTGGCTTCCTTTGCAAAATTCCTTGCTTACATCCTCTTGTGTTCATATTTAGTTCAGCCTCTCTTTTTTTCGCCCTGTGTTTTAAATAAACAACCCTTGTTTTACAAGCCTCAATTAGTTCTTCTCCCAGCCTCCTGAGGCCGGAACAATTTAGGAACAAATTTCTCAAGAGCCGGTTTTGCTAGACAAGACTGACCTCTGCTGGCGGATTCTGAAACGGCAAGTTGCGAGGTGAGGGATTCATTCAATCGATTTTTTAAAAGGGGATTGAATTTGGGACTGTCTTGCCGGCACAGCACATCACCAGCCACGTCCCTTCTCCAAAGACAGAAATGTTTCTCTATGCAGATCATCAAATATAAAGCCAGCATCAGGGCTGCCTCATCCAGAGGGCTCCTCTGTCTGTTATTTAGACAACAGATACGGAGGAAATGGGTCTTCCCAGATGCAGAGAACCAGCGGAGCATAGTGGTTAAAGCATCGGACTAGGACCTGGGAGACCCAGGTTCGAATCCCCACGTTGTAATGGAACCTTAGGGGGTGATCTTGGGTCAGTTGCAGCCCCTCAGCCTAGCCTACCTCAAAGGGTTGTTGTGAAGATAAAATGGAGAAGAACCATGTAAGACACTTTGGGTCACCGCTGGGGAGAAAGGTGGAGTCTAAATGAAGGGCGTGGAACAGCGGTCACTGGGGGTGTGGGTGGGGTTGGTATATGTGAATTCCCTGCATTATGCAGGGGGTTGGACTAGATGACCCTGGAGGTCCCTTCCAACTCTGTGATTCTTATAATTCTATGATTCTAAATACAGACACTGAAACACTGAAAATTACCTAGGAAAAGTGTCGGTATGTTCCTGTGATGGATTATATGAGTAGATGCATTTCACTTTGTTGAAGTCTCCTTCTGGATATATTTTTGCGGGTAACTCAGCCCACAGTTTTTTTCTGTTATTTCTTGCTCTAAATACATACAGCCATTTCATCCCCCCCCCCCCCCCCCAATTTATACCTCATTTTTCTGCTTTCATAAGGGCCGCTGTGTGTGTTGTGACTGGAAAGACACCCGTGAGATGACTAAAGTTGACTAGACTGGGCATGATTGAACTGAAGGGAATAATGTATTATTATTTAAGTCAATTCACTTATTTACTTATTTATTATATATTATTTATTTATTATTCACATTTCTACCCCGCCTTTCCAGACAAGCCAGCTCAAGGCAGCTTACAAAAAGTTAAAATGCCATCAGACAAAAGTATACAGATTAAAACATAAATCTACTGTTACATAAAAAGCAATTAAATACTGGCAGCAACAGAGTCACCCGGTGAAAAAGAAAGGCGGCAGCCAGGATAAGCCACCTCCGGCAGAGGCTCAGCCAGCAAGTTCCAGGGCGACATTCCAGGGCGGCTCCTAATCGAAAGCCTGGCAGAAGAGCTCCGTCTTGCAGGCCCTGAGGAACTGCAATAAGTCCCACAGGGCCCTGATGTCATCGGGGAGCTCATTCCACCAGTATGGGGCCGCCACCGAGAAGGCCCTGGTTCTAGTACTGGTCAGCCGAACACCTTTCAAACCGGGGAGGGTCAAGCGACATTGAGTGCTTTACCTCAGTGCCCTCTGGGGCACATGTGAGGAAAGGCAGTTCCTCAGGTAGGCAGGCCCCAGACCATATAGGGCTTTAAAGATCAATACCAGCACCTTGAACCAAATCCGGTATGCTATAGGCAGCCAGTGCAGAGACCTCAGCACAGGCCAGATGTGGTCCTGCACAGACTCATCAGCAGCCTGGCTGCGGCGTTCTGCACTAGCTGCAGCTTCCGGATCTGAGACAAGGGCAGCCCCATGTAGAGAGCGTTACAGTAGTCTAGCCTCGAGGTGACCATAGCATGGATCACCGTTGCCAGGTCATTGCATTCAAGGAAGGGAACCTGCTGCCTAACCAGCCGTAGGTGATAAAAGGCTGCCTTGGCAGTGGCTGCTACCTGGGTTCCATGGTTAAGGAGGGGTCCAGGAGCACTCCCAGGCTCCGGACCCTCGGCACTGGGACCAGTGGTGCCCCACCGAAGGTCGGGAGTGGGATCCCTAGCCCCGACCCGTTCTGACTCAAGCACAGGACCTCCGTCTTCGTTGGATTATTACCGTTCCCTGTTCGTGCAGCTTTGATGAACAAGAAAATATACAAGGAAGAAAGCCGCAGAAAAGGAGGGGAAATGGGGTGGGATTTGTTGTTCTCTATTTGCAACATTTTCCCCGCCCTTGCCTCCAAGAAGTTTAGGGCCCTATACAAGGCTCTCTCCCCCTTTTCTGTTCTGTCCTCTAATCTGGGAGAACCAGGTTTGATTCCCCACTCTTCCTCCACATGCAGCTGCTGGGTGACCTTGGGTCAGTCACGAGTTCTCTCAGAGCTGTTCTCGAGAGAGCTCTCTCAGCCCCACGTACCTCACAGGGTGTCTGTTGTGGGGGGAGGAAGGGAAGGAGATTGTAAGCCGCTTGGAGACTCCAAGTGAAGGGCGGGGTATAAATCCAACTCCTCCTCCTCCTCCTCTTCTTCTTTGACAACATTTTATTCCAGCACAGACTTCCTGGACCACAGCCCCACCTGGAATCCATTTTTGCTCTTGCAGACATTTCATTGCATTGTTTATTAGATGTCCCAGCCATTAATCGTACTGATTTACACCGTGTAGCCCACCTTGAGTCCTGAGTGAGAAAAGCAGACTATAAATAACTTAAATAATGCATGGAATTTTACAAGGGAGGGCTCACAAAACTTGCGGGGGTGGGGGGGAATCCCAGCTCCCCCTCCCACTGATGAGCTGCTGCATCCAAGCATCACCTCCAAGCCCAGAGCAGCTCCCAGTATCTGCCACTGCCATGGCAGGCCCCGGAACCGATACCGGCATCCACTGATGCTGCAGCCAAGCCTGGAGTGTGTTCTGATGCCCGCCATGGTGGCATCTGCTGCCACCAGGCTCAGCAGAGCTGCCAGTCTCCTCCGCCGCTGTGGCCAGGTCCTTTGTGGCTGCCAGTCTCCTCCACCACAGCTGCCGTCCTCTGCTGCCAGGCCAGGCTGAAACAGCTCCTTCTTGGCTCAGCGGGGACTCAGGCTGCGCTGCCAACATCGCTGGGCACAGTGCCACCGCCATTGACTGTGGAAGGTAAGTGGTTTACTTTGGGGGGGATTTAACCCCTGATGTATTTTTTTACGCATTTCAGATTTTCCTGCAAACCTGGGGAGTCTCCCAAGTGTGCAGAAAGATCTGTTGAGCCCAGGGGTCCGTTGGAGCGGGAGCGCACAGGAGCTCAGCTCCGGGAGTGAGGAGCCCAGGGGGTGGGCACATGACCAAGCCCCGCCCCCTCCTCGGCTTCCCTGAGCAGTGCAGAGGCGCAGTGCCCCGGGGAAAGCCCTGCTAGGGTCTTTATTGTTTTTAATGTTCTGTTTTAATATTGATAATTTTATCATTGTTCCTTTTATGACTGTGTGCTGCTTTTCCAGAGACTTGCTCAAGGTGGCATATACATTTTCTAAGTATACCATTTTTTATCTGGGCACATGGCACATAAGTACTGGAGAAATTTCACCCACCCTTCAGCAGCTTCCACCCCATCAGTTTGGTGTAGTGGTCAGGAGTTGGACTCTAATCTGGGAGAACCGGGTTTGATTCCCCACTCCTCCTCCACATGCAGCTGCTGGTGTGACCTTGGGCCAGTCACAAGTTCTCTCAGAGCTGTTCTCTCATGAGCAGTTCTCAAAAGACCTCTCTCAGCCCCACCTACCTCACAGGGTGTCTTGTTGTGGGGAGGGGAAGGGGAAGGGATGGGTGGTGCACATGTCCTGGGTATCTCAAGTCTACTTGAAACCTGGTGGTTTCAAGGGAGCAGGAAGAGAATGAGGGTGTGTTCTTGACGCTTATTTTTATTGCACAAAGTCTTGGATGGGGAAGGGAAGGGAGGAAGAGCAGGTCAGTTTCCCTCACCTGTGGAGTGGAGCCTGAGGGGTGGGTGTTGCCTTCGGACACACTTCCAGTATGTTAGGGGGTGTGGCATATGCAAATGAGTTATGCTAATGAGCTCCTGCACCTCTTTTTCTACGAAATGACCCCTGGTTGAGCCTGCATGGAGACCCCGATCCACAGATTTAACTATCGGCAGTTGTGGGCCACGGGTGGGTACTATAGAAAAGTGGGGACTTGTGATACTGGCCGGGGGGGGGTCCCTTCCCCCTCTTAACTTTATCCCCCCCTCCACTCACTGCCAGCTGAGAGAGGGAAGGGCTCCCCCCACTGTTGCAGCCACTGCCACCAGGCCATGCTCCCCCCCCCACCCCACTCTCCTCCACCCTCAAGGCTTCTGCTGCCGGACTGCCACATGCCCACCTCCCTCCCCCGCCACTGATTCTGGAGTGCCCAGCAAGGCGAAGGCATTTGTTGTCGCGCCCGCCACTGTGCCACGGATGCTTCGCCACAGTGAAGGTAAGTCGTGAAAAGCATTTGTTGTGTGTGTAGATTTCAGATTTTTCTGCAAACTTTGGGGGGGGGTCCTCCAAGTGTGCCAAAAAATCTGTTTAGTGCAAGAGTGGCCCCGATCTGTGCATTTAGACACCCACAGATAGGGGGCGCACTTGGGAAATACTGGAGGATCTGAGCTGCATCCAGGCCCACCTAACACACCTGCTGCTGCCACCTGTTCCGAAGGAAGGAAGGAAGGCATCAAAGCGAGTGCCCCACAGCCCCCGTGAAACCATAGAGGCGAATAAATAAAGCTGTGTGAAACGCTTATAAAGTGTATATAATTTCAGTAAATAAAGTGAAACTAAAGTATACAGTACTAAACAACATGTTAATTTTAAAGAGACAGACAACACGGCGACAAGGTTCTCCGGAACGTTGATCTTGTTGCACTGGTAAACTTCATCCAAATCGAAGCAGTCTTAAAGACAATATACAAACAGACTACTTCGTATAAAGTCACACTGCATAAAAAACGGGGAGAAATTGTGAACTCGTATATACATACAGTTCTGAAGACAATTACAAAGTGATAATAATTCAATGAGTTTTCAATGGCTTAAAAGTCTGTCAAAACATTAATGTAAGTATAAATACAGTGTACAACAATATTTATAACTGCATAGAAAAATACAGTATATAAACAACTAAAAATACATGTTTACCAGACATACAGAAGATGAAGGCTGACCATAATGAATATTCCTGGGTAGCCTTGCCAGGTGCTGACAATAAGGGCGTATATAACACACATCCGTAAAAACAGGCAGAAAATTTAAAGGCACATGCCGAATTATTACTTGTAAAATTCGAGTACAGTTGTATTGCAATCCTGTAATAACTGAGATCCTAACGACCAGCCTATTCTATAACTACCTAGGGGGGAAATAAATAATAAACAGAAAAAACAATTGAACACCGAGGCGGAGAAGAATTATTACTTACTACTATATATCATCTCTGTACCTATGGCAGACTACAAAAGTTAAGGAAGCTGCACATTAAAGAAAAATCTTATAGATACCCGACATAGATCTAAACCCTTAAATTAACTAGTCCTATACTACAAATATCCAAGGACAACAGGAGCACAGAACGACTTATTGCTGTCGTATACCTACATACCTAATCATAAGAATCTATAAAAAACAAGAAAAGTCAATAGAAGCATTGAGACCATGTGGGGCACAGGTGTTTAGTCTGAAGATCCAACATGCTTCTCTTTGAAGATTAAGTTTATGTATATCAACTTGACTGTAAGGTTTAGGGTTGATAATCTCTAGTATAATAAATTTTAAATCCTCCAGAGAATGGCCCTTGCCTATATAGATTGTCTACCAGTCGGTAGACCTTGTCTACCAGTCGACCAGTTGGTACCTTTATTGGCATAAATTAAAATCAAACAAAAACCAGTATTTGAAAGGCACTGCAATCCAGGAAAAGCTTCTGCTGGAATTAGAACCAGGCCAGTCTGTAAAATGACCCCCCGTGGCCTACTTGCGTTCCATTCTGCTGCCTGCCAGCTGGCTCAGCCCCGCCCCTCGCGCTACAGACCCGCCCATCATGTCACCCTGGAGAGGCTGCCCTCCTTCCCGTGAGCCTCTAGGCGCAGCCAACCCTTTCCCCCAGGAGCCCTTGTGAGCGGACACCCTGGCAATGGGCAAGATGGCGGAGCCGGCCGGTAAGGCGGAGGTTGTCGGCTGGAAGGCACCTGTGAAGCGACCCGGCACTGTGGGGGAAGTGTGGAGGGTGCCGGTTCTGGGAGGGGAATCCATCCCCAGCCCTCAGGCTTGGCTGTACCTTCACTTTCCCTTGGACCCCTAGGAACAAGCCCCCCTACCCACTCTCTTATGCGCATGCGTATCTCTTGCATCTTATGGGGGGGGGGTGTGAGGCTTCTGCTCGAAGTAGTCAAGGATCAGATCTTTGTTAATGAAACACAGTTCTTTATTTCCAATTGCTACATTACTACAGGTCCTCGGATTATTGTCAGAGATAAAACATACAATAGAAGCAGGACTAATATACCCTCCAGCACAATTTGAATTGCCCATAGGTAACCAATCAACAGGGGGGGAAAAACGTGGGCAAAAAGGTCCTTTGACCGTTTGCTTCCCACAGGAAAAAGGTTAGGTGTGAAGCAGTAAATTTCCCTTCTTAAACCAGACCCCTCAGATGTAACCATCTTTCACATAACAAATAGCTTTCTCCAAGGCCTTCACACGTTGATAAGAAACTGGTCCCCGTCTTCCCCAGCAGGGAGGAAAGGAATGCGGAGGCAGGAGGGTGAGAGGCCAATTGTTCTCATGCTCTGAAGTCGCCACCCTCCCGGACATATGGTTACATAAACCAGACCTAGTCAGAGCCATAAACCCAGGGTCATAAAGGAATGAAAAGGGACATTGCATATTGGATCACAAGGTTCAAACAAGCAAGCATCAAATATGGGTTACATAGTCAATACAGGGATAGGTTACAAAGGGGGGGGGGGGTTAGTGCATAGCATGAAGCACCAGAAACCCTTGTTAGAATCCGCAGATTCTGACACTCTGCCACCTGAAAATTCAATCTACCCCGGCTTATCTGGAAATCGATTATGAAAAGCTTTAACTAACTTAGGAGCATGAACATTGTCAGAAAGAACCCATTCATTCAGTTCCGGACCAAAGTCTACCCACTTGACTAGATACAGCAAGCGGCCCCTACGCATTTTAGAATCCAGGATTTCAGAAATCTCAAAATGGGGCGCCCCCTCCTTCATCAGTGGAGGAGGAGTCGGAGGAGTTGGATGCCAAGCATTCGGCCCAGGATTCTTCTTCAACAGGCTGAAATGAAAAACAGGGTGCACAGAACTCAGTGATTTAGGCAATTCCAGTTCAAAGGACACATCAGAAATTTTGCGCAACACCTTGTAAGGGCCAACATATTTCCATCCTAGCTTCCTGCTGGGTTGCAGTCCGTGTATATTTTTTGTAGATAGATAGACAGAGTCCCCCGGTTGAAGGTCCCAACCTTCCGCCCTTCCACGGTCCGCATACTTTTTGTAATCCTCTTTGGCTTTGTCTAGAGTCTTAGCAATCAACGGCCACAAATCTTGCAAGTTGGCCCACCATCGTTTAAAGTCTGAGGAAGGGGTGTCTGGCGTTTCCTCTATGGTGGGTAGGGGTTTCCCCTCGAAGCCTCCCACTGCCATGAAAGGGGACACGCCCATGGACGAATGAATAGCATTGTTATAGCTATATTCCGCAAACGGCAGTAATTCTACCCAGTTGTCCTGATGATAATTAGTGTAACATCTTAAAAACTGCTCCAGTATCTGATTAGTTCGTTTGGATTGGCCATCGGTTTCTGGATGGTAACCCAAACTCATGGCCGGTTCAATGTCCATCATTTTCAAAAGCTCCCGCCAGAAGTTGGCAACGAATTGACTGCCCCTATCGGATACCACGCGCCTGGGGAAGGCGTGTAATTTAATCACGTGGTTAAAGAATGCTTTAGCCAGTCCCTTGGCGGTAGGTAATTGCTTGAAAGGGGTAAAATGGTCTTGCTTCGAAAACATGTCAACCACCACCCAAATAACAGTCTTCCCTTTCGAGGGTGGCAGGTTGGTGATAAAGTCCATAGCTATCGCTTCCCATGGACGAGAGGGGGTAATGGATGCAACAGTCCTGGGACTTCCCCCCCCCCTTCTTTTGCACATCAGACAGGTTTGGCAAGCAGTGACAAAGTCCGAAACATCCTTGTGCATGCGCGGCCACCAGAATTGTCGTTGGACTAAGTTAAGAGTCTTTAGGAAACCAAAATGTCCTGCTAGTTTTGATGAGTGACAAGTCAGTAATATGTCTTTTCTCCGAGCCCGAGGCACCACGAGTTTGTCTCCATGGTACCAGCATTTGTTAGCCCGGAGGGAGCATTCCTCTAAGCTTCCTAACTCTTCTGCTTTTTCCGGGGAGTAATCCCCCCCCCCACTTGTCCTCCCAGGATTCTACCGCTGCCTGCTTGCTTTGGCTTCGGGTAGTGATGGCTCCTCCCAACTGCTGGGGGGAGAACATGGAGTCAAATACTTCTTCCTTTTGACTTTCATGTTGGGGTAATCTGGACAGAGCGTCTGCTAACGAATTGGCCTTTCCAGGAAAATGTTTGAGCACGAAATTAAACTTTGAGAAAAAATCAGCCCACCGGAGTTGCTTGGCATTCAAAGACCTCTGGGTGCGCAGGGCCTCCAGATTTTTGTGATCGGTCCAAATTTCAAAAGGAGTCTGCACTCCCTCTAGCCAATGTCGCCATGTAGTTAGGGCCAACCGTGTGGCTGCGGCTTCCTTATCCCATACTGACCAGTTCCTCTCTGTCTCATTAAACTTTTTTGAAATATAAGCCAGAGGGTGTAATTTATTATCTTGCCCCTTCTGGAGGATGGCTCCCCCCATGGCCACATCGGAAGCATCTACATGGATCACAAATTCTTTAGTCTCGTCGGGATGGGCAAGAATGGGCTCTGAGGTGAACAGTTTCTTTAAAGTTTCAAACGCTTTTTGACAATTCTCAGACCAGGCTATTCTCTCCCCGGGTTTCCCCGCTTCTGGACCCCTCCCCTTGGTTTTAAGGAGTTCGGTTAGCGGGAGGGTGACCGTGGCGAAATCTTTTAGGAAGGTGCGGTAGAAGTTGCAAAACCCCAATAGGCTCTGCAGCTGTTTTCTCGTTCGGGGTGCCTCCCACTGTACCACTGCCTCTACCTTGGCAGGGTCCATTTCCAACCCCTTCTGGGAAATGTGATACCCCAGAAAGTCCACTGAATCTCTATTGAACTCACATTTAGATAGCTTAGCATACAATTGATTTTTCAACAGCGTAGAAAGCACTTCCCGGACCAATTTTACATGCTCTTTCTTATCAGTAGAATAGATCAAGATATCATCTAAGTAACATAACACCCCCTTGAATAAATGCTTATGTAACACCTCATTTATCAAGCTCATAAAGACCCCCGGCACGCCACTTAAGCCGAATGGCATCACCAGGTATTCGAACTGTCCCAGGGGTGTGTTAAAGGCAGTCTTAAATTCATCCCCCTCCCGGATGCGCACGCGGAAATAAGCATCTCGGACATCCAATTTAGTAAATACCTTCCCCTTGGCTGCTTCCGTTAGCAAGTCTTTTATAAGGGGGGGGTAAGCGTTGGAAGCCGACATTGCGTTTAGACCCCTATAGTCCGTGCACAGTCGCAGCCCTCCATCTTTCTTTTTCCTGAACAGAACGGGGGCTGCAAAGGGGGACTTAGCAGGGCAGATGAAGCCTCGCTCCAAGTTCTTGTCTAGGAATTTCCTTAGCTCCTCCCTCTCCGAGGGGCTCATGGAATAGAGGTAACTTTTCTCCCAGGAGCAATTCTATGGCTCAGTCCGACAGTCGGTGAGGGGGTAGCTCGTCCGCCTCGGTTTCACTGACACTCCCATTAAGTCTCGATACTCCTTAGGGACGGCGGAGGGCACCAAGGTGAGCGCAGCTGCTAGCAAAGGTGCCGGGGGACCCGATCCCCACCCCGAGTCCCACTTATGGTGGTGGCACTTCTCGTCCACCCACGAGATCTTCCCCTCGCTCCATTTGATGTAGGGGTTGTGGGAACTCAACCAGGGGCTTCCCAACACCATGGGAAAATGGGTGTTGGGGGTGATGACGAAAGCTCTCTTCTCCCAATGCTCCCCGGTCCCCACTATTAGTCTCTCAGTCTCTGCCACACACGCCTCTTTCATTTCCGACCCATCCATCTGGGTAAACGTAAGTGGCTCCCCCAACGGGGTGACTTTCAGGGCTAGCCCGTCCACTACTAAGGGGCTGATCAAGTCCCTGGCACACCCCGAGTCAATTAGGGCGCGCACCTGGACATGGGTCCCAGTCCCGGGGGCTATTACAGTCACTACCATATACAGTAAAGGGCCAGGGATGCTCACCGGAGATGGCGCGTCGGGATTGGGGACCTGCAGTTCTGCGCCGCTTACTGCAGGCCGTTGGAGTTTCCCGACATCTGAGCCTCCGTCAGTTCCAGCTCTCCTTGCTCGCTCATGGCCCCTTCCAGCTGTAAAGCCCGGGGTTTGAACGAGGTCTTTCCCTTGCTGGGGGTGCTCCCTGCTACCGGGGTGGAGGTCTTGGGGACCTTCCCACTCCTGCGGGGGCACGCCGAGGCATAGTGGCTGCTCTCACCGCACCGCATACAGAGCCCCTGCCTGAACCGGTTGTCTCGGATTTCCTGGATGCTTGGTTTGGGCTTCACCTTCTGGGCGGCTTTGGCTTGGGCAGTCGCCGAAGTTCCCATCTTGATGAGGGTGAAACGTTCCTCCACGTCCGTGGCCGCTCTCATCCAGGTGGCCAAGGAGCCCGGTCTCCCTCCTCGCAGCACCGTCTCGTACACCTCGGGATTAAGGCCTTCTCGGTACTTCTCGATGAAGAGATCCTGGGTCCAGCCGCGAATCTTCGCTGCTATACGCCGGAACTTGTCGGTGTATTCCCTCACGGAGGACCGCCCGTGGGTCAACTTCCACAATTGGTTCCGAGCCTTCTCTTCTCCCAAGGGGTCCTCATAGTGTTGCCTGAGGACCCACATGAAGTTGTGCACGGAGCGCAACTCAGGCCCGGGGGCGTTGTGTAGGCTCACATACCAGTCGCTGGCGGTGTCCCTCAACTTGGACCCGATGTAGCCAATCCGGTCCCTCTCAGTGGGGTAGAGGTGCCCCCAGGTGTCTAGGAACCGCTCGATTTCTATGAGGAAGAACCGTAGCTTCTCGGGGTCCCCATCGAAAGTAGCCGTCAACGGATCGGCGGGTGCCTGGCGGATCATCGGCCCTGCGGGCACCGGGACTGGTGCAGGCACGGGCGCGGGAACCGGGCGGGGGATGGGTTGCGGAACCTGCTGCGACACCTGTTGTGGGACGACTCCCGCGAGAGCTCCCCCAGGGGGAACCAGTTGTGGCGGGGCTCCCCCTTCTGGGGCTCCGGCCCCTCCTGGGGCTGACCGGGCTGCTTGAATAGCTGTCAGGGTGTCGCGGAACTGGTACTGCAGGTCGAGCGCTATCTCTCGCAGTTCCGTGGTGAGTTGCAGTCGCAAATCTCCCATCATGCGATCTAGAGTTTGGGTCTGGTCCTCCCCGTAGAGATCGGGCCCATATGTCGCGCCCCTCTCCTCTTCCAGGGGCGGGGGACGCCAGTCTCCTCTGTAGATCATTTCGCGCTCATCTCCCAGGAAGCTCGGCTTCCCGTGCTCGGTGCGGTCTCCCTGGATCGAGACCCGCGCTCCCTTCCGATCGTGGACCCACGAGTCGACGGTCCCGCGACCGAAATTGCTCCATGAGTACCTCGGGGTCACGCTCTGATGAGGAGGTGGTCGTGGGATGTAGTAAGCCCCCTGAGCCGTAGTCACTGGCACTTCGGGCTCCCCGCCGCCGCCTCCACCACCGGCACCCTGGTCCACCGGGGTCACCGGTTGTTCTTCGGTTGTAGGGATGGGAATAGTACCGTCATCCGACATGGTCAGGAACGGCCAAGTCCCAGTCACAGATCTCTGACAATCTGTGAGGCTTCTGCTCGAAGTAGTCAAGGATCAGATCTTTGTTAATGAAACACAGTTCTTGCTTATATAAATTCTTGTAAAATCTCTCAATAACAATCTTTAAATCTTGCATGCTGGTACACATCTTGTCCTCTTCATCTATTAATCCTTTTATATGTCTATCCGCTTTTTCTTTTTTGATTTTATATGCAAGCCACCTCGTGGGCTTATTTGCATTTTCGAAAAAAAATTGTTTAGCATGCTTTATTTTTTTTGACAATTCTTCATTCAGCATACAATTTAAAAGGTGATGTAATTTTTTTAACTTATCCTTGTATCTGGTCTCCTTGTTATCTTTTTTCAAGTTTTCTTCTTCTTTTTTAATTTGCAATACTAGTTCTAAATATTTCTTTTTATATTGTTTTCGCATCCAGCTCTCTTGGTTTATTAGTTTGCCCCTAATAAACGCTTTGAAGGCATCCCATACTATATGGAATTTTACCTCAGGAGAAATATTCCTTGCAAAAAAATCTTGGATTTCTGTCTTACAATTATTAACAAAGACACTATCTTTTAAACACCATGTGCGCATGGACCATATTGGTTTTTTTGACACATCCTGTAAAGTTATCAATACCGGATTGTGATCCGCAAAGGTTGCCGGCAATATTTCAGCTTCTAACATCTCCCTAAGTAACGTTATCGATAACCAACACATATCAATGCGGGACCACGACTTATGTCTGTTTGAATAAAATGTGTAGTCTTTTCTAGAACCATTTCTTACGCGCCACGCATCCGCTATGGAGAATTCTACAGCCAAATCCATTAAGGCCTTAGGTGTTTCATTTCCCATACTTTTTCTTACTCCCATTGATTTCCTGTCCATTGTAGCATCTAGAACGACATTAAAATCACCCACTAAACACAAATCATCAAAAGATTGTTTTGCTAGCAAAGTACGCAAGTTATTATAAAAAGCCTCTTGTCTTTGGTTAGGCGCATATATATTAACCAACAACAAAGATCTTGCCTGTCTGTATATTTTAATCATCAATATACGCCCATCCTCAGTTTCATGAATCAATTCAGGATGTAAATCTTGTTTAACGTAAATCACAACCCCGTTTTTTTTCTTTAATTTTTCTGCTGCCACAAAGTTCATACCTAATTTTTTGCATTTCAAAAGATTTATGTCTTTTTGAATAATGTGAGTTTCTTGGAGGCAGACTATATCTGCCCCCAATTTCTGCAACTGAAAAAAAAATTTCCTCCTTTTTTGCGGTATGTTCAAACCGTTTACATTAACAGATAAAATTTTAATTATTTTCCTGTTCATGGTTTTTGTTTGTTTCTCCCTCCTTTCTTGCCTGGAGTCTAGTCACTACTTGCGAGGATGGGTATTTCTTAAATTTTTTAGATTTATTTGTCTTTATTTTTCTTTGTTTTTTCTCATTGCTCTCCTGCAAGTCCAAGTCGGAATCGCTATACTCGTCTCCTGAGACCTCCAAATCTTTTCCATTTTTCTTGAGGAACTCCTCCAACTTAAATTCTGTATTTAAACTAAATCTCTGCCCCTTATAGTAAAAGGAAACTCCTTCTGAAAACATCCATCTATAACTTATCTCGTTTTTACGTAGGGCAGCAGCCAGGTTTTGATATTCCTGCCTTCTCTTCCTTACTCTCCATGGGACATCATGTAAAATTTGAATCTCTTTTCCCTGAATGTTCAAAGGATTTATTTTCGCTTGATCTAATATTTTCTCCCTTAAATTTCTCCTATAAAACTTCACGTGTACCTCCCTTGGAGTTTTGGTTCGTTTTGAATATGCAGAGTTTCTCCTATAAACAACTTCTATATCCTGACTTAAATCATAAGCCTGTTCTAAATCCAACCATTCTTTTAAGGCTGACATCAAAATTTCCTTAATATTTTCCGTCTTATTTTCGGGTACATTCTGGAGCCTGAGTATTAAGGCTGACTTTTCCATTTCCATGGACATAAGGGAGATTTCCAATGAATCATATTTTTCTTGTAGTATCTCAAAATTTTGGTCTATTTCTTCTATTTTTTCCCCAGTTTCTACATTTGCCTTTTGTAATTTATCTATATCTTGCTTGTTTTCTCCAATTTGAGTTCTAAATTCTGCCATCTGATTATTTAACTGTTGTGTAATTGAATCTAATTTTTCTTGTATTGAATCTAATTTTTGTATTGAATCTAATTTTTCTTGTATTGGCTCCATCACTTTTGCCATCATAGTGGGTAAAATGTTTTGAATCATTTGATTCATCGCCTCAGTTACACTCTCATGTATCTGTGCATTTATTTCCTTGATATTTGATTGGTTTGGTCCAGAGGGTCCAGAAAAGGATGTCTTCCTACCTCCCGTTGCCATTTTGGATTGGGATAGGGTACCTCACTAGCTAATAATTTTCCTCTTTATATTTCTTTATATTTCTATCTGTAACTTATACTACCTAATAGCTATTTTTACATCCAATTTTTAACTATCTTAACCTATTTTTAAACTCTTATAACTATTCTGTCTTTTTTATAAGTTCTGACAGTGGGACAGGCCGAAATCCAACAGGTCAAGCAACCCCCTCGTGTTGATTTGTTTATTTTATTGTTTATAAGTTCAATTTATATACTGCCCTTCCTTTAGTCCACAGGGCTCAGGGCGTTTGCCAACAACAACAAAAATACAATATAAAACCGAAATGAAAACAGTCAAAACCAAAGAAACATTGGATGGCGCCAGGATACAGTCTGCATGGCTGTCCCGCACAGGGCTCATTTCATAGCAGGAGCTCCTTTGCATATTAGGCCACACCCCCGTAATGTAGCCAATCCTCCAAGAGTTTACAGAGCTCTTCTTACAGGGGCTACTGTAAGCTCTTGGAGGATTGGCTGCATCAGGGGTGTGTGGCCTAATATGCAAAAGAGCTCCTGCTACGAAATGAGACCTGGTACTCCCGCATAAAGCATATTCGTATTCACACTGACACTTTGAACGCTTGCCTGATATATCTGCATCTAGTTATACCTTAAATGCTTTGTGAAATATTGTTAGATTTTTGTCTGTTATAGGACTTGCAGTTCCTGCTTGACTAGTCTGACAGAACTTAGAAAGAAAACAGCTGTGCAGTCGCTATTGGGCCTTCTCTGATGAAGACCTTGGAAACGAACATACCACCCAGAAACCTCGTTAGCATAAGACTTTATTTGGACCTTCTTTGAATTTTGTAATTTGTAGTTTGTATTCTTTCTATTACTCTTCATGTTAAATATGTAATAGAGATGTCTGTAGTAATGCCTTAGTGCAATACACAGCTCTTCTGGTTTTCGTTGCCCCTTTAAATTTGGGAGCTGTGGTTCTGTCATCTGTTTCACCTGTTGTTATAGTAGCTAGATAAGACAAAAAAAACCTTGTCTTATCTATTTCCAGGGTGTTGTGGGTTTTTTGGGTCTTATCTAGTTTTCAGGTTTTGTGTCTTATTTAGCTTATACTGGAAATTTCCCCGTTATATTTTGATGCCTAGCAGCTAGGACTGCCAACTCCAGATTGGGAAATTCCTGGAGATTTGCTGGTGGATCCTGGGAAGAGTGGGGTTTGTGGAGAAGGGGGGGCTCAGTGGGGATAATGCCCTAGTGTCCCAACCTGCAATGAAGCCATGTTCTTCAGGGGAGCTGAGATCTAGAGGTCCGCTGTAATTCGGGGGGGGGGGTCCTACAGGGTCCACTTGGAGGCCAGCAAGCCTACAAAGATATTAGCCACAAAGTATAGATAGGAACTCTCTGTCTGGGGCAAGTGATGCTCTGTATTCTTGGTGCTTGGGGGGGGCAACAGTGGGGGGGCTTCTAGTGTCTCCTGGCCCCACTGCTGGACCTCCTGAGGGCACCTGGTGTTTTTGGCCACTGTGTGACACCGAGTGTTGGACTGGATGGGCCATTGGTCTGATCCAACATTGGCTTCTCTTATGTTCTTAAGAGCAGAGGTCCATCAGTAGTTCTTACCCACAAGGTATAGATAGGAACTCTCGGTCTGGGGCAAGTGCTGCTCTGTATTCTTGGTGCTTGGGGGGCAACAGTGGGAGGGCTTCTAGTGTCCTGGCCCCACTGCTGGACCTCCTGAGGGCACCTGGTGTTTTTGGCCACTGTGTGACACAGAGTGTTGGACTGGATGGGCCACTGGCCTGATCCAACATTGGCTTCTCTTATGCTCTTATGTTCTTACTGCCTAGCCTAGTTAATTTCTGCCTGGACTCTCTCTTCTAGTTGCTGTTAAGGATATGAACCTTCTGGACATGAAGATCGGTCAGCTCTCAACATGGTTGGGGAGGTGTGATTACAGCCCTACAGGGGTCATTGTAAGTTGCTGAACAGGTGAGTTTTTGGCAGGTCTGCTTTGGGGGGGGGGTGCATTCCTAATGGTTGAAGGATTACAGATGCAGTTGACTACAATTAATATTAGCAGTCTTCCCCTTGTGTTTTTAGGGGGGTTGTGATCAATGCTCCCTCTAAGCTGTGGAGTCTTGTGAGCAAAAATTCTGCTTTGTGAGCTACCGGCATTAAAGTTGCAAGTGAGCGATTTGGCTCCTGCATCAATTAGTTTGCTCTGGAGCCCTCCTTCCTGAGCTAAGGCAAAAATGTGTGAGCTGGAGGCTAAAAAACGGTGAGCTAGCTCACCCTAACTCAGCTTAGCGGGAACACTGGTTGTGATGCCACATTGTGCATCCGATTTGGCACTCACTTGGAAGCCACCTCACTGAATTTCTGCATCAAGTTGTGTAGGACTGAGCTGCCAGTGATGTAGGAATGAAACCTCTTGGACACCATCTGGGTATGTTGCCAGTAAAGATGGGGGATGTCGGCAGAGCATTGCGAGGAGACCGATCGAGGAGACCGAGTCTCGTGGCCCTGCTTTGTCGTTGAGGATTAGGAGATGCTGCTTGTTTTGTGCCTCCCCAGCTGGTTCCACTGAGCATGGCCTGTTGCAAAAATGAATTTGGGGGAGGGGGGGGTTAGAAAAATTTCAACCTCTTTGTAAGCGAGCCAACTACCAATCTGGAGGCTGCAGCGCACCCAGTGTTGTGTGACCGGATGAAGAAGAAGAAGAAGATTAGATTTATACCCCGCCCTCCACTCCCCAAGGGAGTCTTAGAGCGGCTTACAAACTCCTTTTCCCTTCCCCTCCCCACAACAGACACCCTGTGAGGTAGGTGGGGCTGAGAGAGCTCTTTCCCAAGCTGTCCTTGAGGGAACAGCTGGTCCAGAGCTATGGCTTGCCCAAGGTCATCCAGCCAGGTGCAAGTGGAGGAGTGGGGAATCAAACCCCGTTCTCCCAGATTAGAGTCCGCGCACTTAACCACGACACCAAACTGGCTCTCTGAAACTGAAAGAAGCCTGTGACAGTTTCTCTTTGTTATGTGGCCTGTCCATAAGCGCTTCTCTCAGGGTTGGAGGCACCGAATATCATACCTTTTGCTGAATTTTGATGCGGATATCCTCTTCAGGATAGGAGGGGAGGGTCATCCTCTTCAGCAGTCTCTACAGTAATAGAAGAGGCGCTGAAACCCTTAAAGGCGGTAAACAAAGTTGTTTGTAGGTCTTTGTCCAACAGCTTTCAGGTCTCGACATGTATCGCCCTGCTTTTCTTCCATCATGAATCTCAAGGAGGGAATACATGGGGTTCCCAGGAAGCCCTGCTGCTTTCCCCCAAATCAAATATATTTTTGTCCCTCCCAATACTGAAGAATTGTTTTTATTTTTACTGCGAGGAGGCTCATCCACCACAAATTCCAGGAAAGGGCCACTCCTGATGTGAGCCTTTTGCTTTTTTGTTGGTCAAGTTAGCCTTTATTGGCATATAACACCACCACAAACAATAATCTACACAGAGAACAGTAAAAAGGGGGAACCCTATTACAAAATACATAATTTTATAAAATAGATCATATTACATCATAATACATTCCTCAGTATGTTCCCAGAAGGACGCTGAGATCAGCTGATTACAACTTACTGATGATCCCCGGCCCTAGGGAGGTCCGGCTGTCCCCGACCGGGGCCAGGACTGAAAAGGCCTTGGTGGAACTCTCTACCAGAGAACACCGGGGCCCTGAGGGATCTGATGCAGTTCCGCAGGGCCTGTAAGGCAGAGAGGTTCCACCAGACTTTTGGTTGAGGACAGCGACCATTATAACTGGCACCCTCCTTATTTTACTTTTGGCACCGCGTCCCCCTTCCCTTCCCTCCTGCGCAGAGAGCGTGGCAGCCAGCAAAAAAGGGTTTGCTCACTGTAATAATTTTACAATGCATTGTAATAATCTTGCACTGTAATAATTTTATCACGTTGATTGTATTTTATCTGTTTTAATGCTGTAAATCGCCCAGAGCCCATTTGCGGGGTTGGGCGATTCCGAAATCTAATAAATAATAATAATATTGTCCAACTTCTTTTAGCTATTGGAAAGAATTTTGGAACACGTAAAATTAACCTGGCTTCCCCCACTTCACCTTTATTGACTACACAGAACTCAAACGTGTTATGTCAGATCCCAGTTGAATTCCAGAGCAGTCTGAAATTCAAAATTTTCTGTCAAAACCCCATCACTGGATAGCCTGTTATGTAAATGTTCTGCATTGTCGCAGGATGTTTGTAGCGTGAACGGTACATGTGAGTACAGGCATGTGCTCAGCAAAGTGGGGTTTTACCTAGGTAGGGAATCTTAGGACACTTCTTGTGAGTGTTAAATATCTAATTTGCCCACATGAGGGCACATGCAGATAAAACTTTCTACATGGATGAGAGAGGGCAAAAAGAAATTCAAGAAGGGTAGCTGTGTTAGTCTGTCTGTAGCAGTAGAAAAGAGCAAGAGTCCCGTATCACTTTAAAGATAAACAAGTTTGTGGCAGAGTATGAGCTTTTGTGAGTCACTGCTCACTTCTTCAGAATACAAAGTATCTGAAGAAGAAGAAGAAGAGATTAGATTTATATCCCGCCCTTCACTCACTTGGAGTCTCAGAGCGGCTTACAAACTCCTTTCCCTTCCCCTCACCACAACAGGCAACCTGTGAGGCAGGTGGGGCTGAGAGAGCTCTGAGACAACTGTCCTTGAGGGAACAGCTGGTCCAGAGCTATGGCTTGCCCAAGGCCATCCAGCCAGGTGCAAGTGGAGGAGTGGGGAATCAAACCCAGTTCTCCCAGATTAGAGTCCGCGCACTTAACCACTACACCAAACTAGCTCTGGAAGTGAGCAGCGACTCATGAAAGCTCCTCCCCTGCCACAAATTTTATTAGTCTTTACGGTGCTATTGGACTCTTGCTCTTTTCTGCTATGAAATTCAATTTGTGACAACTGCAGATCCTGATTCTCATGATTTTTCCAACTGTACCCTTGCAGTTTTTTAATGGACACCTTAAAATGTCACCTGCAAACAAGCCACGTGCATTAGCAAACCTGAATTGTACAGGTGCATAGATTGGAGATCTAAGGGAAAAAAGTAACATTTTTTCCCACCATAGAGAACAATGGAGGGGATGGGACAACCTGTTTGGGGGCCCATAGAATTGGACCCCGTGGTCCAATCTTCTTGAAACTTGGTGGGTATTTCGAGGAGAGGCCCCAGCAGCTACCCTGCAAGTTTGGAGCCTCTCCCTCAAATCCCTTTTCCTCCAGCCCCTCATATACCCTATGAGTTTTTGCCATTGATTTCAATGGCCCATAGGGTACAATGGGGCCGAAACTGACATTCCCTTTCTGACACACTTCCAGTGATGTCAAGGGACGTGGCATATGCTAATGAGTTATGCTAATGAGTTATGCTAATGAGCTCCTGGAGCTCTTTTTCTACGAAAGGACCCCTGTATATATATGATCCTGACTCCCTAATAAAAGAGCTATGATTGAAACCACTCCAATGGCCTCCCGAGTCCCGTACTTTTCACTGACCTTGGCATTTAAAAAGAGGGCCGGCAGAAGGTGCACGTCCTCCTGTTACTGGCTGGCCAGGGAGCAAGGAGGCAGTTTAGTGGGACAACATCTGCCTTGCATGCTGAAGCTCTCCGGTTCGATTCCCGGCCCCTCCCTTTAAGACAAAGAAGGGTCAGGCAATAGATGATGCCGGAAACCTCGGCTTGAGACCCTGGAGAGCCGCTGCCAGTCAGAGTAGACAAGACTGACTTTTATAGACTGGTGGTCTGTCCCGGCGTAAGGCAGTTTCATGCGTTCAGTGCAGAGGAGAGCTGCTGTGGGTAGAATCATAGAGCTGGAAGGGGCCGGGCAGTCCAACCCCCTGCTCAACGCAGGATCAGCCTAAAGCAGGGGTGGGCAATTGTTTTGGCTCGGGGGCCACTTTGTGGGAGCGGAGGTTAGCGGAGGGCCGCACCTTTTAAAACGATTGCATTCATTAGTTAACTTTGCATTTCAGAAAAGGTATAAATTGTATCATAAAAATCAATAAATATAAATTAAATAAAATAGTGGTAGCTTTATTCCATTTATTTATTGTGCTAATTTCATATCATCTATAGCTGCAAGCACATTTAATTTTAGAATCCACCCCCTGGACACTTCACTCCCGGAGTGCCGCTTCTCAGCGCTCCAGGCCCAACAGAGGCCTGACTGAAACCATGTGACTGACTGTCTTGGTGGGCCGCAAAAAACTCTGTGGCTGGCCGCATGTGGCTGCAATTTGCCCACCCCTGGTCTAAAGCATCCCGGAGGAGGAGGAGGTGGTGGTGGTTGGATTTATACCCCGCCCTTCACTACCCAAAGGTGTCTCAGAGCGGCTTACAATCTCCCTTCCCCTCCCCACAACAGACACCCTGTGAGGGAGGTGGGGCGGAGAGAGCTCTGAGAGAACTGCCCTTGAGAGAACAGCTCTGAGTGAACTTGTGACTGACCCAAGGTCACAACAGCTGGCTGAGTGTGGAGGAGTGGGGAATCAAACCTGGTTCTCCCAGATTAGAGTCTGCACTTCTAACCACTACACCAAACTGACCCTCGTCCCAAGTGTTCGTCTGGCCGCTGCTTGAAGACTGCCAGTGAGGGGGAGCTCATCCGTTCCCTAGGCAGCCGATTCCACTGCTGAACTACTCTTACCATTAAAAAAAAATCCTAGTATCTAGCTGTTATCTTTCTGCCCATAGTAAACCCAATATTACGAATCCTATCCTCTATGACAGGGGTGGGCAAATTGCGGCCCGTGGGCCACATGCGGCCCGCCACAGCGTTTTTTGCGGCCCACCAAGTCAGTCAGCCACATGGTTTCAGTCAGGCCTCTGGGTACATTTGCCTCATTAAAACTGATTCTAAAATTAAATGTGCTTGCAGCTATAGATGATATGAAATTAGCACAATAAATAAATTGAATAAAACTATTACTATTTTATTTAATTTATATTTATTGATTTTTATGATACAATTTATACCTTTTCTGAAATGCAAAGTTAACTAATGAATGCAATCATTTTAAAAGGTGCGGCCCTCCGCTAACCTCCGCTCCCACAAAGTGGCCCCCAAGCCAAAACAATTGCCCACCCCTGCTCTATGAGTCTCCAGGAACAGCTCCCTGCTGCCCTCTACCTGACGGCAATCCGGTGCCCCCTCAACCTCCTTCACTCCAGCCTGAACACTCCGAAGCCCCAAAGCCTTGCCTTGTAGGGATTTGGTCTCCAGGCCCCCGGCCATCCTCGTCGCCCTCCTTTGCACCCGCTCCATTCCGCCCTGTCCTGTTCCCAGTCCCTTAGCTAGCAGCGTGGACAGCTCCAGCAGTAGATCTCGATGGAGGGAGAAAATGACCTTTGGCGGGATCCTCTCCCCAGCACACCCCCTGGGAATCTGGCAGCCCCAACCCCACGTCTTGAGGACTAGGGCTAGAAGCCACCCTCAAGTCATCCAGAAGGTGGCTTGGGGGATCTAAGCAGAGTCGCAGACTGTCCATAGGTCTCCGAGCTCCCGTCTCCCTGCAGGGAGATGTGTTCCCAGAAGGCCATCCTGCTGCTTGCCTCCCCCTCATTGAGTCTGATAGGAGAGGGAAATTGTTTGCAGTGGCTGGTTCCCCTAATCTCGGGGAGGGGGGAGAGCAGCTGCCTGTCAGAGTCTCTTGAAGCCTCTGCCATTAATTCTTGGTATCTGGGGTGTTTATCTGTAATTTACGCTTTGCCTTGAGGTTTATTGCCTGTCCTGTTTAATGTATCTTTTTCTCCCCGGGAGGGTGGCTTGCTGCATTCCATCCCGTCATAAACAGCCTGGCCATCTGGGCTCGTCACCTCCCTTTTCTCTCTCCGGAGACTCGAATGTTTTATCTGTTTTTGTAACCTTGGGGAACTGTGGAACTGTTATTCTAACCAGGTGTCTGGTCTTTAATCTGCAATTAGAGGTCACTAAGGGGCATGGGGGGGATTTTAGTGCTTTAGCGCCTTTTCTGTGGGAACCAACGGCTCAGGGAATTTCGCGCTTTTTTGTAACCATCCTGATTGGCCCTCTGCCCGCTGTTACCTGGAGGTGGGGGGTATATTAATCCTCACTGTCTGTAACTAAGTATCTCTAACAAACATGAAGTACCTGAACCATCATTAAGAATAAAGAACTCTTTGCTTCATCAAAGGTCTGGCTTATTGATTAGATTCAGAAGTCTCACACTGCCGCAGCCACCACTTCCCTGTACTTCCAGAGGCCCCGATCCGAGGCAAGTGATGTCACAGGTCACAATTTGTGAGGAGGCTGCTGGGGGGGGGGGGCGTGTGTGCAAGACCCTGCTTAAACAGCCGCTGCGTGTGAACCACTGCACTGCCCTTCCCAATGAGATGAACTCAACACCTAGGTCACAATTTGTAACCGTGAATGGCAATAAACAAAACTGGATGCTGGGCTGACTCAGGAGTGTCGTTTTCAAGTCTTCCTGAAGGAACGTCTTGTTGGAAGCCATCCATTGCCCTGGGCAGTGTACAGGGGAAGGAACAACGCTCCATTCTCTCTCTTTCCCTCTCTTAAAAGGTGGATTTAAATATTTTTCCTTTACGCAATCTAGGTGTCCAGCTGGTCCACTGGTTTTTAGCATTTTTGGATGGAACAGGCTGTGAACGCGGGCAGCGCGCGGCCAACTTTTCAGCAGAAGAACTCCCCTTTGGATAATTTCAGTGCCCGGTGGAGTGGAGATCGCCTTCTCTCTTACTCCAGAATGAAAGGTGAACTTTAAATCTTGCAAGACTGAGCGACACAAGCGGAGCGGAGCCTGTTTAGAATGACACTAGCATAGTTTTTAAAAAGACAGTGAAGACTTGACTGGAGGGCTGGCCCATCTTCTTTGTGAGGAAAGGCAAAAGTTTTGGATTTTGAAGTTCAGAGCAGAAGTGGAGGCATAATAGCGGCTTATAAAGAATACAGGCATGGTGGGAAGAAGTTGTGAGGAGAGACCTTTTTACCGCCTGGTCTAGAATTCTAGAGCTCAGAGGTCCCCTCCGAAGTTGATGTTGTGTATTCAGGGCAGACGAAAGGACCTGTGTCATTAAACTGGGATTCAAAGGCTTGGAGATCTACATTCCTACTCGTAACTGACGTCGGGAACTTCTACTTTTAAAGGCTTATGCACCCCCAAAATCTTCTTGCTCTAAAATGCTACTGGACTCGAATCTAACTGTTTGGTGGAGTGATTAAGTGGTTAAGAACTGGGGTTGATTCCCCACTCCTCCACATGCAGCTGCTGGTGTGACTTTGGTCACACCAGCAGCTGCATGTGGAGGAGTGGGGAATCAACCCCAGTTAGTCACAAGTTTTCTCAGAGCTGTTCTTTCAAGAGCAGTTCTCTCAGAGCTCTCTCAGCCCCACCTGCCTCACAGGATGTCTGTTGTGGGGAGGGGAAGGGAAAGGCGTTTGTAAGCCGCTCTGAGACACGGAGTGAACGGCAGGGTATAAATCCAATCCAACCTCTTCTTCTTCTAATTAAATTGTGGAATTTGCTACTGCAAGAAGTCACGCTGGCCACTCTTTAGATTGCTTTACATGGGGATTTAGACAAATCCATGGAGAGTCGAGCTGCTGCCTGCTAGTCTTGCCTGGAACCACCATGGTTCAGATTCACATCAGGTGAACTTTGATGTGCATTCTAATTCACGCTTCTTACGTTCTTCACTTGTCCTTGTTCCTTCTGGTCTGTAAGTGGGGCAGTCATCGCACTGTGGGAGTGATGTTCGCCTGGGGCTCTTGCTGGGGCTCTTATTGGTGGGGGGAGCCTGTCCCTTGGGCTGCACTGGGGCTCGGCCGGGGATGGGGGGGGGGGAGCTAGGCCTAGCTCCGGATCCATGCAATGTCTTCTCCAGGCCAGGGTCCCCAAAACCAATTGCCAGAATCCTTCCGGCTTGAGCCAGTGTTTTGTTGACCAGCTGGGAGCCAAAAGACCCAGCTTCTAGTCAATGCTCCCTCTCAGGGGTCATTTCGTAGAAAAAGAGGTGCAGGAGCTCATTAGCATAACTCATTAGCATAACTTATTTGCATATGCTACACCACCTGACATCACCGTAAGTATGTCAGAAGGCAAGAAAGAAAGGAGAGAGAGAGAGAGAGAGAGAGAGAGAGAGAGAGAGAGAGAGAGAGAGAAAGAAAGAAAGAAAGAAAGAAAGAAAGAAAGAAAGAAAGAAAGAAAGAAAGAAAGAGAGGGGACTGCTACTAATCCAAGCCTCAGAAATACCACTATTCTGGGAGGATAGCTTCAGTGGTGGCTGAAGCTGGTCGGAGGAACAAGGACCTTTCCAGGAGGCGGGGTCATTTTGCTGCAGCCATGACACAAGCAGGCATTCCCCCGGGGGGGGGAGCTGGCACCAACTCCCGGAGCTGAGCTCCCCCAAGCTGCCCCTCGAAATGACCCCTGCTCCCTCTAAGCTGTGGAGTCTTGTGAACAAAAATCCTACTTTGTGAGCTACTGGCATTAAAGCTGTGAGTGAGCGATTTGGCTTCTGCATAAATTGGTTTGCTCTGGAGCCGTCCTTCCTGAGCTAAGACAAAAATGGGTGAGCCGGAGGCTAAAAAACTGTGAGCTAGCTCACACTAACTCAGCTTAGAGGGAACACTGCTTCTAGTATATATGACCAGCCGTGTCCAAACCAGAGGCTTGGTACAGGCTACCACTCACAGGGGCCAATGTGAGACACGGCGGTTCCAGCTTTTTCCTGAAGGGGGCTCTGCAGCTGGAGCACACAGCATCCCAGGTCACTTCATCGGGCTACATTCTAGCCGAAGGCCATGGCATCCCTTGTTCAAGCCCCCTCCATCTGCAGCCCTTCTGTCAGTGAACACGATTATCAGGGCTCATTTCGTAGCAGGAGCTCCTTTGCATATTAGGCCACACACCCCTAATGTAGCCAATCCTCCAAGAGCTTACAGAGCTCTTCTCACAGGGGCTACTGTAAGCTCTTGGAGGATTGGCTACATCAGGGGTGTGTGGCCTAATATGCAAAGGAGCTCCTGCTACGAAATGAGCCCTGCCATTATTACATCTTTAAATGTTAACTGATAGAAATCCATGTCGGGAACTACAGTCTGACAACGTAACGGGTGTCAAACTGCAATTCAGGACCCACCCAAAAACCACCCTCTGTTGCGGGGGGGGGGGGGAGAAAGCTCGGTCTCCCCCTCCTGGCAGGCCTTTATCATGAGCCCAGAACAAGGAGGGCCTTTGTGCGGCGGAGGCGATGGGCCAGGGAAAGCACTTGGCGTTTCCAAACTACTCTTAGTGCGGTTCAAGATTATTGCTCTTTTCTTCCTTTGCACATACATTCCTCTTCCTCCCTCCCCGGTTAAAAAAAATTGATTCTGCTCCAGTGACAACTTCATCACTCGTGATTTCCTTACTAGGGAGGCAGTGGAAAGTACAGAGTGGTGATGCATGCGGCGATCCCGGCTGCGATGGAAGTATTGGGGAGGGGCTTGGGATAGACATGCACACATGCCTTGGACACAGTTTCTCTTCTTCTCCCATTCCCCTTGTGGTTTTCCAGCAGGTGGAGGCGTGCGCTAATCCCAGTCCCCGAACTGTGGCTAAGGGACTGGGGTGGGGGAAGAAGAGTGGGCGTCCGTCCCAGACAGCCCCCTGCCCTGCTCATTTTGTGGTTACAGCTTTCAGTACCACCAGTCAACGGCGGTTGGGGCTAAGTAGTCGCGGCTCATTGCCATGGTTTTGAAACCACTTGCAAATCACGGGCTGCGGTAATAGCAGCACAATAAACCCTGGCTTGATCAGACTCCAGCTGGCCATGAAGGCCCAATCGGCGTCTAGCATTTGCTCTGCGTTGGAGCAACCCACGTTGGAACAGAAATCCCCACCTGCATTGCCTGCCACTTTATTTATTTATTTATTAGTTTCATTTATATCCCGCCTTGTCAGTTATACAACCGACTCAAGGCGGCTAACAACATACAAAATCATAAAAACAGAGTTACAATTTAAAACATTGACATTTAAAACTCTAAATAAATACCACAAGATGGCGGCTTCTTAGGGCTCCGGTGAGTAGCTGCAATGGGGTGCGATCAACAGGGCCAGGGAGATGGTATAATCAGCTTTCTCCCCGGCGGCGGCCCCTATTTGAAAGCCTGGCGGAAGAGCTCCGTCTTACAGGCCCTGCGGAACTGCAACAAATCCCGCAGGGCCCTGATGTTATCCGGGAGCTCGTTCCACCAGTAAGGGGCCGCCACCGAGAAAGCCCTGGCCCTTTCATTTTGATTGGCTGTCGGATTTTATGGCAGCGTCCAGACTGCATGCCGCTTTCACTTCGTTTGATCTCTCGGTTTTATGGTACCGTCTGCAGAGATTTATGGCCGTTTTATGGCCATTTGGGGGTGACTCTGTAGTTAGTACAGCGTTGGCCCGGGGTGTTTGAATGTGGTTTTGAGCCGCATCTTTTTCTATTCCAGTGTGGGTTTGGTAAAACAATGGAGCAAATGTAGACGCGAGTTGGGCCGAAGTCCGAATGTGGGCGATTCAAAGAACGCAAGTTGTTTTCATTTCAAAACTTGGGTTTCAAGGGTCCCAGTCACATGAGCGAGATAATCCGGGGGGGGGGGGGAGTGAGGCTATTTGCTCCAGAGTAATTTGACACTCAGTTGTGCGATCACACAGTCCTGTGAAGCTGTGGGCACAGCCAGCCACTGCATGATCAGACTCAGTGGCGGGTGAGTTGGGGGGGGGGTTGCCTTTTTTCCTGATGCGCTTAAACAGGGGATCAGTTAATCGCATCTCCACCCTGAGGGCTTCCTAGGGCAGTATGCAATGATGCGCATACTGAGAGGGGGGGGGAGGCATGGCGTCGGGATAGCCTGATCAGACTATCCCCGACGCCATGAGTGCGCGCTGGAGCGGTCACACGGGGAAAGTCCGTCTGTGGCCCGTAGCAAACCTGTTTGATACTGGACTTTCCCGAGTATCTTTTAACTCTGCTTCTTCGGCAGAGAGAAACGGGTTGCCGACGGGTGTGGGATGCTTGCCAGATGTTGTGGTGTGATCGCGCCCTTAAAAGCCGCATGACATTCGTGCCTATCACGAGGCTAATTCTGTGTGTGATCGAGGCCAAGCTTGGGTTTGTAGCTGGCTTTTCAACTGCAGACTGGGTTTTGTTCTGACATCCAAATTCATGCGTCGCAGTTTTGGCACCACTCTCCCTTGCAGGCCCCCCCCCCCCGGCTATGAGGTGCTTTCCAGGCTGGCCTGGGGAGAGGGGAGGAATGGAGGAGGTGGGAGAGTTCTGTGTGCATGCTCTCTGTATAGTTCCTTGTCCCTCTGCCTCCCCTTCCCTCTCCTGCTCTTGGATTTTTTTTAGTTCTGCTTCCAAAGAGAGCATCTTACGTCGTTTGAGAGTTTCAGGTGTGTAGCAGTGTCGGTCTGCAATAGAAGAGCCAGGTTCGAGTCCAGTGATACCTTAGAGACCAACAAGATTTCCAGGGGATAAACCTTCAAGAATCAAACCTCCCTTTGTCAGATACCCCAAAAATTTATACACCAAAACTTCTTGTTTGTCTCTAGGGCGCTAGATGATTAGCCCCTCTCTCCCTCTAATCTGTAACATACACATTCCTTAATCAAGTGCCGTAAGCCTGCCACTGTAATGGTCTGCTTGTCTCTTGAGCCTGCCAATTCTTCAGTTTGTGGGCCCCGGTTCCTTGGGCCTAAGCAAACAACTGTCGGTCCTGGACCTGACCAGTGGGGCTTTACGGGAACTGCAGTTACACTGTCCTCCAGGCTTGAGATGATTTCTTTCCCTCCCTGCCACTCCGGCTTCCTTGCTTCAGTTTGGGTTTGAAACAGGCCTGAATTTGTGGGCTAGGTGTGAGATTTCTGCTCAAAGTAGTCAAGGATCAGATCTTGGTTGATGCAACACAGTTCTTTATTTCCAATCTCTACATTAGTACAGCTTCTCGGATTATTGTCAGAGATAATACATATGACAGAAGCAGGTCTATTATACCTTTCCAAGCAGTTTGAATTACCCATAGGTAGCCAATCACTACAAGGGAAAAACGGCGGGCAAAAAGAGGCTCTGGCCGTTTGCTTTCCACAGGAAAGAAAGTGAGGTGTCAAGCTGTAAATTTCCCTTCCCAAACCAGACCCTTCAGATGTTACCATTTCACATAACAATCAATGGCCTCAAGGCTTTCGCATGTTGATAAGAGATGAGACTCGTCCTCCCTTGAAGTCCCAGCCGGGACGAATGGAATGCGGAGGCAGGAGTGTGAGAGGCCCATTGTTCTCATACTTTGCAGTTGTCATCCTCCCGCTCTGACAGTTACACAAACCAGGCCTGGTCAGGCACTTAAACCTGGGGTCACATATTCTACATACATACTGGCCACAGTGAGGGTTCACCTAAGGGGGGGGGCAATTACATGGCAGAGGTTATGGCAGCATCTACAATACATACATGGCGATAGGATATAATATGGCATAAAACAGAAGACATAGCTGTAAGCAATAGAAATCCTTTGTCTGAATCAGCAGATTCTGACACTCTGGCACCCCGAAAATAAATCTACCCGGGTTTGTCCGGGAACCTTTTATGAAAAGCTTTAACTAATTTAGGAGCATGCACATGTTCAGAACGAACCCACTCGTTTTGCTCTGGGCCAAAGTCAAGCCATCTGACTAAATAATATAAGTGGCCCCTACGCAGCTTAGAATCAAGAATATCAGATATTTCAAAATGGGGTGCCTCCCCCTTCATCAGTGGAGGAGGTGTCGGAGGAACTGGATGCCACGCATTCAGCCCAGGATTCTTCTTCAGCAAGCTGAAATGAAAAACAGGATGCACAGAACTCAGTGACTTGGGCAACTCTAATTCAAAAGACACATCAGAGATTTTGCGCAACACCTTGTAAGGGCCCACAAATTTCCACCCCAATTTTCTGCTGGGTTGTAAGCCATGTATGTTCTTTGTGGAAAGGTAAACAGAGTCCCCGGGCTGAAGGTCCCAACCCTCAGCTCGACCACGATCTGCATATTTTTTGTAATCCTCTTTGGCTTGGTCTAATGTCTTTGCTATTAGAGGCCACGATTCTTGTAGGGTCGCCCACCATCGTTTAAAGTCTGTGGGGGGAGCATCTGAGGCACTTTCAATTGTGGGCAGAGGTTTTCCCTCAAAGCCTCCCACTGCCATAAAGGGAGAAACGCCAGTAGAAGAATGCACTGCATTGTTGTAGCTATATTCAGCGAATGGCAGTAACTCCACCCAATTGTCTTGGTGGTAATTAGTATAACACCTTAAAAATTGCTCCAGAATCTGATTAGTTCGTTCGGACTGTCCATCAGTTTCTGGGTGGTAACCAGAGCTTAGAGCAGGCTCTATGTCCATAAACTTCAGAAGCTCCCGCCAGAAGTTGGCAACGAACTGACTGCCTCTGTCGGATACCACACGTTTGGGAAAAGCATGTAATTTGATCACGTGGTTGAAGAAAGCCTTGGCCATCCCCTTTGCCGTAGGCAGCTGCTTGAAAGGAGTGAAGTGGGCTTGCTTCGAAAACATGTCTACCACCACCCAAATTACAGTCTTTCCCTTTGAGGGTGGTAGGTTTGTAATAAAGTCCATAGCTATCGCCTCCCAAGGGCGAGAGGGAGTGGGTAGGGGGTGCAGGAGTCCCGGGACTTTCCCCCCCCTCCTTTTGCACATCAAGCAGGTCTGACAAGCAGAAACGAAGTCCGAGACATCCCTGCGCATGCGTGGCCACCAGAACTGCCTCTGAATTAAGTTGAGCGTTTTTAGAAACCCAAAATGCCCTGCCAGTTTAGAGGAGTGACAAGCCAGTAATATGTCTTTCCTTCTGCTTCGGGGCACCACCAGTTTATCCCCATGATACCAGCATTTATTCTCTCTGAGGGAGCAGTCTGCCACTGCTTCTAATTCCTCGACTTCTTCGGGTGAATAATCCCCCCCCCCCCAGTCGCACGTCTCTGATTCAACTGTCGTTCGCTTAGTTTGGCTCCTGGTGGTCACTGCACCTCCCAGTTGCTGGGGGGAGAACATGGAGTCAAACACCTCCTCCTTCAAACTCTCATGCTGGGGCAATCGGGAGAGCGCGTCTGCTAACGAGTTGGCTTTCCCAGGGAGATGTTTCAACACAAAATTAAATTTTGAGAAAAAATCGGCCCAGCGGAGCTGCTTTGCATTCAGGGATCTCTGTGTGCGCAGCTGTGAGAGTCCTGTTCAAAGTAGTCAAGGATCAGATCTCGGTTGGTTAACCACAGTTCTTTATTGCCTATTCCTACATTAGTACAGCGTCTCGGGGTATTGTCAGAGATGAGACAAATAATACAAGCGGGTCTATTATACCATTCCAAGGAGTTTGAATTACCCATAAGTAGCCAATCCCCAGGAGGGAAAATTGGCGGGCTAAAAGGTGTCTTGACCGTTTGGTTTACACAGGAAAAAAGTGAGGTGTTAAGCAGTAAATTTCCCTTCCCAAACCAGACCCCTCCGTTCACATAACAATTCATGGCTCCAAGGTTCTTTAGCATAGATAAGAGATGAGAGCCTTTCCTCCCCTTGAAGTTACTGCCGGGGCAGCTGGAATGCGGAGGCAGGGATGAGAGGCCTCGTTGTTCTCACCCTAGGGGTTGTCACCCTCCCGACCAAGCAAGGAGAAAAATACAGGTCCAATACATAAAGACATAACATAATACATAGTGTGCATGCATGATTACATTGACAGAATTAACTGATTCTGACACCCTGCCCTCCCCATGATTCCCTTCACCTAGCTTTTTCAGGGAACATTTTATGGAACAGTTTGGTTAACTTGGGGGCATGAACATGTTCAGAACGAATCCATTCATTGTGTTCCGGGCCAAAATCTAACCATCTAACTAAGTAATACAAATGGCCCCTCTTTGTCTTGGAATCCAGGATTTCAGTTATCTCGTAGTGTGGACTCCCCTCCTTCATCAGTGGAGGAGGAACTGGAGGAACTGGATGCCATGCATTCGGCCCAGGATCTTTCTTCAGCAAGCTGAAATGAAACACAGGATGTATAGAACTTAGTGATTTAGGCAGGTCGAGTTCAAAGGAGACATCAGAGATTTTTCGTAGCACTTTAAAAGGTCCAACATATTTCCATCCTAATTTTCTGCTGGGCTGCAGCCCGTGGATATTTTTGGTAGAGAGATAAACTGAGTCCCCGGGTTGAAGGTCCCATCCCGGTGCTCGGCCACGATCAGCATATTTTTTATAGTCCTCCTTGGCATGATCCAAGGCTTTACCAATCAACGGCCAGGAGTCCTGGAGACTGGACCACCAGTTTTTAAAGTCTGAAGGGGGAGCCTGGGGGTCTTCCTTGAGGGTGGGGAGCGGTTTACCTTCAAAACCCCCCACTGCCATGAAAGGTGAGACCCCAGTGGAAGAATGCACTGCATTGATGTAGCTATATTCTGCAAAGGGTAATAAGTCCACCCAGTTATCTTGGTGGTAGTTGGTGTAGCACCTTAAGAACTGCTCCAGAATTTGATTAGTTCGCTCGGATTGGCCATCGGTTTCTGGATGGTAACCCGAGCTCAAGGCAGGTTCTATGTCCATTAGCTTCAAAAGCTCCCGCCAGAAGGTGGCAACGAATTGACTTCCGCGATCGGACACCACCCTTCTCGGAAAAGCATGTAATTTTATCACCTGGTTAAAGAAGGCTTTAGCCATCCCTTTGGCGGTGGGTAACTGTTTGAAGGGAGTGAAATGGGCTTGTTTGGAAAACGTGTCTACTACTACCCAGATCACTGTTTTTCCTTTTGAGGGGGGCAAATTGGTAATGAAGTCCATGGCTATGTCTTCCCAGGGCCTGGAAGCCGTGGGGAGGGGGTGTAACAATCCTGGGACTTTGCCTCCCCGTTTTTTACACATTAAGCAGGTTTGACATGCCGAGACGAAATCCGAGACGTCTCGCCGCATGCGCGGCCACCAGAATTGCCGTTGGATCAGGTTAAGAGTTTTTAGGAATCCAAAGTGCCCGGCAAGCTTGGAAGAGTGACAATTTAGCAGGATTTCTTTGCGTTTGGTTTTTGGCACCACTAATTTGTCCCCACGGAACCAACAATTGTCTTTTCTTTTTTCGCACTCTCCCATTGCTTCCAATTCCTCTATTTCCTCAGGGGCATATTCCCCCCCCCATTGACAGTCCCCAGTGGTGAGCTCGGTTTTCTTTGCTTTGCTCCTGGTGACAACCACTCCTCCCAGCTGCTGGGGGGAGAACATGGAATCGAATACCTCCTCTTTCAGACTCTCGTGTTGGGGCAATCTGGACAACGCGTCTGCCAGGGAATTAGCCTTCCCAGGAAAATGCTTTAACACAAAGTTAAATTTTGAGAAGAAGTCCGCCCAGCGCAGTTGTTTGGCGTTGAGGGACCGCTGCGTGCGCAAAGCTTCTAAGTTCTTATGATCCGTCCATATTTCGAACGGAGTTTGCGCCCCTTCTAACCAGTGGCGCCAGGTAGTGAGCGCCAACCTAATGGCTGCAGCTTCCTTGTCCCACACTGACCAATTCCTCTCCGTTTCATTAAACTTCTTTGATATGTACGCTAAGGGGTGTAGTTTCCCTTCAGAGTCCCTTTGCAGGATGGCCCCCCCCATTGCTACATCCGAGGCATCAACATGGATTATAAAGTCCTTAGTCTCATCCGGGTGCGCCAAAATGGGCTCTGAGGTAAAAAGAGTTTTTAAAGCCTCAAATGCCTTCTGACACTCCCCGTTCCACGCCAGTTTCTCTCCCGGCTTTCCCGCCTCGGGACCCCTCCCCTTGGTTTTTAACAAGTCCGTTAAGGGAAGGGTGACTTTGGCAAAGTCCTTGATGAAAGTCCGATAGAAGTTACAAAATCCTAACAGGCTCTGCAGCTGCTTTCTCGTTCGCGGAGCCTCCCATTGCACCACCGCTTCCACTTTCCCCGGGTCCATTTCCAACCCCTTCTGAGAAATGCGGTAGCCCAGGAAGTCCACAGACTCGCGGTGAAACTCGCACTTAGACAGTTTCACGAACAGCTGGTTTTTTAGTAATGTTGACAGTACGTCTCGGACCAAAGTCACATGTTCGTTCTTATCAGTGGAATAGATCAAGATATCATCTATGTAACATAACACGCCCTTAAATAGGTGCTTGTGCAACACTTCGTTGATTAAACTCATAAAGACCCCGGGCGCGCCACTTAAGCCGAACGGCATCACGAGGTATTCAAACTGCCCCAGGGGGGTGTTAAAAGCAGTCTTGGGTTCATCCCCCTCCCTTATGCGCACCCTGAAGTAGGCATCTCGCAGATCCAACTTGGTGAAAATTTTCCCCTTGGCCGCCTCCGCCAAAAGGTCTTTTATTAACGGGAGGGGGTAAGCATTAGATGTGGAGACTGCGTTTAGCCCCCGATAGTCCGTGCACAATCGCAAGCCGCCATCCTTTTTCTTTCGGAACAGCACGGGCGCCGCAAAAGGGGACTTGGCGGGGCGGATAAACCCCCGGGCCAGATTTTTGTCCAAGAACTTCCGCAGCTCTTCTCGCTCCGCCGGGCTCATGGAATACAATTTGCCCTTTGGGAGTTTCTCGCCCGGGAGGAGCTCTATGGCACAGTCCGACAACCGGTGGGGGGGCAACTCGTCCGCCTCGGTCTCACTGAACACTTCCAGTAAGTCTCTATATTCCTTAGGCACCATGGCCGGGACGAGAGTGAGGGCGGCCGCGGGAGACGGCGGGCTGGGGGGCCCGGGACCCCATCCTGGGTCCCAGCGGTGGCTCTGGCAGCGTTCGTCTACCCACGAAATCTTCCCCTCGCTCCATTTTATGTAGGGGTCGTGCGCCCCGAGCCAAGGGCTACCCAACACCATAGGGAATTGGGCATTAGGGGTTATGACGAAAGCTCTCTTCTCCCAGTGGTTCCCCGTTCCCAAAATTAAGTTCTCAGTCTCTGCTATGCACTCCTCCTTCATTTCGGACCCATCCATCTGGGTAAATTTCAGGGGTTCCGCTAACGGGGTGACTTTGGGTCCCAGCCCCTCCACTACTAGGGGGCTGATTAGGTCTCGCGCGCACCCAGAGTCAATTAAAGCGCGGACCCTCATGTGGGTACCTGATCCTGGGGTCACCACAGTCACTACCATATATAACAAGGGGCCGGGGATGCTCACCGGAGATGGCGCTTCGTTGTGGGGGACCTGCAGTTCTGCGCCGCTCACTGCAGGCCGTTGGAGTTTCCCGACATCTGGGTTTCCATCAGCTCCAGCTCTCCCTGCTCACTCGTTGCCCCTTCCAGCTGCAAAGCCCGGGGTTTCATGGGGGTCTTCCCCCGAGTCGGGGTGCTTGCAGGTCCTGGAGTTGAGGTCTTCGGGCCCTTCCCCCCTCCTCTTGGACACGCCGAGGCGAAGTGGCCACTTTCCCCACACTTCATACACAACCCTTGCCGGAACCTCGAGTCGCGGACGTCTTGTACATTGGATCGGGGCTTCGCTCGTGGGCCCGCTCTGATAGCGGCGGTTGCGGATGCTCCCATCTTGATTAGGGCGAAGCGTTCTTCCATGTCGGTGGCCGCCCTCATCCAGGTAGTCAGCGTGCCCGGGCGGCCTCCCAGCAGCACAGTCTCGTAGATTTCCGGGTTTAAACCCTCCCAGTACTTCTCCATGAAGAGTTCCTCCGGCCATCCGTGGATCTTGGCAGCGATGCGCCGGAATTTTTCAGTGTATTCCCTCACTGACGATCTTCCCTGGAACAGCTTCCTCAGCTGATTTCTGGCTTTTTCCTCACCCAGCGGGTCTTCGAACTGGTGCCGAAGCGCCCACATGAAGTTGTTCAAGGAACGCAGCTCAGGGCCAGGGTTGTCGTGCAGGCTCACATACCAATCGCTGGCGGTGTCTTTCAGTTTGGATCCGATGTAGCCTATGCGATCCTTCTCGGTAGGATACAGGTGGCCCCAACTGTCCAGGAATCTCCCGATCTCGAGCGTGAAGAAACGTAGCTTCTCGGGGTCCCCATCGAAAGTAGTCGTCAGCGGGTCGGAAGGGGGTGGGCGAGCGGCCGGCGCGGCCGGAACTGGGGCGGGTGCGGGGACGGGCCCCGGGACTGGAACCGGGACGACCGGCTGAGCCGGCTGCGCGGGTATAACGGGCGCCTGTGGCTGAGCCGGAACCCCTCCGGGTGCTGGCTGCTGTGGTGGGGCTCCGACTCCTTGACCGAGGAGGGCGCCTTGCATCGCCACCATAGCGTCTCGAAATTGGTGCTGGAGATCGAGGGCCAGCTCGCGGAGCTCGGAGGTGAGTTGTAGCCTCAGGTCTCCCATCATCTGATCCAGCGGGACCGTCTGCTCCTCTCGATACGGATCGGGCCCATACAAATCCAGTGTCTCCTCTTCGGGAGGCTGGCGACGCGGTCCTCCCCGGCGAACTGGCTCGCGGTCGTCTCCTAGGTAGCTCGGTCTCCCGCGATCGAGCTGGTCGCCGGTGAGCGGAACTCTCACCCCTTTCCTGTCGTGCACCCACGAAGTCACGGATCGGCCTCCGAAGTGGCTCCAAGTGTACTGGGGGGTCACGCTCTGATGGGTAATCGGGCGGCGCGGGATGTAGTAAGCCCCCTGGCTCGTGGTCACCGGCACCTCGGGACCTCCTCCGCCGCCGCCACCCCCGTTCCCCGGATCCGTCGGGGTAGCCGGGGCCTCCTCTGGAGTGGTAGGTTTGAGGGGGACGAGATCGTCTTCTGACATGGTCAGGAACGATTGAATCCCAATCAAGGATCTCTGACAATCTGTGAGAGTCCTGTTCAAAGTAGTCAAGGATCAGATCTCGGTTGGTTAACCACAGTTCTTTATTGCCTATTCCTACATTAGTACAGCGTCTCGGGGTATTGTCAGAGATGAGACAAATAATACAAGCGGGTCTATTATACCATTCCAAGGAGTTTGAATTACCCATAAGTAGCCAATCCCCAGGAGGGAAAATTGGCGGGCTAAAAGGTGTCTTGACCGTTTGGTTTACACAGGAAAAAAGTGAGGTGTTAAGCAGTAAATTTCCCTTCCCAAACCAGACCCCTCCGTTCACATAACAATTCATGGCTCCAAGGTTCTTTAGCATAGATAAGAGATGAGAGCCTTTCCTCCCCTTGAAGTTACTGCCGGGGCAGCTGGAATGCGGAGGCAGGGATGAGAGGCCTCGTTGTTCTCACCCTAGGGGTTGTCACCCTCCCGACCAAGCAAGGAGAAAAATACAGGTCCAATACATAAAGACATAACATAATACATAGTGTGCATGCATGATTACATTGACAGAATTAACTGATTCTGACAGCAGCGCCTCTAGATTTTTGTGGTCTGTCCATATTTTAAAAGGGGTCTGCGCTCCCTCCAGCCAGTGCCGCCACGTAGTGAGGGCTAGCCGGATAGCCGCGGCCTCTTTATCCCAAACTGACCAGTTCCGTTCCGTTTCATTAAATTTTTTTGAAATGTAAGCGAGGGGGTGTAGCTTCCCGTCTGGCCCCTGCTGTAGGATGGCCCCCCCATAGCTATATCGGACGCATCTACATGGATCACAAACTCCTTAGTTTCATCGGGGTGGGCCAAAATGGGCTCTGAGGTAAAGAGAGTTTTAAGAGTCTCGAACGCCCTCTGGCACTCTCCATTCCAGGCAATTTTCTCCCCAGGCTTCCCCGCTTCTGGACCCCTCCCTTTGGTTTTTAGCAGTTCAGTCAATGGGAGGGTGACTGTGGCAAAGTCCTTTATGAAGGTGCGATAAAAGTTACAAAATCCTAATAGGCTTTGGAGTTGCTTTCGCGTCCGGGGGGCTTCCCACTGGACCACTGCCTCTACCTTGGCAGGGTCCATTTCCAGTCCCTTCTGTGAAATGCGATACCCCAGGAAGTCTACGGACTCTCGATGGAACTCACATTTAGACAGTTTTGCATACAACTGGTTTTTCAACAGGGTGGAAAGGACTTCTCGGACCAATTTCACGTGTTCTTTCTTATCAGCAGAATAGATCAAGATATCATCTAAGTAACATAACACCCCCTTGAATAAATGCTTGTGCAACACCTCATTTATCAAGCTCATAAAGACCCCGGCGCGCCACTCAAACCGAACGGCATCACCAGGTATTCGAACTGCCCCAACGGTGTATTAAAGGCCGTCTTGAATTCATCCCCCTCCCTGATGCGCACCCGGAAATAAGCGTCTCGAAGATCCAACTTCGTGAACACTTTTCCCTTGGCCGCCTCCGTTAACAAGTCTTTTATCAGAGGGAGGGGGTAAGCGTTGGAGGCAGACACCGCATTTAATCCTCTGTAGTCCGTGCACAACCGCAACCCCCCGTCTTTCTTTTTCCGAAACAGAACGGGGGCCACAAAGGGGGATTTAGCAGGGTGGATGAACCCGCGCTCCAAGTTCTTGTCTAGGAACTTCCTTAGCTCCTCTCGCTCCGGGGGGCTCATGGAGTAAAGCTTTCCCTTTGGAAGTTTCTCGCCCGGGATCAGTTCTATGGCACAATCTGAAAGTCTGTGGGGGGGTAGCTCGTCCGCTTCGGTCTCACTGAACACTCCCATTAAGTCTCTATACTCCCAGGGGACGGCCGAGGGCGCCAGGGTGAGGGCCACCACCCGGAGGGGCACCGGAGGTCCTGGTCCCCACCCCATGTCCCATTTGTGATTCTGGCACTTCTCGTCCACCCAGGAGATCTTCCCCTCGCTCCATTTGATGTAAGGATCATGGAAGCTCAGCCAGGGGCTCCCCAACACCATGGGGAATTGGGTATTTGGGGTGATGACGAAAGCTCGCTTCTCCCAATGCTCCCCCGTTCCCACAATTAGTCCCTCGGTCTCTGCCACGCACGCTTCCTTCATTTCTGAACCGTCCATTTGCGTGAACTTGAGTGGCTCCCCTAACGGGGTGACCTTGGGTCCTAGCCCTTCGACCACTAATGGGCTAATTAAGTCCCGAGCACACCCAGAGTCAATTAGGGTGCGAACCCGGACATGGGTCCCAGTCCCAGGGGTCATTACAGTCACTACCATATACAGCAAGGGGCCAGGGATGCTCACCGGAGATGGCGCGTCTTGGCTGGGGACCTGCAGTTCTGCGCCGCTCACTGCAGGCCATTGGAGTTTCCCGACATCTGTGCCTCTGTCAGCTCCAACTCTCCCTGCTCGCTTGCTGCCCCTTCCAGCTGTAGAGCCCGGGGTTTGAACGGGGTTTTTCCTCTGCTGGGGGTGCTCCCGGCCACTGGGGTGGAGGTCTTTGGAACTTTTCCCCCTCCTCTCGGGCACGCTGAGGCGAAGTGGCCACTCTCCCCGCATCTCATGCAGAGCCCCTGTTTAAAACGGGCATCCCGAATTTCTTGCACATTGGGCTTGGGTTTCGCCTTCTGCGCCGCTTTGCTTGAGGCTGTTGATGAAGCTCCCATCTTGATGAGGGTGAAACGTTCTTCCACGTCCGCGGCCGCCCTCATCCAGGCGGCCAACGATCCTGGTCTTCCCCCCCCCGTAGGACTGCCTCGTACACCTCTGGATTTAAGCCCTCTCGATCTTGCGTCCAGCCACGGATCTTGGCTGAGATGCGCCGGAACTTGTCGGTGTAGTCCCTCACCGAGGACCGCCCCTGGGTTAATCTCCGCAGATGGTTCCGGGCTTTTTCTTCTCCCAAGGGGTTTTCATATTGGTGTCGGAGGGCCCACATGAAGTTGTTTAGCGAACGTAGCTCAGGCCCGGGGGCGTCGTGCAGGCTCACATACCAATCGCTGGCGGTATCCTTCAGCTTGGACCCTATGTAGCCAATCCGCTCCCTCTCGGTGGGGTAGAGATGTCCCCAAGTGTCTAGGAACCGCTCGATCTCCAGCAGGAAAAAGCGCAACTTCTCGGGGTCCCCATCAAAAGTAGCCGTCAACGGATCGGCGGGGGCCGGGTGAACCACCGGCCCTGCCGGCATGGGGGCCGGCGCAAGTATGGGCGCGGGCACCTGTCGGGGAACAACCGGGGGAACCTGCTGCGGCACTTGCGGCTGCACTGGCGGCAGCACCTGGGCAGGGACTCCTCCGGGAGGCACCACCGGTTGCTGAACTCTGACCGCGGGAGGTCCTCCCATGGCTGGGGCTGGCTGAGCCGCTTGCATAGCCCTGAGGGCGTCCCGGAACTGGTACTGGAGATCGAGGGCCAGCTCTCGCAACTCGGTAGTAAGCTGGAACCGCAAATCTCCCATCATCCGGTCGAGGGCTTGAGTCTGGTCTTCTCGGTAAGGATCGGGCCCGTACGGTCCGGTTCTCTCTCCTTCCAGGGTCTGGAGACGCGAATCTCCTACGTAGGTCGGTTCGCGTTCGTCTCCCAGGAAACTCGGCTTCCCGCGGTCGAGGTGATCCCCCTGGAACGAAACCCGTGCCCCTTTCCGATCGTGCACCCAGGAATCTACGGTCCCGCGACCGAAATTGCTCCATGAGTACTTCGGGGTCACGCTCTGAAGAGGAGGTGGGCGCGGGATGTAGAGAGCCCCTTGAATCGTAGTCACTGGTACTTCGGGTTCCCCTCCGCCGCCTCCACCACCGACCCCCTGGTCCCCAGGGGTGATCGGTGTGTCTTCGGGAGTAGTAGGGATGGGAAAAGTACCATCGTCCGACATGGTCAGGAACGGCCAAGTCCCAGTCACAGATCTCTGACAATCTGTGAGATTTCTGCTCAAAGTAGTCAAGGATCAGATCTTGGTTGATGCAACACAGTTCTTTATTTCCAATCTCTACATTAGTACAGCTTCTCGGATTATTGTCAGAGATAATACATATGACAGAAGCAGGTCTATTATACCTTTCCAAGCAGTTTGAATTACCCATAGGTAGCCAATCACAACAAGGGAAAAACAGCGGGCAAAAAGAGGCTCTGGCCGTTTGCTTCCCACAGGAAAGAAAGTGAGGTGTCAAGCTGTAAATTTCCCTTCCCAAACCAGACCCTTCAGATGTTACCATTTCACATAACAATCAATGGCCTCAAGGCTTTCGCATGTTGATAAGAGATGAGACTCGTCCTCCCTTGAAGTCCCAGCTGGGACGAATGGAATGCGGAGGCAGGAGTGTGAGAGGCCCATTGTTCCCATACTTTGCAGTTGTCATCCTCCCGCTCTGACAGTTACACAAACCAGGCCTGGTCAGGCACTTAAACCTGGGGTCACATATTCTACATACATACTGGCCACAGTGAGGGTTCACCTAAGGGGGGGGCAATTACATGGCAGGGGTTATGGCAGCATCTACAATACATACATGGCGATAGGATATAATATGGCATAAAACAGAAGACATAGCTGTAAGCAATAGAAATCCTTTGTCTGAATCAGCAGATTCTGACACTAGGAAGGGAAGAGAAAAGTCTGGGTTTCGTTCATGCTATGCTGGCAGCTCCAGAGGACCGAAACTCCCTCGCAGGGACGATTTCCCAACCCTTGAACCAGGTGATGAATTCTGCAGACGTCACCACTGCTAGCAGGGCCACTTCTTTCTTTCTGTGTTACTCTGTGTCCTAAAAGAGTAATAAGTCTGGGAAGGTGCGTTCAGATGGCCTCATGCATTAGGTGCCGCCCAGGGGTCATTTCATAGAAAAAGAGGTGCAGGAGCTCATTACTATAACTCATTTGCGTATGCCACACCCCCTAACATACCGGAAGTGTGTCAGAAGGCAACACCCACCCCTCAGGCTCCACTCCACAGGTGAGGGAAACTGACCTGCTCTTCCTCCATTCCCTTCCCCATCCAAGACTTTGTGCAATAAAAATAAGCGTAAAGAACACACCCTCATTCTCTTCCTGCTCCCTTGAAACCACCAGGTTTCAAGTAGACTTGAGATACCCAGGACATGTGCACCACCCATCCCTTTCCCTTCCCCTCCCCACAACAAGACACCCTGTGAGGTAGGTGGGGCTGAGAGAGGTCTTTTGAGAACTGCTCATGAGAGAACAGCTCTGAGAGAACTTGTGACTGGCCCAAGGTCACACCAGCAGCTGCATGTGGAGGCGTGGGGAATCAAACCCGGTTCTCCCAGATTAGAGTCCAACTCCTGACCACTACACCAAACTGATGGGGTGGAAGCTGCTGAAGGGTGGGTGAAATTTCTCCAGTACTTACGTGCCATGTGCCCAGATAAAAAATGGTATACTTAGAAAATTTATATGCCACCTTGAGCAAGTCTCTGGAAAAGCAGCACACAGTCATAAAAGGAACAATGATAAAATTATCAATATTAAAACAAAATATTAAAAACAATAAAAACCCTAGCAGAGCTTTCCCCGGGGCGCTGCGCCTCTGCACTGCTTGGGGAAGCCGAGGAGGGGGCGGGGCTTGGTCATGTGCCCGCCCCCTGGGCTCCTCACTCCCGGAGCTGCGCTCCTGTCCGCTCCCGCTCCAACGGACCTCTGGTGCCACCCATGGACACCTCCCAGAAGTGCCAGGGAGTCTTTCTGTTCCCTACCAGCAGAGGAGAGAAGGACAGAAACAAACAGCAGCTTCATCCAGGTGGCCTCTGAAGTTTCCTTCTGCAAAATACAAAACCGCCCGCCCATTTTGTTTCCTTTTTAAAAAAATGTAATTGTTTTCGTTTAAGTGTCTAATTCTTGTGTCCTCTCTTACAGAATGTGGAGAAGCCCAGCAACACCTAGCAGACTGAGGTAAGGAGACAAGCCTTGCTTTGAAAAAGATAGAGTCATGGGGAAAGTTTAACCAGATTGGAGCCAAGGACCCTTGTTTACACAGTTTAAATGGGGGGGGGGATGTTGGCAAAATAGCACATAAAAATGGTTTTGTATAATCAGCCGTTACTCCTAGTTTACAAAAGGGCCCTGATTTTGCTAGGGAGAGGACGGGCGTAGGAGAACACTGACGCTCCAACCCTGGGCAGTTGTGCCCCCTTGATACTGTGATGGCTTTTACAATTCTAACTGGCATAACCAATACATTATCAAGCATGAGTTGTAAGGGCTAGAAACATGGTTTTAAAAGTGCCCAGATTCTCAGGAAACTGCATTTTTGTGCCTGGTCTCACATCAGACCTGCCTGCATCTGTTTCTTCACCATGTAAGAATTACAGTCCCTTTCAGTTAGTACAGGAATGCCCCAATTCTTCCAGTTTTGGCGATCTCAATGGCAGGCGTATCTTCCCGCAGCTCTGGGAGATGTGACCCAGGCTCAGCGGTTTGAGGGGGCTCTGAACTGGGTTCAGGCCCCGAGGGACCCCTGTAGGGGGTCCCTGCCTGAGGCACTTGAGGGTGGCCTCAGATCGAGGCACCCCCCTGCCTCCATAGGCTCAGCCGCTGCAGAAGCCTCCAGGCACAATCGAGCGCACACCGGACGGCTGCAGAGGTCTGATTGCAGCAAGGAAAACATTTTTTACTTGAGACGCCTGGCAAAATGTGAGTGAAGAGGTTTCTCTTTTATTTTTCTGAGAGATTCTCTGTTGTGAGCTTAATAGCTCAAAGCGAAGGAGGGGGTTTAAAATTTTAAAAAAAACCCTGCCTCCTCTTAAAGAATCTGAGCCATAGAGAATTTATGTGCTAGCAGAGTGGCTGAAGATTGAATGAGACATTTTTAAGCGATTTAATAGAAAAAGGAAGACTTTTGACGAACTTGTAGGAATTTACTGTGAATGTAAATAAAAAACGAGGACTGGATGGGGAGAAAAGATGGCAGGGCAAACAAAACATTCTCCCAAAGCTCCATCTACACTTCCGGGCACAAAGTCTGAATCCAGTACAGACCTGACTGCAGCCTTGGCAATAGCACTACGCCCCCTGATGGATCAACTAAACTCTGTCAATACCAAACTGGATTCTCTGCAACAACAGGTTGCAGAAGCAAATAAGAGGTCTGATCAGACAGCCAAAGGGTTGGCAGAAGTTAAAACCAAAGTTGAAAAGACTGATTTAAAGCTGATCATGATGGAAAAAGAAAGGATTTCCGATAAAGACAATTTGTTGAAACTTCAGATGGAGAGGTCTTCCTTTTATATGAGATTTCAGGGCATACCTGAACAAAAGGGTGAGAACCTCAAAAAGATTCTCAGCGATGCTATAGCTCCAATGACAGATTTGCAAGCGGATGAAATACAAAGCAATTTGGATATGGTCTATAGGACCTATCCTGAATTTGTAAAGAAAAAAAATCTGCCTGGAGAAGTTATGGTGAGGTTCTCTAAAAAGTCAACTAGAGATGTGGTGCTCAAGGCCACCAATAGAAATGCCCTGAAGATTCAAGAAGAAGATATTAAAGTGTTAAAGGACATTTCATTTGAGGTGAGGAAGAAGAGGAAACCCTACAAAAATTTGACTGCATTTCTCCAAACAGAAAACACCATGTATCGCTGGACTCATTCCGGAAGGTGTGGTCTTCAGCCACAAAGATAAGAAGCAAAGAATTGCTTCAGCTGCAAAGGTCAAGAGATTTTTGGACTATTGCAAAGAAGGAAAAGATAAAGCGACATCAGAGGACCTTTTGGATCTACAAGAGAACATTTATGGTCTGAAGGGTTCGGACACATCAGGAAGTAAAAGCTCAGGAGATGAAGAGTCAGATTCAGCTTTGCGGGCAACAGCACCAAAACCCCAGTGAGGAAAGAAGAAAAAGGGAGCTAACAAAGAAAAATCAGCTGTATTTGTTGAAAGTCTTATTTGTTTATATAGTCCATTTGGAATACCAGTCACTCATGTATTTGTAAGCTTTTTAAATTAGGAACAGGGCTCCGTTGGGGCCGGAGCAAGGCGGAGCGCCGCTCCGCCAGTGAAGACGCTGGGGGGCGGGCACATTACAAAGCCCTGCCCCCAGCAGGGCCGCCGCTGGGTCGGACCCCCTCCCACCCACCCCGCTCAATGTACCCGAGCCGGTGGCAGGCCGCCAGCCGGGGAAAAAACCCTCTCCCACTCCACACCCCCGCGCAAAGAGACTCCCTCTCTCCCACCCACCCACCCCGCTCAGTGTCCCCGAGCCGGCGGCAGGCCGCCGGCCGGGGAAAGAAAAAACCTCCAACCCACCCCCGCTCAATGTTCCCGAGCCGGCGGCAGGCCGCCGGCCGGGGAAAAAATCCTTTCCCACCCCCCGCATAAAAAAACCTCCCTCCCTCCCACCCAGCCACCCCACTCCATGTCCCCGCGCCGGCGGCAAGCCGCCGGCCGGGGAAAGGATCCTTTCCCACCCCCCACCCCCCGCGCATAGAAACTCCCACCCACCCACCCCACTCCCCATGTCCCCGCGCCGGCGGCAGGCCGCTGGCCGGAGAAAGGATCCTTTCCCACCCCCCCCACGCAAAGAAACTCCCTCCCTCCCACTCACCCCACTCAATGTCCCTCTCTCTCTCCCCCACCTACCTACCTACCTACCTTCCTGTTCCTTCCCTCCTTCATTCCTTCCTTTTCTTCTCTCTCTCTGTCCCCCACCTACTCACCTACCTTCCTCTTCCTTCCTTCTTCTTTCTTTCTTTCTTCTCTCTCTCCCCCACCTACCTACCTACCTACCTTCCTGTTCCTTCCCTCCTTCATTCCTTCCTTTTCTTCTCTCTCTCTGTCCCCCACCTACCTTCCTCTTCCTTCCTTCCTTCCTTCCTTCCTTTCTTCCTTTCTTTCTTTCTTTCTTTCTTTCTTTCTTTCTTTCTTTCTTTCTTTCTTTCTTCTCTCTCTCCCCACCTACCTACCTTCCTTCCTGTTCCTTTCGTTCCTTCCCCCCTTCCTCCTTCCCTCCCTCCCTTCCTTTCTTCCTTCTAACACACTTCCAGTGATGTCAGGGGGGTGTGGCCTTCTGACACTTCCGGTGACATCAGGGGGTGTGGCATATGCAAATGAGTTATGCTAATGAGCTCCTGCACCTCTTTTTTTACGAAAGGACCCCTGATTAGGAATGTTAGCATTTTAATAGCCTTGTTTATGCTAAGTTTTCCTTGAATAGATTGAAGCTAGAATATTTTAATAGCTATTTTTTAGGAATTCTGTATACCTTAGGGTAGTTTAGTATTTTAGTTATGGTAGTGGTTTTAGAGTTGTAGTTATAAAATCAATAAAAAATCATTTTAAAAAAAAGGAATGCCCCAATTGATCAGTAGGCTCAGTTCTGTTACCTCTCAGCCAGGTGGGGTGCGGCAGGGTTTCGCAGTTCTGCGTGTTGCTGGACCGCCTGCTTACCTGAAAACAGCAGGAATGGGAACTGTGATGGCTAACTTCAGGGTCGGAATCTGTTGGCAGCTTTCTTAAGTTTATCCATTTTTGTTGTGTGCAAGATGGATGGTCAAGTGTCGTACATCTCCCAAGGCCACGTGCTGGGAGTGAGGCATGGTCCTGGAGCGTGAGAAGGAATCTTTGAAGAGCGAGAGATGCTGCATGTTGTGAGCCACAATCCTTGCTCAGAGGCAGAAAGGCGTCTGGGCACGGAAGATCCCGTGCTTGACCGGGAGCACCATTCTACCTCCTGAAAGGAGTGGCTGATGAAAAATCCCAAGGAGCAAACGGAAGGGATGCCAGTGTGAAGATCTTGGGATCTGATGATTGCTTTCCGCATCTCTGCTTTTGTTTGTTTTCATTCTCGAGGGAAAGATCTGCAGTGGCAAGCAGGGTATGACGAATTTCACTGTGTACTAATGAATCTCACTGTGTACTCATTTTGCTGGATGTGTTGAACCCTGTAATAAATAGTCCCGACTTTATCTGGGTGTGTTTGCTCCCCCAGACCGACCAGAAACACACATACATGGGGTGGGGAAACCCAACTCCTGCCCACAAGGTTCCAATTTCAAGGCAGCACTAACAGTGAATGGAGTGCAGAAGAGGTCAGTTGGAAAAGGCCAGGCTGAAGAACCAAGGGGACAGTGGGACATAATGCTGGACATTGGGTAGAAAGTCAGGGAGCTGTAAAGTGGAAGGGCTGGCTGGCTGTGGGGTACACAGAAGGCGGTCTTTGATTTGATTCACAGTAGAGCTCCCATGTGACAGAAAATCTGCCAGTAAAGATGGAGGACTGCTGGCAAAGAAAAGGCGGGCAGAAGAGCTGTGAGCAGAGGGGCTGAAATCTGCCCACTAAGAACATCAGAAGAGCCCTGCTGGAGCCGACCAGTGGTCCGTCTAGTCCAGCATCCTGTCTCATAATAGTGGCTAACTAGTTGCTGTGGAGGTCCACCAAATAGTGCATAGAAGTTCCTTCCCCCAGTATTGCTGAGCACTGGTATGCAGCGATTTAGTACCTCTGGTTTTAGTAGCCAGTGATGGCCCTCTCCTCCATTAATTTATTTTTAAAACCCTTACAAAACAGTTAATGCTAGTGGCCATCACAACATCCACTAAAAGTGAATTCCACTGTTTAATTACTCAGAAAGAAGTATTTCCTTTGCTTCTGAGATCTGACAAGATTGAACTGTACGCTACCAGCCCACATCCCAGCTATCTATCCAGCACCTTTTAAACTCACCCTTGAAGAACCACAGGGCAGCCAGCATACAGGGTTCCCTCTTTCATCCTCGCTATAAACTTGTAAGGTAGTTTAGACAACAAGAGAATGACTACTAGCTATAGATAATCTAGTGAGCTTTTTAGTTTAAGAATCTGCAAACTGCTAGATCTGACACCTCTACAGGACTAGATCTCCATGCCAGGCTATCTGATCATTCAGTGATCTGCTTGATATATAGTCTGCCGTCCTCACTGAGACTCTATGTAGATTCCCAAACCGCAAAAGCTTTGCAATAAAAAAGAGCAAGAGTCCCGGAGCACCTTAAAGACTAACAAAATATGTGGCAAGGTATGAGCTTTCGTGAGTCATGGCTCACTTCTTCACTCATGAAAGCTCCTCCCCTGCCACATCTTTTGTTAGTCTTTAAGGTGCGACTGGACTCTTGCTCTTTTCTCCTGCTACAGACAGACTAACATGGCTACCCATCTTGATCTATCTTTTGCAAAGACATACCCCTTCCTATTTGTATCTGGCAACGGGAGCTTTGAGTCTGGAAAATATTTCTGGTCTTTAAGGAGCTACTGGACTTGAAGCTTGCAGCACAAGCAGGATAATCCATTCCATGAACAGTACAAAGAAGAACACCTACCAAACAATAAACGATCGTATAATACAACCATTTCCTGCAAAAGCTGCTTTTCTTGATTTCTGCTTTATGGGCTATGCCTCTCCTGCTTCAGAGGCCAGTGGTAAACGGCAAAGGTATGAGATTGGCAACAATGGTTCCCCAGGAGGAAAGTACAGTCTTTCTCCGCAGTGGGGACCAAAGCAGCTCACATCATTCTCCTCTCCCCCTTTTGACTTGCACAACAACCCTGTTAGGTAGGTTGGTGACTGGTCCAAAATCACCTAGCTTCCACAGCAGTAACCTGGGTCTGGCAGACCTTGCTCTGAAACGCTAACTGCTATGCTACACTGGCTATAGTATCACCTGGTATCACAACTGAACTCCAGACAGCAGATTGATCTCTCCCCCTGGAGAAAATAACTGCTTTGGAGGGTGGCTTCTATGGCATTCAGCTGAGGCCACTCCCCTCCCTAAACTCTGGCTTCTGTAGACCCTATCATAAAATCTCCAGAAATTTCCCAACCTGGAGCTGGCAACCCTAGTCAGGACTGGCCTCAGTGAGTTTTCTCCCAAAGGCCAAAATAGGCATGGAAAGGGTCTTCCCCCCCCCCTGCCTTCTACTAACAGTACCAAGCTTGGTTGCTTAGCTACAGGCACTGGGGAAAGAAGGATTGCCAGCTCTGAGTAGGGAAATACCTGAAGATCTGGGGGGTGGATCCTGTGTAGGGCAGCGTTTGGGGAGGAGAAGGAGTCAGCAGGGTATAATGCCATAGGGTCTACCCTCCAAAGCAACCATTTTTTCCAGGGGAACTGATCTCTGTCATCTGGAGATCAATTGTAACAGTGGGAGATCTCCAGGTCCCACCTGGAGATTGGCAACCCTAAGGGAAAGTCACACAGCAGGAGATTGAATGGTCTAGCTGCAGGAAAAGCGTCTTTGTCAGGAGAGACGGCTGGTTTGGCAGTTAAATTCTGAGGGAAGAGTGTCCAGGCTGGCAGTGGGCGGGGGAGAGGAGTGGACCCAGCCAATGGCACGCGAGTGCTCTTAAGTGGTGGTTGATGGGCCAATGGCTGCTGGAGTGCACAGCATAGCCAATGAGAGAGCTGGAAATGGCCAATACCTAAGGGAATTATATATATATAGAATTCTGCTTGATAAAATCACAACACAAACTGTTACATTTGAATATGGCATGTTTTCATCCTAAAATAACAATATAAAATATAGGTAATACCTGTTTATTCTCATAAACAGAGATGAATGGTTATCCACAATTATAAATATGTTGCTTTAAATGGTATTTTTCCATGTGGGCTTTTTTTCCAGTGAGCATTTATGATCGTGGGGTTTTTTCCTGTGGGCTTTTTTCTTGGAACCGACCCTGACAGCCCAAGTAAAAATGGTCGTAGTTCTGATGATTTCAGAACTGAGAGGGGTACCCCTTCAGGATGTTCCTTGTGGCAGAAGCCTGTAGGCACAATAGTTAATATACAGGTATATCAGTGAGCAACATACTACATAAAATTGCCAATGGGGTTATACCTATTGCAATGGAAATCCTCTTTGTCTGCCATTATGGAGCTGCTGGAACAATATAGCCTGTTATCAGGCTTCAAGATAAAGTATAATAAATGAGAGATTAGACCAGGGGTCACCAACGCAGGTGCCTGCAGGTACCCACCGACACTTTTCCTGATACATGCCAGGTGTTTTAGAAAGTGGGTGGGGCTGGATGGGGCTTTTGGCCTGCAAGGGTTCCGATTGGCTCTGCAGATTTTTTAAAATGTTGCTTCGGAAGCCGCTACCACCACAGCAGAAGAATCTTCACTGTGGGAGCCATTTTGTGGCTAGCTCTGCTTCCCGCAACAGCTCTTTTGTGGCAGCCATATTGTTGCTATGGTGTCCACCATGCTGTGTCAGAATTCCTGTATGTAGACGCTTCAAACTCCACTTAAGGAATGATAAGACAGACAGATTTTTCATCTCCATGTTCTCTTACCCAGAGGGCACCACAAAACAGACCCGCTGGAATCGCATATAGGACAGCTGAAGAAAGCCAGTTGCCCTGACAGCTTAGTGGCAGCAACATTTATTGGTAGAAAAATCCCACCCACCCTCCCTTAACAACTGGAAAGAAACAGAACACATTTTGGACTCGAAATTTGTTCTGCTACTTCAGGCCAACACGTCTGCCCTCAAGGATCTCACTGAAGGCAGGTGATTTTAAATTAACAAATGGATCTGAATAATAATTCTTCAAAAATAAAAAGCGGAAAACAGGACACACTAGCCAACAAGGAAATACTCTGTCTTCAGTATCTCCAGTTGCGCCACCGCTGGTGGAAAGGACCCACAGTTTCCACGCCACCATTCTATACCATCTTCTCCCTAAATGTTGACATTTGTGTTAACGAACTGGATAAATACTTCCCTCCAGTTTTGGCATCCTTAGAAGGAATATTAATGTCCTAGCCAAAAAGGAAAAAAAATGACAACACAAACCTTTTCTTCCCCTTACCACGGTCTCACAAACGCACGGCTGAACAAAGGCTGGGTTGATATTTACCCAAGGAAGGGTGTACTCCTCAGTAGTACGCTGTGTGCCCCTTGTTGAGTGTCAGTTGCACTGCCAAATACCCAGTATCTTTGTCTGCCACAAACGCACGGATATTGTTACAAACCAAGTAAGATGATCCCCCTTTTTCTGGTCCTCTGGCCTGGATACTTGCCCGTGAGAACAAGTCAACTTTTTCAAGTCGGCTGCCATCAAAAGGAGAGCATTTGGAGATTCCTTCAAACCAGTGAGCTTTTGAACCAGAAATCTACTGCTTGATTTTGAGGTATCAGGGCAGTACAGTTTGTTTCCCACAAGTGTAGAGCAGAGAGGGAAGGAAATGTCAAGGGGGGGGGAGATAACCTTTGTGGAATTAATTGTCAGAGGAGGCTATGAATTTCCCTTCAGCTTTCTGAAATACTATTTCTAAGAGGTTGAACAAATTTAGAGTCCAGTGGCAACTTTATGGCCAACAAAGGTTTATTCAAGGTGTGAGCTTTTGAGTGCGTGCACACGAAAGCTCATACTTTGAATAAACCTTTGTCGGTCTTAAAGGTGCCACTGGGCTCAAAATTTGTTCTACTGCTTCAGACCAACATGGCTGACCACCTGGAACTATTTCTTAGAGGCTGCTGTTCCTATGGGTGGCCCAGGCTGGCTCAATCTCCTCAGATCTTGGAAGCTAAGCAGGGTCAGCCCTGGGTTGATACTCAGATGGGAGACCCACCGCAGAGGCCGGCAATGGCCAACCACCCCTAAACATCTCTTGCCTTGAAAACCCAACGGGGTCTCCAAAAGTCAGCTGTGACTTGATGGCTCTTTTCACCGCCATCTTTCTTAGCCGTGACTGTGAAGTACCTCTTTCAGGTTCAGAGGCAGCAGGAGAGAATGGGAACAGGAGGAGACAATGGCCGGCATTCCTGCCTGGGAGACCCCAAGTGCTACTCACAGACCACAAGCCTGGGTGGACTCTTGGCCTGGCCTTGTAGGCCTCATAGCTTTTCCTGCGCCTGTGAGTGGGGGGGGGGGGGCATGGATCTAACCAGGCTTCGTGCCCCCTTCTCATAGAAAGTGGGGAGGAGAGCATTAGGTTTAAAGGCAAGGTGCGAATGAGGTTGCTGGTGCTGGTGGCTGGCTACTACTGAGCCATCTAGACCAGGGGTCCCCCCCCCCAAATCTCTTTCAGGCAGTGAGCACTTTGGAAATATGACACAGGGTAGTAAGGTACAACCACAAAATGTCTGTTGCAGAGTCATAGAATCTTAGAGTTGGAAGGGACCTCCAGGGTCATCCAGTCCAACCCCCTGCACAATGCAGGAAATTCACAAATACCTCCCCCCCCACACCCCTAGTGACCCTTGCTCCATGCCCAGAAGATGGCAAAAAAAACCCAAAACCCTCCAGGATCCCTGGCCAGACTGGCCTGGAGAAAAATTGCTTCCTGACCCCAAAGTGGCAATCCGCATTTCCCTGGGCGTGTGAGAAAGGGTCACAAAGACTAAGCACTGAGGCAACCCTTCCTGCCCCCCCTCTCATGATCTGCCAAGGAGAGCCCACCACCTCCCGAGGAAGCCTCTTCCGCTGAGGAATTGCTCTAAACTGTCAGGAAGTTCTTCCTCGTGTTTAGCGGCGCCAACCACATAATGTCAGGGAGTGAGGGTTTGCATAGCTCTGATTTTAGTGCTCAGATGCTCTGCTCTTTTTAATGGGATGCTTTTAAATATAAACATGTTGTTTTAAAACATATTTTCTGTAGTGGCATGCACACTATTATACTATATCTGTTGAGCTGGCTAAGAAGCCCCAATCCGGCTGCTGTCAAAAGTTCTGCTGGGCAAAAGCTGGCCCTGCTCCACCCACTCTCGACCAACGCTTGGCAGGCACCAGCGAAGACGTCGGGGACTCCTGGTCTATATTATATGGACCAAATGTACTAACTCCAGACATCTACAGAAGCAAAAGGGTGCCGAAGTTTGAAGTCAGCAAGCACACGTGCCAACGGGAGAGTTGACCACACAGACACAGCTGTCTAGCCAAGCCATTGGTGATGATCCCAGTCTCATTGAAGCAACAGTACAGGACGATCTATTCTCAGTCCCCCTGATTTCAATGGGACACGATCATGCCTCCCTCTTCTTGCATTGTGCCTACGACTGCAACGGGCTCTTTGAATGCCGCTGTAAGACAATCCCGGGTGGAAATCGCTGCGACATGGAGCAAAAGCGATCAAACGCTTGGAGGGAGACCAAGTTCTCTGCAAAGCCGATCAAACCACCTTTTTCTGCCAGCGGTGAGGGTGGCATTGTTCATCTGCGTTATGTGCTTAATAACCTTTATCCTGTTCTGACTAAATGATGCAAATGATTTGACTTTCTACCAAGGGTTCGTTGGCTGCCAATCTCTTGCGAGTAAACAGCAGTGACCTTTCTAACTGGCTCTTCTTTCTCCGTGCCGTGGCAGAGAGCTGCTTTCGGGCAAGTCCCCCCCCCCCAAAAAAGAGAGGGTTTCGAGGAAAGCTGCCCTCAGAAAGGCAGAAAAACTCTGAACATTTAATTTGGTCTCTGGAGACCCTCGCATCTCCCTTTTAAATGCAGCCACAATCAGACACGGCTGTGCCACTGGATCAGCAATTGAGCTTGTTTAACATGTGCCCTGCTTACTTTAAAATGGCCCACTCTTATGTGGGTTGGGGCTCCACAGCAATCTAGCGTGGCTAGTTTTATTTCTCCCCCCCACCCCAAAAAATTGAATCTTTGAAATCTTAATTGTTCTAATGTGGAAAAACTATGGTGGTGATGGAAAGTAACGTCAAGTTGCAGATGACTTGTGGCCACCCTGTATGTTTTTCAAGGCAAGAGATGTTCAGAGGTGGTTGGCCATTGCCTGCCCCTGCGTAGCAACCCTGGACTTCCTTGGGGGTCTCCCATCCAAGGACTAGCCAGGGCCAACCCGGTGTGGTTTCTGAGATCCAATGAGATCTGGCTAGCTGGGGCCATCCAGGTCAGACAAAACTGAGAAGAAAAAAGGGGGGGGGGGACTCAACCCAAAATATGGCTGTGACCTAAGAGGGTCGAGCTAACAAAAGAAGTTATTATAAAAGTACAAATATTTATTATGGTCAGGGCTCATTTCGTAGCAGGAGCTCCTCTGCATATTAGGCCACACACCCCTGATGTAGCCAATCCTTCAAGAGCTTACAGTAGCCCCTGTAAGAAGAGCTCTGTAAGCTCTTGGAGGATTGGCTACATTAGGTGGGTATGGCCTAATATGCAAAGGAGCTCCTGCTACGAAATGAGCCCTGATTATGTTGTACACATTAATAAAAGATAAAACAGGTTAAAAGGAATGGTCCAAATATCAGACTGTAATGTAGTATGTTCTGTGTAACAACCAGCCTGCCATGTGCTCCCAGGTAATGGCGCCCGCCGCATGGCCAGAGCACATGGTCAGGCAGAGAGGGGAGCTTGAATCTGGAGGAACAATAGACGTCCGGATTCTAAGGCTCCACCAATGTGGGACCTAGGTTCTCCCTGGGGAGCCAATGCAATCAAACGCTCCTCCAGGGAACCTATGACAAACATGCGCATATGTTAAGCCCCTATCAGGTCTTTTGGGTGCGGCCGGAGGTGTGGCTCCGGCCAGCATATAATGAGGGCCCTGGAGCCCTGGAAGCATGCTTGATCTGACCATCTACTGGACATGCTGAATCACTCAATAAAGGCTTCATGATTGCACCGTTCCTGGTCTCCCGAGTCCAGTACTCTTCACAGACTCTTAAACCTTTTGACACACAGAGCTGATAGTTTTACATATACAATTGATGGGTATGTCTTATGACCAATAGACCATAGGCGTAGAGTATGGGGGAGCTCGAGGGCTCGAGCCACCCCTGAAATTTCCCGGGGGGCTCAGCCACCCCTGCCAAAATGGAGCGCCTGCTGCTGCGCCTCCCCAGGTCCTTCCGAGGCCCGGCCACCACTGCTGGAGAGGGAAGGGGTGGCCGGGGGGGGGGGGAGAGGCACCGGCAGCAGTGTCTGGCGGGCCTCGGAAGGGCCCGGGGAGGCGCGGTGGTTTCTGGGGGGGGGGGGAGAACATCGCCCCAGCGAGCGAGCGTACTTTGCGCGCATGCTAAGGAGCCCCCCCCCCCGAATTTTCAAAAGTCTACGCCCCTGCAATAGACCATACGCATTTCAGCCCCTTAGGGCCTTCCTCAGGGGTCAGTATCACTACTGTAAGGCTGTTTTTACATTTGACTTTCCCACTGGAATCATTCTAGTTCCAAAAAAACCTGCCCACACCTCTGTTCGGTGTGAAACCGTGCTGCTACTGAAATGTCCACATCTACTAATTGCCCTCCTGTGGTCAAGCTAGTATTCAACCGGCTTGATTCTGCTTTAAACAATTGCTGTTGATTAGTGCACTTAGACCCCCTGGAGTGAAATTTCACACCACTGTGAAATCAGCACAGGAAAAGACAGCAGTCAAACTACTTTAGAGGGGAGGTGTAAAATTACCCTAAGACAGCACACCTCCAGAAATGAATCTATGAAAAAGGTTTTCTTTAGAGCCAGGTGTTGCTTTCCCATGTCCTGTGCAGTTGCTAAAAGTTTACACAGTGGGCCATGGATAATCTCTCATGGTAGCTGCTCATGCTCTCCAAATTGTTCTGGTCACAAATATACTACCTTTGATGGAAGAGACACACATCCGGACACATTGTATATTTGTGACCAGAGCAATTTGGAGAGTATATGTTATGTCCTGGGTGCAATTCCTGTACATTTGTATGATTCTTTGATGTGACCAAACATGTAATGGCGCTGGTACAAGCTTGAGGTAAAAGAACAATAGCACCCAGGCTCCTAAAGATCCACCTATCAGGGGCTTAGCATATTCAAATGAACCAATGTAATCTCTGGTGGGAAGATTAACCTATCTCACAGTGTGGGTGTGGACGGGGGCAAGGCTTTTCTGTGCATATAAGCCGACCCCAGGGCCACCTCAAGTATGCTTGTTCCTGACCTCCAATAAACTCCACTATGCTGAAACTCACTCCACCGGCCTCCAGACTCCAGTACTTTTCAGAGTATATCTTTTTTCATATATTTATTTCTGTATGTGTGCTGCCTTACAGTCGTAATATTGGCCATCCAGGTCAGGGCAGAAAAATGATGGGGGCTACAAATCTTTTCAAAAGACAAAAACAGCAAAAGAGAAAAATGCTTCTTGTCATTGTTTAACTTTTAGAAGAAAGAGGAGCCACCCTTTCCTGCAGGGCTCTTCCAAAGCACGTTTAATTTGTACAGTTCCCTGTGTGAGCAGAGGCAGCCAAAAGCCAGGTTAATTCAGAGCAGTGAACGGGAGGAGAACATCTCTCTTTATACTGGTTTATTCAGGTCGCAGGATCCCCGATGCGACACTTACCACGGGCATTCCTGCTGCCCACTTCCTCCTTCCGCAAAACAAAGAGCCAACCCTGGTGTTCCTCCACTTCTTTGGGGTAGGAGGTGCTTCCAAAGAGCCCAGGAAGTCTGGCCTTTCCTTCTGCAGGGAGCACCCGTCTGGAAAAAGCTGCCGCCACTCAATTCTGAAAATGGGATCTGAGCAAGCGAAAGCTTCAATAAAGCAGAGTCTTAGGCTGATTTTACACCTCCCCTCTAAAGTAGTTTGACTGCTGTCTTTTCCTGTGCTGATTTCACAGTGGTGTGAAATTTCACTCCAGGGGGGTCTAAGTGCACTAAGAAACCACAATTGTTTAAAGCAGAATAAAGTGGTATAATACTAGCTTGACCACAGGAGGGCAATTAGTAGATATGGACATTTCAGTAGCAGCACAGTTTCACACCGCACAGAGGTGTGGGCAGGTTTTTTTGGAACTAGAATGATTCCAGCGGGAAAGTCAGATGTAAAATCAGCCTTAGACATTGAGCGGCAGTGTGATGTCACCAGCTTTTCTAGCATCACAGCGAATCAGATATACAGTCGTCCCAGGGGAATATTTATTCCAGCTGGAGATCCCAAGCCATCAGACGGCGCTTACTCTTGCCAGACAGCGAGCTCTCCCAACAGTGGTCGTGGCGGGGCGATATAGAAAGAGTCCTTTGAATGAAAGACTGTGGCCCCTGTGGCAGAGGTGAGATAGAAACAACAGAATGTGTCTTCCTCCACTGCCCTTTTTATCAAAATTGCTGTTCAAAGTATATCCCCCCCCCCCCCCCCCGGCCGCTCAACAGAAATCCTGGGCGTTCAAATTCGGGATATGTCAAATTGCTCTGTTTCCGGGAGAAAATTTGCAGGCGGCCCCACTTTGGGCGAAATTCCGCACAGCAGCCTGCAAAACTCGACAGAACATCCAAGAAAGTAAGAAAACACAGGGGCACGAGTCAATTTGGTATACATAACCTTACAAAAATGTTAATTCTTAGAAGGTAATACTCCTTTATTTAATTTATTTTATCTTTTTGTCAAGAACCTTTTCACACAGTGTATTTCCAGGTATTATTGGAATGTTATTTATAATCCCTTAGGTACAAGTACTACATTTTACCTGTGATTTTAACGACTATGGGCCGTGGCTTTGGCATATTTTACTCTGTGTTTATGCTGGTTTAATACTATAATAAACGAAACTAATACAAATAGGAGGGTGTTGAGTTTGGAACCTCATCATTTTGCTACAGGCTACAGTACCCTGCTCTGGCTACTTTGCAGTTGCCCATCCCCCCCCCTCCCCCCCAGTGTGGCGGCCATTTTGTGGTGGCATCCACTGGTGGCGAGAAGCGCCGTCAAGTCACACAGCCAGCTTACAGCAACCCCCATACGATTTTCAAGGCGAAAGATGAGCCGAGGTGGTTTGCCATTGCCTACCTCTGTGTAGAGACCCTGGACTTCCTTGGTAGTCTCCCATCCAAGCACTAACTGGGACCGACCCCACTTCGCTTCTGAGATCTGATGAGATTGGGCTAACTAGGTCAGGGTGGTAACCTAGTATCTTTTGTTAAAATTCGAAAATTGTCCAAGGGCTCAACAAGGTGGGGAGTGCTGAAGTAATCCTATATATATACAAAAGCCCAACATATTGGCACTTTCTGGCTCTCCCATTGGCTGTGCTGTGCATTCCATCGACTGCCGCTCAAGAGTACTCGTGTGCCATTGGCTGGGGGCTGGGTCTGCTCCTCTCCCCCACCCACTGCCGACTTGGCCATTTCCCTGTCTGAATAAACTGCCAAAATGGCTGTCTCTCCTGACAAAGAGGCTTCTACTGCTTCGCTTCTCCATGGCTGGCTAAGTACTGAGGTGAGCCACCAGCCCTCAAGCCATTCTCTTATCTTCCTGCTGTGGGGCTAACTTTCCCCTCAGTGGCTGTTGCTAGGCAACCAAGCTTGGCCAGGGGGAGGAGGAGGCTCTTTCCAGGCCTACTTTGGTTTTTGTGGGGAACTCATTGGGGCCAGTCCTGACTAGGGTGGCCAGCTCCAGGTTGGGAAATTACTGGAGAATTTGTGGTGGAGTCTATAAAAGCCAGAGTTTGGGCAGAGGAGAGGCCTTATCTGAATAGAATGCCATAGAGTCCACCCTCCAAAGCAGTTATTTTCTCCAGGGACAGAGAGAGATCTGTTGTCTAGAGTTCAGTTGTGATACCAGCCAATACCACAGCCAGTGTGACGTAGCACTTCAGAGCAGGGTCTGCCAGACCCAGGTTCTTGCTGTGGAAGCTGAGTGGGTGATTTCAGACCAGTCACAGACTTTCGGCCTAGCCTACCTCACAGGGTTGTTGTGCAGATCAAAAGGGGGAGCGGAGAATGATGTGAGCTCCCCACTGTGGAGAAAGACTGTACTCTTCCTAGGTAGAGGCTGGAGGGAGGGGAGAGGAGATGGAAAGCTAAAGTCAGAGGGGCAGATAAAGGTAGGTTGATGGTTGGCTGGGAAGAAGATAGAGTTGACACCTCCAGTTTGGGAAATTCCTTGAGATTTGAGGGGTGGAGCCTGGAGAGAGTGGGGGTTTGAGGAGGAGTGGGACCTCAAACAGGTACAATGCTATAGACTCCACCCTCCAAACCAGCCATTTCCTACTGGGGGACCATTGTTGCCAATCCCCAGGTGAGGGCTGGAGATCACTCAGAATTACAACTGTTCTTCAGGTGGCAGAGATCAGTCCCCCTGGAGAAAATGGTGGACTTTGTGTCATTATACTCTGCTGAGGTCACCACAGCAAACTGACGCTGAGTGCCCAAGGCTGGCGCTCCCACCCAGAGCCTCTTTCTAGAGCCCATTGTATTTATTTCCACAACGGGCTTTATTCCTAGTAATTAATAATCATCATATGGCTGTGTGCGTAGTATAGCCAGGAGATCCGGAGACTGTCTGACTGCCAGGAGCTTTAACTCTTTAACGTAAAAGCTTCTCGTGTCACAGTCTGTACAGAACAGACACCTCTGGGGCAAAACGTGTTCCATTTTTGCAAATCCCCTGCACAGAGACAGTTAGCTCTACAAGGCGCCCACCCTACTGGCCTTCAGGCACCAGGCCAAAACGTTTCTCTTTATCCAAGCTTTTTACTCTAGTTAATCTTATTACAATCCTTGATCAGCCAGATATCCACGTTTTTAATTGAAGCGTTCCGTCTTTATTATGGCCCACTTTGACCCCGAGGGTTTCCTTTTATAGATCACATTTCAGTCTGCTTAATCCTATTTTTCATGGGCTTGTTTTATTATTGGTAACTCAGTGGTGGGTTTTATATCTTTTTGTGCATTTGTTTTTACCTCACAGGCTGCCTGGAGCAGGGCTCTTGAGTCTGGAATATCAACTTTCTAAGTAAGTACATAATGGGCTAGCTTCCGTTTTGTCCACATTAAGTTTGGGAACAATATCAATTTTCTTTGCTTGCCCTCCTTTTCAACGAAAAGCAATCCAGGTGGGGTAGCCGTGCGGGTCTGAAGCAACAGAACAAGGTTCAGGTCTAGAGGCACCTTTGGACACCAACAAAATAAAACTTTGCTGGTCTTAAAGGTGCCACTGGACTCGAACTTTGTTTCAGTGAAAACTGTAATGTGGTCACTCCGGTGTTCCCTCCCTGCTCATTTTGTCAAGAATATTTTTAGTTTACAAAATCTGCATATAAAGTTATGTCATAGAAATCTACATCTAAAAAACTCCCTTAAAATAATTCCAATTAATGAAGCATTGCTTCTTCTGTCCACAGATTGGTTATATCCAATTTTACCATACCTTTCCACCCATTGAATCACCTGTTTCCATTTGTTAATATTTCTTAGACATTTAAGTTGCAATAATAGGCCTAATTTTACCACGCAAAATAAATTCAGTTGGGTAGCCATGTTGGTCTGAAGCAGCAGGACAAAGTTTGAGTCCAGGGGCACCAACGAAGTTTTATTCAAGGTATAAGCTTTCATGTGCACGCACACTTCTCCAGATACAGTGAAACAAGACATCCTCAACCATTACATAGGGGGGGGGGGGCGTGTTTTTTGTCACCAAGAGAGGCTAGTTAGATTCAAGATGCATCGCTGGCCACTAACCCCTCCATACCCTTTCTCTCCCTATACGTAATGGCTGAGGACATCTTGTGTCACTGTATCTGAAGAAGGATGCATGCACATGAAAGCTTATACCTTGGATAAAACCTTGTTGGTCTCAAAGGTGTCCCACTGGACTCAAACTTTGTCACCCAAAATAAGTATTTGAACTCTTCTGACATCTGCTGTCACTAGAGTGTCCCCACCCCACCCCACCCCGGACATGTGGCTGTGCCAGAAAATCACACAAATGAGGAATGAAGAGGGAATGAGCATATGGGACAGAAAAGAATATAAGCCTGAGAAGAGAGAATTAGGTCAGGAAAAGAATAAGGATCCAAAGAAAGCAGTAGGGAACGATGAGTGAGTTAAAAAAAAAAAAAAGGCTGGTGTTTTCTTGTTCTTTTACTATGTCTCTCTTCCTGTCGGCCTCATGTTGTACTTGATTTTTTCAGACTGAAAGAAAGCAAGCGGTAGAATAAGAGAGAAAGAGAGAGATAAGAGAAGGAGAAAACAAAAAGCATGCTGCAGGTCTTCCTAAATGAACAGAGGATAACTTTATTATATTCATTTTTGTTCATAAACAGTGTGAGAAAAGAACAAGGCCTCCTCAGCCGAGTCCTTCGCTAGCAGCCGGCCTAACTCGAATTTATGCAAAGCCGGAAGTAAAACCTGGTCCAAACTCGCTCCAGATTTTGTGACACTCAAATTCCAATAAAACAGAACAAATTTCTGAATATTTACATCCCTAATGCCATGGGAAGGGCCTCAACGGTAGTAGCTGTTTGGGGGTAGGGTTGCCAGCTTTGGGTTGGGAAATTCCTGGAGATTTGGGGGTGGAGCCTGGGGAGGGCAGAGTTTGGGGGGGGGGAAGACTTCAGTGGATCTAACAGCAGTAGAGTCCAACTTCCAAAGCAGCCATGTTCTCCAGGGAAACTGACCTCTGTAACCTGGAGACCACTTGCGGTTCCTGGAGATCTCCAGCCCCCACATGGAGGTTGACGACCCTTGTTTGGCGGGAGGGCCCGGTAGCTACGATTCACTCCCTCAGCGACACTTCCATGGTAGCTACTTGAGTCTCCAAGTTTGCTTTTGTTTTAGACTGCAGAGGATCCTAACGGTAGGCCCGAGTGTGATGGTGACGGAAGAAATTATGACGTCCCCAGAGGGTTTTCAGGGCAAGAGACATTCAGAGATGGTTGGCCATTGCCAACCTGTGTGTGGCAACCCTGAAGTTCCTTGGTGGTCTCCCCTCCAAGGATTAACCAGGGCCGACCCTGCTTAGCTTCTGAGATCTGACAGGATCAGGCTAGCCTGGGCCATCCCAGTCAGGATGACTGTGATAAGAAGAAGAGCCCTGCTGGATCAGACCAGTGGTCCACCTAGTCCAGTACCCTGTCTCTGGAGGGCCAGCAACAGGGTACAGAGGCCGAGACCTCCCCCAGCTGATGCTGCCTCCTGGCTCCGGGATTCAGAGAATTAGTGCTTCTGAACGTGGAGGTTCCCCTCAGCCGCCATGGCTAGTAGCCATTGATAGACTTATCCTCCATGAATCTATCTGATCTCCTGATAAAGCTGCTTATTCCTGTGGCCATCACTACATCCTCTGGCAGCAAATTCCACATTTTTATCACTCTGTGTAAAGTAGTATTTCCTTTTCCTCCATCCTGAACCTACTGCCCATCCACTTCATTGGATGCCCTTGAAGGTCTAAGTGTTTTGGGAGAGGTTAGAAAAATGTCTCTTTGTCAACTCTCTCCATCCCACGTATAATTTTATGAACCTCTGTCATGTCCCCCATTAGCCGTCTCTTTCCTAAACTGAAAAGCCCTAGACTCTTCCTAGGGAAGGTGCACCAACCCCCTAATCATCTTGACTGCCCTCCTCTGTACTTTTTCCAGCTTTGCAATGTCCTTTTGGAAATACAGCGACCAGAACGGCACACGGTATTCCAAATAAGGCCACACCATGGATCTCTACAGGGACATTACAATATTGGCTGTTTCATTCTGAATCCTTTTCCTAATAATCCTCAATACAAAGTTTGCCTTTTTCACTGCTGCACCACACTGGGTTGACAGTCATTGAGCTATCCATTATGACCCCATCTTTTCCTATCTCAGTCACAGCAAGTTCAGACCCCACTAGCCTATTCTTGAAGCTGGGATTTCCCCCCCCAATGTGCATCTCCATACCCTTACAAACACTGAACTTCATTTGCCACGTTGTCTGCCACTCACCCTGTTTATGGACGTCTTCCCGAAGCTCTTCGGTCAGTTTTCATCATCTTGAATAATTTTGTGTCATCTGCAAACTTGGCCACTACACTTCTCACTCCTGGTTCCAGATCATTTATGAATACATTAAATAGCCCCAGCCCCAAATACGAATCCTTGCGGGTCCCCACTGCTTGCTTGTCTCCATTGTGAGAACTGTCCATTGATTCCGACTCTTTGCCTCCTATCCCTTAACCCGTTTTTAATCCGTAAGAGAACTTGCCCTGTTGTCCCATGACTGCTAAGTTTACTCAGGAGTCTTTGGTGAGGTCCCTTGTCAAAAGTGTAACTATCAAGGCTTTTTAAAAAGCACCACCTTAGTATTATGAAAAACGCAGGCAACTGTGTCTTCCCGGGACAAGAAAGAATGAGAAAAGGAATGCAGCACCCGTTTTCTTTAAAGGGTCTGTGGAAAGATGTGCCAAGAACAGTGAGCGGCAGCAGGACTTCCTTTGCTCCTTTTGTCTCCAACGTCGCCACAAAGCCCTTCTCTGTCTCCTTTCCAAAGCAGCCGGGGCTTGTTTGCTTTGCCATTAAAGCGCTTCAAAGTGGCTGAGCCTGTTGTTTATATTCCGGTAGGTGCTGCTGGGCCTTCTCTACCTGGGCCTGTCTCTTCTCCGCTCCCCACCAGTGTTCCCTCTAAGCTGAGTGAGTGTGAGCTAGCTCACAGTTTTTTAGCCTCCGGCTCACACATTTTTGTCTCAGCTCGGGAAGGATGAGGCTCCAGAGCAAACTCATTTATGCAGTAGCCAAATTGCTCGCTCACAACTTTAATGCCCAGGAGCTCATAAAGCAGAATTTCTGCAAGACTCTGCAGCTTAGAGGGAGCACTGCTCCCCACCAAGGGCTTTTCTTTGATTTTTTTAAAAAACATCCTTTACTAGTTTGTGGATTGATCCAGGTGGGTAGCCGTGTTGGTCTGAAGCAGCGGAATGAAGTTTGAGTCCAGGGGCACCTTTAAGAGCAACAAAGTTTTATTCAAGGTATGAGCTTTCGTGCATGCGCACGAAAGCTCATACCTTGAATACAACTTTGTTGCTCTTAAAGGTGCCCCTGGGCTCAACTTGGTTCTTAGTTTGTAGATTTGTAGCAGGCATTTTGTGGCCACACCCACCACAGTGCATCGGAATTCCAAAGGTGCTGACAGGCTCAAATGCGTGGGGGATGCCTGTTCTAACAGAATCCATTTTAGCCAACGTGGACATCGCAGCTATACAGTTTTTTTTAAAAAAAATAAGTGTTCCGTTCTCACTATAAAAGCGGTCGGCAAAATGCAGACAAGAAAATCCGTATTTGAGGGGGAAAGGAACTCTGCAGACGGTGTCGGGCAGATGGGTACGGGGTTCAAACCCACCCTTTACTGTTAAACTCCCTGAACAGTGGTGGACAAGGTCTTCTACAGCCTGGACTACCTTGACAGGTTGGTAGTAAGGTTAATGTGCCCCATTGTGCCCCCCCCCTTTTAAGTAGGAAAAGACTGGTGAGATTTCAAATAAAATAAATGACAGGGCAAAAGCCATACCTTCTCCCTAATGCTCTTGCCAAGGCACTTGGGATTCTTGTGATAGCTGCCAAAGGATTTATCTGGGAGGCTGAGAAGCCAGAAACACAAGAAATACTGGTGCTCAAATGTGTTCATTTAAAAAAACAAACCAAGAACTGAAGAATCATGATTCTCTTTGCTTTAAGAGCACCTTTAATTTTTTTTTTTTAAATTATATTTCACAGGATATGATAAGTTGATTTCTCAAGAGTTCCGTATCGGCCTAGAATTAATTTAACCAATTGCCACTTTGATTATAAAACAAAAGAGATCAGGCATACGTCTACACCCCGTCCCCAAAATCCCTCTTTATTCTCAGGCTGCAAGACCTGCATATATATTAGTCAGCATTTTTATTATTTCGAGCTTATAACAAAATGCTACCAGTACTTTCACGTCTCCATTGTGCTTAGTGCTGTACAATGATAAATACTAAAAAATCCTTTCACGCATCACAAATTCGGCCTCGGATCTGATGAACGGGCCAGGGTTAACGTCTTAAATGTTAGCTCCATTGACTCGGTGGGTAGAGCATGTCAGTTTGCATGCGGGAATCCCCAGGTTCCTTCTGTCCTCTCGGGTGAAAAAAATCAGGCAACGGGCGATGTGGAAGACTGCGGCCTGAAACCTGACCTGGACAGACCGATGCTATGCTTGGAGGCAACTCCACGTGTTCACATGGAGTGCCGAGTCAGGTCTTCGGTCCTTCTAGCTCAGCATGGTCTACTCTGGCTGGCAGTGCGTCAGGCAGAAGCAGGTTTCCCCCACCACCACCAAGTCAGAAGCTAGGTGGTGATGGAAAAGGAAAGGAGCAGCGTAAATACCAAAGGGCAAGACGCACTTTAAAAACAGTATTCACCCTGATCCTGGTCTGATCCAGCCATCTTTCTAGCATCTCCCCTGCGTTTGCATCACTGTTATGGTCAATGTAGGGAAGCAGGTAGATGGATGGATAAATAGGGCAGGCGTCAAGTTCCGGATGTGTCTTTTAAAAAAGGAATCATAATCATTAGATCAGGGGGAGCCCAGCCTTTTGGAGCCCGTGGGCAGCTTTGGAATTCTGACCCAGGCTGGTGCTGGTGGGTGCAGCCACAGAACGGCTGCCGCGGGGAAGAGGCAGGCGGCCACGAAAGGGGTCCTGCTCCAGGAGGCGAAACCACGTACACAATGGAAGCCCAAGTGCAGGGGAAAGGGAGGGTAATTTTAAAAATACACTGGAAAAAAGGAGTGAGAGAGAAGAAAACCAACACTGTCGTGGCAACTCCCGCAAAAACAATGTTATTTTAAGCTACCGAGCCGACTGGTTCTCTCGTGGCCAATTGGAAGCCCTGGCTCCACTCACTTTCTAGCAACACTTGGGAGGGTGGGCATGAAAAGTGTCGGCGGGTGCCAGTGTGCCCATGGGCACTACATTGGGGACCCCGTGCATTAGATGAAGTCACAGAGCCTTTTCTACCACGGTCACAACAGCATCACTCGTTTGCAAGAGGAGGTGAGGGGGAAATTGCACTGAGATGCTTGACTACTTCAAAACTTCTCTGGGAATGGAAGCTCAAACTCGGAGGGGCAGCAGGGCTTTAGCTGCCTTGCCGGAAGCTGTGGATCTGGGTCGAGTACTTCTGGAGCTGCTCTGTAGATTCCTCTTCCCCGCACTGCTGCTGGTAATGTTCATAGAGCTTGGATCTGCTGCCAGAACTGGACCCGTCGACGGCAGAAGGGAGGTGTCCGTTTGACATCCTGAGAATCGTTGAGGTGAGAGACTTGATGTAGTTTTTGGCCAAGGTGAGGGTCTCGATTTTGGACAGCTTGTTCTCCGCCCGGACGTGCGGGATGACTTCCCTCAAGGCCTGGAAAGCATTGTTCAGGTTGTGCATGCGCTGGCGCTCACGTTCGTTGCTCTCCAGGCGTCGCAACCGCCGGTCTTTGCTGCTCCAGGGAAGCTTCGCGGACCGCGCGGCAGTCTTGCCGCTTTCTTTGTTCCTCTTTTCCTGGCGCCGCGAACATTTCAGAAGCTCATCTTTCTTCTGGGCTGGTTCCTGGCGTGCAGCGTCCTCCTGGACTGCGTGCCTGCGCTTTGCTCCTTTGCTTTTGGCCTTCATTGTTGGTGGGGGGAAAGGGAACGAGGCGGCCCTTTTATTTCTTTATTGGAATGAGCTTCTGGCCCTAACCAGAGGTCTGTTTCGAAGAGAGAACAGGCTCATCAATAGGCTGCTGAGCCAGAATCCCAGCCTCAACAGAAGTCACATGGCCAGGACCACAGAGCGGGAACACCGAAGGACAACAGCCGTGGGGTCCCACTCCTGCAGTAGACAAGAGCCTTTTTAAGTACACAGAACACTGAAACACACCATGTACTAGAATTTAGTATGCAGCATGCAAATATGACAGTCTCATTCATTACCATGAATGCCAGCTCACAAGGCAGGCAGGCAGGTTTCCTCTGCCACACTGAAAACCACAGCTCTAAAAGATCCCTGGGCCACTGTTTATGATCCATCGACTCAGTGCTAAGATTACTGCTCAGTAAAAAGTTTCCTACCATGATTTGGATGGTCCAGGTCAGAGGGGACTGTAAATGTCGCTAGAATCACAAGAGTGGGAAGGGGTCCTACAGGCCATCTAGTCCAACCCCCTCCTGCTCAGTGCAGGATCAGCCTAGACCAGGGGTGGCAAAACTTGCTTAATGTAAGAGCCACAAAGAATAAATCTCAGATGTCTGGGAGCCACAAGACCTGGACACACACTTTTTAATTGAAAAATATGCAAATTTGCATACTAAATTAAAGAGACAAATGCCTTCTCCGAGCCAAGCCAGCCTGGTGGTGTGGCAGGGCTTGGAGAACACGTTTAACTGTAGATGGGGAGGGAGGGGAGGAAGAAAGTGGAAAGAAAGCAAACAGATGGGGGGGTGAAAAGAAAGCAACTTTAAATGCATCCTCCAAGCCCCCCCCCCCCCCCACTCTCCCTGGCTTGGCTTGGAGAACGGATTTAAAGAGACAAATGCTTTTTCCAAGCTGGGGGGGGGGGGCGCTTTGAGAATTCATTTAAAGTGAAAGATTTCTTTCTTTCTCTACTCCTCACCCCCTTCAGGCCTACCCAGGGAGGGGAACACTGGCCGGGGAAGGGAAGACCGATTGGGGAGACATGGCTCCCCTTTGCTTCCCCAGCTGCCCTGCCGGGAGCCACACAATATGTGTGAAAGAGCCACATGTGGCTCCCGAGTCAAAGTTTGGCCACCCCTGGCCTAGAGCATCCCTGACAACAAGTGCTTGTCCAGCCGCTGCTTCGAGACTGCCAGTGAGGGGGAGCTCACCACCTCCCTAGGCAGCTGGTTCCACAGTTGCACAACTCCTACTTTAGCTTTCTGAAATACTATTTCTTAGTGTATCTCAGAAGCCAAGCAGGGTCGGCCCAGGTTGGGAAGCCGAGGCAGGCACTGGGAAACCACCTCTGTTGGTCTCTCGCCCTGGAAACCCCACAGGGTCGTCAGAAGTCAGCTGTGATTTAACAGGACTTTCCACCATCAAAGAGTTTCTAAGTCTTGAGATGGAGCGGGTCACCACTCAGACGGTGCCTGGCACAATATCTACCTTGAGCTGCATCCTGCCGAAGAAAATGGGCTAGCGTGAATGCAAAGCACTCGCTCGCCCTGTGGACTGCATTACTTGGCAGTGCATGAGGTGTGTCTGACCCAGAGCCAAATCGCACTTCAAAAACTGGCATTCGAGCACAGCTTTAAAAAAAGCGCACCCTTAAGTCTTACTTATTGGTAATGAGTTCTACGATATTGTGCATCGTCTCGCTGGATTCAGTCCCCTTTTTTTCTCCATCACCCGTGCATCAAAGAGCACATCCCAGCTCAAGAGGCCTGTGGGAGCTTCATCAGACCTCTGACAACTCCCGAGGTTGCTTGTGAAACCACAGTGAAAAGAGGAATACTGGCAAACGTCCAGGGCTGATTCTCCACCACAGCTACCCAGGTGACGGCTTGGGGCAGCCCTTGGAGAAGGTCTCCAATGTTTCCTGCCATGGCAGCTTGGGAGGTGATTGGCATCCTCCCCCCTTCCTGGGCCTGCCAAGCTCTGGACCTAGCTGGGGGCACCATTGGCGAAGGCCAGGATGCGTGCTTTTGCTTGGGCCAGCGAAAGACCTTGGGCTAGCCCAGAAAGGGGTGTCACGTCCCTTGGGTGGGTCAATTGTTAATGGAGGCAGTGAAGAGGCCTAGACATTACCAGTCAACCAACTTACAGGGGCCGCAAATTTCTTCCCCTTGCACTCAGGTGCAAACCCCGTACCTCCTTCCTGGGCCTGAGCTCTTAGAGCCATCTCTTAGGTCTGTAAACACCATTTGTGAAAGCAACCAACTGTATTCCTGGGACACATTTCAGTACAATCACCAAGAACTCTGTTTCACTCAGCTTCCCACTGTATAGGATATAGAGATTAACTGCATATTTGCACAGTGTGGACACGGCCCTCACTTCCTTCCAATTCCCTCCTCCCTCGCAGTTGCTGCTTTCTCTTTTTATTCACGCTCCCCTCCTCCAGGTGGAGACGATCCACTGTCCTCCCAGCTTTGCTTTAAAATGTAGTTAACTTTTCCAAGCCAGCAAAAAAAAGAAGGGTTAGAACTCCAGACCAGGCCATTTGAAGCAGAAGGCTTTAAAAGGCGTTTTTAAAAAATCCATTTTCTGCTAATGGTCCTCTGTGAAAGATCTGCTCAATTTGAGATTGGTGGCATTTTAGGGATTAATGAGGTTTCTGAGGCAGAAGCTTTCGAGAATCAAAGCTCCCTTCATCAGATGCTAATGTTATCTGACGAAGGGAGCTTTGACGCTTGAAAAGCTTATACCCTGAAAATCTTGTTCATCTCTAAAGGTGCGACTAGACTCAAATCTAGCTCCTCTCCTGCAGAAATCTAGCTCCTCTCCTTCTGAAATGAGCTTCATGAATGCTCTAGCGCTCTCATGCACCACTGTCCCCATGCTTTTGTCGTCAGCTGTTTCCAACAGGCACTTTAATGGATTCGGGGCCAAAACCAAGTCGGGTGTCCTTACCTGTCGATGAAGCAACTGCCGGGGGCATTTCTAGCCATGCTGGGCCGGCATGGGCGGCAGCAGGACACAGCCTGAGAGCAAATGAGCAACCGGCATCCAGGAGAGCAAGTTCTTTTGGCTTCCCTGTTCCCTTGCAGACTGCTATACCGGGGCTAGGACACGTCACTTTAATGCACAAGCAAGGGAGAAGAGGGTGGAGTTTGGCTCAGGGGAGTCTTCTGCAAATAAGCCAAGAGTGTGTGTGTGTGGCAACAGCAAGATTATTGCAGGAAACTCTGCTCTGCCATGTGGGCCGGTGCTCTACCCAGGTTATATAGAAGAAAGATCCTGGCGCTGCCCCTGAGTTACGCAAGAGAGGCTCGTTGTGTTATTGTTTCCACTGGTCAGGGCCCATGAAGCGTGTGCACACAAAGGATTGCCAGGAGCGAAGTGTGCAGACTGTGACATTCACCTGCAAGTTTCAGGGGAGCAGCCATGTCAGCCTGCAGGGGAAGAGCCAGGTTCGAGTCCAAGAGCAGAGTTTCCAGGGCAGGAGCTTTCGAGAGTCAGCCCTCCCCTTGTCAGAGGCTGACGAAGGTGTGTGATGAAGGGATGAGCCGAGCCTGGACTCCTGAAAAGTTACAGTGGGTATCTTGCCGGTCCCAAAGGTGCAGCTGGACTTGGGCCTAGCTCTGGCTTTCTCCTTGTCATTACAAGAGGATCACAGCTCACAGAAACGTGCGTGCGTGTGTGTGTGTGTATTAAGTGCCCTCAAGCTGCTTGCGACTTGTGTTGACCCTGTGAATTAATGACCTGCAAAACGTCCCATCATTCACAGCCTTGGCTCAGGTCTCGCAGGTGGCGGGCTTCCTTGACGAATTATTATTATTATTTATTTATTTATTTATTTAGATTTATATCCTGCCTAGCCGAGTTACCGGTTCAAGGCGGCTAACAACAATTTAAAACAACAGTATAAAAAGTCAGCATAAAATAATAAAACCAACAGGAAACCACAAAAAGACAGCGGCCCACAGTACATCCAACGCTGAGTGCAGAGCCTAGCAAAAAACTAGGTTAGGAGGCTTCACCAGTTGATTTCCCGGGCCGAGCTTCCCTCGCTATTCTCCAGACCTCATGTTGGGTCTCCGTCTTTTCCTGCTGCCTTCAGTTGTTCCTAGCACAATTGTCTTTTCCAGGGACTCCTGTCTTCTCACGAGTGGGACCAAAGTGCGACAGTCTCAGTTTAGCCGTTCAGGCTCGATTTAATCCAGAACCCGCTTATTTGTCTTTTTAGTGGTCCACCAGATCCGTAAAACTCTCCTCCCAACACCACAAAAGGCTTGCCTAGGAAATTCAGCTCTACATTCATGGATGGAAAATGTCTCTAAACCAGACTGTATTTCCATGCTAGCAAAATTCTTAAGATGGGAAGTGTGGGAATAACCCCCACACTGACCACCACTGCCTATGTGGGAAAGATGAAACATAAGATCGGGTAAAGGTTCCCCTTGCTCAAAAGCCAGTTGAATCCGACTCTAGGGGGTGGTGCTCATCTCCGTTTCTAAGCTGAAGAGCCAGTGCTGTCTGAAGACTTTTTCCATGGTCATGTGGCCGGCATGACTAGACGCCGAGGTGCACGGAACGCTGTTACCTTCCCACCGAAGTGGTACCTATTTATCTACTTGCAGTTTCTTGCTTTCGAACTGCTAGGTTGGCAGGAGCTGGGGCCAGAGACAGGAGCTCACTCCGTCATGCGGCACTCGGGTTGCGAACGGCCGAACTACCGACCTTCCAGTCTGCAGTTCAGCGTCTTAACCTCTGAGCCACTGTCGCCTAGATGATCAGGTACACTTATCTATTTCACTCCCCAAGATTTCCTAAAAAAGGGTTGTTTTATGGACAAGATCACAAGGCTTTAGCAAGGCTCAAAAAACATGCTTCCTTCTTGCAGGTACAGAGACACAGGGGACGTTATTGGGCACAAGTCTGCAAAAGGAGCAGAGAATTCTGGGGCTAAGAGGAGGGAGACAGGCGCTCCTTTGTTTGGTGGACGAAGGCATCTTTAGTCCTCTCCAATGGTCTGTACCTTTGTTTGCAATCTTCTGCCTCCAGAAGACATGTCAGAGTCTTGTGACTCTGTTGCAACCGAACTCTGACTGAAAGACTGCCGGAACAGCCGTGCCAACCGCAGCATTCTTTTGCTTGAGCCCCAAAGAAGGAAACTCGATCCACAAAGCTCAGCCTCGGAAGTGAGCGACCATGGAAGCCCTTGCCTGCGGTGTTCTTCACACACAGAGATGCTGTTCTCCATCCGATCTAAGGAGGAAGAGCGTCAGCAAACCCAAAAGAAAACAACGCAGGAAAGGAGAAGGGAAGAGGTTAAAAAAAAATCAATACATTCCACTAGGTCCACAACGAAGTCTCAAAACCTGTTCATCTAGTTGTGTTATTTGTAGCTGCGTAGCTCTCTCTGTAACCAACTTTCCTTGACACAAGAAAAGTCTTTTTTTTTTTTTTCTCTGCCACACTGGCCCACTGAAGCTGGGTTAAGAAAACATTTTAAACCGCCCGCAAAATAAAAAGTGCCCAGAATACAGCAAGCTGATCGCCACAACTGTACTGGAGCCTTCTTGCAAAACTGGGCGTTATTTCCAACAGCGCTGCAGTGAGTCCTCAGGAGCCGGCAACAGAATTAATGGAGGAAGATACTGGATTTATAAATATATAGCTTTAATTTATTTTGAATATTAAATAAGGTGGTTTTTTTTAAATTACAAGCAGTCTTGAATCACTCTATGTATGATCAAATGTACAGTAGAAATATTACAATCGGTTTTAAATTTACACAGTTTTAAAGACAATTCGACCTGAATTTTTCTTCTAACTATAATATTGCCGTAAACCTCATACCTGTATTAAATTCCAATAGGAAAACCTCTCTGTTGTGGTTGTTACATAAAAGCATACATTTGAAAGTTTCCACAGCTTAAGTCACCTCACCTAAACCCATAAGAAACTACATCTAAAATCATTACCTAAAAAAGTTGAGGACCTGCCCTGCAACTCCACATACCATTGCAAGCTCTTTGTTCTCCGTTGTGTATTCTGTGTTTAATATTTATCACTCTGTGAGCCATCTGGGAAGAGAGACAGACCGGCCTTCCGCACAAGGTCTCAGCGCCACTGAAAAGCTGAGCAAAGATTTCAAAAGGTCCGAAGCAAAGAGAGAATTGACCGCATGGGGACGACTGCGCTCCCCAAAAACAACCATGGCAGGAAAGAAAAGATGAACCAAGCGCATCGCATCCATGTACGTTGGCAAGCGAGGGCACACGCTGCTCCAGAAGATGCCACTTAGGCAGGGTCTGAGTTCCTTGTGGCGTAACAGCCCTGCCTTTGGCAATCTGAATGCACTTGACGCCAGCCCTTTCCACAGTCTCCATGGGGAAGGGGAGGGGAAGAGGGCGACCTGCCCCCCACAGGAAACAGTACTATCACATAAAAAGTCCAGAAATTAGATGTGTATATAAAAAGGAAGACTCAAGCGCCGAACCGTCCGAGAAGTGCATTCCCCAGGAAAGGAAAGGAACAAGTACAAAGGCAGCCAGCTGGACGAGGCAAAGCGACCAAGAAGCAAAATGAACGGCTTTGTACAATATAGGGACTGCCAACAGGCCACCTGCTGCTCAGCTATGTACAATTTTACACATTCATACAGATAATACATGGATATAAAAGGGTGTATGATACAATCCTATATATAAACCAGGACATAAACCATTTTACATATTTCCTCACGATTTTTTTTCTTGTTTTATGTAGAATACTTCAAGTATTGGGAGTGGAAGGGGGGGGGTCAGCACAGAGTATTTTTTTTTTAAGGAAATGCAAAAATGCACCAGTTTCAAAAACAATACACAACAAGAGTACCATGTGACTTCGACGGTTCAGGTCCCGACCTGCCTTCAGCGTTTGCCAAAGTTTGGTCATCCAGCGGTTGGCAGACCTGCTCCGTTTCCGGATGAGCGCTTTTTCTTTTTTGTTGAAGCTGGCTATCAGGCTGCCCCCCCCCCTCCCACAGATGTCCTCGCAGGCACGACTGCCCACATCCAGCCGCCTAGTCTCTCTCCCCATCTTCGCTGCTTCCTGTGGGAAAAGAAAGAAAACCATCAGATGGCAAAGATGCTTCGATGTTTTACCTCCCAAAGGAGCCCCCTTGAGACTAAAGATTTTTCTCTGGGCCTTCTTTCCAGGACAGTTTCCCTATGCACGTTCCACAGAAATGAGGAAAGACTCTTAAAACAACAGAGCTGCTGTGGTGGCGGAACTCGCCACTTACCCTCAATAGTTGCATTCAGACGTCACAGTAAACCAGCATGCAACCAAACCCCAATGTCAGTTACGATATCTGAGAGCAGACAACCCAACAAATCAGAATCCCAAATTAGGGCTTGTTAGTCTGAAACCACAAACCGCAGTTTGTTGAGCAGCACTGGGGTCATGCGGTTACCTAGCCCACTAAACCGTGGTACTGAGCAGATTTTCTCCCTGCTGAAAGCAGGCCAGGATTTCTCACTTACAGTGCAATCCTAAACATAGTTATGCTCCACCAAGTACACTGAAGTCAACAAGATCAGAAGGGTGTAACCGTGCCAGTCCGCTAGACCAACCACAGTTTGCTGCATAGTCACAGTTTATTTAATGAACTATCTCATGACGCCTGCAGGGTGCGTTGTGCTGCAAGTGGGTCCCAAAGGGCTGGACGTATTTTTTTCCCTCCCTCAAAAAAGACCCTAAAGCACAGTGGCAATTCCCCTCCTGTGCTGAAATCCACCCCCCATGGGACACACCTGGAAGTCTCCCAGGCACAACTGTCCAAATCACACACTTCAATGTCACCGTTCGGGGCATGGAGAAAGCTGTGCCTTATCTGAAACTCTGGCCTCTATTAATAAAAAACCAAGCAAAGAGTATTATCAGCTCTTCTAGTGCAAGTGCAAACAACGACACTTAGCCGAATTCCAAAAATGAACTCCTGTACCAACACAACCAGGACCAGGGTCACCGCAGCTGTTCAAAAGAGATCCATGTTCTAATTCTACCATAAACACACACACACACAAACAGGTCACCGATGAACTTGCTTACTTGGCATGCTCAAAACAACAACCGGGATCGCAGTTTCTATTACAGAAAATAGAAACAAACACCATGATATGCTTGGCTGATACATTTATTAAAGCATTTTACAGTCAGTGTATAAATCTTACGTCACATTACAGAGAAGTACATCCTTATAATATTACAACGCGCAGTCCATTCTCATGATGTTGCTACGAGTACCTGGATGTTAAGCTCGTTTCGTCAAAGCCTTCCTCAGGACTATTCCTATTGTCTCCAAAATTATCAGCCTCTTGTTACATTTTCCCAGCCAACTTCAGAAGGCTTTTTGCATCTGGTTAAAGAAGAGGTTCAGAACTGGCTTGCTCCCAATATAAACACTGAATTGTAACAAGAGGCTGATAGCGCTGAAGACAATAGGAATTCTCCTGAGGAAGGGGGCTCATAGCAACATCACGGGGATGTAACATCATGAAGACAGACTTCTCTTTGTAATGTTACAAGAATGTACTTCTCTCTAATGTGAAAATGTTAGCCGGCATATTGCAGTGTTTGTTTGTTTGTACTTGGCATGCTCTGCATCCTGAAGGGTTTGGGAATTCTTTCTGGCCAACAAAATCAGCTCAAAAAGTTTGCAAACACCAGGTTCTGTGTAACACGGCTGACCACTGATCCGTCAAGGTTCAACACGGCCCCCTAGTGTTTCCAGCAGGAAGAGACCCCGGGAAGCAAAGATCTGTGTGGTTCCCACTCTGAAGTCCTTAACAGGACCTTCATCCTAGACCCCACCCCCGCCAACCTTGGCTGGGCCCTGCTGGAAAGAAGCAGCGCAGCTGCAGGAGGCAATATACTGGGTAGACGTGACCTGAATGGAGAGGGGAACTTCAAGGAAACCCATGAGAGAAAGAGAGAGAACCAAATTGGATCACAGAAGTTCCAGCAGCTGAGCTTCAGCCAGGCTACCATTTAAAAGTGCGGCAAACCCCCCCACCTCACCCCCAAAGTTGAACCTGGGGCGGCAATTCTGCCTTCACCGGTACATAACTTCAGCATTTCCCAGCAATCCTGATGCAAGGGACAACCGAGTGCTTGAAGGGAAAAATACTTGCCTCCCTGTTCAATATCGGAATCCGTAAGGTGAGTGAGAGAAAAGCTGGCAATGTTTGCCGGTGAGACAGTGAACCTAGAGTAAGGTGACGAACGCGACCAGGCTTGCTCAGGGCTTCGAGGCAGTGGCGGAGGGGAGAAGTACTTGGACGTCTGAAGGGAAGGTGTGGAATTGACAAGAGTGTTTGCTGCCCTGCATACGAAAGAAGGCTCTGGAGAAGAGAAGTCATCGTCCCATTCGAAGCCTCCACCTAAGACACACAGGAGGAAAACTGAGCGAGAGAAAACAGAAACCACAGAGACCGTAACCTCCAAGGGACTGACTCCCGACGATTTTTCAGCAGAGACGACTGGCTCTTCTCTGCAGCCACCACCATAGATCTTAAATGCAAAGTACGCCCCCCCCCCTCCTGGGAAACAGCAACAGCCACAGCTAGCCAGGACAGCTTAGTGCTGTGTGCACAGTATTTAAGACACCGAATCTGGCAAGCACATGGCTGCTCAACAGGCTAAAATTCTGCTGTCTGCACTTCATGAAAGCAGCCTCAGCCACATGGGCCAAACAAATGAGCGACTGGGAATGGATGTATGGAGACTGGGTCTAAAAGCTGTTCATATCAGAACAGAGAACTTCCTTTTATACCAGGCACTTGAATGCAAACCAGCAGTGTCCAACATGAAGACATCTTGGATTTGCTTAGGCCCTGCAGGCCACCATGTTTTCCTGACCTTCTCGCCAAGTAAGGAGAGAATGCCTGAAGGTTTCCAAGCGTCTGTCCCTGCAGATGTGGTTCAAACTATGAAATTCCTTCTTCAGGGAGACTGGTCTAGCCCCACGAAGCATCGCCTTCTGCTAGCAGGTAAAAACTCCTCTCTTTGGTCTGACGTACCCTAACTAGGGATGGGCACGAACCGAGAAACAAACCACGGTTCAAGCATGAATCAGGACTGCTTGTGGTTCATTTCGAACTGGTTTGTTCGGTCGTGTTATTCCTGAATCCAAAAACAAACCACCTGTTTCCGGTAGAGGTTCATTTGGTTCATTAGAGCAGTTCATTCTCCAGACCGTCTAATGACAATGCAATTGATTCGTAGTGGGCAATGCTGGGGGTGAACTTGTGGAGAGCCCTAGAAACACCCAATAGCAGGAATCCATAGCTGTAGCTGACAGCTCTGGGAGCCAACCACAGAGCTCCCATTCTGCTCTGTGGGAGCAGATTGTATGTATACAAACCACACCCTGACTCAGCTGCTTTCACTTTGCAGCAGGAAGAGAAAGGAGTTCAAATCTACATCTGACTTTCCCCACTGGAATCATTCTAGTTTCAAAAAAAAAAAGTCTATACCTGTTTCTAGTTTCAAACCATACTTGTTCTAGTTTAAAAGTTACTGTTTACATTCGTTAATTGCCCTCCTGTGGTCAAGCTAGCATTATGCTGCTTTAAACAGATGCTGCTGCTTAGTACTCTTCAGACCCAGGGAGTGAAATTTGAAACCAGCGTGAAATGAGCGTAGGAAAAGACAGCAGTCAAACTACTTCAGAGTTGGGAAGAACTGCACGGCTGATTTAAAGGGAGGCTAGAGCTGAGCTTTCCCAGGGGCACCTGCTTTGGGGGGCTATAACTTAGACGCCCCAAATCCAATCTTCACCAAACCTGGAAGGTGGGTGGAGGAGAGCCTGCTGAAGACCCCCCCCCCCCTGAGTCTGGCATCTCTAACTTGTGAAGGGTCTGATCTACCACCTCCCAAACTCACAAACTGAATGAACCACAAACCGGTTCGGGAAAACAGGAAATGTTTATGGTTCATGTACTCCAATGAACCACAAGTCACCACTTTCCCGGTTCATGCCAATCCCTAACCCTGACACTATGTATGCATTTATTCATTTATATCCCACTCTTCTCACCAGTTGGGACTCAAAGCGGCTTACAGCATCATTTTGGGGGGGGGGGGAGGGGGGTTTAGAAGAAGAAGAAGAAGAGGAGATTGGATTTATACCCCGCCCTCCACTTCCCAAGGGAGTCTCAGAGCGGCTTACAAACTCCTTTTCCCTTCCCCTCCCCACAACAGACACCCTGTGAGGTAGGTGGGGCTGAGAGAGCTCTTTCCCAAGCTGTCCTTGAGGGAACAGCTGGTACAGAGCTATGGCTTGCCCAAGGTCATCCAGCCAGGTGCAAGTGGAGGAGTGGGGAATCAAACCCCGTTCTCCCAGATTAGAGTCCGCACACTTAACCACTACACCAAACTGGTTTAAATATCAATGTTTAAATCAAAAAGGAAGTTCTATTTCCTGCAAGGCCAGAGGGAGGGAGGGAGGGAGGGAGGGAGGGAAGAAGAGAAGAGATTGGATTTGTACCTTGCCCTTCACTCACTTGGAGTCTCCGAGCGGCTTACGAACTCCTTTCCCTCCCCCTCCCCACAACAGACACCCTGTGAGGTCGGTGGGGCTGAGAGAGCTCTTTCCCAAGCTGCCCTTGAGAGAATAGCTGGTACAGAGCTATGGCTTGCCCAAGGTCATCCAGCCAGGTGCAAGTGGAGGGGTGGGGAATCAAACCCGGTTCTCCCAGATTAGAGTCCGCGCACTTTAACCACTACACCAGACTGGCACCTGCCTTTTGTGCCTGGAGTGAGAACACATACAAGAAGCCCCTCCCCACAAGCACCTTTCTGTTAAACCCAGCAACATTTAAAGAAAAAACCAAAACAGCGTTTTGTAGAAGTACCTTCTTCATCAGTCGAGCTTTCCGAATTAGTAAATTTGTTCAAGTAACCGAGACCCGAAGCTGGAGGAGCAGCGTCGCTGGAGCCTGAGTGGTTGGATTCAGGAGCCTGGTTCCCAAGTTCTTTGGTTGGCGTTTCCTGGAAGATCCAGAGGAACCTCCATCAGTCACTTGTTCTCGCGGACCTGGGATGGCCTTCGCACCTTACGCTTTGGGGGAATCTGATTCCGGTGGGTAGCTGTGTTGGTCTGAAGCAACTGAACAAAGTGTGAGTCCAGTGGCACCTTGAAGACCAACGAAGTGTAATTCTGGGTCTAAGGTTCTTCCAAGTGTGCCTGCACACGAAAGCTTATCCCCAGAATTAAACTTTATTGGTCTTAAAGGTGCCGCTGGACTCAAACTTTGTTCTTCTGGGGGGTCTGATGTAGATCTCACGTTGCTCAGCCCTTCTTTTAACACGAGGCACAATCTCTGCGCTTGTGGGCCACCTTCATTCTGTTTCAGTGAAACACATCAGGAGACACCTGATCTGCACATTTCATGCACCCTCCCCTTAAACTAGAAGCAGAGGGCGGCCTTAGCAAAGCCCCCCGTTTTCTACTACTTCTACCAAGCCGGAGTGTCTCTACACCATCTCTGTAAGGACCGTGCCACTCAAGTTCTATATTCTATGGGGACTAACTATAAACAAATTTATCAGCCCATATTACACACACACACACACCTCCTCGTCTTTGCTCTTCTTGAGCCACAAAAGAATAGGTTATTCTTCTTTGTGTGATGGCTGTTTTTAAAATGTAAACATTTTATTTAATCGTATAATATTACAGTTTTTCAAGCGAACCGAGTACAATCATTCAAGTATACGCGCTATTCTGCCTTTTCTGTGGGTGGCAGAAAGTGCCACCAAGTCTCAGCTGATTCTTGCCATGGCCCGTCTCTGAGTCACAACCTTGGCATTCCTTGGGGGGCTCCCATGCACATGAGAACATGAAGCTGCCTTATACTGGATCAGACCCTGGGTCCATCAAGGTCAGTAGTGCCTGCTCAGACTGGCAGCGGCCCTCCGGGGTCTCAGGCAGAGATCTTTCTCACCACCTCCTGCCTGGTCCTTTTAACTGGAGGTTCTGGGGACTGAACCTGGGGCGACCTTCTGCATGCCGAGCAGAGGCTCTTCCACTGAGCCACCGCCCCTCACACATCCACGTACAAACTAGGATCAACCCTGCTTAGCTTCGAAGATCTGATGAGAACGGGCCAGCCTGGCAATCCAGGGCAGGGCAGGAGACCAACAGAGGTGGGTTGCCATTTATTGTCTCTGCAAAGCAACCCAGGACTTCCCTGGTGGCCCTCCCATCCAAGTAACTAACCAGGGTCGACCCAGCTGGCATTCCAAGATCTGACGAGATGGGACTAACCTGGGCCATCCAGGTCATGCCATAGTCCCGCTGTACAGTGCATTGGTCAGGCCATGCACCATGGAATATTGTGTGTAGTTCTGGAGGCCTCCCTTCCAAAAAGGATGTGGACAAAATGGAGCGGGTGCAGAGGAGGGTGATGAGGATGACTGGGGGCCTGGAGACCAAGAAGCCCTATGAGGCAAGGCTGAGGGACTTGGGAATGTTCCGTCAGGAGAAGAGGAGGTGTGTGTGGGGGGGGGGACACGATCACTCTCTGGAAGTATCGGAAGGGCTGTCCCTTAGAGGAGGGCAGGGAGCTGTTCCCGTGGGCAGCAGAGGAGAGGACTTGCAACAATGGGTTTAAATTAAGGGCAGGAAGATACTGGCTGGAGATTAGGGGAAACTTTTTCACAGGAAGAATTGTGCAACAGTGGAATCAGCTGCCTAGAGCGGTGGTGAGCTCCCCCTCCCTGGCCGTCTTCAAGCAGCGGCTGGAGAAACCCTTGTCAGGGATGCTCTAGGCCAGGGGTGGGCAAACTGTGGCTCGGGAGCCGCATGCGGCTCTTTCACATATATTATGTGGCTCCCAGCAGGGCGGCTGGGGAAGCTAAATATCATTAGCAAACAAATATCATTGGACAAATTAATATCATTATCAATATCTGCTTTTACCCCTTTTGTTATTATTTTTGGCAGTCTCATTTAATGTTAATAAAAAGCAAATTTGCTTATTTTCCAATAAAAGCAGGTAATATTTGTTCATGTCTTGTGGCTCTCAAACATCTGTTTATTCTATGCGGTTCTTACGTTAAGCAAGTTTGGCCACCCCTGTTCTAGGTGGCTCTTACGCTGAGCAAGTTTGCTCACCCCTGCTCTAGGCTGATCCTGCATTGAGCAGGGGGTGGGACTAGACGGCCTGTATGGCCCCTTCCAGCTCTATGTGATTCTATAATTCTATGATTCCAGGACTCTGCCTTTTCTAACACTAGTTGAACATGTCTCTGTAATCTCCATTTCTTCACCCCATATTTCATCTTTCCCCTCCTTAATTAAGATGCAAGCTTGAAAATGACACCAGCTAAAAATATAAATCAAATGTCAAAAAAAGAGAAAGAAAATGACAAAACAAGGGTAAAGCATCCTTCTGGAAACTCACAGAATTTGATCAGCTGATAAGTGGACACTTGTAACTAAATGTGATTATTTCAAGAATATTCCAAGCAATGTTATTTCAACCGGGATTCTCTTTAGGATCCTCCTCCTAAAATTCACAGTTTCTACGCTCACTGAATACACACCAAAACAAGCAAATAAACGAACAAAAATCAGTGCTGTTGTACCCAGGCATGCACACCCAAAGACATCAGGGTACACATGTCTTCTTATGGGAGACGGCTCCCACTGCAGACTCCCCCCCCCCCGTCCACTATGCTGGTTCTGAAGGTCCACAGACTACCAGGAACAAAATTTGAAAGGGGGGGGGGTTTCAGGGGGATGCAGCAGCCAGAAGGGAAATTACCCTCCCCTCTTAAGAAAATGTTACTTGCTTTAAGTCTTCAGAAATGTCTGCATACTTTTAGTGCAAGCAACAGAATTAATAAGTAAGATCTCAGAATAACAGAGGCTAATATTTCAGACAACACCCAGAGCGTTCCAGATATTCTCCATGATTCTGCTGCCCTCTCACAGTTTATTTCTGTGTCTTTTCAGAAAACCCTAAATTTGCCATGCTGGTCTCTCTTCCCACATGGTATAAAAGGCACCTTGTGGCTATCTTATTACAGAAGTAAGAACAAGAAACGCAACCTTGGAACTTGTGAAATAGGTCAACTATATTCAGAGCATATGTACATATGCTGCTCTAACTGAAAGACCCACACACAAACCCCAGGTGTGTTTTATAGTTACAGAAATCATGGTTTTGAGCCCTGTATGATTTTGGGCTCAGCTCATTCCTTACTGGGCACAATTAACAGCAATTAATACCTATTTTATGCTGAGCTGTACCTAGCTGTACTGTTTCACTGAAAGATGATGGAGCTTTGTTCACAAGAGATCATAACCATTACCCCAAAAGTAGCAAAACTACAACCGATTTGATCAGGTCAACTGATTCGACCAGGTCAACTGAATAGCCCTGCCACAAATGCAGCAAAGGGCTATGCTCCAAGTGGCATAAGAATTAAGAACTCCCGTCATCCAACTGGCCCGAGAGCCGGTTTGGTGTAGTGGTTAAGAGCGGCGGGCTCTAGTCCGGAGAACTTGGTTTGAGTCCCCACTCCACCACATGCAGCCAGTTGGGTGACCTTGATTTAGTCACAAGTTCTCTCAGAGCTCACAAGTTCCTTCACAGCTTTCTCTCAGCTCTCTCAGAGCTCCACCTACCTCACAGAGTGTCTGTTGTGGGGAGAGGAAGGGCAGGGGAGACGCTCCGAGACTCTGAGTGAAGGGTGGGGTGTAAATCCAACCTCTTCTAGAGAATAGAAGCAGCCTGTTTGTGCATGATATAAGGTTAGCAGGTCCCTTCTGGCAACTGGTGAGGGAGACCGACCAACAGCAGGAGAGACCTAGGCTGGTGTTGCAGCAGTGTCATAAGCAATGCGGCCGTGTCCCTTTTGGTGGGCACCGGAAGTGACGTTATCCTGGTGGTGCAGGATGCTTTGGTCAAAAACTCTGTGGTAGATGTCTTTGTCCAAATACTAGAGTGTCCCACATCACCAGCGATGCGATAACATCATTTCTGGGGCATGCCAGAAGTGATGTCACGGGTGGCATCAGCAGCTTAGAGTGGCAGGGCCTGGCAGCCCCGCTGTATGAGCGTGGTGGGGATCAGGAAGTCCTAGTGTTGGGGAAGTGGGTGGCAATTTCACCATCGGCTTTTCCCCCAGATCAAAAATGCCTCAGAAGGTAACAAGGACAAATCTCTTCCCCCCCCCCCTAAAGCTTAAAACAGCCCAGAAATTGGGGGGGGGGGGTTAGTTCTTGATCCAGGAAACAGCCCAGGCAAGGGAAGGACTGTGACCCCAATCCATACACCTGCCACCACTATAGCACCCCCCAGCATCTACCATTTAGAGCCATCCTACACAAGGAGGTCCAGCCACCAAACTCCAGTGTTACATGTACTCTGAGGTTAAACTACAGAAGAGGAGGAGATGGGATTTATACCCCGCCCTTCACTACCCAAAGGGGTCTCAGAGCAGTTTACAATCTCCTGTCCCTTCCCCTCCCCACAACAGACCCCCTGTGAGGTGGGTGGGGCTGAGAGAGCTCTAACAGAAACGGCTCTTTTTCAAGGACAGCTCTGCCAGAGCTATGGCTTGCCCAAGGTCATCCAGCAGGTGCAAGTGGAGGAGTGGGGAATCCAACCCGGTTCTCCCAGATTGGAGTCCGCGCACTTAACCACTGCATCAGGAAAAGGTCGCCAAGCTCTTAACTTACAAAGAAGCCTGCATGTTGTATCAAACTTTCAAAAAAAGAAACCACAAGGAACTACATCTCTGCTCTGCTCTGAATATTGACTTCAGCATTTTTGGAACACCTTTTATTCAGGCAGTATCAAGCTGTTCTGCCAACCTGATTGCGAACTGGGGTGACCCAGTCACTCCGGAACCTCAACCGATCCTGATAAATTTAAGACTACAGCAGGGGTCCCCAACGTTTTTGAGCCTGTGGATGCCTTTGCCATTTTGAAAGGGAGTGGGGAAGCAGAGCCACGCCCACAATAGCCACCTCAGGAGGCGCAGGGAAGAAAAAAATCCTGGAGAGGGGACGGAAACACAATCCGACTAAGCAACCAGCTGCTCACCAGTCAGAAGAACATAAAGAGAAGCCAACGTTGGGTCAGGCCAGTGGCCCATCCAGTCCAACACTCTGTGTCACACAGTGGCCAAAAACACCAGGTGCCCTCAGGAGGTCCAGCAGTGGGGCCCGGACACCAGAAGCCCTCCCACTGTTGCCCCCCAAGCACCAAGAATACAGAGCATCACTTGCCCCAGACCGAGAGTTCCTATCTATACCTTGTGGCTAATAGCCACCGATGGACCTCTGCTCCTTATCTACAGATCTAATTCCCAAGTGCCCCCTGTGCGTGCGGATACTTATTTCCGCAAATCAGGGGCACATGGAGGGTAAAGTGATTATCCTGCACACGTGGGCCGCTCCCCAGGGCTGCAGAAAAATCTAAAAACTGTAAAAAAAAACATACGGGGAAGTTATAGATGGCCAAAAAGTAAATCAGTGTCCACTGCGCGTGCGCAGGAAACGGACTCACCGGGAGGCAGAGGACAAGGAGCCTTCCTCGCCACCCTCCCTCCCTCCCGTGGTTCTGACTGCACCGTGGCCACACCCCCTCCACCGAATGGTCCAGCAGCATCTACCTTGCGATTTTCACTCCCTCCCTTCACAGCCTTCCGCTTGCAAGAAGAAAGCACACACTTACTCAAAAGGGGGGGGGGGGAGCCAGCAGAAAATAATCATGTCTGAGTCTGCCCTTGAAGCAGGCAAGAGAAGTTCCCAGTGCCTCCGCTCTTCCCTCTTTCCCATCCTCCTCCCAGGTTTTATGTTTTACTGTTACAGGGGAAAGAAAAAACAGAGTGGGTGGGAAGAAAAATCTTTTCTTCTTCAGAGATTGCAGGAGCTTGAAGGTAGGTTGGCTGTTGGGTGGGAAGGAAATAGGGTTGCCAACTCCAGGTTGGGAAATTCCTGGACATTTGAGAAGTGGAGCCTGGGGAGGGTGGGATTTGAGGAGGGACTACAGACCAGTATAGTGCCATAGACTCCACCCTCCAAACCAGCCATTTCCTTCACTTAAACGAACATTGCCAGTCTCCAGACAAGGGCTGGAGAGCACCCAGAATTACAACTGTTGTCCAGGTGACGGAGATCAGTTCCCCTGGATAAAATGTCTGCTTTGGAGGGTTGCTGAGGCTGCTTGCCTCCCCAAGCCTCACTGTCCCAAGGGCTCCACCCCCAAATCTCCAGGAATTTCCCAACCTGGAGCTGGCAGCCCTAAGGTGAACTGATCTCTGCAGCTGGGAGATCCCTTGTGATTCCCAGAGCACTGCCACTGCAGCGGTGAGGGGAAAGGAAGCAGGCAGGAGGCTGGGAGAGGGATGGGGCAGAAAGAGAAAGAGTGATGGGGGGCAGAAAGAGTGATGAGGTGGGGAGGCAGAAAAATGAAGAGAATGATGACGGGTCAGACAGAGAGAGGAAGTAACATACTTGGAGGAGAGAGAGAGAGAGAGTAAGAAAGGGGGGGCAGAAGGGAGAAAGAGTGTGAGAGAGGGAGGGGGAGAAGGGGGGAAGCAAAGGTGTGAGGAATGGGATAACCATCCCGCAAGTTTCTTGCGGGGTCTCCACTTGTGTTTATCTAATTCCCTCTTGAAGCCATCCATGCTTGTAGCCGCTACCATCTCCTGTGGCAGTGAATTCCATGCGTTAATCACCCTTTGGGTGAAAAAGTACTTCCTTTTATCTGTTTTAACCCGACTGCTCAGCAGTTTCATGGAGTGCCCACGAGTTCTTGTATTTTGACAAAGGGAGAAAAGGACCTCTTTCTCTGCCTACTCTATCCCATGCATAATCTTATAAACCTCGATCATGTCACCCCTCAGCCGTCATTTCTCTAAGCTAGAGAGCCCCAAGTGCTTTAACCTGTCTTCATAGGGGAAGTGTTCCAATCCTTTTTATCATTCTAGTTGCCCTTTTCTGCACTTTTTCCAATGTTATAATATCCTTTTTGAGGTGTGGCGACCAGAACACAGTACACAGTACTCCAAATGAGGTCTCCCCATCCATTTATACAGAGGCATTATGATACTGGCTGATCTGGGGTCCGGGACTGCAGACTCGCAGCCTCGCAGCCATTTTTCTCCCTCCTTTCTCCCCACGACTAGCCACGAGGAGAACCCAAGCTTTGCACTGTTTTTATCAATAACTTGTCCCAAGCCTTCAGAATCAAAGCAATTAAAAAACCCCTGAGATACCTGATCGAAGAGATAGACGGTGACGTCATCAAAGAACGTGACTGCTTTCCTTTCAGTCTTCAGGGAGTTTTCAGAAGGAGCGTTCTGACTCAAAGGTCTTGGGCACTTCAGCAAGCTCTTCAGATGTTTCCCGTCATCCCGGTCGATGAGGATCAAGGGTACCTGATGCACGACTTCCTCGTCACTGTCGGAGCTGAGCCCGTGCAGATGGAACGTTCTCATGTCGTCCTCAGAATCGTCGCTGTTTTCATCTTCTTCATCCGCATCGTCTCCATCCAAGGACCGGTCGAGCATCCCAGACACATCGAGTTTACCCAGGTATTTTCCTTCCACGTCTGGCTCTTTGAGCTTGTGACCATCTAAATGGCACAATGGAGACCTTTCGAATGTTTCCGTGGGGCCCAAGAAGTTAGGCGCAAGCTTCAGACCGCGCGCAGGGTCAAAATCTGCCGTATTTGTTCCTGCGCAAGAGACGCCTTTGGGGGAACCCTCATACGGTTTGACCTCATCGTCATCGCTAGGTTCTAGACTCGCCACAGGTTGAAGTGGAGTTATATTACCACCTTCAGGGGGACATACTGCTACATCTATCTCATGGAGTTCCAGCTTCTCAACTAACTCCAGCTGCGAATTAGAGTTATCCACAAACTGGTCGTCGGTGACCTGGCCGCTGGCACTTGTTTTCATTTCTAAGTATTCAATGCAACTGCCATCCTCTACTACTGTTGTTGGTTCCCCAGACGCGTTTATAACCTCTTCAGATTTCTTGTCTAGCTCAGAGTCATTATCAGAAAAATAAGCAGAGTCCCTGTAGGAATTCTGAAGCCTGCCCGAAGAAGCTGTGGCGGCTTCTTCTTCAAAGCAGTCCATGATATCCACCGTATCCGCCTTGACATCTGAAGTCACGATAATCACTGGCCTTCCGTTCAAAAGACCACTGTCACCAAGAACAGACAGATCCGTGTCTTCGTTGGAGTCGGTGCCAACAAGGTGCGAGGTCCATTCGGGAGACTCCAGATTTTCTGTTTCGTAGCCACTGTCAGCGGGTTTATCAGGTGGCAAAATTTTCTGGGGACTTTGACTCACTAAAGACTCTAAGACTTCATTAACATCTACTGAATCCAAGGAGTCTGGTGTGTCTAAAGATTGCCCCACGCTCTGCGTGGTGGTGGACATGCTATCCTCGAGCAGGCTGTCTGTGCTCGACCGGTCTGAAGGGAGGATAGATGCGAGCGTAACTTCTGTGTGATGCTTCTTAACCTGAGCTGAATTTTCACTGCTTTGGTCCAAATGACAACAGTCATCCTGTTCCAACCCAGATTCCTTACTCCCCAAGTCATGGATCAACTCTTCCCAACCGCAGTCAAGTTCCTGGGGGTTTTTCTGCCTCTCTTTATCCTGAACATTGAATACAATGCTTTTGGGGCTAGGTTGGTTTTTGGCATTCATGGACAGTGTTTTGACAGAGACGGCTTCAGGGACCTGATCCATTCCGAGATAGGAGTCATCAATACTGCCGGCAGAGTTATCATCAGCTTCTATGCCGGAATGGTCTTCCCCAGCTTTCAACAGGGGAGCCACCTGCTGTTTCTCCATCACAGGTGAGCTGCGAGGCACCTGACTGTCCACAAGGGATGGAAGCAGAGCACCTGTGCTTTTGTCAGTGGCTGCTTGTCTCAAATGTTCATCTTTACAGGGTGGGGTGTTTCCAGCCGTTTTAAGCTCGGCCTCCAGAGAGTTCCTATTCGATGTCTGCAGCGTGCTTCCGTTGTCTGCGTTAGCCGTGCTATTCAACACCCCCTTTAACAAGTTCTTCTCTTGGAGAAAAAGAAAGTTGTTGCACAGCTCTTCGGAAGTCAGCAGGCCAAGGCCAGACTTCTGCATGGCACTCTGGGGCCAGTTAACACTTTCGTTTCCGGAAACGTGCGCGGGACTTCCCTTCTTTGCTTGATCGACTACTGCTGATTCCTCTAGATCCGCACAGGAAACTGCGTCAAGCTCCACATGGATATCATTCAGATCAGCTACGTCCAACTGATTTCTTTCATCAGGCAACTGTTCTGCTCTGGAGACGTCAGCCGATATATTTTGGGAAGGGCTGTCCTGCTGGTTTGCCTGCAGGGATCCTTCCTCGGAACTAGTGTTGTAACTGGAAAAGTCCCCCTCTGTAGCAGACTCTGTAGCATCAAAGCCCCCAAGAACCACAAAGTGAGAATTCCTGTCTTTGGGGACTTCAAGGCGGTCCACTTCAGTCGTCGCCATGACATTCTGGTTATCAAAGTTCACGCTGCTGCTCCCGCTCTTCTCTTCCAGTTGGATGTAATAATCGCTGCCGACAGAAGGTTTGTGGGCGTTGAACACAGGAAGTTCCCCAGGCACTTGGAAAGGCGTTTCCTGGCCGCTTTGGTCCTGCGTGCCAGGGCCTTGTCCCGAGAAACTGTTCTTAAAAACTTCCACTGGGAAGAAGATATTTGTGTACGCCACCCCTTCCTCAGGAGTCATCGGGCCACATTCAAAGTGATCGTGCCTGGCCGCTTCCCATATGTATTCGAAGCTGAGCCCTCGGCTGGTTTCCGTGACCGTGAGGACCTCCTCCATTTCGCGGCCCAGCCTGCTGCCCATGAAGGGATCCAGAATCGGGAAGGCGGAGCTCCCTGACGAGTCTCTGTTGGAAGTGCTGGGCTTGAGGATGTTCCACTGCTCCAGGTCAATCGCCGAATCCCTCTGGCTCTGCATTCGGAGATACGTCAGCAGCTTGTGGACCTCATCGGCGGTTGCTCTCTTGTCCGCAGGCAGCCAACAGAACTGCATAACTTCATACCTACAAGCGGAGGGAAAACACACACCGTTCAGCACCGCCCAGGCAACAGTAATCTTGCCCTCGTCTCGGGCTGCTTCAGATCACCCCTCAGTTCCCCATCAAGTGGGCCTCTTCAGTTAAGTGCGTTTTCCAAGTCGGTCTACACTCGACTGCTTGAGTTTCTACAAGCTTTTCATCGCCACTAGTAAATCTGAACATGGCATTAGCGCCGTTCTGGTTAATCTGCCCACAGGCACAAACTCACCGGGTGGTCTCCAGCAGACCCAGCCCCTCCACCTACCACTGACCAACAAACACAGCCCTGTTTTACAGGGTTAGTTTAAAGGCTACTGAGAAAGTGAGCGACGTGAGAGTTTAAGAGGAGGGAGAAATTCAGTCAGCCTAGACGCCAAAGTTTCACCCAAGGCTTATTGAATGTCCCATTTTGTGAACGGTACGGACTCACTCTGCACAATCAAAGGCCCCGCGTGAGAAAGGCGGACGAGAAAGGACGCGAGTAAACAAACAGAAGTCTTACCATCGGTCGGAACAGGGCTGCTCCAGAGCCGGTTCTGGCAGCTTCGTCCGCTTCTCTTTGATGACTTGCAGCAAAACCTCCTCGTTGGATAAATGCGAGTAAGGCTTTGCGGTGCCGCTGAACAGCTCCCATAACGTGACGCCCAGGGACCTGGGGGAGAGAAGCTCTGCATGAGAAGCCCAAATGGGATGGAACTCGTCGCTACGAGAATCCTTCAGTCCTTTTTTTTTTAACCGCTCCCCAGCCCAGCAGCATCTCTAAGAAGTCAGTGTGGTGTAGTGGTTAAGAGTGTCTGATTAGTATCTGGGGGACCCGGCTTCCAATCTCCACTTGTTTCACGGAAGCTCACTTGGGCCTCTCACACTCTCTCCGCCTAACCTAACCTAACCTAACCTGCCCCGCAGGGTTGTTGTGAGGATAAAATGGAGGGAAGGAGAAGGACGACAGCTGCTTCGGGTTCCCGCTGGGGAGAAAGGCGGGGTGCAAATGCATTACATAGACAAACAGAATCATGGGAAGCGTCGAGCAAGCACAGGACGAGGGTGGGCCACACAATCTGTATGGCAGGAAGCGTTCCGCAATACGAGCAGGTGAGGGGGCCTGCCCGGTTTTAAAAGTTAGCCACAGGTTCTTTTCAGACTGAGGCTGGTTGTCAATTCTTCCATGCAAGCCCCACCTCTCCTACAAAATATATTTCAGCTGTTCTAAATACCCAAACTTTTTAATCCCCTCCCCCTGGCAGAATAAACAGACCCTTGAAAAAAGGGCAAAAAGCCCAGTTCTTCCCATAGTAGCCGCCCACTCAGCAGGTGGCCCTTGAAGGGAAACCACCAGCCCATTCACTGAACACAAAGAGAGCCAGTGTGGTGTAGTGGTCAGAGCATCAAACTAGGATCTGGGAGACCCAGGTTCGAATCCCCACTCTGCCACAGAAACCTGCCGGGTGACTTTGGGCCAGTCACCAACTCTCCACCTAACCTACCTCCCAGGGTTGCTGTGATGATAAAATAGAGGAGAGAAGAATGATGTAAACTGCTTTGGAGAGAAAGGTGGGGTACAAAAGATGTAAATAAATACATCTGGATAGTCAATGGGGGGGGGGGGTGTTTCTCAATAAAGACTATCACGGGTCATCTTCGTACCAGACATTACTGTATTTTGTTTGTTCAGCGGTTAACAGCCTGTCTTGAAAGCTAGTCACCAGCTCAGGAGCGGTCCACCGAAGGGGCACAAGCTTCTTTTCATCTGTTTCAATATAATCCTCCTGGCACACCGAGCCAAAAAGAGAGAAAACCAAACACAAAAGATCAGGGTCACCAACCTGCCTTGTGGCCACAACCCACCAACTCTGCTGCAACCCTGCGGGTCTCGGTTTGGTCAACACCCGGAAGGGAGAGTCCCCGAGGAACCCAATGCAGACTGCCTCTTGTTCCATACTGGACGGACATACGTGGAATACATTTTTAAAGCATTTTTTGAACTTTTCTGACAATCCTGATTGAGGCCTGTGATCTTCAAAACAGACAGGAAGATCGAAGTATTAAAGTTTTAAGTAAAAACTGGGGTTTGTTGTTGTTGTTTTTACTTCCTTTGTTAATCTTTGCCAACCAAGTCCCATGAAAGTGAATGCTTTGGTTACTTCCGGCCGTAAGGAACATGATTTATAACGTGTAAAGTGAACAAAAGAGAACAGCACTTTAAAGACTAACAAAATTTGTGGCAAGGGATGAACTTCCATGAGTCACAGCTCGCTTCTTCGGAGACTTCAGAATTATCTGAAGAATTGAGCAGTGACTCTTGAAAGCTCCTGCCCTGCCACAAACTTTGTTAAGTCTTTAAGGTGCTACTGGAGTCTTGCTCTTTTCTGCTGCTACAGACAGACAAACATGGCATAAAGCGAATGTTTCTCCATACTCTAAACCAAACGACCATCACCCAGATATGGGTTATTTTCCATATACTCACAGGAACAGCAAACTGCGGAGGATTCAACTGACGAAATGGTGATAAAGAGAAGGCAGAAGAAGAGAAGCCAGTAGAAAGAGGGTTAAATGCCCCCCTCCTACAACCATACCTCCAATTTAAACTCCAGAGGGCTGGTTTTCACTGAAAAATTAACTTCTCTGGAATGTCTTGCACAGACTGCAGAGTTTTCACTCAAGTCTTCCTACCTGATGGCAGTTCCTGTGCAATTCTGACTATGCAATTCTGAGTATTTGATATATGCAAAATCTGTGGACTGCAAGTTGTATTCACAAGAGATGGAAGGAGGGATTAACGGACAAAGAGCTCCAACAGCAAATCCAGGATAATAAATAAATCTGAAAGTGTACAGGATGACACCCCCACCCCCACCCACTGAGGCTACAGTATACACTAGAAAATCTAATTAAGCACCACCGATACAAAGCAGTGTCACCAATCACTCTTTCGTTGGCTAGATTCCAGCAAATTTAACATTTACACCACCAAAACTCGGGTCTGAGTCTTTAGCAATCTTTCAGGGCACTAACTTACCTTGTACCTACTGAATCCTATTCCATAATCTCCAACTTTTACGTTTAAATCGGAGGTAAGAAAGCAATTCCGCAAGGCTAAGTCCCTGGGAGGGGGAAAAAAATCGAAAGCACTGCAGTAAAGACAACAGACAGCTTCAATAACAAGCTCAGGTGATTGAGCAAAATAAATAAATACCGTAGCTAAGGCAGCATGTTTTTTTGGCTTAATCAGCGTCATACTAGACTCAAGAACAGTGCGGGGCTAAAGCACCACAGCCACTCAGAGGAGCAGGTCTGTGCACACTTTCTCATACTGGAGTTAACATGGTGTAGTGGGGAGGAGGGCACAATCTGGCCTGGAAAGAGCTGGATTCAAATCCCCACTCAGCTATGAAACCCACTTGGTAATCCCAGGCTCCAAGCCTAACTTGATTTACAGGAATAAAAACGGGTAAGAAATCCCACGTATTCTACCTAGAGCTCCTCGGAGAACAAACTAAATGTTGCATTGTGTTCTATATGTTCAGTACATTCTTAGACCAGGGCTCATTTCGTAGCAGGAGCTCCTTTGCATATTAGGCCACACACCCCTGATGTAGCCAATCCTCCAAGAGCTTACAGTAGCCCCTGTAAGAAGAGCTCTGTAAGCTCTTGGAGGATTGGCTACATTACAGGAGAGGGGTGTGTGGCCTAATATGCAAAGGAGCTCCTGCTACGAAACGAGCCCTGCTTAGAACTGCTTGAACTAGCAGCCAAACAGTTTACCCGAGCAGACAAAAGAACAGAGGTATAATTTGAAGTTCGTCTTATGTTCAGCAACTGGGGGAGCAGAAGAGCGCCCAAAAATGCAAATTTAAGGGACAAGTCACATTTGAGGCAGACGAGTTCCCACCAGAAGAGAGATTTCCGTTTGTAACGAAAGCAATGAAGTCCACCCCCTACGTATTTATGCCCCCCTTTTCAAACATTGTGAGTATGCCCCAGGAGTCAAAAAATGAATAAATTTTAGGTGTTACTTCACTTGTTGTCTGCCTTTCTCATAAAAACTCAAGGCAGAACAAGGGTCCAACTTATCCGTCCCAGAAACTGAACTAGACTGTATTCTCTCATTTCATTGGCTGTGAACTCGGGAACAGAAACAAACTTATCACAGCTACATGCCTGCTGGTAAGATTTCTTTAGCAGAGTAATCTGGGCTGACAGACTTTTCCCATGACCACACTGATTTCATGGTTTCCCCCAGATAGGCTTGCCGTGCTTATCTCACCCCAACTGCCTTTTTTCGGGCTAGCAAAGCAGTTTTGTAAACTGAAATCTAAATAAATGAATAGCCATTAAACCCAAAAGCCCACCAACTCACCCAGCATTTGCCATTGGAAGAAACTCTGTTTTGGCAGATCACGAACAGGCACCGTGCTGTCCGGGTCAGTTGCCAAAACGACGAGACCAGCAAAGAGCGAGGTGTGGATTTCAGCACGGAAGCTGTAATTCAGTTACCGTCTCCCATTTTGCATTTATATTTCATCTGAAGCGTTTCCAGAATTGGTGGCACCAAGAGGGCTTTTTGCACAGGCAAACAGAAATGTACTTGTAATGAAATGGGCGGAAAGTTGTACTCGGAAAGGGACAGGAACTGTGACTTACACCACTGTATTGCTACCTGAAGTATGGGCAGGTAGCTTCTACATCACGTAAGTGCATGCTTTGTTTTTAGCTCTTTTTGAGATTCCTGTTTTCTGTGGTCCAAGCCCTCTTGTGTTGTTCACTGGATGTCCCGTCCAGTTGACTGTACTTGATCTCCACTACGTAAATCTGCCTTGTGTCTCAAGTGAGAAAGATGGCCTATATATAGCCAACATTTTTTAAACCATTAAATAAATCATACCACCAACTCCAGCAATGCTCTGGTTTTGAATAAACCATGAACACGGAAATGGGAGAGGGAAACTGAATTGCACCAAGGGAGGCATGCAGCACTGCAAGAAGGCCTTTTCTATCGGTCAAGCTTCCAAGTTTGTGGGCTCCAAAACCCATGCATGAATCAAAGTAGGAGCAGAGGCACAACAGCCATCACAGTTTTCTCTGGGGATTCCGGGGGGGGGGGGGGGGGAGGGTTGGGCTTCAGTATGTCTTGAAGCTTACTGTATCCGGAATTTTGCCTTCTGAGCTTTTACTGAGAGTTTTTTTAAAGAACATGGGAAGTTTAAAGAACATGGGAAGTATACGGGGAAGTCATACCCATGCACAAAATTTTGCTTATGCATAGCGGTGAGTCCAGCAGCAATTTCACACGCCATCCTCTGCAGCAGCATGATTTGGGAATCTCCTTTAATGTTCTCTTGCTCGATGCAAAGGTACGTTTTAAGGTCACCCTGTAAAAACAAGTCACGAAACACTCATCAATGGCTTCTCACTCGAGTTGCACCCAACAGGTATTTAATGAAGCAGCAACTAGACACAGTTTAGTTCTCGTCTGTCAGCAAGGTTCTTGGGAGCAGTTATAAATAAAGCTTGGTGCTTCGAGAGCCCTGTCATCGGATTTCAAGTCTCTGTACGGTTTCTTAGACAAGGCACCTGAGGTACGCACCGTCGTCCTTTTAAGGCCATTTATCCCTCAACATGGGCATGTCATTTCAAACACAGATTTGAATTAGGTAGGTCTTCCTACCCTTCTCTTACAGAGAAAGAAAGGACTGAAAATGGAGCATGGCGAAGGAAGAATTGTAGGAGCAATTGCACGTAATGTTTTCCCTCAGCCAGAAAAGGGACTACAGGTTTGAAGAAAAACAAGAGTTTTGAAACTGGGCCCTCCATTTCCAGTTTCAACATTACCCACTATATCGTCCCAATCCTGTTACAAGCAGCCAGACATGCCCAGCTTTCTGTACCGCTTTGCAACATTAGGATCGAACAAACTCATTATCTATCTGCTCAAACAAACTCATTCCAAAGGCGTCTACCTGCCCGGTGTGTGTTTTTAACAACATTATGCGTACTCCTCTTATTAACAAAAGAGTCCCCTCTGCAAATAACCTTATACACCTTTAATTTCAAACACTCAGGGAGGGCCTGGTGGGGCTCTAACCAAGGATCTAATTAGCTGAGAAGACTGCCCAGCTATTCCCCCAAAGTCTCAAATTGGGACCACTACTATTCCACTGAGGAGAGCTTAATCCACTCCTTTAAAGCCCTTCCAGACTCCGAACACCTAGCCATCAACAATCAGTTGGCATAGCTGGGGACAACGCTCTTGGAGCTGAGGGAAAGTAAAACTTCTTCGTCAGCAGCTCCCATTTCCTCCAACATCAGCAGCAGTGATCAGGCTTAGACTGAGTCTTTGACAGCTCAAAATTACTCTGGAGAATCTAAATCACCAGTGATATAGCCGACTAAGGAAGGAATCAGGCCAAAGTGGAGCGAACAGAAACTCATTACCTGCAGTGGGCTGTACTGCAAATTCCCGTTTATATGTTTATTCTTGCATCGGGAGCCCACCACCCTGTACATGGTAGTCTGAAGCATCAATAATGCAATTGACAATGATCAATTTCAAACTGCACACCCAGCTCAGCAATAGTGGGTGGATTATTCTGTGATGGCACACTGCACTGAAAATTGTCTGAAATAACAATAAAGTGTTCCTTGTGGCTCTTGACCTGCAATGGCTCCAGGATGCATCTATTAACCTGCCCTTCCTAACAGCTGAGCGAGTGTAAATCACTCCGTCCCTCTAGGTGGCAGCAAACCACAAAGCAAACGTGACTCTTCAGTCAGAAACCAAACTGTCTTTCCATTTGCTGCATTAAACTCTCCAGTTCCCATGAATTAAAATGATTAGGGATTGCTAAAACATGCAATTAAGATTTGGAGGGGGGTGTTTTTAAAAAGGAAACTGTTTTTCTAGGTGTCTTTTACCTTTCACCCAAAGCCTGTGTGTGACAAAACAAGCTCACCTAAAAAGTAATTTGGGCGAGCCACCTTTCAGAACAGAAAAGGGTTGTTTAAGTAAGCCTTGATGGAAAGGGGCATGCACTAAGCTTGACTGGGAAATGATACAAATACTTCCTCCACTACAAGGGCCCAAAAATCATTCTGAGCAGTACAGCTTGGAGATTGGGGGGGGGGGGGGGAGATATAACATCTGTATCACACAACACACATTTGAAGCTCTGTCATTTGAAAGACATCGTGCTGGAATCTCACACTGCAGGTTTTACACCACTGGCAATGCATTCTGTGGCTCATCCAACCACCATTCCCCAATATGGCAGCCCCCCCCCCCCCCCCCGAAGCAAAGGTGGCTCCTTTGATTGATGTTAATTGTAAATGTGGCTTTCTGCAACCCACAGAGTGAGTGCCACTATTTTTACATCTTAGCAGTTCAGGTTTGGCAACTGACTATTGACCATTTCACACTTTAAAAAGGTCAGCCCAATTTCTGCCACTGACTGTACCCTCCGGGTGCATCTGGGTCACTCGGCCGGGGACAAGCACACTCCCTTGCTCACACTCCCTTGCACACTCCCTTGCACACACGCCCACGGCCTTCACCCCACCTCTTGCTCCTGACCTGCTTCAGCAACTCTGCAGCACCATCAGGAACCCCCAGGTCATTTAATGGGCCATGCAAGCACTTCGCTTTCCGATACACACCTAAAATAGCTCAAGAGTGTGAACCAGCCCCGATACGGTGATGGCTTTAGACCAAACAGCTAAGACACAACTGGAGTTTTGAGCTTCTTTATGGCTCCTCTCTCTCTTTCAGAACAGCTGATGGGGAGAATTTTACAAAAGAAGAGAAAAGAGCTACCCGACTTCTGTCAAAGCCACCCCAGCAGATTCAAGCCTTCCTTTGGGAGAAGTACCAAATTAAAGTTATTCACAGCTCCATAGGACTTAAGGGGTGGCCTTTAGGACCTGCTTGAACAAGTTTTTACAGCTGGAAAGAAACTGGTAGGAACTAATTTGGGTCTGAACTATAAAGAGGAGAGTGGGATGGAGGAAATGAAGGGAGGAGCAAGCCAGTAATGCAGTCTACGTAACAGCAAAACCCACGGGAGTCTGAGAGAGCGGTGAACAGCCAGGTTAAACAGCTGGGAAGGGACAGACGGTAGATGCTCAGGGGTAACAGCATACAGGAAACATTGCTTGTGTCTGGCTATTGCACATTCTCTGCGAAACCTCGCAAGACTTGTCACTACCAGCCACAGAAATCTGTTCTGAGGCTAAAAGAAACCAAAGGGAAACCAGTAAGTTTTTAAAGGGAACCTGCTAAGTTTTTAAAAGCCTCTGTTCCTGACTTCTGTCCCCTCCCCCCCCACCTTTCCATCTCTGGACGTTCCCCCTATTTCTGGAAATTCGGGACACGGCAGCGACAGGCCAAGGCGGCCTTCACACTCAGGTCCTGAGCTAAGCAACACTGTGTTCTGAAGGAGAGCCCCAGCACATATCGAGTGACTGCAGACTGCTCACTTCATCTGCTCATCGAGTTGCAAAGGCTCCCGGCTGGCGATCTGCTGCAACAAGCCAGAACGGCTGACAGGCAAAGCAGCCCTGGCCTTAAGCAAGGGGACGTCCACTTTATAAGACGATTCTTTGCTCCCCCCGCCCCCCCCCCCCCCCCCATTCATCATTCTATCAACAAGGAATTCTGCACGCTGACAAAAGGTTGGCTGCACACAGCTGGGCAATATATTACCGTTAATAAGCTCATTACTATGCTATTTTTAAACTTGGTACGGCCCCAATGACGAAAGGAAATGATACACCATTAGTTAATTATAGATCAGGAGGACTGCCACAAACATACCGTTGAGGCTACAACACAATCGTTTGAGACAAGACGGACCCTCGGGAGAACTCTCTTGTTTTAGAAACACGGGCAGTGACAGCTTGCCCCAACGGGTGGGAGAGAAACTGGCCCTCTTTGACACACCGTACTTCAAGGTTACCTTGCCGGATTTTAAAAATGCACCAAATCAGATTATGTCGAAGGGCATAGCTTTAAGTCAACTTCATATGCAAACTTTGACAACAGTAGAAGTGACCAACTGCTAATCGACTGGAGTCCAGCAATTCCCATGAGTACAAACATGCCAGCTCCCGAGACTTAAGTCTGACAACTCTATGACTAATCAACCATAACCAAAGCGAAGCTAGAAGAACAGGTTTTGACGCCACGTGGTTGGATCGCCAGGGAATTGCCAGAAGCAGGGAGCAGCCTTGAGATAGATGGGACTTCCACTTTTGCACACAGAGGTGAATCATTGCCACGCACTCCTACCAAGAAAAGCGAAGCTCTGCACTTGGCAACAGCGGTAGGGCAAAGGCAAAAACTGCCCCATCGCCCAAGCTTTGGGGCCAGGCAATTGCAGGCAGGAAACCCACAAGGACCACAAAGGCTTTGGATGCAATCCCACCTAAACAGAGAATCGTGGAGGTTGTGATCTGGCCATCTGTGAGTTACAAAGTTAAGATTTGCGCTTCTTTTGCATACAGATCTCTCAAGTCAAAGTCCAAGACATGAAGCCAGACATAGAAGGAGAAAAGACTTGATCTAAACACTTGTGCGTGTGTAAAACAGAGCTGCGTGCACAAGTCAAGCCACGGCTGCCACCAAGACTGAGCTCAATACAGTGGTCTCCGGCCCACTTCCTGACTGGGCCCTCTCTTGTTGAGGCTTAGTCCCACCAGACAGTGAATGACCCACCACGACATGCAGCGACTGGCCCTAGACAGCTGGCCAGAGGACCAGGAGCGAAGCCTCTTCACAGTCAAAGACCAACAGATGGTACGGCTTTCGAGTCTGTGATCGCCAGTGCTAGTATTACGCAGAAAGGCCTTATATATCTAGAACACACAAAGCGCCATCCTCTCTGCAAGACACAGAAACTCTTTCATGACAAACTCTCTGGCATAAATCTTGCAACAATATTCTCTCTGGCGACTCTCGGAAGGATATATGGACCCCCCCACACACACACCTTTTCCAATCCAAAATTACATCTATGATGTTACAGTCATTCAAAATATTATCGCACTGGTATCTGACACCTAGTAAATTAGCTCATATTAATCCTGCATACAGCCCAAAATGTTGGAAGAAATGTGGAAATGTGGGAGATTGTATACATGGCTGGGTTACCTGTCCCAAACTTATCCCCTTTTGGAAGGAAGTACTGGCTCAAATTAAAACTACCGTATTTTTTTGCTCCATAACACGCACCTGATCATAAGATGCACCTTGTTTTTAGAGGAGGAAAACAGGAAAAAATGGAACAGAAAGAAAGAAAGAGAGAGAGAGAGATAAAGGAAGGAAGGAGGAGGAGAGAGAGAGAGAAAGAGAAAGGAAGAAAGAAAGGTGGGGACAGAGAGAGAGAGACAGAAAGACAGACAGACAGACAGAAAAAAGGAAAGGAAGGAAGGAAGGAAGGAAGATAGAGAAAGGAAAGAAGAGAGACGTGGGCATGCCATGCAAAGCCAGGCCTTTCTGTGCAAAGTAGCCACGGAGCTTAATCTGTGGGCGGGGCTTTCTGCTGCTGGCTGTCTTAAAGGGGAAAAGCACTTAAAGGGAAAGAGTACTTAGCCTGGTGGGGTTTTTCCTGCCGTTTCCCTTTTAAGTCTTAACAGCTCAGGCCCAGCAGGGAGGGGCGGGGAAGGCTGGGATACCAGCCTGAATGGCGTTCCCCTGCGTTCCTGCTGAAGAAAGAGCCCTGTTACAGGTAAGAAAAGCTCCATATTCGCTCCATAAGACGCACACACTTCCCCCCCCCCCACTTTTTTGGGGAGGAAAAGTAGTATGGAGCGAAAAATACGGTATTACTGGCATTGACATGGCTCTCACCCCAGAACACCTATTTTTGAACAGTTGGGTTGTGGATTATGACAGTTTCTCCATTAAAGAAAGGGCCTCGTTATTATTTGCGGCCAAAACGGTCAACCGCCACTCAATGGAAAACGACAACGACACCCACTCTTTCACAATGGCATAAAAAGTTGTGGGATTTGTATATCATGGCTAAACTCTCGGATAATCTTATGTGAGCTGACAAATGTCCTACTCACAACTAATTTTGCTTCCACCTGGTTTCCTGTGTTAGAGTATCTCTCCAAACAACCTGATACTCCTAAAGTAATAAATGACTTGTGGTTATGGTAATTATAAAATCATATGTTATAATGTACTCAGCTCTCAATATTCACACTGCTTGACTGCATGTGACACTTGTTAGTCAAATACGTTGCAAATCTCTTAGGCGTACTTTGCTATTCACACTGTTTATATCTCTTAATGTTACGTACGTTGTTCCGCTTCTCTTACAAAGTTATGTTCGGTTATTGCCTGAGCTTTAATATTGATGCTATATTGAAAACTCAATAAAAATTAATTATATAAAAAAAAAGACCAACAGATGAGAGGTAAAAGCATGGACGGAGGGAGGGAAGATGCTATCTTTGAACTGCCAGTTAGCCATGGGGTTTCTCACACCCATCAGTTCCAATCCATGTCCAGCATGAAGCTGAATTACAGTTTGGTGTGGTGGTGAAGTGTGCAAACTCTAATCTAGGAGAACCGGGTTTCATTCCCCGCTCCTCCACTTGCAGCTGCCGGATGACCTTGGGCAAGCCATAGTTCTGTCAGAGCGGTCCTTGAAAGAGCAGTTCTTGAAAGAGCTCTTTCGGCCCCACCTACCTAACAGGGTCTCTGTTGTGGGGAGGGGAAGGGAAAGGAGATTGCAAGCCGCTCAGAGACTCCAAGCAAAGGGCGGGGTCTAAATCCCATCTCCTCCTTCTTCTGCCTTCTGACTAGACCAGCACTCGTTCCCAGGCACAAGAGCTAAGGTGCAACAAGGGACTTTACAAAATCTTAAGCTGTTTTCTATCAGGCTTGTTTGTTTTTTTTAAAAAACCTGAACAGTGCTACAACATTATTTGGTCAAGGTAGCCATTGGGTGCTATTTTTGTTGACATCTTAGGCACTTAGGTAGAACTTTTTCAGAAGAGCCTCCTCCATCCAAAGGTGACAGACTTCAACATACAGGCAACCATATAAAAGGCGAGTCTGAAGAAAGAACTTCTGTGAACAGACAGAGGAATTCCACTAACTGAGTACAATTATTTGGGGGGGGGGGGAGAGAAGAGCCACCACTCTGCATATTTATGAACACAATTAGACCAAGCTTCTAGAGCCAGCGGATATTGGATGCGCCATGATAGAGCCGAAGGAATGCTCGCTACTACCGGTCACTAAACATCAACTGTCTTCTAGCTTTGAGCCCCGCAAAATGGCTATGCCAAGCCACAGAACACTGCTGCTGGCTCCACCGCTTCTCAAGGGCTTCTGCAACCTTACGCGCTGTCCCGTACACAGGGAAAGGCGGTCTAGAAACAGAATTTAATAAATAAATAAATAAACTTCATGATATTCAAGAAAGCCGTCTGCTTTGGCTAAAGGAGAGTATGTATGCATGGCCAGAGAGGTCAGTTAAGTGGCTCGTCATGTAGCTGTATCCCACCTGAGGGCATCATGACACAATTCTGACATCTCTCCTTCCATCCCGCTTCTATTTTGCCCTTCCTCCAAGGAGCTCAGGGTGGCTTACATGGTTCCTTCCCTCCCCACTTTATTGTCACAACCCTCCTACGGGGCAGGTTTGGCAGAGAGCGACTGGCCCAAAGTCAGCCAACCAGTTTCCGCACAGCAGAGAAGGGACTTGAACCAGGATCTCCCAGACGCTGGCGTGACACTCTAAACCAGGGGTGGCCAACCTGTGGCTCGGGAGCCACACGCGGCTCTTTCACACATATTGTGCGGCTCCTGGCAGGGCGGCTAGGGAAGCAAAGGGGAGGCATGCTTTTTCTCTCTTTCTCCCTTCCTTCCTTCCTTCCTTCCCTCCTCCCTCCCATCTATTTGCTTTCCTAGTTTCTCTCTCTCTCTTTCTTTCCACTTCTTTAATTCTTTCTTTCCATCTCTCTCTTTTTCTCTCTCTCTCAATATCATTAGCAAACAAGTAATATCATTATCAATAACCGGTTTTCCTTGTTTGTTTTTATTTTTGGCAGTCCCATTTAACGTTAATAAAAAGCAAATTTGCATATTTTAAAAAATAAAAACGTGTGTGTGATATTTGTTCCTGTCTTGCGGCTCTCAGACATCTGACGTTTATTCTATGTGGCTCTTACGTTAAGCAAGGTTGGCCACCCCTGCTCTAAACCACCACTCTAAACTGGCCACGATGAGCTGATACCTCCAAGCATTCAAGAACAGGAAAAGAAATGCACATCACGGGAACCAGAACAAATTGTTTATGTGCAAACACTCCGGGCGTGGGAGGGCACACACGTCAGATCCATAGCAAACCTAAGTAAACTGGAGCCAAGGCCTTCACACCTCCCGTGGAAAATGTCTGGTTTCCCTTCTTCATCCCTTCCCCCAACCGCAAAAGGGCTAGGAAGCTAAGGGGAAACTAATTAGCACCGATCTCTGGAGATGTAAGACACTTACTGCTAGAAGAGCGGTTGTTATTAGGTCAGGCCCAGGGTCCACCTCACCTAGCCCATTTCCGAAAGAAGAGTTGCTCCAGACGCTCTAGATGAGAGGCACTTAAAAGCCGGCTGCGGGAACTGTCTGAAAGGTCCTGGCTTTTAACAAGCCTGAGACCAGCCTCCCTGGAGCAGGGTCTTCTGTAGGTGCCAAGCTGCAAATGGGCAAAATCAACAGCTGCCCGCACAGGCCCTTTCTCCACTGTGGCCCCCCCACCTGATTGGAATGGACAGCCCGAGGTCATCAGGAAGGCTCCTGCTCTCCTGGCTTTCCACAAACCACGCAGCACTGGATGATTCAAGAGGGCTTGTATGCACCAGCAATAGGGCAGCACTGTACAAAACGGTTTTACAAACTTGCTTGGACAAATGATTAAGGACTGTGTATAATTTGCTGTAAATTGGGTCCTCTTATGCAGGGCTTTTTTTGTAGAAAAAGCCCAGCAGGAACTCATTAGCATAATAGGCCACACCCAACAGCAGGAACTCATTAGCATATTAGGCCACACCCCTGGCAGCGCAGCTCCCTCTCAGGATTGGCTTCCCCAGATGCCCTGTGGTTTGCGGGGCGCATGGGGAACCTGAGGGAAGGAAGGCAGTTTCTGGATCACAAGCTTGCAGGGCGCCTGGGAAACCCGAGGAGGGGAGGCAGTTTAAACTGCCTTCCCTCCCTGGATTGGACTGGCTTCCCCAGGCACCCCGCAGCTTGTGAGGCCCCTGGGGAACCCGGGTTTGGGGGGAGGCTGTAGGCATGGCCAACTTGGAAGCCAGCCGGAACTCCGTTCCTGTGCCTTCCTGCCCCAAAACAGCCCCGCTCTTATGTAATTCCACATCATTTAATTTGTCATTTTAGAACTGAAGCAAAGCATCAGTGTTAGAACGATACATTAAATGATGCAAAATTACATAACAGTTTCTTAGACTTCTGGTTCATCCTGCAACCCAAATTCTGTGTCATCAGTAACTGAACGTCCCATCCTGCTGACTGTATTGATTCACTCTGGGCAATGTGTCTTCGTCCAAAACTGAAAGGCAGACTATAAATAATGTAAATAAAGAGGCAGACTTAACTATGAGGGGGAAGAAGTTCAGCTGAATATTTGTTGGAACAGTGGAGCCCTCCCCCGGCACACACTGAATCTGTAAAGATTTGTCAGAACAGAACAGAAACATGTCCTTGCCTTCTTCACACACTGCAGGGAGGCCTGGGTTCAGATCTGTTCTTGGCAAATAACAGAACCCTTGGCCCATAAATCTTAGCCTACCTACCCTTGTCAGGGTTATTACCAGAATCAGGGGGAGGAATCATGCATCCCGTTTTGATCTCTTTGGAAGGAAGGGCAAGTACTAGGAGTTAGGTTTGGTTTTTTTAATTGGTGGGGGGGGAGAGCAAAACTGTACCAACAATGTCTGTGTATCTGCAGACAGGAAAGTCTGGGGGGTGTACCAGCCACCCTAAACAAAAACATGGTAGTGATGGCTACCAGGATCAGGTGAGAAAGTGAAGCGTGCTTCTTCCGGAGAAGCAGAGTAGTAAGATGAAAAGCAGACAGGTGGAGGTAAGGCCAGGCTGGAAGCTGAGCAAGAACCCATGAAAGGAAGTGGAACTGCCTCTCTGCGCAAGTCCCTGTGAGTCCCCTCTTGTCAACTGCTATTCTCATAAACAGGATGCCATAAAGGTTTTGTAAGGACACAATTTTAAAACAGAAAACAAAGCAAGAAATTTGCAACTGGAAGCCCTTCTCAACAGCGGACATGATTTACCCACGCTGTACTTGTCTTTGGTTTACCACCATATAACGTAAGGAAGATGTGTAGTGTGTCCTACTAGAGATTCCCACAGATAAACAACCATATAAATGGGGAACAGGAAGCAAGGTATTCCACCAAAGACTCATGCAGTAACCATTAGAGAATCTGGTACATTTCCTGTCGATCAGTCCAACATCCAAAGATACGCACAGAAGAAAGCCAATGGTTAGTGTGTGGTGGAAGGCTTTCACGGCCAGAGTTCATCAGCTGTTAAAAGATTTTCCAGGCTGCATGGCCATGGTCTTGGCACTGTAGTACCCGGCATTTTCCCAGCTGCTGTGACTGGCATCCTCAGCGGTATAAGGCAGAAAGATGGACACTGACCCAGAGAGTACTCCATCTTTCTGTGTTATACCTCTGAGGATGCCAGTCACAGCAGCTGGAAAAATGCCGGGTACTACAAGGCCAAGACCACGGCCAGACAGCTTGGAAAATCTACAGCAACTAACAGTGGTTAATGCCCTTTCAACCACTTTCACTCCCCCAGTTCCTGTAACGCTTCCCTGGCAGGTCATTCACACGTAGCACTGAAAAATCTGAATCCAGTTCCAACTCATTCGCCCACCATCCAAGAAGCCTGCACTAGCAAAACATCACGGATGCCGTTACAGTGAAATGACACGCACTTACCAAGTCACAAAACTCGAACACCAAAAGACAGGGAATGGCTTCCACGTACTGCCCGATACACTGCAGGACATTTGGGTGCCGAAGACTGCTGTGAAGAAAGTAAGGAGGCTTTTAAGTCAAGAAGACATTGTTGCATTCCAGGGTAAGGAGCTGGGAAATCAAGAATGAACCAAAAAAAAAACCCCTAAGAATGGGAGAGGCTCACGAGGGGACTTGTACCTCTCCTTTTCGGGAGATGTACCTCTACATCCAGGAGGCCACATTCATCTCAGCTGCCCCCACTAAAGCCCAAACCAAGGGCGCGATCATACGCACCCATCAGCCGCGCAAGAGGGATGACTCGCCGACGGATCAAGCTGGCACAATCACACCAGCATATCTGGGAGGCGTCCCACAGCCGCCGGCAAGCCGTGGGCAAACGCCAGAGAAGCGGAGTAAAAACCTACTAGGGAAACTCCAGTATCAAACAGGTTGCTGCGGCCCACAGCCGGACTTTCCCCGTGTGACCGCTCCAGCGCGGAAGTGTGACACAGGCTATCCCACCACCATGCTGTTGTTTTTTCCCCCCTTCTCCGTGTGCGCATCATCGAAAGCCCTTGGGGGGAGAAGCGATTCATCAATCCCCCGTTTAAGTGCCTCGGAAACCAACCACAAAAATCACGCAGCGGCGAGTTGCGCCGGCAGGTCCACAGACCTGTGTGACCGCGCAACTGTGGGGCAAATTGCTCTGGCCCAAAATAGCCTCGCTTCCCCCCCCCCCCAGATTATCTCGCTCGTATGGCCGCAGCCCAAATTCACCTGTAATGTGGTTTTTCTACACTAGCAATCTGCAACGTCTGTCAAATCTCATGCTATCATAACACCTTTTCCAGCCATTTTCAATTTCCCTTTATTGTTTGTTCATAGACCGGTGTTATGGCACCTTATTTTTTTTTTTAATTTGTGTTCACTTTTACGGACCAGAGGCCCCTTTTTCAGATGATATGAAATGATCCAGTATACAGCATTTGAAGTCATGGTGGAATAAAACAGCCACTTTTATTTTGGCTGCAACACACTCACAGGACTCCCCTGACCCACAAAAGGCACTGCAACACAGTTTGTCTTTAAAAAACTGCTATCCACCATGCCTTCCACAAGCTCAGGGCTGGAGACACAGTTATAAGACATATAATCACAATGAAGGAAAGCAATGTAAGACATACAAATCAATGCAGAAACGCGGAGCTGGAAGGGACACCCCCAGGGGTCATCTAAGTCCAATCCATTGCAGGACATTTACAGCCACCCCCCCTCCTCCAGTGACCCCATCCAGAGGAAGGCCTGAAACCTCCAGGACCCCTGGGCCAGTCTGGCCTGAAGGAAAATTCCTTCCTGACACCAAACTGGCAAATGGCATTACCCTGGCATTAGTCGAAGCCCAGCAGACTGAATCGGCAGCTACAAAGTCTATGTGGAAAAAACCCCTCTAGAACAACGCGCGCGCACAGAAAATGTTGTACCTGCCTTTTCAAAAATATTGCAAGGGCAACCCAGATCTCCTTCTGAAGACTACTCAGAGGAAGGGGAGCATTGATTAAATTTCCTTCCAATTATTGACCATTTGCCTTCTTATTTATCAGCTCTCCGTGCCCCACAATTGCGCAGAGCATTTGCGCTCGCTAGATGCAACACCGTTCCATCGGCAGTTACTTATGGTAGATATAACAGGATTCCATATCCATCGAGACTTTGTGCATGCAGTCTTCATCAAGTTGACTCGGTCCTCCATGTTCTACTGTACTGTTCCCAATATGTTGATATCCTACTCTTTTAGATCCAGTTTTATTTAATACGATAGGCTGCCTGGATACTTTAAAGGTGGGTCATCTTCTGAATGACTTGTCACCCGAAATAACTGAAAAGGTAGCCTTATTTTTAAGTTTGGTAATTAAGGATTGATGGTGTAATGTCTAGATGCATATGACTGACTCATTTGTCCTTGCTACCGCCTTAATCTGTTTATTGTTTCTACCTGTAATCTGATATATGTCAATAGAAAGGTGTGTGTGTTTTCGGTGTGTGTTTTTGTGTGTGTGTGTGACTGAAACTGTGCCTGCCCTCACAGTAAATGTGTGAATTACTCTGGGAGAGGGGGGAACAGGCACATTTAGCAACATCTGCTGGACCAACCCATGTGGGAACATGGCTCGGCACCAGGAGAGTTAGCTCTTGTGGCGTGACAGGGTGCAAACGGCTTTCAAGACTGAAAAACAACAACAGATTTTCCAAATGAGTCTGACAGCCAATGAAAGCTCTTCCCAAAGTGCACGTTGCTATTTTCCAGGACGCTTCCTGACATCCCAAGGGCAGCCTCATGTCACTACAAACTACTGAGCTGCTACTCACAAATAGGGCTCTCCATGCCTCAAGAACCGTTCCTGCTCCTTGGGATCAGCGCTCGCTTTCAGCTCGTTCACGATCACTCTCGCCACGCTGGTGCCCGTGTACACCTCGCCGAGAAGAACCTGAAACGCAGAATCAGAGAGTTTTTGATGATGTTTCCAAACGGCTGGGATCCAACAAAGGTCACTAGACAGTGCCTACCGAGGAGGATGTCAGGAGCTGCTTCAGGCCAACTCAGAATGGCTTGGTACCACCACTGTCCCATGTGTGCAACAGACCTGCAACCAAAGCCCATCTAATTCAGGGGTCCCCAACCTTTTTGAGCTGGAAGGGACCTCTGGGACTCTGACACAGCGTGGTGGGCGCAGCCACAAAATGACTGCCACAAGGTAGCTGCCGCAGGAGGCGGCTCACCTGATTCACACAGAGAAGACCCATGTGCTGCTGCTAAGTCAATGCTTTTGAACATCTGCATTGTCACTCAAAAGCCTAGATGGGCAAAAGCCCCACCTACCTTCTAAAAACACCTGGTAGGCACCTGGAAAGGTGCTGGGGGACACAATGGAGACCATGGACACCATGTTGGGGGACCCCTGATCTAATGGTAAATTTCCAGGATCTGATCCAACCCATGAATCCCTGCATATAAAAACTCTTGTTCAGCCAACCACGGAAAGCCCAGTTCCCTTCAAAGGCAGGAGACCTCCTGTTAGCGCATGAGAGGGGAAAGGCAGACTACACTACAGTATAAATACAGAAATAAATGCCAGTCTTACAAAATAGCTACAAAAGCAAAACCTTCATGTAATTAGCAATTTGGGTAAATTTTTCATCTTCAGAGTGTTAAAACCATCCTGCAGCAGTTTCATGCTGGAGGCTTATTATGGGACCAGAAAAACTATAACACACATGCAAGGCTTTTCAGAGATTTTGATTCCTGTGAAAAGGAGCATCACCAAGCAGCCGCCCGGTTATTCCTGGGGGCTGAGACTGTATCCTGCCGAGGTATATTTTCACCTCTCTTGCACAAGGGAAAAAACACGCACACACACAAAATAGAAACAGGAGAACAGCACTGTTGCAAACAAACAAACAGAGTTTCCAGTAGTTGGACCTCAGCCTTTTCAGTTTAGAAGAATGGAAACACCGCAGAGCGAGACCAAGGTTAATAATGAACAGAGGGCCCAACCCTTTCTCTGCAGACACAGCGCCTCCATGCACGTGTGCATGTGGATGCAGATGACAATTAACAAGACCCATGAGAGTCCCCAGCAATGCTCCCTCTATGCTGCGGAGTCTTGTGAGCAAGAGTTCTACTTTGCGAGCTACTGGGCATCAAAGTTGTGAGTGAGTGATTTGGCTGCTGCATAAATTAGCTTGCTCTGGAGCCACCCTTCCTGAGCTGAGACAAAAACGTGTGAGCCGGAGGCTAAAAAACTGTGAGCTGGCTCACACTAACTCAGCTGAGAGGGGACACTGGTCCCTAGCTCTTTGCCTCTGCACCCAGCCAAGGACAGCAAGCTTGTATTCACTGCTGGGGAACGAGGCTGAGTTATGCTGGGACGCTGGCACTATGGCTGCATAGGAAAAGATCGTATCTTAGAATTTATAATGCTCTCTGCTTCCCTAAAAGCTGGCAGAGGCTCCACTTTCCAAGAAGCACAGCGTTAAAACTCCAAGAATCAAAGTGTCTGGTGGATGACTGGACTTTGAGTGAGACTGAGAGGAAGAGAGCAGATTTGGCAGAGTTCTGCACCTCTACCAGAGAAAACTAGGAGGCAAAGATATGCGCAGGCTCCCGGTCAAAACAATGCCCTCGGATTTTTGGGTGCTGAAAAAAAGCTTTTGATAATGCTAGCTCGCAGTTTCTTATTGAACAGATGAAGGGAATGAAATTGGGGCCTGGTTTTGTAAGAGTACTTGAAGCCATTTACACTAAACCAAAAGCGAGGACAGCTGTAAATGATGATTTGACAGCTATTATTTGGATTGAGAATGGGACAAGACAAGGATGCCCTTTGTTGCCACTTCTATTTATTTTAACTTTGGAAGAATTTTTTAAAAAAAAAACACCAACAAAGCTGCGTTTCTTATGAGCCACACATTCACATGCAACATGCACAGATTTTGACACCCTACAGCACGGGTGTCAAACATGCGGCCCGGGGGGCAGATCAGGCCCCCAGAGGGCTTCAATCAGGCCCGCAAGGGACTGGCTGTCTCCTGCTTCTTCCTCCAGCTTTGCTGCTGCTGTTGCATCATAGCTTGCTTTCCTAGACTCTCTCAATCGCTCAAGAGAGATAGATGGGCAAGCTTCTGCTCCCTGCACTGGGCTGAGGCTCCTCCCCCTCCCCAATTGCTACAGCACAGACATTCTGATGCAGTAATTCAGAGCAAGAAGTGTCAGTTATCAGAGACTGTTAAATAAACAAAATATTGCAAGAATGCTAATGTTTCAGGCATGTTTTTATTTTAACTAAAAAAAATCTTTGTGTTTGTGTCCTTTATAAAGTTTATATCTCCACTACCTGGCATTACATTTTATGATACACATGGCCCGGAACAACAAAGTCCAATTTATGTCAAATCTGGCCCTCCATAACAAATGAGTTCGACACCCCCGCCCTACAGTACTGAGTAGACTTGCACTTTAGAAGCATTCTGAAGAGCTGAAGGGTAGAAACAGAAATATCTAAACTGTTGCTGTAAACAAATGTTCTTTCAGCAAACACCACCAAAATACCTTGTGTGTGAGTGTGCGTGTATGGGTGCACAAACACACATATGTACACCCTGGAAAACTGTTTCTGCTACTGTTGCAATGGAAAATATTTTGACAGGAGTAGGCGAGCTAACCCCCACCCCCCAAAAACCTAGAACATTAAAGGCTTCTAACCTTTCCAAACCAACCATTTCCAATTTCTTGAATATAGTTCAGATTCTGGCGTGCCACTTGAGACTTCGAATCCCCTGAAATTAAAAAGCAAAAGGACAAGATGCTTATGAAAGATTAACCACAATTTGTACTTCATTACTGAACTATTTCCTTTCTTTTTAAATCCTTACACAAATTCATTCAAACACAAACCTAACATAAAGAGGTCATAGCACTACTGTTCCGCTATAGCTGACGATTAGCACTAGTGTTTCCTCTATGCTGAGTTAGAGGCTCACACATTTTTGTCTTAGCTCAGGAAGGATGGCTCCAGAGCAAGCTAATTTATGCAGTAGCCAAATTGCTCATTCACAGCTTTAATGCCAGTAGCTCACAAAGTAGAATTTTTGCTCGCAAGACTCCACAGCTTAGAGGGAGCACTGATTAGCTCTGTCCACAACAATACTGTTTGACACAAAGCAACCAACAAAACATTCTCTCTATCCAGTTTTCAAGCTCAGACTCATGCCTTTCCTCAGGGAGTGAAGCAAAGAGCAGATCAGAGGGGGAGGGGGTGTTTTGGCGGGGAAGGACAGATGCTCTGGCTATTGAGAGGGGAAAGAGGCAGCATAGCAAAAGTTCTCAGGTTCAACCCCTGGCACTGCCAGATAGTAGGGGGGGGAAGGCATCCTACTAAAACAGCCTCCATTGTTAAGCTATTCAGTGCCCTTCACCAGAGTGCTGTTTTGTCGTTTGCTGCTTGTGGGTCTAATTTTGAGCCATGCTGGCTTACAAGAGCCACAATTTTTTGCTAAGCATTTTCTCTCCTCTGCTCCCCACAAAGGAGCAATTTCCGGCAACACACCGAGGTATTATATGTCTATTCTTCAGTGGCACGGTACCTCCATGTCTATAATTAACTATTAATGGCAATACGAGGGGGGAGGGAATAATCCATCTAGTTTAAAATGAGTACAAAGTAAAAACTGCATAACTGGATCAGACCAGGATCCATACGGTCAAACATTCCATCTTCAGACTGGCTGGACAACCAGATGCCTCTGAAAATTCACAAGCTGGCCAGGAACAGCAAGAGCTGCCCCCCTGCTTGCCCTGGCATCTGTTGTGCACAACGCACCATCAAGCCCCAGCTGACTTGTGGTGACCCCATAAGGTTTTCAAGGCAAGAGACATTCAGAGGCACTGCCTGCCTCTGAGTAGCTATTCTGGACTTCTTTGGTGGTCTCCCATCCCAGTGTTAACCAGAGCCAACCCTGCTTAGGTTCTGAGCTCTGACCAGAGTGGGTCAGTCTGGCCTACCCAGATCAAGCCCCCGGCATCTAGCACTGAAATACTCAGCCACAAAACAAAGCAGCTTCATTCAGCGAATGTGGCTAGTTGCTGCTGACAGACCTATCCTCCATGGGTTTACCTAATCCTTTTCTGAAGCGGGGGGAGGGGGGGGGGACGACTGTCATGTTACATGCAAATCCACCTTAAGCCTTTGCAAAAATTTAAGATTCATTTCAGACTGTGGCAGGAAGACGCTCAAGCCTTGGCCAAGTAACGGATGCAGGCTTAGAGGCTCCGTCTTCTGATTTCCCAAACGAGAGCCAAACGAAGGCTATTTTTATCAAGGTTCACAGCTCCTATTTAAAATCTTTTCAGAGGCAAGATTAAGAAAGATCAGCCCATACTGGGAACAGCATTCTGTGGGAGACTGAGAAATTAACAAGAAAAGCATTAAGGGTGGGAGGGGGGGGACCCAGAACATCTGATGAAGAGACGGAGAACAGGAAACCACGGAACAGAAAGCACTATTTTTAAAGGCCAATATGTCGAAAGACAATACATTTGCCAAAACTGGGAGCTGTTCAAAATGCAAATCTGAAGTGTAAAAAGAAAGAAGGTTCTTTTTATCATATGTGGTGGACTTGTGATAAAGCGAAGACTTATTGGTCTATAATACATGCAGAAATGGAAAAAATTTTGAAATGCACATTTAAGAAGTTGCCTGAAATGTTATTGCTTGGACTTAAACTAGAAGAGATAAATGTAAAGAAAAGGACAATAATATGGTATATGATAACAACAGCAAGAATGGTGTATGCACAAAATTGGGAAAATGAAAAAATACCAGAAGTGTGGGAATGGTTGAAAAAATTGTTATATATGGCTGAAATGGATAAATGGACTAGAAAATTGAATAATCTGTACTCAGAGACCTTTTTAGAGGATTGGAAGGATTTGAAAGAATATGTTGAAAAATATTGGGATATGAAAAATTACATTTATACATGGGTATAATAGCATAAATGAATAGAAATAGAGTATATGAATGTATTAATGAAAATTAGAAAATGAAGATGTTTTTTAGAATTATATAAGAGTATAGAGAATAAGAATTGGTGTTTAAATATTTTAAGAGATATAACCGTTACCAGAAATGTAAACATAGATATAAGTATTACTATTTTGGATAAAATGGAAAATGTGTTATGCTTCAGATGGGGTGGGAAACCACCAACACAAGATAAGAACAAGAATATACAAATAGAACAAAATGTTATATAATATAGAAAAAGGGATTTGTATAATACAAATGTATCAATTTTGATGTTTTGAAAAATAAAAATTTCTATACAAAAAAAAAAATGCAAATCTGAAGGACTGCCTCGTAAGAACTGCATGCAAGATGCTAGCAGGCTGAAAAGACCCCTCCGGGAGGTAGAGCAATTGTGCTCTCGCTCTGCTAACAGCTACCATGAGGAGGGGGAGGAAGGCAGCATGGTGTACAGCCCCATCTCATCAGATCTCGGAAGCTAAGCAGGATCAGTACTTGGAAAGGAGGCCACCAAGGAAGACTGCGGAGGAAAGCAATGGCAAATTACCTCTCCTCCTCACTGGCCTTGAAAGCCCCTTGCTGGGGTCGCCATGACTCAGCTGCGACTTGACAGCGGTTTACACACACACACACGCATCATGAGGAGGAGCTCCATTCACGGGACCAAACATTAGCCCAGTGACACGCCGGGAATAGGGGGTGGAGGGAGGGGGAGACACATCTTGTCAGCCAGGGAGATCTTACCCGTAGGAAGCTGGAACTGTGATGCAGGCGGCAGAGAGACACTTGGAACCGAAAGTACGAACACTTCTGCTGGGGACTGAACAGATGGCGTGTCTTCTGCTGGCGGGGTAAAGTCTATTTCATCATCAAAGTTGTCTTCAAATTCCTAAAAAAAGCAAAAAGAGCAGCAAAACTAAAAGGATTGTTCCTTACTCCGAAACTCAGATGGGCTTAATATTTCAGACCACCCACAAAATCTGGCCCCTAATCTTGGTTAAACCGATCCTTAGACCGGGGATATCCAAGATTCCCAGTGCTTTCAGTGCTACAGCTCTGCAATCTCAGCGGACGCTATTCCCCTGCAGGGCTGATGAGGGAACGAACCCCATTAGCTTGGAGAAAAACAGCAGAGAGTCAAAGCAGCCCCTATCTTACCCCAGGACCTCTTCCTAAGGGTTCTGTATGCACATTTCCTCCACCCAGCTACAGAACAGTTCTGGCAGCATAGCCATGAGAGGGAGGGAAGGAATTATTTGGGTAGTTCACTGTTTATTGTCACTGCTGGCCACGATAACAGCAGTCTGTTTTTAAGATGGGTTTTAATCTTGCTTCTTTTTTATGAAGAACACACATGGTTAAACACAGGGGTATATAAACATCTTCCCTTAGCCAACACAAGGAGGAAAGTCTGTTTGGCAACAGTTTGGTCACGGGCATTCTCCGTGGCGGGTCCTTCCTAGGGACTGGCCTGCCAGTGTGGGCGCAGCTGGAGCCCTCGCTTGCCATTCTGGTCAGAGCACAATTGATGGGAGGAACACTGTCTTTCAACTTTTTAAAACTGATTTTCAACCGCGCTTCATTGTATATTGGTTTTAACTTGTTGGACGATTACAATGTCTTGCTGCTTCATTAGCCTTGAGTTTGCAGAGATAAAGGTATTTTTAATATATAAAAAAAACAAACACCAGGAGCAGAACAAGTCAAAATATTTTTAATCAATTGACAGTCCTAAAACTAATAAGAGCCTTTACCTTGGCAAGAATGAATGTTCTTCCCTCAGAGGTTTTGGAGGGCAGATATAACAGAGTATCATACTCTAACAGAACATGCAGACGCTCATATGATAAAATTGAGACCATGGGATTATGGAGTGCCCTATATTCCACGAGTTGAGGGCTAATTTAGTCACCCCTTTACTTAAAGATACGGATTTGCTAAATGTGCAAGCCCAGTTGCATTGGCTAATGATCATGTCACCCTCTCAGAGGCAAAGTTCACAGGGACAACAATCAAATATATGAGAAATAATCAGGGCTTTTTTTGTAGAAAAAGCCCAGCAGGAACTCATTAGCATAACAGGTCACGCCGAACAGCAGAAATCATTAGCATATTGGGCCACACCCCTGACCATGCAGCCCCCTCCCAGGATCGGCTTTCCCAGGTGCCCTGTGGCTTGCAGGGCTCATGGGGAACCCGAGGGAAGGAAGGCAGTTTCTGGATAGGCTTCCCCAGGTGCCACACAGCTGTGGGGCGCCTGGGGAACCCGAGGAGGGGAGACAATTTAAACTGCCTTCCCTCCCTGGATCAGCTTGGCTTCCCCAGGCACCCTGTGGCTTGTGAAGCAACTGGGGAACTTGAGGGGTGGGGAGGCTGTAGGTGTGGCCAATTCAGAAGCCAGCCAGAACTCCGTTCCTGTGCGTTCCTGCCCAAAAATAGTCCTGGAAATAATACTGAGTAAGGTCTTTAAAAAAAAAAATTGGTTCTGTTTTCTGCTTAAGGTGACAGCCGTATGAGCAGTACTAGATAAGGTAGAATAAAAACACAAACACCAGAACAAGTTTGGGAAAGGTCATCCCCAGTCCCAGTATTGGCTGCCTCACGGCCCTCTTGCCTCCCCTGCAGTAAGAAGGGGGCAGGCCGTTTATTTCCAAGAGGAGATGACACTGGGCTCAGCTCCATGGAGACACACACAAACACTCTCTCTCTCTCTCTCTCTCTCTCTCTCTCTCTCTCTCTTTCAGTCCCAAAGGCCCATTTTGCCACTCAAAGGGTTAACCTCGTCAAAGTTTCACAGATGCCTGCTTGCATATATCCTTACTAAAAATGTGAGAAGTGCAGAAAAGGGACACCTTTTTCAAAACGCAAGCTCCCATCAGGTCATAGAAATGAACAACTCAAAACAGCATTTTGTGGAGGGTTTTTAAAAAAAGGTGTTTTACACCAACCTTTGACAGCACCGTAAGCTTATTCACACATTACACCGCACGTGACAACACGTGCAAACAATTATTTAAGAAGATCTTTGGTTCTGGTTTTTGTAAACTGCATGAATTTGGTACTGATAAGCTCTGCAGAACCACCTGCAACCTGTCATCCTCAATGTGTATAAGCCACAGCAACAGTAATAATATGAGTCGCATTCCCCTGATCTGGGCAAAGTCCTTCCTTCTTCCCTCAGAAAGGAAACCTGTCTTGGTCTAGAATGCACACTGGTCTATACTGCAAGGAAGCAGAGCATAAAGTGCCAATCTGGCGTAGTGGTGAAGTGCGCGGAGTCTAATCTGGGAGAACCGGGTTTGATTCCCCACTCCTCCACTTGCACCTACTGGATGACCATAGTTCTGTCAGAGCTGTCCTTGAAAGAGCAGTTCTCTGAGAGCTCTCTCAGCCCCACCTACCTCACAGGGTGTCTGTTGTGGGGAGGGGAAGGGAAAGGAGTTTGTAAGCCGCTCTGAGACTCCAAGTGAGTGAAGGGCGGGATATAAATCCAATCTCCTCCTTCTAAACTGTGACTTACCCCAACAAAAGATTAATTTTAGAGTAATAGGAGAAATCTTCTCTGCCTTCAGCCCACTGGCTAAAATCAATGACCATCCAACCATGTCTACTTGGTTTGGATGGCTTCCTGCATCTTGCAGACCCAGGGAAATTGTTAAGCATATAGCAGGCTATAATAAGCCCCACAGGTCTACTCATAATGGAAGTTATCACACCCGCACTGTCATCTCGGGACAAGACAGCACTAGGACTTTGGAAGTGGAAGGTGTCATCAGGTTGCAGTTGACTTATGGCAACCCTGGAGGGTTTTCAAAGCAAGAGACATTCAGAGGCGGTTTTTGCCATTGCCTGCCTCTGCTAGTGACCCTGGACTACCTTCATAGCCCCCATCCAAGCACTAACCAGAGCTGAACCTGCTTAGTTTCCAAGATTTGATGAGATCGGGCTAGCCTTGGACCATCCAGGTAGGGGCAGACTTAAAATGACCCTGTAAAGGAAGATTTGTTTTCTCTGCAAAGAATCACACATGGACAATACTGCATAGGAATTGGGGGGGGGGGGGGGAATGGATATTTTGCAAGGAGATCTGCCAACAGGACACTTGGTCTGGGATTCAGAGAGACAAGTGCATGGTATGCGATCATTGAAGACCACGAAAGCAGGAACCAGACACCACGACGCCAGACTAGAAACCATTTGAAGAATTCCATCAGTTACAAGAGCTATTGATTGATTGATCTGATTTGTACGGCTTACATAAAATTACAGGAGATAAAAACAATATAAATATTGAGATAAAACTCAGCGTAAGAACACAACATGATTACTAAAAGCCATTTGTTTTGCAGCGGTGGTGCAATAGTAGCATAAGCGTAATACATTGCTCTCAGCAGATAATTTTTCTATCGGCAAGCACAGGCTGGATGGCGGTATGGAGCATAGGGTCTAGGTTGTTAGGTGCGGCTCCCTACCCGAAGGTCTGGTGGAAGAGCTCCGTTTTACGGGCCCTGCAGAACTGGGGCCTGCAGAACTGTATGGCCCTGTTTGCCATACAGCGGACAGGTCCCCTGGTTTGGAAATATGAGCTCAGAACTAATCACAGCTTTTTATCTTGGCCCAGATTCTTGCTGAAGCCTGCTCAGATCTTTCCTGTCTAATTCATGCAGCTTTTCTGATCAAAGTTTTCCACTTGCATTCTTCTGTAAAAGGGGGGGGGGGGGTGAAGGAGAAAAGTGGTATCAAAATGATCCCCCTTATTGTTCCCTGGGCACATGACAGAATGTTGTCAAGACTCTCTCCCACACAGGAAGAGTCAGCTTTCAGTAAGGTTTAAGTTACACGACTGCAGCTGGAAGGAAAGGAGGATGAATACCTTCAGGGTGTTATCAACAGCAGTGGCAGCAAAAATCCACTAATACAAAGGCATCTTTTCAAGTTCACCAAACTCTACTATGTTTGACTAGACAGCTGCCAAAACAATATCCTGTTTGTCTCATTCTTTACATTCCAAAATTCCAAAACAAACTGTATGTTGCAGATTCTATCCTCTGGGTGTATATTAGAATACGGGATCCAAGAGAACATCATTTTTTGCAGTAACTACTAATTAAGTAGTCTCAGCCTCTCCCAGCTATTACAGTTTTATTAACTGAATCCATAGAGGGTTATGTTGTGGTTTGGTTTGGTTTTTTAAAGATCAATAAGGCAATTTCTTCAGCGTAGAAGGGAGGCATTTTTTTTCATTCATTCTAATATTTACAAGACTAGTTTTCTCAAGTCAGAAAGGCAGTAAACCCACACACACACACACACACACCCAAAAAACTAGCACATAATAAATCCAGGTGGGTAGCCGTGCTGGTCTGAAGCAGTAGAACAAAGTCTGAGTCCAGGGGCACCTTTAAGGCCAATGAGGTTTTATTCAAGCTTTGAGCTTTCACGTGCATGAAGATCTGAGGAAGTGTGCCTGCACACAAAAGCTTATACCTTAAATATAACTTGTTGGTCTTAAAGGTGCCACTGGACTCAAACTTCGTTCCAGCACATAATAAAAAAATAGCCTTCCACATCTGTAAGTCTGACTCATTCCAGCAGATCCCAGCAAGATTTGCCAGAGTGGTGTGGTGGTTACAGGGCTGGGCTAGGATCTGGGAGAACCAAGTTCAAATCTCCACTTAGCCATAAAAGCCTGCTTGGTGACCTTGGGCCAGATTCTTTCTCTCTCTCTGTCTAACCTACCCAATAGGGTTGTTGTGAGGATAATATGGAGGAAGAGAGCAATGTATGCATCCCTTAGCTCCCTCAAGGAAGTGCAGGATAAAAATGTACTAAAATAAATCATTCTCCCATTTACTTTGAAAGTAAGAGGAGCTACAAGAAAAATAACATTTCTCGGACCAGCTCTGCTCATCTCTTGCCTTGAAAACCCCATGAGGTGGAACTTCTGAGGTTGGTTACAACTCGATAGCACATTTCTTTTATCCCTTAGTTTCTCTGTTCTTAGCTACCTTAAAAATATGAATGAAGCAAAAAAAAACATCTGTTGCTTACTGGAAGCATAATCCACTCCGGAGGTGGCTCAAAATCTGGTAGTTATAGGGAAATCCTAAATTAAAACAGCAATGGCAACCAGAACAAAATGGCTCAAACTCCACTGATGAAAATCATCAGACAGTGAATCTGGGTCTTAAGAGGGAACCATGTATGTAATGATCAGATACCGGGCAAGAGGCATCGTGCTTTCCCCACCTCTCGTAACTCACCTTGAAGTTTATCTCTTGATCCTTACAACAGGATACACAGTTCACGGACAGCAGCACCAGCCCCACGAGGGTGCAGAAAGAAAGAATCACTAACGAGAGCGGAACTTCAACTCCTGCTGCTGCTGCTTCCCCTAGAAATGAGCAGACAGTGGGCAAAAATAAATACAATTCTATAAATGCACAAAAACCACTTTGCCTGCCCTTCAGATTATTTACCTGACAGTGAAACCCAACTTTACTGAAATAAGTAGGGTTTTTTTCAAAAATCGCAACTTTGCTTTAAGGAGTTCAGAGTGACATACATGCCCCCTTTATCTTCACAACGACTCTATGAGGTAGGCTAAGTTGAGCAAGGCACTGACCCAAGGTTACTCAGTGCCCTGGCAGAGTGGGGAATAAGAACACAGATATCCTTTAGCGGAGGTCTGGCACTGACCACATCAGCAAACACATCTGCAGATCAGTGAAATCATGCATCTTTGAGACAAAGACGGAGAAACCAGCTACCAGTTTCCCACCCCTTTTCAGGACCAGGCAGAAAACTTCACCATGAGGTGTTGGGCATCTTGCACACCATGTTTGTCCACTAGGAATGCCTCTCCTCCACTCCACCCCGGAGATGACATACAACGGCTTCCACCTTTTCCCATATACATTTTTGGACAATGAAACCGGTTATTTAATAAGGATCAACAAAAGCTAGCTTAGATGGATTTTGAGCAAAAGCTCTTGGTTATAATAACAAAAGAAGCTCCAGGATCAGAGGCAGTATAGTGACAATTATCGGCTGCTGTGTATGGACAACAAGCGGGGAGGGACTGGCCACTTCCCAGGAGGGCCACTGGTGGACAGGAACAACCAGAGCCAAGTCCCAGCAACTCAGGGACTTCTTGGCTCAGGCCGTTCAACAGCAATGACAGCCGGTGTCAGCTCACAAACTGTTGCCTCTTGCACGGCTGCCAGTCTGAAAAGAGAATGCAACGGGTGGAGTTAGGGCCCCCGGTCAGCCCCATTAAGCCGAACGACACTGAAGGGCTGGCTTCTGGGAGCCGCTCCTGAAATAAAGGATAGTCTTATCTTCCACCATGCCCTGCTCCTAACACTCCCAAGGCTCTCGGAGTGGCCACAGTCAAAGGTTCCAGTGGCAGCCCAGATTGGGCACTGCCATGACCCAGCAAGCACAGTCCGTTCTCCTTCAACTACTTATTTACTTAACACAGGTTGACAAAGAAAACATGGGCCAAGAGAGAAAGTCAACAAAAAAAGTCTCAGAAGGTGTTGGTCTGCAGGAGAAGAGGTACATTCAAGTCCCAGAAGCACCTTAAAGACCAACAAGATTTTCGGGCTAGGAGCTTTCGGGAGTCAAAGCTCCCTTCGTAAGATCTGACAGAGGGAGCTTTTGATTCTTGAAAGCTTATACTGCGAAAATCGTGGTCTCTGGGGAGCTATTAGACTCGAATCAAGCTGAGAAAAAAAATCATGTACAAGTTACTTGTTCTGTTTCCCCATGGGAATCTAACAGCAGTGGTTTTGCAGTACCACCTAAGGCATGTTTGCCAAGCAGGTAAAGCGGAGAACTCATTTAAGAATTAGACTAGGGCACCTTTGGAAGGCTGAAACAGGGTGGTGGGTGCGACAACAAAATGGCTGCTACAGGAGGCGGAGCCAACCGCAAAACGTCGGGGAGCAAGGTTATGCACTGCTCTCACAGTTAACTCTTTAACATTAAAGGCAGACGGCCGTGTTTAACAGGAAGCGTTTTAATTTGCACAGCCAATCAGAAGCCCTGCTGGGCCCAAGCCCCACCTGGCCCTTCCCACTTCCTAACAACCAATGCTCCCTCTAAGCTGTGGAGTCTTGTGAGCAAAAATTCTACTTTGTGAGCTGCTGGCATGAAAGTTGTGAGTGAGCGATTTGGCTACTGCATAAATCAGTTTGCTCTGGAGCCATCCTTCCTGAGCTAAGACAAAAATGTGTGAGCCAGAGTCTAAAAAACTGTGAGCTAGCTCACTCTAACTCAGCTTAGAGGGAACACTGCTAACAACCCTTGGTGGGCACCAGGAAAGGTGCTGTCTAAGGCCCACAGTCTAAGGTCCACAGTGTTGTGAACAAAAATTCTACCTCGTGAGCGAAAAACGTCAAAGTTGTGAGCAAATCCACATTTGAGTATCGGGTAAATTATTTTTAGGAGATTATTTCCATAACCTTGTAAAAACCTCAGAATTGAATTCTTTTAAACTATACTTAAACTATATTTTAAAAATAATTTAAACATTATAACAGAAAACAGAATCAAGTCAAATTCCATGAAAGAAAATGTTGTCCTCTATAGAGGGAGACAAGGCCTTTGCAGAACAGGTCAACCTGCCCCTTTCTATACGGGCAGACTAGGACTCCAGAGGACAGGTTGACCCATCACAGTCTACTATATTGGTAGACCTGTCCCCCGGAGAACATGTCTACCCACCCCTTTCCACTAGTCCTGGCCTCTGGAAAACAGATCGAACAGATCTACCCACCCCAGTCCACTATATTTGTAGAACTGGCCTTGGACTGGCACCCTGCGCTGACCCTTAGAAAGCATACCAGCACTTTGCCGGGAGGGGACTATCTTGGTTTTATTTAGTGAAATATGAGAACCAGCATTCCAGATAAAATATAACAGAGGTGGCACTATCACTGTCAGAACGCTGCCTAGCCTAACAAACAGGAAGCTGCTTAAATGTTATCAACCTGCCCAAATTACTTACTTATTCAAATATTTATATCCCACTTTTCTCTGTGACTCAAGGCAGCTTACAAATAATAGCTAAAAGCATGATAAAAAGGTAAAGGTTTCTGTTGCTCGAAAGCTAGTCGAATCCAATTCTCGGGGACACTGCTCATCTCCATTTCCAAGCTGAAGAGCCAGCGCTGTCCAAAGACTTCTCCGTGGTCATGTGGCCGGCATGACTAAACGCCAAGGCACACGGAACGCTGTCACCTTCCCACCAAAGTGATTCCTATTTATCTACTTGCAATTTCTTGCTTTCGAACTGCTAGGCTGGCAGGAGCTGGGACCAGAGACGGGAGCTCACTCCGTCACGCACCATTTGGGTCTCGAACTGTTGAGCTACTGACCTTCCGGTCCTGCAGCTCAGCATCTTAACCTGTGCAAAAAAATCAGTTTTTTCTTGCTCAGCTATCACCTCAAGGACCATTATAGTCAACGGGCCCCATAGGCTATAATGGAGAATCAATCCAGAGGTATCTGGAGCTCTGGGGGCAATGTTCCCTCTAAGCTGAGTTAGTGTGAGCTAGCTCACAGTTTTTTAGCCTCTGGCTCACACATTTTTATCTTAGCTCAGGAAGGATGGCTCCAGAGCAAACTAACTTATGCAGCAGCCAAATTGCTTCCTCACAACTTTGATGCCAGCAGCTCGCAAAGCAGAATTTTTGCTCACCAGACTCTGCAGCTTAGAGGGAACACTGTCTGGGAGGACTGTTTTTTGAGGTAGAGGTATCAAATATGCAGCATAGCTGCTGGTGCCTCTCCTAAACCCCCCCCCTCCGAAGTTTCAAAAAGACTGGACCAGGGGTCCAATTTTATGGTCCCCAGAAGGAGGTGCCCCCATCCTCCATTGTTTGTGAGCCGCAGCAGAAATCCTCTGAGCTGGCCGCTGAAAAGTTGTGCGCCAGCACCCCCAGCACAGCTTAGAGGGAACTGTGGTCATGGCGCCCATGGGCACCACTCTGAGTTAGACCAAGAGAAACTCAACATTTAGTTAAAAGCAACAGGTACAATGTCATAGCCCCCCAACACACACATACACTGTAGTATTATACAGGCTCTCGCGATTTGGGATAAACTAGTTTCCCCCTTGCTTCTTACACTTAACAGGCTCTCAACATTCCATGCCTCCTTGACTACGCTCAGTTCTCACCAGTTTGGGGGGGGGGGGAGGGGCACTGACTGTAAATTAAACAAAGCCATATTTTTTTGCGTACTTTGAATGCTCCCGGAGTACATAAAGACCCCTACGTTTTGCAGGTGTCTTTATTTTAGTATGTCTTTATTATTCGATATAGTGATGTTCTGATTTCTAGAGCAGGCAGCTTAACCCCCTCTTCCTCCAAAGCCTCCGATATGGAGTCAACTGCATGCTCGGCTTCCTCTTTGGCCATGATCAAACAGTATCTCAAATATGGGGACGCATGTCATGGTACTGATACGATTACGCCACTGCACCATCCTTTAAAAAGGCAATTTAATGGCTGTGGTGGCTCAGTGGTTAAGACGCTGAACTGCAGATCAGTAGTTTGGCAGTTCGAGACCCGAGTGCCGCATGATGGCGTGAGCTCCCGTCTCTGGCCCCAGCTCCTGCCAACCTAGCAGTTCAAAAAAAAGAAATGGCAAGTAGATAAATAGGTACCACTTTGGTGGGAAGGTAATAGCGTTCTGTGCGCCTCGGCATCTAGTCATGCTGGCCACATGACCACGGAAATGTCTTTGGACAGCGCTGGCTCTTTGACTTGGGAACTGAGATGAACACCGACCCCTAGAGTCAGATTCGACTGGTTTTCGAGTAAGGGAAACCTTTACATTTATACACCCCATAATCCTGTTATGGGAATGTCTTGCAACAGGAGCATTTCTATTTCACTCATCCAAGTAGTAAGATCACATTTGGGGGGGGAGGGGTTTAACTGATCGATCATACCACTACGAAGGCATCCATGGGATGCATTAACCTAAGAACAACCCTTATCTAGATGGCTTGGGCTAGCCCAGTCTTATCAGATCTCAGAAGCTAAGGGTTGCAATACAGAAGCAAGCCACCGCTGAACGTCTCTTGCCTTGAAAACCCTACAGCAGGGGTGGGCAAATGGCGGCCCGCGGGCCACATGCGGCCCGCCACAGAGTTTTTTGCGGCCCACCAAGACAAATTCAATTTGCTCTCTTATCCCATCACTGCTGGTATTGATACAGCCCCTGAGGAGCTGCAGCTTGAACTTATTGACATGCAGTCAGATCACACTGTGAAAGAAATGTTTAATGCTGTGATGTTAGTTGACTTTTACAAATCTTTGTCTGCTGAAAGATTTCCACGTATGAAGAAATTTGCTGGGAAAATGTTCTCTATATTTGGGTCTACATATATTTGTGAGCAAAGTTTTTCTTGCATGAAGATCAACAAGAGTAAATATAGATGCTCTTTGACAGACATTAACTTGCAGGCTGTGATGAGAATCTCAACAAGCAATCTCACTCCTGATTTCAAAAAAGTTGTAGAAAAGTGTGATAGGGTACATTTGTCTCATTAAACTGATTCTAAAATTAAATGTGCTTGCAGCTATAGGTGATATGAAATTAGCACAATAAATAAATGGAATAAAACTACCACTATTTTATTTAATTTATATTTATTGATTTTTATGATACAATTTATACCTTTTCTGAAATGCAAAGTTAATTAATGAATGCAATCATTTTAAAAGGTGCGGCCCTCCACTAACCTCCGCTCCCACAAAGTGGCCCCCGAGCCAAAACAATTGCCCACCCCTGCCCTACAGGATCACCAAAAGTTGGCTGCATCTTGACGGCACTTTACACAAGAACAAGAAAACATTCTGGCACAGAAGTTAAGCTATGGCTAATAACTACTTCCAGGCACAGTCACATAAATGCTCAACTATCAGCGATGAGTTAACTACATTTTACAAAGCAACGATAACGTATTCAGGACGACTTGCTGTCACGAGCAACTACCCTATTATGCAAATTATCCCTTGGGAGTAAGAGAATGGATTTAGGAAGCTTGCGCATCGGAGACGGACGAATAAGCTGCAGTGATGACAGGGCCTCGGTGCAGAATGCATCTGCATGCACACACTGAACCAGCCCCCAGAGGAACAAATGATCCAAGCCGTCTGGCTAAACAAGCAAAGCCAGAAATTAACCAAGGGAAGAATAGGGGAGAGAAGGATGTGCTGTAATTAAAATCTTATTCCGAGTGGGGCGGGCAGGGGGTGGGTGGGAAGAATGCTGCCGAGTGACTGGGCCTCTCCCTTAACAAACAAAAGCACCACCGCTTGTTAACGGCCTCCTCTAATACTGACTCCGCGCGCAAGGACTGCCTTCACCAAATCCCCACCAGGTGACCATCAGCCTGCTAGCCAATAAGGACACTGGATATGAAAGAGCAGCACAGGTTAACGCAGGGGTAGCCAAACCTGCTCGACAGAAGAGCCACACAAAATAAACGTCAGATGTTTGAGAGCCGCAAGACATGGACAAAGGTTACACACACGTTTTTATTGGGAAATGTGCAAATTTGCTTTTTATTAACGTTAAATGAGGCTACCAAAAATAATAACAAAAGCGGTAAAAGCAGATATTGATAATGGCATTTATCTGTCCAATGATATTATGTTTGCTAATGATATTTAGCTTCCCCAGCTGCCCTGCTGGGGGCCGCACGATATGTGTGAAAGAGCCACAGTTTGGCCACCCCTGGGTTAAAAGAGCAGAGCAGAGCGGGTCAGTTTTTGTGAATTCTTGCACTCGTACACTCCAGCTTGCGAGAAATTTCTGCCCACCTTCTTATCAGTTGCACCCAGTGTTCCCTCTAAGCAGTCGAATCTTGTGAGCAACAATTCTATTTTGTGAGCCCCTGGCATTAAAGCTGTGAGCGAGCAATTCGGCTACTGCATCAAGTAGTTTGCTCTGGAGCCATCCTTCCTGAGCTAAGACAAAAATGTGTGAGCCGGATGCTAAAAAACTGTGAGCCAGCTCACACTAACTCAGCTTAGAGGAAACACTGGTTGCACCACTGAACTGCCACTCCCTGCAGCTCCGATACTTTTCCCACCCCCGCCTTCCCCTGCAGCTACTGCTCTCATGCTGTGCGTCTCTTCATCGCTGCCCCCCTCCCATGGGAGTTATACAGCATGGGGACAAAGCAGCCAAGACAACTGCCAAAACCCTGCATCATGGGATGCCGTAATAAATACTATTACAAGTCAGTGAATATGCAATGGAATATGCAATACCCTGTGCATGACGCAAACATTTAACCAGTCAAATGCCAAACATTATCTCTGGAAAAAAAAATTATGGACACACGTAACACACAATACCATAAGGATCTCGTATTGCCTCCCTGAGACAATTATGTTCTTCATGACTTAAATGAAGACATTTTCTGCTGGAAACCTGTGACAGTTTTCTCCCACGTGCTTAGCAATGACTCAAAGACTTCACATAGCTAATCTTAAAAATAGAAAACGGCTCGATAATTAAAGTCAGTTTGAAACAGCACCAAAAGAACAAGGTATGGGATTTTAGTCACAGGGAGACAGAGAGAATTCGAAAGAACTTTTAGCTGACATTATAGAAGTGATGAAGATGAAAATCAGCATCTTGATTCCAATAGCAAAGTGGGGCAATTTTTGGATACTTAAATCCAGTGACTGAAGCTGGGAATGGGCAAGATGGATCTTTCTACAAACCTAAAAAAGGGCCACAGGTTTGCAGGAAAATGTGAAATCTAAACACACACACACACACACACACACACATTAAGGACTGTAAAAAAATCTGAAAATGATAAAAGGAGCACCTGTAGCTTTAAGCAACAGATTCCCTCAGTGGCTGTTGCTAGGCGACCACAGTATTCCAGGCTGGGTTCTGTCAGCAAAAGGCAGGGGGAAGGAGGCAGGGTCTTTCCCAGGCCTATTTTGGCCTTTGAGGGAGGGCACCTTGGGGCCAGGCCTGACTAGGTTTGCCTTCTCCAGGTTGGGAAGTTCCTGGAGATTTTGCAGTGGAGTCTGAAAAGGGCAGGGTTTGGGGAAGGGAGAGGCCTCAGCCAGATACAATGCCATAGAGACCATCTTCCAAGCCAGCCATTTCCTCCAGGTGATGGCTGGAGATCACTCGGAATTACAGCTGATCTTCAGATCACAGTTGCCCTGGAGAAAATGGCTGCTTTGGAGAGTGGAGTCCCTAGCATTATACCCTCCCCAAACTTCACCCTCCTAAGGTCCACCCCCAAATCTCCAGAAATTTCCCAATCTGGAGCTGGCGACCCTACGAAGAATTGATCTGTGTAGTTGGAAGATTCGTCGTGATTCCTGGAGAACCGCGGCCACTGCTGCTGGGGGAGCGGGGGGAGAATGATGGGGACAGAGAATGTGATGGGGGTGGCGGGGCAGAAAGAGAGAGGAAGTGACAGGGATGGAAGAGAGAGAGAAAAGGGGAGGAGGGAGGGATGAGAGTATGAAAAGAGGAGAGAAAACAAAAGTGGCAGGAATGGGAAAGCCACTCCTGCAAGTTTCTTGCAGGTCCCCACTTGTGAAGTTTATTCTATAGTTTGTACTTTCAGCCAATCATTTCCCTGGCTGCCTCTGGTAAGAACTGCCTACATGTGAATAGGGAAAGCACCTCTGAGAGACCAGAAGGGAAGATTCTCTCCCCTCCGCTCTTCACACCATCCACGTGCCACAAACATATGCAGGTGAGCTAAGTAAGTTGTGTGGGGGCTAGTACCACATTATTCAAAACTGGAGGAGAAGGGCCGAAGTTAAAGCCCATCAATGCGACGTTCAGAAATGCTCTACAACCGCTGAATAAGAGATTACTGGTAGAGAGGAGGCGCTAGCCAGTTTAGAAAGCTTGACATGCTCCGGGCCTTCAATCTGAGGTTACCATACCAAGTCAGACACCTTACTAGGTTTGTAAGCAGCCTTTCCTACAAGTCGTGCAAGGGACCTTCAGCAAATGCCTTCCCCAGGATGCCTGGATTCAGCTCCCGGTCCTGAAGCCAGCCGGAGAAAAGGGAGCAGCAGCCAGGCATCCCCTCCCACTATGCCTGGATCCCAACTCAGGCTCCGAGTTCCCTTCCTTGCAACCATGAAGTGTATCCTGGAGGCCAGATGGACCTCCTTTTTTGTTTACTTAAAGGAAGTCTGCGCTTCCGTTAAGAACAAGTATGCCCAAGGCGGTTTACAACAGGTAAATCAGCAAAAGCAAAGGCACATGAAATACAATTACGCCTGGCTCTGGTCTGTTTATTTAAGACGTTTTGCCCTGCTTTTCTCCCACTCCAGGGACTCCAAGATAAAACTCACAAAACAAAACACAGTTTATAGGAGCAAAACCAGGCCCTCCAGTGCCCCTGTGGAAACAGACAATATGCTTCAAGTTTGTCCTGGGCTGGCAGCAGTTCTGGCACCATAGCTCATTGCACCACGTTTAGGAGCCACAGCTGAAGAGCTAAAGGGCCATCCCTGAGGCTGTACCAAACTTTTGAATTACCTACAGAACGAGAGGGGCAACTGCTCAGATGACCTGACTGTGGCCAAGTGCCCCTCTTCCTCCCAAGCTATCAACTACCATCAGCAAGGTCACAGATGCGGCAGACGTCTTATCACGCCTGGACCAAGAACCCACTAGAACCTGATTTCAATTGATTTTGGATTAATCTTACATGGCTGCAAGCAGTGAGAGCTTTATTTAGGGGGGCTGAAAGGTGACGTAAAAATGCAAAGAATCAGTCTAAAGAACTCTGCATCCTTTTCTCTCGAACTCGCTTCACCTTCTGACTTGACCCTCTTGGCTACAGAGGAAGAGAATACTGATGGACTGACTTCACTGATGCCCCGCCTTTCTCCCCAATGAGAAACCAAAATGGTTTAGATCACTCTCTTCACCTCCATTTTATCCCCACAATAACCCTGCGAGGCAGGTTAAGCCAGGAGCATGCGACTGGCCCAAAGTCACCCAACAAACTTCCATGGCAGAGTGGGGATCCAAACCTGGGTAACCCCAGATGCCACTCTCTCTAACCAACACACCACACTGGTCGTCAAAGGGTTCTTCTTCAGTTCTAGGGAGCACGTAATAAATTTCAGGTGACTAGGTCAGAAAGGCAAAAGTTGCAAAGTTCAAACCAGCAAGTGCAAGAATTTTTTACCTGAGTGAACAGTGTCATTTTAGACACTGTCAGTTACACCACAATACTTCTATTGCACAGCTAATATAAACAGCGCAATATCTTCGGGGAGAGCCAAGCATCTGGGTTTTAAAAAGCATTTATAATTTCTAACCACAGCCAACCTCAACAGCATCTACGTAAACCACAGAGTGGGGGGAGCTCAGAACTAATTTTCACTTTTCTTTTTCAAGAATCCTGTGAAAAAGGAACTAACTTCAGAAGAATCAACTCAGCTTTCTTGGCGATGCATCAAAGGTGTCAGCAACTGCACAGTTGAGGCTAGAATTGAAAAGAAAACACGGAAGATAAAATAAACCCCTTTGTGGCAGCTGGGAAGCCCGGAGAAGTGAAGAGCCATGGAGAAACGGAGGCTAGGTAAGGCGCAGGGCAGAGCTGGGACAAAACAAGGAAGCATACAGAAATGTTTACAGAAATGTAATTTAACAGGCAAAAGGGTTTTATTTTAGAACAGATAAAAGGAAGTACTTCTTCACCCAAAGAGTGATTAACACGTGGAATTCACTGCCACAGGAGGGGGTGGCGGCTACAAGCATGGACGGCTTCAAGAGGGAATTAGATAAACATCTGGAGCAGAGGTCCATCAGTGGCTCTTAGCCACAAAGCATAGATAGGAACTCTCAGTCTAGGGCAAGTGATGCTCTGTAATCTTGGTGCTTGAGGGCGGGTGGACGACAGTGGGAGGGCTTCTAGTGTCCTGGCCCCACTGCTGGACCTCCTGAGGGCACCTGGTGTTTTTGGCCACTGTGTGACAGAGTGTTGGACTGCATGGGCCACTGGCCTGATCCAACATTGGCTTCTCTTATGTTCTTATATGGAGCAGAGGTCCATCAGTGGCTATGAGCCACAAAGTATAGATAGGAACTCTCGGTCTGGGGCAAGTGATGCTCTGTATTCTTGGTGCTTGATGGGGGGAGGGAACAGTGGGAGGGCTTCTAGTGTCCTGGCCCCACTGCTGGGCCTCTTGAGGGCACCTGGTGCTTTTGGCCACTGTGTGACACAGAGTGTTGGACTGGAGGGGCCACTGGCCTGATCCAACATGGCTTCTCTGATGTTCTTATATGGAGCAGAAGTCCATCAGTGGCTATTAGCCACAAAGTATAGATAGGAACTCTCAGCGTGGGGCAAGTGATGCTCTGTATTCTTGGTGCTTGATGTGGCGGGGGCAACAGAGTTGCCAGGTCCGGGTTGGAAAAGACCTGGGGACTTTGGGGGTGGAGCCAGGAGAGGGCGGGGTTTGGGGAGGGGAGGGGCCCCAGCATGGTCCAATGCCATAGAGTCCACCCTTCAAAGCAGCCGTTTTCTCCAGGGGAGCTGCTCTCTGTCAGCTGGAGATCAGTTGTAAAAGCGGGAGATCCCCAGGCCCCACCAGGAGGCTGGCAACCCTATGCCTACAACCCCATCACAAGAGCCCCCAGACCCCTCCTCCTCACTTGACTCTGTGGCCACTTCCTCCAACTCCACCCTTCCCACTCCTTTCAGGCCGGCTCACGGCAGCCCTCCCTCTTATACCCTTCCCACTCCCTCCTCCTCCTCCCTGGAGCCCCCCATCACCTTCCTCCCTTTGCCCTGCCCCCCCCTTTTAGCCAGAGGCGCCATCCAGGACTCCAGGGCGGCATCCCTGTGGCTCGCTCTCCTGCTCCTCCTCCCGTGACTCAGGGCCCCGCCATGCTCCAGGCCGTCAGGGAGGTGGCCCCTGATGCAGGGGCAAGCTTTAGCTGCCCAGCCAGTGCCCTGCACATCCGGCTCCCCACCCCGCCATGACAGCGCGCCGGGTGTCCCACCAGCCGCCGTTGGTGCCAATGACCAGCCGGGCCTCCAGGAGTCTGCTGGCTGTGGGCGCTTAGCTGCTCTTCCTCGCTGTGGCTTCGGGGGGAGGGGCTTGCCGAATGGCTGGCCAGGCAGGGCTCAGACATCCCGCCGCCGGCGGGACACCCCCTCAGTCTCTCTACAAAGCCAATGTCTATTAATAAAAAATAAATAAAATCATACAATTTAGGCAGATTTATGCAATATGGCACGCTTTGGTTACATGCTTCTTGTTTTCAGGACACAAGAGTATGCCCACCTTCAACTACAGTGAACATTCTGAGTGTGTGTGTGTGTGTGTGAAATGCTGTCAAGGTGCTTCTGATTTATGGTGACGTCATAAATGAATGAACTCCAAAATGTCCTCCTGTTAATAGCCATTCTCAGGTCTTGCAAGCTGAGGGCTGTGGCTTCCCTGATTGACTCAATCCACCTCATGTTGGGTCTCTCTCTTTTCCTAGCATTATTGTCTTTTTCCAGTGACTCTTGTTTGCCCACAGTGTGACCAAAGGACGATCGCCTCAGTTTAGTCGTTTTAGTTTTTAGGGAGGGTTCAGGCTTTATTTCACCTAGAACCCACTTACTGGGGGGAAGGGCGGGCCATGGTTTCCATAAAACTTCTCTCCAATACCACTTTACAATGAACACTACGCAATATTAAGATCCCTGGGAAAGTATCAAAAGAAAGAAGGGAAAAGCTGCTAGCCTTTGACCATTTTTTTTAAAAATTATTTCTATTTATACCCCACCTTGCCGGAACAAACTGGCTCAAGGCAGCGTACAGCATATGGCAATAGAGCAATAAATACAGTAAAATCACAAATACAATATAAAATACAATAAAACAGTATAAAAATGCAAATACAAATATTGGCAGCATTCAATATACAATCAAGGATGGAAAACAGTCCAACAGTATGTCCTAAGGGCCTTGAGGGGTTCCTATGACGCGTCCGATGGTTGCGCGTTCGTCAGTGGCAGCCTCTAATCGAAAGCCTGGCGGAAGAGCTCCGTTTTACAGGCCCTGCAGAACAGCAAAAGGTCCCACAGGGCCCTGATGTCCTCCAGGAGCTCATTCTACCAATATGGGGCTCCCACTGAAAAGGCCCTGGCTCTAGTGGTGGCCAGCCTGGCATCTCTTGGGCCAGGAAGGGTCAGGAGATGTTGTGCTACTGACCTCAGTGCTCCCCAGGGCACATACGGGGAAAGGCGGTCCTTCAGGTAGACAGGTCCCTGACCATGTAGGGGCTTTAAAGATCAAAACTAGCACCTTGAACCAAATCCGGCATGCTACTGGCAGCCAGTGCAATGCCTTCAACACAGGCTGGATGTGGTCGCGAATGGAGAGGCCTATCAACAGCCTGGCTGCCTTCTTACGTTCTTATCCCACACAAAATGTTTGACAGGTAAGAGAAGTGCAACCCTTAACAGGCAACACAGAACACTGCTTTAGGACAAAGGCCTGGTGTCAGTTGTACAGTTAAAACTTAAATCACATACATAGGACAAAGGTTAAAACTTGACCGTGGCACAGCCCTACCCAATGATGCCAAAGCAAGTCTCATTCCTGGAACATGCTTGGGCAATCTCCTGAGTTATTTCTGGTGCAGCTTCTCTGCAATGCACCACAGTCCTAACCCAGTGTAGGTACGATAGCTACTCCATCTCTATTCTGTTTCACAGGTTGCAAACAACACAATATTCAACACTCAGCCCACTAGCAAGATGACGAAAAGGCCTACGCAGAGACAAAAGCACCCTTCCCACACTATCCACACCTACAGAACTCTAACTACAGAAGTGGGAAACCTTGCTGCCCACAAAAACTCCACACTTTACAAAGAAATACGCCGTTTCGGGCGGACAGCCACTTTGTACAGCAGTAGCAGAGAAAGACTCGAGTCCAGTAGCAGCAACTTGGAGACCAGCAAGATTTCCAGGATGTCAGCTTCCAAGAGTCAAAGGTATCTGACAAAAGGAGCTTTGACTCACAGAAACTTCTACCCCAGAAATCTTGTTGGTCTTTAAGGAAAGGAATATGTATTCCAGGGTATACAACTGGTGATCATCACAGGGAAAGGCATCCAGAGGAGTTGCTACCTACCAACTGTTGCTCTCTGTGGCAAACCAACCATTTGTTTACTGATGGCACACAATATCCTGCTGTACAACAATCACCACATAGCATGCCAATGCGGCGGTCCAATCTACTGCTTCTCTTGACGGAAGAGGGAGCGAGGTCTACCAAAATCTGCTCTGCAGCCACATGTTATCCACTGCTGGTAGCACAACAGAAGAAAAGTTAATGGCAGACACAGCGTTGGCCTAGCAGAGGCGGAAGCAGCTTTAAATCTCTACACGGCCACGACTCCCAGCCCCAGCCATCTCGCCCGGAATCACCACCGGGGAGATGCAGAGCTTCTGAGGCCTTTGTACAGGAAACAGGGGCCGCACGACCAAGATGACAAACGCGCTGGATGCTCTGCAAAAGTTCCTTGGCAAAGGATGACTGAAGAAAATGGCTCCCTGCGGCTAGAAAGCAAGTGGGAGATTCAGCCACGGGTTACTTTGACACTAACTATAGGCCAAGCCTACAGTAGTTACCCTAGCAATAATAATTACATAACAAAATATCCGGGACCCTGAAAGTGCCTCCAGGCCCACCACGTCATGTCCCTCTGCCACCTTTTGACGGAACCACCCCAAATTTTATCATCTTCTGTGCGCCATGTCTGAACAGCAAGGGGGGCCCTCTCAGCATCCACTCAACAGAGGCAGAACTTCCTTTACCCAAAGATGCAAAGTCAATATTTTTAGTATTTTTTCCAGCAACACTATAAGCCTCTCTTGTTTGGATTGGTTTTTGACAGCCAGGCTTAAATAGGCATGGGCTGCCTTTCAGCCAATTTTTACTACAACTTCCGAGTATCCTGCTGGAGTTGCTGGCATTCTACTTATAGGGTTCTTGGGGTGGGGCAAAGCAAACGTATTTCAAACGGAGGAAGTCATGAAGAGGAAATCAGAGAGTCCACTCTGAGCCAGTATACTGTGTACTGTAACATGAGGTCCACGGAAGGAAAAGAAATAACCAAGTTTAAGGCATACGCAATCCAACAGAACTGGCAGCGAAGCAAGGGGTAGGCAGCAGAAGCGAAGGAGGAGAGGGAAAGAGATTCTAGGAACAACATGGGCTCTGCAACACAGAAGGAGCCCCAAGCCCCAAATGCAAGCCTCCGTCAAGAAAGAACCCCAGAGGAATCTCAAGGTTGGGGGGGGGGGGGTGAGAGACAGTCATACATGAATGAGCCACATAAATCGTGGGTCTCAAGGAGGCCACTCAACCCTTCCAAGGCTGCAGCCTATGCAGAAACGATATCTGACAGATTTCAGCCTGACACAAATACATACCCTGTGCCCAAGAAAACACAAACCCAACCCCCCCCCAACGCACACGAAAAAGCATCCAAGCTAACAGCAGAACTCTTGAGTGCAGCTGCAGGGGTGACAAATTCTCTTCTGCAGAATTCAGATGCTGGGCAACATAAAAGCAATACTCAGAGGGGCAAAAGCCATGGTGAAGGATTTCTGCTGTTCCTTCCCATGCAGTTTACCTCACCAAAAAATACAGCTTTCTGCCAACTCTACTTCAGAGTCAAGACCAGCCGTTTGATACAAGGATACCTTTGCTCAGTCATTCCACCGACTCCCCCTTCGTGCATTTCATCTGCAGCAACACCTCCCCACTTTTTCCTCCAACTCTGACCTGGCACTTTGTCTTCGCCCAGCCATCACCTTCTTTCTCAGATACCTTCATCCAAAGTGGGGATTTCAAATCACATGAGCCATTAAGGGGTATCAGAATATGGGGGGGGGGAATCATTCCATGACAGACTAGGAGGGTATAATCTTGTTTATGAAGCATATGTTCTTCCGTCTTCCACACACCCTTTGGTGGCAGGATTCATCGCCCTAATCTGCCTCCCATCTTTCCCCAAGCAGAATTCTGAAGAGATACACTTGGGACTCCATCCTATATGGAAGAAGTCATAACATCTCCCCTGAAAGCTTCCTTTCCAAATTCAGATGCATGGGCAACAGAGCTCCTCCTACTATAAAGCACTCTGCCCAAGCTTAGAGGCTACTGCAGTCCCCGATTCCATTCCCTGAGCAACCCTCCCTCTGCCTCCCATTTCCATCACCTAGGATGAAAATCTGATCCTCCAGGCATGATCTCAGAATCCGTTAAGGTGGATCAGTTAATAAATATTAGTTTTTGCAGCAGTCCCCCCAAGGGGCCCTTTCTGTACTTTCTGTGCCTGCGGTGCAGACACATCAGCTGGAAGATAACTTTCCGTTTTCTATGCCCCATTAACTTCCCCCCCAATTAACCCACAGCACCAAGAAAGGCTCAAAGGTGCTTTTCAGCCATGGGTGAAGATGCCCTTTGGACACCTGGCAGAAGCCTAACAGTCTGGATGAAGCAGCAGTGATCCACTGCAGCAGCTGTGAAGAAGACCGCAGGTAGTAGCCCAAATGCAGAAGACATCCTACTTCTTACAGCTGCACAGCTGGCAGAATTTCAGTTCGTGCAGATTTCTGCAGCCCCCCCCCCCCCCCACGACAAACTCTATACCTACTGAAATGCCATCTTTCATACAGCTACTAAAGACACAGGGGCCTCACCCTCCTCCCTAGTACTGAGCCAAGAGCCGTGGCAAGTTCGCCAAGTGAATATGAAGCTCAGAAAAGTGATGTGCCCGTCTGTAAATTGTAGGGCATTCCTGTAAAAAGGGTGTTGGGGGGGGGGGACTTTTCTTTTGAAAAAAAATCGCTTTTTCATTTTCAGGTCACGGGCAGGTAACACAGGCATCGCTTCAGGACAAACTGCACTTCCTGTTTCCTTATTTACACAGCAGTTCCAACCGAATTCAGCGAGAAAACTACAGCAAGGTCACCGTGTAATATGCTTCCCTCCCCTGTCATATACCTACACACCACCAGAACAATGTCCGGTTCAGACTGGGAGCCCACCTTCGTAGGAGGAAAGCGGACGTGCTTTGCCGTTGACCTGTGGACATTTATATGTCTGTTTTGCTGTCTTGGGTGATACTCGCAGAAGAAGGGGCTGGTAATGCGCCCCAGGCTGGCCTGATACTAAGCCCCGCTTAGTATCGAGTGGGAGACCACCAAGGAAGTCCAGGGTCACTACACAAGAGGGAGGCAGGGGTAAACCACCTCTCTCTAGCCTGGAAAATCCAAGTCAACACACATAGGGGGGGACTGTCCAAAGAGCACATCTGGGAATATCTTTCCCTTGCTTTTTGCTGATATCGTCATCTGGGAGGGCCAGTACATAAAGCAGAACTCGGTGGCCCGATTGTAATGGTAACTGAGGGTGAAAGTGAATAATGCCACGACTTGGATGGCCTGATCCTGTGAGCACTCAGAAGCTAAGCAGGGTCAGTTACGGTTAGTCCTTAGATGGGAGACCCCCAAGAAGGCCAGCAAGAAATCCAGCTTTGCTATGCAGAGGCAGGAAATGGCCAACCACTTCTGAACGTCTCCTGCCTTGAAAACCCTGCAGGGTCACCCGAAGTCTGCTGCGAGGTGACACCAGTTCCTACCACCCACGCGCCGGAAGAACGGACACCCGCCCCACCTCGAATGTGTCTCCAGATGAAAAAACAATCCTTGCAAACGGAAAACTAGCCCCACAGGAGAAAAGGTTCTATTCTTTCTTTTTTGCTCGTGGTGCTTTGATTTTCTCTTTGGAGAGAATTTTCAGCATTTGGAGAGCTGACTCTCCATCATCCTCCGTCCGCAGTCTGAAGCGGAGCAACTTGGGAGGCAGGATTTCCTCAATCCAGTCACATGGTGACCATGGACTTCCCAGAGACCTGCCCAGCTTGTAAACATGATGCATCTACTTCCTCATCTGCAATGTGGATACAAGTATCTTGCTCTTATTTTATTTTTTTTTAAAAAACCCTTATTAATTATTGTTTTATCTGTGTAGTCATAGAACAGAGAACCAGTGAGGTCACAGATTAGACTCAAACCAGAGGCACGCAGGTTCAAAATCCCACTCAGCCGTGCATTTTACTGTGTAACCTTGGTCCAGCCTCCCTTCCCGCAGCCTAACATAGATCACAAGGATGTTGTGAGAATAAAACAGAGGGGGCGGAGACAGCAATGAACAGAGCTTACTGGCCAGTTTGGGGCCAGTCGCTCTCCCTCAGCCTCATCTACCTCACAGGGTTGTTGTGAGGATCAAATACAGGAAAGAACCATAAAACACACTTGGTGACTTGGGGCTAGCCAAGCTTCCTCAGTCTATCCTACCTCACAAGGCTGTTGTGAGGATTAAATGAGAAGGGAAGAACTATGAAGCTAGGTTAAGCAAGTCGCTGGGCGACTTCAGTCCTGGTTAAGCAAGGGGGGGGGGTGAGATACATTAAAAGTTTGACAGCTTTCTGCTTTTTTACTTATTATATCTTTGATTATTATATCTTTGGTTTTTTTCATTCCTTCTGAGTATTTATTAGGCTGTGTCTGAGTTGATTTTCCTTTTTCTTTTTGTGCTATTTATTTTGTGTTGTTTCCGATTAGATTGTTCTTGAGCCTTCTGGCAGGTGCTTTAGTTGACAGGGCTGTTTTAAGCAGAGAATTTTAATTGTCATTCTTTATGGCAGCTTCTGCCTTTACAGCCCCCCCCCCCCGCCAGAAGTAGAAAGATGGGGCGTTGGCTCGAGCAGGTATAAAATAACACTTAAATTGTTTCAGCCCTGGCAAGATGCTAAACAGAGTTTAGGCTATTATTCTAGGGATTAGAAATTATATTAGGGATTTTTATTGAGGGTTTGAGATTTTTATTGAAGACTGCATGGAAGTGCTTTTTAATCTCCGAAATCTTCTACTGCTACCAAGAACAGAAGTTTTTGATGGAGCTATTCCAGCCCCTTCTAACACTTTGTCAAAGGCAGGGAACGGCAAGCCTTCTCCCTATAAGCAACTCAACAGTTGCTCCCCACAAGCAACTCAACAGCTGCACGCGGATGACAATGGTTGTAGGGAGTCCTTTTATTCCCAAGCTTTGATAAAACAGACATTCTCAGCCTACCCTACCCTGCCTCACGGGGTTGCTCTGAGGATCAAATGAGGAGGCGGGAGAACCATGATGCACCCTGGTTGACTTTAGACCAGCCATTCCTTCTTACCCTACCCTACCTTGCAAGTTCGCTGTGAGGATCAAATGTGGAGGGGAAGAACTAGGCACAATGGTTGACTCTGGACCAGCCATTCCCTCTCACCCTACCTCACAGGGTTGTTGTGAAGATCAAATGAGGACGGGAAGAACTAGGCACAATGGTTGACCGTGGACCAGCCATTCCTCATCACCCTACGCTACCCCGCAGGATCGTTGTGAAGATTAAAAGAGGAGGGGAAGAACTAGACACAATGGTTGACTGCGGACCAGCCGTTCCTCCTCACCCTACCCTACCCCGCAGGATCGTTGTGAAGATTAAAAGAGGAGGGGAAGAACTAGACACAATGGTTGACTCTGGACCAGCCATTCCCTCTCACCCTACCTCACGGGGTTGTTGTGAAGATCAAATGAGGAGGGGAAGAACAAGGCATAATGGTTGACCGCGGACCAGCCGTCCCTCCTCACCCTACCCCGCAGGATCATTGTGAAGATTAAAAGAGGAGGGGAAGAACTAGACACAATGGTTGACTGCGGACCAGCCATTCCCTCTCACCCTAACTCACGGGGTTGTTGTGAAGATCAAATGAGGAGGGGAAGAACTAGGCATAATGGTTGACTGCGGACCAGCTGTTCCTCCTCACCCTACCCTACCCCGCAGGATCATTGTGAAGATTAAAAGAGGAGGGGAAGAACTAGACACAATGGTTGACTGCGGACCAGCTATTCCCTCTCACCCTACCTCACAGGGTTGTTGTGAAGATCAAATGAGGAGGGGAAGAACTAGGCATAATGGTTGACCGCGGACCAGCCGTTCCTCCTCACCCTACCCTACCCCGCAGGATCGTTGTGAAGATTAAAAGAGGAGGGGAAGAACTAGACACAATGGTTGACTCTGGACCAGCCATTCCCTCTCACCACACCTTACCCTACGGGGGGGGGGGGGTCGTTGCGAGGACCAAATGAGGAGGGGAAAGAACCGTGATGCACACTGGTTGCCTTCGGACCAGCCCTACCTCGCGGGGCCGTCGTGGCGGGAAGGAAGAGGCACCACCAGGCGGGATCCCCCCCCCCCCCCGCCCCGAGCTCCCCTGGAGGAAGCGCGCGCACATTCGCCGGGCGACGCGTCACGCGAGCCCTGCCTCCCGCCCTCCCGCCCGGCCTCGGGGCCCCGCTCCTCCCTCCCTCCCTCCCCGCCCGGCCTTACCTGCGCTGGCCCCCGCGTGCGGGAGAGGGACGGCCGCGGCGCCGCTCCCCAGGAGGAGCAGGAGGAGGAGGAGGCAGTCCAGCCCCGGGCCGGCCCAAGCGGGAGAGCCCCCCCGCCACCGCCGCCGCCGCCGCCCGCGCATGCCGCGGCCAAGCAGCGCCCGCCGCCGCCCGCCCTCGCCCGCCGGCCCCTCCACGCCGCCCGCCGCCGGCTCCTCAGCGCCCCTCACGCCACCCGGCCGGCCGCGACGGCAGCAGCAGCAGCAGCAGCCCCGCTCTTCGCCGCCATCTTCCGGGCTACCTGAGGGGGCGGGGCGGGGCCGAGCGGCGGAGTGACACCGGCCGGCAGCCAATCGGAGGCCGATCCGCTCTCCCGCAGAAGAAAAGGGGAGGTGGCGAGGGGGAGGTGGGGGGGGGAGGAAGGGAACGCGCGCGAGAGGGGGCGGGCCCGAGCCGGGTGACGGATAGGTCGAGCGGACCAATCGGGGATCGCCGGCGGAGACTGGCGCAAAGCAGAGGTTGGGCTTTGATCAGCATCCCCCCCCCCTCCCTCGCATCTGTCTCTCGCTCTCTCCTTCCCTGTTTCTTACAAATCGGACACGGTGTATTGCGGAAGCTGCGGACCACGATGAGCCGCTGAGGTCCCCGCTTTTTTTAAATGACCCATGCAAAATTATGTCTCTACTGTCAGAGTGGTAAGGAAGGGCACCGTTTTAGTTTAGGGACGTGCGCCTGTGCGTGTATTACAGTTGCATCACATGGTTATATACGAAGATCTGTCACGTATACTGTACATTATATGATTATGTACGTATGTCTCATTTGTATTCATAAACGCTATGTGTGTGTATATATATATATATTGCTTTGCATCCCTGCAGTAAAGATAGAACAGTATGAGAGTCCAGCGGCACCTTTAAGACCAACGAAGGTTTATTCATAGTGTGGGAGCTTTCGTGGGCAAGCACACTTTTTCAAATACGTTGGAAGGGCAAGAAAGGTTCAAACTTATACACGGCTGACCAACAGGATCCACAGTAACGATATTTAGCATTTATAATTCTAGTACTTTGCATATATATGTATACATATGTAGTACATGGATTGTTATGGCTGTGTATATTGTATATTATAATTATGTTATTATATATCTATATATACATGAATATCATTCATGAGGATGGGTATATACAAGTAAAAACTCTACTATTTTGCATTAATATAGATATAAAATAATACTTTGCATTTATAAAGAGAATAATTTTTGTGTGTGTAGATATATGATTATGTGTATTTATAGCACTTTGAGCATTCAAAACATTTGTTTATTAGTAGTCACTTATCCTTACAACAGCCTTGTAATGTTGTCCCCTAACCTCTGTGTATATCCCTTGGTGGGGGAGGGGCTAAGACCATTTACAGTGTTATCCTATGCAGACTTATAGCTTCCTAAGTCCATTTGTGTCGACGGGCCTTGAGGAGTACAGCTCTTCGAAGGGCTGCTGCTATTCAGCTGCTGACTTCCCAGATCCCAGGCCAGTCTACTTAAAACATTCCCAAAGCTTTAGTATTCACTAAGCTCTTTTTCAGGTTGAGCAAGCAACCACATCTTTTTTCTGTCCCCCTCAGTGCCTTTTATACGCATCATAACATATTAATCTAATGCACTAGATTGTCTTACATGAAAATGTTCATGCTACACATTTTTAGTGAGAAGCAGGGCTTTTTTTGGAGAAAAAGCCCAGCAGGAACTCATTAGCATAATAGGCCACACCCCTGAAAGCTCAGCTCCCTCCCAGGATCAGTTTACCCAGGTGCCCTGTGGCTTGCGGGGTGCATGAGGAACCCAAGGGAAGGAAGGCAGTTTCTGGATCGGCAGGGCACCTGGGGAACCTGAGGAGAGGAGGCAGCCTGTGAGTTAAGATCTGCCTCTCAAGCCCTGCTGTCTGTGCCTCTGCCTTCAGAGCATAGGCGTAGACTACAAGGGGGCTCGAGGGTTCGAGCCTCCCCCGAAATTTCCCGGGGGGGGGGACTGAGCCCCTCCCCAGGAAAACATAGCGCCTGCCACCGCACCTCCCGGGGCCCTTCCGAGGCCGGCAGCTGCTGGTGGTGGTGCCTCTCCCCCCCCCTCGCCTGGCCACTCTTCCATCCTTCCCTCTCCCTCCCTCTTTTCCCTGTGAAGGGAGAGGGAAGGAGTGGGGGGGGGGAGATGCCCCGGCAGCAGCAGCTGGCGGGCCTCGGAAGGGCCCGGGGAGGCGCAGAGGTTTTCCAGCGGGGGGGGGACATCGCCCCAGCGAGCGAGCGTGCTTTGCACGCACGCTAAAGAGTCCCTGCTCCCCCCCCCCCCGGAGTTTACAAAACTCTACGCCCCTGCTTCAGAGGTGGGACAGGTAGCAACCAGAGACAGGGCCTTTTCAGTGATGTCACCCAGACTTTAGAATGGCCTCCCCCTTGAAGCTCACCCAGCCACTGCCTTACTGCTTTCAGGTGCCAGGGCAAAATACTTCTCTTTGCACAAGCTTTTAACTAAAAGGTTTTTAAAAACCTGTTTTTATGGTCCACTCAAAGCCTGAGTACTGTTGTATCAATACCATTTTAGATTGCTTATGCTGCTTTTATGCCCTGGCGTGTTTATTAATGGTTTGTTTGATTTTTATTGTTTTAGTGGTGAGTGACTTCATGCAGGTTCTAGAGATGCGGCATAAGAATGAGTGAATGAATGAATTATCGTTAAAAGCATTTCACTCATTCCACAGTAAACTATTTCAAATGAGATTTTTATTCAGTGCTCCCCAAAAAATGCTGCAGGGGTGTGTGTGTGTGTGTTATCTATTGGGTTAAATGCCTAACTTGTAAGCATGCTTCGGTCACAGCTCCATAGACTGCCAGCATCCTAAAATACGCAACTGGATTGGATGCTGTTGCAAACAGACCAATCCAGAGAGACTCTGACTTTCGGCGGGAACAATTCCCATTGTTCCCAAGCACTGATCAGTGATTGGACGTTATTGTTCCAGGAAATGTGGTTTTCCTGGTTCAAACTGTATATGGTTGGCTTGTTCTGTGTGTTAGTTGTTGTGTTCTGAGCTGAATAAAGCACTCACTTGTTTGCAATGTTGCCTTGATTTCAGTACATAATGGGGGGGAGGGTCTGATTTTCTGGTTTTCTTCCCTAGGCCTTCACATCTACAACTGTTGTGCTGCCTTTGCTGGTTGGATCCAAAATAAGTGGCCCCTGCTAGATCTACTCAACTCAGCTTGCCCCTGTGGTGTTTAGGAGGAGCCGCAGCTGAGCGGTAGAGCATCCGCGTTGCACACAGAAGGTCCCAAGTTCAATCCCCAGCAACTCCAGGTAGAAGGTGATGAGAAAGACCTCTGCCCGAATCCCTGGAGAGGAGCTGCCAGTCAAAAGCAGGCAATCCTGACCTTGATAGACCCAACTCAGGAGAAAGCAGCATCAGGCGTCCGAGTGCTGCATTTGCTCCTATGGACAGGGCAGGCACTGGGGAGATCACGCTGAATAGAAATATCTTCCAGACCCCATGGTATGTGTGCAGTCACAATAAGGTAGCTTTTGAAGAAACAAGCACATAAAAATAATGCAGACATTAACCATGTGTGAAATGTAATGTACCTGAGTGGTTGTTGTCACCCATCTCCAGCTGCCATGTGGTTACTCACAAGCAAGCATGCCCTGAAGTTGTAGAAGCCACCCAATTATGTGGAGAGCCAAGGTTTCAATCACTCTCAAGTGCTGAGAATGAGCCCCTAAAATAGAGTCTTCAGGGCCAAAGCTTGAGATCCAGCAGCCCCATGGCCATGTGAAAGAAGCAACTCCCCGCGCCCACACACACAAATATTTAATTCTAGAATCCAAGGAACTCAGATATCCAGGGATCCTTTCGTAGAAAAGAATCCAAGGAACTCAGATATCCAGGGGTCCTTTCGTAGAAAAGAATCCAAGGAACTCAGATATCCAGGGGTCCTTTCGTAGAAAAGAATCCAAGGAACTCAGATATCCAGGGGTCATTTCGTAGAAAAAGAGGTGCAGGAGCTCATTAGCATAACTCATTTGCATATGCCACACCCCCTAACATACTGGAAGTGTGTCAGAAGACAACACCCACCCCTCAGGCTCCCCTCCACAGGTGAGTGAAACTGACCTGCTCTTCCTCCATTCCCTTCCCCATCCAATACTTTGTGCAATAAAAATAAGCATAAAGAACACACCCTCATTCTCTTCCTGCTCCCTTGAAACCACCAGGTTTCAAGTAGACTTGAGATACCCAGGACATGGGCACCACCCATCCCTGCCCCATCCCCTCCCCACAACAAGACACCCTGTGAGGAAGGTGGGGCTGAGAGAGGTCTTTTGAGAATTGCTCATGAGAGAACAGCTCTGAGAGAACTTGTGACTGGCCCAAGGTCACACCAGCAGCTGCATGAGGAGGAGTGGGGAATCAACAAAACATTAAAAACAATAAAGACCCTAGTAGGGCTTTCCCCAGGGCGCTGTGCCTCTGCACTGCTCGGGGAAGCCGAGGAGGGGGTGGGGCTTGGTCCTGTGCCCGCCCCCTGGGCTCCTCACTCCCGGAGCTGCGCTCCTGTGCGCTCCCGCTCCAACGGACCCCTGCAGATATCAACTGATAAAAATAAGGCGTCCACAAAAGCTATAAATAGGAACAAAACAAGGACAAAGATTGGAAACTAGTAAATCGAAACAACTGGAGCATCTATCAATACGCGCATAAAGAGAAAGCAATCGAAACAGAGGTTCAGATCAAAAATGCTGGGAGGCAGTCTTGGCCCCAGAGTGGGCCCTGCTTTCAAAACACTCCATTTACCGCAGCAAGAATCCCCCGGAAGGAATCTAGCCAGACTATTTTTGGTTCTTTTCCAGTGATGGGTTTATTCAACATTTAAACAGCAAAAAATGCTTGACTGTGACAAGAGATTCTCTAATCGGCTCCACCCGGATCGGTATTGTCAAAAACCAGCACAGCAATTCAAGCCAAGCTGATTACCAAAGTGTGCCTCTGTGTGTGTGTGTGTGTGTGTGTGTGTGTCTGAATCTTGGCTCTCAGATCAAAAATCCAATACAGAGTTCAGCCCCAGATGTTATATGGGGATATCATCTTGGTGGCGTTATCTTGGGTAGGAAAGCATTTGTGATGCACGGGTGGGACAGACAGGCTGGCATTCGGGTGGCTTAAAGCCATGATGAGTCAAGACAGTGGACAAATGGCTGAATCAAGCAGATATCTGGAGATTCCAAAATGTACTGCTGACCACTATAGAAGCGGGCTTAAGATATTTTGTATACTCCTTGAAGCAAAAGCAGCTGCTGGAATCCTAGAGGAAGGAAAACCAACAGACAAAGACAAGGAATTGGACTCTTAGATAATCAAAAATGGAGTTGCCAAGATCAATATTATGGGATCACTGGACCATAGTGAGACTCATGCTTGAAAATTCCCAGACAGCAAAAGAAATGCTTAAGAGCGTAGAAGAGTCTTTTGGGTTTACGAGTATTAAATCACAAAGAGTATGAATAAGAAAACTTTGCAAAACAAGAGAACGAAGTTTGTGCCCAGCGGCACCTTTAAGACTAACAAAGGCTGTGATCATACGCACCATTAGACCCAACATAGGTGCAAATGTTGGGCGGATTTAAAGGGAGTGATCAGACAACAGCATCTTGGAAGCACCATGCAGCCATTGGCAACCCATTCTGCTCTGCCGCACAAGCGGAGTTAAAAGATACCAGGGAAAATCCGGTAGTAAATAGATTGCGACAGCGCATGGATGGACTTTCCCGTTACTGATCACTCCAGTGCGCTCTCATGGCATCGGGATGGTCTGATCAGACTATCTCAACTCTTAGCTGTATTTATTGCTCTGTTACTTAGGCATCTTGACTTGAATTAGCTCTTCCTGGCAACTAACCCCCCTACCTATATGTAATATTTGAGGAAATCTTTCAATGAATCTGAAGGAATGCAAATGTACACATGCTGAGTCTCTCAGTTCTTGCTTCTACCCAGAATTGAACTTTGTCCTGAAGGTGTACTGGACTCCAACTTTGGACTCCCATCTGTTTGTTAACTCTTGCATTTGTATGCTTATTCACAGATCCTACCAACCGCCTTAATCCATTCACAGCTATAACCACCCAGTACTTATGCATCTTGACTCTCACTGGCTCTTCCTGACAACCAGCCCCCACACCCCCTATATGTAATGCCTGAGGAAATTCTGTTTCACTGTATCTGAGGAAGTGTGCCTGCACACAAAAGCTTATGCCTTGAATAAAACTTTGTTGGTCTTAAAAGTGGACTCAAACTTTGTTCTACTGCTTCAGACCAGCACAGCTACCCCACCCGAATCTATTTGCAAAACAAGGTTATATAACAGAGAAAGCTGTGAAAAATATATATCTGAACTGAACAACTTGTTTGAAAATCTAGCAGTCTGAGGCCAGTTTGGTATAGTGATTAAGTGCACGGACTCTAATCTGGTAGAACCGGGTTTGATTCCCCACTCCTCCACTTGCACCTGCTGGATGACCTTGGGCAAGCCATAGTTCTGGCAGAGCTGTTCTTGAAAAAGAGCAGTTTCTGTCAGAGCTCTCTCAGCCCCCCCTACCTCACAGGGTGTCTGTTGTGGGGAGGGGAAGGGAAAGGAGTTTGTAAACCGCTCTGAGACTCCTTCAGGTAGTGAAGGGCGGGGTATAAATCCAATCTCTTCTTTTTCTAACTGATGAATGAAAAGCAAATGTTATGCTTGGTACTTTGAGGGAAGATTTTTCTGCCTTTGTGAGTGTGCAGTGAAATCCAAAAGAAAGACACAAAAACTTTCAATCAAGCACTAAAATCACTGTGGGAGGAATGCTCAAAATGGCCTATTGAATTTGAATCACCAGATGGCTTGAGTTATATTTCTAGAACTTGAAAGAGCAGGTCGCACCTAGAGAAAGGCCGAAAAACCAACTGCTGCATTGCTTTAATTGCAGCAAAATGGCCCACTTTGCAAAGGACTGTAGAGAGCTATAATTTATCGAGTGTGTCTGCATTAGACAACAAGGGCTTTCCCATATGTTTTGGAAATAAGAACTACACTATTAGCAAAGATAATGTTGTATACGCACAAGGTAACCAAAAGGGGAACTGAGTTTAGCAGGTGAACAGCAGTGTTCCCTCTGAGCTGAGTTAGTGTGAGCGAGCTCAGCGTTTTTTAGCCTCCAGCTCACACATTTTTGTCTTAGCTCAGGAAGGATGGCTCCGGAGCAAACGAATTTATGTGGTAGCAGGGGTTATTTCATAGAAAAAGAGGTGCAGGAACTCATTAGCATACCTATTAGCATAACTCCTTAGCATATGCCACGCCCCCTGACATCACCGGAAGTGTGTCAGAAAGGGAAGCAAAGTGGGGGGCATCTTCAAAAGCCTCCCCTCCCCTTCCCCAGCTGGCCTGCCAAGGTGGGGGGGGGGAGCGAAGCGAGAAGGGCCCCATAGAATACAGTGGGAAGATCGTGCTGCCACTGCTGCGCAACTCAAAACAGGAGGGGTTTAAACTTTAAGCCCCTTCTCGCTTCTCTTCCTCCGCAGGCCTGCTGGGAGCTGGGGGAGGGGCTTGCCACCACTGCCATCTGTGCCCACAAGGGGTGTGCAAATAAATTTTTTTGGCCCGATTCAGATCGGGCCAAATTAGGCCACATCTGTTCTGGCTGCCGAATGACCCCCACGTGTCAGTTTTGGCAGTGCAAGCCCATTTGGCCAGCCGATTGACAAGTTTCAGCCCCATTATACCCTACTGGCCATTGAAGTCAATGGCAAAAACTCATAGGGTATATGAGGGGCTGGAGAAGAAGGAGTTTGAGGGAGAGGCTCCAAACTTGCAGGATAACTGCTGGGGCCTCTCCCCGAAATACCCACCAAGTTTCAAGAAGATTGGACCATGGGGTCCAATTCTACGGGCCCCCAAACATGCTCCATCCCCTCTGTTGTTCTCTATGGTGGGAAAACCATGTTTTTTTCCCAGCATAGAGAACAATGGAGGGAATGGGGGCAACCTGTTTGTGGGCCCATAGAACTCGACCCCCTGGTCCAATCTTCTTGAAACTTGGTGGGTATTTGGGGGAGAGACTCCAGCAGCTACCCTGTAAGTTTGGAGCCTCTCCCTCAAACCCCCTCCCCTCCAGCCACTTTTTAACCTGCCACCAAATTTCAGCAGCAATTTGGCGGTGGGCCAAATCAGATCAGAGATTCAGCCCATGGCTGCCCTGGTGCCCACTCCTGGGCTGGCGGAGCACCGCTCCACCTCGCTCTGGCCCCAAATGACCCTTGTGTGGTAGCCAAATTACTCACAGGTTTCATGCCAGCAGCTCACAGAGCAGGATTTTTGCTCACAAGACGCCACAGCTTAGAGGGAGCATTGGTGAACAGCAGGGCTCCGTTGGAGCAGGAGCACACAGGAGCGCAGCTCTGGGAGTGAGGAGCCCAGGGGGTGGGCACATGACCAAGCCCCGCCCCCTCCTCAGCTTCCCCGAGCAGTGCAGAGGCGCAGCGCCCCGGGGAAAGCCCTGCTAGGGTCTTTATTGTTTTTAATGTTTTGTTTTAATATTGATAATTTTATCATTGTTCCTTTTATGACTGTGTGCTGCTTTTCCAGAGACTTGCTCAAGGTGGCATATAAATTTTCTAAGTATACCATTTTTTATCTGGGCACATGGCATATAAGTACTGGAGAAATTTCACCAACCCTTCAGCAGCTTCCACCCCATCCGTTTGGTGTAGTGGTCAGGAATTGGACTCTAATCTGGGAGAACCGGGTTTGATTCCCCACTCTTCCACATGCAACTGCTGGTGTGACCTTGGGCCAGTCACAAGTTCTTTCAGAGCAGTTCTCTCATGAGCAGTTCTCAAAAGACCTCTCTCAGCCCCACCTACCTCACAGGGTGTCTTGTTGTGGGGAGGGGAAGGGGAAGGGATGGGCGGTGCACATGTCCTGGGTATCTCAAGTCTACTTGAAACCTGGTGGTTTCAAGGGAGCAGGAAGAGAATGAGGGTGTGTTCTTTACGCTTATTTTTATTGCACAAAGTATTGGATGGGGAAGGGAATGGAGGAAGAGCAGGTCAGTTTCACTCACCTGGGGAGTGGAGCCTGAGGGGTGGGTGTTGCCTTCTGACACACTTCCGGTATGTTAGGGGGTGTGGCATATGCAAATGAGTTATGCTAATGAGCTCCTGCACCTCTTTTTCTACGAAATGACCCCTGGTGAACAGGTACAGCTGGCCCATGAAAGGAAAGATGAAGAGAGCCTGGAACTGTGGCACAAACATCTAGGACACTGTAATCCAGAGGTAATCCTAGACATTCAAAACAAGAACCTCACCAAAGGCCTGAAGGTGCAGCCTTGTGACATTGATGGCGTAAGCATGGGTGGATCAGGCTTGTTATGACAGGTTGGCGTTTGGGTGATTTGGAGCGGTGATGAGTCAAGATGGCCTGGGCCCAGATCCAGCTACGAGCTCACCAGGTCACCTGGGACTAGTCATGGTCCACCCAAGTCTCCAGTGGGAAAATGAGGACAAGAATACTCTCTGCTTTACTGGGTCGCCGTGATGAATACTGAGATGATTAGGAACGAAGAGTTTTGTGTCCACTTTAATGAATTTGCTGTGGCAGGAACTCTGTTGAGCCGGAGCTCCCTTTGCCAGATGCATGATGTGTTAAAGACATAGACGTGGAAGGGATACAAGGGTCATCTAGTCCCACCCTCTGCACAGCACAAGAAATTCACAGGTCCCCCCCCCTCCCCCAGTGACTCTTGCCCTATGCCCAGAGGAAGGCAAAAATACCTGCAGGATCCCTGGGCCAATCTGGCCTGGATAATAATTCCTTCTTGACCCCAAAGTCAATGATCAGCATTACCCTGGGCATATAAGGGCCACAGGACACAAGTTCTGGCTCATCCCTTCCTGCCCTCCCGCTCACGATCTGCCATAGAATCAGCACTGCTGTCAGATGGCCATCCAGCCTCTGCTTAAAAACCTCCGAAGAATGAGACCACCACCACCACCCCGCTCCCAAGGAAGGCTGTTCCACTGAGGAATGGCTCCACCTGTCAGGAAGTTCTTCCTAGTGTTTAGCCGAAACATCTTTTGATTTGTTTTCAATCCACTGGTCCTGGTCTGGCCATCTGGGGCAACAGAAAACAACTCTGCTCCATCCTGTACATGTTGTTCAGTCGCACAGTCAAGTCCGACTCTTCGCGACATGACAGCCCTTCAAGTACTTGAAGATGGCGATCATATCACCTCTCAGTCATCTCCACTGCAGGCTAAACACACCCAGCCCCTTCAGCCTTTCCTCACAGGACTTGGTCTCCAGTCCCCTCACCATCTTCGTTGCCCTCCTCTGGACACATCTGCCTGTCTGTGTGTGTGTATACAGGGCTATTTGGGGGCAGGAACGCACAGGAATGGAGTTCCAGCGGGCTTCCAAATTGGCCACGCCTACAGCCTCCCCACCTCTCGGGTTCCCCAGTTGCTTCACAAGCCACGGGGCGCCTGGGGAAGCCAAGCCAAGCCAATACAGGGAGGGAAGGCAGTTTAAACTGCCTCCCCAACTTGAGTTCCCCCCCCCCCACAGCTGCGGGGCACCTGCGGAAGCCGATCAGAAATTGCCTTCCTCCCCTTGGGTACTCCATGTGCCCCATAAGCTGTGGGGCACCTGGGGAATCCAATTTTGGGAGAGAACTGTGCTGTCAGGGGTGTGGCCTGATATGCTAATGAGTTCCTGCTGGGCTTTTTCTACAAAAAAAACACACACACCCCACACACATAAAGATATATATATATCTACCTGCTGAATACAGCACTTCATGAACCTGACCAAAGTGGGTGCTGGGTCACCAAAGCACATTTGTTAAAATGCTTCTTCCACCTTGTTCTGATATTTTGGCTGCAGGCGAGTAACACCCACCTTTTGCTTCTTATTCTGTTTACCTCGTTTGTTGTCAAAACCCAGGGCTTTTCTTGTAGCAGGAACTTCTTTGCATGTTAGGCCACACACCCCTAATGTAGCCAATCCTAATGAGTTCCTGCTAATGCATTTCTGCTGGGCGTGGCCAATTCGGGAGCCAGCCGGAACTCCGTTCCTGTGCGTTCCTGCCCAAAAATAGCCCTGCCAATCACTATAGAAGGAGGGAAAGGAAAGTGAGCGCTTGTCACTATCTTGTCGGGGAAGTAGCTGTGGATTTCCTGCACTGTGCAGGGGGTTGGACTAGATCAGGGGTGGGCAAATGGTGGCCCGGGGGCCACATGCGGCCCGCCACAGAGTTTTTTGCGGCCCGCCAAGAAGATTTCAGGACTTCAAGAAAATTGAGCCTAAAATCAATTTGCTCTCTTATCTCATTACTGCTGATATTGATACAGCACCTGAGGAGCTGCAGCTTGAATTTATTGACATGCAGTCAGATCACACTGTGAAAGAAATGTTTAATGCTGTGACATTAGTTGACTTTTACAACTTTTACAGTTGTCTGCTGAAAAAATTTCCATGTATGAAGAAATCTGCTGGGAAAATGTTCTCTATATTTGGGTCTACATATATTTGTGAGCAAAGTTTGTCTTGCTTGAAGATCAACAAGAGTAAATATAGATGCTCTTGGACAGACATTAACTTGCAGGCTGTGATGAGAATCTCAACAAGCAATCTCACTCCTGATTTCAAAAAAATTGTAGAAAAGTGTGACAGGGTACATTTGTCTTATTAAACTGATTCTAAAATTAAATGGGCTTGCAGCTCTAGATGATCTGAAATTAGCACAATAAATAAATTGAATAAAACTACCACTATTTTATTTAATTTATATTTGTTGATTTTTATGATACAATTTGTACCTTTTCTGAAATGCAAAGTTAACTAATGAATGCAATCATTTTAAAAGGTGCGGCCCTCCGCTAACCCTCTGCTCCCACAAAGAGGCCCCTGAGCCAAAACAATTGCCCACCCCTGGACTAGATGATCCTTCCAGCTCTGTATTTCTATGTTTCTCTGCCTAAGCTACCTCACAGGAAGGTTGTGGGGGGAACATCAGGGCCGGCTGTATACTGCCCTGGTCTCCTTGGAGGATGGGTGCCGTTTTACAATGTATAGCTAGACAGACACTGAAAGCTGGCTGATGGGGGAAATCTGACACGTTTGTGGTTTGTTCCATAAGTGTCTCATACGCTGGAGCTTCTCACTGGATTAGTCACACTGCAAGTCAAAGCAGGGGCTGGTTTTAACCTGTTTATGCTGGCAGAGATGGCCTCTGTTTTCTCCAAGGTGTGGGTCTGATAAGAGATGATCTGCTGGTGATGCATGAACAGAGGCGGCTCAGAATTTGTTTGGATGTACGTGAATAGGTGGGTTACCTGCCCAAGAGGTGACAAAAGACATTTGCCCTTAAGATCAAGATGCTCCTGATACAATGAGGCAGCCTTAAGAACCACAATGCAGTTGACAAATGGGATTCTTAATTTCAGAGCGAAGCTAACAAAAATAGCTAATTGCATCAAATTAGATCACAGCCCAGTGAGTGCGCAGATTCTTCGAGACATGCAGGGCCAGCCTACTGGGTCTTTTCCGGAAAGGATGATTATCTGCTTTACACAGAAAACCGAAGATTTTTGTGCAATTTAGAAATGCTCTTGGATTTCTCATACCCGCTGTTTTGACCTGAAAATCCCTGTTTGGATTTCACTCAATCTGAACACAAGCATACACACAACGCTGTCTTAACACTGAATCAGACCATCGATCTCTCATGGTCAGTATTGCCTACTCGGACTGGCAGCGGCTCTCCAGGATCTCAGGCTGAGGTCTTTCCCATCACCTGCTGCCTGGTCCTTTCTAACTGGAGATGCCGGGGATTGAACCTAGGACTTTCTGCATGCCAAGCAGATGCTCTGCCACTGAGCCACAGCCCCTCTTGACAGCTCTCCAGGGTCTCAGGCGGAGGTCTTTCCCATCATTTCCTGCCTGGTCCTTTTTAACTGGAGATGCAGGGGATTAAACCTGGGGCCTTCTGCATGCCAAGCAGAGGCTCTGCCACTGAGCCACGGCCCCTTCCCCTTGCCTTATACTGAATTAGAACATTGGTCCATCAAGACCAGTATTGTCTTCTCAGACTGGCAGGGTCTCAGGTAGAGGTTTTTCTCATCACCTACTACCTGGTCCTTTTCAACTGGAGATGCCGGGCATTGAACCAGGGACCTCCTGCGTGCCAAGCAGATGCTCTGCCACTGAGCCACAGTCACTCAGTAATGCTTATCCTGTTGCATTCGCATCTTCAAGGGGGGGGGGGGGGGGACTCTGTGCTGCAAAACCTATTTTTTACATTTGCCATTGGCAGCTACAGCCAATCAATCTTCCTCCAGCTAGGTATGAAGTGGAAAAACTGCAGGCTAAATACATGGTTCACAGTGCAGGGAAAAAATAGGGTTTAAAGACTTCCAAAAAGGTAGATTTACCTAAACTGAAGAAAGGCCGGGGGTGGCGGCCGATTGTACAAAAACTGGGTTATCTAACTGAACAGCTGCAATGCTTCCTAATTATGCACTGCTAATCGCCACATTGCTTGCGCTGCTGTTGTGTGTGGGAAGTGTTTTAAAAAATTTCTTTTTTTAGACTGGGTTAATTGGATCAGCGCAGGGAAGCGGTGCATTTTACTGCTTTTACATTAACTCCAGTACTTCTCAACAATGTGTTCTGTGAGAAATGCAAGTCCAGCATCTGAAACATGAAGGCGGTTCGGCAGAGTGGTAGGCGGGATGGCCAAGATACTCAGGCTTCCATGATGCTTGCTGAACAGCCTTGGGACAGCCACTGTTTTAATGGACCAAGGGTCTGATTTAGTATAAGGCAGATTCATGTGTTCAGAGAGGTCCTGGGGCTCAGCGGTAGAGCATCTGCTTGGCATGCAGAAGGTCCCAGGTTCAATCCTCGGCATCTCCAGTTAGAAAGGACCAGGCAGGAGGTGATGGGAAAGACCTCAGCCTGAGACCCTGGAGAGCTGTAAAGAGGAGCTGTGGCTCAGCGGTAGAGCATCTGCTTGGCATGCAGAAGGTCCCAGGTTCAATCCTCGGCATCTCCAGTTAGAAAGGACCAGGCAGGAGGTGATGGGAAAGACGTCAGCCTGAGACCCTGGAGAGCTGTAAAGAGGAGCTGTGGCTCAGCGGTAGAGCATCTGCTTGGCATGCAGAAGGTCCCAGGTTCAATCCTCGGCATCTCCAGTTAGAAAGGACCAGGCAGGAGGTGATGTGAGAGACCTCAGCCTGAGACCCTGGAGAGCTGTCAAGAGGGGCTGTGGCTCAGCAGTAGAGCATCTGCTTGGCATGCAGAAGGTCCCAGGTTCAATCCCCGGCATCTCCAGTTAGAAAGGACCAGGCAGGAGGTGATGGGAAAGACCTCAGCCTGAGACCCTGGAGAGCTGTGAAGAGGAGCTGTGGCTCAGCAGTAGAGCATCTGCTTGGTATGCAGAAGGTCCCAGGTTCAATCCCCGGCATCTCCAGTTAGAAAGGACCAGGCAGGAGGTGATGGGAAAGACCTCCGCCTGAGACCCAGGAGAGCCGCTGCTAGTCTGAGTAGACAGTACTGCTCTTGAGGGATCAAGGCTCTGTTTCAGTATCAGGCAAGGGGGAGGGACCGTGGCTCAGTGGCAAAGCATCTGGCGGGCACGCAGCTTCATGCATGCTCACGTGTGTCCTGAAAGCTCTTTCCCCCCTCTTAATCTGTAACTCCATTTTATTGTTTCAGATATAACACTGTAAGATCCTGTGGACTCTGACAGAACCGAACAACTAATTAAATCCAGGACATTCGCACTGTAGAAAATGGACACATACCCAATGAGATGTGAGGCTTAGGTTTTTACAAATGGACTCAGAGGGGAACATTTCCATTTGGATTTTGATGTTCAGCACCCAAGGTTTTTAAAGCACTGGTGTCTCGTTCCCAGCTGTACTCTGGATTCTTTCAGAGCAGCGGCGCTTAATCCAGTTGTAGCTCCCCAAGTCTCATTACCCATCTCCACTCTTGACAGCATCTGGAAACGAGATCAGGAAACAATGGGGGTGTTTAAAGAAGGGGGGGGGGACTGATCCTGTTAGCAAGCTATTGTTAGGCTAAAGGAAAATGAAAGCCAAGGTACAAAGTCTAACATTCACAAGAAGAAAAATTAACTCTCCAGAGGCAAACGGCTGACATTTCACACAGCAGCTTGATGCTGATGAAAGGGTAAGTTTTTTTAAAAAAAAGATCTATTTTTAAATTTTAACAGGTCCAGGTTAACAAAAAGGGACCCTGACACAGCTAAAGGATTCTCTTCCTTCTTTTCTGATCACAGTGTGGGGCTTGTCTCCCCCCTACTTAACCCTGTAGCTTTCATTGGAGGGACAGGATTGATCCCAATTCAGACACCTGTCCAGAACAGAGTGGCTGATTTGATTTGCTCTATCTCAGTGGGCTTGAGGAGGGAACTATTTTTTATATTTTTTAATTTTTATGAAGATAATACACACACACACAAAATACTCTACTACAATTATGCATATAATATAGACAATCGTCTTACATAAACATAGACACAATTTGTACTCATCTACTTAATCTGTGGCTCAGTGGTTAAGACGCTGAGCCGCAGACTGGAAGGTCGGTAGTTCGGCAATGCGAGACCCAAGTGCCGCGTGATGGAGTGGGCTCCTGTCTCTGGCCCCAGCTCCTGCCAACCTAGCAGTTTGAAAGCAAGAAACTGCAAGTAGATAAGTACGTACCACTTCGGTGGGAAGGTAACAGCGTTCTGTGCACCTTGGTATCTAGTTATGCCAATCACATGACCACGGAGACATCTTCGGACAGCACTGGCTCTTCGGCATGGAAATGGAGATGAGCGCCACAACCTTAGAGTCGGATTCAACTGGCTTTTGAGCAACTGAAACCTTTATCTTACTTAATCTAATTTATCTAATTCCTTCATAAACTGCAATACTACACTGATCTATTTATTACAGTTGTAAATAAGAACCTGTCACCAAACTTTGGAGAAAAACATATGTAAGCCTGTGACCCTTTCAGATACCATGTAAATACACTTTGCAGCAGTCATACAGTTATTGAAAAGAATTCATGGCAGTTAACTGACACTTGGTTGCATAAGTTTTATATATATACACACACACACACTCTAAATTTTCACTTCTGTTTTTATCTTTATTTTATCTTTTCTTCATTACTTCACATCTAGCATTTCATTATTACAAACATGTTTTACCTGACGCTATCTCTTATTCATTCTCCACTTTAACAATTTAGTCCTAATTATCAACTATATAATCAAAAAATACATTCCATTTTTCTTGAAATTCTGAATGTGATCTATTATGTAAATAAGATGTTAGTTTTATCATTGTCACGTATTCAATTAGTTTGTTCTTCCATTCCATCAGTTCTGGGCATTTTTACTCTATCCATTTAGATCAGGGGTGTCAAACATGTAGCCTGGGGGCCGGATCAGGCCCCCGGAGGGCTTCTATCAGGCCCGCCCTGGAACTGGCCATCTCCTGCTTCCAGTTCTGTTGCTGCTGCTGCATCATAGCTTGCTTCGCCAGACTCTCTCAATCGCTCAGCCATTTCATGTTTTCCCCTGGGTCCTAGACTCAGAACTCTGAGCATGAGATTTCTGTGGTGAATGTCAATAAATCAAACGTACGTTTGCAGCTTACAGATACGCACCTGAACGGCATACTCAAGATTGCAACAGCACAGACATTTTGATGCAATAATTCAGAGCAGAGATGTCAGTTATCAGAGACTGTTAAATAAACAAAATACTGGAGGAATGCTAATGTGTTAAGCATGTTTTTATTTTAAGTAAAAAAAATCTTTGTGTTTGTGTCCTTTATAAAGTTTATATCTTTGCTACCTGGCATTACATTTTATGACACACATGGTCTGGCCCAACAAGGTCTCATTTATATCTGATCCGGTCCTCGTAACAAATGAGTCTGACTCCCCTGATTTAGATGCAAATGTCACCCTTGCCTCTGTTACTATATATTTACATAGTTTACGATGTATTCTTGTAATGTTACTTGGTAAAATATTTAATAGCACGTTTTTGGGGTCCATCACAAACTTAAAGTTTAGTATCCTTTGTATCACTTCACGGATCTTTATCCAATATTGCCTTGCTTGTCTTTTCTTACATGTCCACCACACATGGTAAATCTTGCACCTGTACTTTGACATTTGCAACATTTCCCATTATAACCCTTATTGGTTTTTGCAATTTCTTTAAGAGTAATGTACCATCTCAAAAACATTTTACACCAATTCTCCCTTAATATTTGGGACTTGGTAAATTTAATTTCTGGGCATTTTCCTGCCTTCCATTTAAATGCAATATTCTCTCCATTTTTTTTCATCCATTTAATCATACAGTCTTTCACTTGCTCTTTTTCTGTTTCATATTGCAATAGTATTTTATATATTTTGCCTAAGAAACACTTTAAGTCTCCTGTAGGTAGTTGTTCTTTATAGACCGTTTGCTCTCTCAAGCAACTTCCTTCTTTTGCTATCAGTTCTTTGTACTTGGATACCATTTGGTAATATATCGGCCACTGGATGTTTTTTTCTTCATTTTGAACTTCTTGCCATGATTTAATTTTCCTTGGCCCATCATATAATCATAAGCTATATGATCAGGTTTTTTCTTATACTACCATTATAATTAATTGGAGATGTCAATTGCGAAGTGGGTGGACTTATTCTATTTTTACATTGTAACCATATTTTTAGTAATACGTCCCTCACAATATTACTGCCCTCTTGTTTTGAATAGTTCTTAATGGCTTCTTGATCCATAAATAACTGTGGATTCCTTGTTTTGCACCAGCTATTTCCAATTTAATATTCCTCCAGTTTGAATTTGTGATTCAATCTGAAATCCAAACCAATGGAGATGCTTGGTGGCATAATTTAATATTTGGTACCACTGGGCCTCCTTTTTTTCCCCATCCTGTAATATTTTAAAACTTGTTCTTGGTTTCTTTCCATTCCATATAAAATTGTTTATTGTTTTCTGCCCTTTTAAAAAAACCTTTTAATCTATACCAATTGGTAGCATTTGGAACAGGAAGGTCAGCTTTGGTAATATATTCATTTGAATAGCAGAGATTCTGCCTAGCCACGAAATTATCAATTTGTCCCATCTTTGCAGATCTTCAGTCAATACTTGCCCGGACTTTTTGATAATTGTCTTTGTATAGATTTTTACTGTGTCCTGTTACAAAAATGCCCAAGTATTTTATTTTTTATTTTTAGTAACAATGCATCCTGTTACTGAAGCCAAGCATTTCCTTGAAATATACAATGGAACAAAAAAACAGATTTGGAATTCACTCTGGATATAAACCGAATAAAAAGAAGACCAAGATAATCATCTTAGATACAACTAACGAAGAACAAGAGGAAGGAACTCTTCAGGGAGGGGAAGGTGAGGGGCTGCCTCATCTTATCGTAGATCCCGCTCCCCCTTCCTGTCCAGCTATTTATAAAGCTTCAGTGTGGCCAGCGGTCTTTGGGCATGAGCCAGAGGGCAAGAATCATGAGGCTCCTGACCCTTAGTCTGTGGCTTGCAGCCCAGGACTTCAGAGGAGCAAGCATATGTGTCCAGGACCGCACCAAGACAGGGCCTGCTGTCTTGCTGGTTTGTGTATTGGTTTGCGTGTTGTTTTTGTTAGCTGCTTTGGGGGCCTTCAGGGAGAGAATCAGGGGGCAAGTACTTAAATAAAAGCACATATGGATTCCCTTGGCTTAGCTGCTGCAATGTCACAGAGATCCTGAGCAACCTTGGGTTAAGTAGATGACCAAAGGGAGATCTTAGGATTTGAATTCCTGCTTCCACGAGCAACTGTTCTTAAAACTGAACAATGTAATCAATGCCTTTGGGTTCTGGATACTCAAAACTCACCCTCATTAGTCATAAGAACATAAGAAGAGGCCTGCTGGATCAGACCAGTGGTTCATCTAGTCCAGCATCCTGTCTCAAGCAGTGGCCAGTCAGTTACTTTGGGGGGCCAACAACAGGGCAGAGAGGCCAAAGCCTTACTCTGATGTGAAAATAAGAAGAGCCCTGCTGGACCAGACCAATAGTTCATCTAGTCCAGTGTCATGTCTCACAGTGGCCAACCAGTTACTTGGAAGGCCAAGATGGCACAGAAGCTGAGGCCTTCCCTTGACATCACCTCCAAGCACTAAGATTCAGAGAATGACTGCCTCTGAACGTGGAGGTTGGCTTTAGTCACCATGGCTGGTAGTCCCTGAAAGCTAGGGATGCCAGCCTCCAGGTGGGACCTGGGGATCCCCCGGAATTAAAGCTCCTCTCCAGACTACAGAGATCAGTTCCCCCTGGAGGAAATGGATGCTCTGGAGGGTGGATTCTATGGCACTGCACCCCACTGAAGTCCCTGTCCTCCCCAGGCTCCCCCCCCAAATCTCCAGGAGTTTCTCAACCTGATTCTGGCAACCCTACCCCCACCCATCCCTTGCTGGTGGCCAGGGGGGACCTGGCAACCATACTGAAACCCTGCCCTCCAGACTGTTTTCAAGAACACAGTCGCCAATTCCCACTCACCAAAGACACCACAGCACACACTAGTAGGTAGAACACAGCAGGAGTACCGGTCCTGGCTCTGTACACAAGTACAGGGCCTTTAAGAAGCCTTCCTTGCTCTCAGAAGGTGGGGCATGGCCTGCCTGATCTACCCCCCCCCCCCCAATCCCATTTAAGAGCTCAGTTTCCTCTGGTCCTAAACAAGCCGGTAAGCGGTTGGCGCTATCCAAGGTTCTGCAGCTTGCCTCCAGCCAAGCCAACTCCCCCCTTTAGGAGGGCTCTCCTGAATTATACAGAGCTGCCCCTGTGCTTTGCACCCAGCCAGGACCGGACACACTTCCCTTCTTCTTACGTTTTATCATTTCCTCCTGCCTCCCTTCCCTTCGTTGCTGGGCTTTGCCCTTCCTTCTATTCTCCCCCCCCCCCCCCACTCCTTTCTTTCCTGTCATTTCCCCACCCTCATTTCCTCCTCCTCCTCCTGCTCCTTCGCCTTTCTTCCAGTTATAAAAGACTCTGCTGTGTGGAGGGGCATTCACATGAAAGGGAGAGGAGACGGAAGCCCTGGTCCAGCGGCTTGTGCAGTGGAGGAAAGAGAATACTTAGAATAAACCGTGCCATGCTTCTGCAAATGGGTTCTGGCACTTAACTGGAGCATACTTACATAATGCCACATGCCACCACTTCATTTATGTGTGTGTGTCCCCCCCCAGTGACATAGCTATATTACTGACTCCCACTAATATCCCTCCCTGAGAAACATCACATGAAAGCCAATCCTTATGTCACTTAATGGAAATCCTTGCTTTCACCGTTTCCTCCGTGACTGCCGGGACGAACGGAAACTACTTGGCATTCAAAGCGCGTATTTCATGTCAGTAGGACCTGTGTTACAGCGTCCAAAAGGAACACATTCCTTGAAATCATGCCATTTTGTTCCAATTCCATGTGGCAGAGGAACAATCGTTCTAAGCAGACAGTAAATTTCCCCAGCAGGAGATCATAGGGCAGGGATTTTGCTGACAGAAACGCTGCTAAAAAATTCATTTCCTGACAGGGGTGTCTCAACAGAAAATTTAAAGATTCCATGAAGTGCATGCTTTCCACACACACACACACACCCCCGTCCTCTCATGTTGTGATTCTCTTTAATGTATTACAGGAATTCTTTAAATGTCTTTAAAGAAGGACATCAGAATTTTAAAACCCTACAACTCTCCAGGGATCTAATCACATTTCTATCCCACAATTCCTGGGTGGAGCACAGGGTGGTGTACAGTGTTCTTCTCTCCCATTTCATCCTCACCACAACCCTGTGAGATCGGTTGGGCTGAGAGATGATAGCAGGGGTCATTTCGAGCAGGAGCTCGGGGGAGCTCAGCTCCGGGAGTTGGTGCCAGCCCCAGCTCCCCCCCCCCCGTGTGGGGGACTGCCTGCTTGTGTCATGGCTGCAGCAAAATGACCCCGTCCCCTGGAAAGGTCCTTGTTCCTCCGACCAGCCTTCTGAAGGCTTCAGCCACCACTGAAGCTATCCTCCCAGAATAGGGGTATTTCTGAGGCTTGGATTAGTAGCTGTCCCCTCTCTGCCAGCTCTCTCTCTCTCTTCTTTCTTTCTTGCCTTCTGACATACTTCCGGTGATGTCAGGGGGTGTGGCATATGCAAATAAGTTATGCTAATGAGCTCCTGCACCTCTTTTTCTACGACATGACCCCTGGATGATAGGATGTCAGGAACTGCTAAGTGACTGCGTCCGAGAGTGACCACGCCCTCTGGGGCCAGTGGAGGGTTGGTGCACGTGCCAGCCACTCTCTTCCAACATGGCAACCTTATGAATTAATGACCTTTAAAATGTCCGTTCACTGACTGCCTTGCTCAGGTCTTGGGATAGGAAGGCCGTGGCTCCCTTCATTGAGTCAGTCCACCTCATGTTGGGTCCTCCTCTTTTCCTGCGGCCTTTGACTCTTCCAACATTATTGTCTCTTCCAGTAAGTCTTGTCTTCCCAACTGAGGATTCAGAAACAAACTGGGAGTGAATGTCGATCCTTCACTATGGAGTGATACGCTCGTGGTGGTGGGTATGGCACTAGCCGCTGCAGCATTTGGGACCAGTAGAAACTTCCAGGCGACCTTCAAAGGCAGCTGCATGTCCAAACCTGATGTGACCAGAGAATGGATAACCACAGCAAAGCGCTTTCCAAGAAGGGGCACGGCTGATCTAAGCCAGTAAATGGCACTCCAAGCCATGGAAACAATTTGACCATCCAAAGGCAACACCATACCTTAAAGCTACCCTAGACTTCGGATATGATCCTTTAGCCCAGGGGTGGCCAAACTTGCTTAACGTAAGAGCCACGTAGAATAAACATCAGATGTTTGAGAGCCACAAGACATGAACAAATATGACCTGCTTTTATTGGAAAATAAGCAAATTTGCTTTTTATTAACATTAAACGAGACTGCCAAAATAATAACAAAAGGGGTAAAAGCGGATATTGATAATGATATTAATTTGTCCCATGATATTTGTTTGCTAATGATATTTAGCTTCCCCAGCCGCCCTGCCAGGAGCCACATAATATATGAGAAAGAGCCGCATGTGGCTCCCGAGCCACAGTTTGCCCACCCCTGCTTTAGGGGATTGCAGCCCCATCTAGCACAGGCTGGAGCCAGAACCCCCCACCAACCACACCCCCATCTTCCCTGTGTTCCTCACCTAACCTCCAGATGCTTGCTCAAACATATTCTGCACATTGTTGGGAAATAAGTAAATGAACAGACATACTGACGACACCGCGTCTCACATCTCTGGATGACCAGTACCTTTATGTAAGCACCTGAAGTACAAAATCCAGCACTATGGGACTCCATAGCATTAGTCACAGAGCTTGTTTTCTAGGATTTGGTGGTTGTGGAAAGTGCCGTCAAGTCACAGTGGACGCACTGGTGACCCGAAAGGGTTTTTAAGGCAAGAGATGTTCAGAGGTGATTTGCCACTGACTGCCTCCATGTAGGCTTCCTAGGCAATCTCCCATCCACGTACTAGACAGAGCCAAGTCTGCTTAGTTTCCAAGATCTGATGAGATCAGCTAGCCTGAGCCATCCCAGGTCAGGGCTTTCTGGATTTTACCCTCCAGAATAAGAGTGGAATCACTGTCATGTAGAAATCACGCACAGAGAAATCATGTAATGCGCACAGATGCATGAAGAAGAGAAGACGAAGAGATTGGATTTATACCCCACCCTTCGCTACCCAAAGGAGTCTCAGAGCGGCTTACAAACTCCTTTCCCTTCCCCTCCCCACAACAGACAGGCACCCTGTGAGGTAGGTGGGGCTGAGAGAGCTCTGACAGAACTGCTCTTGAGAGAACAGCTCTGAGAGAACTACAGCTTGCCCAAGGTCACGCCAGCATGTGAGTTGGGAATCAAACCCGGTTCTCCCAGATTAGAGTCCGCACTCCTAACAACCACACCAAACTGGTTTAGGAATGAGCCAGCCCTTAGGAATCGTAAGTATTCTAGAACAGTTTATGATAAAGTATCTTATATTAACCTGTTTGACACTGAATAGGTGATGCGAAAATTCTACCACGCTGTGCTGCAACAGCTGATTTCCTAAGTCACTGCTCAAAATTCAAGCTGTTATCCTATAAATGGGCCCAGCACAGGCCTTCGTTGTGAGACACACACACACACACACACACACACCCAATTGCTGGGAAATGGCCATGCCACTCCACAGTCACTCTGCATCACGGAAGGGCATATTTCAGTTTTACATCACCTTTGTTTAGTGTTCAGACCTCACGACCTTCTCCACCCAAAGGGTTTCTGGATCAGTGAGTCATCACATGGATGTTAACAGAAAAGGATTATTTATAACAAGGAAATCAACTCCGTCTTGTGTGTGCTCGGTGCTTACTCTCCTCCCGTTGACACCTCATCCTCTATGTGTCCAATCTGGGTTTTTACTCCAGCTGGTTTTCAGCCATCCTGAGATGAATTTTCCCTCATTTCAAATTATACAAATGAGCTATGGCCACTTCTCATTTCTTTCAGGGACAGGACATGCTAGATGTGGTTCGGAAATAGTGATTGGATAGAGATTTTGAAGACTTTGTAGGGAAAAGGGCTGGCGAAACTACTGTCTACAACAGGGTTGGCAAAGTTAGTTAACTGCAGGAGGAGACTCGGTGGAGCGTGCATTGAAAACGGAAAGAAAAATAATGAGCAGTCATTTGAGCCACAAAGGGAAAAGTAGTAATTATCCCACACATACACACACACACAAACACACATGCACAAATATTTCTTGTTTTGAGCAGAATGATTCAGGAGGCAATTTTTACAAAGGGAAAAAATCTTCAGTACAATGGAACCCAGGGCACTTTTATAACAGGAACATGCTTGTAGCCTATCCCATTGCTTGTTAAAAAAAAAGAAGAAGATTTTATTGATTTTCCAAACTACACTATCACCTACAAAAAAACCAAAACAAACTACATATCGTATTTTTCGCTCCGTAAGACGCACTTTTCCTCCCCAAAAAAGTGGGGGGGGGGAAGTGTGCGCATCTTATGGAGCGAATATGGAGCTTTTCTTACCTGTAACAGAGCTCTTTCTTCAGCAGGAACGCAGGGGAACGCCATTCAGGCTGGCATCCCAGCCTTCCCCGCCCCTCCCTGCTGGGCCTGAGCTGTCAAGACTTAAAAGGGAAACGGCAGGAAAAACCCCACCAGGCTAAGTACTCTTTCCCTTTAAGTGCTTTTCCCCTTTAAGACAGCCAGCAGCAGAAAGCCCCACCCACAGATTAAGCTCCCTGGCTACTTTGCACAGAAAGGCCTGGCTTTGCATGGCATGCCCACGTCTCTCTTCTTTCCTTTCTCTATCCTTCTTCCTTCCTTCCCTCCTTCCTTCCCTTTTTTCTGTCTGTCTGGCTTTTTGTCTCTCTCTCTGTCCCCACCTTTCTTTCTTCCTTTCTCTTTCTCTCTCTCTCTCCTCCTCCTTCCTTCCTTTATCTCTCTCTCTCTCTCTTTCTTTCTTTCTGTTTCATTTTTTCCTGTTTTCCTCCTCTAAAAACAAGATGCGTCTTATGATCAGGTGCGTCTTATGGAGCGAAAAATACAGTAACTAAAATCTAAACTACCCATATAATGACAGGGTTCCAGATAATTATGAGTCTATACTTAACAAAACTTTCTAAAAAGAATAGTTATATAATTCAGGCTATATCTTATTCTTTTCTAAATTCTATTCAGGTTATATAAAAAAAAGTTGAGATTCAGTGTATACAAACAAGACAGTCAAACTCCAGAGAGATAAACATAACAGCTTATTTAAAACTATTTCTTCTTTGGTTTTTCTTTCTTCTGTGTCTTTTTCTTTCCCTTTTCCGGGATCTTGGGACCTGCAGCACCCAGTTCAGACTCCGAATCACCTTCTTCAAGTCCCAAATTTTCTGAGGATGAATTTGCTAGTCCATAAATACTTTCTTGCTGATCCAGTGAGTCCTCTGATGAAGATTCTTTTCCTTTCTTTTCTTCTTTCTTCTTGCAGTAAACCAGAAAAGCATCTGCCTTGGCAGCAGTATCTATCTTCTTCTTCTTGTCTTTAAAGCTGAATGTTAGGCCCTCTGGATAAATCCAGCAATAAGAAATATTGGCAGATTGTAACCAAGCAGTCAATTTTTATAAGCCTTTCTCTTCTTCCTGATCTCATGAGGAATGTCCTTTAACACCTTGATTTCTTGCTCTTGAATTTTCAGGGTGGCTTTGTTGGTGGTTTTGAGAACCACATCTCTTGTAGATCTTTTAGAGAATCTCACCATTATTTCCCCAGGCAGGTTTTTTTTCTTTACAAATTCTGGATATGTTCTGTAGATCATATCCATGTCACTTTGAAGATCTTCCACTTTCATCCCTGTCACTGGGGTCAGTGATTCACTGAGTAACTTTTTAAGATTCTCCCCTTGTTTTCCAGGAACACCCTGAAATCTCAAACAATAGTTAGAACGTTCCAATTGCATAGTTAATAAGGCATTTCTGTCAAATAATCTTTCCTTCTCAATTTTGGACAGTTTTGAATTATGCTTCTCTATTTTGGTCCTAACATCCAACAAATCCTTCTCCACTCTCTCAGATTTCCTGTTTGCCTCTGCAGCTTCTTTTTGCAGTGAGTCTAATTTCTGGTTGACTGTAGCCAGCTGGTCCATCAGGGGGCGCAAAGCAGCTGTTAATACCAAATTGAGCTCTGTTGTCTCGCCTTTTGAACTAGGAAGAGAACTGGGTAACGTAGAGCTTGTTTTGGGAGAAGGTTTATTCTTCGACGCCATTTTCTCTCCCCTCCCGGTCATTGCTTCTTGTTTACCAGAAGATAAGAAAGTTCAAAGAAGTCAATAAATCACTCTAAAGTTCTTTGAAATACCGCTGAAGCTTCTCCCACTGAGATCTCAAAAGCTGTTTCAAGCCACGATTCTCAGATTTAACACAAGACGTTTTTTTCTCTTCGCCAGAGTGGAGAGTCGAGGAGAGAGGGGGGTTTAAATCCCACATCACATCGGAGAATCTTGCTTTAAAAACTCACGGTTGTCGCCATGCGTCTCCGGTAAGTTGCTGATTCTTTTTAACTCTGGACTCCTGAAGCTGTCCGGTTGCCGCTCTTAAAAACCCCGAGGGTTTCTAACTGAGGGAGGACTGTGCAGGGCATAAAGCAGCCTCAATCCTGGGATCGCCATCCCGGGAGAGGCAGCTCCCTGCGCCCCAAGCAGAGCCCCCTTTCTGGGGGTCTCTGGGGGGTCCAAGCCAGCCCGGGATCCCCTCCTACCCTCAGTAGTCCGGGTCACTGGCTCGGAACGTCCGTGACCAGCGCCCGCTTCAGAACGGCATTAGACTGAAGTCCGCCTATCCCATTGCTTGTTAATACATCTTACTCTTCCTTGCCCTATTTTTATAATTCATATCATGTCTGATGCTTTCGGTGGGACACTGGTTCTAATTTTTGTGAACTGGGCCATATGTCAGAATCAGTTAATTCTGTCAATGTAATCTTGCATGCACACTATGTATTCTGTTATTCCTTTATGTATTGGACCTGTATTTTCTCCTGTCTTGGTCGGGAGGGTGACAACCCCCAGGGTGAGAACAAGGAGGCCTCTCATCCCTGCCTCCGCATTCCAGCTGCTCCGGCAGTAACTTCAAGGGGAGGGAGGCTCTCATCTCTTATCTATGCTAAAGAACCTTGGAGCCATGAATTGTTATGTGAACGGAGGGGTCTGGTTTGGAAAGGGAAATTTACTGCTTAACACCTCACTTTTTTCCTGTGTGAACCAAACGGTCAAGACACCTTTTAGCCCGCCAATTTTCCCTCCTGGGGATTGGCTACCTATGGGTAATTCAAACTCCTTGGAATGGTATAATAGACCCGCTTGTATTATTTGTCTCATCTCTGACAATACCCCGAGACGCTGTACTAATGTAGGAATAGGCAATAAAGAACTGTGGTTAACCAACCGAGATCTGATCCTTGACTACTTTGAACAGGACTCTCACAGATTGTCAGAGAACCTTGATTGGGACTCAATCGTTCCTGACCATGTCAGAAGACGATCTCGTCCCCCTCAAACCTACCACCCCAGAGGAGGCCCCTACTACCCCGACGGATCCGGGGAACGGGGGTGGCGGTGGCGGAGGAGGTCCCGAGGTGCCGGTGACCACGAGCCAGGGGGCTTACTACATTCCGCGCCGCCCGATTACCCATCAGAGCGTGACCCCCCAGTACACCTGGAGCCACTTCGGGGGCCGAACCGTAACTTCGTGGGTGCACGACAGGAAAGGGGTGAGAGTTCCGCTCACCGGCGACCAGCTCGATCGAGGGAGACCGAGCTACCTTGGAGACGACCGCGAACCGATCCGCCGTGGAGGACCGCGTCGCCAGCCCCCCGAAGAGGAGACACTGGATTTGTATGGGCCCGATCCGTATCGAGAGGAGCAGACGGTTCCGCTGGATCAGATGATGGGAGACCTGCGGCTGCAACTCACCTCCGAACTTCGAGAGTTGGCCCTCGATCTCCAGCACCAATTTCGAGACGCTATGGTGGCGATGCAAGGCGTCCTCCTCGGTCAAGGAGTCGGAGCCCCGCAACAGCAGCCAGCGCCCGGAGGGGTTCCGGCTCAGCCGCAGGCGCCCGCTCTACCGGCGCAGCCAGCTCCGCCGGTCGTCCCGGCTCCAGTTCCGGGGCCCGTTCCCGTGCCGGCCCCAGTCCCGGCCGCGCCGGCCGCGCGCCCACCCCCTTCCGACCCGCTGACGACTACTTTCGATGGGGACCCCGAGAAGCTACGTTTCTTCACGCTCGAGATCGGGAGGTTCCTGGACAGTTGGGGCCACCTGTACCCTACCGAGAAGGATCGTATAGGCTACATCGGATCCAAGCTGAAAGACACCGCCAGCGATTGGTATGTGAGCCTGCACGACAACCCTGGGCCTGAGCTGCGCTCCTTGAACAACTTCATGTGGGCTCTTCGGCACCAGTTCGAGGACCCGCTGGGTGAGGAAAAGGCCCGAAATCAACTGAGAAAGCTGTTCCAAGGGAGATCGTCAGTGAGAGAGTACACCGAGAAGTTCCGGCACATCGCTGCCAAAATCCACGGATGGCCGGAGGAACTCTTCATGGAGAAGTATTGGGAGGGTCTAAACCCGGAAATCTACGAGACCGTGCTGCTAGGGGGCCGTCCGGGCACACTGACTACCTGGATGAGGGCGGCCACCGACATGGAAGAGCGCTTCGCCCTGATCAAGATGGGAGCGTCCGCAACAGCCGCTATCAGAGCCGGTCCACGAGCGAAGCCCCGATCCAATGTGCAAGATGTCCGCGACGCGAGGTTCCGACAAGGGCTGTGCATGAAGTGCGGGGAGAGTGGCCACTTCGCCTCAGCGTGTCCAAGAGGAGGGGGGAAGGGCCCGAAGACCTCAACCCCAGGACCAGCGAGCACCCCGACTCGGGGGAAGACCCCCATGAAACCCCGGGCTTTGCAGCTGGAAGGGGCGACAAGTGAGCAGGGAGAGCTGGAGCTGATGGAAGCCCAGATGTCGGGAAACTCCAACGGCCTGCAGTGAGCGGCGCAGAGCTGCAGGTCCCTCACAACGAAGCGCCATCTCCGGTGAGCATCCCTGGCCCCTTGTTATATATGGTAGTAACTGTGGTGACCCCAGGATCAGGCACCCACATGAGGGTCCGTGCTTTAATTGACTCTGGGTGCGCGCGAGACCTAATCAGCCCCCTAGTAGTGGAGGGGCTGGGACCTAAAGTCACCCCGCTAGCGGAACCCCTGAAGTTTACCCAGATGGATGGGTCCGAAATGAAGGAGGAGTGCATAGCAGAGACTGAGAGTTTAATTCTGGGGACTGGGGACCACTGGGAGAAGAGAGCTTTCGTCATAACCCCTAATGCCCAATTCCCTATGGTGTTGGGTAGCCCTTGGCTTGGGGCGCACGACCCCTACATAAAATGGAGCGAGGGGAAGATTTCGTGGGTAGACGAACGCTGCCAGAGCCACCGCTGGGACCCAGGATGGGGTCCCGGGCCCCCCACCCCGCCGTCTCCTGCGGCTGCCCTCGCTCTCGTCCCTGCCATGGTGCCCAAGGAATATAGAGACTTGCTGGAAGTGTTCAGTGAGACCGAGGCGGACGAGCTGCCCCCCCATCGGCTGTCGGACTGTGCCATAGAGCTCCTCCCAGGCGAGAAACTCCCAAAGGGCAAATTGTATTCCATGAGCCCGGCGGAACGGGAAGAGTTGCGGAAGTTTTTGGACAAAAATCTGGCTAGAGGTTTTATCCGCCCCGCCAAGTCCCCTTTTGCGGCGCCTGTGCTGTTCCGAAAGAAAAAGGATGGTGGCTTACGGCTGTGCACGGATTATCGGGGGCTAAACGCAGTCTCCACCTCTAATGCTTACCCCCTCCCGTTAATAAAAGACCTTTTGGCGGAGGCGGCCAAGGGGAAGATTTTCACCAAGTTGGATCTGCGAGATGCCTACTTCAGGGTGCGCATAAGGGAGGGGGATGAACCCAAGACTGCTTTTAACACCCCCTTGGGGCAGTTTGAATACCTCGTGATGCCGTTCGGCTTAAGTGGCGCGCCCGGGGTTTTTATGAGTTTAATCAACGAAGTGTTGCATAAGCATCTATTTAAGGGCGTGTTATGTTACATAGATGATATCTTGATCTATTCCACTGATAAGAACGAACATGTGACTTTGGTCAGAGACGTACTGTCAACCTTACTGAAAAACCAGCTGTTTGTGAAACTGTCTAAGTGCGAGTTTCACCGCGAGTCTGTGGACTTCCTGGGCTACCGCATTTCTCAGAAGGGGTTGGAAATGGACCCGGGGAAGGTGGAAGCGGTGGTGCAATGGGAGGCTCCGCGAACGAGAAAGCAGCTGCAAAGCCTATTAGGATTTTGTAATTTCTATCGGACTTTCATCAAGGACTTTGCCAAAGTCACCCTTCCCTTAACGGACTTGTTGAAAACCAAGGGGAGGGGTCCCGAGGCGGGAAAGCCGGGAGAGAAACTGGCGTGGAATGGGGAGTGTCAGAAGGCATTTGAGGCTTTAAAGACTCTTTTTACCTCGGAGCCCATTTTGGCGCACCCGGATGAGACTAAAGATTTTATAATCCATGTTGACGCCTCGGATGTGGCAATGGGGGGGGCCATCCTACAAAAGGACTCGGAAGGGAAACTGCACCCCTTAGTGTACATCTCAAAGAAGTTTAATGAAACAGAGAGGAATTGGTCAGTGTGGGACAAGGAAGCTGCGGCCATTAGATTGGCACTCACGACCTGGCGCCACTGGTTAGAAGGGGCACAGACTCCGTTCGAAATATGGACGGACCATAAGAACCTAGAAGCTTTGCGCACACAACGGTCCCTCAACGCCAAACAACTGCGCTGGGCTGACTTCTTCTCAAAATTTAACTTTGTGTTAAAGCATTTTCCTGGGAAGGCTAATTCCCTAGCAGACGCATTGTCCAGATTGCCCCAACACGAGAGCCTGAAAGAGGAGGTATTCGATTCCATGTTCTCCCCCCAGCAGCTGGGAGGAGCGGTTGTCACTAGGAGCAAAGCAAAGAAAGCTGAGCTAACCACTGGGGACTGTCAATGGGGGGAGGAATATGCCCCTGAGGAAATAGAGGAATTGGAAGCGGTGGGAGAGTGCGAAAAAAGAGAGGACAATTGTTGGATCCATGGGGGCAAATTAGTGGTGCCTAAAACCAAACGCAAGGACATCTTGCTAAATTGTCACTCTTCCAAGCTCGCCGGGCACTTCGGGTTCCTAAAAACTCTTAATCTAATCCAACGTCAGTTCTGGTGGCCGCGCATGCGTCGAGACGTCTCGGATTTCGTCTCGGCATGTCAAACCTGCTTAATGTGTAAAAAACGGGGGGGCAAAGTCCCGGGATTATTACACCCCCTACCCACGGCTTCCAGGCCCTGGGAAGACATAGCTATGGATTTCATTACCAATTTACCCCCATCAAAAGGAAAAACAGTGATCTGGGTAGTGGTAGACACTTTCTCCAAACAAGCCCATTTCACTCCTTTCAAACAGTTACCCACCGCCAAAGGGATGGCTAAAGCCTTCTTTAACCAGGTGATAAAATTACATGCTTTTCCGAGACGGGTGGTATCTGATCGCGGAAGTCAGTTCGTTGCCACCTTCTGGCGGGAGCTTTTGAAGTTAATGGACATAGAGCCTGCCTTGAGCTCGGGTTACCATCCAGAAACCGATGGCCAATCCGAGCGAACTAATCAAATTCTGGAGCAGTTCTTAAGATGCTACACCAACTACCACCAAGACAATTGGGTGGAATTACTACCCTTTGCAGAATATAGCTACAACAATGCAGTGCATTCCTCCACTGGGGTCTCACCTTTCATGGCAGTGGGAGGCTTTGAAGGTAAACCGCTCCCCACCCTCAAGGAAGACCCCCAGGCTCCCCCCTCAGACTTTAAAACCTGGTGGTCCGGTCTCCAGGATTCTTGGCCGTTGATTGGTAAAGCCTTGGACCATGCCAAGGAGGACTATAAGAAATATGCTGATCGTGGCCGAGCACCGGGATGGGACCTTCAACCCGGGGACTCAGTTTATCTCTCTACCAAAAACATCCACGGGTTGCAGCCCAGCAGAAAATTGGGATGGAAATATGTTGGACCTTATAAAGTGCTAAGAAAAATCTCTGATGTCTCCTTTGAACTGGAACTGCCTAAATCACTAAGTTCTATACATCCTGTGTTTCATTTCAGCTTGCTGAAGAAAGATCCTGGGCCGAATGCATGGCATCCAGTTCCTCCAGTTCCTCCTCCACTGATGAAGGAGGGGAGTCCACACTACGAGATAACTGAAATCCTGGATTCCAAGACAAAGAGGGGCCACTTGTATTATTTAGTTAGATGGTTAGATTTTGGCCCGGAACACAATGAATGGATTCGTTCTGAACATGTTCATGCCCCCAAGTTAACCAAACTGTTCCATAAAATGTTCCCTGAAAAAGCTAGGTGAAGGGAATTATGGGGAGGGCAGGGTGTCAGAATCAGTTAATTCTGTCAATGTAATCTTGCATGCACACTATGTATTCTGTTATTCCTTTATGTATTGGACCTGTATTTTCTCCTGTCTTGGTCGGGAGGGTGACAACCCCCAGGGTGAGAACAAGGAGGCCTCTCATCCCTGCCTCCGCATTCCAGCTGCTCCGGCAGTAACTTCAAGGGGAGGGAGGCTCTCATCTCTTATCTATGCTAAAGAACCTTGGAGCCATGAATTGTTATGTGAACGGAGGGGTCTGGTTTGGAAAGGGAAATTTACTGCTTAACACCTCACTTTTTTCCTGTGTGAACCAAACGGTCAAGACACCTTTTAGCCCGCCAATTTTCCCTCCTGGGGATTGGCTACCTATGGGTAATTCAAACTCCTTGGAATGGTATAATAGACCCGCTTGTATTATTTGTCTCATCTCTGACAATACCCCGAGACGCTGTACTAATGTAGGAATAGGCAATAAAGAACTGTGGTTAACCAACCGAGATCTGATCCTTGACTACTTTGAACAGGACTCTCACACCATATTGCGTTGTTTGTTGGGTGCCCTTGTGCTGTTTGACTGCAGTATCTTACACTGCGCAACCCACCTTGAACTTCAGTGAGAAAGGTGGGCTACAGATAAAGTGAGATTAGAAAAATAAGTGTCCCTTCAGGAATGCTGACAGCCAGTGAGAGCGGACAGAAAACAGTTGGAACAAAGTATGAGTCCACAGTTGACACCTTTAAGACCAACAAAATTTTGGGTAGAAGCTTTTGTGTGCAGGCACATTACATGCACACAAAAGCTTCTACCCCCACATTAAACTTTATTGGTCTTAAAGGTGCCACTGGACTCAAATGTTGTCCTGTTGTTTCAAACCAACACGGCTACCCCACCAGAAAATAATTAAACTGAGAAGCAGAAACCAAAAAAGGAGAGAACAAGAAAAATGTTAAAAAGGGACAGTAACTGAAAGAAGCGAGACCTCTGCAAAACAGGGCTTACTTCTAGGTGAAAGGATCACAAATCAGCAGTGCCCCCCTCCCCTTTCTTTACAGGGAATGCTGTGCATTTATTTCATGTCAAGCAGGAACTACCATTTTCATTTCACTTGCAGCATGTTGTAGAAAAAGAATGACTGAGCAGTACAAAACCATCCTAGTGTGGAAGTGGCCCATTAAAAATGGCTTTTTTAAAAGGTCAGCGCACACACAGATTGTTTCTCCGTGGTGCAGATGAACACGGATAACCATTATTTTTAATCCCATGACAATGGCTTACATGACTCAATGGAAGGTGGTCAAAAGCCACACAGGGCTAATAATAGAGCCACTTTCACAGCAGGCCATTCTGAAGAAACACAAAGCCAGAGGGAGGCAATACCAAGTTTCTAAAGATGCAAACGTAACCTGAAATTGCTGAGAAAGTTGATTCCCGAAGGAAGCGAAGCTATTTCTGAACTGAGGGGATGGGCCTGGGCTTAGATGACTCAGATGGAAAAATTATTACTTTGCGAGCAGCATCAAAGGAGCTTAAACTTCCCTTTGCTTTCCCCTGCTTGTCTTGTGTAGGTTTTGCATCTCAGAGTTAACTGCAATAAGCACCCTGAAAGAGAGGCGAGAGAACAAGCACATTTCCTTTTATTCCCCTTCTTCAATTCTTCTGCAAATTGAGGGGCGGGGTATCGCATTTGGCCCCACCTCCTGCAGCAGCCATTTTTGTTTTGGCTCCGCCTTCTGAAGCAGCCATTTTAGAGCAGTGCTAACCATCCCCTTTCAAAATTCCAAACATGCCTGCTCTAGGTTCCTCCACTTACCAGTGATGGAGAGACCTGTGATTAGATTGTTTGTTATCCAGTACGTCCTCCTGCTTACAGCTGCTGTATCCTCGCACAGTACCTGACAACCAATTCAGGCAGCAAGGTGACAAAATGGCAAGGAACTTTATTTACTTAAATTTATTTTTGTTTTGTTTTAAAATATTTTTATGCTGTCATTCCACCCAAGTAGGGTCCCAGGGTTGGTGAACTTGAAAACATGAAAACATTTGAAAAAAAACTTTTAAAACAACATATACAATATTTTTTAAAATATATATAATTTTTATATATATATATATATATATAAAAACACCATCACACAACATTAAAACCAGGGAGGACGGCCCGCAACTCGTGGACACTCCATGAAATTGCTGAGCAGTCGGGTTAGAACAGATAAAAGGAAGTACTTCTTCAGAGAGAGAGCCAGTTTGGTGTAGCGGTTAAGTGCGCGGACTCTAATCTGGGAGAACCGGGTTTGATTCCCCACTCCTCCACTTGCACCTGCTGGATGACCTTGGGCAAGCCATAGCTCTGTACCAGCTGTTCCCTCAAGGACAGCTTGGGAAAGAGCTCTCTCAGCCCCACCTACCTCACACGGTGTCTGTTGTGGGGAGGGGAGGGGAAGGGAAAGGAGTTTGTAAGCCGCTCTGAGGGAAGGGTGGGGTATACATCCAATCTCCTCTTCTTCTTCTTCTTCTTCACCCAAAGAGTGATTAACACATGGAACACAGGAGATGGCGGCGGCTACAAGCATGGACGGCTTCAAGAGGGAATTGGATAAACACAGGGCTCCGTTGGGGCCGGAGCGAAGTGGAGCACTGCTCCGCCAGTGAAGATGCTGGGGGGCGGGCACATTACGAAGCCCCATCCCCAGCAGGGCCGCCGCTGGGTTGGACCCCCTCCCACCCATCCCCGCTCAATGTCCCCGAGCCAGGGAAAGAAACCCCCTCCCACCCCCCCCTGCTCAATGTCCCTGAGCCGGCGGCAGGCTGCCGGCCGGGGAAAAAACCCTCTCCCACCCACCCCCGCTCAAAGAAACCCCCTCCCACCCCCACCGCTCAATGTCCCCGAGCCGGCGGCAGGCTGCCGGCCGGGGAAAAAACCTCTCCCACCCCCACCCCCCCGCTCAAAGAAACCCCCTCCCACCACCACCCCACTCAATGTCCCCGAGCCAGCAGCAGGCTGCCGGCCGGGGGGAAAACCCTCTCCCACCCCACCCCCGCTCAAAGAAACCCCCTCCCACCCACCCCGCTCAATGTCCCTGAGCCGGCGGCAGGCTGCTGGCCAGGGAAAAAACCCTCTCCCACCCCACCCCCTGCTCAAAGAAACCCCCTCCCACCCCCACCGCTCAATGTCCCCGAGCCGGCGGGTACAAAAAAAATTGCCTCCAGAATCATTCTGCTCAAAACAAGAAATATTTGTGTATGTGTGTTTGTGTGTGTGTGTGTGGGATAATTACTACTTTTTCCTTTGTGGCTCAAATGACTGCTCATTATTTTTCTTTCCGTTTTCAATGCACGCTCCACTGAGTCTCCTCCTGCAGTTAACTAAGAGTGGGAAATCAAATCTGGTTCTCCCAGATTAGAGTCTGTGCACTTAACCACTACACCAAACTGGGTCTGCCTGAGAAGTGATAACTCCAGCAGCTCACACTGAGGGTGTGATCACACGGGCATTTAAACCCGGGTTCTCCCGCGCTGCTCTTTCAAGCGTGATAGGTACTTGTTTTTCCTGGTGGTTGGAAAAGCGGGCTCGAGTGCGGGTGGGGGGCGGCTTCGAGACGGGAGACAGATGTGGCCCGTCTAGTCAGCCCCTTTAATTGCGATGGGGAACAGCCGCGAGGCCCGCAATAAACGTCCGTGTGATCGCACCCCGAGATCAGACCAGTGGTCCATTTGGTCCAGCACACTTTTCCACACAGTGCCCAAAGAAATGCCCCAGGAAGGCCTGCAAGCAGGAGGCAGACATTACAGTGCTGGTGAACTGCCCCAGGACATGGAGGTTCCATTTAGTCATCATGGGCAACAGCCATTGATGGATCTAACCTCCACGAATTTGTCTAATCCCCTTGTAAAGCCAACTAAACCAGTGAACATTGCTACATCTCATGGCAGCAGCCTCTACCAGTTATTCTTCCATGCTAACAGGCGTTTTAATTTTAAGAAGGCATCTTCAGCAGACAGCAATTTAGCAGAAAATAGAGAGAGTCCCTAGTAAACAGGGACAGTGGGAAAGTACATGCACTCCTCACTCACACACTGCTGCAGTTTTAACCTTTCTGCCACTAGTTTATAAACGTTCCCAATTTCAGAGGCCCAGCATGGTGTAGAGATCCCAGTTCAGATCTTTGCTCTGCCATGTAAGTTCGCTGGGTTGACACCGGGCCGGTCTGCCTGCCTGCCTTTTTCAGCTTAACCTGCCTCACAGGATTGCTGTTGTGAGGGTAAAATGCAGGAAGGGAAAATGATGCTGAAAACTGCTTCGGCTGCCCATCAGGGAGAAAAGCCGTCTCTCTCTCTCTCTCTCAGTATAATAGCCAGTAACATTTCCTGAGACCTCCTGTTTGGGAAGAAACAGCAAGCACTGATTGGCAGATTATGTAGGATGGAGTAATAGATGGGGGGAGGGAGAATTCCGGACTTTTATCACTTTAGGCTGTACTAGCAGGAAGAGTCCCTGTAAGTAATAAACTCACACATCACAGGGTAACTTTTCAAACAGCATCACATGACGAATTCAAAAATACAGCATCCTCCCCCTCAGTCCAAAACAGCACAGCCCAGAGCTCTGTCTCCTCAACCGAACCAATATAAATATGCGGATTAGTCCTAATTTTCTCTCTACTCTGGAATTCACTGGACTTAACGCCTGAAGCGTTTTCTGACCACAGCCTTTAAGGGAAGCAGTAGCACCCAGAGGAAATGTGCCCACTGGCAAATGTGCTGCTGGAAGCCCCATGGACAGCTCTGCTCTGCCTTATTAGGTGAACACTGTCTCTTATATATAGGAACTGATTTCACACAAGATCTTCTCCTTGCTGACTCGGAAGGAGGTCCCATATCCTTCCAAGCAGCGGTGAAGTTTCAGGCACAGAGGAGCCACTAGATGGCGATCTGCAGGCATTCTGGTTAGAGCCGGCCTCCAGCAAAGGCTGGGTTTTATGCTGTCTGAAAATGATACCGGCCAACATTTGGCTGATGAAAATAGGGTCATGCTCACCACACCCCAACCTCCAAAAAAAAACCCCAAACCCCTTTCAGCTTGCTATTTCAATTCTGTATTGATACAGTCCAGACTGGCTCCCTATTTACCAGAGAGAGTCCCCTAAATTCTGGCCCCCAGGACTATTTTTGGGCAGGAATGCACAGGAACGGAGTTCCGGCTGGCTCCTGAGTTGGCCACGCCTTCAACCAAAACCTCTGGCACGCGTGGCTACAGAGTATGCTGCCCTCCCCACGTTACACAAAAGAGGGAAAGGCGGCCTGTTAAAATGCCCTCTGTCCCTCTGGGGAGTCTGTAAGGATTCCCTTGTCAATTTCACTCACCTCCAGTCAGCTGAGAGTGAAATTGACAAGGAAAAGCCTCTGTCTGCCTTCCCTTCTCTAGCTGACATGTCCCAGCTGGAAAAGGGCAGGCAGGGAACCCAGGCAGGGATCCCAGGCACTTCAACAGCACCTTTCCCCAGTTGTCTGGTTCGGGGCAGGGGGGGTAGACTAGAAAGGCGATGCTGAAGTGGGGCAAAGAATTCCCTATCCTGGAGTTGGCAACCCTACATGGAGCAATTGGGATTTCCTCTCCCCCTAAAACACTGCTGTCTTTTAAATCAACACAGGACAAACCACGGCAGTGGAGGTGAGCACATGCAGCAGGTGGGAACCAAGTCCTGACTTCAGCAAGGCGTAATCTGGGGAGGGGCCTCAGGGAGTGACCCACCCCCACCCCCGGCAGGATCACCACAGTCCAATCCTCAACAGAGCAGCACCCTCTTAAACTTGTCAACTTCAAAGCACTCAGAAGAGTATAATTCTGCCTGACGCTAAGTAAAGGGTCCCAATTTGGAGAAAGGCGGTGGTGCCTGATCCCCAGTGAAGTCAAACAGGCCAGTGAATTGCCATGGAACTTGCCCCACGGGGCCGGAACCCATGCAGGATGACTCAGAAGGAATGTCCAGCGAGTTCAATGGGAGATTATTCCCAAGCAAGGCCCTCCAAGCCCCCTTCGTCCCCAGATGCACTGTGCTCCAGGGTCAAAACGAGGCACGAGGCTGAGAGATCTTCCTCTGGTGAAGGCCAGTGATGGTTCCATACATCCGCCTGGCACTCCCCCCCCCCCCCCCATGACGGAATGTGAGTGCTGCCATCTGGTTTTAAAACATCTGTGTCTAAGTGTTTTGAATGTTTTTTTAATACTGATATTTCTATGGTTTTAATTGATTTTATAATGTACTGGATTAACTGTTGTAAAATGCCCTGAGTTCCACGTGAGCGGGGAAGGGAGGGTGAAAAAAATCTAAATAAATAAATAAATGTAATAAATCTTCCCAGCATCTTTTTAAGATGGGCCTTAATCAGGACCAGGGAAGAATGGACACAGGAGGAGGCCCTTTACTCTTGCATGGGACAGCGAGCTGAAACCTCTCCACACATACAACAGGCTGCCAAAGCCCCTTGAAGAAAAAGAATATTGTCTCCCCCAACCCTCTTTAAAGGGCTAGCAGAGATGCGGGGGGGAGTGATAGCTTCCATTTATTGGGGGCTGCAATGCTCCCTCTAAGCTGTGGAGTCTTGTGAGCAAAAAATCTACTCTGTGAGCTACTGGCATTAAAGTTGTGAGCAAGGAATTCGGCTCCTGAATAAATTAGTTTGCTCTGGAGCCATCCTTCCTGAGCAAAGACAAAAATGTGGGAGGCTCAAAAACTGAGCTAGCTCACACTAACTCAGCGTAGAGGGAACACTGGCTGGAACATTCCAGGACTGTTTCAAACAGAATCTGGCTGAGCTTGGAGCTCTAGAACAATAGCCCACCAGGACTCTGGAGGGGGCCAATGAGGAATTAATGGTTCTGACAATAGCCTATTGTTGGTAGTTGTTTGGGAAGTGGCTGGAGTTGCATGCTATTTAAACAGGGCTGTTGCCCTGGGTGTTTGTCTTGTTCTTACTGAATCACTAATAAAGCTAAGCTGATTACTAGGCTTGGGGTCTGACCATCCACGGAACCCAGTTTTTAACACATTACTAACGCCACGCAGAAGTCAACTGTGCTGCCAGCTGCAACCAACTTACAGCCAGCCCTCAAGGGGTTTTCAAGGCAAGCGATGAGCAGAGGTGGGTTTTTCCCATGCCTGACTCTGCACAACAGCCCTGATCTTCCTTGGTGGCCTCCCATCCAAGTTTAGTTCATGTTTCAAGTTTATTCAGTACTTAACCAGCACAATCTCCCACCCAAGTACCAACAGTGCTTAGCGTCTGAGCTGTGATGAGATCAAGCTAGCCTGGGCTACCAGGGCCACTCATGAAGAGGGAGAAGGACTGCTCCACCCTCTCTACATGGCCACCATTTGAATCGAGGTCTCACAGCGCCAGCATTTTATAGGACTAACAAAGATCCATGGTCTCTTCACACTAGCCTGACCCCGGAATCCATGCACTTTGCATGCTTGTGCATCCGGGGGGGCATGGGGTTTAAAGACAAAGGGGGCAGCCCTTTACCAAGGACAGGGCACTCGGAGAAAAGGGCTGTCTCTGGCAAACAGGGATTGTCAGGGCTCATGTTAGCCTCCTGATGCCACCAACAGATCCCCTCCTAAATCCCAGTCACGTGAGGAATTGCCAGTTAGTTTTGTCCATTCCCCCGTCTGCAAATGGAGATAATCCAAGCCATCAATCTCTGGGGCTTTGAAAGGGAGCTACGTGGGACGGGATGCTACCCACCCCCCCATTTGCCACAGCGTCTGCACACACTGCTAGAGCTGCCCCTCCCCGGTTCAGAGCACTTGCAGCTCAGGCACAACCAGATATTAGATTGCCCTTTCAGGCAGAGCAGAAAGGCGAACCCGTTATATAGTTTCACAGGCACAAGCAGAGACTCAGATGAGGCATTTTTAAAAGGCGGGGGTGTGGAAGTGCGATGATTTAAGGTGAAATATTAATAAAGCTGATCAGCTAAAGGATAAGCCCAGTATCCCCTGAAATAAAAAAAAACGTGTGCTATTTCCAAGTGTGCTCAGTTGAAGCTGGCTGAACGGAAGAATGCCCTACAAACAACTAGACTGCTTTCCCCCCCCCCACTTGCGTCACTTGCGGTGCTATTCTGTGACTGCAACTTGTGTTAAAGGTTGGGACATAACTAGACTCGGAACGAGAGGAAATGAATCTCATATTATCCCAAGTATCCATTGCCAGCAAGCCCAGTCTTGCCTAATAAGAAGCCGGCTTAGTTCAAATTGTGAAATGTTTCATTTAAAACAGAAGTTACGTTAGAAGCGCATTCTCCATCACCCTTCTGACACAGAATAAAAAGTGGCTGAAGCGATGAGGATCTCTGGATCAGGCCCAGTTGTGATGGGGTAGCCTCATCTGCCTGCCTGCCTCATTCACATAGAAAGAGTGTGTGAGCGTGTGCGTGCTGGAGCGTCTCATCTTTGCAGCATTTCCTTCACTACAATTCCCAGGGGGCAATATGCATGCTCCCCAAAGCATCAGGGCACACCTGCTTAACACGAGAAGCTGTTAAAAGAACTCTCAGGAAAAAGAGCATTCATCCGGAAAGCTAATCAATGCCAAGCCCATTCCAAATTAAAGCAATTAAAATGGGTTTTCAGAATGTTCCGCCAGCTCAGGCACCCAGGACATCCATAACAAACGGTGGCTTAATATTGTAATAATATCACTGCATGCCTTCAAGTTGCAGCTGATTCCTGGCAGCCCTAGGGCAAAGGGGGTTTTGCGGCAAGAGGTGAGCAGAGGTGGTTTGCCATTGCCCTCCTCTGTGTACCAATCCCTGTCTTCCTTGGTGGTCTCCCATCCGAATACCAATCATGGCCAACCCTGCTTAGCTTCCAAGCTCTGATAAGATCAGGCTAGGCTGGACTCTCAGGCTGCTTCTGAGTCTTAAAGCTGAAGCCGGACGGCTACCACGCCCTGCCACATCTTCACATCATCTGAATCTTAGCTGATGGCCAAGCCAACCAGCTTCTGCCTACCTGGAGCTGCTGCAGATTGCTCCAGAACCAGGAATGGCTTCTAGCCGTTGGGCCTGTTCCAAACAGTCACAGGAGTGCTGCTGGGACATGGACCGTCCTTGCATGGTGCAGCTTCCCAACCTCACGGTATCCTTGATAAAGCCGATCAGCTAAAGGATAGGCCCAGTATCCTGATCGTATTGCTCAGTACAGCAAAGGATGGACAGTGCCCCTAGATGGCGGCCCTGCGTAAGCCATCCTCCTGGGGAGCTCAGAGAAGTGAGTTATGATGTTTGGAAGATAGACAATAAAAATGCAAATATCAGTAAATGCAAAGGGAACCACTGGAATGCAAGCGCCAGAATGGCATCAGTGTGGAGCGCAGTTCTTCCTTCTTCTTTCTAACAACCACATGACCCTGGAGAAATAACATCTGCTGGTGGGGTATTCCAGTACAATCCACAACTCCTACTGCAGCTAGCATTCAGCCACTATAGAGATTGAGGCCATATAAGTACATAGAAGTCGCTACGCATCCTGGTCTAAACCAGACTGATGTTTGCATGTGTCCTGCAGGGAGCGAGGGGTCCTATATCTGCCTTAAAGAATGATTCATTTCAAAAGAATGTGGGTATCAAACTGCACGGATCCCTCCAACTCTGCACCAGTAGCTGCTGGAATGTCTGTTTCTTGCTGATACGAATTTACACCCATGGGGAGGGGAGTGCCATTTTCATTCCTCACTCTGCGCTGGATCATGTCCCAGTTACTCTGCTTACCATTATGCAACTTAACCCCAGGCAACCCAATACCACAGGACAAAATTAGAATTGCACAAATGTGTTCGCACAGACTGCTATCGGTCCGGAATACATTTCTTTTTCACGCTGCAAGTCAGAATAAACTTCCAAGACGTGGCTCACATGGCAAAATAGGACACTTTCCCCCAACCTATTTTTCTTCTCAAGGTTTCCTTTAAAGGCCGCCAAATCAATTCAGGTAGCCCAGCCTGCAGAGGAATCTATGGAGATGATATCCTTTATGTCAACTCCAGAGTCATAAATCAGTCGCAGCACCACCCCGTTCCCTTCCAGCAGGACCTTCGCCCAGGAGGGGGCAGAAAAACTCACTCGTCGCCTGAGAGCTGGGGAGCCACAACCCATATTCTAGCCCATTTTCCATCCAACCCAGAGCCTAGGGTTGCCAGCCCCCAGGTGGGGCCTGCGGAATCTCCCGCTCTTACAAAAGATCTCCAGTTGACAGAGATCAGCTCCCCTGAAGAAAATGGCTGCTTTGGAGGGGGGACTCTATGGCTGGAAAGTACTGGAGTCGGGAGGCCGGTAACAGTGAAATCAGCATGATAGTTTATTGCGGGTCAAGATGGAACATGAGAAACCCCGGACCCAGAGCCCTCTTTTATGCTGGTCGGAGATAATCCCCCAACCTCGCCCAAATGTCCTGATAGGACCTTAAGTCAGTGGTTGCAGTTCATAGGTCCCCTGCGGGAGCCCTAGGCTCGTGATTGGTGGTCGTTTAGGATCTGACCGGCTATTGTTCTACCCAGGGGTCCTTTCGAGCAGGAGCTCGGGGTAGCTCAGCTCCAGGAGTTGGTGCCAGCCCCCCCCCCCCGCCCCCCGCGGGGGAATGCCTGCTTGTGTCATGGCTGCAGCAAAATGACCCCGTCCCCTGGACAGGTCCTTGTTCCTCTGACCAGCCTTCTGAAGGCTTCAGCCACCACTGAAGCTATCCTTCCAGAATAGGGGTATTTCTGAGGCTTGGATTAGTAGCTGTCCCCTTTCTTTCTTCCTTCCTTCCTTCCTTCCTTCCTTCCTTCCTTCCTTCCTTCCTTCCTTCCTTCCTTCCTTCCTTAATTTCTTTCCTTCTTTCTCTCTCTCTCTCTCTTCTTTCTTTCTTGCCTTCTGACATACTTCCAGTGATGTCAGGTGGTGTGGCATATGCAAATGAGTTATGCTAATGAGCCCCTGCACCTCTTTTTCTACAAAATGACCCCTGGTTCTACTTGGCCGAAGCTCAGGTAGATTCTGGCCATGTGCGATGACCATCTGGCGGCCGCCATTACGAGAGTCCCTGGCGACCGTGGCCTTGCTACACACCAATGGCACTGGACCCTGCTGAGGCCCCTCCCCTCCCCAAACCCCACCCTCTCCCAGATCCACCCCCAAAGTCTCCAGGTATTTCCCAACCCAGACCTGGCAACCCTGACTTAGGCATCAAACGATGGACAGCCAATGTGCTTCCACAGTCTAATCCTTCGTGGATATCACAGTTTCTACAGAGCTCCCTTTTGTAACGACTGGGAAGATGAACAAGTCTGACCCCGCCCTGGTTTAGCATTTTAATCACGATTTCACATTTTTGCATTGACAACTACACCTTTAGAAACAGAGGGTTTTTAAAAAATAGTTTTTATTATTTTAGGATAAACAGCATATATCCAACTATAACATAACTTTTTTAACATAATAAACATAAAAGGAATTTGAACAACCTTGTTATCACAGTATTCAGCAATGTTACAATTTCCACATTATATATAGTCTGTTAGCACAGAGGACAGTCGCACAAAAGTTTAGGGACGGAGTTATACTTGCGCTGTGCAAATGGCAAGAGGGGAATCAGAAATAGGCATTATGTGCAGAATTCAGCTTGTCAGTAACCTCCATTTTCCATTTTTCTTTTTAAAGGGGGGATGCTGCTTATAGGTTTAAAACATTTATACCCAACCTCATCCAAAGGTCTAATGGAGTCTCTTACATCAAAATACAAACAAATGACATTAAAAACATACTAAATTAAAGGAGAAAACAATGTCAACAAAGCATGAAAACGGGACTTCCGGCAAGACTTGTGAGCATGGCGGACGTGCTCCTCCGCATCTGCGGGGAGCGCGATCCGTACCCGGCAGGAAGAAGGGGCTCCGGACTGGTGCCGAGCCCCCAGAGACCCCAGTGAGGGGGCTCTGCCTGGGGTGGCCCGAAGGGGATCTCTCCCTACGGTGGCGACCGAGGGATAGAGATCCCTTTTCATCACCCCCATAGGTTCCCCCGCCGTGGGAGCCGTATGGCTGAAAGCGCAAATCCGAGAAGCAGCAGAGAGTGCGAAGCAATGAGGCTGGAACTGACAGTTACGCATGGAGAAAACGTGAGTCTGAAGTAAGAAAAGCAGAACACAGCGGGAAGGCGGCGGGAGGAGTGAAACCCACCCACCCCCCTCCGGGACTAGCGTACTTACGAGACTCTTTACGTGGCGTTACTGCAGGAATAAAAGCCCATCCGCCTTGCTAGATGGCAGCATCGCTCACTTGGAGATATAAACTTTAGAAGGACATAAGTGCTGTTTGAAAATTTGCTCCTTTCGTTCATCTTATCTATCTATAAACAAAGAGCGTAGTCTCAACAATGACGGGGAAACCGAAACCTTCCCCCAAACTAGGAAGTACAGCTCCGAGTTCAAAGGTTGATACCACGGAGATGAATGCGGTGTTCTCCTCGTTATTGCGACCTCTAGTGGACCAAATGACAGCTCTCAACGTTAAAATGGACAAAATGCAGCTAGAACTAAAAGAGTCGAATAAATCCACAGAGAAGCTGCAGCGAGAACTTCTGGAAGTAAAAACTTCAGTAAAAAACCAAGACGCAAGACTACAAAAGGCAGAGAAGGAAAAGGCCTTCCACCACGATCAGCTTTTGAAATTACAAATGGATAGATCAAATTTTTTCCTAAGACTTCAGAATGTGCCAGAAAACACAGGAGAAGACCTTAAAAATTTGCTAAGTGAAGCACTTGAACCAGTGACAGGCATGAAAGCAGCGGATATAAAAAGCGATATGGATATGGTTTACAGAACCTATCCAGATTATACTAAAAAGAAAAGCCTACCTGGTGAAATTATGATAAAGTTCTCCAAAAAATCTACAAGAGACGTGGTGCTTAGGACCACAAACAAAGCAGCTCTGAAGATCCTGGGAGAAGAAGTAAAAGTGATGAAGAATATCCCATTTGAAAGAAGGAAAAGAAGGAAAGCCTATGGAAAATTGACATCTTGGCTCCAGTCTGAGTCTATCATCTATCGTTGGAATACTCCAGAAGGACTATGCTTCAGCATCAAAGATAAGAAGTATAAGATTGACTCTGTTCAACAAGCGAAAACATTTCTGGAAAAAAGCAAAGAGCAGAAAACTGGGAGAGACTCAGATGGTTCACTGGCCTCGCAAGAAAGCATGTATGGATTTGATAGCTCAAAGAGTGAAGAAGAAGTGTCTGACTCGGAAAAAGGAGCTGCAGCTCCAAAAATAGTTGAGGCTGTTAAGACAAGAAGAGGACGAAAGAAGAAATAGTGATTAAACTGTTTTATTAAGCATTGCACTTATGTATTATAAATGGTTTAATTAACCGTATTTCTCTAGGTGGGCGTGCCTGCCAAATAGTTTTGATATTTTTTATAGTAGCAGTAACAAGTAACTGAAATTTATCCAAGGTTCTAAATGCTTCATAATTATATTATGTAATAAGGTAGTATTAAGCAAATGATAAAGTACTCTCTGTATAAGGTATATGTAGCTTAGATTGTAGCATTATAGTTGTAGTTATAGAGAAAAATCAATAAAAAATTTATAAAAAAAAAAAACAAAGCATGAAAACGAATGAGAGAAGACTAGAACATTAGTTGTCCGCCCACTTCCAGAAAGAACTAAGGTTTTAGATTGTCCCCTAATCCCAGCCACAAAGAAAGCAGGCAAATCTCCCTTGACAGGTGCTACTACAGAGAAGGCCCTGCATTGCATAACCACCCAACACACCTTAGATTATGAAGGGATGCAAAACACAGTATCTGGAGATGATCTGAGTGAACAAGCAGATTCAAATGTAAGTGATGGTCCAGATTTGGGATTCAGATCTGGGGTCCAAATCTCTGCATTCAAATGTAAGTGATGGTCCAGATTTGGGATTCAAATCTGGGGTCCAAATCTCTGCATTCCCCCTGCCATGAGATTCACAGGGTGACCACGAGCCAGTCATTTTCTCTCAGCCAAGCCAAGGTGATGGTGAGCATAAATATGAGACGGAGGGGGAGAACTATGTATACCACCCGCAGATCATTCTAGGAAGGCTGAGATTAAAAATGCATAACGAAGCAACAATATTGACCTAACTCACAGGATTGTTGTGAGTCTAACAGAGAAGAGAGGAGAACCATGTTTCACTGCCCTGAGCCCACCTGTTCCAGAAGCCGAAGGCCAGTTCTTGCAGGAATCTATGCTAAGCGAGAGAGAGAGCTGGCTCTTGATTTCCGTGGGGTAACGTCATCTGTTTTTGCTTATAATTTATAAGGGTTTGCCCTGCCAGTAAACCCTCGTTCTCCCCGCAGCAAGCCAGTGGCTCCGTCCAGAAGTGGTGGAATTTCCCTGGCTCAGGTCTGGGAACACTGTGGAGACAAAGTACCGTATTTGTCCCTGAGGGAAACCTCATCTCACTCCAGTCTCATTTGCGGCCTGTGCAGAAGTGACCTAGCGAGCGCTCCTCGAGCAGAGTTGCCAAAAAGACTTCTAATTTTAGGCACATCTCAAATGAAGGGAACCTTCCTTGCCTGGGAACCTCAAAGCTCTGCAAAATGTGAGGGGCTTCCCGCAGGCAGCCTGAGATATTGCAGTGCAGAAAACCCCCAGCCGTCTCCCCCGGGGGTGGTGGTAAAACTATAGCAACATGCTGAATGAATGGTCAGTTTTGCAGCCTCTCAGCTGCAGCAGTACCTCTCAAAAAGGGATGCTTGAAGAGAAGCTGCCCCGTCCGGCCAAACGACAAAGCTGCCCTTGAGCTTTCCCCTGGGCCCCGGAATCCCTGAGTCACCCCAGGATTCAGTCTGCAGCAGCCATGTTGCTGCCAAGGTTCCCTCTCAGCTGAGTTAGTGTGAGCGAGCTCACAGTTTTTTAGCCTCCGGCTCACACATTTTTTGTCTTCACTCAGGAAGGAGGGCTCCAGAGCAACCTAATCGATGCAGTAGCCAAATCGCTTGCTCACCACTTTAATGCCAGCAGCTCACAAAGTAGAATTTTTGCTCGCAGGACTCCATAGCTTAGAGGGAGCATTGCTACCATTTCTGATCCCTGTACAGATTAGTGTTCTTTTGGGGAGGGGGTAGATACAACATAATGTGCAAGAGCTCCAAGAGGAGTTGGAGAGTGCTTCCTTGACCCCTTTCCGAGAGGACCAGTAAAGCCATCAGTTAGGCAGGGCCAGCATCAGTGCTTGGAATGGGGGGGCACCTGCTGAGGACCAGGACCTGGAAAAGAGACTGCTGCTGACCGAATATGCCTGGCCCTTCCTCCCCCACCAGGAAAAGGGAGAGGTTCGTAGAAACCCCCCAGGGGCTCTGGAGCAATCTCCCATTTCCTGGTGGGAGAAGGACCTGTGGAGGTAATGGAACACAGCTGATTTTTTTAACACATTTTATTAGGATTTACAGTATTTAACAGTCATAATATTCTCAAAATAATAAGAGCACAATAAATTATTGCAACCAAAAGTACAGTTTGGAGCATATATGATTTGGATCCTCCTTATTGTCTATGTTCATTAAGTAGCCTAATTTGTCCATCTCAGCCCAGTCCAATAGTTACTTAATTAAGTCCTCTTTTTGCGGTAACATTTCCGATTTCCAGCATTTTGCCCATAGTATACGCGCTGCTGTTAGAATGTAAGCCAACAATTTTTGGTCTGATTTCTTCAGACCCTCTGGTAACATATTTAACAAAAAGATTTCTGGTTCCAACAGTATTTCACAAGATTAAATTTCACTAATCAGCTTATTTACCATTTTCCAGAATTTTTGTATAATCTTACACGTCTACCACATGTGGAAAAATGTTCCTGTGTTTACTCCACACATCCAACATAAGAGGCATTTTTATAACATTTATTTAGTCTATCGGGGGACCAATACCAACGGTAGAATAATTTATAAATATTTTCTTTATAGTTTATCACTTTCAAAAATTTCAATGACTTCCAAATTTTAAGCCATCTATCCGTATCAATCGTGTGGCCGAATTCCTTCATCCATTTAATCATGACTGATTTTATTTATTTATTTTTATTTACACAGCTCTCTGATGATTGAGTCGTACTTTGCTCCTTTTAGGTTAATTTTCCACAGGGGTCATTTTGTGGAAAAAGAGGTGCAGGAACACATTACCATAACTCATTAGCATAACTTATTTGCATATGCCACACCCCCTGACAAAGGGCAGGCATGCAAGCATACCTGGGTTTCCTGCCTGATCCTGGCCATGTTTAAAATGGCTTTCTTTCCCTCCTTAATCCAGGGAGGGAAAGAAAGGCATTGAAACATTCCCTTCGCAGTAGCGGAGAAGCTCAGACAGGGAAGGGAGGAGGAGGCGTCATGCTTCCATGCCTGCCCTTCCCTTCCCCAGCCAGCCCGCCGTGGAATCCCCGGGATGTAGCTGTTCTTCAATGATGTTCTGATCGCCGCCCCCAACTCCTTCACAAACCGTCTCCGATCTGTGTTGCAGCACTTCAAAGAAGCCAGGCTAAAGGTGAAGTGGGAAAAGTGCCTGCTGGGGGTCCAGTCTGTGGAATTCTTGGGCTTCACCATCGGTGCGCAAGGCATTCACCCTGCTCCAGACAAGGTGCATGCCATCACGCAGGCGCCAGCTCTGTCCTCAAAAGCTGAGCTACAAGCGTTCTTAGGGCTGCTTAACTTTTACGACTTGTTCCTGCCTCACAAAGCGGCGGTGGCCGAACCCCTTCATTGTGTACTGGATAAGAACGCCAAGTGGGTCTGGGGTCCCCGCCATGCTGCTGCATTCTGAGCTACCAAGGATGTTAATGTCAAATGCAGTACTAGCACATTTTGACGAAACTCTACCTGGTCTTGGCGTGTGATGCGTCACCTTACAGGGTGGGAGCCATCCTTGGCCATCGCCTAGAGGACGGATGGGAGGCCCGTTGCATATTATTCACAGACTTTAGCCATGGTGGAGCGCAACTATGCCCAAATCGACAAGGAGGCGCTGGCGATAGTGGTGGGCATGAAGAAATGTCACGACTACGTGTACAGCCGGCCCTTCACCATCATCACAGATCATAAGCCGCTCCTGAGTTTGCTCGCTCCAGACCACCAAACCCCTCAGGTGCTGTTGCCCCGGGTCCTCGCTGGTCCATTTTTTTGGCAAGGTACCAATATACACTGGTGCACCACTCAGGAAAGGCCATGGGCCACGCTGATGCCTTGAGCCGCCTCCCGCTTTTGTCCTGTGACCCCAACCCAGCCCCTGCACACAACACTGTGCTGCTGGAAGACCTGCCCGACTGACTGGTCCAGGTCGCACGCTGCACCATCTGGGATCGCATTCTCCCCCGGGTCCTGGACTGGGTGGGAAGGGGATGCCCGCGGAGGCGGGCCTGGAATTCACTGCATTCTCTTCCAGGAAAGACGGTCGGCACACAAGGGGTGTCACTTATGGGGAAGCGGGGTGGTAGTACCTACAATGCTGCGACAAAAGGTGCTCACAGCGCTTCACAAAACTCACCATGGGATCATGCGCATGAAGACTCTGGCCCGGAGCTATGTATGGTGGCTGGGACTGGACAAGGAGATTAAGGACATGGTAAAAAGATGCCAGAAATGCCAAGAGTCGTACCCAGACCCAGGCCCCCACACGTCAATGGGAATCCTCCCACAAACCCTGGGCCGAATACACATAGACTTTGCTGGTCCGTTCCAAGGACAAATCTTTTTTATTCTAGTAGACACTCACAGCAAGTGGCTGGAAGTATCCCCCATGTCCTCCACATCAGCACAATCCGCGATCCGGGAGATGTGGCGAATATTCAGTACGCACGGCATCCTGGACACCCCGGTCTCAGACAATGGGACAGCATTCATGTCCGGTGAGTTCCAGGAATTTATTAGCCACTATGGCATCCAGCACATATGCTCTGCGCCGTTCCACCCAGCCACCAATGGTCAAGCAGAGCGAATGGTCCGCACCACGAAAGAGGCATTGCGGCGCCTGGAGAAAGGCGATTGGCATTACAAGCTGGCAACCTCCCTGTTCAGACAGAGAACGACTCCCCAAACTGGAGAAATGCTTGAGTAGAGGAGCAACTCTTTAGCCCCCCACAGCCCTGCCTCACCTACTCCTGAGAAGAAAGGACGGGGGGGGGCACGTACATACATTTGTATGATAGGGCAGCAGATGAGCCTCGGTGACACACTTCGCATGTGAGGGGGACTCACTGGAGAGCATCTAGCCAAGCCCCCCCCCCCCCAACCTAAAGCTTGTAGCCCAGACTGAAGCGCAGTAGCAACAGCTGTTCCTGGCAGCTGACTGAATAACAACTGAAGAGAAAGAGGTGTCAAGATGTGCTTGCACTCATCAGGCCTTTGCCCCTGTTATGGACTCTGCTTGCAACTGAAGAGGCACACATGAAACTCCCTTTTAGGCCTGAGTGGACACAGCACAGAAATTCAGTTATCAGCCCTGGAGCTCACTGGCAGAGGCAGGGAAGGGAGTAACCTACAGCCTCCCCCCTCTCCTCCGGCCGGCTGTCTGAATCTCCCACTCAGGCCAGCTGGAAGCGAAGGCACCCCCATCCATAATCAGATTCTGTGTCTACTTGAACTCAGCAAGCAATGGCTCACACCCAGGGGCAAAGTGTATTAGCAGCAGTACCATCCCCCCCCCCCCCAAAGGACAGATGACTGGGCCAGTATCACAAGCATTAGCATCACCGTCCATACCTTTTACTTCTTTATTTTTTTGCAATAGAATTTTTTATTTTTCCATTATTCTCAAATGCAATTAGCTTTTATACATATTCCATTCTCTATAAAATTGCATAGTTAGCTAAAAAGATGTAATCATTAAATGACTTCCCACCCCACCTGCACCTTCATATATATCAACCGGTAAACATGTATTTTAAAAGAATTTGCCTCCTAAGGTAACATTTTGAGCTATTATAACTTTTATACATTTAAAAATTATATTGGTTAAAAAAGAAAAAAGGTTTAGTTTTGCGGCTAACTAAAAATTCATTTTTTGTGTTATAATTCTGTCCATTTACTTATTTTTTTAAGGGAAAGCCAACCTTGTTTTTTGTTGCATTTCTAAAGTTTCTAAGAACCGAACGGCACCATCAAACGTTATTCTGTCTGGTGATAGGGAGCAACCTTCCCAGTTATGAAAAGCGTGTAGCGCTACACCTCCGCTGGATATCGACAAGTCACCATCACACAACTGAGACTTATTCGGATGGGACCAGGCTTCAATAGGGGTACTGCATTTTCCAACCGTAATTAGAACAGGCTGATACTAGGAACAAGCTAGTGGTCTGATATAGCCGGTTTCCAGCGCTGTAAACAAAGCGTGTTCCTCATATACGGGACAAGCTGATGCAATCTCGTCAGGACAGGTCAGGACACAAACGATGTCTTTTTTAAAACGCTGCAAAGAGGCACAGGCCGGGGCCGCCAACCTCGCTGAACCTCACAGAATATTGAGAGCAGGCAGTGTGCAGTGGGCCAGCGCAGGGAGGCGGGGAGCGTGTCCAACTAGGAGCTGGGAGACCCAGATTTGAACCCCCTGCTCTGCCGGGGAAGCTTGCTGGGTGCTCGCAGCCTAACATACCTCACAGGGTTGTTGTGAGGATAAAATGGAAAGGGGGGGATGTTATCAGCCACTTTCATTTCCTGTTAAGGAGAAAAGCGGGGTAGAAATAGATACAAATAAATGAAATGACCGCCACGGGGTGTGTGTGGCAGGGACTAACTACTACCGTGGCCAGTCACAAAACATATTTATTTGTTTACTTCATTCGTACCCCACCTTTTTTCCCCGATGGGGACCCAAAGTGGCTTACGCTTTTCTCCTTACCTCCACCTTATTCTCACAACAACCCTGTGAGGTAGGTTAGGCTGAGAGCATGTGACTGGTCCAAGGTCACCCAGCAGTCTTCCATGGCAGAGTGGGGATCTGAACCTGGGTCTTTCAGGTCCTAATCCAGTACTCTAACCACTAACACCACACTGGCTCTTAGTGCTGGGAGGTTCCACAAAATGTTGGGAGGCACCAAATTCAAGGATGCTCTTCTGATGGAGGCAGCTGTTTCCAAATAGGTGCTCCCTGAAGACCCAAAGGTGATGCCTCCGGAGGTCTGCTGGAGCCTATGAAGGAGGAGGAGGAGGAGGATTTATCCCCCACCCTTCTCTCAGAGTCTCAGAGCAGCTTACAATCTCCTTCCCTTCCTCTCCCCACAACAGACACCCTGTGAGGCAGGTGGGGCTGAGAGAGCTCTTTTGAGGACTGCTCTTGAGAGATCAGCTCTGAGAGAGCTTGTGACTGACCCAAGGTCCCCCAGCGGTGCAGGAGTGGGGACTCAAACCCGGTTCTCCCAGATTAGAATCTGCCACTCTTAACCACTATACCAAACTGGCTCTGCACCAGTTGTGTAGCTGCACTGGTGTGGTAGCTGAAAGTCAAGCCTGGCTTTTGGCTGTGGGGAAGAAACAGGTGGGAACCAGGAGACAGACCAGCAGGCACCTGGCTTGCCAAGGACTGTGGCCTTACTCTCGTTGCATTCAGTGATGCTACACTGGCTTCATCTACTGGCACAGGATCTGCTGCTGCTCGTCTGAGGCGAACAAGGCACCAGCAGCCTAAGCAGTAGAGTTAGACGTGACCAGCTTGAACTGGGCTCTGTGTGTGTGTGTGTGTGTTGAATTTCATTGTGGCTCGCTGTGAGGCTTCTGTGTTGGCAGCAAGAAACCAGACCTTTGTTGTTGAAGCAGAGTTCTTTATTGTTCCAATACTGCAAACAGGTTCTCGAATATTTGTTAGAGATGCTTAATGCACTACAGACAGTACTATTATACTCTCAGGTTTTCAACTGAACCCGGGACCTGAGCCAATCAGGGCAAGAGGGTGAACGCGGGAAAAGTAGAAAGGACCGTTGGGGTTCCCACAGCAAGGTGAGAAAGTTATAAATTCCCCTCTTGATCTGAGTGACCCACATGTGTGAACTTAGGCACAACATTCTCCAAGCCCTGGCCATAAACAACGCTTCAAGGTTTCAATAACAAGATAACATACACAGGCCCGGAAAAAGGGAGGAGGGATTGAGAGGGAGTATTCGCCATTTGTTTAGGAATGACACCTAGGAATTTGGGTCGCCATCTCCCACCCAGACATTGCAACATTAACCAGAGTAAAATCCCCACTTCAAAGTAACGTTTATAACTGGCAGGGGAGGAGGATGAAGGAGACAGATAAGGGGTGCTGGCAAGGGTCTGCTAGAACAAAGGAATCGAAAGCAAAATGCAAAAGCACAGAGACATCATTGTAAAATGCAGAAAACACAAGGACGTCATTGTCAGATCCTGACACCCGCTTCCAGCCGAATGGATCTCAAATGAGGCTGTTACGCTGTCCACATCTCCATCAGGAATACGGCCTGCCTGTACCTTTCACAAGGCGGTTCCTGTGTCTTTAACAACCGCCTGATACCAATACAAAGAAACAGAACAGGGGAATCTTTTCTTGGCAGGCACGCGAAGGAATGGCAGACTCGCTTCCCTTCAAGGCTGGCAATCTTAGCAATGCACAAGCATGGCGTAAGGGGCATGCATTATTGTTGGCCCAAGTGACTAGGGTTGCCAGCTCCGGGTTGGGAAATACCTGGAGATCACGGGGGTGGAGCCTGGGGAGGGCGGGGTCTGGGGAGGGGAGGGACTTCAATAGGATACAGCGCCACGGAGTCCACCCTCCAAAGCAGCCATTTTCTCCAGGAGAACTGATTTTGGTTGTCTGGAGATCCTGTAACAGCAGGAGATCTCCAGGTGCCACCAGGGAATTGGCAACTCTACAAATGATGCTCTCTCCCCCCCCCACCCCCTAATGAATTTGCTTAGGTCTATACAAATTTCTCTGCAATACAGAAAGCCACGGTAGATTGATGATGCAAAGTAAAAAAAAGTTCAAAACGATCCGGGGGGTGGAGGCGGGGGGGGAAGTGACTTTAACTTTTGCACGATGAAGTGAGAAAACAAGTCTATAAACCCACCCAGGTCTGAGAAGTTCCCTAAGAATGGTGCTAAAGCAGGCATAGGGGATTTGGGTCAGCTGAGATACAGGATATCTGATCCGGCAGATCTGGGATGGAATTTCCTTACTGGCTGAAACAGAAGAGCTGACGCTGAATTGTCAGATTCATCAGACGGCTTGAAAAGGTCTTAAATTAAGCAGCAGAGAGAAACCTAGAGAGATTTGGGGGGGGAGGGAAAGGGAGGGGGTTAAGGGGCGGAGATAGGCGATCACATCAGGAAAGCATTAGTTAGGTCAAATCCATTTAAATTCTAAGTCAGCAGTTCTTACGTAAACGGAGGTTCTCCCCAAAATAGCCTCTGCGTACCAGTGAGACACATCACTGAAAGGGTGAACATTTACTATCGTATTTTTTTCCCCTCAACCAGAGCGCACTCACATCTGTCCTTATAAACCTGCCACGCAGGAAATGCTGGGGTTTAATCGCGGCGCGCCGGGGGGGGGAATTAGTGAATACATTTCCCCGTTGGCAAAGTTGCTTTATGAAATGACGGAAGAGTGTAATCCTACATACAGGATTTGATCAACCTACGTTGCAGTCAAAGGCAGTGGGGTGGGGGTAGATGAATGGGAATGCGGGTGTGAAGGGGAAAGGAGAATTCTGCAGTGTCCAGGGAGTTTCCAGGTCTCTTGAGAGACACCTCAAAGCGGGGCATCCCCTCTACAGCAGGTGAAGCAATCCAGCAGTCTTCCCCTTTTTGTAATTTGAATACTGCTTACTCCTAGCCTGTACTTGCTAGACCTTAGGGGGAAAAAGTACTAGCTGACCTGCAGTATACTGCGTGCGCAGCCCGAGAGGTAAGGTCATTTAAGGGGAAATGAACCATTGCCGTCTTCACGTTGTAGCAGCCCAAGTTAATTGATGGAAGAAAGGAAGTGGGGGAATGGAGCTGATGGGGCTTCATGAGGTACTAAGTGCCAGAAGGCTGTGGAAAAGAGAAATAAGACAAGGCTTAGAACTCGGGCAGCCTAGGAACGCATGAGAAAACGCCTTCCTATGGCATGAATCCCTCTTGAGGCTGTGCTGACACCTGGCGAACACTAGGGGTCAGTGTAGTTGCTGGGGATTACCCAGGACCAAAAAGACCCTTCCCCAGAACAAGCCCCCGAAGTGAGGTGGGGGGGAGGCTTTGCCTGTATCAGGTTTAGAGCGACTCTGCATTAATGGGAAGGTGCAAAGCAATTGGAGCACTGCTTGCAAGATGGGCCGATGCTGAAGGAAGAGCTGACTCGGGGCCTTCGGCGGGCATTCCTTTTCCACCCCTGGAATCACCCAAAGGCACGCCCATCAGGGGCTGATGCTGCAACTTTGGTGTCCGTTTCTTAGTTTTCTGCATGTTTTTTTTTTTTAATCTGCTCTTCTACTCAGGGTCAGGTGCAATGCTCCCTCTAAGCAGTGGAGTCTTGTGAGCAGAAATTCTACTTTGCGAGCTACTGGCATTAAAGTTGTGGGCCAGCGATTTGGCTACTGCATAAATTAGGTTGCTCTGGAGCTATCTTTCCTGAGTTAAGACAACAATGTGCGAGCTGGAGGCTACAAAACTGTGAGCTAGGTCACACTAACTCAGCTGAGAGGGGAACACTGGTCAGGTGTTGGTTCAAGTTTTATTGGCCCGAGTGAACCAGCAGCCAACCATCTCAAACTGTTCATACTGTTCCGCTTGATTAATTGGCGCCCTCTCCTTCAAGTTGGGCTTCTTTTTCTCCTTGTTACAACTTGGGGCATGATGCTTCTGTTGCTTTTGTCTGATGTGTGCCCATCTGTACACCAAGAACATAAATCATCCCTTAGCTAAGGAGTTCTAAATTCTCACAGACACACCCAAGAGTTATGTCTCCGCTTAACATGTAAATTTGGGGAGATCATGAAGACCTCAACCCATAATACTTCCAGTGGCGGGGAGTAGGGTTGTCAGGCCCCAACGAAGCGATGCAGCCATATCGGGGACATTGGGTGGTGACGCTCTGGTTTTTGGGCAGAACTCTATGATTTGTGCCGCCTGAAGTCCCCGACATGCTTATATCACTTCTGGGTTACGTATGCATGTCATGGTTATTTCCGGGTTCTCAGAGGTAAAAGGGGGTAATTCGGAGGGGAGAGGATCGCCCAAAAGTGGGAGGCCCCGTGCCCAGACCAGGGGGTCTGGCAACCCTAGCATTGGTGGGGGACTTATGGTTACACGTTAGGGTTTTCAAGGCAAGAGACAGAGGTGGTTTGCCATTGTCTGCCTCTTTGTAGCAACCCTGGACTTCCTTGGTGGTTTCCCATCCAAGTATTAACCAAGGTTGACCTTGCTTAGCTTCTGTGATCTCTCCAAGACTGATTTCCCACAAGCAGCTGCTCTGGGGCTGGCTCTTCCATTTCCCCCGATTGCATTAGTCAATTTCCCACTACTTGCTGCGCTGCCGCATTTTGAGCTGCAGCATCCCCCGATTTCCCTCGCGTCTTTGCGATCTCAAAAAACAAGGATCGTGAAGATGCAGGGGAAATCGGGGGGGGGGGTGCTGTGGGCAACCCTAGCATTGGTGGGGGACTTATGGTTACACGTTAGGGTTTTCAAGGCAAGAGACAGAGGTGGTTTGCCATTGTCTGCCTCTTTGTAGCAACCCTGGACTTCCTTGGTGGTTTCCCATCCAAGTATTAACCAAGGTTGACCTTGCTTAGCTTCTGTGATCTCTCCAAGACTGATTTCCCACAAGCAGCTGCTCTGGGCTGGCTCTTCCCTTTCCCCTGACTGCATTGGTCAGTTTCCCACTACTTGCCGTGCAGCCGCGTTTTGACCCACAGCACCCCCCCCCCCCGATTTCCCCTGCATCTTCACGATCCTTATTTTTTGAGATCGCAAAGACGCGAGGGAAATCGGGGGATGCTGCAGCTCAAAATGCGGCGGCGCAGCAAGTAGTAGGAAATTGACTAATGCAATCGGGGGAAATAGAAGAGCCAGCCCCAGAGCAGCTGCTTGTGGGGAATTGGTCCAAATCAAGCAACCCTGGGCCATCCAGGTCAGGGCAATACTCATGATAGCTGCCCAGAAATGCAAATGTAGCCTTGTAGAGATGAATGGACAGCTCCTGTTGCTGTCTTTTTTTGTTCTGCCCTCCCCTCTGATCCATTAAGTATCTAAACAAGGGGATCATTGCATAGGTGTAGACTACGGGGGGGCTCAGGGGCTTGGGCCACCTCTGAAATTTCCCGGGGGGAACTGAGCCCCCCCCCCCCGGCGAAACGGAGTGCCCGCCCAGCCGGCTGGCCAGCCACCCACCGTTGCCGCCACCCACAATTGCTGCCGCGCCTTTCTGGCCCCCTTCAGAGGCAGGCCAGTAGGCCAACTGGCCTGCCAGCTGGCCAGCCGCCACCACCTCCTCTCCCCCCCCCCCACCTGGCCACTCCTCCCTCCCCCTGCCTCCTGGGCGAATGCCCAGCGTGATTGCGTCACCTGGAAGTGATGCCATCATGCTGGGCACATTGCCGGGGTGATGCTCTAGCAATCGCCCCGAAACTCTGTGGCACCAGAGAGGAGGCGGCGGCGGTGAAGCATACACGCACAGGTAAGAGCCCCTCCCCCCCCCCCAGGGAATACATAAGTCTATGCCCCTGGATCATTGTGAATGATTTAAGCTCAGCTTCGCATCAAAATGCTGGCTGAATTCTTGGTTCTAAAGCACTTAAGGCTCCCATATCCACTGCCATTATATGTGCTTAGCAGACTCCCATTTTCATTCAGCTTGGATGTTTGGTGCCCTCACCTCATCTTCAGTGCTGTAATCTAGGGAACATGGTGTTTTCTGTTTTTCTGCAATCCAAAAATGCCCTGACCTGGACAGCTCAGCCTACAAAGTGGTTAGTACTTCTATGGGAGACCACCAAAGAAGACCAGGGTTGCGACGCAGAGGCAGGCAATAGCAAACCAGCCTCTGAATATCTCTTGCCTTGAATACCCTATGGAGTCACCATAAGTCGGCTGTGACTTGATGTTACTTTTCACCAACAGAAACGCAATAGTAAAGTTTAAGGACAGCTGGAAACAAATATAGCAAAATAGAACTCTGCAATGCTAGAGACCTTTGAGCAGTGGTCAGAAAATAACGATCCCCTGCAGTGTATTTTATTTATTCATTCTACCCTTTTGTCCCCAAAGCAACTGACAGCATCATTTTTTTCCTACATCCGTATTATCATCACAACAATGATCCAGCAGCCTGAGAGAGAGTGACTGCCCCAAGCTCACCCAGATACTTTCATGGCAGAGTGGTGTCTCCTCGACTCTAGTCTGGCGCTCCATCCACTGCCACACACTTGCACCAAGTAGGACCTCAAGGAGTTGCACATCAGCAGCAAGCCCATGTAGGCCAAACGACATGTTATGCTTTACACAAACTGGCCAACAGAGACCTCTTCCTGCAGCATGGCTGCAAACCCCCATAGCGAATTGGTGGGAAGTGTAACATGTAGTTTGGCACAAGAGTTAGTTGGGCAGGTAGAATGTCAGACGCAGATTCAAATTGCCGCTCAGCAACGGAAGCTAACTGGGTCATTTCGAGCAGGAGCTCGGGGGAGCGCAGCTCCGGGAGTTGGTGCCACCCCCCCCCCCCGGCAAGGGAATGCCTGCTTGTGTCATGGCTGCAGCAAAATGACCCCGTCCCCTGGAAACGTCCTTGTTCCTCCGACCAGCCTTCTGAAGGCTTCAGCCACCACTGAAGCTCTCCTCCCAGAATAGGGGTATTTCTGAGGCTTGGATTAGTAGCTGCCCCCTCTCTGCCAGCTTGCTTGCTTTCTTTCTTTCTTTCTTTCTTTCTTTCTTTCTTTCTTTCTTTCTTTCTTGCCTTCTGACATACTTCCAGTGATGTCAGGGGGTGTGGCATATGCAAATAAGTTATGCTAATGAGTTATGCTAATGAGCTTCTGCACCTCTAGTTCTACAAAAGGACCCCTGCCGAGCTCCATGCAAGAAGATGTGATTGATCGAACAGTACCACCACGCTTCGTATACTAAATGCATGACTGACATCGGTGCTGATGGAGTTGGGTGTTTGCCAAAGCTAGCACCCACTGAGGGGCCCAGCCCCAATCTCTGCCACCATCCCTCATATCAGCGTTGATGCATGGACTTTGACCTCCTGGGCACACTAGCAGAATGACCCTTTGATGAGTTAAGATATAAATTAAATTAGAGGTGAGACTCTGAAGGTCACAATTCTTGTTCTTGGAGGTCAAGGTGAACAAGGTATACCAACGGAGTGATACACATTCACCATATTTTCAAAGGGTAGCCATGTTGGTCTGCAGTAGAACAGCTAGACTCGAATCCAGGAGCACCTTAAAGACCAGTAAGATGTTCAGAGTGTAAGTTTTTGAGAATCAAAGCTCCCTTCACCAGGTATCTAAATCTTGTTGGTCTCTAAAATCCTGCTGGACTCGAATCTACACAGTCGCCATATTATATTTAATAGAAGAGACAAAAAGCTTGGAGAATAAAGAATAAAGAGCTGGTTGATGATGACCAGCAAGAAGTACCATGAAAGACTTCGGTTCTCTCTTAAACTTTTGCTACCAGAATAGTGGAGAACCAGGCATGGAAGAACAAAGGGGTAACTGAATATGGGTAGAACTGAATATGGGAAGAACAAAGGGGTAACTTAACCAGCCTATCTTGTGCAATGGCCGAGGCCAGGGGTGGGCAAACTGTGGCTCGGGAGCCGCATGCGGCTCTTTCACATATATTATGTGGCTCCCGGCAGGGCGGCTGGGGAAGCTAAATATCATTAGCAAACAAACATCATTGGACAAATTAATATCATTATCAATATCTGCTTTTACCCCTTTTGTTATTATTTTTGGCAGTCTCATTTAATATTAATAAAAAGCAAATTTGCTTATTTTCCAATAAAAGCAGGTCATATTTGTTCATGTCTTGTGGCTCTCAAACATCTGATGTTTATTCTATGCGGCTCTTACATTAAGCAAGTTTGGCCACCCCTGTTCTAGGTGGCTCTTACGCTGAGCAAGTTTGCCCACCCCTGGCCTAGGCGAAGGCAGCGGAATCCTACCCTACAATCTGCAGCCTGGGAAAGAACACTCCTGCCTGAAGCCTGGGCCTTCCCCTTTGTTGCATCAGAAGGTCCCTTTTTTGTTGCATCAGAGGGGGCTGCCCCTTGACTCATGGTACACACATTGCATGCACGTATGCCAAGCCCCGAGTTCAAGGGGCTCCAACCTCAATCTACTGAAAACAATCATTATTTTGGTGGCATCTGTCTTCCCTAGCACAAGAAAGAAGAAGCGAAGAAACATTCTCACTAGCCTGTAACCTTTTTTCTTTTTTTAGCAGTGCTTTAGGAAGGGGGGGGGGGGGACACACATGTCCATAAACTGAAGCTCATAATGATCATTGACAACAGAAGCTACAACAAATGAGCATAATCAGAGCTATTTATAAGCGGCCAAGGAGGCAAGGGGAGGGTTAAAAATGTTCGGCCCTAGGTCATAAGTTATTATTGGGTGATGTGCTACAGCCTGTGCTATGTGGTAAGTTCGACCATAATAGCTCCCTTCTTTAGGCTCTCGCAGTCGAGCCATGGGACCAAAATGCTGCAGCATCTGTTAAGGAGTAAATGCAAGCCATAAACAAGTGTTCTGGACCAAGCAATGCATAGACAACAAGCTTTGCATGCTGAAGGACCCAAGTTAAGCTTGCAACTTCCTCATCTGCAGTGGGTAAATCGTGGCCTCAGCCCAATCCTCCGCTCTCAAAAAATAGGACAGGGGGATAAAAAATGCCCAGAAAATGGCCTCTGTAATGACACTCTAGGGATTTCCCCATGTCTCTGTGGTCTTTACCATACCGATGAGTGGAAATTCCTAGAGTGACATCGTATCCTCCCCAGGCACCACCCTCAAAATCTCCCCGCGTTTTCCAAGTCAGGGCTGGCAACCCTACTCCAAGTTCAGCCCCTTGACATGAAGGCTAAGGGAGAACGCCGTGTCCCAGACCTTGGAACGCTATTGCCAATCAATCTAGAGCACTATTGGGTGAGAAGATCTATGGTCTGAAGCAGGCTTCTACATTTTATGTGTTTAGTGATTGGCCCAAATTTCAGAAGCAATTTAACTGCTTTGCACGCAGAAGGTTCCAGCTTTGATTCCTGGGGTTTTCAGAAAAAGGGTCTTTGCTCCAGAACCCTGAGGGTCACTGCTAGTCAGAGTAGACAAAACTAGCCTAGATGGACCAAAAAGCCAGGCTCGATTTGGGCAGCTTTGAATGCTCACGCCTCAGAAAAGGTACTGTCAAGAAAACAGAATCTGGCACAACCAGCGAAAGGACTGAGAACAGACTGTTACCTTCGTTTTTCACAAAAAAATTTTTTTTTTTACATTTCACTACCTTTCAGCCAGCTGCTTTGTTCCTTCCTGTGGTTCTCTCTGTACGTTTGTTTCTCATACCCAAGACGTTCCGTCTTGTGGTGCTCTCGGAATGGGCACCTGGAATGTCGACATCAACAAAGTTGACAACTTTTGCAGAGTGACAATTTTGCCTGAGCACCCACTGTTTCACCTACAATACGAACATAGTCGGTTTGTTTCCAAGGCAATGACAGCCAGGGCTCATTTCGTAGCAGGAGCTCCTTTGCATATTAGGCCACACACCCCTGATGTAGCCAATCCTCCAAGAGCTTATAGTAGCCCCTGTAAGAAGAGCTCTGTAAACTCTTGGAGGATTGGCTACATTAGGGGTGTGTGGCCTAATATGCAAAGGAGCTCCTGCTACGAAATGAGCCCTGAGACAGCCCATACATACATATCAATATAAACCAGAAAACTCCCATGTTCAGAAGCAGTATATCTATGAACATCACAGACTGAGGCAGGAGCAAAGCAGGGGATTACTTTTGTGCCCGGCCTGTAGGATTCCCAGAAGGGTTTGGCCAGCCACTCTTAAAAACAGAACTCTGGGTTAGATGATCTCAAGGCTTTTGGTGGTGGAAGGTGCCATCGAGTCGCAGCCAAATTATGATGGCCCCATAAGGGTTTCAAGGCAAGATATGCTCAGAGATGGTTTGCCACTGCCTGCCCCTGTGTAGTGACCCTGCACTTCCTTGATGGTCTCCCATCCAAGTACTAACCAGGGCTGACCCTGCTTAGCTTCTGAGATCTGACAAGATCGGGCCAGCCTGGGCCACACAGGTCAGGGGCCAAGACTCTTACAGACTAAAAATACTTCTTCCCTTATTTGTTTTTCTTTCACCCATACAACAATGCAGTCTTTGCCCTGAGAAGATCTTCTCGTGTAATATAACAAATTATCACGTGGAAACCGACGTCAGTTGCATCTCACTGAAATGGGGAGCCTTGCGGCCTCTTCTTACTGTTGCCCATGGAGAAGTCAACACTTTCAGCTTAAATCTGGGAGAAATTTAATATGGGTTCAGTCCTTTCCACACATCCAGCCACTCATCTTGTTTCATTTGCAAATATCATATGTATTCTCTTGGGCTAAAAATAGAGCCATTTGACTACTTCGACAAGTTCACCCGACACCATCCCCCCCCCCCCCACTTCACGATGCTGAAATCTAAAATCTTTACGTGCTACACAACTTTGAAAATATATATAGAGAGATATATAAGCTAGCTCAGACCTGGTGGAGACTGTGTCACTTCCTTTCACAGCTAAGAAGACTGCCAAGACAAGAAAACAGACTCTGTAGGTTTCTGAGGAGAAAGGCACTGTGGGATCACAAAATTATTAAAAGGTACAGCTTTAGCTGTAGACTGGGAGGAGTTCTTAAATTTTTTTTGTATGAGCCATGTAAATAACTATTAGTCGGACGCTTACAGTTCCCACTGTCAAAGAATGAAAAACAGCAATTAAACAAAACACACTCAACCAAAACACACACTCAGGAAGGAGGGTCAGGTGAGGGAATGCCAAATGAAATAGCTAAGATTTTACCTGCGCTCAGAAGACAGTGAAAGAAGGGTCAGGTGAATCTCCCCGAGGAGGAAATCCCGTAATTTTGGTGCCAAGCCCAAGAAGGCCCTTTCTCAGGTTGCCACCCATTTCACCACAGCTGGCGAGGAGAACCAAAGAAGGTCCCCTGAAGATGACCATGGCGGTTGAGTAGGTTCCTGTGAAAGCAGGTGTCCCTTACATCCCAGGCAAACATTATAGCCCCCACCCACCCCCTTAAGACATCTCTTGAGCATCAAGGGTAAATGGTACGCCAGGGCTGGACTGAAGGAGAGGGATCATGTATTCGGTAATAGCTCCCTTCCTTTGGAGCTCCTCTCTCAAGGAAAACACTGTTGGGCCTGCTCACACAGTTTTTGGCAGCTGGTAAATAACCCCTTGTTTAGATCGTTCCCCTTAGGACGTGGCTGCAGGATGGGACCTTTCTCTTCTCACATGCCAGCAATCAGCAGCTTTAGAGAGGCATCTGACTACGGAGGCAGGGCTCCTCAGCCCACCAACTGAAGACCCCTTCCTCTCCTCACACATCATCCTCCGTCCAAAGAAGGGGCCCACACAGATGCTGTTGGCCTCTACAAAACAAAGGGAACATCTTCTCACTGGCGTTCTAATAGGGTTGCCAGGCCCCCAGTCCAGGCTGGGGTTCCCCTGCTTTTGGGGGCCCTTTTCTGCTGCCGGCCAGCTGGCCAGCGGGGGGAACCCCCACCCGCAGATGCTTCCGAACGCAATGCAATGAAGTGATTGTGTTGCAACGTTGAGGGGTGACACTCTAGTTTTTAGGGAAAACTCTACGGTGAAATTAGGCTCAAATGGTAGAGTTTTGCCCAAAAACTAGAGCGTCACCCCCAACATCAGCAACGTGATGACATCACTTCCGGGTGGTGTCATCGCAGCGCGTGCACAAAGCACGCATGCCAGAAGATCCCAGGATAGACCCTGGAGCCTCCCACCAGCAGCCTGGCAGGACCTGGTAACCCTACTTTCGAATGCCTTGTCTAGCTAAGGCCCTTTGTTTCCTTGCTAAGCAAAAGCACAGAAAGTTGGTGTTCATTTATATAGGACATGTAATAAATATGTCAAAATTGGTGATAAATGTGTAAACGTAGCCTTCTTAATTGTGGACTGTAGCATACATTTATATATCTATCACTGATTTTGACGTATTTATCTGCCTCACTGTTTTCCCCCCAAATTAAATCCAAACAATGATGATCTTATAAACTTAGCTTGTTATTCCTGTTCGCATCAGTTAAAACATTTCATTATATTGTATGCTAATTTGCTGTTCAACCTCTTCCTTATATGTATGGACTGGTAAGTTCCATTTCATTGTGTCTGAGGAAGTGTGTGTGCACACAGAAGCTCATATCTTGAATAAAATTTTGGTCTTAAAGGTGCTACTGAACTCAAACTTTGCTCTTCTAGTATATTTCATTACTTTTAAGAAATAATTTCATTCATTTCAAAGGAGTTGTTTTCAAGTGCGCCCCCAAATTTTCCCATTGGAAAAATCTAATGCTACGCATTGAGTGAATAAAACCTTCTTCTAAAAAGCACTGGATACAGAATTAATGAAACCAAAATGAAGAGTATTCCATGAACTTAGAAGACAAAATTTTTTAAAAATCTGTTCCAAGCTTAGTAGTAAAGACTCCAAAGAACCAGTGAGATACTGAGGTAGCTTGGTAACAGCACAAAAATTGGATTTGTTTGTAAACAGCTATTGCAATAATATGGGGTGCAATCAAAGATCTGCACAGCTGGTTGCAACGTCAATTACCTTGGTTTGGGAAAACCACTGCACAAAGATGATGAATGTATCAGAAGTTCTTTTTCTGTTGGAAAATATTCAATTCGTTATTACAACACAAATTTTACAAAGTTGGAAGCCTTCCTCCAGCCCCCTTCTGTTTAACATTCAGTTCGGACAAATGTAAAGTCCATCATGACTTGGCACTAGAGTAGGACTGTCTTCTCCCATATGTTTGTGACCTGGGAATTAAGAGTGGGAGGAGCTCACAACTTTCCCACCAAACAAAGAAGCTTGGCTTGTGGGAACATGAGAAAGGGCCTTTTTGGTGGTAGGCCCCCGATTATGGAACAATGTCCCCTGGCACCAGAGTTCCCTCTCAGCTGAGTTCGTGTGAGCCAGCTCAGTTTTTTAGCCTCCGCCTCACACATTTTTGTCTCAGCTCAGGGAGGAGGGCTCCAGAGCAGACTGATTTCTGCAGCAGCCCAATCGCTCGCTCACAACTTGAAGGCCAGGAGCTCACGAAGTAAGAGTTTTTGCCCACAAGACTCCACAGTGCCTAGCACCCTCATTTTCAGCCTTGGGGAGGCAATTGAAGGCAGCTTTATTTAGCACTGCATTTTACGAATTTGGTTTCATAAGTTTATTGAACGATCACAGACCAGCACAAATCACAGACACATTAATCACATGTTCGTAAGAACAATACGATGAATAAACAGCAACTAGCTAATCAAGTCATACAGAGACAGGTACTACAAAATTAATAAATTATTAAAATTGGTAAGATTCATCCTAAAATACATAAAACTTTCTGGCGAATTTTACAAGTGGCTGCAAGAAAATTCCACATTAAGGGCGGGTAGCCTGTGGGGTTTCGCCTATTAGTAACGTTTTAACAGACTCCAAATCCAGGCGAACAGGACATCTTCTAAGTAAAGGAACAATAAACCTGAGATAAAAGACAGTAGATATAAAGGGCAGATTTCTTGATATGAACAGCAGTCGGACAGGGACAGGACCCCTCTGTATCGTCCCTCCAGGACTGCGGAGGGAAGTGCTTGCCATCTGGCAAGAGAAAATGCCCTCCGTTGGCCCAGAATGTCCAGTTGGAGATTGAGTTTTGATTTATTGGCAGTCCTCATTGAGATTTTAAATTGTGGTCTTTTATGTCTTTTTTTAATCAATGTTGTTTTATTTACATTGTAAACCGGGATAGCCCAGGCTGGCCTGATCTTGTTAGATCTCAGAAGCTAAGCAGGGTCACCCCTGGCTAGGATTTGGATGGGAGACCACCAAGGAAGTCCAGGGTCATGACGTGGAGGCAGGCAAAGGCAAACCACCTGTGAACGTCTCTTGCCTTGAAATGACTACAGGGTTGACAGCACTTTCCACCAACAAGCCACCTTGAGTTGGGCAAGGGAGAAAGGTGGCTAATAAATGATTTACAAGAAGTGGGACCTGCGATACTCGCGGAGGGGGGGAGTATTCCCCACAGCTCAGGGCCTGCTGAAGCCGGAGTAGCTCTGGAGGAGGAGGAAGTGGCAGCAGGTGAGCCCTTACCCTCCCCCCCCCCCCAGCGGTAGCAGTGAGGCCGGCCCGCCAAGCCTTCTCTCTCCCCCAGTGGCAGCAGTGAAGCCAGCCCGCCAAGTCTTCTCCCTCGCTCCCAGTGGCAGTGGTGGTGGTGAGGCCGGTTCGCCAAGCATTCTCTCCCCCCCCCCCCCCGCAGCGGTGGCGGCAATGGACAGTTCCCAGAGCGTTCTCTGTGCATGCACTGGAAACACTCTTTTACTTTGGGGGAGATTAAAGTATCCCCCAAATAATTTTTTTAACTTCTCAGATTTCTCTGCACACCTGGGGAGTCCCCCTAGTGTGCAGGAAAATCTCCCTGCCCCCTAGATGCCCCCGATGTGTGGATTTAGATATCCGCACACAGGGGGTGCCTTGGCTATTAGATATATAGATTTGAAGCCTGACTATCACCCACTCCCATGTATAGCGCTGGCCAAATAGTTGTGGGCTACAGAAAGCGGTGGGAGTGTCCCCTAGCTGAGCCAATGCTAGGCACCATTGCCCAGCGTCTTCTGCTACCACCCATGTTTCCCACTTGGCCACAATAATTGTTCCAGCTTAAGGCCGTGAGCAGGCCTTGCCAAGTTTCAAAATTCACAATAATATCTAAATGGATTCATGCTAAAAATGTTCTTGCCTTGGGATTAGTTGGAGTGAGATTTTCAAGATTCTCCAAGAATCCCTTACGACCACTTGCAATGGTATTTCATTGAGCAGTGGCTCAAGTGGTTAAGACGCTGAACTGCTGACCGGAAGGTCGGTAGTTCAGCAGTTCAAGACCCGAGTGCTGCATGATGGAGTGAGCTCCCGTCTCTGGCCCCAGCTCCTGCCAACCTAGCTGTTCAAAAGCAAGAAATTGCAAGTAGATAAACAAGTACCACTTTGGTGGGAAGGTAAACAGCGTTCCATGCGCCTCAGCATCTAGTCATGCCGGCCACATGACCACAGAAACATCTTCGGACAGTGCTGGCTCTTTGGCTTGGAAATGGAGAGGAGCACCGCATCCCTCGAGTGACATCCGACTGGCTTTTGAGCAAGGGAAACCTTTACCTTTACCTAATCTATATATAAGGCTGACCCATTTGTCAATGGAGTATTGAAACTATGGACCAAATGTACACCTGCTGCTTTCTCCACTAATATCCTTTCAAACAGATTCTGTATTCAGAATTACGCATCTATCCACAAGCTTGGGTGATGTCAAGTGTCACTAGAATGACTGAAATCCAGCAGGCATTGCATGACTTTCTCAAAACTGCAACATAAAGTTGCAACAATTGGTTGGTTTCACTATTTTCATTATATCCATTAAAAACTGAGTATACAATAATTGTGGGTTTCCTTGAAAGTTTGAAAAGTCATCTTACATAATAATGAGGAAAGGGTTTGTTTACAAACTTTTTGTTAAGCTGTAATTAAAGTGTATATAAAAGACAAATTTGAATAGAAGTCAGTATTCAATATCAGTCCTGTAAATATTCGTATATATGTATAACTATGAAAGAAAACTCATATATTTATGGTATTTGCATCTTAAGACTGAATAAATAAACGTTATAGGGTAATTTTTCATGAATTCAGGAAATGAGAACAGGTATCTGCTATGTCCTTATGGGGTGGCCATATCCAATTGTGCAAAAATGTGGGGTGAAGGTTATATTACAACTTACACATTTTAATCTTGAACAGTTTATGATTCCCTTTAAATAATAAGTAATTTTGTCCAGTTTGGTATAGTGGTTAAGTGCGTGGACTCTAATCTGGGAGAACCGGGTTTGATTCCCCACTCCTCCACTTGCACCTGCTGGACGACCTTGGGCAAGCCATAGTTCTGGCACAGCTGTTCTTGAAAAAGAGCAGTTTCTGTCAGAGCTCTCTCAGCCCCACCTACCTCACAGGGTGTCTGTTGTGAGGAGGAGAAGGGAAAGGAATTTGTAAGCCACTCTGAGACTCCTTTGGGTAGTGAAGGGCGGGGTATAAATCCAATCTCTTCTTCTAACTTCAACATCACCATTTTCAAGTACTCGCAGATGAAAAGTTTTCTCATGTATAGATTCTACAATAGGGTTCATTCGAAGAATCTTACTGTTGTTGGATCCAGGTGGGTAACCTTGTTGGCCTGAAGCAGCAGAACAAAGTTTGAGTCCGGTGGCACCTTTAAGACCAACAAGGTTTTATTCCAGGTATAAGCTTTCATGTGCCTGCACAGTTCTTCTTATACCCAGAATTAAACTCTGTTAGTCTTAAAGGTGCCACCGGACTCAAACTTTGTTCTGTTGGATCATTATTGCTTCATGGTGGTCAGCATGGCTTTTCAAAGTTATGTAACTGTCTTCTGTTGGAGGAATCCGGAGGCAAAAGCTGCGGCGGGGGGGGGGGGGGAATTCCCCGGGGCTGGCCGTTCACACTGGCCAGTTTATTGCGCAAGGCTGCTGTTACAGAGCGTTCAGACTGCTGCGGAGCGGCCCCGGGTGGGCTGGCCTCCACAGCTTGTGGCAGGGCTGTTTCGGCAATGTGCGTACCTTCCAGTTCACACTGCCTGAAAGCGGGAGGCATGCGGAAGACGGCCCCTGGACACCGGTTTCTCCCGGTGTCCTCCTAAAGCGAAAGGAAACCAGCTGCAAAAGGCGTAAGTGCGGAAGGGAGCCGAGGGACAGCTGCGGATGTCTGAACGGGCTCCCTTCCCCCGCTTCCCAAGTGGAGCTCTCCTGGGGCAGATTGCCAGTCTGTCCTCGGCCGATGACACTGCAACTTAAATGGAATGTGTCTTCATTTTGACATCCCTGTTGAAGTTCAGAAAGTTGGGGGGGGGGGTGTTTTTTGGGCAAGGTTCCTTCTTTTCTGTTTCTCTTCAATACAATACATTGCCGCAACTGTCTGCTACAGTGAAATAATTATTTGATTACACTTAATGCTTACCAGGATAATAAGGATACATTGAAATATTATGAGCTATAGTATCCCAGGGATGGAAGGTGTCATGGCACAGCCCGATCTCATCAGATCTTGGAAGTTAAGCCGGGGGGGGGGGGGCGGTCCTTGGAAGGGAGACCACCATGGAAGGCTCTGCAGAGGAAGGCAATGGTCAACCACTTCAGCTTCTCAGTCAAAAGCCCTTTGCTGAAGTCGCCGTAAGTCGGCTGCAACCTGATGGCACGTTACATATACGGTAGTATCCCTAGTTTGATCTATATAAATTCAACAGCCAGCACCACTAGGAAGTTACATTGCTGCTGTTTTAGGTAAGATGTTGGACACAGTATTTATAACACACCCATTACACAATGTAAGGTTAAAAACTGGTCTGTTACTACTTTATTTATAATCCATCCAATTCAGTGCTGTTGAATGACAGTGTCAGATTCTATTCTATATGCACACTGACTTCTTTCAATTGTTACTAAATGTTTCTTTCTTTCACTGAATCTGACAATGATGTATGTTGCTGAAGATTACTATGGTTGTTACTTTCGATTTCTTTGTAGTTGCTATCACCCATATGGTTTATTGCCTCCCTTGATGTCAATTGCTTGTCTGCTTAATGTTACTTCTTTAGGCAGGAGGATGGGTTCCTGCATACCAACGCGTCACATAAACAAAAGCTATCGTGTTCCTGTTCCCTCCCTCTCTCACTCCAGTCTCCCAGGGCACTATCTGGCTGGTTATAGCCTTGAAGGTTATTTTATTGTCATTGCTTGAATGTTTTGCCTAGGACTTAGCACATCTGGGTCACACAGGCCAAAAGGGGAATGTTTATGCCTTTCTCACCTACGGTGGGAACAAACGGTTTCCATGTTTTCCCGCTTTTTGGTTGTATGCTGATTGGTAGGAAATGTTTAAGCATTAATGCTTGTAGGTATATTAACCCCAAGCCTTCTTTGTTCTGTATCTCTAACAAACATCGAGACCTGTTCCAGTATCTGAATAAAGGACTACGTTTTAACAACAAAGGCCTGATCATTTGCTGATAGCACAGAAGCCTCACAGACGGGCACAGACCCTGCTATGTTCCTAGTTCTATTTATTTATTTTTTATGAACTGTTTTCATAAATCGTTGCTCTCTGTAGTTATCCTAGTTATGATTTTTCTTGGGGGGGGTATTATTATTTTTTATGCGTTATAGCTCCAAGAAATCCTGAAGTTGTTTTTTAAAGCCTCATTTTGGATAACATTAAAAAAGAACATTTAAGTATGATATTAAATTGTACATTGGCAATAAAAAATGATAGTTGCTCAGGGTTGGAAATTTGCGGCAAATGTTAACGTATAAAATCTGGCGAATACCAAAGGTTGGCAACTAGCTCAGCTTCTGAGATTAAATGAAATTATTTGTTTGAAAGATGGAAGGCAGACAAAGCTTGCATTTATGACAACTTAAAATGCCCTTTCTTGCTCTTTTTGGTAGCTACAATTGAAAGTGAATGTAAATGTGTCCAATTGTGACACACCATTTATATACATATTTTCCAGTGAGTTTTCCATTGGGAAAAAAATGGGGGGGGGGACCCCCCTTGGAGAATAACTGGGTGTTCACTTTTTTCCTGCAGGCCTTCTCATCTCTGCTGACAGCATATGGAATGCAAATACACAAAAGACAAATTCAAACCAGGCACAAAATACCATACCTGCGAAGGTGGCAGTGTGTAAAGTGAGAATTTTATGCCATTACCCTGCCAAGATTAGCTTCTGCTTCTGTGCAAAAGATCCCACTGTGGCATCGTCACTACAGCGGGTGGATCCTGCCAATCACGAAAGCGGCAAAACCAGGCCATTCCCGGATAAAGCAGAGACTTTGTAAATTAACCCAAATGTACACAAAATACTCCGTAAATTAATGAAAAGGAAAAATGGTTTTAAAGCGTAAATCAAGTAGCTTGGTGATTGAGTATCCTCCAGGAGGTGCAGGATGTCCAGAGCAGACCGTTAAAGGGGAACAACACAGAAGAAAATGGGGTATTGACCTAAGAGCTTTTAAAACCTTGGAAGAAGGGAAACGTTCTAAATTCTTGGTCTTCTACAATGCCTCACAAGCCACCAAGCTGTTTCATTTACCCCCAAAATGAATGAAAACCAGATAACAGAAACAGATTACAATTGAGCAACTGAACACTCAGATTTATTACTTCCTAGAGCACTGCTTTGGGTGGGGGGTACTGTTCACTCTCCCCCCCCACACACACACCCCATGCACTTGCCAGACATAATAACTATGTCGCCCCACGGGCTGCACATGTTCTCTTGTGGAATCTGTCGTTCAGTCCCCATCCTCAAGTGGAACCACCTGCTGCAGACATCTGTTCCTCTGCGCTCCGCTTACAATCAGAGGGATAAGGGATCCTGTATCAGATATTGTCACGGTAACAACCTCAAACACAAGTCTTTATCCTGGGGGCGGCCGGATAAGTTATTTTAATGGCTAAATAGCTCACCCACTAATTCATGTTTGTGCAGCTCAAGCAATGACCATCATGGACATTGTCTCTGCATAAGATTTCGGGAGCCGCTCTCTCCAGCTGCCAGGGTTAAGAGGCTACGATGACATGCAGAGCAGCTTTTATTTAGCAAAGCCAGGCATGTTCGGCCTTGGTCTGCAGCAATTTGGGAAGGGAGGGAGAGCATGATGCTGGCTTCCGCAGTTATCAGTGGAAGCAAAAGAAAGCCCAATTTTTTCCCAGTTTGCCAAGGTCCTCTTGTAGGAAAAGGACAGCTTCTGCTCATAAATGGATGCTTTCACAAAGGATGATTAAATCCCCTTCTAAAAGTTTTGGTTCTCTACAATGTTATACTAATGAGCCTTTGGGGTCTATAGAATCATAGAATCATAGAGATGGAAGGCACCTCCAGGGTCATCTAGTCCAACCCCCTGCACAATGCAAGAAATTCACAAATACCTCCCCCTCAACACCACCAGTGACTGCTGTTCCACACCCAGAAGAGGACAAGAAAATCTCTAGGATCTCCAGCCAAACTGGCCTGGAGGAAAATTGCTTCCTGACCCCAAAGTGGTGATCAGCATTTCCCTGGGCATGTAAGAAGGGCCACAAGAACTAAGCACAGATGCACCACTTCCTCACTCTTCCTTTCACAATCTGCCTAAGTTCACAGCATCAGCATTGCTGCCAGAGGGCCCTCTAGCCTCTGCTTGAAAACCTCCAAAGAAGGAGAGCCCACCACCTCCTGAGCAGGGGTCCTTTCATAGAAAAAGAGGTGCAGGAGCTCATTAGCATAACTCATTAGCATATGCCACGTCCCCTGACATCACCAGAAGTGTGTCAGAAAGGGAATGTCAGTTTCAGCTCCATTATACCCTACGGGCCATCGAAATCAATGGCAAAAACTCATAAGGTATATGAGGGGCTGGAGGGGAGGGGGTTTGAGGGAGAGGCTCCAAACTTGGAGGGTAGCTGCTGGGGCCTCTCCTCGAAATACCCACCAAGATTCAAGAAGATTGGACCACGGGGTCCAATTCTATGGGCCCCCAAACAGGTTGTCCCATCCCCTCCATTGTTCTCTATGGTGGGAAAAAATGTTACTCTTCAGATCCAGGGAGTGAACTTTGGCCCAATTTACACCTCCCCTCTGAAGTAGTTTGACTGCTGTCTTTTCCCAAGCTCATTTCACGCTGCTTTCAAATTTCACTCCAGGAGGTCTGAAGAGTACTAAACAACAGCATTTGTTTAAAGCAGTATAATGCTAGCTTGACCACAGGAGGGCAATTAACTAATGTAAACAGTAATTTATAAACTAGAACAAGTATGGTTTGATACTAGAAACAGGTATAGACAGGGTTTTTTTGAAACTAGAATGGTTCTAGCGGGAAAGTCAGATGTAAATTTGACCTTTGAAACCAGCGTGAAAGGAGCGTAGGAAAAGACAGCAGTCAAACTACTTCGGAGGGGAGGTGTAAATTGGGCCTTCGTAATAAAACAAAATAATGCATTTGGGTTGAGATTGAACAATGGGGGGCAGGGAAGAAAAGGAGCAACACCAGCCACTTATTTATATAATTGCCACTTATTTATATTTTTTCTGCATCTGTAAACCACATGGGGAGGCACTTGTGCCAAAATAGTAGGGTAAAAAGTTTTAACAAGGCCGTCCTTCCTCAGCAATTATCCCATTGTTCTGACCATTAACTGTTCTTTAGAGCCCTATTCTCAATTGTTATTTCTGAAGACAGCAGTACTGAAGAACAACCACATACTGTCTGTCACACAAGTGTGGGCCCTTTCCTAATAATGGCTGAGGACAGACTGGCAATATGAAGCGGAGGCAAAGCGGAGGGAACTGGAGCGGGGGAAAAAACCCACGGAGCTGGCCGTTCACACTGGCCAGAGCAATGCAGATCAGCGTCGATACGGAGCATTCAGACTGCCACGGAGAGTTCAGACTGCCGCATAGCCAGCGCGCGTGGCTCGCGCGTGCCGCTGCACTTTTTTTTGTTTTCCTTTGATGTTTTTCGCATATGCGCACATGCGCACATGCGCACATGCGCAAAACTTTTTGCCGGTGCGTTCACACTTCCTTCGGATGCCTCCCGCTTCTTCCAGTTCACACTGTTTGGAAGCGGGAGGCATGTGGAGGAAGGCCCCTGAACACCGGGAAAAACCGGTGTCCGGGTAAAGTGGAAGGAAAGCGACTGGGAGACGGGTAAGTACGCAACGGAGCCGACGGACAGATGCGCATGTCTGAACATGCTCCTTTCCTCCGTTTGCGAAGCGTGCCTGCCCCGCTTTAGATTGCCAGTCTGTCCTCAGCCAATGTTTCCACCTGTCCTGCACCAGTAACACACCTGTTTGGGAAAGTACATGGCCTCAGAGACAGATCTTTTCTTAATTCTGCAGGACCCAGCTAAGTACTGGATCTTTGGATACATACCTCACCAACAATGCCAGTGGATTCCAGTCACTCAATTAAGAGTGTGTGACCGTATCTTTTTCAGAGTAAGCTTTGTCATACCATCCATAGGAGAAAATTACAATGCAGACACCATCATTGCTGCTTGCATATGTTAATTAATGAACAGTAGACCGGTTAGATCTGAGTCCAGCAGCACCTTAGAAACCAAGAGGGTGGTGCAACTCAGTACATGGAGGGCAGAAGGTCACTGAGGTGAGTCAGTTGATGGAGTCTGCTATTAGTTGAGACCTGGGGAAGAATCTATAGGTTCCACCTCTAGGCACAGTTAAATAGAGGCCAAAGCTCGAAGACAGTCAGACGGCAGTCCCAGGAGGGTTGGATCAAAGAACGAGCAGGCCAGGCTCAGAGAGGACCTTTCACACACAAATGGTGATAGGCGAAGGAGGGTAAGTGTGTGCCTCGTGCAGGGGACTGTTTGGTTCTTGAGCTCTGTGGGGTTCCAACTGTGTCAGAATCTTACTTCTAGCTCTTTTCTGTGTGCTTAATCACATGGATCCCAATGAGCATGGCTAAATGGTCGAGGCAAAAATAGGTATCAGTCAATCTGTTCTTTAAAAAGCAATGCTATATAAATTGTAATTAACAAATGGCAGCATCCCAAGGAGAGCCTCCTTCTGCTTAAGAAACTTTTCCATTGGAGGAAGAACCACTTAGTAAGAGAAAGGTTGGATCAACCCAACCGTCTTCATCAGTGGTCCACTGTCTCCAAATAGCAATGCAATGTATTTCTATATCAATATACGTATACACAGTAGGATCATGTAGCCTAAACAGATCCTTAAAAAAGAATACCCATGAATAAAATTTCAAAGCTGCCAGTAAACTATAGGTGTCTGGTGGGTAGCTGTGTTGGTCAGAAACAACAGAACAAAATATGAGTCCAGTGGCACCTTTAAGACCAACAAAGGTTAATTCTGGGTAGAAGCTTTAGTGTGCATGCACACTTTCTCAGACACAATGAAATGGAAGTTACCTGTCCATACATGTAGGTAGAGGGTGAACAGCAGATTAGCATACAGCATAATGAAGACGTTTAACAGATGCAATTGATAAATATTTATTTGCTTCACTATGTGTTCCCTGCCCACCCCCCCAGGGAATTAAATCCAAACAAATGGTGACCACATGAATGAAGCTTGTTATTCCTGTTTGGTCCTTGCATCTGTTAAACATCTGCGTTATGTTGTATGCTAATCTGTTGCTCACCCTTTGCCTCTGTGTATACATACATAATAACACTTTGCTGATCTTAAAGGTGCCACTGGATTTGAATTTTGTTCCATTCAACCAAGTGCATCCAATATTCCTTTTCTAGATCAGTTACTAATAATCATAACCCGGTGAAGAAATGCAGTAAATGTTTCAGTCAACATAGTCAACTGAGTTACCATAAACTGCCACAGAAGTATAAACTCTCTTGGCAACACTAGTTTACCTTCGGTTACTGAATAAAAGGGCATCTCTCGAAAACTGCCAACCTGTTTGAGCCGATCTAAGGGCCAAGGTGAGCCACGGGTGCCTAGATATCAATGCCAGAAGTCTCTGAGCCAAGACAGGGGAGCTGGAGAGCATGGTGGAAATTTAGATATAGTGGGCATTTTAGAAACTTGGTAGAATGAGGGAAATTAATGGGATACTATTATCCTGGGATATAGATATGTCGGGGTGGGGTTTTTTCTGTGTATTGAAGAGGGCCTAAAGTTAAATAATCAAGAAAACATCAGAGGAATAAATTCTCCCATAGAATTCGCCATGAGTGGAGACAAGGACCCTAAAGATTACTTAAAAGTGTGGGTATGCTATCACCCCCTTGGTTAAAGCCATAAGCTCAAAATGCAAGAGGAAATAACTTCAACTACCGTCATATTATAGGCAAAGGTGTGCTTGAGTCATGCTACAGAAATGAGGTTTCTAGACAGGGGTCCGTTGGGGCCAGAGCGAGGCGGAGCAAAACTCCGCCAGCTCAGGAGTGGCCACTAGGGCAGCCATGGGCCAAATCAGATTCTCTGATCTGATTCTGCCTGCTGCCGAATTGCCGCTGAAATTCAGCGGCAACTTTAAAAGCGACTGGAGAGGAGGAGGTTTGAGGGAGAGGCTCCAAACTTGCAGGGTAGCTGCTGGGACCTCTCCCCCAAATACCCACCAAGTATCAAGAAGATTGGACCAGGGGGTCCAATTCTATGGGCCCCCAAACAGGTTGCCCCCATTCCCTCCATTGTTCTCTATGGTAGGAAAAAAGGTAACATTTTTTCCCACCATAGAGAACCATGGAGGGGATGGGACAACCTGTTTGGGGGCCCGTAGAATTGGACCCCGTGGTCCAATCTTCTTGAAACTTGGTGGGTATTTGGGGGAGAGGTCCCAGCAGCTACCCTGCAAGTTTGGAGCCTCTCCCTTAAACCCCCTTTCCTCCAGCCCCTCATATACCCTATGAGTTTTTGCCATTGATTTCAATGGCCCATAGGGTATAATGGGGCTGAAACTGAAATTCCCTTTCTGACACACTTCCAGTGATGTCAAGGGACGTGGCATATGCTAATGAGTTATGCTAATGAGTTATGCTAATGAGCTCCTGCAGCTCTTTTTCTACAAAAGGACCCCTGTTCCTAGATATCATAAATGACTATGTGCTAGAACAGCTGGTCATAGAACTGACTAGAGGGCAGTGGCCTGGACTTGGTTCTGTGGAAGGCTCAAGTCCTGGTACCTCCTATAAACGCTGTTGCATCATTTGGGAAAAGCAACTGCAATGCTATTAAGTTCACCATTCAGGCCCATAGGAAATTGCCCTTAAAGTCCAAAACAATCACATTTGATTTCAAAAGAAGGAATTCTATAAAAATGAGGGGCTGAGTCAGAACAGAGTTAAAAGGGAGAATTAAAAGAGTCAGAGCTCTCCAGAATGCTTAGAAACTATTTAAAACTACACTAACTGAGGCTGAGATCAGGGACGGGCACGAAGCAGAAAAACCACGAACCAAACCACAAACCGAATTGAACCGGGAGGGTCATTCGTGAACCGAACTGGTTCGTGGTTTGTGGCCCCACAAACCCCATTGAAAAAGACTGCAGTTCCTTAAACGGGGTTTCAGGAGAGCCCCAAAACAGCTGAGTGGCAGGGAGCAGCCTGTTCCCCCGCTGCTCAGCTGTTTTCGCAGCTTTCTGGTGCAGTCCCTTTAAACTTAGAGGGACTGCACAAGAAAGCCCCAAACAGCTGGGCAGCAGGGAACAGGCTGCTCCCTGCCACTCAGCTGTTTTTGCAGCTTTCGTGGGCAACAGAAAGCCTGTGGACCTGGTGACGGCCCCCAGCACAGATGGCTTAGAAAGAGGATTACACAGATTCATGGTGACTAAAGGGAACTTCCATACTCAGAGGCGGGTACACCTCTGACTATTCAGTGCTAGGATCAGGGGTCCCTTGGAGCGGGAGCGCACAGGAGCGCAGCTCCGGGAGGGAGGAGCCCAGGGGGCGGGCACATGACCAAGCCCCGCCCCCTCCTCGGCTTCCCCGAGCAGTGTAGAGGCGCAGCGCCCCGGGGAAAGCCCTGCTAGGGTCTTTATTGTTTTTAATGTTTTGTTTTAATATTGATAATTTTATCATTGTTCCTTTCATGACTGTGTGCTGCTTTTCCAGAGACTTGCTCAAGGTGGCATATACATTTTCTAAGTATACCATTTTTTATCTGGGCACATGGCACATAAGTACTGGAGAAATTTCACCAACCCTTCAGCAGCTTCCACCCCATCAGTTTGGTGTAGTGGTCAGGAGTTGGACTCTAATCTGGGAGAACCGGGTTTGATTCCCCACTCCTCCACATGCAGCTGCTGGTGTGACCTTGGGCCAGTCACAAGTTCTCTCAGAGCTCTTCTCTCATGAGCAGTTCTCAAAAGACCTCTCTCAGCCCCACCTACCTCACAGGGTGTCTTGTTGTGGGGAGGGGAAGGGGAAGGGATGGGTGGTGCACATGTCCTGGGTATCTCAAGTCTACTTGAAACCTGGTGGTGGTTTCAAGGGAGCAGGAAGAGAATGAGGGTGTGTTCTTGACGCTTATTTTTATTGCACAAAGTATTGGATGGGGAAGGGAACGGAGGAAGAGCAGGTCCGTTTCACTCACCTGTGGAGGGGAGCCTGAGGGGTGGGTGTTGCCTTCTGACACACTTCCGGTATGTTAGGGGGTGTGGCATATGCAAATGAGTTATGCTAATGAGCTCCTGCACCTCTTTTTCTACGAAATGACCCCTGGCTAGGATGCAACAGCAGGGGAAGGCTTCAGCCTCTGAGCCCGTTCGGTGGCCCTCCACAGCAACTGGTTGGCTACTGTGTGGAACAGATTGCTGGACTAGATGAACCACTGGTCTGATCTAGGAGTGTTCCTGCTTGTTGGCCACCTTGGGGGTCTACACCCCGAGAATGAGAGATAAAACGTTCTCTGGCATAATGAACAGCAACAGCCATCCATTTCTTTAATGGCTTTTTGCAGAGAGGAAGATGACAAGGCTGGTTCCCTGAACTATATTATACGGCAACATTTGCATTGGTTTCCTTCTTCTGGGCTTGTTTTAGGGTGGAATTCAGGGGCCTAGCCAAATCTTTTTTTCACTCAGCCCATGACAGTTATATGGGAAATACGGTGGTTTTGATTTTTTTAGCCGTGCCCTTTGGGCTAAACCAGTTGTGAAAACGCTTCCAGCCTTGAATTAACCGAAGACAATTTGGATCCCCTTTCGGCAGCTGTCATGGGCCCTCCAAAAGCTACACTCGCCAGCCACATGCCATTACATGATCAGAACTCAATTTAATGTACGGCAGAAGCAACAATGCCAGCCACTGTCCTAGATTTCATTTACACATGCAGCAGAAGGCCTGATTCACACACTACGGCAGGGATCCCCGACCTTTTTGAGGCTGCGGGCACCTTTGGAATTCTGACACAGGGTGGTGGGCGCAGCCACAAAATGGCCGCTGCAGGAGGTGGAGCCACAAACACAGAGGAAGCCCAAGGGCAAGGGAAAATAGGGGTAACTAAACACACACACTGGGGAAAGAGGGGTGGAAGAGAATAAAATGAACACCGTGGTTGCAGCGGCCACTGAAACAATGCTGTTTTAATCTGCATAGCTGATCGGCTCTTCAGTGGCCATTCAGAAGTCCTGCCAGGTAAGAGTCCCACCTGGCCCTATCCACTGTCTAATAATACTTGGTGGGTGCTTAAAAAAAAAAAAGAAGTGTCACCATCGTGTCCACAGGCACCCCCACGCCGGGGGCCCTTGCACTATGGAACACACAGGATGAGTATGTAGAATACGTCAGTTCCGAATGCTCCTCCATGTAAACAACCTCCATGCAAGGGCAGAACCTAGCCCTCCAAGGATGAAGATTCTCACCCAGTTTGCTCCCTGCTCTGCTCCCGTTTCTGCTTGCAAAGAGTTTGGCACGCAGGAGAGAAATCCAATAATCTGACTCCCCACATACAATCTGAAGGGGCGTATCAAGCAAAGTGAACGCCATACCATTTATTGAGGCCAGCGCTAAGACATTGCATAAGCACTCCACCTCCAAAGCAACCATTTTCTCCAGGAGAACTGATTTCCGTCATCTAGAGATCAGTCGGAATTCCAGATCTCCAGGCCTCACCCTGGAGGTTGGGCAAACCTGCTATAACCTCACACTGCCCCTTCCTTCTGTTGTGCATCATGACTGGACCTCAGATGGCTTAGAGCATGTCTACAAGCACAGAACTATAGTTTGTGGGTGCAGTACTGAGAATTAGAGATAGCCACTAGTACCCACCACTTCACCAGACAAAATTCTCAAGGGTTATCCTGGGCATTGGTATCCTGAAATTATAATCTGGGAAGCAGGGTTGTGGGAAGGAAGTCTCAGCACCACATCAGATTACAATTCCAGTTGCTTTCTGGAAGAAATCCCTGACATGAAACTGGTATAAATTTGTGTGCAGGTAACACCCTTGAAGGAACAGACAAATCCATGGAAGTTAAGTCTACCATTGGCAAATGGCCATGACAGTTAGAAACAAAGTCTTCAGTTTCCTCAGGGCCAGCCAGTTGCAGAAACTGCCCAAGCCACTTTTTTAAGGAGTATCCAGGGGTCGTTTCGTAGAAAAAGAGGTGCAGGAGCTCATTACCATAACTCATTTGCATAACTCATTTGCATATGCCACACCCCCTAACATGCCAGAAGTGTGTCAGAAGGCAACACCCACCCCTCAGGCTCCACTCCACAGGTGAGGGAAACTGACCTGCTCTTCTTCCATTCCCTTCCCCATCCAATACTTTGGGCAATAAAAATAAGCGTAAAGAACACACCCTCATTCTCTCCCTGCTCCCTTGAAACCACCAGGTTTCAAGTAGACTTGAGATACCCATCCCTTTCCCTTCCCCTCCCCACAACAAGACACCCTGTGAGGTAGGTGGGGCTGAGAGAGGTCTTTTGAGAACTGCTCATGAGAGAACAGCTCAGACAGAACTTGTGACTGGCCCAAGGTCACACCAGCAGCTGCATGTGGAGGAGTGGGGAATCAAACCCGGTTCTCCCAGATTAGAGTCCAACTCCTGACCACTACGCCAAACTGATGGGGTGGAAGCTGCTGAAGGGTTGGTGAAATTTCTCCAGTACTTATGTGCCATGTGCCCAGATAAAAAATGGTATACTTAGAAAATTCATATGCCACCTTGAGCAAGTCTCTGGAAAAGCAGCACACAGTCATAAAAGGAACAATGAAAAAATATCAATATTAAAACAAAACATTAAAAACAATAAAGACCCTAGCAGGGCTTTCCCCGGGACGCTGCGCCTCTGCACTGCTCGGGGAAGCTGAGGAGGGGGCGGGGCTTGGTCATGTGCCCGCCCCCTGGGCTCCTCACTCCCAGAGCTGCGCTCCTGTGCGCTCCCGCTCCAACGGACCCCTGGGAGTATCTATCTACAGTATTTACATTTCACTCCCTGTGGCATACATAGATCTCTTCTACTCCTTCTTATCCTTACAATAGTCCAACAATGTAGGTTAGGCAGAGAATGTGAAAACATAAGAGATGCCCAGCTGGAACAGTTGAGTGGTCCATCTAGTCCAGCATGCTCTTTCACATGATGGCCAACCAGTCACCCTGGAGGTCCACCAAACTGGGTGCAGAAGCCACGACCACCCCTTTGGTGTTGTCTCCTAGCACTGATATTAAGAGGCTGACTGCCTCTGGATGTTGAAGTCCCTTTATTGCAAGTTCCCATTTGACAGACCACTCCTCCATGAAAAAAACAGAAGTCCAGCAGCACCTTAAAAACTACCAACCTTTCTTGTGTAAACAACCGGCCTTTGTGTAAATCAAAGCTCGCTTCCTCAGATGCGGTGAATTAGTTCAATGCATCTACCGAGCAACCAGCAAAAAAAGACACACGTGCCCCACCTAACGATTTTCTGCATCTTCTGCAAGATTGCAAAGGATACTGAGGCATACTTCCTGGCTCGCACAGTACATTAGAGCTCAGCTTTTTTTAACCTCAAGGAGCCAGGACACAAACTGGGGAAGAGAGCTGAGCTATTTGTCCCCTGATTTGCTTCAAAACTTTCCGTATCTGAGGATGAAGGATCTCCGCCTCCCCCTTTAAAAAAAAAAATCCCAGGGCAAAAGTAGCAAGCTTCTTGCAGCTTGCAGGGAAAGAAGAAAACAGGGCATCCTGCCCTGTGTACTGCGGGAGATTTTGCTAAACGCTGGGCTGTCTCAGCCAAACTAGAACAGGTGGCATCTCTACTTGGTGGGCATGCTAATCTTAGCCAGAGCTAGGGAGAGGAGGGGAACACAGCTGCAGGAATGTGCTTCCACAGCAGCTCCTGTGGCTTCTACTCAGAAGCCCCAAATAGGGCATCAGGCTCGGCCCTTCGCCGTCTGTCTCTTTTACCGTACTCACCGCAACACCACCTACCGGACCCTCTGCACCCTGCTGGATCTGAGATTCTGGGAGGAGGAAAGATTCGATCATGGGGAGGAGAAAGGCATTCATGCTACTCCTTGCTGAGTTTTTTGAGCATCCTCTCCCCCTCTCTCTCTGCCCAGTCGGCTGGAGGTTTTTTGTGAGCATTGGAACTATAAGGAACTCCTGACTTTTGGCAGGGGGTGGGATTCATGGCTGGTGAATCCAGAGAGTGTTGGGTGGAAGAACGGAAAGTGACTCAGAGATTTTGGGAGGCTGCATTGGTTGCAGGCCTGGCCCCTGGCAACGGTGCTCGACCTCAGCAACCAGTCTGCTCCTGGTTCCAAAAGCCTGGCCAAGGCCTGGACTGACACACATGATGAAGTGTTGCAGGAGAATCGTCAGGATGGAGAGTGAGTGAACTGTACCTCTGGAGACAATGGGGGGGGGGGGTGTCACATTTTTACAGTCCCCTGCATGGGGAGTTGTATCAGCCTAGACTAGCTCGAGCTTAGAAGTTAAGCAGGCTTAGCCATGGTCAGTATATGGATGGGAGACCACCAAGGAAGTCCAGGGTTGCCATGCAGAGCAAAGCCTTGGAAACACCCCGCCCCCAGCAGCCTTGAAAGCTTAGACTAGCAAGAGCTCGGAAGCTAAGTGGGTTGGTCATGGTTCGTATTTGGATGGGAGACCAACAAGGGAGCCCAGGGTTGCTATGCCGAGGAAAGCAATGGCAAACCATCTCTGCTCGTCTCTTCCCATGAGAGCCCCATGAGGTGGAACTTCACAGGATGGCTATAAGCTGATGGCCATTTAACAGCACTTAATTATAGTAATCGTTAGCATTCTGTAGAGAGCTCCCTGCAAGCAGACAGCTACCATAACAAGGAATTATGGGCTCATTTTGGAATTTGCAAGGGTGTGTTTTCACCTTCAAGAAGGAGCTTTCAAGGTAAAATCCTCCCCCTGTAGCGGTGAAGCCCATTCGTTCTACTGCCCCTCGCTCTACGGCATGGCTAGCCCAAGCTCGAAAGTCACTGTCTTTGCCTCTCTCTACACGCCTCTCGCCCCTTTGCAGCAGTTTAGGAAACCGATCCATTTCACATTCTTATCCTATCCTTTCACCAAGGGACGGCAATGCCGTCACGGCATACACAGCCCTTCATTTTATCCTCAGAACAACTCTGCGAGGTTAGGGTTCAGCTGGGAGAGCATGAGTGGCCCAAGATCACCCAAGTGGCTGAACAAGAATTCAGGCCCAGGCCAAGAGCCATCACAGGTCCCCAGGCAAAGATTTCTCCAGGCCTCCTCCTCCTCCTCCCTGCACACAAGTTCACTCTACCCATACGTGAACACATACATGGTCCTGGTAAAGTATCTTGCAGTCTCTTCCCCCAAAGGGTAAGGTTTCTTTATGGTGCCAGGTCATACCGATCACATGACTATTGGCCAATAATTTGGATGGAAAAGGGGGGAAAGGAACAAAGACTGGGGGGGGGGGGGGACACCAATTTCCTTCTCTCTTTTCACGTGTTTCTCCGCATATTTCTGCTGCAGACACAGTTTGCTATGACACTGAAAAGGTAACAGCTCCTGCCCTCAATTGTCCCATTTTGCTGGAGTTTGATTCTTGTGATCCTTACGGAAAAGAGTTGCTAACAAGGCAGCTAAAAATAAAACAGATTCAGTCCCAGCTTGGAGACGAAGAGGAGATGAAAGATAGCTCATACCAGGGAATAAACTCCTGGCTCGTTTTTTTAAAATTTGAAAACCGGCGGAACGTTATAGTACTGTAAGTGTGACAAACTGTAGTTTTGCTAACAGTAAACAATAGCTTGTTTCTTATCAAAAATTTAGTGACTCTCCCAGAATAATGCCCCAAAATATGGCTATAAACAAACAGCAAACAGTAGTTTTATCTATCAGATTTTTATCCCTACTTTTCTTCCAGGTGAGTACACAAATGCATGCACAGGTTCCCTTTGCCGTTTCATACCCACAACAGCCTTGTGAGGTAGGTTATCATATGCACACACGAAGCTGCCTTCTACTCAGTCAGAAGCCCTTCCTCCATCAGGGTCAGTATTGTCTATTCAGACTGGCAGAGACTCTCCAGGGCCTCAGGTAAGGGCCTTTCGTATCACCGTTGTCTAGTGCTTTTCAACGGGAGATGCTGGGGTTTGAACCTGAGACCTTCTACATGCCATGTTTGGTGTAGTGGTCAAGAGGGGTGGACTCTAACCAGGAGAACCAGGTTTGATTCCCCACTCCTCCACGTGCAGCTGCTGGTGTGACCTGGGGTCAGTCACAAGTGCATTCAGAGCTGTTCTCTCAAGGGCAGTTCTCTCAGAGCTCTCTCAGGCCCACCTACTTCACAGGGTGTCTGTTGGGGGGGAAGGGAAAGAAGATCGTAAGCCGCTCTTGAGACTCCGAGTGAAGGGTGGGGTATAAATAATGCTCCTCCTCCTCCTTACCATAGCAGCTCCCCATAGCCTTGAATTGTACGAGAGTTTCTTTAGACCAACATTACCAAGCTTTAGGGTGAGTGTGGGGTTTCAGCATGGCGACCCCCCAATAGGAATCTGACTCTAACCATGGCAGCACACTGGCTCTCTTCCAGACAGTTCACTTAGAGGCAAGCAATTTGGCGAGCGAGGAACCCTCTTGGAAAAGCCAAGAGCTGTGTCCCGTATCATCCGTTGCCATTTGTGGAGACAATCCTGTGTGATGTCAACCCAAACTGACAAGGACCTCATTATACTGAGCCCTGAGAAATCATCAGAATCCTCTTTTGAGTACAGACGGAAATTGTGCCACCATGAGCCCTTCTGATTGGTAGGCAGTTTGAAGCCTCTGGATTGGTCAGGCTTACTACAAATAGTAGCACCTGATCCACAAAGCAGAACTTTCTGCTTCCTGCACTTAAGACCCAAATTTCTATCTCACATTAACAATGCCACCCGTGGCACAAACATAACGCAAGAAATGTGCTTCTGAGTGCCTCACGGGAAAGTCTAGTCTATTGCAGCACTGGAATTTCATAAACCAACAGCAAGAGATGATGCAGGCTCTTCTGTCCACAAAAACCTCATCCTGAAAGAATCCAGCAGTTCTAGTATGCCAACGGATATTTAAATGACTGAGATTTGCACATGTCCACCCGGATTAGCAGCCAATGTTAATCTCCTCCCTCAACTGAAGACGTGCGAATAAACAAGACTTGCACAAGGCCACTCAGATTAGCAGACAATGCTAAACTACCTTTGTCAACTGATGACACAGGCTTCTGTCTACAAAAAACTCACCCAGGAATAAACTCTGGATGGTGCCCTGGAACCTTTAAATGCATGGGATTTGGACAAGGCCACACAGATTAGTAGCTGATGCTAACAGAGGACTCCGCACGTCGGTTTCTAGGGGTCTGTTATGTGGACTCCTGATTCAAAGTAAAGCTCAGAAACATCCTGCCTGTACTCCATCGAAGGCTCAACTACAGTCTCCGAGATCTAATGCCTCTGTAATTTGGCATCCCTTGCAAATTTGGCACCCAAGTCGAATACACGCCCACTCTATGCAAGGGATGGGGAAACCAGCAGATGTTTAGGAGTGCCAAGAAGCCTAAGGGTAGCTACGGTGTATCTCCATCTGAAGGGATTGTCCCTCCACCACCTTCTGACAGGTCCTACTTCGATTCCAGCATACGCTGTAATTTTTACAGTCTCTTCTGGAATTTCGACGAGGACTGTTGCTCAGGGGCAACAAACAGTTGCTGGTTGTTTTTAAGAGCCCTGCAGAGAAACAAAGCCCCTTAGAACGTTTATATAACTTGTCGTTATTGGCATAGCCACGGATTGCAAGCAGGACACGTCATGCCTGGAGCAGCTCAATTCCCGCCAAGAACGAAGCTGGCAGACACAAGGCTGGAGACACAGACAGGGAATCCTGGCAGAGCACATCCCTTGATGGCCTTGGCACTGGAGCACAATGCAGAATTATCGTGACTATAAACCCTAAGTACCTAACCCAGCCACTCTGATGTCGAACCTTGCCTGAAATTAGAGCTGGTGCGAAATATCAGAGAGAATTTTGCGAACAAGAAGAAGAAGAAGAAGAAGAAGAGATTGGATTTATACCCCGCCCTCCACTCCCCAAGGGAGTCTCAGAGCGGCTTACAAACTCCTTTTCCCTTCCCCTCCCCACAACAGACACCCTGTGAGGGAGGTGGGGCTCAGAGAGCTCTTTCCCAAGCTGTCCTTGAGGGAACAGCTGGTACAGAGCTATGGCTTGCCCAAGGTCATCCAGCCAGGTGCAAGTGGAGGAGTGGGGAATCAAACCCGGTTCTCCCAGATTAGAGTCCGCGCACTTAACCACGACACCAAACTGGCAAGGAGCCAATTACAGCGCTTCCCCCCCCCCCCAATTTCTTCTCTTGCTTGGGACAAGAAACAGCACAATGCCAATCTTGAACAAGGAATAAAGATGTGATTGACATGTGTTCTCTGTGAAACAGATGTGACAACCTTTTTTTTGCTCCCCCTCCCCCAAAAATCAGTAGGCAAGCCTTAAGAGTTTCGCAGGGCTGTTCATCAGTCACATTGCGGTGTGTGTGTGTGGGGGGGGGATCTGTCAGAATCAGTTAATTCTGTCAATGTAATCTTGCATGCACACTATGTATTCCATTATTTCCTTATGTATTGGACCTGTATTTTCTCCTGTCTTGGTCGGGAGGGTGACAACCCCTGGGGTGAGAACAAGGCGGCCTCTCATCCCTGCCTCCGCATTCCAGCTGCTCCGGCAGTAATTTCAAGGGGAGGGAGGCTCTCATCTCTTATCTATGTTAAAGAACCTTGGAGCCATGAATTGTTATGTGAACGGAGGGGTCTGGTTTGGGAAGGGAAATTTACTGCTTAACACCTCACTTTTTTCCTGTGTGAACCAAACGGTCAAGACACCTTTTAGCCCGCCAATTTTCCCTCCTGGGGATTGGCTACCTATGGGTAATTCAAACTCCTTGGAATGGTATAATAGACCCGCTTGTATTATTTGTCTCATCTCTGACAATATCCCGAGACGCTGTACTAATGTAGGAATAGGCAATAAAGAACTGTGGTTAACCAACCGAGATCTGATCCTTGACTACTTTGAACAGGACTCTCACAGGATCTCATTAACAAGCACAGGAGAAGCCAAGTCAAACCGATTTCCCACAAGCGCTGCCCCGGCGTTTGTTCCTCCGTTTGCCCCGATTGCCTGCTTGAATTTCCCACTATTTGCTGCGGGGCACATTATGACCTGCGGCTTCGCGTGATTTCGTCCGCGGCTTCAGTGATCCTCAAAAAACAGGATCACTGAAGGCACGGGGGAAATCGCGTGAAACCACGGGTCAAAATGTGCCTCGCGGCAAATAGTGGGAAATTCAAGCAGGCAATCGGGGCGGGACAGTGCTTGTGGGAAATCGGTCTCACTTTACAACACTTCTCAACGGCTGCCGTCGCACATGCGAAACAATCCACTTTCAATGCATTTTCCAACTGGATGTTGCCAGTTCACACAGTAAAATCCAGTTCGAAAGAACACTGAAAGTGGATTATTTCGGGTGTGTGAACGCAGCCGATGTCTCCAAGAGCCTCTGGAAACTTGCTCTTCCGCTGCACGCCGTCCTTCTGTTCAGTTTAAGGATAAGGGGAACCTCATCCTCCCAGGTGGCTCTCAAGCCCAGGGCACTAATTGCGGATTGCAGCCAAGCTCTGCTGTGCCTTTTTATAGACCGATATAGTGGTCATACCCCTTTGATGCTGTTTGGCCAATGATGTCATTTGGGAATTTCCTATTCTCAGGGTGTTCTCACGCATGAGGCGTAGATCAGCTTGAATTTAAGTCGCCAAGGCAACTGGGAAGGGTCTCTTCTGTGGCCTGCGGTTGCTTAGGCAGCGCCGACACTTAGCCCCACTATTAGATCCACTCGTTCCTGAACACTGACATAGCTGCACTGTGTTCATCATTCACAAAACCCCAGGCGGTGGGAAGACTGCTTGTGTGTGAGTTTGCCTGCAAGCCGGCCCCTTCCCAGGCTCCAATCAGGTTTCTGTCTGGGTGAAAAATAACAGCCCTTCCTCACAGAAAACAATGCACTGACCCACAGGAAGTTACAGAGAATTGTAATGATCCTGGCATTTGCTGTCTGCTATAAAACTTCTCATTTCACATGGAATCTCAGCAAAGGAAAGGAGAGGGCTTTTTGTAAAATTACCAGCTAGGACCTCAGTGCATCAGCCCAACTAGAACTAGGGTGTGAGCCCTCTAGAAGCAGAACCCTCGAGCACTCAGCTAATGTAACAGGAGGATGGTTACCATCTGCAGCTGAGCCAGCACAGGGACCAGAGAGGACTAAAGACAGGTCCAGGTGAGGCATAAATTGGGGCACATCTAAAGCAATCACAGAAAAGGAGCCTGAATGGATCTGTTTACAGATCTCTGTATTTATTTTACTGATTTTCAACTTTTTTGAACCTGTCTTCTGCTGGAAATCTCTGGAAGGCCTTCTTGGCAAGAGTGTCATTTGATCCTCTGGATTCCTCTACCGCCTTGGCTCACCACTGGGTTCCGAGCTTCTGCCTCTGGCCTCTGGGCTGCCCCATACTCTGTCTCCATCTCCCAGTTCCCCATCCTGGGCTCTGCCTAGCTGCCGCCAACACTTTGGCCTTAACAGTGGAGCCGAATTTGTACTTCATGCTCAGCATCAGGGTTACAGTAGGACACAGAGAGTTCAGCTGTATCTCCTTTGTCACACAAAACATGTGAAGCTGCTGTGCCCAGAATCAATCCATGGGTGATGCCCAGTCACCCACCGGTTCAGCTTGCAGATCACCATCCCAGGTTTTCTCTTGTTGGTTGCTCAGGCTGAGTTCTTCACACAAAGGTGCAGGGCCTGTCCTTGAATGTAGGTAACAAACTGCCTGGTCAGTTCTTGTGACCAAAATGACCACCAGCGGCCCAGGGTAAAAAAATCAAGCCATGTAGCCAATGTCAGTAATTAAAAGGATGCATCCAGGACAAGCTGTGGGTGATGGTGCACTTGGTAGCCTCCTGACAATTTTGAAAAACTCCTCATCATGCTGTTTTTAAGGTGTGTGTGTGTTTTCTTTTGGTTAATTTACATGCTCATGTTTTTCTGTAGGACGATGTTGCCATCCTTGCCTGTGGATTGCCCAGTTTGTAGCTTTCATTATTCACAGAGGGGCCAGCCTCTTATACAGCCACAAGAGTGCTGTTTGCCTTTTTCTCCATGTATAGGATCTGCTACCTCTTCTTTATGTGTACATCCAGACTTCAGCAATAAGGAAGTAAGCCTATTCCCCCTCCCAAATCCCTTTCACTTGCAAAGATCTTTACACTTAAATAGGTTTTAAAAGACAGAATTTCCAGCAATTCTATAAGCCCTCAGTGGCACGCGCAGGGTGGTTTCCCCTCCCAGTTCTGGATTTCTTTTCCTCTTCTTTTAGTTAGCTTACAAAAATCATATTTTTCTGCACACTTGGAATCCCCTAATCTTGGAGGGGGGGGCCTGTTTTTCCTGCTTTCATTATCTTAATGGAACCTGGCTAATTTACTAAGTTATAAGAAATCATGGCGGGGGGGGGGGGGTTAAGGAACTTGGAAAGCCCACTTCACTCATCAGAATCTCCTCTTGTGGGATTCTCTAAGCTGTCCGGGATGTGAACTGGCTTGATTCCCCCTAACAAACTAACACAGTCACCCATTTTTTCTTTATAACGGATCATCTCTCAACATCCTTCACTTTCTGGAACGTATTTAGTCTTCCTCAAACGGGTGTTTTTGTGAATGGGCAGAATTCCTTTTTACACAGTGATGTGGTAGGACTTTCAACTAGTCACATCCTGCACCCCCAGGTTATTCCATACATATATAACGGCAAGGTATATACAACAATAGCCCAGACTAGCCTGCACTCGTCAGAGCATGGAGAATGTATTCAGTTTTTAACCCGCTCCTTTCCCTGTCAAGCAGGGCTCAGGGCTGTGGCCAGTACTTGAATGGGAGACCCCCAAAGAAGGCAGGATTGCTACCTAGAGGCAAAGTGCTGCAGTTTGATGGCACTCAGTTATTACTACAGACAACAATATGTATTTGTGGGTATCTTGGGTAATGGCTGCTACTGCAAAGACCGCATCAGCAGTTGAGTGCACCCCCCCCTTCCTTTTTCTTTTTTGTTTATCATAAAGTTGTATACTTGAGGCGCCTCCCAAGTTAGGCAGAAACTGAGGGGTGACCTGGTGTTCAGCAGCAGTAGCAGCACAGGGGACAGCCAGTTTATTGCTCAGTATGGTAGCGATGAAGTGGAAGCAGGCATCGGTCTGTCTGCTTATAAAGAATGCAAGACTAGGACTCCTCTGTTGCCCCAGACACACGGACACAGAAACATAATGGCTGCACTTGCAGATGGCACTGTTCACAAGCGAAACAGTAAGGATTATGTCTTCTCAGGTTACTGAACCCAGCTACTGGTCGCAGATTTGGAAGGATCTCGTGGGCTTTCAAATCCAAGTTCCTTGTAGCGGGATTCCTAGCAAATGCTTTCCCCGAAGATAGTTTCAGCGAGGCACCTATGCTGGTCTGAAGTAGAAGATCTGGGTCCAGTAGCACCTTAGAAACCAACAAGATTTTCAGTGTATGAACTTCCAAGAGTATCTGACAAAGGGAGCTGTGACTTAAACCCTGAAAATCTCGTTGGCCTCTAAGGTACTACTGGATGCAAATGGAGCTCTCCTAGCAAGCGCAGGCACCAACAAGGACACCAACAAATTGAATGAGCAGCAAGACAAATACATTAAAGACCATTAAAAAGCCCAAGAAAACAGAATTGTCTTCATTTACAATGCGAAAGCCATCAGTATAAGAGCAAACCAACAGACTCAGGCAGTTCCACAAACAAGATGCCACAAGGCAAAAAGGCCCGCCCCGGGAAGGCACGTGGTTCACACAGAAATGGGCTTCTTCCGATTCGTATCTTAAGAGTTGGACAGTTTCATATGGAAACAGGTGGACCTTGATATACCCTGTTCCCGGACAGTTTTAAGGCAAGACATGAATTGCTTTTCAACACACTCCTCCTCTGAGCTCCAAATCACCATCAAAACTTGTTTGGTTCTGTGTGTATTCGGAACAGCTGCAGCAAGGGTGAGAGCCAGAGTTTGCCTTATTTCTGGGTGATAGATACACACTCCTTACCAGCTGGAAATGGGGAAAGCTGCCATCTTGTGAATCAGTCAAGAGACTCAAAGATGATGAAAGCAATAAGGAGCCTAGGCAGACTAGCCAGATCCACAATGCTGGGAAAGGTTATATAAAGTTGAAGGAAAAGGGATCAGGCTACCTGCTCCCCCACCACCAAAAAAAAAAACCCAACCAGAGGTAAAAGATGAGAGTGCTATCTAGGCTGAGAGAAGCTGCCGGCTAATAGGAGAAGCAAACTCATTCTGAAAGGTTTCACTGAGGAGAAGAAGAGCAGAGAAAGGGAAAGAGGATATGGGGACAGTCATTCCAAACTCACACCCAGACTGGTAAAGTTTCTTCTTTGAATTAGCAGCCAACCCACGTGGGGCAGTTTTACCACAGCAGCCTCAAAAAAAACCCCACACTAGAACATTTCACACAGTGAGAGAGCTGTGCTTTTGGAGGGGCCAAGGAAGAGGGGGTCAGTGGGGTCAGCGGAGGGAGTCCTGGGTTGGATTTATTTCTTGGAATGAGATACTAAAATAAACACCTTTTGGCTGCACAGGGATTCTCTGAATGGCAAGGCTGGAAACTCAGAGCCAGAGTTTTTCGGTTCACTCGGCATATGTGAATGTGGGTTTTTTGTTATCAGCATGCCACCTTCTTCTCCAAGGCAGTTCAAGGTTCAGAACGGCATTTTCACCTTACAAAAATCTTGACAGGCAGGGTGAGAAAGAGGGAGGGGCAAGACAGAGAACCTAATTATATGAACATGGATTTCCCACATCCCAAGTGTGGTGTGGCTCCTGAGGAGCTTCAGCTCCCTGTTACAGACCCAGAACTGAACAAGGGATACAGAAGAGGGTCTTAGCTGTGGTAACAGGATGTGCCAATGTCCCACTTTGTGGGTGGACCACTGTTATCTCCATTCAGCAAAGCAAGTTGCTGACCAGAGCTCTAGCCACCAGTCCAACTGGCTTTGCTGGATAGCCCATGGCATAACGACCACCATATATTTCTTAAATACACATACATACGTACGTATGTACGTGTGTGTGTCTGCATCTAATTTTTTAAAAAGTAAATGCCCCTGACCTGTTTATAGGATTTACGGAGGTGGTCTATCCCTGAGGTCTTCCATCTTTCTACCATCCTTAATGAATGCAATCAGACATGGATAATGGCAGACCATTGGATATCTTAACTGCTACCAGAAATTTTCCCCACATCAGGACACACTGGGATTCCTGATATGTTTTGAAAGGAACTGGAGGGGAGTCCACAAACAGATTTTGAGGCAAAGTCAATGCAGGCTGAATAACGTCTGTGCAAGCAACAAGCACGCAAACATCACACCGAAGGCTGTGTGGCCAGAACTCAGCAATTAAGAACAGGCTGTCAGAAGAGGACTTCCGATGAGGGCGCAAGGGTAGACTTGGGTAGCTGTATTCTTTTATGGAACTTAGCTTCCTCTGGTGCCACCTATTGGCACACTGTAACCTAACTCTCTTTTGTTCACAAACCTGTCCCTAAGAACAAAAGAGAACAAAAGAAAACAAAACAACAACCCTGCCTTGAGGGTTTGTTTGCCCTCAGAAAAGGAAGATAAATGGAATAGCCATATCTACAGTAAAAGCAATATTTCTCCAACCTTTAGCACAACCCATAGACAATGTAAGAACAAAGTTTGAGTCCAGTGGCGCCATTAAGACCAACAAAGTTTTATTTAAGGTATGAGATATATGTAAGAGTCTCTGCATTCTCCCAGGACTCCCCAGGAAAGCAAGGGGAGGCAAAATCTGACTCTGTAAACTGTATCAAAACTAGAAGGACTGCATCCCTACAAAAGTGGCTGTATGAAGAACTGAGCATGTTCCAAGAGGTATGGAATGTTGAGAGCAGCTGATAGTTAAAGGCAAGAATTGGGGAAGGAAGGAAATCAGCCTGCTCCAGACCTGAGACCTTACAAAAGGCCTGAGAAGATGGTGGAGGTTTTCCACACTTCAAATTACATGAATATACAGGAGATCTATGAAGGTCGTTGCCACCAGTTTTTTAAACTGCATTACTTCTTTAGAATATGTGCACACTGCCTCTTCAAAGACCTGCTTGAGACTAAGTAAAAACAAATACAATAAAAATCATTAAAATGGCCATGAAATTATCAACATTGAAATGAGGCATTTAAAACAGCATTAAGCAGTCTAAATACGGTATCTATAAAAACGCCCATCAGGCTAGGAGAACCCCAGGAAAACAGCTAAGAAAGACCGAACACGTTGCATTAAAAGCCTGGGTAAAGAGAACTGTTTTGGCCTGGCGCCCAAGGATAGTAAAGGAGGTGCCAGGACAGCGCCAAGGAGAGGGGCATTTCAATGGCCAGGTGCCATCAACTGAAAAAGCCTGTTCTTGCCACCTGCCTCACCTTTGCCAGCATGAGCACAGAAATCAGGGCCTGCAAAAAGGATCTTAACTGGTGGGCTAGACTATCAGAGGAAGCAGTCCTTAAATTGCAAAACTATGGGAATTCAATTGAAGCTGTGCCTTGGGGGCAGAGGTGCTTTCCTCTGCTTCTTCAGAAATGCTGTTTGCCCTACAAAGATGTGGAAGACAATACAAGTACAATAAAGGGGAAGCTGGGGAAGGGGGGAACCTTATCATGTAAATGAAGGGTTGACCCTTCCTGCCTAGATTGGAGGTCCCATGCTGCTGCAACTAAAAATGTAAAAAACTGAGGAATCTGTTCACGGCTCTTCCACCAGCTAACTTCTCCGTTATTGGGAAATCAAAACACACAGGATCATTCCTCTTAGTTGTACTCAAAGGTTCCGCATTGCTTCCCCACCCCCAAGAAATCCGTCTAGGCATCCATGCGTTCTGACTCTGTGCTTTTCTTTTACTGAGCAAACGCAAATAATTCCTTATACTTTACAGGGATGTATGCCTGAAGAAGCACTCTTTGAAACTTGGGACTTCTGCAAGATTGTCTCCCCAAAGAGCCCTGGCCCAATTCGGTATTTGCCATGGGACCAGCCTGATCTCTTGTTAATCACACTATAACTGTCAAAGCCAAAATAGTCGACACTTGCTGGGAAGGAAGGGTCCTAAATTTAAACATCTTTGGGCCCTGCTGTTTCCAACACCAAAATCCTAAATCGTAGCAGAGGGTCTCCCCGCGTTTCCACCTCTAAGCCAGAGGCAATGTCCAAGTGGCTGAATACTCAGACCGAAGCTCTGGAATGGTCTGACTTGCAGCCAGTAGAAGTACGGGGAGTTCCTTCTCAAAAAGCTGACATACTTCTGGCATGCCCCCAGCTCTCCTTCTAACATGCATGCAAATCCCTTTACTGCCAGGAAAACCTGCAAGCAGGGAAGCAGGCAAACAGCTTCGTCCGTAGGGCCAGTTAAAATGAAGCCAGGAAATCAAGGCAGCTAAACAGCACTCATGTCCAACACAGCTGATGCTAGGACTTTGCCATTGCCTTCCTCTGCGTAGCAAGCAAGCATAGCCGTAATGGGTCTCCTGCCCAAATACGACTTACTTCCAAGCCTTGGTGAGATCAGGGTAGACTGGGTTTTGACACAATGGTTTGAATCCAACTAGCTTTTCCATCAGTGAAAAAGGAAGGGGGATGTCCCCTTTGACTACTGAAAAGGGCTTTGCGGACAGTCATGAGACCTGTATGGACAAAAGTTATGTGAGACTGGGATTGTGGCAAGGAGGGGAATTAGATGAGACGGAGTGGAAAAGCTGGCTGGACACACACCCATGTCTGAATTGCCCATTAGTTCTCTGAAATAAACCTGCATATTCTCTATTAAACTAACATTGTTTTAAAACTGTCTACATTTAACTGTTACATTTCCATGGTCTGATGTCTCATTGGAGAGCCATAGTGATCATTGTTGTTGTTGTTGTGAAGCCACAGCTGACTTATGGCAACCCTGTAGGGTTTTCAAGGCAAGAGACGTTCAGAGGTGGTTTGCCATTGCTTGCCTCTGCATCATAGCCCTGGTATTCCTTGGAGGTCTCCCATCCAAATACTAGCCAGGTCTGACCCTGCTTAGCTTCCAAGATCTGATGAGACCAGACTAGGCTGGGCTATCCAGGTCAGGGCATAGCAGTACTTACTAATCCATATTGGTTTTGTGTGGTCCCTTCCACCCATTGTTCTAACCTGAGCAGGAGAACAAGAGACGCCTGCAAAGTTTTGTTTTAAGAATAGTTTCCTGTCTGTGGTTTGAGGGGTCAGTTGGAGATGTCTTATTTCATTTCTAATATGCTGGAGCTGAATTAAGTATCCCAGTCCACAGCAGCGTAGAAATAGCCAGAGGCCAAATGCCTCAGTCTGTGAAACAGATTATTGGCATTGGGTTTAGGAAGCCAAAAGATGAAGGAAGTTCAAAGGGAGCACCCAAGTTCCAGAAGCCTAAGAAACACGGCTTTACCATCATAATGTGTAAGCGTTGGGGCAGTTCCACCTCACAGGAAATTGGATGGATTTCATCTCATACCTCCATTAGCAAAAAAAAAAAGAAAGAAAGAAATGGAATGTTGACTGTAGGTAAAAGCCCAGTTTTTCACATAGAAGGAGCTATGTGAGAGTAACATGTGGCTCCTCTAAGTCCTTTTAGCACTGTTGACCACTGTGGCCGAGGACAGACTGGGGATCTGGAGTGCCCTGCCTCTGCTTTAGAAGCGGAGGCAGAGAGGGCGTCCAGACAGCCACAGCTGTCCCCCGTCGCTGGCGCGGACTCACCCGTCCACAAAGCGCCCTGGTGCCGCTTCAGCCGGAGGTGCCTGGGAACTGGTCCCCAGGCGTTTCCGCGTGCATCCCCTGTGCTTCCTGCGGGTGTGAACGCGCCAAAGGTGCGTCGCACACGCCACCGGAAGTCTGAACAGCGGCCGCAGCTGCACATAGCCGCGGCTCGCCCAGGCAGCCAGCAGCCGCACACCTCCGCCCCTCACAGCCAGTGCAAACGGGGCACTGTGGACTGCTTTTCCCTTGGGGCTGAAAGCCCCGCAGCTGTTCCGGGGCAGACCTTCAGTCTGTCCTCGGCCTGTGTTCCTGCAATCCACTGGAAGAGAGAGGTTCCACATACTATGTAATGCTACACTATATTCCTCATAAAACCCCCACAATATCCATAGGCAAGATCCTATCACAGGGGTGGCCAAACTTGCCAAGCGAAAGAGCCACATAGAATAAACATCAGATGTCTGAGAGCCGCAAGACATAAACAAATATGGCACACATGTTTTATTGAAAAAATATGCAGATTTGCCTTTTATTAACATTAAATGAGACTGCCGAAAATAAAAACAGAAGGGGTAAAAACAGATAATGATATTTTTGTCCAATGATGTTTGTTTGTTTGCTAATGATATTTGTCTAAGAGAGAGAGAAATAGAGAGAGAGGTGGAAAGAAAGAAAAAGAAAGAGAAATAAAGAAAGCAAATGGGAGAGAGGGGGGAAGGAAGGAAGGAAGGACGGAAGGGAATGCCTCCCCTTTGCTTCCCCAGCTGCCCTGCTGGGAGCCGCACAATATGTGTGAAAGAGCCGCATGTGGCTCCCAAGCCGCAGTTTGGCCACCCCTGTCCTATCATATGGAGATTCGAAAATGTCCAACTCAGCAAAGGTTCTGCCTCTCCCTGCATCTGTCCCTTTAACTAGAAATTAATCTTGTCCTCCGTCTCTCTCTCTCTTTTACCTTAATTTTAAACTCTATAAAGCATCACAAAAACATGTAAAAATCTTACTATGATACTGAAATGCGATGAAAAATATTCAAATAAATTTTAAAGCCACTATTTACAACGTTATTAAGGTAGTTATGTTTCATAATACATTTAATACAATAAAAACAAAAAAGAAAACCCAAAATGGACAGTGTCAGAAGGATGTATTTTCAGATGATTATTTGATGGTACCATATTAAGCAATTAAAAACATTTTTGCACATGCCCAGGTCATTACCCTTTAATGTGATAATCCATTTACTGCTGTTTTTTTTCCTTTTCCTTTTCATTGCAATTGCAATCTAAAAAATGCAAAGCAATTTATTATAAGTCATGCCAAAAATTAATGAGAAACCACTGGATCTGCGAGAAGGATACACCCACTTGCCCACCTAGAGGCAAGAATTGCCTAAGTATGGTCCGATAGCAGAGCACTTGTGACCATGTGAATGAATATGAATCAACTAATCAAGGACAGAAGGGACTATTTGATGCAAGGAGCAAAATTAAAGGAAAAGTACTCTGGGAAGCCTCAACAAGAGACAGGAAAGCAACATGGAAGACAATCAAAGCAACAAGTTGCTGGTGAAGATGCTGGAATCTTCAGAGAAAATAAGCAATTGAATTAGGGTTGCCAAGTCTGGGTTGGAAAATACCTGGGGACTTTGGGGGTGGAGCCGGGAGAGGGCGGGGTTTGGGGAGGGGAGGGGCCTCAGCATGGCAACCCTAAATTGAATTCACACATCTCAAAGAAGAGTGTGGTTTTAAAACATGGGGTTGCATTTTTAAGGCCTAGAAGTGGGCGAATGCAATCTATATTCCCACTCATAACGGTGCTTTGGATTAAAAGGAGTTGATTTGTCTTGAGGGATTATTTGGTTGGTTAAACTGATTGCTTAGTGACCTGGTTTTGAAGAGTCTCAGAAAGTTTGTAAATGGAAGGGAAACACTGTCACTGAAAAATGACCAATACGGGGGGGGGGGGGGGAGAGAGAGATAAAATTCATTGCCATCAAGTCTAACATGCACGGCTGCAGATCAGTCCACTAAACACAGTGGTGCAATGCAATCCTAAACTGAGTTACACCCTTTTGAGCCCACTGACTTCAAAGGACTTAGAAGACTGTAACTCTGCTTAGGACAGTTCCAAGTAGCCTCACTGAACTAGGGTTACCAACCTCCAGGCCGTGGCCGGAGATCTCCCTTTATTACATCTGATCTCCAAGCGACAGAGATCAGTTCCCCTGGAGAAAATGGCTGCTTTGGAAGGTGGGCTCTATGGCATTATACCCCATTGAAGTCCCTCCCCTTCCCAAACCCCGCCCTCCTCAGGCTCCACCCCCAAATCTCCAGGTATTTCCCAACCTGGAGCTGGCAACCCTACCCTGAACCCAACAGCTTTGTTTTCTGGGTTAAAGTGAAACCCCTCCAGTTCTGCAGCCTCCAGAATCTAATGTTGAACTCTTATGGTGTTAGCAGAAAACCAGATGAGGTTGAAATGTTAAAAATTGTTATCATCTTCAAATGTTAAAAAAGATATCATTTTTTAAAACGGGGGTGTCAGTAGGAGCTGGCAATTGGGGGGAGACTTTGTGTCGCTCCAGTACTTTGTTATATTGTCTAAGACCTCATGTACATTCCTCTGGGATATAAATATCAATTTGATTAGCTAGCAGGTCTTGTCAGCTACAGTATCTTATCCCCTGGGGCATTTGAGCGATGACGTGGCCCCAGGACTTCTGTAAAAGGCATGAGGGGTCTTAACTCAACCCTATATAAGTCAGGATCTCTGCCCAGTGTGACCAGCCTAAGAGAAGAGCTCTCCTTAGATCTTTCTTTCTCTCTGCCCCCTTCTCCTCCCAGCTTTGGAAAGCAACTAACAAGGTGAGTTTAAAGCCTTTCAGCCTTCAGCAACTTAATAGCCAACTGCTTGGAAACTCTATCAAGATTCAAACAAGCTCGGTCAACCGATAGAATTCTGTACCCGAATTCGGGGCTTTTTTTTTTCCTCACAAAACTGGGAAGCCGACTTTCAGAGAACAGCAAAAAAAAAAATAATAATTTAAATTTAAAAAGAATCCACTCCATGACCATCCTGGTGGAGAAAAAAAAATCATCTGGATGGACGAACAGGATATTTTTTTTTAAAGGAACAATGCTTACTGGTTCTGAGCAACAGCTGCCTTGCCTTGGACTGTAATCTTTGCTCTCCTTGCTGCTGTCGCGGCCGTCTTCCTGAGACCCAAGGAAAAAAATCGCTGCCTGCCCCATCTGGCAGCTGCGGAAGAGCGAGATCAACTTGAGCTCCGGTGGCTACAGCCGCCTCTCCTGAGATCTCCTGCATCATTCATCCTCTCCTTGAAAAAAAAAAGTCATTAGTTCAATAACTTTCCTGTTTGTCTTTTTCACAAGCTAATTCTCTCTCCCTCCTCCCCCATAGCTTTGTCATGGCTTTCGCTGGTATCCTGACTGATGCAGAAATCGCTGCCGGCCTGGACAGCTGCAAAGGTAACTCCTGATTTCACAAAGTCTTCTATTCCCCTGAGATAAATGTCTCTGTAGACTTTCTCTGCACCCTGCTGATTGTGGACCTGACTGTACTGTGCTAGAGAATCTCATCAGCAATGAAGAGGGACAGATGCATACGATCTTTTATCCAGATCTAGTGCTAAAATTTGGGTTCCATCTACGTGCAAGGGCCAATACAACAAAGAATTGGATAAACGCTAGGTTGCAACAGTCCCACAAACATTCCAATTCTTAGGAGGGGCCAGAAAAACAATTATGCAACACCAATTTGATGGGCAATGCTAATAATCTTGAGAAAATTCTCACTTTAGAGGCCCACAGGTTAAATCAGACAGATTATTTTCTGCTATGTTTGAGGGGAACGGGGCTCTAAATGTAAGAAATGTTATATGCAGTTTTTTCTATGCAAATTTCACACAATCCTCTCTTTTTTTTTATGGCATCCCGGGGGGGGGGGGGGGGCGGGATTTAGTCCTGCATTTGAGTAAGCGGTAATTAAACCAATCAGTAGCGAAACAGCTAGTGGAAAGCCAGGCTGGCATCAATGAGTTAAGCAACTGGATTTTTCAATTATGTGGATTTCTGATGTCCACTTGGTGACTTCATTTTCTATCCACTTTATCTTAGCTCCATAAAGACAGAAGCCCGTGCAAACTTAAATGGCTCAAGTTGAATGGGGGAGTTTAGTGGTTTCAAACGCTTTCATGCACCTTGCATCTCCATGAAAACAACATTCCTAGAATTGTTGGAAGTCTGCATGATATGTGAAGGTTAGGCTTGAGCACATGAAGACGCTGTACAGTGGGCCATGAGCCTTCCCTTATCCCAGCTTTATCTAATGTAATCTGGGCTGCCAGGCAAAGGTCCTTCCTAACACCACCACCCTGAGGACCTTTAACCAGATGTGTCAGGGACTGAAGATGGGAATGTCACAGCCCAACCATATTTTTCAAGCCTCCAAGTACAGGGAAAAGATCTGAAACCAGTTGGTCTGCAGTAGAAGGCCAACAGCATGCAAAGGCCGACAAGACTTCCAGGGTATAAGCTTTCAGAGTCAAAGCTGCCTTTGTCAGGAATCTGACAAAGGGAGCTTTGCCTCTTGAGAAGTTATACCCTAGAAATCTTGTTGGTCTTTAAGGTGTCACCGGACTTGAATCTTGTTATTCTGCGGCCAGGTTATTTTATGTTCTTTAACTATCCGTACGCCATAGGCAGAGGTGAGGAAGGTATATCATGGGAAAGGTGTCTAAAGTACTACAGTTAAGTAAAAATCCAGAGTCCTGGGCCATAATAGCTACACCATGCTTGCAACTAACTAGAAAAAAAATAGGAAAGGTTACCCCCCTCCTCACCCCCCGTCACCCAAGTTGACTAGAGAAATCTGACCTGCGGGTAAATTCTTCCCTGGATCCAAATATGGTAATCAGATCCTAAGGCCCGTTTCTGACAACTGACACTACAATTCTCCTATATGGTGGTGGTGGAAAGAGCTGTCAAGTCTCAGTGAACTGATGGCGACCCCAACAGGGTTTTCAAGTCAAGAGACGACAGAGGTGGTTTTGCCCTTGCCTGCCCTGCATAGCAATTCTGGACTTCCTTGGTGGTCTCCCATCCAAGTCCTAACCAGGGTCAACCCAGCTTAGCTTCTGAGATCTGATGAGATCGGGCAAGCTTGGGCCATCCAGGCCAGGGCCTCCGATATAGAAAAGGAAAGAAAGTGCACGCATATTGTTAAATATGACTACATGGGTTATTTTGCTACATATACACCCAGCGAATCCATGCTTGGAAACTGCAGCCCAATGTTTTCACGCAAGACCAGTGGGCTGAGTTTCCCGAGAGGGTATTTCTGCAGCCATAACATTCCAGGTGCAGCACTTTGGAATCGTAAACCTCAGCTTTTACGGATGCACCTGTAACTCCAGCTTTCAAGACAGGAGCCATTTTTTATTTTTTCACCATATCTGTCCACCTACTTCCTTCTTTCTCTTTCATTCCACACCTGTCCCCTTCTTCTTTTTTTAAAAAAAGGGGGGGGAATTAACAAGTAGAAAATTGTGCACTTCTACTTTAGCCTGAAGCAAAGCTTACTGGCTGATTGCAATTCAACATCCAAAGACCAATAATTCAAAAGGTGCCAAGGGTTTCCCTGTTTGAATTGGCTAACAGGAAAGGGCAATAAACACAAAACACAAGGCAAACAGTACAAACAATTAAAAATTACTCAAACAATTTAAAAAACAATCTCAAAACAAGATTAGCTCAAAACAGGTCAACTCAAAACACCCATACATGCTGTCCTACATGTATGTGCTATCAAGGTGCAACCATCTTATGGAAATCCCAGCAAGAGGTTTTCAGGGCAAGTGAAAAGCAGAAATGGTTTGCCATTTCCTTCCTCTGCCAAATCTTCCTTGGTGCTCTCCCATCAAAGTACCCACCCTGCTTAGCTTCCAAGATAGGGTTGCCAATCCCTAGTTGGGGGCAGGGGATCCCTTGTTTTGGAGGCCCTCCCCCCACTTCAGGGTTATCAGAAAGCGGGGGGTGGGATGTCTGCTGGGTGCTCCATTATACCCTATGGAGACAGGTCCCCATAGGGTATAATGGAGAATCAATCCATGGGTATCTGGGGGCTCGGAGGGCTGTTTTTTGAGGTAGAGGTACCATATTTCCAGCATAGCATATGGTGCCTCTCCCCCCCAAAGAACCCCAAGTTTCAAAAAGATTGGACCAGGGGATCCAATTTATGAGCCCCAAAACAAGGAGCCCCCATGCTCCCTTATTTCCAGTGGAGGGAAGGCATTTAAAAGAAACATGGTCCCTTTAAATGTGATGGCCAGAACTCCCTTTGGAGTTCAATGGTGCTTCTTCCTTTCCCTCTTCCGGAGGCTCCTAGAAAGCCCCTCACCGGCTTGTCAGCCTCACCTGGCAACACCCTTCCAAGATCTAACAAGCCTGGGCTATTATCATGCTGCCTTCCCTCTCATAAAACATCCTACCCTCCAGATTATGGATGAAAAGCCAGTGTAAAGAGGAAGACCTCTGTGGAGTGTCACCCAAGGAATTTTCTTCCTTATGTCTCCAGGGAGCAAATTCCAGAGGCACTGCTCCAACAGTGGTCTGTTGTTTTCACTCACTGTCCTAATAGCCATCAATAAGGTCTGTCAGTTTGATTTTCGTAGATCTTTCTGGTGGTTCTGGAAACAGTTCCAAACCCAGCCAGTTTGGTGTAGTGGTTAGGAGCAGTGGCCTCTAATCTGGAGAACTGGGTTGGATTCCTCACGCCTCCATATGCAGCTGCTGGTGTGACTTTGGGTCAGTCACAAGTTATCTCAGAGCTGTCCTCTCAAAGCTCTCTCAGCCTGACCTACCTCACAGAATGTCTGTTGTGGGGAGAGGAAGGGAAGGAGATTGTAAACCACCCTGAGACTTCTTCGAGCAAAGGGCGGGGTATAAAGCCAATCTCCTCTTTTTCAAATTACTGCTGACACTTCTGTTTTCAAAGGGTGAACAGGCATTTCCTTACAAGCCACAGCCTTTGGAGCTTTTTCATCATACCCTGAAACAGCTTGTTCGTTTCACCTCCAGCATCCCTTAACTTTTTGCTTTTTGTACTTAATTTCTGACCCAAAGAAAAGTTCTGGGGAGTTTCGGCCTCACCTCTGCTCCAGCTTAGACATTCTCAGCCTTGCAGAGTGATAACGTCTTGATGTATGTTCAGTGATTTGAAACTGATTGTGTGTTGCAAGACCTGTGTGGCCATTTTTCACACCCAGCTTCAAACTCAGTTCATATTTATCATGCCTTCTGGGGGAGGTTCATCACTAAGTTCCTAACCTTCCTTTAAATCCAAGACTCAAGTAGGAGGAATGTCTAACACTGCCATCCTAAGCAGAGTAACGTCCTTCTAAAACCATTTAAGTCAACGGGCTTAGAAGGGTGTAACTCTGCTTAGGACGACCCTCTAGATCACCCACTTTATCCAAAAGAAATGGTGGGTTGGGGAGGGGAGGGGAAACAATGGCTGATAAGATGTTCTTTACTGGATTAATTAACACCTTTTCTCCCAACACTTCACCGACTTCTCTCTTTTTTCTAATCTCATTCCAGCTGCCGATTCCTTCAACTACAAGACCTTTTTTGCCAAAGTAGGTCTGAACAGCAAAAGTAAGGAACAGCTGGCAAAGGTCTTTGGAATCCTTGACCAGGACAAGAGTGGATTCATTGAGGAGGATGAATTGAAGTGAGTTGTGCTTCTTTTAAAGGAAAAAAAAAGCCATTCCCACAAACATTTGCCAGATGAAAAATACAGGCACCGTTATTCTTAGGGCTGTCACTCAAGTAAAGAAAATGCGGTCAATTCATCAGACGATTTTTGGTTTAACGGGTCAGTTCACAGCTGCAGCCCTAAATGAAGTTACACCTTTGTTAAGTCCACCGATGGCTTAGAAGGGTGTAACTCAGCTAGGGTTACCAGCTCTGGGTGGGAAATACCTCGAAATGTTGACGGTGGAGCCTGGGGGAGATTCGAGAGGGGAGGGACATCAGCAGAGTATAATGCCATAGAGTCCACCCTCCGAAGCAGCCATTTTCTCCAGGGGAACTTCTGTCATAGAATCACAGAGCTGGAAGGGGCCCTCCAGGCCATCTGGTCCAACCCCCTGCTCAGTGCAAGATCAGCCTAGAGCATCCCTGACAAGGGATATTCTTAACACAGTCCTCGGGCTCAGAGCAGACCATAAAACAATTTTTTGAAAAGATAAACCCCCTTAAGTTAAAAGCCTGGGCAAAGAGAAATGTTTTGCCTTGGCACCTTGAAGAAAGGAAGAAAGGTAGTTGGCAAGCATCAAGGAGGAGGACATTCCAAAGGTGAGGGGCCACCAATTAAAAAAGCCCCGTCTCTGCTCACCACCCACCTCACCTTTGTGTGTGGGCACGAAGATTTCAGGGCTTCAGAAGAGGATCTGAACAGAGAGGTGGCACAGTACAGATGGAGGCTATACTGTATTAGCAAACAGGGCTGCAATGGCTCAGAGGTTAAGGCGCTGAGCTGCAGACTGGAAGGTCAGTAGCTTGGCAGTTCAAGACCCGAGTGCCGCATGACGGAGTGAGCGCCCGTCTCTGGCCCCAGCTCTTGCCAACCTAGCAGTTCAAAAGCAAGAAACGGCAAGTAGATAAATAGGTACCGCTTTGGTGGGGAGGTAACAGCATTCCATGCGCCTCGGCGTTTAGTCATGCCAGCCACATGACCACGGAGAAGTCTTCAGACAGAGCTGGCTCTTCAGCTTGGAAACGGAGATGAGCACCACTCCCTAGAGTCGGATTCGACTGGCTATCAAGCAAGGGAAACCTTGACCTCTAAGAACTCTATACATGTACACAATGAGCATGTATGAAGAGAAACCATTCTGGCTCTGCCTTCTCTATGACATATTTTCCGGTATGTGTTTGGAGAAATGTTTTTTAGTGTAGGCATTCAAATACGTCACCGCCCCTTGCATTCTGAAGTGGTACAATCCCACAACAGAATACGTCACATACCCCCTCCCCTGATGCTCAAATCTCAATGGGGGAAAGGATATAGCAGCACATTATCATTATTTAATTTGGTATATTATGTTATAACCTTTCACTTTCTTTCCAACTAGTGCTTGCTTTATACGCTTTGCTCTTTTGTTTCAGCATGCTTTCCAAAAGTAAGAAGCTCTTTGGCTAAGCAGAAGCATGTGGTTTCTTTCTTCCCAACACCTTTCACACTCTGCCCCCCCCCCCCCCAAATTAAAAAAAGAAACCTGATTGTTGCCTATTTCAAGGATGCTTCTGCTGGGCTTTTTGTTGTTTTTTAAATGATGAGATAAAAGAGAAAAGCAAGAGTCACTCTGTCCACCCCCCCAAAAAAATCGATTTCACAAACACTGCATTTAAATTACATATCCTGATTTAAAAAAACGAGTTATCGTCTCTTTGGAGCTGGCATATAGAGATGAAGGGAGCATACAGATAACCTCATGGATCGTATCTGGATACTCACAGAGAAAAAGAAATCTTGTCTTCTCCTCCTGCCCTCACGGCCAGCACTGCCCCCCCACACACATACACACATGTTACCGGTTCCCATTTGTCTCCCTCTTCCACTGGCTTTAGTTCATTTTGCCCACTGTTATCTCCCCCTGGCCCTAGGTGCTGACACCCGGACTCTGCCAGTCTTCACACGCCATTGTGGCTCAATCACCCAAAACTGCACCCAATCTCCTCATGTGCAGATGTCACAGAGGAAGTTGGGAGAGGTGTTTTTCACCTGAAAATGAGTCATTTCTTTAAAAAAATCTGTGTCATCCCCCCCCCCCCCAGCAAAGCACGGGTTCCCTTGCATTTTGCAGAATCCTACATTATGTTGTGTGGTCTTGGCTATCCACACTGAGGGAACAGCCCTTCACTATTAGATATAGCGATATTTCTTTGTATCTACCCTGGGATAATGGGATAAGGTGGAGGTGGTGGTCTTTAAAAGGGGGAAAAAAAACACTTTTTTGTTTTTCTTGACCCATGGTGTATAAACTTTTCTTGAACTGATGAAAGTTTTTTTCCCACCAGCAAAACAAAAAGTCATGGATTGTATATGGGGGGGCGGGGGGGACTCCTAGCCCTCTTAAGCCAACATCCTGAAAACGTGAAGGCTATTTCTACTAAAGTTTGCAACCCAGATCAGTATTAACAGAGCTTCACTAACAGTGCAATCCTGTGTGGAGTCACTCCAGTCTACACCCTTTTCAACCAATGGATTTAAACTGGAGTAACTGCATAGGGTTGCATTGTAAGATTTTGCTGTGACTTGCTGCCCTGTCACTAATACGTCTCTTCTTTCTTTTTTTTAGGAAATTCCTGCAGAATTTTAAGGCCGGCAGCAGAGATTTGACTGATAAGGAGACCAAGGAATTCCTGAAAGCAGGTGACACCGATGGAGATGGCAAAATTGGAGTGGATGGTAAGGACCCAGTCATAATTCACACAGGGACACCTGGATGATCATCAAAGTGCAGTATTCCTTCTGTAATGATCCTTAACACAGAACTTCTTTACAAGAGTTTATATGGACAGCAAACAAAATGAAAGGATTTTTTTGCTGTTTTGTTCTGAAGCATTAGAGCTAAGTTAAGAAGGTTACAAGGAGAGCCAAAACCTTACAGTGCAATCCTATGCAGAGATACTTCAGTTTAAACCCACTGATTTAAATAGGCTTAGACTGGAATAACTCTGCATATGATTGCACTGTTAGTTAGTGAAGCACTGTCAGTATTGTTTTGGCTTGCAAGCTTTTAGTAGAAATAGCCTTAACATTTCCAGAATGTTGCCTTAAGTGGGCTAGAAGTCCCCCCCCCCCCCAAGATAAAAATTAGCAGCCTGTTTTGGTTCTTTGCTTTTTATTTCCAAAAATACTGTTGGGAACTCAAATGAGCATCCAGCAGTGATGTTATGATACAGCATGATGTTGCTTACTTTGTGGTTTGTGTTAGTTCTCAATGCATACATAGGGTTGCCACCCTCCAGGTGGCACCTGGAGATCTCCCACTATTGCAATTGATCTCCAGACAACTAAGAACAGTTCCCCCTGGAGAAAATGGCTGCTTTGGAGGGTAGACACTGTGAATTATACCATGCTGAGGTCCCTCCCTTCTCCAAACTCCACCCTCCCCAGGCTCCACCCCCCAAATCTGCAGGTATTTCCTAACCCGGATCTGGAAAACTGTCTAAGAGTTATTAAACTGCACAAACTCCCGGCAGACCTTTAAAAGTGAGATGGGTAAATCGCACATCATTCCATGCAGAAAATCAGAAAGTGCCATGTTGTGGAGGCTCAGTGGAAGAGCCTCTGCTTTGCATAGATAAGGTCCCACGTTCGCTGTCCAGCACCTCCACTTGAAAGGACCAAGTAAGAGGTGATGTGAAAGACCTTTACCCGAGACCCTGGAGAGCCGCTGCCAGTCTGGGTAGATAATGCTAATTTGGATGGACCAATGGTCTGATTCAGTAGCAAGCAGCCTGATGTGTTTACACAAGTGCTTCATGGAAGGGAAGGAACCGTTCCAGCCCACTTTGAAGGAAACAGTTGCTTAGCTGAAAGTCCAGTGCAGCAAGTTTCATGCTACATAGACCTTCATCCTTCATGTGTATCCCAGTACTTCACACGTTTGTGGAATAAACATGTAGGCCGAAGAACAAAATCTTTAACTGTAAAATTTTGGCTTTGTCCTACAAGACACACTCCTCCCCTCCCACTCCAACCCAGTCTTCTGGGTCTACCCAATTCTAGAAGCTCCGTTCCATCATCCTTTGGCAGAATCTGGTGGATTCTGGAGCCCTAGCCACCCCAGGGATTTCTGCTTTGCAGTGGGTCTTACAAAACATGCCTAGAGGCCGCCGACACTGATATGGCACAATGACATCATCTCATTACATCACCTGAACGATTATATCATCATATTACAGTGGTGCAGGAAGCCAGTGGCCACATACAGTGAAGTCTTAGTACATAGTAGAAACCTCAAAAATCATTATGGAAAAGTGGCAGATTCTAATAAGGTCCCTCTTCACCACGGAGCCAATTAAATTCCACCCACGGCAGGATTCAGCAGTACCTCTAGAGGGAATCCCTGTTAACTCTGGGTTTTTTAAAATGATTTTTCTAGCCCTACAATAATGAAATCTGTTTTTTTCCTTCTTATTTTCTAGAGTTCCAAGCCTTGGTTAAGTCTTAAAGAGATCAAGAGGAAGACCAAGCTAATTGTACTGTAAAACACCCTTTCTTTTTGCAAGACTACTATTTATTTATACATTTTATACAGTGAAATGGCATTGACAGTTGCCAGTATATTGTTTCGTATTGTTAGAGAAATGTGTTAACTCACAATGCGCTGTTTGATCTTTATTGTCTGATGTCGTAATTAAAAGGGCTCTACATCAAACAGAGACAAAGTTGGAATCTAAGGAGAAGAACTCTGAACTTTATGTTTCATTTGCATTAGGCGCTATTAGGAATATTCAATAAATGTGGGGTTTCCAAAGAGATCTGTGGATACTTTCTCTTCAAGAGTTAACCAACAGCCATCACCCTTCCAATCAAGATGTATGAAACTTTCAACGGAGAAGGAAAATCACATTGGTTTTTGTTTATTGTTTAAACAAAAATGTTTAATGAGAATGTTTAAACTGGTCTTTGCCTTCAAATAACCAGCTTCATAAAATGCCTTGCTATTGTAACACTGGTGGAATTGTTCATTCATACATATAAAGTGACTTCATCATTCATGAATTCTGGGGTCATTATTTGCTCATACCACTGACATTGTTGCTTTTTCACTTTTAATACGAGGAATGAATATTTGATGACCAAACCATGCTAACCCAGTCGTGCCTTTGATGCATTAGTTTTTACATCTCTGGAGTAAACGGGGAGAGGGCAAACATTACCGATTCCACACACACACACACACCCCCCCCCAGATGTGGCTCCAACCAGAGACTGGTTGCCAAAGGTCAGGTAAGGAAGCAGGTGAGCAATTTAAAAGGTAGGCTTCCTTGCAGTCAATTCTTAGGGCTAACTTGACTGTGCAAGCAAACCCTAGCATTTATTTGGGGAGTAATGTTTTTAAGAAAGTCTGTGAGGACCTGAGGCAGTCGAAGAGATGCATCAGAATTCCTTTGGAGCGTCACTGAAGGAAGTCTTACTCTCAAATCACACAATCAAAGAGCAGCACCTGAGTCTGGCACCATCATTTGCAACACTGTGATGGAGCCTGGGTAGAAACCACTGGGATGCAGGTGCAAAAAAGAAAAGTCTAAGCTGAGTTGGTGTGAGCCAGCTCACAGCCTTTTAGCCTCCGGCTCACACATTTTTGCCTTAGCTCAGGAAGGAGGGCTCCAGAGCAAACTAGTTTATGCAGCAGCCACATCGGTCGCTCACCACTTGAATGTTAGTGGCTCACAAAGTAGGATTTTTGCTCACAAGACCCCACAGCTTAGAGGGAGCATTGGTCAGGAGTAGAGAAGGTGGAGAGGAGGCAAGAATTGCTTCTGCTCTCTGTTCCCCCTGCCTCCACCTTTCTCTGGTGCTTCTTGTTCGCCTCATCGCAAGAAAGAACTTCCACATTTCCCTGCCAGCACTGGGAACGGGCAAAAATTTCCACTCTGGGTGTTCCAAACAAGTGAAGAGGACCTCTGGGCAAGCTGCTTGAGCAAAACCAAAAGATACAGTGAACCTGAAAGAAACAGGTCTAAACAAAAGATTTCATATGCTTCCAGGGAACTCCCCCCACCCCAGAATGTTTTGCATGTGGCTGGCATTACTCAGTGTGCTGGACATTCAACGTGCTATTCAGCAACTCCATGTGCTAGTCTAAACGACCAGCATGGTCAGAAAGCTGGACCAGAACCAATGGGGTGAAATTAAATCAAAAGGTTTTCCACTAAACATTAGGAGGAACTTCCTGACAGTTAGAGCGGTTCCTCAGTGGAACAGGCTTCCTCGGGAGGTGGTGGGCTCTCCTTCTTTGGAGGTTTTTAAGCAGAGGCTTAGGTGGCCCTCTGAGAGCAATGCTGATTTTTAGGCAGATCATGAGAGGGAGGGAGGGCAGGCAGGATTCCATCAATGTTCAGTTCTTGTGGCCCTTTCTTACACACCCAGGGAAATGCCGATCGCCACTTTGGGGTCAGGAAGGAATTTTCTCCAGGCCAGTCTGGCTGGAGATCCAGGAGAGGTTTTTGTTGTTGTTGTTGTTGTTTTGTTTTTTGCCATCTTTTGAGCACAGGGTTGCCACGTCTGGGTTGGAAAATACCTGGAGACTTTGGGGACGGATCCAGGAGAGGGCGGGGTTTGGGGAGGGGAGGGGCCTCAGCAGGGTCCAATGCCATAGAGTCCACCCTTCAAAGCAGCCATTTTCTCCAGGGGAGCTGATCTCTGTCAGCTGGGGATCAGTTGTAAAAGTGGGGGATCCCCAGGCCACACCTGGAGGCTGGCAACCCTATTTGAGCATAGAGAAGAAGAAGAAGAAGAAGAAGAGAAGAGATTGGATTTATACCCCGCCCTTCACTCACTTCGAGTCTCAGAGCAGCTTACAAACTCCTTTCCCTTCCCCTCCCCACAACAGACACCCTGTGAGGTAGGTGGGGCAGAGAGAGCTCTTTCCCAAGCTGTCCTTGACGGAAAAGCTGGCACAGAGCTATGGCTTGCCCAAGGTCATCCAGCCAGGTGCAAGTGGAGGAGTGGGGAATCAAACCCGGTTCTCCCAGATTAGAGTCCGCGCACTTAACCACTACACCAAACAGGGGTCACCAGGGATGTGGGAGAAAGGCAGTTGTGAATTTCCTGCATTGTATAGGGGAATGGACTAGATGACCCTGGTGGTCCTTCCAACCCTATGATTCTATGACTCTATAATAAAATGTGGAAGAAGCCACAAAGCAGAATCAGCAACACATCCCCGGTTTAACAGGTGTGCCTTCCTGTTTTGCTTCTGGACTTATAGCCCATTGATCTTAGGAAGGTAAACGTTACAGGACAGAAGAAAGCATCTGTGATTCTAGCTGTTAGCTTCCACAACCATGTTTTACTCAGCAACATAAAATGTCACCTCTGCACTGACAATCAGAGCCCTTGAGAGGATGGAAGTCAGGGGAGAGACCTCCGGACCCATCTATTCAGGGGACGTCTCCCCTTTCCCTCTACCCTGAGCAGTATGTGAAAGGAATTACTTGCAGGGAAGTTGGCCAGGCCAACAGTTTGCTCTGGGGAATTGTACAGGGAGAAATGTTGGACTCTGGGTTATACATTCTCTCTCTCCAAGGGGAAGTTGGTGATAAATCAAAAGAACAATTACATGGCATCTGAATTTCCAGCCGTGTCAAGATCGGGCCAAACGCTCTTTTTCAAGTTAATGCCAGGCTGAGAAACAATCAAGAAAGGCTCACCTCATTCTGTAGTTCATTAAATAAATTAATTAATCCAAATGAAACCGCAGCAGAAAAAGCTAGCAGGTTTCTCTGAGAAACACAGGACCACTTGATGGCACTGTCGTTTCACACGTCAGTAAATAGGCTCCTGTCCACAAATGAAAGTGTCCCGTAACAACCAAACCATTCTCTTCATCATTCTGTTCATTAAGTACTCTGGGGAAAACAGCCTAGAATGCCTGTGCTAACAATCCAAAATCTCACTTAGGTTCTCCGTCTTGGGCCAGCAGATTCTGAAAGGCCCTGCTAAGCTGATTGCAAAGGGGTAGAAAGATCAAACAAAAGTCCTCCGGCACTTTAAAGCCAACAGGTCACTGAATGAACAGAGAAGCTGTCTATCAAGATCAGAATTTATGCATATATAGTCTGCCTTTCTCACTGAGACGCTGCTCAATGTGGCCGCCTCCACCCAGCTGGTCCTGCTGCCAACTTTCCTAGGCTCTCCTGCAAGTTAATAATATATGCACACGTTGCCAACAGACACAGTGGAACTGCAGCATGTATTATTATTATTATTATCATCATCATCATCTTTCTTTTTATTAGCTGCATCTTAGAGCCCTCCTCTGCTCTCTCTGTCCACCGGGCAAACTGAGGAAATCATAAAAGCAAAACAGGCAAAACAGTAAGAAACTGATGAAAAAAATGAAATTAAAACCACCACCACCTTGTTTAAAAAAAACTACCTCACTATGTCATCAGCCTCAGTAAACAGCAAAAGTATCTCAGTGCAACAGCAAGTTATCAGTAATCCCAATTTTGCTCTCTGAAATAACATATGACCTGTGTCATGTGTCAGTTTGGTGTAGTGGTTAAGTGCATGGACTCTAATCTGGGAGAACCGGGTTTGATTCCCCACTCCTCCACTTGCACCTGGCTGGATGACCTTGGGCAAGCCATAGCTCTGTGCCAGCTGTTCCCTCAAGGGCAGTTTCTGTCAGAGCTCTCTCAGCCCCACCTACCTCACAGGGTGAGTGTTGTGGGGAGGGGAAGGGAAAGGAGACTGTAAGCCGCTCTGAGACTCCCTTGGGTAGGGAAGGGTGGGGTATAAATCCAATCTCTTCTTCTTCTTCTCTAAAAGCCAAGCAATGTGGAAGTTAAGCACCAAAATTAAGGGTTATCAAAATACAAAAAAGGAACAAAGAAAATAACATCGGCTGCTTTACGGCTGCTCTCTCTCCAGGGCTTTGTGTGTGGAAGAAGCATGGTTGGATTCAGAGCCAGAAAGGCCCTGCTTAGACACACAGGAGACAATCAGGAGGTAGTTGTGAATTTCCTGCACGTAGCAGGGGGTTGGACTAGATGACCCTGGAGTTCCCTTCCAACTCTATGATTCTATGATTCTAGGAGCAAAAGGGGGCTATGGCTCAGCGGCAGAGTATCTGCTTGGCATGTAGAAGGTCCCAGGTTCAATCCCTGGCATCTCCAGCTAAAAGGATCAGGTAGGAGGCGATGTGAAAAACCTCTGTCTGAAACCCTGGAGAGTCACTGCCAGAGTCATGTAGACGACACTGACTTTGATGGACCACGAATCTGATCCAGTACATGAGTTCAGCTCAAGAGCTACCAGGAACTGCAAGAACTCCACCTGAGGTTGCCAGACCAGTCGATTGATGGGTCAGACAGAGTATTATTTGGCTGGTCAGACATTATAAATTGACTTGCCTCTTATTTGACAGGGAGCAAATGTTACTAAATATTCCACAGTGCCAAGAATGCTGCTCTATAGCTGGCAGTTTATCTCTTCTTTTATTAGGACATCAGCTACTGGCAAGGTAAAGAGAGAGGAGCGCCCTGCCGCTGGATGTAACTTAAGAATGTAAGTAGAGGCCTGCAGGGTCAGACCAGTGGTCCATCTAGTACCGCATATTGTTTCACTCAGCAGCCAGCCAGGGAGAGATCTGTCAAGAAGCTCCAGAGGGATCTGTCGGGGCTGGGAAGAGTGGACATCAACATGGCAAATGAGGTTCAACATGGGCAAGTGCAAAGTAATGGACCCTGGAGCAAAAAATTCTAGCTATAAATATATGTTGACAGCAGGGCTTTTTTTTGTAGAAAAAGCCCAGCAGGAACTCATTAGCATAACAGGCCACGCCTAACAACAGAAATGCATTAGCATATTAGGCCACACCCCTGACAGAGCAGCTTATTAGCATATTAGGCAGTGGGGCTGGGAAAGCACAGGGCAGGCATGGAAGCTTGCCTCCCCACCCCCCCCAAGCCTCTTCCCCCAGATCGGGGAGGGAAAGAAAGGCATTTTCAAGGTCCCGGGGTTCCCTGCCTGCCCTTTTCCAGCTGGGACATGTCAGCTAGCAAAGGGAAGGCAGAGAGAGGCTTTTCCTTGTCAATTTCACTCTCAGCTGACTGATGGAGAATGAAATTGACAAGGGAATCTGGAGGGGCTCCCTGAGGGAAAGAGGCATTTTAACAGGCCGCCTTTCCCTCTTGTGTGTAACGTGGGGAGGGCAGCGCACTCTGTAGCCACGCAGGCCAGAGGTTTGGGTTGAAGGCGTGGCCAACTCAGGAGCCAGCCGGAACTCCATTCCTGTGCGTTCCTGCCCCAAAATAGTCCTGGTTGACGGGATCTGAACCAATGTTCTCTCTAAGGCGGTCTAAGCTGTGGAGTCTTGTGAGCAAAACTTCTACTTTGTGAGCCACTGGCATTAAAGTGAGCGAGCGATTTGGCAGCTGCATAAATTAGTTTGCTCTGGAGCCACTTCCTTCCTGAGCTAAGACAAAAATGTGTGAACCGGGGGCTAAAAAAACTGTAAGCTAGCTCACACTAACTCAGCTTAGAGGGAACACTGGTCTGAACTGGCAGAGACTGACCAGGAGAGAGTTCCTGGAGTCATGATAGATAACTCACTGAAGATGTTGACCAGTTATCCCAATAAAAAAAGGCAAATATGCTGAGGACTGAAAACAAATCATCCACTGTTATAATGCCCCTGTATAAATCTATGGGGCAGCCTCATCAGCAATACTGTGTACAGTTCTGGGCACTGCACCTCATTATAGCACTGGAAAACGTGCAGAAAAGGGCAACTAAAGGCATGGTCACACAGACTCCTAACCCCGGATAAAATCCCACTGGGATTTTATCCGGGATTCTTTCTTACAGGTTGGGATGCTCACACAGCCAAACCCCGGCGGCGGTGGAGGCAGCTTGCGGAGGCAGATGCGGTGGTTGCAGCAGCTTGCAGAGGCGGTGGAGGAGGCAGCTGGTGGAGGTGGCCGGCAGAGGCGGCGGCTGGTAGTGGAGGCAGCGGCTGGCAGCCGAGGGAGGCTCCCTTCCCCGACCCCTGCCGCCTGGTAAGTTTGGGGAGAATCGTGGGTTCCTCGCACGACCACCAGGAAAATACTTGATTTTCCCGGGGTTGGAAAACGTGGGAGGAACCCGCGATTGAGCCCGCTTCGGCACAGGAGTTGTCCCAGCCGGTCAGATCGGTCCCTTTAAATGCGGGAGGAAACAACAGTTCCTCCTGCTTTAAAGGGCCGTGTGACCACGGCCTAACATAATTGAGGGGATGGAACACTCTCCCTATGAAGAAAGGTTAAAGAGGTTAGGGCTTTTTAGCTTGGAGAAACAACGATCGAGGGGTGACCTGACTGAGGGTTACAAAATTATGACCAGGACAGAGAAGGCAAAGAAGTACTTTTCTCCCTTTCCCACAATGCAAGAATTCGTGGGCACTCAAAGAAATTAATGAGCAGAGCCTGGGCGTCTAGCCACGCCAGCCACGTGACCACGGAAAAGTCTTCGGATTGAAAACAGAGATGAGCACCGCCCACTAGAGTCAGATTCAACTGGCTTTCGAGCAAGGGAAACCTTTACCTTTACCTTTTTAGACTTAAAACAGATGAAAGGAGGTACTGCTTCACCCAAGCAGTAATTAACACGTGGAACTCGCTGCTGCAGGAAGTGGTGGCGGCTTCAAGCACAGACAGCTTTAAGAGAGGACTGGACAAACATATGGTGCAAAGGTCCATCAGTGGCTATTAGCCACAAGGGATAGATGGGCCGCTCTGTCTGGGGCAATGATGTTCTGTATTCTGTGTGCAGGGGGGGGGGGGACAGTGGGAGGATTTCTGGAGGCCCTGCTGGTGGACCTTCTGATGGCACCTGGATTTTGGCCACTGTGTGACACAGAGTGTTGGACCAGATGGGCCACTGGCTTGATCCAACATGGCTTCTCTTTTGCTCTTATGTTCTTAAACTGGCCACAGAGGCCAAGGCCTGGCCACTGCTCTCTCTGTCCACTTTCTCTATTTACAAAGTTTTGTAAACCTCTCCGGTGTCCCCCACCCCATCCATATTTTGTACAAGCCTGAACAATCCCAGATTCTCAAGCCTTTACTCACAGAAAAAGGAGAAGAGCGAGATTCGAGTCCAGTAGCACCTTAGAGATCAACAAAAGTTCCAGGCCCAGCTATCAGTTTTCTTTCTTTTCCTTTTTCTTAGATTTATTTTTTTTTTGCCATCAAGTCAGGCTGACTTCTGGCGACCCCCAGTGGGGCTTGAAGGCAAGGGGACATTTAGGGGTGGCTTGCCATCACCTGCCTCTGTGACACAACTCTGGTGTTCCTTGGAGGTCTCCCATCCAAACACTAGCCAGGTCCGGCCCTGCTTAGCTTCCGATCTGATGAGATCAGGCTTGCCTGGCTATCTAGGTCAGGGCCAGGTTATCAGTGTTTTAATGGCGACCGCCATGCGGTCAGGCCACGCGGTCCGGGGCAAGCACATGGCCAAGCGCAGTCAGAGCTTCGCTCCAGAACACAATAGACTGGCCGGATTGTAATTTAGACCTATTGGTCAGCCAGGATGCAAATAGGGGCCAATGATCTGGGGAGACTTAATGGTATTAATTGTAATCCTAATCAGAGTGTGTGGGCGAGGCTGGGGGCACGGTTTAGATGCACATATAAGCAGACCCCCGAGCCCAGCTCAGACATGTCATCTCCTCTCATCAATAAACTACTTGTGCTCAGGGGTCCTTTTGAGCAGGAGCTCAGGGGAGCGCAGCTCCGGGAGTTGCGGGGGAATGCCTGCTTGTGTCATGGCTGCAGCAAAATGACCCCGTCCCCTGGAAAGGTCCTTGTTCCTCCGACCAGCCTTCTGAAGGCTTCAGCCACCACTGAAGCTATCCTCCAAGAATATTTCTGAGGCTTGGATTAGTAGCTATCCCCTCTCCACCAGTGCTCTCTCTCTCTCTCTCTCTCCTTTCTTTCTTGCCTTCTGACATATTTCTGGTGATGTCAGGTGGTGTAGCATAAGCAAATAAGTAATACTAATGAGTTATGCTAATGAGCTCCTGCACCTCTTTTTCTACGAAATGACCCCTGCTTGTGCTGATTTCACTGAAATGCGTCTCCAACTCCAGTACTTTGCTCTGGCGATGAGGATGGGATCCCGATGAGCAACTCTCTAGCCGACTCCAGCATCACGAGGACCACTCCATCAGCAACGGGCGACGCTCAGTTCCAGTGCCCCACACCGCCACCTGCTCCAGAGGACAACCCTCACCGCCCCGCTGAACCTCGGGTCGCCATGGCTGCCGCTCCAGGACAAATCACCTCTTTTGACCCATCCCGACCCGAGCTCTGGGTGGCTTGGGCGGATCAGCTTGGGTTCTTCTTTGAAGTACAGGAGGTCACCGACACCAATAAGCGAAAGGCTTGGCTCCTGAGCACATGTGGGGTCGACACCCTGCGCTTGGTCCGAAGCCTTGTCTCATCCCCACCCTTTCCGAAGCAACTTATAAGGAGATCCTCCGGGTGCTGAACAACTATTTTGCACCGAAACCGTCCATGCTAGCCAGGCGCATGGATTTCTGCGGCCACTCACAGAAACCAGGTGAGACCGTGGCCACCTTCATGGCCGATCTCCGTAGACTGGTGGTTGACTGTGAGTTCATGTCAGTCGAGGGCAACCTCCTGAAGAGCTTTGTATGGGGGGGTCCATGAGCCTAAGCTATGCCGGAAGCTGGTAGCTTTCACTGATGTAACTTTGGAGAGGGTTTTCCAGACCGCATGTGCTTTTGAACAAGCCCAGAAGGACCGGCAAGGCTGCACCTCTTCCACACACCGCATCACAGGCGTCAACTATGGGGGAGCTCGGGAACTCAGGCCACCCCTGAAGTTTCCCAGGGGGGACTGAGACTCCCCGGCGAAACAGGGTGCCTGCCCCCCGCCGCTGCCCACCATCACCGCTGCGCCTCCCTTGCCGCCCACCCACCCACCCACCCGCCCCTGCCGCCCACCCACTGCCACCGCAGCCGCTGCCAGAACCTCCCAGCCAGCTGGCCGGCCAAACCACTTGCTATTTCCCTCCCGGGGCATCCGGGGACCACCCAGCGTGATGGCATCACCCGGAAGTGATGCCATCACTCTGGGCACGTTGCTGGGGTGATGCTTTAGCAGTCGCCCTGAAACTTTATGGCACCATAGAGTTTTGGGGCGATTGCCCCAGAGCGTTGCCCCTGGGTGATGCCATCACGCTGGGCGGTCCCCAGATGGCCTCGAGAGGGAGGAGAGAGGGAGAGAGTGAGTGGGTTTAGGGAAGCCAGCTGGTTGGCTGGCTGGCCTGGCGGGCGGGCCAGGGGGGGAGGCTCTTGTGGTGGGGGTGGGGACACAGTCCCCACGTGCGCGCATGCTTCGCGTGTGTGCACACACAAGAGCCCCAGCCCCCCCCCCCCGAATTTACTAACTCTATGCCCCTGCACTGCACCACCGCATCTTCTGGTTCTGAGGCATCAGATGAGGATGACGTCCTCCAGCTCCGCCGCCACTGCCTGCCAGGAACATCGCCACAGAACAGGACGGCCACAGAATGGAGCAATGATACTGGGTCCAGGTCAGCTACCCCATCCACCGCGCTACCCAATTCCGGTGCCACAGCCTCGTGTGCCAGCTGTGGTGACCCGCATGACTGCCGGACCTGCCAGTTCTGGGACGCAGAGTGCCGGCTGTGCGGCAAAAAGGGACACATCGCCTGGGCTGGCCAATCCCGGGCCACCCGACGCACTCAAGCAGCTCACTCAGAAGACACCGACCTGCACTCAACATCTGCATCCCGCCACCAGGTAATGAGCTTGCCCAGGCATGCCCCCAAATAAGATTTTCGTGCCAGTCTCCATAGAGCAGGTCCCCCTGCTCTATGGAACTTGATATGGGGTCTGCCTATTCCATAATTTTGGCGGACACTCTTCATAAATTATGCCCATAGGGTTAAGAAAGCCAATGGGATTGCGATTGCGGGACTTCCAGAAAAACCCCATTGCCATTAATGGCCTGGGCAAGTTCAGGGTCCGGTTTAAGGACTTTGAAGGATTGCTGAATCTTCTGGTGGGGAGAGAAAACTCTCCAGCTTGTTGGGGCTGTCCTGGTTCAGGCCCCTGGGATTGGGAGTAACGGGGGTGAACCAGCTCCATTGTTGGCCAGCAAGGCACTGCTAGTGCTCTTATGGATTTTAAGATTCATAAGCTTGAACTTGGGTTGCTAGTGTTGGAAGGGCTACGTGCTTTCTCCATTGCTGGGAGAAGCTCCAGTCCACTCCAGGAGGCTGGCACCCTCGATAGTTCACCAAGACAGAGACAAAGACTCCTTCTGCCATGAGGTTTCTTTCTGTCACACCACGCTGGTCAACCCCCTCCAACATACCTGAACGGATTATGCTAACGAGGTTACCTGGCAACTAATGGTTGGGCCATCAGCCAGCAGGCTAGGGCCATCAACGAACAATAGAAGTGGCCCCAGTGAGTCATCGGACTTTGCCCAGGTGTCTGCTCCTGTTGAGGTCATAGTTTTGCAATATTGGCCACCCCTCTGCCACCACCCCTCTTTTTGCATTAACCATAGATAGGGTTTGAAGGGACGGACTACCTGAAAGGTGTGTCAAGGGGATGTGGTTTGCGCAGACCGCCCCTCAAGACCACCTAATAAAAGACCCTGCACAGAGGCAATTGCTCTCTTGAGCCATCGTCCCCTATCTGCTTTGCTACCCCTTATGTCCAGCTTCCTATACCAATACCCTTGCCTCCATCTTTAATCCTCTGGATTCCGGACCAGAGAAACCACGCGGTCTCGCAGGTTCAAGCCACATGCCCCATTTTTCTATTTTTCTATCCCCATCCAATTCTTCCTTCGAGCGGACAACTCATCTACAGGACAGGTAAAGTATCACCCCCCCATCGAATGCCCTGCTAATGCGACAGTGCTATTTTCTATCTTTATTTCCTTAGGCCTGTGTGTGTGTGTGTGTGAGATTCTGTTTTTGTGTGCTTGAAATACATATTTTCAGTAAAATATCATTCAAACTGAACTACAGCCTCACTGCCTGTTTACTGGGAACTCCCGGAAGGGGTGGGACCTTGGTATAGCTGGCAAGAACCCGGTATTGCGCCAATTGCTAAATGTAAACTAAAGCAATTCGGCTAACACCATGGCACAGACTTCAGGGCAGTCTGCGATGAATTCCCAGCCGTCTTCAACGCTGCACTAGGCACTTACACAGCCCCCCCCCCCCCGGTTCCCCTGGACCTTGACCCAGCAGTCTGGCCAATCTGCCTAGCAGTTAGGCGGCCTTCGCTTGGGGTCCGCCCCAAAATTGATAAGGAGCTGGACTGGTTGGTGGCTCAGGGGGTTCTAGAACCAGTCTCCCACGCTTGGTGGGAAACCCCCATTGTGACCCTGATGAAACAGAACGGGGATATCAGAATCTGTGCAGATTACAAACGCACACTCAATAAGGCGCTTCAGGACCATGCACACCCAATGCTGGTTATCAGTCATGTCCGTGCTTCACTAGCAGGCACATGTGTTTTCGGGAAGTTGGACTTGGCCCAGGCCTACCAGCAGCTCCCCGTAGACAAGGCCACAGTGGAGGCCCAAACCATAGTGACCCACAGAGGTGCATTTAAGGTCCACCGCCTGGAGTTCAGGATCAGTGTCGCCCCGGGGGACTATTCCAGGAACTAATGGACCGTTTATTGAGAGATATTCCAGGGGTGTTTCCTTTCTTCGATGACATTTTGATCTCCGTGCCAGACGTCTCATCCTTCACCTCCTGGCTCCACTCAGTCCTTCTACGCTTCAACGACGCCAGCCTGAAAGTAAAGTGCAAAAAATGCCTGTTGGGTGTCCCATCAGGGGAGTTCCTGGGGTTCACCGTGGATACGCAAGGCATCCAACCCACTCCGGAGAAGGTCCACACAATCACTGAGGCACCAGCACCATCCTTGAAGGCAGAACTCCAATCGTTCCTTGGCCTCCTCAATTTTTATCATGCGTTCCTCCCCCACAAGGCAGCAGTGGCAGAGCCACTCCATCGGCTTCTGGACAAGCACACCAAATGGGTGTGGGGCCCCCGCCAAGTCGCAGCATTCTGGGCCGTCAAGGAGCTGCTAACTTCAAACACAGTCCTTGCCCACTTCGATGAGTCACTTCCTGTGGTGCTGGCTTGTAATGCCTCGCCATACGGGGTAGGGGCCATTTTGGGTCACCGGCTGGCAGACGGCTGGGAGGTCCCGGTCGCTTACTACTCCCACACCCTGTCCTTGGCTGAGCGCAATTATGCGCAGATAGACGAAGAGGCATTGGCCATGATGGCGGGGGTCAAGAAGTTCCACAATTACCTCTACGGTCGTCGCTTCACCATCGCTACAGACCACAAGCCGCTCTTGGGTCTCCTCGCCCCTGACTGCCAGATGCCCCAGATGCTATCACCTGTGCTGTGTCCTGCGCTGGTCAATCTTCTTGGCAGGATACCAGTACGAGCTGGTCCACCGTCCTGGCAAGTCAATGGGGCATGCATTGTGACCCGTCGTGTGACCCCGATCCGGCCCCAACCCACCACATTGCTCTCCTTGAGGACCTGCTGGACCGGCCCATCCAGGTAAATGACATCGTGCAGCACATGGCCCAAGATCGCACCCTCTCCTGCATCTTGGACTGGGTGGGGAGGGAGTGCCCCTGCAACCCAGGGCCCAAATTTGCTGCATACTCAGCCAGACAAAATGAACTGTCTACCCACAAGGGGTGCATTCTATGGGGCACAAAAGTGGTCATTCCTGGGCCACTGCACACACAAGTCCTCAGCACTCTCCATGAAACCCATCCCAGGATTGTCCGAATGAAGGCCCTGGCCTGGACTTACATGTGGTGGCCAGGGCTGGATGCTGAAATAGAGGACAAAGTCAGGCGTTGCCACCAGTGCCAAGAGTCTCGGCCCAACCCTCCGCAGGCACCCGTCCAGTCCTGGGAATCGGCGCTCAGGCCACGGGCAAGACTCCATCTTTTGCAGGGCCCTTCCAGGGAAAGCAGTTCTTCATTCTAGTGGACAGTTACTCCAAATGGTTGGAGGTGGTCCCCATGTCCGCGATGTCTTCACAAGCAGCTATCCGAGCCATGTGGCTCATCTTTAGCACACATGGCATTCTTGACACGCTGGTGACAAACAATGGGACAGCTTTCACCTCAGGGGAGTTCCAGGCATTTGTAGACTATTACAGCATCCGGCACATCTGCTCTGCCCCGTTCCATCCAGCCACCAATGGTCAAGCTGAGCGCATGGTGCGCACAACCAAGGAAGCCCTGCGACGCATGGACATGGGCGACTGGAACTACAGGCTGGCTGTGTTCCTGTTTGGCCAACAAACAACATCCCACACCACAACCAGGTGCAGTCCAGCAGAACTGCTCATGGGTCGGAGGCTCACAACCAGACTGGACCGCCTGCATCCTGACCGCGCTCCAGAACATAGCATGGGCCCGGAACAGCAGAAGGCTCCTCGAGGGGTCTTCCTGGAGAACCCGATCTACACTAAGAACTATGCCAAGGGTCCAGCCTGGCTGCCAGACTGGGTAGTGCGTGTAATGGGGCCTCTATCCTACAAGGTCACCGGGGAAGAAGGACAGCTGTGGAAATGCCACGTGGACCAACTGCACCACCGGCTCCTGACCCCTGCAATGGACAGACCAGAGGAGAGTGAGGATGAGACCTCCACTCCCAAGCCTACAGACGAGGACACGGGTGAAACACCGGCAACAGAGTTTTGCCAGCCTCACCTGACAGCTGATACTCATACCACCCCATCTCTGACACCAGCCTCAGAGGACAAACCAGGTCCGTCCCCAGAAACAGTCGTGGCAACTCCCAAGCCACCCACTGGAGACACAGCCGTACGCCATTCAACCAGGGAATGGTGAAGACCAACCTACCTCAGTGTTGTGTATTAATATCGCGGTCGCCATGTGCTCTCATAATGGTGACCACCACGTGGACATTCGCACATGGCCTAAATCTACCTGAGCTTCGGCCAGGTAGAACAATAGCCGGTCGGATCCTAAATGACCACCAATTATGTACCTAGGTTTCCCCCGGGAACCTATGAACTGTAACCACTATCTTAAGATCCTGTCAGGACATCTAGGTGAAGTCAGGGGTGTGCCTCCGACTGGAATAAAAGAGGGCTCTGAGCCTGGGGTTTCTCATGTTCCATCTGACCCACAATAAACTACCATGCTGATTTCACTGCTACCGGCCCCCCGACTCCAGTACTTTTCACTCAAAGACTTTGTGTGTTAGGAGGGTCCGAACCATGGGGGGAGGGGTGTTGTGTTCTAATCTCCGACTCCAGTACTTTGCAGTTTCCCTACACGTACCCTCTCTCACACACACACTCACACTCTTCCTTGTGGGCCCTTGATTTGTTTCCTTCTAACCACGAACAGACAAAGCACCATATGAGTCAGACCTCTAGCCCGTCAACCCCCGTGGCAGGAGCCACTTTGAGTGGCAAGAGCTACCCCAAGTCTAAAAGGAAGAGGTCCTTCCCAGACTGATAACAAAGAGAGACCAGGGACCCTGTGCATGTAAAGCACATGTGCACCATTGGCCAATTAAGCTAAAGAAACAGACAGCCAGATAAGAAGGCAGTAGAATTCCTTCCTGTGAATCAACACTACCTATCCCTGAGCTATGGGCATGGTGTAATAAAGACAAGCCCTGAGTTTGCCTTGTTAATTATTTTAAGATGAAGACCAAGAGCGCTGGAACCCTAGAAGATGAGCCAGTAACAATATACAGAGCCCGAGTCTTTATCCACAGCTTTTAGCGAGCTCAAGAGACTTTCCCCCCCTAAACCTTTAATCATCCTCTAACCTTTAGGGCAGAGTTATTGTTAAAATAACAGAGAAAACCTGAATAATTCAGCGGCGCAAAGATCACCCTCCCTGATTATGCTGCTGACAGCCACCAGAAACATCTTAGACAATTGCCTGCCGCATCCAGGTCACAAGATAGTGTTACTGGGTCACCGGTGACACTTGACAATCTGTTTAATGATCATCATAGAGTATATCGAATGGTAGCAGCGGCAGCAGACCTAACTTCTCCTGCTTTGAAGTTGCAAGCCATTCCAGAGCCCAAAGCAGACAAGATGATGGGAGATCTGAGAACAGATCTCGAGGGTGGATTACTGGTATTTCGGCAATCATGGACCCCCTCTGATCCATGACAGGGCTGCAGCCCTAGAGAATGGCTTAATCTTTCCTCTCTGTGTGCTGTTTTCTCAACCTCGAACCATGTCTGAGAGCTGCTATTTCCCTTGTACCCACTGACAGTGTATCTGCAGGTCTTCCCCAGTGGGCAATCCATTTACGGAAAATGGCACAGTGGGAGAGGTCACAGTGCATGAGTCCGAATCAGGAGGGTTCTCAGCTGCTATTTATCAATTTAAAACGCTCAGAAGATCAGTTTGTAGTTCTTCCAGCATCTTGTCTAGTTTGGTCCCCCAACTTTCAGCGGCTACCTGGTTCATTCCCAAGCTCAGTTTAAGAAGCTGATTCTTGGCTTTAAAGCCCTTCACAATCTGGGAGTCGCCTTGTAAGCCAGCAAGGCATTTTATATGCTCTTATGAACTTTAATATCATAAATTTGACCTTTGGGTTGGCTTTCTGCCTAAGGCAAAGGCACTCTCTATTGCTATGAGAGGCTCCAGCCCACAGCGGGAGACTTCCTTCAGAGTTCACACTTGAATGGAGACCAGAATTCCATTTCAAAGAGCTCTTACATCTACTTCACATGTTCCCACCAATAGGGAGACCAAGACTCCATTTCAAAGGGTCCTTCATCTCTTTTACGCTGGCCTCCTCACACCTTCCCCCAAAGTTCCTGTAAGAGATTAGGTTGCCCAGCAACTAATCGCCGACCATCAAGTGACCTGGCTGAAGCCATCACGAGACCAGAGATTGGCGCCAAGACCAACCAGATGGCCCAGGTGTTAGATCCTGATTAGCACCTAGATTTGCAATATTGTCCACTCCTTCCTGCCCCATCCTCCCTATGACACTGACCAATAGCAAGGCTAGTAGGGACAGACAAATTAGTGGGTGTGACAATGGGATGTGGTCAGCGCAGCCCGCCCCAATGCCACCTGATAAAAGATCTTGCACAACAGAAACACATTGCTAGCCACCTTCGACCTCTATCTTCTTACCAACCTCTTATGTCCAGCTTCCTGTACCCAACACCTTGCCTCCATCTTTAATCCCTAGTTTGCGCAGCCAGGACTGGAGCGTGTATCTGCAGGTTCAGATCTCGTTCCCCCTATTTTTCTCACTCATCCCTCCCTCAATCTTCTCGTGGAAGTAGACCACCCATCACCAAGATAGGTAACGTATTCCCCCTCAACGATACTCCTGCTCATGCAACAGTGCTATTTTCTGTCTGATTTCCTTAGGTCTTGTGTGTATGCGGTTTTATTATTATTCATTGTATGCTTGAACAACATTTTATAGTAAACATCATTCAAAGAAACCACTCAGCCTCCGTGGCTATTTTCTGAAAACTCCTGGAAGGGGCGGGACCTTGGTATAGTTGGCAAGAACCCGTTATTTCGCCAATTGCTGAACGTAAATTAAAGCAATTCGGCTAACAGCCTATCTGAAGGACCATCTTTCACAACTTGATCCCACAAGCCAGCTGTGTCCCACCAAGTCCGCTACTCCTTGTGATCCCTTCATCCAGGGTTTCCGATTCGTCCTCCTTCAGAGAAATAACATAATTGGATTCTATGCAGTGTGTGAGCGGAGTTGTCATGCATCCCTCCCCCCATGACAGTTTTCTATGCTGCCTCAAAAGTGGTCTTACTTGAACAAAGTCTCAACTTGAAGAAACCGTTATCATATAAAGTGCCTCATCTTCTGATGCGTTCTCTGGCATTTTTAGAACAGCCCTGCTGGACTAGGCCAAAGGACCAGCAAGTTCAAGCATCTTTACAGTGACTAACCAGGTGCTTCCAGGAAATCCACACATAGGACATGCATGCCACAAGCACTATAAACATCTGAAACTGCCATAATTAGACCTTTGGTCCAGCAAACTCTGCTGAGTGCCAGAAACCAGAGGTCTAAGATTTCTCCCAGTCCTACCACCATACAAGAGATCCTTTCTGAAGAGGAAATGGCAAAGCTGGAACCTGGAACCTTCTGCATGCAAAGGACATGCTGAATGATGGCTTCTTAACCAGCTTTTCTTTTCTTCCTTGAAGACGAACTGAACAAGTGACATTCGACACCACGGACGTGTAGAACAGGTGATTTCAGATTTAGGCTTATAATGTGAACCCCTCTGCCCTTCCCTCAAACATATGTCAAGTTCCAGTGTGTTGTCATTAACATGCCTCTTTGTACAGGGAGTTTATTTACCCTGCAATGATTTCATTCATTCTAATTAAGGCAGACAGGCAGCAACACTTCAGATGAAGACTGTCATTAATGAATAAATAAATGCCAGTAACTGTAGATTGCCTCTTGTATCGCTATACAGTGGCATTGGGCTTCGTTCTGAAATCCAGTTCGTTTTTGGCCTTGGTAACCAATCTTTCAACCAGGATTAATATCGCTTTGGGGTTTCAGTTTTCCATTTCAAACATTAAAGGACACCATCCCAAGCAGTCAGTGATCAGCTACATCTTTATCATATTCTTAAGTGATTTTAGCATCTCTTGGCTATGTGGCACTCTTCACTTACTGAAGTGTTTCCAAATACAGAGAAAGAAGGATCAGGTGGGCTGTGTACTGCACAAGGGTGAGGTGCGTTCCAAAGGTGAGAGGCCACCACTGAAAAAGCCCCGGCTTTGGCTGACACCCATCTCACCTCTACACAAAAACAAAGCATAAGAACAAAAGAAAAGCCAATGTTGGATCAGGCCAGTGGCCCATCCAGTCCAACACTCTGTGTCACACAGTGGCCAAAAACACCAGGTGCCCTCAGGAGGTCCAGCAATGAGGGCAGGAAGCCCTCCCACTGTTGCCCCCCCCCAAACACCAAGATTACAGAGCATCACTTGCCCCAGACTGAGAGTTCCTATCTATACTTTGTGGCTAATAGCCACTGATGGACTTCTGCTCCATATGTTTATCCAATTCCCTCTTGAAGCCGTCCATGCTTGTAGCCGCCACCACCTCCTGTGGCAGTGAATTCCACGTGTTAATCACTCTTTGGGTGAAGAAGTACTTCCTTTTATCTGTTCTAACCCAACTGCTCAACAGTTTCATGGAGTGCCCACAAGGAGTTCTTGTATTGTGAGAAAGGGAGAAAAGGACTTCTTTCTCTACCTGCTCTATCCCGTGCATAATCTTATAAACCTCGATCTTGTCACCCCTCAGCCGTCGTTTCTCCAAGCTAAAGAGCCCCAAGCGCTTTAACTTTTTTTCATAGGAAAAGTGTTCCAACCCTTTTATCATTCTAGTTGCCCTTTTCTGCACTTTTCCCAGTGCTATAATACTTTACTTGAGGTGTGGCGACCAGAACTGTACACAGTACTCCAAATGAGGTCGCACCATCAATTTATACAGGGGCATTATGATGCATCATTTGCAAAGCAGGCAAATTTGATTGTGGGTATTGCCGTGGCACCAATGAATGAGCAACCTGATTCCATGCTAGAGCCGAGGCCCCCAATCTTTTTCAGCCTGCAGGCACCTTTGGGATTCTGACACAACGTGGTGGGCGCAGCCACAAGATGGCTGCTGCAGGAGACGGAGACGGAGCCAGCCACACAATGGCTGCCAAAGCCTCCCTTCAGTCACACAGTGAGTGTGGTGCTGTGGACTCCTTGCGCTGAGGTAGAAGCTGCCGTGAAAGTAATATTTTTAAAAATCTGCACAGCCAGTCCAATCTCCAATGGGCAATCAGAAGCCTTCCTGAGCAAAAGCCCCGTCTGGCTCCATCTACTTTCTAAAAACACCAGGTGGGCACCAGGAAAGGTGCTGGTGGGCGCCATGTTGGGGACCCCAGAGCTAGAGAGTTCCACTGAAATAGGTTTGTTCCAGTCCAACAGGAGAAGGGACATAAGTTCAATACAACTTTGCATCCCAGGCTGAAACACATTACACTCAGCGCAAAGGTCCCTTCAAACAGCCTCCTTGGCCGCGGTCACACGGTCCTTTTGATTGGGATTAACTGCTGTTTTCTCGCGGAATTAAATTTGCTGATCAGACAAGCCAATCCGCCTCCTGCGCCGAAGCAGGCTCACTCCCACAATGCTCCCAGGACCCTAGCTGGTTTTCCGACCCCAGGAAAATGAAGTACTTTCTGGCTTCCTGTGCTTTAAATCCATGATTTTCCCGATCTGGACAGCCCTCTTTCACAATTATTGTGATTAGGACTGTCTGATTGTTCTTTGCGCTTTTTTTTTTTAAGCTTCCTCCTCTGAATGCATGAGCAATCGTGTGCTGAAAAAAATAAGCATTTAAACGTGCAAGCGGGTGTTGTGCTCCAGGCAGCCGCTTCCGCCTTCTTCCCTGCTTTCCAGGGGCCCTCGGTTAAGAGGGTCCCATTGCTTGGAGGCAGGCAGCAGGAGACGGCGGGGGAAGCTGCTGGGGGGAGGGAGGTGTTAAAAGAGGACTGGGGGAGGTGGGCAGGCGGGGAAGGAAGGGTCGGCATCGGCCAGGCACATGTGCACATGCGCAAAGCAATTAAAAAAAAAAAAAAACTCACACCGCACTGCCCAAACGGCAGCGCGGTTATCCGGACGCAGCTCCTGCAATGGTTGCAGTTCAGTGGGGGATGTGTGATCACCCCCAACCCAGAAAAGAAACAACCAAGTGTAGCATAGCGGGACTATATCGGAAGTTTCCTTGCCATGTGACCACAGACTCCTTGTGTTGGCGGCAAAATTTGAGGATACTTTGCACAGTGTTTGCATGGAGAGACTGTACATCCCCACTAGCGGTTGACAGTGGAATTTTTGCACTGGAGAGGGGGCGATCTGTAGCATGAGCCACTAAAAACTGATTTTTCACAGTACAGAGCAATCTCCACATGCATGCTAAATTCAGAGGAGTAGCCAAGTTACTCCACCGCGGGAAATAAACAGGAGACTCGTGGCAGCTATTGTTCTTGCATAGTCTTGGGTGAACTAGAACCTGGAAGGCATGGACTCTGGTCCATGCTAGAGTAAAAAGTCATTAAGATCCCGCAGACGCCTGTATATTTTCCCATTCCGTTTCCAAGTGATTTCCCTATAGTAATTAGTGTCCACTGGCACCAAATCTAAACAAATTCAGCAGAACCAGCTTCCAGTTGTCCAAACAATACACTTTGTTTTCTGTTTTCCTACCACTCAGATGGCAAAAAAACAGGGGTCATTTCGAGCAGGAGCTCTGGGGAGCTCATCTCCGGGAGTTGGTGCCAGCCCCCCCCACAGGGGAATGCCTGCTTGTGTCATGGCTGCAGCAAAATGACCCCGTCTCCTGAAAAGGTCCTTGTTCCTCCGACCAGCCTACTGAAGGCTTCAGCCACCACTGAAGCTATCCTCCCAGAATAGGGGTATTTCTGAGGCTTGGATTAGTAGCTGTCCCCTCTCTGCCAGCTCGTCCGTCCGTCCGTCCGTCCGTCCTTCCTTCCTTCTTTCCTTCCTTCCTTCCCTCCCTTCTCTCTCTCTCTTTCTTGCCTTCTGACATACTTCTGGTGATGTCAGGGGGTGTGGCATATGCAAATGAGTTATGCTAATGAGTTATGCTAATGAGCTGCACCTCTTTTTCTACGAAATGACCCCTGCAAAAAACTAAGATATGTGTGCTCCTGGGTGTGTTTGTAATTTTGTGTACAGAACACTAAGGCCTTTATTAAATTTTACAAAGCAGTCAAATACTAACCATGCAAATACTAACCAAGGCCTACCCTGGTTAGCTTCCAAAATTCAGTGAGATTGGGTCAACTTGGGGCATCCAGGTGAGGATATAATAATAATCATATGCTGTCAAGTTGCAAATGGCTCACTGTGACCCCAGGCCCGTGAGCATTTTCAAGGCAAGAAGTAAGCGGAGGTGGTTTTCCATTGCCTTCCTCTGCATAGAAACTCCAGTCGTCCTTGGAAGGTTTCCTATTTATGTACAAACTGTGGCCAAACGTGCTTAGCTTCCAAGCTCTGGTGAGATTGGGCTCGTAAAGGCTGTTCAAGCTGCTACCCCAATTGATGCATTTGTGTCTGAGTTTTCAAAAGTATAATGTGGATTGTCTTGCGCAGATTTTTTTTAAAAATAATCTTATTAGAGTCACCCAGTTTTTGCTTGTCATTAAAATCTCAGTTTTCCTACCCTTTCTTTTCTGCAATTAAAGAAGTGGTTTGCAGATTAGGACCTGGAGCTTGGTGAGGAAAGTTCACTCCGAAAAAGAAGGTCAGACTTGCTTCTGTTTTACAGACAGCTTCTCCGGCAGGCTGACACCACTGTCACTGCGTGTCTTTCACCTCCAAGCTCCTCCAAAAGATGCAGGGAAAAAATCCAGAGAAACAAAATCAGCTTTCTAATTCCACACCAATAACCTGTTGCAAACTCAGCCTTCATTTGGGAACGGGAATAAACTGAGAACTTGCAGGAGATCCCAACTCGACGGCCCATGCCAAAACTCAATTAAAGCATGTACATTAATTTATTGTCAGGACAGGAGACTCTGTAGCTCTCTTCAGTGTACTCCTTGGGTATAAATAGAAGAGGAGAAAAAAAAAACTCAGTTCATTAGTTAAGCAAGACATCTGAGCAGTGTCTCAAATGGAGCATCTAATCCATGAAAAGGTAACCCAAGTAGCCATTGTCATCTTTAGAATCCTATATAAGTTAGGCAGATAAGTCTGAGCCAGAGGTACATCCTGCTTGAGTCAGCTCTTTTTAAAAAAAAATAAATTCCCCCCTCTTCCCTACCTGGGAAACCATAAAGGTGAGCAGCCGGCGTGAGCGCTTAAAGGGCAGAAACACCTGTGGCCAGACTGAATAGGTAGTAAGTATAACAGGTGCCTCTCTTGGAAGATGGATCTGTTATGTATTTATTATTTAATTATCTGTGACGATCTGTTCACCTATAATTCTCTTTCCTCTTTGGGGAAATGATCAAAAGGAGGCAGCTGACTTAAAGGACAAAAACGTCATTCCTAGTGGTTAAGACAGAGCGACTGGCCTCTTATTTCTCTGGATACCACTGGAAACTACAGTGATTGTTCATTTTAGTGGAAACGTTCTATCCTTCAATTTTCAACCTGGATCCATTTTATGTCTCTGTAAAGTTTAATTCTGTATTACTGCAAAATGTGGCCTTGCTCTAACTACTTTCCTGTGGCAGAGAGACTACATAAAAACAGCTCATGTTTAGATTTTACGGTTAACTGATCTTGACAGTACTGTAAAAGGAAAGACTGACCCAAACAGAGGCTTAGAAGCTAGATGGTTTTAGTGGAAAGATAAGAGGCACCTGGAATTACCGCCAAGACAGATATTCATCTCTTCCCCCCCCCCCTTCCCCATTAACAGAAGGAGCGCCTCTCGCTTGCCTGCCTGCATAAGCACCTTGAGTTTTATTTTCTTTCTGCACAGGTTAATATGAGCATCACCGACATCCTGAGCCCTTCGGATATTGCTGCTGCCCTTCGAGACTGCCAAGGTAAGAACGCTGGCTGAATTAACCTAACAGATGCCTTGCTGGATTAGAGGAAAGGCCCCTTTAGTCCAGAATCTTGTTTTCAGCAGTGGTCTGCTGGATGCCTGTGAGAAACTCGCAGGCGGGTCATGATGGCTGATGGCCATCCCTTCCCTATAGTTTCTCAGAATCTGGTATTCAGAGGAATGGCCCCTCTGAAGATGGAGCTCGCTTTTTCTCAAGCTAACATGGACAGCTAATGATGAGGTCTTTCCTTTTTTATTACATTGTTTTTTCTGAAGCAGTATGCATGGTTCCCCTCTTCCTCCATTTTATCAACAGCCCTGCAAAGTAGGTCTGGTCGAGGAAAAGACAATGATTGGCCTAGTGGATTCCTTGGAGAGCAGAGATTTCAACCTGGATCTCCCCAGTCCCAATTCGTCCAGCTGCTCTAACCACTACACCACCTTTGCATGGATGTGTCTCATTCCTTTTCAAGAGACATGAAAGTCAGTGGCCAAAGCCACACCCTGTGGTTCTGAGATTCATAAATTAATGATGCAAAGCATGAAACAATGCCTCCCTGATGTACTCTGAACCTATGGCTCTCCAAGTTCAGTTGTTTTAAGAAAAAGAGTAATTTCTCTCTGTGCACTCTCTCTGCATCATTTAGAATGTTTCCGTAGCGTCCTTAAGTCTCCCTAAGGAATAAACTAAGCAAGGTGGAGTTCATAGATCACCCTGAGTCTTTTGAAGAAAGATTTCAGGTGCTAAGAGTTCTGATTTGGGTTTGGGCTGTTGAAGTAGGAGAAAAGGGGGTTAATCCTTCCCCCCTGACTCTGTCCCCCCCTACCTGATGACCGGTAACTGTCAGAATAACATAGTGCCTGCTTTCAAAACCATACAGGGGTGGAAAAGTTAAATTCTCTTTCCTCTCAATCCTTATCTGAATGCTTGTTCACAGGATATGTAAGCACCAGATCAACAGCCACATTTCTGGGAACTATAGTTAAATTTGAAAATAGCTATTTTCCAGTTCACATGCCCTGCTTACACGTCTGGCAGACACACTTGGTCTAATAGAGACAAAAAGGCATTTGAACCTGAACACCACTTAATGTCTCATCTCTCACTGACTTATATCACTCAGTGGTTTGTGCTTGAACACTGATAAACTGCATTTGAAGTGATATCAGGTGATGAAAGCTGGATCTGTTTGACCTCTGATAGCTATTTTCACACATGCAAGTCATTTCAGTCACCCAGTGATCAAACATTTATGCACAACAACAAAAATCTAAGCATTACTGATGAACACACACCCATAAACACATTATTTAGGAGAACAATCGTAAAGGCTTTGAAGGTCAGATGTCTAAGTGGAGAAGAAGTATCTATCGTCTGCACCCGGAGCTACTAGGTAACAGCAACTATCTTTTTCCCCCCCTGTCTAGCTCCAGATAGTTTCAGCCACAAAAAATTCTTTCAGATCAGTGGAATGTCCAAAAAGAGTGGCAGCCAAGTAAAGGAAATCTTCCGGATTCTAGATAATGATCAAAGCGGCTTCATTGAGGAAGATGAACTTAAGTGAGTTCTTTTTAAACAACTACTGTTGTCGTTCCGGTTTTCTCTCTTTTGCCCTTCAAAATGGGTCTGGACCAAACTAGAAGAAATTGCAAGGAAATGGATATCCTATGCATGCTTGCTTGCTTGCTTGTTTGCTTAGCAGCTGGGGAGGTACTTTATGAAGGAACTTAAATGATGAAAGTCATGGGTCTCCGCTTGTCTCCAAAAGGCAAATTATGCATGCAGCCCTAATCTGAATCAGGGCCATGTGCTTGCCTTTTACGAACCAATGGCGATTGATTCTCTTGGCCGTGTGTCTTTAAGCTTGGGGGAGAGTGTGGGAAGAACTCTTTTAACTATTTGTTAAAACCCAGCAATTACAGGGGAATCCTGTAATGGAGGAATATTTAGCAACAGAAGGCAAAATGTTTTTGTTTTGATTTGCACGTTATTCTGCAGGGTGCAACTTTTATTTTATCCTCTTTTGGGTCAGGACTTAATTATTTATGTTATTTAAAGATGACAGACAGACAGACAGACAGATAGATAGAGACTCAAACTACCACCAGAGAACAAGCAGCAAAATAACAAGCTTGCGGGGAGGGCGGGATATAAATGCGAATAAATAAATAAATAAATAAATAAATAATTCAAGTTTCATTAATGAAACTGGGGGAGCAGCAGCAGGTCCATTGAGCCCACCCAATGACTCCAAGAGTGAGCTGGAATTTGTTGTTCTTTAAATCAGCACTCAACATTCTTGACATTAGACCTCACCAGTTCTCAAAAACTAGCACTGGAAGACTGAGGCATAACTATACTACAGCAGTCATTCCCACTTTCCACGGAATCCCGGTAGTTGCCATTTGAGAGCAGAGACTTTGTCAATCTCTCTCTAAATAGCAGTTCCCACAGTTCCTCAGCAGAAGCCATGACAGAAAGTAATAGGTTTGTCGTACGAATATGTCAGCACTGCACATTACAGATCCTGTTGGGATTCTGCTCCTCCACCCCCCAAATTCTCCAGTAAAAATACTTGGATGTATCTTATATTGGACCAGCTGAAGCTAGCAAGTTTTCATGTTGCCCCAGGCTCTTGTCTGGGCAGACAGTTTCTTAGCCACTTGATAATGACAGACATCGCAGCCTTTCCCAATGGGATGTAATCCTTCTCTTTCCAGATTTTTCCTTCAGAGGTTTGAGTCTGGAGCCAGAGTGTTAACAGCGGCAGAAACCAAAACATTTCTGGCAGCAGCAGACCATGACGGAGATGGAAAAATTGGGGCTGAAGGTATGAACCTACCTGCTTTTCAATAGCCCACTAAAGATTAGTCCTCTAAACATCTCCTGCATCCTTCCCTGGCCCCTGCTGCAACAGGGAACCCAGGAAAGGCAGCGGGAAGCCAGCTGGCATCCTCTGCAAGATGGGCACCCAAGCCCAATGCCCCATTCACCCCAACACAGAGACCAGCCTTCATCTCCTCAGGAGGGTGGATGCCTTCACCGGGTTTTGTTGGCACCACTGAGCAAGCAAGTAGGGTCAGGGGGGTTTCATCCACTGTCTCTCCAGGCAGGCCCATAGCCATGGTGGTGAAGGGGTGGTGCCCCATCAATCATTTGTCCCTCCAATCAGCATTAGGGGCTAGTGTGAAATCTGTCATATATCTTTCAAGTGTAAATTTTCTATGTAAAAAAGGAAGGGGTTGAGGTTAAGAGTGTAAACCCTGTCATAAATCTTCCAAGGGTGAATTCTCTATGTAATTAGCTAGAACAGAATTAGCAGTTAGCAGGGCTGAAGAGTCCGGATTTTAAAAGCCGGGGGGGGGGGGTAAAATCATTTTGGAGTAAAGCAGAGAGATTAAGGAGTGAAGGGATTTAAATGGTGTTGCGGCAGACGCAGAAGAAAGTAAAGAAAAAGACAGAGGGAATAGGACAGGGTTTCACAATAGTCCCATAGAACTCTTATTGCTGGGGAAATTATTTTTGACAGAACAGGAGACAAATAATAAGGAATTTAGGTCCAGAGGTAAGTGAGCACAAATCTTCTTTTCCCAGTATCTGCTACCCCACAGTAATCTTATTCACAGAGGAGGGTTGTAGTGTTTGCTCTGAAGATGAAATGTTGATGGGAAAGGATCCCTTACCTGTGGGCAACTCAGGTATCACAGTACTGTTCCTTGACCTTATGTTTGGTAACTTAGAAAAGGATCCTACTCGCAGTCTGATCCTATCCACTTGATTTATGTCTTTTATTTACTTTAAATATAGTCTGCCTTTCCCCTGAGACTCAAAATGGATTACACAGTGAAAGTCAATGTAATATTTAACACGAGACATCTAAACAATGCAATAAGAACAGGATTACAGCAATTTGAAACAGAGCGAAAATAATTACACATGATAAATCAAACAATGCAGAAAAGGGTATTACAAAGAAGAAGAAGAGATGGGATTTATACACTGCCCTTCACTACCTAACGGAGTCTCAGAGTGGCTTACAGTCTCCTTTCCCTTTCTGTCACCACAACAGACACCCTGTGAGGTAGGTGGGGCTGAGAGAGCTCTTTCAAGGACTGCTCTTTAGAGAACAGCTCTAAACCAGCAGCTGCATGTGGAGGAGTGGGAAATCAAACCCGGTTCCCCCAGATTAGAGTCCAGGCTCCTAACCACTACACCAAACTGGCAATGCAGTAAAAGCAGGATAATACGTACATCAAATGGGTAGTACATAATAGACTGTGATATAGTCCACAGTCCTGTTCCTTTTATAAAAGCTCCTCACTGAACCATTCCATTATCCTGTAGCCCTATTACCTTTTTTAAAATCCCGTTGAACCATTCTGTTTTACGCAATTGGCAAAATGACAAAAGTGTGGGAGCTGTCCTGACTTCCTCAGAAAAGCCATTCCACAAATTGGAGCCACAATAGAAAATGCACGCGTATGGGCAGTTGCTGATCTTGCCCATTTGTTGGGCGGCACCATTAGAAGCCTTGAGCTAACGAATAACAGAGAAAATAAGGTTGTATTTACAGTGTCAGGTTTCAGTAACTGGAAGAAAGGCTCCCACATTTCTTTAATGCTGCAAACATTTTTATAAAGTTTATACAGAATAGGACTGTATAGATTATGCCACAGTATATGCTACATATTACTGATCTATTATATTTCTATCATGCTCATACAGCATTGTTTACATTTTTTGTAATTCCATTTTCGGCATTGCTTGACATAGTGTGTTCAATACTTTTTTTTTTGCACTTTTATAATTTTTGTAAGCCTAGTCCTATTGCATTTCTTGCTAGATCTCTCATGCTGTTTGATTACAATGTTCTATACCATGTAATCCATCTAGTCCAGGGGTGGGCAATTGTTTTGGCTCGGGGGCCACTTTGTGGGAGCAGAGGTTAGCGGAGGGCCGCACCTTTTAAAATGATTGCAAAGGAAAAATTGGGGGCGGAAGAGCCGGGGGGGGGTGAGAAGAGAAGGAAGAGATCCTCCCAAAGCCTGCTCACAACGGGCATGGCCTCCCCTCCTCCGCCCTCCCCCCTGCACTGCCGCCCCCGTCCACCTCCTCCCTGGCTCGCATGCCTCCCAGTACCACAGGGGACCAGCTCTGGGTGGGAGGAGTGGCTGCCCACCCAGCTTCCTGCCTCTCCCCCAGCCAGGCCGACCCCCTGAGCACCGGCCGCACAGTGTGCCCACCGCCAGGCAAGCGGGCAGACAAGTGGGGTCCTACCCCTTGGAGTGCTCTGTCTCCTCCTCATTGTTGCCGTCAATGCCGCAGATGTCCTGGTCGTCCAGCTCGAGGCTCTGCTGGCTGGCTGCAGACTTGCTGTCCTCCACCATCATGTGGCCTACTGTCTTGGCGGGCCACAAAAAACTCTGTGGTGGGCCACATGTGGCCCGCGGGCCGCAATTTGCCCACCCCTGATCTAGTCTCAAGTAGAAAACTGGTAAATAACTAATAAAGTATAAATCAGTCAATCAATCAATAATAATGGGCTGACCATCACTATACTCATTCCCCCCCCGCAATAAAAAATTTCTGGCTACAGGCCTGCGTCCATGACTGGCCTGCATAGCCTAGCCAAGTGGCTCTTCCCTCCAGGGTAAACAGCAGTATGCTTTTCTGATCTGTTTTTAACAGGCCAGGAGAGAAAGCAGGCAGGAAGCACAATAAACCCACAGAATGTTTTCCCTCGACTCTTTACTGACCAATAGGATGCCCTAGGGTTGCCAACCTCCAGGTGGGGCCTGGAGTTTTCTTGGAACTATAACTGATCTCCAGGTAGAGATCGGTTCCTCTGGAGAAAATGGCTGACATTCTATCCTTTCCCAAATCCTGCCTCCCCCCAGACTACAACTACACATCTCCAAGAATTTCCCAACCTGGAGTTGACAACCTCAGGGTGCCCACAGCAGGCTTGTTCTTACTTCCTCAGGAATGGGGGGGTGGGTTTTAGCTGAGTTATCTATGTTAAGTGTACCAGTTTTACAACAGACGTGATGGAAAAGTCAGTATTAAGATAGGAAGAAAGCTGAAGCAAAGCTCTAGAAAAGGAGCGATAGATTCCAGATAAAAGAGGCTAACTTCTCCTGTTCCCTCAAGGCTTTTGTCTAGAAGATATCTGCTAAGTATTAACACCAATATCTTAAGCAGTGCTGCTCCTTTCCACATCGACTGAAGTCAATGAGCTTACAAGGGTGCACTTCCATTTAGGATAGTGTTCTTAGATACTTTTTGTTTCCACATTGGAGTCACACACTTCTTCTGTTAGTAATGAGATGCTTAAGGTTACATGCACTGATATACTAAACTCATAAACGGTTATGGATAGTCTGACAATCAGACTATAGTACTGATGGCGTAACAATAAGGAGTGTCAGTTCCCAGAGAATACGCGGGAAACTTTTTTCTCGGGAAATAATGATGCTGAACATTCTAAAAATCAGTTCACAGAGACCTGAGATCATGACAGCCAAACAGTTTCTCTCCACACCAGAACCTTTCATGTTTCAAGGCTAAGACACAAGATAAGCGGCCAGAAGGTAGCTAACTGTCTGCGCAGGCGCGGGTAATATGCCAAGCGAAGCATGAGCCAAGCAAGCAGGGAGGCGGGGGTGGCGGGCGGTAGGCTGGCTGACTCCGCATTCCTAGGGGCTGGGTAGAATGCCTGTTGTGAACTCTTGGGCAGGACCTGTGGGGAAGCTTAAAGCAAGGCTAAATGTGTATAGGCTCAAAGCAAGATTAATATACTGGTATAGCATAGACACACAAGAATACAGGGCAGGCACTGAAATATATGGCAGGCACTGACAAGTGGCACCCTTCTAAGAACTTTGACTTCAATGGACCTAGAAAGATGGATCTGGGCTTAGGGTGGCACTTAAAATATATTCCAACGGAAGCTTTGACTGTGCAGGGTTTCACACTGCCCTCTCTCTCTAACATCATCCCACCTTCCCCACCTTCATGTTGCTTGTAACTTCACGAATGTTTGCCTAAAAGAGGTACTCACCAATGCGTTTGACAAAGTGAGCTCTGACTCATGATGAGCTGATGCTGGAACCTTTCAAGGTGTCAGTGGACTTCTGCTTGGGTTTTGCTGCAACAGGATGAACACCACTATCCCCCATGAACCATCATCGAAAGGAGCAAAGGGCAGGACTGGCTCAGCCCCACTGCTAAGGGTTGCCAATTCTGGGCTGGGAAATTCTTGGGGACAGAGCCTGGGGGAAGTGGAGTTTGGGGAGGGATATCACGGGATATCACACCATAGAATCTACCATCCAAAGCAGCCACTTTCTCCACTGATCTTGGTCACCTGGAGATCATTCTGGGAGATCCCCAGGCTGTGCCTGGAGGTTGGCAACTCTAAGCACTGCTCTGCTCCACCACGCAAGAGCTTCCTGCATGCCTGGCTGGCCTGGAGTTTGGATGGTTGAACCTTCAGCCCGCCAAGCACCAACCGCAGATGCAGGGGGGTAACCTGTCACTCCTGGGGGGTAGCCTGTCTTCCCCCCCAAATCGCTGAGTGTTCTGGTATGTGTGAACTCAGATGCCACACACACACATAATCACATTTCAATACAGCTAAATTACTGAAGGGCTGGATTTCCTTTTATAAATATGTGAGGGTGCCAAAGGTTTCTTTTTTTCTGTCAAGTATATAAGTGGCTGCCAGTATGAATTTTGTGACCCTTGTGAATCACTTTTCCCCTCCTGCTTTGGTGTAGAATTCCAGGAAATGGTGCACTCCTAAAGGCGCTGGAAATGACCATGCGTGACGAAAGGACTGACACACCTATAGGAGACCCTTCTCCCAAATCTTGTAAACCCAGGAATCCCTCGTTACCTTGGTTTCTTTTGCCTCAACCGTGTGTTACTGGTTTATAGATTTCGGCGAGGAACTGTGACTGCACTAGTCAATGCAAGTGATGTCACGCTAGTGTAGATGTTTGGCAACCATCTTAGCCACCGCTGCACTGGAAAAAAAAAATTAAACAGATATTCTCACTGTGTTCTTGTGGCAGAGTCTATCCTTCTTCTAACCAATATTCTGAAAGGTGCCGTGGATTATCATGATGGCACCCGATTTTCGAATCGCCAGGCTCGTGTACCTACTCAGCTGTGACAGTTGCACCTTTGGCTACTGGGAACATGGTCAGGATGCCAGTCTCCAGGGCCAGCGTCAGCATACCCTGAGGTGGGGCATCTGCCAGGGCCCAGGACTTACAACGGGGCCCACTGCCACCGATCCTCTCCACCCGTGTTCCCAGCTGTCCGGTGTCACTGGGGAAGGGCTGTGTGGGAGATGGCCAGGGCAGCCATACTCCCAGCTGCACGCACACGAGCCAGGGCCGTCGGGGAATGCTTGTACAGGTGGTGCAGGCAACTAAGCATGGGTGATGGTAAAATGATGCACAAGCAGGTAGGGGGTAGATAGGAAGGCATGAGGGGGACCTGATGGTGGGAAGACCCTTTTGGCTTAGGGGCCCCCTACACCTGGAACTAGCCCTGTAAATCTCCATGCTAGCCTTGAGACGCTAAACACCTACCATTCCCCTCCTATGGGCTAACTCCACCTCTTACATTGGTTGTATGCTGGTTGAACAGTTTTGTCTTCCTCAGTGTTGGGATTCAGGGGGAAACAGAGAGCCAAAACAGAAGGTGTTGTGGAGCACCTGTGGAGGGGATGGACAGTCCATTTCCTATCCCTAACCTGTTTTACTATCCTCGTCCTACTGCTCATGAACGGAGTGTTGTGTGTGTGAAAGGGAGAGAAGGGGTCTCCTTACACGCAACTCATAAGTTAAAGCCTGCAGGGGAGTAAAGGCCTATTTACAAGCAAGGCAGGAAGCAGGTGTGGAAGGGAAGCTACAGATAAAAAGGAGCTGCAAGTAAACTTGTTGGTCCAAAGAAAACCCCAAAGTGAAAACCACATAATACCTTTCATTAGAACCAACTAGGGTTGCCAGCCTCCAGGTGGGGCCTGGGGATCTCCCGCTTTTACAACTGATCTCCAGCTATCAGAGGTCAGCTCCCCTGGAGAAAATGGCTGCTTTGAAGGGTGGACTCTATGGCATTGTACCATGCTGAGGCCCCTCCCCTCCCCAACTCCCACCTTCTCCTGGCTCCACCCCCAAAGTCTCCAGGTATTTTCCAACCCGGACTTGGCAACCCTAGGACCAACCAAAATGATACAAAAGAGCTTGAAAGCTTTCAAGTTCCCAAGAATCCCTTGTCCCGCTGAATTTGTTCCTGCTCCTGCTGCTTTTAACTTCCAGCCTTGTGAAAAATTCTGCAGCGCTCGAAAACTTGCACGCCTTGCATCACTTTGGCTGGTCTTAATATAAGGCATTACATGGCTTTTATTTCTGGCCACAGATAAAAGGCAGAGGAAGAATGAACCTTGTTGGCAACAAGAAAGGGAACAAAGCACCCAGAAGCAGAAAAGAGTCCGGCATACGCAATCCCCTGTCCTCTGAATAACATCAAAAGGGGCCCATAGTTTGTCGTACCTCCTTTCCTTATACTCAAAAACATTTTTGCACTTTGGTGGGGAGGCTGAGGTCCAGAGCCTCCTTTTCCTAGAGAGGAAGTGGCTGGTCAGACAATCTAGGTATGTGTAGGTACGCCTGAGATAGCCCTTCCTATTTCACAACAGCACTCCAGCACCAAGATCTGGACCCTACCCGCAGAGCATCCGCCTTATCTTTGTCACCAGACTGTTGTCAGGATTAAAGATGTTGGCAGAGTAATTGTGAGGCTTCTGTACTATCAGCAAGAGATCAGACCTTTGTAGTTAAACAGAGTTCTTTATTTCAAATACTGGAACAGGGTCTCGACGTTTGTTAGAGATGTCAAACAAAGAAGCTTTGGGTTGATATACCTACAGGCATAGCTGCATAAACAAATTCCTCCAATCAGCATGCATACAAAATGCGGGAAAATAAATGGGACCGTTTGTTCCCACCAAAGGTGAGAAAGTTGTAAAAATTCCCCTCTTGCCCTGAGTGACCCAGATGTGCTAATTCCTAGGCAAAACATTTGGGCAGCGACCATAAAATAACTTTCAAGGCTATACCCACTCTGATAGCACCCTGAGAGACTTTGGCAGGAGGGGGAGGAAACCATGGCCAGATAGCGGTTGTTTATGTGACGCATTGGAATGTAAGAGGCCATCCTCCCGGAGGGAAAATGTAACACTAAGCAAGACAGCAATTTCTACTTCAAGGCAAGCAATAAAACATGTAAGTGATAACGGGGTACAAAGAAACAGAAAGTAACTTTTCCGAACAGCATAGTATAAGCAACCTATTGTCTGAATCCTGACTAATTAACACAGCAATGGTGCACAACCTGATTAAAGAGTCGATAAAGGTTTGTTTAGGAATTAACATACTTGAAGGGAAAGAGGAGAAACAGAGAGAGGTTCCTAACTACATCTCTAGCTGAGAGAGAGAGAGAGTGTAAGACTGAGTATGGCGCTTCCGAGCAGAAGGGGGAAATTGCCCTAATAGCAATCTGGAGACAGACAAGGGCCTATTATGTATGCACATTTTACTGCAGATTTTCAGAGAAGTAAGCTTTTAAGCTTCGGATTCTGTACCCACCTTGTGCACCATGCTTTTCCCTCCAATGTATTTATTCTGCAGTTACAATAAAAAAAAAACAGTTTTCTAAACTGGGATGGAACATCACTTGTGACGTGCAGGGGGTGACGTCCAAAGTTGTTGTTTTTTAAATTATGCAATTGCCCTATTACAGCTGCGCAGTAGCATCCAGCAAACGCCTTCCATTTAAAAATGATCCGGAGCAAATGCACACACGCCCCAGGGCACATACACACACAAAAGGGAGTAGAGTTTAAAAGGAAAAAAATGTCCCACTCTGGTTATTCCTGTGCACAGACAGGAATAAATCTATAAACTTTTAGGCAAAGCCAAAAGACAAGTTGAGGTGGGGGGGGGAGAAGAAGAGGTAAAAAGGGCGCACCCAGTTGAAAGCCACAAGGCACACTTACTTGGGGGCAAGTACTGAAATCCTTGGGCCTTACATCCGATAACCAGATTGCAGAAGGGAAATACAGAGATCTACACAATGCACGACAACCCTCATATTTTCCAGAAGAAGAGATTGGATTTATACCCCACCCTTCACTTGGCGTCTCAAAGCAGCCTACAATCTCCGTCCCTTCCTCTCCCCACAACAGACACCCTGTGAGGTAGGTAGGGCTGAGAAAGCTCTTTGAGAACTGCTCTTGAGAGAACAGCTCTGAGAGAACTGTGGCTTGCCCAAGGTCACACGAGCAGCTGCATGTGGAGGAGTGGGGAATTAAACCTGGTTCTTCCACATTAGAGCCCACGCTCTTAACCACCACACCAAACTGCATCTCTCAGAGAGAAAACCCCGTTAGCACAACCTGAGCCCACTGTCAACAATAAACAACCAAGAACACTTCATCATCCTATTTCAGGGAAATCAGAGGTGGAAGAATCTAACGTGCATTAAGGGAGGGGGTCTGATCTACCTGACCACAGGGAGATAAAGCTCTTGGAGAGGTGTGTGGGGTACAGGTTACTCCAGGAAAAAGGAAGATTGGGTGCCACTGATGAGATTCCCCCTCCCCCAGCTGGTGGAGCAGGGCACAGCCTCCCCCGCCCCCAGCTCTGTGCTTGCAATGCACTTTCTTTCCCTTTCGACAGAGTCCAAGACACAAGCACAGGACTCCTCCCCAGCTTTCCCCCCTCCCCAATACCCTGCAAGGTAAACAGTGGCCAGCAATACGGGAAGGAAATCGGAGAAAGACAGGGAGAAACAATAGCCACAATGCATGGTCTCTCTTTACATCTCATGTCACTAGACTCATGTAGCTTGTAAAAAAATAATAAATGTAAAAAAGTAATCAATGGAGCTTGCCACGAATGAATGGCAGAAAGTACCGAGTGGGCAGAATGACCTCAGTGTGGGTGGGGGGGGGGGGTGACCTCTGAGGGGCAGCAAAGGGGCATAGGGAAATCCAATGGAATCTGTATGCTTTTGAATTACCTCCAGCTCAGAAGTGAAACAAGGGAAAAATCGGCACAAGATCACTCTCAGAAAACCCGGGGAAACAGTCACCTTTTAAGTATTGAGCAGGAGGCGATGAATTCAAACAAACAGGCTTTTATTCAGTTACATAGTTCAGCTCAAAAGACAGTTCTAAGAGAGCAGCACTTTCATTTATACTGTTCCAACACATAACTTTCAACAATGTAAATGCCGTATTTTTCGCTCCATAAGACGCACCTGACCATAAGACGCACCTAGCTCTGCTCGGTGCTGTAGCTTGGGAAAGGTGAGGGGGGTTTAAGACGCACACACTTTCCCCCCCACTTTTTGTGGGAGAAAAAGTGAGTCTTATGGAGCAAAAAATACGATATATACAAGCAATACTATTGGACCCAAGCAGGGCTCAGCGACTGGGTATCTAGATTGGCTTCAGGACCAATGGGAGTCTTTATTAATCAGCCAATAGGAATTGGAGCTTTAGGATACCAGAGCCCTTTCCAAGCTATTACTGCTTCATATTCTAAACAAACACAACACACCAGAAAGCAAACCGTGCACTGAAGAGAGGAAACACAATGCAGAACGGAAAAGAAAACCCGACAGCCATGCACAGTGACTGTGGGGCAAAACACCCATGCGTAATAGGCCAAGGAATGACCCTTAAAAGGGGAGAGGGTGCCGACCTCAATACCCTATCTCAGGGGTGGGCAATTGTTTTGGCTCGGGGGCCACTTTGTGGGAGCGGAGGTTAGTGGAGGGCCGCACCTTTTAACATGATTGCATTCATTAGTTAACTTTGCATTTCAGAAAAGGTATAAATTGTATCATAAAAATCAATAAATATAAATTAAATAAAACAGTGGTAGTTTTATTCAATTTATTTATTGTGCTAATTTCATATCATCTATAGCTGCAAGCACACTTAATTTTAGAATCCGTTTAATGAGACAAATGTACCCTATCACACTTTTCTACAATTTTTTGAAATCAGATTGCTTGTTGAGATTCTCATCACAGCCTGCAAGTTAAAGTCTGTCAAAGAGCATCTATATTTACTCTTGTTGATCTTCATGCAAGAAAAACTTTGCTCACAAATATATGTAGACCCAAATATAGAGAACATTTTCCCAGCAAATTTCTTCATACATGGAAATTTTTTCAGCAGACAAAGATTTGTAAAAGTCAACTAATGTCACAGCATTAAACATTTCTTTCACAGTGTGATCTGACTGCACGTCAATAAGTTCAAGCTGCAGCTCCTCAGGCGCTGTATCAATATCAGCAGTGATGGGATAAGAGAGCAAATTGAATTTAGGCTCAATTTTCTTGAAGTCCTGAAATCTTCTTGGCGGGCCGCAAAAAACTCTGTGGCGAGAGTCCTGCTCAAAGTAGTCAAGGATCAGATCTCGGTTGGTTAACCACAGTTCTTTATTACCTATTCCTACATTAGTACAGCATCTCGGGTTATTGTCAGAGATGAGACAAATAATACAAGCGGGTCTATTATACCATTCCAAGGAGTTTGAATTACCCATAGGTAGCCAATCCCCTGTAGGGAAAATTGGCGGGCTAAAAGGTGTCTTGACCGTTTGGTTCACACAGGAAAAAAGTGAGGTGTTAAGCAGTAAATTTCCCTTCTCAAACCAGACCCCTCCGTTCACATAACAATTCATGGCTCCAAGGTTCTTTAGCATAGATAAGAGATGAGAGCCTTCCTCCCCTTGAAGTTACTGCCGGGGCAGCTGGAATGCGGAGGCAGGGATGAGAGGCCTCCTTGTTCTCACCCTTAGGGGTTGTCACCCTCCCGACCAAGACAGGATTAATACAGGTCCAATACATAAGGATTATAAGGGTACATAGTATGCATGCAAGATTACATTGACTGAATTGACAGATTCTGACACCCTGCCCTCCCCATAATTCCCTTCACCTAGCTTTCTCAGGGAACATTTTATGAAACAGTTTGGTCAACCTGGGGGCATGAACATGTTCAGAACGAATCCATTCATTGTGCTCCGGGCCGAAATCTAACCATCTAACTAAGTAATACAAGTGGCCCCTTTTCATCTTGGAGTCAAGGATTTCAGTTATCTCGTAGTGTGGACTCCCCTCCTTCATCAGTGGAGGAGGAGCTGGAGGAACTGGATGCCATGCATTCGGCCCAGGATCTTTCTTCAGCAGGCTGAAATGAAACACAGGGTGCACAGAACTTAGTGATTTAGGTAGTTCCAGTTCAAAGGAGACATCAGAGATTTTACGTAGCACTTTATAAGGTCCAACATATTTCCATCCCAATTTCCTGCTGGGCTGCAGCCCATGGATATTTTTAGTAGAGAGATACACGGAGTCCCCGGGTTGAAGATCCCATCCCGGTGCTCGCCCTCTGTCAGCATATTTCTTGTAGTCCTCTTTGGCATGGTCCAAGGCTTTCCCAATTAATGGCCAGGAGTCCTGGAGGCTGGACCACCAACTCTTAAAGTCCGAAGGGGGGGTCTGGGGGTCCTCCTTGAGGGTAGGGAGTGGTTTACCTTCAAAGCCCCCCACTGCCATGAAAGGTGAAACCCCAGTGGAGGAGTGCACGGCATTATTGTAACTATATTCTGCAAAGGGTAGTAATTCCACCCAATTATCTTGGTGGTAGTTTGTGTAACATCTTAAGAATTGCTCAAGAATTTGATTAGTTCGCTCGGATTGGCCATCGGTTTCTGGATGGTAACCCGAGCTTAAGGCAGGTTCTATGTCCATTAGTTTCAACAGCTCCCGCCAGAAGGTGGCAACGAACTGACTTCCGCGATCAGATACCACCCTTTTCGGAAAAGCATGTAATTTTATCACGTGGTTGAAGAAAGCTTTAGCCATCCCTTTGGCTGTGGGTAACTGCTTGAAGGGGGTGAAATGGGCTTGTTTAGAGAAAGTGTCCACTACTACCCAAATCACTGTTTTTCCCTTAGATGGGGGCAAATTGGTAATAAAATCCATGGCTATGTCTTCCCAGGGTCGGGAAGCAGTGGGTAGGGGGTGCAACAATCCGGGGACTTTACCCCCCCGTTTTTTACACATTAAACAGGTTTGGCATGCTGAGACGAAGTCCGAGACATCCCGGCGCATGCGCGGCCACCAGAATTGACGCTGGATCAGGTTAAGTGTCTTTAGGAACCCAAAGTGCCCAGCGAGCTTTGAGGAGTGGCAATTTAGCAAGATTTCCTTGCGTTTGGTCTTAGGCACCACTAATTTGTCCCCATGTAGCCAACAATGGTCCTCTCTTTTGGAACACTCTCCCACCGTTTCCAACTCCTCTATTTCTTCAGGAGCATACTCCCCCCCCCACTGGCAGTTCCCAGTGGTTAGCTCGGCTCTCTTTGTTTTGCTCCGGGTGACAACCGCCCCTCCCAGCTGCTGGGGGGAGAACATGGAATCAAACACCTCTTCTTTCACACTCTCATGTTGGGGCAATCTGGACAATGCGTCTGCCAGGGAGTTAGCCTTCCCGGGGAAATGTTTTAATACAAAGTTAAACTTTGAAAAGAAGTCAGCCCAGCGCAGCTGCTTGGCGTTGAGGGACCGCTGCGTGCGCAAAGCTTCTAGGTTCTTGTGATCCGTCCATATTTCGAACGGAGTTTGCGCTCCTTCCAACCAGTGGCGCCACGTAGTGAGCGCTAATCTAATGGCCGCGGCTTCCTTGTCCCACACCGACCAATTCCTTTCTGTTTCGTTAAACTTTTTTGAGATGTAAGCTAAGGGGTGCAGTTTCCCCTCCGAGTCCCTTTGTAAAATGGCCCCCCCCATGGCTACATCCGAGGCATCGACATGGATTATAAAGTCTTTCGTCTCATCCGGGTGAGCCAGAATGGGCTCAGAGGTAAAAAGAGTTTTTAAAGCCTCAAACGCCTTCTGACACTCCCCATTCCATGCCAGTTTCTCCCCCGGCTTTCCCGCCTCGGGCCCCCTCCCCTTGGTTTTTAACAAGTCCGTTAAGGGGAGGGTGACTTTAGCAAAGTCCTTGATGAAGGTCCGGTAGAAGTTACAAAATCCTAAGAGGCTCTGCAACTGCTTTCTCGTGCGCGGAGCCTCCCATTGCACCACCGCCTCCACTTTCCCCGGGTCCATTTCCAACCCTTTCTGAGAAATGCGGTAGCCCAGGAAGTCCACGGACTCACGGTGAAACTCGCACTTAGACAGTTTCACAAAAAGCTGGTTTTTTAGTAACGTTGAAAGAACGTCCCTGACCAGAGTCACATGCTCGTCCTTATCAGTAGAATAGATCAAGATATCATCTATGTAACATAACACGCCCTTAAACAGGTGCTTGTGCAACACTTCATTGATTAAACTCATAAAGACCCCGGGCGCGCCACTTAAGCCGAACGGCATCACTAGGTATTCAAATTGCCCCAAGGGGGTGTTAAAGGCAGTCTTAGATTCATCCCCCTCCCTTATGCGCACCCTGAAGTAGGCATCTCGCAGATCCAACTTGGTAAAAATCTTCCCCTTGGCCGCCTCCGCCAAGAGGTCCTTTATTAACGGGAGGGGGTAGGCATTAGAGGTGGAGACTGCGTTTAGCCCCCGGTAGTCCGTGCACAATCGTAAGCCTCCGTCCTTTTTCTTTCGGAACAGCACGGGCGCCGCAAAAGGGGACTTGGCGGGGCGGATAAACCCTCTTGCCAGGTTTTTATCCAAGAACTTCCGCAGTTCGTCCCGTTCCGCCGGACTCATGGAATACAATTTACCCTTCGGGAGTTTCTCGCCTGGGAGGAGCTCTATGGCACAGTCCGACAGTCGATGGGGGGGCAACTCGTCCGCCTCGGTCTCACTGAACACTTCTAGCAAGTCTCTATATTCTTTAGGCACCATGGCAGGGGCAAGGGCGAGTGCGGGCGCGGGAGAAGGCGGGCTGGGAGGTCCGGGGCCCCATCCTGGGTCCCATCGGTGGCTCTGGCAGCGTTCGTCTACCCACGAAATCTTCCCCTCGCTCCATTTAATGTAAGGGTCGTGCGCCCCGAGCCAGGGGCTGCCCAACACCATGGGGAACTGGGCATTCGGGGTGATGACAAAAGCTCGCTTCTCCCAGTGCTCCCCCGTTCCCAAAATCAAGCTCTCAGTCTCTGCTATGCACTCCTCCTTCATTTCTGACCCATCCATCTGGGTAAACTTCAGGGGTTCTGCTAACGGGGTGACTTTGGGTCCCAACCCCTCCACTACCAGGGGGCTGATTAGGTCTCGCGCGCACCCAGAGTCAATTAGAGCGCGAACCCTCATGTGGGTACCTGATCCGGGGGTCACCACCGTCACTACCATATATAACAGGGGGCCAGGGATGCTCACCGGAGATGGCGCTTCTTGGCGGGGGACCTGCAGCTCTGCGCCGCTCACTGCAGGCCGTTGGAGTTTCCCGACATCTGCGCTTCCATCAGCTCCAGCTCTCCCTGATCGCTCGCCACCCCTTCCAGCTGTAAAGCCCGGGGCTTCATGGGAGTTTTCCCCCTGGTCGGAGTGCTCCCCGTTCCGGGGGTTGAGGTCTTCGGGCCTTTTCCCCCTCCTCTGGGACACGCTGAGGCGAAGTGGCCACTCTCCCCACACTTCATACACAACCCCTGTCGAAACCTCGCATCACGAACGTCTTGCACATTGGATCGGGGCTTCGCTCGAGGGCCTGCTCTGCTGGCTGCCGTCGCGGACGCTCCCATCTTGATCAGGGCGAAGCGTTCTTCCATGTCGGTAGCGGCTCTCATCCAGGTGTTCAGTGTGCCCGGGCGACCCCCTAGCAGCACTGTCTCGTAGATTTCCGGGTTCAGGCCCTCCCAATACTTCTCCATGAAGAGTTCCTCCGGCCATCCATGGATCTTGGCAGCGATACGCCGGAACTTGTCAGTGTATTCCCTCACTGACGACCTTCCTTGAAACAGCTTCCTCAGTTGATTTCTGGCTTTTTCCTCACCCAGCGGGTCCTCGAACTGATGCCGGAGGGCCCACATAAAATTGTTCAGGGAGCGCAACTCAGGGCCAGGGTTGTCGTGCAGACTCACATACCAATCGCTGGCGGTGTCTTTCAGCTTGGACCCGATGTAGCCGATGCGATCCTTCTCGGTAGGGTATAGGTGACCCCAACTGTCCAGGAATCTCCCGATCTCCAGCGTGAAGAAACGCAGCTTCTCGGGGTCCCCATCGAAAGTAGTCGTCAACGGGTCGGAAGGGGGTGGGCGAGCGGCCAGCGCGGCCGGGGCTGGGGCCGGCACGGGAACGGGCCCCGGAACTGGAGCTGGGACGACCGGCGGGGCTGGTTGCGCCGGTAGAGCGGGCGCCTGCGGCTGAGCTGGAACCCCTCCGGGTGCCTGCTGCTGCTGTGGGGCTCCGACTCCTTGACCGAGGAGGGCGCCTTGCATCGCCACCATAGCGTCGCGAAATTGGTGCTGGAGATCGAGGGCCAACTCGCGGAGCTCGGCGGTGAGTTGAAGCCGTAGGTCTCCCATCATCTGATCCAGCGGGACCGTCTGCTCCTCGCGATACGGATCGGGCCCATACAGATCCAGTCCCTCCTCTTCGGGAGGCGGGCGACGCGGCCCTCCACGGTAGATCGGCTCGCGGTCGTCTCCTAGGTAGCTCGGTCTCCCTCGATCGGGCTGGTCTCCGGTGAGTGAAACTCTCACCCCTTTCCTGTCGTGCACCCATGAACTCACGGGTCGGCCCCCGAAGTGGCTCCAGGCGTACTGGGGGGTCACGTTCTGATGGGTAATCGGGCGGCGCGGAATGTAGTAAGCCCCCTGGCTCGTGGTCACCGGCACCTCGGGACCTCCTCCGCCGCCGCCACCCCTGTTCCCCGGATCCGCCGGGGTAACGGGAGCCTCCTCTGGAGTAGTAGGTTTGAGGGGGACAAGGTCGTCTTCTGACATGGTCAGGAACGGTTGAGTCCCAATCACAGATCTCTGACAATCTGTGAGAGTCCTGCTCAAAGTAGTCAAGGATCAGATCTCGGTTGGTTAACCACAGTTCTTTATTACCTATTCCTACATTAGTACAGCATCTCGGGTTATTGTCAGAGATGAGACAAATAATACAAGCGGGTCTATTATACCATTCCAAGGAGTTTGAATTACCCATAGGTAGCCAATCCCCTGTAGGGAAAATTGGCGGGCTAAAAGGTGTCTTGACCGTTTGGTTCACACAGGAAAAAAGTGAGGTGTTAAGCAGTAAATTTCCCTTCTCAAACCAGACCCCTCCGTTCACATAACAATTCATGGCTCCAAGGTTCTTTAGCATAGATAAGAGATGAGAGCCTTCCTCCCCTTGAAGTTACTGCCGGGGCAGCTGGAATGCGGAGGCAGGGATGAGAGGCCTCCTTGTTCTCACCCTTAGGGGTTGTCACCCTCCCGACCAAGACAGGATTAATACAGGTCCAATACATAAGGATTATAAGGGTACATAGTATGCATGCAAGATTACATTGACTGAATTGACAGATTCTGACACCCGCATGTGGCCCCCGGGCCGCCATCTGCCCTATCTCATTGTCTCCTTGCTGCCCTATCTGCCTGTCTAATTGTCTTCTTCTCTTCTTCTTTGTACACCAGACATTACCTTTTCCAACAAAAGAGCTGTACACAAAAGGTGGTGTTATGGCAGGGATGGGCAACCTTTTGGAGTTCTAAAAAAATGCAACGTCCACCTGTCAGTGTGCTTGTAAACAATGAGGGGTGGGCATGGCAGAAACACTAAGGATCTGGAGGAGAGAACTGATCCAGCAGCCTCTGGGAGGATGCGGCCAAGATCACCAGGAGAATTCCATTCATTTTCAGACATCCTAGTTCAGATAACACCACAGCTTAGATTTTGACAGCTCCTGAAATTAAATGCTAAATATGTACATCACTCAGAGGCATTTGCCACAGACACACACATCCCTCTCAGGCCTTCACAATTCTTGGCAATGGGTCAGCACAATGCGAATCAGGCATCCGTGATACATTTCACAGCACGACTAAAAATATGGTGTTTGGATTATGGGGGTCTAGACTGAGCATCAAGTCTTTGGGGTATTTCACTGCTCCATTCTACAGGTATTCCAAAGTGCTCAATTGGGGGAGGGGACAGGCCTGTGATGACCCTCCTCTCCTCCCATCTGCCCATTCCTTCCTCCAGCTACTGCCTAAGGGTTCATGTACATGGTTTATGAGAGCTGGCTTCAAAAGACCATTTCCTCACAATTTCAAGGATCACATATTTGAAGAAGAAGACGACGAAGAGATTGGATTTATACCCCGCCCTTCACTCCCCAAGGGAGTTTCAGAACGGCTGACAAACTCCTTTCCTTTCCCCTCCCCACAACAGATACCCTGTGAAGTAGGGGGGGCTGAGAGAGCTCTGAGACAACTGTCCTTGAGAGAACAGCTGGTACAGAGCTTGCCCAAGGTCATCCAGCAGGTGCAAGTGGAGGAGTGGGGAATCAAACCCAGTTCTCCCAGTTTAGAGTCCGCACACTTAACCACTACACCAAACTGACTCTCCAAACTTGCTCTGACTTCCTGTTTAGAATATACTTATGGGGGAGAAACACTTTAAAGCCATATACCTTTCATAACCATTATGGATTTCAAAACTCCTTGGAAACCCTGTATGAAAACATACTGTTTCAGATCCAGACATCACAACAGTGAAAGCAGGGGAGACAGAATATTCGTGCAACTTACTGCAAACCTTTCCAGCATTCCATGCTGAGGGCATTTGGGACTCACAAATGAGTAGAAGGTCCTATTTACCGGGTTCACTGAACACGCTGACCAATGTTTCCTAAAATACAGAACATACCATACTAGAATCAAATGTTTAAAAATCTACATTTAAGATATATTTTTAAAATTCTACATTTAAGATATACAGTGGAGCTGTCCTGACTCAGAACATGGTTATTTTTGCCCACCCACAATTCTAAATTCTGGCCCATCATTTTCACAGTTCCTGGTAGCTCAGGCCAGGTCAAAGGTCAGGCCTTGCAAATTGACTATGTCATGTAGTAGAGATTTTCCAGTTGTATTCTGTTTATCTATTGTCTTCATTTATGCCCTACCCTTTTCTCCAATGGGGACCCAAAGTGGCTTAATTCATTCTAAGTACCCCAGCGAGCACTACGATCAGGTTCCCAGAACTGCCTGGTTCTTCCAGGGCCTACGGAGGCCCGGTTGGCGGCCACAAGGGCCAGGGCCTTTTCAGTGGCAGCCCCGCAATGGTGGAATGAGCTCCTGGATAACATCAGGGCCCTGCGGGACTTCTTACAGTTCCGCAGGGCCTGCAAGACGGAGCTCTTCCACCAGGTGTTCGAGTAGGGGCTGCTTCAACATTATAGCCTTGGCCCGACCATTGAAGACTGCCAATCAGGACCATCTGCACCATAAATTGGAAGCTCTGAAGATCAAAGAAGCCTGCTGGTGCCGCTCAGATAAGAATGCTGAAGTTCGCCATCTTGTACTGTACTTTTAAAGCTTGTATTGTATGTTTTATATAGTGGTTGTTTTTATGGAATTTTATTGTATAGGAACTGTGTTGTTAGCCGCCCTGAGCCTGCTGAGAGGCGGGGAGGGCGGGATAGAAATCTAAATAATAAATAAATAAATAAATTCTCTTCTCCATTTTATCCTCTCAACAACCTGTGAGGTAGTTTAGGCTGAGAGTGTGTGACTGGCCCAAGATCACCCAATACGCTTCCATGGCAGAGCTGGGATTCAAACCGCATCTCCCAGAGACTAGTCAGACATTCTAACCACTATACCACACTGGCTTTAATTATCTCGGAAGCTTATCAAGGGCTCCTTGATTAGAAAACCCATAATAAGGTGTATGTGTGTTATGTGCAGTCAAGACACTTCCTACTTATGGCAACCCTCTGAATTAATGCTCTCCAAAACATCATATTGTTAACAGACTTGCTCCAGTACTGCAAACTGAAGGCTGTGGAGTAGACCACAAAGACAAGAATGCACGCAAGAAGAGGCATGATAAACCTCAGTGATACATGATGATTTTGTGAACACAATGTATGGCTTTTTTAGCACACAAAATGAATTAGACAAATGTTCCCTGAGGACAGGAACATTGGGTTAAGGAGCTCAAGCCTGAACCCTGTGGGTCCCCATGGCAGTTGCACACAAGGAACCCGACAGTTGTTTAATTTTGTATTATTTCTTTTTTTAAAAATTATTTTGTTTTCTACAACACTACAAAAACAAAATACTACACTAAAATCCACTAAACTACCCTAAGGTAAACAGAGACCAGGTTTCTATACTAATAAATTAATAATGCTTCAATTATATGCAATATAATATATATATATAAAGGCATCTTAAGCTAAACTTAGATTTTTGCCCTAAACCTTTAAGCTACATAAATGACTGTATTTAAAACAAGTGAATACAAATCAAAGAATAAAACTTTCAACGTAACAGTAATTATTTTTTCTTCTTTCTTCTCTTTTCTGATTTGTCTTTCGGGGAGTTTGGAGCAACTGCTCCTTTTTCTGCATCAGAATCTTCTTCAGATTCATTGCTCTTTGAAGTGTCAGAACTTTCCAGTCCATAAATGCTTTCTTGTTGCTTCAGTTCTTCCTTTGTGGATGTCTTCTCTCTTCTTTCCATATATTGTTCCAGGAACGTCTTTGCTTTTGCAACAGTGTCAATCTTTTGCTTCTTATCCATAAAGTTGAAAGTCAAGCCTTCAGGAGTAGCCATCTGTACATGGTACCTTTTGCCTGCAAAAAGGTAGTTAAACTTTTGTAAGGTTTCCTCTTCTTCCTAATTTCAAATGGGATGTCCTTTAAAACTTTAATCTCTTCCTCTCTGATTGTCAAGATAATCCTGTTAGTGGCCTTGAGCACCACATCTCTGGTAGACTTCTTGGAGAATCTCACCATAATCTCTCCAGGCAGGGTTTTTTTCTTCAAAAATTCAGGATAGGTCCTATAGACCATATCGCTTTGAAGTATATCAGCTTGCAAACCTGTCATTGGAGCCAACGCTTCACTCAGTAGATGTTTGAGATTCTCACCTTTTTGTTCAGGGACACCTTGGAATCTTAAAAAAAATGTTGACCTTTCCATTTGTAGCTTCAAAAGATAGTCTTTATCTGAGGTCCTTTCTTTTTCTACCACATCCAGTCTTAAATTGATATTTTCTGTTTTGGCTTTGACTTTTTCCATTTCTTTGGCTGTCTGTTCAGATCTTGTGTTGGCATCAGCAATCTGCTTTTGTAGAGTATCCAGTTTAGAATTCACAGTAGTCATTTGTTCCATTAGAGGTTGCAATGCCATAGCTAGCACAGCAGTCAGGTCTGTACTTGTTTCAGACTTATACGCCGGAAGTGCTGACGCAGTTTTAGGAGAAGGCTTAGGTCTCGTCGCCATTGTTTCTCCCCATCCATTCATTGTTTTTGTTTACAATATTCAGAAAGTTACAAAAAGTTCATAAAAGTTCTAATCCAAGCTTCTGTATAGTTTGTAAGGACTTGTTTAAAGTCCAGGCATTTAAAGAGACAGGATCCCAGGTCTTGATGAGAAATTGCCGAATTTAAAGGGGGGGGATTTAAAGTTTAAACCCCCTGCTCTCGCTTCTACTTCAGACCAGAGAATCGGATCATGGCACTCACGATTTCCGCCACGCATCTCAGGTAGGCATTCTTTCTTGTAGCTTATCCTTGGTCCCTGCAGCTGTCTGGTGTGTGCCTCTTCGTGCTGACAGGCGCCGTGGTGGCAGAACCTATGGAGGCAAAGGGGAACCTCTATCCCTCAGTTGCCACCTCAGGAGAGGCTTCCCCTTGTGCCTCAGGCAAGATGCCCCCTACAAGGGCTCCTGGGCCCCCGAAAGCCAGTTGGCACCCCTTCTGTCCGCCGGGTCTGGGTCATGTCCCCCGGAGCTCTCCGGGGGCACGCCCGCCATAGTCCACCAAAACCAGAAGTCCTAATTTTGAATTATTTCTGTCAATAAGAAAGTTTATTTTACAACCAACACATTACTCTAAAACCATGCAGCAAGAAAATAAGAAAACTAGTCCAACTGTCTAACTCTCTTAGGGCTGGCATTAGACAGCACAAACATTAAATTCTGAAGTACCAAAGCATTCTCTATGTTGCTAGCAATTGCAATTCAAGTGGGTCATACTTTAGGCCTTTAATTCATCAGGACCTCAGCTAGTCTCTTTTCTTCAGGGCTAGGGTTGCGAGGTCTGATGATCACGTTGGTGGGGGAGGGTCTTTCCAGGAGTGGGGGTGGAGCACTGCGATGTGCTGACATCATGTGGAAGTGACGTCATCACGTCCGCGACATCGCACGACAATGCTCTGATTTGGGGGCAAAACTATGGTAAAATCACCCTCAAACCATAGAGTTTTGCCCAAAACCCAGAACATCACCATGCGACATTGCTGACGTGATGACATCACTTCTGTGTGACATCAGTACGTAGAGTTTGGGAGCGGGATTTCCCCCCGCCAGCCCACTGGCTGGTGGCAGGGAGGAGCCTCCCAAAAGGGGGATCCCCTACCCCCAACTGGGGAATGACATCCTTATTCAGGGCCTAAGCTAAATTATAGTTTTTGGCCCAGCAACATCGGGTGAGGATGACATCCAATCAGAACACGTTCTCAGGATAACCCTCTAGAAAATTATTTCATCACTACCAGCTCCCTTCTCCCATCAGCCAAACTGCAAGTTCTCCTGAGAAGCTAATTACCACACCTCCATCTCTCACCTTGAAGGTGATAAGAACTGTGCAGGCCAAGAGACCAACTAGTAACACCTGCAGAATGGGCCAGACCTGTTACTGTTCGCATCAGCCCTTGAGAGGAGGCCAGGGGTGCTTTGCCTCTCAGCTTGAAAACTACTTTCCTATTGAGCAAAAAAAAATAAAAGTCACTGAACTGCTAAGCTAATACATATTCAGTGTAGGTTCAGTGATTCACACAGCAATCTCATGCAGCTCAGCCCATTTTGACATCAGGACACTAACAGTGCAATGCTAACAGAGTTACTCTCTTCTAAGTCCAAGGAAGGTGGGTGTAACTCACTTTAGGACTGCCCTCTAAAAAAACACTTTAGCCTCTTTTGCACTACCTCACTGGATGTTGTTACCACGGGACAGAAAACAGAAAAGCCTAATTTCATGTTACATTTGCATACTAGCCAAAGTAGACTTTACATTATACACACATTTAATATGCTCCAGAATGTACATTCAGAAAAATCTGGGAAGATTCAAAGACACTTAGTAGAATATCAAGTATTATACAAGTGTAATAAGGGGGAAAATAACACTTTGAAAAGCTGAGTTGGACTGAACAGTGGTGGTGTAAAATGGTTTGCGTGCAGACTTTCCTGACCTCGTCTGCAGCATCTCCAATGAAAAGAACAGGTGGAGATTCTGAGAAAGACATCTGTCTGAGATCTTCGAGACTATGAAAATGCACTGCACAAAGCCGCACAAGCTGCCCTAAGCCTGCCTTGGTAGGGAGGGTGGGGTATAACTTGAATTAAAAATAAATGAATGAATGAATATCAAGACCATTAAATCCATCTTGTTTAGTATTGTGTACTCTTCATTTATTCATCCTTTATTACAGTTCGTAACCAGCCCAGACATATCAAAAACTAAATATAAAAATATAACTATAATAATATGAAATTTAGACACTAATGTAGAGACAGAACAAAACTGAAGCATTTACAAGTAATCATTGTGTACTCTAATGGGCAGAAAAAAGTCCTTCCTAATACCTTATGCCTGATATCCAGGGCTATTTTTGGGCAGGAACGCACAGGAATGGCGTTCCGGCTGGCTTCCAAGTTGGCCACGCCTACAGCCCTCCCCTTGGGTTCCCCAGGCGCCTTGCAAGCTGCGGGGCACCTGGGGAAGCCAAGCCAATTCAGAGAGGGAAGGCAGTTTAAACGGCCTCCCTTCCTCTGGTTCCCCAGATGACCCGCAGCTGTGGGGCACCTGGGAAAGCCAGTCCAGAAACTGCCTTCCTTCCCTTGGGTTCCCCATACACCCTGCAAGCTGCGGGGCACCTGGAGAAGCAGATCCTGGGAGGGAACTGTGCTGGCAGGGGGTGTGGCCTAATATGCTAATGAGTTTCTGCTGTTGGGCATGGCCTATTATGCTAATGAGTTCCTGCTGGGCTTTTTCTACAAAAATAGCTCTGCTGATATTGTTTGACTGGAGATGCTGGAGACTGAATTTGGGACTTCCTGCATGCAAAGGTAAAGATGCTATCACTGCTCCATTGCTCAAATGCGATGGATCTGCGGTACGCCCTCTTTGCTCAGCTTGCATAACCCTTTTCTTTTTGATACATTAACTTCTCATTCTTTTTTTTAAAAAACACATCCTTAATCCTGCGACAGACCGAAAAGAGAGTGGAGGTGGGGCCAGTGACCTCCCGTGTGAGAGAGGAGATATTAAATTGCTCCAACACTGCTAAAAGCAGCACCAAACTGCTGAGTATAATTTCACACTTTTACTCACCCTTTTAGGCCACAGGCTGTCAATGGACTAACTATTTGACTGGTCAGCTGTATATTTACAGCTGTCATCTCCGACACCCAGAATGATTTATGATGGGGCAGGGGGTGTTTTCTCTGTCTGGTATTATATAGATGGCCCTGTCCAGGAAGGCCCAGGCTAGCCCAGGTCTTAGAAGCTAAGCAGAGTCAGCCCTGGATGGAAGACTGCCGAGGAAGTCCAGGGTTGCTACACAGAGGCAGGCGGTGGCAAACCACCTCTGTTCGTCTCTTGCCCTGAAAACCTGACTGGGTCGCCCTAAACCAGCTGCAACTTGATGGCGCTTCTTACCACCGTTCTGTAAATGATGAAAATGCTGGGAATAGTTCCTAGAAACACAGCCAGACAACCTTAAAAGCACAGTGCCCTTCTCTTTACTAAGATGTTCCTAAATATTTCTGTGCCTCATGCCTTCACAAAAACTGAAGTGCAACAATTCCAAGATATAGCTATGTTAATCTGTTGCTACGAAGTCAAACCAAACTCCAGCAGCACCTTCAAGTCCAATGAATTTATTCCAACAGAAACTTTTGAAAGTCAGATCTCACATCATTCACATGTAACTCACCACTATGGATGTATACATCTCAGGAACTAAGCAGGGTCTCTTCTTGGGAGACCACCAGGGAAAACTCTGTAAAACCACTGCTGCTTTTCGCTTGCCTTGAAAGCCCAATGCTGGGCTCAGCAAAAATCAGCTGTGATTTGACGGCATTTATGTATGTATGGATGTGTAGACATCAGTGCATCTGATGGACTGCTTTGATTAATGAAAACATAATTTATTCTGGCATAAGTTAAGTCTTTAAGGTGCCACAGAACTTCTTTTTATTTTACCGAATGGGAGAACGCTGATAGTGATCTTCATTCCACACAGGGTTCATTCGCTGCCTTGTTTAATTTTAAATACATTTGACAAGCACTTTAATTTTGTGTAATGAGAGGGCTTAGAGTCAAATTTCAAGATAGGGACCTATCTAATGTCATTCCGTAAATGCCAAGGTGTGGTGTTACTATTCACACAATTAAGAAAATGGGATGAAACTGGAACCACAATAACATTTCCCTTGTAATCCGTTTATATCTATATCTATATATCAGGATTATAATAACCCACCTAATGTTTTATAACTGTTTGTAGAAGCAGCTGCAACCTCGCAAGTGCAGGACTTTTAGATAAGCACCATTAAGTAATGCCCTTTGCTCCTACACTACTGGGACAATCTCTGGCCAGCCCTTCTACCTGCCCTATGAAAGTTCTAGGCACATTCCTACCTTAGCCCCAATCACAACTGTCAATCCAGCCACCTTGCTGCCTATCCCTGAAGATACCCCAGAACATGACTGTGTAATTACAACTGATGATATCTTCGCCTCCCGTCTTGATCTCCAAGATCAGCCCCTGCTGGCTCCCAACTGGACTCTTTATTGTGATGGGAGCAGTTTCTTAGACGAGCAGGGAATCAGACGGGCAGGGTATGCTATAGTAGACGACCAAGATGTAGTAAAAGCCCGATCCCTACCTTCAGACACATCTGCCCAACTTGCTGAAATAATTGCCCTTACAGACACTCTCATCTTAGGACGTGATCTATGTGTGAACATTTATACAGACTCAACATTTGCTTTTAAGGCTGCTCATGCTCATGGAGCCCTCTGGCTAAATAGAGGCTTCATTAATGCAGGAGGGAAGGAAATCAAGTATGGGCCTAATCTGCATCTCCTAATGGAAGCTGTAAACCTTCCCTCCCAAGTTGCTATAGTTAATTGCAGAGGACATCAAAAGGGACTCAATCCTGTAGCTAGGGCAGAAGCCGTGGCAAAGCAGGCTGCAACAGACTTTACCCCAAACAGACAAGACGCCCTAGCATGCCCTGTTTATTCCACCCCAGTTTCTCAATGGACTCCCCACTACACAGCAGAAGAAATGTGTCTGGAGTCTCAGAAAGCAACTAAGAATGCAGAGGGGTGGTGGATTCTTCCTGAGGGAAAAGTGTGGATTCCCTCAGCTTTAGCTTATGAAGTAGTTAAAGCCCTCCACGCCAATACACATTTTGGATCCACAGCACTTCTAAAGTCTCTTGACAGATGGGCTCACATCGACCGCAAAGCAGCCCTAGCAGCCCTAGTTCGCAGGCAGTGTGAGACTTGTGCTCAGAATAACCCCCGAGAAGGACCAAGGAAGCCCTGGGGACATAAGCCCCCGGGACCTGCCCCAATGATCCATTTAGTTGTGGGCTTTTCAGAGATGCCTCAAATCGGGCGTCACAAATACGTACTTGTTTTTGTCTGTACTTTTACTGGGTGGATTGAAGCCTTTGCCACCACCACTGAGAGAGCTTCCGAGGTTAGGAGGGTCCTAGTGCAAGACATTGTACCAAGATTCGGACTCCCACAGACTGTTTACTCTGACAATGGGGGCTCATTTGTTTCTGAGGTGACCCAGCAGATAGTGAAAGACTTAGGGATCAACTGGAAGCTTTGTTGTGCTTACCATCCCCAGAGTCCCGGCTCAGTGGAAAGAGCCAACAGAACTTTAAAAGTCGCAGTCCACAAATTCACCCAAGAGACTGAACTTCCATGGACTAAGGTTTTGCCCCTAGTGCTTTTTAAAATACATTGTCTCCCCTCGAAACGCACCTCAATCTCCCCTTAAGAAGTGATGGTTGGATGCCCCCCTCTGCTGACTTTGGGGATCCAGACAGATGCCTACCAGGTTGGGCATCTTATCACTGCTGCTGAACTTCAAGCCCTTGGGCGCCAGGTCCAGGAGCTTCAAGCCCACTATTCCGTGAGTCTACCCCTTCCAGTGTTTGACTTGGTGTGTCAATTTAGCCCTGGAGACTCAGTATGCCTTAAGAATTGGCGACCTGATCCCTTGGGACCTCGGTGGGAGGGACCATTCACCATTCTGCTTAGCTCTCCTACAGCTGTCAAAGTCGCAGAGCGGAAGCCGTGGATCCATTGGTCAAATGTAAAGCTGGCGTACGAGAGATGGGAGGCAGCCCCAGGTTCTAATCCAACATCTGTCCGGCTTCGTAGATGACGTCGCTATTTCTTACCGCCAATTGAGCCAATCGAGGAAAACCCAGCTATAAATCATCAAGCCGCTGTCGGGACCTTTAGCAGAGCTCCCCCACACACATAAAGAACCTGGTTCGTCGTCAAGAAGGTGCCACTGGCATGCCTTCCACTGCTTCAATGTTCCTGATTGCTATTTCCCAAGTGCAAGCTATAATTCAGTGTCAGCAATGCATAACCACCACTTACAGAAATTCCCAGGTTTTCCAGATTCTTGTTTACCACATTGACTATGAATGCCTTGTTCTCAATGTTACAATGTGTCTTTAGCCGAATACCTCTTATCATGTGTGCCAACAACCTGGTAAAGCTGTGTGTTACAAACGCCGGGCATTTTCTGTTCGAACTCGAATTAACATTTATTCTTACAAGCCTAGTAAAGGGGAAAAGTTAACCCTGGGAAGCCTTATAGCTAGCAATTTAACTGTCAACCCCAGAGATTCCTTGTCAGTTTGTTTTGATGTTTGTGCTGCTATTTCTAAACAGGCATCGCAGTCTGCCCATAGGAGTTGTGGAGACCAGTGGTGGCAGACTCAATACGCGCAAGAGAAGAAATGTTTGTATACTCCTATGAGGTTTTTCTATGCATCCTATGGCACAGTTAAGGAGGGACCTGATAATCTGCTTTTATCTTTGGGACAGGTGTCTAGCTCCTGTGTGGAAGGATTTTGCACCCCCTTGTGTATTTCAGCTCCACCCCCAACTTCCAGCACTAGCCAACAGACAGTGTATGGTATTGGGGTGGATGGGAGAGGGGGAGATCCCTATGGCCAAATAGTTGTAGAAATCATAGGCTCACCCCTACGCAGCAAAGAACAACGAGTGCACACAACATTCTGGACGGAAATGGGAAAGCAAGTAGAGATCCCCCCAGTCACAAAGAACTTGTTTATGGACCTCGCAGGACGCACTGCAGCAGAGCTCCAGATAAAGAACTGTTACGTTTGTGGGGGGACAAATATGGGTGAGCAATGGCCTTGGGAAGCGAAGGAGCTAGACTTAACTAACCTTACCTCTGCTAATCTTACTTGGAAAGACACAGGGCGTCCTACAAAGTACACGATTTTGCAGCATTCTTTAGTTGGTAACTAGTGACAAGGTTTTCATTTTAATTATTCCATAGGTGCCCTAGAATGTGAATCTGCTTGGGTATGCAATCAGTCCAAGCCTCTCCGGTATGTGAATTTTGCTGCTAATAATGTTTCTTCTACCTCTGTACAAAAGGTTTCTACTGGAAAGCAACTTGATTCTTATTATCGTTATCCATGTGCTAGCTTCCTTCCTTGGAGAGCCCCAGACCATCTATACTGGATCTGTGGAACCACTGCATATGCTGTTTTACCCCATAACTGGGAAGGTGCTTGTGTACTGCGTACAATCAGGCCCAGCTTTTTCTTGCTACCCATCTCCACAGGTGAGTGATTAAGTGTCCCTGTATATGACACCCTTGGCCAGCACGTGTTAATGCCTGGTAAGGTAATGAGTGGCCCCCTGAATAGATTATCCAAGTCTACGGGCCAGCCACCTGGGCAGCAGATGGTACCTGTGGCTATAGAACCCCCATTTATATGTTAAACCGCATTATTCGATTGCAAGCTGTGCTAGAGATCATAACCAATGAAACTTCGTTAGCACTAAACCTTCTCGCTTCTACCAACAGGCAGCTGCGCACAGCAATCTATCAAAATCGCCTGGCTCTTGATTTCCTTCTTGCCGCAGAAGGAGGTGTCTGTGGAAAGTTCAGCCTTAGCAACTGTTGTCTCCAGATCGATGACAGGCAATAGAGCAAATCACCGACAGAATGAGAAGCCTGGCACATGTTCCAGTTCAAAGTTGGACGGGCGTACTGGATACCGGAGGGTTTCTGGGAGGTCTTTTCAATAATTGGAAGCAGGTTCTCTTAATGATTGAGATTGCTTTGGGAGAGCTGTTGCTCCTACCCTGTCTTATTCCGTGGGTCAGATCTCTGGTCCATAAGGCAGTGGAAGCAGCAATGGGTAACATGGATGCCACAAAGCTTCTGTCCACGGAAACTGCCAGACAATGCCACTACTTAGCACTATCACAGACCGACAGACATGACTCCAGTGAGTAGGCTGGGAAATTCCCTTTCAGGGAAAAGCCCAAAAGGGGAGAAATGAAGAGAGAAATTCTAAAAGCCATACTAATGATCAGGGGTCATTTCGTAGAAAAAGAGGTGCAGGAGCTTGTTAGCATAACTCATTAGCATAAATTATTTGCATATGCTACACCACCTGACATCACTGGAAGAAAGAAGAGAGAGGGAGAGAGGGAGAGAAAGGAAGGAAGGAAGGAAGGAAGGAAGGAAGGAAGGAAGGAAGGAAGGAAGGAAGGAAGGAAGGAAGGAAGGAAGGGAGAGAGAGAGAGAGAGAAAGAGAGAGAGAAAGAGAGAGAGAGAGAGAGAGAGATAAAGAAAGAAAGAAAGAAAGAAAGAAAGAAAGAAAGAAAGAAAGCTACTAACCCAAGCCTCAGAAATACCCCTATTCTGGGAGGATAGCTTTAGTGGTGGTTGAAGCCTTCAGAAGGCTGGTCGGAGGAACAAGGACCTTTCCAGGGGACGGGGTCATTTCGCTGCAGCCATGACACAAGCAGGCATTCCCCTGCGGGTGGGGGGGGGGGCTGGCACCAACTCCCAGAGCTGTGGTCCCCCGAGCTCCTGCTCGAAAGGACCCCTGCTAATGAGCCATAGTTAGCTAACAAATTGAAACCGCAACGCCAAAAACATGCGAACATACACGATTCTCTGTTGTTACATTGTATGCATGCGCTTGAGCGAAGATACAAACAAAAGCTTACTGTTCTAACGGCAACTGCTTGCTACTACAAAGAATAGCTGTAACCGTGAAAAGCCATGGGAACTTTTGCTATATTGCAACATTGCTTGATGTAGACATTCCTGTTGTTCTGACTGTAACTGACATGCGCAAGAATGTAATTGAATACTTTGCTTAGGAGAATGACGTGTAATGTGCAAAACTGACCCTAGTTCCCATCCCCTTGTAACTCCCCACCCACTTAGTATAAAAGATTAAGCCCAACTGAAAATGGGGCTCGACACTTTTGAGTCTGAACTTTTTATTCAGGCTGAGACTGGTACCATAAAAATTAGTTTTTCCTGATCCTGGTGTCTGAGTGCCTTCTTCTCGGATAGTTTTGGTTTTGGGGTAACGTGCTTCAAAAGCATAGTGGAAAATCATAGCCCTTCCTGTACTATATTACCAACACATCAAAATGTACTTTCCTACACGTGAGCACCAGTGTGGTGTAGCAGAAAGAGTGTCAGACTAGGTCCAGGTTTGAATCCCCACTTTTACCACAAAAAACCACCATGGGCCTGTCACAAGCTCTCAGCCTGACCTGCCTTACAGAGTTCTTGTGAGAAATGGTAGGAAGGGAGAACAATGTTCTAAGCTGCTTTTGAGTCCCAACTGCAGAAAAAAGCTGGATATAATAAATGCAAAAATGTAGGTAGGCCTCTTGTACACATTTGTTCATTTACAGGACGAATGAGAGACCTTTAGAGAGTTAAGGCTCAAACAAGTGAGATGCCAAGAGTTCAGTTAAATGGCTTTTTTCCCTGTCAAATGCACAGCAGATCTGATTTTGTAGCTAAGTCCAGAATCTTAAGCAGCGCTAGCATCTCTCGCTGATAACGACCCTCGTTGTGGGGAAAGATATACCTAACTTTTTGTTATTGCAAAAACATCAGCAGGTGCATCTTCTTTAAACTGATGCCAATATTTAGACTTCTACTGGGCATGAAATCCCTTTCTATCTACACAAGATTTATAATTGAGTGGCTTATGTTTAACGGCAGCATCGTAGGTACATCCATCACTGAGTACAACGGGGCTTCATCCAAAGTACATACGAATGTACCGTATTTTTCTCTCTATTACACGCACCTGACCATAAGACGCGGGGGGAGGATCACACCCTCCGCGCTGGTCAGGAGGCCTCAGCCGGCAGCGGCAGCCCAGCCGCGGCCTTGCGCAAGCTGCGAGCAGCGGCGGTGGCACCGGCGGCGGCAACCTCGCGCGAGCCGCGGGCAGTGGCGGCGGCCTCACGCGAGCCGCAGACATCAACAGCGGTCTCGCGCGAGCCGCGGGCATCAACGGCGGCCTCGCGCGAGCCAGTAGGGGCGGCCTCGCGCGAGCTGCAGGGGCGGCCTCGCGCGAGCTGCAAGCGGCAATGGCGGCCCAGCAGTATTCGGACCATAAGGCGCACACACTTTTCTTCCCACTTTTTTGGGGAGAAAAAGTGCGTCTTATGGTCCGAAAAATACGGTAGCTTGACCACTTCATTTTCTAATATTTAGGTCATTATACCAGGGAAATGGATAACACAGTGATAAACCAGCCCATAGATTTTTTGAGGAGGAAGAAAAATTATTTTGCTGAATTACTTTTTATTCATGTAAACTGAACTTTGGGATAATACAATATCGTGGTATTTTGAGCCTATGGATGCTAATTTTCTAACAGACATGTGCTTCTTAAGAGCAGTTCACAGTAAGTTTCCTATTATTGTTATGCATGTGATGCTGTGATGAAACTTGACTTTACTGAAAAAATACTGCAGTTTTAGCTTAACTTTTGTAAACCAATTTATGCTAAACAAATATTACCAGGTGACCTTTCTCCACTACAAGACAATGCATCTGAAGTACTTGGAACGTTTGAAAACCTAAAAGTTTTAATTGTTTTTAATGCCGTTGTACTTCTTCGCTCTGGTTTTAATTGTTTTAATGGTTTTCAATGTCAGGGTTTTTTGTTAGTTTTAATGGTTTTTAAAGAGCGATTTTATTACAGTTTGTTAGCCCTTATGAGGACAGAAAGGTAGGGTTTAAATTTTGTGAAATAAATGCATGTTTATTATTATTGCTGTTGTTGTTTTGGTTGATCCACTTCCCAGAATGGTAAGCAAGCAACATTTTGAGCTGATCTGGAATTTATCCATCAATCAGGGCTAACCTTTTAGGAGCAAAATGGTGGCACCAGGAACAACCTTCTCTGTTTTATTCCCCACTTAATCAACCCGGGACATAGCAAAAATGAGAACTAGAAAAAGAACATATGGTATAAAGGTGTGGCCATCTTTTGGTCTGGATTCAGCGTTGTTAACAGGGACAAAAGAAGTGTCTATTTTTATTTTGATATAATGGAACAGGGAGTGGAGTCCAATCAATCTTGCTGGGTAACTCTCTTTCTGGAGATACCTGGAAAACCGTCCTGTATGAAGAACAGTTTATAGAAACACGAAAAAATGTATTTAAAAAGAAAAGTGAAATGTTGAAGTTATTCTCTAAAAACAGGACATGCTTTCAAGTTTCTGTGTCAGCTTCTTAGTATGAAGCATCACAACCCCACTGACTCCAACAGAGTTTGCTTAGAGGGAGCATTCCAGTGTTCCCTCTAAGCTGAATTAGTGTGAGCTAGCTCACAGTTTTTCAGCCTCTGGCTCACAGGTTTTTGTCTTAGCTCAGGGTGGATGGCTCCAGAGCCAACTAACTTATGCAGCAGCCAAACTGCTCACTCAAAACTTTAATGCTACTAGCTCACAAGGTAGAATTTTTCCTCACAGGACTCCACACCTTAGAAGGAGCATTGGTCAGGACCAGTGTTCCCTCTAAGCGGAGTTAGTGTGAGCTAGCTCACAGTTTTTCAGCCTCTGGCTCACAGTTTTTCGTCTTCGCTCTGGGTGGATGGCTCCAGAACAAACTAATTGATGCAGTAGCCAGATGGCTCACTCGCAGCTTTAATGGCAGCAGCTCACCAAGTATAATTTTTGCTCACAGGACTCCACAGCTTAGAGGGAGCCTTGGTGAGGGCCAGTGTTCCCTCTAAGGTGAGTTAGTGTGAGCTAGCTCAACAGTTTTTCAGCCTCCGGCTCACAGGTTTTCGTCTTCGCTCTGGGTGGATGGCTCCAGAGCCAACTAATTGATGCAGCAGCCAAACTGCTCACTCAAAACTTCAGTGCTAGTAGCTCACCAAGTAGAATTTTTGCTCACAGGACTCCACAGCTTAGAGGGAGCGTCGGCGAGGAGTCGGGCCCGTTCCCCCCTCCGGGGCAACCCTGTGAGGCGGCAGCAGAGGAGAAAAACGGGGTATGAACGAGGCCAGTCCGTAAAGGAATAAGTGCTGGGAGCCTCTTCTGGTGCCCAGGCGGGACTAGGATAGGAAGCAGCAGCGCACAAAGAGGCCCGGAATGGCCGCCCGTGCGTAGAGCGCGCCTCTCCCCCCCCCAGAGGCCGAGGCCGGCGACACAGGCCTCCCGCCAGGCCGCTCCGGAGAAGGAGGCGGAGGAAGGCCCCGCCGAGCGCTCCTCGCCAGCCGCGACCCTTCCGGGGCGGAGAAGGAAGTGCCGGCGGGACGGAGAGCGGCGGAGCCCGGGAAGCGGTGGCTCGTCGCCGGCGCCGCTGCGGCTCCTGCTGGTCCCCGATGGTGCGAGGCAGCGGCGCCCGGCCTCAGGCGCTTCCCTCTCAGGCCCGCGATGGCGGCGGCGGCGGCCGGGGGAGGCGGGGGCGCGGAGAAGCCGCTGGCGCCGGCCTTGCTCAGCTTCTTCATCTACAACCCGCGGCTGGGATCCAGGGAAGGAGAGGTAACCACGGCGGGCCTCGGCAGGGAGGCGGCCCGGGCCCTTGGCCGGCTGCGGGCGGCATCGTGGGAGTAGGCCGCGGAGGGGAGAGCTCGAGCCCCAGGGCCGGGCCGAGGCCTCGGCGTTTCCTGCCTGGAATTACCTGCCCGGGGGGAAACGAAGGCGCCTGTGGGGTTTTGGGGCCGGGCGGCTTCATTTGCAGGCCGCCCCCCTCTCTCCTCCGCCCCCCCCCCCCGGGGAACTCAGAGGCGGATTGCAAAGGTTTGGTCAGTTCAGGAAGCGGATTGCAAAAGGTGGTTTTTAAAATATATATATATATATACGATCCAACAGCAAAGATCCTGGGTACATTGATGCAGGGGTCATTTCGTCGAAAAAGAGGTGCAGGAGCTCATTAGCATAACTCATTTGCATATGCTAAACCACCTGTTCTAGCATCTTTTAACAGCTGCATATCTTCTACTGCAGAAACCACCTGACATCACCAGAAGTATGTCAGAAGGCGAGAGAGAGAGAGAAAGAAAGAGCTGGCAGAGAGGGGACAGCTACTAATCCAAGCCTCAGAAATACCCCTGTTCTGGGAGGAGAGCTTCAGTGGTGGCTGAAGCCTTCAGAAGGCTGGTCGGAGGAACCAGGACCTTTCCAGGGGATGGGGTCATTTTGCTGCAGCCGTGACACAAGCAGGCATTCCCCTGCCTGGGGGCGGGCTGGCACCAACTCCCGGAGCTGCACTCCCCCGAGCTCCTGCTCGAAAGGACCCCTGCATTGATGTATTTATTCAGGCGGGGTAGCCGAGTTGGTCTGAAGACCAACCAAGTTTGATGCTGGGGATAAGCTATCCTGTGCATGCACACTTCAGATTCTGGGTATTAGCTTTCGTGCGCATGCACATTGAAGAATACTAGAGTCTGGAGGCCGGTGGAGTGAGTTTCAGCATAGTAGAGTTTATTAGAGGTCAGGAACAAGCATACCTGGCCCAGGGGTCGGCTTATATGCACGGAAAAGCCTCGCCCCCCCGTCCACACCCACACCGCGGGATACATTACCCTTCCCGCCAGAGACTTACATTGGTTCATTCAAATATTCTAAGCCCCTGGTTGGGGGATCTTTAGGATCCTGGGTGCCATTGTTCTTCTACCTCAAGCTCAGACCCTTTTTGGGCCATGTGCTCAGACCGCATGGCAGACGCCATTACATGTTAGGTTACATAAAACAATCTTACAAGTTTACAGTAGAGAATCACTATCGTGTTGTCTATGACATTGCGTTCAGGACATAACACACATCCTTAGTTCCAGATAGTCAGCTGTGTTGCTCTGATGCCCATCCTTAGTTAGAGACGACAGGAATCAAACCAGGAACTGCCTTCATGTGAAGAAATATGTGCATGCTCACAAAAGCTTATGCCCAGAATTAAACTTCGTTGGTCTTCAAGGTGCCGCTGGACTCAGACTTTGTTCTGCTGCTTCAGACCAACTTCGAAGAAGTGTGCATGCACCCAAAAGCATATGCCCAGAATTAGGGTGCCATGTGACTCAAACTTTGTTGTATTGCTTCAGACCGACTTAGAAGAAGTGTGCATGCACACGAAAAGCGTATGCCCAGAATTATACTTTGTGGGTCTTAAAGGTACCACTGGATTCAAACTTTGTTCTGTTGATTTATTTATGTTTTTTATAGGCCGCCTTTCTCACTTGCTCATGACATATTACATGGAGTGAGTCAATACAATGGACAGGTGTGATATTTAATAAGCAATACCCTAGGAAGTCAGAAATCTAAAAACAACTGAAACAAAACATAAGTATTAACATGACATATTAAATGATGCAAAAATTTACACAGTAGGATCTTAGTTTCAACAGCACCAGGGGTCATTTCGAGCAGGAGCTCGGGGGAGCTCAGCTCCGAGAGTTGGTGCCAGCCCCCCCCCCCCCCCCCCGGCGGGGGAATGCCTGCTTGTGTCCTGGCTGCAGCAAAATGACCCCGCCCCCTGGAAAGGTCCTTGTTCCTCCGACCAGCCTTCTGAAGGCTTCAGCCACCACTGAAGCTATCCTCCCAGAATAGGGGTATTTCTGAGGCTTGGATTAGTAGCTGCCCCCTCTCTGCCAGCTCTTTCTTAACCTCCCTCCCTCCCTTCTTCCCTTCTGACATACTTCCGGTGATGTCAGGGGGTGCAGCATATGCAAATGAATTATGCTAATGAGCTCCTGCACCTCTTTTTCTACAAAATGACCCCTGAGCAGCACAATACTATAGATCACAGTCCCTAATTTATCCGTGTAAATTTGTGAAACATTTAGTATAGTGTAACTATTACCTGCATAGAAAATCCCTCTCGGGTAATTCAGATCTGCATAGTTTGCAGAAAGCCCGGAGAGTGGGAGCCTTCCTGACCTCAAGTAGCCACTCCAATAAGGTAGGGGCCACCACGGAGAAGGCACTGGTATGGGCAGTTGTTGATTTTGCCCACTTGCAGGTTGGCACTTGCAAAGGACTTTACAAAGGGTGGTTAAAAAATGAGAATACAACGGCAAAGATTCTGGGGGAAACAGAATAATGCAGTGGACACGTAACAATTTAGGTTTTGTGTAGCTCTATGTACTCTGCTTTATGTATTTTACTTACAATGTAAGCCACCTTGAACTCAGTAAGGAAGAAGGGTGGTATGATGTCCTTTGTCACTCACTCTGAGTCCCTACCACCTTCCACAACCTCCGGTTCCACAGGTTCGGGGTTACAGGTAGGTCAGGCAGTCACAGTTCACCACCAGTCTTGCCTCTTTTAAAATAGAGAGAGAGTCATGACCATTTCACATAACAAGTCCGCACTCTCACTCACACAGACACCACATGGTACTGTTGGGACTAGGAACTCAAATACTGCTTCATTCACATGCTGCCACTATTTATTCATATCCTAATATGTGTCGTGTGTGTGTGTGTAGGCTGAGATCTTAGCTTGTGTGTTTGTGTGAGCATGCTTCTTTCCCTGAGTCCTTAAACAACCAGCCCACAGGGTTAAACAAACAATGAGCTAACTTTTATTTGAACATGACACTGGAGGGAATCTGGTAGAGGTTTCAATTGAACTCTTGAACCATTTCCCTATTCAGGCATTTGGGATTCTCCCTTACAAATTGAACTTTTTTTAGTCAGCCAGTCTGACTTCCCTCAGCTGAACTAGCCATTTGCAGTGGTCCCTCCCACCAACATTCCCTCAGCTCCTACTGGTTGCTGTTAGGGAGAGGCAGAACCTAACCTGTCCATCACAGGCAGCTAATAAGTGGTTTAAAGAAATTATTTATATATATAGTGTGTGTGTGTGTATATGTATATATATATATATATATACACACACACACACACACATATATATATATATAAATACACACACACACACACATGTATGTGTATGTATTTATTATTTCTTTAAAACATTTATTAGCTCCCTGTGATGGACAAGTTAGGGAGTGTGTATGTATATATCATCTGTCTGTCTGTCTGTCTATCTGTTTGTATGCATGCCCTGGATAGCCCAGGCTAGTCCAGTCATGTCAGATCTCAGAAGCTAAGCAGGGTTGGTCCTGGCCAGTATTTGGATGGGAGATCTTTAAGGAATACCAGGGTCAATATGCAGAGACAGGCAGTGGCAAACCACCTCTGAAGTCTTTTGCCTTGAAAACCCTAAGGGGTCCCCATAAGTTAGCTGTGGCTTGACAGTAGGTTCCACCACACACACACAAATGGGAGAGCCACAAGGACTTGTTGGGAGGCATTTCATTTCTCCCGCCTCCTCTGTCTCCCCTTCTCCTGCCTCCCTTTCTCTTTCCCACCCATCAGCTAACCTACCTTTGTCTGCCCCCCCCCCACTGTCTTCAGCTTTCCCTCCTTCGCTTCCCCAGCAGCCACTCGATGGGAAAACTGTGCGGCTTCAGCTCCTGAACAGCATTGGGTGCCAGCTATAATATTTAGTTATGTCATTTTGGCCCCACCTTTCACAGTAGGGACCTGAAGCAGCTTACAGCATTCTTCTGCCCTCCATTATATCAGCACAACAACCCTGTGAGATGGGTATGGCTGAGAATGTGTAACTGGCCCAAGGTCAGCCAGTGAGTTTCCATAGCAGAATGGTTCTCCCAGTTCTTACTCTGAATAACCATACTGGCTCACATGGGATAGCTGCTAATAGCAAGCAGCTGGACCTGGGTGAGTCATATAAGTCAATCTCCCAGTGATTGCTGGTCTGGCCCCATGAATCTGCCTTGTCCTGACAGAAACCAAGGCTGCAAGGCAGGCCATGCTGTTGTGGTTGCCTAGTAATGGTTACTTGAGGGCATTCATTTCTTAAAGCTACAGGTGCTGCTTCTATTATTTTGGGTGTGTTTAACCCAAGCCCGTTGCCAGAAAATCTTTGGTGGGGGTGCAAACACCAGGAGTGGGGATCCTAATTAGATCATCACCAATTAGATTAGTGGCTAATCTAATTCATGGTCATTTAATTATGCTTAAATAATTCCCTTTCCTTCCACATTAGTGCTGACCCACACTGCCAGTGCGGTGTGACTCAGGGAAGGAAGAGGAGGTTTTTAAAGTTTAAATCCCTCCCCTTCCTTCCCTGAGTCATACTGCAGAGGCCACATGCACCAGCGAGAGAAGCACATGCTGATGTGTGCTGCTGCTGCAGCACAACTCAGGGAAGGAAGGGAAGATATTTAAAGTTTAAATACCTCCCCTTCCTGCGTCCCACTGAAGTGGCAGCGAGTAAAAGTAAGGTACTTAGTAAGGTAAAAGTACTTTTACTTGCTGACCCGCACCGCCACCCAGACGCTTGAGGACGGCGGGGGAGAAGCGACTCCATATTTTGCTCGGTCCCGCAGCCCTTCCCTGTCCCAGGGGGAGGGGGGACCAGGAGGGGAGCGGGCCCGTTTGGGGGGGTGTCACCTCCAGGAGCCCCCCATGGTTTAACCCTCCAATGTTTTTTTCATATTTTGGGGTTAGCTCTCTGCAAACCTATGGCTTTCCTTGGGTTTGTTGAAAGATCTGCCTTGTCTTTCCGTGGTTCCGGTCTCCAGGTTTAAGTATCTACAAATGGAGCCACATTGAGAGTTAGATGTACAGACAATGATTTCTTTTTTAGTGTCCCCATTTTTCTATTAGTAGACTTAGTTAAGTATGCCACATAGAATGCAAATTGGAAAACAATCATGTAGATGTAGAGAGAGAGCGAGATGGGCAGCTGTAGTGGTAGAAAAGAGCAAGATGGGCAGCTGTAGCAGCAGTAGTAGTAGAAGAAAAGAGCAAGAGTTCATGAGCACCTTAAAGACTACCAGAATTTGTGGAAGGGTAGGAGCTTTTGTGAGTCACTGCTCACTTCTTCAGATATTTGACAGGCAAATAATGTACAGGGTGAAATATAATTATGCAAAATTCATAGTCAAGGCATTCATGACAGCATCGCAACAATATTGAACAAGATTGATAACAGTTTCAAATTTTTCTTATCCCCAAACCCTTCTCTCACTCCCTTCCAAAGGTTGGGTGGGGGGGCATTTTCTTTGTTTGTTACATCATGTTACCACTGGAAAACGTGGCTTTAGCCTCTTCGGCTGTCCAGGCCAGTGATTTGCAAGTGTTCTGGCTATGTGGGTTGTTAATGACCCGTTCTTCACATTTCTCATTTCAGGAAGAAAAGAAGATTCTTCTTTATTATCCAAATGAAGTAGAAAAAAATGAGAAAATCAGGAGTGTTGGATTATGTGAAGCTATTGTCCAGTTCACAAGGTACCAGATTCCTGATGTCTGTGTAGCATGTTATCACTTATTTATGTACATATGTAAATACTTCCAAATCACAGCTGATTTATGGTGGACCTAACAGTGGGCTTTCAAGGCAAGTGAGAAGCAGAGGTGATTTGCCATATTCTTCATCGATGGTCTCCCACCTAAGTCCTGACCCTGCTTAGCTTCTGAGATCTGACGAGATCAGTTTGTACAATGCTGCCTTTCCTCCACACTCCCTTATAACAGCACCTGAAATTTACGAGCAAAAAGTTCTCATCAGAGCCCTGCGTAAGCAGTGTTCTATTGATAATCCGGTACCATGTTTTCTTGTTAGCTAAGTGTTTGATAGATCAAGATGGGTCACCATGTTAGTCTGTCTGTAACAGAGGAAAAGCCCAGTAGCAGCTGAAAGACTAACAGTGGCAGGGGATGAACTTTTGTGAGTCACTGCTCGCTTCTTCAGTGACTCACGAAAGGTCATCCCCTGCCACAAATTTTGGTAGTCTTCAAGGTGCTATTGGACTCTTGCTCTTTTCTAAGTGTTTGATGATGCGTGTGTGTCCCAAATATTAATTCATGTACTGTTTATTTTCTTTTTCAGGACCTTTAGTCCTTTGAAACCTGCAAAGTCCTTGCATACTCAGAAGAACAGACAGTTCTTCAGTGAGCCTGAAGAGAATTTCTGGATGGTTATGGTATATATACGTACACACACACACACACACACACACACACACACACTCACACACGAATGCTATTATCCTGTTAAGCCTTTCTCTAGGGACTTCTTAAAGTAGCTTTGGGTATTCCAGAGAATCATGTATCTCCTCCCTCTGAGTAAAACTGGAAGCATGGATAGAATGTGCCTGTCAGCTTCTTCAGAATTACCAAGCCAGTTTTCCATCTGCAAAGGACTTTTTACAAATTTCTTTTAATTTATCCTTGCAGTACAGTGGGGTAGGTAGTGTTTTGCATGCTGTAGCCAAACCTAGCAGAAATTCTTGGTGTGACTCTCTTGTACATTTTTATCATTCCCTTCCTCCAAGGAGCACTGAGCGTGGCTGTCTGCTCCCCCATTTTAACCTCACAACAACCCTGTGAGGTAGGTTAAGCTGAGAGAAGAAGCCGAGAGAGAGAGTAATTGGCCCAAGTTCACCCAACAAGCGTCCGTGGCAGAGTGGGGATCCTAGTCCAGCATTCTAACTCTCTGGCCGTGCTTTAACCTCTGCATCACTGCTGCCTTAAAGACTAACAAGATCTCTTGTGACTGAAACCAGCCAAACCTTTTTCATCACATGCACCACTTCTCTGTGAGATCAAAGGTTTCAAGTTACCCAAGGGGCTGTGCCGAGATCAGAACTCAGGTCCCAGTTCTCTTCATTGCACTGCCCTTGTTCCTTCTCAGAGGGTGATTTCAACTTATGATTAGAAATTCTGTGCTGCTACTCAGAGACAAAATATTCCGAAACAGAATTCTGTTGTTTTTTTAAAACATTGATTTGCGCACTCTGGCTAAATATTTTTACAGGCTTAGGGCTGCTTGATTCCCCCCCCCCCCAGATTATTTATTTATTGCATTTGTTCCTCATCTTTCTCCTCAACAAGAACCAAAAGTGGCTTACATCATTTTCCTGACTTCGATTTTCTGCTGAGAACCACCAGCCCTGCAAGGTTGGGAGGCAGAGAGTGTGTGACAAATCCTAGGTCACTTTCTGGGACTGGGGGGGGGGGGGGCGGGGGGAGAACTGGGGTTTCCCAGGTCCTAATCAAACGATAGCCATTCCAGCACACTGGCTCTCTCAGATAGTGACAGGGACAGAACTGGAAATTAGTGATATAGGCTGCAAATCTGCACATATTTACTAAGAAGTTCCTGTTTTGAGGAAGGAAGAGCTGAGACTCAGCAGTAGAGCCTCTGTTTGGCAGGCAGAAGGTCCCAGGTTCAGTCCCCGGCATCTCCAGTTTAAAGGATCAGGCAGGAGGGGATGGGAAAGACCTCTGCTGGAGACCCTGGAGCGCTGCTGCCAGTCTGAGTGGACAGGACTGACCTTGATGGACCAAGAGTCGATTCATGTGGTTTAAATCTGGGCTGTTAGAGAATTTATTCCTATTCATGCCTTTCATTGTTTTGTTAATCACCTTGTGCCCTGTAGACAGATGGGTGCCAGCTGCGCTCTTAAACCAACAAGTAATGCCCATTCGTTCCATTTCTAAGGTCGTACGGAATCCTGTAATAGGAAAACAGAAAGATGGCAAACCAACCATCGAGTATCAAGAAGAAGAATTACTGGTAAGGATCGGCTATTGTGTTCTGGTCGTTTCAACGGTAGTTAATGAAGACAGCGATAGCAGACATTCCCTTTCGGTCTGGTAAAACAAAGGCAGCCTCATTTAGGTAACAGATAGGGGGAAAAATGGGAGCATCGTTTTCCTGAAGCTGTATTTACAGAAGTTGTTTCGTGGAGAATGCAGTTAATTTGTCTAAAAAGATAATTTAAGAACCATCTTTTGGGAGGCAGGATCATTGGTTTAAGTCTGAATACAGAGTAGAAACAAGAACGGGTGCTTTCCTAACATCTAAGAGACCCATAAGATTTTCAGGGTAGAAGCTTTCAAGAGCAAAACTCCCTTGTTGGTCTCTTAAGGTGCCACGTGACTCAAATCTAACTGTTCTGCTGCAGACCGACATGGCTACTCTCTGAAACTTCCCTTAATGCAGTTCGGTGAGCAGATGTTAACACTGGTTAGGTTGTGGTAATTCAGTACTCTATATTTATCAAAATTCTTGCCAACCTAGCAGTTCAAAAGCAAGAAATTGCAAGTAGACAAGTAGGTAGCACTTCAGTGGGAAGGTAACAGCGCTCCGTGCACCTCGGCGTTTAGTCACGCCGGCCACATGACCACGGAAACGTCTTTGGACAGCGCTGGCTCTTCGGCTTGGAAATTCAGATGAGCACCGCCCCCCTAGAGTCGGATTTGACTGGCTTTCAAGCAAGGGAAACTTTAACCTTTTTATTTATTAAAATGGGTTCCCCCCCCCCCCCAAAATGTCGCTTACCAAAAATTTTAAAAAGTAAATAACAGTACAGTGATTGCTGCTGTGTATTTCCTGTAAGCCACTAGGTAATTTTTCTGTGGAACCAAATGGGGATTTCCAGTAAGACATTAGAAGAATCGCAGTGTGCACCCCACATTTACAAATCAAGGCTACTGACCTATTGCATGGCCAGCCACAAAAATAGGGCTTAAGAGCAAGTCTGCAGCTCTCAGGGTGTGTATGATATAATACAAAAATATCTGTACCATGGTTGTGATTCTTCCATCCTTCATATTTTACAGGACAAGGTGTATAGTTCAGTGTTACAGCAGTGTTACAACATGTACAAGGTAAGGACGATGTGATGGTTTCCCCCCCTCCTTTTTGCTTCCTTATGTTGAGGTGGGTGAAGAGCTCTTCACACCTCCATTACTGAACCTGATTCAGTAGTACAGAGTACTCTTCTCATCCAGACTTTGGCCAGCAAGCAGTTCAGTGCTGATCCTGAATATATTTTTAAAGTCTTGCCAACACTGGTAACTTCAGTAAAGGTCAGGTGCACTCTTAAGAAAAAAAAATCAGTTGCAAGGAACTGTCTGTTGGCTAGGTATGCTTTTTTGAGCGTGAGTGAGTGAGAGTGAAGTGCCATCGGGCCGCTTCCGACTTATGGGGTGACCCTAGGAATTAATGAGCTCTTAAACATCCTATTGTTAACAGCTTTTTTATATAGGCTAGTGGATTTTTATATAGGATTTCCCCCTCTTGATAGTTGTCCATCTGAGACCGTATTGAGATGTCGGTTAAGATCCAAAGTTTAGGCGCAGCCAAGGATTTCGGCACGCATAATGGGCTTTTGCGTTGGACTGTCGCTTCCCCCCCAATTCCGTATCACATATTGCATTGAAAAGCATTTACAGTTTCCATGGTTCTTGCCATGTGGCAAGGGGGCTACCGCTCAAGAAATAAGTTCAGACCCTTCCTGGGCATGCGGAAATAGTAACACTTGGGGTCTCTCCCATTTTATGTGTGCTGTTAAACCCGTAAACGTTTAGAACTATTGGTTAGAGTTGCAAGCTGGTTACTTTTAACATTGTTAACGATGTACCCTACAAGTACCACATACTGACTGGTGTCCAGTCTTTTAAAAATAACAACTTGGGGCAACTTGCTAGTGAGAGATTTGTAATTTTATATTTTCTACAACCGTTTGTATGGGCCTGGTATCACTGATTTAAGCAATATGTGGGTTACAGTAGAGCCGAACTGACACTTGTGAACCAAAAGCAGCCTGCAGCCCTGGATTTGGTGAACAGGGTGACACAGCTGGCCTGAGCTCACCTTTTTGTCTTTATTTTTAGCTGTTTAATGGCACTTTCCGGAATGCCATGGAAGATGGAGGTGTTAAAATTCTAAAAGAGCGATTAGAGAAGTTCTTCCATCGGGTAAGTTTTTACTATTTAGGGAGCAACACAGTGTTAGATTAAAGAATTTTTTCCAGCAATGAAAACCATGTTGGAAAAGTACCATGACTAGGGTTGCCAGCTCTGGGTTGGGAAATACCTGGAGATTTTGGGGCGAGGGGGAGTGAGGGGAGGGCGGGGTTTGGGGAGGGGAGGGGCCTCAGCAGGGCACAGTGCCATAGAGTCCCCCTTTCAAAGCTGCCATTTTCTCCAGGAGAACTGATCTCTGTCGTCTGGAGATCAATTGTAATAGCAGGAGATCTCCAGGCCCCTCCTGAAGACTGGCAACCCCAGCCATGGCCCTGAGCAGTGGTTTTCAAACCCCTGGCACTCCGCAGCAGAGCAGGTGCAGCTTTTTCTTTTAATAATTTAATTTAATGGATATTCTTCAGAAGCGGCTCCAGAATCTTGAGTGGTGCGATAGGCATTTGTTTCCCTGCTCTTGGTTTAGTTTTTGAAATGTAGCTTTAAAGAACCTAATCAGCTAGAATACTTTTTTCCCACCACAGAAGAAATTAACATCTAGCCATTGCTTCAGAAACATAACCACTGCTACAGGAGACAATAGTAGGCCTGGCCCTTTCTAAGAATGCAAAAAAATAAATAAATCACAGTGCGAACCGTGAGGTGCCGGTGTGTCGAGAAACACAGCAGCTTGGACATCTGTGGTGGAAGTCAGCTAGGACTGGCCTGTCCCTTGACGCTGAGGCAATCATGTCCCGTCAAACATCCCACTCGTTTCCCTGTGTTAATCTCCCAGTACTTGCAGACGCTTCATCTACAGTCGTGTGACTTACTGGATGTTTTCTGTGGAATCAGCTTCTTTCCACTGGATAAAATGACTTACTTGAGAATTCAGTCGTTCATCAATAAGATGGAAGAAAGCCTGAGCATCGTGAAATACACAGCTTTTCTCTACAACGATCAGCTCATCTGGTAGGTCTCGAGAGCAAATGCGACGGACATTTTAAACCGATTGCTGCCCAGGTGGGGAAGCAGCTTTGGAGTTCACGCACACAGGCCGACCAGGATGTGAGATTGGACTCCTACAGGCACATATCCCTTGAATGCATTAGCACCACCCACGGAATCAGTTTGCCTTAAATGTCCCGTCAGGGTGCTCTGTTAGCATGTTCTTTAGATGGTTTGTCATCATCAATAAAAGCCAGTTGATTTTAAGGGCTACCCATAACAACTGCCTTGTTCCAGTACAAACCCGGGGGGTAAATCCTCTTTGGGGTCCACATAATTCTGTATTCTTCATAGGATTGGCTGATTGCCCAGGTCCACATTTCTATCCACTAAATTACATTAAAGGAAAGCCAGTGTTTGCCTTGTCTAGAAGCCTTTGGAGCCAGGGACCTTTTAATCCAGTACACCGGTTTTGACCTATGGCCTCTGAATCTCTCTTGGGTGTTTTGTGTGAGTGATTTGGGGCCAGAAACAGTGAAAAACAAAACTTGCCTTATCAGAAATGTTAAGTATGTACAGGAGGTAGGTTAAAGGTCCTCCAGTGTCATGGCCTCAGTCACAAGGTCTGTTTTGGGGTGGGGGTGGGGGTGGTATGGGGGTTCCAGAACAACATTGGTAAATCTGGGATGTGAACAAATCTGCCCTGTGCATGCTGACTGATCAGTTTGCCAGTCTGCTGGGGGCTGTGTGGTTCTGAAGCTTGTAAGAGCACTCTCTTTTTGGTCTGCGTTACTGTTAAGAGCAAAGGCCCCAGGAGACTTCTATCACCAAATGATTTTGTTTTGTGCAAGGCCCAAAAGGAATGTTTCAACACAAGATTCAACTCCTTGTTAAGGATATGCTGAAAGTTTCTGTGACAAAGTGAATCCCCAAAGCCAGGCAAATTTCTGGCATATGCGGTCAGTTGTTGCTGCTGTGATGAAGCTGGAGTGTAACGGCAAGAGATACAGAGACTTGTGATGGGATGGGTGTGTTGCATTTTAACCCTCAGCCTAACTAACGCCCACGATCATTCTTCAACATTTGTAATTGTAAAAGTACAAGATAAATTGGAAGAGGGGCATGTTTTTCAGCTAATCATGACTTCATTGAGAGAAAACGTTGCGTTTTTAAAACAGAAACAAAGAAAGTATCTTGCACTCTGCAGCATCACTGTAATTTTAAACCCAAGAGCTCCTCTTCAGCTGTGTTTGATTTCAGGGTGTTTACTGACATGGCACAGCTGCAGTGGGGCATCCAGTTTCATTGGCCAGAAGCAGCTTCGAGAGTTTCCTATTCAAAAAAGTGATTAAGAAGTTGAGTGAGAAAGAATATGCTCAGAGCAAAAAGTAATCTACAGCTGGCTGCATAAAATATTTTTTTTAAATCAGGGGAGTATTAAAATAGATCTGAAAAGCTTCAGATAGGCGTATGTTTTTCCAGTTTCTAGACCTCGCGCATATCTGTGGTCTGTTTACAGTGTTAAATGTTATCCTCATTTGATCTGGGGGTTTTCACTCACGAAAAACTTGTACGCGCAAGCTAGCACAAAGCTTTGGATTTATTCATACTCATACTTCATAACTAATGTTTTCAACTTCCGTGTTCACACTGTACAGAAGCAAATCATTTATTTCTATCAAGCACTGTTTGTTTAAGATATTTTGACCGGACAATTTCCCAAGAGAGCTTTTAAGTATCAACCGGCCCTCGGGGTGAAGAGAACAGCAGTCCTGATCAAAGGTCCTTCTGAAAGTTGGCAAATAGAAAGAAATCTTTTTTTAAGGCTAAGAAGAGGCTGGTGGGATATCAGAGCTTAGAGGATGGGTCTTTCTTTTGTGCCTCTGATCAGCTTTCCCCGTTGCCATTTACAGGCACAGGAACTCCATCTGTGGTTGTCAAGAAATTTAAATGTCCTGTATGAATGGAAATCCACATAATTAGGTCTCAGACATCAGACCTGTGGCTGGTGAGAGACCAGCAGTTTGTGTGTGTCTCATCTCAAATTACTTGTTTATATGTAATTAATTTAGTTAATGATGCATCAGTGAAAATGGATGGGATCTTGCACTCTGTACTGCCTGCAGAAGGGTCCCCTGTTCAGTTCCTCCTTAGAAGGGTTTCTTTTGGCAGGGCCAGGAATGACACTCACCCAGTGGCTGTGGTCAGCTCAAGAGAACCAGCCTATGCTGGGTGGGCCGGTAGATTGACTTGTACTCACCTCGATCCCTCTGTAGTCAGCTGACATCTATCTGGACATTATTGTCAGTATGTGCTTTATTGTCAGTACGTGCTTTACTTAGTCCTTTTGAATTCCAGGAGTGGACTGGAGCAAGATGACATGAGGATTTTATACAAATATCTCACCACATCTCTGTTTCCAAGGCACATAGAACCAGAGGTAAGTCATATGGCTTGTCCTTGGAGGGGGAAACCCACTTTTGTCTCCCATCACGTAAGTAAGAGTTCTGTTTTCCTTCTCAGCTGTGTTTCCTGGGAGGAACTGGGGTGGGGGCATTTCCTTAACCTTCCTCTTTTGTTTCAGTTGGCAGGAAGAGATTCACCAGTCCATGCAGAAATGCCTGGAAATCTTCAGCATTATGGAAGGTAAGGGCTTTTCAGTCACTGTGTAGTTCCTAATTCTGGCTTTCAGGAATTGTTATCCAAAGGTAAATGGATTTGCTCCTTTCCGCCTTTGACTTGGCTGACTCAACCTGGAGCTCTTTATCAAAGGCTGGAGTGAAAAGCAAGGCAAGAGCAACCCCAGTGGACAACTGGAGCGTAAGAATGGTCTTCTGAGGCAGAGGCTGGAAGCCTGATCTCTTGCTGTGGATAAAAAGCCTCATCTTTTCCCTTTCAGGTTTCTCACTGGACCGCTGAATGTTAATGACCCAGAAGCAAAATGCAGATTTCCCAAAATATTTGTCAACACAGAGGATACTTACGAAGAGCTTCATTTGATTGTTTATAAGGTAGCTGCTAAATTTGCTATTTGCTTTCCAGATATTGAATGGCATTTTAAGTGTATAAATCTGCCTGGAGCGCAGGAATTCGGCTTGCTGAGGGTGGAATAACTCTGCCTAGGCCTGCTCTCTTAATCCTTTAAAGAGCCACAAGGTTTCCGGTGGTGTCACTGCAGCAATCTAGGCGGTTTACTAACTGTGCAGCTTTATGTAAGGCATAGAATAGAACAGGGGTGGCCAACCTTGCTTAATGTAAGAGCCACATAGAATAAATGTAAGAGCCACATAGAGATGTCTGAGAGCCGCAAGACAGGAACAAATATCACACACACATTTTTATTTTTTAAAATATGCAAATTTGCTTTTTATTAACGTTAAATGGGACTGCCAAAAATAAAAACAAACGAGGAAAACCGGTTATTGATAATTATATTACTTGTTTGCTAATGATATTGAGAGAGAGAGAAAAAAAGAGAGAGATGGAAAGAAAGAATTAAAGAAGTGGAAAGAAAGAGAGAGAGAGAAACTAGGAAAGCAAATAGATGGGAGGGAGGAGGGAAGGAAGGAAGGAAGGGAGAAAGAGAGAAAAAGCATGCCTCCCCTTTGCTTCCCCAGCCGCCCTGCCAGGAGCCGCACAATATGTGTGAAAGAGCCGCATGTGGCTCCCGAGCCACAAGTTGGCCACCCCTGGAATAGAACATAATTTCCAACAGGCAAAAGTGCCGCTGGGAAAAAAGGGAATAGAGGATTTTTTTAAATGGTAAATGTTTCATCTCTTGCAGGCTATGAGCGCAGCTGTCTGTTTCATGATAGACGGTGAGTATCAGATTATTCTGCAGAACCCCCAAAGGGATTTAACTCCAGCTCTTGGCAAATCACGTCATTTGAACAATAAACACCTCTGTCTGCTGCTGAAGTTAATTTCGGGGTGGGCCCCCAGACACACACTGGACATTTTTAATGCAAGTTTGGTTTGAACGGTTTTCAGTATCAGTGGTGCAGAGAAGAATAACATTTTGGCCCTCAGCTGTATCAGGAATCTACCTACTGAACCTGCGTTTGGAAAACAGCCCAGCAGTGTACCTGTTGTGCAACAGGCAAGGACATGCAACTCCCAAGCAAGGAGTGGTGGTGGATTTTCAAACCAGGACCCTCCTCTGATTTCTCCCCGCTCTGCCAGCTTTCCTACGTGCTTAGAAGCAGTGTTTCCTCTAAGCGGAGTTAGTGTGAGCTAGCTCACAGTTTTTTAGCCTCCGGTCACCCTTTTTTGTCTTCGCTCAGGAAGGATGGGGCTCCAGAGCAGACTAATTTATGCAGTAGACAAATCGCTCGCTCAAAATTTTAATGCCAGTCGCTCACAAAGTAGAATTTTTGCTCACAAGACTCCACAGCTTAGGGGGAGCATTGCTTTGACGCATTAGAATAGAAACCGGGAAGGGTTAGGATAAAAATGTTCTTTTCCCCACCTGCAACATGAAGTATACATACTTAGTATACATACTTAGTATACCTCTCAAGGTTCTGCCGCCTCATTTTGCTGCATATCCAGACAGGGCCTGGTGGGATCTTCGGGGGAAGGGGAGGCTTCTCAGATGCAACATTTCTACAGCTAGATTTGAGTCCAGGAGCACCTGAGAGACCAGCAAGATTTTCAGGGTAGGAGCTTTCGAGCGTCTGAGCTTTGCCTCTTATACCCTTGAGGTCTCCTTGGTCACTAAGGTGCTACTGGACTTGAATCTAGCTGTTCTTCTGCAGGCCAACACAGCTACTCTCTGAAGCTTTTTTTTTTTTACAGAAGTTCTGCAAAAGTTGCACTGGCAAACTCCTGGGTATAAAGGGCAGAAGAATTGACTCCATTAATATAGATACTTTATGTGGCTTTCCCCCGCCAAGTCTTCAAGGGGTACGTGCGTTTTGTGGTCTCGGGAAGAAAAAAGTCTCACTGTCCCTTTTCAAAATCCTCCACAGCCTCTATACAGCCTACGCTGGAGTTTTGCCGTAAACTGGACAGCATCGTTGGGCCCCAGCTCACAGTATTGGCGTCAGACATTTGCGAGCAATATAACATCAACAAAAGACTTGCAGGGTCTGTATTGTCTTTCGTTTCCGTTGCTAACCAGCTATTCATTGATAACAATTTGGGGGCGTAAGAGCTTCTTTAAATAGCGTAAACGAGAACTTTTAAAAGGGTGTTATCTTTATCAACGAAACGCATATTACATGTGTAACTAATGTGCTGATGTGGTAGCTGCTGTTACGGCTGCTTTTCCTGATCATTCTGCCAGCTGGTGGTAAAAAATGGTGTTAAGTTACAGCCAACGTTTGGTGACCCCATAGCTTTTGAGGCAAGAGACGAACAGAAGAAGAGGAGGAGGAGATTGGATTTGTACCCTGCCTTTCACTTGGAGTCTCAGAGTGGCTTACAGACTCCTTTCCCTCCCCCTCCCCACAACAGGCACCCTCTGAAGTAGGCGGGGCTGAGAGAGTTCTTTCCCAGAAGCTAAGCAGGTTTGGCCCTGATTAGTACTCAGATGGGAGACCACCTAGGAAATCCAGGGTTGCTCTGCAAAGGCAGGCAAACCATTTCTGAGCCAGTTTGGTGTAGTGGTTAAGTGCGTGGACTCTAATCTGGGAGAACTGGGTTTGATTCCCCACTGATGACCTTGGGCAAGTCATAGCTCTGTACCAGCTGTTCTCTCAAGGACATTTGTCTCAGAACTCTCTCAGCCCCACCTACCTTCCAGGTTGTCTGTTGTGGGGAGGAGAAGGGAAAGGAGTTTGTAAGCCACTCTGAGACTCCCTTGGGGAGTGAAGGGTGGGGTATAAATCCAATCTCCTCTTCTTCTTCTTTCCAGACTGTCCTTGAAGGAACAGCTCTGACAGAGCTATGGCTTGCCCAAGGTCATCCAGCCAGGTGCAAGTGGAGGAGTGGGGAATCAAACCCGGTTCTCCCAGATTAGAGTCCGCGCACTTAACCCCTACACCAAACTGGCTCAGAAATGGTTTGCCTGCCTTTGCAGAGGGACCCTGGACTTCCTCGGTGGTCTCCCATCTGCATACTAACCAGGGCCAAACCTGCTTAGCTTCCAGGATCTGACCAGATTGGACTCGCCTGAGCCATCCAGGTCAGGGCATCCTACCGATTATCACCTTCTAAATCTTTTCTTGGTGAAAGATGAAAAGGCACACAACCCATCATTTATCGCAATGGCACTAAAACGTCATGGTGAATTCTTGGAGCCAACCTGATCGATTGGATTCTGTGGAGTTCAATTTGTGTGTGAGATCTTAAAACAATTGTATTACTGTTTTTGGTGTGAGGGCTCCCCCCCCCCCCGAGGTTCCTGATCTGTATTCATAATGTGATTTACTCGGTCATTGTAGTGGGTGAACCCGTCAGAAAAGTCCTAACAAAGCATTGTGCGTTATGGACAATTTTAATGAGAATTTAGCATGCTGATTTGGTAAAGCTGAGCTTTCGCAGCAGCACTTCCCCCCGTTTCTTGGAAGCCCCTGTTTGGCTTCTGCGGGTGGTGGCAGGCCCCTTCCAGCTTAGCTTGCTTGCTGCGCATGGCGTCAAGACACACAAAAGGTGGGAAGGGCTGCCAGTCTGGTGCAGTGGCTCAAAGTGTGGACTCTAATCTGGGAGAAGTGGGTTTGATTCTCCACTCCTCCATATGCAGCTGCTGGTGTGACCTTGGGCCAGTCACAAGTTCTCTCAGAGCTGTTCTCTCAAGAGCAGTCCTTAAAAGAGCTCTCTCAGCCCCACCTGCCTCACAGGGTGTCTGTTGTGGGGAGGGGAAGGGAAAGGAGTTTGTAAGCCGCTCTGAGACTCCCTTGGGTAGTGAAGGGCGGGGTATAAATCCAATCTCTTCCTCTTCTCCTGCAGCCAGTGAATAGCAGTGTGATATAACTACTGTCTCACCAGGAAGTGGCCACCCTGACCTGGATGGCCAAGGCTAGCCTGGTCTCCTCAGACCTCGGCAGCTAAGCAGGGTCAGCCCTGGTTAGTCCTTGGATGGGGGACCACCCAAAAGAAGTCCAGGGTCCCTGAGCAGAGGCAGGCCACAGCAAATCACCTCCGAACGTGCCTTGCCTTGCCTTGACCGCACTTTCCTCCACCACCTCCTGGGCTCCTATGGGCAGGGAGTGGGACTCCACCCACAGCAGCCCCGATCACTGAGGTCCTTCTCTGCGCCTTTCTCTCCCGCCCCCCACTGAATGAGAAGTGGAAATGAGCCATTTAGTTGCCGGTGGGCATCTGTAAGATTTCTCATAGCGTCCAGACTGACCCCTCCCCCCCTTTCCCCCGAGGCCGGCTCCGATGGTTAGATTGCTTGGTTGGTTTCATTCCGCTCTCAGGTTTGGAGGCAGACAGATCAGAGGCCCTGGGAGAAAGCCAGGCCACAGAGGCCTGCATTGTCCTCTCAGGTCTCCAAGGTATGTCCTCCCCCCCCCCCCCTCCCCAAACGCACAAACCCAGGGAGCAAAACAAAAAGGAATGTCTGGCCGCACACCCTCTGCCTGAGCGTGAGGTGCCACTGGGTGAGGGGGCATGCAGTCATCACCGGTCTTGTGTGGCACGGCTTGGGAAGTTAACAGCGGTGGCAGGGCAGAGGTTGGTGCCTTGACTGCTGACCTGCCTAGGAGGAGCTGGGAGGGGAGAGGGGCTGGGCCTCCCCTTCAAGGGACCGGTTTCCCTCTGGGACTTGTCCGACGCAGCCAGCGACACTGCGGCAGCTGTCCTTAGCCCGCCCATCTTGTTAGTAAAGAAAATGTTTTCTTGTTTAGGATAAGGATTAATTCTTTGCATTTCTCATGGGGCCAGAAATCACTTGTGTTTTCTGTCACCAAAATGTCAAGACAGTGAGATTCTCCACACACGCACACACACACACACACACACACCTGTATAAAGAAGGGGAAGAGCTTGGGCCCCACTGCTGGACCTCCTGAGGGCACCTGGTGTCTTTGGCCACTGTGTGACACAGAGAGTGTTGGACTGGACGGGCCACTGGCCCGATCCCACCTTGGCTTCTCTGATGTTCTCATGTCCTTTAGAGATTCCTTCTTCTAGGACCTTTTTTTTAAAAAACAAAAAAACTTTTGATGGCATCAAAAGTTAGGCGGCCTCCCGCAAAACACGTCTGCCACTGCTGCTGTGTAAACCGAAACCTTAGTTAGTTAGGAGGCCTTGCATCAGCTCGTAGGAACTTTGAAGATTTTTTTTTTGAGGTATGTGGATACATACACACAAAAACAGATCTTTGTGTATGTATATTTTTTTTAAAGTTTGGTTGAAAGCAAAACAAAACCCCACCGGTATTTATTTATTTATTTATTTAGATTTTTATCCCGCCCTGTGCCCGCAAGCAAGGCGCAAGGCGGCGTACAACAGGTTAAAATCCAATACAACACAGACGCACTATACAACGCAATCAATTACATTAAAATTACACAAGCAACGATATAAACACGAAGTCCAGATGCATGAAGGTGGGGATTGCTGTATGATGGTCCCGTGTAGCCAGCATCCAAGACCGCTATTGCCACCGGCAGTATGCGGGCCATGATGGTTCAGATATAAATAGCTTCGTTCATTAGCAGAGTGGTGTTTTTGCTTAAACAAGAGCTTTCCTGCCCTTGGAAAGGAACCTGTAGTCTGCATTGAGTTGGCACTTTTAAACGACCCAATTCTGATCCCTCTTGGACCGTTCCTCTGATCCCATTTCTGGGGTTTTCATCACTAGAGCCCAGTACTGAAGACACTTACAAATTCAACCACAATTTTTTGGGGGGGAAGGGGGGTGTTACTTTTTTAAAATTAAGCTCTATGCATTCTTCGGGCTGTTTGTTGATCAGCATCGAAAAGGCAAGCACGGTTGGCCCCATCAAGGGCATCAGTTTGCATGCCTTATTTCCAACCAGTCTCCTGAAGTGAAGCCCCCGTGGCCGTCATGGGGCTTTAGCTCAGAACTTGCTTTCAGCGGTGCCAGTGGCATAAGGTGATGAAGCTTATCTGATTAAGTCTGCCTTAAACTTGAATGTGGTGGTGTCCTGAGAACCTGATATAGCTTCTCTCGGCGCGAATGGAGCTGGGTAGATATAAGAGGGGATAGGCTGGCCAGATACAGGCTGGAAGGGTGACATTTATTGCAAAAGAAAGCAGTGACTTCCAAGGGTCAAAGTGCCTAAAAATTTCCAGATAGAGGGACATCTCTCACTCCCATCCTTACGAAGATGAATCTTCCTCTGCAGTCTTGGGTGCTCTCAGTACTACTATGCGACTCAAAGGCTGATGGGCTGAGAACAGCAAATGTGGCTCGGTTCTTGGCCAAGGTGGCTGCCCTTAAGAGACATTGCAAACTTTTATCACCATTGACAATATTCTCATAAGCTCATAAACTTTGGGCGATTTTAGATTTTAGTTAGACTGCTCCGCCCCAAGTGTAGTTAGGTAATTTTAACTTCTGGGCTAAAGCCCAGGTTTTATCCATTGTTATTTCGATTTTTATGCCTCATTTTATGTTTTTTCCCGATAATTTCCTTTTTCTGTTGGTCAAGACTTCGGTCGTATAGACCCGTAATAAATGAAATGAAAAATGAAATGAAATTTCCAGAGCTTGGGCAGACAACCACCAGCCAGGGATAAAAGATTGTAAAACCATCTTGAGAGCTTTAGAATACCAAGCAGTCTGCTTTTTGAATGAGGCATTTTCTTTCTAGAGTTTTCTGGTGTAATCTTAACAGACAAACAGTCCTTGCGGCAGCTGGTTTTGCTTTCCGTTTTCCCCTCTCTTACTTAGAAGGGCCGCTGAAAGCAGGTGCCTGGAATGGCTGGGCTTACCAGGAAGTCCTGGCTTTACTAATCTTTGCCCATCGTAATGGACCACTTCCTGACCATCCACGGACAGAGTCAGCCACTCAAAAAAGGGAATGTCATTTCTCTGAAGCCAAACTCAATTCCAAGGTTAAGCACCACTGCGAACACCATTGTAAAAAGGGATCGTGGAATTGTAGGTGTGATGTTGTATCGTTTCTGGCTCACTTGCTCTTTGTAGTTCAGTGGGAGGGCTTCTAGTGTCGTGGACCTCCTGAGGGCACCTGGTGTTTTTGGCCACTCTGTGACACAGAGTGTTGGACTGGATGGGCCACTGGCCTGATCCAACACTGGCTTCTCTTATGTTCTTATGTAGTTGATTCTGAAGTGGCCAGTAGTCCCTAATCAGTGGCTCTTTCAGCAGCTGATGTTTTGATGGCTGGCAGGGGGGAAAAACCTTTTACCCCTAGCTTAGTGCGATTTTTAGCATGCAAACAAACCTCATTACTAACCATTTCCTACAGCTAGTGAACTATTTCTTTGCTCCCCTTTTACCATCTCCTCCCCTTGCCTACTTTCTAGGTCAGAGAAGGAGCCCCAGTTTAAGTTCATCTACTTCAATCACATGAACCTGGCCGAGAAAAGTACAATCCATATGAGGAGAACACCCAACATCTCGCTCGCGTCCGTTCACCCTGACCTGATGAAGATTCTTGGAGACATCAACAGTGATTTCACAAGGTGACCTGCATGATGCTCTTCCTTTCTGGGGAAAGGATCAAATTCTACCACACTTACCAAACTGCTTAATTTGTAAGACGGAGTGAGTGGAATCCAAAAGCATACCCCCAAACCATGATCCATTTGCAGGTCTCTTACTTGCTGTGTTCTAAACCCGTAATGTTGTTTGTTTGTTTGTTTGTTTGTTTGTTTCTCTCTCTCTCTCTCTCTCTCTCTCTCTCTCTCTTTCTTTCTTTGTCATCCTCAGATCTGCACCCAACTAACCATTCTTTTACAGGGTTGATGATGATGAGGAAATCATCGTTAAGGCCATGAGTGACTACTGGATAGTGGGCAAGAAATCCGATCAGCGGGAACTGTACGTGATTTTGAATCAGAAAAATGCAAACCTGATTGAAGTGAATGGTAAGGAGCTACTGGAATGACCAAAGCACCCAGTGGGTCTTGTTCCATCAGGAGCCTTTTTTTTTTTTAGAAGAAACGTTGTGAAGATTAAATGTCTGAATAAGCACTTTTTGTGGCCATCTAACCAAGGCTATAAGGCTACATTGACGGAGTTTAGAAGGGTAGACATTGAGGGCCTGACCATTTTTAGCAAGGCCCCAATTGGTGTGTGTGCCACTCTGGGAACCCATTTCTGGTTAATATTCTTCCGCTTCCTACATGAAAATGAAATAAAGAGCTTGAAAATTCCAACAAAATGTGAAGTTAACTGGTAAGACACAGAGACTTGGAGCTGGAGGGATCATTACAGCATAAAGTGGAGGAGAGGAGAATGATGTAAGATGCTTTGGGGTCCCGGCCCCCCTTGGGGAGAGAGACAGGGCATCAGTGAAGTAAAATAAATAACTTTAAGAATGTTTTATAATTGCTCTGAAATTTCAAAGGATTAAGATCACACAACTTCCTCCATGTTGATTTGTTTGGGGTCAATTACAAAACCTTTTTATTTTGCAAATCACGTCATTTGACTTTTTTGACTTCTGTAAAGGCAAGCTTTCTTGGGAAGCTGAAGTAGGCTCAAGGTAGCTCTTTAAATAAGGATGGTTCTCGTATTTCTTAATTCCTTAAGATGTGTTATAGGGGTGGTTAAAACTGCAAAACAGCTGTGGAGAAGACAACGTTAGTGACGTCAGCAATAACCTCACCTCACCACAACACAATTTGTAGTGCCTGGTGAAGTGGTTGTAAAAACCGGCAATTACAGGGAAAAAACCCAGCTGCATTCAGGTGGTAGGCTTTCACTCCTAACTTAAATGGAAATGTTGGCCACAGTGCAGTGGGCGAGCACGCCTCTGCTCACCTGAGGAAAACAGCCCCCAAGGGGGGAACCAGACCGGACGGCAGCAGGAGCTGTGATTCCTGGCCGAGAGCTGATACTGACACCCATAGTATGAGCTCACCAGTTTGGACAGAAAGGTGTTCCTGCGTTGAAGTGTAGGAGTCACAGGCTGTTTTCTTTGACATCATTTGAGGGTAGTGCTTTTAGCTTTTCAAAGCATATTCTGGAATGGTTTGAAAATGATGGCCAAAGTGTAGCTTTTAATTGGAATCATGTCTACTGGTAGGCTTATTGTAGTCTTTTTAAAGAATAATAAATCTCTTCCTTAGACTTCAATAAAAACACAGCGGCACAGTTATCTAAAGCCTAAAAATTATCAGCAAAGGATTGTTAATCTTACGACTGTAACTGTTTTGCAGTGATGGTTCCTCTTTAATCATTGCGTGTTTAATACTTCAGAGCCACAAAGCACTGTCACCCCTCCTTTTTTTTGCAGAAGAAGTGAAGAAACTCTGTGCAACGCAGTTCAACAACATCTTCTTCTTAGACTGATCTGCCAAGGGCCGGCTCTTCCTGAAGGTGGCTTGAAAATGTCAAGAAAGCATTTTTGTTCACGCTGACAGGTTTATTAGTCATATTATTGACTGGAACAATGACAATAGTAAAGCAATACTTGCTTTGTAAGAATCTAATTTCTACCAAAAACTAAACGTCTCTCTGATCATACGATTTTTAGATTTTAAAAGTATTTATGTGCAAATGAATTAAAACCCGTATGAATTAAACACGCGTCATTCCATTTCTCTGACATTTATGTGAATATTTTACTGGAAAAATAAAATGTCATTATTACAGTTTTAAGGGTCTTTTCCCTTCTTTCTCGACTCCTGAGAAAAGGACGTTTTAGTGAGCCCCCCCCCCCCCCCAGGGAGCCACCAGACCCAGTGGATAGGCAGAGTCTTGGTGGGTCACAAATGACACAAGCCGGCGGTGGCCTAATCCCAGGCCACGAATGCTGAGATTGGATTTATACCCCACCCTTCACTCGGAGTCTCAGAGCGGCTTGCAAATTCCTTTCCCTTTCCCTCCCCTCCGCACAACAGACACCCTGGGAGGTAGGTGGGGCTGAGAGAGCTCTAAGACGACTGTCCTTGAGAGAACAGCTGGTACAGAGCTATGGCTTGCCCAAGGTCATCCAGCCAGGTGCACGTGGAGGGAGGAGTGGGGAATCAAACCCGGTTCTCCCAGATTAGAGTCCGCGCACTTCACCACTACACTGAAACTGGCTTGGGTAGTCTTTCCTTATGGCAGGAAGGTTACATTTTGTGACCTTAAAACCTGGATGGCCCAGTCTCATGAGATCACAGTAGCTAAGCAGGGCTGGCCCCAGTAAGTATGTGGATGGGAGGCTCCCAAGGAATGCCAGGGTCACTACACAGAGGCAGGCAATGGCAAACCACTTTCTCTGAACATCTCTGGCCTTGAAAAGCCCCCCACAAGTCAGCTGCAACTTGATGGCACTTCCACTACAACCAAGACAGGAGGATCATGAGTGTAAAAACAGTATCCCACATCACTGGTTACTGTCTTGACTCGTCGCCATTTCAGAAAAGTACTGTGACATGATTCTTTGGGGACAGCCGTTATAACGCTTTTGTGAGCTGCTGCTGGGCTCTTGCTCCGGACAATTGCAGAGGTTGCTTAATTATCTGAACAAAGCAAAATTGTACACATTTACCGGGGGGGGGGATTTATTCTGCCTAGATTACCCACCAAAAGCCTTGCCCAGATTTCTTGGCTGTCATTTCCCACTCCAGCCGTGAAACCTCACTTACATTAAAGCACAAGGATACTGGATTAGGATCCCTGAGGAGTTTCTTTTAATTTGATACACATAAATTAGTTCTACTGAAGGTACATAAATGCACACAGCCCCAAGACTGATACAGTGTTGCTAAAACAAAGACTCACTATTCAAGGGGAAAAAAACATCTTGTTACTAACATCTGGTCTTGTTCCTTTTATCTAAACTTCACAAATTGAGGCTTTATGTTATTTGTAGCTCCACAAGATAACACTGGGCTGCATTCAAAAGTGAGCAGGGATATTCAAATGCTCCGGAAGCGACTTCTGTGCTCCCAGGCTCATAGCAGAATTTTGTTGTCGATGCACAGTACGAAGCACTCCAAACTGCATCCCTGAGATTCTTAAAGGGGGCTTTCCGGCAGGCGTGCAGCTCCGTTACTTTTTCTTTTTCTTCCACGCAGCGGCGGCTTTGCTGCTCGGCAGGACTGGAGGCAAAATGGGAGATTCTTCCTTTGGCGGAGACTGTAGCTGGACGGAGCCCTCCTCCGCTTCCCTGCTGATGCTTTCTTCGAGTTCCGAGGCGGCTTTTTCCGCTGCAGCTTCTTCTAGCTTTCTGGCCTCTTCTGCTTCCCACAAAGCGCGAAGCCTGTGGGGAAACGAGAAAGGAAAGGCAGGAAGAAAAACTGTTAAAAATACATTCAGTGTACAGATTATTTGACCAGGGGGTGGGGGGAAATACAACAAAATGCAATCACCTCAGTCCTAAAATCAGTGAACCCTTAAATCAGCCACATCATTTTTTTTTTTGCGGGGAGGGGGGATCTTTAGTCTGACAGAACCAAAGGTGTCCATTCACAAAACACTGTCAAGGGCTCAGAGAGTACAATTATATCCTGTTTCTCCTCTGGGGAACTCAAGGCTGTGTAAAGAGATCCTCCGAGTAGTTCTGGACTGGTTACTTTGTGCTCAGGGCTCACTACATCCAATATGGACATTAGCAGCTCTGTAAGCAGTCTTGCAGAGATGCATCACCTGACGAGAACTCTGAGTCTAGAAAGCTTATAGCCCCCAAATCTTGTCGGCCTCTAAGGTGCTACTGGACTCGAATCTAGCTGTTCTGCAAATGCAGACGCTCACAGTGAAAGACATTTTTCGGCCTTCCAAAACAGCAGATCTTCCTGCAATTAAAAAAAACCCCTTTCTTTGAAGATAGCTGCCACAGCTAAGCAAAGACCAAGAGTTTGCAACTTCCTGCAGTGTGAATTACCTAATGAAAGGCATATCCCTTTAATCCTATCCTAAAATCTCATCCTTCCATTTCCTAATTTCAGTCCAACAGTGTTTCATGAGTCCGCTCACAGTCCCAAGACTGGCATTTGCTTTCATAGCTTCCTTACCTGCTCCCGGGAAACTTAAGAGCCAGTTTGGTGTAGTGGTGAAGTGCGCGGACTCTAATCTGGGAGAACCGGGTTTGATTCCCCACTCCTCCACTTGCACCTGCTGGATGACCTGGGCAAGCCATAGTTCTGTCAGAGCTGTTCTTGAAAAAGAGCAGTTTTTGTCAGAGCTCTCTCAGCCCCACCTGCCTCACAGGGTGCCTGTTTGTTGTGGGGAGGGGAAGGGAAAGGAGTTTGTAAGCCGCTCTGAGACTCTTAAGTGAGTGAAGGGCGGGGTATAAATCCAATCTCTTCTTCTTCTTAGGCCTGCATGAAAAGTTCCTCGACAAGAAGGCAGAGACAAATCCCTGGAATCCCCACAATTCTAAAATCTCTGACTGATTAAAGTCACCCTGGTCACTTCTGTGCCATCTCTACCAGTAACAAATACCACATTTACCCCAAAGAAAGACAACCCTAAATGTAAGACAACCCCTCCTTAAAGGGAAAAAAAAAGAGTTCCACAAAGCTTTTTGGAGAATTATTCCTGTATATACTTACAAGTTGTAGGTGAATGCAAGACAACTCCCTCTTTTCCTTGATGGCATCTCGGGGAAAAAGAAACAGTCTTCCTTTTGAATAAATAGAGTAGCGCACTGCAGTGCACTCCTGTACTGTCTGGGACATACCTGTACATTTTGTACCTGTTTTGTCCTTGACGGGAAAAGCTAGTAGCTCAGGGCTTTTTTTGTAGAAAAAGCCCAGCAGGAACTCATTAGCATAATAGGCCACACCCAACAGCAGAAACTCATTAGCATAACAGGCCACACCCCTGACAGCACAGCTCCCTCCCAGGACTGGCTTCCCCAGGTGCCCTGCGACTTGTGGGGCACATGGGGAACCTGAGGGAAGGAAGGCAGTTTAAACTGCCTTCCTTCCTTGGATCAGCTTGGCTTCCCCAGGCACCACGCAGCTTGCGAGGCCCCTGGGGAACCCGATGGGGGGGGGGGGGGGGGAGGCTGTAGGCGTGGCCAACTCAGAAGCCAGCCTGAACTCCGTTCCTGTGCGTTCCTGCCCAAAAATAGCCCTGGTGTAGCTGATAAGCAGTTTCAAGTGAGCTTGTGGCAGGGGGTGCTGCAGGTTGAATTAGGCAGGAGATGCAAATGCAGGGAAGACCCCTGAATGAAGGAAGTGGCTTTCTGCCCGGGGGACTCCTGGCCCATCTAGCTCAGCGCCATCTTCTCCGACTGGCAACAGCTCTCGGGCAGAGATGGCTCCTCCCAAGCACCCACCGACCGAGAGTCTCTCCGCAGAGATGGAACACAGACTTAACCTGGGGCCACCTGCAAGCAAAGCGAGAGCTTTAAGCCCTGAACGACAGGTAGCTTCAATGCAAAGCTTGCTAACTTTTATTTAAAGAGCAGGATTTGAGCCCAACACAAGACCAACAAGATTTCCAGGGAACGCCCTGACCTGGCTAGCCCAGGCTAGCCCGATCTCGTCAGACTGAGAATTTCCGTAACAGATGAGTGCGGGAGCCAGTTGGCAATAGTGTAAAGCTTCAAGAATTTTGTCGATCTGAGGTGAACGGTCACAGCATGGAACGTGTGTTTTGAACCGTTACAAATATATGGACGGTCTCTTCTCTGACAAGGCTTGTATGAAAGGGGATTGTCATTTATCTAGAGTGCCTGTAAGAGCAGAGGAGGCGGGGAACGAATTTCCCTTTAATGGAAGACAACTGGATTACTTTATAAATCAAGACAGACATTGCTGGTAATTGGCATATGGTATTGATTTGTGGTTGTAAATTTCGAGACACTATATTTGGTCAGTTTGGATTTATATAAAAATAATCAGGCATTTTCTTTACACAATTTTATTTGAAGAGCAGGATTTGAGCCCAATAGCACTGTAAAGACCAACAGGATTTCCAGAGTATGCCCTGCCCTGGGTAGCCCAGGCCAGCCCGATCTTCTCAGATCTCAGAAGCTAAGCAAAGGGCGACCCTGGCAAGTATTCAGATGGGAGACCTCCAAAGAATACCAGGGCTGGGACGCAGAGGCAGGCTCTCAAGCCACTTCTCTGAACGTCCTCCATGCCTCAATCGGAGTCATCAGAGGTCATCATGACTTCCAGGCACGGCAACCCACACACACAAATGCAAACAACAACAACAAAATTTCCAGGAGATCAAGTTTTGAAAGTCAAAGCTCCCTTCACCAGATACCAAAAGTTTATACCCTGGAGACCTTGTTGGTCTCTAAGATAGTACTGGACTTGAATCTTGCTCTTCTACAACAGACCAACACAGCTGCCCACCAGTGTTCCCTCTAATCTGAGTTAGTGTGAGCTAGCTCACAGTTTTTTAGCCTCCGGCTCACGCACTTTTGTCTTAGCTTTAGAAGGATGGCTCCAGAGCAAACTAATGTATGCAGTAGCCAAATCGCTCACTCACAACTTTAATGCCAGTAGCTCACAAAGCAGAATTTTTGCTCACAAGACTCCACCGCTTAGAGGGAACATTGCTGCCCACCCAAAATTGGTGGGTTTTTTTAGACTCAAATATTGGATAGACTCGGAGCCCATTTTTAAAGCCCATACTGCTAATAAGCTCAGCTGAGAATGAGGAAACGTGGAAAGAGAGATGGCACAGACAAAAGACCGTCACCACGAAAAAGCAAATGCTATATCAGACAGAGCAGTCGTGACGACTGCTAAGCAGCCTCTTAACCCAGCTGGCGTGCCATGCCGGCTCATTCACTGGGGCTTAATGCTCTCTTGCTCTGCGAGTGGGCGTGGTTTTCCTCAACAGAATGAATGTCCCCATGTAAGAAAATTAAGCTCAAGGGACCAGAGTGGTCAAAAGAAATTGCTTTCATTAACCACGTCACGATCTGAAAACCGTGTAGCAAAGGTGGGGTTTGATGGAGCCCGATTTCCAAAGTGTTAGAAGGCCTACGTGACGATGCATCAAGGGATTGCCCTGGCTCGTTAATAATGCTCAAGCCAGCTTGGGACCGGCTAAAAGAACCGCTGAGAAGAGAACAAAGTCTGAGTCCAGTGGCACCTTGAAGACCAACAAGGTTAGTTCTGGGTAGAAGCTTTCCCGTGCACGCACACAAAAGCTCATGCCCAGAATAAAACTTTGTGGGTCACAAAGGTGCCACTGGACTCAGACTTTGTTCTGTTGCTTCAGACCCACTTCGAAGAGGTGTGCCTGCACACAAAAGCTCACGCCCAGAATAAAACTTTGTGGGTCTTCAAGGTGTCACTGGACTCAGACTTTGTTCTGTTGCTTCAGAACAACATGGCTACCCAACCAGAATCTGTCTTCTTAGAGGAGAGTGAGTATCTGAAATCCTGTTGGACTCTAAGATGCTGCTGGACTTGAATCGAGCTCTTGGAAGGGGGGCATTTGTACGAGAGGGTTCTCCGGAACAAGAAAACGCATCCCACAAGAGGCATGGAAGAAAACGGTATGCTGCTGAAATGGCCGTCGGCTGTCTGGGCTCCCTTCAGAGGATTATCTGCAGAGTGTGCCATCTGCTGGAGCGTGATCCGTTGCCAAGCCTCCAAAGATAACCCTGGCCACTTCAAGCTGTGTGGGAGAAGCCCATAATGTGGCTGCACAACATAGAAACATAGAACTGGAAGAGATCCCAAGGGTCATCTAGTCTAACCCCCTGCACAATATAGGAAATTCACAGCCACCCCCCCACTCCCCCAGGGACCCCCTGCTCTAGGCCAGAGAAAGGCAAAAAACCTTCAGGATCCCTGGAAAGTGCAAAGGGAATAGGAGAAGATGATATTGGATTTATACCCCACCCTTCACTCGAAGTCTCAGAGCGGCTTACAAACCCCTTTCCTTTCCCCTCCCCACAACAGACACCCTGTGAGGTAGGGGGTGCTGAAAGAGCTCTGAGAGAAACTGCTCTTTCAAGAACAGCTCTGACAGAACTATGGCTTGCCCAAGGTCATCCAGCTGGCTGCAAGTGGACGAGTGGGGGATCAAACCCGGTTCTCCCAGATAAGAGTCCGCGCACTTAACCACTACACCAACGAGAGAAGGCACCCCCTTAATTGTTACTGTAAGGGCAGTCCACATGACAAGATGGCGGCAAGAGTCAGCTGATCGATTGCCATTCTTGAGACCGCTCCACTGAAGCCCAGTGGGGAAAGGATCTCTGAGGGCCCTTGCTGCTTTGTGACCAAATGGGCTGTGGTGAAACCGGGACTCACTGGGCTTCCTCCTCCTCCTCTTTGATCCTCCTCTGCTCTGCCAGCTCTGCATCCCTCACCCGGTTGTCCAAAATGGTCTCCTCCACACGTTGCAAGTGCTTGTAGTTAGCAAAGAAACTCCTCACAAAGAAGATGTAAATGCGACTCATCCACAAACTGAGCCGGATCTTCAGGTCTTCTTTGGCTTTTTCCAGTCTTTCTGTCAAACAAGAACAAATCAGACTTAAAAAAAAAATAGATTCAGGCGGGCAGCCGTATTGGTCTGAAGTAACAGAACAAAGTCTGAGTCCAGGGGCACCTGTAAGACCAACAAAGTTTTATTCTGGGTGTAAGCTTTCGTGTGCGCTGGACTCAAACTCTGTTTTTTTAAAAATAGTGATTTCACTACACAGTTCAAATCCTGTGAGACTTCAACGGGACTGAACAGTCCGTTTACATTCTGCAAATACTGGAGGGGAAGAGACGAGAATGTCAAGTTCCATATTTTTTTTTTCATTTTAATGTAGGGTTACCATTTCTCTGCTCTTCTGCTGCCCTCTTGTGAGTGCAGGCTCACATTTCAAGAAGGCTACGAACGGCAGACTTCACCCTCTTCTGTCAAGCACACCCTGAAACATTTTTGCCATCCCCCCTGCCATTTTCTGTATTGACATTCAGCCCAAATAAGAGTTCTGGGGATCTTAAAAGGTTAAGATTTCAGGATGGACCAAAAAAAAAAAAAAAGTACTTCTTCACACTCACAGGAGAGTGAAGGTATGTTTTGGGAGAGGTGTGGGGAGGAACCTGGCCTCTTCAGAAAAGGGGGTCTTTCCCCCACAGCTCGAAGCAGGATGAAATGTGTTGCAGGAGGGGTGTGTGAAAGAAGTGATGTCACACACACCCCAGCACTTAGTACCACAACGGTGACAATGAGGTGGGCTCCACTGAGGAGGAGAAAGTGATGGATAATGTTCTGACGCCCAGCGGTTTCCTTGTTTACATTTCAGTAATCTGTTACTTCTTCACACAGTGGTGTCTTCTAAAATACACAGATCTCTCTCTCTTTTTTAAGTAAAGCTTTTTTTACTTCCAGGAAAAAAGACAAGACATTACAAAGAACAACATGAAAAACATACAAAACAATGCAGCATGTACTTTGATCTATAGATAAATTCAAATCTATATGATTGAATCAATTTCTTATCCACCTACAGGTTATTTGTATCAGTTGCAGTACATTCATTAAATTTAATGTTTAGTTGGTAGTTTCCCAAGATAAGTTTCAGTCCATTTGTATAGTCTCGACCAGTTGTTTAAAAATGTTTCATCTTTATTGTCTCTTAATTGCAGAGTCAATTTATCCATTTCTGCAGCTTCTAAAAGTTCATATATTGTTTCCTCTTTTGTTGGTGTTTCTTCCTTCTTCTTCGTATTTGGCATATAAGACTCTGGCACTCGTTACAACATGTACGATCAAATATGTATCTTTTTTCTTAAAATTCTGTGGTACAATATTTGATTTAAAAAGTTCTGGTATCAATGGAACATTCATGCCTAATTTTTTCTGTAATATCTCATGTATCCATACCCAGTATGTTTTAGCAATCTTACAAGTCCACCACGTATGATAAAATGAACCTGTTTTTAACAGATTTCCAGCATAAACTGGACATATTAGGGTACCATTTAGCTAAATTTTCTGGAGTTATATACCACCTATAAAACATTTTGTATATGTTCTCCTTGTAAGAAACCACTTCAGTAAATTTCAAGTTTACTTCCCACACCTTAGACCATTGGTCTAGTTGAATGTTATGACCTATATTTTGTGCCCATTTAACCATTGAGTCTTTTACAATTTCGTCTTGCATTTTCATACCTAACAATAAGTTATAAAAAGGCTTTATAAGTTTCCCTTCTACACAAAACAAAATTTTATCCAAATCTATAGGCGTATCATAGAATCCTGTAACCTGGTCTCTTGTATATCTAGAGTCTAATTGGGCCTTTCCCCACCAGTTCAAATGAATATTTTTTTCCTTAAGATTGTCTTGCCACAGTATTTTATTTTGGTTGTCTAGTAAATCTTCATATCTCCACAACAGTTCTTTCGTGAATACCAGGGGATTTATGAAGGCCTCTAATGGTGAGACCCATTTAGGTATTTTAATAAAACACAGTTTCTGTACCTCTTCCCATGCCTTTAATAGGGTTGTGCTCAATATGTTATATGAAATATTTATGGTTACTGCTTTTCCCATACCATACAAAAGCATGCCAACCTAATTTCAAGTCGTGTCCTTCTAGTTTCAGAAGTCTTGTATTCTCCAATAAAATCCATTCTTTCATCCATGACAAGGCAGCGGCTTTATAATATAATTGCCAGTCTGGTAGTGCAAAGCCTCCTCTCTCTTTTAAATCTTGTAGAGCCTTCATTTTAATTCTGGGGTTTTTCCCCTGCCATATAAATTGTCTTATAAGCTTGTCAATTTCTTTAAAATATTGTTGGTTTTTTTTATCATAGGTATTGTTTGAAATAAGAAGATAAGTCTTGGTAATACATTCACCTTCACCGTAGCTATTCTTCCTAGAAAGGGTAGTTGTGGGTGCTTCCAGTTTTCTAGGTCTTTTTGGATTTTCCGTAAAATACACAGATCTCATAACACCTTAAAGACCAGCGCAGTCAAGTCGCAGCCAACTTATGGCGACTCCTCATGGGGTTTTCAAGGCAAGAGAGGTGAGTTCAGAGGTGGTTTGCCTTTGCCTGCCTCTGATTCGCGACCCTGGACTTCCTTGGTGGTCTCCCATCTGAGGACTAACCGGGGCCGACCCTGCTTAGCTTCTGAGATTAGGCTAGCATGGGCCACCTTGAAGAGGAACAAGATTTTATTCCAGAATTAGCTTTTGGGGACTACAGACCCCTTCTTCGGAGGCATCGTCTTCAGATGAAAATTTCATCTTCTGATACAAGTACTGAGAGAGAGGGAGGCTGCAGGAGGTGACAAGCTCCATCTTCAGATAAAACAGGTTGGATCCTGTGGTTTGGTGCAGTGGTTAAGTGAGTGGACTCTAATCTGGGAGAGCTGGCTTTGATTCCCCACTTCTCCACTTGCAGATGCCGGATGACCTTGGGCAAGCCATAGTTCTGTCAGAGCTGTTCTCTCAAGGACAGTTGTCTCAGAGCTCTCTCAGGCCCACCTACCTCACAGAGTGTCTGTTGTGGGGAGGGAGAAGGAAAGGGGTTTGTAAGCCGCTCTAAGTGAAGGGCAGGGTATAAATCCAATCTCCTCCTCCTCTTCTTCTTCCTAGAACTGCTTTCTTCCAGTGGAAGTACACATCTCCTTCCTTTGCAAAATGAATCCACAGGATTCAGCCCTATGTCTGCCGTGAAACATTTGCAACAGCTTGAAAAAAAACTAAAGTATGATTTATTTATTTTTTGTCCCAGGCATTGATTTTCCAAGGAAGTGGCTAATAGGATCAATCAACTAGTGTTTCTGTAATTGGGCGATTGCTCCAAAGATATACGAACCAATTATTTAAACACGTACGAGCAGGGCAAGTCAGCCTGCAGTGACAAATCAGAGACCATCCCTGCCCTTGCAGCCCAGTTCTCTTACCGGCCATTTCTTTCAGGGGCGTGCTGAGAAGGGGGCCGTGCTCCTCTTCCAAGCCCAGCGGAGTCTGAGCTCCCCTTCCCTCTTTGTCATCAGGAGGCAGCATGTCCGCAATGAAGGTGACGTTCAGAGTTGTGCCTGAAAGGGAAGGGGGGGTGGGGGGAGAATGAAAAGCTGTTAGCCAAATTGCTTTAATTTACACTTAGCAATTGGCGAAATACACGGGTTCTTGCCAACTATACCAGGGTCCCACCCCTCCCGGGAGTTCTCAAGGAAAGAGGCACATGAGGCAGATAGCAAGTTCAATGCCGTTTACTGGGTAATGTTGTTCAAGCACACCAAAAATGTAATCACACACACAATCACACAGGCCTAAGGAAATAAAGCTAGAAAATAGCATGTTTGCATGAGCAGGATTTCGATGGGAGGCAATACGTTACCTTCCTGAAGAGGAGTTGTCCGACCGAAGGAAGAATTGGATGGGAAGGAAAATATAGAAAAATATGGGACACATGGCTCGAACCTGCAAGACCACGTGGTTCTCTCTGTTCCAGGATCCAGAGATTTAAAAGATGAAGGCAAGGGTATGGGTCTAGCAAGCTGGGCCTAAGGGGTAGCAAAGCAGATAGGGGACGATGGCTCAAGAGACCGAATGCCTCTGTGCAGGGTCTTTTATTAGGTGGTCTTGGGGGCAGTCAGCGCTAACCACATCCCACTAACACACCTACTAGGCGGTCCATCCCTTTCTGACCTTACCATAGGTTACAGGTAAACAAAAGGAGGAGGGCCGGGGAGTGGACAATATTGGAAAACTGAAACTAAACAGGAACTCTATACCTGGGCGAGGTCTGATGACTCACAGGGGCCACTTCTATTGTTAGTCAATGGCTCTGGCCGACTGGGTGATGGCCCGACCATCAGTTGCTAGGTAATTGCATTAGCATAATTCGTTCAGGTGAGTTGGAGGGGGCAGGGGTTGACCAGCATGGTGCGACAGAAAGAAACCTCATGGCAGAAGGAATCTTTGTCTCTGTCTTACTATCGAGGGTGCCAGTCTCCTGGCATGGGCTGGAGCTTTCCCCTGCAATGGAGAATGCACATGGCCCTTCCAATACTAGCAACCCAAGTTCAAACTTATGAATATTACAATCCATAAGAGCACTAGAAGTGCCTTGCTGGCCAGCAAAGCGGACACACTGGTGCCCCAACCCATTTTCATGTAAAGGTCTAAAACAAAAGTCGGTGTGAGTGGGGGCAGCAGCAGGGCATTTTCTCCCCCAATGCATCAGGTTGCCAACTCCTGGAGATTTGGGGGCAGAGACTCCATAAGGCAGAGCTTGGGGAAGGGAGGAAGTTCAACCGGGATGTGATGCCGTAAGAGTCCATCCTCCAAAGCTGCTGTTTCCTCCAGGGAAACCCATCCCCCTAGTCTGGAGAATCAGTTGTAATGCCGAAGCTGGAAAACAATAAGGGGGTTCCTGACTCTGTGTTTGGCCCCTCAACCCAAGCTCATTTCCAGACTGTCTCTATTCAATTTTTTTCCTGCCTTTCCTCAAAAGGAGCTCAGCGCCATGCATGGGGTGTCCCTTCCTCACAACAACTGTCGCAGGTTAGGAGTCTGGGAGTGCTCCTGGATCCCTCCTTGTCAATGGAGGCCCAGGTAGCAGCCACTGCCAAGTCAGCCTTTTAACACCTACGGCTGGCGAGGCAGTTGGTTCCCTACCTCGACCGCGACGACCTAGCCACGGTGATCCATGCGACGGTCACCTTGAGGTTGGACTACTGTAACGCTCTTTACATGGGGCTGCCCTTGGTTCAAATCTGGAAGCTGCAGCTGGTGCAGAATGCCGCGGCCAGGCTGTTGATGGGTCTTGCAAGACAGGACCACATCAGGCCTGTGCTGGTGGCGCTGCACTGGCTGCCTATAGCATACCGGGTTCGCTTCAAGGTGCTGGTTATTACCTATAAAGCCCTATATGGCCAGGGTCCAACATACCTTAGGGACCGCCTCTCTCCATATATACCCCAGCGAGCACTGCGGTCAGGATCAGACCATCGACTTAGTGTCCCAGGTCCAAAGGATGCCAGGCTCACTAGAACGAGAACCAGGGCTTTTTCGGTGGCGGCTCCCGTCTGGTGGAACGAGCTCCCGGAGGAGATCAGGGCCCTGTGGGACCTTATGCAGTTCCACAGGGCCTGTAAGACGGAGCTCTTCCGCCAGGCCTTCGAATAGGAGCCGCCACCGGAGACACCGGTTGGGCCGATAATTCCACCCATCATATCAACCAGCTGTGATGAACCCTGATTTAGCACAGCCCAAGTAAGATGGCTCGGGGCTCAGATCTGCCATTAGGTCGCCAGAAGTTATTTTATTGGAAGCTTTAAATATGTATTAATTATGAATTATGTATTTCTTGGAATGTTTTTAATGGATTTTATGTGTTTTAACGTATTGTAATATTTAGGCCTTTGGCCCATGGAAGCAGCCCTGAGCCCGTTCGTGGGGAGGGCGGGACATAAATTCAATAAACAAACAAACAAACAACCAGTTGCGCACTCTCGGCTTAAGATCACCCAGCAAGCTTTACGGCTAAGTGGTGATTTGAACTCAGACCTCTCAGATCCTACTTCCGTGCTTTAAAAGCTGCACTGCACCAGCTCTTTCTATAGCTGGTACTACCCCTCCCCCACACCCACACAATAAAAAACACACCCATTTTTAAGGCTCCTTCCATAACGGGACCACACCCCAACTGTAATAAATGTGGGGGGGAGCGAGATTTTGTAGAAATTTGTAGGACATTTCTGTTTTCACAGCTGGAAGACATTTTTAGAAAAAGTAGGATTCGAGTCCCGGGCACCTTAAAGACCAGCAAGATTTCCAGGGAGCTTTGACGCTCAAGAGTGAATACCCTGGAAATCTTCAAGATGGGTGGCCATGTTAGTCTGTCTGTAGCAGTAGAAAAGAGCAAGAGTCCAGGAGCACCTTCAAGACTGACAAAATATGTGGCAGGGGGAGGAGTTTTTGTGAGTCATGGCTCGCTTCTTCAGATACAGCTAGAATGGGAGTCCATTTGTCGTATTTATTGGACCTGGATCCTGGACTCAAATTCTGCTCTTCCACTGCAGACCGCTACCCACCTGAAACTATCTTCTTCGGAGAAACAGTTATTGATACACTGCATAGTTCTGCCACATTGCGAAATGCAGCCCGCCCCGCCCCCCCCCCCCCCCCCGGGCAGGCATGAACATCCACACTCATAGTTCTGACTCCATGTACCATATTCCTTAGGATGCTCCTTTGGCTTATATAACTTTTTTTTTTGGTAAAAGCATGGTTTACATTCTTTGTATTTTTCAAAGGAGGATTGCCAGGGTTCAGTATTAAAAATAAGTAATAAACGAAACGGTGACAGGCTGGCTTTCTAACAAAGTTTGAGTCCAGTGGCACCTTTAATACCTACAAAGTTTTATTCAAGGTATGAGCTTCTGTGTGCATGCACACTTTTCCAAATACATTGGAATGATAGGTAAGGTTCAAACTCAGGGCTCCGTTGGGGCCGGAGCGAGCCAGAGCGCCGCTCCGGGAGAGAGGGGGCCGGGGGGCGGGGCCGGGTGGGCCCCGTCCCGCCCCCGCTGAGGAGCCCCGTCCCGCCCTGTCGCCTTCTCTGGGGCCGCGGCTCGCCGCCGCCGGCCCCACCGAGGTGCCCCATCCCGCCCCCAGTTTGTTTCACGGGGCCGCGGCTGGCCGCCGCCGGCCCCGCCGAGGAGCCCCGTCCCGGCCCCAGTCTTCTTCGCGGGGCCGCGGGCTGGCCGCCGCCGGCCCCGCCGAGGAGCCCCGTCCCGGCCCCAGTCGCTTTCGCGGGGCCGCGGCTGGCCGCCAGCCCCGGAAAAAAACCCTCCCGCCCCCAGTCGCCTTCCCCGGGGCCGCGGCTGGCCGCTGGCACCGGGGAAAAAAACTCTCCCTCCCCCAGTCACCCCCCAAAACCCCCCTCCCTCCTGCACTCAACAGTTCCCCGGGCCCAAGGGAGGGAGAAGCCGGGCCTGAGTGGCTTAACGCCACTCAGGCCCAAGCAAGGGGGGGGGGGAAATGCCAGCCCCAGTGGGGGGGAGAAGCGCCCCTCCCTTCCTTCCCTCTCTCCCCCCACCTACCTACCTGTTTCTTCCTTCCCCTCTCCCTTCCTCCCTTCCTCTCCCCTTCCTCCCTTCCTTCTCTCTCTCCCCCCAACTACCTACCTACCTTCCTGTTCCTTCCTTCCCCCCTTCCTCCCTCTCTCCCCCCTTCCTTCCTTCCTTCCTTCCTTCTCTCTCTCCCCCCCAACTACCTACCTACCTTCCTGTTCCTTCCTTCCCCCCTTCCTCCTTCTCTCCCCCCTTCCTCCCTCCCTCCCTCCCGTCTTGCCTTCTGACACACTGCCCATGACGTCAGGGATGTGTGGCCTTTTGACACTTCCGGTGACGTCAGGGGGTGTGGCATATGCAAATGAGTTATGCTAATGAGCTCCTGCACCTCTTTTTTTACGAAAGGACCCCTGTTCAAACTTATAGACGGGGCTGAACATGTAACATGATGAAGATGTGCAAAGACAAACTAAATAATAAGCTAAGGTTATGAGGTCAACAACTCCTCCATATACCTCTTTTTATAAAAAGTAAACCCACCTTTTCTCAGTTTAGTTCCAAGATTGGTCACTGATATCTGATATAAACAGTAGTAACTCTAGAGTTAACCTTAGTTTAATGTGACGGGAATGTTTAAGAATTGCTGTAATACAAGCTAAGTCTTTAACTTTGTATTCCAATATATTATTAAGAATAAAAAAAAACAGTTGTAAAGCAGTAAACATGTCAAAATAGTAGATAAATGTGTAAAGGTATCTTTTCTAATTGTAGGAAGTAAACTGATACTCTCCATTCTCTCTTCTCAGGCGTGGAGGTCACAACAGCATTTTTTTTCTTTTTTGTGGATGCAGGAAAACATCTCAATATTCCTTGTATTACATAATTACATTCAGTATTCCAGTACACTATTACCTGAAGAAGTGCGCATGTACACGAAAGCTCATTCCATAAGAATTAAACTTTGTTGGTCTTAAAGGTGCCCCCCTGGACTCAAAACTTTGTTCTATTCCTTCAGGCCAAGACGGCTGCCCACCTGAGACTAGCTTTCTGTACGCAAAGAGTTTGTAGATGGTGGAGTTTTAGTCCTGCGGCCCGGCTGCCATTCTGGTGTAGGCAGGTCTTATGGACATTTTTTGTTGTTCAGCCTTGCCCTTCACCTACTGATTCTTGCAACTGCTGCACAAGCCTTTCACACCAACAGGCACAAACCTATAGAAGTGAGAAGATCTGGACTCACTGGCATGACTTCCTTGTAGAGAGCCCGCTCTCTCTCTGTGGGAGGACTTTGAACCACGCCGAGACGGTTTCTCCTCTTTTTCACCATCCTTGGCTTTCCCCTACCATGAAAACAGAATTGGAAAACTGTATGAATGCTTCTACGACTCTACAAGAACGAAAACTTTCTATGTTAATTCATTCTGTAATTGTAAAAGTCAATTTGTTATTTATGCAATTCAGTGCCCTTGTGGAAAAAAATGTGGGGTTAACATCAAGGCCAGTGAAAGTAAGAACTGGGGAACACCGGAGCTGCATTAGATTAAAGAAAAGGAACGCCCCACTTGTCAGTCACGACCTGGATTTGGGCCATACTGAAAACCAGCTGAAGTTCTGGATTATTGAAACAGTTCAGACTACAAATTCAAAGAGGCTCAAGCTTCTCCAAAGACGGGAGTTATTTTGGATTCATCCGTTACAGACATCAGCTCCTCAAGGACTGAATGAAGAACTGGATTGGACCTGCTGCCTTTGAAAAAATGTTCACCTGTTCATCTGCCCCTCCCAGCTTGTAATCCCTTCCTTGGTTTAGAGCCTGGTGCAATACATGGAGGTAGGTGACTGAATCATCCCTGGGTCCACCATAGAGGACGGGAATCTCAGCAGTTTGTGACTTGACTCTGTTTCCCTTGATGGGAGTGACACACATCACTGATCAAGGGGACATTTGGTACCAGGTCCGTCGCCTATTTAACTATTTTTTGGAAATTACTTCCAGGCTAAATTAATTCTGTAACATAGTAACTTTAAACTCTAGTAATTATGATTATTTTATTTTTATTTGGACTAATTTGGAGAATTCATGCTACTACCACAGGCTTACTTGACTTGTGGTAAGCAAATATATAGCGTTCAAGGTAACCCCAGAGTAAATTTATTACTAACCCATTCTTACCTATATTTATTGTTTACACTAAAGTAATCTGGCTTTTTTCCCTCCCCGCCTCCCCTTTTTCCCCCTACAATTTCAGACTGCAACACCTGGTCTTATATATACTCATATATGTCTATACCAGGGGTGGCCAACCTTGCTTAACGTAAGAGCCACATAGAATAAACGTAAGAGCCACATAGAGATGTCTTGAGAGCCGCAAGACAGGAACAAATAGCACACACACGTTTTTATTTTTTAAAATATGCAGATTTGCTTTTTATTAACGTTAAATGGGACTGCCAAAAATAAAAACAAACGAGGAAAACCGGTTATTGATAATGATATTACTTGTTTGCTAATGATATTGAGAGAGAGAGAGAAAAAGAGAGAGATGGAAAGAATTAAAGAAGTGGAAAGAAAGAGAGAGAGAGAAACTAGGAAAGCAAATAGATGGGAGGGAGGAGGGAAGGAAGGAAGGAAGGAAGGGAGAACGAGAGAAAAAGCATGCCTCCCCTTTGCTTCCTCAGCCGCCCTGCCAGGAGCCGCACAATATGTGTGAAAGAGCCGCATGTGGCTCCCGAGCCACAGGTTGGCCACCCCTGGTCTATACAAATTTCTGTATGCATTTTTGGATGTGTGTCACTTTATAAAGAATATTGACCACTGAGGAAGGCCCATAGGGGCCAAAACGCATATGGTCCTTAGGTCAAATCCATCAGCTTGATATGTACTGCTATTAGTTCTTTATGAACCTCGTTTTATATGTCTGAATCTTGGACTGTCTCTTTTAATTTAATTTTGTTTTATTTATGGGTACACCCTACTAAATGTCTATATTTTTCATTATAATGATCCTGAATTGGGGACACGCCAGTCACCTGTCACATGTGAGTGATCAGAAGAACAAGGGCCTCACACACATTACGTTTCTGGGACTGCCCTGTCTGCGGGGAGCCTGATTCGGGCCCGACAGGTCAGAAAACAGCACGGTAAGCCCCTCTTCCATGCAGTCCCACTCTGCACGAGGACCCCACGTGCCTGAGAATTACATTTCAAAAACCACTCGGAGCTCGGCATACAGAACCCCACAGCGTGTGTCAAGACTGACAGGACCCCGGGCAGACTGGGCCGAGTAGCAATGTTATCTGACCCCGGATATTGCTCCTTGAATGAGGGGCTGTGGTTCAGTGGTAGAGTGTTTGCTTTGCATGCCGAAGGCCCCAGGCTCAGTCCCCGGCATCTCCAGTTCAAAAGGATCGGGTGGAAGGTGATGCGAAAGACCTCTGCTCGAGACCCCAGAGAGCCACTGCCCATCAGAGTGGGCAGTATCAGCCTCGACCGACCAGTGGTCCGATTCAGACCAAGACAGCTTCATTTATTTGCCCTTCAAATCTCATCTTTGCTATGAAGTGACGCTCTGAGCCTCAGCCCCTTCTACCTGCAATACAAGGTCATTAAGCCAGTTTGGTGTAGGGGTTAAGTGCGCGGACTCTAATCTGGGAGAACCGGGTTTGATTCCCCACTCCTCCACATGCACCTGGCTGGATGACCTTGGGCAAGCCATAGCTCTGTACCAGCTGTTCTCTCACGGACAGCTTGGGAAAGAGCTCTCTCAGCCCCACCTACCTCACAGGGTGTCTGTTGTGGGGAGGGGAAGGGGAAGGAGTTTGTAACCGCTCTGAGACTCCAAGTGAGTGAAGGGCGGGATATAAATCCAATCTCTTCTCTTCTTAATTCTGACCTGCCCTGTTGTAAAAGGACTGGCACAACAATATATCCGAAATGCTTTGTACACTGAAAGTGCTGCACAAACACCATTTTTAATACTTTGCAGAGCAACCCCCCAAAAGTGGAAAATATAAATATATATCCAGTGACGGGTACGGAGACAGTTGTTGTTCTGAATTCTTCCCTGCTTGTAAGGATGGCCTGTGTTATTTTTCCCCCTCTCTTATTTCATCCTCAGAACAACTCTGTAAGGCAGGCTAGGGTGAGACATGGGAACTGGCCAAAGGTCACCTGGTTGGCCTTGTTGGCAGAGGTGGGGATTTGAACTCGGGTCAACCTTGGGGGGGAAGTAGATATGCACACTTCAGGGGCTGGATCCATAGATCCTGTTCCACTAACAGAAAAGTCTTCATCCGGCAAGAGGAGTGCTTCCTCTGGAGGAAGGTACCACTATTAGTCAAACAGGTCCTTTGGATCCAGCCCTGCATTTCTCCCCAACGATGCTGCGTTCAAATTAAAGCTGTTGCCACTCCCCTGGTGTGGGTATTTCTGACAGAGGGGATCTTCATTCAGATCTCCCCAGACCCAGGTCTCTCTAGACAAGAGGTTCAGAAACAGCTGAATCCAAGAGTTTGTTTTGTTTTTCTTTGCTTGCTGCCTTACAGGGGGGAGAGGGCGGAAAGGCAATCCCACCCCCACCACCAACCTTGGTCTTCGCCTTCGAAGCATCAACAAAATGCACAATCTTGCTTGCGGAAGACTTGGCGCTGACATAGCAAGGGGCCGTGTCCCTGGTTTCATTGCTTGCTTCAGCGCTGCTCGTACTTCTGGTTTGAAATGACTGAGGAGGGTAGGGAAAAAAGACAAGACAGTATATTCAGGGATATACAGAGATATACTGCCTCCAGACTTGGAGGTTCCCCATTTAGCAGCCAAAAGACCTACCCCTCCATGAATTTGTCTAGGCCCCCTTTTGAAACCATCTGCATTAGTGGTCGTCACCACATCTAGTGGTCGAGTTCCACGAGTGAGCTTTCGTGTGTTACAAGAAGAAAAAAGGAGTGTCTTTTGTCTGTCCCGCTGCCTCAAAGTTAGTTTCCGTTAGGTTTGCCGCCACCTGAAGAGGGGACCCAACATGATGTCCAGACAGAATGCGGAAAGCTGAATTACAGCCCAAGGAGGAAGGATGCCAACACCCCTCACTGGCCTGCTTTGTTTGCTCTTCCGTTAGCCCTCAGTTCCCATCTCAGCTTCACCGGGATGGACCCGCATTTAAAGAGCCAGGTCTACTTTTTTTTTTTTGCTGTCAAGTCACAGCTGACTTATGGCCACCCTGTGGGGTTTTCAAGGCAAGAGATGTTCAGAGGTGGCTTGCCACTGCCTGCCTCTGCGTCCCAGCCCTGGGATTCCTTAGTGATCTCCCATCCAAGTACTTGCCAGAGTTGACCCTGCTTAGCTTCTGAGATCTGATGAGGTCAAGCCAGCTTGGGCTATCCAGGATAGGGCCAGGTCTAGCATAGTGGCTTCGATAATCTCCCCCGAAATGCCAGCAGGGCTGATCACAGAGAGTTTACCTGACCAGAAGACAACTCCTGAGTCGTTGGAGAAACCTTGAGTCCTTCGGAGTCATTGCTCGGTCGGCCGCTGCTTCCCAGCTGGCAAACCCATTCCGCTTGCTGCTTCAACATGTCGTCGGTGACGTACAGCACAGCACAGTCGAGGAGGGCTTCGAAGAACTCCAGGAAAACAAGCTGGAGCAAACAGCAAGACGGTGCTTCAAAGGGAAGCCCCAGCCCTGGCAGACTAGTGTACTCTGCTGGCAGCTCCTGCTGCGGCCGCAACAATTTATAACAATGGCAATGCTTCTGCCTTTTTCTTATTAAACAAACGTACCTCGTTCTCTAAATTAGTGTCCTCTCCATCCCGAACGCAGGGACTGTCTTTTGCCAGGATATCCACAATTTTGGTGGCGTTTAATTGCTTGCTTACGAGTCTTAAATCCTGGAGATTTGAAATATACCCCTTGTTAGCATTAGGCCTCACAGACACACGGCATTTTGTATCATCCATATTTTGCTTCCCCCAGCTGAAACACACAAGTCGGAGCTCTTCTTGGGGTTCTAGCAAGGCAACCATAAACAAAAGGCACTTATCTTACGAATTTGGTGCATGCTGTACTTCGGGCGCCCACCATTTTTATCCATACTTTATACCCTCGTGTGTCTAATTCTAAACTTGGCCTCGGAGTGTGGATCAAAAAATTCATTCATCGGGGACCAGGCACGGAAAGCAGGGAAGTTTCTACAAACCTGTGGGATCTCCCAGATCGGCAGAAAAAATCCCAAAACTTTAAAAAGGATCTAACATGAACAGCAAGCCCTGGTCGTCATTAACCAGACCAATTCAGCCTTCACCAATTGTCCGTGACATTCGCCTTTCAGTGAATATCTGTCATGCTTGAAAGGTGGACCAATGTCTATGAAGAAAAGTCAGCAGGCGGCTAATCATGACCCCCCATTCTTTTCTGGGCCCTGACCCGGATGGCCCAGGCTAGCTCAGTCTCATCAGATCTCAGAAGCGAAGCAGGGTCAGCCCTGGTTAGGAGTACTTGGCGGGAGGCTATGCAAAGGAAGGCAATGGTTAACCGAAACTGAACATCACTTGCCTTGAAAACCCTACAAGGTCACCATAAGTTGGCTGTGGCTTGGCCAAAAAAAGAGGTCTTCTTGCCTTCTTCTGGTATGTCTACTTATCGGTGATACTTAATTGCCCATGGTGTGCACCTGCCAAGCGCAGGTGTTCATCCTAAACAGGCAGAGTGCAGGTCCATGCATTCAATGCTGTCTTTAGGAAAGCATGTCAGGCAGTCCTGTTGCAATGAGCATTTGGTGGAAGGTGAATTTTTCCTGCAGATTTCGCTGTGTGGTATAACACTGTGTGGTATAACACTTATTTTGGGATGCTTTTTAAAACAGGTAGATGGTGTGTTTTAATCTGTTTAATTTTGTGAAGAAGAGGAATAGATTGGATTCATACCCCACCCTTCAGTACCCAAAGGAGTCTCAGAGTGGCTTACAATCTCCTTTCCCTTCCCCACAACAGACACCCTGTGAGGTAGGAGGGGCTGAGAGAGCTTTTTTGAGAGCTGCCCTTGAGAGAACAGCTCTGAGAGAACGTGTGACTGGCCCAAGGTCACACCAGCAGCTGCGTGTGGAGGAGTGGGGAATCAAACCTGGTTCTCCCAGATTAGAGCCCGCGCTCCTAACCACTATACCAAACTGGCTCTCTGGACTGGACTACTATCTATATCCTTGCACTGTGGCTTGTGCATGGTTCACCACCCTGACTCTCAAGGAGATACGGTGGGACAGAAAAGTTTTGCTAAAAAAAACAATGCAATATTCGGCAGACAACCTCTCACTGGAAGGGAAACAAACCCTGTTTTGTGAACTTCCGACCCAGCTCCCACCGGGGATAAAAACATCACTCATAATCCAGAACTAACACCCCCCCCCCCCCCAGTTACTTTCAGCATCCAGATGAAATGCCTCATTTTCATAGTAGGCTCATAAGGCGCTAAGGAGCACAGCCTGCAGAAAGCTTTGTAAATCTCCCAGCACTTGTCGATGTAACTGACAGCATAGACTGTTTCTTGCCGGTCGCTGAACAAGACGCCTGTAGAGGAGGGTAGCGAAAAAGCAAAGTTGTGTTTTTTTTTTAAGTTTGTGTGACCACTTGAGAAATCTGAGAGAAGCAGGCAGGAGGGGGACAGGGGAGGCAGACACATTCTACCTTTGATCTGACAGGCATTGGGAAGGATGTTCTTCGCCATCATTTTGGAGAAGCACTTGAACAGACGGGGGCTTGTATCACTGGGGGGAAAAGAGAGAGAAATCGTACAGTGGCTGCTTTGTGCTCTTGGGAATCCTGATAACTGGCGATTCTCCAAAGTTTGGGGGAATTCATATTCTGTTCATGTGGATAAGCTGCATGATCTGTAGCAACAAAAATAGGGACGTGCTCATCTTTTTGATGGCACAGTGAGTGCCTTGGTTGGGACCCCTGGTCAGGGAGAAGAAAAAGAGGAGATTTGGATTCATACCCCATCCTTCACTACCCGAAGGAGTCTCAGAGCAGCTTACAAACTCCTTTCCCTCCCCCTCCCCACAGCAGACACCCTGTGAGGTAGGCAGGGCTGAGAGACCCCTGACAGAAACTGCTCTTTCAAGGACAGCTCGGAAAGAACTGTGCCTTGCCCAAGGTCTCGCCAGCAGCTACATGTGGCAGAATGGGGGATCAAACCCGGTTTGTCCAGATTAGTGTCCATGCTCCTAAGTACTACACCATGCTGGAGATGGGTGCGAGGCTCTCCCATAGGTGTCCTGTGCAGACACAGAGTGCCTCTCCCACAAGGTCTGCCAGGGAGGGCCAGGTCCCCTAGGCTGCCTAAAGATGTACTAGAAAGAAAGACGTTCAGGGGCTCCTGCTTCCCCTATCTTTCGCCTTAGCTATCTTTTCCCCCTCCCACAACTGCCTTTTTTAAAGAAAGATGCTTTGTGTGTACAGTTGCTAAGCAACCTCCTAATGCTTTGCGTGTACAGTTGCTAAGCAACCTCCTAAGTGATCTCAGGGATTCAGGCTGGCATTTTTTTTAAAGTCGTTTCTGTATTTTAGAAAGATTTTTTAACCACCATATATATTTAAAACTTCCAGGTTTTTCCCCCTGCTTCCCCCTCAGGTCCTCAAATGCCCTTTTCTTCTTTCCCCCCTTCAATTTTCAAACTTTATTGAATTCAAGATTACGGTACAGAGTAAATTGAAGACATGAAGGCAGAACACAGTCTCAAAGCAATGAGTTACAGTAATAAGTCCTGGACACATAACATTCCAGAACTATTAACTGCTGTGCAAAATTCAATAAGTATTATTCCTTCAGGAAGAGGTATCAATGTTCGCCTGGCTTTATCCTATAAGAAATCCGAACAAATATCCTAAGTAGGGTGGGTAGAGTATAAAAGGGAATGAAATTCTATGTTCGGTAAAAGGGAATAGAGCTGATGGTGAAAAAAGGAACTCCGCCAGCCTTGAGAGGTCTCAACCGCAGGCAAGCTCACAGGGACTCTCTAAATGAGGCCAAGTGCGGTAGCTGACATTAGAGGCAAGGAGACCTTGAGCTTCCATAAACTGCAGAATGGGGGCCAAGGTGAGAATGAACTTAGGACAGACTTTGCAGGGGCCAGTTGGTGCTTGGTGTAAAGAGCCAGTGATTTTGGACATTACAAGCTGGTCCCGTACCTTGTTCACACCAGGCATTCAACGTTGGAGGTGTAGAGGGTTTCCCTAGTGTGGCGATTATTAGATGGGCAGCAGACAGAAGAACGGAGGTGAGTTCCTTGTGGCATAGGCGTAGACTACGGGGGGGCTCGAGCCTCCCCCGAAATTTCCTGGGGGGGACTGAACCCCCCCCCCCGGAAAACGTAGTGCCTGCCACTGCGCCTCCCGGGGCCCTTCCGAGGCCAGCAGCTGCTGCTGCCAGTGCCTCCCCCCCCGGCCACTCTTTTATCCTTCCCTCTCCCCCCCTCTTTTCCCGGCAAAGGGAGAGGGAAGGAGTGGGGGGGGGGGGAGAGAGAGGCTCCGGCAGGGCTCGGGGAGGCGCAGAGGTTTCCCGGCGGGGGGGGGGGGCATCGGCCCAGCGAGTGCACACGCTTTGCGCGCACGCTAAAGAGCCCCCTCCCGAAATTTACAAAACCCCTGCCTTGTGGAACACCCCCTCCATCAGCATCACCGGCACCAGATGTTTCCTGGCCACTGTCTGGCACCCTTAAGGGGAACGACACTCAGCAGGGTTCATGGAGCACCTCAGATGCTTCTGACACAGGGCTAAAGGCACTAGGGGTGCGGTCACACAGTTGTTTTGATTGGGTTTCGCCGCTGTTCCCTCCCGCATTTAAATCTGCTGATCAGACGGGCTGATCCGCCTCCCACGCTGAAGCGGGCTCACTCCTGCAATGCTCCTGGATCCCTAGCGCGTTTTCCGACCCTGGGAAAATCCAGTACTTTTCCGGTATTTGCACCTTGGATCTGCATTTTCACCGATCTGGACAGATATCTCTCGCTTGGATTGCGATTTGGGTCACCTGATCATTCTTTGTGCAATATTTTTTTTTTAAGCTTCCTCCTTTGAGCGCATGAGCAATCGTGCGCACATATTGCTGCAGTGTTAGGAAGGAAGGAGGGAGGGAGGGAAGGAAGGAGGGAGGGAGGGAGGGAGGGAGCCGCTTGCACCAGGGAGAGGTCGGTTTGGAACTGTTGTGCTCCAGGCAGCCGCCGCTGCCTTCTTCCCTGGTTTCCAGGGGCCCTCGGTGATGAGACCAAGGAGGGTCCCATTGCCTGGAGACAGGCAGCAGGAGACGGCGGGGAAAGTTGCTGGGGGGGGAGGCGGGCAGGGGGGAAGGAAGGGTCGGGTGAGTCCAGTGGGGGCGGTGATTCGGCCATGCGCATGTGCACATGCGCAAAGCAAATTTTTTAAAATCTCACACCGCGCCACCCAAAAGGCAGCACGGCTATCTAGATGCTGCGATGAGCCTTGTTGTGCAATGGTTGTGGTTCAGGTAGGGATGTGTGATCATCCCAAACCCAGAGACAACCCCCCCAATTTTATTTATAGCAGGACCCAATCGCGGTTCCCTTGCCGTGTGACCACAGCCTAAGTGGAGAAGGAGAGAGATCCTTCCCTCCTCCTGCTGTTGCCAGGCTGCTGCTGCTTGCCATGGCAACCCCTCCCAGGTACACAGGGGCCACGGCTCAGTGACGGAGCGCTGGCTTTGTATGCAGAAGACCCCAGGTTCAATCCCTGGCACTTCCAGCTAAAAGAGTCAGGTCTCAGAGGACGAGGAAGACCTGTCGCTGCCAGCCAGAGCAGACAAGACTGAATTTGAGAGGCCAAGGGTCTCATTCGGGGTAAGGTGGCCAGAGAAAGGAGGAGGAAAGAAAGGTATTGGGGGGGGAGGGGGAATGTCTGTCTCCATTTGGGAGCTACACTCCAAGCCAGAGAAGAATTCAAGGCTGCAATGCCTAGACTGCATTAAAGTCGGGCATGATGAGTCACTCAGAGGTTTTGTGCTCAAAATCAGGGAGCTCTAATGCTTCAGCAGCACCACTCTCCGGCTGGCACCCAAAGCCCCCCCATAGGACGCCAGATCCCCTGCCGAGCAAAAAGCCCCACTCACCCAAACTCTCCATGATAGATGTGGAACGACAAATAGATCAGGTAAGTCAAAAACATTCGCAGCAGCAGCGTCTCATAAGGGGAGTGGATCTCTTCAAGAGACGTTTTATCTGCAAACGTGAACAAGGACCAAAAAGAAAGGAGGCAAGTGCTATAAAGCAGATAGGGTACACGTGGCTGAGAAACGGCATAAAAAAACCCACAAGTCAAGTGCTGAACACAGTGAATATCTCTGTCGTCCAAATGGGTGCACTAAATCCTTGAGCCTGCTATCTTAACCCAGTAGGGTTGCCAACCTACAGCAGTGCCATGGTCTGACCACTTTGCCCTGAAGGCTCGTTTGATGGTGTCGCCCCAACTCCGTTTGGGCAGCGAGCAGATTTTAGCTCGCCCGCGGAGCCTGATGGACCCTCAGCGGTTTCTGATGGCCCTGCGGGATCCTATGCCTCCCAGCGACTCATTAGATGGTTTGGTCGAGGACTGGTATAACCAGCTCTTGGCAGCCATCGATGAGATTGCTCCCCGACGTCCTCTGCGCCCTCGCTCGAAGCTGGCTCGCTGGTTTACCGGGGAGCTGAGGCTGATGAAACAGGGTCTCAGATGACTAGAGAGACGGTGGCGGCGATTTCGCGACGAAGCATCAAGAGCATCTTATAGGACGTTTATGAGATCCTATGAGATGGCAATCAAGGCCGCAAAGAAACAATTCTATGCGGCTGAGGTTGCATCTGCTAGCTCTCGCCCGGCCCAATTATTTAGAACTATTAGGTCGCTAACTGAAGTGCCACAGAGCACTTTAAATGATAGGGAATTGGATATTGGCTGTGAGGCATTTGCAAGCTATTTTGCAGATAAAATCTTGCTACTCTGCCGTGAACTCCCTGCCACAGTTGAGACAGTGTGTGAACTTGAGGCTCCATGCACGTCTTCAGGTTCTACCTTGGATCATTTCAGTCCCCTCAGCCTTGAGGAGGTCGACAGGTTGCTCTTGACTGTACGCCCAACCTCATGCAGCCTTGATCCGTGCCCCTCGTGGCTTATAAAAACTTGCCATGAGGGGCTGCGTGACGCACTCCGGGAGATTATCAACAAGTCCTTTTCAGAAGGACTGTTCCCGGAGGCGCTCAAGGTTGCGATGGTCTGTCCTCTCCTTAAAAAACCATCTTTGGACCCGGCTGTTCTGGCCAACTATCGGCCGGTCTCCAACCTACCCTATTTGGGTAAGGTATTAGAGAGGGCGGTGGCGATTCAGTTACAGAGCTTCATGGATGACACCTCCATGCTAGACCTGTTTCAGTCTGGCTTCCGACCGGGTCATGGGACGGAGTCGGTTCTGGTTGCCCTCACGGATGACCTCCGAAGACATCTGGATCGAGGCGGTACGGCGGCGCTGGTGTTGTTAGATCTGTCGGCGGCATTTGATGTCGTCGACCACCAGTTGCTGATCCACCGCCTCGCTGATGTGGGGATACGGGGGCTTGCCTCCTTCCTCCGAGATCGGGGACAGAGGGTTGCGCTCGGGGAACAGACCTCCCAGAGGCACCCACTGGTGTGTGGTGTTCCTCAAGGGGCGGTTCTGTCCCCGATGTTGTTCAATATCTATATGCGCTCCCTTGCCCAGATTGTCCGGAGGCATGGGTTGGGGTGTCATCAATATGAGGATGACACCCAGCTCTATCTGTTGTTGGGTGGCCAGTCTGGCTCCTCCCCAGATGACCTGGAATGGGTGTTGCAGGAAGTGGCGGGCTGGCTCAGACTGAGTCGACTGAAATTGAATCCTCTGAAGACGGAGGTCCTGTGCTTGAGTCAGACCGGGATGGGGTTGGGGCATCCACTCCCGTCCTTCGGTGGGGCACCATTGGTGCCAGCTCCGAGGGTCAGGAGTTTGGGTGTGCTCCTGGACCCCTCCTTGACGATGGAGGCCCACGTAGCAGCCACTGCCAAAGCAGCCTTTTTCCACCTACGGCTGACGAGGCAGTTGGCTCCCTTCCTTGAACGCGAAGACCTAGCCACAGTGATCCATGCTATGGTCACCTCACGTCTTGATCACTGTAACGCTCTCTACTTGGGGCTGCCCTTGTCCCAGATCCGGAGGCTGCAGCTGGTGCAGAATGCTGCGGCCAGGTTGTTGATGGGTCTTTCTATGCGGGACCACATCCGACCTGTGCTGCAGCGGCTGCACTGGCTGCCTATAGCATACCGGATCAGGTTCAAGGTGCTGGTATTAACCTTTAAAGCCCTTTATGGTCAGGGGCCCGCCTACTTGAGGGACCGCCTGTGAGACTTCCCAAGCTTTGAAGCTGACATCCTCCCGCTTTGACAGTTACACAAACCAGGCCGGTCAGGGTCATAAACCTGGGGTTACACATTCTACATACATGCTAATACATACTGGCCAGAATGAGGGGTACATGACAGGTGTTCATAAGGGTAGCTAGCATACATACAGTCTATGAAAAGCAAAGCAGCAAACACAAGGTGAAACATGACAGTAAACAGCAAGATACATTGTCTGAATCAGCAGATTCTGACACCGCCTTTCCCCATATAGGCCCCAGAGGCTACTGAGGTCAGGCACTCAAAATCGCCTGACCTGCCCCGGTCCAAAAGAGGCCCGGTTGTCTTGCACCAGGGCCAGGGCTTTTTCGGTGGCGGCTCCTTACTGGTGGAACGAGCTCCCGGATGACATCAGGGCCCTGCGGGATTTATTACAGTTCCGCAGGGCCTGCAAGACGGAGCTCTTCCGCCAGGCTTTCAAATAGGAGCTGCCATCAGAGAGAAAGTGGAGAGAAAGTGGACATCATCTCCCTGGCCCTGGTGGTTGCACCCTGCTGCCTTGCCCAACTGAGTGATCTGAAGCCGCCATCTTGTGTATTTGTACTGTAGTGTTGGTTTTAAAATGTTTTATATTAAATGTATTTTATCTGTCTATGTTGTTAGCCGCCTTGAGCCAGTGAAAAACTGGCAAGGCGGGATATAAATGAAATAATAAATAAATAAATAAAATAAACCTCCAGGAGAGTGAATAGCCGGTTTGGCAGGTGGACTCTATGGCATTTATACCCCATTGAAGTCCCTCCCCTCCCCAAATCCCACCCTCCTCAGGCTCCACCTCCAAAATCTCCAGGTATTTCCCAACCTGGAGCTTGCAACCCTACTAACCAGCCTCCACACTAATTATGTAATCTGAAGGAGAGTTCCACCCTTCCAAGTCCATTTAAAATCAATAGGTACAGAAGGGTTAGGGGGACTGCACCGTGGATTTAAGGTTTAGGATTGCTCTGTAACCCAACATGTTCTGTGGACACCTACCTGGCCAGTGTCTCAACTGTATGTTCTCTGTATCCATTTTTAGGGTCCAGTATATGGAAAAGCAATAATTAACAAATACTGAACAAATATATATACCATCACAAGCGCAATGTTGCAGTGCACCTTATACGCTTGAGCTGCCATATATATATACTAGGAATAAGGCCCGTTGTGGAAATAAACACAACGGGCTCTGGAAAGAGGCTCTGGGAGAGTGCCAAGGTCTTGGGCACTCAGCATCAATTTGCTGTGGCAACCTCAGCAGGATATAAGGACACAGAGTCCACCATTTTCTCCAGGGGAACTGATCAATGCCATCTGGAGAACAGTTGTAATTCTGAGTGATCTCCAGCCCTCACCTGGCAACAGTGGTTCCCCGGGAGGGAATGGCTGGTTTGGAGGGCAGAGTCTATGGCATTGTGTCAGAATCTGCTGATTCAGACAAAGTATTTCTATTGCTTGCTGCTATGATTTCTGTCTTGCTGCTATGATTCCTATTGCCATGCATGTTTCTATAACACCTGCCATGTAGTTGCCCCTCCTCCATGTAAACCCTCACTTTGGCCAGTATGTATGTAGTCTATATGACCCCAGGTTTATGACCCTGACCAGGCCTGGTTTGTGTAACTGTCAGGCCGGGAGGATGACAACTTCAAAGTATGGGAACAATGGGCCTCTCACACTCCTGCCTCCGCATTCCATTCATCCCGGCTGGGACTGCAAGGGAGGACAGGTCCCATCTCTTATCAACGTGCGAAAGCCTCGAGGCCAGCGATTGTTATGTGAAATGGTAACATCTAAGGGGTCTGGTTTGGGAAGGGAAATTTACAACTTAACACCTCACTTTCTTTCCTGTGGGAAGCAAACGGCCAGAGACCCTTTTTGCCCGCCGTTTTTCCCCTTTAGTGATTGGCTACCTATGGGTAATTCAAACTGTCTTGAAAGGTATAATAGACCGGCTTCTGTCATATGCGTTATCTCTGACAATAATCCGAGAAGCTGTACCAATGTAGAGATTGGAAATAAAGAACTGTGTTTCATCAACAAAGATCTGATCCTTGACTACTTTGAACAGAAGTCTCACACATTGTACCTGTCTGAGGTCCCACCCCTCCTCAAACCTCACCCTCTCCAGGCTCCATCCCTCAAATCTCCAGGAATTTCCCACCTGAAGTTGGCAACCCTATCTCCTTCCCAGCCAAGCATCAACCTACCTTTATTTCCTCCTCACTGTTCAGCTTTCCATCTCTCCCCCCCACATGCAGCCTCTACCATGCTCTGAAGCCCTGACTGCCATGTTACATTGCCTGTCATTGAGGGGGGGGGGATCTCAGCAGGGTATAAGGACACAATGAGTTTTCTCTCAAAGGCCAAAATAGGTTTGGAAAGGGCCCTTTACTGACAGAAACTGAGCTTGGTTGACCAACAGCAGGCACCGAGGGAAAAGTAGGGTTCCCGGCTCTGAGTAGGGAAAAACCTGGAGATTTGGGGGGTGGATCCTGTGGAGGGCAGCGTTGGGGGGGGGGAGCAGAAGGACTCAGCAGGAATTTCCCAACCTGGAGCTGGCAACCTTACTCATGACTGGCTCCATGAGTTCCTCACAAAGGCGTAGAAAGAGTTTCGTTCCTTTGTCTTTTTACTGACAGAACCAAGCTTGGTTGCCTACCAACAGCCACTGCGGAAAAAGTTAGAATGCTTTGGCCTGTGGCCTCTATGGAATTCTATTCAGCTGAGGCCTCTCCTCTCCTCTCCCCAAACTCTGGCTTCCTTACCTGGAGCTGGCAACCCTATGAATTCCTCACAACAGCCACTGAGGGAAAACTTAGTCCCCACACAGGAGCTCAGCAAGAGAAGTGTCTTTGTCGGGAGACACAGTGCTTCTGACAGAGAACAGTGGCTGAAAGGGGAGTGAGCAGGGAAGCGGAGCAGACCCAGGACCCAGCCAATGGCATGTGAGTACTCTTGAGTGGTGGCTGATGGGCCAATGGCTGAGAGAATGGAATGTTGCCACTCGAAATTGCTTTTATATATAAGGACAGGATATATTTTTAAGAATAAAGCTGGGATAGTGATATTCAGGCGGCATGTCTGTGGCCTCTGCCACCACAGACTGCAGCCCAGATTCAAACTGCCCTCCTAGATGGAAGCTTTTAACCTTAAAATGAAAAGAAGATACAGGAGACCCTAATCATGTTTGGTTTGGCCTGGTTTTGTCGGCCCTCAGCGTTGAGGACCAGACAACAAAAATGTGCTCTAGAATGTATAAACGGATTAATAACAATCGTGTTCTGCCTCATGGGGTTATCAAGGCAAGAGACGAACAGAGAAGGTTTGCCACTGCTTTCCTCTGCAGAGCAGCCCGACTTCCTTGCTGGTTTCCCATCCAAGTCTTAACGGGGAAGATCCTTGCTCAGCTTCCAAGCTCTGGTGAGATCAGGCGGGTGAGGGCTATCTGGGCTGCTATCAGGAGACAGGGCCACAGAAGAAGCAACTGGGCACGGTGAGCTGCCTGAGTAATTTATGAGCTGTTTTGGGAAGACATCAAATGTGCCCAACAGGTAAAAAAATAAGCTCATAAATCACTCAGTCAGGTCCCAAATCCCCAGCTCCTTTCCCTGAAGCCATTAATGGTCCAATACAGGAGACTTGTAAGTGTACAGAAACATCCCCCCACCCACAACCCCAAGTTTACCCAAGTACTTTGGATTTTCACACCCCTCAAGCTCACCATAAATATTCCGGACCCAACGGACTGCACCTCAGGCTCTCAGTCGTGTTTATGGCTCGTCACTCAGTCACAACCATTGTTAAAAGCTGGTAAACAATTCTATTTATTTATTTATTTATTTCAATTCAATCTCTACCCTGCCCGATCCCATAAGTGGGCTCTGGGCGGCTTACAACATACCAGTATAACAATTTGAAAGATTGAAAACGTAATACAGTAAAAAAATTAAAATCCCACTTCATTAATAAATTACAAGATGGCTGTGATTCCAGTCAAAGTGCTCTCAACAAAAATTGGTCCATGTACACGTGCTCAGTTTTATTGTTTTCCCAAAAAGTGGCTAAGTTCCCACAGTCTCTATATATAATTTGCTCAGTGCGTTGGCCATTTCCAGCTCTCTAATTGCCTGTGCAGTGCACTCCATCAGCCATTGGCCCATCAACCACCACTCAAGAGTACTCACGTGCCATTGGGTCTGCTCCTCTTCCCCGTCCACGCCCACTTCAGCCACCGTTCCCTGTCAGAATAACTGCCAAACAGCTGTCTCTCCTGACGAAGACCCTTCTGGTTGGCTCCTGTGTTACTATTCCCTCAGTGGCTGTGGCTAAGTTCCCACAATCAGTGAATAAATTTATACCTGTAGATAATGCAGGAGAGGGAAGCAGCTGGGTAGGGCGGGAGGGGGGGCAATCTATTGTGGTGTCCTCTGCCTCAATCAAAGGCCCAACGGAACAACTCTGTTTTACAGGCCCTGTGGAATGCTAGCAAATCCTGCAGGGCCCTGATCACAATTGGACGACTGTTCCACCAGGCCACAGCCGGGGCCTTTTCTGCTAAGCAGACATCCCCCGCGCCAGGGACCACCAGTAGCTGTTGATCTAAAGTATGCAAAGGTCTTCAGGGGACATAGTGGAAGGGATGGTCCTGCAGATATGATGGTCCCAGACCACACAGGGCTTTAGGGGTTGATACCAGAACAATCTATGCAGGGGGACTACAAACCATTCAGGATCCGATCCATGTCAGCCAGGGTGACGTTGCAGTGATGGAAGCGGCAGTCCTTTAAGAACCGCCAGAACTGAAGCTTGGTCATCAGGAAGGTGTTGTCAAGAGAGCGGTCGTACCCTAAGCTGCTGTAAAAGGTGTAGATTTTCCTCAGTTCCGAGATATGCCTCAGAACGGCAAACTCCGTCTGCAGAGAGCAGCGAATAAGATCCCATCAGGCGGTCGCTGTCACTGATCAGTCAAGCAGAGGGGATTTCGGGACTTGAACTGGGAACATCACAGGCTTAATGTTCTGGGCTGCCCCAGCCTAGGAAAATGCCCAAGAATTGTGGCTGCTCTTCAGGTGCAGAAAGGAACAGGGTTGTTTGACACTCTGGCCCCTGGGATCAGCAAGTACTATAAAGCCCCCCGTTTGCCCAAACCTGGTAAATATTAAGAGACTGTTTGTTTGCTCTTGGTTGATAAATGGGAGCTGTGTCTCTGCCCACTGAGCATCGAGCGGAGCATTAAAACACAGCTTTTCTAGCCATAGCTTTTAAGTCCGTTGCTTCAGTTCCAGCAACAGACAGCAGAGATTCCAGGCGGATCTTGTTACTCCATTACCTGCTTTGTGCTCTGAGATGCAGCAATGGTGCAAAGTCGCCATTTTACACATCAGCAATCCTTTTCATTGCTTTCTTTCTTCTTTTTTTTGCCATCTATTCGCAATCAACTTATGGCGACCCTGTCAGGTTTTCATGGCAAGGGCCTAACAGAGGTCGCTGGCCACTGCCTGGCTCTACGTAGCAACCCTCAACTTCCTTGGTGGTCTCCCATCCAAACACTAACCAGGGCCAACCCTGGTCTACCTAGGCCAGGGCGTCCTTTATATACATTACCAAATATACTCCGTTGTATTTATGCAGGGTGTATTAAGGACGGGGGTTGCAGCATACGCAAGAAAATGGATGTTTCAGCTGTAACAGTTTGGTGTAGCGGTTAAGAGCACGGACTCGAATCTGGGAGAACCGGGTTTGATTCCTCACTCTTCCACTTGCACCTGGCTGGATGACCTTGGGCAAGCCATAGCTCTGTACCAGCTGTTCTCCCAAGGGCAGTCCTCTCAGAGCTCTCTCAGCCCCACCTACCTCACAGGGTGTCTGTTGTGGGGAGGGGAAGGGAAAGGAGTTTGTAAGCCGCTCTGAGACCCCGAGTGAAAGGCAGGATATAAATCCAATCTCCTCTCTTCTGCTTCTTAATATTCAACAGTGGGGCAGGAGAGGGTCAGTGCCTGCTCTATGGCAGAAATGGGGGGCTTCTGGGTTTCTGACTCCTGTCCCTTGATAGAAATAGGCTGGGCACAGGCATTCAGTACATCCTTGTGCCAACATGACGGCTACTGACAACAACATACACTCAGTAAAAGACCTGCCAGGGTAGGGATGTAACATATGTGAAAGCTGAATACTCAGACCACGTTTGAGAATATCTAGTCACCTAAGTGCAAAAACACGCCTCTTTGAACATCTGAATGGCTCTCTTTCGCTCAGTGCAGACACGCCCAGTCCCTTAGAGCTGTCCCGTGTGGCAAGAGGCAGAAATCAATGCCCCTGAGGCATGCTCTTTGCTCTGTGAGAGGGGCACGAACCATGATCCTCCTGAGATGGGACTGGCTGAAATGGAGCTTCTCTTCCAAACACACACGTACACACACGCTCGGGGAATTCAGTTCCATCTTCCTACTGCCTTCCAGTTTGGTGTAGTAGTTAAGAGCAGCAGACTCTAATCTGGAGAACTGGCTCTGACTCCCCATTCCTTCTCCACATGCAGCCAGCTGGGTGACCTTGGGTCAGCCACAGTTCTCTCAGAGCTGTTCTCTCACGAGCAGTTCTCGAAAGAGTTCTCTCAGACCCACCTACCTCCCAGGGTGTCTGTTGCGGGGAGAGGAAGGGAAAGGAGATTGCAAACCACTCTGAGTGAAGGGCAGGGTATAAATCCAATCTCTTCTTCTTCTTCCACAACCTGTCCTAGTGGCCAACTGTTTGGAAAGGTATGTGTGGGGGAGACTATCCTAGTGCACCAGTGTGGCGTAGTGGTTAGAGTGTCAGACTAGAATCCGGAAATCCAGGTTTGAATCACCACTCTGCCATGGAAGCTTGCTGGGTGACCTTGGGCCAGTCACACGCTCTCAAACCTAACGTACCTTACAGGGTTATTGAGCGGATAAAATGGAGGAGAGGAGAATGATGTAAGCTGCTCTGGGTCCACGTAGGGGGAGAAAGGCGGGGTATAAATGAAGTAAATAAACAAAGTTGCCCCTTAATTCGCTTTCCAAACAGACAGAAGGAAAATTGGTCTCTATGGGCTTCAATAGAACTTTTCCAGGATTTGAAAGAAGTTACCCAGCTCTTCTTGACTTTTGATTCCCTGCAGCACTGCTGATTTTTGGTTTCTCTCTACTATTGACACCCTTGTCGTTCACTCTCTCTCTCTCCCGCTCCCTATTTAGTACCAGATTTTTTTTTAAAAAAAAAAGTGACATGCAAGCAATTTACCTGTTTGATTTCCTCCTCCCTGTCTTTTTCTGGAAAAATTGCCAACAAGGTCGATATGTCGATTTCAATTGTTGATCCCAGCACAGGCAAACTTCCTGGGCCGTCGACCACTTTGACACTTTCTTCACAATGGGGAAAGACAAACAAAAAGCCCAATTTACTCATTCCTCAGTTTCCAAAGGGGGGAAAAAAACAGACGACATCACGCAAGAACTATATTTGAGCGGCACCTTGAGCGGCCAGCCACTGTACTCTCTTCTGGGAAGAGGTGATCTGACTAGAGTGACCCGTGCTATAGTCACCACCAGGCTTGACTCCCACAATGCTGTGTACATGGGACAGCCTCTGCCCACAAACTGGGACAGAAGACACCCGCCTGCCTGTATGCTGACTGGGACATACCATATTATGCCTCTATTGAAACATTTTCACGGTTTGCCAAGTAGGTTTTCTGGGCACAAGTGAAAACCCTGGTATGAAGCCCTGAATGATTTGGGACCGAGCAATCTCCAAATGGTATCCTTCAGTTTCAACCTGATCAGGAACCGAGATCTTCCCCAAAGACCATTTTCTGGGAGTCCCATCTCATCAGAGGTCAGGTGGTGCTGCTGTCCCTGAAACTCCCTCAGCCAAAAGACCTGCCTGAAGCACCGTTTTGATTCCCCACTCCTCCACATGCAGCTGCTGGTGTGACATTGGGTCAGCCACAAGTTCTCTCAGAGCTGTTCTCTCAAGAGCAGTCCTCGAAAGAGCTCTCTCAGCCCCACCTACCTCAATGGTGTCCATTGTGGGGAGGGGAAGGGAAGGAGATTGTAAGCCACTCTGAGACTCCGAGTGACGGGCAGGGTATACATCCAATCTCTTCTTTCTTCTACTTAGCATCAGGCCAAGAAATTTGAAAAATCAAAAATGGTTGCTGGCATTCAGATGGATAAATTGGTTTGATGCCCTTCCTTGATTCTTTTTTTAATTTTAGTGATGTTTTACTGACAATGTGTGATTTTGACATCTGTACAGTACCTGGTGGACTTTTTTTTTTTTACCTTCACGTACGGTCTGCCTTTTTTGCTGAGACTCAAGGTGGATTATGGAATTTGAATACAGTGCAGCAAAAACGGTACCATACATACTTAGGACTGCCAAGTACCGGCAACTTACCGGTAGGGGGGAGTTGTTCTTCCCCCGGGAGCTCTTCTGGTGCGTGTGCTTTGCGCGTGCGCCACGGCGACGTAATGACGTCACCTCCAGGTGACGTCATTACACAGGGGAAGTCGTCCTCACCGGACGACTTCTGGGATGGGGTTCCCCCCACCGGCCGAATGCCGGCCGGTGGATCAGGAACCCCTATAGCGGGGGATCCCCCGACCCCCGGGCTGACCTGGCAGCCCTATACATATTGCGAACGATGGAAAGACTGGGGGGGGGAAAGGATTCTAAAATTAGAGAACAATGGGAAGTTGTGAATTGGGCGGTGTGAATGTGTGAAAGATGAACAGATATACGTATCAGCAGAAAAGAGCAAGAGTCCAGTAGCACCTTAAAAACGAACAAAACTTGTGGCAGGGTATCAGCTTTCGTGAGTCACCGCTCACTGTTTCTGAAGACTAACACTGCATCTGAAGCCATGAGCAGCGACTCACAAAAGCTCATCTCCTGCCTCATTTTTTTTTCTCTTTAAGGTGCTTCTGGACTCTTGCACTTTTCTACTGCTACAGACAGACCAACACAGCTCACTGTGCCATCACTAAGACAAGCTTTTGTGTCAGCACGTTTTGATACCGTATCGTCAGAGGTCCTTTGTGGTACATTTACTAATACTCCCTACCCTGTAACAGCAGGAGCCCAGAACCGACTGCTCACATTTTGCTCAGCTGGGAATTTTATAATAAGATTCGGGATGTTTTAATCAGCCCCCTCCTGCACAACAAGCGTAGTCTACCTGAAGAGAGACTTATATCTTTCCTTCTATCAGCTCTCCGCCCTCACATTACCTTCTCAGTAGCGCGATTTTTCTCTATCGCTATGGGGGTAAGAGAATATAAGGTCAAAGCCCCGGTGGGTTGACTGCTCTATATTTACATGTTTTATATGCATCTTAAAACGTGATCCATGTTGCAGTTTATCTATGCCGATAAAGGTTGACTGACTGACTGTATAAATGCCTAAATGATGCCTGACAGGCCCGAGGGATATCCGGCTGTCCTCAACCAGAGCCAGGGTGTTTCCTGCCCTGGCTCCAACCTGGTGGAGCTCTCCTCCAAATAACATCCGTACCCGGTGGGACCTGATAAAGTTCTGCAGGGCCTGTAAGGCAGAGATGTTCCACTAGGCGTTTGGTCGAGGGCAGTGACAGCTCCATCGTCCTGGCACTGCCGCCCCCTGCCTCCCTGTGAGGCTAGTGACACCATGAGGAAATTTTTTAATGCCATCTTTTGGTTATTGCTGTGTTTTATGGGTTTTAATTTGTTTTTAATGCTATTTATATGATATTACATTGTACATCGCCCTGAGCCCAGTTTCTCCAGGGGAGGGTGGTTTAAAATCAAATTTAACAAATAAATAATAAATTATTAATTACTGTATATATTTTGATATTTGTACGGTCCTTTGCAGGCTATTTATTTCTTTACTCCACATGTAAGGCTGCCTTCCTCACACATGTACACATACACACAGGAAAGGCTGGAAGGATGAAACTGAGAGCATTTAACCAAAGATCCATCTAGTCCATCGTGCTGTTTCCCACAGTGGCCAAACAGGAAGGTCCGCCCCCAGGAAGGTCCCCCCGCCAAGCACAGGAAGAGGATAATGGCTCCTCCCACCCTTACAACTGGCACACGCCCTCTGAACATGGATGGGCCAGTGAAGGCCGCTAACAACATTCTTTCGTGAACTGTCCAGTCCCCTTTAAAACCCGTCTCAGCCAATGACCACCTTCAGATCTTTTGGCAACGAACGTGACAAATTGCTTTATGTCCTACATTGGAGAGGACTCACACGGATGCCCAGGCATAAGGCTAGTTGTGCTGCTGAGTTCCCATGAACGCACGGAACAGCCTTCTACTGGATCAGATGGCCAGTATTACCTCCCAGCTGAGTTAGTGTGAGCTGGCTCACATTTTTTAGCCTCCGGCTCACACATTTTTGTCTTAGCTCAGGAAGGGGGGCTCCAGAGCAAACTAGTTTAAGCAGCAGCCAAATCGCTCGCTCACAACTTTAATGCCCGGTAGCTCACAGGGTAGGATTTTGGTTCACAAGACTCCACAGCTTAGAGGGAGCACTGCAGATGACTGAGGTCACTCTTGCCTGCTCTGATGGGCAGCTGCTCTCCTAGGTCTCGGCCTGAGGCCTTTCACATCATCAGCTGCCTGCCCCTTTTAACTGGGAGACGGCAAGGATGGAACCTGGGACTTCTGCACGCCAAGCAGACACTTTGCCACTGAGCCACAGTTCACACCATGCTCACTTATTATCAGGGTTCATTTTGTAGCAGGAGCTCCTTTGCATATTAGGCCACACACCCCTAATGTAGCCAATCCTTTAAGAGCTTACAGAGCTTTTCTTACGGGGGCTACTGTAAACTCTTGGAGGATTGGCTACATCAGGGGTGTGTGGCCTAATACGCAGAGGAGCTCCTGCTACGAAATGAGCCCTGCTTATTGTTACCATACGTATTTCACAAATAAACCATGGAAAAACAAATAAACCATGGATAAATTACTGAGTTAATATATGGTTATTTTTGCCCTCCTGTTGCAATTCAGTCCACTCACCGGTGCCAAAGGGACTCGGAGTGCAAATGCCACTCAGATTGGGTGTGTTCATGTCATCAAGCTGAAAAGCTGGGTACTCCTCTATAAGATCATTTGTAAATTCACCTTCATACACACGCCCGTTCTTGAACACAAGCTTACCCTGGAGGATGGGGAAAGCAAAATGTGGTTCAAACCTATAGCCTGATTTACAGACAGCCCCTACTTGTGTAGCACAATTAAGCAAGAGGCTGTTTACTATTACATCATTCACATTCTATATTAACAATATACATAATAAGCAATTAAACGAGGAAAGTGTCCCATTTTCAAGGGCTCCAGTATACATGAAAGAGTTCAGCCATCCACAGAAAAGGAAAACACTAGAAGAGCTCTGCCCTCCCTCTCTGACCTGAAAACAGCCATCCCAACCACTGACAATTTGACAGCTCTCTTACTAGGCCATGCTTTTTATTGAAAACCCAGTCTCCGTCGTACATGGCTCCACTGGCAAAGAAGAACTTCCCACGGCTGTGGCGATCCCCGTTGACAAAGTTTCCAACGTATTCGTTCCTCAAGGGATACTGCGAACCAGGTATTCTCTTCAGATACCAAGTGTGAGTGCCGTACCCATGCTGGAAAAGATTTTTTAAAAATATATATTGGGAGACCTTTTCAGCATACTCTAATTAGATGAACAGCATCAAAATTCACTGTGTGGTTTGTAAGCATTTTAAGACTTTGTTGAAAAGGAATCTCTGAGTGAAGCAAGAATAGCCCTGATTGCCGTAAGACTTGTTGAATGAAAATATACTTTAGGATGTGCCACATCAGAACATTCCTTGTTTCTGTGAAACTTGATGCGCAAGGTCGCCCTCTTCAGCTCCTCTTAATAGGTGAGATATTGATCCTCATCTGCCAGGTATCCCCTCGTCCCTTTTCCACTGGTACTTTGAGCTGGAAAAATTAAACCATCAGAGGCAGCCAGCAGGTGCTGTTTCTCTAAGGCCAAAATAAATTTGGTAGGGAATAAAATGCATTTCCACATCCAAAATCAGCAGGCTGTTGTCAGGGTTTGTAAGACTAGCATACCTCTCCCAACCCCGTCTATTTCATAGAAACACGGCTTTTTGCTATTTTATTTCCACGGATTTCATCACAGACCTACCCCCCAGTAAGGGAAAAACTGTCATCTGGGTGGTAGTTGATTTATTTACCAAACAAGCTCACTTCATACCGTTCAAACAGATACCCACGGCAAAAGCTCTGGCCAAGGTGTTCATGAGTAATAATATTATCAGGCTACATTCAATCTCCCGTAAAATAATCTCCGGCCGCGGATCGCAATTCTTTGCCAACTTCTGGCGGGAGTTGTTACAAGTGTTGGGGGTGGAACAAACGCTCAGCAGTGCTTACCACCCAGAGACTGATGGCCAAACCAAAAGGGTTAATCAGATTGTTGAACAATTTTTGCATTGTTTTTCGAACTACCAACAAGATGATTGGGTTGACTTACTGCCGTTTGTGGAATACAGTTACAATAACGCTGTTGATTCGTCTACGGGTGTCTCCCCCTTTATGGCCTCACGTGGATATTGACTCCCGTTAATTTCCAGGCAGGCGACTCCCAAGCCTGGTGGAATCTTTACAGGACTCTTGGTCACTGATTGCAAAGACTTTGGAGAAAGCCAAAGCGGACTATAAAGAACAAGCGGACAAGGGGAGGGCGCCTGGGTGGGAGCTCCATCCTGGGGACTTGGTGTACCTGTCAACTAAGAACATTCGAGGGCTACAACTCTGTCTCAAATTAGGCTGGAAATATGCCGGGCCGTTCAAGGGTGGTACATAAAATTAATGAGATCACTGTGGAACTTGAGTTACCCAAATAGCTGAAATCTTTGCATCCCATCTTCCATTTCATCCTACTGAAGCGAGACCCTGGGCTGAATGTGTGGAGACCCCGGCAGCCAGCTCCACCTCCTCTGATGATGAATGGTGAACCCCATTATGAAATTGTGCAAATTCTGGACTCTAAATTGAAGCAGGGTCGTTTGTATTACTTGGGGCAGTGGAAAGAATTTGGGCCTGGGGAAAATGAATGGGTAGCTAATGAACATGTTAATGTGCCTTTCATAGGTTGTATCCTATGAAATCGGGTGGTGATGGGGAGGCCTTTGGGGGGGCAGAATGTCAGCTAAGGCTGCCATCCCCTGCCCGGGAGGTGGCAAGAGTCACCCTGCGACACAGGGTCCTCGGAATGTTCAGTTTTGATTCTCACGGCTTGCTTATCCCTCGCTGCCTGGCTCTGACCTTGGTAGCCTGTTAGTGTTTGGCAATGTATCTTCCCACTTTTTTCTGAGAACCTGTAGCCAGTATTAAGGGCGCCTTTTTTCTGATTTATGTGATTGGTGCATTCCACTTTCAGACCCTCTTTGAATTCTGTATAACTGCCCTGCCTAGGGACTGTTCTAACCATTATTGACACAGAACGTGTAGATGACCATAGCAGACCTTTCTCAATAAAGATCACCTTCTTTAAGGACGCTTGTTGTGACTGACTCTGTAGGACTCTCACAATAGTGTCTTTTCATTATTTCCTTTATTTTCATTCGGAATGCTGTGGGTAAGCCATCTGGAATGGTTGGAGAGGTGGGATGTAAAATGCACTGTCAAATTATAGAGGGGGCAAAGGAGGTCTGACTCTCCCAATTTTTTGGGATGGCCCCCTTAGCTACTATTTCTAGAAATATACGGGGGTGATACAGCCATGTTTCATTAAAGCTACAGCCCGTCCCCAAAAGAGATGTAAGGTCTCGTCATATACCATGCTGTTTCAAAATTCAAGCCCTACCTGTATTCCGTTCACCCACTGTCCTGTATATTCCTGATTTGTGGTCAACCACCGCATCCGACCTTCGCCATGGCGCACATCTCTCTCCCACTGGCCTTCGTAGATATTGCTAGACTTATAGCTATTAGGTGAACAAATCAACAAGAAAGCCAACTGTGCCACAGTCAGGCTGGTATTGACAATATCGAACAAGATGGTTTTTAAGTAGACCAGCGGAAGTTTTATACAGGAATGTTTTAATCTCTTTTCCAAGGCTTCTACCTGAAATGCTAAAGTTACTGTTGGAGCTATGCATGACCTCACTTCCTGACATTTTGCAGTTGGCTCTGCCTCTTTTGGTAGCCATGTTGAGGCTGCGCCCACCACAACTGTGTCAGAATTTTAAAGGTTGCCCACAGGCTGAAAAGTGTTGGTGACCCCTGCCCTTAAGGTGTAGCAGTTGGGACACTTGATGTGAACAGAGGTCTACGCTGATGTGACGCTCACAGAAGCCCTGTCACTCATCCTCAGTCTAACCAACCTCACAGGTCTGTTATGAAAAATGGGGGGGAAGGAATCTAACCAGAAGAGATTAATTTCCTACACTTACAAATTCAAAAATGCAACCAAAAAAGGAGTGTTTGGGGGAGGGGGGGAGACTTACCATCTTATCCCCCATCCACTTTTGACATTGTTTACAAAGTCGCCTTCGTACCAGGAAGAGCCTTCCCGGTTGTAATAAATGGTGCCCTAAAAAGTAAAGAGAGAAGAGCAAAGAGATTGGATTTATACCCTGGCCCTTCACTCCATTGGAGTCTCAGAGCGGCTTACAAACTCCTTTCCCTTCCCCTCCCCACAACAGACAGACACCCTGTGAGGCAGGTGGGGCTGAGAGAGCTCTGAGACAACTGTCCTTGAGAGAGAACAGCTGGTCCAGAGCTATGGCTTGCCCAAGGTCATCCAGCAGGTGCAAGTGGAGGAGTGGGGAATCAAACCCAGTCCTCCCAGATTGGAGTCTGCACACTTAACCACTGCACCAAACTGGCTCTAAATTGTACAAACACTTTAATGAACCAGTGCTGAGGCACTAACTCTTTTAATCGTTTCACGTGTGCTGAACAGGCGGCCACCATTCCTCGATGCTTCCCCCAGTGCGGTTCTGTTACCTTGCCGTGCCTTTTGCCTTCAAACCACTGGCCGACATACGAAACGGGGCAGACGCCAGACCGAAACACGCCGAAGCCGTGCCTGATGCCGTTCTTCACCTCGCCTTCGTAGACACTGCCGTCGGGCCAGGTGTAACTGCCATGATGCATCTGCACGTTCTTCACAAAGTTTCCCTGCAGGGATAAATTGCAGACTGGCAGCTGCAGCAAAAAAGGACTGTCCTGTTTTGCCTGGGGAAAAGATGCAGGTGGAAGGCCCCTTCTGGATGGACGGTCGTCTTGAAAATCTCAACGATGCTTGCCAAATATCGCCTTCCGGGATATCACAGTGGTGATAACAATGACTCAAAATCCAGACAGTCTGGACAAACTCCAATGCCTGGAGGTCTAAACTGTCCTCACTGGTTAAAGGATCGAGAAGGCACTGTAGGCTCACATGTTCTCTTCAGTCCCTCCTCACTACTATGTGAACTCCCGCTGGGGTAAAGACACAAACAACGCCTCCCCTTCCCTTGTGCCACAGTACTGACCGGGGCCTCCCATGGTCAATGCTCCCTCTAAGTTGTGGAGTCCTGTGAGCAAAAATTCTACTTTGTGAGCTCTGGCATTAAAGTTGTGAGTGAGCGATTTGGCTGCTGCATAAACTAGTTTCCTCTGGAGCCATCCTTCCTGAGCTGAGACAAACTTGTGAGCTGGCGGCTAAAAAACTGTGAGCTAGCTGACACTAACTCAGCTTAGAGGGAACACTGCCCTTGACTGCTATTTCAGGAGAAGAATAGCTTGGGAGTTCTGATCACTGAACTCCCAGCAACACATCCATATTGAATCAGAGAGCCCGTCATGCTCAGGTAACAGGTTTCCTGACTTTGGAACTTTAGAACAATCAACCGTAACAAAGTTCTACGTCATGCCAGCTCCTTACCTCATACTTCACACCATCAGCCCATGTATAAGTCCCTTGTCCGTGCATGAGGCCTTCTGAAAACATGCCCTTCAAAATGAAAAACAAGCTCAGTATTTTTTTTTGTTTGTTTCTGTTCTGCACTTTGGGCGCAACCGCTCTTTAAAAAAATAAAAGACAAAACTTCAAAATAAAAGACAAAACTTCAAATAAAAGACAAAACTTGGGCGCAACCGCTCTTTAAAAAAATAAAAGACAAAACATCAATAGCAAAAGGACCCTTCTTTTAACTCTCGTACCGAACCTTGGAACGAACACATTTCTTATCCTGAACTGTTCCTCTGCTCCAGAGGTAGGCACAAAGTTAGATTGTAGTCCACCAAGAGGATCGCTGGCCTCTGTGTGGCAGATCTCATAGCGCTTGAATTTTAGTGAGAACGCCACTGGACTAAATACCTGATCCAGTAAGGGATCTTCTGGTGAATTTCAGTGAGAATTGGGATCGCTTAATGCAAATGAGTGGTGCCTGAAGGGATTAGAGAGCCCCAATATGAACTCTCGCTTTCAAATCAGAATCTCAGGGATTCGACTTAAAAATATAGAACATGCCAAACTACAGTCAGCTTGCCTTTCTAATATATAAAACTCAACCGTGGTCAGAGCCAAATGCCCCACCTGATTTCAGGAGGTAACTCTGTGTACAAGTGGTTAAAGATTTAACTGGGATCCACAACGTACTTATTCCCTTAACGGTCTCACTCACATAGGTAATTTGCTGAATGACCCAGTTTTTGGCTACTGTATACAAAAGCTATTTCACATCTATGGGGCTCTGTGAACAGCAGACATGACCTGAGACTCCTTCAGTGCTGAGACAAGAAATATTTTTAGAGCAACTTATCAGAAAGATGCGCAGTTGGTGCAATGAACAACCAACCACTGATTGTTATTGCAGCTTGTACTTGGAGCCTGGCTCCTCCTATATCCTTTAAATGAAAAAGCAGCAACCGGCCATGTTCCTGAAAGCAGCATATATCAGTGCTGCAAAACTGGCATTAAGCACACTATTGAAAAATACAGTAAAATGCAGTATTCTGGCCCCCTCCTCAAAGAAAATCGCCACAGGAGGGAAAAGTCATCACATGAGATCATTCCCCCATTCCAAGGGATTAAACTAGACCATTACACTTAATCCCTGTCAAGGGTACAACCCACATACCCAAAGATAACATACATATCTCAGTGTAATACTCACTTGGTACACATTTCCTCCCTGGAATTTCGCTAGTCCTTCTCCCTCATACAATCCATGGACTTTTTCTCCTTCATAGCTACAGAGAGAAAAAAGCTAAAGATGAAAGTTGTTAATAAATACTGAATAAACCAGTATAATGAGTAAACAAAATTCTTACGAGCATGCATAAGGAACATAAATAATAAAAGCAGCTTTTCTTACAACAGTGCCATGGGACAATGCTACGCTTAGTAAAAAAAAATTTCATTTGTGCAGTTTCCACAACAGTCCCTTCAACCCCAACAACCCTTCTGATACAAAAACTCTCCAGTCTTTCTCTTAAATGTGTATGCGAGAGGCAGGAGAGATTTATTCAAGTTCTATCCCACCTTTCTTCCATAAAACACCAGGCAGAATACATGGGTTTTTCTCCCACCGCACCATTGGCTGGATTCAGATTCTCTTAGCTTTAGCAAGGTTATCAAATGCTGCACTATCAGCGGTTAAAGTGTACAGCTAGGATCTGAGGGTCCCAGGTTCGGATCTCCCACTCTGCCAGGAAGCTGGCTTGGCTGGCTGACCTTGGGCCAATCACACTCTCAGCCTACCTCACAGGGCTGTTGCAAGGATAAACTGGAGAATCTTGGGATCCGAGGAGGAGGAGCAGGATTACTAAGCAAATGCAATAAATACCCGTTTTCAAGCAGTTCATATGAATTTGGTCTCAGAGCGCGACCCACAGGCCGGTTTCTAGCAAGCTTCGAGCCTTACCATTCTACAATCAGTCGGGTGAGAACGGGTTCTTCGTATTCCACCGGTTCAAGGGGTGGCGGCTCTTCAGAGGGTTTGGGCTCTTCCTGGGGTCCTGGGCTGACCGGCTGATCCTCCGCCTGACCGCCAGCCACTGGCATGGAGTGTAAAGAAACGGCAGACTCCCGAACAGGTTCATGGACAGCAGCCAAGGCTCCTTTTTCTCCCTTTTTGCCGTTTTTCTTCTTATCTTTGCCCATTGCTGCTGCAGCTAAAACAGGACCAAAATGAAGGGTTCCTGCAGTCTGACAGCTCAAGCAGGGAAAGAAAAAGAGAGTGATAACAATGACGCTTAAGCAAAATTCACCCAGCTAACATAAATAAAAATTCACACATCTGGAAGATAGATACTGCCCCCCCCCCAACTGATTTTTCTCTCTAGCTGCCAAAAGGGTGCTTCTCTCAGGCAGGGAACTGTTTACATCCATCTCTCACTTACAAAAGTAAAAACTACTACTAAAAGGTCTTCTTTTCGAACTCCTGCTACTCTTCTGGGCCTGGAGTACAGTTAGCAGCGGCAGCAACTGTCGCCATAGCAACCACAGTCACAGCCCGGGAAGGGAGCTCGAGAGCAGCCATTTTGTTTTTAAAGAGGCCACACTCCTATTACCCTCCTCTTCATAGAACTAGATGAATTCTTCCTAATTAGTACTCAAGGGCTTAAGTTCTAACCCCTCCACCCACCCCATATAGCTTCTTATTGGGGGGGGGGGGGGGAGAAATGTGAACATTTAGACTTTTTACTCCAGTCTTGAAGTGCTAAGGGAATCAGCACAGCTGAAGTTAGCATCCCACAAGGTTCTAAGAGAGCAAGTTTCTCAGTCCAGCCTCCCTCACAGGGTTGTTGTTATTGTGAGGATAAATGAAGGGAGAACAATGTGGTATACTGCTTTGGGTCTCCATTGGGAAGAAGAGCTGGGAATAGACATCTACCTAAATAAAGGGAAATGCCTATCACCAGTTTCAGCTATTGTGAATCTCATGAATTGACTTAGCTGAGCCTGGAATTGCTCAACCACTATTGGAGTTGATCAGCAAACTAGGGAAATTGCACTATCACTGATTGCTAACATGGTCTCTGTACTTTTATTCACGCTTTCTGAACTTTACATAATTACATCCCGCTTTATAGGGCTTATGCTTCAAAGCTCTTCAACAGGGCTGTTTAAGTTCTTCATATATAAATGTTTTCCTAGCTACGACCCCCTCCTTGCATCTGACAAAGTGGACTCCACCCTGCAAAAAATAAAAACTCTTTTAGACTTCACGGTGCCAGAAGACTCCCATTTATTTGGGCTACAACAGACTAACCTAGCTGCTTCTTTGGAATAATTCAGCCTGCACACTTTTGACTTTTGTAGGGAAGTGCCATCCACACTACATGTACTTTATGGCTCATCCTTTTAACCCCACGGTGTTACCCTTCTGTAAGCCTGCATTTTGTATGTGTGTGATATATACCGAGCTCTTTTCAACGCAGCTGATGAAAGAGATCCACACAAGCATACGATGCAATAAATCTGTCAGCCGTCAAAGCGCCACAAGATTCTGTGCTGTTTTTAATGCGCAAAGGTGAGTTGTAGCTGAGGGAAAGGCACTCTGCACATGTTCAAGGGCACTGTCCCTTAAAATGTTTACAGTACAGAACAAGCAGGATACTAGAAGATACACCGTTATTACATTCTACGTGGGGAAAACATTTAAGAAGAATTCAAAACGCTTTTATGTTAAAAAATTTATTTATAATTTTTATGAAACTAAAAAAAACACCCACATACACAAGATTATCTACATGACAAGGACGAATTTACAAGTCATTTCCAGTACAGATGATTTGACAGGAGACAACTTACATCTTGTTCCAGTCTAGAAGACAAATGGATCTGTCCTCTACAGCCAGGTCATGCTTAACAGGCTGAGTTGTCAGAATTCAAGAGGACAACCCTAGAAAGCCTTCAAAAGCAGAGTGCAACGGTGTCTCCCCATCCCCCCCCCAAAAACATTTTGGGATGGAGCAACACATCTGCCCTGTCCTCTCCCCTTGTCCAACTGCAGCCCCTTCTTACGTCATTCACTCACGTCAAAGAGGAAAAGGAAGTGGAACTGGGGAGGAAAGCTCACAGCCCCTCATCCTCCCAACACCCTCGAGACAAGGTAATATGAAATGACGGTAGTAAAATTAAAGCTTCACAAAAATGCTGCAATATAGCTTGAGCTGGTCCTGGACCCAGCAGAATGGGTATTTCCAGATCTTCTGGCCACAAAGAGAAGCAAACAGTCTGTACACTTGCAGAGGGACTTGAATAAAAGCTCTTTTACACTGATGCGAGGGGTAAGACTTTGAGCTGGATTGGGGCCCGTTCCGCACAGACATGGATCTGAAGATTCTGTGGCTATGTTGGCACATTGCTGAGAAGACAACGGAACAGAACACTGATCTTTCGCACATACCACTGTATGCTCATTGCAGGACGCGGCCGCCTTTATAATCAAGCAGATATTTAAAAAAAAAAATTAGCTACACAAAATGGAGGCTTAAGCTTTAGCCCTGGGGACATGTTCATGATCAACAGGAATTCCAAAATTAGTCACAATGAAATAAATGTTTGGTTTTTTTAAAGGCAGATAAAGGCTTGCTATTCTTGTGAAACCAGATCTAGGTTAGCGATATGCCTTATGGTCGGCCTTCCGTGAGGACAGTTCCAAGGGTGCTCAATCTCACCCATATGGGTGACCAGTTTCTTCATCTCCTTTGTATTCAGTGCTGTTCCAATCATGATCTGGGGAAGGAAGGTGGAGAGAAGAAACTGTAACAAAAAATACAACATTTAATCTTGTTACCCTTTATAATACTCCCCCCCCCTCCTTTATGTCTTTGTACTCTATTTGGTATAGGTAAACGTCTGGACCCAGGGTTTCCCAACGTGCTGCCCGTGGGCACCACGACACCCACCAATACTTCTCTTGATGCCCACCAAGCTTTTGAGAAAGTGGGCAGGGCCACTGTAAGGCAGGCCTTGTTATTGGCTCCCCTCATTCAAATGAAAGGGCTTTCCATCAGAGGATGCGGGAGACTGGTAAACATCTGGGCATTCCTTAGTCAGTGGTTAGTCCCATTCCCCCTTCAAGTTTGGTGGTACCCACCACCCCCTCTCAAAATTCCAAAGGTGTCCGTAGGCTCAAAAAGGCTTGAGAACTGGAGAACTGCTGCCAGTCTGAGTAGACAATATTGACCTTGAAGGACCAATGGTCTGATTCAGTACAAGGGAGCTTGATGTGTTCAAACTACTGGAAGTTATTTATACATCCTACAAATATAGGACAGAGACACGAGGCACAGTGTAGTCTGTTCGCACAGTGATATGACTGCAATACTTACTGACTTTCTACACGCTCGAGAGGCAAACATCTGCCTCACTCGGGAAGGCCTGCACATCACCCCGGGGCAATCACTCAACATGAAAATCAGCTCCTCTATATCTTGTGGGCCAAAGGTCCAGTTTTTGCTTGTTGGCAGTGAAATGAGTTTCACTCTTTGGGTTACAGGTGCTGGAAGGGTTTAAAAGGATTGTTTTAACAGCTGATTTATCAAAGCAAGGGCATGCTAAATATGGAAATTTATGCAATGTTATATGTTGGTTTATATTTGAATACAGGACAACTCCCACTTGTAGCTAAAACCTGAATTTTCAGAATAATTTATAGATTAGGATTTATAATCCTAACTTTATGTTAGAATTTACAAAGGCATTTACAAAGGATTACAAAGGCCTTTGACTTTGGATACTTACTTGGAATGCTAGCTGCCTTTTACAATATTTTTCCAAACAATGAGTTGACTAAAAAGCTAGCCAACTGCCTGTTAGTACGGTGCTTATAGCCACTGCTTAAATAATCAGTGGACAGCGGGGTGTGTGGCAACCCATCTGACATATCCATGTAAATCGCAGCTGTTGAATCTTTGAATACTGGTCTGAATCACATAAACTTTTAATTGTTAGAAATGCAAAGGTATCAAAGCCACTTAAACAGGAAAACATTTTGTTGTTTTGGGTAGAAAAGGGAATTTGGTGGAGAGGATCTGAGGGGATTAACACCGTTACTAACAATGTTATACTGCCCTGAAGGAAAAATCTAAATGAAACTGATACTGAAAATTAAATTGATGCCAATTTAAAATAAAATAAAAAATAAAAACCCTATGCACTGTATATGGCATATTAAAGTTTGCCTCCTGTTCAGGCTTAAAACAGCCAGGCAGAGACATACCTCCTTCATCAATGACAAAATCAAATCCATTTTTTCTGAAAATCTCCAGGTTTTCCATCAACACGCTCTCATTGACAGCAGTTAAATTAAGGTTCTGAGGTCTGAAAAAGTAGAAAAGGGGGGAAATGCATATACGGCCAAAATTTCATTGCACAACAACAGAAAGAACAGCTTAAATGGGCTTGACCAAGTCCGTTTCCTTCCTCTAGTCCAGACAGATGTTGACACAAGTTCATCAAGACCAGAAGGATCAACGGGAAATCTGTAATGCACTTTAGGGTGAAAGACTTCCTAACAATTCCCTGGTTACCTGTTTCCAGCCTGGTGACCAGTGTTCACAGAGTTAGTGTGAGCTAGCTCACAGTTTTTTAGCCCCCGGCTGACACATTTTTGACTTAGCTCAGGAAGGCTGGCTCCAGAGCAAATTAATTTATGCAGTAGCTGAATCGCTCGCTCACAACTTTAAATGCCAGTAGCTCACAAAGTAGAATTTTTGCTCACGAGACTCCACAGCTTAGAGGGAGCATTGCAGACTACATTAGCAATTTTTCCTTCTTGCTGTAGACTCCCTTTTTTCTTGGGGGGGGGGGGGAGAGGTCCCCCTATCTATTCCTGGGGATTTTCTCACTGTGTTGTTCTCTTGTTCACCTCAGATTCTTCATCTGCCCAGAAGATACTTACGCAATCAGTTTCTGTCCTTGCAGAACGGTATGCTGCTGCAACATCTCAAAGTTGTACTTTTCGTCTGAAGCGTGCTGGTCAACGATGAAGAGGTCAGAGTTCAATCTGACTATTATAAATCCTAAATTGAATTGACCGATGATGTCCATTTTGGCAAACATTTCTTTACTGCATACAAAATTTTTAAAAACTAGAAGGTTATATGCTCCTGTACTGGAGCAAGATTTCTTCTTCTGCTTAGTAGGAAATATTTCAGAAAATCTTATAAAGAAATCATAATCCTCTGGACAAGAAACAAGAATTGAAAAGGCAACATGTTTTATGTGCATTTTTCAAACACATTATGGTACGTATAAATGTTGCTGTTATTTATAAAGACATTAGAGTACATTCAAACATTGCAGTTATTTATAAATAGTGTTAATAAAATAATTTTAGAAACAAATTGTAGTACATATAAATACTAACAATTAGGGCTCATTTCGTAGCAGGAGCTCCTTTGCATATTAGGCCACACACCCCTAATGTAGCCAATCCTCCAAAAGCTTACACTGCTACGAAATCAGCCCTGCTAACAATAATTTTAAGCATGTAATGGACATTGTCATATGGGCATTGGACACTTGAGATATGTGATCTTTGTAACCCTTACGCCAGTCCTGTAAGGGAGGTCAGCAGTATTACTACCCACTCTACAGAGTGAAGGACTTTGGCCGGCAAATAGCAGTGCGTCTAAGATCATCTTAGCGAGTTAATGGCAAAGGCAAGATTTGAACCAGGGACGTCCTGACTGACAACTTATTCCCCTACCTAATTCCACTAGCATGTTTGCAACTGTGGATTGCAAGTGCTGTTCAACAGCAAATGACTTATTTTTTTGTATATAACAGTGAACCTTTAGTAGGCAGAGAGAACAAAGCCCTTTCGATTGCCATTGGCTTAGCTGCTCTGATGTCACAGAGGAGCCGGACAGCCTGGAGCAGGGCTCTACAACCTGGTGCCCACGGGCACAGCAACAACCATTGACACCTTTCTTGGCACCCGCTAAGTGTTTTTAGACGGTGAGCAGACCCAGGTAGGGCTTTTGCCCAGGAGGGCTTCTGATTGGCCACTGGAAATCTGATTTGACTGTGCAGATTTGTTAAAAGCTGTTTTAGTAGAAGCTACCACTACAGCACAAGGATCCCTGCTGTGTGACTGAAGGAAAGTTGTGTGCAGACAAGAAAACATTTTTAAACAACAGGCATTCTGTTAAACAGAGCTTCTGCCTGAAATGCTAAACAATTACTATGGGAGTTATGCATGACCTCATTTCCTGACATATGGCTGGCTCTGCTTCCTGCAGCAGCCATTTTTTAGTTGTGCCCACTACTGTGAGTCAGACTTCCAGAAGTGCCCAGAGGCTCAAAAACGTTGGGGATCCCTGGCCTAGAAATAACACCGCTGTCTGGTAACGGGTAGTTGGGAGACACCAGTGTTCCCTCTATGCTGAGTTAGTGTGAGCTAGCTCACACATTTTTAGTCTTCGCTCAGGAAGGGTGGCTCCAGAGCGGACTAAGTTATGCAGTAGACACAAATTGCTCACTCACAGCTTTAATGCCGGTAGCTCACAAAGTAGAATTTTTGCTCACAGGACTCCACAGCTTAGAGGGAGCATTGGCCAAACTAGAATACTCAGTCTATGGCAACATTTGTTAAATTAAATTCTGTTTGTGTTTCCTATCCACCATGGATTCTCTTTCCAACAGTGAACAGAACGGGTCCTCAGCCACAAAGGTATTTAGCTAACAGAAGCATTGCAAAGACCCCCCAAATACCTTATTTCTCTTCTTAATTCATCCTCTGCTGATTTATTTTCCCCAGGGCTAATTTTTGCTCTGAATTTTCTATAATTCAGCACTTTTGCCTTCTCCTGTTGTCGCTGGATTAGTTTCTTCACCCTGTCCGTCAACGAACTCATAGAAAACTCCAGCGTTGTGATTTTCTTTTCAACTTCCAACGGTATGTCATACTGTGACAACACAGCACAGTTCTGAGCATCGTTCCTCTCTGGTGAAGTTCCTGCTTGTGACAGAGGTGGAGCGATCTTCCGACGCTTCACATCTGGGGAAGAACAGGTGACATCCAGGGCTAACTCATGCTTTTTGCTTTGGTTCAGATCACACTCCGACCTCTGTGTTTGTCCATTCACTTCAAGAACTTCCCTTTGAATTTCTTCTTTGGAAACATGGGTTTTTTCATCAGGGGAACTGACTGCACTTTCACTACTGAAACAACTACCGAGCTCTGGAGTGTTCAAACCCACATCAGATTCCGCAGAAGTGCTGCCGCACCCAGAGTCCACCTCTCCTACAGGCGTCTTGATATTTCCATGAGGAAGCAGGGACTTGCTTGAATCCATATCAGTTCCACGTGTAGAATTCTTCCCAGAACCAGTCTCCTTATTTGGAGATCCTGAAACTCTAAAAAACGTCAGTAGTTGTCTCTGCCCAGGGGAACTGTGCTGCTTCTTGGTATTTTCAAAACTTTGATCTCTGGTCTCTTGACGGAGAGAGAAAGACTCTCTAAGCTTTGCTATAGTCATTGCACTTTTTGGATTTGGAGATGAGGAACCGCGTGTTTCCAAGCAAGGCACTGTCGTCTCATCTTGAAGCCCTGGCTTAAAGTTTCCTAAGAAAATAAAGAACAGTCTTTAGGTATCATTTAAAAAATTAACTTGCAAGCATAAACCAAGAGTCTGAAAAAGATTCAGATCCTTCATTTGGAACGATAGTGGCAAACTGTGAAACCTTGTTATATTTTTTAATGACCTGCCCTTCAAAGAGGCCAGGGCTGAGTACCCAGTTCTCTGCCTTTATTTTATCCTCCCAATACTCCTGTAAGATGGGTCAGGTTGAGAGACGGAAACTGATCCAAAGTCACTCAGCAAGCTTCGCAGTAGAGTGGGGATCCGAACACAGCTTTTCCAGGTTGTAGCTAAAGTGCTCGACTAAGATCCGAGAGACCCAAGTTCAAATCCCACTTTGCCATAAAGATCACTGAGTGACCTTGGGTCTGACAGGCTGAGCGAGAGAGAGATTAACCCACCTCACAGGGTTGTTGTGAGAATAAAACAGAGGACAGGAGATCAAAGTACCCTACTTTGAGCTCTTTGGAGAAAGGCAAGATAAAAATGTACTAAATAACCACTATATCACAGTAGCTCACTAACTGTTAGTGTATTTAAGATACCACTGGCAAACCATCCGATTACATTCTTTTGCAAGAACCATGAAGAATTAGATTCTTTCACATGAACCGTGTTTGCTGTATTGGAAATGTCATCTAACAAGTCCATGGGGCTAACACAACTAAAGCCGACGTACTTCAGCTAGCTGAATAGTTAGCAACACATTCTTTTTTAAGTTTAAGTATTAACAAAGAGAAAAGGCTGGTTTCGGTTTCTTCTGCCGTTCCTACCTTCGGCATCTGGCAGCTTCTGATTGATGACAAGCTTGTTAACATCGCTACCAAACATTCCCATCAAAGAGGTTTTCAGAACTGCCAACAGAAATTTTTCTTCCTGCAGCATTATTTGCCTTTTGTCGGGTGTCACATTGATGTCAACGCTTCCTAAAATACAGGAAAAGATAGCTTGATTTTTTCCTTTCGTAATCTCCCCCCCCCCCCCCCCCAAATCTTAAATCTTTCTTAAATTTTTTTTCAGACCATCACAACTCCATAAGAGTGCACTGGAGCGATCAGACAAGAGAAAGTCCGCCCGTGGCCTGTTGCAACCCATTTACTACTAAATTTTCCCCGGTGTCTTTGCTTCTGCAGAGGAGCAAAACGGGTTGCCGATGGCTGCAGGACGCTTCCCAGATGTTGTTGTCTGATCGCTCCCTTTAAATCCACCCGGCATTCACACCTATCTCGGGTCTAATTATGTGTATGATGGCAGCCCTACACAGCCAATCAGAAGCCTCGCTGAGCAAAAAGCCCTCCCTGGCCCCAGCCCATGGACACCACATCGGGGATCCTTGCTCTAAACCACATCACTTCAATGGACTTCAGCTGTACTTCTCCTTAGGATGGCACTGAGGATATATCAGGTCAGTTGCTTATTCACTGCTACTCTGTCAGTTCTGAATAGTGGCCCCGATCCTGCCTGAGATTGTAGCTGTGCTAAACTGTTAACAGGAAAAGGAACAGGAGAGAAACAAATAAGGAGGTTTTGCATTACATTCTGTCTGCCAGGCTGCTCTCGCTTGATACAGAAATCAATTTCTGGGTGTTAAAACTGTCCTGTCAACATTGTTAGTTTTAAGATTAACATGCCCAAGGAGCAAAAATTGCACCAACTTACATCACAAAGCCCAATAAAACAAAATACATATTTACTTGGAAGTAAGAGTCACTGGAATCAGTGAGATTTACTTTCAGTTAAGATGTCTGAAATCCAAAAGTGCTATTCTATAGCACAGAACGTAGATTTACATAAGCCCCCCCCCTGCCCCGAGAAATATGGGTGACTCACCAGAATCTGCACGTATGTTGAGAGCAATAAAGGGATACTGGTTTCTATTATACCCATGGTACACTTCGTTCACAACTTTGGAAACCTGCCCAGAAAAGAAAAACCTGTATCTTTAAAATTAACAATCATTCATTTTGAGTCATTTCTTGATGTCATGTGATCCGCTTATGCAATCTGTAACAAATGCCTAATAAAGGTTTTTGCTTTGATTTGAAAAGAAGTACCAGAGACAGATTTTTGTGCATTATTTGTAACAATTCAGTCTTGGTACAAAAAAAATTATTTACCTGCCCTACCACTTTCTTGCACAAAGCCAGACAAAATACCTTTTAACCTTTAATGCCCTATATGGTCAGGGGCCTACCTATCTAAGGGACCACCTTCCCCATATATACCCCAGAGAGCACTGCAGTCAGGCACTCAACACCACTTGACCCTCCCTGGCTCTAGAGAGGCCAGGTTAACATCCACCAGAACCAGGGCCTTTTCAGTGGCGGCTCCTCACTGGTGTAATGAGCTCCCAGATGACATCAGGGCCCTGCGGGACCTTTTGCAGTTCCGCAGGGCCTGTAAAGCAGAGCTTTTCCACCAGGCTTTCTATTAGGAGCTGCCACTGGGGGAGAACTGGGCCACTGGTAAAATGCCCGATTGACTCTCCGGGCCCGGGAAATCAGCTGGTGAAACCCTCCCGGCCAGGGATGGATAAGCTGCTGCTCCTTTGCTGGATATGCTCTGTATTGCCACCATCTTTTTCTGTTCTTGCTGTTTTAATGCTGATTTCATGTATATGTATGCTTTTTAACTTTTGTACGGTTTTAATTGTTGTCAGCCGCCTAGAGCCAGCCCTGCTGGTCAGGCGGGATATAAATTTAAATAAATAAATAAGATACAGACAGTGGTGGTGATGGGATTTGCCATAGTTTGACCTTTAAGAAGTAATAAAGTTAATATGGAAAATCTTACTTTTGTTGGGTCGCAAGGCCTCTGGTTAATAAAGAAGAATTGTCTGTCTGTCGTACTCCTCCCGACGCCATGATCACAACGGGAAAGAAAGCCCGTGATGCTGTTTAAAGTCAATGTATTAATAAGAACATAAGAGAAGCCATGTTGGATCAGGCCAATGGCCCACCCAGTCCAACACTCTGTATCACATAATGGCCAAAACCCAGGTGCCATCAGGAGGTCAACCGGCGGAGCCAAAACTTCAGAAGAAAGCTCCAAGGGAAGAACGCACACACAAAGACAGGAGGGCTCAAACTTTACTGCAGTGATCCTTTCTAAATCAACTACATAACTGTGTAAGGCCAACAATTCTGGCTTCAGATTATCAAACATATTAAAAACATTACTGGTTATATTCTTTTATCACAACCCAAAGTCCTTCTGTTAACTATGGAAAGACCAATCAATACCTTGACTATCAAGAGATTTAATTTCAATTCTACTTGCAGCCGCGAAAGTCATTATAGCCAGAAACTGGAAATCTTCTAATATTTTTAACTTTTAGGTATTCCAAAATTTGGAAGTTTTATGCACTTGACAAAATCTCAGATAAAATATCACGTTACAAAAAATTATCTAAATGTTCGAAGTTACAGTTGAAATGGTTTCCTTTCTTAGAGTTTGCTTTTAACGATGATCTTTTTTCTAAATACCCGGTACCGAAGCTATAATGATGCCATTCATATAATGTAACCTGCACTGCATATTGTTGCTAAATGTTATCATTTTAAATATTGTATTGAAAATTTGTAAAATAAAATATATATTAAAAACAAACAAACTGTAAGGCCCCTTAACTTTTTTTTCAAAAACTCTTATTTTGAAAAATTAATTATCGGTTGTATCATGTCAAGATGCTAAGTCTATAACAAGCCAAGATACAACATCTAGCAACATGATACAAATGCAGTAAAAACTACATACAGATGGATATCAGTGACAACTGTAAAAACTATCAAGCATTGTTTTAACACAATTGTTCATAATAAAGTTTAACTACAAAGAGAGAAAACTATGGTGCTTGCTTGCATAATGTTTAAACTGTAGAGATAAGACCTAGCTTGCATCAACATTTAAATCAGAGTATAGCAAAAAAGGAGAGCCATTTCTTCCTGCAAGTTGGAGACAGAGGCAGGATTTTCCATTCCCTTTAAGTAAGATGAAACTTTATCGGCTTCCATAATATCAAATATTCTATTATACCAACTCTAAACAGATGGAATGTTGAAAGGCAAATAGAGGATACAGATTGCAGTGTTCATTCTGTTGATCCATTTGCCCTTAGGATATAGATTAATGTTGCAATACATATCCTGTTTTTTTACTGAATTCTCTGAATGGAAATGAATAAAGGAGATCAATACTCATTAATCCTAGGATTTTTTAAAAAACCCATCACTTCCAGTGCAATCCTAAACAGAGTTACACCCTTCTAAATCTACTGGCTTTCAAGGGTGCAACTCCGCTTAGGGCTGAGCTGCTAAAACATCTGAGAACTGTTCTGATATTGATGCCTTCTGATCGTCAACTTACTTATAAAGACTGGTTGGCCTATCAGCAGAAGTCAAGCCGTATTCTTCACAGATGGCTTCACTAGGCGGCAGCTGGACAAAAGGAATCAAGCTCTGCAGCTGAAAAACAAACAAACAACCTTGGTTAGGAGATTTTAAAAAGTTTAATACCTTCTTTGTTTCTAATTCCTTGATCTGCTCCAATCTTACACCATTTTATCCATTGTCCTTTACAGACCCAAACAATACATGGCACTGGAGGACTGCAACTCTATGTCATTTGACAACAAAAAAACCCAGCCATATGGGCTTACTCTGGACTGGGGGGGGCAGGTAAACTCCTAGCCCCACGTTGCATCCAGAATCAAAAACACCAGTGTTACTTTAATCCCTGGGGCTACACATATTGTGCCTGTCCTTTTTCCCCTGGGGGGAGCAATTGGGTAACGAGTGCAGGCAAGGGCTAAACCTGCCCTCTCAGCACCATTGCCCCAGTCCAGGCAGTGTTCCCGATAGAAGCTTTTAAAGTTCAAATTGTGCATCTGGAATTCCAAGCACAGAAGTCTGGCCCACAGACTTTCCCCCAGTATAATGAAGTACAAAAAGAGGACAGATTAAATTATGAAAATCAATTAGGGCTGCCACACAAAGAAATCTTAAGAGAATTTTATTTTACTTCAGTACTGACATGGCAAAAGGTGGAATCAATTACGCTTTAAATGGTTCTGGTGTTCGGGCAATTATTTTTAACATGAAGGAGAAGGAGTAGAATAGACAAATTGGTTTTTATACCCCACTTTTCTCTACCCTAAGGAGTCTCAAAGCAGTTTACAGTTGCCTTGTGAGGCAGATGGGGCTGAGAGAGTTCTGACTGGCTCAAGGTCACCTGACTGGCTCAAGGTCACCCAGCTGGCTGCATGTGGAAGAGGAGTGGGGAATCAAACCCGGTTCTCCAGATTAGAGTCTACCGCTCTTAACTACTACACCATGCTGAGTGACACTGTGCAAAAAAAAATTCAATACTAAAAAACTCTATTTCTCTAGTCATTGTTACAAGTTATGATGATTTCCCTCTACTAATTAAATTCGTTCTTTACAATCAGCAATACCTGTTTTTGTCCAAATATTGACCCAATGTTTTCCTTTAAGGAAGGGCTCCCGCTGGTGCCCAACACAAGCTGTTTCTTGCCCTGGCCAACCTGATTGGTACACTTAACTCGAACACCTGTTGAAATGATACAGTACGCTTGCAACACCTGGACCATTTTTGCATACTCCTGGGGGGGAAAAAACAAACAAGTATTATTTTCTAACAAATACCCAGTTAATGGTCATTTAAAAGGGGAAGGTTCAACTGAGAAGTATTTTAAAAACTTATTTGCATTCATTGCCAGTTTCATGCATGTCGAAGCACCTTTGCCTTTACAGTTTGCCAGCCAACCTGATCACACAGAATACTTCACACACAGAGAACACTGTAAGGAGAGTTAGCGTTCTGTACTGGTGTGAAGGCTGAGCTGTGGACGATGAAGTCTTCTGTCTTGAACTCATCAAAGAGCCCTTGGTCTCAGTCTTACCATCTGCAATACGGGGGTAATAATATAACGTCGTGATAAAGGGTTAAAGCACCAAACATCACTGCTGTTGCAACAGCCCAATTGCAGCCAGTTCTTGCAAATTCTCAGCAATGACCCTTTTAAAATTAGAAATCATGACATCACAAGTCAATGCGGAATGTATGTAAAAATATGTCAGCGGACATAAGAAATATCCTATTGCAGGATTTTATTCTATAATGACAATCCTGACAAATACTGATTGAATGCTAACATCCAGTATGCTAACCAAAGCACCACAATCAACCCAAGTGAAATACATTTAGAAGTTCTACTGATTTCCAGGGAGGAGCACGTAAACTTAAACTCTCCTGCTGAAAATCACGTGTCTCAAAAATGCTTACCTTTGGCTGGATCATGCCTTCACAGCCTTACACACTCCAGAACACAAAGGAATGAAAGCTGTGCCCTAAAATTATGTTCCACTGGAAAGCAAAAAAAATATCCGAGCCACCTGTAAGGCCTGGTTCCACATACGCAGTGGAACGAGGTTAGAGGGTAGCCGTGCTGGTCTGAAGCAACAGAACAAAGTTTGAGTCCAGTGGCACCTTTAAGGTCTAAGCTTTCGTGTGCATGCACACTTCGAAGAAGCTGATACCCAGAATTAAACTTTGCTGGTCTTAAAGGTGCCACTGGATCCCAGCAGAACAAGGTGACAGAGTCATTTAAGGGCCAAATGGACCGCACCACTTCAGATTACAGGTAACAGATTCTAACTTTAAATATTCCTTCATGGTAAAAAAACAAAAACCTTCATGCATATAGAGAACGCCCACGGACAGGCAAAAGGTTTTGCCCCCTTCTCTTTGCTTTGTATACTGGTTTTCCATTTGCACAGTGTTTCTAACATCCAGAAACCTTCACCTTTGACATGTGATGCTCCACGTGGAGTCTGAAGTGATGCACCTCCTCATTCTCCCACCTGTGTGACGCAGTCCAAAGGACTGATGGAACACAACCTGTTCATAACAAATTGGATTCAACCTCTTATACAGGTTCCGTGGTGGTTAGTCCTTGGATGGGAGACCACCAAGGAAGTCCAGAAGGAGGCAATGACAAGTCACCTCAGTTCATCTCTTGCTGCACCTCAGAGGCACTTTCCACCACCACAGGTCCAAGAACCCCTCTTGTTATGATTTTGTTGCTAGCCCATACCTTTTTTATGTTGCGCTGAAATTCTTTATGCCGTACTGGCAGGTTATAAAACAACTGCTGCACGGTGACAGTCGTCCCCTGCTGTCGAGGGTAAGGGGTTCTCGAGGTGATTTTCCCATTGTGATCAAACACAAGACGTGTTCCAACCTTCGCAGACTTGTGACAAGTCAAAATAGAAACATCGCTGGGAAGAATAAACGTTTATGACTTAGCAAATAAAAGCGATCAGTTATTTCCTCCCGTTTCTTCTGCAAAACCATTATCCAGGACCTTCTGCACTCAACGAGCTAAAAACTTAGGCAAACGTTAAAAATTATAAGGTTCACTATCACCCTTCTTCCTCCACTGAGGCGTGGGTGTAGTGCTTGGAGTGTCAGACTGGGACCTGAGAGACTTGGGTTCAAATCCCCACTCTGCCATGGAAGCTTGCTAGATGACCACGGGCCAGTGTGAGGTTTCTGTACTATCAGTAAGAGATCAGACCTTTGTAGTTAAACAGAGTTCTTTATTTCTATACTGGAACAGCTTCTTGATGTTTGTTAGAGATACAGAATAAAGATGACCTGGGTTAATATACCTACAGCCATAGGTGCTCAAACATAAACCTCCAATCAGAATACATGCAAAATGTGGGAAGAAAATGGCAATCATTTGTTCCCACCAAAGGTGGGAAAGTTATAAAAATTCTCCTCTTGCCCTGAGTGACCCAGATGTGAGAACCCTAGGCATAACATTTGGCCAGTGACAATAAAATAACTTCCAAGGTTGTACCCACTGTGATAACATACTCAGAGCCTCAAAGGAGAGGGGGAGGGAACCAGAGTCAGATAGCTGGTGTTGTTTATGTGACGCATTGGAATGCGAGAGGCCATCCTCCTGGGGGAAAAGTAACACTAAGCAGGGCAGCAATTTCTACTTCAAGGCAAGCAATAAAACATTTGAGTGATAGCAAGGCACAAAGAAACAGAAAGTAACATTTCGGAAAAGCATAGAACAAGCAAGCTATTGTCAGATCCTGACAGCCAGTTGGACTCTCTCAGCCTAACTCTACCTCACAGGGTTGTTATGAGGACAAAATGGAGGAGAGCAGAAAGAATGGGTCTCCATTCCACAGAAAGGGAGGGTATCAACGATGTAAATAAAATAAGCAACAAAAACTCTACACTGTATTTGCACAGCTGTCCACAGAATGCCCGTCTTCAACGGAGCCCTTCACAAAGCATTCCCCTTCAGTAAAAGTTATCACGACATAAAGCAAGCCTGCCGAAGGAGGGGAAATAACCCTTACCTTAATGCACACAGAGAGCTGAGCGCTTCACCTCGAAAGCCAAACGTTTCAACATGTATAAGATCAGAGAAGTCTTGTATCTTGGAAGTGTAATGCTTTAGAGCTGAAAAAAAATAATATTTAAAATTGGGAAAATGAAATGAGAGCACTGCTATTTATAATAGCAGAAAGCATTTCATATAAAATCACCTACATGAGAAAAAAAATCAGCTACAGTTCATTAATTTATCATTGCTTTGTTTCTCTTTGAAAGCTGCTTTAAGATTCTCTAGGATTTAGGTTGCTGTGCGTGCATTTCCTAACGTGTAAATCAGTACTCTGAAGATACTGAATATGCAGCCCCGGCCAAGCGCAGCTCCCTTACAACAGACCAGCCCAGCTCTACACTTCATAAAAACAAGTAATAAAGTTGAAAGCTCTTGAGGGAAATTTTATTTACATAGAAGATTTTTAAAGTGCTTTTTACTAAAAACCAGCATCCAATGCAGCTTGCAGGTAACAGTTTAAAACAAACAATACCGAGATATCATTGAGGTGACAGCAGCAAGCCAACTGCTATCAGTGGTAAAAGACACACTGCACAATTCAATCTCCAACAGATTTGTATGCAGAAAGCAAGTTCAACCTACTCAGTCCTGCAAAGTTTTCTTCTTCTACACCACAGCCATTATCAGACACTTCAATAAGCTCTGTCCCATATTCTTTAAGCTTCACTTCTGTAAATTATAGAAGAATATTTAATACACCAAAGAGATTTCCTGTGAAAGAAAAGGACAAAAATAGAGCAGTATGATTAGGGGTTTGGAGCACCTTCCCTATGAGGAAAGGCTGAAGAAGAGTCTGGGACTTTTCAGTTTTGAAAAAAAGACGACTAAGGGGAGGGACATGATAGAGGTTTATAAAATTATGCATGGGACGGAGAGAGTTGACAAAGTACTAGAACTCTCTCTCTCAAAATACTAGAACTCGAGGGTATCCAATGAAGCTGTTGGGCAGCAGATTCAGAACGGACAAAAGGAAACACTTCTTTACCCAGAGAGTGATTAAAATGTGGAATTTGTTGCCAGAGGATATAGTGATGGCCACAGGAACAAAAAGCTTTATATTAGATAGATTAATGGAGGATAGATCTATCACTGGCTACTAGTCATGGTGACTGAGACATTAATATAAACCTCTGAATCCCAGAGCCAGGAGGAGGCAACATCAGGGGAAGGTCTTGGCCTCTATGCCCTGTTGTTGGCCCTCCAGAGGAACTGGTTGGCCACTGTGTGAGACAGGATGCAGGACTAGATGGACCACTAGATGGACTAGATGGACCACTGGTCTGATGCAACAGGGCTCTTCTTATGTTCTTACTATCTTTGCAAATAACTTACATTGAGGTTTACACATATGGTCAACTTTCAAAGTGTATGTTGGCTTATTCCTTGGGAAACCAGCTTTTCTGAAGCCCTCCCTCCTGCCTCACTAAAAAAGCCAACAAGCAACACTTGGTAAAAAACACCAGAGGCAGTTAGAAAACAACAACAAAAAGCAAGCTTACCAACACTGGTAGCACCAGCATCTATGCTGTTTTCCACCAGTTCTTTCACCGCAGTAGACAAACTCAGCACTACCTGCCCAGAGCAGATCTGGTGAACCGATTTACGGTCTATGGGCTTGATTGCTTTAGCAGACTGCACACTTTAAATGTAAACACACAAAGAATGAGATCCCCCAAATTTCAGAGATTTCATACAAACTTAGCTGAAACAATGAGCCAGACTCTATGACTCCATTCCATCCGACGTAAGAAACCCTCCCATTGGCACAAGAGTCCCTTGCACCAACACACCACTCTTTGAACCAGAGGAAAACACTGGTGCTAGCTGAATGGAGTGGTGCCATCTAACCCAGCAGAAGATGTGAGTTAGCATCAATTTCTAACCCAAGTAGCAAACAAAATTTAATAGGATTGACGAAGATTCATGCAAGACGGCAGCCAGAAATGGGCATGAGGCTCTAGCTCAGGTCTTTATCAAACATACCACAGTTCTCACGAAAGGAGAATCACAGGGCATGCATGCTACATGGTAACTCTTCAATCAGGTCAAGCATAAAAAGCACCAAAAATTATAGCTCTGCTTAGGAGTGCTCTATAAGCCTGCCATCCTGTGAACACTTGCTTACAAGTCCCACTGAACAAAATGGGACTTACTTCTGAGCGGACACACTTCATTTATTTATTTATTTCATTTATTTATTGCTCCAACTTTTAGCCCACCCTCCCCACCAAGGCAGGCTCAGGGTGGCTTACATAAGACTCTGCCTTTTTCCTCAATGGGGATCTAAAGCAGCTTACACAATTCTACTTTTCTCCATTTAATGCTCGTAACAACTGTGAGGCAGGTTAGGCTGAGAGTGTGTGACTGTTCTACAGTCACTCAGCAGAGTGGAGATTCAAAACTGGTCTCCCCGATCCCAGTCCCACACTTGACCCACTATACCATGGGATACATTTGAAAATAGAGGCAAATTAATACTGACTGACCAATTATGACTCTTCTCCAAACTGAGATTCCCTGACCTTATATAACTGTGCATTGTCATGATACGATAAACATCTAGGGTTTCCACGTCCTCTCTGATCACTGGCGAGGGATGGGGGTTAAGGCTGCAGAATCCAGGTTGGGAAACTCCTGGAGATTTGGGGATGGAGCCTGAGAGGACAGGGACCTCAGTGGGGTGCAATATCAGAGTCCACCCTCCAAAGCATCCATTTTCTCCAGGGGAACTGATATTGGTAGTCTGGAGAGGAGCTGTAATTCTGGGGGATCCCCTGGTCCCACCTGAAGGCTGGAAACCCTCTCTCTGAATCACAAATATCCATACAAAGCATGTGATTAACAGAAGCTACGTGGTACCCAGGTCAGAATGTCACACTGGGATATCTGAGAGCCAGGTTGGAACCCCCCACTCTGTCCTGGAAGTTCAGTGGGTGACCCTGGGGTTGTCACTTCCTCTCAGCCTCGCCTACCTCGCAGGACTGTTTTGAGAACAGAAAACAGGAGAACGTTGCTGTTGCAAACTGGGTACAAAAGCGGAGACTATAAGTATACAATATAGGATTGCTGCCGTCATCATAAATATCCCAAGTACTGTACAATGGGCTTTTTCTACATCTCTCCATCATAAGCCAGCTCTTCAGTTTCCACCACTAAGTTCCATTTGTTTAGTTACCAGCAGCAGGAAGGATCTGTGCATGCCCCTTTAAAGCAAACAGCTCCATATAATCCCTTTACTCGTGGCGTTAGATACTGAGAGACTAGAGTGCATTCTCACACTGATCCTAAACAGGGAAACTCCACACTGACAGTACCTCAGGAATTCAGTGCCCGGTTGTTCATTCTTCATCCTTGTGGGTATCCCACGACAACAGTCTTACCTGCCACAGCAACACTGAACCCCTGGGGTGCCTCAGAGCCCATGGAGGGTTTTTATTTGCTGCGTCTCTAATTCAAACACGCCTCTCAGAGGTTTTCTACTAAAATAGATATCCATACAAATTTATCTGGGCAGGTTAACTGCTTAATTGCTTGAGGATGTTCCCCCCCCCTCTTTTTCAGTGTTCACCTGAAAACAATTTTTTCCCACAGCAAATAAACTATGACCAAAAAAGGCGGGTGTCTACTGGTTTTTTGAAAAACACAATATGCAAATTAGCACATTGGACTTTCCCACCATCCCCCCCCCGCAACAAAACCCCCGCCTTCCTCTGGGAGCCGACCCGATACCGCAAGAGCTTCTCACCCAGAGACCTCTCCCGCCTCCATGGAGCCCTCCACTGACAGGAACCGCGCCCCCCCCCACCCCCGTGTCAAACTTCCCCCCACCTCAGAAGACCTCCGCGCACTGCCTTCTGGGTAACCCCATCTCCTTTCCCGTCGCCCCCCAAAGGCCGCCTCGTTTTCGAGCCCCGTCATTGGCCAGCGATCTCCTCCAACCAGAGGCGAGGAACTTATTTATTAATTTATGCCGCCCTGCGAACTGTCCCCGTTGCGGTTGTCGGCTGCCCTCTCCCCTTCGACCAATGGGAGTCGAGGTTCAAGCGAGACCCCGCCCCCGCGTCTGGTTGAAGCCAATGAGGGCGGGCGACGTCCAGCGGACCAATAGGTCACCAGGGCCGGGCGGAAGGCGGGCGAGAGAACGCTCTCCGTCCAATGGGGTTGGGGCAGTGGGCAATCCCAGTCAGGTAAAAGTAGTCAGGTCAGTCAGGGAGGGAGTCGAGGACGCCGCCCGCGCCTTTTCGCCGCGATGCCCATGTATAAGGTGAGGCCCTTTCAAGGGGGGCCGGACTCGGCGGTGCTGGCCCAGCACCTCCCCGCTTGCATGTACCGGGTGCGCAACGTGCACCACGACTTCCAAGGCGGCGGCAGCAGCAGCAGCAGCAGCCACACCGCCGCCTCCGTCTCCTCATCGCCTCAGGTACGAGCTGGACAGCGGAGCCTCCTCACGAGGCGCCGCGACAGGGGGGGGCGGGGTGGCTCCGAGGCGAGGCCTGCCTTCTTTCCTCGCGCAGCCTGAAGGGGGAGGCCGCGTCCGAGAAGGTGAAAGTGAAAACGCGGCTGTTCGGAGTCCGTAGGTGGCGATTGGGCCCCTGAGGTCGGAGGGGGCGGGGCTTGATGCCGGATATGCGCATGCGCGAGAGAGGGCCTCGCACTGCCCACCACGTGGTCAGGGCCTGACATGAATCGGCTTGTTATGGAGCCTACACAAGTGCCTAATGAGTCACTCTTCCTTTCTGTAAGCATTGGAAGCAGGGGTCTAGCCGGAGGACCCAGGCCCGGCCTGACCTTAGGCCTATGAACCAAACTTAAAAATCAGCCCTTCTCCCTGCTTATTGAACTTTAGCCCAGATAAAATGCTTGCTTCGCTGGTGGAATAAAATAACTCGCTGACAGCCAGAGAAAATTGCAGAAGTAACCAAATTGGCAGGGAGCCCAGACAAGGGTCCCTGTATGCTATAGGGAAAAGAGGAACTTCGGGGAGACGGGTGGGGGGGTGGGGGTTAACCGGGGAATTCAGCAGATGTTGGATATAATAAGAATTTGCAACTGACATAACAAGGAAATGATTAAACTGGCTGTATTAACCTGCCCTGTCTGTATAAAAATTATCTGATGCAGAGAGACGGGGTTCCAGCCATTTTTGCACTCAGTGCTGGCTGGTTCCAATAAAGCTTTATCTGTTACACCTTTACACTCATTGTCTGGTGCGGCTCATTTTGCGGCTTTGGCCTGGGGGGCTTCCTGCTACACATTATGCTTTACTATACAAATGCCTAATGAGTTACTATACAAATGCAGAATGGTTCACTCTTCATTCATGTGTTTATCCGTTCTTAATCCCTTTTCATTCCCAGGTCCCCCCACCGGGAGTTAGCAACAGTTAACCCGCCCCGCAGGAAGGCGGAGCCTCTCTCGCTGAGCGCTTAGCCCCGCCTGCTCCCTTTTCGCTCGCTTGCTTGCAATTGCTTACTCCGCTCTGCATAGCCTTTTACGAGTGTGCGTGCTGAGTGTTTTACCTTGTGCCAAATTATCTCCTTGCGTGTGTCCTTGAACAGAGGGGAGGAAGACATACTCTGTGAACTGCATACTTGTTATGTTAGCAGGTTTTGAGAAACTGAATTCTAGACTCAGCAACAACTTTCTGCCATGAGAACAAGTACTCCCTTTTGCCCTTCCCTGGGAACTAGCTTTCCCGCGTCTTCCATGGGAATTAGAGTGACTGTTAGAAGCATGCCAAAATTGTAGCGCACTGATCGGTAGCATACCTGTAGCCATGTAGCAGGTTTAGTATATCTATGCCTGTAACCTACAGCATTTCATTACTAACAGAACAAGTGTATGACTCCAGTGATCTTTCTACAAGTAAAGGACTTTTTACCCAAAGATCTGTTGTGGACTATATTCATTGGGACATTCTCACACACGTGGCTCGCCATAATAGGTGGCCTCTGCTTCAAAAGGTCTCCAGTGTTTGTCGCTTCTTTTCTAGTGTTGCCATCCTGCAGGTGGGACCTGGAATCAGATTCTGAGCCCCTGAATTGAAAGTAAATAGTTGGGTGGAATGCAGAAAAAGTAGGGGGTTGCCACAGTGTCTGTCCCTGCCCCAATTACCAACAGCGCCAACAGTACCACCAACCGAGGTCTAAAACCTAGGCGGGTGCCTGGAGGTCCCACTTAGCTGACGGAAGAGCACCATCTTTTATGTTATATTGTATGGTTTTATGTTGATTTTGATGGTTTTAATGGACATTTTAATGTATACTGTATATGCTAGCCACCCTGAGCCTGCCAAATGGCGGGGTGGGCGGGATAGAAATATTATAAATGAATAAATAAAATAGAATCCACCCTCCGAAGCAGTCGTTTTCTCTGTTGTTTGGAGGGCAGCTGTAATCCCAGGTGATCTTCAGGCCCCCACTTGGAAGTTGGCAACCTTGCCCTCAGGTCTCCAGGAACTTCCCAACCCACAGTCAGCAGCCCTAAAACAGGCCAACAGGCAAAGTTAATCCTGTAAGCTTTATTTAAAACGTTTGTATTCTGCACTTCCAACACAGCTGAGGTGGCTTGCAAAATGTGAATGTGTACTTTTTAAAAACATAGTTTAAAACACATTAACTAAAATACTTCCAAGTTAAATCCTTGTCAATTTGGTATCCCGGTTAATAGGTCAGAGTGGTACCTGGGAGACTCAGGCTCAAACCCCCGATTTGCCACAGAGGCTTGCTGGGTGGCCTTGGTCCGATCATTCATGCTCAGCCTAGCCTGCCTCAAGGGGTTGTGAGAGGAGGAGAGGAGAATGACCTGAGCTACTTTGGGTCCCCGTTTGGGAGAACCGTGAGGTGTCAATTAAGTAAATAAATAAAATTGTCACTGCCAGTTGCCGAATACATTGCTTAGGTGCTCCTGCTGATGGTGTGTTGAAATTATTCTGCTTTGCACATTCTGTGGAAGAAGCCTAGGAGCTTGCCACTGAAAATGAGCATGGACCAGCTGCAACTGAACAAACCTCGCTAATAGAGGAGATTCTCAGAAGTTATTGTCTGCAGCTGGGTTTAGAAGAGTGGTTTAGGTTTGCACTGTTAATCATAGAGTTTAAAAAGCAGTGAGTGTACTGAGGGGTTTGAAAGGTTTTAGGAAGATGTATAGAGGAGAGAATCTTCAGAGGAAATCTCTTGTGTCCAGAGTCCCTCTCTGCTGCATGTGAAGGCAAAGCAAAAAGTAAAACCTCATTCCATCACTTAATTACAAGCAAAATGAGACACAGAGAGCAGAGTTGTAAATTCTTTTGATGAGCTGAGGGACTTTTAGAAGTATGTGTTTCAAAATGTGCTAGTTTTCCAGGGAATAATTCGTCGTGGTGTATTGTGAGGTAACAATAATGCCTCACAAGGAGATTAAAAACGGGGTGGTGCACTACTATAGTGAAACCATCACAGGGAGGAAGAACTGGTGAAATGTAAATATTTATTTATTTAACCACATTTTTATCCCGCCCTCCCCCACAAGTGGGTTCAGAGCAGGTTACAACCCATTAAAACAGTTAAAATACAATACGGAAGTCCCGTTTAAAATACAACATATCTAGGACCTCTAAGATGGCAGTCAGTCCCCAAAGCCCCGGGTGCGCCTGCAGTCCATGCACAGAAGGATGAGAAAGTTGGGCAGGTGGCTGTCAAACCCCATCGATCGTATGTCTGCATACAGAAAGAGAGAAGTGGGGTGAAGTGGGGAGGCCAAGAAAATGGACACCCACTGCCTCAACCAAAGGACTGGTGGAACAACTCCGTTTTACTGTAATAAGTCCCACAGGCCCCTGATCTCACCTGGTAAGAGCATTCCACCAGGCTGGCATAAATAAATATTGTGGAATATCTAGGAATCATGGTAACTTGGGCTCTAACGAGTTCTTTTCCTTTCCCCCCTCCCTGGAAGTGGGACATTAAACAAAGACTGATTAGAAGAAATGGAGCAGGCTTTGTAGTACGCCTTTGTAAGGGACTGTTGTCTAATGTGCATAAAAATGACCCTGTAAGAGCTGTTGCAGTGTTGTGTTCCAATATTTGCACACAGCATTGGGCCAAGAGAATGCATACATATAATCATTTATAGCCCTAGTGAAACTGTATTCAACTATGACATTTATGAGCTGGTCTCAGTTGTGTCACTGGGACAGTCAAAGTGACTCATACCAGAGTCAATTCAAAGCAAACCATGCTGATGAACTTGTACTCATTTGTAGTACTTGTATATAAACTGTCATTCATATCTTAAGAGTTGTAATTGATTTGGTTTTAAAGCCAACCTTTGAGAAACTGAATTGTGTGTACAAAGAAGTTCTACTTCAAATGGTCTTCAGGGAAACCTAAAAGCGATAAACTCAGTAAACCAATTAGTTACATCAAGGCACTGAAACTGACACAAGAACAAATTTCTTTATACGATTTAAACAGTGTTTTTGTTTATTGTTTAAATTGTATAAAGAAATTTGTTCTTGTGTCAATTTCAGTGCCTTGATGTAACCTTCAGGGAAACCTTCAAGGACTGATTTTTTGTAGTGGTATATTTTCAGTAATGCGAATGTAGGATTGGTATACGTGTGTTAAGAATGCCTTCTAAGCAAAGACTTTTACATGTATTTTGGATTGTAGTGATAATGGATATTTCAGTTCCCCCAGTAAATTTGGGAAACAATGAGGATTTTAAACCAACTAATCAAGGTGGTTTGATTTTTCAAGCAAGATCAGATATTCCTACTAATTGCTTCTTTGTACTGTCTGACCCCAAACACTGCCAGCCCAAAGCAATGTATGATGTATCCCTGTGTTCTTCTAACCCGAACAATAAAAATGCTAAGTGGACTGTACCTGTCATTTTAGGATGAAGTGGATCCATCCCTTCAGGCCCTTGAATCCCGCCAAGAAGAGATCTTGAAACGTCTGTATGAACTGAAAGCGGCTGTGGATGGGCTCTCAAAGATGATTCAAACCCCAGATGCAGACTTCGATGCAACGAACATCATCCAGGCAGATGAACACGCTCCGTTAACTGCCAGTGCTGCCGACCTGGATAACTTACTTGGGAAGGCAAGTCCTGATGAACCTTGTCTTGAGAGCAGACTTTCTGCCTAGCCAATGATCCACTAATGTAGAGTTTTCTGTGATCAGGTTCTTAGCAATCTTGCCCAAATTTGATGCAGGTATAGGCAACATTTCTGATGTATGGAAAGTCCTAAAAGTATAACTCTCTCTTCAACAGCTTGCCAATTTTCTGATTGCTTTTGATGCAGGACTACGGTGCTCTGAAGGATATTGTGATCAATGCCAACCCCTCCCTACCCCCACTGTCATTGTTGGTCCTCCACAGCCTGCTGTGTGAGCGCTACAAGATACTATCTGCCGTTCATACGCACTCGTCAGTGAAACATGTGCCAGAACACCTCCTGAAATGCTTTGGTGAGCAGACAAGAAAGCAATCGCGTCATGAATACCAGTTGGCCTTTACGCTAATTTGGAAAGAGGGTGAGTATAGTGTGTTTATTTTCCTCGTAACTGCTAGAACAGCTAAAATTAGGTGACACAGAACCCAGATATGATGTCACCAATATAGGCCTGCAGAAGAAGTGTCCCCAGAAGATGCAACTCCCACAGCACCGGTACTATAAAGTGCTGCACTTATCAGCTTGGGGACAGCAAAACAGAGTTATCCTCATAAGCAGTCATGGATTGAAAGGGCCAGGCCAACCATCTCTGATCAAGCGCTGTGCCAAATGTGTATGAGATTGTACCCTCTTTCCTCCTGGAGACATTTTGTTAACTTCCTTCCAAGGAGAGGGCAGACGGTCTGCAAGTATTCCACACGGGCCAGCCTTCAGTGGAGTTAGTGGGCACAGGAGAGAGATGGCCTTTTGAACTGAAACTCCTACCTAGGCTTTGGAATTCCCTGGCCCAAGAGGCCCAGCCAGTCCCACCATGGGCTGGCAGTCTGCATCCAGAGCATCTTTTGAAGGGGGCTGAACCCAGCAGGACGTTTTCCTTGCCTGGTTTTCTTTATTTCTCTGGATTTTTAATGGTTTTTCCCCTCTGTTCTGTTGCGGGGGGGGGGGGGGCAGGCTTTGTTGTTTCTAGTGGCAGGCAAATTAGTTCTTAGGTCTATGGCTTTTGTTGCTGTTTTCAGAGTTTGATTTTTGTTTATGAAATTCTTAAATTTTGTATTTTGAATGTTTTTAAACTTGTACGTTGTCCTGAGGGTGGGATATAAATGAAAATTTTTGTATACAGAGCTTGGGTTATTCTTGAATCTGACTGCCCTTAAACCTGCATCATAATCTACATTTTGCAGATTAGTGGGTGTGGAATTGAGTCTTAATTCTTCACACACACACACACACACACACACACCTCTCCCATCGTGAAGTTAGAGAACGCTAGTGTGTACTGCATTACTAGTACCAATGTATGTTTACTATGTATACCAGCATCATACATAGATATACAGTGAAAACTAAAAGCGTTAGTTGATTTATACGTTCTAAGCAGTTCCTTAGTTGCTTTACTGTAAACAGCTTTGAGTAAAGTAGCCTATGAATCTAGACAGATTCTAAATTAACTAAAATACATTCTATGGATTTGCCATGTTTTGAAGGGGCTGTAAATGAGTAACTAAACATATCTTTAGAAGATCGATGTCCTTTTCTCAAACTGTGCTACAATTATAATTTCAGTGCTGAAGCCCCAGATGAAATTCAGCGTCCAAACCATGTGTCCTATTGAAGGAGAAGGGAACATTGCTCGATTCTTGTTCTCTTTGCTTGGCCAAAAGCTCAATGCAGTGACAGCCACTCTGATAGACAGCTGGGTAGACACGGCCATCTTCCAGCTGAAAGAAGGGAGCAACAAAGAAAGGGCCGCGGTTCTGCGATCCATGAACACAGCCCTGGGCAAGACATCCTGGCTTGTGGGAAGTGAACTGACCGTAGCAGACGTTGTGGCCTGGTGTGCCTTGCGGCAGACAGAAAGCACCAGTGGTGTCCCTGCCAACGTGCAGAAATGGCTGACGTCCTGTGAAAATTTGGCACCTTTTCAATCTGCTCTCAAGCTGCTGAAGTAAATACACTGCCTACAAGGGAAGAGGCTTAAACTATTTTCTGTGTTGGCTAGTGAGTGTGGGCCTCAACCATAACGCTGGTTGTGTGAATGAAATTTTAAATCAGTCTAAAAGGTTATAGGGCAATAAAATTAACAGAATTGGTTTCTGGTTGGCTGTCCTTTTGAAATTTAAGTGTTGTTCGCATCAGGGTAGAGTTTGAGGCTCTGGGGCACATTTACCAAGTACTGTACCACTAACCGCTGCTTTCTGACCAAAGCAAAAACTCTACATATACGGCCTATAAATCTAATCATAAATAAATGATACCTCATAGATTATTTTTTTTAATTTAAAAAATAAAGACATTTTACAGAATATACAAATATAAATTATACACACGAACAACCCTAGACAGGAGAGCCGGGGTGCTTGATTTTGTCTCTCTCTTCTCTTTCCTGTAAAAGTCGCTTCACTTGCTCTTTCAGTAATTTGATTTCTTCTTCCTGTTGCATCACCTTCTGCTGTAAACTACAAATAACCTGAAACCAAAATTCACAGATACTATTACTATGCCTGCATATTATCAAAACCCTTCCAGCGTCTTGTACAAAAATCAGTGTCTCTTTTGCGCTTTTCAAAAGCCACTAACTGGACTCTAGTCTCAGCCTCAAAGGAAACACTAGTTTTGCCTCCTACGGAATGTTTATCACCTCTTCCTTTAAATCCATCACAAGTAGAGGGGTGGAGGAGCACTTGCCCTATTTAGATAAAAGTTATGATGATGCTCGGGTCCGTTGGAGCGGGAGCACACAGGAGCGCAGCTCCGGGAGTGAAGAGCCCAGGGGGCGAGCACATGACCAAGCCCCGCCCCCTCCTCGGCTTCCCCGAGCAGTGCAGAGGCGCAGCGCCCCAGGGAAAGCCCTGCTAGGGTCTTTATTGTTTTTAATGTTTTGTTTTAATATTGATAATTTTATCATTGTTCCTTTTATGACTGTGTGCTGCTTTTCCAGAGACTTGCTCAAGGTGGCATATACATTTTCTAAGTATACCATTTTTTATCTGGGCACATGGCACATAAGTACTGGAGAAATTTCACCAACCCTTCAGCAGCTTCCACCCCATCAGTTTGGTGTAGTGGTCAGGAGTTGGACTCTAATCTGGAAGAACTGGGTTTGATTCCCCACTCCTCCACATGCAGCTGCTGGTGTGACCTTGGGCCAGTCACAAGTTCTCTCAGAGCTCTTCTCTCATGAGCAGTTCTCAAAAGACCTCTCTCAGCCCCACCTACCTCACAGGGTGTCTTGTTGTGGGGAGGGGAAGAGGAAGGGATGGGTGGTGCACATGTCCTGGGTATCTCAAGTCTACTTGAAACCTGGTGGTTTCAAGGGAGCAGGAAGAGAATGAGGGTGTGTTCTTTACGCTTATTTTTATTGCACAAAGTATTGGATGGGGAAGGGAATGGAGGAAGAGCAAGTCAGTTTCACACACCTGTGGAGTGGAGCCTGAGGGGTGGGTGTTGCCTTCTGACACACTTCCGGTATGTTAGGGGGTGTGGCATATGCAAATGAGTTATGGTAATGAGCTCCTGCACCTCTTTTTCTACAAAATGACCCCTGATGATGCTGAAATACCCAGACTCTTTTCAGAAAGACTATTAAATTGAGTTGCCTATCTACTCAAGATGATTCCTGTTTTCAGTTTGGGTTTATAAACTGCCTGTTCTTTTGAGTTTCTTGGAGGCTGCTTATATGTCAGAAGGACACAACCACACAACATACAGAGTTCTAACTCAAAAATAAACCACACCAAGGGTACTAAATCACATTATTTTGTATACAGTCAACTGTTTCACAAACCAACAATGAATAGCAAGCACTGGCTGCACTCGGACGACAGCTGAGAATCAGCCCATGGTCTGTCCCCTCTCTTGGGTCCAGAAACTGACACTGTTGAGGAAGGGAGCGTTAACGTCAGCCAGAAAGGGCCTTCCATTTATATAAACTGGGAGACAAGCTAAAACTTACATTTGCTGTATTGTGGAAGAGTTCACTTTCAAGAAGCTGACCAGCGGTTGGCCTCTGAGAGGGCCCTTTACTGGTTAGCAGTTTAACATACTTCGTCTGTATTGGCCATTTTCCGCTGAAAGAGACAGGAATATGGCCGTTCCTCAAACCTGTCAGAATTTCAGCTCGTTCCATTTCTGTTCCAAAAGGCTGAAAGAGTTCTAGCAGGATGACACCGACACTGTACATGTCCGACTTAGAGGGCAAAAAAGGAAAAGCTCAGCATTAGTACTTAAAGCCAAGGCTGTTGGACCTACTATCAAAAATTAAAACAAAGCTATTTGAAAGGCAATGTGGTCTGTTCTAAGAGCCGGATGACACTCATCCTCTCGCTCAAACACAGCTGTTTGAAACACAGTGGCCTGGGGCCCAGTGAAAGAAAGGCAGAAACATGGTATTCTGCAAAAAAAAAATTTGGCTAACTTCCCTGTGCAATCCATCCAGTATGAGTACACGGTACACACACAGCATTCAGTGAATCGCCGACCTCACTCTGGCACTGAAAAGCAAGCTCTGAACCTATCACATCTACTCCAGTGCTCAGTTAATCAGATCTGAGTGTATATAATTGACACTTTTCAGTCTGGCAGCACAAAGCAAAATACCAGAAAAAGGATGGAGATGAGGAATATATGAGTTGGGGCCAAGAAATCATGGTCAGAGTGAGGAATTCTGGAGCACTTGGCAAAAGGAAACCACAGTGGTGGTTTCAATAGAAGATCCCTTCCTAAAACAGAACAACTCCCTTCTCCAATAGAAGAATCCTTGATTTGCGGAAGGGAACAACTGGATTTGGCCCTCCTTTATTCATGGTACTTTTCAAATTTATCTGGGACATTTTTACCCCACCCTACCTGTAAGAAATGAGGGAATTTTTTCACAAATCTACGCACAGACAAAAAGTCTATATAGTAAGGCAGCAGATCTCAAAATAATCCAAAAGTGGCAAGTAATTTCCCCGTTTCCCTGCATACATCTGCAACTTTGCTTAGCCATCTGGCTAACAGAGCAGTATCTGCACTTTTCCATCCAGTTTTTCTGCTGCTGAAAAAGGACAGAAGAGTCTTCTTTGACCATTCAAGTAAAGCTCTTCAGAGGATCATAGGGCCTGCTTGTACAAAAGCCACGGAGGCTGGAGTAAGGACAGGAACTGAATGAGATCCAGTGAGAACGCTGGCTGGATTGAAACCACATTCTCCTGCATATAGCTCTTGCCCCTTCTAAATCTGTTCACTTGCACAAGAAGTGGGCGGGCCATGTTTGTTGATATGCTCTATTGCAGATCCCTGCATTGGATCCAATACTTGATACTTAGGATTCAACCTATAATATGGCACAACAGAGTTATAACAAGCAAAATTGGGAAAAGATTTTTTTAAAGACAAAGATTTGGGTGGCATTACCTTGAAGTCATATTGACAACCTTGCAGTTGTTCAGGTGATGCATATAAGCAAGTACCCACTCCAGAAGTATGTATTAGGCCTATACAAAGATAAACACAGTTCAAAAATTACTGAGGGGTCGCATTGCATTTATTTAAACAAAAAAGTAGCTACCTGTAACAATGTTTGAAATGCCACAGTGCTAATGGTTAACTGAATATCTGTCCTCTGCTTTGCTAATTACCTGCCATTTTCTTCATGTTTTGTGAGGGGTGTGTCTCCTGGATAATATCTTTGCAGGCCAGCCCAAAATCTCCTATTTTCACATGGTGGTCAGGTCCATGGAGAAAGATATTTCTGGGCTATGAAAACAGAAGAAAATACATTGTTCTTTTTATATAACTGGATTTTTATAAAATATAAGTTAAAATATTGCATCTCCCCACCACTGGCTGCTGTTTGTAAGAGTTTCAACTAGTTAGAAGAACCAAGCTATGTTATCGGCAGCCTCAGCATGTTGTTTGGTGGTAGCACCTTCTGAGAGTAAGTCCAGGTTGTGAACCATATGCCAGTCGTGTTCTTGTGGTTCCATTTCCCAGCCTAATGTGGATCACAGCACACACACAGTGGCAGCCCCAACACCTCTGATCAGATTGTCCCCCACAACCCTCTTTTTTTGGTCTGATTACATTTTTTTTAATTAACTCTTATTTTCATTCTTATTAAGATACAAATAACAGTTTAAAGACAGTCTCCATTATGTTTTAGCAAATAGAAAAGAAGAAAACAGCAAAATACATATATATATGTATATGTGTGTATATATATATGTACACACACTTATATATACCATATTATGTATAATTTATATTCTGTCTTATACATGTATTAATTTTTTCAAGTCTGAAACCCTGATTCCGTCTCTAACCAATCGTATACATTTGACCATCTCCCCCCCCCCAAAAATCTTCCTCTTTATTTTGCCATATTAAATTGAGTCTATCAATCTCTGCCACTTCTAGTATTTTGTACACTAAATCCTCTCTAGCCCTCTTGACTTTCTGCCTTTAGGAAGATGTCTCAGATGGTGCTTTCCAAAGAGGGGGCCTTTGGCTGTTGATTCCCTGGGACTGGGAAGGGAGGGGCTGCTTACGAGCTTGGCCTGCAGACTGTCAGCTTTTCTACATTTGCTTCTCTGTTCTTAGCCTCTGTGTTTCGTAGCTGATTTTTTTGTCCCATGGGTAGTCTCTGGTGTAATATTTCCCCCCAATTTTGAGGTAAAGGGAGTGACCAAGATATATTTCAGTTACTAGAATTTTAGGTGACTGTACTCATCTTAGATTTCCTGTGTTTTTCATGTCTGTAAGTTGCTTTGAGTCCTTGTGTTACAGGAGAAAAACAGGGTGTGTGTATGCTAAATAAACTAGCAGGCAGCTTTTTTTATGATGAAAAATTCAGTTCAGGCCAGACTCTGGCACCACTGACCTACATACTTTCTGGGGATCTTTTTATTATAGTTTGTCACCAACGGGAGGGTATATGTGTTTTAATAAAGCCAAACATGGAACCTGCACAGAGAAGAACAGCGAATGTCTCTTCTCCGAGAGCTTGTCCTGTGCCAAAGGAGTCCACTTGGATCCTCACAGTGAGGACAAACTCCCATAAGAACCAGACCTAGCCCCACCTGTCTTAGTCCACGGCAGGGACCTGGACATTCTTTTAATCAGTTCCAGAACTGGCATCACAATGAATAAGAAGCGCAGGATTCCAGGCTTTCACATTTACTCCCATAGTAAGGGTTCTCAGGTGGCAGTTGTTCTTTTCAAATGGGTAACCTGATCCGATGTTCTGGTAAAAAGACCCATCCATCCGTACCCCAAGAAGACGGCAAATGTGATGCTATACAGGAAACATTACTTCAAGTTGTAGGGAATTATGACACCCGCATACTAGAATGGTTACTGGATCCCCAACCAAATGGTGTCAAGGTAGACCTCTGTCTAAAAGTACAGCTTAGAAAAAATGACTAGGGGGGAGGAGACATGATACAGGTTTATAAAATTATGTAGGGGACAGAGACAGTGCATAGAACTCTCCCTCCCTCACCCAAGACACCAGAATTCAAGGGTACTTCATGAAGTTGACAGGCAACAGATTCAGGATGGACCAAGAAAGTACTTCTTTCCCAAACAAGTGATTAAAATGTGGAATTCACTGGCAAACGATGTAGTGATGGAGGATAGGTCTATCAGGGGTTACTAGTCATGGAGACTCAAGGGAACCTTCATAGTCAGAGGCAACAAACAAGAGGTAACCTTTGAATGCAAACACCTTGGTGAACTGGAGCGTGTTCACGCACCCCACAAACCAGGATTCTAACCCCTGGCTTAGAACCCCAGCTTGCCGGGGGGGGGGGGGGGATGTTAAACTAAGTTCAGTTTAGGGCACTCGAGAAAAATAAACCTCAACAAATCAAGAGATGAGAAATACCAATACTGAAAACTGACTTGCTTATCAGAAACCTCTCATGTCTTTAAAGTGGGTGGAATAGTAAGACTACCACCAGAAACATCTCAGGGCAGGGTCTGAGGAGGACAAAAGGCCATAAGATCTAAATTGCATACGTCGTCCATGCATTATAAGCTTTTTTAAAAACAAAAACAAAAACACTAACTTTTCCACATTCTATACAGGGTGGTTCTATTTCTCCTCTTCTAGTTAATGAACTGGAATCAGAAAGGTACATGAACTGCGTGCAACACCACCGTGTACCTTCTGAAACAAGGTAATGCTTCACTTGTATAGACAGTTTACTTGAAGGACACTCAAAAGTCCCCTGGTGTAGACGGGAGGCTCTCCATCCTTAGTGCAAGAGAAGGGACATCACAAGTCAGTCCTGATGGAGGAGTCACACACTGGTCATGTCTCACTTTTAGTTTGAAAGGCCTGACGTGTGCGGGGGGCGGGGATGACTGAAAACATACAACATTTTTTTGCAAAACAACAAAACCAGAGTTCTAATGGGAGTGCTGACTAAAACCAGATGAGCTCCTTTGTGATCTGCACTATCTAGATAAACAATGGATACTAAAGGATCCCAGTACAGACAGGGGAATTGTAAGAGGAACAAGCAATAGATCTGCTGTAGATCTAGACTGGGGCAAAGCAGCTCGCTGACCTGGCTTCAGCTTTGAAACTAGTCTCTGTATAAACAATGCTGGCCTCTCTGCACTGCTATTAAGCTGGACACTGGTCCCTCAAGCTCTAGGAGAAGTTCTCCAGAGTCACTGGCAAAAAGAGTTGTCCTCCAGCATCTGGCTACCCAAGATTACTTTCCACTGGTGATGCCAGCAACTGAACCTGGGGCTGAGGACAGACTGGCAATCTGAAGCGGAGGCAAAGCGGAGGGAACTGGAGCGGGGGAAAAAACCCACGGAGCTGGCCGTTCACACTGGCCAGAGCAATGCGGATCAGCGGCGATACGGAGCATTCAGACTGCCACGGAGAGTTCAGACTGCCGCATAGCCAGCTCGCGCGTGCCGCTGCACTTTTTTTTGTTTTCCTTTGATGTTTTTCGCATGTGCGCATATGCACATATGCAAACATGCGCATATGCGCACATGCACATATGCGCAAAACTTTTTGCCGGTGCATTCACACTTCCTCCGGATGCCTCCCGCTTCTTCCAGTTCACACTGTTTGGAAGCGGGAGGCATGCGGAGGAAGGCCCCTGAACACCAGGAAAAACCGGTGTCCGGGTAAAGCGGAAGGAAAGCGACTGGGAGACGGGTAAGTACGCAACGGAGCTGACGGACAGATGCGCATGTCTGAACATGCTCCTTTCCTCCGTTTGCGAAGCGTGCCTGCCCCGCTTTAGATTGCCAGTCTGTCCTCAGCCTGGGATTCTTCTTGCTCCCTGGAGTTGAGCACTCTGCTATACCAACCACAGCTCTGGAGAAACCCTTGACATCCAATCCCTCAGTCTCCCTAATGTGGCTGAGCAGCTGTAAATGTGAAACAACTACCAGTACACTTCACCGGCTCCTGAGCACCTTCAAACAATGGTTGCCATAGTGGCTGACCAACAGGAGATAACAGTCTAGCTGCACAGTGCTACTTAGCGGCTCAGAAGCCATCTGAGGGTCTTCTGAGCACTGTTACCCACGATGTGCCCCCGGCCCAGTGTTTCAGGAAAGTAAGTAAGGGTTCCCTGCCCAGTGGGCCTTGTGGTTGGTAGAAGAAGAGTTGGATTTATATCCTGCCCTTCCCTTGGAGTCTCAGAGCAGCTTACAATCTCCTTCCCTTCCTCTCCCCACAACAGACACCCTGTGAGGTAGGTGGGGCTGAGAGAGCTCTCAGAGAATTGCTCTTAACAGCTCTGAAAGAACTTATGACTGACTCAAGGTCACCCAGTCGACTTCACGGGGAGGAGTGGGGAATCAACCCCAGTTCTCACAGATTAGAGTCTGCCGCTCTTAACCACCTTAAACTGGTTACCACCTTGAAATAGCTGCCACCAGAGGAACAGGTAAGCTGTGAACCTCCCTGAAACCACAGGCCTCAGGCCAGGGATGGAAGTCAACAGGCTCGTCTGGTTACTGGTGAGTACAAATGCGCCCTGACCTGGATGGCCCAGGGCTAGTCCGCTCTAGTCAGATCTCGGAAGCTAAGCGGGGTTGGCCGTAGTCCGTACCCAGATGGGAGACCACCAAGGAAGTCCAGGGTTGCTGTGCAGAGCCAGGCAAGGGCAAGCCAGCTCTGTTTGTCTGTTGCCTTGACAACCCCACAGGGCCGGTTGTGACTTGATGCCACTTTGCACCAACAAGTGCAAATGTGGTTCACTGAGAGCTGCACAGCAACCCTGGACTTCCTTGGTGGTCTCCCATCTGGGTACGGACTACCCAGGTTCCCTGTCATTTTCTGGCCCTTCCCCTTTTGCTTTTCAGATCCTCCAGTCGGGAGATTGGCGTCCGGTTCCCTTCCCCCGTCTCCCCTGCCCCTCCCATCTCTGTGTAACTAATTTGTTTTGCCAGCTCTGCTTATCTCTCCGGCTGTACTGTTAGCCTTGAGTTGTCTCGCTCTGGGTTCTTCCAGGTGTCTATGCGTGGGGATGCAAGTAGAGTGCACTAAAGGGCATGGGGGGGGGGATTTATGCTTTGCTGCGCGCCTTTTTCATGGGAACCTAACGGTTGCAGGTTTTTTGTGCTTCATTACTTTACACTGATTGGTGCCTGTCAATCCAGTACCTTTTGAATACCGTATAAGAGATCCTAGCCTCATCTATCTGGTATCACTAACAAAAACGTGTTCCTGAAAGACCATTAAGAAAATAAAGGACTTTGTTTTCACACGAGGCCTGACTTATTGGTTCTCATCGGAAGTCTCACAACTAGCCAGTGGAAAAAACACAGGAATAACTGTGGCATTTTTTTCCTTAATGGCGTAAAGATAACAATGGATATATTCCTTCAAGAAAATGAACCACCGGGGAGGGAAAGAGCTGGAGAGAGAACCAGAAAGTCATTCCTGACTTAAAGCTCCAGGTTACCATGGTGGAGGAGCGGAACAGGAATGGCTGTTATCTATTTATCTAATGAATTTATTAAAGTTCTCAAATCATGAAATGATTCCAGCTGAGGAGGACTACCACTAACACACCGCTATATTACAGAGGCAAAAAGAAGCGCACACAATTTCACCGCCAAACAGGTCACTTCCCAGCTGTGCAAGGAACCGCCTGCCGCCTCAGGAACATACACGACAGACTTGACCACGGCAACAGCGAAGTGTGGCTTCCTGAGAGACACCCCAAGCCCTGGGTTCAAGTGCGCCATTACTGTCCTTCTAACATCCTGCATGAATGCGTACGCCTTCAAACCCTCCGCCTCATACCCTTCTTTGTACACGATGGAATGGACGTAGACGAAATGGACACGTCCGGCCTAACAGCTCTCCACGTAGCTTCCAAAACCCTCAGGAAAGAGGCCATTCACATGCTACTCCGTTGTGGAGCAAACATTAATCTCACGGCTCCAATGACCGGACGATCCGCGCTCCATTTTGCCACCCAGTCTTCATCGTCCAAAGGCGGCATCGTCTTAGCGGCAGGTACAGAGTGCATCGAGCTACTGCTGCAGAATGGGGCGCAGGTGTGCATGCGAGACAGGAGCGGGAAGGAAGCAATTCACTTTGCTTGCCAAGGTGGCAGAGAAGACCTAGTTACCCTCCTGCTAGACTATGGGGCAGACATCAACTCCCTAACCAGCCTACAGGAGTCTCCGCTTTTCCTGTTCCTTGAAGAGAAGACAAATCTAAGACACGCCCAGTTACTAGATAAACTGCTCAGCCTATCGTACCCTCTGAAAGTAACTAACGCTGGAAACTGTCTACCCACAGGGCTTATCTTTCCCTGTGCCGGACAACTAAAAGATGCCCTCCTGAGTATGACTTCCGATGTCTTGCCTCTGCAGGAAATCTGCAAATTCAACATCAGGAAAATATACGGAGGCAAGGTGAAACTCTGGATGGAAATGAAACTTCCAAGCGACCTGTGGAAGTCCATATTCATTGACCAAGAATTCTCCTATGCTTCAAAAATAAAAGCCTTTAATTAACATGCGCTCAGACATTCAGGATCACCCCACTAGCCAAGAAAGGCAAAAACAGACCGCCATGAAACTCTCCTAAGCACAAAAAAATAAACCTGAGATTTGACTTTGTACTCGGAAACTGACCTACTCTGCTGAGTGTCATTTTTGTCATAGGCAACGTAGAAACATTTACTGAAGGAGAATACTAAGAAAGGTAGCAAAGGGATAGCAAAATTGGCCCCATACATAGGGAGCGCCAACCTGACCTGCATGGCCCAGGCTAACCCCATCTCGTCAGATCCCAGCAGCTAAGTAGGGTTGGCCCTGGTTAACACTTGGAAGGGAAATCAGACCGCCAAGGAAATCCAGGGCTGCTACACAGAGGCAGGTAACGGCAAATGACTTCCGTTTGCCTCTTGCCTTGAAAACCTTACGCGGTCGCCATGTGCTGGCTGTGACGTGATAGCGCTTCCCACCACCGCAATAGGGAGTGTGTACAGTGATACTTTATTTAATGTTAAGCTCTCTCTTGCTATATATCTGCCTTCGAAGTCTGAGTGACAGGCTGCAGTTCAAGAAAGGAAGATGAAATGTTTCACAGGGCACACGTAAGCTTGTCTGTGTAAAGAAGTTAGATAAGTTGGTGCCCGTGGAGCTTAAACAGAGAGAGACATTTATCTTGTACTCTTTATCACTTGAACTCAAAACACTTCTTACCATTATGTATATATCAGAAACTTTCAAATTTGTTACCTTCCAAGAAGGCTTTCAACACCAATTTCTGTGCCAAGAAACTCTCTACCCATGGCAGGGAGGCACTGGGTTTGAGAGTCACTTTGGTTCACATAGTGGAAGGGAGGAAAAGATTAAAAGATCAGGTAGTAGGCGATGTGAAGGACCTCTACCTGAGACCCTGGGGGAGGTGCTATCAGTCTGAGTAGACAATAGTGACTTTGATGGACCAAAGGGATGATTCAGTATAAGGCAGCGGGGACTAACACCTTCCTGCTGGAACAAACACCCTCCTCGTGCTAATTGATTCTGTACTTTGCAATGCTCCCAGCCCTGAGCCCTAGTGGCTACACTCTGAAAGGGACAGGCTAGCTTTAGCAGACAGTGAGGTGTTTCCAGAGAACTGTCTGTCCAACAGGGATTTCTTACTCCTCCCCTTCCCGCTTCAGCTCTCTGCTGCACAAGGAAACTGCTCCTGAGGGTCACTGGACACTGAAGACTTACGTGGGCCGCTGCAGGGGAGAGCAGCATCCAGAAAGAAGAATTCCCAGAAACTGCAACAGGTGCATGCACATATATACACAAACACAGTTTATACAAGGAGAAGAGCCAGCCCACTCTGCCTTCCACGAAAAGATCCATTACAGAACTTCTTACCCAGAAGCCTCTGTTACGGTTTCCCAGGAGCACAGTATGAAAACCACATCTGAGAATATTTTGACTAATATTATTCAAAAAAACGGAGGACGAACTCTGAGCCCGTTAAGGATGCTAAAGCAGGGCCAAAATCTAAAATGAAATATGAACTGTAGTTGTACATAAAAAATACATGTATTTATTACAAAGACATTTAAAAGCATACCAAGGCCCAACACAAGCCTCAAAATATAGTAAAAAGCAATGTGTGTCCAAGAGAAAACAATAGGGATCTAACGCATTTCGACCCAACTCTGACTTCCTCAAAGGTCAAACAATAAGAAGGTACAAATAGGCTCTTCTTACAATCAAAAGACAATACACAGGTAGATCTAGGGTCAAAACAAGAGCGCTGTTAAGGCAGGAAGAATAATATTTCAGTAACAATTTAAAATGCTATGTCTAATAATGATACATATTATTTAAAAAGTCAAATTTATTGCACTTACTTAAAAAAAATTCAAAAGAGATGAGAAAAATATTTCATGTGAGGCCTCCAAGGACCTAGCCTGGTGTCAAATGAAGAAGCACGTGAGTTGAATGATACTGCTATTGTGTGCCCAGAAATACACAAAAAGGGGGGAACGTTTTCTGATATTGACTTGTGCCAAAATACAAAATAACAGTAAAATCCAAAAGAAAGAAAATACCTTCCAATGTTGGTCCGAAAAGTCTTAAGGGTGAGAAGGCCTTTATCACAGCCAATGTGCCTTCAGTGTGGAGCAGTGCTATAAGCCTGATGTAAGCCTTTACCTTATATATAGTAGCGCTAGATGATGCAATCCTGATGTAATACACGATACACTCAAGGTGGGTGATACAAGAAAATACTGCAGTGTCATGGTGGATAGGAATTTAAAGGGACTGTACCAATCTCTTTACAACGCACCAACAAAACATCAAATATTTTTGCATCATTTGGTATTGTACAATATTTGCTGCGCTGTTTTTTTGATGATTGGTAATATCCCTTTACATTGTGCTTCTTCATTTGACACTAGGCTAGATCCTAGGAGGCCTCACGTGAAATGTGTCATACGTGTCTTTTGAAGTAAGTGCAATAAATTTAGCTTAATAAATTCGACTTTTTAAATAATATATATCATTATGAGACCCAGCATTTTAAATTGTTACTGAAATATTATTCTTCCTGCCTTAACAGCCCACCTGTTTTGGTCCAAGATCGACCTGTGTATTGTCTTTTGATTGTAAGAAGAGCTGTTTGTATCTTCTTATTGCTTGACCTCTGAGGAAGGCCCAATTGGGTTGAAACGCGCTAGGTCACTATTGTTTTCTCTTGGACACATGCTACTTTTTAGTATATTTTGAGGCTTGTGGTGGGCCCTGATATGTTTTAAATGTCTTTGTAATAAATACACGCATTTTCCAATCTAATAGCTCCACTTCATCGGCGGGTTTTCATGTTAGCAAGATTCAATCTTTTTCCTTCAGCTGTTGTGTCAGGCAGATATAGGGGTATCCCTTACAGGGATAGAACCTGTAGTTGTCTTTCTAGTGAACCTGACTCAGTGGCCCATATCCTTCTACGCTGCCCCCATTACTCCACTATGCGCTGCTCTTTGATTGGCCCCCACCTACCCCCCTCAAGGAACTTGTCCGACAGCGACCTAAAAATTTTACTGTCCGACAAGTTCTCGGTAATTACTCTGTCTGTAGCCGAATTTTTAGCTTATGTTTGGAAGTTAAGGGTAAGGGAGTATAAGGCTTAATCCGCGCTGATTAGTTCCATCTAGTCATGTTGGCTACTGTTTGGTTTACTGCTAGCTGTTTGCTACTGTTTCTTTATTGATGTCCCTGCAGTGTATGCCAATAAAGGTTGTGTATTGTGTGTGTGTACATGCATTTTTATGTACAACTAGTTCGTATTTTATTTTAGATTTTGGCCCTTGATTCAATTTTGTTGGATTAAGTCCCCCCCCCCCCTCTTTTCTCTACCCGTGAAGGAGGCTCACAGTTTTAGCGGCAGAGCACATGTTTTGAGTGGAGAAGGCCCCAACTTCAATCCCGACCACCCCCAAGTTAAAAACGTCTCAGGCAGCAGAAGGGGAAGAGAAGGGAGAGGACTCTTGCCTAGGACCCTGCAGAGCTGCCACCCCTGGCACAAGGTGAGCCCTGATCTAGACAGGCCTGGCCTGGACTCCATTTAAGGCACCTTCGTACATTCGTCTGAAAGGAGGAAGGAACCGGATCGGCCACATTTAAAACCCCGCAAGCTCACAGGGTGCAACATCCCTCTCCTATCTAATCGACCTCAAAGGGTTCTTACAAGGCTAAAATAGAAGAAGGGGAAAAAATATTCGCTGATAGGAGCTCCTTGAAGGAAGGGAAGCGTAAAAAAATGCGACAGACAGCTCTAAGCTCATCCAGGAGGGGGGGAAAGCATGAGGTGCAATAAATACATAATTCTGCTGTAAAAGCAGATTATACTCCCAGTCTGCAAAGTGTCCCTAATGATGAACATATTAATTTGCACATCTTATGACTGCATGCATTTGCTGTGTGAGTAGTGGCAGAATATGGAAACGAATCTTCCTGTTGCAAGAATTTGGAAATAAATCTTCCTTTTGCAAGGAGAAGCTTGCAGAACTCAAAAATGGTCTGGAAGGACCCACATCACTCACTTTAATGTCCCGGTGAAGGATTCCCATACTGTGGATATAATACACTCCTTTTAGCAGCTCTTGGAAGATTTTTAATGTCCAGTTAACATCCACATGCTGATAAGGATCTATGATGAAAGAAAATTACAGTATTTACTTCAATGAAAGACTAGGGTTTTTACAAGTATGCCACCAAAAAAAGAGGGGGGGGGGTGTCTTTCAAGTTGCAATTATGACCTGTAAAAGCTGTGTTCACCCGAGTATGTACGTGTCATTTTGGGGGGAGGGGAGGTCATCTTACATCCAAGATCATCTTTCTGTAAATACAGTAATGTATCATTCAACTCCCAACAAACTGAGAACTTTTAAGATGCTAAACAAAGGCCCCAATCACACGCAGAATTAGCCGCACAATAGGCACAAATGCCATGTGGATTTTAAGGGCGCGATCACACCAGACCATCTGGCAAGCGTCCCACACCTGTCAGCAACCCGTTTCTCTCTGCTGAAGAAGCAGTTAAAAGATACTAAGGAAAGTCCAGTATCAAACAGGTTTGCTACGGGCCAAAGATGGACTTTCCCCATATGATCGCTCCAGCACGCACTCATGGCGTCGGGGATAGTCTGATGAGGCTATCCTGACACCACGCCATTGTTTTTTTCCCCTTCTCAGTATATGCACCATCACATACTGCCATAGGAAACCCTCAGGGCGGAGATGCGATTCATCGATCCCCCGTTAAAGTGCATCGGGCAAAACCAGCAAAAAAACCAAACAAACAACCCTGACCCTGTGCCCGCAGCTTCGCAGAACTGTGTGATCACGCAACTGCGGGTCAAATTACTCCGGAGCAAATAGCCTCACCTCCCCCCCGGATTATCTTGCTCATGTGACCGGGACCAAAATTAAGCAGCCACTTAGATTTAAAAATTCATTCTCAAGTAACGCCACCAAGACAACACATTTTCATTTTCTTTTTTTATAACTTAATTTTTTATTTTATCAATCAATAAAATACATAATAATATAATTTTATACAACCAACTTGTAGATAGCCAGTAAAAATTCTTTGGTAGGCAGGTCACTTTTACACCATACAATAATAGAAACAATAACTTTTAATCAATAGAATGCAAAATCAGGATATTTTTTGGGAAGTGCTCCCTGCTTGTTTTGTGCCTTAGTTACATAATTAAAAAAGGGAAACCATTTTTCTAAGAAGTTATTTTTCTTTGTTGGTGGTTCTGCTATTAAAATTGGAATTGCCTACTTGTCCATTATTGCCAGATCCCAAAGTTTCAAAAGCCACTAACTTATGGAAGGGATCTTTTTAGTTTTCCAGTATTGAGCGATAAGTGTTTTGGCTGCAATTAGGAGTATTGATACTAATTCAATACTGTTTTTGGAAATCTTGAGATCTGGCCAACTGTTAAAAAGAACAGATTCTGGTGTAGAAGGAATAGAGACACCCAATATCTTCTCAATCAAACTCAGGATCTTAGACCAAAAAGTTGTTAAAAGGGGACATTCCCACCAACGGTGTAAAAAGGTGCCTGAGTTACCACAATCTTTCCAACATTTAAATAATGGTGTTGAGGTTAAATAAGCAATTTTTGAGGAGTTAAATACCATCTGGCATAAAGTTAAAATTTTTGGAGCTTTAAATTCAATGAAGAAGTGGTATATAAACTATTTGACCGTATTTTTTGCCATTGCTCACTGTTTAATAATATGCCCCAATCTTTATGCCAAGTGTTTTGTATTGAAGAGATTTAATTCCACTTTTTCTGATTTAATAGTTGGTATATTGAGGATATCAGGCCTTTAGCTGATTATTTTTATTAATATGATTTTCAAATTGGGTTAATGGTCTGTCCATAGAAGAAATTATATTAGGATTGTACAATAAGTGTCATACTTGAAAAAACTGTATCCATGGAATTTCAAAGTGATATTTTTGTTCCAAGTGCTGTTTAGTTAGCATTTGCTGTTTGTTACATAGATCACCTAAACAAAATAATCCATGTGTCCTCCAGATTGCAAAATCAGATATTGCTGTTCCAGGGTTAAACCCAGGTTGACCCAAAAAGGCAGACATGGGAGACACAGGGGGAGCTAAAAATGGTCTGAATCTATGCCAGATTTCCAAGGAAAGTACCAAAAATGGGTTTTGCATTTGGTGTTTAAATTTCCTAACTCTCCGGTGATTCCAAATATTTTCGTATAAAAACCCTGTTTCTAGATGTGCTTGTTCCAATAGGAGCCATTCTTTCTTACAGGATGGTTGAGCATAAAGGCAACACATTTTCTCTGAGATACCAGCATAGTAGTAGTGGTGGTGGAGAAGATTGGATTTGTACCTTGCCCTTCACTCACTTGGGGTCTCAGAGCGGCTTACAATCTCCTTTCCCTTCCCCTCTCCACAACAGACACCCTGTGAAGTAGGTGGGGCTGTGAGAGAGCTCTTTCGAGAACTACTCCTGAGAGAACAGCTCTGAGAGAACTTCTGACTGACCCAAGGTTACACCAGCAGGTGCAAGTGGAGGAGCGGGGAATCAAACCCGGCTCTCCCAGATTAGAGTCTGTGCACTCCTAACCACTACACCAAACACAGAAATCTTGAAGACCCAGGTTCAAATCCCCACTCATGCTATGGAAGCTCATTGGGTGACCTTGGGCCAGTCATACTCTCTCAGTCTAACCTACCTCACAAGGTTGCTATGAAGATAAATGGAGAGGAGAAGGACAAGAGCTGCTTTGGGCCCCCACTGGGGGGAAAGGCAGGGCATATACAGCACAGTTGTTTGGATTCTGCTTGCTACCTTCAGTTACACTTGCAACTGTAAGCCAACTGCAGATTTAGCAATAGAAACTTACATCCTAAACTTCCAGGACAGTTAGGGACGGGCTTTGGCTCAGTGGCAGAGCATCTCCTTCGCATGCAGAAGGTCCCAGGTTCAATCCAGCCTATCCAGTTAAAAAGGACCAGGCAGGAGGTGATGTGAAAGACCTCACCCTGAGACCCTGGAGTGCTACTGCCAGTCTGAGAAGACAAGACTGACCTTGATAGACCGATGGTTGATTCAGGATGTGGCAGATTTCAGGACGTGGGTCACAGTAGTTAAAATGATCTGTGACCAGGGGTCCTTTCGTAAAAAAAGAGGTGCAGGAGCTCATTAGCATAACTTATTTGCATATGCCACACCCCGACGTCACCGGAAGTGTCAAAAGGCCACACATCCCTGACGTCATCAGCAGTGTGTCAGAAGGCAAGAAGGGAGGGAGGGGGAAGGAAGGAAAGGAACAGGAAGGAAGGTAGGTAGGTAGGTGGGGGAGAGAGAAGGAAGGAAGGAAGGAAGGAAGGAAGGAAGGAAGGAAGGAAGGAAGGCTTCTCACCCCACTGGGGCCGGCATTTCCTCTCCCCCCTCTTGCTTGGGCCCGAGTGGCTTCATGCCACTGCGGCCCGGCTTCTTCACTGGGGGGGGGGCTTCTTCTTCCTGGGGTCGGCGGCACTCTGCCGTGGCCCCGGGAGCAGTGGGAGGGGGGAGGGAAGGGGCTTCTTCTTCCTGGGGCCGGCGGCACTCTGCCGCGGCCCCGGGAGCAGTGGGAAGGGGGAGGGAAGGGGCTTCTTCTTCCCGGGGCCGGCGGCGCTCTGCCGTGGCCCCAGGAGCAGTGAGTGGGGGAGGGAGGGGGCTTCTTCCTGGGCTGGCGGCGGCCTGCCGCAGCCTGGGAAGGGTGAGCGGGGGGCGAGGTTTTGTTAAGTGCCCGCCCCCCCGCCTCCTCTCTCCCGGAGCGGCGCTCCGGCGCCCCCCGGCCCCAACGGAGCCCTGTCTGTGACAACTGTGAATGACTTTTCTTCATTTAAATAAAAGATAGGTCTATTTTTAGGAAACTCCCTTATACAGCTATCTAGAGGAAATAACTTACAAGTGATCCCAAAGGCTGAAAAGAAAAATCACATTACATTCTACATCACAGTCTGGGTAACAAAAATGAGGAACATGCATACTGGATGGAGGATACACTTCTGAGTAGCAGTGTATGTGAACAAGATCTTGGGGTAAGGGTGGACTGTAAGCTAAATATGAGCAGCCAGTGTGATGCAGCAACAAAAAAAGCCAATGCAATCTTGGGGTGCATCAACAGAGACATAACATCCAAATCGCAAGGGCTGTGGTCACACATCCCCTTTAAATCCGGGAGCCCTCCTAGATTAAAGGGGCCGCGTTTTTTACCTCAGGTTGGGATGTACACACATCCCAACCCCTGCAGCAGCGAGCAGAGGCGGCGGCAGCAAGCGGCGTTCCTGGGCATTTTGTGGCGACGGCGGCTTTTCTTGGGCGGTGGCTGGCGGCAGCAGCCGGGGGAGGCACCCTTCCCCGAGCCCTGCCAGCCGCCTGGTAAGTTTGGGGTCCCCCCCTTTTTTACACTGGGCCGCTTGAGTGGCCAAGCGCCCAAGTGTAAACGGGGGGGGGGGGGGGAGAAAATGGTGGACGGGACCATCTGGACAGCCCTGCTCTCGCAATGATTGTGAGAGAGGGCTGTCCAGATGGCTCAAATGCGGACTCCTCGCACGACTCCCGGGGAAACAGTTGATTTTCCCGGGGTTGGAAAATGCGGGAGGAACCCACATTTGAGCCCGCTTTGGCGGGAGTGGTCCCGGCCGTTCTGAACGGTCCCTTTAAATGCGGGAGGAAACAGCTCTTCCTCCCGCATTAAAGGGCCGTGTGACCATGGCCAAGGTGTCATAGTCCCGCTGTACACTGCATTGGTCAGGCAGCACCTGGAGTATTTTGTGTAGTTCTGGAGGCCTCTCTGCAAAAAGAATGTGGACAGAATGGAGCAGGTGTAGAGGAGAGCAACGAGGACGATCAAGAGGCCTAGAGACCAAGCCCTAGGAGGCAAGGCTGAGGGGCTTGCGAATGTTCATTCTGGAGAAGAGGTGTGTGTGGGGGGGGGGGGACACAATGGCTCTCTTGAAGTATCGGAAGGGCTGTCCCTTAGAGGAGGGCAGGGAGCTGTTCCTGTTGGCAGCAGAGGAGAAGACTCACAATAATGGGTTCCAATTAAGGGCGGGAAGGTACCGGCTGGATGTTAGGAAAACCTTCTTTAGAGTAAGAGTTGTGCCACAGTGGAATCAGCTGCCTAGGGAGGTGGTGCGCTCCCCCTCACTGGCAGTCTTTAAGCAGTGGCTGGACGAACCCTTGTCAGGGATGCTCTCCAGGCTGATCCTGCATTGAGCAGGAGGTTGGACTACATGGCCTGTCTGGCCCCTTCCAACTCTGTGATTCTGTTGTTTTATACTTCACGATACACAGCCAAACGTGCTTTCAAAGGTAATTGCTTAAAACTTACCGGTGGGCTCCTCTGTTCTCAGGCATGTTTTGTTTCTGTTCGTGATCCACTCCCACAAGGAGGTCTCACACAGCTGCATCTGTATGTGAAGCATCAGATGGTATTTCATCTGAGAAGACAACAGCAACACAAGCCGTTTGAGCATGCTCCCAGGAGTATGTATACATTTATAAAGGATGCCATCTTGGGGGGGGGGGAGGGTTCAGTGGAGGGGGGGTCTGTAAAAGCAGCGGAATGCTGCCACCTGGAGGGTGGAGGAAAGATTCCAGTGGACAATCTGTATGAGCCATTGCCTTGCAACAGAGATTAGACAATTTCAAAAATTACCTGGATTCTCCAAATAAGAAAAAGAACTCAAATCTCTCGATACTAGCCGCTAAGCTATGAAGTACTGGAAAAAACCATTTTCCTATCTTTTCAAAGCCCTGACCTGGACGGCCCAGGCTAGCCCACTCTCATCCCATCTTGAAAGCTAAGCAGGGTCAGCCCTGGTTAATACCTGGATGGGAGACCAAGGAGGTCTCTTGCCTTGAAGACCCTGTGAGAAGTCCCGTAAGCTGGCTGTGACTTGACAGCACTTTATATACACAGCATTTCAAACTAGCAGCAAAGAACTGAAACTTAGGTCACCCTGTATGAATATTAAAGAAAATCAGAGCAAAAATTTTCTGTTGTTGGTACGTGGCTCTCCATGGCATCTAAGCAAGTTATATGGAAACAAAACAGACAACTGCTGGAGGTGCCTGCCAACCTACCACTGATTTCATGCACAAATTTGTGACTCTTCTGGGTTTTTAGAACTGCTGTTTTGTTTATATTTTTATTGCACTTCTCGTAATCCTTTTATTTTTATTGTAAGCCGCCTTGAGTCCCGCAAGGAGAAAGGAGACTAATAAATGTTTTCAATACATAAATAAAATATATGGTGGCGCTGTTCTGAAACAACAGCCCTATCTATGAGCTGCTGCCCACACGGAGGCCGAGGAAGGCAGCCCTACCACGGCCAGGGCAAGACCTGGCAAGAATATCACAGCAGCAGACAGTACAGGTGGGTAACACACCTGCACTTGGACTAAGGCTGCGATCACTGGACAGGCCGCAGAGGCCAGCTTGGCTGTTGCCTAAGGCTCCAGAGTGAGCTCAATGATGGCAGCAGAGTGAGCGGAAGGCAGGGCCTTGCCCCCATGGGAGGCCACTGGCAGAAAAAGACTGGTGATCGGCCCCATCCAAGGAAGCAGCCAGGACAGGAAGTGGAGAATGCCGGAGGGACGTGAGGTTGAAGGAGGGTGATAAAAACGGGCCCAGCCAAGTAGGAATCCCTCCCTGCAGTTCTGGGTTATGAGATGGAGAGTTAGAGGCCCCTCACAGCCTCAGGCCACCCAGGGGCAATGGGGCACAGGGCTTAGACCATCAGGCACAATGGGCCACTGGAAGGCTGAGGGTGTGGCATATCTGCTCATACTGGGAGTGCAGGGGGATGTACTCCAAAGGGTGGACCCTCACAAGTCCCTTCAGACAGAAATCCATTCATTGCCTTACATGGTTATCTTAGGACCCAGTTCTAGCCAGTATCATGAACTTGCTTACAGCAACAAGGATTGCTTATAGCAGGGGTGTCAAACATGCGGCCCGGGGCCCCCAGAGGGCTTCTCTCAGGCCCTCAGTGGAACTGGCTGTCTCCTGCTTCTTCCTCCAGTTCTGCTGCTGCTGTTGCGTCATAGCTTGCTTCCCCAGACTCACTCAATCGCTCAGGAGAGAGAGATAAGCAAGCTTCTGCTCCCTGCACTGGGCTGAGGCTCCTCCCCCTCCCCGATTGCAACAGCACATTTTGATGCAACAGTTCAAAGCAAGAAGTGTCAGTTATCAGAGACTGTTAAATAAACAAAATATTGCAAGAATGCTAATGTTTCAAGCATGTTTTAAGTTTAAAAGTTGTGTCCTTTATAAAGTTTATATCTCCGCTACCTGGCATTACATTTTATGACACACATGGCCCGGCCCGACAAAGTCCAATTTATGTCAAATCCGGCCCTCCATAACAAATGAGTTCGACACCCCTGGCTTATAGCTTCAAAACAGCAACCACAGGGGGTCCCCCTGCCTGTCTGTCAGCAAATGGGAAGTGGTAGTCACGGCCAAACTGAGGGTACACTCAATTAAGATATGGGGTAATGAAAAAAGAAGAGGACACCAAGTTAAAATATCAGACACCGCTTACTGGTCATCAGAGCTTAGAAACTAAGCAGGGTTGGCCACCGTTAGTACTTGGATGGGAGGCCACCAAGGAAGCCTGGGGTTGCTACTCAGAGGCAGGCAATGGCAAACCACGTCGGCTGATCCCTTGCCTTGAAAACCCCATGAAAGGCTGCTGCTAAGTCGGCTGCAACTTGACTTAATTGTATTATTATACTGTTGGTGGTAAGACTGGCTTTTAACTTTAATCAATCTGTAATTTAAAGGGGGGGGGCACTCGCCCTTCCGTTTGCATGGAACATCCTGTCTTTAGAGAAACAGCTACATTTTTATTTTGGTTCGACTACCTGAGTCAGGTTCGCTCAAGACTGCCTCGCCCCGCCAGCAAACAACAGACCTGCGCTTACCTCACATCGCCCTTGCAAAGACAGATCCTTCTGGGGAAGTTCTTCTTGGCTTGCACTACCCTGAGGGTAGCGAGGGAGAGCAGATGGAGCGTTGTCTACGCAGAGCAACCTACTGGCAGCCTCGCTGGTACAGCTGCTGTCATCGGAGTCGGCAGAGAGTTCGTACACATTCGTCTTACTTCCTTCTTCACTCCTACTGACTGCAGCGTCGGGGTCAGCAAAGATAATGGAATTGCTCTCTTCCATCTCTTCGACATTGCAATTACCCCTACAAGACAAACGGCACAGGAGTATTTTTCTTCCAAAACCAATAAAACAAACAAGTAGTTACCAGCTAGACTGTCACGTTCTCCTATATTATTAAAGAAGGCTTTGTTACATACCTAATAGGGCAGCCCTGTAATAAAATAGTTCAGAAAAATGCTTGGGTGAAGGGTTAGACTATGGATTATGTTAATAAGTAGAAATTCTGGGAGGTCTTAAAAACTTTATTATGTTTCCAGATAAGCTGCCACGGTGCACCGGCTGGGCTTTGCCTTCTTGTGGCTTTCTGTCTTGCTAGACTTAACTGGCTGTTAACCTAATCCCACTTAGAAAATAACTTGGCACTCAGCTGTAGTTTCTTCATGCAGCAAGGTTAGGTATTAAGACATCTGAGGTGGCCACAACAGGGCTGCTCAATGTCAAAGTGCAGGTGGGGGAATGCTGCTTATGAATGCACCACATTTTTGGGGGGGGGGGGCAGAAGAAGAAGAGAAGAGATTGGATTTATACCCTGCCCTACACTCGGGGTCTCAGAACGGCTTACAATTTCCTTTTCCTCCCCCTCTCCTTCCCCTGTGAGGTAGGTGGGGCTGAGAGAGCTCTTTCAAGAACTGCCCTTTCGAGGACAGCTCTTGTCAGAACTATGGCTTGCCCAAGGTCACACCAGCAGGTGCAAGTGAAGGAGTGGGGAATCAAACCCGGTTCTCCCAGGTTAGAGTCTGCACACTTTACCACTACACCAAACTGGCTCTCAAAAGAACACTTTATCAGAGTAAAAAGAAGATGGAACAGGACTAGTTTAAGAATAGATCCTCATCATTACTATAAAACAAGACCAATTTGGCAATATTTTGGGTTATGGGGAGGGAGGCTGACAAAAACAGTTCTCATCACATTCTAAAGTTCATACTTAGTACTTCCTGGTTCAGAAGTCATTTTCAGGTACGGCAACTCCAAGGTCTTCTCAGCTGCAAACAAACATAGAAACATGAAACTCTTAATGAAAACAGACTTGAACAACAGAAAAAGTATGCGTTAAATGAAGGTGTTCAGCTTTATAAATGTGTAGGCAATTTAAACCATCATGCCCTTGCAAAGTGCAAATTCAGATGTCAGAATGTTCCAGAACTAGACACACTTACCCAACAAGCTTCAAACCTCCTAAATAAGGCTGATCTAGAGAACTCTTTTTTTTTGGGGGGGGGGGGGGTAATTGACTAAAATGGGCTAGGAAAAACTGTACTGACAATGAACTAACGCTGGTGACAACTGATCCTTTTTAAAATGTATCTATAAAATTAAAGTCCACAATAAAATCAACCCGTTTTTGTGCAACTGATTTAAGATGGGCAAGGGAAAATTGTTTTGGCAATGAATTAACATTGGTCATAACTGAAATTATATTTTTCTTTTTTCTTTTTAATGCATTTATAAAATTATAGTCCATTAAAAATTAGGGAAGATTTTAAAAGTTCTAGGAAGTTTTATAAACAGAATATAAAATATTAGAGAACAAGCTGGTTAAAAAAGAGTGACTTCGATGATATATGTGAGCAGGATATTTAGGGAAGGATAATAACAGAAGAATGTAGAGAACAAATTTCTTAAAGGTATTAAGGTGGTTTGATACATGAAACAAATTAGAGAATTTACTTACATGTTAAAACAATTAGCACAACTAGAAACGTTATAAAGCTAGTTTAATAAGTAAAGATATTCTAGAAGATTGTTGTAGAATGTTTAATTAGGAGAGAATTGGCTTGATTAGTAATAGAGATGTAATAATTATAAATTGTTATGATTATATTACTTTATAGTTATATAGAGCTAGGACCGTTAAAATCGTTAAGGTAAAACATAGACTTGCAAAAATAATAATGGACCATAGGGTGGGAAAATTAATCTATATGTAAGAGGCGGTCTACGAGATATGACATTGTTACTTCCACTTTCATGTATGCGCGTTTGTTTGTATGTTTGTTAAAAATAATAAAAATTATCCCCCCCCCCCAAAAAAAATCCCCAGAAGACGAGAAGCCCAGGGATGAAGCTGCCTCCGTCAGCCTTCTCTGTCTGGCAGCAGCTCTCCAGGGTCTCAGGTGGCCTGTCTTCCTCATCACCTACAACCTGCTCTTTTGAATGAGAGATGCTGTCAGGGGTCAAAACTGGGACTTTCTCCATGCAAAGATGCTCTGCCACTGAGCCACAGCCCCTCCCCAGAACTAAATGCCATCAACAGTTAAACACTACATATGCCTAAAAGCAGGGGTCATTTCGTAGAAAAAGAGGTGCAGGAGCTCATTACCATAACTCATTTGCATATGCCACACCCCCTAACATACCGGAAGTGTCAGAAGGCAACACTCCCCCCCCCTCGGGCTCCACTCCACAGGTGAGTGAAACTGACCTGCTCTTCCTCCATTCCCTTCCCCATCCAATACTTTGTGCAATAAAAATAAGCGTAAAGAACACACCCTCATTCTCTTCCTGCTCCCCTGAAACCACCGGGTTTCAAGTAGACTTGAGATACCCAGGACATGTGCACCACCCACCCCTTCCCCTTCCCCTCCCCACAACAAGACACCCTGTGAGGTAGGTGGGGCTGAGAGAGGTCTTTTGAGAACTGCTCATGAGAGAACAGCTCTGAGAGAACTTGTGACTGGCCCAAGGTCACACCAGCAGGTGCATGTGGAGGAGTGGGGAATCAAACCCGGTTCTCCCAGGTTAGAGTCCAACTCCTGACCACTACACCAAACTGATGGGGTGGAAGCTGCTGAAGGGTTGGTGAAATTTCTCCAGTACTTATGTGCCATGTGCCCAGATAAAAAATGGTATACTTAGAAAATGTATATGCCACCTTGAGCAAGTCTCTGGAAAAGCAGCACACAGTCATAAAAGGAACAATGATAAAATTATCAATATTAAAACAAAACATTAAAAACAATAAAGACCCTAGCAGGGCTTTCCCCGGGGCGCTGCGCCTCTGCACTGCTCGGGGAAGCCGAGGAGGGGGTGGGGCTTGGTCATGTGCCTGCCCCCTGGGCTTCTCACTCCCAGAGCTGCGCTCCTGTGCACTCCCGCTTCAACGGACCCGCCTAAAAGAATTCTATTTGGTTGTGGTATACTCATCCAGCGCCTAAATAACATACATTTTGTGTTCGTTCACTCTCTTCCTTAATGCTTAACGCTGAATATATGCCTAATCCAGAGAGCACACTAAGACTGTGAAGGCGAGAACTGCACTCACCTTTTAGGCAGCCCGGTTGAACATGTTCCATCCAAGCAGTGTGATACCCCACAATATTTGGGTGCTGCAGTTCAGCCAACACTTTAACTTCTCGTAACACCTACCAAAAAATACCAAAGAGAATATATCCAAGTCTTCTTTGCCAGCTACTGCCAGAACTTCTGACAGGAAAAGCAAATTCATTTTTCAGAATAAAAGCTGAGACACATGTTGCTCCCCAAAAAGAGTACATGTTCGAGTACATCAGAGTGAAATTCTTGGCCACAAAAGGAATCTGCTGCAGCAGTTCTGACATTCTGGTTGAGCCTCCTCTAAGAGAATGCAATTCTCCAACGTGGTGCCCACCAAGCATTTTGAGAAAGTAGACAGGACCACCCAGGGCTTTTGCCCTGCAGGCCTTCTGGCTGGCCACTGGAAACTGGATGAGCTTTGCAGATTAAAATAACGTCATTTCAGCAGCAGCTGCCACCACGGGGTTGGTTTTGTTCTCTCTCACTCTGGCTTCCCATTGTATTTTTTAAAATTATCCCTCTTTCCCTCTGCACCTGGGCTTCCTCTGTGCGTGTGGGTGCTGTCTTCTGCAGCAGCCAAGTTGTAGGTGTGTCCACCACCCTGTGTCAGAATTCCACAGGAGTCAGCAGGCTCATAAAGATTGGGGACCCCTGCAAGATGTGGCAGAATTATTCTCCGCCAGTGGAGGCCAACTTGTAAAGTGGCAAGACCAGAGCAGTAAATCATAAAGACATACCTCTGAATGTCAGTACTTTGGGCTCACAAAGATTATTTGTTTGTTTGTTTGTTTGTTTCGATTTATTTGTTTATTTCGATTTCGAGGCTGCCTTTCCCTAGTACAGGGCTCACGGCGGCTTACAACAGAATGAATATACAATCTCAATTTAAAACTAGATTAAAATAACCCAATAAATACCAATACATAAATACCAATACATATATTACAACATTTTTGTAATAGCAGAACACAGCCTATGTAAGATAGCGGAAAGAATTCCAACTCCCCAGCCCCCCTTGGAAAAGGGTTTACGGGGGATGGAGACTTATGTAAGAGTGCCAAATATCTAACTCCTTGATCAGTAAGCCAAATGGGGGAAGCTACAATGACCTGTGAAATGGCTGCCAGCCATTTCAGCCTAACAGCTGACAGGTGCACCGCCCCGCCCCGCTCCACTGTCAGGCTGAAATGGCTTCAAAGCGGGGGGAAGGGGGGAGTGAAACGGGTGACCCTCCCCTGCCTCTTCCGGCTGCAGCAAGCCATGGCTGGGAGAAAGGGGGATCCAAACTAGCCAGTTCAGTTTGAGGCGTTCCTGGTTCGGGGTTCATTTTGAAGGCCGCCCCAATCCTCAAACTGGAATTTTTAGGTTCATGTCCATTCCTAAAGATAAAAGCTTGTTGCCTACCTTTTCCCCATCTCAGCAGAGAGAACAACGCCTTCTCTGGCGTATGAGCTAGGCCGCTGCATAAATAAGTTCGCTCACAACTGCACCAGTGCTGTACTGTTGCTGCTGGAAAGGGCCTTAGGTTTTCTTACATGGAGAGGTCCTGACCCAGCCTTGTCAAGCTAGGAAAGAAACCCATGCCCCCCTTCCTCCCAGCCTCCTCTGCCAAGTAAGATGAGAAAAGAAGGCCTACTGGAAATCCTCCCATGCTCCATTTTGGCCATGGATTCTTTACCCCAATTGCACGAAAGTGGGAGGGGTCTAAGCAAGGTTTTAGGATCAGCTAAATCTGTCCAGATATTTATGGTCCAAGGGAACAGGAACTAAGCCAGCCTCCTTTCTAAAAGTGACGAGCTGCTTTAGCAAATGATTTACAAAGCCACCTGATGTCAGAGGCTACTGTTACCAGTCAGAGATATATAAAATGCAGCCCCACCTCCATCGAGCAACCGGTAACGGCTCTGAACGTCCATGACAAATAGGTGGTCTCACCCAAACCAGATTGTCCTTTAGTCCAAAAAGGGATTAAGTGTGGCAGGATGGTCCAATGTGGAATGGAAATGAATTGGTCGTTCTAATGTCACCCTCCAGGGGTCCAGGATCCCAGAAGTTCTCGGAGGCACTCTTGAGCCCTAGTTAAGGTTTTAGGGTTTCCATCATGCAAGCCTCCTGGCTGCTGCTGCTGCACCTTCTTTTAGGCCCAGCTACAGGTCAACAGCTGAAAGCAGGGCAGGGTTTCCTCACTCGAGGCCAAACAGAAGATGGGCGTTCAGACAGAACCTGCACACATCCTGGCTCAGAGATACGCAGTGAGACCAGTCTTGCAGCAAGAACTGGTGGGGGACAGCCCTCCAGATACCCTTGTCACACACAGCCAGAGACTGGGGGGGGGGGCGCTGAGCCCCTCCTGTTGTAGAGCAGGCAACTGATGACATCAACTGTTTCCAAGGGTCTCGAACCTCTTACGGAAGCTGATGGAAAGGTGCCCAACTGGGTGAGCAGGACGGTATCACAGTCGACTTATGGCAACCCCGTAGGATTTTCAGTTTAAGAGATGAGCAGAGGTGGCTTGCCACTGCCTGCCTTTGCGTAGCAGCCCTGGACTTCCTCAGTTGTCTCCCCTCCAAGTACTAATCAGGGCCAACCCCTGCTTAGCTTTCGAGATCTGACGGGATTGGGCTAGATGGCGGCTTCCATCACTAGGATGGTAAAACAGGCAGACGGGGGTATATTTTCCACAGCTGGGCAATGACATCTCTGTTATTCTGAGCGTTTGTAAGCTGCCTCTCCAGAACCTGCTCGAGGTTAGCTTAATAGTTAAAGCTAAAAACGAAACAAGCCACTGAAACAAATAAACAAACAGGGCTCCGCAATAAAAATGTGCCAGGGCAGAAAAGCGGCCCAGAACCAGACACGCTGGCTTTTCAGGCGGCACTGGGTGCTGATGGAGGAGTCACAACATCTGGAAGTTGTGAACAAAAGCTGTGGACCGGGTTTTGCACCAGTCCAGGTGCTGTTCTCATCCTCTCCAACCCCCGCCTCAGTCCCCGTAGCAGCACAAGTCCAGCTTCCCATCTTCAGCGGCGGGGGGGGGGGGGGTCTTCATGCCCTACTTGGGGCGGGGGGGAGGGAGTTAGCGGAAGCAGAGGAATGACAGAACAGGGTAGCTGGATTTGTATTGCAGGCGTGTGCACCACCCTCCACTTCTTTCCCAAAGCATTTAAAGGATCCCTTTAAATGCTTTTGGGAAGAACCGGGGGGGGGGGGGGGGGACGACGACGACAAATGCACTCCAAGCCATGAATGGTGGCGTGCGCCCTCTCCCTCCTTCCTGCAAGATTTAAAGGGCCCTCCAGCTGATCGGTGGGCCACATGCTCCCTGCTGATCAGTTAAAGGGCTCTTTAAATCTGGCAGGAGAGAAAGAGGAGGCGCGTACCCCACCCTCCCTTCATTATGGCAAATAAGGGCAGCCCCACCAGAAAAAGTTTTGCCCCACAAGCCACAAAATCCTGGCTATGGGCCTTAACGAAGGAGAGATCCTTTAAGGGGGAGTAAGGTGAGAGCTCCTGGGCCAGCTCTCATGCGGGTCTGGTGTGCTTAACACGCCAGGCAATTGTCCCCTCTAAGCCCCCCCTCACCCGCAAGCCAGAATGCTCCTGCTGTCTACAATCAAAGGTTGTCGGCGGTATCAAAGGAGCCTTTGTCCATCCAGCAGCAGAACATCTGGAAGCTGTAAATAAGAAAAACTGTGGGCCCGTTCTTTGCATTGATCCTCTCCCCTCGCTGCAGATGAAGTAACTTCTGAACTTTTCAGACAACTGTAATGATGGACGATATATATTTGCTTAGAACCGCATAACAGAACAGCACTGTTCCCCCCCCTGCTCACTACTGCGGCCCGGTCTCTGGCCCTTAGAACTGAACGTTAAATATAGGTTTATGTTTCGACACCAACTATGGCCTCCGACACCCACAGGGCAAACAAACCACCCAGAGTATAACAAAATAAATGCATACCTTCATACAATCTCTTTTGGTTGCCTTCTTAATAATGATTTTTTTAATCGCGTAGAACTGACCATCTAGTTTGTTCTTGACCTGAAAATGGATTGGTCCGTAAGTCAGTTGGGTACGGCAAAATTTCAGAGGCTTCTAAAATAACGAGAAGGGCTGGTTGGTAACCTGCCCGCGGCACCCATCCTGCAATGTGTTTTGGTGCCGTTCAGAGGCAGTGACAAAACACAGCTCATCCCTACATTAAATGAGCTGGGAAGGGTTAGGGCAACCCCATGCTCCTCGGCAGTGATCTAATTAAAAAGCTCAGCGGCAAACCACAGTTTGTCAGTTATGACCAAACCGCTAGCATTTCCCCTCTTCCCTACAAACTGGGATTCCAAACTAAGATTAAACCACCGTTTAGAATTCCAGTTGGTAGAGAAGGGGGCAAACCATTATAAGTACAGACACCATGATAAACTACTCCTCTTTTTTTGCAAATAAAACTAATTAGAGGGCTGTACAGGGAAGGAATAGAAACCCTATGAACTTTATGTGTCCCCCCCCAAGCTCATATATTTATGTATTTATCTATTCGACTTGTACCCTGCCCTCCCCGCCGAAGCAGGCTCAGGGTGGGTTACATAAAAGGTCAGAACGAGTTAAAAACACAAAACATTTATAAGGTGCTAAATATACACACAGGATGGCGAAAACAAGTTTCGTTATTAGCCATAGTGGGCAACAATCAGCAGTAGTTACAGGACTGTTGTCCAGGTCCCATAATATATTTCTAGTTGTACCGGCGCAGCACAGGCCGTCAATGGCGCTTTCCAGGGCATGGGTCTTAAGCCTCTGTTGAACCATTAGGTGTGGCTTCTCAGTCGAATGCTCCGTCTTGCAGAACCTGCGGAATCGTAATACATCCCGCAGGGGCCTGATATTCTCCAGGAGCTCATTCCACCAGTGCAGAGCCGCCACAGAAAAAGCCCTAGCCCTGGTAGTTGCCAGCCTGGCACTTTCAGGGCCAGGGAGAGCCATGTTCATAATGACAAACCATTGCTTGCTGTTACGGCTAACAACACCTTGTATCAGGTCCCCATCACTAAAAGCATGCATACAAGCTCAGCCTTGCTTCAACCAGGGAGAGGGGCAATCTTTAAGAACAAAGACCTGTTAAGTAACTTACCCTCCCTTTCAATAGCACCAGTGAATATGCAGCTGCCAGGGAGGGGATAATTACCTTGTACACTGTCCCGTACCCTCCTTTTCCAAGCCTTGAAATCTCATCAAATTCATTGATGTAGCGAGACGTTTGTGCTTCAAAGAGGACTTCATTTTCACTGCTTTTTTTAAAAAAAAGAGAGAAGAAGAAGAGATTGGAAGAGATTGGATTTATACCCTGCCCTTCACTCACTTGGAGTCTCAGAGCGGCTTACAAACTCCTTTTCCCTTCCCCTCCCCACAACAGACAGGCACCCTGTGAGGTAGGTGGGGCTGAGAGAGCTCTGAGACAACTGTCCTTGAGAGAACAGCTGGTACAGAGCTATAGCTTGCCCAAGGTCATCCAGCAGGTGCAAGTGGAGGAGTGGGGAAGGTACATATTAACCCTTTTGTAAGAATAAAGAAACCACGTCAGAATTACAAATCACTGGATAATACTTGGGCTTCCCCTCTGCCAGTGGGAAGGGAGTCGGCAACGGCAAAACAGAGCAAAGAGCAGGAAGGGAAAGGCTGGAATTGCTGCTTCCTCCTCCCCCCTCTCCTTCCGCCTTCTCAATCACGCTGTCCAGGGCTGCTTTTTTAAAAAGGGTATGCCTGGGAAAAAGAGTCACATGACTACCTAGAGGGCAGGCGCTACAGAAGTGAGGTGGGTTCAGCTTCTGGAACACTTTCACAGCACTCTTCATTTAAATGTTGGACACCTCCCTGAGCCCTTTGGGGGGGGACAGTCTAGACTACTGCTACCACCACTGCCGCCATCACCACCAACAAAATAACAACTTTAAATGTATTAATCGCCCAGTCCCTGCTACTGCAGGGCTCTGGGTGATGTACAATATGAATAAAAACATGCACTAGATAAAACAATCAAAATTGAACAGCCCATTTTAAAACATATGGCAAACAAATTAACCCCCTTTCAGACTGCCGGCTGCTTTGCAGGTGGGGGGGAAGGGGTAAGACAAATGTAGAGAGCAGGAGAGGGTGCCAACCAAGATGAAAACAGCCGCTGTACTCAACCAGAAGCCTGGTGGAACATCTTAGCCTTGCGGGCCCTGCAGAATTTCATAAGGTCCCGCAGGGCCCTGATGGTACTTGGCAGAGAGTTCCACCAGGCTGGGCCCAGGACCGAAAAGGCCCTGGTTGAGGCCAGCCGGATGTCTCTGGGGCTGGGGACCACCAGTAAGTTACTAGCTGCTGCTACTACTACTACTACTAATAAAAATTAGTAAGCCTCATAAATGTGTGCAGACATGGAAGACAGAAAGACCACTTTTTGGAGTTCTCTTCCCTCAAAAGAGCACCAAAGCCTTAACCTTTTCAAAACAAAGCAAGATATTTTAAGTAGTCTGGATGTGGTGTCCGACTAAAGCAGAAAGTGCTACCACCTGTTCAGAGTCCTCAGGACGGGGTGTGTGTGCTATAACCCCAATTCAGAAAGTAAAAACAAAACAAAAGCGTACCAGTCCTCTAATCAATTCTCCATTCTTTGTACGTCCAACTATTTCTCCAAATCTTAATGCTAGTGATTGAAGGAACTGCTTTTGGCAGTTTTAAATCAATCAGGAGTTCCCTTTAATAAATGTAAATGGCTTTGCACTCCAAGTTCGATGTTGATCACTGTTTTATATTTGTAAATACACAGACTTTTTAAAAAAACCGTATTGTTATTTCAAGCATTTGTCCCAGCTCACATACCTGTTTGTGCGGGGATCGCCACTGCCAAACTCCTACAAAACATAATAAAAACTCCTGATGAAACAAACAGCCCAGTCTAATTTCTGACTAGCACAAAATGTTTAAAAACAAGTGGCTATTTGTTCTCTTATTTCGTGAAATTAAACTTCTGGTCACGGCTCTAAACAGGTGGACCAAAAATGTAAGGACATGGTGTGTGTGTGGGGGGGGCAGCACTCAGCCGCATTTATGTAAGACACTGTAATAGTTACACAGCCATCCTTTTCTAATTGCTCAGAGGGTTTTGCATACTTAGGTGACAGCAAGTTGAAACCCATAAAGCAACTCAAGATAATAATTTTTCTGGGAAGGGGTAGTTACAGGAGCACCCACCAGCCAAAGCGCTCCACAGTCCCCTATAATGGGAGGGGCGAGAGGACTGGCTGCCGGTTGACATAATGATGGGTGTGAGCAGGGGGAGCTTGAAAAAGGGATCAGATGTATTCACAGAGGGGGATTCATCAACGACTACCACACATGATAACCAAAAGGAACCTCCAGAGGCAGTACAACTCTGAATACTACTCCTAGGAGGCAACTTCAAGGGAAGGCCTTGGCCTCTATGCCATTCAGTCAGCCTTCTGGGGCAAGCAGTTGACAATTTAAAAAAGGCAGTGGGAACTCAACTCAAAAGAAACAGATCAGATAACCAAAAGGGTTAAGCACACGGACCTCAAAAATATATACAAACAAGCCGGAGGACCCGCGATACTCGCGGGGGGGGGGTAGGTGAGCCTCTTCCCCCTCCTCTGGCCCCGCGTGCCGAGCCTCTACCCCGTCCCCCCTCCAGGCAGCTTCCCCCCCCGCCTTCAAAATGACGGCGGCGGCAGGGAGACAGCCGCCCGTGGAGGCTCCCCCCCTGTAAGGCGGTGGCAGCAGGGAGACCCCCCTCCCTCCCTGCTTTCAAAACGGCAGCGGGGGCATAGAGACCTGCCACCCGCCGAGGCTCTTCCCTCCCCCCCGCAAACGGTGGCGGCGAGTCCTCGTCACGCCGCTTCCCACCCCCTCCCCTACAGCGGCCACAGCGTTCTCTGCGCACGAGTGGAGAACGCTTTAACTTTTCGGGGGATTTAAAGATCCCCCGAAAAGTTTTTTAAACATTTAGGATTTTTCTGCACATGGGGGGAGTGCCCCCGTGTGTAGAAACCCCACCCCACCCCCCAAGTGCCCCCCCGCGCGGATTTAGGTATCCGCACGCGGGGGGGGGCACTTGGGAATTAGATATATAGATGAAAAATCAAAGTTTTAATCATCCATTAATCACAATAAAATATAATAACCAGCAGACCAGCAAAACAAAAAATTGCTCTCCTGGGCATATATCCCTTTACCAATATGGCAGATAAACCATTAAACTAAGTCATACAGAGTAATCGTCATGTAACATGTATTCAGTTGGTCAAAGAGCATCACAAAACAAAACATCAAATGCATTTTAGCTGCCGCCTTCCTCGCTGGTGCAGGAACTGTCATCGAACTTAAAAGTTTCAGATTTATTCTGATGAATCAATAAACATCAGGTGACCACTGCATACAAATGTATCCACAAATATCTCCCATGTCAGAAGATCTCCTCATGTTCTGTGGAGACTGTAGACTTGTAATTGAGTCGGAAGTAAGGAGAATTCTTAGGTACTTCTACATTTATAACAAGGCTTCTCTGAAGTCCAACCACTATATAGGAGATGTGAGGCACATAACCTAGTCAAAATGGATAGGATAATATTTGTATACGCATCAAGCAATATTCAAAACCAACTGGAGAAATTCTGGCCACAGTGTGGAACATAATGGGTGACTCAATAGACCACTGACCGGATCCAGCAGGGCACCTTTTATGTTCTTAAGTTTTCACACAATGCTTCGTGCCCAGTGGCGTACCTAGCCTATTTAGTGCCCAGTGTGGACAATTTTTTATCATCACCTCTATTTTTCTTTTGCCGTCAAATCACAGCTGACTTATGGCAACCCCGTTTGTACTAACTTTTACTAACTTACACTAGCCAAAGCATCACAAAATAGTGATTGTAAACTTAAATCAAACTGGATACTAAGAAACACAATAACCCACCCACCAAGAAGGTGCCCCCATCCTCTGTTGTTTCCAAAGGACTAAAGTCAAACCAGAGAATCTCTGCCACGGAAACTGAAGGGGGGGGGGGTCATTTTTGCAAGCCCAGCAGAACCAGCGCAATGTACAGAGCACCCAGCAGTAGCAGTGCAATCACAGAATGCCTACCAGAATGCAGTACCACTGTGGCAATGCCAGCTCAACAGGAGTGATATCAAGCACAGCATCGCAGTCCAAGAAAGGGGAGAGGGATTGGAAGCCCAGCAGAACCAGTGCAATGTACAGTGCCCAGAAAACCCAGTACCACTGTGGCAATGCCAGTTAATATCAAGCACAGCATCGCAGTCCAAGCAAGACAGATGGGGTCCCAGCAGAACCAGTGCAATGTACAGCAAACCCAGTGCCTTTTGTTAACAATATTAACAAAGGTTTGCTACTATAGTAGTCTTGAATACATTCTGTCACCAAGCAGGATAGGGATGAGAAGGTCTTGAAACCAAAAAGTGAAAACTGGGGAGGGGGGCAGAAAAATTAGGTGAAGAGAGACAGAAGTGAATGAGAAAAGTGTGGAAAAGAGGGAGAGAAATTAAGAGAGGGAAAGATTGTTTTCTCTTGCTGCACTACCCTACCTACTATTTTGCAAGATCTAGCTGAGCTAGACTAAACTAGGCTAGCCTATTGGAGAATATGACCTGCAGGCCAGCAATTACTGTAGCAGCCATCTGCATGCTGGATTGGTTGTTGGGCTTAGCACAAGCTGTTAAGCAAGTCTGTTTCAGTCTTGGAGAAAGGGAAGTCCAGTCGATCCTAGCATGCTTTTTTGCTATGCTCAGACTTCCCTGCACACCTAGTGGCTGCAGCCAGAACTGCATCTTAAAATAACAGGAAAGACATTCAGCTTAATGCAGCATGATACTGGCTTCAAGGGCCCCCTTCAAAGGCCTTCCTTGAGCTCCACCCGGGGCAGACCACACACCCCACCCCTGGTATGCCACTGTTCCAGTCCCACCCCCCTATATCTACAATGTTTAATTCAAAGCTAAAACCAAGTCTATGCTTTAACACTATGCATGCACAAAACATGTCACAGTGGGAAATAGAATATGAAGAACGTTGTTTTTGGTCCTCTTGTATACCAGGCGGGCCAGTACAAAAAAATTAATCAATTACAAAACACACCAACACCTGGAAAAGGAAGGTACTGTTGCATTAATCCAAAAACACAATCCATGTTAATAAGATTTATTGGATTTATACTCCGCCCTTCACTACCCAAAGGAGCAGCGTACAATCTCCTTCCCCTTTCCACAACAGACACCCTGTGAGGTAGGTGGGGCGGAGAGAGCTCTTTCAAGAACTGTTAGTGAGAGAAACGCTCTGAAACAACTTGTCACTGACCCAAGGTCACACCAGCAGCTTCATATGGAGAAGTGGGGAATCAGACCCGGTTCTCCCAGACTAGAGTCTATGCTCCTAACCACTACACCAAACTGGCTCTTTTATTAGGACTAGGCCAGTGACACTGTTTACAAGCTTTCATGTTCCCCAAAACTCTTCATCAGACCAGATGTTACAAAACTGTATAAAGAAAGCAGATTGTAAGCATATTTTTGCTCCTTTCCCTTTCCTTATTCAGGCCAGAAGTACAAAAATAAAGTTCTGGGGAACTCAAAAGCTTGCACATTGTTATGTTATTGGACTGACCCTAATAAAAGATTGTGCTTTTAGCTTTCTGACAAACAGGGCTGCAAACAACTTTACTGCTACCCTAAACATACCACCACCAACAGCCCCCCCCAAGTGCTGACTCCTCCAAGATGCTTTCATCTGCGTTAGAACACATCTGCAAACTGCACAGATCTCACTTCCTGTACCTTGTAGCCAGTGTAACCTTTTATGCCAATGTAACATTTTACATTGTCAGCCACCGCCAGTCCCATTCAGGGAAGAGGAAGCGAGATATAAATTTGATAGATAAATACATAAACAAGGGGATACAGTGAGTATAAGGAAACTTACCCCATTGAGTATTTGCTGATTAGCTGCCTTCATTAACTGAGTAATGGCCTGGTTATGCTGCAGCCTCAAACTGCTGAATTCATCACAGGAGGCGAAAGAGGAAAGCAAGCCCATTCGAGTAAATGTCTTGCACAGTACTGTACAAAAGCAGAAAATGGAAAGGAAAAAATGTTCTCAACTGAACTTTGGACAGCATCCAGATTACATAAAACACTGTTCCTTATTTTTGTGTGTGTGTGTGTTCATTGAGCCGACCATTTGCAAGAGTTGTGCACCATTAACTATGGCAGAGGTTCAGTTTAACCGGTTTGGCAGACACGCACACTCACTCACTTCATCCATTGTATTTCACCCAACTGCACAAACACGTTGGCTTGGTTCAGATTTCGCAGGAAACCATGGTTTACCTCAATGAAGGTTAGTCTGAGCTGCAGATAATATATTCAAATTCTGGTTTGCCTCAACAAAGGCCCCAACCTCCTCGTCAAGGGCCTTCTTGGTGTCCTACCCTCCACTGCAAAGAGAACTCAAGGCCAGGAAACAAGCTGGAATACCCACATTAATGTATTGTGTAAAATCAGGATTAAGACTTTACAGTGGTTAAGAAACCAGCTTAAAACCACGGTTTCACATCCTGGCGTGACACATTCTAGCTAACCCCCAGTTAGTGGAGTGGCCCAGGTTTGGACGATTGTGCTAACCTAGAGTTAGCTCTAACCACAGCTTTGCATGAGATCTGAACCGAGCCGTTATGGAACAAGGATAAAGCAGGCCATTCAATACTAAAATACATTGTAAATTCAGTAAAGGGTTTTTTTTGTGCTGTACGTTTAGGGAAATCCTCCTCACGTAAAAAGTTACTGGCAATAAAATCTACTGTGCATCCTTTGGGGGTGGTTAAATTCACAGAGTTTGCAACCCTTCACAGAGTTTGCAAGGCAAGAGACAAACAGAGGTGGTTTGCCTGGGCTTCCTTCGTAGACCTCCATTCAAGTACTAACCAGGGTTGATCCTGCTTAGCTTCTGAGATGTGATGGCATCAGCCTAGCCTGGGCCATCCAGTCTCCTATGCAACGGAGGGAACTGTCCAGTCTGTCGGCCAAACCAGATGGGACAGTGTGAGGCTGTCCCGTCCATCAACAGATATAGCTGAGTGCCATCAGCATACTGATGACAACCCAGCCCAAAACTCTGTGCCAGCTGGGCAAGAGGGTGCATATGGATGTTAAATAACATTGGAGAGAGGATTGCCCCTTAAGGGACCCTGCACACCAAAGGGTGATGAGAAGACACTCTCCCTCCTAGCACCACTCTCTGTCCCCAACCCTGGAGAAATGAGGTAAGCTACTTCAAGACCACCTGATGGACTACCACGCTGGTGAGGCGGCGGGCCGAAAGATCATGGTCAACCGTGTCAAACACTGCTGTCATGTCTAACAATAACAGCAGTGCTGACCCGCCTCGATCCAGCTGCCCACTCAGATCATCTGTGAGGGCAACCAGTGCCATCTCCGTCCTGTGGCCAGGGCGGAAGCCAGACTGGAATGAGTCCAGGGCCAATGTGTCCTTCAGGAAACTTTGTAACTGTTCCGCTACCACTCTCTCAATTACCTGGCTCAGAAATGAAAGATTCCAGACTGGTAATTAGAGAATCTGATTAGGGGACCAATACAGAAGATACAGATAAAAGGCAAATTAATTCATCTTTTATTCAGGAATACCAAATAACTGCCGTGGAGAGGTTTAATGTTTAAAATGTTTAGGGGGAACACTGCTCTTTAACCAATCACAGACGCTTGTTCTTTTTTGAAATTCTTCTGTGCACGGGCAAAGGGCATAAAAGCAAGGGTCTGAGTGAGCTAGACACCACTGCTGAGAGGTTTTCGAGAGTGTGCTCTGGCTTCGGCTTAAGCTGCTGCTCTCTGAGCCAGACTCCTGCTGCCTGAGGGACTCTGCTATCTCAAACGTTTACATTTTTCAAGGTTGCTTTTAGAACAAGAAGAGATTAGATTTATACCCCGCCCTTCACTCAGAGTCTCAGAGCAGCTTACAAACTCCTTTCCCTTCCCCTCCCCACAACAGACACCCTGTGAGGTAGGTGGGGCTGAGAGAGCTCTTTTGAAGACTGCTCTTGAGAGAACAGCTCTGAAAGAACTTGTGACTGACCAAAGGTCACACCAGCAGCTGCATGTGGAGGAGTGGGGAATCAAACCCGGTTTTCCCAGATTAGAGTCTGTGCACTTAACCACTACACCAAACTATGTCTGGTTGTTCTTATGCCTGGAGAAGACAGCAACTGGTTTAATTGAACAATACTTTTTAAAAAGTTTTCTTATTTTACTGTTAGTTTGTTCCAGGGGTGGCCAAACTGCAGTCTGGGAGCAGCACGCAGCTCTTTCACACAGTCTAATTTAATGCAAATAAAAAGCAAATTTGCATATCTTTTTCAATAAAACGTGTAATATTTGTTTATGTCTTGCGGCTCTCAAACATCTCACATTTATTCTGTGTGGCTGTTATGTTAAGCGAGTTTGGCCACCTCTGGTTTGGTCTTTGGGCTTGGTGGGAGGTGTGGGGGGGCGTGGGGGGGGGGGGGAGGGGGGGTTTTGAAGCCAAGGGCCTCAGGCCTTTTTTCCTTTGGTTTTATATTTTTAACTTTTAGTTCCTTCTGGTTTTTTGGCTTCTGGCTTGCAATTATTTTTGAGAAGTTTTATAATTTGTTGTTTGGGCCTTTTTTTTCGGTTTTATTCTTAGGTTAACTTTCAGTTCCTGCTGGTTTTTTGGCTTCTGATGTTTTGTTGTTGTTTGGGCTTGGTGGTAGGGGGAGGCCAAGGGTTTCTGAATCTTCCTTCTGCTCTTATTCTTCCTGGCTTTGATTTAAAACTTGGTTAACTTATTCATTTTTTGTTCTTTTGGGGCAGGGGTGGGCAAACTTGCTCAGCGTCAGAGCCACCTAGAACAGGGGTGGCCAAACTTGCTTAACATAAGAGCCGCATAGAATAAACATCAGATGTTTGAGAGCCGCAAGACATGAACAAATATTACCTGCTTTTATTGGAAAATAAGCAAATTTGCTTTTTGTTAACATTAAATGAGACTGCCAGAAATAATAACAAAAGGGGTAAAAGCAGATATTGATGATGATATTAATTTGTCCAATTATATTTGTTTGCTAATGATATTTAGCTTCCCCAGCCGCTCTGCCGGGAGCCACATAATAGATGTGAAAGAGCCGCATGTGGCTCCTGAGCCACAGTTTGCCCACCCCTGTTTTGGGGGACTTGTGGGGGGCGGGGTTCTGCTTGGTTTTTAAAAGATCTATTGTTTTATTTGAGTGTGCTCTCTCTTGTCTTCTTTTTCTCTTTTTTTTGGGGGGGGGGGGGTTGGGGAGTGAGGCTTCGTGCTTGCTTCCTCTGCTTTCTCCCTTTCCTTTTTTTTGGTCTGGTGTGTGCGGCTTCTGGTTTAGGTTCTTCTTGCTCTGTCTTAAGTCCTTTCTCCTTCCTTTTGCCCCCAATAGTCCCCCCCCCATTTTTTCTTCCCTTTAATTTCTAGAAGGTTGGTTGTTCTGTGTCCCAAGCGTGTGCTTCTGGTTTCATTCAGTATAGGTGCTGCTAAATAGGCCTTTAGTAATAAGGGTCTGTTTCAGGAATTGTTTAACTTTTATACAACTGCACAAGCCAGGGGATCCAAATGACTGAAGTAGGGCTGAAAAAGTATTTTACTCTGCTAGGGGGCCAGTGTAAATGCCCCCCTCCGAAGGAGATCCAGTCGTATACATGGATAATGCCAAAATTTCTAAGACCCAGCATCCACTTTTCAGCCCTCATCTGCATAATCTGGGCTTAGATGTATTACAGTTTACAAACGCATGCCCTACTGGAAGGACTCATTCCCACACCAGCATATCAGAGGTTGAACAGCCCTGCCAGGTGAACGGGGCAGGACCCCATCCCCACAATAGCACAGGGACAAATCATCAGTGTGTAGCTCACAGTCACTCTTCAGTTGTTACACTTTGGGAGCTGGCAGTCACCCATACAACCATACATCACATCACAATCAAGTTGCACGCTTACTGACATTGAAACAAACGCCTCGAACGTGTAGGGTCTTGTGCATACACGTGGCAAAGATGTTCGAGCACAGAAACAAGCAGGAGCTGGTTGGCGACAGAGGATGTGAAATTCAGGAATTTTTTAGAACCGTTCACCATTCGGAACTCTCTTGGCAAATCAGTTTCTGAAACAGAAAGAACATAAGAACATGAGAAGCCAATGTTGGATCAGGCCAGTGGCCCATCCAGTTCAACACTGTGTCACACAATGGCCAAAAACACCAGGTTTCACAGCACTAATGTGGGATTCTAATCAGAAGACTGCTTCTCAGACTCTCTAGACTGCTAACTAACCACAACTGACTGTTAACTGCTGACTGAATGCACCAACTGACTTTCTCCACGCACACTTCTTAGATCTGTCAATACACCCTCAGTCATCAACTAATCACCTCACTCACTCATCCCCTTCTTTCACCCATCTTGTTCATCTGCAACTTACCACATATTTAGACACTTAAAGAAACACACACTTAAAACTTTAAATCATTACACTCCTGTTGTTTTATTTAGCAGTGTAGAGGGCCTAGTAATTCTGATTTTTAATTTGTTTTATGTTTAAAGGTATGTTGATCAGCTACCCTGAGAAACTTTCACCTGAAGAGCAGGATAATTTTATAAATTAAAAAAAATTACCATACACTGTTGGAGAAGAGAAGCACATAAGAGAATCCGACACGCATGCAAACTGCCGTCTCTCTCTTACGGTATGTGTGTTGGCCCAAGTTCCCCAATATCTACCTGTGAAGATGACAGTGTTGCCAAGGCCTTGGTTGCTTGGGCAAAAAGCTGGCTTTGGGTGTCACGAAAAACGTTCTGGTGGGCTACTACTGACACACATCTTGGGATTGCCTACCCCTGCTCTATAGATTGCACTCGTCTTGCATCAGTGCAGCAAGACTGTTTTAAAACCAGAATGACATTGGCACGATAAAGAACATTTCTGGACAAGGGGCAGTGAAAAGGGCAGATGATGAAATTATCCAGCACAGAAAGAAAAAGTCACAAGACAGACCACTGGGGGAAAGTGATGAAACTGCCCCCTAGCCGTCTCAAGGTGAAGAACTAACTGCGTGCATGGTTCAGTTGAGCAAATTCTTCTGTATAGAAGGCTCGGATCGTAAAGCAGTCTAGCTTCATAAATTCTTACATGGTTTATGAGCGCAATGTTCTGAAGGGGGGGGGGGGGGTCTGGAAATAAGAAAGGGACACAGCGGCACAAGACCTACGGCAGACATTCGCAGTTCAATCCAAACGAATAGCGATGAACGCCCAGCAAAAGGGATTCAAAGGCAGCCTCCTGCATGTTAGGCCAGCTCACACTCTAGCAGATTGCTTTACTTACAGAATCCTTGGCAATTCTGTGTGCTGGAAACCAAGCTGTCTGATGACTCCCTTACACAAGCAATCAAATGGCAAAGCATTTCCTGAGCTGGTAACACTTCAGACTGCAGCTGGAAACCGGCATAGGAGAATGCCTCTCTGCAAAAGCCTCTTTGCATGCAGAAAACTACAAGGGCTCGAAGGAAGGTGTCTAGCCCCTCCTTTCTGCAGGGCACCTAGGACTCTAACTTCGTTCTAGGACAAACAATGTCTTCTATCTTCTAATTCCAAAATTAATTTTAAAATTTAAATTGTTTTTTTATTTCAATTAGATTTTTAATAGAGTGCTCTTAAAGGAAAAAAACTATCTACTGATAGTTTTCTAACTAAGATACATTATGGCCCAAAGGTTATTCATTATAAAAGATGGATTAGTTTTGATTTAGTAGCATGAGGCTGTATATTTGTGCAGTGTTGAATTTTCTTGGGAAATGAATTCCGTTAGTCCATTCATGCTCTCCCAGAGGTTTCTGTAAGATTACATTGGAAAATTTGTCTACCTAGAAGATACTATCACAGAAGCTTGGTTCTGCAGTTCTTAAAACTGTGAATTTGTGTCTGCAAAGATAACATGCCCCTTGTTCACAGCTCAAATGTTATAAAATAAACATACAGAGACAGTCCTTTGGCCCTCTCCAAATCTACACACACAGAACCAACCTCTTATCTCTTAAGTGCTACGTTTCAAGAAATTCAATTAATATAACACTGTTTTCAGGTGGAATAGGTTTAGATAAGGAGGAGATGTTAAGAGCTAAGTGTGAGGAGAGAGGGGCAAGCAGTACAAATTAAAGTGAAACTTTTTTGAGCAGAATACGCCAGAAATCTTGAGGTCTTCTTGAGCGTATTCTCATGGGTGTTTAAGCAAACTCAAGAATGCATGTGCTGTATAATGGTATTGTTTTAGTTAAATGAAACACTTTAAATGTTGCTGTTAATCATTATTTTTCTCCCTCCAATAAAACACAGCAGAAAAGCTGTCCAAACATGAACGATTAACCTATTAAACCGGACAACAAATTTAGAGTCCAGTGGCACCTTTAAGACCAACAATGGTTTGTTCAAGGTATGAGCTTTCGTGTGCGCACACACTTCATCAGATACAAATGTATTTGATAAAGTGTGTGTGCACACAAAAGCTCATACCTTGAATAAACCTTTGTTGGTCTTAAAGGCGCCATTGGACTCACTATTAAACCGGAGATAGCTCACCTTACAATGATTTCAACATTATCAATTTCAAGTGGTAAATTAACGATCATGACTTTCCAGATAGAACTGAAACTAACCTGAAAAGTTGTTACATAGAAAGGAAACCTTCATCTGGGTTGTAAATAGGAAGGCTAGCAAGAGTGAATGTAGAAAACCATGATTTAAATCAAGTCTTGCTGACATTAAAATATCTGGTCCCCCACCTCCAATCTACCCTTCCAACAACCAGCCTGTGACGTCGGCTGGGCTGAGGAGGGGGTGACTAGTGGGCCCAAAGTCACCCATGGCAGGACATGGATTCAACCCCATCCTGTCCCCCCAGCTCCAAGTCTGCTACACTGAACGTTACAACTCCCCCCCCCCCCATTACTCAGGTAGTTAGTAAAATTTATTGTGTAGCCATTACATTTTAAAACAGTGTACAGATTAGACAATTTACAGCACTGGAATCTGAATTAGACTTAAATTATAACCACCTCAAAATACCGGCACATTCAGCATTTAAATTAATTAAAACCTTAAATATAGAGACCCCCCCCCCCTCCAGAAACGCATATACAGCCTCAAACACTGCCGTCTGACAGTCCAATTTCATTTTTTCTCTGTTCTTGGCCCTGATTTTACTAGCCGCTCGGGCGAAGGGTGCGACCCTATAGGAGACTCAGGTAGTAAAAAAAGAGCAGAGAGTTCAGCTGCAGCACCTTAAAGACGTAACAAAATAAAATAAAAAACCCAACACTACTCAGGCGTTACTCCTGGGCAGCCCAAGTCCTAATGCACCCCTCCACCCCGCACTCACTGCAAGAATCAGACAGAATCCCTTTTTAAAAACCCACTGGCCACCGACAGGATTTGCCCCTGCACAGGGTTATTATGGGATTGGCCTCTGTGTGCATGCCTCTCAACCCCCCCCCCCCCGTGCCCACCATAGGCAGACCTACAGAAAAGGGGGGGGGATTAATCTTTCCCGCGCTTTCCTCCTCCTCCTCCTCCTCCTCTCTCATAACGTTACCCTAAAAACCCACCATCGTATTGCGGCTCCGTCCCCTCGTCCTCGGGGAACTCGATGGCTGGGGCCGGGGGAGGAGGAGGCCGCCTGCCCTGCTGCTGCTGCTGCTCCATGATGGCTTCTCTCTCTCTCTCCTCCGCGCCGCCGAGGCCTCCAACCGACGCCGCTGGAGGGGAAAGGGGCGGGCGCGACTAGGCCCGAGCCTGCCTCTGAGCGGGGAGAAGGCCGGGCCGGCCCGCGCGGCGCGCTGTTCTCTCCGGAGGGGAGGCGACTCGGCCTCCTCGCGCCCTCCGGGAGGGGAGTTCCCGAGCTCCCCAAAGGTCCCGTGTGTGTCCCCCCCGTGTCCGGTTGCCAACCCCCCAGGTGGGTCTTGGAGATCTCCCGGGATCGCAGTGGGGCTCCAGGCTTCGAAGAGCGGCTCCCCCCCCCCCCGGAGACAGTGGCCCCTTCGGAGGGCGGACTCTTCACCGAGCTCGGCCCCCCCCCCCCCAAAAATTCTCCAGATGTTTCCCAACCTGGACTTGGAACCAGGGTTCCCTCTCAGCTGAGTTAGTGTGAGCCCAGCTCAGGCTTTTAGCCTCTGGTTCACAGATTTTTGTCTTAGCTCAGGAAGGGTGTTCCCTCTCAGCTGAGTTAGTGTGAGCCAGCTCAGGCTTTTAGCCTCTGGTTCGCAGATTTTTGTCTTAGTTCAGGAAGGGTGTTCCCTCTCAGCTGAGTTAGTGTGAGCCAGCTCAGTTTTTTAGCCTCTGGTTCACAGATTTTTGTCTTAGTTCAGGAAGGGTGTTCCCTCTAAGCTGAGTTAGTGTGAGCCAGCTCAGTTTTTTAGCCTCTGGTTCACAGATTTTTGTCTTAGCTCAGGAAGGGTGTTCCCTCTCAGCTGAGTTAGTGTGAGCCAGCTCAGGCTTTTAGCCTCTAGTTCACAGATTTTTGTCTTAGCTCAGGAAGGGTGTTCCCTCTCAGCTGAGTTAGTGTGAGCCAGCTCAGGCTTTTAGCCTCTGGTTCACAGATTTTTGTCTTAGCTCAGGAAGGGTGTTCCCTCTCAGCTGAGTTAGTGTGAGCCAGCTCAGTTTTTTAGCCTCTGGTTCACAGATTTTTGTCTTAGCTCAGGAAGGGTCTTTCCTCTAAGCTGAGCTAGTGTGAGCCAGCTCACAGTTTTTTAGCCTCCGCCTCACACATTTTGGTCTTCACTCAGGAAGGGTGGCTCCAGTGTTCCCTCTCAGCTGAGTTAGTGTGAGCCAGTTTAGTTTTTTAGCCTCTAGTTCACAGATTTTTGTCTTAGCTCAGGAAGGGTGTTCCCTCTCAGCTGAGTTAGTGTGAGCCAGCTCAGTTTTTTAGCCTCTGGTTCACAGATTTTTGTCTTAGCTCAGGAAGGGTGTTTCCTCTAAGCTGAGCTAGTGTGAGCCAGCTCACAGTTTTTAAGCCTCCGCCTCACACATTTTGGTCTTCACTCAGGAAGGGTGGCTCCAGTGTTCCCTCTAAGCTGAGCTAGTGTGAGCCAGTTTAGTTTTTTAGCCTCTAGTTCACAGATTTTTGTCTTAGCTCAGGATGGGTGTTCCCTCTAAGCTGAGTTAGTGTGAACCAGCTCACAGTTCTTTAACCTCCGGCTCACAGATTTTAGTCCTAGCTCAGGAAGGATGGCTCCAGAGCAAACTGATTTATGCAGCAGCCAAATCACTCGCTCACAACTTTAATGCCAGTGGCTCACAAAAAGCAGGATTTTTGCTCACAAGACTCCACGGGTTAGAGAGGGCATTGCCTGGGATCATAGTGGCTCTCCAGTAGGATTGCCAGGTCTGGGTTGGAAAATACCTGGAGACTTTGGGGGTGGATCCAGGAGAAGGTGGTGAGAGGGGAGGGGCCATAGCGTCCACCATTCAAAGCAGCCATTTTCTCCAGGGGAGCTGATCTCTGTCAGCTGGTGATCAGTTGTAAAAGCGGGAGCTCTCCAGGCCCCACCTGGAGGCTGGCAGCCCTACCACAAAGAAAAAGGAGGGTTAGAGGCCTTTTTTAGCTGGCAACCCTACTTTCCAGGCTTCAAAGAGCAGTTTCCCCTGGATAAAATAGTTGCTTTGGAGGGTGGATTCTATGGCATTGCACCCCTGCTAAGGTCCCTCCCTTCCCCAAGCTCCCCCGCCCCAATCCCACACCCCCAAATCCCCAACTTGGACTTGGAACCCCACTATCGCAAGAGTCTTCATAGAAGTGGATATATATGGCCAATCATATATGCATCTACTGAGAGGGGAAAACGGGGAAAGATCTTGGGGTCGTTGTGGATAGTTCAATGAAAGTGTCAAGTTCTAGGGATGCCAGCCTCCAGGTGGGACCTGGCCCCCCCCCTGGAATTACAGCTCACCTCCAGACTATGGAGATGAAGAAGAGAAGAGATTGGATTTATACCCCACCCTTCAGTACCTGAAGGAGTCTCAGAGCAGCTTACAATCTCTTTTCCCTTCCCGTCCCCTCCCCACAACAGATACCCTGTGAGGTGGGGCTGAGAGAACTCTTATAGAAACTGTTCTTTTTCAAGAACAGCTCTGACAGAACTATGGCTTGCCCAAGGTCATCCGGCAGGTGCAAGTGGAGGAGTGGGGAATCAAACCTAGTTCTCCCAGATTAGAGTCCACTCACTTAACCACTGCAACAAACTCAGTGAACATGTTATAGAGGCAGAAGAGTAGGCAAACGATCAAAGCAAAGCACAGTGAATAAGAAGGAATCGAGTCTTGCACTGCTTTAGAGACTAACAAATTTATTCCAGCACAGGTTTTTGCAGATTAGAGCCCATTTACAAGGTATTACCCCCCCCCCCCCCGAGATACCAGGGTCAAGGGGCCATATAGTAAGAGGCTTGGGCTAGAATTTGGATACCTGCGGATCAGGCACTCTTTCCCAGCCTCACCTACAGGATTGTTGTAAGGATAAAACAGAAAGAAGCAGGACATTTATTGGGTGCCCCTTGGGCCATTTCCTTCCTAAGGAGCTTGTGAGAATAAAACAGAGGAATGGAAAGGGAAAACCAGGAACTGTGCGACCTGTCATTTTATTTCATATGTTTTTGATCTATTAGCCGCCTTAGTGACTCTGATCAGGGCAAAAAGGCAGGGTATCAATGCGGTAAATATCAAATAAATTCCTTTTAGCCAAACTTAAGAATGGTCCTGAGAATGAAAGGAGGAAGAAACTTGTTAGGAGCAGCCTTGGCCTGAACCCTAACATGAGGTTGCCAGCTCCAGGCTGGGAAATCCCTGGAGATTTTATGCGTGGACAGGATGCAAAAAGGGGGGAATGAAAACTCCTGTCTCTGGGGCTAAGCAAACACTTGCCAGCGCCAGGTAGGGAAACCTGGGGATTTTGCAGGTGGAGCCTGGGGGAGGGTGGGGTTTGGGTAGGGAAGGGATCCCTCCGCTAGGTAGAATGCTATAGGATCCCCTTTCTAAAGCAGCCATTTTCTCCAGGGGATCTGCTCTCTGTCCACTGGAGAACCGTTGTGATTCCGGGAGATCTCCAGGCCCTACCTGGAGACTGGCAAGGGGCAACCCTAGGACTGCCCTGAGGATAAGATGGAGGAAGAAAGACAAACTCCTTGGGAAACCCCCCCCCCCCCAAATATGTTAGATTAAAAAAACAAAGCTCCTCTTTTAGCCTGCCTTTCCCCCGCGAGTTTCCAATTCCCAGCCTTTCTTACTAATTTACCGACGACCCCTTGGAAGGCAGCGCCTCCCTGCTCCCCTCGACCTTTGGCGACGGCCCCTAGCGCCGCCCGCAGTTCCGCCGGGCCCCCGCCACGCCCCCTTCCCTGCGCATGACTGGCGGTGGCGGCAGGAGCAGCAGCAGCCGCGCCCCCTAGCGGTGCGAGGTGAGCGCGGCAGGGGCGGGGCTGGTCCCTGCGTGACCCGGAGCCGCGCCGGCCGCGGGGCCCCGGATGCAGGAGGCCGGGCGGAGTGGGGGACGTCATTGTTCCCCGACACGGGCAAGCAGGAGCTGGAGGAGGAGGAGGCGGAGCGGCCGGGCTGAGGCGGAGGGGACCCGGCAGCGCCGAGCCAGGTAGGCGGCGGGAGGAGGGAGCCAGGGAGGCCGGCCGGGGAGTGGAGAGGAGGGCGGCGGCGGAGGAGGAGGACGGGGGGGGGGAGCCCTAGCCTTTCCCGCCGCTTCCCGCTAGGCCCATGCTGGGCCCCGCCCCTCTCCTTGCAGGCGCTCACCCGGGGTGACCCCCGCCCCGAACAGGCCGTGTGTCCGTCCCCCCCCCCCCCCCGATGACAGGAGGGCTGGGCCTGCAGCAGGAGGGTGGGAGCCCAGGGAGGAGGAGGAGGGGGCTGGCTGGCTGGCTGCTGTTGCTCCTCTTCCTCTTCCTCCTCTCCCCCCCCCCACCAGGACAGGGGCTGAGAGGCCTGGTTTCGCTTGGGAGAGGGGAGGAAGTGGGGGTGGGGGATGGTGGAGGCCTTGTCTCATGTGGGGGTCTCCTCCTCCCCCCCCCCAGCAAAGGAGGGGATCACAAGCCTCGTTTAATTTGGGAGGGGGGGTGTTATCTCAATGGAGACCTCATGTACCTGTGCTCTAACCAATGGCCCATCAAGGCAGGGGTTAGAGGCCTTGTTGAATGCGAGGGAGTGGTCTTATTTCCCCCCCCCTCCCCAGGAAAAGGATGGGGGCTTGGAGTTCTTGTTTAATTTGGGAGAGGGGAGGCTCTGCTTTCCTTCTCTCCCCCCCCCCCACAAAGTAGGGTTGCCAAGTCTGGGTGAGAAAATACCTGGAGACTTTGGGGGTGGAGCCAGGAGAGGGTGGGGTTTGGGGAGGGGAGGGGCCTCAGCATGGTACAATGCCATAGAGTCTACCCTTCAAAGCAGCCAGTTTCTCCAGGGGAGCTGATCTCTGTCAGCTGGAGATCAGTTGTAAAAGCAGGAGATCCCCAGGCCCCACCTGGAGGCTGGCAGCCCTACCACAAAGAAAAAGGAGGGTTAGAGGCCTTTTTTAGTGGAGGGGGTCTTCTCCTCTCACGACAACGAAGGGGTTGGAGGCCTTGTTTAATTGAGGGGTCTGCTTCTCCCCCCCCTCAAGAAAAAGAGAGGGGGGAGGCTGGAGGCCTCCTTTCATTTTCCATCCAGACACAGATACACCCACACACACCTCCTTCAGTTACGTGGCTTGCCGTGTTGCTTCCAGAGCGTGCTGGAACGGAATGTGGATAGACCTTAGGCTACCACTGGGTTCCACTCGCAGGTGAAGGACTCAGTGCTTGCCTAACAAAAACAGGGAGATGCCAGAATTAAATCTTGAAGATGCCTTTAAAAACGCCATGGGACAGCTGCCTCTTTGGTTGAAGAAGTGGACTCCTTGTGTGCTGGGATTTATGCTGGGATAAAAATCTTGTCGGTCTTTAAGGTGCCATTACATTTGCTGGCATCTGGTGATGTGGGGTCAAGTCTACAACAGTCCGTGTCAGAATACAATGTTCTATGTCTTGAAGATGCCACAAGATTCACGTGTGTAACATATGTGGGGACGCATGTCTGTAAACATAGGTTTGTTTATAAATAGTGGTCTGTATACATGAAGATGTTTATCAAATGTAAAGGCTGCCTTTCCAGATGAATTCTTGAGGTGAGTCACAATGGAAATAGTAGAACAAAATCATTCCCACCCAACCCCCTGTATTCTTTCACCTGGCATGACCCCTCAGACCCTGTGCCCCTCCATATTAACTTGTATATGGATGTCTAGAATGCAGGTTCCTTGGCTCAAGCAAGCAATGGGGGGGGGGGCGTGGTGTTCTCTGTGCCCTGTTTGTTAGTTTGTTGGCCACCATGTGAGGCAGAATGCTAGTGGTAGACCACTGGTCTGATCCAGCAGGGCACCTCTAATGTGTACCCACAAATACAGAAATGTGAGCATGTGGATGTTTTGTGTATTCATGTAGTAACACACTGGTTTGCATACATCTGATGCATCTGTACACAGATACAGATGTGCGTGCCTAGACATTTGTGTACACACAGACTTGTTCTCTTGCGAATGTACTTGTCTGACGTGCGTTTATGTATGTGTTGTGTGTATATATATATATATGTGTGCAATGTAATCTGCTTTTGTCAGCGTAATGTAAAAAATGTTCTTGTGTCTTTTTTCCTACTCCCCATACTGTTTGAAAACTCCTAAACTGTTTTCCCCCTCCTCAAGCTTTAGCTTCAGAGGAAAATAATTCCAGAGGGCCAGCCATGCCAGTTTGTAGGCATAAAAAGAAAAGCAGGAGTCCAGTGGCACCTTAAAGACAAACAGTCTTTTAGTCTAGTCTAAGCCTTTTGCAGACTAGAGCCTGCTTCTTCAGACACTATAGGCGGGCTCCAGAGCTCATGCTGGGGGCGGGGTGTCAATATTTAAGATGCCGCAAGACTCCTGTTAACTTTGGGATAGGGCATTTTATTTACTTATTGCTGTCTCACAATACCAATGTCTAGGGAATACCTGTAGAACACATTTATTTATTTATTTATTTATCGGCCTTATATGCCGCTCTCCTTGCACGCAGGCTCAAATTTAGAGTCCAGGGGCACCTTTAAGACCAGCAAAGGTTTATTCAAGGTATGAGCTTTTGTGTGCATACACACTTTGTCGAATACCTGGAGAGCCTGTTGTATATGGGAGAATGTATCTTCTTTCTCCTATTTGTCCGGCTGGTGAAGGTTACCCTACTCTCCTGCTCTTTGTGTGATTACCACACGTTTTGCATTCATATACTTGTCTCCCCCCCCCCCTCCAGTGTGAGCTACCCCCTTCTATTATCTCTCCTTGTGTTTGATCTCTGTTGGTTTTAAGGTTCATTTTTACTTTTGCTTCTGTTACCCTTGCCCCTTTTCCCTTCCCTTGGGTGTTGGATTTTTTGTTGGGGTGGGGGGAAGTCTAATGCAGTTCTCTTATAGTGTTACATCCCTCGCTTGGTTGCTATGGACACTGCCTCTCAAATGAGTGATTCCTTTACACTCTCTCCTCCCCCCCCCCCCCCACGTCTGGGAATCAAACCTTGATGTGACAGGGATAGGAGTTGAGGCTGGAGCTCTTGTCTTGTTTGCCTTTTCGCATTCCAAATCTCCCATTCTCAGATAGTCTCAGGTAGTGGTCTTTCAAATCATCTACCACATGGTTCTTTTTTAGCTGGAGATGCTGGGGATTGAACCTGGGACCTTCTGCATGCCAAGCAGATGCTCCACCAAGGGCATTAGAATAGTTATGAATAGTGTGAGATTGTGCTGGTCTGAAGCAACAGAACAAAGTTTGAGTCTGGTGGTGCCTTTGAGACAAACAAAGCTGAATTCTGCTTATAAGCTTTTGTGTGCAGGCAGCACTTCAAAGAGGAAAGTTACACACACTGGAGGGCTAGCACTTTCTGCTGGTGGGCTTCCATCTGGCTTGAAAAGGTGCCGAGCTATTCCTGGAATTAAACTTTGTTTGTCTCAAAGGTGCCACTGGACTCAGACTTTGTTCTATGAATGATGAGGTCTGTGACAGGTTCGAGTTTTGATAGTTTATGGGAGCCTCTGGGTCCAGAGGCTGTGTATCTCTGGATTCTACTTTTTTGGCCGAGTGGGATGGGCAGGAGAAGAAGAGTTAGATTTATACCCCACCCTTCACTAAGACTCTCAGAGCGGTTTACAATCTCCTTTCCCTTCCTCTCCCACACCAGACACCTTGTGAGGTAAGTGGGGCTGAGAGAGCCCTTTTGAGAACTGCTCTTGAGAGAACAGCTCTGAGAGAACTGTGACTGACCCAAGGTCACCCAGCTGGCTGCATGTGGAGGAGGAGTGGGGAATCAAACCCAGTTCTCCAGATTAGAGTCTACTGCTCTTAACCACGACACCAAACTGGAGGGCTAGCCCTTTCTGCTGGTGGGCTTCCATCTGGCTGGAAAGGGTGCCGAGCTCTATAACCCTTCGGCCTGGTGGAGCAGGGGTGCCTTTGGACTCCTCTTGGCTCATGCGCTAGAGTTACCTGAAGTGAATGTCTACACAAGCGTCTGACTGCCTATCCACATGCTCCTTCAGTTGCGCCTTGCTGTGTTCTGGCTCTGAGATGCTGGCACACATGGAGCTGATAGTTCTGTTTAGCAGCAGGTGCCTGGACTGGATGCTCTTTAGTTTCTTCCCAATTACCCTCAGGTAGTGGGAGGGCTGCAGTGGCTCAAGTGGTTAAGACACTGAACTGCAGACAGGAAGGTCAGTAGTTCAGCAGTTTGAGACCTGAGTGCCGCGTGACGGAGTGAACTCCCGTCTCTGGTCCCAGCTTCTGCCATCCTATCAGTTCAAAAGCAAGAAATTGCAAGTAGATAAATAGGTACTGCTTCGGGGGGAAGGTAACAGCGTTCCATGCACCTTGGCATCTAGTCACGCCCGCCACATGACCACGGAAACTTCTTCGGACAGCGCTGGCTCTTCAGCTTGGAAACGGAGATGAGCACCGCATCCCTAGAGTCGTATTCGACTGGCTTTCGAGCAAGGGAAACCTTTACCTAGTGGCATGTGGGGTGGGGGGCATCCTTCACGTTTTTAAAATTGAGGTTGACTCCCTCTTACTAGAAGGCAGGCCAGTGCAGCAACCTGCCAGCTGCCGCTTCAGGGCGACGTCCCTTCCAACAGGGCGGCCTGCGTGTCTCGAACAAGTCTTGCTTGAATGAATGGAGGCTTTGCAGCTGTGGTACTCGGCTCACACAGCTTCCTGGGCTTTCTTGCAAGACATAACAGTGCAGTGCAAGCCAGAATTGCGCCCATTGCCTTCAGTCAGCTCGGAAGGGTGTAACTCCGCTAACAGGTAGCGAACGAATGTTTACGTTTCTAGTGTTGTTGGCAACGTGCTCAGCAGTCATCCCCTTTCTAGAAAACGATTTGCACGCACACCCTGGAAAGGATACAGCGAATGCTTTATGATATTCCTTCACTTTTTCTCTGGTTTCCCCTGATTTATTGCTGTATTTCGCAAGCGGAGTCAAAGCACTCTTGACCTGTTCAGGAAGGGAAATTAGAAACGGTATCTCCCCCTATTTAATCAGCTCCACCTGAATTTACACCTTCATTTCATGACGGCTGTTTTTATCAGAGCAGAAGATGGACTTTGTTCATTTATTCAGTCTCAGAGTTGGGGAGGACCACCAGGGCCATCTAGCCAACCCCCCTGCCTGTGCAGGAATGATGACTGTGATATCCCTGACTAATAGGTATCCCGTCGGTATTTAAAAGCCTCCAAGTTGGCTTCCGTTACTGGGCTTGCTGCAGGCACTTCTGGAAGGATGCACTTTGGGATCTTGCTCTTGGATTGTAGGTTATCCAGAGTCCAAATTCATTTGGCTCCATTCTTCTCCTGCATGAACAAATCTGCTCGGAATTGTGCCTAGGTGACTCGCAGCTGAATTGCTGCCTAACAGACTTTGTAATTGACTCCATTGTAGAATGTCTGAGCCTGGCCAGCCGCCCTCCTTGCCAAGTTGTACTTTCCCCCCCTGGTTAATAAGAGAGAGGATTATGTTAAGGAAGAACTCTGCTTTTTGTTTGGAACAAAGAGCAGCCAGACACATGCAGGAAATGAGTAAAACCTCGAGCATGTTTGAGCGCCGGCACAGAGATGCGTTTTCCCAGTATGATTTTGTTACGTTATTGGGCAACGTTTGTAATTTGAACCCTGTAGTTCTGAAAAGGAAACCTGATTTAATAGGCACTTCTGAGAACGTGCGGCTTCGGAGGACGATGAAAGCTGTTAAATTTGCTTTATTTAACCTAGTAATTGTGGAGTGTTTCCTGCATTCATCTTAATTACTTCTCAGTGACGGTTCGTTTGTACTGTGGGTTTTTTAGACCTTGAGTGGTGTAAACTGTGGAAGGGCTTCTGTGTGACGGGCCTTCACAGAAGGGGCCTCGAGTAGCCTGAGATGTTGGCAGTAAGGTGTTTGGATCTCTAGTGTTCTAACCCCCCCCCCCCCCCACGCAGCCCACCCCGCAGCTCCTGCCACTGACTTGGAATTTTCCTCTCTGCTAGATCTTCCTTTGCTCCATTCTACTCCATGATCTTGGAGGGCCACAAGGAAATTACCACCTGCATTAACATGATGCTGTCTATAGTCCGGCCCTTCCATTTTGCAGTTCCACTGGAGCAAGGAGCAGTCACCCATTTTCACCACTCACTCGGCAAGCAAGGCCAGCTTGCGCGGCTCTTGCTGTTTTCCTCAGCCGTTCTTTGCTCTGTGCTTGCATTTTTGGTGAGGGTCCCGCTTCCAACTTGGTGAATGACCTGTGGAAAGCAGGAGAAAAATTCCAAGTTTCACCCTTTGAAAGGCCAGACTGTTCCCTAGGACTGCTGGGCCTGCGGGGGGGGGGGGGGGGCGGGATCTTGCTTCCTGGACTGGAGGCGACGGCCATCCCATGTCCACCTGGCCAATTCCATTTGCTGTTTCCTTTTAGCAGAGGGTGAACCAGGTTACTGCAAATTCTCAATCCCACCCTTTCCCAAAATAAATTTAGTGGGAGGAAAGGGGTTGCGATGCCGTTGTGCAAACTCACCATTTTTCTTAAGCAACTAAAAATCTGACCTTGTGACCCTGGGGGAAAGAACCACACATTTATGGGGAATATGCCTACGGTTCTTCCTGGAGGGTGGGTGACAAAAGCAGAAACAAAATTAATATAAGAACATAAGAGAAGCCAATGTTGGATCAGGCACTCTGTCACACAGTGGCCAAAAACACCAGGTGCCCTCAGGAGGTCCAGCAGTGGGGCCAGGACACTAGAAGCCCTCCCACTGTTGCACCCCCCCCAAGCACCAAGAATACAGAGCATCCCTTGCCCCAGACCGAGAATTCCTATCTATACCTTGTGGCTAATAGCCTCTGCTCCATATGTTTATCCAATTCGCTCTTGAAGCCGTCCATGCTTGTAGCTGCCACCACCTCCTGTGGCAGAAATTCCATGTGTTAATCACCCTTTGGGTGAAGAAGTAACACAATTGCGGATGGGGTGCTTCATTAGAATTTTGGATACAGTACAGAAACTAAGTGGAAGTCCTTTTTAAGACAGCTGGCTCGTACAAAAGTTACTTGCGTCCTGCCCCAGCAGTCCAACTTGGAGGAGGAAAGAAGATGACACCGTGGGGGGAAAACCTTGTTTAACAACAGAATGGATGTCATTAAAAAGAACATTTTTCCACCCAGCTTGTATCCATGGCATTCATAACAGTAGTATTCTGGGTACGAAAATCTTTGTAAACCATTTTATATAACAGAACACAGTTGGAGTCCAGTGGCACACTTTAAGACCAACAAAAGTTTACTTCTGGGTATAAGCTTTCGTGTGCATGCGCACTTCTGAAGAAGTTGGTCTTAAAAGTTGCCACTGGACTCAGACTTTGTTCTGGTTTATGTCAGAGTGCTTTCCTTCTAAAGGCCAAAGAATCCTGTTCTTCTCTGGGTTTCTTTCAGGCTAGACGTCTTTGTCTTTGGCCACCTTACAAAAACTCTTTAAGGTTGTCCCCAAAGCTCTTTCCAAGCCATCAGAAAGTGTTTGAGCAGGTTTACGCTTGCTGTTTAAGGCAGGCACTGTTATTTAAATAGAAGATATAGACGTGGGTTTTTTTTAGTTTCACGAAGGCCTCTGTACATGGGGATTGTTGGAAAGGATGATGTGGCCATGTTGCTGGAAAACCAGTGTGAGAGAGGCACGGCCGCACCGTTTGGGTTTGAGAGATGCCTTTTTCATTTTGTTGTGACCAAGTGCACTTCGTGTAGGAAAAGAACAACTGTTTCTCTTCTTCACTTGGTAAACTGAATTGACCTTGCTTTGCCACCCGTCAAAAAGGTTTTGTTGTTTTTTCCCCCTCCTCCTTTTATAGAGATGAACAATGACCATAGTTGACAAAACATCGGAGTCCTCAAACACTTCCGGCTGTCAGACGCAGCCTGGTAACTCCCTGGTGCCGGCTTCTGGAGAGATGGAATCAGGCTCTGGAGGATGGAGCACTGTGTCTTCTCTGGAAGCTCCGAAACGCAAGATCTCCTTGGGACCAGTGCCGGGAGCTGCCGTTTATTCCAATTCATCCGTTCCAGATAAATCCAAACCCTCCACTCAGAAGGATCAGTGTAAGTCTGCCCCTTAGTAGAACTCACACACCAACTTTTTGGGATGTCTCTCTTGGTGCAGGAATTCCTTCTGCGAATGAGCGTTTCTCTGTTTTTCATTTTAAATGCTGAAGAATCAATGAGAACATTGGAGGTGGAAAGTTCCATCAAGTCACAGCTGACTTACGGCTAGGGTTTTCAAGGGTTTTCAAGGCAAGAGACATTCAGAGGCGGTGTGCCATTCTCTGCCTCTGTGTAGCAACCCTGGGCTTCCTTGCTGGTCTCCCATCCCATATACTAGCCAGGACTGACCTGGCTTAGCTTCCAAGATCGGACAAGATCTGGCTAGCCCGGGCCATCCGGGTCACAGCAATCACGCAATGCATTAGTCATCCGAGGTGATCTGCATTTTGTTATGTATATCAGGGCTCATTTCGTAGCAGGAGCTCCTTTGCATATTAGGCCACACCCCCCCAATGTAGCCAATCCTCCAAGAGCTTACAGTAGCCCCTGTAAGAAGAGCTCTGTAAGCTCTTGGAGGATTGGCTACATTAGGGGTGTGTGGCCTAATATGCAAAGGAGCTCCTGCTTGAAAAAGAGCCCTGCCTATTACACGATTCCCATCCGGGGGAAAGCCACGTTTTGAATCAGTGGGATAAATTCATTTTGGCTGTCTTCCGCTGGGTCATCACTCACTCTATGCAGCTGCATCTATGGGGGTCATTTTTCCTGGAGGGTTCTGGAGTGTAGGAGCAGCCCGTCCTGTGTCTCCGCAGTAAGCTCAGCAACCAGAGATGTCAGAGATGGCATCCAGGGCTCTTATGCGGCCCGTGAGCAACTGATGCAAGGGAGGGAGTGCTGGGGGGGGGGGAGTGGGCGGAGCCACTCCATTGTGGCTTCAGCACAGCAGAACAACCTCGCCTGCAGCAGTCGAGCATCATGGGAGCATCTGCCCAGCATTGCACTGCTGCCTCTCCGGTCCGCCCATGTGGGGTTTCCTCTGCACCCCCCTCCCACCCCAGGGGGCCTTGCCGTGAGGACACACCCACTCGGGGCTTACCAGCTGCTGTCCTTTATACAGTTTCTGTCTCCACTACCTGGCATTACGTTTAATGTTACACATGTCCCGGCCCGACAAAGAGACGTTTATGTCAGATCCGGCCCTCGTAACAAATGAGTCTGACACCCCTGGCGTCGCAAGTTAAACCCATAACAAAAACGTGTACTGTTTATATATGGAAGAGTTCTCCTTTTTACCATCATGCAAGTTAACGGGGCTTGCCATAAATCACTCAGGAGAGAGCTACGAGGACCGAAAAAGAAGAAGTATCTGTGCTTGTTTTCCTTGGCAGGTTTCTAAGTAGGGTTTGTTTGTTTGTTTAAGAGCCATGTCTTACGGATGGTGTTTAAAAGCTGTCCAAGCAGCTGCTCTGTCCCACCTTTAGTGATCCCAGTTTCTTCCAAACCCCGTGTCTTTGGCAGCTCTCGGTGACGGCATCGCTCCACCGCAGAAGATCCTCTTTCCAGCCGAGAAGGTGTGCCTGAAATGGCAAAAAATGCACAAAGTCGGAGCTGGTCTCCAAAACCTCGGCAACACGTGTTTCGTCAACTCGGCTCTGCAGTGCCTGACTTACACGCCCCCTCTAGCCAACTACATGCTTTCCCTGGAACACTCCAAAAACTGTGAGTACCTCTGTGGCCTCTTTTCTGCCTTTCTTTGGCATTCGAAAGGGAGGCTGAAACGTTTCCCTCTTTGCTCAGCCAGGTGTTTTGAAAGAAGCTGGAGAGTATTTAACGGGTCTTGACTTTGCTCTCAGAATGGAAGCCGCCATAGTGCGGGGGGGGGGGTGTTCCATCATGTGTATCGACATCTACACACTGTGCGTTGGAGCTCAGAACTATGCCGCTAGTTCCAAGCCCCCAACTGGACTTGAGATTCTTGAACAGCTGCTCCTCCTCTTGCACCTTCCAAATGCTTCATGGCAAACCACTTTGAAATGGAGGGGGCTTTGAAAAAAAAACAAAACCCAGTTTGCAGTATGGCTTGGGGGAGGGTCTGCTACTGAAGGAGGGGGAAGCCCCCCAACCCCCCTGGGCATACCCAAGCGCAGGGACTGACTGAAAGGAACTCCTTGGATCTCAGCCAGTACATTTCTGCCTTTGAAATGTACATTAGCAATTCAAAAATATCCAGCCATGTATACATTTCGCAAAAGGCAAAAAAAGGGGGGGGGGACTTGACTATTTCACTCGATGGAAGTGACAAACATCCCGACGAATGGGGCATTTGATACCAGACTAATTTGGAGAATTCGCGCAGCTACCACAGGCTTGTTTTACTAGTTGTAGCAAATATATACCGTAGTATTCAAGACTCCTGGTCTTATTTGTATATGTATATACAAAATTCTGAATGCATGTATTTTTGGATGTGTGTCACTTTATAATAAGGAATACTGACCACTGACGAAGGCCCATATGGTAGTTAGGTCAAATGCGTATGGTCCTTAGGTCAAAAGTTTTATCCATCAGTTTGATATGCACTGCAATTAGTTCTCTATGAACCTAGTTTTAATGTCTGATACTTGGATTGTCTCTTTTAATTTAATTTTGTTTTATTTATGTGTACACCCTAATAAATGTCTATATTTTTCATAATAATTCTTTTGTTAGCTTGACCCTCTCGATTCGCAGCTCGCATACATTTCGCAAAAACCGTAGGCATACATAAAGAAGGCAGGATACCTTTTTTTTTTCTTTTGAGGACATAGCCTGTATGCTTCAGAGTAGCCATATGGGAGAGGAATTGTGTTCTTGGTTTTATTTTGTGCTAGTTCACAGAAACATCAATTAATACAAATAACTAGGGATGGGCATGAACCACTCCATGAACCTAATTTTACCATAAACACAGCCAGTTCATGGGTTCACGAACCAACTTGGCTTTCAGAGGTTTGTGGGATTTATAGTGAGAAGTGGGGGGGGGAGTGAGAGGGATCGCTGAAATGGCTCACATCCATTTCAGCCAAACAGTGGGGCTGGTGCGTCAGTAAACTGTTAGGCTGAAATAGATGGAAGACATATCAGCCATCTCACTCCCCACTGCCGTTTCCAAGCACTCGCTTTAAATGGCTTTTGCAAAACAAAGTCCAGGCGGCAAGTTCACGCAGAAGCAAGTAAATTTGCTTCCCGGACTTAACTTGTGTGTGGTATGGCTTTAAATGTTCCCTTTAAATGGCTTTTGCAAGACAAAGTCCAAGTGGCAAATTCACCCGGAAGCAAGTAAATTTGCTTCCCGGACTTAACTTTTGTGTGGTATGGCTTTAAATGTTCCCTTTAAATGGCTTTTGCGAGCTGCACTACACACAAGTGAAGTCCAAACAGCGAACTCACTCACTCCTGGATGAACTTGTAGGTCAGACTTCCCTTGCACACAGTGCCACTTGCAAAAGCCATTTAAAGGGAATGTTAAAGGGAGATCTTCCCCCCTCTTTCCATTCTGCTGGCCTTGGGAAGCCACTGCCAGCAGAAAGGAAGGAAGACCCCCCGCCCACACACACACACTGCATCATGAACCTCACTAAACAAACTGTTTCGTTAAATGGGGAGCTTTGTGAAGGTTCGTGTGACCCCACAAACCAGGACAGATATCCATTTTCCTGGTTTGTGCCCATCCATACAAATAACACAAAAAAGTACTTGTTAAAACAATTGTTATCAAAGAATATCATGTATATAAATTACAATAATTTTGCCCCTCTCTTCCGTTACCTAAATCATACAGATTTATCATGTTTTTTTTCCAGGAGAAAGGAAAAGCAGTTAAAATGAGATTTTAAGAGAGCACATTATGTAAATAATCTATTGAGATGAAAGAAAAAATGGTCACTTTTAAGAATATTGTTGTCAGACCTGTTTCCAGTGTACTTAAAATGACTGCCCTTTCTCAAGAAAGTGTTTCCCTTACTCTCTTTGGCCTCTCCTAGTTGTATAGTTTTACTGAATATTAATTAAGTGATCTCATAGTCTCTTAATCTGTTTTTGGATTGATGGGAATTCACTGTGCATTCGTGCGACTGTTAAAGAGACAAGAGGAGATGGACTCCCATTGGCTGAGCAGGACTAGAATGACTGGCCAATAAGAACTTGGCAGGCTTTGCTGCCAAAAGCATAGATTTCAATGCAAGTGAGCAGCAAAGGGGAGGGCGGAGCCAGAAGAGGATGGACTTTGTGGATTGCTTGCAACGTGTGATCCTTCTTTGCCCGAGATTTGTGGGGTTACCATTTGGCATGTTCTTCCCACTCAGGTAACGAGCAAGGATTCTGTATGATGTGTATCATGCAGTCTCACATCAACCTGGCCCTCTCCAACTCCGGCAGCACCATCAAACCAACGTCTGTCATCAATGACCTCCGACGTAAGCCAAGCCAACTTCTTTTTCAAATAAATCTGGGGTTTTTTTTGGGGGGGGGGGCATCTAGTTTATGCTGCCTGCTTAAAGCCAGATCTTCTTACATGTTGATGTTCATGTTGGTTTTGTTTGTTAGATTTCTACGCTGCTTCTTTATCTTGATTGACCACGATAGGTTAAATGTAATCTCCTTTATTTGTCAGGAATAGCAAAGCATTTCCGTTTTGGAAGTCAGGAAGACGCGCATGAATTCCTCCGCTATACTGTTGATGCTATGCAGAAAGCGTGCCTCAACGGTAGCAACAAGTGAGTGGTTAGCAGAATCGCTGTTTTTGTTTTTCACCTTCGGATCTGTTTCCCTGTATGTACACTGAAGCAAGGCCTTTGACTTTTAAGTAATCTGCCTGTTTCTGTAACCTCCTTCCAGGTTGGATCGATACTCACAAGCCACTACTCTCATTTATCAAATATTTGGAGGATATCTGAGATCTAGAGGTATGTTTTTTAAATAGCTTCACTCATAGAATGGGTTTGGTGTACAGTGCTGGGGACGTCAGTTCCCGCTGCTTTGCTCTGCGCTGAACACCTTTTGTTTTCTTTTCAGTAAAGTGCATGAACTGCAAAGCAGTTTCTGATACTTTTGATCCGTACCTGGATATTCCATTGGAAATAAAGGTATGAGAACTTGTTAGTGGGGGGAAAGTGACTAAAATGACATTCATGGGTGCATAAATTTATTGGCGGGTGGTTGGAGCTGTATTGGAATGACTCTTATTTGGAGCTCCAAACCAAAATGTAGGAATACTATCACGGGTGCCAGTTCTATGCCATTTCAGTAAAGTCTTAGGACTCTGTTGCATATATGAAAATTGTAAGAATGGTAAATATTGCTTGTTGCTAAGGCAGCATTCATCCTGACACTGAGCTACGATGTGGTGGTGGAAAGCACTGCCAAGTCACAGCCGAGTTATGGCGGCCCTGTGGAGTTATAAATAGAACAGACGTTACCGTGATCAATTTACTAATGCACTTTCCAATTCTATATCAATCTTCCTTGCTTAATTTAATCATGCTTAATACTCATTCATAATCATATAAATATCATAGTTGTATGAAGAAAGGTTGAAGCGCTTGGGGCTCTTTAGCTTGAAGAAACGATGGCTGAGGGGTGACATGATTGAGGTTTATAAGATTATGCATGGTGCATAGAGCAGGTAGAGGAAGAAGTCCTTTTCTCCCTTTCTCACCATACAAGAACTCCTGGGCAGTCCATGAAATTGCTGGGTAGTTGGGTTAGAACGGAGAAAAGGAAGTACTTCTTCACCCAAAGAGTGATTAACACGTGGAATTCACTGCCACAAGAGGTGGTGGCGGCTACAAGCATGAACGACTTCAAGAAGGAATTAGATAAAGATATGGAGCAGAGGTCCATCAGTGGCTATTAGCCACAAAGTATAGATAGGAACTCTCAGTCTGGGGCAAGTGATGCTCGGTATTCTTGGTGCTTGGGGGGGGGGGACAGTGGGAGGGCTTCTATTTATTTATATTTATGCTTCATTTTTATACCCCGCCCTCCCCACAAGCAGGCTCAGGGCAGCTTACAAGGGCATGCAGCGCCAACCCAATACATCATAAAACTGTTAAAATACAGCACAGTGCTAAAACAGTTACAAATAACTTATAGTACATTACAGTAATTTACAATAAAATGCTTCCAGTCATAATGATCGTCAGTTGGACTCTTCCGATGGCTTCCTTCCAGGGTTGGGGGTCCGCTCTCCCATGACCGCCCGGCCTGGGCTGCATTCAGATGGTCAAGCGTTCAGGTGTTCAGCTGTCTAGAGGGCCCTCATCCCAGATGTTACTCACAGTAGGATGGTACTACCGGTGGCGGCTCCTAACCAAAGGCCTGGCAGAAGAGCTCCGTCTTGCAGGCCCTGCGGAACTGCATTAAATCCCGCAGGGCCCTGACCTCCTTGGGGAGCTCATTCCATCAGGTAGGAGCCACCACTGAGAAGGCCCTGGCCCTGGTTCCGGGGAGCCTGGCCTCCCTGGGGCCCGGGACACAAAGTCGATGGTACAACCCCAACCGTAGTGCTTGCTGGGGTATATATGGGGAAAGGCGGTTCCTCAGGTATGTTGGACCTTGGCCGTATAGGGCTTTAAAGGTAAGTACCAGCACCTTGAAGTGAACTTGGTATGCTATAGGCAGCCAGTGCAGCGCCACCAGCACAGGCCAGATATGGTCCCATCTTGTGAGACCCATCAATAGCCTGGCCACGGCATTCTGCACCAGCTGCAGCTTCCGGGTTTGCACCAGGGGCAGCCCCATGTAGAGAGCGTTACAGTAGTCCAACCTCGAGATGGCCGTCGCATGGATCACTGTAGCCAGGTCCTCATGGCCGAGGAAGGGAACCAACTGCCGTGCCAGCCGAAGATGGTAAAAGGCTGACTTGGCAGTGGCTGCTACCTGGGCCTCCATTGTCAAGGAGGGATCCAGGAGCACTCCCAAACGCCTTACTCCCGACGCAGGCACCAGTGGCGCCCCGTCCAAGCTGGGGGGGCGGGATCCCCCGCCCCAGACACAGGACCTCCATCTTTGCCGGGTTCAATTTCAGCCGACTCAGTCTGAGCCAACCAGATACGGCATGCAATGCTTGGTCCAGATCTTCTGGGCTGTAGCCGGACTGGCCGCCCAACATCAGATAGAGCTGGGTGTCATCAGCGTACTGGTGACATCCCAGCTCATGCCTCTGAGCAATCTGGGCAGGGGGGCGCATGTTAAACAGCATTGGGGAGAGCACTGCCCCTGGGGCACACCACAGTCAAGCAGGTGCCTCATGGACTGCTGTTCCCCAAGCACCACCCTTTGTCCCCGACCCTGGAGAAAGGAAATTTTCTAGTGTCGTGTCCCCACTGCTGGACCTCCTGAGGGCACCTGGTGTTTTTGGCCACTGTGTGACAGAGTGTTGGACTGGATGGGCCACTGGCCTGATCCAACACTGGCTTCTCTTATGTTCTTATATATACAAATAATCACATACAATTGTTCAAATATGAACATGAAACCAGCCCTTCAAATGATACCCCAAGGTAGGGACACCACCAAAATCCTGAAAAGAATCCTCAAGAAAAATCTCACAACTGTAAATTGTAGCTGTGCGTTATTCCACTGGGGAGTCTCCCAGGACTTCACCACTTTTCCAATATGGGTATGTAGTAATCCACTTCTGTATTCCAGTTAGCAGTCCAAAGGGAATCCCCCACGTATGTACACTTAGCAACAGGTGCACAGCCCTTCTGTTTACAAAAGGTCCCGGGTGGCAAACAGTTGACTAGAAATGCTCATTTCACACACACACACCCCGTTTCTTCACAGTTGGGACATCAAAGCAAGTGTATCTTTTCTGCGATCAATATGGATTAAGCAAGGAAGATACCTTAGAGTATCATGTGAAGGACTGGTTTTGATGTTCACATTGGAAAATGTGTATGTGATTATTTGTATATGATTATGGTATTTATATGATTATGACTAAGTATTAAGCGTGATTAAATTAAGCAGGGAAGATTGATATAGTATTGGAAAGCGCAATAGTAAATTGATCACGGTAACTTTGGTTCTGTGTATAGACATTCATTTCCGTGATCCTCTCTTCCGTGGCCCCATAGAGTTTCCAAGGCAAGAGAGGTTCAGAGGTGGTTTTGCCATCGCCTACCCCTGCAGAGCAACCCTGGACTTCCTTGGTGGTCTCCCCTCCAAGAAATAACTGGATAGCTTTTGAAACCTGATGAGATTGGGCTCACCTGGGCAGGATATGCCTCCCTTTAAAACCGGGGAAATAATTTTACAGTGTTTGTGGGCAATTTGGGGAGGTCGTAAAGGAGGTGTTCAATTCATTCATTCATTCATTCCATTTATACCCCGCCCTGTCCCGCAAGTGAGCTCAAGGTGGCTTGCAACATGTAATCCATAAAGCAATAAAAACCATAAAGCAGTCCATGGCGCGATAATATCATCAGACCCCCATGCCTCATATCAGGTGAATATGGGTGCTCCAGTGCCCAACAATATTATCTGACAGCAGGCGCTGGGAAAGGGGCCGTAAACGGGAGGCCAGAATGGTTGAACGTTAGAGCATTCTTGGACTTTTTGATGACTTGCTTTTAATCATTTGGGCATTGGAAAAGTAGCAGCCCTAATGGCCCCGACGAACCTGATGTTGTTCGAGATTAGAAGCTAAGCAGGAGCAGTCCTTGGATGGGAGGCCATCAAGGAAGACGGGGGCGGCTATGTGGAGGAAGACCAGGGCCAACCACCACCTCTGTTCCGTCTCTGGCCTTGGATACCCCATGAGGTGGAACTCGGTGGGGTCCCCGTGGGTTACTTGCTGCTCGGCGGGGGGAAAGGTCTCTTTTTCAAGGTAAACCCTGGAGGGTCTGTGGCAAATTAGTCTTTAAAAGCTTGTGGAACTCACTGCAGTTCCTTTCTTTCTGCTAATTTTTCCTTTTCTTTTCCTTTTTTTTTTTAGACTGCTCAAAGTGTTAACAAAGCTCTGGAGCTCTTTGTCAAACCAGAACAACTGGATGATGAAAACTCATACAAATGTAGCAAGTAAGAAGAAAACAAAGCTCCCTTTGATAAATCTGATTTGACCCCATTTGTCTTGTAAAGTTTTCAGAAGAATTTGGCTGGCATTTGATCCGTGACCAACAGACAAAATAGCGTACACTGATATTATAGATATCGTTCATAAGTCTCTTGTGATAACACAGTACAGCATGTGCTCTCTTGCTTTGGATTCTTATTTGTTGATTCGGGAAATTTGTACGCCACCTCTCCAGACCGGCCTGAGGCAGCTCCCAGCAATAAAAACAAATGCAAGCAAACAGACAGTAAAAAACAAGTCCCATCAGTGAAAACAAGCCAGTAAAAGCAAGCCAGGGCATAAACAGATGTAGAGCGCGGAATGTGATCGATAAGACAGTTCTCAGGCTATAATACAGCTAAAAAAAGATGGAACTCCTTAGTTAAAAGCCTGAGTGAAGAGAAATAGCACCTAAAGGGAAGGACAGTGGGTGCCAGGTGAGCCTCGAAGGGGAGAACACTCCACACGTGCGGTGCCGCCACCAAAAAAGCCCTGTGTTTTGCCACCAGCTTCCTGATCTCTGCAGGCACAGAGAGCGGGGCTTGAGAAGAGGATCCGAATTGGTGGGCGGGACAAGTATCCCAGCCGCATGCCAACAAAGGCCTTCCAAGACTTTGAACTGCACCCAGAAACAGATCTTTCAAATGCAGGCCAAATAATTTTAAAAATGGCAAGTTACGCCCCTTCTCTCCCTACCCTGAAAACTCTTGGAAGGTTGAGAGGGGTGGAACATTCTGGGGTACCTTGTTTTTCGTTTCCTCCTCCTCCAAGTTTCTGTCTCGAAAAGATGCAATGAATTGATGAAAGTCCAAGACTTAGATCTCTACTGATTTCCAGCACCAGCAGACTGTAATTTGAGCTTCAGGAAGTCAGATGAATATACAGGAAAAAAATAGGCTTGGAGCTGATCTGTGTGTGTCCTCTAATTTACATTTTAGGTGTAAAAAGATGGTTCCTGCCTCAAAAAGATTGACAATCCATCGGGCTTCAAACGTTCTCACCCTGTCCCTAAAACGGTTTGCAAATTTCAACGGTGGGAAAATTGGAAAGGTAATCGAACTTGAGCACTGCCATTACATCTGTGTTAGATTTCATAGCTCCAGACAGGCACGTGAAGAATATAGAACTATGCTGGGAACTCTGGTTCCAAGCTTAGTGGTGCTAGCAGTGCCCTCTGATTGCCTTTTGGTTGGTCACAGCCAAGTCCTTCCATATCAGACACAGACTTTTGCCCTTGCTGTGCATGTTGTCAAGAGCCGTTTTTTAAGTTCTGTGTTCTGCTGTTTAGCCGTGAACTTTGGAAAACGTTTTTGTACCTGGATGGTCCTTTTTTATGATGCACGTAGCTTTTATTTTGATTTTTAATTGGACAAGAAGTTAATTGTTTCTTCTGCTAAAAGCACCTCAGAGAAATGCACGCCTCTCCATTCTGTTTCAGGAAGTGAAATATTCCGAACATTTTGATATGCGCCCATACATGTCCCAGTCAAGCGGAGACCCAGTTATTTATGCGTTGTATGCAGTCATGGTGCATGCCGGCTTCAGCTGCCATGCTGGACATTACTACTGCTACATCAAGGTAAATATTCTCTTGCTCTAAAACTTCTGTGGGATTGAGCCCCAGCTGAATTCTCAGTTGGCGTGATTTGCTGAAAGACAAAGGAGGCAGCGGAAACTGCTTGGGAACATTGGATTGGCCTGACGTTTCTGTGTGGAATGGAAAAGAATGCGAACACAGTGATGTCCAGTGTTCCTTCTAAGCTGAGTTAATGTAAGCTAGCTCTCAGTTTTTTAGCCTCTGGCTCGAACAGTTTTGTCTTGGCTCAGGCAGGAGGGCTCCAGAGCAAACTGATTGATGCAGCAGCCAAATCGCTCGCTCACAACTTTAATGCCAGTAGCTCACAAAGTAGAAATTTTTGCTCACAAGACTCCACAGCTTAGAGGGAGCATTGGTGACATCCACAGCGGTACATGCTGTATGACATCATCTTCCTGTGACTTCGATTGGGGCACGCGAAAAGCAGGGGTGGTGGTGGTGATTGTTGTTGTTTTAACACTCACAAAGAATTTGTAAAAGCCAGCAAAGAGGCACATGGACAACAATGATGTCACCTTTTGGTTCTGCCTTTCCTCTAAAGAGCTCAGGGTGCTTTTATTCTCAGGACAGCCATGTGAGGTATTGTTTCAATTAGGTATTTAATAATAATAGTTATTGGCAGTTCCGGTATGGCATGCGGATTGGTTTAATATCTGCAAAGAGAGCTCCAGGTTAACGGCACAATCTGTAGAAAACCTTTTTTAAATCCTGCCCTTCCTTTCAGGTAGCTCAGAACAGCACCCCTGCATCTTCCCATCTCCTTCCTCACCCCTCACCACGGGGTGGATCCTTAACCCGGTCCTCCTCCTGCATGGAGCAAACTCTGAAGCCTTTCTCTAGCCTAAGAGTATCCCTTCCACTTCAGTGGCTCTTCTGTTAGAGGACTCCCCCCAGTAACTACATGAGGTAGGTTAGGTTGAGAGAGAGAGAGAGAGAGAGAAAAGCTCCAACTTGCGCAGTGTTGGGGGAAGGCTTGGACTTGGATCTCATAAGAACCTAAAAGAAGCCAATGTTGGATCAGGCCAGTGGCCCATCCAGTCCAACACTCTGTCACACAGTGGCCAAAACCACCAGGTGCCCTCAGGAGGTCCAGCAGTGGGGGCAGGACACTAGAAGACCTCCCACTCTTGCCCCCCCCCCAAGCACCAAGAATACAGAGCACCACTTGCCCCAGACTGAGAGTTCTTATCTGTACTTTGGGGCTAAGAGCCACTGATGGACCTCTGCTCCATATGTTTATCTAACTCCCTCTTGAAGCCGTCCATGCTTGTAGCCGCCACCACCTCCTGTGGCAGTGAATTCCACGTGTTCGTCACTCTTTGGGGGAAGAAGGGCTTCCTTTTTATCTGCTCTAACCCGACTGCTCAGCAATTTCATCGAGTGCCCCCCGGGTTCTTGTACTGTGAGAAAGGAAATCTCCTTTGGCCTTTGACACTTAACTACTGTGTCATACTGGTTCTTGGCTTTTGCTTCTTCTGTGAAATCACAGCTGACTTATGGCGACCCCACAGGGTTTTCGAGGTGAGAGACATTCGGAGGTGGTTTGCCATTGCTTGCCTCTGCGCAGCAACCCTGGACTCCCTCGGGGATCTCCCTTCTAAGACCATCCCTACTTAGCTTCCAAGATATGATAGCATCAGGTTGGCCTGGGCTATCCAGGTCAGGGCAGCTCTTGGCTATAGAAGACTGCAAAAATGTGTGTATGGGGTATGGCAAGCCGTTGGATCAAAATATGTATACCTTCATGGTACAACTTGTGCTATACCTTTCTTCCACTAGATGGCAGGCTGTCTTTGGGCCAGGATTAGAGAGTGGTTTGGGGGGGCAGTGTTTGAGCTGAAGCTCCAATACTTTGGCCACCCAATGAGAAGGGAGCACTCCCTGGAGAAGACCCTGATGCTGGGGAAGACTGAAGGTCAAAGAAGAAGGGGACAGCAAAGGATGAGATGGTTAGACAGTGTTATTGATGCAGCGAACATGAAATTGAGCAGACTTTGGAGGGCGGTGGAGGACAGGCGGGCTTGGCGTGATGTGGTCCATGGGGTCGCGAAGAGTCGGACTCGACTGTGCGACTGAACAACAACAACACGTATTTGAGTAAAAATTGGAAAATTGGTGTGAGGGGGAGTATTTCAAGGTAGAAGGAGGAGAAACTGGTTCTTCTGACAAGGTTTGAGTCTAGTGGCACCTTTAAGACCAACAATATTTAATTTTGGGTATAAGCTTTTGTGTGCACGCATACCCAGAATAAAACGTCATTGGTCTCAAAAGGTGCCACTGGATTCAAACTGTTCTGTTGCTTCAGACCAACACGGCTTCTCACCTGAATCTATGGCTCTTCGGACAGTATTTTTTGATCCAGAGTTACTGTTTCCCAGCCGCTGAGCTTGCTCTAGTTTTGGAACTGCCCGGGGGGGGGGGGGGGGGGAGAAGATCCGTACACGTTCTTTGTGGGCCTCGGATATGGGGTCCCTCAGCCCTTAACTAACGCCGGTCTGGAAAGATCTTGATAGGGTCGTCATAACTGTCCATTCGAGGCTGTCAAGCTCCACCCCATTTAAGATTGCAGCCGTTGTTTTTGCAGGCCAGCAACGGGCAGTGGTACCAGATGAACGATTCCACAGTCTCAGTCAGTGACATCCGGTCTGTTCTGAGTCAGCAAGCCTACATGCTCTTTTATATCAGGTAATGGCAAAAGCTGGAAATGTTCCTTGCAGCGAGCTCCCAACTGGCCTCTTTGTGAGTTTCCATTAAACCGACTATGGTAGATTTCAGCCTAAGTGGCATTTAAGAAAGCAACACCTGGACTCATTTATATATATATGTATATACAAAATTTTCAATGCATGAATTTTTGGATATGTGTCATTGTATAACAAGAAATATTGACCACTGAGGAAGGCCCATAGGAGCCGAAACACGTACGGTCCTTAGGTCAAAAGTTTTATCCATTAGTTTGGTATGTACTGCAATCAGTTCCTTATGAACCAAGTTTTAATTGTCTGATATTTGGACTGTCTCTTGTAATTTGATTATTTATGTGTACACCCCAATAAACGTCTATATTTTTTTATAATAATTCTTTTGTAAGCTATTCTGATCTCCTTGGAGAAGAAAAAGGCAGGGAGAGAGAGAAGTAGAACAGCCCTGTGGGAGGAGCGGGAGCTCACTGCAGAAGTTCCAGGATCACTGCAAAATCCAGCTAACGTGGGTTGCTTGTCTCGTTCTCGGCCAGGTCTCACGATGTGAAGAACGGCAGCGAACACTTGAATTCTGTTCACACCCCAGGGCGGTCTTCTCCCCGGCCAGTTATCAACCAGCGAGTGGTGAATAACAAGCAAACGTCGCCAGGTTTTATTGGACCGCAGCTTCCTCCACACATGATGAAGGTAGTTCTCTCTTCTGAAGCCAGGGATACAAAGCGAGTCTCTCAGCAAGCCGCAGCCCCACTCCCTGAACACCGCCTTCACATGCAGCTCTACTCCAGCCTGGAAATAAACTTATTAGATTGCACACATGAGGGGAGCATCTGAGCCCAGGGAGCTGGGAATGGGAGGAATGAACTGAGCAAGGGGACATATATATATATATAATCATAGAATCGTAAGAGTCGGAAGGGACCTCCAGGGTCATCTAGTCCAACCCCCTGCACAATGCAGGGAATTCACAAATCCCTCCCCCTCCACACCCCCAGTGGCCGCTGTTCCACACCCGGAAGATGACAGAAAAACCCCCCGGATCCCTGGCCAAACTGGCCTGGAGAAAAATTGCTTCCTGACCCCAAAGTGATACAACTGCTAGCACTTTAATACTAATGTGATGTTGTTTTAATGAACTGTTTTAAGTGTTTATGATATTTATTTGTTATTATGTTTTATTGTGTAAGCTGCCCTGAGCCTGCTTTGGCTGGGAGGGCGGGGTACAAATTTGAATAAATAAAGTGGCGATCAGCATTTCCCTGAACGTGTAAGAAAGGGCCATGAGAACTAAGCACTGAGGCAACCCTTCCTGCCCTCCCTCTCGTGATCTGCCTGAGTTCACAGAATCAGCACTGCTGTCAGATGGCCATCTAGCCTCTGTCTGAAAACCTCCAAAGAAGGAGAGCCCACCACTTCCCGAGGAAGCCAGTTCCACTGAGGAACCGCTCTAAATGTCAGGAAGTTCTTCCTAATGTTTAGCTGAAAACTCTTTTGATTTAATTTCAACCCCTTGGTTCTGGCCCAACAGAAAACAACTCCACACCATCTTCTATATGACAGCCTTTCAAGTTCTTGAAGATGGTGATCATATCATCTCTCAGTCATCTCCTCTCCAGGCTAAACTAAACTAGTCTAGTCTAGTCAACATCTTATGACTTTTTTCTTTTACAGTTGCAAAATTCCAGCCACCTGAATGGGTCTGCGTCCCTGAAAGAAGCGCCCAGCAGTTCGGTGGCCAGTCCCAGCACCGTGCCCCTCAAAAGGCCAGCCTCTGTCCCTTCGGCGACTTCTGTCCCAAACTGGACGATCAATAGACCGGCTTCGGCTAGCGCCGCCGACCCTTCGAAAAAGCAGAAGATCACCATCAGTATTAACAAGCTGTCCACTCACCAAACGGCCTCTCACAACAGCTGTTCCGCGGAGAACCTCAATAAGCCGGTCCCTTCCTCGACCGTTTCTAACCCTTCCGTGGTGCAGTCTACCTCAAGCGCCTCTGCCGTCTCGGCCGCTAACAGAATCCCCAAGCCACCACCTGCCGGCGAACCTTCTTCCACGCCGGTGGTAAACGGCAAGTCCAAGCTCAGCTCAAGCCTCTTGGTCCCATATGGGCCCGAGTCTTCGGAAGACTCCGACGAGGAGCCCAAGGGGCCGCTGAAAGAGAACGGCCTTCCCAAGCCCTTCAACGGTATCCCGGCGGGAAGCACAGGAAACGGGGCAGAAAGCTCCCATGCGGCCGGCCACAGTGCTGAGGAGGAGGAGGAGGAGGAGGGGCCGCCGCATGAGCCACCAAAAAGCGTCGCGGTCAATGGTGCTATTAGTGTCGATGAGGCGCCGAAAGAGAACGGCCGGCCGCCGGAGGATGCCGCTTGCCAAGCCAGACCTGGGAAATCTGCAGAAAACCCGTTCCTGAAAACCAATGGATTGCATGGGAAAGTGAGTTTTGTCTTTGCTGTGTGGTTTCTTTGGTAGGCCCGAGGTCGGGCACACAAGAAACACGCATGTCTCCTTTCTGGCATAAATCCCACCCCGGTTGTTCTGTTTGGGAAGGGTGGTGTCTGGGGCGATGGTTCCACAACGCTTGGGAACCTGAGGAACGTGTGTCACAGGTGCACGGCTAGAAATATAGTCGTGTTTATTCAGGGGTCAGGCGAGGAGACCTTTAGACCGTTGCAGTGTCTGTCTAGCCTACCTTGCTGGATTAAAAACAAGACAGGCTCTGGTGTGAATACAGCAGGAAAAAATGAGCTCGCCAAAGAAGTTCACTCTTCTGTAGCTTTAACACAGTTAGTTATAATGCAAATTTCCTGTATTAGACAACACTTGTCCGTGTGTGAAGTACATTTCCTAAATATAAGCCAAGCCAGTAAATAATAGTATGAACACAATACAAAATCTCGATGCAAATATTCTTGACGCTGTTTTGGCTATGCTCTTGGAATGTTTACCCTTGAAGGCGATCCTAACAGAGCTGTAAGTGAACAAAGCAGATTGAAAAGGCTTTGTCAGGTTCCTGAACAATATTTATCACTCCTTCGTTTGAAAACACGTGGCTCCAAGGAGGGCAAGAGATAAAGAGAGCACACTTTCCTAGTGTGCGGTTATGTTCCTTTAAAAGAACTCACTCTGTTCTAGCACACCTGTTCTGTGTTCTTTGTAAAGGTGTCTTAATGGTATGACCTCACCCTGTTGTTAGCCCTTACTCTGTGCTTGCTGGCCAGCTCAGCTACTGTCCACTAAACAGTCCATGTCTACTCCTGGGCCTGCCGTCTGGTGTTTGTCGATAAACATCACATGGTGTCAGAAGATGGACTTTGCACGACCTCCACCGCCACTTATTCCACTTGGAAAAGGTGGGAACAGGCATTTCGATTTTATTTTACGGCTATTGGAGCCGAGGCTTTCTCAAGTAAGAGGCAAATAGCCCTACTGCTTAATTGGGTGGGAGGAGGAGCCTTCTCTGTACATGCGACGTTTGTGTGTCCTGATGGACGGCCAAAGGAGAGAGAAGAAATTTATGAGCAGTTTAAAAGGCATTGTACTCCCAGAAAGAACGTGATCTTTGAACGCTATTTGTTCTGGAACCATACTTGGAAACTGGGAGTAGCTGCTGAACACTTTATAACTGAATTGAAACTAAAGTCTCAGAACTATGAGGATGGCAATCTAGCTAACGAAATGATAAGAGATAAGCTGGTGTTTAGTGCTACGGAAAACCTACAAGAGGGACTTTTAAAGGAGTCTGGCCTCCTTTAAGAAGGCACTCGAAATATGTCAGTTAGCTGAAGTAACTACAACACAGCGTCAAGCTATGTCGCTGAGACAGCTGAGTGAAATTTTGGCAGCTGATAAGAGATCTCCAGGAGTTTCTAAACAGCCAACTGTGCTAAAGCCTCTTGGAACAATTGACCTTGCAGTTTTTACTCCAAGGGGAAAAGCCAAGTTATTGTTTTATATAACAAGACGTATCAACCACTCCCTTGTTGGGTAGGACAGCCTGTGAACGTTTAGATCTGGTTTGTAGGGTGGATACTGTACAACAAGCTGAGTTTCTGTCAAGGGAACAACTGTCTATCATGTATGCAGATGTATTTGAGGGCCTGGGAGAGTTTGAAGGCTCTCATCACATATTTGTTGATCCAGCAAGAGATTGGTGACAAAACAGCGTCAAGAATATTTGCATCAAGATTTTGTATTGTGTTCATACTATTATTTACTGGCTTGGCTTATATTTAGGAAATGTACTTCACACACGGACAAGTGTTGTCTAATACAGGAAATTTGCATTATGAGTATAACTAAGTGTTAAAGTCATGGAAGAACGATTTTCTTTGGTGAGCTCATTTTTTACCTTGCAGGATGGGCTCAGGGTTGAAATGGGAGGGAGGGGGTTGGTAGAGCCACACAGACTGCTCTGAGCTCCCCAGAGGGCAAGCGGGAGATAAATGTGAGGAAAGGAATGTGGGAAAGGTGTCTACATGCAGCTGTTTATGCGGACAGCGGGTTGTGATGTCTGAGTCGGTGCTGGGCGACATGAGGCACAGCCTCCTGGGGTTCCGTAGTGGCTCTCGCTAGCCCTGGGCATTAAGCGTGGCTCTGTATTGTATCTGCGCCAGCCTCTGCTTACCTCTGGGTTGGCTCTTCTTGGAACAAACTTCCCTTAACTCATCGTTCGTGCTGTGCATTGCTATACATGGGTTCCTGCTCGGTAGTGTTTGCTTTCGATTAACATGTCGTGCTCAAATTTACACTGGGCTTTGCCTCCGGTTGGTTCCCAGATTTCTGCAAGTTCAAATGCTATTCGATGCCCCACCCTGATTAAATGTACTGAGTTATTCTGTGAAATCCACCTTGAGTCTGAGTGAGAAAGGTGGGACCATAAATAACATCAATACAACAATTTCAAGATGGGTGGCTGTGCCGGTCTGCCCGTGGCAGGAGAAAAGAGCCAGAGCCCAGGGGCACCGGAAAGACCAACGAAATCTGTAGCAGGGGAGGAGCTCTCGTGAGTCACTGCTCCCTTCTTCAGATACAAAGAAGTTTTGCCACAAATTCTGTTGGTCTTTAAGGTGCCACTGGACTCTTGCTCTCTTCTACCACAATAGTTTTGCTTCCAAATGGGAACCCTGGTTTGGCTTCTTGTCGTTCGCATTGGTGTGGGTGTGGTGATGTCCACACGCTTCACTCCCCGCAGGGTTCTGGCATGTGCCATCTCGTTGGTAGATCGCCCTGGTTCCACCCACTTATTAACCTTTTACGTTCTTAATAACAGGGACCACCCGCTGCTCTGTCCCCAGTCCCCGAAGACACAATCTTGGACTCCTTCAGATATACGCAACTGAAGAAATCGCCAGAAGGAACCAGGTACAACAAACAGTCTTGCCTTCTCCTGAGTACGGTTCCGTTAGAAGGGATGCTGGAGGGCTCCACTTGGGCTTCGGAAGGGCACGTAGAATCCCACCCGGCTGCGCTTTAATCATCTGGCACGGTTCATAGTTTCGTATCCATGTCATGTTAACACTTCCTGGAAAACTTGGGGAAAACATCCCTGCGTGGGCCATTTGGCACTGTTGCCTGTATTTTTCTGTACTCTTCTCTGCTAGGGATGCACACAAGTTCATCTGGGGGGTGGGGGGTGGGGGCATTGTTTTATGAAACTGTGTTTCTGTGAGGCTTCTGCCCAAAGTAGTCAAGGATCAGATCTTTGTTGATGAAACACAGTTCTTTATTTCCAATTTCTACATTGGTACAGGTCTTCGGATTATTGTCAGAGATAACGCATACAATAGAAGCAGGTCTAATATACCCTCCAGCACAATTTGAATTGCCCATAGGTAACCAATCAACAAGGGGGAAAAACCGTGGGCAAAAGGTTCTCTGGCCGTTTGCTTCCCACAGGAAAGAAAGTGAGGTGTGAAGCAGTAAATTTCCCTTCCCAAACCAGACCCCTCAGATGTAACCATCTTCACATAACAAATGCTTTCCCCAAGGCTTTCGCACGTTGATAAGAAATAGTCCCTGTCCTCCCCTTGTCTTCCCAGCCGGGAGGAATGGAATGCGGAGGCAGGAGTGTGAGAGGCCCATTGTTCTCATGCTTTGAAGTTGTCATTCTCCCGGGCAAACAGATACATAGACCAGGCCTGGTCAGAGCCATAATCCTGGGGTCACAGAAGATACATTCACAATTGTCAAGCTAATAGCAATAGGCATGAGTACATAGTTGGTACAGGAACAGGTTTGCACAGCATAGCAAAGTCAGGTTACAATATATAGCATGAGATCCCAGAAATCCTTGTTAGAATCTGCAGATTCTGACAGTTTCATGTTTTCCCTCCCCTCCTGCAATGCTTGTCCAAATACATTTTGAATGCTTTGCTGTAGGGAGCTGGTCAGAGAGTTCCTGAGTTTCCCCACTTCATCGCCTCGTGCTTCTGGGGTGCACCATGAAGCTTTTTCTGAACACGGGAATGGGAAGCTTTTGGACCAGATGCGGGCGGGGGGGGAGTCAGTCAGCATGGCAGGGCAGCCAAGACCTCCAAGCAAGGGCTCTATAGTCTTGATATCCCTCTTCATCGTAGAGCCTTTCTTCTGGCCAGGGTTAACGCATTTCCTTCTAGAATACTCCGTGGTAGATTCCATCCAATCCCAAGACAAGAACGGCTGTGTTCTTGTGGTCTTAACTCCCTGGACGCAATTGAGCAGATAACGGTTGAATGCCCCCTATATGGTTTGCCTCGTGAAAAATTGCTTTTATCTTGGCTTCATCCTAAACATTATTTGAGTAACAAGTCAAAAGGCCAGTTTCTTTTGAATGACTTGGTCCTGTGATGTTGCCAAATTTCTTATAGAAGTTCTTAAAAGTACAGAATTTTAGATAGTACAGTTCTTGACTGCACCTAATTTATATGGAATCTTAGACCTCAATTTTTATGGTACAAAGTTCTAATTTGTTTTATGTCTGATGATATGCCAATAAAGGTCTGTGCATGAATGAATGAAGTTGTTTACCGGCAGGCGTGCTCCAGGGAGGCAAACGAGACCTGCTTCCTAAAATCAGCAGCCATTTGTCAGGAATTCTTTGTGGCCCCAGAAGGCTGAGGAGTCTGTTGAGACCCAAAGCCGTTGTGGGCTGCTTTGTGAAACCACAATGGCAGTCGCCCCATGCTGACACACTTCTAAACGAGAACTTTTTCCAAAAGATTCATAGCATGATGATTTCTTAGCTTGCCGTGCATCTCCCTTCCTGGCCACCGTTAAGAAACATTGATCTCCGCCCAGTAGCCTCTTAAAGATCAACAAGATTTTCCAGGGGACAAGCTTTTGACTCTTGAAAGCTTATACCCTGGAGATCTTGTTGAAGGTGCTACTGGATGCAGACCTTGCTCTTCTACCACGGACTGACTCAGCTGCCCACCTGATCCTTTGTTTTCTTGTGCGCAGTACAAGCGGAACAGAGGAAACCGCCGCAGAGGACAGCTGTTTGGAAGCTCTGAGCAGAGTTCCCTGCGACAAGCCTGGCAAGATCCTCCCCAACCTTCTCAGCAACATCCAAGATCTCCCGTCTCCTTCTGACCCCGAACCTGTTTCTACCAAAGACGACCTCTGTGAAACCCTGGCCAGAAACCCTGGCCTGGAAACGCAAAACTCCCATCTTGATAGCGGCAGCCAAGGTGACCCTCCGTCAAAGTCCCTTGGAAAAGAAGCCGAACTCTGTACGGAGGGTGACACGGAGGATCACCCAGCAAAGATGAGAGGACCAAAAGAAGGGAAAGCTGCTTGGAAGAAGAGCCCTGTGCACACCAGAGGGACACCGGAGGGAGCAGAGACACTGGCGCAAAGCCCTTTCAGGAAGTCGGACTCTGAATGCCGACCTCTCAAGCCGCTCACGCTGAGCGCTGTAGAGAAAAGCCAAGAAACACCGAATGGCATGAAGAATGCTGTGGATGCCCCACTTCCCGAGGTTGCTTCTGCTGCAAGGCTTGACGTGAGTACGGAGAGCCAGAGTTCGAAGGATGAGGACGGGCCCAGACGGGGAAACGAAGGTCTCAGAGGAAACACAGAAAGGCAGGAGCCGAAGTCCCATTCCCTGACGAAGGAGAAAGTTGGCACCTCCAAAAAACCGGACCGAGAGCACTACCGCGGCAAGAGAGGCCACTCCGAGAGCGAAGAGCAGGAGGCCGGCCGCGGCCAGAACGAGAGGCATCCCCACAAGAAGAAGTGTTGCTACAGCAGAGAGCTGAGCAAGAGGGAATGCTCGGAAGGGGAAGAGCAGGAGGCCGGCCGCGGGCAGAACAACGGGCATCCCTACAAGAACAGGTGTTGCTTCAGCACAGAGCGAACTAAAAGAGGCCGCTCGGACAGTGAAGAGCGGGAAGCCGGCCGCGGCCAGAGCGACGGGCATTACTACAAGAAGAGGTGTTGCTACAGCAGAGAGCCGACGAAGCAGGAGTATTCAAGAAGAGAGTACTACAACGGAAACAAGTACCGGTTCCCCTCGAGCCCCGACCCTGGAAGGAGTTTAGGGAAGTCCCTCTGGCCCAGGTCTCACAGCAGAGAGAAGACAGACCTCGAAAGGAGCCAGTATTGCCCCTGGAAAGGAGAGCCGTCGTGGAGCAGGATGAGTTATCATCAGGAGGTCTCGAGGAGGTGGGAAAAATACCGACCCAATAACTACTATTATTCGTCCCATGTAGCAAGAAGTAGCCAGGATAGAAAAGTCTGCCACAGCGAGAAGGACGATAACAAATCTAGTCATATTTACAACAAACCATATAAAGATCATTCTTACAAAAGCAGATGGACTCACGACCCACCCGTGAAGGGACGAGAGAGGGAGCACAGCAGCAGTTCAAAAGCAGACGCGCACCGCTGCCCGGTCCCCTCCCAGCGCCCAGAGAAAGGTCCCCTAGAGAGAGATGCGCCGGTGCCGGAGGAGTGCAGTTTGCCTCCGGGGGCCGAGCGTCCCAAGGAGCGGGAAAGGAAATGCCCCAGCCCAGAGGGCAGCGACAGCAACCCCGAGGAGAAATGCCAGAGGAGGAGCGAACCCCTCGAGGAGCAGAAGAGCCGAAAGCACAGGAAGTCGAAGAAGAAGAAGAAGAAGAAGTCGAAGGATAAACACAGAGAGCGAGATTACAGGTCAGTGGTTAGAGAAAGCCGACCTGGCTCTTTCCTAAATCGTTTTTCCGCCCAGTTGCTTGTTGTAGACCAGGGCAGGGGGAGAGACATGCAAAGCTGCCTTCCGCCGAGACAGACCCTCCCTCCGTCAAGGTAACGGTAGCCCACACTTGACTGGCAGCAGCTCTCCAGGGATGCAGGAAGAGGTCTTTTGCCCCACCTGCTCACTCGAGATGCCAGGGAACTGTTACCACCTCAGGGTCTTGTTGGGTTTGGTGGCAGCTCCGTGGCAGAGCGCCCACTTCACACACCGGCAGCCTCAGGTGAAAGAGTCCCAGGCATTGGGAAAGACCCTGGTCTGCCCGGAGACTAGAGACGAGAAGACGGCGGCCAAGCGACACATGATGTTGGACGTGGGTCCAATCTGAGGCCACCGAGGCCAGCCCTGGAAAAGGCAGGAGGAGAACACCGTTGCCTGGGCCTGCCCTTGCGGCCGTTTTTAAACGGCTGGATTCTCCTCTAAAATGGTGCTGGCCACAGGTTGGACCTGTGTTCAACAGCCCTGTTGATTGCCTGACTCAGCATGTGTTTAGGCATAAGGGGAGCGGAAGGGCAGGGACGGGGGAGCCCGTCTGCGGCTCTGGTGGCCCTTCCTCGTATGCCCGGGGTTATGCCACTCGCCACTTTGGGATCAGGAAGGCATTTTCCTCCAGGCCAGATTGGCCCGGGGACCTTGGAAGTTATTTGCCTTCCTCTGGGCATAGAGCAGGGGTCACAGGGAAGGTCGCTATCCATCTCCTGCATTGTGCAAGGGGGGTCCCTTGGGAATTCCTTCCTGCTCTGTGTTTCTACGTTGGATTAGCCAAGGGTAAGGGTCCGACCCAGCAGAAGGATACCCAGTGGCAGCTGAGGCAGGCAAGGAGGTGCTTTTGTTTTTGATTTAAAAGAAGCAACAGGGTTGAAAAGATCAAATTTCACACCAGGCATGGATTGATAAGGCTGCCCATAGCAGGTGCGTCTCTGAAGCACGGTATCCCATCGGTGAAACGAGAACAGCACAGTCCTCCCCCTCCGGGCAGTGTGCTTGGCCTACAGGGGGCTGCCTCTAGAAATCCTGTCCTTTGGGACGGAGCAGGGTGTTGCCGTAGACGTCCCCTAACTTGTCCCCCTTTTCCTCAGGCATCACCAGGGCTCGGATCCCTCTGCGTCGGGCTCGGAGGCGGAGGCCCATAAACACAAGAAGAAGAAGAAGAAGAGGAAGAAGCGTGCAAAGAGGTCCGAAAGCTGCAATGAACTTCCAGAGCCCCACGTCCCAAAGCCAACTCATGCGGAAGGCGACAGCACTTGGGAGGCAGCCGAAACTTTGTCGGGAGCTTGTCAGCAACACGGCAGGCTGGCCCAAGAGGCCACGACTGTGGCCTGCTGGAAATCAGAGTGCGCAGAAGGAACGACCACAGCCTGCTGGAAGTCAGAGTGTGTAGAAGAAGATGGTGACCGAGGGGGCTGCCGCTTCTCTACAGATCACCATGATGGTAAGAAGCTGAAAGGGGGGAAGAGGGGGAGTGTCCGTGGAAAAAACTGTAACCCCCCAGCCTCCTAGGGCTGCATCTCCTCCCGCAGGGCAACCCTTTCTCCTCCCTGCCCGCATTTGGGCACCCAGGTCTCTGGAGAGGCAGCGTGCGCCCTGACAGATTAAACCAAAAAGCCAACTGGGACATTAGGGCGCAGCAGCGCCTTTGGTTTGAACCAGCAGAAGGACAACAACTGCATTAGCAGCAGAGGGAGAGAAGCACAGTGGGTCTGGTCTGCAGGCTGGTTCGTCAGCGGAGGAATCCTGATGGAAGACTGAGACCGATGCTCCTACTGAGACCAATGCAAAAACATCTGGAGCAGAGGTCCATCAGTGGCTATTAGCCACAAAGTATAGATGGGAACTCTCGGCTGGGGCAAGTGATGCTCTGTATTCTTGGTGCTTGGGGGGTGGGCAACAGTGGGAGGGCTTCTAGTGTCCTGGCCCCACTGCTGGACCTCCCGAGGGCACCTGGTGTTTTTGGCCACTGTGTGACAGAGTGTTGGACTGGATGGGCCACTGGCCTGATCCAACATTGGCTTCTCTGATGTTCTTATATATACAAATAATCACATACAATTGTTCAAATATGAACATGAAACCAGCCCTTCAAATGATACCCCAAGGTAGGGACACCACCGAAATCCTGAAAAGAATCCTCAAGAAAAATCTCACAACTGTAAATTGTAGCTGTGCGTTATTCCACTGGGGAGTCTCCCAGGACTTCACCACTTTTCCAATATGGGTATGTAGTAATCCACTTCTGTATTCCAGTTAGCAGTCCAAAGGGAATCCCCCATGTATGTACGCTTAGCAACAGGTGCACAGCCCTTCTGTTTATAAAAGGTCCCAGCGGCAAACAGTCGACTAGAAATGTTCATTTCACACACACACACAAACACCGTTTCTTCACAGTTGGGACATCAAAGCAAGCTTATCTTTTCTGCTTCTGAGCTACTGGCATTAAAGTTGTGAGCGAGTGATTTGGCTACTGCATAAATTAGTTCGCTCTGGAGCCATTCTTCCTGAGCCAAGACAAAAATGTGTGAGCCAGAGGCTAAAAAACTGTGAGCTAGCTCACACTAACTCAGCTTAGAGGGAACACTGACTGGGACCACAAGAGAGAGAGAGGAAATAAATTTGGGCCTGTGAGTAAGGCAGGGTGATCCTTTCCTCCTCCCCTTAAGATGGGACCTGGATAGGTAAGGCTAGCTGGAGCTCAGAAGCGAAGCGCAGAGTCAGTCCTGGGTAGAACTTGGACAAGAGGCCACCATGAAGTTCATTCATTTCATTATACTGTGGTCGACCACCAGTTGACACAAACAACATTGTTCAGGTATACAGAGATATAAGTTAAAACAACAGTTAAAATACAGAAACAGAAAATTTAACAGAACACTAAATAAAATTATATCAAAAAGAAAAAAATAGATGAATAGGTGACCATTTTTAAAATTTAACCCAAGGAATGGAAGAGGAATAAGAGCTGCCTAAGGGACCTCCTGAAGGAAACTAAGTCAAGGCTCAAAGGGGCAGAACTGAAATTTATTGTGCACTCTAATCGCCTGAGTGCAAAATCTTACCATTAGCTTAGTAATAACTGAAGTTTCGTCTGTTAATAATTTATCTTAAGCATGTCTTATCCGCCCCTGCCACAGGCTTGTCTACAGTTGGAAAAAATGCCCTTGACTCGAATTTGAAATTAATACGTGGAGGCCGGCAGTGGCAAAGCACCTCTGTCCACCCGTTCCCTTGAAAAAACCAGTGGGGGTTGCCAGAAGGTGGGGGGCATTTGACAGAGCCCAATTCCGACAACTCCGTGGATACTACCTGTCCATCAACACCAGGAATTCATTTGTTGTTGTTGTTGTTATTGAACGTGAACATTTTCTGTTTCAGCTGCTACGGAGGCCCCTTTCCATAAAGACCACAGTTGGACGGTCTCTAGGTCTGTGAGCAATGACTTCCCATCTAAAGAGTAAACAAGACGGTAAGCATGTGCAGCTCTCCTATGTACTCCCGTACAAATCGTTTTAGTGAGGCCCAAATTAGGCCAAGGCGGTCCGGAAAATTGTCCTTTACCTGGAGAGGCTTCAACCACCACCACCCCGGCCAGCCTCTCTCAGAGTTGCCCGGATGCCTGTTTGACTGATAACCTTCCCGTGATGGCAGAGTTTCTCAAGCAGGTGTGCCAAAGTCTTCTGCACGTTTTACAGTAAGTCTCAGAATATCCATGAAGTACTTCCGTGGTCTGATGCCCTCCATGGGCCATAATTCAGCCTCTCTGGGGGGCACTTCGTGAGCTGGTGTGCCCGTCGCCTTCTCACATCAGAACTTCCATCTTTGTTCAGTTTCGGCACTAGTCAGGGTTAGTTGTCCATCTGAACCAGGTCATTTGTAGTGTGACTCCATACAGCAGCCATCAGCCAGAGGGGATATATGTAAGATCTGTAGTCTTGGTTTTCCCAGTAGTTTCAGGAGGGGGACCGGAAACTGAGATGATGAACCCTCTATCCTGAAGGCTGTACTTGTGGGCAAACTTGCGTCATGGATGCTCCGCAGGGAGCAGCTTCCTGAGGGCGACTGCCATGACCCTACCCCATTCCCCCTGCACAAAGGCATCTCTGGGGATACTTGCTGTGTTATTGGCAGTGATGCAAATTCAGCTAACAAACAGAAATCTTCCTAGTCCCTCCCTGTCAGTGTCCACAGATTGATTTGAAGTTCTTCAAGTGCCATTTCACTCTCTCCAAAAAAATGGGTTCCTTCTCTAGGTGAGCGAAGTGAGTTCCTTGCAGGAAATACACACTATCTAAAGGTTCGGATCTTAACAAGCCCTGTCTGGTTTGGAGAGCAGGGTACCTGAAGGGGCTGCCTTCTCCCGTGTGACCCTGCCGACAAATTTAGAGGAGCTTCTTGAGGCCCGTCCGGCCCCTCTTCTCCCCACCCCCTTTCTGAAATATGGCGGATGTCTGTCAGAGGGCTGTCTTTATTCGAGAACCACTTCTGGAAGGCTCTGCCTTTTAAGTGTCCTGTCCTTAGCATTTTTTTGAATTGTGTCCAAACAACTGGGCAGTGGAATTAACTGTTCTTGACGGACTGCGCGCTGAGTTTTTTTTAAAAAATGCAGCCTCATTGCTGTTTCTTCTACTTAATGTTTTGTAGTTTTAAAAAAAGAAACAGCTAATCATTTCCTTCAATAAATCCCACAGCTGAGCTCATGGTGCTGAAATCACCAGTGCAGGGAGCTTTGCTGTGAATGGCTTGGGGCAACCCTGGGAGTGGCAGTCGCCATAACTTGCCACTAGGTGGCATACTGATTTCCTTGGCACCCTTTGGCCCCTCCAAGGGGGCATGTGTGTGGGGTTCCCCCCTCTCTTCTGTTCAGATGGCCACCACCCTGGTCCGGTCCAGTCCAGCACTCTTAACCGCTGCGCCACACTGACACAGAATTACCTCAGCACTCTTGAGACGAAATAGCACCTCATCAGGTATTTTGGTTCCCCAAGGAATAATGCTGAGTCTTTTCCTTGCCTTTCAGATCATCTGCTGGAAACATCTTACCACTACTTGCAGTATATTTATAAAGAAAAATATTCTCTTTGATTCATTATTGGTGCTTCAATGAAATACTGTACAGGATTTTACCATCGAAGAACTTTTTTAAAGACTTTTTTTTAAAAAAACAACAATTTCATGCAATCCAAAACTAAAATGAAAAAAAAATTCCAACCTGCCCCCAAACTTTCTACTGCTGGATCTTATTTAAACAAACAAAAAAAAAAAACAATTTACCGTGTAAATATCACAAGTGAAAATTTAATGCCCTGGAATAGAACATCTCAAATGCTGCTTAGTTACCGACTCAGGTCGATTGCGTTTGTTCACGTGACGTTACTCCAAGTGTACGCATCTGGCGCAGGAGGCAAGGAAACCACGAACTTATCAAGCTGCGACTGATAATAGTCTATTTAATTTAAAGACTTATTTAAAAAAAGAAAACAATTCATGAACGATTAGGATTTTTGCAAGAGCTGTTCATCTGTTTTTATGTGATGTCTGGTACTAGAAACTCCATGGTTTTGTTTTGTTTACTGCTGGATTCAAGATTTGAAACAAAGATTCTGGTCTTGGATTTTGATGTCTGCCCCATTCAAACTTGTACCAGCTTTGGAATGTCTCTCTTCCGTCGCCGTGCATACCAGCCCCTTGTTTTTATTGCGTTTGAAAGGGTCTCAGTTGTCCGATTCTTGTCCCTCTTTCAGTTTCTAGTTACAGACACATTCATACTGTGATTTAATTTTGGGTTTTTTATTATAAAATGCTGTCAAACTGTGATACACTTAATTCACTGGTCCCTGCATCAGGAGACAGAGTGGGGAAACTGTATTAAATACAGTTCATCTGAATAATCTGTCTGGTTTATATACAAACTGTGTTGTTCAGAGGTGTCTAAAGTTTGACCTGTTTGGGTTTTTTTTTTTTTTTAAAGATAAAGCACTTGCCCCACTTGTAAATACATGGCATGTAAAATTTATATAGTATATAAATACAGCAAGTCAAAAAACCTGCAAACCTTGCTCAGCGTATCTAAAGTCTTTAATTTCTGGGTGGCATAAAATTGTCTCGTTACGAGCTCGGCAGAAGTGTCTTGAGAACTGTGTGATGCAGTTTCTGCGTTGTTCATCTCATGGTATTTTACAGCTTGGTGAGGTGTGGCTTTGGTTCACAGCACAGAAGAGGGATGTGACGCAGTAGCTACTCCTGAAATTTCACAAGAGCAATATTCTTGATTTGTACAGGGAGTGAGCAGCCGTTCCCTGGCTGATTTAATAGGTCAAAGGATTGCTGCAGGATGGACCCAGCTTTGGCCTTTCATCTAGGGTGCCAGCCGGTGAAATACATACTCATAAAGAATGTGGTTTTTGCAAAGAGGAAGGTGGAATCTCCGCTCCAAGAATGCTTGGGGATGGGGTGGGCTGTGGAAACAAGAACTGACTCCTGCACCACTTCTTTTATCCATCCCCAACAACTAAGTGTTGCACTGGCCAATCTGCATTTTGACAGTGGTAATGGATAAACTGGTCCCTTTCTCTTGCCATCCAACCTGGGTTTGCTACCTACTTCAGAAAGAAAGGCATCCTTCCTTTAGAGGTAGCATTACTGCTGCAGAAAGAGGGCACCGCTTCTGTTCCTAACAGGTGATTGGGGCAGATTCTGAATGAGCAAATGGCCCCCTGTCCTTCTGGAGAAAGTATCTTTGCACATTTTGTTTTTAAGAAGAGCTACAGTCTGTATGTACAACTCTTATTTTTATTTTTTGAGGCTATAACCTCAAGTAAGTATCTTGATAACTAATACTTGTACTGGATTCAAACAGCGATTTCACAAACTTTGTATAGCAAGGATGAATACAGGATTTTTTTTTCATGCATTCCACCGGCATACAAGAGGTAACAAACAAAAACCAATACACAGCTGTACAGTATGTACATTTTCACCTTAAGTTTAACTGTCAATAGAAACATTCTCCAAGAAAATATATAGAAAAGGAAAATGGTAAGCTACAAGCTAGCTTGCAGCGGCTGGCCTGGATGGGCTGGAGAAGACACAACAGGAGCGTCCTTGCTTTGGGGAGCACACACAAACACACCTTCCCCAGCCTTATCCACAATTAGCATCAGTGTGCCTCTCAGTCTATGGGGCGGGGCAGGACCTGTGTATTCCTGAGGCTGGCTCTGTTACGGAGCCTCTGCTATGTCTGCTCCAGATCTAAGAGAGCCCCTTTCCATCCAGCCAAGCAAATGTACCAAGATACGTACTAAAATAGGCATAATAATTCTTTTAATGTAAAGCATCAGAAACACCGCTCTGGTCATAAAGATTTAATTCTGTACCACACACTTGAAAGCCACGCAAAAGTTAAGCGACAAACATGTCTCTCTCTCTTGAGCCTCTTAGGCTCAGCCCCCATCAGGACAGCTGAGCTTAAAGTGCTGCTGCTTCTGTTTCCCCCCCCCCCCCCCCCAAGCCCGGGGCAAAAGGCAACTAAGGTAGAAAACGGGAAACCTGGAAGGATTCACTTCTGTACTGTTCTTGTCGGGGAAGGGCAGTGGGGAGGACAGCAAAGAATGTTGGCTTTTTTTTAAAAAAAGCTGTAATTAAAGATGGCACTCCTGGGATGCCTCTGCCAGAGCGGACAAGTGGGAGCGGATACACCGTCCAAAGAGGAGGAAGGGTGCAGGGGGAGCTGCCCCCAACACCGCCTGCCTCGGGGCAAACGGAGCCCCGCCTTTATGGATGAGAATTAATAAGCTGGCCCAGCTTTGGAAAGCACGGCTCCTTGAGAACCCTTAAAAGATGCTGCAGGGGGTGAGGCTCTCTTACATCTTCGCAAAGAGAAGAGACAGTCCCTTGGACAGCCACAACCTTCACACGCCATGCTGTTCCTACAAACTCTCTAGTTTTGCTTTTCTGGAAAAAGAAAGAGCTGGCCCTTACGACTGACACCCCTGCTAATAATACATACGAACAGCGGCAACCCACAAACCTATGGCTCTGGGAAGGATGCTGCTCTCCACTTTGGCAGGACCCTCACCGAGGGGAGGCGACACCACCTTCTTTGATGGGGGAATCGATGCAACACCCCCCCCTCCCCACATAGGAGAGTACCAAACCAAAACTCCATACCCTACTGTCCATTAAACGAACGGCCTCTGCATTTGCTAACGTCCTGTTTATGGGAACTGGAGCCTGCCCGGTATGGTGCTGTGGCCCTCCGCAGGCTCTGCACAAGCAGCGATGCAGCCCTCCCCTCCACTAGATTCACAGAGGGTGACAAAAAAGAGCCCAATTTGCCCCTGCGTGATAACCTCCAGTCCCTGCCCCGCAAAAAAAAGGAATACATCAGCAGACTCCCAGGCCTAGAAGCACGACGAGGAACAGATCCCAAATTGCATTGCAGAAGCAGGCGAGTCTCCCTGAATTACACACAGCAGAACATCGCATTTACTGTCACGAATTCTGCAAACATTCTTACACTTCTAAAACAATTTTAAAAAAGCATTAACTCCCCTTAAGAAAAGCGGTCGTCACAACCATTATGCTATTTGTATTCTAGGATGTGCCCGTGATCCCTGATTCCATTGTTGTCTCTCCCCCCCCCCACACACTCAGAACCCTGGCAAGCCCCACATGCGTTCATGTGTAAACTATCCCCCCCCCCCAAACACAAAGACACCTGGCAGCCCCTGGAGGAGCCAATCACCCCCAAAGGCCAATTATGACCCACCAGAACACTATACAGCGATTCTGTTGCACAGAACAGTACAGGAATATGTGAAGTTTTGCAGGGAAATGGAACACAGAGTCTTAAGGCTTCTTCCTTCATTCTTACAGACACACACAAAAATAGAACTGATTGTTTTTTTTAAGGGGATGTAGGAACCATGAGGAGAGAGACAAAACTCCACTTTCTGCTGAGTTTGACCAGCAGTCCCCCTCCAGACTTGTCGTCTCCAACTGGCAGCTGCTCCAAATCTATCTCCTAGAGGTCTCGGGTAGAGACCTTTCCCAGTCCTGAGAATTGTGTGCTGAAAATGCCAGGAATCCTGTAGATCCCCAGAGCACACACCGAATCATCCCTTGAGTTGGACCTGCCTTAGCAGCACGGTCAAGTTTTTTTTAGCACTCTGCATTTCTGAATCATTCCTTATTTTGTGCCCATCATGTTTTCTGTTCCATACCGGTGAGCGCCATCCTAGTTCCTAGACAAGCACTAAGAAGAAAAGTCTTCAATAGAAAAGGCCACACGTGAGTCACTATGCCACAGCTCGGGAGGGCTGCTGCTTGCATTTCAACGGGAGAGGGCAAGGAAGCCCTCCACTTCTAACGGTCCTAACCAGCTTAGCGCAGTTTGGGGGTGGGGGGCAGGGCCCTGCAAAAGGGCATTCAAAGAAAACTTGCATTTCTAATCCGGGCCACGCTCTCCTGTCTCTCGCAACAAAACAATAACCTTACATAGAACAGACAGAAATAAAAAGACAAAACCTTGTTTATTTCCTCTTCTTTGCATGGCAATAAATAAAAAGAACAGTTAAAGTTGAGCATTTGGAAAAATGCTGGGGCCCTGGGAGATTCTAGTGAGTGGACTGCATATCTGTCTTGACAGTCATTGTCGGACTGTAAGATACATTTCCGTAAAAACAAGACCGGACCAAACTGGGAAAGACTAGGCCTCTAACCTGTGGAGAAGGAAAGCGGCACACTGCCACGGTATCTAAAAAGGAAGGTATGCTACATCGATGCTGCTGAAGGCCCTGCTTGTCACTGTTTTAAGTCGTAGAGAGCTCCATATTTTCAGTGCTTCTCTCAACAAACATCATACTGCTGTGCATCCGTGGGGCTGAAATGCAGCGTAAAAAGGTAAAGGCTGAGTACAAAGTCACCGAGGTTTAGAACTCCTCTGCATTGCGAAGTTTGAGAACCAAACCATTCTGCATACAGGGAAGGGCCCACCGGCCAATCTGCTAGCCACGAATGTTCGGCTTGGCAGTGAGTCCCCATCCCGGGCAAAGACCCCAAAGGAGGAGCAGGGGAGGCAGGGCTTACATGTCGTCTGTCTCCCCGTGATCTCCCTATTCAGCAAACATTGCAACGTGCAGAACTGCGGATAAGGCTTCCAGGGTTGGTTGGTTTGGTCTCTGGTTCACACTGCGCGAAGTCGAAAGTGTCTCCCAGCACCTCGTGGAATATAACAGACAGCCACAGAAAAGGCGGAAGGGGCTGCAGGACCGTGGCTGCCCTCCCAGTATGGGTCTCAGTTTTGTTGACATGCGCGTTGACAGCAGGTCCTCGGGGAGTCATCCCCAGTCGGTGCTATTTTTTGTTGGCGATCCTTCTCTTCCGGGTTGCCAGCATGTCATAGAAGGGATCCTTGCTGATGCTCGCCCTAAGCAGAAGAGAAGATACGCGTGAGCAGGCTGGCGCCTTTCCCGAGACACAGGCAGGACACTGTGCCAAACCACCGCTGGTCCTAACCATCGCTTGGGTTCTGAACTAGTGCTGGCAGAGCTCTTTTTGGCCTTGCCCTCGTTGAGACTCACGCTTTGCAAGCGTTTCTTATGACTGCTCTGAGTGGAGGGAAGGACACTGCACGCATGATTTAACACCTGTCTTTGAAGTTTTACATTTCTCTTTGCTTCTGGCCCACCCTGACGTCTACTTTGCTACCTACACACTTCCCACAAAAAAGCCTTGCGCTCAGCAGACCAACATTTGCTGGCTGTCCCTGGTGCAAAGGACGTCCGCTGTGCCTCGGCTTTTTCTGCCCTGGCCCGGTGGAACATGCTCCCGCTGGAGGTGAGAGCCCCGTGAGACCTATTACAGTTCTGCAGGGCCTGTAAAACAAAGGTGTTCCGCCAGGCCGCTGGGTGAGGTGGCGGGCGTCCAATTATGCCATCTACCAGCCTCCCTTGCTGAAGCCTCCATCTTTGTAAGACCCATCAGGTGAAGACCGACAGTCTGGTTTACGGCCTAGTGGCTCCAGTTTTCAAGACTATTTGTACTGAACTGCAGGGCTATCTGTCCTTAGTTTACAGTTTTTGTTTTTAACTGTTTAAACTATTTATTGTGAAATGTTTTAACTCCTTCTGTGGATTATCTGTTGTGATTCGCTCTGAGCCCGCTCACGGGGAGGGCGGAATACAGGCAGAAACAAACAAACAAATATCCAAGAGTGACGGTGCCAAGCACTGGCTGCCCGGGCCAATTCCATGGCAAGGGGACCCTCTAGAGACGTGACGCAGCAGGGCTCAGCTCAGTTCTCCGTAAGTTGTGGAGCCTGCATGGGGAACATTTCAGGTCAGTTCTGACCATCCTACACCCGCTCCACTCCCTTCCCCTGCACAAAGCTGCATCTCTACTCACTTGATGGACTTGATCCACTCCTCTTTTTCCTCAGGGGTGGGAGCAGAGATCCTGTAAACCACGTGGTTGCCTTCGACCACCCTGCCGTCCGCTTCTGTTTTGCAGGCCTTAATGACTTGGCCCTTGTGGCTGGGGTTGTAGAGCTCAAAACAGTTCTAGGGGGAAGACAGAGAACCAGCGGAGGAAGAGTCAGCAGCGCGTCAGCCGCGCTGAAACCACATATGAGGGACGCCCACACAAGGCTTCTCAAGCCTACCCACCCTGTGCCGGGTGGCAAGCCCCGCCTGGCTGGGATACAAATCAACATGATCTAATCATCCCCACCCCACCCCCTCATCATCAACCAGCTGAAGGTCAGGCAGGAAGAAGGCCGGGCCAGAGGACCCTTGGCTAGCTGGACACCGCTCCGGCATTTTCCCAGGTTCCCGCACGAAGTACATTATGTCCATGAGCACACATTATACGTGTGGATCTTCAGGGGGGGTTTGTTTGTCCCATTTTGACAGCTGGGAAATATCTGCTGACTTGGAGACTTCTGATCGTATACTTGTAGTTTTCCTTTTTTTAAAATGAGTGGCTTAACTTCAAGGCTACATTAAGCTACAAGACAAGGAGCTTTGTTGCAGAGGACATATTAGGGACGCAGCGCACCGGAAAGCACACAGCAGGAAAGTGATCCTTGCTTTCCTCAGGGAATATGTCCATAATATTTAAGTTCCCTTAAATGAAATTCATGATCAGCCACTCATTGTTTCAAATTCTTTTAGAAAATTAGGATTTCCTTGAGCAAGGGCAGAAGACGCTGTCAAGTCACAGTGGCCTTATGGCAACCCTGGAGGGTTTTCAAGGCCAGAGACTAGCAGAGGTGGTTTTTGCCATCGCCGGCCTCTGCCATCGCCTCGCCCTTGGGCTCACTTGGTGGTCTCCCATCCAAGTACTAACCAGGGCCGACCCTGCTCAGCTTCAGAGGTCTGACAAGATCTGACTCGCTAGAGCTATCCAGGTCAGGGCAAGCAAGGCTACACAAACCCTGACTATTTTAATTGAACAGCCAACAATATAAGTTCCTGGGAGAATAATACACAACGAAATCCTCCAGGCCTCCAGTAGGGGTCAGTCACCAGATTTCGCCATGACTTCCAGGTACACACACATGCACACACACACAAGACAGAAAAACACCAAAAGGGGGAAAAAAGAAGAAACAAAGACAGTGTCTTACTGGTTTTCTTGGATCCTCAACTTCTCGTATGCTGAGGTTTTCCAAAGGGATAATTCCTCTGGGTTCTTTGTCCTAAAGAGTCATGGAAAGATACTGCCGAGTTAGGTTGACTTGGAAGTTATATTGCGATTTGCAATTTTTAAAAATGCAACAAAAAACAGACTCACTGTTGTGTATTCAAAATAATACAGGCAGTTATCTGTCAGTATGAACCATCTCCTTTTCCACGTTTTTACTCTTCCCCCTGCAAGACACAAACCATCCCCGAGTTTACACCAGCTTTGCCATCCAAGTTCTGTACTCCAGACCAACAAAAAGAGATGGTAGTTTGGTTACCTTGTTATTACATTAAATGGTTAGGCTCCCTGGAAGATGGCTTAAATAGCTCTGATGGAAATGGACAGGTGAGCCGAGGATAAATGAATTTAAGGGTTGCCGGGAAGCCGTTTCTGATCCCTAGTCTATGTCACGAGGCAAAGCTGCCGGGGGACCCTTCAACGGCCTCTGAAATTAAATTTCCTGTCCCTCTCCTACACGGCCATGCCAGAATCCTGCCTTCTCATCCCAGGACGCATTCTGCCCATTTCGCGTTTGTTACCCATGCCGCATCACATCTTCCTATGTCTGGAGACTTGTGCAAATATTAATCCTGGAGGTTATTTACCAGTTTGGTGTAGTGGTTAGGAGCGCGGACTCTAATCTGGAAGAACCGGGTTTGATTCCCCACTCCTCCACATGCAGCTGCTGGTGTGACCTTGGGTCAATCACAAGTTCTCTCAGAGCTGTTCTCTCAAGGGCAGTCCTCGAAAGAGCTCTCTCAGCCCCACCTGCCTCACAGGGTGTCTGTTGTGGGGAGGGGAAGGGAAAGGAGATTGTAAGCTGCTCTGAGACACCTTCGGGTAGTGACGGGCGGGGTATAAATCCAATCTCTTCTTCTGTTTTTTTCATTTATATCCCACCTTTCTCCCGATGAGGATCCAAGGTGGTTTACATCATTCTCTCCTCCATTTTATCCTCACGACAACCTCAACCCTGCAAGGTCGGCTGGGCTGAGTGTGTGTGTCACCCAGGAAGCTTCCATGGCAGAGCGAGGGTTTGAACCTGGTTCTCCAAGATCCTATTCTAACACCCTAACCACTGCACCACAAAAGCGATCTCTTCTATGTTCCACATGAACCACGAGGGAGCTAAGCACTGGCGCATGACAGGAAGTCTCCCTGACCTTGGGCTTTGAGAACACAGGGCACCATGCACGTGATTTCGCAGGAGAGCTGGCCCCTTGCACAGACAAACGTAACAGGAAGATTTCGCTCGTCATCTAATGTCCTTCCAGGTCTCTGGCGAGAGGGAATGATCTCCAACATCCCACTTGTACGGCGCTAGGGGTGCGTTTATCCCACACACCGCTACTCTGGAGGATGGCGCCAGGCTGGCATTGAGCCTGCTAGCAGAGCAGATCTCTCCAGAGTTAATGGAAGCAATTGAGAAATCAGGGATGGCTTTTCACATTCCTTTCTAAAAGAAAATCCAGGGAGTGGTTCCTGGTCAGGCCAGCTGGCCTGACCAGGAACCACTCCCTGGATTTTCTTTTAGAAGGAATGTGAAAAGACACAGAAGCATCTACGGGAGAAAACGCATCTTTCTGCACAAGCAGCAGCTCAGGAGGTGAGAGACAAGCCCCCTTTCCAATGGCTTGACAGTCCAACGAGCCATGCAAACGAAGCCTTTGACCTTCCTGGATGAAGCAAACCCAACGGGCAAGAACTGCTCATCTCTGCCTAATCTGTTGAAGTCCAAATGAAAGTGCTTGATCAAAGATCAGCAGCGTATTCCCCAGCACTCCTCCGGGCATCTTGAGAGAAAGACAAACACAAGACAATTCTCAGGCTGCCAGGGACTTGAGGTGGTAAAGCAGCGACCCCCCCTTCCGGTCCCCCACGCATGCTCAGGCTCTGTTGAGCTTTTATCTGCCACCTCATTGTGTCGATTGTCAGCGAGGTGCTGAGACAAAACCTCATCCGGCTATTTTTGAACAGAACGGTCCCAGCAGCTGTCGCAATGCCATCCCAACACTGTCAGCTCGCAACGTATCGCCCAGCAAGCAATAAAGCAGGTTTAAACTGACAAGTGAAAGAGATGAACCGATTTATCACGCTAATCTGGATTCACTCAATATTATAGCACTGGGAAAAGTGCAGAAAACGGCAACTAGAATGATAAAAGGGTTGGAACACTTTCCCTATGAAGAAAGGTTGAGGCGCTTGGGGCTCTTTAGCTTGGAGAAACGACGGCTGAGGGGTGACATGATCGAGGTTTATAAGATTATGCATAGGACAGAGCAGGTAGAGAAAGAAGTCCTTTTCTCCCTTTCTCACAGCACAAGAACTCGTGGACACTCCATGAGATTGCTGAGCAGTTGGGTTAGAACAGATAAAAGGAAGTACTTCTTCGCCCAAAGAATGATGAACACGTGGAATTCACCGCCACAGGAGGTGGCGGCAGCTACAAGCATGGACGGCTTCAAGAGGGAATTGGATAAACATATGGAGCAGAAGTCCATCAGTGGCTATTAGCCACAAGGTACAGATAGGAGCTCTCGGTCTGGGGCAAGTGATGCTCTGTATTCTTGGTGCTTGGGGGAGGGGGCAACAGTGGGAGGGCTTCTAGTGTCCTGGCCCCACTGCTGGACCTCCCTCCTGAGGGCACCTGGTGTTTTTGGCCACTGTGTGACAGAGTGTTGGACTGAAAGGGCCATTGGCCTGGTCCAACATTGGCTTCTCTTATGTTCTTATGTTAACCATGCTCTTCTCTTCCACATAAGAAGCCTTTACGCACGCTGTGCTAAAAGCCTACAAACTGCAGCTTAATTCATACATTGTACCAAACCATAAATCACTTGTGGGGCAGCCCTGATAACATCAAGATGAGATTACTGCAATGAGCTCTATCTAGGTGGGGCTGCTCTTGAAAACTGTCCAGAAGCTCCAGGTGGTACAGACTGTTGTGGCCAGAATGCTGACTGGTTGTAGGGACCATATATCACCCCCGTCTCATTCCAACTAGACCAGCATTCCTGAAGGACCACTTACTCCAGTATGAACTTACCCAACCACTCTGGTCACTTTCGGAGGCCCTGTTTCAATTGGCTCCCACCATCTGAGGCTAGACGGGTAGCAATCCAAGGAACAGCCTTCTTGGTTGTGGGCCTGAAACTTTGGAACTTCCTCTGCAGGGGGACTTGTCTCTCTCCATCATTGTCTTCTGCCAGAAGGAAGTTTGAGTCTCGCAGCCCCTTGAAGATCAACAAAGTTTAATTCTGGGTATAAGCTTTCGTGTGCAGGCACACTGTGCCTGCACACGAAAGCTGATGCCCAGAATTAAATTTTGTTGGTCTTCAAGGAGCCATTGGACTCAAATTGTGTTTTGCTGCTTCAGACCAACATGTGTTTTGTTTATTCGTGTTTTGTTTAATTGTTTCAAAATATTTTATAAATATTTTTATTTTAAATTCTGGGTTTTTTTAATGTTTGTTGCCTTTGGAACCCTGAGTCGGCTTAAAAAGCAGCACATAAAGGCTTTAAATAAAATAAACAGAGTTGAGACTTGCTGGAGATGCGTGCATTGATCCGGGAGCGAACCATAACCCAAAAAGTCGTGGATGGAGGGGGGGGGGGCTGCAAACTGTGACTTGTGCTAACCACGGTTTGGTGTGATTAGGGATGCCAGCCTCCAGTTGGGACCTGGGGATCCCCTGGAATTACAGCTCATCTGCAGACTACAGAGATCAGTTTCCCTGGAGAAAATGGGTGCTTTGGAGGGGGGACTCTGTAGCATTGTATCCCACTGATACCCCTGCTCTCCCCAGGCTCCATCCCCGAATCACCAGGAGTTTCCCAACCTGGATTCAGCAACCCCACCCCCAACCCCCATCCCCAGCCGGTGGCGGGGGGGGGACCTGGCAATTCCAGGTGTGACGCCTGCAATTTGCTACGGCCAAAACGGCACTTCTGGAGGCAGCTGCAAGATGACATAAAGAGTGTTGAGAGCAGGGTGTTTGACAAAAGCAGGCATACCTGCATAGTTGGGGAAGCTCACACTACCATTTAAGTTAACGCAACTGAACTGAGCCACGGTCTGTTTCACAAATACACTCTGTCCCTTTTTGCTCTGTTTGCCGTCTGAGAAGAATTCTGCCCTCGCCAACGGAGCTTAACAGGCCAGCCATAATCACAGTTCTCCACTCAAGCGCTGTTTGTTTTCACGAGGGAACACCATCTTCCAATTTAGTCAGCACACATGGCTGGGCACGTTTTCATATTTTTTGGGGGGGGGTGATAATTGCACGTCCACACGCATGCATCAGTTTAGGCCATCTTAAAATATGAAAGCAGTAACCCCACAAAAGCAGCTTGCTCGGGCTGGCAACAGCGCGGCCTCCAAATCGATTTGCAAAGTCCGAGGTTCAGCTCCATTTGGCTCTGATAAAGCTTCTCACCCCAACCAGCATCGTTCACCTTGGCAGGCGGAGGATGGAGGCCCTGCTTGCCAGCTTGGAAGAAGGAACGGCTGCCCTTCGTAAAGTCTGAACCACAGCAAGCGGACAATGCCATTTGTGCGTGTTTGCTTGCTCCTTGCTAGCGCAAATGTTTTCTTTACAAAAATTTCTCACACACACACACAAAATACCCCACACAAAAGACCAGCAGGCAGAGCTGGTTCTGGCCCGATGACTGCCGCTCTGACAAGAGAAGAGGCTCGGAGTGTTTTCACACCTCTAGCTCCACGGACCCACAACCTGGATAGACCAGGCTAGCTCAGCCTTCTCAGATCTCAGAGGCTAAGTAAGGTCACCCGCGGTCAGGACTAGAGATGGAAGGCCGCCACGGAAGCAGCCCAGGGTACGCAGAGGCAGGTAACGGCAAAACACGCCTGCCTCTCTGCCCTGACCTGGATGGCCCACCCTAGCTCAGCCTTGTCAGATCTCGGCAGCTAAGCAGGGCCAGGCCTGGTTCGTACTTGGACGGGAGACCACCAAAGATGTCCAGGGTTGCTATGCAGAGGAAGGCAGGGGCAAACCACCTCTGGTGTAGAGCCAGTTTGGTGTAGTGGTTAAGTGCGCGGACTCTAATCTGGGAGAACCGGGTTTGATTCCCCACCCCTCCACTTGCACCTGGCTGGATGACCTTGGGCAAGCCATAGCTCTGTACCAGCTGTTTTTGAAAAAGAGCAGTTTCTGTCAGAGCCCCACCTACCTCCCAGGGTGTCTGTTGTGGGGAGGGGAAGGGAAAGGAGATTGTAAGCCGCTCTGAGACTCCTTCGGGTAGTGAAGGGCGGGGTATAAATCCAATCTCTTCTTCTCTGTTCGTCTCCTCCCTTAAAAACCCTATGGGGTTGCCGTAAGTTGGCTGCAACTCGACGGCACTTTCCACCACCAGCCCCACTGAAACCTGCATTAGTCCACTCTCTGTTAGTTTACAGTCCTTGGATCCAGCCTCACACTCACCAACAGATTAGAAGCACCACCACCCACACCAATAGGCAAGTGGGAAGAGTGGAGAAGACATCCAGTGCCTTGACTAACCGGCCCAAAGAGAGGCTAGATGCTACGGAGGGAATGGCTCCCCCCCCCCCCCAAAAAAAGGTAATTTTCATGCTTGTTACCAGCATCAAGGGCCAGCAAATTGCCTGATCCATGTCCAAATGCTGTTGTCAGCTATTGGAAAGAATTAGATTGCAGATACGGCTCCTAATAATTTCAATCTGGAGGCCTGATGTCTCGGCAGTAAATTACGTCACCACCTGGGCACGGTCCATCTACCGGTTCCTTAATCTCATTAGGCATTCACTCTCAGCATAGCTGATCTTGTTACCAAACGCCGTGAACATCAGACTCTCTCATTAGATAGTCCGGTCCGCCCAAGGATTAATCATCGTAAATGAATCATGCTGCTCAATCCAAGGTCCAGACTGCAAACCATCGCCAGCTCTTTCCCTCTGCTGAGAAAGCTTTTTGCTTGCTCTTCACAAAGTGTTAAGAAGTATCTTAAAAGCTACAGAACAAAGGCAGGAATAGGTTATCTGTTTTTATCTGTTGGCCCGCCGGGTAAACCAATAAAATATTAAATTATTTTCAATACTATTCTAAATGAATAAAAAACCAGGGATAGCACTGGAGTAATGCAATGCTGCTCTTATACAATACCAACATGTCTTTCCCCTCCTAGTTTTCTACAGAACTGTGTTTTAAAGTATTGGAGAGAGAGAGAAAACACTCCGGCCTTCTAAACTGGGTCAAGTGGTGGAGAAAGAGGAAATCCAGAGATGAGAAATACAAGATGGCAGTTTTTAGAGTAAAGCCTGGGAGGGACCCAAAATCTCTTGGAGCCTGACTCTGGTCTCTCTAACTCTGGTCTCTCTGACTCTGGTCTCTCTAACAAATCCAATAAACTATCAGCAGCTTGCTCAGTTCTCCAATGCAGATCGATAAACTATTAACTTGAGTCAGACCCAAGAGGTGTCATCAGCTCGCTGGTGAGAACCAGGGGAAAGCCACCCTCATGAATCCAAGACCAGACAGGGCAAATGACTGTCCGGGCAGAAATAGCCACATCATTGCTAGCTCAACGAGAAAGCTGGTGTGGCTTCGGGTTCCAAGCTGTGATGTAAAGTAACAAGGGAGTTTCCCCGCGGAGGCAACACAGCCGGCTCCTCTTCTCGCTCCCCAAAGAAAATCCGAGGAGCCAGGCTGCCACTGATGGATCTCTGCCTTTTGTCCCCTGATACAAGAAGCAGATGAGCCATATGTTTTTGGGGTTTGCCAAGAACTCCCACCCACACAGAGAACTCTGGCGCTTGGTGTCCTAATGGAAGACTGTTTTAGCCAGCTGGGTTCGACATTCATGATGCAGAGGAGAGGAGAGGAGATTCCACCTTCCACCACAGCAAGGACTGCCTTGAGAAACCCTGGAACAGGTCGACACTATCTTCTTATCCAACACGGAGCAACAAGCAGCACGTTCCTGCTGACACACACGCGCGCACCGGCTATTGCAAACGATACAAACTGCACTACCTGGAAACCAATAAAGGCAGGTGAAGCCCATGAAACTTTACAGCCCGGCACCCAGGAAAGCCAAGGACTGGGGAAGAGCAGACTTGGTTTATAGGTCACCCAGTTAAAAAGACAAGCATCTCACCCGAAGGAGGTCACAGGCAGCTGCTTAAGTTCCAAGCAACCCCCCCCCCCGAAACGAACGCCTCGTAATGCCTTTCCTTCGGACTAGCCAGAAATAAACACAGAAACAGCATGCAAGGAGAAGCCATCCTCACATCAAAGGGAGGTTCTCAAAGGCACAGCAAAGGTTGCAGTGGGAGGGAAAAATACGGCAAGTGAGGTAGAAACTAATGTTCGCTTACAGTTAGGGTGTTTTTTAAAAATCCACTCAGAAATACTTAAAATGGTTAGAAGCGAGTGCAATATATATATATATATATATTTTTAAAAAAAATTCTGAAGCATGACTTTGAATTGTTTGGAGACAAAAAGCACGCTCTTCACAAATGACATTTCCCATAAAGTGCAGATTCATAAAAGACACTGGTGCGAGACACGTAACAACTCCCAAAGTATGTGAAAATTAAGACTTGAAAATCAATATTTAATACTGCCAAGTACAGGAGATAGATGACTCCGCCTCCTCATATCCTAAGTTACACGGCTCACCGCCAGTCAGTCCCTCTTCAGCAAGCCTTGGCGAGAGAGAGAGAGAAAGCACAACAACCCAGAGGCTCCAACAAGCATATTTACCTCTTGAACAGAAGAGGAAACCATTTCAGCCAAACCTCTGTTATTTACAACAAATGCTTCAGTACCCAGACTGTTTAGCTGAGCTAGAGCCAGCAGACGCTGTCATTGGAAGGGAGGAAAAAACCTCATCCTGACTGGGAAGAGCCGAATTCCCAGATCTGTCGCCTGAGAGGTCCTTTGTCCAGCTGCAGTGTCTACAAGGGAGGGCAAGAGAAAGGGGGGATTTGATTTCAACCGCCACCCCCTCACTTGGCCCGGAACGAATCCTCCTCATTCAAGGCCTGCAAAAGCAACCCCAGATAAACTCAGAAGTCTGAAGCTGCTGGAAAGATCTTTGGTGAGTATTCCCCAGTCCGCAGTGAACTGGCAGACCGGCCCTTTCTGACAGTATCACGTTTTAGTCGTATGCTGTAAAACCAGACCATACACTTCTGCCTAAGCACAACCACGCTGGTCTGCTGATTTCAAAGCCTTAGAGCTTTCTGGTTCCGGGGCCGGCCATCGCCTACTGTCCAGAGCTAAGAGTAATTGATCCAATCCACACCACTGCAAGTTAGGAAAGCAGCCTAGGTTTGGTCCAAACAAGGGCTGCAGGTGGTGGGACGAATCCCAGGTTAGGAGCAGGATGACCTTCGGCTGAAACAGCTTCCAAAACAGTTCAAGAACTTTTGCAAATAAGCTTTTATACCCGCACAACAGGCATGCCATCCGCGGATGCTGACATCTCCCACCGCCACATCCAAAATGCACGTTTGCCTGACTCATTCATACAGACAGGCTTAAACTCTGGGGCTCGCAGTCCCCACTCACAACCTCACTCCCTGCTCCAGAGCACGAGACCCAGAAATGGCTCTGCAGCACTCCCCATCTTTAGCTGCAAAGTCTGGACAGGCTCTTGCCCCCAAGCCAAGCACATGACCTCTCCCACTGGATCCTGCCTCCTGGCAGAAGGGGGAGCACCAAGACCCAAGGCATTTGTTTTACTTAAAAATGTATACCGGGCTTTTCGATAAAAACCTCCAAAGCAGCTGACAATTTCAGAAGAAGTTCCAGAGGAAACAGCTTTCTGTGAGTCAAGAATTCAGAATTATTGGCATTTCTTTTTTGCTGTGAGAACATTCCAGACCTCCTCTTCCAACGCAGTTTCACTATACACGTCAGACTATTAAGACTAATACAACTTCAGCCTAGATTAAATCCTGTGATACGTCTTCAGGGTTTTTTTAAACTATTGAAAGAGACTGACATGACGCGAGTATGATCAAAGCAGGGAGACCTCCTATGGCAGGCGAGTCTCGTTGAAGTCATCCAGCCGGGGTGGGGGGTGGGGGGGGGTTATCGAGAACAGGACGGAAGGTGCAACGATTTCAACCGGAAAGATGGACATCAGAGGGCACAGATGTGTGGGAAACAAGGGCCCCACACTCGGCTCTCCCATTCTACGGGGATGTGTAGAAAAAGCCCGCAGCGGTAGATTGTGAGCCATGGCGGATTTCAAGACAGTGAACAAACACGCCAACATGAGGGAGCAGCAGAATCCCACGGGCTTCTCTTGAAGTTAGTGATATTAAGTGACAAGCACAGTGATCCCGCCGAGGTCGGAATTTTAAAAAAAGGAAACGGAAGGAGGAAGGAAAAAAGTGTGCACAGGGGGAAATGGACGAACAGGCAACAGAACGAGAGTGAGGCTAGAAAAGCCGTCAAGTACGTACCTCCTAACGCAGAATAAGCAGAGACAGCCAGTCACAGAACAGAAAGGTGAGAGGTCATAGGCCATAAGGAAAACAAGAAGGCACATTTGAAAAAAAAAAACACACTCGTTTCAAAAATCATAGTCAGAAAAATCAAGTCAAAACAGAAATACACAAGTATGGTGGGGGGGTGAGGACATACAGGAATAACCTTTGGGGGATAAGTTTCAGGGTGGGTAGCCGTGTTGTTCTGCGGTAGGAAGAGCAAAATCCAAATCTAGTGGCACCTTCAAGACCAAAAAGATCTCCAGGGTATGAGCTTTCTCAGAAGCTTATTGCCCTGGAAATCTTCTTAAGTCTTTAAGGTACCACCAGTCTCGAATCTTGCTCTTTGGGAAAAGAGACAGAAAAATTGCTCTTTTTGTTTTGTTTTGCCTGTGTGCAGAAATCCTAGCTGCAAAGCTAATATCACAGCATTCTTGGGAACGGTTTCAAACGGACATAACTGTTCTTTTCTCTGCTACGTAGGAGGGGGGCAAGATTCCCTCTCCTCTCAGGTTCCCCAGAATGCCAGAATCAAACTCCACCCATCGCTGCCAACTCTGGAGTCAACAAAGGGATCGTTATATAAAAGAATCCTGATTGGCAACACTTTCAAAGTGAACCTTTGGAGCGGACGTGAATACCTGCTTCATTCTAACAGAGCTGTATAATCAGAGCAGCACCCAAATGCAAGATGTTGCTTACTAAAGCGCAAAATAAGCCAGGAGGGAAGGTCCCTTTTCTTACTGACCTAGTTTCAACAGCCAACCTTCTCGGTCTGGGTTAAAAAACGTATGGGTCAAATCGTTCCCATCATCCTCTGGAATTTTAAAGGGCTCGTTTTTAATGCTTTCATACAGGTTCTGAAAAAAAACAGAAGGGGGAAGGAGAAAGTTGAGCAACATCTGTGTACCCAAAAGCCAGAGTCAACAGATTCTGGAATAGGAAAGAAGGACAAATATTGTGAAGGGGAACAAATTCCAGGGCTCATTACGTAGCAGGAGCTTCTTTGCATATTAGGCCACACACCCCTGATGTAGCCAATCCTCCAAGAGCTTACAGCGCTCTTCTTACAGGGGCTACTGTAAACTCTTAGAGGATTGGCTACATTGGGGGGGGGGTGGCTTAATATGCAAAGGAGCTCCTGCTACGAAATGTGCCCTGACGAGCGTTGATTCTTTTGAGAAAGTACTTGCAAAGCCATGTTTACAGAGATCTGGTTTCATTAACTCGTCTTAGGCTAGATGTGTGCATCTGAGCCCTGACTTGGGAATGGTGCAACCAGCGCACCAAAATTACCCCATGGTTTGGTCCGTTATTTGCAGGTGGGGGGGAGGGAACCATTCAAAGACATCATGCACAAGGAGCAAATTGGGGTGATTCCTTCACTCTGAGATGGCCCTGCTTCTCAGAAAGTGCTTTGAAAATAAAGCTTCCCCTTCGGACGTTCTGCCAAAAGAAGTGGCTGCCCATAAGAAATGTCTATATTTTTTTGAAAAAATTGAAAGACATGGGGGGAAAATCTAGCTGGAAAAAGAAGTAGACTCGAGAACAATACATACATTGGAAGTGGCCAGGAAGACCCAGATTTGTTCAGTCAACATGCTGGGTTGAAAGACTTGGTTCTAGGGTTGCCAACCTCCGGGTGGTGCCTGGAGATCGCCTAGAGTTACAACTGATCTCCAGGTTACAGAGATCAGTCTCCCTAGATAAAATGGCTGGTTTAGAGGGTAGACTCTCTGGCATCGTACCTGCCGAGGTCCCACCTCTCCATAGACACCTCCCCCGGGCTCCACCCCAACAGTCCTTTAGAAGAGACAATCCTTTAGATGTACAGGTCCTACGAACTGAGAGCCAGATTGGTGTAGTGGTTAGGAGCAGGGACTATTAATTTGGGAGAACCAGGTTTGATTCCCCACTTCTCTGCATGCAGCTGCTGGAGTGACCTTGGGCCAGCCACAAGTTCTACCAGAGCTGTTCTCTCAAGAGCAGTCCTCAAAAGAGCTCTCTCAGCCCCACCTAGCTCATAATGAGGTAGGTGGGGCTGAGAGAGCTCTTTTGAGGACTGCTCTTGAGAGAACGGCTCTGGCAGAACTTGTGGAGGGGAAGGGGAAGGGATTGCAAGCCGCTCTGAGACTCCTTTGGGTAGTGAAGGGTGGGGTGTAAATCAGTCGCTTCTCTTCTTCTCTCTTAAGCCAGGAAGGGCTTTAAAAGTCATGAGCAGAACAGATTGTGGGGGGGCGCCCTGCCCCCGAGACCAGAAGTGTGTTAGTAAAGAGCAGATCCATCTTTGAACACACTGCTTAAGAAGAAGAGGAAGAGATTGGATTTATACCCCGCCCTTCACTCGGAGTCTCAGGGCAGCTTACAAATTCCTTTCCCTTCCCCTCCCCACAACAAACAGGCACCCTGTGAGGCAGGTGGGGCTGAGAGAGCTCTGAGACAACTGTCCTTGAGAGAACAGCTGGTAGAGAACCAGGGGTCTTTTCGAGCAGGGGCTCGGGGGAGCTCAGCTCTGGGAGTTGGTGCCAGCCCCAGCCCCCCCCCCCCCCGCAGGGGAATGCCTGCTTGTGTCATGGCTGCAGCAAAATGACCCCGTCCCCTGGAAAGGTCCTTGTTCCTCTGACCAGCCTTCTGAAGGCTTCAGCCATCACTGAAGCTTTCCTCCCAGAATAGGGGTATTTCTGAGGCTTGGATTAGTAGCTGTCCCCTCTCTGCCAGCTCTTCCTTCCTTCCTTCCTTCCTTCCTGCCTTCCTTCCTCCCTCCCTCTCTTCTTTCTTTCTTGCCTTCTGACATACTTCCGGTGATGTCAAGTGATGTAGCATACACAAATAAGTTATGCTAATGAGCTCCTGCACCTCTTTTTCTATGAAATGACCCCTGTAGAGAACTATGGCTTGCCCAAGGTCATCCACCAGCTGCAAGTGGAAGAGTGGGGAATCAAATCCCGTTCTCCCAGATGAAGAGTCTGTGCACTTAACCACAACACCAAACTGAGAAGATCCCTCTTTAAGGAGAGAGTAGAGCCCTCTCCCTTTGTGACCATCCGCTGCCACGTGGTATCGTATTCTACCGCTGTGCTGGTTCCCACAGTGATCGGTGCCAAAACTGAAAGATTCGTTCCTTGGCCTCAGAACAAAGCAGAAAGGCAACCAACTCGGCTGTTTTCGAAGCGGCTTACCCGCAGCAGTTCTTCTGGGAGGTCACCGCCCTCATTAATGCCACGGTTCATTGATATAAACCGCTCCACACCTGGCTTGTCTCTCACGTTGTGGTTGTGTAGACTCGTGTTCAACATGATGATTGCAAAAGACAGCACATAGCATGTATCTGCGGGGAGGAAAACAACATCAGAAGCAGAATAATTAACACAGCATCGCACTGTGTAAAATCAGCTGTATTTTAGAGGCTACCTTTTGGCCTCTGAACACTAATTCTGCTGTTTGTGAAACATCCTGCGTTTGTGATATGGTGGGGGAGGAATTCAACTGAATACATTCAAGATTATTCTTTCTATAAACTTGACCTCTGAACTACTACACTATACTATAACAAATCTAGACTATAGATTTATTCTTAACTTCCTGGTCATTATTAGATAAAATCGCAAGAGGAACTATGGCCGAAGCTACAGGTGAGGAGAGTCGGAGTGGTGCGGAGAGCAATGAGGATCCAGATTCAAATCCTGAGCCTGCTATGAAACTCACTTCAGGCCAAACACTCTCTCTCAGACCACCTTACCTCACAGGGTTATTGAGAAGACCAAATGGGAAGAACCATACATACCTGAGCTTCCTTGGAGGACAGATGAGATAAAAACATGACAGATTTTTTAAGGGTGTCTTATAATTTAACCACTCTCATCCAGGCACCCCCCCCGCCCCCGAGAAACTGGGGAAGAGACAGCCATATACTGCGCACATTACCCACTAGCTAACTTGGCGGGTGATACTTTCCCTCCAGTGGCATTTCTTAATTCATCGCCCTGTGTTAGTAAAACAGAAAGACAGCACTGAACTGAATAGCACAAGATACACTTAAGGCACAGCTAAGAATACTGTTCTTACGTGGAGGGGCTACAGCTCAATTGAAGCACCTCTCCTTGGCATGCAGAAGGCCTCAGGTTCAATCCCCGGCACCTCCAGTTAAAAGGACTAGGTCACAGGTGATGGAAAAGACCCCTGCCTAAGACCCTGGAGAGCTGCTGCCAGTCCAAGCAGACAGAACTGACTTTGATGGACTCATGGTGGTCTTCACTACAAGGCAGCTTCATGTATGTTCATGTAGTGGTTCAACATTGTTACTTACCCGGGTTCTTACAGATTTACAGCTTGCTTCCTGTCAATCACAGGGAGGTGTGGCTTAGGAGAGACCCTTGTTTGAACCTTTAAAAAGGTAAAGGTTCCACGTGAAGGAGGAGTCTTCAGACAGCGCTGGCTCTTTGGCTTGGAAACAGAGATGAGCACTACATCCCTAGAGTTGGATTTAACTAGCTTTCGAGCCCTTGCTCGAAAGCTAGTTAAATCCAACCCTAGGGATGTGGTGCTCATCTCCGAAACGAAGAGCCAGCGCTGTCTGAAGACCCCTCCATGGTCACGTGGCTGACGTGACTAAACGCTGAGGCTAACGGAACGCTGTTACCTTCCCACCGAAGCGGTACCTATTTATCTCCTTGCAATTTCTTGCTTTCGAACTGCTAGGTTGGCAGGAGCCGGGGCCAGAGACGGGAGCTCACTCCGTCATGCGGCACTCGGGGCTCGAACTGCTGAACTACCGACCTTTCAATCTGCAGTTCAGCATCTTACCCTCTGAGCCACCGCAGCCCCTTGACTCTGCCACAAATGAAGTTGGGCAAGCCAGCCCAACCAAGCGCACAGAATGGACAGGAGAAGAAGGGGAAACACGCGTGCCAAGGGAGGATAAATACGTAACAGACAGGTGGACACCAGTTGCTGGGCAGGCAACTGCAAGAGAGAAGGCTGTTGCATACACGTCACACATACTCATGAAGCTGCCAGGTCCATCAAGGTCAGTATTGTCTGACTCAGACTGGCAGCCACTCCCCAGGGTCTCAGGCAGAGGTCTTTCACATCACCCGACTGCCTGATTCTTTCCAGTAGAAATGCTGAGGACTGAACCCAGGACCTTATGTCCTCCTGGAGGGCTTTTCTGAAGGCATCCCATCAGCCACTGCTGAATAAGATGGTCCCTCGCTGCACTCCAGCGGCACTTATCTTACAACATTTATTTTACCTACCCGTAATAATACCGTTCTCAAAAAACTGGGATAGGAAAGCCATCGCCACTAACCTGTAGACTGAAAGACTCCAGGGTTACAAAGGCAATAACGCGAAGCAAAGGCTTCCATCATACGATCGATCTTTTGTGCCTCTCCTGGAAGCCGGAAACTCCACAGGAACTGCCTACACAGATAAGGCACACAATTTTCGTGTCAGATAAGATCCACGGCAGCAGCAATTTTTCCCTCTTTCGCTCACTCACCAGTAACAAGCTCATCCTAATCAGAAATCACGTATCTCTGTATCACAGAGTGTTTCCCCCCCCAAATAACCAGCGGCCTAGCAAATGAGAAGACCACCGTTTTGGTGGCTTCTCCAAGAAACAGAAACCCCTTGCTCTCCGAAGGCAGAGTAGGTGCCCCACTAGATGCAAAAGAGTGTTTTCCAGGACGATCAAGCCAACTCTTTTGAGGTACAGGCAAGCACGATTGCCACAGCAGCAATTAGTCAAGGTGAGTCAGGCATATTACCATACTTAAAAGGGAGGGGGACAACCCAGGCAGTTAAGCACTTCAGAGTCCTCTAGATTCCAACGGCATCCATCCTACCAAAATATACGAGAACTAAAAACTCTCCCTGTAGACTGGCTCTGGCTGGATGTCTGCCTGGAATGTTTTGGACAACTAGGTTTTGAATTTTCTTCTTTCGCAGAATTAATGAATCATCGTACGGCACTGTGTGTAGAATAGCCAGGAGAACCTAAGATTGTCTGGCAGCCAGAAGCTCTAGCTCTTTAGCATTATGCACCACTAGGTGGCGCGCGAGACTTGTTTTTAAGGCAAAAGACATTTCAGAAGTGGTTTGCCTCTGCATCACCCTCTGGTATTCCTTGGAGGTCACCCTTCCAAATAGTAGCAAAGGCCGACCCTGCTTAGCTCCTGAGATCTGACGAGACCGGGCTAGCTTAAGCTCTCAAGATCAGGGTTTCTTCCACAGAGCCTCAACCCGCCTCACTTTTGTCCGCTAGACCTTTCCCAGGTGTCTGCCGAGTGTCCTTAGAAAGTGGGAGGGGCTTTTGACCTGCAAGATCTACTGAAGTTTTGATTGGCTGTGTGGATTCTTAAAAATGTTGTTTTCGCAGCAGCTGCCGCCACAGCACAAAGATCTTCACTGGATGCAGTAGCCCATTTGGTGGCCAGCTCCCCCTCTGTGGCAAGCATTGTGTGGCTATGCCAACCACGCTGTGTTAGAATTCCAAAGGTGTTGCCCTGACCTGGATAGCCTACACAGGCCTAGTCTCGTCAGATCTCGGAAACTAAGCAGGGCCGACCCTGGCAAGTACTTGGATGGGAGACCTCCAAGAAATATCAGGGCCAGGGCGCAGAGGAAGGCAACAGCAAGCTACCTCTCTGAAACTTCCAAGCCCCACTAGAGGTCGCCAGAAGTCAGCCATGACTTCCAGGTGCACGCGCACACACTCACAATACTCACCAAAATCAAAAAACAAAAAAGAATTCCAAAGTTGTTCTCAGGCTCAAAAAAGTTTGGGACCCCTGCCCTAAACAGTGCAGAGGACGGGGGGTGGGTGGGGACTCAGTCATTTCATACAGATATCTGGAGTCTCAGCCTACGGACATGCGCTTATAATCTATCCAATGTTTTCCTTAGGACTACACATTGCTGGAGAAGAGGGGAAGCAAACCATCGTTCATGGGCGCATCTTTAAACAGGGTGGCAAAGCTGAGGATGCTCAGGGTGGAATCTGCCAATATCTTGGGATGGATCGTGGTCACGTGGCAGCTGCTCTGTGATTGGTCTTGCCCCCACAGCAGGCTTTTGGTGGTGCTGCCACCCACGACCTTCTCCCAAAATTCCATAGGTGCCCATAGTCTCAACAGGGTCGGGGACCCCCCGCCTAACGTCTCTGCGGCTTCTGCTTGGCGCAATTGCAAAAGCTGAATGAAAACGTATTTTCTTTTTTTAAAAAGTTAAGCGTGCTTACCTTAAGGCTTGTACGAGATTGAGATCAGCAAACTCATGGAGTTCAACAAAAGCCTGAAGTACTTTAATATTAAACTCATCCCTGCGGAAGAGGAGGAAAAATGAAACAGAAATATCAATTCCTCAGTCTGACCCTCTTTTCCCATCTGGTTCCAAGGCTGTCCACCTGCAGGAAGAGGCGAGGCTGGATCTCATCAATCACGCCAGCCCCGACTGACTCCGTCCTGTGTCCCACTGGGATGGCCTCCAGCAACACATCCACATCCAGGATACCAACCATAACTAGACGTTGGATAAACACCAAGAAGACAGGATGGGAAAGGCCAAGCAGTGGTGTGTGGTTAACCTAGCACTGCATTCTCATCCAAATCTTCCCTGTCAGCAGCAGCTCCCTGCCCTGACCTGGATGGCCCAGACTAGCCCAGTCCCATCAGATCTTGGAAGCTAAGCAGGGTTGGCCATGGTCAGTGTTTGGATGGGAGACCGCTGAGGAAGACTCTATGCCAGTGGTTCTTAACCTCGTTGGAGGTACCGAACCCCACCAGTTTCATATGCGCATTCACCGAACCCTTCTTTAGTGAAAAATAATTCTTAGTACTTAGTAATAGTACTAAGTTGGAGGCCCCACCGAACCCCTGAGACTGACTCACCGAACCCCTAGGGTTTGATCAAACCCAGGTTAAGAACCACTGCTCTATGCAAAGGCAGGTAATGGCAAAGCACCTCAAAAATTTCCGGACATTTTGAAGCTCGGGGAAAAAACCCGTTTTTTCCTGGGGGTTTTCTTGAGAAAAAAATGGAAATTTTTGGAAAAACTGAAAAAAAATCGACATTCGCCCTTCTTTTTTCTGTTCCAGATTGAAAGTCATTCTGTTACTTTAGGAACATAAAATATGATTGTGGACAATTTTACTTGGCATGAAATTATCACAACTGGCATATTAAAAATATAGTGTATCCAAACAATTATTACAAACAGAATATACTTCTTTAATGATATTTATTTGTAATCGTAACAAATGGAGCAACAATCTCCTGAACTGTTTATTCATTTACGTGGAACAGACAAAAAACCCTCCACAAAACAATTTTTAAAAATCCAGAAGTGACAATTATTCATATTTCCTCTCCACAGTATTAAATAAAAAAAAAAAAACCATTCTCATAAGAAGAATTGAAGAGGGGGGAAGTGTATAGAAGGGAGTGTGGGACTACGTTTCAATGAATGGGCATGAAATTTAATCAGAATCATTTTCTGAGCTGTAATTAGCAGTTTCAGTCTCTGCTTCTGGAGCTACTCTGTTGTGTCATTATCATCATGGGCGTCAACTACGGGGGGGCTCGAGGGCTCGAGCCTCCCCCGAAATTTCCCGGGGGGGGCTCAGCCACCCCCGGCAAAATGCTCGCCCAGCCGGCCGTCGCCGCCTCTCCTTCACCCCCGGCCTGCCCTGCCTCCCTGAGGCGGGGGGGGGGGGAGAGAGGCGGCGGGGACATAGTCGCCCGCGCGAATCCCAGCCAGCTGGCTGCCGTCGCGGGTCTGCCTCCCTGGGCCGGGGGGGGGGGAAACGGAGCGGCCGGGACATAGTCGCACGCGCGTTTCACACGGGCGGCAGTCCCGGCCAGCTGGCTGCCGCCGCGGGTCTGCCTCCCTGGGCCGGGGGGGAGGGAGCGGCAGAGACATGGTCCTGCGCGCGCGCACGAGAGAGCCCCTGCCCCCCCCGGGGATTTAGAAAGTCAACGCCCCTGATTATCACTGTTATTATGGACCTCTAAAAACTGGCGGTTTGCCTAGATTGAAACAGAAATTAGATTAATCTGACACCATACATATTTTTTAGAAATAATTTGGAAAATAGCTGAACACCTTGTCTTAAAATATTTTATTCATTATGTTAAAATAAAATGTTCCATAATCAATTTCTTTTCTTTTTTCAATTTTTCCAATTTTTCGGGGGGGAAAACAAAAAATGCTTCAGGAAAAAAACAGAGGGAAACGGGTTTTTTCCCTAATTTTTCCAGGGTTTTTCTCAGGCCTTCACATCTCTAAGGACCTCTGAATGTTTCTTGACTTGAGAACCCTATCAGGCTGCCATAGGATGGCTGCAACTTGACCCTTCTGACCACCACCACCACCACCACCTGACAGCTCCCTGTACAGACTGAGCTGGGGGACAGCCTGCCACGACATCTAGAAGTGCCTGAAGCGACAAAATGACTCACTAAACACATTCTCTAACAAGGAAAGCACATCAAGGTTCGCTTGCAGGGGCCAGACTCCAAATGGAGGTAATTGAACACATCCTGTTCCCGTGAGGTGCGTGTCAATTATTCTAGCCAGGTGTAGGATCCAGCCTTTTCTCCAAGCAGGATGGGCTTGGGACCAAACTGCAAGTAGTTACCTGCAGGGCATCCCAAGAACCTTCTGAACTGCAAGGTATGCCGACTGAAACTGATCCATACATGCTAGGGGTGTGCAACTCCTCCCCCCACCCCGGTATTTTTTTTTGGTTCAGGTATGTTGAACTGGAAAAAAAAACGGGTTTCCTTGAAAAATCCCAGATTCCGATACCAGTGTGGTATTTGGATCTGGGATTTTAAAGAAATCCCAGATTTTTTCTGGTCCAATAGACTCAAGAAGAAAAAAGACGGGGAATTGCACACCAGTAGCTATGCCCGTGGGGAGCAGTCTGCTCCCCACAGGCACAGCTGATCCGGGGCTGACTTCTCACGCAGGCTGGTTTAAGCCAGGCTGCAAGAGAAGTCAAGGCCAAGTCGAGGCGGAGGTGAGCTCTCAGCTCCTGCCACCCTGGCTGACCCTCGGCTGAATTCTCTTGGAGCACAGAGTACTCAGTTCCTGCCACCCCAGCCGAGGCTGATCCTGGTTCGACTTCTCTTGCAGCCCAGTTTAAACCAGGCTGGAGGAGAAGCCAGCCAGCCTCGAGCCGAGCCAGTGGGGCCTCTTTTCTGCAGTCTCTTTAAACTTTAAAGGGACTGCAGAAGCCTGACAAACAGCTGAGATTGCTCCTGCCTCTTGCTGTTTTCAGATCCACTGGTATTTCCCAAATATATCCAGGATTTCCCCCTCAGTTTCCCTGAGAAAACCCAGATACATTTGGGATGCTGAAATAAAATACCTTATTGGCCCCTAATACAGGCACAAGGCCAAGCCTCTAAAAGTGGCAAACTCTGTACCCAATATGAACCAGAGTCAAATATGAACTAATTTGTCTGTAGTTACTTGCAGGAAGAGGAAAGGCGATGCAACTGATTTGCCTGTGTATGCTTGTTCCTTTCGAAAGGCAATTCAGGAAGACATGAGCCCAGACAAATCTCAAAATTGCAGACTTGAAAATGAAAGAATGAGTTTGGGATTCCAGCAGTCAGTGTATTTTTAAACCTGGCTCTCCAGTCACGAGGGCTAGAAGTTTGCTTTTCTTTAAATCAGGACTCCGATAAAAGGACGACACCACAAAATCAAACATCGGAAGCTGCACAGGACTAACCATTTTAACATTTCACTATGGGTCATTTTACACCTCCCCTCTAAAGTAGTTTGACTGCTGTCTTTTCCTGTGCTGATTTCACAGTGGTGTGAAATTTCACTCCAGGGGGTCTAAGTGCACTAATCAACAGCAATTGTTTAAAGCAGAATAAAGCCAGTTGAATACTAGCTTGACCACAGGAGGGCAATTAGTAGATGTGGACATTTCAGTAGCAGCACAGTTTCACACCGCACAGAGGTGTGGGCAGGTTTTTTTTGAACTAGAATGATTCCAGCGGGAAAGTCAGATGGAAAAACAGCCTAAGTGTTGCACATTTTATTCTCCTGTTCCAAAACATACTGCTCGTATTTTATAAAAGACAATACAAATGAAAAAATTATCCTGGCTCTGCTACAAAATGAACATTAAAACTATCAGACACTATACGATCCCTGTAATCCTTAGGGTGTGTTTTAAACTCATCATCAAATGAAAATGTAGCAGAGCAGTTTCCACCCCAACAACAGGTTTCTACGCTGAAGAGTTTGCCCTTTGTCATTCGCTAACCGAACATGACAAACCTTTTCAAGTATTTTAATTAATACGTTGGGGGGGGGGGGATCCCACTAATTACATGGGATGAGAGCAAATTGTTTTTGTGTAACTACTGTGGGAGCGCTTGCCAAGGAGAAATAAGGAGACAGAGATGCATAACCGACCATTTTTCTTCTCCATAAGAAGAATACAAAGGAAATAATTAATGTTACTTAATGAATAATCTGAAGAAGAATTAATCTGAAGAAGAACTAGAGGTGGAGAGGGGGGGGAAGACATACCTCCAGGTTTGCTTCAAGCTCATACCAGCGTAAGCAGGGCAGCAGGGGCAGTCTTAGCAATTCTGGGGCCCTGGGCAAAATTCCAGGTCAGGACCCCAGAACCACTGCTACCCCTCCACTGGGCCTCCCTGCCACAGCCAAGCAAAGGGTGGCCCTCCACCTAGGCGAGGTGGGCAGGAGCCAGCACTGCTGCTGGAAGCCAACTGCCCGACCCTCAGACAGGGCGGAGGTGAGTGGCAGCGGGAGCCTGCTCTTCTTCCCCCACCCCCTTTGGAGGGAAGGGCTGTGGGTGGCCAGGGCCCCTCCCAGACTGGGGCCCAGGTCAGTTGCCCTGTTGCCCCCCGGCTAAGACCACCCCTGAAGCCGGGCAAGGGCAGGGTAATACAGGGTATTAAAACGTCCCCATCATAAAGCTTGTTTACATGGTTGTCAGTGTAGAATATTGTGCCACACTGAGGTCAGAGGTAATCTCATCCCTGAGCATAAGATATGGCAGATCCCCCACAAGTCCTTCCTTCTGTACCCTTTGTGAGATGGAAGATGAGGCACGTATGCACGTTAACCCACATCACATGTTGCGCTGTCCATGCAGAGGTGGGCGGGCGTTTGAGTGCCTCCGTAAAGTGTTTCTAGAAAGCCAGCTTGGCGAACCAATCCTTATACTAGCTGCCAGGGGACATTTCGTAGAAAAAACAGGTGCAGGAGCTCATTAGCATAACTCACTAGCATAACTTATTTGCATATGCCACACACCCCTGTGTCAGAAGGCAACACCCACCGCTCAGGCTCCACCCCAAAAATCTCCAGGTATTTCCCAACACTGAGCTGGGGAGCCAGCTTCACACTTTGACTAAAGACACTTGAGGTTTTCTTTGCTCTTGCAGAGAAGCTCCCCTACAACAAGCCTGGAAATACAGATCAAGTTGGTATGCGTTTGCTTTTTCCCACAGCGCATCACCATTTGTGCTGGCTCCTGGGCTTGATACTCCTGGAGCGGCGTTCCTGCGCATTCCTGCTGGAAATGACCCTTGCTAGCTGCCGCATGCAGAAATGGTTTTCCTTCACTATAAACAGGGATGTGTGCAAATTTTTTAAAAATGCATCATATACTATTAAAATTATTTGGAATTACTGCAGGGATGAAAGTAATTTAAATGATTTTTCTAGTACTCTCTCTCTCAGGGAGGCTAGATAGAGAATTTAGGAGGTTTTGCTTTGGCCATTCATTGCCCTGGTAGTGTACTTTCGCCTCCGCAGAACCATATTAACTTGAATTAATTTAATTTTTTTCCCAGGTGCGACATCAAAGGGGCGTTTTAAATTTGTGTATGAGTTACAGATATATACAGTAATAAAAAAAAGTGTACACTCTTTTTTTAGGGGTTATTTTACATTCAGAGTCCTTTCGGGCCAACAGAGTACGATGTACTCTAACTGAAGACAAGGACGAAAGATTGCTCCAGCTTCTTCAGGATTACTGAGGCCAAAACAAAGACGAACAGCTCATTTCAAGGTAGTTTTAGATGAAGTGAGTTACCTACGTAAACAACATAGGTAGTCACCATGTGATTCTTGGAAGGCCAAAGGAATCCGACCCTTAGAGTTATGAAACTAAATAATACAATTATGTGGAGGTGGTGGCGGCTACAAGCATGGATGGCTTCAAGAGGGAATCAGATAAGCGTATGGAGCAGAGGTCCATCAGTGGCTATTAGCCACAAGGTACAGATAGGAACTCTCGGTCTGAGGCAAGTGATGCACTGTATTCTTGGTGCTGGGGGGGGCAACAGTGGGAGGACTTCTAGTGTCCTGGCCCCACTGCTGGACCTCCTGAGGGCACCTGGTGTTTTTGGCCACTGTGTGACACAGAGTGTTGGACTGGATGGGCCACTGGCCTGATTGAACATTGGTTTCTCTTATGTTCTTACATTCTTATGTTTCTCAGTTTGAATTTCTCCATCCCATGCAGCCAAATTATATTACTGCACACAACCACTTTATACTTCTGAACTTCAAGATGATATTCACCAAAGACAGATGGGCATGAGGAAGTGTTTGGAAAATGAAAACCTTAATTACTTTGCTAAAGAGAACACGCACTCAGCTATATCTCTGCTCACCTGAGCCAACAACACCGTTTTGTCAGTGGTGCAATGCAATCCCAAGCATGCTTACGCAGAAGGAAGCCCTGCCAAGTTCAATGGGGCTTACTCCCAAGTAAGTGTGAAAAACTGCGGACTTAAATCCTAGCGCTACCTTGACAAATTGCAGGGGCTACCAAAACTTTAAAAAAACAGACTAATAAAAAAAAATGCTGCAGCTGGAATTTTTGTTACATGGATCTCTCCAAGGCAGAAGTTGACTGAACTTCCTTGCTGGAATCGAGTTCGGTCTTTAGAGCCACCCTCAGATAGGTCACGGAGTTCCACCTGCTACATTGCAAGCCTCTTGAGAGCCATGCACAAACTGGTTTAATGCTAACTGATGTGGGACTCCTACATTTCATGTTGGGGAGGGGGAAAGCAGCCAAAGGGACCCAAGTTTAGAAGTGGGTTCGGAGGAGTACAGTAATTTTAGAAGTGGGTCCCACTTCAGTGTCGGAGAACTGCTAGACCAGGATATAATTGGTGAGAATATTTCACAAACTTATGTCTTTTTATTTAACTTTTTTTTAAGTTTTAAAAAAACTTATTGGAAGATCAACATCAAGTGTTCTGTGTCTCTGTAAAGTTAAATCTTGCTAAGTTTGCTAACTGCTTTACCAATGTCTTATAAAAACATGAATAATATTTAAAGGGACTTAGGCCCCCGTCTTAAAAACGGGTACACAAGGATCGCTCTCTCTCCCTCCAGAGCCTGTGACAGAAGACACTGAACATGACAGCATCTTGTGGCTAATTATGGAGAGCACAATTTTTTTTTAAAGTCCCACTGCAACACAGAGCATGCCCTGGAAATCCTAAGAAAACCGGGCTTCTAAGAGAAGCAGATGCTCTGCCCTGCCATTTTCACACGATGTACGAATTGCTACTTTTATTTCTGTAACTACATGACCACAAGAGTTTATGCAAGACAATGCATATCCCCCTCACACACACATACACAGGCAAGAAGCACTACATCACAATAAGGCATCTGGCCTCTATTAAGGTACCCTTAACATTTATACTATTTGCAGCCCTGTATTTAGTGGGGGGGGGGGGAGGGGGAAGATCCTGAAACCGTCTGAAAATTAGGAAGCTCAGAAGAAATTGGATTAACGGGCTCTCGATAAAGCTCTAAGGGAGCAACTGAAGCTGTACATCTGTCGCAGCTGTATTTTTAAAAATCAAGTTTAAATCTGGACTAGCCTTCAAACCATTTGTTCACATTGAGGCCATCCCCCCCCCCCACACACCCCAGGGACGGCCTAAGCTGTTTATTACCAACAATGGGTTGTTTTAAGAGAGGACAACATTAACTAAATACAAATGACTATTATTAGGCCAGCCGGTATTCTCCTAATAGCTAATAATTATGCACCCAGCTGCCTGCTAAGATCAGAAAGCTCTTTTCTCTGGGCTAAACATTAATAACAGACACGATTACCAAGATCTAATTCCAAAGACTTTCCAAGATTTGTTTCGCCTGAACACAAACATTGATTTCTCCAAATTACATACACACAATATAGAACCTTCCCTCAACCAAAGGAAGAAGAGTGAAAGAAGCGTTGCGGCTTATTCGTCAGATCATCTAGCTTTGAAAGACGGCCCCCTGCCGATCCACACACCTCCTCCATAGATTTTGTTCTTCAACACCCCACCCTCAAGTTCCTCTGACAGAAGAACAGAACTGCTACCCAGGAAAGGGAATGCTCCTTTGGTGCTCAAAAACTCACACCTCAAGATACAGAAGAGTATGGGTAAAACCAGGGCTTTTTTGGTAGAAAAAGCCCAGCAGGAACTCATTAGCATAATAGGCCACACCCAACAGCAGAAACTCATTAGCATATTAGGCCACACCACTGACAGCACAGCTTATTAGCATATTAGGCCACACCCCCATGTTACCAGAAGAGTGGGCATCCAGCCACACCCACCTTTTGCTTCTTATTCTGTTTACCTTGTTTGTTGTCAAAACCCAGGGCTTTTTTTGTAGCAGGAATTAATTTGCATGTTAGGCCACACACCCCTAATGTAGCCAGTCCTAATGAGTTGCTGCTGTTGGGTGTGGCCTGTTATGCTAATGAGTTCCTGCTGGGTGTGGCCAACCCCGGAGCCAGCCGGAACTCCGTTCCTGTGCGTTCCTGCCCCAAAATAGCCCTGGGTAAAACGTTTCAAATAAACTAAATGCGCCTGCCCATGTAGAGAGGCATGCTGGATTGGTGAACTCAGCTGCAGCCTTAACAGGTTAGGACAAGGACCATACCTGAAACACTCGTCTTGCCGTCAGCACACACAGGCCTCATTTACTTATTTCGTAAGAACGTAAGAGAAGCCAATGTTGGAACAGGCCAATGGCCCAACCAGTCCAACCCTCTGTCACACAGCGGCCAAAAATACCAGGGGCCCTCAGGAGGTCCAGCAGTGGGGCCAGGACTCCAGAAGCCCTCCCACTATTGCCCCCCGCCCCCCAAGCACCAAGAACACAGAGCATCACTTGCCCCAGATTGAGAGTTCCTATCTATACATTGTGGCTAATAGCCACTGATGGACCTCTGCTCCATATGTTTATCCAATTCCCTCTTGAAGCCGTCCATGCTTGTTGCTGCCACCACCTTCTGTGGCAGTGAATTCCTTTATATCTTCATTTATTTATTCCTTTATTTATATCTTACATCCTCACAACAACCCTGTGAGGAAGGTTAGACTGGCCCAAAGTCACTCAGCAAGCTTCCATGGCAGAGTGGGGATTCAAACCCAGATTTCCCAGATACTAGTCCGACACTTTAACTGCCACACCGCGCTGGTTCTCTTATAGGTTTATCCCACCCATCTTCCAAAGATCTCAGGACACAGCTATCTTTTTACTTCACCCTCACTTTGACCCTCTGTTGTAAACTAGATTAAGAACCCGACAAAGACTAAATTTGAGGGCTGAGTGGGGAGCGGAACCCCCTCCCCTGTCTCACATTCTGACCACTACAGGGTGTTGATGCCCACTTTCCACAGCCTGGATACAGAATGTAGCTATTCGTGCAAACTGTGGACATTACATTTATTTTGGCACAAATATTTCATCACACACACACACACATTTCTCAAAGCGCACACTGATTAGGGAAACGATGGGATAACATTTCTGCAACACGTTTAACTTGGAAAATCGTTTCCGATATCCTGAGAGTCGCCTGTGTGGAGCAAGAGTAATATACAGCCAAGGAAGGAAAGAGAAGTAAAAAAAAAAAACTAAGGTCTTTGCCTCCTATTTAATATGAAAGCACCTGGATCGATCTCTGCTTACCTTTCACCAAGATAATCTCCAATGACAGTTTTATTCAGTCCTTCTCCTTTATAAAGGAACTGTGCAATGTCTTCTGGCGTGTTCTGCAAGAGGTCGTTTTCTATGAGGAACTGGATTCCCTAGGGAGGAGGAAAGGGATTTAGTGGTTCTGATCCTGAACATCTGTCTCTGGCCATATTAAGACACACAATTTAACGTGCTGCTCTTGGGACGCTTTGTTCTTCTGGCAGTGATGCCCTGCCAATAAAGAGCACAAGTTTTGGCTAAACATCTGCAAAAATATCCTGAAAGCTCAGTTGAGCCACAAGACAGCTGTGAGAGGTCCTTCCCTAGAGCAGGTCACATGACAGACCGAATACTGGGGACAGAACAGAGCAGGAAGAGCCCCAGCTGAGTGGTCCAACACCTGTTTTGAATGTAGAAGGTTTTCAGGTTTGGATTCCACAGCACCTCCAATCAAAAGACCTGAGACCTGAAAGCTACCGGGAGAGCTACCGCCAGTCAGAACAGGCAATGCTGCGTTAACCGGTGGGTCTAACTAACTCTGGCAGGTTCATGGGAGACTGAAAAGTGTAGCGCCCCTACATAATATCTGTTTGCATATACCCAAAGCACCCTTCCTCTCCTCAATTTATTTTCTTGCTCATCAGTGGGAGACCGCAGCCTTATTCGTCTGGCCCAAAGCTCCTCTAACTTTCAAAATAAACTTGGGTTCGCTCTTTGGAGAAGGAGACAGAGGGCTGGACTGGGATGGGGAGACTCTAGTTCAAATCCTGTCAATAGTGAAGCTCACCAGATCTTGGGCCAGCTGCTGATGCCTAGCTTAATTAACTGGGGGAGGAGGAACCAGCTACCATGACTGACTCCTCGGAAGAAAGGTGGGGTGAAACTGAAACAGCCACGAAGCATTTCCCGGCTCCTGGCTGAGAAGCAAACAAGCCTAACCCTTTTCCTCTCTCATACACATCCCAAGGTTTCAAAGCTGGGAATATTCAGATCTCCCCACGCTTTGATGACCGCAGCAGCAGCAGCTCAAAACCAGACAAAAGTAAGAACCAATAATATTTGTTACCCTGCCCAGAAAGCTTCTCCCCCGCTTCTGTCCAGCCGGCTAAGACCCACATGAACTCTACAAATAGCCTTTTGACAACTCAGACATAGCAAATTGCTTTATCACATCACAACAGTTGCAAAATAAATTGTTTCAGGTGGGGTAGCCATGTTGTTTTGAAGCAACAGAACAAAGTTTGAGTCCACTGGCACCTTTAAGACCAACAAAGTTTAATTCTGGGCATAAGCTTATACCCTGAACTAAAGTTTGTTGGTCTTAAAGGTGCCACTGGACTTACCGTATTTTTCGCTCCATAAGACGCACCTGATCATAAGACGCACCTGATCATAAGACGCACCTTGTTTTTAGAGGAGGAAAACAGGAAAAAATGAAACAGAAAGAAAGAAAGAGAGAGAGATAAAGGAAGGAAGGAGGAGGAGAGAGAGAGAGAAAGAGAAAGGAAGAAAGAAAGGTGGGGACAGAGAGAGAGACAGAAAGACAGACAGACAGAAAAAAGGAAAGGAAGGAAGGAAGAAAGAAAGATAGAGACAGGAAAGAAGAGAGACGTGGGCATGCCATGCAAAGCCAGGCCTTTCTGTGCAAAGTAGCTTAATCTGTGGGCGGGGCTTTCTGCTGCTGGCTGTCTTAAAGGGGAAAAGCACTTAAAGGGAAAGAGTACTTAGCCTGGTGGGGTTTTTCCTGCCGTTTCCCTTTTAAGTCTTAACAGCTCAGGCCCAGCAGGGAGGGGCGGGGAAGGCTGGGATGCCAGCCTGAATGGCGTTCCCCTGCGTTCCTGCTGAAGAAAGAGCCCTGTTACAGGTAAGAAAAGCTCCATATTCGCTCCATAAGACGCACACACTTTCCCCCCCACTTTTTTGGGGAGGAAAAGTGCGTCTTATGGAGCGAAAAATACGGTAAACTTTGTTCTAAAATAAAAATTTAAGTGCCAAAGACTGCAGGCAGCTCTTTTTTATATACTTATCAGATGCTAGCATACTGCTGATATGCAGTTAAAGCTTGCTAGGCTATTAATGTTAGATTTTTTTTTAAATGACACTACACTTCTCTGTCCTCCCCCCACCCTGAAAAAGCAGAAGCAAGAGAGAAAGATGCATCTCAAGAGAATTCATATCCAATTTTATGTCTGTTGCATATGAGCCCTCAGGATGTAAAGAGATAATCTGCTCAAAACAGAATTTATGTCTGCTCATTCAATCATGCTAATGACTTGACAGAGGACGTGGTTTGGAAAGCTCCATAAAGAACAGACAGAAAACGAGATAACAGTGTAGTTACAACGGCATCATCAGATAAATCAATGCTCCCTCTAAGCTGTGGAGTCTCGTGAGCAAAAATTCTACTTTGTGAGCTACTGGAATTAAAGTGTAAGCAAGTGATTTGGCTGCTGCATAAATTAGTTTGCTTTGGAACCATCCTTCCTGAGCCAAGACAAAATGTGTGAGCCGGAGGCTAAAAAACTGTGAGCTACTCACATGAACTCAGCTTAGAAGGAACACTGGTTACAATCAGTGTTCCCCCTAAGCTGAGTTAGTGTGAGCTAGCTCACAGTTTTTTTAGCCTCCGGCTCACAAGTTCAGGAAGGATGGCTCCAGAGCAAGCTAATTTATGCAGTAGCCAAATCACCTGCTCATACCTTTAATGCCAGTAGCTCACAAAGTGGAATTTTTGCTCACAGGACTCCAAAGCTTAGAGGGAGCATTGGTTACAATAATCTTAGCCAACTGGCTGCACCGTTCGCTCACAACACATTTTTGAAAATCTTGAAGAAAAGTATAACATGTCTGAAATGTCACATATTCTGCTGTTAATTTGTGCCTTCTGGTTCCACTCCATTTAGGGGTGTGCTCAGGAGCAGTAAGAGCACCTCTGAATTCTCTCCAGCCCTGACCTGGATAGCCCAGACTACCCTGAGCTTCTTGGAGTACCTGGATGGGAGACCACCAAAGGAATACCAGAGTCACTACGCAGAGGCAGGCATTGGCAAACCATCTCTGAGTATCTCTTGCCTTGAAAACTCTAAGGGCTTGCCCATAAGCCAGCTGCAACTTGACAGCAAAAAAAAAATAACTCTCAAAAGACTTTGAGACATCCTGTGGGTGTGTCCTACTCCACAACACCCTCCATTCTTTATATTCTATCAGGAAGCAGATTAGGATGTTTTTACATTTTATGGACAGAGTATATGCTGGGGATTTAACCCTGTGGGTGTGCGTGAGTGTATTTATTTGCTGTTTTAAAAATAATAAGCTTCTCTAAGAAACAAGCTGCTGGCATCGCTTATTTCAAGAACAAAGAGTTTAGGCATTCCGGTCAGTGACCGCTGCTTACTTTAAGTATGGTAAACCCACAGCCATTTTATCAGTCTGGGAAGCTATTTTTAGAGCAGGAAGCCGCATACTCCTCCTCTCAAAATAGCTTCACCATACCCCCCCCCCCCCCCAAAAAAACCCCTTCCCCGAATGTCCAGCTGGAGCCCAAATGCCGACATCCAGGATCTCTGTTTAAGTCGCGTGCTTTTCATTGCAAAGGGCAGCGATGCCTGCCAGCCGTGTTTCCATCCATACCACCAAGGCCCTTGGAGCTACGGAATTAGTTACAAGCTCAAATCCCATTTTAAAAATCTATTTTTTTTGTTGTCTTTGTGTTTTCAAAGGGGTTTCAGTCTGGTGGAAGCCTGCATTCTGGAAACTGAGACGCCACACAAAAAGGAGCTGCCTTTCTTGGAAACCAAGTGAAAAAGAACTACTGGGGGGGGGGACGACGACCGACCCCTGATGCATTTAAGATTTTAGAGCAGAAAGAAAGATCATATAGTTATAGGAGAGCTATAAAAGATGAAGAATGTTGTTGTGGGCAAGCAGAATGCTCCGACATACTGTGTTTCAGGCCCAATGACAATACAGCACCTTATACTCTTATTAAGGATGGCACATGTGAATCATAAGCATCATTATCACCAATGCTCCCTCTAAGCTGTGGCGTCTTGTGAGCAAAAATTCTACTTTGTGAGCTACTGGTATTAAAATTATGAGCGAGCGATTTGGCTACTGCATAAATTAGTTTGCTCTGGAGCCCTCCTTCCTGAGCGAAGAGAAAAATGTGTGAGCCGGAGGCTGAAAAACTGTGAACTAGCTCACACTGACTCAGCTGAGAGTGAACACCGATTACTACTAGCTCTGTTCTTCGCATGACACACAACAGGATGTGCACACACACAGTAAAAAACCCACACACCCCAAGAAAGACCACACAAGCTCTGAAGGCACCGGCTGCTGTGGCATACTACGCTTTATGCTAGCAGATTTTCATGCCCTGCCCCCTTAAGAACAAAAACACACACAAAAAGTGTACTGTTGTGCATTGGCAAAAAGATCACAAGGATAGTTCCAGGTGGTCAGCCATGTTGGTCTGAAGCAGGAGAACAAATTTAGAGCCCAGGGGCACCTTGTAAGACCAAGGAAGGCTTTCAAGGAAGGCAATCAAGGCTTCCGTGTGCACGCACACTTTTTCAAATACACTGGAATCACAAGGATCCACTTTGCTGCTCAATTAAGTGGGAAAAGCAAGAATTAAATAATTGCTGCTTCCGCAAGAAAAATGTTTGAGGGATCACTTGACTGCAGCTTTGCATGAAGTTACAGGTTAGTCGGGGCTAAGGTCAGTTTGCAGCATATGTGTATCCTGAGCACAACCTTGGATATAAGCCTTTGTAATACACGCAGGTCCATTCCCATAAGGCAGGGGTGGGCAAATGGCGGCCCGGGGGCCACATGCGGCCCGCCACAGAGTTTTTTGCGGCCCGCCAAGACAGTTGGCCACTGTCAGCACCTGAGGAGCTGCAGCTTGAACTTATTGGCATGCAGTCAGATCACACTGTGAAAGAAATGTTTAACGCTGTGACATTAGTTGACTTTTACAAATCTTTGTCTGCTGAAAAGTTTCCATGTATGAAGAAATTTGCTGGGAAAATGTTCTCTGTATTTGGGTCTACATATATTTGTGAGCAAAGTTTTTCTTGCATGAAGATCAACAAGAGTAAATATAGACATTAACAGACATTAACTTGCAGGCTGTGATGAGAATCTCAATAAGCAATCTCACTCCTGATTTAAAAAAAATTGTAGAAAAGTGTGATAGGGTACATTTGTCTCATTAAACTGATTCTAAAATTAAATGTGCTTGCAGCTATAGATGATATGAAATTAGCACAATAAATAAATTGAATAAAACTACCACTATTTTATTTAATTTATATTTATTGATTTTTATGATACAATTTATACCTTTTCTGAAATGCAAAGTTAAGTAATGAACGCAATCATTTTAAAAGGTGCGGCCCTCCGCTAACCTCTGCTCCCACAAAGCGGCCCTCGAGCCAAAACAATTGCCCACCCCTGCCATAAGGTACCATGGTTGGACTGCTTCATTCATAGCCTGCGCCAGTCAACAGGTCTTCAGTAAGATGTTTAAGGCCTTAAGTAGCCTACCTTCTTAGGATCCATGTTGAACTTCTTTCTTCCCATAGCTACTTGCTTGTTCCTCTGTGTAGTTTTGCTGTTTTTTGTTTAGGTTTTTTTTAAGCATGGGGGAGAAAAAACACAGTCACACAGAAACATCTGGTTAAATTTTTAAAAATATTTTCACTGTAAATGTAATTTACATGGTATGACTTGCAAAGGAGAAGTGGACAGCTCTTTGCGGGGATAACAATCAATTTTACTTTAAGGCAGTTATAAATGGCATTTTAAAAACACCACGATTCTGTCCCTCAGAGCAGGGTCTGTTAATGAGGATACAGTTTGGGGCTCTAAGCCACAAACCAGTTCAACTGGATTATTTCAATTCCAGCCAATTTGACAGCGCAATCCTTCGAGTTGCTCTGGCAGAAAAATTAAGAGTTTAGAGCTGCTCTTACACCAGCACAATGCCACCGCCTAGGGTGTTGCCTTGACAAAGTGACCCAAAGAAAGGACACCACGCTTGCTGCCCAGCTAAGGAAGCCTCCTGAGTTTACCCAAGTACTTGCCTGTTTCATAACGCCTTACGTTTTCAGGAATAACGTGAGTGTCTGGTTTTATTTTTAGCAACATGTTTTATAACAGAGTTTCGAAACCATCATTTAAGATAGGACTAGACTTTGATGCACAATGAGACGATGGTCTCTCTTCTCAAAAGCTGTAACTAGCCAGAGCCATTCTGGACAGGCACAGTGCAAATTAATTCAGTCCCAGCATTTCATTCTCCTATGTTGATAGGATACCCCAGGTTAGCATGCAATGGACTGTGATGCTGTACTGCATCATCGGTCATTGTGCTTCACCCCAAACATTCAGTCACTGAACCACCAGCTTGTTAGTGTGCGCAGAAGCACTTCTCCTTCACTGAACAGTGGATCAAACTACAGATTTATTCCTTACTGACAAACACACTGGCTACAAAAACTGAGATTCTTACATGGATCAGGGTCTCAGCTGCAACTGCTAGGCTAATTTTCTCACAAGGCGTTCAGAAACTATAAAAAACAGGACTCCACTTTCCCATAAAATATATACATTGCTAAAGTCAACTTACCATTCCTCTACGCTTGTCAAGTTATCGATTTCCGTCATAACCTCGGCTATTTCAAATTTTAACCTCTGCCAAAAGGAAGAGAAGAATAAGTTCAAGCAGCTTTTCTGAAAATATTCCAGTTTCCCCCAAGGATGATCATCTGCTTCTTTTTGTATTTGGCAACTGAAAGCTCCTGTCTGATGTGTCTCCTTGTAACAGCACTGTGTTACTGGAACACAATCACCGGGCCATCGTGTGGGTGTAGCACTTTGTACACCTTATCCCAAAAGCAATTACTGCAAGGAGTTATCTTCAGGCTGTACTATACAGTTTTAGGCATCATGCAAGACACATCGATCTGCTGTCAGTGTTGATTTCACAGCAACGAACTTATTGAATTATCAATAATAAAAAAAACTATTACCTCGATATCATCAATTAATTCCTTTTTTCTGCGGCGAATATTCAACAGCTCTTCTCTCTCCTCTGCAGAAAGGTCATCGGGCACTGGGGGGGGGGAACAAACAGAACACACCCAAACAATTAAATATAATTAATGTAGACTCTGGTTCTCTGTGTTCCACCAATAAAGGCCTTATTGGCTACTATCCGGCTCGCACCGAGCAAGGAAAGATTGCCTCGGTGACTGACCTTAGGGAGATCAGCCGTGCCAAGCTACAGAGTCAAAATTAACTAACGATTGCAATTCTCTCCCTCGGGGAGCCCTGAATAAGGATTAAGGGAAGTCCTCTCACTATGAAAACTAAAATCGTTCCCATGTGATTATGAACTGTGCTCGTGACAGACTTGACCTAATTAAGAATGCTTCTATTGCATTTTAAGACTGGCGAAAAACCCATTCTAAAAGCCATTAAAAAGAAACAAAAACACACTATTAAAACCAAGCTAAAACATGTATACAGCAGAAGCACAACAATTAAAACACAGGGCAGGAAGAATAGATCAATTAGGGAACATCGGATGAAACAAAAATTCTGCACTGGTGGAGGATGGCTACAAAAGAGGGCAAGGGGCAAGTGAGTCTCTCTCTGGAGAGAAAATTCCTAGTTTTGGTACCACTACTCCCCCCCCCCCCCCGCCCCTTGACGTACAGCCCAAAAATAACTTCTGATGAATGTGAAATCAACCACACTGCTTTACAGCTTTTTAGTCGGTCAAAATGATATTTTGTTACAGTTGCTACTTGGACTTTCATTTCCTCTTCATGGATTAACACAGCAGCCCGCATTGGTTTTGTCTGCCAGGGAGCGCCACTTTAATCAGTTCCTGTTACTCAAGCTTATCCTCAACTGAACTCCAGTCCCTTCTCAGTTACTGCGACTCAAAACGCTATGACTGTACACACACAAAAACGTCAATGTAACACATACATACACATCTGGGAACTCTGGTCCGATGGGGGTTCCCAAACGAGTCTTACGTGGGTGTTTCAAGACTTACTGACACTTACTAGATCCACACTCAACATGCTTATTATGGTGCTTCCTGTAACAGTTCTACTTTACAGAGCTGCCCCCAATTCCATGCTTGTTGATCTTTTACTGCACTTTTTCTGTCTAGAATTTTCCCAGCACCGTCAATTCTTTTCAGTCAAAAAATACCCAGTGAGTCTGGTTGGTTTTTAGATTTCTACAAGTCAAATCCTATCTCATTGTCTATTTGATGGCCCAATAGATTGTATTGACTTTTCTGTGTCTTACAGCTTAAGTCCCAGAGAGAAAGGCAGACTATAAAAAAATCTAAATAACAATACCGCCAGCCAGCTCTAGACATGTCAGAATCTACCGGAGTGTTTTAAAGGGTAGACGCATAAGTCTGCAGTGGAACAGCTAGATTCAAGCCTGGTACTACCTTAAGAGACCACCAAAATTCCTCGGATATGAACTTTCAAAAATCAAAGCTCCCTCGACTCTTGGAAACTCATACCCTGGAAATCTTGTTGGTCTCTTAAGGTGCTACTACCAGACAAATATAAGGGTGCTGGTGACCATCTTCATCTTAGGCCAGAGACCTGAAGCCTCTTAGAGTTCAAGTTTCATGGAAACAGAAACCACTGGTGAAATTCTAAAGACTCACACTGTTTTATTAATCCCACTGATTTAGAAGGGGGAAACTCTGTTTAGGATGGCTCTGAAAGACAGGTGAAGACACCTTGCCAGAAGCTGACAAACAGAGGTGATTGTTCCGAAGAACGATGAATGGAGAACTCATGAAAGATGAAGAATTGTTTAGAAGAAGATCGAGATGACGGTATTATGGAAGAATGGGAGACGTACAAATATTTATACCCTCAGGACCTCCGGTAAGCAGGTGTGAGGAAAGCCCTTCCTCTGCCAGAGGCACTGCTGGTTAAGTCAATAATACTGAGCCAGACTAAAAGATGGCTTTAGAAATTCTCCCCTTTGGTTGAACTCTATCATCCTGCTCATAATGAATGAGAAGCAGGCAACTGAAAGGAACGAGCAATGGTCCTATTCCATTCAAATAATTGTCTGGTGATGCTATTCAGAGGGCTCAATCGAGCCCTGTCATGTGGCAGTAAGATAAAACGCTTTTTAAAAACCCACAATATTATCCGTCTCAAGAAGACATTCTTCTCCAATCCCACCTGTAAATAATTCTCCCATGAACTCCTTATCCAGCTTTCCTAATTTAAAAGGGGAAGGGGTTTACATTACTAAGAGCCTACAATTTCCCTGCAACTTGATTTCACAAAAGAAATTATCTTTCAACAAATATGTATCAAGGTTTCCCCAAGAATTAAAATATCCTGATAATGTATCAGAAAGAAATGGCCCCTCATGTGCAAAGTCATTCGCAGAAACACTTCTGCCGGCCAGCCACACTTTCACCCCTCCCCTCCTTCCAAAGGTGTCAGTGTGGCATTCATGGTTACATCCCCCCACACATACCCCAGAGCATTCAGTAAAAGCTGGTGAAAATGCAAGCCAAGATCCCTAACATGCTACTTGCCTCCTTCATGGTCACAGAAGTTCTAATCGTTCCGGACGGGGAATTTTTTCCCCTAGTCTGACAGTAAACACCTTCAGGAGATTTCCGTGTCTCATTTTTCCACGCAGAACTAAACAGTGTCAATGCTTAGCAAACAACCATATGGATGCTTTTCCTCAATTCAGCACGGACTGCAGTGAGTAATTTGGAAACTCTTCGCTTAGTTTAACCACACAAAAAAAAAAACCACTAAGGGAGTTTGCACTTCAAACATAGGGAAAGGCAAATGCTGAAGTGATTTAGGAAAATTAAGTTGTTCTGCACCGACTAAAAAGTGTGGCAAATGAAGCTGTCACCAGCAGCAAGTGCTTTTACTTATCCAAAAAAACCTCCCACATATTTACCGAACCGGAGGAACATGGAACAAAGCTAAGCTTTTAAAAACTAAACGTTTCTGTATTTTCCTTTCCCATCTCTGCCTCCCCCATGGAAAAGCTTCTCCTAATATCTAGTATGTTCTGGCTTGAAGAATTCATAATGCTTTCTGGGTTGGATCCTGCCAGCTTTTCCCCTCAATCTCCCCCAATTCCCTCCTCTTCACTGCAGCCCACGGGCAGCATTTCTGAACATGCGGCTCCCTTGATCCCCAGTACAGGCTTTCTGGAGGTCAAAAGGAGTCCCTCCTCCTTCTTTAGCCTGAGGAAAAGCTGGTAAGATCCAACCTTCTATTTCACACTCTTCACACGAATGGCAACATCAACGGATAAGATATGATGAAACACCGTCAGCTGATCTACTTTTCCAGATAACCATCAATTTATTTTTCACTATAAAGGAAGGAGCGTGCTTTCTGTGTGCAGAAAAACATGACATGCACCCACCCGCAGCCACACTCTCATTGCAAGCTTTGAAAAACAGAAATCTGAATGCAGAGAGGCCGTTCATTTTGAAATACAATCTCACCCAAAAAAACTAACGTCCTCCTGGAGTAAGAGCATCTGGAATGGTGATCGTTCGTTAAGTTGGCAGCGTGGTCACCCTTCCTCCAGGATGGTCACGTGTAAAAGTTCTGCTTCCTATTCAGAGGCTTAGACCATGGGAGTATTTCTCGAGCCCACACTGCATCTTCTTGAGGGGACCTATCTATCTATCTACACATTTTAATTGAACAAAAATATTCCCATCTTCCTCGACCGATCCCAAAATCATTCTCACCTCCTCTATTTTACTCTTATCATAAGGAAGCTCTGGCTGAGAGATGGAGACTGACGGGCCCAAGAAGCTTCACGCCTCAGAAAAAGTGCGGTCCGAGTCCAACAATACAACCTCTACACTGACCATTATGGGAACTATCCACAAAACATGGGCTATTTACACAAAGCTGATGTGATTGACATAGAAGCCAATGGCAAGGGAGTGGCAGCCACTATGAAAAGGTAACATGTAAACTGAGCAAAAAGCTGGAATTAAGGGAAAGGCATTATGATCCATTGCAGCAATCAAAATGGTGGATCTTTGAAGCTTTGTGGATTGGTGGTGGCCAAGCTGTCAGCCACGCCATAGAAGGTTCTACTGACAGAAAAGTGACAGACACGCATCTAGCTTACAGAAAGGCTACACAAAAGTTTAATTTTATTGGAGGACTCCTTCAGAAATCACTATTTTATGGGGTAGTGTTATTCTCAATTGTAGGGAATGTAAGAAAGGGCATGCTAATGTAGACACACGCCCCTCCAAAACAGAGGAGGGAATCCCTTCCACTTCCACACTACCATTTTTGTCACTCATTTGTCCCTATTGCTTTGGGTCCCCCCCCCCCTTCCACATGTGTTTTGCTCCCTCTGGGACTACTAGAGAGAGCTAAACAAATTGGGGGGGGGGACCCTGAAGCAATAGAACGAGTGACCAAAAAATGACAGTGCGGAAGTGGCATAAGTCTGAAGGACAATCTATTATTTCACAGAGAAGAGAAACTCAATCCATGTTAAAAAAAAATCCCAAAGACAGAACCTAGAAAACAGAAGTGTCTTCCAGAATCCTAGAGGAATTATACCATGTTGGGGAAGCATTAAGAACTCCCCCCCCCCCCCAAGAATTATAAATGTATAGGATGCCAGGCCCAACTCAGGAAGGATAGAAGGACGCAGTTTGACTGGGAAAGAAGGAGGAGGAGGAGGAAGAGGAGGAGTTTGGATTTATACCCCGCCCTTCATTGGGAGTCTCAGAGCGGTGTACAAACTCCTTACCCCCCCCCCCTTCCCACAACAGACACCCTGTGAGGTAGGCGCAGCTGAGAGAGCTCTGAGAGAGCTGCTCTTTCACGAACAGTTCTGACAGAACTATGGCTTGCCCAAGGTCATCCAGTCTCTGCAAGTGGAGGAGAGGGGATTCAAACCCGGTTCTCCCAGATTAGAGTCTGCACACTTAACCACTACACCAAACTACTTAGTGTAAATGGGCTTAACTGTAATGCCTGCCACAGTCAAAAACAAGTCACACCTCCATCCTCTTCTCAAGACACAGTCCTTAAAAAATAAAAGCCAGACATCAGAGGACTTTGCACAGAGTTAAGGTGCTTAGACACTAAGCTCCTTTGCAGGCTGTGGCTATGATCTTAAATACGCTACAGAGAAGCACATTTTGTTTGTTGGATTATTTATGTAGTTGTGAATACTGGAAAGAACAAAAGGACAGTAAAGAGGGTTTGGCATCAACTTGAGCTTTGACGGGGTGTTTCCCTCCACAGAAGTGTGTTTCGGTGGGTAGCTATGCTGGTCTGCAGTGGAACAGTTAAATTCAAGTCTAGTAGCTCCTGAGAGGACAATGTCATTTTGGGGATATACGCTTTCGAGAGTCAAAGCTCCCTTAGTCAGACAGAGGTAGGAAAGAAGATTTCAGTCCTTTTACCCCAGTCAGAAGGTGGGAAGGGAGCTGGAAGGAATGCTTGTAAAAGATGCAAAGGTGCAATGCATATTGTAATCAGCTTGATTAGAGCAGAGAGGGAATGCTTGGTGGCAGAAAATTAGCATCTGTAGTCAGACAAGAATCCTGTGTCCCTATTCAGCCCTAGGGGGTCCATTGTTCTGAACTTGGGAATTAACTCATGTCCCACATTTCCGGCGATGTAATTTCCCCTTGAAACTTTGTCTGAGGGCTGTCACTCCACTGCTACTCTCATGGGAGCTTTGACTCTTGAAAGCTTATAGCCCACACATTTTGATGGTCTCTAAAATGCTACTGGACTCAAATCTAGCTGTTCAACAGAAGTGGAGACACAAGGACATTTAGACTTTAATTGCATTTGTAGTCAGACACAGGGCATAATCCTTTTATGAGGGTTCTAATCCTATTACCACGTCCCATTCTTCTCAGTGGCTCCAATAAACATTCCTGCTGGCATAAATCTTTTCTATATGCTTAAATAATCCCGTTCACCTCAAGCAGCATTATAGCCCTGGCTGCTTTTTAAACTAAGACTGAAATGTAGGTAGACATGGATTTCCACACAGAAGCATCACCCTTGAAGATTAAACAGTGTTTTTTGTTATTTTCTTACTTTTTTGGAAGAACAATTTAATTATTTTCTAGTCATCTAAAGAAGAGGTGGAGAACTCATTTGTTATGAGGGCCGGATCTGACATAAATGTCACTTTATCGGACCAGGCCACGTGTGCCATAAAATGTAACATGAAGTACCAGAGATCTAAACTTTGCATCCTCCAGGACTGGACTGAGGCCTAGGTTTCTTTTCTCATTACCAATGCCTGCTATTGTCATTTGGCACCTGAAATCACTCCACTCTCCAAGATATAAGGACCAATGGACTCACATTCTAGCTGTATCTGAAGAAGTGAGTAGTGACTCATGAAACCTCATGCCCTGCCACAAATGCTGTTAGTTGCTGAGGTGCTACTGGACTGTTGCTCCTTCCCACTAATAAAGATTGCAAGCTGTGCTGTTAGGTTGCTTTTTTCTTCTTCATCTGTTTAAACTGGAGAGGGGGATCTCTCCAAGTGAAATAATGTGTGGATTTCAGATGGGGCAAAATCCACTCCGTGCTGGTGATGATAATAAAAAGTTAAAGAAGTGAAGTGGGATTAATATGAAGAAAGACAGCCAGCAAGGTGGGAGGGGAGAAAGGGAGACATGTTGAACTGGAACATATGGAACCATAAATGTATTTTTAAATACTCAGCCATCTACTTCCAGTCATTAAACAATGGAATCTAATGCAATGGAGCAGCAGCCCAGAGGAAGGAAGCAGGAGAGCGCGATTGAGGGAGCTGGGCAAAAGTGAGCTGCGATGCGGCAGGGGAGGCAGTCCTGGAGAAGGAAGCCGAAGAGAGCCAGATGCTCACAGACCAGATACAAGTCCTGCAGGGGCTGGTTCCGGCCTGCGGGCCATGTATTTGACACCCCTGGAAAGCCTTTCAGTGTTTTTGTGGTCCACTATTTCTGAGCAGGAAGCACACGGATGGCAAAAGGTTACAGATGTTCTTCTAAAGAGAGAAAACAAGAGAGGCCCTCTTGCCCTTGGCAACAGGCATTTTCAGCACACAAATGAACCAGCAGCTGGAGCAAATACCTTGATGTCATTACATATTATATAAGAGCAAAGTCTCTATCGCTTTTGAGGCCAGGAACTCGACACCCCACCTCACCCCCCAAAAAGGGTTATTTGCTAGGACAAACTGAAGTAATTTGTTTCATTTCTGTACCAGGCAAGAAAATGCAAAAACCTGTTAGGTAATCATAAAAGTCTTGTTAGTGATGAACTGGCTATAGCAGGGGTGGCTAAACTTGCTTGATGTTAGAGCCACGTAGAATGAACATTAGATGTTTGAGAGCCACAAGATATGAAATATCACACACAGGGTTTTAATGAAAAACGTGGATTTGCTTTTTATTAACATTAAATGAGACTGCCAGAAATAAAAACAAAAGGAGTAAGAACAGATATTGATAATGATATTTATCCAGTGGTAAATATCTTCTAGGCTGGGGGGGTGCTTTGAGAATGCATTGAAAGTTGCTTTCTTTCCCTGTCCCCCCACCACCCACCACCTCAAGCCTTCCCAGGGAGGGAAACACTGGCTGGGGAGGGGAAGACTGATTGGGGAGGCATGCCTCCCCTTTGCTTCCACAGTCACCCTGGCCGGAGCCACACAATATGTGTGAAAGAGCCGCATGTGGCTCCCGAGCCACAGGTTGGCCACCCCTGGGCTATAGCAAAGGATATTTCTGCTCAAGGACAGGACCACTTTTAAATGTAAAACTGCTTGAAGATTGTTTTGGGTTTTTTTTTAGTTCCTAACCAGCTCTGTCAGTTCTGCCTTTTGCCTCTCAGTTCTGCCAGTTTGGTTTAGTGGTTAAGAGTGCGGACTCTAATCTGGGAGAACCAGGTTTGATTCCCCACCACTCCACATGCAGCTATTGGTGTGAGCCTGGGTCAGTCACAAGTTCTCTCAGAGCTGTTCTCTCAAGAGCTGTCCTCAAAAGAGCTCTCTCAGACCCACCGACCTCACAGGGTGCCTGTTATGGAGAGGGGAAGAGAAAGGAGACTGTGAGCCACTCTGAGACTCCAAGTGAAGAGTGGGGTATAAATCCATTCACCTCTTCTTCTTCTTCTTCTTCCCTGAACAAACTTTCAGTGGTATAAGGGCTAACAAATAAGATACATAACAGGGTCCCTGACAGATGTAGCACTCAGTGGGTAAGAGTCAGAGAATGATGTCTGGAGCTCTAGTTGCAAAACATTCTACCTCCCTGATGTACCCCAGGCTCTGCCAAAAAATCTGCTCCAGACAGGAGGCAGCCTTCGGAACAGTGTGGGATCTGGTGCAGGGGTTACAACAGCTGGAAGGGAGCAGAACTTGCAGGACACAACGCTCAATTTTTTGCATTTCGGAAATGCAAAAGATACCCTAAACCACAGACTCAAATAAATATCTCAGATGCCTAGATATATCATCTCCCCCTGCAACCACTGGCAATTGTGGCCTTCTGCCAAGCCCATAAATATAAGACATTAAGTATAACATGTACATTTTACAATCTCTGCCGTGTTCATCCTCCCAGTACGCTTATCAGGCACGCTACTGTTCTTAACTGGCAGCAAGAAGAGGATGAGAAACAGTAACTTTTGCCAAGGCCATACAATAAAGCTATGATAGATGTTGGGAACCACCCCTATTCGAAAGTGGCCACAAAGAGTCAGTGTCTCTCTCACATACATACATTAATTTTGATTTGGTAACCTTCAAAAGATTATTTATATATAACTTCTGAATGCTCTCTTATCTTGCCAAACATGTGCTGAGGGAACAAAACTTTCAAAAAGAAGCAGCCCACTAACCATTCCAGGTCATTTTCAGCCTTCAGAGCAATTGTCTGGCACCAGGGCAAGTGGAGGGGGACTGCCATTAGGAAACATGGAGGCAACAGAATTCCTCCACCACCACCTCTACAATTTGCACAGGTGCCAAGCCATCGTTGTTGCTGGATAAGGGCTTGCGCCCCCAGAGCACACAGCCATGCCATTGGCAGATGTTCAAAAGCTTCAGCTCACACAGAACAGGGCAGCCCGTATGAATTCAAGCCATTTAAAAAGATGGAAAGGACCTGGCCCAGTCCCCCACTGGTTATTACAGGCAAACACATCCTGTACTATTTGCTACTGACACTTTCAATTTTTGCATTTTGCCATTGAAGAAAAACTGGGGCTTTTTTGTACCACTGTTTGAAAACTGAATGAGTTCTGAACACCACTTCTAAACCATAACAGCACACAGGGAGGCAGAGCCTTCTTTGCCAGTCTGCAGAAGGAGGAGTCTTAAGCTACTCTTGGAGGGCGTTGTAAAGATAAATGATCTAATTTATGGAGATGCACCCTGAACCCTCAAGAGTGCTATGGAAATGCTAATTATTCTTGCAACATAAAGCCTCGGATCTAAAGGTCCCCTTCCGTTTCCCAGAAAGGGACCTAAAGTGAACACATGCTCCATCTGCTAATGTTCTGAATGCAACCCAATAAATATAATTTTGATTGACTATACTTCTTTGGCCATGACCTGGATGGTCCAGACTAGCCCAATCTGGTCAGATATCAGAAGCTAAGCAGGGTCAACCCTGGTTAATACTTGGATGAGAGACCACCAAGGAAGTCCAGGGTCCCTATGCAGAGGCAGGCAATGGCAAACCACCTCTGTTTGTCTTTTAGCATGGATGGGAATACATAATAGGTTTTGGGTTTTTTTGGTTTTATGAATTTTTTATATTAAGGTTTTATTAGGATTGGAAGAAAAGCGATGGCAAACCTAGACAGTATAACAAAAAGTAGAGACATCACCCTGCCAACAAAAGTCTGTATGGTCAAAGCCATGGTACTCCTAGTAGTGATGTATGGCTGCGAGAGTTGGACTATAAGGAAGGCCGAGCGCCGAACAATAGGTTCTTTTGAATTATGGTGCAGGAGAAGACTCTTGAGAGTCCCTTGGACTGCAAGGAGATCAGATCAGTCAATCCTAAAAGAAGTCAACCCCGACTGTTCCCTGGAAGGCCAGAGACTGAAGCTGAAGCTCAAATGCTTTGGCCACCAAATGAGAAGGGAGCACTCCCTGGAGGAGAACCTGATGCTGAGAAAAACTGAAGGTCAAAGAAGAAGGGGACAGCAAAGGATGAGATGGTTAGACAGTGTCATCGATGCAACAAACATGAAATTAAGCAAACTCCGGAACATGACAGAAGACAGGAGGGCCTGGTGTGATGTGGTCCATGGGGTCGCGAAGAGTCGGACTCAACGGTGTGACTGAACAACAACAGCAGCAGCAGCAGTCGCAAAAGCTTAGTAAGTGGCAAGCTAGCAGACAACAATCTTTTTTCCCCTTTTAAGTCATTTGGATGGAATAGCTATCTAGCTTTCTGGTGTTTTTAACAGGCCTTCAGTGTAGTACTGCTGGTACAGCAGGTTTTTCAGTAGATGTATTTGCTTGAGGTATAGAGATCATGGTTTTGGTTGTTTGGGGTAAAACCCTGCACTGTCTGGGTCAACAAGGGCTTTAGTTTCATATCAGAAAACAACACCTGTTGTATGGGTACAAAGAATTCATGGGTATTATTAATAAAGGTTAGGATAAATAAACATTTAAGATATCATGTAGGCACACCCTTTCCTGTAACTGACCAATCACTGAATGACTACTCAAATGATGCTCTGTCATTTTGTGACCAATTATTTTTTTGCCTATGTCATTTTGGCATAAAACTTCATGTACTTCCTTATATTGCTCAGAAAGCAGTCAGTTTTTGAGAAGCTGGTTTGGCTTAACTGTTTTCAGCGAGCACTTCGGTCGGGGTCATGTCATCGACTTCGTGTCCCGGGCCCCAAGGAGGCCAGGCTCACTGGGACTAGGGCCAGAGCATTTTCGGTGGCTGCTCCAACCTGGTGGAACGAGCTCCGGGAAGAGATCAGGGCCCTGCGGGACCTGATGCAGTTCCGCAGGGCCTGTAAGACGGAGCTCTTCCGCCAGGCTTTTGACTAGGAGCCGCCAACAGCACTGTAATGACATCTACAATGAAAACTGGCCCTGAATGCAGTCCAGGCCCAATAGCTATGGCTGGTGGGTCTCTCACTAGATAAGATGCCATCTTAACGAGATTGGAAGCACCTTAAGGGGGTATCGTAGTTTTACTGATGCAGTTTATACTGTTGTGTAATTGAGTTTTACTGTTGTGTTTTGATGTTTTAAACTGATTTTAAAATGGTTATGATGTATGGCATTTATGCCCTTGTTAGCCGCCCTGAGCCCGCTTGCGGGGAGGGCGGGGTATAAAAACAAAAATAAATAAATAAATAAATAAATTTGATTGCAATTAAATAACCAAAGAACTTTCCTCCTCATTGTAACTCCCTTTTTGGCTTGGGAATCTATTTGTACAACAGTCTCTTGCCTTGAAAAGCCTAGGGGGTTGCCACAAGTTGGCCGTGAGTTGACGGCACTTTACATGCACATATCTCTTTGACGCTGATCATCTGACACGGTATAACAGGCTTTGACAAATTTTCTTCAGCTTTACAAGCCACCCCCAAAATTTGGGAGCCGGATTCGTTTTTTCAGTCTTCAGATTCTTATATTTTAATGACCATCCATACCTTCTAACTATTGCTGCCAAAAAGCCTAATCCCACGCTCTTCACAGTTACTTGTCACTTTTTAAAAAAGCTGTAACAAAAGCATAGTTAATTTTATAAGTAAAAATGGGGTCAATCCTGGTTGTCATCACAACAAAAAGCTAACCTCTGCCCCTCACCTAAATAAGCTGTGCAAGGTTTGAGTCCAGCATCACCCACCTGAATCTAAATAAGCCTTGACTTCCAGTGAGAATCATCAAGAGGCACTTATCATAAACGACTCCCAAAAATACAATGGAATTTTCTAGGTGCCATGGCACCCGTGATTTGTCTGCCGTACAATGCAATTCCCCCCCTCCCCCCCCCCAAAAAACAGGGCGATGTTAGTGAATCTTGGATAACCACCTCTTTACAGACATGAAAATCTGATCCACATCAACCGAATCAGATTGCTCTGGGTTTAGGGGCCAGGGGTTGAGGTATTCAGTGTTTCTGAATGAAGAACATCTAGACAACTAGACTCGCACTACAAAATCCATCCAGTGGTGCCAGCAGAAACAGCAGTACATTTACCAGAAGCAACAGCTGGATCCCAACCGGGAAAGAAGGAAGTTAATTTTTTTGGCTGTTGCTCTTTGATGTCACCAGTCTTTTTAAACTGAAAAGATTAGATCATTTTTGGCACTTCAAGGACACCAGAGGAAGTCAAGGGTGTGGACCTGGCCTAGTAAGACCCTTTGGTGACTAAAATGCATGACTTTCTGTGAAATAATCCCCGTTAGGTTGCAGAGCAGCAAAACATGGTTTGAAAAGCCAAGAAGCAGGAACTGATGCAGCAACCAACACTAAAAGCCTTAAACTCTGCCAAAAGATACAGCTTATTCTATATTAACAAGCACTACTTTTTGTGAATAATAAAAATTCACCTTTTTTTATTTATTTAAAACCTGGCATTGTCAATACTGGTTGTTAGCAAAAAGGAAACAGGCAGAGCCAGTTGAACCTATTTGCACCAATGAAGTACGATCTCCCACGAAAACAAATAAAACCACGTAATTGCAAGCTAGTTAGGCATCACTCTTACCACTGGGTTCCTGATGTATTGTGACGCTTATTCTCAGGGTGACAACAGCAAAAAGCAGAAGGAGTAATTTCAATGACCTCATCTCGCTAATGCAATATAATATATATATTTTATTTATGCCCCAATGGGGAACCAAAACAGCTCATATAATTCTCCTCTCGACAACCCTCTCAGATAGGCTAGGCTAAGAGTGTGGGACTGACCCAAGATCATCCAGCAAACATCCATGGCAGAGTGGGATTTGAATCTGGGTCTCCTAGATCCTAATCTGACACTACTACACCATATTGCCTCCAGGGGTCCTTTCGAGCAGGAGCTCGGGGGAGCTCAGCTCTGGAAGTTGGTGCCAGCCACCAGCCCCCAGCACCCCGTGGGGGAATGCCTGCTTGTGTCATGGCTGCAGCAAAATGACCCCATCCCCTGGAAAGGTCCTTGTTCGTCCAACCAACCTTCTGAAGGCTTCAGCCACCACTGAAGTTATCCTCCCAGAATAGTGGTATTTCTGAGGCTTGGATTAGTAGCTGTCCCCTCTCTGCCAGCTCTCTCTCTCTCTCTCTCTCTTTCTTGCCTTCTGACATACTTCTGGTGATGTCAGGTTGTGTAGCAAATGCAAATAAGTTATGCTACTGAGTTATGCTAATGAGCTCCTGCACCTCTTTTTCTATGAAATGACCCCTGATTGCCTCTAATAAGATTCGGGTGGGTAGCCATGTTGGTCTGAAGCAACAGAGTTTGAGTCCAGTGGCGCCTTTAAGACCAGCAAAGGTGGTCTTAAAGGTGCCCCTGGATTCAAATTTTGTTCTGGCTCTAATAAGGTGAGCCATCTCTTCTTTGATCTAATATTTTTGGCAATACACTCCTCAAATTCCGTTTTTGCTTACTGACTATTTGTGTTTGTCTTGCCCAAGTTTCTGTTGCTATAGATTTCCTCACTTGAGCAAGACTTCCCTCTTTTAAAGGAAACCTCCCTGCTTTCCACGGCTTCCTCAGTCCTGTCCATTAACCCAGAATGACATCCTCTAGGGTTTGTTCATACCTTTCTAATCTGTGTGTAACCCATGTGCGGTGGAATGGGGCCTGCTCCGGCCTGCAGGCCCTATTACACCCTGCCCTCCAAGGTTTTTCCAACACCTGGAGAGGCTTTTCTCTTCCCCCATTAACACACCACCACCTGACCTCTGTACGGAATTGCCCAGTAGGAGGATCAGGATCAGGACCAATGCTCCCTCTAAGCTGTGGAGTCTTGTGAGCAAAGATTCTATTTTGTGAGCTACTAGCATTAAAGCTGTGAACAAGCGATTCGGCTGCTGCATAAGTTAGTTTGCTCTGGAGCCATCCTTCCTGAGTGAAGACAAAAATGTGCGAGCTGGAGGCTAAAAAACTGTGAGCTAGCTCACACTAAACTCATTTTAGAGGGAACATTGGGACTCAGGACTCCCAGCTTCCCTTACAAGTTCTGATCCCTTGCCTCTGTGTCTCCCACTGCCCGGCACTTGGTTACCACAGGGTCGGTCCACTGCCTTGTATGCCCCTGGAGGAACAGGCACTTGCCAAATGCCTGCCTTCCCTCTGGCGCACCTTTTAAAATAGTGTCCTAGATGGCTAGCATCAGAAGTTATGAAGTATTTATTTAAAAGAAAATGTTCACAAGCATACTTTTAGTACAGTCCCAGATTGAGCAAGGGATTCAAAAGAAATGGATAAAATGCAAATCCTCTGCCCCTCTCTCTGTGCATGCCCCATCAGATGTTAAAATATAGGACAGACTCTTTAGCTTAGGGATCTGCAAATCTCTATAGAGTTACCATTACCTTAAAGCTCTCTCCAGCTCTTCAGGCAAGCACATGGTCAAATGGCTGCCTCAGTTAAGAGACCTGTCTGCTCTCCTGGAATCAGCACCCAAGGAAAGAGACCTCCTCCTTGCTGCAAGGAGTTTTTATCATCTCCATTTCCCCATCCACTGACCCGGTCAGGCCAGGTCAAGGAGGTTTTTCCTGATGTCTCCAGAAATTTCCTTCCTGGAGATTATTGCTGGAGTCTTTCTAGTTTTAAGTCCTCCAAACCTCTGTTTCCTGCTTGAAGAAGGGAGCAGAGCATGACCTACCTATTATCTCTTTTGATACATCTATTTCTATTTTATTTTATTTCTATTAAAAGATTTAGACTAGAATTTGGAGCCCAGGAAGCAAAAGATCACACAGAGTATGGGCACTTTGTAAAGTCTCTGTGTCCCCAACTGTAAGCAACTCACCCCCTGAGCCAGTCTGGCCTGCAAGAGGAGACAGAAAAGCTGGACAGAGGGAACTGCTAATTTCTTTGCAGGTATTTGATGGGTCCAACCAGGAATTTCCCTTTTAGGAGATAAATGAAAGGTTTGTCAAATGGTTATATATTGTTTAAAATTCTTGCCTGAATCTGTCCAGCCTGCAGTAGAGGACAGATGGCTTAGAGCAGGGGTGTCAAACATACGGCCCATGGGCTGGAACTAGCCCGTCCAGAGCTCTCATCCAGCCCATGAGCAACTGATTACCTTTATTGTCAGATGATAGAGACTGTGCATTATTTCCCTGTATACTGTCCCAGTGCTAATATGTAACAGGCAGTGGAAGTGGGAGGGTAAGCGTCACGGACATACTGTAGGGATATACTGTAAGAGTGTTAGTGTTTTAAGCATGCTTGTATTTTGAGTAAAAATAATTTCATTAATTGAGTTTGCCTCTGTCTTTTATAAAGTTTATATCTCCAGTACCTGACATTACATTTTATGGCTACCATGGCCCGGCCCAGCAAAGTGACATTTATATCAGATCCAGCCCTCATAACAATCGGGTCTGACAACTCTGGCCTAGAACTTGATGGCGGGAACTGCTAATTTGTTTGCAGGTCTGAGCTGGACAAATAAGGCATTCAGAGCCGCAGCAGGAGCCACTGAAGAGCAGAAAAGGGAAGAGGCAGCCGTGCATTCTTTTAAGTGAACATTCTGGACTTGCTGTTTTCTTTGTGTTAGTGGGCACCAGTTGTTAGGACTTGCCTTTGTTCAGACTGTCCTTTCTGATGAGCACTGAAAATCTGGTCTCTGCAAATGTTGCTACCCACATTCATAGCAATTATGATTCGGTTATGCCTGTGGTTGTAAAGCTGTTGGGTTTATAATAAATGTTTATTACCCTGAAGACTATAATATCTGGTGTGAAGAAATGCATTTTTTCCTGGGAGGTTTGAAATGGGCAAAACCTCCACTTTGCATTTTAGCAGTGTCCCCCCCCCCCCCCCCCCCGGGCAGAGAACAGGTGGGGAGGGGGAAGTCAGTTAAATGGCTTTCCAGGCTCACCTTGGCTACATTTTAAGAAATGCTAATAGGACTAGCTAGAGACAACAGGTGGGTCAAGCTCTCCCCTTTCGTAAGCAGGGATCAGAGAGTTGGAGAAACACAATGCTAGAAAGTCTCCAGAAAGGAGAATTCTTGAGATGTCCAGGAAAAGCCTCTTTGACCTGACATTACCTGGTATGGGGATGGGGGAAAGAGAGGTGATAAAAACTCCTTGCAGGAGGAAGGAGCTCTCTTTCCCTTGGGTGATGAGTCCATGAGCATATATAGACCTGTCCTCTGGGAAGGCAGCCATTTTTACCATATGATGGTCTAAAGAGCTGGAGGGTAATGAAAGCTTTGTAGGGATTTATAATGACCTAAGCTAAAGAGTCTGTCCTATTTTCTAGCATCTGATAGGGCATGTATACAGAGAGGGACAGAGGACTTGTGTTTTATCCATTTCTTTTGGATAAGTCTGCTGCTGTGCTAAAAGTATGCTTGTAATTGTCTTTTTAATAAATACTTTATAACTTTTGAGGCTGGCAATGGTTCTCTGTACCACATGGACCTCCATTGTCTTGGACACTATTTTAAAAGGAGCGCCAGGGGAAAGGCAGGCAGTTGGCAAGTGGCTATTCCTCCAGAGGTGCACAAGGCAGTAAACTGTTCCCACGGTGACCAGATGCCGGGCAGCGGGAGACAGAGAGACAAGGCCTCAGAACTTGGAAGGGAAGCTGGGAGTCCTGACCTTCCCAGTGGGCAATTCGGTACAAAGGTCAGGTGGTGGTGGCGAGCTACCCGAGAGTGGAAGAAAACCTTCTCAGGGGTTGAGAAAAATCTAGGAGGGCAGGCTGAAACATTCTGTCACATCTTGAATGCAGTGTTACCTCTAAGATGAGTTAGTGTGAGCTAGTTCACAGTTTTTTAGCTTCTAGCTCACATATTTTTGTCTTCACTCAGGAAGAATGGCTCCGGAGCAAACTAATTTATGCAGTAGCCAAATTGCTCACTCACAACTTTAATGCCAGTAGCTCACAAAAGTAGAATTTTTGATTACAAGACTCCACAGCTAGAGGGAGCATTGCTTGAATGTTTTCTTTTTGAAGCAATTTCATAAATGTTCTCCAAATGGAAAAGATAATTTAGGAAAGGGATATATGTAATCCAGGGTTCTGCTGGGTTACACGTGACATATATTTTAAGGACTTGGTCAGACATAATGGCAAGCCACAGTTTGTGACTATATTCAAGAGGCAGGAAGATCCTGAGGCTCACACGCTCTTCTTCCCTGCATGCAGCCAGCCAAGAGGTTTCCACTTTCACAGCAAACAACAGCTTGCAACTACATCCAAACCAATTAAGTGCGGTTTGTGCATTCTAGCAAACAGGATTCCAAATGAGGATCAAACCATCACATGTGACCCTGATTTGCGAGGTATACACAAGACAGACCTTGCCAGTTTGGATACAACAGCCAACCGTGGTTTGTCATGAAACTGGAAATCTCTAGTCAGCCAGCTGCAACCCAAGGGTCGGAGGCATTAGAGCACACTAACCCTTAGCTCATTCACATACCTAGCAAGCCATCGCTTGTCGTGACGTGTGCACCAAACCACTTAGTCTTGCGGCACCAAGACATTTACAACAGCACACGCTTCTCTGAGCCACAGCCCACTCTGCCAGAAGGGTGCTATAATAATTTAAGCAAGTAGATCTAGTTACTCTATATGTATAAAGTGAAGGAAAAGAAATGTTGCTTTTTAAATGAGGCACAGAAAGTTAAGCAGTAAAGCAAAAAATCAAAGCAGCCACGTCTTCTGAAAAGCACAGAGGAGCGTTGAGCTTCTTTTTTGGCCCAAGTTTCTGTTATAATTGTTTTAAATGACCTTCAGATGCCTCCTTCTCATGTCCGCTTCCCTTTAAATTTAGCAGACTCAAATGAAAACTCACGAATTATCTTCACCATATCGAGACTTCAGTTTCTCAGTGCAGTGCCTGCGCAACCCCCATCAGAGCACGACCCTTGCGCTCAGCATTTTGCAAGCATTACTTTTCCTTGCACCGTCTAACCTCCTGCTCAACTCTGGGTTTGCCATTCCTACAGCTAACGGCTACTTGCAAGCAGCATTATGAACTTGCATGTCAAAACTGGAGCACAATATATGTTTGCTTCAAAGAAAACGCAAAGGGCAAATACCTCTCTCTTCCTTCAGAATTCTCCAGTTGCTTTCACTCAGTGGCTTTCAAACTCACCATCCAGTAAAGTGGGTCAAAGGTAAGGGGAGGGGAAAGCTGGGGTCGCTGAATGCAACTTAGAACGGTAACATTTCAAATAGAAATAAATGGCCTCGATTTGTTAAATCACAGGAGGGAAATAAATAAAACGTACAAACACATAGTTTTTCCCTGCAGCGTCTCACCTAGCATGCTCAAAAATCAATTTTAGGGCGCACTCATTGTCATGTTATGCTGTGGTTAAGGAGTGGCAGAGACGAAGCAGGTCGTAGGTTTTAAAGAAACCTGCCACGGCAGTAAGCACAAAGCATTTTTACTTTCGAAACAAATCAGAGGCGAGATATTTCTCTTGAGAGTTCACTGGACAAGATGAGTGCTTCACTGGATTATCTAACACTGAAAGAAGATACGAGAAAGGGTTATTAATAAAATTATTTAACTGTGAATTCCCCCACCCCAAATCACTACAGTTATCCTACATACATATGGTAGGATGGCTTTCCCCAATCAAGTATGCAGCTCCAGGCACCCAAAATATTATATTTAATGTCCTCATGCATGGTTTTCTGTTTATCTAGGACAATAAGTCAAGCTGCTTTTGTACCTTACTCGTCGCTAATTTTAAAGAAAAAAATTTCCAGGCCTTGTATGTTTCTTAGAGAGAGGCACAAGTTAATACCATATAACACCACAGCAGTGCAGTTGTTAGCACATCTGGGGGGCCCAGAGACAAACCCACACTCTGCCCTGGAAGCTTGCTGGGTGACTTTGGGCTAGCTGCTCTCTCGTAGACTCACCTACTTTTCAGGGTGGTGTTTGTACAATGAGGATAAAATGGTGGAGGGGACAAGGATGCTGTAATCTGCTATCTGGAGGAAAGTGGAGTCCAAATATCTAAACAATTAAATAAAATATAGGTAAAGGTTTCTCTTGCTCGAAAGCTAGTTGAATCCAACTCTAGGGGGCGGTGCTCATCTCTGTTTCCAAGCCGAAGAGCCAGCGCTGTCCGGAGACTTTTTCTGTAGTCATGTAGCCAGCATGACTAAATGCTGAGGCACACGGAACGCTGTTACCTTCCCACCAAAGTGGTATCTATTTATCTACTTGCAATTTCTTGCTTTCAAACTGCTAGGTTGGCAGGAGCTGGCGCCAGAGATGGGAGCTCACTTGGTCACGCGGCACTCAGGTCTCGAACTGCCGAACTACCAACCTTCCAGTCTGCAGTTCAGTGTCTTAACTGGGACTGCTGAGAGACAGGTACAAATTCCCCCCTCCGCCTTGGGCCAATCTCTCAGGCTAACCTACCTCACAGGGTTGTAGAGCGTGTAAAGTGGAGGAGAATGATGCAAACTGCTTTGGAGGGGGGAGAAAGACTGGGAATAAATGAATTAAATGAATACTGCTAACATAACAGCAAGGAAAGAAAGAATCACCACTAAGATTTACCTTCCCACCGAAGGGCAGCCAGCATGACTAAATGCTGAGGCGCACGGAACGCTGTTACCTTCCCCCCGAAGCGGTACCTATTTATCTACTTGCAGTTTCTTGCTTTCAAACTGCTGGTTGGCAGGAGCTGGGGCCAGAGACGGGAGCTCACTCCATCATGCAGCACTCGGGTCTCAAACTGCCGAACTACAGGCCTTCCGGTCTGCAGCTCAGCATCTTAACCCCTGAGCCACCGTGGCTCCTAAATAAAATATAGCACAGCACAAACTGACTGTACAAATGAACTGTTCCAGGATTACGCTGAGAGATGAAGAGCCAGCCTTGATGGCTAGGCAGGGTATAAATCCAATAAAATAAAAACTGTGGAAGTGCATTGCAGAAAATAGCTCCAGCAACTTTGCAAGGAAACAGAAGTACATGCTCAGGGTCCGTCTCCCCACAAACACCCCTGGTCCACATACACGAGCAGCAGCACCCAACCCTGCTCCTACATCCGACTTTCTGGGCTGCAAGTATCGGTGGTTGCACACAAACAGAGAAAGTATGGGCACAACCACACAAAAGCATTTTTGAAGGTATTCACTTTGGCCAGATTATTCCCGCATTTCCCATTTAGAATCAAAGCCCTGAACTGAGGGGATGAGTATGTTGCAGGAAAGCTGTGTGTTAAAACCATGTCCCGCCACACCCTACCCTCAAGTCTTCCTGGCCCAGCAGTTGAGCTCATCTCACTGCTGCTGTCTCCTCAAACATATGATCTGGATTATGCCCAGGTCACTTCTTCCCTGACAAAGTACAGCAACTATTTACTGAGCCCCCCACTAGGAAAGACCCAGGCCTGCAACTAACTGAGAATGGATGTGGTTCTTCCACACACGTGAGATTAAAAAGGGGAAAGAAGGAAGACCGCATTGAGCGGTCACGTGGCTCTTTAGAAGGCCACAAGGCTTGTCCATTACTTAGCAAACGTTTGCTTAGCTCTTTAACACAGAGATAAAAGCACACTTAAGATTTTTGTTATATCTTCTTAATTACCTCACTGACAGAAGAAGTGAAAAATGTGTATTTAAACTAAGGTAAGGCATATTTTCTATTCTTGTCCATGCTCCCCCCCCCCAGCACGTACCATGCGCTGCTACCAAGGTGGTTTAGGTGTGTTTTGTTGTATTGTGTCACAATGGATTTTATACTGTGAACATTAAAAGGGGGTTTTTAATTACTACTTCGAGCAAAACGCGGCATATTCTTTTAAAATGAAGCGGTATGTTCACAGTCCATATCTCAGAACCAGTTTGGTGTAGTGGTTAAGTGCGCGGACTCTAATCTGGGAGAACCGGGTTTGATTCCCCACTCCTCCACTTGCACCTGGCTGGATGACCTTGGGCAAGCCATAGCTCTGTACCAGCTGTTCTCTCAAGGGCAGTTGTCTCAGAGCTCTCTCAGCCCCACCTACCTCACAGGGTGCCTGTTGTGGGGAGGGGGAGGGAAAGGAGTTTGTAAGCCGCTCTGAGACTCCAAGTGAGTGAAGGGCGGGATATAAATCCAATCTCTTCTTCTTCGTCTTCAGAACGGCCATTTAGAGTGGCAATCCTTAACAGAACAAAGTTTGAGTCCAGTTGCACTTTTAAGACCAACAATGAGATCAGGGCCCTGCAGGACCTTTAACAATTCTGCAGGGCCTGCAAGACGGAGCTCTTCCACCAGGCTTTTAGCTGTGGCAGCGGGTTCCCCCCCCCCCATTTGGGCCTCCCCTGCAGTGTGTCAGATCTGTGTTACCATCTGGGAACCCCAATCTGAAATAGACCTCATCTGCCGAGGCTTTGATTAGAAACATAGAAATGTTATTGTATTTTATCTGATGTATTTTAATTATTTTTAATTGTTTGTATATTATAACTTGATGGAACCTATGCCGGGAGGGCGGGATACAAATCTAATAAATAAATAAACAAAGTTTAATTCTGGGTATAAGGCAGGCTGTAGCCACGGTGTCATGCTCCTCCAATCAGCATTATAGGTTAGTGTGAAATCTGCCACACATCTTTCAGGTGTAAATTTTCTATGTAAGAAAGGAAGGAGTTGAGGTTAAAAAGTGTGAATCCTGTCATAAATCTTCCAAGGGTGGATTCTCTTTGCAATTGGCCAGGAGAGAATTAGCAGTCAGCAGGGCTGAAGAGTCCAGATTTTAAAAGCCTGCAGGGGTGTTGGGTGGCAGCATCATTAGAAGCCTTGAGTTATTGATTTACAGAGAAAAAGAAGGTTGCATTTACTGTTTCAGGTTTCTGTAACTGGAAGGAGGCTCTCATGCTACTTTAATTCTGCAAACTATGTAAGACAGTTGCTTGGGAGGGTGTTTTATTAAAATTTATATAGAACAGGACTGTAGTCTGTGCCACAGTATACACTTATGTATTACTGATTTGTTGTATTTCTATCATGCTCTTACAGCACTGTTTTCAATTTTTGTAATCCCATTTTCTGCATTGCGCGACATAGCATGTTTGATTTTTTTTGCATTTTTGTACGCCAAGTCTTTTGTATTTTTATTAGATCTCTCATGCTATTTGATTACAATGTTCTATACCGTGTAATCCACTTTGAGTCTCAAGTAGAAAACTGATAAATAACTAATAAAGCATAAATAATAAATAAATAGATGGGCTGACCGCCACTGTACTCATTTGCCCCCCCCCCCCCAAAAATCTGGCTACGGGCCCAGTATAAGGTATCTGAAGAAATGTGCATTCACAAGAAAGCTTCTACCCAGAATTAAACTCTGTTGGTCTTGAAGGTGCCACTGGACTCAAAATTTTGTTCTGTTGCTTCAGACCAACACAGCTACCCACCTGAATCAATCCTTAACAGAGTTACACCCTTTCCAGGTCAACTTGCATGAACTAAGAAGGATGCAACTCTACTTAAGATTCCACTGTTATAAAGTTAGATTTGAGTCCAGTAGCACCATAGGGATCACCAAGATTTGAGGGGTATAATCTTTCAAGAGTCAAAGTTCTCTTCATCAGATAAAGGGAACTTTAACTCTTGAAAGTTTATACCCAGAAAACCTTGTTGGTCTCTTAAGGTGCTACTGAACAACAATGTAGTTCTTCTTCTACTGCAGACCAACACAGCTACCTTCCTAAAAGTTAAAGGTAAAGGTTTCCCCTGCTCAAAAGCCAGTCGGATCCGACTCTAGGGGGCAGTGCCCATCTCCATTTCCAAGCCGAAGAGCCAGCGCTGTCCAAAGACTTTTCTGAGGCCATGTGGCCGGCATGACTAAACGCCGAGGCGCACGGAACGCTGTTACCTTCCCACCGAAGCAGTACCTATTTATCTACTTGCAATTTCTTGCTTTACGAACTGCTAGGTTGGCAAGAGCTGGGGCCAGAGACGGGAGCTCACTCCGTCACGCGGCACGCAGGTTTCAAACTGCCAAACTACCAACCTTCTTGGTCTGCAGCTCAGCGTCTTAACTTCTGAGCCACTGCAGAAGTTGTTTCCGTAAATAGATATACCCACTTAAAAATTTCTAATGCTTCGTATCAGAAGCTGATACGTATCTTTAAGCTGAACCCTTATTATTCCATTACGGTTCTATGGCCTAGAAGTAGTCTCTCCAAGGAGAAAGCAGTCGTGCTGGGGGAAAGTATCAGATCAACAAGGTCTCTTCTCCTTGACAGAACATCTGCTTCTCCCAGCCCTCTTATGACAGACCCAGAGGAAGGCTAGTCCATGGACTTAAGATGGCTTAGGCTACTGGACTAGGGCTGCCAAGTCCAACTTGGGAAATATCTGAGGACTTTGGGGGTGGAGCCAGGAGACTTTGGGGGTGGAGCCAGGAGAAAGGAAGTGACATCATTTTGTGATGTCACATCCTGTGATGTTGCTTCCACATGCTGACACATGAACTCATGAAGTTTCCTAATACTGAGCTTCTGCTGCTGCCTTGAGCTTTATAGGCTTGCAAGCAGCATTACCCAGACTGTGACTTTTATGCCACTGTTTTTTGTCGCTGAACAAGAGTCAGTGTTATGTAGCAGTCAGTTTGTTTGGCTGGGATCTGGGAGAGCATGGCTCAAAACCCTGCAGTGCCATGGAATCATTTTATTTAATACTGAATCAGGCCATTGGTCCATCAAGGTCAGTATTGACTACTCAGACTGGTAGTGGCTCTCCAGGGTCTCAGGCTGAGATCTTTAATGTCACCTATGACCTGATCCTTTTTTTAGCTGAAGAGGCTGATACCTCCTGCATGTCAAATAGATGCTCTATCACTGAGCAATGGCCCTACTGAATCCTTCCTCATCTCGGCAGAATATGAAGCACTAAATGCTGCACAAGTGCTAAATATGATTTTCATACCATAAGAACAGGAGAGAAGCCACAGTGGATCAGGCCAACAGCCCATCCAGTACAACACTCTGTGTCACACAGTGGCCAAAAATACTAGGTGCCCTCAGGAGGTCCAGCAGCAGGGCCAGAACTCTAGAAGCCCTCCCACTGTTGCCCCCCAAGCACCAAGAATTCAGAGCATCACTGCCCCAGACAAAGGGCTCCATTTAGACCTTGTGGCTATAATAGCCACTGATAGACCTCTGCTGGATGGGGACAGAGAGACAGACAGACAGACAGAAAAAAGAAAGAAAGGGGGAGAGAGAGAGAGAAGGAAAAGAGCTGGCAGACCCCAGCAGCTTACCCCAAGCAGCTTACTCCAGCAGCAGGCCACATGCAAAAGCAGGCCCTTCAGCAGAAAGAGCCTCTCTGGGCGGGACTCTCTTCCTCTCTCTTAAAGGGGAAATGTCTGTTGAGGCTTTTTACTGCAGGGCAGGCTCTCTGCAGACATTTCCCTTTTAAGAGGCCAGTGCAGGCTCCGACGTTTCCCTGCTGGCAGCCATTGCCTCCCCCGGTGGCCAATTCTGAAAAAGCGGGGGAAAGCTTTAAAAATCGGTGCTTCCCCCGCCCTACCCGGGGACTTGGCAGCCCTATACTGGACACAGCGACAGAAATCCAGATTCCATCAGGGTTGGCTCCAGAACTCACATAGCCACTTGGGTATCTTCCTCACCCAACTTTTCTACTCTTTTCATTTTAGAAGAAGCACAATGGCAATATTTCTCATTTCCCTCTAATGAAATATAAATGGGGGGAGCCATTTACATTGTAAGAGTTCAAAGGGATTGCAGCATCACAGCAAAACATATTCTTGTTCTTAAAATGCCCTCCAGCTGTTCTTGTAGTATTAGATCACCAAAACATTATATGTCAGAAGAAATAAGTAATAATTTTGCTATGCTAACGATATGACTAACACTTCCGTTTGGGGAAAGGTGTATTCCCACCCCACCCCCCCACCCTCGAAGGAGAAGATGAGTCAGTGTTATAAATGCAGGGACCACAGTGATGGGAAAGGCACACTGGAAATCTGAAGAACTCCATGTATTAAACATTTTAGGTATTTAATTAACACATGGAGTTCTTCAGGTTTCCAGTGTGAATTTAAGATTCTCTGACCTGCTTTCATTAAGCGGCATTATGTATTTATGGCAAAGTGGGTATGCCACTAGTGAAATGACTACATGGGTCTGCCCTTAAACGCAGAAATCCAGTTGGTGCAAAACACCACAGCCCGGCTACCGGGGGGGGGGGGGCGGCCTTCTTGCAGGGGGAGCAAAGCTGTGGTGTGATGGACCAGTTCCAGAGGTGACCTTTTTGGTGGCGGAAAGTGCTGTCAACCTGCAGCCTATTTATGGTGACCCCACAGGGTTTTCAAGGCAAGAGATGCTCAGAGGTGGTTTGGCACTGCCTGTCTCCATGTAGCAACTCTGGTATTTCTTGGTGGTCTCCCATCCAAGTACTAACCAGAGTTGACCCTGCTTAACTTCCAAGATCTGACGAGATCAGGTTAGTCTGGCCCATCCAGGCCAGGGCTAGGTGACTTATTAGGGCTAAAGGTTTTCCAAACTGATGATCTCTTGCCTTCAACAAATAAGCTCATTTGCGTTGCCCTTCTCCTTCCTCCCCCGACCCCCTCAATCGTACAATCGCAGCCCAACCGCATTGTTTTGTCAGGCTGGGACTCTGCTGTCGGATTCAAATGTTATCACACCTTGTAACCCACTTACTGATTCACTGAGAAGTTTTTATTGTCCTTGTAATCCGCCTTAAATCCCAGCAAGAATGGTGGACTATGAATGAAGGCAACAGCAACAATGAGAACATAATGCTTCTTTAATCATTACCCCCCCAAAAAGCCGATTCCTCCACTTAACATTCTCCCATCCTGAGAGCAACAAAACTTAGAGAAGGAATTTGTTTGGTCAGTTGTTAAAGATATAATTTCCTCTATTGTTAACATATTATTGTTAACCTTAGGAAAGCTTCTGTCTATTCTTTAAAGAGAGAATCTATCCCAAATTTTGTAATTCTGTAATATTTAAGTTTTATTGTTTGCTCTTATATTTGAAATATATTTGGTAATATATCTGATTTTACTTGTTATATGTAACAATTCATAATGCTTTACAAATTCGATGAATCTATATTTCTTCCCTTTTTTCCTTTTAAAAGAAAATAATAAAAATTCATTTACAAAACCTAAAGACAGAATTGTTGAGCCAGCATTACAGTGAACTTTTGCTTTACAAAGAGAAGGAAGAGGGGAGTTGGATTTATACCCCACCTTCACTCAAGAGTCTCCGAGTGGCTTACAATGTCCTTTCCCTTCCTCTCCCCACAACAGACACCCTGTGAGGTAGGTGGGGCTGAGAGAGCTCTTTCGAGGACTGCTCTTGAGAGAACAGCTCTGAGAGAACTTGTGACTGACCCAAGGTCACCTAGCCGGCTGCATGTGGAGGAGTGTGGAATCAAACCGGGTTCCCCAGATTAGAGTCTGCCGCTCTTAACCACAACACCAACAATGTTGGTGCTTCTAGAGACCACTTCTAGAGCCTACCTATCAGCAATCAGCAAAGTCCTCACCCACCCTGAGTGGATTCATTACTCTTTCAGTTGGATCTCGTTTTAAACTGGGCTCTCTTTCTAGAATCTCCTCTCCACCCCCCTTTCTGTGGTTTGCAGACTTTCAATATAAATCCATCCATTTTACAGATGTGCATTTTCTACTCTGACTAACTCACAGACTCTTGTGCTGGAATAAATCTGGCCAGTCTCCCGTTCTTAGGACTCCCCTTTTATTTTGCTGCTACCTGCTTGGAATCACTGTCTCAGACCTGTCACTCAGAAGGCCTTTCCTATCCAACACCTGAAAAAACTTCTTCATCAATAAACAATTAGAAACTGTTTGTGTACTTCAGCACTACAGAGATCTCTTTAAATTATACCCCAAAGAAATCTATTTTGGATCTACTTCAGGTCTGCAATTCTGTAAAAAGTGAGAAGAGACTGCAGAAAAAAAAGAGATAGGATTTATACCCCGCCCTTCACTCGGAGTCTCAAAGAGGCTTACAAACTCCTTTCCCCCTTCCCACAACAGACACTCTGTGAGGTAGGTGGGTCTGAGAGAGCTCTTTCGAGAGCTGCCCTTTCAAGAACAGCTCTGACTGAACTATGGCTTGCCCAAGGTCATCCAGCAGCTGCGAGGAGTGGGGAATCAAACCCAGTTCTCCCAGATTAGAGTCCACACACTTAACCACTACACCAAACTTTTGAAACTATCTGCCAAATCTTGTTTACCACCTTGAGGATCCTCACAGGGGAAAGGAGGTCTAAAAATACCCTAAAGGAAACAACTAAACTGCCCATGGTGCAAACAGTAATATTTTATTAGAAAAATATCAAATTTGTCAAAAGCACATTAAAAAAAACCCAACAGCCCCCCCCCATTGGAAGATAAATTATACGGTTATAGCAATCAATGTTCCCTCTAAGCTGAGTTAGTGTGAGCTAGCTTACAGTTTTTTTAGCCTCCAGCTCACACATCTTTGTCTTAGATCAGGAAGGATGGCTCCAGAGAAAACTAATTTATGCAACAGCCGAATTGCTTGCTCATAACTTTAATGCCAGTAGTTCACAAAGTAGAATTTTTGCTCACAAGACTCCACAGCTTAGAGGGAGCATATTTGGGCGCCTTTTTATCTGTATGGTGATTGGAGGTTTCACTTTGCATTACACGGTTTGAATACACTAGAACTGTACCCCTTTACCCCCTCCCCTCCATTACTGACTCAAGACATGAAGATGACTATAAGATCCACTGGCAATAAAAGACTTTTCTGATTAAGAACTTCGGGTTGCAGTTTGAAATCTCTTAGACTCTAACAATAACAATACATTACATACACAGAAAAGAAAGCGAGGAGTGGAAAATGAGAAGGACTTCAGAAACACGCTAGTTCCACACCAAGCTTTTCTTCAAGCAAAGAAACCAAGAACATTCAAATGCTCACATATGTGAACATAAAAGATTCAGACACCACAAAAAAGTTTTCCACCGTGAAGAGAAAGTGGGTGAGATAAGCAATAAAATCCACTTTTTCATCCAGTCCCAACATAAACTTCTGAGAGTGTCCCAGTTGAGTCCTCTGTTTTAATCAGCAAACAGCTGAATTTTTGTCAATGCATTTAATTTTTATAGAATGCATGTTAGTACACACCAATGAGATACTAGTACCACCCCATGATACAAGGAGGGGCAGGACTCACCTGTAATGACAAGATATCAGTTTTGGTTTCTGATATGTCAAACCAAAACAAAAATAACTTGAGTCTACTCAGAAACAGTGATCGGCCTTAGGTGGAACCAAGTTTCCAAACATAGCGATCCCCCCCCCCCCCCCCAGCAAAATTAAGAGAACTGTGTGTGGTTACAGACACATTTTCTTTCCTCTCAGTAAAATGTCTGTGGTTCCCACAGAAGTCCCATTTTCATGACATCTTGTTCCTCTTCTGTACACTGCTTTTCCCAAACGTGTTCACCTCTGCAGCTCAGAACTTGAACTATCATTTGAGTCACACAGAAAACTGGAATGGGCTCCAGTTTTGCAAACGGAAATTTAGTTTTCATAACTTTTTTTAAAATGTTCACAATTAATCTGGCAGTAGTAAACACGATTAGTAATTAGTAATCTTGCGTCACCTATAAATAGCTGGTACTTCTCAGTCAATCTTAAAAGAAATCAACCCTGACTGTTCCCTGGAAGGCCAGATCCTGAAGCTGAAGCTCAAATACTTTGGCCACCAAATGAGATGGGAGCACTCCCTGGAGAAGACCCTGATGCTGGGGAAGACGGAAGGTCAAAGAAGAAGGGGACGGCAAAGGATGAGATGGTTACAGTGTCGTCGATGCAACAGACATGAAATTGAGCACACTCCGGAGCACGACGGAAGACAGGAGGGTCTGGCGTGATGTGGTCCATGGGGTCGCGAAGAGTCGGACTTGACAGTGTGACTGAACAACACTTCTCATTAAAGGGACACTGCATTTAAGTAACACTTTGAGGTTTTTGTTTTTTACGCCTACACAGCAACTGCAAAAATCTGTAGACAGTGCTCCTAAAATTATTCAATTCTCAAAAGTGATCTAAAGTAAAGAGTGTCACAGTCGTACAAGAGCATGGCAGACTGACTATAAAGCTGCAGTACTGTGCGCACACACTAATAATGCACTTTCAATCCACTTTCAATGCACAATGATTTTACTTTGTGAAATGGCAAAATCCAGTTGCAAACAGTCACTGAAGTGGTTTGAAAGTGCATTATTTAGCAAGTGTGAAAGCACCCTCGCTCACACACAATTCCCAATGGGCCCACAGATGCTCAGTTCTGCATACATGAGTGCCAGTTCATGTTCAGAGAAGAAGAATCATAGCACAGCCATGAGCGAGCCACTCTTGTTGCCCTTCGAAAGGTGTATTCCAAAGATGGTTCAGTAATGAATGCGGAAGTCAGCAGGAGTACCTCTACCCACAACAGAGGCCTCTAAGGAACTCCAAGCTTTATTGACCATGGCCACTGACTGATTTACTTTATTCAGAACATTTGTTCACCATCTCTTCAGACTTGCTTAAGCTAAAACAGTAAAAAGCATAAAAATCTAAGAACAAAAAACAAAAACAAAAACAGTAAAAAAAACAAAAGCAAAAACAATATCAGTAAAAACATTAGCAATAAAAACAAGCCAAAGTATAAAACTGCTTAGCACAGTCTAAAATTCTGTTGATAAAACAGCCTATAAGTCAGGAGCCAACTATATTAAGATGAACCCCGAGGTTAAAAGCCTGGGTAAAGGCCTGGTTCCTAAAAGGAAGTGAGGCGGGTTGCCAGAGAAGCTTCAAGGGGAGGAAATTCCGAAGTCAAGGCACCACCACCAAAAAGGCCCTGTACCTACAGGCTAATCATGGTTCATTCTTGCGTACTTTCCTCAGCATCACCCATTTCAGAAGGTCCTGTTTATAGATTTAAGAGAGAATGATTTCATCCAGTCATGGTCCTCCATAATCTTTACTAGTACTGACTAGACCCTATTGAATGGCTGTACAGCAAATAGTCCCAAACTGCTTTTTAAAAAAATGATTGTGATACTTTCAGGTAGTGGCGACTTTCTTTTGCAAATTCTTCAACTGACAAGTACCTAATTTACTGCCAGTTACTAAGAGCTTTTTTGTTCACGCTTCAACATTTCTGGAAAACCTTACATCTGTACCCAACAGTAACATATGCCAGGAATTCAGAAGGAAGTAAAATACCCAAAACGCATCTCTCCAAGGCAACCACAAACAACAGAATGAATTCTGCTAGCAACAGCACCTGGTACACAATGATTAATGCGATGAACCCACCCTATAATACAACATCTTCTAATTACAGTTCTGGATGGGGGTGTATTAATTGCTGAGCTAGCACCGCTTCACATACGCATGGCATTACATCAATATAACAATATCATGACACACCGGAACTTCAAAAGCAGATATAATGGGGCCAGTGTTTCAGATGGAGCTGTCGCCTGAAGTACTTTACGATGCACAAGCCTTTCAGAAAAGAGCAGCACGCTGGCACTTTTAGCGCACGCATGAACACCTTCGCTAGCTCAGTCCAAAGCAGCTGCCAGCAGCGACTGGAAAGGAGAAGGACCACGCTTTAACTACTCTACAGATGGAAGCTGCAGGAGAGAATCAGCGGCTGGCCCAGCCACCTGGACAAGCTGCTCCCGAAAGAGGCACTGCTGTGTGTCTAAATGCTTCGGACAGACCTTAAAATCACTACGAACTTATTGAGTAATCAGGCTTTAGCAGCCAAAGACACTAGTTCTTTCGGTATCACAAGGGAACCTGAAGCCCCACAGCTGAAACATAGAATGTACAGATTCCAGACACACCAGAGGATGACAGTTTTAGAGGGTAGCCATGTCAGTTTGTAGTAAAACAGCTAGATCTGAGTCTAGTAACACCTTAGAAACTAGGAAGATTTTGGGGAAACAACCTTTCAAGATTCAAAGCTGACAAAGGGAGCTCAGACCCTCTCGAAAGCTTATACCCCGAAAATCTTGCTGGTCTTTAAGGTCCTCCTAGACTGGAATCTAGCTGTACCAGAGGAGGAGTTAGAGCAAGCACACTAAACCTCACCTGGGCTCACAGCTGTCCCCACCCATTCTATGCCCATTGAGTGCATGAAAGCACTGTGCCGGTGCATGTACAAACTTCACACTGAGCACGGGGGCAAAGCTTGTGTGTTGATATGATGCCCCCTTCTGAGCATACATGTGCAGGAAGAGCTGCGCTAGCTTACTTGCTTATAGACGGCAGGGCCTGCAGACTCAAGCCTGTGGCACATGCTCTATGTACACCATAAGTTGCATATACAGGTCCTGAGAAGAGCATGGCTTAAAAAAGAACTGTATTTATATTACTGGTGGAAAGTATAAGCAAAAAAAAGTGGACATTTTGAACAACAGTCCAGTTCTTGTGACTTTCAATAATGTGGCTAGCAAGGTATTTTTTAAGGAAGGAAGCGGTGCAGAGCACAGTGGCAATTCCATACAATATGCCACACCAGACTGAATGGACTCACAGACGGCACTGTTTCCATAGCAATAAACGGAAATCCAAAGTGACCGCTTGCCCAGTCCCACAGAATTAAAACTGCTTCACAACCATGGTTCTGCCTTAAGCTAGAACATCTCAAGATGAAGCCAATAAGCTGACAACAAGGAGAAGGAAACACGAAGGCTCAGTAGCAGAAGGCCTTTCATTCTTCACAGCTTTACAGCGGCAGTTTTCTTATATGGCCTTGTCCTCCAGGGATTGTTCCCAAGAGGAATGGCAAGGCAGTTGAGAAAAGCAATCCCATTTCCCGGTTGCTGGGTGGCTCTCCTGAGAAGGAAAGAGGGTTTTCCCCGGGATGATGAGAAAGGGGGCTTTCCAGCCTGGGCAAAGAATGATGCATTTTTATTTCCGCTTCCTGAGAACCAGCATGATGCAGTTGGCTCAGACCCAGACAACTCAGGCTAGAATTCACATGAGATAAACAAAATAAAGAAATCCTCCTTGGAAACAGGAAGGAGAGGTGGTTGGGGAATGGAGACCATCCCTGACCTGTTTGGGGGGGGGGCGGTTCTGAGTGTGTGGCAGTGTAGCACAGTGATCAGCGGCGACGCAAACAGGTCCACCCTCGGATGTCTGAACTGCTTCATCAGGGTGTCGAAGACTCTTGGATGGAGAGCCCATTCTCCCTCCTGGATGGTTTCCCTGCTGAGCCAATCTGCTTGGACATTCTCGATCCTCCTTATGTGTTTGGCTCTCAGAGACGCCACCGTCCTTTCTGCCCAGAAGAGGATCCTCATCGCCTCCTCGTGCAGCTGGGAGGATCAGGAGCCTCCCTGCTTGTTGATATGCGCCTTGGCGGAGATGTCTGCACCAAGACGTGCTGCTGTCGCAGAAGGGGGGCGAAGTGATGCAGAGCAAGGTAGATGGCTCTGAGTTCCAGGAGGTTGATGGGCACTCTCTGTTCGGATGTTGACCAGGATCCCTGGACAGGAGAACCCTCTAATGTCACCCCCCAGCCCGAAAGACTGGCATCCGTGAACAGTTCTCTGGAGTGGCAACTGAAATAATCCTTGCCAGACAAGAGATTGTCCATCCTCGTCCACCAGCGAAGGTTCCTCTTGACCGCGAGGGGTACAGTGAGGTTGATGTTCCTTTTCTCCATGATGGAAAACTGATAGGGGCGGAGGAATACCTGTAAAGGTCTGGCATGCAGGCGAGCCCATTGTATTATGTCGATACACGCAATCATGAGTCCCAAAAGTCTGGCTAAGTCCATGAGAGTAGAAGTACTGCTGCGATAAATCCGCAGGGTGAAGTCCTTGATCTTCTGGGCCTTGGAAGCCGGAAGGAATAGATTGTTGCAGGATATGTCTATCACCGCGCCGAGATGTTCGAGACGTTGTGCTGGCAACAGTGAGCTCTTTTCGATGTTTATGATGAATCCGTGATTCTGTAGACACAGTACTGTCCTCTTGGCATTCAGGACTGACTCTGACTGAGTGCGAGCTCGAACCAGAAGATTGTCCAGATAAGGATGTACATGGATCCCTTGGTTCCGGAGATGTACCACCGGGTTGACAATGAGCTTGGAAAACAGTCGGGGTGCAGTGGAGAGCTTGAATGGGAGTGCTCTGTATTGGTAGTGCAGATCGTAGACACAGAACTGGAGGAATCGCTTGTGCGCAGGATGGATAGGCACACGAAGATAGGCTTCTGTGAGATCTATGGACCTTAGAAATTCTTGAGGCGATAGAGAGTCTGCTACAGACTTCAGAGTTTCCATACGAAAGTGCCACAGTTTGATGTAGCTGTTCAGGAACTTGAGATCCAGAATTGCCCTCCAATCTCCACTCTTCTTGGGCACCATGAACAATATAGAGTAGACACCCCGGCCTCTCTTGTTCACAGGGACTGGTTCGATGGCTCTGATCTCCAACAGATGTTGTACAGCCCTGGTGACAACGGATCTCTTGTTCACTGACTTGCTTGTCGGCGATTTTAGGAATCTCTCTGGAGGTTGTTGCCGAAACTCTATCACATATCCCCGCAACACAACCTCTACAGTCCAAGCATCCACTTGAGCCTCTGACCAGGCCTGGGCAAAGTGTAGAAGGCGTGCTCCCACTGGGATGGGGACACCATCATGCCTTTTTGGGCTTGGAGTCTCTGTCCCCTCTGTTAAAGGGAGGCTTGTGGAACCTGGGAGAGAAGGAGCCACGTTTACCGGAATGTTTGGACGGTTCCCAGGATGTCCGTCTGGTGTCCTGGCGGAATCTGGGCAGGGAGTGTTGGGAACGAAAGGATTGAGGAGCCCATCTGTCTACACATCCTAGAGACCTGGGCATGGCTTTTTTCTTATCCCTGGTCTCCACCAGGATACTGTCCAGTGCTTCTCCGAACAGGCGATCACCCTGAAAAGGATAAGCCGTTACAATAGATTTGGACAAGGCGTCAGACTGCCAAGCACGTAGCCAAAGAAGACGTCTTCCCACCGCTGTGGACATAGTGGCTTTAGAGGCAAAAGAAACAATGTCCAGCGTAGCATCTGCTGTGAAGGAGCTGGATTTGAGGATGCGCGAGGCACCCTCCAGCAGAGCACGACTGTCCTCAGGAATGAGTTGAATGAGCTTTCGCACCCAGACAATGGCTGCCCTGGATGCAATAGAAGCTGTAGCCGCAGCTCTGATTTCAGAGATATGTCGCGAAGGCAGATTGGCTCCGGAGGTTTCTTGCGCTGCCACAGCGCGCGTCTCCCACTCCTCGCCCGAGGAAAAAGCGTCAAGGAGCTGTTTTCCCACCATTGCGAATGGTGGTGCACTCCACTTCGGGTTGGAGACCCCTTTAAATCTTCGCTCCGGAGGAGCAGAGAAAGGAGCCAAGTGAAGAAAGTAGCGAAGAGGAGCAAGAGAGAGAGGAACAGGGAAGGAGCAAGGCAAGGCTGGAAGGAAAAATAGTCGGTTGAATTAACCTAGAGCTAAGCTAGCTAGTCTATGCTGCTGCTCCCTAAAGAGGTAGGAACAGACCTGGAGGTGGGCTATTCCGGAGGCGCGAACAGGAAGGGGAAAAAACTATTTCCTGCCTCCCTAATGGCACGGTAAGAATAACCCATGCAGATGTCCCCAAACTCAGAGGGAGAACAACATAAGCTGAGCCGGGGGAGAAAGGTGGGATACAAATAAAGTTAAGTTGATAAATGAAAATTCTGGAACAGCCCATCAAAGCAGATCCACTGACCTTCTGGACTTTATGAAATAGGGTAGAGTCAATCAATCTCAGTCTTTACTAAAAACGGTCAAAGACCAACACAAGTCACAGTTTCCATAATTCACAGCAAATATAGGTACAATACAGTAGGTAGACAGTAATTTGATGAGTGAATAGATACCAAATTATTAGTATATTAAAATTCTTCAGTACCTAAACTTTCTGCAAGCAGCTATTCCTCCCAGGGCACGCAAGGCTGTAAACTGTCCCCATGGTGACCAGGTGCTGGGTAGCAGGAGACACAGAGGCCAGGCCTCGGATCGTGGGAGTCCTGATATGGTAAATTCCATACAAAGGTCAGGTGGTGATGCTGGGCTATCAGAGAGGGGAAGAAAAGCCCCTCCAGGGGTTGAGAAAAACTTAGGATGGCCGGGCAGAACAGAGCCTGCAGGCCAGAGCAGACAGGTTCTGCCACAAGAAGTTTTGCCCAGGATTTTAGTGGTCCCATCCCACCTATTCATGTGCAGAGTGTTTAACCTCCCAGCTGATAAAGCTGCAAGCTGCCCTATGGTACGATACTACAGGAGGTAGACAATCGACTCTGTTTTAAAATAATTCTGCCATGGTATTCTTCTTTGTGGGTTTAGGAGTTAGACAGCAACAAGTACACAGTAAAGTAACAGCCTTGAGACATCCCATTATAAATTAGATTACTCAATTCAAACCATTGCTCCTGGTTTATGTTATTGTATTATTGTGTTGTCTCCTCAAATGATTCCTTTGTCTGGGCCTTGAAATCAGAACAAACAGCTCTGTAATTCTCTACTCGCAAACTACATCCCCCTCCCTACATTTCCACTTGTTTCAATCTTCACCGAGAGAACAGTCTGTGCAACTTGAACATTTACTACCAGATGACTTCAGAAGACAATTCTGATCACGTCTATATTTTTCCGCTAGCAAAAGAAAAATGGCTCATACAACATTCAGACTAAGAAACAGGAAAAGACAGTGAGTTCATCCATTATAACTTTAATTAATATATATATATTATTATATATTAATTACTATATTAATTAATTACAGCCTTACTTAAAGCGCAAACAAAATTGTATCCTTTAGCTTACTTCAGGGCGGACTTTGCAGAACAGTCCTGAAATGGAGGCACTGATTTCCTGTTGCTTCCCCCTTGAATATTTTTGAACAGCGTCACTTTTTTCCCCACCCTACCCCTTTCCCTTTAAGTGAATTTTTACACAATGACTTAGACTTGACCACCACTGAACCACGCACGCATGAAAATGCTCTTACAGCTGGACCCTGTATTATTCCCAGTTGCAGAGAGGTTCCTGAGATACATTTACAAAGCACAAGAGCCAAATTAGCTGTGGGAGAACTTTCCCTACATTGCAATCAATTTATTTCTCCATCACATAAGCCAGCCGCCTGCTATTGTGCCCCATAAACTCAAGTATGTCTTTTCTGAAACTGAAATTCTAAACACTAGAAAAAACCTTTCGTACAGAAGTAAAAAAAAAAAATTACTACAGAAAGCCAAAAGGAAGTAATCAGCTCCATATGGACATTTAAATATAACACTGTGAATGAGCATGCATGCCAAATCCACCCACACACAGCTCCAGAGATGTTTTGAGAATTACACCTAATTCATTTTGATTACTAGTTTTATTCAGGACATCATTCAACCATAGGATTTTTTTTAAATCCATTAGTCTTCTTACACAGGTAAAAATATAATAATAGGGTTATTCCAAGAACTGCATAAATATGGTGATACATTCTAGTGAAAGCACAGAAAAACTTCTAGGGGCTTTGTAATTCTAGGGCTTTAAAATGCCGTCTAAAAAAATAACAGTTTATTAAATTGCTATCAAGCAAGCCCCTAGAATATACACATAGGACATCCCACAGTATACAATTAAGAGTCCAGTAGCACCTTTAAAGGCCCTGACCCAGGCTAGCCCAATCTCCTCAGATCTCAGAACCTAAGTGGGGTCAGCCCTGGTTAGCCCTTGGATGGGAGACCACCAAGGAAGTCCAGGGTTGCTATGCAGAGGCAGGCAAGGGCAAACCACCTCTGAATGTGTCTTGCCCTGATGAGAGTGACCCAGGCTAGCGCCATCTCATCATATCTCGGAAGCTAAGCAGGGCTGGCCCTGGTCACTGTAAGTTGGCGATGACTTTACAGCGCTTTCCACCAGCATGTTATTTATTAATTTGCCAGTTTGGTGTAGTGGTTAAGTGCGCGGATGCTAATCTGGGAGAATCGGGTTTGATTCCCCAGTCCCCCACTTGCACCTGCTGGATGACCTTGGGCAAGCCATAGCTCTGTACCAGCTGTTCTTGAAAAAGAGCAGCTTCTGTCAGAGCTCTCTCAGCCCCACCTACCTCACAGGGTGTCTGCTGTGGGGAGGGGAAGGGAAAGGAGATTGTAAGCCGCTCTGAGACTCCCTTGGGTAGTGAAGGGTGGGGTATAAATCCAATCTCTTCTCTTCTCCTCTATTTTAATAAATTAGCTTTACTAGGCTGCCCTTCCCTACAAGTAGGGCTCAGGGCAGCTTACGACAGAGTAATACACAAAAATCGTTTAAGTTAAAATCAAAATTAAAACCACATAAAGATCAATAGATAAAAATAATATACGTATATTAGATGGCAGGAGAAATTTCAGCTCCCCAGCCTCCCTGGGGGGAGAGGTTACGAGGGATGGGGAAATATATGAGAGTGCCAGATGTCACATGGTCCTCCTTGCTGCCTCAACCGAAGGCCTGGTGGAACATCTCTGCCTTGCGTGCCCTGCGGAAGGGTAGTAATTCCCGCAGGGCACGGATGTCTTCTGGCAGAGAGTTCCACCAGGCAGCGGCCAGGGCCGAAAAAGCCCAGGCCCTAGTTGAGGACAGCCGGATCTCTCTCGGGACAGGGGTCATCAGGAAGTTCTTGTTCCTGGAGTGTAACAGTCTTTCAGGGTCATGCTTAAAGACCAACAAAAAAGTCCAGGGTATAAGCTTCAGTGAGTCAAAGTACACTTTGTACGATAAAGAAACAGAGAGAGAGACACACAGAATCCATTATTCTATGAACCAACCTGTGGATCACAGAGATTTTGAGAAACAGTGGGTACCACAGGTTTGTCCCCTTGCATGGCCCAAAAAGCTCCCTCCACATGTAAAGCCAACCTCAAGTTCTCTGGCTTAACCTCCTTAGCATGCTAGTTTTCTAAGGGTTTTCATCTGAGAGGGCATTCAAATAACCACCCCCGCAGCCTAAGACAGTCCTTCCTAGGGAGGGCTGCACCATACAACCTTTCTGAATGCGTTGTTCAGATCTGACAGTACTTTACCGTAATACTAAACTTCATGGCTATTCTGTAAGAGGATATATGGACAGTCAGACAGGACCGGTCATCTCGGTGCCATCTACAACACACAGGCGGGTGCTTTAGTGGCTATGGTGGAAACAGCCAAAAGGAGGGGGAGGGCGACAGGCAAGCTAAGGGTCCTCGGTATCAAGCTTAAAAACCATCCTGTGCACTCGAATACGTTTTCCATGCCCTTCCTTCTATTTTCCTCCTTTCAACCACTTTACAACCACTGTGTGCATCACAACTCTTCTCACGCCAGTGCTTCGGCTCTACAGAAAGGACACTCCAGCTTGTCATTTTAGCCCGGGGATGGCTAAACGGCAGCTCAGGAGCCGCAGGTGGCTCTTTCACCCAGTCTCCTTTAATGTTAATAAAAAGCAAATTTGCATACTTTCCAGTAAAAACATGTGTGTGATATTTGTCCAAGTCTTGGGGCTCTCAGACATCTGACATTTATTCTGCGTGGCTGTTAAGTTAAGCAAGTTGGCCACCCCTGTCTCTAGCCCTTCTAGAGTCAAGAAAAGGGGATAAGGCGGCATATTTATTTATTTCATTTTTATCCCGCCTTGCCGGCGAACTGGCTCAAGGCGGCTAACAACCTTAAAATACCATCAGAGTGGTTTACAAATTAAACAAATTAAAACTGACATAAAACCAAACATTAACGCATACAAACAATATAAAGCAAGAACATAACTGGGAGCATCAGAGTTCTCATGGTGAACAGGTGGCAGTACGAGATTTGACTGAGGGGCCAGGGCGATGTTATCCTGTAAATTCCCCCCAGTGGCGGCTCCTAATTGAAAGCCTGGCGGAAGAGCTCCGTCTTGCAGGCCCTGCGGAACTGTAATAAGTCCCGCAGGGCCCTGATGTCATCCGGGAGCTCATTCCACCAGTATGGGGCCGCCACCGAGAAAGCCCTGGCCCTGGTACAGGCCAGCCGAGCATCTTTCGGACTGGGGAGTCAGGCGATGTTGTGTGCCTGACCTCAGTGCCCTCTGGGGCATATATGGGGAAAGGCGGTCCCTCAAGTAGGCAGGCCCCTGACCATACAGGGCTTTAAAGGTCAACACCAGCACCTTGAATCAGATCCGGTATGCTATAGGCAGCCAGTGCAGTGACTGCAGCACAGGCCGGATGTGGTCCCGTCTCATCAGATCTCGGAAGCTAAGAGCGAGGATGGGGAACCACCAAGAAAGGTTCTTCAGAGGAAGGCAATGGCAAATGACCTCTGCTCTTGCTTGCCTTGCAAGCCCATTGCTGGGATCCCCATAGGTCAGCTGTGACTTGATGGCATTTACATACACAGAGCTAAGAAAACAAAATGGCCAGCTGTCTATACATTTAACACAGAAACAAGATTTGGTTTGCCATATGCACCCTGGTCCTCACCTTCGGGGTAAGCAGCTCAAAAGAAAAGAGCTGGGATATTTGGGCTGACAACATATGTTGAGGTGTCCCACGGGAAAATAAAATTGGAGGAAGATAAAGAACAGCAACCTCGCCAATCCCCAATGCTAACCATCAACGTGTTTCACTCTCCTTCCTGGCCCAATCAAAATTGGATCTGGGGAAGGGCTAAAAGGAGGAGTTTGGGCCTCCCTGAGTTGATTTATTCATGCCTCTGCCCTACTTTGAGAGTCACATGCAAAACTATCAGAGGTATTTTGATTTGAAATTCCCTTCCAAGAATACTTGAATGCAAGCACCGCATATTTTTGAAATATACTGACTGCATAACAAAGTGTTCCATTCAGCCAGACAAATAAACCAGTTCCACATGTTCTTTCTTGACTGACCTTTCTAAACCATCCACAGCCATTTTGAAGGAGGCAATAAAAGCAACAGATTAAGTGAGAGGAGATGCGAGGCCTGCTCCGGAGAACCTTCCCAGACTACTGGATTAATCACTGGAGCTGGTTCATCACCACCCAAGTAAGAGAGACAAGCCTTAATGATCAACATTAGAAAGAATTACGGAGTACAGAGTTCTAAATGGGTTAGGTTTTCTTTTAAGATTCAAGGATAGCCCCTCTTTCACGTACGGATCCCTCTTCTGAGAAAGAGGGACCAATACCCTTCCAGCTCTGCACGGCAGCACGCTCAGGTTCCTCTTTGCCACCATCTGCTAATGTCTTATCCTCTTGTAGGTGTTGCTATGAAGCAGTCAAGCAGCTACAAGAACTTCTACTAAAGCAAGCTGTATAACAAGCACCATATATTTTATGCAGACACACCCCTGTCTTTCCTTAGCTACATTTTCACAAAAGGTGTCTTGCTTCATTTTCGAACTCCTGAATGATATATGCTTTCCTCAGAAAGTGAGGGCAAGATCACACAAATGTGTCAACAGCTGTACTACCAGCAGGCCTTATGGTCTAGGCACCAGGGCTGCCAACACAGGAGCAGATCCAATCGTATTTGAAGCAGCTATCTTGGGTAAGCCCTGACCTGGACGACCCAGGCTAGCCCTGTCTTGTGAGATCTCAGAAGCTAAGCAGGGTCGGTCCAGGTCAGAATTTGGATATGAGACCACCAATGAAGTCCAGGGTCACTATGCAGAGCCAGGAAACGGCAAATCACTTCCGAAATCACCATCTTGAGTAAACAGCTCAGACAACATATGTTGAGGTGAACCCAGGGGAAAATAAAATTGGAGGAGGAAGATGAAGGACAACAACCTCCAATTCACCAACCTCTAAACCTCCAGTATTTGGGAAAGGATGCTCCTTGCCTTCTTCTGCCTGGTCAATTCATTCCCTGCAGGTCTGACTCTCTATGCTGCCAAGATCTATATTTTTTAAAGGACCACATCTCTTAGCTATAAGATTGTATCCTGCCTTTTCATCAAAGATGAAAGAGCCAGTTTGGAGAGCCAGTTTGGTGTAGTGGTTAAGTGCGCGGACTCTAATCTGGGAGAACCGGGTTTGATTCCCCACTCCTCCACTTGCATCTGGCTGGATGACCTTGGGCAAGCCATAGCTCTGTACCAGCTGTTCCCTCAAGGACAGCTTGGGAAAGAGCTCTCTCTGCCCCACCTACCTGTTGTGGGGAGGGGAAGGGAAAAGGAGTTTGTAAGCTGCTCTGAGACTCCCTTGGGGAGTGGAGGGTGGGGTATAAATCCAATCTCTTCTTCTTCTTCTTCTTCTTCTTCTTCTTCTTCAAGATGTCCACAGCTGGTACACAATAAGGTTTAAACAACAGCAGTGGTACGTGAAAGTTCAGACACTCCCCTTCCAGGATGAGAAAGGGCTATGCATCACTTCTCTCTTAACTTCAGATGGCTTGATGCAGAGCCTGAAAAGGTCTAAGTGCCAGAATGAAATCGAAAGGCCACAAACATAATTCATAAATCAATTTTTAAACAGATGCATACTCCATTACAGGATGGATCTACCTGCATGACCGAGGAGGAGGTAATTAGAGCAAGCACATTAACGGAGCTCCTGAACTACATATGCCTCTCTAGCCTTTTGAAGTGCTACAGATGAGCTCCACAGAGTATGAGAGCAATCTTAAATGGGTCTACTCAGAAGTAAATCCCATTTGCTTCAGGGGGGGCTCACTCCCAGGAAAGTGTTCTTAGGACAGGAGCCTATGTCTACTAGAAGAAGGCCTCTTCTGTACAGAGCCAAGATCAATATCTGAGCTCCAAAACATCTTCCGATATTTTTTATTTCCTTGGCTGCCTCTTTCACTTTCTGTCCAGCCCTAGCAGGGATCCCAAAAAGGGATCGACACCCCAGCTTTTCTATGCTGCAATATTACACAACAATCTGTACAAATATACAGTTCTTTGGAAGTTTGCGAGTTGGGATATAGCATGCTTTCCTACTAGGAAAAGCCGTCTGAAGTGCCTGATGGAATGAGGAAGTCTTGGCTTTCAGTTCCAAGGAGAAAATGCATTCAAAGACCGATGGCAGAATACACGAAGGCATGCTTGGGACTTCCAGAATGTACTGCAGTGTTGCTAAATCTAAACACGACCCTTGACACTAGCTACTCTGAAAAAGGGCTTTGCTCTAACGCACAGAATTCATGTTTCAATCAGCAGGTTGGGGGGGGGGGGGGTTCAGAGAGGCTACAGAGTTGGCAAAAGGGATGCTCATCCCAGCTCCTGGACCCAGCTAACATCCATCAGGTTTGTCAGCTGCAACTGTTTACAACCCCAATAGCTGATGTGGTTCAGAAGTACCATGGCTGCCCTCCATTAGGGAGAAATGGAGCTGACTGAACTCATTTCATGGGAGAAAGGTGGCCAAAATGACCATACCAGGGACAGATATGATGCTGCGCTTATGAACTCTTGGTCACAGGCTCACCAAAGCAACATCCACACACTCCTAGGAAAGCATTTTAACAACCAAACCAGTGCTACTAGTTTATACTGCTCTTTTAATTAGCAGTGTCCTCTGAGAGTTTATGCCTCTCGTGAAAACCACACAGTGATTCCCACCTAAAGGTGACCTATTTTCCAGATGGGGCACAGAAGCTGAAAGATTGAGAGCCACGCACAAATGCTCTCATGGCTGCTATCCAGTGTGAAACTGGATTTCTGGAGCAGATTATCGGCATGTGACCCACAGCTAGGCCCAAGGATCACATCTGCAGCTCTCGACTGAAACAAGTCTGACAGCTTTTTTTTTAATCTAGCAAGCGACATTTTATAAACCCAACAGCACCAGGAATTATAAAAAGCAAAAACATTTTTTCTACATGCATAATTCGTTACCCGTCACTAAAACATTTGAAAGAAAATACCTGGAGAATACAACGGACCATGAGTAAGTTAGTAGGAAATACTTACCTTCACACTAAAAGTTTTGTAGAAACTTAATGATGTTCTGATGTTTTCACACAGAGCACCAGATCAATCCCTATGGCTACTATGACGGCCCCTCACATTTCCTTCCCTCAGAGGTAGATTTTCCCTCCAAAATATTTTTCTCTTTTGTGACTAAAAGACTGTTTTTAAAAGAATGTCTGTCCCATCCTGTCACAGAGATATAATTTGGCTTTTAGCCCAGCTCCGGAACCTGAGGGAAAAATACGGAGACCTCTGTTGGTTGAATCCCTTCAAAAGCGCTTGAGAAGATGTAAAAGTCAAACAGAACAAAAGATTTTATTTAAAAGACAGGGGAAAGTCGTGTATAATCAGGAATTGTTAATGCTGAGGCAAAAATCAGTGGTTGTACAGACTGCAGTTCTTTATACAGGCAAATGAGGGTTATTTAAGATTATTATCTTAGTTATTGAGACCTTAATATCGAGAGGTGTTTTCCCTGTCTTACCCAAACATTCCAATGCTTCTTAACAGAGTTTCCTATTTCTCCTCTTATTTCCTTGAGGCTGGTACCTTCTTTCAAAACCTAGCTCCCTCCCTTTTAATCCCTGATTTCTGTCTAGATCTTGAGGTGTCTCAAGCAGTTTCCTTCCACAACAGACTAGGGATCCCCTCCTCCCAGAGATAACTCTCCCTGTTTAACTGAGCAGGGATTCTTCTTTTTTCCTAGAAGATGTCTCCCCTTCCCTTTGGCCCGAATGGGAGTCTCATTTCAATACCCAACAACCTTGCCAAGCAGGCCTGTAGCCAGTGGAGGGACGCTGGGGGCAGTGCCCCCTAGCAAATTTGCACACCTCCCCCCATGGCTTGCCCTCCACGGCCGGGGCTCCCACCAGCCACCCCCGCTGGCCACATGTTCCCGCTCCTTAGCCTCCACTCGCTGCAGCTGCCTTCAGCCACTCAGGGCTCACTGGACACGCTTCTTGTCTGGGCTGGGCTGCAGCGTCTTCCCTGTCGCACCGTGCGGTTCATGCAGGCAGAGCCACTACTTCTTCCTTGGCCCGGAGCTGTGGGCTCTTCATGCTGTCAGGCAGCTGCTGCCCCAGCACCCAAGGGAGAAAGGCAGGCAGCATACAAGGTCGTCAGAAGCCCCTGCCATCTTGCCAGGATGCCGCCCCAAGAGGCACAGCGGCAAGCACCCCATCTGGCTTGCCTTTACCTGGAAGCAGCTGGAACACTCCAGTCACCAACCAAAAGGCTTTCCAGGCTGCAGCAAGCATGCCCAATGAGAGCCCCTCAAAAGGAACAGGAAGCACTCCCCCAAACAGCTGGCTTGCCAATCTCCTCCACCTGACCCCATGGCTCAGGGGGTTCCACAGACAGACGTGCATTCTGCTCCAGGGAAAAGGCATTCCCGGAGGAATGAGCCAAGACGGTCTGGGGGGAGAGGCCTGGGGAGATTTAATTGGCGCCCCCTGGTGCCCCCTCTCCGAATCAATTCCTGGCTACGGGGCTGTTGCCAAATCTCATTCCCAGTTCTTATGTCTGTGTAAAACTGCTTTCAGCATAGGCTGAGACTCAGACTCTTTCAGTTCTTCAACTGAATTCTTCCTCAGAGCATCTTTCCAACAATTAAAGTACAGAATCGTCTTTCTTCTCTCAAAGCAGGAATCCGTCAGAATGCCCATTTCCCCCTCAGCACCCAGCTAATAAATATTTCTGCCCTTAGCTGGAGCTAGCCAATCAGAGTGTCACTCAAAGCCTTCCATTCTTGAGGAGAATTAACTCTTCACCTCTCAGTACTGTGATGGTGCAGCATTTTGAAGCCTGGTTTAAGGGCTGTCCGTCACAACTACATATTCCAAATATTTTCAAAGCCCTTTTCTCATAACACTGATGAATAATCTGTCCTTTCAAGTTCAGGATCCCAGTGTACAAAAATTGCCCAGACTAGCAACGCCTTTCATCCTGCACCCAAAAAACTATCCCTCGGTTCTTGATTCACGGTTTGAGAACATCAAGTACATCTAAATTAATTTGTTACAGAAAGACTGCATGGCTTATAGCCTGCAGGGGGTTACTGAGTCACATTAGCTAGAAACATGAGAAGATTCACTTTTATTTAGAAAAAGGTTCCTAGTTCTGAGGTCTAAACATATGGATGCTGAAAATGATAGCTGTTAATAAATCAATATATCCAATTCTGAACATGGACAAATCTATGGACACTTAAATCCAGAGGCTGGAGCCAAAAACAGACAAGACGGATCTGTCTACAAACCTGAAAAATGCCCTAGGTTTGCAGAAAAATCTGAAATCTAAAAATAATAATATCCTGCCCCGAATAATAGAAGCGGCACCTGTAGCTCTAAGAAACAAACACCGTCAGTGACTTTTGCTAAGAAACCACAACTGTATTGCTAGCCTTCAAGCCTTGGTTTCTGTCAATAAAAGGCAGGGGGGGAGGCCCTTCCCAGGACTGTTTTGGCTTTTGTGGGAGGACTCATAGGGAGCAAACACACCAGCAACCACCAGGCAACTTGCAAACCCACAACTGGCATGACTCAACTCAGTCCAGTTGCTTGCTACTTTTCAACAGAAGCCACCACATGAAAGTCAGTATGGTGTCATGCTTAGAGTTTCAGGCAGGGATCTGGGAAGCCTGGGTTCAAATCACCACTCTGCCATGGAAGCTCACTGGATGACCTTGGGCCAATTACACATTCTCACCCTACCTTATCTCACAAGGTTGTTGAGAGGATAAAATGGAAAAGAGGAGAATTATCTAAGTTGATTTGGGTTCCCATTGTGGACCCACTGGGGTATAAAATAATACCCATTAGGGTATAAAGTAATAAACACAGCTGAAGATGGGGAGCAGATAAAAAGTAGGTTGGTGGGTGGGTATAAAGGCATGAAGGAAGCAGAGAAAAATGAGGATAAGGCAGTTGTCAGGAGAAAGGAAATGGTGTGGAGAAGGGGATACAGGAAGAAAATGAGGTCCCCCCCACAAGTCCTTGTGGGTTCACCACCACATACCTTTACCCAGCCTGGCAGCCAGTATCGCACAACTGGGCCATAATTTTTCTGAGTAGAGACTGCCAGGGGGAGGGAAAGAGGGAAAGGAGGGAAAGGTAGGAGGGCAGATAAAGGTAAATTGGCTGGTGGATGGGAAGGAGAGAAGGATGCAGGAAGAGGGGAAAGAGTATGTGTTTTTTCAGGGACGGGAAAGAAGAAATATTAATAGAAATGGAAAATAAAATTCCCCCCACAAAGTCCTTGAAGGTTCCTCCACTTGTCTTTCCAAAAGCCAGAAAAGTCATGCACAGAAAAGCTATAGACAAAAGAGCCTGCTCTCACTGTGGTTTGAAACTCCACAGTATTTCAACTTTTGTTCAATGCCACAACGTTTTTATAAGCCACATTCAAGTTTTTAGGTGCTGGACCTTGCACAGGAATGGGAGAACATAACCAAAAAATAACAGTGGCACCAAACAACTAAGTGCCTGGGTATACTTTCAGTCCCATGAGAGAGCACCTTCAGATAAAAAAATTCCCCCCCCCCCCAAAAAAAATATACTCCATACTGTCCAAATTTTGCTTTTTACCACACAAATATATTTATCAGGAAACCCCTGCTCCTACTAAATGCCCCGGGTATGCACAACACGAAATACAGAACTCGTGCCACATTTCACGCTTCCCCTTTAAACTAGCATATCTCCACGCAGGAAAAATGTATGCTTTAGAAGCTTTTTGTATTGTAATTTTTATGAGTGTCAATGAGTACTGAGTCATTGTCTGTTTAAATGTGTGCTTTCCCTTAGGAAACACTGTTCCTGCGAACGTGTGCGGACCTTGTTGCCATCAGAAGCAGGTTTTGCAATTAGAAGCAATTGTATTAGGTACGTAATATTGTATACATTTATTTATCGTATTGTATAATATTTCTACATATTGTTAGGGTTCTTTATATGCTTTCTTATTTAGTCACTTCTGCAGAAGGACCCTGAAACGACGTGTATATCTGGATTCTTTGTTCCTTGCCTTGTGACTCCAGGGTATTGATTTTTCTAGGTACTGCTGTTCTACTGATTACACTGTATTACTCCGTTTGAGAGTGTTCAGTCGCATTTCTTGTCTCACAGCTTTTCATTGCTTATTTCCACCTACAGACACCCCAATCTTTCAAAAGCTGACAGAAGCTCTTCACATTGGAAGAGAACAATCTCTGAGTTAAGTACTTTGTCCCGCAGAGTGAGGAGAAAGGGAGAGGCAGAAAAGCAGCAAAAACTGCAAGACAACACCACTGCTGTCCTACCTTAACCTAGCCCTGCTTTGTTAACCACATTGCATTTAAGCAGGTACGGTGGGATATGAATATTTTAAATCTGTGAGCACTGACCTGTGAACCACCTGCGCCACTCTATGTGGGCAACGATTTGGTCATGGGGTTGGGACTAGACCTGCCCCCCCCACACACACACACACACTTGCTTAGGACTTCAAACCCTTCATCTCCGCCAGTTAAGGCTACATCTTTAGATATCCTGGGCAGATATCTAATGAAAGAATAAATAAGCAAGGCTATTCCCTACCCTGCCACCTCCCCCTTTCAGGAGTGTTGTGTAACATTTCTGTGAATACAGTTTGGACGAGTAGTTTGAGAGCCAGCACGGGGCAGCAGTTGGAGGGTCTAGGAGACCCAGTTTCGAATCCCCACTCTGCCATGGAAGCCTGGGCCAGTCATAAACTCTCTGCCCGCCTACCTCACAGGATTGTTGTGAGGATAAAATGGAGGAGAGGGAAACGATGTAAACCATCTTTGGGTCTCCAGTTGATGAGAAAGAGGTGGTTTAATATTGCTTTAAGATCTGAAGAAGTTATACTTGTAAATATACTTTAACAAACTCTGGAATCATCGTGCGATAGGTTTTACGAACCTCCAGAAAGGAATTCAGTAAATGCAACACAGATGTTCACCGGAAAAAAACAAACAAGAGTGTTTTTACTCCATAGCAACCAAACGGGTCAAGCCATTTCCTCCTTCATATAAATCTCAGAAGACCACGGAAAACACATGGCTTTCTAGCAGATTGTGTGGGCCTAACACCAGCAAGAGGAAATACTGCAATCCAAAGGTTTGCAGGACCAAGGTTTTTTGTTTTTTTTTAAACAGAGCATCTGTTAGATTTAAGTGTACAGTCAGCATCTAAGCAAAGTAAGAATGCAGTGTACAGATTAATAACAAATGCTCTAGAACAAGAGAAAGTCCACACTGCTCAAAAATAGAACATGACAAAGTTTAAGCTGCTGATACAAACTCTTCCAAGATCCAGGGTGTGCAATGTACATCAGGCTCCAATTACACAATTATTCTAGGAGGAATTCTGCCTCATTCCAGACAAGCATTTATGGTTGTCTGTGACCAAGGCCATTGCTAAATATTGATCATCTGTAACCTGTATACCCGCATACCTTCCTCTCACTGTACCACACACCCAACCGTTACTGCATAAACACAATTTAGAAAGACACTTGGCTGCCCGTTGATCAGAATGCATCAGTAGTTCCACGGAACAAGATCTCATTCAGACAAAAAGAAGGCAAATGCAAAACTGCAGAAAGCTCTCTCTGCCTGCATTTAATCTAGTGCAGTTTGGCAGAAGCCTTGAGCACTGGCCAGGATTGAGTTATTTGTAGATGGCAGCCTCACCATTCACATATTTTTAAATGGCTGAAACAGGAACTGGACAAAGACGGCTGCGTTTCACTAACCTGCCCATTCGTTATACAGAGAACAACAGGAAGGAGAGACAAAACAACAGGTCTTGCAATCAAAACTGTAGGTGAGATGATAAATCACCCATACAATTTTGATTACTGCTTTCATTCAATATGTTGTCTTCTTTTTGGTATCCTTCTGTGTGGAGTTTTGTGTTTATAAGATCAAAGTGCCATCTGGCATAGAAGAATCTGTCCTTGAGACCGGCAGTAGCTCACGAACACCCCAGGCTCTCAGGCCAAATACACACACAGCTATCCAAACTCCCCAGGGGATATCAGAAATTAGACTCAAGACACAAAACACACAAACACTGAAAACCAAGTACAAAGGCTCCAGTACCCAAAAGTCATAACACAGCCGTGACCATCTGCAGCACTTCCATTATTCCATTTCTTAAAATGAAACAAATCTGTGGTTTTATTAAAGGATTCCACTGGCTAAAACTGTGTACCATTTTCTCTTAAGTGCAGGCTTGCTGTTGTTCACCTAATCCTATTTCAACTGGGTCTAAGGCACAAAATTTTAAAAAGAAAAATGTTTCCATAATGCTATCTGCAGTTCACACCTTTCTGTGACACAAAACATGACACTTCCAGGCCACCGACTTCACACGTTTGAGCCCTTGCAAACGTTAGCCTTCGTTCCCTTCCATGCAACTAAAAACAGCCTAAACATTTATCATGCGGCCTTTAATGGCTTCTTTATCTAGAAGAAATTATAACAGCAAAATTTGGAATCACTATGGATGGAACTACCTGCAGAGTTTCTGAGTGGACACGTGCCCAAGACATGCTTGGCACTCACCAAGAACACAGGCTACAACTGGAAGGGCTAGAGATTATTTCTTCCACTCCAAAGAGTCACTCCCCAAACCAGAGCTGATGCATGCATTTTTGGGTCTTAGTCTACACAAGGCGACTTGTCACAGTCTAAGCCTTTGTGACTTTCCATCACTGTGTTAAAAAAATGTTCATCTTTTAAAGGGGGGGGGGATAAAGAACAGAAAATAATTCTCAGTAGGAAAAAATACTGAAAGGTCCTAATAATACAACTCATTCATAAGGAGAATTTCCACTGCTTTGAAAAAGAGATTATAAACCAGCTGCATGGTGGGCCTCTATGGGAGGGGAGCGACCAAGGAAGCTTTAGCAGAATAAGACGTAACTGAAGCCGCATTATGCCATGAATTGGTATTCAAGAATAGTCCCTGCTTTATTTCGGGAGGGTACTCTTCCCTCAAAACAAAACTCACAATTTTAGCCCAATACACAGCCTACACACAACAGTCACACACAACGTTGCTTTAAGCACATTACCTCCACTGAAATAAACCTGAAGTTTCATACTAAAACAAGTATCCGAAAATGGCCCTTATGATCTTTCAAGTACTCACAATACTTATTAAAACTACTATCAGTGGCTATTAGCCACAAGGTATAGATAGGAACTCTCAGTCTGGGGCAAGTGATGCTCTGTATTCTTGGTGCTTGACGAGTGGGGGGGGGGCAACACTGGGAGGGCTTCTAGTGTCCACTGGTGGACTTCCTGAGGGCACCTGGTGTTTTGGGCCACTGTGACAGAGTGTTGGACTGGATGGGCCACTGGCCTGATCCAACATTGGCTTCTCTTATGTTCTTATGTGGAGCAGAGGTCCATCAGTGGCTATTGTCCACAAGGTATAGATAGGAACTCTCAGTCTGGGGCAAGTGCTGCTCTGTATTCTTGGTGCTTGGGGGGCAACAGTGGGAGGGCTTCTGGTGTCCTGGCCCCACTGCTGGACCTCCTGAGGGCACCTGGTGTTTTTGGCCACTATGTGACACAGAGTGTTGGACTGGATGGGCCACTGGCCTGATCCAACATTGGCTTCTCTTATTTCCTTATGTTCTTACTGGCCCCATATAAAAGGCATTTCTAGTCTGAAAGGGAAAAATAATCACCTTTTTGAAAGTTATGTCTCTTTGCCGAGAGTAAGCAGGCTCAAACATTCACATCTTGGCCTTTCCTCCCCCCCCCCTTTTCTTTGGATGGGGTGTCAAGTCTAAGCCAATTTATGGCCACCCCATAGGGTTTTCAGGGCAAGAGACAAACACAGGTGGGTTTACCATTGGCTACCTGCTCTGGGTATCAGAGCCCCACAACAATCAGCCCCAACAACGTTCCTTAAACAGGATCTAGTTTATTGAGATCAGAAAAGGCAGGTCATCTGTTATGTTTCTTGTATCAGGAATGGCTCTCCAGGCAGGAGCTGGGAAGTTATACAGAATTCAGAAGGCACCTCTAGATGGACAAGAGCCAATCACAAAAAGCAAACAAGCGTGCCCAAAATAACGAATACAGGTTCCCAGGGGAGTAGGAGCCACTAGACACCAAGGTCGGGGAGATAAGACTCAGAGCAAAAAGCAAAAGTTAGAATACCAAGAGCTCTATGTCTTCAAAACAGGCTTCACCCAGCCTCTACCAACCATCCCCCACTTGCCATGGCAGCACAGCTGACACTGGGCAACCCTGCACTTCCTTGGTAGTCTCCAATCCAAGTATTAACCAAGGCTGACCCTGCTTGTAGGGACACCAGCTTCCAGGTGGGGCCTGGGGATCCCCGCAGAATTGCAGCTCATCTCCATACTACAGAGATCAGTTCCACTGGAGGAAACAGATCCTTTGGTGGGTGGACTCTAAGGCATTGTACCCCACTAAGGTCCCTGTCCTCCCCAGGCTCCATCCCCAAATCTCCAGGTATTTCCCAACCCAGAGCTGGCAACCCTCCCCTCCCCTCCTCCTACGGTGGTCAGGGAACCTACCAACCCTACCCTACTGAGGCTAGCCTACTGAGAATTCATGTCATTGGCAGAATTTTGATCTATTCTTTACTATTTTCCTATTTTCACCCAATATCCATTTTAATTTACAAGAAACCTGACACAAAACCAAGCCAGAAGTCACCACATGCTGAACACACCCTCGCTGGTCCATCAGAATGCAAAGTTAATCCTCTATGAAAGCCAGGCCAGGTCTTTGGAACTGCCTTACTTACGTAAAAGCTTCCCGACAATGCAAGAATGCCAGCAGTATGACCACACTGCCTTTCAACTCATGTCAACAGTCTCCCATAGGAGCAGAGAAGTCCAACAAAACACACACATACTGGGTGCTAGCGATCTTGGCATATTTTCTCTGAGGCACAGCACTCTCTGAAGCTGTTATACATTTAAGAGGACTACGGATATCAAAAAGTACACATTCACGTGCAGGGCTATTGGAAAAGGAGAAAACACAAATTTTGTCCCCATTCATCAGCCATCAGCATAATGAGGTTGAATTTACATATCCTACATCTTCACATTGTAAAATGGAAGGACAAAAAAGGAAATTGTTTGGATTTTCATTTCCTTTGTAACAAGGGAAGTGGCAGAACTCTTCCTTCCCATCTGCAGGAAAGACTACTCCCAATGTGATTTTATTCAGCCTTTTTTTTTTTTTTAGGTCAGCCCAACTAAGTTTGTGAATCTCTAGTCTACAGAATGAAAACACATCACACATTTAAAAAAAAACCAGAGAGAGATAAGTAAAGTTGGAAGGAAAACAAAAGGAAGCAGGAAAACAAAAACCTTGTCTCCAAAGCGCATGAGGCTGAAAATATGGATTATGCATTCTAATTTTAACATGAAAGAAATCACATTAAAATGTTTGAGATTCCAACTGTTGCAACACCTAAGAGACTCAACACATCCTTAAAAAAACAATACTGAGAAACCCTTTGTTCTTACATGGCTTTTTAACCTCATAAACCAAAATAAAGACTATTCTCCAACACACACAAAAGATTTTTTTGGGACCTAACCAGAACCACTACCAGCTGGATCCATAAGAATCTGCAAAAATGTTCAACTTGCAAAGCTTGTTTGTAATGTACAAAGGGGAATTTGTGCAGAGGCATGCAAAATGCATGCATGTGCCCCCCCCCCCCCATGTTTTCTATGGACATTACAAGGCGTCACCAGATGAACTCGCCGATCTCAAGTTCATCATCACTTCTTAGTGAACTATACCCTTTATTCTGTTTCCCCCCAAAACTTTCTAAAGATCTTTCAGCAACAGAACAGATGAAGGTGCAGTATAACATACATACAACTGCAGCAGCTCAAACACTGAAAGAAGAGAAAAACAGGTGCAACTGTTACTTAGATTGCTTTCTAAAAACTTTTTGTGTTCATTTAATTTCTTGCTAACCCTTTGTAACTGTCCTGAGCATTCATATATCAAACAACTAGTTCAGGCTCAAATTCTGGTGCCTCTCCAGAAGAAGGTGCTCAAAAAAGGGAGGCAAGCACCAGTAACAGCACGATCCCCTCGTGACCTTATCATTCATTAATCAACAAAAAGACAGTATGAACAGACTGTTAAAAGAGACATAAAGGAGCAGGAAATTTGTTTAGATTAGATAAGTGAATGTATATGGAACTTCTTGGAGCCAGGTTCGAATCCTCACTCTGTCATGGAAGCTCACTGGGTTGCCTTGGGCCTGCCACACACTCTGAGCCCGTTCGCGGGGAGGGCGGGGGTATAAATACGGAAAATAAATAAATAAATAAATAACCTACCTCACAGGGCAGTTGTGAGGATAAAACGCAGGAAGGGGAAATGATATAAACTGCTTTGGGTTCCCCACTGGGGGGAAAGGCTGGATAAAAATGAAGTAAATAAATAAATAGTTTATTTTGCTCCCCCCGCCTTCTTTTTTTGCTGTCAAGTCGCAGCTGACTTATGGCAAGTCCATTGGGTTTTCAAAGCAACAGACATTCAAAGGTGGCTTGCCATCGCCTGCCTCTGCATAGCAACCCTGGACTTCCTTGGTGGTCTCCCATCCAAGTACTAACCAGGGCTGACCCTGCTTTGCTTCCAAGATCTGATGAGACTGGGCTGGGCTGCATCATCCAGGTCAAGGCAAGAGATGTTCAGAGGTGGTTTGCCATTGCCTGCCTCTGCATAGCAACCCTGGACTTCCTTGGTGGTCTCCCATTCAAGGACTAACCAGGGCTGGCCCTGCTTTGCTTCCAAGAGCTGATGCGACTGGGCTAGCCTGCACCATCCAGGTCAAGACAAAAGACGTTCAGAGGTGGTTTGCCATTGCCTGCCTCTGCATAGCAACCCTGGACTTCCTTAGTTTCGAAGATCTGATGGGACTGAGCTAGCCTGCAACATCCAGGTCAAGGCACAGACGTCCAGAGCCTGCTTAGCTTCTGAGATCTGGGCTGTCCAGGTCAGGGCGTGCTCCTTTGGGGGCGGCTTACTCAGAATTTCTCTCCCCCTCCCTCTGTGCCCATTCTGTGGCAAACAGAACTAACCAAAAGAAAAAAAATTGCACAAATTTTCTTCTTTACAATAATAGTATCCTACTTAATGATGACTAAACAGCTCGTGAAATAATGGCTGAGAAATGATAATGACAGTATTGCTTGCTTGAAGAATGCCTTCCTATCACTGATTCATCCTGGCACTCTCCCCTCTCGCCAAGACAAACACACCACACCTACCCGGTTGCAGAGTTCCAGCTTCCAGGCTGGCGCAATGCAACCCCTGCTTGCTCACGCCTCTTTTAACCAAGACATTATATATTTGTATGGCAACAAATACATTCAGCAGCCCAGATTAAAGACTTAATATTTATTCTAAAGTTTTTCTCAATTAAAAGCTTCTTCCTGAAATTGCCTAAGTTGCTTCATTACCAAGGCCCTTGGAAATCGACAAAAACTTCACCCAAAAAGAGCAGGTCTGTGCTGTAAAGAAACGAGTCAACTTCTCGGACAGTCACATTGGAAGTTCAAGTTCTGGGGGTGCCCCTAATACCTCAACATCCTGATAAGGCCAAACAAACAGGACTGAAGGGGGGGGGGGATGCACAACCTGGCTTTGTGAGAGAAGCACTTTGCAGACATTTAAGAGACGGTTTACGGAAACTGTATGCCTTTGTTTAGAACGTGGGCAAACCACTCCACGTTTTATTGCTGCATCTAAGCGAAGGCAGCACAAATTGCCCATTTCAGACTGTGCAGAAGAGGATCACCCAGTTTCCTGCAAAGTAGACGCAGGACCGCAGACAAGCAGAGGGGCAGCATCACCACAAGAAACACTCAACGATTTCACGGTGTCACCAAAGAGCAACTAACAATTTGTTGCCCGCATTAACACCACTGGCGTGAATCAATCTTTTGAAAGCATCCGATGTATTCCTCCCTCATCCCCCACCCCCATGCCTTCTTGTATTCAAAAGACTGGCTGTCTTTCCAAGCCCCTTTCTATAAGATCTTTATGACCAGGCTTCATCTTACATTAATAAATCGCTTTTTCTTACCACTGACACAGCCCCCGAATACCATACATTCATTTTTCGTCTTTCAGAAACAGTTGACCTTTTTAGGGGGAGTTGGGTGGGGGGAGAGATTCATAAGTTAGCTTATACCCCACAGTATAAAGTTCTCTATTGTCCTCGGCAGTGAATGAAGCAAGAACAGAATGAAGCGAGAAGTAAGAACAGCGTCCCTACATTAGGATTAGCAGAAGCAAGCGGGCAGTGCGCTCAGTTGCCTTGCCAGGAAGCTTAACCCCTGCTCCACTGGCAACAAACACTTTCCTTCATAATGTGGCCTGGAAACTACTCACTGCTACGCATTATCCTCTCCCCCTCAGTCCCCTCCAACCTTATCCTGAGGGGCACTGATAAATATATGAAAAGGCAATCCGTAGGCGGTGATGCAGAGGCTGGACACATGAATGGGGAGGCTATGCGCAGCTAAGAGACAGGCACAAAAGTCCGGAGGCGTGCCCCACATGGCGTGGGCAATGAGAAGGGCACCACCTGGGGCAGAGATTGTTGTTTAGGGGTGCAACTGAATTCAAAGGAGGGTAAAGTAACCCCCAGTGGCAAAAAGGAGCCAAGGCTGTACCGCCCAGGAAGCAAAAGATCGGTTCTACACAGTTGCTATGTTCCATCATTCACCAGTCTTCGGAAAACATAAAGGGACACATCCAGGGAGCTATAGAGAAAAATGCTGTTGTGCTTGTGATGGAGAAGGTGGGACTTCTTTTTTTGCAGACGACAACGTGGGAGACCCATGTCAAAAAGGATGTGGGTGTTCCTTCCTTTGTCACAGGTTGCTAGCTGCCTTCAAACCACACCGTCCTGAACTAAACAGAACAGATAACCCCGTTCCGATTCTCACATCTGGCTGAATTCTGCACGTAAAAAGCAGCTGAGGCCAGCCAGGAGTGCTGGCTGACCCGTGACATTCAAGAGGACGCCAGGGACATAAAACCACTTTTTAATCTTAAAGGATTAACTGAATGTCAGTCAGATGGGCCCTGCTTTAATGGAGTCTTGAATGACAGGGTTAAAAGAAAGGGACTTTTAAACAAAAAAACCACCCCGATTTCAATGGGTGTAGCAAGGACTCCAGTCCACATTAGTGGTGGCGAGCACAAAAAAAGAAACAGGCTGGTATGCGGAGCACACGGGCGTGACTTCATGTTTGTGGAACGTGTCATCAACAGGACCAAGGACAGAACAGGACAAAAACCCTGCCTGTTCCCCAAGCTGGTGCAGAAGGTGGGCGCTGTGCCAGGCGGAAGGTCCCCATGTCTAAGCCCCTGCCACTTTGATCCCCATTCCGTTCAAATGTGCTTCATGGGCACATGGGAAGCAAACATGCACTGGCATCAAAGCTTTACTCCTCCAGGTGTTTAGAGACAGGGAGTGGGGAAACCAGAGCTGGCCTCCACTCATTAGGAGCACACAATTTAAAAACCAAAAAAAAAGCAAAAGAATATGAACTGCTTAGCACGGAGGATCTGCAGTATTTCTGAGCAGTGCAGTTGTAATGGTTAGAGCGTTAGTCTCTAGGCTGAGGTAGATCCAGGTCCAGACACCCATTCGTTGTGAGCTTTACCGGGTGACCTTGGACCAGCCAACCTCAGCCTGACCTACCTCACAGGGTTGTTGGGAGGATAACAGAGGAGGAGGAGAGAGAAGCTCCTTGGAAGAACGCTGGGGTTTAAATGTGCTCGATACACCTTGGCAATGTTTCCAGGCAGCCTCTCACAACCCAAAAGTTTCACAAAACTTAAAAACAACCCCAAAGGTTGGTACCACCCTCAGCATCCACAATACTCCCCTGGGTAGCCTTTAGAAAAGCAATATTCCTAGGCAGTCGATGAACACACAAGTTTCCCCCTTTTTTGCTTTTCTAAAGCGCAAAGGTGCCAAAACTTTTGGCACTCACAGTGTTAACACACAGGTCTTTAAAACACCCCAACACACGCACATGAAACTATATCTCCAGACATACATGAACTATATATGAACTATATATATATAGTCCAGTTTCCATAGATAGTCCGGTTTCCATGTATACGTCCAGTTTCCATATATACGATTCCATATGTGTGTCCAGTTTCCATATATACGATTCCATATACGTGTCCAGTTTCCATACACACAATTCCATATTATGCGTCCACAATATGCTCCATATATGTGTCCAGTTCCGTATATATGTCCAGTTCCCAAACTATATACCCAGTTTCAAAACAAAACCACAAAAAAAGGAAAGGAAAGGAAAGAAAACTCGGGAAGGAAAACCAGATAAAAGCTCCCCTGGCCCAGGTCGCGATCGAGGGGAAAGCGGGCAAGGAGGGAACGGGGTGGGGAGGGGGGCGAGGACTCTGCACGCGCCCAGGGGCACTCTCGCCACCCCCACCCCCCACCCCGGGCCGCTGCCGGGCTTCCCGGAGCGCCTTCGGGGGCTCTCTTGCCGGGGGTCTGGGGTCGTCGCGGCCCCCCGCCCCAGCCCAGCCTATCCCCCGCTCCCCTCCCCTCGGGCTCACCGCTCCCGCCGCCTTCCTCGTCCATGGCGCCGGTGCCGCTGGGCGGGCTCCTGAGGGCAAATCCCCGCCGAGGCGCTCGGCCCGCTCTCGCCCGGCTCCCCGCCGCCTGCCGCCGCCGCCGCCTCCTGCCAGAGAGAGAGCGACAGAGAGAGAGCCGGCCAGCTCTGCCTTCGCCTCGGCCGCTGCTGCTCCTGCCTCCGCCCGCCGCCGCCGCTTCTCATGTGACCCGCGCCGAGCAGCAGGAAAACACAGGCTGCTCCCTCAGGCACGGCACGCCGAGGAGGAGGAGGAGGAGGAGGAGGGTCCCGCCCGAGGCCTTGGCCAGCCTAGGCAGGAAGGGGGCCTCGGAACCAGGAGGGAGGAGTCGCCCTCCCCGAGTCCAGCCTCAGGGACCCCTGCCAGGCTCCCGCCCGCCCGCCGGCCGGCCTGCTCCCCCTACCCACGCACCCACCGCTTGCTCACTTGTGGCTTCTTGGCGCGCTCCTGGCAAAAGAAGAAGAAGAAGAGAGGAGGTTGGATTTGTACCTTGCCCTCCACTCACTCGGAGTCTCAGAGCGGCTTACAAACTCCTTTCCCTCCCCCTCCCTACAACAGACACCCTGTGGGGTAGGTGGGGCTGAGAGAGCTTTGACAGAAACTACTCTTTTCCAAGAACAGCTCTGACAGAACTGTGGCTTGCCCAAGGTCATCCAGCCAGGTGCAAGTGGAGGGGTGGGGAATCAAACCCGGTTCTCCCAGATTAGAGTCCGCGCACTTAACCACTACACCAAAGTGGCTCTCCTTCTCCTTTCCAGCAAGAGATTGGATTTGTACTTCACTCACTTGGAGTCTCAAAGCAGCCTACAAACTCCTTTCCTTTCCCCTCCTCACAACAGACAGGCACCCTGTGAGGCAGGTGGGGCGGAGAGAGCTCTTTCCCAAACTGCCCTTGAGAGAACAGCTGGTACAGAGCTATGGCTTGCCCAAGGTCATCCAGCCAGGTGCAAGTGGAGGAGTGGGGAATCAAACCCGGTTCTCCCAGATTAGAGTCCGCGCACTAGGCCACTGCACCAAAGTGGCTCTCCTTCTCCTTTCCAGCAAGAGATTGGATTTGTACCTTGCCCTTCACTCACTTGGAGTCTCAGAGCGGCTTACAAACTCCTTTCCTTTCCCCTCCTCACAACAGACAGGCTCCCTGTGAGGCAGGTGGGGCTGAGAGAGCTCTGAGACGACTACCCTTGAGAGAACAGCTGGTACAGAGCTATGGCTTGCCCAAGGTCATCCAGCCAGGTGCAAGTGGAGGAGTGGGGAATCAAACCCGGTTCTCCCAGATCAGAGTCCGCGCACTTAACCCCTACAAACTGGCTGCAGGGTTCCCGCTGAGCTGAGTTAGTGTGAGCTAGCTCACAGGTCTTTAGCCTCCGGCCTTAGCTCAGGAAGGGTGGCTCCAGAGCGGACTAAGTTATGCAGTAGACACAAATTGCTCACTCACAGCTTTAATGCCAGGAGCTCACAAAGTAGAATTTTTGCTCACAAAACCCCACAGTTTAGAGGGGACATTGGCTGTGGGCTCTGTCTGTATGTGTGTCATAGAATCATAGGGGCCTCCGGGGTTATTTAGTCCAACCCCCTCCTACACAGTGCAGGGAATTCACAAATACCTCCCCCCACACCACACACACACACACACACACAAAAAGTGTTCCCTCTAAGCGGAGTTAGTGTGAGCTGACTCACAGTTTTTTAGCCTCCAGCTCACACATTATGTCTCAGCTCAGGAAGGATGGCTCCAGAGCAGACTAATTTATGCAGTAGCCAAACCTCCTGCTCACAACTTTAATCACAGTAGCTCGCAAAGCAGAATTTCTGCTCTGCAGAGGCAGGCCACCTTTGAAAATCTCTTGTATTGACCTGGATGGTGCAGGCTAGCCCAGTCTCATCAGATCTTGGAAGCCAAGCAGGGTCAGCCCTGGTTGGTTCTTGGATGGGAGACCACCAAGGAAGTCCAGGGTCACTACACTGCAGCAGGCAATGGCAAACCACCTCAGAACATCTCTTGCTTTGACCTGGATGGTGCAGGCTAGCCAAGTCTCATCAGATCTTGGAAGCAAAGCAGGGTCATAGATTCATAGTTGGAAGGGACCTCCAGGGTCATCTAGTCCAACCAGCTGCACAATGCAGGAAATTCACAAATACCTCCCCCCCACACACACACACACAGTGACCCCTGCTCTATGCCCAGAAGGAGGGGGACATCCTCCGGGATCCCCAGCCAGATTAGCCTTGATAAAAATTGCTTCCTGACCCCAGAATGGTTATCGGCATTTCCTTGGGTATATAAGAAAGGGCCACAAGAACGAAGCACTGATGCAGTGCCAGTTTGGTGTAGTGATTAAGAGCGTGGACTCTAACCTGGGAGAACCGGATTTGATTCCCCACTCCTCTCCACATGCAGCTGCTGGAGCGACCTTGGGTCAGTCACAAGTTCTCTCAAAGCTCTCTCTCAGCCCCACCTGCCTCCCAGGGTTTCTGTTGTTGGGAGAGGAAGGGAAAGGAGATTGTAAGCCGCTCTGAGACTCCAAGTGAAGGGTGGGGTATAAATCCAATCTCTTCATCTCTTCTTCAGCCCTTCCTGCCCTCCCTCTCATGATCTAAGTTCACACAATCAGCATAGCTGTCAGATGGCCATCTAAACCTCTGTTTGAAAACCTCCAAAGAAGGAGAGCCCACCTCTTCCCAAGGAACCCTGCTCCACTGAGGAGTCACTCTAACTGTCAGGAAGTTCTTCCTAATGTTTAGCTGAAAACTCTTCTGATTTAATTTCAACCTGCTGGTTCTGTTCCGGCCTTCTGGGGCAGCAGAAAACAACTCTGCACCACCCTCTCTCTATGACAGCCTTTCAAGTACTTGAAGATGGTGATCGTATCACTTCTCCTTCGTCTCCTCTCCAGGCTAAATAAACCCAGCTCCTTCAGCCTTTCACCTATTTTTTTTTGTAAATTATTTCCTTTTGTCCATCCCGATTCTATTGCAACCATATTTTGTGTCCCTAAATTGAGTGTCATGGAGGGGAGAGGGGAGTTAATTCCCTGCTCCACGCCATGCATGATTTTCTCTAAGCTGTGACATTAAGTTGCGAGAGTTCACCTTCTCGTGTTTCCCAGAGACAGCCTGGATACGGGGAAGCTGTTGTACCTTGCAATACTTGGAATTCCTTTTGAACTATCCATGCCGCCTCTCTGTTAGGAAACCCCCTGTTATAACAAACAATGACGTCCTTGCTGGCCTTTTGGTCAAAGATTAGAAAGAGGGTTTTGATAGCAAATGTGGAGATGAGCTGCAAAGGCCTGGCTGGGTGCTACTCGGGGCTGAGAAATGCCGCCTCTCTTCGTCCCCCAGCCTCCTTACCGTCACAGTCCACGCTACGCCAGGTAGCAGGCCTTAAAGGCGGTCCATCATCAGAATAGAGATGCTCAAGCAGGTATGGCTCTTCAGCCCAGGACAACTGCTTGGTGTATGTATGGGATGAGGAAGACACCAATGTGGTGCAGGGGGCTCAACTGTGCAGGGGGCACAGAAGGTAACTGGCATCACCGCTTGAGCCTGTGGCATTGCCAACTGGGTCCAAGCACTGCCATGACCTAGCTACAGGGGCTTGGCTTATACCCAGCTGCTGGCAGCGCCAGGCCCAGGAGGATGGATGTGCCTTGCTTGGAGAGGAAAGATGTCTTGAACCAGCCCTACAGACAAACCCAAAAGATATCAGAATTCTCTCATACATTGACCAGAATGAAGAGAGTTGTAGGCTCTGAGTGTGGCTAAGGTTTTGGGAATGCTCAGTGGAAATTCTTTTTTATATTTGTCACTGAACAAATGACCCCTTTTTCTTATTTATTTCATTTATACCCCACCTTTCCCCCCAGTGAATACCCAACATGGCTTACATTTATCACCTTGCCTCCATTTTATCCTCACAACAAGCCTGCAAGGTAGGTCACTCCGAAAGAGTGCCTGGCCCAAGGTCACCCAGCAAACTTCCATGGGATTTGAACCTGGGTTTTCCAGACCCGACTCCGACCCTCCAACCACAGCACCACACTGGCTGTCAAGGAATTGTGCCTTGTTTACTACTAGAAAAGAAGAGGAATTGAAAAGACAGTATGTTTCACTCAAGTGTAAGTTCTTTCCCTCCGTGACTGAACATGTAAGAAAACTCGGTGACCTAGAATTTAAAAACGAGGTGAGTTTCTCCCCCATACCAGTTTTCTGTTTCAAGGCACATTTATTTCATCTTCTCTGCTGTGTCAAGCAGATACTTTGATATATAAACCCCTTGATGTATGAAATATAAAAGCAGCTTTAAGATGGTTTTTTCAAATGTTTTATATGATATGAAAGGAGTGTCTGTTGTAGGACTGGGGAAGAGCAAAGTTGACTGTTTCTAGCTGTGGTGTGGATTCTGCTGTCTTCTAACTGCTTCTTCATCCGTACTTGACCTGTATGGAATTTACGAATCCCTGAAGGCAAAATGGGTCATTTCCTCAGTCTAGCAAATATTTTAATGGCGAGTTGGCATTACTGGCATTTTATACATACACCTGCTTTGTATTTATTCTGGAAAATGGTTACCCTGTGTTTGAAACAGTTTTGCCCCGTCTTTTATTGTACAGGCAAGGGGGGGCTTCCTTGGCTTCGGTTGTGACATCCCCTCCACGCACACAACTTCAGACTTTTGTCTTTTGTCTGCAAGGGGAATCTGGCCAGCGTTCCCAGCACGGCTGAATGTTTTGGCAACAGCTTTCTCAGGGGCCCTCAAGTCAGCCCTATGAATTAATCATTACGAATTCTCTGCATTTCAAAATGAAACCCTATTCTGCATTCACAAAGCACTTTGTATGTTACAACCATTCGGTCCGTTGGACAACAGGGTTTCTAGTCCAGTCAGAACTAGTCCTCCCACCCTGGGAAAGTCACGTAAAGCCAGGGCCAGCGTAGTGGTTACAGGGTCAGACTAGTAAAAGAGAGACACAAGTTCAGATTTCAACTGGGCAATGAAGTTCACTCAGCCCCTCAGCCTAACTGACCTCACAGAGCTATTGTAAGGAGAAGATGGAGAAAATTTAGTGGGCTACTCCAAGTCAGAGAGAAATTTAACTCATGGGGATGACTTTTGGCCAGTCACTCTTTCTCATGCTAGCCTTCTTCATGTGGTTGCTGTGGGGATAAAAACAGAGGAAGAGGAAACCTCGTATCCTGCTCTGAAGAACGGCGGAAGGCATTGGCCATATTGATAGATCAAGATAGCAAGCCATGTTTGTAGCAGCAGAAAAGAGCAAGAATCCAGTAGCACCTTAAAGACTAACAGGATTTGTGGCAGGGTGTGAGCTTTCATGAGTCGCCGCTCGCTTCAGATACTGCCATGTTCGTATTCTAACCGGGTCCAGGTTTTTTGGGACCCCAGGCAGACAGTTCCCAGGCCCCCTCTTCTGCCCACCACCAGGCATTCATGCCCGCCTTCCCCACCACCCACCTGCATGTCTCTCACCTGCTTGTGTGTCCTTCCCTTGTCTGCTCACAACACAAGCCCCCCCCCCACTGCCCATGCTCACAGCTGCCTGCTAGCCTTTCTCCAGTGGCGTGCAGCAGGGAGTGTGGGGGGCACAGTGCTAGCGAGTGAGCGGGCAGATGGGTCCTGCCAGAAACCCTGGGCCCAGGCAGCTGCCCCACCTGAGGGTATGCTGACACCGGCCCCGGGTCTCACCATTTCCCCAAAGAGAGGAAGGGAAATTCTGCAGAGGCCCTTGGGTAAAACGACATTTGAGATTGTACAGTGCTTCTGTAATAGATTATTTATTTACAGATGTACAAACAGAGCCTAACAGAAGCAGACAGTCTCTTCTGCAGGCAGCATAACGGCTAATGCAGCTTCAGATCTTCCAAAGCAACTGTGAAGGGGGGCTCCTGTTATCGTCCACCGTCAGCACGCTATCTCTGCATACTGCTATCTTTGCCCAAATTCAGAACTGTTTCTATCGGTCTCCTCTTCTCCAGACCTCTCTCTCTGTGTGAGAGAGAGAGAGAGAGGGAGAGAGAGAGAGACATCCCACAGAGAAAAGATTCCAAGTGATTAAGGACCATTAAGCCCTTTCCTTAAGTCCCTGAGCAGTCCCAATCAAGTTTGTCAGGCAAACCAATCCTAGCAAACAGCTTTGCTTACGATAACCAAGACACCAAAATCTACTACCCCACGCAAGAATCCACATTCGTTAATTAACCAGATGTCTCGCTATTTGTGGGAGAATACAAATTTAACAAGCCATCCTTTGTACAACGCTGTTATACAGGGCAAGCGCGACTTTTTAGAATGGGTTTTGTTCCAAGAGGACATTAAAACATAGTGGTGAATTTTTAATGCTACAGAGTTAACTACTTCAGTTACAGTAAAGGGAGGGCACAGGGGCTCAGTTTCCAGTATACAATGGAATAAAATTCAGAGATTACAAAGCAGCCATTAACAAGAATTGAGAGATTAATTCACAGCACTGAATAATGGCACAATAGATTCAGATGGATAGCTGTGCTGGTCTGAAGCAGCAGAACAAAATTTGAGCCCAGGGGCACCTTTAAGACCGGCAAAGTTTAATTCTTGGTATGAGCTTTCATGCACATGAAAGCTCATACCCAAAATTAAACTCTGTTGGTCTTAAAGGCGCCACTGGACTCAAACTTTGTTCTAGTGGCACAATATATATTCTGTAGGACGCAGGCAGAAGTAAGGTTTGGTGTATTTCTGGGGCCTCGTACCCCTCCATCATGAGCCTCGTACCCCTCCATCATGCGTCAGCTCAGTTTCAGCTAAGAACTTTTATTAATATCATTAAAACATTTATCAGCCACCTTTCCTCCTTACAGAGCTCAAGGATGCTTACAATATAAAATGCATAAAAAACCCAAAGTTTAAAATCACAGCTTCGGACTGCTAGTAAATTAATCAAATGCAGTCCTAAGAACAACCATCCTCAGTTGCCTCCTAAAGACTGAAAGTGAGGGGGCCAGGTGCATCTTCCTGGGGAGGTGGTTCCATAATCGTGGGGCTGCCACTGATAAGGCCCTCTCTCCTGCACCCACCAAAGGGGTTTCTCTGAGTGATGGGATAGTCAGGAGGGCCTCTCTCCCTGTGATCTTAATTCCTGGGCACCTTTCACCACGAATGCAGCCACAGGAAGCAGCCAAGACGCCCTTTAACCACACCTGGACCCAGCAACGTTTGAAATCTTCTTCTAGCCCAAGGCGTCTTCTTCCACTTTAAGCAGAAGTTCCACCAGAGGAAGGCTTAGAGCTTTGCTCAGCAGAGTGGTAAGATTCTAGCCTAAATATACATTTTTAAATAACTAGTCTCTGGCCTCTTTCTTTCTGCATGCTTCACCTTTTGTTTTTGTTTTTCAAGGACAAAACCCTGCCTCGCCAACTCAGCATCTCAGAATATTAAGAGGGAAAAGTTGGGATGGGTGGAGTGGGGTGCAGGGGAAAAGACTATGAAGAAGGATTTTCTCCAGGAAGCAGAGGATATACACGGGAGTCAAATAAATACCTGATGAAATCCCACTGAGGCTTCTGGGGCTGGAGTCGAGATGGATTTGACATTTTACAGCTCCCTTGATGGCGACAACAGGACTTCTGCAGTCACCGGGGAGGAAAAACAATTCACAGCACAACAGGAGAACCGTGGTGTTTGCTGGCGGGACACGAAATGAACTTAAGAGCAGCGTAGCTGGCTCAGACCAGTGGTCCATCTAGTCCAGCATTCTGTTAACAGCCAACCAAATACTCCAGAAGGGCAGTCGAGTGGGGGAGCAGAGACCAAAGCCTCTCCTTAACGATACCCCCTCCCCAGCAACTGGTGATCAGAAGCATACTGTCTCTGCTCATGGAGGTTCCGGGTAACAATCCAGTTCTCCAAGCCAGTCAAATCCAACTCTAGGGTTACGGTGCCCATCTCCGTTTCCAAGCCAAAGAGCCAGCGCTTTCCTAAGACTTTTCCCGTGGTCATGTGGCCAGCGTGACTAAACGCAGAGGCACACAGAATGCTGTTACCTTCCCACCAAAGTGGTATCTGTTTATCTACTTGCAATTTCTTGCTTTCGAACTGCTAGGTTGGCAGGAGTTGGGCCAGAGACGGGAGCTCACTCCATCATGCGGCACTCGGGTCTCGAACTGCCGAACTACCGACCTTCCAGTCTGCAGTTCAGTGTCTTAACCGGGACTGCTGAGAGACTGGTACAAATCCCCCCGTCCACCACAGAGTGACCTTGGGCCAATCGCTCGGGCTAGCCTACCTCACAGGGTTATTAAGAGTGTAAAGTGGAGGAGAATGATGCAAACTGCTTTGGAGGGGGGAGAAAGACTGGGAATAAATGAATTAAATGACTAGTGCTAACATAAGGAACAAGGAAGGAAGCAAGGAAGGAACGGAAAGAAAGAATCCCCACCATAGGCGTCAACTACAGGGGGGCTCGAGGGCTCGAGTCACCCCCAAAATTTCCGGGGGGGGGGGCTCAGCCTCCCTTGGCAAAATGGAGCACCCACCGGGTGCTTCCTAGGCTGGCCCTTCCTCGGCCGGCTGGCCGGCTACTGCCGCCTCTCCCCCCACCGAATGAAACTAAGTTAATTCTACGGGGGCAACTCTGCCCCCTCTCTTTCCCCCGCCTCCTGGGTCGGTGTTTGGTACATTCCGCTTTCCCAGGCTCGTTGGGCAGTCTTACGGAGTTCGAGAGGAAGGCGAGAGGATGGATGTTGGAGGGCTGGTGAGAAAAGGTGAGCGCCGCCACACGTACATATAGGTGGAGAAGTTTTGTGCGGGAGGCGTTTGCAAGGAGACTGTGTAAATGAAGCTGAGGTTGGCGTGCCTGGAGGAGAAGGGTTGAAGCTGGCCGAGAGGAGCGGGAGGTCCCACACTTGGTGAGCGAGCGAAGGAAGGGAAGCTCTCTCAGAAAGGAGGGCAGCGGAACAAAGTTCTACTTTGGGTGCTCCAAAAAAACCCCGGTACCCCCGGCCCTGCCCTGCCCTGCCCTGCCCACTCCCAGCAGGCTGGTGACAAAGTGTGGCGGCTCCTAGTCGCGGCAGCGCCACGCCTTTTCCTCCTCCTGGTTCTTCCTCCTGGTTCTGCTCCCTCCTGCCGGTGGGCCATGGTGCACAGATGAGGCTGCGTGCGGTGCGAGCAGCAGCGGCGGCGGGTGGTGGTTTTGCTGCTGGCTCTCTCCTGGGGGGCTCCTGCAGCGGGCGGGGCAGAAAGGGAGTGATCAGGCCCAGGGGGGGGTGGCAGGGACATGGTTCCAGCGGGCGCGGGCGCGCAAGAGCCCCCCCCCCGGGGAATTCAAAACTCGACGCCCCTGATCCCCACTAAGATTTAAAGTCTAGGTTACGAAGGCACAGCGAAAGCTCTTGAATCAATTTCTCAGCGATGCTGACCGGTAAAGTAGGGATGGACCTCTCAGTACTGTGGGAAAGTCGACAAGTTTCCAGTTTGGTTTATTAAACTGCACTCCTCCAATACCAAGAAGCTCCATCCCATGGACATCTGTTCTGCATTGTCTGCAGCGTAAACTTCTGGGAATCTGCACAGGCATGCAGTGAAAAACCAAACCAAACCTGTCCCCTTTCAAAGAGCAAAATAACGAGGCCTCTTTGCCTGCTACAAGAAACTTTCCAACCCAAATAACCAAGTTGTGAGAACACTGTAAATTTGATGCTCTGGGCTCCCCAACCCATTTGCTCTCGTCTGAAGAACATAATCCCAGCTGCAGTTTCAGGAGCAACTCTTAGGGCAGGGGTGGACAAATTGTGGCCCGCGGGCCACATGCGGCCCGCCACGGAGTTTTTTGCAGCCCGCCAAGACAGTTGGCCACAGACATTAACTTGCAGGCTGTGATGAGAGTCTCAACAAGCAATCTCACTCCTGATTTTAAAAAAAAAGTAGAAAAGTGTGATAGGGTACATTTGTCTCATTAAACTGATTCTAAAATTAAATGTGCTTGCAGCTATAGATGATATGAAATTAGCACAATAAATAAATGGAATAAAACTAACACTTTTATTTAATTTATATTTATTGATTTTTATGATACAATTTATACCTTTTCTGAACTGCAAAGTTAACTAATGAATGCAATCATTTTAAAAGGTGCAGCCCTCTGCTAACCTCCACTCCCACAAAGTGGCCCCCGAGTCAAAACAATTGCCCACCCCTGTCTTAGGGGAAAAATCTGGGGGACCACAGTAGGAATGAAGTCCATTATTAAAGGGAGCGCTATATATTAAGTGTGTGTTCTAGAACCAAGATCAATTATGTCAAATGTCAGTTTACCTCCTGAGTGCCCATTGCCCTAAGAACTAACACACTGATCCACAGCCCTCTGCAGATCTAGTGACTTCAGGCCATTCTTTTCATAGCAGTACATTTGGCCAAAGCTTTCAACATGGGTCCTCCCCCATGCTCAAAAATGGCTTCCCTTAGCACTCAGGACCCTGTGAACATTATTTATGGATGCCTGAATGTTCAGAAGACTTGCTGTATATAATACGTCAAAAGGTTGTCAAGAGGGTGCACTATTTTAGGCTCCACCGCAATCCCAGAAGTTCTTGGGCATGAATATGACTCTTGCGCGTCCTGTCCTTTGAGACCACCACATGAGAACCTGCTCTGCCTCCCTCCCTGAAGGAGAGGTGGGCAGGCCCTTTTTAGTGGTGGCACCCCAGCTTTGGAATAATTTCTCCCTTGGATGATCACCTGGTACTGAATTTGTTTCTCTTTCCAGCACCAGGTGGAGACCACCTCATTCTTCCAGGTGAGGTCCTATCTCATTCCTTCCCCTCCTTCTGGCTGATCGGCTATTTATCCTTGCTTGTTTAATTTCTGCTGTTCAAATGCTGGTTTTAATTTTTTTTGGGGGGGGAAGCAGTTTAAAATGTTATTGCTCTATTTTTTTCATATGGATTGTATTTTTATTATGGCTTTCAATGTTTTATTATGGCTTTAGCTGTCCTGGAACCCAGGCTGATCAGTAAACACAACAGCTGAAAAGGGGGAACTGCACACATCTAGGTCTAATAACATTGAAGATGCCTTGCCAAAATATAACAGAAAGATTAGGAGAGCAGAGGACGAGAGATATTCCCCCTCTTTCCCAGGTCTCTTGGCTTATAAATCCAGTCGCATGGTTTTTGGACGAATGACTCACTACTCGCTGAAGTTAACAACTATGGAAGGACAGAATGATATTAACATATTATCCACCAGTTGTGGTTTGATAGCCACAGTATTCCTGGCAGTACTATTCAAATTGCATTAACTGCACGCTGTTTAAATTTGCAAGAATGCTGAGAGCTGGACCCGTTCCTAACAAACCCGCCATAGCTATGTTTTGATGTTTATCGATGTTTTCACATATTCCAAAACCAGTTAAGGATCAGCAAGTTTGAAAGGGACAGATCGAGATCTCTGCTTTTTCCTTCTCCCAGTTCCAACATTATATCTCCTCACCCTACTTTCCTCTGGCCCCTTTTGCTCTCCCCACAGATCCTACGGCCCCCCACCGAATTATGTCACACCTCACTTTCTGGGTCCAATTTCCATGTCCAGGGAGGCGGGGAGACTCACATGGCTGTGCCAGGTAAGGGACAGGAAGGCTTCTCACAGCAGCAGCAGCCTGAGCAACAGCACCTTCCATTCAGACCTCTGCCTGTGCTCAGAGGAAAGGTCTGTTAAGTTACATCAGCAGCGCCAGGGCTATTTTTGGGCAGGAACGCACAGGAACGGAGTTCCGGCTGGCTCCTGAGTTGGCCACACCCAGCAGGAACTCATTAGCATAATAGGCCACACCCAACAACAGAAACTTATTAGGACTGGCTACATTAGGGGTGTGTGGCCTAACATGCAAATTAATTCCTGCTACAAAAAAAGCCCAGGGTTTTGACAACAAACAAGGTAAACAGAATAAGAAGCAAAAAGTGGGTGTGGCTGGATGACCACTCTTCTGGTAACATGGGGGTGTGGCCTAATATGCTAATAAGCTGTGCTGTCAGTGGTGTGGCCTAATATGCGAATGAGTTTCTGCTGTTGGGTGTGGCCTATTATGCTGATGAGTTCCTGCTGGGCTTTTTCTACAAAAAAGGCCCTGAGCAGCGCATATCTTAAGACAAAGTGGTGTTGATCCAAACTGCAAAAAAACACCAAAAAGCCAAGAATACAGAAGAGTCTCTTTCTTCCAGCCTTCCAGTTTGATGTAGTGACTAGGAGTGCAGCCTCTAATCTGGGAGAACCGGGTTTGATTCTGCACTCCTGCACTTGCTGGATGACCTTGGGCAAGCCGTAGCTCTGTCAGAGGGGTTCTCTCAAGGACAGTTCTCAGGAGAGCTCCCTCAGCCCCACCTACCTCACAGGGTGTCTGTTGTGGCGAGGGGAGGAAAAAGGAGATTGCAAGCCACTCTGAGACTCCTTCAGGTAGTGAAGGGCAGGGCATAAATCCAATTTCCTTTGCCTTTTCTTCCTCTTTTAGAGTTTTAACTGTTCTCATTGAGCTCCTTGACTCAGCCTTCACCACATCGATGCTCTCAAAGCTCTACTCCAGCCTTCAGAGCAGCAGTCCCCAATGCTGCACAGCCAGGCACACCAGAGAGCACATCAGCCTGCTCACATCTTGGGGAGTCTTGAATGGAACAGGAAATAACTCCGCACCCCATCCCGAGAGCTCCATACCACCTGCCTAGCCAAGCACTGAGCTCATCCCAAGGAGGCACAGCTGCACCCTCTTGGTTTGGTCCCAGGCTCCGTTAGGCCTCTGGGCTCCATAATCTCTCCCTGTGGCCATACAGAGGGGAAGATCCTCTCCTTTTCTTCAGAGATGGAAACCAAACAGCGTCTGTTCCCCAAAGCAAACGGCCATTCCCCCGTCTTTGGTGCAGAGGTCCTTCAGAAGACCCCGAGGGGCATCCGCTATGCATCTGTAAGGAGTGCCCATTCAGAAGCAATGGAGAATGGTGCTCGGCTTGGAACCTCCTGGCGCACCGAGCTTGACCCACCCCCATGGCTCTTGCTCAAAATGTCGAACATGCCTGCAGGGGTGGGGACAATGCTGGCTAGGGTCCCAGAGATCAGCTGTGGTCCAGACAGCCCCTGCTTCAGGTCCTGCCTCTGTCAAATGGCGCCCTCTGGCATGCTGCTCTCTCCCAGTCTCAGAAACATCATTTGCAATACAGCAGTAATCATACTGGCCTGCTTTACCGGGGGGGGGGGATTGTAGGAATTACAATCACAACAATATCCGTATGAAAGCTCTGAACACTAAAAGGGATATTTAAAACAATAATACCTCCACTACTAAGGTAGCCAACTCTGGGTTGGGAAATTCCTGGGGATTTAGGGATGGGAAGGGAGTTCAGCAGGGATGTGATGCCGTAGAGTCCACCCTCCCAAGCTGCTGTTTTCTCCGGTAGAACGGTACATTGGACCTACCTGAAGGTTCTTTCTCTTCAGTGGGGGAGAGGTCATCCAGGAAGTGGTTAGGTCACGCCCCTGCTCGCTCGATAGGCTATGCAAATTCTTCTGTTGCGTGGTTCCTATTGGAGGGATCTAGGCTGACCTCTCCAGTTCTGCCCAAACCCTGTTCCCTCTCTGCACTTGTTCACCATGTTTCTGCTGTTTCATCAGTTATGTCGTTCGCGCTCTTTAGTAGCGCGCCTGTTTTCTGTGCCGCCCTTTGCCAGGGTCTGTCGACTTGTTTCTGAGTCTGGATAACTTTGTTCTATGGTCCTGGGTGGGATGTGGATGACTTCTCCCCCACTGAAGAGAAAGAACCTTCAGGTAGGTCCAATGTACCGTTCTCCTTCAGTGGGGGGGAAGTCATCCAGGAAGTGGTTAGCTGTATCCAAGCTGTACCTTTGGGTGGGTTCTCTCTGTTTTGTTTTGTTTTAGTCCAAGACTTGTAATACTCTTCTGCCAAAGGCGGCCTCGGCGCAGGCTGTCTGATCTATCCTGTAATGTCTCACAAACGTGGAGAATGAGACCCAGGTAGCTGCTCTACAGATTTCTTCCACCGATGCACGGGTGGGAAAAGCTGGCGATGCTGCTGCCACTCTCGTGGAATGCGCTGTCACGTGGCCTGGCGGGAGAAGCCTCTGTGCCTCGTATGCCTTGAGTATACATTGTTTGATCCGGTAGGCCACCGTGGCCTTTGATATCTTTTTCCCTAGATTTGGGGCCCCGTATGAAACAAACATCGCATCCAACTTCCTAAAGGGGGCTGTCCTTTCTAAGTATATGCGAAGTGCTCTCCGCACATCCAGCCTGTGCCATGTCTTTTCCTTCGGGTGCTTCGGATTGGGGTAGAATGAAGGTAGTGTGATCAGCTGGTTGATGTGGAAGGTGGACTGCACCTTGGGAAGGAAAGATGGGTCCGGCCTCAGGGTTACCGAGTCCTTCTGGAATATGCATAATTCCTTCCTAGCCAACAATGCTGCCAGTTCTGACACCCTTCGGGCCGATGGCACCGCCACGAGGAAGGCCACCTTCCAAGACAAGACCCAAAGCTCTGTCGTCTTCAGTGGTTCAAATGGGGGCTTTGTTAGTGTGCGCAACACCTTGGAAAGACTCCCCATCAGGAACCTGTGTCTAACAGGAGGAGCCAGTTTGCTGGCTCCCAAGAGGAACTTTTTAACGTATTTGCTGGAAGATACACTCCTTTGTGTCCTGTGTCCGAGGCAAGCTTGGATGGCTGCCACCTGGCGTTTCAGTGTGTCAGGCCGCAGGCCCATTTTCCATCCTTCCAATAGGAATACTATCACATCCTTGTCTGAGGCCCGCAGCGGTTCTATGCCTTTGCCGCAGGCCCATTTTGAGAACGTCCGCCACGAGTGATTGTAGATGTGACGTGTTGACTATCTCCTCGCCTGCAACATAAAGTCCACCACCTCTCTCGGGAAACTGAGTTCTCCTAGATGCCCGCATTCGATTTCCATGCAGTCAGCTGTAACCATGCTGGATCTGGGTGGAGGATGGGACCTCGGTTTAGGAGGTCCCATCTCTGTGGTAGCAGCCATAGTCTCGCCGAAGCCATTCTCACCAGGTCCGAGAACCATGGTCTCCTGGGCCAATGAGGAGCGATGAAAATGACCTCTACCCTGACCCTCCTGATCTTGTTCAGCCTCCAGCCTATGAGTGCCGTGGGGGGAAAGGCATGCCGGAGATAATCTGGCCACTGGTGAGCCAGCGCATTGACTCCTTCCGCAGCAGCAGAATCTTGGTTTCTGGACAGGAACCTCTCAAGTTGATGGTTCCGTGAGCTGGTTAGTAAGTCCATCACTGGCTCCCCGAATTTCTCCGTGAGTTGAGAGAAGACTTCCTTGTCTCCTGGATCCAGGTCCTCCCTGCTGAGCCAATCCGCCTGGAGATCGGATTGACCCCTTAGGTGCTCTGCTTTTAAGGTTATGACATTTCCCTCTGCCTATTGTAGCAGAGGCTCTTTGCTTCCGTGAAGAGGGACTTTGATCTGGTGCCTCCCTGCCTTTGTTGTCATGTTGTCGGTGCCTACTAGCACATGGCAGTTCCTCACCTGGGGTTTAAACGCTCACAACGCCAGTTGTGCTGCTCACAGTTCCAGCCAGTTGATACTGGGAGTCCTTTCTGCTGCTGTCCATTTTCCCTGGGCCAAGCGACGTCCACAGTGGGCCTGCCAGCCCCTCTTGCTCGCATCCGTTGTGATCACCACATGGTGATGATGTAGGAACGAGATGGTTCTGCGCGGGGTTGATGGAGACGTCCACCAACCTAACTCCTGTCTCAGGCCCTTCGGCAAGGCCACTGGGCGGGGCTTCTTCCGTGCTCTCGCCTGTTGGAACGGGAGAAGAAGCCACTGAAGGGCTCTGACGTGCAACCATGCCCACGGGACCAAGTCTATCGTTGAGATCATCAGGCCTTGTAGTGCAGCCAGGGGCATCAGGTCTGCCAACTGTTTGGACCTGATGTCATGTACCAAAGACTGGATTTTTTATTGTTTCTCCTCCGGTAGGGAGACCATGGCCTGCTCTGTGTTCAGCCTGGCCCCCAAATGTATTAGGGCAGGGGTGGCCAACCTGTGGCTCGGGAGCCACATGCGGCTCTTTCACACATATTGTGCGGCTCCTGGCAGGGCGGCTGGGGAAGCAAAGGGGAGGCATGCTTTTTCTCTTCCTTCCTTCCTTCCTTCCTTCCTTCCTTCCTTCCTTCCTTCCTTCCTTCCTCCCTCCCTCCCTCCCTCCCTCCCTCCCTCCCTCCCTTCCTTCCTTCCTTCCTTCCTTCCTTCCTTCCTTCCTTCCTTCCTTCCTTCCTTCCTTCCTTCCCTCCTCCCTCTCATCTATTTGCTTTCCTAGTTTCTCTCTCTCTCTTTCTTATAACTGGTTTTCCTCGTTTGTTTTTATTTTTGGCAGTCCCATTTAACGTTAATAAAAAGCAAATTTGCATATTTTTAAAAATAGAAACATGTGTGTGATATTTGTTCCTGTCTTGCGGCTCTCAGACATCTCTATGTGGCTCTTACGTTTATTCTATGTGGCTCTTACGTTAAGCAAGGTTGGCCACCCCTGTATTAGGGTTTGAGATGCAATGACATTGCTCTTCTCCTCGCTGATGAGGAACCTGTGGCCGCGTATTACCTCTACGGCCCTCTGCAGCAACGCCATCTGGTAGACCTCCGCACGTAGCAGTAAATCATCCAGGTACGGGTGAAGGTGAATTCCCTCCAGGCGTAAGGATGCCACCAGAGGCATCATGACCTTGGTAAAAACTCGGGGGGGGAAGGGGTGAGGCAGACCAAAGGGTAAGGCTTTGTATTGGAAATGTTGACCCTGGAAACAGAAGCGCAGGAGTTGCCTGGAATCTGGTGTATCGGAACGTGTAGCTACGCCTCCTTGAGATCCATGAAGGTCAGGAAGTCCCCTTGTTGTAGTGTTTGTAGGATGTGGCGCAGGGACTCCATCTGGAATTTTCGCCTTCTGACCCATTTGTTGAGGCCTCGTAGGTTTAGAACTGCCCTCCAGTCCCCCGACTTCTTTGGTACCACAAAAAGTACACCCTCTTGAACTGCTGGTCTGCTGGCCCTTCTTCTACGGCGCCAATGACCCTCAAGTGCAGGACGGCCTTCTGCAGTTGAAGGAGTCTGGTTGAGTGTCTCGGGGCTAGCGAGGTTCTGAAGCTGTGAGAGGGTGTGCCCGTCAGCTCTATCCTGTAGCCTTGTGTGATGATGGATAGCATCCACTGGTCGCCTGTGGTTAGGCTCCAGACATCCTGGTAGGACTGCAGCTGGTCCCCTATGTGTCAGTCATGCAGCCTGTTTTTTTAACTGGGTGCCCTTGTCGTGTCTGTACAACGGTGCTTGTTTTGTGTTGGGTCGGTTCCCGGGCTTGAAGGGCCTGTAGGACCTAAAGGCCCTTCCTCCCCAACCTCGACTCGAGCTGTGGAAGCCATGAAAGGAATGGTTGGATCCATGCTTGGCGTCTCTCTCTCTACGGGAAGAGAACGATGGCATGGCCTTCTTCTTTTCCCTTGTTTCCACCAGCACCTTATCAAGATTAGATTCTCCAAATAAAAGTCTGCCGGAGAACTTTTCCATGGCCAGGTTACTTTTTGACAGTGTGTCCACTTTCCAGTGTTTGAGCTATATGTTTCGGTGAATAATGATGTTCGCTGCCTGCGCCCTGGCACAGAATTGTATGTTGTCCTGAGACGCATCTGAAGTGAACTCTGCTGCTCTCTTCATCTTGAGTATGGTCCATCTTAGCTCCAAGGATGGAACTTCCAGTGACTGTAGCAGAGAATCCGCCCATATCACTATGGCTCTAGTGAAGTTGGATAGTGTTGCTGCAGAGTGTATTGCCAGAGACATGGCCTCAACCGCCTTCTTCAGCGCCGTCTCATTCTTCCTGTCCATGGCGCCCTTCAATGCATTCTCCCCATCCTTGGGTAACACCATGCTGGAGTGCAGGGCCACCACTGGAGCGTCAATCAGTGGGACCTTCAGGTCCTCCATGGTTTCTTCTGGTAAGGAAAACAGTTGTTTTGCAACGGACAAAAGGGAGTCCCCCCCCTCCCAGAATGGCCCATTCCACTCTCACGACATCATCAAAGAAATCGGGGCTCGAGTCTGAGAAAGAATGGTGCCTCTTCCTCCTCTGCCCCCTGGAGCCCCTTGAGGATGGCCTTCCTCCGTGCTCCAGCTCCAAATGCACTGCTGGGGGCTGTCCCAGGGCTGTCATACCCTCCCCCAGGCTCCCTGGGCCCTGTGTCCATTGAGATGTGAACCAGGGGTTCCCAAGTTAAGGGCCACATCCAAGTAGGCCCTGGCTGGAATGGAGCTGACATAAATGGGCCTGGGACCGTGGGACCTAGAGCCGGGGCCTATTGCTGGCTTAGAAAGGCCGGTCCCTGAGGTTATGGGGGGGGGGGAGCTGGCTGGAATCGTCCCTCCTGTGCCATGCCGTATGTGCCGGTTGGGGCTGGTGCGGGAATGGCTGCGCCGGGCTGAGCTGGGGCAGGAAGAGTTGCACCGGCTGGAAGGATTGTGCCTGTTGCGATGGCTGTGCCGGGAGGAGCTGGCGCTGCAAAAGCTGTGCCAGTTCGGGGCAGGGAGCTGGTTGTGCCGGGTGGAGCTGGCGTGGGAGCTGCAATGGCGATCTTACTGTCCCCAGGGTTTCCCCCTGTGTCCGCATTGTCCTCTGGACTGCCTTTTTCCAAGCCTCCCCCCCCAAACGGAATGAGCTCACCGTGAGGACTCACCGGCCCCTTCTGCTTCCCGCGCTGGGCTTTCTTCCCACAGCTTGCTGGCCGCCCCGCCAGCCAACTTTGCCGCCGCCTTCTTTACTGCCGCCTTCTTTGGGCGTGGGGGGAAGCGGGAGCCCGCAGGCTTCAACCGCTTGACCCGCCCGGTGCCCTCAGGCTGCGCGGTGCCATTTTCTGTGCCCGCATGGTTCTGGGTGGGGTGTCGGCTCTGAGTGCTCTGTCCATGCACCGCTGGATCCTCTGGCTAGCGGCGCGTCTGCCATGGTCCCCATCCGCTGCTCCTCCTGCCCGCCGACCCCCGAAGCCTCGGAGGTCTTGGGCTGCTGATGAGGGGATGCGGTCGCCGTGGACCTTTCTCCTTCCCCCAAAGCCTCGGGGTGGGGTGGGGTGGAGGGGGCCGTTTTCTCTTCTCCTCCTCCGGGGGCACCTTGATAATTATCAGGCCCCGTCAGCAACAGGACCCTTCCTCTGTGTCCTGTAAGGAGAAGGGAATCTGCTTTGACCTTCTTAAAACTTCTCTTTGTTTTAGAGTTTTCTTCATAAACACCATGGCTTGGAGCAGGAGCTCCAGATGACCTACCAAGCGCGGGGCTGTGCAGGAACTGGAGAGGTCAGCCTGGGTCCCTCCAATAGGAGCCGCACAACAAGATAATTTGCATAGCCTATCGATCGAGCAGAGGCGTGACCTAATGTCAGAATCTGCTGATTCAGACAAAGGATTTCTATTGCTTACAGCTATGTCTTCTGTTTTATTCCTGTCATGTCTGTATGCCTTACTATATTCTATTGCCATGTGCGTATTGTAGATGCTTTCATAACACCTGCCCTGTAATTGCCCTCCCTTAGGTGAACCCTAACTTTGGCCAGTATGTATGTAGAATATGTGACCCCAGGTTTATGACCCTGACCAGGCCTGGTCTGTGTAACTGTCAGAGCGGGAGGATGACAACTTCAAAGTATGGGAACAATGGGCCTCTCACACTCCTGCCTCCGCATTCCATTCATCCCGGCTGGGACTCCAAGGGAGGACGAGTCTCATCTCTTATCAACGTGCGAAAGCCTTGAGGCCATTGATTGTTATGTGAAATGGTAACATCTGAAGGGTCTGGTTTGGGGAAGGGAAATTTACAGCTTGACACCTCACTTTCTTTCCTGTGGGAAGCAAATGGCCAGAGCCCTTTTTGCCCGCCGTTTTTCCCGTGTAGTGATTGGCTACCTATGGGTAATTCAAACTGCTTAGAAAGGTATAATAGACCTGCTTCTGTCATATGTGTTATCTCTGACAATAATCCGAGAAGCTGTACCAATGTAGAGATTGGAAATAAAGAACTGTGTTTCATCAACAAAGATCTGATCCTTGACTACTTTGAGCAGAAGTCTCACACCTAACCACTTCCTGGATGACTTCCCCCCACTGAAGGAGAACTGATCCCTGTAGTCTGGGCATCCACTGTCAGTCTGGGAGAACTCCAGATCCTACCTGAAGGGTGGCATGCCTAACTACTACCATGACCACGGCAATGCTGTAAATCACCAAATTATATTCTCCGGATTTTCACCAAGGAACACCGTGTGAATCTAAGTGGTGAGGAACCGATGGTTAAAAATGAAAAGTGTAGTAATGGGATTTCCCACTCCCCCATTCGCCCAGCATCTGCTTCAGCAGGCACTGGAAGAGTTATGGATGGGCGAGGGAGAGAACTATGAACAAAACAGCTGTGGTTTGAAAAACAAACAAAAACCAGGACAACGACTGGAGGAAGTGGCTTCAGGTTTTCACACACTTAAGGTGCAGCTTACAACTGGATCAGACGTATCGGAAAATAATAACCAATAAAAGTACCATAATATCACACGTTTTGTTTCTTAAAAGGGTTTAATGTAAAAAGAGAGAGAGAGAGAGAGAGACCATTTCTGTTTAAAATTCTAAAGCTGATAAGCCCAGCATTTTACTTTCAAGCTTAAACCGCTTGACGTGCATTTTAAGAAGGCCAGCGATCGCCTCGTTGCCAAACGTTTCCGCGAGCTGCAAAGGTGTCAGCCCTCCAACCGGACTTTCTACGTCAGCTGCAGCGTTCAGCAATAAGTAGCAAATTCCCAGCTGCCCTAAACAAAAGGAATTAAAACCAGAGAGAGAGAGAGAGAGATTTGTATTGATGGAAGAAACAACATTTTCTGCAATAGTATGAAGCTGTATAACTTATAAGTGGAGATCCTTTCAACTGGAGATAACAGCAAGCAGAGTGCGCAGGCAAGATCCTGCGCTGCATTCAGGCCTCCCCAGACTTTAGATCTGAGCTAGGGAGCTGCTTGGGGCCAGCTTCTTGCAGAACAGCCCTATACACAAGTACTCCAGTCTGGTGGCAGAAAGTACTGTCAAGTCGCAGCTGATTTATGGCAACTCGGCAGGGTTTTCAAGGCAAGAGATGAACAGAGGTGGTTTGCCATTTGCCTGCCTCTGCATAGTGACCCTGGACTTCCTTGGTGGTCTCCCCTCCAAGGACTAACCGAGGCCCACCCTGCTCAGCTTCTGAGACCTGACGAGATCCAACTAGCCCGGGCCACCCAGGTCAGGGCCAATGCTCCCTCTAAGCTGTGAGTCTTGTGAGCAAAAATTCTACTTTGTGAGCTACTGGCATTAAAGTTGTGATCGAGCGATTTGGCTACTGCATAAGTTAGTTTGCTCTGGAGCCCTCCTTCCTGAGCTGAGACAAAAATGTGTGAGCCGAAGGCTAAAAAATGGTGAGCTAGCTCACACTAACTCAGCTCAGAGGGAACATTGGTCAGGGCTACTTCAGTCTAAGCCCCCTGAAATCAATGCACAACAGCAGGGGTCATTTCGTAGAAAAAGAGGTGCAGGAACTCATTAGCATAACACATTAGCATATGTCGGTCAGGCGGGATATAAATCTAAATAAATAAATAAATAAATAAAATAATATGCCACGCCCCCTGACATCACTGGCCGAATGTCAGTTTCAGCCCCATTATATCCTATGGGCCATTGACGTCAATGGCAAAAACTCATAGGGTATATGAGGGGCTGGAGGAGAGGGGGTTTGAGGGAGAGACTCCAAACTTGCCGGGTAGCTGCTGGGCCTCTCCCCGAAATACCCACCAAGTTTCAAGAAGATTGGACCACGGGGTCAAATTCTACAGGCCCCCAAACAGATTTCCCCATCCCCTCCATTGTTCTCTATGGTGGGAAAAAGTTACTTTTTTTCCCACCATCGAGAACAATGGAGGGAATGTGGGCAACCTGTTTGGGGGCCCCTAGAATTGGACCCCCGGTCCAATCTTCTTGAAACTTGGTGCGTATTTTGGGGAGAGGCTCCAGCAGCTATCCTGCAAGTTTGGAGTCTCTCCCTCAAACCCCCTGCCCTCCAGCTGCTTTTTAAGCCGCCGCCGAATTTTGTCGGCAAGCCGAATCAGATCAGAGAATCTGATTCGGCCTGTGGCTGCCCTAGTGCTCCAGCCCCAAATGACCCCTGCACATCACTAACCCTGCATAGGAGATCTTCAGTATGCTGCCCTGAGCTGCTTTGAGGAAGGATGGGATAAAAATGTAATAATTAATGCAGATTAGCTAACACCTATATATACATGCAGCTCGTTACATTTCAAGGCCTCCTGAAATCCAGAAAAGCCCAAAATGGAAGTCAGTTTGTCCATACCACTATAGCTTGCTCAAGGAACCCAACTCCTATTTTGTTTAGACTGTTTATAATCCCACCTTTCTCCAAAAGCATCTCAAAGCCCCAGGCGGGTAATTTGCTTCTCTGTCACTACACAGCTACAGCACTGCTTTTAAATGCAGAGCCATCCCAAAGCTGAAAAAGTAACCAGTGATTTTTACCATAAATGATAGCAAGGTGCAGTGGAGTGGCTCCGTCACACTGTGGGTTGGGGGCATTCACATTGATTCCAGGGTAGTGCAAGAGCAGCGAGACGAGATGCATTTTCCCCATGTTCACTGCAGCATGAAGTGGTGTGTTCCCATTTTCTGCCGCTTGGTTTACATCGGGTATGGGAAGAGTCTTAAAGAAAAACACCAGTCTGTGAGAATACCATACACAAACACACATAGAGAGATGTGGTTTTATTTTACCTGACAACAGCAACACCCTGTATGCTATCCTAACACATTTTTTTAAATTCTCCAGGAATGCTCAATGGACAGAGCTCATGCTTAGCACACATCACGTCCTACCACTGGATCCTGGCCTCTCAAGCCAAAGAACCACGGGGAGCAAGAAGGAAATACCTCTTTACACAGGAAGTGATTAAAATGTGGAATTTGCTGTCAGAGGATGTAGTGATGGCCACTGGCTTTAAAAGGGAATTATACAGATTCATGGAGGAGAGGTCTATCAGTGGCTACTAGCCATGGTGACTAAAGGGAACCTCCATGTTCAGAGGCAGTCAGCCTCTGAATCCCAGAGCCAGGAGGTAACGTCACATGAAGGCCTCGGCCTCTGTACTCTGTTGTTGACCCTCAAGAAGAACTGCTGTGTGAGACAGGATGCTGGATTGGAAGGACCATTGTCAGATCCAGCAGAGTTCTTACGTTCTTAAGATCAGTTATGTGGCAAACAGTATGGCACAATACTTCTCTAATTTGGTGATCCCGCTGCAATGCAGAGCCTTTACGCTTGCCAGATTTAATGTTTTTCCCTCATCCTGGGTCTCAGGTAGATACAGAGGCATTCCGAAATGCGACAGAATCTGCAAATGCTCACTAAGAGAACCCAATACCTTAGATCATGTATTCTGTTATGCTGTCCCCTTTATTCACATCTCCGGCTACTTTTGATTAAGCCCTTACCATCTAGGATCAATTCTGATAATGTAATTAGGTTTTTCCTCTCTGATAAGACACCTGAAGTGACTGTACAGGTTGCTGAATTTTTGTCTTAAGATTTTGGTAGCAAGAAACTATTTCTAATATTGGTGTGCTCTAAGATCTATGGATATAATTTTAGCTTGATGAAGTTTTATCTCTCTGATTTTATGTGCCAGTAAAGGTTCTGTTCTGTCTGTCTTAAGATCCGGAAAGGCCTCTTCTTGAGATCCCGGGGAATCACTGCCAGAGAGAATAGCGAATCTGGGGCTACACACTGTTAGCCTAAGTTGGTATACGGTAACTGGAACATATGATGCTGCCTTAGACTGTTGATCCACCTAATTCAATAATATAGGTGTTGTTTTAATTTATATTTCAAATTACATACAAAACACAGGCAGTCACGGAGCACGTAGAGCCAGTTCTGGCAGGCGGTGGGTCTCCAGGGTCTCCAGCAGACAGGTCGTTCCTAGCACCTGTTCCCTGAGAACTTTTACCAGGAGGGACCAGAGTGAACTGGGGGCCTTCTGGGTACAAACCGACTACTCTGCTCCAGAGCCATGGCCTTGGCTGTAATATATTATTACGAATCAGTATGTGGAAATTCCGGCTTTTCCAGGATAAGATGCCCCTTGCCTAGCTAGGAGGCCTGTGCCCTTTCCTCTATTGACACGGGCACGAATGAAGCCTATCCCCCAGAGGCCTTCTTCCCGCAGTTATCTAGGGTACCAGGAACGTGTCCTTGCTGACAATGAGAGGAAGAAGTCCTCCACAGTAACAAAGCACTCTATCCAAATGATGGGAAAATCCAGTCCCATGGGCGGATTTGCTTTATGCAGATGGGTTCCTTATTTAACAGGAATGGCAGATTTCCCTGCGGATTTGTTCTCTCTTATAGAGCCCAGGATGCAAACCGTGCGAAGCTTAAAGTGGGGATTGCCTGGTCAGGATGCTGCCTGGGAGTGCTATGAATTCTTCCACGGAAATCAAAAACAGTAAGGCAAGATGTGAATGAAACGCATCTCCCAGTTTCAGAAAGGAATGGCACTCCACAAAGGGAGCCCCCCCCCCCAAGTTAACATCAAGACCAGTGTTAAAGAACAGCACTGTAAAGAATCTGGATCAGGGCATCAGCTTCAAGAGGGCAGCTGGGTTGGTCTGCAGCAGAAGAGCCCAATTCAAGTCCAGCTCATTGAATCCAGCTCTTCAGAAGGGGAAATTCTAATAGCCATGTCAGGGCCAATGGGAAGGAGAAAAAGATCCAGTAAGAATGCTTTTTAACACCTGCCCTCCATGGCTAAGCTTGGGGGGCCGTGGGAGAGGGATTCCCATCAAGGAACTGGCACCAGAGGAGAACCAGTTTCAAATACCCTCTTCCTCAGTGTCCCAAACCCAAGTTCAATGCCAAACCCCCTTTCTCACCCTTCCCCCAAATGCCCTTTGGACCCTAAGGCCATGAAGGCAGCGTGTTTTTGGGAGAGGCTATATGACCTCTCTGAAGCAGTCGATGCTGCCGTTACCAAAATAATCACACATCCCAATCAAGATAGATTCAGGTGGGCAGCCATGTTGGTTTGAAGCAGCAGAACAAAGTTTGAGTCCAGCGGCACCTTTCAGACCAACAAAGTTTTATTCTGGGTGTAAGCTTCCCTGTGCGTGCATCTGAAAGCTTACAACACCCAGACGAAAACTTTGTTGGTCTGAAAGGTGCCGCTGGACTCAAACTTTGTTCTACATCCCAGTCAAGAAGATGATCTCTTGATGATCAACAAAAGGAAGCCCGCGCACCGCGCTGGAAGTCCTCTGTCTCCATTCCGCTGCTACAAGCCCTTTTGCAAGGATTCCAATGGGTAGAGTATATTTTAAATATACATAAGCGAAGTCTTCTTTACCGAGTTCACATTCCCTGTAACTCACGCCTCCCTAAGAAAAACATCTGCCTTTTCCTTGCCACACTGCCGGGTTTGACAGGCGGGAGCAGAGATTCAGATGTGCCCTTGAACTAATCAAGCTGAAATTAGTCTGCTTGTATTAAAGATAATTAAAACTCCAAGAGGAATTGAACAGTAATTCCTAAGGCATGCAGACTCCCTTCACGACGGACTAATAATGATGCTCTGTGTAAGGTTTCCATAATGTTTTCTTAACTAGACACACACATGCCCTTAAGGGTTGCCTCACATATTTTTTAGGTGTACACCAAAAATGCAAAGTGTGGAACGTGACACACACATATTTGCAAACACAGAGAGAGCATGCACAGGGGATGGGGCACACAGGAAAAGAGCTGTGGCAATCAGCACCTTCCAGTGACGGCTGGTTGGATGCAATCCAGCACAGGGCTATGCTGGCATTCTCCTCCTTCCTCCCCTTCCCACTCATCTCTTCCTTCTTACAGACTGATACCTGGGGAAAGGACCCGTGTGCCAAAAGGACGGCGTGACCCTATAATTACCACCCTCCGTGCATAATAGAGGCAGGAGATTCTCAGAGCAAGATGAAAGGAAGAAGAGCTCCAGAGAAACTCCCTCGTGCCTTTCCCAGACCAAAAATGCCTGGCCTGGCACATGGGAGAGGAGGCGGCGGTAGAATGGATCGGAAGGGGGAGGATTTCTGCTTTGCAGACAACTTTGCCAAAAGGGAAAATCAAAAAAAATCTCCATGTAAACAGAAAACTAGCATGTCCAGGAAAAATAGTTCTTATCCCCCACGCTTTGCTTGGTGTACTTATTTCCTGTTTGCAGGGAGGTTGTTCTTTTGTCTAAACATAGGTGAGCACTCCAAAATATGAGGTCTGCGTCCCCCCCCCAGCAGTAAGATATGGCGCAGTCCAGATCACTGCCACCGGATGGGTCATCTCGTCCCCTGCCTGTGGGAAATGGGATAAAATGATGTTTCACCCCATCGAGCAGTGGACCCTCTCAGCAGCTTGGACCACCTATGGCAGCTAAGCAGGGTTGCCCACTTTAGCACTTGGATGGGAGACCACTCAGGAAGACTGGGGTTGCTACACAGCAGCGGCAAACCACCTCTGCTTCTCACTTGTCTGGAACACCCCAGAATGTGGCTGCCATCATGAGTTGGTTCTGACTCAATGGCATGTTCTTGTTTTTGCAAGCTGGAAGGTTGGAATTTGCACTCAGGGCCGGGGCTAACACAATCCTACATTGCCCACCACAATGTGCAGCAGGTTTTCTACCATGGGGAATGTGGAATTTATTTAGTTGGCCTCAGACCCATAGCCAGGATTTTGTGGCTTGTGGGGCAGATGTTTTTCTGGTGGAGCTGAAGTTCTCAGTGCAGGAAGAAAAGGTAATTAGCCAATAGAAAGCTGCTACCATGATAGAACTCTAAACTGAAAGCTGTCAACCACTTTAGACAGTTTTCAGCTGCTGCAATTCTGATAATAAGCCAGCAGGTGGGGGTGATGAGTTAGAAGGGATCCTAGAGGTCACCTACTCCAGCCCCCTCGCTCAGTGCAGGAATTAGTCAACTACATTCTGTAGGGAGTGCATGCCCTTTAAAAATGTTTTTTTTAAAATAACTGAAAAATGCATTTACAGGAGAAATTCTTGTGGGGTTGTGCCTTTAAGAAAGGGAGCAGAGCCCCAAAAGCTACGGGCCTGGTTGGCATAGGTCTCAAGTCTCTAGATTCCAATACTGATTTTACCACTCCAGCTTTATTGCACCATACATGGGGTGGGCTGGAATAAAGCTGGAGAGGTAATTGGGGTATAGAAACTTCAGAACTGGGCCAGCTAAATTCCACATTCCCCACGGTAGAAAAACTGGTACCCATGGGGGCCCCTTTTGCCACATAAAAAGTGGGCTATAAGCCTAAGCATGTGTAACTGAAATTAATGCATGGTTCCCCTTCACCTCCATCTCCCTCCCCTCTGCCCATTTCCTAAGCTAGGATCCATCTTCTTGCACTGTCAACACCATAAACTTTGGCAGCACTGCTCACAACAATTAAGTATGGATTCCTGGAGTGAGAAGGGATGGGGATACTGTGGCACAAAAGGAAGGAAGGCAGGCAGGCAGGCAGGTGCCAAAGTAGACAGGGGTACTCCTGTAGGGAGGGCAACCAGCTCCCGGGCATCATTTAGGAAGCACTGATGGTCCAATGCAATTAAACTTCACAGGTGGCCTACAGGCGGGCTCCCCACGCCTACACCTACACCTACACGACGGCCGAATGGTGCCCCCTCCCCACCAACTTTGAACTGGTTATTCTTGGGTCCTCCTGAGTGTGTCAGTGCTTAAAGATGGTCCCTTTAATAAAATTAATTGAATTCAATACCCTAAAACTAGCTTAGGCAAGACGGCCAGACATCACCAGATGATCACCTATTAGGAGCAAGTGACACTCAGATTAACGAGGCCTTGTTAATTACTATAAGAGAGTCACCTAACTTAATAGTGAGAGAGCAGATCCAGTCAACATGATACAGTAGACAGAACACCTCCAAATGGATTTGGAAAAGGGAGACTTTCAAACCCCTTGCTTAGCCGTGCTTAACTTCCTCATAGGGGCGAGGAGAAAATCCACATGCACTGATTTCAGTTCCTTATTTTTTATTTAAACAAAAATAAATTTGGAAGCATGGAAGAAAACAAGCTGGTACACAGTACAAGTAAGAAAGCAGACAAAGTAGTGTCTTCCATCCTCTGTTTTGAGCCCCCACCCCAAAAAAAGTACTGGTAAGAAAGTTCACCGCCCCATTTGGAAGTATCAGGTGGCAGACAAAATCTGAAAACACTGGCTCCATCAATTTAATACTTCTCACATATTCTCTAAATTTAGAAGAACCTTTTGGAAACCCAAAGCCTAAATGTCTTCAATGCAACTGACCATTTCAAGGAAATAATCCAGAATCTTAGACTGATCATACACCGCCGCTAAAAATAACAGATTTCGGTTCTTTTCATCGACGACCCCAAGATCCAGCTTCTGGTTTCTAACAAGGTAATCCAAGACATCTGCGTATCCCAGCTGAATGCTCTGCAAAGCTCTGAGAAGGGAAGGGGGAAGGAGTAAAATACATTATGTTAAAGCCACCTGAATGCAAAGGTTAAACTATTGATTTGTGTTTGTCAGATTAGCAGGCAGGGGTTATTTCCCCCCAAACAACATCCAGTATCCAAAGAATTATGCAAATTAATAGAAAAAAACACTTTCAACCTGTGCTTGTTAAAGAAGCCCCCGCCCAGCTCCTTCTCCTGAGAACATGTTCTAGCAGCAGTCTGTAACGTGGCTGTCCAAAGCAACCTTGCTGCAGGTCAGGAAAACTGGGTGTGGTCCGTGCCTGCACAGGAGATCTCCCAGAAACCCCACATTGGCTAGTTACAGTCCGCTGAAGTCAACGGGCTTAGAACGGCTGTGAAGTGCCATGGGGAAAGGAGTGGTATATAAAGAACCTACGTAACAGCTTTGATAGACCGAGACTAGCCCGATCTCATCAGAGCTTGGAAGGTAAGCAGGGCCGGCAATTGGATGGGAGACCACCAAGGAAGACTGGAGTGGCTATGCAGAGGGAGGTGACGGCAAACCAGCTCTGTTCATCTCTTGTCTTGAAAACCCATGAAGTGGGACTTCATAGGGTCACTATGAGTGGGTTATGACTTGATGGCACATTTTGATGGTTGTGGGAAGTGCCATCAAGTTGCTGCTGGATTATGGGGGCCCCTTAGGCTTCTCAAGGCAAGAGACATTCAAGAGGTGGTGTGCCATTGCCTGCCTCTGCACTGCAACCCTGGACTTTTTTGGTGGTCCCCCATCCAAGTACTAACCATAGCCAACGCTGCTTAGCTTCCAAGGTCAGATGGGACCAGGCTACGTTGTGCTATCCAGGCCAGGGCGATGGTACATTTTACCTAACCTATAAAGAATATACAGAAATAAAGCTATATCAAGTAGCAAAACACACAACAGGGTGAACACAAATTCTGGTATAAACCCCAGAATGTCTCTCTGGATAGAGACTGAGGAATTTTTTTATCTTCCTAGAGGCAAAAAACCTCCACTCCATTTGTCCAAAGCCATGCAATTCCAACTGGCTTTCGGAAGTGTTGATGCTAGTTACGTATGTACTTTTCCTTAAAACTTTTATAACATCATATGTCTAGGAAAGGTCTGTATTCGACCCTCCCCCAAAATGGTAAGATAAACAGCAAAAAAACTTAAAATTTCACCAAAACTGATAGATCTGGCCAACCCCAGTTAACAGTTTAATACAGAGGTATGGATTCAGGTGGGTAGAAACAAAAGAACAAAGTTTGCGTCCAGCAGCACCTTTAAGACCAACAAAGATAATTCGGGGTGTAAGCTTTTGTGTGCACGCACACTTCTTCAGATAGTTCTTCAGATACTGAAGAAGTATGCATGCACACAAAAGCTTATTCCTAGAATTAAACTTGTTGGATCTTATAGGTGCTGCTGGAATCGAACTTTGTTCTACAGAGGTATGAGGAAAGGGTGATTGTTTTCAGGAGAGGAGTAGGAATAAACAGTAAATGGCAAGAGGAAATAAATGCATGCGTGTCCTTCAGGGACACTGTCCATATCTGGTAGTGCTTTGATTCATTCATTTAGAAAACGTGCATGCTGTCTCTCCAAGGAACCTGGACTAAGGTGGCTTCTACATGTGAAATGAAAAGGAATCAAGAAGCCAGGGCATCTGTGCCATGAGTGTGACTCCATACCAGTTGAATGTGGTAGCTGACATGGTTCCCCAACTTTTTCCCAGCTACAGGGTTGGTCTATCTCAGTGCTTTTGTCATGTAGCAAATAAAGTTGTTGAAAGAATAAACCTTTAAAAGCACCTAATGAGGTAAGATCTCTAGTAATCAGAACTTTCCCCCTATATTGTATCTCTTTTCTAAAAAAAATTTCAACAACATGCTATTAGCAAAGAGTGGCATCATTTTCACCTTCTTTTCCAGTTGACAAAACACATCCCAGAAACTATAGATAAAAATGTAAAAGGTGAGGTGGCCCAGCTCATTGAAGAACAACTAAAGATTGGAACAAAGGATGAATTGGAAAAAGAAATCGATGCGATTTTTAGGAAAAACTCGGCATATGCAAAGAGGAACAAAACCCCGAGGGAAATTCACATCAAATTTAATAGAAAAGAAATGAGAGATAGGATACTTCAAGCATCCTATGAAAAGAAAGTGATGATAGGTCAATCAGAGATTAAATTTTTGAAGGACACCCCTTGGAGGGTAAGAGAAAAAAGGCATAAATATTCAGTCTTGACCAATCTTTTAAGATCCAATGATATATCCTACAGATGGCTTTTGCCAGAGGGAGTAGTATTTAATTATATAGGGAGAAGATATAACTTAAATTCTATGTTTAAACTTGAAAAAAAAATTAGGGAAAAATGGGAAAGACTTAGGTTGGCAAGCAAATGAGGAAACATCATCATCAGAGGAAGACATGGAAGAACCTACCAACCAAACTTCAAAAAAGTAAAAAAAACAAAGGTTGAAAAAAGAAAAAAAGAGAACAGAAAGAACACCCTCTGACATACTTACCAGATTTCAATACAGAGCGAAAAAAAAAGGTAGTAAAAATAAAAATGATGAAAAATAAAAGAACCAACATTTTATCAATCAATGTAAATGGACTAAATAGCCCACAGAAGAGATCTAAAATATTTCATCAACTTGGGAAACTTAAAGTGGACATCATTTGTCTTCAGGAAACTCACATTTAAAAAGGAGAAGAAAAATATTTAGTAGCAAAAAAATTAGGAAATCTGTTCAGACGTTAAAAAGAAAAAAGGTGTGGCAATTTATGTTCAGGAATTCCAATTCAGGTCAGAAGATGGAAGGATAATTGCAATTTCGATTACAATACAAAGGGAAAAAATCTTGATAATCAATATTTATGCCCCAAACCAAAGTCAAGAAAAGTTTTACTCTCAACTTTATAAATTATTAGGAACAGCTACACATAACGATATCTGTATAATAGGAGATTTTAATGCTGTATTGGACTCTAAATTAGATAGAAAGAACTCAAAAACCAAAAAAACCCCCAAAAACCGGAAATAACCTACCAAAATTATTTCTCCAGTTGGCAGAAGAGTTTAGCTTACTAGACGTGTGAAGAGTAAGGAACATTCATAAAAAGGATTTTACGTATTTCTCCACAAGGCATAACACTTGGTCTAGAATAGAGTTATATAAATGGCTGATTACTAATTATATGCAAGATGAAACAATTAAAACAAATATGGTCTTGTGGATGAAAGATATAGGGTACACTTTGGATATAGACTCCTGGGCCAAAATCTGGAAATCATTGAAATATATGAGATCGATACCGTATAAAGAGAACATTCATAGATGGCACCAGTCGCCCAATAAAATCTCAAAATGTTTCCCCAATAGTCCAAACAATTGTTGGAAATATAAAACAAGTATAGGTACTTTTTTCACATGTGTTGGAGGTGTGTGGAACTGCAAAAATTTTGGAAAAGAGTACACAAAATAATAATGGAAATATTTAATGTTAACCTTCCAATGATACCAGAACTGTTCCTATTAAACATATTTCCAGAATATTTAAAAATGGATAGTTATGTAATCATTTATATTCTTACGTCGGCTAGAATACTAATAGCAAAAAATTGAAAATCCGACAAACTCCCATCAAGGGAAGATTTTAAAAAGGAATTGTTAGAAGTGGCAGAAATGGACAGGTTAAGTATGACCTGGCAAAATAAATTGGAAGATACCTTTTGGAAAAGATGGAATAAAGTATATATATATGAAGATTAGGATTCAGAAATAGACTCAGGACTCTTACCTAATAATTTGGATTGTATGAAGTATGTGATTTAAGTTTATAAACGTGTTTTTCCTTTTTGTATTTGTATCTTATCGAAAATAAAATAAAAAATGATGTAAAAAACACACACATAAAGCCAATTTAATTCAACAGCCTACTTTAGAACAGTGGTATTTATATAGTTCTGCTTCACAACACGTAGAATTGAAGCTGCCAAAGGGATGGGAGGTACAATGGTCTCATTCATTTTAAATGGAACTATTGACAAGGAAAGGCTGTTTCAGAATCAATTATTGCTTCACTATTCTAGACTGTGGTTTGTAAATGGTCTAGTCTCCTGTGGTGAGCCTGAATAGCCCCCTGGCGACCAAGCAAGAATGCTTTTTCTACATTAGAAGAGACTCTTTATTTCTCTTTATTTCTTTTTCAGCACACCCAGTGTTTGCCAAACTACTAATATATGAAAGTACCAGTAAAGTAGGTGACCCCAAACACTTGCAGAATAGTAGTTTGCTCGTGGACTTTTTGTGGACATATTTCCACACGACAAAGGGGAAGCATTCTAAGTGTGCTTCTACCAAAGCGGGGCAGCAATACAAAGGCAGGGTGCATGCTTCCCACGTGAGATGCGTTAGGTTCAAAGTACAAGGAACTTGGCAAACGGGGGTTGAGAAAGACTGTTCTCTTCCTGAAAACGGAGAGTCGCCGTCTGCCAGCTTAGACAGATAAATCAGCAATCTAGATTCAGTATAAGGCAACTTCATACAGTCAGCCCAAAAAAGCAGTGCTTTTTGCACTGAACGTGGCACACTTCCTGTAGCCCTGACGCACGCACCAGCTTCTTCCTACACAGAGAAATCGTACACGCACACAACAGACAATCCTTATGGGCACATGGGACATTCTTCATCATTGACAAGGGGAAGAAAACTTCCCCTTCTATGGGAGTTTGGATTCTTCCCATCAACCTGGCACTGTTTCACTTTGTATTTTTCCCCCAGCAAAGCACCAGCTTCTTGCTACCAATGGGATGTACTATGCAAGTTCATGTGAGGATGGGGCAACAATCGGGGAGTTGGTTGTGTGTTGGTTGGTAACTATGCCTAGGTATACACAGCACACTTGGTTACACAGGCTTAAGGCAGCTTTCATGGGTGACTAATAGCTAATCCTTGCAGGGGGAGTTACTTTGATTATCCTGAAATTAAATGTAACCAAGTACTGGATGCAAGAACATTGAACCATACTTGTATCCTGGTGAACACGTCCCTTGAAATCTCTCAACCCAAGAGAAATTTTATCTGAGAAATACGACAGAAACAAGGTATCTTTGCGGGCTAGTCACAAACCTGCAGATGAGCATAAATCAAAAGAAAAAAGCTGGTGCAGGTTTGACAGCTGTCCAATTAGAGCCATAATCGCTCACAGGGAGGGCGCGATTCAAGAGGTCCTGTTGCGCCAACATTAGGGGACCCACTGTGGATTGAAAGCTAATTCATTTACGGCAGCATAATGTTTGAGGAATATCGGCCTTCAACAAATGCAGGTCATAACAACTGAGATGCTTTACCCAGAAGCGAATACTAGAATGTTAGAGAGGGCTCATTCTGAGGTGAGCACGCATTAGCTATATGTCAGCCACAGGTCTTGCTGCTCCTTTGGAAGATGGGGCGGGGTTATACAGAATGGTACAATGTGGCCAATAGTCCGTGTTTCCTGAATATGTGTGGCTAACATTCATTATTTGACAGAGTAAACTACAGAGTATTTGACATGCAAACTACCACGGGCTGGACCTACAGACCTACCAGTCTGATTTTTGCCCAGTGTTGGCAGTCTGCACAGTGCCTTATGCCTAAACTGCCATCCTGTACCATACGACAGATACATGGACACAACTTGCACATCTCCACAAGCGATGCGAACAGGGAACTGCCTGAACACATGTGTAAAATTTGCATTGCACCCCCACTTTGGCCAAATCATTCCCAGATATTTCAGCAAATCACAAAAAGGTAGTATTGCAGAAGGTGACCCAAGATTATTTTAATCTCTTGCAATAAAGGTCCAAGAGAGACTTTTGCAATGCAGCTAAGAAACAAGACGGGGGGAAAAAAGCCAAGCTGCTCAAGGTTTGCGACACAAAACTTTTATTTCTCCTTTGAAACACAACTTCACATGACCATCCAGCAGCATTCTGTGTTCAAGTGTTACACCATCACAACAAGTGTCTTGCCTTCATTTGGACACACAACACCAGTTTGCTATTACAACAGTGAGAAAGCGTTTTGCTGTTCAATTCAGCACGTTCACAGATGGCCTTACGTGCCTGAAAAGGCGTGCCAAGAAAAGAAAAGAACAGAAAAATCCCAGCGTCACGATTCAAACGTTTGACCGCTGACTCCCTCCTGTGGCTCAAGGGAGTAATTCCAACAGCAGTTTCAACAAATGCACACAGTTGTACAAAACATAAATAAACTTTTCTTCTTCCATTTTAAAAAAGTTCAAATTTGTTACAGAAATATTTTATAATAAAATGCATCTTTCCCAACAGGCGCCCATGTCAGATCTTCAAATTTAGCAGCTCACAAGTACCAGACACAAATCCCCTATGACTCCACCAGACACGAATCCCCTTTTTCTTTTTTAAACAGGAAAACACTGGGATTTACCCAGCTGAGGGTGGGCATGACATCCACAGCGGAGGCCGGTGTAGGTGGCGGTGGGGAGAGCACGACAAAAATTTTCCACAAGCAGGTTCAGTGTCCTTTCCCAAATGGAGTGAGCCCTCAAAATTTTATTGTTTAAAAGGCAGCAGATTCCTCTGAAAATAAGTCCCACTTGAAGTCAGCAAAGGGATGTCTGAGGAATGATACCTTACACTGCTACTGAATACTGAGACAATCCCATGCACCTTCGAGCTGTACCATAGACATTTTAGGTCTGCAGGGCTTTGCCACGAACCCCCCCCCCCCCCCCCCAAAGACAAGTTTAAGCATAAGAGCATCATCACTATTATGCTGTGGCTTTTGGCATTACATATAAAAATTAATGCAGGCACATACTGAGTGTTCAAGGATTATATAAAAGCATTGTCTGACGATGGTCATTATCCACCAGGAACTTCACAAGCTTATCTGAAAGTTAGTTTCACAAGTTAGTTCACAAGTTTATTGGAACCTGGTAGATCGTGTACAGTGTCTTCGGTCAAAGCACTGCAGCCTTAGCATCAGTTCTAATTAAACACAATATGAAGGAAAATGAAGACTAATGAAGATTATTCCTCTCTCTCTCTCAAGATGCAAAGTTCTCTTACCTTTCTTTAACCACGTCACAGGACTGCTTTTTATCACTGGAAACAGAACTCTTGACATGTTGCTCAGAAGAGATCTGGGTATTGACCAATGCCTTATAGAACTGAATTTTAAAAGCATGACATTGTTTAGTCAATCTTACAACTTCATTTGAATTCTTGCCGTTTTAAAATATATATATATACCTTCAGATCTTCTAGAAATCTAGAGGTCATGAACAATGCACCCCAGCGTCCACATGTGAGATCTCAATTTCACCAAATTACTTGGTGAAAGTGGAATAAATCCTCAAAGATGTATTATGTAGATGAAACGATCCCCCCAAACACTCCAGCCCCCCCCCTTCTGAAAACAGTAGAATTTGCTGCAGTGTGAGCACTCCGCTGTTAGACTACTTTACGGACCTCAACTGCAAACCGTAAAGGGGATTTATTGAAAACAGGCATTCCTCCCAACTGCCTTGACCCCACCAGCAGGTCAACCTTTCTTCCAGATTTTTACGTCCAGAAGCTACTCAATAAAGAGTCGTAAGCTGATAACTCTGATGCTTTTAGATATAATTTCATATTGAGCAAGTATACCACGTCTAGCTACCTCCAAAAGACAAAGAACAGCACCATATACAAGCTTTCTTTGACAGTTAAATAATTCTAATAGTGCAAGAGAAATTTTGTTAAGAGTAGATTTGCCACAAACATAAAGTGCAGAAATACGAAAGATGGTTACAGTATAACCCACAATTCAATCAAGATGAAGTATCTCATTCCTTATAGATTGTAATCCATACTCTGAAGTAAGCGTCATTAGACTACATGGGACTTCTGAACAATCAGATTTACCACTGGGACGCTAGTCTTCTAGAAGTTGGAATAAGATCACAATCCGGCCCCACTGAACACACTGGGAGGTACTTCAGTGTAAACACACCCGGGGGGGGGGGGGGGGGGAGGCTCAGGCTTCACTGTGATTCAGTTCAGTTTAAAAGAGATTTGGATCACACGGTTTGGAACTTTACTAAATCAAGCCTCCTTCTGATTTCTGTTGGAATGTTTCAGTTCCCTTTCAGGTTTTTTAATCAGCAAATGCAAGGCAAAAAACACACACAATTCACATGAACACGCAAGTGCATTAAAATCAGTTCTTTAAGACACATGTTTAGAAACTTTAGAAAATCACACACACTTTGGCCAGTATACAAAGAGCTATCTTATAACGATTTATTTTCTCCCCCCCAAAACCCACCAGTGACATGCACAACCCCCTCCCCCAGATGCTGCTTCCAAGAGTTTGTCAAAACGGGTGGGATGCTGTTCAAAAATCTCAATTCCCTTTGTACTCAGGGACTCATCCTCACAGTTCTTTGCATGCTGGCCACAATCGATAATCCCTTAGCGCTTAGCTATTATGGCAGTTCAAAATGCTATGTTTACAGCAATACCCTAGTATCTATTGAGAAACCCTTCTGGCTTTTTTAAAAAAAGATGACCCATAAACCTCACAACTAAGATGCATGTGGTTTCCCCGGAAAAATGAGTTAGATGTGAGCAGCTCTTACAGCAAATCCCATCTTTAGCTCCGGAGATCCGGGACAAATCATCTTGGTAGCTCGGCCCCCTTTTAAGCAGAGGTGAGAGAGGAGGGGGGCTTCAACCCCGTCTCCCTTGCACATTTTGGGCCATGTGAGACTATTCTTCAGCAGTACCTATGGTTATTATGAGGTTTTTAAATGAGCCTTTGGGACAATTCCTCTCAAAACTGTGTTGCTTTTATTTGTTTTTGAACATCTCAGAATCAGAGAAAGGCTCCTGCTCACAGCATCAGTTATAAGTTACTAAGACCATTCCATAACAGCACAGAAATGCAGTTCTTGTCTACCTAAAAGTGAAACAGCTTCCTCACAGTTATTCTTTGCAATCTGCTACTCCAGGGTGTCAGCTACAACAGAAGCCCAGATTTATGGGCCAGCAACCAAGAGGCTCAGACTCCAAAAATCAAAGAGAGCGTGCACAGGTAAAGTCACACTTCGAAAAGTTAAAAGGGGGGGGGGGGGGAGACTCCCCATTGCCCAAGAATCACTTGCGGAGCTCCCAAGCGGGACAAAGACTTGCCTCACCAGCAGCCTCTCACTCGCTTCTGCGCTCTGGCCTTTAACCACACAAAAAAGTGGCAAGACCACAAATGTGGCCAGTGTCAGCTCTCAGCACCTTCAGCTAAAAAATCCAATGCAACAGACCAGGGGCAGGGTGGGAATTTCTGCCTAAGAGACCAGGGCAATCCACTGCCAATCAGAACCGGCTAGGAGAACCGGGGGTCTCAACTAAGTTAGTCCCTTATATCCCTCAACACAAGGTACCAGAAATGCAAGGTTGGAACTGCCCCTATGGATAACTACTGAGAGGAGATGTCTGTCTTTTTTTCCTCCCCAGGGCTAAAGAAACTGGGAGGAGACAGGAACCGCCTACTAATACTTGTCAAGTTCACAGTTTAGCAAGGGGGCTGGCAGAGAACTGGGCAGCAGAGCCCCTCGACTCTGAAGCCATGCTCACTTCCAAGTAGGTCTTAGGAATGTCAGGTAAAGCACTCAGATGTACATTAGTCCTAGATCTCTGCCACTGAATCAGAACTGCAGGGAAGCCACAACAGCGTTCAGAGAAATGCCGCTTTTTTGTGCCGACCTCTGGAAAAAGCCACAGGGAAAGCTGCTACTCTGCATCTGTGAAATGTCACTTGCAGTCTCTTTTAAGAGACACACGTAGGAATTGGAAACATTAGGAATCAGAAACGTGCTCTGCTAATGTTACGGCAGTGGGTAACCTTCCAACATTCTGCAAAGGACAGGTCATTTTGAACACAGACACCGTACAACACCAGCCAAAGCTGGGGGTCTGCTGCTTTGCATGGCATGATTTAAGGGGCACTTCTGAAACACTTTGCATGGATGCCCAAAAATGTAACGTACGTCCACAGCAAATGCATGCTTTCAATCATGTGTGGGACAGGGGTGCAAAGAGCCAGGAATTACTGCATTCCCTTGCCCTCCATACATTCAGTAGAAAAATAAATGTGCGAAGCATTCCACAGTCGTGTAACGGTCAACCAAAGTCCTGTTAAGGCTTGTATGGGAACAAATATGTGTTAGCAAGAAGCTGGTTCTGCAACCGACATCTAAACAAGAGTGGCCCCCTGACTAAAGAAAACTTAACAAAAAGCCAAGATTTTAATCCAATGTGCGTATAACTAAAAGCAGCCCTGAAGGGATGAAAAAACACAACACGATTTGTATGATACATACATAATTCACAGCCAGGGCCACCTTAGAAGGGGTATTCCCTCATTCTGAGAAGGAGAAACAAGTTGGTGGTTGCCACCTAGTGTTTAAGCATTTGTATTGAAAATAAAACTTTCCCCCCAAAAGAAAACTCTGCTCCTTGATCGTTTGGGGGCACTTGTGTAATTAACCTAACCATCTCCTCTCCTGAACACAGCAGCTCTACTATTCAATAATTTCAAAATAGTCAAACTTCTCCACTTAATTAAAAAAAAAATCATACAATAATTGAGAGCTCACTCCAATTGTGATGCCCAAGGCTGCGTTCAGACACCACAACTGAACCAATGCGTCTACGGCTTCTGCATACCCCTTGCTCCTTCTTCATTGCAGAGAGGGCTTGATAAAGGAATTATGGCTAAGAGCCAACGCTGGCTACCTGCTATGTACCATACAAATGTGAGACAGGTAAGCAAGTTAACCTGAGTTGGCTTAGAATTGCAGCTTGTGCGGGGTAAACCCACACCACCAGCTGACCTACACACCTGCATTGCTGTGTCATGGGCCACCAGAGTTAGTTTCTTCTCACAGTTCTCCATACAAGAGAAGGGGAGAGGTGGAACACCCACCCCAAGCAACAGGACAGATTTGTGAACGTCAGCTGAACGCAGGTTACAAGTGACACCTGAACGCAGCTCTAATGGCATTGAACTTTGGTTGCCCAGGTAAGTATGCTAAAATACCTACTGAAATTCTCCTTCACGGTACTTGCTGTGCCTTAACGTACTTTACAGGGAATATCCAAACAACGAGCGGAAGCGCATCAGAACTATTGTGGCTTTACCTTCACTATCGCATGCCAGAGATTTGCAAGAACAAATGCTCGTATGGCTAGCAACCACTGGGCTATCTGAACATTCTTGGTCGTGTACTGTATACTCGAAAGCATTTTCTTATATGCCGATGTTTGATCCGAAGACATAAAGTTTAGGTAGTCAAGGAAAACGTACAGACTCTGGCTGCTGACGAGTCCTGTAGGGTATTCGCTCAGCGCCGCAGCCAGGATGGTGTTAAAATCGAGAGGCTGAAACTCCCCAGAGTCTGATCCCTGAAGAAGTGCGAGGCGGAGTTTGTCCTCAATGATCCCCATTTCCAGTTCCAACAGCTGCTGCTTCTGATTGTGCTGGAGTTCCGACAGCCAGAAGTGTGCAAACTGAACAAAGTTATCCCCAGAGCAGCTCCACGCACCCAGGTCGCTCATAAAACCATGGGCTTTCCTCTGCCAGCCTGTCACAGCAGTGCTATCAAAGCGACTAAACGTCTTCTCAAACGCATCCTTTTCCGGGGAGAAGAGCAACCCCAGAAACTGCTTGGCGGGCCCGGCTCTGCCCCCTGCATCGCTCAGACAAGGTGCCATCTTGTTGCCAATGTGAGGCAGCGGGACAGCTTTAAAGAGACTGCAGTTCCTGATCTTCAGAGAAAACAACTCCTGTTGTATATTACCGTTTTCCTCCTGGGCACTGTTCCCTAGAGAATGGATCCTTGGAAGGTGAAGAATATCATTCTGACGACTCAGGGCACTTCTGCGTACCTGTACAGACCCCAAGTCATCTTCCTTCTCCAGGTTCATGCAGGAGATTGGCAAGGCATGCCTCTCCTGTAAACTCTGCATTGTACAGAACCGCAGGGCACGTCAGAACGCTTTGGAGGAGCAGCATAAGTCACGACTTAGTGGATCTCAATATGAACCTAAGACAAAAACAGAAAACAGAAACCAGGACAGTTACGACACTCACTGCTGCTCGAACAACCAACTGAGGGAAAGTTATCTTGTACTGACTTCTCCGTTCTCACACCCGTTCCACTGAATAAACAAGTGTTTCCAAAAGAACGTGCAAGGTACCTTAACAAAAAAGCTTGCTGGAAGAAAAAGGTATTTTCCTCCTCCAGAAACAAAGGAACTTAAAAAATAACGGAGCAGTGGTTTTAAGGTAGTGGAGCCCCTTGCCTAATATTAGCCCACCCACCCCCCGATTAACCAATTACAGTCTCTGGTGGTTAATCGACTAACTTTGTAGCCCTAACCATCACCTCTTACAACTCTTTTCGTGACTCAAGACATCCAAAAGCCCCACCTTTAAAGTACTTGATCTTCACAGGTCAGTGGAATGAGGCACTTACTCCAATCACAGAAAACCCTGGGCTGACTTTCTGCTCCTCCTAACAACTCCGTTCTAAAGTGCTTCTTCCCATGTTAGAGACAATCCAAAGAAAAGTTTTAGGATTCATGAAAGGTTTACTTTTAGAGCATGCATCCTTCCGTCCTTGTGCATCTGTCCTTTTTCAAACCAACCAGGGAAACCCACTTTTCTGCTCTTGTTAGGGGATGAAAAGCATCAGTCGTCAGCCAACAAACCAGACGCCAGAATACTTATTACATAAACAATACTTCACTCCAACCAATAGGATGCTGGTGTGCGAATTATGAGGTCATCATCAGAATTCATTCTTGAGCATTATTTTCATTCAGGGCGCGCACCTCAGAGCAATCTCAAAGTTTGGATTCTGTGAAGGCGAGGGTATTTTTAGCTCTTTACCACATGAAGCAATCTTTTCCACAGAGCGTGTCAAAGACCCTTTCAAGGCCTAACTCATACATGCAAGAGAATGGGGTGTTAAAATGGAGTGCACCATTCCAGTTTTGAATATCCCCTCACATTAAAAGCTCCATGTGAGCAGAGAACTAGCTGAACAAGAAGAGTCCCATCGACCTCTTGTTCCTTGCTGTGCTGATTTTCTGTTTACGGGGATAAATTCAGGTGGGTGGCCGTCTTGGTCTGAAGCAACAGAACGAAGTTCTGTACAGTATTGAAACTGCGTGGACTCAAATATAGAAAAATAATATAAAAATTAATAAATCAGTTAATTTTAAAGAGAATAATTATAAAATGTTTTACAGATGGTATATAATTCCAGAAAAATGATCACATATGATCAAGGGAATGACGATTAACCGCTGGAAATGTCAGGATAAAGAGGGTAATTTTTATCATATGTGGTAGACTTGCGTATTAGCAAAAGATTACTGGAAAGAGATCCATGAGTGGTTGCAGAGAATATTGAAGGAGATGTGCCATATAAACCTGAACTGTTTCTGTTAAATATATTACCGGAATGTTTAGATAAGAAACAAAAACATATCATTGTATATGTGGTTAACAGCAGTGAGAATTTTGTATGCGAAATATTGGAAAGTGAACCAGGCGCCAACAGATGATGAATTGATTGAAAAGATTTTAGAAGTTGCTAAAATGGATATTCTATCGGAAAGGCTAAAAAATCATGACGACCAAGAGCTGGAAGCAGTATGGGAATCATTTTATTTGTGGACCCAGACGAGAGACTAGAGAGGTAGATTTTGAATGTATAAATCCTAATGATAATCAGAAAATACCTGTTAAACAAAGGAATGGTGTATGTTTGCTTGTAGAACTTGATTTAACTGGTGTAATTTGTTAGATGATTCTCTGTGCTCTACTGTTTCCTGGATATCATTACCCATACCTTGTTCCTCCCCTCCCCTACCTTTTCTTATGGAAATTAATAAAAATCTTAAATACAAAGATCCAGTATCAATAAGGCTAGATTGAAGGCATATATAAACAGTAAGAAAACCAATTTAACGGGAATGGACAGACAATCTTGAACAAGATGCAATAATGGGTGGTATCCCCTCTCCACACCAGTGAGGAATGCAGGAGTCCAGTTCTCTGCTGATGCCCATCTGTTTTTGTTCTCTCTTCCTGTACAACTTCAAAAGGGACAAGAACTCTACGCACTCTTCTCATTCAAAATTACAACCAACCAGGAACCAGCAAAGTAATTTGCAAGACATGGGGAGAGAATGGACCTTCCTTCTCAAGTCTAAGTCTCCATCTGCAGTGTAGTCCAGGAGGGCTCAGACCCAGGGAACCTACCCCCGCCCCCCCAATATTTTGAAGTCCCACAGTCCTGACCCAAGCAGGCCACCAGACCTAACTGGATCATCCAGCAAAGCTCAGACACAGGCAAATCTCCCACAGTCTGAAGAGGTACAGTCGAGGAAGACCACCTACACTCTGAAGTGGTACAACCCAAACCCAGGCAGACCACCTGTACTAGGAAGTGGTACAGCCCAAACAAATCTCCCTCCCACACTCTGAAGTGGTACAGCCCAAACCCAGGCAGTGGTACAACTAAAACTCAGGCGGACCACCTGCACTAGGAAGTGGTACAGCCTAGACAGACCTCCCTCCTATACTCTGAAGTGGTACAGCCCAGACTCAAGCAGACCACCCGCACTCTGCAAGTGGTACAGCCCAGACCCAGGCAGATCACTCCCACTCTGAAGTGGTACAGCCCAAACCCAGGCAGACCACCTGCACTCTGAAGTGCTACAGCCCAAACCCAGGCAGACCACCTGCACTCTGAAGTGGTACAGCCCTAGACAAACCTCCCTCCCACACTCTGAAGTGGTACAGCCCAAACCCAGGCAGACCACCTGCACTCTGAAGTGGTACAGCCCTAGACAAACCTCCCTCCCACACTCTGAAGTGGTACAGCCTAGACCAGGGGTGGGCAAACTGTGGCTCAGGAGCCGCATGTGGCTTTTTCACATATATTATGTGGCTCCCAGCAGGGCGGCTGAGGATGCTAAATAAGATTAGCAAACAAATATCATTGGACAAATTAATATCATTATCAATCTCTGCTTTTACCCCTTTTGTTATTATTTTTGGCAGTCTCATTTAATGTTAATAAAAAGCAAATTTGCTTATTTTCCAATAAAAGCAGATAATATTTGTTCATGTCTTGTGCCTCTCAAACATCTGATGTTTATTCTATGTGTTAAGCAAGTTTGGCCACCCCTGTTCTAGGTGGCTCTTACGCAGAGCAAGTTTGCCCACCCCTGGCTTAGACAAACCTCCCTCCCACACTCTGAAGTGGTACAGCCCTAATCCAGGCAGACCACCTGCACTCTGAAGCAATGTTCCCTCTAAGGTGTGGAGTATTGTGAGCAAAAATTCTACTTTGTGAGTTACTGGCATTAAAGTTGTGAGCGATCGATTTGGCTCCTGCCTAAATTAGTTTGCTCTGAGGCCATCCTTCCTGAGCAAAGACAAAAATGTGTGAGCTGGAGGCTAAAAAACTGTGAGCTAGCTCACACTAACTCAGCTTAGAGGGAACACTGCTCTGAAGTGGTACAGCCCTAGACAAGCCTCCCTCCCACACTCTGAAGTGGTACAGCCCAGACCCAGGCAGACCACCTGCACTCTGAAGTGCTACAGCCCTAGACAAGCCTCCCTCCCACACTCTGAAGTGGTACAGCCCAAACCCAGGCAGACCACCTGCACTCTGAAGTGGTACAGCCCTAGACAAGCCTCCCTCCCACACTCTGAAGTGGTACAGCCCAGACCCAGGCAGACCACCTGCACTCTGAAGTGGTACAGCCCTAGACAAGCCTCCCTCCCACACTCTGAAGTGGTACAGCCCAGACCCAGGCAGACCACCTGCACTCTGAAGTGCTACAGCCCTAGACAAGCCTCCCTCCCACTCTCTGAAGTGGTACAGCCCACACCCAGGCAGACCACCTGCACTCTGAAGTGGTACAGCCCTAGACAAGCCTCCCTCCCACACTCTGATGTGGTACAGCCCACACCCAGGCAGACCACCTGCACTCTGAAGTGGTACAGCCCTAGACAAGCCTCCCTCCCACACTCTGAAGTGGTACAGCCCAAACCCAGGCAGACCACCTGCACTCTGAAGTGGTACAGCCCTAGACAAGCCTCCCTCCCACACTCTGAAGTGGTACAGCCCAAACCCAGGCAGACCACCTGCACTCTGAAGTGGTACAGCCCTAGACAAGCCTCCCTCCCACACTCTGAAGTGGTACAGCCCAAACCCAGGCAGACCACCTGCACTCTGAAGTGGTACAGCCCTAGACAAGCCTCCCTCCCACACTCTGAAGTGGTACAGCCCAAACCCAGGCAGACCACCTGCACTCTGAAGTGGTACAGCCCTAGACAAGCCTCCCTCCCACACTCTGAAGTGGTACAGCCCAAACCCAGGCAGACCACCTGCACTCTGAAGTGCTACAGCCCTAGACAAGCCTCCCTCCCAAAACTGTGAAGTGGTACAGCTCAGACCCAGGCAGACCACCTGCACTCTGAAGTGCTACAGCCCTAGACAAGCCTCCCTCCCAAAACTGTGAAGTGGTACAGCTCAGACCCAGGCAGACCACCTGCCGTCTCCCTCTCTGAAGCGGGGCGCCTGAGGAGAAGGCCGGGCCGGGCCGGCAGGGCTAGGGCCAGGGAGCGAGCGAGCGCCCCCCCCGCCCCCCCTCCCGGGCTCACCTGCAGCCTGACGTTGAGCATCATGGAGGCGACAATATACAGATAAGGGAAGTTGATGCGGAGTTTCCAGGCCAAGTCGAAGAAAACGAGGAGGGTGCGGGTCAGCCCCTGGCAGAAGACGCCGTAGGAGCGGGCGGCCGCCGACTGAGAGAGCCGCGCAGCCAGGGCCGAGAGCAGCGTCGCTGCCGCCATAAACGCTCCGGCCCGACCGAGCCTCCCAGGCCCCGCCTCCCTCCTCCCGGGTCCCGGATGTCAACGGAGGGGGCCGAACCTCCCCCGTCGGGCCGGTCTGCATCCGGGCACTCGGGCTTCGGGTGACGTCACCGCGGCGACGCTTCGTTAGGGGCGCGCGATCCGAGGCGTCTTTTCAGTCCTCGGCCGAGCCCTTCCCCTCATAGAGAGGCGGGAAGGAGCTAGAGCGTCGTACGAAGAAACGGCAAAACCTGATCGGCCGCTTCAAACGCAAAAGTAAACAGGGGGGTTTCACCATAGACATGCTGAGGGATAGAGCGCCGCCGCCCCCCCCCCCCCAGAATACCGTCGCCGCAATCTGACCTTCCGGTTGCAAAGGGAATGCCTCTTATCAGAACCGGGGTACCATTTGGATCTTCCTTGAAGAAACCCTTGGACGTTTTGTACCGGGAAACTGGAACGGGCGTTTCCGTTCCGTTAAAACGAGATGCGTTGACAGACAATAACGGCACGGCGTGACTAGCCTTTGAACTATCTCCTGCCGTGGCGTTCCACTGGTACCGGAAATTTAGACTGCGTGTCGCTTTTTCCTATCTCTATGTTCCGGCTGGGCTCTTCGGGGCTGGAGCGCGGCGCGACCGCTAGGGGGAGCAGGGAGATAACAGCGCGCACGCATGCGCTGTATCTTCTCACCGGCCTTTCCTTTCCCCCAGTATTCTTGCTGGCTGTATCAGTTCTCACGAGTCGGTGCGCTGTCTGTCACCCACCCCTCCTGGAAGAGGGCAGAAGTGAATAGACTTTCCTGTCATTTACATTAGCTGGAAACCAAGTTTACCTAAAAATAGAGTACTACCCAACGTATACCTAGAGATGCCACGCAATGCTCCCTCTAAGCTGTGGAGCCTTGTGAGCAAAAATCCTACTTTGTGAGCTGCTGGCATTAAAGTTGTGAGCGAGCGAGTTGGCTGCTGCATGAATCAGTTTGCTCTGGAGCCCTCCTTCCTGAGCTAAGACTAAAATCTGTGAGCCGGAGGCTAAAAGACTGAGCTCGCTCACACTAACTCAGCTTAGGGGGGACGCTGGATGCCAGCCTCCAGGCTACAGAGATCAGTTCTGGAGAAAATGGATGCTTTGGAGATCGGACTCTGTGGCACTGAACCCCTCTGAGCTCTCTGTCCTCCCCAGACTCCATCCCCAAATCTCCAGGAGTTTCCCAACCTGGACGTGGCAACCCCACCCCGCCATCCCCTGCTGGTGGCCAGGAGGGACCGGGCACCCCTCCCTGGCAGTTAGCACTGGTGAACATAGAGGGATTTAATTCTGGATACAGATGCACAGAACTATGTTTTTAACATCTAAATAATCAGGGGTCATTTTGAGAAGGAGCTCGGGGGAGCGCAGCTCTGGGAGTTGGTGCCAGCCCCCACCCCCCCAGTGGGGGAATGCCTGCTTGTGTCATGGCTGCAGCAAAATGACCCCGTCCCCTGGAAAGGTCCTTGTTCCTCCGACCAGCCTTCTGAAGGCTTCAGCCACCACTGAAGCTCTCCTCCCAGAATACGGGTATTTCTGAGGCTTGGATTAGTAGCTGTCCCCTCTCTGCCAGCTAGCTTTCTTTCTTTCTTTCTTTCTTTCTTTCTTTCTTTCTTTCTTTCTTTCTTTCTTTCTTTCTGTCGATCTTTCCTTCATTCCTTCGATCTTTCCTCCCTCCTTCCTTCCTTCCTTTCTTCCTTCCTTCTCTCTCTCTCTCTCTCTCTCTATTCTTTCTTCCTTGCCTTCTGACATACTTCCAGCGATGTCAGGTGGTGTAGCATATGCAAATAAGTTATGCTAATGAGCTCCTGCATCTTTTTTTCTACGAAATGACCCCTGTAAATAATCTGCAGTACACTATGGATCATGGTTCAGAGGCCTGGGCTGTTAACTTCTACACTGTCTATACTACAAATACATAGAATCTGAAGATAGATTCAGGTGTGTTGCCGTGTTGGCCTGAAGCAGCAGAACAAAGTTCTAGTCCAGTGGCACCTTCAAGACCAACAAACATTTATTCAAGGTAGGGGCGTAGAGTTTTGGAAATCCCGGGGGGGGGCTCCTTTTGCGCGTGCGCTCGCTGGAGCGATGTTCTCCCCCCCCCCCCCCCCGGGAAACCGCCCCGCCTCCCCGGGCCCTTCCGAGGCCTGCCAGCCGCTGCTGCCGGTGCCTCTCTCTCCCCCCCCCCCCCGCCCGCCACCCCTTCCCTCTCCGTCTCCAGCAGTGGCGACCGGGCCTCGGAAGGACCCGGGGAGGCGCGGCGGTAGGCGCTCCGTTTTCCCGGGGGCGGCTGAGCCCCCCCCCCGGGAAATTTCGGGGGTGGCTCAAGCCCTCGAGCCCCCCCCCCCCCCCGTACTCTATGCTTATGATTCAAGGGATAAACTTTTGTGTGCACACACACTTCTTCAGATACATTGAAATGGAAGTTACCCATCCATATATATATATATATATATAGGTAGAGGGTGAGCTGCAAATTAGCATACAGCATAATGAAGGTGTTTAACAGATGCCAGGACCACACGGGAATACCATAGTTTATAGGGTCGCCATTTGTTTGGGTTTAATTCTGGGGGGAGGACATGGTGAAGGAAATAAATAACATCAGAATGGGAAACTGATGGGCAGATGTTCCCTTCTTAACTGGGATGTTGAGAGTAATTAACTGAGCCCCTGTTATTCTGCTCCACCCATCTCCTCTCAAGCAGGGAGGCAACAGGGAAGCATCCTCTTCTCTGAGGTGGAGCGATTGGCTGTGAAGTGCATCTCCTCTGTCCCCAGGCCAGAGAAACACATTCCGATCTACTGTTCCAAACTGCATTACATTTGACTATTCATTACATTACAATCTACTTATGCAGTAGTCTAAATAAGAAATAAAGAGGATGTATAGCCCTTCTGGAGGACTGGTGAGAATACAGACGCAAGGGCTGAACGGTGTTAGTCTTGAATTTTAAATTGTAGTTTGTGGGAAATTCTCTGAGGGATCCCTAGAACTGATGGCACCACAGGAAAGAATCATCTTCAGCATCCCGTGTGTTCTTTGAAGATCTTATTTTTTTATTTCTTTTCTCGTTTTACAGCACAGTTTTGTATGCATGAGTTATCCTTGCTTTATATATTAAACTGGCACACTAGCATCTGTACGTTTGTATTTTTTGTGTCACGTACAAATGCAGACTTATTTCCTCTATGCTTGTGGAAGCTTTTTTATTTTTAAGACAAGAACAGCTGAAATGCGGGACTATCTTAAGCGCACACCAGCGCTGAGTAGTCCATGTTGACTTGCATTACAGCCTTTTTCAATCCCATGCACAGTTACTCCGAGTTAAGCCTATTGATTTAAGTCTGGAGTGACTCTGCATAGGGGCTGTACCGTATCCGGCATAAATACACTTGCAGGGTAATCAGGTCTGGGTGGTGAACTTTTTGCATGAAGTAAATTTCATGTCCAAGATAGCTTCTTTTGCAGTTAAGAGGCCAACAATGTTAGACAATACTTTTTAAAAGTTTTTTATTATTATTTTCAAGTTTTTATTCATGTTTCATTTACAGCATAAAGTATACATATACATAATAGGCTTATTCCTAGATTCTTATCTGAAGGCTGCTACATTCTACTTTTATACATTCCATACATTTTGTGGTTTTGCTTTGTTGGCTTTACCATAAGTGCAGAGTGTTTAATGCAACAGGTATTGTTTCTTTAGAGGTTAGATATTCAATAATGGGTGACCCTATATTTGTAATGTTTTTATGTTTACCTTTGGGGGGGGTTGTTTCATAATGTCTGAGATTTTTTTTCCATTATGTAAATATTCCAGATTTTCTCATACCAGAGATTTATTGTTAAATTGTTTTTTAGATTTCCATGTAGCTGCTATTGCTGTTTTAGCTGCAGATATTAGCATGGCAATTCTTATTTTTTGTGCTATAGGTAGTTTGCTTTCTTCTCTAAGATTTAATAACAATGCTTCATGTGTTTTGTCTATTGTTTGTTGTGTTATATTTTTTATTTCTTCTATTATTTTATCCCAGAAGGATGATACTATTGGGCATTCCAACCAGCAATGTTTGTAATTGCCGGTTTAGCCACAATTTAAAAAGACCGTCATTCCATGGTAGAGCACGCATTTTGCAAGCAGCCACACCCAGGCTCAGCGCCTGACATTTCCAGTTAGAAAGGATCTGGGCCTGGGGTCATGAGCATTGGGAAAAACCCCTCTCTGTCTAAGACTCTGGAGAGCCGCTGCCAGTCAGAGCAGAAAAGACTGAGCTAGATTAGACAGGCCAGTGGTCTGGCTGGGTAGAAGGCAGCATCGTGTGTTCACATAAAATTAAAACTGACGTGGTTACTTGAAGAAAGGTGCGATAAAAAGCAATGGCCTTATTCCTCCGTCTTTTATACTGTGTCACATGGCATCAGATTTTCCAGAATTGCATCAGCATGATTCTTCTAGCGGCCCACACCCACGTACAGTAATCATGCTGGGCTAGTGCCAGCAAACACATAATCACGCCTCACGCCCAGTGTTTCAGACTGGGTTTTAAAAAGGACTTCCTCTTCTCCTCTAAGAACAAAAGGTTTTAGAGTTAATGTTAGAAAAACAAAAATAATGACAAAAAACTGTACCATGTCTCAAATTTCACATATCCAAAAAATCTCAGGTTTTGATGTGCAGAAAAGGATTAAGTACTTGGGAGGAGTAATACTAACAAATCGTTGTAGTTCTATTGTACAAGATAACTATATGAAACTATTGGCAGAAATCAGAAAAGATCTCAAAAAATGGGAAGATATGCAGATCTCATTTATTGGGATTAGGGTTGCCAAGTCTAGGTTGGAAAATACCTGGGGACTTTGGGGATGGAGCCGGGAGAGGGCAGGGTTTGGGGAGGGGAGGGGAGGGGCCTCAGCATGGTAGAATGCCATAGAGGCCACCCTTCAAAGCAGCCATTTTCTCCAGGGGAACTGATCTTTGTCAGCTGGAGATTAGTTGTAAAAGCAGGGGATCCCCAGGCCCCACCTGGAGGTTGGCAACCCTAATTGGGATAATAAGTACAGTTAAAATGAACAGTTTACCAAGATTGATATTTTTGTTTCAAATGATGCCACTGCTGCAAAATCAGAATTTTTAAAAAGCACTGGATAAACTTGTTATGAAATTTATTTGGCAATCTAAGAAACCGAGGATTAAAATGAAATTACTTCAAGATGTGAAGGAGAGAGGTGGATTTGCACTTTCAGATTGGCTAGCATATTACCAGGCTGCCTCGGTAATGTGGGTTAAAGAATGGATTACTTGGGAAAACGCACAGGTGCTGACGCTAGAGGGACATGATTTACTGCTTGGTTGGCACGCATTTATGTGGTGTAATAAACAGAATATACACAAATATTTCAAACAACATATGGTAAGATCCTCTTTGATGAGAACATGGCTTAAAATCCAAAAAGCGTTTTATGAAAAAAATCCAAAATGGGTAGCACCTTTAGAGGCATTTACGAACCCCAAACTACATACTAGTAATCTATTGGGAAGATATGAAAATTTATTGGACGATAAAGGTAATTTAAAAACACAAGAAACACTGCAAAAGCAAGGGATGAGTCTGAGCTGGTGGGAAAGACTCCAACTGGAATCCAAGTTTGTAAAAGATAAAAAACAAAGACTATTATGATCCATATATTGAAATAGATAAAATATTATTATATGGGGAACAGAAATATATTTTTAAAAACTTTATACAGCATTACTGCAGTGTAAAATGCAAGATGAAGAGGTTAAAACAACAATGATTGTATGGGCTCAAAATCTAGTGCACAATATTAAATTAGAATAATGGAATAAGGTTTGGAAAGTTAATATTAAGTTTACAAGAGCAGCATCTATAGATGGCATTTAACACCAGATAGATTGGCAAAACTGTCTTCAAATATGCCCAGTATATGTTGGAAATGCAAACAAAAAAACAGGGTCTTATTTCCATATGTGGTGGACATGTGAAAAGCAAACAAAATTGGATAAATATTCATGACATGCTTTAAAAAATATTGAAAACTGACCTTCCTTTCTTACCCGAACTATTTTTGTTGAATATAATTCCTGCTCAGTATAAAAAAATGGATTGTTATCTTATTATATACATTATAACAACAGCCAGAATTATGTATACAAGATACTGGAAAAATGAAGATATACCCAGCAGGGAGGACTTAATATACAGATTGATGGAGACAGCAGAAATGGACAAATTATCTTTAATGATCCAGGAAAAGGAGATGAAGTCTTCAGAGAAATGTGGTCAAGATTTTACAGCTGGATGCAAAATTTAGTTTAGGAACAAAATTTATAGATAGGTGCAAAGGAGATAAATAATGTAAGGATGAAACAAACAGATTTAAAAGTGTGTAAACTCTTCCTTTAATTATTTAAGTTGAAAATAAATAAAGACTTAATGCCAAAAAAAAGAACAAAGAGTCTGCGTTTCAGAAACTCAAAGAGTGAGCAAATCCAGATTCTCAGATAAATCAATATTCAGGTTTCAAGATACAATACCAGCCCAGGGGAATTTTTTTCTTCTGAGAGTATAACAATTCAGTATTGTTTGTGCAACTGCTGGCTGCACTTTAGTTACCACCCTAAGTTCTTTTTTAAAAAAATTAATAAGAAACAGAAGGGCAGAAAGGGAAAAGAAATCTTGTACGCAAGCTTGTCCATATTAGATAAATTTAAGCCTTAAAAATGCAAAAAAAAGAGGGTCAGATGGGGAAAAAATAATTCTTAGCCATTGGGCATGGAATTGCTCTAATACTGCTAACAGTCACGAATGCATCTACAGTGCAATACTAAATAGAGTTACGCCCTCCTTTGACATCTGTGGGCTTAGAAGGATGTAACTCTGTTTAGGCCTGAGATGCAAGATTTTACATGTTGCAGTTTAGCTAATAAAATCTTTAAATTGAAGACTGCACTGCAGTTTACTTACGTTAAAGCCCATTTGATGTGCTTCTTACTCAGTGCCATCCTAAACAGAGTTTAAACCCATTGATTTAAGTTGATTGACCGACTGATAATCAATCCAATCTATGGGGTGATAATCTAATAAGGAAAGTAATAGGACTAGGAATCATAGAAATTTGAAATGGAGCTGTTGTATCACATCAATAGAAATGTGGGGCATTTTACTGGGCCTTTCCTTTGTAAGGTAGCCTTATTTCCTGTACACAGACGCCCCCTGAGCAAAACATTTTTACACAGTTTGTGGAATGCCAGGAGCGAGGGAGCCTTCCTGACCTCCTCAGGCAGGCCATTCCACAGGGTGGGGGGCCAAACAGAGAAGGCATGGTGTTATGTCCCAGCCGTTAAGCCACGCACGTGGTCGGCCGCACACGTGGTCAGGAGAAGCTGTCGAGCTTGGAGGATCCTAGTCGGGAACCAATGGGGAAGCCCACATCTGTAGATATGCCTATAGGTGGCAGGGGCATTGTAAACAACCAGTCACGGGTGTCGGGTGTGTGCATGGATGTGGTCAAGAACGGGAATATAAGCGGACCTGCGAGTCCGGTTTGATAAGCCTTATCTCGACCTTTCAATAAACTATGAGCTTTAATCACTCAATGCGTCTCAGAACCCAGTACTTCACACACATGGTACAGGTGATCTTGTCCATCTGTAGGGTAGCGCCAGGAGAAAGCCCTGTTCTAATGAGTGATGTTGTTGCGCCAGGACATAGGTGGAGTGCTGGCCCTTGCAGTTATGAGGGTCCAAGCCCATGAAGAGCTTTGTCTGTGACAGCCAATACCTTGACTGATGGGCAGCCAACTAAGTGACTGCAGGTTGGGTGTAATACGCGTGTTGCCCGTAGCTCGCGACAGTAACCAGTCTTCATCATTCTCCATCAACTGGAGTCTCCAATGTATTTTGAGGAGACAACTTATGTACAGTGCATTAGAGTAGTCTAGTCTCAATGTTAACACGGCATTTAGAAGGGCATAATTCCGTCTGCTTTGGGCTGCACTGTCTCCCAAATGTAACATTTTAAACGTTTCCTATCCCTGACCTGGATGGTCCAGGCTGGCCTGATGTTGTCAGTTCTTGGGAATTAAGTAGGGTTGGCCCTGGTTAGTACCTGGATGGGAGCCCGCCTTGGGGTTCAAGGCTCACTACACAGAGGCAGGGCTCCCATCCAGGTACCCATCCAAAGATGGCAAGCCACCTTTGACTGTCTTCTCTTGGAAACCCTCCAGGGTCACCCTACATTGGCTAAGGTTACAGATGCAATTATTGGTGAGATTTTATTTCACTTTAATCTGATGATGTTTTGTGCAGGTGAACAAACGGGGCCTCTTCTTAGCAGAGGGTGTGTGCATAGTGATGGTAATGGAGTGTTGCCAAAACAAACCCTGAAGGAAGAGCCGGATGACGGAGGAGGAAGCGCTACATACCTTCAAACTAGTTTGTGTTCATTAACTTTATATCACCAATAACAAAATGTCTGTTAATGTGAAGCTGGACCTTTCTTGGATTGGGTGAGATATACAAGTTAACACAGAACAATAAAGCACTGGTGGTTCTTCCTTGTTCTGTAGCCCCATTGTATTCCTGGTCCATTTTTATCCCATCTTCCTCTGGCCAACTTGGAGAACAGCACAGACAGAGTTCCCCCGCCTCCATCTCGTCCTCACAACAGCCATGTAAGGCTGAGAGAGAACAACTGGCCCAGTTTGGTTCATGGACGAAAGAGCCCAAGTCCCCTGGCCTACATCCAACACTTTAAGCTCCACACCACAATCAGCTCTCTTTAGCGTGCCTTTAGAACCAAAGACTCCGGCAAGTTGAATCAGCTGCAGGACGCCACGAAGGCCAAGCTGGCCTGGCCAACCGCACAGCCAAGTAAGGCATGAAACAGGCCAACCACACATCAAGTTCACAAGTCAATTTAAACAGAGGATTCTCGGGGCTTGTGTTGACATCAATGTTTCTACGTCACCCCTCTGCAATAAGGTGGCTCAGAGACTAGGATCAGCATATTAAGAGAGACATTAAAACTCATCTGATATTTAAATCAAGAACACACCAAAAAAACACCTGTTTATTAAAAGCAGCATGTTAAATACTGGGTTCCATGGATGAACAGACCCCAAGTCTAGTAGAGTTGCCAGGTCCTACCTTTGCTGTGGCAGCGGAGTCCTGGCCCCTCTCTGGGGCTTCTTCAGCACGTGCTGAAGCGCGCGTGCCACAACGACATTGCCCAGAAGTGACATCATCGTGTCAGGCACATTGGGGCGGGACCACTATCATTAAAAAAAAAAAACATAAAGAGTTTTCCCTCGAATGATAGAGTGTGTCTGGTGCAATGTGTCTGGTGCGATGGTGTCACCTCTGGGTGACATCGTCATGCCGGGCACATCATCACAATCCCGGCACTTTGGCGGTGGGGTTCCCCCCGGCGGTCGGATCTGGGCTGGCAGGTAAGGGACCCAATGAGTGGGCAAACCCCTGCCCCCCCCCCCCCCGGGGGACCTGGCAACTTAAAGTCTAGTGATCAGCTCAGCTTTATTTGTGATTCAGCAAGAACAAGACAAAACCCCAGGGCAACAGCACTGTTTAAATAGCATGCAAAACTACACCCAACCAATGTTCCCTCTAAGCTGAGTTAGTGTGAGCTAGCTCACAGTTTTTTAGCTTCCATCTCACACATTTTTGCCTTAGCTCAGGAAGGACGGCTCCAGAGCAAACTAATCTGTGCAGTGGCCAAGCTGCTCACTCACAACTTTAATCCCAGTAGCTCACAAAAGTAGAATTTTCTGCTCACAAGACTCCACAGCTTAGAGGGAGCATTTATTTATTTATTTGTGAGATTTATACCCCGCCCTCCCCACCCTATAGCATTGCACCCAATCACACCCAACTCCCACGATAGACTATTTACATAACAGTGATTCCTCATTGGTCATCTCTAGAGTCCTGGTGAGCTATTATTCTAGAGCTCCAAGCTCAACCAGTCTCTGGTAGACAGTCCTAGAATGTTCCAGCCCTAAGACATAACACAGCAGTAATCAAACTGCTTTTAGCCGCACCCCAAAGTCTGGTGGAAGGGTCTTCCCAGCATCTCAGGTTATGGTGAAATTATTAGTTTCATTACTTCCAGAACACGAATGTGTACATACAATGTTGAACTGTCTTTTTTTTCGGGAATTTATGGATGGTTTTCAAAAGTGGCAGTCTCATTGACCTTCAGGGTATAATACAGGAAAACTGAATTTTGTGTGTGTGTGTGGAGAAAGGCTGTGTTTTATTTATTTCATCACAACAATAGAAAGGACATTAAGCTTATGTGTTAAAACAAATCCTCCTGTTAATTTTCCCAATGAAAGAATAATCATTATCTGAAGAAATTACATAGGGTTGCCACCTCTGGACTGGGAGGTACCTGGAGATTTGGGGGGGGTGGAGCCAGGGGAGGATGGGGTTTGCGGAGGGGAGGGACCTTAGCAGGGGTGTGATGACATAAGAGACCATTTCTGCAGTAGTGAAATTCCCCACATTGATGTTTTTAAACCTGCGCATTGTGTGAAATTTTCCACAGTAGATTTTTCCTCACCAGGTGCAAACTCAAAGTTTCCTCCTCCTTTCCCCTGCATTTTTGGAACTCGCTGAAACTGGGGATTCCGAAAATGCTGAGAAAGAAGGGGAGGGAATCAGGTTTGCGCCTGGTGAAGAAAAATCTATTGCGGAAAATTTCACATGACACACATTTAAAAATGTCAATGTGGGGGATTTCACTACTGTGGAAATGGTCAGAGTTCACCCTCCAAAGCAGCCATTTTCTCCAGCGGAAGTTCAGAACTGATCTTGGTCATGTGGAGATCAATTGTCATAGGTTGGCAGCCCTAAAATTATATCTTGGGCTGGGACCCCGGCAGGCAGCTTCTGGAAACAGTGAATGGAAGAGGGAGAACCACAGCCTCATCTGAATCCTGGTGACTTGAATGTAAATGAATTCAAAATATCTCAGGCAGCAGGTGCTAGGAAAGACTCTTATCTGCCAGAGAGCTTCGAGAGCCCTACCAGTCAGGAACAGAAGGCAACATTGAGCTGAATAGACCAGTGTTTTGACTCACTGTTCAGGCAACTTCCTGTGTATAAATTGGAACTCAACTGTTGAGAGACGCTCACGTTTTGAGGCACACTCCTCTAATCCCAGCAAAGGGATGATTGAGCAACAGAAGGAAGATTTAATTTCTTCCCCACACACACTTGTGATAAAAGGTGTGTCCATTGTTTCACCAGAACAACAAAAGATCAATTAATGGAGAAGTCCCCCAAGCTACAGTAGACTGTTATGTAGTAATCTGAGCTATTTACATATTTCACTGTCAGCTGTAATCCTGAATTAATGTCCTTAGAAGTCTGACAGTTCCAGTGGTTTCCACACAACTTGCCTGTAGGTTCAAGGTCTGTTATTTCTAGACGCTCCTGACAAGCCATGAATCACTCAGAATAGTAGCAAAAACAGAATCCAGAAAATATTACCTGGTGAGGAATATTTGAAATGTAAAGACTTGGAAATATACATGTTATTGAGGATTCTCGTGTATTTGTATGGGGGTCAAGGTTTCTAAGCAACTGACAGATATGTGGCACACAGACATTTAATAGATGATGTTTTCATGTGCTCAAATGGTCCCTATTTAGCAGGCACTGGAAATATGTACTATTAGCAGGGACAGCAGTGGTTTCCCCCCACCCCTGATAAATCATTGTACAGTTTTGTCCCTGATTTTGCTTTTCCAAGTTGGACTGTAAACATTTTTTGTTAGCAAGTCAAACTGCTTGCCATTCTTTGATTTCATCTCACCCCCAACCCCTGGGTCTACAGAAGTTAATTTCCTAAATAGGGAATGGGTGTGTCTGAGTGTTTCTATGCATGTGCAACCTGGAGGTGCAACATGGAGATCTTCTGCAATTACAACTGATTTCTGACCTACAGAGATCAGTTCCCCTGGAGAAACTGGCTGCTCTGGAGGGTAACCTGGGTGGTGAAGTCCTTCCTTACCCCAAATCCTGCCCTCCCCACGGTCTACCCAAAAATCTGCAGGAATTTTCCACCAAGAACTGGAAATCCTAGTTTGCATGCAGGCTCAAGCCCGTGGTATGTACAGCCTGGTCTTTCATGCATTACAGCTCTGGAGGTCCACTCTGAAAAACTGATAAGAGCTTTGTAGGTCCATTATATCTTTCAAGTATCCAAAAACAATTAAAACAGTCTTGGCTTAAAAGCCAATCAACAATGAATTGGCTGTTGCAGGTTATGCCAATGTGGTGTGGTGGTTGGAGTGTCACACTAGGATGCACCCATAGGCGTCAACTTCAGGGGGGCTGGGGAGCTGGAGCCCCCCCCCCAACTTTTCCAGGAGGTACTGAGCCTCCACCGGAGACAATGGACTGTGATGTCTCTGGCCCAGGCCCAGCCCCCCCCCCCCCCCCCAGGAAACTGGAAAGTCTACGCCCTTGGATGCACCAAGAGTCCCAGGTTCAAGTCCGACATGATAAAGCTTGCTGAGTGTCCGTAGGCCAGACATTCTCTTGGCCTACCTAGCAGAGCTGTTGTGAAGATAAAAAGGAGGGAGTACATGTCAGACTCTTGGACGAAGTTGCTCTCAACAACACTCTCTCATCAGTGATTTGTTTATTGAGAAATAATCATGTTCCAGGCCAGACCGGTACCGTGTCAGAACAGGAAAGCCCAAAGATATTATATAGACAGTTCAAACAAAGCCCCCCTCAAATGCACCAATCACACTTCGCAATCATCCCACCTAACTTTCGCACTTCAACAGTTCCTCCCCCCCCCCCCCCCCGGAATATATGAATCCCTTCTCTACAAAAGCAAGGTAGGCACAGCTTTGGCTTCAAGGTTGTCCCTGGTAGTAGAGAGGTCTCTTAAGAAGAGTTACAGCACCTAAGACAGGGGTGGGCAAATGGCGGCCCGGGGGCCACATGCGGCCCGCCACAGAGTTTTTTGCAGCCCGCCAAGAAGATTTCAGGACTTCAAGAAAACTGAGCCTAAATTCAATTTGCTCTCTCATCCCATCACTGCTGATATTGATGCAGCACCTGAGGAGCTGCAGCTTGAACTTCTTGACATGCAGTCAGGTCACACTGTGAAAGAAATGTTTATTGCTGTGACATTAGTTGACTTTTACAAATCTTTGTCTGCTGAAAAAATTTCCATGTATGAAGAAATTTGATGGGAAAATGTTCTCGATATTTGGGTCTCCGTATATTTGTGAGCAAAGTTTTTCTTGCATGAAGATCAACAAGAGTAAATATAGATGCTCTTTGGCAGACATTAACTTGCAGGCTGTGATGAGAATCTCAACAAGCAATCTCACTCCTGAGTTCAAAAAAGTTGTGGAAAAGTGTGATAGGGTCCATTTGTCTCATTAAACTGATTCTAAAATTAAATGTGCTTGCAGCTATAGATGATATGAAATCAGCACAATAAATAAATTGAATAAAACTACCACTATTTTATTTAATTTATATTTATTGATTTTTATGATACAATTTATACCTTTTCTGAAATGCAAAGTTAACTAATGAATGCAATCATTTTAAAAGGTGCGGCCCTCCGCTAACCTCTGCTCCCACAAAGTGGCCCCCGAGCCAAAACAATTGCCCACCCCTGGTCTAAGACATAGCAGTTCACACACCCCAGCACTCACACTCCTCCCCCCAGTCATCATGGCAAATGAAAGACAGAGTTTGACAGTACACTGCTCTGTGCTCCTTGTAAGAAAGCCAGGGTAGAAGTGCCCACAACAGCCATGAAAATAAAGGTGTACATTCAAGATCAGGTTACCATTAAGCCAGAGACTAACTTTAACAAGCAATACGGCCATTTCTGATAGTAACTTTCATCAAATCCACTATGAAGAACGGCCCATATTGCTTGTTAAATGAATTACCTATATAGAAATTTCAACACTACACACTCTGACAAAGTTTGTGAACGAAACGAGATTTGAGAGGCATAGTCCGTTGGGTTGATGGTGCCGTTGTGAATTAATTCTGAGAGACTGGTTTGCTTCAAGTAAACTGGATATTGGATAAGAACTTTATAGTTTTGGGATGTTTTCCTTTGGCATATTACATCATGGTTGTTCTGCTTATTTCAATCTCCAGGTGGTGGCTGGAGATCCCCTGGCATCACACCTCCAGATGGACTCTATGGCATTATATCCCACTGAAGTCCCTTTCCCATACCCTGTCCTCCTCAGGCTCCAAACCCCAAAATCTCCAGTTGTTTATTATTTTTAAGTAGAAGCATAATGGGTGCCCCACAAGAAAAAAAAAAAAGCCCCATAAAATGAAAAATCCTGCCCTGGGGCAGGGCCTGGAGAGGGTGGAATTTGTGGAGGAGCCTCAATGGAAATGTCATGACAATGAGTCTTTCTAAAGCTGCCATTTTCTCCAGAGGAACTGATCTCTGTAGGCTGGAGATCAGTTATGATTCACGCTGCACCTGCAGGTTGGCAATCTTAATAGCTGCATTATAGTTTCTCTTTCTTGGTGTAGTGGTTAGGAGCGTGGACGCTAATCTGGGAGGACTGAGCTTGATTCCCCACTCCTCCACATGCAGCTGCTGGACGACTTTGGGCCAATCACAGTTCTCTCAGAGCTGTTCTCTCAAGGACAGTCCTGGAAAGAGCTCTCAGCTCCACCTGCCTCACAGGGTGTCTGTTGTGGGGAGGGGGAAGGAAAGGAGTTTGTAAGCCGCTCTGAGAGAAGGGCGAGGTATAAACCCAATCTCCGTGTCAGGATCTGAGGATCTGTCAATGGCTTACTGTCTTGTTTGCATTTAATGGTTGTCTGCTGTTACTTTCTGTTTCTTTGTGCCACACTATCACCCAATGTTTTATTGCTTGCCTTGAAGTAGAAATAGCTGTCCTGCTTAATGTTACTTTCTTCCCGGGAGGATGGCCTGCCACATTCTTGGTCGTCACATAAACAACTACAGCTATCTCATCCTGTCCACTCCTCCTCCCCCTTTTGGGCTTGGAGTATTTTATCACAGTTGTTTCAACCTTGGGGACTGTTTAATTGTTGCTGGCCAAATGTTTAGCCTACAGTTCGCACATCTGGGTCACACAGGGCAAGAAGGGAATTTTTATAACTTTCCCACCTTTTGGTGAGAACCAATGGTTGCCATTTTTCCCTGCTTTTCTGTATTCATTCTGACTGGTCAATCATGTTCAAGCACCTATGCCTGAAGGTATATTAACCCATGTTATTTCTTTTCCTGTATCTCTAACAAACATCGAGAACCTGAGTCCATTATTAGAAAATAAAGAACTTTGCTTTTAATCAAAGGTCTGGTCTGATAGTGTTAACCCAGAAGCCTCACACTCCGCGGCCTATCACCCTTCCGGACAGTGTTACAGGGTTTCGTATCTTGTGCGCATTATGTTTTGGAGTTGTTGTGTTAATAAATATAATGAAACCACCGCTATGTCACACCTGGGCTGCAGCCACATAGTAAATAACCCACTTTCAGCGTACTTGCCAACTGGATTTTGCCAGTTCACACAGTAAAATCCAGTTGGAAAGCGCACTGAAAGTGGACTGAAAGTGGATGGCGTAGCGAGTGTGGCCGAGGCCCTGGTCTCAAAAAAGGCGGGAAGGCGGCAGAGCGACAGGCTCCTCCCCTCAGCCGCCCCGCCCCCCCCCAAGATGGCGGACTTTATCTCCCGCCCTCGGAACGACGCGGTAGGGAAAACGCCCCAGAAGGGCGAGGTCAGACGAAGATTACCGAGCGGCGGAAATTGCCGAACACACACACACAAAAAGCCCAGCTTTCGCAATCGTACTTTATTCAACGTTTAAAAAAAAGCTAGGTCGAACTTCGCCGAATATTTCCGAGTCGAGCTGAAAAGAAGGGAAAACCGAAGGCAGCGCCGGGCTCCCCCGAAGCTCGACACCCGAGCTCTTCCGAAAAGCCTCCGTTTAGCTTCGCAGCCCGGAGGGAGGGGCGGAGGGGAAGCCGGAGACAAACGCTCCGCCCGGAACCAAGGCGGCGGGGAAGTCCGCGAGCCACCGAGCTCGTCCGAACAGTCCCGAAGGCGGTGGGAGGAGATTCCGAAGCCGAGCCGAGCCGAGCCTTTCCGAAGCCCCTCGGGCCGGCGTTAAAGCCAGGCTAGCTAGGAAGCGCCGTCCGGGAGCGAGCGAGCGAGGGAGGGAGCGCGAGGCCGGATGTGAGCGGAGCGGCCACTTCCTGTTTCCGTACTGCTCGCGCGCTGGGTGGTGGCCGTTGCCTCGTCGGAGAGAACCGTTTATTCCCTCCCCCCCCGCAGCGTTTGAAAAAAGGGGGACAGGAGAAGCAGCAGCAGCGGCGGCGCCCGGGACCCCCTCCTCCCTTCCTTCCCCGGCAGGCAGCTCCTCGGCCCACCCAGGAGAGCAACAGGAGGAGGAGGAGGAGGAGAAGGCCCCGGGGACCGGCACGAAGCAGAAGCAACAACAGCCGCCGCCGCCCCGATGCAGGCCATCAAGTGTGTGGTGGTGGGAGACGGGTAAGGCAGGCCTGCGGCGCCCCCCACCCCACCCCGGCCCGGCCCGGCCCGGCCCCAGGAGCCAGGCTTTCCCTTCCCTTCCCATCCCATCCCTCCCCGCCATTGGTGGCTTCGCTAGGTTTCCTAAGGAGGCGGGCGCCCGGCCTACCTCGCAAGGCTGTCGTGGAGAGAAGCCCGCTGAATTTCTTCGGGGGGGGGGGGAAGGGGCGGGTAGAGGTTAAAACTTGGGTCGGCTGCTGCCTGGCTGTCACCTGATGCCGGGGTGGGGGGGGGCTCTAGGCGTTCTGGACTTTATTTAGAGGATTTATATAACACACCACCACCCCACCCCGTCGCCTTTCTCTGCACAGCTAATAAGATGGGTAGCAACAGTAATGACAGTACACAAACGGTGATCTGTTCGTGTAATTAAGAATACAGCATTAGATAGGATGGCTCCCAGGTGTGTAACCTTCACGGTGTACCATAAGTTACTTTAGGTAGCCCTTCGCTTTTGGCGCAGTGGACTAGCTGTACTGGCTTACTCCCGTGTAAATCCATGGATCGTGGGCGGATGTCTTCGCTTTTGCCACAGTGGGCTAACTGCAGGCTTACTCCAGTGTAAATCAGTGGATTTTGGGTGGATGTCTTCGCTTTTGCCACAGTGGGCTAACTGCAGGCTTACTCCAGTGTAAATCAGTGGATTGTGGGTGGATGTCTTCGCTTTTGCCACAGTGGGCTAACTGCAGGCTTACTCCAGTGTAAATCAGTGGATTGTGGGTGGATGTCTTCGCTTTTGCCACAGTGGGCTAGCTGCAGGCTTACTCCAGTGTAAATCAGTGGATTGTGGGCGGATGTCTTCGCTTTTGCCACAGTGGGCTAACTGCAGGCTTACTCCAGTGTAAATCAGTGGATTGTGGGTGGATGTCTTCGCTTTTGCCACAGTGGGCTAGCTGCAGGCTTACTCCAGTGTAAATCAGTGGATTGTGGGCGGATGTCTTCGCTTTTGCCACAGTGGGCTAGCTGCAGGCTTACTCCAGTGTAAATCAGTGGATTGTGGGTGGATGTCTTCGCTTTTGCCACAGTGGGCTAGCTGCAGGCTTACTCCAGTGTAAATCTGTGGATTGTGGGCGGATGTCTTCGCTTTTGCCACAGTGGGCTAACTGCAGGCTTACTCCAGTGTAAATCAGTGGATTGTGGGTGGATGTCTTCGCTTTTGCCACAGTGGGCTAGCTGCAGGATTACTCCAGTGTAAATCAGTGGATTGTGGGCGGATGTCTTCGCTTTTGCCACAGTGGGCTAGCTGCAGGCTTACTCCAGTGTAAATCTGTGGATTGTGGGAGGATGTCTTCGCTTTTGCCACAGTGGGCTAGCAGCAGGATTACTCCAGTGTAAATCTGTGGATTGTGGGCGTATGTCTTCGCTTTTGCCACAGTGGGCTAGCTGCAGGCTTACTCCAGTGTAAATCTGTGGATTGTGGGCGGATGTCTTCGCTTTTGCCACAGTGGGCTAACTGCGGGCTTACTCCAGTGTAAATCTGTGGATTGTGGGCGAATGTCTTCGCTTTTGCCACAGTGGGCTAACTGCAGGCTTACTCCAGTGTAAATCAGTGGATTGTGGGTGAATGTCTTCGCTTTTGCCACAGTGGGCTAACTGCAGGCTTACTCCAGTGTAAATCAGTGGATTTTAAAAATCAACTTAGATCGGTGTAAGTCTGTGTAGGATTGCCTTGTAACCTGGTTACTGTCTCTGGAAAAGTATGAAGTAGATGAAGTAGATCCAAGAATCTTGGATTCTTTGGCAGTCTAGCAGTGCAGCTGGGGGCTAGACTAAGGCTAGTTGTTGTTTTTTTAAGTTTTGAATGTCTGTGTTTCATAGGTGATGCAAAATGATTTTATCAGGGAGTTTTTAGTTTAAGTTGACTGGAAGCCCTGACTCTTTGGGGATAGGCTTATTAGTTTTTAGGAGGTTGGTGTTGGGGAGGTCTGTTTGTCTGTTTCAGTTTGGTCTCCCCAGTTTGCTTGCTCTGTTTATTTATATTTGTTTAATATTCCTGTGAATTTCTATTTGTTTTTATTTTATTTATAAAATTTATACTCCTCTTTTCTTCTTTTACAAGGGCTGCCAAGGTGGCTGACAATTTAAAACACACAAGATAAATTGTTCTGAGATTACTGAATAGCATCCAACTGTTCTAAAATGTTAACTAGTTCAGTTATGGAAGCCCCATCTTGTGGATGGTTAATTTATAATTAAGTTTGGCTTTACTGTGTGGGAGTTTGCTCCCAAATTGATACGTGTAGGGTTGTATCCCAAATCTCTAAGGCCTGCCACTGTTCCAGTGTTTTTTTCAATTTTCTTTCTTCCCCCTGCCCAAGTTCTCTATTGATCCCAATATCTGGTTTCTTTCTTTGATATGGAGTGCGTGATAATTCCTGAAAAGCTGTCTTATACACACTCTGCCTATATATTGCTGGGAAGAACACAGGACACTTCTTAATGTTGGAGCCATTGTTGTTTTAAGGGCAGTCCCAGCCCTCAGAGTTCACCTAGCAAGCAGTCTTGTTGAGGGTAGCCTCCAGCTATAGTATGATGTTCTGGGTTTCTGTCTCTTGGTTCACTCACACCAGAGGTAAGGACATGAGTAGAGATGCACAACACATAAATTTTGCAGTGGTGGTGAGGGTGCAGAAACAAACCTGGTGTGTTCGCTGCTGGCTAAGTCAACTGAAGACCTGGCTGCTTATAGTCTGGAGAGACTTGCTCTTGGGCTTGAGACTCTGTTGCAAAAACATCTGTACAGACCGGACAATCAGCCTGTGAGATTGTGCCAATAGATGTAGCCCACAACAGGTCTCCTTAAACAGAAAGTCCTTTATTTGCAGAAAACATCTTGTTGGTCAAATACACTTCTTCTGTTAGTAATGCCCAAGCATGGGAATACAACTATAATTATACTTGATATGAAATATGCCCCCTTAACATCCACCAATCAGTTGGGAGGATTATTGGCGCCCAAATATACTGTCCCACCGTTCCCAAGGAAAGCGCGGCAAAATAGGTTCTCAGGAAAAATCACTGTTCAGATTTTGGGGCAGATGTTCCCAAGGAAAACCAAGCAAAGGAACTCATAACACCTGTGGATAATACAACACATAACAGGAGGATTTCAGCTCAAGGCCGTGAGCGAGGGAAAGGCAAATGAAAGATAAGAGGGGAGAAAAGCTAATGAGCAATAAGCATGTGCAAAGCCAGCAAAGCGCACATTCCAGAGGTGGGGGTTGAGCCACCGATGCTATCTCCCGTCCGGGACCTAGATGAATTGAAAGAGCACTGAAAAACTGAGACAAGATTAATTGCTCATTAAACAGGCAAGACCAATCTCAAACATTGATAAATGAAACACCCATAGCATTCTTTAATAGTCAAAGCAGTCTGCAGAACTTATGGCAGTGCTAACTGACACAGCCATTCTTGCCCAGCTTATCAAGGGCTGAACTGATCCATAGAGATTCTGGTAATGTATAGAGTAGATAGAGCCATTTAATCAGATGGGATGGTACTTTCAAAATGAGGCAATTAGCAAAGGGGCTTCATGTTTGTTGTTGACAACAGGAGACTCTTGTGGCTTTGGCAGAGAATCTGTGCTCCAGTTTGCGGTTAACAAAGGAAAGTCACTTCCTGTAGCAGGGGAGAAGTTGTTCAAGGCTGCAGTGCTGGACATATATTAGGAACAAAGTCCTAACGGACTTGGTGTGACTTGCAGTCCAATCCTTAATATCTTTACTAGGAAGTAGGCGTTGCCTTCTTGGGCCCCTTGGGGTGAGTTCAGTCAGCAATCTGAATAAATGGTTCATAGTAAGATTTTTATTCCAGACTCCTTGGAATTGTGCATGGTTTGGCTGCGGATAACTGTCTTCTCAGTTAAAATAGCTGCATACAGTCTAAGTTTGTATGCAGTTTAGTCTTGAAAGTTATCAGGTAGTTCTGTTTGTTTCTGAAGGCTCCTTAGAGGCTTTTCTGTGGCTGCTTATATCCCCAAGAAGAGTTTTGGAGTTTTAGGGCTTAGTGACATTTAAGAGCTGAAAGGACCACTTCATGCCTGGAAGTGGGAACTTTCCCCTTTTGTATAGGATAACAATTCCCATGCTTAAACATTGCCATCCTATCATGTCACATTTTGGTAGTAGTGCCTAGACGTTTGGAACTTTTTAGCTCTGTGTGCGGCTAACATGTACGTTTGATTCTAGTTTCCAAGTATTTGAAATATTTTTCCCCAGTCTTAATTTCGTTGACCCCTGGCTTGAACTGTTTGGGACAAGATGAGAATAGCAAAACTTCTCTGAGAGGAAAAAGTCCCAGTCCCCACAGAATGTAGCCCCTTCTGCTGGTAAGCTTTCCGAGCATATTCTGCCAGTTGCCTTGGTTACCCATGTGCAAGGGCTTTGGAGGGATCTGCTACTAAAGAGTATATCTATTTCTGATTATTAGCTGAACAGTGTACCGTTGGTGGAAAAATTTGGGACAGCTGCTCTCAATTAATACTGCAAACTAAAATGGCTATGAAGGCCTAGATGTTACAAGACCTCAGTGGGGCTTTGGTGTGTTGCGCCTTCACTGCTCTGTGAGTCAGGAGTGCATGTCCTGTTTTTGCTTGTCAGTGCTGCTACAGTGCGTCAGAGAGCAGCTCTTTGTTTTCCTCAGTGGCACCTATTTCCTCATGTGGCAGAGGGGAAAAGGGCGCTTTGGAAAGCCACGCTGGAATGAAGGGAGAAGCCTTCTGGTTTAAATCTAGCCTGTTCTTATCTGTGTGGTCCCGTGTGGACTCCCCCCTCCCCCCATTGGTCACTATGAAGGGTTGACAAGACTTTAGGAATAGGCACTTGTATCGATATGCGTCAGATTGCCTTATATGATGGTGATGTTTTCATAGTGTAATATAGTCATTCTGTATAATTGTACAGCTTGTGTATATTTTCCCATCTTTTTGTGCTCAAAATTGGCATGCTTCTGGCTTCAGTTCACGTCACTTCACAGACCTTATTGGCATTATGGCTGCAGTTAACAAGAATATATGCTCAAAGATGTGTGTGTGGCATTAACTCTCTCTGACTTTTTTTGCTGTGCTTAATGAACAAGCTTTGATGGGCCGCTGTCGTTATCTGAGCATCACGTTTTTTCCTAGCTACTGGATGTCAGAGACCTGGGAGCATTGCAGGCCATCTGGAAAACAAGTCTGGTTTTATGCAGCTAGATTTTTTAAAAAGAGAAACAAATATCCCCGTGTTGTCTGAGTATAACTGGGCACCAGAACAAGTGTGTGTGTGGCTTCTCTGAGAACTACAAATATAGCTCCGAAACCCATCGCGGCCATCTCTGGTGTGTGGCTAAGGCATCGCATTACTGAGACTCGTTTATGGGTTTGCTGGAAGTTTGATTTAGATCAAAACTGTTCAAATTAATTTTGAGCAGGGTCAAATTACATAATGAACAAACATGTTTAATAGTACAAGTCATATGATAGCCACATTTCAAGTAACTCCCAGATAATTGATGAAAATATAAGCTGCGGAATAATCTCTGTATGTGTAAAATAGTATTTTATAATGTTAGGAATGTTGATGATGATTCTCACATTTTTATTCCATCTTTCTTCCAAAGAGCTCAGGATGATACATATCTTCCCTGCCCCCCCCCCCCCATGTGATCCTGTGAGGTAGGCTAGGGTGAGAGAGAGAGAGAGTGTGCAGCCCAAGGTCATCCTAGGGAGAATTATGGTTGAAGGAGTTGAACCAAGAACTCCTTGGTCCTGATCTGACCTTCTAACTGCTAGACAATCCCCAAACCATTTTTAAGTGGATATGTTTTATAGCAAGGATGAGATGACTTAAATCCAGTTATTTTTAAAGTTACTAATTGTGTTTCTGAAAGGGTGTATTATTCAGGGCTGGTAGGGTTAAAACAATGCCGGGTCTTTTACATCTTTAATAAGAGAAAGTTGCTCGCAATTTCTCTAGAGAGGAATTGGCTTTACTTTCTTGCATCTCTTCCTATACTTGGCATGAGTGGTTACGAATGCTGCTGCTGCTGTTGTTGTTTTCCTTTTAGATGAGTAACTGTACAGAGGGCTTTCTGATTTGTAAGGCAGAGAGGCAACAGGCCGAGAAGGCAGGAAGCCTGGGGTGGGGGAATTCTGTCGTGGCGGCATCTGGGGCTTGTTTATTCTTGTTGGCATTTCCTTGTTAGTTTTAGTGGGCCTGACCCGCCTGGCTTGTGCAGTGTGGGCACCCGGGAGGCAGCTCTCTTTCTCCTTCTGTGCTTGTCTTGCCATCTTCTGGGATTTCTTTCCCAGGCTGCTTTTGAGTGGCCTCTGTAGACTTGGGGCTGCGGGGAGGGGAATGGGAGAACTGTAGGCAGGGAAATGTTGGTGGCTCAAGTAGCTTAGTAGAAAAGATGCGAATAGACAAACCTGCAGCATGTGGTCATAATCCTATTCTGATAGGGAGCTCTCTTATCTGTGATCATCACCCCAAGATCCCTGTGAGGCAGCTTCCACCGGGAAGGCTTCTGTTCTTCAGGGATTCCGAGGCGCAGCCATACCTGGTAGCGCTTAATTTCTGTGCAGATGTTCCTTACCTTTGGTGCCTAGCTAGTGACTGTAATCTTCAAAGTGCTTTGCAGACACCAGCAATCACAGTAGAGCTGCAACACAATTAGCTCATTGGGAGGGTTAGGCAAACAAAAGAGGCTCTTGGACCTGGAGCTGGGATTACAAATTGGATGTTCCTTGTAGTTGGGACTGTAAATGGTTAGCCAGTTTTCTGACGTACCTTGCATGGTTCCTCATTCTTTAGCTGATGCTGGCATTGTTTAAAAAAACCCCAAAACTTTCCACAGCTCTCCCAAAGGGTGCAGCTTCACGTTAACTTGTGTGATTTTCGCGGAAGGTGAGTGTCTGAAACAAGAGGCAGAACATTGTAAAGGAAATGGGAGGTGAAATCTTGAGCCGACAAGAATGTTGGTGAAAGGAAGAAATGGGCCGACTGCAGAGTAAATAAAATGTTTCTTGGGTGTACAGAAATCCCTGCTGTCTAAAAATGGATATCAGTGCCTAAACTCATTAGCAGCATTTTCAGCTAAGTTTCTTATATATCTGTAGCACTTCACATTGAGCAAAGTAGAACGATTCTGTATTTTCACATCAACTTGGTGAGGAAGGCTTGGTTAAAAATTAGACTCTTGACCATGACCACTGAAGGAAGGCCAGTTTGAACATGCTGATCTAGTATGCAGTACTACAGCCTTTACTAGATTGCGCCACATCAGACTGCAAGAGGTTAACATTATATTTGAAAATTACTTATTAAGCTCCTTGCCCATAGAAAGCAAGCATTATCAGGGCTAAGGCTAGGCTATGAACCCTTCCCCCCTGACCTGCTAGCTTTCTGTGGGTACGGAGCTTTTTGAGCACTTAATCATGTATGTTGGTGCCTAGGAGGCTGGATCTGCTTGGTGGCCTATGTTTGGTGTAGTGGTTAAGTGCGCGGACTCCAATCTGGGAGAACTGGGTTTGATTCCCCACTCCTCCACTTGCACCTGCTGGATGACCTTGGGAAAGCCATAGCTCTGGCAGAGCTGTTCTTGAAAAAGAGCAGTTTCTCTCAGAGCTCTCTCAGCCCCACCCACCTCACAGGGTGTCTGTTGTGGGGAGGGGGAGGGAAAGGAGTTTGTAAGCTGCTCTGAGACTCCCTTGGGGAGTGAAGGGCGGGATATAAATCCAATCTCTTCCTCTTCTTCTTCTTAGGTCCAAAAAGCAGGTTTAGATATACGGTGAGGAATATGAGGCTTTTCTTGATTGATCGTTTCTGAAGTGCATTAAATACTGATGGCTCAGTCTTCTTTCAAATGGCAGAATTGTGTGTTCTGTGTGGATGTGTTCTTACCTGGATGTCTGTCTTTCTTTTTCACAGTGCTGTAGGTAAAACATGCCTACTCATCAGTTACACAACCAATGCCTTTCCTGGAGAATACATACCCACTGTGTAAGTGCTAATTTTTAATGTTTTCCCCCTAGTGCTCTTCAGTGTCTAAAGGAGTGCACAATTCTTGACTTCATTGCTGGGCAGGGGTTTGGGTTTGGCTGGGTCTCTTCCTGTGTCGTCGTCTCCCCCCCCCCCCTTCCCAAGCACTCTGTCTCCTGCCTTTTATTGTTGGCCATAAATCTTTTATCAACAAAGGTGAACTGCGTAGGAGGCAGTTTAAATGCTGGAGTGGGTGGTACCAAATTGTACCTTTAGTTTCCTTTTAGAGCCTTTTATGCGAGTGTTTGAGAAACTCAAATTGAAAGCCCTCCTGAGCATGCAGAGCTAGGTGCATGGCATTTTAGCTCCTTGCTGTTCCTGGAGGTGTACATCTAAAATGCGTACATAAAGGAATTTGCCTATGACAATTTTTAAAATAAAAAAGTTACAAGCATTATGTGAATGTGTGCCAGGGGGTGGGTGGGTATTGGCTGCTGTTCTCTGTTGCTTGTACCTGTAGTTGAGAACATGCTTAGTCCCCATGTGATCAGTAGAGCAACCCTTATGTCAACACTGCTGTTCAGACATGGCCATTTTGCTGAGTTTCTGGGTGCAGGGCTCTATGTACTGTGTGCGATGTAGACAGAACACACAATCCACCAGGATTCCATGACAGCATTCCTGAAATGAATGGGAATTGTCCAAGAGCAGAGCCACAGTGTTATACAGCTCCCATTCGCTTTATTGTGAGCCACCCTTGTTCAACACATAGGCAAGAATCTCCTTCTCAAGTGAGATTCAGAGAGGCTGAGATTTACGCCAGTGTACAGCACCAAAACAAGCCAGGGATTATGCGCACTAACTTTTCTTTCTCCCTTGTAGTTTCGATAACTATTCTGCCAATGTGATGGTTGATGGGAAGCCAGTCAACCTGGGCTTGTGGGATACAGCTGGACAAGAGGATTACGACCGACTGCGCCCACTCTCCTACCCACAGACAGTAAGCTTTTGTCGTGGAAGACTTGACTACGTGTTTGCCTTTATTTGTGGCTTCTAATTGCAGGTTTGTAGAAGGAGGGAGGGTGGTTCCGGAGAAAAGTCCCATGTGCTGGTTCAGACAAGGCTGCGCAGGAACAAAGGACGACCTGTGTTCCGAACAGCAGACTGGGGCTACTAGCACTGGTGTGAGGGGCAGTCCCAAAGAACAGTTGTTGAGCAAAACTTCCACAGTAGCTGGTGGCTTCCTTCCAGTCTTGCTTTAGTGCTATAGCTGAGTTTCACACATGATGATCTCACACAGCCAGCCCAGCCTACAGTCCCTTCCATATTCAGCTCGCAGTGCAGAATCATCACATTTGAACAAAGTGGGCCGCCTCCGTGAGCTTCCTTTTGGACACGGTGATCCCGCACTGCCAGCCAGTGCGAGAGTAACCACCTATTTTGGCTGTGCAGGATTGTCGTGGCTAAAGCTGCTGCCCTGACATTCACAAGCGTGCTTTGTACTTCTGCAAGACTCCAGTTGGGGCTCATGCAGGCAAAGCGCCCAGTGGAATGTATCTAAATCTCTAACTCCTAATTTGCCAGTGCTGTAATTGCCAACTTCCCTAAGCGCAACAGCTTTCTGCCTCCTTGCTGCCATAATCACTGTGCTTGCGTTATGTTTTTAACATGCAAAAGTGTTCTAAATCTCTCTGGCTTCCTCATCCTGTGGAGCTGTTCATTTGCTGCTTCCAAACTGAGAGCTTTCCGCAGGGATGCTATTAGATCTTGACTGAGCAAGTGTTGAGGCCCCCTGCCTTGTCTAAGTAGTTCCAGGCAGCTGGAGCCAAGGAATGCTCATGTGAACCCAGACCCAGGGTTTTCCAGAGCACTGTCGTGGGTAAATAATAAATGGAGGATGCAGAACAGTTCCACCAGCAAGCAGAGCCCTGCTGAGAGCAGCCTTTGTTAGCCTCGCCGCTCAGGCACCGCCTGACACGATCATTGCTAAGCAGTTGGCAGCGCTCATCTTTCATTGGGGAGCAGTGATGAATTGTGGCAGAGGGGCTAATTTCAATGACAATGCTGGGCAGGGCCGAAACAAGTTCATTTGAAGGACTTTGAAGGGGATGAAATTGATCGGCACTCTCCATGCGCGCAGCTGGCTGAATAGTCTCATGTTGCCCTTTGGCCGGGCTGGTGGAGGGGTGTGTGGTGCAGTTTAACTCTTCGGAACAGATTTTTCCAAAGTGATGCGTGAGGCAGGCAGATTGCTCTGAGCTAGTCATTTTTATAAGTTTGCCTGAGGTTTGTGATATCAAGCCCATTTCCTCATCCATGCTCCGATCAGTCCTGTGGGATTGGTAGGTCACTCTCCGTTCCGTTTGACTCCAGCGTGTAGTGTCCAGTCCACAAATCATAGAATCCTAGAGTTGGAAGGGACCTCCAGGGTCATCTAGTCTAACCCCTGCACAATGCAGGAAATTCACAGATTCCTCCCACCCCCAGTGACTGCTGTTCCACAACCAGAAGATGACAAAAAATCTCCAGGATCCCTGGCTGGCCAAACTGGCCTGGAGAAGAATTGCTTCCTGACCCCAAAGTGGGAATCAGCATTTCCCTGGGAGTGTAAGAGAGGGCTCTGAGGCAACTAAGCACTGAGGCAACCCTTCCCGCCCTCCCTCTCATGATCTGCCTAAGTTCACTCAATCGGCATTGCTGTCAGATGGCCATCTAGCCTCTAGTTGAAAACCTCCAAAGAATTAATAGGTGGGATAGAGCAGGGGTCACTGAGAGAGTGGGGGATGGTGGAAGGGAGGTATGAATTTCCTGCACTGTACAGGGGGTTGGACTAGATGGCCCTTGAGGTCCCTTCCAACTCTGTTTCAGAGAAAGGGAACAAAGTTCTCTTCCTTTCAAACACTGTGAAACTGAACTCTGCTATGTTTTTTAAAAGCCTCATTATTTTAGTTCTGTGATCTTTCCTGGCTTTGCTTAGGAGCCACTTAGATTTCCAGTTCTGGGAACTCCATTTCATCTCCTAATATATATCCTGTGAAACCACAGAACTCCCCCCCCGCCCCCCATCTTGGGCTTGAGACCAAGGAGCTGACAATGACCTGTCCTTGGCTGTATTACCGCTTCCAAGAGAAGTGCCGGAAGAGCCAGAAAAGAAAGAAAAAAAAAGGCTTTTTGTTCCAAGAAACTCTCTAGAGTGAGAGTGACTCATTTGGGGCAACCACCAAGTGATGAGGAAAACACACACCTCCGAACTGCAGTGGAATTACTATGTGAAGCCTTGCTGAAAAGCAGCCAGAGGCTGCTGGAGGCGCCCCTCCTGTTCTGAGCTCCAGCTGCTGGCCTGTCCTTAGGCCAAAAACAGATCCAAAGAGAAGTCCTCTAGTGGCAAAACAGAGCAGAGGACAGGTCTCTTTTCAAGGATCAGAGTCATTGGAGAGGCTAAGATGTGATGAGAGAGACTGCAGCTGCAGTTAAGATATTAAACACCCGGCAGTCCTGCCCATTCAGATGTGTGTTTACATTGGGAAAGACCATTGTGACACTTTGGGCCAAAAGAGCTGGAGCAGGCGGCTTATTGCTCCTGGATTTTGACAAAGTTTTGCACTTTAGTTGTGCAGCAGTGCAGTCAGTGCATTGGAGAGAAACCTCTGTGACTGCCCAAGTCCATCGATTTTGCTCTGTCCTTAGTGCCGCTATTTGGAAAATCTCCCATAACTTCAGTGGAGTTCACTGTCAAGCCAAAATGCCGTCAGATGAATTTCACAGTGAAAAGCATTCCTTGGATAGTGCCACTTCAGAATACAAATAGGGGCTGGGTGCATATACCCAAAGGCTTCCTGCATATACCCAAAGGCTTCCTTGCCCAGAACTGCCTGAAAACAAGGAGCCCTGGGAAATGATTTCCGCTACAACTGCTCTCCTTGAGAAGCTAGATATCTGCAGACAGAGAGTCATTGTGCATGAGGGAGCAGTTTTGAAGGAGAGGCCTGTACCACACAAATCACCTGAATAGACAGGTCTGAAGGTCAAAGAGCTCATGTTGTTCCCTCGGAAGTCGCTTGTAACTTTATAACTTTAACGGAAGTTGTTTCATGCTGTTACTAGGTTGAAGGAACGAGTGGTAAGGATTTAACTCCCAGGGTGAAACAGCAACCTATTTGCGTATGTAAAACTTTCCTCCATTAAGCTCCAAACTCTCCTCTTTTCGCCCGCTTCTGCTCCTGCAGCTGTTTATTGCCTTCTGGGGCTGAGCAGTCCTGGAGATGCTGCTTAAAAGCCAATTATATTCTGGCAGTCGGTAGATGTCATGTCAGTCCAGACTCTTGATGTACAAACCCTAAACGTTAGATCCTTTGATCCCCGGTTTGGAATAGGTGACAGAGATTGGCTGAGAAGCCTGGGACTTCGCAGCTTCACTGTGCCGGTGCATGTGTAACTGTTCATTGCAAGTGCTTTGTTGTGGCAGTGTCTAGCTGGTGACCTAACGGAAGGCCTAGAGCTGCAAACAATCAACTAACACTCCAAAGCTCCTCTGATTCTCGTAATGACAGAACAGTTGGGTGGGGGGCTGGAGCAGAAATTGCGCATTTTCTTATTGGACGACACTGAAGAACATCTTTTGCAAGGCTCTGGAGATGTGTGGGAGTGGAATGGCAAGCGTTTGTGACTTTGGCTTGGGTTAAACTACAGTTTTAGCACCTCAGACTAGCAATGCTGGCTGATAGCCACCCAGGAATAAGGTACCCTCAGCCATGCTTTTATGCTGGCATTTGCAGGCAAGCAAAGTAACTCAGATGTTCTGAACTAGAGTGACAGAACCATTCTGGTTAAAATGATCTGAAAGAAGTGAGTCAGATTTGGTCAACTATGTGGAACAAGTGAGAAGGTACAGCAGTCCCTGGTACCCACCTTTTCAAGCTACAGGTGAGGAGTTGCATGTCTGAACATTGTCCAAAGGGGGAAAAACCCACCAGGCTTAGAAAGCTGGAAGAGTCTCCCCCTGTAAACAGTAACTTCCTATAACCTGGTGGATGTTTTTCCATTGTGTTTTTTAATATATGGGAACATTCAGTCATGTGACTTTTCCCTACCTCTAGTCCAACAACAGCCTAAGCATCTTACCTGCCTGTTTGTATAGACCTAGTTGGTGGCTGGATGCTCACTTCAAGTTTGTGCATAGCTTTAGGTAAATTTCCCAGTTGCTCTTCTGTGGTTGCTGTCACCTGTTCTGTTCTCCCCCCCCCCCCCCCCGAAACCAGCCGTGCCTCTCTTTTAGCCCAAGCCCCCGAGGAGAACCAGAGTGCTCTTCTGGTATGAGAAGAAGGGGGATGGGGTTGGTAACTCTGCACGGAGGCATCAGTTGAGCCTCACTTGAGTTTGACGGAGCAACACTTTTTTGCATAATGGTGAAGATGGAATGTGCCCTTAAATTAAGGGAAGAATCCCAGTGCGCCCAACTAGGAAGTAAATCCTATTTGAACACAATGGGACTTCCAAGTCAGTGGGTATAGAGGTGAGCTCTGTTAAAAATGCGGTGGAATTCCATTGGTGTACTGGAATTAAAAGACCCTCGTGTTAAACAGCTCTGTTTTCCAGGTAACACCTCTTAGCACTGCCAGACCATGCTCTAAATGCGGTGTACAGTACATAGTTGGGTAGGGAGCTGGGTAAGTGGCCTTTTCCAGTGGCCCATCTTGAACTCCAAAGAGGGGAAGTTTTGGAGAAGACTTCCATTTTATGTTATCCGTTATTACCTGGAAATCTCCACAGGTGGAGCTCCAAGCCTGTTTATATAGAAAAAGTATTAAACCCAGAAAATAACTGCTGGAGACTGAGCTGCTTAAAATGCTGTTTTGCAGGATGTGTTCTTAATTTGCTTCTCCCTGGTGAGCCCTGCGTCCTTTGAAAATGTCCGCGCAAAGGTAAGTGGAAACACGGCGTCTTTGTCTTAGGATGCCTTTTGTGAATTTTGAGCTGTACTTACAAGAGCAAAACAATTTCAACAAGTCCTTGGGGGAAGCAAAATGTTTACCTTTCGGAAAAGGGAAAAACGCCCATGTAAACATGCTTGTCTGGTGTTTTGAAATGTACACTGTTGGGAAGACATTTGTTGCAAACTTGCGCCCTTTGAAAAGTAATAGCTTGCTGTAGAAATACAAAAACATGTTTTTCAGAATAGATGTTGGAGTGCAACATGTTGACTGTTTAGGCTACTCTGACACTTTTTCTCCTCCATACAATCTTGAGCGCCCCCCCCCCCCGAACTGCTAGTAAATTCTGCTGTTTTATTCTAATTTTGGCACTGTGAGGGCCAGTGACAAATGTCATGCTAGTTGTAGTGGAACTGGCGGCTCTTCAGGATAGTCCGAGAATGCAGGGCTGCTCTTGTGTTATTATGCACATCCGAAAGGAAATAGAGTGTTGGAGTTATCTGGCAGTATAAAAACCAGATGAATGAGTAGAGTGCCCTCCTTCCAGCACTTCCATGCGTCATGCAGACTCAGACTCACCCACCTGCTTGAGCACTCAGGCCAAACATCTGAGAACTAGGAGGTAATCTGGAGGCAGGACTCTTTGGGGTCTAGGAGGATGCTTCCTGTGAGTTGCATCCTTTCCTCAGCTGTTCAGCTATGCAGGGGGCTCCTGTGCAGCACTCCATTTGCAGTGGGCTCTGCAAGGGTGGGAGGGGGGAATGGAGGGGTTTCTGCCTGCTGGCTGAGCACTGGAGATCCAACAGCCACCTCTCCTGCTGATTGAGCATCTCCTCAGGGTAAAGGAATGGGAAAACTGCTTCGGCCACAGAGCCGAGGTTTGAAAATTCTTCTGTTCCCTTTCTGATGCTCTGGTAGAAGCAGAGGGGAAATGACTCATTCTCTGCAGTTGCTTCCTCCTAATGCATTGGATGAAAGTCTGTGTGGTTACTGGCTCGTGCCCAGTATCTCTCTGCAAACAAATGACATGGGGATTTTAAGCCTGTTGGACCCCTTGAAGCTTGTGTTCCTCTGGTGTTAATGAGTTCCTAATAGCCTGTATGTGCATCACTATGTCCTCGTTCATGCATGGCATGTGATCTTTGCTTCTGTTTCCAGTGGTATCCTGAAGTGCGGCACCATTGCCCCAATACCCCCATCATACTTGTGGGCACCAAACTGGATCTCCGAGATGACAAAGACACCATTGAGAAACTGAAGGAGAAGAAGCTGACTCCCATCACTTACCCACAAGGCCTTGCCATGGCCAAAGAGATTGGTATGGCTCCCCCCCGCCCAGACCTTTTCACGTGAACCTGACCAAAATTTGGGGGGGGGGGGCTGGTTTTCCTCAGTGGTTCTCTCTGATCTGCCTGCTCCTCACACCTTGCTTGTGTTCCACAGGTGCGGTGAAATACCTCGAATGCTCAGCACTTACACAGCGAGGCCTCAAGACAGTCTTTGACGAAGCCATCCGGGCGGTTCTCTGCCCCCCTCCCGTAAAGAAGAGGAAGAGAAAGTGCCTGCTGCTGTAATGTGGCCGCTCCCCACCCTGCCCCCTCTCAGAACCTTCTGTGCTTTGCTCGGAACAATGGAGCATTCACACCAATGCCAAGTTCTTCTGTTTAAAAATTAGTTCTCTTCCATTATTTTTTTTTTGGAACCAATCATCAATTTCATGTTCCCCTTTGTCTAAAGGGTTAGATTTCTTTTCTCCTTCTACTAAAGAGATCCTAAAAAAAAAAAAAGTTAAACCTATATAAAAGCCTTATTTTCCCCCCTGAGTCCTCTTGCTCAGATTAATCACGTGTTGCCAAATTATCTGCTCATCTCTGTTGCATTACTGTGCTTTGTCTACAGAGCACAAAACCTGTTTTATATTAAAGAAAAGGCAAACAGGCACCTTTCAGGATAACTAATGTGTGTTAGGAATTGCAAAACTTTATAGTCCTATTTTCTCCCGGGTAATGAAATCATTTAGGACAACAGCTGCTGATTTAACGCATTCACCTAGCTGATGGTCATTGCATAGCATCCTCGGTCAGGCCTGAGCAAATGCAATAACTGACAGCGCACCAGGAGTCTCTCTTCCGAAATGCTTTCCTGCCTATTAAGGACTGATGCTCTTTGTGAAACTTAACTTCCTTGCCAGCAGTATATTGTGTGGGATGGCTGCATCGATCAAGAGAGAGTGCCCGACAGTATTTTGACTCTTGTGTACAGATCACTTTACACTACAAAATAGTTGAGCTGAATAGATTTTCTGTTGTGCCGGGGGGGGGGGGACACGCCGTAAAATGAAACCCTCATTGCAACTAAGCAGTAGCTGAGGGGAGGCTGGTCTTGACTCATTTGCATTTCCCAGTAGGGCATTCATGTATTGCAATTTTAGATTGGTTATCATTTCCTACCACCACCACTGGTTTTCACTAGTGGCTTTTTTTCTTGTAGATTCTCTTTCTACTGAGCAATATAACTTGTATCTTCAAAATTTTCTGATTATATTTGCTTTTTATTTTTGGTAGGTTAAGCATAGCCTTTTTTTTTTCCCCCTGCCCCAATATTATACATGCTTCTGAAGAGCTTTCTTTTAGTCTTTCAGTGACTTGGTGTAAAAATCACGTGCAGCAGCTTTACCACTTCTAGTAAAAAATTTTATATACTTTGCCACCTTGGTTACCTTTCTTAAATGTCACCATTTGCCAGGTCTCCTGACACAGTAACCTTACTAATTCTGATGCTGTCCTTTTAACATCACCATGAAACGCATACATCCTGTTTGATCTAGTCACAGTCACTGGGTCTGTGAGGTTCTGTCACCGAGTGCTAACAACGTCTGTACATCTCAAAACGCTGGCAGGAACACTACAATGAACTACAACCTTTCAACTACTAGAACAAAATATATATGGAGTTTGCAAGATTGTGAAGTTTTTACATTTGATCTTTTTGGTAATGCCGTTTAGCAGTATGTTTTGCATGTATGACTTAATAAATTCTTGAATCACTTTGGTGCTGAAGCTTGAATTTGTGAGCAACTTTTAACTGCATATGTAAGGAATTGGACTGTTTCATCTGTCAGGCTGTGGCAAAAAGCAGCACGATCCCTGGTGGAAATGTTCTTGCCTAGTAAAGGAACCTCAGGGCACCAAGCTAATGGTGGGCCGTTGCCACAAGCCAGCAGGCTGCTATGGACAAAGGGAGAGTCATTTCTCCCTTGCTGGGGCCCTGTTAGAGAATGGATGATTGGGCTAAGCAGAAGATCAGGAAGGAAAACTGGGCTGATCACACCAACTGTCAGAGAAGGCTACACTTAACTTTCTGCTGGATGGCGGCAGCCACCTGTCCATGTAATCTGGTGGTATCTCAGGCTTTCCCCAGTTGTAAATGCCATTGAAAGCAGTTCATTTCTATGTCCCTTCTGTACATAAAAACATGCTGAAAAGGGTGTCTGTGTCCAGACTAGTTTGTACACAGTTTGGAGAAACATCATTCAAAAGCCTGAAAATTCTTTTGGGAAAAGTACCTATGTGGGGGGAAAGCCAAGGTGTCACAGCCTTTGCTTGCAGTACCAGTGTGCACCACCCACAGTACTTTCCCCACCAGGCAGTGAGCAGACATATTTTCAACCCTTCTGGTTCACTTGTCCAGTAGGGACTTCACTGTGACTGTGGAATGGTGTGTCCCTCTCAGGAGGAGTGGAGAGATGGCTTGACACAAATATGAAGACAGATTCTTCTCTGTTCTTTGTGGCTACTGAATTGTAACCAAGTTCAAGATGGTGTACTGATGAGGAGAGCTCTTGACTGCCTTACAAAAATTTCCCACAGGCTCATGCTGTTGGGTCAGACCAGGTAAAATCATAGCCGTCTTCTATATCTGTTCCACTGAGTGCTGTCAGTCAGTATGTAAGTTACAGGTTCCAGCTCCTGCACCAGGGCTAGAGGAACCAGTTTGCCCATTTAAGTGATTCGATAATTTTAATGGGGATAAATGTAAAGTTCTGCATTTAGGTAGGAAAAATCAAATGCATAATTATAGGATGGGGGAGGCCTGTCTTGGCAGTAGTATATGCAAAAAGAATCTAGGGGTCTTAGTAGACTATACACTGAACATGAGTCAGCAGTGTGATGTGGTAGCTAAAAAGGCAAATGCCATTTGGGGCTGAATTAACACAAGTATAGTGTCCAGATCACACGAAGCGATGGTATCGCTTTACTCTGCTCTGGTTAGACCTCACCAAGAATATTGTGTTCAGTTTTGGGCACCACAATTTAAAAAGGATACGGACAAGCTGGAACGTGTCCCGAGGAGGGCAACGAAGATGGTGAGGGGTCTGGAGACCAAGTCCTGTGAGGAAAGGCTGAAGGAGCTGGGTCTGTTTAGCCCGGAGAGGAGGTGACTGAGATCACCATCTTCAAGTACTTGAAGGGCTGTTGGACCAGAACCAACAGGTTGAAATCAAATCAAAAAGAGTTCTCGGCTAAACATTAGGAGGAACTTCCTGGCGGAGCAGGTTCCTCAGTGGAACAGACTTTCTCAGGAGGTGGTGGGCTCTCCTTTGGAGGTTTTCTAAGCCATCTGACAGCAATGCGGATTCTGTGAACTAAGGCAGATCATGAGTGGGAGGGCAGGAAGGGTTGCCTCAGTGGTTGCCTCAGTGCTTAGTTCTTATGGCCCTTTCTCACACGCCCAAGGAAATGCTGATCGCCACATTGGGGTCAGGAAGCAATTTTTCTCCAGGCCAGTCTGGCCAACAATCCTGGAGATTTTTTGCCATCTTCTGGCCATAGAGCAGGGGTCACTGGGGGTGTATGTTCTAGAGGACACTGGAGGTCTCTGCCAACTTTATGATTCCTGCTTTTAAGCGAGCAGCTGTAACCATGAGCCTGATAGCTTAGTATAATCTCACTTTTAAAAAATGCTTTATTTGCCCAATCCAAAACGCTGTTCTAGTCTGTTTCTTATATTCCTTTGCTTCCCCTAGAAGCACATTGTTGTCTGTGTAGCAAAACCCTAGTGAGGGTTACTGATGTGGGACTGAGTCTGCCCACAGGGGCAGAAAGGCACAGCCAGCTCTGACTCGCTTCGAAACCAAAGGTCAGCAGTACACGTAAGTCATACAAGAGGAGGCTACTGCCTTGATGTCAGGTTTTCCCTTTTTATTTGAAAATGAAAAATTAGGACTATTACGACATTGCAGGGAGCTACAGTCAGTAAGCAAAAACTTCATCTGGGAGACAATCTGTTAGACATCGAATGATCAAGAATATAGGTCAGAAGCGCTTAAAAAAACCCATCTGATAACCAGTCCAAATTATATTTCAAGCAGACAATCAAACCATTAAATTCAGATTTGATTCATGTTCGTTTAAACAAAGGCAAAAATAGTTTGGTGACTGGTTTTGAACAGATTCAAATACATTATGTTCAGAGTTTCACAACTGCAATATAATACCTATAAGGAGTACATAGTTAACTTGTATTTTTAAACGTGCAATGTGCATACCCATCTTCCAGAGTGGATTCATCGATTTGACAACAGGTTGAACAAAATGCATTTAAATCAACTATTTTCACAGTGACTTCGAGCAAAAAAGACAGTCTCAGGTAGTCACTTTATCCCCCTCCAAAATCAAGAAGTATAAATTGCGTTATAGAAAACTGCTGTGCTTGCATGTAGAATGTTGCATACAGTTTTAGTTACAACTTCTTGTATTTAATGGCAACAAAGCTAGATACTCAGAAGTCAGTCCCACTTTGTTTCAGTGGAGCTTACTTTTAAGTAAGAACACCTCGGATTGTAGCTTAAAGTGACCAAAGGCTTTACATTCCTAGTCCAAAAGTGTAGAGATGTCAGGAACAGGCAGGGAAGGATACAGATGAATAGAAAGCAGAAAAATCTGGACTGAACAGAGCTCTGGCAAAGCACATTTGTCCTGGTTTACTGAAATGAGAATCCAAGTATCCTGGGAAAGTTCTAGAAATTCTGTAGCAGCTGCTAACCTAGTTAAGTTGCACTTTGGGGTCAAAAGGAGAACATCCAATCCCAGAAGCCTTTCCCTCCCACTCTGTTGCTCTCTTCTTGCTCAGTGGAAACATTTTCCCCTCCCCTGCATCTGCAACAGCCTGAGATGGCAGAATGGGCCGTACCACTTCCAGCCATGCTGAATGCTTCCATGTGAAAACTCGTGCAGGAGTCAAGGACCACCTTAAAAGCTAAATTTTGTAAAATCTTTAAAGCTCCTCTGTAATTTTGCTGTCACAGACTAAGGGGGCTGCCACCACTTTGAAGTTAACATCAGGAACAGGTTCCACCCTACACTGTGGCAGGCTGTGCTAAGTTTGTAATTTACACAGAATTATTTCATCTAGTGGGATTTTGGAAAATAAAACCTCTGCTGTAGTCTGCAGTTGTACAGCAGAACGGAGTGTGTGCGCGCGCGCAAGTGTCCTGGGTTTCTGCTTACTAAACCATCGGAACAACTAATTTTTAGTCTTCATTTGGGTTTGAGATAGGGTTGGTACATCTCCTTGCGTTCAAGGGTATCCTACTGTAGAAAGCCAGTCACAGCCTCCTACTGTGAGGAACTGAAGCGGATATTTTAACTCTTGAATACGCACTCCGCAGGGCTGACAGTGTAAACAAAATTATTGCACGTGTATCCACACAGCATTTTAAGCCCGAGAAAGGTATCTACAAAACGCAACCTTCTTTCCGCAGGAAGAAAAAATGAAACGTTTCTGCAGTTTAACTAGTGTGCCACCTGCCGCTCTAAGCTCCTCTCCTTCTATCCACCTGCGGGGTATACAGGTAATACTGCAATGTAATACTTTGCTCTCCCTGCCACATCTTTTATTTGGGAATTTACAAGCATTATAACCCACCTCATTATGGGAAACAACGTGCGTTCTAGGATGGCCTCTGCCGTCTCAGTGGTGGAAATAGACCTAAAGTTTGGGAACGTCATGATTACTTCCTCTAACTGCCGTCTGTATTTTTCCTCTGCCAAACTATTCCGTTCGACTGCCCCACTGCCGTGCCTTTGCCATCAGTGATTGGCTTCATTGCTCCTTCATGGAGAAGTCACCCAGGAAAGCTGGGTAATCCAGAACTGCTGCTGCATGAGGCGTTTTTTCCTTCCCCCTGAAACTGCTCAGACATGCCCCCAGGTTCTGGTTAGAGTACAAAACAGCAGGTCTTGTGAACCCTCGAGTGGGGGGGGGAAGGAGCAGGCAATCCACAGCTGCTGCCCTCCTGTGTCTGAAGTTATACGATGTTGATGTTCGTAGGGAAGTCCCCTGGTGGCTGACAGGCAATGCAAGAGACACTTTCCTCCACCAAGCTGTTCAGAGCTTTGAGCACAACGTCCGGCATATGATCCGTTATCATTTTTGGACTTATTAAAATGTTGCCAAAGGCAGTTTCTTTGGACCAGTTTGCGCTGTACTTGACATCTGAGGAGCACCATCTGGAAGAGAAAAAAACGTCCCCACATGAAGCCGCCTTCTACGGAAGGTCCATCCAAGCCAGTCTTGCCCTGCTCCGACTGGCCAGCGGCTCTCCAGGCAGAGCTTTGTCACATCGCCTGCTGCCAGATCCTTTTTTAACGGGAGATCCCAGGGATCGCACCAGGGACCTTCTGCAGGCCAGGCGGATGCTCTACCACTGAGCCACAGGCCCTCCCCAGACTTACTTTATTGTATCTCCATTCTAGGTACTTTATCATGTCTCTGAAAAGACTCCAATCTTTACAGATACATAACATCAGCATGTGGGGACAAGTCCTTACTTCTCTCCTCTGGCTAGTCTGCAGACGTTCTTGGGAAAAGGAAGCAAGAGCAGCCCTATAGATCAAGAAGCTGAGCAAAACCTGCTCATTTATGTAATCTGCCCGTACTGTGCTGCTTCTGCCATTAACTAGCAATTAGGAGGTCGCGCCAGACAGAGGCAAGTGCTAGCCCAGCTAGGGGGCCTCACAGTAGTAGGAGAGGCTTCCCGGTGCTGGCTTGCTTCTCCGTCACTGGAGCAAGGGGTCCTTTCAAAAGAGGCAAGGAGGCACCGCCTTTCCGATCCAATAAACTTCAGAGTATATACTTTAGAGTCTGTACTTTAAAAAGAGGGAGGGGCAAATCCCAGGCAAGGTCCTTGATCTAAGAAGCAGCTCAAGAATATAGGAGGTGTTTCTCTGAAAGACTCCTCTGCCAATACCAGTCACCCTTTGCCAGAGGTGCAGAAAGGTTAGCTTAATGCTAGGGACCTCCCCTTCATACAGACCCTACAGCTACACCTTAAGCACCCATCATCACAGTTCTATTCTCCAAGTGGCAAGACAGCAGAAGACGGTTTCCACAAGTCATTCATACTGCCTAGTTCTGTAAAGCCTTTTGTCTAAAACAATCTAATAATGATAAATTGAGGAAAAGATCTTTGACTAAAAATGTAAACCTGGAACAATCAGTCTGCAACAAGCCCCACAGGGAAGGGCTACAGAATCTCTCCCCTATCAGCAGTTCTGTTTTTAGATTTCCTTTTCTGCTTTAACCCAAAGAAGCCGAGCAAGCACATCTGCTGCTCAGTCAGAAGCTAAAAAGACTGGGCTTGTTAAAATTTGCACAAACTGATATTAAGGCACTCCGCTTGTTGAGCGGAAGCGAGATGTTTGGCTAATGCGACCACTGAACACTGGTGGTCACTAGATAGGACCAGTTACAAATTAAATTGGCACCAGAAGCAAGAAGAGTCCAGACACACCGTGGGCCATGTCAGGCAGGGACTGCTGTAGGAGGAAGCCTGTTCAGACTAGCTGAATATTCAAAATGAAAGCAGCAAACCCCTTGGGGCCCCGGTCAGATCCAGCAGCCCAATTTCTGGGCCCGCACCAAACAGCCCAACAGAAGAGGAAACCAATTGAAACAGCCCCAGGGACTACAGAGAAGTGGTCCCATCATGCCCACAAGCCAGCTGCCAGTTTTCTGTCTGCTCCAAACTAGAATTCTGAACCGCTTATTTTGGGATAAGCCAGAAATGCTCATCTGTAGGACTCTGCAGGTGCAAGGGTATCTTCCTGTAGCAGCCCACACAGCTGCTCCGCACAGGTGGCCACCATTACGAAAGAGATGCTGGGTGCATGCAGAGCTCCACAGGAGGAGGAAGGCCTTTTGCCTCAGCCTGCCTCACGTCTAAATCAGGCCTCCAATATCAGAGAGTGACCGGATGGTGATTTTAAACAGCCAGGACTTGCTGATGTGATACCGTGTCTGCCCCCCTCTCGCTCCACTGTCTCTCTGGCTCTCACTGCCCCAGCTGCTGTGCAGCACATCTGTCGTGTCACTACTCATTTCCCGGATAGAGATCTGGAAGAAGGACCGGCAGGACCCCCCCATTTACCTCCTTGTGCTGTTTTCTTCTGTGATGTGGATGATTCTGCCCGGCAGGAACAGGGGAGGATAGCGGGGAGAAGAATTCAAAGGCGACTCGGCCGGAGACGTGTAGGAAGGGGACTGATGGATCATGAGGCTTTCTTCGGCGAGGAGAGGCTGGCTCAGAGCATCCTGGTTTCTGCCGTCCAGCTCCGTCGGGAAGTTATTGGGGTCCCCGCCGAATACCTCGTACCAGCAGCCGTGCAACAGGATCTGGTACTGGACCCGGGGGGAGGGGGGGGACAACAGAAGGAGCACATGAGAAAAGAGAAAGCTGTTTTTTGCAAGTGGGATCGTGCCGATTGGTACACACACAGCTTGAAGGCCACCGACACTCAGATGATAGGCTTTCCCCAAACAGAATGTGTGTGTGTCAGAATGCTGACAATAGTTTGCCTGTACTATGCTGTTCTGAAACGTTACTTTCTCTTTCTTTGTACTTCACTATCACTTACATGTTTTATTGCTTGCCTTGAAGTAGAAATTGCAGTCCTGCTCAGTGTTACAATTCCACTCCGGGAGGATGGGCTCGGACATTCCAACACGTCACATAAACAATGGCTATCTGCCATGGTTTCCTCCCCCTGCTGCTGAAACTTCTCAGGGTGCTATCTGAGCAGGCATAGCCTTGAAAGTTATTTTATTGTCGCTGGCCAAATGTTATGCCTAGGAGTTAACACATCTGGGTCACACAGGGCAGGAAGGGAATTTTTATGACTTTCTCACCTTTGATGGGAACAAACGGCTCCATCTCTCTTCCCGCATTTTTGTATGAATGCTGATGGGTGGGATTTGTTTATGCAACCATGCTTGTAGGTATATTAACCCAAAGCTTCTTTATTTGTGATCTCTAACAAACATCGGGACCCTGTCCCAGCAATTGAAATAAAGAACTCTGTTTAACTACAAAGGTCTGATCTCTTGCTGATAGTAGCGAAGTCTCACAGTGTGTGCCTCACCTCGCACACAGTGACGATCAGATCCAAAGAAGAAACCTTTGAAACAAGTCAGTTTTGATGCAAGAGTTCCATCACAAAGCTAGGAGGGGGGCAGATGCACAGAAGGATGCTGAGGCTTATCCTAGTTCAAGAGGAGGGGACTTCCCCCTCCCTTCCAAGCAGCTGATCTCTCGCCCCAGAAAACTATATTTGAAACTACACTGTCAAAAGTAGTGTACCAGCCAAGAAAAAGGGGGTCTGCTAAAGCCCGCTGAGGGCACAGAACTAGTTTCACAGTTCGTTACGTCCTCGTACACAGCACCAGACGGCTCGAGAAAAGCTCTCTGCATGTTCACTTGCATCAGATTATTAGTGTCAAGATGCGGGGAGAGACAAAACGTGGAAGTTAAGAAGGCAAGTTGAACAAAAGGAACTCGGACTAACCCCAGCTTAGGATGAACGGCCCCCACTTCCGACCCAGCTCCGCCCAACTAAGCTGTCTGTCTGTCCGTCAAGGGCTTGGTGTTTTTTTTACCTTGGGTCTGTTACAGTTGGCCACGATTCGGATGATCCTTCTCTTCAGATCTTCCATATTGGGCATGCTTAGCCTGTTTGATACACAGCAATTGGGGGGGGGGGGGGAGAAAAAAGGAAAGGCAGCCTTTAGAGGGCGGCTTTCGCCAAGATCATCATCTCCAAATAAAGCCTCACACAGTTCAGAATCCTTACCTTGAGACAACATCCTTTCCGAGAACGACCGTCACGATGAATTGCTTAGTGTAGTCTGCCAGTGATTTACTTAAATGGGAGAGAAGGGGGGTGGGGAGTACAGCAGGTTAAAGCTGGCAGTGGGCGGAGTTCCCAGCACAGAATATGCCATCAAGGTCCTTCATACTGATGTTCCAACCAATTTTTTAAATGAGAATGGTTGAGTGAAACAGCTGGCTGGATTCAACCTCTCCTCTTTCCTCCAGCCCTCTCCCCACATGGCTTTTGTCCATGCAGGTCCCGTGACACCCAGCGTAGCCTTGTTCACCAGTACAGAAGCTGTCTGGATCCAACCCATGGTCTGTTGCACCAGTTCTGAAAATCAGACCCCCCGCCAAATGGGCCCCTATAAAAAGGTCTGCAGGAAAAACCTGCAAGGAGAACCAAAGCTGCCTGAAACGTGACAATTGTTACCATCCCTCTCCCTCCCCCCATCACACCTAATTCAACTGGTTGGGGACTCCCTCATGCTTCTTTGTGGACTTTTATACATTTTAGTCTTACTTTTTACACACATTACAGGGTGTCTCTTACCTTAATAAACCCCCTGGTGGAGCAAAGGCGTAACATCTTAGTGCTGGGAAAGCGTTTCTGAGCATAACAGCCAATATGGAGGCCGTTCCTCCTCCTAAGCTGTGGCCAACAACAACCAGTTTATACTCCTAGAGGCAAAAAGCACCGGTGTTAGAAAGACAGAGAGGGGAGGTGCCCTGGCTCAGCGGTGGAACACGTGCTTTGCATGTGGAGAGGTGCCCAGGCTCAATCCCTGGCCTCTTCCTGGCAGACGCTCGGTCCTTCCTGGGACCTTCACGGCCTGAGTGCCGGGAGAACCCGTGCCAACCAGCAGGAGCGCAGCTGTGCTACGATGCTGCACTGCAACACGCTAGGAAAAGGGAAGTGCGAATATGGCAGCTGCGACTCACGGGAGCAATGGTGAAGGCTTGATTCAAAATCCCGTCGTTTATTAGTCTTCTGTAGATGTAGTTGGCAGCCTGGGTTATCCCCTAGGAGACAGGGATGGCAAGTTGACAGAAAGAGCAGGCAGCCCCACTGGGAAGCCGCCCGTGTTGGCAGGACAAATGGCGGAGCTTTGTCAGCAGCGATTTCAGGAGTGGTCACCACTCACCCTCCCACCTCCACCCCTTGCTTCACACTCCCAAACTTGCCACAACAATTCTCCTCCTTCTGGCAGTGTGGGGATGAGCCGATCTGGGGCCTGGCACCCACCCACCCACATCCTACGCTACTTCACTGTCTAACGGATCCATCTGATCCCTGAACCAGCCTTTTCCAAATAGGGACCCAAGTTCAGAAAGGCAAATGCTATTTGCAACAGTGAAGAGCCATCGAAACACAAGGCGAGCACTTGCAAGCGCAGCACTTCAGCTCCCTGCTGGCTCTTCTTCAGCAAGGAGAGAGGGGCTAGCTGGGAAACGGGTTCCACAGCGTCACTCACACCGGCCACGTTCATTCTGGCTTTACGGGGTTCACTAAAAAACAGTCCCCAGGAATACTTGCCGACCTTATGTACAAGACCGTTTTCCAGGATATCTTCCAGAGTTATGGTTTCGCACTCTGCGGAGAGATCCGTGAGGATATCCTGGGTGCAAAGAAAGGAAGCACATGAACAAGTATTTCCAACACTTGCCGGATCTCGTTGAGATCAAGTGTCGGAGTCATACAGAGAGGATGGCAACAGCTAAGAGAAAGCCCTCACAGCAGCCCTCTTGCTAACAGAGAGTCTTCAGACATTCGCATGCTGTATCAGAAGCTGCAGGGGGTCCTTTTCGCATTGGATGGTGCTGAACATCACAGGTGTGGAATTAAAAAAGGTGGCTTCTGCCAAAATAGGCACAAATTGCCTGAACTTGGTTTCGACCCACTAAAAACGCTGCCAATACATATGGAAATAAAGTATGTTATACAGGGCAGTGTATACACACATGCCATGAATTTCATGTACAGACATGAGATAACAAAACGCTGTGTGGTGCACATACGTATCCTTAAATTTACTTCATAAATACAGTGATTAAAGAATATACATATACAAAAATAATAATCAAGGTCCTCATAGGCTGTAATAATGATGGTTGTTGCTGTTGACTAAATTTTCTGGAATAAACTTCCGTTTCAATGCACTTCCTCTGTACCGGACCAATAACCTGAGTTGCCATAAGAACATTAACAAACTACCTCAGTAACAGTAACCACCTCCCAGGCGTCAAGTCGTCCAAAACTGTATGTATATCTAAGGAGTATTTTGATAGTAATTTTGGAGCTGAATTTCCCAATTTCTTGTTACTGAAGTGGTATCTATGAAGTGGTATCTATGAAGTAAATTTAAGTACACTGTATTTTTCGCTCCACAAGACGCACCTGACCATAAGACGCACCTAGCTCCGCTCGGTGCTGTGGCCTGGGAAAGGTGAGGGGGGTTTAAGCCGCACACACTTTCCCCCCCACTTTTTTGGGGAGAAAAAGTGAGTCTTATGGAGCAAAAAAAACGGTATACGTCTGTGCACCTCACAGCTTTTTGTTATCTCATGTCTGTACCTTTAAGGCTGTGATTCTCTAGTTGTATTATGAATTTCATGTACGCAGCCGATGAAAGCAAGGTACAGGCATCTCATTGCCTTGGCGCACAGAGGCTGACCCTGAAACCACCCTCAATCCCCTCCCCACCCCCCCTCACAACTCATGCTGCTGACTCAATCTTTCAGAACGAACGTCCTTCGACCGCTCACCAGCAAACACGTGTCAAGCGGCACCCAAAAAAATGCTACCTCAAAGGACAGAGTTCCTCTCACAGCAACCACGATGGCCTCTTTCTTGTGATCCAGCGCGACAAAGAAGGGGATTTCAAAGATCTGAAAGGCAAGAAAGGAGGTGTGAAAAAGCCAGACTCCACTGGCTGGGCTGAGTGGCTGAGGTCAGCACGGCACCAGATGCCTCCAGAAGGGTTTGTAAAGCAAATCATGACCGAGACGCCCACTTGGTTTTGGTCTCTTTCCTTCCCTCTGACTTCTTGGTGTTGATGATCATCTCAGAATGTGGAAGCTGCAGGTTCAGCCATCGTGCCGGGAGCCACAGGCAGACACCTCTTCCATGCAAATCTCCCCTTAAAGAGCCATTGGTGGCCACCACTTCGTTCGGTGGCAGTCCATTACACCTTATGACCTACCCCATCAGAGAAGGAGTCTCCCATTTCCCCCTCCTGCTGCAGCCCATGAAGCCCCGGGTGCCCTTAAGAACAGCACAGGGTCCAAAGACCAAGGGAAGAATCAGCAAAAATCAGACACGGGCACCCTGCTGACCCAAATGCCCTCCAGCTGCTGGAAATAGACTACAGCGGGGGGTGTCGAACTCATTTGTTATGAAGGCCGGATCTGACATAAATGAGACCTGGTTGAGCCAGGACACGTATGTCATAAAATGTAATGCTGGGTAGTGGAGATATAAATTTTTATAAAGGACACAAACACAAAGGTTTTTTTTTTACTTAAAACAAAAACATGCTTAAAACATAAAATAAACAATATATTGTTTATTTGTCTGATAACTGACACCTCTTGTTCTGAATTATTGCATCAAAATGTCTGCTGTTGCAATCTTAAGTATGCTGTTCAAGTGTATCTGTAAGCTGCAAGCCTACTTTTCATTTATTGACATTCACTACAGAAATTACATGCTCAGAGTTCTAAGCCTAGGACCCAGGGGAAAACATGAAATGGCTAGGCATTGTGAGCTTTTGTACATAAATTGCTTTGTGTGCTGGTCAAGAAAATGAAAAGGCACCATGACACAGACTGAGGGCTATGTGTCTACAAAACAATAGTCTTTCTCAGTGGTCTGTATCAGCCTGCTATCTGGGAAGCTAAATTCAAAATCCCCAAAGGAAATGTGCTGGGTGAACTTGGTCTGGACACACACACTCAGCCTAATCCACCTCACTGGCTTGTTGCTATTCCTCATCTAAATAGTTCACATTGCTTTCCTACAGTGAAAAGAGGGAGGGAACCTAGTTACATCCAGGAGAGTCACAGCATAACAAGTCCAACGAAGCATACACTGTAGCAAGGCACACAAAAGCTGTTGGACTTTGTATTTCTCCCCTGCAATTGAGGCAGCCAAGCAAAGCGAGCTCTCCCTCCCTCCCTTCCTTTGGGGAGAAGCCTCAGCCAATGGAAGGGAAGAAAAGCTTGCCTCTCTCTCCTGTGCGATTGAGGCAGCCTGGCCAGGAAGCAAGCTCTGGCTCATTCTCTCTCTCCCCCCGGGAGGGGGAGGAGCCTCAGCCAGTGCAGGGAACAGAAGCTTGTCTATCTATTTCTCCTGAGTGACTGAGAGAGTCTGGCAAAGCAAGTTATGACGCAGCAGCAGCAGAACTGGAAGAAGCAGGAGACAGGCAGTTCCACTGCGGGCCTGATAGAAGCCCTCCGAGGGCCTGATCCAGCCCGCGGGCCACATGTTTGACACCCCTGGACTACAGGATCCAAGCCACTGTGACAGTATCAGTTAGGGTAGATGGCCATGAGAGTTTTTATTCTGAACAAGTAATTGTGTTTCCTAGTCACTGTTAAAAGTGATTAAGCAGAGGAAGCTATAGAAATACAACTGCTTCAGCTCCTAACAATGCAATCCTAAGCAGGTCTACTCAGAACCCTACTGTAGTCTACTCAATGGGGCTTACTCCCAGGGAAATGCTCTTAGGATTGCACTGTAAGTTTTCTGTTGCTGAAGGTTTTGCAGGCCTTCTCATGAGGTCAAGTTCTTTGAGTATAACATTAACACAGAATCAAGCTATAGAGCTCACGACTATGGGATGGTGTGATGGCCATTGGCATCAACGTCTTCTCAGCCATCGGGAAATCTCTTCTGTTTCTGTGCCATGTTCGTGAAGAATAAACAAGAAAATCTAGGATGTCAACACAACTTACTTTATTGTGAAAGCTGACGTGAATGAAGTCTCTGTACTGCAGCCCCGTTATTTGTAAGATGGACCCAAAGTGCATGTTCAGACGGTCATTGCCAATGATGTCTGCCTCTACTGGGCTGTTTTGACAACTTAGAAGCAAGACAACAGAAAGCAAGACTTGAAAATTCAAAGGAGCAGGATGTCCTCCGAGAAGCAGAAGCACATGCCCCACCCTCCAAAATAAAGCTTACGTTTCCTGGCACATCACACCCCAAGAGGCACGGTAGATTCACACAGAATCATAGAATCACACAGGGTCGGAAGGGGCCATCCAGGCCATCTAGTCCAACCCCCCTGCTCAATGCAGGATCCGCCTAGAGCCTCCCTGACAAAAAGTGCTGGTCCAGCTGCTGCTTGAAGACGGCCAGGGAGGGGGAGCTCACCACCTCCCCAGGCAGCTGATTTCACTCTGGCACAACTCTTCCTGGCAAAAAGGGTTTCCTAAGATCCAGCTGGTACCTTAATTTAAACCCATTATTGCGAATCCTGTCCTCTGCTCCCTGCCCTCCTCTAAGGGGCAGCCCTTCCAATCCTTCAAGACAGCAATCTTGTCCCCCCCCCCCGCCTCCTCTTCTCCAGACTGGAAATCCCCAAGTCCCTCAGCCTCTCCTCATAGGGCTGCTGGGTCTCCAGACCCGCCCCCCCCCCCCCCCCGAGCACCCTTGTTGCTCTCCTCTGTACTTGTTCCATTCTGCCCACATCCCTTTTCGAATTAAGGCCTCCAGAACTGCACACAAGACTCCCGGTGTGGCCTGACCAATGCAGTGTACAGTAGGACTATCCAGGGGTCCTTTCGTAGAAAAAGAGGTGCAGGAGCTCATTAGCATAACTTATTTGCAAATGCTACACCCCCTGACATCACCGGAAGTATGTCAGAAGGCAAGAAAGAAAGAAGAGAGAGAGACAGAGAGAGAGAAAGAGAGAAAGAAAGAAAGAGAGAGAGAGAGAGAGAGAGAGAGAGAGAGAAAGAAAGAAAGAAAGAAAGAAAGAAAGAAAGAAAGAAAGAAAGAAAGAAAGAAAGAAAGAAAGAAAGAAAGAAGAGAGGGGGCAGCTACTAATCCAAGCCTCAGAAATACCCCTATTCTGGGAGGAGAGCTTCAGTGGTGGCTGAAGCCTTCAGAAGGCTGGTCGGAGGAACAAGGACCTTTCCAGGGGACGGGGTCATTTTGCTGCAGCCATGACACAAGCAGGCATTCCCCTGCCGGGGGGGGCGGCTGGCACCAACTCCTGGAGCTGAGCTCCCCCGAGCTCCTGCTCGAAAGGACCCCTGGGACTATCTCATCTTGTGATTTGGATGTTATGCCTCTATTGATACCCCCCAAGATCGCATTAGCCTTTTTTGTCGCCGCATCACACTGGCTGCTCATATTTAATTTATGGTCCACCCGTACCCCAAGATTTTGTTCACACACACTGCTACTCAGAAGTGTCTCCCCCATCCAGTATGCGTGTTCCTCATTTTTGTTACCCAGATCTAGAACTCGGCACTTATCCTTGTTAAACTGCATCTTGTTCACACCCGCCCACTTTTCCAGCGTGTTCAGATCTCATTGAATTCTATCTCTGTCTTCTGGTGTGTTTGCTGCTTCTTCCCATTTGGTGTCATCTGCAAATGTAATGAGTAGCCCCTCCACACCCTCATCCAGATCACTGATTACAATATTGAAAAGCACCAGGCCCAGAACTGAGCCCTGTGGCACTCCGCTGGACTCCTCCCTCCATTCAGATGAAATGCCACTGACAACTACTCTCTGAGTGCGATTCTCCAACCAGTTCCCTGTTCCCCTAACTATCCTACAGTCCAGTCCACAGTCCTCTCTGAATATCCTTCAGGCCCCCAAGTAGGGGGTCAGTCACCAGTGGATGACCACAGACACACACACAAAAATAAAAAAGATACAACCCCACACCAGCCACTTTAAAAGGATCATTACTCTTCCCACCATTAATTGCCAAACTTTTCAAAAACATACTAAGCTACCAATAGGTAAATATGCTGGGAAACGTTCATATTTAAATTTGATTTCCAGTACACCCTTCTATGCCTTTCGGTGGTTGCTTTCTGTTCACACCGACCACTCCGCGGTCCCAGAAATGGCTGAGCATGGCAGTGGAGGACAGGAAGCCTTCTCCTAACTCCAGCCCCCCCTTTTTGACACCGGTGCTTCTCTGCAAGGCCACAGCGGACAGAGCACGACTGTGAGCAAAGGACCCAGCCAATTTCAAAGGCAACCAGGAATGCGGGAGGGACGCCTGAGGCGTCCAGGGATTTGTGACAGGCACCAGGGAGCGTGCCCGGATCACAGCACTCTATCTGAAGAGTGGGCTGCCAACAGCTGGAAGGCTTGGGGAGGGAAAAGAAAGAGATGTAAGCCCCTCCCTTTCCAGTTCTGAGACAGGGCCTGGACAGCTGGGAGAACTGGAGAGCCCGACCCTCCACGGCACGTGGCAACTTCCCTCACAGTGCATCTCCAGAAATCTATGGACAACACGCAACTCTGAGGCCCAGCCGAATGGGCTCCTCAGACTGCACACCGACCTACCAGAGGCTTCGAAGCTTGCAGAGCCCCGTAAAAGGGTTCGTCAAGAGGTAGTACGGCCAGCCGTAAGTGGCTGTGGCAAACTTCATATAGTGGGCGGCATTTTCTAGCTCGGCATCCAGATCATCAGCCTGGGGAAGAGCAGAGAGACAATTCACAGTTTACAGCGGCCCACTGTTTCCAAACGCAAAGAAAACCGATGGAATCGAGGCAGCGCTCCTAATGCAGCATCTGATGCAGATCAGAGGGAGCTGGTGTGGGAGCCTTTTAAAGCCCCCTCCATTCAGGATGTGCCCTCTCAACGCGTGTGAGTGGCCAGGCCTTCCAGCCAGGAGGAGATGTCCCACGCGGATGTTCTGCCCAGGACAAAGAGCAAAAACACTTTGTGCTGCCCATTACAGCAGACGGGAGGGCTCTGCCAAATACTGAGGGCAACAGCGTGTGTGAGTCTTTCCTGCTTCCCCCTTCCTCCAGAAAGCTGGCGGTGGGGGTTGCAAATCCCTTCTGGGGAAGACGTCACAGTAAGGGAAGAGGGATCAGGCACAACTGCCATCACCCCATAGGGCCAGGGAGCTTCTGCTGTGCAAGAGCTCCACTGGCGGAAGGAGGATGCTGCAACCCTCAGTTTTCTAGAGGTGTCCCAAAAGTGTCAGATATGATTGGCGCCAACCCGAGTATCACAGCTCCTGGGCTCTGACAAGCTTCTAGCCGCCACGCAACGCAGCCGGCACTGCTCAGGGACCTAGATGTTAGCCTCACAGGGTGCAGGGAGGCTTACCGCAGGAGACAACGGGGACCCAGCCAGCACTTCCTCGGGTTCCTTCGGGCAGTTCTCCACCTTGTCTTGCTCCTGGTGGAGCAGAGTCAGACCTGCGGCTACATCACTAGGCACCAGGTCGGTGTCCTGCAGAGAGAAAGAGACAACTCCTTTCAGCAATGGAACTGACCCAAATGGGCAAGTGTATCTGCAGAACACGCCTGGGAAGGAAACCGAGACGTGTGCTCTCATCACTTTGCAGAACTGGGGTATTACAGCAGAACAAAGTTTGAGTCCGGCGGCACCCTTAAGACCACGAAAGCTTCTACCCAGAATTAAACTTCGTTGGTCTTCCAGGTGCCCCTGGCCTCAAACTTTGTTCTGCTGCTTCAGACCGACACGGCTGCCCACCGGAATCTATCTTGATATTACACTGTCATGAGAGAGCCCTTCGTTCAGTTTGGGCCGGCGGGGTGTCGTGGTTAAGGGTGTCAGACAAGGACTGGGGAGACCAGGATTTAAGTCCACTCAAGCTTTGTTCTTCAGACATGAAGCTAGTTACTCTCTCTGTCCAGTCTACCTCACAGAGAGGATAAAAGTGGAGGAGAAGGAAAACCACCTATGCCATCTGAGCAGCTTGTGGGAACAGCAAGATAAAAATGCAGTAAACGAGAAGGAATGTGTGTGCGCAGGGGAGGGCAGTAACACCTCCTGGCATTGCCCCATCCGCCACATTCAAGGGTGTCATGTAGCAAGTTTATGTGCAGACTCCCTTACACGAGATTTGTAACTTCCATTTTCCCACCGTATGGATCACGCATACCAGGAAGTGCGCACACAGGCTTTGCACCTGGAAGGCTGCATGGAAGTTCAAAGCGATCAGGCCATTTTCACAAGCCTTAGCGATTTCTTCTTCCACTGCTTCCCAGAACACCAGCGATACATTTGGCATGATTAGATTTGGCACTTTCTCTGCCTACTTCCACAGCGGCCAGAAGTCCCTTCCTTCTCAATCAAGGGGGCTGCAGCTCACAGGAAGAGCCTCTTGCTTTGAATGCCAAAGGTCCCAAGTTCAGTCTCTGGCATCGCCAAGAAAAATGACCACGCAATAGGAGCCCTGGAGAGCGGCAGCCAGTCAGAATAGATGGATAAATGGTCTGGTTCAATGTAAGATGGGTTTCGTGTGCATATGTACCCCCAGCCTCCGCACACACGCAGTGGCGTTGTGGATCCAAAGGAACAGGATTTGAGACATTTCATTTTTCCTTTGTTTAAAAACTATACAAGAGCACTGTTTGATCAGACCTGGAAGGCCTCTAAATAGGAATGGGCATGAACTGGCTCACAAGCTCAAGTTCATGACAAAAGTTCCTGACAGGCCGTGATTTGCAAACCAGGCATGCCACGAACCGAACTGCCTTTTCCTGGTTTGTGCCCATCCCTATCTCTAAAAGCAGGTGGTTGTGACTAAAGCTCTCTCCTGTGGCTGCCTCCCAGCATGGGTATTCAGAAGTATTCTATCAATGAACACAGAATTCCTATTTAGTCCTCAGAACTGATAGACTTGTCCTGTGGCAATATGCTTAATGCCCTTTTAAGACTATCAACAGATATCACAACATCCTGTGGCAGTGAGTTAACTATGTATCATCACAGGGCACATTATCTGACTAAAATCTCTTTCATTAACTTGCGCTCAGCCCTTACACTCCTTTGTTTTCATACTGTGCAAACAGCAGTGCTTGAAGGCTGATATACCAAAACACCAGCAACGGAGTGCCTCTGTATCTGTGGTGGCTCGGTCCCTGAAGATCTGTGTCATTACCTCCTGGACTGTCCTCTTTATTCACTCCCAAGAAAGAAGTTTCTTGGCACAGTCTTAGATAAATTGGGCCCTTGCTCCACATCTGGAAAAGTTTTAACTTTACTTGCAGAAGTGGAGCCAGAGTATTGGTACAATGTTGCACTCTTTGCCCCAGCAGCAAAGAAAATCCGCATCAAGTTGACCAAATCCTCTCCAGCTAAATAGACTACATTAAGGTATTGAAGGTCCTTTTTAGTAACCTTACCCCAAACCTTATTTTTATTTTGTATGTTCTAATTTTTATCTTGTATTATTTTAAGCAGTCTTATGCCAGACATATATATGAGCCTGCTTTGTGGGGAGGGCGGGATACGAATCCAATAAATAAATAATTTTTTTACTTCCTGTGTTTTAATGCAGATCTTATTCTGTATTTTATAACTTTTATTGTATTGTATTGTATTTGTAACGGCCATTGGCAGGGGGTTTTTTTGTAGAAAAAGCCCAGCAGGAATTCATTAGCATAATAGGCCACACCCAACTGCAGAAACTCATTAACATATTAGGCCACACCCCTGACAGGGCAGCTTATTAGCATATTAGGTGGGGGGGCTGGGAAAGCACAGGGCAGGCATGGAAGCTTGCTTCTTTCCCCCCTGAGCTTCTCCGCCCCACTTCAGCATCGCCTTTCTAGTCTACCGCCCCCCCCCCCCGCCCCGAATCAGATGGCTGGATAAAGGCACTTCAGCATCGCCTTTCTAGTCTCCTTCCCCTGCCCCCAAACCAGAAAAACAGGGAAATGCATTGCTGAAGTGCCTGGGATCTCTCACTTCAGCATCACCTTTCTAGACTCCTACCGTCCCGTCCCCCCCCTGAAAGATTGGGAAGGGAAACAGGCATGTTTGCCTGGCTACCCTGGGTCTTCCCAGCCAGCCCACCAAGGCATGCAGGCTGGGGAGACGGAGGGCAGCCAGGCACACATGCCCCATTCCTTCCCTGAGCCTCTCCACTTTTGCGGAGAGACTCAGGGAAGTGCAGGGGGGGGGGCATGGGTAAATGCCTTTCTGTCCCTCCCTCAGATTGGGGAGGGAAAGAAAGGCATTTTCAGTGTTCTTGGGTTCCTTGCCTGCCCTTGTCCAGCTGCATCAGCTAGAGAAGAGAAGGCAGAGAGAGGCTTTTCCTTGTCAATTTCACTCTCAGCTGACTGGCTCCCCAGGGGCTCCCCAGAGGGAAAGAGGCATTTTAACAGGCCGCCTTTCCCTCTTGTGTGTAAGGTGGGGAGGGCAGCGCGCTCTGTAGTCACGCAGGCCAGAGGTTTGGGCTGTAGGCGTGGCCAACTCAGGAGCCAGCCGGAACTCCATTCCTGTGCGTTCCTGCCCAAAAATAGCCCAGGCCATTGGCCATATGCAATAAATCGAACTGGCTGACTGAGTTAACTATGTGCCGCACAAAGAAGTACTTTGTTTTGTCTACCCATCAACTTCATTGGGCATCCCTGAGTTCTACTATTATGGAGGAGAATTTCTCTGTCTCTTTGCCCCCCTTGCCTAATTTTATAAAGCTCTCTAATGCCTCCCTTCTTACCGAGAAATAGGCCCGGAAGAGCTCAGCGATGCTGGTAAAAGCAACTCTGTGGTCATCGTTTTGCACAATGCAACAACACAGCAGCCGGATCCTTTTCTCCCAGACTCGGGTTGCCGTCTTCTTGACGTTGTAAAAAAGCTGGTCTGACTGACTGCTCTCCAAGTTGCGACTGGGACAAGTGGAAAGGTACAAGGTCTTTTTCCCGCCGAGCGGATCAAAGACGACGATGATGGCCACAACGGTGAAGATGATGATTATCCAGCTGCCAAGCAAAGCAGAAGAAGAGCCATAGGAAGGCGGGTCAAATTAAAACTGCCAATCAGCAAAGAGGGCTGGACATCCTTACCTGGCAATCACTGTCCCAAGTATGATGTTGATCATAGTCCTGTCACAATTGATGCTGCGGTCCGACACCCAAACAGCTCCTACGATAGCCCAGATCACCTCTGGCAAGTAGAGGGCCAGGCGCAGGTAGAGCAATTTAGGAAGAGACTTCCTTGGCCCAGGATTGGAAATTGTTCCTGAAAGGTATAGTTGTAGTGAGTGGCATACAAGTAAAAGAAATCCAGAAGTTTTCAGGGCAGCAACATTATTTTACTTTAGCAAACAGCAGCAGTGCATGAGTTGTGTCATTCTCTAAACCCGTTATTCAGGTCTCCCACAGACGAAGCAAGGCTTTCTATGCCAGGGGACTCCCCAGGTACGCAGTAATATAAGATATAATTAACCAAAAGAAAACACACACCCCATAGTGAGTACTGCAAACTTTAACAGAAAAAGAGGAGTGTGTGTGTGTGTGTGTGTTTGTGTGTGTGTGTGTGTGAGAACCGGGTTTGATTCCCCACTCCTCCACATGCTGCTGCTGGTGTGACCTTGGGTCAGTCACAAGTTCATTCAGAGCTGTTCTCTCACATGCAGTTCTTGAAAGAGCTCTCTCAGCCCTACCTACGTCACAGGGTGTCTGTTGTGGGGAAGGGAAAGGAAAGGAGATTGTAAGCTGCTCTGAGACTCCTTCGGGTAGTGAAGGGCTGGGTATAAATCCAATCCCTTCTCTTCTTCTCTTCTATATTGAGAACATAAGAAGAGCCCTGCTGGATCAGACCAATGTTCCATCTTGTCCAGCATCTTGTCGCACACAGTGGCCAACCAATTCCTCTGGAGGCACAGAGGCTGAGGACTTCCCCTGATGTTGCCTCCTGGCTCTGGGATTCAGAGGCTTAGTGCCTCTGAATGTGGAGGTTCCCCTCAGCCACCATGGCTAGTTGTCATTGATAGACTTCTCCATGAAGCTACCTAATTCCCTTTTAAAGCTGTTTCTTCCTGTGACCATCACTACATCCTCTGGCAGTGAATGCCACATTTTAATCATCCTCTGTGTAAAGTAGTTCTTCCTCCTGTCCATCCTGAACCTACTGCCCGTCAGCTTCACAGGATGCCCAGAAGTTCTAGTCTTTTGTTTTGTTCCCTTTCAAGTTATAACGGAGTACCAGTCTTTCTTGTTAAAAACCAGTGCACAGCATGATGCAATATCTGTACAAATTCCAAAGAGCCACTGTTTTAAGTCTTATGGTACCTTAAAGACTAATAGGTTCATCACAACATAACCCCTTTTTTGTGAGCCAGAGCCCACTTCATCAGGTGCATGAAGCATTGAAATCGATGGGCTTAGAAAGGTACAACTCTGCTTAGGACCTCTCTGCAGTTTTAGTGTAACCATAACCTAGTCTGGTGCTGGAAAGTGCCGTCAAGCTGCTCCCAGTTTATGTGCTTTATGGGGCTTTCAAGGGAAGAGACGTTCAGAGGTGATTTGCCCTTGCCTGCCTCTGCGTAGCGACGCTGGTATTCCTCGGTGGTCTCCCCTCCAAGTACTAACCAGGGCCGAGCCTGCTTGGCTTCTGCGAACTGACCAGACTGGGCTAAGAGGGGGCCATCCAACTCAAGGCGGGATGTAATCTAAGCTGCCATTTACCTTGCATGCTGACATAAACAATCGCAGATAAAGTACAGATGATGGCTGCCAGGAGAACGAGGAGGACCAGAAGGTAACTGTGCAACAGCCTCCCACCAGGACAGTCCAGCAGCGCTTTGTGCATCGAATACAAAACCAGAATGCCAATCCACCTCAGGGGGGGAAAAAAATCACAGAAGGATTAAAAAGCAAAAAAATACAAAAGGCGTCAGCTAGGTAGGAACGTCCTGCCACCCTGCAGAGTCACATCTTTATTTAATTCACAATGGTGAGTACAGACACACGGGCACACACATGCACACACAGAGGGAGGCAGAAATCCAGTCCATTTGATCAGAGCAGCTGAAGAATCTCACAAGAGTCTGGGAGTTTTTGTGCAGCAGAGGCAAAAATAAGTCACAGCAGGTCCTTAACCGTAGCACCTGTCATTCAAAATAGGCCACACATATTTAAACCAATACAATGATCTTTCTCTCTTCCCCAGCCAGTATCAGTAAAATCATCTCTTAAATAGCAAAGAGTAACAACTAATTAACGTTACACAACCACTGGGCTCTTTCAGGAACGAGGGAGTTTATGGATATCGGGGCATGTCATCACACAGGCTTGTATGGCATAGGTCATACTTCTGGGTCATGGAGGATCAAAATGTGTTCCAAGCCAGGGTCTATAAGCCACCCTACCTTTGTGGCTTCTATCTTGCTGGTTCAGGGGACACTTGCACCGGATCCTCCCCTCCAGCTCTCTGTCTCCTTAATATTGTTTTTCAGTGACGTTACTTATTCTTGAAACCTACGGCATCATTCCAGCAGGGAGCCATCACAGCTAATCTGCACTTAAACTGGGTAGCTGTGTTGGTCGGAAGCAACAGAACAAAGTTTGCATCCCGTAGCACCTTGAAGGCCAACAAAGTTTCATTCTGGGCATAAGAACAAAAGCTTATACCCAGAGTTCAACTTTGTTGGTCTTCAAGGCGCACCTGGACTCAAACTTTGGATCAAATGCTGTAGGTGCAGACACTATGTATGTAGGGCATGCACACAAAAGCTGATGCCCAGAATTAAACTTTGTTGGTCTTAAAGGCGCACCTGGACTCAAACTTTGGATCAAATGCAGACACTATGTATGTAGGGCATGCACACAAAAGCTGATGCCCAGAATTAAACTTTGTTGGTCTTAAAGGCGCACCTGGACTCAAACTTTGGATCAAATGCAGACACTATGTATGTAGGGCATGCACACAAAAGCTGATGCCCAGAATTAAACTTTGTTGGTCTTAAAGGTGCCACGGGACTCAAACTTTATTCTGTCGCTTCGGATCAACACGGCTGCCCACCTAAATCAACGAATACCATCAGGGCCAGGGACCATCTTGCTGCATGTCCAGCCTGCTGCTTTGTTACTTATGCTGATTTGAAGATATCGTCACCTGCCTGCCGCAAGGGGCGGTGCTGCCCCCGATGCTGTTTAACATCTACATGCGCCCTCTTGCCCAGATTGCCCGGAGGCATGGGCTGGGCGGTCACCAGTACGCTGATGACACCCAGTTATATCTGTTGTTGGGCGGCCGGTCCGGGGCTACCCCAGATGACCTGGAGCGGGCGCTTCAGGACGTGACGGGCTGGCTCAGGCTGAGCCGACTGAAATTGAATCCAACGAAGACGGAGGTCCTGTGCCTGAGTCGGAGTGGACCGGGGGTAGGGATCCCATTGCCAGCCTTCGGGGTGGGGGCACCATTGGTGCCAGCGCCAAGAGTTCGGAGCTTGGGAGTGCTCCTGGACCCCTCATTAACGATGGAGGCCCAGGTAGCAGCCACTGCCAAGGCAGCCTTTTACCATCTGCGGCTGATTAGGCAGCTGGTTCCCTTCCTCGAACGCAATGACCTGGCAACAGTGATCCACGCACTGGTCACCTCGAGGCTGGATTACTGTAACGCTCTCTACATGGGGCTGCCCTTGTCTCAGCTCCGGAGGCTGCAGCTGGTGCAGAATGCCGCGGCCAGGCTGTTGATGGGTCTCTTGGTGCGAGACCACATCCAGCCTGTGCTGAGGTCACTGCACTGGCTGCCTATAGCGTACCGGATCCGGTTCAAGGTGCTGGTTTTAACCTTTAAAGCCCTGTATGGTCAGGGGCCTGCCTACCTACGGGACTGCCTTTCCTTGTACATACCCCAGAGAGCACTGTGGTCAGGCACACAACATCACCTGACCCTTCCTGGCCCGAGAGAGGCCAGGCTGGTGACCACCAGGAATAGGGCCTTCTCAGTGGCAGCTCCCTACTGGTGGAATGAGCTCCCAAAAGACATCAGGGCCCTGCAGGACCTTTTGCAGTTCCGCAGGGCCTGCAAGACGGAGCTCTTCTGCCAGGCTTTTGGGGCCGCCATTGGGGGAAATGGCCACGGGTAAGTGGCCAGTTGAAGTATTGGCCCGGTACATCTGCAGGTGGTAGCCTCCTAGCCGTGGGGCTGTAGTTGCTGCCCTGGTGTTGGATTTTGTATCTGCCGCCATTTTTAGTGGGTTCTGTGGTTTTACTGTAATTAGTTATTATCTGAATTTTTTGTATGTTACTGATTTTAATGCTGTGAGCCCCTTAGAGCCGCTTTGTGCTGGCTAGGCGGGATACAAGTCTAAATAAAGAAAGAAAGAAAGAAATTCATGTACGGTTGTGTCTATAGAAACCTAGATTTTGTTGTTTTATTGCACCTGCTTGTTCTTGCCTTATGCTAATGCTTCAACCCCCTTTTAAACCTTTTCAATAAAGCCTGTTGCTTTTATTGGTGTGTCCTGCTGCATGTCGGAGAGTCCAAACCCCGGCTCGGTCAAACTATGAGAAGGGGATTTGTTCCAGGGTACCAGGTCTGGGGACAGGGGAATCAAATCAAATCATCCTCGCAAGGACATGGTGGGTCCTCCCCAGCATTTCTCATTTTAGAAATTACATGAGGTTTATATGCTTTGCAAAGTGCCAAATGTAACAGTATGCAGCAGTTCCAGAGGGTAGCTGGGTTGGCCGGCAGCACAGCTGTTACATTTGAGAGTACCTTAGAGACCCATAAGATTTTGAGGAGGGGGAGGGGTTATAACTTTCCCAGAGTCAAAACTCCCTGCGTCAGTCACAGGAGCAGTAGTGAAGCAGTCGCACTTACCAGCTCACCCTGATGAAAAGCTCAAAGGCTTCTGGGAAGACAAAGTCATCGCTGCCGATGGCCCAGCGCCTCCCGAATATCACTATCCCAGGCATCCTGGAGACCCCCGCCTGCTGCTGTGCCTCACCGCCTGTGGAAGAGCAGAGATGCGCTACGGAGGCTCGTTTCCACTAAAGGAGGAGGAGGAGTTGGATTTATACCCCACCCTTCACTCAAGAGTCTCAGAGCAGCTTACACAATCTCCTTTCCCTTCCTCTCCCCACAACAGACACCCTGTGAGGTAGGTGGGGCTGAGAGAGCTCTTAGAGAACTGCTCGAGAGAACAGCTCTCAGAGAACTTGTGACTGACCCAAGGTCACCCACCTGGCTGCATGTGGAGGAGGAGGGGGGAATTAAACCCAGTTCTCCAGATTAGAGTCCACCGCTCTTAACCACTACACCAAACTGGCTCTCATCCCCACTCCTCCACGTGCAGCTGCTGGTGTGACTTTGGGTCAGTCACAAGTTCATTCAGAGCTGTTCTCTCAAGGGCACTTCTCTCAGAGCTCTCTCAGCCCCACGTACCTCACAGAGTGTCTGTTGTGGGGAGGGGAGGGGAAGGGGAAGGAGATTGTAAACCGCTCTGAGACTCCAATCTCCTCTTCTTCTAAATGAAGTCACACAAGCATTACAATAGTGGGAATTTTCAAACCCCTTCCTAATGGAGCCCACTTTCCCCCCGACGATTCAGGGCATACGCAAACTACACAAAGACCAACTGTCTTGTGGGGCCCCTCAAAAGACTTATGCCACCACAAATCCATAGAACCTGAAGATTCCTCAGTATTCTTGGTTCATTTTTTTCTGAAAAGGCCTTTTGAATTTCATACACCCCATTTCTCTGCAAGACCCAATTCTTCTATTATCCACGCTCCACTGGGAAAACCCAGTGCCCATTTTACATTCACAACAGGCACTGCAAACTCAGCCACATTCTTGAATATGGTAATCATCTTATTATTTTCCATACTTATATGCCACCCTTCGGGTTACCCAAGACTACTTACGATAAAAATAAATCATTAAAAATATAATTTAAGACACCCTAACATTCAGCTGCAATTAAAGGCAATGAAACAGAGCCAAAAATTGGAATAATAAAGTTAGTGATTGCCTCAAGTGCCTACTGACGCAGCAAAATCTTAACCTGCCAAGTGGATCCCCTATGGAAAGAAGTTCCACTCGCATTCCCAATTGGGCTGCAGTTCCATCCAGCCTAACACCTCGTTTTCCTCCAAAGCAAACAGGAGTCAAATCATTAACCTGCTGTTTACAGAAAGGAGCTCCACAGTTCAAGCCCTTGCCGCTCCAGTATGTATCTAGAAATCTTCTGATCTAGACCCAAACCACATCTAACCCAGAATCTTGTTCCCTGCAGAAACAAAATCGCATCTACTTTACAGCAACAAAGTTGTTCTTTTTAACCATGCAATACGCTTCTATAAATCTCTAACTATTCCATGTCTCTAGCCCCTGAAAATTAACACTGCCGTAATAATAATTTTAAAAGTAAGCCTTCAAAGGTGCCACTAAATTCCGGGTTCACTCCTGCTGTATCAAAACTATACAAGGGTCTGAATGAAGCAAGCTGACTCACGAAAGCTAATGCTGCAATAAATTTTGTTCAAGGAGCCACAGGGCTCTTACTAACCCCCCTGGGAAGCGGTTTCCTACAGAGGCTAAGCAGAAGCCCACCGGGCAGGGCTTGAGGACATCCGTCTTGCCTCCTAAGCTGACCTCCTCCCACCTCCCACCACAGCTAGGGTTGCCAACTCTGGGTTGGGAAATTCCTGGAGATTTGGGGTGTCGTTTGGGGAGGGACCTCCGTGGAGCGCGACGCCAGACAATTCACCCTCCGGAGATGCGATTCTGGGTCACGGATTTCCGTGGTCTGGAGAGCAGGCACAGCTCCGGGAGGTTTCCAGGCCCCACCTGGAGGTGGGCAACTCTACATCGTGCAGCCCCTTTGCACGCAGAGGTGCACTTCCCCTGGACTGGGAGGTTCTATTTGGCCATGGCAGCGGAGACGCCGACAGACCTGTCCCTCAGTGAACCCAAAGGATCCCCTTGCTTAGCTTCCCTCAGTTTCGCTGTTGCAACCAGGGTCCCCCCACCCCCCTCCATCCTGGCCCCCCAAACTCACTCCCACTACCTGAGAACCCCCCCTCCTCCCCCCCACTACACTCTCCTCATTAAAAACATAACCCCCACCCGACCCCTATTAAAAAAAGAATAACAATAATAACAATAATAATCCCCTCCCCCCCTCAACAGGCGCCCCCCATCAGCCACAGCGCCCCCTGCCGCAGCTGTCATATCCCCAGCCTCGTACCCTCTTCCAGGTGCCCGGATGTGGACCTCCGCGGGGGGTCACCTACTGACAGTGCGGCGTCATGACGCACTCACGCCCGCCTCGGCATACTTTCGGTTCTGCCAGCAGCTAACCGTCCCCTAGCAGTTTCGCCGCCGCATGCGCGCTGGCGGCCAGCAAGGGCAGGAGAAACCTTTATTCCCGGGAGGAGGGGGGGAGTGCGCGTGCGCAGAAGTGGGGCGGTGGAGGGGAAAGGTTTTTCCTGCCAAAGAGAGAGGTTTGTTTGAGGGTTTCCACACCGTCGAATTCCGGTTCCGGTTAGGCAAAGCGGGCGCCCGTTCGTTTTGCTGCCATGAAGCTTTTTGGCGTCTTAAAACTTTTGCTCTGTTTTTCTGGGGGGGGGCCGGCTTGCAAAGTAACTCCATACGCATAAAATTTCAGATTACTTAACGCAGAACAATTTATACTTTAAATGAATTCCTTCCCTCCATTTGTAGCGCTTAATAAATATTTAGCATTATTGGGGAGCAGGCCTTTCCCCCAAGGCCATTGCGTCTGCAGAGTAGGGTTGCCAAGTCCGGGTTGGAAAATACCTGGGGACTTTGGGGGTGGAGCCGGGAGAGGGCGGGGTTTGGGGAGGGGAGGGGCCTCAGCAGGGTACAATGCCATAGAGTCCACCCTTCAAAGCAGCCATTTTTTCCAGGGGAGCTGATCTCTGTCAGCTGGAGATCAGTTGTAAAACCAGGGGATCCCCAGGCCCCACCTGGAGGTTGGCAGCCCTACTGCAGAGGCAGGCTCAAGCCACACAGTTTGGAAATTTCTCGAGAAAAAGGTCATCTGTGCCTAGCTTGCTTTGGTACTTTTCTTGGAGTAGAGGTCGCGAATATTTCAAAGCACTGAAAACCTTTAACCCGGCGGGCAACTTAATATTCTTTCTCTAGTCCCCTATAATTCTGCGGTCACCCTCGCACAGAAGAGCCTCACATCTGGCATTGAGGAACCGGAAATGGTACTTAGGGGACCATTACGCCTGCCCGTGCCCCTACATTCCTCCTCGTTTGCATTGCGGCCAAGTAAGCGACAGACGTGACGCATGCGCACAGATCGGGAGCGTGCTAGTCTGTGCAAAGGTCAAGTCTGACTGCGTGATTGAGGCAGAGCTGCTAGTTTTCATGGAGGTGAGATGCCCTTTTTTTTTGCCGAGCACGGAGGGTTTTGAAGGCGAGAGACTCTCAGAGGTGGTTTTTGCCATTCTCTGGCTCTGCAAGAGACCCTGGACTTCCTCGGTGGTCTCCCATCCAAGCACTGACCAGGGCTGACCCCTACTTAGCTTCTGAGATCCCACCAGATCAAGCTAGCCTGGGCCATCCGGGTCGAGGTCCTTAGTTGCTCCCGCAGTTAGCACTATAATTGGGCCACCCAAATTAACAAAATCACCAACGACGATATCAGTAAAAAACAAGGGAAAGATGTGCTATGATCTTTGGACAGCCCCAGCCTCTGTATGTTTTACTCACGTTTACATGAAAAACAAACACTCATGACTTCCTTGGTGGTCTCCCATCCGAATGCTAACCAAGACTGACCCTGCATTGCTTCAGAGATCTGATGAGATCGGGTCAGTCTGGGCTTCATAGTGTGCTTTAAAAACCACACCTGCACCATCGTCTACTTTGCAAACCTATTTTAAAAGTTTGTTGTTAGTACTTCTAAACTTGTGTCTTCCTGTGCTGACTTTGCTTAGCATGTGTGTAGTTTGCACATATTATTTGGAGGCATGAGGAAGGGCACGCGTGAGTTGCAATGCTGACATTAACCTCTGTCGTTTTAATTATAGTAACAATTTGTAAGTGTAAAATGTTTATCTCCAATAAAATGGTTTAATTTTTTTAAAAGCTAACCTCCTCATACACAATGAACTCGATAGGGCAGCCTTACCCTAATAGGTCCACAATGTATGAGGATACTCAGTTCCCTCCCCCGCAACTGCTTTCATTAAAATCTACCCCTCCTATTTGCCAAACCCTTTAATTTTGCCATAGCAAATGGTGGGAAAGGCCAGAACACACACGAGTCTTTTTACAGCTATCCTGAAAGACTTAGGGCACATGACCTGCTTTACATGGAAGCCCCAGCTGCTAAGAAACAAAGAACAGTAATCTTTTATTTAAAAAACTGTTGCTCAGAATATCCAAAACTTTGGTTGCCATACACAGAGTGGGATGGCTTCAATCTGTCCTGAGCAGTCTACCACTGGCGCGGAAGAGGCAAGAAAGCTTTATGCAAACTGTACATTCAATGAATGAGACAAAGCAAGAGAGTGAGAAAATATATTTGCAACAGGTTACACATTCATCCGAGCAACAAGCAAAGCCTGAGGTGGAGTCCTGCATTTCTCCAGATCAGTTAAATGCATCCATATGTATTCATGAAGCAATTTGTTTTGTGCCATCACTCGGAATCAAGGCTCTGTCACCTTTCCGCTTTTCCCTATAGTTCCCAACCCATTCCAAATTTGGTAAGCAAAAAGCCTTTCCAGCATGTGAATCGAAAACCTGATGCAGCTACCTATGAGCAACTTACTAATTAAGGGATTCTATGCTTGAATCAAGCAACTGATTTCCTCCTTAGTAATGTGACCGTGTGTGTGTGTGTGTGTGTGTTTAAATAGGTTAAGGGTGGAGATTAAGTGGCTTGTAAAGTATTTCACAGGAACTCTTTCTGCCTTCCATAACTTAGGCAGACACATTATTGTATTCTAACTTCTCCTTAAAGCCATGACTGAACAGTAAGAGACCCATTTGCCCCAAGACAGTTTAAGTTATTTGTGCTTTTCAGTCTTTTGCTTTTATAACCCAAACTAATTATCAGCCAACACAGACATTGCACTAGGACACTGAAACAGGCTGCCATAGACGCTCAGGTCCCAGAACACCACCGCAATGCATACCACTTCATAAAATGTTTATTTAGGATGGTAACACACGAGAAGTTGTCATGCATCAGCTCAGTAAAAAAGGGAATCAATGCAAAGGTGAGAAAGAATAGTACTTGGTGCTGTTGATTCAGGAAGGTTTATAAAAAAATTACACCAAATTGTTCAAAACTGGCACATTCTAAAACTTGCTTGAAGCTAAACATGGACATTGCTTGTAAAGTTATTTGTTTTAAAAAAGTTGTAGACATTGTTTTAAAAACCTGCCATCTACAGAGTACTGCAAATTGGACAACTGTCACAAGATTTGTCCTTAATAGCGGTTAACAATGATGCCGTTAAGAAAAAGTAGAGGCTTCAAGCAACCGCAAAACGTGGAACCGTTTTATTTTGAGCAACAACAACAAAAAACACAACAGAAGGGCTTGCTGCTAGTCTTACAAATGCAAACCCCTCCGTATTCAAAAACCCTGCATTGGCACCAAATATTCCCAAGCTAATATCCTCAAAAGGTAACGGAGGTAGAGGGTGGTATGTGCTGGCAGACGCTATAGGAGGAGGTCCCTATTGGAAAAATGTGGGGAGGGGAATCTTAGCTGATTTAAGAAAATTGATGAAATGGCAACATCCCAACCACGAGAGTTCTCTCCCATTTCTGGTCGTCCCTTCTCCTGACAACCCAAAACGTTCAGCTTTTGGAGGAAAAATAAATACAGTGGAATGGAATCTGAAATCAAAATTGTTACCATCCATCAGTCAGCACGCATCTGTGTGCCCCAAAGCAAAGTCAGTAATTGAAAAAGAATCCTTGGAAAATAAAAAGCATTTGCACTTGTTCCTGGTCATAAACAACCCCACGCACAAAAAAAAAAATCCTCACTTTTGGAACTACTCCAATTGAACCTACACATTGAATTAATTCACACAGTATTAAGTTTTTTTATGTAAAAAATCTTTATACATAGTAATAAAAAAAGATAGAGGGCAAAGATGCATCAAACAGAAGTCAGCTGGCTGTTCTCCGGTCCTACAGAGCCTGCCGATGACCCTCCGCGAGAAAAGGTTCGGGGACTTCCTGTCTCAAACATCTTCACCTTTTGCTTGTGGTCAGGATTGTTCTAAGCATCCAGGAGGACAGATGCTGATGATTGGGTTTTGGCACTTACGCTGGCAAACTGAGCTTCTTTCCTTTGAGTACTAAGGGTGGGAAAAGAAGAGGAACGCATTATTACATCGCATGGGCACCGAACAAACAGTGAGCAACCAAAGCATGAAAGTTATCCTGATTGAAGTGGCATACACTAGAGCATGATCCAGCCCAAGTTAGACATTTTTTAGGTCCCACTGAGTTGAGTGGAAAGGAGCTGACATTTAATCCTCCGCAGAGAAAAGCAGGGAGATGCGGTTGAAGTCAGCTGCTCTGTATCTGGATTCTTAGCTGTTTGTGAAGTTTTATGGACTTGTGGATTGTTCTTGCTCTTGGAAAAGCACATCAAAATGTTTCAAAACACATAAAGTGCCATTAATGTTGGCAGCTCTCTTTTTGAAGCAAGAGCTAGGAGTGACAGAATTAACCATGTACCCTCCCCCCCCCTTCCCAATTTAGGCACCGAAAATGCTTCCATGGCACAGCCAGCCATCAGGTTGGGAACTACGACTAGACTGAACATTTTCCAAGATGGACTCACATTGAGGAACTGTCTGCCATTTGGAAGAGCGCTCTTTTTGGAATGGCTGGAAAGATTTCTATTTTGAGACGGGCTTTTAAAAAAGTCAATGTGCTGAATTTTATCGTGTGTTTGTTAGCTCCCTTGGTATGTCACTTGTTCAAAGACGTTTATAGCATGCGCTTCAGTACAAAGATTCTCAAGGTAGAGTATAATAAAGTAAAAGCAAAACAACGACTAACAGGTCCCCCAGTATCTGAATTAGTCCTTGAGATTCTCTGCTCTGGAAGCAAAACTGAGGACCTTCACCTCTCAAAATGAATCAGTCCTGAGGAGGTCTGCAGAAATGGTTGGTTGTACAATATTTTGTTTGCAGGTTGACCATCTGTGCTGCAAAATATGCCAAGGCACATGAATTCTACTCCTACACACGAGTTTAGCAGGAATAACCAGTCCAACTTCCAGGTTTGCCACCCGGAAATGCACTCCAAAATTACTCCCATCATTTGGTGCATTGGGGGGGGAGAGGAATAATTTACACTTGGGTTGCTACCCAAAGGCACTCCCTCCCACTTCATTCCTTTCTGCAGGAAACAGGCAAGTGGCAAACATCCTTGTGTTCCTACCAGAATCACCAAATGGATCATTACCAATTTTTGGCATACAAAACAGACTTGAAATCTCTTGGAAACCTCAGCCAAAACAATAAAATCCCACTGGTGAAACCAAGACCCAGATCCTACAGTGAGAGAGATGATGAATGTTAGGCATGAAACGAATACCCCAAATGCTTTGCTCTGGACCCTTGTTTTATTTTCTGGTGCTTCTTTCCCCATGAACTGGAAACAGGCAAGGTGAGACGCAGAATGTGTGGATCGCAGACTGTACCAAACAGCCAGCCAGTATGGTGATGTGGGCTAGAGTGTCGGACTAGAATCTGGGAGACCCACATTTGAATCCCTGGTCTACCATGGAAGCTTGCTGGTTGACCTTGGGGAAGTCACACACAGCCAGTCTAATCTGCCTCACAGGGGTGTTGTGAGGATAAATCAGGAGCGGGGAATGGTGTGAGCCTATCCAGGTCCCCACTGGGGAGAAAGGCAGGGTATGAATGAATATATATCAATATAGCTGGGGGCGGGGCAGATAAAAAGGTAGGTCAGTTGGTGGGTGGGTGGGAAGGAGAGAAAAGCAGCTGGGGAAAGTGAGAATACAGGGGCTGGCAAAAGGAAGGGGGAAAAAAGACACTCTGTGTGTGTGTGTGTGGGAGGGGGAGATACAGGGTAAAGTGAGGTGACTTCCACAAGTTTTTGCGAATTGTCTACTGTGCAACTGGCCCTAGCAGCTGCCACTGCACCACCGGGCCATAACTCTCAAGTAGAAGCTGCTAGGGGGAGGGAAGGAAGGAAAGCTGAAGATGGGCAGATAAAGGCAGGTCGACTGGTGGGTGGGAAGGAGAGAAAAAGCCAGGAAAGGGGGAAAAAGGTTTGGGGGCTCTCAGGGGAGGGGAAGAGGAAACAGTGAGGGATGGGAAAACAAGACGCTCCCTGCAAATCATTGCAGGTCCCCTGCTTGTCCAATCAAAAGCTGTGCATGTTTGAGACGTTTGGAAAGACAGAACAATAAATTTAGCAATTCCTGAGGGGAATATTAGAAGGATTAATTCCAAATTCTCTCACTGGGATTTACTCCTGATTATATGTGTACCAAGTCATTTGGATACAAAACGGAAACAAGGTTCTTGTTTTGATAATACGAACAGAAAGCCCTATTAGCACTATACGTAGTGGGGAACAATCGGAAATCCACATGGCATCCTGAATTGCCCAGAAAAGATTTAAGGAAACCAAAATCTGCAAAGATCACCAGACACACATGCATGCAAAGCTATACAAGGACATCTCCATTTAGGGAATGTTGCTTACTTCACTCCCAGATTAAGATACCCAGATCTGAGCTAGGAAAAATCATAGAGCTGAAAGGGGCCAAACAGGCCATCTATTTCCCAAATGCCTGCTCAGTGCAGGATCCACCTAAAGCATCCCAGAGAAGTGTTTGTCCAGATATTTTTGTGTCCCTTTGCGGCACTATGATGTATCACTAGCCACACTCATCTGGACAACAGGCACCCCCCCCCCCCAGCATCCAAAAACACCTGCCTCCCAAAAATACTGAACAGCAAACTGAGTGTGCACTATTATCACAGCACAGCTCCTCATAGTGACGGAAGGAGGTGCAAAGAAACGAAAAGGTTGCACAGCTTATACGCTCAAGTTTACAAGAACAGGATGGCCACACACCGACCCCGGCCACGTCTTACCTTTTGTGACATACAAATAGAAGAAGTCACAGTACAGAATAGTCTGGACCACGCCAGCCACCACGGCTATGAGATCGAAGAATCCCTCAAAGTAGTAGCGCCAAATCCAGTTGATAAGGTACAAGGCACGGTACAGGCCCAAGAAGAAAAGGTAGTGAGTGGTGATGGTCTCCGCTTCCCCAGTTTTACTGATCATGAAAAGCTGAGGGAGGATAGCAACTGACTCCAGGTAGATGGAGAAAGTCCACAAGATCTGCAAGGAAAGAGGCAGGAAAGAGGCTGAAGCCGCACCATCGGCAGTCAGACCACTGGTCCACATAGCCCAGTATTAGTCTGGACCAACATCACATCTTTGAGGCCTTCTACCTAAGTCCTTTAACGGGGTTCATGCAGTCATCTTTCGCCCCCATACAAGTTAAACAGCTCTCAAAGAAACTCACCTTCGCACTCACATACTAGTGAATTTGCGATGAACCTGCAATCTCTGGAGGGGGTGCATTAGCTAAACAATGAAGAAAACAAACCCTCCCCAATTACAGTCTTCTCAGCTTTCTTAATAGCACTCAATGCCAAAAGGCTGCTAAGGAAATTCAAAGTGTTCAACGCTAGTGATGGTTTTGCCATTTGGCATCTAGCTACCTGATACATTCACTATGTCAAAAATAGCCACGTGTCAGCTACAATTGTCACAATTTCTAGAAAAAACTTGTAACATTACATCCTGCTTTGAGGATTTGAAAGTGCTAAAACTTGTCATCCAAACTTTGATTTGTTCTCTCGCCTCCAGATCAGGATTCCAAAGTGCAACTCCATCCTTGGGGGCAAGAGAACCAAGCTACAGTTTGCAACCCCTGATGTAACACCGAGCTACAGTTTTCCATTAATGCGGAGGTGACTGATTGCCAAAGGGCATGCAAGGGGAGAGAAACCACAAGGAGGCAGGAGGTTCCCAAGGCCCATTCTTGTACTGGCCACTGGACTGGACCCTCTTTTTTCTAACGCTGGTGCTTTTTGCAAAGTAATGGATGCACTGAATGAAATCCAGACGTTTGTGTGTGTGCTAATACATGTAAATGTAAAGAAGGGTGCAAAATTATGAATAAAATCTAAATAATGTAGGAGGAGGAAAGGATAACACAAAATTGCACAGTTTTCAAGGTAGCTGAAGCTGAATTTCATAAGGAGCCTTGTCCTGTTGCAAGAGGCTCCTTGCCCTGGAATTAAGGTAGGGGAACTGATCTGAGGGATCCAAGCCAATACATCTTAATGCAGCTTCTGACTACTGAGAATCCTGAAACGCCGTCAGAAAAGGCTGAGAAGGGACTGTCAATCACAGGCCTCCTTTTCTATGCATGGTTTTTTTTCATCTCTGCTGATCTGGCCTTTTAGTAGTTAGCACTCCCTAGTGGTTCAGAATGGGAGAAGCAGGGACACCTCTCTTCAGGGGCTGAAACACAGAGACCAACAAGGGATGTAGAAAAGCAGAAAAGGTCATCACAACCGCTCTTCCTCCACCCACCCACCCACCCCGGCCCGGCCCACCTCAACTTACCTTTAACAAAGAAAACCACAACACCCTCATTGAGCTCTTTAAAACAAATCTCTAGACCACTTGCCACATACCATATAAAGCAGTAGCAGTATAAATGAACCTTTCATGGCAGTTGACTGTCCTCAACATACAACAGCTGTCATACAATATCAGCTGGATGACTAAGTTATACCATGTCTCTCATCCTCCACTCCATTTTTAAAAGGTCACAACTTCCCAAAAGGGTTGTAATTCTCCTCGAATTCTCCAGGTGGCACCAAACACTTCCAGTGCCATTTGAAGAAGTGAAATCAGCGGGGAAACAAAAGACTGGCGAGAAATAAAATTTCTCACCACCCTTGTTTTATGAACTGAACACACTGTGAACAACAGAAGAATCGATTCTGTTCAAAGTAGCTGAGATCACGGTTGCTCCAGAGCACCAATAAGCAGGCTCCTGGGACAATTCTGGGGCCCCAAAACCGGCCTCTGAAATACCTGTGTACCTTGTACCTCTCCCGACCCCATATATTCTGTGGCTTAAGATCATGGTTGAGAGTTACTGGTCGTGTGGGTACACAAATGTAAACACAGAGAGCAACCCACTACAAAAACAGCTGTAAGATTAGACTCCCAGCAGGACAGAACTGTTCCCTCTTCCACATTATTCCAGCTGATCAACTTTTTCAAAAGTCAAAGTCTGAATTCCAAGTCTTGTCTTACAAAGACAAAGTTCAGCCTTGGCCATGTGATTGTAGCTGAAATTCAGCTTCAGCTACCTTGAAAACTGTGCAATTTTGTGTTATCCTTTCCTCCTGCTACATTATTTAGATTTTATTCATAATTTTGCACCCTTCTTTACATTTACATGTATTAGCACACACACAAACGTCTGGATTTCATTCAGTGCATCCATTACTTTTTTTTATAGTACCCTCTTTCTTTGCATGGTTTATTTTTTGCAGCCCCCCCACCCCTATTTGGGTACACTAGCCTGGGGCTGCCCACATGGGTTGGAGCTGCCTTGAGTCTCTGCCATCCACGGAAAACAGCTTTTATGCCTGATGGTCAAACTGAGCTTAGAAATAATAGGCTGATGCTCCAACTGGATGATCTACACATCTCCTCTCTGCTGCTTTTGACTACATTGGCCAGGCTTTCCCTCTCCCCTAAGATGTTTTGGGGTCCCCCCCCACTTGGCAATCTATACAATATAGAAGACTGCAATTTCTGGTATCATCCATGGGGCTGCAGAAGAAGTGTCCCCGCATGCACCTCCTTTCTGGAACCCAAAAGAGCTCCGATTTTTTAATTATGACCAGCAGCATGGACATTTTAAAGGCACACATAAGAGCACCATTTTAAGGTAAGAACCTCAGAGAAGCAAACAAGCACACTTAATGTTGCTCACACCTTAACTTGACTGCACAGGCTTGAACAGTCCAAAAACCTGATTAGGGATGCAAGAGCCCTGCTATAAGTAATTCCCAAGCCACATTGCCAAATGTTTAAAAAGCATGCAGTTCAACAATCTAGCCACTCCTGTGGCTGCATAATTCCCTGTTTCATAAATCCCTCCTCTCTTCTGTTTCCTGTCCTGTAGCTTGCCAGTCCCTGACAAACACACACAGGGACTATTGAGCTTTCCCTGGAGTTAAGCAGCCCAGCAAACAATCTTTGCTAAAATTCAGACAACTGAACCACGTGAGTGGTTCATCAGAGTTTTACATGACATTACATTTTGGCAAGTGCTATTTTAGAAGTGTTTTACTACTAACCCGCCCCCCCCCCCCCAATCCCAATATTTTTGTTTAAGAGACTGGAAAAGATCTATCAGCGTGCCATCCCAGAGCAGGATTTCGTCCAGCCAGTAACTGACAACAAACACCTCGCTTCCTTTCAACCCACCACCCAGGCACAGTTTTATTCAATTCTAAGCCCAGCAACTCAGCGCTGAATGAACCTTAATTATAACACAAAAACATGCTGTTCCTTTCAGTTTTTCACATTATTTTACATCATGTCAGAACCCCGAGCAACCCGAGAAGACAAAGGCACTGACCTCTAGAGGAGAGAAGTCATGATTGACGAGGAATGAGAGCCCACCAACTGGAACCACAAGAAACTCCACTCTGAAAGTATCGTGGTTCCCATCGTAGGTAGCCTTAAATTTCATGTAGATCAGGTAGACTGTGGCATACGCACAAGCAACGTAGATAAGCTTTAAAAAGAAAGGAGAACAGCAAAATGTGTTTACCGGCTTTTAGTCTGGACTTCTACCATTTAAACAGAAGCATTTAACACACAATAAGGGACAGAAAGGATCTTTGTTGGTTGTTCAAATGAGTGCTCCCCCCGCCCCCTCCACTTTGTTTCAGTTACATTCATCAGCATGTTATACTGGGCAGAAGTTAGAAAGCCATCAACCTTCCCCCACCCCCCCAGAACGTAAACAAGTCAGTATTAGAAAGGGAAATGGATATTAGAATATAGAGAGATCAAAATTACCTACTTCCTCAGATTACCTACTGATTGATGTGAGCTCATTCAGATTTTTAAGGAAGACATGACCTACCAATCCAAAAATATCACTGTTTGAAATTCACTAAAAGTAAAGCCCGCTCTGTTTGCATCCCACTGATTTCTGCCCAGTCGCCTACCAGGTGCCAGTAAAGGCATCTGTGTAGTTGATGATGTTTACAAGTAACTGGCGATGCACATGCTCTATTCTTGTGAGCAATAAGAGGCAGGAAGTTGAAGACTGCAACAACTACAAACAGAAAAACTGCCCCTTGAGCAAGGAAGCACCCCACATCAGACACTGATGGACAGATTTTAAAAAGTTAATGCTTGCATTAGTTCTAAGGCTGAAACCTAATTGGGAGCGAGTAGCACTGAACTCAGTGGAACTTGCTTTGAAGTCAACATGCCCATTACAGGTCACAAGTGCACTTAAACAGCAGTCCAAGTAAACCCTGTGATTCTGGTTTAGGCATCTGAGAAAAGCATTGCAGAGTGATAAGAGTGTCAAACTAGGATCTGGGAGACCCAGGTTCAAATTCCCACTCTGCCATGAAAGGTGGCTGGGTGACCCTGGCCAGCCACTCTCTCTCTAATTAACCTGCCTCACAGGGTTGTTGTAACAATAAAATAGAGCGGAGAAGTACGTCAGCTGCTTTAGATCCCTACTGGGGAAAACGGCAGGCCCCTAGCAGTCAGAATCTGTAGAATTCCAGGCGGGGAGTGTGCTGCCCAGCAGGATAAAAAGCCAGCAGTCTGCACTAACGTAGAAAGGCGCTGTACCTTTAACATGTTGCCTAATGGGAACTGTAGTTTTAGAAAGCCTTTTGGACAGATGCTCTGACATAACCTCTTTATTGGCTAGCCTAGGAGCCTTTCCAGTTGCATAATGAGCCCACAAAAAACAAGTTTATTGCTCCCTTTCCGCCTTTTGTTTGGTAATCTCTACGGCAAGGAGACAGGGAACGCCATCTCTTTCTCACCATAGCAATAGAATTGACCTGGATCATAAAGATGTAACCTCCCAGCCAGTCATCAGCTTGGATCATGAATAATGATCTTCTGAATGCATGTGAAGTGAAATAAAAATGATTTGAGTCTCTTAAGTGGCTGTGTGTTTGATCACACCTAGATGGTGTTCAGCTCAGCTAGGCGGAGCGCCAGACAGGATAGGCAGGATATAAATGAATAATACATAAAGAACTTTCTACAAAAGTAATTATGTGCAGTCCACACATCAACAGTGAGCATACAAGCTAAATGTCTAAAACTGCCAGCTCCTCCACCTTGGGGGTGGGGAGGAGAAAGAGATTACTTTTCAGGGAAATGGGTTTTAGCATTTTCCTGAAAAACACTGCACAGAGATTTAATTAACAAGATGGGAAGATTGGAGGATACAGAAGGTCTAACGACGTGCGGAAGGTCACACAGCATGTCTGTGAGACGGCCAGAATCCAGAACACCGCCTAATCCATCAGAACAGAATGACCAGAAGCCGATTTGGGCTGGAGGGAGTAATGATCGTCATTTGTTCTCAAGAGAGAGAAAAATTAACAGAAACATGAAGCACAATCCAATTCTGATATTCCGTGAAACGGACAAAATAAATAGAAAAAAAAATAGCGCAGTGTAAATTACTGTCTCTGGGTTGGTGGCGAAATCAACCAAGCAGGGAACATCCCTCGAAAGCACTCTGGCAAAACAGTGCCAACAGCAATACGGACAGGAAACTGGAAGGAGGCACAAGGAACTGGCTGAACCACAAAACTATGTGTCTCCAAGGGAGGGATTCGGCACTTCGTGTCTGATTTAGTCCTCTGCTCTTCAGAAAGTCAGGAGGGGTTTCAATTCACCTTACCCAGGAGCTTTTTTCATAGACTTCCACATGCCTGACTTTATATGCAGATGGGGGAGAAAAGTGAATACCTAACCTAGGACTGACCAATCCTGTCTAGTGGTGCAGGCAAGAGGAAAACAACTTCTCCTTGGCAGCTGCGCAGTGCTCTGTAACGGTGGCAACAGGAAACACCGTCTTATACCACTTTCCCAAGCATCATTACCTACCTCTTCCTCTGCTTAACTCCCACTTGCCTCTGCTCCCATCTTTCTCCCTTCCAAATTCTCTTACTCCATCTTCAGGGCATCTGCATTTGTTTGCACAAACATGCAAAGCACAAATACACGAGTGGAAGTCAGTTTCCTCCTGATCTGCTCTAGAACTTTGTGTGAGAAAGAGGACACTGCAGAACCCGGGCCTCACGTCAGTACCAGCGGTATCCTAAATGGTGTGGAACTTTGAGATTCTGTGTGCTTTGCTCTGCTAGCAGAGACCGAAAACCCTTTTGGCAGTAGTTATGTGAAGTGAAAAAAAGATAACTCAGGGCCCTCTTGACTTTTCAACCTGCAAGCTGCCACATGGATTCATCTTTGCTTTGCACGTCTTCTGGTCACATTCGAGATTACTTTGATCCACTCTGCCTAGAGGAGGTTGACAAATTGCTCCTCTCGGTCCGCCCAACCACCTGTAATCTCAATCTGTGCCCATCATGGCTAATTAAAGCTAGCCAAGATGGGCTACGAGGGGCGCTAAGGGAGGTTACCAACACATCCCTTGTAAAGGGGGCGTTCTCTAGTGCCCTAAAAGGAGGCAGTTGTAAGCCCCCTTTTGAAAAAATCATTGCTAGACCCAGCCAAATTAGGTAACTACCAGCCGGTATCCAACCTACCCTATTTGGGTAAACTAATCAAGAAGGCAGTGGCGGACCGACTGCAGGGCTTTTTGGATGATGCCTCCATATTAGATCCCTTCCAGTCCGGCTTCTGACCAGGCCACGGGACTGAGACGGTCCTGGTCGCCCTCACAGACGACCTCCAGAGGCATCTGGATCGAGGCGGTACGGTGGTGCTGATGCTGTTGGACCTGTCAGCAGCGTTCGACACGGTCGACCATCAGCTACTAGCCCGCCACCTCGCCGATCCAGGGGGTGGCCTTACAGTGGCTTTCCTCGTTTCTCCAAGATCGGGGACAGAGGGTGGCAGTTGGGGAACAGCTCTCCCAAAGGCATCTGCTGGTTTGTGGAGTGCCACAGGGAGCAATACTTTCCCCAATGTTGTTTAATATCTATATGCGCCCCCTCACCCAGATTGCCCGGAGGCATGGGCTGGGTTGTCATCAGTACACTGATGATACCCAGCTCTATCTGTTGTTGGGCGGTCAGTCAGACCCTAGTCCGGGTGATCTGGACCTGGCGTTACAAGCCGTGGCTGGTTGGCTTAGGAAGAGCCGATTCAAATTGAATCCGACGAAGACGGAGGTCCTGTGCCTGAGTTGGAGTGGACCAGGAGTAGGGATCCCTCTCCCGGCCTTCGATGGGGTGCTGTTGGTACCAGCGTTGGAGGTGAGGAGTCTGGGAGTGCTCCTGGACTCCTCGTTAACGATGGAGGCCCAAGTAGCAGCCGCTGCAAGGTCAGCCTTTTACCATCTACGGTTGATCAAGAAGCTGGTTCCCTTCCTTGAACGCAACGAACTGGCTACGGTGATCTATGCTTTGGTCACCTCAAAATTGGACTACTGCAACGCTCTCTACATGAGGCTGCCCTTGTCCCAAATCCAGAAGCTGCAGCTAGTGCAGAATGCAGCGGCGAGGCTGATGTTGTGTCTCCCTATGTGGGAACACATTCAGCCCGCCCTAAAAGCACTGCACTGGCTGCCTATAGCATACCGGATACGGTTCAAGGTGCTGGTGCTTACCTATAAAGACCTACATGGCCAAGGACCTATCTACCTGAGGGACCGTCTCTCCCCATATGTACCCCAGCGAGCACTCCAATCGGGCTCCCAGAGCCGCCTGGTTCGTCCAGGGCCAAAGGAGGCCTGGTTGGCGGCAACAAGGGCTAGGGCCTTTTCGGTAGTGGCCCCACACTGGTGGAATGAGCTCCCAGATAACATCAGGGTCCTGCGGGACCTCTCACAGTTCTGCAGGGCCTGCAAGACGTAGCTCTTTCGCCGGGCCTTCAAGTAGGGGCTGCCTCGATCTTGTTATAGCCCTGCCCCTACCATCAGAAACCGCCAACTCTGACCATTCTGCACCGACCGGAAATTTATAGCGCCTGCGGATGCTGCTCAGATGTGGGTCACGAAGTCGCGCCATCTTGTATTGTGATTTTAAATTGTGCACTGTATGTTTTTATAAGATAGCTATTTTGTGGAATTTTATTGTGTATTAATTTGTTGTTAGCCGCCCTGAGCCTGCCGTAGGGCGGGATAGAAATCCAATAAATAAATAAGTAAGATACACAAGAGAACTTTCATTGTGGCCATAAACAAAAGCACAGCTCCAAGCAAGTTTAGCTGAAACTAATAACATTTGCACCTGAGAAATGCCTTGGAAGCGGAGAGGCTTGTGGCGTGTTTGCACATGTGGAATATTCAAAATCAAACCCAGTAGTCATTTGGTGGAGCAAATGAAGACTAACTTTTAGAGGATCGGCTCTTGTGGAAGACAGGCCCAGTTGTCTGGTGTGGAATCTGTAAGGACTGGTAAGGGGTACCTCAGCTTCTCCTGTACCCCCACCATTTTCTCTTTCCCTTCTCCTGGCAGCCCCCATATCCTCACCTTCCCCTGCTCTTCTTCTCAGACATCAGCCAACCTACATTTTATCTGCCCTCCATCTTCAGCTATATTTATTTGTTACATTTACATTCCACCTGTCTCCACAAAATGGACCCAAAGCAGCTTACATCATTCTCTTCCATCTTATCCTCACAAAAACCACAGGAGGCAGGTTAGGCTGGCAGAGTATGACTGGCTCAAGGTCACCCAGCTGAGACTGAACAGCAGGCTGGAGATCTCAACCTGTGTCTCCAGATCCTACACAGAAATCCTAGCCACTGCGCCACGTGGTGTGTGGGGGTAGCGGCTGCTGAACAGTAGCAAGCAGCTGGGCCGGGGTGAATCACACAGTTTGCTCAACAGCAAGACACCTGATGGCTGCTCATCAGGCCTGGCCGCAGGAGTCTTCTCCTCAAAGGCCAAAAGAGCTCTGGAAAGGGTCCTGCCCCCTTTCCCTGCCTTTTACTGACAGGCATCAAATGGTCGCCTCATTTATTAAAGCCCCAGACACAACTTCCATTATTCTGGGGAGTGTTTAATCCTCCAGCAACATTTGCTTTTTTAACTTCACATTCTTCTGCAAACCTGGGGCTTTTCTCAGGATTGCAGAAAGATCAGTCTTTTTCGGATCATGGCTCCAATCTCTGGATTTAAGTATTCGCAATTCTGGCCTGTGGAGAATTAGATATATTGAAATTTTACATGGAACATTTCTACCCCACTCTTACATGGTGTTCCCCACGTAGCTTCAGCAGCCTGGCAATCTCATGGGTGCCCAGACCACTCACTGGGCCTGCCTCGTAGCATTTTCTGTCACTACACAATATTAGACTCAACACTTTACCTCAGGCCATTTTACCCAACTGAGACCTGATACTCACATTAACCTTTTATCATGCAGCCAGGTACACATCGGAATGGACTCAAACCCAGTGGTTCAAGGAAGCACGGAGCACACTCAAAATGAATTTTTACAACTGGATAGGTTCGTTTTCATTCTTTTTCACGTGCGTACACATACACATGCTGCTTTTATTCTAAGCAAGAGTGGCCTCAAAAATAACAGCCAGGTTTCAGGGACATTCAATTGTGCCCTGTAATTTGACAGGGGTAGATGTGCCATAGCAGAAGAAAGCTTTGTTTTAAGCAGCAATACATTCAGAGGGCCGCAGAGTCAGAGTGGAGTGCATAGAGCTGGAAGGGGCCATCCAGGCCATCTAGTCCCACCCCCTGCTCAATGCAGGATCAGCCTAGATCAGGGGTGGGCAAACTGTGGCTCGGGAGCCGCATGTGGCTCTTTCACACATATTATGTGGCTCCCGGCTGAGGAAGCTAAATATCATTAGCAAACAAATATCATTGGACAAATTAATATCATTATCCATATCTGCTTTTACCCCTTTTGTTATTATTTTTGGCAGTCCCATTTAATGTTAATAGAAAGCAAATTTGCTTATTTTCCAATAAAAGCAGGTAATATTTGTTCATGTCTTGTGGCTCTTAAACATCTGATGTTTATTCTATGCAGCTCTTACATTAAGCAAGTTTGGCCACCCCTGTTCTAGGTGGCTCTTATGCTGAGCAAGTTTGCCCACCCCTGGCCTAGAGCATCCCTGACAAGTGTTTGTCCAGCCGCTGCTTCAAGACTGCCAGGGAGGGGGGGCTCACCACCGCCCTAGTGGAGTGGGTGCAGAGGTCTGATCCCGCTGTCAGAGGATAACCAGGCTGCCTCAACAGTCTTCTCCAAACAGCCTGACCTCACTGCCAATTAGTTGTCCTTGTGTAAAGTGAAGAGTGCCCTGTCTTACAAGGCCTACACACATGAGGCTCAAGATGGCTAGCTGTACAAGGGCAACTTATTGTACCGCCTGCCAGCCGGTCCCTTTCCTGCAGCTGCACACACTGTCTCTGCATTGTACAACAACATGCATTTTAATGGGAGCCAGGAGGTGGGCTATTTGCAGGCAAGAAGCCTTTATTCGCATTCCCGTGAAGGCCAGCTCACCGAGGAGCACACACGCCAAAAAATTAGTAGCCTCTTTCACGTACTAAACGTACCATACCTTCATAGAAGTGTTATAAAATGAAATGAATGAAGTGAAGAGATCCAGATAACGAGTAGTGAAGACCAGTGCAAAGAGAAGCTGGCTTTTCCCAGATATACCTAAAAGAAAGAAAATATGTATGAGGAAAGGTCTTCACAAAACTCAAAGTGTAAAAATTCCCTTTATCCAAAAGACTGAGCTATCCAGATTCCCTAGGGATCCATGAAAAAAGGAGCTCATTTGCATACGCTTGTAGAACCCTGTAAGTTCCAATACACCCAATTAGATTATCTCTGCTATTTGTTCCTTTTATTATTAGTTTTTATTAAAAAGGATGCTGGACTAGATGGATCACCATTCTGAGCCAGCAGGGCTGTTCTGCTGTTCTTATTCAGAGACAACTACTAGAAAGCACCACAGAGAACAAAACAGCAAAATAAATCATACATCCACGAAAAGACAACACACTGATTAAAAAAAAAAAAAGCAGTCAGGATGGCAACTGAAAAGCAGTGGACATAACAGAATAGCGGGAGCTACACAGACTCACATGATTTCAGTGGATTTCTTCTGAGGAGCGAGCAGTGACTCGCAAAAGCTCATACCCTGCCACAAATTTTGTTAGTCTTTAAGGTGCTACGTAAAAGTTTCCCTTGCTCGAAAGCCAGTCGAATACGACTCTAGAGATGCGGGGCTCGTCTCAGTTTCCAAGCTGAAGAGCCAGCGCTGTCCAAAGACATTTCTGAGGTCATGTGGCCGGCATGACTAGATGTCGAAGCGCACGGAACACTGTTACCCTCCCACCTGGCTTTCTATTTGCAATTTCTTGCTTTCAAACTATCTACTTGTAATTTCTTGCTTTCAAACTACTAGGTTGGCAGGAGCTGGGACCAGCTCTGTCATGCAGCACTCGGCTCTCGAACTGCTGAACTACCAACCTTCCAGTCTGTAGTTCAGAGTCTTAACCACTTGAGCCACTGCAGCCCCCTTTGAGGTGCTACTGGACTCTTACTCTTTTCTACTGCTTCAAACAGACTTACACGGCCACCCATACTGATCTATGTTTTGTGAGAATTCAGACATTCAAGAAGACTGCATCTCACAGCAGGAAAAATACACCTCATCGCAAGACTCTCCAGTGCCATCTGAACAGAGTTATACACCCTTCTAAGTGTACTGAAGGCTGCAACTCTACCCAGGATGGTATTGTTCACAATGATGCATGTAGTGTACTGAGGTATCACATATCCCTGATTATTAGCTCTGTCCTATCCAGCTCAATGCAAACAAAGCATCCGAGCACGGGGTGTTGCATACGTCAGCATGCTATAGCAAACAAAAAAAGGGCAGATACCACTTGACTAAGACTAGGTGTTTGAAGTTATTGGTTACAATGGATGAAAGCAGAACACCACAGACCTCAATCGCAAGAATCTAACTAAAAGAAAGTTTTTTTACAGAGGTTATTACACCAAGTCCCAGAATTCCACCCATCACAGTTGTGGTGGACAAAGAGCTGTTTTTATGGGAGTCCACAGAGTGTGAAGCAATCCGCGTAAGGTGGATGACCTTGAGCCTGGTGGCTTTTAGATCAGATACTTCTGTCCCAGAGGGCTTTGGGGTAAATTGATTAATGGGGCATCGGATGCTGACCTTTTGCTGATTCCTTTTACCAATTTCTCTGTTGGACACTACTAGTTATTTATTGGCTGCTGCATGGTCTTTTCTATTGTTTTTCACTGAAAATATTGCTTTATGCTATTTAGAATGTCAACTAAGGAGCCTTTCCAGGTTTCAAGGCAGGGAAGAAGAGCTTGGAAGTCTGTCACAGCAACAGACTTGCCCTAAAGAGAGCCAGTTTGGTGTAGGGCAGGGGTGGGCAAATTGCGGCCCGCCACAGAGTTTTTTGCGGCCCGCCAAGGCAGTCGGCCACGTGGTTTCAGTCAGGCCTCCACTGGGCCCAGAGCGCAGAGAAAATTGTAGAAAAGTGTGATAGGGTACATTTGTCTCATTAAACTGATCCTAAAATTAAATCTGCTTGCAGGTATAGACGATATAAAATTAGCACAATAAATAAATTGAATAAAACTGCCATTATTTTATTTAATTTATATTTATTGATTTTTATGATGCAATTTATACCTTTTCTGAAATGCAAAGTTAACTAATGAATGCAATCATTTAAAAAGGTGCGGCCCTCCGCTAACCTCCTAACAAAGTGGTCCCCAAGCCAAAACAATTGCCCACCCCTGGTGTAGGGGTTAAGAGCAGTGGACTCTAATCTGGAGAACCGGGTTTGATTCCCCACTCCTTCACATGCAGCCAGCTGGGTGACCTTGGGTCAGTCACAGATCTCTCAGAGCTGTTCTCTCAAGAGCAGTTCTTTCAATGCTTTCTCAGCCCCACCTACCTCACAGGGTGTCTGTTGTGGGGAAAGGAAGGGAAGGAGATTGTAAGCCACTCTGAGACTCCGAGTGAAGGGCAGGATATAAGTCCAACTCTTCTCTTCTAAATCTCAATTTTTAAAGGCATCCCTAAAGTCATTGGCGTCCTGTTGCATATCACAATCAGCTTAGAGCAGAAAGCCCACCCTCCTTCCTCAAAAGTCACACCGAATTCAGCAGGGCTTATTTCCAGGTAAACAGGCGCAGGATCAGGCTGTGAGGATGTTAGTTCTGTTTATTAAATCCACAGCTTGCCATAAGAAACAGCAGTTCTTCTCTACTCTGCAGCAAGGATTCTCACCCATTTCTCAAACTCCCAATTACATATTTACAATAACGGGCCTCTGCAGCTTTAAAAATGGGCTCCAGTAAAATACCAGGTGATTAGTCATCCGTGATTGATCCACCTTGCCACAAGATCGCATTCCCTTCTCTTTCTAGCGCATACGGTTTATCAGGCACTAGGCTTAAACACTGGACTGAAAATAAAATATACGTAACCACCACAGTACCAGATTAATACAAGGTTCAGACACAGAAAGCCAGCTCAAAATCAGATTATTCGTGCAGGATAAGCAGAGGGGGCTGCACTCTGCAAAGTGTCTCAAATGCTGCTAGAAGGTGCTTTTGGACTCTACACTGTACTTGCATGAAGAAGTGTTGACAATTCCCAAAAAGCCTCTTTCCAAAGTATCACAATTGCATACACTTTAGTGTAACATCCAAACTTGACTTCTACAATGTGGTTTATGATGGTTGCCCTTGAAAATATTTCAGAAACAACAACTGGTACAAGCTCGGGACCTTGCTGGAATGCACTGCTGGGACCATTTTATCCAGTGCTCTGCCACACTGGCTTCCAAACTGTTTTCAGGGCCCCAAAACACTGTGCTGAATTTGACCTTTAAACCCTGAACAGCTTGGATCATGAGAACCTGAAGGGCTGCCTCCAGCTGTACTGCCCAGTCCAAAACAGAACAACCACGTGTGGTATCTTCCTCAGCCTTAAGAAAACTTGGATAGCCATGTTCTGAGGCAGGGCCTTTTCTGCTGCTGCCCCACACCTATGGAATATGCTCTCCCATGAGCTGAGAGTGACCACGTTATCCTCTGGGACCTTCTAAATTGATGTAAGACCTACCTCTTCCTGAAAGCCTTTGACTTACAAGTGAGAGTTTGTTACCACTCGGAGTGTTTGTCAAAGACGAAGAGGAGGAGGAGGAGATTGGATTTACTTCACTTGGGGTCTCAGAGCGGCTTACAAACTCCTTTCCCTTCCCCTCTCCACAACAGACACCCTTTGAGGTAGGTGGGGCTGAGAGAGCTCTGAGAGAATTGGTCTTTCAAGAACAGCTCTGACAGAGCTATGGCTTGCCCAAGGTCATCCAGCAGGTGCAAATGAAGGAGTGGGGAATCAAACCCGGTTCTCCCAGATTAGAGTCCACACACTTAATCACTAAACCAAACTGGTATATAAATATTTCACATAAACAAGTGGTGGCCTATACTAAAATACTTGTGGTGGAGAGACATCTCCTATTTATTGCTTGAACAATTTCTAATCTGATGTTCTTTGGTTCTAAATTGTACCATGATGATGATAATGTGCTCAAAACAAAAGGTAGTCTAGATGTAGACCACATATTTTTTTTAAAAGCCCTTGCTGGCTTTAAACAAATATATTAAATTGGAGCAAGAAGGGGCAGAACAGCCTGTTTTTCTTTCTCAAGGTAATTCTCACACTAACAACCTTCTTGGCATAAAAGACTTCCCAAAACATAACTATCCGAGCCATGAGAAATACTCTTTGCAACTAAGAAACCGGCACAAGAGATGGAGCAAGAATATAACTGACATCTCTCTCCCAGGCAGCTTCGATCGCCACACCTTCATTCAGCTGCCACGTCAGACTAGGCCAGGAATCCCAATTGAGAGCCTATTCTCTTCAGCCTTGATTCAGTCATTTGCTCCCAATTTTCAGCTGCACTTGGCAATGCAAGTAAGAAAGTTCTGCCAAGTGCTCAAAAATCCTGCCGGGTCACCGCTTAACCCTTTCAAAGGAAGAGAAATGTAATACCTGCAAACAGTCATGACCAAAACTAAAAACAAAACAAATTCCAGCAACCAAAGAACATGACTTTTAGAGCTTGCAACAACTGTCATTTTGCATGAAAAGCTGATCTCTGCGCGATATTTGTTCGATAAAGAAGTATTTGGGAAAGGAGTGGAACCGCAGCTTCAGGTATTTCAGAACTGTTTTATTTCTTGTCCACAGCACTCCCCCAATCTCTAGGAAAAGCTATAGCCTGTAGAAAGCAATTCCCTTTCCCTCGCCTGTAAGTTAATTCATATCACCTTCATGAAGAATGTGTAGAAAATGCTTCACGCTTCCTGCAGTTCCATTAGAGCAGACACATAACTCTGCCTGTGCGGCACCAGGAAATTCCTCCTATTGCATCTCCACAGTTACACCACATTGCCGGGCTCTTTTTTGACAGCAGAAAGGAGGACAAACTTATTTGACCTGTACATGCCCTCATTACTGAGGAGTGAAAATGCCTAGATTTTGACCTTTTCCCAAGCCTCCAAATTGTCTCAGCTTCAATTTCACCTGCACTACACAATCCTGCTGTATCTGTGCCACTAAATTACTAAAAATATATTTCTCCACCCTACGGAATCCTCTTCTCGTACAGCACAGCGGAGAAAAAATGACCTCGCTTACGTAAATCCTTTTTTTAAAAAAAACTAAACGTTTTCAGGCCAAGCTTCAAAATGAACTTTGGAAGTGCCTCACACATGCAAACTGACCCTTCCCGTGGAGAACCCTGAGCAGCCTTAGGAAGGCTCTTTCTTCAGATCAGTTCTTAGCCCTCCAAAAGGAGGGCACCTCCTCCAAACAGAATGGCCTAGGGGAGCCCTGTAAATCCCTCTCACATCGGATTCAACCTGCTGGAATTTCAACTTTTATTTTTTTAAAAGTAGCACATCAAAGCTGACCCTGAGAACAAAACATCACACTGCCTTTTAAGCAGAGGCAACATCTAGGACAGCTTGAGGAATAGTCCCCCCTCCCCAAATCAGCACCCCCAAACCCACCCGACACATAAAATTGTGTCCCTGATGCTTCAAAAGTGACATCACTCCTCCTCACAAGGAAACAGAGGGCAGACTGAGAAATACCTCTGCAGCATCCAGCCCCACTACCAAGAACGGAGCCCCAAACAGAGGGCTCTATTCCCCCTCCCAATAACCCCTGAAGCTTCGAGGGAAACACCACACTGCCTTTTAAGAGCAGGGGCAATCCTAGAGATGCCCCCCCAAACCAGGCCTCTCCCACAAGACTTTACCCTCCCCTGTAACTTCAGAAGCTTCAATAGCATTACCCCCCCCCCCCAGCCTTGCAAGAACACAGGGTGGACCTGCCCTGCCAGAGAGAGCCCCACTTTCCCCCACCAGCCCCCCAAAACTTCAGAAGTTACCACTGCTGTTTAAGAATACAATGAACAGGTCAGAACTAGAAATACCTCCCCCTCCTGTTACCCCCCCTCCCCAATCTCAGATGCTTCAAAACTGACACCACCCCATTGTGGGAAACAGTCCGTCCCCTGTCCCCCCCAAGAGCTAACTCTACATACCCAATAATACCAGGAGCTTCGAATAAAACATCACCCCACTGTTCCAGGACACGGGGCCAGCTCAGAAGCGCAAGACCACCCACACCCCCTCCAGAAGGCTCTACCCCCCCCCCAAAAAGACCCATAAAGCTTAAAGGTACCATCACCCTACTGATTTCAGCATACGGGGCACAGGTCATAACCTTAAAAATACATAGGCATAGGTGGTATCTCCCCCCCCCCCCACAAAGCTGGTATCAGTTTTGGAGCCAGAGGGCCCAGCTCTTGGGGGGAGGGAGGCTTGGGGGGAGGGAGGCATGGGTGGTATCTCCCCCCCCCTTCCACAAAGCTGCTATCAGTTTTGGAGCCAGAGGGCCCAGCTCTTGGGGGGAGGGAGGCATGGGTGGTATCTCCCCCCCCTCCCACAAAGCTGGTATCAGTTTTGGAGCCAGAGGGCCCAGCTCTTGGGGGGAGGGAGGCTTGGGGGGAGGGAGGCATGGGTGGTATCTCCCCCCCCCTCCCACAAAGCTGGTATCAGTTTTGGAGCCAGAGGGCCCAGCTCTTGGGGGGAGGGAGGCATGGGTGGTATCTCCCCCCCCTCCCACAAAGCTGGTATCAGTTTTGGAGCCAGAGGGCCCAGCTCTTGGGGGGAGGGAGGCTTGGGGGGAGGGAGGCATGGGTGGTATCTCCCCCCCCTCCCACAAAGCTGCTATCAGTTTTGGAGCCAGAGGGCCCAGCTCTTGGGGGAGGGGGAAGCATGGCTGGTATTTCCCCACCCCCACCCCCCAAAACTGGTATCAGTTCTGGAGCCTCTGAGTTTGAAATCATCAGCCCCAGAGACACCCCCCCGTCTCCCAGGAGCCTCAAATGAGCCCCCCCTCCCGAACAGGGGGACAGCCCTAGATCATTCCTCCCCCCCCCCCCGCCCCGTAATCAGCCCTGACGCCAAAGCACAGTTCGAAATCTTCTCCCCCCCCCCCGCAGAAAAGGCGAGAGGGGAAGCATGGGGGGGGGGGCGGGGCGGGGCAGGCCTGGGCTCGGCTCTCCCCCCCCCCTCCCCAGCCGCCGGCCTGGCCCCTGGCAGAGAGAGAGAGCGAGAGCGCCCCCCACCCCGCCCCACCGCCACGCACCGGCGCACGAGCGGGTCTTCCAGATCTTGAGGAGCAGGATGATGATGGCCGCCAAGTGGGACAGGTCCCCGGTGAGGCGGAAGATGTTCATGGCGGCGGCGGCGGAGCGGGGCCGGGGGGGGAAAGGCAGCGCCGGGGGAGCCGACCGAAGATGGCGAGAGCTCAGCGGGCACCGAGCGACGTGGCCCGGGGACGTGGCCAGAGACAGCCAGCGCGGGCGCGGGGCACGCCGGGAAAAGGGAGCGCGCGAGCAGCAGCAGCAGCAGGGGCGGGGCGGGGCGGGGCGGGGGCGGCGGGGTTGGAGAAGCCACGCCCCTCCCTCGCTCCCTCCTTCCCTCGCGAGGGGGAGGAGGCGGAGAAAGGGGGAGCGGCACGCGCAAGCGCACAACCGTCCTTCTTCTTCCTCGCCCCCCTCTCGCCCTCTTCCTTCCTTCCTTCCTTCCCCTGGGTTTCGTTCTCCGTGGGCCGAGGTGCGCCTGCGCGTAGCCAATAGTGGGGACTCCAAATGGATCCTGCCAAAGTGTCAGCGGTGGCGGGCTGGGAGGTTCCCAAGAGGAGGCGGCAGCAGCTCCGATCATATTTTCCCGCGTTTTCCCGTGAGAACTGTCAGTCAGTCTATTTGAGCGCCTAAATTCCTGCCTGGTGATTGGTAGAATATCCTTAAGCCATGTTTCCTATGCAGTATATCAATACCCTGGGGGTTTTTTGTAGAAAAAGCCCAGCAGGAACTCATTAGCATAATAGGCCACACCCAACAGCAGGAACTCATTAGCATATTAGGCCACACCACAGTTTATTAGCATATTAGGCCATACCCCTGTGTTACCAGGAGTGGTCATTAGGGTTGCCAAGTCCAAGTTGGAAAATACCTGGGGACTTTGGGGGTGGAGCCAGGAGAGGGTGGGATTTGGGGAGGGGAGGGGAGGGGCCTCAGCATGGTACAATGCCATAGAGGCCACCCTTCAAAGCAGCCATTTTCTCCAGGGGAACTAACCTCTGTCAGCAGGAGATCAGTTGTAAAAGTAGGGGATCCCCAGGCCCCACCTGGAGGCTGGCAACCCTAGTGGTCATCCAGCCACACCCATCTTTTGCTTCTTATTCTGTTTACCTTGCTGCTTGTCAAAACCCTGGGCTTTTTTGGCAGCAGGAATTAATTTGCATGTTAGGCCACACACCCCTAATGTAGCCAATCCTAATAAATTTCTGCTGTTGGGTGTGGCCTATTATGCTAATGAGTTCCTGTTGGGTGTGTGTTCCTGTGTGTTCCTGAGTGTGAGTTCCTGTTGGGTGTGGCCTATTATGCTAATGAGTTCCTGTTGGGTGTGGCCAACTCAGGAGCCAGCTGGAACTCTGTTCCTGTGCGTTCCTGCCCCAAAATAGCCCTGTCAATACCTGTAATCCCTAAACCCAGTATTACTAACAGTGAAAGTGTTTGACTCCAATGATCTCTTCTGCAAATAGAGGACTTGCTACTTAGGGCTGCCAAGTCAGCCCGGGGGGCGGGGGATCCCCCGCTACAGGGATTCCCGAGCCGCCGGCCAGCATTCGGCCGGCGGGGGGAACCCCACCCCCCCTTCCCCAACGTAATGATGTTGCCCAGCAGTGACGTCAGCACATTGGGGGCGTTGCCAGGGCAACGCCCCCAACGTGCTGACGTCACTGCGGGGCGACGTCGCCGGCCCAGGAAGCTCCCGGACGATGGAGGACTCCCCCCCGCTGGTAAGTAAAGAAGACTTGTCAGCCCTATTGCTACTTCATGAGACCTGTTGGTGGATTATATCTCTTGGGACATTCACACAGGAACCGTCCTCCAGGGTTCTTTTTTTAAAAGAAACACACGAGTCCTCAAGATAATTTTTCTTTAAAGGAAAAAAAAAGAATGCATCCACTGTTACGCAGTTTATTTTAGGTTTCAGTGCGTGTCTTTGTATTAATCTTGATTATCTGAATTTTGCGTGCACGCATCTGTATTGTGAGTTGACAGGATGTTTCTGTTTACTCGGAAGTAACTACCATTGAGCTCAGCGGAGCTTACTCCCTAGTTAGTGCGCTAGGATTGCAGGCAGACAGCGCAATCCTAAAAGAACTTGCCTGGGAGTAAGCGCCATTGAACAGACAGGAGTAGAATTCAAAGTGGACCTACTTAGGAGTGCTCTCTTAGGCTGCGGTCGCATACGCTACATAATCCACTTTCAATGCACTTTCCAACTGGATTTCACCAGTTCTCACAGTAAAATCCAAATTGGAAAATGCACTGAAAGTGGATTATTTAGTGTGTGCGACCACAACCTTAGTTTCATGCGAATCCTTATCATCAGTTTTAGTAATGTGTATCATTATTAATTTTTTGTTTTTTACTTCTGCGTGCATGTGGGAACTTCAACTGGAGTTGGTGATCAGTCTTGGCTTTAACAAATTGTTTTGCTATATTTTTTAAATGCCTGTTTTTAAAAAAGTATCTTTAAACTCTCAATCTATATACTAATTCCAAAGGCGCCCCCTGTGTGCGGATACCTAAATCCGCGCCAGGGGTCACCGGGGGGGGGGCAGGGAGATTTCCCTACACATGGGGAGCACTCCCCCCGTGTGCAGAAAAATCCGGAAAGTTTTTTTAAATATTCGGGGGATATTTAAATCCCCCCAAAAGTTAGTGTTCTCTGCGTGTGCACAGAGAACACTTTGGCTGCTGTTGGGGAGGGGGGTGGGAGGTGGCTCAGCAGGCCCCGGGCCTCGCTGCGCCGCCGCCACAGGGGCGGGAGGCAACTCGGTGGGCTTTGCCGCGTGTGCCGTCTCTGCAATGGAGAAGGGGGTGGGAGGCGGCTCGGTGGGCCGTGCCACCGTCTCTGCAACAGGCAAGGGGGAGGGGTGGGAGGTGGCTTGGCGGACCTCGGGCCTTGCCGCGCCGCCATCTGGTGAACGGGGGAGGGGGTGGAGGGCGGGAATACTCCCCCCCAGCGAGTATTGCGGGTTCACCTCTTGTCTATAATTTAATTCCGAGAAGTTTTTTTTTCTGTGTGGATGCTTATATCTGCCAAAAGAGAGCTCACTCTCCCCCAACAGCTTTTCCTACATAGTCAGGCCCCTTCTTCCATCTGCAGAAAAATCCAAAGTTTAAAAAAAACTTCAGGGACCGTTGAATTCCCAATACCTTTTGAAATGGCATCAGCTCCAGGCATCAACTGTGAGGAGATTAGAATGTTGGGCGGGGGAGATTCTAACTGTTTCTGTCAGTAAAAAGCAGGGTTTTTACTGGCAGTAGTCTAGGGTTGCCAAGTACCTCCCCTGGCCACCAGCAGCGGATCCAGAGCCAGTCTGGGAAACTCCTGGAGATTTGGGGGTGGAACCTGGGGAGGACAGGGACCTCAGGGAGGTACAATGCCATAAACTCCACCCTCCAAAGCATCCATTTTCTCCATGGAAAGTTATCTCTATAGTCTGGAGATGAGCAGTAACTGCAGGGGATCCCCAGGTCCCACCTGGAGGCTGGCATCCCTAGGCAGCACCCTCTGTGTGACTTGATACCATCTGATTTGCATGACTTAATTAGGCCCAGCTGCTTTGCTACTGTTCCTCCACAGCCACTCTATGAAAGCCAGTGTGATGCAACAGTTAGAGCTTCAGATTGGGACATGCGAGACCCAGGTTCAGATCCCCATCTTGCGGTGGAAACTGACTGGGAGATTTTAGACCAGTCACATACTTTCAGCCTAACCAACCTCACAGGGTTGTTGTGCAGAGTAAGCGCCATTGACAACTCCAGGTTGGGAAATTCCTGGACATTTGAGAGGTGGAGCCTGGGGAGGGTGGGATTTGAAGTGGGAGGCAGAAAGAGAGAGAGAGAGAGAGAGAGAGATGAGGTGGGGAGGCACCTTAAGACCAACAAAGTTTTATTCAAAGTGTAAGCTTTTGTATGCAAAGCCCAGTTCTTCAGACAAGTGGAATAAGATCTTCTCAAGAGTTACTTACAGGAAGGGGGGGGGGGGGCTCTTTTCCCCTGTAAGTAACCCTTGAGGAGATCTTATTCCACTTGTCTGAAGAAGTGTGCTTTGCACATGAAAGCTTACACTGTGAATCAAACTTTGTTGGTCTTAAAGGTGCCACTTGACTGGAACTTTGTTCTGCTGCTTCAGACCAACACGGTCACTCACCTGAATCTGACATTAATCAGTCTATATGATTATTTTAATCCTGTATTTTTTTCACACTGTGGTTATTAAAAATTATTTCCTCTGATAAACTTTTTTTTTAAAGGGCAGGCTTCTGAACCTGTCTGCAGTGTGGGACTGATGGAGCTTTCTTGAAGATATTTCTTGAGTGGTTGTCTAATGAGAAGAGGGCATACAGAGTGGCAGCAGGCAAACCTACCGAGATATCAGGGTCTGAAGCTCCACTTAATTTCATGGCTCAGGCCAATTATGGCTGTGTGGAGGAAGGGCTTTAGGCATGTATGAAAAGGTGTGTGTAGTTATATAAATGCTTGCGTGGACTAAAGTAGCACATATTTTTGCTCCCAATACATGCATCTAGAAACCGTTGCAGGCAATGACTTTCTAACATGTAGACTACAATATACACTCGTGTGCCCGTTCTCACAGGATGTTCTTTTGAACACCAAAGCGAAACCTCCAGGTCAAAAATAATCACATGAGCATCCATTATGAAAGAAGCAAGCTAAGGAATTGCAGCAATCTGCCTCTCCGACCTTCTTGGAAGAAGCTGATGATTTAGAGAGGATGCTACCCGTCTCGGGGTGCGGCATCTTGTGCATCCGTTCCGCTGCCGGCGGTGCTTTCCTCTAGTCTAGCGGAAGGAGCCCTCCTCTGATGCCAGCAGATCATCTACTGACGGAAGAGTCTTCTGCTTCGTGATGACTCCTGTGCCAGAGAAAAGAATCCCATGGATTCCTGGGCTCCAATGCCCTGCTTTTGCAGCACTGGCACTAACAGAGGAAATGGTGCGAGAAAAGAGATTGGTGCTCTTCCTGAACAGTTAGGAGGGATCCTTCCTGGGTGTAACTCAGATGGTAGCAGAGTTGGATGGCTGCTATAGAGCTTGCGGTTCCTACGCCAACAGATACCACTGGTGTTTCCCTTTCTAACCAATCCTCTCTTCAGATGCTCTCTCCGCCTTGAGCTAGTAGCCTGCCTGATCCCAGCATGCCTTGACTATGTCTGCAAACTTTGCAGCCATTACCTTTCAGGCTGTGGGGGGGTAAGTGTTTACGGCTCATCCCTATGTCCAGTGTGGGGTGGAGAAAGTGTGAATCCTTGGCTAGCCCTTCCCTGATGTATAAATGAATTCTGTGCACATGTATGCGTGTGGGTGAGGCAGGGTTGCCAGCTGCAGGTGAAATACCCGCAGAACCTGAGGAGGGCAGGGTTTGGGGAGGGGAGGGGAAGGACTTTAATTGGGTTTTCTCTAGGTGAGTTCATCTCAGTCACCCGGAGATTAGTTGTAATCCCAGGAGATCTCCAGCCACCACCTGGAGGCTGGCAAGCTTAGTGTGAGATGTGGCTTTGGCCTCAGGCTACTGCGGCAGAACTTGGGGGGGGACTGTGGCTCAATGGCAGAGCATCTGCTGGGTATGCAGAAGGTCTCAGGTTCAATCCCCAGCATAGAATCATAACAGCTGGAAGGGACCTCCAGGGTCATCTAGTCCAACCCCCTGCACAATGCAGGACATTCACAAATACCTGCCCCCCACCACGCCCAGTGACCCCTGCTTCATGCCCAGAACATGGGGGGGGGGGAACCTTCCAGGATCCCTGGCCTAGAGAAAATTGCTTCCTGACCCCGACCACAGCATCTCCAGTCAAAAGGACCAGATGTAAGACCCCGGAGAGGTGTTGCCAGTCTGATTAAATAATATTGACCTGATGGACCAAAAGGACTGATTCGGTATAAGGCAGTTTCATGTGTCCATGTGTGTGTTCAAATGTGTCAGGATGGGCAGATTTCCCATAGCCTGTTGTTGAGTCATCCTAGAAACTCATTGCATTACTTTCCATACCTCCTTAATACCTGTTTAACTGCAGGAACTTCTACAATCAGTATTATCTGTTTGTCACAGTTTTATCTAACTTGCCTGCCCAGTAGCTTGGGATAGCATACCTGTTCATCTCTTCTTCCAGACTGGATAAGGAGAAAGTGACTAGTCAAGGTCACCCAGGAAGCTACATGGCTGAGCAGACATTTGACTCTGCCATACAGCACCACATTTTGCCAGCTCTGGCCTAGAAAAAGTACATGGCTGCTATCCATCCAGGATGACCACAGTCTAGGGTTGCCAACTCCCAGGTGGGGCCTGGAGATCTCCCACTATTATAATTGGTCTCCAGATGACTACAGTCTGTTCCCCTAGAGAAAATGGCTGCTTTGGAAGGTGGACTCTACGGCATTACACTCTGCTGAGGACTCTCCCCTCCCCAAACCCTGCCATCCCCAGGCTCCACCCCCAAAATCTCCAGGAATTTCCAAACTCAGAGATGGCAACTCTACCGCGGCCCACATAATTTCCTTCCCCTTGATGACCCTGGATAGAAGAAGACGACGAGATTAGATTTATACCCCGCCCTTCACTACCTGAAGGAGTCTCAGAGTGATTTACAGTCTTCTTTCCCTTCCTTTCCCTACAACAGACACCCTATGAGGTAGGTGGGGCTGAGAGCTCTTTCCAGTGCTGCCCTTGAGAGAATAGCTCTGAAAGAACTTGTAACTGACCCAAGGTCACACCAGCAGCTGCATGTGGAGGAGTGGGGAATCAAACCTGGTTCTCCCAGATTAGAGTCCGCGCTCCTAACCACTACACCAAAATGGCTCTGAGAGGCAGAGCTCTCAGCAATCATCTTTGCATGTTCCTGGATCAAAAGAATTAAAAGCATTAAAAGAAACCCATTTTGAACTAAAACATGGACAGCGTTTGTGTAGCTAAATAAATAAAAGCATCAAGTGGTCATTCTATTATCTTCTGGACTAAAGGCAAATTCATTACCTGCTGTACAAGAGAAGACTCTGGGACGGCAAAAATCTGATTTTTTTTTGTTCATTTAAAAGCAAACACAAGGGGAAGCAATAACATCTCCCTCCCCTCTATTATTTCCCACTGTACAATACAAAGACATGGAAAAAGGAAACTCAAGACAGCAGGGCTTTTTATTTTGAAAACAGCCTAAAAAAAGAATTAAAGTTCTTCATACACAACACACACTTTCATACCTAATTACCAAACTGTATTCGAAAGCCAGGATAATTCATTTTTGGTTCCACAAGAAGGAGTTCTTGCAATTAACAAAGCTGAGCAGGATTTGCACAGCATTTTCTAACACAAGGCACTTATTTCTCATCCCAAACAGAGGGCAGGAAAGACAGAATTAAAAAAAAAATCTCTTGCAATGGGTTAATTGATCTGTTGATATAATGGAAGCACTGGAAGCTGTATTTCAAAAAGGCATTTGCTCGCAGGAGAATATAGTCTCACCTGCTTGCTTGATTTTATCCAGGGCTGGCACAACCCAAATCTACCTTGGTTGAAATTTTTAAAAGTCAGCATAGCAGTTGTGAAACGTACACCTATGACAGGACACCTTTAAAAAGAAGAAACTCATAGCCAGGCTCCTAAAAAAGGGAAGATTAATGAAAACACGCTGTGAACAAACAGATCTTGCCCCCAACTAAACGGAACGGGGCCTTCTCTTAAGTAACTGTCTGTAGGATTGCAGCCTTGGAACTGATCTATATTGGACCACAGTGGATGTACAAAGCTGCCTTGTACTGAATCAGGCTACTGGTCTATCAAGATCAATCTTGTCTACACTGACTGGCAGCAGCTCTCCAGGTTCTCAAGGCAGAGATTTGTCACATCACCTACTACCTGATCCATCTGACAGGAGATGCCGTGGACGGAACCTGGGACCTTCCGCAAGCCAAGCAGATGCTCTGCCCCCGAGCCACAGCCCCTTCCTGGCTGCCTTCTGCAGAATCAGCGGATTGGTCTGTCAAGGTCAGTCTCGCCTGCTCCGACTGGCAGTGGCTCTCCAGGGTCTCAACAGGCAGAGGTCTTTCACATCACTACTACTTGATCCTTTTAACTGGAGATGCTGGGGATCAAACCTAGTGACTTCCACATGCAGAGCAAATGCTTTGCCACTGAACCATGAACCCTCCCCGATTTGTAAATTTGAACGTTTCCCCGTGAGAAAAATTCTCCGCACATGGAATACTAGTATTTCAGGGGGACGATCCCAAATGGGAACTGATATGAAGAGAAGAGATTGGATTTATATCCCACCCTTCGCTCACTCGGAGTCTCAGAGCAGCTTACAAACTCCTTTCCTTTCCCCTACCCACAACAGGCACCCTGTGAGGCAGGTGGGGCTGAGAGAGCTCTGAGACAACTGTCCTTGAGAGAACAGCTCTGACGGAACTATGGCTTGCCCAAGGTCATCCAGCAGGTGCAAGTGGAGGAGTGGGGAATCAAACCCGGTTCTCCCAGATTAGAGTCCGCGCACTTAACCACTACACCAAACTGGCTCTCACCAGTATATGCAAGGAGCTTTCATCATGCAAGGAATCCTGCTGCAGATACTTTTAATACAAGCTTAAGCTGCCCCCTAAGATACAGAAAGATGAAATGCCAGTGGCTACTTGTCAGAATCTGCTGATTCAGACAAAGGATTTCTGTTTCTTACAGCTATGTATTCTGTGTTATGCTATCTTATACCCTATTGCTATGTATGTATTGTAGTTGCTACGCCCTTAGGTGAACCCTCACTTTGGCCAGTATGTATGTCGAATGTGTGACCCCAGGTTTCAGTGCCTGACCAGGCCTGGTTTGTGTAACTGTCAGGGCGGGAGGATGACACCTGCAATGTATGGGAACAATGGGCCTCTCACACTCCTGCCTCCGCATTCCATTCGTCTCGGCTGGGATTTCAAGGGAGGATGAGTCTCATCTCTTATCAACATGCGAAAGCCTTGAGGCCATTGATTGTTATGTGAAATGGTAACATCTGAGGGGTCTGGTTTGGGAAAGGGAATTTACAGCTTGACACCTCACTTTCTTTCCTGCGGGAAGCAAACGGCCAGAGCCTCTTTTGCCCGCCGTTTTTCCCTTGTAGTGATTGGCTACCTATGGGTAATTCAAACTGCTTGGAAAGGTATAATAGACCCGCATCTATCATATGTATTATCTCTGACAATAATCCGAGAAGCTGTACCAATGTAGAGATTGGAAATAAAGAACTGTGTTTCACCAACCAGGATCTGATCCTTGACTACTTTGAGCAGAAATCTCACAGATTGTCAGAGATCTGTGACTGGGACTTGGCCATTCCTGACCATGTCGGACGACCGTACTCTTCCCATCCCTACTACTCCCGAAGACACACCGACCACCCCTGGGGACCAGGGGGCCGGTGGTGGAGGCGGCGGAGGGGAACCCGCCGTGCCAGTGACTACGATTCAAGGGGCTCCCTACATCCCGCGCCTACCTCCTCTTCAGAGCGTGACCCCGAAGTACGCTTGGAGCAATTTCGGTCGCGGGTCCGTAGATTCGTGGGTGCACGATCGGAAAGGGGCACGGGTTTCGTTCCAGGGGGATCACCTCGACCGCGGGAAGCCGAGTTTCCTGAGAGACGAACGCGAGCCGACCTATGCCGGAGATTCGCGTCTCCAGTCCCTGGAAGGAGAGAGAACAGGACCGTATGGGCCCGATCCTTACCGAGAGGACCAGACTCAAGCCCTCGACCGGATGATGGGAGATTTGCGGTTCCAGCTTACCACCGAGTTGCGAGAGCTGGCCCTCGATCTCCAGTACCAGTTCCGGGATGCCATCAGGGCTATGCAAGCGGCTCAGCCAGCCCCAGCCGTGGGAGGACCTCCCGCGGTCGGAGTTCAGCAACCGGTGGTGCCTCCCGGAGGAGTTCCTGCCCAGGTGCCGCAGCCAGGGCAGCCGCAAGTGCCGCAGCAGGTTCCCCCGGTCATTCCTCAACAAGTGCCTGCCCCCATGCCTGCGCCGGCCCCCGTGCCGGCAGGGCCGGTGGTTCGCCCGGCCCCCGCCGATCCGTTGACGGCTACTTTCGATGGGGACCCCGAGAAGTTGTGGTTTTTCCTGCTGGAGATCGAGCGGTTCCTAGACACTTGGGGACATCTCTACCCCACCGAGAGGGAGCGGATTGGCTACATCGGGTCCAAGCTGAAGGACACCGCCAGCGATTGGTATGTGAGCCTGCACGACGCCCCCGGCCCTGAACTACGTTCGCTAAACAACTTCATGTGGGCCCTCCGACACCAGTACGAGGATCCCTTGGGAGAGGAAAAAGCCCGGAACCATCTGCGGAGATTGACTCAAGGGCGGTCCTCGGTGAGGGACTACACCGACAAGTTCCGGCGCATCTCGGCCAAGATCCGTGGATGGACGCAAGACCTGTTCATAGAGAAGTACCGAGAGGGCTTAAATCCAGAGGTGTACGAGGCAGTTCTACGGGGGGAAGACCAGGATCGCTGGCCGCGTGGATGAGGGCGGCCGCAGACGTGGAAGAACGTTTCACCCTCATCAAGATGGAAGCTTCCTCAACAGCCACAAGCAAAGCGGCGTCGAAGGCAAAACCCAAGCCCAACGTGCAAGAAATTCGGGATGCCCGTTTTAAACAGGGGCTCTGCATGCGATGCGGGGAGAGTGGCCACTTTGCCTCAGCGTGCCCGAGAGGTGGAGGAAAGGGTCCGAAGACTTCCACCCCGGTGGCCGGGAGCACCCCCAGCAGAGGAAAGACCTCGTTCAAACCCCGGGCTCTGCAGCTGGAAGGGGCAGCAAGCGAGCAGGGAGAGCTGGAGCTGACAGAGGCACAGATGTCAGGAAACTCCAACGGCCTGCAGTGAGCGGCGCAGAACTGCAGGTCCCCAGCCAAGACGCGCCATCTCCGGTGAGCATCCCTGGCCCCTTGTTATATATGGTAGTGACTGTAATGACCCCTGGGACTGGGACCCATGTCCGGGTTCACGCCCTAATTGACTCTGGGTGTGCTCGGGACTTAATTAGTCCTTTAGTGGTAGAGGGGCTAGGACCTAAGGTCACCCCGTTAGGGGAGCCACTCAAGTTCACGCAAATGGACGGTTCGGAAATGAAGGAAGCGTGCGTGGCAGAGACCGAGGGACTAATTGTGGGAACGGGGGAGCATTGGGAGAAGCGAGCTTTTGTCATCACCCCAAACACCCAATTCCCCATGGTATTGGGGAGCCCCTGGCTGAGCTCCCATGATCCTTACATCAAATGGAGTGAGGGGAAGATCTCCTGGGTGGACGAGAAGTGCCAGAATCACAAATGGGACATGGGGTGGGGACCAGGTCCTCCGGTGCCCCTCCGGGCGGCGGCCCTCACCCTGGCACCCTCAGCTATCTCCCGGGAGTACAGAGACTTAATGGGAGTGTTCAGTGAGACCGAGGCGGACGAGCTACCCCCCCCACAGACTTTCGGATTGTGCCATAGAACTGATCCCGGGCGAAAAACTCCCAAAGGGAAAGCTTTACTCCATGAGCCCCCCAGAGCGGGAGGAGCTGCGGAAGTTCCTAGACAAAAACTTGGAGCGCGGATTCATCCGCCCTGCTAAATCCCCCTTCGCGGCCCCCGTTCTGTTCCGGAAAAAGAAAGACGGGGGATTGCGGTTGTGCACGGACTACAGAGGATTAAATGCGGTGTCTGCCTCCAATGCTTACCCCCTCCCTCTTATAAAAGACATGTTAACGGAGGCGGCCAAGGGAAAAGTGTTCACTAAGCTGGATCTCCGGGACGCTTATTTTCGGGTGCGCATAAGGGAGGGGGATGAGTTCAAGACTGCCTTTAATACACCATTGGGGCAGTTCGAATACCTGGTGATGCCGTTCGGTTTGAGTGGCGCGCCGGGGGTCTTTATGAGCTTGATAAATGAAGTGTTGCACAAGCATTTATTCAAGGGGGTGTTATGTTACTTAGATGATATCTTGATCTATTCCGCTGATAAGAAAGAGCACGTGAAATTGGTCCGGGAAGTCCTTTCCACCCTATTGAAAAACCAATTGTATGCAAAACTGTCTAAGTGTGAGTTCCATCGAGAGTCCGTGGACTTCCTGGGGTATCGCATTTCACAAAAGGGACTGGAGATGGACCCTGCCAAGGTAGAGGCAGTGGTCCAGTGGGAAGCCCCCCGAACGCGAAAGCAACTCCAAAGCCTATTAGGATTTTGCAACTTTTATCGCACCTTCATAAAAGATTTTGCCACAGTCACCCTCCCATTGACTGAATTGCTTAAGACTAAAGGGAGGGGTCCGGAAGCAGGGAAGCCCGGGGAGAAAATTGCCTGGAATGGGGAGTGCCAGAGGGCGTTCGAGACTCTTAAAACTCTTTTTACCTCAGAGCCCATTTTGGCCCACCCCGATGAAACTAAGGAATTTGTGATTCATGTAGACGCGTCCGATGTGGCCATGGGGGGGCCATATTACAGCAGGGGTCAGACGGGAAACTACACCCCCTCGCTTACATTTCAAAAAAATTTAATGAAACGGAACGGAACTGGTCAGTTTGGGATAAAGAAGCCGCGGCTATCTGGCTAGCCCTCACTACGTGGCGGCACTGGCTGGAGGGAGCGCAGACCCCGTTTGAGATATGGACAGACCATAAAAATCTAGAAGCGCTGCGCACGCAGAGATCCCTGAATGCGAAGCAGCTCCGCTGGGCCGATTTTTTCTCAAAATTTAACTTTGTGTTGAAACATCTCCCGGGGAAAGCCAACTCGTTAGCAGACGCGCTCTCCCGATTGCCCCAGCACGAGAGCGTGAAGGAGGAAGTGTTCGACTCCATGTTTTCCCCCCAGCAGCTGGGAGGGGCTGTGACCACCAGGAGTCAAAGTAAGCGAACGACAGTGGAATCAGAGTCGTGCGACTGGGGGGGGGAGTATTCACCCGAAGAAGTCGAGGAATTAGAAGCGGTGGCCGACTGCTCCCTCGGAGAGAATAAATGTTGGTATCATGGAGATAAACTGGTGGTACCCCGAAGCAGAAGGAAAGACATATTACTGGCTTGTCACTCCTCTAAGCTGGCTGGGCATTTTGGGTTTCTAAAAACGCTCAACTTAATTCAGCGGCAGTTCTGGTGGCCACGCATGCGCAGGGATGTCTCGGACTTCGTTTCTGCCTGTCAGACCTGCTTGATGTGTAAAAGGAGGGGGGGAAAAGTCCCGGGACTCTTGCACCCCCTACCCACTCCCTCTCGCCCTTGGGAGGCGATAGCTATGGACTTTATTACTAACCTACCACCATCAAAGGGAAAAACTGTAATCTGGGTGGTGGTAGACATGTTTTCTAAGCAAGCCCACTTCACTCCTTTCAAACAGCTGCCTACGGCAAAGGGGATGGCCAAGGCTTTCTTCAACCACGTGATCAGATTACATGCTTTCCCCAAACGTGTGGTATCCGACAGAGGCAGTCAGTTCGTTGCCAACTTCTGGCGGGAGCTTCTGAAGTTTATGGACATAGAGCCTGCTCTAAGCTCTGGTTACCACCCAGAAACCGATGGACAGTCCGAACGAACTAATCAGATTCTGGAACAATTTTTAAGGTGTTATACCAATTACCACCAAGACAATTGGGTGGAGTTGCTGCCATTCGCTGAGTATAGCTACAACAATGCAGTGCATTCTTCTACTGGCATTTCTCCCTTTATGGCAGTGGGAGGCTTTGAGGGAAAGCCTCTGCCCACAATTGAAGATGCCTCAGATGCTCCCCCCACAGACTTTAAACAATGGTGGGCGACCCTGCAAGCATCGTGGCCTCTAATAGCAAAGACATTAGACCAAGCCAAAGAGGATTACAAAAAATATGCAGATCGTGGTCGAGCTGAGGGTTGGGATCTTCAGCCAGGGGACTCTGTTTACCTTTCCACGAAAAACATACACGGCTTACAACCCAGCAGGAAATTGGGGTGGAAATATGTGGGCCCTTACAAGGTGTTGCGCAAAATTTCTGATGTGTCCTTTGAATTAGAGTTGCCCAAGTCACTGAGTTCTGTGCATCCTGTTTTTCATTTCAGCTTGCTGAAGAAGAATCCTGGGCCGAATGCATGGCATCCAGTTCCTCCGACACCTCCTCCACTGATGAAGGGGGAGGCACCCCATTTTGAAATATCTGATATTCTGGATTCTAAGATGCGTAGGGGGCGCTTATATTATTTAGTCAGATGGCTTGACTTTGGCCCAGAGCAGAACGAGTGGGTTCGTTCTGAACATGTGCATGCTCCTAGATTAATTAAAGCTTTTCATAAAAGGTTCCCGGAGAAGCCCGGGTAGATTTATTTTCGGGGTGCCAGTGTGTCAGAATCTGCTGATTCAGACAAAGGATTTCTGTTTCTTACAGCTATGTATTCTGTGTTATGCTATCTTATACCCTATTGCTATGTATGTATTGTAGTTGCTACGCCCTTAGGTGAACCCTCACTTTGGCCAGTATGTATGTCGAATGTGTGACCCCAGGTTTCAGTGCCTGACCAGGCCTGGTTTGTGTAACTGTCAGGGCGGGAGGATGACACCTGCAATGTATGGGAACAATGGGCCTCTCACACTCCTGCCTCCGCATTCCATTCGTCTCGGCTGGGATTTCAAGGGAGGATGAGTCTCATCTCTTATCAACATGCGAAAGCCTTGAGGCCATTGATTGTTATGTGAAATGGTAACATCTGAGGGGTCTGGTTTGGGAAAGGGAATTTACAGCTTGACACCTCACTTTCTTTCCTGCGGGAAGCAAACGGCCAGAGCCTCTTTTGCCCGCCGTTTTTCCCTTGTAGTGATTGGCTACCTATGGGTAATTCAAACTGCTTGGAAAGGTATAATAGACCCGCATCTATCATATGTATTATCTCTGACAATAATCCGAGAAGCTGTACCAATGTAGAGATTGGAAATAAAGAACTGTGTTTCACCAACCAGGATCTGATCCTTGACTACTTTGAGCAGAAATCTCACACTACTGTGACCGCTGCATATTTGATGGCAACAGAAAGAATGCAGTGTCTGCATGGGGTGGGAAGGGGGGGAGCAGGGCTTTTTTTGTAGACAAAGCCCAGCAGGAACGCATTAGCATAATAGACCACACCCAAAAACATAAACTCATTAGCATATTAGGCCACACCCATGATAGCGCAGCTCCCGCCCAGGATTGGCTTCCCCAGGTGCCCTGCGGCTGCGGAGTGCCTGGGGAATCCGAGGAGGGGAGGCAGTTTGAACTGCCTTCCCTCCCTGGATCGGCTTGGCTTCCCCAGGCACCCCGCAGCTTGCGAGGCCCCTGGGGAACCCGAGGGGGGTGGAGGCTGTAGGCGTGGCCAACTCAGATGCCAGCCAGAACTCCGTTCCTGAGCGTTCCTGCCCCAAAATAGCCCTGGGGGGGGTTATAAACCAATCAGCCATCCCAATCTGGCATGAGTGGACAGAGACTTTCAAACATGCGTGTGTATTCCCCTGCGGGTGGAGAAGGAGACCGGCTCTTGACATATGCAGTCACCATTTCTGTGTACAGATGACACAAGGATTTTCAGTCCAGACAAACCAGACCCTCCAGGTTCACACATGGGAACTTTGTGTGCGGAATATTCACACATTGCCCTGTTAACACGAAACAGCAACCACATGTTTTGGAGGTATGGCGCACTCCTTGGGGGGGTGCTCCAGGCACATGCGGGCACATGCAGTTGTAACACCTGAGAAGAGCTACCCTGTGGTCAGGCAGTACAGAAGAGACGGTCTAGGAAAAGTCAAAAGAGGGACGCCCAAAACAGAGGAGGTTCTGATAGCAACTCCGTTTCTTTCCTTAAGAACATAAGAACCTAAGAGAAGCCAATTTTGGATCAGGCCAGTGGCCCATCCAGTCCAACACTCTGTCACACAGTGGCCAAAAACACCAGGTGCCATCAGGAGGTCCAGCAGTGGGGCCAGGACACTAGAAGCCCTCCCACTGTTGCCCCCCGCCCCCCAAGCACCAAGAATACAGAGCATCCCTTGCCCCAGACTGAGAGTTCCTATCTATACCTCGTAGCTAATAGCCACTGATGGACCTCTGCTCCATATGTTTATCCAATCCCCTCTTGAAGCCATCCATGCTTGTAGCCGCCACCCCCTCCTGTGGCAGTGAATTCCACATGTTAATCACTCTTTGGGTGAAGAAGTACTTCCTTCTATCTGTTCTAACCTGACTGCTCAGCAATTTCATGGAGTGCCCACGAGTTCTTGTCTTGTGAGAAAGGGAGAAAAGTACTTCTTTCTCTACCTGCTCTATCCCATGCATAATAAACCTCGATCATGTCACCCCTCAGCTGTCGTTTCTCCAAGCTAAAGAGCCCCAAGCGCTTCAACCTTTCTTCATAGGGAAAGTGGCTGTAGTATATCATTATTATTATTCCTTGGCTCTAGTGATCTTATTAAGGCAACAGCAAGAACGCAGTCTCTGTATGACAAGTAATATGCAGGTTTTACATTGCGTATCAGGGTGCTGCAGCGGTTTCAGGTTTCACCACTATGCATACTCGGGTCATTTCGTAGAAAAAGAGGTGCAGGAGCTCATTAGCATAATGCATTAGCATAACTTATTTGCATATGCCACACACCCTGACATCACCAGAAGTATGTCAGAAAGAAAGAAAGAAAGAAAGAAAGAAAGAGAGGGGACCGCTACTAATCCAAGCCTCAGAAATGCCCCTATTCTGGGAGGATAGCTTCAGTGGTGGCTGAAGCCTTCAGAAGGCTGGTCGGAGGAACAAGGACCTTTCCAGGGGACGGGGTCATTTTGCTGCAGCCATGACACAAGCAGGCATTCCCCCGCGTGGGGGGGGGGGTGGCTGGCACCAACTCCCAGAGCTGCACTCCACTGAGCTCCTCCTCGAAAGGACCCCTGTGCATACTTACCTGGAAATACGTCCCATTGAACACAGTTGGCTATGAATAACTGGGCATAGGATATGTGTGTAACAAAATTTGTCAATCACACCAATGATCCGTGAAACTAAGGATCCTGTCTCCTAACAGCTTACAGATCTATATGCTCTGAACACCCTTCAACAGCCTAAGGCGTGATATAAGTATTCCGTTCCTCACTGATCATACTTTGAATGGAGTAATTTAAGCTTCTTTCCCCTGGATTTGACAGCCTGAAGGCTGTCCTTAAAATAAACTCAGTTTGTCAGATGTACAGAAATAATAGAGCAACGTCCACCATGCAATTTTTTGAAGTTTGTAGGGAAATACAAATTTCAGTTTCTGAACAGCAGGAAGGCTTGCCAAGTCTCCAATCCAAGGAGTAATACATTCATCACAGGACTTTTTAAAATGGGAACAATATAAAAAAGTATGAAATATGCAATCCGGTAGGTGAGAACAAAAAAGACATCTGCCGTTTCCCTAAGTAATATTTTTAAATCGTCATTTTAGCTGAGTTAAAAACATTACATCGCCCTAACATTTATGCTCGTCTAAATTTAGGAATTGGTAAATAATAAAAAAATAAGACTGTGTTAAGTCTCAGAACCTTTATTGTGAGAATGTATGACCCAGACTATTTTATCTAAATGAAAATCAATATTCTCTTATTAATCTTTACTCTGCTTTTGCAATGCCTTGTCAGTCATCAAAAGCCACCATGAGTTACCTCTGGCAGCCCTGGTAGCAGGGAAACAAAAAAGTCACTTTAGAGTATCTCTGGGACACACAGCTAGATACCTCCTGGAGAGCTGTAGCATTCTCGATGCCAATAGTTTGATAGGTTTTCCCCGAATTTTTCCTATGTGAGTTGTAGACCTGTAGAACATGAACCAAGGGAGGAGGGTATTGGGGAGGGAGGAAAGAGAACGTATAGCAAATTAGGACCCGAGCAAATTACCATTTTCTCATTTCTAAAAGTCAATGGCCTATTACGTATGGGTGTTTCCCCTTGCTTTCACCGTGCATGTCCATCGAGTTTTCGCCATGCATTGATTTCCTTCCCTTCAGCGCTCAGTTTGCTTTCTGGTTCCTGTTCCCCTGGGTTTTCTGAGAAGTACTCTTAGTGCTAGCCATGCTCATTATTAAAACAGCAACACTGAAACCAGTGATTGAGTTATTTTGCCCTTCATGACATTTATAAGCCCCCATCCGTTTGCACCCCCCCCCCCGTAACTTTCTAAGAAGAGCAGCGAATAGGGCTGCCAAGTGCCGGCGACTTACCGGCGGGTGGGAGTTGTTCTCCCCCCGGGAGCTCTTCTGGCGTGTGCGCTTTGCGCGCGTGCCACGGCGACATAATGACGTCACCCGGAGGTGACGTCATCATGTTGGGGGCGTTGCCCTGGCAACGCCCCCAACGTGATGACATCACCTCCGGGTGACGTCATTACACGGGGGAAGTCGTCACCGGACGACCTCTGGGGCGGGGTTCCCCCCGCCGGCTGAATGCCGGCCGGCGGATTGGGAACCCCTATAGCGGGGGATCCCCCGCCCCCCGGGCTGACTTGGCAGCCCTAGCAGCAAACAAGGCCGACCTTAAAGGAAGGGGGTCCAGGCCCATTCTGCCCTCTCCATGTCACGTCAGCTTCGATTGGAAGAACTTCTACCTGTGTCTGTTCTAGGATTGCCGACTCTGCTGGTATTGGCTTGAGGACACTCCGGCTTTGACTAAGATAGCCACACAGGTGCTTTTTGGACCAACACTGGAAGATGTTCTAATTCAGCAGCTGTGCATTTGCCACCAGGCACATGACTTTCCTCTTTAGAGGCCTCACACACATCTTTGTCTTGCGTCTATTGCTCTTGCCACTCGACTTCCCTTTTCTTGGTCCTGTATAAATGTATTGGTTATCTTACTGTAATACGTTATAGTCTAACATATGTACCTCAAACTGTTTGGCCTCTGAAGACAGCCGCCAACAGGGCCGAAATGTGTCAGGGCCCTTGCATTGGCCTTTGTGTTCAGGCAACTTGAACTTTTCTACAAGGTTTTCATTGGACCCTTATTTGTTTTTAACTACCTTTCTAATAAATTCGTGTATTTTTGTATAAGTTTTAACTAGGTTTTTAATATTGGCCCCTATATTCGACTTCTTTCTTACCCTTGTGGCCCTTGACTGGGGTGGAGCCTGGGCAGGGCAGGGCTTGCAGAAGAGAGAGACCTTAGGAGGGTATGATGCCACCCACCAAAACAGCCGTTTTCTCCAGGGTGACTGATCTCTGCAGTCAGGAGATTCACTGCAATTCCAGGAGATCTCCAGGCCCCACTGGGAGATGGGCAACCCTAGTCTGTTCACAAGCCAGTTTGGTGTAGTGGTTAAGTAACTGTGTGGACTCTGATCTGGGCGAACAAGGTTTGATTCCCCACTCCTCCACATGCAGCTGCTGGGGTGACCTTGGGTCAGTCACAAGTTCTCTCAGAGGTGTTCTCTCAAGGGCAGTTCTCTAGAGAGAGCTCTCTCAGCCCCACCTACCTCACAGGGTATCTGTTGTGGGGAGGGGAAGGGAAAGGAGTTCGTAAGCTGCTCTGAGACTCTGAGCACAGGGTGGGGTATAAATCCAATCTCTTCCTCTTCTTCATTATGCTGACTACTTTCAGGATTCTTTTTTAAATATCTTTTTTGGTGAGTATTTGTGTGTGTGTGTGTGTGCATGTCTGGAAGTCATGGTTGACTTCTGGCAATCCCTAGTGGGGTCTGGACATTTCAGAGAAGTGGCTTACCTCTGCGTCCCAGCCCTGGTATTCCTTGGAGCTCTCCCTTCCAAGTACTTGCCCAGGTCGGCCCAGCTTAGCTTCCGAGACTACTGCCAGGATTCTTGACAGTGAGCCCGGATTTGGCTAAAGGCTAAACACAATTCTAGAGTCTTCCCACTATTACTGTTTGTCATAATTTCATCACAGCAGTGACATCATTGCCATGAAATCTGTGATATCACTGCCATGATTTTTGTCACAGCAGTGGCTTGTGGCTGCTTTTCCATCGGTGCAAACTGTGAGGCTCCAGTCTCCTAACAAAGCATTTCCCTCTGTAACACCATTTACAAGTGAATTATTTAGCACTGTTAACACAGAGAATCTTTTAAGTGGAAAAAAGCCACACATACTTTCCAGGTTCAGGCAGCAGCACAGAGGGCGAAGAGAGTGCACAGCAAGAAACTGAAGCTGTAGGAGAACGGTGAACCTGAAAAGCACCAAAGCACTGTGAATTAGCATCTTCAGTTTCTGCAGGTTATCTCTGAGCGAATGAAGCCACTTACAGGCTCAGAGGACAGGGAAGTTCCTGCCTCTCCAGTCTGTCCATCAAATGTGAATCGCTGCCACATGCAGGCAAGGGACAGGGGTTTAACCCTTCAGCTTCCACTCAGTGTCTTTTACAAAACATGTCTTATTATCTCACTGCATTTTGTTCAGACTTACCATCTTCACTCCCCAGTCGGGTTCAGGAGAATAAGTCCAGCAGCTTTAGCGAGGCTAGGCACAGCTCTGATTGACTTGTGCCAGCAACGTCACGGAAGCCTCACTCCCTCAAGCCTGGAGCAGTTCCCCCCAGCTATTTTTAAACTGAGTGTGCTTTCATTTTCTTGCTACAAATAAGCGGAGGAATGTATTTTTAATTTAATAAATGCACACGCGGAGCTTTAATTTAAAAAAAAAAAAAAGCAGACAAGCCACCAGAGGCATGGGGAAAGCGGTGTGTGAATCGGCATTCTAATTACTGATGGCCATTTCCATTGTGAACATAGGAGGAGGCTAGGTTCACCCTCTGGTGGTGAAAAATGCACAGTGTCTCCAGGATGGGGTGTGTGTGTTGTCCCTTGGTCAGTATGTTGGCACCCACGTTTTGTTGCTGACTAAGAAATGCTAGCGTGAATTCAGAGCAAGAGTGAACAGGAACGGAGGATCAAGGAATTGTTGTGGTATGTTGATATTTCAACCACACACATTACATGTATAATCAGGGCTTTTTTTGTAGAAAAAGCCCAGTAGGAACTCATTAGCATAATAGGCCACACCCAACAACATAAACTCATTAGCATATTAGGCCACACCCCTGAGAGTGCAGCTCCCTCCCAGGATCGGCTTCCCCAGGTGCCCGCGGCTTGCGAGGTGCTTGGGGAACCCGGGGTGGGGGTGGGGAGTCTGTAGGCCAACTCAGAAGCCAGCCAGAACTCCGTTCCTGTGTGTTCATGCCCCAAAATAGCCCTGTGTACAATATTGTTGTTATGGACCATGGTTAAATCAGGACGCTTGCCATGTGCTCCGGTAATGGCGACCGCCATGCCATCAGAACACATGGCCAGGACAGCGGCCTGAGCTTGAAACCTGAAAACAATAGAATGCTAGGATCCTGGTTGTTCCCCTATCAGAGGCTCAGAATATTCAAATGTACCAACCAAAGTCTCTGGCGGGAAAGGTATCCTATCACACTGTATGGGCGAGGTCGGGGGTGAGGCTTCCCTGTGCATATGAGCAGAGCCCTGGCCCGCTGTAGGTATCCTTGAGCTGAACCATCTAATAAAAGAGCTATCTTGAAATCACTCCACCGGCCTCCCGACTCCAGTACTTTTCAATTGTGCACATTACACACACACACACACACACACCCTCAAATCAAATGGTCATAAGGATAAAAACAGCTTTTGACAGACTGGCGCTGCGATCACACGCGCCTTTAGATCCGACATAGCTGCGAATGCCTGACAGATCTAAAGGCATAACATCTAGGAAGCATCCCACAGTTGACAGCAACCTGTGCTGCTCTGCCACAGAAACGGAGTTCGGGGAAATTCCGGCTCTAAGGGGTTCCGACGGGCCACAGATGGACTGGAGAGACAGTCTGGCGTAGTGGTTAAGTGTGTGGACTCTAAGGCAATGGTCACACTGCCCGAAAATCCGGGAGCCCTCCCAGACTTAAAGGGGCCGGATTTTTAAATTTCGGGTTGGGATGCCTGGCTGGCAAAGGCGGCAGCGGTGAGCGGCGGCAGCAGCATCAGAGGTGAGCGGCAATGGAGGAGGCGGAGGAAGAGGCGGGCGGCAACGGCGGAGGAGGCAAGCGGTGGCGAGCAGCGGCGGCGGAGGAGGAGGCAAGTGGCGGCGGCAATGGCGGTGGCGGAGGAGGCAGCGGAGGAGGCGAGCAGCAGCGGCAACAGCAGCGGCGGGGGGAGAGGCACCCTTCCCTGAGCCCCACCTGCCACTTGGTGAGTTGGGGGGGGTTTCCCCCTTTTTCACTTGGGCGCTTGAGTGTCCAAGCGCCCAAGTGAAAGGGGGGGGGGGAATGGAGGAGGGACCATCTGGACAGCCCTCTCTTGCAATGATTGCGAGAGAGATCTGTCCAGATGGCTCAAATGCGGGTTCCTCGCACAACTCCCAGGAAAACAGTGGGGCCTTTTTCCCACTCACATTGTGCCAGCGTTCTGCCTCCGTTTGTCCCGGCGCTGGGTGTCAATTTCACACCCTTTGCTGCGGCGCATGAGTTAATACAGGGCTTTGCACCATTTTCTCCGCACCTTCGGTAAACCTAAAAAAAAGGTTTACCGAAGGCGCAGAGAAAATGGCGCAAAGCCCCGGATTAACACGCACGCCGCAGCAAAGGGTGTGAAATTGACACCCAGCGCCGGGACAAACGGAGGCAGAACGCCGGCACAATGTGAGTGGGAAAAAGGCCTCAATTTTCCCAGGAGTCGGAAAATGCGGGAGGAACCCGCATTTGAGCCAGCTTCTGCACAGGACTAGCTGTGGCCATTGTGAACGGTCCCTTTAAATGCGGGAGGGAACAGCCCTTCCTCCCGCATTAAAGGGCCATGTGACTGCGGCCCAACCTGGGAGAACCGGGTTTGATTCCCCACTCCTCCACTTGCAGCTGCTGGATGACCTTGGGCAGGCCATAGTTTTTTCAGAGCTGTCCTTGAAAGGGTAGTTTCTTTCAGAGCTCTCTCAGCCCCACCTGCCTCACAGGGTGTCTGTTGTGGGGAGGGGAAGGGAAAGCCATTTGTAAGCCGCTCTGAGACTCCAAGTGAAGGGCGGGGTATAAATCCAATCTTTTTCTTCTTCCCCTGTCTGATCGCGCAAGCATGCTCTCATGCCGTTGGGATGGTTTATTTATTTATTTATTTTATTTATTCTTCAAATTTATATCCCACCCTCCCCGCGAAGGGGCTCAGGGCGGCTAACAAGGGCACATAGGCCAGTAAATACATAAATACATTAAAACAGGTAAAATCTGCTAAAACAGTTCCAGTAAATAAGATACATTACAAACAGGCTTCCAATATCAAGTGTTCGGATGGCGACCCAGTGGGAGGTCCGTGCCCCCATGCCACTAGGCCCGGGCTACATTGGGCCAGCTACATCACAGATAGCGTCTGTGTGATGGGTGATATCCCTGGTGGCGGCTCCTATTCAAAGGCCTGGTGGAAGAGCTCCGTCTCGCAGGCCGTGTGGAACTGCATTAAGTCCCGCAGGGCCCTGATCTCCTCTGGGAGCTCATTCCACCAGACAGGAGCCGCCCCCGAAAAAGCCCTGGCCCTAGTTCTGGCAAGTTTGATGTCCCTGGGGCCTGGGACACAGAGTCGGTGGTATGACCCTGCCCGCAGTGCCCGCTGGGGTATATACGGAGAGAGGCGGTCCCTTAGGTATGTTGGACCCTGGCCATATAGGGCTTTATAGGTAAGAACCAGCACCTTGAAGCGAACTCGGTATGCTACAGGCAGCCAGTGCAGCGCCGCCAGCACAGGCCTGATATGGTCCCGCATTGTGAGACCCATCAATAACCTGGCCGCGGCATTCTGCACCAGCTGCAGCTTCCGAGTTAGCACCAAAGGCAGCCCCATGTGGCTTTGATCATTCCATCCTGGCTTGGTGCTGTTTCCTCCCCCGCCTTTCGTAGTATGCGCAACATCACATACTCCATAGGGAGCTCTCAGTGCGGAGGTCTGATTCCTCGTTTATGTGCATGGGAAACAATCGGCAAAAAAACCACCGACTCACCTGTGGTTGCGTCTGATCACACAGTGAGGGGCTGAGCCCGCAGCTACAAAGGGATGTGTGACCTTGCAACTGTGTGCCAAATTCCTCGGAGGAAATAGCCTCGCTTCCCCTCTGCTTCAACTGGCATGTGTGACCCGCAGCTGGGTTCCAAAACAGGCCACACTGGGACAGGGGTCACGGGGGGGGGGGGGGAGCTGTTGTGAATTTCCTGAATGGGGCAGGAAGTTGGACTAGATGACTCTTGAGGTCCCTTCCAGTTCTGTTGTGGGGAGGGGAAGGGGAAGGAGATTGTAAGTCGCTCTCAGACTCCTTCGGTTGGTGAAGGGCAGGGTAGAAATCCAGCCTCTTTTCTTCTACCTCTATATGGTAGCAGCTGCGGCATTTACACGCTTTGTGTCCCTCCCCCAGACCTGGAATTCTCACAGTAAAAATACTATAAAGCCTCAGAATGTTGGGGGGGGGGGGATTTAAAACAGACAATACCGCATCAGACTGCAGGTGAAGGGTCACATTGATGCATTGTCCCCCCCTATATAAAGAATGCCCTGGAAGTAGAAAACTAGTCAAACAGAGCAGGCTGGGCTAGATTCTTCTCCCTGATGCACTAGTGTTTTTACCTGCAGGGTAGTTTTCGTGGGGTGCGCGTGGGGGGGGGGGAATGTTCCAACGTGGTATACCTCACCAGCACTTTGGAGTGGCATGGTCTTCTTCAACCAGCTTAGGGCTCTACCCCCTCCTTCTGCCGCCTAGGTAGAACATGTCTAAGAATGTTTTTTATTAGCTTTATTTATTAGATTTCTCCAAGGAGCTCAAGGCAGTGTGTGTGGTTCCCCTTGATCTGTTTCATCCACATAACCCTGACAGAGTGACTGCCCCCAGTAGCTCTGAGTCCAGGTTTCCCAGCCACCCCAGTCCGAATGGAGCCACCACTCCAATCCAGGATCTACCTGCCAGTATTTCCCTAGTACTCCTTGCTTGTCCCCTCTTGCTCTGCTGGAAATGGGGGAAGGCTGCCCTGTGAAAATCTGCGCAGCATCTACCTCCCACCCGAAAGGCAAGGCAGAGAGGGCAAAGCAACTGGACCCTGGGATCAGAAGAGCGGGAAATCGCCAGGCTTTGGAGAGAAGACGCAGCTGACATGCCATTAAGAGCACCAGTTCAGCTGGGAAATGAGAGCTTCTTCGGGGCTCTCCTGAATCGAGGATAATGAAGTTCAACCATCAGCTGACAGCTGTTTTCGCTCGAGAGGAACCCAAAGGGAGAACCGCCAGCAGTGGCACCTGCGGCCTCTTGACATAATACCCCTGCAGGGCGACTGGCACAGGAGAGTATAGGTGGAAATCTGCTTTTGACTCCATTTGTACCCGCTTGGCTGACAGTTCTCTGGGGTGATATGACTCTCCAGCAACCAGAATGTTGCCCCCCCACACACACACTCAGAGAAGTTTCGGAGAGTAGCTATGTGGGTCTGCAGAACAGCTAGTTTCGCGTCCAGTAGTACCTTAGAGACCAGCCAGATTTTGGGGGTGTGAGCTTTCAAGAGTCAAAGCTCCCTCTGTCCAAAAGAGAGAAAAATCTCCGGATGAGTGATCTGGGTCCTAAGGACCACACCATCCATCCTTGATCACTGTGGCTCCCACTTCCCCACCCAAGGAAGCACACAGTGCCTCAAGCGAAAGAGCAGCTTCACACTGGTTTCACTGGTTTTTTAAAAAATCAGCATGCTCAGTGCAATGAAACACCGGGCCAAAGCAGAAGGAATTCTAGGAGAACTGCATCTTTCCGGTATCGTTCAGACGAGGGCCAATTTGGTGCAATGGCTAGGAGCGAGGACTCTAATTGGGGAGAACCAGGTTTGATTCCCCACTCTTCCACATGCAGCTGCTAGTGTGACCTTGGGTCAGTTACAAGTTCTCTCAGAGCTGTTTTCTCAAGAGCAGTTCTCGAAGAGCTCTCTCGGCCCCACCGACCTCACAGGGTGTCTGTTGTGGGGAGGGGGAGGGAGAGGAGTTTGTAAGCCGCTCTGAGACTCCTTCAGGTAGTGAAGGGTGGTGTATAAATACAATCTCCTTCTCTTCTTCTTCCTCCTCCTCCTCTTCTTCCTCCACTTCCTTTTCTTCTTCCGCCTTCTCCTCTTCTTCTTCAAAATAAGTTGTTGCTCTGTTCTGTGTCTCCCCCCTATTCAGATTGTGACTATGGCACTGGGGGGCAGACGCGTAGCCTTTCCCTCCTATGTGGTCTCTCCATGCAACCTAACATAAAACCCCCCCTCAGGTTCCAATTAGCCCTGAAAGAGGAAAGTAGCATTTTCTCTTTGCTTAGCTTTCTACTCTTCTGGGGTGAATAAAACCCCGGAGGAAGGTCTGTTTCAACAAATGAAGCCATGCATAGGTATGTGCGTGCGTGTGTGTGCTTGTGAAGCCCCTTCTCCCCTGTTCTGTGGTCTGATCAGAAACCACAATATCCTTGTGACTACACCAATGTGAGGTTAGTGGTGAAGAGTATCCGACTAGGATCAGGGATAAACAAGTTCAAATCTGCATGCAGCATCAGATCACCCTGGGTGACCTTGGGTCAGTCACGTATTCTCAGGCTAGCCTACCTCACAGGGTTGTTGGAGGAAAAGAACTACAAACTCTGCTCTGAGCTCCCTGGAGGAGGCGGCAGAATAAAAATATAACTGATATTCTTTTAAAAAAAAAAAAACTGGGAAGATCTGATTACAAATTTTCCAGCATTTCTGGTCTGGTTTATCCCTCAAGAAACAACTATATGTAATAGAGGAATTATCTTCTGCCTAAGAATTGTTCACACTGTCGTTTGTTTTCTAGTTGTAAGCCACTGCCATTGCTGTACTAATTAAGAGCGTTCTCACCATATGGGTTCCACATAATGAGGCGATCACAAATCAGGAAAACATTATGACCGTCATGCAACGTCGAGGAGCTGTCCGTGTATCTGTTTGACAGAGCAGACAGAGCAAAACAACTTTCCTGCACGGAGCTCGGTTATTCCCAGGGGTCTTTGAGGAGACAGCCGTGCTAAGAAAAGTGGACTGATATTTCCTTCTGAACCCGTCTCACCGAAAGACGGACGTAACGTAACAACCTGATCCAGGAGCAAGATTTACTCACTGCTCAGAACTGACGAGTAGGTGGGTCTAGCCGTGCTTTCCCCAAGGGGGGCATAGTGGATGCTCGCTCGGGCTCCATCTAGGGCCAGGTGCAGGCTCTGGAGCTGCGAATCGTTGAGCCATTGACACTGGGATTCTGTAACCACGGCTGCGTTTTCCGGGCCCAGGTTTGCTATTTGTTCCCAGGAGAGTTCCTGAACAAGAAAAAAAAATCATAACATTAATTTTTTAGGATTTTTTAATTTAAAACATTTTCATGCCACATTTCCACCCAAATAGGTAGAACGGTGGCAAATATAAAAAACATTAAAACAGCATTACAATAAATTATATATAAAATAACAGGAAGAAGAAGCTGTTGTAACTCTGCATGGAAGAGGATCTGGGAAGGACAGGCTTAAGAGAATTCTTTCTCGTACACGTGACAGGTGGCCCCACCCTCTCACCAGTTTGATGTTGAGAGCCAGTTTGGTGTAGTGGTTAGGAGCGTGGACTCTAATCTGGGAGGACCAGGTTTGATTCCCCACTTCTCCACATGCAGCTGCTGGTGTGATCTTGGGTCAGTCGTAAGTTCTTTCAGAACTGGTCTAGAAAGAGCTCTCTCAGCCCTACCTACCTCACAGGGTGTCTGTTGTGGGGAGGGGAGGGGAAGGGACAAAAATTTATTTAGACTAATTTGGAGAATTCTTTTGTTAGCTTGACCATCTTGGTTCACAGCTATTTGTTGGGTTGAGTCCCCCCCCCCCTTTCCCGCCCCCTTTTGCTCAAACCACTACACCATGCCGACCCTCTTCAAATGATATTATTATGTCATTCTTGTTATTACTTAGCTATTTATTGCATGTGACATCCCACCTTTCTGATGTAATCAAATTCTAGGCAACATACAGGGGGGTTCCTTGGTGGTCCCCCATCTCGGCTCTGACCAGCCTCAGACTAGCTTGGTTTCAGCAAGCTCAGTTGCACTGTGCACCTTCTTAACATACCCTGTAACTCATGGCTTTGCCAAGCATTATCTTTCTTCCTTTCTTCCACAGATTCCCCACCTCTCCCACACACTGTTGGCTGAATTGAGCCCAAATGGGTTTGAAGAACTCTTTTTAAAACGTTTCTAGTCCCAGGGGTCATTTCGCGCAGGAGCGCGCAGGAGCGCCGTTCCAGGAGTAACAAGCCCAAGAGTGGGCACATATGGTGATGCGCTGTGGAAAAAAGCAAAAGCAAACTAACTTGATCTGTATTTTCATGCTTCTTGAAGGGTAGTTTCCCCGCAAGGGCAACGGAAATCTAAACTGTCTTTAGTCAAAATGCACAGCTAACTCACCAGCTCTGAGTTGGGAAATATCTGGAGATTTTTGGGGTGGAGCCTGAGCGATGGGTGTTGCCTACTGACACCCTTCCGGTGATGCCAGGGGGTGGGGCATATGCAAATGAGTTATGCAAATGAGTTATGCTAATGAGCTCCTGCACCTCTTGTTCTACGACATGACCCCTGTCTTGTTCTCATGGGGATGGAGATAAACTGTGGGATGCACCTACAGTGTGTTCAAAAAGTTCGTAGTGCAGTGGCATTGGGGATTCAACTGGGTCTGAAAACAGCAGCAAGACGTGGTGAGGGGTGGGGGAATGTAGACCACAGGGCCCCAGTGCTGGGGAAGTTCACTCTTCCCCGTTTATGCTGTTCCCCTGATCGAAACCTCTCCCTTGGCGGCTGCTTTTAATCTTGCTGTGGAAAAAGACAGACACACGATAAGTGCCGGTCTTTTCCCACATAACAGCAGGTGGGGGTGGGGGGCAAATTGCAGTGGGGGGGGTGGGGGGAGCCCCGTGGCCAGAATTTTTTTGTTGGGGGCAAATTGGACCTGCTGGAGAGGGATGGGGGTGAACTTACCTTTGCCACTGACAGCTCCATCCATGCGGCGGCTCTCTCCGGAGCACTCCGATGGGAACCTGAGCTGTGAGGGGAATAGAGCTCAAGTTCCCCTGTGGCTCAGGCTCCCATTGGAGGGGAGGGAGAGGGGTGTGGAAGCAGGAAGCCCCGGTGAGGCCACCCCTCTCCCTCCCCTCCTGCTGTCTCTGAGATAGCTGAGCATATTCGTGGGGGGCACTGCCCTTGTCAGCCCCCCCCGTGGTTAAAGGCCTGCTAGGGTGGGAGGAAAATGGCATTTTTGATCCGGGGAAAACAGCACGGGAGGGGTGGAGAGTAAAACCCTTCCCTCTGCACCATGGCTCCAACCCCACCCCCGGGGAATCCAATCACAGATCCCCAGTTTTCCACATGTAGTTTGTCTGTCAATGAGGAGGGCAGAGAGGGGAATACATTGGTTTAAAAAACCCATACAGATTGGCTTTATACAGTCGCTGGTTCCTGATGATTTATCCTCCTCGTGCCTTCCCTTCCTCACTCCTCCCGCCTGGCTTTCAAAGTCAAAGCCATCTGTCTTCATTCTCGCTTGCAAAGTGCGGCGTTATGCAAGTGACACGAAAATGAAAGGGCGTCAGGCCCTGCCTCGCAACCGGATCTCTCCATCCGGTGCAAAATAATCTGCTAAGCGTGGCTGTATTATTAAGCCCTTTCTAAAAAAAATCTGAATACTGTTATTATAACTGTACAGTAATTATCTTTCTGCACAGAACAATGACACCCGTTTGTGAGAACTGACCCTACAAAAGCTTTTCGGCAGCACTCTTGATTTTGCCGAAGATTTCGAGCCGCCCTTGGCACCATCTCCGTCGCCAACGTCTGCAGGTCTGAACTCCTGCCGCCGCTTTCTTTTTTAAAATTGCACTTGCCCCTGAGATTTCCAAGGCTTAATTTGCGAAAAGTAGCAAGACTGAAGCCTTCTCCGGATGTCATGCCCTTCAAATCCCAGATTACGCGGGGGTGGATTCTAGTGGTTGTTCACCACTGAGAGGAAGAAAAGCTTTCTGCTTTAATGCACTCCCTTTACAATACTTTACGTGTTCGTGTATGCAGCTGGTGCAGGAAACAGGGCATCAGGCTTGGATCAGTGAGGGCAGGCTTTAATTCCCCCTCCTGGCCCCTGTCAGGCCAGCGATACTGACTTACAGAATCATTCCTGATAGGAGCCTGTAAGTGTCGTCCGAATCAGTACGTTCTGTAAATCTAAGTATGGGAAACAGCTGGGTCAAGGCAGCAATCCTTAATTAGCCTAGGACGGGGATTGGGGAAGCTAAGAATAAGAATCCAGTCCTAGAGGCAGAAGGAATCTTTCTATTCATTCATGAACTCATCTGAAGATGCACACGTCCACGTGTTTGAAGGAGCAAGGAAACCGGAGCTTCTGATAGCTTGACGAATGTCAGGAAGGCTGCACGAGGCCGTGAGGGAGCCAGAGGCTGTGGCAAGAATCTTCCTGAACTGCTCACCGTGAGGTATTGTCCAGGTGCAGGGACTGCTTGCATGACAGCAAGTATCTGCAAGCAAGAAAGTCTGGGCTGCCCAGAAGGACCGAAGGAAATCCCTTGGACGATTGGAACCAGGCTGGTGGCAACAAGCTCTGGGAGGCGTGGTCCAAGTTGTAAACCAAGCCCAAAGTTAAACACCAGGCAAGAGGGAATTGCATTCCCAGGAAGCAAGAACCTCTTACAGCATGTTTGTAGTTAGCTAGATTAGTCAGGGTTTTGTCTATTGTCTGCTTTATCCCAAACTCCCCCTATTTGTTTTATCTCCTTAATAAACTGTATGTTTTATGAGCTGGGAGTCTGAAGAAGTTTGGGGGCAGTAGAGACTTGTGCCCTTCCCACTCTCCTAAACAGAGCTCATTTGTTCAATGAAGATCCTGTAATACTGGGACTTTAGAATTTGCCTGTGATAGCCCCAAGGATCACTGAACCACCCTGAGCCGGTCTCCTTCTGACCTATCTCCCAGAACGGTCATGGGGATGAAAAGAGAGGGGAAGGGATTTAATGTGCTTTCTGAGGTTCTTTCGATAAATAAAAATATAATATGCTACCCTTGTCCTGATCTGGATGGCCCAGCTAAGCCCAATCTCATCAGATCTCGGAAGCTGAGCGAGGTCAGCACTGGTTGGTATTTAGACGGGAGACCACCAGGGTCAGTATGCAGAGGCAGGCAATGGCAGACTATCTCCGAAGTCCCTTGCCTTGAAAACCCGGTGGGGTTGCCATAAATCAGCAGCAACTTGACACCACTTTACACACAGCATTCTGTGGCAGTGGAAAGAGTCCAGTGGCCAAATTTCTAGAGAAAGGTGCTGGAGCTCAGGCCCAGCGCATGCAGTTTCCTCTGCTCCCAGATGGCTGTGATAAGCACAAAGCACTTCGCACATTCCTAGTGGGTCTTTGTTACTAGAAGAAGAAGAAGAGATTGGATTTATACCCCGCCCTTCACTCACTTGGAGTCTCAGAGCGGCTTACAAACTCCTTTCCTGTGAGGTCGGTGGGGCTGAGAGAGCTCTTTCCCAAGCTGTCCTTGAGGGAACAGCTGGTACAGAGCTATGGCTTGCCCAAGGTCATCCAGCCAGGTGCAAGTGGAGGAGTGGGGAATCAAACCCGGTTCTCCCAGATTAGAGTCTGCACACTTAACCACTACACCAAACTGGCTCCCTACCCTGGCTCCCAGATTAGAGTCTGCGCGCTTAACCACTACACCAAACTAGTATGCTTGTGACCCCTGTCATTCAAACAGGGCATCCTAACTGTGGGAACCTTAGCCCTTTTAGGCAAGATTTCACTCCAGATTAGTTAATGTAATTCTATTAGGTAAAATTGTTCTCATTAGATACCAAATCGTTAGAATTCACAGATATAGAGGAATAAGATGTAGGTTAAAGATACGGACTCAGAGCAAAAGGTGCATTAGGGAAGACCCACTTGACCCAACAAGAGTTTTTCTCTGGACTTTCTAAAAGTATGGGCCACACATACCCCAGACTTGCATCACTGCTAAACTATCCTTTTGTTTAAGAAAACGATCCACATCACACGAAGTTGCCGTATACTAAATGAGACTTTACGTCCATCAAAGTCAGTGTACTCTAATCAGACTGGCAGTGGCTCTCTCCAGGGTCTCTGGCAGAGGTCTTTCCCATCACCTACTGGCAAGCAGTTTCCTCTAATCCCAGATGGTTGTGATAAGAACAAAGCACCCACACACGCCTAGGGTCTTTTAACTGGACATATCAGGGACTGAACCCGGGACCTTCTGCATGCCCAGCAGATGTTCTGCCACTGAGCCACAAAGGTAGGGGAGGACTGTGAGGTGCTAAGATAGCCCTGTAGCCTTCAAGTGAGCCCCTGTACATATATTACACATAGCAGTCTTTGACTATGATTCAATATCTTTCATGACTAGGACTGTGGAATTCAGGGTCAGATCTCTGTTCTGGGAGAGAACCACCAGAAATCAAGCCAGGATTAAACTAACATTAAGCCAGAATTGTCTGCATTTAAGACATAACACAAACCCATAGTTAACAGTGCATAACCCAGATCCTGGTTCAAAGGTAGTCACTGACTGACCATAGCTAGTGGAGTGACCTGCAGGCAGGCAATCACACAAAGTAGCTGAATTAAACCACGGTTTCTGGCAGTGTCTGTACTGAGCCTCTGAGAGATCTGCGCACCTTAGAGAGACCAACAAGAGTTTCAAGGTATAAGCTTTCAAGAGTCAAATCTCCCTTCACCAGACAATGGAGCTATTTTAGCATCTTAGTCCACACACACACATACACCCCCTGATGAAGGGAGCTTTGACTCTTGAAAGCTTAAACCTCGAAGAGCTTGTTGGTCTCTAAAGTGCACCTGAACTCAAATCCGGTTCTTCTACTGTAGAACAACGTGGCACCATCTTTAAACTATTTTCACTTAGGTCAAATCTACATCTGACTTTCCTGCTGGAATCATTCTAGTTTAAAAAAAAACCCATCTATACCTTTTTCTAATTTCAAACCATACTTGTCCTAGTTTAAAAATTACTGTCTACATTCGTTAATTGCCCTCCTGTGGTCAAGCTAGCATTATACTACTTTAAACAGATCCTGTTGCTTACTGCTCTTCAGACCCAGGGGGAAAAAAACAAAGTGAAATTTGACACCAGTGTGAAATGAGTGTAGGAAAAGACAGCAGTCAAACTACTTCAGAGGGGAGGTCTAGATTTGACCTTAGTAAGGCCAAATCTACACCTCCCCTCTGAAGTAGTTTTGACTGCTGTCTTTTCCTACATTCATTTCACACTGGTTTCAGATTTTACTCCCTGGGCCTGAAGAGCAGTAAGCAACAGGATCTGTTTAAAGCAGTGTAATGCTAGCTTGACAACAAGAGGGCAATGAACGAATGTAGGCTGATTTTACACCTCCCCTCTAAAGTAGTTTGACTGCTGTCTTTTCCTGTGCTGATTTCACAGTGGTGTGAAATTTCACTCCAGGGGGTCTAAGTTGTTTTGAGAATAACATGAGACCAAGGGGGAGGACCACATATGCTGAACCGCTTGGAAAAAGAATGGCACAAAATTAATAATGGTTGCTGTATCACTGAGGAGAGCAAGTAGCTCAGTGACTGAGCCCAAGTTTCCTACGCAGAAGTTCCCAGGTTCAGTCCTTGGCATCTCCGGTTTAAGCATGTCAAGGGAAAACTAGACCTTGCGGCATCTACAGTCTGGCCTGTGGAAGCCATCGTCATTTTAGAGCTGAATGTAGTCATTGAAAAATGCTGTGAGGGCCCAGTCCTGATCAGCCCCTAGCGTGGTCGGACCAGGCGATCTTGTAACCCACTGTGGGGCACAAGAGTGCCTGGTTCTACCACACTGCAGGCTCCATCAGATCAGGCCCTCGTGGCATTGTTAAAGGGTGGACTCTAAAATGGTACTGGCTCCAAGGGTCAGACCCACGAGCACTGCAATGTCTAGTCTGGCCCTCACACAACAGAGACTGGGAAAGAATTTGCTTAGCCTTAGAGAACAGGCAATGCAGAACTAGACAGGCCAATGGCCTGACCTGATATAAAGAACTGCCTATGCTCATATCCATTTCTCTCCTTAGAATGAAGAGAAAAGAAGAGAAGAGATTGGATTTACACCCCACCCTTCACTCGAAGTCTCAGAGCAACTTACAAACTCCCTTCCCCGCCCCAAAACAGATACCCTGCGAGGTAAACTGAGCTGAGAGAGCTCTTTCCAGAACTGTCCTTGAGAGAACAGCTCTGACAAAAGAAGCCACTGCTTGAGAGAACAGCTCTGACACAGCAAGCCACTGCTGTGACAAAAGTCATGGCAGTGATATCACAGATGAAATTATGACAATGTCACAGCTGTGATGAAATTATGACACCACAGCAATGGGAAGACTCTAGAATTGTGTTCAACCCTTTAGCCAAATCCAGACTCGCTGTCAGGAATCCTGGCAGTAGTCTCGGAAGCTAAGCTGGGCCAACCCAGGCAAGTAGTTGGAAGGGAGAGCTCCAAGGAATACCAGGGCTGGGATGCAGAGGCAGGCAATGGTAAGCCACTTCTCTGAAATGTCCAAACCCTACTAGGGGTTGCCAGAAGTCAACCATGACTTCCAGGCATGCACACACACACGCACGCACACAAATACTCACCAAAAAAGATATTTAAAAAAAGAATCCAAAAGTAGTCAGCATAATAAAAAAGAGGAAGAGGAAGAGGTTGGATTTATACCCTGCCCTCTTCTCTTCTCTGGAGTCCCAGAGCGGCTTACAAACTCCTTTCCCTTCCCCTCCCCACAACAGACACCCTGTGAGGTAGGTGGCACTGAGAGAGCTCTCTCTCGAGAACTGCCCTTGAGAGAACAGCTCTGAGAAAACTTGTGACTGACCCAAGGTCACACCAGCAGCTGCATGTGGAGGAGTGGGGAATCAAACCTGGTTCTCCCAGATTGGAGTCCGCGCACTTAATCACTACACCAAACTGGAGAAACCACAGAAATTCTCCTTGCCAACTCGCAAGTTTATTCATACACACTAGAGAAAAAATATCCCAAACTGAGGTACAAGTTCACGGCCCCCATGGTTTTAAAAACTAAGTAAAACTAATGAAGGGGGAGAAATGTTGAAATATCCACACACTTACTTTGAACATTTCATCGGGGATGCCTTTTATTGCCGCTGGCTGGAAGTAAGGCATCAATTCTTTATCAAGAGCTTTTAATTCTCCCTCATTTAAACCAGCTGAAGAGAGAAAAGATCACAACACAGATTCATTCACACTGTCTCGATTTAGACTCGATGTGGGGCTAATGTGCATTTTAGAGCCTCCTTACGCTTCCCCTGATCAATATTTGCCTCTAAAGTGTTTTCAGACGCCGCTGGGAAATCAGGCCTCCAAGAATATAAAGAGATTTTTTTGCAGTGGAGTGCATGCTTCATGGAAGAGCGTAGCCTTGTAAAAGCACCCTTGATTAAGCTAATTTTCTTTTAAGAAACTTGGCATCCATTTTAAAGGCGCAGGAACAATTTCTCCTTGTTTTCTGTGACCATCTACCAATATATTTGTTTGCCAAGTAGTCTCTCTTGACCTTCTTTTACCCAAACATCTATGCTACTTGTGAAATAACAGAGGCACGTATTTTATGGACCAACATCGGGCTAAGTTATAGCAAAGTCAGCGCATGTCTAAGTCCTTTGATTTCTATGTATTCAAGAAAACTTATCTCTCTGTGTCACTGTGACAGCACAGCAACAAAAAAATTGAATGGTCAGAGGGCTAAAGTCTGGAACAAAAAGAAACTTGTAAAGCATTTGACTTGACAGCTCCAAGTTATATTTGGTTATTACTGTGGACATTGAGGCAAAATATGCCACTCACAAAGTCTGAGATCTTTTAATAGAGATCAGGCTATAGTCAGATACCGGAAAGCACAGGATTTCACCTCTTAGGGCCCAACTACGTGTTGCATAGTTTATGAATCCACCTCACGCCCTCCTAGGATCCTATTATAACAGGTCTGAACTGGGAGTTCTGTGTTGATACCTAATTCCCAGGCATACAGAGACCCAGTTTGCTGGGCAAACAGCAGATTCTTGGAGCCATAAGAATGTAAGAAGAGCCCCGCTGGATCAGACCAGGGGTCCATCCAGTCCAGCATCCTGTCTCACACAGTTGCCAACCAGATCCTCCGGAGGGCCAACAACATGGCGTAGAGGCTGAGGCCTTCCCCTGATTTTGCCTCCTGGCTCTGGGATTCAGAGGCTGACTGCCTTGGAACATGGAGGGCGCGATCATATGCACCCATTTGCCATGGAAGGGAGACGATTCACCGATGGATCAAATGGGCGCGATCACACCAGCACATCTGGGAAGCGTCCCACAACCATTGTCAAATGGTCACAAGCCATTTTGATCCGGCAGGGAATCGGTGTAAAAAGCTACTAGAGAAAGGTCAGTCTCAAATGGTTTGCTGCGGCCCAGAGCCGGACTTTCCCCGTGTGATCGCGCCAGCACAAATGTGTGGCGTTGGGGATAAGGGTTTTTTTTTTGTCCCCATCCCAGTATGCGCCTCATCGGACAACCCCTAGGGTGGAGAGGCAATTCATCAATCCCATGTTTAAGCGAATAAGCGCATCGAAAACGACTGGGGGAAAAAAACCAACTCGTCCACGGTTGCGTGTAATCACACAGCGGCAGTTTGCCCCCACAGGTCCAAGGACCTGTGTGATCACGCAACTGTGGCGCAAATTGCTCTGGCACAAATTGGCGTCGATTCCTGTCCGGCTTATCTGGCTCGTGTGGCCGCAGCCGGAGGTTCCCTTTAGGCACCATGGCTAGTAGCCATTTATAGACCTATCCTCCATGAATCTAATCCCCTTTTAAAGTTCTCTATGCTTGTGGCCATCACTACATTTCAGGTTGGGAAAGGTGGCTAGGAATTATGTTTCCGTTTGAAACTCCCAGTGCACATCTGGCTGGACATGACTTGTTTTACTTGGATGTCCTGATTCAGAGATACATGACTGAAGGCGAAAGACCACCTGCAATGATGCCAATCTCTTGTAAGACAGCTCTGTTCCATCTGGCAGCAACTCCAAATACCGACTCAGCCTTCTTTTTAAATTCTTTCAGAACGCTCACGCTGCATGGGAAAGAGCCGATCCTGGCCACAACCGTGCTGTAGAAAGGGCAACACAGGAGAATATCATGGCCGGTAAATTTACAGAATTGGAAAAATCCGAGACGAGTAGCTTCTGCCCTAATGGCTGCCCTGTGTCAAGATCTGGCCCTGCAACCCAGGTTTTAGACCTCATTCCTAGGGTTGCCTTCAAGGGGGCATCTGAAACCTCAGCACTGCTGGCAACCTAGGGTTGTTAACCTCCAAGTGGGGCCTGGAAATCTCTCGCTATTACGGCTGATCTCCAGACAGAGATCAGTTCCCCTGGAGAAAATGGCTGCTTTGAAGCACGGACTCTGTGGCACTGTACCCTGCTGAGGTCCCTCGCCACCCCAGGCTCCACCTAAACCCCACCCACCCCAGGCTCCACCCACAAAATCTCCAGGTATTTCCCCACCCAGAGCTGACAACCCAATGGCTCCCCCCATACACACACACAATGGCTTCCCTTATAACTTCAAAACATGGTACAAACAACTCAGCTGGGGGTTGCTATTTTATTTTTGCTTTTAACTGAAGATATTTTTAACTATTATTGTAAGCCACCTCGAAAGGCAGAATATAAATGCTTAAATAAATAGATTACATTTTATGTTTGATGCGTGGTTAATTGACATTAAAAAAAATTCTACGTGTGGCGATCAGTTCATTTCTTCTGATCCATCTGATTATAACTACACATATGCTCAATGTGCCCTTTCTAAAAAAATTGCAGTGTCACTGGAGGAATAAAATTGAGTCCTTCTTCCAAGAAATGTGTTTAAGATCAATGTGTCACTGCTGGGGAGAGAGAGGGGGGGGGGGGAAGCTATGAAGCACACAGAAATAACTGATGGGAAACATACTGCACATTTAATGCTATTTGCATTTCACTATAAAAAGGCCTTAATGAACGGGGAAGTGTGGTGTCGTACCCAAATTCCAGAGGTTTGATTGCTGCAATCTCAGTAGAGTTCAAAGTACAAAGAGTGGCTCCTAAACTGGCCAACTCAAAGCTTTTCAGAGTGTCCACTGCTTGCCCTGAGTCTTCTAGAAAACCCTGTAAAATGGATTTTGCCTGTGATGATGAGAAAAAAGCAATGGTGAGACGGGATTGATCCCCAATTGAAGTCCACTACCAGTGAGCATGGAAAAGGCACTTCTGTTCCCACTTCTGTCTGCTGAAGCAACGCCTCCATGTGCTAAAGCTTCACCTGGGCCACATGAAGGCAAGCGATCCAATTAGATCGGTGAAGCTAAGCAGGAAGATGAGAGACCAGCAGAGGTTTCCATGTTTCTTGTTCCGAGGGCGAAACCAGATGAGAAACTGGGACCAGTTTCCCACAAGCAGCTGTACTGCTGTCACTCTTCCATTTGCCCTGGTTGCATTGGTCAATTTCACACTATTAACTGCGCGCAGCCGCATTTTGACCTGTCGCTCCCTTCGATTTCCCCCCGCGTCTTCTCGATCTCAAAAAACAAGGATCGAGAAGACGCGGGGGGAATCGTGGAGGGGGGGAGAGCTGTGGGTAAAAATGTGACTGCGCAGCCAATAGTGTGAAATTGACCAATGCAACGGGCAAATGGAAGAGCGACCACAGCACAGCTGCTTGTGGGAAATCAGTTTGGGAGTTTCACGTCTAGAATGGCCAGAGTTGTTGTTTTTTTGTAACCAATCCCAACCCCATCAATGAGGAAAGATAATTGTGATACTGTGTATCCTGCCCTCTTTTTCTTGGATCTGCTTTCTTCCACCTTTGGAGGGGGGGGGGGATGGCCAATAGAACAAACCCCTTTTGATTTTATCTAAGGTACAACCCGACCATTACCTGTAGCCACAAGCAGGGGATCAGAGTACGGTTAATATTACACTAGAAGCCTGAACAGCCCAATTTGGCCAGAGTTTGTCAGGGCTTGGGAACCAAGCGGGGTTGGCCACGGTCAGTACGTGGATGGGAGAGACCACCAAGGAAGGTGAGGCTTGCTACGCAGAGGCCGGCAACAGCAAACCACCTCTGATTGTCCCCTGCCTTGAATGCCCCATGGCAACTCAATGGGACATCCCTCTTTTTCTCACGTCACGTCACTATAACACCACAAACAACAGTACCACCATGCCGGTGTTTATTAATGTTTTGCATAAGATGTTTTGATATCAATGATGTTATCGTGCTGTGTACGTCTGACATATCTGATGACCTGTATTGCCTTGACCCGGATGGTCCAGGCTAGTCCAATCTCATCAGAAGTTGGAAGCTATGGAGGGTTGGCCTTGGTTAGTTCTTGGATGGGACACTGTCAAGGAAGTCCAGGGTTGCCACACAGAGGTGGGCAGTGGCAAACCATCCTCTCCTGCCTCGAAAACCCTATGGGGTTGCCATAAGTTGGCTGCGACTCGACGGCCCTTTCTGTCACCCTGCGGATACCCACTGCTGTGCCAAAAGAAAATAACTGTTTGAGGGGTCAAAGGAAGGGGATTTAGCAGTTGTCGTTCTGACAGAGGGCTGCTCATTTGCGCAAAGTTCAGCAACCCAGAAGCAGCTCCTTTGGCTGAATCACGGACTCAACAGACAGACATGCTGACCTGAAGAGGGTCCCATTCGGCTTGCTGACTGAGTGCAGCAACCGTATCGACAGAACTCAGATCCAGCTCTCTGATTTCCATCTCGTTGAGCGCTGTGGCGATTCGTCCAAGGGAAACGACGTGATAAGTGCTCCAGCTGGGCAATGGCCCCCATGCCTTTGAGACAGAAATCGGCCGTTAGTTCACATAGTGTTATGTCTGTTGACTGCCACTAGGTGCCAGCGGCATACAGTCTGAGCTTGACTCCAAGAGACAATATTGGTCAAGGATCCTAGACCAGCACGAGCCCACCAATAAGAACTCTGGCAGGAAATTCAAACCTGCCAATAGGACTTTTGGGTGTGTCCTTGATCCAGCTGTATATAGTTGGCCATCTTGGCTGGTATTGCATGCTTGTTGTGTACTCAATAAACCAATGCTGATCACTACGTCGTAGTCCGGACTTTCCATGTGTCGAACCCAGTACACAATAACACTAAAACTCAGCTGTCCGGAAATGATCATATGGTGGTGGGAAGTGATGTCAAGTCCCAGCCAATTCATGGCAACCCTGTAGGGTTTATTAGGGATGCCATCCTCCAGGTGAGACCAGGGGATCCCCCGGAATTACAGCTCATCTCCAGGTTACAGAGATCAGTTCCCATGGAGAAAATGGATGCTTTGGAGCAGGGGTGTCAAACATACAACCTGCGGGCTGGATCTGGCCCCCGCAGGGCTCCAATCCAGCCTAAGAGCAACTGACTCTATGTTGCTTCCTGCATCCTGTTTCTTACATTGCAGCTCCTTTTGCCCAGTCTCCCCTATTTCCTGCTTCAGAGGAGAGAGAGAAAGCCTTCCTTCAGTTGGCTGCAATCTCCTCCCTCCCTCCTTCTCTGTGGAGAGAGGGGTAGAAAAAGAGCCAGAGAGAGGGGAGGAATCGCGTCTCGTGGCACTTTTAAGAAGACCAGCGATGTTTATCCAGGTATAAGCTTTTGTGCGCAAGCACACTTCTTCAGAGAGAGGGAGAGGGCGAGAGGGGGGAGGGAGGGAATTGGCCAGCGAGAGCACACCAGAAAGAGAGAGTCCCATGCTTTAGACCAACAACGTTTTATTCCAGACATAAGCTTTTGTGTGCCTGCACACTTCAGAGAGAGGGAGGGGGGAGGGAGGGAAAGAGCCAGAGAGAGAGACAGACAGACAGACAGACAGACGGCACTTGGAGAGATCCCTCTTTCCATTTCTAACAGATGAAGGGGGAACCTAACAGCACAGCTTACATTCTTTATGGCACACATGGCCTGGCCTGACAAAGTGACATTTATGTCAGATTTGGCCCTCATAACAAATGAGTTCGACACCTTTTCTTTGGAGGGTGGAATCTATGGCATTGGACCCCTCTTAGGTCCCTGTCCTCTCCAGGCTCCACCCCCCAGATCTCCAGGATCTGGCAACCCTGCCCCCCATCCCCTGCTGGTGACCAGGGGGGACCTGGCAACCCTAAGGGTTTTTAAGGCAAGAGACAACAGAGGTGGTTTTGCCCTTGCCTGTCTCTTTGTAACAACCCTAGACTTCCTTGGTGGTTTCCCATCCAAGTACTAACCAGGGCTGGCCCTGCTTAACTTCTGAGATTTGACAAGATTGGGCTAGCTTGAGCCATCCAAGTCAAGGCCATGCTCATATAAGCCAGAGGAATTCCACCCAGGATAGCCACCCTGCAGCCTGGCCACTAAACAGGTGTCTTTAAATCCAACAATTCAGCAAAACATCCTTTTCTCATCTGCTTTAGGGCACACCTGGTCCTTGCGACAGGTGAGAGAGGAGGTACAGAACTAAGGCCAAGGAAGAAACAGACAATAGGAACGCTTGCTCCCTTGCCTTCCGCCGCTTGGGGAAAGATGTCTACCAGTTGCCTCTGCTGTCACCGTAATTTCTGTTGGAGAAGCGACAGCCTGTAAGAATCTAGTTAAGGTGAATACCCCTGAGAGAATAGTTGAGTCCACCTGTACCCTAGGGGGAGCTGTGGTGCATTAGCTAGCGTTTAGGATTTATTGGACATTTTCTATGTTTTTTCTTGCAGTTCAGCCTACCTCTTGTTGTTTTCCCTCTCTCTGCTGTGCGTTAGTATATGGGTTAGTGCTTGTGCTCTGAATTATTCTGTCTTTGCAAAACCCAGCTGCAGTAAATTCACTGAAAGCAAACTCCAAAGCGTGGACTGGATTACTTCCTGAACTCTGCCAACAATGTCAACACGGGTGGCCCGGAAAAATGACACAACTCCTCATGATGGGGGTTGAGAATATGGTCTGTGTCTTTCAATCTGAGGCCAAAACGGTTAAGGAAAAGGGAACAAACTAAACCCAGTTTAAAGAGAGTGCTGATGCTTTTCGCATTAAGAACAGATGGTACATGTTTAATTAGATGCTCATCCTAAGTTTGTTTTCCCTGAAATAAAAAGCATTCAGAACGTGGTGCTTTTTTTAAAAAAACCCCCACCAAACTTGTTCCTAATTACTAAATATTATTGACAAGCATTTTCAGCCCGTCATGCAATTTTGAATGGATTATAGATTCGCTCTCTTCCCATACCACTCCGCTCCACTCCACCTTCAATATTATGCTGTTATTATTCTACTAGCCATGGTGACTAAAGGAGACTTCCACCTTCAGTCAACTTCTGAATCCCGGTGCCAGGAGGCCATGTCAGGGGAAGGCCTTGACCTCTGTGCCCGATTGTTGGCCACTGTGTGGGACGAGATGCTGGACTAGATGGGTCACTGGTCTGATTCAGTGTCAGGATCTGACAATAGCTTGCTTGTTCCATGCTTTTCTAAAATGTTACTTTCTGTTTCTTTGTGCCTTGTTGTCACCCAAATGTTTTATTGCTTGCCTTGAAGTAGAAATTGCTGTCCTGCTTAGTGTTACTCTTTGCCCGGGAGGATGGCCTCTCGCATTCCAATGCGTCACATAAACAAACTGTAGCTATTTTGTCATGGCTCCCTCCCCCTTCCCGTTTGAAGCTCTCAGTGTGTTATCAGAGTGGATGCAACCTTGGAAGTTATTTTATTGTCACTGGCCAAATGTTTTGCCTAGGCATTCTCACATCTGGGTCGTGCAGGGCAAGAGGGGAATTTTTATAACTTTCTCACCTTTGGTGGGAACAAACGGTCACCATGTCTTTTCCCACATTTTGTATGTGTCCTGATTGGAGGATTATGTTTAAGCACCTATGCCTGTAGGTATATTAACCCAAGCCACCTTTATTCTGTATCTCTAACAAATATCAAGACCCTGTTCCAGCATTTGAAATAAAGAACTCTGTTTAACTACAAAGGTCTGATCTCTTGCTGATAGTACAGAAGCCTCACATCCAGCAGGGCTCTTCTGATGTTCTGATCAGGGGAAAGCCTCAGCCTCTCTGCCCTGTTGTTGGCCCTCCAGAGGAACTGGCTGGCCCCTGTGTGAGACGGGATGCTGGACTAGACGGACCCTCACTGGTCTGATCCAGCAGGGCTCTTCTGATGTTCTAATTAAGGTCTCGACCTCTATGCCCTGTTGATGGCCCTCCAGATGAACTGGTTGGCCACTGTGAGACAGGATGCTAGACGAGATGGACCACTGGTCTGATCCAGCAGGGCTCTTCTTATATTCTTAGGAAAGCCTCAGCCTCTCTGCCCTGTTGTTGGCCCTCCAGAGGAACTGGCTGACCACTGTGTGAGAGAGGATGCTGGACTAGACGGACCCTCACTAGTGCTAGGGCCACCATTAGAAGAAGAAGAAGAAGAGACTGGATTTATATCCCGCCCTTCACTTGTAGTCTCAGAGCAGCTTACAAACTCCTTTCCCTTCCCCTCCCCACAACTGACACCCTGTAAGGTAGGTAGGGCTGAGAGAGCTCTGAGACAACTGTCCTTGAGAGAGAACAGCTGGTCCAGAGCTATGGCTTGCCCAAGGTCATCCAGCCAGGTGCAAGTGGAGGAGTGCGGAATCAAACCCGGTTCTCCCAGATTAGAGTCCATGCACTTAACCACTACACTAAACTGGCTCTGTTTGGCCAAGTTAGGTGACCGCCTAGGGCGCAGACCTCAGAGGAGTGCAGAAACGGACAATCAGCGCCCCTCCAACCGGCCACAGGCTCTCACACTCACTCACTCACTCACCAGCCCCGGCTCTCCCATGCTTTTCCTCCTCCAGAAAGTCACGGCAACTGCAGCAGCAGCAGCTCCCTTCAGCTTTGCCTTGCACCCTGCCTGCCCAAACCCGCACAATTTTTTAAAAAATTAGCAGGGTCAAGTTTTGTGTTTTCAATTTCCCCTAGAATTCATCTGTTTTTGATAATTGGTTAGCAGTGGGGGGGGGGGCACAAGTAGTTAGCTTTGCCTAGGGCACAAAAAAGCCTGGCACCGGCCCTGCCCACCACAGACACCCTGTGAGGCAGGTGGGGCTGCGAGAGCTCTGACAGAAACTGCTCTTTTTCAAGAACAGCTGTGCCAGAACTTGCCCAAGGTCATCCAGCAGCTGCAAATGGAGGAATGGGGAATCAAACCCGGATCTCCCAGATTGGAATCCGTGCACTTAACCACAACACCTCTGCCTCTCTGCCCTGTTGTTGGCCCTCCAGAGGAACTGGTTGGCCACTGTGTGGGACAGAATGCTGGACTAGGTGGACCACTGGTCTACCCAGCAGGCCGCTTATGATGATTTTATTGGGGGAAGGGCTCAGCCTCCATACCCTGTTGTTGGCCATTCAGAGGAACATTGGCCCCTGTGTGGGACAGGATGCTGGACTAGATGGACCACTGGTCCAATCCAGCATAGAGTTGCCAGGTCCCCTTGTTGCTCTGTTGGGGGGATTGGGGGGGGCATTCCAGAGGTGGGTGGGAACACCCCAAGCCCCGCCCCAAAGAGCAACCACCTACCTGGCTACTCCTCTCCTTCCCCTCCTGCCTTATTTAAAGGGCTTCAGCCCCGTGTGCCGCAGCCCCCACTGCACTTGCACAGAGGCTTTTCTCAAGCAGAGTGTGTGGCCCACAACTGCCCCTCTCCCTCCCTCCCTCCCTCCCTCCCTCCCTCCTAGATTTAAAGAGCCCTCCAGCTGGTCAGCGGGCCACGTGGTCCTCGTGGATCAGCTGAAACCCTTTAAATTGAGCAGGAGGGCAGGGAGAGGGGTGGCCAGGCTGGTGGTCGCTCTTTGGGGTGGGGCTTGGGGGCAGGGCTTCCCCACCGGCCAGCTGGCCACGAGCAGACTGAAGACCCCAGAAGCCGGGGAACCCCCGACCGTACCTGGGGGCTGGGCAACCCTAATCCAGCAGGGTTCTTTTTATGACACTTGTTGCTTCTGGCTTGCAATCTTTATTTTGATTGCAAAATATGCTATGGTAGAGGTGCTCTTGGCATTTAGTCTCGGCATGGCCACCCCAGAGGCTTTGTACTGCCTGCTCATCACAGGAGCAAACGTAGAACAGATCGATGCTTTCTTATAACCAGGCCAGCCATTGGTCTATCCAGGTCAGTACTGACTGTGCTGATTGGCAGTGGCTCTCCAGGGTCTCAGGCGAAAGGTCTTCCACATCGCCTCCTGTGGTGAAAAGCACCATCAAGCCACAGCTCATTTCTGGTGACCATGTAAGGTTTACAAGGAAACAGGGGTGGTTTGCCACTGCCTGCCTCAGTGTATTAACTCTGGACTTCCTTGGTGGTCTCCCTTCCAAGTACTAAACAGGGCTGGCCCTGCTTAGCTCCAGAGATCTGATCGTGGCTGATCGTTTAACGTGATCGTTTAACGTGAGGTGCTGGAGACTGAACCCACAACCTTCTGCGAGCCAAGCAGATGCTCCCCTCCTGAGAAACAACCCCGTCCTCTATAGACAGGTCTTGGACAGTCAATAGCTTAAGCTGAGGCCCCACCAGGGATTTAAGCCCCAGAACCTGCTTTTAATGCTAGACACTCAGCACTACTACAAAGAAAGCAATTAATGAAGTATCATGTGTAGAATGCCTTTTTCGTACGAGTTTGACTGGCCAGGAAATAATTTAGCGGCAGATTCCATCAATTTTGTAGACAGGTCTTTTCAGCCAAAGGGCAAGAGCAGTGTGGTAAGGCTTTTTGCTGTTCCTAAACAAATTGTTTCCGAATCCTGGCCAGAGGTTTCATATTTGAGGATTTCCCCTAAAATAATACCTGCTGCTCGCCTGAGGGATGACTAGTGCTTTAATATATTCCAGAAGGACCCTCTCTCCCAGCTGAGCACAGCTGGGGCCACCTTAATCTTGAGGACAATTTCCTCTCCAGTCTGGAAGACACTTTCCGAGGAATTTTTAAAATGCAGCTTTCCGTCACACAACGGCAAAAGGGCAGATCAGTCTTGCTGCTCAGAATGAGGCTGCTAAATTTTGTTCCATAAGAACGGGCAGCTGTTTGTGGCGGGGCAGAAGGGCTTTCTTTGAGACTGGGAGAGTTAGGGAGGGCTGCATTAATGAAATGGACCTGCCAGCCCCCCCCCCCGTGTATTCCAGTCTGTTGCCAGCTCTCTGCTCGGGAAGAAGGGGAAATGGAAGCAGTCTCTCTCCTAGGTCCAGGATTGCCAACCTCCAGGTAGCACCTGGAGATGTCCTCTATTACAATTGTTCTCCAGACAATCACGATCAGCTCCCCTGGAGAAAATGGCTACTTGGGAGGATGGATTCTATGGCACTGTACCCTGCTGAGGCCCCTCCCTTCCCCAAGCCCCGCCCTCCACAGGCTCCACCCCCAAAATTTCCAGGTATTTCCCAATCCAGAGCTGGCAACTCTTTTTCCCTTTCTTTCATAAAATGGCACCTTTTCTTTAGTGACTCTGTTTTTACTGATACTTTGGTGCTTTGGCAATTCTGACTGGTTGTGAGGGGGTTACTTAATGTATTTAATGTTGTTTTCTTTTTTCTTTTTGTGAGGGGTGTGTGTGTGTCTGTGTGTGTGTACCTGGAAATCATGGTTGACTTCTGGCAACCCGTAATGGGGCTTAGACATTTCAGAGAGGTGGCTTACTATTGCCTGCCTCTGCGTCTCAGCCCTGGTATTCCTTGGAGGTCTCCCTTCCAAGTACTTGCCAAGGTTGTCCCTGCTTAGCTTCTGAGATCTGATGAAATTGGGCCATCCAGGTCAGGGCGAGCTAATGTTGCTTTCTGTGTGATTTTATTTGAGGGAACCAGCCTTGGGTGCCCTCCACTGGACAGAAAGGAGGCCTGTTCATTTAATTTATTTATTCCATTTTTATCCCGCTCTTCCTTTGCAATGAGCTCAGGGGGATGTACATGGTTCTTTCCCAGTTTTCCCTCTCAACAACACTGCAAGGGAGGTTACGCTAAGACAGGACTCCCAAACCCAGCATGGCAATCTCAGGGAGATTAGCGGGGGGAGTAATGGCATAATGTCACTTCCAGGAAAAATCCAGAAGTAATGCCAGTCCTCTCTAGGAATAATTGAAAACTCTATGGTTTTAGCATAGCATTTCTGACAATTCTTAGAGAGCCGTGACATCACCTCCGGGGTTTTCCTGCAAGTGACAGCACGCCATAGATGATGAGAAATGAGAGCTAGGAATGGTGAATGCTCTGCCCCCACCAGGGGACTGTCAACCGTAGGCTAAAAGAATCGGCCGGGCCAAGGTCATTCAGTTTCCCTCAATACCCCACCCCAGTTTCACACAACAAATGTCAAACCCGGATCTCGCTTGCCATGTATTCTTGAATTGTATCTGTTCGGTCTGTTTGGGAGGGGGCGAGTGTGTGAGTGTCGGGGTGTGAAGTCTGCTTGGCTGGGAATAGTGATCGCTTGGTTGCAACTGCAACTACGAGAGGCGTTCCTTCACTGCAGAAGAATGCTTACGGTGACCTTAGGTACCAGACACTGCTAGATAGAGCGATGCTAGGCTTCCAGGTGCTGGGGAAAAGATTAACGGTGCACAGTAGATGTTAGCCGGCTGAATAAGCTGGTGTGATTGGACGGGACACAAGGGGAGGAGGGTGTTTGAATTATGTATAACACCAGAACTGGTGCCAAAGGAGTCAGTTCTGACACAGATCGTCTTAGCTTGAAACATCTCTATCTCTCAATAAACAGATCACTGCCAAGAGAGTGTTGTTCGGAGCAGGGGCGTAGACTTTTTAAATCCCCAGGGGGGGGGAGCTCTCTCGGGTGCGCGCTTTGCGCGCGCGCGCACTTGGGACCATGTTCCCACCGCTCTCCCCCCCCCGCCCCAGGGAGCCGCCGCCGCCGCTTCCCTCCCCTGGGCCATGCCCGCCCGGCCGCCCGCTGCCCACCGCGCTCCCCGCCCCCCTCCCTCCCTCTCCCCACTCACCTCAGGCGCCGGCGGCCTTGCGGGCCCCCGGCTCCCGCTCCGCCTCGCACTCGGGGCGTGTGGGGGTGGCGCAGATGGAGCGCCTGGTGGCCAGTCAGCCGGCCGTCGCCGCCTCTCCTTCCCCCCCCCCCGCCCCAGGGAGGCAGGAGGGCAGGCCGGGGGTGGGGGGGAAGGAGAGGCGGCGATGGCCGGCTGACTGGCCACCAGGCGCTCCATTTTGCCGGGGGTGGCTGAGCCCCCCCGGGAAATTTCGGGGGGGGGGGCTCGAGCCCCCCCCCGTAGTTGACGCCCATGGTTCGGAGTGTTTGTTCAAGAGTGACAACAAATCCCTTTTAAAGCGGACAAGGAGGGCAAAAGGGGTTGAATCCTCCAAGGGGAAAAAACCCCACTGAGATGCCGAAAGGGTCCAAGTTGTTCTTGGGCTTCATTTTTGCCTTCCCAGTCTCCATATCTACCTGCTTCGCTTTCTCTTTCAGCACAGTCAGCTGAGACGCATGGAAACCACGGACAGAGCCAAGGAGTTCCACAGTCTTGGCGAAAGTGTCGGCATTCACGCAGCCCAGTTCCTGAACTGACCAAAACATGTTGGCTTCTGATAATCGGACAATCTCATCAGAGGAAGGCTCTCGGACGTCTGTACAATCTGGAATGAAATATAACATATCTGAGTGAACATGTTTGTTGAGCATGAAGAAACTTTGGTTTACATACATGCAGGAAAAAACCCTTTAATCTGTTTGAACAGAATGACAGAACGCAAAGCACTGGCAATGCATTCCCTTCTGTTGCTAGGATACTGCCAGGCAAGGAAGGCGTATCTGCCTCCAGAAGAAGTCGGCCTACCACTACAGTATAGACGTTGGTCACTAATACAAACCTTGCTGGCCCCAGGATCAGGGTGTGAGAGTTCTGCGCAAAGTAGTCAAGGATCAGATCTTGGTTGGTAAACCAGAGTTCTTTATTTCCAATCTCTACATTAGTACAGCTTCTCGGATTATTGTCAGAGATGAGACAGATAATACAGGCAGGTCTATTATACCATTCCAAGGAGTTTGAATTACCCATAGGTAGCCAATCACTATAGGGGAAAACGGGATCCTGACCGTTTGGTTCTCACAGGAAAGAAAGTGAGGTGTCAAGCTGTAAATTCCCTTCCCAAACCAGACCCTTCAGATGTTACCAGTTCACATAACAATCAATGGCCTCAAGGCTTTTGCATGTGATAAGAGATGAGACGCATCCTCCCTTGAAGTCCCAGCCGGGGCAGATGGAATGCGGAGGCCGCGGTGTGAGAGGCCCTTTGTTCCCATACACTGCAGGTGTCACCCTCCCGCCTTAGCTGTTACAAACTCCAGGCCTGGTTAATTACTATAGCATAGCAGTCACAAACATACAATGAGCATACATAGTTGGCAATAGCTTACAAGAGAACAGCATTCAAAAGTGAAAGGTACAACTGTAAGAATAGAAATCACTATGTCTGAATCAGCAGATTCTGACACAGGGCTGCCATTTTCCCACTGGGGGTGGGAGAAATCTACTGCCTTTATGGGCCCTTCCTGCCACTGCTTAGCTGGGCAGTGGGAGAAAATAGGGATGAAATGGGGAGGATTGCCAGCATCCTATTTAGTTGATGTCACTTCCAGCTAGGCCAGAAATGACAGCCCCCCCCCCTCGAGACACTCTAGGATTCAATTAAACTATAGAGTTTTGGGCAAATGCTAGAGCTTTGCCAGCAGTGTGCTGACATCACTTCTGGTGCGCCAGAAGGGACATCGGTATGTCACCAGCAACCTAACAACATTGACGAGGGACCCCCACCCCACCGCTTGCCATGCTCATGCTGGCAACTCTGCCCAAGATGAATATTGTTGGAGGGTTTCTTTTTCTGCTTCCTCTCAGCATTGTGGTACTTTCATGCACCTCCTGGGTTTCCCTTGTCTTTTCTGTGATCTTATCCAAACTTGCTTTACCATGATGTTTGGGGGAAAGATCCCAGCAAAGCTGGGATGGCTGCCATGTTGAAATTCTGAACTATCCCAGTCCCACCCAATATGGGTGACATTTCCCACACCCTAGTCCTCAAAGTAGCCATTCTCGTCCCATGCAACTGGGGGAGCTTTTTTGAGTTTTTAAGATGGTAATTTAGATATCAGTACACCAATATAATAATAGATCAGTAAGTCAACTGCTACTTTAAAAACAACAACTTGAAGAAGCCCCTTCCCAGTGCTGTAGAGTTATGCGGTATTATCCAACATCACTTTTGATTGCATAATCACGTGACATTGTGCATTGACATTCTAGCAATCCCCTGAACTCTATGGTAAACCACAGAGACTTGGGAGGATTGCTAGAATGTCGCAGCAACACTCAATGTTGCAGCAGCAGCAGCACTCCTGCCCCCAATTTCTTCTGTTGCAGCACTGACCAATGGAGGCAGGGGGTGGAATGGGAGATTTTCCTTGACAGCAGGAGACCTGGTCCCCCTACAGTGGAAGAGAGTGGAGCAGAAAAAAACGTGAGGAAATCTGCCCTGTGGAAACCCCGTTACTGCTGTCCTACATCGGTAATCTCCAGAGAGCCACCACCTTGTGGAAAAGGCTTACATTTCACAGCAGTTCCTCTGTTTTCTAACCAATACTTGGCATCTGTATAGCTTTTAGTGTTCCCACATGTTCCTTTCTTATCATCCTTCCTACAGGAGAGTATTATCCCCACTGAACTGCAGCTTCAACCCTACAAGGCTCCCTGCAGCTTCCTCGTCTTGTAAATGGATCATCAAAGGATGCTGGAGGTGGGAGGGGGGGATTTGTGTGGGAACTCAGGCCTTTCTGGCTCACAAGTCAGTCTCTCAATCACCATGCCACGCTAGATGTAAGCACCAGTGCTAAACAGGAAGTCTTGGCTAGCACGCTGGAAAATTATGAAAAGTCTGTCCAAAATGTTTCGGAAAAACAGGTTGCTCTTTAACAACAAAAGCAATCTTGGATTTTTGACCACCTCCTGTAATAAAGCTGAGCATCTCAGAGGCTGCTTGCTACCAGTGAGATGAGCTAAATAAATTAAACTAAGGACGAACCAAGCAGATTTGTACTCCGAACGGAAACAGGGGGAGAATTTACTTCAATCAAATAAAACTGCAGAAGCCGGCAAAAACATTCTAACAAGATTGTATCTACCAGGCCGACGGGAGGCAGAGGAGGGCCCAGGAAAAAAAGCATTCAGCCTTATATCGTACCGGCAGAATCCACTTGTCAGCAGTCAAAATGAAATAGCTTCACATCTCTAGAAGCAGAAAGGACAGGTGGAGTTGTCGGGGTGTTTTCCCCACCGCCACAACTGTGAGAAGCTTTTATGCAGAGAACAGTAGGATGGAGAGCCCACCCCTGTAGAAATCCAATTGTGTTTTGCCCTGGAAGAAACAAGCCTTTCATTTCATTCCACAGAATGCCTGCGATCTACAGGCAAACTGGAGGGTGCATTTATTATAGATTTGGTTCCATCTGACATTTTGGGAGTTCTGCAGCAAAGAACCTTTCTAACTTCATCGGAATGTCTTCCCAGAATTCCACATTACCTGGCTTTTTATTCCTGAATTTTGACTAGAGCCCTCCCTGCGCATGCGCCATTTGCTCCGTCTCTTCCTTTGTGTCTCTCCCCCTCCTCTGCACCAGAAAGGCGCACGTGAGCATTAACAAAACACTACAAGTAAACAAAGCAGTCTTGATGTGACTGTAGGTGTGATTTATATCGAAATTCTTTCAGTGCAATGTTTCATGGATCAGTTGGAAGATCATTCTGGGCTCAATCTTATGCACGCTTTCTGTTTTCCTCTCTTCTACATTTGTCTGAGCTTTCTTTAATATAGTTCAGCAGACGCTTGGCAGTTTCTTATACAGAATGGTCGCATACACATGATTCTTCCTAAATGGCTTCCCTATTTTGCTTTGTGACACGCTGCCCATCTCAAAGCACATTATAGAACAAAGTCAAACAAGGGGGGAGAGGTTAGCCTAGAACACGTGAACAGCAATGGATTACTCACCAGGAGACTGACCAGAAGCTCTGACTGAGTTACGAACAGATTCAAATTGAACTAGCAAGAGGTCCTCAGAAGGAGGAACTGGCCCAGTCATCTTTGATGTTATTTGTATGATGATATCTGGAAACTTCAACGGGTTGGACACAGAAAAAGAGGAAGACCATTTTAGAATGTTACTGATTTGGCAAAACGGCACTTGAGACTGACTAAGAACAGAAACCAGAAGGCTCAGGGGAAAGCGACTTCTTGGAAAGGGGGCTTCAGGGGCATGAAAGTGTATGCCTTCTCCCAAGGCTTCATCTCGCTTCATCTCTAGGGCTGCCGGGCCTCCTGCTATGGTGGGAAACCTCATGCTGGCAACCCTAGTTAAGCTCTGAGTGGCAGTAGGAGGGGGGAAATGGTAATGTTGGCTGCATCCCTGTGTCACTTCCGGGGAAAACCTGGAAGTAATGTAGAGTAGCTCTAGGACTCACCGGAAATTCTATGGTTTTAACATGGGCCCTTTCTGCACTGGGTTTTCCCCTGCACTCACATCTGTTCTGCTTCACAGTAAATTTTGCATTCTGAATTGCCTCCTCCCCGTTTTGCGCAGCATTTCCATCGGGTTATTTTAAAATCCTGCATTGCTTAGCTCTCAGTTTGCTGTTGCTCCACTGTTTCCCTGGGTTTTCTGAATGCTGTTTTGCTGTGAATTTTAACATCCTCCCCCAGCATCCATGCTGGAGTAATTCGAATGCAAAAACATTTCCTCGGATTTTTCTCCCCTTCCCCTTTTCTGGCCCCCTAGGAGGCCACTCCTCCACCCACCCCCTTCTGCATCCTCCCAGGGCATCCTTTGTCATGTTTGTGACCAAATGGAAAGTACTGCATGAGCACGGCCCATGCTTTGAATGGGAGCTTTTTCCTCAAGAGGTTCCCCAAAGACTTTCATGTTTGCAAGCACCAGGTCCCACCAGACGCAGTCGCAGAAGACAAGGTGGGCAAGGGGACAAATGCCAAAAGTCTCTCTGCATTCTGTAAAATGGCCAAGGCTCCGAGAAGCTCCCCTCTGCCGGTTGCAGCTGATGCAGGGAAGCAATCAGCAGCGAGGTTGGGCTTAAATCTGTCTTTTCTCTTTCATCAATTCACTTTTGGGAGGAAAGCAGGGGCGGATTTTGTGGGGGGCGGGCATTGCCAAGACAAGTCCTCCACACCAGCAATGCCACTTCCCATGAAGAACCGGCATCAATCCGGGTCAAATTCCTGTAATGCGGAAACGCGCAGACTGATTCGGACCAATTAAACTCGGAAGAAAAGGGAAGCAAAGCCCTTGTGCGGAATCGGCCTGGGTCACTTTAAAGCTGTATTGGTTATAGGATTGTTTTGATTATTGCATTTTGGTGGGGGGGTTGTTTTTGTGGTTTGGTTTTGTCTGTTTGATAACTGAAACTTGATTTGGCATTGTATGATATTTCTGTACCCTTGAAAAACTGAAATAAAAACAAGGTTAAAAAAAAAAGATTGGCCTCATAGCTATGACTCAAAACATGGCCTCTGTTAAAACACAGTTGCTTACCAAGATCGTGCCACAATAATGCTGAGGAAAATCTGAATCCAGTAGTACCACAGAGACCAACAACATTTTTCAGGGTCAAATTTTGTGAGTCAAAGTTCACTTCGTCCGATACTGTATCTGCCAAGTGAGCTTTGACTCATGAAAGCTTATCCCCTGGAAAAATCTGTTGGTCTTTAAGGTGCTACTAGTCTTGAAGAACGTCCTTATGCTACCACAGACTAATATGGCCACCCACCTGAAACTATCTTCATAACGAATGATGCGGGCACTGAAATCTAGGCACGTTTTTTCTTTTCTTTTGAGGCAGAGGCTATACCGTGCACAGCAAATTCATTAACTAGATGGCTTACAGGCTTAAGGAGAATCACCCTCACGCCAGCAAAACCTCAGCAATACCTTCTCAGCGAGGATGTTTAATTCATCTTTGGGTAAAAAGCCTACGAAAGGCCCAATATCCTGCATCGTCTCCGCCGTCCAGTTGCTGGGGGAGCTGAAAATATTAATTAAATTTAAATATTAGAGACAGCACATCCTACTAAATATTTCAAAACATTCTACAATTTTTTTTAAAAAACAACCTACAATATGCCCACAATGCTCAGAATATAAATTTATGCAGAGAGAGAGAGAGAGAGAGAGAGAGCCGTGTCTGGAGCTATAGGGACAGGAGCTATATGAAGTGCCTCCTAACTGCCTTGTTTCCACATGAGGTCATACACTGGACTGCTCCTAAGGGTATCTCTGAGGGCTGCCAGACAAACCGGCTAAGCTAGAGTCTCAGGATGCAAACCAGATGTCAGGCCTCGGGACCTCTGGATCTGGGTTCAAGGAATCAAGCCTCTACGGGGTGTGATTTTGGCAGCTAGCCTCAGACGCTGCAGGGGAGAGTTAAATTCATCCTCGAGTCCCCCTCCTCCTGCTCAAGGATTCTCCTCTCTCTGAATTCCCAACTGCCTCTCTGAGAGTCTCATGTTCTTCCTCCCTGACCAGCCTGGAACTTCCTCCTTAAATCAGGATCCTGGAGGTGGAGTTTCCTTGAGCCCACCAATCCCAATCCACCCTCAAAAGACCTGGTTAGGATGCTTGCGTCGTCATCCAATGGGATGCTCTCCCCGAGGTCCCTCCCCCCGTCTACCCTCAGCATGGGGGGGGGCCACTAATCCTCCCCTCCCAGTTGCTCCCAGCCATTGCTGCCCCTTCCCTACGCCCTAGGGCCAAAGGGCTGGATGCTGTCGCTTGGCACTGCTCTCCTCCTCCTAGCACCACCCCTGCTGGCGCATCACTCCCGGGATCGGTTTGCAGGGGAACAGCCGGCTCTCTGGATGGGCCATTTCCTGCAGGCTCCCCACCCTGATGAGGGACCTCCCTGCCGGGTGACATCTCCAGTGTGGTGGGTCTTGCCTCCTCCATGGTTTCCCTGCCCCACTGAGGGACCTTCCTGCTGGGTGTCATTGCTGGTGAGCCGGGGGTTGCCCACTTCTCTCGAGCCTCCACTGCCAGCCTACTGTGTCCTCCCCATCCTGCTACACCCTTCCTTTTGCTGGTGGCCTCAGAGGGCCTGAGAACGAATCCTGCTACCACCTTAGGAGGTGAGTCCGGGGGAGTTGGTGTGCCGTGACCTGGGGTGGGAGTGCCGACCCCGGACACTAGATCAAGATGTGTCCAAATGTGCATTCTTTTGGACCCGGAGTGACAACAGAAGTACACACTGCATAGTTTGTTCATAAAATGATCTCCCCAGGGATCAAACTTGGGGGAAACGAGCTGTGTGTCTTTGGGGGCACTGAGCCAATTGGCTGGAGACTTGTGATCTTATGAACGTGTATCCCCAGCGGCAGTTTTTCAACTCTTTTAAAAACCGTGCGTTTTGGTGTGCACGTTTAAAGAAGGTGCCAAACAAATATTAAATTGGATAAAGCTTCGGCTTACCAGGTCCTTCCAAGTCCCTGGCGGCCGACTTTGAGGGGCGTTACTGCAGGGGGCGCAGAAGTGATGTTGTCATGTTGGGGACCAGTACCCCCCCCCCCACATCTTGCCAAAAAATTTAAAGGGTCCCTTTAAATGCTTTTGGCAAGAGGTTGTGACCCCCCACGTGCACCATGAATTTGCAGCTTGGAGTGCAGGTGCATGGCCCACACCTCTTCCCAACAGCATTTAAAGCATCCCTTTAAATGATGCTGAGAAGAGATGGGGAGGGGAGGCCACGCATGTCTGCACTCCAAGCTGCGAATTCGCGGCTTGGAGTGCAGGTGCGCATGGCCACCCCTCTTCCTTGCTCCCTCTTGTAAGATTTAAAGGGCCAGCTGGAGGGCCCTTTAAATCTTGCAGCAGGGGTGGCTGGGTGGGCGCTCTTGGGGGTGGGGCTTCCCCCACTGGCCAGCTGGCTGGCGGTGGGAAGGAGGCCCCCAAATCAGGGAAAACCCCGCTGGGACCGGGGGTCTGGCGACCCTAATAAAGCTGCAAACAGCACTTTTTAAAATGTACCCAGACTATCCACCTGGGGAGATGCAAGACTCAGTCGTAATTTGCTGTACTAATAGACATGGCAGCAAACTTAAACAGCTCAGCGGTAGGGTGGCTTCTTGACTTAGACAGGGGCCTTCGATACTGTGGATGATGCAACTGCAGGGTTTTTAAATCTCAGAAGATGCTCTCCACCATGGGTTCCAATCTTTTCTGAATGGAAGACTGCAGAACTGATCATAATGCCCCTGTATAAATCTATGGTGTGACCTCATTTGGAGTACTGTGTACAGTTCTGGTCGCCACACCTCAAAAAAGATATTATAGCATTGGAAAAAGGGCAAAAAAGGGCAACTAAAATGATAAAAGGGTTGGAACACTTTCCCTATGAAGAAAGGTTGAAGCGCTTGGGGCTCTTTAGCTTGGAGAAACAACGGCTGAGGGGTGACATGATCGAGGTTTATAAGATTATGCATGGGATAGAGCAGGTAGAGAAAGATGTCCTTTTCACCCTTTCTCACAATACAAGAACTTGTGAGAACTCGATAAAATTGCTGAGCACTCAGGTTAGAACAGATAAAAGGAAGTACTTCTTCACCCAAAGAGTGATGAACACATGGAATTCACTGCCACAGGAGGTGGCAGCGACTACAAGCATGGACGGCTTCAAGAGGGAATTGGATAAACATATGGAGCAGAAGTCCATCAATGGCTATTAGCCACAAAGTATAGATAGGAACTCTCAGTCTGGGGCAAGTGATGCTCTGTAATCTTGGTGTTGGGGGGGGCACAGTGGGAGGGCTTCTAGTGTTTCTTTGCCCCACTGCTGGACCTCCTGAGGGCACCTGGTGTTTTTGGCCACTGTGTGACAGAGTATTGGACTGGATGGGCCACTGGCCTGATCCAACACTGGCTTCTCTTATGTTCTTATGTTATGTACTTTTATACACCACTTTTCTCCCCATCGGGGACCCAAAACAACTTACAGCATTTTCCCCTCCTCCTTTTTCTCCTCACAACAACCCTGTGAGGTAGGATAGGCTAAGAGACTGTGTGACTGGCCCAAAGTCACCCAGCACACTTCCAGGGCACAGCAGATTCTAGTAAACTACTACACTGTGCTTGATTTCATCACTGTGATACTATCACCCTGATTTGTGTGCTACTTCAGGGCTCTTCCTTGCACTGGAGAGCCTTGAGCTCAGTGGACCAACATTTGCTGGTTGTCCCTGGTGCAGAGGACGTCCACTTAGCCTCGACCAGGGCCGGGGCTTTTTCTGCCCTGGCCCGGTGGAACATGCTCCCTCTGGAGATCAGGGCCCTGTGGGACCTATTACAGTTCCACAGGGCCTGTAAAATGAAGGTGTTCCGCCAGGCCGCTGGGTGAGGTGGCGGGCGTCCAATTATGCCATCTACCGGCCTCCCTTGCTGAAGCCTCCATCTCTGTAAGACCCATTACGTTAAGATCCACAGTCTGGTTTACGGCCTAGCGGCGCCAGTTTTCAAGACTATTCTACTAAACTGCAGGGCTATCTATCTTTAGCTTATAATTTTTGGTTTTAACTATTTATTGTGAAATTTTTAAATTCCTGTTATGGAGTTGTTGTGATCCGCTCAGAGCCCGCTCGTGGAGAAATAAATAAATAAATAATGCTCTTATTATTTATATTATTGACTGTATTGACGCACTCTGTGTAATCTGCCTTGAGTCCCAGTGAGAAAGGCGGACTATCAATAGCACAAGTGTGTGTTTGTGTTTTGAAGCAAGAAGAAAAATTAATCAATAATTATGCTGAATAGAACTCTGCATATTGCTTAGTAAGTTAGAAGCTTTGAAATGCAAGGTCAATGAAACAAAATTCTTTGCTCTTACATGGAACACTAACAACACCTAGCTAACAGTCTTACACTGTTTAGTGTGCAACATTATTGCTCTTAGGCTGGGCTAAAAAACCATGGGAACGGCAAGCAATTAGCAACATTTAGATAGAAACATTCCTAACACTTGAGCAGCTAGTTAGGCGGAGTTATATCATATGATTTGTTAACAAATATGATGCTGTATGACACTGTCCCCTTCCTTTCTGTGCGTCCCCACCCCCTGGTATAAAACACCAAGCCTCAGTAAAATCTGGGCTCGGTAGCTTTAATGGATTACCATTGCCGAGACTGACGTCATAAAAATAAAGGCTTTCTTCTCTACCTGATGTTCGAACCTTAGGATCATTGGGAAATCTCTATTCTTGGTTTATAGTGCTTCATCTGGTTCCCTGACCGGGAAAGAGAGGTTTCTCAGCCTAAGGGGGGCTTTTGGAGACCCTCTCAAGCCACAGCTCCGTCTAGAACCGCCGGGCTTGCGTTGAGCAAGCAGACAGGGGCCCCCTCTCGAGTTTGAGAGGTCTGTTTCCAAACAGACTCGGCGACTCTTGCCGGGAGCTGCTCGCTCTGAAGAATCCGACCAGGAGAACAAACCCTTCTGCTACAACAACTTGTCTACAGGAAACAGGCAAGTATATGAGGTTTATGGAATAGGTGAGGATACCTCTCCAGAGTGAGAGAAGGGAGGACTTGATCACCCCTCCGAGGGAAAGGTAGGGGGCAGATGTCAGTGCAGTGGGCCTGAATCACCTAAAGCCCGGCCTCCTTTCATGGAAAGAGGAGGTAGACAGATGTCAGAGCAGTGGGCCTGCATCACCTAAAGTCTAGCCTCCTCTCAGGAGATTTTTAGGCAGAGCTAAAGAGGACTAGAGGAGTCCTGCTCTGCTCGGGGAAAGGGGGGGGAATTGTTGTGTGTGAATATGAAGATAACTGTTGTTTCTGATGACAATGTATTTTTGAGAAACTAATTGTTGTCGGTTGCATAGTGTGTTGTTGGAACCAAAGATGATTGAATAAGGATACCTTGTGGTTCAGGGCAGCAGACTTGCTACTGTTGGCCTCGTCCCTTTTCCGTGGTGTTTCCTAGTTGTTAGCTTGTGTTGTCTGAATATGCTGAAGCCCTTCTGGCTACAGACTTGCAGAGATTTTGTGAGAACAATTGGACAGCTTTCCAACTCAGCAAAAGCTATATTCCCAAACTGCAGTGAGGCAATCTTTCCCTGTGCCAGGAGCTATTCCCTATATCTGTCCAGTTATGCCCAAGCCAGAAACAAAAAGCTCCCACTGCTGCAGTTATTCCCTCCCAAAAGAAAAAAGAAAAATTTGGCTGCCTGCTTATCTGCTGTAAGGCTCTCGAATCAGCCTGACGCAAGGAAGGCAGGAGGCTGAATTAAAATAATAATAATAATAATAAAAGACACACAGCTTTCTTCTGATTAAAAGGTCTCTCCCGTGGTGATTGAAATGTTTGAAAAAGGGATGTCAAAGAGTGTATCGATTGCGTTCTTGGTCTCCCCCTCCCTTTGTGTCCAGAGGTTTGTTTGTTTGTTCAAATGTTTATTGTAATTCATGTTAAAGAAAGCATTGACTCCCATAAAATTCCAGACATTCTGTTACGCTGATTAACCTGGCCGTTTCCTTCCAAACAAAGACTGAATTCAGTCATGGCCTTTGGGTACCCTTGTAAAATTGTATATACCTGCTTGTTTGAAGAATTAAGATGGAATGAAAATATGTTGTGGTGTTAATATATGATATAGGTATTCTGTAAATAAGATGGTAGAAATACTGTACAGATATAAATGCCGGTAGTAAATCAATGAATGGTTTCCTGGAGGTGTAATAATCTTGCAGAGTTCTCTCAAGGTGATTTGCCAGTCCAGGCTGTTGGTTTTTAAAACTTTTAAGTCAATTTTAAGTTGTTATAAAGTCTTTTGAAAGGGACAAATGATTTATAAGGTTAGTAAAACTTAAAGGTTACTTTGCAATAATGTTCATATCTCAGCTGGTCTGAGCAGAGCTAATTGTTTTGTTTATAAAGCTGTGTCAGAATTATTTCAGTACAGAAAATGTTTGGCCTCTGGAAGCGAGTGAGAGTCGCATAACAGACCAAAGTTATAAGTTATACAAGGAAAATGATTATATATTGAAGATTTGTAAGTACATGCCCTGCCTTTTAGTGTGTAAAACGGTACAAAGTTTGTTACTGTGTCATTCTAATAATGAGAAACTGTTTTAGTTTAATTCCTGCAGTCAAACTGTTGTTTTTTTTTCTTGCAAAGGAGTCTCCTGTTCTCCCCCCCCCCTTTTTCATTCTCTCTCTCTCCCCTTTCTCAGGACAGAATGTCCTAAACGGAATCCAATTTATGTTCAAATAAGCAGATGCTATGACACCTAATGTTAATATTTTAATGACAGATTCTGGTTGGTCTCACAATTATAAAAGATTGTAACAGCCCTTGCTAAGCCAGGAGAGTAAAGTGTGGCTATTTATAAAATATTCCAAGTACGTTATTGGGAGTTAATTTTCAGGATAGGCAGGAAAAGGGGGGTGGGGAAGGACCTAGAATCTTTTTGTTATTGTTGTTGTTACAGTCACACACGCCTTTGATTTAATTTTAAGTTCTGAATACGCTTTCTCCTTGAGTCTAAATATTTTGTTTCCATTTCATTTTCCTTCTCCTCAAAAAAAAAATTTTTTTTTCTGAGTTTTATCTGTTCATAGAAGAAAAGATTTTTTTAATGCACCATGGCCTTGCAGAGACAATGAGAAAAGGGGGAGGCTTACCCCTCCTTCTGTTATGACTAATCATGGAAAGCGATGATGCCAGTGGTTAAAGTACGTTGTTTGCAGGTGGGAAATGCTGTGCAGCAATCTATACTGGATGGGGGAGCCCCCCCCTTGGACTGAGATGGTGAGAGTTGCTGAAAAATATTCTGGAATGTGGTTCCATTAAACATCAGCTGAATGATGTTGTCCTGAGTTGGTGTGAGGAAAAAGCAGATTACACCTGCGAAAGAGACTGATGTGTTTCACGGTTTATATTTGGACTGATCAAGTGGGGAAATGGGAAGGTGTTCCCCCCCCCCCCCTTCTGCAGAAACTTTTCCCTCCATACGGAGCCTGCATTCAGAGACAGAGCAAAATTGCCTTGCAGTTTTACAGCAATGGATATTGACGGCAATCCTGACACGGTTCTGTTAATTCAAAAACTGTTTTCTTTTAAGAAGCCAGGATTTATTCTCATTGGACAGAAGAATGTCTTTTCCTTGATTTTCGATTTCCTCAAACGTTCCAGAAGGTCAGCCAGGATTGGAACCTGTTCTTAAAAACCTGGTTAAAAAAACACCAAAACACATGGCCCTGGAAGTGCAAAGACTATTTAACCTACATTTATTTTATTATACAGGACTTTCCCATAGGTACTGCCCCTCAAAATCCATGCACTAGGTCTTTCCAGGGAAAAGGTAGTATGTTTTGTTTCATTTAATTTATAGCGGGCTTTCTACATGGCATAGCAAAAGGCTGCTCTACAAATAAGGAAAAAGTGCTCAATAGTTTATCTGATTCATCTGTTTCCTTTATGTTCCAAAAGTATGATGGCAAAATAACTAATCCTATTGGAGCTTTCAAAATGCCAAACCTTGTTTAACTGTTCCCCTAGAATTGTAAGAATGCTAATGGTTGCTAAAGCTTATACAGGGGGGAATGAGCTAAGGCTGGTGTCAGTGAACTAAGAGGAAATTTGTTGTAAGCACAGTTGAAGAACACTCTGCCACTGACTTGACCTCGCTAACCTTGGTAAGCACATTTAGCCTCTTTCTAGCATAAAGAGACATATATATATATATATTAAGTGTTACTGGTGAACCAAATCACAGGAATGGAAATCAATCATGAAGGTATATTCAAATATTCACTTTGGTTCATTGCCTGCATGCTGGGAAAAATGTTAAGATGCTGACAGAGAGTTACACTGCTCATAACCTTGCTTTTTCTCGATAAACAATAACTGTGTGTACTCTTGATTTCAGTTAGCTTCAGCTGGATGAAGAACATGCTCGTACCCATATCTGCTATGTTAAATACTTTTACAGCTTCATACCCTGGGAAGAAGTAGGCCTATTGTTTGGCTAAAATTGTAACATCTTTATTCTAAGGTTTGCCCCCATCTGCTAAAGTAGCTAAGCGAAAAGGCCTTGGTTCCACTGGTTTAATTTACAGTTTACCCCTCCTCAGTGGGTCACTGCTCCAAGATCTAATCCAACATCTGTGATGATCCAAAACGTGTCTCGTCACCCTGCTTTTCTCCAGTCGGCCCAGGAGAACACAACCAATGGTTGCTAAACCCCTGCTGGGACTTTTAACAAGGTCTGGTTTGTCGTCGAGAAGGTGCACTGGGCATTCCTTCCACCACCTGGATATTCCTGCTGCTGCTCTTCATTTCACAAGCACAGGCTATAAGCCAGTGACATGACTGTGTCAGAGCTACTTATAGAAACTTTCAGGTTTCCCAGACTCTTGTCTATCACACTGACTATGACTGCTTAACCTCAAATGTTTCTTTCTGCCTTTACCAGAATACCTCATACCATGTGTGCCACCAACCTCCTAAACCTGTGTGTTTCAAACCCCAGGCTTATTCTGTTGGAGCTTGTATTAATATTTATTCTTATAAAGCAGGTCCAGGGAAAACATTCATTCCTGGGAGTCTTCTTGCTAGTAACCTAACCATTTATCCTAAATGGTTACATATCTTTCTGTATGCTTCAACGTTTGTGCTGCTATTTCCAAACAGGCATCTCAAAGCCATCAAAGGAGTTGTGGAAACCAATGGTGGGAGACTCAATATGGTCAAGAAAAGACATATTTATACACTCTTATTATGTCTGTTATGGCAGTACTACTACTGTGAGGCTTCTGCTCAAAGTAGTCAAGGATCAGATCTTTGTTGATGAAACACAGTTCTTTATTTCCAATTTCTACATTGGTACAGGTCCTTGGATTATTGTCAGAGATAACGCATACAATAGAAGCAGGTCTAATATAGTCTCCAGTACAATTTGAATTGCCCATAGGTAACCAATCAACAAGGGGGGAAAACCGCGGGCAAAAGGTTCTCTGGCCGTTTGCTTCCCACAGGAAAGAAAGCTAGGTGTGAAGCCGTAAATTTCCCTTCCCAAACCAGACCCCTCAGATGTAACCATATTCACATAACAAATGCTTTCCCCAAGGCTTTCGCACGTTGATAAGAAACGGTCCCTGTCCTCCCCTGTCTCCCAGCCGGGATGAATGGAATGCGGAGGCAGGAGTGTGAGAGGCCCATTGTTCCCATGCTTTGAAGTTGTCATTCTCCCGGGGAAACAGATACATACACCAGGCCTGGTCAAAGCCATAAACCTGGGGTCACATAGCATACATTCACAATGGTCAAGCAAATGGCAATTGGCAATAGGAACAACTAATAGCAACAGGCATGATTACAAAATGGGTACAGAAACAGGTTATAATGTATAGCATGAGGTCCCAAAAATCCTTGTCATAATCTGCAGATTCTGACACACTGCCACCCCAAAAATCAATCTACCCTGGTTTATCTGGGAACCTTTTATGAAAAGCTTTAACTAACTTAGGAGCATGCACATGTTCAGAACGAACCCACTCATTCTGTTCCGGGCCAAAATCTACCCATTTAACTAGATATAGCAAGCGGCCCCTACGCATTTTTGAATCAAGGATTTCAGAAATTTCAAAATGGGGTGCCTCCCCCTTCATCAGTGGAGGAGGAGTTGGAGGAACTGGATGCCATGCATTCGGCCCAGGATTCTTCTTCAGCAAGCTGAAATGAAAAACAGGATGCACAGAACTCAGTGACTTGGGTAATTCTAATTCAAAAGACACATCAGAAATCTTGCGCAACACTTTGTAGGGCCCGACATATTTCCACCCTAATTTCCTGCTGGGTTGTAATCCATATATATTTTTGGTAGACAAGTAGACTGAATCCCCTGGCTGTAAATCCCAGCCCTCTGCTCTACTACGGTCTGCATACTTCTTGTAGTCCTCTTTAGCTTTGTCCAGTGTTTTAGCAATCAGTGGCCACGAGTTTTGTAAGGTTGCCCACCAGTGTTTAAAGTCCGTGGGGGGGGGTGTTTTGCGTTTCCTCTATGGTGGGCAGAGGTTTCCCTTCAAAGCCACCTACCGCCATGAACGGGGATACGCCCGTAGACGAATGGATAGCATTGTTGTAACTGTACTCTGCAAAGGGCAGTAGTTCGACCCAATTGTCCTGATGGTAGTTAGTGTAACACCTTAGGAATTGTTCCAAGATTTGATTAGTTCGTTCGGACTGGCCATCGGTCTCTGGGTGGTAACCCGAGCTTAAGGCTGGTTCAATGTCCATTAGAGTCAAGAGCTCCCGCCAGAAGTTGGCAATGAACTGACTGCCCCGATCGGATACCACACGTTTGGGAAAAGCATGTAACTTTATCACGTGGTTGAAAAAAGCTTTAGCCATCCCCTTAGCAGTGGGTAGTTGCTTGAATGGGGTAAAATGGGCTTGCTTCGAGAACATGTCTACCACCACCCAAATCACGTTTTTTCCTTTTGAAGGTGGCAGGTTGGTGATGAAGTCCATCGCTATCGCTTCCCATGGGCGAGAGGGGGTGGGTAACGGATGCAACAGTCCCGGGACCTTCCCTCCCCTCCTTTTGCACATCAAACAGGTTTGGCAGGCAGTTACAAAGTCCGAGACATCCTTGCGCATGCGCGGCCACCAGAACTGCCGTTGGACTAAATTAAGCGTTTTTAAGAACCCAAAGTGCCCTGCCAGTTTTGATGAATGACAAGTTAGCAATATGTCTTTTCGTCTGGTTCGAGCTACCACGAGTTTGTCCCCATGGTACCAGCACTTGTTTTCCCGGAGGGAACAGTCCTCTATATTTCCCAACTCTTCGGCCTCTTCCGGGGAGTAGTCCCCCCCCCCCATTCCTCCCCCCACGATTCTACTGCCGCTTGCTTACTCTGGCTTCTGGTGGTGACCGCTCCTCCCAACTGCTGGGGGGAGAACATGGAGTCGAACACTTCTTCCTTTTGACTCTCGTGTTGGGGCAATCTGGATAGCGCGTCTGCTAACGAATTGGCTCTCCCGGGGAAGTGCTTAAGTACGAAATTGAATTTCGAAAAAAAATCGGCCCATCGGAGCTGTTTGGCATTCAGGGACCTCTGGGTGCGCAAGGCTTCCAGATTTTTGTGATCCGTCCAAATTTCAAAAGGGGTCTGCGCTCCTTCTAGCCAATGCCGCCAGGTGGTGAGGGCCAGTCGTATGGCTGCTGCCTCTTTGTCCCACACTGACCAGTTCCTCTCTGTCTCATTAAATTTTTTTGAGATGTAAGCAAGAGGATGCAGCTTCTCATCCGACCCCTTCTGTAAGATGGCTCCCCCCATGGCCACATCCGACGCGTCTACGTGCACCACAAATTCCTTAGTTTCATCGGGGTGGGCCAGGATGGGCTCCAAGGTAAAAAGGGTCTTGAGGGTGTCGAACGCCCTTTGGCAATCTTTCGTCCAGGCTATTCTCTCCCCGGGCTTCCCTGCTTCCGGGCCCCTCCCCTTGGTTTTAAGGAGTTCAGTTAGCGGGAGAGTGACCGTGGCGAAGTCTTTTAGGAAGGTGCGGTAGAAATTACAAAATCCTAATAGACTTTGAAGCTGTTTTCTCGTTCGGGGGGCTTCCCATTCCACTACTGCCTCTACCTTGGCAGGGTCCATTTCTAGCCCTTTCTGGGAAATGCGATACCCCAGAAAGTCCACTGAATCCCTATGGAATTCGCATTTCGACAACTTGGCATACAACTGGTTTTTTAACAGGGTTGACAGCACCTCACGGACCAATTGTACATGTTCTTTCTTATCAGCAGAGTAGATCAAGATATCATCTAAGTAACATAACACCCCCTTGAATAAATGCTTGTGTAACACTTCATTTATTAAACTCATAAAGACCCCTGGCACGCCACTTAAGCCGAACGGCATCACCAGGTATTCGAACTGCCCCAACGGTGTGTTAAACGCAGTCTTAAATTCGTCCCCCTCCCTGATGCGCACCCGAAAATATGCATCTCGGAGGTCCTCATCGAAAGTAGCCGTCAACGGATCGGCGGGGGCCGGGCGAACCATCGGCCCTGCCGGCGCTGGGGCCAGCGCAGGTACGGGTGCGGGAACCGGGCGGGGAACGGGCGGTGGAACCTGCGGCGGCACTTGCGGCGGGACGACTCCCGAGGGAGCTCCTCCGGGAGGAACCGGCGGCTGCAGGACTCCCCCTCCTGGGGGTCCGACCCCTCCCGGGGCTGGGCGAGCTGCTTGCATAGCCATCAGGGCGTCTCGGAACTGGTACTGCAGGTCGAGGGCTAGCTCGCGCAACTCTGCGGTGAGTTGGAACCGCAAATCTCCCATCATACAATCCAGGGCTTGAGTCTGGTCTTCCCCGTAGAGATCGGGCCGGTAAGGTACGCCTCTCTCTTCTTCCAAAGGCGGGGGACGCCACTCTCCTCCATAGATCGTCTCTCTCTCATCTCCCAGAAAGCTCGGCTTCCTGCGTTCGGTGTGATCTGCCTGGATCGACACCCGTGCCCCCTTCCGATCGTGCACCCAGGAGTCGACGGTCCCACGACCGAAATTGCTCCATGAGTACCTCGGGGTCACGCTTTGAGGAGGTTGTCGTGGGATGTAGTAAGCCCCCTGAACCGTAGTCACTGGCACTTCGGGCTCCCCGCCGCCTCCTCCACCACCGGCACCCTGGTCCCCTGGGGTCACCGGCTGATCTTCGGTAGTAGGGATGGGAAGAGTACCGTCGTCCGACATGGTCAGGAATGGCCAAGTCCCAGTCACAGATCTCTCACAATCTGTGAGGCTTCTGCTCAAAGTAGTCAAGGATCAGATCTTTGTTGATGAAACACAGTTCTTTATTTCCAATTTCTACATTGGTACAGGTCCTCGGATTATTGTCAGAGATAACGCATACAATAGAAGCAGGTCTAATATAGTCTCCAGTACAATTTGAATTGCCCATAGGTAACCAATCAACAAGGGGGAAAAACCGCGGGCAAAAGGTTCTCTGGCCGTTTGCTTCCCACAGGAAAGAAAGCTAGGTGTGAAGCCGTAAATTTCCCTTCCCAAACCAGACCCCTCAGATGTAACCATATTCACATAACAAATGCTTTCCCCAAGGCTTTCGCACGTTGATAAGAAACGGTCCCTGTCCTCCCCTGTCTCCCAGCCGGGATGAATGGAATGCGGAGGCAGGAGTGTGAGAGGCCCATTGTTCCCATGCTTTGAAGTTGTCATTCTCCCGGGGAAACAGATACATACACCAGGCCTGGTCAAAGCCATAAACCTGGGGTCACATAGCATACATTCACAATGGTCAAGCAAATGGCAATTGGTAATAGGAACAACTAATAGCAACAGGCATGATTACAAAATGGGTACAGAAACAGGTTATAATGTATAGCATGAGGTCCCAAAAATCCTTGTCATAATCTGCAGATTCTGACACTACTGGTCCAGATAAATCTTTTTTTTTTTTGTCTCTGGGACAGGTTTCCAATGCATATACAGAAAGTTTTTGCACTCCCTTATGTATTTCTACTCCGCCTCCAACTTGCCGCTCCTCCAAACAAACAGTTTATGGTAATTGCAATAAATGGAAGGGGTGTAGATCCTTATGGTCATAGCATGGTGGAATTAATAGGTTCACCCCCTCACCCAGAAGAAAAGCGTGTGCATACAGAGTTCTGGCAAGAAATGGGCAAACAGATAGAAAACCCCCCATTCACTAAGAATTGTTTATTGATCTTGCAGAGCGAATAGCATCCAAAGTGAGTGTTAAAAATTGTTATTTATGTGTGGGGACAAGCATGGGTGAACAATAACCATGGGAGGTAAGGGGGCTAGATTTAATAAATATTACTGCTGCTAATTTAACAGGGAAAAATTGGAATTGCCCCACTAAATGGACCTTACAGCACCCTATAGTTAAAAACCTATATATTCTTCGACAGGGTCCTTATTTCAATTATTCAGTAGGGGCCCTGGAATGTGAGTCTGCTTGGGTATGCAATCAATATAAGCCTCAACTGTATATGAATTTCTCGGCTACTAATGTTTCTTTTGTCTTTACACCACAGGCAAATACTAAGACTCTGTTTGATGTATATTATCGTTTACTTTGTACTGATTTGTTTCAATGGGAAGCTCCTGATCACTTAGATTAAATTTGTGAAATATCTGCTTATGCTATTCTGCCCCACAACTGGAAAGGAGCTTGTGTTCTTGGCACAATTCAACCCAGCTTCTTCCTGCTGCCTATCTCTACAAGAGAGCGATTGGAAATACCTGTATATGATACTCTGGGCCGGCAAAAGACGTTCCACTCGCATTGAGGCCTGGCAAGGCAATAAATGGCCCCCAGAGAGAATTATCCAAGATTATGGGCCTGCTACACGGGCAACTAATGGAACTTATGGCTATTGGACCCCCCATTTACAGGCTGAGCCTTATTATTCGTTTGCAGGCTGTCTTAAAAATCATAACTAATGAAACTTCACTTGCTCTTAACTACTTGCAGTAACCAACAGGCACATGTGCCCAGCAGTGCATCAAAATAGCCTGGCACTGGACTTCCTCCTAGCTGCAAAAGCAGGCGTGTACAGAAAGTTTAAATCTCACCAATTGCCTACAGATCAATGACAACGGAAAGGCGATAGAGCAGATAACCGACAGAATGAGAAACTTGACGCATGTCCCAGTTCAGACGTGGACAAGGTTGCTAGATACTGAAGGGTTTCTGGAAAGTCTGTTTGCGAACTGGAAAAAGAGTCTCTTAATGATTGGTATCGCTCTAGGTGGACTGCTGATAATGCCTTGTTTGATTCATATGGTCAGATCAATGGTGCGTAGATCAGTAGAAGCAGCGGTGGGAAATATAAATGCTGCAAGACTCTTATACGTGCAAAATGTAAGACAGCGCTATCAATATGTAGAACTATCACAAACAGGTGAACCACATGTCTATGAATAAAGGTGGGCAGCTCTCCCACTTCGTGGCAGAGCGCCCAGAGGGGGGAATGAAGCAAGAAGAAAAATTAATCCATAATTATGCTGAATAGAACTCTGCATATTGCTTAGTAAGTTAGAAGCTTTGAAATGCAAGGTCAATTAAACAAAATTCTTTGCTCTTACATGGAACACTAACAACACCTAGCTAACAGTCTTACATTGTTTAGTGTGCAACATTATTGCTCTTAGGCTGGGCTGAAAAACCATGGGAACGGCAAGCAATTAGCAACATTTAGATAGAAACATTCCTAAAACTTGAGCAGCTAGTTAGGCGGAGTTATATCATATGATTTGTTAACAAATATGATGCTGGATGACACTGTCCCCTTCCTTTCTGTGCGTCCCCACCCCCTGGTATAAAACGCCAAGCCTCAGTAAAATCTGGGCTCGGTAGCTTTAATGGATTACCATTGCCGAGACTGACGTCATAAAAATAAAGGCTTTCTTCTCTACCTGATGTTCGGACCTTAGGATCATTGGGAAATCTCTATTCTTGGTTTATAGTGCTTCAGTTTGTGTGTGTTTATGGCTTACCCATATATCTCAATCAGCCTGTGTTTAATTTCCATCTTCTGCTCATGATTAAGCTGCCGGCACTGCCTGAACTGGTGAAGAGCTGTCGTCATGGTTTCCAGCGAGATTCCATCACAAATTAACGCTGGTGGTAAATGGCAGATGAGATTTCCCAGAAAGTCGATGTCGTATTCGTCAACCAGTGAGCCATTCTGAAATAACGATGTCACGGATGAGGTGTATTTTATTGGGTCACAAATTGCTGTTGAAATAAAGGCCTTTAATGGCCTTTGAGCACTGATACTGGGGTAAACTCTTCTGTACATAAATGTTTACCCCAACAGGGCAAACAGCCACTCTCTGCAATCTTTTAAGTTTGGGGAAATGTCGCAGGGAGAAGGCTTAAACCCTTCCTCTCATTGTCCCGGGTGGGTGGGTGGGGCTCCCAGGTGGGTGGCGCTCCCACGTGCCTGTTTACTAGGGCTGCCAAGTCCCCCAGTAGGGCGGGGGAAACACCGATTTTTCATGCTTACCCCCGTTTTTTCAAAACTGGCCACCGGGGGGAGGCAATGGCTGCCAACAGGAGGGGAACGTCGAAGCCTGCCGGGCCCTCTCCCTTCCAGGCCTCTTAAAAGGGAAATGTCTGAAGAGCCTGCAGTGAAAAGCCTCACCAGACATTTCCCCTTTAAGAGTTAGCAAGAGAGCCCCGCCCAGAGATTAACGAGGGACTAAGCTCTTACTGAAGGGCCTGCTTTTGCATGCGACTGGTGTAAGATTGAAAGGTTGCTGCTGGGCCTGGGGTAAGTCCATCTGCCAGCTCTTTTCCTTTTCTCTCTCTCCCCCTCCCCCTTTCTTACTTTTTTCTGTCTGTCTGTCTCTCTCTCTCTCTGTCCCCATCCAGCAGAGGTCTATCAGTGGCTATTATTAGCCACAAGGTCCAAATGGAGCCCTTTGTCTGGGGCAATGATGCTCTGCATTCTTGGTGCTTGGGGGGCAACAGTGGGAGGGCTTCTGGAGTTCTGGCCCCGCTGCTGGACCTCCTGAGGGCACCTGGTATTTTTGGCCACTGTTGTGACACAGAGTGTTGGTCTGGATGGGCTGTACTGGATGGGCCGATCCACTGTGGCTTCTCTCCTGTTCTTATGATATGAAAATCATAGTCTGCCGAGATGAGGAAGGATTCAGTAGGGCCGTTGCTCAGTGATAGAGCATCTGCTTGACATGCAGGAGGTATCAGCCTCTTCAGCTAAAAAAGGATCAGGTCATAGGTGACATTAAAGATCTCAGCCTGAGACCCTGGAGAGCCACTACCAGTCTGAGTAGTCAATACTGACCTTGATGGACCAATGGCCTGATTCAGTATTAGGAAACTTCATGAGTTCATGTGGAAGCATGTGGAAGCAACATCACAGGATGTGACTTCACAAAATGATGTCACTTCCTTTCTCCTGGCTCCACCCCCAAAGTCTCCTGGCTCCACCCCCAAAGTCCCCAGATATTTCCCAAGTTGGACTTGGCAGCCCTACTGTTTACTGAGTTTTAAAATATGGAACTTCCAATGCATGTCTGGTTTGGATTGAGTCTCTTTTAAACCACTCATTCTCCTCTGCCCCTACAGGAATATAGATCAGCTTCATATCTACCCCCAACACTTACCAGGCAATCCTGGACTTTCTGCAGAATCGTTTTCTTTTTGTGCTCATTCACAATAAGATTATCCAGTTCAACTTTCCCCAGGCTGTTCACAAAAGGGATACAGAGAGATCCCGTAAGAGATTCCAGATATTCAGCACTAAAAGAAAGATTTAAAATGAGGAAGGTGAAATTGTGAAATAGAGCGATAGAGCAAATTTGGGGGCTCACTGCATGCTGAAGAAAGAAATCAAGCTTTTTGAGTGGAATTGAAAATATACAAAAGCACATTAGTTTTATATCATGCTTCAGTCCCACATTTCTCCACCACTGAAATAGTTAAGGAAAAAACAATTACATGTGAAAAGCAGCTAAAAAGAAAACTTACGGGAGCACAGATAAGAGATAAGGAGGAATGGATATGTTGGAGATAAGCCAAAATTTCCATGCCAAACAATTGATCTGGAAAAAAAACACCAAGATATTTTAAACAATCTTTCTTTCTCTTGCCAAATTATAGGAAAGCTAGATTCAATTCCAGTTGCACCTTAAAGACTAATGAGATCTCCATGGTATAAGCTTTCAAGACTCAAAGCTCCCTTTGTAAGATACTGAACTTGAATTGTGGAGCCTTAGCTTGTCGCCCTCCTCCTCATCATATACACATTTCTTGTTGGAAGTTCCAGGTGCAATGTCTCCTGTCTCAGACCTCCAGACTTTGTGGTAAGAGCGGATAGATAGCTAGATAGGCACAATGATCTTTCTTCCTGTCCTTACTCTTCTGCCACTGTCCCCTTGAAATGCAGACTATGTTCTCAGGGACAATTTCCCCTTCCTTCCGTTCTCTCACTCACTTGAAGATGATCTCTCTTCCTGCATGCACCAAGAGAGAGACATGCGGTCCTCTCTTGACACTATGAGGCAGATGGGCCTCTTGCCATCTGCTTCCATTCTTTAGCTAGTAAGTTAGTGCTCCATCATGTCCCTGCTCTTTCCTATCCAAACTGTACTTCTCAGATAAAGAGAGATGTATTTCTCTTCTAAACTTGCAACGTGACTCTGTGTAACTTGGTAAGCTGAGTAACCTGGTAAAGTGACGCTCCTGCATTTGTAGCTTTATTTAAGCACTCTGCTAACTAGTGGTGACTGGACTAACCATACCAGTTAACCTCAATATTTCTTACATACAGAACAAGACCAGAGGACTGACTTGTGGAAAGGCAGTATCGTCTGCCTGCCTGCCTCTCTCTCTCTCTCTCTCTCTAAGAGCAAGGTTTGAATCCCATCTTGCAAGGGGAACTTTAACTTGAAAGCTTATAACCTGGAAATTTTGTTTTTAAAGTCTTTAAAGTGCTACCGGACACAAATCTTGCTCTTCTGTTGCAGACCAGCACTCCCCTGAAATTATAGGAAGAGAGCTTATTTGCTGGCTTTTCTACTATAACACCAGGTCTTTCCATCCTTTGCCTCGGCAATTTCACTCTGAACAACCAGAGTCTAAGCGTTCATGGCAAGATAGTTGTAAATTTAGCTCTCGGATTGCTCGTTGCTTGTCTAGGAGATAACAAGACCTCTCTATGGCATTGATTGATTGCCACTGTAGCCAAACATTCCTCTGATTGGGCAGGGCATCTTTTTTTTTCTCTTTTAGTGGTTCCTTTCCCACTATATAGAGCAGTATAGGGAAGTGATCATCACCTAAATAGTCAGCTGTACAAATATTTCGTTGATGAAATGCGACAGAATAAATTCCCGTGCCTGTCAACTTCCTGAACAACTGACTTAATTCAAGATAGAAGCAACTGAAAACAGAAAATGTACACATTTGTAAACTGGAAACATTGTGGGCCCTTGGCTCAGAAATACAGCACATTCTTTACAGACAGAAGTCCAGTCCTTGGCAGGACCAGGGCACTGACTTGGGAGAAGCAGTTTCATATGATATACATATGTATGCATATAAGTGTATACATATATATGTGTGTATATAGTAAAGACTGTGCTCTATAGAAGAACAATATTCGAGCTCAGTAGCATCTTAAATACCAGCAAGATTTCCAGAATATAGGCTTTTGAGAGTCAAAGCTTCCTTCATCAGATACCTGGCAGTATCCGACAAAGATAGCTTTTACTCTCGACTCTCAAAAGCTTACACCCTGGAAACCTTGTTGGTCTTTAAGGTGCTTCAGGATTTCTCTTCATAGGGATGCCAGCCCCCAGGTGGGGCCTGGGGATCCCCTGGAATTCCAGCTCATCTCCAGACTACAGAGATCAGTTCCCCTGGAGAAAACTGATGGTTTGGAGGGTGGACTTTACAACATTGTACCTCCAAAGGCTCCATCCCCAAGTTTCCAGGAGTTTTCCAACCTGGATCTGGCAAACCTACCCCCTAGCCACCACTAGTGGCTGGGGTGGGGGGGGACTTGGCAACCCTAAGCACAGACCAACACAGCTACCTGCCTGAAACGATATATCTATAGGTCTCCCTGTGTTATGGACAAATGCCGAGTTCATAGTGGTGGCAACTGAAAAGGGTTTTCAGCGCATACAGGATAAGAACATAAGAGCCCTGCTAGATCAGACCAGTGGTCCGTCTAGTCCAGCATCCCATCTCATATTGGTGACCAACCAGCCAACACCATGGTATGGAAGCTGAGGCCATCCCCTGATGCTGTTTCCTAGCTCTGGGAATCAGAGGTAGTAGCCATAGATACTTGAATCTGTCTATTCCCCTTTTATTCTGGTGGCCATCACTACATCCTCCGGCACCTAATTCCACATTTTAATCACTCTCTGTGTAAAGTAGTATTTCCTTTCGTCCGTCCTGAACCTACTGCCCGTCAGCTTCATTGGATGCCCTCCAGTTCTAGTATTTTTGGAGAGGAAGAAAATTTCTCTTTGTTCATTCTCCCCAACCCATGCATAATGTTATCGTGTCCCCCCTTGGTCGTCAATGTTCTAAACTGAAAAGTCGCAGACTCTACAGCCTTTCCTCATAAGGAAGGTACTCCAACCCCCTAATCATCTTGGTTACCCACCTCTGTACTTTTTTCAGCTCTTCAATGTCCTTCCGGAGATACGGTGAGCAAAACTATACACAGTATTCCAAGTGAGGCTGCACCATAGATCTATACAGGGGCATGACAATATTGGCTGTTTTATTTTCAACCCCATTCCTAATAATCCCTAACATTGAGTTTGCCTTTTTCACCACTGCAAAATCAATAGAAAACACTGTGTGCAAACATACAATATATGCAATAATATTTAATAAAAATATAAATTGTGTGCAATTAGTATAATCATCTTACAGGTATTTGCAAAATTCATATATAGACAATCAGATACATAATCAAAGTAACAAAAATATATAAAGAGAGAAGAGAAGAGACTGGATTTATAACCTGCCCTTCACTACCCGAAGGAGTCTCAGAGCAGCATACAAACTCCTTTCCCTTCCCCTCCCCACAACAGACACCCTGTGAGTCAGATGGGGCTGAGAGAGCTCTGACAGAAACTGCTCTTTTTCAAGAACAGCTGTGCCAGAACTACGGCTTGCCCAAGGTCATCCAGCAGCTGCAAGTGGAGGAGTGGGGAATCAAACCTGGTTCTCCCAGTTGAGAGTCTGCGCACTTAACCACTACACCAAACTGGCAAAAGGGAACAGTCCAAATATTTTCCTGTCTAAATCGCTAGCTCCTGTATAAACATGATCCAAAAGCAGGGATCATTTCGTAGAAAAAGAGGTGCAAGAGCTCATTAGCATAACTCATTAGCATATGCCATGCCCCCTGACATCACTGGCCAAATGTCAGTTTCAGCCCCATTATACCCTATGGGCCATTGAAGTCAATGGCAAATACGCATAGGGTATATGAGGGGCTGGAGGAAAGGGGGTTTGAGGGAGAGACTCCAAACTTGCCTTACTTTTTCCCACCATAGAGAACAATGGAGGGAATGGGGGCAACCTGTTTGGAGGCCCATAGAATTGGACCCCCTGGTCCAATCTTCTTGAAACGTGGTGGGTATTTCGGGGAGAGGCCCCAGCAGCTGCCCTGCAAGTTTGGAGTCTCTCCCTCAAACCCCCTTTCCTCCAGCTACTTTTTAAGCTGCCACTGAATTTCGGCAGCAATTTGGCGGTGGGCCGAATCTGATTCGGCCTGTGGCTGCTCTAGTGCCCACTCCTGAGCTGGCGGAGCTCTGCTCTGCCTAGCTCTGACCCCAAAGGACCCCTGTCCAAAAGTAATATTTTATTTCAGAGCTTGCTGTTAAAGAAGAGGCGATTCAACAGTCCCAACATTGTAGGTCAAACGATCTGACGACTTCCCGAATGACAAGTCATTTCCAGCCTTCTTTCTCAAGAATCACTCAACATATTGTGTACATCATTCTTTGGAAGCAATCTCCACTCTCTTAACCAACCGCTCACTTTTTTTGTTACTTTGATTATGCATCTGATTGCCTATATATGAATTTTGCAAATACCTATAAGGTGGTTATATTAATGGCACACAATTTATATTTTTATTAAATCTGATTGCATATATCGTATATTTGCACACAATGTTTTCTATTGATTTAGTACTTATTCCTTCGTGGTCCCTGTTCTGTTGTTTTTCACCACTGCAGCACCCTGGATTGAGACTTTCATCGAACTATCCACTACGGCCCCAAGATCTTTTTCCCTCTCGGTTTCAGCAAGTTCAGACCCCATTAGCCTATACTTTAAGCTGCTTTTTTTGTCCTAAGGTGCATCACCTTCCAATAAAATAGACAAAAGGTTTTGGTGTTTACCTGGTACGGTGAAAGTAAATGTAGATTTTTTTCAAAAACTTTGAAGACGTTTAGAAAAGAGATGGTGCTCATACTTTCAATCTGCCGACAGGTCACTCCTTTCACCAACTGGGCGATGCTGATTTTTTTAAAAAAAGATATGTACATACAAAGTTAGTGTCGATATGACCTAGCACAAGAGTTTAAGGAAGAATATGGAATCATTTAATAATTGCTAAGATAACACAGCTTGAGGCCAAAGAGAGCAAAAGACACATAAGCCACTAGTGAACTTGGAAAGGATTTACATTTATATTGGTGTGTTCCACATGTGTTGTCTGCCCCGAGTTCAATCATTTTGGGAAGCAACTTATTATTTTTAAAATCTGCACTAGAATATCGATACACCATTGTACCAGCAGGTGTAGCAGATTCACTTGAATTCCCAGCTTTCATTTTAAAAAATTAAGTCCATGACCACTTCCCTTGCTGCTATATAAGGAAAAAGGCAAGGGAACTCATGAACACATGAAGCTACATTCTACCCTTGGTCCATCAAGGCCAGTATTGGCTTCTCTCCAAGGTATCAGGCAGAGGTGGGTTTCACATCACCTTTTGCCCGGTCCTTTAAACTGGAGATGCTGGGGATTGAACCTGGGACCAACTGCATTTCAAACATAAGAACATAAGAGAAGCCAATGTTGGATCAGGCCAGTGGCCCATCCAGTCCAACACTCTGTCACAGTGGCCAAAAACACCAGGTGCCCTCAGGAGGTCCAGCAGTGGGGGCAGGACACTAGGAGCCCTCCCACTGCCCCCCCCAAGCACCAAGAATACAAAGCATCACTGGCCCCAGACTGAGAGTTCCTATCTATACCTTGTGGCTTATAACCACTGATGGACCTCTGCTCCATATGTTTATCTAATTCCCTCTTGAAGCCGTCCATGCTTGTAGCCACCACCACCTCCTGTGGCAGTGAATTCCACATGTTCATCACTCTTCGGGTGAAGAAGTACTTCTTTTCTTCCGTTCTAACCTGACTGCTCAGCAATTTCATGGAGTGCCCATGAGTTCTTGTATTGTGAGAAAGGGAGAAAAGTACCTTTTTCTCTACCTGCTCTATGCACCATGCATAATCTTATAAACCTCGATCATGTCACCCCTCAGCTGTTGTTTCTCCAAGCTAAAGAGTCCCAAGCACTTCAACCTTTCTTCATAGGGAAAGTGTTCCAACCCTTTTATCATTCCAGTTGCCCTTTTCTGCACTTTTTCCAATGCTATATCTTTTTTGAGGTGTGGCGACCAGAACTGTACACAGTACTCCAAATGAGGTTGCACCATCGATTTATGGCATTATGATACTGGCTGATTTGTTTTCAATTCCCTTCCTGATAACCCCCAGCATAGTGTTGGCCTTTTTCATCGCAGTCGCACACTGTCTCGACATTTTCATTGAGTTATCTACTACAACTCCAAGTTATCTACTACAACTCTCTTGGTCAGTCTCTGCCAGTTCGGGCCCCATCAAAATGTATTTATAGGTAGGATTTTTGGCTCCAATGTGCATCACTTTGCACTCGGCCACATTGAACCCCATTTGCCACACTGATGCCCACTCGCCCATCCTCGACAGATCCCTTTGGAATGCCTCACAACATATGTGTTGGATAACGAGAAGCATGCATGAGGTTGTGATGCAAATCTGAAATAATTATGGAAACTGCAAATCGGTAAGCTCATTCAACTGCAAAGATAGTTTGCTTTTGGTGTGGAAAGCAGCTTAGACGCTCTTCCCCTTTCCTGCTGTCCAAGGAAGCCTCGAGGGCACAAGTAGAGCTCTTTAAGGCTGATTTTACATCTGACTTTCCCGCTGGAATCATTCTAGTTCAAAAAAAAAACTGCCCATACCTCTGTGCGGTGTGAAACCGTGCTGCCACTGAAATGTCCATATCTACTAATTGCCCTCCTGTGGTCAAGCTAGTATAATACCGCTTTATTCTGCTTTAAACAATTGTGGTTTCTTAGTGCACTAAGGGTCATTTTACACCTCCCCTCTAAAGTAGTTTGACTGCTGTCTTTTCCTGTGCTGATTTCACAGTGGTGTGAAATTTCACTCCAGGGGGTCTAAGTGCACTAATCAACAGCAATTGTTTAAAGCAGAATGAAGCCGGTTGCATACTAGCTTGACCACAGGAGGGCAATTAGTAGATGTGGACATTTCAGTGGCAGCACGGTTTCACACCGCACAGAAGTATGGGCAGGGTTTTTTGGAACTAGAATGATTCCAGCGGGAAAGTCAGATGTAAAAACAGCCTTAAACCCCCTGGAGTGAAATTTCACACCACTGTGAAATCAGCACAGGAAAAGACAGCAGTCAAACTACTTTAGAGGGGAGGTGTAAAATCAGCCTAAGAGATCATCTTTGTGTTTGTTGCTCCCGCCCCGTCCTCCTGTGGCTTTATGGGTAGGTGGCTCAGAGGTGTGGAAAGCTGCTTGGGTTTTTCTCTGTGCACACCCTGCCCATGAAAGAGGCACTGTGGAAGGTAACTCTCAGGTAGTAAGGCAGAGGGTTCAGCCTCAAGAGGGCTTGTGGCTTTGCATTTTTTAAGTGGGAGAACTTTTTGTTCCAAATGGAGGTTTGAATTAAACAACTGTTTTCTCCTTTCTGTTCCCATACCCTTTTAAAGCCTTTTTAACTCTATGAATTTTATTGCATTGGTTTTGTATGGGCTGTTGCCTGTAGTGTGTGTCTATATAAAACCATGCAAAAAGGTAATTTTACCTACTAAGGTATCATTGAGAAAAGAACCTCCATGATCAGAGGCAGTGTACCACTGATTGCTGGACATGGGAGTGGAGAATGAAAAGTAGAGTTGTGGTTGTGAGACCTTCCTATGGCATCTGCCTGCCTATTAGTGGGGACAGAATTCAGAGCTTCATCTGGTCCAGCAAGACTGTGTTTGCTTTCAAGTTTCTTTCTCCCTAGTGATGTAGAATTACCAGGTGTGTGTTTGTATGTGCTTATGAACGTTTATTTTACAAAACTTTAATGTGATCTGTCTTCTAGACAGTTGCTAAAAAGCAGACAGGGCAACGTCTACAAACATGACCATCCTATTCCATGTAGGGTTGCCAGCCTCCAGGTGGCACCTGGAGATCTCCTGCTATTACAGTTGATCTCCATGCGACCAAGATCAGTTCCCCTGGAGGAACTGGCTGCTTTAGAGGATGGACTCTATGGCATTGTACCCTGCTGAGGTCCCTCCCCTCCCCACACCCTGCCCTCCCCAGGCTCCCCACCTCAGATCTCCAGGTATTTTTCCACCCAGAGCAGGCAACCCTAATTCTGTGTATTTAACTTATGTGTTCTGATGAGAAAGTATGAATGATCCATTTTCTGACTTGGCTATGAGAGCTCCAAATAGTATGTTATACAGAGAGCCAGTTTGGTGTAGTGGTTAAGTGTGCAGACTCTGATCTGGGAGAACCGGGTTTGATTCCCCACTCCTCCACTTGCACCTGGCTGGATGACCCTGGGCCAGCCATAGGTCTGTCCCAGCTGTTCTCTCAAGGACAGTTGTCTCAGAGCTCTCTCAGCCCCACCTACCTCACAGGGTGTCTGTTGTGGGGAGGGGGAGGGAAAGGAGATTGTGAGCCACTCTGAGACTCCAAGTGAGTGAAGGGCGGGATATAAATCCAATCTCTTCTCTCTTTATCACGCAGGGGTATGCCAGATGAAGCTGTGTCACCGGAGAACTGGCTCCTTTTTGCTACCAAACAGTTGTGGATTGATCAAGTTTGCCTGCTGTTTTATTTATTTTATTTATCAGTAGGTCCATCACATAAGATAATCATATTTTTTGACAAGTGTGGCTGTTGTAGTCTTTTAAGGCCAATTTTTAGTTGCATCCAAGAGAGAGCATATGGTGGAATGGTTTACTCAGGAACTCTTAAAGGAACATTCAGTAATAAAGGTTATGCATCTGTTACAGTGTGAAGCTGGAACCTCTGTTTGAGCCTTATTAGATCTCTGACTGTGTCAAATAAATTACTGTTCTACTAACTGACATTCTGTACTATCCATCTGAATATGGCATTTGGATGATAGCTACTCTGAGGTCGCCCAGAGTAGGATCCCTTAAATTTCTGGGGAGCCCCTTCCTGAGTCCCACATGGCTCCACCTCCATAGATAGTGACAATGGCCTGTGATGTCACTGGCTCCTCCCTGTGATGTCACTGGGCCTCGGTTCTTTTAAGGACCTAGAATAGCAATTCTTCTGGCCCAGCCCCAGCCCTCCCCCCTGGGAAATTGGAAAGTCTACTCCCTTGCCTCACAATCCTCCCTGGTTCTCACCACCCTGAAAAACTTTGTGTCATCTGCAAATTTAGCCACTTCACTGCTTGCTCCCAACTCCAAATCATTAATAAACAAGTTAAAAAGCATCAGACCCAATACTGATCCCTGTGGTACCTTGTTTTACCTCCCTTCACTGAGAAAATTGCCCATTTATACTCACTCTCTGTTTCCTTTTAATCAGACAGTTTTTGATCCACAAAAGGACTTGTCCTTTTATCCCATGACTATTGAGCTTACTTAGGAGCCTTTGATGAGGAACTTTATCAAAAGCTTTCTGGAAGTCAAGGTAAACAACACCTATTGTGTCCCCCTTGTCCACATGTTTCTTTACTCCCTCAAAGAACACTAACAGGTTAGTGAGACAAGATCTTCCCTTACAGAACCCATGCTGAGTCTTCCTCGATAGATTTTGTTCATCAGTGTGCCTACTAATTTTTTCCTTAATAACAGTTTCCACCAACTTACCCGGTATCAACGTCACACTGACTGGCCTGTAATTTCCTGGATCTCCTCTGGAACCCTTTTTAAAGATGGGAGTGACATTCACTACCTTCCAGTCCTCAGGAATGGAGGCAGATTTTAAGGAAAGATTACATATTTTTGTCAGGAGATCCACAAGTTCACATTTGCGTTCTTTCAGAACTCTCGGATGTATGCCAACCGGGCCCGGTGATGTATTTGTTTTTAAGTTGTCTATCAATTGTAGGACCTCCTCTCTCATCACCTCAATCTGACTCAACACCCCTCCCGAAATCAGGAGTTCTGGAGTGGACAAGCACTTCTCATCTTCCACAGTGAAGACAGAAGCAAAAAATGCATCCAGCTTCTCAGCCATTTCCCTATCATCCTTCAGTACACCTTTTACCCCTTGGTCATCCAAGGGCCCTACTGCTTCCCTAGCTGGTTTCCTACTTCTAATGTATTTGAAGAAAGTTTTATTTTTAGTCTTTATATTTGTTTGCAATATGCTCCTCATATTCCCTTTTTGCCTGCCTGATCACAGACTTGCATTTTATTTGCCACAGCCTGTGTTCCCTTTTATCAACCTCACTGAGACTAGCTTTCCATCACTTAAAGGAATCCTTCTTACCTTTTACAGCTTCCATTACTTTGTTTGTTAACCATGCATGCTTTTTTCTATACCTATTTGTGCCTTTCTGAGCCTCTAGGATTGTAATTTTAAATAGTCTCCAAGCTTCCCCAATGGTTTTGACCCTTTCTACTTTTCCTTTCAGTTTTCTCCTCACATGTCACTGTTCCCAAGTGGTGCAATCACTTTTACATCTCTCACCAGGTCTTAGGCCCTACTTAGGACCAAATCCAGGATCGCCTCTCCCCTGGTAGGTTCCATGACCATCTGCTCCATAGCACAGTCATTGAGAGTGTCTAGAAACTCAATCTCTTTTTCCCAGCTTGAACACATATTGACCCAATCAATGCATGGGTAGTTAAAGTCACCTATTGCAACACAGTTATTTCATTTAGCTGCTATCTTTAATTCATTCATCATTTTATAATCCACCTCTATCTTTTGATCTGGTGAGTGATAACAAACTTCCAATGTTAAACTTCCTTTTGAGCCCACTAATTCAACACACAGCACTTCCAGAAGCGAATCCAATTCTCTTACCCTCTCAGTCTTACTGGACTGTATACCCTCTCTGACATACAGAGCCACCCCACCTCCAACCCTTCCCCCCCCCCATCCTTCTGATATAATTTATAGCCAGGGATCACCGTATCTCACTGATTTTCTTCATCAAGTTTCTGAAATACCCACAATGTCTAGGTTTTCTCCCAACACCAAGCATTCCAACTCCCCAATTTTACCTTGGACACTTCTAGCATTAGTATATAAATGTCTATAGTTTCCCATACATGTTAAGCCCACAGCCTTCCTCTTGCTACCTCAAGACCTTGCCAGGCAGTCCCTATCATTAGCCACAGTCTCAGTGGACAATTCTAATCCATTTCCTTGTAGGAAAGTTAACAGCTACCCCTTCATCTCTTTGAGATGAACCATCCTGAACTAGAGATTTTTCATCTCCTGACAGCTTTCCCCCAACATTCAGTTTAAAAACTGCTCTGCCACCTTTTTGATTTAAGCGCCAGCAGCCTTGTTCCTTCTCGAGACAAGTGGAGACCGTCTCTCTTGTACAGCTTCCTCTTGTTCCAAAAAGCATCCCAGTGCCTAACAAACTTGAACCCTTCCCCCCTACACCATCGTCTACTCAGATGTTCTACCATGGAGCCACAACCCCTCCTAGGGGCTAGAAACTTACTTTTTAAAAAAAAAAATGAAAGCTGAGAATTCAGAGAAACTGTGACACTTATTGGTACAACAGTAATTAATTAATTAATTGCCATACGGCAGTGTGTATAGTATAGCCAAGAGAAACTAAGGTTGTCTAATAGCCAGAAGTTCTAAGCTCTTTCAGCATTATGCACCACAAGAGCCAGTTTCGTGCAGTGGTTAAGAGTGCGGGCTCTAATCTGGGAGAACTGGGTTTGATTCTCAGCTCCTCCACATCCAGCTGCTAGTGTGATCTTGGGTCAGTCATAAGTTCTTTCAGAGCTGTTATCTCAAGGGCAACTCTTGAGAGAGCTCTCTCAGCCCCACCTACCTCACAGGGTGTCTGTTGTGGGGAGGGGAGGGGAAAGGAGATAGTAAGCCGCTCTGAGACTCCTTCGGGTAGTGAAGGGCGGGGTATAAATCCAGTCTCTTCTTCCTCTTCTTCTTCTAGGTGGTGAGTGAGGCTTGTTTTTTTAAAGACAAGAGATGTTTCAGAGGTGGTTTGCCATTGCCATTGCCTGCCTCTGCGTTACACACCCGGTATTCCTTGGAGGTCACCCATTCAAATACTAGCCAGGCAGAACTGACCCTGCCTAGATTCTGAGATCTGATGAGATCGAGCTAGCCTGGGCTATCCAGATCAGGACAGTACAACAGTATGTCCTTATAGTGATATTCGAGCGTAGGTTTTAAAAACAAACTGCAAAAGCCCTTGTGCCCGGGGAGTGGTGGCCACTTCTGGAGGGTTGGGGCAGGGAAACTGTAGGAAATCCTGCAATGCGGAAGCCCCGTAGCCATCTAAAGCTGCCCCTGGGGAAACCACGAAGGGGAAACCACGAAGTCCCATCCCTGTGGCAGACACTATTAAAGAAACAGACACATTTTCCTTCTTTTCACATCCCATAACATGCAGTCTGACAATATTACAAGCTTTTACAGCCTCTTTTTTTCCCTCTTGGGAAAGTGCCATAAGATTTATTATCTCTTTCAGGAGGCAGAAGAAAGATATGAGGACCATATTTTAATAACCACAATCGTTTTTAGGACTGTATCATTGTGTTATTTGAATCAACGGATGGTTCTGTGAACTCATACAAAACAGAAAACAAACAAACCTGATTACACAGACCCTCGAGAGGACACAAGGAAAACAGTAATATACAGTACAGGCCACAAGTGCTTCTGTTTGTCTGATTCTGTCAGTGAACAGCCCACAACAACTTGATCTGTGGGCCGGTTTGTGATCTCCTGGCGTGAACCACCTGTGACCATTTCCCCACCTATGTTTGGAGCGTAAAACCTTTGGCGGCACTGCTGATACACTCTCTCTGGCCAGACGGCTGAAGAAAAGTAGAGGACGCAAACAGGTCCGGCATCAGCATGCCTTCAGGTGGGGCAGTCAGCCCCGCATGCCCTTTCCCTGACTGCTCACTCATGAGCGCTCAATCACTCATGGTCCCAGCTGCACACTCTGGCCGGTGCCATCAGGGGAAATGCTGAGGGCAGCGCAAGTGGCTGTAAGCATGGGCAGTGGGAGGACTTGCAAGTGGGGGAGGGGAAGGGTGCACCGGCACGAAAGGGGATGCATGGGTGGGTGGGTGGGTGGGTGGGAAGGAGTTTCCTGAGAACTCTCTGCCCAGGGCCCCCCAAAATCTGGAATTCAAACATAGAAGACTAACTTTTTCAGGGGACATAAGCTTTCAAAGGCTGAGATCCACTTCATCCATGCATTTAAAAAAAGGTTTCTCTACATTCATAGGAATGTCTGCTGAGCTCGCACTCTGATGGAACAATTAAATACCGTTAATTCTAAATTGGATAATCTCCAAAAACAAGTGGCTGGTGCAAACATGAGGTCTGAACAAACAGCAAAAGAATTAGCAGAGGTTAAAACCAAAACAGAAAAATTTGATGTAAGACTGGACATGATGGAGAAGGAAAGGTCCTCAGATAAGGACTATTTATTGAAACTACAGGTGGAAAGGTCAACATTCTTTTAAAGATTTTAAGGGGTCCCTGAACAAAAAAGTGAGAATCTCAAACAAATACTGAGTGAAGCTCTGGCTCCAATGACAGGTTTATAAGCGGATTCACTACAAAGCGATATGGATATGGTCTATAGGACCTATCTTGAATTTGTGAAGAAGAAAAATCTGCCAGGAGAAATTATGGTGAGATTCTCAAAAAAATCAACTAGAGACGTGGTGCTCAAGGCCACAAACAGGACTACCTTGAAGATCCAAGAGGAAGTATTAAAGTATTAAAGGACATTCCATTTATGATCAGAAAGAAGAGGAAACCCTATAAAAGTCTAACTACATTTTTGCAAGCAGGGGGCATCATGTTCAGGTGGCCTACTCCTGAAGGATTGGTTTTTAACTACAAGGATAAGAAGCAAAAGATAGACTCTGTTGCAAAAGCAAAGAAGTTTCTGGACTTTTGTATGGAAAGAAAAGAGAAAACGTCCACAGAGGACTCATTAGAACACCAAGACAGCATCTTTGAACTGGAAAGTTTAGATGCATCAAAAAGCAGTGAATCAGCAGACAAAGAATTTAATGCAGATTTGGGAGCAGCAGCACCAAGACCCCCGGGAGAAGATGGGAAAAAAAGAAGGTGGAAGAAAAAATGAACATTGTCATGTTAAAAGCTACAGTTGTTTATTGTGTTTCCTGTTTTGAATTTTAGCCATTTATGTATTTTCAAAGCTTTAAGACAAGAAGTATGTACTAGGTAGCAATTTAGAATGCCTGGATATTGTATTATTTTTCTTGAAGTAATTGAAGTATGGATATTATGATAGCATAGCAAATAAAAGATAAATAAATAAATAAATAAATTTGATTCCTGTATGCCTTAGGGTAGTTTAGGGGCTTTTAGTTAGTGTTTTGTGTAGATGTAGAAAATAAAAGAAAAAAAGAAAAAAAGAAAAGGAACGTCTGCTGAGCTAATTTGGCCTTTTCTGCACTGACAGCTTGCTCCGGAGAATCTGAGGAGTCAAGCCTTCACAGTTGCATGCATTCCCTCTGCACTGTTTTTCCCCCTCCAATTTATTTATTGTCTATTAGTGTGCATTCTGCATCTACAAGCAAACCCCACATTTTTTGAGCTAATGAGCTGCCAAAGAAAGGGGAGGGAGGGGGAAATCCAGACCCACGCATGCAAGACTGACACCTTTGGGAGCAGGGAATCCCCTCATCCTTCATATTTACTGATTCCTTCTTATGCTCTCTCTGACTTTTTAAAAGTTTGCCTGAGCGGGAGGACATGTCTTCTTTTGTCTTTGGAGAAAGAGGGACAGAAAACAGAATGGGGAGAGAACATCAACCTAAAAAGAGAGAGACAGAAATGGGGGAGGGCAGTGGGCAGCACTTAAATACCCACAGAAACAATTCTACTTTAGAAAGGATTAGTGATTCAAAAGTGGATGAGAACAAAGAATTGCTGCAAAAGGAGTTTTGGTAACTGCAGGGCAGCAGTGTGCTGGAAGTGGTCTGAATGCAGATTCCTGTAAAAGAAATGCAGAGAAAAGAGAAAGCCCCGACGCAAACTGCAAGTGAAAGTGGGAGGGAATGCAGAACAGAAGAATAGGGTGTGCTCAGAAACCGAGGCAAAATACAGGTGCAGAAAGGGCCAATGGCACCAATAACCCAGGCAAAAGAAGCCATGGCTCAATGGTCGATCACATACTTTGCACACAGAATGGTCTCAAGTACCCTTCCTACATGCCCAGTTTGGCAGAGCGTGTTTCCTCCCACCAAACCAGGATTCTAAAACTGGGATCCATTTAGAACCCCAGGTTTGCAAGGAGGGAAGTGACGACTTTGCTCAGGTGCCTGAGTCTGGATGCCATGGCAAACTGGAGTTTGGATGGAAAGCTTCCCAAACCAACGGCATTTCAGTCACACAAAGGGAGGAAGGAGGGCACACAAAGAGACAGAGCAAAGAAGTTATGTTTGTGCCTGTCATGAACACATATTGATTTAGTGGGCTGCCTAAATATGGCCATGACTAAGGCTTGATAGACCTGTGGTTTGACTTAAGAACATAAGAAGAGCCCTGCCGTTTACACCAACGGTCTGGTTAGTTTATGCTCCCATTTCTTACCTTAATAGGTCAGAAGGAGAAGTCTTCCTTGACAGTAATTCATACAGAAACAAGGCCTGAAATTAAGATACAGGACTGTTGACAGGAAGAGCTTGTTTAACATATTTGTTAATTTTTTTCACTGTTTCTCAAGTACTAGTTTCCAAAGAGGTATACAGCATTATAGAAAGTAAAAACCACAACATCAAACAGTCAAAATCTAAACACTAATCATTCACAAATTAAACCAAACAACAAACTGGACTACACAAAATAAATTAATTAGTTCAGCTTGAACCATCTCTTAGGCTGGTGGGGAGCAGGCATATAAGATGCTTGATCCAAAGGGGGGGGGGCTCTGAGCTTAGAGACCCAGCTCCACTGTGATAGCTTGTCAGATGAGGAACTGCTTGGTTGTTCTAAATGGCTCTTCAGCACCACCACTGCAGATGGCCAAGGGGTGACATTACAGCTACCAGCAAAATGGGGTCAGGTGACTCAATGAGCCAATGGACTTCCACTGGGCCCTATAAAATTGATTGTTCTGGTCTGACTACTCAGCTCTGGTGTAACTGAGCTGTTTTCAGATGGCCTATCTGGGAAAATCCTTCAGCTTGCTAGACTGGACAGGCCACTCACTGGCTTGCCATAAGAGCAATCCATACCAAATTCAGGCCTAAGCCAACTATCCTTGTGTCTTCAAATCTACAGGCAAAATACCATCAGCATAAAGTACCTGACTGGGCTTTAATTCTTTGTCTTTCACCAGTGAAGAGTTGAAGCCTTCTTCCTTCCATAAATCAAAAAGAGACACTTCTTTGAAAAAGGCTCCTTGGATGTCAGCGATCACCGATGACAGTTCTGCGGATGCAACCATCTAGAGAAGGTTCATAAGGAGGAAATTCAGGGGACATCCCAGAATATATAATCATTTATTGATCTTGTGCAGCTCCCTTCCACTTTTGTGAGAAGAACTGTGCAACTGTTCAAGAAACAACTGTTCAAAGTACATCTCAACAAACTCTGCAGGGCTTTGTGACAGAGTGAAGGCAACTATGTCAGTTCAGCTCTAAGCATTTCTGGGACTTGCAATCCCTCCATTTGTTATCGACTTAATTTCTTTCCCACCACATGCAACCCTCAAAACAGCTTAGAAAACACATCAAAAAGCAATAAATTAGCAACACACGCATATATACAAAGCACGTGAACGCAAGCCTTGCCCCACAACTTCTACTGAGTCATACCATTGGTCTATCAAGGTCAGCATTGTCTACTTTGACTGGCAGCGGCTCTCCAAGGTCTCTGGTGGAGGTCTTTCATGTCACCTGATCTGTTTAACTGAAGATGCTGGGGACTGAACCTGGAACTTTTTGCATTCAAAGCTACCAGTGAGCTATGGTCGATCCCTAAATGATACCACCATCTAATGAGGTGGACTCAGTCAAGGTCGGCCTTGCCTACTCTGGCAGTGTTTCTGCTTCTGACTGGAAGTGCCGATGTTTGAACCTAGAACTTTCTGCATACAGAACAGATGTTCTACCAGTGAACCATGGCCAATCCCAAAAGGATGCTGCCTTCTACTGACTTAGACTCTTGGTCAGTCTTGCCGACTCTAACTGGCAGTGGTTCTCCAGGGTCTTAAGTGGAGGTCTTTTCCATCATGGGCTACTTGATCCTTCTGACTGGAAATGCAGGGGACTGAACCTTGGACCTTCTAAGTGCAAAGCAGATAGTCTAACCACTGAATCAAAGCCCAGCGAGGACAGACTAATATCTGGAGGGCAGCTTCCATTCTAGGCTGGTTTCTTTCCCATCTGCTTTCTTTCTTGGGGAAGACGTCCTTTTTTGTTGCAGGTTTCTGCATTTTTGGCAAATAAAACTAAAAGCACCAAGTGGTGCCAGCCACTTCCTGTGACGAGCCAATAAGCAAAAGAGACTGAGCAAATGCAAGACTTCGTATGCTAGGAGGCCACTCAATCCCATTTATTCCTATCAGAGCTGGAGATCAGAGACACTGGCACCCGGGCATGCAGAAAATCCATTACCTTCCGGAGGATCCCTTGTTGTTGTGCTGGTGACAGATCAGATGCGTGTTGAGCCAGCGTGCCTTTGATCACCTGGGACAGCTCTTTGGGGTTCATGCTGTGGAAAGACTCAGCAGCAATCCCCGTCACCAAAGCCCCCATTTGACTGATGTTATGGAACGATAACGCCTACAGGAAGAGCAAAACCCATACAAAATGGCCTGAGAACAGTTCTGCTAGGACCAGACCAGTGGTCCACCTAATCAACCATCCTGTTTCACCCTGGAAATCTTCTTGGTATCTGAGATGCTACTGGACTCAAATCTTGATCTTCTACTGCACAGCTACCCACCCGAAAAAAGTCTCACAAAGCGGCTGACCGATTGCCCTGGAGGGCCAACCAACAGGTCATAAATGCCAACAACCTCCCTTGATGAATATGCCTTCTGAATATGGAGGTTCCCTTTTCTCACCATGGCTAGGGGCCACAGACGGACCTTTCCTCCATCAGTCTGTCTAACCCCCATTCAAAGCTGTCACTACCTGGATAGCCCTGGATAGCTCCATCTTGTCAAATCTCGAAAGGTAAGCGGGGTTGGACAACATGGAATGGTACAGTATAGCCTGATCTTGTCAGATCTCGAAAACTAGACTGGGTCAGTCCTTGAAGGAGAGACCGCCAAAGAAGACTCTGCAAAGGAAGGCAATGGCAAATGACCTCTGCTTCTCACTTGCCTCAAAAGCCCATTGCTGGGGTCGCCATAAGTCAGTTTCGATTTGATGGCACTTATGTACATACATATGCTTGTGGCCATCACTACCAGCACAGTCAGTGAATCCCGTAATTTAATGTCATTGAGTAAAGACATGTTCCCTCTTGTCTGCCCTGCAATTAAGGACAAGAACTTTTAACAATGGGCTGGATCCAAAGGTTACCTTTTTGTTTACCATCACATTCTCCCCCCTCCCATTTTTCTTGCAAGGAGCTCAATGATTCTCCCCCTTTGCATTTTATCCTCATGACAACTCTATCAGGCAGGGCAGACTGAGAGAAGGTGAGAGGCCCCAGGTCAAGTAGTGAGCTGTATATTAGAATGGGGATCTGAACCCAGGTTTCGCTCATCCTAGACTCTAACGCACAAACCGTTACACCTCTTTGTCCCTCCTGCATGAAGGTGTCTTTCACTCAAGGAAAAGCTGCGTTGTCCCTCATGTGTGGAAAAAAAGCGAAACTAATGCCAAAGATGTCCACACAAGGGACCGTTTCCTTCCATTCACAGTGCTTTGGAGCCAGCCCATAACTGGTACTTGTATATTATGCATGTGTAAATCTCCAAGGACCAGATGGCCCAGGCTAGAATGATCTCGTCAGATCTTGGAAGGTAAGCAGGGTTGGACCTGGTCAGTATTTGGATGGGAGACCACCAAGGATATCCAGGATCACTACCTCTGTTCATCTCTTGCCTTGGAAACTCTATAGGTTGCCATAAGTTAGGTGTAACTTTGTGTGTGTGTGTGCATGTGTGCACGCAAGCACGCGTGTGCGTGCTTGGAAGTCATGGCTGACTTCTGGTAACCCCTAGTGGGGCTTGCTGGAAGTTTCAGGTGCGATGTGCCTGCCTCAGCCTCCAGACTTTGTGGCAAGAGAGACTAGATAGCTAGATAGGCATACTAAACTTTCCTTCCTGTGTTTACTCTTCTTCCACTGTCCCCTTTGAAATGCAGACTGTGTTCTCAGGGACAATTTCCTTCTTTCCATTCTCTCTCAGAGATTAAGACGAACACACCAAGAGGGACGACATGCTGTCCTCTCTTGGCACCATGAGACAGATGGTCCATTCGCCATCATCTGCTTCCATCCTTAGCTAGTAAGTTACTACTCTGTCCCATCTCTACTTTTTCCTATCCAAAAGTGTACTTCTCAAATAAAGAGAAAAGTATTTCTCTGTCAGCTATAGCTGACATTCCCATGTGGGAGGTGGCACATCCACTCTCCACCACTGGGCCTCTGACGCCCTCCGTTGGAATGTCTCCTCTGTTCTCACTCTCGGCTGCTTATCGCACTGTGCCTCCCTAACCGTGAGTCTGTTGCTTTTCGCCGCTTCTCAGCCAGTTCTCTTTTCCAGGTGCTAACTGTAATTTTTCCCACTTTTAGCCCGGGAAGAAATGTCCAGTATATTTGAGTGCCCTTTTATTTTTGTGATGATTGAAGGTTTCACTTTGCATTATCCTTTTGAATACACTACAACTGTACCCATTCTCCCCTCATCCCTCCATTACTGACTCAAGATGTGCAGATGACTATAAGATCCACTGATAATAAAATCTTCTGGTTAAGAACTTCTGGTTGCAGTTTGAAATCTCTTAGACTCTCACAGAGAGTCAGTAATCTTTTTGCTCTGGAGAGATTGCCCCGTACCTGACCATGACGGATGACGGGGGTGAACCTCCAAAGACTTCTGACTCAGGACTTCCCATGTCCACGGGCGAGGAGCCGATCGTGGTCCCCACCTGCAGTTGGGTGAACACCCAGCTGAGGGATTCCAGGTACTCATGGACTTTATTCGGGACTGAGCCTGTCGAAACCTGGACCCCTCGTAGGGACTCAGGCATGGGCCTAGGAGCGGGAGCTGAACCCTGGGGAGGGGCTTGGCCACATATCCCTGCCAAGCCTCGAGACTCTGGGCACCCCAGGGAACCGGAGTTCGGGGGCATGTGGTCCCATATGGATTGCTGGTGTGAGGCGATGCAACAGCTGTTACAATGAGAGATGACAGCTATACTGGAGGAGCTCCCAGATGTGATCCAATGAGTGGTCAGCCGAGAAGGAGCGCCAGGCAATGGATCTGACAGAGCAGGGGGAGGTGGAGATGGAGCAGGCGTAGGGCCGCAGCAGCTACCAGCCCAGCCGCCACCCGGTGGGGTGCCTCCCGCTCCAGCCCCTGGACTGCAGAGGCCAGTGGTGCCCGGGTTTGGATTGGACCGACGTCCAGTCTCCCATGAGCTTTTGGCAGCTACGTTTGATGGGAGTCCGACCAAACTAGAATTCTTCATCATCGAGACTGGTCAGTTTCTGCAAACCTGGGGCCATCTTTTTCCTACCGAGGGAGACTGCATGGGTTACATCGGCTCGAGACTCCGAAACGAGGCTGCCAATTGGTACGTGAGTCTACACAACCCCCTGGTGTCGAGCTGGAATGCACCAATGATTTTATGTGGGCCCTCTGAAGGCAGTATGAGTACCCCATGAGTGACGAAAAGGCGTGAAATCAGATCCAGTGACTGATCCAGGGGCGAGACTCCATGTGGGAGTATACCGTGACCTTCAAACGCTACGCTGCAAGGATTAGGGGCTGGCCTGAAAAGGTCTTTGTAGAGCAGTACTGCCAAGGGTTGAACCAGGACTTGTACAAGACTATTTTGCATAATGTCAACCCTACTACACTGGCGGCTTGGGAGCACGCAGCAGAGGAAGTGGAGTCCCGTTCCACTCTGATCCAGATGTGCACCCCAACTGGAGCTCAGAAGGGTTCCAGCCAGGCTACCACCCCAATGAAGCCCAAGTTGAAGGCCCCTCTGAAGGATATACGAGACCTCAGACTAAAGAAGGGTCTGTGCATGAGATGTGGGGAGGCTGGGCATTATGCATCTATGTGTCTGGCCGCTTCCCTGAGGGTGGTGTCATCCCCCTCGGCCACTACGCCACGGACACCCCTAAACCCCGAGCCCTGCAACGGGATACCCCACAGGAGTTCGAGAAAACGGTGGTGGTTGAAACCTCTCAGCCAGTGGGAAACGCCAGGGACCTGCTCTGAAGGGTGCAAAGCAGCAGGTCCCCACCCCATCAGTGCCTAAAGCAGTGAGCTCTCCTGCCCCCCTCATTTATGTAATTGTGACTCTAATTAATCCAAGTGTGAGCACCCAAGTCAGGGTAAGAGCGCTGATAGACTCAGGTTGGGCTCGGGACTTGATCAGCCCCATAGTGGTGGATGGACTGGGAGTGGGGATTAACTCTCTGGAGGAACCTTTGACATTCACCCAGATGGATGGGTCGGAAATGAAAGAGCCCTGTATGTTTGAGACTCAGCCATTGTTAGTGGGCACAGGCGAACATTGGGAGCAAAGAGCCTTCGTCATCACCCCTCAAGCCCAATTCCCAATGGTTTTGGGAAGCCTATGGCTAAGCACCCATGACCCATATATCAAATGAAGTGAGGGTAGAATATGATGGGTGTCCCCTGAGTGCAAAAATAGGGCTGCCAAGTCAGCCCGGGGGGCGGGGGATCCCCCGCTACAGGGGTTCCCAATCCGCCGGCCGGGGAAACCCCGCCCCCGAAGTTGTCCAGCCTGGACAACTTCCCTCACGCAATGGTGTCACCCGAAAGGGACGCCATCATGTTGGAGGCGTTGCCAGGGCGACGCTCTGGCAATCGCCCCAAAACTCCATGATACCATAGAGTTTTGGGGCGATTTCCAGAGCGTCGCCCTGGCAACGCCCCCAACGTGCTGACGTCACTTCTGGTGACGTCATCTGGCGCGCGCACAAAGCGCGTGCCAGTGAAGCTCCCGGCCGGCAGAGGACTTCCCCCCGCCGGTAAGCAAAACGGACTTGGCAACCCTATGCGAAAAGCATAAATGGCAACTCTTGTGGGGCCCTATCCCTACTCCCAACTGTGCTTGCCTTGCCAAAGAGGAACTGTTATTGATACCTGCTGCATACTGGGATTTAGCGGAGGTGATTGGTGAGGCTGAAGCAGATGAATTGCCCCCCCATCGCAATACTGACTGTGCCATTGAACTGCTACCGGGATGCAAACTTCCTAAAGGAAAGCTAAAGTATTCCATGAGTCCGAATGAATGGGTTGAGTTGCGTAACTTCATTGATAAAAACCTGGAACGGGGATTCATCAGACCAGCCAAATCCCCTTTTGCTGCCCCTGTCTTGTTCAGGAAAAAGAAAGATGGGGTCTCCCATTGGTCTCCCATTCAAGTACTTACATAGGTCGGCCCTGCTTAGCTTCCAAGATCTGACGAGATCAGGCTTGCCTGGGCTATCCAGGTCATGGCAAGTTAGCTGCAACTTGACTGCACTTTCTACCAGCAAGCCTTCAAGCATGCTTTCTCCCATCAAATGTAGATGCTTTTGAGCCGCTCACATCCTTTACGGGTAGACATGGATATTTTTAATGAAGATTCAAAGGGAGAAACCTTTTGTATTCAGTATTCATTCCAGGCAATGTATATCTATGTTCATTGTACAGACATGGGAAAAACAAACTATTAATTTATTATCTTGCTTTAACCTGAGGAAGTGTTTTGCATAATTCAAAATCAAGTACTGCACGCTAAAGGATGCTCTTCGTAAATCTGTAATTTGGTTATCCCGGACAATTTTGCTCCAAACAGCCAACGCTACATCCTGGTTTTGACTACCCTTATGACAAAATCCTGTAAAACGCACCTTTTCATATGCAAGGTATTTGCTGGCTAAAATCACCAGCTGACTCTTGGCCCATCCGGAGACTTGGTTTAACGTTGAAATTGCATTGTGCACAGCCTCGGGCGAGAGAGATTCCAGCTGGCTGGACGTCAACCCGACAACCGCGTCCGAGAGCAACCCAAGGGTGTCATTCAAAGTCTGGTTTTCCATGGCAACATCGAGAAGCTGAGATTTGAGCTGAAATCGCAAAACCACAATGAAGGTAGTAAAACAAGGCATGTTTTCTGAGCTTGGCTTTCCACTGTTTCTCTGATCAGCAGCCATATTTTCGAAAAAGACTTTTGCACCAACAACACACCTTCTTGATCAGCTCAAAGGCTCAAACTGAAAAGGAATCTTCCTTCCTCTTCCAGCAAGATGGGCCACATGGTCAGGCCACAAAGAACTGAACTCTGTCCTTACCTTTTGGATTCCTGCTTGAAAGCCTCGCAGCTGGTTACATTTAATCATCTGATGAAGTAAAACGCGGGCCACGGCGGCATCCATCTGCTCTAGGTTGTCATAAAAACAAACGAGCAAACCTAACCTGTGTGAGAGAATGTAGAAATCAGCAGAACTTTACCTGCAAATGTTATGTGTGTAAATACTGGGCAGCCAACAGGTAGCAAATTATTTTCAGCAAAATGACAGCAGTACCAAGATACCAAGAATGGACATTATGCACATAGACATCAATGCGCAACAGGGGGAATGGGCATGAATGCAGTGGGGCCTGATTGCTGGTTTGCGAGCATGGAGTCTATGCACTTAGGAAGTGTGCGTGCATAGTCTCCCTCCCTGTGACAGGGAATATTTGAAAAAGCTTTTCCAGGAGCTAGGCTAGATGCCTCTGGAGGACAGTAATGACCATTCCAATCCAATTTTAACTGAGAGGCTCCATTTTTTTGCATTGTTTTTATGGCCGCTCTCTAACCGGAGGCTTGTGTGTTAGACTGTCAAGGGTTAATGCCTTGCGGAGTCCGAGTTCAGACGGAATTTGGCATTGACTCTAGACAGTCCATCACAGCTTGTTTTTATTGATATGGTTTCAGGCTGCTGAATGTGGCTTTATGCTGTTTTTTATTGCTGGATGTCAACCCCACAATTGTGGCTGAGTTTTCTGTGTTAAAAATGGCTAACGTTGTTGGTTTAACAATTTTACTGTATTGCTTTTACTTTGTGAGCTGCCTTGAGCAGGACTCCAGAGAGGCAGTATATAAATTTCCCCAACAAATCACTCAAACAAATCACTTGTTTGTGTCCTCCTGAATACTGGGGAGGGAGCGTATGTAAAAACAGGAAGATCCCACATGAGACAGAGTGACTCATTAAAGGAAGCCACTTGGCCCTCAACTTGCAAGACCGGAGCAAGGCTGTTAAGGAGATGTTTTGAAGGTCATTTAGGATCACTGTAAATCAGAACTGACCTGATGACACTTAACACACATATGTAAAAGGGGCCCCAGAAAGGATTTTTGTTTGGGGGGCCTGGGTGACTTGTGGCAGCCACGAATCTTTCACATGCCCAGATGTAGGGGTGGCCTTAGCCAATGAGCAACAACAAGCCCCAGAGATATCTGGTTGTCCTTGACCAGGGCCAGGGCCTTGGTGGATCTCTCTGCCAGCTACCACCATTAATTACAGATGCCATCTAGAGACTACTAAATTGGGATTGATTGACTGATGATTCTAAGGTCTTAATGTTGTTTCAAATACTGTTGTGATGAAGTTTTTAACCTGCTGGAAATCACCCAGAGCCCTGTGCACTCAGGGATTGGGCAATCAGAAATTTAAAATATAAAACAAATAAACTAACCAATGCCGACCTCTTACTGGGGGATAACCCCTTCCACACCATCTCCCAATGTGTGGGAGAAGAGCAAGCTTGCGCTGTCACTTGCGCCTGCCCTCTCGAGGGCTCAGGTTGCCAGTTTCCTACAGCAGCGGTGGCTACTACCCCCCCTCACACAAGGCTGTGTGGACGGGGGGCAGTGATTGTGAGGCCTGCTCCGGGACTTTTTCTCAGGGGCCCAGAATCTTTAACGCTGCCCCTGTCTAGACACTCCTTTCCCACCCAGCCAGGCCACAGAAAGTCACTCTAAAAGGCAGCTGAGAACTTGATGCCAAAGTTTTCTTGCCTATAGAGAGTCGATGTGTTTCTCATGTCAAATCCTGAGGCGTTGATTCTTTCCAAGAAGGCTTGCGCAAGGCCCGGTGTGATGTCATACACAGTATCTAGCTGCTTGGTTGCGTTGTCGTAACTGATGAACAGCCTCATCTAATTAGTGGAGATATGGGAGGTGGGTGTTACGAGGAACCAAGATTAACAAAACATTATTGTATTCATATGAAGCACAATTACTACAAATGAAAGACCTTTAGTTCTGGTGTAGCCTCTTGGCAATGCAAAGTACCACTGGGACGTTAGAAAACGGTCGACACAAGGTCTGTTTTGGCATGAATACTTATGTAGTTCTGCACAACTCTACTGGCCTTCTAGTCCAGAATGAATACTTTTATTTAGTCCAGAATGAATACTTCTATTTTCCAGAAGAACTTTGGACTGGACTAAACACTGCTCATCCCCAGCAGCGGATGGGGGGTTTACTAGTAGAAAGATGAAGGCTTAGACCACATTGCTGGTGTCACGCAGGAAGTGACATCATCATGCCAGCAACTTGGGCAAAAACTCTATGGTAAAACCTGCTTCTACCATAGCATTTTTGCTCAGATATCAGAGTGTCACCCGGAAGTCGCTGACATGATGAAGTAACTTATTGTGCGACACTGGCAACGTGGCCTGGGCCTTCTTCTTTCTACTGTAAGTCCCCCCCACCAGCCAGCTGATCGGCAGCGGGGGTGCAGGGCCTAGGAGTGGGAGACCCCTGCTGAGGTCTGGCAAACCTAATTGGTCTGTTATTGATTTACTGACTTCATTTATACATCTCCTTTCTCCCCAACGAGGGCCCAAAGTGGCTGACATCATTCTCTCCTCTGTTTTACCCTCACAACAACCCTCACAACCAATGCTCCCTCTAAGCTGTGGGGTCTTGTGAGCAAAAATTCTACTTTGTGAGCTACTGGCATTAAAGTTGTGAGCAAGCCATTTGGCTACTGCCTAAATTAGTTTGCTCAGGAGCCATCCTTCCTGAGCGAAGACAAAAATGTGTGAGCCAGAGGCTAAAAACCTGTGAGCTAGCTCACACTAACTCAGCTTAGGGGGAACACTGCTCACAACCCTGTGAGGTAGGGTTTGGCTGAGGGTATGTGACTGCCCCAAAATTACCCCAGCAAGCTTCCATGGCAAAGCGGAGATCTGAACCTGGGTCTCCCATATCCAAGCCCTGCCCTCTCGCCACTATCCCACACTGGCTCCACTGCTGTTGAAGCCTCCACCTGTTCTGATTTTTGCTGTGTGTTTTAATGTTTTGTATTCTATATGCTATCTGGCTTCTTGCCCCAAGGACCTGGTTAGGAGGAAAGGTGACTTACAGTGCCATCCTAAGCTGAGTTACACTCTTTTCAGTCCACTGAAGTCACTGGGCTTAGAAGAGCATGACTCTGTTCAGGGTGGTGCACAGTTACTGCAGTACACCTTCTAACCATCCCCTAGGACAGAATTGGTCTTGTGATCATTTCTCAACCAGAACTTCAGTGCAGCTCAGGATATTTAGTTCAAGACCGTACAGTATAAGACATAGTGGCTTTTGCCCATGACTCTGTGTCAGACTCCTGGACAAAGTTACTCTCAACAACACCCTCTCATTAGTAATTTGTTCACTGAGGAATAAACATGTTCCAGGCCAGGCTGGTATTGTGTCAGAACTGAGGGTCTGGTGGGAAAATCCATAGATATAGACAGTTTGAACAAAGCCCCCCTCAAATGCACCAATCACACGTTGCGAACATCCCACCTAACTTTCGTGCTTCTACCCCCCCCCCCCCCAAAATCCGGGAATACATGAATCCCTTATCTATGAAAGCAAGAAAAGCACAGCTTTGGTCTCAAGGTCATCCTTGGCAAAGGGAGGTATCTTAAGAAGAGTTACGATCTACGACCTAGCAATTCACACACTCCAGGAGTCAACCCCCCCCTCCAGGAATTTCCCTTCCCCCAGTAGGGCTGCCAAGTCAGCCCGGGGGGCGGGGGATCCCCCGCTAAAGGGGTTCCCGATCCGCCGGCCAGCATTTGGCCAGCGGCGGGAACCCCACCCCCAACATCGTCCAGGAAGGACGACATAATGACGTCACCGGAAGTGACGCAGCACGTTGGGGGCGTTGCCAGGGCGATGCTCTGGCAATCGCCCCAAAACTCTATGATAGCATAGAGTTTTGGGGCGATTGCCAGAGCGTCGCCCTGGCAACGCCCCCAACGTGCTGCGTCACTTTTGGTGACGTCGATGGGCACACGCGCTTTGCGCGTGCGCCAGAAGAAAGTCCCGGCGAGGGGAGGACTCCCCCCCGCCGGTGACTTTTCAGGACTTGGCAGCTCTATCCCCCAGTCATCATGGCAAACAAAAGTCAGAGTTTGACACTCCAACACTGCAATCCTATGTAGGGTTGCCAGGTCTGGGTTGGAAAATACCCAGAGACTTTGGAGGTGGATCCAGGAGAGGTAGGGGTTTGGGGAGGGGAGGAGCCTCAGCATGATATAATGCAATTAAGCCCACCCTCCAAAGCAGTCATTTAATCCAGGGGAGACCCTGACCTGGATAGCCCAGGCAATCCTTGGCAAAGGGAGGTATCTTAAGAAGAGTTACTATCTACAACCTAGCAATTCTCGTCAGATCTCGGTCTCGTCAGGTCTCGTCAGATCTCGGAAGCTAAGCAGGGCCGACCCTGGCAAGGACTTGGATGGGAGACCTCCCCAAGGAAGACCAGGGCCGGGACGCAGAGGCAGGCAACAGCAAGCCACCTCTCTGAAAAGTCCAAGCCCACTAGGGGTCGCCAGAGGTCGACCATGACTTCCAGGCACACACACACACATAATTCTCATCAAAAAAAAGAGTATTCAGCAGTACATATTTTCTCCAGGGGAGCTGGTCTCTGTCAGCTGGAGATCAGTTGTAAAAGTGGGAGATCCCCAGGCCCCGCCTGGAGGCTGGCAGCCCTAATCCTATGCAGAGCTACCCCAGTCTCAGCCCACTGAAACCAATAAGCCTTGACCAGAGCCCTGTCCTGGATAGCCCCGGCAAGCCCGACCTTGACAGATCTCAGAAGCGCAGCAGGGCCGACTCTGGCAATTACTTGGATGGGAGACCTCTATGGAATACCAGCAGTTGGGAGGACAGGGGCAGGCTTTACTCAGCCACCTCTCCGAATATCCTCCAGGCCTTTAATAGGGGTCAGTCTCACCAGAGGTTGCCATAACTTCCAGGTGTACACTCACATGCATACACACACAACCACAAAGTACACATGCACACACAAAGCTTAGACCAGAGCAACTCTGCATAAGATTACATTGTTTATTTTCCCCCTCCTTTAAATGAACTCACCAATGTGGTTAATGCAAAATGAAAGGAATAAAAAGGACATTTAAAATTCTAAGGATATTTTATAAAACATTCAAGATTAATGATACGACTATTAGAGAGGTTCTCTGAAGAGCCTGCAGTGACCACCCCAATAGACAATTATGTCAGCCTTTGGATTCATCACTCATCAGCTCTCAGCAAACAGGTGTGGCAAATTTGCTTCCTGCCACGTTTTGTTTGCATTACAGGAGTTTTTATTATTGACTGGAAGGCTGAGCAAATGCTTTGCAACTGGTCTGGTGCCACATAGGATCTTATTACTTTAAAACATTTTTAGCCACCCACGGTGGGTCCTGTTTTGCTACCATACTACTAGGGTTGCCAGCCTCCAGGTGGGGCCTGGGGAGCTCCCGCTTTTACAACTGATCTCCAAATGACAGGGATCAGCTCCCCTGGAGAAAATGGCTGCTCTGAAGGGTGGACTCTATGGCCTTGTACCATGCTGAGGCCCCTCCCCTCCCCAAACCCCGCCCTCTCCTGGCTCCACCCCAAAGTCTCCAGGTATTTTCCAACCCAGAGCTGGCAACCCAACACACTACATATGTTAAGCGCCATCAAGCCACAGCTGACTTATGGCAGCCCCAGGAAGGGGCTTGCAAGGCAAGTGAGTGGTTGGCCATTGCCTTCCTCTGCAGAGCCTTCCTTGGTGGTCTCCCATCCAAGGGCTCACCCTGCTTTGCTTCCGGGATCTGACGAGATCAGACGATACCAGGCCACCTTCTCCCCACTGAGATCATACTACATGAAAGTATTCCTGTCTTTAAATAAAGGAGCCAGTTAGTGCCACTCTCTCTCTCTCCTATTTTCTTTCAAGTAGCATGAAGCTAAGTTAGGCTGACAGACAGACAGAGATCACTTTATGGCAGAATGGGGACTTGACTGCAGGCCTCTCCAATTCCTGTCCAACTCTCTAACCACTGTACCTCTCCAACATTTACACTGACCACGCAGCCCTAAGCAGAGTTTACACCCTTGCAAGTCCAGTGAAGGCAATGTGCTTAGGAGGATGCAACTCTGTTTGGGACAACCAGTCACCCTTTCTATGGACCTGATGACCCCCCCAGCACCCATGAAAGTACAAAGGTTACTTCCCCTGCGCCCCGGGATGTGGTTCTGAACATGTCAACTATGTGGTGAACGTACAGCCCTCTCGGGAACCATGTTGTGTTGATGCTGCATATTTATTAACCGTTATTTAGACACACTTTTTAAAAACTTACTTCATTAGAGTTAATTTTCCTGATTTCTTCTAGTGGGAGGTGAACCACATACCTTCCCAAAATTCCCAGGTTTTCCGCGCTGACCCACGAGGTAGAATTCTCTGAGTCTGGGGTGACGCACAAAATAAAAACCGCATCACCAAGCAAGGCAGTGTTAACTGTTCTCACAAACGAAACAAGTTGAGGCCCCATAAAGAGTCATGACTGGAGAGAGGTTGGGGAAACTGGGAAATCGCCCCCCCCCAAAGTTATTTGGAAGCTGAGCAAACAAATTGCCTCCTCTCCATCCTTCTGTCAACTGTTCTCAACACACTGATGATTATGAGCATGCTCAGTTTGCAGGCTCCATCCTCAAATCTCCAGGAGTTTCCCAACCTGGATAAGGTAATCCTACGCCCCCCCCATATCCCCCAGTGGTGGCCACGGGGGACTTGGCAAACCCAGGGCCGGTGCTACCATTAGGCCAAGTAAGGCGACCGCCTAGGGCGCAGATCTGAGAGGATTGCAGAACAGACAACAGTGCCCCCCCAACCGGCTGCAGGTTCTTGCACTCACTCACCAGCCCTGGTTCTCTCGCGCTTTTCCTCCTCCGGGCAGTTGCGGGGGCTGCAGCAGCAGCTCCCGCTTGCCCGCACTCCTCAGCCATGAGCCCCAGGAAGTGCAAGACCAGACAACGAACCACTGAGTGCGCCCAGCTTGGGGGAAGAAGGGAGGCGGGTACTCCCCGGCAACTCTGTTTGGGACAACCAGTCACCCTTTCTATGGACCTGATGACCCCCCCAGCACCCATGAAAGTACAAAGGTTACTTCCCCTGCGCCCCAGGATGTGGTTCTGAACATGTCAACTATGTGGTGAACGTACAGGGAGGGAGAATTGAGCGACCCTCCTGGCCCTGGTGCTAAACAAGGGCATTTAGAGGGTGAAGGCAGACCAGTGGCCAAGTGCTAGCCTCCCCCCGCCCAAGCTCACAGGAGCCGAGGGCAATGCTGCAGGGGCTTGGACATTAGCAATGTCAAATTTTTGCTTTTAATTTTCCCTAGAATTCATCTGTTTTTGAAAATTGGTTTGCGGGAGGGGGGGCGCAAGTAGTTAGCCTTGCCCAGGGCACAAAAAAGCCTGGCACCAACCGTGGGCAAATCTAAACAATCTGGAAATCCTTACACATATTGGAGTCTCCCCCTTATGGGATTCTTTAAACTCTCAGGGGTCTTTCATTTCACCACATCCCCATGGTCTCCTCTACTGTCACCCCCATTTAACTTTTCTTTCCACTGACCCCATGCCTCCCGGAGCATGCTCAGTCCTTTCCTTCTGGTTAATTTATAGAGTCGTATTTTTCCTGCCTAGCTGCGGGATCCACTGGGCCTGCAGAGACCTCTGTCTTGACACGGGGTGGGGGGGAGTCTCCCTGCTTTCATGAGAGGCATCAGTTTCCCCAGCAGGGCCAAATGGCAGCTCCCTGGAGCCATTTCACGTTGGGAAAAGGGTACTGGGAGGGAAAACGTGATTTGGCCCCGGTAATGCGACTCCCACTGATTTCTTTGGGAGCAGGAAAACTGGAATTCCCAAACCTTTGCTTCAATAGTCGCTTTAAAGCATTGATGGTTTACAGCTTCTGCTTTGGAGCCCCTTGCTTGGTAATGTCATTTGCTTGAAATGTTGAATTTGGGACATACACACATGCTGATGGGGTCCGAACTGGCGGAGACTGACCAAGAGAGAGATCTTGGAGTCGTAGTAGATAACTCAATGAAAATGTCGAGACAGTGTGCGACTGCGATGAAAAAGGCCAACGCTATGCTGGGGGTTCTTAGGAAGGGAACTGAGAACAGAACAAATCAGCCAGTATCATAATGCCCCTGTATAAATTGATGGTGCAACCTCATTTGGAGTACTATGTACAGTTCTGGTCGCCACACCTCAAAAAAGATATTATAGCACTGGAAAAAGTGCCAAAAAGGGCAACTAGAATGATAAAAGAGTTGGAACACTTTCCCTATGAAGGAAGGTTGAAGCGCTAGGGCCTCTTTAGCTTGGAGAAACAATGGCTGAGGGGTGACATGATCGAGGTTTATAAGATTTTGCATAGGATAGAGCAGGTTGAGAAAGAAGTCCTTTTCTCCCTTTCTCACAGTACAAGAACTCGTGCATGCTCCATGAGGTTGCTGAGCAGTTGGGTTAGAACGGATAAAAGGAAGTACTTCTTCACCCAAAGAGTGATTAACACGTGGAATTCACTGCCACAAGAGGTGGTGGCGGCTACAAGCATGAACGACTTCAAGAAGGAATTAGATAAAGATATGGAGCAGAGGTCCATCAGTGGCTATTAGCCACGAAGTATAGATAGGAACTCTCAGTCTGGGGCAAGTGATGCTCTGTATTCTTGGTGCTGGGGGGGGGGGGCAACAGTGGGAGGGCTTCTAGTGTCCTGGCCCCACTGCTGGACCTCCTGAGGGCACCTGGTGTTTTTGGCCACTTTGTGACAGCGTGTTGGACTGGATGGGCCACTGGCCTGATCCAACATTGGCTTCTCTTATGTTCTTATACAACTGTGTCCTATTGTGAAGTTTCTTTTGATTTCCGTATCTGTTCACTGCCAGCCCATTTTCTTTAACCATCTTCCTGTTTTGTTTGTTTCTTTTACAGTATTAATGTCCATTTTAATGGTGTTTATATGACACTGCTCTTATGCATAGAACAGGTGTCAATTTTAATATGGCTTTTACTGCCTAATATTGGTAGCTTGTTTGGAGGAAAGACAGCCCCTGTTCCATCCCAACTGCTGAGAACAGGGCCCATTCCAGCTTTTGGGAGGCTCTGGGCAGAGAGTTCCCAGGGCTTCCCCCTCTTCCGCCCCCACCCCCACCAGGCCCCCACACGCACCCTCCTTCCCTGCCACCCATGGTCCTGCCTCCCATCCGCCTGTAGATCCTTCTGCTGGCTGCTTGTGAGCTCTCCCACTGCCTATACTCAGTGCCACCTGCAGCCCTCGTGGAACTGGGCTGTGTGTGTAGCAGGGAGCATGGCGGAGCACCAGCAAACAAGTGAGCAGGGGGTTGGCAGCAGTTGACCCTGCCAGAAGCCCTGGGCTCCAGCAACTGGCCCACCTCAGGTAGGGTTGCCATTCCCCCAATGGGGGCGAGGTTTTCCCCAGTTTTTTAGGGCCCCAATCCACTGCTGCTCAGCTGGCAGGTGGGGGGAACCCTGCCCCCAAGCAGCCCCATCTGCACCAATGTGTTTGGTGTGATGTCACCTGGAGGTGATGTTATTGCTCAGGGCACGTTGTGGGGAACTCTATGGTTACCATAGAGTTTTTTCTCAAATGTTAGAGCGTCCGTCCCCCGTCTCCCCTGCAATGATCCCTGCAGGATGACGTCACCTCCAGGTGCTATGCATGCACGCTGAAAACTCTAGGATGAAGAGAGGAGCCCTTCCCCACCAGAACGAAGTAAGGACCTGGCAACCCTAAGCTCAGGGTATGGCGCCTCTAGCCCTGGCTGAGAACCCTGCGAGAGAGGTTAGGCACCATCACCCAGTGAATATCATGGGACAGCAGAGATTTGAACTCAGGCCTCCCCACTCCCAGCACAAACCTTGTACACACCATCTATGCTACCAGCTACACACCGTCTATGCTATACATGGTCTATGCTACCAGCAAGGCCTTGAGAGATCAAAATAGCTCCTCTCTGCCTTGATCTCACCCTGCAGAATCCAACTGCTGGACACTAACCTAAAGGATACCGTATTCCCATGCATATTTTTGTCCTGGCTGCCAGCTGGGTAGGGTCAATCCACCCCTCGATTCAAGCTGATGTCTAGAACAATCGCTGCTCCTAAGAAGGGCCCCAACCGGAGTGTGCCCCCTTGACAGCAGCCCACTGTTTACTTCTGTTGAGCCTACCACTGGCATTATAGGATTTTTGCAGGATCTGTGTCATCCATTCATAAAGAGCTCTTTGTGCATTTGCTGTTATTCTGTCGTAGAGGTCTTTGAATACCGTTGACCTAAAAGACAAAAGCGGCAATTGACGGATGCATTACTTCTGTTCCTTTCTTTCGTTATCACTAGTTTAGCCAAAAGTGTTCAGGGCCTTTGAAAACAAACAAAAGAGATACAAGAGCCAAAATGGCTTCCAAGGCCCTGTTTTACAAAGCCTAGTGTAACTACTTATCTATAGCAAAAGAAGCAGACTCCGAAATTCTTACAGGTTCCGAAAGGCATCTCCCTGAAGATCCTGTGGGAGGCTTGCTATGGTATGGAGCTGCAGATAAGTCATGGAAGAAACTCGCAAGACTTGGCTTAATATATCCACGCATTCCATGGAGTTCAAAATCAGAAAGCACCTCTCCAGTGTAATAAGGAACAAGGTCCTGTTTCCTCCAGGACTTTGGAAAACCTTCTCTCTTATCCGAGCTAGATCTAGTACGATATTTCCCAGTTCCTGTAAACACAGAGTACGTTTCACTGTACTTAAAAAGGCATTATTTAGGAAAGACTGGTACCAACGATTGTAGAAATACAGTGCATTTGTTTTGAGCTATTACTCTGGTAAGTGGTCAGCCAGTCTAGGCTCTGGATTTGGTCTGAGGTCAGGTTGAAGGCAAATAACCACAAAAGTAATTAAAATATATTTTGTATTAAGGCGCAAGAATACTTCAAACGAGAACAAAGAAACTGTGAGGATAAAATAAGAAAGCTGGAAATTCAAATGCTACCTAAAACTGTAACATTGGTTCCAAATATCAGATGTTACAATTCTCAGTTGAAGTTCCGGGAATCCAACATGGCTGTCTCCTGTGAGCCAGCACAGCTAGAAGCTATGGCTCTTGCAAGCAACATTCAAGAAGGCTGCTGTGAGCAAGAGGGTGACTGCTAGGGTTGCCAGCCTCCAGGTGGGGCCTGGAGATCTCCCGCTTTTGCAACTGATCTCCAGCTGACAGAGATCAGCTCTCCTGGAGAAAACGGCTGCTTTGGAGGGTGGACTCTATGGCATTGTACCATGCTGAGGCCCCTCCCCTCCCCAAACCCCACCTTCTCCTGGATCTACCCCCAAAGTCTCCAGGTATTTTCCAACCCAGACTTGGCAACCCTAGTGCCTGCATATTCAGATCTCGGGAAGTCACCATCAGGCTAGAGAATAGACTAGAAACCTACTTCTTATGGGTAAGGGGGCCCTCGTGGTCTCAGGCCTATAGACCAATAGGGTCCCTTGGTGGTGATGTATAGCCAAATTGTTTGGCCAGTAGCAAACTAGATGACCTAAGCGATGGTCTGACTGGGGGAGAAGAAACAAAACCATCTGCAGCTAGAGTCATCCCCTTTCCCACAGGTGCTTAATTGAAGGAAATGAGGCTAATTGGGAGCGGATAACTGGGCTCCTTGACTCCCTCTGCACCTGTTATCTGCAGTTTCACAAGGTCGGTATGCTCTAGCTCTGGCAAAGCTGTTTTTCTGCACTATATTAACCTACAAGCAGGCCGCATCTGAAGCCTGAACCAAACTTTCAAACAGGCAAGGAATTTTAGGGAACCAGTTTTCTTAAGAACATAAGAGAAGCCAGTGTTGGATCAGGCCAGTGACCCATCCAACCCAACACTCTGTCATACAGTGGCCAAAAATAGCAGGTGCCCTCAGGAGGTCCACCAGTGGGGCCAGGACACTAGAAGCCCCCCCACAAGCACCAAGACTACAGTGCATCACTTGCCCCAGACTGAGAGATCCTATCTATACCTTGTGGCTAATAGCCACTGATGGACCTCTGCTCCATATGTTTATCCAATTCCCTCTTGAAGCCGTCCGTGCCTGTAGCTGCCACTACCTCCTGTGGCAGTGAATTTCACGTGTTAATCACTCTTTGGGTGAAGAAGGACTTCCTTTTATCCATTCTAACCCGACTGCTCAGCAATCTCTAGGAGTGTCCACGAGTTCTTGTATTGTGAGAAAGGGAGAAAAGGACTTCTTTCTCTACCTGCTCTATCCCATGCATAATCTTATAAACCTCGATCATGTCACCCCTCAGCCGTCGTTTCTCCAAGCTAAAGAGCCCCAAGCACTTCAACCTTTCTTCACAGGGAAAGTGTTCCAACTCTTTTATCATTCTAGTGGCCCTTTTCTGCACTTTTTTTTTGAGGTGTGGTGATCAGAACTGTACACAGGACTCCAAATGAGGTCGCACCATCAATTTATACAGGGGCATTTTGATACTGGCTGATTTGTTCTCAGTTCCCTTCCTAATAATCCCCAGCATAGCGCTGGCCTTTTCCATCGCAGTCGCACACTGTCTCGATGTTCACGGGATCTCGAAGAATAAGGCAAAAGGGAATCCAGGTGAGTCTTATTATCCAAGACAGCTGTTGTTTCCACTTGCCAAGGGCTAGACCATGGGTCTCCAACCTTTATAAGCCTGTGGCATGGTGGCTGCAGCAACAAAATGGCTGCCAGAAGAGGTGGAGCCAGCCACAAAATTATTGCCATAGCTTAACGTCAGTAACGCAGTATAGATCCTTGTGCTTGTGGTGGCAGCTCGTGCCAAAGCTGCCAACATCTTAAAAAAACCCGCACAGCCAGTCAAATCTCCAAAAGTCATTCCGAAGCCTTGTAGGCAAAAGCCCTACCTGGCCCCGCCCAGTACCTAAAAACACTTGGTGAGCTCCGGAAAAGGAGTTGGTGGCTCCACATTCCAAACACCCGGGCTTGACTCACCAAATGGACCTGCTTGCTTTCAAAGAGGTATTTCATTGCCGTTTGAAAATGCTGACGATCCATCTGACGGAACTCCGATAGCAGCACTTTGGGGTGGTACAAGAGACTCTCCAGGTAATTCCGTATGGACCCCTGAAAAGACAAGAAGGGGATGTTGGAGGGGACATACCAGATTAGGTTATATGTTCACGTGTGGTTGACCGGCTACACTACGCCTTATGTGGCCTGGGACCGACATATCTAAGGGACCGCCTCTCCCCATAGGTGCCCCAGAGAGTCTTGCGCTCTGCGGATAGCCATCTGCTGGTTGTCCCCAGCCTGAAAGATGCTCGCCTAGCCTTTCTCAGCCCTGGCCCCAGCCTGGTGAAACTTGATCCCATCTGAGATCAGGGCCCTTTGTCAGAATCTGCAGATTCTGTCAAGGATTTTTGGGATCTCATGCTATATATTATAACCTGTTTCTGTACCCGTTTTGTAATCATGCCTATTGCTATTAGTTGTTCCTATTGCCATTTGCCATTTGCTTGACCATTGTGAATGTATGCTATGTGACCTCAGGTTTATGGCTTTGACCAGGCCTGGTGTATGTATCTGTTTCCCCGGGAGAATGACAACTTCAAAGCATGGGAACAATGGGCCTCTCACACTCCTGCCTCCGCATTCCATTCATCCCGGCTGGGAGACAGGGGAGGACAGGGACCGTTTCTTATCAACGTGCGAAAGCCTTGGGGAAAGCATTTGTTATGTGAATATGGTTACATCTGAGGGGTCTGGTTTGGGAAGGGAAATTTACTGCTTCACACCTAGCTTTCTTTCCTGTGGCAAGCAAACGGCCAGAGAACCTTTTGCCCGCAGTTTTTTCCCCCTTGTTGATTGGTTACCTATGGGCAATTCAAATTGTGCTGGAGACTATATTAGACCTGCTTCTATTGTATGCGTTATCTCTGACAATAATCCGAGGACCTGTACCAATGTAGAAATTGGAAATAAAGAACTGTGTTTCATCAACAAAGATCTGATCCTTGACTACTTTGAGCAGAAGCCTCACAGATTCTCAGAGATCTGTGACTGGGACTTGGCCGTTCCTGACCATGTCAGACGACGGTACTCTTCCCATCCCTACTACCGAAGATCAGCCGGTGACCCCGGGGGACCAGGGTGCCGGTGGTGGAGGAGGCGGCGGGGAGCCCGAAGTGCCAGTGACTACGGTTCAGGGGGCTTACTACATCCCGTGACCACCTCCTCATCAGAGCGTGACCCCGAGGTACTCATGGAGCAATTTCGGTCGTGGGACCATCGACTTGTGGGTGCACGATCGGAAGGGGGCACGGGTGTCGATCCAGGCAGATCACACCGAACGCGGGAAGCCGAGCTTTCTGGGAGACGAGAGAGAGATGACCTATGGAGGAGAGTGGCGTCCCCCGCCTTTGGAAGAGGAGAGAGGCATACCTTACGGGCCCGATCTCTACAGGGAAGACCAGACCCAAGCCCTGGATCGTATGATGGGAGATTTGCGGTTCCAACTCACCGCAGAATTGCGCGAGCTAGCCCTCGACCTGCAGTACCAGTTCCGAGATGCCCTGATGGCTATGCAAGCAGCTCGCCCAGCCCCGGGAGGGGTCGGACCCCCAGGAGGGGGAGTCCCGCAGCCGCCGGTTCCTCCCGGAGGAGCTCCAGCGGGAGTCGTCCTGCCGCAAGTGCCGCAGTAGGTTCCACCGCCCGTTCCCCGCCCGGTTCCCGCACCCGTACCTGCGCCGGCCCCAGCGCCGGCAGGGCCGATGGTTCGCCCGGCCCCCGCCGATCCATTGACGGCTACTTTCGATGGGGACCCCGAGAAGCTGCGGTTCTTCCTCATAGAGATCGAGCAGTTCCTAGACACCTGGGGACATCTCTACCCCATCGAGAGGGACCGGATTGGCTACATCGGGTCCAAGCTGAGGGACACCGCCAGCGATTGGTACGTGAGCCTGCACAACGCCCCCGGGCCTGAGTTACGCTCCGTGCAGAACTTCATGTGGGCCCTCAGGCACCACTACGAGGACCCCTTGGGAGAAGAAAAGGCTCGGAACCAGTTGTGGAAGCTGACCCAGGGGCGGTCCTCAGTGAGGGAGTACACTGACAAGTTCCGGCGCATAGCAGCCAAGATTCGCGGCTGGACCCAAGACCTTTTCATAGAAAAGTACAGGGAAGGTCTGAATCCCGAGGTGTACGAGACGGTGCTGCGAGGGGGAAGACCGGGCTCGCTAGCCACCTGGATGAGAGCGGCCGCGGATGTGGAAGAACGCTTCACCCTCATCAAGATGGGAACTTCAGCGACTGCCCAAGCAAAAGCTGCTCAGAAGGTGAAGCCCAAACCGAACCTCCAAGAGATCCGGGACGCCCGCTTCAAACATGTGGTGCGGGGAGAGCGGTCACTTCGCCTCGGCATGCCCCCGCCGTGGGGGAAAAGTTCCCAAGACCTCCACCCCGGTAGCCGGGAGCACCCCTAGCAAAGGGAAAACCTCATTTAAGCCCTGGGCACTACAGCTGGAAGGGGCCACGAGCAAGCAAGGAGAGCTGGAGCTGACGGAAGCACAGATGTCGGGAAACTCCAACGGCCTGCAGTGAGCGGCGCAGAACTGCAGGTCCCCATCCATGACGCGCCATCCCCGGTGAGCATCCCTGGCCCTTTACTGTATATGGTAGTGACTGTGATAGCACCCGGGACCGGGACCCACGTCCGGGTCCAGGCCTTAATTGACTCAGGGTGTGCCCGGACTTGATTAGCCCTTTAGTAGTGGACGGGTTGGGGCCTAAGGTCGCCCCATTGAGGGAGCCACTCACGTTTACCCAAATGGACGGATCGGAAATGAAAGAGGCGTGTGTGGCAGAGACCGAGAGACTGATAGTAGGGACGGGGGAGCACTGGGAGAGGAGAGCCTTCGTCATCACTCCCAATACCCAGTTCCCCATGGTATTGGGGAGTCCCTGGTTAAGCTCCCATGACCCCTACATCAAATGGAGCGAAGGGAAAATCTCCTGGGTGGACGAGAAGTGTCAAAGCCATAAGTGGGATGCGGGGTGGGGAGCGGGGCCTCCGGCACCTCTCCAAGCGGCGGCGCTCACTCTGGTGCCGTCCGCCGTCCCCAGGGAGTACCGAGACTTAATGGGAGTGTTCAGTGAAACCGAGGCCGACGAACTTCCCCCCCACAGACTGTCGGATTGTGCCATAGAGCTGATCCCAGGAGAGAAGCTACCAAAGGGAAAGCTCTATTCCATGAGCCCTGCAGAGCGGGAGGAGCTAAGGAAATTCCTAGACAAGAACTTGGAGCGAGGTTTCATCCGCCCCGCTAAGTCCCCATTCGCTGCCCCTGTTCTGTTCAGGAAAAAGAAGGACGGAGGGCTGCGGCTGTGCACAGACTACAGAGGATTAAATGCAGTGTCAGCCTCCAATGCCTACCCCCTCCCCCTTATTAAGGACCTACTAGCAGAAGCAGCCAAAGGAAAGGTGTTTACTAAGTTGGACCTCCGAGATGCATATTTTCGGGTGCGCATCAGGGAGGGGGACGAATTTAAGACTGCGTTTAACACACCGTTGGGGCAGTTCGAATACCTGGTGATGCCGTTCGGCTTAAGTGGCGCGCCAGGGGTCTTTATGAGTTTAATAAATGAAGTGTTACACAAGCATTTATTCAAGGGGGTGTTATGTTACTTAGATGATATCTTGATCTACTCTGCTGATAAGAAAGAACATGTGCAATTGGTCCGTGAGGTGCTGTCAACCCTGTTAAAAAACCAGTTGTATGCCAAGTTGTCGAAATGCGAGTTCCATAGGGATTCAGTGGACTTTCTGGGGTATCGCATTTCCCAGAAAGGGCTAGAAATGGACCCTGCCAAGGTAGAGGCAGTAGTGCAATGGGAAGCCCCCTGAACGAGAAAACAGCTTCAGAGTCTATTAGGATTTTGTAATTTCTACCGCCCCTTCCTAAAAGACTTCGCCACGGTCACTCTCCCGCTAACTGAACTCCTTAAAACCAAGGGGAGGGGCCCGGAAGCAGGGAAGCCCGGGGAGAGAATAGCCTAGACGGAAGATTGCCAAAGGGCGTTCGACACCCTCAAGACCCTTTTTACATCAGAACCCATCCTGGCCCACCCCGATGAAACTAAGGAATTTGTGGTGCATGTAGACGCGTCGGATGTGGCCATGGGGGGAGCCATCTTACAGAAGGGGTCGGATGAGAAGCTGCATCCTCTTGCTTACATCTCAAAAAAATTTAATGAGACAGAGAGGAACTGGTCAGTGTGGGACAAAGAGGCAGCAGCCATACGACTGGCCCTCACCACCTGGCGGCATTGGCTAGAACGAGCACAGACCCCTTTTGAAATTTGGACGGATCACAAAAATCTGGAAGTCTTGCGCACCCAGAGGTCCCTGAATGCGAAACAGCTCCGATGGGCCGATTTTTTTTCAAAATTCAATTTCGTACTTAAGCACTTCCCCGGGAGAGCCAATTCGTTAGCAGACGCGCTATCCAGATTGCCCCAGCACGAGAGTCAAAAGGAAGAAGTGTTCGACTCCATGTTCTCCTCGCAGCAGTTGGGGGGAGCTGTCACCACCAGAAGCCAGAGTAAGCAAGCGGCAGTAGAGTCGTGGGGAGGGACTACTCCCCGGAAGAGGCCGAAGAGCTGGGAAACATAGAGGACTGTTCCCTCCGGGAAAACAAGTGCTGGTACCATGGGGACAAACTCGTGGTACCTCGAACCAGACAAAAAGACATATTGCTGACTTGTCATTCATCAAAACTGGCAGGGCACTTTGGGTTCCTAAAAACGCTTAATTTAGTCCAACGGCAGTTCTGGTGGCCGCGCATGCGCAAGGATGTCTCGGACTTTGTAACTGCCTGCCAAACCTGTTTGATGTGCAAAAAGAGGGGAGGGAAGGTCCCGGGACTGTTGCATCCGTTACCCACCCCCTCTCGCCCATGGGAAGCGATAGCGATGGACTTCATCACCAACCTGCCACCCTCAAAAGGAAAAAACGTAATTTGGGTGGTGGTAGACATGTTCTCGAAACAAGCCCATTTTACCCCATTCAAACAACTACCCACGGCTAAGGGGATGGCTAAAGCTTTTTTCAACCACGTGATAAAGTTACATGCTTTTCCCAAGCGAGTGGTATCCGATCGGGGCAGTCAGTTCGTTGCCAACTTCTGGCAGGAGCTCTTGACTCTAATGGACATTGAACCGGCCTTAAGCTCGGGTTACCACCCAGAGACCGATGGCCAGTCCGAACGAACTAATCAAATCTTGGAACAATTCCTAAGGTGTTACACTAACTACCATCAGGACAATTGGGTTGAACTACTGCCCTTTGCAGAGTACAGTTACAACAATGCTATTCATTCGTCTACGGGCGTGTCCCCGTTCATGGCGGTAGGTGGCTTTGAAGGGAAACCTCTGCCCACCATAGAGGAAACGCCAAACACCCCCCCCCCCCACGGACTTTAAACGCTGGTGGGCAACCTTAGAAGACTCGTGGCCACTGATTGCTAAAACACTGGACAAAGCTAAAGAGGATTACAAGAAGTATGCAGACCATAGTAGAGCAGAGGGCTGGGATTTACAGCCAGGGGATTCAGTCTACTTGTCCACCAAAAATATACATGGATTACAACCCAGCAGGAAATTAGGGTGGAAATATGTCGGGCCCTACAAAGTGTTGCACAAGATTTCTGATGTGTCTTTTGAATTAGAATTACCCAAGTCACTGAGTTCTGTGCATCCTGTTTTTCATTTCAGCTTGCTGAAGAAGAATGCTGGGCCGAATGCATGGCATCCAGTTCCTCCGACTCCTCCTCCACTGATGAAGGGGGAGGCACCCCATTTTGAAATTTCTGAAATCCTTGATTCAAAAATGCGTAGGGGCCGCTTGCTATATCTAGTTAAATGGGTAGATTTTGGCCCAGAACAGAATGAGTGGGTTCGTTCTGAACATGTGCATGCTCCTAAGTTAGTTAAAGCTTTTCATAAAAGCTTCCCAGATAAACCAGGGTAGATTGACTTTTAGGGTAGCAGTGTGTCAGAATCTGCAGATTCTGTCAAGGATTTTTGGGATCTCATGCTATATATTATAACCTGTTTCTGTACCCGTTTTGTAATCATGCCTATTGCTATTAGTTGTTCCTATTGCCAATTGCCATTTGCTTGACCATTGTGAATGTATGCTATGTGACCCCAGGTTTATGGCTTTGACCAGGCCTGGTCTATGTATCTGTTTCCCCGGGAGAATGACAACTTCAAAGCATGGGAACAATGGGCCTCTCACACTCCTGCCTCCGCATTCCATTCATTCCGGCTGGGAGGATAGGGGAGGACAGGGACCGTTTCTTATCAACGTGCGAAAGCCTTGGGGAAAGCATTTGTTATGTGAATATGGTTACATCTGAGGGGTCTGGTTTGGGAAGGGAAATTTACTGCTTCACACCTAGCTTTCTTTCCTGTGGCAAGCAAACGGCCAGAGAACCTTTTGCCCGCGGTTTTTTCCCCCTTGTTGATTGGTTACCTATGGGCAATTCAAATTGTGCTGGAGACTATATTAGACCTGCTTCTATTGTATGCGTTATCTCTGACAATAATCCGAGGACCTGTACCAATGTAGAAATTGGAAATAAAGAACTGTGTTTCATCAACAAAGATCTGATCCTTGACTACTTTGAGCAGAAGCCTCACACCCTTTGGGACCTGTTACAGTTCTGCAGGGCCTGCAAAACAGAGCTGTTCTGCCAGGCCTTTGGTTGAGGCGGCGGGCATCTACCAGCTGGCCTCCCTGTTGTTGTTGTATGCTGCTATTAATGAGACTTCTATGGCTGGGCCCTGGCCCACTTACTCCTGGCAGTAGGAACTGAAAGTTGGAAATTGCTGCACTCAGGGGCGTAGACTTTGTAAATCTCGGGGGGGGGGCTCTTTCGTGCGCGAAGCACACGCACGCGCACGGGACCATGTCCCCGCCGCTTTTCCCCCCGCCCCCCGGCCCCAGGGAGGCAGACCCGGCAGGGGTCCTTGAAGTCGTGGCGGCGCGCTTCCCCCCGACGCTGCAGCTGCCCGCTGCCCAGAGCCAACGCCAGGCCAACCGGCTGCTGCCCCAGAGCCTGCTCGCCGGCTGAGTCAGGGAACCGGCCGGCGCGGCAGAGTCCCTGTGCCCGCCCATTGCGCCGGCTCTGGCCCCCCCTTCACCCACCCCCCTCCTCGGCGGCTGCCTTCTGCCACGCCTGGCACCCCCCAGGCTCCCGGCGGCCCTCCCCACCTCCCCCACCGGCGGGCGCTCCATTTTGCCAGGGGTGGCTGAGCCCCCCCCGGGAAATTTCGGGGGAGGCTCGAGCCCTCGAGCGCCCCCCGTAGTTGGCGCCTATGGCTGCACTGCTCACTTAAACTGTTTTTAACTGGTTTGATTATATTAATTCAGTGTTTGTTATCTATTTAAGAAGAAGAAGGATTGGTTTTATATCCTGCCCTTCACTCGGAGTCTCAGAGCAGCTTACAAACTCCTTTCCCTTCCCCTTCCCACAACAGACACCCTGTGAGGTAGGTGGGGCTGAGAGAGGTCTTTTGAGGACTGCCCTTGAGAGAACAACTCTGAAACAACTTGTGACTGACCCAAGGTCATTCAGCAGCTGCATGTGGAGGAGTGGGGAAATCAAACCCGGTTCTCCCAGATTAGAGTCCACGCACTTAACCACGACACCAAACTGAATCATTTAAGATTGTATTGGAATTTATTGTTGTGACCTGCCCTGAGCCCACTTGCGGGAAGGGCGGGATATAAATCGAATATTAAATAAATAAATAAATAACTTACCAGTGTTCCAGCACCGACAAGAGAGGTCATGACAAATAGCGAATGCTTAACACTGGGATGCAGTTCACTGTACACCAATCCTAAATTAATTGTCCTTAAAGGGCATAGAAACCCAGTCCACCAGGTTTCCCATGCACATCGCTGAGCCGAAATGAACAGCACAACAAGGGCGCTTGGTTCATCCCATCCTGTGCAGAGGTGGACCATGGAAAGCTCCCTCCACCAGTGGAAGGCACATCCATGAGTGGAACAAATCTGTAAGATCCAGCCCAGTAGGTCCTTATTCCAATTACTTCAAGCAACACATTTAAAGCTACCTTGGTGGCCCTGATTGGGCTGAAAGGCAGAATATAAACCTTGTAATAAAGAAACACATGAATTTTAAACAAATTATAAACATTTCTTTCATTTTTTTTACATGCTGCTATACAGCTGATTTGGCAAAGTGGCTGGGCTACAAACCAGCATGTCCTGGGTTCTGGTCTTGACGCCTCCACAAACTCACAGTGGAAGCCGTGGGTAAGATGCTGTCTCTTGACTCCAACTGCCAGCCTCTGCTGCAATATGGGGATAAAAATCCTGACCCACCTTTCAGGTCTGTTGTACTGTTTGCTATATACTGTACATTAATTGATTTGAACCCCTGAAAAAATGCTGTTATTATGTGTACACACACCTGTAGGCTGTTGTAAGTAATTACAATATTCCGAGAGTGGAAATACGCCATGATTTTGCTAATCATATCTGTGGTCCAGAAATTAGTGCTGTAGAAGAAAACAGAGGCCGGAAAAAAGAAAACAGTATATTAGATTGTTCATCCAGAAAATAAAATATGTATATAACAAGAACATTCCCATGCTAACTCAGCAGTCTTGTTATCATTAGATACTATTTACCTTTAACACCAAAGAGTTATCCAATAACCTAGATGAGCATGTCAAGGGCTTACAATGAACATAAGAACATAAGAAAAGCCAATGTTGGATCAAGCCAATGGCCTACCCAGTCCAACACGCTGTCACACAGTGGCCAAAAATAGCAGGTGCCACCTCCTCTGGAAGTGAATCCCACGTGTTCATCACTCTTTGGGTGAAGAAGTACTTCCTTTTATCTGTTCTAATCTGACTGTTCAGCAATTTCATGGAGTGCCCACAAGGAGTTATTGTATTGTGAGAAAGGGAGAAAAGTATCTCTTTCTCTGCCTGCTCTATGCACCACGCATAATCTTGTAAACTTTGATCAGTTCAACCCTCAGCCATCGTTTCTCCAAGCTAAAGAGCCCCAAGCGCTTCAACCTTTCTTCATAGGGAAAAGTGTTCCAACCCTTTTAGCATTCTAGTTGCCCTTTTCTGCACTTTTTCCAATGCTATAATATCTTTTTCGAGGTGTGGCGACCAGAACTGTACCCAGTACTCCAAATGAGGTCGCACCATCGATTTATACAGGGGCATTATGATACTGGCTGATTTGTTTTCAATTCCCTTCCTAATAATACCCAGCATAGCATTGGCCTTTTTCATTGCAGACGCACACTGTCTCGATAACAGGATAGTACCTACCAGTGTTTCCTCTAAGATGAGTTAGTCTGAGCTAGCTCACAGATTTTTAGACTCCGGCTCACACATTTTTGTCTTGGCTCAGGAAGGAAGTGGCCCCAGAGCAAACTAATTTATGCAGTAGCCAAATCGCTCGCTCACAACTTTATTGCCAGCAGCTCACAAAGTAGGATTTTTGCTCACAAGACTCCACACCTTAGAGGGAGCATTGGTGCCTACTGGACAGCACCCGTAACATCCTGTTAGTCGTTGTGACAGGTAGAGCTAAGAAAGGTGCTTGAGAGACACAGCAGCCAATGAGCGCCTATAGGATCTGTACTGGTGGACTTAGGAGCTGATGGGGGGAAGTTAGGACACTAAGGTTGAGAGAAGGTTCGGATTGGAGGGTCAGGCTGACAGGAATGTAAAGATCTGAGGGGAGAAAAGATCTGTGGTTCAATTTCTTTGTTGAGGGAATGGAGTGCTGTAGGAGGTCAGCAGGATTTTTGCTGAGCCTGGGACGTACCTAAGAGGCAACAGAGTGTTGTGGTGAAATGATATTAACCTGCTTGGGAGAGTGTTTCCCTGGGGCATATACCCAGCAGAGCCCAACAATACACATAATTAATATTTATCTCAGTTTATATGTGTGCTTTTTAAATAATTTTTTGTCCTTGTTCATGTTATACATGTCAGTTTTACCTCAGTGATCAATCCAGGCTAGGGTTACCAGGTCCCCGCTGACCGCTGGTGGTGGGTGGGTGGGGGATAGGGTTGCCAGAGCCAGGTTAGGAAACTTCTGGAGATTTGGGGGTGGAGCTGCTGGGGAAGGGACATCAGTTGGGGGACAATGCCATAGAGTCCACTCTCCAAAGCAGTAGGGCTGCCAAGTCAGCCCGGGGGGCGGGGGATCCCCTGTTACAGGGGTTCCCGATCCACCGACCAGCATTCGGCCGGCGGGGGAAACCCCACCCCTGAAGTCGTTCAGCCAGGACGACTTCCCCAACGTAATGATGTCACCCGGAAGTGACGTCATCACGTTGGGGGCGTTGCCAGGGCGACACTCTGGCAACGCCCCCAATGTGGTGACGTCACTTCCGGGTGACGTCACCGGGCGCACGCGCTTTGTGCGCATGCCGGGGGAGCTCCTGGGCAAAGGAGGACTCCCCCCCACCGGTGAGTAGAATTGACTTGACAACCCTACAAAGCAGCCATTTTCTCCAGAGGAACTGATCTCTGTAGTCTGGAGATGAGCTGTAATTCCAGGGGATCAATGGAATCAGGCTTGGGTGGGTTTATACTCAGGCCCAGATTGTATCCTCAGGTTTTAGAATTCTCCCTGGCAACATGAAGTGTTGAGCTTTGCCTCAGAGTCATTAGAGATATTCTCCAGAGTGAGGTGGCAAGATTCAGGACTTGCAGGCTACGGTTCCTCTTCGTAGCTGCTGTCACTCCTTGCTTTTGCCCAAAGGGGGCTTAGAATCCTAGAGCTGGAAGGGAATCTCCAGGGTCATATAGTTTAACCCCCTCCACAATGCAGGAAATTCACAAATACCTCCCCCTCCACACATGCCATGACCACTGTTCCAGAAGATGACAAAAGCCCTCCAGGATCCCTGGCCAAAGCGGCCTGGAGAAAATTTGCTTCCTGACCCCAAAGTCGCAATCAGCATTTCCCTGGACATGTGAGAAAGAGCCACAGGGACTAAGCAATGAGGCAACCCTTCCTGCCCTCCCTCTCATGATCTGCCTAAGTTCACACAATCAGCACTGCTGTCAGATGGCCATCTAGCCTCTATTTGAATACTTCCAAAGAAGGAGAGCCCACCACCTCCCGACGAAGCCTGTTCCACTGAGGAACCACTTAACTGTCAGGAAGATCTTCCTAATGTTTAGCCGAAAACTCTTCTGATTTAATTTCAACCCGTTGATTCTTGTCCGACTTTCTGGGGCAATAGAAAACAACTCTGCACCATCCTCTATATGACAGCCCTTCAAGCACTTGAAGATGGTTCTCATGTCACCTCTCAGTCGTCTCCTCCAGGCTAAACAGACCCAGCTCTTTCAACCTTTCCTCATAGGACTTGGTCTCCAGACCCCTCACCATCTTCGTTGCCCTCCTCTGGACACGTTCCAGCTTGTCCATATCCTTCTTAAATTGTGGTGCCCAAAACTGAACACAATACTAGAGGTGAGGTCTAACCAGAGCAGAGTAAAGTGATCACATCACGTGATCCCATCCTGACACCACCACACAGGACAAGATAGCAGGTAATTGGGGATGCTGCTGTTATGCCCTGGTGAGTTAGGGGGCTACTGGTGGACTCTCTGAAGGCCTAGACACCTTCCTCAACACCATCCCTGCTTGTGAGCTACGGTGTGACAAGGAGACCTTTATCACATGTTTTAGGGAAATCTCCACCCTTAGGACACGTCTCTGCTTATTCCAGTCTAATTCCAGTACGTAGAACCCTAATTATGCATTTACCTTTGAAAATGAAGTATGTCCAGGAAAGCTAAACAAAAGAAGACATACCCAAAAGTTAAATGTTGTACCACGTAAGGAGAATTTAACCCCCCTCCCCAATACTTGTGCAATTACCATTGAGATACTTTCCAGCAATGACATCTTCCTAAGAGCAAATCAAACAGACAAATCATTGCAAGAATAAAAACGGGGGGAATGACGAAATATGGGTTGAAAATAATGAAGGAAAATACAAACACTAACCATAGTCCTTTGTAGTTGCGGAGGCAGATCTAGGAGGGAAATTGAACAAAACCCAACTTACAAATGCATAAAACAAGGTGGGATATATGGGGGGGGGGGGGCTGCTAATGTTTCAGGGAATGAAGGGTACAGATTTGGGGACGACTTCTTGTAGGACTGCCTGCTGGCCTCTACTTGTACTCATTTGCTTGTCTATTTGTGAGTAAAATAAAATTTACAAGTACATCTTGAGTCTCTCCATGACCCAGAGTACCCTGATCTCATCAGATCTTGAAAGCTAAGCAGGGTCAGCCCTGGTTGAGTCCAGAGTTACTCTTCAGAGGTAGATTCAGGTGGGGTAGCTGTGTTGGTCTGAAGCAATAGAACAAAGCTTGAGTCCAGTGGCACCTTGAAGACCAACAAAGTTTAATTCTGGGTATCAGCTTTCGTATGCTTGCATGAAAATAATCGTGCATGCACACAAAAGCTTATACCCAGAATTAAACTTTGTTGGACATCAGGGTGCCACTGGACTCAAACTTTATGCAAAGATAGGCACCTCTGTGTATCTTCTGCTTTGAAGACCCTATGGCTGAAGCTTAGGATGCGGCTGAAGTTGAACCCTGGTAACGCTCTCCTGGAACGACAGTTCCTCCCTAAGAACTATTTTTTTCTTGGTTAAGAACTCATAATGTCTAGCTTGTAATCAGACAACTTAACTGATTGCCTCATTTATTTATTTACTTCGTTCAGACCCGTTTTCTCCCCTCACCTCAGAGTGGCTTATGGCCTTCTCCCTGTCTCCATTTTATCTTCTCAAAAAGTAACGTCACGAGAGGGGTTAGGCTGAGTGTGTGTGACTGGGCCAAGGTCTCCGAGCAAACTTCCGTGGCAGAGCCGGGTTCAGGCCTGGGTCTCCCGGATACTAGTCCAACACTCTACCTCCTATTTCGGGGTGCCCCACATGGTGCCTGTGGACAGAATCCCTGACACCCACCAAGTATTTTCAGAACTTGGGTGGAGCCGGGGGGGGGGGGCCTGCTCAGAAAGATGGGGGACCGCTGCACTACACCATGCCAGTTCCCATTAAAAGAAGAAAACACTGTATTTGAAATAACATAAATAGTGCATCTTAAGATATTTTTCTCTTGCATGTAATGCAAATCATGGAAACATTAACAAGTTTGAAGTGCCCAGAAGGTTCAGCTCAAAGGCCCATCAAATGTAGCATCCTGTTTCCCTTAGAAGACGATGAGATGACTCTAGAAAGTCCACATACAAAGTGCGATGGCCAACCCCACCCTCATTGCTGCCTCTTCAACAACTGGTATTCAGAGGTATACTCCCTCTGAACATGGAGGTTCCTTTTCACCTTTGGTAAGCCATATATTCTTCTGTGAGTGGAGCCTGGAATTCTCTCAGAATTACAGCTGATCTCCAGACTACAGGGACCAGTTTCCCTGGAGAAAATGGGAATTTTTGAGAGAAAACTCGGTCTACCAGAGATTCTAGGAGAAATCCCTCCCCAAATTCCCCCATCCACAGGCACCACTGCTAGAACTCCAGGAATTCCCCAGGCCAGAGTTGGCAACCATACCTCCTGTCATACCAACGAAGATAACCTAGAAAGGCATCCAATACTTTTGTTCCTAAGTATCACTCTTTTAATATCTTTTAATAGACCCCCCCCCCAAATATTTCTGAATTCAGAAAACAAAATTATCTTACCCTGACTGACGTTCTGGCGACTTTCAGGCTTGGCATGATTTGTGAATATCAGTAAGAGAAATATCCTTAGACTCGGTGGCATTGCTCCTCTTGTTCACTGAAGTTAAAACAGTCAGATTAGAAAAGGGCTGGGGGTGGGGGGACAACAAATAGTTTCCCCTGAGCTTTGACATTTTAAATCAATACATTTGCTTTGCTTGGTGCAATAGAATTTTAGGGTGGTTTTTAAAAAAAAAACTTGTATGAAATAAACAACAACCCCAGGGGATATATGCACAGCCCTTTCTTATTCGATCTTTAAATATTTTAACAACAGGGCTTGGATTTATTACTTTTTTATCGATAAGACTCGTTCTGTTAAACTGTTCCTAAACCATTATTTGCGTTTGACTGAAGCTAGAAATAATTGTTGCTCTTTTGGGGGGAGGGGGTGTCTGTTGTTACTAAAAAAGCTCGTCAGCTGATCTGTCCAACCAATGCATCGGTGAACTGCAGCAATCCTCTATCTTTATACATTAAGAACTTGTGCTGACCATACAATCCCCCCCCCCCAAACTTCATGTATAGGCTCACAACTGATGAACGCAGGAGTCTATAGCACTGACAATAGCGTGATTGAACACGATGAACATCTGATCTTGGGAACCGGCTTGCTTGATTAGACCCATCCGTCCTCAGCCCTCTGAAAAACAAACTGGGCTCTCCTCTTTCAGAGCTTCCTTGGGGATTTCTACAGTACATCGATGCCATTCATAAGGATCCGGTTTCCCAAACAATGAACGGGCTTGTGTTTATTTCCTCCCTTTGCCCTATTAATTTTACAGTGAGGTTTGTGATTACCACGCTGCGGCTTGAACAAATCCAAGCCTCCTCTCTCTGCCATTCCCCATTCCATTATTCAGTTGTCCATAGATCACAGCTTGTTATTATACCGCCTATTTTACGAGGAGATTCGTTCCCCATATCTCACCCCTGTTCTATCCAAGCTTTCGGGAGGATCCGATACAGTCTATACATATCTCCTCTTCCTCGCAGATCTATCAAATGAGACCACCTCTAAAGTGGCCAGATTCTGTGCTGAGGCTTTGACCATAAGAAAACAGATATTCTAAACCTTTTAATAACTTTTAATGCATAATTAATTACACCTACAAGCCTATGGATTTTGATCCTTGTATACATTTTATCAGGGCTATTTTTGGGCAGGAACGCACAGTTCTGGCTGGCTTCTGAGTTGGTCATGCCTACGGCCTTCCCCCCTTGGGTTCCCCAGGGCCTCGCAAGCAGTGGGGCGTCTGGGGAAGCCAAAGTTTAAACTGCCTCCCCTCCTCGGGTTCTTCATGAGTCCCGCAAGCCCTGGGGCACCTGGGGAAGCCGATCCTGGGAGGGAGCTGTGCTGTCAGGGGTGTGGCCTAATATGCTAATGTATTTCTGCTGCTGGGTGTGGCCTATTATGCTAATGAGTTCCTGCTGGGCTTTTTCTACAAAAAAGCCCTGCATTTTATATTTGTATGTAAACTCCACTGGTAAACTGCAGTTGGATGATCTTTCAGTCGTAATAAATGTTGTTATTTAGCAAGCAAGTTAATTCCTGCACCATCGATACCCTAAGGCAAGAATATGCCCTAGAATGGCACCGTGCTACCACTTATTGTCTCCCAGCCTAACCTACCTCACCAGGTAGCTGCTGTGGGGATGAAATGAGTGAGGGGGGAATGATGTTATAAGCCTGCATTTGGTTTCCATTGAGGAGAAAGAAAGGTACACATACATAAATACATAAAATACAAACAACAAAAAGCCGAAGTGGACAGCACGACATTAAGAGCTCAGTGCACCAAGAAACAGTATGCATTCAAAGGCTATTTGGAATAGATGTGTTGGAAGGCCTACAGAGAAGGTCCTTTGCAAGAGTCCCGTTGTTTAGGAGCGGCAGCTGAGAAAGTCCTCCCCCAAGTCTCTGCTAACTGTATCCCAGACAAGGTGGGTCCCCACAGAAAGCCTTTCCGGCTGCCCTTACGGTGGATAGTTGCCAACTCTGGCTTGGGAAATTCCTGGATATTTGGGAGCCTGGGGAGGTGGACTTTGGGAGAGGAAGGGAGCTCCACTGGTATGTGGGTTCAAAGAGTTTATCCTCTGAAGCAGGGGTGGCCAAACTCGCTCAGTGTAAGAGTCACATAGAATAAACGTCAGATGTTTGAGAGCCGCAAGACAGAAACAAATATTACACACACGTTTTAATTTCTTTAACTATGCAGATTTGCTGTTTATTAACATCAAATGAGACTGCCAAAGATAAAAACAAAAGGGGTAAAAACAGATATTGATACTGATATTTATTTGCTTCCTAATGATGCTGATTTGTCTAAGAGAGAGAGAAAAAGAGAGAGAAGGAAAGGGAATGAAAGAGGTGGACAGAAAGAGAGAGAGAAACAAAGAAAGCAAATAGATGGGAGGAGAAGGAAGGAAGAAAGGAAGGAAGGAGAAAAATAATGCCTCCCCTTTGCTTCCCCAGCTGCCCTGCCGGGAGCCATACAATATGTGTGAAAGAGCCACCTGTAGCTCCTGAGCCACAGTTTGGCCACTCCTGCTCTGAAGCAACCATTTCCTCCAACAGAACTGATCTTTGTAGTCTAGAGATGGGAAAACTACAAGCCCTACCTGGAGGATGGCAATACTAGTGGAGATAGTCCTTTAGGAACTTTGGATCCAAGACATTTACAGTTTGAAAGGTCAAACTCAGTTAGGGGCGCCAAGTCTTAGAAGCCACAGATCTAGTAAGGAGTGGGCCCCATCCAGGGACAGAGCTCAGCCTAAACTCCATCAATCCAGTTGAGGGACCAGTTGGGTCAAAGGGCAGAGCCCGTGAGTCTAGGAACAGACCTGAGGAGCTAAAGGGCAGAGCTTAGAGATTAACCAATTAACCTAAGATGGACAATGGTTTTTCTGTCTCTCTTCACTTCTTTTCTGTGGCTAAGGAGATATCAAGAGGGAAAGGGAAGCAGAAGAGGCAGCCCAAGACCGCTACAGCATGGAAAGAAGCTGCTTTTGAGGTCCACCAATGACTTCGGATGAAGATGCAAATTAGAATTAGCATCAAGCAAAGGTACAGCACTGCAAACCCCCTGATATACAGCACTGCAAACCCCTTTGCCTTAAAAAGCACTAAACAGTTTGGACCAACCCCCCCCCCCAACCCCCCCAGAATGACTTGTGGATGTTCTGTTGCCACTCTGAATGCCTCTGCCCCAGAAACATCATGAGTACCGGGCTAGAAAAGAAATTCTCCAGGTGCTGAATTTCTGTATTCAGGAACAAATTCTGAGCTTGTGCTGATTCACGGAATACACAGGGCCCATGGGATATTTTTACTTGTGAAAGGATATTGTTTAAAAATAAATGATTGTGCATTGAGACATATAAAGTTTCCTTTCCGTGATTTTTCGATATTGGATTCTGAGCCCAGAAGGTGAATAACTGCAAGCTTTCCTTTAACTGACGTTTTCCACGTGGCAGCAGTATTGACTTCCCTGCCTTATCACTGGACTCTTGGAGGGGAAACGGAGCCCTTGGAGCTGATCTCTGCTTGGGGTTACACTCCATTGGCTATGCTCAACACCCAGAAGGCTTGATTAACGATAACGGTGGACACAGAAAGATAACTTCAACATCCCTGGCATAGGAATGCCAGTTCCCCTGAGGAAGAGGGAGACCCAGGGCTGGCATCTGAAATCAGTGTCGGGCAGTTGACAAGGCCCACAGTTCAGATAAAGGCCTGCCGCTATCGATGCCGCTATCTTTGATTGGTCTCATGTGGATGTCACACCATTTTTATTCATTATGTAGTTCACTAAAAGCCTTTCCACCACAGATTCTTGAAGTGGGTTACAATAGTGCCAGAAGTTACAATAAACCAATTAAAAATATAAAAACCAGCCTTCAAACTTCAAAATCAGCCAAAATGCAAACATTTCTAAGAGATATTAACTTCCGATTTCTAGGTGGCCGGCAATAGCGACATCATGGTCTTTTTTAAAGCTTAGGGCAACTCAAACTTTTCTAGGGACCACCAGGCCTCGCTAACTCCACCCTGGCCCAGCTTGACTGTTTCTTATTTAATTTAATTGATTTATACCCTGCCTTTCTCCCCCGTGAGGACCCAAAGCGGCTTACATCATTCTCCTCTCCTCCATTTTATCCTCACAACAACCCCGTGAGGTAGGTTCAGCTGAGATTGTGTGACTGGCCCAAAGTCACCCAGCGAGCTTCCAAGGGGGGATTCAAACCTTCTAAATGTTAGTCCACTACGCCACACAGGCTCTCGTCTTAATAGAAAGAAGGTAGTACTGACTACTTAGATTTTCATCAGAAAAATATGTCAGGGAGGAAGGGACGACTCCATATGTCAACTGCCCTGAGCCAACGGTAGATACATGGGATACACATGAAATAAATAGATAATATAACAACCCTGTAACACAGGCAGATATTATCAAATAATAAGTAAAAATACCTGGAGTCAGATGTCCTCAATTCAAAAAGCTTGACACCGTGATTGTAACGTATCTTGGTCTGAAATACAATGGCAAGCTATTTGGTCTTCTAACCTATTTTCAACAAATGCCTTAGATATTAAATTACAAAACTTTAAATTGTATTCACGTTGGTATATGACCCCACTATGCTTATCTCACGTGAAACCATTTTTTGTTCCACTTTGTTGGAAGGCTTGTGGAGAAATTGGGACTTTTAAACACTGTTGGTGGAGTTGTCCACTTATAGCAATCTTTTGGCTGAAAATTGTTAACCTTATTAATGATCTCTTGAGTTGTTCTATCCCACTAACGAATGAGTCAGTTCTTTTAAACTACTGGCCAGCTTTGACGTCAACAAAGCAGACCAAAGACTTGGCATCACTTTTTTTAATAGCAGCCAAGACTTTAATTGCTCAAAAATGGAAAGCAAAAGACTGTCCAACGATACGACAGTGGTTTATGAAACTTTGGGACTTAGCTGCGATGGACAAACCAGCTCTTCAACTTATAAGTCTAGAAAATTCTGCTGCAAAAAACAACTTTTTGGAAAAACGGTTTCCATTTTTTGACTATATCTTGAAAACACCGAAAACCTGTTGTGCGTTACCTAAGAAATATTTGAACTTTGTATTTTACTAGTTTATAAGACAAAAGTTATTCTTCTATATGTTTATATTGTTAGAATTTGTTGTTATAAGTTTATAGTTGTTTTTTTAATTATTGTTTATTGTAAGTATATTACAATTTAATAAAATATATATTTTTTTAAAACTCTATGATTCTGTGAGGTGGCTGAATAAAGCCTGCCCTCACCTCCCGACTGCTGATATTCCTCGGAGGTTTCCCATCCAAGTACTTGCCAGAGTTAACCCTGCTTGGCTTCCGAGATCTGACGAGACTGGGCCTGCCTGGGCTATCCATGTCAGTCTTGAGGTCACCTTGGGAGTTCATGACAGAGGCAAAATTCGAATTGAGGACATCTTGAATTAGCGGCCCAGTTTCTTAACCACTGAATAAAACCAGCTCATCTGGTTATGATGGCAAGTCTTCAGGTTCAGTGACAAACAGAAGACAGATACTACTTTTCACATTAGAATACTCTGGGTAAATCTTACGTCTGTATCTCAGAAATGTAAACAATCACTGAATTTCGTTTGTGTCTGAAAGGTACCCTTGAAATAATCCTTTTATCTCTGACATGGTGTGTGTGTGGGCGGCTACAGGCATTGTTTAAAAAAAAAATTGCTCCCCTTCCAAAAGAAACACAATACAGATTGAATGAATGATGACCGTGTTACCGCTTGAAATGAGTTTGACTCTTTATATTAACAAGCTCTCTTTCTTCATTGTTGCCAAGAGTCAAAACTAAAATGGGAGACATTGAATTGATTCCCTTTCAGCAACATCGGAAAACCTAATAACTGTTATTCTTCAGAAACTTGAACTAAATAAATATAGAGAATGCCAAACAATAAAACCCATGCTGTCAGAATGTATATAACTACAAACGCATCCAAAAATGTACTTTCCATATCTCCTATATATCTGTAGCTATAGATATAAACAATTAATTATCAAATAAGAATGTAACACATGCCATCTCCTCATCATAAATAAACTGGTGCAGCTGATCTGGCCTCAGCTAGAGTGTCAGAAAACAGATTATTTTATGGAGCAATTATTATAAGACATTTTTTTTCTGAAGCATTAGTCATGCATCTAACAAGTACAGACTGTGGATATCAATTTTCCTGGATCAGAACACAGTTACTCTTGTTCTACAAAACTGAAAAACAGACGTTTTCTTTTAAAAAGGGAAAATGAAATACACCCCCAAAGTTAAGCATGGAAAGATGAAAAGAGAGGTAACCTCTCTCAAACTCTGACTCACCCCATGCAAAAAAAATCAGCAATTTCGGTCAAAACTCTGGAAGTTGCCACCAGTATTTTTGCTCACCGCCACTGTAAATGAGCTGGGTTTGCTTTCTCTGAACGCTTTCTGCTTTCTCTGTGGGAGAGGACGGCAGAGCTGGGAGGGCTCCAGGAGTGAGTGTAGTTTGATGACTGAGAGAAAAGTAAAAGCGGGGGGGGGGGGGCGAGAAAGAGGATGAACGTGAAAACAATTGATGTCTGGAAAATTAAGACCTGGGCCCGGGGGGGGGGGGGGATGTCTATGAGGTGTGCGCACACACACAATTTGAGCTTTCTCTGTGCTCTGCAACGTAATACTTCGGCGGCTCCATCCCAAACACATCAGTCACCTGAACCCGAGGCCTGGTGGTAATGAGGTTGCATACAGTGTGGAGGGAGTCAAAAGGATTGAGCATTTCATTTTTCAAACAGAAGACGAATAAGAGGATGAGGAGGAGACTGGATTTATACCCCACCCTTCACTACTCGAAGGAGTCTCAGAGCAGCTTACAATCTTCCCTGTGGGGTAGGTGGTGCTAAGAGAGCTCTGAGAGAACTTGTGAGTGACCCAAGGTCACACCAGCAGGCTTCGTGTGGAGGAGTGGGGAATCAAACCTGGTTCTCCAGATTAGAGTCCCGCGCCACTCTTATCCACTACACCAAACCGATGTTTGCTCTGCAGGTGGAAAGTTAGCACTTATGAGTTGTCAACCTCTAGGCAGAGCCTGTAGAGCTCCTAGAATTACGACTGATCTCCTAGAATCTCCTAGATTTCCAGACTAAAGAGAGCAGTTTTCCTAGAGAAAACGGCTGCTTTGGAAGGCATACTCTATGGTATTATGCCTTGCTGAAGGGCCCCCTGCCATCCTCCCCCGGCTCCACCCCCAAATCTCCAGGAATTTCCCCAGCTGGAGCTGGCAACCCTATCAGTACAACATGCTTTGCAGCCTGATGTACTAGTTTTGTTTCTTTGAGTTGCAGGCAGTTTTTACACGGAGGAGCGTTTAAAAATTGTGATCGCTACTTATCCTTTGAAGCAGCACAGCTACCCCAGAATTCCGCCTCCTAATTCTGCTGCGTGTCAAGACCAGGCTGGAGAGACGGGAAAGGGCAGCTTGGCACTTTGGGGCAGGATATGCTGAAGGAGGACTGCTGGGAAAGATTCCAGAACCCCTGTGAAACCAAAGGTCCAGCAACAGTATTGGGTTATTATGAAGAAGAGGAGTTAGATTTATGCCCTGCTCTTCACTACCCGAAGGAGTCTCAGAGAGGCTTACAATCTCCTCTCCCTTCCCCTCCCCATGACAGACACCCTGTGAGGTAGGCGGGGCTGAGAGAGCTCTTTGAGAACATCCCTTGAGAGAACTGCTCTGAGAGAACTTGTGACTGACCCAAGGTCACCCCTACAGCTGCATGTGGAGGAGTAGGGAATCAAGCCCGGTTTTCCCAGATTAGAGTCCATGCTCTTAATCACTACACCAAACTGGCTCTCTGAAGTCCTGGAGGCATTTCTAAACCTCTGAGTCAAACAGAAATGACACCTAAATTTTAAAATTTGAGTGTCTTCCACAAAGCTTCATCAGTACCATATGCATGTGGGGCTTGCTCTATCAATTCCGAGTCTACTAGCATCTGATGAGACCAACAAGATTTTCGGGGTAGGAGCTTTCGAGAACCAAAGATCCTTTCGTTGTTACAGCGGACAAAGGAATTATCTCAGCACAGGCATTTATTCTTCTCAAGGGAACAGGATCACAATTCTTGCATTACACTGCCACCTAGGTGGAAGGAGGTGGATTTAACACACAAGACCATGAGATGTGGTCACTTCATTTCAAATTATTGTGAAAGAAGTTCAACTGGGCATTTCATCTGAAGGACGCAAAGGCAGTGATCGTTTTTTTGTTCCTGAACTGACTTTCAAAGCCAACAGCATGGAAGTTTTTGCCAGTGACCAGGCACCAGGCCATAGCCGAAACAGGTTTTGCATACTGATGGCCCCAGGTCCCATCCTCAGCATCTCCAGCTAGAAGAATCCCCACTAACAAGTGCTGGGCACTTTAAGAGACTTTAAGAGATCTGCTCCCAGCCCAAGCAGACAATACTGGGCTATGTGCATGAATGGTTTGGCTTGGTAGCTTTCAATGTTCATGCGCTTTACAGGAAGGTCCACAGAATACTGGCAGAGCACATGGCATCGATCCAAAAGGTTTCAGATTCTATCTCCAGTTAAAAGGAGCGGGGACAGATCTCTGCTGCCGTTGGTATGGGACAATGTGGGTGAAGTCACACAAACATGCGAAGCTGCCGTATCTGGTGTCAGACTACTGGTCTGTCAGAGACAGAATTGTCCACTCTGGCAGGCAGCAGCTCTTCAGGGTCTTTCACACCACCTGTTACTGAAGATCCGGGAAGTGGAGATGCTGGGGACTGAGCAGCCAGTCGCACTGAGCCAAGGCCCCTCTGGGCTCCAAGGAGGCTCCTCCATCTTCTACGGGTGAGAAACGACAGACCCACCCAGCTGGGCTCCATTAGCGTAAATGAACCTCAGAGGCGGGCGTCATCTCAAAAAAAGTTTTTTATTAGCATGATTAAAAACATGTGCTGAAGACTGACAGATAAAATAATGTCATTAAACATGGAAGAGAAGTCCATTCCGACCACTTGTTCATCCACCCAGTTTTGTCTTATATCAAATGGACCGCTTATTGCCAGCACCGGTCTTCTGATGAACTTAAAAAAAAACAAAACAGCTGAAATGTTATCCGTTGGTTCAGTATCCTGGGTATTGCTGGATCATGAGTCCTACTGTCATTAGGTATAAAAATATCTTTGATTTATTGTCGGATTGCGAGTGCATTGTCGGGGCGGGGGGTTCAGAAATCAACAAAGGAATAGTTCTGCCTTTAAAAAAAGTCCTTCCCCCCCCCCTTTCACATACTACAAAGAAATTAGCACTTTGACCTTTTAGACTTCTTCATACATGATGCTGATTTCGAATGACAACCACTAAAAGAAAAAAAAAAATCTCATTCCTTCCTCCCTTCTTGCAATTAATAGGAAAAAAAGAGAATCAAAAACGCTTCATTCACTGGCTGCTTCTTGGGTTTGGCCGCAGGGGGGGGGGGGGGGAGGCCGTCACACGGGCTTGAGGACAAAGACGGCGTCATCCAAGACGTAGAAGTCATTGTACATGTCCCCTTCGCACAGGTATGGCAGTCTAGTGAAAGCCTCTATGGCAAAGCCGGCTTTCCTGAAAACCTCCGGCAGGCTGTTCACTTGCTCCTCCCACGTCTGTCCTTTGATTTCCAATACTTCAGAAGGCTTGTCCCATTTGCCACCTACTGAGAAAGCACAGAGATTTGTGTTTAATTAAGTTGAGAATTGCAAAAATGTATGAGAGAGAAAAAGAGAGAGAGAGAGAGAGTGTATGTCTGTAAAAGTTCAGTTCTCTTGCCTGAACTGTGATCGGCAAAGTCCCCAGTTTGCAAAAACTTAAGCAAGCTGCCCTTGAACAGACATGAAGCTGCCTTCAGCTGAGTCAGACCATTGGTGCGTCATGGTCCGGACTGCCTACTTGGCCTGCCAGCACCTCTCCAGGGTCTCGGGCAGAGGCCTTTCACACCACCACCAACCGGATCTTTTTAAGGGGAGATGTTGGGGATTGCACCCGGGACCTTCTGCATACAAAGCAGATGCTCTACCACTGAGCCACAGTCTCTTCCCCTTCTACAGTTCCTCTCTTCTCTCAGCACCTCTCCCACCCACCCCCCAATATGCAATATGCAGATAACTTTACAGGACTGTTGCAAAGGTGATCATAAGATGATGTATGTGAAGCTCCTTGGAGACTTACACTGCCATGCTAAGCAGAGTTCCACTCTTCTTAGTTCACTGAAATCAATGTGTGCTATATAAAGGCTAAGTGCTTTAACTGACAATGTATGCTGTCCCTGAACACCACAGGGGACAGGGAGGCATGAAAATCTAACAAAAGCAAACTGGTCTGGTTCCCAACGTTATGCAGGGATTTCACTGGAGAGATGGAAAAAAGCCCCAGAGAATCGTGGCCAGAGGTGGCTTTCCATTTTTGTTGGAGACTGAAGGCTGGGCATCACGCTAGTCTTTTTCTTCCTCCCCTCACAGGGAGGTTTCCAGAACAGGAATTCCAAAGAGAGAGTGGGGTCCGCTTAAATTCACCAGTTATTTGGACTACCGAGCCAGATGGCTGCTGGTGTCTCTGATCTTGAAAGCTAGGAGCATACCTATGCAAGGTTCAGTATTGTACAGAACACAGTCCTTCAAAAGGCATTCAGCTTTCTTGAAGCAGAGCCCGCTTCAACAGAGTCATGATACATTTCGTTGACAGAGATGTATGTGGCCGAAGCTACAAACACTGAACAGGCACAGAGAAGAGTAACACGATCTGTGCAGAGCAAGTATGGATCACTCCCACTTGTTGATGAACTTATGAAACAGAGGATGAATCTGGATAGCATACCTAAATCTGTAAGGAGGGACAATTGCTCTTTTGCAGTGAACTAACTATCCTCAGTCTCTATTGAGTCCAAGACTGCATCAAAGCCGTACACGAATTCCAACTCGGCACTTTCATGCTGGAATCTCCCTCTACAGCTCTTTTGCTGAAGCACCGCTGCTTTTAAGTCTGTAACTGAATTAACACTGTATGAAAGTCGCCTAGAATATCTGTGCTTGACATTCTAAGTTGACCCATGGATTGAGTGGTCAGGAAGACACCCTTGGCTAACCCAAGAGGACACAAGGGAAGAAGCAGGTGTTTTATATTCACCTGAGTTCCTGAAGTTCTGTATGCCAGATCTTGACTAGGAAGCAGTTTTCCTCCCTATCCAAATTATCTGGCGATCCTGAGATATATTTATTTCCCGATAGCTTGAACCATCTTTTAAAAACACCCATTTTTCTCTCCCTTGTAGTAGGATAATCTGCTGCTTTCAGAATTGCATGTTTACCTAATGCTAAAAAATGAAGCATATTGGCTTACTTGGCAAGTACAACATACAAGAACATCTGTGCTGGATCAAACCAATGGGATCTCTAGTTCAGCATCCTGTTTCACAGAGTGGCCATCTAGGTGCCCCTATGAAATAAGGGCACAAAGACCCAAGTCTACCCCAGCAACTGGTATTGAGATATACTGTCTCTGAGCATGGAGGTTCCATTTAGCCATCATGGCTAATAGCCAGGAATGGACGTACCCACCATGAAGAGTATCTTTTAAACATATATTGAAAATATATATGTATTGGCATGTGGACTGTGACAGAAACCCTAAGAACTTCCTGGGGTTCAAGAGTGCCACCCAGAGCGTTTGGGATGATAGACACCTGGGGTCTGAATTAGAATAACCCATTCATTGCCATACCACATTGGATCATCCTGCCAGCGTAGGTAACGTGTGTTTAGCTTCGTTAGTTCAACTGCACTGCTTTTCATTTCAAGCTCTCTGTGGTGTGCTTTTCCCAGTATTTTCATTTTGCCCCCTTTCCACTCCCTTTTTGAATCCAACCACCCTTTCCCTTCTCTCTCTTTTATAATAAACCTTTTTATTTTATAAAGATTTTTTTTTGCTTTACTTAATACAATCTATTTATCTGGAATATTTATCTGAATCTCTTCCCTGTGTGCTTGACTGAAAAGGTGCTACAGAGTTCATTATATTTTCTAAGATTTCTACTTGCTCACTTTGTTATTGCTGTAGTACTCCGCCAGAAGAATACCTTTTCAGTGGGTCAGCCTGGATGTTCTCAGGAGGTCCATGAGTGATGGCAGCTAGTTCCCAGCATGCTTGTTAGGTAACCGTTGGCCTAAGAGAGTTTCCCAGCAAGGAAAGACATCGTTTGCTCACCCCCCCCCGCAACTCCTGTGACAGGCGCCCAATGTTATATTTATGTCTGTAAGTTTCCCAGATTGGGCAACACAGAGAACAGAGTCACCACCAACAGCTTCCTGGTTCAGTTCCGCTTACAAAGATCCTTTACTTCTACTTGCTGAAGTAGAAACTCTTTCTGGAGGGTTGTGAACGAAATGGCAACATGCAAACAGCAAGCTTTCATTCTGGCAATGAAATTCGCCTGGATGTTATACCATGCTGGTAAGGATTTCTGCTTCTGAGTAATGCCTTTCTGTTGTCATGTCTATACTTAATAAGCCTTTTTAAAAAAAGGAAAAAGGAAAAGGACCACCATCTGGTGGAGTCTTACAAAGGAAGTCCTAGCCTGACTCACAGGGATCCTGCTGTGAGGATGAAAAGAAAGAAAGGGAGAATGATGCTTTGGGGAGCAAAGGTAAAAGGTAAAGGTTTCCCTTGCTCGAAAGCCAGTCAGATCCGACTCTACGGGGCGGTGCTCATCTCCGTTTCCAAGCCGAAGAGCCAGCGCTGTCCGAAGACTTCTCCGTGGTCATGTGGCCGGTATGACTAGATGCCGAGGTGCACGGAACGCTGTGACCTTCCCACCAAAGCGGTACCTATTTATCTACTTGCAATTTCTTGCTTTCAGACTGCTAGGTTGGCGGGAGCTGGGGCCAGAGACGGGAGCTCACTCCGTCATGCAGCACTCGGGTCTTGAACTGCCGAGCCACCGACCTTCCGGTCTGCAGTTCAACGTCTTAACCTCTGAGCCACCATGGCCCCTTTTGAAGAGAAAAGTGGGGTATAAATACCTAAGTAAATAAATTTGCCTGTACTTTGAGAACAGTTAATAAAACACAAAGACAGTTTCTGAAAGAGACTGAAAACTCCAAGCACGCTTCTGCAAGACCTCCCCGGAAGGCACCTGAGGCAGCCCAGCCTGATGCTCAAGGCTCACCTTGTCAAAACCTTCCCTTACAGGTTTGTGGAGGAGCCCCCGCCCCCCCAAAGGCAGGTTTCAAGTGTGGGGCACAAAAGGGGCTTGGGAGCCTTTCCACACAAATGATCGCCCGGCCTCCCATGCCAGATCTTTTCTGAGTGCTCTCTGTTTGCAGCACTCATATACCAATCGTGGAGGGAGGAAATGCAACTTTACGGTTTTCCTTGCAATTCTTTTTACTTGATGTTTATCAGACCTTCCTCCACCCAGCCACTAGACATTTGAAAGAACCTTGCCGTTTCCATCTCCCCGTTAAGAAGCAGGTCTCCTGGGCTTGAGGGGGTTTTTTTTGGAGGGGGGAGAAAGGAACATCATAATCCATCTTTTGGCTGGATCTATCTAATTGGGGGCTTCAAGAAAAGGAGAGAGAGAAGAAAATAAAGGGAATGGGCTTGTTTCTCCAAGTTCTCTTTCCCACTTAGGGCTGCAAAGTTAAAGTCATTTAAAAATGCTGTGAGCCTGCAGCAGGGTGAGCGGAGGGGCTCTTGTTGCCCCCCCCCCACCCCTGGGCCATCGTAGCAAGTGCTCAACTGGCTGCACAGCCCCCCCCCCCAGCGGTTCTGGCACCTGAAAAGGCATCTGTGGGGGGGGGGGGACGTTAAAGTGGCCAACACCAGGATGCCATCGCATCTAGTTGGGCTCCTTATATAACTTCTTTCGATTGTGAGCCAACCCCAAACACCATTGCTTCTCTCCCACGATAGGAACATTTGAGCAGGAAAGGAAAGGAAGGAAAAGAAAGGAAGGAAGGAAGGAAGGAAGGAAAAGAAAGGGAGGGAGGGAGGAAAAGAAATGGAGGAAAAGAAAGGGAGGGAGAGAGAGAAAGAAAGGGAGGGAGGGAGGAAGGAAAAGAAAGGGAGGGAGGGAGGGAGGAAGGAAGGAAAAGAAAGGGAGGGAGGGAGGAAAAGAAAGAAAAAGAGGGAGGGAGGGAGGAAAAGAAATGGAGGAAAAGAAAGGGAGGGAGAGAGAGAGAGAAAGAAAGGGAGGGAGGGAGGAAGGAAAAGAAAGGGAGGGAGGGAAAGGGAGGGAGAGAGAGAAAGAAAGGGAGGGAGGGAGGAAGGAAAAGAAAGGGAGGGAGGGAGGGAGGGAGGGAGGAAGGAAGGCAAAGAAAGGCAGGCAAAGAAAGGGAGGAAAAGAAAGGGAGGGAGGGAGGGAGGGAGGGAGGGAGGAAAAGAAAGGGAGGGAAGGAGAAACTTCTCAGGACTCAGAATTCTACACACAATACCAACCCTCCCTGCTTGCCCAGAGTAAGCAAAATGGCAGCTTTAGCGAAAGGCCCTGTTTCTGTGGATTGGCATCTCTCCCCCTGCCGCCACCCCAAGCCCTCCTGCTTTCTGGCTCACTGATCTGTTTTAATTTTGCCTCACTCATCAAGGTACACTCATTTTTTTTCTTAACAGGAACTGCCGCAACAGGTACACCTTGCGCAGTCACAGTAACTCAGCCGCGGTCCCCAGAAGCTGACACTGCCTGGAGCAAAGTTACGATAAAATGCACTTTTTCCACCAAAGGGTGTGATGGCTCCTCCCCGACAGTCCTCTGGTTCCGGTACCTGGACCACGCCCACGAAGACCTGTGCATGCCGAACTGCACACAGAGCAATAAGTTCCAAGCCACCAGCGCAGTGCCTGAAAAGCAGGCTTCCCTTACGATCAGCAATGCCAACGTAGAGGACAGCGCCATCTACTTCTGTGGGGTTGCATTTGCCGATTCAGATGACCCCCTCTCAAAGCAGATTGGGAAAGGAACAGTGTTAACAATAAGAGGTTGGTGGCTATTTTGGATTTGGGCACTCATCACCGTAATAAGGGCTGCAGTGGCTCAGAGGTTAAGACGCTCAGGTGCAGACTGGAAGGTCTGTAGTTTGGCGGTTCAAGACCCGAGTGCTGCGTGACAGAGTGAGCTCCCGTCTCTGGCCCCAGCTCCTGCCAGCCTCGTAGTTCGAAAGCAAGAAATTGCAAGTAGATAAATACTTCGGTGGGAAGGTAACAGTGTTCCGTGCGCCTCGGCGTTTAGTCATGCCGGCCACATAAATGTCTTCAGACAGCGCTGGCTCTTCAGCTTGGAAACGGAGATGAGCACTGCCCCCTAGATTCGACTGGCTTTCGAGCTCGAAACCGGTCTGCAGTTCAGCATCTTAACCACTGACCCACCGTGGCCCCTACCTTTACCACCATCCTAAACCCCTTTATGATGAGAATTTGCATTGCCCCTCTTCCCTCCCAAGCTTGCCTCTCTTGGCTGTTCTTCATGCCCCCCGACACCACCGCCATCCACAGTGGCACCTGACCTTTCATAACTACCTGGACAGCCCAGACAAGCCTGAGCTGATCAGAGCTTGGAAGCTAAGCAGGCTGGCCAAAATCAGCAAGGAAGGCCAAGGCTGCTTTGCAGAAGAAGGCAGTGGCAAACATCACCTCTGCTATCCCATGAGGGGTCACCATAAGTAAGTGCGACTCCGCAGCACTTAATAGTAAAGGTCAATGGGCCATCCTGGGTAGCACTGTCCACTGACTGACCGTGTGGCTCTTCGACGTCTGGGGTCCAGCTTTTCCCAGCTCCACTCCTAGAAATGCCAGGGACTCCACCAGAGACATTAGGCACACAAATACGGTGTCACGCGTCTGGCAGGGAAGCGCCGATCACAGCCGGGGGGGCCCATCCCCTGCTGTACATATGAAGTTGCCTTATACAGAGCGTCAGTCCAGGTAGCTCAGCTCTTCTCTGACTCCCAATGCAGGGTCTCAGGCAGAGGAAGGTCCCGGCCAACCCCCAGTGCCCCTTAGCTGGAGATACCAGGGACTGCAGCTGAGACCTTCGGCTTGCAAAGCGTATATCCTGCTGCACGGAGCCCCTGCCCCTTTGCTGCCTCTTGATCCCCCTTCTGATACGATTGTGATTCAGGGGTCCAGCCCTAACGAACGCCACCTCCTCGCCTCGGGCCTTCCCTGTTCTCACATCGCCACTTCCTTACTTCCATCCAGAACTGTTACCAAAATCATGGCTGCCTTTCGACACCTCGGATCCCATCTAGCCCAGAGTAGCTAACAAGTCTAGAATTTTATCTAACCTTTTTTTTTAAAAAGCCCTCTGATCCAGGGACGGTCTTATGGTAGAAAACCGCATAGTCTAGAGCAGGGGTCTCCGACCTTTTTGAGCCTGCCGGGACCTCTGGAATTCTGAAACAGGGCGGTGGGTGCAAACGCAAAAATGGCTGCCACGGGAGGTGGGGCTAGCCACGCAATGTCAGAGAGGGCATTTATGTATAACCCTAATTGCAACTCTTCAACATTTCAGGCAGAAGCTATGCTAAACAGGATACCTTTTAAAATAAACACGCACAGCAATACGGTGAAGATCCTTGAGCTGGGGCGGTTCCTGTTGTTGGGGCAGCTTTTTAACAATCTTCACAGCCAATCAGATCTCCAGTGGCCAGTCAGAAGCCCCGCTGGGCAAAAGCCCACCTGGTCTTGCCTACTTGCTGAAAACACTAGGCAGGCTCCATGAAAGGTGCTGGCGGGTGCCACAGAGCCCCCGGGGCACCACGTTGGGGAACCTGACCGTGTGTATGCATTCTGTGAAAAGGGGGCTTTTTTTCATCTACCCAAAACCCCAAGAACACCTGTTCACACTTCTGCAGGGATGAAAATTAAGTGGTGGGCTAAACTGATGAATATATAAACAGGGCCCAGAACCACCAGGTGGGACCGAGGGCCACATAACCTCACAAGGGTGTATTGTACCCAGCAGTTTCCAGGGGCCAAAAAAGGCCTCTCCTTCTCCCATCTCCAGCAGAAATTCTAGGCAGATACATCCAATCATTCGCATTGCTCCAACAATATGCAATTAAAAACTAATAAATTTTCCTTCCCTCCCCACACCAAGACAAGAAATACAGCACAGGAATCTATGTCATGGCGGTCGTTCTGTCGCTACTGTTCATCTACATCGCTGCTGGGTTTGCAAGTTTTAAAGTCTTCTCCAAGGTAGGTTAATGGTTCATCTTTGATATCTGATTTCGCTTCCATGTGCAATCCCCCCCCCCCCCCCCCCAAGTGTTTCAAGCGTTTTCCAGAGAGAAAATCCAAGACCAGTTTCGGGGTGTGAGGATTGTTTGGGTATTTTTTTTTTTTTTTGCATACTAAGGTTTGTGGGGGTTTTTATATTAGAGACGGAAATTTGAAAACTGCAGTCTAGTTACTTCTGCAAATTCTGTTTCTCTGTTCTGGGATGTACTAAATGGGATGGCAGCAGATCCACCCACCTAACATCCCATCTCCCCAACCCCATACAGAGCTGTGGTGTGTAAAAAAGGATGTGCAGTGGGGAGATGACAAAAACTCCTCTGATTCCTGCCGCATCTTCCCAGCCTCCTTCCCCCGCCCATCTACTCCCAGATGTTTCTCTTTCTAGTCCATCTCAGATCCCAGAACCGAATGGGAGATATCTGAGGAAAGGTCCTGTTAAGAACTTCATTTTAAGAAATACCAACTGACCTTGGCATTCGGGTGTGTGTGTGTGTGTGTGTGTGTGTGTGTGTGTGTGTGTGTGTGGGGTGATCCTAAAAGCTGGCCCTCTGCAGATCCAAAAAGACTCCATCGCTTTGACCTGGGTGGCCCAGGCAAGTCTGACATCGTCAGATCTGGGAAGCTAAGCAGGGTCGACCCTGGCAAGTACTGGGATGGAGACCTCCAAGGAATACCAGCAGTCAGGAGGCGGGGGCAGGCTTTATTCAGCCACCTCTGAATATCCTATAGGCTCCCAGTAGGGGTCAGTCACCAGAGGTCACCATGACTTCCAAGTGCGCGCGTGCGCACACACACACACTCAGAGTTTGGAAGCTAAGCAAAGTCAGTACTCAGGTGGGAGACCACCAAGGAAGACCAAAATTGCTATATGCAGAGGAAGGCAATGGGGAGAGAGAGAGAGAGAGAGAAAGGCTGACTCAGCAGCCCCAGCACACCCTGGCTGGGGCACTCCCTTTGATGTATACCACCTCTTCTCTTTGTGGTCTCTGTCTGTCTGTCTGTCTCTCTTCATTGCCTTCCTCTGCATATGGCAACGTCGGTCTCCCTTGATGGTCTCCCATCCGAGTACTGACCTCGCTTCGCTTCCAAACTCTGACATGATCAAGACAGCCGTTATTACTGAATTCATCTCTAGAAGCTAGAAACCCTTCACTTTCTCCGGCCCCACGCTTTGCTTCGGCTGGCACGCCCCTTTGTTTACCGTGGAGGCGGCTGTCCACTAAACGGTACATGTCCTAAGGCAATAGGTGCTCCTTTGGCTCCTTGAAAGATTCTGGTTTTACTTATTTATTTATTAAAATGTTTATACCCCACCTTCCCTTGTGGTTCCGGGAGGCTTGCAGTGGTGCATGCCTGGAAGCACTTGGCCGCCAAGGGGTGTGTGCTTTGCAGAGGAGGACTGCCTCTGCTGCAGGCAAAGGGGAGCACGAGTGGGAAAAGGGACAGGATCCACGCTTAAGTCACCTTTCCTTTTTGCAGCCCAAAGCCAAGGAAGCAAAGAGAGAAGGCCACAGCACTGGGGTAAGTGTCACTCGTCTGTTTCAGAGACACAGAGGGCCAACTGAATCGCGCTTTTTAGAACAAAAGAGAATGCCTGGTATGCAATGTTCCCTCTAAGCCGAGTTAGTGTGAACCAGCTCACAGTTTTTTAGCCTCCGGCTCACAACGTTTTTGCCTTGGCTCAGGAAGCCTAGAGGGAGCATTGCGTGTATGTATTTAAGGCCACACAGCTTCCAGACTGCTGAGTGGCCCATAAATCAGGCATTTGCCTGGTTGCCTGTGGCGAGAAAAAGCTACCTTTGGCGAGTAAAAGCCAGCCACAGCCGCAAGGCAAAATCTGCAGCCACGGGACCCTTGCGCTGCTTTCCCCAGCTGGCGGCTCTCTCTTTTTTTTTAAGGAAAAAGACAGAGACCACAAAGAAGAGAGGTGGTATACATCAAAGGGAGTGCCCCGGCCAGGGTGTGCTGAGGCTGTTGAGTCAGCCTCTCTCTCTCTCCTGGTTTGAAGACGGAGAGAAAGCCATTATGGGAAGCCAACATCCATCTCCCGGGCAGGGGTTCCTGTTGGGGAGACTGCTGTCCCATTACCCAGTGGGAAGTGGCGAGATGATAGGCACACATCGTCACTACAGCTCCAACTGGCTTTCAGGTGGGGAATAGGACAGTTGGTTCTGCCAGGACAAAGGGGGAGAGGGGACAGTGTCCCACACAGACCACACGAGGAAGAGAACTGGGAAGGCCTAAGGTCCCCACTGTGCTAAATCTAAAGCTGCCAAACTCTCCTCCTTCCGGAGCATCGTGGGACCCAGGCATAGTCTCCGGTGCCCCTCCACATAACGTTATCAGTAGGCGAAAAGAGGAAGAGAGGTGTCCAGGAGAGCAGAATTGTGGGCCCATCCCTCAAAAGCAGGTTATCATCATTTCAGATCCTTACAAAAGCATTGCCAGGTGTCAATCTCAACGCAATTACTTCTTAAGTCAGTGTCTGGGGTAAAAATTGCAGTAACTTTTTGGGGAGGGAGGGAGCTCCGGTTTTCTCAAGTACGGGATGCACGCTGGCTACACATTTAAGTCCCGGCAGTACACACTACCGCCACGGGATTTTGGAAGAACGCAGATCCAAGCCCAGTGGCTCCCATGTCTCAAGATCTGGATTGCAGGGTTTGCACTGGGCACACAGTGACCGCAACCATACTGCAAAGTGAGAGCAGAAGAACCCGCTCCAGAGGGGGCACTCGCCACATCTCCCCGACAGCACTGAAAGTGCTGAACAGAGAGCGCGTAAAGTTGCAGTCAGCTGCTCTCCAAGACTCAGCGGGCGAGCTCACTTCCTGCATCAGCAATACAGCAATACAGCAAGCGAATGTAAGTTTCAGTCCCAACACATTTTCCAAAATGTCTTTTTAAAATAAGGCTCAGATCAAGGCACGCGGGCAATCGATTTCTCAAGCGATCGCACAGGAACTGCGCAAAAAGAGAAAAAAGTTGAACCGCCAGCGGGTAAGTAGCCAGTAACCTAAACACGGTGGAATCTGGATTCTTTTTTTAGCATGCTGGGAATACCGGGGGGCGGGGGGGGGGGGGGGAGTGTAAGCCGAGGCACTGGTGTCCACACTACAGCCTAAAGGCCACTGCCGGATTCACAGCCCCTTTTGATCAGGGACACAAAAATATGCAGGGGGAGGAGGACTAAAGCTGCTTGAAAGGTGGAGTTGGAGGTGGGGCTGCTTTGCCATATTATCACAGAACTATAGAATCACACAGAGCTGGGCCATACAGGCCACCTAGTCCCACCCCCTGCTCAGTGCAGGATCAGCCTCGAGCATCCCTGACAAGGGTTTGTCCAGCCACTGCTTAAAGACTGCCAGCGAGGGGGAGCTCATCGCCTCCCCAGGCAGCTGATTCCACTCTTGCACAACTCTGACTGTAAAAAAGTTTTCCCTAATCTCCAGCCGGAAACCTTCCTGCCCTTAATTTAAACCCGTTATTGCGAGCAATGTTCCCTCGAAGCCAGGAGTCTTGTGAGCAAAAATTCTATTTTGTGAGCTACTGGCATTAACGTTATGAGCAACTGATTTGGCTACTGCATAAATTAGTTTGCTCTGAAGCCATCCTTCCTGAGCTGAAACAAGAATGTGTGAGCCAGAGGCTAAAAAACTGTGAGCTAGCTAACACTAACTCAGCTTAGAGGGAACACTGATTGCGAGTCCTATCCTCTGCTGCCGACAGGAGCAGCTCCCTGCCCTCCTCTAAGTGGCAGCCCTTCAAATACTTCAAGGGAGCGATCATGTCCTCCCCCAACCTCCTCTTTTCCAAACTGAACATTCCCGAGTCCCTCAGCTTATTCTGGCAGCGCATCAAAAGTGCTGGTTTCTCTCTCTCTCTCTCTCTCACACACACATACCCACCCTTACTGTGGCCAGGTGTCTCATATGCCCTGGTGCTTAAAGGGAACCTGCACATCCAGAGGCAACAAACCTCTGAATCCCAGAGGCAGGAGGCAGCATTAGGGGAAGGCCTCGGCCCCTGAGCCCTGTTTACTGGTCCTCCAAGGCAACTGGTCAGCCGCTGTGTGAAACCGTATGCTGTGCTAAATGGACCAATGGTCTGATCCAGCAGGGCTCTTCTTGTGAAGTTGGGAATAAATCAGAATGCCTCAATCTACACATCGCACAAAGCTAGAATTAAGTCTAACCACAGTTAAGCCAACTGCAAACCACAGGTTCTGAATCTCATTTAAGAGACCTTAGGCAAAGGTAAAGGTTTCCCTTGCTTGAAAGCTGGTCGAATACGACTCTAGGGATGCGGTGCTCATCTCCGTTTCCAAGCCAAAGAGCCAGCGCTGTCCGAAGACGTTTCCGTGGTCATGTAGCCGGCATGACTAGACGCCGAGGCACACGGAACGCTGTTACCTCCCCACCGAAGCGGTACCTATTTATCTACTTGCAATTTCTTGCTGTCGAACTGCTAGGTTGGCAGGAGCTGGGGCCAGAGACGGGAGCTCACTCCGTCACGCGGCACTCAGGTCTCGAACTGCTGAACTACCGACCTTCCAGTCTGCAGCTCAGCGTTTTAACCACTTGAGCTACTGCAGCCCCTTTAAGAGACCCTAACTAACCTTAATTAATGGCCAAGCCCCCATTTGGAAAAACACTCTAATCGTAGCTTGCATATAGCTGAACTGAACTCTGATGTAATGGGAGCCACTGGCCCTGTTCTGCTAGTACTTTCAGCTTGCTCCGGCTTCAGGTACTACAGGAGGGCTTCACTCAGCACCGGCAGCGCCTCATGCCAGCGGCTCCAGGCTGCATCCGGCATCTAGTCCAGCACATGCAAGCTCCGCCTCCTTGTCAGCATCATTCCACTGGTCTTCAGTATGTTAACAGGGAACTTAAAACAGGGCTCATTTCGTAGCAGGAGCTCCTTTGCATATTAGGCCACACACCCCTAATGTAGCCAATCCTCCAAGAGCTTACAGAGCTCTTCTTACAGGGGCTATTGTAAGCTCTTGGAGGATTGGCTACATCAGGGGTGTGGGTCCTAATATGCAAAGCAGCTCCTGCTTCGAAATGAGCCCTGCTTAAAAGTATTCTAAAAATGCCAAGCTGGACGGAGAAGCGCAGTCCCTGTCCCACTGCAGTTCACGCGCCCCCTTGCGATCCTGGCCCTTCCTGCACGCTAGCGAGCGATGACGTTTCAGTCGCTTTCGTTCTCTTCCCCAGCGACAGTGCCTGGAAAAGGAAACCATCTACCAGAACAAGTGAGCCGTCACTGGACATATGCTAAGAGGCCTCCTGGAACAGAACGTACTTCGAAAAACTGCTGGAGTGTTTACATATCTTTTACATGAAGGAATAAACAACTCTTACATGGGGTGTTGACCAAGCTGTAGATGACTGGTCTTCGTCTCAAGGGCCTCTTCCACATTACGCCTGAGAAAGCACCAGCAGATGTGGGGGGGGGGGGGGGATGTACACCTCGTACAGTTATGTGTGTTAGCACAGAGACAGGATGAGTGATGGTTAGGTGTGTTTGCAGTGGCAAACCTGATTTCCTTGCCCCATCGTATCTGAGGCTGCATTTAGACTTTCACAGAATCACAGAGTCGGAAGGGAACTCCAGGGTCATCTAGTCCAACCCCCTGCACAATGCAGGAAATTCACAAACACCTCTCCCTCCACACCTGCAGTAACCTCTGGTCCATGCCCCGAAGATGACAAAACAAACAAACAAACTCCAGGACCCCTGGACAAACCGGCCTGGAGAAAAACTGCTTCCTGACTCCAAAGTGGCAGTCAGCATTTCCCTGGGAGTCTAAGAAAGGGCCACAAGAACTAAACACGGAGGCCACCCTTCCTGCCCTCCCTCTCATCATCTGCCTCAGTTCACACAATCAGCATTGCTGTCAGAGGGCCATCTAACCATCTAGGGGCAATTCTGCCCTGCCTCAGGCTAGCCCGATCTCATCAGATCCCAGAAGTCTAAGCAGGGTTGACCCTGGTTAATACTTGGATGGGAGAACACCAAAGGAAGACGGGAACTGCTAGGCAAAGGCAGACAATGGCCCACGGCCTCCGTTTACCCCTCGCTTTGGAAACCTACGGGACTGCCCTAAGTCCGCTGCGACCCAAGGGTCGTTTCCACCAGCAGAGTCTACCCTAAACTACCTTTAGGCATTTCCCCCCCAACATTTGGCTTTCCCCCCTGTCTTCTTCCCCTCATTCCTCACCCTTCAGTCTCTGCCTTTCTTTTCTGAACAACCGCTGCCTCTTAACTCACAGAGAGCTGCACTGTCAACTATGCCGGCCACCTTGGAGTAGACACTACGATTTACACATTGAGGAAGGTGGGGGTGGGGAAACCCTGACAAACTTGTTTCTTATCATTTGTGGTGCCAGGAAATTGGTTTTAGTTTTACTTTGTGGTTTCCAAGCCACATCCTGGACTTAAAAGAGGTAGGAAAGTGAAGACAAAAGGAGAAGAGAAGAACAGGTCCAGGAAGTCTTAGAAGGTGCAAACCCAAAGGGGACTGAAGCCTGTAATTATACTGCAAGAACCAGGTTATGCAACCGAGATTGCATCTGCTTTTACAATGTATGATGTGCAAACCCTTCAGCACTTTTTCAAAACAGGCCAAAACTATCATCTTTTGTCATTGTGGTATTTTTCAGAACTGCTGGGCCTTATGACCTCCCTGCACACTTAGTACAAAACTGCATATAACTTAAGTCTCCTTCTGTAAGTAGTGGCCAGGATAGGGGGAACCTCCAGACTTACTGGGAAGCAATCACACAGAAGAGGTCACTGTGGGACCACTTTTCTTTAAAGAGACACCTCACAGCTGATCGCTGAGGTCTCACAGCAGCCTAGGAAGTGGTGTGAGACTGCCCAAATAGCTGGAGTGGCTCCCAACTGCTTGCAAGAAACCTGCTCCCTATGAGAGGCCGGGGGAGACATCGTGCAAGACCTTGGTTTGTTTGAGCTGCTGCTAGTTTGTAAAACCAGGATTCAGGTAACAAATGATCACACAAACTTGTTTGCCTGAGCAAATGCTGGCTTTGTTTCCTTCTCTCTAGGAGGATGTCACCAGGGAAACAAGGCAGGATAAAACCAGGATTAAGCCAGGGATGCCTGGGCTCAAACATCATGTGAAGCCCGGGTTCAAACATCAGTAGTTAATAAGCCAAATTTGGATCCTGGTTTGCCCAACTAAGCCCTCTTAGTGGAATGGCCCGCATTTAGACAATGACACTAACCTGTTGCTAGTTTAATTAAACCACTGTTTCCCATGATGTCTGAACTGAGCCCGTGGCGGAAGTGGATCCTGAGTGTCAGCTTCTCATAGGAAAGTCAGCAGCAGCATATACCCAGAGGACCTCTCTATGCAAACGAGTGGCAGTCGTTTTGACCCACACTAACCAAGGCACGTGAGACTCTCTGAAAGGGAGCTGAGCGCAGCTTAGGACGATCACAGACGCAACTGCCCAAAAGCTTTTCATTCAGTCTGCAGTGCGAGCTAGAGCAGAGTTATGCCCTTCTAAGCCGCCTTCCTTCAACGGATTGAGAAGGGTAGAAGACCACTTAGGACAGCACTCTTAATAAGCTAACTTGGGGAAATCCCACTTACCATTTTCCACATACGGATGAAAGGGAAGAACCAGCGCTAGGATGACCCTGCCTCTCGTAGGCTCCAGTACACTCCTAATATCTTTTAATACAGTCAATGGCTGATCGCAGCGATCGAGCAGATTCAAGCAGCTGATGACGTCGTACTGGAATCCTGTGTTCTGCCATTCGTTGATGCCCAGCACTCTGCAGAGAGGGGGGGAAAGCAGAGGGTTACTTCTAACAGGGCACAGACAAGATTCTGTTCACATCTCATCACATCTCTTGCAGCAAAAGAAGCAGCAGCTCCAGCTCCACTGTGGCCTCTGGTCCTCCTCTAGTCCTTTTGATTTGAGAGACTCGATTCTGGGCTGCTTTTCTGTGTAAACTGGGGGAGGGAGGGCATTTCGCAATACTTGCTTTTTGCATTTTAAAAAACCTATTTATTTTTTGGCCCCCTAAAAAAGAAAATGAGACTGAAGCTTCCCTGACTGTCCCTGAGTCATTCTGGAAACCCCACATGCAACTTAAATTTCATTTTTAAAAAATTTTGTAGAAGTTTTGCCTGAGGGGGTGGAGCTCATCTGTAGGGGGCATTGCCTCCAAATGCTCCTCCCCCGTGGCTACAGGCCTGCATTTCATTATAGCTACAGTAATCTGGGGCAGGCAAGACAACTAAGGAAAGGGCTACGCCTTGCTCATGACCCTAGGCACACGAGCACATGTGAAGTTGCCTTACAGTAAGTCAGTCCATCAGTCCATCAAGGGCAGTGTTGTCTACTCAGACTGGCAGTGGCTATCCAGGATCTCAGTGGAGGTTTTTCACATCACCTGGTGCCTGGTGGTTTTTGACTGGGTATGCCAGGGATTGAACTGGGGACCTTCGGCAGGCCAAGCAGGAAGAGAAGAAGAGGAGGAGACTGGATTTGTACCCCGCCTTTCACTTGGAGTCTCAGAGCAGCTTACAAACTCCTTTCCCTTCCCCTCCCCACAACAGACACCCTGTGAGGTAAGTGGGGCTGAGAGAGCTCTTTCCCAAGCTGTCCGTGAGAGAACAGCTCTGACTGAACTATGGCTTGCCCAAGGTCATCCAGCCAGGTGCAAGTGGAGGAGTGGGGAATCAAACCCGGTTCTCCCAGATTAGAGTCCGCGCACTTAACCACTACACCAAGCTGGAGCTCTGCCACTGGGCCATATACCCTCTACATGTGACTTGCCCAGGATCACTGATTTTTTTTAAAAAGTATTTATTTGGCCAAAGGGATCTAAGAAATCAGAAAGTCGCCATCACTCTTCACAGCACCAACTGTCACCCCTGTGCAGAGATTTTGGTTAAGGTAAAGCGTGCCATCAAGTCGCAACTGACTCATAGCAACCCCACGAAGTCGCTTCATCGTGTATTCCAGGAAAGAGATGGGCAGATGTGATTTTGCCATTGCTTTCCTCTAAGCAGCAGCCCTGGTTTTCCTTGGTGGTAGTCGGTTTTCCATCCAGGTATCAACTACGCTTAGCTTCCGGGCTCCGACAAGATTGGGCTCGCCTAGGCCACTAGGGGCTGCTGCTAGAAAGCCTGGCAGCTGCTGCACAACGAGAATCTGAGCCTTCATTTTAGGGGAGGTGGGATTTTTAAGAAATTTAAGAGAGGAAGCAAGTCACTAGCCCTTACATAAGAACATAAGAGAAGCCAGTGTTTGATCAGGCCAGTGGCCCCTCCAGTCCAACACTCTGTCACACAGTGGCCAAAAACACCAGGTGCCCTCAGGAGGGAGGTCCAGCAACGGGGCCAGGACACTAGAAGCCCTCCCACTGTTGCCCCCCCCCCCAAAGCACCAAGAATACAGAGCATCCCTTGCCCCAGACTTAAGACTGAGGAAAGCCACATGGGCAGTTCCCTGTTAAGAGGAGGCTTCTCCACCCAGCCATGCGCTTGGCCACTGCAACCTCAACATGCTAGTTTTCCTACTCTCTCTCTCTCTCACACACACAACAACAGAAAAGAACCCTGCGTTCCTCCTGTGTTACAACAGTCGGACAAGAATTTTGCATACTTGATAAAGTCACAGACCCCGTCTCTCAAAAAGAAACATCAAAGTGTGTGTCTGTTTGGTTTCCTGTTTTAGAATACCGGTCGTCTAAGAGAGAGCTTAAATCTGTCGTAGAAACTATCAATCTTATATATTAAGGTTTTCCTAAGATTCCTTTTTAAAAAAACAATAATTCTTGAATAATGTCCTCTTTTATTACTTTGTTGGCTGAAGTAAGCCATACTACCAACTCATTCACATATTAGTTAGACTGCTGTTCAATTTTGTGTTTTATGTATATGTGTATACAAAACTGTATATTATGTATATTACCTAAAAACAAAATAAATCTTTTTTTAAAAATGCAGTTGGCTGAGCTTGGGCATTTAAGCTTTGTGATTCTGGGATGTTTCAGTGCATGCTACCCTGATCATGGAAGGAGTAATCTGAAATAAGATCGAGAATTCTTGTCATTATAAAGTAAGGGAGATTAGCTCAGAACTGATCCTGACCCCACGGAGACCACATGGGATAGTGTTCTATTCCCTCCCCCCAGTCGCTTAGTTACTTATGCTACATATAACATGATGTAATATTTTGTCCACTACGCATTCTTATACGTGGTAAAGACCAGGGTCCAAGTGATAAAGCTTTCCCATATTTCCTATGGGGTTGGGATAGTCATCTGTACCGTAATGGGCAACTAGTAACATTTGAGTGGGGAAGGTATTCTCCTGAGCTTTTAGAGATCCGGCTTTAACAAACCCTTTCCCTTCCTTGCCTTTACTCCATGGTTTTCAGTCTTCATAGCATCAAGTGTTCTGTGTTTTGAAAGATTTAATCAAAAATATATATATCATAAATGTTAACAGTGTTTGAGAGTTCACCCCTCCTTAACTAAGAACTGCACCCTGATATCTGTCTACTGCAATCTTAAGCCCACCTTTCCTGAAGGTTACCCCCCCCCCTTTCCCATTTTACGGAGGTATATAACCCTGTGAGGTAGGTTAGGCCATAGGAGAGAGACAGAGGCAGATCCGTCACTCTAAGGTAATTCTGAACTGCAGCACTAATTGGGGCTGTCAACGTGGATTTCTCCAATCCCAATCAGGCATTCTGACCACTTCACCATCGGCTCTGTTATTAGATGATTTTATTATTGTCAAGTGTACCTTCGTTCGAGGTTCTTTTCTCACCCCCCTTCATTTTACACAAAAGGTGAGTATGTACACACAACAAAGGCATTTTAACAAAACACCACAGCAAATCCACTTGAATAAATTTTGTCCATGGAAGACGGAGTGACATTGTACAGAAAGAGGGATCGTTTTAAACCTTCCCTCCAGCCACCTACAGCTGCAAAGAAAGAGCCAAAGAGTAAGAGTCAAAACACTGCAGCGACACATGGAGGGATGGGAAGAACTAATGCCTTCGCTCCATAGCAACAGACAAAGTCGGTAACTAGGGGAGGAGCATCAGCAAGCCTAAAACGTTACAAAAATCAGCCTGCAGCACAAATGCTAAGGAATTAGTTCATTCCTACAGTGGAGCCAGAATTGGACAGTGGTTAGAGCACTGGGGCTTGGGCTGGAGAGACCCAGGTTCAAATCCACACTAGGCCACGATCTTAACTGTGTGTGTGAGTGAGTGGGGGTGACATTGGACCAGTCACCCATTCTTAGTCTAGCCTAGATCATCACAAGGTGGTTGCGAGAATAATGTGGAGGAGCTGAACACTGCAAATACTCTTTGAGTGCCCTGGAGGAAATAAATAATAACCGTGTACTATCAAGTCACAACTGACTCACGATGACCTCAGCACCATGGGGTTTTCAAGGCTAGAGTTGAGCACAGCCATTGCCTGCCTCTGTGTAGCAGCCCTGGCCTTCCTTGGTGGTCTCCCATCCAAGTACGAAATAGGGCTGACCCTGCTTAGTTTCCAGGATGACATCAGCTGGTCAGGGATATTCAGATGGAGAGGGTGGATAAAAATATAATCTACCAATAGATAACATTCGTACCCTACAAGGCATGCCAGTTGTCTGTATTCGCCTACGGCACACAAGTCCAAGGTAGCACCAATACCTGTACTTCTTTTTCTGCAGCTGCCATATCATGGTTTCAGACAACTCGGTGGCATAGATTTCTTCAAAGTGGGGGCTCATGACTTTCGTCACCTCTCCATCTCCAGCTCCCAAGTCAAGAAGCCGACGGGATTTCCAGTCCGGGTTTATTTTAAGCAGCCTCTGAAATTGATCTGGCGAAAATACAAACATCGAACCTCTTCCCAGCAACCTGAATTTTGAAAAAGACAGAGAGACAGTTGGGGGGGGGGGGGGTTGTTTCAGTGGGAGGAGCAGCCAAAATTTGGAAAACAGGTACAACATGAGTCTAGGGCAGGGCCAGACATTAGTAGTAGGGATCCTTTTAACTGTGACTAAGAGACCGGGAGCAGGCTATAGGATCCGACATTCCCTCCCCTTCCCAAGGAACGGAAGAGCAACCCCACCAGATCAGACCAAGGAGGTCTAACTAGTTCAGTGGTATTTGACATGGTGCCTGCCAGTGGGTTTCTTGGCATCCGTTTGCTTGCTGGTCAAAATATCTCTTACCTAAAGCGAAGAGCCAATACTATATTCCTCTGCCTCGGGGGTCCTCCAGGGTTCTCTCTAAGCTGAGTTAGTGTGAGCTAGCTCACAGTTTTTTAGCCTCCAGCTCACCCATTTCTGTCTTAGCTCAGAAAGGATGGCTCCAGAGCAAACTAATTTATGCAGTTACCAAATTGCTCGCTCACAGCTTTAATGCCAGGAGCTCACAAAGCAGAATTTTTGCTTACGTCTCCATAGCTTTAGAGGGAGCATTGGTCCCCGACCTTTTTTGCACCTGTGGGCACCTTTGGCATTCTGACAGTAGGGTGGCAGATGCAACCACAAAATGGCGGCCAAAAAAGCTGGCGCCAACTGCAAAATGCCCAGGCGTGAGTTTATGAGTTACTCTAATAGTAACTCTTTTAACATTTTAGGCAGCATCTCTGTTTAAAAGGATGCCTTTTAAAATGAATATATTGCTTTAAAATATTTTCTTGCATACCTTCAGTCACCCTGTAAAGATCCTTGCCAGAGCAATTGTATTTAAAAAAAAATCTGCACAGATAATCTCTGCTAGCCAATCAGAAGTCCTGGGAGGGGCAAAAGACTACATCTGGCTCTGCCCACTTTCTAAAAAGACTTGGTGGGCTCCAGGAAGGGGCCAGCGGGCCCCATGTTGGAAACTACCACTCTACCTCCTTGGAGCTGGAGCTGCTTCATAAAATCTTTAGGGAGCTCCCACTCTGAAACAACCACTTGACCTAAGCGCCAAAGAATATCCTGTGTCTTTCCTGTGCAATTGACAAGTGAGATTTTCTATTCACACACATTCTATTGCACTCAAACACACACACACACACACACCACGAAAAAAGAATGCCAAAAGGTCCAGGTTGAGAAAGAGAGGACAAAAAGGGGAAGAATGAAGTGCACAACAGCAAAAGGTGGGGCGGAGGGAAACAGATTTAAAAAGAGAGGCCGAAGGTGGCCCGGTTAGAGCAGCGGGAGAGGAGATTAATATTTAAAAACTGCATAATCTGGCGATTGAGCAGCAAAGACCACAGGAGCCGTCTGGGGCTCCCTCGTGCGACGGGAAGGATCACGGTATAGAAAATGAGCCGTTTATTAAAGAACCTGCGGCAGGTGACGGCCGGGGTCTCTACGGGGCATGTCAGCGGCATCTCTGCCTGTTTGACTTTGAAGGCTCAGTGCTGGAAGATTACCACAGAGGTCCAGGGGGATGAAAGGGGAAGCAGGAAGCACAGAGGGAAGGAAATAATTGGTTAGCGAGACAGAGAGAGAGAGAGACAAGGGGAGGGGTGAAACATATTAGCAGAGCTGGGCCTCGGAATGAAATCAAACTGCCGTGAAAATCATGATTGGTACCCGTGTGTCTAAACTGCAGAAAAGCAAACCATGATCAAGGGCGAGGGCTCCAGGAGGCACAAAGAATTAAGTGGTGGTGACGATGAAACAGGATAAAGAAAGCGAGAAAGCAGCATGCACTGATGAATGCGGGAGATAATGGGCCGGAGGAAACTACCTGTTACATTTTGATAAAAAGGTACCAGGGAAAGCATTCAGTCCCGAGTCCCTCTCGGTTTAAAGGCCAGGCCAACTCCCTGTCCCCGGCGGGAACTCCGAATCTCCGCCACATAATTGGTTCCAGAGTATTACCCCCTGAAGGCAGTGTGAAAAACCGCTCAACGTGTCGAAAAGCGTTCTGAGCTATAGGGAAATGGCACGGAAGGGCCGAGAGGGGAAAAATACGCTAAGAGGGGTGGCACGCTCTGGAGGAAACGTCGAGTTGAGAAATAAGGCTGGTTTGCAAGATTCTCTTGCGTGCACTCCTCTGAGAGAAAGGCGCTAGCTGCTATTCTCAGAACAAATTATATAGTTATATAGGGTTTGGTGTCAGAGACAAGACGGGGGGAGTCAAAAAGGAAAGCTGCAACATAATACTTTCACCAGTGTGCAAACGAGGATGTCAAACCAGACAATCAGCTAAGGAAAGCCGAGGAGGAAGTTTGGAGTTTTGGCAGAATCTACGCCTCAGGGAAATAAGCTCTGCTTAAGTCAGGGTGATTTAGACTTAGGCTGGCCCAAACAGCCCCACAGGATGCTGCCCTAGCAAATCCTGTTCCTCCCCCAGAAACAAGACTAAAAATATAATTTGTTACTAAGCAATGGAGCAGGGTTCCAACTTCCCAACCTTTTTGAGCCTGCAGGCATCTTTGGAATTCTGACAAAGTGTGGCTGGTGTGGCCACAAAATCATTGCCACAGAAGGCGGAGCCAGCCACAAAATGCCTGCCGCAGCGTACCATCAGTCGCCCAGTGAAGATCCTTGTGTCAGCAGTGTCAGTGCTGCCAAAGCAACGTTTTTTCAGGACTCTGCACAGCCAATCAGAAGCCTTACTGGGAAAAAGCCCCACCTGGCCCCGCCCACTTTCTAAAAACACCTGGCCGGTGCTGGGATAGATGTCAGCAGGTGCCATGGGCACATCCTTTGCTACCTGCTCCTTGTAACTGAAGACGGTGGGGGCTGAGCCTGAGACCATCTACAATTCTGGCTGTCGGTGCAGACGTGACAACAGACATCAGGAACGAAGCTGTAGGATTGCATGTGCATGAACTGCAGCTACCCTGAAAGATGATGCCCAGGCAAGACATGTTCTTAAAGGACTCCTGAGCATAGGAGTCAACTTCAGGAGGGCTGGGGAGCTGGAGCCCCCCCGAACTTTTCCAGGATATGCTGAGCCTCCCCCGGAGACAATGGCCTGTAATGTCTCTGGCCCAGCCCCAGCCCCAGCCCCCCCCCCACCGGAAATTGGGAAGTCTACGCCCTTGCTCCCGAGCTCATGTGACATGGCTAGATTCAAGTCTCTCCCCGGACAAATCTCAGGGTTTGTCTGTACCAGGGGTGGCCAAACTTGCTTAACATAAGAGCCACACAGAATAAATGTCAGATGTTTGAGAGCCGCAGGACATGAATGAATATTACACACGTTTTTACTGAAAAACATGACACATTTGCTTTTTATTAATGTTAAATGAGTCTGCCAAAAATAAAAACAAAAGGGGTAAAAACAGATATTGATAATGATATTTATGTGTCTAAGAGAGAGAGAGAGAGATGGAAAGAAAGAATGAAAGAGGTAGAAAGAGAGAGAGAGAAAAACAAAGAAAGCAAATGGGGGGGGGTAGGAAGGAAGGAAGGAAGGAAGAGAAAGAGACAAAGAAAGGTGGAAAGGAAGAGAGCAGAAAGACAGCAAATAGATAGGGGGAGGGAAGTGGAGGTGGAAAGAAAGCAACTTTAAATGTGTCCTCCAACCCCCCGCTGGCTGGCTTGGCTTGGTGAAGGGATTTAAACAGATAAATGACTTCTCCAAGCCAGTCCGGGGGGGGGGGGGGGGGGCTTTGAGAACACATTTAAAGTTAAAGTTGCTTTCTTTCTCTGCTCCCCGCTCACCTCAAGCCTATCCAGGGAGGGGAACACTGGCTGGGGAAGGGAAGACCTATCAGGGAGGCATGCCTCCCCTTCGCTTTCCCAGCTGCCCTGCCGGGAGCCGCACAATATGTGTAAAAGAGCATAAAATAGATCATGGCTCCCTGGCCAGTTTCTGCTGCATCCTCAGGGCCTACGTGCTCAGTGGTACAGCCAGGGCCGGCTCCCCCACCAGGCAAACCAGACTATTGCCTAGGGCAGTGCCCCCTGGTGGTGAGCGCTGAATCGGCCCTCCAAGCTTGCGATCCGTTAACCCCCTGGGGAGACAGAGCAGCATGCCATGGAGCAGAAAAGAGAAGAAGAAGAGAAAAGATCCATGGGGTGGGTGTGGGTGGAACAGACACTTTGGGAGCAGAGAAGCGCCAGCAAAGGGAAGGAAGGGCGCGGCGGTGGTCTCGTGGCAGAGAAACCTTCGGTTGCAGCGGGTGCCTCGGCCCTGGGAGGCCGGCCTGGATTGTGCCCTGCTGGGTGCCTGGGGACTGCAGCCTGCCCTTCTCTTGCGTGCTGACAGCAGACGGAGCGGAGGGGTGGGGGGGAGGAGGCAGGTAACCCTCCAAAGCCCGAGAGCTCCCACGTCCCCCAGACCCAGGAATGGCAGGACTGTGGGGGGGGGGGGGGGGGCGAGGCTACCCGGCAGGGTCTGAAGGAGCAGGCCTTTGAACGGGGATGGAGAACCTTTTCAGACTCGACGGGGCTCCTCGGACTGCCTGCTGGAGGCTGAGGGAGTGGAGAGGGCAGATGGGGGGACACAGCTCAGCCGTCGGGCCAGCCGGGGAAAGCGGCTGCAAGGGCAGCAGATCTCAACGGTCTCACCTGCCCGGCGGCAAAGCCCAGCCTTGGCTTGCTTCACACGGGCTGAACATCTCTGGCCCTTCTCCGCCGGGAGCGGCTCAGCGTCCAGGGAGAGGCCCCCAACGGGAGCTTTTCGGCCTCGCCCTAAGCCCGGGAGCGGAACCGGCCGCTGGGGAGGGTCCCCACCTTGCTGAGCCTGGTGGAGAGGGGGGGGGAAGAATTCAGCCTCCCCAGGATCGCCGCGACGAGTCTTGTGTTTGCAAAAGATCTGCTCTTTGCCAATCCGCCTGTGACACCTGGTGAGTGTGTGAGAGAGCAAGTGCCAACACAGCGATGCCCATGGGCGCCTGTCTAAACCAGCTGGGACGTCAAACAAGAGCCGGACACATCAAGGGCCTCCACGGTTGTCTGAATAGTAGGGAGCGGCTGATTTTTATTTTTAAATCTGGGAAGAACTTCCTATTCCCCACCGGCCACACAATTTGGGAAGACAACCCCCCCCCTGCGCACTGGGGTTTCTTTCTTCGCTTCTGCTTTTGGACAAGCGTTGGGAACCCATTCTTTCTCTGGATTTTCCCCAGCAATGAAGGAGGAAAGATGTGCGTGTGAGAAACAAAACATACATTTTCATTTGTGTTTGATCCTGTTAGGGCAAACGGGGCTGTCCACAAGTGCAGGGCAGTCTGTTTTTCCAGGGGGGGGGGGGGTTGTGCGGAAGGGGAAGGGAAAGGAAATTGTAAGCCGCTCTGAGACTCCTTTGGATAGTGAAGGGCGCATATACCCCAGCGAGCACTTTCTCCGCATATACACCAGCGAGCACTTCGGTCAGGGTCGCGTCATTGACTTCGTGTCCCGGGCCCTAGAGAGGCCAGGCTCACTGGGACTAGGACCAGAGCGTTTTCGGTGGCGGCTCCAACCTGGTGGAACGAGCTCCTGGAGGAGACCAGGGCCCTGCGGGACCTGATGCAGTTCCGCAGGGCCTGTAAGACGGAGCTCTTCCGCCAGGCCTTTGGCTAGGAGCCGCCACCAGCCCCGTAACAGCACTGTAAGAACACCTACAAAGGAAACTGGTCCAACGCAGCCCAGACCGATGGCTATGGTTGGAGGGCCCCTCACTAGAGAGGATGTTATCTTAAAGAGATTGGAAGCATTTTAGTGGGTACTGTAGTTTTACTGAAGCAGTCTATGCTGCCGAGTAACAAAGTTTTATTGTTGTTGTGTTTTAAATGATTTTAAATTGTTGTGATGTGTATGGCTTTTAAGCCCTTGTTAGCCGCCCTGAGCCCGCTTGCGGGGAGGGCGGGATAGAAAAACTAAAATAAATAAATAAATAAATATCCAGTCTCCTCTTCTTTTTTCTCCTGCATCAATCTGATCAGCCCCCGATAATCCCGTTCTACAGAGGGGCAACTGAGGCTGAATGACTTGGCCCCCAGACTAGGTGGGGATCCCACAGCAGAGGCCGAACATCGACTGGCAGCTTCCCTGTTCCAAGGCTCTATCTGCTAGGCCGCATTCCCTGAAGGGGCAAAAGTCCTCAAATGCATTTATTTTTGAAAATTGGTGGGCGCACGGGGGGGGGGGGGGGGGCAGAAGGTATCCTCGCCTAGTGTGCAAAAAGACCTGGGTACAGCTGCCATTTTGCATGCAGAAGGTTCCCTAGTTCAGTCTCTGGCAATCTCCACTTGAAAGGGTCCCAAGCAGCTGGGACTCAGGAAGAGCTTTCTGCGCCCAGGAGCCGCTGCCAGCCGGAGTGGACAAAACCAAAAGACTGACGGTGTCGTGGGCCAGCTTGACCAGCCTGAGCCCAGTGCAGCTGAAGACTCCTCAGGAGTCGAGGAACCACCTGCAGCCAGCTCTGCAGCCAGCTGAAGTTGGTGAATTAGAGATACAGGAGCCTCAAGATTCATTGCCGGCAGCCAACACTGACCCATCCACCCACAGCTCTGAAGAAGCACAGCTGCAGGAAAGTAGCCCACCAGGCTCCCCTTTGTTAACTGAACAGCAAAGGGAAAGGCTCTGACAAGACTTAAGGACACGCAGGCACAGGAGCACCTCCAAACAGATGGCTGCAAATCAGGCTTGTTAAGTAATGCCTATATAACTCAGATCTGAAGAACTGCAGATTGTGGGAGCAACTTGTCACAACCCTGTGAACTTTGTGACCACAACTCTGGACTCCGCCTGCCTTCTGTGACCTTGGACTGACCCTTGACCCTGCTTTTTGGACCTGCCTGAACCTTGCTGATCAGCGCCCTCAGACTGCCTTGACTCAGCTTTCCTGGACAACCTATGAACTCTTGACTGCTGCTAAACCGGTATTTGATCTCTGGACTGGACTCTTGACTGTGATCTAGCCCTGTTGCCTTACTCTGCCTGTATTCCAGGACAAACGGCATGATTTGGTGGAAGGCAATATCGTAAGGGCTGCCAGGATTGTTGCAAAGAGTCCTGGGTAGCAAGGCACTTAAGCAGCTCAGGAGCATGCGATGCAGATGAGCTGGGAATCAGGTGCAACAAGATCCTGAACACTCCTCATTCATACTGTCAAAACCTTCCACGGCCCCCTCTCCATTCATACAGCCCGGTGGCCCCCAACACCCGCAGCTGCAAGTAGTAAGTACGAACATAAAATATAAAACCTTGAAGGCTGAAAAATATGCCTGGCTCCTGAATTTTTCAGGGTGGCTCATAAAGCTGAAGAAAAATTGGCAAGGCCTGCCATTGGCAGTGGTGGTACAATGCTATTACTGGTAATAAAGGCAGAGCGAGGGGAGAATGCAGTTCCACTTACCCATTGATGGACGTCCTGGACATGAAGAGGCTAAAAACGGAGGACACGAAGGAGTGATAAAGCTGAATGAACAGCCAGCCGGATTTCTCAATGCTGTTGTTTAAGAAGATCTGTGTTCCTTGGTCAAGGTAGCTCTGGACAAAGACTGGCTGAAGGGACTCACACAGCTGTTCTGTATTGCACAAGTACCACTACAAAGGGAAACACACACACACACAAACATATTAGAAAGCAGTATTATTCACATTTCAGCATTGCTAAACTAAGTGCACGCGACTGCTTTTTAAGTCTCGGTATCTCTTGGAAAGGAGACCAATCGCGATTTTACAAGTGTCGCTCGCCCACCCGCCCGCGATATTCGTGGGGGGGATCTCATACCACACACGCACGCACGCACACACACACTTTCTCCCCAGGCTCACCTGCAGCTGCCAGAACCACTCAGGGCCAGCTACAGCTTTGCAGGTAAGTCTTCTCCCCCCCCCCCCCGCCCCCCCCCCCCCCGCAGCTCTGGTGGCGAGGCCCGAGTGGCTCTCAGCTGTCAGGCCCCCCAATCTACCCTCCCCCCCCCCCGGCACCGGCGGCGAGGCTTGGACGCCTCCCAGCCCCCACAGAGTTCCACGAGCATTCCCTGAGCCTGTGCAGGGAATGCTCTTTAACTTTTCGGGGGATTTAAATATCCCCCGTATAGTTTTTTAAACTTTTTAGATTTTTCTTGGCTATTAGTATATAGGAATGCGAGCATTTCATAACGATATATTGTTATTTGTTTGCTCATTCTGGAAGATCAAAGCACCCCTGACGAGCCGCCTTGTGAAAGGATCCTTCAAGAAGAGCGTTTCCTTGCCCAGTTAAGATCTTGTCGCTCCTGATAACATGCAATTTGCATTTGGAACCTAGAGGAGGCCTGTTTCATTGCAGAGCCTAAGACGCGGCAAAGATTGCAAGCAAGTTCACCACCCCTGCGGCGCGATAGTTGGAAATTGCAAAAAGTGTGGACGACTGTTCCCGCGCAAGCAGGGGCAAAGCAGAAGCTGAGTCTCTAAACCACAGTACAGGCACAGAGTGCTGGGTGTGCAAATCTGTCCTGGGGGAGATACTCTTTGATTTGCTGGTGGTGGATCTCACTGGCCAGTTTGGTTTTGGTATCTCCCCCCCCCCCCTCCGCCCCAGGAGAGAGGGAATGAGGCGGCATCACTGAGTAGAGACTTGGGACAGACACGGGGTTTTCTGACCTCCTGGGGATCCGCCAAAAGGAATGGGGGGCTTGCAAGTCCATTTCTTCACCCTTTGCACTGTTCTAACTCCCAGTCCAGCATCCACCTTATCGAGCATCCCCTGAGAATATACAAATGAGCCATTTGGGTCTACCCGCTGAAAGAAGGTGCTTTTAAAACTACACTTCCCAGCAGCATGCTTTATCGCAGCTTTACAGCAATTCTTGCAGCAATACGATTCAGTTAGGGATGCTTTTCAGTCAGTAGCCACGGGCTGTTTTACCTTGGGCTGCTGGGCCTTAAAGCCAAAACTAGACAGAAGCGCATTGCGACACTGCTTTGGATGTTTGTTTGGAAATGTTCAGACTGTTCCCAGTCAAGCACCAATCTGCCGGTCTGTGCTGTTCTCCCAACGCAAGGCACGGTATTTAATGAAAATACGCAGTCGTTAATGAAAAACCTCTTGCGCTTCGCAAGGCCTTAAAACATAAATCATGTAGTAGTAAGACTTTTACAAATTTATGATAATCCTTAAAAACACACACCCCAGCGTTAAATTATTTTTAAAAGAAGCTGATTAAAGATACTCATATGTATTTCTACTTCACAAATAAATCTTTCTATTTAATTGGAACGCGCTATATACAAACGGATGCCGCTATTTGGAACGATCCACATAAGGTACTGTGCAGGGTACAGTAAATAACTGCTTGTGAACGACAACTATAGTGCAATTATAATTGCACCATTATAACGCAAGGAAATGCTTGGGGGAGAGGAGAGATAAATGATGGCGGAGTCACCCACCCACCCCTCCAAATCTTGAGCAAGTCGGTGTCCCCCACCTCCAGTGTTCCCTCTAAGCTGAGTTAGTGTGAGCTAGCTCCCAAGTTTTCAACCTCCGGCTCTCACATTTTTGTCTTAGCTCAGGAAGGAGGGCTCCAGAGCAAACTCCCGCCCTCCCCTTCACTAACTCTTTTCATACTTCCGGGAGCATACTCAGTCCTCAGTGCAGGGGGAATTTGGGAGGTGGATTTTATTTTACAAAGTCACTGGGTTTTTTTTAGCACAGCTGTGGAGTCTGCGTGCAGGTAGGCAACCCCTGCCCTGGCTGTGCCTGCTTTTGTGACTAGCCAAGGGCCAGTTTTACGGCCAGATACTGTGATTTTGCTGCTGCTGCTGAACTAAATTTGCAAACATTTCGACTTTTATATCCAGCACAACAGCAAACAGAAGGAAATTCCTCCAAAACTGCACTCCCATTCAATGAAGCAGATGAGAAGTAGATTCAGAATGGACGAAAGGAAATACTTCTTGGGTACCAGCAAGAATGTCTGAGAGCTGTGGCCGCCCAGTTTGGTGTAGTGGTTAAGTGCGCGGACTCTAATCTGGGAGAAGCGGGTTTGATTCCTCCACTTGCGCCTGCTGGATGACCTTGGGCAAGCCATAGCTCTGTACCAGCTGTTCTCTCAAGGACAGCTGTTTCAGAGTTCTCTCAGCCCCACCTACCTCACAGGGTGTCTCTTGTGGGGAGGGGAAGGGAAAGGAGTTTGTAAGCTGCTCTGAGACTCCAAGTGAGTGAAGGGTGGGATATAAATCCAATCTCCTCCTCTTCTTCTTCTTTACACAACAAGTGGTTAAGATGTGGAATTCATTGCCAGAGGATGTAGTGATGGTTATAGGAATAAACAGTTTTAAAAAGATAGATTCATGGAGGATAGATCTATTAGTGGCTACTAGCCATGGTTAGTAAAGGGAACCGCCGTGTTCAGAGGCACCCCTGCTAATGGAGATGAGACTGGTGGTGGACAGGGAGAGCACCTTTTCAGCAGTGGGGCCGGCCACAGCTCTCAGACAGTCTTTCAGGTACCCAAGGAACCCTCACTTTCCGTATTTGAGCTCCAAGCAAAACTTATCCTGTTTCATTCGGCTTCTAATCCTTTTTTTAAATTAAACTTTATGTAAATTTTCCTGGATTGGATTACACTGGACCTGTCCCCTGGTGGTGTTTCCAATTTATATTGTTAGTCATTCGCATGAACACACATGAATTTGCTTTATACTGAATTAGACCATTGGTCTATCAATGTCAGTACTGTCTACTGAGTCTGGCAATGGCTGTCCTGAATCTCAGGCACATCACCTCAGTCTCAGTCTTTCACATCACCTTCTATCTGGTCCTTTTAACTGGAGATGCCAGGGACTGAACCTGGAACCTTCTGCATGCCAAGCAGATACTCTACCATTCAGCCCCAGCTCCCCTTGAACACATGAAGCTGCCTTATCTTGAATCAGTGCTTCAGTCCAGCAAGGTGAGTACTGTCTACTCAGATGGGCAGTGGCCCTCCTGCATCTTAGGTAGAGGTCTTTCACGTCACCTCCTACCCGATCCTTTCAGCTGGAGATGCCGGGAATGGAACCTGGGACCTGCTGCATGCCAAGCAAATGCTCCACCAGAGAGCCACAGCCCTTTCCCTATTCTATGCAGCCACTCCAGTTTAAATCCATCGGGCTTAAACAGGAGTAACAGTGAACATGCAGTTACATGGGTATCTGCAAAGCTTTCTAAAAAAAATTGCTGGTTTTTATTTGTTCAGCGTGTACTACTTCTGATGAGCATATTTTCTGCTTTACTTCACTACTTTGAACAATTCACTTGGAAAAGCAGGAAGTCTATTTAATAATAAAAATATTCCCGTTAAATTAATGTATTTATAACAAAGCGGGTCTATAAACTTTTTAAAAACTCAGTTTCTTTTTAGAATGCAAATACATTTATTTTTTAAAATGTTCTCTCCGAATTATTTTAATTCTTTACACTGCTTAAACGGAAAGTCTGTGGCTCAGTGGAAGAGCCTCTGCTTTGAGTGTCAGAGGTCCCAGGATCAATCCCCACCATCTCCAGTTAAAAGGACAAAGTAGTAGGTGATGGGAAAGTCCTCTGCCTGAGACCCTGGACAGCTGCTGCCAGTCTGAGTGGACAATACTGACCTTGATGGACCAGTGGTCTGATTCTGTGTAAGTCAGCTTCAAATCCAGTGCATGGAATCATTTAACACGGAAGAAGTGTTATAGTTTTATTGTTCATCTTGGCTATCTAGAAATATACAGCAATATTGAGCAACAGGGTGGAGACAGAGAGATCTCGTGGCTGTTTTGCATACCCTGTGGAGGCAAACCCAAATTTGCCAAAAAGGACACACTTGACTGGAGTGACAGCTAACCACACCTTTCCGAGGAGTGTATTACCCAATGTGCATAACTAGAAATGAGCAAATGCAAACTGCCTTTTATATTTTTAGGCACACAATTAAAAATATTAGAAGTACAGTTTTTGAAAAGGTAATGTGCAAAGTGGCTTGCGCTGCCTTGAAGAAATAGAATTCAACAGGAAAGATGAAGGAAGAAGACCAGGGGTCAGAGAGTGTTGCCTCAGTGGAAAGCCAAGATAAGGCAGGAAATTTCATTTCCTCACACCTAAGTTTAAGTCTAGGAGACAATGACGAATGGGTGGGCTAGATTGCCTTGGCCAACAGTAAACCATTCTGTCTCATCTTTATCCCCCTCTGTCCTCCAGAAGAGCCAAGGGTGGTAGACACCCTTATTTCACACTTATTTCATCCCAAGCCAGCTCTGTGAAATAGGTTGGGCTGATAGCAACCAGCAAAACTGTTAGCAGTATAGGTCTGGGATGGAAAGTTCATCGCCTCCCATTCACGACTCCCTCCTTCAGAGAAAGAATCACAGTGTAAGAATGGAAAAACAGACAGGTTTGCTTGATGATTGATGCTCTTATTGGACTGTTGGATATGTTGACCATGCTTGAACCTATGGATGCTGGAAATTAAGCTTTGGCAAGTGTAGCTTTCCTTCCTTCCTTCCTCTTTCATAACGATGACACACACTCCACCGCCAACAGATACAGCCTACAGAAATAGGGCTGAAGCAAGACTAGAGGCGAGGTTGGGATGAACTTACAAGAGATGCCAGGGAATTGCATAAGAGCAAACAGAAGCTGGGAGCAGGCACAGAGAAGCTGCTAAATTAAGCTGGCAACTCAGTTGTTAGCCTGCTAGCACACCACTAAACACACCACCACTCCTGCTGGCAACAGGCTGGAGCATAAATCTTTGCACAAGTGAAATGGAACTGAAATTAGTCAATGACTTTCTGGCAATCCTGTGCATTTAAGCAACCTGTGCAGTTCAAGAAATGTGTCTGCAACAGAGTATCAGCTCCATGGCAAAACTAATATTTCAAGCCTGGAAGCAGTAATTATTTTTTTTTGGAGTTATGTAACCAGAATTCCTTTTAATTTTACAAGTCACTGCTGATACAGGGAAGTTGAGAAATCTGGGTTCCAGTTCCACTTGTCACTGGTTTGTCACAATTCCCATTACATAACTTCCATCCATTGCCACCTCAGACTTTACTGGCAGCTTGTAAAAGAGCTGTGTACAAAGTCAAAACTTCCTACCACAACTTACTGAAAGGTGACCCAATAAAAAAAGGGAAGCCCCAAATTGTTCAGATTGTTTTCCCCTAACAGTGCTGCTCTCCATTTTATTTTTTTTGAAAAGTTTTGCCACCCACCATCCCCAGGCAAAAATGTGGAGACTTCCCAATTATTCCAGCCATCACAGGGAAGGCGGGGTGGTTAAGTTACCTCCACTGCATAGGTCTGCAAGGAGTAACACAACAATATTTCTGGTTCCTAGGCATCAAATAATTTTTAGGTGCCTGGGCTACCAAGCATCTTGGATTTTCCCAGTCCAGAGTGGGATGCACAAACATGAACACACATGAAGCTGCCTTCTACTCTTTCACAACTTTGATCCATCAAGGTCAGTATTGTCTACTTTGACTGACAGCGGCTCTCCAGGGTCTCAGGTTCCCATCATCTCCTACTTAGTCCTTTTCATCAGAGATGCCAGGGATTGAACCTGGGACCTCCTGTATGCCAAGCAGATGCTCCACCACTGAGCCACAGCCTCTCCCCAATGCATAAGCCCCTAAGCTTATTAAGATAGTCATGCACTTACAAAATTGGGTTAGGAAGAACCAGGAAGTAGTCTTGTTTTCCCCAGCTTACTCAGTCCATGTTTGCTTAACTTGCATTACAAAAGACATAAAGATATCTCACTGATTGGGACTGTTCTTCTTTTTGAACAGAGGCCATGCCAGCTGAAAGACTAACCGTACCATCCTAAGCAGAGTCACAGCCTTCTGATGCAGCAAAGGTCAATGCACTGTAAGTTTCCTTTCCTTCAGACCTGGATAGAATCCTTTATGCTGTTATTCATTAGCACACTTTATGGTCCTACCACATTTTGTGCACCCAGTTGCTTTTCTGGTTAGTTTGGTGGTGGTAAGGAAAAGGCTTTCGCACTCACCTTCCCCACGGCCAACTCTCCACAGACCCATCTCCCTCAGAGACTTTCCGCCCTTTCTGATTTTTGTGCTTTTTGCGCTCTGCTGTCTTCCACCCCATGTATTTAGACTTCTCCCCAGCAGTGCATGGGCTTCCTGGACGAGAGTAACTTTCCTACACAGAAGCAACATCCATACTACTTACATAGCACTTTTTGAGTCTTCAAAGGGCTTCACATAGATTCTCTGTATAACAGTATGGGTGCATATAGATAGATATAATTAATGTGTTGGGGGGGGGGAGAGATAGACAGAGGTAAGCTCTAGACCACCTAGCGAGTTCATGGAAGGGACAAGATTTGCTTAGTTCATGGCATGCTGCCACCACTTTCTCCTAACCAAGTTTTTCTCTCCCCTCCTCTCAAAATTGCTACCCACACTGAAAACACAAAACAGTATGCATTTAGGCAATGCACCCACCCTGTCCCTGACCCCTGCCTTGTCTTTTCCGGATGCAGGTAAGAGCACCAGCTCAGCATACAGTAAGTTACAGGTTCAATCGCCCTGTTACAAAGATCAGGTGAAGGGAAAGACCTCTGTCTGAGACCCCCTCAGAGCAGACAACGCTGACCTGGATAGACCAAAGATGAGGCAGATTCTTTATTTATTTATCGTACGGCAGAGTTACACACAGGATGTAATGATATAAAAGATGTAGCCAAGTTGATACGATGGGTATGTAGACTGACTGGGCAATCCCCCTTAATACTAATATCTAGGCATGGTTTCCGGTCGGAGGAATGGAGGTCTGACACGCTTTGCAAATGCGCAGGGCGGACAGCGGCTCTTCTTGACAGCTTGGGTGGATAAATCCACCTGACGCAACCTCACACAGGTAGTGTGAGGACCAGCAAGCAATATAATCCAGGTTTGAGCAAGCTCGGTGAAGGAAAAGCCTCGGAGGAGACTTTTACAACACCTTGAGCACTGCAGCCGAAGAAGATTTTTGCAAGTATCTCTAAGGAGCCGAGCTGGGCTGATTAATCAGCATAAAATCTCCAATTCCCCTGATTCCTTAACAAAGAAGACAAAGTTTAAACGTTGGGACCACATCTGAAGAGAAGTAACAACATAAGGTAACGGAAAAAAACTTTTTGCCTTACCATTACCGTGTTTTGAAAGACGAAAAGCAGATCTGGTGAAGCAATAGACTGTTGCAGATTGGATGAGTGCAGTTTTGAAACGTTAAAAAGCTGAATTTGAACTTAAAAAGCCAAAAAAACAAGTTGTTTAACATTCCTGCGGTTAAGAAGAGTCGGGAGGGGGAGCCAAGCATCGCGAGGCAAAGAGGGGAGGAGGGAACCAAGCATCGCGAGACCAAGCTGTGAGGACTGAGACAGGAAGTGACGGCTTGAGGAGCAGACAAGAAGGGAAGCGGAGAAGAACCGGAAGAGAGCAAAGGGGACTGTAAAAACTGCCGGACCAAAAGGACTACAACAGGAAGTGACGTGCGGACAGCAGACAAGTAAGCAAGAGGAAGGGACAAAAGGAAACTACGGCAAGCCAGAAGCAAGGTAAAAAGACTATAACCTTTGACACAAACCATAGAGAAGTTGCGCCCGCCATTTTGGATTTATAAAATTTTTAAACAGTAATATCTCATAAACTATATAACTTAGAAGGCTGAAACCAACGAAATTTGACTTGGCAAGACTAGCTTGTGTGATTACACTAAACGGTGTTTGATTTGGAAAATAAAATAAAATCGATCTTTTTTAAAGAGACAAGACGGATCGCGGGCTAAGATCGAGAGCAGCTACATGGTCCTCTCCTACAATGGCAGCAAAAAAAGAAAAAGAATTACTAGCTGTTATGGAAGCAATGGAAAAAAAAATGTTAGACGCTATAGGAGAGGTAAATGTTAAAATGAATGGTATAGCTGCACAAGCAGACAAAAATTTTATAGATTTAAAAGCTGAATTACAAAAGTTAACCACTAGAACACAAGACATAGAAATTAAAGTAAAAGAACTGGAAGAAAATACTCAAAAAACAATGAAGGAAAATGACAGAATGGAAAAGATGATGCACTATAGAGACATGCAAAACCATCTGAGATTTAGAGGTATAGAGGAAAAATTAGGTGAAGACATTTTTACAAGAATGCAAGAAGCATTAGCAGATTTTTTACAAGAGGAAGAGGAAGTTGTTAAAGAACATATGGATCTTGTTTACAGAGTCAATTCTACATACGTGAGAGACAAAAATATACCAAGGGACGTGGTATATGAATGAAGAGAACAAAAGAACAAATCTACAAGAAATGTTTTACAGACTCTTTTGAAATAGGTGGAAAAAAAGTTATCGTAATGAAAGAATTGCCCAGAGCAATTTTGCAAGACAGGAAAAATTCAAGCGTCTGACAGACAAACTGAAAGAGAAAAAAATAAGATTTCGTTGGGAAATACCACAAGGACTGAGTTTTTATTATGGTAACAACAGAATGGTGATTAAAAATTCAGCAGAAATGTACGCCTTTGTTGGTGAGAACAAGGAAGAATTTGGTGATATTTAAGACTACAACAAGATGGATTACAAAGTACTCTCATGGAATGTAAATGGACTTAATTCACCCCAAAAACGTAGAATGGTAGGACACTGGCTGGAGAAACAAAAATGTAGTATAGTTTGTATACAAGAGGCCCATCTTAAGAAACAAGACTACAAATATTTAATAAGAAAAAAGTTGGGAGAAGAATTTTTTTCATTGGCAAGTAATAAAAAGAATGGAGTGGTAACATATGCCAAAAGAGACTTGGAACCTAAACTAATATTTAAAGATAAAGAAGGAAGATACTTAGCTATTGAAATTCTGTTACACGGACAGAAGACTTTGATTGTAAATATTTACGCCCCCAACGGAGCTAAAGAAATCTTTTTTAAAGAACTACAAATGGAACTGGACAGTGTAAACTATGAACAAATCATAATGTTGGGAGACTTTAATGGGACTGTGAATAATAAAATAGATAGGCGCTCAAAGAGAAAAGACGACACACTAGGGAAACTTCCAAAAAATTTTTTTGAACTGATAAAACAGGAAAAGCTGGAGGATATTTGGAGGAAGGTTAACCCACAAGGGAAAGACTATACTTTTTACTCTAACAGACATGATTCACATTCAAGAATTGATATGATCTGGATGTCTATTAATCTAACATTTAAGACAAAAAAAGTTGAAATTCTACCTAGAATAATCTCAGACCACAATCCTTGTCTATGGACTTCTGGGCAAATAAAAAGGCAAGGGAGATGGAGAATAAATGAGGACTTATTAGACAACCAAGAAATAGTTAAAAAATTACATGAAGAGACAGATTTATATTTTCAAGCGAACATACAAAAAGAAGTAAAAATTCAAACTGTGTGGGATGCGTACAAAGCAGTTATGAGAGGATTATTGATATCATTGAACGCTAAAGACAATAAAAAGAAAAGAGAACAATATGAAAACATTGTACAAGCCACTAAAATAAAAGAAAAGGAACTGAAGAACAGACCAGGAAAAAAGAAACTGCAAAAGGAAATTTGGATGTTACAAGACCAAGCAAAAGCTATTTTGAATCAAGAGACTTACTGGAACCTGAAAAAATTGCAACAAAAAGCATTTGAAGGTGCAAATAAACCTGGAAAGTACTTAGCATGGCAATTAAAGAAAAAACGTGAAAATAAATTTATTACTAAAGTGATACGGGACAATATTGAGATAATAGACAATAAGGGAATAAAAAGAGAATTTTTTAAATATTATGCAAAGCTTTTTAAGAAGGAAAATAAAGACAGAAGAAGGATTAAAGAATACCTACAGTCATTAAAATTACCAAAACCAATGGAGAAATTCAAAGAACTACTTAACTGCCCAATGTCACTACAAGAGATTAAAAATGCAATAAATGATTCAAAATTAGGGAAAGCACCTGGATCAGATGGATTTACAGCTAAGTTTTATAAATCACTACAGGATTCGATCTCACCAGTGTTATTGCTATTAATAAATGACATAGGAGTGACAGGTGAGGTCCCGGAGACTTGGAAAGAAGCAACCATTTCACTCATTCCGAAAGAAGGTCAAGATTTAACCAATGTTAAAAATTATAGACCAATTTCTTTGTTAAACAATGACTATAAGATTTTTGCCAAGATTATAGCTGATAGGCTTAAGGAACATCTTAAAGAGACTATACAGACAGAACAAGCAGGATTTTTACCTAATCGCCAAATAAGAGACAATATAAGAGTAGTAGTGGATGCTATAGAGTACTATGATAAACATCCGGAGAAGGAAGTGGGCTTTCTTTTTTTAGACGCGGAAAAAGCGTTTGACAATTTAAATTGGGATTTTATGTTTGAAGTGTTGGAACATCTTGAAATTGGAGACTATATGCTTAATCTTATTAAGTCAATATATAGAAAACAGAAATCCTCTTTAATAATTAATACTGAAAAAACGGATTACTTTAAAGTGGAAAAAGGAACACGACAAGGATGCCCACTCTCGCCGTTGCTATTTATTTGGATTTTGGAAGTCTTGTTACTAAATTTGAAAGAAGATAAAGAAATTAAAGGCTTAACAATAAAAGGTTTCTCTTTTAAATATAGAGCCTTTGCAGACGACGTGATGTTTATAGCTGAAGACCCTATGACTACACTACCATATTTGTTGCAGAAAGTAAGAGAGTTTGGTGATTTGGCTGGGTTTTATGTAAATAAGAACAAATCGAAAGTGATGTGTAAAAATATGCCAAATAATAAGCAAATTGAATTACAAAACCTTATAGAATGTGAAGTGGTGAAAAAGACAAAATATCTAGGTGTAAACCTAACAATGAAAAACATTGATTTGTATAAGAATAATTATGAGAAATTATGGCAGCAAGTTATGCAAGATATTAAAAGGTGGAATGTATTAAATTTGTCACTGCTGGGTAGAATTGCAGTGGTTAAAATGAATGTGTTACCAAGAATAATGTTTCTGTTTCAAACTATTCCAATTGTGAAAGATGTAAAAACATTCAAATGCTGGCAGAAGGAATTGACTAAGTTTGTGTAGGGAGGGAAAAAACCAAGAATTAAGATGAAAATAATGTGTGATGCTAAAGAGAGAGGTGGGTTTCAGTTACCAAACTTAAGGCTATATCATGATGCAGTATGTTTGACTTGGATAGGGCCATGGACTATGTTACAAGACAGAAAGTTATTGTCCTTGGAAGGTCATGACTGTAGGTTTGGGTGGCACGCATATCTGTATTATGGTAAAACAAAAATGGACAATATGTTTAAGCATCATTATTTGAGAAGAACATTAATCGATACGTGGACAAGACATAAAAACTTTTTTCCAGAAGAAATACCTATGTGGATTGTACCTGCAGAAGTTTTAAATCCATCATCTCACTACAAAGGACAAGACTGGTTGAAAGGACAAGACCTGTTAACAAGACATGGTAAAGACTTTAAATTGAAGGAGCAGCAGCAGATGGACTTTGATTATGGCTGGTTAAGGTACAGACAAATATATGATATGTACAGAAGTGATAAAAAATATGGTTTTAGAGAAAAAAGCAATGAAATAGAACAAATTTGGGAGGAAGATGGGAAAAAAATGATTTCTAAAATGTATAAAGTATTGTTAAAATGGTTTAATGCTGATGAAATGGTAAAGGAACAAATGATAAAATGGGCGATAAACCTAAACAAAGATATTGAAATGGAATCTTGGGAATTTTTATGGAAAAATGCAATGAGTATTTCTACATGTTATAATCTAAAAGAGAACTGTTTTAAAATGATGTACAGATGGTATATGACACCAAAAAAAATTGCAAATATTAATCAAAATATGTCTAACAAATGTTGGAAATGTAAAAAGAAAGAAGGTTCTTTCTATCATATGTGGTGGACTTGTGATAAAGCGAAGACTTATTGGTCTATAATACATGCAGAAATGGAAAAAATTTTGAAATGTACATTTAAGAAGTTGCCTGAAATGTTACTGCTTGGACTTAAACTAGAAGAGATAAATGTAAAGAAAAGGACAATAATATGGTATATGATTACAACAGCAAGAATGGTGTATGCACAAAATTGGAAAAATGAAAAAATACCAGAAGTGTGGGAATGGTTGAAAAAATTGTTATATATGGCTGAAATGGATAAATGGACTAGAAAGTTGAATAATACTCAGAGACTTTTTTAGAAGATTGGGAGGATTTGAAAGAATATGTTGAAAAATATTGGGACTTGAAAAACTACATTTATACATGGTTATAATAGCATAAAGGAATAGAAATTGAGTATATGAATGTACTAAGGATAATTAGATAATGAACTTGTTTTTTAGAATTATATAAGAATATAGAAAATAAGAATTGGTATATAAGTATTTTAAAGATATATAACCGTTACCAGAAATGTAAACATAGAGATAAATATTACGGTTTTGGATAAAGTGGAAAATGTGTTATGCTTCAGATGTGGTGGGAAACCACCAATACAAGATAAAAGCAAGACTATACAAATAGAACAAAATGTTATATAATATGGAAAAAAGGATATGTATAAAACAAATGTATTAATTTTAATGTTTTGAAAAATAAAAACTTTCTTACAAAAAAAAAAAACTAATATCTAGGCAGTTTCGAGTATTCAAACAAGATACTTACTATGGAGAATCTGTAGTCCAGTAGCAGAGTAACTATTTGGCATGCTGAAGTTCCCAGGTTCAGTCCCCAGCATTCTCAGTTAAAAAGCTTAGCAAAAGACCATTCCCTGAAGAGTGGCTACCAGTCAGAGTAGACAACACTGACCCAGGTTGAACAAATCTCTGACTCAGTATAAGGCAGCCTCATGTACAGAGATATGTCCTGTGGCGCCCTTAGCTCAGGGGCAGAGCTTCAGAAGGTCCCAGGTTCAACCTCCAGGTAAAATGACCCCTTGTAGTAACAGAGACCCCCATTTACCCTAACACTTTGCCCCCACCACCACCAAAACAAAAAGCTCCCCCACCCAGACCCCCCTAATCCTTTCTGTGCCCCTTTCAGAGTAGGCACCTGGACCTGAATGGCCGGGCTCTGAGGCAAGCTTGGTGCCTAAGGGGGCAATCTTAAGCATGCCAAGTCTCATGTTATTCAATAGGCTTACTCCCAGGAAGGGGTCCTTACGATTTCAGTCTAAATCTCCTCTCTTTTAGGCCTGGAGAACTGTGTGCAGAGGGGGTGGTGGGGGGAAAGGATTTGGAGCAATGCTCTCTCTAAGCTGTGGAGTCATGTAAGCAAAAAAATCCTACTTCGTGAGCTCCTGGGCATTAAAGTTGTGAGCGAGCCATTCGGCCACTGCATAAATCAGTTGGCTCTGGAGCCCCATCCCTTCCTGAGCGGAGGCAAAAAGGAGTGAGCCGGAGGTTAAAAAACTGTGAGCTGGCTCACACTCACTCAGCTCAGAGGGAACCCTGGTTTGCCGTGTGTGTGTGTGTGTGTGTGTGTGTGTGTGTGTGTTTTTGGGGGGGGGGAGGAAGCACCTCAGAGCTGTTTCCAAATAAACCGGCCCCCCATTTCTCCCCCCTCCCCAACAAAACGAGAGAGAGAGAGAGAGAGAGAGAGAGCAATATTTCTCCCCCCTCCCAGCCTTGACATTCCTCCCGGGGGGTGGGGGGCGCACCCCTCCCCCGCCGCCCCTTCCCCACGGCTGGGGGGGGGGGCTCGGGGTCCCCTACCTGGTGGTTCTCCTTGATGCCCGTCTCCGCCTGGCCGTGGCTGCCCATCATGTTGGCGTAGAGCGACCGGGATAAAGGGCTCCGGAGGTACCTGGCAGGGCCAGCCCACATCCTCTTCCTCAGCGCCCACAGAGACAAGGTGTAGCAGCCCAGCCAGGCCAGGCAGAGTCTCATGGGGGGGCGAGGCTCGCGGGCAGGGGCGGGAGGGAGGGAGGGAAGGGGGCCGGGAAGGAAGAGGGGGCCAAGCCGGATCACCCCCTCCCGCCGCCTCTTTTCTCCATGGCAGCAGCCGCAGCAGCCAACGCGGACGGCGAGCTCCCCTCCGGCGCCCGCAGCAGACACAGGCAACACAGACTGGCAGCCCCGGAACCCGAGGCGCGCGGCCCGATAGACCGGGCCGGACGGGATTGCCGGGGACACCCACGGAGGCCTCCTGCCCACTCCTTGCCCTCTTCTTCGCCTCGCGCGCACCGAGCCCCAGCTGTCCGCGCCTCAGCCAATCAGGGAGCAGAGCCCGGCGGCGCCTCGCGGGGGCGCTGGTTTCAAAAACCCGGAGGCGGAGCCAGACGGCCGAGGAGGGGTGGGCGTGGCGGCAAGCTCCTCCTCTCTCGCCGGCCGGACACACCCCTTTCCCCGGGCTGGCTCAGCCAGTGGGCAGGTGCCACGCGCGCCGGGGCAGGGAAAGGGGCGAGCGGAGATCTGCCACGGCGCCGCTTCTGCCCTGGGCGAAAATGTGAAATCAGTCCAGCTGGGTCTTGTCTTGTCTCTTTTTTGCTTTGCTTGGAAGTATATTTTCGCCTGTCTTTTTGTGTTTTTTTAAAAATAGTACGTCTCCTTTTTACAAAATAATATCTAGGACATGAACCACTAATAGGATTGTCAGCTCTGGGTTGGGAAATACCTGGAGATGCGGGAGTGGAGCCTGAGAGGGCGGGGTTTGGGGGAGGGACCTCGATGTGGTATAATGTTATAGAGACCTCTTCCAAAGTGGCCATTTTCTCCAGGTGAAGTGATCACTGCCACCTGAAGATCAGTTGTAATGGTGGGACATCCCCAGCTGGCATCTGGAAGTTGGCAACCTGACTATTAAAACTAAGCAAAATAACACCACAGTTTGTGCACTGCCTCCACAAAGTCTCTGAAGAGACGCATGTTAGTTGTGCAAGCTTATGAGATGATCAGACTCTTTCAGGTTGGATGCTTTTAAAAGAGAGAAAGAGTGGGGAAAAGATTTTTGAGAAACTTAGCCTGATAAAGAGTTCTGCAGAGTTTTGTGCGCTGTACCATTTATTTTGGGGGTTCTTTTTTGCCATCAAGTCACAACTGTCTTATGGCCACCCTTGTAGGGTTTTCAAGGCAAGCGGTGTTCACAGGTGGTTCACAGGTGATTCTAGGGTCAGCCTTTGCATAGAAACCCTGCATTCCCTTGGTAGTCTCCCATCCAAATAGTAACCAAGGCTGACCCTAGAACAAAGTTTATGTCCTGTGATACCTTTAAGACCAACAAGTTTAATTCTGGGTATAATTCTGCATGCACAGGAAAGCTTATACCCAGAATTAAACTTGTTGGTCTTAAAGGCACCACTGGACTCAGACTTTGTTCTAAGGCTGACCCTGCTCAGCTTCCCAGCTCTGACAAGATCAGGCTAGCCTGGGCTATCCAGGTGACTGGTAGATGTTAATAAAAAGGTAGGACATGGCTTCACAGGTCTATTGCAGCACGAGTTTGTATGGGTTAGACCCCACTTCATCAGCTCCAAGAAATGAGTTCATTTAACGAAGTGTGCATCAGCTCACAAAAGCTTATGCTATGGGAACTGTGCAGTCCTATGCAGAGTTCTCTGTGTGTTACATGCCGTCAAGTCTCTTCCGACTCATGGCAACCCTACGGATTAATGTCCTCCAGAATGCCCTCTCATTAATAGCCTTGCTCAGGTCTTGCCAGCTGAGGGCCCTGGTGGCTTCTTTGATTGAGTCAATCCATCTCATATTGGGTCTTCCTCGTTTCCTGCTGCCTTCAACTTTTCCCAGCATTTTTGTCTGGAGATTCTTGTCTTCTCATAACGTGGTCAAAGTATGATAGCCGCAGTGTAGTCATTTTAGGTTCTCAGGAGAGTTCAGGCTTGATTTGATCCCGAACCCACTTACTTGTCTTTTTAGTGACCCACGGTGTCCTCTGGTAACCACATTTCAAATGAATCATCTTGTCTTTGTTGTCCAGCTTTCACACCCATAGATAGTAATGGGGAATGCCATGGCATGAATTAACCTGATCTTGGTTGCCAGCAACACATCCTGACACTTAAGAATCCTTTCTGGTTCCTTTGGTTGCCCTTCCCAGGCTCAGTCTCTCTGATTTCTTGGTTGCAGCCTCCCTATTGACCGATGATAAAACCAAGAAATGGAAAATCTCGAACAATTTCAATTTGCTCATTGTCAAATGCAGAGTTACTCTGGTCTTAGGTCCATTGCTATTAATTGCTTAGACTGAAATTAACTTTACACAGAATCACACTATTGAGGTGGTGCAAGAATCCTTTTAGTTTTTACTTTAGGCAGTGGTGAATATGTTCTCTGCATATGCTCAAAGGAACACACAAACCACTTGTTAGCTGTTACTTTATGTCTTCAAGGTGCTTGTTGATTTGGAATATGTGAGGAAGATACTGTGGAAGATAGGACTCAATTAATTTTGCTGCTGATACATTCCCACTTGTACCCCCTTGACAAGCACAGTACGAATTTTCCAGTCTGTCCGTTCCCCCCAACCACCGTGTGGTCCTATTTTTTGGCTTTTGGACATTAGTTAAAAGATCTCTCAATGTTTTGCTCATCTGTTAACTTTCAGGTTTCGCTCCCAACCACTTAAACCAGCTTGGTGTAGTGGTTAAGTGCGTGGACTCTAATCTGGGAGAACCGGGTTTGATTCGCCACTCCTCCACTTGCACCTGCATCTTGGGCAAGCCATAGCTCTGTACCAGCTGTTCTCTCAAGGACTGTTCTCTCAGAGCTCTCTCAGCCCCACCTACTTCACAGGGTGTCTGTTGTGAGGAGGGGGATGGAAAGGAGATTGTAAGCCGCTCAGAAACTCCAAGTGAGTGAAGGGCGGGGTATAAATCCAGTCTTTTCTTCTTCTTCTTAACTTCCTGAGCCTGAGATAGATGCACCTAGTCTCTAGCATGCCCATTACTTGCACATGAACATTAGAGTACTAAGAGGGTGGTGCAAGGCCCTTTTATTTGCCACATTTGTTTTAACACAGTAAAGACTGTAAATATCTACTGGGGAGAATGGGGTTATTTGGGACCATATTTTTATGTTTTAAATTGTGATTTGCAAGCCACCTTGAGTCACAAAGGGAAGGCAGGATGTAAATGCTTTAGTAAATAAGTAACAATGCAATACATGGCCTTTCATTTTATGCACTGGAGCTGTTCTATAACATTTTCAAATACCCCTTTAGCCAAAAGAACAAGCATCATTTTGGCTTTTTAATCAAAGAAGTATAGGATGCTGCAGAGTAAAGCTATATAGCACATGGTAAATGGAGGGCACTCTTGAGCAGTATGTAATTCTGTGTGCACGTGAGGTTTCTGGCTGCCACCTCTGGCATGAGAGCACTGAGGTGTTACACACCTGTCCCCATTTTCAGCTGAAAAAATTAGAAGATGTGAAATGCTCTGCTTCTGAGAGCTCCTGGTTAAAGGTCCACAGCTGTTCCTCGAAGGATTTTCACATCAGTCAGATTTTCACGTCATTGACAATAAAATGGCAAGTTCGCATAACGACTTTCCTTGTATTAGTTATGTCCCCAAACCAGCAGCATATCTTAGATACATGCAATAAAATGCCAACCAATTGCATGCGGCTGTTAAAAGTTATTGCCCAATTTGTTAGTGTTTTAAATTCTTTTGCATTGGTCCTGTTTTTATTTTCAAGATGCAATCTATTTGTATAGTTTTATGCATAACGGTATTATTAAAATAAATTATTGCTAAATGCTGTCTCTTTTAGGACTGAGTCCAGGTGTTAAATCTCTGATGCTCCTGTGTAAGTGGAGAACATCTATTACTAGCCAATGGCCAAAGGAAACCCTCTGTACTTGCTCAGAAGCACTCTGATATTACTGCAGGCTTCTGGAATGTGAGACCCTTGGAACAAAAGTAGGTACAATTTTTTTCCAAAGCCAGACCCTTTGCTAGTAATTTGCTGTATAACAAATCAATGAGCATTTGTCTATAGAACACAATACCTACAATACTGACTGAGAATATTTGCCTTATGTAGGGAATGTACTGGTATACATTTTATACTGATTGGAATCAGTAAGGATCATTTTATACTGATCCAGAATCAGCAAGTTAAATAGTAAGCCACAAAATTAAAAGTTTCATTGTGAAAATTCCCTCTACCAAAGACTTGCTCACAATACTTACTATGCATAACAAATAATAATTCTCATTCTTATACTTTGTGAACTTAGCATATATAAAAGCTTAAAGTAGCAGTGTATTTACATATATGCAGGAGAGACTCCTGCCAGATGGTACCAGAAAAAGCAGACTTTTGTCGTGATCTGCAATGTTCGTAGACCAGAATCCATTAGTATGGTTCTAAAAGGGTTCTTCTAATGTATCCATAGAGGTAACTGGAAATGAACAGTTTACAGAGGTAGACAGGTCCGCACCGGTTCCCTTGCCTCGGATGCCAGCTGTCTTACACAACAGCCAACTAATTGGCTTGGAGTGCTAAAGAGGGCGTAGAGGCCAAGGCATTGATGGACCTTTTCTCCCTGAATCGGTCTAACCTTCATTTAAAGGTATCTCTGTGCTTGGCCATCACTGTGGCAGTGAATTCTACAAATGCAATAACTCATTGAGGGAAACAACGCCTCCTTTTGTGTGTCCTGAATCTACTTCCCCTCAACTCCACCAGATGCCTTCAAGTTCTAGTATTATGTGAGAGAGGAATAGTTCTTGATGCACAGAACATGGAAAGTGAATGATTTTGTAAACTTCTATCAAGTGGCCCCTTCCCCACTTGTCCTTTCTCTAAACTGGGAACAGATAAAAAATTACACTAATTCTCTGTTTTACAAGAAAATAACCTTAGGAAAGAGCAAAGCCTTAACTCAGAAAAGGCTTCTTAAGAATACAGTTCCTTCTTCCAATCTATCAAAGTAAATCAAGAAGAATTGTCTTTAAGGAAAACAACTGTAAGAAACACAGCAGTGCTCTATGTCATGCTAACGGAAAGGCTGACAGGATTTATTATGGTTATCATTCAGACCTTCTGGTATACCAAGTAGCATTTGTTTTTCATCCATCATAAAGTCCATTCAGAAGGCAAGAACTAGAACAAGGCTTTAATAGAGACAACCCCAAAATGCTGCATTCAGCTGTTTGAAGGAAGACGAAGGACACTGAAAAGTCAAAGGCTGCACTGGAAAAAAGTGAAGGCCTCAACACTATAACCTTAGACTTGCCTATCCCTGTTTGCACAGGATCAAGCAGCTAGAAAACCCAGATCCCAAAGAATCCTTTCTACGGCTCCACCAACCCAAATTTAACAGTGTAAAAAGCTTTGATTTTTCCCCCCATATATGATTTTTAAACACGCAAATACCTTTTCAACCTTATTTGAATCTTCCCATCAGAGGCCTCAAGTTTCCACGCAAGCTGCTGACTCAGGACAATAACCCATCATTCCACCCTGTCCTCTTCTACTAGAGTTCCTCCATTTTCTCGTTTAGCGAAACCATGTCTTGCAGATGTAATGCCAGTTAGGAAAAGAAAGCCAACATGTATTTCCCCCTTGATCCTTAACAAAATACATCCCCATAACACTCTTTTTGCATACAGAGAAGTAAAACTCTTTTCACGTCTTTCCTCTCAATACAGATTGTCCCCACAGGGCACTGGGCATACCAATGATGGCAAATATGTGCAAATGGCAAATGTGTCAAAAACCTGGGTTTTCCAGTCCTGCATCCCAAAGCACAAAGCAAGTGTCCGTATGTCTGGCTGATCTTGAATGGCTGAAAATGGATAAGTAGCTGTCCGCCATTTTTGATGAAAGGAGTTCACCACTACCATTTTTGATGTTATTATGCCATCTTTCTCTAAGAAGAACCTTGGTTTGCAGAATTCCATCGCAGGAGATGTGTCTGGTCTGGCTCAGATGCTGAGGCAGAGACCTAATAATGTACCCAGCAGATCTACACGACATCTTTAACATCTGTCACTGCTATTCAACTAGAAGGATCCTTGCTTTCTGTAACAGATGAGGAACAGCTCAGGTGGCAGGTGATCCGCTAGTCTAAAGAGTCATGGCAAGCCAGTTGTTCTACCCACAATTCAAAATTGACTAGTGGGTGAAATGGAATACTCAAGTCCCCAGTTCGCTCACATTCACATCTCAGCGTGTATGGGCGTCAGGTGACTGTTCTGGATGGAGAAGGGGGTCCATGTGAGAATCTGTATGGCTGCAATGCAAAGAGGAACGAGGCAGATCATGTAGAACATGGCATCATGGAGGCCTAGGAACAAACTGGTAGAAAGGACACAATTATAATATTCAGTTCTTTCAATAATCATTACTTTAAAACTACAGACATGCACATTTGAACACAGGAGGCAGTCTTGTATTGAGTCTGACCAATGAGATGTCTGGGTCAGTGTTGTCTGCACTGATCGCCAGCAGCTCTCTGCAGTCTCAGGCAGTGATCTCTCACATCAACTACTACTTGATATTCTCAGCAGGAGATGCTGGGGAGTGAGCCTGGGTCTATTGTCATGCAAAGCGGATGCTCTACCACTGAGCTGTGGCCCCTCCCCATTTCTATTTATGACCCAAACGTATCAATGATTCTGTTCTAACCCTTCTGTGAGGTTAACAGGGTAGTCCTAAACTGAGTTGCATGCTTCAAAGACCATTGACAGAAGGGTACAACTCTGTTTAGGACTGTATTGTGGATGCTTCTGATTGGACTTAGAATATCATCCTTTTGAATAAAAATGGCAAGTCACCATGTTTGTCTACTTGAGTAATGTAGAAGATGTACAACATGCATCATACAGTTTGTGAAGAAATGCATTTTTTCCCGGGAGGTTGGCAAAAAGCAAGCCTCCACTTGGTGTTTTAAAAGCTTTTTTCTTTTCTTTTCTCTGGGATGAGGAAGTCCACCACTGGCTTTCCATGCTCACATCTAGCTAGAGACAATGGAATGGCCAAGCCTCCTCCTTCTCCAGGCAGGGAACAGAGTTTGGAAGACTTTAGGCTAGAACAACTCCAGGAAGAATCTCCAGGCAGGAGCCGGAGGAAATGCTTCTTTGACCTGGGCTGACCGGGTCAAGTGAGAGGGAAAACAGATATGATAAAAAGGAAGGCAGTCTCTTTCTTTGGGATGCTACAATTAGGAGAATTCTGAACTGGGTTCTGGAAGGAGGCAGCCATATTGACCATGTGCTCGCCTACAGATTGCAAGAGATCTTGAAGGTAAAGGAAACTCTTTAGAGATTTGTAACCAGCTAAGCTTAAAGAGCTGGTCCTATTTTAACAGCTGGTAGGGCATGTATAGAGAGAGGGACAGAGGATTTGCATTTTTACCAAGTTCTTTTGTATTCCTTGTTCAAATCTGGTGCTGTGCTAAAAGTATGCTGTTCCTCCAAGGGTACCCAAGGCATTAAATTTTCCCCGTGGTGACCAGGAGCTGGGCAGTGGGAGACACAGGGTCAAGGCCTCAGAACTTGGAAGGGAAGCCTCCCAGCAGACAATTCCTTGAAAAAGGGCAAGTGGTGGTAGTGGCTACCCTAGAGAGAAAGAAAAGCCCCTCCAGGGAGTTGGGAACCCCTAGGAGGGCAGGGTGGAACAGGACCCACAGGCTAAAGCCGGCACATTCTGCTACACAGTCAAACATAATTTTGTTAAATAATGCAACAGATAATCTTGTTTTACAGCAACTTTGCAGCATTTTACCTTTCTGTGCCTTGATGGGGCCTGAAAAATAGCATGGATTGCAAACCACTCCATTCATTTGAATGACATTTCAAGCAGGTTGTGGTGTTCTTGCCAAATGGAGGTTTCTGCAAGGCTCAAGGCTTCATTAACTACGTTCAGCGTCCACTCGGCACAAACAGCAGGCTTCTCCATACAATCAGTATGGTCTGTGCTCCATAGCACACACGCCTATAATTGTGCAGAGTAACTGAACTGTGGACTTTGCTGGTACATGGATGCACCAGCACATAGATGCATGGATTTCTTACAACTGCAGCAGCTTCTATGATCATGGAAGAATCACCATGGTTAGATCTGCACGCTACTCAATTAAATATTTTGGTTATCTGTATTAAGTATGCAGCCAAGGATATTTTGTGCTAACTGTTATGCAGTTATGCAAACCATCCTTTAAATGCTTCAGATGCAATGCTGAAGCCTGCACTATACCTGGAACAAATTTCTTCATCGTACACACTTTAGGTGCAGGTTTCCTTATGGCTTCTGCTCTAACTTGCCACTTACTTTGGGTCAGGCTGAGCAATTTTACTATTCAGATTTGCATATCCAAACTGATTGAGTATAGTAACCACGAGCATAGGAGCTAGAGACTGGGCTGGCTTTGTAAATAAGGCATTTGTTCCAAAAACCATGGAGGAAAGCGGTGATCTGAAATATCAAGCAGAGATTTATTGTTACACGGTGTATTCTATAACCTGGAACCTACCACCAATCATGTTTATAAGTAAGGGGATGTTTGGTTTCAGTAAGAAGTCATCCAGATGTATGCTGTGGTATGTATAGACTTTCTATACCTTGGATATAAACTTTCAGTATTTAAGCAGCATGCAAACAAATCTGAGGAAAGGGACTGAGGTATATTTATTTTAAGGATCGAAGTATATTTATTGTAACTGTTGGGTATTAGAGAAAAGAAAGGTTTCTTTTTTGGTGTGGTGGATTAAATGCATTGGTCTTGACCATTGCAAGAACGTAAGATCCGATGCTCATTTTAAACACATTCAACAACTGTGGAGAGATGAGGTAAGATCTTCAACCATCATCCGACCCACTACATGGCCTCTGAGCTGGTCATTTTCTGTCAGCCTCATCTACATTACAGGGATGAAGTAAGACTAAAAAAAAAAGAGGAAGGGATAATCACAGTAGAGGAAGGGGTCAAGGTAAATATGCAATAAATAAATTCAGGTGGGAAGCAATAGAAGTTTGCGTCCAGTGGCATTTTTAAGACCAACAAAGTTTAATTCTGGGTGTAAGTTCTCATGTGCATGCACATGAAAGCTTATACCCCAAATTAAACATTGTTGGTCTTAGAGGTGCCACTGGACTCAAACTTTATGCAATAAATATAACACTTTCAGGCCAATCCACCACTCTGCTAGCTTGAATGTTTGAGCCCACTGAGGCATTTAAGTTACGGGCAGCCTGACCTTCAGCATCAAAAGAGAAGCTATGTAAAGCACTTTCTGCACACTGAAAATGGTTTCGGAATGTTAACTGCAAGTGTGGTCAGCGTAACTGTTTATTGAGTTGGGACTTTGTAGCTGGGAAAAACAATACAAGAGACTGTGGGTGTTGGTCAAAACCACACTTACCTCCGTTTATGTTTCTTCAAATCTGCATCAACAATATCAGCCAAAGGCAAATTAAACAGGCTGAAAGAAGCTTGAACGATTACCCTGAAGTATAAAAGTTAAACATTCATTATATTTAAAAAAATAAGCTTTAGTTCCTTCTAGCACGATAACTTCACATAGTTCTTCTACTCTTAGCCCCCTTGGCACTTTGCGATACAGTAGTCAGGTTCCGCTTCAGTTGAGGACCCGAATCCCACTAACCAGTGTCAGTGTTGTTTATTCGGTATATCACCAGCACAATTACAATCAATACAAAAAGGGTACTAATAAAATATATAAAATATCAAATCCTTAAATATAAAACTGCATTAAATCTACGTATATTAATTATAAAATTGCTAATACTCTAAATTTCTGAAGTACTCTATCACCTGATATTCAGCTGTTGGACAAATATTATAAAAGTTACACAATTCTACTCCCCATCTCCTAAATCTTCTGAATTCTTTTAAAATTGTCCTACATGTGCAACACGTATTTTTTGAGCTATTGCTAAAAATTTGGCACAGTTTATTATAATCTGTGGAGCAGAATCAAATAATAGCTTCCTACTTATCTCCTTATCCAAGTATCCATGATACCTCCTTATAACAGGATGAATAAATGTTACTCTAATGGTTTCATAAAATGTACAATGGAGTAAAATATGTTCAATTGTCTCAACTTTCCCTGAGCTGCACGGGCATAGTCGCTCAGGCAGAGGTATTTTTTTATATCGGCCTTCTAACATCGCTGAAGGATAGATGTTACATCGTGCCAGGGCGTATGCCCTGCGGTGAGAGGGAATCTCTAGTAACGATAAGTACACTGCAGGAGCAACTATATATTTTGTTTCCTTTGGGCCCCAAAAAGTCGACACTTTAGCAGTATCACTTTGCCTTTCAATATCATATATTCTTTGTTTAACAACAGCCCTAGCTTGTTCTAGTGGCATTATCTGTAATGACTCAGAAGAAAAGCCAAGCAGATGTATCCTATGGTATACTGCACTAAGCCAATTAGAGCAACAGCTGTCTATAAGAATTAGAGCGGTGATATCAAATGGCCTATGGCATAACCTTAGCCAAGCATTTATGGAGGCCAAAGCTACCTTGGCTTCCAATCTGATCAGCCCAGTTTCTAATCGTAAGCTAGCGTTGGAAGCACTAGTTGAGAAACGAAAAATAGAAATTTAGACTGTATCTTTTCCAGGGGTGCAAAACTAAGAAAATGATAGAGTCAGGTGGGTAGCCATGTTGGTCTGAAGCAGCAAAACACAGTTTGAATTCAGTGTCACATTGAAGACCAACCACGCTTTATTCAAGGTATGAGCTTTTGTGTGCACACACACTTCCTCAGATACATAGAAATGGAAGGTGTAACAGTTCAGACTTATAGACAGAGGATGAACAGCAAATTAGCATGTAACATAATGAAGACATTTTAAAATACATGGAGATGAATGGAGCATAGCAATCGAGTCTCAGTTAATGTCCCACAATTAGAAAGGGTACTTTTACACATTTATCTCATATTTTGACACATTTATTACTCCACTGTTGTTCCCCCTTAATTAAATCCAAACAACTGTTGACCATATAAACTTAACTTGTTATTCCTGTTTTGTCACAGAATCATAGAGTTGGAAGGGATCTCTAACTCCCTGCACAATGCAGGAAACTCACAAATACCTCCCCCCCACACCCCCAGTGATCCCTGCTCCATCCCCAGAAGATGACAAAAAACTTCCAAGATCTCCAGTCAAACTGACCTGGAGAAAAATCACCTCCTGACCCCAAAGTGGCGTTCAGCATCTCCCTGGGCATGCCAGAAAGGGCCACAAGAACTAAGCACTGATGCAACCCTTCCTGCCCTCCCTCTCATCATCTGCCTTAGTTCACAGAATCAGCGTTGCTGTCATTGTCTTTGCATATCTTAAAACAGCTTCATCATGTGACATGCTAATTTGCTGTTCAGCCTCTGTCTATAAGTCTGAACTGTTACACCTTCCATTTCTGTGTGTCTGAGGAAGTGCGTGTGTGCACACGAAAGCTCATACCTTGAATAAAACTTTGTTGGTCCTAAGGTGCCACTGAATTCAAACTGTGTTCTAAGAGAATGATGCATTCAAAAAACATCCTAGAATCCTAGACTAAATGGCTACCATTTCAAAGCTGACAAAAAGACATGACACTGCCTTATACCGAGTCAGAATGCTGCCCTCTCATGGTCAGTCTCGTCTACTCTGACTGGCAGCAGCTTTCCAGGGGTGGAGGTGGAGGTCTCTCACATCACTTGTGAGGTGGCCTTTTGACTGGAGATGCTGGGGATCAAACCTGGGACCTACTGCACCCCAAGCAGCTGTTCAGCCACTGAGCTATGGCCCTACCACTAGTTTTACAACCGAAGGATATATTTACTTACATGTTCATGGTGAGATAAACAGCCAACACATAGTAGTGTTCTGGGCCTAGAAGAAACACGAGCACTGCAGCTATTGCTTCCAAATAGAAAGAAGACAGGACAACCTTATAGTAACCAAATTTCTTCAACGAAGATTGGCTAATCAGCACAAGGCACTGGAAAATATAGAGAAACATTAAGATACACTGAAACATTTTATAGCCTATAAAATGTCACATGTGTATAGCATCTGTACATGCAAAACAGCTGATCGATCTGCATAGTCTAACACACTAAGAGAGAACCGGAGTAATTCCCCAGAGGCCTACATCAAATGAGTTGGTCCCAAAGGCCATTCTTATTTATCTAAAACATTTATTAGTCAACTTTCTTCCATATGGAGCTCAAGGCACCTTACAATATAGATAAATAAAATCCATTAAAAATTTAAACCACGGTTCAGTAGTAAATTAATCAAATGTAGTCCTAAATAAAACTGTCTTCAACTGCTTCCTAAATGTCAGCAGTGGGGGAGGGGGGCAGGTGCACCTCCCAGGGGAGGCTGTGGGGCTGCCACTTGAGTGCTCACCACAAAGCTTCTTTGATTGGCGAGACACTCTCTGTGCGATCTTAGTTCCCAGGCAGGAGCCTATGGAAGAAGATGGTCCTTCAGAAACTCCAGTACCAAGCCAGGTAGGGCTTTAAACTCTCAGATAAACTCTAAGTTGTGTATCTGAAGCAGTGTGCCTGCACACGAAAGCCTATACCCAGAATTAAACTTTGTTGGTCTTAAAGGTGCCACTGGACTCAGACTTTGGTCCATTGCGTCAGACCAACATGGCTACCCACCTGAATCTAACAAAGGGTTTGTTTTGCAAGGTGACAGCATTTCTGCAAGATGGTACGTAATTACTCTTAGCAAGCAGCACAAGCAAATGATGGAATCCTCCCCCAAACCAGGATGTTCTCCTGCAAAAGAAGATGGGCTTTTCTGCATACCTGAGGACAAATGAAACCTGCCCCATACATGATGCTGCGGACAGAAGAAGAAAGGACGTCCTTAGGGATGAGGTTGTCGGCAAAGATCATCATGAAATTGCTGCAGAAAGCCAAGTGGAAGACTTGGAAGAAGTTCATGGTCACAAAGAGCAAGAAATTTCTTTGAGTCAAGATCTGCTTGGTCAAGGAACCTATGGAGGACCATGAGAGGACTCTCTCGGCACTTTCCGCCTCACGGCCTTCCATGAGACTTTCCCTTTGTTCATACTGTGTAGTGCTATAGATTCCCGTGTAGCACATGCAAGCGGTCGCTATTGCACCAACTATAACCACAAAGACTTGAAAATGGGCGAAGTTCTCCATATTATTGGATATCAAGCCACAGAAAAGGATGCTGGTGGACCCAACTAACGTGGCCACTTGGTTGTACTTGATGAGCTGAAGCCTGCTCTCGTGTCTTGTGGACGATTCCGCGAAGAGGGCGCACTGCGCCAGCAAGACAAACGTAAGCATGCCATCAAAAGCACACAGGGCGACCACGAGGTGAAGCCCGCTCAGCCAGTCACCTTCTCCATACTGTTTCCATGGAAACCAGGGGAGCAGAAAGGCCAGAGCGTACAATGGAGCCCCGTAGAAAATGGAAGCCTGGCGCCTGGAGCAGCATGGGGCTTTGGAGTTGTCTTGAATGTAGCCAAAGAGAGGGTCATTGATGGCATTCCAGATCATAAAAACAACCTGGGAAGTCAAGCAAGTTGGTAGATGTTTAAACCTGTCCTGACTGCATTAGAAGCCTAAGAGATATTAGGGGGTCCCCGACATGGTGCCCACCTATAACTTTCACGGTGCCCGCCAAGTGTTTTTAGGAAGTGGGCAGGGCCAGGTGGGGCTTTTGTGCAACAAGACTTCTGATTGGCTGTTCAGGTTCTTGAAAAAATGTTGCTTTGGCAGCTGCCGCCACCACAGCATAAGGATCTTAACTGTGTGACTGAAGGTAAGCCGGGGCAGCCATTTTTGTGGCTAGCTTTGCTTTCGGAAGCTGCCACTTTATGGCTGTGCCCACCATGCTGTGTCAGAATTCCTAAGGTGGCTGCAGGTGCCAAATCCCTACTGGGTATGAACAAATGTGAAAAGAGGAAAACTTATTCAAATCAGCAGACATCTGATCAATTGACAGTGCATACAGTAAAGGAAGCATAAATGTTGGGCGCAATTCAGGGAGCTGAGGAGCCACTTTTTCAGAGGGAAACAGGAGACAATGCTGCACACTACAGTTGCCAGTTCAGGGCTGGGAAACGCCTGGAAATTTGGGTGGGTGGAGCCTGGGAACGGCAGAGCTTGGGGAGGGGAGTCCACCCTCCAAAACAGCCATTTTTCCCAGGTGAATTGATTTTAGTCATCTGGAGATCAATTGTAATAGCAGGAGATCTCCAGGTGCCACCTGGAGGCTGACAACCCTACTGCACACTTGTCAGGGCTCAAATTAGACCGAGTGTGTGAATCCCCACAGGGTTTCTTTTGGCAATCTCAGCAGCAGTTTGTTTAAACAGCTCTTGAGCCAAATTTCCAAAATGCTTTTAAAACTTCAGTGTGTTGAAGTGAATTTCTATAAGGGAAGGCATTCTTAATAAGCAATCTAGCTAGATAGAGGTTTTGCAAATAGTCTCCCTCTGAACTGTATTTTTTTTTTAAGTGCAGCTGAAGCAATGACCAATTTTAAAAGTAGTTAAATAACACCAGATTAAAACTCTACATAAGAATCCACAAAATGGACTCTGTGGTCAAATTAGCAGTCCCCCAAGAAACAGCAAGTGCAAGCCATAAAGGTAGCGGTAATCACAGCAATGGAGAATTGCAGGACAATGGACTCATGCAAAGATTTAGAACTGAAAGTCTTACAGGGGGAAAGTCAATGGCTTTTAGTGAAAAGAGACTGGTCATCCAGTAAGTTTCACCCCGGGGGTGGTGGGGGTGGTTTGAATGCAAGCAGTTTGTGTAGACCTACACCATTAAGAACTGCAGAGAGCTCTGAAGCCAACCAAACTCACAAGTAGGAAGACTTAAAAACAAAACCTGCAAGGGATCAGGCCTCTACTTCCTCAGGGTAAGGAAGATCTCCTTAAAAGAGCTGGGCTTGAAACCTGCTCCGCTCCAAGACCTCCTGGGGAGATCTTCCAGCATCTCTGGTGAGCAGTTGATTGACTGCAGGTCCAATGGCAACTAGTTTTTAAATCTACAGGTGCTACACCCCCACCTCTCAGCCTGCTTCACCCTTGAAAGGGCCACTACTTCAATCAGGCCCTTTATACCTGTTGGGCACTCAAGGGTGATCTCAGGACCAGAGAGCACTCCCTCACCGGGGTACCCTATCTTCCCACCATTTCAACAAGTACAGGTCAACAATAAAGAATTGCAGAGGTTCTGCTTTAACTGCTCCAATCACTTAGAACAATGGACTCTCAAGCTTAACAGTCACAGTTCAGCCAAGAGATCCAGTCACTGGCCAGTCACCATCAACATAGGTTGCAAAATTGCTTCCAGGCATGGGTTTCCCCCTCAGATCTTCTGGCATGGTTCCCCTCTTGCCAGGTTAAGCCCAGAAGCAGTTGGACTGCCAAATCTCCCAAGGCAACTACTACCAGCTATACTCCTGACCAGGTACACCATTTCCCTGGCCCCAGGGAAGTTCTGATCCCTACAGGCTTCAGCTATTCCAGGGCCTAACTGGAAGCTCTCCTTCCTGATTGGGCTCAACCAATTACTACCAGGTCAACTTCCTCCTGGTGGGGCCTTTTGCCTCACTTCTCCTGGCCATCCCCGCTGTAGCTGCTTCCCGTAGCTTACTCCTGAGCAGGCCCTTTTTCTCAAGGAGATCTCTACACCAGAGGAGGCCTTTACCCCATAGGGAGCTAGTGCTATCTGTCATGCCTCTTGTCTGCTCCTTAGTTACCTTCAGAGACCCGCCTTGCCTTTCTCTCTGCTCTACAGCTACAGGGCTGTTGCCTCCTCCAGAACTCCACCCGTACCATCCTTCTCCCCAGGTATTAGGGGTGTGACAAGGACCCCAAAAAGCAATCAGACTCCCTCTCCTTTTCTTTGCAATCAGTCTCCACAAGTAGGGCCATAACAGTAGACAGTCCAGCACTGATAGCCATCCTGCATTGTCCCTGGTAGTATCTGCAGCTACTTCTGTATTACTGTTACATGGGCCTTTAATGGTACCGCTTGCCTTGTGACATTTTTGTTTAATTCCTGAATTCAAAGAAGAATCACCTGCTGTGAATCGAACACCAGATGTAACAATGGGATAATTAACATTTACTGTACCTGTGCTTGATGGAACGCACCTTCCGAGATCTTGTATTGGTTCAAAAACAGTTTAACGTAGTAGAAATTAAATACGCTGTTCATCATTCCTGCCCCTAATGTGGTCATGGAGTAAGCGACGGCGTTTGGATGGATTCTTGAAATAAACTTCATTTTTACAATGTGGTATTTTTCTTCTCTTAGGAGAGGAGGGGGGAAAATTAATATTTTGGTACAACAGTCAAAGCAGCCAATTAATACCACAGTGTGACTGAAAAGAGTGTTGATTTGTATGTTGTTTCATGCTGGTTGAATCAAGGAGAATATTATCAGAGCACAAACATCTTTGTATAATTCGACGCTTCCCATGTTCCACAAGAGGGCAACACTTCCACACCTATTTGTCCCTCTCCAGCCGCGTCCCACAAGACGGTTCTCAGAGATGTTCTACAGGCAAATAAGAGTAGCCCCTCAACACTAATGTCAATAGTGAAATCTCTCTCTCTATATATATATACTCCTTAAACACAGTTATTTTCACTAGCAGTCATTATTCCTGTCTCATCATGAGTTACGATCAGACGGAATGAGTTACAGACAGGTCACAAGAGTTACAGTCAAGTGGAAAATGTGAAGTACCATCTGGGTAGTTAAACACACTTCTCTTGCCCTCTCTAACCTCCTGATGTCTTCATGTACAGGAATCAATCAGGGAAGGAAAGTTGTAAAACACTCTTCTAATCAGGACTGGGGTCAAAGATCAGCTTGTGTCCTAGGACTCCAGCTCAACAGAATCTGAAACTTTCCTGACTAGGGAGCCTGTATTTTCAATACATGCATGCAAGGGGAAAGAAACGGGTACAGTTTATCCTGGAGGGATGATAAAACTACTGGTACAAATTCCCTCTTCCACACAATTGGTAATGGGCACAAAAGGTCCGGTCCTCCTCTGTTGACTGTTCTGAGCCATCTTAATTGGGAAACCGTTGACTAAACTTGACCTAAAGCACACAGGACTTCACACAGTTTGGCGGCTTCTGTTGAATGTGTCCCATGGAACAGACCGTGTAAAACAAACCCCTCCCTGAAAACCTTCCACTGCACTGAACAGACCTGTTGGGGCCTTACGGACCAGCTAGTTTCAGGTGGCTTTTGTGGACCAGAGTCCCCTTTTATCAGAGGCATTACTTGTTATCATTTAATTTCCTCTTCCTCCGCATACACATTCCTGTTCAACCAAGCTTTTCATTGACGCTTCATCCCGCCTGTTACGTTCTGGCAGAGGAACCGCAGGGGCGGGTGGCCAAACAGGTGGCCAGGCGAAGCTTCGCTTCCAGAGACAATAGATCCCCCGGATCCTAAAAGGGACCAATGAGCGAGTCTGCTCCCTGGGATAGACAAATAGGGTGCAGGGACACTGTAAATAGCGAATCACGGGTGTTGGGTGTGCGCACGGGTGCGGTCGAGCACAGGGATAAAAAGCGGACCTGCGAGTCCTGCGGGTAGTCTTGTTCGGACCTTTCAATAAACTACGAGCTGTTATCACGCAACGCATCTCCGACCACAGTACTTTTCACCGCCAGTTTTAATATCTCACAGTTTATTTCCTGCCAGTTGATACGGACACTTTTTATGACTGTTTTATATTGCTGTGGCGTTCTTATGATGGTTGTTGCTGAGTTGGGGGAGATGGTTCTATTGCTGGAGGGGGGCTGCTGGTTTTAGCATGATGGTTTTGATTGATACTTTTCTGTTAGATTTTCAATTGAGGGTCATCATTTTAAAAAAAGTCTGCCTTGAGCAGGTCGCTAGGAAGCTGTCAGACAGATTCCCTAAGACCAGAAACAATGAGACCCCAAAGTTGTGAAATGACATGCAAGACATACACATTTCTAGGAAAGGCTCAAATGCATAGAAGAAGAGAAGAGACTGGATTGATATCCCGCCCTTCACTCACTTCAGAGTCTCAGAGTGGCTTACAAAGAGGCAGGTGGGGCTGAGAGAGCTCTGAGACAACTGTCCTTGAGAGAACAGCTGGGACAGAGCTATGGCTTGCCCAAGGTCATCCAGCAGGTGCAAGTGGAGGAGTGGGGAATCAAACCTGGTTCTCCCAGATTAGAGTCCGCGCACTTAACCACTATACCAAACTGTCTCTCTCAAAATATAGAAGTTATTTACAGATTTATCACTGTTACTTTGTACTTACAGAAATAAAACAATGCATTAAAATTACAATATTAAAATATATATTCTATAGTTTTATCAAGGTGCCTTTTCAAAGGGAAAGAAATATTGCAAATGTTATACAAAGGTTAGAGAGAGCTAGTAAAAAGGTAAAGGTTTTCCTTGCTCGAAAGCCAGTTCAATCCGACTCTAGGGGGCGGTGCTCATTTCCGTTTCCAAGCTGAAGAGCCAGCGCTGTCCAAAGACGTTTCCGTGGTCATGTGGCCAGCATGACAATAGACGCCGAGGCACGTGGAATGCTGTTACCTTCCAACCAAAGTGGTACCTATTTATCTACTTGCAATTTCTTGCTTTCGGAGCTGGGGCCAGGGACGGGAGCTCACTATTGCAACTCTAAATACTGTTACACCCTTTTAAGGCCATTTGAGTCAATGGGCTTACAAAAGTATAACTTTGCGTAGATGGCACTGTAAAATATTGAACAGAAAATGAATAGGTCTAGTTCTCTACCGGGGTTTGATAACTAGCCTACTGCCTGCCTCCCCGGCATATGAAGCCAAATGATCTCTCACATGTTTCATCTCCTCAAATACATTCAGGCTACTCTGAAGTGCACATGGTGATGTAGTGGTCAGAGCTTCAGACTAGGGTCTGGGGGACCCAGGTTTGAACCCCCACTTGGCCATGGAAGCTCACTGGGTGGCCTTGGGCGAGGCCAGTCACTGTTTCTAAGCCTAACCTTCCTCGCTGGGTGGTTGTTGTGCGGATAAAATGGAGAAGGGAAAACATTGTGCTACTGGACTGTATGGTTTTACACTGTATAATCTGCCTTGATCTCACTGGCTATAAACAGCACACAAATGTAAGCTGCTTTGGGGCTCCAATCCACTCTTCCATGCTTCAGCCCTCAAATCTACCTACCTTAAAACAGACTCGTTGCAGCCAGTGTTCCCTCTAAGCTGAGTGCGAGCTAGCTCACAGTTTTTTAGCCTCCAGCTCACACATTTTTGTCTTAGCTCGGGAAGGCTGTCTCCAGAGCAAACTAATTTTATGCAGCAGCCAAATCTCTTGCCCACAACTTTAATGCTAGGAGCTCACAAAGTAGAATTTTTGCTCACAGGATTCCCCAGCTTAGAGGGAGCACTGTACAGCTCATCTACTCACATGCAAGTCCCATTGCCTTCAATGGCACTTGCTCCCCAGCGAAGAGTGCGGCAGGATCGCAGCCTTATTTCACTGCAGATCCCAAGCGGGTCTACTCAGAATCCGACTCAAGCCTTCTCAGAGGGGATCAGCCCCCAGCAAGGGGTCCTCCTTAGACTCGCTCAGGTAGCCACTTGCGGGAGCCAGGGTTGCCAACCTCCAGGTGGTAGCTAGAGATCTCTCGCTATTTGCGACGGATCTCCAGGCGACAGAGATCGGTTCATCGGAAGAAAATGGCCACTTTGGGGAGATGGACTCTATGGCATTCTACCCCACTGAAGTCCCTCCGCTCCCCAAACCCTCCCCCCCCCTCAGGCTCCACCCCCAGAACCTCCAGGTGTTTCCCAACCTGGAGCTGGCAACCCCAGCGGGAGCCCTCTTTGTGCCTCTGACGCGGAAGGATCAGGGCCACGCCGACCAGGCTCGGCATTGTTTATGCGAGGTGGGAGGAGGAACCTAAGAGGCCCCTCGGCTGCACGGCTTACTTCAGAGTAAACCCGCTGACGGCGCTCCCGACCCCAGCTGAGGCCTAGCCCCTAGCAACCGACGACGGGCAGGCCCTAGCAACCGCGCGACCTCTCCTCTCCTCCCCCCCCCCCCCCCCCCCCGCGCTCACAACCTCAATCAACTAACCGGCCCCTTCAGTCGCAGGCGAATCGGAGGGCGGGCCTCTCAAACCCCCGCCTCCATCCCCCGATCCCGTTGGCCGAGACCCGGCCTCCCCGCACCCCATTGGCTCCGGGCCGCCCCAGGCGCCTCCGACCGCGGCCTGCCATTGGCTCCCCTCGGGAAGGGCTCCGGGGGGGGCGGTCTCGTCGTTTTAAATCGCCGGCCGCCCCAACCGGCGTGCCACGTTGCTGCGGCGGTTGGCGTCTGTTGTCCGCCGGCGATGCCGGGCTGGGGCGGTGGCTGCCGAAGCGCCTTCGGCAGCGTCCGGAAAGGGTCGGGCGGGTTCGGGAGAGGGCTCCCTGGAGGGGCCCCGGCGTGAGGGGGCGCGTGGGGAAAGGGGGCCGCCGCTGCCGCCGCCCAGCCTGGAGGGGGGAGCCGTGGCCGGGCCCCCGGGGGACGCGATGCTGACCGACAGCCTGGTGGAGGAGTTCGAGATACGCGAGGATGAGCCCTGGTACGACCAGCAGGACCTGCAGCAAGGTGAGGGGGGGGGGGGACAATGGGCCGGGGGGGTTCTGACGTGGAGGAAGAGGGAACCTGGGGGACGGGGACGGGGACGGGGAGGGGGCCGAGCGAAGCCCACCATAAGGGGGCATCTTGGTGATGGGGTGCACCGCATCCCATTCTCCCGCTAGGCTGTGGGGTCTCGTGAGCAAGAGACCCACCCTGTGGGAGACCGGGCGTTGGAGTGGGGAGCGAGCCGCCATTCGGCTGCTGCAGAAGTCAGTTGGCTCAGGAGCCCCGTCCCTTCCTGAGCGGAGGCAATAAGCTGTGAGCCGGAGGCTAAAAAAACTCTGAGCTGGCTCACACTCACTCAGCTGAGAGGGAACACTGGAGCCCCATCCTTCCTGAGCGAAGACAGAAAGGTGTGAGCCAGAGGCTAAAAAGAACTGTGAGCTGGCTCACACTCACTCAGCTGAGAGGGAACACTGGAGCCCCATCCTTCCTGAGCGAAGACAGAAAGGTGTGAGCCAGAGGCTAAAAAACTGAGCTGGCTCACACTAACTCCGCTTAGAGGGAACACTGATTTGCTCTGGAGTCCCATCCTTCCTGAGTGAAGGCAAAAATAGGTGAGCTGGAGGCTAAAAAACCTGTGAGCTGGCTCGCACTCACTCAGCTGAGAGGGAACACTGGAGCCCCATCCCTTCCTGAGTGAAGGCAAAAATAGGTGAGCCGGAGGCTAAAAAACCTGTGAGCTGGCTCGCACTCACTCAGCTCAGAGGGAACCCTGGAGCCTTATCCTTCCTGAGCGAAGACAAAAAGGTGTGAGCGGGAGGCTAAAAAGAACTGTTTGCTGGCTCACACTAACTCAGCTGAGAGGGAACATTGGAGCCATCCTTCTTGAGCGAAGACAAAAAGGTGTGAGCCGGAGGCTAAAAAACCTGTGAGCTGGCTCACACTGACTCAGCTGAGAGGGAACATTGGAGCCCTCCTTCCTGAGCGAAGGCAGAAAGGTGTGAGCCGGAGGCTAAAAAACTGAGCGGGCTCACACTGACTCAGCTGAGAGGGAACACTGACCGCATCCCCTCTTGAGTCATATTCCCCATCGGTAACAGTGCCTCTGAGTATAACAAGAGTGGGCTGAGAAGGAGGCAGGTTCTAGGGGGGTGGCTCTTGACATTTCCTGGTTTTGATCCCTCGTCTGGCTTCGCACTTCCAGGAAGGTGCCTCAGAGAGCTTAGGAAAGTCCCGAGGAGGACTTATAGAGGTTTTTGGTACAAAAATCCTTTCCCACCCCAGGAGCCTCAGAGCACAATGGAATTGGGTTGAGAAAGAGAAGCCGAGTGGGGGGTTTCTCCTTTATTTTATTGTGCTGCCTCAGTTTTCTTCTCCAAGCCCCTTATAGTCCCCTTCCAGCTTCCTCCATTTTATCCTCGGTGCAACAACCCTGTGAGGTAGGTGAGGCTGAGAGTGTGTGACTGGCCCGAGGTCACCCAGCGAGCACGAGTGGAGATTCGAACCCAGGTCTCCTGGGTCCTATTTCAGCACTGGGACCCTGAGTCTCCCCAGTTTGGAAACTTCCACCCACCAAGTTGTTTTAAGGTTTAGAATAATGAGTGAGGCAGAAAGCTGTTGTCAGCCAGCCACCCTCCCCAAACGGGGTGGAATTAGCAGTGTGAAAGTATTGTTTATGTGTATTGTGGTGAGTCTTTGTGGTGGAGAAGTCTAAAGGCGTGTGGGTGATGCAGGATGAGGGAAGAGCGCTTAAGAAAGTGGGAAGGGAAAAGACTGTACGTACTAGTCCAGTGGCATGGATGTAAGGACCTTTAAATCCATTTAACGGCTTTACGGGCATGAAAGTCAGTCAGCTGGTTCAGGAATTACAGCAGCAGGGAGTATTCACAAGCTGTCGTGGACTTGGGCGCTAGGTTGCATTGAACTTGGTGGGATTTAAACTTCTGTGTACCGTTGTGTGGGAAGGAAACTGTTAAATGTGCTTCTGGGTTGTCCCTTCCAGATAGCCAGTATCAAATGGGCATTCTCCACTCTTTTTTGTCCTCATTTGCAAGAAGCAGTAATTTGTGTTTGAATCCCAGTGCTATGTGTGTTGGTTTCTGCCCAAACAAGATTCTTCGGGTATGGTACATTTATAGTAACATGTGCAGACCTGGCAATGGAGGATAATACTTTGTGTGTGTGACAAAGTGGGCTCTAGCTCTGGAAAGCTTCTGTTGCAATAAGTTTTAGTCTTCAAGGTGCCACAAGGTTCTTGGTATTGAAGTTTGAGCCAAGCCCTGGGAGTGGTTCTACATTAATTTCAGCCAAACTGGAGAACCCTGGATGTTCCTCTGCTTTCAACTCAGACTTCAAAGAAATTGCTTTCAGATTAAATTAAAACTCTCTTGTTGCAATTTAAGCTAGAGCAGTGTGCAAAGGTCTCTAGGAAAAAATCCCCCCCTCCCAAGAAATAATGTGATCCATAAATATGCCTTGAAGCAGGCTGAACTATACAGAGCACTGCTAAAATGCATGGATAAATACAAAAGAACAGCCAGTGAGGCACAGCAGATGTATGGAGTGTGTGGGAGAGTTGTGGAGGCAGGGAACAGAAAGCCCTTTTTTATGGCAGATGAAGGATTAAAGTGCAACTCAGTGCTTGGCCGTGTCCAGGATGGAGCATTATACTTTGCCTTATACCTCAGAGGCCATGACGTGTAGCATTATCATAAAACTCTTGTGCTAAATCACCTCTGGATGGTGGACATAGAACTTGCCTTAAATGCTGAGAAGCATTTTCCCCAGTCAGTTTAAGACTGGCTTTCAAAGTATGAAACATCCTTAATCCATTGGAGAACCCCCTTGGGTGCTGGCTTTTTAAATTGTGCTGCCTTGACATAAGCCAATAAATTGTTTTACTTGCTGTGTGTGCACCTGTGCTTAAAATAAAGCATGTTCTTCAAACAGGCTGCTGGTGTTGTCTTGAACTATTCCCATTTGTTGGCTGTTTGGAATTGAAAACTTAGAAATAGAGCATGTCTGAGGTGTACTCATACAATCAAAATTGAGCAGTCTGTTACACCACTGTTTGCATTTGAAGCCCGGTTAATAAATGTCTGCTTGAACTTTCTCCCTCCTGGGCGTGCTGAAGATCTAATTTTAGGGCATCCACTTATTATTCTTATGGCAATCTTCCAGTTAAATGGGCAGTTAAAAGCAGAAGAGATACACTTCATAACAAATCAAAGATACATTCTGAGCCTGTTCAGTGAAAAACTGTATGTCCTGTGAAAGAATTGGTTAGCCATATTGCATCCAGAATGTTTGTACTTTCATTCCTCTAAATTGAGAATAAAAATGTGTGTCTTTGCTTTGGTCTGTTTTAGGCTCTTGTGCCAAGTAAAGTTGGGGCTTGCAGAGAAATGATAGTATTGCGTTTAATAGCAGCGTTATCTAAACAACTGTACTGAACAGCATCGGTTTCCTTTATATTATACTTTGTAATGCTCGCACTGTGAAATTTGACTCATTTTGCTCCCTTCGGCAGCACACTGCGGTTTGCCACCTCAAGGCTTTTTAATATCATCATGACACTGAAGTGGGGTGGGGGAGGTGGTGGGGAGGAAGAAAGGTGACATAACAAATAGGTTTTAATTTCTAGAAATATTGTCTCAATTAATCTGGGTTGGGAATCTCAGGGGCAAAAGGAGAAAACAGACTTTTCCAAGAGATACTGTATCTTTCTGCTTTAGCGTTGTAAGCCAAATGCGGTCATACCTTTCTCGAAAGGGATAATCAGGTAACGTCTTGGAATTTATGTGGAGCAAATTTGAGTGCAAGTTTGAGGATTTTGATAACCATGTCTGCCTTGCTAAAATATAGACTTCAAGTTTTCTGTACCTGAATATAGGCGTATTTCTCTACGACACACCTCCAGCTGACAGCTGCTCCCCTCCCTCCCCAGCTATTAGGGTTAGGTGGTGGAAGCACGCATCCCCCCCCCCCCACTGCCTAGACTTAGCTGCTGTTGAGGACGACCTATCATTTCAGTTGTCTGTCAATCAGAAGCAGTATATAAATGTCATTAAGCGACTTAGGAAGCCTGTTATTAAGATGGGGATCCAGACAATGGGTATGATCTAGTGTCTGACTTTCCCTGTGACAGCAACTCGCTCATTACTTAATTGCTGTTCAGTGTAAATGCAAGGTAGCTTTGCTTTGGCTTGAAAGTTCCACATGCAACAATGATAACATAATGAGAGGCAGAGGCACTTTTCCTAATTGGCTAAAGAGTACTGCATGGTGTTAGTGATAGGCAGTAAATAAACAGTCAGTGTTTTTAATTTTTGGAACTGAGGAGACAGGCACAGGACTTGATAATATGGTCCAGCGAACCTTGCAAGCTGACCAATTTCTGGTGGTGTTGTGGATGTGGGCATTTTTGAACCCCAGATCTCTCCATAGTGAAACTTACATGCACTTGATGTCAACAGAAGTTATTAAAATCCCTTGCACCTTTTAGTGCAAAACCGAAGCGTGAATGTATACACCAAATGTCTGATAGTGGGCAAAATCAACCTCTAAACCCTTGGTCCTTATCTAATGGATGTGTGGCAAAAATTAAGTGAGCTTGTTCAGTATCTGCAGAGCTCTGAATCTGACAGATAATTTTGGAAGCGTGGTGCCAGCTGTATGCAAAGAAGTTGGGTGTGCTGTGGCAGAGTACTTGGTGCAACATGTTTTTCAAAGGGCGGTACTAGGAATAAGTAGATCTTCACAAACTGTTCACCTCTTTTTCATCCCACAGTGGTGTATTGAGGAGCAGTGTTCTCTCTAAACTGAGTTACTGTGAGCTAGCTCACCGTTTTTTAGCCTCCAGCTCACACATTTTTGTCTTAGCTCTGGAAGCAGTATTTATGCAGCAGCCAAACTGCTCACTCACAACTTTAATGCCAGTAGTTCCCAAAGCAGAATTTTTGCTCACAAGACTCCACAGCTTAGAGGGAGCATTGTTGAGGAGAGAACTTGTTTGAGTAAAAGTTAAGCACGTCTAGCAAGAAGAATAAAACAAAAGTGTGTTAATTTCAATTTTCAGGATTATTCCAGGTCCCATTACTCTTCATTGCCAGTTTGTCAAACAAAACATGCTTTAGTTATACAGTCATTGTTTTAGATAACCCTAAAAACAAACTGCACATTTTTAGATCTCTATCTTGCGGCTGAACTTGGGAAGACACTGCTGGATCGGAACACAGAGTTGGAGACATCACTGCAGCAGATGTACGCAACCAACCAAGAGCAGCTACAGGAGATAGAGGTAAATCCTGAAAAGTGAGGATGGATAACGAATATCAGCAGTATATAACAATACTGTTAGATTTTGTTTAAACTTCTGCTCCCTTTGCTTTGTGAGCTGGGTGAGATTAATACGCCTTAAACGTGCGTATAAACTACAGCACACTTATGTTCAACCGACCAGTGTATTAATTTTGAAAGTTATTTTTATTTCCACCCCATTCTATTTTTAGCAGGGGCCTAAAGCAGGCTAAATTTTATTCTCAACCCCGTGAGGTAGGGGGGACTGAGTGACCAGCCCAAGGTTCCGTGGCAGAGTGAGGATTCAAACCTGGGTGTCTCAGTTCTAGTCTGGTGCTCTAATCCTTGGACCCCTACTGGGACTCAGTATAACAGGTCCTACCTGTGTAAGTTAACCGGCGCTCTCTTTTGAAGTGTGGGCAATTCACACATGTTGCCTATTCCTTCACTGAAGGGTTTGTGCAACTGAAGTGATGGCATAACCTAAAAGACATCTTGTAGAACTGTAAAGACTAGCACACTTCTTGTAGCAGCAGCTTGTGTAGCTACAGGCTATTTTGCATGGCTACAGGCTATTGTTACTACACACAAGGGGAACAACAGTAGTTGAGTCTTCTCTATACCAAATTCAAGCACAGTGATTTTCAATAGCTATAACTAAATTTAAGCCCTGGTTAATACAGTAAAATCTATTGCTTAATCCTTATTGTAGGATGTATAGTTGCAGTATCTGTTAATCTTTGTGGTGCCATGAAACTTTTAACACATTAAAGTGCATACTGCCGAAGAGCTATGATTCCTTGCAATAAGTATTGCCCCTTTAACATGAAAGACAATTGAAACTTACATCTGAAGACAGCTATAGGCTTATTTATATCATGTTCTGGCACTAAAGTGTGTGGGAGGGGGCTGGGGAACATCTTGAGCTGGTGCAGGGGGGCACACAGGACCAGTACAAAGCGCCCCGTTTTGCCCCTGCTTTTGGCTGTATAGCAGGTTAAACAAACAACCCCCCCCCATGAAATCCAGTTCTATGAAGGTAAAAGCAGTGTTCAAGCTGATCGTATGCTTATTTACTCACATATCCCATTGGGTTTAATGGGGTTTATTCCCAGGCAAATGTTCCTAGAATCATTGCCTTATACTGAGTAAGACCACTTGTTAGTCCAGTCCAGTTTTGGCTGTTGACTGGCAATTGATTTCAGGTAGGAAAAATAGTTAAAGCAAGCTCTCAGATTTGTACCTGGGTGTGCCAGCATCTCAGCGCCTGAAATTCTTGGGGACAGCAGTCGTCTGGAGCTGGAGGGAGAGGGAATTAGGCTAAAGACATTCTCCTCCTGTGGGACGTAAATTACTGTTCTGGGAAAACTTGTTAGGCCTCTTGACTTTTGTAACAAATTCTTTTCTATAGGAATTTTGAACTAAATGTTTGACTAACACACTTAAACAGCAAATGGGTGGTGTTTGTAAGACGTTCAAATACTAATGCACCAAGTTTATTTTGTGGTTCCTCCCCCCCCCCCAAAATATGTAGGAATTATGGATTGATCTGACCTTCTGCATGTTTTATGAAATTCCTTCAGTACAAAATGTCGTTTTGGACAATGTTTGTGCTTGTTGTAAAATTATGTATTTGTTAAATATTTGAAAAGGCAAATGGGTCCAATTACAAAACAAGCCTAAATAAATTATAAATTCAGTTGAGCTTAAATTTGGCATGTTTTTCTTCATGCTTGTTTCCCTGTTACTGCAAGATAAGGTGTCATCAGTCTAGTAATTCTTAAAGATGAGGTTGGGGTGAGATTAGGATTTGCGGCTAACTGGCCTGAACTCATGGATCTTAAGGATGAAGACTTTTAGTGAAAAGAAATCTACCCTTCTCCGTATTAGACCAATTGCTTTTATCCCACTAATTGGTACTAGAGGCAGCCGAAGTGTAGAAAACTGATGCACGTGTACATATTCTCTCCCCACTTTTGAGGCAAACATTCTGAAGCTGCAAATGACAGATTTTTTTTGTTTTTTCTGCTTTTCTATTGGTCTTTTTTAACCTTTTGCTAAAGTACTGCTAAATCTATTTGTGGTTGAGAAACTGTAGTGAAGTTCTGTCCCCATGATAACAGGCAGAGTTAATCTGCCTCAGATTAACTGCCTCAGACTGCTGCTAGAATCATGACCCTGAGTGGTGTACAGCCTGGGGGTTAATAGCTTCCTAATTGATTCTTGTAGGGCAAAGGCGGTGAGTAGCATTATGAGATTAGGCTATAATCTGTTATACTTCTACACACATAAGCAAGGGAGTGGAGAATTCTAAAGCACAGAATATTCAGTTATGTAATCAACAGATTACTTAGGAGAGCAGCCACTCTTTAAACCAAGGTATCATACGCAAAGATAAATAATGTGTAACTGTACCGAACTTCAGAATTGGATGTTATGGGCAACCTCTTTAACTACAGATTACTAAAACTAATAGTACTGATTAGTACGGTTTAGTTACTATGAGGGAGGTTACTGGAATGTACCCCGTCTGAGTAACTGCCATTCCAAAGAGGGGGGAAGTGGAGTGGGAAGCAGTTTTAACTTGAAGATGTGAACTGAGGATCTTACAGTAAAAAGCTCCTAACTATTCCATTGTTTTGGTTGTATAATAGGAAATTGAAACAGAAACCCCAGGCTGTCACCCTAAGGTGTTTCTTGGCAAAGCAGCTTAAAATTAGCTGTACAGTGTTCTTGAGCTGGAGGTATTTTATCCTGGGCTGTTTCACACCAGTTCTCGCCAATTAAAAACAAGCCTGTATTTCTTGAATAAAGAGGATTATGCTGCACATTTCAGACAGATTTAAATAAATCTGGAGCATGTTGACATGGATTACAAGAGTCTCAAGTCCCTAACAGGAAGTTTGTGAATTAGCATAAACTGGAACGCCTTATCAGGTTTAAAACTAAAGCGTTAACCTGTGTTATTTCCAGGCTAAACCTGAGCTTAGCCCTGTAGCTGTATTATTTCTGCCAAGCCTTTAATCACTATGATGGTTCTGGAGTCTGGCTTTATAGGCACAATATGTAATCTTGGCTTCTTGGAAGTACTGATATTTGTTGCACAAATGAAGTATTGACCTCTCTGTTACGTAACTTGATAATAGTCTGAGTTGAGCAGGAATATATGGGCAGACTTTGGTCTTCAGACCTGTGTAGATCTACCTGAGTGGCCCTGCATAGGTGATTTGAAGAAAGTCATTGTATTGTGCCTTCAGTCCCATTTTGGTTTTTTAGACTACCTTCTCAGATGTAAGTTACGTTTTAGCAGCATTGCTTGAGATTATGAGGAAGGTATCTGTAATTATACCAAAAGCACTAATGGCAAAATCATTTTGCAGTATCTTACAAAACAGGTGGAACTCCTGCGTCAGATGAATGACCAGCATGCCAAAGTCTATGAACAACTCGATATCACTGTTAGAGATCTAGAAGATGCTAACCAAAAACTAGTTGTGGATAGTAGATCTTCACAGCAAAAGATCTTAAGGTAATACAAGATCTGCAAGATTCTGCTTTCCCTTGAAGTGATGTGCCCCCTACGGTAGGATGGCTAGATCTCAGGACCTGCTCAATTACCCCTTTGCCCTTGGGGTATTCTACTTGGGATGAGACATAGACTGGATTCTCCCTCCCACACTAATCTGAGAGCAGAATCACATGGAGGATCTCTGAAATTCTATAAAGTGAATTATAATATAATTCTATAAAGTGAATTATAAATAAGCCTGACATGACTCTTAGTGAGGTCCTGCAGTGCATTCCTAATCTTCCCATAAAGTACAACTAATGAACAGATAGGTGCAGCATTGAAATGATAGTCAAATCCAAAACGTTTCTATTAGGGGCTGTAGTTGTCCCAAACTTGATTTTTCCCTGACGGCTTTGTGGGGTTCCCCCCCTTCCCCCCCCCTTTCCCCCCCACAGCCTTACTGAAACCATTGAAAGTCTTCAAACGCACATCGATGACCTCCAGACACAAGTGGAGGAGCTGAAGAGCTCTGGGCCGGGCCGTGTGAGCCGTGAGCGATCTGAGCAGCCGAGATCGGTTCATAGTTTTCCATGCCTGAAAGAACTGTATGACCTTCGCAAGTAAGGCACAAGCTCCCACTGGTGTGGTGTTTTCTGTGAAAGGTGGATGACTGGTGTGAGACTGCGATTGTAAAGCTGGGAAAATAAGGGTGTCTGTTTACAAGAGAATTTCAAACTTAGTTAAAAGTCAAAGCTGTTGCCATTTCAGAGTTTTATTTAAGAGATGTCTGTCTCCCCACCAATATCCGTTTCTTAATGCTTGTGGATTTGTTCTATTCGATTTATACCCTGCCCTCCCTACCAAGGCAGTGTCTGTGGCAGCTGACAAACTGAAGAAGCATAAAAGGAACCAATATAAGAGCTTTTTTATAAAGCTTATCAACACATTTCTGAAATGGGGATTTTTTGGTTGGGTTTTTTTTGGGGGGGGGGGTAACTTGGCTCCAGCAACAAACCTGGCATCATAAACTTCTCCTCTCGAGGTCTACAATCGGCAGGTGTTGGTGGTCTTTGTAACTCTCTGGACCGGTTTGCTGGCTTTCACCATGGCAGTTCAGTTGAAGTCCCTCCCAGAACAAGGCTTCCTAATGTTTCTGAAAAGCTAACGGGAAGCATGGGCAGATTTTCCAAAGGTCTCTAGGCTGACCTATATCTTATCCCCCTTGGGCCAACTAAGATCTAGTGTGGCTTAAAGCCAGCCTGTTACAGCTCTCGATGACTCTACCAGTGTGCTAGAACTAGTACTGCAGCATGTGAATGTTAATGCTCTTGCTAAGAATCTCACTGATGCTGCAAAACACAAAACCCCAGCCTTGAGAAGAGCTTTGCATAGATTCCTGTGGTGTATTCTCTGAATTACCTTAATCCTGGATGCTAGCAGTACATCTGGTATGGTAGACGCATCAGTTAAACCAGGGTCTTATCTGCCTGAAGAAAATGGCCTGCTTGAATTCCAGTCTTGTTGGGTGAGTCTAACTGACCATGAGGATAAGATTAGCATTATGGGGTCAAAACACAGCCAGCTCCTTGACTTTGGCAACCTGCCTGCAATTAATGAGTATACTATCTCTTACCTAGTAGAAGTGAGACTTTCAGGGACTAATGTGTGTCTTTGGGGGGGGTGTTTCTCTGCAGGTATTTTGTTTATGATCACATTTTTGCAGAAAAAATTACATCTATAGATACGCAGCTGAGTCCTGTAGAGGAAGAGAACCAGAACTTGAAGAAGGCAGTGACTCTCTTGCAAGCCCAACTCGAGATGGAAAAAGAGAAGAGGGTGACTGTGGAGGAAGAGTTCAGCCTTGTGCTGAAGGAAAACTGTGACCTTGAGCAAAGACTGGCAGAGGCTGATCTGTACCGCGGCAGAGCTGAAGAGCTGGAGGTCGAAGTGGCTGAAATGAGGCAGATATTTCAGTGTGAAAAACCATTTGTTAGTGGGGTGGAGAAGCTTGTTCCGGAGTCTTTCTTCATTTCCCTGAGAGACTCTCTAGAGAAGGAGCTGAGTCGGAGCCCTTCGAACGGCGTGTCTTTGACTGTTCCAGAGCTTGAAAAAAGGGCTCTGAAAAGAAGCAGCAGCGAGACGTTCTTGGGCAGCACTGCAGGTGGAGACCTCCTAAAGGGCCACGAGGAGATGTGCATCCGGAGGGCTGAAGCCGTAAAGCAAAGGGGCATCTCTCTGCTGAATGAGGTTGATGCCCAGTACAACGCTTTGAAGGTCAAGTACGAGGAACTCCTGAAGAAGTGTCTGTTGGATGAGGAGTCAGTGAAACACAAGGCCGTGCAGACTTCGAAGCAGTGTTCCAAAGAGGCAAGCGTGGGCAACAGGGCCTTGGACTTGCGCGCGAGAGAACTGGAAGGCACAAGTGCCGATCTGGCCAGCCTGACCACTAACACTCCGCCCGAGTACAAACTTCTCTTTAAGGAAATCTTCAGTTGCATCAAGAAAACCAAGCGTGAGATAGATGAGCACAGAGCCAAGTACCAAGCTCTCTCACCTCAGCCGTAGTATCCTTGGGGGGGGGGGTCACCCCCCAGTTACAGAAATCTTGACCACGTTAAAAAGAGTGTTGATACGAAGCATGGTGTTGAATGTCTGTATTCTAGAGTTTTGTTCTCTTGTAGAATGGGTTGGGTCTCCTTAGGTATTTAAATTTTGTGAAAAAGCACTTCTCCCATGTGAGGAAAAACTGACTTGCTCAGAGGGAGTTACCAAGGATGGTACACTGGCAGGTAAATGTTACATTGTGGTTGACCTCTCTATTGCAGATAGTTGACTTCTGTCTGGAAACAATGAGAACCAAGAAGTAGCTGTGTTCTGCTGCTGCTCCTGGATAAGATTGTTCCTTCTGGTCATTCTTGTGGCCAAAATTTAAAAAGCAGAAACTGCCACCGCCGTTGAACGCTGTAATTGTAAAACTAAGTTATGACATCTCCAAAAAGATACCATATTTGAAGTTAAGAAGTTGGTGATTATAACTAGGATTTTTTCAAACCAGCTGTCCATTGTAACTCGCTAGTAAGTCCAAATGCATCTGTTAACTGGCTGGTTTTCAGTGTATTGTTCCTGAAAAGCCAGTTTGGCCTTTAAAGGGAGATGGTTTTAGAAATTGCTGGAGGAGGCAGGCTTGGTATGTGTTTTCAGTCTTGTAAGTGTTGAAAGGATCCATTTAAGGGAGGAGTGACTATTAGTTTCCACAAGCAAGCGAATGTTCGCCCTGGATTTCCGAAGCTGTTGAGTCCTTTTGCGAGAGGGCGAAGCGGAAAAGGCTTCCAGTGCTAGTGTGTGATGTGGCATCTGTTTTTCCTCTGCATGCCTGAACTATGTCCAGCAATGAGTTTCTATGCTTGGATCCATTTTAGTACAAAACATTCCAGTTGCCACACAGTGGACTTCAGCCCAGATAGTAACTTCTCCTGATGCTTTAGCATAACCTGGGGTGCCTGACAGCAGTCACACCCACATGTGGCTTAAGCCAGTAACCGTCCATTACCTAAAACTCCCTTTGGTGCCAGGAGTGTAACAGGGCCTGCAGCGTCAATGGGTGTATAATATTTAGGATGCTGTGTCAGGAGGGCAAAGACTGAACGCTGCAGAAGTTTCTGCTGCTTGTGTGAGCCTGTTGACTAGGAGTCTTGAGAAAGGTTGCATATATTTGAACACAGGAAGAGACCATGGTAGTAAAAGGAAACAACAGGTGGGTTGTCCTCCACTGTTCCTTGGCTGGGATAGTCTGGGGATACAGACTGAGAAGGTAAAGCAAGGTTGGCCCTTTAGTGTAATTTAGGTTTAAATTCCTGGGCGAAGGGCAACAGGAGTAGGTGCTGATAGTTTCTTAAAGTAGAAGAGAGTAAAAACAATGCTAAGAAATGGAAAGCAAACAGCAGCACTAGAAAAAGTAGTGGGGTGGGTGGGGGCGGCAAGCCTTAAATTGTATTGCAGCTTTAATTTAGTTGCTCTTAACACACTTCTCTGCCTTACATACAGTATATGATGGAAGCGACTCATCCTGACAAGTTTTCAGCCTATGGAAACACATTCCACAAAAGTGCATATTTAAACTTATTTAAAAAGAGTTGTAAGCTATAGTGAATATTTGGTGTAAATGTCTTTGGCAACTACTTGAGGTCTGCTGCTTTCTGGTCTCTGCGTCGCAAGCATTAAAGTAGCCAGGACTGTCCCACAAAAGGTGAGATCTGAATGCAATATTTGGACCCACAAGGCTTAGGAGATGGAACTGAACAGAGGCCAAAAGGGGATTTAGCTTTAGTACCTGTAAACAATATGTGAAGAAACTAGTTTGTTCATGATCCATATTCTGTAACAGGGCACATAAAAATTAGAATCCACAAATAAAATCCATTTCAGAGTAATGAAATTGAGACAGCTGAACCCTTTTAGACAGAATGTCAAAAGCTGATTCTTCCATCCATGGTATTCAGGTCTGATCTTAAAAGCATTGTCTGAAGGAAGCACGTGATGAGGTTAAGTTTGACCTGGATACGTCTGTGTTCTCTTAAACGTTGGCTTTTATTATCTGTTAGTTTATGCAACACCTTAAATGTATTATGAACACTGTAAAGAGAGACTGTAAAGTATGTCCTGTTGCTTTCAGCATGTATTTGGGACGTTTGTGTTTCATTGAAAGGACAAAAGAATGGATGACATGGAGTGTGAACTCAGCTTCCCAGAAAACGTACAGTCGGGTGACACCGTCTCTGCAATCAATTTAGGCTAATTGCTTATCTGCTTGCCTTACAAAGGCAAGTGTACACACTATGGCCTGAAGAATTTGCTTCCTGCTTTTTTATATTTCTGAATCTTAAGTTTTATTAGCCTGAACAGCTGCGACCTCACAAGCTTGTGTAATGTTCTGTGTCTTTTTGGTTGACTGTAATAAAAGCTGTTTTCTGGATTTTGGTACTTTGCAGAAAGCTTTTTTCTAGGCCAGTGACAGGACTAGTTCTGTACCAGTTAGACTTTGAACAGGGAGACTAGGATTCAAGCCTCATGAAAGCTGCCTTCTTCAGTCAGATAGTCTCGCAAGGTTAGTATTGTCTACTTGTGACAGGGAGTGGCTCTCTCACAGGGGATCTTCTGCCTTATTCCCTGAAAGATGCCTTTAGTGGGCATGCTGATAGGAAGAAAATAGATTCTTTTGAAATGTGGTGTTGGTAGGAAGTTTTACAGATACTGTGGACTTAAAAAAAATATCATTGGGTTCTAGATTACATCCTGACCCCTCTCCCTGTAAGCTAAAGTGACTAAACTGAGGGTGTTGTACTTTGGCCACATTATGAGAGGAGTCACTGGAAAAGGAAGATTCAACATGAGATGGATCGACTCAAATGAAGGAAGCCAAGGCTGTTAACGACTGGACATTCTGGAGGACATTAATTCACAGGGCCACCATGTTGGAAGTGATTTGACAGCATGTAACAGACACACAAAATATATATTAACTGTTGATCAATATCCTACAGTTGACATGACCTTTCAAAAATTCTCTAGAGGCTTTTTGGGGAAATCTTGACACAATATTTCCACTGAGGACCAGTAAGCATTATACCTGCAGAATCCTTAAACCACTGGATGAAATGTGGTGGGAAAAGACAAGTTACAAGATCCACTGAACACACACAGCAGTAGAATTGATCGGAAAATCAATGGTGTGTGGAGTGATTTTGTTTTCCTATCTACACGTCATGTGTAAAAAAAAAAGTCTGAAAAGAAATACATCCAGTTTTAACTAGGCATCATAGCTGAAGGATTTCAATGCTTACAGTATTTCTACTCTCAGGCAGGTTGGTTTGCCCTGTTTCATCTATCATACCTTGGTCCAAGGCAGCATTCTAAGCTTCCTGCCCCCAAAGGAATCAAGGTATCTTTCTAACCTACCAGGAAGGATAGAGATTGGGGGGGAAAGAATGCTATGATTTACAGAAAAATATATTCAGACTATGCAAATGTAAACTTGCAATTTATTGGCATTAGTTACAAAAGAAAATGTTAGACCATGATCTTCTGTCACGTTGGGGATAGATTGTTTTGTTATCAAATAAAAATGAGAAGCAAAATATATTCCGTGTTCCAAATCAATTGTAGTGGTGCATGAAAAAAATCCAATTTTGTTCTTCCTATTCACAGGGAGGCATTTTGTACGCTGTGCCTAGAAAGGGGAAGGGGGGGAATGAGTGGTGGTTTTGTCCAAAATTTCCTCCCAACATCCATGAGGCTGTGCATACATCAGGCTCCGCCCCCAACTGGAGGAAGGAGAGGGCTCAGTCTCACTTTTCAGTCTGTTTCTTCCTTTTTTCCATCCTTCTCCAGGGACAGAGCTGACCCTGTGTCACGACGGCTGCTGCTGCACTGTTCCTTTAAGATACCACATCCCTCCCTGGCTTACGCAGCAATCCTGAAAAACAAGAAAAACTGTTATGCACTGTAATCTTTAAAAAAATAAAACCACACACACTATAATTCTCTTCCTTAATTGTACACAACTAGAATTAAGGTCACAGAAGAAAGACCATACAGGCAGGAACTCCTAGCCCTTGCCCATGAGTGCTAAGAACAAACAATAAAGTTAACACTCCCAGCTGTGTCAGGTCTAAGCTTCTTATTCCTTTTCAAAGGGAATAAATAAATGTGATGATCTAAATGCTCCAGTTCAGAGGCACGAATTGCGAATGGGTAGGAAACTAATGAAGAAAGCTGGAAAATAGTTCAGTCACTATGTTCACTGTTTAGTGTTACTGCAAGAACTTCACTGGCTGCCCATCAGTTCCTGAGCTCAATTTAAAAGGTATTCGCTATCCTATACAAAGCCCGTCATGGCCTTGGACCCTGCTATCTGCAAGACCGCCTCTCCTCCTGCATTCCACCACAACAGCTTCGCGCTTCTGTGGGTGCCAAACTGTAAATGGGCAAAATCAACAACTGCCCACACACGTGCCTTGTCTGTGGTGGCCCCCCGGCGTATGGAATGCCCTGCCTGAGGAAGTCAGGAAGGCTCCTGTGCGCCTGGTTTTCACTCACTATGCAAGACTAAGATAGATAGCCATGTTGGTCTGAAGCAAACAGAACAAAGTTTGATGCCAGTGCCACCTTTAAGACCGACAAAGTCTAATTCTAGGTATAAGGTTTTGAGTGCACATGAAGGCTTCGACCCAGAATTACACTTTGTTGGTCTTAAAGGAGCCGCTGGATTCAAACTTTATTCTGTGCAAAACTAAATCATTCAAGAAGCCTTTTCTACACAGGGAATAGACTTGCTCTGTACTAAATGATTCACAAAGTTACTTGTAAAACTTATTAGGGACTGTGTTCTATACTACTCAGTACAGCTTGGTAAAACTGAGGTCCCGCTATGAAATTTGCACCATTTAATGTGCCATGTTAGTACTTGGGCTTTGCATCAGTTCTGCTTTTCGACTTCTGGTTGGCTCTACAATCTTAACCCCATTGCATTGTTTTACTGAATGTCCAAACCGTCAAATGTGTCGACTCACTCTGTGTAATTCTCCTTTGAGGCAAAGTGAGAATGGCGGACTATAAATAATGTAAATAATCAACTGAATTCAAAAGTAAAATATAAAACATAATTAATGGAAGACTGGGTCACTTGAGCCCTCAAGAGCACCTTCCACCAAAAGTTCAGGTGCTCAAACCACTTTCTTTGCAGCCACATTTCTACATGCCTGAAATGCGAAGACAGGCCAGACTCCCTGTAGAATCGAATATGCTACAGCAGCAATTTGCTTTTCTTGCTCTTTGCCATATGCACTGTACTTAAGAGTCACCCATATGACCCAAAGGACCCTCCCCCTTCCCCTGGGGGCTTATTTCTCTCCAAGAGGCTAAATAGGTAGCTATTTCCAAAACAGCAACCAGGAGAGCTGCGCCACAGGGTTTCCACTAGCTGAAACACTGCAACCCAGTTACAGCATCAAGACTATATAGTGCACAGCCTCCGGGCTGCAGATACAGCAGTGCCAGCTCCTACGGAAAACCCGCCACCTCCTACGGAAAACTGAAAACAGCATCTTAAAGCGGACTAACTACCTGGTTGAAAAAGCCATTAGGTACAAAAGTGCAAACCCCCTAACTGGTGCAATTAACTAATTAGCAGTCTGAGTACAGGATTTAAAGATAAAACACAGAGAGGGCATATGTCAGTAAGATCACACCCAGCCATCTGGGCTGTGGTGTCTCCATGCCAGCCTGTTTGGTGTAGTGGTTAAGTGTGTGGACTCTAATCTGGGAGAACTGGGTTTGATTCCCCACTCCTCCACTTGCACCTGCTGGATGACCTTGGACAAGCCATAGCTCTGTACCAGCTGTTCTCCCAAGGACAAGTTGTCTCAGAGCTCTCTCAGCCCTACCTACCTCACAGGGGGTCTGTTGTGGGGAGGGGAAGGGAAAGGAGTTTGTAAGCCGCTCGGAGACTCCAAGTGAGTGAAGGGTGGGATATAAATCCAATCTCCCAAAGCATAGCCAAGCTCACTGGAAATTCCAGGGCCTGGTTTAAACCCCAGGCAGAGCAGGAAACGTTTGCTCGTGAGACCTGCCAATGAATGGCATGGCATCTCATCCAATCCAGGCCGCTACTCATGGAAAGGCGTTTTCTACAAACATGCTGGTCGAGGGCAGCGTCACACTTCAATTGGGGACAGGAGCATTTTTAAAAGGTTAAAAGCAGTGGCAGGATCCTTCTTTGTACCCCAAGGATATTAGGAAGGATGGGAGAAAATAAGCTTTTTCAGTACATTTGGAAGTACACCATCCTTAAGGTGTTTGTTTTTTAAATGGAAATGGCTACCATCAGACAGCGTAGCCCCGATTTCCCTGCTTCTTTGCAATCCCCCTTGGAACACGCAGGAAACACAAAACTGACACTCAAGAGCACCTGCCCAAAAGCTAGAACCTGGGCATTCTCAGTGTAGAGAAAAGTAGATGGCCTGGACACATCATCCTTTTTTCTTTTTTTGCCATTAAGTTGCAGCTGACTTCTAAGTGACCCCATAGGGTTTTCAAGGCAGGAGACATTCAGAAGTGGTTTGCCATTGCCTGCCTTTGCGTAGAGACTTCCTCGGCGGTCTACCACCCAAATACTGACCAGGGCCACTGTGCTTCGCATCTGCCATCTGATGAGATCGGGCTGGCCTGAGCCATCCAAGTCAGGGACCAAGACAGAAGTTTATAAAATTAGGCGTGGGGTTGAGAATGTGGAAAGACAGTTCTTTCTCCCTGTCCCATAATACAAGAGTTCTTGGATGCCCAGTGAAGATCACGGGCAACAGATTCAGGACAGACAAAAGGAAAAACTTCTATATTCTGTAAGTAACTAATCTGTGGCATTCACTGCCAGCAGATGCAGTGACGGCCACTGGCACATATGTGCCAGTGGCCGTCACTGCATCTGCTGGCAATGAACGCCACAGTTCAGTTTAAAGGGGGACTGAAGCAGATTCGTGGAGAGGTGGCATCGATGGCTACTAGCCACGGTGGCCAAAGGGAACATCCGCAGAATACCAGCCATAGGAGCCAACATGAAAGGAGCAAAAGCCACTGTGTGATGCAGGATGGAGATCTTGATCCAACAGAGGTCCAATCCTGCAAGGCACAACTCACCAGCCTGGTCAGCAGCTTGCTTCACTGGCCAAAACGGACCTGAAAGTTCATCTTTGTCAAATGTCATTCCCGGGCCCCAGGGGTGAAACTGCGCTGCAAATTAGGGCGTTGGGTTCAAAACAGAGAAGACCACACCCCTTGGGAAGCACCTCGGGCAAACAAATCTGACAAAGAGCATCCTGTGCCGTTTACAGTTCTAGAGAAGCACGCCGAGATAGGTGCACGCAACTTCTCAACGTGATTTAAAAAAACCAACAACAACGTTGTGAGTTTTTGCTCTCCAGGCAGACAGTGGTCAGCCTCCTGTTGTCCTATCGCAATTCAAAGCACCCTGAGCCCGGGAGATGCTACAGGCATCCTGTTACCTGTCCACTCCCCCTTGAATCACAGCTCACCCCCTCTCCTACCACCCCCTGCCCTCTACAGGCACAGGAGGGACTAGTGGTCTGGCAACCTGTTTTCAACCCTCTGAATTTTCAGCTCTTCCGAAAGCTTGGATCATCTGGAGAAGTGCTGCTCAACACACCACCATAACCACTGGAACAGTGGTCCCCAACATGGCGCCCATGGGCGCAAACGGGGCCTGCAAGCACCTTTCCCGGGGCCCACCAAGTGGTTTCAAAAAGTGGGTGGGGCTTTTGCTGAGCAAGGCTTCTGACTGGCCACAGGGGATTTGACTGGCTGTGCAGATTTTTAAAAAGGTTCCCTTGACAGCAGCTGCTACCACAGCGCAAGGATCTTCAGGGTGTGACTGAAGGTAAGCTACGGCAGCCACTTCTGGCTATGCCCACCATGCTGTGTCGGAATTTCAAAAGTGCCCACAGGCTCAAAAAGGTTGGGGATGCCTACACTAGGGGATTAGCAGCAGGGCCTTCTTAGCGCGGGCACCACAACTATGGAGTTTCCTCCATTATGAGGTTTCCTAAGCATCATCCTTTCTGGAAGACTCTGAAAAGCACTCTTTCCCTGAGCTTTCCATTCACGTGCTTTGAATTGCGACAGCACAACAGAAGGCTGACCACGGTCTGCCTGGAGATCAAAAACTCATAAAGTAAGACACTTCTGGTCTTTATTTTTTTAATATGGGAATTGTTTCTCTAGTTTATTGCTTCAACTCTTTGGCAGCTTTAATCAAGGCTACTGTAAGACTCTGGGGGGAGGAATTTTTGAGAAAAGCTGGGTAAAATATTTCTGACACAGGATCCACTTTTTCTTGGGGGGGGGGGGGGGGATAAACAGTAGGAACTTTGCACTCCAGTTTTGAGAAAGAACTACATTTTACCTTACAGAAAGAACCAAATTTTACCTTCAACACTTTATCTACTTCCTGTTTATCTACATCCTCGCCGAATTCCCGGGCCAGCCGATTCTGGATGACATTCCTACGTACTCGGTAGTTTTTGGAGAAAACTTCAAGCAAAATCTGCCGATGCTTGGAGAGAGAGGAGGGGGAGAGGCACAAATTCAGGTTTACACAAAACGATCACACAGAAGCAAAACCATGAAGTGTGTAGGTGGTGAAACAGACCTTGGCATAAAAGGCCTGTCTGCCTGGACCAGGATTTCACCTGCTTTTTAGGGACAGGCTGCCGTGCTCAGCAATTCCTATCCAATCATCCTTGAAACCTGCAGGCTAGTACATGTGAGAGGATCGATTGGTATTTCTGTTCAAAGCATCTCACAGCCTATTACTTAAAACTCTTTCGGCCTCTTGAAGGTTTTAACCCACTGTGCAGATTCAAGGAGTGAGGCAGAGTGAAGTAACTAGACCGTGCTTTCGTTTAAGACCACTTTCGCCCAATTTCTGGAGGTTACGATTCATTCTTACATGCTAGAAACTTACTTTCTGCAGTGTAAGCCCCAAAACAGCCTTAAGAGGAGGCCCCCTCCGGCCTCTCTGTAAGAGTCCCTGTTCTAGCTGAGAATCCTCTGAAAGTCAGTGATGCATTAAGAAGCCAACATCTGCAACAGTATGAGGGGACCACTGAGGAGTGTCAAGAGGACCGGAGGGTTTTTTTGTGGCCCTTGCCTTTGTAGACGAGAGTCCTCTTCTCAAACCCTTGTGCCACAATGGATCTGTTGGCCTGTAGCAGCAAAAATAGGGAGGCTTTTGGTTTGGAAACTTTAAAAGAGATCCACCAATGGCAATAAGCCAGAGTTGCTCTTATGTTCAAAGCCCAGATGGAAAGCTTCATATATACCAAGTCCAGTTCCATGAAGGAAGAAAGGCGGGGTTTCGTCACAAAATCCACCTTAACAAAAACCAAACTGGCTTTCACAGCTGGCAATCACATCTACCCCGAGACCCTTCTGTCACCCTGGTCAGCAAACACTCACTGGGGTGAAGCATACAGAGGCACAACAGAGAACCTCTTCCATAGGTGGCTACTTTGGGCTTCTGGTATTTTAAGCTGCTTCCTCTTGGAGCACAAAGCCAGGAAACTGTCAGTTTAAAAAGCTCAGGAAGCTTTCAGGGTCTTAATCCAGTAATTCAACGCACCAGACTGCCGTTCTGAAATAACCTTGTATTTACCAGCACGGAGATCAACCAGTTCTGTTTTAATTAGGAAACTCCCTTTGCAGGTGGCAAAGAGGACATAAAAACGCAACTGGATTTGTCTGGACCTACCGCCAGGAAGTAAGGAAAAAACCCCCAAGAGGCTGTCAATCCGTTCAGGTTTATATACCGTCTGTCTAGAGCTTCACTCAAGGCTCAAAGTTAACTGCCACAGCTACCATCAGGGGTCCTTTCGAGCAGGAGCTCGGGGGAGCGCAGCTCTGGGAGTTGGTGCCAGACCCCCTGTGAGAGTTCTGCTCAAAGTAGTCAAGGATCAGATCTTGGTTGGTTAACCACAGTTCTTTATTACCTATTCCTACATTAGTACAGCATCTCGGGTTATTGTCAGAGATGAGACAAATAATACAAGCGGGTCTATTATACCATTCCAAGGAGTTTGAATTACCCATAGGTAGCCAATCCCCTTAAGGGAAAATTGGCGGGCTAAAAGGTGTCTTGACCGTTTGGTTCACACAGGAAAAAAGTGAGGTGTTAAGCAGTAAATTTCCCTTCTCTAACCAGACCCCTCAGTTCACATAACAATTCATGGCTCCAAGGTTCTTTTGCATGAGATAAGAGATGAGAGCCATCCTCCCCTTGAAGTTACTGCCGGGGCAGCTGGAATGCGGAGGCAGAGATGAGAGGCCTCCTTGTTCTCACCCTTAAGGGTTGTCACCCTCCCGACCAAAACAGGATTAATACAAAGGTCTAATACATAATGCATAAAGGTTACATAGGATACATAGAATGCAGGCAAGAATACATTGGCTGAATTGACAGATTCTGACACCCCCTCCCCCACGGGGGAATGCCTGCTTGTGTCATGGCTGCAGCAAAATGACCCCGTCCCCTGGAAAAGTCCTTGTTCCTCCGACCAGCCTTCTGAAGGCTTCAGCCACCACTGAAACTGTCCTCCCAGAACAGTGGTATTTCTGAGGCTTGGGTTAGTTGCTGTCCCCTCTCTACCAGCTCTCTTTCTTTCTTTCTTCCTCTCTCTCTCTCTTTCTTGCCTTTTGACATACTTCCGGTGATGTCAGGTGGTATGCAAATAAGTTATACTAATGAGTTATGCTAATGAGCTCCTGCACCTCTTTTTCTACGAAATGACCCCTGGCTACCGTACAGGAAAACAGCATGGCAGCATTAGAAGAACAGTTCTGGCTTGGGGTTTACCTGATCGTGGGCATCGCCCGCTTCCCAAAGCGCGAAAACCTTTTGTTCATCCGGCAACGCGGCTGTCTGTGGGGGAAACTGAAGACAGGTAGCAGCAGTCAGAATTACTGGCTTTACAATGTGTTTTAAATGCATCAACGAAAGCAGGATTTGTATAGAAGAATTCAAAGAGCTCTCTCTTGAACTAGTTAAAACTTCCCAACTGTAAGAGTGGTTGAGCTGTGGGACAGACTGCCTCGAGGGGTGGTGGATGCTCCTTCGCTGGACGTTTTCAAGCGGAGGCTGGATGACCATCTTTCGGGTATGTATGGATGACCATCTTTCGGCTCTGCTCCTGCAGAGTGCAGGGGGTTGGACTAGATGACCTGCAAGGTCCCTTCCAACTCTTAACATTCTATGATTCTAGTTCAGTATATACTCATAATCCAAAGAAAACAATATCAGATTTGATATAATGCCAAGAGAAATCTTTGTATATCGCAGGAACACGTCTGCCCACCAGCACAACAGCTTAGGTGCAACTTTTCTGCATTCGGACTGCTTCACATATATTTTGATAGCAAAAACTACAACAGCCCAGGAAGATAAGCCAGTATTATGCACACTGGACACAAAGGGGTAAGTTTCTCAGAATTCCTCAGCTCGCTCCATTCATTTGTATGGTATTTACCTCTCGCCTTTCCTCATAGCTCAAGGTGGCTGACCAGTCAGAGTTAAGGTTTTAACAATTTAAAACCAAACACAAGAAAACCCATAATCCTCTACAGCTACCTAAGTGGGGTTTCTTAGCCCACTATGAGAACCATCTTGCTCTCATATGTTTCCATAGTGGGCTAAAATAATACAGAAGAAGGAAGAGGAGGAGGAGGAGATTGGATTTATACCCCGCCCTTCACTACCCAAAGGAGTCTCAGAGCGGTTTACAATCTCCTTTCCCTCCCCCTCCCCACAACATACACCCTGTGAGGTAGGGGGGGCTGAGAGAGAGCTCTTTCGAGAACTGCTCCTGAGAGAACAGCTCTGAAATAACTTGTGACTGACCCAAGGTCACACCAGCAGCTGCATGTGGAGGAGTGGGGAATCAAACCCGGTTCTCCCAGATTAGAGGCAGCTGTAGAGTGCTGCCAGCTGCTTTTGGCCTACCAGCCATAGAGGGAAAGTTGCATGCCCCAAGCCCACCTTGGCACCTGCAAAGGTTGTCAAGAGGTTTAAGCACGCACAGCAGCTGACTAGCCAAGCCCTCGGTTTTTGGGGGTGCAATTATCCTCCAATTATCTTCCCCATTGGGGAACCAAAGCAGCATACAACACCATTCTCCCCCTCCTCCGTTTGTGACTGGCCTGAGGTCACCCAGCAAGCTTCTACAGCAGCATGGGGGATCTGAACCCGGGCCTTTCCAAATCCTAGTCCCACCCTGGAACCACTGCAACACACTGGACTAAGCCTGGACCCAGCTCCGCTTGAGACCGCCCCCCCCCCCGCTTAAAATTACTGGAAAGGGAGCCCAGCAGGGAGCCCCTTTCTCTCCCCCTCCCATTCTCGACTGAGGACCTCGGAGGGAGAGGAGGGAGGAGACTGGAACCCTTCCATCACTCCTGGGTCCAGCTTCCGCTGAGAGTTCCCGACCTAATACAAGCCTTTGCAGGGAACTTTTTCGGTATTTCACTGCCGGGAGGGGAAGGAACCGGCTTTGGGTTTCTATTCTGCTTTTCAGCCAAGGCTGGGCTTAGCCTTCAAGCTCCCCCCCCCCCCCCCACACACACACGAGGTGCTAGCGATCTGTTTCCAACCTGGGATCTACATAGGTGTAAAGGTGAGAACCAAAGGGGGAGGGAACACGAAGTGCCCCTGGACGCTCCACTTTCTGCCCGATACCAACCTTCCCCATTTAACTGTGCAGAAACAGGGTTACCCTGACCATCTCTTCAAGCCAGAAGAATGGCTTAGTTCTTGAAAATAATTCTGAAGTGCTTTCCCGGCAACAGCAAGACTACTGCCCTCGCGCTTAATGCAACGCTCGTGTTTCCTCCAAGAACAGCCAAATCGCCTCCTCCACCCCGCAAACGGTTTGCATTTCACCTTCCAAAATAGCCGATGCTCCCTCTCCCCCTTCCTCAAGATGCAGAACTCTCAACTAGGGTAAACCAAGGTGGTGCCAGGGGTTGGACCAACCCTGGGGAAGTCCTGCATCTCACTTAGCCACAAAGCACATCTGAGGGTCTTCAGCCACTCATCTTCTCTCAGCCTAGCCTACCTGACAAGGCTGTTGTGAAGATAAAATGGAAAAAGGAGAGATCCATGGATCCATGGACGCTGGCCTCTCCTTCTTGGAAGGAGAGGGGTATAATTACCCAAACCCAGAATGGTACCCAGTGAAAACCTGTTGCAAGACAGGCCCAAAAGAGACAATAAGAGAAGACCACTAGTGGTCGCATACAGCTCTCAACTCAAGACAGCTCAACGCATCATGGGTACCAGAGCTTGCAATAAACCCAGATGCCAGCTTTGCTGCCACATACAAGCAGACGAGTTTTTTTGAACAAGTTCTTTTTTTTGTAAATAATGCCTAATTGTTATGAGCGATCTGTTGGATATGTGTTTATCTATATACTAATAGCCAAGTTGCCCCCTCCATGTGGATATCTAAATCCGCACAGAGGGGGCACTTGGAGGGCAGAGAGATTTTTCTGCACACTTGGGGGGGCTCCCCAGATGTGCAGATAAATCTAAAAAGTAAAGAAACTTTTGGGGGGATATTTAAATCCCCCCCAAAAATAAAAGCATTCCCTGTGCCCGCTGGCAGTGCCGGGGGGGGAGGGGTGAGAGAAGGCTTGGTGGGGCTCGCTGCTGCCGCTGGTGAGGGGTGGGTGGAAGAAGGCTTAGGATACTCCCCCCCCCGCAAGTATCACGGGTCCCCCTTCTTGTACATTCTATTTGGGTTATGACCACTAACCCCTCCTTGTACATTAATGAATATAATATACAATTTTGATCATGTATAGTTGTGAATTATTGATGGTTTTTCCCTTTGTGGGTGTTAACTGTGACATTCATGCAGACAACACAATCACTGGACCTAACAACATCAACTACACACCATCTCAGGTTCATTCACATGCTTATCTGCATATGCCATTAAATTCCAACAATGCCCTTCGGTTCTCTACATAGGGCAAACAGGTCAAACCCTCCGCCAAAGGATAAATGGACACAAATCTGACATCAAGAATCACAAGACTGAGAAACCTGTAGGAGAATACTTCAGCCTTCCAGGACATTCAGTGGGTGACCTATTTGATTGCAAAGGAACTTCAAGGACAGACTAGAAAGGGAAATTGCTGAGTTGCAAGTTATTACAACACACAGAGCAATGGAATCCCCAGGACTTAACAGGGATACTGGTGTCTTATCTCACCACATATGCTAACTTCATTCAGCCCTTACATCTGTATTCTCACCAATCAACCAGAAGGGCCATTTTATTTCATCTCTTATTTGGAGTAATAGATTAGAATAGTAGACTGTAATGTAACATAATGAATAGCAGAAATTGGAATGTATTTCTCTGGTCTGGGGTCAGGGGAGTAAATCTGCGAAGCCCGTCACCCCACTTAGAAGATGATGCAGTAAAGACTAAGTCACCTCCATGCAAGGTCTCAATTAATTACTCTCTGCATTCTACAATTAAGGATACATCCATCTCCAATTCTGACATATTTATTTCCTTCACTCTTTTTGCCCAGAATTGAGCCCAAACAAATGGCTACCATATTAAACTAATATTATTCCTGTTTGATCCTTGAATCTGTTAAACATCTTCATTACACTGTATGATAATTTACTGCTCACCCTCTACCTATATGTATGGACTGGTAATTTCCACTTTTGTTTCTTTCTCTACTCTATGGGCCCCTTCCTGGCAACTAACCCCCCCCCCCCCCCCCAAATATGTAATGGTTGAAGAAATTCTGTTTCACTGTATCGGAAGAAGTGTGTATGCACACTAAAATTTATACCTTGAATAGAACTTTGTTGGTCTTAAAGGTGCCACCGGACTCGAACTTTGTTCCACCCAGTTAGCAGTAGTTCTGTTTTAGTGGTTGAGCCCTGGTTAGAGTGGCAAAATCAGGGTTTCACTTGCTGAGCTAACCTGGTTTTCCAGACGGTTTACTTAAAGAGGCTCTCTCTAAATATTTGAAGGGCTGTCACTTCGAGGAGGGCAGGGAGCTGTTCCTGTGGGCAGCAGAGAACAGGACTCGCAATAATGGGTTTAAATTAAGGGTGGGAAGGTACTGGCTGGATATTAGGGAAAACCTTTTTACAGTAAGAGTTGTTCAACAGTGGAAGTGGTGGTGAGCTTCCCCTCACTGGCAGTCTTTAAGCAGCGGCTGGACAAACCCTTGTCAGGGATGCTCTGGGCTGATCCTGCACTGAGCAGGGGGTTGGACTGGATGGCCTGGAGGGCCCCTTCCAACTCTGTGATTCTGTGATTCTAGGGAAAGACTGGCTTGTCAACTGACAAGCAGGGAGGTGCAAAGAATTTGCCTGGCTGTTGGGCTGAGCAGATGTTTCACGGCACATCCATAAGCACAGAAGAGCCGGGAAACTACAGGAAACACACCACCACAGTTTCATTGGTGAGGGGCTGTCCCTGCTAGCCAAAGAGACTCACCCTTCAAAGCCATGGCAAAGGAGCCCAGCCGAAGGAGTCTCTCACTTCTGACATGCCACTGCCTTTGGGTCATGAAGAGTGGTTTTCTTCCTCTCCTTTTGGCCAGGCAAGCAGCACTCTTGACAATTACGGTCATGGACAGAAACACAGCCCCTCCAAAAGGCCGTGCCTGTTCCGTTCCAGTTAGCAGTATGCAGCTTCACCCCCGGGTGGAGATCAGATCAAAGCAAAGCGGCAGCGGGAACCCGCCAGTCGAGTTCTGCAGATTGTGAAGCGGCAACGCAATTACGCTTGTATCAGGCAAAGACATCCTGAAAAACCTGGCTCCTTCCAAAAAGAGTTTCAGGCCTTTAAGATCGCAAAGATGCATTTTAAAAGGATGCCCGGAGGGGGGAAAACCCGAGGAGACAGAAGTGAAGGGGGAAGGCAAAGCTGCTGAGTCACACTTTTTAGAAGGCGCATCAGTGACCTACACAGACCTTGGTCCTTCCCCATGCGAAGCAGGAATCGAATGAATCAATAAACCTATCCCAACTGAGTCAGTGGTGTAATGCGTTCAGCCTGGGGCGGAATTTGTGCTGGGTTGCCAGACAAAGAAATCTTTTTTGAAAGTTTAGAGCTTACACTCAGACCAAAGTCCAAATCCATACTGCAGTGAGACAGGGAGTAAAATGGTCATTCCTTCCGCATGCATGAATGCCTTGCCTATCCGTACGGCAAGAGTTAAATCCAATACATGAAGCTGCCTTACCCCAAGGAAAACCACTGAGCCATCTCATCTACGTATGCCCCCGTATCCTTTCCAGAGCCCAGGCGGTGCAGTCAAGGGTGGTGGTGCAGTCAAGGGGTAGACGAGGACCATAAAGATCCAGGTTCGAGTCCCAGCTGGGCCTTCAACCTCAGCCCAGCCATGACCTCTCAAGCTAATCTACCTCGCAGGGGTGTTGAGAGGAAGCACCATGTTCATTAGGTCATCCCAGCCATTCCTCCAGGGAACTCAGGACGACACACATGGTTCTCCTCGCTTCCATCCTATCCTCACAACAACCCTGTAAAATAAGTGAAGGCTGAGTCAGCAATGATCCCTCTAAGCTGTGGAATCTTGGGAGCAAAAATCTTACTTTGTGAGCTACTGGCATTGAAGTTGTGAGCGAGCAATTTGGCTGCTGCACAAATTAGTTTGCTCTGGAGCCATCCCTCCTGAGCTAAGAGAAAAATGTGTGAGACAGAGGCTAAAAATCTGTGAGCTAGCTCACACTAACTCAGCTTAGAGGGAACCCTGGCTGAGAGTGCCCAACTCGCCTATGGGCCACGTAGCAAGTTTTATGGCAAGCGGGGATTTGAACACGGGTCCAACCACCACCTCTAAAATCTCCTACCCAATTACAGCAGTCCTGCTGTGCCCTTGTGCATCAGATCACCACACGCACATCTTTAATACTTTAATCAGGAAATGCTGCAAACCCGACTCATTTAAATCGACTTTAGAGACCAATTTCCAGCAGATAATGAGCAGTAGTCAGCGGAGGTTTCTGGCATTTAAGGGTTTATTTTTAAATCTATTCTAGCTTGTCCCAGCCTTCAAGATACAGTAGGATGTAAAAAAACCCACAACTCCACCTAGGAAGGAGAAAAGGGATGTGTTTGTGCCACAGGCTTCTGTCCAGCTAAGGCCGATTGCTTAGCATACACAACACAGCTTGTGTCAAGAGCAACTAATGATTATCGTCAACTACATAATGACACTCAAACCCCACCTGCAGTGCAGATGCTACTTTAAAAAAAAAGGTTTCCCTCGCTCGAAAACCAGTTGAATCCGACTCTAGGGGGCGGTGCTCATCTCCGTTTCCAAGACGAAGAGCCAGCGCTGTCCGAAGACTTTTCCCGTGGTCATGTGGCTTGCATGACTAGACGCCAAGGCACACAGAATGTTGTTACCTTCCCACTGAAGTGGTACCTATTTATCTACTTGCAATTTCTTGCTTTCAAACTGCTAGGTTAGCAGGAGCTGGGCCAGAGACGGGAGCTCACTCTGTCACACGGCACCAGGGTCTCCAACTGCCGAACTACAGACCTTCCAGTCTGCAACTCAGTGTCTTAACCTCTGAGCCACTGCGGCCCCACAGACTCTACTTTTGCTGAACACTAAAACCACAAGTTGACTTCTGAATTCCTGTTTGGGCCCCATTCCTGGCCTTTTGCACTGGGCTAGCACAAGGTTTGTCCACACCCCTTTCTGTGACATCACCCCTTCCTTGCAACCGCCCTGCTGTGACATCACAGCAGGCCAGCCACTCCTTTCCAGACCATTCAGACAACAGCCATTAAAAGAACGGCATACTCACAGGCACCATGATTTGTTTGCAGCCCACGTCCAACACCACGTCCTGCAATGTTTTGTCTGAAATGCCGCTAAACAAGAGATTCCCGGGAGGCAGGCTGGCCACATGGAGATTAAATAACCGTTTGAACTCCCTCAAGGTGAGGACAAACTGTTTCTTAAAGGTCGCCATCACAAAGGCCCTAAGTTCTTGCAAGACTCTTTCTTGGCCCCCCAAGTGGCCATTCAAGGAGTCCACCAAGTTCTCTTCCGAATGGATGCCATTGGTCAGCCCGTTGCTGAGGCCGTCGCAGACCGATGTGTCCATGGCCTCCTCGTCACTCAGAGGCTCCTCCTTGATCCGGACGCCGAGGATGTCCACCGGGGAGGCGGCCTCGTTGGCTTGGGCCTCCAACCTCCGCTTCTGCAAATCTTGCTCCAACTGGCTGTAGCTCTGCTTGACTTTCGCCTTGGCCAAGCTGACCCGTTGCTCCCCGGAAACCAGCAAAGGGGCAGCTGCAGACACAAATATAAAATACCTGGGAATTTATTCTATCTCAGAGGGACCTGGGACAGCAAACCCGCTAATGGAGGTACAGAATCCCCAGACCTCACCCTGGGCTTTTTGATTTTTGGATATTTTGAACTTTCCTGAAAGACTCCCTTGCCATTGGTCAATTTGGAAAGATCCCTCCTTGGCCTATCATGGTCAATTTCACTACTTCCCCAATACCAGTGTGGGTAACAGTGAGATTACGCACCGGATCACGACCGGAGACACCCAGGTTCAAGTCTCTTCCTTGCCATGAAGCTCGCTGGGAGATCTTAAGCCAGACTCCTTCCTTTATCCTCACCTAACTCACAGAGTTTTGGGAAGGAGAAAACTAGGGGTGAACTCCAAAAAATATCGCTATTTTCCAATATTCCTGAATTCCAATACCAGTATGGTATTCAGATTTGAGAAATATTCAGGAACCCGAATATTCAGAATTGTGGTCCCTTTAAATGCTTTCTCCAAGCTGCGCAACTCCACAGCTTGGAGGACTCTGAAGATGTTCAAAGGGCTCACCATCCCTTTAAATGTCTTCTGGATGAACTCGCGAAAGTGTTTAAAGGGACTGTGAGCCCTTTAAATGCCTTTGGAGTTCTCCAAGCTGTCAAGTTCATCTGTCCAGCAGCCCTGAAAATCCCGAATATTAGATGAACAATATCCAAACAATATCTGAAACCTATATCTGGCTGAATCAATGCCTGAAAAATACTGATAAGGTTTTTTCAGGTATTTTTTTCGACTTGGACTTAGCCGAACACACATCCCTAGAGAAAACTGGAGAGGGGGAAACCACATATACTTCCCCACCCCACCCCCAAGCTTCTTGGTGGAAGGAAGCACAACAATATACTCAGTAAGTAAGATTCAGGGCAGAGAAAGCAGACCAAATGAGGGTATAAGACCAGGCCTGCCACATCAGGCCAGTGGTTCTTCTAGTCCAACATCCTCTTTCACACAGCTGCCGACCAGCTGCCCTGGAGAGCCAACACAGGGGGCACAGAGGCTAAGACTGCCTCCCTGCGCTGGCTTTCAGAGAAAGACTGACTGCCTCTGGAGGAGGTTCCCTTTACTCACCACAGCTAGGAACGATTGATAGATCCTCCATGGATCGGTCCTTTTTAAAAGCTATCTGTGCTTTCAGCCATCACTGCCTGCACTGACAGGAAAGTCGAAAGTCTAAATACTGATTGAGGAAAGACGTATTTCCTTGTGTCTGTCCTGAACCTATTTGCCCATCAATTTCACTGAGTGCCCTGAGTTCCAGTATTAAGGGAGCGAAGTCCCTCTATCCACTTTCTCCACCCCATTCAAATTCATACACCTCTATCATGTCCCCCATCAGTCATCTTTTTCCCAGGAACTGAGAAGTCTCAGGTTCTTCAGCCTGGACCAGTAAAAAAGGTGCCCCAACTCTTTCAAGAACCCAAGCTTCAAACAAACCCTTACCAAATAGCACAGGGAGGGGATGAGGGTGGGTGGGTAGAAAACTGATTCGCCAGGTCCCTGGAACTGTCCAATAGGCATCCATGACACTAGCAGAATGACTATCAACCATTTTATTTTTTCCACCATCAAGTTGCAGCCTCAATTACAGTAACCCCATAGGATGTTCAGGGCAAGAGACGTTCAGATGTAGTTTGCCACTACCTGCCTCTGTGGTGTGACCCTGGACTTCCTTGGTGGTCGCCCATCCAAATATGGACCAGGACCGACTCTGCTTAATTTCTGAGTTCTGATGAGACCGGGCTAACCTGGGCGATCCAGGTCAGGAGAAGTCAGAAAAGGAAAGCCGTTTCCAGACCTGGTCCCAGTTTGTCTACATCCCTCTCCAGAATGGCACGACCCACTTCTACTGACTCGCACCTGAGGAGGATCGTCCGTCACTTACCAGTTTGCATTGCTTGTTTCTTTGGTACCACGTGATCTCTTGGCAAGTTGTATACTTTCTCTAACCTGAAGCGGGGGGCGGGGGGGACACACACACAAACACACAAAATGAAGATAGATTCAGGTGGGGAGCTGTGTTGGTCTGACGCAACAGAACAAAGTTTGAGTCCAGTGGCACCTTGAAGACCGACAAAGTTTTATTCTGGGCACCAGCTTTCGTGTGCAGGCACACTTCTTCAGAAGATGCACACGGAAACTTATACCCCCACAAAATGAAGACGCTCATGCTTGTTTCAAATACGAGAACCCCAGTTTTGCAGTTTACTCAAGAGTGGCTGTGGGCAACAAAACAATATATGGAAAAGCACACACTAACATGACTGAAAACACGTTCCTCGTACCATGACGGGAGAACGTGGCAGTATCTAATTTCTTCATATTAATGTGAATTGACTACTGCCACCACCAAAACTTTAGACCTTTCATGAGCTTCACCCCAGGCGAGCCTGATCTCGTCAGACCTCAGAAGCCAAGCGGGGTGGACTCTGGCAAGTACTTGGATGGGAGACCTCCTTGGAATATCAGAGGCGGGCAGAAGGGCAGGCTTTATTCAGCCAACTCTCTGAATATCCTCCAGGCCCCCAATAGGGGTCAGTCACCAGAGGTCGTCATGACTTCCAGGTGCACACACACTCACATGCACATATGAAAAATACAAAAAAATACTGGGGGGGGGGGGGGGGGAAATAAGCAGCATTTTGTCAGGATACCAACCTTTCTCTTGAAGGGGCTTGCTGTTCTTTCCCCCACCCTGCCTAAAGATCATCTCTGACCGTTCAGCAGTCAGTATCATGGTAATACTCCCAATTTTCCTAATTCTGAATATGCTGGATAAATACAAGCTGGACTGCTTTTGCTGCCCAAGTCTTCAGGGAGCCACCAGTTAAGCTGGAGTCAGGACTCTAGCATCTATTAGCAAAGCATCTCTTATGTCAGGGTGTGCACCGCATGGGCTGAGGTCCCCCGAAATTCCACTTCAAGCAGCCACAGCATTACAAACTGCAGACGGTCTGAAGAGAAACGGGCTGAACAGCTTCTGACGCCATTCTTGCCTCTTTAACCTTTATCCATCATTGCCCACATCATTCCCAAGACCCTTGCAATAACCCATAAGGACTAGAACCACATAGTTTTAAATCAGTGTACATCAACACTCTGTTTTTAAACACCAGAGTCCTGTGCCCAAGATGCACAGAAGAGGCAGTCCCATGCTCCTCTTCTTTTCATGTTTTGCTGTCTCCTCCTTGGCCACTGAACTCTTTGAATGCCATTGGCTGACCTGCTCTGATGTCACTGAAAGGCCAGCCTGCTCATTGCCAGGCAATTTTGTTGCTAACTGAAGCTGGCCCTGAGTAGCCCCCTACCTATGAAGGTTGCACCCTGGGACTTTGAATGACATGGAGGAGGAGGAGACTGGATTTATACCCTGCCCTTCACTACCCCAAGGAGTCTCACAGCAGCTTACAATCCCTTCCCCTTCCCACCCTGTAAGGCAGGTGGGGCTGAGAGAGCTCTCTTGAGAACTGCCCTTGAGAGAACTTATGACTGACCCAAGGTCACGCCAGCAGCTGCCTGTGGAGGAGTAGGGAATCAAACCCGGTTCTCCCAGATTAGAGTCCGCATTCTTAACCACTACACCAAACTGGGTGGAGACTGGGTGAAGACTGCCTGAGAAGTGTATGAGCCTCTCCCCAGGGCTGAGCGGACCCTCAGTGCTAATAACAACAACACAGGTGCATAACAAAAAACACAGAACAAGTTCAGCTGGACCAGACTAAGAGTCCACCCAGTCCCACGTCCTATTTTTTTGCACAGTGGTTGACCCTAAAGCCCCGCAAATGCCAGAGAACGGAGAAAAAGCCCCACCCCCCGCTGCTCCCCAGAAATCGGTATTCAGAGGTATACTGCCTCTGAACATGGAGGCTTCATTTGGGCACTGTGGCCACCCAGCCACAAAATGTGCTGCAGCTCCACAAATGTGTCTCCATCCACCTGGCAGCCACTGCTACATTCCGGGGCAGCAAACCCCCAAGTCGATGCCACCCTGTGCCAAAGCAAGCCAGCAAAGAGACCCCCTTCCGGATGCCCTTTTAAGCCACTCTTAACCATCCGCAGCTGGCCTCTTGAAGCTGATGCGGCTGTGGTAAGAACTTGCAACAGAGGAGCCACCTTTTTTGTTTCACTCTGAAAAAGGGAAGCCAAAGCATTTACTTGGCCTGAATGCCCATCCAGAGCATCTGCTGCCGCTGGACCACGTCGGGGTGCTTCCTGACAAAATCCTCGTCGTAGGGAAGCATGAATTCCCAGCCTCTGTTTATCCGGAGGACGGACATGTGCTCCAAGAAGTCCTTGACGTCTTCCGGGCCAAGCTGGAAAAACAAGTTGTACATCAATAAACCTTGAGGGAGATGCCAGACTTCCCAAGAGCTTGGCGGGTGGGTGTGACTCGGCAAGAAACCAAATTCACAGCCGCATTGCACGCATGGCACAGCTGCATGGACCTGCCAGGTCTTGCTTCTGCGCCGCCTTTCAGCGATATAACTGTGCGCTTAGAGCACCAGACTCATGCGCTCACGAGCAGCTGAAGGGAAACACATTTGCTCCTTGGATATGTGGTCTGGAAGGGAAAAAAAACCTGCATGGCAAATTAGTTAGCTGCAGAGAGTGAGGGAGACTAATTTGATTACATTTGCAAATTTCCTTTGCAGAGAAAGTGAAATTAGTTTTTAATCTTTCTTCCAGAAAGCTGGGGCAGGAGAATTTGAGTTCCTAGAAGGCCAGGGAAGCAACTGACGTTTAGGTACAGCTAGCAGAGCAGGAAGAACTGGGTTTGGCTCTCTGACTGGTCACAGACCACACATAAGGATTGTGAAGACCAAAGTAAAAGAGGGAGAGGTCCATGTATACTGTAGACAATCCCACTCCCGAACATTAGAACCCCCATTTGAATCTTTGATACTGCCAAGACGGTCACAGAAAAAAAACACCTGCGCTTTCAGCTATGAGGTCCATTTACAACACACGGACATGTGCAGGATGAGAGAAAGCTACCTGACTTCTTTTCAGGTACAATTTGCAACCATATCCATCCATCAAGGTTGGATCATCAAGTTTAGTGAGCGCTATTGTGGGGTGACAACTCCCGCGCTGGGGTCAGACATTCAACTCAGATGAGGCTCAAGTTTTCTCGAAAGCATGAAAGGCCAATGCCGAGGACTTACTTTTGTAACAGAAGCCACTTCTTTCCGTACCACCCAGCGATCCTGCGTAAACTTCCACATCTAAGAAGAGAGAGAGAGACAGACAGAGGAATGGAGATGCCATCTTAGAAAAGTAAAGACTGATGGCCAGCTCTCCAAAGCGAACTGGAGCTGGCTTCTTAAGTGTACTCAGCAATCTGGGTTCAGCGGCTGCATAACCTCTGGCCAGCCACTAACAGAGATTCAGTAGCCAGAGAAATCATGGGATTGGTAAATGAAAAATGAACAATAACAACCGTGACAGAATTATGAAAAGTCAATTCAGTGTTTCAAGTGTTTGATAAATATTAATGCACTTCTGTGAAGTCACACGGACATGAAAATCCCTCACAATTAAGAATAATCCCATGACGTCAATCCTCTTCTCTCTTGCAGGAGACGGCCTGGGCCTCCTCACCGCGAGCATCATCCGATGCAAATAGAGTGCAGCAGCCAGCAAGATGTTCTTAGCGTCTTTCTTATTCTTATATCCAAGTAGCATGAAAAGTCATGATTCCGCAGACAGGCTTGCTCAAAGCGGAACTCGTGCAGACATTACAAATTCTCTTTATACTCTATCCATGCCTATGAGAGAGAAGATGCAGCCAAAAAACTAAGAAGATAATTTGTAACATCTACATGAATTCTGCGCTGAGGAAGCTTCCTGCAACAGGTGTTTGAGCGAGCCTGTCTGCGGAATCGTGACTTCTCATGCTACTCGGATATAAGAATTAGAAAGACGCTAAGAACATCTTGCTGGCTGCTGCACTCTATTTGCATCGGATGATGCTCGCGGTGAGGAGGACCAGGCCGCCTCCTGCAAGAGAGAAAAGGATTGACGTCATGGGATTATTCTTAATTGTGATGGATTTTCATGTCCGTGTGACTTCACAGAAGTGCATTAATATTTATCAAACACTTGAAACACTGAATTGACTTTTCGTAATTCTATCACGGTTGTTATTGTTCATTTTTAATTAACAGAGATTCAGCAGCAAAGGGCCTTCCACAAACAATGCTAAAACTGAACTGGTGGGCTTTTCTGCACAGCTCATCTGGCCACACTGCACCATGTTTTTAAAAACTTGCCTGGACAAATGATGAAGGAGGACTGCGGTCCACACGGCTGCGTTTAGCTTACTGTGAGCAGGATCCTACTGTGACATTTTTGTGCCGCTCGGTGCGTCATGCGAATCCTTCTGCTGAGAGATTCCGTTCTTTCTGGTGGTTCCAGACTTCTAAAACCCTAATGCATTTGGTTGTTGGATGCCCTCTTTCTGTGACTGTACTGGCTCACTCTGTGTAATCTGCCTTGAGTCCTTGTGAGAAAGGTGGGCTATAAATTACATAGATAAATAAAAAGGTTTTCGTATCAATGGATTGGGCTCACAGCCGCTTTTGTGGCCCTCCATGAAAGATTCGGTTGACCGCTACCAGGAGATAGAAGGCAGAACCAGGTGGCCCAGATTCGTGTCTAGCAGCACCCTAGCGACCAACGGGATTTTTGGAGTGTGAGCTTTCAAGAGTTAAATCTCACTGTTCTACTGCAGACCAACACGGCTACTCTCTGAAACCTGTATTTCCAGATACAGCATGCCTACCTTTGACTGTTACCTGGATTTGCTTCAGGTATATGCCTGCATAAGGGCTGTGGCTCAGTGGAAGAGCATCAGCATGCGGAAGGCCCCCGTTTCAATCCCCAGCATCTCCAGTGAAAAGGGCCTTAGGCAACTGATCTCGGGAAAGACCTCATTCCCCCCTGGAGACCTTGGAGAGCGAGCGCTGAGCTTAAATCAGCCAGTAGTCAGACACTGGATGATGCCCAAAACAGCCACCCGCCTGGTCACCTACATCAAATGAGGACCACTTCTAGGTGAGCGGAGAAGGAAGGTGTAAAAATGCTGCTGCCCGAGTCTGGATGCTAACCCGATTCTATGCCAGCAGTTTTCTGGATAAGCAGCTTTTCAGGACTCCTCAAGCCAAACTGCTTTCAAAAAAGTGCCGAAGAAGCTCCGTCAATACTTACGACAAAGTCTCTTCCCCTGCAGAGCACTTCAGCTGGGACGCCGCTATGCGGGCTGGAGGTATCCTTTGGGTAGAGGACGTCACTGTTTGTTAAAACAGGAAAGAAAAACTTATTAACGGGAATTTATTGACGTGGCAAGGAATAATCCCTGGAACTGGCCTGGGGGGCATTTCACAATGCAGCCCCCGGCCTCTCTGAGGAATAAAATCTTCCAGCCTTGCACAATGGCGAGAACAGCATCAAAGCCATTTCTGTGTTCTGCGATACTCTCTGCAGTTCCTGGTTTTTACTCTCTGCAGTTCCTGGTTTTTAAAATATATATACAGCTGGAAGGGTGTGAAGTGCAGGGGCTAGATGGGATTATGGGAATGCAAAGGGCAACCCCAGTATTGGGCCAGTGGCTGCTTGCTTTAAGTGGGAAGGAAGGAGCAGTACCGATACAACTACGCCTACAAACTGTGCATGGGAACTCAGAAACGCCTAAGAAAATGCTGTGGTTTCCTCATATGAAAACATGAAGCTGCCATTGGACCACTGATGTCAATACTGTCTAGACAGACTCGCAGTGGCTCTCCAGGGTACCAAGCAGAGGTCTTTCCCATCACCTATTGCTAGATTATTTAACTGGAGATGCCGGGGATTGAACCTGGGACCTTTTGTGTGCCAAGCAGATGCTCTGTCACTGAGCCATGGGCCCACCCCACTAGAACCAAAGATTTCTTTTGCTGATCCCATTTTTTTCACATCTCCATGGAGCAGAGTGGTGTGCATAAGTCCCTATACCGCCCTCACACAGTCAGGAACATTTGAACCCAGGTCTCCCAAGTTCTGGTCCCAAATTCCAGCCATTATACTGTACTCACTACTGCAATATTTCTAGTCTAGTCTTACAAGAAGAAGAGGAGATTGGATTTATACCCCGCCCTTCACTCCCCAAGGGAGTCTCAGAGCAGCTTACAAACTCCTTTCCTTTCCCCTCCTCCCCACAACAGACACCCTGTGGGGTAGGTGGGGCTGAGAGAGCTCTGACAGAAATTGCTCTTTTTCAAGAACAGCTCTGCCAGAACGATGGCTTGCCCAAGGTCATCCAGCAGGTGCAAGTGGAGGAGTGGAGAATCAAACCCGGCTCTCCCAGATTAGAGTCTGCGCACTTAACCACTACACCAAACTGGCTCAAGAAGATGAGTCACTGGGAAAAAGCCCTGACATGGATAGGCCAGGCAAGCCAGATCTTTTCAGATCTCGGAAGCTAAGCAGGGTCACGTTGCACCCAAAGGATGTGCTTTCGTGGATAAGGCCTGTTGGGAGAAACTTTTAATAGACGAGAACCCAACTATCATCAAGTTTTGTGTTTATGTGACAAAGCTCCGTAGTAAGTAACAGAGCCATGCATACATTGGGGTCCACCTCCTTTCCTTTTGGTACAACCTTAATGGTTTTAATTATTTTAATGTATATTTTAAATGGTATTATGTATTTACTATCTCTTACACCCTATAAGTTGGAATCTAATGGGGTTCTCGTTTTATTTGGGCCTGTTTTAACTATAGGGTAAATGGTTGCTAATGGCTGCTGACCGTAAATAAATGAATTAAACGAGACCCCCGAAGGACTGGTGCTCCCCAGAAATCAACTATCAGCGGAATGTGTGAAGCCAACAATTCACATGACCAGCAGTAAACACTGTCAAACATGAAGCAGAATGTGCCTCGGTACATACCAGGCCGGCCCACAGCTTGTGGGGGTGTCTTGTGCATAAACACACACACACAAATGCTGTCGTACTCTGGGGGTTATACCCTTGCAAGCCCACAAAACAAAAGACATTACCTCTTCACAACCCAGTTTCCCTGCACCAACATTGCCACCTGCTGTATACAGCGCAAGACTGCAGTCGGATCAGTCCCAGAAGTCAACAGACTCATTAGGTTTGCAAACGGTATGACCTTCACTGGAATGAGAGGAAAGCAGAGAAACACAAAGCTGTTCTTAGATTCCCAGAAGAATCCTGTGCAAGAGTTACAGGAGGGGGGAAATGCTGTGCATAACTGAAGCACTGTACTGCCTCTTTAAACGAAGCCCCCCACGCTGAGGTCATATTGCCCACCTTGGCATCTACAGGATCTTTATTTCACACGCGCTCCAGAATTAGTCTCAGGTTGTTAAGATCAGCAGGTTTTTCTTTCCCTCTCTGGCTTACAAGGAGCTTGTACGTTCCACTTGCAAAAGGAATCGAATTTACTTTTGCATTCTTTAAACAGAGCGGCCCTTCTTATTTTATTTTTGCCTCTCAGTCCACGTAGCTTTGGGCTGTTCCGGAAACCTGCTTTGGACCCAGCACCATCCAACCCAATTAAGCTTGCCATACCCCCCATATTCTATTTTCAGATGGCAAACTTCGGGGATTCTCCCTAATATCCTAAAAAAAACCCCTTCTCCTTGCCCCCATATAACCTTTTTTTGGGGGGTGGGGAGGGGAGAACATTCCTTTTGCTGAATATCCTGCCTGGTACAGAACCCTGTGGCCGGCTCAAACGCTTGCCCGCTCTCTCAAGGTATCATGCCAGGTCATAAGGAAAAGGCATTCAACAATACCTGCTTTGATATTTTTATCTTTCCCAATCAAAGTCATTTCATATTTATTCTCACTGAGGCTCAAGGTGGATTACTCAGTGCAAGTCGCTCGTAGCAGAGGCATTATTGTTGATGTCTGGCGCTCAACTGACAGTCTTATTTAAAAAAACCCAACAGGCTACTTTGGAAGGTCTGGTATTCAAAGGACCCAGTCTCACCACAGCCAATTGGATTTAATGCAGGGACCCCCAACGTGTCGCCCAGGGGCACCATGGGCACCTGCTGACACCGGTCCCAGCACCTGCCAAGTGTTTTTAGAAAGTGGGTGGGGCTTCTGCCCAGCAGGGCTTCTGATTGGCTGTGCAGATTTATTTATTTTTTAAAGCTTCCTTCAACAGCAACCGCTCCCAGAGCAGGAGGAGGATCTTTCCTGCCTGCCGGAAGAAAATACTTTTGAACAACATGTTCATTTAAAAAGGCATCCTGTTAAGGGGAGCTTCTGTTTGAAAGGCTGAAGCATTACCATCAGGATTACACATGACCTCACCCCTGCCATTTTGTGGCTGGCTCTGCCTCTTGCGGCAGCCACGTTGTGGGCGGCTTGGAGTTTTGTGGTTGCGCCCACCACACCCTGTGCCAGAATTCCAAAGGTGTCACAGGCTGAAAAAAGCTGGAGACCTCTGGTGTAGTGGTGGCCTTTGGGACTCCCCCTTTTTCCCAACCCCCCCAAGACGAGAGATGTTCCCAAGTTCAAATGCCAAAAGACATACCATTCTTCATCAAGATCTTAATTTGGTCAGCGAGGGGCAGCGTTCGCAGCTGGGCCATGGAGAGCACGTTGCTTGGAGCCACTGGCTTCTCCCTAGATATTTAAAAAAAAGGTGTTTACAAAGACCTGTTAACATCCCAAATCACTGCCATTCTTGAGCAGGCCAGCAGAGAGACACAAAGGGACCGAGAAACCCAGCCTCAGCATTGGAGGGATACAACAGAGCAAAGCAGCACAATGCTAGAGACCAGAGCTGCCCCACGGAAGCCCGACGGTTGGCTACTATGCTTCCACGGAATGGGCACAGGGAGACCTCCGTCACGGAGACGGAAACCTGAACACGGGGGGAGGGGGGGGGCAGGAGAAGGAACTGCCCCTCACACCTACGCTGAGATCTGCCTCCTGGAAAACCTGTGAGCCCATTCCTCCTCCAAATCCTCAAAGCCCATCTCCACCACGATGCCACCCATTTGGCCCCCACCTCTCAAGCGCAGGCCACTGGAATGAATACAGGGCCTTCTTCCATGCGGCTTCCCACGCCTCTCACCTCCCTCACGTCAAGCAATCGACTGTAAGCCCCTTTGGGACAGGAGCCATTCCCAGGCACCATGTGCCTTGGCCGAACTCAGTGAAACAAGCAGGGCAGGGGTGGATTTCAGCCCAGAAGAGCCAAGAGATGGTATGAAGGTCCCAAGCAGAAAGTGCAAAAGTAGACCCCCGGTGACCCCAGATTCATACTAATGGCTTGGATGGGGAAAAACAGGAAACTGGGAACCGCAAAGCCAGGCCTTGCCCAGACAGCGGAACAGGCTGGAGCCCAATCCGGCAACCAAGAACACTCACTTCTCCTCTTCCACACTTGGCGGCACCAGCATCATCAGGTATTCACTGTGGGGAGAAAGCACACAGCCTCACTGTTGATTCAAAACACTTACCGGCCACCTTTATTTTATTATTTTTTAATATAAAACATTTGTTAGCCGCCTTTTCTCCCTTGTGGAGATCAAGGCCGCTTACAATATCAATAAAAAGACAAAAATACATACAATCAACATTTTAAAATCACAGATTAATCAAATGCCTTTCTACCACACAGGAACTCAAGGTGGCTAACAATGTAAATAATAAATATATTTTAAAAGGAGTTTAAATCAATTCTGCTGGTAGGCAGAAGACAACTGGCCAGGAATATCTTAGCAAAGCTCCACTGCCTTGGCAGAGTGGTAATCCACACAGTTTGAAGAAGAAGAATTGGTTTTATCCCTTGCCCTTCACTACCCAAAGGAATCTCGAAGCAGCTTACAATCTCCTTTCCCCTCCCCTCCCAACAGATACCCTGTGAAGGTAGGTAGTGTTGAGAGAACTCTGAGAGAACTGCCCTTGTGAACAGCTCTGAAAGAACTTATTACTGCCCCAAGGTCACACCAGCAGCTGGATGTGGAGGAGTGGGGAATCAATCCTGGTTCTCCCAGACTAGAGTCTGTGCTCTAAACCACTACACTAAACTGGCTCAGACACCAAACTGGGGGGGGGGGGGGGGAGAGAGAGAGAGAGAGAGAGAGAGAAAGAAAGAAAGATAGACAGAAAGAAAGAAAGAAAGAAAAGAAAGATTCTTATTTTCAGGGAAGTTAAGCCCCCTAAAAAGGCATTGGCTGTGCTTAAACCAAGAGTTCCCAGAGTGCTGTTATAGACAAGGGTATTTTCAAGCAACCGCAAAATGTTTGGTACATGCAAACCTTCACTGCACACCTCTGTTTCCCATGTGCTGTGGCATTTTTCTCCCCTCCCAAGCTTAAAAACTGCCCCCCAGCAAAAGTCTTCAAAAAGGTATCGCAAGAAACAGGTTTACCTTGGAGATTTAATTAATTCAGTATTCCCAGCCATGCCGTGACCCTGGCTGAATAAATACTGGCGTTCGTGCTCGGAATGGCTGTCCTAGGGAGACAAACAAGGAGAGAGAGAGAGAGAGAGAGATTCAGGCTGGGTTCCAAGTGGCTGTCAAGAGGTAAACTTGCTTTAAAAATCTGCACACTACTGGTTCACGTCAGCACAGCTAATGATTCCACTGGCATCCCTTTCTGGCTCCTATAATATATATACAAAGAAATTTCTACAAACACATAAGGACAACCAAGACTTAGGCAGCTTTATGCGAAGCTAAACATTCTCTACGTTTCAAGAGATAACTGGGACAGCAAAAAAGTGTGGAATGACACAGGCACTTTTGGCAAGAGCCATCTTTTGATCTACAACCTCCCAGTTTCAAACAAATCTTTCCAGTCTCCCCTAAGATGAACTGAACAGAGAGGAAGGCAGGAAAACAAGCAGCGTTCTGTGCATGCGTGGGTCTGGGTTGAGGCCGCTGCATTCCCCCCCCCGGTGGTCTCGCTTTTTTTTTTTTTTTTTGATTTGCTGTTTCAAAACAGTAAAAAGTATCCGCATGGGGGGAGAAGAAACAACCAGGAATATTTAGAGTTTGGAAATACACACACTTACCCGTAAACCATAGTAATGCAGGTGAACCCAGTGTTCTTCCGCCTGCCTCTTCTGCAAGAACTCGTAAGACTGAACCCGACGTTGCCGGGCTTGCTCCGATTCCGGGCGAGAAAACCTCACCTGAAAGCGTCATAATGTTGATCAGCGGCCGGCAGAAACGAAGCTCTGAAAACCACGTGTGGAGAAGTGGATTCTCCGTTCCCTCCCTCCCTCCCTGGGCCACACCAGAACACTACAAACACAAACCGGTGTGCTAGGAACCAAAACACGTCACATTCTTAAGCCAGAATGGTATGAAATGACCAGCCAGGTTAGAAGCACTCGGTCACAACTTCGATGCCAACTGCTGTCCTCAGAACCCACAGCTTTTAAAGAAGGTCCCAAAAGCATGATTCCAGTCCTCGAGGCTGAAGGGCCTGCCCCCAAGACGTCTCATTACTGCCTCCCATGCAGCATTCTGGGTGTGGCGTGCCGTCAAATCTCTTCTGGCTTATGGCGACCCTGTGCATTAATGACCCTCCCAAATGTCCTGTCGCTTAACAGCCTTGCTCAGGTGTTGCCCATGGAATACCCCATTCTCTTTATTTAAAGCATTTATTAGGTGTCGTGATCTGTGTAGGGCTGGGAGACAAGGCCTAGTGAGGCCTAGGCCCAGGAGACCTGTGTGGGAGTGGAAAGCAGGCACAGCCTAAAGTCCCCACAATGCTTGGCAGCAGTTGTAACCAAGTCCAGGGATTGTGTAAGGCGATTGTTACTTAAAACTTTGTGGGCTGTGGAACTGCGTTCTTTTTCTCTCACAGAGTTAAGTGGAGAGAAAAAATCCCTCACTCGGGACAGAGTGAGGACAGGCACCTTCCTGGTATAAGAGGCTATGGGCCTTTAATAATAACCGGTTGAGAGAAATCGGTAGCCGCGTTAGATTCGTTTTATTTACCTTCAGACACTGTTGGAGATTTTAAGCACCTTGATGTCTTTTTCCTTGCCCCATTACTGTATTAATAAACCATTTCCTTCATGTTCTCTGCCTGGTCACCACGCCTATATTTCTCAGCTTAAAAGGGGCATTTTGGTTGGGCTTGGGAGGTGACTCTGGGCCCTCCCAAGGGACTCCAAGTCCAGAGTGGTGGCAGAGGAAGGGGGCAACCCACAGGGCGCCATGACAGCTGCCTTTCCACCTTACGGAACTCAAGGTGGCTTAAAATGTCATTGAAACGGTAGCCATAAAAATGATTTAAAAACCCAATTTAAAAACCACAATTTTAGACAGCAAGGAAATAGAACATTCTAGCCCACCCACACCTTTCCCAGCTTCTGCCAAGGGTTTTTGGAAAGTGGGTGGGGATCAGTTGGGCTTCTGATTGCCCATTCGAGATCTCACTGGCTGCGCAGTTTAAAACAACCGTTCAGCAACGGCCGTCACTGCACTGCTAGTTTCGTCCCCTCTCTGATTCTTCTTTCCATGTGTGCTTTTAACATTTGCTCCTCTTAGTCCCTGCACTTGGGGCTCCTCTGTGTGTGTGTGTGAGGGGTTGGCTTTGCCTCCCACGTGGCTATTTTGTGACTGTGCCCAGCACCCTATGTAAGAATTCAAGAGAGCCCCACAAGTTCAAACCAAAAAGGGCGGGGGCCCTGCTCTAGCCCATGAGTATTTCTAAACTCCTTCAAGTAAAGATCTGGCTGTCTCCCCTACAATACGTGCCTTCCACCAAGAGGAAATTATCATTCTCATGAAGGAGGATTCCTTCATGAAAGCCTAAAAATCTGCAGTCGGAAGCAGTACAGCACAGACACAACGTCAGCTCTTTAGGGAGGCCTTTGTGAAGGCACCAAGGCAAAGGAAGGCAGAGCAGGGACCTCACATGCATTTAGACAGAGCCCACTGGTTGGCGTGGGCAGACAGCCAAGGAGGCCTCGTAAAGGCCAAAAACAGTTGGAAGAAATTGTTTGGACATACAGTGATCTGCTTGACGTCTTCTTCCGCTTCGTCTTGGGAAGAATCCCCGGCTGCCAGAGACAAGGAGACACGAAACTCAGCGCCACAGTTCTTTGAGCAACAACTCTGCTTGGAAGCAGAGGGCTCCACTTCTAAAGTGTTCCCACAGCTGTGGTCTATTTATTTATTTAGACCCTGCTTTTCTCCTCAAAGGGGACCCAAAGTGACTTACAACGTGGTTCTCCCCAGCCACCCTGTGAGGAAGGTAAAGCTGAGAGAGACAGACAGACAGACGGAGTTTGACTGGGCCAAGGTCTCCCAGTGAACTTCTAGGGTACAAGTGGGGATTTGAACCTGCATCTCTCAGATCCCAGCCTAACCCTTTGACCAAGTGGAGACGTTTACTATGAAGCTGCTCGGCTGCTACAGTAAATAACGCTATTCCAGCAGCAAGTGACAAATCCAGGTCCAACAGCACAGGTAAGGGCATCGTCAGAACCACCCCATGAAAGAAGAGCATTACGCTTTGGAGAGGAAAACTGCCCGGTGACTCCTGGCCCTAAAGATATCCAGCAGTCCTTGACCAGAGCCAGGGCCTTCTCAGCCCTGGCCCCGGCCTGGCGGAATTCTCGGCCCGATGACATCCATGCCCTGCGGGACCTAGTACGGTTCCGCGGAGCCTGTAAGACAGAGATATTCTGAGAGGCCTATTTGAGGACAGCAATGGTTCATCATTTAGCCTGGCCCCCTCCATCTCTCTTTTCTCTTTTGGGGTAGGATATAAATTGACTCCAAGCGCCACCTGGAGTAGCCTGTAATTGCATTGGCTTTATTGTTTTTAACTGTTTTAGTCTGATTCTAAGTGTGTTAATGAAATGATGTTCACCGCCTTGAGCCCCCGGGGAGGGAGGGTGGTCTAAAAATCAAATAAACAAACAAACTCTTCTCTGCATTTTTTGAGGCTGGCAAGGGCCTTATTCGCACTGTCAAAACATGACACCCATCAATCTCTTACCTTCATTAACTGCTTCACGTTCCCTGTGTTTGGCGTCGGCTTTGTCTAAATAGGTAAAACTTGGCCTCAACTGTAAGATGCCGTGTAGTGGGGTAAGGTGGATCTCACCTGAAACGAGAACAGGTCTCATTTTCACAACTGTGGTTTTCCGGAGGAAGAAAAAGCCAGTTGAACCTCGCCACGCTGGATGGTTTGCCAGGAATGTGGAGTAGATGAACATAGCAAATATTCCCCCTTTCCCTTTGGGGCAAGAGCTGTCTCCCCACCCCACCCTACCAGCTTAATTGTAAAGTTTTTTCAAAGGCCATCTCGCTTTATTAAAGTAGTGGGGTTTGGAATTCAAGTCACCTTTTCGGTAGATAGCAGCAGCATACCGTGAAACGTTACTCGTGGTTTGGGAGGAGCAGAAAGTCTGTTTATCCATCAGCTTCCTACAATAAAAACAGAACCAGAAAGCTGTTCTCGTGATTCTATTGGTGGGAGGACAAACTCAAAAAGATGCTCAAGAAAGCAACAGTCTGAGGCCCAAACATACTTCCTGTCCATACCCTCAAGGAAGTCTCTTCACTCAAAATATACTGGATATGTGCCCCCCCAAGCTAGGGCTGCCATGTCTCCTGTTTCATGATTTTACCATAGAGTTTTTGTAAATCCTAGAGTGTTCCATTCAATCAATTCTGGTTTTACCAGAAGTGATGTCATGATTTTACCGTAGAGTCTTTGTAAATCCTAGAGTGTTCCATTCAATCAATTTTAGTTTTACCAGAAATGATATAATGATTCTACCATAGAGTTTTTGTAAATCCTAGAGTGTTCCATTCAATCAATTCTGGTTTTTACCAGGTGATATCAGTTTGCCAGCAACATGCCAACACACTGGTCCCTGCCCCCTCACTGCTCCCAGGGGTTACTGGCTGTCAGCTGGCAACTTGACACCCCCCCAGCAACACTTTGCAACAGTGTCTTTGGCTACTGTTCACCAATAAGGCCCTCCCAGATCTATTCAAGGATGCGGACTGCAACACAGGGCTTTTGAATGCCACCAACAGCTACCACCACATTTTGAGCCCTGGAAGACCTTAGGAATACGACTGATAGTTTCAGGAGAGTTGCCTTGTTGGGCCATAGCAGAAGAGCCAGATTCGAGTTCCGCAGCACCTTAGAGACCAAGAAAATGTTGGGAGTATGAGTTTCTGAGAGACAAACCTCCCTTTGTTAGAGTCCTGTTGGTTCACCTTGGAGGTGTCTCCTTTTGCCCCTGGGAAGACAACTCTCTCCCTTTTCTAATATTTATTTTGTTATTTATATCCTGCATTTCTACCCAGGAGGGACCTGGAAACTGCTCACAATACAAAAAAAAAAAGACCAATGGAAGCAAACAGACGGAAGGCGGGGAAAAGGCTTCTGGAGGCAGAGCAGGCCTTCCTGTCTGTCATTTCCTCTGCTGGCAGATTCCCCTCCCAGCTCCAGGCCATCCCCCTTCAGCTGTATCACTTAAAATCATACGCTCTTACAGACTCAAGAGAGGCACAAGGGGGGAAAAGGAGGCTAACTGGAGATTTCTACCACAACTAGGGTTGCCAGACCTCACCTTTTATCTGGTGGGGGGCTCCTGGCTCCTCTCCTGGAGTCCCTAACCATAGAGTCTTCCCTGAGTGCTAGAGTGTCACCACACGACAGCCCCAACACGATGATATCACTACCAGTGATGTCATCATGTCGGCAGATTGGGCCCCCCCAAAATCAGGGGATCCCCTTGCCCCACCAGGGGGATAGCAACCCTAACCGCAACCCTCAAACATCTCATATTTCTACTCAGCAATGAGGCCATAAAGTCTCACACCACTTTAGACTCTAGGTGGGAAATCATGTTTTTGGAAACATGCTACATTGAAAACTCCCTGCAAGCAGAAAACTAGCACAGCAGGGGAAGTGTTCCAGTATGGGGGGGGGGGGGGGCTGGTTTGTTGAGACAATTCTGTACCTGCAAGGAGGGCTTTTTTTTAAAAAAAAAGATGCATTTTAGGTTGCGATCACACACACAATTCACCTCAACATAGGTGCGAATGCTGAGTGGATTAAAGGAGCGCGATCAGACGACAGCATCTGGCAGTCATAGTGCAGCTGTCGGCAACCCGTTTTGCTCTGCCGCGGAAGCGGAGTTAAAAGACACCTTGGAAAGTCCTGTAGCAAATGGGTTGCTACAGGCCACAGATGGATTTTCCTGTGTCTGATCACCCCATCCCCACTCCGTGCCGTTGTTTTTTGCCCTTCTCAGTATGCGCATCATCTCACACTCAATAGGGAGCCCTCAGGTGCAAATCATCGATCCCTTGTTTAAGTGCATCAGAGACAAATGGCAAAAAAACCCCAAACCCAACTCACCCGCAGTTGCGTCTGATTATGCAGTGGCAGGCTGCGCTCGCAGCTTCTAAAGTCCATGTGATCACACAACTGCAGGTCAACTTCCGCCAGAGGAAACAGCCTCGCTTCCCCCTCACTGGACCGCCACCTTAGACTGGTATTCACCAGAAACCAGGCCTCAAACTAGCAATCAAAACCACATTGTATTGAATTTTTACAGGCTGGTGCTTGAACATCAATGTACCAAAACTGAGCGAGGGGCTTCATGTCCTGTGGCTTAACAATAAGCAACAAATTTGTTTGCAGGATACCATCCTTTATATTTTAATTTCCCCCTCATCCTACCCTACCCCCAACCCCGATCCGCATGTGTATCTAACACCTCTGCTGTCCAATTTTATATCAGCATATAAATCCGAAGCCATAACTTAATGGATACACGCCAATCTGTTGACCTTCAGCATTCAAGCTTTGCTCTGATAGTTCTTTCAGCCATGCCAGATATGCAAAGAACATCTGCCTCTAGTCAAGGCTGTTGTCATTCTTCACTAACCGAGCAAAGAGTACTAGACACAACAGAATACTGAGACAAGCCTACACTGCTGGGAACCAAGAACAAGGCCGGCTGCCATGGCACTGGAAGTCTGAGAGAACACTGTGCAGGCTGAGAAAACATCAGACTAAGAAAAGGGGAGAGAAATGCTAACGCTCAAAAGCTGTACATAACGTGCATAAGGTAAAGGTTTCCCTTGCTTGAAAGCCAGTCAAATCCGACTCTAAGGGTGCAGTGTTCATCTCTGTTTCCAAGCCAAAGAGCCAGCGCTGTCCAGACATTTTCGTGGTCATGTGGCCGGCATGACTAGACGCCGAGGTGCACGGAACGCTGTTGCCTTCCCACCGAAGTGGTACCTATTTACCTACTTGCAATTTCTGGCTTTCGAACTGCTAGGTTGGCGGGAGCTGGGGCCAGAGCCGGGAGCTCACTCCATCACGCAGCGCTCGGGTCTCGAACTGCTGAACTACTGATTTTCCGGTCTGCAATTCAGCGTCTTGACCACTTGAGCCACTGCAGCCCCACATACATGCATACATTTTTATAAACAGTCTTTCTTTCCTTCCATGGTACAGCTTCACTGGCCACAGCCTTGAGCCCAAGCTTTTCACAAATAACTGAAACAAGCCTCTCTTGGATCCAAACTTTTTTTACATTGGAACAAGCCACTGCAATGGGACAGTTCTCCTTCAGCTAGCTGAGTTCCCGCAGACACAGCAAAGACTGCAGGGCTATTTTTGCAGAAGGGCGATATAATGACGCAGGCCGGCCTCCCTCGGGTGACTGAAAACAAGGGTGCCACTTACGAAGAGTAGGTGCTGGTCTCATCCGCGCATGCCCCGTCGACGTTGAGCGCGATCTGCTCCCCTTTGCTCCGACAGTAATTGGGATTCAAAGTATCGATGGCCAGTTCAAGTTCCACCTGAGCAACCGTAATCAATAAAACACCAATTAAGAGGACCTGTAAAATGCTGTTGTACTTTCTGGTTTAGGGAGCTGGTTCCCCCCAAAAAACAGCAAGGGGAATTAGCTACTTGGCATAAAAACAATAATCTGATTTTTAAAAACAACAACCTAGTAGAGCGGATCATCCAGAGTTTTTCAATCTGCCCACATGCAGGCTGCCAGTTGTCTAACACAGATCTTGGAGACCCAAGTTCGAATCTCTGCTCTGCCACAGAAGCTCGCTGGGTGACCTCAGGCCAGTCACACACTCTCAGCCAACCCTACCTCACAGGGTTGTTGCTGAAGATAAAAATGGAGGAGAGACTAATATTCTAAGCCAGAGGTGTTGAACTCGTTTGTTAGAAGGGCTGGAACTGACATAAACCTCACGTTGTCCGACTGGGTCGCGTGTGCCCTAAAATGTAGTGCCAGATACTGGAGATATAAACTGTAAAAAGGACAGTGGCTGGTAAGCTCCGAGTTGTTGTATTCTCACGGCAAGGCCCCACTGGCTGGGAGGGGGGCTGCAAAGGAAAACCCACAGGGGCGGACTGGGGAGCCAGCAGTGCAGCACCGGGCAGCCGCCCCCACAATGTTCGACTGCTGCAGATTGTTCCGCCATGCTAAAGCTGCAGTCGGAATGGCTCCGCCCATTCCCCCCAAACAGTCTCCAGTCCCCTCCCTTGCACTAGTTGCTCGTGGGCCACATAAGGACCCCAGTTCTGGCCCCTAGGCTGTATGTCTGACACCCCTGCTCTAAGCTGCTCTGGGTTTCCCGCTGGGGAGACTGGCTAGGTACAGATACCTAAATGAATAAATAACTGTGTACTGAGAAAGTTCCTGAGAAAGAATTAAAGGTAAAGGTTTCCCTTGCTTGAAAGCCAGTCGAATCTGACTCCAGGGGACGGTACTCATCTCAGTTTCCACGCCGAAGAGCCAGCGCTGTCTGAAGACTTCTCCGTGGTCATGTGGCCAGCATGACTAGACGCCAAGGTGCACGGAACACGGTTGCCTTCCCACTGAAGCGGTACCTATTTATCTACTTGCAATTTCTTGCTTTCAAAGTGCTAGGTTGGCAGGAGCTGGGGCCAGAGAAGGGAACTCACCCTGTCACGCGGCACTTGGGTCTCAAACTACCGAGATACTGACCTTCCAGTCTGCAGCTCAGCGTCTTAACATTTAAGCCACCACGGCTCCTCAAGAATTAAGGCCCACCAAATGTTGGAGTTCAGGATTCTAGCTCCCACAAGCCAAAGGGAATGCAAGTGAAGCGCAAGAGGTCGGAACATGTCCTTCTGCTATGCACCAAGCGTGCTTTCTAGTCTGAACCAACAAACTGAGTGATGGGTAAAACTCCTGCATTCTTTCGCCACCCACACAAGCCACCTTGAGATCCCTGGAGGTGAGGCGGGATAAAAATCTCCTATTGGAAGCTCAGGAGTCCCAAAGGCGGGTGTACCATTAAGCCTCTCCTACCCAATCTTGTCAGGTTTCAGAAGCTATGCAGGGTCGGCCCTGGTTGGTACTTGGTTGGGAGACCATCAAGGAAGTCCAGGGTTGGTACGCAGAGGGAGACACAATGGCAAACCACCTCGGTTCATCTTCTGCCTTAAAAATCCCATGAGTGGTCACCATGGGTTGGCTGCAACTTGACGGTGTTTTCCTCCAGAGGCAGCTATCTGTTTCAAACCTCAAACGCGTTCCTGAGTCATAATCTAGACAAGCCTATCCTTTCTGGAATCTCTGGCAAGCAGAGGTGAGGCCCCATCAGCTTTAAGTTCACACACACACCTCTGTTATTCCGGACGCAGAATTTGGAGGCACACAGAATTCAAACAGTGGCAGCCCTGCACGACGGAACAGTTCAGTTGTCCCGAAACACACCTTTTGAACCAGCTTTTCAAAAAAAGACACTCACCTTTTGCTGTTTTGGTTTGATCTTTGCCGATAGGTGAGTGACGTCCTCATACGTCATCGAAGCAGGGCGGATGGGGTACTGCAATAAAGCAGAGAGGGGAATGCTCAAAAGAAAAAGCCAACAGTTCACCGGGGTTCCCTTTTAAAAACAAGTTAGTTCAAAATACCTGGAACAGATAGAGCTTCTCCGACAGACTCTTGGCCAGGTACACATCAATCTAGCAAAGGGGAGAAAATACATGAGCCAGAAAGCCACAGAATGCTACCAGTGGAGAATTCAGGAATTGTGAGTTTTGAAGACTGTAAATTATTCTCTCAGGTCTTAGAATCCACTTCCAGAGCTGGAACTTTGTTCAGCCTAGGTGTTTTCCCTCTTTCTGTGGGACTCTACATGTTTCTAGCTTTGCAGGCTTACCCTGCAAAATTGCTTGGGGTGATGTGTATGGCTCTCCTGAATTTTATGCTCACAACAACCCTGTGATGTAGACTATGCCAAGATAGATTGATGGGTTTCACTTCTTTCCACATAACCACTTCCCGTCGGCTTGGTGCTCCAAGGCGCCATTCATCTGGCAAACTAGCTCTGCTGACCCCAAGTTACATAGTTAACTTCAGGGCTGGTGGAATTCGAATCCAGACCTCCCTGAGTCCTAATCCAACAGTTTAAGCTTTATGTTACATTGTGATCAGGCAGGCAAAAAGGGAATATGAGGAGCATATCACAAAAAACATCAAGACCAACAATAAAACTTTCTTCAAATACATTAGAAGTAGGAAACCAGCCAGGGAAGCAGTGGGGCCCTTGGATGACCATGGGGTAAAAGGTGTAGTGAAGGATTGATAGGGAAATGGCTGAGAAGCTGAATGCATTTTTTGCCTCTGTCTTCACTGTGGAAGATGAGAAGTGCTTGCCCACTCCAGAACCGCTGATTTCGGGAGGGGTGTTAAAAGACCTGAGTCAGATTGAGGGGACAAGAGAGGAGGTCCTACGACTGATAGACAACTTAAAAACAAATAAATCACCCGGCCCCGAATAGCATAAATCCGAGAGTTCTGAAAGAACTCCAATGTGAACTTGTGGATCTCCTGACAAAAATATGTAATCTCTCATTAAAATCTGCCTCCATTCCTGAGGACTGGAAGGTAGCGAATGTCACTCCCATCTTTAAAAAGGGTTCCAGAGGAGATCTGGGAAATTACAGGCCAGTCAGTCTGATGTCAATACCGGGTAAGTTGGTGGGAACTGTTATTAAGGAAAAAATTAGTAGGCACATTGATGAACAAAATTTATTGAGGACGACTCAGCATGGGTTCTGTAAGGGAAGGTCTTGTCTCATTAACCTGTTAGTGTTTTTTGAGAGAATAAACAAACATGTGGACAAGGGGGACCCAATAGATGTTGTTTACCTTGACTTCCAGAAAGCTTTTGATAAAGTTCCTCATCAAAGGCTCCTAAGTAAGTTCCAGAGTCATGGGATAAAAGGACAAGTCCTTTTGTGGATCAAAACCTGGCTAATTAAAAGGAAACAGAGACTGAGTATAAATGGGCAATTTTCTCAGTGGAGGGAGGTAAGCAGTGGGGTACCACAGGGATCACTACTCGGTCCCATGCTTTTTAACTTGTTTATTAATGATTTGGAGATGGGAGTAAGCAGTGAAGTGGCTAAATTTGCAGATGACATGAAGTTGTTCAGGGTGGTGAGAACCAGGGAGGATTGTGAGGCACTCCAAAGGGATATGTTGAGGATGGGCGAGTGGGCATCAACGTGGCAAATGGGGTTCAGTGTGGCCAAGTGCAAAGTGATGCGCAGTGGAGCCAAGAATCCTAACTATAAAGACACGTTGATGGGGTCCGAACTGGCAGAGACTGACCAAGAGAGGGATCTTGGAGTCCTAGTAGATAACACAAGGAAAATGTTGAGACAGTGTGTGACTGCAATAAAAAAGGCCAATGCTATGCTGGGGGTTATTAGGAAGGGAATTGAAAACAAATCAGCCAGTATCATAATGCCCCTGTATAAATCGATGGTGCGACCTCATTTGGAGTACTGTGTACAGTTCTGGTCGCCACACCTCAAAAAAGACATTATAGCATTGGAAAAAGTGCAGAAAAGGGCAACTAGAATGCTAAAAGGGTTGGAACACTTTCCCTACGAAGAAAGGATGAAACGCTTGGGGCTCTTTAGCTTGGAGAAATGACGGCTGAGGGGTGACATGATCGAGGTTTATAAGATTATGCGTGGTGCATAGAGCAGGTAGAGAAAGAAGTCCCTTTCTCACAATACAAGAACTCGTGGGCACTCCATGAAATTGCTGAGCAGTCAGGTTAGAACAGATAAAAGGAAGTACTTCTTCACCCAAAGAGTGATTAACATGTGGAATTCACTGCCACAGGAGGTGGCAGCGGCTACAAGCATGGACGGCTTCAAGAGGGAATTAAACATATGAAGCAGAAGTCCATCCGTGGCTATTAGCCACAAAGTATAGATAGGAACTCTCAGTCTGGGGCAAGTGATGCTCTGTAATCTTGGTGTTTGGGGGGGGGGGCAACAGTGGGAGGGTTTCCTGCCCCCACTGCTGGACTCCTGAGGGCACCTGTTTTTGGCCACTGGGTGACAGGGTGTTGGACTGGATGGGCACTGGCCTGATCCAACATCGGCTTCTCTTATGTTCTCTTATTGGCAAAGTATTTCCATAGCAGAAGAGATAAACAATGAAATCACTGGGAAAACACTGATAAGAAAATTACATGTATATGTGTAGACTGCTCACTCAGATAAGCCTGCCACTGAAGAGCATGGAATGCCAAAAAATTCCAGGATTTACTTTCAACTCAACATGGGGGGGGGGGTTTGAGAGCTTTTTGTATGCCAAATTACAGACAATCTGGACAACAAGGGGCATTTTGGTGTGCTTTTCTGTGTCTCTCCTCCCAACCTCTTCTAGAATGTTTCTTTAAGTTTCTACCGATCATTTCCACCGACTATTAAAAAGTAAAAGGTCCTGTCGTTTTCTGGGATTCTTCTCAAAATATATGTATGGCGTGGTTATGGGCATCTCAGTACAAAAGAAATTTATATCACATGAATCTATGTGGTGCAACAGACTCGGATCTGGGCGGCCCTACGTTCTAACCCACATGAAGTCACGAAGACTGCCGTATGCCCTCGGGCCGGCCGTTCTCTCTTCCCACCTAACCTACCTCACAAGGTTGTTGTGAAGATAAAACAGATATGGAATCCCCATACACGATGCCCCACTAGCAGCAGGTTCTTCCAATCCAGCAGAGAGAACTCTGCAATGCTTCGGGGGTCCCAACATCGTTGTCAGACGACGGCACTGGAGAGTCTATGCGACTAACACGATCAGTAACTTTCCCCTTCAAAACGTTTGTGAACAGAATCCTGACCTTTTCCCCAGCACAGACTGCAGCTATACTGAAAGCTACAAACTGTCCACATGTGTGCACTTTGTGCCTGACACAACAGAAAACGTTTTTTGTACCTGGGTATCAACAAGTGGGACTCCACGACCAACCAAAGGGTCCTGATCCTGGGGTTGAAGACCATGAACACACACAAAGCTACCTTGGGCTGGGTCCAATTGTTGTCTAGCAGTGACAGCTTTGTCTACTTGGACTGGCAGCAGCTTTCCAAGGTCTCAAGCCAAGGTCTACCACAGGGGTGTCAAACATGCAGCCTGGGGGTCGGATCAGGACCCTGGAGGGCTTCTATCAGGCCCGCACTGGAACTGGCCATCTCCTGCTTCCAGTTCTGTTGCTGCTGCTGGATCACAGCTTGCTTCGCCAGACTCTCTCAATGGCTCAGCCATTTCGCATTTTCCCCTGGACTCAGAACCCTGAGCATGAGATCTCTGTGGCGAATGTCAATAAATCAAAAGTAGGTTTGCAGCTTACAAATACACACCTGAACAGCATACTCAAGACTGCAACAGCACAGACATTCTGATGCAATAATTCAGAGCAAGAGGTGTCAGTTATCAGGGACTGTTAAATAAACAAAATATTGCAAAAGTGCTAACATTTTAAGCACGTTTTAATTTTAAGTAAAAAAAAATCTTTGCATTTGCGTCCTTTATAATGTCTACATCTCTGCTACCTGGCATGACATTTTATGGCACACATGGTTTGGCCCAACAAGGTCTCATTTATGTCAGATCCAGCCCTCATGACAAATGAGTTTGACACCCCTGGTCTACCAGATCCTTTTACTGGAGATATCTGGAATCAAACCTGGGACCTTCGACGTGAAAAACAGAGGCTCTGCCCTCGAGTCACCACCCCTCCCAGATGTTTTTGGGCTTCTGATAGGATCCATGCCAGATGGGATGCCTTTTTTAAAAACCCAAACACTCTCCAAGCATTAGCTAACACAGGAAGATATGCTTTGAATGTCAGTTCAATCTAGAACACCTGGACGACTTGGCAAAATTACCAACTATCAGGCAGCTGAATCAATCTAAAGGAATAACGCGCTCTGATCAGTGCAAAAGTGAACACAAGAGATGTGGAAGGAAATGTATCGCTACCTCCTGTATAATTGGGTCGTCTTCTTCATTGGCCATAGTAGCATGGAAGGAAAGGCAGCCGTGGCAAGATGGTCAGAGGAAACTGAAAGGGGGAAAAATACATTCCATCACTTTCTTGATTCAATCCATGTTCAAAAGGGGTCACCGACAGGTGAATTAAGAGGTCACTGTAAAGCCCCCCCCCCTCCAAATGCTAACGCACTGGTTGACAGATCGCACCAAAAGAGTGCTTGAGAATGGTTCCTCTTGGAGAGGAGTGACAAGTGTTGTGCCCCAGGGATGTGTCCGGGGACCTGTTTTGTTCAACATCTTTATAAATGATTTCACTGGCGGAACAGAGGGAATGCTTATTACATTTGTAGATTATACTAAATCGGGAGGGGCAGCATATGTGGTAGAAGACAGAGTTAGGATACAGGATGATCCTGACAGGCTGGAAAAGTGGGCTAAAGCAAATAAAATGAATTCTAATGGGGATAAGTGTAAAGTTCTGCATTTAGGTAGGAAAAAAATCAAATGCATAATTATAGGATGGGGGAGACCTGTCTTGGCAGTAGTATATGCAAAAAGGATCTAGGGGTCTTAGTAGACCACACACTGAACATGAGTCAGCAGTGTGATGTGACAAATGTGATTTTGGGCTGTATCAACAAAAGTATAGTGTCCAGATCACGTGAAGTGATGGTATCACTTTACTCTGCTCTGGTTAGACCTCCCCGAGAGTATTGTGCTCAGTTTTGGGCCCCACAATTTAAGAAGGCTATAGACAAGCTGGAATGTGTCCAGAGGAAAACTTGAAGGAGCAGGGTATGTTTATCCTGGAGAGGAAACGACTGAGAGGTGATATGATAACTATCTTCAAGTACTTGAAGGGCTGTCATATAGAGGATGGTGAAGACTGGTTTTCTGGACCAGAACAAACAGGTTGAAATTAAATCAAAAGAGTTTTCGGCTAAACATTAGGAAGAACTTCCTGACAGAGCAGTTCCTCAGTGGAGCCAGTTTCCTCGGGAGGTGGTGGGCTCTCCTTCTTTGGAGGTTTTCAAGCAGAGGCTCGATGGCCATCTGACAGCAATGCTGATTGTGTGAACTTAGGCAGATCACAAGAAGGGAGGTCAGGAAGGGTTGCATCAGTGCTTAGTTCTTGTGGCCCTTTCTTACACACCCAGGGAAATGCCGATCGCCACTTTGGGTTCAGGAAGCAATTTTCTCCAGGCCAATTTGGCCAGAGATCCTGGAGGGTCCCCCCCCCCCTTCTCATCTGGGCATAGAGCAGGGGTCACTGAGGGTGTGGGGAGGAGGTATTTGTGAATTGCCTACATTGTGCAGGGGGTTGATCCTGGAGGTCCCTTCCAACTCTATGATCCTGGAGATCCCTTCCAACTCTATGATTCTATGATCCTCACCCCAAGCTTCTGTGTCAGAATCGGATCTAGGAGAGTTAAATTTGAATTCTCACTCTGCCATGGAAGCTTGCTGGGAGACCTTGCGCCAGTCACTCTTTCTCTCTCCCTAACCCACCTTGCAGGGTGGCTGTTGAAAGAAAACGGAGGAAGGAAGAACAATGCTGTAAACTGCTATGGGACCCTGCCATCGGGGGGGGGGGGGGGGAAGCAGGATATTAATCACAGAATCATAGAGCTGGAAGGAACCTCCAGGGTCATCTAGTCCAATCCCCTGCACAAAGCAGGAACTTCACAACTACCTCCCCCTACGCCCCAAGTGACCCCTGCCCTGTGCCCAGAAGATGGGAAAATAAACAAACAAAACCCTCCAGGATCCCTGGCCAACCCGGCCTGGAGAAACTTGCTTCCTGACCCCAAAGTGACCCCCCAAACACAAGGACATGACAGGGTGGGAAACACAGAGGTGCGCACAAAAGCACTCTCTTCATTGCACGTTTTCTCATCTCTCCATCCCTCTTGCTTTTTTGAGTCATTCCCCAGTACTATATAAAGTACGGATTTGCAGATTATGCCTGCATGGATTCCAATGCAACAACCCCCATGAGGACTAGGAACTTGTTTAAAAAAAAAAACAGAGAGAAAAGCCCACATTTATTTCAACACTGCCTGTAACTTACGATAGCCACCTTCTAAGATTTACATGTGGTTTGTTAGGCAACACTAACGACCTAACTTCTCCCAACCAGCTTGAGTGCCTGAAGCGACAACTCAGACTGCAGCCTTTTGACAGCACAAACTCCCCCGCCAGAAAGAGATTCTGCCCACTCTGCCCTGCAGATGCCATATGCAAGGGCTCCTAGTGCCCATCCAAATAGATTTGTTCCATGGGGGTCACCAGCCTCTTTTTAGGAGCTCTCACATCTGGCACCCGCAGGGGCAAAGTGGCTAAAGTCTTTCCCGGGCAGAACATGCATAATGAATAAAGATCAACACGGAGCGCTTAGGCGGATCACCTTCCCATGTGAGTCACTCAAAAACTCCCTGATAGACAGCCTGATTATTTCTGCAGCTGCTCTGCTTAGCTAGGCCTTCAGTATACACTGCCACTCCCTGCTGACAGAGGCAGCTGGCCTTTTAAAAAAGAAAAAGCAGGACTGAAGTCACAAGCACACCTTCTCCCTAAGACAGGAGAGGTTCCCTCATTTATATATTTAGGATCCCACTGCACTCCCCCCCCCCTTGCTTAGAGGCTCAGGTTTTGTGTAACAAAATTATTTCCTTCTCAGGATGACTAGGGGATCTCAGTGAGCCAGTGACCGTCCTCAAGATTTAGCTGCATCTGTAACCTACCCTGTACAGCAAGAAGGAAGCGGAAAGGATGTTGAATTTTGCTTATTAAAGAGCCAGTGTGTTCCTGGCCTGATATACAGCTGTGACGCCAGGAGGCATTAAGCAGCCGAACTCACTCCTGAGTGAGCATGCATCAGCTTTTGCAATGCAACACCAAATAGGCAGGGATTTTCATCCTGAGCTAAAATGGAAAACTTCAGAAGGTAATCAGTTCAATTTTTCTCCTTTAGGGGCGGCTTGAAAAATAAAAAAAACTAGCCCTTTCAAAGACTCAGGGAGCAAATCCTAAGCAGGTCTCCTTGGGCGCGAGTCCCACGTCGATTCCATAGGGCTGACTCCTCGGAAGAGTCCCCTCAGGACTGCAGCCTCATGCTGGTAAAGAAGGTACATGCCGCCAGTGGGGGATGGTGGGGAGCACGGTTGCCAGATCCAGGTCGGGAAACTCCTGGAGATTTGGAAATGGAGCCCAAGGAAAACCGGGAACTCAGTGAGGTACAGGTCCAAAGGCTCCATCGGAACTGATCTCTGTCATCTGGTGACAAGTTGTAATTCCGGGGGATCCCCAGGTCCCACCTGGAGGCTGGCATCCCTACGGTCTGATGCAACCATGCAGCAAGAAGGGAGGTTTACAGAGGGAGGGGAAAAGTCAAGACCTCCCGCCGTGCCCGGGTCCCAACTTTTCCAGAGAGGGCGTCCTTCCTTGTGGCTTTCCCCCATTCACGACGAGAGTCGCCAGCCTCAGCCTTCGGGGTTCCGCCGCCTTAGAGACTTTGACAGAAGAGAAATTCCACACCCTCCCCCCCCCCCCCCCGGTGCCAAAGCATCCACATCACGATCCCGGGCCTTGCCGAGGAATAGCCTGTGTCCCAGCAAGCCTCCCCAAAGGTTTTGCAAAAGGCAACCTGCACCCAGCCCCCCCCCCCTTTTCCCTACCTCGCACTCCAGTGGGGCGGGAGGGGGCGGCCTCCTCTTGCCCTCCCCCAGGCTGGGAGCAGCACGCCGGGCAGGTCCACTCAGGGGGCAGGAAGAATCTCAGCCAGCGGCCATGTTGCTGTAACTCCTGCTCACACGTGGGGAGGTTCAGGGCCTCCTTCTTACCCACAATGCTTCCGCGGCGATGTGGCGGCGGCGGCGGCCGAGGGGCGCCAGGGGGCGCTGTGTGGACGGATCCCCGCTGTTGTTTCCCCCGGTTCCAAAACCGAAGCCTGCGCAAAAAACTTCTGTGGCAGCGGTGGGATTCGAACCCACGCCCCCGAAGAGACTGGAGCCTTAATCCAGCGCCTTAGACCGCTCGGCCACGCTACCGCACTTAGGCAATGAGTGTTGCCAGAATGTACTCATTTCTTTTAGGCCAATAACAACCCCCCCCCCCCCCTTCCTTCCTCTGCTCTATGCAAAAGCTCGGGAGCCAATACGTAGATCCTGGTGGGCAGCCGTGTTGCGCTGAAGCCAACAGAACAACTTCGGAGGCCAGTGGCACCTTGAAGACCCACGAAGTTTAATTCTGGGGGGAGGAGTAAGCATGCAGGCGAGAGCTTGAGCCCCGAATTAAACTTTGCGGGTCTTCAAGGTGCCACCGGGCTCCAACGTTGTTCTGATACTTTACTCAGCAGCGCATCCCCTTTGAACGCACGTGGGAAATTCCAAAATCGTCGCCCCTGCAGCAGGGCTTTCCGGGGAAACGACCTGGTCTGGGTAACTTTTCGGTTCTCTGGCGCGGATATTTCAACCGCACAGGAGTCCAGCCGCGCCTTCAAGGCCTGGCAACGTTTCTGGGTGTTTCTGGGTGTTTACTCTGGCCCCTTCCCGCATGCACACGTGTTTGCCATCACGTAACGTGTGAAGGGGACGGTGCGCTTTGACTCAACCAACGTGTCTGTGCGTTAACTCGCCTCCCGTGCATTCAAGCAATACGTCATTTTAAAAGCCGTTAAGGGCATTCACTGCCGTCTCAAACAGTTTACGCATCCATTTAAGGTGGCCGTTGATTTTTCAATGGATTTCGGTGGCAGTGAGTCTGGTTAGCTGTCTGAAACGGGGGGGATGGAGGAGTTTTATGGAGGAGTGCCAGCCCTGGGTTGGGAAATACCTGGAGATTTGGGCCGGGGGGGGGGGTGGTTGGATAGAGTTGCCATCCTCCAGGTGTGGCCTGGGGATCTCCTGCTTTTACAACTGTTCTCCAGCTGACAGAGATCAGCTCCCCTGGAGAAAATGGCTGCTTTGGAGGGTGGACTCTGTGGCCTTGGACCATGCTGAGGCCCCGCCCCTCCCCAAACCCCACCTTCTCCTGGCTCCACCCCCAAAGTCCCCAGGTATTTTCCAACCTGGACTTGACAACCCTAGGGTTGGAGCCTGGAGAGGGCGGGGTTTGGGGAGGGGAGGTGCCTCAGCAGGGCTTTCCCCAGGGCGCTGCGCCTCTGCACTGCTGGGGAAGCTGAGGAGGGGGTGGGGCTTGGTCATGTGCCCGCCCCCTGGGCTCCTCACTCCCGGAGCTCCGCTCCTGTGCGCTCCCGCTCCAACGGACCCCTGCTTCTAAACCAAATCAAGCCTGAAATTTTCCTGAAAGCTAAAACGGCTAAACTGAGGGCATGGCACTTCCTCATGATCTGGTTAGCCCATGATCTGGATGGTAATTGGTTGGGAGAGCACCAAGCAATTCCAGGTTTGCTATGCTGAGGAAGACAATGGCCAACCACCTCTGAAGGCCTCTTACCTTGACCTGGATGGCTCAGCCTTGCCTGATCTTGTTAGATCTCAGAAGTTAAGCAGGTTCAGCTCTGGTTAGTACTTGGTTGGGAGACCACCAAGGAAGTCTTAAGGTCACCACAGTGAGGCAGGCAGTACTCCCTCTCTCTTCCCTTGAAAACTGTAGGGGGTCACTGTAAGTCAGCTGTGGCCTGGAAGCACTTGCCACCACCACAGTGTCGGTACTTTGATCACATTATGAGAAGACAAGACTCACTGGGAAAGGCAATAACCCTAGGAAAAGGGGAAGGCAGCGGGGAAAGATGGGAGACCAACATGAGCAGGATAGACCCAGTCCAGGAAGCTAGGGCCCTCTCAGTTCGCAAGACCCAAGCGAGGCTGTTAACAATAGGATGTTTTGGAAGTTGGCAGAAGTCAAACCCTGGGTTTGCGTTGTGTTGTCCATGCCAACAGAGAACTTCCATGCCTCAAAAGCGACAATATTTTCTGTAAAGGCAAAATCCAGGTCATAAAATATCAGTCACATGAGGAATTATTGCAAGATGAGCAGGTCTGTAACGTTAATTTAGGCACAGAATAAGACTCTTTTAATTTTGAGCCAAAAGGAGTTTCTTTTCCTCATGCAGTCTCAAGGACAGAATAAGTGCTAGCAGTTTTGTATGTGATCAATATTTTACAACCTGGATTTTGACTTTTAATATAATATCTTGTTTATTTATATAATTTAAACTATACCATTATTTATGTAGACTCAGTGGGGTAGTTGTACATATTACAGATTCCTCCATTGAAGCCTGTTAGCGAAACACACAGGCAATTTTTTGGACATTTTAACTGAGTAATAAAAAGGTTTTTTACCTGGTTTTGCACCTTCGGCCTTGACCTTATTTTTTACCTCCTAATTTCACCCTTGGATATTGTCATATTCTGCGCTTTACGACAGCCTGGGTATTTACATTTATAAAGCCCAACTTGATGCTCATCTCCTTGGAAGTTGGACTCACTCATATCAATGGAATTTATTCACAAGAAAACCAGGCATAAGATTGCACCCTAAGGTGAAGGTAATGCTTGGGATTCCCGAACAAGCCCAGCTCTGTCTCTCCGTTGTTTTTGATGGAGGCAAAGTCAGAACTTTTGGTTTCATGTCAGGAAAATGGACATTGGTACTCACCGGCAGGGGTCCGTTGGAGCGGGAGTGCACAGGAGCGGAGCTCCGGGAGTGAGGAGCCCAGGGGGTGGGCATATGACCAAGCCCCGCCCCCTCCTCGGCTTCCCCGAGCAGTGCAGAGGCGCAGCGCCCCGGGGAAAGCCCTGCTAGGGTCTTTATTGTTTTTCATGTTTTGTTTTAATATTGATAATTGTATCATTGTTCCTTTTATGACTGTGTGCTGCTTTTCCAGAGACTTGCTCAAGGTGGCATATAAATTTTCTAAGTACACCATTTTTAATCTGGGCACATGGCACATAAGTACTGGAGAAATTTCACCATCCCTTCAGCAGCTTCCACCCCATCAGTTTGGTGTACTGGTCAGGAGTTGGACTCTAATCTGGGAGAACCAGGTTTGATTCCCCACTCCTGCACATGCAGCTGCTGGTGTGACCTTGGGCCAGTCACAAGTTCTCTCAGAGCTGTTCTCTCATGAGCAGTTCTCAAAAGACCTCTCTCAGCCCCACCTACCTCACAGGGTGTCTTGTTGTGGGGAGGGGAAGGGGAAGGGATGGGTGGTGCACATGTCCTGGGTATCTCAAGTCTACTTGAAACCTGGTGGTTTCAAGGGAGCAGGAAGAGAATGAGGGTGTGTTCTTTACACTTATTTTTATTGCACAAAGTATTGGATGGGGAAGGGAATGGAGGAAGAGCAGGTCAGTTTCACTCACCTGTGGAGGGGAGCCTGAGGGGTGGGTATTGCCTTCTGACACACTTTCGGTATGTTAGGGTGTGTGGCATATGCAAATGAGTTATGCTAATGAGTTATGCTAATGAGCTCCTGCACCTCTTTTTCTACGAAATGACCCCTGCTCACCGGGAAGCGTCCTTCTCCTCTGAGGTACGGAGGACATCTGCATGGGTTATTCCCACCATGCCAATAGGGAAGCAGGAAGTAGTTTTTTCCCCCTTCCTGTTGGCGCCTCCGGAATAGCCCATCCTCAGTTCTGGGACTCCGGAAGCCGTGTCTGCAGTGCAGTCTAACTAGCCTTGCCCTACAGAAATATAACTTTGAACAAAAGAACGGTAACCTTGAACTAGTTAATGACAACTATGGAAGAAAAACTCTGGTAGCGGAGTGTATACACTCAGGAGAAAGAAGGAGAAAAGAATTCAGCACAGAAGCCAAGAAGATGACAAAGGGAGGGCCCAGATGTCCTCCTGACCTCAGAGGAGAAGGACCCTTCACGGTGAGTACCAATGTCCGTTCTCCCTCTGAGGTGGAGGACATCTGCGTGGGACCTCCCCGAGCAGTGTCCCTTCAGTTGGGTGGGTTGTCATCTTCTTCCAAGGACACAACGTGCTGTAGAATTCTTCTCCCGAAGGCCGCATCGGCAGATGCAACAGTATTGATCTTGTAATGTCGCACGAAAGTCGAAATAGAAGACCAGGTGGCAGGTACTTCTTCCATCGAAGCCCGGTTGGCGAAGGCTGCGTTCGTAGCTGCACTCATGAGGGAATGTGCAGTGATGCCAATGGGAGTCTCTAGACCGGAGGCTCAGTATGCCTCCGAAATGCAAGACTTCAGAACCGAACTGATGTTGGATTTGGACATCCTTTCTCCCTTGCGTGGAGGGGAGATGTTTATGAACAGAGATTCCGATTTCCTCCAGGTCTCTGTTCTCGCAAGGTAGATCTTGAGGGCTCGCTTGACGTCCAAGGTGTGCCAGATCCGATCCTTGGGATGCTGCGGATGAAGACAGAAGGATGGTAAACATCTTGTGAACGATGAAAGGACGAGGACACCTTAGGCTGGAAGGCAGGGTCGGTGTGCAGGACCACCTTGTCCTTATGAAAAACACATAAAGATGACTTTACAGATAATGCTCCAAGTTTGGAAACCCTCCTGGCCGATGTGATGGCAATCAGGAATAGGACCTTCATCCTCAACCATCTGAGGCCCACCTCCTGGAGAGGCTTGAAGGGTGACTTGGTGAGAGCATTTAAGACGGTGTTGAGCTGCCACGTGGGAAACCGATGTACCTGAGGGGGAGACTTGATTAGAGCCCCCTGTAGGAATAGCTGGATGTGAGGGTGTTTGGTGAGCTTAAAACCCTCAAGTGAAGGTAGAACAGTGGACAAAGCTGCTATCTGTCTACGGAGAGTTGCCGCCTTTAAGCCTGTCTCCAGGCTGTCCTGCAGAAAGGATAAGTTGGATGCTGCAGATGGAGACAATGGGGTGACCTTCTTGTGCTGACACATCTTACAAACGCCTTCCAGATGGAGTTGTAGATGCAGACTGTGGAATGCTGTCTGGATGATAGAATAATGTCCAGGGCCTGTGGAGAGTAACATAACATTGCTAGGTTGCCCCGCTCAATCTCTACGCGGTCAAACATAGCCAAGCCGGGTTTGGGTGCCAAACCAGTCCCTGCGACAACATGTCTGGAGACACTGGGAGCACCAAAGGTGGTAAGGTCGCCATTTTCTTGAGGGCTGAGAACCATGGACGACGGGCCCATCCCGGGGTCACTAGGATCACCTCCGCTTGAAGTTCCTGGATTCTGCGAATTGTCCTGGAGATCAAGACGAATGGTGGGAAGGCATAGAGAAGTCCGCGAGGCCACACTGACATGAGAGCATCCGTTGCCTCTGCTCCCTGATGATGGTAGCGGGTGAAGAATCTCGGCAGCTTGTGATTGCTTGGAGAGGAAAACAGGTCCACCAGAGGCTATCTGAACTGGCTCCACAGGAGGTTGATGAGTCTTGGATGAAGAGTCCATTCTCCCTCCTGGATGGTCTCTCTGCTGAGCCAGTCTGCTTGGACGTTTTCGATGCCCCTGATGTGTTCGGCTCTCAGGGAAGTCACCATCCCCTCCGCCCAGGAGAGGATCATCACCACCTCCTTGTGTAGTTGTGACGATTGGGAACCGCCCTGCTTGTTCAGGAGTGCTTTGGCAGAGATGTTGTCCGTTCGCACCAAGATGTGTTGTAGATGCAGGCAGGGAGTGAAGTGGATTGGGGGAAGATGGATGGCCCTGAGTTCCAGGAGGTTGATGGGAAACTTCTGTTTGGTCGGAGACCAGATTCCCTGTACAGGGGATCCTTCCAGTGTCGCTCCCCAACCTAGGAGACTGGCATCTGTAAACAATTCCCTGGTATGGCAAACGTAATATTCCTTGCCAGATAACAGGTTGTCCGACCTCGTCCACTAGCATAGGCTCATCTTGACTGAGAGGGGTACCGTGAGATTGACCTGTTTCTTCTCCATGATGGAGAACTGATGGGACCGCAGGAACGTCTGTAGGGGTCTGGCATGCAGGCGTGCCCATTGTAGCATGTCGATGCTGGCAATCATGGATCCCAGTAGACTGGCTAAGTCCATGAGGGTAGAAGATCTGCTGCGGTAGATGCGCAGGGCAGAGTCCTTTATCTTCTGAGCCTTGGAGGTCGGGAGAAACAAGGCATTGCAGGCTGTGTCTATGATCGCCCCTAGATGCTTGAGGTGCTGAGTCGGTGTCAGGGAACTCTTTTTGAAATTTATGAGGAACCCATGGTTCTGAAGGCACTGGATGGTCTTTAGGGTGTGGTGAATGGACTCCGTCTGAGTGCTGGCCTGGACTAACAGGTCGTCCAGGTAGGGATGGACATGGATCCCCTGGTTTCGCAGATGCACGACTGGACTGACAAGCAGCTTGGAGAACAGTCGTGGTGCTGTGGAAAGGCCAAAGGGAAGTGCAGGTTGTGAACGCAGAAGCGGAGGAACCGTTTGTGTGCTGGGTGGATGGGCACATTGGAGGTATGTCTCTGTGAGGTCTATTGAGGTTAAAAATTCATTTGGCGACAGAGAGTCGGTTATGGCCTTCAGAGTTTCCATGCGGAAATGCCGCAGCTTGATGTAGCGATTCAGGAACTTGAGATCCAGGATTGCCCTCCAGTCTCCATTTTTCTTGGGGACCATGAACAATATGGAGTAGACACCCCAGCCTCTCTCATCCATGGGAACTGGTTCTATGGCCCAGATGTCAAGCAGATGTTGCACCGCTGCTTTGATGACGGATCTCTTGTTCACTGAGTTGCTCACGGGAGATTTCAGGCACCTCTCTGGAGGTGACTGCTGAAACTCTATCGCATAGCCCTGAGACACGACCTCCACTGCACAAGCATCCGCTTGAGACTCTGACCAGGAATGGGCGAAGTGTAGAAGTCGTGCTCCCACTGGGATGGTAACACCATCATGCTTGTTTGGGCTTAGCGTCTCTGTCCCCTCTGTTGAAGGGAGGTTTGTTGAACCTGGAAGGGAAGGAGCCACACTTGTTACGGTGCTTGGGCATTTCCCAGGATGACCGCCTGTTGTCCTGGCGGTATCTGGGCAAGGTTTGCTGAGAACGAAAGGACTGGGAGGTCCGTCGATCTGAACGTCTCAAGGACCTGGGCATGGCTTTTTTCTTATCCCTGGTTTTCACCAGGATGTTGTCCAGGGCCTCTCCGAGTAGGCAGTCGCCCTGAAAGGGGTACGTGGTCACAATCAATTTGGACAGGGCGTCAGCCTGCCAGGCTCTCAGCCAGAGGAGACGTCTGGCCATAGCAGTGGAGGCGGTAGCCTTGGATGCAGAGAGATTATGTCCAGGGTGGTGTCAGCCATGAATGAGTTAGATTTGAGAACTCTCGAAGCTCCCTCCAGGAGAGCATGGCTGTGTCAGATTCTCTGCCATTAATTGTTTCTTGTCTGGGTCTCAATCAGTAATTTACTGCTAGCCTTGAGTTTATTGTCTGTCATGAATACTATGGCTGTTTCTTCCGCCAGGAGGGTGGCTTGCTGTATACTCCCACGTCATATAACACTCTGGCTATCTTCCCCGCGCCTCCTCCTCCTGTCTCTTTCATCCCGGCGTCTCAGGACAGCTAATCTTGCTTTGGTGACCTTGAAGACTTCTGAACTGATTTAGGCCAGGTGCCTGGCCTGTGAATTGCAAGTAGAGTTCACAAAGGGGCTGGGGGGGGGGTGTAGTGCTTTTGCGCCTTTTTCTGTGAGAACATAATGGTTTAGGTTTTTCGCGCTTATTTTACTTGGCTCTGATTGGTTCTTCACCTGTCCTTACCTTTTGAACACTGTATATGAATCCCTGCTGCTTGTAGCTGGTTATCACTGACAAACATCGTGTACCTGAAGGATCATTAAGAATAAAAGGACTTTTGCTTTTACCAAAGGCCTGGCTTATTGAATCTACTCAGAAGCCTCACAGGCTGTCCTCTGGAATAAGCTGGATCAGCTTGCGCACCCAGACAGTGGCTGCCCTAGACGCGATAGAAGCAGTAGCCGCTGCTCTTACCATCATGGCGACAGCCTCATGGATTCGTCTGAGTGTTGCTTCAACCTTCCTGTCCGTCTGGTCCCTGATGATGCCCAGACCATCTTCGGACACCAGGCCAGACATCTGCAGGGCTGCCATGGCACCATCCACAGGGGATACCTGCAACAACTCCTCTGCATAGTTAGATAGAGCGTATAATTTTTTGGCAAATGCGGGAAACTGTCTGTTGGCAACACACTTATCCCACCCCGCCCTGAGCTGGCGTTTGAAATACTCCGGGAATGGGAAAACCTTCTTGGTGTACTCTTCAGGGGGGGGAAATTCCCGGTTGCCCCTGGACTTGGACTTAAATTTAGCTCTGGCAGCCTTCTGATACTCAGAGGGTGGCAGGTCATGTAATTCAAGTGCCTTGATGGCTTTGGCCAAGAAGAATGGGTAGTCTTCCGCCTTGAAGAAATAGTTAGACTGTTCAGGAAGTTTTAACTCTTGCCCCTCTTCTTCTGACAGAAATTCACCCTCTTCCCTATCCTCAAGAGAAGAGGCACTGGAAGCCATGTCCTCCCCACCTGGGTCCCTGGGATGGTCTCTGGTGGCATGGAGGGGGAGCCTTTTTAGCTGCCTTAGTTGGCCAGCCCAGTGGGGGGGTCGGGCAACAGGTGACCCTGATGGGCAAACTCCTGGGGTGGAGGAGCCGGGGGTCTGGGGTTAAGCAGAGCCATCTGCTGCTGGATAGTCTGGGAGATCATGGCCATGAGGTCGGCAGAATTGATCAAAACCCCTTGTTCAGGGAGCTTATCCCTCGATGGATCAGGAGTACTGTTGTCCGGGGGATCTAGGGAGGTGCTTGTCTGGCCATCCTCTGTCTCCAGGGTCCCCGGGGCGGCTCCTTGGAGGGTACCGAGGCACAAGGCTGGACCCTCAAAATGGCTGCCACCGCTCCTCGCGCGCGGGGGGGAAATGGCGGGCTCGTCCTCTTCGGGCTGCTGGTGGCACTTTTGGCCGCATGAGACCGCCGCCGAGCCAGCTGCAGCCGATGGGAGTGTGCGATCATGCCGCAAAGGCAGATCGGCTCCAGCATCGCGTTGTGCCGCAGTCGCGGCGCACGGCTCTCCCTCATCCCCAGAGGAGAAAGCCTCTGGGGCTTGCTTTGCCGCCATCGTGGCAAGCGCAGAGCTCCTCTTCAGTTTGAAAACCCCTTGCAACTTCGCTCCGAGAGGAGCAGGAAGGCAGAGGAGGAGAAAGAGAGAAAAAGGGCTAGAAGAAGCAGATTTAAAGGGCAAGGCAAAGTTAAGAGAAGGGAAAGAAGAGTCTGGAATTTAGACCTAACAGCTAACTATTCAGCTCAGACTTGCTGCTACTCCCTGGAGAGGCAGGAACAGAACTGAGGATGGGCTATTCCGGAGGCGCCAGCAGGAAGGGGGGGAAACTACTTCCTGCCTCCCTATTAATAACCCATGGGAATAACCCGTGCAGATGTCCTCCACCTCAGAGGGAGAAGTTACCTTGCACAGACCCACTGGATGAAGCCCTATATTCATTCGTAGGCAGACCAGCACATACCAAGGTCAAGACCCTGCCGATGCATGGGCACCCCAGTGGGGGCACAGCACCCTGCAAAATGGACGCCCAACAGCCCCCCATCCACACAATCAGGCACGCTGCTCTTCCAACATTCCCAATCATGGAGTCTCCACGGATGTGTGGTTGGAACGTATGTGGGTGCTGCGCTCACATTCCAGCCAGCAGCACACCCTGTTCCTGTGATCACATTGCCCTGTATATCGAAACGTTGTGTGTGCAGGGCTCTTTTCTCTCGTGTGCATAATGGGCATGGGTTTGAATTCCACCACTGTCAGAAAGCTTTGGTGACAGAGGCACAGCTCCATGGTAGGTGAGGTGAAAGAGTGCCAGCCGAGAGACCTTCGAGCCTCTGCCCCCCAAACAAAGAAGAGTTGGATTTATACCCCGCCCTTCACTCGGAGTCTCAGAGTGGCTTACAATCTCCTTCCTTTCCTCTCCCCACAACAGACACCCTGTGAGGTAGCTGGGGCTGAGAGAGCTCTGAGAGAACTGCCCTTGAAAGAACCGCTCTGAGAGAACTGTGACTGACCCAAGTTCACCCAGCTGGCTGCAAGTGGAGGAGTGGGGAATCGAACCCAGTTCTCCAGATTAGAGTAGGCTGCTCTTAACCACTGCACCAAAGCTGACCTGGAGTCAGGCATATGTGTGTTCCCAAAGTCTTGCAGCCAATTTATGGCGACCCTGTCAAGGCAAGACAATTCAGAGGTGGTTTTCCAATACTTGCCTCTGTGTAGCAACCCCAGACTTCCTTGGTGGTCTCCCATCCTAATACTAACCAGGGCTGACTCTGCTTAGCTTCAGAGAGCTGATGAAACTGAGCTACCCTGGGCCATCTAGGTCAGGAGTTCTGAAAGTCTGGGATCCAGTTATTTTGGGCCACCAAAACTTCCACCAATAACAGAGAAACCATTTCATTCATTATAAAACATTTTTATTTCCTAGCAAACTCGAAAAGGAATCCTTGTACATTTCAAACTGTAGACCACCGCACACCCTTGGAAAAAGTGCTTCAGTTTTCTGATGATGAGTTGGGTAATTAAATCAAAAGCCAAACAGTTAACCTGTTTTATTGTGTACGCTTGCAAGGGTGAGACCGACGCAGCTGCAGAGAAATGTCCCAGGGATTCAACTCCAAAAGCAAAGTCCTCATGAGTTTCCCCTGAAGCAAGCTTATAAAAACATCTTGTAGACTATGTAAGGCCCATTCATACATGCAAGGGTATCACCTGTTTTTTCATCCCTTGAGGACTTACAGTTGAACTCAGTTTAAAAACTGCAGCCGAGGGGATGAGAAGAATATGGCACAGAAGCGCGGCCTGTGGGATTTGCTATGGATTGGGTCATTCAGGCTTGCCTCGGATGCTGCAGATATTAATTCATGTATAAGTCAGTCCAAAACTAGAAAGTATCAAAAATATCACTATCTGAGGGGTCAAAAGGTACAACAAAAGAATTCAGCATCATTCTCTACAAGACCGTGGCAAAAATTAAACACAGTTAGTAAGGAAACAAAACTGGAGGATTGAAAGGGCACAATAAATGAGGGGGAGGGAAAAAAGCAAGATTTGCATATTCCGCATGCTAAATAACTTCTCTGGGCCTGCGTTCCTTAGTAAGCCAACTGCTAATCTCCTATTAAAGCTATCAAGTGTTTCCATCGTGTATTTTGCAAGGTTAATTGCTTAGTTTTTAAAAATCATGATGACTTTTAGTCATATGGCAAGGACATTCCCAAAAGTTTATCCATTACAAACATACAGTAAAAAAAAAAAATTACAGAAATTCAATGAAATAAGTTGTGCATAGTTCTGTAAACATGAGTCACCCTCAAAGCAATCAGGGATGGCCGTTATCTAGCAAACAGCTAAGTTGCAGAGTATTTACGCTGCAATGCTTAGAGAAAGTCCATTCAGACAGAAGAAACAAAAGGGAAATTCCACGGGTTAGATCCCACGAATCTGTTCTGCCAGTGCAAGAGCTTTCCGCCAGTGGAAAAAGCAGGCCCGATGCTAGGGGCTCGTCTTGCATTCTGGGGAGGCTCTTTCAGTTGGAGGGGAAAGCCTCTGCTAGTGGAACGGAGCCACACGATCGGAGGCTCAAGAGCCTTTGTCAGGTTTTTGGAGAAACCCAACCCCCAGGCATGTTTCAGGTTGTGAGGGGCCCAAAGCACCGTGCGCCCAGGGACCCCTTTGCCTACCACCAGACCCTCCCCTTGTACCTCCCTTTCTGTCCCTCCCACCCACCTGTGCATCCTTCCTTCCTCCGCTTGTGAGCCTTCCCTCTGCATGCACAGCTGCCCACGCTGCCTGCAAGCCCTTTGCCCAGCAGAACTAGGCATTGCGTGTGGCTGAGGGTGCTGCTGCTGTGACTGCCAGAAGCACCATTGCTCTGCAGAACATCCACTGTGCGCCAATTATGCTGGACAGCACGTTTGGCTGGGAGCACAGGTGGTGGAACACTCGAGATCAGGCGGAGGAAGGGGAGGCAGCGAGAAAGGTGTGTGAATTGGGGGGGTGTTGGTCGCAGTGGGCCTGGGAACTGCCCCACCTCAGCGTGTGCTGACACCGGCCCTGCCCCGGGGCAAAAGACCCATGGCACAAACAAACCAGAACGCAGCCCCACCAATCGCTTTCTTCGTGCATGCTATGCACACCATCCCATGTATAAAACGCACCTACCACATGAGTTGGGCCATTCATGTGCATTTATAGCATGCCTACATTGTCCCATGCCAGGGCTGCAGACTGCTAGTGCGTTCATACAGCACATGAATGGGTCAGCACATGTGAACTGCCACAGAAGCTGGCCAATCAAATTTCATGCCAAAAATGCATTATTACAATTTTTAAAAAAAACCTTTGACCCCTCCTCTCCCTCCTCCTTGGAAATGGAGAGCAGCTAGTTCCAACTGACTGGGAAAAACCTCCCTGACTCAGTTTCCAGCTTGACGTTTGAGTCCACGACAGAAAGGCCCCGTCTTGACAACCAGCTTAGCCCTCTCCTCTGTTGTCCACTGCTGGATGGACAGAGAGGGAGTGGACGGGCAGGCCCATTTGCTCAGACAAAATCAGGCAACCCAGCAGGGAGATCCACAGGGGCACACACAAGGGATAGTAACTGAATTATAAGGTAAATGCGTAAAGTGATCGGAAGAGGCCAGGAGCTCGCACAGTCCCACGAGGCTGAAGGACGTGCCCCTGTCATGGCCACCACCTTGAACTCTGTGGCAACGATGAAATAAAAGATGGCCCAGCCAGGTGTGTTGTCATTCGGGGACTGATGCTTCCGGACTGAGGCAAGAAATTCCCCATTTCTGGGCCGTTCCTCCTCAAGAGCTGAGGGAACAGAAGGCCACCTTTCTCCATTTCTCCCAAGACCTGGGTTCTGCACCCAAGGATCAAATCTCAACCTGGTGCACTAGTCTTTTTTTTAAGAGGAAAAAAAATCTGCACTTTGTAATCCAGAAGAGGCTGCGATGGAGGTGAGGTGCGCAGAGGAAATGACCTTCTTGCGGGCATCGTATGATGAACGTCATCAAAACTGGCATCAACTCGACAGTTTTCCAGTAAACCAGGGTTTCTATGGTTGCACAGGTCCTTTTTATAAAATATCAGCAGCGATCCATATTGAAACTTTGAAATATCAGTCATTTTTACCACTTCTGGTTTTCTTTCCATTTGGAATCAAGTTAGGAAAAAAATCATTGTATGAAAAAAACAACCCACGAGATCAATTAAAACAACACATAAAAATATTTTTTTTGCTTCCCAACCCTCCCTTCCCAACCCTCCCCAAACAAAAACAACAGTCTTGTAAAAAATGTCCTTGTTCTAATATCTGCAAGAAAAGCAGTACTGAGTTCAAGTTTCAGTCTTCCATCATGGCCCAGGCTTCCTCGGCTTTCTGATAGTACTGGTTGGCCAATCTGCCTTTCATGGCCTGCGTAGCGGCTTCTGCAGCGTCCGTGTACAGCTCACCTGGGAAGACGGGACAGAGAACACATGAGGAGGAGGAGGAAAGGGAAATGGTCTGTTTGTCGGACAGCAAAACAAAATGGCTGGGTATCCAATGGGTTCCAACCATGGCTGGAACACCACCACCTTGTGGGGTGACCAGCTTGTCCCCGCAGTGGTTCAGCTCTGCCCCTAGGAGGAGTCAGGGGGAAAACCCAACCACTGGCACTGTGGGAAAGGGCAAAAATGTCTGCTGGCTCAGCTCAAGAACGGGAAGTATTGCCCTCATTCAGATTCGGCTTTGTGACACTGTTATGTTATCACGGTGGCTATGTGATCCCTGACTGGCTGGGCACATGTAGCACCAAAGCAGCTCCCAAGGAGAGCAACAGAGGACCAATGTGAAAAGGCTAGAGTTGTGATGATCTTTGGGGAAGTGTTTCTACTCCTGTCCCAAACCCCTTTTTGGAACAAAAGGCTTGCTTCCAAAAATTCAGTGCAGCCATATCAACATATTTTTTTTAAAAACACACAGGGAGTCCATTGATATAAAAAATAACAAGAGGGCACCTGAGCCCATGCAGAGAATTTTCCTTCATCATTGATATTTAGGGAGCCAGGCCAGGCCAAGGGATCTACTTCCGGGCAGACTTGAGCCCCTGCTTCTGTCTTTAGATTTAGATTTATTTTATTTATATCCCGCCCACCCTGCTGAGGCGGGCACAGGGCGGCTTACAAACAATTCAAAAATACAATTAAATACAGTAAAATACAATAAAACCTATCATAAACTTACAAATTACTTAAAATAACAATCAATTAAAACAGATACATAAAAACACTGGAACACACTCAAGCAACAAGCGGAGCAGTTCTTATAACATAGTTTGGGTGACAGTTGGATGTCTGTATTTCACACCAGTACAGTTCTCATTTTATTATGTGGCGAGCACAGGTCAGGAACTTCGATGGTAGGACCCAGGTTGCAAGCGGGAAAGCCAGGGCACAGCGACATTCCCCAGTGTGTATTGCAGCTCCTTAGTCGAAGGCCTGGTGGAAGAGCTCTGTCTTGCAGGCCCTGCGGAACTGTAAAAGGTCCCACGGGGCCCTGATGTCTTCTGGGAGCTCATTCCACCAGGATGGCGCCGCCACCGAGAAAGCCTTGGCCCTGGTTGCCGCCAGTCTGACATACCTGGGACCTGGGAGGGCTAACCAATTTTGTGTCCCTGAACGCAGTGCTCTCTGGGGAACATGTAGGGAAAGGTGGTCCCTCAGGTATGCTGGATCCTGACCATATAGGGTTAAAGGTTAAAACCAGCAACCTGGAACGAATCCAGTATGCTATTGGCAGTCAGTGTAGTGCTTTCAGAACCAGCTGGATGTGCTCTGCATGGGGAGACCCATCAACAGCCTGGCCGCCACATTCGGCACTAGTTGCAGCTTCTGGATTTGAGACAAGGGCAGCCCCCTGTAGAGAGCATTACAGTAGTCCAATCTTGAGGTGACCATCGCATGGATCCCTGTTGCCAAGTAGCCACATTCAACCAACTGCCTAACCAGCCAAAGATGGTAAAAAGCTGATCTGGCAGTGGCTGCTAATTGGGCCTCCATTGTTAAGGAGGCATCCAAGAGTACTCTAAGCCATCCAGCCACAGCCTGCAGCGCCCGGTCTAGATCTTCCATTGTAGAGTCAGACTGGCTGCCCAACAGCAGATAGAGCTGGCTGTCATCCGCATACTGGTGACCCCTAAACCCATGGGATTAACCATCAGAAAATAGTCTAGGGCTGAATTAGTGTGCCACTTTGTTGAATTACATATCTTCACCCACTACCCTCAGTTAATTGTTCTATTTTATTTATTTATTTATTTTTGGGGTTTATATCCCGCCCTCCCCGCCTTGCGGCAGGCTCAGAGCGGCTACCAACAGTTCAATACCATAAAATCGTAAGACATTTTCATAAAACATACCGTACAGCAAAATCATACACCATACTGTTTCCCCAGTTCAAGATGGCATAGCTTCCTCATCTCTGTCAGAGCAGCGTCACGGATGGCAACCAGTTCCGGTCGGTGCTCAGTGGTCCAGATTGGCGGGTTCCACTAATAGGGCCAGGGCTACAAAAGTCAAGGTGGCCCCTACTTGAAAGCCTGGCGGAAGAGCTCCATCTTGCAGGCCCTGCAAAACTGCAAAAGGTCCTGCAGGGCCCTGATATTATCTAGGAGCTCGTTCCACCAGTGCGGGGCTGCCACTGAAAAGGCCCTGGGCCTTGTAGCCGACAGCCGGGCCTCCCTCGGCCCTGGGAGAATGGGGCGATTTTGGGATCCCGATCGGAGTGCTCGCTGGGGTACATATGGGGAGAGACGGTCCCTCAGGTAGATAGGTCCCTGGCCATATAGGGCTTAATACAGGGGTGGCCAACCTGTGGCTCGGGAGCCACATGCGGCTCTTTCACATATATTGTGCGGCTCCTGGCAGGGCAGCTGGGGAAGCAAAGGGGAGGCATGCTTTTTCTCTCTTTCTCCCTTTCTCCCTTCCTTCCTTCCTTCCTTCCTTCCCTCCCATCTATTTGCTTTCCTAGTTTCTCTCTCTCTCTTTCTTTCCACTTCTTTAATTCTTTCTTTCCATCTCTCTCAATATCATTAGCAAACAAGTAATATCATTATCAATAACTGATTTTCCTCGTTTCTTTTTATTTTTGGCAGTCCCATTTAACGTTAATAAAAAGCAAATTTGCATATTTTTAAAAATAAAAACGTGTGTGTGATATTTGTTCCTGTCTTGCGGCTCTCAGACATCTGACGTTCATTCTATGTGGCTCTTACATTAAGCAAGGTTGGCCACCCCTGGCTTAATAGGTAAGCACCAGCACCTTGAACTTTATCCAGTATGCTATAGGCAGCCAGTGCAGTGCTTTTAAGGTGGGCTGGATGTGCTCCCACATGGGGAGACCCATCAACAGCCTCGCTGCCGCATTCTGCACCAGCTGCAGCTTCTGGATTTGGGACAAGGCAGCTCCATGTAGAGTGCATTGCAGTAGTCCAATCTTGAGGTGACCAAAGCATGGATCACCGTAGCCAGGTTGTTGCGTTCAAGGAAGGGGACCAACTGCTTGATCTACCCAAAGTATAAACACAAATACACATTCACAAACAAGCACGCTTCTGAAAAAAGCAGTACTTTAGTTCTCTCCTGCTGACCAACCAACTGGAATTCTAAAATTATCTCCAACTGTAAATGTTGAAGACCTTTGGTGCAAACGCAGAGGCTGGAGTGGTACCTGCTCTCTGGGGGTCTTTGTCCAGATGGAACCCCCCCGTCGATAAGATCTCTGCTTCCCGCGCCAGGAGCAGGTAGCGGGGCTCATCTTGGGTTCCATCGTATTCCCCTCCCTCGTCGTAGTCCGTCATGTTCAATGCCGCGTCATACCAGTGCAGGGCATCCGTCCAGTCTCGGTCTCTGGGTAATTATAAAAAAGGAGAGGTGGAAAACAACTCAGTTATTAGGCAAAAAAGGCATTTTTCTGAGCTTCACAACTCACACTAGGGACTCTTGGCATGCAATCCAGACAAGACTTTAAGAAGAGGTTTATGTTGTCACCTAATGCTGCCATCTCCTGCCCGGGAGGTGGGATGAGTGAACCTCTGACGTCGGGTCTGTGGAATGTTATGTTATACTTCTCATGGCGTGCTTATCGCTCTTCGAGCTGCTCTGACCTTGGGAGACTGCTGGTGCCTGCCCATGTGTCTCTTCTCCTGTCTGACTCTATTTCTTCCCGCTTTTCCCCTGGGAACCGTAAACCAGTATTTTGAGTGCCTTTTCTTTGCCTTGGTGATTGGCTGCAATTCCTTACCCCTTTTTGAATTCTGTATAATTGTCCTGCTTGGGGCTGTGTCAGCCATTACTAACACAAGAAGTGCAGATGACCACAACAGACCTTTCTCAATAAAGACCTCCTTCTCTAGGATACTTGTTGTTGACTGACTCTGTAGGACTCTCACATATGTGTCCAAAACTTGCGTTAGCAGCCTAAGGTAGAACTCCCATTTTATGAGTTGCATTTAAAGGAACACCTCACCAATGGAACTCTTTACCTGTCTAATGGTCCACATAGTGGGTTCCCAGGAACAGACTGTCATTGTTTATCAACAGAATTTTTGTAAGTGTAACATAAAGCAAACTAATTTCTATAAGTTCAGGGGGGTTGTCATGTTGGTCTGAAGCAGCAGAATAAAGTTTGAGTACAGTGGCACCTTTAAGACCAACAAAGTTTTATTCTGGGTATAAGCTTTCATGCACATACCCAGAATAAAACTTTGTTGGTCTTAAAGGTACCACTGGAATCAGACTTTCTTCTGTAACTTCTATAAATATTGTTATGGGCTCCCCACTTCCCAAAGCTGCAGTGAGTTTCAAGGACTGCAGGATTTACTTTCCTTTGTCATATTTCCTCTAGCAAAGGCAGACCTACTTCTAGAGGCAAAACTCTGCCTGCCTCAGACTGCTAGAGAGTAAGTCAGGTAGTCCTTCCAAGACTGCCCCCAGTTTCCAGCTACCTCCAGTCAGGGAACTCTTCCATCTTTCTATCCATTCAAACCACGTGAGGTTGTTTCTCTTTGTCCCTTTCCTTCAATGGGAGGTTTCCATTCTCTCCAACAGGTATCCCGCTCCCAAAGCTCACAAGAGACTCTCACATGTAAGGACCACCATTTCCTGTTAATGTCTCCTGATGGCTTGAACATCCACCAATCGTTCTGCACCATGAAGCAATCGTCAGCCTAACAAAAACATAGCCAGTCAGGGACCCTCGTCATGCAGTACCTGTCAGGGGCAAGGTTCACGCCTGTGTCATATGCTCTCGCGACAAGGATCATGGAGGGGCGATCTCCTGCTTCTGCAGCTCTGCGTAAATAATCAAAGCCTTTGGTTCTGTTTTCTGGGTTGTCCTAGAAAAACAAAAACAGGTGGGGGCAAAGCTAAAATGGGACATCATAGAACACCATCGTTCTTTCTTATTTGAGTGATTTTAATCACTTGGGAGGTTTTGTGTTAACGCTGCAGTTGGGAGGGCAATTTCAGCACAACAGAAGAGGGAGTGTAATGGCCTATCGAAGGTTAATGCCTCACAGAGTCTGAGAACCTTTGAGTGACAGGCTGTTCCAACAGAATTCTGTGGCGAGAGTCAGTTAAGATATGACAGTTGGGATTTGACAGTTGAAGAAGGGACAGTTAAGCACTGACTGAGGACTGGGAAGGAGGCAAAGAGGAGTGAGGCTCAGAGAGGATCCCCATTCAAGCTGAAAAGGGAAATTGTTTCTAGTGAAGAGAAGTAATCCCTGCCCAGCGAAAAGGGAGATAGCTCTAAAGAAAGCAAGGGTTAATGCCTTTCAGAGTCTGAGAACCTTTGAGTGACAGGCTATTCAAATGGAATTCTGTGGAGAGAGACAATTAAGAAATGACAGTTGGGAACTGACATTTGAAGGAGGGACAGTTAAGCACTGACTGAGAAGTAGGAAGGAAGCAAAGAGGAGTAAAGATCAGAGAAGATCCCCATTCAAACCAAAAAGGGAAATTGTTTATAGTGAAGTAATCCCTGCCCAGTGAAAAGGGAGGAGCGTGATCCCTTGGTCTGTATATTCAGAAGGATTCTGAGAACTTGGTTGTACATTCCTGCCTTCTAAATGTGAACTGGCAATGAAACTCAGAAACTTATGCAAGCAAGTTAAAGGTTTTAGACACCATCTGTAATGGTTTTGTATTTGTTTTACTGTTTTTAACTTATTTAAATCTCTCTATGATTGTATCTTTGAATGTTGTACACTGCCAAGTATGGGGGAGGGTGGTTTAAAAATCAAATTTATAAATAAATAAATAAAGCAGAAACTGAAGAGAAAGCCTCTCTCCTCAGAGTTTTGTTGAAAAATAAAAACACTTATTTGTTGCCAACATATTAGCTGGATTTAGTGTGATTATAAAGTTACCTCAGTTTTCATCATCTGTTCATCTCATACATCCTACCCCTGATTCCACCTGACCTTTTCTTCTCTAGGTTAAATAAAACATTTTGTTTCATTTTAAACTTCCAAAAGCCTCTTGTGTGCTATTTCAGAAGTAGAAGATAGGAAACTGATTTTGTCTCCTCCCTCAAGTCCCTGGGTGGGCCAGCATAAAAATATATAATAAAGCAACAGGCTGAGAAAGCCATAGACTAACAAATAAAAAGAAAATAGATGTAGGGGGCTGCTCAGCAAGAAAGAAGAAATGAAAAAAGGAAATTCCTGTGCATGAGGGAGGGAAGAGAGCGAGATCACCATAGGGTTGAGGTTGCTCCCAACTCCTTTCCCACTCCCAGGCCCTCTGGCATATGTAGAAGATTCAGGGGAGGGTTAGCTTCCAACAACCTCCCCAAGTCTAAATGATACTGGGCACAGAGCAGGGGCCACTGGGAGAGTGGGGCGTGGGGAGCAGCCGAGAATTTCCAGCATTGTGCAGGGGACTGGACTAAATGACGCTTGGAGTCCCCCGTTTCTGTATTTCCCCCCAAGTCATCTGTGCATGCCATGGAAAATCCAGAATAGGGGTCTCTCTTGTCATCCTGGGACTGGGCAGGAGGTCAGTGAGAGGAGATTCATGGAGACCAACAGTAACTCTGAGGGATGTCAGGAATTGGGATTTACAACTAGAGGAATAACGTTGCTACCTGCATCTCCTTTATCACACCATTCCCGGTATAAGAGACAGGGACAGAGAGCCATTCCCCACATGATGGAAAACGAATGCAGATCGGCTGCTGAAGCAGGGAAACCTGATTGGCTAGCTGTACAATACAGGCTTTTGCAAACAATGTCCAATGTTCACATCTCACATTTTTAGGTACATAAAAAATATATTAGATGTACATCTAAAATGGGAAAATGTGCGAAGAGGCCCGGATTCTGATACTCTTAATTTCACAATTTCCCCAAATTTGGAACAAAATCACACACACTCACTGTCTATTTAGTGTCATGACAGCCACTATACTTTGTGAGGTAGCGTTTAGGACAGGCCTGGGGGAGTCTTGGTTTCAAAGCACCGCATAGCTAGAAAGCTCATGAAGGTGATTTTAGTCCACTTTCTCTATCTTAGCCTAACCTACCTCAGAGGGTGATTGCTAGGATAAAACAGTGGAGGGAAAAGCTATGGATAAGACTATAAGAGAAGCCATGTTGGATCTGGCCAATGGCCCATCCAGTCCAACACTCTGTGTCACACAGTGGCCAAAACCCAGGTGCCATCAGGAGGTCCACCAGCGGGGCCAGAACTCCAGAAGCCCTCCCACTGTTGCCCCCCAAGCACCCAGAAGACAGAGCATCACTGTCCCAGGCAGAATGTTCCATCTATAAAAAGGTAAAGGTTTCCCATGCTTGAAAGCCAGTCGAATCTGACTCTAGGGGGGCAGTGCTCATCTCCGTTTCCACGCTGAAGAGCCAGCGCTGTCCAAAGACTTTTTCTGTGGTCATGTGGGCAGCAAGATTAAACGCTGAGGCACACAGAACACTGGTGCCTTCCCACCAAAGTGGTACCTATTTATCTACTTGCAGTTTCTTGCTTTCAAACTGTTAGGTTGGCAGGAGCTGGGGCCAGAGATGGGAGCTCACTCTGTCACATGGCACTCGGGTCTTGAACTGCCAAACTACAGACCTTCCAGTCTGCAGTTCAGCGTCTTAACCTCTGAGCCACCGCAGCTAATAGCCACTGATGGACCTCTCCTCCATATGTTTCTCGAATTCCCTCTTGAAGCTGTCTATGCATAACTGTGAGCTCCTTGAAGGAAAGGCAAGATAAAAATGTGAATTGATAGACAGTAACAGATGTTCTTTACCTCCAGATTGACCTCCGAAAGGATGTGATGCGGCAGCTGAGAGTACATGAGACCTAACCCAACGATGGCTTCCAGCTCTCCGCAGTCGGCTGCGTGCTCCAGGTGGAAAATGGCGGATTCGTGATCCCATTCCTGGTCTTTCTCACAGAAACGGCCCGCCTCATGGTAACGAACCATGGCCAAGTGGACCTGCGAGGAAACCGAAGGACAATCATACCCAGGAAGGATGAAAGGGAGACCATCCTGATAGCCAGGAAGTGGCTGAGTTTCACAAAACCCTTGAAACTCTACATATTGAATTGGATTTATTTTTCAAAAATATTTACTGGCTGCCTTTCACATAAGAACAGGGTGGAAGTGGACACACAATATTGACAGGAAGGAATCCCCACCACCACCACCTCGTGGAACAGGACTCAAAAGCATCGCTGTATCCCCAAGTATCAGGTGTTGTGTATTTAACAACACCTCAGCACGCCAGTTTGCCTAATACATGTTGCCTGGGGAACAGGGCATATTTTTAATACATTCATGAAGAGTCAGTTCCACAGGGAAACTAATGGCAGGTACAGATGTGCTCGAAAAACCAAGCACAGAGCACGTTCCCTGCATTGCTGTCTTGTGTATATAACAGTCTCCTAATAATCGGAGGGGACATTCTGTCCATGAGGCAGACGAGACGCAGCAGAATGCTGATTGGCTGGGGCCCCTGTCACATCACAAAGCCCCTTCCTATCCTTCCCCCGGAGCAGTTTTCCAACTTGAAAGACGCACCGTTGGGATTCCTTATTTCAAAAACAAAAAATCAGGGGGCACTGATTCTTTAAATGTATAATTGTGCAAGCTGTGCTTTTAGAACAACCTAACAATCAAAAATGGAAACAGGCCAGTGGAAGCCAAGCCGGCAAGGGAATCAACATGCACTGTTGCAGCAAACGTGTGTGACATTTTAAGAGTACAACTGGAGGAAATCCACCACCTTAAGCCCTCAAAGCTGCCTTATACTGAGTCAAACCATTGGTCTCTATTGTCTACTCAGACTGGCAGCGGCTCTCCAGGGTCTCAAGGCAAAGATCTTCCATATCACCTGGTCCTTTTAGCTGAAGATGCCAGGGGGTGAACCTGGGACCTCCAGAGTGAAAAGCAGATGCTCTACCACTGAGTCACACCCCCATCCTATGAAGACAAAACCATATAAGGGCACACCCCTTGGGGGACTGAGGAAAAAAGCAAACCACCCCAGTGAAGCAGGCCCGTGAGGCATCTACCTTGAGCATAGAAATACACCACCAAAAGCACCAGATGGATCCCTAGAAGAAGGAGGGCTTGTTACCCAGGACACCTCAGAAACAGGAAGCCAGTTTGATATCATGCAAACATCACACCCTCTTCTGGTCCCAAAGACATCCCCGAGTGAAGGAAAGTCACTGGCTTATGCTCTGTTGTGTGAGTAGAGATCACAAAGAAAAAATGCTGCCTGAATGTGCCGTTTCCAAAATGGAGGGACGTTTATGCAGGACCTTCCTTAGTGCTGGTAGTTCCAACACAGGAAGTGAAATAGGAAGTCACCTGAAGGTGAGATACCACGAGGGAGAGTTTGGTCAGGCGCAGGTAGGTAAGGGTACTCTTCCCCTAGGGCTGGACCCATCTGGTTTAATTAAATATTTGGCCCATTTAGATGGGACTTGCTTTCTTTAGGCAGGGTGGGCCATCAGTTCAGCAGATCACTAGCACAGGCGCAAGAGACTGTGGTGCTCAGACCTTTCCAAGGATGGACTTTCCGATTTTCTTCTCCAAGTCCAGGGCGTTGAGTCTCTGCACTTCCACTGCGACGCAGGAGGGTCTATGAATGTGAACTCGAGCGGCGTTGTAGAGATTCCATTTCTCCACGCTGACCTAAAACCAGGGCAAAGGCATCATATGACTTTACCTCGAAGACAGGAAGTGTGTCATCCTGTCGGCAGACACAGCCTTCCAGAAGCGCGTGACTGAAGACAGGCTGTGGCTTGTACAGCTACCCCTTTTTTATGCATTTATGCAAAGTGGTTTGCAAAGTAAAAACCATGCTGATAAGTGCAGGGCTTGGATCTCCCAGGGCCATAATTTTCTGCCATCTTTGGACAAAGATGCATGGCGGCTTCCCACACTCCTGGACTTACTGATGTTCTGGGGTTGGGGAATCATACCAGGGATCTCTGATCAATCTCCCACCCACTGTGTAATTGAGACTCAAAAGCAGCTTTAGGGGTCCCCCAGAAACTTCATCTGTAAAGAAAATGGACCCAGCAGGCCCGTAGCCAGGATTTCGTGGCTTATGGGGCAAATTTTCTTCTGGTGGGGCTGCCTTTATTTGCCATGGTGAAGGAGGGCTGGCGTGTGCCCCTCTCCCCTCCCTCCTGCAAGGTTTAATGAGCCCTTCAATTGATCGACAGGGGGCACGTGTCCTACCGATCAGCTGGAGGGCCCTTTAAATCTTGCAGGAGGGAGGGGGGGTCACCCCCCCCCCGCTTCTTCTCAGAATCATTGAAAGGATCCCTTTAAATGCTTTTTGGAAGGAGCCAGGGGCCTTTAAGAAGTGGGGGGAGGGCTTTAAGGAGGGGGCTGGCCCTTTAAGGAAGGGGGCGGAGCCCACAATAGCCCCACCATAGCTACAGACCAGGGACACCGTATGCGTATTTTCCAACAACTAAAAGCAGCTCTGGGGAGGTGGGGAGACAGTTCTCACTGGGGAAATGGCACACGGAAGTGAAGGAAATTTTGATCCTCAACAGCAGCTTTCTGAGGTCAAATTATATTTGGGGGGGGGGGGAGGATCGGATCCCTAATTTCCCACATGCCTGGGTCTTAACAGCAGCCTTATCACCCACCCTAGCCCGACCTTGTTAGAGCTTTGCTGCTAAGCAGGGTCAGCCCTAGTTGGTACTTGGATGGGAGACCACCAAGGAAGACCAGGGTTGCTATGCAGAGGCAGGAAAGGGCAAGCCATCTCTCAGCACCTCTGGCCTTGAAAACCCCATGGTCTTGGGGTCTCCGTGAGTCAGTTGCAACTCAATGGCACACAATTATTATTGGTGCATAACACAACCAAGAACGCGATACAACAGCCTTGCTACAGCTATGCAGGTTTGCTCCAAGCCCTTCAAGCTCATGCCCACGAATCGGTGGCCTTCACACACCAGCCTAAACAATCCAAGCAAGTAAAGCCAGGCTGCCCTCTTCCAGACTTGAATCCACCTAAGCATGGGAGAGGATAGTCCTAATGCAATGTAGTTATTTGCTTATAGAATAGTATAGACAGAGTAAGGGAAGTAGGCTTGTGGGATTAGGGTGGGAAGTTTGAGTGTGTACTGTCTAGTATAGCTTGATCCTATACTGAGTGGACTACCCCTAAATTGGGTTAGCAGAACTGAATGGGTGTGTTGAGCAGCGCCTACCACTTGATAGTTGGTGTGAGGGAAACCAGGGCATTTGAGTCCATCAAAGCCGGTCGGACGTCCAGCGGCAGCCGAGGCCTATGTGCAAAGGCCACCAACGGACAGATGACCTGCCATGGGATCCCAGTGCTCCTGGGGAGGGGGAGGTACGGCGGTGGGACCAGGTGGAAGGGGAAGGGAAGGGAGATGTGGACGAGCTCGGTCCCCTCCCCATCTGTGTCCCATCCCAAAGGTGGTAGGCTGTGGGGCTAGGAGGGAGAACCCCACTCCGACATTGGTGTTGTGTAACGCCAGGTCCACCAATAATAAGACCAGAACCCTGCATGACTTTGTATCAGAGCAGGAGGTGGATCTGGTGTGCGTAACTGAGACCTGGGTGAGAGAAGGGGAGACTGTGTCTCTCTCCCAAATGGCTCCCCCAGGTTTTTCGGTCCTCCACCAATCCCGGACTCAGGGGCGGAGGGGAAGAGTGGCGTCGTTCATCCGGGAGAGTTACACCTACAGGGTGCTCCCGCCGCTAAATATCACGGGCATAGAGTGTGCCGGTTTTGTTTGGGATGCCGGGGAGAGTTTGGCTGTTTGGCTGGTGTACCGACCACCCAACGCACCGGCGAGCAGCCTGCCATCCCTGCTGGAGGCCGTATCAGGCTGGGCACTGGAGCACCCTCGACTTTTAGTCTTGGGTGACTTCAGTATCCATGCTGAGGACGCGACCTCCACGCAGGCAATGGACCTGCTGTCGTCCATGGCGGCACTAGGACTCACCCAATTTGTTACAGCTCCCACACACAGAGCAGGTCACACGCTCGATTTGATTTTTGCGGCGGGAGTTATGGTGGACCGGATTACAACTATGGTCGTACCATGGTCGTACCACCAAGCTCTGAAGGCTCGGGTGAATATACCGCTCCAACCCTGTTTGGGTGGTGAGCATATTTTAGCTCGCCCGCAAAGCCTAATGGATCCCATGTGATTCCAGGCAGCTCTGCGGGACCCGAAGCCCCCTGACGGCTCGCTGGATGAGCAAGTCGAGGACTGGCAACATCGTCTTTCGGCAGCCATCGACAAGATCGCTCCCTGGCGTCCTCTGCGCCTCTGCTCACGGTCTGCCCCATGGTACACATGGGAGCTGAGGGCAACGAAGCAGGAGCTCAGACGATTAGAGAGATGGTGGTGGCAAGCTCCTGACGAAGCAGCAAGAGCATCTTATAGGACGTTTATGAATTCCTATGAGATGGCTGTCAAGGCTGTGAAAAAAGCTTTCTATGCAGCCGAGATAGCGTCTGCGAGTTTCTGCCCAGCCCAATTGTTTAGGATAATCTGGTCTTTGACAACGCTGCCGAAGAGCAGACCAAATGATAGGAAATTGGATATAGGCTGTGAGGCTTTTGGGAACTATTTTGCGGATAAAGTCTTGTCACTTCACAGTAGTGGAACTTGAGGCTCCAAGCACATCTTCTGGTCATATTTTGGATTATTTCAATCCACTCTGCCTAGAGGAGGCTGACAAATTGCTCCTATCGGTCTGCCCAACCACCTGCAGTCTCGACCCGTGCCCATCATGGCTAATTAAAGCAAGCCGTGAGGGGGTACGAGGGGCGCTAAGGGAAGTTATCAACTCATCCCTTGCAAAAGGGGTGTTCCCTAGGGCCCTAAAGGAGGCGGTTGTTTGCCCCCTTTTGAAAAAGCCATCACTGGATCCAGCCGAATTAGCCAACTATTGGCCGGTTTCTAATTTACCCTATTTGGGTAAATTGATTGAGAAGGCGGTGGCGGACCAATTGCAGGGCTTTTTGGATGATGCCCCCATATTAGATCCCTTCCAGTCTGGGTTTCGACCAGGCCACGGGACAGAGACGGTGCTGGTCACCCTCACAGATGACCTCTGGAGGCATCTGGATCGGGGTGGTGTGGTGGTACTGAAGCTGTTAGACCTGTCGGCGGCGTTCGACACAGTCGACCATCAGTTACTGACCCACCACCTCGCCGACATTGGGATTCAGGGGTTGGCCTTACAGTGGCTTTCCTTGTTTCTCCAAGACCAGGGACAGAGGGTGGCTGTTGGGGAACAGCTCTCCCAAAGACACCTGCTGGTTTGCGGAGTGCCACAGGGAGCAGTACTTTCCCCAATGCTGTTTAACATCTACATGTGCCCCCTCGCCCAGATTGCCCGGAGGCATGAGCTGGGTTGTCATCAATATGCTGACGATACCCAGCTCTATCTGTTGGGTGGCCAGTCAGACTCCAGTCCGGGTGATCTGGACCTGGCGCTGAAAGCTGTGGCTGGTTGGCTTAGGCAGAGCCGATTGAAATTGAATCCGACAAAGACAGAGGTCCTATGCCTGAGTCGGAGTGGGCCAAGGGTGGGTATCCCTCTCCCGACCTGCGATGAGACATCACTGGTGCCAGCATTGGAGGTTAGGAGTTTGGGAGTGCTCTTGGACTCCTCATTAACAATGGAGGCCCAGGTAGCAGCCACTGCAAGGTCGGCCTTCTACCATCTGTGGCTGATCAAGCAGTTGGTCCCCTTCCTTGAACGCAACGACCTGGCTACAGTGATCCATGCTTTGATCACCTCAAGATTGGATTACTGTAACACTCTCTACATGGGGCTGCCCTTGTCCCAAATCTGGAAGCTGCAGCTGGTGCAGAATGCGGCGGCGAAGCTGGTAATGGGCCTTCCCATGTGGGAGTACATCCAGCCTGCCTTAAAAGCACTGCACTGGCTGCCTACAGCATACCGGATAAGGTTCAAGGTGCTGGTACTTACTTATTAAGCCCTATATGGCCAGGGACCTACCTGAGGGACCGTCTCTCCCCATATGTACCCCAGAAAGCACTGCGGTTGGGATCCCAAAATCGCCTGGTTCTCCCAGGGCCAAGAGAGGCCCGGTTGGCAGTTACGAGGGCCAGGGCTTTTTCGGTGGCGGCCCCGCACTGGTGGAACAAGCTCCCAGACAACACCAGGGCCCTGCGGGACCTTTTACAGTTCCACAGGGCCTGTAAGACGGAGCTCTTCCGCCAGGCGTTCAAGTAGGGGCCGCCTCGATTTTACAGCCTGGCCCTACTATCGGAACTACCGGAACCCACCGACCTAGATCACTCTGCACCAACTGGAAAGGGGGACCATCTGGGATGCTGACCAGATACAGTCACGAAGCTGTGCCATCTTGTTATCGATTTACTCTGTACTGTATGTTTTACGTTTTTATGGTTTTGTAATAAATCTGTTGGAAGCCGCCCTGAGCCTGCCGCTGGCGGGGAAGGGGGGATATGAATCTCATAAATAAATGTCCTTCCAGACGACAGTGGAGAGTCACGAAAACTCTCTCAATACAGACGCTGCAGCTGCAAGGCAAAGGCAGACTCCACCAAGCCAAGCTCCCTCACTGCTGACCTCACACTGTGATCCTAAGCAGAGTTACACCCTTCCAACTGCACTGAACTCAATGGCCTTGGAAGGGTGTAACTCTGGTTAGGACTGCACTGTTAGTCTCAAAGCACTGTTTGGCAATCCACTTTCTTCTCCTACCCGAACCTCCCATGATGTGGGTGGACAGGAACCGTCTCATTAGCAGGCTCTTATTTGGACTCACCAAAGCCTGACAGTTGTTTACGGCAGCTGTGGGGGGGAGGGGGCTGGATCTGTGTATCATAAAAGGGGTTTGTTTTGCTGCGATCCTCCAAACTGATCTGCCAGGACAAAGCCTGTTAATCGCACCAAAGTCTGCAGCTCACAGAAGCGTCTGAAGTTCAGCGAGTTAACCTCGCTTCTCGTTTTAGATTTTGCTTTCTAAAAAATATTTTTGTACTGCTGAAAATTTCGGGTAACGAATGATTGTCTGCAACTTACTGTGAAGTTACCGTAAAAAGATTTCAAAATCCACGTCTTTTGAGTCTACGGAGAGGCTTGGAGGGACCTCTTAAGAGCTGCCATCTTTTGGAGACAAACCTCCCCAAGCACATGGGCAAAGCAAAAGAAGCAGGACTGAATGAACATTAAATCGAGGCGCTCAAAAGGCCCAAAACACTGTGCAAGGCAGGAAGTCATGCAGAATCACCAGTGTGTTCCGGGGACTGGGTTTAGTGATCACAGAAGATTTATTTACAACAGCATTTCTCTAATTGGGAGGGGAAAAAGATTGAAAAGTGAAAAGAAAAGGAAGTGAATGAAAATGAAATACAATTCAGCATTGCAAAGGGGGGTGGGGATTAACTGCTTTCAGAAGGATGCAAGCCAGAGAAAGCAAACCAGAAGGGCAGTAAGCTAATGAATGAGATCAGCCAATCGTCAGCAGAGATTTCAGCTTTTATTTACCCTTGCAGAACTTCCCAAGCTGTCCTCGTCGGATTCGTGCCTTCGGTTGAGGTTGGAATGGCCCTGCACAGCAGATTTTAAAAATGTACAGTTTAGTCCATGTTTGCAGAGCACCAGGGTAGCAGTTAAGACAATGTTCCTTTCCTACCCCGCCCCCCCCCAAATATTCACACAGCCTTCCAAAAATGTACTTTGCAAAACATTAACCAAGTTGGGGGATTATGCATTCCCTTCGCAATGATAAATCCTTCAAATACTTACGCTGATTTTTTACCAAAGGTTAGAGGCAAAAGTACATGACTTTGGAATTCCATGACTGCAACTCATTACAAGCATTGGCTGTAAAAAGAAGATTGTGTTGGGACTGGGGTGGCAGTACTAAGGAAGAGGGATTTGTTAATTTCTCTGCATACCCTGCATGTTTTCCCTGCTCAAACAGAGCCCTCTGGCCCCTTTTAGCCCTGGCAGAAGGGGAAAAGAGGTACCATTTGGCTGTGGTCACACGCACCAGTTGAAGTAGAGGGGAAGTGAGGCTATTTCCTCTGGAGGAATTTGACACACAGTTGCAAGGTCACACATCCCTTTGTAGCTGCAGGCTCAGCCCATCACTGTGTGATCAGACACAACCACGGGTGAGTCAGGGTTTTTTTGCCATTTGTTTCCCATGTGCACAAATGAGGAATTTATGCACTGAGGGCTCCCTACGGAGTACGCGATGTTGCGCATACTGTGAAGGGGAGGGGAAAAAATGGCACTGAGTCGGGATGGCATGATCAGATCATCCTTATGGCATGAGAGTGTGCTTGCGTGATCAGACAGGGGAAAGTCCATCTGTGGCCCGTTGGAACCCATCAGAGCCGGACTTTCCATGGTGTCCTTTAACGCTGCTTCTGTGGCAGAGCAGCAGAGGTTGCCAATGACTGCGGGACGCTTTCCAAATGTTGCTGTTTGATCGCGCCCTTTAGATCCATCAGGCATTTGCAGCTATGTCGGATCTAAAAGCGCGTGTGATCGCAGCCTTTCTGTGTCTGTCTCCCCCCACCCCCTACTGAGACTAAAAAGGTTGATTAGGGAAGTGGTTTGTATACAGGACTGAGGCTGCATTCAGACCACCAGAGACTCTGATTCACATGTTCCGAAAGTGAACTCATTGGCTCCTTCTCCCTTCTCATCCTCCTGTACTCTGCTGATGTGGAAAGAACAACAGACTGGCCAGGGAACAGGCCTAGGCCTGATTAAAACTTTGGTCGGGCTGTTTTGAAAAGTTTGGTCATGAAGGAATTATTTGTAAGTAGACAGAAAGGCGTTGCAACGCAGTACAGCAAAGTGCAGAGTTCCTAAGAAATCACAAAGGAGGGTCACACAGAGGTTGCTTGCTGTGACTCGGCGTCCTAGAGTCATCTTGTGGAAACAAAGACGTGCCATTTCGCTAACCTCTGCAAAACCACAACGCCTAAAAGTCACACGGCATAACCAGAAAGGAGGAACCATTTGTCGTTTTTATCAGGGTATAAAAGCCTTATGTGATGGAGTTCAGCAGCCTTGGGCTTTAATGTTGGGGTGATCCCTCTCAGCTCCTAACAAAAGTTAGCCTCAATAAAGATCCTCTTTCTCCCAAATTCTGAGTCCAAAATTGTAGCCTCAATAAAGATCCTCTTGCTCCCAATTCTGAGTCCAAAATTGTAGCCTCAATAAAGATCCTCTCTCTCCCAGTTTTGAGTCCAAAATTGTTCTGTCGTGGCTTTTCCACCACACCGAGATTCAAGCATGCCATCCAAATGGGTCTCTTTAACAAACTGTGCTTGTCTGCAGAGTAGGAAGGGCATGAACCCTCCTCAGTTGGGTGGGAAAGTAGTTGCAAATAATCTGCATTTGCCCCACCTACAGGACAAGGAGGTGTAACTCACTCAAGGGGCTGACCAAGTCAGTATTGCCTACTCAGACCGGCAGCGGCTCTCCAGAGTCTCTGGATAAGGTCTTTCACCCCACCTATGACCTGGTCTTTATAACTGGAGATGCTGGAGTTTGAACCTGGGACCCTTCTGCAGGCCAAGCAGATGCTCTACCACTGAGCCACGGTCCCTGCACCGGCAAAACTTGAAATAAAACAAGTTACCCTTTCTCGGTGATCCATGTCTTCCAGATCACTCCTCTTTTCACTGGGGTATCCACTATCACCTCCATTTTCAGCATCCTATAGTGAAATAAACAGAGCAAATAAAGTCACAACAACACTATTTTCTTTTCTCTCTCAATGAACAAAGAAGCACCCCTGTTTTATGGACAACTGTGTCCCTTCTGGACAAGTCACATTACATCTCTATAGCCTGGTTTTTCTCATCCTAAACAGCCCTGGGCTTGGGTCACAATAATGTGATGAAATAATGTATTCATCCACAGGAACTATCTAACTCAATAGTATTCATCCATAGAAACTCACTCACTCACAAGCCCAGCAGGACAAATGGTAGAAAACAGTTCAAGAGCTGGGTCCCCAACCTTTTTGAACCTGAAGGCACCTTTGGAATTCTGACATAGCATGGTGGGCACAGCCACAAAATGGCTGTTACAAAATGGCTGCCACAAAAGGTGGAGCCAGCCACAAAGTGGCTGCCACAGCTTACCTTCAGTCACACAGTGACTGACCCAAGGTCACACCAGCAGCTGAATGTGGAGGAGTGGGGAATCAAACCGGGTCCTCTCAGATTAGAGTCTACACTCCTAACCACTACACCAGACTGGCTCTCGGCAAAGAAAAGTGCCTCAACTGACAGAACAGATCTGAGTGACAGGGACACAAGCTAAGATTTGTTTTTATATTTGAGACACACTGTCAGACTGGATCAAGACTTGGTTATCTTGGAAGAAAAGAGACAGCAGCAGCCGTGGCCATGGTTGGGTCTGTGAGACCGGCCCTTGGGGAGAAGGACGGGGGGGGGGGATTCTTCACTGCTCCCTTCACCACCTCTTTTGTTCTAACACTGGAACCCTCCACCCTCCGTTCCCTAGGTGGCTGGGCCATCTCCATCTTGCACAGTCTTCAAAGACGCACTTACCCAATCAATCCAATCCAAATACCTTTATTGGCATAAAAAGAAGAAAGGTACAAGATGGCAACTTACCCTTTGGTTGTCAAGGCCCTCGTGATCTTTGTGAACCAAATTGTCAACTTCATTAAAAACAGGCCAGTCTAGGAGGGAAAAAATTGTAAGGTTTTTTTCTTATTAGTAGGTGTCGTGTGGTGAAGAAGAGACAGAATCGTCACAGTCCCCAAAGCAGTGCCATCAAACAATCTTAAGCCTAGCTTCACATGGCATTTCTAAACACGAGTAAGTTCTGACATGTTTTTAAATTCTCTTCCCCCCTATCTTTACTGGATTTTTTAAAAAATTAGCCATGTATACCCCACCTTATTTATTTATTATATTACATTTATGAATCACCCAATCCCAGTTCTCCAGATTAGAGTCCACCGCTCCTAACCACGACACCAAACATAGGAGTGATGCCGAGAATAAAGAGGTCCCACGTCCATATATGGGAGAACAAAAATACAGATTGTTGTACTGACTGGGTGACAAGGTAGAAGAGAAGAGCTCTTACGAAGCACATCGACCTTCTGGCTATGGGGCGTTGCCGGAGAAGGAGAGGAAGGTAATGAGTCGAACGCCATGTCGCTCATACTTTCGTCTCCAGAGTTTTCAGACAAACGGAAAAGCAGAGGAGGGCGGCTGCCGGAGATAGTTCTCACTCGGGCGCTGCCACATTTCTCTTCTGTGCCCCGCACGACCGTCCGCGCTGATTCCTTCAGAAAGAAAAACAGTGGGGGAGGGATCCCAGTTTTAATGTCTGTGTGACGTCTTCTAGATAGAGGTTTTTTTGGCATATAATTTAATTGTATTTATGGTTTTTACTTTTAATTGTATTTATGGTTTTTATTATGTGGTAGGTTTTTAAAATGTTGCAGTCTGCCTGAAGTCTCTGTGGGAAAGGCGGACTACAAATGAATTAAACAAACAAACGAGTGGGTGGGGCTTGTTTTGGCTTCAACAGTTTCCCATTTCTTTAAAGTGGATCTGGGACAATCATCCTTTGCATTCAGACCATGATCGATTCCAGCCCGTGATTGATTCCATCACCCTCTCTCAGCCAATGAAAAGTCTTCTCTTCCCTCACATGACTCCCTCCTTTCTCCCTTGTTGCTCCTTATCCCCAGAATTGTCTCTTACGGCCCTATGCCAGCTCCTCAGATGCCTTGGCCTGCACTGCAGTTGGCACACTAAACCACAATGCCATCCAAACTACACATATGTAAACATTGTAAGTGCTTCTGCCTCCCCCATACATGTTTTTAAACGTTTTGTTTGCAGAATCTGAAGCAGGAGCCAGGGCTTAGCCCCACTGGGTGGCTTTGCTATCCGCATGGCGGTCAGCCATGATTAAATGACTATTAGGGTGCGTTCAGATGCGCAGATTTGAGCCGGTTTGAAACGCTTTGAGCCGGCTCAAATCTGCGCGTTCAGACAGCCACAGCTGCCTCCCGTCCCCAGCCGTCACCTACCGGACCAAATGCTGTCTCAAAGTGTCGCATTTTTGAGACCAGGTCCCAAGGTGGTTCCCCCCACCCTCTTCCGGCTCAAGCCGCCTTCTCCCCGTGTGATCGCGGAGCCTTTAAGCCCCCCGAGTCTTTAAGCCCCCCCCCGCCGCGGAAGCCTCTGGCATCCGCTTTTTGACCGCCATTTTTTTTTTACCTTTGGCAATATGCGCATGAGCAATTCTACACCTTTCCAAAAAATAAATTTTTTAAAAAATGGCCACTACTTCTCCGTTCCGGATGCCACGGAGACCAGTTTCGGGGTGAAAGTTTAAAGGGAAGTGTTCTCTCAGCGCAAGGAAGCTTGGGTGAGTGAGAGGCTTTGCTCTCCTGCTTTTGCGCATGTGCTAGATTGTATTTTTGGGTGATTGCTTATGCACATTTTGAAGCAGCGAAATAATTTTTTAAAAGCCCAATGCACGCTCCCGTGTAGACGCTGGGGAGCTGCCTGTGTGCGCTTCACGCTGGTCCGGAGTGGGGCGTTTCGAGCCGGCTCCAGCACGCCATCTGAACGCACCCTATGTCATATCCAGTGTTTTTGCCATCTCGTTTCACAAAGCCCATCAATTCCTGCAAAACAAAAACCTCACAGGGGGTCAGAGTCTTGCTGTTGTTGCGGAAAAGGACTTACAAGGAGCTTATTGCTTCGATACAAGGCGTCATTCTCTTTGGCGGAGAGATCAAAAGGCGTGAGGCCCATGCTTTTGCAGATCTTGTTGCACGCATGAGAGTGGAAGAACAGGGCCATGCCCCGCACACCTAGGGATATTCAAAGAAGCCCCATGGAGAAATCATTTCAATACACAAAAGCCCTAAATCCTCCGTAGGAGACTGTGTGTGCTTCATCACTTCTGTTGCTGCTCTCAGAACTCCTGTAGACACTAAAACGCCGCTTTACAGATGTTTATGTAGTATTTTGAAACACCTTTTTTAAAAGTCACCCTGGCAGCACGTGAGGAAGCAGCTATGATGGCTACTGCTTCAAGAAACGCAACACCGAGCTTTCACGTAACAAATCTGCCATATAGAGCAATGGAAGGATAATTATTTAGTGAGTATGTTTTTACCCTCCACTTCCACCCAGGAGCTCACAGCAACATGCATCATTTCCCCATCTTCCCATTCTATCTTCACAACAACCCTGTGAGGTAAGGTAGACAGATATAGGCAGCGGCCGCCCAAGGCAGAAAGACAGAAGGCGAGACAGACAGAGAGAGAGCCAGGCAGAGAGAGCCTAGGCTGAACTAGGATTGGAACCCAAGTCTCCTGAACTCTAGTCCAACCACTACACAACAATGGCCCTCAAAAGCGACTGGCAGGGAAAGGATGACACACTCTCAGAGTGCACGCCCCTTCACTGATGCAAACCGCTCCCTCCCCAAAGGCAGTGCACAGCACAGGACAAACGATTAAGGCTCTGTTATCCCATAGTAACAGCGTAATAACAGCCCTTTCCCACCAATGTCAGGCTGTTTTGGTGGGGGATTTTTTTACCCAAGTTGCCATCTCCAAAGTCTGTGCCACTCTCTGTGTGGATCTGAGGGTCTGTGTAAAGGTCTCCGACGCCTTGGATGTCGACGATGATCAGTTGATGCCCCGATCGCTCGAATGTGAAGTGGCTAAAAGCCTGTGGGGGGAATCATCAGGTAGTACCAGCTGAAGTGAGAAAAGACCCGCTTAAGATGTCACTGTTGCACTTTGGTAGCCACCGTAACACAGGAGTGGCACTTGAGGAAGCCACTTGACGTGAAGTAGCTCTCCGCACAGGTGCAAGACCCCAAACACCCCCCCCCCCACAAGAAGTCTACTGATGCAAACTAACTTATTCCTCTGGGAAGCTGCAAGATTCAGTTCTGGGAGCCTCTGAAAGACCAACAGACTCCCTGTATCAGATTCCTTATACCCTGGAAATCTTATTGGTCTTTAAGGTGCTTCTGGACTCGAACCTAGTGTTTCTACTGCCAACCAACATGGCTACCCACCTGGAACTATCCTCCTGGGGAACTGTTTCCCACAAGAAAACGTATTCACATGACTCTGTATTATCAGCAGCTAATCTTCAAATGGACTTGCTATATAAGACATTAAGGCTGCCATTTCTGCAGCAAACTTGGGTTAGTCAGTCTGATGTAAGTAATACACCCTGGTTTGCATGTAAACCTTTCAAGCATCTCTCCCACCTCTAGACAGGAGGAAATCTTTCCCAGAATAGTGTCTCAGTGGTTACGAGAAGGACACTGCCCCAATAGACTATGGTTTGAGAATTCAGACATTACAACCAATCAGTATGAACGATGATTAAAAAAATCAGCTGTAAACTGATCTCCGAAAGGCCAAGAGGGAAATGAGGAGATAGGTTTCCTGTGGCAAGGAGCTCCAAAGATGGGAGGTGACCATTGAGAAAGGCCTCGAGCCGCACACGTGCTGATCTTAAGTGGCAGGTAGGCCCATGCAAGGTGGTAGAGGCACCACAGGCTGCAAACCTACACCCAAGGAAGCCTTACCTGTGGGGTGAGGCGAATGTTGTCGTCTCGCACAAATCCTGAGTTTGAGTTGTACTTGATGTATTTGCCCTCGATGTAATGCTCCAGGTGAAACAGAGGCTTGCCCAGCCGGTTCTTCATTTCGATAATGCAGGTCTGGACTATGTCCACCTGGGGACGAAAGAAAGCAACTTTTGTCCAACAGCATACCTCGATCCTATCGCAGGGGGAGTGCGGTGAAGCAAACTCCTGCCAAGAAAAGCCTCCTGATCTAAGCAAACAGACTGAAGGAGCCATTTCTTTGAACAGGTGCAGAATTATCAAGACTTCCCAAGACATTTCTGCAGAACAAAACAGCACACTGGATTCACTCACAGATAACTCAGGTTTCCGTTTAAAGGGGGAGGGGGGGGAATGGGCAATTGCCTCTCACTGCAGGCAGAATCTGGATCCAATCCACCAAGAATGTCAGCTGTGCAAGTCAAAATTCATGACAGCTGCCTAACAGCACACACCAGCTCTCCTGTCACTTCTGGGCCAGCCCACCACTTAAGGTCCTCTTCTACAGCCCCACTCCCCATGTCCCCACCTGCAGAGGTGAGGTGCATTGGCAATCGCAGACAGGGACTTCTCAGTAACAGCACCTTACCTTTGGACTGCCCTCTACCTGTCTGGCTGTCCTATAGGCACTGGACCAAAGCACTTCTTTTTAACCAATGCTTTTAAACTGAGGGGTTCCATCTTGTTCAACTATTTTTACAGTCAGCTTCTCTGGCTGGAGGGCTGTTTTACAAAATCCTTTTTGGTTGCTGGATTTTATGCTGTTTTTATGGCCTGTTATCATCATTGAGCATTCTTACGTTGTAGTTTTTACGACTGTGTTGCACTGATTTTGCTTTGTGAGCTGTCTTGCGCAGGTCTCTTGAGATGCAGCAGGTAAACTTTTCTCGAGGCAATCAGGAGACCCCTGCTTTTCACAGACTGCCCGGACACAAAAAGGACAGGACCACGAGCCACCTGTGCTGCTAAAATGAAATCCAATTTGAATTTGGGCAGTATCAACAGAAATACACTGTTTGGGCTGTATCAACAGAAGTACAGTGTCCAGATCACACAAAGTGATGGTATCGCTTTACTCTGCTCTGGTTAGACCTCCCCTAGAGTATTCTGTTCAGTTTTGGGCACCACACTTTAAGAAGGATATGGACAAGCTGGAATGTGTCTAGAGGAGGGCAACGAAGATGGTGAGGGGTCTGGAGACCAAGTCCTGTGAGGAAAGGCTGAAGGAGCTCTGGGTCTGTTTAGCCCGGAGAGGTGATATGATCACCATCTTCAAGCACTTGAAGGGCTGTTATCTAGAGGATGATGCAGAGCTGTTTTCTGTTGCCCCAGAAAGTCAGGCCAGAACCAACGGGTTGAAATTAAATCAGAAGAGTTTTCGGCTAAACATTAGGAAGAACTTCCTGACAGTTAAGAGTGGTTCCTCAGTGGAGCAGGCTTCCTCAGGAGGTGGTGGGCTCTCCTTCTCTGGAGGTTTTCAAACAGAGGCAAGATTGGCCATCTGACAGCAATGTGGATTCTGTGAACTTAGGCAGATCATGAGAGGGAGGGCAGGAAGGGTTGCCTCAGTGCTTAGTTCTTGTGGCCCTTTTCTTACATGCTGAGAGAAATGTTGATTGCCACTTTGGGGTCAGGAAGCAATTTTTCTCCAGGCCAGTTTGGCCAGGGATCCTGGAGGGGTTTTGTCACCTTCTGGGCATGGAACAGTGGTCACTCTGTGTGTGGAGGAGGAGGTATTCGGGGATATTTAAATCTCCCGAAAAGTAAAAGCATCCCCTGCGCACGAGCAAGGAACGCTTAAGGAACTGGGGCGGGCCGGCGATTGGGAGGCGTGTCAGCCTTGCCACCAGAGCCGAAGGGGAGAAGCGGCGGGTCTGAGCGCCCAAGAGGTGCTCGGCCCGCCGCGGCAGCCAGAGGATGGCGGGGGGGGGGAAGAAGCAGCGGGCCGAGCACCTCTTGGGTGCTCAGGCCCGCCACAGCAGCTGGGGGAGGAGAGAAGCAGCGGGCCTGAGTGCCCAAGAGGCGCTCGGCCCATTGTGGCAGCCAGGGGGAGGGGGATGGCGGGGGGAAGAGAAGCGGCGGGCCTGAGCGCCCAAGAGGTGCTCAGCCTGCCGTGGCAACTGGGGGGAGGGGGAGGGGGGGGGAGAGAAGTGGCGGGCCTGAGCGCCCAAGAGCGCCGCAGCAGCTGGGGAGAGGAGGATGGCAGGGGGAAGAAGCGGCGGGCCGAGCACCTCTTGGGCATTCAGGCCCGCCGCAGCAGCCAAGGGGAGGATGGGGGGGGGGGAGAAGACTCACCTGTGGGTGGTTCCTCCACTCGGTGGAGCTCCTTCTCTCCCCCCCTCCATGAGTATCGCGGGTCCCCCCCCCCTTTTATATATATATATATATATTATTATTATTTCATCCATAATTATATTTAATTATTTCAATTTACAACGCAAAAACAAAACGTAAACTAGAAACTACAATGATCATCTCAATAACACCAGCCCTTGCTCGGCATCTAGTTTTCAACTGGGGTTCCTGCATGGCACACTTTTTGCATTGCCAAAGGATTCCCAGCACGGGTGTGCCAATGTTACACCTCCGAAGGCACAGTTTGAACGTAAAGCTGGACATGGGAGAGATTACCCAGGTATGTTCCTCTTCTCCCCCTCAGGGTCAGGTTTCAATCAGGCCTGGGAAGACCCTTCCTGAGTGACACACGATACTCTGGTGGTAGCAATTAATCCTACGCAGCAACACACAAACTGACTCAAGCGACTGGTGGCTCACCTGAACCTACTGAGATGCCTTAGCCAGAATCGGACCACTGGACTATCAGTACCGCATACACTGACCAGCAGCAGCTCTCTGGGGCCTTGGCTACAGAGGGGGCCTTCCCAGCACCTGTTACCTGACATCCTCTTAAGTGGGGATTGAATTTAGGACCTCTTGCGTGCAATGCAGCTGCTCTACAGATGAGCCACAACTCCTTCCCCACTAGCACCACAATTGTCACACGTTCCTACGTCCTAGAATTCGCCTCCCATTAATCAGCTTGCAAAACGTTATGGTTTGTACGCTGCTTTGAGCCACAAGGAAAGGTGGGATATAAATATTTTAATAAATAGTTAACATAATAAAGAGTGTAATAATCTCAACCCAGTGGTTTTTGGGGAAGGGGGTTTATTTGGGGGTTTTAGCCTGCTGCTTTTAAACTGGCATGTTTTTAATTATGATCTGTAAGCTGCTCTGAGTTACGAAGAAAGGCAGAATATAAATGTTTCAGTACATGAAGAAAATAATAAATCTTTAAAAGTGTATAACAGTTCAGTCTGGATTGAGTGGCTTTTGAAACTCTCTGGGTTACTTCAGTCCCCCCAAAGATGGTTTTCTCTTGCTTTTGCTCACTGGCTCGAACTAGATACCTGCTTGGGTGGCTTATGCCGATTGTACTCTTCCCCCCACAGCTTTGCCTCCATCTGGAGTCGCACATCCTCGAAATAGACGTCTCTGCTGACGGTCTCGATGTACCTCTTGGCCACATAGTTGAAGGCCCCTTTCCAGTTCTGGGTGTGCAGAAAATTGGACAGCTTTTTCCTGCAAGGAGAGGAAAAAACACATGGAGATAAACACAATGCAGAAATTGGACCCAGTACTTTGGGTCGATTCAAAGGGGCAGCAATTCATGGTGCTCTGCCATGCTCTTGCTGCTGCCAAGTTAACAGTGTGCATCTCCAGTTGTGGCCATCCCTACCCACTATATTGCAGCTTCTTTTCTTTTGCAGTGCTGGGAGAAGAACTGGTCCTGCCCAGTTGGCAAATCAAACTGGAAACCAAGAGATGGAATGGGGTGGGCCGTGACCCCAGCACAACGCGCTAGACTTTTTAATTGCCATTACAGGAGGAGCTAGGGGAGACAGACAGACCTTCCCTATGGACCACAATCCACTGGAAAGGTGTCTTGCACATTGCTCAACAGCAAGTGCACATCCGGTGTTCAATTGCTGCATGTGCTGGTGCTGGGAATGTGTAATTGGCTGTTTCTTTCTAGAACATGTGCCTGGAGCAATTCCCGCAGTGGGGAGGAGCCATGGCTCTGTGGCAGAGCCACTCCTTGGCATGCCGAAGGCCCCAAGTTCAATTCCCAGCATCTCCAGTTCAAAGAGTCAGTGATGTGAGAGACCTCCAACTGAGCCCCTGGAAAGCTGCTGCCTGCCTGAATAGACAATACTGACTTTGATGGACCAACGGTACGACTCAGTATAAGGCTGCTTCATATACCTGTTTATACCTGTTATGACGAATGCAAAGAAACTGCATGACTGGTTACTTCTATGGCAGAATCTGGTAGAATATTTAACCACTACTATTTCTCTCACAGCCTTTACCTGGATGGCCCAGACTAGGAGAAGAGAAGAGATTGGATTTATACCCCGCCCTTCGCTACCCAAAGTAGTCTCAGAGCAGCTTACAATCTCCTTTCCCTTCCCCTCCCCACGACAGACACCCTGCGAGGTAGGTGGGGCTGAGAGAGCTCTGACAGAAACTGCTCTTTTTCAAGAACAGCTGGTACAGAGCTATGGCTTGCCCAAGGTCATCCAGCCAGGTACAAGTGGAGGAGTGGGGAATCAAACCCGGATCTCCCAGATTAGAGTCCGCACACTTAACCACTACACCAAACTAGCCGAGGTCATCCAGCCAGGTGCAAGTGGAGGAGTGGGGAATCAAACCCAGATCTCCCAGATTAGAGTCCGCGCACCTAACCACTACACCAGACTGGCTCTCCTTCTCCTTTCCAGCAAGAGATTGGATTTGTACTTCACTCACTTGGAGTCTCAAAGCAGCCTACAAACTCCTTTCCTTTCCCCTCCTCACAACAGACAGGCACCCTGTGAGGCAGGTGGGGCTGAGAGAGCTCTGACAGAAACTGCTCTTTTTCAAGGACAGCTGGTACAGAGCTATGGCTTGCCCAAGGTCATCCAGCCAGGTACAAGTGGAGGAGTGGGGAATCAAACCCGGATCTCCCAGATTAGAGTCCGCACACTTAACCACTACACCAAACTAGCCGAGGTCATCCAGCCAGGTGCAAGTGGAGGAGTGGGGAATCAAACCCGGATCTCCCAGATTAGAGTCCGCGCACTTAACCACTACACCAAACTAGCCGAGGTCATCCAGCCAGGTACAAGTGGAGGAGTGGGGAATCAAACCCGGATCTCCCAGATTAGAGTCCGCACACTTAACCACTACACCAAACTAGCCGAATCTAGCCGAACCAACCCTTAGCTGGGTTGGTCCTGGTTAGTCATCCAGCCAGGTGCAAGTGGAGGAGTGGGGAATCAAACCCGGATCTCCCAGATTAGAGTCCGCGCACTTAACCACTACACCAGACTGGCTCTCCTTCTCCTTTCCAGCAAGAGATTGGATTTGTACTTCACTCACTTGGAGTCTCAAAGCAGCCTACAAACTCCTTTCCTTTCCCCTCCTCACAACAGACAGGCACCCTGTGAGGCAGGTGGGGCTGAGAGAGCTCTGACAGAAACTGCTCTTTTTCAAGGACAGCTGGTACAGAGCTATGGCTTGCCCAGGGTCATCCAGCCAGGTACAAGTGGAGGAGTGGGGAATCAAACCCGGATCTCCCAGATTAGAGTCCGCACACTTAACCACTACACCAAACTAGCCGAGGTCATCCAGCCAGGTACAAGTGGAGGAGTGGGGAATCAAACCCGGATCTCCCAGATTAGAGTCCGCACACTTAACCACTACACCAAACTAGCCGAATCTAGCCGAACCAACCCTTAGCCGGGTTGGTCCTGGTTAGTCATCCAGCCAGGTACAAGTGGAGGAGTGGGGAATCAAACCCGGATCTCCCAGATTAGAGTCCGCGCACTTAACCACTACACCAAACTAGCCGAATCTAGCCGAACCAACCCTTAGCAGGGTTGGTCCTGGTTAGTACTTGGATGGGAGACCACCAAAGAAGTCCAGGGTCACTACGCTCAGGCAGGCAGTGGCAAACCACCTCTGAACATTTCTTGCCTTATGGGGTCACCATAAACCGGCCACAACTTGACAGCACTTTACACATTTCTCTTATAACACCTGTTTCTCCATAGTAAGAACATGCCTGCTGGATCAGGCCCCGTCTAAGTCAGCATCCTGCTTCTCCAGCAGCCGAGGAATACTCCCAGGATGCCCACCCACAGGGAAGGAAGCTTATAGGTCTCCCCACAGAAACTGGTACTAAAAGGGTACACTGCCTCTGAACATGGAGGTCCCATTTAGCTATCACAACTACCGTTCTTGACAGACCTCCCACAAATCTGTCGATTCTCCTTTGAAAGCTGGCTGAGCTTGCGGCCATCAGCACATTCTGTGGCAGAGAACTCTGCCCATTCACAGCGTATCGACAGAAGAAACAGCTTGTTCCATGCCTCCTCAGACTATTCCCCTACCCGACTTACAAACAGTGATGTGGTATTACAATTAACTGAGCTTTCAACTTAAAAGACCCCATGGCCTGTTCGCCATCCCACAACTCAGTCCAAGGAACCCTACCATCAATATACTTACGTCCGGAAACACTCCCGCATCGCGCCACGGCCAAACGGCTGGAAAGAAACAGAAACACAATCAACTTCCAGAAGCTTGACTGATGTCTGGGGAAAAAATTCTGCACTTCCGCCTTTCCTTCATGGAAATAAGCTCCACCAGAGGCACGCAACCTTCTCAGGACGCAAGGAACTCTCCGCTCAGCCCAAAACCACAGCTAAAACAGCAGAGCTATGTGTGTTAGTAGGAAAATGCAGGGCTCTCCTCACCTGGGAAGCCATTTTGATCAGAACCTCATCTTCGACCCACTCCCCAGTAACAGCGTTGTACCTGCAGGACAAAATGCACAGGCTTCAGTTCATTTCACCACTCCCAGCTCTCGAATAAGGATGGGGGTCAGTGGGGAATACATTAACTGCTTAACCCAGGTTGTTAGGGGGTGGGTGGGGGTGGCCTGAAGCATTGCCACAGCAACTTCTCAATTTCCACTTCAATTCCTCCCCAGGCAAACTAGACAATTCCCCTCCTCACCCCCAGCCAGGGCTATTTTGGGGCAGGAACGCACAGGAATGGAGTTCCGGCTGGCTCCTGAGTTGGCCACGCCTTCAACCCAAACCTCTGGCCTGCCTGGCTACAGAGCGCGCTGCCCTCCCCACCTTACACACAAGAGGGAAAGGCGGCCTGTTAAAATGCCTCTTTCCCTCAGGAAGCCCCTCCAGATTCCCTTGTCAATTTCATTTCCCATCAGTCAGCTGAGAGTGAAATTGACAAGGGAAAAGCCTCTCTCTTCCTTCCCTTCTGGAGTTGGCATGTGGCAGCTGGAAAAGGGCAGGCAGGGAACCCCGGGACCTTGAAAATGCCTTTCTTTCCCTCCCCGATCAGGGGGAGGGAGAGAAAGGCATTTGACCATGCCCCCCTGCACTTCCCTGAGTCTCTCCACAATAGCGGAGAGGCTCAGGGAAGAAAGGGGCATGTGGGCATGCCTGCCTTCCTTTCCCCAGCCTGTCCGCTGTGCCTGGGTTTCCCTCCTGATCTTCTCCAGGTGTGAGATCAGGAGGGGAACCCAGGCACGTCGAAATGCCATTCTTTCCCTCCCCAATCTGAGGGAGGGACAGAAAAGCATTTACCCATGCCCCCCACGCAGTTCCCTGAGTCTTTCCGCAAAAGCAGAGAGGATCAGGAAAGGAACGGGGCATGTTCGCCTGGTTGCCCTCTGTCTCCCCAGCCTGCGTCCCTTGGCGGGTTGGCTGGGGAGACCGAGGGCAGCCAGGCAAACATGCCTGCTTCCTTTCCCAACCTTTCAGGGGGGGCGGGGGTAGGAGACTAGAAAGCCTTTCAGATCCCAGGCACTTCAGCAGCACTTTTCCTCAGCCGTCTGGTTCGGGGGGGGGAGGGCAGACAAGAAAGGCAATGCTGAATTGGGGCAGAGAAGCTGGGGGGGGAGGCAAGCTTCCATGCCTGCCCTGTGCTTTCCCAGCCTCCCTGCCTAATATGCTAATGAGCTGTGCTGTCAGGGGTGTGGCCAAATATGCTAATGAGTTTCTGCTTTGGGTGTGGCCTACTATGCTAATGAGCTCCTGCTGGGCTTTCTCTACAAAAAAAAGCCCTGCCCCCAGCATTTCCAGGCAGCTGTGGTCTGGACCCTCTCAAGCCACTCTGAGTTAATTGGCCTGACCAGGGGTCCCCACCCACTGACACCCTTCCTGAAGCCCACCAAGTGTTTTTAGAACATGGGTGGGGCCAGATGGGGCCTGCTTCTGTTTGGCCACTGGAGAATTGATTGGCTGTGCAGATTTTGAAGAGCGTTGCTTTGGCCACCACAGCACAAGGATCCTCACAAGAGGCGGCCATTTTGTGGCTAGTTTAACTTCCTGTGGCATGGCAGCCATTTTGTGGCTGCATCAACCATGCTGTGTCAGAATTCCAAAGGTACCGATAGGGTCAAAAAAGGTTGGGGACCCTGGTCTGAATCTTATAACCTTATATGTACCACAATGAGGTCAGGACTGAGCCCCAATGCCCAACCAACTGTGGATGCCATTTATTGCTTTCAGTGGGGTGTGCACCCGAACACAGACCCCTATCCACTGCTTTCAACAGGATGTACATCCTACTCCTCAAATGAGCAGGTCAGCAGGGGTGGGGATGGTGGATGACAGCCCTTTTCTGATAGACACAACCCCCTCTGGCTCAAATAGCCAGTGTGGTGTAGTGGTTAAGAGTGTCAGACTAGTATCCAGGAGACCTGAGTTTGAATCCACACTTCTTCCATGGAAGCTCACCGGCTGACTTTGAGCCAGTCACACTCTCTCTGCCTAACCTACCTCACAAGGTTGTTGTGAGGATAAAATGGAGGAGAGAACAATGTAAGCTGTTTTCGGGTCCTCCTTGAGGAGAAAGGTGGGGTACAAATGAATTAAGTAAATAAACAGTGCTCTATGTTTTCAAGTCTCAGGCAGAAGCAGCTCGTGGGGTGGGTTGCAGGGAATATCCCAACCTTCACCATAGAGTGAGAGGGAGGGGCCCCCCTAACCCATGGACAGCCAACCTGTTAGATGTTGGGCCGTGCCACCAGGTGATTTCTAGGTTACCGTTGAAGGTTTTCCTCCTTTTCTGTCTCAAGTGCTCTATACACTGAACTTCCTGTCTGTGTACACAGGGGTGAGCAAAGGTTATGTCTGCACTGCAGGAACACACCCTGTGTGGGCTCACAGCATGTACGCTGGTGCGTCGAAAGGTTTACATTCTAGGCATACTTCGCTGAGGAGCGTGCATTGCACACACCAGAGAAAGAGAAAAGCTATTTAAAGAACAGCACAGCATGTTACCAAGTGGCCACGCTATTTATAGCTTTTAAAGAAATAAAAAGTATTTTGAGGCGCCTTCCTCCTTATTGGGCTAAATGTGAAGACTACTGCAATGTGAAGACTACTGCCCTTATCACCAAAGCTTGGAGACTCAAAACTTCAAAGTTGGGAGAACCAAAAAAGGGATAAATGGAAGAGATAACAGAAGGGGGGGGGGAACGGAGGACACTTGCTAGATATTCAGAATAAGAGAGGTTCAGAGAAATGCATGTGTGTTCTTCTGACCACGATGTGTTTTGATATGAGGTGGTGCTAGGAGACTGTTTGGAAACGTCACATGGTGCAAACGAAGCAGAGAGAGTGCTACCTGGCATGAGATATACATAGATCATATCTTGCCAGTCTTAAAAGAGCTCTCGCTGACCCGTAAAGCATCTGGCCCATGGGCAACACTGGGAGTTAAATTTACATCAAGTAGCTCAGGGATTTCCCTCTCCCAGGGCTCCCCTTAACTGTCAACTGCACACCAATTCTGTCAGCACTGAACAACTAAGATGGCCTCCCGTACATCATTCTGGCAGCATGGGTTCCTTCACAGCATAAGTCCTTCCTGTGGTACCATGAGAAGTCACCGGGGGGGGGGGGGGGGGGACCTTTGCTGCAGCTCCTCCCCACCCCAGTCACTCCACCCCCACTTTCAGGAAAGAGGCTGCTGGAGTAGGGCGGAGCCAGCACATTGGTCCTGCCCCCTCACAGCCTGAGGCTTTTCACATTATGCCAGCAATGCTGGAAGGCACTAGTCTGCGGAGGCTCCCATAACACTAATATAAGGCGAGAAGGGGGCCCACACCAATAAGCCCATGACACATAGGTCTGTCTGTTCGGGCCCACCTCAGAGCTAATTAGCTGCAACGTCAAATGCTCCATCAGAGACATGGTGATTATACTTTTCAGAGTGGCTCCTGGTTTGATGGACTTCTAAGACTCTCCTTTAGGAAACCTCTTGCTACTATGTTCTCTGCCTCAAAAGTATCGGAATAGGATCTGGGAGACACAGGTTCAACTCCTCATTCAGCTATGGCTGGGTGACCTTGGGCCACTCACAGCCAATCTACCTCACAGGGTTATTGTGCAGATAAAATGGAGGAGAGTGACATAAGCCACTCTGAGTCTTCATGGGGGGGGGGGGGGGAGAAGGAGAAGAAATTGGCTTTATACCCCACCCTTCAGTTGGAGTCTCAGAGCGGCTTACAATCTCCTTCCCTTCCTCGCTCCACAACAGACACCCTCTGTGGGGTCGGTGGGGCTGAGAGAGCTCTGAGAGAACTGCCCTTGAGAGAGTCTGTACACTTAACCACTACACCAGAGTAAGGATATAAATGAAGTAAATAAATAAATAAATAGACATATCCGACTGGGTTTTGTCTGTTTGTTTTTTTAACACTCTTATGTGGAGAGCATGACAAGGAAGAAGCATATCCCTTTGACGAGTTCCCATAAAGCCAGGGAAATGCGCCAAGCACCAATCTCAGATTCAGAAGTGGATACAGACCTGTATCGGGTGGCGGGTTCTGTTTCAATGTCCTCTAGGTGAAATTCAGCCCAGGGGTCAGGCATGTGCTTTGCTTTCTCGATGGCGTGCTTCCAAGCTTCCTAAAGAAGTCAAAACTATCGAGTTATTTATACAAACGCCACACCAGGCAACCAGAAACCATCCAGCTGTATTTCCCACCCCATTTCTGAGGGCCAAACTAGACGTGACGGCATCCACAGGTCTGACCAGTGGACATCACCTCCATTTTAAAGTGATTTCAAAATGCTGTGAGGGACCACAGGGTGGCTGGCTGAGGCACTGTCACTTCTCCCACAAGCCTTTTCAAGTGCCCTAAACCAGGGGTCCCCAAACCTTTCGAGCCTGTGGGCACACCTGGAATTTAGACAAGGCAGTGTGGGTGGAGCAACAAAATGGCTGCCACGAAATGGCTGCCACAGGAGGTGAAACCAGCCACAAAATGATTGCCACAGCTTAACGTCAGTCACACGGTGCAGGTCCTTGTGCTGTGGTGGCAGCTGCTGCCAAAGCAACATTTGAAAGAAATCTGCACAACTGATCAAATCTCCATTACTGCTGCTGTTGTTATCATCACCCAACAGGCCATCAGAAGCCTTGCTGGGCAAAAAACCTAACTGGTCCTGGGTGCCATGCCGGGGACCCCCGCCCTATGCTAGCTCCATAATCCTGACACGTCATTCAGTCTTGGGAAAGCCGGGGGGGTGGGGGGGGAGGCAAGCTGGATCAGAGCTGTGGCTCCCGGAAAGTGGGTTTTACCTCGACCCCTGAAAAATTTCCCCCCATTGCAACTACACTGGGTGGCTTCAATTAGAGAAATGGTGCAAAGGGAAAGAATTAAGCACCGAAGCATAGATGGTTTTGAATGATGGTCCTAGAGAAGACACTTGAGAGTCCCTTGGACTGCAAGGAGATCAGATCAGTCGATCCTAGAGGAAATCAACCCTGACTGTTCCCTGGAAGGCCAGATCCTGAAGCTGAAGGTCAAATACTCTGGCCACCAAATGAGAAGGGAGCCCTTCCTGGAGAAGACCCTGATGCTGGGAAAGACGGAAGGTCAAAGAAGAAGGGGGCGGCAAAGGATGAGATGGCTAGACTGTGTTATTGATGCGACAAGCAGAGTTGAGCAAGCTCCAGAGGGCAGCGGAGGACAGGAGGGCCTGGTGTGTCAGACTCAACTGTGCGACTGAACAACAACAAAAAAACCCAGGACTGCATCCCACTCCAACCAGCCCCCCCCCCCCCCCCGCCTTTCTCAGGTAAGACTGCAGTTGGGGTATTAGATCATAGCCCCTTACCTTGGCCCGAAGACCCTGGCTTACCCAGTTCCCCTCCAGGGAATTTCCTTATCTGCTGACTTCACCTGCCCTCATCCTTATTTGGCAGCCAATCCTTCCTCCGCTTTGTTATCTTACATCAATTTCAAAGCAGTATAAATCAAGCTGAAGCATGTTCTTAATGCAACTTTTAAAAAAGCCAGTCCAAGCATATGCAGTGTAAGAACATGAAAATGAAAACGCCTTTTAAAATGCTAACCCAAAACACCAAAGCTCTCTCCAAGCAGCCAAAGCAGATGTTAGTCAATAAGTGATGTAGATGAATATGACAACTTCAGAGAAATGGCTGTTTGGTTCAACAAACTGTTGTTACTACAGGAATGCAAGGATTTTTCACCAGTTGGTTTAAATTCTATCCACTCCTTCCCCCTTTGTCTTTGTACTCATCAAAATCAAAATCATCCTTCTACTTTCAACCCCAGCTCAGGTTAAAAAGGTAAAAAAGAGGGAGAGAGAGCGAGCGAGCAAAATCACCCCCTGGTGCTGAGTCTTTGCAGAGATCATCCCCTCCTGGATTAATGGAGGACAGTGTCCATCAATGTCCATCAGTGACTGAGCTGTGACAGTTAAATGGAACCTCCATATTTCAGGGCAGCTTAGCTCTGAATACCAGTTAGTGGGAAGGGGGAACAACAACAGTGCTGGGATTTAATCTCCATGCCCTGCTTGTAGGTCTTCCAGAGACATCCAGGAACTGGGATGCTGACCCACTGGACTACGAACCCAGAAAAACTGTTTTTCTGTAAGTGGTTCTCCCACAGATGAACAAATGATCCAAACAAATGGAGTGACTGATAGTATTTGTCTCGATCACAGAATCAGCTCCCTGCCCAGAGAAACACGTGGGCCAATTCTGCAGGAAAGACCCATCACGCAAATAAGCTGTCATTTATTCTATTCTAAGCAGAGTTACACCCGTCTAAGTCCTTTGAAATCAATGGGCTTCGAAGGGTGTATCTCTGCTCCGGCACTGTTAAAACATCAGCGCTGTTGTTGCCGTCAGCACTTTTAAACATTAGCATCAGCTACTCAACAAAAAGCCACTCCACATGACTTAAGGCCATAGAGACTCAGCCGGCTGTGGGTAAGGAGGAGTGTATCTTTGTCACCCAAGGCCGTTCCAGAATAAGCATCACTCCCAGCTGACAAGTTCCAAGCAACTGGCAGCTTATGGAAACAGTGTGATTTTTTTCAGAGAGAAGCTGTGCTGGTCTGCAGTAAAAGTTGAGTCCAGGAGCATCTTAGAGATGAAGAAGAGTTTCAGGGCATGGGCTTTTGAGTCAAAGCTCCCTTCATCAGACACAGTAGAAATGGAGATCTGAGTCCTTTTATTGCAGTCCAAAGGTGGGAGGGGTGTAAAGGATGCATAAGGTACAATGCAGAGGGGAAATACTTAGGGGCAGAACATTAGAATCCATAGTGAGATGAACCTCCTATGTCCTTATTTAGCCCTGAACACAAAAGCAACCTTGAAGAACATCTACAGAACCAGTTTTTTTTAACAAAAACATTCATAGTGATATTATGTAAACTAACATGCAAACCATAAAGTGCATCATTGCATTAAAAGACATACAGAATACAAGTGGGAAATAAACCCTGCTGAGATACAATCTTAAAGGGACCGAGCCAATGGGCTGTAAGAACAAGCAGCATTCTCTGCAACAGACAAGTCCCTCAAAATGTGAAGACGTCAAGGTTTGTACTACAGGACAGGCCTGTGTGGAATCAACGTCTTTATCAAGCTATTAGTCTTCATAAGGCTTGTGGGACTTCCACCAGTCTCCCAGAATTCACAAGCACATGGTGGCAAGTGTCCTGTCGTGATTAGCTTGAGGTTTTTGTTCTTACAGCCTAAGAGGGCTGCTTATTGGCTCGGTCCATTTAAGACTGTCTTTCAGCAGGGTTTATTTCCCGCTTGTATTCTGTATGCCTTTTAATGTAAAGATGCAATTTGTAGTTTGTGTGTTAGTTTATACAATATCACTATAAATGTTTTTGTAAAAAACAGATTCTATTTACATTCTTCAAGGTTGCCTTTGTATTTTTGGCTGATTATATCGTTGGCAGCCTTCTCCTTGCTTGTTTCCTATTTAGCCCTGGGCAGTCCATTGTTCTGAACAGGGTGGCACAGTTCAAACTGTCACCTTCTTCACATTGTTTCAAGTACGTGCAAAGAATGGCAAGGGTTCACTGCCACAAGCATGACACAATATGGACACGACAGTTATGGGCAGAGACTTCAAGTGAGGGCCAAATGCCCGACAGAAACCTGCTTCCTGTTTTGCCAATTTCTGCTGGCTGCCCTCTTAGCTTTAAATGTCATGAATGAAATTAATTAAAAAAACAAGCAAACAAACTACCAGACTCTCTAAGAAACATTGTTGCATTCGGTTTTGACCTACCCGGCTACGGTCAACCACACAGCCATGCTTAGCAAGTTGCGGCGTGCCGTTCTGAAGGACATACACGAGAAACATTAAACAGAAGACATGTTCACACCAACGTTTAGGAACATTTGAACTAAAACATGCTGAAGTCACACAATGGCGACTTCAAAAATCGTCTTTTTCTAACAGTGGGTTTTCCCACATTCTCATTTTTCTCGCTTGTAGGTTCCTATTTCTTTGGGGTTCAGCTCTGCACGTGTTTTGCTCTTTCTAGTGGTCGATTTGATGTTACACCAATTAATGTCCAGCGTATCTCCCTGCAGATGTAAGCCACAGGTTTTTTTATGCTGGACATAAACTAGTGTAATATTGAATGGACCCCTGGAGGGAGCAAAACACGTTATAAGAGAGGGAAATGAGAAAGCCAAAGAGCCCAAAATTCAGAAAACTGAGTAGACTTTTAGACTTTTTAAAATTAACAGAGCATAAATGTTGGCAAGTTATTATCTCCTTCACCGAAAGGAAGTGAAGCTGTTAACTGGAAAAACGCAAGGACGGATTAACAAGTGCTACGCGCAGGTACAAAAGACAACGTTATTCTCGTTCTTTGACTGAGAAAAGAAACCTAAACTCCTCCTTAGATCTTGATTGACACCACTGAATTTCTGACAAAAATTCCTGTCTTGCCATCTTGTCTCAAATGTCCGCCCAAAAAGCATCTCATTGAGGATTTTCTTAATATATTATATAAAGATGGCCACACTTGAATCACTTTCTCCAATAATCTCCATGACACCTTGTTTCTGCACTTGGCATTACCTAGCAATATCTAATCCAGGATTTTTACAGCCTTAACTCTTCCATTGCCCTAGCCTGGATGGGCCAGGCTAGCCCAATCTCATCAGCTCTCGGAAGCTAAGCAGGGCCAGCCCTGGCTAGTATTTGGGTGGGAGGCCTCAAAGGAATACCAGGGTCATGCCATAGAGGCAGGCAATGGCAAACCACCTCTGAACGTCTCTTGCCTTGAAAACCCCAAGAGGAGTCACCATAAGTTGGCTGCAACTAAACAGCACTTTCCACCACCACCAGCTCTTCCATGAATAAAAAAATGCATTTGTGCCTCAATAACCATATCTGTGCATCTATAAACTAGTGTCACACACTATGATTAAATGGCCCGTGCGGTACGTATACAGTGCATGGAATTTGTGTTAGAAGGAAAAAAGTGCCACTGATACCAGGGACGAAAACAGGCACACCAAAACAATCCATAATAACAGCATACGGAAACAAAACAGGGCCAAATTTGCTCATCCCCATTTGTAAACTCACAGGAGGCCTGCAACTGAGCGATGTTTTCCGGCATGAGTACAGTACTCGTTACAAACACACAGCTCTGCTTTGCACGTACCCCCCCTCCCCCCGCAAACACCAGCCTGCACATCCCAAGAACACAACTGGTGTCAAGTCCACCCATTAGTCCAGAGCTCCACGAAGGGGCAAGCCAGACCTTTGGGACCACACAAAGAAGCTGTACTTTTCATCCCAGCAAGGCAAGTTACAAAGCAGATAAAGGAAGCTTTGCCCTCTGCCCTTCAAGCAAGCCAGCCAGCTCCGAGCACCCAAGAGCCTGAGGCGTACCTTGAAGTGGAACGAGTTTCGAGGAGAAGAGCTGGAGGAGTACTGCTCGTTTTTGACCAGGTTGCTGTAGTAGTCGGAGACTTTGCCATTCACGGCCTTGACTGAGACGGGGTCGTCCGTAATTGGGCAGATGTAGTAGGCGTCTTCTTCATCGCTGTCGCCGTCATGGTAATTTCCAGAGGCCGCTTTTGTTACTTTGGCATTATCGAGGCATTCCATGTGGAAGATGAGGTCTTCGTCTGCCATGTCTGTGGGAGAGCGGTTTTGCACACGCGACAGTTGAAGCAGCCAGTATTACAAATGGAGGGACCTGGAAAACAGGAGTGGAGAAAAATGAGTCTCTACTTGGGGTTGGGGGAGTGAGCAGATAAGGTGCTCTGGGGTTGCATAGAGATGTGACAACAAACATAATCCAGGGAGGTGCAGTGGGCTTAGAGGGCCAGATTAGGACTAGAGGGGACACAGTGTTCCCTCTAAGCTGAGTTAGTGTGAGCTAACTCTCAGTCTTTTAGCCTCCGGCTCACACATTTTTGTCTTAGCTCAGGAAGGATGGCTCCAGAGCAAACTAATTTATGCAGCAGCCAAATCGCTCGCTCACAACTTTAATGCTAGTAGCTCACAAAGGAGAATTTTTGCTCACAAGATGCCACAGTTTAGAGGGAGCATTGGAGGGGAGTCAGGTTCAAATCCCAATTTAGCCACAGGTGAGTACAGGCCAGTCAGTCTGTCTCGCTTGTCTAACCTGTTGTTAGTGTATTAAAAAATGGAGCAGAATTATGTATGTCCCCCCAAGCTCACTGGAGGAAGGGTGAAAATAAAAAAAAAATAGATAAACAAACCCACAGAACCAGATAACAATATCGGCTGGAACTCATACTCGGAATCTTCTACATGCAAAGGCCAGCAGTTCTAATGCTGAGTGAGGGCCCATTGTTTTAAAACTGCAGGTTTTTAGTTTAAGAAGACTTGGATTCGAATCCCCTGCAGGGCCACAAATTTCACTGGGTGACCGTGGGGGAGTTTCATGCCCTCTCAGCTGTACCTGCTGCCCAGGATTGTTGTGAGCTTAAAATGGGTTTGTGGGCTTGCCAGCTCTGAGTTAGGAAATTCCTGGAGATTTTGGGGTGGAGTCTGGGGAGGGCAGGGTTTTGGGAGGGGACGGATTTCAGCAGGGTACAATGCCGTAGAGCCCACCTTCAAAAGCAGCCATTTTCTCTACAGGAACTGTCCTCTGTCACCTGTAAATCAGTTGTTCTAACCCCGGGAAATCTCCAGCCACTACCTGGAAGTTGGAACCCTCATGGGGTGGGATCATATACCTTACCCTGAGCTGCTGGGAAGGGCAGATGTTAAAAAAACCCATAAAAAAATAAACCCTCCTCATTATATTCTGCAAAACGGCTGATTTATAAATTTACAGTTTATTGTTGTTTTAAAAATATATAATATAGAATACTATCACAAGTTTCCCCTGCCATTAACCCAGCCTATCCCTAAATAAAAGGGGAGAGGGGGGTAATTGAAGCTCCTTCCAAACAGTTTTATGTTATATTTCACATTCAGCCCCAGTACTATTTTATTATAGCAGTTCAAAAGCAAAACATTGCAAGCAGATAAATAGGTACCCCTTCGGTGGGACGGTAACAGCGTTCCGTGAGCCTTGGCATTTAGTTATGCCGGCTGCATGACCATGGAGAAGTCTTCGGACACCGCTGGCTCTTCGGCTTGGAAACAGAGATGAGCACCGCCCCCTAGAGTTGGATTCGACTGGCTTTTGAGCAAGGGAAACCTTTACCTTTACTACTTTATTAAATGCCTGCATCCCCCTCTATTATATGTGATTTCCCACCCACCCCTTCACTGCTGGATCTAACAGCTCTTCTGTCCAAGTGTATATATGTGGCGGAGTTCCAGCTAATTTTCTGAGCTGCTTTCCGTATGATACTGTCAGCCTTTGAGAGGGGAATGGATTTACTCTCAACGAACGGTATAAGTTGGCTCTGTGACTCCTTGCTACCTACGGCTGGACCTCGCCTGGCCTTTCAGGGAGACAAACAAGAGCCCCAGCTGGGAGGGCAGGTCTGGGCACGGCGATGTGCCGCATTTATCTAGTGCAAAGTTGTTGCTTGCATCACCTGCTCCGCCATCTTGTGAAAGAAGCAGGAACAAATCAGCACAGCTCTCCATGGCTCCCTGACGTCTATCCTTGGGAGGGATACCTCGGATATGTATTTTTAAAAAGAGAGTAGTAGCATTTTAAACAGTGTTCCCTCTAAGCTGAGTTAGTGTGAGCTAGCTCACAGTTTTTCAGCTTCTGGCTCACATATTTTTGTCTTAGCTCAGGAAGGAGGGCTCCGAGTTCAGAGCAAACTAATTTATGCAGTAGCCAAATCGCTCGCTCACAACTTTAATGACAGTAGCTTCCAAAGCAGATTTTTTGCTCACAAGACTCCACAGCTTAGAGGGAGCATTGAACTGACAGATTTTTTTCCCAGTGTAAACTGAGCAAAATGTAAACCCTAATCAGCAAGGTACAGACTTCCTCATGGGCTACTCTGTCAGTTCTCCTTCTTTTAGAGACAAAAAGAAGGGGAAAGCATTACCTTTCAGTAGACCAATTTCTAGCAGAGACGTCGAGTGCCCACTTCCATACCGTGCAGAATGCTTCTTCAGGCAGAAGGCAGCAGTGAAATGGGGGTACAACGTCACACGTGCTACCAGAGTGGTAAAAATCCTGTGGAAACAACGGATCCCCTTTTACCTCTGATACTAAGGCCCAATTTACACCTCCCCTCTGAAGTAGTTTGACTGCTGTCTTTTCCCACGGCTGGTTTCAAATTTCACTCCAGGGGGTCTGAAGAATACTAAGCAACAGCATTTGTTTAAAGCAGTATAATGCTAGCTTGACCACAGGAGGGCAATTAATGAATGTAAACAGTAATTTATAAACTAGAACCAGTATGGTTTGAAGCTAGAAACAGGTATAGACAGTTTTTTTTAAAACTAGAATGATTCTAGCGGGAAAGTCAGATGTACATTTGACCTAAGAACTGGCCCACTGTAAAATCTTCTTATTTGGGATTTATTTGTTTATTAAAACATTTCTATCCTGCCTTACTTCTTGGTTCCAGGCAGCATAGAACAATAGTTAAAACATCCCCAGCTAAAATGAAAGATAAAATCTCAAGCCCCAAATCTCTCCCCTCCACTTAAAAGATGCCTAGTACATTCTAATGCCTTATGAAGTCAGCCAAAATTAGACACGGTCCAACACTAAACAGTTCTCTGATGTTAAAACACACACACACTCTCTCTCTCTTAAGATTGTTTAAACTTGATAAAAAAAATTCAGTTGAAGAAAACAAGACGCAGCATTGCTATAAAAATATCAGGAAGAAAAACACTCCCAGTGAAAAGAAGGTTATCATTATTTATTTAACATATTTTGCCTCTGCTCTCTTTGTTAGAAACATCTGACACATCTTGCAACAGCATCGTTAAAGCCCATATCCACTAGAATAAAAAACCAGATAAAAGAACAGGTGAGCACACGCCCAAGAAGGGGAATCTATGCCAGAAAAACAAACAGCGCATTAAAACAAATCAGGAGCTTTAAAACACAAAAAGCAGATGAAGCTGGGAAATTATCATGTAATAGCAAAGCAGTGAGAGACAAATACACAGTTCAGTAAAACACCTGAGAGAGTAAAAGGGGTTTTAATCAGACGCGTACAGCTTGACACCAGGGGAACCCACTCTGAGGTGAGAATACCAGGACTAAGGAGCCACAACAAAGAAGGCCCTGCCTTTAGTTGTCCAATTTGCCTCAGACCATAGCCTCTGTCAGCACAGTCTCTATCAGCTAATGCGTAGGTTCAAGAGAGCAGGCAGTATTCCAAGAACCCTATAATGTCATGCTTCCTTCTTGTCTGTGATTGCATTCAGACAGCTCTCTTGAGCCGCGCCAGGCACTAGTGCCTGGTGGATTTAAAGTGCACGTCCAGACATCAATGTCTGGGAAACATGCTGCTTCCATGATCAGCTTGTCGATCCCCGTCAGGGAGCCGTACTTAAAAGATAGTGGTGAAAAGCCCAGTTCTAAGCTGGCCGACGGGCCAATGCCAGACTTTCTGCCATCTGGTCATTCCACCAGCGCGCAATCAGCCCGTAGGGATGAGACCATCCCAAACAGCCACCATTTTAAAAAAATCTTAGTGATGTGTGCATAACCACTTAAACGATCCAGACAATGTAAGGTCCCCTGATAGTTATGCACTTTGTTAACTGAACTGGTACACAAAGAAAGGTACTGCTGGCGGTGCTTTTACTGTTTAAGTCCGTGCATGTGCGGAAAAACAAGTAGACAGTGAGGCACATATGCGCATGCGCAAACAGGATTTTTTTTAAGGCTTCTTAAGGTGGATGCTGTCTAGACAATCCACCGCGGAGTCACACACGGTAAAGCAATTCACGGGGGAACTGTCTGGTCGTGCAACGCTGGATAAAAAAGATCTAGATCAAATTACAGCCAGGCCAATAGCGGGATTAGCTGCCCGTCTGAACACACCCTATGAATGCCAATGCCAGAGCACATTCTGAAGTTTCCACAACTGTTAGCAGCAGTGTTTCTTCTAAGCAGAGGTACTATGAGCTAGCTCACAATTTTTTAGCCTCCCGCTCATACATTTTGGTCTTTGCTCAAGGAGGATGGCTCCAGAGCAAACTAATTGATGCAGCAGCCAAATCACTCGCTCACAACTTTATTGCCAGTAGCTCACAAAGTAGGATTTTTGCTCACAAGAAGACTCCACAGCTTAGAGTGAGGACTGGTTAGGGCAGGGGTGGGCAATTGTTTTGGCTCAGGGGCCACTTTGTGGGAGCGGAGGTTAGCGGAGGGCCACACCTTTTAAAATGATTGCATTCATTAGTTAACTTTGCATTTCAGAAAAGGTATAAATTGTATCATAAAAATCAATACATATAAATTAAATTAAATAGTGGTAGTTTTATTCAATTTATTTATTGTGCTAATTTCATATCATCTATAGCTGCAAGCACATTTAATTTTAGAATCAGTTTAATGAGACAAATGTACCCTATCACACTTTTCTACAATTGTTTTGAATTCAGAAGTGAGATTGCTTGTTGAGAAACCACGTGGCTGACTGTCTTGGCGGGCCGCATGTGGCCCGTGGGCCGCAATTTGCCCACCCCTGGGTTAGGGGATTGTCTGTAGACACTCAACGCAGTTCTGTCTGCAAAATTAAGCTGGTTGGCACCTCTCAATGCTTAGACAGGAAAGTACATAAGTATTTCATCTATGCCAGGGGTGACAAACATATGGCCCAGGACCAGAACCGGCCCGTCCAGGGCTTTTATCTGGCCCGTAAGCAATTAGTGTGAGGGAGGGAAGGCAAGCGGCTGCTCTGGGTGGAAGCTGGCACATGGGGTGTGGTGTGTGAGGTCGAAGCTGTCAAGAAATGGAAAGGGAATGGCTAGGTGGCAGGACTATGAGGCTGAGGTAGAATAGCGCGGGGGGAATGGCGGTGAAGATGGAGGAAGAGGAGGCATGATGTTTTTTTCCCTTCCCGCCTCTTTTGACTGCAGCTCAATTATGTCGTGGAGGGTGGGGGGGGGGGCGGTGACCTCCCTTCTTCTCCACATCTGTACTCAGCCCATGAATGAACAGGGGTCATGGGAGGACAAAACCCACCCCGTGGACTTGGAGGTTTCGGAAACAGCCTCTCTGTCACTCAGACCTTCCCCTCAGCCCCGCCACTTCTGTGGGAAATGCAGGAGAGATGAGAATTGGGGGTGGGAAATTTGGGAGAGCCAAGTTCAGACCTCCCCTCCTCCTGAGCCAGGAACCTGTTGTCTGGGTCACCTGGAGCTGGTCACTCCGCCTGGACCACCTCACAGGGTTCGTTGTGGGGATGGGCCAGTGGAGGGGCTAGTCTGGTGTCCCTCCTCAAGATCCTCAGAGGTAGGATGGGGGAAGTGAGGAAACAAGGAGGGAGAGATGGATTGTAGCCATGTTTGGCTGCTAAGGCTGGGCGTATTGGGGGGGGGATGTTGAAAAACTACCTTATTTACTTGCAAGGATGATGACTCATCTCCTAAAAGTTGTAAATATACAAAAAATAACTAATTTGTATGGAAATGTAAGATCCCCCCCCCTTTACAGTGTCCCTTGGGAAAAACCTAATCTTCCATATGATTAAATACATTAATTGGGGCTTCTGGGGGTGACCCAGTAAATCAATTGCTTTCACTGCTAGGAATCAATTTCTTTTGTTCGTATTTTGAGAAAAAATAATATTGCTACTTCGGTTTGCCTGTGTCCTTTATAAAGTTTATATCTCTGGTACCTGGCATGACATTTTATGTCACACATGGCCCGGCCTGACACAGTAACATTTATGTCAGATCCGGCCCTTGTAACAAATGAGTTCAGCACCTTTACTCTATTGTGTTCTAAGGCCTTCACAATAAAAGAGGGATAAAAATGTCACCCATTTGGGTAGGCCAGTCTTAAGGTATTATTATGTTCCTGGCCTGTTTGCGGAACTCAACGCCACAGGATGTCACCATAGCTGCTAGGAAAATACAAATCCCCCTTTCCTTTGTGCTTTAGCATAGGTCGAGCAGCATAACAACCACCAAGAGCTGATTTAGTCAGTTCTATTTTAATATCTGCCTTGCTTCATTAGTTCCTCTTCTTTACACACATGCCAATGCGCTGGGGCATCTAAGGGACAGCTAAAGGCCCCTGACACTCTTCCCTAGAACTGGGAGCCATTTTGGCCAGCCAACATGGACCGTTTTAGCAGCCTGTGTGTGCCAAGTCCAGTCTCTCGCTGACCCACAGCTGAGGCAGGCAGCTCTGAAAGTTTGGCACCCTAGCAACGGCCTACTTAGCTTCTGCAGTGGATCCAGCCTTGTGCAGCCGAAGAACCCCAGCTCGGAACAAAAAAGGGGCACCTAAGGCCTAAGAAATAACTGGCAATGAAAGCAAATAAATTACTTTGGGGGCAGTAGTTAGCGTTGCCAGTCTCTAGGAGATCTCCCAGAATTACAATGGATCTCCAGATGACAGAGATCTGCTCCCCAGAGAAAACAGCTGCTTTGGAGGGTGGACAATATGGCAGTGCACCCCACTGAGGTGTTTCCCCAGGCTCCACCCCCAAATCCCAAGGAATTTTCCAACCTGGAGTTGGCAACCATAGCAACATTTGTTGTTGTTGCAGGGACTTCCTCTTTGTTTTCCTTCTCCCTGGGTCTTGAACCAAAAGAATGCAAAAAAGGGAGTTTGCAGATGCTTACCTGGGAGAAATTCTCGGTGTCTAGCAATCCGTTAGACCCCCAATATTTTCCAAGCTCCGCAGGCTACCGACCAAGGAAGAGTCTCCTGCTCCAGCCCCAAAGCACAATCTTAACATTGTGCCGTCAGCAGAACTGAAATGTTTCTGAAACGCGTCCAGCTTCTCCCCACTTATCTCCATGACAGGCAGAAGGCTGTTGCGGAGTCTGGCAGAGAGCCGTTTGCTGCCCTGAGAAAGAACTCCCTGTGCTTCTTCCGGGCTCACAACAACCACAAAGGTGCCAGCTGGACAGACTTCACCAACCCCGCGGACCTGACCCAGACCTTAATCAGTCCAGAGCGGTGGTGGCGGCTGTGCTCTGATGTGACCCCCTCTTCCCCTTCCTTGGGCCAAAACAAAAAACAGAGAGACCGGCTGTTAAATCTTGAGCACCTTTGCAACGGCCATCTGTCAAGGTCTGGCCCACGCACAATCCAAAGCTATTCTGGCTTCTCCAGCAAGGTATGTATTACAATGGTCATCCTGATACTTAAATATACTGTTGGCTTTTGCAAGCAGTGGAAATGATACCAAATTAAAGCCCGTTTTGCATGGCTTCGCATTATTTATAGTTCCATCCTAAGTTACACCCCTTGTACATCCATTGACGTCAAGGGTGTAACTCAGCATATGGCTTTCAAAAGACATGGCTGGTACTCTCTTAACTCCTGAGGACTAGAAGCCATGATTCACCTTCCTTGGGTTGTTGGGGTTTTTTTTAAATTAAAGCCAAGATTCTCAGGATGTGGGACTCTGGACCTAGGAGCGATTTTGGCTGCTGGGACCACAATATGTACACACACGGGTGTTTAAATATTCACCAAATGTACTCCATTTATCTGCTGACTGTCCACAAATGCACTCAGAGCAGAGAACTTTACAGGTCATGAATCTATGACGTTTTATTTTCTGTTCCAAGGTGAGGTGGAACTAGGAACATTTATTTTAAAGAAACACAACAGAAAAAAGATTCTACGCAGGAAACTATGGCTACCAGGGTTTTTTTTAATGGCCTTAAGAAACAGGGTATTAAAAATAAATAAAGGTGTGAGAATTCTGGCCACCTCTCCCCAGGCCTCAACAAAGGAGATGTGAGTTACAGCCAATGTTCCCTCTAAGCTGAGTTAGTGTGAGCTAGCTCACAGTTTTTTAGCCTCCAGCTCACACATTTTTGTCTTAGCTCAGGAAGGATGGCTCCAGAGCAAACTAATTTATGCAGCAGCCGAATCACTCACTCACAATTTTAATGCCAGTAGCTCACAAAGTAGAAGTTTTGCTCATGAGTCTCCACAGCTTAGAGGGAACATTGGTTACAGCCCCTTCACAAGCTCTGAGCAGCCATTCTGGGTGTCTCCTCGTCCACTGGCCGTACTACGTTGGAGAAGAGATGCTTGTGTGGTGATATGATTGCCAGCTTCCAATACCTAAATGGTATGGGGTGGATATGTTTTTGGTCATGTCGGATGACAGGACTTGGACTAATGGACATAAACTACAGCAAAGGAGATTTTGACTAATTTTGAGGAAGAACTTCCTGGTGGTGAGGTGTGTTTGACACTGGAACAGCCTTCCTCATGAAGTGGTGGATTTGTCATTGCTGGAAGTTTTTTAAAGTATTGACTGGATACCTACTAGTTAGGGATGTTATATTTGTAGTTACTGCACTGGCAGAAGTGTGGACTAGATGACCCCGGTGGTCCCTTCCAACTCCAAGATTAAATAAACACACCATGACACTCCAAGGGGACTGGGGGTGGAATTCTAACTCAAGAGGGACATGCACCCCCCTCCACGACAATATGAGGCTACCACTATTAGTCTACCTGAATCCAAACTTAGTATACTCTCCAAAAAGCGCAAAGCAAGAATCTTCTGGTTAAAATTAACTGAAACAGCCATTTTTCCAAAAAGTTTATCTCACTTTCTACCAATTGTAAAAAGACTAAATACTGAGAACTCAAGCAAAAAAAAATAAAACTGTAGGCAGCCCCAAGGTAATAACAAATAGGCAGACAGAGACCACCCTTTAAAATATCATGGAAGGCCAGGCCCACCTTGACTGTCACTCCAGCTGGGGACCTTCCAATGTCTCTTGAAACACTGAGAGAAAGAAGAGAGAGGAGAAAGAAGAGATTGGATTTATACCCCGCCCTTCACTCACTCGGAGTCTCAGAGCGGTTTACAAACTCCTTTCCCTTCCTCTCCCCACAACAGACACCCTGTGGGGTAGGTGGGGCTGAGAGAGCTCTGAGAGAACTGCTCTTGAGAGAACTGTGGCTTGCCCAAGGTTACACCAGCAGCTGCATGTGAAGAGTGGGGAATCAAACTCGGTTCTCCCAGATTAGAGTCAGCACTCCTAGCCACTACATCAAACTGGGAGTTGGTGACTGGAGTGGCATGCTCAGCCTCTGCCATTTTTTTCTCTAACTGTGGTTTGGGGCCTGCTGTCCCGAGCAGATTCCCCCCATGTCTCCCATCACATTCTTGCTATTGTTTGTCCCAATCCCAGGAGCTTCCTTCCTGGGTTGTCTTCCTTCTTGTGCCAGGCGAGTCACCCCCCAGAACAAAGGCCTGCTTCCGGCTTCAAGCAACCAGGGAGCAAACCTGAAATTCTGTCCCGGGGGTCCCCAACCTTTTTGAGCCTTGTGGGCACCTTTGGAATTCTGCCACAGCCTGGTGGCTGCAGCCACAAAATGGCTGCCGCAGGAGATGGAGCCAGCTACAAAATGGCTGCCCCAGCTCACCTTTAGTCACACAGTGGGGATCATTGGGCTGTGGTGGAGTCTTTAAAAATCTGCACAGCCCGTCAGATCTCCAGTGGCCTATCAGAAGCCTTGCTGGGGAACCCCCCCCCCCTCCGCCCCCACTATTTAAAAAAGACTTTTCTGGACACCACACTGTTCTATCCAATCCGTTTAGGCCATTCAAATAATATGGAAGATGAAATACACTGCCCGAAGGGGGGGGGGGGCACACACAAGGCCGATCTCCTGAAAACTGCTGACAGAAGAAGATGCAACTGTGGGGGCGGATGAGGAAGAGGCTCAATGCTACTGAGCAGTCTCAAAACCTCCTTGAAAAGTGCTGGCATGCCTCACACTCCCCGGCCTCACCTGCATAACTCTGAGCTCTCTGGAAACCCGACATAACACAGAGGTCTCCCTTGTTATGCAGGCCAGACAGCTGCCACTGTGAATTACAGAAGGGTCAGGGACTCTATGTGCTACCAGTTTGGGCAGGGATATTAGTTATCTGCCAACTCGGCAGCTCCCTGGAACCACAGCGCAATGTAGTAACTGCATCACTGTGAAACCGCAGACAGTCCCCCCCAAAAGTATAGATAATGGTAGTTGTGCTGGATTAGACCAGCCATTCATCTAATCCAGCATCCTGTTTCACAAAGTGACTAGCTAATTGCCAGCACGGGTACGCAACTTCCAAACATGGAGGTTCCATTTACTCGTCATGGCTAATAGCTAGTGGCAGAATCTCTGCTCCCTGAATATGTCTAATCCCCTTTTAAAGCCAAGTAAACTAGTGGCCATCACCACATCCTGCGACTATGAGTTCCTCAAGTTCATTACTCTCAAGAGTAGTATTGTCTTTTGCCTATCCTGGATCTACTGCCCCACTGACTTCTCTGGTCTGCAAATTTTGGAATTTTGGGAGAGGGAGAAAAAGTTCCCTGTACTTTCTTTATCCACCCCGTACATGGTTTTACGATTGTCTATGTTCCCCGCCCCTTAGATATCAATGAATAACACACTGCAAGGTCCCCAAACCGCTAATCCAATGTCACAGAACATTAAATAACAGTTATTCAGAAGAAACCCCCTTTACAAGAACCCCTTTTACTATTGTTAACTGACTGGAGTTTTAAACTGGCACTAACACAGCACAAAAATAACAGCCATTTCTGGGTTCAAGAGAATCAACTGTGATCATTTGGATTTCTTCTGGGTTGCAGTTTACGGCAGGAGTGGCACCACGGCGCCTTCTGACACCTTTCCTGGTACCCGCCGGATGTTTTTATAAAGTGGGCATGGGGGGCTTTTCCCAGCAAGGTTTCTGACTGGCTGCTGGAGATCTGATTTGCTGTGCAGGTTTTTTAAAAGGATGCTTTGGCAGCAGCTAACACCACGGCACAAGGATCATGACTGTGTGACTGAAGGTCAGCTGTGGCAGCCACTTTGTGACGGGCTCCACTTCCTGCAGCAGCCATTCTGCGGCTGCGCCCACCACACCATGCCAGAAGTCCAAATGTGCCCGTAGGCTCAAAAAGTTTAGGGACCCCTGGTTTACCATATAAGTCTGAGCACTATAATCCCAAGATGTTTTCAAAAGGGCCTGCTTTTGCCTACTGAAAATAGCATCAATCTCCTTACATGCTGTTCCAACTGACTTTATCTGAACACGTGCATTAGAAATGTAGTAATCTTTTAGATCTGCACTCAACAGACAGAGCTTTAAAAGAGGGCAAATTCCGAAAACCATCAGAATGTGCAGAATCCATGCAAAAAGATTCAGTTTGTAAAAGAACGACAGAATTAGCTTTCCAACTGCAACTCTGAAGAACACTGCAGGCCTTTCTTTGGAGCAAAACAGAGGGATCGGTTGATCATCGTGTTTTCTTCCCCTCTCTCCACAGGCACTCTAAGAAGGGACACGTCTGCATAATTGAGCGGGATGTTGCTTTTGCAGACCGGGTGACATCCCAGCATGGCCAGAATTGCACAATTTTAAACAGAGTCTCTGTCCAGATGGGTTGTGTGTGTTTGCCGAAAGAAAAGAAAAAAAAAAGAATGTTTATTTATGGGTTTTTTTGTACCTCCATCTGTTCCAGTTTCAGTTCCATATCTCTGTAGTCAAAGAGCTGTCAATACCAGGATCTGGTGACCAAGTGCCCCTTATTAAATCAACAGTCTGCATTCAAACAGTTCTAGAAAATGTTCTCTTCAGAAACTGAGAAGCAGCTTGCTGGCATTTCGGTGAGCTAAAGCTGCAGGGGCTGGGGGGGGGGGGGTGCTAAAAATATTAACAGTCCCTTTTTCGATGAGCACTCAAATCATCTCTGCCTAGGATGAATTACAGCACTTCAATCCCATTACATAATCATGGTTGTATTAAAAAACCACAACATCTTGTGAGCATGTGTGTTGGAGTCTTCTGCTGAGACCCTCCCCCCTCTGGTGAACGGTCATATTCCAGCATCCTCCAGGATGAGGAATTCAAGAAGGTACTGTAAAAAGGCTGAACAGACAGAGGGAATGGCCCCCCCCCCACCACCTTGCTCAGATTTCAAGCTGGCAAGTGAGAATTTGAAAAGATACAGAACATTCTGTGTCTAATTAATGGGTGTTGTTGTGATGTGTTACCAGAAGGAACATTCATTCCTCTCCTAAGTGTAATCTGCAGGTCCCTTGACATTACTTTTCCTTTTAGGACCGCAGGGTTCCGGACAGACACTGAGCAGCATGGAAACACACTGGAGTGGGGAGGGCACATTTCAAAGCCAGGGAGGGGCACAAAGGCAATAAATATTGTCATGGAATGAGAAAAAAGCCCCACAGCATCCCAGTTCTCTTTCAAAAACAACAGAATTCTGCATTCACACAGACCAAAAGCAGAAGTGGGGCAAACCCGACCAAGTTAAATCACTATAGCAAGAGAGCTATATCACGTATCTGAAGAAGTCAGCTGTAACTCACAAAAGCTTGTACTGAAATAAATGTTGTTAAATCTTTAAAGTGGACTTTCATGTCAATTTGGAACGTTCCAGGCTGCGTTGGAATAGATAGCAGCCCAGTTTTTACAAGCTATGCTGTTGCTGAATGGGTGGGAGTGGTTTTTATGGGTTTTTAATTCTGATTTTCCAAGACGGTGGTTTTAATTGATATGGGTTTTCAACTGAGCATGCTTTTGGCCTTATTTAATTGCAAGCGTAAGCCATCAGTTTTATGAATCGAGGAGTAGATACAAGAGATTGTCATAAATAAAGATCACAGCTAGTTTTTAACTAGGATTAGGAGAGATGGAAAACCCCATAATGGACGCACACAGCGGGAATGTCCATTGAACATTTGGGGGAAAGCTGCCTCAATGTCTTTTCATTGAAAAAAACCCTGGGTACCTTTTGTTCCCTTCGAAGCTCATTTATTTACAAATCTTGAACAGCACAAAAGTTTCATGTTCTTCATTTTTTGGATGCAAGGAATAAAAGGACTGCAGCAAATTTTGCTACCACCCTTACCTGGATAACCTGGGCTAGTCTAGTCTTTTCAGGTCTTGGAAGCTAAGCAGGGTCAGCCTTGGGGTGTATTTGCAGAGGCAGGCAATGGCAATCCTGGGTACCTTAGGAGCCAAGGAGGGCTTCACCACAGAAGCTGCTCAGCAGATGATGCCAGATGACTCGAGCAAGCAAGCCAAGCCCCAAAAGATTCTCAATTCAAACAATGACCACCAACCAATTTAAGCGGGCAATAACAACAACAAATCCTTGAGTCCAGTGACACCTTTAAGACCAACGAAGTTTAATTCTGGGCATGCCTGCACATGAAAGTTTACACCCAGAATTAAACTTTGTTGGTCTTAAAGGTGGACTCTGACTTTGTTCTGCTGCTTCAGACCAACACAGCTACTCATCTGAACAAACAAATCTGTCTCCCTCCGACTACACAGATCTGTCAGATCTGGGGCAATAAATAAAACTGCTCTCCAAGACAGACTTGTGGCTACCAAAAGCACGCCAGCAAGGTTTCCCCTTTTGGCTTCTCTAAAAGCTATTCTTCTGGAACCTGCACTCCCAAGGAAATTATACTGTAATGCCAAAGTAAATGTTGAAAGGCCTGCCAGCCTACCCCCTGGTTCTCTTCACCGTGGCCGCCTGTCTGGTGCCACAAAGGAAAACAAGTTCCCAAGGAGGGCCAGAGCCAAGCCCTTACGGGCCCTGCTGTCCACAGCTCACCAGAACAACTCTCCCCCCCACACACACACAGTCCGAAAAGCCATTCCCAGAATGGACCCTGTTTACCAACTGGAAACAAAGGAATCAGCTAGCATCATATGGATATAGCTAGCGGGTCCTGCCCTAAAGTGTAGGCGTAGCAAAAACTTTAAGGTTAGCAGCCGTGCCCTAATCTTTATCAGAGGCATTCCAGCCTCTAAGCACATTGTAGCATACCTAACACAACTGGGGACCCCCAAAATACGGCGTAAAAACATTACCTGGGCCGCCACGCTGGACCTCCACATTACCAACCACAGCAGCCCGAATTGGGGGGGGGGGGGGGGGAGGCGGGGGTTTCCTCTGCTACGCCCCCTCCCCTTCCTTGGTGCCTCCCCTGACGCCTGCCCCACAACACGGAAGCGTCCACGCAGGGCTCCTAGATTCAGACGTGTCTCCGACACCTGACCCAGCAAGAAACTTGGCACGTGCGCGCGCTTCTCTTTTTGCAGGCGAGGGAGGGAAAGAGAGGGGGGCGAGATCCGGCCAGGCGCCCCCCCCCCCCTTTTACCCCCCCCTCCCCGGGCAGCCAGCGAAGGCCCAGCCACAGTCCCTGGCCGCTGGGGAGGCGGCAACGCGGCATGCAAAGAGCCCGGCGGCCTACCTTGCTGGAGACCTCGTTCCTGCCGCGGATCCCGGCGCAGGGGCTCCTCCTGCACAGCCCAGCAAGGAGGCAGAGCGAGAGGCGGCGCCGCGCCAGTGCAAAGGCGGCTTCCCCCCGGGGAGGAGGGCGCAGCCGGGCACGTTCCAGCGCGCAGCACGAACAGCCGCCGCCGCTGCCAGGAACTCCGCGCTGGGCTGGCCAGGCGGGAGGCGGAGGAGGGAGGCGGCGGCGGCGCCGTGGAGCCCGCAGAGGCAGCAGAGTAGAGAGCGCTGCTGGGGCTGCCAACCTCCAGGCGGGGCCTGGTGATCCCCCCCCCCCCCCCGGAATTGCAGCCGGTGTATCCTGAGCGCAGGGAGATGGCTGCTTTGGAGGGTGGAGACGCGCTGGCCTTGGATCCATCCCGCTTAGTTGGCAAGCGGCTGGCGGTCTCCCGGGATTCCAGCGGGTCCCCAGGCTGCGGAGAGCCGTTTCCCCCGGGGAAAAGGACTGCCCTGGAAAGGGGACTCTCTTCTGTGCCTTGCCCTGGGGAGCATCACATTGCCCAGGCCTTTTGGGGGGGGGGGGGGTTCCAGTTGTCCCTGCAGACCCAGCGCTGGTTGGTGCCACTCTCCCACATTGGGCCAGGCCCCACACAGGAGGCAGGCCACACCCTGGAGTCGATTCTCTGCGCAGGTGTGTCTCTCTGAATAGTCTGGGTGAATGCGAACCAGTGCCCTGGTCTGATCAGGTCGTCTTGAGGGATGAGTTGAGGTTCTCAACCCACCTCTGCACGGGCGGGGGGCAAACCTGTGCTGGCCCACGGAGACCGGTGGATCCTGCAGGATTCTGGAATGTTCTGCGGAATTTCTCAGGACCCCTGGGCGGTTCTCTCCATGAGCTACCTGAGGCCTGGGATATGACTCGCAGCTTGGCGGTCGACCAACTTGCTCCCCAACACTCTCACTTCCCTGGCTCCTTGGTTTACGGAGGAGCTCAGGGAATGAACGAGGACATCAAGACGGCTAGCGTGACCTTGGTGGCAGACTCAGGACAAGGCCTCAAGATAGAGCCCAGTCAAAAGCCCATGAAGTGCCAGTGAAGGCAGCTAGAGGACTTCTGTACTTCTGAGGCCTCCACTCGCATCCAGGCCCAGCCCAATTATTGAGGGTAGCTGGACAGGTGACTTCTCCACTGGGAGAGTCCCAAAACAACAGGGAGCTGGTTATTAGCTGTGTCTTGTTCACGAGGTTTCTTGCGGATAAAATCTCAAAGCTCCGCCAGGACCTCTCTTCCGACTTTGATGGAGGCTCCGTTGCCATTGTCTGGCCCTTTCTGGGACCTCTTCCACTGGCTCTCCTTGGCGGACATGGGCAGGATGAAAGGGCAACCACCTGCCCCTGGGATCGCTGCCTGTCGTGGCGGGTGAAATCTTGCTAGGGGGTGGTAGGAGGCCCCCTGAGGGAGCACGTGGACTAAAATTGGAAGGAAAGGAAGCCATGGTGGGACCTCTCTTCAAGAAGCCCTCCGTAGACAAACACCGATTTCCCACAGCCGCTGCTCCGCCCCCACTCTTCCCTTTGCCCGGATCGTAAGTTTCAATTTCTCACTATTTGCTGCGTGGCTGTCTTTTGCCCCACAGCTTCATGCGATTTCCCCCACATCTACTCTATCCTAAAAAAAAAGGATTGAGTAGATGCAGGGGAAGTCACGAGAAACTGAGGGGCAAAATGCTGCCACACAGCAAATAGTGGGAAATTGACACTCGATCAGGGCAAAGGGAAGAGCAGGGGCGGAGCAGCGGCTGTGGGAAATTGGTTAAAGAGGAGTTCACCAGTGACCGCCCAGGTGGGAAGCCATGTTGGTCTGAAGCAGCAGAACAAAGGTTGAGTCCAGGGGCACCTTGAAGACCTGCAAAGTTTAATCCTGGGGGTCCAGCTGGATGCCTTGCACATGCAAGCTTATACCCAAGATTAAACTTTGTTGGTCTTTTATTTAATATAATTTTTTCATTTTGAATTTTTTTTAGGGAATACTGAATTAAAAAAGGATAAGGGGAAAGAATAAAAGGTAAAATTACCAATACATAGAATAAAGGGCATTTTTTTTTCAAATACAGAGGGCAATCCTTGGTTCAAATACTTGAATTTTTAGAAAAATTATATAACATAACTTTAAAAACCACTATAACAACCTACTCAACATTCCACCATTTTCTTACAATATGTTAACATTTTTATCCTATCTTATGCATGCCCACGAAAGCTTAGGCACAGAATTAAACTCCGTTGGTCTTCAAGGTGCTGCTGGACTCAAACGTTGCCCTGTGGCTGGGAAAGGGTAATTCAGAGAGCAGTTGCTGAGCAGCTCCAGGACTTTGTGGATAAGGCATCTGCATTCGATCCGTTCCAATCCAGGTCTGGAACTAAGACAGCCTTGGTAGCTCTCGTGGATGAACTCCGACTCCAGCTTAATCAGGGCATCTCGGGGCTGTTGATCTAGCTGAACATAGCAGCAGCATTCGACCAGTCGATCTGGGTTAGCCTCCTAGCCTCATGGGGGGGCCTTATCTTGGTTTGCCTCGTTTCCCCCCCAAGGATATGCTCAGAGAGTATCCACTGGGGATGGGACTTCGACCAGCCACCCATGAGACTGTGGGGTTCCACAGGGTTTGATCCTGTCTCCAATTATACTTAATATTTATATGCACCCTCTGAACATCTCTTGCCTTGAACACCCTACAAGGTCGCCATAAGTCAGCTGTCCTCCACTACCACCCCGGCAGAGCTCCTCAGGAGGTTTGGTGTGAGGAACCATTGGTATGTGGATGACACCGAGCTGCTTTCTTTTCCTCCTGCTGGATACACAGCCTGAGATGGTCCTCTTGGCCCTGGCAAAGAATCTGGATGGCTGGTTGAGGCAGAGCTGGTGGAAGCTGAATCCAACCTGCACCAAAGGCTGAAGTCTTGTGGCTGAGAAAAGCCTGGCCGGTTGTTGTTGTTGTTGTTGTTTTGGGGGGGGGGTTGCAGCTTTTAACTTTGAATGGTGTCCAACTTATTCCAGGGGATTCCATGAAGAGTTTGGGGGTCCAGCTGGATGCCTTGCTTACCTTGGACTAGCAGATGTCCTCGGTGGCAAAACAGGCTTCTTTCTATCTCTGCCAGGCCTGTAAGTTGTTCCCCTACTCAGGGGTCATTCCATAGAAAAAGAGGTGCAGGAGCTTATTAGCATAACTTATTTGCATATGCCACACCCCCTGACATCACCGGAAGTGTGTCAGAAGGCAACACCCACCGCTCAGGCTCCACCCCAAAAATCTCCAGGTGTTTCCCAACTCAGAGCTGGCGAGCCAGCTTTTCACTTTAACTAAAGACACTTTAGGTTTCCTTTGCCCTTGCAGGGAAGCTCCCCTACAACAAGCATGAAAATACAGATCAAGTTAGTTTGCTTTTGCTTTTTTCCACAGCACATCACCATATGTGCCTGCTCCTGGGCTTGTTACTCCCGGAACAGTGTTCCTGCTCAAAATGACCCCTGCCCCTACTTCTCCGGGTCTGACCTCGCCACAGTGACTCATGCAACAGTTACCTCCAGACTAGATTACTGCAATTTATTCTATGCAGGGCTGCCCTTGAAGGTGCTTCAGAAACTTCAGGTTGTTCAGGCCGCAGACCAATTCACCGTGGCTTGCACACATCCAGCCCATTCTGTGGCAGCTGCACTGGCTTCCAATTGGTTTCCGGGTCAAATTCAAGGTGCTGGTGTTAACCTTTAAAGTCCTAAATGGTCTGGGAGCGTCATACCAAAAGGACCACCTCTCCTGGTATGACACCCCATGGCATCCTGGTTCTGCCACACACAGTCCTTTGGTGATGCCCGGGCCTCGATTTTCCAGCCTGAGCACGACAAGGGCAAGGAGGGCCTTTTCTGTGGTGGCCCCAACCTGGTGGAATGCTCTGTCTGGGGGAACTCAGGCCCTGTGGGACTCCTCTGCATTCTGCAGGGCGTGTAAGACAGAGTTATTCCACCTGGCATTTCGTTAATGTAATTCTGGTGGAGTCTACTAACAACACAGGAAATTTTTATGTGAAAAGCTGTGTATTAAATTCACTGGATTTTAATTTAATTTAATTGGATTTTATTAGAACAATGGTTTTATTACTGTTACTGTATTATCATGTTGTGAGCTGCCTCGAACCCCATTCTGGAAGAGGGGGCAGGATAAAAATGAAATAAAATAAAGAAGAATTCAATACCCCACAAAGGTCCCTCCTGAGACTTCACCCTCAAAATCTCCAGGAATTTCCCAACCCAGAGCTGGCAACCCTAAATGGCACTAAGGTCCCTGCTAATGCTCCCTCTAAGCTGTGGGGTCTTGTGAGCAAAATCCTACTTTGTGAGCGACTGGCATCAAAGCTGTGAGCGAGCGATTTGGCTGCTGCATAAATCAGTTTGCTCTGGAGCCCCATCCTTCCTGAGCTAAGACAAAAATGGGTGAGCCGGAGGCTAAAAAACTGTGAGCTAGCTCGCACTAACTCAGCTTAGAGGGAACACTGGCTTCCCAAGCCCCACACTCCATCTCCCAAATTTCCAGGAATTTCCTAAGCAGGAGTTGGCAACCCTCATTTGCTGCTGCTGAAGGCAGCTGTTTGAAGGGAGAAAAGGGAGTCTTGGGGCCCTCATTCAGACTACAAAGACTCCGTTCCAGCTCCAGTCGGAGAGCAGCCGGGAGACCTGCTTCTTCACACACTACAAGTGGATTTTCATTGCACAGATGTTCTACCCAGGAGGTATAAAAAACAAAACGCCGAAGCGTGGGCTCTGAAAGGCAGGAGGGACAGGAGGAAATGTCACTTGCGAATGGTCTCAGTTTGCTTCCTGGTTAGATCTGAGTTTCACACGAGGGTCGTGGCTTCCTTGATGGAGCCCACCCGTCTCCTGTTGGGTCTTCTTCTTTTTCCTGCTGCCTTCAACTTTCCCTGGCATGCTTGTCTTTGCCAGTGACTCTCGCCTTCCCATGATGTGGCCAAAGCACGATAGCCTCAGTTTGCTCATTTTAATGTCTAGGGCGAATTCAGTTCCTAGACTGTTCTGAAAGCCAAAAGGACTCTTGCTTCAGTGGGAACACTGGAAAATGTCATGATTGTACAATCTGCTATCAGCAGCAGTTCAAAATGAGACCCGCTTCACTTACTTCTTTACTTCGAGCAGGACTCTGAAGAGGTGGCACAGAAATAGTCTCAATTACTCTAGCCTCTCTTTTTTGCCCAGACTCAAGAGAGATTACAAAATAATAAAAAAATATGCAGTAAAAACAGTATAAACCCTTAAACCCTAAACAATGCAAGAACTGGGTAACAAAAACCAGAAACAAGCTAATGCATACAGGAAACAGTGCAATGAATTACAATATTACTACTTTCATGAAAGATCCATCCTGACCAGTGCCTCTGGCCACAAACCTCCTGCAGTAATGTGAAATAGCAGGCTGTGCACAACACATTAATGTTGCTATGTTTGCATTCACATCTGTGCACATTAGAAGTAAAATGTATCCACCCCCCAACTGGACGGTAATTATCTTGAGGCTCTTGGAGATAAATTAATTTCACCGGCATGTGAAACAGCAAAGAAGCTTGTGGCAGCTTAAAGACAAATCTTGGCATGAGTTTTGTTAGACTACAGACTTAACCTGATCAGGTGCATGAAGTAGTGTCACCAATGGGGGATGCAATTTGTATAGAGAAAGCAAAATGATAAAGAGTGGGGCCGAAGGGCCATGAAGGATCAAATCCCTACTACTAATGCATTATGGTTCTGAATTTACTGGAAAGCAACTTAGGAGCACATTTAATTTTTACTCATTTTATCTTACAAGATTTAGATCCTGACTTTCTGCCCTCACAAGGGATGTTAAGGCAGCTAACAAGTCAAAACATATATGACCCCACATATTTAAAAATCACATTTAAAAATAATTAAAATCAACCTCTCCACACCAAAACACATAATTAAAAGAGTTTTTAGAAGTTAATATCTGTACGAAGACATAAAAACAGCAATTAAAACATTGGTCAGGAAAGGGATCACTGAGAGTAAGCCAAATGGAACCAGAAAAACCTTCATCCCCTAGTGGAAAATGGCAACAGAAGGGGATGGTTGAATCTCCCTGAGGAGAAAGTTCTGGTGCCCTCTCCCAGGTTGCCGCCCACCTAATGAAGCCAGGGCACCGGAAGCAGGGCCTCTGGAAGAGGACAGTAGCGTTCAGGCAGTTTCATAAGGGGTTAGACAGCCCTTCATGTATGTTTGTCCCAAATGATACAGGACTTTGAAGGTCCAGAGCAGGCCCTTGAATTGTGCCCAGATTGAAACGATTTGGGAGCCAGTGTAGATGGGCCAAGTCTCAACATCCTGGCTGCGGCATTCTGTACCGGCATTCTGAACTCTTCCGAAGGGCAGCCCCACTTATAGCACATTGCAGTAATCTAACCTAGATGTAACCAGGGCAACAGAAAAGACTCCTAGTAAGACAAAATAATGCAGTTGGGCTGGGGTTGTAGAACAGGGAGGAAAAACAAACAACACATGCAAACATATCTTGATAAGACTGCGAGGCCATCAGGATAGGAAGAAATGTTATCCTAACAAAAGAACAAAGTTTGAGTCTAGTGGCCCCTTTAAGACCAACAAAGTTTATTCTGGGTATAAGCTTTTGTGTGCATGCACACTTCTCAACTTTGTGTGTGCGTGCTCACTTCTCAAACTCAAACTTTGATCTGCTGCTTCAGACCAAGATGGCTACCCCCCTGAATCAATCCCTAACAAAAAGTCCTCCCCCACATGGATTCATCGCACCGTCAGTCTGCTCCCATCAAAATTCAAGAATTCCCCCTGAACAATTCTGGCTAGTATATTTTGCCAGTATAGAATGCCACAGGCCTGGCTACCAGTGTTCCCTCTAAGCTGAGTTAGTGTGAGCTAGCTCACAGTTTTTTAGCCTCCAGCTCACACATTTTTGTCTTAGCTCAGGAAGGATGGCTCCGGAACAAACTAATTTATGCAGTAGCCAAGTTGCTCGCTCACAACTTTAATGCCCAGGAGCTCACAAAGTAGAATTTTTGCTCACAAGACTCTACAGCTTAGAGGGAGCATTGCTGGCTACTATGTGGTATTATGAAGAATTTGCATATTACTCCCTTTGTGCAGACATCCCATTGGCTACAAATTGGGTACTGGGTCCAACTCAAGGTTTGCACTATCGCCTACAAAGAAAAAGGTGTTGTTTTTTTAAATCATGCTTGTAATCCTCCTTGGGTCCTAGTGAGAAAGGTGGACACATTATTATATTACTATACGACAACTACTAACATTGAACGGGGACCAAGGTGTTCTTTGTCTGTTTGTTTGTTGTAAATTTGTTACATAAGGATTGTGAAGTTGGCAAGATTACGGTATCTACTATTATTTATTACTGTGGTGAACACTCACCAATGCTTACTTTAATCAAATGCTATTTCTCTCTGTCCCTCTCTGCTTTCCGGGGCTTCTCTTCTCTTGTGTCTTGGCTTTAGGCCCTGCTGTTTTAACTGAACTTCCCTCAGTCCTCAATGTTCCTAGCACTGCATATGTTCTAACTAAAGGATACCACCACTGATGCTGAAGTGGGCTTCAGTCTTCTTGTTGCTTGTATTTGCACCGGAGTTAAATGAACGCCCGAGAAGCAAAACCCAGACATTGAAAACGACCTGAGAAAACATGCTGGTGCACGATCGCCACCTCGCGGTCGCAATTGGATACAGCAGGACTGTAGAGTCTCCCCGTTTAGGACGCCATTAAATTAAAGGGAAGCTTCGCAAAAACTGCTGGGGGGGGGGGTGGGTGTTGATCTTGTTTGCTTTGCTTCGCATATCGCTGTGCAGTGCAGGTAAGTGTTCTCCCCACCCCTTCCCCGGCCGAGACCTCGTCAACCCGCTCCGAAAAATCATGAATGCTGCTGGGAGGTCCTTGGCATTTCGGCCCTGCCCTCGGCTTTCAGCGGAGGAGACGTTCCAGGCCGTTCCCGGCCAGAAAGCAGGAAAATAACATTGCAAAAACGACCATTTGGCAGCAAATGCAGCCTTACAAATGCGGGGGAAGGAAGAGTAGGCGGGCGACCGAGGTTTCTTTTATATGTCATTCAGGGTCCCTGTTACAGTCAAGTGGTAGCGTGGCCGAGTGGTCTAAGGCGCTGGATTTAGGCTCCAGTCATTTCGATGGCGTGGGTTCGAATCCCACCGCTGCCAGAATGTATTTTCTTCCGAGCCTAAATTTTTATTCCTCCCTTCCGCCTTTTCTCGGTTCCGACGTGCAAAAAACGATCGACGCTGCTACGAAAAAACAAAAATCTCTTTCTGCTCCATACGGTGTAGTGTCTGGATGGGCAACCTGGGTCGAACCACGGCACAACCCCCCCACCACCTCCCCCCAAAATTTTTTTCTAAGAAAGGAAAATTGGAAAGGAAAGGCGCGGCGGGGGGGGGGGGGGAGCATAAGCTCTTAACCCCCCCCCCTTACTCCATCGTTACTCATCCGCGGGGTTATTACTCCGCCTCCCCCCCCCCCCCCCCCCGGTTCTTTGAGAAAGCCAGGCCAGGTCTGTGCAATGGACCATCTGCAACTGACACATCATCCAGCAGCGGAGCTCCCACGGCCGGGGCTTCTCAGCCTTGGTTTTGATTCCCGGGACAAGAGCAGGACTCAGATCAGGACTTAACGTGGTGAGCAGGGGTCATTTCGTAGAAAAAGAGGAGCAGGAGCTCATTAGCATAACTCATTGGCATATGCCACACCCCCTAGCATACCGGAAGTGTGTCAGAAGGCAACACTCTCCCCCCCCCCCCCCCCCCGGCTCCACTCCACAGGGGAGTGAAACTGACCTGCTCTTCCTCCATTCCCTTCCCCATCCAATACTTTGTGCAATAAGACTAAGCGTAAAGAGCACACCCTCATTCTCTTCCTGCTCCCTTGAAACCACCAGGTTTCAAGTAGACTTGAGATACCCAGGACATGTGCACCACCCATCCCTTTCCCTTCCCCTCCCCACAACAAGGCACCCTGTGAGGTAGGTGGGGCTGAGAGAGGTCTTTTGAGAACTGCTCATGAGAGAACAGCTCTGAGAGAACTTGTGACTGGCCCAAGGTCACACCAGCAGCTGCATGTGGAGGAGTGGGGAATCAAACCCGGTTCTCCCAGATTAGAGTCCAACTCCTGACCACTACACCAAACTGATAAGGTGGAAGCTGCTGAAGGGTTGGTGAAATTTCTCCAGTCCTTATGTGCCATGTGCCCAGATAAAAAAGGGTATACTTAGAAAATTCATATGCCACCTTGAGCAAGTCTCTGGAAAAGCAGCACAGTCATAAAAGGAACAATGATAAAATTATCAATATTAAAACAAAACATGCAAAACAATAAAGACCCTAGTAGGGCTTTCCCCAGGGCGCTGCGCCTCTGCACTGCTCGGGGAAGCCGAGGAGGGGGTGGGGCTTGGTCATGTGCCCGCCCCCTGGGCTCCTCACTCCCGGAGCTCCGCTCCTGTGCGCTCCTGCTCCAACGGACCCCTGGTGGTGAGAGTTAAATAGTCTGGACTGGGGATGGAACACCCCCCCCCCCCCGGGGTTGCTGATCCCAACAGGTACAGGATCGGGGGTGGGGGTGGGGTGGGGGTGGGCTGAGTGCCCTCCAGAGTTATGCACGATAAAAAAAACCCCACGTATTTCAACGGAAGAGGTTTCCGGGGGCCCCCTTACTGAAAAACCAACAGCCAGGTCCTTTTCTTGACTTGCATCTCCACGGGGCTGCTCTTAACCGAAATGTCACATCATCGCCCAAGACTGTGAGTGAGGAAAGCACCCTCAGATCTGAGAAACCGACACCCCTGACCAGCCCCGTCTTCTCTCTGTGGGTAAGCCCCACACTTCCCTTTGGGGACCCACCGAAACCTCATGGACAATGGGCAAGCTTCCAGGGTCTGCAGGGTTCTTCTTCAGGCTGCTCAGCTGGTGCAAGCAAAGGAAAGGGGGTGGGGGTGGGGTGAAGCCAGTGATTCGGGCGGGGGAGGGGGGAGATAAGAAAACCTCAGGCCTGCTGTTGGGAGCAATCTTCAAGTGGACCCATGGTCACAGATTTGAAAATGTCTAGCATATCAATGTATTCCTTCTGATCCAGGATTGGAGGGCCCCCTCATCATACCCAGTTTGAATGCACTATTACTGTAACCCCTCAACCCCTTTCTTTCATTACTGACTCAAGAACGTGTAGATGACTATTTGATCCACTGGAATCAAGAACCTTATGGTTAAGAACCCTGTTAGTCTTTAGGAGGCAGCTGTATTTAATTAAAGCAGTCCTAAATTATTATTTTAAATTTTGGCTTTGTGTTTTTTAATGTTCCCCTAGGTGTTTTATTAATATCATAAGCCGCCTTAAGCTCCATAGGAGGAAAAGCGTCTAACAAATATTTAAAATAAATAAATAAAATGCATAGTTCCCTCCTCCATGCTGTTTGCTCCACCAGTAATACCCATTTCCCACCCCACCGCTTGGAGGAGGAAAGGGAAGACTGGTGCTCGTAGGGTGGTGGCGAAAAGTCAAGTCACAGTTGACTTAGGGGTCACCCTGTAAGATTTCCAAGGCAAGAGACGTTCAGAGGTGGTTTGGCACGGCCTGCCTCTGTTGTTGCCTTACAAGCTTCTTATAAAGCATGGACTTGTCATAAAACTCCATAACTGGACTGTGCAAAGAGGAGTGTGCCAGGAAATATAGACTGATTGGTGACCAGGAGACAGAGGCCACTCACTGGACAAAGAGACCTGTGCCCAGCCAAGGGAAGCCTTCAACTGATGCCACGGGTTGAACCAGATGTAAACCCGTGGAAGACCCAATGCCACTCAACTCGGCCTCTCAAAGATGACTGCAACCCAGGTAGACAGCATGCCAGCCTCCCTGAGACCCACAGCCACATGGAACCAGCACCCAGACTAACAGAGAAGCCGTGCTTTGCAGAGACAGACTGAACTTTCCTGCTCAGAAACCATTACGAGCACCGTCTCTGTCATGTAAGCATTCCCCCCCACACACACACACCTTCTTCTAGCAACACCACCCGAAATGGCACGTAGTCAGTTTCGAGTTAAACAAAATAACTTGGCCATGACAGGATTAACTAGCCCACCCTGTGCCCATCAAGATAACGCAGCTGCCGAGCTTCGGATCATTGATGCTGATGGCTGGCCAAGCACCTGGAATGACTGCCTCGTCTTCTCCTTTGTCTTAACCCCCAAACTCTGAAAGGTGTCACTAGTTAGAAACATTATGTCAATTGCCCAACCATTAAATCCTTCCTCCCGGTCATCTCCTGATCATCAATAACTGTTTTTTGCTAGTTTTCCTGGTGACTACGTGACTGATTAAGCATCACCTGCCTAGTCACTTTAGAATATACAAGGAGCGTGCCAGACTGTTGCTCACTCTCCGTTGCATCTACCTACTAGACCCTACCCTGCCTTGCTGACTCTAGATCTAGCGCTGTCTTGAGACTCCACGTGTGTTGCTGGTCCTTGCACGATCCCTTCCCTTATAGCTTCCCCATTTTCCTGCTGTAGAGTCTACTCATCACGTCGGACAGGTACGTATCACCCCTCATTAATACTCCCACTAATGCAACCATCTCTGTCCTTTCTTACCTTAATTTCTTAGACCCGTGTCAAGTGATTGTGTGATTACATTTATTGTAGGTGTGTGTGCAAACTCTTTAGTAAAGAAACCATTTCATTAAGATCTGGTCTCTGTGTCTGTTTCTGGAACTCTGAACAAAGTGGGACTCCTGTATACATAAGTGATTGCTCCCTTTGTTGCCTGCTGCCATTTAATGACTATATTTCCCCCATGCTGTAACGAGATAAGGCAATTTGGCTAACACTGGACTTCCCCGTTGGTCTCCCATCCAAGTACTGACCAGGGCCAAGCCTGCTTAGCTTCAGCTAGCCTGAGCCATCTGGGTCGGAGCCTGTCTTTTTTCCTCTGTCTGGACTTAAAGCAGAGTCCCTGATGGGACATTTCAAATTGCAGGGATGGTGGGGGAGTCACCCCCTTCTCCGGCCTTGATCCATACACTGCTGCCACTAAGGGCGACATTATATCCCCCCCACGTTCCATTCACACAGCCTCTCATTCACAAATTGTCTGGCTCGTTCTTCTGAGGAACTACAATGGGTAGTAACTGCGAGAAAGAATTCAGACACGAAGACTTCTCCGGGGGGGATTTTATTTTTACCTCAGGTGTCTTTTTGCTGGGAAGCAAGCTGTCGAGAGACGTTTCATGGGCTGGAAGAGCTGTTTCCCCTATGGTTGTCGGGGGTTCCTTCTGACATCTTTGGCCCTGCAGCTTTTCCATTTCTGATCTGTGGGGCAGCAGGAGGCCGTCTTCCGGACTTCTCTTGGGAGGATCATTTGATGCCTTCCTTTGGGAAAGTCCTGATGATATCTCATACCTCCCTTCTTCCATGCTGACAAAAACATTGAGAGACAGAACACAAAAGCTTTGAAGCCGATGGTGCAGCTGATCTGTGGTTTTTCCAATCATTTGCCGCTTCAGAACAATTACTGCCACGTTCTTTTTGTTCATCACTGGTTTGCCTACGGCCTTGGAACGAAAGAACCGTGCCCAAAGGCAGAGCACGCAATCCAGGAACAGTGCTCTCTTCCCCACCGGACTCGCAATGACCAGTTTATCCCACCGTCTCCCAATACTGCGCCCAGCGTTCTCTTAAAAAGTCCACAAACTCCTGGTATTTAATGCTCAGAACAAGCAGGCCGACAAAGAAGAGCAGGCAAAGGCACAGTTTAAGGACAAAGAAATTCCTCGTGTGGGGCCTGGTTTCCATGAAGCGTTCCACGCAATCGGCAAACGTATACTTCTTGGGGGCGTAGCCCAGTTGCTTGCGAGCTTTGTCCGTTTTGAACGTGTGCGTGCAAGAAATATGGTGCACCTGCAAAGGAAGACAAAATCAGGGAGGCCTTCAAGAGCGTAAGCAAAGAAGAACAAGGGTTATCAAAGGTGGAACTCATCCCCCGCAAGCTGAAGCTGTCCAGGTCCCTTCTACCACCCGGGCCTTCTCCCAGCTCATTCCCTTCCACGTTTGAACCAGACCTACATTTTCTATCCCGTTGCCAGGCCACCTTACCTCATAGCGGGTCATGAGAGGGGTCAGCTCCACAAAGGGACACAGCACCATATGCACGTACTCCGTCAAGACCGCTGCAGGAAGAAGACGGGAATTGTCATGAAAGAGCTTGCAGAAAGACCAGTTGCAATACATGACTGCATTCTCCACACCTGGAGTTGTGTGTGCAGTTCTGGAGGCCTCACTTCAAAAAGGATGCAGACAGAACGGAGGGGGTGCAGAGGAGAGCGACGAGGATTATTGGGGTCCTGGAGACCAAGAAGCCCTAGGAGGAGAGGCTGAGGGACTTGGGAAGGTTCAGTCTGGAGAAGAGGAGGTTGACATGATTGCTCTCTCGAAGTCTTGGAAGGCCTGTCACTCAGAGGAGGGCAGGGAGCTGTTCCTGTTGGCAGCAGAGGAGAGGACTCGCAATCATGGGTTTAAATTAAGGGAGGGGAGGTACTGGTTGGATCTTAGGGAAAACGTTTTTGACAGTCAGAGTTGTGCAACGGTGGAATCAGCTGCCTGGGGAGGCAGTGAGCTCCCCCTCCCTGGCAGTCTTGAAGCAGCGGCTGGACAAACCCTTGTCAGGGATGCTCTAGGCTGATCCTGCATTGAGCCCCTTCCAACTCCCTGACGGATTTCCCACTAGTGTTGCCCCAGCGTTGGGTCCTCTGTTTGCCCCGATTGCTTGCTTGAATTTCCCACTATTTGCCGTGGGGTGCATTTTGACCCGGGGCTTCACACGATTTCTCTGCGTCTTCGGTGATCCTCAAAAACCAGGATCACCGACGCCGCGGAGAAATCGCGCAAAACCCGGGTCAAAATGCACCCCGCGGCAAATAGTGGGAAATTCAAGCAGGCCATCGGGGCAAACAGAGGACCCTACGCCGGGGCAGTGCTAGTGGGAAATCGGTCTGTGATTCTATTATTCTGTGATTCTTAAACTGAAGCCATAAGAAAATTAGTACGTAAAGAGTGCTTCGTACCCAAAAGGGGCTCAAGGCTTCTGGCTCAGAAATTCAATAGCAGGAAGTTTATCCCTGTGGGAAGAAAGGACAGAGAGAGCGCTGGCTGCCTTGTAGCAGTGGGGGGGGGGGCAGGAGGGAACACGGGGAGTTTGTTCTCCACTACGGCCGGCTTCCCCTTTCCCATCACCTCCTGCCTGGTCCTTTTCACTGGAGATGCTGCCGGGGATTGAATTTGGGATCTTCTGCATGCCAGGCAGATTTTCTGCCACTGAGCCATGGCCCCTCCCTTCTGCCTTCGCACCTTGTGCTATGAGGCGGACCCGAGGGGGGGGGGGGGGGGGAGAATGAGCAGCCCATAGCGGGAGAGGAGAAATCAGTGGAGGGAATGTTGGGTCTCAACAGGTACAGGTGCACACCGTAATCCCTGCCACTGCACACGTGTTAAAATGTAATGCAGGGGGTCCCCAATCTTGTTGAGCCTGTGGGCGCTTTTGTTCTGGAGAAGGAGGAGAGGGTGCTGCCACAAAATGGGTGCCATCCTGGGACGCTGGGTCCATTCTTCTGATAAGACTGCTAGCTGCGGGTTGGGGATTTCCTGGAAACTTGGGGGCAGAGCTCGGGAAGGGTGGAATCAGGGGAGGGGAGGGGCCTCAGCAGGGTACAGTGTCACGCAGTCCACCTCCCAGAGCAGCCATTTTCTCCAGGGGACCTGACCGATCTCGGTCACCCGAAGATCAGCTGTAATAGCGGAAGATCTTCAGGCCCTGCTGGGAAGTTAGCAACCATATGAGGGAGGCAGATGTTTCTAGATGGGTGCTCCCTGCAGACATAAAGGTGGGACCTCCTGGCCTCTTTGGGAACCCACCCCCCACCCCGTTCCACTAAGGCAGAGGAAAGCCTGGACTGGCTCTTTGCTTGGGGGGAGGGAACTAATGGACACCAGGAAGCCCACTGCTGGGGAACCACTGAAGTAATGTCTGGTTAGGCCCTTGGGCCAGTACCCTAACCACTACACCACAGAGCCTCTTGCATTACCTATCACAAAGTTTGAGTCCAGCGGCACCTCTAGACCAACGTCGTTTAATTCTGGGCATAAGCTTTCGTGTGCAAGCACATTTCTTCAGTACCCGAAGAAGTATCGGAAGAAGTGTGCATGTGTCACGGCAGAGCCCGGGAGCCCGACTGGGCAGACAGGCTGGCAAGCCCACCCTGGGTGTGACTTGGCTGGAGACAGTCAGCATAGTATTGCAGCAAGTCCCAACCTCAAGGCAGAGGCATAGGCAGCACGTACCGGAGGTCAGAGTCCATAAATCAAGCCGAGGTCAGTCAGGAGCAGAGCTGAAGCCGGAGTCAAGGAATGCCGAGGGTCAAAAGCCGGGGTCCAGGATCAAGAAGCAGAAAGCAGAAGTCCAAGAAGCAAGCCGGGTCGGAAGCCAGAGAATCAATCAGGATCAGAGGCAAGGTATACAGGAACGGAGGGCTCTGACAACGATGTTGCCAGCACGGATTGCTATCTGCCGGCAGCCTTGTTAAATAGTGTGCTGGCTCATTAACCACTTAGCACAGCAGTGCTAAGTCCTGGCATCATTTAGTATCTTCGCCCCTACCTGCGTGCTTCCTTGCGTCGCCTAGTCAGCTCTTGCCTTCTCCTTTCATGGAGCCTGCTGACAGGTGGAGGCGAATCTGGTGGAGAATTGTCAGCCCCAGGTGGGTTTGGTTGAGGACTTGGCTGTGGATCCTCTGCAGGACTTACGTCTTCTGCAGTTAACTGAGCCAAGTCCTCCTGTCCGTGGCTGTCAGGCACTGGGTCTAGGGCTAAGTCAGGGGCAGGCATGACAGCATGCACATGAAAGCTTATACCCAGAATTAAACTTTGGTTGCGGTCACATGCCCGAGGTAAAGCAGGGGGAAGTGAGGCTATTTCCTCTGGAGGAAATTTACCTGCAGTTGCACGATCACACAGAGCTTTGTACATATGGGCGCAGCCCGCCACTGTGTGATCAGACACAACCGCAGGTGTCAGGGGGTTTTTTTGCCGTTGTTTTTCGATTCGCTTAAACGGGGGATCGATGAATCGCATCTCCACCCTGAGGTCTTCCTATGACAGTATGCGATGATGCGCATACTGAGAAGGGGAAAAAAACAACGGCATGGTGTCAGAATAGCCTGATCAGAATATTCCGATGCCATGGGAGCGCGCTGGTGCGATCAGACGCAGAAAAGTCTGTCTGTGGCCCGTGAAATTGCCTATCACAGTTCTCATTGTGACTGCTCATGCAGGCTATAGGAGGGGGGTGCTGTAAAAAAGAGGGAAGCCCCAAAGCGGCAACAGCAAGTACTTTACCTGACAGGTGGGCTAAAAAAACAGGAGAGCATATCCACGGCTTCCGAGCCCCTAGCTTCTCAAACTGGAAGAAAAATTCAAATACTGAGCAACAGGGAGATTGAGGCTTTGATATACAGTCGGGCTTCTTGCCAAAAGGGCACTCTTGGGAAATATTTACTGATAAAACGCAGACAATTTTTCATAAAGCCCATGACTGCCGTTGCTCACAATTTCACATTTGGGACGGCGTCGGGGGGAGGAGGGATCTGGCCTGGTACAAACTGGGACAATTGACAACACTTAGAATGTCACACTCCATTAAACTCTTATTTCTGTCCAAAGAGGACTGCAACATCGACCCACATGGGGTCGGGTTGCCAGGTCTGGGTTGGAAAATACCTGGAGACTTTGGGGGTGGAGCCTGGGGAGGGCGGGGCTTGGGGAGGGGAGGGGCCTCAGCATGGTACAATGCCATAGAGTCCATCCTTCAAGGCAGCCATTTTCTCCAGAGGAACTGATCTAAGTCAGCTGGAGAGCAGCTGTAAAAGCGGGAGATCTCCAGAGGCCCCGTCTGGAGGCTGGCAACCCTAACATGGGGTGATAATTGTGTGCTGAATTGCCCTGTCACAGATCTTTGAATATGGTGGCCCAATATGGCGTCTTCTTTTTTTCTCTGGGCCTGGGAGCCAACCCCTTCCCCCACACTCCTTTCGGCAGCAGAGGGTTCGGGTTCTCAAAAGGCCGCCTGCCTAGTAGAGTTTCCTCAGACAAAAGCTTTATTTTGTGTCCTGGTAAAACGGGACACCACATGGGACGTTCTCGTAAAACTTACCAGCGGAGACAACCATTCGTAGATGTTCACTTTCTCACCATCGGTGATGAAATACGCCTGGCCGGCCTTGAAAGATCACAAGGAGGGGAGAGAGAGAGAGAGAGATGAGCAATCGTATTAACTGGGGTTGGGGCAATCCTGGAGATTTGGGGATGGAGAGGGCAGGCTGGATCTCAACAGGGATGTGCAATGCCACCAAGCAGAGGTCTCCCGGTCTTCTGAGCCCGTGGGCCCTTTTGGAGTTTGGACACAGGGTGGGTGGGCACAGCCACAAAATGGCTGCCACTGTGGGAGGTGGGACCATCTGCACACCTAGAGAAAAGTCTGACTGCTAGGGAGAAGAGGGGTAATTTTAAAAATGCCCCGAGAAAGAGGAGGGAGGGAACAAAACCAACACTGGTGGCAGCAGCTGCCAAAGCAACATCCCTATTGCTTGAATCAGCTCCCAGGACTGCTGGGTGATGCCTCCCCTCACATCTCAAAAGCCACCTTTCCCATGGAACCCTGGTCACAAAACCTGTGTCCCTCCCCTCCCCTCTGCACACTGATATGAAGCCTCAGGCAGTGAAACTAGTGAATGCAGACTCTCCCCCCCACACACACACATCTTTCTGTCTCTCTGTTGCCTCCTTTGTGGCAAACTTCAGAATGTAAGCTCCTTGCAGCAGGGGCCTTCAACAGGCAACTTCACACCCTGCTCAAGCAGGAGAATTAGTACAGCATCTGCTTATTACAACACCATGGTACGTTCCTGGGCACAAAGATTTGCACAATAGAGCTAGTGGCTCTTTTCCCTTCACTCATGGTCCTCTGCACTGAATCCAATTTTACTGCCTAACAGAGTCCCCCCGCCCCCATCATTGCTGTGGTTCTGAGTCATATACCGGCAGTGGCTTTTCCCCCTTAAAAAATAAAATATTATTAAAAAACATAAAACGGGTGATGGAAATGCACGCGAAGCTTCTTCCCGAAGGAAGGGGAAACAAGCTGAAGAATTTGGCCCACCGCTATATAGTTCCTCTCCGGAGTCAGAGCATCTGCAGCGAGAATATGGGCCTGCACGAGATTCTTGACGTGGACCCAGTTCATGAACGTCTCAGAACTCCCAATTCTGAAGTTAAACAGGCCCCTTTCGATATTCAACTGTCAGAACACAGGAAACAACACACTGCATTGCTGGGATTCAAACAAAACATTTCCCAGTTGGAGACATCCAACAATTGCCAGCTTGTTATAGCTGCAAAAAAATGGTGACAGACTGTGATAATGGCTAAATTGACCAAACCTAGATCTCTGAAAGACAGAAAGTCTAAAACCATGTTGGTTATTATCTGGGGACCCTGTGTGCCGTTTTGGAAACCTATATATTATTTGCAGGTGGATATTTATAATTTTTTCCTCATTTTTAAAACTTCTAACCGTACAGCTTTACATTTTGCAGTCTCTTAACCAATACTACCTCTAAGCTGTGGAGTCTTGTGAGCAAAAATCCTGCTTTGTGAGCTACTGGCATTAAAGATGTGAGCGAGCGATTTGGCTACTGCATAAATTAGTTTGCTCTGGAGCCCTCCTTCCTGGGCTAAGACAAAAACGAGTGAGCCAGAGGCTAAAAAACTGTGAGCTAGCTCACACTAACTCAGCTTAGAGGGAACACCGCTCTTAACATAATCTGTAAAAATAACAGCAATGAAAAGGGACTCTCTAATGTGAGGTTAAAGTCACACCTCTTCCCCTTGATGAGGTTTCTGCAGTCCATATCCAGACTGCTTATTGGCATATCATGCAACCCACTTGCTATTTTGACAAAACACACATATTGGGTCATAGAAACATAGAGCCAGAAGGGACCGCAAGGGTCATCTAGCCCAACCCCCTAAACAATGCTGCAAATTCACAGCTACCTCCCACCCACTTCCCCAGTGACCCCTGATCTATGCCCAGAGAAGGATCCAACATGGAAGGAAGGATTCTTAGCCTACATGAGATGGCGTTCTCTTTCCCACCTTCTTGCCACTTGCCCAAATGCCCCCCCCGGTGCTGTTCCGGGGGGGATCCCCTGCCCGCCCGCCCCTCCAATCATTATGATCACTGGCACGCAGGTGCCTCTGCCACAGCTGGTGCAATGCTAAAATAGCCAGTACAGTTTTGCAGAACAGTGTTTGGAGCAAGTCCAACACCTACGGCCAATCGGGGCATGTGTCTTTGCTCTTCTGGCCCGTAGATGCCAGGGGGACGTAGGGCACAGGTATACAGCTTGCCTCCACCTAAAAAACAAGACAGGATGGAATCAGCGCACGGCCCTTCCGGAACTCCTCAGGGACTGGGTGAGGTGTAGCATGAGGTGGGAGACGGGAGGAGTCAATGGGGAAGGCAGCAAGGGGGGAGGGTTGCAGCATGAAGTGGAAACCGGTGCAAATCAGTCCCCCCCCCCCCCCCGAACAGGCAGGCCTGGTCTTCTGTTTGTAGCGTGGTTGTGCAGCAGCGTGGTTCCAGAGCCACAACAAGTGGCTTCAAAATATAAACATCACTTTGGGAAAGAGATAACTGTGGCTGCCTGCATTCATTGGCTGCTGGAGTCAGTGAACCCTGTGGAATAGCTAGGTCCATGAAACCCATGATACTGCTGGACAGAAGACTGTTCTATGCCGCTTGAGGAGAGCACAGATGTAATGATTTCAGGTTCTGGCGTGTGTGTGTTCCTTTAAACGTTTGGTTTGACTGCAGTACTGTAGGGGAGTGGTAGAGGGAGGCAAGTGTGATTTTGCTTGGCTGATGACTGAGAGGGTGGGAGGAGATGTTGTGAGGGATTCTGTGTGTGAAGTTTGAAGAGTGAGCATAGTCTGTGTGACTATGGGATGTTGAGTCTTTTTCTGAGTGAACAAGACCAACCATTTAGTCTGTGAGACTTAGAGAGATGATTCTATTCTGTGTGAATAAAACAAAGAGTTTAGCCTGGAGATCTCCTAGAATTACACATGACCTCTGGGTGACAGAGATCAGTTTCCCTGGAGAACATGGAGGCTTCAGAGGACAGTCTCTATGGAACTGCATCCCCTCTGAGGTCTCTCCCCTTCCCAGGCTCCAACCCCCAACCCAGGGCTGGCAACTCTAATACAGGCAGAGACCTGAACCAGGGATTTCACTGCTTACAACTCACATTGTGAAATATACCGGGTTCGGACGCGTTGTGTGATCAGCACATAGTTTATGGTGATTACAGCTCAGCTCAAAGACAATGCTAGCAGGGCCAAAGCCCTGCTTATATTCATGCAAAACACTCCACCCCACACACCCACTCCCCATGACAGGCTTTTTACAAAACATTACTACTTGACTGGTTTACTCCAGAGTCCTGGTCAGCTATTTTTCTTGGGCTCCAAGCTCAGCCAATCTCTAGGGTGATTCAACTAGGGATGATTCAATCCCAATAAATAACATACTGTGTGGCCCAAAACTAGATATTTGGCAGCAAACACATACCTGAGTACAGCAGCACTCCCACAGGTTGGGAGTCCAGTGTTCCCTCTAAGCTGAGTTAGTGTGAGCTAGCTCACAGTTTTTTAGCCTCCGGTTCACACATTTTTGTCCTCGCTCAGGGAGGATGGCTCCAGGGCAGACTGATTTATGCAGCGGCCAAATGGCTCACTCACAACTTTAATTCCAGTGGCTCACAAAGTAGAATTCTTGCTCACAAGACGCCACAGCTTAGAGGGAGCATTGAGGGACCCAGGCTCATTACATCAATGCAAGAAACAACATAGGGTTGCAGTGCGCAGATAGAACAGTACCTGCCAGGGGAGATCCATTCGCTGCTATGACCATTTGCTCGGCAATTGATTTGGTCCTGGAATATTCGTTAACGTGCTGCAAGGAAAGCCCAAAATAGAATGATATGATTCATTAATAAATGGGGGGAGGGAATACCGAAGATCCAAGACAGGTACTAATCCATGACAGGCCAGTGTAAAATAGCCAGACAGGTAAGACTGAACCCACCCACTAGTGACCAAAGCACAGCCAGTCCAACAGCCCTTATCAACATTGTCCAAAGATTCAGGTGGGTAGCCGTGTTGGTCTGAAGCAGCAGAACAAAGTTCGAGTCCAGTGGCACCTTCAAGACCCACAAAGTTTTATTCCGGGCATAAGCTTTTGTGTGCAGGCACACTTCTTCAGATAACAGATACCGAAGAAAGATCAAAGTGGGCAGCCATGTTGGTCTGAAGCAATATTTTTATTTATTTATTTGGATTCATATCCCGCCTAGCTAGCATTCGCTGGCTCTAGGCGGCTTACAGGACTTAAAACATCAACAATATAATTTATACTAAATTAACTTAAAATACACATAAAACAGCGAAAAACCACAGGAGCTGGCAGCCCACATTGCTCCCAACACACAGCACAGCAATACCAAACCCAAGGACAGGCAATTTCACCAGTTGATTGTCCAGCCAGAGCCTTTCCCCGGCTTATGCCATCGGCCCCTTCCCCCAGTGGCGGCCCCTAATTGAAAGCCTGGCAGAAGAGCTCTGCTTTGCAGGCCCTGCGGAACTGCAAAAGGGCCCTGATGTCGTCCGGGAGCTCATTCCACCAGGAAGGAGCCGCCACTGAGAAAGCCCTGGCCCTGGAGGTCACCAACCTGGCCTCTCTAGGGCCGGGGAGGGCCAGGTGGGGTTGAGTGCCTGGCCGCAGTGTTCTCTGGGGTATATACGGGGAAAGGCAGTCCCTTAGGTAGGCAGGCCCCTGAGTCCAGTGGGGCACCTTTAAGACCAGCAAAGGTTTATTCAAGGTGAGAGCTTTCATGTGCACGCACACTTCGTCAGACGTTGAAATGGGATTACAGATCATACTCTTATATATACAAGGTGGCTTGTTAAATTAGCATGCAAAATAGTGAAGTGTTTTAAACAGATTAAAAGAACGACAAGCTTGGTTGCTGGATATCATCTGTTTTGGTTCAACTTCGGGGAAAGGGGAACGACATAGGTAATAGATACGTGCATGCACACAAAAGCTTATACTCAGAATTAAACTTTGTTGTTCTTAAAGGTACCCCTGGACTCTTTCTAACATCGTCCAAAATGTGCTTTGGATTATCCTTATATATATCTATATTTAAAAACCCACCATTTTTTGCACACATCCTCCCCCCTGGAAGCCACTGCGGCCAGACTGGAAAGCCCACAAACCTCGCCAAGAGGAAAATACGGCACACTCTCCTCATCCCCGTCTACAATCGTCTGCCCCGCAAAGACCACATTGACCGTGCTGGTGTAGATCAGCCGGGGGACGCTGCGTCGCTTGCAAACTGCAGAGGGATACAGAGGACACATCATGTTGGATGAAAATCAACATATATGGAAAGAAATTTGTTATCAGGGACCAGCCCCATAGCCATAGGCGTCAACTACGGGGGGGCTCAAGGGCTCGAGCCACCCCCGAAATTTCCCGGGGAGGACTGGGCCCCCCCCCGGGGAAACAGAGTGCCCACCGCCGCGCGTCCCCGGGCCCTTCCTAGGGCCGCCGCCACCGTCTCTCTCCCCCCCCCCGGCCTGGCTGCCTCCATCCCTCCCTCCCTCCCTCCGTCCAGGGCCAGCTAAGCAAATGCCCAGCTGGCCCCCCGAGGATAGAGGGAGGGACAGAAGCAGGAGTGGCCAGGCCGGGGTGGGGGGAGGCAGCGGCGGCGGGGACATGGCCCCCGTGTGTGTGCGCGCTTCGTGCACGTGCCCCCCCTGGGTATTTTAAAACTCGACGCCCCTGCCCATAGCCAGAGATTTTTGGCAAATGGGGCAGGGGCTGGGGAGTGGGGAGCGGAGAATTTCATTAGATTAAGTGGGGGTAGCTGTTAAACCTAACAGCTGATGTAGGGGGAGTGGAACTGGCCAGAAGCGGCAGGGTGGCTTCCCTTCCCCAGCCTCCCCGATGCTGCAGGGGCGAGGTGCACCAGGGTGGGGTGGGGGGTTGGGAGGGTCTGGAATCCTCCCAGGGTGGGGCAGGGCTTGTCCATGGTGGGGCTCTGCCCCAAATGCCCCACTGCGGCTACAGGCCTGTCAGGGACCCTATGTGCCCCCAAGCTCCCCAGGGGAAGGTTGCTGGCAGATGGACTGAATTTGTCTCCTGCTGGCAGATGGCCGCCAACCCTGCTCCTAGCAGAGACAGAATGCCCCTTCTTTCTATCCTATCAAAGTATGGCGTTTCTTTACTATAAAGGACATCTACTGCTTTTCTAAAGCCTCCTGTGAACATTATTCTGTAGGCAGTATCCCCCTCCCAGAAGAGAAACCGGGCTCTAAGCTGAGCCTGTGCAAAACTGCATCTCTTGGGCTGTACGGGAACCACAGCCTGGCTGGTCATGCCTTGCGCTGAAAGGGCCGGGATGCTGCACTGAGAGGCAAAGCCCAGGCGTGGCACATACCTTCGATGACTATTCCGGTGCCTCTGACATTGACGGACTGGATTTGTCTCCTGTGTAACTAGAAGAGGGAAGAGAGGTCAAATACCACACCAGCTACCGGAACACCATTTCAAAGGATCTACTGGTTCCATTTGTTCTCAAGAACTTGGGCTGTCTCTGAAAGCCGGCACACCAGGAAGGACAAGAAAGCAGAGCAGTTCGAAATGACACACCGCTTTAGAGACGGCTCCTTACTGAAAGGGAAATGCTGTGTGAAACAGCCGTCTCTGTGCCGGTTTACTCCATGACGGGCCAATAACGGAAACCATGCGGTTTAGAAAGGTAATGTAAAATCGCCCAATGTGATGGAGCCGCTCTGCCTACGACAGCCCTCTGCTCTCACCTTGTCAATCAACAGTGCCGTCTTGAGTACAGCTGTGCCCTTCTAAGTCCACTGAAGGGAGTGGGCTTGCAGGGGTGCAAAACATGACTTAGGATTGCTCCCTGAAAACTCTTGTCCTTCCTGGTGTGCCAGCCCGGCTTCCTCAGAAGAGGTGGGGCATTGAGGGGGAAGGATACTCACTTGCTCGATCCCCGACATCCCATAGGCAGCTGCATGGATGACACAGTCAGCCCCTTCACAAGCCGCGTAGAAGTCACTGTAATGCCTGATATCCGCCTGGAACAGAAGAAGTTAATTCTTGATGCCTCCAAAGAAGATGCCAGGAAGCAACGGAAAGGATGCTCCTTCTGAGATTGCATCATGCATGGTGGGTGTAACTAAGCAACATCCATGGTAGGCGTGGCTAAGCAGCTTACGTGGTGGGTGTGGCTACGTAGCACACACAAGGGATGTGGCTAAACTTCATTCACAATTTTTGAGCCAAGAGCCAAGTAACTGTTGAGGAAATTGATTTAATTGATAGCATCTTCTATTTTTCTGGGGTTTGCTTTCCTAAATTACGATTTCTGCCCCTTTCCTTTTCCTGCTTCAGCCCTCTGCCCAAAATCTGGTTAGCTTAGTGTGCGAGGGAGTGCAGTGGAAAGAGGGGGAAATCGGCAGAAACTGCCACCCTCCCCTTAAGAAAACGCAAGTGCCCTTAAGTCTTCGGAATGGGCTTGGATACAGGCCGCTCTGGGGTGCCAGAAAAGTGGAAGTGGCGCTGGGTCACACTATACAAGGCCCAAGGGGCGGGGGAAAGAACGCCTGGGCCAAGGGCTGCCCCCGAGAGGGACGTGCACACAGCAACAAAAGCAGGGGTTGTGGTTACACCTGAATGAGGGAATGTTTGCCCCACTAAAGCGGTGATTGATTGACCATCACACTTTCCTTAAAGGCACAAGAGACCTTTAAGAGAATAAAGCAGTTCTCCTGCAGGAAAGGCTGTTCCTCTCCCTGGCTTCAGCACCCCTCGTCTTCTGTGACCAACAGCACCCTGCCAGACTCTCCCAGCCTGACCTCCCTCGCAGGGTTGTTGCTGCAGGGGTACAATGGAGAAGGGCAGAACAATGTCGTAAGCGGCTTTGGGTCCCCACCAGGGTGGAGTGGGAAACCAGGAAACAAATGTCCAAATAAATAAATAAACGTGTCTCATTGTGGATCGAGCAAGATGGGATCCAGGTCTGAGGAATCGGGATACCTGCACAAGCACGACACCTTGAGGGATCGGCCAGAGAGGCCTTTTGATGTCGTAGAGAATGACGTCTGTCCCCGCTTTGGCCAACGCCCGGCCGAGGGTGAATCCGAAGTAGCCGGCCCCTCCCGTTATCACGGTCTTCGCGCTGACTTTCTTCAGGGCCGGCTGGCTGGTGTCAGGCTTCTGCTCGGCCCGCTTGGTGTCAGGCTTGAGGAACAGAGGGGCCTTTTTCTCCTTGGGCGGGGGGCTCTCCATCGCGCATGCCTGGGCTCAGGGTTCCGCCAGATCTCAGAACTCCATCGAGGGTGCCGCGTGTCTCACGACCTGCCCAAAGGCCACGGAGATCAATTAGGACGTACACGGGGAAACAGGGAAGATGCCCGTAATGCCTCCAGCTCTCTTACCAACCCTACACCACCAAGACAGGCAGGGAGATCCAAATTCCAGTCTCTGCTCTGCTAACTGCAGGCTGGTCCTGAGCTATTGGCTCAGCCCATCCTGCCTCCCCTGGGATCTTATGAGGATAAAGTGTGGGAAGGGATGGTCACACAGCCCACCCCGACCTCCCTGAACAACGGGCAGGGATTCCCGACCTTTTGGAGTCAGCCAAGTGGGAGGCTTTGGAATTCTGACACAGTACGGTGGGCGCGGCCAGAAGATGGCTGCCACGTTGCCTGCCACAAAATGGCTGCCATGGGTTACCTTCCGCCACACAGTGAAGATCCTTGAGCTGTGGTGGCAGCTGTTGCCAAAGCAACGTTTTTTAAAAATCTGAACTGCCCAACAGCCAATCAGAAGTCTTGCCACCCTGTTCACTTTCTATGAACACTTGGAAGTCACCACAAAAGAACAGGATTACACCAGCCAGCATTTTGTTAAATAGCCCAGATTTGCATACAACGAACAACCGTGGTTAAGCTGAAGCCTTCCGAAACCAGAAAGTCTTTGATTATCGACTCTGCATGTGAAAGGAAGAGGGCAGAAGAGGGAACGTGAGTGTGAGGATTTCAGGCTTGTTCACGTGACAAAAAATTGTGGTTTGTTCCTGATGTCAGAATGTGTGTGTGTGTGTGTATGTGTGTGTGAAGTGCCATCAGAATATGGCCCAATGATATTAATTATAATAACTGAGTGCCATCAAGTTGCAACTGAGACACGGTGACCTCAGGACCTATAGCAGAGGTGGTTTGCCATTGCCTTCCTCTGCACAGCAACCGTGGACTTCCTAGGTGGTCTCCATTCCAAGTGCTAACCCTGCATAGTTTGCAAGCTCTGACAAAGATGGAATATAGTCTGGGCTATTAGGCTGAGTGCTTAGTATTCTAGACAGCAGCCAAATATTTGCAGGGAAGCATTTTCAAAGATAGGAGCAATAGCCTGGCAGAGAGGGGCATCTCTGTCTCTCACACCCACCCATCCATCCACCCAGTTTTCCAAGATGGCGGCACACAGCAAGAAGGGCGGCTCTGGAAGATCTGAGTTAGCCTTGAATTGTTGTATGCAAGAAGATCATGGGAGAGCAGCAAGATGGAGTCACAACTGCTCTCCCTTTGAAAAGGTAAAAGCCAGCAGTGAGGCGCCTTTGTCTCCCACACTTATGAGTCTCCTGGAAGGCAGAGATTTCCTCTGCCCCAGCACGCCTACTGCAGGCTACTGATTTCGGCATCTTAGGCGCAAACTAATTAGTTCTAGCTGCAATCCTCTATGCAGTTACTTGGAAATGAATCACACCCAATTCTGCAGTTTATTTCCGAGTAAAGGACTGAACTGTAAGTCTGCAAAAGAGACTTAGGAAAAAATTGTTACAAGTTTTTTCCAGCAAAATCATTTCCTTCCTATCCTACCCTACACCTGTGTGGCTTTATAACTAAGCCCACAGAAGAGTTCTGTGGAGCCTGAAAGGCTGCACACTTGCCTGTGATCTCTCGTTCATCCACATAGACATTACGCCTTAACTCTACATCCTAGAGACCTCAATATTATTATCCACACAACACCCCTACAAGGTAGGTTAGGCTGACAGAAAGAGTGGCCCAAGGTCACCCAGCAAGCTTTGCTGCCACAGTGGGGACTTGAACGCGGGTCTCCAAGAGCCTAGTCCAATGCTCAAAATAATGTGCCACACTGGGTGCCCCATAACTGCATCCCACATTGCTCTGATAATGAATGGACAGCAAAACAGCATGGGCAGGAATAAATAAGTAATGTTATCGAATGGATTGGTGGCATTGGGATGATGGCTTCCCCTCTAATCTGCCTCCCACCCTTCAATATATCTGCTGTTTCATGTGTTAGCTGGAGGGCTGTTGCTGGGGCACTGTGCGGGGCAATGTACTTGAATTTGGTAATCATTTATACCCCACTTTTCTTTCCCCGTGGGAACCTAAAGCAGCTTACACCACTTTCCCTTCCTCCATTTTACCCTCATGACTACCACCCAGTGAGGTAGATTAGGCTGAGTGACAGGGACTGCCCCAGAAAGCTTCCACGACTGAACGCGGATTCAAACCCGGCTCTCCCAGATTCTAACCGACTGTCTAATCGATTACACCACTCCGGGTAACAGCTGAACCACAGAGACCCTTAAATCTTCGCGGCAAGTCCAGTGTTCCCTCTAAGCCAAGTTAGTGTGAGCTAGCTCACAGTTTTTTAGCCTCCGGCTCACACATTTCTGTCTTCGCTCAGGAGGGGATGGCTCCAGAGCAAACTAATCGATGCAGTAGCCAAATCGCTTGCTCCCAACTTTAGTGCCAGGACCTCACAAAGTAGAATTTTTGCTCACAAGACTCCACAGCTTAGAGGGAGCAACGTGTGGGTATGGCTAAAGGGCAATCAGGCTAAGTGACCCTGTTCAGACCCCATAGTTTGGAGCCCAACGGCAAAGTAATGTGGCAAAGGCAAGCAAGCTCCTCTTTCCCTCCACGGGTCGGGCCCAGGTTCTGACATCCCTTTGGAATGTTAGCAGTTTTAAAGGCCAAAGCTCCACTGGCAGTTTATGTGGCGGTTAAGTAGAATTCTGTGGCCGCTTGAGCTTCAATCCTAGGCATGCAACGGAAAGTCCATGGAACTCCCTTCAGAGTCCAGGATTATGCGAAGAATGAAAAGTTTTAATTTTACCCCTCTCTTGCTTGGGCCTTTTAAAATATTCAGCAGCCTATTTCAAACATGAAAGCATTTCTGAAATGAAGGCTACTTCCTCCCATTAAATTATCTCATACATCGTTTTGCTTTTCATGTTTCAAATCCTGGGCATGTTCTAATACTCTTCTGGTCTTAGTGCCCACCAAATATAAATGGGGAAGATTTGAAATTCAAAATATTTCACCTGTGCAGACACCTCCTATAAACGAAGTTTCTACTTTTGGTGGTGGAAAGTACAAGTCAAGTCACAGCTGACTTAGGGTGACTTTGTAGGGTTTCCAAGGCAACAGATGTTCAGAGGCGGTTTGCCGTTACCTGCCTCTGCACCACAACCCTGGTATTCCTGGGAGGTTTCCTATCCAAATGCTGGCCAGGGCTGCCCCTGCTTAGCTTCTGAGATCTGACCAATCTGGCTTTACTTTTATATTTGCCTAAATGGTCATCTTGGGTGGTATCATTCCAGTCAAAGTGCAATGAAGCCAATTGGCTTGGACTGGAGTAATGCTGTATAGGATCGTGTATCCTGTTGTTCTTTATCTAATTGCCCAAGTCTTGTGATATTATCTCAAGAACAGTTTGATAGTGGACACCTGAAAACCAACCACCAAAAAGTACTTTCTCAACACCGACATACGGTTTCCCCAGGGGACTCTAATCAGCTTCACTAGTTGTTCATGAAGACATTTGTACCCCATCTTTTCTCTCTCTGAGGGACCCAAACAAACATCCTCTCCCCTTCTCTATTTTATCTTCACAACAACCCTGTGATGTTTCTTGCATTCAGGCATCTCTCCCAAATAATTTCTGCCCATAACCCTAGAATTTAGGAACACTGGATGGGGGCTTTTTTAAAAAAAAAACCCAAACCCTTTCCTTCCTTTCCTCAAAGAAGAATCCTAGACACCCTGGCTCAGAAGCAAATTGACAGCCTTCAAAATACTCCTCAGACTGGAGGCATCTGGTGGTTCCTTAAGGACTAGCACCACAAAATGTTCCTGATGGGAATAAAACTTTTAAAGGGATCTCTAGGCTCTTGTAGGGTTTCCCAAACACAGCTACACCCTCTGGAAAATGGCATTTTTGACCTTTTCCCCGATCCTGCCCACTCACTTCTGTTTCATCCATACACTCTCCAGTTCTGGGTGGCGGCAGCAGAGAATAACGCTACGCTGCCTTTGCAGTACCTAGTCCCCATTACTGGTCATCCCCCAAATGGTACCCACTCTTATTTCGACCACTTTCATTCCCACCACTGTTTAACATCTGCTTGGTATGCCAACCACATTTCCAATCTGGAGAGCTGCCAACCTCCAGGTGGGGCCTGGAGATCTCCCCATGTGACAGTTGATTTTCAGACTACAGGGCTCAGCCCCCCCCCCCCCAGGAGAAAATGGCTTCTTTGCAGGGTGGGCTCTCTGGCACTGTAGCCCACTGAGGTCCCTGGCCTCCCCAAGGCCCGCCCTCTCCAGCCTCTACGACCCAAATCCCCAGGCATTTCCCAGCCACTAGGAGCAAGGTACGGCTTTAAGTTGCTAGTCCGCATCACCAAATTGGGGGAGGGACCCTTAAAAAGTCAAAGGCTAGTCGACCACTTCACCAAACTAAATCAATGGTTAATATCTAAATATACAGATACAAGACAACTATTAACCTGGGTGGGGGTCTCCAGATGTGAAAAATTGGCCAAAATCCTGGGTCTTTCTATTCCAACGGCAGGAGGCGGCCTGCTGCTTCTGCCGGCAGTGTTGACCAGCCAGACCCTCCGCCAGGAAGACGCATTTCCCGCCTCGCCCCCTTCCAGGCTCAGATCTTTCGCCCGTCCATGGCGGGGCCGCTAGAAACAGACGCCGCCCGGCCGGAGGGGCGCCCAGGAGTCGCCAACGCTCCGGGGAGACCCGTCGGGGCCGTAGATATCCTAGTGGCCGCGCACCCGCCAGCCGCCGTCTTTTGCTAATAGAGGCGGCAGACGTTGAATTTAACCGATTACATCCGGTCTCGCAAATGCTGGCGGCGCCGCGGGCAGGTCGGGGGGACGGGACAGATATACACACAGTTTAGATATTGCGCCCCCCCCCCCCCGTTTGTAGAATAATTTTAAAATTTGGCTTCAATAGATATAGTCATTTGAATTGATTTTAATTTCATTGTATATTCCTGGGTAGCATTTACAAAAAAGCATGCTCTCAGCAACCAGGTAAAACACACCTGCAATCGTCAACGTTTGGCGCAAGACCCTCTGCAGCTGCTCCCTCGAAGCTGTGGCGTCTTGTGAGCAAAAATCCTATTTTGTGAGCTATTGGCATTAAAGTTGTGAGCGAGCGATTTGGCTGCTGCATAAATCAGTTTGCTCTGGGGCCCTCCTCCTTGAGCGAAGACCAAAATGTGTGAGCCGGGGGTTAAAAAACTGTGAGCTAGCTCACGCTAACTCAGTTTAGAGGGAACACTGGTTTGGAGAATCAAAGATTTGAGACTGATGCTTTGAAATCAGGGATAGGAGTCTGAGAACCACCTTCCCCACACGTTTGCTAATGCGTTGGGTCGGTCCCACTCTCCCCCGGGGCGACCTCACAGGGTTGTTGGGATGATAAAGTGAGAGGAGGGGGAGCAGCATGACACCTATTACCGACTGACTTTGGGCCAATCATTACCTCTCCCTCAGCCTCACCTCCCTCACAGGGCTGTTGTGAAGACAAAATGGGGAAATAGGTGACAGGTTCGTGGCAATCAAAAACAGACAGCTTTCTCCACTGGGTGCCGCCGCAGATAGGATTGCAAACTCTTGGATTGTGAAATTCCGGAGATTTCAGGATGTAGCTTGGGGAGGGTGGGGTTTAGAGAGGGGAGGGACCTCAACAGAGGATAATGTTCAAGGGTCTACCCCGCAACCCCCCCCCCCCGCCCCAAAGCAGCCATTTTATCCAGGGAAACTAACTGATCTTTATAGTCTGGACATCAGTTGTGATTCTGGGGGATCTCCATGCCCCGCCTGGAGGCTGGCAACTATAGCTGCAGAGGGCCTTGGGGCTCAGACTGCAAATGCATCACCTGTCAGGATATTACCTACAAAAATGGAGCCGGAAATTACCTACAAAATTACCTACAAAAATGGAGCCCCACGTTTCCAGTCCTGATTTCCCCACTGCAAGGCACACATCACACAACTGTGACAACCTGGAGGAACAAGGCCCGGCCAAGTGTCCAAAGGCACTCTGCATGTGCTCAGAGACGTCACTCCTTGAGGTTCAAAAATGAGGAAGAAGAGTTCAAAACCCCATTTTGTGGCATTGTGGTTAGTCCTGTTCAAAAGATGGTCCCTAACGTGTCCTGAAACATCCTCCCCTGCCCCGTCATGTTTGGTATTTGGTATCCAGCCCAAAAAAGTAACCAGTACCACAGCACAAAGGCTATCAAATACTCAACATTTACAGAAATGTAAATCATCAATAAAAAGAATGCTCCCCGGTGTGCAAAGGGATGTGGTCGTGTAGTGGATTTTCTCCACCGTTGGTGGTCTTGAGAACAGGTACAAGACTTCTGGAGAGGCATTCTGTTACACATCAAGAATATCACAGGGATGGATCTCCCGCTTCTGCCAGAGGTTCTGCTGTTTGGTTATTGGGGAATGCCATCTGGGAAACGGAAACGCGACCAATTGACCTCAACTCTAATTTTGGCAGCTAGAACATTGTTAGCCTCAAAATGGAAAGATCAGAAAATGCCGACAATAGATCAATGGCTCCGAAAGTTGTGGGACTTTTATATTTTAGGTAAACTTATGAATAATACACAATCGAATAGATCAGAGCAACAGAAACTAGCACACACTGAATTGTGGTCCCTTGTTGTTCATTATTTGATGGGAAATGACATTTTACCGAATGATGAGAATTATGTGGACTTGATATGAATATAAGCAGAGCCTCTTGTTTTGATGGTCGATCAGAGCTTACTTATCTTAACCTTTTGGTCTTATATACTTCATTTGTAGTTTTTATATATGTGATGTGATTTTTTTGGTCTTTTTTCTTATTAAAAATATTTTTTTTAAAAACCCTCTACTTTCCTTTGGAGCTGTCCCACCATCAGGGGTCCTTTCGAGCAGGAGCTCGGGGGAGCGCAGCTCCGGGAGTTGGTGCCAGCCCCCCGCCCCCAGCGGGGGAATGCCTGCTTGTGTCATGGCTGCAGCAAAATGACCCTGTCCCCTGGAAAGGTCCTTGTTCCTCCGACCAGCGTTCTGAAGGCTTCTGCCACCACTGAAGCTATCCTCCCAGAATAGTGGTATTTCTGAGGCTTGGATTAGTAGCTGTCCCCTCTCTGCCAGCTTTCTTTCTTTCTTTCTTTCTTTCTTTCTCTCTTTCTCTCTCTCCTTTCTTTCTTGCCTTCTGACATACTTCTGGTGGTGTCAGGTGGTGTAGCATATGCAAATAAGTAATGCTAATGAGTTATGCTAATGAGCTCCTGCACCTCTTTTTCTACAAAAGGACCCCTGCCCACGATAGAATATCAACACCAACATTTCCATGTTTGGATTGGGAAACTTTATTTCTCATCTTCAAGACTGCAGAAACACTGCATGTGTTCTTCTCAGCAATCGTTTTAAATCCACAGTAGCCGTTCATTCCAAGGACCGACCCACTGTTTCATATTTCAGGATCACTGAAGAAGAGCAGCAACAACTTCAGTGTAGCTCACCGTCTGTGAAAAGGCATCCAAAAGACGTGCCCTTGAAGTATGCAGGTCCACAGCAGCAGCAGCAGCAGCAACGAGATTCTCGAATGGCCCTCACTGCCAAGAGAGCAACCCCCTCCCAGCTCGGCTTCAATGTTGCAACGGCACAAATATTCTTCACAAAAACTGGCGGTTTGTCATGCGTTCACAAGAGTGACATCCAAACCATCTGTTGAAAGTGACGGCACCATGCGTTCATCACAGTCAAATAACCAACAGAGGAAGGATCCGGCCCCCTGAGTTACTCTCCGGTGATTCATTACATACGAAACAATTCTTCTATTTTAAAATAATAATAAAACACTCTAAACCTTCTTAAAAAAGGAAAGACAGGAAAATCACAGATAAAAACAGGCTGAAGGTGAGGAGCAGCACGGGGGAGAAAGCGTGATCTTGGCACAGGGGTCTTGTTTTCAGGTAATGATCCACAGCATCGGCCAGCGTGAACTTTTTGGGGTGGTAACCCAGTTGTTTCCGGGCCTTGTCTATTCGAAAAGTGTGAGTGACTGTCAGATTTCTGATCTGTAGGAAGAGAAGGACAGACGTAAGCTGCTGAGAAAGCCGGCAGGAACGGCAACTGCTGTGCTGCAAATGGGGATTGATTGATTTATAAAATGTGGATGTGTTGCTGCCTCTCTAGATCCGCTCAGAGCGACTTACGGCCAAAACGTAACCAATGCAACAGAAACATGTCAAAAACATAAATTGTGCTAATGAGGTCAATAAAAGAAACCAAGCCAATAAAGTAAATAAATAAATATCCTTATCCTTATCTATTCTGAGTGTGTGCATTCTGTTTTTAGTAGATTTTTTTGGCCAAGTGATTCTAGAGTTGCCAGCCTCCAGGCGGTGGCTGGAGGTCTCCTGGGATGAAGAAGAAGAGAAGAAGAAGAGATTGGATTTATACCCCGCCCTTCACTCACTTGGAGTCTCAGAGTGGCTTACAAACTCCTTTCCCTTCCCCTCCCCACAACAGACAGACACCCTGGGAGGGAGGTGGGGCTGAGAGAGCTCTGAGACAACTGTCCTTGAGAGAACAGCTGGTACAGAGCTATGGCTTGCCCAAGGTCATCCAGCAGGTGCAAGTGGAGGAGTGGGGAATCAAACCCGGTTCTCCCAGATTAGAGTCCGTGCACTTAATCGCTACACTAAACTGGCTCCCTTACAACTGAGCTACAGGTGACAAAGATCAGTTCCCCTGGAGAAAATGGCTGCTTTGGAAGGTGGACTCCGTGGCACGGTACCCCTGCTGAAGTCCCCAATCTCCACCCCCAAGATCTCCAGGTATTTCCCAGCCCGGAGCTGGTAGCCTTACTGTACCCCAGTCAATACCTAATGCTGCCCACATCATGTTGTTTTCAGGGAATGTTTGTATCCCTTCCCACTCCCAGGGATTATTTTCCAAGGCTGTTGCAAGCAGCAAATGAGCAACAGCTTAATTTGTCAAGAATGATGGATTCCCTGATGTTAAAAAGGCGCCTAATTACATAACATACTGCTGATGCTTTTGAGCATTGACTGCTTTTGCAGACTGGGCTTTAGTGAAGCAAGACGGTGAAGACAGAAAGCTGGCCCCGCTCCAACTAGCTTTTCAAAGTGATGCTATTACAAAGGCTGAACTGAAATTTAAAAAAAAAACACAGCTGAGGAATCCCATGACACGAATCTTCCTACCACGCTCATTGTATGCAAGCGAATATCTGTATGTGTGTGTGTGGGGGGGGGTCAAAGCAGACAAAGGGCATTAGCAGATCCAGGACTAGGTCCTTCTGGTGCCCCCTTCTCTTGCACTTTCATTGGGGAAAAGACATGGCAGAGCAGGAGAAACGCACAAGAACAAAATCCTTGCATGAAGAAAATTAGCAAGTCAGGGAAAGGCTAGGTCAGAATCCTTCTCCCTGACACCCTTGCTTTCTACATGCATGGGAATATGCACGGGAGGCCACAATCTGCTGTTCAAGCCATACCAATGCAATGCCTCAGCGAGAACTAGGCTCCATTCAGGCTATGAAGCATTCTGAGTACAGCACCTACAGCCTCAGCTCCGATTATTTCCCTCAGACAGGACACTTGTTGCTATTAATCCATGCAAGAATATATGGGATATTTCTTACCTCGTTTCTGGTCACGATGGGGGTGAAGTTGAAAACTGGTTTCAGGAGCAGGTGCAGATATTCCAGCAAGGCAGCTGTAAAAGACAGTTTCTGCAGTTGGTTTTGTTTTTATTGATTCACTTCATTTATAGTTAAGAGTCCCATAGAACCTTGGAGGCAACAATATTTTGGGGTTATATAAGCTTTCGGTATCCTCACCTGAATGGCCCAGGCTCGCCGGATCTTATTTTATTTATTTATTATTTAAATTTCTATCCCGCCCTCCCTGCCATTCGGCAGGCTTAGGGCAGCGTACAACGTAATCTCTGTACAATATAGTCCATAAAAACAAGATAAAAACATACAATACAGCTTTAAAATACAAACCAGATGGCGAGTTACAAAGTCCGTATCTGGGTGGTGTCAACGGGCTTCTTTAGGGTTGCCAAGTCTGGGTTGGGAAATACCTGGAGACTTTGGGGATGGAGCCAGGAGGGGGCGGGGTTTGGGGAGGGGAGGGGCCTCAGTATAATACAATGCCATAGAGTCCACCCTTCAAAGCAGCCATTTTCTCCAGGGGAGCTGATCTCTCTCAGCTGGAGATCAGTTGTAAAAGCGGGAGATCCCCAGGCCCCACCTGGAGGCTGGCAACCATAGGCATCAACTACGGGGGGGCTCGAGGGCTCGAGCCTCCCCCGAAATTTCCCAGGGGGGGCTCAGCCTCCCCCGGCAAAATGGAACGCCCGCCGGTGGGGGAGGCGGGGAGGGCCGCCGGGAGCCCGGGGGGTGCCGGGCACGGCAGAAGGCAGCCGCCGAGGAGGGGTGGTGGTGGAAGGAGGGCGAGAGACGATGCGATGGGCGGGCACAGGGTGCCTCCGCAGGAGTGCCTCCGCAGGAAACCCGGCCCACAGGAAACCCGGCCCGCAGGAGTGCCTCCGCAGGAAACCCTCGAGTGCCTCCGCAGGAAACTCGGCCCGAAGTTGGAGCTGGGAGAGGTGCCCACTGGGCTCCCCACTGCCTTCTTGTCCAGCATGCTGCTCAGGTTACTCAGGTTACCCCCGCTTGCCCCGCCGCCGCCGTCTCTCCTTCCCCCCCACCCCCGGCCTGTCCTCCTGCCTCCCTGGGGCGGGGGGGGGGGAGAGAGGCGGCAGGGACATGGTCCCGTGCGCGCACATGTGCGCACGAAAGAGCCCCCACCCCCCCTGGGGATTTACAAAGCCTACACCCCTGCTGGCAACCCTAGGCTTCTTCCAGCTTCTGAACTTGCAGTTTTTGATGCAGATGACCCTAAATTGGCGATCCTAGATGGTTGATTCTAGATGGTCGGGCCAGGGCTATAGAATCCAGGCGGCCCCTACTTATAAGCCTGGCGGAAGAGCTCCTTCTTACAGGCCCTGCGGAACTGCAAAAGGTCCCGCAGGGCCCTGATGTTATCTGGGAGCTCGTTCCACCAGTACAGGGCCGCCACCGAAAAAGCCCTGGCCCTCGTCGTCGCCAATCAGGCCTCCTTAGGCCCTGGGAGAACCAGGCGATTTTGGGATCCTGATCGGAGTGCTCGCTGGGGTACATATGTGGAGAAGTGGTCCCTTAGGTAGGCAGGTCCCTGGCCATATAGGGCTTTATAGGTAAGCACCAGCACCTTGAACTGTATCCAGTATGCTATAGGCAGCCAGTGCAGTGCTTTTAGGGCGGGCTGGATGTGTTCCCGCATGGGGGGACACAACATCAGCCTCGCCGCTGCGTTCTGCACCAGCTGCAGCTTCTGGATCTTGTTAAATCTTGGGTTGGCCGTGGTTAGTACCTGGAGGGGAGACCACCAAGGAAGCCCAGGACTGCTACACAGAGGCAGGCAATGGCAAACCACTTCTGAATGTCTCTTGCCTTGGAAACCCCATGAAGGACTGTCGTAAGTTGTCTGTGACTTGATGGCACTTTACATACACAAGCTTTTGAGAGTCAAACTGCTCCCTCATCCAGATATCATTTATAGTTAAGGGTAGCATTAGTAACAAGAGCCAGAAGTGACTGAGGCAGATACAAACTGGGTGAATCCTACCAGTGTTGGACTATGGACATTTTTACTGACTCAATAGGAAAGTGGGGTTCCTGCAGACCAATATACACTTCTATACACCTGTCAGGGATGCTCTAGGCCAGGGGTGGCCAAACTGTGGCTTGGGAGCCGCATGCGGCTCTTTCATACGTATTGTGCAGCTCCCAGCAGGGTGGCTGGGGAAGTCAAATATCATTAGCAAACAAATACCATTGGACAAATAAATATCATTATCAATATCTGCTTCTACCACTTTTGTTATTATTTTTGGCAGTCTCGTTTAATGTTAATAAAAAGCAAATTTGCATATTTGCCAGTAAAAACATGTAATATTTGCTCAGATCTTGAAGCTCTCAAACATCTGACATTTATTCTATGTGGCTCTTACGTCAAACGAGTCTGGCCACCCCTGCTCTAGGCTGATCCTGCACTGAACAGGGGGTTGGACTAGATGGCCTGCCAGGCCCCCTCCAACTCTGTGTGAGCCTATGATTCTATAAATATTTGCCAAATACCTAAATAAACCCAAATTCACTTTCTTTATTGGTAGCTGTGATACAAGGGGTAGAAAGCTGATGGGTACAGGATCATAACACAAAGTTGCCTAGACCACTGGTCCATTTTATATGGTTCCCAGCTCTGGTTTGGGAAATTCCTATTGATTTGGGAGTGGAGCCTGAGGAGGGTGGGGTCTGGGGAATGGGACCTCAGCCAGCTATGTGTATAAAGGACTTCAGCCACAGAGCCCGTCCCCCAAAGCAGCCATTTTCTGTAGGGGAGCTGATGTCTGTTGTCTCTAAAGATCAGCTACAATTCCAGGAGAACTCCCGGCCCCTCCTGGAGGATGACAGCCCTAATTTTAGCACCGTCTGCCTAAGAAGCTGGTTCAAGAGTAATTTTTAAAGACGTTGGACTTATAGCAGAGTCTCCCATCTGCTGACTTTCAATTACAAGGGATCTTTTATCCTCAGCGCAAAAGGAATAAAGTCTGGATACAACATCCCAAACTAGACACAACCCAAATACTGTGCAACTACTTTGTTTCAGCTACACAACAATTCAGATGTTAAGGCAACAAGGCTCATTCCTTCATGTCAGTGAAGGGTAGATACAATGGTGGGGGCTGTGCGAGTTCTGGACTCAATGACCGCCACGGTGCTGGCCCACAGAATTAGCTATATACCACTTCACAAACATCATGCCCACTCACTTGCTGAGGAAAAAATCCAAAAGGTTTTGGAAGGGACCTGGAAAAGGCACATAGCTTCAGGTCATTCCCTGCCAGCTGTCTGATGAGCAAGTGCTGAGCTCTCCCTGGGCAGGCACGTCTGTCTGAGCTTGAAGCTCAATCTCTTTCTCAGTGGCCACACAGAGAGGGAGCAATCATCTCTTTCCTCAAAGGATAGAGCTGACCAGGGCTTTCTTTGGCCTCAGTGGGGCAGCAGGTGCCCCAGGACAGCCCAAGAGCCAACAGCCCATTCAGAAGGCCCTGCCTCAGTTACAGGACTATACGCAGCTTGGCACCCCCTCCAACATTTATCTGGTGAGCCACACACCCATGGCAGCCATTTTGTAATTGGCCCTACTTCAGCCATTTCGCAGCCATGTCTCTTAACCTTTCTCAAAATTTCAAAAGTACATCCCAGTTGTTTAGAAAGTTTGGGAAACCCCAGCCTAGACTAACTGAGCCTTTTAAAACCCTTCGACCATGTTATCAGAGTTTTAAGAAGAGGAAGAAGAAGAAGAGAAGAAGAGATTGGATTTATACCCCGCCCTCCACTCCCCAAGGGAGTCTCAGAGCGGCTTACAAACTCCTTTTCCCTTCCCCTCCCCACATCAGACACCCTGTGAGGTAGGTGGGGCTGAGAGAGCTCTTTCCCAAGCTGTCCTTGAGGGAACAGCTGGTACAGAGCTATGGCTTGCCCAAGGTCATCCAGCCAGGTGCAAGTGGAGGAGTGGGGAATCGAACCCAGTTCTCCCAGATTAGAGTCCGCGCACTTAACCACTACACCAAACTGGAAGGAAAAGAACAGCAGCACAGTTAAAGGATAAAGTTGATCCTGGTTATTTGATTAGGACTTGGGATAAAAGTGGCAGAAAACTTAGCTCTACTCTTTCAGCACAGGATCGATTATAAATGATCCGGAGTTCAGCCGTAATGAGGGTATTGGCAACTAAGAATTTCATTACCAGTGAGGAACTTAGATTAAGATTTCAGATTTTGTACCCATTTCCAGTGTTCCCTCTCAGCTGAGTTAGTGTGAGCTAGCTCACAGTTTTTTAGTCTCCGGCTCACACATTTTTGTCCTAGTTCAAGAAGGATGGCTCCAGGGCAAACTGATTTATGCAACAGCCAAATCGCTCGCTCGCAACTTGAATGCCAGGAGCTCACAAAGTTGAATTTTTGCTCACAAGACTCCACAGCTCCGAGGGAGCATTGCCCATCTCCATCTCATGCCTTTCAGATATGGCATTTTGTGAGAAGGAAACGGGGCTGACCTCTCAGTTTGGCGTGCAGCAATTAACCCAACAGGAGAAATGGTTAATACCAATAAAATAATTAAAGGGAGGGGGCTTTTGGTACATCATATTTGGCTCAATCTAGATTAAAGGAGAGAGACTTGTAGAACATTATGGGAACGAAATCTGGGAATGGCAGTTGTTGACCTGACTCTCATCAGGATTTTTAATCTGATCATTTTTTTTAATCATCCATGGCTTATTCAAGAAGTGAGACAAACGTAAAATGCTTTATAGATTACATCTCATCCCAGTCAGATTAACTCAGCAACAGAAATACAGATAGATTTAAATGATGGAAGTGGAAGGTGGATCTTTGGCAGCATTGCCATTGCATCCAGGGTTGGCTGCCCTGTGCTGAACATGGCACGGACAAAATAACAGATACTGAGGTGAGAACAGAACCACTCATTATTCCTTTGAATTACGTGGAGGACTGTGATCAAGAAAGTACATGACTTGTTTGAAGTTTACTACAGCAACCTAGCAGTTCGAAAGCAAGGAATTGCAAGTAGGTAAAGAGGTACCGCTTCGGTGGGAAGGTAACAGCGTTCCATGTGCCTCGGTGTCTAGTCATGCTGGCTACATGACCACGGAGAAGTCTTTGGACAGCGCTGGCTCTTCGAAGATAAGCACCACCCCCTAGAGTCGGATTCGACAAGCTTTTAAGCAAGGGAAACCTTTACCGGCAGCTACAGCAATTTAGGCTTCGTCTTGGGGAAAATGGCATTTATGACCATGAGGCACTAAAGTTCATGGTGGAGAGCGCCGTCAGCTCCTAAGGTTGCCAACCCTGGACTGGGAAATTCCTGGAGAGTCTTAGGAGGGAGAATGTGAAGGGGAGGGGAGGGGAAGGATCTCAGGGGGGTACAAAGCTATAGAGTCCGCCCTCCAAAGCAGCCCTTTTCTCCAGGGAAGCTGATCTCAGTAGCCTGGAGTGCAGCTGTAATTCTGAGCACTCTCCAAGCCCCACCCACGGGCTCTCCATCCTACGCAGCTGATTTATGGTGAACCCATAGGATTTTCAAGGCAAGGGACAAATGTAGGAGGGTTGCTGTTGTCTGCCTCTGCATAGCAAGCCTGGGGTAATCTCCCCTCCAAGCACTCACCAGGGCCGATCCTGCTTAGCTTCTGAGATCAGGCTAGCCTGGGGCATCCAACTAAGGCCCAATTTACACCTCCCCTCTGAAGTAGTTTGACTGCTGTCTTTTCCCAAGCTCATTTCACGCTGGTTTCAAATTTCACTCCAGGGGGTCTGAAGAGTACTAAGCAACAGCATTTGTTTAAAGCAGTATAATGCTAGCTTGACCACAGGAGGGCAATTAATGAATGTAAACAGTAATTTATAAACTAGAACAAGTATGGTTTGAAACTAGAAACAGGTATAGACGGGGTTTTTTGAAACTAGAATGATTCTAGCGGGAAAGTCAGATGTAGATTTGACCTCAGTCAGCTGGGGGGAAGGGGGGAGTCCAGCGGCACCACTGAGCCTGTTTTAGCATAAGGTTTCCCTGAGCCAGACTTCATCGCATGCATCGGATTATACGTGCATTAGGTCAATGCCCAAAGCCCGATCACTCCAACGCCTCTGATAAAGTGAGCTCTGGCTCGGGCCCCTCATGCTGCAGCAAACTTGCTTACTCCAAAGGGCCACTGAGCTCCTGTTTTGTCCTGTCACACGCCTACTCATCTAGGGTTAGCGGAAATGCAGAAACTTACAAGTAAAATGCATCAATTCAGGGCTTTTTTTTCTGGGGGAACGCGCCGGAACAGAGTTCCGGAACCTCTTCGGCAAAATTCTTTTTAAAATGTTTAAAAGTTCACGAGTTTTTCAGTATACAGATTGAAAACTTCATTTCCCTCTTGAGAGTTCCGGCACCTCTTTTTCCAGAAAAAAAAGCCCTGCATCAATTTATAACATTTTACTCGAAGAGAAGTGCTAATGATAGTGAAGACTGGAAAGAACAGTGTCTTTTTGGGTGAGACAAACAATGACTGGGACGCTGGCAGCGACACAGCACCATGGGAATTTTTCCCCTTTGGGCATGCCCTGCCTTGCCTTCTTTGCCAGTGTTCATGTTCATGATGAGAGCATCAAACCAGGCTCCACCCTGATTCCTGCAAAGCTTCAGCCCTGGGCAGATCTCCTGCGAGAGGAGGTCCCCGTGCAAGTGGAGGGACTCCACCAAGGCGAGGTGCCTCTCAGCCTCAGATTTTCTGCCTAAACGAAACTCCCCAGCTTCATGCTCACAGCATTAAAAAACAAGAACAATGGGAGAACATTTTATTCTTCCAGGACGTTCCATTGCTGACCTAAGAGTGGCAGTCCTCAAACAGAGATGCTTCAAGGAGATTGCTGAGCACGAGTTCATTCACAGATTCAGAACAATGGAACCCCCCCTTTTCTGGTTACAGTAGGGTCCCCGGTCCCCCAGTGGGGGTGGAGGAACCCCCACTTTCACGGGCTCTTGCCTGCCGCCAACCAGCTGGCCAGCAGGAGAGAAATCCCGCCCCCAGCTGACCTTCCCAGGTGACTTCCAGTCAAACCAGATGTGCAGGCCATAGGGTTGCCGGCCTCCAGGTGGGGCCTGGGGATCTCCTGCTTTTACAACTGATCTCCAGCTGACAGCGATCAGTTCCCCTGGAGAAAATGGCTGCTTTGAAAAGTGGACTCTATGGCATTGTACTATGCTGGGTAGCCATGCTGGTATGAAGCAGCAGAACTCTCTCTCGAAATTCTTGTTGGTCTCAGAGGTGCTACTGGGCTTGAATCTAGCTCTTCAACTTCAGAGCAACATGGCCACTCTCTGAAACTATCTCCATTTAGTTTAGTACAAAATTTAGTTGTACTTTTGTAAGGAATAGGCTCTATTGTGGGACAGGGGGGTCCCCTAATAACCCCCAAAGTACCTTTTCTTTCTTTAGAACAATCCTTTATATTTATTTATTTGATGTTATTTGTAGTCAGCCTTTCCCACTGAGACTCAAAAGTGGATTACACTACATAAATAAATGAAATCAATAGGATGGTACCTGTAATAAGCAATGTAATAGGACTAGGAATTACAGAAATTTGAAACTGGGCTTGTCATCTGAATAAAGTGTAAGTATTCAACTTGACACATTAAACATCGCAGAACATATTACCTCAGCAGAAAAAAAATAGACAAATTTGATCAAGTGATCAACTTAGCATTATCTGAGAATCCTTTGAATCAGGCAATAATTAATTTGCAGCCATGTAGGGTCCCCAGTTTGAACCTCGGCCACAGTGCACCGGAAGAAAAAGCTTAAACCTCCCTCTATGCATCATTTTTCCAACCTGAAACCATCTCAGGATCAGCCTCCCATTAACCAATCCAGGCAGGGAATTTCTCACCCCCAGCCCCTATTTCCCGCCTTCAAGGAATTGAGGAGTGGGAGAAAAAAATGGCTGTCACATTGTGACACTCTAGAATTTCCCCAGTCTGTATGGTAAAGACCATAGAGCCTAGAGGAAGCAGCCTAGAATAATACCCAGAAGTGACATCACAGCCTTTCCGAACTCTGCCATCCATCTCCAGGCACTCTCAAATCTCCCAGCATCTGCTGAGGCACCGTTGGGATCCTGTCTCAGGGCACTGGCATTTGCCACGTTTGGGAAGCTTGTTTTCCCCACAGTCCCAGTCTGGATCAGTCCCCCCCATGCCCCCCCATGCTCTCAAGAATTCACTTTTAAAAACCGCAGGGAGCTTTGAAACAGAGAATTTTCACTGCAGACTGGATTTGACCTTTACATCTCTGTAAATGGCTCCCGAATATACCTGCAGTTGCCACTGATTGTTGAGGTTCTTTGGCTGTTTGGAATGCCCTTTTGGGGCAGGGAGTGAACCCACGGATGAGACTCGCAGCTGCTAGCGTGATAGGGATAATTTGTTGTTGTTCGGTTGCACAGTTGAGTCCGACTCTTTGTGACCTCATGGACCACATCACGCCAAGGCCCTCCTGTCTTCTGTCGTGTTCCGGAGTTTGCTTAATTTCATGTTTGTTGCATCGATGACTCTGTCTAACCATCTCACCCTTTGCTGTCCCCTTCTTCTGTGATCTTCAGTCTTTCCCAGCATCAGGGTCTTCTCCAGTGAAGGCTCCCTTCTCATTTGGTGCCAAAGTATTTGAGCTTCAGCTTCAGTATTTGGCCTTCCAGGGAACAGTCAGGGTTGACTTCTTTTAGGATTACCTGATTTGATCTCCCTGCAGTCCAAGGGACTCTCAAGAGTCTTCTCCAGCACCATAATTCGAAAGCATCTATTCTTCGGCGCTCGGCCTTCCTTATAGTCCAACTCTTGCAGCCATACATCACTACTGGGAATACCATGGCTTTGACCATACAGACTTTTGTTGGCAGGGTGATGTCTCTACTTTTACCTTACTAAAAAAACTAGACAACGTTCCCTCCTGCCTTTGCAGGCATTGGGCAATACAGATATACAAAAAAACTGCTCTGAATTTGAGAACCGCTGATTTACAGAAGAATTAAAATGGGTGCTGGCCCAAGCCATAGTTAGAGCTTGTGCCACCAAACCTTCCGAATCTCACAAGAACAGAAAGCCCTCGGACCTGGGACCAATGATGACCCCACAGACTATTCTCATGCCAGAACAGAGGGCTTGAGTCAAAACCCCATAGCAGCTGTCATCCCACTGGCTCGAGAGAATGGCACATGCACCAAATGGTGGCCAGCCCACGGGATGGAGTGATGTTTCCCCACAAGGCAAATTCCCAAACACAGCAGCAAATGCTCGTTTTTACCTGTTGCATGAACAAAAAAAGCAGGAATGTGTATCCGTGGCTTCCTGTAGCCCAGTTTTTCAAACTGTGGGGGACAGAAAAGAAGAGTGTGAGAATGAAACAAACCTGATTTTATGGCATTGGCCAAGAAGGTGCGAAGCAATTAGAACAGAAGTAGGGCATAACATCCAAACTGCAAGATGTCATAGTCCCGCTGTACACTGCACCTAGAGTATTGTGTGCAGTTCTGGAGGCCTCATTTCCAAAAGGATGTGGACAGAATGGAGTGGGTGCTTTTTCACAGGAAGAGTTGTGCAACTGTGGAATCGGCTGCCTCGGGAGGTGGTGAGCTCCCCCTCACTGGCAGTCTTGAAGCAGCAGCTGGACGAACACTTGTCGGGGATGCTCTAGGCCAGCGGTTCTCAACCTGGGGGTCAGGACCAGTGTTCCCTCTAAGCTGAGTTAGTGTGAGCTAGCTCACAGTCTTTTAGCCTCCGGCTCACACATTTTTGTCTTAGCTCAGGAAGGACTGCTCCAGAGCAAACTAATTGATGCAGCAGCCAAATCGCTCACTCACAACTTTAATGCCAGTAGCTCACAAAGTAGAATTTCTGCTCACAAGACTCCACAGCTTAGAGGGAGCATTGGTCAGGACCCCTTTTGGGGTCGAACAAGCATTTCACAGGGGTCGCCGGCTGGCATCCAAGCCCCTCCCCTTCCCACCCCTCCCTCACCAAAAGCCCTGCTCCGCTCACCCAGAAGTCCGAGCAGAGCACACCATAGCTTTCCTATAGAGTGGGGTGGGGTGGGGTTTCAGAGTCCTCGGTCTAAAAATTTTGCTCCTCCAGGTTGCACAACTTCTGCGTCTTCTGGTAAGCTGTTGTGTTGTAAATGTAGAAATCCTTGGGGAACAGGGTGAGATCCCTCCTCCGGTGGCCGCCCCCCCTCCTTTTTATTTTGAACACCAAAGTAGAAAGAAAGGAGGAGAGAGTGTATGTGTGTGTGTGTATGGACAGAGAGAGAAAGAGAGAGGAGTAGAAAAAACTGTGGCATGATAGCCCCAGGGGGTAGCAGAAGCCTTCTGGGACTGGAATGACAGGCCCCAGAGTGAAATGACAGGGCCTGGGGGTAGCAGGAGAGTTCTGGGACTGGAATGAGAGACCATGAGAGTGGAATGACAGCCACTGGGGGTAGCAGGAGTATTCTGGGAATGGAATGACAGGCCCCGGAGTGGAATGACAGCCACTGGGGGTAGCAGGAGAGTTCTGTGACTAGAATGAGAGACCACGAGAGTGGAATGACAGCCACTGGGGGTAGCAGGAGAGCCCAGGAAAAGCGGCAAAAGCCGCCCCCCCACCTACCTTCCTTCCCCCCCTCTTCCCCCTTTCTCTCTGTCTCTCTCTCTTCTCCCTTTCTCTCTCTCTCCCCCTCTCTCTCTTCCCCCTTTCTCTCTCTCTCTCCCCCCTACCTGCAACAGCCTCTCCCCCCCACCTACCTTCATTTTCTCATGGCATCTTCTGTTGAAGAAAAGTAAGTCTGAAGCCTTAGTGTTCATTGTGTCTTGTTGGGAATAGCTTGCAAATATATGTGTGTCTAAAGTCTGTATTAAAGTTGTTTGGTGCTAACTGCCATGCAAGAGAAAACATCTGAAAATGTTGTGTGTGTTGGCAGAATTCTATGGTTGGGGGTCACCACAACACGAGGAACTGTATTAAAGGGTCGCAGCATTAGAAAGGTTGAAAACCACTGCTCTAGGCTGATCCTGCATTGAGCAGGGGGTTGGACTAGATGGCCTGGATGGCCCCTTCCAACTCTATAATTCTGTGATTCTAGGGTGATGAAAGTGAAAGCCCTGCCAAGCTGTGAAGCTCACCTCCACCCAGTGGTCTTGAGCAAATAACTTCCATGTCCTGGCCTACCTCACAGGGTTGCTGTGAGTCTCAAACTATGCTTGGAGTGGGATTCCAGACAGGCAGCTTGGAGATCTCTTTTGCCTCAAGACCAGACACATGGGGGGGGGGTGCTTGATCAAGGCCACTAGACGGTGGCCCATGGGTGGGGGGCATGTTCTGTAAAACAAGGAAGACCTCTGCATGGCTGCTCATTGGTCAGTGCATAACTGCATGGTCATGTGGTACTGAGGTTAGTGGGTGGCACAGTGGAGGTACGCACACGACCCTTTCTCTAAATCCCAGGAGCGGCCTCAGTTCTCACCACTAAACCACACTGTCACAATGGCCTCCCTCCCTCTCTCTCACCCCACATACACAGGAAGTACGTTCCCTCCGTTTTCTCAAATAAAAACTAACTTTTAAAAAGTCCTTCATACCAGAGGGGTTATCCATTCAGAAAAAATGACACTCTCGCCATCGTTTATATAATACGCCTGGCCGCTCTGAGGGAAAGAAAGGAGAGAGAAATTAACAACATGCAACATACAGGATCTAGAATGAGGTCACTTCCTTTCTCTTTTCCCCCCAACTTGTTTGTTTAACATGCGCATGATGAAGTGCCATTTTTTTTAAAAAAAAGACCTTTTTCATTCATATCAGAGTTTGAAAAGAAAGATTTCCCTTAAGATGGTCCTTTAAAAAGTTATAGGCTGCCTCTGATACACAGTTCATCCCTATGCAAGCAACTACAAGGACAGAAAGGAAATACTTATTCTTTAGCCAATACTTCTAAAACTAGGATCCATGCTCAGTACAAACCAGTGTAACAAACTCAGTAATGCAAAGGCTCATATCATTATTTGAAGCAGAGGAGAAAGGTGGGGAACCCCTTTAGGGCATAGATCAAGATAGGTAGCTCTGTTAGTCTGTCTGTAGCAGTAGAAAAGAGCAAGCCCCCAGTAGCACCTTAAAGACTAACAAAATTTGTGGCAGGGCATGAGCTTTCGTGAGTCACTTAAGAAATGAGCCATGACTCATGAAAACTCATTCCCTGCCACAAATTTTGTTTGTGCTATGGTGCTACTGGGGGCTCTTGCTCTATTCTACTCTTTAGGGCAGTTGAAGAAGATCTGGGGAGAATTTCTGGTCCCCCTCTGTTTGTAGCTTGCACACAGAGACACACAACACGATCCCCACTTACATTAAAACAACCCCTGTAAGGTCACGTTCATTCGGCATTTTTGGATTTAAAGTGCACATCCAGATCACAACATCTGGGAATCGTGCCACTTCTGTGATTAGCTTTTCGATCCCTGGCGGGGATCCGTACTTAAAAGATAGTGGTTAAAGTCCGGTCCTAAGCTGACCGAAGGGCCAATGGCGGACTTTCCCCCGTGAGGTCATTCCACCAGCGCGCAATCAGCCCGTAGGGATGGTCTCCAGACCATCCCGAATGACCACCATTTTAAAAAAGTCTTAGTGATGTGCGCATAACCACTTAAACATGCAACGTCCACAGAGTTCCGCTCAAACGAACTGGACATTTTTATATTTCTGACGGTCCCGTGAACTTTATCAATTTTATTAACTGAAATGGTACCTAGAGGAAGGTACCACTGGCGGTGCTTTTACCATTTAAGTCTGCGCATGCACGGAAAAACAAGTAGATAGTGAGGCACAGATGCACTTGTGCAAACAGGATTTTTTTTAAAAAAAGTTGACCACATGACTCCTTAAGGTGGATGCTGTCTAGACACCCCACTGCGGAGTCACGCGCAGTAAAGCGATTCATGGGGGAGCTGTCTGGTCATGCAATGCTGGATCCAAAAGATCTAGATCAAATTACAGCCGGGCCAATGGTGGGATTAGCTGCCCGTCTGAACGCACCCTAAGGTTACCAAAAAGTCTGTGTGAACAGAAATAGTTTTCACTTGACACCTGAGCAAATAGTTGTGGGAGGAGGGGATTCCAAAGTCAAGGAGCCATCACAGAAAAGGTCCCATCTGAGGTACTCATGGCGGGGGTCCCCAACCTTTTCAAGCCTGTGGACACCTTTGGAAGTCTAACACAAGGGGGTATGCACAGCTACAAAATGGCGGCTGCAAGACAGCAGAGCCAACTACAAAAAGCCAGGGAACAAGGCTATGTGTCACTCTGATAGCACTTTTTTACAATTTCAAGCAGAAACTCTGTCTAAGGACACCTCTTAAAATGAACTCAGAAAGGAATGCAGTGGAGCCCCTTGTGCTGAGATGGCAGCTGTTGCTGAAGCAACTTTTTAAAAATCTGCACAGCCAATCAGCTCTTCGATGGCCAATCAGAAGCCCTGATGGGCAAAAGTCCCACCTGCACACTTGGTGAGCGCCAGGAAAGCTGTCAGTGGGCTTCATGGCACCCACAGGCACCATGTTGGGGACCCCAGGTCCATGGGAATAAACTGTCCCCTAAGGCCATGGTCACATGGTCCTTTTGATCGGGATTCACTGCTGTTCTCTTGCGGAATTAAATCTGTTGATCAGACAGGCTGATCTGCCTCCCGTGCTGAAGTGGGCTCACTCCCGCAATGCTCCCGCGTCCCTAGCTCATTTTCCGACCCCGGGGAAATCAAGTACTTTTTGGCTTCCTGCGCTTTACATCCGTGATTTTCCCGATCTGGACAGCCCTCTCTCACAATGATTGCAGTTAGGGCCGTCTGATTGTTCTTCATGCTTTTTAAAAAAAAAGCTTCCTCCTCTGAGCGCATGAGCAATCGTGTGCTGAAGAAATTATACATTTAAACGTGCAAGCGGGTGTTGTGCTCCAGGCAGCCGCTTCCGCCTTCTTCCCTGCTTTCCAGGGGCCCTTGGTTAAGAGAGTCCCATTGCCTGGAGGCAGGCAGCAGGAGACGGCGGGGAAATGCTGGGGGGAGGGAGGTGTTAAAAGAGGACTCGGGGGGGAGGCGGGCAGGAGAAGAAGGAAGGGTCAGCATTTGGCCATGCGCATGTGCAAAGCACTTTTAAAAAAAATCTCATGCCCATCAGCTTGGCAAGGGAGAGCCCCGCTTGCTGCACTCCGCAGGCAACCCGCGCCTTCGTGCACCGCACAGCGAGCCAGGCAGAAAGTTTGCTGGCTGCCCATTCAGTGGTTCACTACTGCCAGACGTGGCTCCCCCACCCCGCCTCGCACTGCCTCCGTCTCCAGTAGGAAGCATTTTCTAAGGCTACGCTGGGTCTTTTTCCTTCCTCCTTTTTCCTTCCACCTCCAATAGGCCTGTCATCCCCCGCCTGGCCCACGTGACGGAGCGCCGCTGTTCCTGCCCTACGCAAAGCGCTCCTCTCCCCAAGCAAGGATCCTGGCTCCTCCCCACATCCAGACCGATAATGGGTTGCCACAAACAATGCCAATTTGGGGGATCGGCACACCCGCACCACCATTGACCATGAATTTGATTAGCGCGGCTATCTGGATGCAGCTCCCGCAATGGTTGCAGTTCAGGGGGGGGATATGTTATCATCCCCAACCCAGAAACACCCCCCCCCCCCGAGTGGAGCATAGCGGGACTATATCGCAAGTTTCCTTGCCATGTGACCACAGCCTAAGTATTTGGGCCACACTTTTATAACCTGAGCTGCTTCACTTACAGCAATATAGCCTCTCTCGGCAGTTAGAGCCACAGAGGCCAAGAGATGACCTTGCACGAGGTTGCAGACGTGGACCCAGTTCATCAGAATGTTGGAATTCCAAAATTCAAAGGTGAAGAGCTGTCTTTGGATGTTCTCCTGTGTAGAGGAACACACATGTTAAGGTGAGCTCGCTCTGTACACAGGAGCACGGATGGACTTGGAGCAGAAGCAAGCACGCTGGCCCAACCTGCACTTGTGACCAAGAGTGTGTGCTCTTCTGCTATCTATGTTCATTCACCTGAATGTGGGCACAGCAGCATAGCTCTCTTGCCATGCTCAGGAACGCTGCTGTTCTAACATCCTTCGTCACAGGGGCAGAGCCTATGCATGCAAGGGAGGAGCTGTGGCTCAGAGGTAGAGCATTTGTTTGGCATGCAGAAGGTCCTAGGTTCAGTCCTCAGCATCTCCAGCTAAAAGGACCAGGCAGAAGGTGGTATTCTGTCCATCACCTGGCTGCGTTTGAACAAGCGCTTTCCAGATAGTGATCAACTCACAGCAATATATATGCCCTCTGATCTTACCTTGGGAACCAGCCTCAAAGAACACACCACAGAACTAAAGGCCATCAAGTTCTGCTTGAAAACACCGCACGGTGGTGCAATCTGACACGATCCTGAATACCCTGCCTACACAACTGCTAGGAGAAAACCACTATCTTATCTTAATTTTCACAGTCGGTTTACATAAGTTTTTAAAACGTTTCTCTGCCATTCTGCCAGCAAAATATGATCGCTTTAAAATACCGTTTGCCAGGGAGAATTGGCAGGGAGCGGGAGAGATTAAGCACCCTTCTTGGCTGCCTGCCAATCCAGAACTGAAGGCCACCAGTTTTGGGCAGAGATAATGCCCTGTTTCGTTCCCGCAGCCAGTTTTCATCTCTCTGACACTGAAAAAATGCACTGGCTTTCTGCAAGCGCAGCAGTGTCACTGGGCGACATCTCTCCCAATGCAGCCCTGTGAGCATATTTACAAAATTCCCCTAATCCAGGGGTGGGCAATTGTTTTGGCTCGGGGGCCGCTTTGTGGGAGCGGAGGTTAGCGGAGGGCCACACCTTTTAAAACGATTGCATTCATTAGTTAACTTTGCAGTTCAGAAAAGGTATAAATTGTATCATAAAAATCAATAAATATAAATTAAATAAAATAGTGGTAGTTTTATTCAATTTATTTATTGTGCTGATTTCATATCATCTATAGCTGCGAGCACATTTAATTTTAGAATCAGTTTAATGAGACAAATGGACCCTATCATACTTTTCCACAACTTTTTTGAAATCAGGAGTGAGATTGCTTGTTGAGATTCTCATCACAGCCTGCAAGTTAATGTCTGCCAAAGAGCATCTATATTTACTCTTGTTGATCTTCATGCAAGAAAAACTTTGCTCACAAATTTATGTAGACCCAAATATTGAGAACATTTTCCCAGCAAATTTCTTCATACATGGAAATTTTTTCAGCAGACAAAGATTTGTAAAAGTCAACTAATGTCACAGCATTAAACATTTCTTTCACAGTGTGACCGGACTGCGTGTCAATAAGTTCAAGCTGCAGCTCCTCAGGTGCTGTATCAATATCAGCAGTGATGGGATGAGAGAGCAAATTGAATTTAGGCTCAATTTTCTTGAAGTCCTGAAATCTTCTTGGCGGGCCGCAAAAAACTCTGTGGCGGGCCGCATGTGGCCCCTGGGCCGCCATTTGCCCACCCCTGCCCTAATCAGAAAAAAGGGAAGAAAATTAGTAGAAAAATAGAAGGGAACTGATCTGGTTGAGGAAGGCACAGTCTGAATTAGCAGTAAAGACAAATTCAGTGTTCCACTCCAGTACTCTGCCAGGCGCCCCTGGGCTCACAAACCAATACCTACAGCTACCCGCGGAAGGTGTCTCTGTTCCTCTGGCCCGTAGATGCCCGGTGGACGAATGACACACGTACGAAGCTTATCCCTTCCTAGGAGAAGAACAGAAAAAATAACATTCAGATGGGGAGCCAGGTTGGTCTGAAGTGGAGATGTGTCCCTGCACAGGAAAGCTGATGCCCAGAATTAAACTTTGTTGGTCTTAATGGTTCCACTGGACTCAAACTTTGTTCTGTTGCTTCAGACCAACTTAGAAGAACATAAGAACATAAGAGAAGCCAATGCTGGATCAGGCCAGTGGCCCATCCAGTCCAACACTGTCACACAGTGGCCAAAATCACCAGGTGCCCTCAGGAAGTCCAGCAGTGGGACCAGGACACTAGAAGCCCTCCCACTGTTGCGCTCCCCCCCCCAGCACCAAGAATACAGAGCATCACTTGCCCCAGACTGAGAGTTCCTATCTATACCTTGTGGCTAATAGCCACTGATGGACTTCTGCTCCATATCTATATATCTAATTCCCAAGTGCCCCCCCCGCATGCGGATACTTAAATCTGCGCGGGGGGGCACTTGGAGGGCAGAGGGGGGGTTCTGCAGGTGGGGGGTAACCCCCCCGCTTGCAGAAAAATCCGAAATCTATCAAAAACGTTTCGGGGGATCTTTAAATCTCCCGAAAAGTAAAAGAGCGTCCCCTGCGCATGCGCGGGGAACGCTCTTGGAACGGCAGCGGCCCGGCGAGAGTCGCCGAGGCCAGCCGACAGCCCGCAGAGGAGGGGGAAGGGGGCGAGCAGCGGGCCCGGTGAGAGCCGCCGAGGCCCGCCGGGAGTCTCTGGGGGGGGAAGGGGGCAGAGGAAGGGGGGGAAGGGGGCGGAGGAAGGAGAAGCAGCTGTCAGCTTGTCCCCCCCGCGAATATCACAGGCCCCCCCTTGTGTTTATCTAATTCCCTCTTGAAGAAGTGTGCATGGACATTTCATGTCCCATGCATTCTCCTCCATTATCAGTGCAAATTGCTTTCTTTGAAATCTGTTACTGACTGCCACATATGCTTTAAATTTTTCTTGCACTTGACCTTTCTCTTTAATTAGGTAGGTCACTGTATATCTTGAGAAGTCATCAATAAAAGTCAGCACATATTTATTCCCACTCAGGGTTTGAGTTTTCATTGGTCCACAAACATCACTAAGGATCAGCTCGGGGGGGGGGGGGGGCGGGTCATTTCATCTGGCTTGTCTCATGCTAACCCTCCCCAGGCTCTCCCTCCCATGCTCTTGGGGGTTGCCCGTCCCACACTACAGTGTTCTGTGAAAAAGAGAAAAAGAACTCTGCACAGGCCCAGATGCCTTCTCCTCTTTATTATTTTAATGCAACAATTTCAGGACTGGGCCCTCACTTGGAAAACAGGGTTTCTAATTTCTAGACGTCATAATTGAAAGTTTAACAGTAATAGAAAACAAAAACGAGTGTCGTTAACAGACTCACCAATAACAAATTGCCCAAAGGCTAAAAAACATGTATTTGAAAGTTTGTCATGTGAAACACAAAATAACAATAATTCTGGAAGTACCTTTAAGAGGTGTCCCATCAGCAGCCAGTATCATTTGATCGGCAATTGCTTTGGTTCTCGAATAATGGTCGGTGTGCTAAAAGAGAGACGAAGCAATCAGTGTCACTGTTCAATACTAACACATCCAGAGCTGTGGTCATCTACCAACAGGGTGCGCAGTCCTGTAGCTAGGGATTTTGGGGGGAGAGGGCTTTGGGGGGGGGCAGTAGCCAATTAAAACAATGTTAATTAAATTAAATTTGATTTAATTGGTGGGACTCCTTAGAACGCCTAAGGCAGCCCTGCACCCCCCAGGCTCCAGGGTAAGCAGCCATAGCTTCCCTCCACCCGCCCGCCCCTCGACAAGGGCAGGCCTTCCCTGCTGAGTGTCCGGCTCCCCCACCCCCACCCACGGAGCCACAGTTTCTTTCCCCACGGCATGGCACAAGGCACAGCCTGACACCCACCCTCGGCTCCCTCCCGGGGCTGGGAGAGGTGAAGTGCGCAGCAACTGGACTGGCCACAGAGCCACTGCGTGTGGGTTTGTTGGCACAATGGAGTGCAGCCCGATGAGACGGAGGCTTCTCCGCGTACCGCTCGTGCTCGCTGCCTGCCCGGGCTGCTCTTTTAAGCCCAGCCTCAGTGCTGCGGCTGCGGCTGCTTGTGCTGCCCTCATCCGCCCTGTCGACAGGCAATTGGGGTGAGGTGGCCTGGGGATGAGGAGGAGCCATGGCTCAGGGAGGGGCCCATAAAAACCAGTAGGGGGCCAGGCCCCATGGGCCCCATGGTAGCTACGAGCCTGAGGGTGAGAAATACCTTGTCCAGTGGGAAATACGGCACAGTTTCCTCATCACCTTCTTCAATGGGGCTCCCTCCAAAGACAACGTTCACTGAACTGGTGTATATCAGTCTGGAAATGTTCCTTTGCTGGCAAACTGTATGGAAAAGTCAAATGAATCTGGAGAGAAAGCTTACACCCAGAATAAAACTTTGCAGGTCTTAAAGGTGCCCCTGGACTCAAAACTTTGTTCTGCTGCTTCAGACCAACCTGGCTGCCCCCCTGGATCTATCTGGAGAGTAAAGTTATCAGGAAATCTGGGGGGGGAGGGAGGGGCTGAAAACACACATGGTTTTATGTCCTGCTAAAAGCAGCTGGGCTGTGAAGAGGAAGCCAGGCCCCTTCTTTTCATTCAAATCAACACAACTGTATTTTTCTTTCCAAGTAACTATATTAAAAGGAGCAGTACTTTCTTAAGTAACAACAAAGTCCACTGAGTCCAATACAAACTTACATGGCAGACTTGACGCTGAACGCTAGCGCCCCAAAGGCAGGGTTACCAACTCCAGGTTGGGAAATACCTAGAGATGTTGGAGGTGGAGCCTAGGGAGGTCCAGGGTTTGGGGAGGGGTGAGATCTCAGTGGGGTACGGTGCCATAGAGTCCACCCTCCAAAGCTGCCATTTTCTCCAGGGGAACTGATCTCTATAGTCTGGAAAGCAGCTGTAATTCTGGGTGCTCTCCAGGACACACCTGGAGACTGACAACAACCCTCTCTGAAGGTAAAAAGTCAGACAGGAGGCACTTTGTTTCTCCGCTAATATTATAGCAATATGCACCAATCTCTACCACTTTCTCCATCCCCCTCTCTGTTAAGGGGTCCTTGAAAGAGGGGAGAGCTTTGGTTGCTACCCCATTTGTCCCTTCCCCTGTAGTTATTGCCCCCTGCCACCAGACCTCTCTGGTCAGAGATTATCAGCAGGGTATCCTGGCAAGGCAAGAAGCATGCTCCAAAACCCCAGGATTCCCTGCCACATTGCAAAGGATGCTGGGTGCAACTAAAAATCCTGGGTCTCAGCTTCTGAAAAGCATGCAGCTCCACTGAACCTCCCCTGAGCGTGTTTCTCCCGGCAGTCTCCACTCAGCTCTCTTTGGCCACTCTTCCCCCAAGGGGAAAAAAATATTTAGCAAGTAATTAGGGTCTCCACAAGACCTGTAAGAAAATCGAGCTACATACCCTTGATGATGATTTCTGTCCCTCCCACGTTTATGGATTCAATCAGCTCTTTACTTTGTAGCTGGAAAGGAAAAGGGATCAGACTGGAATCACTGTTCATTAGCAGTTCGCATTCGCTACTCAGGGACTGCAGAAAGCCAAAGTCTCAGTCCTCTGGTCAGAATCAGAACTGCATTGGAGTAGAAGGTCTCTCTTGGCATAGCATAATGGTTAGAGTGTCAGACTAGGACCTGGGATGAATGGGTTCGAATCCCCCACTCAGCCTTAGAAGCCAGCTGGGTGACCTCGGCCCCATCACAACCTCTCAGCCTAACCTATCCTTGCAAGGTTGTTGTTGGGAGGATTGAGTGGGGGGGCAATGTGGAAGAGTTGCTTTGGGCCCCCAATCAGGGAGAAAAGTGGGGTAGAAATCTAGTGGGAAATGGCGTGCACCTGGAAGGTGCAAAACTCCCACCACACATCTGGGTCAAGGTCGTCATGTTGTCAACAGCAGGCAAAAGGACTCTGCAATGTATATAACTGTTCAGTGTGTGGAGTGCAGGGGCGAATCCCAGGACTGGGTCCCAACAGTCCACCCGCCCTAGACTGCATCCTTTCCTTGTCGCAGATCCTACGATCAGATGGTCTTGAGCAATGGCTAAAGAATCAACACACTATTACAGAAATGTGGCGACCAAGTCGGTTGTATTTGGGTCACTGTCTAGCATCAGGCGGGGAATATTATTATTTATCTCCTTGAAGTTTATTAAACGATGAGTGTGCCGAAAGCAGTGAGATCCAGCGGTTCCTGAAAGCGGTCCAAAAAACAACAACATTCCAATATTTTGTGAGACAAGAGTTGTCCATTTTACGCAAGGGCAGAGATGATCTGAATTTGGAATGTGCCAAAATCTGCCCAGTGATACTTCGGAGGGGACAGCAGGAAGACGAGCGAAGCGAATGCCCAATCAAGGTGAGGAGTTGTCAGGTGTCTCATGTATAATGGCAGAGTCCGAGGAGGTAAAATACCAGAAAACTGACTTGAGCAGACTTTGCATGAGTGAATCTCCATACCGCTGTAATCCCGCTCTGTAAGGTGATGCTGGACAAGTGAAAGGGCCTTTGTCTTACCTAGCAAGAAGGTACCTTCAGTTATAAGCCCTCGCTGCCTTATTCAGGCATTTACTGTCTCTACCCATCGAGAACAGTAAGCATCTTTTGTTCAAGAAAGAACAGTGGACCGTCAGCTTCCAATGCAAAAACAATCCTTCGCCTGAGCTTGAATGCTCTAAGCCATGCTCTGGCTTACAATGACTTTTGGCTGAGTTCAGCTCTGAGAGGTACATCTGGGACACAATGAGGGGACTCCCCGTTATCCTCTGTCTAAACTGACATCGGCGATGGTCAAAAGATGCTGAGCTCACCAAAATCCAGATAGTGACCCTGTATAGTAACTGGGCTGTTATTTTACAACTGGACACCTGAATTGCTCTGGGGATATATCTTCCTTCCCCTGAAAAGATCTGGCTCCAGTAGCAGGTTTGATCTTATCCAGAGCAAACTTGCGCTGGTGAGACCAGGAGAGGTCTGAAGAGAAAACAGTCCCCAGGGAGCAGAAATCCCTGATTTGTTCAACGTCTGAGTTTGCTATAGTCCACCTGGAAAGACCCAGGGTGCCAGTTTTATTAAAAAAAACAAGATTTTGGTTATATTTTACTTGCAGCTTCTCATTTAGGCAGTAGTCTGAGAAAAGCCTCAGGAGTCACTTCAGGCCAATCTTGGTGCGGGAGATAAGAACTGATTCATTGGCACACAGCAGCAAGGGTATTTCTTTCGAAGCTGATCTGGGGGCAAGACGCTCTGGAGAAGGAAGACTTGACATCAGGCCATTTAGATATAAACTAAAAAGAAGGGGAGACCCAGACTGTACCTTGAGCCCCTGCATGGTTTTTGAAAATGTGTAATCCACCAAGCGGGATGCTGACTTACTTGCTCTGACCCTGACATGCCGTACGATGCAACGTGGAACATGCAGTCCACCCTTTCGCAGGCCTTGAACACAGCCTCATAATCTCTCACATCCCCCTGCAAGGGACACCACAGCAAAGAATTACAATGAGAATATTTATCCCCCTATCTCTTTGGAATGATTACATCCTATTAGTAGCCACATCATGTGCTGTGCAAGTGCTCTCACAATAGAAACATAGAACTGGAAGGCACCTCAAGGGTCATCTAGTCCAACCCCCTGCAGGTTGCTGTGATTTCACAGCTCCCTGCCCCTCCCCACTCCCCCGGTGACCCCTGCTCTACGCCCAGAGTACATCACTGCAGGATTTCTTACAACGCACTGTATTAATCCTCTTAGAGATGGGGGCAGCCATCCTGCATCGTCTTTATCCCCCCCTTTTTCTGTACACAGGGTGAGTTCCCATCTTTTCCCTTATTGCCACCCTCGCAGTCTTTCTGATAGGGTGTTGTTGTTTTGTTCATTTTTTAAAAATCCAGGTATATTGCTACAGGGTTTGAACACTAATCTTTTTAAAAAGTGGCAAAAAGCTCATTGGTGGTGAGAGGAGGAAATGCTGGATGTTTTCGGGAAGGTATGGAAATCCAGATAAAAATCTAACTGCAGAAGCCCAGCGACTTATACTCCATGAATCTATGGTTGCAGTCAGATGAGCAGTTTGATCCGTTGTTGTTGCTCCTCCCCAATGGATTTAAATTGCTCATTCAGGCAGCAACATCTGTATCCCGTCTCACAGTCATCAGTCCCCCACGCTCATCCCTGTCTTTCCTGACACCACAGAAAGTCTGGTATTTACGGATCCTACTGGTTTCATGGTACTTCTGTGGACATCTGATCACTCTCTTGTGGGGTGAAGTCTTTGGGGAGGTCAGATCAGTCACTTCCTGTTTCACTGCCATTTTTTTCGTGTTACCAGCATGCACATAAGTGGATATGTGCCGCAAACTTAAGTGCTTGAGCGTTTTATCGCCCCCCCGCCCACTTCCAGTCACCCCTCTCAGCACATGTCTGTCCCCAGCTGAACCAGAGAGAGACCCCTCTGCCCCCTGGAGCCGCCACCTTGCCCGTCCCTTTCCTGAACCAACGTGGCTGTTTGCCATATAAAGTGGCAGCGGCAGAAGGAGGCAGCAGCAGTAGCGCCACCAGCTCCACCAACACCTCAGCCCTTTTCTGCTGTGGCTGCTCTAAAGAACTACCACTGACTTTCCCCAGGTGTGCGTGAGGCTTGGGGAATAGGAGGCACCACCGCTGCCACGGACTGCAATGTGCCCCTCCCTGCTGATCGTCCCGCCACAGCAGCCACAACCGTGAAGGAGCCATGCTGGGCTGGAAGAAGAGCATCCCCGTCTTCCTGCAAGCAAAGAAGAAGAAGAAGAAGAGATTGGATTTATATCCCACCCTTCACTCACTTGGCGTCTCAGAGTGGCTTACAAACTCCTTTCCTTTCCCCTCCTCACAACAGACAGGCACCCTGTGAGGTAGGTGGGGCTGAGAGAGCTCTTTCCCAAGCTGTCCTTGAGAGAACAGCTGGTACAGAGCTACGGCTCACCCAAGGTCATCCAGCCAGGTGCAAGTGGAGGAGTGAGGAATCAAACCCGGTTCTCCCAGATTAGAGTCCGCGCAATTAACCACTACACCAAACTGGCTCTCCTTCTCCTTTCCAGCAAGAGATTGGATTTGTACTTCACTCACTTGGAGTCTCAAAGCAGCCTACAAACTCCTTTCCCCTCCCCTCCCCACAACAGGCACCCTATGAGGCAGGTGGGGCTGAGAGAACTCTTTCCCAAGCTGTCCTTGAGAGAACAGCTGGTACAGAGCTATGGCTTGCCCAAGGTCATCCAGCCAGGTGCAAGTGGAGGAGTGAGGAATCAAACCTGGTTCTCCCAGATTAGAGTCCACGCACTAGGCCACTGCACCAAAGTGGCTCTCAAAGCAGGGGCAAGGTGAGAGAGAGCTGCTCCAGGATGTCTGATCAAAGTAGACATGTGGCCACAGTGGGATAAGTAGGCCGTCTGACTGCACCCTATGAAATCCTCTATTAAAGCTATTTATTCCTGTGGCCATCAGTACATCCTCTGGCAGCAAATTCCACATTTGAATCAACCTCTGTGTCAAGCACTATTTCTTTTTGTCCGTCTGCCCATCAGCTTCACTGGATGCCCTAGTATCTTGGGAGAGGGAGAATAAAATCTCTTTGTCCACTCTCTCCACCCCAGGCATCATTTTATAAACCTCTATCACGTCTCCCCATAGTCATCTCTTTTCTAAACTGAAAAGCTCTAGACTCTTCCCAGGGAAGGTGCACCAACCCCCTAATCATCTTGACTGCCCTCCTCTCTACTTTTTCCAGCTCTGCGATGTCCTTTTGGAAATACAGTGGCCAGAACTGTACACAGTATTCCAAATGATATCACACCATAGATCTCTACAGGGGTATTACAATATTGGTCATTTTATTCTCAATCCCTTTCCTAGTAATCCCTAACCATAGAGTTTGCCTTTTTCACCACAGCAGCACACTGGGTTGACACTTTCATTGAGCTATCCACCACAACCCCAAGATCATAGAAGCGTAGAATCACAGAATTGGAAGGGATCTCCAGGGTCATCTAGTCTAACCCCCTGCACAATGTAGGAAATTCACAAATATTTTTCCCTCTCACTCTCAGCAAGTTCAGACCCCATTAGCCTATACTTGAAATTGGGGTTTTTTGTCCTGATGTGCATCTCTTTACACTTACCAACAATGAACTTGATTTGCTACACTGTCGCCCAGTTTGTGGAGGTTCTCATGGAGCTCTTCAGTCAGCCCTGGTTTTCACCATCCTGAATGATTTTGTGTCATCTGCAAACTCGGCCACTACACTACTCACTCCTAGTTCCAGATCACTGATGAAGAGATGAAGTAGTACCAGCCCCAAATACAGATCCTTGTGGGACCCCACTGCTTACTTCCCTCCACAGTGAGAACTGTCCATTGATTCCGACTCTTTGCCTCCTATCATTTAACCACTTTTTAATCCATAAGAAAACCTGTCCTCTTATCCCATGACCACTAAGTTTACTCAGGAGTCTTCGGTCAGATACCTTGTCAAAAGCCTTTTGAAAGTCCAAATATATAATGTCTACCGGGTCCAGTGTTCCCTCTAAGCTGAGTTAGTGTGAGCTAGCTCACAGTTTTTTAGCCTCCGGCTCACACATTTTTGTCTTAGCTCAGAAAGGATGGCTCCAGAGCAAACTGATTTTTGCAGTAGCCAAATCGCTCGCTCACAACTTTAATGCCAGTAGCTCACAGAATAGAATTTTTGCTCACAAGACTCTGCAACTTAGTGGGAGAATTGACTGGGCCACTGTTGTCTGCATGCTTGTTCACTTTCTCAAAGAACTCCAAAAGGTTGACGAGGCAGGACTTCCCTTTGCAGAAGCCATACTGATTTTCCCTCAGTGGGCTTTGTCCCTCTGTGTGCCTAACAAAATTTGGTCTTTGACTACAGTTTCTACTAATTTGCCTGAGACAGAAATTAGGCTGACTGGCCTGTAATATCCTGGTTCCCCTCTGGATCCCTTTTTAAAAACTGGCGTAACATTTGGTACACTCTTCTGGTACAGCAGCTGAATTTAGTGATAGGTTACATATGCAGGTTACTAGTTTAATTATCTCACACTTGAGTTCCGTAAGAACTCTCTGGTGTATGCCATCAGAACCTGGAGACTTTTTAATCTGTAATTAATCTGAGCCCGCTTGCGAGGAGGGCGGGATAAAAGTGTGAAAAATAAATAAATAAATAAATAAATTTCCCCAGTAGGTCTAGAACGTCATCTGTGGTCACCTCAGTTTGGCTCAGTTCTTCAGACTCCCTGAAAACGGGCTGTGGCTTGGGTATGTGCCCCCACACTTTCCACAGTAAACACAGAAGTAAAAAAATAGAGCTTCTCCACCATCTCCCCATCTTCCTTTAGCAATCCCTTTATTCCTTTGTCATCCAAAGGCCTCACGGCTTCTCTGGCTGGTTTCCTGCTCTGGATATATTTTAAAAAACTGTTTATTGCTTGTTTTGATGCTTTTAGCAAACTGCTCCTCAAAATCTCTTTGCAGGAACCTGTGGGTCCCTCCTGTTCAATTCACTGGGCCAGACCTTCCACTTTTTAAAAGAAGCCTCTTTACTCTTCGTAGCTTCCTTGACTTGGGTTTTTAACCCTGCAAGGCCTTCTTTTAGATCTGGCAATGCCTTTCCTATGCTGTGGAATGCATTCTATTTGGGCTTCAATTGATGTGGTTTAAAATAGCTTCCAAGCATCCTATAGGGGTATTATTATTATTATTATTATTTAGATTTCTGAATCACCCAACCCTGGAAGTGGGCTCTGGGCGATTTACAGCATTAAAACAGATAAAGTACAATCAACGTGATAAAATTATTACAATGCATTAATAAAACAACCAACCCAGATGGCAGTCAATCACTTTTTTTGCCAGCTGCCATGCTCTCTGCGCAGCAAGCTGGGGAAGGGAAAGTGGAGCTTCAGCTTCCTTTTTACTATTTCCCTCATTTTTGTAAAGTTTCCTCTTTTGAAATCAAATGTTACAGTTTTTGACTCTAGGGGTAACTTTCCATTGACCTATATGCTGAACTTAATAGCATTGTGGTCACTGTTTCCAACTGGTATAACAACTTCCACGTCTCTCACTAGGTTTTGAGAATCTCAGATCCAAGTCCAAGATCACTACCCGCCTGGATGGCTCTGTGCCCGGTCATGAGTGGTGGTGAGGAATCTCACTAAGACTGCTTCTCAGTGATAGCCAAGACAGTAAAAAATCTGGTGCACACCCACTGTCACATACCTTAAGTAGCGATTAAGTTATTTTTCAAAGCTGCTTCCCGTTAAAATCTTCCTACAAAGTTGCTGAGTCCAAAACTTTATGATTCTGTGACATCAGCAATTTGGGAGGCCAAGTCTTCCGTTTCAGCTCTTCCCACGGCCACTTCGCTGGGCAGCTGGGAAAAGTTCTGGGGGAAATTGGGGTGGGGGTGGGGGGTGATCGGTGTCACTGGTGATGCTACGGTGACACTCCTAGCATGACTCAGAAGTGACATCATGTCAGGCAACGCTCCAGCATCCACCTGAACAAAGAGTCCAGTGGCACCTTTAAGGCCAACAGAGTTTTATTCAAAGTGTGAGCTTTTGTGTGCCACTGGGCTCTAACTTTGTTCTGTTGCTTCAGACTAACATGGCTGCCCACTTCGATCTAGCATTCACCCAAAACTCTATGTCTAAACCACTGAGTTATGGGCAAATGCTAGACTGTCACCTCCTGCATGCTGTAACTTCCCATTTGTGTTGGAAGTGATGTCACCACATCCCCTGTGACATCACGTTGCCAGCTAGTCCCCCCATGGAAGTCTCCAGCCTATGAGCAACAGCCATTAATTGAACATGACTACTAAATGAACCCAAATTTGGACTGCCAGGAACAAAAACTGGGGGGGGGGGGGCAGATCAATGTTGTGTAACGTTGCAACATCAGTTACGATTGTACCCAGTGACATTGTGATATTGTAGAAATTCCCTAAATATCTATGATAGATTCAGGGGATTCCTAGACTATCACAATGTCACTTTGATATTGTGACATGGCTTTCTGACCCCCATTTTGGCTCCTACTGGAGCCCAGGGATGGAAGCCCAGGATATGTCAACCCTACTCCAGACCCAACTTGTGTGCTCCATAATATATGAATTGGCACTTTACCTGGAAAAATACTGCTCGGTTGGGAACTTTCCATCTAGGTTTCTGTCTGTCAAACAAAACAACATTGATTTCTTCACTGGCCAGGGCGCAGCCCAAGTGGTAGCCAAAGTAGCCCCCTCCTCCGGTTATCAATGCCTTAGCCGTTCTCTTCTGCAGTGGTCCAATGTGCCCATTAAGTCTACAATCTGAGGCCTGGCTGCAGTGGGGCACCACTCCATTGGAACGGGTTCGGATCACATCCCCAGACTGAGACACCATTTTGAGAACTCTTCCAGGGCCTTCTTCCCGATTCTCGAGGTTGCCCTGCAGTTCCAACGTGCTATACAGCAAACCTCCTTCCACAACCACAAAGCCAGTCTATCTCTTAGCCTGTGGAAGAGGCATAGAAATGACAGCTGGTTAATTTCGTTAACAGTCAATGCGCCAATGAACTGTTCATTAGCAAATCTTTGTACCAGTTACAACATATTAATTGTAGGCAAAACTAATCTTGTAGAAATGATAAATATATGTTTGAAATTATATTGTATGTCTACAGAACACAAAGGAATTACCATTACCTAATACAGCAGACTGTCTTACATAAAACAAAAAATTCAAATGGAACATTTCAAGTGAGTAAAACATTGCCTGAAAAATATTTCAGTCATTCCAAAGTAGAAAATATCTCATAAGAATGGTTTTCTTTTCCAACGTGGCACAGAATTTCCAAATTGCCAAAGGGAAAATTTTTTAAGTCACCCAGGAGTTCAAGAGTGGACATCCTCTTACAATGCCGCCCCCCCCCCCCCCCCAGCACTTACATTTCTAAACAGAAGTCCAGTAGCACACCATCTATTCCAGTACAAATTTTTGTGAGCCAGAATAATCTTCAAGGTGCCATTGAACTGTTGTTTTGTTTTGCTACAACAGACTAACACAGCTGTCCCACTGGAACTTCATATTTCTATCCAGGATCCATCTTGTAGCCAAAACGAGACTGGAGCCCTGGTCCTCCAGTTTAACCAGTACATTATATGGCCCAACTTCTCAGGAGATGTTGGGGTTTCATACCATGGGATCATGAGTGATTAAAGAATCAGTTTCTTGAGCAGTAATATTGCGAGGCTGCAGGATTTGAACATGTTTCAGGGTTCTAGCCTCCTCCAGACAGGACTACCCAATTCCACCATAACCCTCCCAGACAAAGATTTCCACCCACCTCCTTCTCAGACCACCCAGACCAACCTTCAATTTTGGGCCTGGAGATCTCCCAGTATTACAACTGATCTCCAGACCATGCAAATAAGTTCCCCTGGAGAAAATGGCTGCTTTGGAGGGTGGTCTCTACGGTATTATACACAGCTGAGGTCCCTCCCCTCCCGAAACTCCACCCTCCCCAACCTCCCCCCCCCAAACATCCAGGTATTCCTCAACCCACAGCTGGAAACTCTACAGGTGAGTAGGGATAAGCCCACCCTCCAAAGCAGCCATTTTCTCCAGGGAAACTAGGTGTCTGGAGATCAATTGTGATTCCAGGAGATCCCCAGGCCCCAACTGGAGGTTGGCAACTTTACTTGGTGTCCAGCCACACACACACACACACACACACACACACACACACACACACACACACATCATCCTGATCACACTTATTCATTTATCTCCCCCCTCCCCCCAATATTTGGGCCTCAAAAGACCCAGAAAACCTATTTACCAAATCTGGATTTCCTTGCATGCGAGTGTCTGGGAAAAGGCAATATTTTCAATTAAGAGGGCTTAACGAGCAACGGACTCCCCAAAGACTCCCTACGACTAGGGTCATATCTGCAAACCCAAATGTACGTGATTGGTTTGATATCAGTTCAACTGTCATGGCTTCTTCAAGGAATCCTGGGAACTGTAGTTAGATGCTGAAAGTGCTAAGAATTCTCTGGCAATGAAAATTCCCAAAGTTCCCTGGGAAAGGGAAATGACCATTCAACATGTTGAAAGCTGATGGCCTTTTATGTCCGCTTGTGAGGGGATCTTTGTGAGGGAATAGAAGCCCCACTGAATCTGGTGGGTCTTGCTTAAGAACAGGCCCTGCATGTTTCCACAGCAGCTATGGCCTTGGTTAAAAACCTCAGAACAGTATATGCTGCGTGCAAAATTTTGTTAAGGATTTGAGAGATACACTCTTTATGGAAAAGAGGGTTCTGAAATGCAAACTATTCCTTGAAAATTTACAAAGGGGCATCGGGTGATGAGCCCCCTTCCCTGGCCTGTGTGAAAAACCCAGATTCCTGCTAGTCCGATATTTTATGACCAGATATTGCCATTGCTACTGGGCTTTATGGAGCTGCCCAGTATCTCTTGTACGACAGCCATTTTGGTGTAGAGAGGCAGTTTGGTGTAGTGGTTAAGAGCGCAGACTATAATCTGGGAGAACCGGGTTTGATTCCCCACTCCTCCACATGCAGCTGCTGGTGTGACTTTGGGTCAGTCATAAGTTCTTTCAGAGCTGTTCTCTCAGGAGCAGTTCTCGGGAGAGCTCTCTCAGCCCCACCTCCCTCACAGGGTGTCTGTTGTGGGGAGGGGAAGAGAAAGGAGGTTGTAAGCAGCTCTGAGACCCCTTCAGGTAGTGAAGGGCAGGGTATTATAAATCTAATCTCTTCTTCTAGGGTTGCCAACTCCAGGTTGGGAAATAGCTGGAGATTTGGGGGTGGAGCCTGGAGAGGTCAGGGGTTAGCAAGGTGAACCCACTATTTAACACAAGGGGTGCAATCTCAGCGAAGTATAACACCACAAAGTCCACCCTCCAAAGCAATTTTGTCCAGGGAAAGTGATATCTGTTGTCTGGAGATGAGTTGTAATCCCAGGGGATCTCCAGGTTGGGTGGTTAGCTCTGAGTAGGGAAATACCTGGAGATTTTGGGGGTGGAACTTCAGGAGGATGGAGTTTGGGAAGAGGAGGGACTTTTATGTGGTATAATGCCATAGAGTCCACCTTTCAAAACAGACATTTTCTCCAGGCAAACTGATCTCTGTGCCTCGGGATCAGTTGTAATCCCAGGAAATCTCCAGCCACCACCTGGAGGTTGAAATCCAACATCCGTGATGAAAATAATGAAGAGTCATTAAAGATATGTTTGCAAAATCATTTACTGTAGTGATTCTGTAGAAAATTCTCTTCTATAATCGCTCACACGCAATGAATGCTGCGCAAGGTAAACAATTAGTTTCACAATAGTTGCTTTATCTGAGCATGTAGCAATCACAATTCTTATTAATTTCTGCTTTCTGACTCCTGATGGAAACGTTCCAAGTTGACTATCTGATCTCTTTTATTAGATAGATAGGTGGATAGATAGAAGTAACTCGGGAACAACAGCAAAGAGAGAGAGAAAAAACAGGACAGTAGCAGAGTGAGTGAGGCCTGCCAGGCACATTTCATCAGAGTTTGTTTCATATATCTGAGGCCTGACTTTACAAGCACATTTTATTTATTTGCTTTATTTATTTACTTCATTTATTATGCACCTTTCTCCCCATCAGGTTTGCTAGGTCTTCCACTGTAATGTCCTTAATGGCAACCGCCACGTGGTCGCCGCAACGCACGTGGTCGGGCTAGCTCCACAATAGCCCAACTGGATCGTAATTTAGCCCAGTCTTGCACGAGGGTTCCTTAAAGGGACCTATGGGGCACAACCATGGGAAACTGCAGCTATCCGCTGTATTGGGCGAGGCCGGGGGCGCAGCTGAAATGGGAATATAAGCAGACCCCCGGACCTCCGTCCCTCATGTCATCTTCTCCTCTCAATAAACTTTACAAGCTGAATTCACTTGAAGTGTCTCTGACTCCAGTACTTTATATCCACTATAGTAAGAGACGTCCTGGAAAACTAAGTCATTGCCTGCCAGTGACTGAAACACCAGCCGGAGGAAAATGTGCCAGCAATCTGACATCACCTCTGGTGAAAACTGGAAGTGGTGTCATCATGTGTGTGTGGGATGCTCTAGGATTTTCCAAAAACTCTATAGTTTAACCATATAGGTTCTTGCAAATCCTAGAGTGCCTCCTCATCATGACATCACTTCCGCTGAAAATCAGCACACCAGTGTGATGCCACAGCCTGACAACCATGATGGGAACCCAACGAAGTTTGTTTCACTCTTCTCTCTTTCATTTTATCCATCCTCACAACAACCCTATGAGGTAGGTTAGGCTGAGCATGTGTGGCTGTCCCAAGGTCACCCCACGAGTCCCCATGGCAGAGTGGCATCTTTACCTCGGTCTCCTAGATTCTAGTCTGACACACTAACCCCTGCACCACACTGTAACCAAAGAAGTGAGCAGTGACTCACAAAAGCTCCTCCCCTGCTACAGATTTTGTTAGTCTTTATGGTGCTACTGGACTCCTGTTCTTTTCCACTTTGCCGCAATGGCACTGAGGGACCAGTTTGGGACAACAAAGTGGAAGGGGAGAAGTTTTGCCTTTGGGTCACCACTTTTCCTCTGCAACTTCTTCACACACAGCTGCTCTTGCCTCCACAGGGCAGAATCATCATTGCCGCACGAGTCGCTGGAGCTAGCCTCGCTATCACTTGGCTCGATGACCGCTCCTGGTGCCGCCACCTCACCTGCCCCATCCTAGGCAGCCAGGGCCTCAGATGTGGCCAGGGGGGGGGGTTACTTCACCACACCCTCTCCCTATTGCCTCCTGGTGGGATGCTGTTGGCTCTCTCTCTCTCCTCCTGGGGACCATCCACGGCCAGGCCTATCCTCCCCGGCCCCTTCTGGCTGCCTGGCTTTTATGCCTCCCGCTTCCCCTCCTCCTTGCCTAGCGACCCCACCCCCCTCCGGCTCCGCCCCCCTTCTTATACTCAGACGCCGAGGTGCAGCTGAGGCCTCTGGGCTTCCGCCGTCCGGCTCCATCCCTTCCCCGGCCCCCGAGCAAGGTGCCCGAGAGTGCGTCCTTGCTCTCGCGCCAGGCATCTGCTCCGGCGCGGCCACTTCTGCCGCCAGCCCCCTCCTCCGCAGCCTAGCCAAGCCTGTCCCTGGAGCTGCATGGGGCCGATGAGAGCCAGTTTGGTGTAGTGGTTAAGTGCGCGAACTCTAATCTGGGAGAACCGGGTTTGATTCTCCACTCCTCCACTTGCACCTGGCTGGATGACCTTGGGCAAGCCATAGCTCTGTACCAGCTGTTCCCTCAAGGACAGCTTGGGAAAGAGCTCTCTCAGCCCCACCTATCTCCCAGGGTGCCTGTTGTGGGGAGGGGAAGGGAAAAGGAGTTTGTAAGCTGCTCTGAGACTTCAAGTGAGTGAAGGGCGGGGTATAAATCTAATCTCTTCTTCTCTACTTCTTCTTCTTCTCCCCAGTAGCCTGTCCGGCTGCGGCCTCTGTCGACTCCGAGGACTTCGGCTGCCTCTTCGCCCTGTCTCCTCTCCAGCCGGGGCTGATGCCTGGAGCATCCCTGCCCCTCGGCGTCTCCGCCTCATCCCCGACATCCACGGTAAGTCCGGGGCTCGATGTTTCGTGCCGCGGGGGTGCTGCCCATGGGTCACTGGGGCTCTCGGGGCCCGAGGAAGTCCTGAGTTTGAGACATACCCCCCCTTGCGGGGGACTGTGGGGTCTCTTCCGGCGTGTTGTGGAGACGCAAGAGATAATCGGCCACCAGGTGGTCCTTTCCGGCGCAATGTTGCACTGTGAAGGAGAAAGGTAACAAAGCTAAGTACCACCGTAGAATCCGGGATTTTTTATCTTTCATACACTCTAGCTACAAAAGGAGTGCATGATCAACCACCAGTGTAAAAGGAGTATTGGTCAGATAGAATTGTAGCACCCCCACTGCCCACTTCATGGCCAACGCTTCTTTCTCTACCGTGGAGTAATTCTTCTCAGCAGCCTGGAGTTTCCGGCTGAAGAGAATAGGTCACTCGTCCCCGTCTTGCCCCTGCGTCAATGTGGCACCCAGTCCGGTTCCAGAAGCATCGGTATGGAGGGGGAAAGGAGCGTTAAAGTCTGGGTTGTGTAATACTGGTTGCCTGGACAGACTGGTGCGGAGTGTAGCAAAGGCGGTCTCCTGCCCCTCCTCCACTCCAGCGTATTTGGCCGGGTTTTCCCCAAGCAATCAAAGAGGGGGCTGGCTATTGATGCAAAATGTGGAATGAATTGGCTATAATAGCCCACGAAGCCTTGAAACTTCTGCAAGTGTCATTTTGTGCGAGGGGGGGCTGCTGTTCCAAGGCTATCAACTTGTCTGACAGGGGTTTGAGACGTCCATGTCCCACCAAAAACTCGAGATATCGCAGCTCCTGAAAACCAATGTGGCTTTTCTTTGGGTTGGCCTTAAGTCCTGCCTGTTGTAGTGCTACCAAGACAAGCTGCTCGATGTGGGATGGCCAATCCAGGCTGAAGATTATGATGTCATCGATGTACACTCGGGTGAAACCCTCACATTGGGCCAGAACTGTGTCCACCAGGCGCTGGAATGTAGCCGCGGCCCCTTGTAGTCCGAAGGGCATCCTTTTGAACTGGAATAGCCCCTGCGGTGTTGCGAAGGCTGTTTTCTCCCTGTCTTCCTCTGCCACGGTTAGGTCCAGGGCTGATAGGTAGCAGGCCGCGCCCAATTGGTCAATAAGGATATCCGTCCTGGGCATCAGATAGGCATCGAAGGAGGACAGCTTGTTGACTTCCCGATAGTCAATGGAGAATCTTACCGAGCCATCGGGTTTCGGCACTAAAATGATTGGACTCCTCCAAGCACTTTGGGCGGGTTCAATGATGTCCAGCACCAACATTTCCTCAACCTCTGCGTTTACTACCTCCCACTGTTTCCGCGGCAGGGGCCTCCATTTGGGCCCGGCCAGTGCCCCAGGCCGGGTAGGGATCCAGTGTATGGCTGCGGTCGTGTAGCCTGGCCTGGACGAGAACAACCCGGGAACTGTCCCCAACAGCTCTCGGACTTCATTCTGTTGTTGGGAGGACAGGTCTCACTAAAGGTTAGCTCCTCCTACGCCTTTGCGGCTGCTCCCCAGGGCAGTAGGCCATCGAATGGTTCTGCCGGGTCCACGGCCAGCAGGGCTTCGTGAGCCTCCGCAGGACGTGTGGGCGGGTCGGGCCGGGGACACCATTCCTTCAAGTTGTTCACGTGGATGTGTTTCTTCTGCTGACGCCTGGCCCCGCAGCGTACCTCATAGGTGAGTGGGCCTAGCGCTCGAATTATGGGGAAGGGTCCTTGCCAAGGATCCCCCTGGGGCCTCTGCATCATATCCCGGGAAACTAACACCAGCGTCCCTGGGTCCAGGGTCCATTCACGGGTCCCTCGGTCATAGCGTTGTTTCTGCTGGTGCTGGGCCTGGGCCAGATTCTGCCAGGCCTCTCCTCATATGTAGCTCAGGCACTCCTGTAATTGCTTCACATACTGCCCTGCAGGGATGGCTTGGGGCAGGCCAGACCCCGCCCAGGTGTTCTCTACTAGGCTCATCATACCCCTAGGGGTCCGGCCATAGACCAGTTCGAAGGGCGAATAGCCCATGGAGGCCTGTGGGGTTTCCCTGAGAGCGAATAGAAGCGGGTCCACATATAAGTCCCACGCGGACGGATTGTCCGAGAAACCTTCTTTAACATGCTCTACAGCGTTTGGTTTAGGCGTTCGACCAAACCATCAGTCTGGGGGTGGTGGACGGCCGTAAGTAGGGCTTAATCTGTAGGGCCCGGAACACCTGCTGCAACAACTGCATTGTAAAGGGGGAGCCCCGATTGGTCAAAACTTCTGCCGGCAGGCCCACCTGCGCAAAGAACCGAATCAGGACCTGAGCCACTGTGGCGCTTTTCATGTTGGGGAGGGGGATGGCCTCTGGGTATTTGGTCCCTCTGGGGGTCCAGGGCAAGGGCCCCACAAAATCCATGGCCACACGGTCAAAGGGGGTTCCTATGATTGGCAATGGGGACGGGGCACCTGGGGGGCTGCTCGATTGGACATCCTCTGGCACACCTCACAGGACCGGCAGTGGAGCCTAACGTCTTTGCCCACCGAGGGCCAGTAAAAGTGTTCCAAGACCCGCTCTAAGGTTTTGCGATGCCCCTGGTGTACAGCCCAAGGATGGTTGTGAGCGCATTCCATCATGGCCTCCTGAAAGTGACTCAGGACCAATAGTTGATGTCGTATCCCTACCCGCCCCTTGGCCTCCCGAGTCCAGACCCCCTGCCCCACAACTACCCTTGGGAATCGCTGGCTACGCCACAAACCCCCCACGATGCCGTCACTTATTGCCACATGCTCCCGCAGCGGGGTGAGGCTGTCATCCTCTTCTTGAGCCCGTAGGAAGTCCGGATCCTGCCACATCTGCCGCACCAGCCCCTCCGCGGGGTTTGGTTGTTCCGGGGGCCCACCTGCTGCCCCCTGAGGTGGTTCACCATCCGCTGGCTCGTCCCGTTCTTCTCCTAAGGCCACTTCATACTCTGGCCTGGCTCCAGGCTGTCGCACCAGCTCTCAGAATGCGGGAGCATCCCTCCCCAACAACACCAGGAAGGGAAGGTTTGCCACCTTGGCCACAGGTATGCATGCTCCCGCCCCAAGTAGCGCAGAGGAATCATTACTACTGGGCTCCACTCCACGTGACCTTGGAAGCAGGCAATGGACGTGGTGCGGAGGGTAGGGACCTGGCATGGGATTAGGTGCTGCTTAATCATCGACACAGAGCTGCCACTATCCAGGAGGGCCATCAGCAGCCACCCCCCCAAGCGTACTTGTGCCGTCCAGGCTGGGGCCCGGGGTCTGCCCCTGACTGCTTGCCCCCATCTTCGCCCCCAGGTCGCACTCCATGAGAGGACATTCCCGCCGGTAATGTCCTCATTGCCCACACGTGAAACAGGGCCCCGTACCCCCTGTGGGCTGGTTGGCTCCTGTGGTGGGGGCTGCGCTGCCGGATCCCCCTCTCCCTTTTGGTGCCCTAACTGGTGGATGCCCCAGGGCTCCATTGCTGGGCATCACTCGGGCCCCGGGGTAACAGGCCCTTCCTCCAGTTGAAGTGGGAATGATTCCCTGTGTGGGACCCCCCCTTCCAGGGCCCCTTTTGCACCCCCCTTTTACCCCATGTAGGGGCTCCAGTCATGCCGGTCCCTCCCTCCATTCAGCTGCCAGGAAGTTTTCCCACAGCTCTTGTGCTTCCGCAATCTTCGTTGGATGCCAGCATGTGACCCAGTGTCGGGCCTTTGGAGGTAGGATTAGTAGCAGCTGCTCCACCACCACCATCACTACAATACGATGGCCATCCTCCGAGGTAGGTTGTAACCACTGGGTAGCGGAGTCTTTCAAGGTGGCCAGGATGGTCCAGGGGCAGCCCGCCGGGGAAACGGAGAGGGAGTGAAACTTCTGCCAATGCGATTCAGGGGTCAGTCCATACCGGTCCAAGATGGCTCCCTTGAGTTTATCATAGTCCACCGCCTCTCCCTTGTCCAAGGCTCTCATGGCTGCCTGAGCCTCCCCTGTCAAATAGGGGCCGACGGCGAAGGTCCATTTCACCTTTGGCCATTGAGCCACCTCGGCCAGCCACTCAAAGGCCTCCAAGAAGGCTTCTTATTGTCATCGGGGCCTAATTTGGTTAAGGAGGCCCAAGGCCCGCGCCCAAAGGGTCCAAGCGGCGGATGATTGGGAGCACTGCCCGCCGCTCCCTGGACAGCCAGTATTTGCTGCAAGTCCCGGATCAGGGAGATCTGTGTCGTCTGTTGCTGCTGCGCCAAGTCCCTCATCAATTGGGCCTGGTGTTCCACCAGCCATTGCCCAAACTGCATTAGGTCCATGTTGCCGGCGGGATTGGGCCGCCCTGCGATATGGTCGACTTCCAGCGTTACTGGCAGCACCCGTTTGGCCAAAACAGGAGTCCACCGTGGGGTCCACCCTGCGGGGGTGGGGATACGCAGCGAGAGGTGTGTCAGGGGCAGGGCTGGAGCTAGCCTCGCTATCGCTTGGCTCGATGGCCACTCTTGGTGCCACCACCTCACCTGCCCCATCCTAGGCAGCCAGGGCCTCAGATGTGGCCGGGGGGGGTTACTTCACCACACCCTCTCCCTATTGCCTCCTGGTGGGATGCTGTTGGCTCTCTCTCTCTCCTCCTGGGGACCACCCGCAGCCAGGCCTATCCTCCCCGGCCCCTTCTGGCTGCCTGGCTTTTATGCCTCCCGCTTCCCCTCCTCCTTGCCTCGCGGCCCCACCCCCCTCCGGCTCCGCCCCCCTTCTTATACTCAGATGCCAAGGCGCAGCCGAGATGTCCGGGCTTCCGCCGTCTAGCTCCACCCCTTCCCCGGCCCCCGAGTGAAGTGCCCAAGAGTGTGTCCTTGCTCTCGCGCTGGGCCTCTGGCCCAGCATGGCTGCTTTTGCCGCCGGCCCCCTCCTCCCCTCCTCCCCTCCTCTGCAGCCCAGCCAAGCCTGCCCCTGGAGCTGCATGGGGCTGACGACACCCCCTCCCCAGTAGCCTGTCTGGCCATGGCCTCTGTCGACTCTGAGGCCTTTGGCTGCCTCTTCGCCCCATCTTCTCTCCAGCCGGGGCTGACGCCTGCAGCATCCCTGCGCCTCGGCACCTCCGCCTCGTCCCCGACATTCACGGTAAGTCCAGGGCTTGATGTTTCGTGCTGTGGGGGGGGCTGCCCACGGGTTGCTGGGGCTCTCGGGATCCGAGGAAGTCCCGAGTTTGGGACAATCATCATAATTTATAGCCCATCTTTCTTCATTTATAGCCCATGCACTCTTGAGTAACCATGCAAAGATCAAAATGCTGATAAGTTCAAAATGAAACACTCGGCACCTCCGCCTTGTCTCCGACATTCACGGTAAGTCCAGGGCTCTCGAGTTTGGGACAATCATCATAATTTATAGCCCATCTTTCTTCATTTATAGCCCATGCACTCTTGAGTAACCATGCATAAGATCAAAAAGGTCCACCCTGCGAGGGTGGGGATACGCAGCGAGAGGTGTGTCAGGGGCAGGGCTGGAGCTAGCCTCGCTATCGCTTGGCTCGATGGCCACTCTTGGTGCCACCACCTCACCTGCCCCATCCTAGGCAGCCAGGGCCTCAGATGTGGCCGTGGGGGTTACTTCACCACACCCTCTCCCTATTGCCTCCTGGTGGGATGCTGTTGGCTCTCTCTCTCTCCTCCTGGGGACCATCCGCAGCCAGGCCTATCCTCCCCGGCCCCTTCTGGCTGCCTGGCTTTTATGCCTCCCGCTTCCCCTCCTCCTTGCCTCGCGGCCCCACCCCCCTCCGGCTCCGCCCCCGTTCTTATACTCAGATGCCAAGGCGCAGCCGAGATGTCCAGGCTTCCGCCGTCTAGCTCCACCCCTTCCCCGGCCCCCGAGCGAAGTGCCCAAGAGTGTGTCCTTGCTCTCGCGCTGGGCCTCTGGCCCAGCATGGCTGCTTTTGCCGCCGGCCCCCTCCTCCCCTCCTCCCCTCCTCTGCAGCCCAGCCAAGCCTGCCCCTGGAGCTGCATGGGGCTGACGACACCCCCTCCCCAGTAGCCTGTCTGGCCATGGCCTCTGTCGACTCTGAGGCCTTCGGCTGCCTCTTCGCCCCATCTTCTCTCCAGCCGGGGCTGACGCCTGCAGCATCCCTGCGCCTCGGCACCTCCGCCTCGTCCCCGACATTCACGGTAAGTCCAGGGCTTGATGTTTCGTGCTGTGGGGGGGCTGCCCACGGGTTGCTGGGGCTCTCGGGATCCGAGGAAGTCCCGAGTTTGGGACAATCATCATAATTTATAGCCCATCTTTCTTCATTTATAGCCCATGCACTCTTGAGTAACTATGCAAAGATCAAAATGCTGATAAGTTCAAAATGAAACACTCGGCACCTCCGCCTTGTCTCCGACATTCACGGTAAGTCCAGGGCTCTCGAGTTTGGGACAATCATCATAATTTATAGCCCATCTTTCTTCATTTATAGCCCATGCACTCTTGAGTAACCATGCATAAGATCAAAAAGGGCCACCCTGCTGGGGTGGGGATACGCAGCGAGAGGTGTGTCAGGGGCAGGGCTGGAGCTAGCCTCGCTATCGCTTGGCTCGATGGCCACTCTTGGTGCCACCACCTCACCTGCCCCATCCTAGGCAGCCAGGGCCTCAGATGTGGCCGGGGGGATTACTTCACCACACCCTCTCCCTATTGCCTCCTGGTGGGATGCTGTTGGCTCTCTCTCTCTCCTCCTGGGGACCATCCGCAGCCAGGCCTATCCTCCCCGGCCCCTTCTGGCTGCCTGGCTTTTATGCCTCCCGCTTCCCCTCCTCCTTGCCTCGCGGCCCCACCCCCCTCCGGCTCCGCCCCCCTTCTTATACTCAGATGCCAAGGCGCAGCCGAGATGTCCGGGCTTCCGCCGTCTAGCTCCACCCCTTCCCCGGCCCCCGAGCGAAGTGCCCAAGAGTGTGTCCTTGCTCTCGCGCTGGGCCTCTGGCCCAGCATGGCTGCTTTTGCCGCCGGCCCCCTCCTCCCCTCCTCCCCTCCTCTGCAGCCCAGCCAAGCCTGCCCCTGGAGCTGCATGGGGCTGACGACACCCCCTCCCCAGTAGCCTGTCCGGCCATGGTCTCTGTCGACTCTGAGGCCTTCGGCTGCCTCTTCGCCCCATCTTCTCTCCAGCCGGGGCTGACGCCTGGAGCATCCCTGCGCCTCGGCACCTCCGCCTCGTCCCCGACATTCACGGTAAGTCCAGGGCTTGATGTTTCGTGCTGTGGGGGGGCTGCCCACGGGTTGCTGGGGCTCTCGGGGTCCGAGGAAGTCCCGAGTTTGGGACAATCATCATAATTTATAGCCCATCTTTCTTCATTTATAGCCCATGCACTCTTGAGTAACCATGCATAAGATCAAAAAGGTCCACCCTGCGAGGGTGGGGATACACAGCGAGAGGTGTGTCAGGGGCAGGGCTGGAGCTAGCCTCGCTATCGCTTGGCTCGATGGCCACTCTTGGTGCCACCACCTCACCTGCCCCATCCTAGGCAGCCAGGGCCTCAGATGTGGCCGGGGGGGTTACTTCACCACACCCTCTCCCTATTGCCTCCTGGTGGGATGCTGTTGGCTCTCTCTCTCTCCTCCTGGGGACCATCCGCAGCCAGGCCTATCCTCCCCGGCCCCTTCTGGCTGCCTGGCTTTTATGCCTCCCGCTTCCCCTCCTCCTTGCCTCGCGGCCCCACCCCCCTCCGGCTCCGCCCCCCTTCTTATACTCAGATGCCAAGGCGCAGCCGAGATGTCCAGGCTTCCGCCGTCTAGCTCCACCCCTTCCCCGGCCCCCGAGCGAAGTGCCCAAGAGTGTGTCCTTGCTCTCGCGCTGGGCCTCTGGCCCAGCATGGCTGCTTTTGCCGCCGGCCCCCTCCTCCCCTCCTCCCCTCCTCTGCAGCCCAGCCAAGCCTGCCCCTGGAGCTGCATGGGGCTGACGACACCCCCTCCCCAGTAGCCTGTCCGGCCATGGTCTCTGTCGACTCTGAGGCCTTTGGCTGCCTCTTCGCCCCATCTTCTCTCCAGCCGGGGCTGATGCCTGGAGCATCCCTGCGCCTCGGCACCTCCGCCTCGTCCCCAACATTCACGGTAAGTCCAGGGCTTGATGTTTCATGCTGTGGGGGGGCTGCCCACGGGTTGCTGGGGCTCTCGGGATCCGAGGAAGTCCCGAGTTTGGGACAATCATCATAATTTATAGCCCATCTTTCTTCATTTATAGCCCATGCACTCTTGAGTAACCATGCAAAGATCAAAATGCTGATAAGATCAAAATGAAACACTCGGCACCTCCGCCTCGTCCCCGACATTCACGGTAAGTCCAGGGCTCTCGAGTTTGGGACAATCATCATAATTTATAGCCCATCTTTCTTCATTTATAGCCCATGCACTCTTGAGTAACCATGCATAAGATCAAAATGCTGATAAGATCAAAATGAAACACTTGCTGGGAAAAGAAAAAGCATATTCAGAAATCTAGGAAGGCAGGAAAGCAGCTAGGGAGCTCTGAAGAACTTTAAAGAAAAGATATTTACTTTTTCAAGATATTTTTTCTGTTGTCTTGTTACAGAGTTGGACCCTTGATAGACAGGCTTTGCTATTTAATCACATGTCTGTGCACACGCACTTTGAACACACTTTATGGATCACTCCTGCTCCCTTCCTTTCCTTTTTCCTTTTCCCCCCTTAAAAAAACAAGCAGAAATTATTACAGTATTTTAAGAAATTGACAGACAGGGAAGTGTTATATGAAACTGACAGATTGGGGTGGGGGGGAAGAGAACACACATTAAAACCTTTTGCACCGGAGGGTAGTACAAAGGGCTGTCTATTGATCTGAAGCACATAGTCCCAAGACACTACATCACAAAGACACAGCATACTGTCTCATTCATAGCCCTTGGAATGCCTCACCACTTGGAAGTAGGGAAGACATACCATGGGAGATGATTGACCAGCCCAAGGCCACCCAGCAAGATTCATGCCCAGATTTGATGCAAGTATTCCAAGCACCTAATCCAAAACACTAAACAGTACTCTGCTTCTCCAGTTATGGAAGATGGACCTGTCGATAATATGGAAGATGAACCTGGAAGTGGAGGGAGCACATAATCGGGGAGAGAAATGTTCATCTCCCATGTTATGTGCTCCCCACTTTTGAGCAGTGAGAAGTTCCAAGGTCATTCCTTGGAATGAGGGGTGCGGTGTCTGTGAACATCTCCTTGTTCCCATCTTCACAGAGAGAGAGAGAGAGAGAAAGAGAGAGAGCGAGAGCAAGGGTCATGCTGACCTATATATGAGCAGCCCCTGCTGGACTGGGGACACTGCATGCCATAGTGGGTTGCCCCTGTGGTTCTTAGGGCCAGAGCTTTCCATGCGGTGTGTGTGGCATCCATTCCAACACCAGATTGGGAAATGCACACCCAGCACCAAAAATTTTGAGCTGGGGCTGTTAGTTTGGTCACCTGGGGAGAGATATCAGTGGGGACACCTGTTCTCCAGAGGTGCTAGCTCTCTCCTCCGATGATTTTTTTTGAAATCAGGTTTCCAACTTGTGAGAAGAAGAAGAGGAGGAGGAGGAGGAGATTGGATTTATACTCCACCCTTCACTACCTGAAGGAGTCTCAGAGTGGCTTACAAACTCCTTTCCCTTCCCCTCCCCACAACAGACACCCTGTGAGGTAGGTGAGAGAGCTCTTTCCAGAACTGCCCTTTCAAGGACAGTTCTTATCAGAGCTATGGCTTGCCCAAGGTCATCCAGCAGGTGCAAGTGGAGGAGTGGGGAATCAAACCCGGTTCTCCCAGATTAGAGTCCGCGCTCTTAACCACTACACCAAACTGGCTCTCCTGCCAAGGCTTACCAGTGGTTTGGGTGCCAGCCTGAAGTGTTTTTTCTTCCCCTCGGACTTCCTTGTGTCTTTGTTTTCCATCTGTGGGTTTCCCTCAGCATTTCTGCATGCTTCCTCAAACTCCTTTTGATCTGATTTCGGGAAGCATGGAGAAACGACAAGAAAAGAAAGGGGGACTTGAGGCACCTTGTGCGGAAACTGCTGCAGGCCGGCTCCCAAATTGTGGGGGGGACGGGACCTCCCAAAGTCAAGACACATTTGAAGTCTCCATTTAAAGCATGGAAGCTTACCTTCCAGAAAAATGTCATTGTGCGCATGACAAGGGAGCGTAAGGGAGCCAGGGGCAATTTCAGCCAGTTTTTTTGCTCAGGATTCAGAGGCCACTGGTTTCCATCACTATCGTCCACACCGACAAACACTGTCAGTCACACAAGCTACGTTTATTTTACACCTGGAGACGGTCAGCCTGCAAACAGGTTGCAGGGTCACCCCCCCCCCCAAAAAAAGGTACCTCACTTGACAAATTTCAATGGCTTAGACAAGCTTTTATTGCTTGCTATGCACATGTACAAATCCTTGGTTCTGCTCTTGGCAGGAGGGCTGAAAACCCATTCCCATGTGTGGTGGCGGGGAAGAGAAGCTTTCTGAGGCCTTGTTGAATATCATGCCAACCTCAGCACTCTGTAAGCTCACCTCAGGCAGCTGGAGAACTCCTCAGGGGACTCTTCCTTGCGTAAGGTGATTATTTGTCAGTCTGCTGTTCACACACCTAGAGCTGAGATTTTTGAACATTAAAGTCATCACTGGTTTTGACTGCTGGGCAAATGCCAGTGAGTTTCTGCTTTGTCACTCAGCAGTAGGGCGTGCTGTCTCTTCAACATTAAAGCCACAGCTTTTAAAAAAACATTAAACATCTTTTTAATAGTAGCAGCAGGATAGTGGTATGGTGGTAAGAGTCATTAGGTACAAGCAGGTTGGCCTGCCATAACTGGACAGTCAAAGTGGCTAGAATGCCAGACTAGACCTGGGTTCAAGTCCCCACAGGAAGTTTGTTGGGTGACCTTGGGCTAGTTGCTCTCTGCCCAACCTACCTCACAGGGTGGTTGTGAGGACAAATCGGAAAGGGAGAACCTACACATATGATGCTCGGAGTTCCTTGGAAGAAGAGCAGATCTGGAAAAAGCCTAACAGACAGGGGTCATTTTGTAGAAAAAGAGGTGCAGAGAGAGAGAGAGAGAGAGAGAGAAAGAAAGAGCTGGCAGAGAGGGGGCAGCTACTAATCCAAGCCTCAGAAATACCCCTATTCTGGGAGGATAGCTTCAGTGGTGGCTGAAGCCTTCAGAAGGCTGGTCGGAGGAACAAGGACCTTTCCAGAGGACGGGGTCATTTTGCTGCAGCCATGACACAAGCAGGCATTCCCCCGCGGGGGGCAGGGGGGGGGCTGGCACCAACTCCCAGAGATGAGCTCCCCTGAGCTTCTGCCCGAAATGACCCCTGCTAATAGATGAAGATGGGTAGCTCTGTTAGTCTGTCGATAGCAGTAGAAAAGAGCAAGAATCCAGTAGCATGTTAAAGACTAACAAAATTTGTGGCAGGGTAGGAGCTTTCATGAGTCACTGCTCGCTTCTTCAGATATAGCGAGAATGTGAGTCCATCTGTCTCCAAGGTATAAGGACAGATGGACCCACATTCTAACTGTATCTGAAGAAGTGAGCAGTGACTCGTGAAAGCTCCTACCCCGCCACAAATTTTGTTAGCATAAAAGGCAGATTATTTTTTTACCAGCACCTTCTGATTGGTAAGACTCTAGTTTTAATTACACATGAACTGGGGATGAATTAAGGTTTAGCCTGACAGTGTCAGTTGTTTTTATAGTTAGAAAATTATTTATTTAATTCATTTGGTACCCCACCTTTTTCCCCAATGGAGACCCAAAGCAGCTTACATCCATCCCCTCTCCTCCATTCTAGCATTACAACAACCGTGTGAGGTAGGTTAGGCTGAGAGAGTGCAACTTGGCCCATGGTCACCCAAGTGAGCTTTCAGCCAGTTTGAGAGCCAGTTTGGTTGCAGTGGTTAAGAACGCGGACTCTCATCTGGAAGAACCGGGTTTGATTCCCCACTCCTCCACATGCAGCTGCTGGTGTGATCTTGGGTCAGTCATAAGATCTCTCAGAGCTGCTCTCACAAGAAAAGTCCTCAAAAGAGCTCTTTCAGCCCCACCTACCTCACAGGGTGTCTGTTGTGGGGAGGGGGAGGGAAAGGAGATTGTAATCCGCTCTGAGACTCCAAGTGAAGGGCAGGGTATAAATCCAATCTCCTCCTCCTCCTTCTTCATGGGGATCAAACCTGGGTTTCCCAGATACTGATCCAACATTTTTAATGACTACACCACACAATCAACAAACTAGATTTTAGGGACTCTGTGGGATTATTTTTATATGATTTCTGCAGTGTGTTCCATTCAGAAATTAAAATACTGCCAGAGGCAGGGGAGGGATTCTGATTTGAACTTGGCCTCAGGTAGGGTAAAACTTGTTCTCAGGAGCTGGAAGAAGAAGTAAAAAACCACCAGCCCAAACCAGAGGGAGACAATGGGAGTTCTCGCCCAGCCAGCATTGTTCAGATTGATGAATAAGGCTTTTTAAACAGAGGGAAAGCAGATCTCCCAGTTAAGGAAACTGTTCCATATGACAGGCTCTCTCAGTACAGAAAGTCCATGTGGCACAGGGGTTAGAGTGTCGAATTCAGAATGGAGAGACCCGGGTTCAGAGCCCCACTCCTCCAAGGGAGATCATTGGCTGACCTTGGGTCCCATACCCTCACAGCCTGACTTGCTTCAAGGGGAATGTCGCAAGGACAAAAGATGGGGAAGAGAGGACCATGAACTTTGCCCCCTGAGCTCCTTGGCATGAAGGGTTAATAGAAGAAACGTGGAGGGACTGCAGGGCAGGAACAAAGAAAGGGGGGAGGCAGTCCAAACAATCACATTCCTAAGTAAATCCCTAAGATGGAGACTGCCACACAGTAGGAGATATTTTGATTGATTGATTGATTGATTGATTGACTGGCCTTCAGACCGACCTGCCTCAGGGGCCCTGGCTGTGGTTCTACTCACAGGTAGCTCAAAGCCAGGGGAAAGCAGAACCATGGAAATCCTATGGATGCCACTCGTTGCCCTAGGGAACTACCTTCACCGGGAAGTCTCAGGTGAACTTTGGCATCCCACCCACCCCTCAATTTATGGACATTCTCCTCTTTGTTGTCCCCTTGATGTCAATTTTTTAGATGGCAGACTAGGATTTGGGAAGCCTGGGTTTGAATCTACTCTGCAGTGAAGCTCACTGGGAGACCGTGGGCCAGTCACAGCCTCTCTCAGCCTCACCTACCTCACAGGGATGTTGTGAACACAAAATGAAAAAGAGGGGCCGAGGCTATATAGACAGACAGACATTCTCAGGGTCGTCTCTTCCCACATGCTGTCCTTTGGTGGTGCTCAGTGAGGCACCTAGGGGGGGAAAGGCAGATCCCAATCGGGAATGAAAACTGGCCATTTGAATGCAGAGAAAATGCAATGATGCCACACCGGATGTGCTAAGCAAAGAAGTCTGGATCTCTGGGTAAAACTAGTGGCTATATCTTCTCTGCCCAAGAAAACTGGTCACCTAGGGAGGAACCCTACTGTAAAGGGTCGCTGCAGAGATCACCAAACATGGCAAGGAACCAGGACTGGTCTAAAGACTGTAACCATAAGCTGAACTGAACTGGCAAGGAACCTCAAAACAGTTCTTGCCACTTAAACCGTTGATCAGGCATCCGAGCTGTACACGTCCCCCACCCACCGCAATGCAACAGTCCACTTCTGAAATCAAAAGAATTAATACCTTTGGTGTTATTCTCTGTTTTTCTAGGTGTCCCAGGACTGAAGGTCGAGGTTCTATGTGCTTGCCTTCTCTGCTGAATAGCAGCAGGTGACTAGCTCTGAGCGATGTCTTGAGAGTATCCTCAAGATTACCTTTATATAGGTGTTCCATTTTCTGTGTGTGAGGAAGAGAGGGAGAGATCTTTACCTGTGACTCCTGCCTGGGCCACAGGCCAAAAAGGGCAGGGCTCCAATTTGAGGCCCGTGCTTCTTCTGCCAGGAGTTCCTTGGATTGCCAGGGCTGTCCCAAAACATTTCAGTGCCAGCAGCAGGAAACTGACATGCCAGCTTCCTTCAGTCAGCTACGGGGCATAAGCCATGCTCCTGCGAAAGAGGCACTAAAATGAATAGAAACGAGATAGTGATGCCAGTTCTGCACAGTGCAGCCTTTTAAACTAAAAGTTTCAGACAAATGGTGCATTCTCAGTATGAATGAGTCAGGGGAACTCCCCACCACTGCATGTTTCCCAGATGGGAAAAGGGACTTAAAACCTGGGCCAGTCCTGCACAATTCCCAGGGTTTGTTGCTTCTCAGGGACCTTTCCATTCAACACAAATATACAGTTGTGTATCACTCAGATCTAGATGAGAGACAGCACTTCTGCCAGAGGGCTGGCTACCAGATATTTCCCTATGCGAAACTGTAGTACTTCAGCTCTAGAAAAACTTGTTCCTTCCTCAGCAATCATATGTCTTTGGCTCTTACGTTGCAGGTAAAGCCTTTGAAAATATTAATCATTTCAGCTTTAGCTAAAAGCAGAGTGGTTTGTTTTGCAGATGAGGTCAGTGGTCATGATGACAGGGCTGGAATACCTCTCTGAGGGGAAAAAGCTCAGGAAACTGGAGATATGGTTAAAGCACCGGGGAAGTCTATGGGATGTGGAACTTTTCAGTTTATAACCAATGATGACTGAGGTGGGACATGATAGAGATTCATAAAATTATCCATAGGACAGAGAAAGTGAGAGAACTTTTCCTCCCTCTCTCTTAGTACTAGATCTTGGGGACAGACAAAAGGAAACACTTCTTTACTCAATGAGGAATTAAATTATGGAAACTGCTACGAGTGGAGCTAGTGATGACCATGAGCATAGATACCTTTAAAAGGGAGTTAGACAGATTCATGAAGTTCATTAATGGCTACTGTCCATGGACATAGATTCAGATGGGTAGCCATGTTGGTCCTAAGTGACAGAACAAAGTTTGAGTCCAGTGGCATCTTTAAGAAAAACAAATTTTACTTCTGCATATAAGCTTTCGTGTGCATGCACACTTTGCGCATGCACATGAAAGCTTATATGCAGACTTAAACTTTGTTGGTCTTAAAGGTGCCACTAGACTCAAACTTTGTCCACGATTAGTAAAAGCTGCCAACCTCTCCAAGTGCTAGGAGGGAACATTAGAGGAAATGCCTCTCTCATTGTGTCCTGACTGCTGGCCCTCCAGGGCAAGTGCTTAGCCACTAGGTGAAACAAGATGCTGGCTTAGATGTATCGCTGATCTGACGCAGCAGGAAATTCCTGCGCTCTTAAGTTCCTCCCAGCCAAAGCAGACAGGCTTTCTTGGTGTGCTCTAAGACCATTCAGGCATTCTTTTACTCTCCTTTAGCAACCATCCTTTAACACGGGCAACATTTTTAGCAAAGATCTCTCTGTTCTCCCTAGCCAGTCTCCATCACAATGCAAGGAATGGCCATAGTAAACAACTGGTGTGGTCCTTGCAAAACATTCTGTCTGGGTACACAATAGACTGGCTTCAGGATGGAACATTCTGACCCAAGTGGCATTCCAAGGTCTCTTTGCACTCTGACCAACGAGGGCTCAGAAATATTACAGATAGTTCAATAACTGAAGATTGAAAATTCCCTGCCTTGCCTTTTCTCTCTCTAATCAATCACTTGCAAGCTTCAGATTCCAGAGTCTTTACTCTTTATTGTACTTAGTGGATATTTCAGTACTATTGTGTACTGGGTTCGATGCATGGAAAGCCCAGACTATGACATAGTGATCAGCATAGATTTATTGAGTACACAACAAGCATGCAATACTGGCCGAGATGGCCAACTATATACAACTCCTAGGACACACCCAAAAGTCCTGTTGGTGGGTTTGTATTTCCCACCAGAGTTCTTATTGGAGGGCTAGTGGTGGTCTAGAATCCTTGACCCCTATTGTCTCTCGGAGTCAAGCTCTGTATGCTGCTGGCGCCCAGTGGCGGTCAGCGAACATAACAACCCTCCCCCCATAGTTCAAGCCCACCTATGTGGCATTGTCCTGTAGGTAAGCCGGGGGTTGGCATTCCCTCTGGGAACATCTTGGTGTGGCTGCCGTGGCAGCATCTGGAGCCCCGTCTGGCGGACTTGCCTGGACACCCAGCTGTAGGGTTGGAGGGCCCTCCTCTGGTGCTGGGCTGGAGACGAGTGCTCCTTTGGTCGGATCAGCCTCGGGAATGGGGGCTAACTGTCGTCCTTTCCTCCATCTCCAGCCAGCCTTATCTCCACTCCTACCTACAGCAGAACACAAAAGAAGAGAAAAGGAGGTATCTGCTTTTACCTTTAATTTTCCTTTAAGACCCGGGTTGTTCTTTTCGTTTCCTTTAATTCCTTCCAGCTGGGCTCTTTATGTTTAAACTAGAGTAATGGCCACTTTAAAGGGACAGCGTCTTCTTCCATTCTCTGTCTACCCCCCCTATCTTTGCCCAATTTTTAAACTCCCCTACTTCAAACAACCCAAGAGTGTTTTATAAATATACTTAACTTTGGTTTTTGGTGGTGTCGTCTTTGATATTCCGTTTGTTGACTCTGAAGGTCCCGAATACGGTTGTTTAAATGCCCAGCTCGTTGGGTGTTTGAGGCAGTCTTGTCGCTTCCAAGCAAACTTGTGAAGGGGGTGCAGAGTTGGGAACTCTTTCACCCCCCCCTGTTAAGCTTCTTGCTTTGAGTTCTTACTTCCCAAGAACCTCTTTTGTTGATAAACTATGTTAAGAGGAGCAAAAAATGCGGAGCACAGGCTTCCCACGTCCGCTCTCCCTGAAACCGAAACTGGATCTTGCCTATAGACTCGCAATAGATCCGGGAGGCACAGCGGTGGGGAGGCGGAGTGACAGAGTGAGCTGTACATGGAGAAAGTGGAGACTTACGCAAAAGACAGCAGAAAGAGGAGAGTTACATAGAGGACGGAGGCAAGATACGGAAATTGCAGAGAACAGTGAAAAAGGTGTGCAAAAGACGGAAACAGAGGAAGAAGGCTTTGAAGAAGAAAATAGAGCCTACGGAGCAAGTGGAAGCAAGAAAAAGAACGTAGCAGTTAAAGGACTGAGGGGATAGAGAAGAGGACTAAGAGGATAGTGAATTGGTTTAAGAACTGTTTAAAGAAAAGGTTGAAAGACAAAGCTGCTTATTAAAGTATATAAGAGGATTGAGGGATAGTTTTCAAGAGTAGTGGGGGAAAGTTAATTTGGAAAATTATAAGGTGTACTGGATGGTGAGAGGTATTAAGAATTTTTGGATTTGGGTACCATGGATTAATTATCATAGTAATTAATGCTGCTTTAACCTATATTGCAACAAATATAAAATAAATGATAGGAGGGGAAAGATATAATCATAATACTGATATAAAGACATTAAATATAAGATAAATAATAAATTAGCTATAAGAAAGAGATTTATAACTGAATGGCTACTAACCCAGGAACAGGAAGAAAAGCCTCAGTAAAATCACCAGGACAAGTAGGTATACAAAGTTTCTTAAAACAGAGCACAATGAGTGTGTCACAGTTGAACATAAAAGATTTAAAAGCCCTTATTATGGAGTGCATGGAACCAATAAATACAAAAATAGGAGAACTAGCAGGCCAAATTACTATAGAAACTGACAAGATTAAGAAGCAGATAAGTGAAAATAGGCAAGAGATCCAAAAAATTGCTACAAATACTCAAAAAGCAGATGAGAGATTACAAAAGGTAGCGCAAGAATTACAAGACGTTAAATCAAAAGCAGATAAACTGGAAGAATCCTTATTAGAATTAGAAGCAGAGAAAGCTGTGCTCATGATCAGATATCAAAATATACCTGAAATGCTTGAGAAGAACTTTAAGGAAGAAATAATTAAAAACTTAATGGAACAATTGGATATAGGACCTGCAGAAGAAATTGAGAGGGGTATAGATCAAGTATACAGGAAAAACACTGCTTTCGCCAGAAGGAACAATCTGCCCAGAGAAGTGCACATCAAATTGAATAGAAGAGTAACAAGGGACAAGATCCTGTGGGAAGCAAATAAAACTAAGGTTATTATACAGGATAGGGAAATATGATTGTTAAAAGAAGTACCTTGGAGGATACGTGAGAAATGTCAAAATTATAAGGAACTAGCTAACCGACTCCAGAAGAATGAAATTTGGTACAATTGGTTAACACCAGAGGGTTTATTTTTTAGTTACCAAGGGATAAGACATAGGCTAGATTCTGTCTTCAAGTTGGAGGACTTCCTGGATAAATTTGGAGAAGATTTAGGTTGGCAGAAGGAAGAAGAAAGTGGTCAAGAAGGAGTAGAAGAAGAGGCAACAACCAATAAAAAGGAGAAAGGAAAAATATAAAAAATATAGAAGGACAAAACCAGTTTATGCACCTCCTTCGCAAGTATTAACAAGATATCAACAGAAAACAAAAGATAAGGGAGAGAAAGGAAAAGATGGCGAAAATGAAAAACCTTAAACTGCTCTCAGTTAATGTTAATGGGCTAAATAGCCCTCAGAAGAGGAGGAAAACTTTTTTACAACTTAACAAGTTGCAAATGGATATATGCTGCCTGCAAGAAACACACATTAAAGAGAAACATAAACATTATTTGGAAAATAAGAAACTGGGCAAAGTATTTGTTGCGACAGATAAGAAAAAGAAAAGAGGAGTAGCAACTTATGTAAAGGATTATTTATCACCGGAATTGATATATTCAGTGGAAGATGGGAGAATAGTTGCTGTCATGATACTTAATTTGAATAAGAAGATATTAATTTTAAACATTTATGCACTGAATCAGAACCAAGATTTTTTTTTCAAAAAAATACATAAATAATTGCAAAACAAAAAATGGAAGAGATATATATTATAGGAGATTATAATGCAGTATTTGAATCCAAATTGGATAGAAGGAGTCATACAAAAAGGAAAAAATTAGGTAAAATACTTCCAAAATCCTTTTTACAACTAGCTGAGGAATACAGTTTAATAGATGCTTGGCTTGCCTGTAACAGCGATAAAAAAGATTATACTTATTACTCAGCTAGACAGAATGCATGGTCTCAAATAGACATGATCTGGTCTTCATCCTCTTTAATAAGAGATATAATAAAATGTGAGATACTCCCTAATACGTTCACGGATCATGGTCCGTTAATGTTAACCTGGCAAGCGAGAATTAAGAGAGTAAGATGGACCTTAGACAAAAATATCCTAAAAGATCAGGAATTTATGAAGAAGATGGAAATGGAAACTAGGGAATACTTCAAGAGAAACATACAAAAAGATATGCCAGTGAGAGTTGTTTGGGACACATTCAAAGCATTCATTAGGGGCTGGTTCATTAATCAAGATGTATGGAGGAAAAAACAAAGGAGGAGGCAATATGAAGAGCTGGTAGCACAATGTAAAAAAGAAGATAACCTAAAACAGGGAAATGAGCAAGGAGAAAAGAAAATAAGGCTTAAACTAAAGGTACTGCAACACCAAATGAATTTAATGTTAGCATATGAAGTTGAAAGAAAAATAGACGATTTGAAACAATATTATTTTGAGAATGCTAATAAGCCTACTAGATGGCTGGCATATACATTTATTTATTTATTTATCTATCTATCACATTTTTACCCCACCCTCCCTGCAATCGGGCTCAGGGCGGCTTACATAATGGCACAATGCCAAGTTAAAATACAATTAAAACAGTTTAAAACATTAAATTTAACAATAAATTAACAATAAAATGCTCGCAATAAATGCTGAAAATCAGCTGATGTTCAGATTACATCCTGCTATTTCTCTTGTGACCTAGTGTGAGTTCCCTCAGGCCGGCCCTCATCTCCGATGGTAATGGAGGTGGCAGATGGTAAATAGGTGGTGGTGGCTCCTAGTCAAAGGTCTGGTGGAAGAGCTCCATCTTGCAGGCCCTGCGGAACTGCATAAGGTCCCACAGGACCCTGATCTCCTCCGGGAGTTAATTCCACCAGATCGGAGCTGCCACCGAGAAGGCCCTTGCCCTGGTACCAGCGAGCCTGGCCTCCCTTAGCCCTGGGACCGAAAGTTGGTGCTGTGATCCCAAATGAAGTGCTCTCTGGGGTACATGTGGGGCAAGGCGGTCCCTTAGGTATGTTGGACCCTGGCCATATAGGGCTTTAAAGGTAAGCACCAGTACCTTGAAGCGAATTTGGTACACTATAGGAAGCCAGTGCAGTGCCACCAGGACAAGCCGGATGTGCTCCCGTTTAGGGTGATCCTGTGAATTAAGAAAAGAAAGGGAAAAGAAAATAATTAAAAATTTGAAAGATGAAAAGGGCAAAGAAAAAAATAATAGTCAAGATATAAAGAAGGTAATAGACTTTTTTATAAAAAATTATATATGCAAGAATAACAGAAAGAGGCTTTGGTAACAGATTACTTAAATAAATACAACAAAAAACAGTTCAATGAAAAACAGCAAAAGATATTGAATCATCCAGTTTCAGTTAGTGAAGTGATGGAAGCCATTAGGAAACAAAAGAAGAATAAAACTCCGGGAGCAGATGGTATTCCAGCGGAACTATATCAAATATTAGAAGATCATATAATGTTACCCTTAAAGGATCTTTTTCAAGAAATCTCTTCAACAGAAGTAGTACCAGAAACGTGGAACCAGGCTCTAATTATCCTAATACAGAAACCAAATACTGTGGAAGGTGAAATTAAGAATTATAGGCCAATTTCATTATTGAACACTGATTACAAGATTTTTGTGACAATAATTGCTAATAGACTGAAGATGGTGCTTACTCAAGTGATTCATCAAGACCAGGCAGGATTTCTCCCGAAAAGACACATCAAAAATAACATAAGGACAATAATTAACGTTTTAGAGTATTATGATGCACACCCAGGTAAACAATTAGCGTTAATATTTTTGGACACCGAGAAGGCGTTCGACAATGTAAATGGGAGTTTCTTGCTACACAAATTAGAAAGGTGGATTTGTGGAACAAACTTCTTGTCAACTATTAGAGCTCTATATAAGAATCAGTATGCTAAGATTTTGGTTAATGGGGAGCTTACCCAGAATTTAGAAATTCAAAAGGGGACCAGGCAGGGATGCCCATTGTCCCCACTCTTATTTATTTTTGCACTAGAGTCATTGAATGATCAGATTAGGAATAACACTATAATTAAGGGGTTGAAAATCCAGGAAGAAGAATATAAACTATTAGCGTTTGCTGATGATCTGGTATTTATTTTAGAAGACCCAGAAAGCACCTTTATTTATCTCATAGAGGCAATACATGAGTATGGACAAGGGGCTGGGCTGAAGGTTAATTTCAAAAAAACACGTGATTGCCAAAAATTGTATGCCACGACAGGTGGAAAATATTTAAAGAATTTCAAATATAGAGGTATTTGGGAATAACCATCTCTGACAGAAACACGGCACTTGTAGAAGACAACTATAATAAATTGATTAAGGATATTCAAAAGGACTTAACAAGGTGGAAAAATTTGAAATTGTCTTTTATGGGGAAAATTTCTGTAATTAAAATGAATATTCTGCCGAGATATTTATTCTTAATACAGAATCTCCCAATATTAAGAAGTATGAAATATGTTGAAGAACTTAGAAGAAGCTGTAGTAAGTTTATATGGGAAGGTAAAAGGCCTAAAATTAAACAGAAATTGTTACAAGAGAAAAAAGAAAGAGGAGGATTCAGTCTCCCTAATTGGGAGCTGTACTAGAGAGCTGCAGCAATGGTATGGATACGGGACTGGATGTCAGAATCTGTCAATTCAGTCAATGTAATCTTGCATGCATACTATGTAACCTCATAACCATTATGTATTGGACCTGTATTAATCCTGGTTGGGTCGGGAGGGTGACATCCCTTCAGGGTGAGAACAAGGAGGCCTCTCATCCCTGCCTCCGCATTCCAGCTGCCCCGGCAGTAACTTCAAGGGGAGGACGGCTCTCATCTCTTATCTATGCTAAAGAACCTTGGAGCCATGAATTGTTATGTGAACTGAGGGGTCTGGTTTGAGAGGGGAAATTTACTGCTTAACACCTCACTTTTTTCCTGTGTGAACCAAACGGTCAAGACACCTTTTAGCCCGCCAATTTTCCCTTCAGGGGATTGGCTACCTATGGGTAATTCAAACTCCTTGGAATGGTATAATAGACCCGCTTGTATTATTTGTCTCATCTCTGACAATAACCCGAGATGCTGTACTAATGTAGGAATAGGTAATAAAGAACTGTGGTTAACCAACCGAGATCTGATCCTTGACTACTTTGAGCAGGACTCTCACAGATTGTCAGAGATCTGTGATTGGGACTCAACCGTTCCTGACCATGTCAGAAGACGACCTTGTCCCCCTCAAACCTACTACTCCAGAGGAGGTTCCCGCTACCCCGGCGGATCCGGGGAACGGGGGAGGTGGCGGCGGAGGAGGTCCCGAGGTGCCGGTGACCACGAGCCAGGGGGCTTACTACATTCCGCGCCGCCCGATTACCCATCAGAACGTGACCCCCCAGTACGCCTGGAGCCACTTCGGGGGCCGACCCGTGAGTTCGTGGGTGCACGACAGGAAAGGGGTGAGAGTTTCGCTCACCGGAGACCAGCCCGATCGAGGGAGACCGAGCTACCTCGGAGACGACCGCGAGCCGATCTACCGTGGAGGGCCGCGTCGCCCGCCTCCCGAAGAGGAGGGACTGGATCTGTATGGGCCCGATCCGTATCGCGAGGAGCAGACGGTCCCGCTGGATCAGATGATGGGAGACCTACGGCTTCAGCTCACCGCCGAGCTCCGCGAGTTGGCCCTCGATCTCCAGCACCAGTTTCGCGACGCTATGGTGGCGATGCAAGGCGCCCTCCTCGGTCAAGGAGTCGGAGCCCCACCACAGCCGCAGGCACCCGGAGGGGTTCCGGCTCAGCCGCAGGCGCCCGCTCTACCGGCGCAACCAGCCCCGCCGGTCGTCCCAGCTCCAGTTCCGGGGCCCGTTCCCGTGCCGGCCCCAGCCCCGGCCGCGCCGGCCGCTCGCCCACCCCCTTCCGACCCTTTGACGACTACTTTCGATGGGGACCCCGAGAAGCTGCGTTTCTTCACGCTGGAGATCGGGAGATTCCTAGACAGTTGGGGTCACCTCTACCCTACCGAGAAAGATCGCATCGGCTACATCGGGTCCAAGCTGAAAGACACCGCCAGCGATTGGTATGTGAGCCTGCACGACAACCCTGGCCCTGAGTTGCGCTCCCTGAACAATTTTATGTGGGCCCTCCGGCATCAGTTCGAGGACCCCCTGGGTGAGGAAAAAGCCAGAAATCAACTGAGGAAGCTATTTCAGGGGAGGTCGTCAGTGAGGGAGTACACTGACAAGTTCCGGCGCATCGCTGCCAAGATCCATGGGTGGCCGGAGGAACTCTTCATGGAGAAGTATTGGGAGGGCCTGAACCCGGAAATCTACGAGACAGTGCTGTTAGGGGGTCGCCCGGGCACACTGAACACCTGGATGAGAGCTGCCACCGACATGGAGGAACGCTTCGCCCTGATTAAGATGGGAGCGTCCGCGACGGCAGCCAGCAAAGCAGGTCCCCGAGCGAAGCCCCGATCCAATGTGCAAGACGTACGTGATGCAAGGTTCCGACAGGGGTTGTGTATGAAGTGTGGGGAGAGTGGCCACTTCGCCTCCGCTTGTCCCAGAGGAGGGGGAAAGGGCCCGAAGACCTCAACTCCCGGAGCGGGGAGCACCCCCACCCGAGGGAAAACTCCAATGAAGCCCCGGGCTTTACAGCTGGAAGGGGTGGCGAGTGACCAGGGAGAGCTGGAGCTGATGGAAGCACAGATGTCGGGAAACTCCAACGGCCTGCAGTGAGCGGCGCAGAGCTGCAGGTCCCCCGCCAAGAAGCGCCATCTCCGGTGAGCATCCCTGGCCCCCTGTTATATATGGTAGTGACGGTGGTGACCCCTGGATCAGGGACCCACATGAGGGTTCGCGCTCTAATTGACTCTGGGTGCGCGCGAGACCTAATCAGCCCCCTGGTAGTGGAGGGGTTGGGACCCAAAGTCACCCCGTTAGCAGAACCCCTGAAGTTTACCCAGATGGATGGGTCGGAAATGAAGGAGGAGTGCATAGCAGAGACTGAGAGCTTGATTTTGGGAACGGGGGAGCATTGGGAGAAGCGAGCTTTTGTCATCACCCCGAACGCCCAGTTCCCTATGGTGTTGGGCAGCCCTTGGCTCGGGGCGCACGACCCTTACATAAAATGGAGCGAGGGGAAGATTTCGTGGGTAGACGAACGCTGCCAGAGCCACCGGTGGGACCCCGGATGGGGCCCTGGACCTCCGAGCCCGCCTCCCCCCGCGCCCGCACTCGCCCTCGCCCCTGCCATGGTGCCTAAAGAGTATAGAGACTTGCTAGAAGTGTTCAGTGAGACCGAGGCGGACGAGCTGCCCCCCCATCGACTGTCGGACTGTGCCATAGAGCTCCTCCCAGGAGAGAAACTCCCGAAGGGTAAATTATATTCCATGAGCCCGGCGGAACGAGAAGAACTGCGGAAGTTCTTGGACAAAAACCTGGCAAGGGGGTTCATCCGCCCCGCCAAGTCCCCCTTTGCGGCGCCCGTGCTGTTCCGAAAGAAAAAGGATGGAGGCTTACGACTGTGCACTGACTACAGGGGGCTAAATGCAGTCTCCACCTCTAATGCCTACCCCCTCCCGTTAATAAAGGACCTCTTGGCGGAGGCGGCCAAGGGGAAGATTTTTACCAAGTTGGATCTACGAGATGCCTATTTCAGGGTGCGCATAAGGGAAGGGGATGAATCTAAGACTGCCTTTAACACCCCCTTGGGACAATTTGAATACCTAGTGATGCCGTTCGGCTTAAGTGGCGCGCCCGGGGTTTTTATGAGTTTAATCAATGAAGTGTTGCACAAGCACCTTTTTAAGGGCGTGTTATGTTACATAGATGATATCTTGATCTATTCTACTGATAAGAATGAGCATGTGACTTTGGTCAGGGACGTTCTTTCAACTTTACTGAAAAATCAGCTTTTTGTGAAACTGTCTAAGTGCGAGTTTCACCGTGAGTCCGTGGACTTCCTAGGCTACCGCATTTCTCAGAAGGGGTTGGAAATGGACCCGGGGAAAGTGGAGGCGGTGGTGCAATGGGAGGCTCCGCGAACGAGAAAGCAGTTGCAGAGCCTCTTAGGATTTTGTAACTTTTACCGGACCTTCATCAAGGACTTTGCTAAAGTCACCCTTCCCTTAACGGACTTGTTGAAAACCAAGGGGAGGGGGCCTGAGGCAGGAAAGCCGGGAGAGAAACTGGCGTGGAATGGGGAGTGCCAGAAGGCGTTTGAGGCTTTAAAAACTCTTTTTACCTCTGAGCCCATTCTGGCCCACCCGGATGAGACAAAAGACTTTATAATCCATGTCGATGCCTCGGATGTGGCCATGGGGGGGGCCATTTTACAAAGGGACTCGGAGGGGAAACTGCACCCCTTGGCTTACATTTCAAAAAAGTTTAACGAAACAGAAAGAAACTGGTCGGTGTGGGACAAGGAAGCCGCGGCCATTAGGTTAGCGCTCACTACGTGGCGCCACTGGTTGGAAGGAGCGCAAACCCCGTTCGAAATATGGACTGATCATAAGAACCTAGAGGCTTTGCGCACGCAGCGGTCCCTCAACGCCAAGCAGCTGCGCTGGGCTGACTTCTTTTCCAAATTTAACTTTGTGTTAAAACATTTTCCTGGGAAGGCTAACTCCCTGGCAGACGCATTGTCCAGATTGCCCCAACATGAGAGTGTGAAAGAAGAGGTATTCGATTCCATGTTCTCCCCCCAGCAGTTGGGAGGGACGGTTGTCACCCGGAGCAGAACAAAGAAAGCCGAGCTAACCATAGGGAACTGCCAGTGGGGGGGGGGAGTATGCTCCCGAAGAGATAGAGGAATTGGAAACTGTGGGAGAGTGTTCCAAAAGAGAGGACCATTGCTGGCTACATGGGGACAAACTAGTGGTGCCTAAAACCAAACGCAAGGAAATCTTGCTAAATTGTCACTCCTCAAAGCTAGCCGGGCACTTCGGTTTCCTAAAGACACTTAATTTGATCCAGCGTCAATTCTGGTGGCCGCGCATGCGCCGAGATGTCTCGGACTTCGTCTCGGCATGCCAAACCTGTTTAATGTGTAAAAAACGGGGGGGGGAAAGTCCCAGGATTGTTGCACCCCCTTCCCACTGCTTCAAGACCCTGGGAAGACATAGCCATGGATTTTATCACCAATTTGCCCCCCTCCAAGGGAAAAACTGTGATTTGGGTAGTAGTTGACACTTTTTCTAAACAAGCCCATTTCACCCCCTTCAAGCAATTGCCCACAGCCAAAGGGATGGCTAAAGCTTTCTTCAACCACGTGATAAAATTACATGCTTTTCCGAAGAGGGTGGTATCTGACCGCGGAAGTCAGTTCGTTGCCACCTTCTGGCGGGAGCTTTTGAAATTAATGGACATAGAACCTGCCTTAAGCTCGGGTTACCATCCAGAAACCGACGGCCAATCCGAGCGAACTAATCAAATTCTCGAGCAATTCCTAAGATGTTACACAAATTACCACCAGGATAATTGGGTGGAATTGCTGCCCTTTGCAGAATATAGCTACAATAATGCAGTGCATTCCTCCACTGGAGTTTCACCTTTCATGGCAGTGGGAGGCTTTGAAGGTAAACCACTCCCTACCCTTAAGGAGGACCCCCAGACCCCCCCCTCGGATTTTAAGAGTTGGTGGTCCGGCCTCCAGGATTCCTGGCCATTAATTGGGAAGGCCCTGGACCATGCCAAAGAGGACTACAAGAAATATGCTGATCGAGGGCGAGCACCGGGATGGGATCTTCAACCCGGGGATTCCGTTTATCTCTCTACTAAAAATATCCATGGGCTGCAGCCCAGCAGAAAATTGGGATGGAAATATGTTGGACCTTATAAAGTGCTACGTAGAATCTCTGATGTATCCTTTGAACTGGAACTGCCTAAATCACTGAGTTCTGTGCACCCTGTGTTTCATTTCAGCCTGTTGAAGAAAGATCCTGGGCCGAATGCATGGCATCCAGTTCCTCCAGCTCCTCCTCCACTGATGAAGGAGGGGAGTCCACACTACGAGATAACTGAAATCCTTGACTCCAAGATGAAAAGGGGCCACTTGTATTACTTAGTTCGATGGTTGGATTTCGGCCCGGAGCACAATGAATGGATTCGTTCTGAACATGTTCATGCCCCCAAGTTGACTAAACTGTTTCATAAAATGTTCCCTGAGAAAGCTAGGTGAAGAGAATTATGGGGAGGGCAGGGTGTCAGAATCTGTCAATTCAGTCAATGTAATCTTGCATGCATACTATGTAACCTCATAACCATTATGTATTGGACCTGTATTAATCCTGGTTGGGTCGGGAGGGTGACATCCCTTCAGGGTGAGAACAAGGAGGCCTCTCATCCCTGCCTCCGCATTCCAGCTGCCCCGGCAGTAACTTCAAGGGGAGGACGGCTCTCATCTCTTATCTATGCTAAAGAACCTTGGAGCCATGAATTGTTATGTGAACTGAGGGGTCTGGTTTGAGAGGGGAAATTTACTGCTTAACACCTCACTTTTTTCCTGTGTGAACCAAACGGTCAAGACACCTTTTAGCCCGCCAATTTTCCCTTCAGGGGATTGGCTACCTATGGGTAATTCAAACTCCTTGGAATGGTATAATAGACCCGCTTGTATTATTTGTCTCATCTCTGACAATAACCCGAGATGCTGTACTAATGTAGGAATAGGTAATAAAGAACTGTGGTTAACCAACCGAGATCTGATCCTTGACTACTTTGAGCAGGACTCTCACACTGGATCACCCTGGATGATACGCGGCTTTTGAAATTGGAGGGATTTAATTTACCAGTGGGGTGGCATTCATATATCTACTATGAAAAAAAAGTACATTCTATATTCAATCAACACATAATAAGGGGAGCCTTAATGAGGATTTGGAGTTTGATGAAAATGAGGTATCATGATAAAACTCCCAGTGGGTTGCTCCCTTAGAGGCATTGATCAAACCCTCTTTAATAACCAATGTGCGAAAAGTAACATATGACATATTGCTAGATAAAAATAATGAGTTGAAGTCAGAAGAAAATAGAATGTGGGAAAATATAAACCTGATGTGGTGGGATAAAGTACAAATTAAATCCAGATTTACTGAAGATCAAAAGAAAGGGTTCCAGAAAGAAAATAATGAACTGGATAAAATTTGGTTATTCTCAAGTGATAAACTGATACAGAAATTATATAATTTATTATTAGTGGACTACATGCTAGACGAACAGGTTAAAACAACTATGGTACTTTGGATGAGAGACTTCAGGTATACTATTGAGATTGATCATTGGATTAGAACCTGGAAATCTGTAAAGTTTATGAGAGCTATCCCATATAAAGAGAATATCTTAAAAATGTTCCATAGATGGACTTCTGGTGGCGCCTGTCGGTAATGGCCGCTTAAACCCTGCGCTCTCCCATTCTCTCCCCTTACCGGCAAAGCTGATGACGGAAAAAATGCTCCAGAACCCTCTCTCCTGCATGGGGAAAGACAAAGGCTGAGGACAGACTGGCAATCTGAAGCGGAGGCAAAGTGGAGGGAACTGGAGCGGGGGAAAAACCCACGGAGCTGGCCGTTCACACTGGCCAGAGCAATGCGGATCAGCGGCGATACGGAGCATTCAGACTGCCACGGAGAGTTCAGACTGCCGCATAGCCAGCGCGCGCGGCTCGCGCGTGCCGCTGCACTTTTTTTTGTTTTCCTTTGATGTTTTTCGCATGTGCGCATATGCACATATGCAAACATGCGCATATGCGCAAAACTTTTTGCCGGTGCGTTCACACTTCCTCCGGATGCCTCCCGCTTCTTCCAGTTCACACTGTTTGGAAGCGGGAGGCATGCGGAGGAAGGCCCCTGAACACCGGGAAAAACTGGTGTCCGGGTAAAGCGGAAGGAAAGCGACTGGGAGACGGGTAAGTACGCAACGGAGCCGACGGACAGATGCGCATGTCTGAACATGCTCCTTTCCTCCGTTTGCGAAGCGTGCCTGCCCCGCTTTAGATTGCCAGTCTGTCCTCAGCCAAAGAAACCACCCCCTCCCACAACACCAAAAAATCAAAGCCAAATGAGGAAAGATCGGTGAGGAAATCTTTTTGTAATTCGGGCCTGACAGAAGAATCAACACTTAAAATGGCGGCCAAAAACAAAGGGGGAAGGCAGCAATGACGACAATCTCCGCAGCAAAATTAAACACAGCTTTAAGCAATATGGAAAAAAACTTCTTGGACCATATGGCAAAAATGTTTAAACCAGTGTATGATCAATTAGATTCTTTACAATTGAATATTATGGAAACCAAAAAGGTAGCAGAAACTGCAATGAATAATAGTCTGTTAAACCAAAATACCATTCAAACTTCAACTCACTGATGATCTCCTGGCAGAAAAAATGATGTGGTTGGATCTTACGACACGGCAAAATAATTTAAAGTTAAGAGGAATGGGAGAAAAAGTGGAAGGACAAGAAGATTTGGCAGCCCATGTTTCAAAATGGCTGAGGCAGCAAATAGGAGCAGAAGGAGATATCTCTACAGCAGTCACAAAAGCCTACAGGCTCGGCTCCCCGGCATCTTAAAAGTTCGCCCAGCAAGAGATACTATGATCACATTACTAGATTTATGATACAGGAAACGTATTTTGAATGTGGTGAGGCAAAAAGGACATCTTAATTATAACGGCTTTGATGTTGAAGTTTATCCCAATATACCGAAGGAACTCCTAACTCTTAGATCACCTCCCAACTCTTAGATGCAGATATTAAATACTCTTGGATCTCTCCTCTCATTATTCGTTGCTTTCAAGGGCAAGGCACACAAGATATCATCAGTAGAGGAAGGTCTATGAATATAGCCTGCTATGAAGGTGTTAATGCGTTTGGCCAAAATAGAATTAAATTATTTCATATCCTGCTTAAGAAGAGAGATTGGATGATATGATTTGGGCAATAAAGAATCTTTTCCTGGTTTTTCCTCTTAACAGACTTCAGTACTGTAAAAAAACCGAAGGAACCCATGGTACTCTTATCATTAGATGTAGAAAAAGCTTTTGATTCAGTTTCCTTTCAATATTTGTTTTCAGTTTTGCAAAGAATGGGATTTGGCCCCAAATTTACAAGAACTATACAGAACCTTTACGATAAGCCAACAACAAATATTAAAGCTAATGGAGGTAGATCAAAAACTTTATTACTTGGAAGGGGAACGAGACAGGGATGTCCGCTTTCCCCTCTACTCTTCGCAATGGCTGTAGAACCTCTGGCACAGGTGATAAGAGTAAACCCACAAATTACAGGAGTGAAAATCAAAGATATGGAACACAAAATAACTTTATTTGCTGATGATATGTTGTTACACCTTACACATCCAGTTACCTCTATCACTGCTTTAATGCAAACGCTCCAGTCATTTGGACCTGTATCGGGCCTACATGTAAAGAACTCAAAATCACAAATCTTACTGATTAATCTTAATTTAGATGAAAGTATCTATCTTCAGAAAACTTTTAATTTTGAGTGGGTATCTACCCATATGACTTATCTAGGAATCAAACTTACTGACAACCTATCCAAATTATTGGATTTAAATTATACTGCTATACACTCAAATGTTTGCAATCTCATTTTGAAATGGTCTAAACTTAATCTCTCAAGGCTGGAGCATTTCAACTTAATAAAATCATTTATTTTTCCAAAATATTTATTTTTATTTAGAACTATTCCTATATACTTACCAGAAACCTTACCGAAGAGGTGGCAAAATATTTTATGGAGTTTTCTTTGTAATGGGAAAAAAACTAGGATTAGATTAAATGTATTAAGATGACCTAAATCAAAAGGAGGCTTTGGCCTACCTGATTTATCTACTTATCATAAAGCTACACTACTAGAGAGCATTGTCAAATTGATGAGACAATCAACACATCTAGACTGGATTTCTATAGGGAATGACATGCTTGCACCTTGTTCTATAAATTCGCTGCTTTGGGACTCTAAACCTATTTCCCAATTAACTAAAGATTATGACCCATTTCCCAATGTTAAACCTATGGAGATCTAAGCAAAAACAACTCATCCCAGAAAACTCCAGATTCTCTTTCACCCACCAACCCTGATTCAACCAACTTACTAGTGAATCTTTCAAATGCGACTGGAAAAAGGCTAAACTTTCTCGGCTGTTGGACATTGCAAATAAAAATGGTTTATTAGATAAAATAGAAATGGAAAGGAAACTCCAAGCACCCATCCCATGGTTTTTATACTTTGCCATACAACATTTTAGTTCTCAAATCAATTTAACTTCAATCTTATCTCAGAAACATTCAGATTTTGAAATTATACAACATTTTAGTTCTCAAATCAATTTAACTTCAATCTTATCTCAGAAACATTCAAATTTTGAAATTATACTGCAATTATTTGAACGACACAACAAGGGTCTGATTTCAGCAACATATAACCTATTACTTGACAAATAAGACAAACATCTTCTCCCTTACAAAACAGCTTGGCAAAAGGACTGCTCACTTAATTTGGAGGAAAAACTTTGGACAAGTATTTGGACACCAAAAGTAGGTTTCCCGGTTCCAATTTCACTGGAATTTCAAAAATACAAAATACTTACTAGATGGTATCTTACTCTTCAAAAATTATCCCATGTAACAGCTACCTATTCACCCAAGTGCTGCAAAGGGTGTCACCAAACTGGTACGTATGCGCATTGTTGGTGGCAATGTAACAAGATTTATACATTCTGGTAACAAATTCAAGCTGTGATCAAAGCAATCACCTCTATAGACATTGAAATAAGTCCTGAAAACTTATTTCTAGACTTATGGCCACAACCTATTTATACTCACAAATTAAAACAAACTTTAGACGTTATGATTTTTGCTGCACGCACTGCAATAGCTTCCTACTGGAAGAATCCTGAACCTCCCTCCTTACAAATCTGGTATGAAAAGTTATGGGATCAATTCTTGATGGAAAATTGAATGAACTTTCTGTAAACCCGATCAAATCAAAATTCATAGATAAATGGAAAACGGTTTTGGATGTTCTTACACAGGAAAAAGTAGCACCAAAAAGCTGGGCAGATCTTCAGAGATGGTTATGAGTACCTGTCTTCTCTTTATAGAATCTCATTGTGTAACATAGTGTCCCAATGGTTTATTTCATGACATGTACGTGAATTCTTTATTGTAATTACTGACTGCAATATCTTACATTTTTTGATCTATTGTGTAAAATTTTTTGATCTATTGTGTAACATTTGATCTATTGTGTAACATAGTGTCCCAATGGTTTATTTCATAACATGTACGTGAATTCTTTATTGTAATTACTGACTGCAATATCTTACATTTTTTTATCTATCTTTGAGGCTTATAAAGGAAAAAGAAAAAAAAGTATTTCAAATATTTAAAATAAATCTCTCTCTTTTTAAAGTACTAAAAAGGAATGAAAAGAGTATATGTCTAGATTCACTTTTTTTTTGGTAAAAATTTTTTATTTTTCAAAACATTAAAATTAATACATTTATCTTATACAAATCCTTTTTTCCATATTATATAACATTTTGTTCTGTTTGTATAATCTTATTTTTATCTTGTATTGGCGGTTTCCCACCACATCTGAAGCATAACACATTTTCCACTTTATCCAAAATAGTAATACTTATATCTATGTTTACATTTCTGGTAACGGTCATATATCTTAAAAATACTTATATACTAATTCTTACTTTCTATATTCTTATATAATTCTAAAATAAAAAAACAACTTCATTATCTAATTGTCCTTAATACATTCATATACTCTAATTCTATTGCTTTATGTTATTATAACCATGTATAAATGTAGTTTTTCATGTCCCAGTATTTTTCAACATATTCTTTCAGATCTTTCCAATCTTCTAAAAAGGTCTCTGAGTACAGATCATTCAACTTTCTAGTCCATTTATCCATTTCAGCCATATATAACAATTTTTTCAACCACTCCCACACATCTGGTATTTTTTCATTTTTCCAGTTTTGTGCATACACCATTCTTGCTGTTGTTATCATATACCATATTATTGTCCTTTTCTTTACATTTATCTCTTCTAGTTTAAGTCCAAGCAATAACATTTCAGGCAACTTCTTAAATGTACATTTCAAAATTTTTTCCATTTCTGCATGTATTATAGACCAATAAGTCTTTGCTTTATCACAAGTCCACCACATATGATAAAAAGAACCTTCTTTCTTTTTACATTTCCAACATTTGTTAGACATATTCTGATTAATATTTGCAATTTTTTTGGTGTCATATACCATCTGTACATCATTTTAAAACAATTTTCTTTTAGGTTATAACATGTAGATATACCCATAGCATTTTTCCATAAAAATTCCCAAGATTCCATTTCAATGTCTTTGTTAAAGTTTATCGCCCATTTTACCATTTGTTCTTTTACCATTTCATCAGCGTTAAACCATTTTAACAAAATTTTATACATTTTAGAGATCATTTTTTTCCCACCTTCCTCCCAAACTTGTTCTATTTCATTATTTTTTCTCTAAAACCGGATTTTTTATCACTTCTATACATGTCATATATTTGTCTATATCTTAACCAACCATAATCAAAGTCCATCTGATGCTGCTCCTTCAATATAAAGTCTTTACCATGTCTTGTTAATAAGTCTCTATACTTCAACCAATCTTGTCCTTTGTGACGTGATGCTGGATTTAAAACTTCTGCGGGTACAATCCACATAGGTATCTCTTCTGGAAAAAAGTTTTTATATCTTGTCCACGTATCCATTAGCGTTCTTCTCAAATAATGATGTTTAAACATATTGTCCATTTTTGTTTTACCGTAATACAAATACGCGTGCCACCCAAACCTACAGTCATGGCCTTCCAGGGACAATAACTTTCTATCTTGTAACATAGTCCATGTCCCTACCCAAGTCAAACATATTGCATCATGATATAGCCTTAAGTTTGGTAACTGGAACCCACCTCTATCTTTAGCATCACACATTATTTTCATCTTGATTCTTGGTTTTTTCCCTCCCCATACAAACTTAGACAATTCCTTCTGCCAGCATTTGAATGTTTTTACATCTTTCACAATTGGAATAGTTTGAAACAGAAACATTAATCGTGGTAGTACATTCATCTTAACCACCGCAATTCTACCCAACAATGACAAATTTAATACATTCCACTTTTTAATATCTTGCATAATTTGCAGCCATAATTTCTCATAGTTATTTTTATAAAGATCAATATTTTTCATTGTTAGGTTCACACCTAGATATTTTGTCTTTTTCACCACCTCACATTCTATAAGATTTTGTAACTCAGTTTGTTTGTTATTTGACATATTTTTACACATCACTTTCGATTTGTTCTTATTTACATAAAATCCAGCCAAGTCACCAAACTCTTTTACTCTCTGTAACAGATATGGTAGTGTAGTCATAGGGTCTTCCACTATAAACATCACATCATCTGCAAAGGCCCTATATTTGAAAGAAAAACCTTTGGTTGTTAAGCCTTTAATATCTTTATCTTCCTTCACATTTATTCGTAGAACTTCTAGAATCCAAATAAATAGCAGCGGCAAAAGTGGGCATCCTTGTCGTGTTCCTTTTTCGACTTTAAAATCGTCCGTCTTTTCAGTGTTAATTATTAAAGAGGATTTCTGTTCTTTATATATTGACAATGAGGTTAAGCATATATTCACCAATTTCAAGATGTTCTAGAACCTCAAACATAAAATCCCAATTTAAATTATCAAACGCTTTTTCCGCATCTAAAAAGAAAAAGCCCACTTCCTTTTCAGGATGTTTATCGTAGTATTCTATAGCATCCACTACTACTCTTAAATTGTCCCTTATTTGGCGATTAGGTAAGAACCCTGCTTGTTCTGTTTGTATAGTTTCTTTAAGGTGTTCTTTTAATCTGTCAGCTATAATCTTAGCAAAAATCTTATAATCATTATTTAGTAAAGAAATCGGTCTATAATTCTTAACATTAGTTAAGTCTTGATTTTCTTTCGGGATAAGTGAGATGGTTGCATCTTTCCAAGTTTCTGGGACCTCACCAGTGACTCCTATATCATTCATTAATAGCAGTAACGCTGGTAAGATCGACTCCTGTAGCGTTTTATAAAACTTCGCTGTAAATCCATCTGGTCCAGGTGCTTTTCCTAATTTTGAGTCATTTATTGCATTTTTAATCTCTTGTAATGATACTGGATTGTTAAATAGTTCTTTAATTTTCTCTGTTGGTTTTGGTAACTTTAATGTTTGCAGGTATTCTTTAATCTTTCTTCTGTCTTTTGTTTTCCTTCTTTAAAAGTTTTGCATAATATTTAAAAAATTCTCTCTTTATTCCTTTGTTGTCTATTATCTCAATGTTATCTCTTATCACTTTAGTGATAAATTTATTTTCACGTTTTTTCTTTAATTGCCATGCTAGATATTTTCCGGGTTTATTTGCACCTTCAAATGCCTTTTGTTGGAGTTTTTTTAAGTTCCAGTACGTCTCTTGGTTCAAAATAGCTTTTATTATTTATTTATTTATTTATTTATTTCATTTATATCCCGCCTTGCCAGCGGACCGGCTCAAGGCGGCTAACATACATAATTTACCATAAAGGTTTACAACATAAAACCGCTAAAACATTAAAATACAAATTACAATTTTACAAATTACGACAGATGGCGACTTCAGAGTTTCCCAGTGACTAGGCTGCAGGGGAACACCAACAGGACCAGGGCGATGGTAAAGTCAGCTCTCCATCCGATGGCAGCTCCTATTTGAAAGCCTGGCGGAAGAGCTCCGTCTTACAGGCCCTGCGGAACTGTAATAAGTCCCGCAGGGCCCTGATGTTATTCGGGAGCTCGTTCCACCAGTAAGGAGCCGCCACCGAGAAAGCCCTGGCCCTGGTACAAGTCAAGTGGGCATCTTTCGGACCGGGGCAAGTCAGGCGATTTTGAGTGCCTGACCTCAGTGACCTCTGGGGCTGATATGGGGAAAGGCGGTCCCTCAAGTAGGCTGGCCCCTGACCATAAAGAGCTTTAAAGGTTAACACCAGCACCTTAAACCTGATCCGGTATGCTATAGGCAGCCAGTGCAGCAACTGCAGCACAGGCCTGACATGGTCCCGCAAAGAGAGACCCATCAACAGCCTGGCTGCAGCATTCTGCACCAGCTGCAGCCTCTGGATCTGGGATGAGGGCAGCCCTAAGTAGAGAGCGTTACAGTGGTCAAGACATGAGGTGACCATAGCGTGGATCACTGTGGCCAGGTCTTCGCATTCGAGGAAGGGAGCCAGCTGCCTAATCAGCCGTAGATGGAAAAAGGCTGCTTTGGCAGTGGCTGCCACCTGGGCCTCCATCGTCAAGGCGGAGTCCAGTAGCACACCCAAACTCCTGACCCTCGGAGCTGGCACCAAAGGTGCCCCACCGAAGGACGGAAGTGGATGCCCCAACCCCGACCCGGTCCGACTCAGGCACAGGACCTCCTTCTTCGAAGGATTCAATTTCAGTCGACTCAGTCTCAGCCAGCCCGCAACCTCCTGCAATGCCCGTTTCAGGTCATCTGGGGTAGAGCCAGACCGGCCACCCAACAACAGATAAAGCTGGGTGTCATCCGCATATTGATGACACCCCAGCCCATACCTCCGGACAATCTGGGCGAGGGAGCGCATATAGATGTTAAATAACATCGGGGACAGAACCGCCCCTTGAGGAACCCCACACACTAGTGGGTGCCTCTGGGAGGTCTGTTCCCCGAGCGCAACCCTCTGTCCCCGATCTTGGAGAAAGGAGGCAAGCCATTGTAAAGCGAGCCCCCGTATCCCCGCATCGGCGAGGCGGTGGATCAGCAACTGGTGGTCGACCACATCAAAAGCCGCCGACAGATCTAACAGCACCAGTGCCGCCATGCCGCCTCGATCCAGATGTCTTCAGAGGTCATCTGTGAGGGCGACCAGAACTGACTCCGTCCCGTGACCCGGTCGGAAGCCGGACTGAAACGGGTCTAGCATGGAGGTGTCATCCATGAAGCTCTGTAACTGGGTCGCCACCACCCTCTCCAATACCTTACCCAAATAAGGTAGGTTAGACACCGGCCGATAGTTGGCCAATACAGCCGGGTCCAGAGATGGTTTTTTAAGGAGAGGACAGACCATCACAACCTTGAGTGCCTCCAGGAACAGCCCTTCTGAGAAGGACTTGTTGATAATCTCCCGAAGCGCACCACGCAACCCCTCGTGGCAAGCTTTTATGAGCCACGAGGGGCACGGATCAAGGCTGCACGAGGTTGGGCATACAGTCAAGAGCAACTTGTCAACCTCCTCAAGGCTGAGGGGGCTGAAATGATCCAAGATGGAACCAGAAGACATGCATGGAGCCTCAAGTTCACACACTGTCTCAACTGTGGCTGGGAGATCATGGCGGAGCAGCAAGATTTTATCTGCAAAGTAGCTCGCAAATGCCTCACAGCCAATTTCCAATTCCCTATCATTTAATGTGCTCTGGGGCACTTCAGTTAAAGACCTAATAGTTCTAAATAATTGGGCCGGGCGAGAGCTTGCAGATGCAACCTCAGCCGCATAGAATTGTCTCTTAGCGGCCTTGATTGCCATCTCATAGGATCTCATAAACGTCCTATAAGATGCTCTTGATACTTCGTCGCGAGATCGCCGCCACCGTCTCTCTAGCCGTCTGAGTTCCCGCTTCATCAGCCTCAGCTCCCCGGTAAACCAGGGAGCCAGCTTAGAGCGGGGGCGCAGAGGGCGTCGGGGAGCGATCTCATCGATGGCCGCCGAGAGCCGGTCATTCCAGTCCTCGACCAGACCATCTAGTGAGTCGCTGGAAGGCATGGGATCCCGCAGAGCCGCCAGGAGCCGCTGAGGGTCCATCAGGCTCCGCGGGCGAGCTAAAATGCGCTCGCTGCCCAAACGGAGTTGGGGAGACACCATCAGACGAGCCTTCAGGGCAAAGTGGTCAGACCATGGCACTGCCATAGCAGTCAACTGACCCACCGTAACCCCCGCCGCGAAGATCAAATCGAGCATATGCCCAGCCTGGTGCGTAGGAACCTGTACAAATTGGGTGAGCCCTAGTGCCGCCATGGAAGACACCAGATCCCTCGCCGGAATAGAGGCTGCATCGTCGGCATGGACATTGAAGTCACCCAGGACTACAAGCCTTGGGTGCTCCAAGGCCCAGCCCGAAACAGCCTCAACCAGCGAGGACAGGCTATCGGCTGGTGCGTTGGGCGACCGGTACACCAGCCAAATAGCCAACCTCTCCCCAGCTTCCCACACCAGGCCCGAGCACTCTATGCCCGCAAGCCTCAACGACGGGAGCGCCCTGTAGGAGTAAGCCTCCCGAATGAAGAGTGCCACTCCTCCTCCCCGGCCCTCAGTCCGTGATTGGTGGAGGACCGAGTACCCGGGCGGAGCTAACTGGGAGAGAGCTACTGTCTCACCCTCGCGCACCCAGGTCTCGGTCATGCACGCCAGGTCAGCACCTTGCTTGGTCTTGTAGCATCCAGATTTCCTTTTGCAGTTTCTTTTTCCCTGGTCTACTCTTCAGTTATTCTTCTTTTGTTTTAATGGCTTGTACGATATTTTCATATTGTTCTCTTTTCTTTTTATTATCTTTAGCATTTAATGATATCAATAGTCCTCTCATCACTGCTTTATATGCATCCCATACGGTTTGAATTTTTACTTCTTTCTGTATATTTGCTTGGAAGTATAGGTCTGTTTCTTCCTGTAATTTTTTAACTATTTCTTGGTTGTCTAGTAAGTCCTCATTTATTCTCCATCTCTTTTGTTTTTTTACCTGCCCAGCAGTCCATAAACACGGATTATGATCTGAAATTATTCTGGGTAGAATTTCCACTTTTCTTGTCTTAAACGTTAAATTAGTAGTCATCCAAATCATGTCAATTCTTGAATGCGAGTCATGTCTATTAGAATAAAAGGTAACATCTTTTCCTTGTGGGTTAGCTTTCCTCCAAATATCTTCCAGCTTCTCTTGTTTTATCAGTTCAAAAAAGTTTTTTGGAAGCTTCCCTAATGCCTCATCCTTTCTCTTAGAGCACCTGTCTAATTTGTTATTCACAGTTCCATTAAAGTCCCCCAACATCATGATTTGATCATAATTTACATTATCCAATTCCACTTGTAATTCTTTAAAAAAAATTTCTTTGACTCCATTTGGGGTGTAAATATTCACAATCAAAGTTTTCTGTCCTTGTAGTGAGATTTCAATAGCTAAATATCTTCCTTCTTTGTCTTTAAATATTACTTTAGGTTCCAAATCTTTTTTGACATATGTTACAACACCATTCTTTTTATTGCTTGCTAAAGAATAAAATTCTTCTCCCAATTTTTTCCTTATTAAATATTTGTGGTCTTGTTTTTTAAGATGAGCTTCTTGTATACAAATTACATTACATTTTTGTTTCTCCAGCCAATGCCCTACCATTCTACGTTTTTGGGGTGAATTAAGTCCATTTACATTCCATGTAAGTACTTTGTAATCCATCTTGATATATTCTTAAATATCACCAAGGTCATCTTTATTCTCTCCAAGAAATGCGTACATTTCTCCTGTGCTTTTAATCACTTCTCTGGTGCTGCCATAGTAAAAGCTTAATCCTTGAGGTATTTCCCAACGGAATCTAATTTTTTTCTCCTTCAATTTATCCGTCAGACGCTTGAATTTTTTCCTTTCTTGCAGTATTGCTCTAGGCAGTTCTTTCATTACTATAATTTTCTTTCCATCTATTTCAAAAGGATCAGTAAAACACTTCTTGTAGATTTGTTCTTTTGTCCTTTTCATTGTAAATTGGACTACCACATCTCTTGGTATATTTTTATCTCTTGCGTATGTAGAATTGACTCTATAAACAAGATCCATGTGTTCTCTAACAACCTCTTCCTGTTCTTGTAAAAAATCTGCTAATGCTTCTTGCATTCTTATAAAAATGTCTTCACGCAATTTTTCCTCAATCCCTCTAAATCTCAAATGGTTTTGCATGTCTTTATAATGCATCATCTTTTCCATCCTGTCATTGTCTCTCATTGTCTTTTGAGTACTTTCTTCCAGTTCTTTTACTTTAGTTTCAATGTCTTGTGTTCTTGTGGTTAATTTTTGAAATTCTGCTTTTAAGTCTATGAAGTTTTTATCTGCTTGTGCAGCTATGCCATTCATTTTAACATTTACCTCTCCTATAGCGTCTAACATTTTTTTCCCCATTGCTTCCATAACAGCTAGTAGTTCTTTTTCTTTTTTTGCTGCCATTGTAGGAGAGGACCATGTAGCTGCTCTCGATCTTAGTCCGCAGTCCGTCTTGTCTCTTTAAAAAAGATCGATTTTATTTTATTTTCCAAATCAAACACCGATTAATGTGATCACACAAGCTAGTCTTGCCAAGTCAGATTTCGTTGGTTTCAGCCTTCTAAGTTATATAGTTTATGAGATATTACTATTTAAAAATTTTATAAATCCAAAATGGCAGGCGCAACTTCTCTATGGTTTGTGTCAAAGGTTATAGTCTTTTTACCTTGCTTCTGGCTTGCCGTAGTTTCCTTTTGTCCCTTCCTCTTGCTTACTCGTCTGCTCTCCGCACGTCACTTCCTGTTGTAGTCCTTTTGGTCCGGCAGTTTTTACAGTCCCCTTTGCTCTCTTCCGGTTCTTCTCCGTTTCCCTTCTTGTCTGCTCCTCAAGCCGTCACTTCCTGTCTCAATCCTCACAGCTTGGTCTCGCGATGCTTGGTTCCCTCCTCGCCTCTTTGTCTCGCGATGCTTGGCTCCCCCTCCCGACTCTTCTTAACCGCAGGAATGTTAAACAACTTGTTTTTTTTGGCTTTTTAAGTTCAAATTCAGCTTTTTAACGTTTCAAAACTGCACTCATCCAATCAGCAACAGTCTATTGCTTCACCAGATCTGCTTTTCGTCTTTCAAAATGCAGTAATGGTAAGGCAAAAACTTTTTTTCCGTTACCTTATGTTGTTACTTCGCTTCAGATGTGGTCCCAACGTTTAAACTTTGTCTTCTTTGTTAAGGAATCAGGGGAATTGGCGATTTTATGCTGATTTAATCAGCTCGGCTCGGCTCCTTAGAGATACTTTCAGGAATCTTCTTCGGCTGCAGTGCTCAAGGTGTTGTAAAAGTCTCCTCCGAGACTTTTCCTTCACCGAGCTTGCTCAAACCTGGATTATATTGCTTGCTAGTCCTCACACTACCTGTGTGAGGTTGCGTCAGGTGGATTTGTCCACCCAAGCTGTTAAGAAGAGCCGCCGTCCGCCTTGCGCACTTGCAAAGCGTGTCAGACCGCCATTCCTCCAACCGGAAACCCTCAGTATATGTCTAGATTCAGATTGTTTCTTGGTAACATGCATTTTAAGAAATTGTTTCTGTTACCATACTGTTTCTATCTTATTATTGTTGTATATTTAAAGATATTGTTACGCTAAAAAAAAAGTTCCATAGATGGCACTGGATGCCAGATAAAATAGCGAAATGTTATATGAATGCTTCTAACATATGTTGGAAATGTTAGAGAGACATTGGAACTTACTATCACGTTTGGTGGGAATGTGGGAAAATCCAACAATATTGGCAGGAAATATATTATATGATATATGAAATAACAGGAATAATGTTACCTATGATACCTGAAGTCTTTCTTTTAAATATGTTATCAGAAGATTATAACAAAGATGTGAAGTACTTAATAGTGTATATTCTAACCCCGGCAAGAATCCTAGTGGCTAAGAATTGGAAAGGAGAGAGGTTACCCCCTAGAGTGGATTTAATACAAAAATTACTGGAAGTGGCTGAAATGGATAGACTTAATTTATTATTACAAGGGAAAGATCTTGAAATGTTTATAAAAAGATGGAACATGTTCTATACTTGGTTAGATTGAAATAAGGAAAAATAGACTCAAAATAATATATACATGTATAATTTGAATGTTAGAGGCAGAGGCCTGTGTGGGTCCTGCCTTAGATAAGGAAAACCACAATGCATTCTAAAGACATGGTAGGGAATATATGAAACACTATGGATATTCTTTATTGTATGAAATTTGGATGTCTTTGAAGTTGAGAATTGTAACATATGAAAATAAAAACAAAATTGACCAGGGAATGGGGGCTAACTCTGGAGCCATTGCATCTGGAAACTCGGGTCCAGTGTTGCTGTTGCCCTGGAGCTGGATAGTTGGCTGAGGCTGGGAGCAGGTGCCTCCTCAGTTGGTCCATGTGCCTTCACAGGACCTGGCCATTGTCTGTCAAGACCTCGTACGACATGGGTCCTGTGGAGCGAATGATCTGGGCCGCAAGCCACAGAGAGCCCTTACTGAAGTTGCAGGCATAGATGGGGTCCTCAGTGAAGAACCCTCTAGGCGCCTCCTTCTGCTCAGACATGCCACGCGATTCTGGGGCCCTGTCTGGATGTAGCCTATCTAGTAAAATGGTGGGCCGCTGTCCCATTAGGAGTTTTATAATACTTTCTGCGTTTGTACAATGAATAAAACACAGACACTATTGTCTAATACTATTAAAATTAATAAAAAACAAAATTAGCATATTTAGCAGGTAAGGCATTGACATCATTTTCCTTATTTGTAACATATTCAAAGAAGACAAACCACTTTTCCACAAAAGTAGACTTTTCTGGGTTTTCAGCTATTAACAGTTGCATAGCAAGCTTATCCATAACTACTATATCCCATATTTTTAAAAACCATTGTTTAACTGAAGGTACTTTATCTGTTTTCCACACTTGCACCAGAATTGTTTTGGCAGCCAATAACACTAGAGCCAAAAGTATCTTAGAATTATGTGATACATGTAAATCATCCCAGCAGTTAAGCAGAATCGATTCTGGAGATTTGGGAACCTATACCCCCAGAATGTCCTCAATTTTATGAATAAACTAAGACCAAAATGATTGTACTTTCGAGCACGTCCACCAGCAATGTATAAATGAACCCCTTTGCTCACAACCCTTCCAGCATTTAGGCTCTGCCATAGATTTAGAATGAAAAAGTTTTACAGGGGTCATTTACCATCTTGAAAATAATTTATCGTTCTGAAGTCTGATGTTTAGGGATTTAGTTATGTACAAATTTGAATACCATATTTTATTCCACTGTTCTTTTTGTAAAGGACATGTTGCAGTCTTTATGCCACTCCTGTTGTTATGAAGAGGTCCTGTTCCATTGATCTTGAGATAACTTTTTATCATCTTGAATTCATCTCTTTATTAAGGGCTCAAATGAAGTAAGAGGACAATTAACCTGCTCTGCTAGATCATTAACAGATACCATGTGGGAGATCTGTCAATACCGAAACCAAGGTATCTTAAAATTATAAGTAAGTTCCAAATGGGCTAGTGGCCACACTTGGCCATTTTGGCATATGTCACGTATGCGGAATTTACCTGCCTTTCTCTAACTCGTATGAGTAATTAGTTCAGCTCCTGGTAAAAACCAAGACTGTCTCAAAAATGCCGCCAATGGAGAAATCTTGGGAGCTAGAATTTTTTTGTTCTTATCCCAGATGTCCAAAGTGCATTGTTAAAAAGGGTTCTTATAGACCTCTTTAGATCTGTCTTTTGAGAACGCCCAAAGAACTTCATGTAAAGGTTTAAGATGACCATATGCATTCTCAATTTGCACCCAGGCTTTACTTACATCTGGGGAGGCATATCTTAAAATAGACTTTAATTGTGCCACTTCGTAGTAAACTTTAATATTCGGCAAACCCAGGCCACCCTGCTTAAAAGGACGTGTTAAGAGCACTAAATTTATCCATGGTTTTTTCTTATTCTATAAAAATTTAGAAAACAACGTTTGCCATGATTGAAATATTTGAGGCTTAATATATATGGGAATATGCTGAAATAAAAATAAGAATTTAGGAAACACAGTAGTTTTGATCAATTCGATTTTTTCCAATAAAGACAGGTTAGCTTTTGCTCATGTGTGTGTTAGTCCAGTTTATTAGAGGAGTTAAATTATAATCAAACAAATCCTTCAAATTTAATGGAATATTAACACCCAAATGCTTCCAAGATCTATTGACCCACTTAAATGGAAAACCATCTGCAATTTCCTGTTTCTCAACTAGTGACAGATGCATTGAGTAAAATTCTGTCTTAGCATAGTTGATTGTATACCCTGATACTGTACTAAATTTATGTAAGCAGCTAATTATATGCTTCCTGGAATTCATTGGGTCTCCAATGTAGATCACAGTATCATTGGCATACAAGCTGATTTTATGCATTTCTGTGTTAATGGGTATGCCTTTTATATTGGGATCATTTCTAATTGCTAATGCTAGCGGTTCAAGGGATAAAGCAAACAAAATGGGTGATAGGGGGCAACGCTGTTGGGTACCTCTGGAGATATTCACATCATCTGATCTGTAACCATTAATAGTGATTTGAGCAGATGGTGCTTGGTATAAAGCATCAGTAGTTCTCAAAAAAAAATTGGACGGACTTCCGGGGCGGGCTTTGACCAACATGGCCTCCTAAACCCGCAGCTCCGTCCCACCCCTCCGATCTTATTAAATTTATTATAATCCATCCGGTGAAAACTCTTCAAAACTTATGGAGAACGATCCTAAATCAGGCCTACAACAAATAAAACATAAAAGCAAAAAAATTCAAGCAACCCTGATGACGACAACTTCAAAAACTAGTTCGGGGCCTCAGCTAACTCTGAATAAAAACATGGCGGTGAAAGTAGAAGATACTCCTGACAGCAATCTAAGGCCAGTAACCTTTCCGGATCTAACCAGGGCGCTACAGGATATGGAAAAATCATTCCTTGACAAAATGGCCCTAATGTTTCAGCCTATGTATGAGCAGATAGATTTGCTTCAAAAAGCAATAACGGAAAACAGAGGACTAGCTACCAGCGCAGTGAACGCCAGTCTGGCCAATCAACAGGAGATAAAAAGACTTCAGCAAATGGATGAGGTATTAGCAGGAAAATCCCTGAAGACTGATCTTAATATGCAACAAAACAACCTGAAAATTAGAGGCTGGGCTGAAAAAATTGAAAAAAATGGTGATCTGTCCTCAATAATAACCAACTGGCTAATAAAAGTTGTGCCGCCTGAAAGAGACATGTCTGCCATTATTACTAAAGCATTCCGCGCGGGCTCTGTGTCTATTCTAAAGTTCAGACCCTCGAGAGACATTATTGCCACCTTCCTGGATCTCCGTTATAAAAAGCTAATACTACAAACAGCGCGTAAACGAGGCCACCTCAAATATAACGATGAGAACATAGAGATCTATCCTGACCTTCCAAAAGAGGCTCTACTGAAAAGGAAAGAACTAAAACCAATCACTGCCCATTTGTCAGAAGCCGAAATAAAATACATCTGGGCGACGCCATTAATTCTGCAGTATCATGGGAAAATCTTCAAAATCTCATCCGAAGAAGAAGGGCTAGAAGTACTGAAATCTCTTGACTTGTCGGAGCCGATGGAACTACCCAGAACATCGAACAAACGGAAAACGCGATCAGTTTCCCAATCATCAAGCGAGAATGCTGAGGACATCACAACAGACAATTAAGACTGCTGTTTTATCTGGGCTAAGTACTTTGGGGTTATAAGCTAACTGTGCAGGGATTTAGTGAGTAAAATAATAAGGTTACATGCATTTCTAAAAGTTGTTCTAAAGGGTTCTTATTATAAAAAGGTTTAATAATTGTGTCTCTTCACTTGTTAGGAAACGTGGTTAAGTAAATTAGACTGTAGTTTATATAATTGTAGTTATCTTGATCATATAAGTGTTTCCTAGGGAAAAAAAAGCTGTATGAAAATGGCGTTATGTTCTCTCAATAGATGTAACTATTTTTCCCGCCATTTTGCTGAATAGATTGTGTTGCGTAGGAAGAAATTATGAGTGACAGCCTATACCACCTGATGATGCTTTCCTTGGATCCAAGAGTAATGTAATGATAGTCACACTACATCGTCCTGCTTTAAATGAATTTACCTTTGATAATTAATACCATCTGGGCACTCATGTTCAAACATTGATTAACAAACACCAATGAATTAGATCCCAGGACTGTACCACTAACAGAAATAAATGGGGGAAATATGTGATGATCTTGCTCTAGCATTAAGACATGTTGCTACCTTTAGTAGCTAAGTTAAGTTTCTGTTTATATAAATATGTCTCTCAAATTTAATGAATTCCTTCGTGTTATAAGGCTTGTTAAAAATACGTTTCTTCATTTGGACTCAATTTATTAATATAAAAATAGGATGGTTGTGATGAATTGCGTTTCTAAGGGGGGGGAAGGGTCGACAGGGTTTTATTCAGGTCATTTTATAGTAAACTAGTTATACTCTAGATATTTTTTAGTTATTTTCTTGATTTCTCAAGCTCTCCATTAAACAAGCTGCTTGGGTATATAAAAATACTTCCAGCAGCATCCAGCGCCATCTTGTGGCAGCTGGGGATAGGAGAGCTCTACTGTAGTTCATTATTTATACAGACTTATCCTACAAGCTTCAGTTTGCAAACTAATTTTTTAATTATAGAAAAATAATCCTATTGGATACATACATTATATTCTTTTAATCTTCAGTGTCAGTATAATACACCTAATCATCAAAATACATAAGATAGGGGTAATTTAATCAATTTTAACATTTTCAGTGTAACACCAATACTATATCTCTGAGAGTATCATCTAAGCACAATATTAACATCCTAATACTAATAATTATAGATAGCCCATTAAAAATACTAACTACTTATCTAACTGGTGGTAAAATAACCAAAGCTAAGTAGTGGTAGTGGGATATAACTGTGCATATTATTATCAGTGTACTTACCTTGCAAATCTATCTCATTGCCATTCAGCTTCCTCTGAGAACTTTACCATGACTGCAGCTATCAAAATCTACTCTTACAACGTTCAAGGTTTGAATAACACCATCAAACATAAGAGAATCCAGAGTCAAATTGTTAAACTTAATCCAGATATAATTTTTATCCAGGAAACACATGTCAAGGATGAGATGGCCCCTCTGTTCAAATCTAAAAAATTTGGTCAACAATTTTTAGCTAAGGGCAACTCCAAGTCTAGAGGGACAGCTATTATACTATCTAAACACCTTAATTTTGTTGCACAAGACACTTTAGCGGATCCCTTCGGGAGGTTTGTCTTTGTGAAAAGGTTGTTAAACAACAAACAAGTTACTCTAGCTTCCCTATATGTGCCAAACGCAGACCAAATCACATTTCTCAGAACCACTCTATCCCAGCTAGAGGCATTCCAGGCTGGAGAGGTCATCATAGGGGGAGACCTTAATTATGTAATGGATTTATCAAAAGATAAATCTAACTTCACTAACAAAAAATCTAAGAAATACAATCCAGAAACCAAACTTCCAGATCTTTTGAAAGTGTACAATTTAACTGATATTTGGAGGTTAATGCATCCTACTGAGAGAGATTATACTTTCTTTTCGCAGAGACATTCTACATACACAAGTATTGACTTCATTCTCATTTCATCGGCCTTAATACAAACTGTAGAAACCACTGACATAGGTCTACAACTTTGGTCTGACCATTGTTGGGTATCATGTAACCTTAACTTAAATTGTGAAAAAAAACAGACACCACGATGGACACTCAACAGCTCTTTATTATTGAATGAACAGATATCTTCAAATATACAAAAGCACATTGAGAATTATTTTACTGAAAATCCAGAGGGTTCAGTAACTCCTCCTATACGATGGGATGCACTCAAGCCAGTCCTCCGGGGCTACCTGATATCCTCAGCATCTTACATCAAAAAGCAAAAACAAGAGAAAAAATTAGAACTTCAGACAGAATTACACGCACTTGAACACGCTCATAAACAGACAGGCAAACATAAAACATACAAAAAAATTCTTGAGCTCCGTAGACACCTAGAAATTTTAGAAATGTCTCAAATACAAAAAAACATTATGTATGCCAAGGAAAAATGTTGGGCTTTTACACTTAAATCACTTAAATATCTAACAAAAAGGGTAAAGGCACAACAACAATCTAGGCGTATCAACTCAATTCGGGACTTTAAAGGCACCCTTCAGTATGATTCAGATAGCATTTCCAGATCCTTTCTGGAATATTATAAGACACTCTACAGTTCCTCGAATCCCAACCCTTTGTCGATAGATGACTTCTTTCACTCTCTTCCTCTTGTGAAGCAAATATCAGAAACCCATAAAGAGTATATGGAAGAACCTATCACAGCACAAAAAAATATCAAATGCAATAAAAAAACTGAAATCAAACAAAGCTCCAGGTCCTGACGGATATACCTCAGAGTTTTACAAACACTTCAACACGCTCTTAGCAAAACATCTAGCTGACACTTGTAACCATATCTTATGTACAGGAAGACTTCCTCCATCATGGAATAATGCCATGGTCATAGTCTTACATAAACCAGGCAAAGACCCAAATTCCCCTGCTTCCTACAGACCGATTTCACTCTTAAACACAGATCTTAAAATGTTTACATCTATCTTAGCCAATTGTCTTAACACCTTTGTGACTAACTACATTGCACAAGATCAAGTGGGGTTCATGCCCAGGAGGGACATCACAGAAAATATACATAAAGTTCTTACTATCCTACAATATTGCATAACAAATAATGTTAAAGCAGGCTTTTTACCCCTTGACTTGGAGAAAGCCTTTGATTCGGTTGAAATCCCATACCTAAAACAGATGCTAACAAACATGGGGTTTGGGGAGAAGTTCCTAACAGCTATAAATGCATTATATGCTAAACCTTCTTCATACATTAATATCAATCAGTCAACGTCTGAATCCTTCCATCTACAACGTGGTACACGCCAAGGGTGTCCACTATCACCATTACTGTTTGCCTTATGTATAGAACCACTAGCTAACATGATTAGAGAAGATTCCAACATAACTGGAGTGATAATGGGCAAGAAAGAATTTAAGACTGCACTCTTTGCTGATGATATGTTACTCTTTGTGACTAACCCTATAACATCTCTAGACCACATACAACAACATCTTAGAACTTTCAGTCTGGTGTCTGGACTCAAAGTAAACATGTCAAAATCAAGTTTACTTCCAATACATCTAAACTCTGCATTATCACAAGCAATCAAATCAAAGTTCGATTACCAATGGGTCAAAGAATACTTTACCTACTTAGGAGTCAAAATTCCTACTAGCATCCAACATGTGTTTAAATTTAACTATGTACATAACATTTCCCAAATAAAGAGTGACATCGATAAATGGCACAATCTTAATTTATTGTGGTTTGATAGATTTAACATTATCAAAGCATTTATTCTTCCAAAGTTTATTTTTCTATTTCGCACTATCCCAATCAAAATATCAAAGAAAAATTTACAGACTTGGCAAAAATTGCTGTTGGATTTTTTCTGGTCCTTTAAATCACACAGAATATCAGCCAACACACTATACAGACGCACGGAAAATGGGGGGATAAACTTCCCAAACCTTCTGTGGTATTATGAATCCATACATATAGCGCACATAATCAAACTGATGAATGCCGAGTCTGACTCAGATATTACAGCTAAATTTTTAACATACACGACACCCTTTGAATTCCCTGAGATACTCTGGCAACATACTAGCAGTAGACCTAACACTATCCAAGATAATTCACTTCTCTCTGCAATGGTGGCCATTTGGGACAAGCTGCGTAAAAAACTTCTTCCTAAAATTTCACGTTTCCAATCATTTATAGACCAAACCTGGTTTCCTCCAGGAATGAGAGACTCCTTCTTTAGAAAATGGAAAGATACAGGGATAATAACTTTACAAGATCTAACAAAAAAGAAATTAATCCTATCTAAAATTGAACTAGAAAGGAAAATACAAGGACCTGTACCTTGGCTACAATATCTCCAAATTTCCCATCTGTGCAAGACACTACATTTAGAGAGTATACTACAACAACCACTCACATCATTTGAAGAAATACTGGCCATAGCCAGTAGATCTCACAAAGGAATGATATCAAAGGTATACAAAGTACTTGTATCTTTATATCAGACTAAGTCACTCACTTATCAAACAAGATGGAATAAAGATTGTAATAATACTTTAAATGAATCACATTGGAAAACTCTTTGGTCCTCACCATCAGTCCGCACAAAGATCATATCAGTGAAATTACAAACATTTAAAATTACCTCTCACTGGTACCTAACTCCAGCAAAACTCTCACTCATCAATCACAAGCTAAGTCCTCTATGTTGGAGACAAGGTGGCCTTAAAGGAGACTATCTTCATTGTTGGTTGAATTGCCCAGTAATCATGCCCTTTTGGAGGAAAATAGTAAAAGAAATTAATACCTTAATAACATTTGAAATTGACCTTACACCTGAACAAATATTTTTGAACAGTTGGGCTATGAATTCGGACAGTGTATCCATGAAAGAAAGAGCTGCTATATTGCTTTTTGCAGCAAAAACAGTCATTGCCAAATGTTGGAAAACAACTTTGACACCCACACTTTCACAATGGCATAAAAAGTTGTGGGATTTGTATATCATGGCTAAACTCTCGGATAATCTGACGCGTCTTGATGGTTGTTCTTCATCATCCACCTTCACTGCTACTTGGTTCTCAGTGATGCAATATCTTACCTTGAATTCTGATACATCGCCTATTACAGACAAACCTTGGCTATGGAAAAACATGGATGATCAGGCTAGTTTCATGTAATTATTTAAAATATGGGTAGATATCAATATGAACCTCTATAGCAAAAGCAACATTTCACTACATGTTATAATGGTTTTCAAAACAAATGTTAAATATTTTCATTGCTGTGTACGTTTAGTTATCCTAGTATGGTATTATAGTGACTACTAATGTTCAATTGTTATCTCCTTTCGGAATTTTATGATTTAATTGTATGTTCCAATTTTCTTAATGTCTTAAAAGAAACTCTTAATAAAATTTATTGGGGGAAAAAAATTGGACCAAATCCCATGAATGCCAGTACCAATTTGAGGTAGGGAATTTCCAATTTCCAATTCTTCTGGCACATGCGCAAAGTACACACGCCACAATGATATCACCCAGAAGTGACATTATCATATTGCTAACATGGGGGGGGGGGGGGGGGGGATGCCACGCTAGTGTTTGGTCAAAACTCTATGGGTTTTTGCCCTCAAAACCATAGCATTTGCCCAAAAACTAGAGCGGTGTCCGCTAGTGCTGCCATGGTTCCCAGGCAGGAGTTACCATCCCTCTCCTATCTACATCACTCAGGTGGAATGCTAAGTTTAGTTGCTTGTGCAGCTGTCTTATCGCTTGCTGCCTAGCTCTGACCTTGGTGTCTGGTGCTGTTTCTTCCCTTGGGAACACAGAACTGTTATTTTAGGCACTTTGCTAGTATTTTGTGGTTGGGGGTCTTTGGCAGGTTTTCCCCTTGAATTCTGTATAACTGTCCATCTCTAAGAGGCCCTCGCCATCACTGACACAGAACGTGTGTAGATGACCTACTGCTATTTCAATAAACTACTTCTAGTTAAGTAACGTTGTTGGGACTGCGTTTGTGGGACTCTGACAAGCGGAACCCCACTGACGTCAGCAACACGATAATGTCACTTCCAGGTGAAGTCATCATGACAGGGACGTTGCACAGCTGGCCGGTGGCAAATTGAAGCCCCAAAAATCATGTGTAGCAGAGGCTACCCAGTGACCAGTCAAGGTGGCGATCACCGGCACTGCCCCCCCCCCCCATGAGGCAGCAGCCAGCTATGGCTGAAGGCCACTGGGAGAGGGAGGCCTGGCTGCCAAGTTGCATTCTCAGTGGCAGGACTAGGCCCCCAATGTGTGGAAGAAACTGCCAAAGATCGCCCCCCACATGGGGCTCCACAAATACGGCAGTGGTGCTGGCCACCAGCAGGCCCTAGCAGAGGATTGCCTGTGCCCACCATGTGCAAATGCTGATCCCTACAGCCACCTGGGACAGCATCCCTAGAAGAAGAAGGAGGAGGAGGAGAAGAAGAAGAGAAGAAGCGATTGGATTTATATCCCGTCCTTCACTCACTTGGGAGCCTCAGAGCGGCAATCAAACTCCTTTCCCTTCCCCTCCCAACAGACACCCTGTGAGGTAGGTGGGGCTGAGAGAGCTCTGAGACAACTATCCTTGAGAGAACAGCTGGTACAGAGCTATGGCTTGCCCAAGGTCATCCAGCAGGTGCAAGTGGAGGAGTGGGGAATCAAACCCAATGTCTCCCAGATTAGAGTCTGCGCACTTAACCACTACACCAAACTGGCACTACACCAAACTAGAGCTGCAGATGAAGTGGAGAGGCCTGTGACCTCACCTTGGAACTCTGAGCCGTCATGAATGTGGCTGTGGCATCTCCCACCTTATCAGTGAGCCTGCCATGTAAGTGAAGGGGTTCTGCTTGACTGCTGCAGGTGAGGTTGCTCCACCATGCTGAAGCCAAAATTTGAGTGGCTCCACCCACTCAACCCCCCCCCCCCCCAAGCAGCCTCCGGTTCCCTCCATCATACCAGTTGTTTGCGGGCCAGATAAGAGCACTGGACGGGCCTCTTCCGGCCCCCGGGCTTTATGTTTGATACCCGTGCCCTACAGGATCACAATAAGTTGGATGCAGTTTGACAGCAACAAAAGAAAAGAAAATGCTTTGAGCTAGCAGAGAAGAATCAAAAAGCCATGTCACTCCTTAGCAGGAACGTGAAACCCAGGAGATGACAGAGACTTGGGGTGCCAAATGCTAAATCAAGGGTGTCAAACATAAGGCTTAGGGGGTTAGAACTGGCCTGCAAGCAAATAGTATGAGTGGGAATCCCCCCTTTTATGGTATCCCTTGGGGGGAAAAACTAGCCTTGCAGATGGGTTCCCCAGCTTTTGTGGGTTCCCCAGTAAATCAGTTGCTTTCACTGCTACAAATCAATTGCTTTTGTCTGTATTTTGAGTAAAAAATACCTTTAACTGGGTTTGCTTGTGTCCTTTATAAACTTTATATTTTCGGTACCTGGCTTTACATTTTTTAAAATAATAATATTGTTTATTAAGAAATTTTCAACACGTTACAACAGAATTGTCACACAAAAATATGGTAGAATACAGATTTCGAAAAGAAAAATACAAAATATAACCTTAGTTAGTTCTAACAACTTATATATTCATGCTACAGTTATTGCATTAACTGATGAACTAAATTCTTCCTTGTTTGATAGGTATTCAAGAAAAGGAAACCAGGGCCCCGTCCACACGAGCAAGATAAGCCAGACGGGAAGTGACTCAAATTTGAGCCGGTGCAATTTGCGCCGCTTTTGCAGGATCACACAGGTCCATGGACCTGTGAGGGCGAACTGTCGCTGCGTGATCACACGCAGCCGTGGGCGAGTTGGGTTTTTTTTTCCGGCTGTTTTCAGTGCACTTATCTGCTTCTACAAGGGATCGATGACTTGCCTGTCCACCCTTGGGATCATCCAATGATGTGCATACTGGGATGGGAGGGGGAAAAACCCCAAAAAAGCCTGCTCCCCAATGCCACTTGTTTGCTCTGGTGTGATCACACCAGGAAAGGTCAGTTCTGGGCCGTTGCAAACCATTTGAGACTGCCCTTTCACTGGTAGCTAAATAAGTCGATTCCCCACCGGCTCAAAGTGGTTTGCGACACTTTGACACCAGTTGCAGGATGCTTCCCAGATGTGCTTGTGTGATCATGCCACTTTGAGCCGGCGGGGAATCGTCCTTCTTGTGTCGCAAATGGGTGCGTATGATCACGCCCCATATGGCTACAAAATTAGAACAATAATTAACATTAATTTTTTGCATTAAGGATTCCGTAATTTTGTCTAACATACATAAATCACAAACTTTCAAAATCCAATTATTAACTGAAATTGCTTTAGAGCATTTCCAAAACTTAGCAATAGTCATCCTTGCTGCAGCACAAAGGTATTCTAAGAGAGTTTTGGTTCCAGCTGTAGCTTCCATTGTTGGCCAATTATTTAATACCAGAATTTTTGGATCTAAAGAGATTTTGTGAGAAGTAATAGTATGTATAGTTAATATGACTTTTTCCCAGAACTGTTAGGTATTGTTCTGATAAAAAAATAAATTTAGGTAATATAAAAACTTTGACTACGTCCATTTTTTCCATCCATGAAAGGTGTAACTTTGTCCAGGCTGATAATTGTTTTCTAACTGAGTTTTGTAAAACCAGAAAGTTTACCTTAAAGAGATTATCTAGTTGAAGAGGAATTTCAACACCCAGATGATGCCAGGTTGACTTAACCCATTGGAAAGAGTATCTTGATTTGATTAAAAAACACAAATCTTTCTGTATAAAAATTAGATATATTACTAACTTTGATTAATTTCAAGACCAGAAATATTAGCAAATAATCTTAGTTCACTCATTACGTGTTGCAATGAGGTTACTGGATTTGAAAGATAAAGTACCGTGTCTTCAGAAAAAATATTAACCTTAAACGTATGGTTATTTATAGATATTCCCTGAACCAACATATTTTCCCTTATTGCTAATGCTAATGGTTCTAAAGAAACTGCAAATAATAATGGTGATAAGGGGCAACCCTGACGTGTGCCCCTAGTAGGATTAAATTTTGTTGAGTTTATTCCATTAACTCGCAACATAGCCTGTGGAGAATTATATAGAGTAGAGATACTTTTACAAAAACCCATACCAAAATTCATTTGTCTTAAGAGATATTGCATATACTTTGGTTCCACCGAATCAAATGCTTTTTGTAGATCTAGGGAGAGTAAAACTGATTGTATTTTTAGTCTTCTGCAGTGATGAATAATATTGAGTGATTTCCTAATATTGTCTGCCATATTGTGGCATGGGATAAAGCCCGTCTGATCTGTGCTTATATATTTATTAATGATTTTCCCTAGTCACGCAGCAAGTACAGCCGAATTTTTTTTTTGTATCCTGATTTAATAAATTAATAGGACGGTGAGAAGTGGGGTCTAGTAAATCTTACCCAGTTTTGGAATTAAGATCATAGTTGTGTTGTTCCATGAAGGTGGCATCTCACCATTAGTCAAAATGTCATTACAAAGTTGCTTTAAAGGTTCTATAAGGAGGTGCCTGTATGCTTTATAAAATTCTCCAGTAAAGCCATCATTACCTGGTGTTTTACAATTTTTCAGTTTCTTAATTATATTTTCTACTTCCTTAGGTTTAATAGGAGCATCTAAAAATTCTTTATGTGCTTGTGTCAATTTAAGTACTTGTACCTTATGTAAAAAGTAATTTTGAATATCCTCCAGTTTAGGGGATGTTGTTTGACAGAGATTTGTATAATACTGCCAAAATATTTTTACAATATGATCCAGTTTAGTGCAAGTATTTCCTTGAGCATCTCTTAGCACTAATATAGGAATGTAAGGAGATTTGTTCTTGATTCTACGTGTTAGTAATTTAAGATATTCAGGTGATCTAATCCATTTTTTCTGTCGAAAGAATAAGATCTGTTTTTTAATTTGTGAAAGCTCTAGTTTGTCAAGATTTTATTGTTGTTCAGTTTGTAGTTTTTGATAAACCTTCTTGCTAGTTGTTTTTTTATGCAGATCCTCTAATTCTTTAATCTTTTGAAGGATATCTGCTCGTAGAGCTTGTCATATTTTTTGTCATATGCTGCCAATGAAATAAAATGCCCCCTTAAGACTGCTTTTAAAGCATCCCAAACAATTCTATTAGTTGTACCTTTATTAACATTTTCTAAGAAATATTGTTGGATAAGTGTTTCAATTTCATTTTTAATATGATCATTCAGTAATAAGGATGGATCCAATTTCCATTGAAAAGAGTGTTTAGTGGGTATAGACCACAGCTTTTGCCCTATTTGTGAGTCTGACTGCAGACTTCCTAATTCCGAAGAAATTAAAATAAAATCTATTTGTCTATGGACTTGGTGTCTCCCTGAAAAGTAAGTATAGTCTCTAGCAGATGGATTACACATTCTCCATAAATCAATATAGTGAAACTATTCCAACAAAGTTGCAAGTTCAGTCTCAGTCTTTTTTTTTTAAAGTAGCTCGGTAGATTTATCCCATTTTTTTTATCTAAGATATAGTTTAGGCCTGCCCCAATAATTATATTACCAATAGCAAATAGTTTTAGATTTTCCAGTACTTCCTGTATAAAAATTAACTGGCCGTCATTTGGAGCATACAACGAAGCAATAGTTATAGGTTTTTACCTGGCTTTACATTTTATGGTATACACGGCCTGACCCGACAAAGTACAATTTTTGTCAGATCCAGCCCTTGTAAGAAGTGAGTTTGACACCTTTGTGCTAAATGGTATCTCTTCCTGGGAAGCACAGGAAGAAAAGGACTGACCAATGGGGCATGGGAGTGGGTGGGCAGAGAGAGATAATAAATCCACTGGGCACCATGGGAATGAGGTCCATTTTTGCAGGTTCTTTTTGTGAGGTCCATCGCGGCTGAATCATGTCAACATTCAGAGCAAGGGTTCAACAAAGGGCCGGTATAAAAGAGCCAGTTATCATTAGGGATAACAGATAATTGATTAATCAGCCATAAATGCTTCCGCAGCCAAACATAGGCTGTTGTGAGTCCTTTACTGGGTACTGGCACTCACAGGCACTCACAGGAAGAAATAAATACACACAGGAGCACTCTGGGCAAGATGCGCACTGGGACTACCAGCTGCAGTTCGTCTCAGTCTTTTCCCTTCTTGCATCCCGGAAGGAACATGAATCTCATCTTGAAGCTATAAATGTGGCATACTAACTCAAATTTGTTCGTTTTGGCTAGCTTTAGTTTAGGGGTGAGAGAGAGAAAGAAAGAGAGACACAGGCCCACCCCTTCCCCCAAAAATCCTCCCACCGTGTGAGTTTCAAATCCTCTAAAACCCACCAGCAGAGCTATATTTTGCAGCAGAGAGAGCAAATTTATGCATTCAAAAAGCAAACAGTCTTAGAAAGCAGTCTTAATTTGAAACACATACACAGAAGTTTTAGTTAGTAAAGGCTATTTATATTGTTATATTGTTGCTCGCTTCTAGTTGTAATACCTATTTGTAATTGCTCATGTATACTTGACAGTGAAGCAATAAGAAAAATTAATCAATAATTATGCTGAATAGAACTTTGCATATTGCTTAGTAAGTTAGAAGCTTTGAAACGCAAGGTCAATGAAACAAGATTCTTTGCTGTTATGTGGAACACTAACCAGGGGTCCTTTCGTAAAAAAAGAGGCGCAGGAGCTCATTAGCATAACTTATTTGCATATGCCACACCCCCTGATGTCACCGGAAGTGTCAAAAAAAAGAAGGAAAGGAACAGGAAGGAAGGTAGGTAGGTAGGTGGGGGGGAGAGAGAACAAAGGAAGAAAGAAAGAAAGAAAGAAAGAAAGAAAGAAAGAAAGAAAGAAAGAAAGAAAGAAAGAAAGAAAGAAAGAAGAGGGAGGGAGGGGGAAGGAAGAAAGGAAGGGAGGAAGGTGGGAAGGAAGGAAGGAAGGAAGAAAGGAAGGGAAGGGAAGGAAGGAAGGAAGGAAGGAACAGTAAGGTAGGTAGGTAGGTGGGGGGAGAGAGACAGAGGGAAGGAAGGAAGGAAGGGGGGAGAGAGGGAGGAAGGGGGAAGGAAGGAACAGGAAGGTAGGTAGGTAGGTGGGGGGAGAGAGAGAAGAAAGGAAGGAAGGAAGGAAGGGGGGAGGGAGAAAGGAAGGGGAGAAGGAAGGGGGAAAGGAAGGAACAGGAAGGTAGGTAGGTTGCCCTCCCCCCCCTCTTGCTTGGGCCTGAGTGGCTTAACGCCACTCGGGCTGGCTTCTCCCTCTCTTGCGCCCCCCCTCCCCTGGCCTGGGAACAGTGAGTGAGGCAGGGAGGGGGCTTCTTCCCGGGGCCGGTGGCCTGCCGCAGCCACAGGAACAGTGAGGGGGAGGGGGAAGGAAGGGGGTTCTCCCCGGGCCGGTGGCGGTTGCCGCGGCTCAGGAAGGTTGAGCAAGGGGGGAGGGAAGGGGCTTCTCCCCGGGCTGGTGGCGCTTGCTGCAGCCCGGGAAGGCTGAGTGGGGGGGGAAGGGAAGGGGCTTCTTCCCGGGGCCGGCGGCCTGCCACGGCCCCAGGAACGGTGAGGGGGGGAAGGGAGTTCTCCCCGGCCCGGCGGCGGTTGCTGTGGCCCGGGAAGGTTGAGCGAGGGGGGAGGGAAGGGGCTTCTCCCCGGGGCTGGTGGCCTGCCACGGCCCCAGGAATGGTGAGTGGGAGAGGAAGGGAAGGGGGTTCTCTCCGGGCCGCGCCAAGCGCCGCGACCAAGAAGGTTGAGCGGGGGGAGGAAGGGGCTTCTCCCCGGGCCGGCGGCGCTTGCCGCGGCCCAGGAAGGTTGAGCGGAGGGGGAGGGAAGGGGCTTCTTCCTGGGCCGGTGGCACTTGCCGTGGCCTGGGAAGGTTGAGCAGGGGGGGAGGGAAGGGGCTTCTTCCCAGGCCGGTGGCGCTTGCCGTGGCCCGGGAAGGTTGATCGGGGGGGAGGGAAGGGGCTTCTTCCTGGGGCCGGTGGCCTGCCGTGGCCCCAGGAACAGTGAGTGGGGGAGGGAGGGGGCTTCTTCCCGGGGACTGCGGCCTGCCACGGCCCCGAGAACGGTGAGTGGGGGGGGAGGGATGGGCTTCTCCCTGGGCCGGCTGCGGCCTGCCGCAGCAGGGAAGGGTGAGCGGGGTGGAGGCTTTCTTCTGGCTCCGCGCCGAAGCGTGGGTCGGGAAAGTGAGCTGGGGGGCGGGGCATTGTTATGTTCCCGCCCCCCAGCCTCCTCTCTCCCGGAGCAGCGCCCTGGCGCACCCTGGCCCCAATGGAGCCCTGACACTAACAACATCTAGCTAACAGTCTTACATTGTTTAGTGTGCAACATTATTGCTCTTAGGCTGGGCTAAAAAACCATGGGAACGGCAAGCAATTAGCAACGTTTAGATAGAAACATTCCTAACACTTGAGCAGCTAGTTAGGCGGAGTTATATCATATGATTTGTTAACAAATATGATGCTGTATGACACTGTCCCCTTCCTTTCTGTGCGTCCCCACCCCCTGGTATAAAACACCAAGCCTCAGTAAAATCTGGGCTCGGTAACTTTGATGGATTACCATTGCCGAGACTGACGTCATAAAAATAAAGGCTTTCCTCTCTACCTGATGTTCGGACCTTAGGATCATTGGGAAATCTCTGTTATTGGTTTATAGTGCTTCAACAGTTATTATTGACTATTTATGTATTTGTATTTGATTATTTATCTAAATACAGTTGGATAGTTAAAACAAATCTTTTCCCCTTATGTAAAGCATCTCCAAGAAGCCTTTTATCCCCATAAAAACCTTTGCCGGCCATATGAGCTATTCCAACATCCCCTTCCCCTTCTCCCCCCCCCCCCCCCCCCAGTCTTCTTTTGTCAAGAGCCAGACTTGGTTCTATACTGAGCCACCACCACCCCAACACACACACAGCTCCCGGATGATGGAGGACTCCCCCCGCCGGTGAGTAAGAAAGACTTGGCAACCCTAAGTAGAGAACTGGGGGGACAGCGGACACACACCCACAAGTGTTCCCTCATGAGCAACCAACATTTTTTAATCAAGTTGGAAGTTAACACATCTTGCTTCACTGGCTGCTTAACCTTCCTGATTTCTCCCTCCACAGAGAGAACAAAGGCATGAAGACAAAACACATAAGAAAACTGTGCCGCAAGTATTCTACATTAATTAAAATGGGTGGTTGTGGCATGTGGTAATACTTGTGGCTGGAAAGGGAAACCACTAAAAGGAGGTCTCATGCTGAGAACAGTTTCAGCGCATCTGCTGTGCCAAACAGTTACTTAGAGGCCAGGGAACCCCAGTAATATATCTTTTGATAGCATGGAGATGCTGAGGCATTTCCTGTCACCCAATATTTTTGTCCACAACAAGCTTTTCCCCCAAAGCGGGTAGCCCATCTTGGCTTTTCTCCACCTCATTTGCGTAGGGAGTGATTCAGAAGAACCCAGAAGGCACAATAGGAAGACACTTGGCTTGGAACCTCCCAACATTTTGTGATTGTCCCCTACTATGGCGGCCAGTTTGTGATAGGCCTTGCTCCCCTCAGCAGCCATTTCTGGGTGGTGCCCCCTCCCTGTTCTCAGAAGTCCAAAAGTGTCCACAGGCTGAACAGGGCTTCTGGACACTTGGAATATAGGTCATCCTGACTAACACTTTGGAAGCAACCAACTCAATAGACCCAAAAGAAGTCAAAACACTTCTGGGCTGGGAAATTCCTGGAGAATTGGGGAGTGGAGCCTGAGGAGAGCAAAGTTTGGGGAGGGAAGTGTTGGAAAAGGCAATGTCTGGTGTATGAAGAAGAAGAGAAGACCCTGTAGGGAGCGGCAAGAGGACAATTAAATAAGATAGGTCAGCGCCTTCTCTTCTTTTAAGTGTAATTCCTTGTTTGTCTCCAGATTGCTACTCTTCGGGCAATTGCCCCCTTCTTCTGGGAAGTGCCACACTCAGTCTCTCTCTCTCTCAGCTAGAGATGTAGTTAGGAACCTCTCTCTCTCTCCTCTTTCCTATCAAGTATATTAATTCCTAAATAAGACTTAATGGGCTCTTTAATCAGGTTGAGCACCATTGCTGTGTTAATTACTCTGCCAACATGGAAGAAGCTCAGCAGGGTATAATGCCATAGAGTCTACCCTCCAAAGCAGCCATTTTCAGCAGGGGTGTCATCATTAGATGAGCTGTAATTGCAGAAGACCTCCAGGTGTTTCATTCAGCCATTTTTGCATGACTCTATCAGGCCAAATATTCTTCTTCTTCACACCATACAGATCCATACTGAATAAAATGTATCTTTACAAGTTAATTATGTGTGCCACTTTTAATAACGTAACACATAGCCAAAATAGTAAACTATTGGTTCATGTTGTATACCAATCAGGAAACAGATAACGCCAAACGTATTTAAACCATTCCCAAAGTAGTGAGAAAATTCTTTTGAGGATAGTTTGAAAAAAATCCCCACATTACCACTTTGGTGACAGAAATCAAAGTCAGAAATGGGGTGGAGACTTTCCATACAAATCAGTCAATTGCCAAAAAGTATTCCAAGTAGCAGAAAGAGAGATTATGCAATTCTTTTGAAGTTTCACAGCTTTGATGTACAGTGGATCGGCTTGGGACCGCTTCCAGTGCCAGGTCACAAGATCTGTACACCGTAAGAATTTCACACACACACACACACACACCCCCCTCAGCTTCAGATCCAACGAGCACACATGTGCAAATGTTCAGAACATGGACGGTTCAGTGATTCAGCTGGTGGGTTAGCCAGAAGTCAACAGAAGACATTCAACAACTGTCACATTTGTAGAATAATCTGAAAATTGTACCAGGGTCTCAACATTATGTGAGTGTGAGACGATATACATTCCTTTTGTGAGGGGGATTAACTGTGTCCACAGAAAGATAATTTGAGCCACGGTTCCTTACTGGGGCAACCACAGAAAAGGCCCTGCTCCTGATGAATTACAGTCTGCTGTCCATCTGTGGTAGTATTCTGAGCACGGCCTAACCAGCAGACACTCACTGGCTCCTGGGAATGGACATGCCCCAAGTCCACAAGAAACTTCTGTGCAAGCCCTGTTGAAACAAACCAGAGTTCTGTGACATTCAGTTCCATGAAGGAGACGAAAAGAAAGGAAGGATTGCAAGCTTGTGAAAAAGATTGCAAGCCTGAAGGACTGATCACAAATATGCTCAAGATTCAGGAAGCATTATTTGTTTCTGGATCTAACCAGAGAATGAATCAGACGTATTGTTGGCAGGTTTTTCAAGTCACCTGCTCCATCACCAGCTCTGCTGAGTGCGTCCATACCACCAGAGGGAAGCACACTGGAGTTTATCGAAGCACGTTCTTTTTCATTTTAAGATTTGGAGGTGCATGAAGAACAGGGTACTGAATGTTCCTGTCACCTCCTTCCCCACCTCTCCAACTGGCATCTGTTAAAGCAATTAGCAAGAGACAGCAAGCCGACATCACAAAAAGCTGTATGATGGCAGAGCATGGTGCTTTCAGTTGATCAGACAGGGAAAAAGTGGCTTACAACTCAACAAGCTCAAAAGTTATTTGGAAGAGACCTATCTGTCCATACCTTCAAGAGATAAGTCAACCAAAGATACCAGTTACCAATTAATATATTTAAGGTACAAATGATTTAACAAATGGGATTCAATGATTAACATAAACAATTAACACATGGAATTTACTGCCCCGAGAAGGGGTGGCAGCTACAAGCATAGACAGCTTCAAGAGGGGATTGCATAAACATATGGAGCAGAGGTCCATCAGTGGCTATTAGCCACAAGGTACAGATAGGAACTCTCGGTCTGGGGCAAGGGATGCTCTGTATTCTTGGTGCTTGGGGGGGGGGGGGGGGCAACAGTGGGAGGGCTTCTGGAGTTCTGGCCCTGCTGGTGGACCTCCTGATGGCATCTGGGTTTTGGCAACTGTGTGACACAGTGCTGAACTGGATGGGCCATTGGCCTGATCCATGTGGCTTCCCTTATGTTCTTATGTTTGGGGCAGTGATGCTCTGTATTCTTGGTGCTTGGGGGCAACAGTGGGAGGGCTTCTGGAGTTTTGGCCCCACTGGCGGACCTCCTGATAGCACCTGAGTTTTGGCCACTGTGAATGAATGAATAATTTATTGTGGTCCATGACAAGATACAAGTTCACAGAGCAAATCGTTTTTAAGGATGAAGGCATAGATGTTAAAGCACTCGAAGAAGAAGAAGAAGAAGAGGAGGAGGAGGAGGAGGAGGAGGAGACTGGATTTATACCCTGCCCTTCACTTGAAGTCTCAGAGCAGTTTACTAACTCCTTTCTCTTCCCCTCCCCACAACAGACACCCTGTGAGGTAGGTGGGGCTGAGAGAGCTCTGAGAGAACTGTCCTTGAGAAAACAGGTGGTACAGAGCTATGGCTTGCCCAAGGTCATCTTGCAGCTGCAAGTGGAGGAGTGGGGAAATCAAACCCGGTTCTCCCAGATTAGAGTCTGCACACTTAACCACTAGAATTATAAGAGAGTAGTTAATTAAAATACATACAAAAGTTAATTAAAATAGTTAAAACACATGTGTGTGACAGAGTGTTGGACTGCATGGGCCATTGGCATCCCTTATGTTCTTATATTTAATGATAAGCACAAATCTCATTTATTATGGATTTAAGATATTTATACCCAGATTTTCTTCCCAATGGGGACCCAAAATGGATTACATTGTTCTGCCCTCCACCCCTTTATCTTCAAAAAAACAACAACCCTGTGAGGTAGGTTAGGCTATGACTGGCCCAAGGTCGCCAAAGGAACCTCAATGGCAAAGTGGGGAATCCCACTTGGATCTCCTAGACACTAGTTCAAAACTCTAACCACTATACTATGCGGGGGGTTTCCCACTCTGGTGGCTCCAACCCTTCTATAGTTCCAGCAAATAGAAGTTCTCGGTGGAGCTACATGATTCTCATAGTTTCAGAGGGCAGAACAGCTAGATTTGACTCCAGGAGCCCCTTAGAGACCGACAAGGTGCTGCTGGACTCGAATCTAATTCTTGTTATTGGGGTTTTTAACCTCTTAACATTCTTCCCATATTTGATTGGTCTGGCTTTGTGTCTCCAGATATGAAACAAGGCTCACACTGGTGATAAATATGACTGAATACCATCACAGATTTTTTAAAAAAAAATGTGAATCCCATTGGGAAATAAATAAATTGAAAGAATGGAGTTTTTGGTTCCATGCTGGTGGGATCCAACCCCCCTGTTCAGCCAAAGGAAGGAGATCACAGAATCTCAAGGGGTAACATTCCTTTTGGCAACACCCCAAATGTCCCGTGTCCAAGGATATCGAAGAGGAGAGAGCTCCGAGGAGAGTTGTGTGGCTGATAGTGGAAGAGGGAGTCAAGGAGAACATGGACCAGGAAGAGGCCTTGACCTTTAAGCCAGATGAGGGTCACTGAGCCACAGAAGCTTCAGTACAACAACGTGGGCAAAAGGTAGATTGAAGTGAGAAGGAACGGGACATTCAAGAAGAAGAAACCTGCAAAGTGCACAGGAATGCCTTCATTTCAAAAAGCTGGCCATTGGTTTGGGACCTACACAGAAACACAGCTCAGTAGTGTTTGAATAAAAAGCTCCTCTTGTTTGGACAGCGGGGCCATTCTTCCTAAATCTGCTGCCAGAGCTAGCTGCCTGTCTCTTGGGCTGGGCACTGCTGGGCATCTGTGGAAGCCCGCATCCCAGCAGGGGGCCCAGTGCCAACACCCTACCCCCCCCCCCCAGCCCCTTGGCCCTGACATTCCCTCCCTGCTGCTGCTTTCCCACCCTGAAAAGAATGAGAGTGGTCAGAAGCGCGAGAGCCCTGTTTTCTTCCCTCTTCCCATTCGGGTGACAGTGCGGACTGGGCCCCGAGAGAGAAGGCAAAGAATGGGCAGCGGCGAGAGTTTGGGGCCTCCTTAAAGGCGGGGCCAGCCCCTGCCCATGGCAAGAAAGGACAGGCATCCCTTCCCAGTTCCCATCTATCAGAATCAACCAGCACAGCGCTAAATGCCGAGAAGTGATCTCTTTGCAGCAAAACATTGATCTTCCCTAAATGTACTTGGCAACCAGACTGGAAAGGCACCTAAACCCTTTACTTTCAGCAGAGATTTCTTTTTATCCTACCTGGAGGCTGCAGAATTAGGAGGCCTGCTCCTTTTGATCTAAATTCTTTTTTTCCAATAGCGATCTAATTGAAACAACAACAACAACAACACAGCAATGATAGGAATATTATTACAGTTCTTCTCTGGCATAAACATGGGTAGCTCATAATTATTCATGCAGTGGGACTTCACAGTATTTTGACAACGCAGTGGAGCTGAGCAAAACGATTCTCCATCCTGACCTGCAGTGGTCCAGCCCAGTCTGTTCTGTCCCTTCATGTGGGTAGACCAGACCAGCGTTGAAACTTGCCATGCACATTAAATGACTCCCTCACCATACATTTGTTAACATTGTCACTCCTTTCTGGTCATTCTTCGGGAAGATGGGAAACAAAATTTCACACTGGGTTGGATCCCACAGACCCGTTCTGCTAGGAGTGATGTTTTCTCCCGGCAGAGGAAAGAGCTATCCTGAGGGGAACAGATCCCGGGAACCAACCCCTCCCTCCCTCCCTGTGGACATCACTCTCCAAGCAAAGAAAAGCAACAACCAAAGAAAAGCAACAACAATGCAAAAAACGCAACGGCAATACATCCACATGTGCTGTCTTACACAAAACACAAAAACCAACACCACTGGCTAGCTATCAAACCATTTACTGATGGCCGGCTGGCATAAGATACCCACCTAAAAAGCCTGGCTTGTGCTAAATAACTCCTGGCTTTTGCTACTTCCTCAGCAAGCTTCTTTAAATCATCTCCTTCAAACATGGGGAAAACTGGATCCTAAAAGAAAGCAAGTGGTTAGATTCACATGCATTTGCCTTGAAGAAGCCCTGCCCTGGAGGGCCCCGGCTGGCCTGATCTCGTCAGATGTCAGAAGCTAAGCAGGGCCGGCCCTGGTTAGGATTTGGATGGGAAGTCCAGGGTTGCTGTGCAGTGGCAGGCAAGGGCGAACCACGCCTGAGCATCTCTTGCCTTGGAACCTCCTGCCAGCTCGCCGTAAATCGGCTGCCACTTGATGGCACTCACCACCAACACCACGAATATCGGCAGAGAAACAAATCAGATCTGAGTCGACCCAGATCTCTAGATCTCATCATACTTATCAGTAAGGACAAAAAAAGAATATTGCAGGACTTTCTGAAGCACACAGACATTCTCTTGTGATAGATCTCTGTCAAGATTTTGTTTCTAAAAAGGATTCGCTTTGTTCCTAGCACACACATTTCTATACACATCAACTAATGGAAACATGGGGGACAGAATGGAATCATTATATATTTAAACGAGGGGTGGAACTGCACGTTATTATCGTCCTTAATTTAAAAAAAAAATAGAATGCAGTCGTGATTTAAAGGACTGGGGGAGAAGCATGCCGGCATAAAGCATGGTTTAAAAAAGAAATCCGGCATGCAGGAATGTGCCAAACTGAGCGTACATCTTCATCTCGGAAACCTTCCGTCAAGATCCGATGGGCTGCCAACTGTCCATCCTCATCTCCGTGGCACCGATGGAAGCGTCCCCCAGTCTGCCAGGCCAGCCTCTTGAGGAAGTCGTTGGCTCCTCTGTTGAAGGCCAAACAGAGCAAGAAAGTGCTTTGAAATGTTCCTCCAAAGGCATTCCACCATGACAAGGACAATATACTGGCTATGGCAGTGTTCTGTGGCTGGTAAGCCTTTGTCATAAGCCGCTTTGGGCAGGCAGGGGCAGAGAAAGGAGAAACATCATCTAGTAAATGTTTCTCCTGCCCTTTCTCCGAGGAGCTCAGGGCAGTATCTATGTTATCTTCACAACCACCCTGTGAAGTAGGTGAGGCTGGGCCAGGGTCATGCAGTGAGTCTCATGGCTGCATGGGGATTTGAACCAGGCCCGTCACCAGGGTTTTTTTTTTCTTCTGTGGGGGGGGGGGCATTTAAATGTTTAAGGGGGCCCAACTTTAAAATATTTGAATACAATTTTTAAAAAAGGTTTCTGGCATGGCTATTTGTGTGGGTGTGGCTTTAAACTAAGGGGCGGCCCCCCGAAATGCCCCACTACAGGCCCAATTTGAGCCCAGGTCTCCTAAATTTTAGTCTGAGCCTCTAACCCAGGGGTGGCCAAACTTGCTTAACATAAGAGCCCCATGAGAGCCGCAAGACACGGACAAATATTACACACACACGTTTTTATTGAAAAATATGGGAGTTTGCTTTTTATTAACATGAAATGAGACTGCCAAAAATAAAAACAAAAAAGGTAAAAACAGATATTGATAATGATATTTATCCAATGATACTTGTAGGCTGGGAGGGGGGCTTTGAGAAAGTTGCTTTCTTTCTGTCCCGTCCCCCCCCCCCAACCTCAAGTCTACCCAGGGAAGGGAACACTGGCTGGGGAAGGGAAGACCAAGTGGGGAGGCAGTCCTCCCCTTTGCTTCCCCAGTCACCCTGTCGGGAGCCACACAATATGTGTGAAAGAGCCGCATGTGGCTCCTGAGCTACAGTTTGGCCGCCCCTGCTCTAGCCACTGCACCAAATTGATGATGATGATTATTTGCATTACGACAACCCCGCAGGGTTTTCAAGCTGAGAGATGTTCAGAGGTGGTTTGCCACTGCCTGCCTCTGTGTAGCAACCCTGGACTTCCTCGGTGGTTGGTTGCCCATCTGAGTACTAACCAGGACCCACCCAGATTACCTTCCAAGCTACAATGAGATCAGGCTAGCCTCGACCATCGAGGTCAGGGAAATGGAATCAACCAAACTGCTACCTAAACAAATAAATCCTGGCCTAGGTTGATATGCGGTGGGTGAGGGATAAGCAACTATCAGAGGTCTCTGTAAAGTGCTGTTTTGGGGTTTTTTTGGTGTTCTGTAGCAATAAGGTCAGACAACATTTTAAATTAAAAAATCTACGAAGTTTACAAAAGAGTTCTTGAAAAGTAGCCCTTTAAAAACATTTCAGAGCACTTTGAGATTACCTTAATATGTCATGTGCAGAGGGACTGGGGGAGGGGAGGGGAAGAGTACATGAGAACCAAGAGTAATTTATTAAACTGGTAGGGAAGGACGGTGTTTGCTGCTCTGCACCCCCTGGAGGAAGGAGAGGGTTAAAATGTGATTGAGGAATAAATTGGCAGTTTTATAGACATTTCCCCCCTCCTCTGTCAAACATAACTTCTTTGGTTTAAAGTCTCACTTTTCTCAGCAAAACAATATTCACCTGTCGGAGCAGTTAAATGAAATTGTGTGGATGGTGACCGCTCGCTGCTTCCTCAGCATTTCAATTTCTTGCAGAATCAAAGTACAGCTGGTGTCCGGTTTCCCATCCGTCAGAACATACAAAGCTTCGACACCTTGAAGATGGAAAACTCTCTGGGAAAGCAGAATAACACAACCTAAACATCAGCCTATGAAACAGGACATGCTAAGCACCAACTGGTATGTAGCTGAGACGCAAATTGGAGAATGAATAAAGAAAAAACCCTTCCCCCAAAATGCATTTTGCACTTGGCAAGATCAGTGTGCAACGGTCCCTGAAAAACTGTTTGCCACCGAACATTCAATTCAGCTCTACTACAAACTAAATATCCCTTAAAATCTACACAGTCTCCCAAATTGTCTTCTGCCCTGCCTTGACAGGCGTACACGAAGGAAAACGCTTGTCTCCACCCACTTTCTAAGATAATGCAGTTCCAGTTAGCAAAACCATGTAGAGATGAAAGAGTTAAAACACCTTTTCCAGTTAGCAGTTAGCAAAACCATGTAGAGATGAAAGAGTTAAAACACCTTTTCCACTCAATCTGGAACCACCTACACTCCTACTAATCCCACAAACCTTAACAAAAGCAGAGAGAAAGAGAGTGCAAATGCCAAAAGCGAAAGGAATTTGCAAGACCTGACTTCCCTAACTGATTTCTTAGGTCCTCTTCTCATGGCCTGTAGAGCTTGACCACATAAGAAAAGCCCTCTGGATCAGATTAATGGTCCATACAATCCTGCATCCTGTTTCTCACAGTTGCCAATTGGTAGTCCAACAGACAGGGCATGGCAGGGCATGGATGCCACAGCTTTCCCACAACAAATGTTATTCAAAGATACACTGCCTCTGAACACGGAGGCTCCACGTAGCCACTCCAGCCATTAATATGCAAATCTATAAAACAGGACTGGAAGCAAGATGGATCTCTCTCACATGGCTGCCCATGCCAGCTCCAATATTCTTGTCCAACATAACCCACCTGCAAAGCCTTGAGGATGGATGTATTCCCGTGTGCCCGAAATGTGGAGACCCACTGCACTGCATCGTGGCATGCTTCATCCGTGGCCTCCACCAGGCACTCCTGCCACGCCACAACATCTTCCGCAAAGCTTATCAAATTGAATCTGAAAAGGGAGATGCGTTTCTTTCAGCGAGCCAAGCAAAGTCAGGTTTTCATGCTGGCCCAATGCTGGAAGCGTCTTGACCTACAGCCTAGTTTTCAGAATCTGATGCAAAACACACTGGGTGAAGAAATTGCTCGCTCACGTTTCTGAGAATGCTGGTTTCAGGCGGGTAGCCATGTCGGTCTGCAAGATTTGAGTCCAACAAGATTGGACCAACACGATTTCCAGGGTATAAACTTGCAAGAGTCAAAGCTCCCTTCGTCAGTATCTTGACAAATGCTGATAGATCAAGACGAGTAGCCGTGTTAGTCTGTCTGTAGCAGCAGAAAAGAGCAAGAGTCCAGGAGCACCTTCAAGAGGAAAACAACATTTTTGGCAGGGGATGAGTTTTCATGAGTCATGGCTCATTTCTTAAGTGACTCACGAAAGCTCCTCCCCTGCCACAAATTTTGTTAGTCTTTAAGGCGCCACCGGACTCTCGCTCTTGACAAATGCTGTTTACACAGAAGTGGCTTGCGCTCTAGAGACAAAGCATAATTCTTCATCTGCTTGGGATACCTGCCTTGCTGGTCTCGGCACAGTCACATTCACACATAGACACAGAACAGTGTACAGGCAGTAGGGTTGCCAGGCCTGGGGGGGAAATACCTGGAGATTTGGGGAGTGGAGCCTGAGGTGGGTGGGGTTTGGGGAAGGACTTCAATGGGGTATAGTGCCACAGCACCCACCTTCGAAAGCAGCCGTTTTCTCCAGATGAAATTATCTCTGACACTCGGAGATAATCTGGAATCCCAGGAAATCTCCAGCCACCACCTGGAGATTGGCAACCCTAGCAGGCAGCACTTTTCCTCCTCCTCCTCCTCCTCCTCCACCACCACCACCACCACCACCCCCCTCTGTATTTCAGATTTCTGCCATTCGCTGTCCCCCTTTTTCACAGCTGTCTTTTGCACCCAGTCATGCAAAAGGGGACTCTTCTCACCTTTGCAAGAAGCAGAATTTAAAACAAATTGGGGGTGTTGTTTGTTTTTTACCACCACTGCCGCCTCCTTACTTGGTCTGATTTCTCCTCAGCTGTTCCCAGACAAGGGAGGTCAGCTCATGGGTGACCTGCTCCAAAGACGGTTCCATGGATCCGGAGGTATCGATCAGGATGCAGACGCTGGCTTCCAAAACCACCCCGAACAATCGACGGCTTCCTGTCCCCCCCCCCCCCAAAACAGCACACGTCACGTTTTGAGTTGACATGCCTTTCCTTTAACAAGCATTTGGGACCAAGCTTATCCAAAAAATCATTGTGTGGGAAAGATAAGAAAGACACAACAGAAAGCGGGAATGGACCTGGCGATGAACAGTAGTTGAGCCCCTTTCAATCCTTTTTAAACCCTGGAGTGACTCGCAAGGGGTGAGGCTGGTTCGCACAAGCAGGAGGATGGGAAGGCGGAACGGGAGGAACTATTTGGGACTGCCAGCCGCACCAACCCAGTGGCACTTTCCCCCCGCTCTTCCAGCCACCAGGTATAAACCCAGGGCTGGCCAAAGGCTAAGGCAAGAGCTGAAAGGCTCATGTGGTCCTTGGCTGGAGATCTCCTAAAGTCACAACCAGTGTTCCCGCTATGCTGAGTTAGTGTGAGCTAGCTCACAGTTTTTTAGCCTCCTGCTCACACATTTTTGCCTTAGCTCAGGAAGGATGGCTCCAGAGCAAATGAATTTATGTGGTAGCCAAATCACTCGCTCACAACTTCAATGCCAGTAGCTCACAAAGTAGAGCTTTTGTTCACAAGACTCCACAGCTTAGAGGGAGCACTGGTCACAACTAATCTCCAGACAACAGAGGTCAGTTCACCTGGAGAAAAGGGTTGCTTCAGAGGGTGGGTCTCTACAGCATTATTCTCTGCTGAGGTCCCTCCCCTCCCCAGGCTCCACCTCCCAAATCTCCAGGTATTTCTCTACCCAGAGCTGGCAACCCTACATGGCTCACGCATGCCCTTGAGTGGCCTGGACCGTTCGATTTGACATCGGCCCAAGCCGGCCATGTTCTCTTTTTATTATTTAAATTGTATTTTTTCCTATTCTATTTTCACTGAACCTACTGATGTCATCAGCTGCTCTGGGCCCCCCGGGGGGGGGGGGGGAGGCAGAGAATGAATGCATTCGGGAAGTGTGACTGGTGGAATGTTCTACATTAGTTTAAGGAGGATTACCAACCTCCAGGTGGGATCTAGTGATCTCCCAGATTTACAGTCGATCACCAGACTAGAGAGGTGAGCTCCCACTGGAGAAAATGGCTGCTTTGGAGGGTGCTGAGGTCCCCCCCCCCCTCCTCAACCCTGCCCTCCCAACCTGGATTTCTCACTGGAGGTGAGGTACCAAACCACCTTTGGGAACACTCTATTGAAAGCTCTCTCTTAGCCAGTAGCAAATAGCTGCTTTCTTCCAAAGGGAAATAAAAGCTGCTGCAATAAGGGATCCCTGTTTTAATTGGCGCAGGGGTTACAAGGGCTGATCCCCCCCCCCCCCCCCCCGTGCCACAGCCTTGATCCAGATTGTTCCTTTCTGCTATTTTAAGTTTGAAAAAATACACCAGGGGACCCAGCTTGAGATACGCCACATCCCACAATGCTCAGCCCTCAAGGGACAGAGGCGAGCCTTCGGGGGGGGGGGGGGGGGAAGCGTACCTGACAAAAGCCACTGCATCCTTCTGACATAGCACTGCAAGACTCTCTCCATTTGCTCAACGTACTCGTCCAGATCCTTGGGCTGAATGTGCAAGTGCTTCATGCTGCCCTAGAAACACCATTTGTGGAGAGTCACTATATTAACTGATGGTTATCAATCATGCGGCTGACAGAGGATTTAATTTGATAAGACAGGCGGGAACTTGCTACATTCATAGAGTTGCCAGCCTCCAGGTGGTGGCTGGAGATCTCCTGCTATTACAACTGAGCTCCTGGCGACAGAGATCAGTTCACCGAGAGAAAATGGCCACACTGGAAAGGGAACTCTATGGCATTTTACTCCATTGAAGTTTCTTCCTTCCCTCCCCAAACCCCACCATCCTCAGGCTCCACCCCTAAAATCTCCAGGTATTTCCGAACCCAGGGCTAGTAAAATTTAAAATTAAAACTACAACTCTGGTTTTATTCAAAAGTCTGAGCTCTTGCCTGGGGTGGAGGGAAGGCAGAAATTTCCCCACCTTTCCCCACATAAACCCCAGAGAGCACTACGGTCTGGGTCTGGCAATCGGTTGACCCTCCCTGGTCTTAAGGAGGCCAGGCTTGCTGCCACCAGGGCCAAGGCATTCTCAGTGGCGGCTCCTACTGGTGGAATGAGCTCCCGGAGGAGATCAGGGCCCTGCGGGACCTATCGCAGTTCCGCAGGGCCTGCAAGATGGAGCTCTTCCGCCAGGCCTTTGGAGCTGCCCCCCACTGTTCCATCACTGAACTGCGGCCTGGACGGTCGGTTTGACTGTAGAGGTCCGTGAAACCTTGGACCATCTTTGAAACACCAACAGCACTATTATTATTAATGTGTTTGAATTTTATGATGTTTTATTGGCTTCAAATTGTATTAATTATTTATATATTTTGTGAATGTGTTTTAAGAATGTGAGCCGCCCTGAGCCTGCTTTGTGGGGAGGGTGGGGTACAAATACAACAATAAATAAATAAATAGATGGGGGGGGGCGGCGCAAGTGGCAAGAAACTGACCTCGTCTAGCTTTTTCTTGGCCTTTCAAATTTTGCTTTAGGCTTCTGGGCCTAGTCAAGTCAGGGAAGGCTCCTCTCTGGGAAATTAAAGTCATTATGACTGTAGTTTCAAGAGAGACAAGGAAGGAGAGCCCTGACCTGGATAAGCCCAGGCTCGCCTGGTCTCCTCAGAAGCTCAGCAGGGCCTGCCCTGGTTAGTCCTTGGATGAGAGACCACCAAGGAAGCCCAGGACTGCTACACAGAGCCAGGCAATGGCGAACCACCTCTGAACGTCTCCTGCCTTGAAAACCCTACATGGTCGCCATAAATTAGCTGCGACCTGAAGGCAAAAACAAACAAATGAACAGAAGGGATGAGATGGAGCGAGGCACAGATGCGAGCGAGATGATGGGGTGGGGAGTTTAAAGGCGAGAGACCCAGAGGAGTTTCTAGGGTTCCCAGGTCCCCCCAGCCACTTGCAGAAGGGGGGGTAGGGTTGCTGGATCCAAGTTGGGAAACCCCTGGAGGTAGGGTTGTCAGGTCCGGCAGCGTCTCCAACAGGGTACAGACGGACTTTCCCCTGTCTGATCACTCAAGCACACTCCCATGCCATTGGGATGGTCTGCTCATTCCATCCTGACTCAGTGCTGTTTTTTGCCTTGCTTAGAAGTATGTGCATAACTGCATGCTCCATGGGGAGCCCTCACTGTGGAGGTGCGATTCCTCGTTTATGCGCATGGGAAACAAAAGGCAAAAAGACACAATCACTCACTTGAATGTGCCGTCCGATTGGGCAGTGATGGGCTGAGCCCACAGCTACAAAGGATGTGTGATCATGCAACGCCGTGCCAATTTCCACTGGGGGGGGGGGGAATACACTCGCTTCCTCTCTGCACCAAATGGCACATCTGACCGCAGCCTAGGTAAGCTATTTAGTTCAATATTTTCTTCCCTATTTTACATTGCTTCTGCATTTGTATACTTTTTGCACATTCTATTTAACAAACCTTATTAATTGTACTCCTGTGGTGCTATTTGGGTTTCGGGGCATCAACTTTGGCATATTTTGGCTACAGCTACCAAGCAATCGTTTGTGAAATTCAATTTGCAAGCGTCCTACCTTGCAGGGTTGATGTCTTTTTGGAGTATCTGTGTGTGCATGCGCGCGTATGTGTGCGCTTGCATGCCTGGAAGTCATGGCAACTTCTGGAGACCCCTACTGGAGGCTTGGATGTTTTTCAGAGAGGTGGCTTGATAGCCTACCTCTGCATCCCGAGCCCTGGTATTCCCTGGAGGTCTCCCTTCCAAGTACTTGCCGGGGTCGGCCCTGCTTAGCTTCCCAGATCTGAGGAGATCGGGCTTGCCTGGGCTATCCAGGGCAGGGCTCAGGGTTGACTTCATGATTAACACCCAGAAGGGCTGGAGATTTGGTCCCTTGGTCTCTCAGCTGAGGCTCAGCTTACAGGGGCTGATGGCGACTCATTACCTTGAGCAATGAGGATTCACTCCCCAGTATTGTTCATTTCGTTCCTGACCTTCCCCCCAAAGCCTTCTTATGGGACAAGGGAGCTTTGACAGGCAGCGGTTTTTCAGAGCACATCATTTGGAAGAGATGACTGGGAAGTCACTTACCTCCATTTCGATGGTGGGGAAAATGTCGCAATACTTTGCCGACACTTTCTTGCGCAAAGATCCCACCATTTGCTTCTGATGCAAGCACTCGGGCCCGAAAACGATTCTGGGCAAGTCTAACTTTAGTTTCTTGATGCTGTATTTGCTGAGCCACTTTGGAGAGACAAAGGAGGGGGGAGGAATCCTGCGTTGGTGGTGTATACTCAGGCTGCCTGAAGAAGTATTAATGCTTTGGCTATAATGTGCACTGAGGCACTGCAAAGTGAATAATTCCATACCTCTTTGCTGGAGCACCTTTCCTCTTCCTGCGGCAGCAAAATAACAGGAATCACCTTCCTCATGCATTTGGGCTTGGAATATTTTTTGTAAACCGTACCTAGGAAAAAGAAGCAGCGGTGTTCTACCTGTGGCAAAAAAATGTCTGGTTTTTTTTGCACAAAATGATTGTGCCACAGGTTTGCAAGTGCATGCATGTTTTTTACTGCCAAGTTTATAATTCTGGTGCCCCCAAGTGTGATCCTTTGGACATGCTGGGTACTGCACATTCAATGGGATGCCCATTAGGAAACACAGCTGCATCGCCAGTGTGTACTAGCCCAGTTACCACGGGGATACATTCTTTCTCCCCCCCCCCTCTCTTGTGAAGAGCTGTGACCCCTTTCTGTTCACAAATGAATGCAAAATATGGCCAAAACAAGGAAGGGTTGCTTGGTATGGGGAGGGGGTCAAGTGTTTGCAGACTGCACCAAACCAGTTTACCCCGCCACTGGTACGAGGACCACTCTCACAAGGACCACTCTTCCCATTTAAAGAGCATTACTATTCTTCCAGGGCATCCCAAGGAGAAAAACAAAATTTGTCAGATTTCTGAATCCCAAAATATACATGAACACGCATATGGAGCTGCCTTAGAGTGAATCAAACCCCCGGTCCCTGAAGGTCAGTATTGTCTACTCAGACTAGCCGTGGGTCTCCAGGGTCTCGGGCTGAGGTCTTTTCTATCACCTGTGACCTGGGTCCTTACTGGGGATGCCAGATATTGAACCTAGGACCTTCTGCATATGAAGCAGATGTTCTACCACTGAGCCACAGCCCCTCCCCAGTAAAGTAATAATTTTCAAGCCTGAAAAACGGGCAGAAGTTTTAATGGGAATAATACAGCGGCTCAAACTATGAGGGGGAGAATTAACATCTAGAACTGGATAAGAGCTCTGGATGAGCGCATGCCTGCCCACCCCCTGCAGCTTGTCCAAATGCTGAGAACAGCTTTGCCCTTGTCCAGGTGGGACCTGGAAATCCCCTGGAATTACAGCTTATCTCCACACTACAGAGAACAGTTCCCCCGGAGAACATGGATGCTTTGGAGGGTGGACTCTGTGGCATTGTACCCCCTGTCCTCCCCAGGTGTCAAACCTTGCTCGCTTAGCTCGCTTCAGATTGCCATGATGCAGGGGGAAGGGAATCCCTGTGGGGAGGGGTTTGTGTGAATGAGTTTGAGTGAATGAGACCTTTCGCTTTTGCAGCCATAACTTTCTTTCAAGCGCGCCTCCCTCTCCGTTCTCACGGAAGGGTGTCCTTGAAGTAGCAATGGTGCCAGCCTGGTCAGGAGACAGCCAAACTATGCATCTTTACTCCCTGGTTGGGATGGCAATGCTAGGTGTGTGAGTGACGTATGCTTGGGGAGGGGGCTTATGTCCGAATTACCTATATGTTGTATGCTTCAGTTCTAATACCATGATGTTCTGGATCATGCATACTCTTCAATAAACTTATCACTGCTAAAGAGAGAGTTGTTGAGAGTAACTTAACCAGGGATCTGACACCAGGTTCCATCCCCAAATCTCCAGGAGTTTCCCAGCCTGGATCTGACAACCCTACCCCCCCCCCCATAGCCTGCCAGGGGGGGTCCTGGCAACCCTACATGAGATGGCCCCCACATTACTGAATTTTCTTGTGGCCTGCCCATCCACTCCTCCATTGCACAGGAGATACATTTCTGCATAACCTGATTCTTACCAGGTTGGGGCACCCACCTACTTTCTTCCCTTTGTCCGTATAAAATAATGAAAGCGAAACCTCGGGATGTTTCTTTGATCTGCATTTCTTTCTCCCACCCGTCTGCAAAAACTCCTGTATTGGCTGTGCTGCAACAAACAGCAAAATTTCATTTTTCTCACACCTAGAATGGCAACGGTGATCTAAAATGTTATTTTCATGCTTCCGGTATTACTACAGGGAACCATTTATGCTGGTGAGTTCCTTAACTTGCACGCACCTGGTGGGATTTCTGCTTTGGCGCTTGGCGGGCGCCACGCAAACACTTTTGCAGGGCTGCTTCTGTCTCCATCCTGCCCGTCTCTGGCACTCTGAAAACACGGTGAATACGTGAGTAGAGACACTTCCGTCCGGCTACGTGTAAACAGCTTTAAAAAAAATGTTTGGTTTTTTGGACCCTTTTGCAGTGATCAGTTATGTCTTGATGGAACACCGGGCAAACTGATGCAGAATACAGAAAAGAGGGAGAGAAAATTGGGGGAAAGAAGGCCATAAAGATACGTAACAGGCTCACAATGTCATGACTGCACATCGCTTTCACACACATTAAATAATACACTTTTAATCCACTTTCAGTGCACTTCGCAACTGGATTTTACTGTGTGAAAGGGCAAAATCCACTTACAAATGGTTGCTAAAGTGGATTGAAACAGCATTATTTAGCATCTGTGAAAGCGCCCTGTTGATCCTTGCTTAAAAGTCGCTTCAAAGGGTAGCTGTGTTGGTCTGCAGCAGAACAGTTAGGTTCAAGTCCAGTAGCACCTTAGAGACTGTGGCAGAATGGGCCTGCTCAAGCCTGCAGGCCCTGTTCCACCCTGCCCTCCAAGCTTTTCCCAACACCTGGAGAGGCTTTTCTTTCTCTCTCAAGTAACCATGGCCACCACCTGCCCTTTGTAAGGAATTGCCCGCCACAGGGAGGGTTAGGACTCCCAGCTTCCCTTCCAAGTTCTTCTGAGACCTAGCCTCTGTGTCTCCCGCTGCCCATTGCCTGGTTACCACGAGGACAGTTTACTGCCTTGTGCGCCACTGGAGGAACAGCCACTTGCCAACTGCCTGCCTTCCCCTGCACTCCTTTTAAAATAGTGTCCCAAAATGGTGGAGGTCTATGTGGTACAGAGAAGCACTCCCAGCCTCAAAAGTTATAAAGTATTTATTTAAAAGATAATGTTCCCAAGCATACTTTTAGCACAGCACCAGACTGAGCAAAGGATTAAAAAGAAATGGGTAAAATGCAATTCCTCTGTCCCTCTCTCTATACATGTCTCTATCAGATGTTAAAATATAGGACACGTTCTTTAGCTTAGGATGTTATAGATCTCTACAGAGTTTTGACTAGCTTGCAGCTTCAGGCCAGCACATGGTTAATGACTTCATCCTCCAGACCTCAGTTAAGAGTTCTGTCTGCCCTGATGGACTCAGTACCAAAAAGGACCTTCCTCCTTGCTTTTTTTATCACCTCTCCTTTCCACATCCACTGACCAGGTCAGGCTGGGTCAGAGAAGCATTCCCTGGAGATTCTTCAGGAATTCCTCTAGTATTTAACACCTTCAAGTCTCTGTTCCCTGCTTGAAGGGGGGGGGGGGAAGCTTGACCATCCTATTGTCTAGACCTATTAGCATTTGTATGAAGGTGGGCTGAGGTAAGTCTGAAAAGCCACTGAACTGATTTCCCCCCTCCCAGCCATTCTCTGCCCAGAGAGGGGGAAACACCTGAAAACTCAAGAGTGAAGGTTTTGCTCATTTCAAATCTCCAAAGAAAAAAGGCATTTCTTCACAGAGATCAACAAGACTTTTGGGGTATACACTTTTGACAGTCAAAGGCTCAGCTCCCCTGCACTTGAATCTCACTGTAGCACAAATGAGCAGACTCAGGTTTTAATAAGTGGAACACTTGCCACTCATCTTCAAACACAGTGTCTGTAAAAAAGCCATTTCCCAGAATATTATTTTTAAATAAAGAAATCTATATAAGCTGCTTAAAACTCATGACACAGCTGGATCATAACAGTTCCTCCCATTATCAGGAAAAATTATCTGAAAAAGTGGACTCCTCTCTCTGAACTCTTGCTGGCAAAACAGGATTATTCTTTCAGGTGTCACAAAACTCCTTGCCTCTTGGAAATTCCGTTGAACTTTTGTAATTAATTTTTAAAAATGGATTTAACATGAATTTAAATTAAGCATTGTATTGGCCCTCTTATGCCAGCTCTAATTTGGAAAATTCCAGGAGATGTTGGGGTTGGAGCCTGGGGAGGGTGGGGTTTGGGGTGGGGAAGGACTTCAGTAGGGTATAACGCCATAGAGACCAACTTCCAAAGCAGCTGTTTTCTCCAGGGGCTTAGATCTCTGTTGGCTGGATTACTAGTTGTAATTCCAGGAGATCTCCAGCCCCCACCTGGAGTCTGGCAACCCTACCTCTTACATACATTTTATAATGCAAATAAAATCTCACATCTCACAGTTGAGATAGAGCTGATTAGACTATGAATTATCTTATTTTATGGCTAATGTTGTGGTGGGACTGGCTTGTATAGCTTGGCAAGCTGATAAAGATGGCCTGCCAAAGGGCTGTCACAGTTTGTGGCCCCCTGGCAATAATCTCTCCTTAATATGGATGTTCTCATCTAGAAAAAAGTATCAAATGCTTGCACAGCACTGAAAGCACACATGCACATTTCACAAAACTCTCTGAAAAGCAAAGTAGACAGCTTAACGGAGGGATCTCAGACAAGGCCAGAGAGCACAAATACACTTCCGATGTCTCAAGCACTGATTAAACCAGATTTCATCTTAAAAGCGGAGCTTAGCTATCAAACTGAATTGTACCATTCTGGCGAGAGTGAGGGCGGTCGGTTTTGGATACGGTAGCTTCTGTGGCCTGCTCTTCTCCCTTCTCTCTAACATTAGATCTTCTTCCTCAGTAATCAACTGATCAGCCAGCTGAGTTCCTGATCGTTGCTTTAAGGATTCCACTAGCAAGGCACACTGAAATTAAAAAGCTGAGCTTAGATGTCCAGTTGCAAGCAAATTCAGTGATGACTTTACAGTATTCTTATTAATAAAATCAATTCATGTCATGCTGAAGCTACTGTGTAGAACATGAGTACCCAACCTTGTTGAATTTACAGGCACTTTTGAAATGTTGAGAAGGGGTAGTGGGAGCCGCCACAAAATGGCTGCTATGGCAGTTAGGGCTAATCACAAAATGGATACCATAGGGGCTAGGACCAATCACAGTGAGCCTGCCACTGGGGGAGGGACTGGCTGTTTGCTTTGGGGAGAGAGTTTGGCTGTGGTCACACACGCTAGGTAATCCACTCTCCATCCACTTTCAGTGCACTTTCCAACTGGATTTGGCCAGTTCACACAGTAAAATTCCAGTTGGAAAGTGCACTGAAAGTGGACGGAAAGTGGATTATTTAGCATGTGTGACCACAGCCTTTGTTTGGTTTCACTGTCTATACAGAAAGGGAAAGGTTTGTTTCCTAAAAGGCCACAGGTTGAGGCTGCTGAACTTTAAGTTCCAAAAAAGAAATGCATATTACCAAACACTTGGAAGTATGAGATGGAAGCAGGGTTTAAAAAAAATAAAAAAGAGGTGCTGGAACTCTCAAGAGGGAAATGAAGTTTTCAATCTGTACACTAAAAACTCATAAACTTTTAAACACTTTAAAAAGAATTTTGTCGAAGAGGTTCAGGAACTCCATTCCAGCACACTCCCCCCGAAAAAAAGCCCTGGAAGGAAGTATGCCAATTCAGAAAAACGCATTTCTGGCTCTGACCTGGATGGCCCAGGCAAGCCCGATCTCGTCAGATCTCGGAACCTAAGCAGGGCTGACCCTGGCAAGTATCTGGATGGGAGACCTCCTTGGAACACCTCAGTTGGGAGGCAGGGGCAGGTTTTAATTCAGCTACCTCTCTGAATATCCTCCAGGCCCCCAGCAGGGGTCAGTCACCAGAAGTCACCATGACTTCCAGGTGTACACACGCTCGCATGCACACATGGAAAATACAAAAAATACCAAAAAAGAAAACAAAGAAAAAGAAACACACATTTGTGTTTTTCATTTCATGTGTTTACCTCAGCAAAACTCCTCTGGAACACACTTTTTTCCCTTTCAAAAAACAAAATGGGGGGAAAAGAACAAGGGAAAAACTCCAGAACACTCCTGTTGCCATGGAAAGTTTGATTTCGAGAGGAGGCCAAACAGTTCCTGAATGACCACCCTGGAGCCATTCCTGAGGAGAAATCGTTACCTCTTGAATGCTTACCTTATGTGAATAGTTGACGGCTGTCTCTATTTCAGACAGGATGCTACTGATGTCATCGCTTTCATAGATGCCTGCCCACCCGAGACAAAGCGGCAGAATGCAATATGAAAGGGGGAAGCAGAACGTTTCAATGCTGCTAGCAAATGTATTAAACGCAGAAACAGATCAGTAATCAACTCCCCACAGAAAAACAGCCTGCAGATTTGCTCATGGCAACCCCAGAGATACTCCTGCCTCGAGACTGTGAGGAATGTTCTGGGAATGTTTGTCTCTCTCACGAAGGCCCAGCCAGGCATAACAGTGGCAATTAGAGAAATTACGGTGAGGTCTGGTCAACTGCAATTTAGAATTCTACTATGCCATAGTGTGGTATAGTGGTTAGACTGTCAAACCACAACTGGGAGACCTAAGTTCAAATCACCTTCAGCAATGAAGCTCACCTCAGATTGTCAGCTGCAAGTGGGGTCTGGAGATCTCCCAGAATTACAACTGATCTCACAGACATCTGTTCCCCTGGAGAAAATGGCTGATTCGGAGGCTGGACTCTATAGCATTCTACCCTGCTGAGGTCCCTCACCAGGCTCGAGTATCAAATCTCCAGGAATTTCCCAACACGGAGCTGGCAACTGTAAGCTCACCAAGTAACAAAGGGCCAGGATCAGTTTAACTTACTTTGCTGGGGCGTTGTACGGACAAAACAGTGCTTTTGTGGGGGTGAGGGCAGAACACTTAGCTCCTTGGAGAAAGGACAGTATAAAAACCAATCAATAGAAAATGAGTTTTTAGAGTTGGGGAATCCCATTTTGAAAAACGGAGAAAAATATACAAGTCAAGAAATACAGACTCCTTCTTTGTGACTCCCTTCTCTGCAGACCCTTTGTCCAAGCGGTTTCTTCCAGGAGACAGGTGCTATTTAGACAAGGGGAACGGTTAAACCCTCCTTCTCCCTCAGCACTTCAAACCAGCTGCCAGTGTGCTGGGTGGCCCGTGAAAGAGGGATCCCCCACTGGAGTAAACTCTGGGTTAGGGAGGACCATTTAAAAAGCAAACAAAAAAAAAGACCACCACCACACCTGTTTCTCCAAACCAGTGAAACCGGCCACCAGCAGCCTGCGCAATGGTCTTATAAGCAAGTACTGTTTCGTCTGGGCTTGCGTAGCGTGGTGGGATATCACCATCCGAGAGAGAATTGTCGGTGCTGAACAGAGAGACATGAAGCTGCAAATCACACCCTGTGCAGGCCTCGACCATATAAGAGCTAATCGCTTGCTAAAAGGCAGAAAGAAAAGGTTAGGGTCAAAATGACATGTGGAGTTGGAATTCCGTGAGAGGAACTCTGCTAGATTATCTGACCTGAAAAATAATCAGCTGTGGGTCAGAGCTGCCAAGATGGGGTAGTTTGATCTCCCCCGGCACATAGCTCCATAGCAACCTCTTCTGCACTTGTTCTGGAGCTATGACAATTAGTTGTTGATATAGCAAAACAGAGACTGGGAGTCCTGCTTACTGTCTCTTGATCGGGGATGCCGGTGGTCAGCAGGTATATCCCCTGGGACTCATGCTTGTCTTTATCTCTGAAATCCACTTCCACTGCTCTTCGAAAAGCACTCATGATATTCCGAGTGCCTTCACACTTCAGGGCCAGCACCCATCTAGAAGGACAATTTAACGGAAACAACTGAAAAACACACTCACGCTCTAAGGTGGCTTTGCTAACCTCAGGCACTGACATGCAGCTGGCAGCCCAGATTCCAGATCCTATAAGTCGCTTTTAATGTTTCTCAAAAGCTGGGAGAAAGGAAGAGCAAGCGAGCTGTACTTCTAGTTATTGAGTAGCTGGGGTGAAGGAGCTTACATAGGAGAAGAGAGAATAGAACTAGTTTTGCTGTCTCCCTGATGCCAGTCCCTTATCTTCGGCCTTCCCTCCCGCACTGATCTCTCAACATGAAATGACCCTTGGGCCCTTTCAGGTGAGGGAAATAGCCCCCAGGAGACAGGGAAGTGGAATCCCTTTCCCTCACTCATCAGAGTCCCGATCCAAACTGGGAGCTTGCATGTTTGGTAAACGAGTTCTCAGAAAGAAATGCACAGCTAACATGTGACTGATCCAATCAATCAAAACCTGTGATGTGTTGTTTGGCCCTCAGATTCCATTTTGAACCACAAACGCCACCTCTGGGTGCCTAAGCAACAGGTTCCTCAAGGCAGCTGCTATAATGCACCTTCTGTAATGGGCCCAGAAATCTTCTCCACCTAAGCACTAGGTGGAGATTCTAGGAAGAATCAAACTCTCCCCTGGAATCATGGAATCAACCCAGTAGACTGCTCCTCATGTGTGGTTGTCTACCCCTTTGAGATACAACGCTCTCTCAGATGGCTCTACAACTTCCCTGAATCAGCCAGTCATGAGTTCAGGACATCACCCTAAGCAAGGCTTTCTTCTCTGGATGTGGCTGCAAGTCATTGAACCCAGATTTCTTTGGGCAAAACTCTATGTTTCAGTTGGGTAGCTCCTGGAAATGTGGAACACCTTCCTCGGCCGCAAGGGTGGACATGCTGACACTCCCCAGCCAAGACACCAAAGCACTGAGAACAATCTGATCTTATTCTGAAACTGTTTTGCACTCCCTGCCTCAGTCTGATGTAGTGGTTGAGAGTGGCAAACTGTAATCTGGAGAACCGGGTTTGATTCCCCACTCATCCACATGCAGACAGCTGGGTGACCTTGGGCCAGTCCCAGTTCTCTCAGAGCTCTCTCAGCCCCACCTACCTCACAGGGTATCTGTTGTGGGGAGAGGAAGGGAAAGGGATTGTAAGCCACTGTGAGACTCAGAGTGAAGGGAGGGATACAAATCCAACTTCTCCTCCTCCTCCTCTTCTTTTTCTTCTCTACCGCCACCACTCCACCAAGCATGGATTCCGGTGGGGAGCCGTGTTGGTCTGAAGCAACAGAACCAAGTCTGAGTCCAGTGGCACCTTCGAGACCAGCAAAGTTTAATTCTGGGTTTCATGCACATGCAAACTTCGTCAGATACCCAGAATTAAACTTTGTTGGTCTTGAAGGTACCACTGGACTCAGACTTGGTTCTGATACCAAGCATGGCTGGCATCCCAAGCCTACTGTGCCGGCTCCAGAAGTACAGCTCCCTTGCGATTCCCACTGGCCGGAAACCAGCTACCATCCAAAGATGCTGCTCACTGGAACATCAGTAAACAGAAGAGACTCACCCAGGCCTTTTACCCACGGGAATTTACTTAGGAGTCTGTGTGTGTGTGTGTGTGTGTGTGTGTGTGTGTGTGCGAATTACAATTAAGTTTACCTACCTCCAGGCACACTCTAAGTTGTCTGGGTGCGAAGGAACCATTTCCGGTTGCCAGGGCTTAACATCTTTTCCAACACTGCAAGGAACATAGCACAAAAAAGGTGAACGACAGCAAAAAGGAACACAGCCTTCTGAGGCTGCTTGGCATGGTTGAAAAAATCAACCAGTAAGAATGACTTGCCCGGATCTAGAGTGCGAATCTTCAGCCCAGTTTTACTCACGCTATGATATTGAAGCAGTCCTTGCTCGAGATCTGCTCCTCCAGTACAAGCCGCAGGGAATGTTGGAGATGAATGATGTATGGAAGATTTGTTACGGAGACATCAATAAGGAGAACAACCCTACAGGAGAAATGGCAGCACTGAACAGTCAGCCTTTTATTTCCCCATTTGCTACATTTTTACTGGGTTTTTCTTGCTGCATGCTTTGCTGTCTTTGACTGGTTTTGTTTTGTTTGGTTGTTAATCACCCATTTTTATTCTTCTGCTTTGGTTTTGTTGGCTTTGGTGGGCTTTGAGTCATTGACTTTGCTGCTTTTTTAATTTTATGATTTGAAAATGCTGTTAGCATTGACAGCTTCCCAGGAAATCCTCAGGAAAAGTAAATCTATTAAAAGTAAATCCTTTGCATTCCCAGGAAATCCTGGCAGACAGTGGGTGCTTACAAATCTACATCTGGATCAGGGTGGCTGCTTCGGGGGTCCCCCCCCCCACTTCCTCCTACTTCTTCAGTACCCTTGAAGCGAACTCTGCCACATTTTGTTTCAATGTACAGTCTTCTCTCCAGCCCCATGGCAAACAGGTTGAGTTCGCAGTGGAAAGTGACTGCTCTCAGCACCGGTTGGCGGAAACCAGTGACGTCACTAACCCACCTCCTCCTGCAAGCAAGTTTTCAACAATTTTGCAAAGGATAACAGTTCATTTACCTCCTTTCGGTAACAGTTCCCCACATCCTTCTGCTACCAACGGAGAGCCATTCGATGCGTCTCTCGTACCTCCTCACCAGCTTGGTCAGCTGCTTCTGCAAGCAAAACACAAGCATAGCTGAAACCACATGCAGATGAACATACGCTGGCAGCTGAAGCTACTTGGGTAGTGGGACCTTTTCCCTGGCACTTCTTGTGAAAGGAAACACCCCCCAGCATTGCTTGAGAAGAGCCTGCCAGAGAGCTGCATCTTCCGCCAGTCACTAGAAGCAGCAGTTTCCTCTCTGCAACATCCTTCCACAAGGCTATTGGTCTTCCACCTCTGACTTCCAGAAGTCACAGCTGCACCATGAGACTTGGGGGGGGGGGGTGTCTGTTCATCTTTGGAGTTTTTAATAAAATCCATTTGTTTTGCCCAGTGTTTCGTCTAAAGAAAGCTGCCACCCACAAAAAACAGACAAGTATCTTTGTGGCCTTGCTATCTGCGTATTAATTCCCTGACCACTTGATGCCAGGACAATAACAATCAGAGCCAGCACTGGTGGTCGGCATCACAGGGCAACTGCTGAGGTCCCACCCTAGCACGGGGTCTGCTGCTGGCCCCTGAAGCCCCCCTGCTACTTCTCCTTTCTACTGTCCCTGCCTGGCTGTTGTCTTTGCAAGAACAAGCTGTGAGAGGTGGTGTGGCCTCTTTGGGGGGGGGAGAATGGATCAGGCACAGAAAGAGAGACTGGCCCTTTCCACACTAGACCTTTCATCCTGGTTCAGCGCTGTCTCCTGCTAGCTATTCTGCATTACACTCAAGTCCATCCCACTTTGTATTTGGGTTTTTGCTGATTCTGCATTATATTGTGGTCACCCGGGGTTTGGACTGCTGTTGCCCCCAGGGTATATGGGTCCTGTTTTGCTGTGGGATTTCCCTGGCCTTTTCTGCACTCTCCTTTTAATCCATGTTCACCCCAGTGTCCTCCAAGCAATTCTGCACTAAAATCTAATTCAACCTTCTTTTTATTCCCGTTTTTTCCCCCATTCTGCATTACATGACCTCCCTTCAGTGGTCAGCCGGGTTTCAGCCTGCTGTTGCCCCAGGTTATTTGGATGCTGTTTTGCCCTGAACTTAAATTGCCTCGACTCGAACACTGAGAAAATCTGGTAAAGATTTCCCTTGCTCGAAAGCCAGCTGAATTTGACTCTAGGGGGCGGTGCTCACCTCCGTTTGCAAGCCAAAGAGACAGCACTGTCCGAATACTTTTTTCATGGTCATGTGGCCGGCATGACTAAATGCCGAGGTGCACGGAATGCTGTTATCTTCCCACCAAAGCAGTACCTATTTATCTACTTGCAATTTCTTGCTTTCAAACTGCTACGTTGGCAGGAGCTGGGTGTCAGAATCTGTCAATTCAGCCAATGTATTCTTGCATGCATGTTTTTACCTGTCATATGTATCTAGAGTTTATTAGAACCTATGTAACTGTAATGTGTAATACCTGTCTGGGTCGGGAGGGTGACAACCATTAATTCCCAGAACAAGGAGGCCTCACATCTCTGCCTCCGCATTCCAGCTGCCCCGGCAGTAACTTCAAGGGGAGGATGCTTCTCATCTCTTATCTCATGCAAAAGAACCTTGGAGCCATGAATTGTTATGTGAACTCGCTACATCTGAGGGGTCTGGTTTGAGAAGGGAAATTTACTGCTTAACACCTCACTTTTTTCCTGTGAGAACCAAACGGTCAAGCCACCTTCTAGCCCGCCAATTTTCCCTTAAGGGGATTGGCTATCTATGGGTAATTCAAACTCCTTGGAATGGTATAATAGACCCGCTTGTATTATTTGCCTCATCTCTGACAATAACCCGAGATGCTGTACTAATGTAGGAATAGGTAATAAAGAACTGTGGTTAACCAACCAAGATCTGATCCTTGACTACTTTGAGCAGAACTCTCACACTGGGGCCAGAGACGGGAGCTCACTCCGTCATGCAGCACTCAGGTCTCGAACTGCTGAACTACCGACCTTCTGGTCTGCAGCTCAGCGTCTTAACCTCTGAGCCACCGTGGCTACTACAGGCAGGCGAAGGTGGAAAGGACCGCTCAATCCAGAGTGGCCCCAGTGCAGATTTAAGTGTAGAATTTTTAACTTGTTGTTGTTCCTTCCTGCCTCTTTCCTGCCATACCTAGGACATTAAACCCGGGTTTACTGTTTGCAATACAGAATTTATAACCTGGGGCAGGCAAGCAAACTGGAGCGGAACAAAATCAGTGCAGAAAACAACAGATTTAGCTCCGCTTACGCGCCTTTTTCTCTGAGAAAGTAACGGTAGCACATTTTGGCACTTGATATTTTTATTCTGATTGGAGATAAGAGCAAGGTAAATAGCCGCAAGTCAAACACAGAGAAAACCTGGGGTGAGGTCCAAGTGCGGAAAGGGCCTGAGTCAACCAATGATGAGTGGAAAGATGGTCAGAGGTCGAGCCCACTGAGAGCGTCTCACCCACGGGCCTCAGAGGCGCAGATACAGGCAGGGTCCCCATTTCCTTGAGCTCACCTGGTAGTCGTACAATATCGGTGGATCTACGTGGACATTTTTAATGGTCCCATCATGCCATTCAAACTGCATCATTGCTTTCTGAAAGGAGGAAGGAGGGAAAATCCCAGAGTTAATGCTGTTTGGAACACGTGAGATGTCAAGCAGAGCTGGATGGTTACGGAAGTTTCTTGAGACTTCGACTTGGCAGCATCTCCCTGGCTCCATTCTCCACCCAAACGCATGAGCGCAAAGAGGAAGTGTGGATCGGCTGGGGGCTGCCTCTCTCTCCTCTGCTTTTGTGAAGGCTGATGATAGGGAGGTAGAAAGGGGGTACCTTCAGATTCAGGTGTTCACAGCAATTCCGTTCCAGTCCATATGCCATCCAGTTATGGTTAATAATAAGGCGGGAGACTTAGAAAACAGTCCAGCAGCACCTTAAAGACTAACACAACCTGTGGCAGGGTAGGAGCTTTCATGAGTCACTGATCACTTCTTCAGTGACTCATGAAAGCTCATCCCTTGCCACAAATTCTGTTAGTCTTTAAGGTTCTACTGGACTCTTGGTCTATTCTGCTGCTACAGACAGACTAACATGGCTACCCATCTTGATCCTTCTTCATGGAAGGGGAAGACTTATGAGCAATGTTCCCTCTAATTTTTCCCCCCTACTGAGTAGAGCAGTTCACATCTGGAGCAGAATATAACTGCTGTAATCTTAAAATGAGCAAACGGGCAGCGCAGGACCCTGTGTGGCTCCAGACTGCTACTGAGTGGGGCTTCCTGTGTTAATGAGCGGCCGCTCACACACACAGCTTTGAGGAATGCTGTGTTAGTGTCAGGTTCCCTGTCATGTTTGCTTCCTTTTCTCAGTCCCTTTTCCAGGTCCCGGTGGGAGAATGGCATTGGCTTCCCTCCTGACAGTTCCCCCCCCCCTTCCTCGGAGTAAACTCATCTGTTTTGCTAGACTTCAGTTATCTCTGTTGCTGCACTTGTAACCTTGGGCAACTGGGCCTCCGCTCTTCCAGGTGTCTTTTGCATGGGAATGCATGTAGATTACACAGAGGGTCGGGGATGGGAATTTAGCTCCGCTTACGCGCCTTTTTCTCTGAGAAAGTAACGGTACCACATTTTGGCACTTGATATTTTTATTCTGATTGGTACCTGCCCTTTTATTCCTGTTTGAATACAGTATATCAGTTCCTCCCATTCTGTATGTGGTATCACTAACAACGCAAATGTTTCCTGAAAGACCATTAAGAAATAAAGACTTTGTTTTGCAATACAAGGCCTGGCTTATTGGATCCCATCAGAAGTCTCACAGTTAGGAGGACTCATAGGGAAAGGAGATAAAACTTCCCTCTTCTGGCCCCCCACTCCCTCTCTCTTGTGCTGGTCTGCAGCCCCCAGCCCTCCTGGTCATCCATCCCCCCAACCCAGCCAATACCCGACACATTCCTCTGTGTCTGTGTTGAGAGATATGAGGAAGGGTTCAGAGATGGACAGAGGAATGGCTCATTTAGAAAACTTTAAGCACACCAGCCAGTTTTGGGAAAAAGCTTTTAACCAGGATTTCCCCACTCACTTCATGTAGAGTTGATGACACTGTCTTCTGAAGAATAGGGACAAATTCTTCCACAGGGGAAAACGCATTTGGTGCCAGAACTTGGTACAGGCTCAGCTTCTTGGCTGCACCAAAAAATAAAAATGAAAAAGGACATAGAAATTGTTTCCATCAGATCCCAGGCTGGGTCAGAACAGCACCCACGCTGAAAGGCTTGGTCAGGGCTTGAATGGGAGACCCCCCAACTTATGCTACTGTAATTTCCATGGGAGAAGGAAGCTGAGATACAAATACGTATCAACAAGCAATTAAGCATTGAGCAAAGTTGGTTTTATTAGTTGCTGTAGATTTTCTGGGCTGTATGGCCGTGGTCTTGGCATTGTAGTACCTGACATTTTGCCAGCAACTGTGATGGCATCCTCAGAGGTAGAACAGAGAAAGATGGAGTACTCTCTGTGTCAATGTAAGAAGAAAAATGGTAGGCAGGTAATTTATATCTATTCAGGAAGATGGGGTAGGGCTGAGTCACTATCTTGTAGGAGTTTCTCAGGCTGTGACATGCTAATGGAGGAGCTTTCCTGAGGAGGTTCTTTTGCATATGGATTGGCTGTTGAAATTCTAATCTTATTTGTCTACATAAAGTTGGTTTCATTCCCCACAAAACCCCACAAAACCTTACCTTTCAGCCCGTTGGTTTTTAACCATTCTGCTGAAGTTTTGGGCAGGAATTCTGGGATTTGTATCACAAGAGATCCTTCGTGGTTCGGTGGCTTTGGCAGTGAGCTGGCTGGAGAAAACGGCACAACCTCTGTGGAGCTCTAAACAGATATTTAAAATTGGGACCCTCTGAGTCAGCTGGATTTAAAACACACACACACACAAAACACCCCGTTCTGGTCCTCCCCCTGCCCCCTCCCCCTGCATAAAGGACAGCTTGGGGCTAGAAAAGGTGCTGGACATGGAAATCAAAACGGCCTAGGGATTGTACAGCCTTCCCTCTGAGGAAAAGCCTTTTCAATTTACAAAGAGACATCTCAGATGAAATGTGATAAAGTTTATGTAAATATGCATGGGGTGGGGAAAGCAGATAGAGAACTTTCTTTCCTTCTCAAAAAAACATTAGAATCTGGTCACCTAATCAAGCTGTTGGGAAGGAGAGACAGAAATTAAGCACTTCTTCACACTGCCCACAACTAACTTGGCCCCTAAGCCGAGATGGCCTTAAAAGGAGGATTAGACACGTACCCAGAGAATAACAGCTATTGCCCATGAAGGATGAAGGGAAGCTTCCTGTACAGGGGCAGTATACCTTTGAATATCAGTTGTTGTTGGAGGGTAACAACACGGGTAGGCTTTGGCCTCTGTGCCCTACATGGAGGCCTTCTGGGTACCTGAGGAAAACAACTACTGGACTAGATGGACCACTGGTCCGATCCAAGCAGGGCTCTTATAATCTTAACAAAAATCAATCAGGCACTTACCTCTGGCATTAAACTAAAACGTGCATGGCCCATGAACCTTTCCTTATAGATTTTATTTATGACGTTGAGCAAGTCCTCAGATTTTCTGCGCTCACTACGGATCATGCCCAGATCACTGCTGTCATATCTCTGAGGCCACCAGGACAAAAGAGGGAACAAAAAACCCAATCAGATTTCTTTTTGATTGCTGCCACTGTTGTAACATCAACAAAGTGGAATCTTGGGAATAAAATGGGGAGGGGGGAGCGTCAAGCCAGAAAAAGAAGACGAGGAGGAGGTTGGATTTATACCCCATCCTTCACTACACAAAGGAGTCTCAGAGCGGCTTACAATCTCCTTTCCCTTCCCTTCCTCTCCCCACAACAGACACCCAGTGAGGTAGGTGGGGCTGAGAGAGCTCTTTCAAGAACTGCTCCTGAAAGAACTTGTGACTGACCCAAGGTCACACCAGCAGCTGCATAGCTCTCAGTATGCCCCCGGAAGAGTGTTACACTCAGGGAACAAGAACCTCCTGGTGGTCGCTGGCCCGAGAGAGATCCGGCTGTCCTCAGCCAGGGCCTCGGCTTTTTCCTCCCTGGCTCCTGCCTGCTGGAACTCTCGGCCAGAAAACATCCGTGCCCTGAGGGAATTACTACCTTTCCGCAGGTCATGCAAGGCAGAGATGTTCCTCCGGGCATTTGGTTGAGGACAGCGATGAGACAGTATGACATCTGGCACTCTCATATGCTCTCCCAAACCCTCGTAAACCCCACCCCACCCCTGGGAGGCTGGGGAGCTGAATTTTTTCCTGCCATCTTGGACTGCATACCGTTTTATTTATTGGGTAGTTTTTGGGTAGTTTTAATGAGGGTTTTAATTTAAATTGTGTATTGTATGGTATTCTGTTGTGAGCCGCCCTGAGCCCTACTTGTAGGGAAGGGCGGCCCAGTAAATCTAATTTAAAAATAAAGAAATAAATGTGGAGGAGTGGAGAGCCAAACCCGGTTCTCCCAGACTAGAGTCCACGCTCCTAACCACTACACCAAACTGTAGCACAAATGGACTCTTTTTATTCCAGAAATCAAACAGATTTTCTTCTGTGACGCCTAAGAGGGTGTACTGCAAGCTTGTCTGGGGTCCAGAGGAAATCATGCTTGGACCTTGTATCTCAGATGACGCATGACCCAAATCATCGGTTCCCATGAACCCTGCCCGTTTGGGGGAGTTGGCATCCCAAGAACCTTTCAGAACAGAGCAGCCTCGTGGCCGGGGCACAGTCAGACCTACCTGGTCTCTTGTGGAGCAGCTGTGGTAACTGCCGCCAACAGCTTCAGCGACGCTTTTTAAAACAGCCTGCGTGTGAATGGCAAGAAAGGAAATAGTTGGCCACAGAAGCAGGATGGCATGTAGACAGGGTTGCCAACTTCCAGGTAGTGGCTGGATATATCCTGGGATTAGAACTGATTTCTGGGGGACAGAGATCAGTTCACATGGAGAAAATGGCCATTTCGGAAGGTGGATTCTATGGTGTCATACCCCATTGGAGTCCCTCCCCTCCCCAAGCCTCCCCCCCCTCGGCTCTGCCTCAAAATTCCCAGGTATTTCCCAACCCAGAGCTGGCAACTCCATGACTAGACCAGCTCTTCATTCTACTCCTGTCCCACAGAAAGGGCTCAGCAGCTATGTACAGTCAGGCGGGCAGACTACTATGAAGTTAGAAAAATGTAAAAAGACCTCCCCCGAGTTGGTCTTTGCTGCTGTTTGTCTAGTTTATTATTTTATTTCTGTTGTTTACTTCATTTACGCGACACCTTTCTTCCCCACGGGCACCCAAAGCATTTTACACAGCTCCCCTCTCTTTCCCTTAATGCTCGTAACAACACTCTGAGGTAATTTAGGCTGAGAGAGAGTGACGAGGCCGAGGTCACCCAGTGACCCAAGCACAGGTGGCTTTGAAAGGGGATTAGACAGATTCATGGAGGACATCTCCGTCAGCAGGTAACTAGCCCTGGTGACTAGAGGGAACCACCATCTTCAGAAGCAGCAAACTTCTGAACCCAGTGTGCCAGGAGGCAACATCAGGGGAAGGCCTCAGCCTCCGTGCCCCGTTGTGGGACCTTCAGAGGAACCAGTTGGCCGCTCTGTGAGAAGGGATGCTGGACTAGAGAGACCCTCACTGGTCTGATCCAGCAGGGCTCTTCTGACGTTCAGTGAGCTTCCGTGGCGGAGTGCGGATTCCAGGCTGGGTCTCCCAGTTCCTAGTTTGACGCTCTAAACACCACACCGCACTGCCTCTAGTTGCCTCAGCCTCATCCCCACCCATTTATATGTGCAGGTAGCACACAGCTCTTCCTGGCAATAAAAGGGAGACGTATTTTCAGAGCAATCACAGGGAGAAATTAAACTTATGTGACACAAATTGCCTTCTCTCAGCCTGACCTACCTCATAGGGCTGTTGTGAAGATAAAATGGAGGAGGGGAGACTGGAGGAAGGATAGAAAAGGCAGTCAATAGACACACTGGCATCACCTGTTGTTACAAATGCCCAGCGATAGGATTATACAGTGCCTTCCCACGAGGAAGTTCATCTACCCTACAGCCTGCCCTGCTGGATTTATCTACTCCTGCATGCTGTCTTGCACAGGGGCCGTACAGAATTGCCTGGATAGCCAACGAACAGGACCTAGAGGCCAAGGCCTTCCCCTGATGTTGCCTCCTAGCACTGGTATCCAGAGGGTTACTGTCCTTTTAGCTATTTTAGATTCTGATGGCACCCTCCTTCACACATCCACCCAATCCCCATTTTCTGCTTTACTGATCCAGTATGTTGATTTCTCCTGATGCTTGCCTTGGATCTGTTGCAGGGGTGGAAACCAGTCAGAGGGTCAAAAATACTGATTTTGCTGACCAAAATTCCAAAAAACCTGACCAATTACTGACCAATTTAATACTAGCCTATTGATAAGTTAATGTTTTAAAAGTAAAACTAAGACTTAATTAAAAATGATTATTATCTGGCCTCCACCATCCCCATAGCCAGCCATCACACATCTTTTTATTGAATTTCTAAAATTAAGATAGGACAATGTTTATTTATTTACAAAATTTAAGGCAAAAAAAAGATTCCCTTTTAAAAATACTTACATACTGCAGATAATAAAACAGCAAAACGTATTAAAACCATACATCAAGTAATCATTATGACAACAAGACATAATTACTGTAAGGTAAGACTTGTTGTTGCTTTTACTTTGGTTTTTTGATGAAAAAAGAAGATACTAATGAACTTTTTTATTTCTCAACCGTTTTCTGCACTGCATCCACAAGCATTTTTTTTCTTGTCCTCTTCTTCCATTGCTTTCTCCACTCCTTCTAGCATGAGCTGTACCGTGTTGAATCCCACAATATCCTTTTTCTCAGCAGCCTCCCTTACACGTTTGGTTGGCTCACTTAGCAGTGTTCGAGCAATCATCCTCTTCTCGTTCTGTTGTCTCAGCTTTTTCAGTTTTGCTTCCTTCTCTTGTATGCTATCCTTTTCACTGTCTATCTTCTTAAACCTTTCTAACTCCTCTGCCTTTCCCCTTTCTTTTCTTTTTCTGTTTGCTTCCTCTCTTTAATGACACACTGTTCATCGCAATATTGCTTGTAACGACCATGAGCTGCTCTTGCTATCTGTAAAAGCTCCTATGTGATATTAACATGGTATACCTTGTTTTTGTATTCATGATATAAAGTTTCTTCGAAAATTTCTTCGATCCCTTTCATTGGTCAAAAAGCATCCAGATTTTGAAAACCCTCTTTCTATGTCCGCACTACCATGCGATAATGATAAGCCTGCTTTCCACCACCTTGGTAACCAGTGGGTATTCTGGATCTCCAGATGGGTTTGTCTTTTCAAAGAACTGATTCCAGTATGTATCTATGTGGCACGTTTCACTGGCAGTTTCATCTTCAAGTCTAAGAAGTTCCCATTCATCTGCAATCATGTCCAGTAGAATATCCATCAGGAGTGCTGCTACTACTTTCATTATAGCCTTGTGGGTTCCTTCCTTGACTCTCTGTGCCGGAGCTAAACATTGAAGATATTTGAGGATGGGCTTGTCCAAAGATGACTTGGAGTAAAAGGTCTTTGCAGGTTGCTGTGAAATTTTTTTTTTGCTCCCGTTAAAAAGAGTAGCTGCTCCTTTTTCAGAAAGTTTTTTCAGTTCATCACGGATTCTACTTTCACGGATTTACTTCTCTCACAGGTATGCAGTGCTTATCACTGAGAGCTTCAAGAGACAATGGTGCTGAACTCTTACAAACACGATTCACTATGGTTCTTGTGAGTGTTTTTAGTTCGCTGTGCATCACATGCACCAAAGGCTCTTTTTTCTGGAACTCCGATAAACTTTGTAAATAAGCAAACATTCGTGCAACAAGACATCATTATGTTTCTATACTTTGTGGAAGATTTCACCCAATCACTTTTACTCTTAGGAACAAAGTCCTTAAAGGACTTCATAACTGAACTGAAAACGATCTGTCTTCTCACTGAGAAGGCATCCTGTTTCCCCCAAAATGCAGAAACGAAAACAAAAAAAACACAAACTGCATTCACAAATCCAAAGAAATACTGACTTTGCTAACCAATATTTTAAAAAACTGACAAATTACTGACCAAGCTGAAAAAACTGACTCTTACTGATTCTACTGACCACCTTCCACCCCTCCGTTAATCTGATGCGTCACCAGGCTGGTGTGTGGTCTAATTTCTGTAGCTTATCGGTTTGCCAGCTCTGGATGGGGAAATATCTGGAGATTTGGAGGGGGGGGGGGCTGGAGCCTGGGGAGGGTGGGGGTTGGGAAGGGGTGGGAACTCAGCAGGGCACAGTGCCATAGAGCCCACCTTTTAAAGCAGCCATTTTCTCCAGGGGAACTGATCTCTGTTGTCTGGAGATAAATTATAACAGCAGGTGATCTCCATGTTGGCAACCCTTCCTGTGGATCTCATTTGTATTCTGTTATACTCCACTTTGAGGGGTCCCCAACCTTTTTGAGCACTTTTGGAATTCTGACACAGGTCGATAGGCGCTAGGGATGCCAGACCCCCGGTGGAGGTCTCCCACTGCCAGACCCCACCTCCCCCCAAAAGGGAGGAGCACCCGGCATTTCAGCGACATGCCTATGTGACCCAGAAGTTACATCGGCACGTTGGAAACATCAGGGGGGGAGGGATGCTCTGGTTTTTGGGCAAAAACTCTGTGGTAGAAGCTAATTCTACCATAGAGTTTTGCCCCAAAACCAGAGTCCCTCCTCCCACATCCCCAACGTGCCTTTGTCACTTCTGGGTCATGCTAGGGTTGCCAGGTCCAATTGTCACGCCGGTGCGGGGATTGGGGGGCATCCCGTGAAGAGGAAGGAATGTTGTGCGACATACATATATCTCCTGGAAGTGACGAAGGCACACCGGTGCCATCAGGGGCGACGCTCCGGTTTTTGGGCAAAACTCTGGTAAGATTGCCCTCTAACCATAGTGTTTTGCTCAAAACCAGAGCATCTCTCCCCCTCCCCCAACGTCACCAATGTGCCTATGTCACTTATAGGTGACATCTGCATGTTGCACACACCATCACTGTTTGGATGGGGGAGAGAATTTCCTCCCACTGGCCAGCTGACCACCGGAAGGCAGGAGCCCGTGAAAGCAGGGGATCCCCCTGCCCCCACCTGGGGAATCGTAGACCTTGGTCACGTAGGCATGTCACTGAAATGGTGGGCATTCCTCCCTACTCTCAGTAAGCACCCCCCCACTCCCCGCCAGCTGCAACCCAAGTAGGCACAACCACAGAATGGTTGCCACGCGCGGTGGAGCCACGTACAAAAAGGAAGGCCAAGAGCAGGGGAGGAGAGGGCTAATTTAAAAGAGATACACTGGGAAAGAGGAGCAAGGGAGACTAAAACCAACACTATGGTGGCAGCTACTGCTGCTGCAACAATGTTTTAGTCTACACAGCTAATTGGATCTTCAACAGCCAATCAGAAGCCCCGCTGGGTGAATGCCCCACCCGGTCCCACCCAGTTTCTAAAAATCCTGGGTAGGCACCAGAAAGGTGTTGGGGGGCACCAGGTTGGGGAGCCCCGGTGTATAATGACTTCACTGAAAAACAGCACAGAAACGTGGTAAATGCGCTCCAAGCAAAAGTGGCGCCAGGGTCTAGGTCTGCTTCAAGGGAACCCAGCGGGAGAAGCACGAAAGGGCAACTTACGGGAGGCACCTGGCTGCTGCACTCGTAGGCGACCGTCTGGATCAGCAGCTCTCTCCCCAGCGTACATTGCTGGATATAATCAGACAAGATTTCGGAGGACTGATCAGGGCTGGTTTAAAACAGACACATGTAAGTATCAGTTCAGCAAATGGAAGACAGAAACGGGCAGAGACACTGCTGTATTCCCTCATGGCCAACCCACTAAAGAAAAGGTTCAAAAGTGCAACACTCTCCTATGTCCGTGACAAAGCTTATGTCAAAAAGTGGCTGGGCTCTTGCTCAGTGGTCGACTGTTTCCATAAGATTAGTGCGGGGCGTTGTCTGCATGCCCCTCAAGAATAACAGTTCCGTGTGGTCAAGTGGCAGCCAGGTTATGGCTACCCCTCAGGGGGTGTTCAAGGCAGGAGATGAGCAGAGGCGGTTTGAAGAAGAGGAGATTGGATTTATACCCCGCCCTTCACTACCCGAAGGAGTCTCAGAGCAATTTACAATCTCCTTTCCTTTTCACAACAGATACCCTGTGAGGTAGGTGGGGCTGAGAGAGAGCTCTCTCGAAAACTGCTCCTGAGAGAACAGCTCTGAGAGAGCGTGTGACTGACCCAAGGTCACACCAGCAGCCTCATGTGGAGCAGTGGGGAACCAAACCCAGTTCTCCCAGATTAGAGTCCGCGTTCCTAACCACTACACCAAACTGCCATTGCCTGCCTTTGCGGAGCAGCTCCAGACTTCCTTGGTGGTCTCCTATCCAAGGGCAAACTGTGGCTGACCCTGCTTAGCATCTGATTTCTAATGAGGTGGGGCTAGCCAGGGCTTTCAAACTTCTGCATACCCCTTACAGGATATCTATTTCCTCTGCGTCAAGCATAGCCGATTACCATTTGATTTTCCTTTCTCTCTATATTTCCCCCCTTAACCTTTTTTTGGCTGGTTGTGGGTTAATTTCCTGCCCCCCTTCCACCCCTACAGATTTCCAAGATAAACCTGGGGCCTGATCCTGCATATTCTTATGCTTACTTGAACAGTGTTTGAGACTCATACATGGATGCACTCTCAGTGGACCTTTTCACATCACCGTTCTAAACCGGATGCTATTCGTTGTTGGCCCGATTTCAAGTAAAGCGATACAGGGATGGGGGTTTCATACAGCAAATTTCCTTCTGTTAATGAGCCATCTCTGAAGCACTATTGCCATTTTAAACAGTGCCGCTTCCCGCCCCCCCTTTTTTGACCCACGATCTTCCTTGGACTCTTTTTTTATGTTCTAATGTGGGCACTATAGCACCAAACTGCTATAGCACTGAAGTGCCCACTGAAGTGCTATAGCGGCACCACTGAGATGCATTGACTATAGCACTCATCTTAGAATGATTTTTTAAAAGCACAAGGAAGATTGCGCAGCAAAAAAAAGGGTGGGGGGAAAGCGGTATTGTAGGAAGTGCTAAGGACATCTTAAGCAGCACGCCACCGTGATTCAGAAGTGCAATGAAGGGGTTGAAAACGGAAAAAAACAGTTTCCCTCAAAAGCGGCTCAACCACATTTTGCTAACCCGATGCAAGCAGGTTTGTATGAACAGGCAAATAAATTCTGCTAGCAGCCAGCTACTAAAACGGGTCTGTCTGAAATGACAGAAAAAATCCATTAGCAACCATCTACTAAAACGGAATACAAAAGGCAGTTTGAAAAGATTCAGTGCGTTAGTTTCTCCCTTTGTTTATTTATTTATTACATTATATTTATTAATCACCTCATCCCCACAACTGCAAGGCTCCAGGTGATGTACAAATTTTAAAACCACAAAAACCGTATCCAGCAACTTATCCAGTGACCAGAGCAAGAGGCTAAAATTCCTTGCATTTCCGTCCCATATCGGGTCTGTGGGTGCTTCGCAAGCACAGGAGAGGGAGTAAGCGCCGTAGAGGAGCAGAGGATCCAGGCAGGGTGCCAGCCATGATGTAAACCGTCGCTGTCCTCAACCAAATACCTGGCAGAACGTCTCTGCCTTGCAGGCCCTGTGGAATTGCATAAGATCCCGCAGGGCCCTGATGTGATTTGGCAGAGTTCCACCAGGTTGGGGCCAGGACCGAAAAGGCCCCGGTCAAGGACAGCCGGGTCTTCCCTAGGGCTGGGGACCACCAGCAAGTTGCTCTGTGAAGAGTGCAATGCTCTCCCAGGGGCGTAAAAGTCATCTATAAAATATTACAAAAAATATATATAATGTTGTATCATCTATGATTTTCCGGACACCTCCAGATGAGGCTTCCTTTCGCAAACAGTCGGGATGCTCAGGGCTCAGTTGCTGCAAGTGAAATCAGAGCCACACGCTCAGACAGGGACCTACCAGCTCCCCACGATGATGACGAGGGCGTCCAGGCCCTTCAGCATGAGAGCCTTCTTCAGCGCCTTCAGCAGGTTGCAGCCTCCGCTGGGCTTTAGCGCCTTCACCCATTGCCTGGCCTCATATAAACTAGGAAGGGGAAAGAGAAGAAAATGGGAAACTATGTGTGGCACAAAACCTCTTGGGACTCATTTATTTGCCTTATTTATACTCCGCCTTTCTCCCCAGTGGGGACCCAAAGCGGCGTACGTTGTTCTCCTCTCCTCCATTTTATCCTCACAACAATCCTGTGAGGTGGGTCAGGCTGAGAGAGTGAGACAGGCCCAAGGGCACCCATTGAGCTTCCACGGCACAAGCAGGGATCTGGGCTGGGGTCGCCAGGATGTCAGTCTGACACTTTTAGCACCTACACCATGCGGGATATATGTGCTGCATAGTCAGAACAAAATGTCACCTCAACAACCAGATTTCTGTTGGTTACAGGGAGTCCCTGGTTTACTTCCATCAGTTTCTTTTACCCGGAAACTAGGCCAACCCACTGAATGAGGAGGCCTAGCTGAAGCTCTGACCCCATTTAAGCGTCAAGCGGCTCATGGCTTACACATCCATGTTGATGGGCTTGGACTCCTCCCAAAGAGGCGAGACCTCGGTACCGAAGGAAAGAAAATACAGGCGCTTCACGTAGCACAACTGCTCATCAACTAAACACTGGGGGAACAAAATTTGCAACTTTGAGTCAATAAATAAACCCAGGCAAAACTTCAGGCAGCATGTACCAAGCGGGAGGAAAGCGCTGCCATTTGTTATGCAGGCTGAACGTCAGAGCGATGTTCCAAGCAGCCCAGAACGGAGTTCTGCAGAGAGAGAGCTGCCTTCCCGGAAGACACACCTCCCCAGTCTGACACCCTGTACCACCTCTTGCCAAGCCTACGATGAAGCACCAGCGCTTACATGTGCTTCAGTGATCTTACCAGGAGATCTTTTTGGAAATCAAGGAGTCTTGGCCCACAAGTGATATCAGACGTATCAATCAGAACCCCAATTCTGCTCCCGTGTATAATGCCAAACAGCTAAAGGAAGAGGAAAGGAAAATGGAGAAAACCATGTCTTGTAACAATCAAATTCTGATCCCTAGCAATTGCTGGCCTACATCCCAACTTTCTGTTGTAGCCACCTGCAAACTAAACCACTAGAACAAAGTTTGAATCCAGCGGCATCTTGAAGACCAACAAAGTATAATTCTGAGTACAAGCTTTCGTGTGTATGCACACTTCTTCAAAGTTGGTCTGATGCAATAGAACAAAGTTTGAGTCCAGCGGCACCTTGAAGACCAACGAAGTATAATTCTGGGCATCAGCTTTGGTGCGCATGCAAACTTCTTAGAAGTTGGTCTGAAGCAATACAACAAAGTTTGAGTCAAGTGGCACCTTTATAACACATTCTGGGTACAAGCTTCTGTGTGCAGGTCTTTCACATCACCTACTGCCCGGTCCATTTAACTGGAGATGCCAGGGATTAAGCCAGGGACCTCCTGTGTGCCAAGCAGATTCTCTACCACTGAGCCAAGGGCCCATTCCCAAGGGCAGTTTCAGATCAAGAAAACAGCATCTGTGGGGAGGCTTAAATCCCTCCCCCCCCCAAAGTTCCATGGTCCCACTGTGAATCAGGCCTCCCCACCTGCCTGGGAATTAAGTTCCAAACACAGAACTATCCAAGCCCATCTGGTTGCAGGGACTTTGTAGCATGCCAGTTGGCCCTGAGCTATGAATCAGGCTGTTCCATGCTCAGCCACTTTCACATACTTACAGAGTGACTGATTTCTCACAACCCGCTGCTCCGCCCCTGCTCTTTCCTTTCCCGATTGCATGCATCCATTTCTCACTATGTGCTTCGCGGCTGCATTTTGTCCCCCAGCTTTGCCTGATTTCCCCCGTGTCTTCTAGATCTTTAAAAAACAGGCTGTGAGTCAAAATGCGGCCGCGCAGCACATAGTGGGAAATTGACACGTGCAATCGGGGGAAAAGGGAAGAGCGGGGGCAGAGCAGCGACTTGTGCGAAATCAGTCAGTGTCTTTAGATAAACCACTCTATGAACACAAGTGAAGCTGCCTTTTAGTAAATCAGACCCTTGGTCCATCAAGGTCAGTGTCTGTGGCAGGGGATGAGCTTTTGGAAGTCGCTGCTCTTCTTCCGTGAGTCACTTGCTCTGCTTCTCAGTGACTCACGAAAGCTCCTACCCTGGACACTCTTGCTTTTTTCTACTGCTACAGACAGACTAACATGGCTACCCATCTTGATCTAAGGTCTGTATTGATCCAGGTGGGTAGCTGTGTTGGTCTGAAGCAGTAAAACAAAGTTTGAGTCCAGTGGCACCTTCGAGACCAGCAAAGTTTCATTCCGGGTATCAGCTTCTGTGTGCAAGCCAGGTCAGCCTTGTCTGCTCAGACTGGCAGCAGCTCTCCAGGTTCTCAGGCAGAGAAGGGTCTTCCACATCACCTGCCACCAGATTTGTTAACTGGAGATGCCGGGGATTGAACCTGGAACTTTCTGCATGCCAAGCAGATGCTCTGTCACTGAGCCATGGTCCCTCCTGTATCACAGCAAGCAAGTTGCTTCATTAGCAGACGCACACCCCGCCCCAATTTGGCAGGCCGGGATATGCGCTTTGAAACAGGAGCTGCATTCTCTAGCCACCAACGAGCACCACATACATTAGTCAGCATGATATAACAAAATCCTGCTGCAACGAGTTCCACAGGCTAATGGTGGGCTGCACAAAGCAGCGCAAGTCTGAAACCAAAGCAGCCCATCTGAAACTTCTTTCTTCTCTTGTGTAGTGCACAGCCTCTGGGTAGCGGAGGTTTTTAATTTTATAAAAATGGATATTTTTCAGTTTCTGCTTTTATGACTTCAATGGGTATTTTCTTTTTTTTATTTGAATAGACTGAGCCCAATTACCTTTCTGCTGTCTTGTAATAGCCACTGGATCCGTTTGTCATACAGATCGATCGCTCTGGAAGGGGCAAACAGAGAGCAAGCTCAGATCGGTTGGCTTGGTGCGGCAGAGCGAGAGGTGGGTGGATGGTCTTATTTATTCCACATCACGATTTAGCTGGGAGAATACACAAAGCTGCCTTCTCCTCCTGAGTCAGGTCGTCATTCCCAAATAGCAGAAGCTCTCTAGAATCTTGGAAAGAGGTCTGCCTCACTCTAGCTAACAGGAGACACCAGGGAATGAACCTGGAACTTCCTGCATGAGAGACCATGAATGAAACTTCATTTAGACCCCACCTTACTCCCCACTGGAGACACAAAGCGAGCTACATTTTATCCTCACAACAACCCTTCGAGGCACGTTCATCTGTGGGTGGGTGTGATTGCCCCCGGGTCACCCAGCAAAGCTAGGATTTGAACCTGGCTCTCCCAGATTCTAGTCCAACACTACAACCAATGCTCCCTCTAAGCTGTGGAGTCTTGTGAGCAAAAATTCCACTTTGTGAGCTACTGGCATTGAAGCTGTGAGTGTTTTGACTACTGCATAAATTAGTTTGCTCTGGAGCCATCCTTCCTGAGCTCAGAGAAAAATGTGTGAGCCGGAGGCTAGAAAACTGTGAGCTAGCTCACACTAACTCAGCTTAGAGGGAACACTGACTACAACCCTTGCTTCGCATTTGCTCTGATTCTCATTTTGTTTAATTCTGCTAGCTGGGGCTCTCTGGCAGGCTGGGGTCTTAACGGTGGCCCTGTTTCTTGGCCCAGAAACTGGGAAACACCACCCTGCATGCAACCATTCAGCAAAGCTGGGCGCCTTCCTACAAGTTAAGGCGCCTCCTTCCCACTTTTCCACCAGCAGAAGTGCTGCTTCATTTGGAAGAAGGCCTCCAATGTGGCTGGTATGACCAGCAAAGCCCGCCACTGTTCCATAATGGTATCTGATGATCGATCCGGGGCGGGGGGGGGGGGTAGCCATGTTGGTCTGGAGCAGCAGAACAAAGTTCGAGTCCAGTGGCACCTTCAAGACCAACACTGTTTAATTCAAGGTATAAGCTTTTGTGTACAGGCACACTTCCTCAGATACAGTGAAACAGAATTTCCTCAACCATTACCTCTAGAAAGAGAGAGGGTGGGGGAGGGTTAGTTGCCAGAATGGGCCAATTAGAGTCAAGACAGAGACAGAAACTTATTTTATTTTATTTATTTTTATTTTGGGATTTGTATCCCGCCCTCCCCGCAAGCGGGCTCAGGGCGGCTCACATGGGCCCACGGCCAATCAAACATTAAAACATGTAAAATCATTAAAACGTTCATATAAACATAATACAATTAAATACATTAAAACATATAAAAGCTTCCATAGTATCGTTTCTGATGGCGGCTAGATGATTCTAATTGGCTGTTCCTGGCAACTAACACCCCCCCTCTATATGTAATGGTTGAGGAAATTCTGTTTCATTGTATCTGAAGAAGTGTGCATGCATATGAAAGCTTATACCTTGAATAAAACTTTGTTGGTCTTAAAGGTGCCACTGGCATCTGATAAAGGGAGCTTGGACTCTTGAAAGCTCACACCCCCAAAATCTTGTTGGTCTTTAAGGCGCTACTGGATTCGAATCTAGCTCTTCTCCTGCAGACCAGCACGGCTGCCCTCTGAAACTGTTCCATCATAGTAACTGGTATTCCATAGCAGAGGCCAGGGCTTTGACAAAAGAATTCTCAACATTGTCCAAAAAGTACAATTTCCTCAGAGTCCTTTGAGTGGGAATCAGAAGCCAGCATAATCCAGCCGGCTGACACTCCCACGGCTGCTCTGGATACTTACGAGTGCAGCCGGGATTCAAAATCGCCAACGGCCTCTGTGGTGAACTCCATCTGCTCTGCATTGTTTGCATCCCTGAAAGCAAAGCATCGGAAAGGTGAAGAGCAGAGCAGAGCCAGACTGCCAGCCTGGAAGGGAGAGGACCCCAGACTTACAGCGTGACCGTGCCTCTCTTCATCAGATCTTCCAGGGTAAGCTTCATGCTTTCTAAACCGTAACTCTGCAACCAGTCATTGGTAGCCTTCAGTCCAGAACAGATCACTGCTGTATTCTTCACTCTCTGTTGGCCAAAAGAAGACAAAAGTAAGCCCAGAGGCAGGAAGAATGATATGAAAAGATACTCCCTCCTTCCTTCCTTCCTTCCTTCCTTCCTTCCTGACTTCCTTCCTTCCTCCCTCCCTCCCTCCCTCCCTCCCTCCCTCCCTCGCTCTGCTCCTCAGACCCACAGGTCTTGAGTAGAATTGATCTACTCCAGCTAAGAATTAAAGGAAGAACTCAAGCCAGAGAGGACAGGCTATGCTATGTTAGAGAGGGTGTCTTGTCATCAGCTGCCCAAACTTGCATGGCCTGAACAAGGAATTTAGCTAAAAAAAGTGTATTTGCTGACCTAGGATCCCTTAAAATGTTAGTAACTAAAATGTCTAGGGGGAGGCTCGTTTCTCTGGGGCGTAAATGGCTTGATCCATTTCTATCAAGCCTCTTTATACCATGGCCATCGAAATAAAACATAAATCATAGAATCACAGAGTTGGAAGGGGCCATCCAGGCCATCTAGTTCAACCCCCTGCTCAATGCAGGATCAGCCTAGAGCAGTGGTTCTCAACCTTTCTAATGTCGCGACCTTTTAATACAGTTCCTCATGCTGTGGTGACCCCCAACCATAAAATTCTGCCAACACACACAACAATGAAGCTACTTTTTCAGATGTTTTCTCTTGCATGGCAGTTAGCACCAAACCACTTTAATACAGACTTTAGACACACAGATATTTGCAAGCTAGTCCCAACTAGACACAACAAACACTCAGGCTTCAGACTTACTTTTCTTCAACAGAAGATGCCATGAGAAAACAAAGGTAGGTGGGGGGGAGAGGCTGTTGCAGGTAGGGGAGAGAGAGAGAGAAAGGTAGGGGGAGAGAGAGAGAGAGAAAGGAGGAAGAGAGGGGGGAAGAGAGAGAGAGAAAGGGGGGAGAGAGAAAGGGGAAGAGAGAGAGGGGAGAGAGAGAGAAAGGGGGGAGGGGAGAGAGAGAAAGGGGGAAGAGAGGGAGAGAGAAAGGTGGGGGAGAGAGGGGGGGAAGAAAGGTAGGTAAGTGGGAGCGGCTTTTGCCGCCTTTCCTGGGCTCTGCGCTTCAGTGCGGAGCCTAGGGAAGGTGGCAGGGGAGTGGCTTTTGCCACATTTCCTGGGCTCTGCGCTTCGGCGCGGAGCCTAGGGAAGGCGGCGGGGGGGCCGCTTTTGCCACCTTTCCTGGGCTCCGCTCTTCGGCGTGGAGCCCAGGGAAAGTGACAGCGGAGCACCCTAAAGGTGGCGGCGGGGAGGGGGAAGTGGCCATTGACTTACCTGCTGGCTTCTTCCTCCTCGTGGCCCCTGCTGGAAGGGCTGCTGGAAGCAGGGGGTGGGGCTCCAGCCCCAACCAACTCCTGCTCTTTGCCCTTAAAGGGAAAGCTCCCTTTGAGGGCAAAGAGCCGAAAGGCCAGACCTCGTACTCGATCGAGCGCAGGGCCTTTTCCTGCCAGCGGGGAGGGGCAGGGTGGGCTTGGACGCCAGCCGGCGACCCCTGTGGAATGGTCGTTCGACCCCAAAAGGGGTCCCGACCCACAGGTTGAGAACCACTGACCTAGAGCGTCACTGACAAGGGTTTGTCCAGCCGCTGCTTCAAGACTGCCAGTGAGGGGGAGCTCACCACCTCCTGAGGCAGCTGGTTCCATTGTTGCACAATTCTGACTGTCAAAAAGTTTTTCCTAATCTCCAGCCGGAAACCTTCCTGCCCTTAATTTAAACCCATGATTGCGAGTCCTCTCCTCTGTTGCCAACAGGAACAGCTCCCTGCCCTCCTCTAAGTGGCAGCCCTTCAAATACTTCAAGAGAGCAATCCTGTCCCCCCTCAGCCTCCTCAGCGGGCTTGTTTTTTTACTGTTTATTCAATACGACTTTGTGTTTATTGACTGAACACTGAAAAGCCAGTCTCACAGTCAAGTATGCTGTAGGTGGGACAGATATAATCAAATAAATTTCCTTCACTGAAACTCACTGCCTTACCAAAAGATCGTGCGCCTGGTTAATATGAGTAATCAATAAACCGTGGTCAGATTCACAATCAGGTAGCGAAATGGTCTGCCATGGTCTTCGGCCTTCTGGCGCAGGGTTCTTGGAGCCTGCATTTACCCTGCAAAAAAGAGAGAAAGAATTCATAATGCATCGTTATAAAATATTATGCTAAGGGGTGAGTCCAGATTAGGGCTGCCAGCTGCAGGCTGGGAAATATGTGAAGATTTGGGGCTGGAGCCTGAGGAGGGCGGGGTTTGGGGAGAGGCGGGACTTCAGTGGGGTCTAATGCCATACAGTCCACCTCCCAAAGCGGCCGTTTTCTTCAGGTGATCTGATCTCTGTTATAAGATTGGTAGGAAAAGGCTTCTCATTTACATGTTTCCCATAATGACTGGTTTCCTATTTACATATTTGCCAATAAGGAAGTAACTGGTTTCACACTCAAATGCTTGCCATCTAAGGAAACTATGGAGTGTGGCTGCGTAGGAATGATTGACAGATACAATGTTATATAAGGGCAGCATTTCCCTTCAGTCTGTGAATCACTGGGCTGGCTTTTCCTTTTATTTGAATTTTCAAAAATTCTCCTGTCACTAAGAAGAAGATATTGGATTTATACCCTGCCCTTCACTGCCCAAGGGAGTCTCAGAGCAGCTTACAAACTCCTTTCCCTCCCCCTCCCCACAACAGGCACCCTGTGAGGTAGGTGGGGTGAGAGAGCTCTGAGATGACTGTCCTTGAGAGAACAGCTGGTACAGAGCTATGGCTTGCCCAAGGTCATCCAGCAGCTGCGTGTGGAGGAGTGGGGAATCAAACCTGGCTCTCCCAGATTAGAGTCTGCACACTTAACCACTGCACCAAACCACTACCTTGCCTGTTGTGTCTTACTGGGACGGGCACACCAGAACAGAACCCCTTGTCTTACACTGTCACCCGGAGATCTGTTGTAATCCCAAGAAATCCCCAGCCACTACCCTGGAGGTTGGCAACCCTATTCCAGATGTCATATGTGGCGGCACCAGACTCCCATTCTCCGGCAGAGTCTGCCCCAAGTCAGGGGTTCACACTGGAAATCAACACTCTTCCCCCGCTGACCTCTAGGCATCAACGTTGTTTCGCCCTCACAGAGAGGCCGTGGGGTAGCCAGGCGCTGGGTGGGGCCCACAGACCTCCCAGAATTACAACAGATCTCCAGACAAAAGACATCCGTTCCCTGGATAAGATGGCAGCTTTGGAGGGTGGACTCTATGGCAGTGTACAGATACAAATATTTATTATGGTGTACACATTAATAAAAGATAAAACAGGTTAAAAGAAATGGTCCAAAAATATCAGACTCTTAAAACTTTTGATACATAGAGCTGATAGTTTTACATACCCAACTGATGGGTATGTCTTATGACCAATAGACCATACGCGTTTCGGCCCCTTAGGGCCTTCCTCAGGGGTCAATATCATCACTATTGTAAGACAGCACACCTCCGGAAATGAATATGTGAAAAAAGGTTTTCTTTAGAGCCAGGTGTTGCTTTCCCATGTCCTGTGCAGTTGCTAAAAGTTTACACAGTGGGCCATGGATAATCTCTCATGGGGTAACTGCACGTGCTCTCCAAATTGTTCTGTTAACAAATATCCAATGTGTCTGGATGTGGGTCTCATCCATCAAATGATTGCTGCTTTTCACCGAGTTGTGGTAAGGATTCTGCACACAAATTTCACTTGGAAGGAAGAGACAAGAAAAAATGAATGAAAGAAAGAAAGAAAAGAAAGAAAGAAAGAAAGAAAGAAAGAAAGAAAGAAAGAAAGAAAGAAAGAAAGAAAGGAAGGAAGGAAAGAAAAAGGAAGGAAGGAAGGAAGGAAGGAGGAAAGAAAAGGAAAGAAGAAAGGAAGGAAGGAGGAAAAAAGGAAGGGATGGAGGGAGGGAAAGAGAGGGAGAAGAAGGAAGGAAGGAGGGAAAAAAAGGAAGGGAGGAAGGGAAAGAGAGGGAGAGGAATGAAGGAAGGAGGAAAAAAAGGAAGGGAGGGAGGGAAAGAAAGGGAGGAAGGAAGGAAGGAGGAAAGAAGAGGGAGGGAGGGAAAGAGAGGAAGAAAGGACGGACGGACGGAAGGAAGGAAGGAAGGAAGGATGGATCATTATTGAAAGCTGGGTTTCTGGACTCCTGAGGGTCACCCTTGCGGGTTTTAAGTCCCAAGTGCCCCTGCTACAATGGGGAGGCTCCGAGTGGCAGAGGCTCTTTGGCCGGGAGTTCCATGTGCCAGCGGTGGTGTGACTCTTACCTCATTTCCTTCAAGAACTGCCTGTTGCCCAGTAACTTGCTCGTCATCTCTGTTTCGCTAAAAGGTAAGGGAAAAAAGAAGTAGCTTGGAAAAACAAGTTCCCTGAGCAAACTGTCAGCACAAATCCTGCTGTCAAAATCATCTGCAATTGCATTTCAATATCAGAGAAAGAGTCCTCCTGTGTAGAAGCCCCTGCTGAATAATTTCCCTCCAACAATACTCTCTTCGTCATCTTTTAGGTACCGTGCAAAGGACATCTTGGGTTTTTTTTGCCGGGGGGGGGGGGGGGGGGTTGAATTGATTTCCCCCCTTCCCTTTAATCTTGCTTTTTAAAATAATAATAATAATAATAATAATCTGTTCATTTGTTTTACCTGTATTAATCATTGCTGTTTTCAGGGTGGCATAAATATTTGAAAAAATAAGTAAATCCTCAGTTTTCGTGCAAAATTTAGGTTGGTGTTTTGCTATCTGGTGGGATGAGTCCTCTGCACCCCCTTATTTGAAGTATGTAGAGTTGCCATCCTGCAGGTGGGACCTGGAGATCTCCCAGAATTACAACTGATCTCCAGACAGCAGAGATCAGTTCCCCAGGAGAAAATGGCTGCTTTGGAGGGTCGACTCTGTGGCATTATGACCCACTGAGGTCCCTGCCCTCCCCAGGCTCCACCCCCGAATCTCCAGGAATTTTCCAACCTGGAGTTAGCAACCCTAATGCTAACTTAAAAAAAATAACTGCACACCATTATTCCCCACAAAAGCAATTATTTTATGAATATATGCTCCCCTTTCTATGTGAGCCTACTATCTTGAATTCTATGCAATTTTAAAATGTCATCTGAACTAAAAAGTTCACTGAACAGACTCTTCTTTACCCAGTTTTGTTCTGGGCCCCAAGAATTGCTTAATAAAAGGGTGGGATGTATGCAATTATTTTAAGTGAAGCTGAATAACTCCTGATGTAAAAGTATGAGGAGGAGAGGAGATTGGATTTATACCCCGCCCTTCACTCCCCAAGGGAGTCTCAGAGTGGCTTACAAACTCCTTTCCCTCCCCCTCCCCACAACAGACACCCTGTGAAGTAGGTGGGGCTGAGAGAGCTCTGACAGAAATTGCTCTTTTTCAAGAACAGCTGTGCCAGAACTATGGCTTGCCCAAGGTCATCCAGCAGGTGCAAGTGGAGGAGTGGGGAATCAAACCCGGTTCTCCCAGATTAGAGTCTGCGCACTTCACCACAACACCAAACTGGCTATTAATAAAACTGGTAATTAATGAAACAAAGTCGGAGTCCAGCGGCACCTTTTAGTCCAACCAAGTTTAATTCTGGGTCTCAGCTTTCGTGTGTGTGCAGGCACACTTCTTCAGATATTAACGAGTAAAGGCACTCTGCACATGCTTAGTGATATTCTTTACTCTATGCCAGGGGTGGGCAATTGTTTTGGCTCGGGGGCCGCTTTGTGGGAGCGGAGGTTAGCGGAAGGCCGCACCTTTTAAAATGATTGCATTCATTAGTTAACTTTGCATTTCAGAAAAGGTATAAATTGTATCATAAAAATCAATAAATATAAATTAAATAAAATAGTGGTAGTTTTATTCAATTTATTTATTGTGCTAATTTCATATCATCTATAGCTGCAAGCACATTTAATTTTAGAATCAGTTTAATAAGAGAAATGTACCCTATCACACTTTTCTACAATTTTTTTGAAATCAGGAGATTGCTTGTTGAGAAACCACGTGGCCGACTGTCTTGGCGGGCCGCAAAAAACTCTGGCGGGCCGCATGTGGCCCCTGGGCCGCAATTTGCCCACCCCTGCTCTATGCATCTCTGCTATTTAAAGCAGGGGTCCTCAAACTTTTGAAACAGGGGGCCAGTTCACTGTCCCTCAGACCGTTGGAGGGCTGGACTATAGTTTAAAAAAAAACCCTATGAACAAATTCCTATGCACACTGCACATATCTTATTTTGAAGTAAAAAAACAAAATGGGAACAAATACAATATTTAAAATGAAGAACAAGTAGAGTTAAATCAACGAACTTACCAGTATTTCAATGGGAACTATGGGCCTGCTTTTGGCTAATGAGATGGTCAATGTCTGGTTCCATATTTGTCACTGCTAGTTGTAACAAGTGATGCAAGTGTGCATCAGTTAGTCTACATCTGGTTGGAGATTTCAAATGTTATTTTGCGGGTAGGGAATGCGCACGGGGGGGGGGGGGGTGCGCGCGCGCAAGCAAGGCACCCTTGACGGGGCTGTTGTCTTTCCCTCTCCGAAGAAACAAAGAACTCGGCATCCTCACAAACTTTTTAAGGCAGCAAGCCCCCAGCTGCTTCTCCCTGAAACTCCACTACTGCAGGCATCTTGACGGGAAAGAGAAACCTCTCTCTCTCCCCCTCCGATTCCCAGCAGCACAAAAAGCCTCAAAAAAGACCCCCGCCCAGCTCTTGGGACTGGCACAGGTCTTCTAGCTGGCTGAGAGGCCTCTCAGCCAGCTAGGAGACTTGGGGCCTTCCTGAGCGCCTGCCACCCCACACTTACCCTCTTCCAGTCTTCCTTTTGCCTCCTCCTGGCTGACTGGAAGCAGGGGGGGCGGGGCTTTGTCATGTGGCCCGGGACAAGTCGGCTGCAATTTTTCCGCTGCTTTGTGTGCTGCTGGGAATTGGAGGACAGGCAGCGGCACACCCAGCAGGCCAGAAAAATGCCCTCGGCGGGCCGCATGTGGCCCGCGGGCCGTAGTTTGAGGACCCCTGATTTAAAGCAATCACTTCAACAGCGGAGCATAGCCTCTTTTATTTATTACAAATATTCTATTCCCCCTTTCCATAAAACATCTAAGGCAGCCCCCAGTAAAATAATAAAACAACTCATGCCATTAAATATGAAGTTACAAGAAGCAGTAGAAAACATAGAGGAGGATAAAACATGTGAGTAGTAGCATTAGGAAAACAAAACTAAGGTAAGCAAGGGGCAAAACGAACACATAGATTCGGTTAATATCAAACTAAACGTCTACTGAAAACAAAAGTATCTTTGCATGGTGTTTAAATGCTAATAAGACGGAGGCCCTATCTTGGTCACTCACAGCCTCCCTCCATGTAGTCGGGTCTTGGACCGAAGTCTCAGCAAATGGCCTCACCAAATAGGACAACTCTCCATTGTCCTTGCTGTTTTTGACTCCCCTGCATTTGAATTTCCCCCACAAAAGAAGAAGAGAAGAGACTGGATTTATACCCCGCTCTTCACTACCCAAAAGGGGTCTCAGAGCGGCTTACAAACTCCTTTCCCTCCCCCCCCCCCCCCACAACAGACACACTGCGAGGTGGGTGGGGCTGAGAGAGCTCTCTTGAAAACTGCTCTCGAGAGAACAGCTCTGAGAGAACTCTGGCTTGCCCAAGGTCATCCAGCAGGTGCAAGTGGAGGAGTGGGGAGTCAAACCGGGTTCTCCCATATTAGAGTCCGCGCACTTAACCTCTACACCAAACTCTCTACTGCACCAAACTGACTTTTCACGGCTTTCTGCACATCTCTGAATCAGCTGTGTATGCTCCCTCTAAGCTGTCGAGCCTTGTGAGCAGAAATTCTGCTTTGTGAGCTCCTGGCATTAAAGCTGTGAATGAGCGATTTGGCTACCGCATACATTAGTTTGCTCTGGAGCCATCTTTCCTGAGCGAAGACAGAAATGTGTGAGCTGGGGGGGCTAAAAAAAATGTGAGCTAGCTCACACTATCTCCGCTGAAAGGGAACACTGGCTGCGTCCATTAAACGTACGAAAGATTATATTCCTAATTTCTAAATCCCACAGGGAAAGGGTGTATAACGTGCGCACCCTGTGCCCAAAATCTACAGGACGAAGAAGAAAAGTAAGAGAACTAGAAACCACGTTGGGGGGGGGGGGGGGAGAGAAAGAAATATGCACCAATAGAAAAAGGGAACAGAATTGGGGCTCCGATCCAGAGATCCCATTGTTCCGACTCCAAAGGAGAGTCCCTCCTACAAAAGTCCCGGACTCACCACCAGCAACTCCCCGTTCTTTTTATGCAGCTCCCCGCGCTGTACGGCCGGCCCGTCTCCCCGAAGCACGCCGAAGCCCGGGCTGCGTTTCTGTCGCCCACGGCAACGGAAGCGGCCGAGCATTCTCTGCGCGGGGGGGGGGGGGGGGGGGAGGGAGAGGGAGAGGGAGAGACTCGCGTCACGCAGCCCTGGCGCAGCATCGCCGCAGAGATGGGGAGGCTGGAGGGACCCCCCTCAGATTGCTTAGACAGGGCTGCAGAGAGGGGGGGGGGGGGATCTCGACTTCTTCTTAAGGAGGAGTACCCCGGGGGCAGTGTTCCCTCGGAGCTGAGTCAGTGCAAACTAGCTCACGGTTTTTTAGCCTCCGGCTCGTCCATTTCCGTCTTCGCTCAGGAAGGATGGGGCTCCAGAGCAATGCTCCCTCTAAGTTGGGGAGTCTTGTTGTGAGCAACAGTTCTACTTTGTGAGCCTCTGGCATTACAGCTGTGAACGAGTGCTTTGGCCACTGCATAGTCTGCTCTGGAGCCCCACCCTTCCTGAGCGAAGACAAAAACGTGTGAGCCGGAGGCTAAAAAGCTGTGAGCTAGCTCACACTAACTCAGCTTAGAGGGGACACTGCAGTCCAGAGCAAACTGAACTTTAATGCCGGTAGGCTCACGAAGTAGGATTTTTGCTCACAGGACTCCACAGCTTAGAGGGAGCATTGCTGGGGTGGGGGGTGGGGGGGAGGTATTATTTGTTGGGGAACTCTTCAGGTCTCTGAACAGCCCCTTTGCCAGGCAATGTTTGAATAGGGTTGCCAGACCTGGACATTTGGAGACGGACCCTGCGGCTGGGCTTGGGAAAGGGAGGGAGCTCAAGGGGGTAAAAATGCCCTAGGGAGCACTCCCCAAAGGGGAGTATTCTCTGGAGTCCAGAGATCAGTTGTCATTCCAGGAGATCTCCAGACCCCGACAGGAGACTGGCTGGCTGCCAACTCAGAGTTGGGGCTGCAGTTTTTAGGAACCGCCTCCTTTGCCCAACTGGTTAAGAACGACATGTATACTCTGGTTTCTTTTCAGATCGCATAGATTTTTACTAAAGATTTTACTAAACCTTTTACTAAAGATTTCTGGGCAGAGGAAGAAACATGCGAGATACTGAATAAAATGTTCATATTGGTCACTTGAGAGATGCTAAATTTCATCAAGATTATCAAAAGCCTCTTCTTGAAACTATGGTGAAATCATCTCATACTGGATTATTTGGAATAATAATAATTCTTATTATTTGATTCATTTCAAATATTTATATACTACCTGTCCCCAGTGCCGAACAGCAGCTCATTTTCTATTTCTTCCCCTATTTAATATTAACATAGTTTATAAACTAGGTAACTTCTTGATATTTGTATACTTGACATGTTTTATTATTTATTCATTTATTTGTTATAGTTAAATTATCTGTTTAGAAGAGTTGTGGTTCTAGCCAAGCCTTATGGATAAAAGGATGGGCAGAGACTGTATCAAGACCAAACATCACTTAGTGAAACTGGTAGGTAGGTAAGCGTATTTAGTAAGTATTGCATATGTCTTGTGCCACATACCACTTCCACAGGCCTACGCGCAGATCTCTGGCTGCGCTCAGTGGTCATACAAAACTGTCATGACCCCTTGCGGGCTGCCACCTTCTGCCGCCGCCACCCCGGACTTGGAGTCCCTTGAGAAGGCCCAGGCTGCCCTCCCAAGCCCAACCAAATGCCCTTTTTAAACTGAGAAAGCAAAGGCGTGATGACCAGGCAGAGAACAATGACACAAAAAGGGTTTATTTATACAATACTGGGACAGGGAACAGGAGACCAAGGGCATTAAAATCAATAACAGTGTTGGAAGGCAAAATAACCGGATCTAACACAACTATTTTACTTGACTGTTACTACTTAAGGCCTACGGCCTCTTATACCAGGCCTCCTGCCTGTTCTCACACATTCTCCAAGCTCCCATTGGCTACCGCCACCGCCAAGCATCATGGGAATTGTAGGCTGTCAGCCCTCTACCCTCACACAGGTCTCTCCTGTGCTTAGGCCGCACTTGGCCTGTCTCCCTGAGCAGGCACAGATCATGACAAAAACAAACCCAGGGATATGTCCAGGAACTGAGCGGCCTTTATGAGTGAGCCGGTATCTTGGGGGCCACCCTGGAAAATCTCACCTTGAGTGATGTCTGGCAAGACAAGGGGCTCCCTGTATCATGTGGGGGGCGGGGCAGTCTAGGGTGAGATTTGACTTGCCCATGGTGGCACTGGGTCTTGCCAAAACTGCCCACAGCCACCTGCCTTGGTGGTTGTGGCAGGAGAGGTAGTGCCTGTCCCCTTGACCGGTTTGCCTCCTCAGTCCACGCCAGATGCATCCCAGCTTCCTTTGCAACTAAGGTTATAAGTTCTGGCTTGGGAAACTCCTGGAAATTTGGGGGTTGTGGCTGCATAAGGAAGGAGCTTCATAAGGATGTGATGTCATATCCTGTGACAGGGGTCTCCAACGCGTAGCCCGTGGGCATAGGGCCCCACAGACATTTTTCTTGTGCCTGCCCAGCATTTGCAGGAAGCGGGCGGGTCTACATGCAGCTTGCTGTGGCTGAAAGAAATGGCTTCAGCAGCGGCAGGGCAGCCACAGCACAGCCATCATCTCTGGGAGGTCAGCTGCCCTGGCCCTTATGCTGGGGGGGGGGGGGGGAGGGGGTGTCAGGAGATTAAATCCCCATTCCCAAACCTGCTGCAGATGGGAAGAAAAACAAAATGGCCAGCACATGCAAGAACAGGCTTTCCTGCTCAAATGTGCTGGCGTCCTCTTGTCCCTGCACTGCTGCAGCTAGCTGGGGGCTAAAGCAGGCTGTCTGTCGGGGAGGGGGGGCAGGAAAGCTGTTCCCTCCCCCCTGCCAGTCACCTCCTTCTCTCCTGAGCAGCAAAACCCTGGAGAAAAAGAGACTAGTTTGCAGGGAGGGCCTATCAGCCTCTTTTCCTGCCAAGCAGCACTGCCCTGGAGGAAAGGAGACTCATTGGCTTGAAGGGAGGGGGGAGGAAAGCCCTCCTCCCCCCAAGCCAGTCACCTGTAAAAGTATCCTTGTGGTTGTTGCTGGTGCTTCTGGCAGCCATTTTAGGGTTGGCCCGCCTCTTCCGGTAGCCATTTTGTTCTTGCATCCACCACCCCATGTGAAAAACTCAAAGGTGCCCATAGGCTCAAAAAAGTTGGGGGACCCCACCCTATGATGTCACATCTTGTCAGTGTCAAAGGTCAGTGTCAAAGGTCAGTGCCCTCCAACCCTTCCCCTTCCTCACTTCCTGTCACCAAAATTCAGATTTTCCACCTCTCATGTAGGCTTCTGTATGCACATGTTCTGTATGTGCTTCTAACCCTTCCATTCCAAATATTTGTGCTGCTGTAACTGAGTGCCATGCACACAGAAACTCTCAAAATGTTCTTCCGGTGTGTTTTTTTTCAGTGTTCAGGAGAAAAATTCACTCTGAAGTCTCACCCTCCTCTCAATCCTCAACTGGCCTGTGGCTTTTAGTGTCTCTGCGGGTGCCACTTAATCAGCTTGTCTTTGTCTCTGCTGCATTCCATAAGAAAATGTCTTCAGATGTTCAATATGTGGTCAAGGGTTTAGCATAACCCCAGATCTGCAAGGTTTCTCCAGTGTCGAGGAGACGGCTTTCAGGACATGTTCAAAGGCAGCCGGCCTGCGAGGAGAGACAAGCACTTCGGCATAGAGAGATGGCTGAATGAGGTAACAAAATAATATTTTCAAAAGGTCTCACACTCATCTCCCAGTGCTAAGGAGGAACACTGAGACATAAAAAACGTACACCTAGCAAGTTGTGTTTGTGGCTGAAATGGGAACCAACAGCCTCCTGGATTCTACTTTCCTTGCCCCCTTTCTTACCTTTGCAAGAGGCGACCCTTGAGCTTCTGTGTTTCTGGGTCCAGGGTAATGCTGATCACCCCTTTGGAGTCAGGAAGGGATTTCCCTCCAGGCCAGATTGTCCCAGGGATCCTGGAGATTTTTTGCTTCCTCTGGGCATACAGCAGGGGGGTCACTGAATTTCCTGTGTTGTGCAGGCGGTTGGACTAGATGACCCTTGAGGTCCCTTCCAGTTCTATGTTCCTAGCTCTGCTCCTGCCAGGCATGGTGGACTTGGTCTCTGCGACCGAAACTGGCAGGGGCTGCAGACCTTTAAGGGCCACTCCTTTCACTGACACCAACCCCCCCCCCCATCTAAGCGGCCACTTCAGATCCCTGGCTGCTCTTACTTACCACACGCCTCGGCGTCTTGCTGTTCAGACCAAGCCACTCCCACTGCTTTAAGTAGACAATTTATTTTATTTTTTTTGATAAACTTGCTCAATAACAAAAATACAAGTGAAGAAAATTATGTCTGATTTATACAGTTTGTATTAACAATTTGTTTTGGAAATTAATTGGAACATGGGGGGGAAGTCCTAACCAATTAGAAAAGAAATTCTCTTTAACGATTGCTGGCCAGGACAGGGGGAAGAGTGTAGTAAGAAGGAAAAAAAACCCACATACACACAATATTTTGAGCACAGACTTCAGATCTCTTGATACAACTCGCAACTCCCAGGGCAGGGAAACCTTTTTTAAAAAATGCAATTTTCCTTCATTTTCTGTTTCCCATCCTTCACAAGTTTTTTTTGAAATTGTTAAAAAAAACAAACTGCAATTGAAAATGCATTCTTGCTGGGGAGGGGCAGAGCTCTACTGTGTGCTTGGAAAGAATTAACTCAAAATTGACACTTACGTCTTACATCTGAAGAAGACACTTACATGATCTCTATATCTTAACTTCTATGGGAGTTAACTTGGCAGAATTAGGCCAAACCCCCAACCCTCGCCGATAAAAAAGGGAGGTTTGCATGCCAATAGGCTAGTAAAAATAGAAAGTGTCGGTAGCAAGACCTTCGACTTGCACGCAGAGAGAAGTCACATTGCAAACACCTTCAACGGAGAAGGAAGCTGCTGCTGCTGCTGCTGCTCAAATGAAAAATGGCCACAGAGGCCCGTCAAAGTGACTGCAGGGGAACACACTTCCATTCGCCAAAAACATGGATGAGAAAACAAAACCAAACAAAACAATGTTACACTCTCAGGCACCTGAAAGCTCAAAACTTCCAGGCATGACAGAAACAGCAGCAGAGTAGGGGTGTATACAGATCAGCTGCCTGGAGGACAATAAAGCTGGCAAGATTTCAAAAGGCCTTCTGTGGATTTTCTTGGGCAAAGAGTTGTGCATACAGAAAGAACTGAATTCAAGGGCCCCAGGCATGTGTGAACCCTCACTTCTCCTATAAAAAGAATCTGTTGTGCAAACAGGAGTGACAAAACAGTCCACAGATGTCAACCACGAGGCTCCCAGGTAGGGAAAAGAAATGCACGTCGGAAACTGAAGTATCGGACAGAAGGCTGATGAACAATCGCACCATTAAAAAAAAAAACTGCTTTATATACAGTTTACAAGATATGACCTTTCTGCTATAAATTAATACTGCGCTTTTTTGTGACCTTATTCCGAAAGCAACCCACTGACCTTTTCTTCTGCCTCTTTTTCATGACAGGGATTTGTTCTCTCCCCAACCCAAGGTTTTAGTTTAAACCATACAGAGCGAAAGCACCAAATTTCCATGCATTTTGCCAGCTTCTTTCATATGTCCCAACTTAATTTTAGGTGATTCCTGGAAAAAGGACCATAAGGTGCTCCCCCCCACCCCCCCCCCAATTCCTCACTCACCCGCTTGTCGTGCAGTTTTCAGGTGATTTTTCTCTCAGTTTATATTCAAACATGTCCTGAAGATGGTCAAACACCAAACCTTCCTTGCACATAATGAGCAAATATACTGGACCAGATGGAAGTGCAGTAACAATTACACCGTGGGGTATAAATATCTCTGTGGTACCTTTCCCCCCTTGTTCTAAGTGACCATAAATACCTCAACTGGGCCAAGAGGGTGTCCAACCCTCATCAATTCAATGCCCACATGATACAGAAGGCCCTTATTTCTTGGCTGTTTTGGTCTTCTTTGTGGCTCTTCCCATAAACAGTTCAACAAGCAATCAGGGTGGGGGTTGATCCTGCTCCCGCTCCATTCCCTCTGGCTCACTGTTCCGCAAATCCCTTGCCCAGGAGTTGCTCCGTTTTGTTGTCTCGGGCCCACCATTTGCAAGTCAATTCCATGGGCTAAAGGTTAGGAAGCATTCTGTGCTTGAGCCCCAAACAGGCCTGCATTTATCAAGGCTTCCCGGGTAGCCCAGGAGCGGCCCATCCCTCGCCCATTTCCAAAACATTTCCACTTTATAATTCGAGAACCAGACACGCAAGAGCCTCTGTGTGCTTTCAGGTCTGTTCTGTGGGAAAGGGGGTCATCAGTTACATTTAGGGAAGCCCCACCACTCCTCAAATCCCAAGGGACCCCCCCCCCCCCCGGTTAATTGGGACAGTCTCCTTACTTAGTGTTCTAGAAAGTTACAAATGATTACAAACTGGTGAGGTTCAGGAAGGTGTCATGGACTCCTCTATGCCTTTCCCCCGTAAACCTGAACACTTGTCTACTGGTAGGGTTTTAAAAATATTTTAGTGGTAGATGATTTAATGCAACATAAGAAATTTTCTTCTGCATTATCTTAAGGCGGGGGGGGGGGGGGGGGAAGAATCGATACACCTAACACATTTGTGGACTAGGCTGAAACATGGCTGCTGCAACCGTCATAACCCAGCAACTACTTTGGTAACTGTGTGCCACCAGTAGCACCATCCTGTCAGGGTGGGTGAACTTCCAATGACTGTCCAGTAAGGAGTACAAGAACCCCCACCCAGGCAGCAATGAAACGTACTTTTTAATAGATGCAGACATGGTGGGCGGGGGGGGGGGGGGCAGAGGAAAGAAAGCTGAGGCAAAAAGAGACAGAACTGAACTATATAGGGCTACCAGACCGGCCAGAACTCCAAGTGCTTTTCTGCTACCATAAACGCTCTGCATTCTAGTTGCAAAGAGCACCTGGGCGCCACGCAATTAACTGGGGCAAGAGGACTAGTGTTACCAAATTCCCTTTCTCCTGTGCTTTCCACAGCAGACTGGCCTGCAAAAACCAAGCAAGCAACACTTCCTCAGCCTCATTTCTGCAGGCCAAGCAGCTGGGAATAATACTAGCAACAACTGAACCGGGCTGGCTAGCAGACCCAGAAGGGGAGCTTAACTGAGATGGCCCTGGCTCCAAAATCATCCCATGGAACTATTTACAACAAGCCTTTTGAAGGAGTAGTCATTTTTACCAGTCAAAGTCAGTTAAAGCTACGGTCAGTTCAGGGCTGTTCCCTCAGGGCATCCAAAGTAAGAACTCAGTCACTTTGCTCAGTGTTAAGTATCGGTCCTTCCTGATGTGGGGAAAAGACTAATTAAACCTCAAGAACGCTCTGTAGATCCTCAGAGCCCTAGAAGGAACTTCCTGCCAAGACCCCATCTCCCAACCCCCTCCCCAGCAAGATACAAATTTGGAAATCATTCGAACCTAAACCAGAAACTCCAGGGGAGGAGTATATTTTCAGTAAGCTGTGAGAATACATAAGTGTTCATGAGTTCTTGCTTGGACAAACAGAAAACAAAAAACAAAATAACATCAGAGAGAATCCACCATGAATTCTACAGAAGGAAAATCTGATAACATTGCCAAGTTAGTCCCTTGCAATAATACTGTGATGGGAAAGTCAGCCTGATTTGCAGATCACTTTCAAACTGTACCCCATTCATCCACCACCGAGAATCCCAACCCTCAGAATCAAGTGGGAGGGGCGGAGAGAGGGAAAAATACACCAGTGGACTTTGGTCTTTGTCAGGGACCTATCTCCATGTTGGAAAACCCCTCTGCTTTGTGCTGATTACAGCACTGGCTGCAGGCAGCTGGCAGCCCACCTCCCACCTCCTATGACACAACAGAGAATCTCAGCACACCGGAGAGTCCCATGGATGCCCCCTTGGGGTGATTGGCAATGCATCCTCGGTTACGTCAAAAAGCACCTGGCAGTGACCACCAACCCATTTGCATTTAATGCTAAAAGAATTCTAGCCACTGCTCCTCAGGATCTCAAGGCCCTTAAACTACCCCACCCAAAGATTCTGTTTTGTGGCAGTAATCAAAGCCCAGGCCGGGCCACATCCATTCAGCAACTGCTGCGTTTTAACTCCGTAATACTGGGCTCAGAGAGAATACAAGAGTGGCATCTGATGCTACAAATCACAAAAGCCCAGTTATAGTTCTGTAAGCTGGGACAGGACACGGGGGCACCAGATGACCAGATGGGCCCCCTTTTTGGTAACAAGGAGGGATTTCACTTAACACTTTCCCATTGTGCTGCCATCTCCCCAAGCCAAAGCTCTCTCTGTGGCAGAAACTCACATTAATGTAATGATCAAAGCCAAAACCTGGCCAAGGGGAGAGCAAGAGGTGGAAAGGAGGCCCATCCCAGGAATACAGCAGCTGCTCACAGTTTACAGGTGTGCATCAGCCTGTCTGTGGGGTTGGACCTTGGAGGGTGATGACATGATGTTGCTTTCTATTCCCTGCAACACACAAATAAATTACCGTACACAGAAACTTTAGCTTAACTTAAAAATTGCACCGAGAAAGGCATGGGTTTGTACCTTAGCACAGGGAGCAAAACAAAACAGACCTGTTAAAATCAAGGGCTGCTACAAAGATTGAGGTAAACTGAAGACCTGTCAGCTTGGCAGCCTTCAGAAGAAATGGCTTTGTGTGTTTGTGTATGTGTTTGTTTTCCTTTCCTTCTCTTTTTTCCTACCGAGTTTTGCACCCCACAGTATTTCGCTAGCAAAAGCGCTTGGAGTTCTCTTCCAGAAGCTTTCTTAGGTTGTGTATTTGTATATATATATATATATACATATATATGTATACACATTTGGTATACCACATCAGCAAAATACGTGTGTGTGTGTGTGTGTGTGTGTGTGTGTGTGTATAAAGGAAGAATCCCCCCCCCCCTTTTCACCCACCCCCAATGTATTTCCTACAGCTCCTGGGGCAGACAGGGGGAAGACCAGCGGGCGTATGTTTCGTTGTAACAGATTTCCGAGAACCTCTTTTGGTCTCTTGGCTTTGGGGTGCAGTTAATGTGAAATTGACCTTTTATTTTTGGTGGCAAATGCTTCTTTGCCTGTCACAGAAGGAAGATGCTACTCTACTTAAGCCGTGGGGCCAGCCCCACTTTAACGCCCTTGGCAAACCTCTGGTCAACCAAAGTTCATAAATACTTTTCTTTTGAGACTTTCAAAACTGTCAAAACATTTAAAAACTGGCACACAGTACAGTGATGGGGGGGGGGGGCAAGAGAGACGCCGCTCGGTGGTTGAGGATTCTCCTCTGCTCGGCTGCCGAGTCTCCTCCTCCTCCGCTCGCTCCTTGTCACAGTGCACGCCTGGCTCCTTCCAGGCACTCAGGAGGATGAGTGAAAGGTGGCTGTATTTGGTTTATGGGAAAGGCTCCCCACATCTCTCTCTCTCTCACTTTTAATAAAAAATATTCAAAGTGCATAGCGAGACCAGCATCAGAGACCTCCTCGTTGACGATAAGACCGCGACAGCCCGACGGAGGCACCCTCCTGAGAATGCGCCGGACGCTCTGCTCTCCTTCATGACTGAGTGAAGCTGGCGTAGACGGTCATCAGCCCGGTAAGCACACTTTGCCAGCAAATAAAAGTCCGACTATTGTAAAGAAAATGGATAAAACAAAGAGTACGTAGGACGACCCGACCACGGTGTTGTTGGGCAGTTTATACGGCTGGCCGCCCACTTCGTTGATGTAAAAACCGATTGGGAATATCAGGGCTGCCATGCAGAAGAGGATCACTGGAAGGAAAGAGAAGTCAGGTTAGCGGCAGGACGAGTTTAAGGCCCGGGGGACTCCCCCCCCCCCCACACTGCCGGGGCCCCTCGGTCTCAGTTCGGTCTCTTCTAGCAGACAGACCTGTGCCGTTCTGGTTACCAGAAGGGAAGTGCAAGCTGCTAGAGGGCGCTTACAGATTGCCATGAATGATTCCGGAATTCCCAGTAATTAAGTCCAGAATAAGCTGCGACAGAAGTGGGAGAGACCCTTAAAAGTGTGAGGGCTGCCTTCCTAGTCCATTTGCAGCCATGGCTGACCCTGTAGGCAGGGTTTTCAAGGCAAGAGACAGACAGACAAACAGAGGTGGGGGGTTTGCCCTTGCTGAGCAACCCTGGACTTCCTTGGTGGTCTCCCTTCCAAATACTAGCCAGGGCCCACCCTGCTTAGCTTTCGAAATTTGACAAGATTGGGCTAGCCTGGGCCTTCCAGGTCAGGGTCAGGGTCAGGGCAAGAGATGGACTGAGGTGGGCTTGCCATTGCCTGTGTCTGCAGAGTGACCCTGGGCTTCCTTGGTGGTCTCCCATTCCAGTACTGACCGTGGCTGACCCTGCTTCGCTTCGGAGATCTGATACGCCTGGGCTATTTAGCAAGCCAGCCCTTAACTCAAGTGGCTTTTCAGTGTCATACTGGTCCAGTTGTTTAGCCAGTGCTAGGACATTACAGGGGTTATTTTTAAAAAAAAAAACTTCTGCAATTCCTCTTATTTGGTTTATAATATCTGTGCTCCCCGCCCCCACATAAGCCTAAAGTCACTGCTATGGGTCTCTAGGTGCTCCCAGACTTGAGTCTACCTGTTCCCCCGCAGACCAACACGGGTACCCTGGGTCTACTCTCTGCAATGGGGCCAGGCTGACGCTCTTCTATCTGCGTCAGGCAGGACGACTGGCTCCCTTCCCGTCTCGCTCTGACTTAGCCACATACAATGCATGCAATGGTTGCCTCCGGATTAGATGACCGTAACTCACCCTTTGCAGGGCTACCCTTGAGGCTGACCTGGAAACTCCAACTTGTCCAGAATGTGGCAGCGCGAGCTCTTACTGGAACTCCACTTGAGAGCCCATATTCAACCAGTGGCCCTGCTAGCTGCACTGGCTCCAAGCTGAATACTGGATCAAGTTCAAGGTTTTGGTAGTAATCTTTAAAGCCTTAAACAGTCTGGGACCAAGGTATCTGCAGGACCACCTCTCCTGGCATATCCCCCAAAGAACATTACGCTCAATGGGTAACAACTGACTGGCGAACCCTGCCCAGAAAAGAATCTGGCTGCCCTCAACCGGAGCCAGGTTTTTGGCTCTGGCCCTGACCTGGTGGAACTCTCTGTTGAGTGAGATTTGGGCCCTGCGAGTCCTGGTGCAATTCTACAGGGCCTGTAAGACTGAGATGTCCTGCCAGGCCTATGGGTGAGGACAACGATCGTTTTCATTAAGACTGGCCGCCTTTCCTTGTTCTCCCTCCCTTTCCCTCCTCTTTCCCCCTCCCCCTTGCGGTTATTCCCTTGTTTATTCATCTGTATGTTACTGACTTTCCCCCAGGATAAGGGGCATGGTGCCCTGCTCCCTCTTCATGTGCCATCGTATTGACTGTTAGCAGTGTGTTTTTAATAACTTTCTTTGATTATTGTTGTTACTGTCAGTACCTGCCATGGGGTCCCTCTTGTGACCTATGTTGGATCTACCTGTTAGGCCTTAATACACACGGGCCTAATGAGTTACTCTTCCTTTCTGTAAGTCGGATGCATTATTATACAAATGCCTAATGAGTTCCTATACACATGCATAATGAGCTACTCTTATATCATGTAAATGCTTATCCGTTTTTAATCCCTTTTCATTCCCAGGACCCCGGCTGGGAGTTTGCAACAGCTAATCAACCCGCCCCGCAGGAATGCGGAGTCTCTCTCACTGAGCGCTTAGCCCCCGCTTGGCCCCGCCTGCTTGCTTTTTGCTCGCATTTGCTTGCTCCGTTCTGCTTAGACTGTTATGAGCATGCGCACTGAGTGTCAAATTATCTCCTCTTGTGTCCTTGAACAGGGGGAGGACAAAATACTCTGTGAACTGCACACTTGTTATGTTAACAGGTTTTGAGAAACTGAATTCTAGACTCAGCAACAACTTTTTGCCATGAGAACAAGTATTCCCTTTTCCCTTCCCCTGGGAACTAGCTTTCCTGCGTCTTCCTTGGGAATTAGTGTTACTGTTAGAAGCGCACCAAAATTGTAGCACACTGATTGGTAGCATACCTGTAGCTATGTAGCAGGTTTAGTATATCTATGCATGTAACCTATAGCACTTCATTCCTAACAGAACAGGTGTATGGCTCCAGTGATCTTTCTACAAGTAAAGGACATTTTACCCAAAGACCTGTTGTGGACTATATTCATTGGGACATTCTCACAGTTACCCACTCTGTGTAGCGGGGAGGGTGGGCTATAAATCCAATACATAAATAAACAACTGGCATCAAATGTTGTTACCCCAGAAGGGTACCATTCAGGCTGAGAAGCATCCAGGTGAGGCAAGGCAGGTGCCCCTGGGGACCTCCCTCTTCTCCATCTCCAAGGGCAGCCTCAGGTCCCTGCTGAAGCAGAACAGGCATCCGCCACCCACGATGGGCACCTCCCTCCAAACTGGGGATGTGCTCACAAGCTAATGAATCAAACATCAGAGTGACTTGCAGGAGGAATACAATAACGTTCACAGAGTTCATGGCACTTCTGGCAATGGGCAGGATGGGACTCTACCAAGGAGGGCTTTTGCTTGGCCATGGCAGGGAATCACCTACCAGGTCTGCTCTCTGGCCCTGGTGGGCTTCTTCCGCCTCTCCCGTGCTGGGGAAGGGGAGAGCTGGCGAGCAGCTTCCTGCATGCAGGGGAGAAGCTTCGGAGAGCCAGTTTGGTGTAGTGGTTAAGTGCGCAGACTCTAATCTGGGAGAACCGGGTTTGATTCCCCACTCCTCCACTTGCACCTGGCTGGATGACCTTGGGCAAGCCATAGCTCTGTCCCAGCTTTTATCTCAAGGACAGCTTGGGAAAGAGCTCTCTCAGCCCCACCTACCTCACAGGGTGTCTGTTGTGGGGACGGGAAGGGAAAGGAGTTTGTAAGCCGCTCTGAGACTCCAAGTGAGTGAAGGGCGGGGTATAAATCCAATCTCTTCTTCTTCTTCCTATGGGAGAGGCTCAGAAGTGCAAGGCCAGGCCAGCGGGGCAAGATGCAGGTGCAAGCCCTTGGGGATCAGTCTCAAAGGCCCATCTGGTCCAGCTCCATTTCCCCACAGCAGCCCCCTAAGTGCCCCTGGGGAGGCACACAGGAAACGTCAACCAGAACTATGCCACCTCTGAACAGAGCTCTACTTAACCATCAGGACCACGAGCTGTCAACAGAACTAGGGAGTCCACACATTCAGCTAAGCCCCTTTTAAAGCCATCCAAGGTAACGGCCATCAGTATATTGTGCAGCAGTGAATTCCGTAAGCAAACTGCCTGCAGTCAAGTCACAGCTGACTTATGGTGACCCTGTAAGGTTTCAAGGCAAGAGACCATTCCCTGCCTCTGTGTCACGTGGTCTCCCATCCAAATGCTGGCCAGGGCCGACCCTGCTTAGCTTCAGAGATCTGACAAGATCAGGCTAGCCTGGACCATCCAGGTCAGGGCCAAAGGAGTGTCAAGGAGAACTTCCTTCTGTCTGCCCGGCACACAAAGTCCATCAGCTTCACTGAGATGCAGAATTATGGAAGCAGGAGTCTCTCCCTCTCTCTTTTCCCCCAGACCACGCATAATTTTACAAGCCTCTATCATGTCCCTCCCCAGTCAACTTGGTGGGGGAGCCAGACAGACAGTGTGGTGTAGTGGTCGCAACAGAATCTGGGAACCCTCGGCTCAAATCCCTACAGTGCCCTGGAGTCTGCTGGGTGACCCTGGGCCAGCTGGTCTCACTCTCAGCCTAAACTACCTCGCAGGGCTGTTGGGAAGACAATGGGGAGAAGTTTTAATTGGACAGGTAGAAATTTTCATCAGCCCACATTTGGAAGGATCCAGCTACGCATGAATAGTCAATGCAGGCTTCTCGTCTTTATCAAAAGGACCCAATTAAAAAAGAAGAAAATGGTAAACAAAGTTGCTTCGATTCCCGAAAGCTTATCCTCTGAAAACTCTTGTTGGTCTCTAAGGTGCTACTGGACTCAAATCAAAAAGCCTCAGCCTTCTGGCTGTTTGGTAAACAAGAAAAGGGAAGGGAAAGCAACACATTCCAGCCTCAGCTCCTGGAAAGAGCACCAGAGGTCTTTTTTCCTTAGCTAAAACAAATAAAACCTGAACGGCTTAGCATCTCCTTGTAGAGAAGGTGCTCAGGCCCCTTGATCGTCCTGACTGCCCCTTCACCAGCCACGTGAGATCCTTTTTGAGAGGAGGGTGTTCCAAATGAGACTGCCCACTTGCCCAGCCGGCAACAGGCAGGCTTCCGCAACAGGCCAGAACCGCACACTTACTTCCAGTGAACGCTATCCAGCGGGCGTACTTGGTCGCTTCTCTCCGCCAGTGGGAAGCCACCAACAAGCCGCACGTGACAGTCAGTGAAATTATGCCCATGATGATGAAAAACAAGGTGGTGATCCACTCCGGGGGCAACCGGGGAGGGATGCAGGTCCTGTCACGTCCGTGGATGGTTTGACACTGTCGCACAAGGCCAACGGTGAGAGCACCTGCAACGACACACAGAAGACAGCCATCAATCAACAGGTGGGAGGAGAGTCAGGGATGGGTCCATTTCCCCCTTCCCCATTGAGAAATGAGATGGTCACGGCCTGCGGAACAAGGACAGCTTGTGGCCCTGCTAGCAGAAGTTGGAAGGCCACAAGGAGAGGATGTTAGGAGCCCTCCACCAGCATTATCTTTCAGCGACTGGTCCTTGGGGACTGCCTCTGAACCTGGAGGTGCCATTAACGGGGACACCAAAGGGCTGATGGAGGTCCAGCGCCTCTGCTACCTTGCCCCGGCACCCCATGAGACGGAAGACTGCCTGGCGGGTAATCTAAGGCAAGGCAAGGAAAGGCAAGGCCTCTTCTGCCGCCTCAATGCCAGGAGTTAATGAGCAGCTGGAGGGATCAGTGGGATTTTGCTGTGGGTGTCCTTAAGAGAGGGGTGGGTGGGGGAGGAACCTTTCCCAGTTTGCCCTTTTAAAGAAGGCCCATGAAAGTTAATTTCAGACTCTTTCCAAGGCACAAGACCTACAACGGAGCGCTACAGGGATGCAGGCCAATGGAAAAGGTCACTGGTCACTGCTGAGGACGCAGGAGGAGACGCTGAAGCATCCTGCCAATTTGCCCTCATGCAGAGTCTTCATTTGCCAGAAATGAATTAGGGCCAAATCATTAATTACGTAGCCTTATTCTCTGACTTATCTTTATCTGACACTGGAAGAGCATCGTTTTTGGGGGGGGGGGGGGGGGAGGAGCAACAATCAGCACGGGCGCAGTGCAAAGGGGGCAGCCAAGGAAGTCTCAGATGTTTCCTGTTAATTAAAGCAAAGAATTGGAGCCCCGCTTCAGCTAGGGCTCCCAAGCTGCAAATGATTTTATAACTTCATACCAATTACAAGAGGAGACCAGCTTCCCTGCTAACTGTGAACCCACAAATATTAAACATTGCTGCTATTTCTGCCCTACTTTCCTGTGGTTGGAAAGCTTGCCCTTCTTTCTCTCAAAAGCTGTTTTGTTCTGTTCCGTGGCCCAAGGAAGCTGACTCTCGGCACAGAGAGACATTCACTCCAGAGGCTCTGTCTACGTGTGTGTGGGGGGGGGGGGAGGGGGGGTCATCATTCCTTACAGAGGAGGAAGGTGTTTGCTCAGGAAGACAGACATCAGCAAATAATTTACGAGGGACTTGGATGAGAACAAGATATTGGGGGGAGGGGATAAGAAAGAAATGGATGAGAAAATGGTTGCCCCAGAAGGATGGCCAGAACCAACAGGTTGAAATTAAGTGAAAAAGAGTTTTCTGCTAAACATTGGGAGGAACTTCCTGACAGTTAGAGCACTTCCTCAGTGGAACAGGCTTCCTTGGGAGGTGGTGGGCTCTCCTTGGAGGTTTCTAAGCAGAGGCTAGACCACTCGCGGCTAGATCACCTAGTGAGGCCAGGAGTGGGAGGGAAGGAACAAGGTGAGCTGGGAGAAGCAGCTGAATAGCAAATTTGGGTTTGTTTCTGCTTAATGTGCAAAACAGCCATCAAATACAGCTGGTTGTCTAGTAATGGGTGTATACACTGCATTTATAAATAAAATAAATGTAACCACTAGACCAGGGGTGTCAAACTCATTTGTTATGAGGGCCGGATCAGACATAAATGAGACTTTGTTGGGCTGGACCATGTGTGCCATAAAATGTCATGCCAGGTACCGGAGATATAAACTTTGTAAAGGACACAAACACAAAGGGTTTGTATTTAACTTAAAATAACAACATCCTTAAAACATTAGCACTCTGGCAATATTTTGTTTATTTAACATTGTCTGATAACTGGTTTCTGACACGCCCAGGGAAATGCTGATCACCACTTTAGGGTCAGGAAGCAGTTTTTCGCCAGGCCAGTTTGGCCAGCCAGGGATCCTGGAAGTTTTTTGTCATTATCTGGGCGTGGAACAAGGGTCACTGGGTGTGTGTGTGTGTGTGAGGGGAGGTATTTGTGAATTCCCTGCATTGTGCAGGGGGTTGGACTAGATGACCCTGGTGGTCACTTCCAACTCTGTAGTTCTAAATGGCCCTTGGAGAGGCTTAGGGAAGGAGGGGGTGAGCTTGGGTGTGAGAGGCCATTGTATATGGGTAGAAACACTGCTGACTTTGAAGTGACAGGTTGAATGTTGACCCTCTTTTCACGTGACAACTTCATGGCTGCAAATTCATGGGGTGGGAGTGGGTGGGGAGATCCAATGTGGTACACCATCTTACAGGACTGTTTCACTTCAGACTGTAGAGGGGGACCGTGTGTTTGAGCGCTACCTCATATCAGAAATATCGAGAAGGTGAGGCTAGAACAGGGGTCTCCCACCCTTTTGAGCCTGAGGGCACCTTTGGAATTCTGACACAAAATATCTGCCACAAGAAGCAAAGCCAGTCACAAAATGGTGGCTGCAGCTTCCTTAAAGACACACAGTGAAGCTCCTGGTCATGTCATGTGGTGGCAGCTGCCATCAAAGCAGCGCTTCTAGAAATCTGCACAGCTGGTTGGATACCCAGTCGGAAGCCTCGCTGGCCAAAAGTGGTTAAACGCTTCAGAATTTTGAAGGGAGGTTCCAAGAAATGATTGATTCTCCGTTTGGAATCACTGAGGATTGCTGTATCTGAATATACTTTATGGATGTCCACATGTATCTTTGAAATGATTCTTGAAAAAATAATTGAAACGGATTTATAACGGGGGGTCAGTTGAGTCAGCTGGCAGAGACACTACCATATCCTTACAGCTTAAGGACTTTTTTTGGAATTTATTACTACAAACTGTTTTTGGAAAAACTCTGCCTGTGAATTTCTACCTGTGATTAGCTTTACCCGTGAATTTCTACCTGTTTGCTGTGTTATAGGAAAATCTGTTCTGAATACTTCATATGTCATTTTTATATAATTTATTAAATCATTGATTTTTGGTGTCAAAATTTGGGCACGTGCATTCTTTCCTTGTTTACATATATTGCTGTGCCACTGCCTTTCATCTTGTCTCCAATGCAAGCCACCCCTCTCCCTCCCCCCACCAAGAACATGTGCTGCCATCATGGACGCTCTCCCCACAATGAGCGCATGGAGTGCAAGGCGGTGCATTTCACCAAAGCTCCTTCCAGCTGTGGTCGGTGACAAAGGCAGCATATAAGTATTTCATGTCAATAGAGAGAGTTGAGTAACAGCTTGGTGGAGAGGTGTGTTCGTGGCTCAGGGCTTTCCTGCCTCCCGCGGCCACTTCCTATGCTTCCCCTCCCCCTCAAATTTTTTTGGGGTCAGTAAGAGGGCCCACCGGAACGGCGTGGGATGAGTGCAGACCAGCCCTGACGTAAGTGGCAAGAACTGAGGAGGGAAATAAATAGAACCTTTAACCCGAAAGCTTGGAGTCGTTATAACACTCAGGCTATGCAAAAACAAAATATAAATGATGACACGAGATCAGCTTGAGGGGGAGGGAGGACACGGAACGGAGTGAATCACTCCATCTGAAGTGCTCCGATTTGCCTTCGGCACTGTTACAGCTGACAGCGACCTTATTAACCTCTTAAAATGCACAGTAACTTTGGCCAGTCTGGAGAATTCTCCGTGCAACCCTGAGAGGTCTGCGCCTTTTAAAAATGCATGAATGAAAAGAGCAGACAGGAAGGTGGAACTTCTAGGAGCCGCTGAGGAGGGGAAATACAGTCAGGCTTTATCCTGCACGGTTTCCCTAGGGGGAAACTATTCCCCATCCCCAGTGCCAAGCCACTGACCAAAGGGATGTCTGCTGTTGACACTGCTGGGCCCAGGGAGAGAATCCACCCGCCCCCCCCCCCCCGGCATAAGTTGCAATTACTCAGGTCTAGCCTGCCTTTTGCCCAATCTACACTCCTCCGCAGTTTACCTCTGCTCACCTGTCAGTTGGCACTGCCATAAGGTATAGGGGACTAACTTGCTATGATCAATAAGGCTGCTGAACATATCACTTGTATTAATGCTTGCTGTTTTACCATCGGGTTTGATGATCTATTAACATTACTTTGTGTTCCAAGGTTTCTTTTGACCCCTTTAGGTCCCGCGCGGGAGAGAGCATCGGGGACCCGACTCCCACCTTTGGAATGTGCGCTTTACTTGCCTGCTTCGCTTTGCGCATGCTCCTTACTCATTTGCTTTCCTTCCCTCTTATCTCTAGCTGGCTATTCCCTAGCTAACAGCCTTGAACAGAAGAGCCTCCTGTTATGCGTTACAAGAACCACAGGTGTTGTATGTTTCTTTGCTTAGTTTTCTCTGGGAACACCTTCTTCAAAAACCCTCAACTATGTTTTTCCCTGAGAACCTATTTTGCCGCGCTTTCCTTGGGAACAGTGGGCCAGTATATTTGGGCGCCAATAATTCTCACTATTGATTGGTAGATGGTAGAAGGGCCATATTTCATATCAAGTATAATTGTAATTGCATTTCTAAGCTTGGGCACAGGAAAAGTGTTTGACCAACATGATCTTTTCTACAAATAAAGGGCTTTCTACTTAAGGAGACCTGTTGTGGACTATATCTATTGGCCCATTCTCACATCACCCCTCCCTGTTTTATCCTCATAACAGCCCTGTGAGGTAAGTGAGACTGAAAGACGATGACTGGTCCACAATCAGCCAGTGAGTTTCGTGGCAGGCTGGGACTGAACCTGGGTCATAGAATCATAGAGTTGGAAGGGACCTCCAGGGTCATCTAGTTCATCCCCTGCACAATGCAGGGAATTCACAAATCTCCCTCTCCATATCCCCAGGGACCCCTGCTCCATGCCCAGAAGATGACAAAAAACCTCCAGGGTACCCAGCCAAACTGGCCTGGAGAAAAATTGCTTCTTTACTCCAATGTGGCGATCAGCATTTCCCTGGGCGTGTTAGAAAGGGCCACAAGAACTAAGCCCTGAGGCAACCCTTCCTGCCCTCCCTTCTTGTGATCTACCTAAGTTCACAGAATCAGCATTGCTGTCAGATGGCCATCTAGTCTCTGCTTAAAAGCCTCCAAAGAAGGAGAGCCCACCACCTCTCAGGGAAGCCTGTTCCACTGAGGAACTGCTCTGTCAGGAAGTTCTTCCTAATGTTTAGCCGAAAACTCTTCTGATTTAATTTCAACTCGTTGGTTCTGGCCTGACTTTCTGGGGCAACAGAAAACAGCTCTGCATCATCCTCTAGATGACCGTCCTTCGAGTACCTGAAGACGGTACCTCTCAGTCGCCTCCCCTCCGGGCTCAACAGGCCGGGCTCCTTCTGCCTTTCCTCCCCAAGTCAGACACACAGACTATTACACCACAGCCTCACTTGGGGAGACCTGGGTTCAGGTCCCCAGCCTGCCAATAAACATTATGCCACTTAACATCAGCAGTGGGTCTGGTTCCACAGCTAGCTGGCGCTAGTCGAATATGCTGAATGCTGGTCTTGATCCCGACGACTCTGGAAGCTTCAGAATCTTTGGCAGGCACAAAAAACGAGACACGGATTCCCACCTTGCCAGATTTCACTTTGATATGCAGATTTAACTGAACAGCCCACATGCCCTTCTTCAAGGGGGTGTGAAACAAACAAAACAAAAAGGAAACCCGCTGGGGCAATGTGCTGGCTTGGCCCAAATGGTGGGAGATCCCGAGGGGTCTAAAGCTACTGGATGGCTGTTGCTCTGTGGGAAGGTTAACAGGACCCTCTGGCAGTTCTGCTGGAAGGGGAAACCAGCAACGGGACCCCACCCCCCGCACACACAGAGTTTTAGATAATTTACTGGATTAATCAAAAATTAAGAGTTTTAGATAATTTACTGGATTAATCAACATATAGTCAGCATCTCTCTCCTTAAACACAAATCTGTACTACAGCTTCATTAACACAGAGGAAGCCGCTGGTAAACAGTCCTCCCACAGGAATCCCACCATGCACATGGCTTGCTTCGGCCATCGTAAGTACCAGGGATGAATGTGTGAAGGGAGAGAAAATGCGCTTCCGAAAGCGCACCGAATGCGCTTCCGAATGCCACCGAATGCGCTTCCAAGGGAGGGCTGCAGGGCTCCTTCGTTAAACACATGAAGCTTCCTTATAGCGAATAAGATCTTTGGTCCATCAAGATCAGTACTGTCTATCCAGACTGGCAGTAGCTCTCCAAGGTCTTCAGCTGGAGGTCTTTCACATCATCTACCACTTGATCCTTTTCATTGGAGATGCTGAGGATTGAACCTGGGACCTTCTGCGAGCCAAGCAGATGCTCTACCACTGAGCCACGGCCCCTCCCCAAATACATTACCAATATTCAAGAGAAAGGTGGATTTTTCTGCTCAGGCAAGCCTAAATCCTAAAGCGGCTGATGTCTGGGAAGTTAGTGTTCACTGCGGGCTGTTTTAATTTTGTAAGTGATAGTTTTTCATCTTTATCATCATGAGTTTATCATCTCATCTTTTTATAAGGTGTCTGGAGGACTGGAATAATTGAAAAGCAGGAGGCACATCTGTAAGATAAAATTCCAATCTTCGCACAGGAATCTATGGCAAAAACTGCCACTGCAATATTCTGCTACCCTTAACCACTTGTGGCATCATGATAACACCCCGTTCCAAGTATCTGGGCCTGTCACTGATGTTGGTTTTTCCATTTCGGCTGCATGGAAGAGCTTCCTCAGAGAACTCTTTCCGCTCTGGTATCACAGTGCTTGTATTATTAACAAGAATATTTATCTTCTGCTTTTTGCAAACCAAAAGTGCCAGGGAGCCAAAACACAGGCCTTCAATTTCTATAGAAGTCAGTGCATGTGTCAACCAGTTCAGCAAGGGCTTTGCACATCCAAAGCTGGCGAGAAGACTGAACGCTCGAAAGAGAGCCATGCCTTGCAAACCCTTTGGGACAAAAGCATTTTCCTGCTGTTTGCAGATAAAGGAGCTCATTCACTGCCCTGTCCCAGATCTCTATCCGGGAAACTCTATCCCGACCGCCCTTGTAAGGTGGGAACTGACAATTCAACCTCTGTTTGAACACGGCTGCTCGCAAAAAAGCCAACATTGTTCTGGCGAGGGCTTAATTGAGTGTCTGGGCGAGGGAGTGGCTCCTCCTCCCTAGAAAAGACTGTTTTCTTTGGGTGCCGGATGAATTCAAGGGGGGGGGGGGGGGAGATGTTCTCCATTTTCCATTCAACCGCCCAAAGAATGAAGACTCTGATGGAATCTCTTCTGTCACGGGTATCAAAAGGATCACTTGTCTGTTTCCACTCAGTTAACCATGTGGAGACTGACCATAGGCAACCCGGTTCCCGGAGGCCATCCCACCGCTGGCCGGCAGAGCTGGCACTGCTGATGGGAAGTGGCCTGGAGAAAAGATGCCAGCGTGACTTTCAAGACTCAGGGCTGTGAAATCCCCACAAAGCCGGCTCGTTTTGGCCTGAGATCGCCAACGCTGAGCCATGCGGTCCATTGCCAGCACTGGGACACAATCAAAATGCACCTACTGAACTGCTTGGTCAGCCACCTGTTCAGGTGCCACAAACCCTTCAGAGAAGGCTCTCTTCTCAACTCCCTCAAGCGTCAACTGGCTGGGTTAGACCAATGGTCCATTCAGGCTGGCTTCCTACAGGTCCCCTGGAAGGCAACAGCTCTCTCTCCCCCCAAACACGGTCCTTTGTGTGTGTGTGTGTGTGTGTGTGTGTGAAGTCCAGGGGCACCTTCCAGACTAACAGCATTTGTTCCAGCATGAGCTTCTGTGAATCCGAGCTCCCACCACGTACTTGACGAAGGGAATTCTGACGAAAGACCAACTGAATGTAAAGTACCACTGGACTCTAGTAATATTTTGCTGCAACAGACTAGCACAGTTACCCCCCTGGAACAAACAAACAAAAACTAAATCCTGATCAGGCCAGCAATGATATAATTGAAATGATCCGGGGGAGGGGGGGGCAACAACAATAGTGAAAGAGCAATAAAATCATGTGACATCAGCATAAAACAACAGAATACCACGCCAAATAACAGAATCAGGAAAACAGAAGTTAGTATTTTTACATAACCCCAAGAAATAAAAAGGTGGCCAAGGAAAAGTTACTAACAGCCAAAGGCCTGGGCAAAGAAGGACTTCTTAAGCTGCTCCCCAAAGGGTAGGCTGTTGGGGCACAACCATTTCACAGGTGTGTGGGGGCCTTGTTGGAAAAACCACCTGCTTCCCTTCCACAGAAGGGGAGCACACAGCAGACGTTGGAAAGAAGATTGTAACTGCTGGGCCGGACTATGGGGGAGAAGGCTGGCCTTCAAGCTTCCTAGCCCTACCCCTTTAGAAAGCATTTTGAATTGTGCCTGGGAACACACAGGCAGCCAATGCCATTCGTTCAATAAAGGGTGGTATGTATTGGGTTACATCATTTGCCTTGGAAGCACAGAAGCTTCACGCGGGAGCCCTGATCCTCCACGTTTCCTGGTTAAGGGGAAAATCCTGTTCAAAACAAATTACAAAAATGATCCGACTCCAATGGTAACAAGAGAAAGAAATTTTACTTATAAAAGAAGAAGAGATTGGATTTATACCCCACCCTTCACTTGTAGTCTCAGAGTGGCTTACAAACTCCTTTCCCTTCCCCTCCCCACAACAGACACCCTGTGAGGTAGGCGGGGCTGAGAGAGCTCTGAGACAACTTGTCCTTGAGAGAACAGCTGGTACAGAGCTATGGCTTGCCCAAGGTCATCCAGCAGGTGCAAGTGGAGGAGTGGGGAATCAAACCCGGTTCTCCCAGATTAGAGTCCGCGCACTTAACCACGACACCAAACTGGCTCTCAAAATAGATGCACATCTTACATGACATAATCATGTAGGTACATTTAATTGATTGTGAACAGATTAACTTCAAAAAAAGGTTAACTTGCTACCGCTCCAAGCCCAGGTGAGACGGAGAAAAAGAACGGTCTGATATCAGATCAAACAGAAGGCAAGGCAGGGCCAGGTGTTTTATTATTTTAATGTTAATGTTTTATATTTGTTATTTGTTCTGACGCTGGTTTTGTTGGTTGGTTTTAATGTTGTAAGTTGACAGGAGACCCTTTGGGTGAGAGGTTTAACTAACAAAAATCGAATAAACAAGCAAACATAAACAAAGAGGCTCAACCTCTGACTGAGGAGCGGGTGGAGCCAAGTGCCTGCCAAGTGTCCCCAGTAAGAGAATGCTCTGAACGCTTTCCCTCCTAGATCCTCTTGCAGGCAGGATTACAATATCCAACAGTATGTTCCCTAAATCTAAGCCCCGGCAATACCTTGAATGCAACGTTTTGTGCTAGCTGTGGCTTCCGCCAGTCTTCAAAAGGCATCAGAATGTAGAGCGTGTGACAGAGGCTAATCTGGATGTGATCAGAGCATGGATTACTGCAGACAGATCTCATTTCTCGAGGAATGATCTCATCTAGCGAACAAATGAAGGCTGATAAAAGATGCTAAGAGCCACAGAGGAAAGCCAGAGCTTCCAACCGTATGCCCTTTAGGGGGAAGTACAAACCCCCCCCACACCTCCACAGAGACACTTCTTGTTCCACGCTGGGCTTCATCACTGACCGACAGCACCTCAAGTCCTACCCAGGTTGAGATCCAGTTTATTGGACTCATCCTTCCTATTACGTCCTCCAAGTACCTGTTTAGGTCTTCAACAGACCCTCTGAAACAAACCGGTGTTTTTTAAAAAAATTAAATCATTTATTAAACATTTCAAAGGATACAAGTACATAAACGAGTGAGACATATCCATATTACAATAACAACTTTAAACAATACAAGCAAATACAGATATAACAGAGTATCTGGGGGGGGGGGGGAAGCATCTAACCAACCAATTAACCATCCAAGAAAGTCATTACATATAAGGGCTACACAGTCGTCATGATATCGTAATATAATGCATTGGCTGAATGACTTTGGGAGATAGTGCTATCTGCAGTATATTCTAAAATAGGGAGCCATTTGTTCAACATGTTGGAAAAACCCGAGTGTGGGTCTGAAAGAGATATGGAGTCAGCAATTTTATCCATCAGAAGTATTTCCCAGATTTTCAGGTACCAGCTGTCTATTGATGGCAAGGCAGACTTTTCTCAATACAAAGCTAATAACTATTTAGCTGCTATAAGACACAAGTACTAAGAAACTAAGATTAAATGAAGAATAACAAGAAAGATGGTTATCATAGCTGAGAAGTTTTTATGAGAAGATTTGCACACAGAATGTTAAATTGGACATTTTTAATATATATCTCTGTATACTCTTTCCCCTTCTTTTCCCTTCCCCCTTTTCTATATATAAACTAATACAATATTTTTTTAAAAAGAAGTCTCATTACAAGCTCCTGCTGAATTTTTGGGATCACCAAAGAGTCCCACAGGTCAACTAAGGCCAATTCAGGCTTATTAGGAACCCTATATCTAGTAATTAGTTCAATCTATAGAACTCCCCCCCCCCCCCCAATTGCGCTACTGAAGGACACGTCCACCAACAATGTATCGTAGACCCTGTCTCTCTACAACCTTTCCAACATTTAGGGGAAACTTGTGGATTTATCCTATGCAGCCATGAGGGAGTGGTGAACCAGCAAGTTGAACTCTATACGCAAGCAACTGTACTTTAAGAGATTTGGATCTATAAGTAGGAGATCTCCATATTTTTTCCCATTGGGAATCATTAATACAAACTTTACAATCTCTGTTCCATGCTAATTGATACTGTAAAGGCTCCTCAATAGTGAGTTGCATGTTGAGAAACACAGCTTGGTGTTACCAGCATATCGATGCCCCCCCCCCCCCTTTCAAATTCCCCCTTCCATCTCTCCCAGTGGTTTCATGCAGATCTGCAGCTGCACAGGGAACAGCACAGAACCGTGTGGGACCCCACAGCATCAGTTCCATGGGGCCTAGAAACAGTCCCTCAACAGCGGGAGTGGGTCCACTGAAGTGCCTCCCCCTGCCCACCCACCCCCCAAATTTGGGGCCTGCTCCAGAGGAAAGTCTGCAGCTGAAAACATGGGCAGCCTTTGCCGTTGCACTGTTATGGAAATTCGGGAGCAGGGCAACTGGCAACAGATTATTCTGTTCTCTTGGCTGTTAACTAAGGACAGAACCAGCTGCACACTCTGAAGCATGCGCTTGCATGTTCCAGAAAGATGCACTAGCGACTGGACCTTTCTCTGAAGTCACTGAAGCGCCACACTGTGAAAACTCTTCCTCCTCCTTCACCCAGAGAGTTCTGCCATTTCAAACTCTGTAGGTTGTGCGAATATATTCAGCACTGTTTTTTATGTCGTGCAAGCAGCGCCCAAGGCGATTTAAAGGGACTGGAGTAATAAGGAATCGGCGCCCGCTGATTTCATATAGGTGGAAATACCTTTGACAGCCAAACTACTTCTGACTCCACCCGATCCTCGAAAAGCCAGCAAACTCTGGTTTCCTAGGTAACAAAAGAGGAAACTGCATCCAATAAAGGGAAGAAAGAGACAGCTGCACCTGATTGGTAAACCCCCCCCCCCCCACTTCCTAACACCTTTGCATTATTTAAAAGTGCCACAGTGCTGAGCCTGGCATGAACAGCGCCACTCCCTCCCCTCCCTCAAGACAAGCAGGCCAGCAGGATAAATGATTGGCACCGCGCCTAGAGGACCCCGGCCCTTCCTCCCCAGAAGCCCGCAAGAGGGAAAAAGCAAGACCCCGAAGACACTGCTAGGCAAGAGCCAATTGCCGCACACACACACACACACAGACACACACACACACGCTCCCCTGAGCTCGAGGAGGACACAGAGCAGGCAGCAAAATCTGTTCCAAGCTGTAGGCCACAGGTGCCAGTAAACAAGTGCCTCCCAATTAAAACACAATCAAAAGTATGACCCGGGGTGTTTGCAATCAACCCGTTACGCCTGGGAAATTAACCTCAGCCGTTTTTGAAGGGCTTCGTTTTGTTTCTAGGTGGGATTCGTCAATACTGCGGAAGGTGGTTCTGCCGTCTGCAAATTTGGCAGGTACTTATGCTTAAGAAATACAGTTCTGAAGAAGCCTGGCTAGATCTTGAAGGGGGAAAGATGGATTTGTCAAGCAAAGGGTTCCTGAAAACAGATCCGGCTAGGAGAACCACAGGACCGCACCCTTGTAATGATGCAGTCCTGGGCGTACCTCCTGGACTTTAAAGCCCACGGTCTTCCACGAGCTCAGGCTGGAGTACCTGAGCGTGGGACAGCCCTGCCAAGGTTGCAGCTCTCCTCCAATAGAACATAAGAACAGGGGCACCTCAAAGAGGACCTACTGCTAACCAGATTTGCCCCCAAGTGCTTCGGACAAAGAGGCAGGTCCCGGTCATTTCCTTCCTCTCCAATGTGACTGCTGCAGCTTTGGGGTACAGCCTGCCATCCCCCCCCTACTCCAATTAGTTAATGGCAGGGGTCAGGAGACCCTCAGGAGATGGGAGAGGCTCAGGGGAGCTGCATCATTCTTGTCTCTGTAGACTGACTGGGGTCAGCACGAACTAAAAGGTTCAAAGCCCTTAATTGAAACCCCAAGAAAAGAGAGGGGAGTGTGTGTGTGTGTGTGGGGGGTTATGTGGGAAGGGAAGGGCCAAAGGATCAACTTCATGCTTCAAGCAAGCAAAAAAGCAAGCCCCAGATCTCTCCATTCAGAGAACAAGAGTGCCAGGAAAAGGATTCAGGCACAGCTCAGCTTCTCATACTAGTTTCGGTTTTGTATGGAGGAGAAAACCGCTGGAGAAGCCCCCCATCAGTATACTACCTGACACAAAACACCCAATACAAGTTTGGCCCCCCCCCACCTGCCGATTGGGAGAAACCCGCCCCAGACATACACGCTGGCAACATATAATTACCCGTGTCCTCCCTATTTCATCTCACAACATCAGCCCCCAGAATGGTATACCGAAGGCGCAGGGATCTCTCTGTTGGTAATTAAAATACTCTCTGACAAGGAAAATATTGTCTCCTGTCAAAAACAAACCAACCCACCAGTCTGAAAATGTGAGAACATCTTTTCCCCACGCACATGGGCCCTGCAACCAGGGTGCATTTTGATTCACTGTGCTGCAAGCGAACCTCAGCCATGCACTAAGAATTTTGTGTGTGTGTTAAATATGGATATAAAAATGGGCATGCATGCTATTCCCAGAGAGGTTCTTTGCAGAGGTGATTGTACAACAGCTTTGTTCTGAATGGAACCAATTCCGGGCTGCCCCTCTTAAACTGTTATTTGAGAATACACATATGTAAAACTTGGCACGAGGGACAGATGCTTTAGTGCTCCCGGATGCTTCTGGCAGGTTGTTCAGGTGACAGATTAAGAGGCTGGCGTATTCAGACTTATGCCCTAAGCTTATAAATCTGAACACTGCATCATTCAGCGTTCAGGCAGAGATGTGGCAAAGCACATTAATGCTTACTTTATGTTCAGCGGAAGGCTGGAACAAAAGGCATCAGTCACAGATGAATTCGCTCCCCACCCAGGGGGATAAATGACTAATATTAGCCCCCCACCCTGCCCCATCTTTGCATCAGGATTTATAGCAACTGAGTCGACCGCTGCCACATTGTGCAATTCACTAACATCCTAGGATGGCTATCGATCCTGTAGTTCAGTATCTCTTCATCTATGTACCTAATACACACACAGGACACACTCACTCTGTGCAGATTAAAAAGCCCCATGCAGTGGGTTCAAGACAGGGGATGGTGCAAAGGGCCATCAGTCACAGCTGAAAACCCTGGGGTTTTCAAGGCATGGCACATTCAGAGGTGGTTGGCCACTGCCTGCCTCTGTGTGGTGACCCTGGACTTCAGGTTCCTGCAGACATGGGGCATCGCCAGGTTTTGAAACATACAAGTTGCTACTAGTGGTGGGGAGTTGTGGGGTTAGAACACTGGAGCAACAATGCCCGTGCATGCACAGACATCACAAAATGGAACAACAGAGCTCCTTGCCAACACAGATCTTTGCACTGAATACCTCGTGAGACCTCAGTCGCTATTTTTGGTTGCCAGGATAACCTCTCTCTGTGACAAGGCATCAGCACCCCACACCTCCCCCCCCCCCCACCGCGCCACTCGGAATCAGCAGCCGGTTTTAGTGCCCAAACATCAGGTGCCAAGGGAATTGCTCAGTAGCGGGGCAAAGGTCGCTACATCCTTTGGCCCCACGTGAAGAGACAGACTCGCAGACTAGAGGGATTACATCGCACTACCAGAGACCGGGTTTCATTCTCAAGTCTGCCCTGGATCTTGAAGACGGCTCAGTTGTCGGTGACATCAGTCTCCTCCTACTCGCAAGCCCTGCCAGGCAGTGACGAACACCCCCCACAACCGGTTCGGTGCGCTAAGAGGCCATGAGGAGAGAAGAGTCACAGCTGTTGAGCAACAAAGGGCACGCAAATCATCCAGCAAGCACCCCTGCCCCTTTTCCGATTGCAGCAGGGTGCTCCCCACAGGCCATCTTCTGAGCAAGACTCCCGTCCCCCCATGCCGGTGCAGCCAGAAGTGAGGGTGGCCAGGCAGCTGTTCGGCTCTGCGTAGCACGACTATATTTGGCTGCCGGCAGACATGTAAAGTGATCCTGCTTGCTGGTGAGCATCGAAAGCCAGAGAGAGAGTGTGCTCTCAAAGTGGGATACGGATTCACCCCAGAAAGGCGGGGAGGAGGGAGCCATGTTCGGTGAGATGCCCACTGGCTGGTAATGCTCAGTCCAACCCAATCAGGATTCTGCCAAGTTGCTCTCACGCTCCTCTTTGCCACTGGTGCAATGGGCAGTGCGGTCTCACACTGTCCACCTGTTGTCTTAAGAGCACACGGAACTAGTGAGGCCACCACCTGCCCTGGTGTCAGCTTCGCCTTCCTTCTCCCGCCCCAAATGCATGCAACGGATCTGTTTAAGTTACTCTCCGGGCTCCCTTTCCTTCCCACGTGTCTGCTCAAAGGACAAAAACAGAAGCCCTAGCCAGTCAGAACGCACGTGGTCTTGGCTGGAAATCCCCCACAGACACCAGCTTCTACCCTTCCACACCTCTGTACTTCCACACTAAGCCCCTTCTTCCTTCAAATTAAGAACCAAACTAGACAATATGTGAGAAATGAGTTGGGACATGGGGGCAGGGCCGGTTCCAAGTTCAGGAGGGTCCTGGGAAGAGATAGCCCAGGGGGGCCCTCTCCTCTTCTGACCTCCACCAGGACCCCCATTCATGCCTTCCTTCCAGCACCCCCAACATCCCCACCCGCCTGTGTGTCCTTCCTTTCCCCACCCATTTGTGAACCTCTGCACTGACTGTGAGTTTCCCCCCCAGTGGTGCTGGGTGGTGTGTCCAGACAGGGACACCACCACTGTGCCCTGAAGGAGTGCTCCCCCCCCACGGTACACCCCCAGTACATCCTTCCCTGATTGTGCACGGTTGGGGGGCTCTGCAGCAGTCGGCCCTGCCAGAAACCCTGGGCCTCGGCAGCCCCCCCACCTCAGGGTGTGCTGATGCCAGCCCTCCACGGGAGCCCGACCAGAGATGTAAACTAACCAGACATTTTGAAGTCACTGGGGGGTGGGGTGGAGAGAGAATCCCCGACATGTTTTTTTCCCAGAGAAAAACAGACATTTGGGGGAAATGAAAATATATGCAATACATGTTCCTATCAAACTTAAACTTCTTTTATGGATTAAAGAACATAAAATAGTTATGACAATATAAAATGCATCACTGGCATATAAAACTGGAATTTAAAAATATAAATATCTGTATTTTCTATAAGAAAGATTCCAACGATACTCAACACGTGATTAAAGAATTGCAAACTGCTGCACACTATTGTGACCACAGCCATGTACCTTCAGTTTCTGCCATCTGGGAGGGAGGAAAAATAAAAGTTAAAGGCAGAAGAAAAATTCTGTACTAAAGACAAGAAAATGTATTATTTGGACAGAAACACTCTTAGAGATTCACAATAGGTAGGACTGCAGCAGCATGTTTGGAGATTAACTTTAAGAAAACACTGAATGCTTAATAATGTGTCCTCATTAATATTATAGCATATTAATTGTTACCAAAATTATTACACTTAACACAATGAAAATATTGTATATAAATACAGTACTGTTTTTTTTAGAGGTCCCCCAAACTCCCCATTTTTCCATTGGGAAAATTGTAAAAATTCCTTAGATTTTTTCAAGCAGTACATTTTGAATGCGTTAAATACTTTGCTAGACAGAATTTTCTTCCCATGAAAAGAGAAAATATTCCATAGGAGTTTACATCCCACCAGAGGTCCTAAAAAATTTCCAGTGTTTCCCACTGGAAAAACTCCTTATTTTTTTTATGCTATACATTTACAACATGACAAGATTTAGCCTTAAGAAGCCTTTTCCTTTCTGAAAGAGAAATCATCTCGTAGAAGTTTCCTTTCGTTGTTCCCCCCCTACACACCAATTTCCCAGTTTTTCTGTTGGAAAAAATGAAAAAAAGGCCCCAGGAAGAAAAGTTACCCCCAAAATATCGTCTGTATTTTTCTGACAACAATGCAGATATTAACAACAAACAGATCTGCAGTCAGCAGGTGGTCTGGGCAAGTTCTTATCCGTCTAGTGCAGGAGTGTCAAACATATAGCTCGGGGGGTGGATCAGGCCCCCGGAAGGCTTCTATCAGGCCCACACTGGAACTGGCAATCTCCTGCTTCCAGTTCTGTTACTGCTGCTGCATCATCACTTGCTTCGCCAGACTCTCTTAATTGCTCAGCCATTTCATGTTTTCCCCTGGGTCCTAGACTCAGAACTCTGAGCATGAGATTTCTGTGGTGAATGTCAATAAATCAAAAGTCGGTTTGCAGCTTACAGACAACACATCTGAGCAGCATACTCAAGATTGCAACAGCACAGACATTCTGATGCAATAATTCAGAGCAAGAGGCGTTTGTTATCAGAGACTGTTAAATAAACAAAATATTGCAAGACTGCTAATGTTCTAAGCATGTTTTTATTTTAAGAAAAAAAAATTCTTTGTGTTTGTATCCTTTATAAAGTTTATATCTCCGGTACCTGGCATGACATTTTATGGCACACATGGTCCAGCCCAACAAAGTCTCATTTATGTCTGATCTGGCCCTCATAACAAATGAGTTTGACACCCCTGGTCTAGTGGTTACATTTATTTTATTTATAAATGCAGTGTATACACCCATTACTAGACAACCAGCTGTATTTGATGGCTGTTTTGCCCATTAAGCAGAAACAAACCCAAATTTGCTATTCAGCTGCTTCTCCCAGCTCACCTTGTTCCTTCCCTCCCACTCCTGGCCTCACTAGGTGACCTTAATTCATCTGTCTTCTCTCTGTCTCTCTCTCTCTCTCTGGCTGACCCATCTTACAGGGTTTCGGCCCTGGCCCGCACCTGGCGGAATGAGCTCCCGTATGAGCTCAGGGCCCTGCAGGGTCTATTACAGTTCCGCAGGGCCTGCAAGTTGGAGCTCTTCCACTGGCCTTTAGGGTGAGACGGCGGACACCCCCCACCCGCGGCCAATCTCCCACTAGTGGCCTGGATCCAAATAGACATCAGGGGACCCACTGTTGTATCTTATCTAATCTGATAACATCGAACTTGACATCTGATTCTATTCATTTACACAGGGTTTTATGATTCCATTCTGTTTTAAATTGTTATTTTAGAGCTGTTTTTAATTGCATTATATTGAATATAAGACTGATGTGAGCTGCCCTGAGCCTGCTTGTGGGGAGGGCGGGATATAAATCAAATCAATAAAATAAAATAAAATAAAATAAAATGAAGGAAGGAAGGAAGGAAGGGAGAATCACTCTGAGCTTTTTAGAGAATTTGTGGGATAGAAATGCAGCAGCTTGATATAAAATGTACTGAATACAAAAGTTACACAGTGGAAACAGCCAGACTTATTTTCTTCATTGGCTCTGTTTCTCTCCTACCTACCCCATTCCAGAACTAGAGTACAGGCGCCTCCTGGGACCCCAAACACCCAGTGAAGGCAAGCCTGCCCTCCCGCCCAGGTCACAATAGCTCAGAATTCATGCTTGCATTCTTCCCAAAGCTCTCCCTTAAGTACAAAGCTCTTTGCAACTTAAAACACAAAAAAGAATTCAACTTGTTCTGGATGACTCTGGCCAGGCTTGATTTAGATACATGCAAGTAATTAAGAAGCCCTAGGCATCTAGTTAGCTTTCCTATATCAGGTCATTTTAATTTCTGGCAAAGGTACAGTTCAACAACATTTCTGGTTCATTATGGATACAGTATGGTGTTGGGGATTGCTCCTCCAAATGAAGACAAAGGGTTCGTTTATAAACAACTTATGGATAAGATAATGGGCTTGGCTTAGGAGAAGTTGGTGTTCGATGGGAGACTGGAACAGTGTGCACAAGTGTGCAAGTTCCAAATCAGTCTTTTATCGGAATATGTCCCACTGCATCCCAAGGAAAGTCTAGACCACACTTCTTCAGGCAGGAGGAACGGGCGCACCTCCAAGAGCTGGCAATACTAGTTGGCTCAATGAAAGAGACCTCCCATCAGGACAACAGTGAGGGCTAGGTAGGGCCGTCCTGTGTTGCCTAGAAGTCTGTGCAACATGAAAGTTAGCTCCTCTAACAGCACAACTGGCCCAAAACCGCAGGATTTGGTCCAAGACTAAAGGGTAGAATAGCTGCAAGGGACCAAAGGCCAAGGGCCTCAGCCAAAGGGCCCCAATGAATGGTTTGGGGGGAGAGTGACTGGAAGAGTAGTGGTTAGAGTGTCAGACTAGGATGTGCAAGACCCTGGTTCAAATCCCCACTCTGCCAGGGAAGCTCACTGGGTGACCTTGGGCCAGTCACACCCTCTCAGCTTAACCTGCCTTACAGGGCTGATGTAAAGAGAAAATGGAGGAGAGGAAACTGCTGTGCACCACCCTCAGTTCCCTAGAGGCAGTGCAGAAGAAAGAAGGAACTAAAACAGATTCAGTTCATCACAAGATTGTCACACCCAGGAGAATCGCCTGAGGAAACCTGTGCGAAAAGGATCTAGGGATCTTAGTAGGTTATGCACTGATCATGAGTCAGCAGTGTGATGCGGTTGATAAAAATACAAATGCAATTTTGGGCTGTATCAACAGAAGTATAGAAGTCCAGATCACACGAAGTGATGGTATCACTTTACTCTGCTCTGGTTAGACCTCCCCTAGAGTATTCTGTTCAGTTTGGGGCACCACACTTTAAGAAGGATATAGACAAGCTGGAACGCGTCCAGAGGAGGGCAATGAAGATGGTGAGGGGTCTGGAGACCCAAGTCCTGTGAGGAAAGGCTGAAGGAGCTCTGGGTCTGTTTAGCCCGGAGAAGAGGTGACTGAGAGGTGATATGATCACCATCTTCAAGTACTCGAAGGGCTGTCATATAGAGGATGGTATGTTTTCTGTTGCCCAAAAGGTCAGACCAGAACCAACAGGTTGAAATTAAATCAGAAGAGTTTTCGGCTAAACATCAGGAAGAACTTCCTGACAGAGTGATTCCTCAGTGGAGCAGGTTTCCCTGGGAGGTGGTGGGCTCTCCTTCTTTGGAGGTTTTCTAAGCAGAGGCTAGATGGCCCTCTGACAGCAATGCTGATTCTGTGAACTTAGGCCGATCACGAGAGGGAGGGCAGGAAGGGTTGCCTCAGTGCTTAGTTCTCATGGCCCTCTCTTACACACCCAGGGAAATGCTGATTGCCACTTTGGGGTCAGGAAGCAATTCTTCTCCTGTATCCTGGAGGTTTCTTATCATCTTGTGGGCGAGGAACAGCAGTCACTAAGGGTGTGGAGGGGGAGGTCTTTGTGAATTTCCTGCATTGTGCAGGAGATCGGGCTAGATGACCCTGGAGATCCCTTCCAACTCTAGGATTCTATGAGTTTGCATGCAACGTCTGAATATGGCAGTCGGAATGAGAACAGCAAGAAAAGAAAGATGGAAGGGGTGGGGGAACACACACAAGCAGGCCGAAAGGAAGAGAGACTCGGGATCCAATAAGATAACCTATTTACTCAAAAGGAAGCGGGCCATGAATGTAAGATGAGCATCCCTAAAAATGGTTGAATACAAAAAGGGTTTTAAAATTATTGTTGCACATACCTATAACTTGTACATGAATTTAATCTGACCTGCTCATTCTTGATGGTGCAACTGGGGGAACAGCCTTCCTTTCATGCAAATACAGTATAAAAGAGCACCCAATGCCTAGATAAGGAATCTTAGAGCCTGCCCTTTCATGGTCAGCTAGGTTCCCTTTCATATAGCCTCATGTATCAAAGGGTTTGAAAGACCTCAGTAAACACCAACACCAAAAGAAGTGATACCAAAAGAAATGATATGCGAGCTCTCTCTCTCTCTCTCTCCTTTTTCTATGTATCCCTCCAGTATGGATATGGAGATGGAGACTAAACTGGATCCAGTTTTGGTAAAGAAAACTGGCTGGATCCAGGCACGTGTTTTTAAAACCAACATAATAAAACTGCCTTGAAAAGACCTGTTACCCTAAACCAGGGGTGGGCAAACTGTGGCTCGGGAGCCGAATGCGGCTCCTTTACATATATTATGTGGCTCCCGGCAGGGCAGCTGGAGAAGCTAAATATCATTAGCAAACAAATATCATTGGAAAAATTAATATCATTATCAATATCTGCTTTTACCCATTTTGTTATTATTTTTTGGCAGTCTCATTTAATGTTAATAAAAAGCAAATCTGCTTATTTTCCAATAAAAGCAGGTAATATTTGTTCATGTCTTGTGGCTCTCAAACATCTGATGCTTATTCTACGCGGCTCTTATGTTAAGCAAGTTTGGCCACCCCTGTTCTAGGTGGCTCTTACGCTGAGCAAGTTTGCCCACCCCTGCCCTAAACAGTAGGAGAGGAAACCCTGTGGAGTTTTGTTTTAGGGGGGTGGGAAGGGGGTAAAACAGTAGAACAAAATTCAACCTTTTTTTACATTTTCTAACTGGGGCCTCCTTATGACTTCTGAAAAATACTGTCAGGGTACCACTGAAACACACACACACACACACATTCAATCAAGTCATCAGGAGGGAAAGCCAGCTTGTACACTGAAGAGACTTGGCACATCAAAATGAAAGGGGGCACACCAGTACCGTTTTGAGCACACCACCGTAGTATTGTGAGAAGTAGCGGAATTTTACGCCACGCAGCACTTGGCCCCACCACAGCCTTTCTGTAGGTCCGTTCCACTTAATTTGCTCATAAAACAAAGACTTTCATAATGGTATAGAGAGACATCTGTTGCTAATCCTGTTTTTGGTACGCACAATTTTTGCTTTAGTCTGTTTTTATTTTTTTAACAGGGTAACAAGCTACTGAACATAACCTTATGGTTGCCAAGAACCGTCTGAGCTTCACTGAGGAACAGAGGAAAAACAGGAATTAGGTACCAAAGAGAGGCAGGTAGATTGGAGCTTCCTTTACAGCACGGCAGCAGCTGGACTGCATCGTACTGAACACTGGAGTGCATTTGGCCACTGTAGGTTGGATCCGATGGAAAAGCCTGCAGAAGGAGTTTGCAAAGAAGATCTTTCCCTGCTTTCCCTGTCCCATGCAGCCCAGATTGGTCCTGAAATTCTTCTCCGAGGACTGCGAGAGTCTCCCAAACAAAAAACGTATCCTAGGGCAGTGATGGAAGGGAACCAGGTGAAGGCACCTCTTCCCCTCCCCTCTTCTGCTAGCCCAGTTTCATCAGATCTCTGAAGCTAAGGAAGTCCAGGGTTGCTACACAGAGGCGGGCAATGGCAAACCATCCCTGTTTGCTGTTGGCCTGGAAAACCCCATGAGGGGTCACCATAAGTTAGCTGTGACTTGACAACACTTTCCACCACCACCAAAGGCACAACAAGTCAGCCTGATGTGAACCCCTCTGTTGAAGCACAAGCCTTCAGTTTTGCCCTTGAAGCTCTTTTCTTCCCCCTCGCATCTGGAGCCTGCTGCAGTCACACTCCTCTGGAGAAAAATCCTTGAGCAGCTTTGGAGATGCTGTGGCTCAGTGGCAGAGCCTCTGCTTTGCATGCAGCTGGTCCCAGGTTCAAGATCCCAGGGTCTCCAATTAAACAATCCCAGACAGTAAATGCTGGGGGAGACCCGTCCTCTGCCTGAAACCCTGGAGAGCGCCTGCTGGTCTCAGTATTTATTATTTATATTAAATACTTGTTTTGTTTAAAATATTTATATCCCAGACTTCTACGCAAACTGATTTTGGCGCCCCATGGAATCTTGCCACTTGAAAACAGTTTTATATAATAAGGAGAGATATGTTTACAAAAATTTAATCTACATTTAAAATATGTATGTGAAGATGAAAACTAGTCTTTTAAATAGTTTAACCAAAAGTGTATGGATTGTATAAGGAAAACTCTAGTCTAGAGAATATCCAGAAATGCTTATTAGAATAAGATTGTCCAAGGCTGATAACTGATAACCATATAGAATGAAAACCTATTAAGGTGTTAAGGTTCAAATTTTCTATAAAAAGTTGTCATGTATTTAATTTGGACCTAAGGATTCCAGCAGTTTAAATAACTTATATATGCGAACTTATGCAAGGTAGCTCAACAGTTTCCATCAGCAAAGGGAGGGAGCCAGTTCTCAATTTTCCATTGAGCTGATTTAATCCAATTTCTCTGTAGTATTTTGATTTGGTTGCTTCTCTTGAGCATCATGACAGAAAAGTGCAATATAAAATCAAACAGTAGAGAAACCCCAACAACCTAAGCCCAACATTAGCATTAAAAGACGGCATGTTGGATCCTGCCTCCATATCTGTTCATGCTGGGGGGAGGAATACCGAGTATCCCTCCTGCAGCATCTCCTGAAAGCCTGCTCGGGGGGGGGGGGGGGGCGATCACCCACCCACCCACATATATAGAAATCTAGGCGAGATCCACATTCATAAAAGACTGAGCATGTAACACACTTCTAAGGTTTGGCCTCCGTATAAGGGCAGCTTCCTACACTGACCATAGCACAACCCCCCACCCCTACCCCCTGAAGGATAGCCTGGTTTGCTAGAAAAATGCTTGGGAGTGCCATAAACTCAAATGCCGCTGTGAAAACTGTTGTTGGGGAACAGTAGCGCAGGCATCCCCAGCTCAACCTGCATTTATTTTAGGAAATGCTTTGGAAGGGGAAAAAATCTTTCAACTCTCACTTGTCTTTAAGTCAAGCCAATGCTTGCCAGTCAGGTGAGGCGATCACAAAGACAGCCACTTGGCAAGCAGGTGACGCCGACACCTATAGCTCAGCAGCTAATACCCTGGGAATCCTTAGCAGCTCCTGCCTGACTCAAGGGTGGGGCCAAGAGGGGCAGGCAAAGGTCTACCAGGCCAGGGTGCCCTCTCCATGCCAGATCCCTGTGTCAGATGGGCCAGTCATCTGAGGCACTTGAGGCCCTGATATACAACTTAAAGCCACATTTTTCACCAAATTCTGTTTTCGTCCAAATACCTGTGGAATGTGGCTATACAACTCTGCTGGAAAATTAGAAAGGTGGGAGATTCCCAGCCTCCTCCGGGATTGCACTGATGGAAAAAAGGCCAACTTGGGGGGGGGGGGGGGAGGAATCTCTTTCTAACCAAGACACAAAAACTCAAGTTCCTAGTCCTTGTGGGGGCAGGACAAGTCACAAAAAAGAGGACAAAGGGAAAAATCAGGGCTACCATATTTCTCCACAAGGTTCCATGTCTGTAATGCCTATTGACTTCCTAGAAGGTTCAGTGGCTCTGCTAAGCACTAACATGAAAGCATCATGTATGTCAGGGGTGGGCAATTGTTTTGGCTCGGGGGCCGCTTTGTGGGAGCGGAGGTTAGCGGAGGGCCGCACCTTTTAAAATGATTGTATTCATTACTTAACCTTGCATTTCAGAAAAGGTATAAATTGTATCATAAAAATCAATAAATATAAATTAAATAAAATAGTGGTAGTTTTATTCAATTTATTTATTGTACTAATTTCATATCATCTATAGCTGCAAGCACATTTAATTTTAGAATCAGTTTAATGAGACAAATGTACTCTATCACACTTTTCTACAATTTTTTTGAAATCAGGAGTGAGATTGCTTGTTGAGATTCTCATCACAGCCTGCAAGTGAATGTCTGTCAAATGTCTGTTAATGTCTATATTTACTCTTGTTGATCTTCATGCAAGAGCAACTTTGCTCACAAATATACGTAGACCCAAATATAGAGAACATTTTCCCAGTAAATTTCTTCATACATGGAAATTTTTCAGCAGACAAAGATTTGTAAAAGTCAACTAATGTCACAGCATTAAACATTTCTTTCCCAGTGTGATCTGACTGCATGTCAATAAATTCAAGCTGCAGCTCCTCAGGTGCTGACAGTGGCCAACTGTCTTGGCGGGCCACAAAAAAACTCTGTGGCGGGCCGCATGTGGCCCCCGGGCCACCATTTGCCCACCCCTGATGTATGTGGTAGAGACTCATTCTACCCCATCTGTACTTCATTTTCACAGCTACAGTTTTCCCTGAAGGCGGCAGAGTCTTCTGATAGTTCCAGTGTTGTTGTAGGCAGCAGGAGTGTGATGTGAAACCCACAGATATTCTTTCAATATTCTTCATCTGGAAGTTGGAAAGGGGGCTTTGTCACACTTCCAGGAATGTTCAAATCTAGGTATCACACACCAACCATGCATGCCTAATATTTCTTGTTCTTGTTTCTCAGGATGGGGGAATGCGTGCCTCAAGAGGAGGGTTGTGGGGGACATGTTTGGGGCAACTAAAAACCCAAATGGTTCCATCATGGACATGTTCCTCTGATTCAGCCACTTAGACATCCAAAAACTCTTTGTGTCCTGAAGAAAACACAATGTGATAATGTTTCTGTTATATGGAAGATCCGTGGTAAGATCAGTTCTATTTTTAAACCTAAAATGCAGCTTTAAAAGCTTAAGAAGTCAGAATCATAGGTGTTGGTTTGGGCAGGTGAGAAAATTTCTTCTTCAGGCTGCTATGCCCCAGCATGGGCTGGGCGAAGATGAAGCAACCAAGAGTTCAAAGAACTGTTGACACGTTTGAAGCAAACTACTGTGGTTGCCAATGAATTCCCTCAACAACATATGGATGGGATTATCTTCTTATTAGTTCATTCAGGGTTTGGCACTCAAAGTTCTCAATCATTACAGAGTTTTTCATCAGTTGAACCAGACCACCGTTCTTTAATGCCCCCACTCATGTTTAAAACCGACAGTCTTGTCTCAGATGCTTCAGGACCATAGGGTAACTCCTACCCACTGCAGAAGACAAGAATCGGGCTCTCGGGATTTTCTGGTTTTTGGCGACTCAATGGCAGGCGCCTCTTCCCACAGCTCTGGGAGAGGTGACCTGGACTCAGCGGTTTGAAGGGGCTCCGAATGGATTTCGGACCCCCAGGGACCCTTGTAGGGGAACCCTGCTTGAGGCGTTTGGGGGTGGCCTCTCTCTGGGATGGCGATCCCGAGATCAAGGAAACCCCCTTGCCTCTATAGGCTCAGCTGCTGCAGCAGCCTCCGGGCACAATCGAGGACAGCTATAGAAGTCTGATTGCTACAAGGAAAAGATTACTTACCTGAGACTCCTGGCGGAATGTGAGTGAAGGGACTCCTTCTTTTGTTATGCGGGAAGATTCTCTGATGTCAGCTTAACTGTTCAAAGCGAAGGGGGGCTTTAAAGCTTAACTCCTCCCCAACTCCTCTTAAAGCTACAGAGCCGCAGAGAATCTATGTGCTGGGAGAGTGGCTGAAGACTGAATGAGACTATTTTAAGCAATTTAAGAATGAGACTAATTTAAGCTGGCAAGGCGGGATATAAATGCAACAAACATATAAATAAATAAAAAAATAAATTTAAAAGAAAAAGGAAGACTTTTGAATAACTTGTGGGACCTTACTATGAATGCAAACAAAAAATCATGACTGGACGGGGAGAAAAGATGGCAGGGAAATCAAAGCCTTCTCCTAAAGCTCAAATTACTCTTCCAGGCACAAAGTCTGAGACCAGCACAGACCTGACTGCAGCTTTGGCAATAGCACTACACCCTCTGATGGACCAGCTGAACACTGTTAATACTAAGCTGGATTCTTTGCAACAACAGGTGTCAGAGGCAAATAAGAGGTCGGATCAGACTGCTAAAGAGTTGGCAGAGGTTAAAACCTAAGTTGAAAAGACTGATTTAAAGCTGATTGTGATGGAAAAAGAAAGCATTTCTGATAAAGATAATTTGCTGAAACTTCAGATGGAGAGGTCTTCCTTTTATTTGAGATTCCAGGGCATACCCGAACAAAAGAGTGAGAATCTCAAAAAGATACTCAGCGATGCTATAGCTCCAATGACAGATTTGCAAGCGGATGAAATACAAAGCAATTTGGATATGGTCTATAGGACGTATCCTGAATTTGTAAAGAAAAAAAATCTGCCTGGAGAAGTTACGGTGAGGTTCTCCAAAAGGTCAACCAGAGATGTGGTGCTCAAGACCACCAACAGAAATGCCCTGAAGATTCAAGAAGAAGATATTAAAATGTTAAAGGACATTCCATTTGAGGTGAGGAAGAAGAGGAAACCCTATAAAAATTTGACTGTATTTCTCCAAACAGAAAACACCATGTATTGCTGGACTCATTCCGGAAGGCGTGGATTTTACCTAGAAAGACAAGAAGCAAAGAATTGATTCAGCTGCAAAGGCCAAGAAATTTTTGGACTTTTGCAAAGAAGGAAAAGACAAAGCGCCATCAGAGGATTCTTTGGACTTACAACAGAGCATTTATGGTCTGGAAAATTCAGACACATCGGGAAATAAAAGCTCAGAAGTTGAAGAGTCAGACTCAGCTTTTGGGGGGGGGGGGGCAGCACCAAAACCCCAGAGAGGAAAGAAGAAAAAGGGAACCAGCAAAGGAAAATAAGTTGTATTGGTTGAAAGTCTTATGTGTTTTTTACTGTTCATTCGGAATATCAGCAACTCATATATTTGTAACCTTTTAAATCAGTAATGATACCAGTTTAAAGCCTTGTTGATTATAAGTTTTCCTCGAATAGATAGAAGCAAGATATTAAATAGTTTTTTTTAAAGACTTCTGTATAACTTAGGGTAGTTTAGTATTTTAGTTATGGTAGTGGTTTTAGTTGCTATAGTTATAAAATCAATAAAAAATCATTAAAAAAAAAAGAATCGGGCTCTCAGTGCTTTACAACTAGGTTGACAAAAAGGAAGTAATAAAACCAGGTCGACCAACTTGAGCTGCTCCTCCAGTACCCATTAGAGAAAAAGTAGGTCAGGCTTCGACTCAGGACCCCACTGCTCTCTGTACTTTGCCAGGGGAAGAAAAAATAACCCCCAGACCTGCAAGTGGAGGTTTATACAATCCTATTCATGAGTGAGCATGGACTGGAAGGGAACACAGGAGTAAAAACGCTCTTAATAAGCCAAAAAAAAGTAACTGGCGAATAGCATTTTGCTGATCTACAGCAAGAAGAGCACATGTCCGCCGTCACTTTGATGAAGGGCCCCTTTCTTTCAAGCATCTCTTGGTAGCGGCAACAAAAAGAACTGTAGACACTTTTTTCCCTTCTGAGATTCTGAAGGAAACATGGATGGGCCAGGGGCAGAGAGAGAGATCTACGTGGCCCTGCACCCTCACCCTTGATGTCCCACACGGAACTCACTGCTTCTACAAAGGAGGTAAGAGCTCCAGCCATGGTTCTCAGGATCACTTTGAAGCTCAAAGATTCTCAATGGGACAACATGATTTACAGCAAGACTGAAAAGCACTTCCAGTTCTTTGGGAAAGGTCTGAACAAACGTGTGGCAAACATTCTGCTGCAGCTAAGATCAGGGTTCCCCAACGTGGTGCCCCTGGACACCATGGCACCCACCAGTACTTCTCCAGGCACCTGCTGAGCTTTTCAGAAAGTGAGCAAGGCCCTTGTAAAGCAAGGCTTGTTAACGGCTGCCTCCGGTCAAATGAAAGGGTTGTTCAGGGACACAACTGCAGCAGCTGCCACTGGAGGATCCAGACCAGTCGGCACCGAGGTTTGTAGCTCCATTTTGTCTTCAGTGCCTCCTTCTTTTTACTCCCCCTCCCCCCGGCTTTCCCTCATCTCTTTTTATCCCTTTTCTGGAATCCTTTTGCCAAGTGAGGAAGGAGTTTATTGTGTTTGGCTCTGCCTGCTGTGGCAGCCACTTGAGGTTTGGCTCTGCTTCCTGTGTTAATTTGGTCCTGTAGGAACACGGGCCTCCTGCCCAGCAGGACTGAATTAGCATACTGAGGTAGCCCTTTGGGTGTGGGGCTCACACCACTCCCTCTCTGGATGGCAACGCTGCCCACAGGTTCAAAAAGGTGGAGGATCCCGGCTAAGACCACAGCTGCTGTAGTGGCCAGCCGTCATGGTTCTTGTGTCAGAGTTTCCTTCAGGCTTGTTGTTTGGACTGCATTATACCAAGCCAGTCACTGACCACTGTGCACTCCTGCCAATCAGAACAGACACCACTTTGGTTGAAGACAGGAGCCGTCATCTCCTTAGACTCACGCCTGTACAAACCGAGTCCACTTCCCAAGGACCTCTTGGGGGTGGGGGGGGCATACCAAGAACTTGCTCATCTTCCACATTAATCCGTTTCAGTCTTGCTGACACCCTTCTGGCTCCTGCGAGTTCCCCCAATTTTTACCTCCAGCAGAGCCTTGCCAGCCTGCCATGTGTGCAATCTACCCACCGAGTCACAGTCTCAACATCACACCTTCGGGTCGCTGTAGTCCTCCATCTCCGAGGCCCTCCTGAACCAGAAGGACCTCTCAGGCAAGGGAGTCCCACGCAGAAGTTCCAAGCCACATTGCCGGCCTGGCCACTGAGCGACATCGCCAGACTTAAATCCCAGCTTGGAGGCGAAGAAAACCCAGGACGCTCAATTTCTTATCGGTTTCAACTTGCCATGTCAAATTTAGATCTTCCCTCTCCTTTCTGTCTGTTTTCTCCTCATCTGACTCCAGAACGTGGCTGTGGCACTTGCCAGGATCGAGCCACCAGAATTCAAGTCTTAGCCAGGTTTGATCATGAGCCACCAGGGCTGTCAAACAACTTCAGCGAGGCCAACTGCCATGTTTATGACAGCCAAATTATGCCAAAACCTGGATCTTCCTACTTGTTACTGTTCAGCAGTAATAGCTCATCAGTCTCTATGTTATTAAAAATTGTGCAGAAACAGAGCCAGATGCCTTGCAATTAAAAACAGAAAAGAGTGTGCTGATAAAATCTGCTAACAGAGTCCAGCACCCATGCTCCGCCACTCTTCCTTGCAATCAAACACAAGTCTACAGTTGCTTTAACACATAACAAAGCACAACCCACTTTTTGCTTGAACCTTGAGGCCTTCGACAAAGACTGAGCCAAGAAGAGGAAGCCAGTTCACCCCTAAACAATTCCCCAGCCCAACCAACTTCCCACCTCATCAGCTCTCAAACAGGAGGGCACAACAGCAGCAGTGACTGCAAGGGAAGCCACCGTGTACTATATAACGCACGCCAAGGTCAATTTCATTACAAGTGCCACAATCGCTCCGGTGCATCACCGTTTAGAGAGGTTGCACTGCTGTTCGCTGCAGTGCCTCTCAGCAGCGTACCACAGAGCATCTTTGGAGACATGGCGAAGGGCACTTTGCTCCACTTCTGAAGGATGGAGAAAAATTAAGTTTTCCCACCAAGTATTACCCTGACCTAATTAGCAGACATCTGTATCGCATTTTTCATTCCGCCCATCTTCTTTTGGCAACCTAGCCTTTGGAGACGAAGGAACGGATGCCTTCAATATAATGTCTTCTGTTTATTGTTCCCATTTATTCAGCAGTTCCTCCTAACTGCTCAAAACAAATTTGATTAGAGCCACGATCTGTGAATAAAGAGTCAGAAGCCGCCCAACGGGCTGCAGGAATTTTAAAAGTGGGTCTCCAGAAGGCAAGCAGGATAGAAAGGGGGGAAAGGGAGAAGACCACGAAGGTACTAGAGGGCTAGGACACCAGACCCAGACAGGCACCGGCAAAAGTCTGGTGACATCCTTGTTATTAAGGTTTTCTGCTTTCTAAAAAAAAAATAATGAGAAAAATCATAGTCTGAGGCCTTAGAAAGCCATGCTGAGGCAAAGGACACGACGACGGTCTGGAGGGAGCAAGGTTCAGATGTTTGCTGCCATGGAGATGGTGACCCTACAGGACGCCCAGGCTTACAGACTCCCTCTTCACACACAGCCCAGAGAGGCCTCCACTTTCCAGGCAAACCACAGTTTGTCATTACACACAAAATCACAAACTCTGGTTTGCGCTCAGCCCTGCAAATCAAGATTCCAGACGGTGGTTTAATCTTGGTTTGATCACTGGGGGTGTGTGTGTGTGTGTGTGTGAAGAGGATGCAAGCACAAGGAGTATCTGGGCATGTTCACATCGCAGCAAACCAGGGCCCATTCTTTCTGTCACACTTGGGGCCTCGTTTGCCATGAATTACAGCATATGGGGCTACAGCTGAAATTCCTAGGGGAGGGGTATTCTTGTGTGGGTGTGTGCATGGGAAAGGCCTGTTGTAGCGGCTGGGCAGCTATTTCTATCACTTCTCTGAGCGGAAGAGCAAATGACCTTGGCTGATGTCTGTATGCGCCGTAGTCTCGCAGGTGGGGGCTGGAGCGCGGGAAGCCTAGGTGGGCTAATTTGAATCATGTATAACTTTGGATTTTGGCGCCAGAACTTTAGTTCTCACACAGAATGCCTCGGCTTGAATCATCTTTACTACTCAATAAACAAATCACTGCCAAGAGAGTGTTGTTGAGAGTAACTTTGTTCAAGAGTCTGAAACTTCTTTCTGAACTCTGCAGGTACTTGACAGCTTCACAAAACCTTGCTGTTTTAATTTCCCTTAAGTAACGTGTTGATTCCAAACCATCTTGAGGTACAGCTTCTGTCGCTGGTTCCCTATAACATCATCGTACTGGGGAGGGGAAAAAAATCTACAGTTCCTGCAAGCGGAGCCACCCTTAGCAAACCACCACTTTTTAATCTGTAAATAACAAATTGCCCTGACCTGGATAGCCCAGACTAGCCTCATCTCACCAGATCTCGGAAGCTAAGGAGGATTGGCCCTGGTTAGTATTTGGATGGGAGACCTCCAAGGAATACCAGGGTCGTGACGTGGAGGCAGGCAATGGCAAACCACCTCTGAACGTCTCTTGCCCTGAAAACCTTACAGGGTTGCCATAAGTCAGCTGTGACCTGACGGCGCTTTCCACCAAGTAGTAAATCACCTGCAGTTGTAGACAGCAACTATTAAGCTTCCATCTGAGGTACACAGCTGGGCAAAATATCTCCAGACTCAATGTTTGATTATTATTAATAGCTTGATATGCTACCGGAGGCCCACAAAGAAAATGCTTTGGAAACACTAAAAGATGCCAGCACATGGAAGCTGATTAGATTGGCAGCTAAAAAAAAAAAATCTCATTAAAATTTCAGGCCTTGTTACTGTCACAGTTCAGCAGCTTATAGGGCTATTTAAATGGGAAGAAATAAGAACAAGGTCACTCGCGAGAAGTGCTACGTTCCACTGGTGTGCGATCAATGGAGTTGACTATTTAGCAGTGAAGGCACACCAGTCAACAGCGTGACAAGCCGGAATACCAATTACAAACAACACCGGCCCCGTGCGCGAAAGGTGCATCAACCTAAGTGGTGGTGAGTGATTCCCGTTTTATGAGTTACCCCCTCCCCTGAGGGATTTAGTGGCTAAACCTCCATGTCTATGATAAGTTAACAGCGACAGTCAGAATGCCGCCCCTTTTTGTATCGCAAACTGTCAATTGTGGAGGCTTGCAAGACAGCGGTTTGACCACTGCTTCTGAGGTAACTGAAGGGACATCCATTTCAATGTCACCACGACACCCAAGCAATCTTCTTGGCATGCAGAAGGAGTCTGTTCCAGGAATAAGGCAAGTCTCTCAATATGTGAAAGTCATAAGTGATTAAGCCATACATTTCAAATGTTAAAAACATTTCTTTTTGGTGTTCTCCTCACGAAAGCAATAGAAGTATCTGTGTTAGTCCCAGGTCACTGGAAAGTTCTTCCTTGGGAGTGGGGTACACCACTCATACATTCACACGTGAGCGATGTAATTGGGGGGGAGGCAATCAATCAAATCCCGGTATGTGACCGGGGATTCCACCAACCCAGAGCCAAGCTTCTGCCCTTGCATTGGGAAAACACAAAATGTTGTCACAGGTGGCATGTTCAGGGCTGTGTGACCCACAGTGCCACCCAAACATAAAATACAGAACTGAGATTCTCAATTTTTATTTATTTTGTACAAAGCAGGCCTCTAGATCAATGGCAGTGCCTGATATTGCCCAGAAGTGGCTGGGTCATGACCCAAGTCAAAATGTGTGGTTTCCACCAACCTCCTGAAGTACACAGAACTTCAGAAGTGGTCCCTCCTGAGTGACTCCCAGGAGCTAACAGAGAGAACCGCCCCCCCCACCCCCCCGGCACACACAAGTTCTCCATGAAGGACTGAAGTGGTGCTCAGGGCCAGGCTTTTCCAGGAGGCACCAGCGTTGCCTCTCTTTCCACTGCCTTCTCCCAAAGCCCAGGAAGGGCTAGAGAGCCTCTTCCTCTCCTGACACATGGGTTCCAAGGAAGGGACCGGAGTTCTCTCTGCTCTCCCACTTGGCTTTTGCAAGGAATCAAGTTGAGAAGAGGAAGCAGAAGTGGAGTCATGTAAAACTTCCTAGCAGCAAGGACTGTTGGAATGAGTTACCTACAGAGACTCCTCTTCTGCCTTTGAGCAGAGGCTGGTCAGTTACCTGCCAGAGTTGCTCTGAGTTGGGATTCTTCCACTGAGCAAGAGGCTGGCCTTTAAGACACACATCCTGTGATTCTACACATTCATACGGTCTTGTGGGCAGCTTGACTATAAATATCACACAGGCAATCTCCCATCCGCTCAGGCAGAGAAGGCTGGGCCAGAGGAACTATTTTTATGCTTTACATCGACCTGTCCAGATGAATGGCAGAGAAATCAGTCTAGAGGAAATTTACAGAGCAGTGTGAGAGCCCTCTGAGGTACAGAACATTTTGAGCTGCCTTGCACCAATTCAAACCACCGCTCTATCAAGGTCAACCTGGTCTATTCTAACTGGCAGAAGCTTCCCAAGGTCTCTGGTCAAGGTCTTTCACATCACATGCTACCTGATCCTTTAAAGTGGGGGTACCGGGGATTGAACTTGGGACCTCTTGCATGCAACACAGCTGCTCTACCACTGAGCCACAGTCTCCTGCACAAATCCACCCCACAGCGGTAACTCTTCTTTGACAGATACATCATGGAAAAGGTGTTCAGATACCATTGGTATCAGTGGTTTGGATCCCGCAGACCTGATCCACCAATGGTGGAGCTCTCTCACGAATCAAAGAACCTTTCACCAATGCAAAAGGTTTCGCAGCCTCCAAAACCAGGACAAGGCTCCTCAGACTGCAGAAAAGTGCTACTGCTGGTGCAACGGATCAGTAGGACTCAAGCCATTATGAGTGCAGTAGAAATCCTAGATTCCATAAGCACCATGGTTGGTTCATTCTGTTACTTCAGCAGCAACAGACTGCAGAGCATGTTTCCTAAGAAATCTTCTAGGTAGGTTTATTTTTAGAATGCTGAGAGGCCTTTGGCCAGAATGCTGTAAAATCTTCTCGAGAGTGGGGGCTTTTAAAAATCTTAAATTCTACACAATACTATTTAAATGGTCTAGCACAGGGGTGTCAAACATACGGCCCGCAGGACTGCAGTCCGGCCTGAGAACAGCTGACTCTGTGCCACTTCCTGCTTCCTGGCCAGTCTCTCCTATTTCCTGCTTCAGAGGAGAGAAAGAAAGCCTTCCCTCGATTGCCTGCCGGCTCCTCCCACCTCCTCTGGGGAGGGAGGGGGAGGGAAAGGGCCAGAGGCGGGGGGGGGGGAATGGCATCTTGTGGGACCAGTAAGACGACCAGCAACATTTTATTCAAGGTACAAGCTTTGAGGACACAAAACCCAGAGCCTACTCTCCTTGGTCACGCCTTTGAGGGACAATATAGAAACTAGTAGATCAATTATTAAGATAAAAAGTGTTTTTTCCTAATTGCAACACTCTGAGCGTCACACCGTAAAGTGTTACAAACAACATCCTATAAAACAAAACAAATAATCCAAAATATATTGCTTACTCATTAGCAGCTATGACAGGACAATGTAACCAGCTAGCCAGCTCCAGGGAAAGCTCTCTGGAACAGCAAAGGAGTCTATATAAAGATATCCCTAAGTTGGGCTTCCTGATGCAGAGAGTTCCAAAGATTAATTACCACCAGAAATAAACAGCCCACCATATACTGTCAATAACACGGCCTCCGGTAAACTGAAAAGGACTCCTCTGTTTAAACTCAACTCCCTCCTCTACCGATTTTTCACAGTAAATCAGTCAGAAACACGTATAAGCGGTATTTTCACAGGAGCAGTGTTGATTGAGAAGTGCAAAAGTATATTGGCTATATTATATTCTACCCCTTTCCTGGTTGTTAATATCTTATTTTTTCCCTCTCTGATGGCTGCAGCAGCAATGCAAAAATCATTCAGCCTAGAGAGCCTTTACTGGCAGAAAGAGCCCCGATTTTTATGAGGTTCCATCAGTCCACTAGTAGTTTCCTGGGCCATGACAAAACGGATCCAGGCTTTGACTTTTCAGGGAGGAGCATTTTAGACACCCCTTGCACAAAAGGGGCAGGATCTTAACCCATCCATGATGCATTTGTCTTTGTGATGAGTCTAAGGAAAAAGGTGGCAGCTCCTCCGCATTAGAAGGGAATGTGAGTACACGGTCCATCTACCCGCCAGGAGACTGGTTCACACACAGTTACTCTCCTCTACATGTGAGCAGCCTCGACTCATCCAAAGTACACAATGATGCACAGCAGCGCAAGGCAAGAGCTGCACATTCACCAAAACTCGGCAGTGATCTTCACTGAAGGCAGCAGCGGGGAAAACTGCTGCTGGGGCCTCGGAAGCTGCTGCTGACTCGACCCACACACACGGTTCACACATTACTTTTACTAGCACATTCATTTATTTTAAAAAAGGAAAGAGTCACACTCCGTCCCAGCCGTGAACTGCACGCATGCTCAGGGTCACTGTCATTCAGGGCAGGTGTGCCAAACAGCCCTTGATTCCTGCCTGGGCCTGCAGTCGATACCCACAGCTTTCTCCTTTCGCAACAAGGCCTTTCTCTTGTACCAAGAAAGCCAGGGCCACTGCATGCTTACTGTCAGATTCAGGAACTCGCCTGTTCAACCCACCCACTGAGCCATGAAGCCCACTGGGTGACCCTTGGGCCAGCCCCTCTCTCTAGGACTAACCTACCTTAGAATCATAGAGTTGGAAGGGACCTCCAGGGTAATCTAGTCCAACCCCCTGCACAATGCAGAAAATTTACAAACAGCTCCTCCACCCATACCCTCAGTGGCCCCTGTTCCATGCCCAGAAGATGACAAAAATCCTCCAGGGCTGCTGCTCTTTGGGGAGAAATCAAGATTAAAATGCATATAGTCAATGGGAAACCAGTATCACTCTTTGCTTGCACAAGTATTCCCTGGCTAACGCTGCTTTCTGCATGCCCTCAGTTGCTCTGCAAACAGCCCTATATCTCAAGCTGTTTCAAAATTTATTACACTGCTTCTCCAGTTTCTGGAAACACATCCCCTGCCTGCCCAGAAACAAAGTGCATCTCCGGAAGCAACAGGTTGTTGTGTTCCCACACAGGGCGAACCAACAGCACCTGTTGCACTCCGGCAGGAAGCACTGTCTCAAAATTGAACGGCTGATTTTTTTTCCTTGGAAAAAACCATGCCAGCTTATTGAGGGCAGCAGTGCCGGCTAATGTGATCACCGCTGAATGGTTAACTGACTCCCCACCCTCATGAGCAAGCAAAGCGACAACAGTAGAAAACAACTGCCGTTGCCACAGGGAGACCCTGAAGAAAACAGCCGGAACTAACTGTTGCACCGTGACTAAAATGGGAATATTTTAAAGAGGCAACTATGGGAAGTTCTTAGATCCTGAACTTTAGAAAGAAAGGAATACCTGGTTTGCCACTAAAGCCAGGAGCACTTATAAGAGTACGCAATAAAAGGGACCCCCTTCCTGAAGGAAAGAGAAAGTGTAATTCCCATGCCCTGCGGTAAATGAATTAATATGCCTGTACCCACATGTGTTCCATTCCCCAGTGGCTGCCTCGTTGCCATCCATCTTGGTTTGCTACTCCTCCATCCAAAGATCAGCAGAAGGCACCCAGGGTCTTTCATTGCTCCCACTGAATTGCAATGGTGCCCATAGACTTTGGAGGACTAGAGGATCCATGAAGGTTTTGATCAGTTTCTTTAGTCCCTTGTTGGATCACACATTCCACATGAAAAAAGATATGGGGGAAAACACACTAGCATAGGTGGGAGAAGAATGGGGGGGAACAAACAGTAAAAAAATCAAACAGCCTACACAAACATACATGAAACTCTTGTGTACTGCATCAGACCCTTCATCCAGAACACTGTCTATTCTGACTGGTAGCAGCTATCCAGGGTCTCAGGCAGAGGTCATTCACGTTACCTAGTGTCTGGTCTTTTATTCAAGGAGATGCTGGGAACCTGGGACCTTCTGTATACAAAGCGGAAGTTCTTCCATTGAGCCATAGCCTCTCCCCATTGTATTGCACACAATTTAGAATATTAAGTATCTAACAGAGTCGTGCTGGCTGCTTTGTAGAAACAGAGACTGAAGAAAACTGGGACCCTAGAAAGAAAAATGGCAACAATACTTTCTAGAGATTAACTCTGAAGTTCAGTATTGACTCTCCAGCTTTGACCAGGTTAACAACATTGCCTGTTTTTGAGAAAGTCACTTGGGGATCCACAGGACACTAGGTCATAGGAAGGCCTCACAGCTCACAAAACACAACCTCTGAGAAGGGATGTGTGGGATTATAAACAAGGTTATTACTTTAAATGGAAACGTTTAAGAACAATCCCCGCTATTCTGAGAAGAAAGATGTTTACTTTTTTTAAAAGCAAACTATTCCTTGAAATCAATTGTCCTGTGCAATTCTCAAGCACAATAAGTCTCATCACCAACAGATACGTATACGTTGTCATAAAATTAAAGACTGTCAGAAAGAAATCAAATATTTCAACGGAGCCCAGTCTGTCTGACTGCAGAACATGTCCACACACTGAACTCAGAGACATTAATTAAAAGTCTATTCTCGGGTAATGCGCCCTCAGGCACTGCAATTTCAGTCCTTACTTTACATGGGCTCACCCACACACAAAACAGTTACCATTTCCAGTTGCATCACAAAAACAAAACAAAAAATATTCGATATCCTAGCAGAACGCTTGGGCGGTTGTTCCTCATTACTGCGTTTACAAAGCAAACAGTAATTAGGTTCGTGTTTCTTCAGTTCCTTCTGCTGATACATGTCCAAATTTGTCCTAAGCATTCACTGACCAAGAGAGCTGACACTATATCCTTCCCAACAAGAAACCAGTTAACACACATACCCAGTTTCAAGCAGAGTACTCAAATACTGCCTTTTCTAAGTGACGCCCTTCCTGCCACTCTTCACTCCCATTCTGGGCACTGCACTGCCACACCATAATGGCATTCTGAGAATCTGCAGAGAGAACTTTCTAAGTTCTGCATCCTCATGGCCATTTCACTCCTGCTTTTGTTTTCAGCTCAACATTTTCAGCTCTACTGGCTCCTGCCAACGGCTTGGACGGCACTTTGCTGACAAATCAGGAATCCCTTCCTTACCTGGAGTGACCCTAGATTGCAAAAAAAACAAACCCAAAACCCAACAACAGCTCTCTCTGCCACCTCTCTCATCAGCATGGGATGAGTGGAAGTGTGGCTCCCCCCCCCCCAGATCACATAGCAAACACAAACACAATCAAATATTCATATGGCTCACCCACACAATCAGCACAAAAGTCGTCGTCCTTTGCATGCTTTATCTGATATCCACTCACTCTAGCCCAGTTGGCCAAAACAACACTGGTTCTGCTACTTGCCTGTAAAGCTCTGCCACAGGAGCCACAGTGGGACTTCACGTTCATCTCTAAAACATGCACTTCCGTAAGGCAATGCTTCCATTAACATCCATCGCTAGAACATTATATTTCTCAATGCACACTGAGTGGTTTGTTTGTTTTTTCTCCTGGCACTGCACACTTTCAAGAAGCTCCTACCCGCAAATTACCTGCAAATCTAATGTGGCCTGTGGGGCTGCTTAAGGTAATTTTTATCACCCCCCCTTCCAACAAGGAGTTCAAGGCAGCTAATGTGGCTCTTCCTCCCTCTAGTTCATCTCACAATAACCCTGTGAGGCAGGTTCTGCAAAGAGTGACTGGCCCAATATCACCCAGTAAGTGACCATGAAACATTAAATATTTAAGCAATAAAGCAACGAAGAGTCCTTTACTGTCTATATTTTGCTTCAAACGTTTAAATGTTTTCCAGTGCTTGGCAAATTGTTGAAGGGTTACCTGCATGTTTCTGGATGGCCTGGACTTGCAGAAAATGTGTTGTCCAATGCTGGCTGTACCATTAATAAATCATGCACCAGGCTGACACCAGAGCATCATCACATGATAACTTATCTTAACGTAAAAACACACCCTAAACCCAGTAGTGCTGTGGATAATTTGCAAGAACGCGTAAATGGATGTTATTTGAAGGTTATGGTTTTTCAATCAGTTACACAGCCATTTTATTAAAAGAAACTAACACTCCGCTCTGCTTTATCCTCCGGGGCAGCCTTGGGAGGGAGAGGAGGCTAAGGGAAAGTGGCTGGCCCAAGGTCACCCGGTAAACCCCACGGGTCCTTCCCTTCCTTCGTCCCACCCTCACAACCAACAACCACCCTGCGAGGTAGACTAGGCTGGGAGCGAGCGAGCGAGCGGCCCAAGGTCACCAAAGGCGGACGAGGGGTGGGTGCCCAGGTCTGCTAGAATCTCACCCAGCCTGTCCCCCCTCCGGAGCCGCCGTGCAAGGAGGGGCCCAGCCGCGAGCAGCAAGGAAGAGGCGGCACGGGAGCCTCCGCGCAGGACCAGCCCCGCGAGCCATTCCTGGCTGGGAAGGGGCTCCGCTGCCCAGGGCCCCTCTCCCTGCGGGCTCTGCCGCCCCTCGCCCGCCCGCCCGCCCGCCCGGGCCTCCCTGGCTCACCCGCGGACTCGCCGGTGTTGATCCAGTCCGGGTTGGCCAGGCTGGCGATGGCGAAGATGTCTGCGGCCAGGAAGAGGCATCCTGAGATGATGGTCAGTTTGTCCATGTCCTCCGGCTCCGGCCTCGGCCCGGCGGCTGCCCTCAGGCGGGGCCCGGGCCGGGGGAAGCGCCTCACAGCCGCGGCTCCATGGCTCGGCCCCCTCCGCCCGCCCCGCAGCGGCTCCCCGGCGCCCCTCCTCAGGCGGCCGCCACACAGGAGCGGGTCCCCCCCCCCGCCCCGACTCGGGACGGCGCCGGAAGCAAAACCCGGGCAGAGGCTACCGCGACCCGGAAGCGAAGGCTGGCGCTCTCGTCCTCATCTCCCCGCGCGCCTTGCCGTTCACACTTTGCCCCAGACGGGGCGGGGCTTCGGAGGAGGCGACGACACCTGGGGAGGGAAACGCAGGGCTGGCTCCCGCGGCGGAGGGGCGGGGCTCCAGAGAAGAACCCCCGTGCGAGGGGCGGGGCCGGGCCCGAGGGGGCGGGGCTTGCCTGGGTTGCCTTGGCGATAAGGCGGGGAGGGAGCGCTAGCAAATAAAAAGTGGTTTTCCTTTTAAATCGCTGCCGGCCCCTCCGAACGCGCGGCCCAGAGGCACGGCGGCTGCCTCCTCGGTGCGAAGGGCCCGAGCGAGGAGGCCTGCGTGCAGCTGCACCGTGAAACGTCCCCGGAAGAGCCGCAGAACGCAGGCCCCCCAAAGGGACCCCGCGGCGACTCCGGGCTGCGCCGCAAAGGCACCAACAACACCGGGCGCCGCCGGGCAGCTCAACCCGACCGGCGGCAAAGCCCGCCCGCCCCAAGCCCAGCCAGCCAGCCGGAACCCGCAGAGTTGTCCGGAGTCTGAGGACGCACCGGGCTCGGGCGGCGCCCCTTCCTCTCGGCCGGCAGCCTGGAAAGACACTGGCTGGGGAAGCACACAGACACACAGCGGGGCCCTGGGAGACCGAGCCGCAGAGAGCAGGGCCACGACCACAGGGACCAGGGCTCCCTCTCAGCTGAGCCAGTGCGAGCCAGCTCACAGTATTTTTTAGCCTCTGGCTCATTTTTGCCTTCGCTCAGGAAGGGATGGGGCTCCAGAGCAAACTAATTTATGCAGGAGCCAAATCACCTGCTCACCACTTTAAGGCCCAGTAGCATTAGTAGGATGTTTGCTCACAAGACCCCACAGCTCGCAGGGGGCATTGCTCGGGAATAATCCTCGCGGAACTCAGGGACATGCAGGGCTCGCGCTCTGATGTTAGGAGATCAATCGAAGGAGTTCCTTCAGGTTTTCCTTTTCTTCAGGGTTCTTCGCTAGCTAGCAGGAGGGAAGAAATCCAGATCAAGGCCCCAGCACAGGAGGAGATAAACAAACAGGACTAGAATAGACACACTCTTCCTCTCAAGGCGGACCTACATCCAATGCTCCCTCTTAGCTGTGGAGTCTTGGGAGCAAAAAATTCTACTTTGTGAGCTCCTGGCATTAAAGTTGTGGGCAAGAGATTTGGCTGCAGCATAAATTAGTTTGCTCTAGAGACATCCTTCCTGAGCGAAGACAAAAATGTGTGAGCCGGAGGCTAAAAAACTGTGAGCCGGCTCACGCTAACTCAGCTTAGCGGGAAAACTGCCTACACCATTTCCAGACAGGACCATCCCCCAACTTGCAATAAAGGGGGGAGGGAAGACCTCATCACTGGGGGACCCAGGGCATCCCATTTTAGCACTTCTAAAACCCACCGGTGTGTTTACACACTGGCCCACCAGCGTTAGGGTACTTTGTGCAGAGAATTATGTTCCTGCAAGAATGGAGGTCAAGCCTCACACACACACACAGCGGGACGGCCTGTCAGGGCAGGTTCCGGTCTTTTCCCATAATTGGAAGTTTCAAGACGCCTGGAACTCTGTGGTGCTAGGATTCTAAACTGTTGCTGTCCCCTTGTCTGCCGCAGCATTCTCCCTTCACAGGGCAGAGCAAGCCAGCGAGCCCTCTCTGGAAACACATGCCAGAGCTCTTTCCTCACCCTGTTCTGTTTTCATAGAGCATCTCTTGAGGTTTTGTGTCCATGGATTATACAAACTCTACTTTTAGAAGGAGACCGTCGATAAGGCCACCAATAAGTAGGCCACTGGTAAGAAGACCATCGGACAGAAGGCCCTCAGTGAGGAGGCTATCAGACTACAGGCGACCATCAGTGAGAGCACCACCAGCCTACAGGCAGCCACCCGTGAGAGCACCATCAGACCACAGGCGACCATCAGTGAGAGAACCATCAGGCCACAGGCGATCATCAGTGAGAAGTCCATCAGACAGGCAACCATCTCATAGATCCCCAGGTAGTTACAAAATCAGAATTAGTTTAAATTACCTCTCAAGGTAGGGAGTAAAGGAATTAGCTCTCACCCAATGTTCCCTCTAATTCCCCCCACCCTAAGAGGAGCAGTTCACACATCCTGAGCAGAACATAATGACTATAATCTTAAAATGGGCAATGGGCAGTGCAAGACCATGCACAGCGCCAGACTACTGCAGAGCAGGGCTTCCTGTGTCAATGGGTGGTCGCTTAGAAGGAACACTGCTCTCACCCCACATTCTCTTTCCTTACTCCATTAATGCTGACAGGAACTGCGCAGAAGTCGTAACAAGACTGTTTTGACAGATACCATCATGGTGATGCTCTATGGACAAATCACCATGCAACGCTTACCAGCTCTCTACTGATCTTTTTTTCAGATTATGAAAAGCACCACTCTTAGAGCTGGTGGGGGGACTTTGGCTGGGATCTCTAGTACTGTGGCTCTAGTTCTGGGAACCCAAAAAGACTTGTGCTTTCCAGCTTTTACTGCTTCACCGCAAACCACCTGGGGAAACTAAGGGAATGGGGGGAAGAGAAAACAGAGCCAGTTCCCTGGGCACACCCAAAGCTTTTGACTGAAGACCTCTCGGAACTCCAGCTGGCCCAATATGTGAGGGCGAACAGGGTTAACAGAGGTACGATGGAGTGAAGGTTAACAGGGAGATGCCACGTTTCCTGCTGCTAGAGCTATATGAGTTAGCCATCTCTTTCCATGGGCAACTCAAAAAGTGTCCACTTTTGTGCTGTGGCACCTTGTGTAACAACAGCGCCTCCTGGGTTGCAATTCCTGGGATCAGCTGACTAGGCTCAGGCCCTATAAAACCTGGGCTTGCAAACTGGTTCCTCAGTCGGATGGTCAGCCTGAAAGGATCTAGCCCAGACTTTAAAATGTTCCATTGGCCAGCCCAATCCAGCTGCCTGGAGCTTGCCCCAGCCTGCATTATGCTTCTAGGTCCTGGCTCCTTCCACTTCTCACCTCCTCTTCAGCTGGACCTTTGGACTGCATTTGACCTTCTGTTATGTTGCTGTCCCCACACTGAGAGCTACATCCAAACTACCAAATTTATTTGGAAAAGTGGGGTAAAATTTAATATATGAATGCAATTCTTTGTGGTTGCAAAACACCTCTGGATAACGCAAACGCAGGATTTGGGGGGGGGGGGATGGGACGGGGGACGACTGTCTCCTCTGCGACATTAGGACCAAGGGAACTGTAAGCTTAGATGGCTGGCCAAGATCAGCTTTATGATGTGTTTTAAATTCTTCTCCTCTAGCCTCTTCCTCTTCAGAAACCCACTCCTCAACTTATACTTCAGAGTACTATGGTTCGGATGAAGGTAAGATTGGAACCAACCACAACTGGAAGTGTTCCTCCGTTTTTTTGTGGGTTACTCATGGAGCAAAGTACTTCTTGTTGTCTGGCCTGAGAAGGACAACTACCACGATTCCTGCATAACTTCAGCTGGCCCAAGGTACCCAATCCAAAGCCAGGAACTTCCAGATGCCCACAGTGGGAAACAGAAGCTAGACTAGACTTCCTCTGGTACCCACTGAGTTTTTTGGAATGTGGAAGGGGCCATTACAAGGCTTCTTATTGGCTGCCCTCATTGATATGAAAGGTTTCCCACTCCAATAGCAGCTGCAGCCATGAGAGGCTCAAAGGGACTAGTCGGCATCTGCACTTTCTGTAGCCAGCGTCTGTGGTTCCATTTCCTCTTCAGACTTTCCTTCTTTTTATTCCCCTTTTCTTTCGCCCTCCCACCTCTCCAGCTTTCCTTCATTTCTTCTTATTCCTCTACCGTGATTCTTTTGCAAAGAGAAGAGGAAGGTATTGCATCTGGCTTTGCTTCCTGTGGCAGCCATTTTTGGGGTTCACCTCTCAAAATTCCAAAGCTGCTTGCAGACCGGAAAAGGTTGCAGACGCAACCCTAACCCTTCGCAAAGACCCAGGGTCACTGGCAGAGACCGACCCTTGGACACTTACCGTGAGGGGTCCTTCTCCATCTGAGGAAAGGAGGACATCTGTGGGTACTTCCCACCGTCCAATCAGGGAGGCAGGAACTAAATTTTCTTCTCCTTCCTGTCTGACGTGTGGGACGTCCCTCAGTTCAGGAACTCCGCACAGCAGTATAGCAATATTTTCCAACTAACTAGAACTTTAGAAAAAAAAACAATGGCCAAGTGGCCTAACAGAGAGTATAGGAGTAACAAACATGCAAAGTATAGAGAGAGACAAGAGGTCTGCACTCAGAGGAAGATCGGAGAAAAAACAGAGGTAAGAGTGAAGATGACGGGAGGGCGAGATGTCCTCCTTTCCTCAGACGGAGAAGGACCCCTCACGGTAAGTGTCCAAGGGTCGTTCTCCCACTGAGGCGGAGGACATCTGTGGGTGCTCCCATAGCAGTCCCTACAGTCTGGGTGGGTTATCATCTTCATCTTGTAATACGTGCTGCAGCACTCTGCGACCGAATGCGGCATCAGCTGATGAGTACTGATTCAGTTTATAGTGCTTCACAAAGGTGGACAACAATGACCAGGTAGCTGCCCTGCATACCTCATCCACGGAGGCATTATTGATGAAGGCTGCATTGGTTGCCGAGCTACGGACAGAATGTGCCGTGATACCTTGTGGGACAGTCAAGCCCCGTGCCTTGTAGGATTCTGTAATGCATGGCTTGATGTTTGAACTAATGGTTGCGGCTGACATCTTGCGGCCCATGTTAGGGTTAGCTATATTAATGAAGAGAGATTCAGAATGTCTGATCGATTCAGTGCGCACCAGGTATGCCTTGAGTGCCCGTCGAACGTCAAGAGTATGCCAAGTTTTCTCCTTAGGATGTGTGGGAGATGGACAAAACGAAGGAAGGCAAATTTCTTGTGCCCTATGGAATCTGGAGCACACCTTCGGAAGAAATGATGGGTCTGTTCGTAGAACGACTTTATCCTTGTGGAAGATACAGAGATCGGAACGAATCGAAAGAGCGCCTAGCTCTGACACCCTCCTTGCTGAAGTGACGGCCACTACCCAGCGTAGATGAATATCTTTAATTGGTTCGAATGGTGGTCCGGTCAGGGCCGAGAGGACAGTGTGCAGCCTCCATGTGGGGAACCTATGAATGACTGGCGGGCATTTGAATGTAGCGCCCTTCAAAAAACAACGAACATCAGGGTGTTCTGAGAGTTGCAATCCATGCTTAGGGGGAATTACAGTAGACAGCGCAGCCACTTGTTTCCTGAGTGTGGCCGACTTGAGACCCAGGCGTAGAACCTCTTGAAGGAATGCGAGAATCGCCTCTAAACTAGGGTTGAGGACGTCGACGTCCTTCCTCCGTCCCCATCTCACGAACGCTTTCCATGCTGTATTGTATAGCTTGATCGTGGACTGTCTCCTGGATGCGAGGATGGTATCCACAACTTCCTGAAAGTATCCTCGTGTCAGTAGGGAATTCCGCTCAATTGCCACGCGGTTAAGCAAAGCCACTCTGGGTGCGGGTGTCGTATCGGTCCCTGTTGGAGCATGTCCGGTGGAGATGGTAATGTGAGAGGAGCCGAGGTTGACATCTGGATGAGTGTCGAGAACCACGGTCGTCGTAGCCATCTTGGTGCCACCAATATGACTTCTGCACTCTGTTGTCTGATCCGCCGCAGTAGCTTGGGGATGATCGGAATTGGGGGAAAGGCATAAAGCAGACCTTCCGGCCACACCAGGGTCATGGTGTCCGTCCTTTCCGCTAGGGGGTGAAAGAAACGCGTCAGGAATCTCGGCAACTGGTGGTTGGTTGAGCTGGCGAACAGGTCCAGAACTGGTGTGCCGAAATGACTAACTATCTCTTTGAAGATGTCCTTTTTCAATGACCATTCTCCTGGATGTATGGTCTCCCTGCTCAACCAATCCGCTTGGATGTTGGCTGAGCCCTTGATGTGTTCGGCTCGGATGGAGGCTAGGTGAGTCTCCGCCCAGGATAAGAGTAGAACCGCTTCCCTGTGAAGTTTCGGGGATCTGGAACCTCCCTGTTTGTTTATGTAAGATTTGGCTGAGATGTTGTCCGTCCGGACTAAGAGATGGCAATGCTGCAGCCTGTCCTGAAAGCGTAAGACCGCCAGTCGGATGGCCCTCAACTCCAATACGTTGATCGGAAGTCGTGATTCTCTCTCCGTCCAGACACCTTGTATGGGGTGATTGTTCAGAGATGCTCCCCAGCCTTTGAGACTGGCATCCGTGAATAGCTGTATTTGATGTGGAACTAGGAAGCACTTGCCTTGGCTTAAGTTGGGGAGACTGGTCCACCAGATTGCTGCGTTTGACCTCCCTGGGCACCGTGATGTTGATGTTCGTCTTGGCGATGATGCGTGTCTGGTAAGGGCGTAAGAGTTTCTGTAAGGGCCTGAGGTGAAGTTGTCCCCAGGTGAGTGCCTCCGAGTTGGCTACTAGGAGACCTTGCAACTTGGCTAGAGTCGGAAGAGGTGTCGAACTGCTCCTGATAATTGAATTTGCAAGTGTCCTGGTCTTTTCCTTCTTCTTTCTGGTGAGGAAAATCGAGCATTTCTGTGTGTCGATCAACATGCCGAGGTGTTCTAGGCGTTGTGAAGGAATTAACGAGCATTTGTCCCGGTTCACTAGGAAACCGTGGTCCTGAAGAAAGACGATGGTAGTCTGAACGTCCTGTAGCGACTTCTGGCGTTAACTGGAGCGTATCAAGAGGTCGTCGAGATATGGGTGAATATGCACCCCGTGTTCCCGGAGACTCACTACCAGATTGACAAGAATCTTGGAAAATATTCTGGGCGCCGTGGAGAGCCCAGACGGCAGGGCTCTGAACTGCAGGTGGCAGTCTTCCACGTAGAACCTCAGGTATCGGCGATGTGTTGGCAAGATGGGTATATGAAGGTACGCCTCTGTCAAATCGATAGATGTCAGGAACTCTCGAGGTTGTATGGATTCTGATATTGAACGAAGAGTCTCCATTCTGAAGTGGCGTAACTTGATAAATTGATTGAGGAATTTTAGGTCTAAGATGGCTCGCCAGTCCTTGTCCTTTTTCGGGACCGTGAAGAATATCGAATAGACCCCGTGGCCTTGTTGGTGCTCGGGTACGGGTTCTACGGCTCGAATGTCCTCGAGATGTTGAAGTGCCCGGTGGGTAATTAGCCTTCTCTGTGGGTTCTTGTGGAGAGACGATCTTAAGAAGCGCTCTGGTGGGGTGGTCTTGAACTCGATGGAGTAACCTACGGAGATAACGTCTAAGGACCAGGCGTCTGGTTGCACATCTTTCCAAGCCTCGGAGAAAAGAAGCAGGCGCCCCCCCACCGGAGCGGATAGCGAGTCATGCTTTGGAGGACTTATCGTCCTGGTCAGCACGGTTGGATCGAAAGGGAGCAGACCTGTTGTTCCTGGGGACGAAGGGACCCTTCTTGAATGATTGTCTAGGCTGTCCCCATGACCTTTTTGTGTCCTGCCGGCCTCTGGCCAGGGTATGTTGGGAACGAAAGGGCTGAGGGTTGGAGTAGCGTCTATCTGAGCGTCTAAGTGTTTTTGGCATCGCTTTCTTTTTGTCCCTGGTCTCTATTAGGATTCTATCCAGGGCATCCCCAAAAAGCTTCTCGCCCTGAAAGGGGTAGGATAGAACAATATTCTTGGAATGAAGGTCTGCCGGCCATGCTCTAAGCCAGAAGAGGCGTCTGGCTACCGTCGCTGAGGCCATCACCCTGGAAGTGAACGTGAGCACATCCAAGGAAGAGTCTGCAGTGAATGTGTTGGCCTTTAAGACCCTGTTTGCTCCCTCTAGGAGGCGCTTATTGTTTTCTGGAATGAGTTGTATAACCTTGCGAATCCAGACCATGGATGCTCTGGAGATGATAGATGAGATGGCAGATGCTCGCATGGCCAGAGCTAAGGCCTCATGGACCTTGCGCAGGGCTGCTTCCCCCTTCTTATCAAAGTTGTCTCTGACTGAACCCTGCCCGTCCTCTGACAGTAGGCCCGAGGATTGCAAGGCTACCACTGGGGCGTCCACGGCTGGGACTTGTAACATCTCATGTACAAATTGTGGCATAGTATAAAGTCTTTTTACCAACTGTGGAAATTGTCTATTGGCTGTAGGTTTGGACCATTCTGCTCTAATTTGCCTTTCAAAATACTCTGGCAAGGGATAGACCTTTTGGGAGTCTGCATGTTTAGGAAAGAGCTCTTCCATCCCTTGTGTTTTGGATTTGGTTGCCCTGGGCCTAGAGTCCTCCTTCCTGGCCGAAGTATAATGAAGTTGAAGTGCAGCCACAGTTTTGGTTAATAAGTATTGATAATCCTCTGGCTTAAAAAGCCTAGTTGCTGGCTCTGGTACAAAAACCTCCTCCTCCTCTTCATCAGAGAGGAACTCTTTGTCCTTATCTTCCTCCCTGCTCCCAGTATCCTCCTCAGGAGGTAACACGTCATCCCAGTGGGGGGCCCTTTCCCTGGTTCTCTCTGGGGGTCGCTTCTGACCTGTCTTAGAAGACTGGGCCTTTCCCTGATGGGCTGATTTGGGAGTCCTCTGGGGGGTGGGGGGTGAGGAAGGATCCGACTCGGAATCTGAGGCCATGGACCTGGGGAGGCGGCAAAGACTTCCTATCTCCTCCCTTAGTGCCTGTTTAACAATGCCCATTAAATCAAAGGGGACTTGGGAAAGCCCCTGTACATTACCGAGCTGGAGTTGTTGTTGCTGGGGCACTTGCAGGGCTGCAGACTGAAGAGAATGAGCCATGCCGGAAACTCCTGCCTGGAGGTTGGGAACCTCCCGCTGAAGGGCGGCGCCATAGCTGGAGAGGTCTGTGGCCTGTTTTCCCGCCGAAAGCTCCGAGCGAGAGGCTGCGGTGCTAGTATTTGGCCCGCAGGGGGCCGACGCTGCTTCTTCTAGGCGCGCTTTCTTCTGCGGCGCTATGGCCGACACGTCGCCGTGAGCGCGTACAAGCTGCTTCGGCATGTCGGCTCCGGGGTCTTCCCTCGTCGTTTGCAGCAACCGGGTGGCCGCTGCAAGGTCCTCCTCCTCCAAAAAGTCGTCCCTCGCAAGCCTGTCCATGGCTGCGAACACTGCTCCCTCCCTTTTCACTTCCCGAGTCCAGGGAGCGTCTGCGCGGCGTTTGCGCTCGGGGGGGGGAGAAGGGGGGAAAGAAGCGGAGGAGTAAGTGGAGGGAAGAGATAAGAAAGAGTAAATAGAAGAGTATTAGGAAGGAAAAGAATTAAAAGGCTTACAAACTGGAGTCTAGAAGGCAAAGCCTGCTAAAGAACTGCTCTCCCTGAAAGGCAGGAACAGAACTGAGGGACGTCCCACACGTCAGACAGGAAGGAGAAGAAAATTTAGTTCCTGCCTCCCTGATTGGACGGTGGGAAGTACCCATAGATGTCCTCCGCCTCAGTGGGAGAATGGCCTTTCCTAACACCAGCTGAGGCATCTTAACTGAGGACACCATGGATCAGACCAGGAGCCCTGAACGTGGAAAGCAGATTCTTTCGCTCCAAGCTACAGCCCCACAAAGTGACATCTGTGGAAGTGGGGAAGGCTCACTTCTGACTCAAACTGGTGTTTGGAGCTCTGGGTGATAAAACGGGTGGGGGGAAAGAAGGGATGCTATACCAAGCAGCTAACAAACTGGATTTTTGTGGGCTGAGACCTCTGTCTTTCTCATTTAGATGAGGAGTCTGAACACAGTTTGAGCACAACGATAAAGACCAACATCCAAATGGAAAAGGATGGGCTAGGGTTCATAATCATTCAGAACGGGCCTTATCTCCAGCTCACAGGCCTGGTGGAGAAAAGCGCTGCAGCCAGAGAAGGAAAACTGCAAGCTGGTAAGGAGAAAATGCAAAGCCTCAGGAGAATTATGGAGGCAGCGAATGGCAGACATCTTATGATACCTGAAAAGTAAGCATGGTGACTGGAGCGGTCAGGATGTCATAGCAGGTCCTGGGAGACCTGGATTCAAATGTCCCTTCCACCATCAAAGTTCACTGGGCCAGATGCTCTCTGTCCACCCTACCTCACAGGGCTGTTGCTGTGAGGATAAAATGGAGGAGGTAAGAATGATGTTGCAGTCTGCTTTGGGTGGGTTTTCTCCCAGGAGGAGGAGGACTGGGAAGAAAAGTGGACTATACCTAAATAAACGTTTTATTGTCTGTTGGGGATAGCAGCCCTGGGTTCTTCCCTCTTCCATTCTGCTTTCACAACAACCCTGTGAGGCAGGCTAGGCTTGGAAAGTTTGACTGGCCCAAGTGAGGTTCATAGTTTAGTGAGCATTTCCCCCCACATCCCAGTCTGACACTACCAACCACTACACCACACTGGTTCTCTTGCATTGATATCCAACCCTTCTTCATACCTGGACAGGAGATCCCATTCCCTCCCCAACAACAGCTTTTGCAAGGTAGGACAGCAGGCCCAAGAGCATCCAGTGAGCATGACGGCCCAAAGGAGGAATTGGAATCCAGGCCTTCCCAGTAAAACATGTTAATCTCTAAACCACATTGCTGAAATTAAGGTTATTGTACTGTGCAACCAATGTGTGCTTGATATGTTCTTCAAGGCAGCAGGCACTGCTGTTTATCTAATGTGTGAGCTAATTTCCCATCCCTCTCCAAGCCCACTCTTCATCCACAGAACTCAATGCAGCAGACACAGGTCCTCTCTTGTCTTGCCCCCACCACAACCATGGGAGATAGACTAGTCTAAGAGAAAGGGACTCCTTTTGAGATTATGAACGGCCAACAGTTAATTGGAAGCGCTTACGTCACTGTAGCCAAAGCTCCTGTTTGATATTAGCATGGCAAGACACTCACACACACCTAGTGATATTGTTATGTGGACTAGAGATTCCCAAAGGTGGAAATATTTGAAGACTGGTTTTATATAAAAAGTATTTAATTCACTCCAATAAATTAATTTGGTTCTCTTGCTGGTTCTTGTGATTCATTATGCCTTTTACAGTGTGGTTGATATGATTGTGCTAATTATGGTCATAAGCCACTGGCCAAAGCTTTGTGCTGAAATGCATTTGGCATTCTGCTTTATTGTATTTGGCAGTGTGTGTTGTTTTATCATCTGTGCTGTTTTGGATTTGTTGATATATTAAATTACTGGTGTTGTGTTTTGTGCACTAATTGAATTTGTCCATTTATACATTGCATCATTACTATTTCCCCCCCATTCCTTTGCGCTCTCAACCTTTTAAATTTTATCTTATCTCTTTTTTTTGGGTCGAGTATTTTCCCCTTTTTTGTGGTGCCAAAGCTGCCCATAAGACCTCTGTAAGGAACAGCTAACACCCCCCTCCCTTCTCCATGGTCATTAAGGGTTAATAGAATTTGCTTTCTTACAAAACAGTATTAGAAACACCTGTGGGCCTTCCAAGTATCTCTGTGCAAGGTCAGCTGGATTCTGAGAAGTGAGGAGTTGGATTCAGGTGGGAGATTTTCATATGAACAGAAAAGTTGAGTGCTAATTAAAGGAACATCCTGTTTAGTTGTAGTGTAGTGTGAGGGAGCCTTGAGCCCCTGTAACTTCAAGAAGTTGTTAGGCAATGAAACCACCACCCTTTCCCTTAGATCTTGGCCTGTCAGAATAAGAAATGTGTGGAGATGGTAATTAAGGAAAGGTATTTTGTCTATGTATAAGAGTTACGCGTTGCTAAAGAGGAGAACTTTAAAGTATTACGGTAGGTTTTTTTTTTTGCACACAGAGCCTGACAACTGTATCCTGACTGAATTTGATGTTTTATTAATTTTAATAAACATTAGTTGTATTTTTACAGCTTGTGTTGAGTGTGTGTCTAACAGCTGCTCATCATCCTCAGAGAGGGATGGTGGTATAAATTTCAGGGAGCTCTGATGCCCATGGTTCAGGACTGAGAGGTCTCCCTGTGGGCCTGGACTGTCCTCCCCCTGGGACAGGGTGCAGCAAGTCCTTACAACCTCTCGTTTGCTTTTCCTAACAGGGGATGTGCTTCTTAAAATCGGACATGCAAATGTCTTGGGGTGGACACTGCGTGAACTCCGGCAACTTCTGCAAGGCACTCCTCTTGGGACTGTTCTGCAAATCCAGGTCTATAGGGATTTTCTTGCACTGCCCACCAGGTGGGCTTCTGTGATGGACCACATCCCGGAAAAGAACGGGGCCAGGTAAGGAACTCTGAGCACTTTACATTGCACTGACATTATCTTGTTGCAGTCTTTTCAGCAGCCATGGGAAAGGAGTCCTATATTATTATTGGCTGGTGGGGGGAGGGGAGGTGGAACAGCTAATCCCGTGTCATGTAGTGAGTTTGGGGCAGAGGGGAGAATCGAACCACAGCCCTCCCTGGCCACAGGATGCTCTCTTAGGCAAAAGGCTACACCAGTCCCATGGATTCTAAACTGGACATGAAAAGCCATTTTGAAACAGCATTTGGGAATTAAAAAACAGAAACCTAACTTTAACACCAGGTTGAGCTCTGAAGACCACCCCCCACCCCCAATCCTACTAGAACCATGCTCTAGTATTGAACTGTTGCCTCTCCCCAAAGGTTGCCTTGGCAGCTTGAAGGCACTCAATCAAAATGAGTGGAGCGTCAATTTAGTGCTTATGGGGAAAAGGAAACAGTAGGGGTAGTCTGTGTGTTTAGAAGGGATACAACTGAAGGGTTAAATTTTCAGTCACACATTTTAAGGCATTATGGTGACTTCTGTTCTGTTTCAATTACCTTCTGAAGAAGTTTTCCACGAATGATGGGTGGAAACTTGAGGATCCGTTCCACTAGCAGAGGCACTTTCCCCTGGCGGAGGAGCCTGCTTTTGACACAAGATGTCTTCTGAGTATCTTGTGTTAGTGGAAAGCTTCTTCCAGAAGGAGGGAAAAAACACGTGTTGGCAGAACAGATCTGCAGTAGGCCACTCCTTCAGTACGTCAAAATCCACGTAACCATTATTTCTGAACCTTGAACTAGCAGTCAACCCACTGCACTCTTTAAAACTGACTCTCTCCATAGTTCCCTCTTTAAGGCAACATTCCTGCTCAGACACATTAAGACTCAAGATAGGTAGCCATGTTAGACTATCTGTAGCAGTAGAAAAGAGCAAGAGTTCAGTAGCACCTGAAAGACTAACAAAATTTATGGCAGGGGAGGAGCTTTTGTGCCACAAATTTTGTTAGTCTTTAAGGTGCTACCAGACTCTTGCTCTTTTCTACATTAAGACTCATGTTCCAACAGGAGTTACAGGTAAGGTGGAAACTGCTGTCTTTTCTGGTTGTAGCCTTTTTTGTTCTTAAGTCCCTAGGATTTTAACATATGTCTGTTCTTATTGTAAAACAGTCAAAAAGGTGGTTAAAGTTTCAGAAGGAAGAATAAATGCTAAGGAAGCATTTGTCTGCAGGCAGAACACATTCAAATTCTGACCTTTCTGGCCTGTTTCTAAAATGTGTGGCCTTGTACATTTCAGCACATTTAGCGATGCCAGTGAAGAAAGCTGGACAAGCAGCGAGGGCACAGATGAATATGAAGATTACGGTGAAGAAACGGATAGCGAAGGAGATCGTCAAGCTGTCACTGACCATCATGCTGTTCAAGACGACGACGCTACCCCCATCGCTGCTCATCATGACAAAACGGTGCATTATGAAGACATGTACAAGGAGCCTGGAGGTGCCAAAGCCACCGTCTCAGCTGCACAAGCATTTGGTCTTCAGCCTCCCTCCCAACTTCAGTGGATCTCCAGAGACTGGCACTTCTTTGAGAGGAAAAGACACACATTTACTGTGGGTTCAGACATTGGCTGTGACATTATGATCCACAAAGATTCCAAGGAAGAAACGGGTATTGAAAGTGATTGTCAAGTTCTCAGTGACTGGAATGCGGAAGGCGACACGGCCATTTCAACTCTGTACGCAACATGGTCTTCGCCGTATTGGACTATGCCGAAAGCGACCATCACCTCGTCGTCATCTTCCTCTTCCTTGTCGGATGTGTTCTGGCTCACAGACTCTTCTGAGGATGTGGAGTAAGCGTGCAGGTAGCTCCTGTCTCCAGAAACTGGGTTCTGGAATGGCATTCGCAGTGGCTAGATCGTCACTCTCAGGTCCCTAAATTGAACTATGCTTTCCTGGGCTAGATAATCACAAAACTCAAGGAGGGAGGATGCTCTACCCCCGAAACAATGTCTCGGGGGGGGGGGGGCTAACCTCAGGGACTCTCCACATACGTTTCTGGAAGTCTAGAACTCAAACTCGACCGTCTTTATGCTGTCCCAGAGGTAAGTGATGACTTTTTCTTCTAAGTAAGTACACTAGCTTAGCCACATCAGACTGGCTAACAGCAAGGATTAGGAAATTCTCAGCAACACTCATAATGCCATTCTGGAACTCCCACAGATCTCTTAAGCAGCCCATGTTCTTAATGCACAAATTGTTTAGCCCTCATAGTTGGGAAGGTACATATGAATACACCGTAGAAATCTGAACATTCCTGCCTTTTAAAAAAGAGTCTCCTGCAACTAGCACCACTGGGCTTTCAAAGCAGCTACATGGAAAGGATGAATGGAGACGTAAAGGAACAAAACTGGTTTGCCAGGGAGAAATCAGCATCACTAGCTTTCACAGAAGCCTTGGGAGTCCTTACCAAAAATCTTCCCAATCTTTACTGCAAGGCTGTGTGTAATGATTTCAAATTATAAGTGTCTGTTCCTTTAAAAAGAGAGCCAGTCTGGTGTAGTGGTTAATTGCGCGGACTCTAATCTGGGAGAACCGGGTTTGATTCCCCACTCCTCCACTTGCACCTGGCTGGATGACCTTGGGCAAGCCATAGCTCTGTACCAGCTGTTCCCTCAAGGACAGCTTGGGAAAGAGCTCTCTCAGCCCCACCTACCTCACAGGGTGTCTGTTGTGGGGAGGGGAAGGGAAAGGAGTTTGTAAGCCGCTCTGAGACTCTTAAGTGAGTGAAGGGCGGGATATAAATCCAATCTCTTCTTCTTCTTCTTCTAAAATGGTGGGTAAGTGTCAGTAGAACAAGGGGGGTGAAAGAGAGAGATGAGTGAGTGAGGTGATTGGTTGGTGACTGAGAGTGTGTGGGCGGAGCTAGGAAGTGTGCGGGGGGGGGGGAGAAAGAAGGCAGAGTGTTCAGTTTGAGTCTGAAGTCAGCGGCTGTCAGTTGTGGTCAATCTACAAAGTCAGAGAAACAGTCTTCCAAATAGAATCATATAGAAGTGCTGTGAAAGGCATTAAGATTTTAAAGGGAAAGAAAATAAACCTAAGGGGGCATTTTAGAAAAATTAATATAGTCAAGTATTTTAAGAGTGTGAAGGGAAAAGCTGACAGAGACCTGAGTAAAAGGGACAGATTCTACAAAGCAACTTAACAAAACATCTTTTAACCAATATGCTTCCTTTACCAATACATTTTTATCCTGTTTATTGTTAACCCAGAGTTTTATCCTCAGGACCACATAGACCAACGAAGGAGCCTTAGAGCTCGGGCACAATACTGTGGGAAAGGTTAATTAATAAGACTGGAATTAAATTCCTGGGGGCAGCGATAGATACTTTAAGTGAGAGAAAGAAACGACAAGAAATTTAAAACTACTTCACACCTAACCACGCAAAATAAGAGAGAGGTACCGTCACACTGTGACTCTCCCAAGGCCGCTCAGTGAACCCATGCTGGGAGTGAGGGTATTGTTATGGCTCGGACACGGAGTGCCTGCTGGGCACGTGGGAGGTCCCAGGCTCAATCCTGGACACCTCCAGCTATGGGATTTCAGGTAGTCAGACAGAGAGAGACCGTGCCGCATCCAAGATCCTGGACTCCCATGTGAAACACCTTTGCATATTTGTGTCTTCCCTGATGAACACACAAAGCCGCCTTATACTGAATCAGACCATTGGCTTAATAAGGTCAAATCTATCTAATCAGACTGACAGCTGATCTCTGAGGTCCTGGGCAGAGGTCTCACGTCACCCACCATCTGATTCTTTTAGCTGGAGATGCCAAGGGATCGAACCTGGGACCGACAGCATGCCAAGCAGACACTCTACCTCTGGGCCATTGCCCGTCCAAAGCCCTGCTTTCTATTGGCAAGGGAGTAAGTACCCTCTTCAGTGAAAGAGCCCCCATCTCTGAACACAGCAGTCCTCGCCTGACCTCTTTATATCTACTTTTCTTTGTTTTCTCAAGGCTCTGTTTACGCTACTGGATTCCATGTTTGGCACCATATTTCACGCTCAGGGGCAGGTATGGACTGGAAAAAAAAGAGTAGCAGCTGTGCAGAAGACACTAAAGATGCTGGCAGCTTCTGTGAGAGGACATACTCTGCACTTTATTCAGTGTATGGAAATTGACACAGTCACCCACAGGCTCAGAGCATCAGAACCATAAATAAGAGACTGAAGATTCAGCGTAATGATTCGACGCAACTGCCTCGGAGGCGAGTCTGACCTGATTCTGCTCCCCCCGGCCCACCTCAGCCTTCCTACAACTCATCAACAAAGGGGGTGTTCGCCAAGTCCCCACTGGCAGCCATCGACTTCTTCCCAGTCACAAACTTTTTTGCGGCCTGAAAAAGAAGCAGGAAAACTGCAGATGAGGCACAGGGTGACTATTACGATACAAACACATTTCTCTTAGCTTCAGGTTCCAAAAAGTCAGCTGATGCAGCGCATGTATTTTTGCAAAGAGCCAAGGGTCTTTGTTTGGGCTTGCTGAAGGCAAAAAACCAAACTCTTATTTTGGGCTTTCCTGATATGCAAACAGGGCAATTGTGGTGACAGAAAACCAGTTTGTGCGGTGGTGGTAAGTACTGCAAAACCGTTCCCCTCCCTCCCCTAATATTGTTCTCTGCCTCCAAAGCCACAGCTGTTAAGACACTGACAAACAATGCAACCTCCTGGAACATGACTCACGTTTACAATGTCAGCAGTGGCCACAGCATCAACCTTCGCCACCACAGCAGCAGGCGACGCATAGGTCCCAGACGCCAGTGCTTGAGAGCCGATCTCCTCGAGCAAGCCGTCGGAAGACTCAACAGACATCAAGAGCGCGGCCTTCAGCTGGTTTCTGTCCAATCGCAGAGGAAGGAGACGGTGAGGACAGCAGAGCCTAAGCTTTGTTTTGTTTTTTACGACCAAAATCTTAAATCTCTGCTTGAATGTGCATGGTTCCTCTTAAGAAAAATAAATGCTGACTTTGTGTTGTTTTTATCTGGAACTAGAGTTGCAGGTTACAGGACTACGCTCGCAAGCCTCATGTGGCTGGCCATAAAGACCACCCCTGCCAGAGAGTGTGGAGGGAAGAAATCCCCCCCCCCCCATCCTAGAAGATGCATGGCCCTCGGGGAGAAGAAGAGAACAGCAGGATTCCAGCTGGCCACAGTCAAAACTGAGCTGCCGGGATTGGCTCCAAACCAGAACTCGTGTGACAAGCAGCGCAGGAACTGGACAAAGGAAAACTTCTCCCTCCGCCGCTTCTTTTTTCTCTCCTCAGCAGCTGGAGGAGAATCAGAGAGACAGAAGCCAATTTTGTTCCTGGCACAGCAGACCACTACGCAGCTTCAGCCACGAGGGAAGACACTGTCCCCTTCAAACCCAACTCCACAACAGGCCCACAAATAGCTGATGCCACAATCATGACACCAAAAGATACACTACTGTTTGTGCTACAACAAACTAACGGGAGCTTTTTCTTGATCCAAGAGCTGTTGGTTCCTCCCAGGTCACAAACCAGTTCGTTCCTTCAAAACCCCTTTTGTTCCAACAACCTATGAAGACTCTCGGAACCAAACCAGATGTCTAGTATGGCCCTCAGCTACAAAAAACCTAAAAGACATGATTTTTACATGGGTAGAAATTCAGCATTCAGGGTGTTTTTTCCATGTTAACCATCTCCTTCTAGGCAAACGCCCCACTGAAGGACTTAAAAAATCCGAAGAAACCACTAAGAACTCAGAAGAAGCTCATATGGTAAAACAGGCGGTGCTAATACTTCCAAAACAGCAGAGGGACTTTAGAGAAGGAGCTTTTAGCTGGGTAGAAGTTACTGAGCTTACACTAAAAGAAACCAATTGAAAGTTGTAAGGTGGTGTGAGTTCCACGTAGGGTGCTGGATTTTTCACCAAGTTCCCCTTGATTCCCCACCCACCTCAAAGACCTGTAGTTTGACTTTGCATTAGCACCTTTCAAATTATTTTCCTCTGCAAGCTCTCTTTTGTTAGTTGTTTCTCACCTAGGGTAAGATGCAATCTAATTTAACACCACAGAAATCAACAAGGAAAGATTACTTATAATCCATGTGAATACAAAAACGAGGCATATATTCGTTATCAATTGCCTTTTTTGCTTTTTACATGTTGTTTTTAAAAGGTTCCAGGAATTGCAGGAGGCTGGTAACTTTAAAACAGCCATCTATGGTGCCATAGGAAAAACCACACCATATGCCCTGGGAAAGGCAATATGAAGAAAGCCACAGGAGGGGGTGAGGTGGACAAGAGCAGAAAGATAACAGCTTCACACATGAGCTGGAGCAAAGGCAAAAATTTAGTATAAAAAGGACTGAGAAACGGTCACAATCATGTATTGTACAGAACCTTGTAATGTTTAGCAGTTTGAAGTAAAAAGATTTTAAATACACTGAAGTGTTTTCACGGCTTTACTCAAAAAAGTACTAAGAGATTAAAGCATATGTTATTTACTTCTATACCATCCCTCTAGTCCTAGTTAGTTTGCACGTTTACGGCGAAAAGAAAACTGTGCACAGTTCAATCAGAAGTGGCAAGGTGGCTGCCCCACAACTTGCCACTGTTCCTGAATAAACCAGGCACGTTTGCAGGAGGAGAAATACAAGCAGACTGTCAAGCATTCTCTTGCAGATCAGGATACCAGATGGAGGAGGAGCTTTGTCAGGTGTTTAAAATTCAGTCACTTACTTGGCTCTTGTGACTTCTTCCTCAGTGAGTCCTCCCTGGGCAACCGTCTTCACTTGGTTTAAAGCAGCCTTGATTACCTTGATTAAAGGACCAAGTCATTGATTTTTGGCTGCAACAGACAAAATCCATTCCACCTTCCTTCTGCCCCCATTTTGTTAGGTCCCGGCATCCAGCCCACCTCACTGAATGCCAGCACAGAAGACTCCTTGCAGGCTGGATCAACCTGCACCTCCTTCTAGGTAAGTGGTTTTTCTTCAACTCAGCCATCAGAGGATTTAAAAAAGACAGAATTGCAAGTATACCCCTATGCTAAGCAAACCTTCATTATTGTTTACTAATTTTGTTAGTCATCCTTCCCAGAAATAAAAACAACCTTCATTTTATTGGATGTTGAAACTTACAAGGGTCAGATTAAACTCTGGCTTGTCGTGATGTCTAAATACAGCCGGGGTGTCAGAAGCAGGGATGTGCGTTTGGCTAAATCAAGCCAAAAAAATACCCCCAAAATACCATATTGGTATTTTCAAGATATTTTTTCACTATTTAGTGAGTGGGCTATTTATTCAGCTATCTGAAAATGGCTGGCCCAAAACAATGCCAAAAATATTTGGGATTTTTTGGGACCACCGGATAGCCACAGTTAAAGGGTATTAAAAGGGCTTTCAGTCTCTTTAAATGACTTTAGAGTTTAGACACGGCTTGCAAAAAGGGCTGTGTTCCCTTTAAATGCGTCTTCCCCCTCTACTGGAAACAATGGGGGCACCTTCTTTTGGAGCCCATACAACTGGACCCCATAATCCAATCTTTTTGAAACTTGGGGGTTTTTTGAGGAGAAGCACAAGCAGCTATGCTGAAAATTTGGTGCCTCTGCCTCAAAAAAACAGCCCCCACAACCTGGACCTGGATAGCCCAGGCAAACCCGATCTCGTCAGATCTTGGAAGCTAAGCAGAGCCAAGCCCTGGCAAGTATTTGGATGGGAGACCTCCAGAGAATACCAGGGCTGGGAGGCCAGAGGCAGGCAATCCAGCCACTTCTCTGAATGTCCTCCGTGCCCCAGTAGGAGTTGCCAGAGGTTGCCATGACTTGCAGGCACAAGCACATACACAAATGCAAAAATTAAAAAAAACCAAACAGCCTTCACAGAGCCCCACATACCCCCAGCTCAATTTTCCATAATGGAACCACAAAAAATTCAGCAAACCTGAATATTTACCGAATTTGAATACCATATCAGTATGGGGATTTGGGGATATCAGGAAACAGAATTTTTTTGGTCTAATATACCCAAACCTGAAAAATACCAGTTTCTTGTCCTTAAGTTCATCTTCAAGTTTTGATACTCAGGTTTTGCTTGCTATTTTTCCCCCACCCAATGAGTTACTTACCTCTCCAGCAGCTGACGGCTGGGCTATGGTATAAATGCCGAACAGTCCTGAATCACTGTAATTAACATTAAATGCTGATACCTGCAAGGGGGAGGGAAAATGTTCAGTAAACATAAGCCAACAATAAACATTTTCCCATTCTTAAACATACGTGTGCATGTGCGTGTATACACATACACACATGCACATATTCATACACATACATGAAAACCCAACATTAAAATGTCTGAGCAGAAATGAGTGGGACAATCCAGTGGGAATCTCTGCCGTGCAAAACTGCCTGCGGAAGCCCCACTCCTTCCATCTCCTGCAACTTGTGCAAAATCTATCCCCCACTGTAAGAACATGAGAAGAGCCATGCTGGGTCACGCCCAAATCCCACCCAGTCCAGCATTCTGTTCACAGTGGCCTACCAGCTACCTCTAAGAAGCCCACAAAGAGGAAGAATGCAACAGTATCATCGTACCTGTGCTCCCCAGCAACTGATTTAAAGAAGAAGAGGAGACTGGACTTATACCCCGGCCTTCACTACCCAAAAGAGTCTCGGAGCAGAGTCCCTTCCCCTCCCCACAACAGACACCCTGTGAGGTAGGTGGGGCTGAGAGAGCTCTCTCGAGAACAGCTCGTGAGAGAACAGCTCTGAAAAAACTTGTGACTGACCCAAGGTCACACCAGCAGCTGCATGTGAAGGAGTGGGGACTCAAACCTGGTTCTCCCAGATTCAAATCTGTGCTCCCAACCACTACACCAAACTTAAGGATACATGTTACCTCTAGTACTGGAGAAAGTAGATAGCTATTGTGATTAGTAACCACCAATAGCTCTGTCCTCCATGTATTTCTCCGTTCCCCTTTTAAAGCCGTCCAAGACAGCTACCATCACATCCTGTGGCAGGAAGTTCCACAAACTAACTGTATGCTGTGTGAAGAAATACTTCCTTTTGTCTGTCCTGAATCCCCCCACCCTTCAGCTTCAGTGGATGACACTGGATTCTAGTATTATGACAGAGGGGGAAGAATTTTTTTCCTGTCCACTCTCTCTATGTTATGCATAATTTTATAAACCCCTACCATGCCATCCCTTAGTTGCCTTTTCCTAGGCTAAAGAGCCCTAAAAGTTGTAACTGATCCTCATAGGGCAACTGTTCCGAGACCCCTGATCCTTCTGCTTGTTCTTTTCGGCACCTTTCCAAGCTCTACAATATCTTTTGTCAGGTGTGGGGATTAGAATTGTACACAGTATTCCAAGTGTGGTCTTGCCATAGATTTGTATAAGGTCAGTAGGATAGCAGCAGTTTTGTTCTCTATTCCTGTTTTAATTATGCCCAGCTTGTACTGAGCCATCATGCTTGCTGAGATGACAAAAAACCCACTGTTATTGTATGACTATTATAGAACCTAGTTTTGGCGGGTGGCTGCGTTGGTGCGCAGCAGAAGAGCCAGATTAAAGTCCAGTGGCACGTTAAAGGCCAACAAGATTTTTGGGATATCAGTTCAAGTGTCAAAGCTCCCTTTGTCAGATACTATCTGCTGAAGGGAGCACTGATTCTTGAAAACATGTAAGCCAAAAATCTGATTGGTCTCTAAGGTGCTACTGGACTTTAACCTGGCTGTATTACAGAACCGTATGGTGTAAATAGGGAGGGGGACCAAGTGGGAAAATGTGGTCCGATTCATGGTTTATGGCATACCTGTTTCACAAACCACGAACCATCACAAACTTTTAGCAGCCAAACGAACCGGTCTAGTTCATGAGGTTCGTGACCTGGAAGAACAGACTGTGTGCAAGCTAGGGACACTGCACAGGCGATTGCCGGCTGAGTCTCCTCTATCTGTCCTTGTGAGACTGTCCCAATAGATATAGTCCACAACAGGTCTCCTTAAAAAGATAGTCCTTTATTTGTAGAAAAGATCATGTTAGTCAGACCCTTCTTCTGTTAGTAATGCTTAAGCTTTGAATTACAATCTTAATTATACTGGATATGAAATATGGTTCATGTACCTTCTACCAATCAACACAGAGAATTCTTGGCGCCCAATTACACTGGCCCAAAGTTCCCAAGGAAAGCGCAGCAAAATAAGTTCTCAGGGAGAAATGCTGTTTAACATTTGGGGAGAACAGTTCCCAGAGAAACTTAAGAAAATAGAATACATAACACCTGTGGATTTGGTAACACATAACAGGAGGCACTTCAAGGTCGTTGTTTGAGGAGGCTAGAGATAAAAGTGAATGAGTAATGAGCATGCGCAAAGCAAAGCAAAGCAAAACGAGGCAAGCGAGGGTGCATTCCGGGGGGAGATCCCGTCCCTGATGCTATCTCCCGGCCGGGACCTAGATGCATGGAATAGACAGTCACACCTAACACAGTGCAAAGGAATCAGGTAGGCTGAGTCAGATGTAATACGGCAATATTGGTGCAGCCACCCCCAGTCTCATGGCAGTTCACTGACAGTCATCCAAGTCTGGTGAGGATTGAATTTACAGTGTCCAAATTACGGCCCCCTGAAGAAGATGCCCTTAAGAAAGTGCTTTCTGAGGAAATCACGGGCGGTCATTTCCTTGGAAAGCACTTTCCTGGGGGCGGGCATAACTCAGACCCTGTAAAATCCAATCCTCACCAAACTTGGAGGGCATGTAGAGCAGCATCCAGGGGAGGTTTCTTGTGAGTTTGGTATCTCTAGCTTGCCCAGGATCCGTTCTATACACTCCTGAACCTGCACCTGGCTGTCATTTTGACAGGCACACGTTCAGGAGGGTATAGAACAGATGTGCAAGCTAAAGACATCAAAGTTGCAGGGGACCTCCCCAGATGCTCCTCTGCAGGCCCTCCAATTCCACCCCTCTGTTGCTTTGAAGTTCGGTAAACATTTAGATTGAGAAGAGACCTTCTGTTTGGAAATGTATCCACTCATGAACCTCCACGAAAAGCTTGAAAGTTCATGGAAAGTTTGTGCTAGTTGACCTGCCATGAACTTCACTTCACAAAGCACAAACTTGCTCAAATTTGTCACAAACTTTCAAGAGCCAGTTCATGCCCATCCCTGTCTCTCTGGCTAGCTAGTCTTTGGCTAAGTAGAAAAGAGTAAGAGTCCAGTAGCAACAGAATTTGTGGTAGGGTATGAGCTTTCGTGAATCTCTGCTCAGTTCTTCTTTGGCTTAAGGAAGTAGGTCTAAGTACTTACATCAAATGGTTGCGTTGTTGCCTTTGCAGCACCCTGGATGAGCTTACTGGTAATACTGTCTCCTCTCTTAACAAGAGGTCCTGCTCCCAAAACGTGCTGAAGGACGCCGAAGGCATTTGCTTCTGCACTTCCAATGGCCGCTCCCTCTGCTACTACAGCAGCATGGACAAGGCTGTCGGCATTCTGCTCCCGGATTTCACCTGAGCCAGTGGTAAAGGGAGGTCTTAGAAATTAGCCAATCACAGGGCAGTGGATTTTAAGCTTCCTGCCAGGAGGAACCCTTTCCACACTGAACCCGTATATAATGCACAGGATTCTGGGAAACGTTTTTGCTTAGTTCTCAGAGGCCAGGCTTGTCAAAGCAGTGCGTGGTCATGACCCCAAAACACCCCTAGCCTTCCCCATGGCTGAACATCACAAGAGGAAAACTGGGAGCAGTGAGGAAAATATTTTTCAGGAAATGTGACTGTCACCCCAAGATCAAGGATAGCTGCTGTGCTAGTCCTCTGAGGTCTTCCAGTTCTCAAACCTCTCATGTAATGGGAGACAGATCTGCTCACCTGTGCTGGAAATACATGCAGCCTGGGAATGGAACAGTGACTGGGAACAATAGGCAACTGGTGTCATGCCTGCAAAGGCTGCCCATGTAGTAGTCTGAGTGTCTGACACTAACTGAGGAGGCCCAGATGGAAATCCCCGATCAGCCCCCTCTGGGTAATCTTGGACCACTCACACTGGTTTGCCAAAAAAAGCCCCCTTGGTATTTAGACTCCAATCTAAAAACATGTCCGCTAGTAAGCTGAGAAGTCACCAGAGTTAAGGAAAGTTGCCAACAGGCATGAGTCCTAAATCAGTGGGATTCTGCCATCGCTTCTGAAGGCAAACATGGACCAATTCAGCTACTTGCTATTTCTGATAATACGCGAATCCCTCCTTCTGCAAAGTCAGACTCAGGCGTTGCCTATACAAGTGTAATGTGGGCCTGGCAAGGATGTCACACTTGGACTCAGGCACAAAACATACTGGGTGTGAGGCTTCTGAATAGACAGCAAGAGATCAGACCTTTGCGTTGAATCAAAGTTCTTTATTGTCTAATACTGCAAACAGGTTCTCAATGTTTGTTAGAGATGCATAATGAAAGACAGTCATGGTTAATATACCCCAAAGCCACAATTGAATAGGAGCTTCAAACCAATCAGAATCAATAGGTGAACGCGGGAAAAAAGAGAGAATCAATAGGTGAACGCGGGAAAAAAGAGAGGACCGTTGGGGTTCCCACACTAGGTGAGAAAGTTATAAAAAATTCCCTTCCTGATCTGAGTGACCCACATGTGTGAAGCTAGGCACAACAATTCCGGGCTGACAGCCATAAAGAAGCTTCCAAGGTTTCACAACAAGATAACACACTCTGGCCCGGAAAGAGGGAGGAGGGATGCATGGGAGTGAAGACCATTTGTTTATGGTGACGTGCAGGAATTTGGGTCGCCATTCTCCCGTCAAGAAAGGTAACATTAAACAGGGCAACCAATATACATCAAAGTGACATTTGCAGCTGCAAAGGAGGAGGGGGTTGAGACAGATAAGAGGTACAAGCGAGGAATTCATCAGAACAAAGAAATCGAAAGCAAGTTACAGAGGTGCTATTGTCAGTTCCTGACACTGGGCGACCTTGGGCCATCCTAGCTTATCTCACAGGATCACTGTGGGGATAAAACAGAGGAAAGGCGACCTACATACGTTGTCTTGAGCTCATTGGAGGGCGGGTGGGATAACCATGTGATAGACAGGCAAGACAGGCCAACAGACCCCATAATGGAAAAGCCCCAGTGACCCAAAAGAGCTGCTCCGTTTGGTCCTCTGAGGTGTCCAGGTGCCAGCCACTGCCCGAGTGTCCACACAGCAACACACTGTCCTCCCAGCCCGCCTGACCCTTAGATGGGTTCTCTCTTTCAGTACTGCTGCCACCAAATGGCCATTTTAAGAATTCTCCATCATGCAGGCCAGTGTTCCCAGCTTCCTTTCTCTGTTGCCGTTCTAAGGCATTGCCTAGTTCCTGTTCCTCCCACTACCTAGCAACTGGTTAGCACAGGAACAATTTCCCACACTTCCACATGCCTGGGAATATAGCAATTTTATCAGCCGATGGCCCCCCTTCCCCTGGCACCCTTTTTAAACAGCATGTTTGAACAGTGGAGGTCTATGCAGTATGGAGAACAACTACCAGCATTCAAAATAGTAAAGAATTTATTAAAAGTTTAAAACTCCATGCACATACTCTCTGCACAGCAACAGATTGAGCAAGGAAGAAGGAAAGGTGCAAACAGACAATTCCCTTCTACTTTATACAAGTCCCAGCTGATCTTGTTCTAAGGTATGCTCTTTAATTTAGAAGTTATAGTGTTCTAGAAGCTTGCCATTACTTTGGTGTCTTTGTTCAGACAGGCAGCCCACTGACGGTGTGCTCCATGCAGCAATGGCAGCCATCAAGATAAAGCTCTGATGTAAGAGGCTTCTTCCTACAGCTGTAATCAGACAAGATGGACCTGCCAAAATGTGCCAGGGGGTTTTATGATCTGTTTTCCCACTCTTTGTGGGTCAAAGAATCTTTTCCTGAAATCTCCAGGAAGATATAATTTAGCTCCTCACACTCTCCAAGTCTCTGTGTCTCTCCTAGGTGTCAGATCCCAACTGAGATGTGAGCTGACCCTTTCATTGTCTCCAGCCACCAGCAGTTCAAAAGCTCTGATGGTTGGTTCTTGGGTGATGCTAGGAAGCAACTAACTTCCCCTTTGCTGCCTGTCTTCAGCTAGTTAGAGAGAAAAACCTTTAACACTCAACATGGAGGTTTCATCAAGCCCATACCTCCAAACAAAATGCATTTCTTCACAGACTCACAGCAAGAAACAAGTGGATAGGGTTGGCTCACCCAGCAAACTAATTTAATTCAAAAGGTAAACAAATGAAGAGAGAGGAGAGGGAAGGGGGTGGGGGATGGAACAGTAAATAAGGAACAAGGAACAGAGAGCCTCAAGGCAAGAAGCCAAGAGGGAGACAAAGAAAAAAACCTAGAGAGAAAAAATGGCTAACGGCGAAGCCTAAGTCTTTGCTGCCTACTCCCTATGAGGCAGGAACAGAACTGAGGAATGGGCTATTCCGAGGGCACCTACAGGAAGGAGAAAAAACTACTTCCTGCCTCCCTAAAGGCACACTGGGAATAACCCATGGAGATGTCCTCCACCTCACAGGGAGAACACCACATGAAAAAACATGCTTACCACCACGATAGCCTGCCTTCACACCAGCAGAGCCGGCCCCGCTTCGGATGTTGAGAAACTGCTCCCCAACTTGCTTTAGGTCAGAGTGGCTGACGCCTGTGATGTGAAACAACACTCGCATGAGAATGAATGACCTGGAGTTCCGGGGGGAGACGGGACTGTTTCTTGGGTTGGATCCATCCCACTAGCAGAGGCCATCCCTCTCGTGGAGGGAGCCTTCCCCTGATGCAAGATGCTAATGGATCTCTGGGATCAACCTAACCCTTTGCTTTTTGTTTTTAAAAACCACACCCATAATACACCAAAAGCGTGCCTACATACCTAGACCCACCAGAGCCATCCTGGCACTCGTGAAGTTGTTCTGGACAAAGTTATGCAGCTGGAATAGAAAACAAAAACAGACACTTTAAGTCATAGGCCCCTGCGGACACTGGAGCCAGCTATGACACAGCCTGACCAGTGGCATGACTAGAAATACTTTGAAAAGGAGAAGATGCAACCAAAGCGAACCTAGTTCCACACAGACAGACTCAGAATTGAGGCAAAAGTCCCACTAATTGAAATGGTACTTTCTATCCAAGCAGGTATAAGCGGAGGATCGCTGCCTCCAGCTGAGAACATGTTTCAGAACAAAACCCTGCATGAGGGACATTCATTTGCAAGTTCCCTGATTAACGCCCATGTGCAACGCAAAGCATTCTGGAAAGCTCACACTTCACTTGAAGCACTTCAACCTACGCACATCCCTAAAGCACACCGAGCACTTGTCTGTAAGGGAGTCTTAGACAAGTACCTTCTCTCCAGCTCCAGAACTAAGGGACTGGGAAGGAGGGGGCCTTGAAGGAGGAGAGCACTAGAGACAGCCAACTGCTCTGAAAGAAAACCTTCCATTTCTGAAGAACTCCCCCCTCCCACCCAAAAAAGTTTCCAAGGTTCCCATTTTTGAAAGGTACCATTTGTCAGATTCTCTGCCATTAATTGTTCAGGCCAGGGTCTCTATCAGTAATTTACGGCTAGCCTTGAGGTTTATTGCCTGTTCTGCTTAATGTGTCTTTTTCTTCCCCGGGAGGATGGCTTGCCGCATTCCACCACGTCACCTAAACAGTCTGGCTATCTTCCCTCGCCTCCTCCCCCTTTCTCTCTGGAGTCTCGAATGTTTTATCTTGCTTTTGTAACCTTGGAGAACTGTTGAACTGTTTCTAGCCAGGTGCCTGGCCTGTGAATTGCAAGTAGAGGTCACTAAGGGGCATGGGGGGAATTTTTAGTGCTTTTGCGCCTTTTCTGTGAGAACCAACGGTTGGGGGTTTTCGCGCTTTTTTGTATGGGCTCTGATTGGCTCTTTGCCTGCTCTTACCTTACTGTGGGGGGTATATTAATCCCTGATGTCTGAAACCAAGTATCTCTAACAAACATTGAGTACCTGAACCATCATTAAGAATAAAAGGACCTTTTACTTCACCAAAGGGCCTGGCTTATTTGATTCGACTCAGAAGCCTCACACCATTTTGCAAGGTTAAAATATTCTTTTGGGGAGGACAAATCTGAACATCTACATTGAATGATAATTTGCTTCTGGGCACAATTAAAAGGACCAGCCTTAAATGGTGGGGGGGGGGATCTTCTAACACCATTTGCTCCCCTGTCACCCTGTTTTACAAGTAAAAAGTATCTGAGGCTCTGCTTGACAGGGCCTTCTCTGCAGTAGCACCCTGGCTCTTCAGTTTTCTTCCCACAGCCTTCTACTTGGTAACAAGCTTAGTGGGTCTTCTGGCACCAGACCAGACCTTTGCCTGAGGCATTTCAATAGCTTCTGCTAATTTCTGACATAGTTCGACTTATTGGCCTTTTAAGCAAATTATTTTGATGTTGGTTTTTAGGAATCTTGTTCATTTTGCAGTTTATTTGTTCTTATGACCACAACTACTTCCCTGCCTGCCCATTTGCACTGACTTTGCTTTCATTGCAAGAAGATGATGATGCAAGGGCAGAGACCTTTTGTGCTGAGAGCACGAGACACTTTTTGAATAAATACATAAAAAGCTCCTTTAGTGTGATCTGACACACACCCAGAAAGGACTACATGTGCCACTGCTATAAGAGAGTCCTACCTGTTCGGATGTAATTTTTCCAATCATGTAGTCAGGACAGTACAAGGAATTAGCCAGGGCATTCCGATAAGCCGCCACATGCAAGTTTTCGAGAACACCTGCCCAAGGAATTATGGATTTTTACTATGAAATGAAGAGAATAATGGCCTGCAGCCTGCAGAAACACAATTCCCACGCCTCATGTGGAGCTCTGTCCAACCCTTGAATAGGAGAGCTCCTGATTATGTGAAGCTCCGTGAGCACAAGGACAGCTTAAGCTCCCTCCTGGTGCAGTAGTAAAATCAGCTCAATCTATCCTACATGCATAACTGTTTATTACAGCACAGATGCTAGCCGGGAACCAAAGAGTAACAGCTGCCGGCATATCTAAGCCATTCTGCAGGCCCACTGGCTTTTCACCACATCCCCCGGAAAAGGCAGATCTTTTAGTCAAACAAATTGCTTTCGAAACTCTTCTTGACAAGGAGGACTGCTTCTCCAAAGAAAACAAAAACACCCCCCCCAAAGCACCATTTGCACGACAACTCACACTGCCAGCACAACTCATCACTGGCACACCAGCAACTTGAATCTTTCAGAGAACACAAACATTCTTAGCTCTAGAAGCGATGAGTTACCGCTTTCCCCTCAAGCATCCTACTATGATGTCTGGCTACAGAACAATGAAACTACTTACTCAAGAGCACAAAAAACTTCTTTGCAATGCAGATGTGCTCAAAACAAATAGCTTAGAGATACTTACCAACTTGCGGGTTCTGAAAGGCAATCACCTTATCGACCCTTAACTGGGGCTGAACCTCCGACACTTCCCAGCGCCTGAATTCTGGTGCCGTAGTGACATTTATCAAATACTCCATTACAGTATCACTGAATAAATGAAAAGACGGGGGATTAGGGAAGGCTAAAACAAACCAGGTAACAGGGGCTCTCCAAAGTGTTGTGGTAGCATTCTTAAATAAAGCAGTTTGCTTCATAAGAAGGATGACTTTTTGAATTGTAACAAAATTCCTTCTGAAAACACGGGCCTCCCTCATAGGTTAGCTATTACATAACCCCAACATCTTGAGCACTTCATAGAATGGGGCAAGCCAAAAGAGAGAGCTAACGCTAAACCTTTTGATAAGGCAAAGGATGGCTGCTTGTTTTTAGGAACCAGCCTACAGGTAAGCTGTGACTCGTTATTTGTGGCTTGAAATATAAGACAAACTATGTAGCTAGAGGACAAAAACAATAACCACTAGTGGGATGGGCATTCTGCAGCTTTATCAATACAAAAAGGGGCTGCAAACAGGTTCCAGGAACTTACACATAATCGCGCAGGCATTCAACAGAATAGATCATGTTCTCCCTGGTAGAGGTCACACTAAAGAAAAACAGAAGTATATTTTTCAGACTGGATTTTAACACGCCATTCCTGTTTCCATCTCATTGCAGGTGTGCTAATGTCATTAACAATGTTTTTTGTTTATCTCTAACCAAAATAATTCCTATATGAATCTGTGTTAAGAAACCCAACATGCTGAGTCAGTTCTAATAACGGGGACTCGAACAGTGCAATCTTACGGAGGGCTACACCCTCCTAAGACCACAATAGTCAGAAGAATCCAGCTTTTCTTAGGATTGCACTGCAAATCCAGTATAAGCAACCGAAAGTGATCACAGACTCATTGAAGGCAAATACTTGCTAAAACCTTGCAGTTTTATCACAATGCAGCATCAACACCCAGGGCAGTTTATAGCAGAACAGCAAAAGCAGTGAGTGACAAGCCTGTGTCCTGAAGCAGTTCCCAGTTTCACCATCACTGAATGCGGAGGTAACACACTTGAATTTACACATCAGACACAATGGGATTTTTAAAGGCTCATAGACATACCTTACTGCATTTATTTGAAATTAAAATGACGTCTCATATGCACAATGCTTGATATACTTCCCTGGAACATCTCTCTGTAGCTAAAAGCAAACAGGCTACATTACAACAATACCCCCCCAAAGGCTGCAATGCAGATCTGCCTTGAATCCCAGAGTGAAAGGTGGACTATGACACAAATGAAAAAAATAACATTGGATTGATTTAAAAGGCGCCCCAACTTAATGGGGTAAATGCATTTCCATAAAACATTTCATGTTTCCTGTAAATAATTATAAAAGCTACAGATGGCAGAAACCATCCAAGAAGTGGAATTCCTCTTCTACCCTCACACAGCAAGGAACCACTCCTATAAGATGGTGCCTGCTGGGATACAGACTCCTAAAACCAGAAAGGCACATTTCTACTTCCTGTGGAGACAAAGAACTGCAGCAGGGGGGCTGCCTCCCCTGGTGGGCACAGAAAGCCGAAATGCAGCTTTGGCTCCCAACCCAACAAGAGAAAATAAGAGGATCCCCCCCCCCCCCCCCCAGAGCTGCAGTTTTATTGAAGTATGAATGCCTGCAGATTCCCATCAGTTAACACATACGATTCACTGCCTTTTAAAAAACTGAGCCAAACACACACACACAAATGTATTCTTGAAATAATTTTCACACTGGATTTGGTTCAGCCACTGGTTTTATTTAAAGGCAGCCAATGCCGCCCCAAAAGAGGCTCGTGCACTTATTTGATGAGCTGGCTCATGCTGGCTAGGCGGGATATAAAGCTCAATGAATAAATAAATAAATAAATCTATTTATTTCCTTTACGAACTGCCTTTCCTGCTAAGGCTCAAGGCAGGTCATGGAATGAAGGCAATCTACTCCTACATAATAAGATATCCAATGAACAATGCAACAAAACAGAATTAACACGCCATGGGCTTCATTAGCTGCCTAGAGGAAAGCACAGTATAAACCTTGTAACTAATTAGCAGAATATTAGACAATACAAATTAACACACCTAGAACACTCATTGCAGTAGACTACAATCTCCCAATCCATTACAGCTCCAATCCCTTCACTTGAAAGCCCTTCTGTTTTGGAAGGATGACCAACAGTCTGACTTGTTCATAGAGCACCTGAGGATCCCTGGCCACATGGCACAATGCAAAGAACGTTTACTGGATCATCACACTCAGACAACAGAACTCCAAGGGGTCCTCCCTCAGCTAACATTTCTTTCCTAAAATGCAAAGGCATAAGTTGCAACTAGCTGTGCCTCTGAATGTAGCCCACTTACTGCACAATGGCATGCAACCCTTGAGAGCTGGACTGAACTGGGCTGATCCCTACGGCAAATCTCTCTGACCCCACGATCTTGTTGACAGGTTGGAAGAGGAGGAACAGGAGGGACATCAGAGAAATCCCGCCCACAGAAGAACCCGGCACAGCCCAGCTTGAACGTCCGGTTTTGTATCCAGCAAAGGGATGAGCAGAGATCTTATGCGACTCTCCCCATTACTCCACCAAGTTCCTTTCAGAACTTCCTGCACTAATGTCCGACCACCACTCTTCGCTGTGTACTTTATAACCGACTGATTAGGGCCTGTGCACCTACCAAGGCACGTGTCCTTTATGAAACCAGAAGTCATGGTTGCCAGAAATGCACACATTTAAAAGACAGCCATATTAACGTTAAGATATTTAAAGCTGGAGGAAGCAAAACGTGCTCGTATCTTGGGTGGCTTCTAAAATTGCCACGGTCTTGCAGGAGTTAAAGCCCCAGCCAGTGAATCAGACAGCTGCCCATTTTATTATTTTTAAACCACACATTTAAAGCCACATACACCCAAATGCCATTTCCCCAGGGACCTTAATTTATGCAGCCGCAGAAGGCTATACTGCTCAGGCAGGCTTGGTCCTGACTTGGTTTTAATATGCCAGGTTTCTGGTCAGCTTTGACTTGCTTTCTTTATTGTGAACTGCTTTGTGCGACAAGGAAAAGCAATACAGACGTCTAGAAAGGAAACCAATTACTTCAGGAAAGGTGAACTTTAAGCAAGTACCAACCTTAGGCTGCCCCCAACTGCTTCAATGCCCCGAGTGATCCTGAAGGCTGAAGCTCCTTTTGTGGTCTGCAGAAAACCAGAGTGACACTTTCAACAGATGCCATCAAGGTGTGAGTGAAGTCTTTAAAAAAACACCTGCCTCTTTGTGCCTCAGGAACTAACCAACGTCAGCATTCCTAATAAGCTGCAACAAATAAGCCACATACATCAAACTGACTGAGCTATAAGGTCACCTGTTCGGCAGAAAAGGAGCCTGACCAGCCCAGACTAGCCGGAGGTCACCAGAGCTCATCAGCTAAGCAGGGTTGGCCGTGGTTAGTACTTGGACGGGAGACCCCCAAAGATAACCAGGGTCGCTTCACAGAGGCAGGCAACGGCAAAGCACCTCTGTTCATCTTTTGCCTTGGAAAATCCCATGAGGGGTTCCCACAAGTCCACTGCAACTGAATGGGACGCCATTGTTTTTTCTTCTTCAGAAATTCAAAAGCAGTGGAGATCAAGAGCTTCTCTTTTCTAAGGCTGGACCTGAGTCACTCTCCCGGAAAAAGCACAGCAACTGCCCAAAATAGCCCCCCCCCTTCCAGATAACATGGAGTGAAATACAATAAGAGACTTTAACTGAGCAATCCTAAGCAGAATTTCACACTTTCATTGTACCCTTCTAAGCAGAAGTCAGTGGGCTTAGAAGGGTGTGATGGAGGGAGGAAAGGAGATTGGATTATATACCCAGCCCTTCACTACCCAAAGGAGTCTCAGAGCGGCTCACAATCTCCTTTCCCTTCCCCTCCCCACAACAGACACCCTGGGAGGTAGGTGGGGCTGAGAGAGAGCTCTTTCGAGAACTGCTCCTGAGAGAACAGTTCTGAGAGAACTTGTGACTGACCAAAGGTCACACCAGCAGCTCCATGTCGAGGAGTGTGGAATCAAACCTGGTTCTCCCAGATTACAATCCACACTCCTAACCACTGCACCAAACTGGATTGCACAGTACATTTCCTGCTCCCCATAAGTGGCAGCCAACAAAGTGGAAGGCGGTGGACACACTTGGGAAACAAATATATTTCATGCACCACCCGTTACAGGGGACCAAGGCAGGGTGGGGTGAGAAGGGGAAAGGCGAGGTGGGGCTTCTAGTTCTGTAGCCGCCTTGCAGCTCCCATATCATGTAGTCCTGAGAGATACTAGATTCAAGAGGTATACCAGCAAATGAAAGACGTGAAAGGACTGAACCTGAACTGCCTTCGTTCTGTTGGCATCAGTGAGTTTCCCAAATGCCTTGCGTTTGATGCAATGATGAACCAAGATACCAGTGCAACAGCCTTCGAGCTATGCCTGCATCCAGTGCTTCGGGAAGTATTCCTTTGCCCTCTGGTTTCTCTCTAAGCCTCAGATATGTGCCCTGATGTTACGGGCGGAAGGAGCAGCTTCTACAAACAGCTTAGCAGGTGAAGCTGCTACCCGCTCTGGCTTCTTCAGTGCACAACAGGGTCTCACAGCCTCTGACCAGGCAAATGTCCTCATCATAGTGTGATACTGGCCCTGTATGGCATTTTTTGTGTGTGGGGGGAGTTTTTTCATGTGTGTGTGTATGCGTATGTGTGAGTGCACCTGGAAGTCATGGCAACCTCTGCTGACTGACTCCTACTGGGGGCCTGGAGAATATTCAGAGAGGTGGCTGAATAAAGCCTGCCCCTGCCTCCCAACTGCTGCTATTTCAAGGAGGTCTCCCATCCAAGTACTTGCCAGGGTCATCCCTGCTTAGCTTCTGAGATCTGACGAGATCGGGCTCGCCTGGGCAACCCAAGGCAGGGCAACACCAAGCATTTTTTATTTCCTTTCGTTTTTCCCTTATAAGCTCTTTGATACATAGATCTTGAGCAGAGGAATTGTTTAAACCTGTTACTTAAGATGCATAAGGACTAAAAATAAATTTTGTACCTGCCAGTGTAACCTTGGATCCCTATCACTCAATAAAAAGGGTATTATGTTAGACATGGATAATCCAAGCCAATCAATTAAAAGAGTAATGTAATGCAGTCTAAGAACCTCATAAAAGGGCCATTCCAGTAACATATGCGCTAGAGAATCGAACCAGAGGAAAACATTTTTTCCCCATTTTCTAGTGCAGCAAAACCTTTTCTAAGGCAGTTGCCACTGACTGATGAAGATAAATAAAAAGGACATGACCCCAACCCCCAATCAAACGTCTGTTCAGTGCTCCTATTTTTGCGGCAACCCACTGAAAATCTGGTTTCTAATACTAATTTGCTGGCAGAATGCATACTGAGCTGCTAATTCACGCTAAACCATCGGTCAGAGTCTTTAACCATGCAGAGGTGGTGTTTGATGTCCAGACTGGGTCTTTTTGGCAACTCTGTTTTAAGTCCACCTTGTACGCCTTTCTCCCTGAATCTAGCATTGCTGAGAAAAGTTTCACAAGTCAGTGGCAAAGATGACAACCAGAAGATGTGCTCCTTTATAAAAAAGCTAAACAAACAGCATAAGTGTCAGGATGCTCAGAATTCTGACTGATGCCCTGGACTCTATACCCACACAGTATGCTGGTGTTCCTGCTAGCCCCAAGTGCATGGTTGTAAATAACCTATCGTCTAATCCAAACATCAAAGAATTAAGCAAAAGATGAGTACTCACCAGGTTAGAGGCAAGACGGAGCAGATGGGTTGTTCCCAAATTGGCAGTGGTCTCATACCTGCTGCCTGCTTTGATGAAGACCCCAATTCTTGAGGCAGGTGAGTAATTCTCCAGAGAAGCGATCACTAAGCCGTTGGGTAGTTTTGTGATCTGCATTCAGAACAGGAGACAGCAGTCTGTATTAACCAGGGCTTCTTCACTGCCACCTCCTCCAACTAATACAAATGCTAAGGTGCAAAGGGATCTCTGCTTCGTACTGACCTCAAGATCCTGAGGATGCAGCTGAATTTTGGCCCGTTCTGCCGCAGAAAAGGCATCCGCTTTTGGTGCGCTTTTGAGAGAATAAAACCTCTTCTGACAAGAAAACACAAACGAAACCGCATGACAAATTAGTGTTTGATTTGCAAGCTCAGTAAGAAGTGATCCTGAGTCAAAAATCTTTTTGCTTCCTTTTTCCTATTAAAGCTACAAATCTGTAGCTCTGTTATGGTTCTTTGCAGTACACAGAGTTCTTATTTTACTCTTTAAAATAGTAAGGCAATGCTTTTAGACAGCAGTGCTCGCTGGTTTCTTTTCTCCTGCAAATTAAGCCCAGCTTCCACCCACTTCCATCCTGGCTGGCAAATTAAATGCTTAGCCATGTCTTGGTCCCTGTCAACCTTCCTTTAACTAAACACAGCACAAACAGGGGGATGGAGTTCCAAAGTCTTGGGGCAGCCACAAAGAAGGCCTTGGCACAGTTCCCCACCTAAAGCTTAGCGGGTGACCTTGGTGATTGCAAAAGTGTAGACATATTAATCTGCTTTAGCAAAACAAAAGTCTTGCAGCATCTTGTTGACCAACAACATTTATTTCTATATGAGCTTTCGTGAGTCACTGCATAGAAGAAGTGGGCTCTGAATCACTAAAGCTCATATTTATCTGGAGCTGGCATTGCTGGACAGGTGGGGTATAAATGCAAAACAAACAAACAAACAAACAAACAAATAAATAAATGTTAGCACCTTAAAGACTAACAAAATTCATGATAAGAGTATGAGCTTTTCCAATCATCTTTCTCAGCATCTCAGGAGTATACTGTCATTGCAAAAATGCCTGTTGATACCCAGGGACAGCTTGCTACAAGACAAGCCCAAAGAAAATGACAACAGAACACAACTGGTGATCACCTGCAGCTCACAAACCAAGCCAGTTCAACGCAATATAATAATAATAATAATAATAATAATATACTTTATTGTCATTGTACATAGTACAATGAAATTAAAAAGTACCATCATTCAGTGACTCACAACATATAATCATGCGCACTCACACAGACATTCACGACTGCTTCTCCCTTGTGATTTACATAGCAACCAAACCACTGTTTCCCCCAGATTTCAGTCTCATACAGCATTCAGGGCAATAATAGCTCTCGAGTAAAAACTGTTTTTTAGTCTATTTGTCCTTGTTTTGATTGTCCTATATCTTCTGCCCGAAGGCAGCAGTTCAAACAAGGAATATGCAGGATGTGACAAATCCTGTAGGATGTTCTTCACTTTTTTCAGACATCGAGAACTATACAGTTCCTCCAGAAGTGGGAGAGGACAGCCAATTATCTTCTGGGCTGTGGTGATGACTCTCTGGAGTGCTTTCCTATCTGCAACCGTACAACTAGCAAACCAGGCACAGATACAGTATATTAAAATGCTCTCTATTGAGCAACGATAGAAAGACATCAATATTTTCTCATTCAAATTATTTTTCTTTAAAAGTCTGAGAAAATAAAGCCTCTGCTGGGCCTTCTTCACCAGAGCAGTGGTGTTTGCACTCCAGGTCAGATTTTGTTCAATAGTCACTCCCAAAAACTTGAAAGTAGCCACCCTTTCCACACATTCTCCACCAATAAACAGTGGCTTAATGTCCGTTTTGTTCCTCCTGTAGTCCACTACCAATTCCTTGGTCCTGGTGGCATTAAGAATCAGATTATTTTCCCTACACCACACACAAAGCCGTTCCACCTCATCCCGATAAGCAGACTCATCATTCCCGGAGATGAGCCCCACCACAGTGGTGTCATCAGCAAATATTAATGTCCTACAACCCATGCTGGATGGGGGGCGGGGGGGATAACCTTTTCTTGCTTACAGACAGCCTGCTAACCTAAAACAACTTCTCACCCACAATGATAAACTCCTTAGCAGTAACATGGACTCTGGTACCAAGGCCTGCAACACACCAAGATGCCAACTTTGCTCTCACATAGATCCTAGCAACACCAGCAGTGGACCCAGCTACATCAGCCAGACCACCTTAGGTTCATAGTCCGGCTCACCCTCTAATGTGATTTATGCCATCACATGTCAGCAATGCCCTTCCACCCTCTACACTGTACAAACAGGACAGTCCCTTAGACAAAGAATTAATGGACAAAAGTTTGACATCAGAAATCACAACATTCAAAAACCAGTGGAGGAACATTTTATCCTTCAAGGACATTCAGTTGCTAACCTAAAAAAGCAGTTCTCTTGCAAAGGAATGTCAAGGGAAGTTAGAAAGAGAGACTGCTGAATTGAAACTGATAATGAAGCTCAAGACAATGAGTCCACCTGGACTGAAAAGAGACCTAGATTTCCTGTCTCATTAGTAATGCTGATTTCTCCACACCTACTACCTCTCTGCATATCACACCTAATCCAATCATACCTACTATTGTCATCTGGCATCTGAAATCACTCCATTTCCCAATATATAGGACAGATGGACTCACATTCCAGCTACATCTGAGGAAGTGAGCAGTGACTCCCAAAAGCTCATCCCCTGCCACAAATCTTGTTAGTCTTGAGGGTGCTACTGGACTCTTACCCTTTTCTACTGCTACAGACAAACATGGCTACCCATCTTGAAATAAATGTTGTTAGTCTTTAAGATGCCACTTGTGTGGCCTTGATCCAGTTGCATTCTCTCAGGCTAAGGTGCCTCACAGGGCTATAATAAGGATAATAAATAGAGCCAAGGCCAATGGTGCAAAATCAGGTAAAAATATATTTTCTTACTCAATAAAATTTTCAAAAATTCCCTAAGTGTTTTGCCAACAGGCTTCTTCAGGGGAATCTGTTCATCTTGCAGTAGTTCTTCAAAAAGAATAAAAGATCAGTAGGTAATTGTCACTGGAATAACTTTATTATATTCTAGCATCCAGCTGACATTGGCAACATTTAACAGAGTAATAAAATATACTTTTACCTGATTTTGCACCATCGGCCTTTTTACCCCTTTGTGACTGGTGTGCCTCTTTATTTTCTTGTTATCATAAGGATAAAACATAGAAGAGAACCCTGAAACTGACCCCTGGACCTATCACTTTCACTTAACCTACCTTGCAAGGCTGTTGTGAGGATAAAATAAAAAAAGGGGGAAAGAATCACGTTTGCTGCCCGGAGCGCTTTCCAGGAAGGGAGGAATCAAAACGTACTACGCAGAATAACAGGTGGCCACCAGTGTTCCCTCTAAGCAGAGTTAGTGTGAGCAAGGTAAAGGTTTCCCTTGCTCGATAGCCAGTCGAACAGGACTCTAGGGATGCGGTGCTCATCTCCGTTTCCAAGACGAAGAGCCAGCACAGTCCAAAGATGTTTCCGTGGTCATGTGGCCAGCATGACTAGACGCTGTTACCTTCCCACCAAAGCGGTACCTATTTATCTACTTGCAATTTCTTGACTTTCGAACTGCTAGGCGGGCAGGAGCTGGGGCCAGGGACGGGAGCTCACTCCGCCATGCGGCACTCGGGTCTTGCACTGCTGAACTATTGCCCCTCCGGTCTGCAGCTCAGCGTCTTAACCACTTGAGCCACTGCAGCCCCATAGCGTGAGCCAGCTCACAGGTCTTTTTTAGCCTCCAGCTCACACATTTTTGTCTCAGCTCAGGAAGGATGGGGCTCCAGAGCAGACTAACTTATGCAGCAGCCAAATGGCTCGCTCACAGCTTCAATGCCAGCAGCTCACGAAGTAGGAGTTTTGCTCACGAGACTCCACTGCTTAGAGGGGGCATCGGTGCCCCCCCCCCCCCCAGCCCTGCACCCTCGAAGACAAAGGCACAAGACCCGGGCCCTGCAGGGAGAAAGCTAGCCTCTCCACAGGGGGGCGCCGCCTGGGCGTGACCTTCCGCCGAGGGGAGCCGCTGCCGGCCTCCTTCCTTCCCTCAAGGGCCGGGTCAAGGTCGCGGCCGCCCTCCTCGGGCCAGTTCCCTTCGCCATCCCCACCCAAGCGGCTGCCCGGCTCCGCCGCCTCGTCCCCTCCCCTCCGCCAGGCCGCTCACCGAGAGGCGCCGCGCCGCAAGCGGGACGGACTTCATGGCCTCCATAGCCGCCCCTCAGCCTCCCGAGGAGGACACCAAGATGGCAGCGGAAGAGGACCTCGCTTGCCCGGCATGCACCGCGCAGCCGGACCATAGAGAAACAGGAAGAGCTGCCCGGCTCTCTCTTCCCAGGGCCGCAGGTGGAGAGAGAGAGAGTGGCTAGTGGTTTTCTTTTAAACTTCCGGTTCCCGATTGCAGCGGGTAGAGACGTCCATATGCGGGGAAAGAAGAGGGTGACATTACATACGGCAGGGGTGGGCAAACTTGCTCAGCGTCAGAGCCACCTAGAACAGGGGTGGCCAAACTTGCTTAACATTAAGAGCCGCGTAGAATAAACATCAGATGTTTGAGAGCCACAAGACATGAACAAATATTACCTGCTTTTATTGGAAAATAAGCAGATTTGCTTTTTATTAACATTAAATGTGACTGCCAAAAATAATAACAAAAGGGGTAAAAGCAGATATTGATAATGGTATTAATTTGTCCAGTGATATTTGTTTGCTAATGATATTTAGCTTCCCCAGCCGCCCTCCCGGGAGCCACCTAATATATGTGAAAGAGCCGCATGCAGCTCCCGAGCCACTAGGGCAGGGGTGGCCAACCTGTGGCTCGGGAGCCGCATGCGGCTTTTTCACACATATTATGTGGCTCCTGGCAGGGCGGCTGGGGAAGCTAAACATCATTAGAAAACAAATATCATTGGAGAAATAAATACCATTACCAATATCTGCTTTTACCCCTTTTGTTATTATTTTTGGCAGTCTCATTTAATGTTGATAAGAGGCAAATCTGCATATTTCCCAATAAAAACACGTAATGTTTGTTCATGTTGTGCGGCTCTCAAACATCTGATGTTTATTCTATGTGGCTCTTACGTTAAGCAAGTTTAGCCACCCCTGCACTAGGGGATTCTTCAGTGAGATAGGCAAGATTAAAGGTTCCCTTTCGGCTCCCCCCCCACCCCCGAATTAGCTGTGCTCTCTCACGCCCCCCCCCCCCCCCAGGTACAATGTTAGTTCTCTCTGCGCGCACCGCAGATATTCTAGCACCAAACCACAGCCCCCCCCCCCCCCAATGACTCTCCCATTGTGCAGCAAAAGTATTATTTTGTGAGTGGAAGCAAAAGAAACAAAGCGCCTCCTCCCCCCCCCCCCCCGGAACATGATCTAGGAAGCTTGGGACGGGGCGGGGGGAGCGACATTATAAGACACTATATGCACTATAAGAGTTTACACCGTATTTTGGAAATATTTTCCATGTTTTATTTTGTTTTCATTCCGAACCGAAATGTCATCACTGGCCCTGGCGACAACTTGGCGCCGCGTCGCTGTCAGGGACTGGAAATCCATGGATTGGATGGAGCCACTGTTTCCGTCCAAAGCAAAATCCTTTACAGAGCTCTTCCTTGCTGTTTTTAATGTAAAACTAGGGCGGCCAACTCCGGCTTTAGATTTGAGAGTGGAGCCCGGGGGAGCGGGGCTAAAGGGCGGGAGGGACCTGGGTCGGTAGGGTGTACAAAGCCATGCATTGCAGTCCGCCTTCCAAAGCAGCGGTTTTCCTTCACGAGCGGCGGGGTCAACGTCTTCAAAGGGACTCAGCCCTTTGTTCTGCTGTTTCAGACCGACTTCAAAGAGGTGTGCCCGCACAGGAGAGCGGATGTTGCATTGAACAGCAGCATTGAACTTTGCGGGTCTTCCAAGCGCCGCTGGCCTCGAACTTTCTTCTGCTGGTTCCGCGCGACACGGCTCTGCCCCTGAGTCGGCCGGAGGAAGAGTCCTGCGGAACTCGCCGGCTTGCTGGGCGTGGTGGGCTCCTGAGCACGGGCTCTTCTTGGGTCCGCGTCCTGCCCGGGCGCGCCTTCCCCGCTGGCCGGCTGGCTGGCTGGCTGCTTCCCCTGCAGAAGTCCTCGGGCGGCCTCCTCCGTGGGGGAATGAATGCCGCTGGCTGCTCCGCGTGCCCGCTAGGCGGTGCTCGGCGCTGGAGGGAGGGCTGGCCGGTCGGTCGGAGCGCCTTGCAGTCCGCGGCCGCGGTTCACAGAGTTTGGGGAGGGAGGCGGCGACTCCGGCTGTTGGACGGCGACCACTGGCCCGGTGGCCACCATGAGTCGGGGAGTTCCGCCGCCGGTTTTCCTGGGCGCCGAGGCCGTGGAGGAGCATTTCCCCCCCGCCAACCTGCTGGTCCCCGCCTTGGAAGCCGCCTTGGCGGACTTCTCCAGCGGCCCCGAGGGAGGCGTCGTGCAGCCGGTGCGCAGCGTGGTCCCCATCCAGAAGTACAGCGGGTGAGAGCCGGGGGGGGGGGGGGGGGGGGCAGCCTCGATCCGAAAGTTTTGGGGGTTTTCTGCGGCCGGGTTGCCAACTTCTTCCACTGGCCTGGGCTGCTGTGCTTTCAATGCGGGTTTGTTCTGCAGAGATTCTCTTGCTGACTTCTGTCCTTAGGTGGCTGGCACAGCCATGCTCCCCCAAATAAAGACTGGACAGATTTTGTTTAGTTGGCAACCCTGTTTTTGGAGGGCTCCTCCTTCTCTTCCTCCTTTTCCACTTCCCCAGTTATTTTTTGGAAGGCGACATCATGACTAGACCGGCAGGAATTCAGCAGGGCCATTTCTGCACCTCTCACTATGTGGATTCCTGTTAAAGGAGCAGGTACCTTGCTAGGAAAAACTGTTGGTGGTTTCCCCCCACCCCACTCACCCAGTTACCCTTTGCTGATAAGAACTAGGGCACATCTGTTTAGTGGTTCACAGTTCTTTTTTTTAAAGGTTTCATAGAGGAGAAGTGATGAATCTCTTTTGATAGTTCTGAGTAGGACATTCAGTTCCAAAACATGCCAGCAATGTGCCTTCTGTGAACAGTTCTGGGATATCTCTCCAAGATAATTCTCTCTAGGATTCCTCTTTTGAAAATGTTCAAGAGGAAATCCTTGCTAGCATAAAATTTTGACAAAAGGATTCTGGAATTCATTTGGGGGAGCATACGATTTCCCAGTGGCATGCTGTCCTCCTCTCCAAGGTTGTTGCAAAGTCAAACAAAACTTGTTAGATACTTTTTTGCATGAGCGAGAAGCCTTAGCTATACTAAAAATTAAAACCAAGAGTCTTTGGGTCTCTCTTCATACCTGTTTTTTCTATCAGATTTTGTGATCCAGAGCCCATTAAAGAATTATAACTTTGTTTCTTTAAATTGTCCTGGGGTATGAGGGAAATGTGTTGTTTTTTCCCCTGTTTAATACATTTCTTGAAGCTTATTCCCCTCTCATCAGCTGCGTGGCCACCAAGGGAGAGAAACCAAAACGCTCAAAGTTTTGCTTCTGTTTTCTGAAGGTTCTTAGGTGTGATGCCTGCCTACAGCGAAAAGGATGATGCTTTGACCACCAAGTTGGTGACCTTTTATGAGCACCTAAAGGACCCTTCTGTTCCTTCGCACCAAGCAACGGTACTCTTATTGGATCCAACCAATGGGACTCTGAAAGCTGTAAGTCTCTAATGTGGAGGTGATGTTCACTGCTGGTAGGAACAGATCTTGACCTTGCCGAGCATCTAAACCGCAGCCGGTGTGCTCAAGTGCCTGGAACTGTGGAGCTGAGTTCAGATTCTAGGCCAGAAAGGAACTGGGTGGTTGGCTATATCAGTGTCTCGTGTTTTTATCCTGCCCCCAGGAACACCAAATGTGGTTCTCTCCCTCCTCCTGCTGTATCCTCCCCACAAACCTGTGGGGTGGGTTAGCGTGAGACAGAGAGAATGTGCTGAGAGCTTCATAGCAGAGTGAGGCTTTGAACTCAGGTCTCCCAAGCCCTTGCCTGACATTCTACCCTGGGGTCCCCAACTGTTTGGAGCCTGTGGGCAACATGGAGTTTCTGAGCACCACTGCAGAATGGCTGCCACAGGAGGCGGAGCCAAACCCCAAATGGCTGCTGCAGGAGGTGGAGCTAAACAGAATACCTTCCTCCTCACACCTCCTGGGAAGGGGGCCACATGCTAAGGGAAGCCCAGGTGCTTACCAGTCCTCTTGGTCCCCCAGTGGGAACCCTTCTGTTCGAATGAGAGCAGCCAATAACAAGCCCTACCTTACAGTAGCCCCACCTACTTTCTGAGAAGCTCGGTGGGCTCCAGGGGGAGTGCTGGGGGGGGGGCGCCATGTTGGAGAACCCCTCTCTAACCACCATACCTCTCACTGATAGTCTTGAGCAAGACTGAAGTCCCATGCGCTTCCTGGAGACACACCTGCTGGTATCTCTCATGCGCATTGCCTTTTGGCATATGATTGTTCCTGTGATTTCTAAGCATTTCCTCCTGCTGTGTCAGCATGTGAACTGGAGCTTTTTGCGCTCTGTCGTCTCTTTGATGTCCTTTCTTTATGAAAAGGGTGGCAGAGTTCAGGACAGAGACACTTCATGTGATGAATCAAAGAAAGATCTGGCTTGGGTGCTTTTTCACTAGGGTCGTTACCCAATTAATATCTGATTTACCATATTGGTCACAGTGGATTAATCAAATCTAGTTACATTTGCATGCGAGGAAGAAATCGTTTCCTCTAGTTTGGCAGATGATGCGTATCTGCGTCATAGCAAGCAGTTTCTGAAAAGGCGCATTTCCCCTTTCTCACGCGCAGGAGGGAACACCTTTTCAAAGGGGGTGCTTAATACTGGCAATTTTGTAACACACTTGTATTGTTGTTGTTGTTGTTTTAAAGAAAAAGAAAAACGAGAATGTGCTGCCTGATTTAATTAGGGGGACCTTTGAGTCTGTCGAACAGTTTGATGCATGTGATGTTTGCAGCCCTCGTTTTCCCTTGTCTTTGATGGGAATGGTTTGATGGGTGCGCCTTACCACTCAGCAGCCATGTTCCTGTGTTGGCGCTATGGCAGTCAGCTGCCAATGGTCATGCCCACGTGCATCCTGCCCACATATCCTGTGCACTCATCTGACTCATACAAGGCCTCCTAGGCTGCTGTCTCTGAACTGGTACGGCATCCTTAGTACATGGTCAGAAGGTCCTAGAGTTGGAAGGGACCGCAGAGATGTCTAGGCCAACCCCTTGTCCAGTGCAGGACATCCAGTGCTGGGGTATTCCTAATGGGATGGTTGTACAGGCTGTGCTTGAAGACCTTCGGTGGAGAATCCGCCCATCCCAAGTGACTGTGTCCATTGTCAAAGTCTCTCCTGATGTTCAACCAAAATGTACCCTCCTGTAGCTTAAACCTGTTAGATCTAGTCTTTCCCTCTGAAGTGGCAGAGAAAAAAACCTTTGCCCTCTCCTGTCTGATGGCCATTCTAATCGTACCTAGTTCCTTCAGCCGTAGAATTTGCACTGCAAACCCCTGACCATCATCATTGCCCTCCTCTAACCCATTCCAATTAATCTATGATGCAGTCATTCTTTGAGCAGCCTGTCTACAGTCTCAAGAACTGAGAGCCGTTTAATGGCATACTGGGAATCTGGGTTTGAATCCCGACTTGGCGATAAAGCTCCCTGGGTCGCCAGTTGTGCGCTGTCAGCCTGACCTACTGGACAAGATGGTAGTAAAAATAAAATGTGGGAGAGCAGGATGGAAACGGGATGGATGGCTAGATTTGGAAGCAAAGGGACGTTAGCTGTGGGTCTGGTTTTGCGCAAGGAAAAACTTGCATCGTGTCCTGAATTATTTTACTTCTGCTTGATGTCCTCCTTTGGAAAAGGTCATGGATGGCAGCGTTATTACAGCCAAGCGAACAGCCGCAGTGTCTGCAATAGCCACCAAGGTGGGTGTCGCCATAGTTCATGCTATTCAATAAAAACGATTGGTGCTACACAACAGTCAAAGGACTTCCCCTCCTGTTCCGGGTCTCTTTTGCTTGCAGCCCTTGCCAGTTAATTATTTCATGGCGTTGCAAGCCCGTTGGTGTGGAGCAGCACTGGATTAAGGCAAAGGAGATTTCCTTGGAAAGCAGAATAAAGTCCAGGGGTGATTCTTCTTGTCTTGTTTCAGTTTGCCAACGTGTCTCCTGCAATTTGAGCAAGACGCCTTGAGACCATTTGCTAGCAGCAGTCTAGGTTCGGGGCATGAAAATAAATGGGCCTCAAATCGATGTGACTCAATGGATTTTTCCCCCCCGGTCAAGAGTCTTGAGCCGCTGTGCGCTCAGCCGGATTAAAGCAGATCAGTGCAAAATAAGCTCAGTCGGTTCATGTCATTTGTCGTTTAATAGCAGGACGAATACACATCTAATTGGTATTCCTTTGTGTTGTTTTCTGTTGAGCATGCCAGGAGTTTCCCTTTTCTGGACCATCAGTTTCTAACAAGCCTTTAACCACTATGCCCGGGGCTTGGAATGCTACGCCAGATGCATGTAGCGAGTGCTTTCTAGACAGATGCTTAACTGTGAGTTTAAGCAGGGGGAAAAAACAAATAGCAGGGATTTTTAAAAAATAACCTCTTACATAAACATTGGCCTAATGATGACGCACCGCACGGATCTGACGAAGTGGACACTGGTCGACAAAAACCTGTGCCGCGTTAAAATCTTGTTGTAACGCTGCGTAGCCACTTCACTAGATTTCAGTTTCTTGTCTGCCCCAGAATGTTAGCCAGCTTCTCTGGAAGCTTTCTGAGTTTGTTTTCAGCCTGTTTTCTGGGAGGCACTTCCCCCTAATCTTCAATCGGAATTAATGTGTGTTGAAAATCAAAGAGCTCATGCTCAAATTAAGTGATTAGCGGGTCCTCTTTTGTCCTTCCCCCTGTTCAAAGGCGCTCTTTTTCAAAGCGCTGGTGTGTCTTTATTCAGAGATCCTTTGAATCTTTATCTAGAAATACTCAGCAGCATCTGTTTTTGAATTCAAAGCTATCGCAGAGTTCTGTAGGTTTTTTAAAAATCTCCTTCACTGTGGCAGTCACTCTGGGTACTGAGGCGTCATAGATTATGAATGTTCCTCGTAAAAAGATATTTAGGGTTTGATTTGGGCCAGTTCTCTGCTGACTTACTCAGAGTTGGGTGACTGGCTAGCAAATAAGCCAAACAAGAAACAGCTTCCGCCTTAATTTGTTTCTGTGACGGCCAGCTGAGTTTGAAAGGCCAAACTAGATGCTCCCTTCTCATACATACAACATGCCATCGAAAGCAGAGTTACACCTTTCTGAATCCACTGAAGTCAGTAGGCTTAGAAGTATCTACACATGGCTACATTTAGCTTTCTTAAAAACCCATTGGGGATTCTGAGCATTGATCTCATGTGGCCTCTAAGGAGCATCAAATTATAATGTTGGTTTTTGGGGGGGGGGGCGTGTTGAGGTTTCAACTTGAGTGTCTGCCAAAGATGTCAGTTTTGAACAGGACCATCTGAACAACCAGTTCTTCTCCTAATGGGTGCCTTTATAGTTGTTGATGCTGACCAATTCTGAAGTTCTCTGTATCCTGGGGGCTGGTGTTCAAGCCCGTAGCCACTACGAGATCTTCATGGAGCTGTTCTCATTCCAGGAGGTAAGAGAAACATCTTATTCAGTTGGGGGAGCAAACACAACACACACGTTCTCGATACAACACTGCAATAACTGGACTATCAACCTGTACCTTTATCTATCCCCCCTTTTCATAATATGTCTTTTATTAAGGGGGGGTGGGGTGGAAGACTATGAAAGGTGTTGACAGTGCCTTTGTGGTGGGGTCAGGTGATCCTTCTAGCCGGGGCCCAGATAATTTCATGAAAATATTCCAGCACAGAAGAAAATAACTCCCCATCCTTAATGCTGTGACCACAGGCTGTGTCTTCCCCTCTCCTTCTTGATATGGTGGGAGGTTCAACTGCAGATCTCTCACATACCATCTATGGCCTGAGTAGTTGGGAGAGAGAGCTCAGGTTCCCTTACTAGAGGACTGGGTCCCTGTGGATGAACACTTTCCTAATACTTAACGTGCTGATGAAGTACCCCTTTCCTCAGTTTCCTCCTGGGCACATGTAGCAGACTACAGGTAGCTGATCTTACACATTGTTGTCGAGTGACTGATTATTCGTTGATTCCTTCATTCATCACCTTCATTAGGCATTTGTCTCACTAGTAATATACACTGTGCTTTTTCAATTTGCCTTGGAGGTGAGGGTGTGGAATCGCAGTAAGGGGAATGCCGAGAAATTTGCCCGCTCAGTGGCTGGACCCATAAAAGTCTGCTCTACTGTCCGGGAGGCTGTCGCCGGCGCAGATGTGATTGTCACAGTCACTATGGCAACAAAACCGATTTTACATGGAGAATGGGTGAAACCTGGGGCCCATATCAATGGTAAAGTACACCTTGTTGACTGTTTTTTTCTCTTTTGCCACTAAAATTATTGTTGACTTTTGTAGTGTGGTCTGGAGCAGGGGTTCCTTGCCATGCTGAGTCCAGAGTTGCCAGGTCTAAGTTGGAAAATACCTGAAGACTTGGGGGGGGTTGGGGAGGGGAGGGGCCTCAGCCCAGTACAGTGCCATAGAGTCCACCCTTCAAAGCAGCCATTTTCTCCAGGGGAGCTGATCTCTGTCAGCTGGAGATCAGTTGTAGAAGTGGGAGATCCCCAGGCCCCACCAGGAGGCTGGCAACCCTAGCTGAGTCTCTGGGCCCTTCTGTAGTGGACACTGCCACAAAATGGCTGCCACGGGGTAGGACAAAATGGCTGCCATGTAGTTGGAGCTAGTCATAGACTGTCCAAGCCAAACAACCTCCTGCACTAAAATGGAAGAGTAAAGTCAGGATTGGCTTTAGGTTACATTGCCCACCACTGCTCCTCTGATCAGTAGTGAGAAAAATTAAGCACGGAAAAAGCAGGCTCATGTAGTTACTGGAAATGTATACAGGAAAGAACAAAGAGTAGCTCTAGGAATGACAAAGCAGCCTCATGTAGTTACCAGCATTCCCTCTAAGTGGAGTTAGTGTGAGCTAGCTCACAGTTTTTTAGCCTTCGGCTCACACATTTGTCTTAGCTCAGGAAGGATGGCTCCAGAGCAAACTAATTTATGCAGTAGCCAAATCACTTGCTCACAACTTTAATGCCGGCAGCTCGCAAAGTAGAATTTTTGCTCACAAGACTCCACAGCTTAGAGGGAGCATTGGTAGTTAACTGAAAGTGTATACAGGAAGCAACAAAGGGTAGCTCTAGGAATGGCTGGAAACTGGTTTTACTGTAGAGTTTCCGTCGATTCCTAGAGCTACCTTTGTCACTTCCTTTATAAACTTCTAGTAAGTACAAGAGGCTGTATTTTTAATTTTTTTTAATTTAATTTTTTCTTCTTCTCTCTGCCCCCTCTCACAATCTTCCCACCAGTTGCCAAGCACTTTTGGCTTTGGACAGCTGATACCGTTCAAGTTCAGTTTCCAGAGGGGCTATTCCCAGGTGAATAACCCAGAGAGGTTCCCAAGCCCAGAGGCATAAGAGAGTCTCTATCTACAGCCAAGTTGAGGATCCATGGCTATGTCACGCATGCACAGAATAAAACTGGCATGTTGTTGGGCTGTCAGCCAATAGGGAGTGACCCCTGTCTCCCTTGGTGTGTGTGTGTGTTTTGTTCCATTCCAGGCCTTTTACTGCTAAGGGTCCAACCAGATAAAAGATGGTGTCCACAGGTCAACCCGTAGATGCTGTAGCCATTTTAAAGCACCATGGGGGCCTGACCCACAGCACAATGGGCTGAGGTGCTCTTCTCCCCCCCCCCCTGCACCTTTCAAGTGCCAGGACAGCCTGTGTGGGGGGGGGGGATTTTGGCCATTTAGGTGCTTGAAAAGGTGTGCAGAGAGATGCAAGAGCACCTCAGCCTGCCACAGCATTCTTATATCGCTTTAAAACAGTGGCAGTGTCCGCCAGTGCTCCCTCTAAGCTGTGGAGTCTTGTGAGCAAAAATTTTACTTTGTAAGCTACTGGCATTAGAGTTGTGAGCGAGCGATCTGGCTGCTGCACAGATTAGTTTGCTCTGGAGTCATCCTTCCTGAGCTAAGACAAAAATGTGTTAGCCGGAGGCTAAAAAACTCTGAGCTAGCTTACACTAACTCAGCTTAGAGGGAACACTGGTGTCCGCAAGTCAGATCCATAGACGCCCCCATGTTTAGTTTGGCCTGAAGGTGAAGGTGATGGCATGCTTAGCAGTGCTAGGATGCCAGAAAGCAGCTAGTTCAAGCTTCCCTCCCCCCCCCCCCCCCCATCCTCATGGGAATCCATCCTCGAGACTTGTGAAATTGTTGAGCAGGTAATAAAAACTCGTATCATTTTTTTAAAAATCACACCTGCTGCGTTTTAATTATAGCCCTTAAGGATTAACTGATCCAGATTAACAGGTTTCAAGACGGCAAAATATGAAGAGGGGAAACGAATCTCAGTAATCATTTGGGTAATGATCTCAGGCGTATGCAGGTGGAACTAAAGGCCACTGCAAAGGGAACGATTAAAGTTCTGTGTAAGGTGTTTAATACTGGAGGTTTGGGGTTTAAAAATAATTGCATGGATGTCTCCTCAGATTGGCACACCCCTCCTTGTGGAGCGTGTTGAACGGGAGGGGAATAAATCGGGTGTCCTCCTCACGGAATCTGGCTTTTGACATTTGAGTTTTTCCTTTTTAATGCAGAGCTCTGAGACAAAAGTTTTATTGAATCCTGATCCCTTTTTCCTCGTAGCTTAAAGGAAAGGCTCAGCTGTTTGAAACTGGTTCCACATGCTGCTGTTTTCTTGCTTGTGAGGTCTTGTTGTGGGCCAACAGCCCAGTGACAGAAATGTGCTATTTGCATTGTCCTTGTTGCTCTCCATGGCCGTCCCCTTCTCTCATTTATGTTTATTTACTTTATATCCTACCCTTCTCCCCGATGAGGACCCAGAGCAGCTCCTGTCATTCTCTCCTCCAGTTTTATCCTCACAACAACCCTGTGAAGTCGGTTAGGCTGAGAGGGTGTGATCACCCAAGACCACCCAATATGCTTCCAGGGCAGAGTGGAGATTTGAATCTGGGTTTCCCAAATCTGAGTCCAACACTCTAACCACTATACTACATTGGCTCATTATTTCACACACACACACACTCACACATACCGCAATCGCAGTGCTGACAGAGAACCAGATGGAAGAATGCAGACAGCTTGGTCTTCTGTGCCTCTGAGAAGCTTCCAGCACAGGGGGAGGGGGGGACACAGAACCTCCCTTGACCTGCGCTAGTTTTCATCTCCCCTTATGCTCCCCCCCCCTTCTGCCTCTGAAGAAATGGAAAAGAGTTTGTGGCAGTGAACAATGGGAAGGGAGAGAACAGTTCATTGACGTCTCCCTGATTTTCTCATCCGCACTCAGTCGAATGCTTTGTCTGAAGGGTTTTCAGCCTGTGTGGAGTCACAGCAAAAGGGGGGGGGAGCAATTAGCGTCTTCCCTCACCCAGGCAACACTTGTTACACACCAGAGCTGCCCGACTCCCTGGGTTGTTTCTTTCCCCCAGCGAACCTTTAGTGATGCCAGAGCAGGCTCTCAGATGAATGCTCTCGAGTCCTCCGCCCACGCAGCTGGCTTGCCGTCCCGCTCTCTTCTGAGTTGTTTATCAGGCTGAAAGGAGACAGATTATTCTGGATCCTCTTTTAATTACAAGACTTTTAATTAAAAACACACGCGCACAATCTCCCTGCAATCGGGAAAGCGGATTAGCAAAAGAACACCTCCCGGAGAACTTGCTGAGAAGGCTGACAAAGGCCCGGCCCCCAGTTTTTGGGCTTTTGTGGGATAGTCATAATTTATTTTATTTACTTCATTTCTACCCCTCCTTTGTCCCCCAGTGGGAACCCAAAACAGCTGGTGTTCTTTCCGTCCATTTTATCCCTGCGAGGTAGGTTAGGCCGAATGTGTGTGACTGGCCCAAGGTTACCCAGCAAGCTTCCGTGGCAGAGTGAGGATTCGAACCTGGGTCTTCCAGAACCCTTGCCTCACATGATGACCACTGCACCACCTCGGCTAGTTGCACGAGCCAGGAGCATGGGATTGTTCCCTTCATCAGTGGTATGGGAGAGCTGCTTTTCAGGTGATTTCTTGTGGCTGACAACGCAGGCAGCATCCAGTCGCTCCATCTCCTTCCACCTAGCGGCTGCCTTAGAAAGGACAGTGTCGTTGAGAATGGAAATAGCCCCATTTCAGCAACAGTGTGTTGTGGGTTTCAAATGGTTGGAAATGTAACCTTCCTGAAACAATATAACATGAAGTGGTGATAGCGATATTAGTGTATTAATACAGGCATCAGTCATGGACTTAACATACGCACAAGGTCACAAACTGAGGATTTCGCCTCCAAAATCTCTCTCTGCAAACTGGGAATAATTATCTCTACTCCCCAGGGAGCAGTGTTCCCTCTAAAGCTGAGTAAGTGTGAGCCATCTCACAGTTTTTAGCCTCTGGCTCACACATTTTTGTCTTAGCTCAGGAAGGATGGCTCCAGAGCGAACTAATTTATGCAGTAGCCAAATTGCTCGCTCACAACTTTAATGCCCATAGTTCACAATGTAGAATTTTTGCTCGCAAGACTCCACAGCTTAGAGGGAGCACTGCCAGGGAGTATCGTAAAATTGAGCCAAGACATTTCATTTCTGTGTCTTAGTCATCCCTTTTCCCTTCCCTTTTCCCTCTTGGGCCAGAAACCCATTGTTTCTGTTTTGTGGACGGAGATCTCTGAGGCTAAACCTTGAAGGAAGTCTGTGGCTGTAGCAGGCTTGCTCTTGCACCTTCTCCAAACTAGTGCCATGCTACCGGAGTTCTGGGATTTCAAGATTATTTTCCATCGTCTGTGACACTTGCACCCTATTCTTGGAGAATGAAGGTGTTCTCTGTCAGATTTGTTTTTTCTTTGGCTCGTAGCTGTTGGAGCCAGCCGGCCGGACTGGCGGGAACTGGATGATGACGTGATGAGGAACTCTGTGCTGTACGTGGATTCCAGAGAGGCCGCTATGCGTGAATCCGGAGATGTTATTTTATCTGGGGTAAGAAAAGGGAGGGTTGTCTCCCCACCACCACCACCACCTTTCAAAACAACCTGAATTGGTTAAAGTCTGGAGGTCTGTTTTGGAGACAACCCAACAGTACCACTTTGAATTATCTTCTGTGGACGAGGGACACCTTTGGCATCCATCCTTAGAACAACTGCAGAGCATGGCTTAAGGGGAGGGGTGTCGCTTCGCATGGGAAGAACCCACCGCTTGAGGTAGAGCCATGTGTTTTGTAAGCAGAAGATTTCAGGCTCCATCCCTGGCAACTCCAGTTAAGTGGATCTTTGGTAGCAGGGCTGGAAGAGATCCATCTCGGAGATCTGCTGCCAGTCAGTTACTCGGCTTAATGGGCTGATTTGGTGTGAGGCGGTGTTCTTACACTTGCCCTGGCATAAAATGTGCAAGATGGGAACGTCACAAAAAGAGAACAGCAGCAGGGAAGCAGGTGTGCCTGATATTTGATTGCTACGGGGGTATCAAGGAGAGGGAACCAAGGCCCTGAGAGTCCCCAGATATTTAACATCCATCACACTTCAGTTGCTTTTTTAAATCCCGTGTCTAAGCTCCAGGTGGCAGGGCTGTCTCAGGCCAAGGCCCATTTGCTCCGCTGTCTTACCAAACCCACGCTGGGACAGAAATTCCCACCTGCATTGCCTGCCACTTTCACTTTGACTGATTGTCAGATTTTATGGCAGCGTCCAGACTGCCTGCTGCTTTCACTTTGTTTGATCTCTCGGTTTTATGGAACTGTCTGCATAGATTTATGGCCGTTCAGGGGTGACTCTGCAGTCAGTACGGCTTAGCCCGGGGTGTTTGAATGTGGTTTTGAGCCGCATCTTTTTCTGTTCCATTGTGGGTTTGGTTAAACAGCAGAGTGAATACTAGATGCAGAATGGGCCCAAGATTCCCTCTGCCCCCTCTTGAACAATGTATGAAGCACACAGTGATGAAGGAAAGACTGTGGGAAAGAGGGGAAATAAGTCCCACAGACCTCAATAGCATCTGCTTCTCCTTAAGTCGCTTCTGACTGCCGCCAAAGGTCATTCCAGACCCACAGGCATTTATTTATTCATTTGGATACTTTCCACCTGCTTTTTCCCCACTGAGTGTGGACTCAAAGTGGCCTGCAATATAAGAAAGCAACAGGTGATAAATACATACTTTTTATGCTATCAAGTCACAGCCGACTCATGGCAGCCCTGTAGGGTTTTCAAGGCAAGAAGTGAGCGGGGGTGGTTTGCCACTGCCTGCCTCTGTTAAGTGACCCTGGACTTCCCTGGTGAACTCCCATCGGAACACTCACCAGCTCCCAAGATCTGATGAGATGGGGCCAGCCTGGGCTATCCAGGTCAAGGCAAATACATGCGGACCAAAATATAAATCCACCTGGCAGCAGCAAACTAATCCACAGGAGAGGGAAAGGGGACAGAGCAGGTGGGAAAAGCTCTGTCCCTGATGGTATCGGTCTCCCTCCAGGTACTTTGTTCCTTCCAGGAAGCAGCTCCCTTTGGGCCTGCAGAGCTGGAGGGGAGGAGGAGAGTGGGTGGCGAAGACTCTCTGCCCCTGGTGCCAATGGTCTCTCTCCAGGCATGATGCGCACCTTTGCCTGGCGTTCTCGGGAGAGCAAAATGAGGCTGTTCAGACTCCCAGGCCGGCAGAGCAATTTGCCCTCGGGGAAAATGTTATCCCCCAGTCCCGGCTTCTGAATGGCCCTCCCAATGGCCACTCTAGCCCAAAAGCTGCTCTCTCCCTGGAAGGTTCCCACTGGACAAGCAACTGACTTGCCTCTGAGCATCTCTTTTTGGGAAGTCCATGTAGTTTTACACATCTGAGGCTGGTGCCCCCTAGAATTTTGGGAGCTGGGTTGGTTCCCTTGTTTGCCTCTTTGCTTGGGCCAGCCCTGGCAAGCACTCCATTTAGGATCACTGAGGGAAAAAAGGTGCTTTGAGAGCCTGTCAGTCCGGTAGAAAGACTTTGATAGATGGCTCACTGGATATTGCTCTGCTGTGCCATAGCATTTGTTCCCGACTGGACTTGTCTTGGCCATGCAGGGAAATCCAGTTGCAAATTATCGCTATAACTTCCTGATGCATCTCTCTCCAGCAGTGTGCAAATCCCCTTTCGGTTTGTCTCTGTTGATAGGTGCCCAAACAATACATCTCTCTGTTTGCTCGCAGGCGAAGATTTTTGCCGAGCTGGGCGAGGTGTTGCTGGGTACGAAACCGGCCCTGCGTGAGGAAACGACTGTGTTCAAATCCCTGGGTAAGAATAAGCCCCCTCCTGAGCTCCAGGGGCTGCAGAAGACAGTGCTCCATTATTACCCAGGGAGGGTCTCCTTGTCTGGGAATGCGGCTGGTTAGCGGTCAGACAGCTGCTCCTCCTTCCTCTTGAAAGAAATCCGACAGAAGAAATTAGCATCAGCGGGTATGACAAAGTGAAAGCGTGTATGGGAGTCAGACTAGATATAGGACCCCGCTCCCAGATTCAGATCCCCATTTGGCTGTAAACACTTGATGAGTAATCTTGGGCCCATTATACACACTTAGCCTAACCTGCCTCAAAGGGTTGTTGTGAGGATCAAGCCTCGGCAAGAGAGAACTTCAGACACCCCTCTGAATAAGGAAGGATAAAAAAGCATAATAAAGAAGCATTGTGTGTTTGCTGCCTTCAGTTCTGTTCATGACTATTCTATTTTTAGAAACCAAAATAGGACCCACAGTAAGTAGGAAAACCAAAAGTCAACAAAATACCGTGCTATAGAAGATTACAAAATATCTCAAGTAATTTTATATATTTATTCGTTTTTCACATGTAAAAGATCATATATCCAATAGTTTTTATATAATAAAAATGGTATTTATAGATACTCCTTTATAGATACCATTCCTCCTTAATTATACAAAAATTTCACGAAGGAGCAGGGCTATTTTTGGGCAGGAACGTATAGGAACGGAGTTCCAGCTGGCTTCCAAGTTGGCCACGCCTACAGACCCCCCTCCCCGGGTTCCCCAGGTGCCTTGCAACTACAGGGTGCCTGGGGAAGCCTATCCAGAAACTGCCTTCCTTCCCTTGGGTTCCCCAGGTGCCCCACAAGACACAGGGCACCTGGGAAAGTCGATCCTGGGAGGGAGCTGCGCTGTCAGGGGTTTGGCCTAATATGCTAATGAGTTTCTGCTGTTCGGTGTGGCCTATTATGCTAATAAGTTCCTGCTGGGCTTTTTCTACAAAAAAAGCCCTGAGAAGGAGGATTCCTTAAAGTCTATTTTGGATTCGTATTCATTCTTCCTCCAGCAGAGGTCCAGATAGACTCCTGTTTCAGGGTCTTCCTCAGGAAGTTAAACATGCTTTTCACTTTAGAAGAAGCCTTAAGCTCATCAAGAAAGACTTTTTGCAGCGTTCGTTGGTGAAATTTGGATGAATATCTTGGTATTTGGCAACCTTGTGTTTGGAAATATCTGTTGAACTTGCTGAGGAAGACCCTGAAACAGGAGGATATCTGGACCTCTGTTGGAGGAAGAATGAATACGAATCCAAAATAGACTTTAAGGAATCCTCCTTCTTGAATTTTTTGTATAATTAAGGAGGACTGGTATCTATAAGGGGGTTGTGCAATATCATTTTTGTTATATAAAAAATTATTGGATATATGATTTTTTACATGTGATAATGTTTATGCGGTCTTCAATATTTTGGTGAATAACTTCTAAGAAATATAGAAAAAGTATATATATATGAAAATGAATAAATATATTAAAATTACTTGAGATACTTTGTAATCTTCTATAGCACGGTATTTTGTTGACTTTTGGTATTCTATTTTTGGGGCATCCTTTATTAGAGGTTGCGGTTTTTTTACCGCTCACCTTCCTGAGGTTTAAAGTAGTTCACAATTTTACCTCTAGTCCATCTAACCTAAACAGTGAATGAAGAAAAAGAGCCTTCGTCTCATAATTGTTTAGCAACTCCATCGATGGAACCTCCTTGATTTCCCTCCTTTAAAGAACAGGTGCACGGGACCCGACTCGTATCAGAAGGCTGGGGAGAGGGAGAGTTTTGGGACACGTAGGATTATCCCAGAGCTGATTGAAGTTGGGGGAAATAGCATTGAGGGGAAGGCTCCCCATCCCCATCCTTCTCCCTCTAACTCTACTGAACACTGGGGAGGGGGCCTTTTTTTGCAGCGGACGTGGTGATCCTGTAGAGTTTTCAAGGCAAGAGACCAGCAGTGGTCTGCCATCGCCTGGCTCTGCATAGTGACCCTGCTATTCTTTGGTGGTCTCCTGCCCAAATACTGACCAGGGCTGACTCTGCTTAACTGCCAAGGTCTGATGAGATGGGGCCAGCCTGGGCCGTCCAGGTCAGGGCACCATATCATACAGGAGGGAGAAATTGAAAAAATACTCCTTCCGACAATGGTAGCTCTCAGATTCAAGGCTAGACCCTGCCAAAGCTTCCCTCTTCCCTGGCTCCAAACCTCAGCATTTTTGTCTTCAGTTTTGGCACATAATTGGAGAACTGAGTGTGATGTCAGCTCTGTTGCTTGTTTCAGGGATGGCAATTGAAGACACGGTCGCTGCAAAGATGGTCTTTGATTCCTGGCTGGCTGGCTGCCGAAAGGAAGAGATCTGAGGACACCCAGCCAAGTAGCTTTGTAGGCTGGTAATTTCTTGATCAGAAGGGAGAACCTCTTGCTAATGACTGTAGAAGAAGCGTGCCTGCACACGAAAGCTTATGCTCAGAATTAAACTTTGTTGGTCTTAAAGGTGACACTGGACTCAGACTTGTTCCTTTTTTAAAAAAGTCTTTGCCTTGAGGAAAAGCAATAGTTCTTTTTCTAAAGCAAGAATTGGATAGCCTTTTTAATAACAATAAATACTCTTTTCCTTTATATTTTGGTAGGGACACCTCTTTTCCTCTACTGTGATCTTCTACTGTGATTCCTCTACTGTGACCAGTGCCGATCTTAACACCATTGTAGGGCCGGGGGAAGGAAATCAGATGAAGGCCTGGGTTCGAACCACCTCTCCACCATGAAACAAACTTGGGTGTGTTTGAGCCCAATTCACTTGTCCTGACCTACCTTGCAGGGTTGTTGTGAGGATAAATGGGGAAGGATGCTACATGTAATCGCCCTCAACTTCTGGGACAAACCCCATTGGCTGCTGTTTAAAATGAGAGACTCCAGCACGTAAAACGAGACGGATTTTCAGATCTCACTTAGTGGTTTTTATTTCAGATTTTTTCCCCCTGAGGCTGGCCGAACATTCTGTGCTGAAACATACCACAAGATTACAGGTGATAAAACTCGTTGACCTTGTGTGCGTGGATTTCTGTTGCGCCCCTCTCACTCTGGCTGCGTTGAGCAGAAGAAAGTTTATTGCCAGAAGTCAGAGCCAGGTGTCTGGGCTTCAAGTGTTGAAACGAACTCCTGAATTTCTTCTTAGTTTAGCACTGATCTGCCTGTTTGTTGAGGAAATACCTGAGTCAGTGAATTCTGGTTGAAGATGTGGTAGCTGGGAATGAAAGTCTGTAGGATGGTGTAGAGACAGACATGCTGAACTTGGAATATGAAGAACTAGGGTCCAGTCTCCACCCGGCCAGGAATCTCGCTGGGCGACTGTAGGCCAGCCATTTTCTCTAAACATGGCATACCTCACAGGGTTACTGTGGGAGTCAAATGAGGGGGTGAGAAGATCGTGAATGCTGCCCTGACCTTGTTGGAGAGAGGGAGAGATTTAAAAGCCTGGATAGGTAGAAAAGGGCTATCTGCTATGGGGCTAAACAGACCCCTGATCTGTTCCATGGAAGAAGGGAGGTTAAAAGGCACCAGATCAAGGGTCCCACCAGTACCTTTCTTGGCGCACACCACATGTTTGTAGAAGGCAGAGAGCAGATGGGGCTTTTGCCCAGAAAGCCTTTTGATTGACCACTGAAGAACTGATTGGCTGTGCAGATTTTTTTGGAAACATTGCTTTGGCAGCAGCTGCCACCACAGCACAAGGATCCTCAGTGTGAGACTGAAAGGAAATTGCGGCAGCCATTTTGTGGCTAGATCTGCCTCCTGTGGCAGCCATTTTGTGGCTGCGCCTACCACGCTGTGTCAACATTGCAAACATGCCTGCAAGCTCAAAAAGCTTGGGGAACCCTGCACTGGACAGATGAACAGCTAGTCTCCCAAGTGCACAAGGTGATTGGTTGAAGGGTGAGATTATTGAAAACACAATTTGAAGAATGCAACATGGGAAAAATCAAGTGTGTTTGGAAACCGTCCACGACATCCCTGAAGTATCTGGCAATGTTGCAAGGCCCCTTGTCCTGGCATGATGCTCTGGCTGATTCCATCGACCCATAAGAGACAGATCTGACGTAGAAACGCATTTTCTCCCGCATGATTGGAAGCTGGGCTTGCTGACTGGAAGTCTGCCCTTGGTTTACACAGGCATGGGTTCCCTGTGCCAAAAAAGGCTGTGTCCAAGGTTTGGATATACATTTGACTTCCAACACTGTCTCAGAGGACACCAATTTGGGAAAAACAACTACCAGGCCATGCTGCCTTAGCCAAATAGGCTGGACATTTGTGTCACTGTACCAACACCTTTCCCCCACCCCATCTCCCATAACCCACAAACTGCCAAGTCTCAGTTTCCCTGAGAAATGCCAACATTTCTTGAATCTGATAAGAAGGAAATGGGGGGGGGGGGGAGAGCAAAGATGGCACCAAATGCCAAGAAATTGGACCTACCCAAGGCAGCAGTGTTGTCCACCTTCGGGGGGAGGGGGGTTAAAATGGAGTTTCTATCCCTTCCCCTTTTGCATCACAATACATGTGGCTTTTGCCAAGCACTGCAAAAACAGCTTTTGGGGAGCTAACTCCAGCTGCTCTCTCAGTCAAATGTTCCCCAGATTTCTTCTAAAAGTAGAGATGGCTAACATAAACTGCTGAGCATATTTTTGTGGCTATGAGGCGGTGTCAGCTGGAACTTGCTTTAAGCTGTCTAGTACTTTGTTTCCCTTTGTAGTTCAACTGGAAAAGATGCCCGAGTCAGCTCACAGAACAAAACTGTCCAAGAGACAATGTCTACACCAAGTTTTATTGTTTCAGTGGTACGCAAGCTTCTAGGTTGCACAGAACCCCTCTTTCAAAGCTGAGGAATCCCTTGCCACATAAAATGCTTCTGCTGCTCTTGTTCAGCGGTCTCACACTGAATCAGAACCTTGCCAGTACTGTCTACGCAGACAGGCAGCGGCTCTCCAGGTCAACGTCTTTCATGTCACTTGTCATCTGATCATCTTAACTTGAGACGCCGGGGATTGAACTTGGGACCTCCTGCATGCCAAAAAGAGGCTGCTCCACTGAGCCACAACTCCTCCTCCACATTTTATATCACTATAATTTTCTGCTATAAAAGTTGCTTAAAAATAATAATCTTGAGCTACTTTAAACCTGGGGGGGAGGACCAAGACGTAATATCCAGTTACCTTTTTTTGTCTAGCTCGGGCTTAAAGCAGATAAAAGAGGGACATTTTTTAATTCCGAATATGCCACAGGGGAAGAGGGATCCCTGCCTTCCCAGCACCGTAGCTTTCTTCCATATCCCACAGTTCTTTTTCAGTGATATTACATGGTTGGGGAATCCCAAAACTGATCCCCAGCCTGACAGCCAGGCCAATCCTTGGCTCTCCTTCCTTGTCAAAGAACACAGAACAAGCTGTGTCATCAGATCTGAGTAGAGCTCGAAGTAGACACCAGCTGATGTATTTTAAGGTAGAGTGCCACTCGGTTTTTGATTAATTGTATGAGTTTATTGCTGAAAACTGCACACATTTGCCTATGAATGAAGCAACGGTTTGGAAGGAAAAGTTCCTTTTTATTTGTCTTTAGTTGATGCAGGATCTCAAAAAAGGCATTCTTTCCTACGCGCGAGAGGAGAAGGAATGCCTCTTCCAAGATGACATTTACTGTGTGCATACCACCCTGCTGCCCAAATAATTAGAAGCAGGTTCAAGAGAAGAGAAGAGATTTATACCCCACCCTTCACTACCCAAAGTAGTCTCAGAGCGGCTTACAATCTCCTTTCCCTTCCCCTCCTCACAACAGACACCCTGTGAGGCAGGCGGGGCTGAGAGAGCTCTGACAGAAATGGCTCTTTTTCATGAACAGCTGTGCCAGGACTACAGCTTGCCCAGGTCATCCAGCAGGTGCAAGTGGAGGAGTGGGGAATCAAACCCGGTTCTCCCAGATTAGAGTCCGCGCACTTAACCACTACACCAAACTGACTAGTGGCTAAAGAGGTTTGAAACCAATTAATTGCTGAAGATTTGCAGCTCTCGTTGTATCCAGGAGCTGGGGTAGAACTCACTTTCCATCCAAAGCACGTCTGCAACCTGGGCCTTATGTTTTGCGCCAGGGCTAGTGGCCGGGAGCATCGCACACCAAAACGTGGTGAGGATAGTGCTGTTTTGCCAGGCTAGTGCCACTGTTTAAGGGGTCCAGCATCCTCACCCTAATTGTAAACAGATGACAAAAGCTATACAATCGCTGCCTACTTGGGGGACTCCCTAGCTGTGCAGGAAAGTCTGACTCGTGAGGATAAAATGAAAAAGAACTTCTGTAGAGGAAAGTTTTTAAAAATCTTCCTATAGTTTCTGTTGTCATCAGCAATGAAATTATTCTTGTACAGATAGACTTTTTTGCTGATTTGACTTTGTTGTTCTAAAAAGAAAAATCTAAAGAATACATCCATTCTTCTAAAGATTGGCTGGTGTCCAACCCTCCTCTACATCTCCACAGGCTTGGCCCTGAATCTGCTCACCCAAACTCTAACACAAGGTTCACCAAACCACATAAATCGATTGAATTAGGGACCTTTATAAGTTACAGCTTGGTGTCTTCCGCCTTGCCCGGCTTCGCCAATGCCTGCTTCCTTCTGTCCACTGCGTGGAGGATTTTCTTCCTCGGACCCAGCTGCATTTGTATGCTCTGGAGGTCTTCATCAGAACACAGCAAGAGTGTCTCTAGATCGATATTTTCTCTCATCATGACAGGAAGGAACTCATTCAGGTCCAGGGATGCCAGAAAGACTTCGAGGGGAGTGGTCTCTGTGTTGCCATCATCCCAGCCAATTTCTTCTTCAATCCAAGGTTCCTCAGGATTGTTCCCGAGATCTGGGTTGTCAGCCACTTCGGCCCTTTTGAACTGAAACAGTTCATCAGGTATTTGGAAGCCGACCTCTTCTTTCTCAGGCAACACAGGGGCAGCCATTATGCCTGTGACCAAGTGGTTTCGAAAAACAATATTACCAAGACCGGGGCGATTAAAAATGGACTTTTGTTCATCTTCAGAAACACCACTTGTGCCTTGGTTTTCTAATTCTTCTTCCTCATTTTCACTGAACACGCCCATCACGGTTGTTCGGCCCACTGGAATGTTCTTCGCTTGGCTGTTGTACCCCGTGTCCTGGTCACCTAGATCCTTCTCCTCCTCCTCCTTTCTTGCCCTTCGCCTGAAGGTGTCCTTCAAATGTTTGGGTAGCGCCCCTAATGAGCTGGAGGTTAAAAAATTCGACACGCGCATCCGGGTGGTTGTTCCCCTCGCAGCCTGCGTCCTGTTGTAATGCCTCATCATTTCATGCTCGTGTCTCTCTTGGCGTCGTTCACATTCTTGGATCTGCTTCTCTGCGTCACGCTGGGCCTGGGCCTTCAGGCGGGCGGTTCTTTTGGGGTTCTTGATGTTCACCTCCATCGCGGCGTTGTCAAGGATGCGGACGCATTCGTAGTGGTTCCTGCTGGCAGCTGCATCCAGAGGAGAACGCATGTTGTTATCCAGGGCAAAGATATTGGCGCCAAAGTTGATCAAGAAGGAAATGCAACGGATGTGGCCATTGGAGGCTGCGTGGTGGAGAGGGGTGTTCCCCCAAATGTCACACTTGTCTGGATCTCCTCTGGGAAAGCACAACACAAAAGAGAGAGTCAGAAGCCTAGAATGCACCTCCTCTGTAGGGTTGATGTATAATGTATCTATGCTGTCTTTCCAGCACGAACGCAAGGAGGCATACGCAGGGTTCCTCCCCCAAGGTCCCCTCTGACCAGACCTTTCTCTGTTTAGGGGTCAGTAAGGCTGCTGTAGTGTGACACCTCAGAACCAATTTCCTCTACAGCATGATCTATGTGTGCACCTGAGTGAGGTGGCAGAGTGAGGACTGCAGGTAGTAGAACCATTAAATGCTTCTGCTCCTGAACAGAACAACTCACTGTAAGTTAAGAAACATACCAACCAGGTAGGTTTTGGCCTTGCCCGTTTTCTGCTGTGCTGGATTTCTAGCTGCAGCAATGTTGGACTCAGCGGAGTCTGCAAGCAGTTCGCTGTCCGGGAAAAAGGGTCCCTCAGATATCAGCATCCCAAGTTGCAAAGTGCTTTAAAGGTCAAGACCAGTGCCTTGAATTGTGCTTAAAATGACATCAAGCAGTCAGTACAACAGCTGTAAAATCAGAGTCTCCCTGTGCTACCTAAAACATGGCTGCTGCCTTCTGCACAAGCCGCAGTTTTTAAATTACCTTGAAGGCTAAAGTCCCCAAGAGGTGGTGGTGGAAAGTGTTAAGCCACAGTCAGCTCACTGCGGCTCCTGCAGGGTTTTCAAGGCAGAGGTGGTTTGCCATTGCCTGCCTCTGCATAGCAACCCTGGACTCCCTTGGTGGTCTCCCATCCAAGTACTAACCATGGCTGGTCCTGCTTAGCTTCCGAGATCTGATGAGACCTGACTAGCCTGGGCCATCCAGGTCAGGGTTCCCAAGAAATATTTGTTTCTGAGATATCATTCCATGGTCTTTAAGGTCTGTCCACAGGCAGAAAGCCAGTGTAGCCAAGCATTCCTTTTTTGTGGTGCTGTTTTTCTAATTGCATGGAGCTTTTTTAGGGGGAGAAATACCTGGAATCTGCCACTTGTGGTTCTGAAGGGGCGCAGTTTGTTCTAACACCTCAGCATCCTGCCAGCTCATTCTCCTGGAGGTGTGCGCCACCAGGGGTCAGGTTCTACTCCTGTGTTCCACACAGTACAAAGCCCATGTAGCTGCCATGAAGACTTTGGATCAAGCATGTACCTGTAGTTCTGGGTTAGGAATTAAATTTCCAGGCAGGGCCTGATTTGAAGGCATTACAGTGTGCAGGGAAAGTGGAAAACGAACCCATAGCCATTGGTTCATGTAAGTTTCCCCAACAGCAAACCAGCTCCTAGCACCATTTCAGGTCAGGAAACTGGTGGAGTGGGGAAGTTTTCAACCCCTTCCTCCTGCATACCACAGTCCCCAATAAAATGAAGCTCACATTCTTAAAAAGAAGAGATTAGATTTATACCCCACCAGGGCTCTTTTTGTATAAAAAGCCCAGCAGCAACTCATTAGCATATTAGGCCACACCCATGACAGCACAGCTCATTAACCTATTAGGCCACACCCAATGTTACCAGAAGTGTGGTAATCCAGCCACATTCACCTTTTGCTTCTTATTCTGCTTACCTTGTTGTCAAAACAGTTTTGACAAAACCAATAAAAACATTATTTTCTGTCCCATCTATACAAAATCTTGCCTGAACCAATATCTTATGTCCAACAATTATTCCCACACTGGATTGGAATCAATTCCTAAAGTTTAGGTTCCCATGGAAATCAGCTTGCCTTCCTGCCAAACTAGTACGCTGAATATGATTTTTTAGGGTTGCCAACCTACAGGTGGGGTCTGGAGATCTCCTGGAATTGCAAAGGAGCTCCAAACTACAGAGATCAGGTCAATGGCTGCTTTGGAAAGTGGAGTCCATGGCATTATGCCTTCCTTAGGTCCCTCCTTCCCCTAAACCCCACCCTCCACTCCCAAATCTCCAGGGATTTCCTCAACCTGGAGTTGGCAACCCTAGTTCACTGGCAGAACAACGCTAGAAGCCAGTTTGGTGTAGTGGTTAAGTGCGTAGACTCTAATCTGGGAGAACTGGGTTTGATTCCTCACTTCCCCCCTTGCACCTGCTGGATGACCTTGGGCAAGCCATAGCTCTGTACCAGCTGTTGTCTCAGAGCTCTCTCAGCCCCACCTACCTCACAGGGTGTCTGTTGTGGGGAGGGGAAGGGAAAGGAGTTTGTAAGATGCTCTGAGACTCCCTTGGGTAGTGAAGAGTGGGGTATAAATCCAATCTCTTCTTCTAGGTTTGTGGATGCACTGGGAGTAGTTTGTGGACTATTTTATTCAAGGTACAAAATTTTATTCAAGGTATAAGATTTTATGTGCCACCCACACTTCTTCAGATGGAAGAAGTGTGTATGCACACAAAAGCTTATACCTTGGATGAAACTTTGGATTCCAACTTTGTTCTGCTGCTTCAGACCAACACGGCTACCCACCTGAATTATTACACTATAATACTTTTTACAAGCAATTATGTACCAGTGGAGTGGTTACCATGCATAGTCTGTCCCACAGGTAAAATTATCCTGTGAACAGGTGGTCTTTACCTCATAAAAGTATCACTACCATCACAAGATCACCAATCGTTGGAAGTCAACTCCTCAGAAGCAGAAATCTCTCTTATTAGGAGGTTTAAGAACATCAACTTTGCTGGCCCATTAAAGGCAGATGTCAGCCCAGTGGCAGGAGAAGAGGGACAATCATCTTCATCAGAAACTCTGCCCACTTTTTAAATTTCACAAAACAGGCAATCTCCAAAGTGCTGCTGACCATGGTCATTTTTAGTTACATCTCTGTTTCTCTGCAGATGTCCCCCATGCAACAGTCAAGTGTTCTGCCAACACACACAACAATGAAGCTACTTTTTCAGATGTTTTCTCTTGCATGGCAGTAAGCACCAAACCACTTTAATACAGACTTTAGACACACATATATTTGCAAGCCATTCCCAACAAGACACAACAATGAACTCAGGCTTCAAACGTACTTTTCTTAAGCAGAAGATACCATGAGAAAACGAAAGAGATGCTCAAAAATTAAAGATATTGTCAAAAGCAGCATTTCCTGGGCTCTCTGCTTTTTTACATGCCCCCCTTTTCAATAATTTTTTAAATAAAAACACAAAGAACAAAATGAAACAGAAAGAGAGAGAGAGAGAGAGAGAAAGAAAGAAAGAAAGAAAGAAAGAAAGAAAGAAAGAAAGAAAGAGGAGAGAGAGAAAGAAGGAAAGAAGGAAGGAAGGAAAGAGATAGGTAGATAGATAGATGGGGAGAGAGAAAGGAAGGAAGGAAGAAAGAAAGGAAGGTAGAGGAGAGAGAGAGAGAAAGGAAGGGGGAGGGAGAGAGAAAAAGAGAAAGAAAGAAAGGTGGGGACAGAGAGAGACAGACAGATAGATAGATGAGAGAGAGAAAGGAAGGATGGAAGGTGGAGGAGATAGAGAGAGAGGAAGGGGGAGGGAGAGAGAGAAAGAGAAAGAAGGAAAGAAAGGTGGGGACAGAAAGAGAGAGACAGACAGACAGAAAGAAAGACAGAAAGAAAGGTGGGGGGGAAGAGAGAGAGAGAAGGAAAAGAGATGGGGGAGGCACTTACCGGAGCAGGGAGAGCGATGCGAGGGCAAACCAAATGCAGAGGCAGGCCTTTCAGGGCAAAGAGTCTAGCCCCATGCTTAATCTCTGGGCGGGGCTTTCTCCTGCTGGCTCTTTGTACTTAAAGGGAAAGTGCCAGGTGGGGCTTTTTTCCTGCCAGCTCTCTGCAGGAACTTTTCCTTTAAGTGTAAACAGCTCAGGCCTGGCAGGGAGGGGGCAGGGCAGGCTCAGACACCAGCCGGAACAGCGTTCCGGTGCATTCCTGCTGAAAAAGAGCCCTGAACCCCACCCTTCACTACCCGAAGGAGTCTCAGAGTGGCTTACAATTACCTTTCCCTTCCCCTCCCCATAACAGACACCCTGTGAGGCATGTGGGGCTGAGAGAGCTCTCCCAAGAACTGCCCTTGAGAGGACAGCTCTAAAAGAACTTGTAACTGACCCAAGGTCACACCAGCAGCTGCATGTGGAGGAGTGGGGAATCAAACCCAGTTCCCCCAAATTACAGTCAGCGCTCCTAAGTACTACACCAAACTGGCTCTCCCACTACACCAAACTGAGTTCTCGGACAGTGCAGAAATCTCGGCCCTTCTCTTTTTCTCCCCTCCGGCAACCAAAGTTGTGGGTGTTTCCTTCTGAATAAGGGCCAAGTGTATTCACAGCAGTTGCTTCTAGACACGCTGTCTGTATCCATGGCAGCTTCTTGTATGTTCATTAATAGGAAGTGAGTATTGGCTCTCTGTATTTAAACTTTACTGCCCTTTTATTTAATTCTGACAAAATTAATCTCTCCCTCGCCACCCACCTCGTCAAGTCCCTTTGCTCTCAAACTGTTCCTTTTGTTCGTTTGGTTGGTTCCTGAGTGCTTTTCCAAAGTGGGAAAACACAAGTAAGGTGTTGCTTCAGCATTTTTAAAAAGTCATGTTTTCCTTTATAAAGTCTGGGTGCATTAAGGAAAAAGATATTCAGCTCAATCCTATGCATATTTCCTTGGAAGAAAGCCCCTCTGTATTTCAACAGAATTAGAATTCAATGGAATTGGAATTCAACAGAATTTAATTCTGTGTTCCCTGAAGAGACTCGAGTTCAAATCCCTGAGGCTTTCTGGGTAACTTTAGGCTGGTTGTTGTCTCCATGAGTTGCTAGTTTTCTACATGCAGAGGTTATTTTTGTGTACTCATCAAATCAAATCTGAAATGGTACAGCCCACACAGATGTCTACTGCTTCTCTGAGAGCTAGATGACAGTAAGAAGGACTGTAGCTTAGCCTTTCCCCTGAAATGCTAATTTCCTACAGGCAGCGATTGTTTTATTCAGAAAGTCAGATCTCTAGGCTGAAGTGACAAAGCCCAGACAAGAAGCAAACTACTTTATAAGCTATGTTTTTTCTTCCTAACGAACAAGGAACAGATCCTGTGAAGCTGTGCTTCTTTTAATCACAGAGGAACAGACCTGTACGTTAGGAAAAGCAATCACACTGTCTAAAGGTCGATATCATTGGCAATAAAATACAGCAAATAAAACCACGGGCCACACCTAAGAAATGAAACATCATTGACCGACGCCTGCCTGCTTCTCACTTGCTAAATTCTTTCAGCATTCCTCAGTTCATCTCTCCCTTCTCAGATATAAAGAATCCATTTTACACACGGCTCTTTTTTGGGTAGAAAATGGATGGGCCAGCATTCACAGCACAATAATGCTACCTGGATCTGTCTCTGAGACAAGGTGTTAGGCATAATAATAATAATAACTGCGTTTCCATGGTACTTTCAAATGTTCGAAGCACTTGTCACATAACAGCTTGCCTTAATGGCGGGGGGGTGGGGGTTCTGATTCTCTGTTAGGGTGGGTCCGATTTCTAGGAGCTGTTTCATGACTTGAGGCTGCACTCCCCGTAGGCTGGAGCAAAGTTTGCTTGATACCTGCTGACAGGCAGGTAGGCTGGGCTGCGCAGACAGACATGGGGGACATGCTGTGCCACCTAACAGGGACGGGCAATGAGCCAGTCCTGCAGAAGATGACAAAGGAAGCCCATTTATGCCCCGCTTTTCTTCCCAACAGGGACACAAAGTGGCTCATGACATTGTTCTTCCCTCCTCCCTCTCTCCCCACGATACCGCTGTGAGGTAGATTAGGTTGAGAGAGTGCGACTGGCCAAAGGTCACCCAGCAAGCTTCCATGGCAGCGGGGTGATTCAAACGGGGTTCCCCAGACTCTAGCATGACACACTGTAAACCTCTATACCACACTATGCTTGACTTGCACAGTTGGCGGGGGGGGGGGGGATACACAAATGTAGATGTTGTCAGACTGTCATTTCCCGGTCGGGAGGTGGGATGTGCCACTGCAGTCTGCGCGCGTCTGCCCCTCTCCTTTGGAATGTGTTCCTCTCTCTTGCTCTCGCCTCTGCTTATCTGTAACCTTGGCTGAGTCTTTTCACAGGCTTTGTTGCTAATTGGGTTTTTCCTACAGGTGCAAACCACTTTTTCTTCCCACTTCACTGTCTAGGAACTAACGGGTTGGTGTATTTGAGTGCCTTTTTCCTTGCTTGTTGATTGGGAAGTTCATTTGTTACAACATGGTTTGAATATACTATAACTGTACCTCCATGCCTCCCCCCCATTACTGACTCAAGAAGTGTAAGACCATCTGATCCACTAACAAATAAAGAAGTTCTTGGTTAAGACCCTTTGTTTGGAGTTTGAAATCTCTTGGACTCTCACAGATGTTAAGATTCACACATGAACACACATGAAGCTGCCTTCTACTGAATCAGACCCTTGGTCCATCAAGGTCAGTATTGTCTACTCAGACCAGCAGCAGTTGTCCAGGGTCTCAGGCAGAGGTCTTTCACATCACCTATTGCCAGATCCTTTAACTGGGGAAACCGGGGACTGAACCTGGGACCTTCTGCATGCCAAGCAGATGCTCTACCACTGGGCCACAGCTTAGAGTTTAACAGTTCAAAGTGTTAAACTGCCTGCATGCTCTATTTTTATGGGGAAATGGACACACACACACCCCGACCTCTCACCTAGGAAATGAGAGGGGACTCATTCCTATGACAGCATTGTCCCTCTGCCTACCTGGTAAGGATTTAATTGCCTAGAAAGCAGGGATCCTTTTCCCCATCTGCCTGAAATTTGGTAGGGTGGTTCCTCAGGATCCAGTTGCTCATGGTTTCATTCCAATGGCATTGAAATGCATAAATAAGGGGGACCCAAATCAGCAAAATAGGTACACTCGTGAAAATGGATATAAAATATTCACAAGCAAGCAAGGCAGAAACGACCTGATTAAAATATATTATTTATTTATGTCCCAGGCTGAGACCGTGTGGTTGGCTGAAGGTCACCTAGCGGGGGTTTGAACCTGGGTCTTCAGAGCTCCTAGCCCAGCAATCTAACCCCTCTGTCTGCTTGCATTCCTAGTATGTGTGGCCCTCTCTTCCATAATATGGGAGAGAACAGGGTAGATCAGATACATCACGACATTGGAATACCTGCCCGATGCCACGCCACCTTTCTTAAGAGGAATATCCCTCACCCATTCAATTATTAAGAGTTAATCTGACAGAAATCTGAAGCTTAAAGAAATGTGGAATTCCAGAAGGAAGGGAGAACAGGCTCAAAGCCTAGTCTAGTCAACATAATATAAATCTGTCCCTCTCTAGTGGCGCTGTTTTGCAAAGATAATCCCACCAAACTCAGACCAGTTTTTTTTTTTTAAGGAAAGTTTGTTTTTTCCAGAACCGAGGGGAACACTTCCAATTTCTCCAGCTCCGTTTGGGTCCACTCACCCTCTTTGGCAAATGACTTCCACTGCTTCCAGGTGTCCGTGATAAGCAGCCAGCAAGGTGGGCGTCATCCCGTCCATATCGGAAGTGTTGAGATCTTTTCGGGTGGCTTCTTTCAGCAACTCCAGGTTGCCGTCAGCGGCTGCCTGGTGGTACCGGGTAGACATCTTTCAGCGCCGAGGCAGAATTCTCTCCCCGCGCTGAGCTGCAGCTGGACTCGACAACCACACGCTTCTGCAACGTGCAGAGTCAATTAATGATTATAGAAAAGAGGCGCCGGCTGAAGCAGAAATGAGGAACCATCCAAAGGTCACTGGCAGGAGCCTCCTTCAAGGAACGTCCCACGCTCCACAGAGCAGCATTACTGTCATCGCCTTGGTTCAGAGTATCCGTGGCTTTGATGAACACCACGCCACCACCTGGCACAAGCACACACATACACCGTCGGTCAGAATAAGTCCGAAGCACTTGGCTCCACAGTCTCCACCACTTGACTAAAGAAAATAGAAACTGTGATGTGGGCCATGCTGAGGTGGAGTGGTGGGCCAAAGATTTTTGTGTTTTGTGGCCGAGCAAAGCCTCACTCCACCTCCGTGTCCTCAGGACAACCCTGTGAGGTGGGCCAGGCTGAGGTAGGGTGGCTGGTCAAAGATCACCCAGTGTGTTTCACAGATGAGCAAGGCCTCTCTGCCTCCACGTCCTCAGGACAACCCTGTGAGGTGGGTCAGGCTGAGGAAGAATGGCTGGCCAAAGATCACCCAATGTGTTTCACAGATGAGCACGGTGTCAGAATCTGTCAATTCAGACAATGTATTAGTCAGGCCTAGGCTTAGCTTCTTGCATGCATGCCTTTCAGTATCCTATGTATCTATCATGTATTGGGGTCTATGTAACCATGATGTATTATGCCTGTCCAGGCCGGGAGGGTGACAACAATGATTTGCGAGAACAAGGAGGCCTCACATCCCTGCCTCCGCATTCCAGCTGCTCCGGCAGTAACTTCAAGGGAGGATGCCTCTCATCTCTTATCACATGCAAAGAACCTTGGAGCCATTGATTGTTATGTGAACTCGAAACATCTGAGGGGTCTGGTTTGGGAGAGGAAATTTACTGCTTAACACCTCACTTTTTTCCTGTGAGAACCAAACGGTCAGGACACCTTTTAGCCCGCCAATTTTCCCTTAAGGGGATTGGCTACCTATGGGTAATTCAAACTCCTTGGAATGGTATACTAGACCCGCTTGTATAATCTGTCTCATCTCTGACAATAACCCGAGATGCTGTACTAATGTAGAAATAGGGAATAAAGAACTGTGGTTAACCAACCAAGATCTGATCCTTGACTACTTTGAGCAGAACTCTCACAGATTGTCAGAGATCTCTGACTGGGACTCAGCCGTTCCTGACCATGTCAGACGACGACACGGTCCCCATCAACCCTACCCCCGAAGATGTTCCCGTTACCCCGAAGGACCAGGGGAACGGTGGTGGTGGCGGCGGCGGAGGCACCGAAGTGCCGGTGACTACGAGCCAGGGGGCTCACTACATCCCGCGCCTACCTCCTCATCAGAGCGTGACCCCCAAGTACGCCTGGAGCCATTTCGGTCGTCGGACCGTGGATTCGTGGGTGCACGATCGGAAAGGGGCACGGGTTTCGTTCGCTGGAGACCCGCTCGATCGAGGGAGACCGAGCTACCTGGGAGACGACTGCGAGCCGATCTACCGTGGAGAGCCGCGTCGCCCGCCGTTCGAAGGAGAGGGGACAGGTCCGTATGGGCCCGATCCGTACCGAGAGGAGCAGATGCCCCACTTGGATCAGATGATGGGAGAGTTGCGACTCCAACTCACCGCAGAACTACGCGAATTGGCCCTCGATCTCCAGCACCAGTTTCGAGACGCTATGAGGGTAGTGCAAGGAGCTCTCCCCGGTCAGGGGATAGGAGTCCAGCAACAGCCAGCGGCGCCCGGAGGGGTCCCGATTCAGCCTCAGGTGCCCGCTCTGCCGGCACAGCCAGTCCAGCCGGTCGTCCCGGTCCCGGTCCCGGGGCCCGCCCCAGCACCCGCCCTGGCCCCAGTCGCCCCAGCCGTCCGCCCAGCCCCCTCCGACCCTCTGACGACTACTTTCGATGGGGACCCGGAGAAGCTGCGTTTTTTCATGTTGGAGATCGAGAGGTTCCTGGACAGCTGGGGCCACCTCTATCCCACCGAGAGAGAACGGATTGGTTACATCGGTTCCAAGCTGAAAGACACTGCCAGCGATTGGTACGTGAGCCTGCACGACTCCCCAGGACCTGAGCTGCGTTCACTGAACAACTTCATGTGGGCCCTCCGTCATCAGTTTGAAGACCCCCTGGGTGAGGAAAAGGCCCGTAATCAACTGAGGAAGCTGTTCCAGGGGAGATCGACGGTGAGGGATTACACCGATAAGTTTCGGCGCATCGCGGCCAAGATCCACGGCTGGCCGGAGGAGCTATTCATGGAGAAGTACTGGGAGGGCCTTAACCCGGAGATCTACGAGACCGTGCTGCTGGGGGGCCGCCCGGGCACGTTGGCCACCTGGATGAGAGCCGCTACCGACATGGAAGAAAGGTTCACCTTGATCAAAATGGGGTCCTCGGCTACGGCGGCCAGCAAAGCAGCCCCGAGAGCGAAGCCACGGCCCAGCGTGCAAGACGTCCGAGATGCCCGGTTCCGGCAAGGGCTGTGCATGAAATGTGGGGAGAGTGGCCACTTCGCCTCAGCCTGCCCGAGAGGGGGAGGGAGAGGCCCGAAGACCTCGACGCCGGTGGCGGGGAGCACCCCTAGCCGCGGGGAAACACCGATTAAACCCCGGGCGTTGCAGCTGGAGGGAGCTACTAGTGATCAGGGGGAGCTGGAGCTGATGGAGACGCAGATGTCGGGAAACTCCAACGACCTGCAGTGAGCGGCGCAGAACTGCAGGTCCCCCGCCAAGAAGCGCCATCTCCGGTGAGCATCCCTGGCCCCCTATTATATATGGTAGTGACTGTGGTGACCCCTGGATCAGGTACCCACATGAGGGTCCGCGCATTAATTGACTCTGGGTGTGCGCGGGACTTGATTAGCCCATTAGTAGTGGAGGGGTTAGGACCAAAGGTTACCCCACTGGTGGAACCTCTAAAGTTTACTCAAATGGATGGGTCCGAGATGAAGGAGGAGTGCATAGCAGAGACTGAGAGCCTGATTGTGGGAACGGGGGAACATTGGGAGAAGCGAGCTTTTGTCATCACCCCAAATGCCCAGTTCCCAATGGTGTTGGGAAGTCCCTGGCTCAGTGCGCACGACCCCTATATTAAATGGAGCGAAGGGAAGATCTCTTGGGTAGACGAACGCTGCCTCAAGCACAGATGGGACCTGGAGTGGGGACCCGGACCGCCGATCACTCCTCCCCCGGCCCCCGCGCTCGCCCTCACCCCCACCCTGGTGCCCAAAGAGTATAGAGACTTGTTGGAAGTATTCAGCGAGACCGAGGCGGATGAGCTGCCCCCCCACCGACTGTCGGACTGTGCTATCGAGCTACTCCCAGGGGAGAAACTCCCGAAGGGGAAACTGTACTCCATGAGCCCTCTAGAACGGGAAGAGCTGCGAAAGTTCCTGGACAAAAATCTAGCGCGCGGCTTCATCCGCCCAGCCAAGTCCCCCTTTGCCGCGCCGGTGCTGTTCAGGAAGAAAAAGGACGGGGGTTTGCGATTATGCACCGACTATAGGGGACTGAATGCGGTCTCCACTACCAACGCTTACCCCCTCCTTTTAATAAAGGACCTGTTGGCGGAAGCCGCTAAGGGGAAGGTTTTTACCAAGCTGGATTTACGAGATGCCTATTTCAGGGTGCGCATCCGGGAGGGGGATGAATCCAAGACTGCCTTTAATACCCCCCTGGGACAATTCGAGTACCTAGTGATGCCGTTCGGCTTAAGTGGCGCGCCCGGGGTCTTTATGAGTTTAATTAATGAAGTGTTGCACAAGCACCTATTTAAAGGAGTGTTATGTTACATAGATGATATCTTGATCTATTCTACTGATAAGAAAGAGCATGTGAAATTAGTCAGGGAAGTCCTTGCCACCTTGCTGCGAAACCAGCTCTATGTTAAGTTATCCAAGTGCGAATTCCATCGTGAGTCAGTGGACTTCCTGGGCTATCGCATTTCTCAGAAGGGTCTGGAGATGGACCCAGCTAAGGTGGAGGCGGTGGTGCAATGGGAGGCTCCGCGAACGAGAAAACAATTGCAGAGCCTATTAGGATTTTGCAACTTCTACCGAACCTTCATAAAAGACTTTGCTAGGGTTACTCTCCCCTTAACGGACTTACTAAAAACTAAGGGGAGGGGGCCCGAGGCAGGGAAGCCAGGGGAAAAGATTGCATGGAACAGGGAGTGTCAGGGGGCGTTTGAAACCTTAAAGACTCTTTTTACCTCTGAGCCCATCCTAGCACACCCTGATGAAACCAAAGAATTCATAATCCATGTAGACGCGTCTGATGTAGCCATGGGGGGGGCTATATTGCAAAGCGGGCCGGAAGGGAAATTACACCCACTGGCTTACATTTCGAAAAAATTTAACGACACGGAGAGGAATTGGTCGGTTTGGGACAAAGAGGCAGCGGCCATTAGGTTGGCGCTCACTACGTGGCGGCATTGGTTGGAGGGCGCGCAAACCCCGTTCGAAATATGGACTGATCATAAAAATCTGGAGGCGCTGCGCACTCAGAGATCCCTCAACGCCAAACAACTGCGGTGGGCTGATTTTTTCTCCAAGTTTAACTTTGTGCTTAAGCATTTTCCTGGGAAGGCTAACTCCTTGGCAGACGCACTGTCCAGATTGCCCCAACATGAGAGTGTCAAGGAGGAGGTGTTTGATTCCATGTTCTCCCCCCAGCAATTAGGGGGGGCAGTAGTCACTCGGAGCCAAGCTAAGAAGGCGCAATTGGACATTGGGAAATGTGATTGGGGGGGGATTATGCTCCGGAAGAGGTGGAAGAATTAGAGGCTTTGGAGGAATGCTCCAAGAGAGAAGATCAGTGTTGGCTTCATGGAGACAAACTAGTGGTGCCAAAAGTCAAACGTAAGGAGATATTGTTGACCTGCCACTCGTCTAAACTCGCAGGGCATTTTGGATTCCTAAAAACGCTTAATTTAATCCAGCGTCAATTCTGGTGGCCGCGCATGCGCCGAGACGTCTCCGACTTCGTCTCGGCTTGCCAAACTTGTTTAATGTGCAAGAAGCGGGGGGGGAAGGTTCCTGGACTGTTGCACCCGCTACCCACCCCCTCTCGCCCCTGGGAGGCCATAGCCATGGACTTTATCACCAATTTACCCCCCTCCAAGGGGAAAACGGTTATTTGGGTGGTGGTAGACACGTTTTCAAAGCAAGCACATTTCACCCCCTTCAAGCAATTGCCCACCGCCAAAGGGATGGCCAAAGCTTTCTTTAATCACGTGATAAAATTACACGCTTTTCCGAAGAGAGTGGTATCCGACAGGGGCAGTCAATTCGTTGCCAGCTTCTGGCGGGAGCTCCTGAAAATGATGGACATAGAACCAGCCCTGAGTTCGGGTTACCACCCAGAAACCGATGGCCAATCCGAACGAACTAATCAAATATTGGAGCAGTTTTTAAGATGTTACACCAATTATCACCAAGACAATTGGGTGGAGTTATTGCCATTTGCAGAATATAGCTACAACAACGCAGTGCACTCTTCCACAGGAGTCTCTCCCTTCATGGCGGTAGGAGGTTTCGAAGGGAAACCATTGCCTACCATTGAGAATGTTCCCAGTGCTTCCCCATCGGATTTTAAAAGTTGGTGGTCTAGCCTCCAAGACTCCTGGCCATTAATAGGCAAGGCACTGGACCAGGCAAAAGAGGATTATAAGAAATATGCTGACCGAGGACGAGCAGCAGGCTGGGATCTCCAACCCGGGGATTCTGTCTACCTCTCCACCAAGAATATCCATGGGTTGCAGCCCAGCAGGAAACTGGGATGGAAATATGTTGGACCCTATAAAGTGTTACGTAAAATATCGGATGTGTCTTTTGAACTGGAACTGCCTAAATCACTGAGTTCTGTACACCCTGTGTTTCATTTCAGCCTACTGAAGAAAGATCCTGGGCCGAATGCTTGGCATCCAGCTCCTCCAGTTCCTCCTCCACTGATGAAGGAGGGGGCCCCTCACTTCGAGATAACTGAAATCCTTGATTCCAAGATGCGGAGAGGCCGATTATATTACTTAGTTAGATGGCTGGATTTCGGCCCGGAACACAACGAATGGATTCGCTCAGAACATGTTCATGCTCCCAAACTGATAAAATTGTTTCATAAAATGTTTCCTGATAAAGCTAGGTGAAGTGAATTATGAGGAGGGCAGGGTGTCAGAATCTGTCAATTCAGACAATGTATTAGTCAGGCCTAGGCTTAGCTTCTTGCATGCATGCCTTTCAGTATCCTATGTATCTATCATGTATTGGGGTCTATGTAACCATGATGTATTATGCCTGTATTCTCAATGGTAGGCAATGGTTTCCCTTCGAAACCTCCTACCGCCATGAAGGGAGAGACTCCCGTGGAAGAGTGCACTGCGTTGTTGTAGCTATATTCTGCAAATGGCAATAACTCCACCCAATTGTCTTGGTGATAATTGGTGTAACATCTTAAAAACTGCTCCAATATTTGATTAGTTCGTTCGGATTGGCCATCGGTTTCTGGGTGGTAACCCGAACTCAGGGCTGGTTCTATGTCCATCATTTTCAGGAGCTCCCGCCAGAAGCTGGCAACGAATTGACTGCCCCTGTCGGATACCACTCTCTTCGGAAAAGCGTGTAATTTTATCACGTGATTAAAGAAAGCTTTGGCCATCCCTTTGGCGGTGGGCAATTGCTTGAAGGGGGTGAAATGTGCTTGCTTTGAAAACGTGTCTACCACCACCCAAATAACCGTTTTCCCCTTGGAGGGGGGTAAATTGGTGATAAAGTCCATGGCTATGGCCTCCCAGGGGCGAGAGGGGGTGGGTAGCGGGTGCAACAGTCCAGGAACTCTGTGAGAGTTCTGCTCAAAGTAGTCAAGGATCAGATCTTGGTTGGTTAACCACAGTTCTTTATTCCCTATTTCTACATTAGTACAGCATCTCGGGTTATTGTCAGAGATGAGACAGATTATACAAGCGGGTCTATTATACCATTCCAAGGAGTTTGAATTACCCATAGGTAGCCAATCCCCTTAAGGGAAAATTGGCGGGCTAAAAGGTGTCCTGACCGTTTGGTTCTCACAGGAAAAAAGTGAGGTGTTAAGCAGTAAATTTCCTCTCCCAAACCAGACCCCTCAGATGTTTCGAGTTCACATAACAATCAATGGCTCCAAGGTTCTTTGCATGTGATAAGAGATGAGAGGCATCCTCCCTTGAAGTTACTGCCGGAGCAGCTGGAATGCGGAGGCAGGGATGTGAGGCCTCCTTGTTCTCGCAAATCATTGTTGTCACCCTCCCGGCCTGGACAGGCATAATACATCATGGTTACATAGACCCCAATACATGATAGATACATAGGATACTGAAAGGCATGCATGCAAGAAGCTAAGCCTAGGCCTGACTAATACATTGTCTGAATTGACAGATTCTGACACCCTGCCCTCCTCATAATTCACTTCACCTAGCTTTATCAGGAAACACATCCCTCACATCCCTGCCTCCGCATTCCAGCTGCTCCGGCAGTAACTTCAAGGGAGGATGCCTCTCATCTCTTATCACATGCAAAGAACCTTGGAGCCATTGATTGTTATGTGAACTCGAAACATCTGAGGGGTCTGGTTTGGGAGAGGAAATTTACTGCTTAACACCTCACTTTTTCCTGTGAGAACCAAACGGTCAGGACACCTTTTAGCCCGCCAATTTTCCCTTAAGGGGATTGGCTACCTATGGGTAATTCAAACTCCTTGGAATGGTATAATAGACCCGCTTGTATAATCTGTCTCATCTCTGACAATAACCCGAGATGCTGTACTAATGTAGAAATAGGGAATAAAGAACTGTGGTTAACCAACCAAGATCTGATCCTTGACTACTTTGAGCAGAACTCTCACACACGGCCTCTCTCTGCCTCCATGTCCTCAGGACAACCCTGTGAGGTAGGCCAGGCTGAGGCAGGGTGACACCCACAATTACGGCTTCATGGCTGAGCAAGGCCTCTCCCCTCTACTGCGGTCAACAGTTGTTTGAATTGAATTAATGGAGAACAACAGTGAAATGATAAACATGTCAAAATATGACCATATAAACTTAACTTATTATTCCTGTTTTGTCTCTGCATATCTTAAAACATCTTCATCGTGTGACATGCTAATTTGCTGTTCATGCTCTGTCTATAAGTCTGAACTGTTACACCTTCCATTTCTGTGTGTCTGAGGAAGTGCGTGTGTGCACACGAAAGCTCATACCTTGAATAAAACTTTGTTGGTCCTAAAGGTGCCGCTGAATTCAAACTGTGTTCGGTGAGGTAGGCCAAGCTGAGGCAGAATAGCTGGTCAAAGATCACTCAGTCAGTTTCATGGCCAAGAAAGGCCTCTCTCCTCCACCACCTCCTCATGACAACCCTGTGAGGTAGGCCAGGCTGAGGCAGGGTGACAACCACAATTACAGCTTCATAGTTGAGCAAGGCCTTTCCCCTCTCCCTTATCCTCAAGACAACCCTGTGAGGTAGGCTAGCCTGATACAGAGTGACCGGCCCCAAACTACCTAGTGAGTATTATGGCAAAGGTTTGAACCCAAGACTTATCTTGTGGAATCCATACCACCACACTGGTCGGGCCAGTAGCCCTGGTGGGGCATTTGGGGGCGGAGCCCCTCCACCCATGAGCCCTGCCCCACCACCTGATGATGCCAGACACCCCCACCCCAGTGTGCCTAGCCCCACAGCAGCAGCAAGGCTGGGAAAAGAAAAGGAAGTCGCCCTGCAGCTTCTGGTTAGTTTCACTCCCAGCAGATCAGCAGCTAACAGGGGGTGGGGGGGGGGAAGCCAATCTCTTTCTCTCCCCCCCAAAAAAACTTTCCATGGCAGGGGGTGGGTGGGTGGGGTTGCTGATGCTGGCGGAAAAGGCCAATCTCTCTCTCTCTTCTGGGGTTGCCAATCTCCAGGTAGTGGCTGGAGATCCCCTGGCATTACACTTGATCTCCAGGTGGACTCAGTGGCATCATCTCCCCTTGAAGTCCCTCCCCTCCCCAAACCCAGGCCTCCTCAGGCTCCCCTCCCAAAATCTCCAGTTATTATTTTGAAGTAGAAGTATAAGCATAATACAGTGGTGGCAAACCTATGGCACGCGTGCCAGACGTGGCACTCAGAGCCCTCTCTGTGGGCAGGCACGGCATCGCCCCAGCACAGAGTTTGCAAGATTGGACAGCAAAAATCACATGAATTGTTCAAAAGCATGCCAAATGCAAACTTTTACCTTTCAATAAAAAGTTGTTTGTATCATTGAAAGCTCTGTTATTGTGTTTTTCTTTTAAGACAAAAGATGTTAATGTATGAGTTGTTTTTTCTAAAACGAAAACCTCAGTATTCAGATTAAATTGCCGTGTTGGCACTTTGCGATAAATAAGTGGGTTTTGGGTTGCAGTTTGGGCACTCGGTCTCTAAAAGGTTCACCATCACTGGCGTAATAGGTGCCCCACAATAAAAAAAATTTCCTCTCACAAAACAAAAAATCCTGGCTACAACCATGACACTGGTTCTCATAAGGATATTCAGCAAACTGTGGGTGCCTCTGATTTCCCTGGAGATGGCTGGGTCGTACTCTGTCCACTAGTTAAAATGCCTGGGTGAGCAGTGGCAGGAATGAATTTCAATCTTGGTTTAACCATTTTAATTGAAGCAGCAACTGAGCCAATCGAAAGAATAAATGACAGACTGTAATGAGTTGTCCTTGCAAGTTTGGCCAGGCCCTTTAGAAAAGATCCAACAAAATCACCCCAAATTCCCTCTCAAGAGCTTCTAAGGCCCACCACAAAAAGATACTTCACTGCGCCAGAAACAAGCCACCCCTTCTGCCTTGAGGGGAAGACTTTTCTTCTCTTGAAATGTTGAACAGAAAGCTGTAAACTGTTGAGCTTCACAAATAGAGATGGGAGTTGGGGGGTTGGGTTAAAAATAAAATAAAATAAAATATTTCAAGCCAATAATTCACAAAATTCATATGACAAATGTGAAATTACAAATTAAATATACAGATACAGCACATAAAGGAAATACCAAAATACTCAAGATTCCCATCTCTCCCAGGGTCATCAGAACGTGTTCTTCGTACGTAGGGAAATCTCAGGCAAGTCAGTTTAATAACACTGATTTAGTCTAATCTGCTAACCATCTTGCTTGGTTGTGTCAAGACACAAAGCTTAGCAGGAGAAACCACACGGCCTCAATATTAGTAGAGTAAGAGCCCAGCTCTGTATCTCGATCTTTTGTTGCCATTTTTCCTAAAAGGCACAAAATGCAATTTTTTCAAGAAGACTCTGATTATGAATTAGAACACGTGGACTGGTCCTTTCTTCTGGGAGAGTGGAGTGGTTTCAGTGGCCAAATAATAAAAGCACACATCGATAATCAGACAGGACACCGAGGAGGAGGCATTTCCTGGAACTTCATTATCAATTGCATTTCAGCAGCCTCTCTAATCTCCCCCTGAAATTCCTTAGTGAGAGCACCTCTACTCTTAGGTCTCCGCTTGAATGCTCTGGCTTCTATTGTCAGACTTACGTCCATTAATTCTCTGCATCCTCCTGGTGTGAATCCTCTGTGATGGAACTGAGACCTGGGTTTCCTGCCTCATTACCAACGCTGCTAGCTGCTATCGTCACACCTCCTCCTTCTCTGCATATCACACCTAATCCAATCAAGCTTGCTATTGGCATTCCCCTGCATGTGGCACCTGAAATCACCTTGATGAAGTTTCTCTCTCTGGTACCTCGTGTTACATTTTATGGCGCACACTGCCCGGCTCAACAAAGTGACATTTATGTCTGAGCTGGCCCTCGTAACAAAAGAAAAGGTCCACCTTTCAGTGGACTCCTGGGTTGCACAGAACCACCCAAGATCTTGTCTTTGTCCATCGGCCCATGGTGTGTCCCCTTCAACTGCAAGCTCTTACCCTAGACTTCAGGACCTTCTGGTGGATATATAGCTTCACACCCCTTCTTAGGTCCACACTGACTCCATCAGCTTGACGCTGGCTCAGCGGGATGTTCATATTGTCTAGGTTGATGGTGGACAGTGTTCCCGGGAAAGCTGGGATGGCAATCGTCATGTGTGTGGAGTTGCATGTTGCTGGGCCTGAAGAGAGAGAGAGAGATGAGTTGTCATAAACAGGCTCCATTTTCCACAATACCACAATGCTACATGAAAGCCCCAACTTTCTCCTGAATAACAGGGCCCAAGAGAAGCTACATAAGACCGTCTATGTGAACACAAACCCTAGCCATAAGACAGATATGAGACCAGGGATGCCCAACAGTCAGCAGAATCATCTCCATTCTCCCTCCTAAAGCCCTAAGAGGCAACTGTAACGACCCTGCTGAACAACTCCATCCTAAAGCCTCTTTGGATCAAGAGAGCAGCCTGTTTCACCCCCTTTAGGAGGCTATGCCAGAAGATGGGGGCAGCGACTGAGAATGCCTGCAAACAATCACACTTTAGTGGAGGAAGGCACCGCTGGAGAGCAGAGTTGCTGTACAGGTCGCTACAAAGAGCTGGTCCCTCCAATCAGACATCACACCACATCATAGCCAAAGGTCTACCACAGTGCCCAAATTGAAAGGCTAGGTATGGCAAGTAGTCTGCCTCAACGGAGGCCTCAGGGCAGCAGGAAGTGAGGATATGTTCAACAGAACTGGTGTCCAGCATCATATCCAAGATGGAGCTTAGACAGCAATAGTGTGAACTACTGGGGGGGGGGGGGAGTCACACAAATTAGCCACTGCACAGGCAAATCACTGGAGAACTTTCTTTGCTTCCCTGCCTATGCCAGTGTTCCTAGGAGTGTGCTGCTGGGAGAAAGATCCCGCCCCGCACCTCGCCATCCAGTTGGAAGAGTTCAAAAATGCAAGTACTCGAGAGCTGGTGGAGTGAAGCCTGAAAGTCATGTGACATATCGGCCTAATTGCTGCAAGCGCCCATCGGTAGGCCAAGTCCTAATGGCTATTCGGGGGCTCCCTGTAGGTCCAGAGAGATTCACACCTCAAACTGGTAGGTTCTACAGCCCAGTCATGGCAGATTTATTCTTGTTTCAACAATGGACCAGCCTGGCATCTGCCCAAGGTATGACATCCATTTCACAGGCACTGCATGCATCTCCATCCCTGGCTCCACCGACATCTCAACTGATCCAGTAAACACTGTGGCGGAGCACCAAACAGTGCTTGAATCCTAAGCCCCGGGTCAGTGCAAGCCACGGTTTCCTCCCGTGCTCAGACCAAGCCTTACTTGGGAGAAGTCCCACTGCAAGCACACCGGAGACCAGGGCCCATCCCTTCGGTAAGGGTCTCACCTGGAGCACACACCATTCTTGACTCCACAGTCAGCCGGCGTTCCGGAGGCCCGTAGGTAAGCTTCAGGGCCACCGTGTACAGCACGCCACCCTCTTGCTACAAGACATTAACAGTCATCAGTCCTTGCCATGCACTGCCCATTGCCAAATCCCGGGGCCCACTTAGTTTCCCTGCTCTCAAGGCACAGATCCTTTCTCATTTGTTCAGGGCCCAGGCAAGGAATGGATGGTGACGGAATAACCACCAGGGGGTGATGCTCACCTTAAGTATCGCAGCATTGACCTCTAAGAGGACTCAGATGCTGAATCTCGCATGGTGGGAAAGTGGCTACCCATCATAGGGCTTCATATTATTGCATACTACTGGGGTTTGGGGGCATTCTGTACCATGAGAATAAACTCCCCAAATGCACTAGTCCAAGGCAAAGCGAGCTTTGATTCCCCACTCCTCCACATGCAGCTGCTGGTTCTTTCAATTACAAGTTCTTTCAGAGCTGTTCTCTCAAGAGCAGTTCCCTCAGAGCTCTCTCAGCCCCGCCTACCTCATAGGGTGCCTGTTGTGGGGAGGGAGACTGTGAGCCGCTCTGAGACGCCTTCGGGTACTGAAGGGCAGGGTATAAATCCAGTCTCCTTTTCTTCTCAGAATTGAGCACATAGACCTCTGTGGAATTGTATGTTTTTTGTCCTTGTAATTGTATATAATTTCCACACATTAGGTATATAAAAATAATCATGCACAAGTTCACTTAATTATTAGATTTATTTAATGTCTTATTACAGAGGTTTGTTTTGTTTTTTGCTGTTGCTGGATTCTCATCACCCTGGGAAATTGAGACTCAGAACAAAAAAGGCCACCTATCAAACAGCCGAGCACCAACAACTCCCTGGAAAAAGAGAAAGGACAAAGTCACCCACACGCTCCCAAAGACACCAGCTTACCTCCTCCTGTGAAGCCCCCAAATGTCCTACAACAACAAGCCCACATGCCACAGGCAAAGACAAAGGGGGGGGGGGGGAATCCAGCTATGCATCACCATAGGAGAAACATGGATCCGAAGCACAGAGCCTCATGGATCCTAGGGGTTTTTGCATTGGGTCATTCCAAACTCACCATCAGACATGGGCGTCAACTACGGGGGGGGGCTCGAGGGCTCGAGCCTCCCCCGAAATTTCCCGGGGGGGGGCTCAGCCACCCCCGGCAAAATGCTCGCCCAGCCGGCCGTCGCCGCCTCTCCTTCACCCCCGGCCTGCCCTGCCTCCCTGAGGCGGGGGGGGGGAGAGAGGCGGCGGGGACATAGTCGCCCGCGCGCTTCGCGCGGGCAGCAGTCCCGGCCAGCTGGCTGCCGCCGCGGGTCTGCCTCCCTGGGCCGGGGGGGGGAGGGAGCGGCAGAGACATGGTCCCGTGCGCACGCGCGCGCTTTGCGCGCGCGCACGAGAGAGCCCCTGCCCCCCCCGGGGATTTAGAAAGTCAACGACCCTGCCATCAGATCACCATTAGATCACATATCATGTCCATGGGCACAGCTTACAGCACAAAAATCAGGGATGCATGGCTTTGTGGCAACTCCATGCTGCAAATACACAGTTCCATAGCACAGATCCCCATGGATCCTCAGTGTTTTTGCTTTGTGTCACCATGAATTCCCCAATGGGTCACCCTAACACCGCCAGCTCTCCTTAACTGCTGGCCCCCCATTTCCCCACTTCCCCCTCCCCCTTTAGTTTCCTCCTTCAGGTGGCATCTTCCATCTTCTCCACTCTCCTTATCTGCTGATCACCCATTTCTCCCCATTTTCCCTCACCTTCACTTCCCCCTTCAGGTGGCATCTTCTCCACTCCCCTTATCTGCTGGGCCCCCTTTACTCCCCCCCCCACCTTTAGTTCCCCCTTCAGTTGGCATTTTCCCTCCCATCTTCTCCCTCCACCTCTTTGCCCCATTCCCGTCTCCTGCCCTGGCTCTTCTCACCTCTCTCAGCTCTTGGTAAGGGCCACACAACAGAAGTAGAAGCACTACTGTATATTGCCACAGCAACCTAAAAAGGCCATCTGGTTTTCAACCCCCTTCAGGCTCGTAGTCAGGATTTTTTTTTAATTCAGGGGGCCTTTAAATAAGTTGGGGGCACCCCCACACCCCCGCAGTCTCCCCCAAGTGAGAAGCCCCGCTCCCGCCCTTCCCTGCAATCACTTGGGTTTAGGATCAGGCTTGGGAGCAGGCAGGCAGAATCCCATGCCAGCTGCTGATTTCTTGGCACAGGCAGGCTTGGCGCCTTGGGGAGGGAGAGGGAGACAGAGGCCCGGCAACTCGGCATCTCAAAGGACCGACTCAGGCACGAAGCGGGGAAGGGATCAGGCTGGGAGGGAGTGGCTGCAGCCAGCGACAAGCACCATAAATAAAATAAAAATTGGAAGTCGGGGGGCCTTGGTGGGAGGTTGGGGGGGCAGGGCCGCCCAGAGGCCTCACTGTAGCTACGGGCCTGACCCCCTTAAGCGTATGTTCCCCCCCAAAAAACCTAGGGTAACTCAGAGGTTCATGCCAACATATACCTGAGTCCTCGGTAGCACCTGCATGGATTTCTGAGGGCCACAGCAGGGTCAGTAGAACTCACCTTCAAATCACATATCATGTCCATGGGCAGAGCTTGCACTACAGAATCCTCAGCTTTGTGGCGACACCATCCTTCAAAAACGTGGATCTGAAACACGGATCCTCATGGATCCCTATGATTTTCGCTTTGGGTCACCCCAACATAACCATCAAATTACATATCATGCCCATGGCCATAGTTTGCACCACATAAATTACACATCCACAGCTTTGTTGCAACACCACACAGCTAAAAGTTTTCCCAAAACATGGGTCCTCATGGACTCTTAGGATCTTTATTTATTTTATTTATTTATTTCTTGAGATTTATATCCCGCCGTCCCTGCCAAATGGCAGGCTCAGGGCGGCTCACAACAAAGATTAAAATACAATCAGTTTAAAATAATACATATTCCAAAACAAGATCGGCAGCATTAAAATATTCCCACAGGTGCGTCCGAACAGCATTCCGAACGAGACAGGTGGCTGAGCATACACAGGCTGGCAGATCGAATTGCCGGCAGATGGAACTGGCCCAGGGCTAAGATGTTCACCCTAGGCGGCCCCTACCTGAAAGCCTGGTGGAAGAGCTCCATTTTACAGGCCCTGCGGAACTGTATCAAGTCCCGCAGGGCCCTGATGTTCTCCGGGAGCTCATTCCACCAGTGCGGGGCCACCACTGAAAAAGCCCTGGCCCGTGTTGATGCCAGCCGCGCCTCCTTCAGTCCAGGTAGGACCAGTCGGTTTTAGGATCCAGATCGTAGTGCCCGCTGGGGAACATATGGAGAGAGATGGTCCTTCAGGTAATCTTAGCACTGAGTCACCCCAAGCTCACCATCAAATTGCATATCATGTCCATGATCACAGCTTGCACCAGAGAAATATGGATCCGTGGCTTTGTGGTGACACAGTGCTGCAAAAACAAGCTCCTGACCCATGAATCCTCATTGATCCTCAGGATTTTTGTTTTGGGTCACCCCAACAGCACCATCAAATCACATAACTTGTCCACGGGCACAGCTTGGACCATAGAAATCGCACGTCCAAGGCTTTGGGGCAACACCACACAGCAAAAACTTTTTTTCTGAAGCATGGATCCTTATGCATTCTCCGGAATTTTTCCAGAGCCCTGGGTTCAGGCTACTGTTGAACCTGTTTACAAGAAAGGATGTAAGTCTGAGCCATCCAGTTACCACCCCAGTGGCTTGCTTTCCTCAACTGGGAAACTTTACGCTTCTTATTTTCACCTGAAACTGGCCTCATGGCTGGAAACTGAGAGTGTTTGGGGGGAGAAAGCAAGCTGGACCCCAAAGAGGGCATGCAACCTTGGGTCATTGCTCAGCTCTTCTCCATCTGGCTGAGAAGCCACTTGACAGGCGTGCTTTGTGTGGCCCTTATGGACTTAAAAGGCTGCATTTGATTATCTCCTTTGATGGCATTTGTGGGCCAAACTTTCAGTGATCAGACATTTATACCTCAATTATATCATAATGCCACTGCTTTAGTTAGTTATGGCCTGAAAACCAAAACTGTTTGCTGCTGATACCCTGACCTGGATGGCCCAGGCTAACTCATCTCATCTCAGAAGCTATGCAAGGTTGGTCCTATTTAGTACTTTGATGGGAGACCACCAAGGAAGTATAAGATTACTACACAAAGGCAGGTGATGGCAAACCCAACTCTGTTTTCTCTTGTCTTGAGAGCCCTACAGGGGCTGCATGTCAACTGCAACTTGATGGCATTTTCTACTGGTAGCGTAATGTGCTGCTGTGCATAATCCGCTGGTCCATAAATACAACCAGAGATGTGCATGGGTGGTCTTGATCACAGTAGCCAAATCAGTGGGAACTACACGGCGTACAGCAGAATTTACCAAGACCCCACCATCAGTTCAAGTTGTGACATTGTCTCTTTCCTTATCATTTGTCCCACTATCTTTTGATCAGCTAGCTAGTGCATTGCCCATTTGCAACCAGCCAGGTCCTGGTTAATCATTAGGGTTGTCAGCTCTGGATTGGGAGCTATCTGGAGATTTTTTTGGGGGGGAGGAGGGGAGCTGTCAGAATCTGTTGGGATCCTGGTTTAAACTGCACCCCCTGGCTTACATTTCGAAAAAATTTAACGAAACGGAGAGAAACTGGTCAGTATGGGATAAAGAAGCCGCGGCTATTCGACTAGCCTTGACCACCTGGAGGCACTGGCTAGAGGGAGCTCAGACCCCGTTTGAAATTTGGACAGACCATAAGAACCTAGAGGCGTTGCGTACTCAGAGGTCCCTCAATGCCAAGCAGCTCAGGTGGGCTGACTTTTTCTCAAAATTCAACTTTGTACTCAAACATTTCCCTGGGAAGGCCAATTCGCTAGCAGATGCATTGTCCAGATTACCCCAGCACGAGAGTCAGAGAGAAGAAGTGTTCGACTCCATGTTTTCCCAGAAACAATTGGGAGGGGCAGTGATTACCAGAAGCCAGGGGCAGAAAGCGACTGTGCAGTCTTGGGAAGAAAAATGGGGGGGAGATTACTCTCCTGAAGAGGCAGAAGAGTTTGAAGGCATAGAGGAGTGCTCTAAGTGTTCCAACAATTGTTGGTATCACGGAGATAAACTCGTAGTGCCTGGGGCACGTAGGAAAGATATTATATTAACGTGCCATTCGTCCAAATTAGCTGGTCACTTTGGATTCCTAAAGACTGTTAACCTAATTCAGCGGCAGTTTTGGTGGCCGCGCATGCGCAAAGATGTATCTGACTTCGTCACGGCTTGTCAAATCTGCTTGATGTGCAAACGGAGGGGGGGGGGGAAGTTCCGGGACTGCTGCACCCACTCCCTACCCCCTCCCGACCCTGGGAAGCGGTAGCTATGGACTTTATCACTAATCTACCACCCTCCAAAGGAAAAACGGTTATATGGGCGGTGGTGGACATGTTTTCTAGCAAGCCCACTTTACCCCGTTCAAGCAGCTACCGACGGCAAAGGGGCTGGCTAAAGCTTTCTTCAGTCAGGTGATCAAATTACACGCTTTCCCCAAGCGCGTGGTATCCGATAGAGGCAGTCAATTTGTTGCCAACTTCTGGCGGGAGCTTTTGAAAATGATGGACATTGAACCAGCCCTGAGCTCGGGTTACCATCCAGAAACCGATGGACAATCCGAACGAACGAATCAGATCTTGGAACAATTCCTAAGGTGTTACACCAACTACCATCAGGACAATTGGGTGGAATTGTTGCCATTTGCAGAATACAGTTACAATAATGCTGTGCATTCCTCCACAGGAATATCCCCCTTCATGGCAGTGGGGGGCTTTGAGGGAAAACCTCTACCCACCATAGAGGGGTCACCGGAGGGCCCCCACTCTGACTTTCAACACTGGTGGGCTAGCCTGCAGGACTCATGGCCTTTAATTGCTAAGACTTTGGATAAAGCCAAAAATATGCTGATCGTGGGCGGGCTGAAGGATGGGACCTTCAACCGGGAGACTCTGTATACCTTTCTACAAAAAATATACATGGTCTACAACCGAGTAGAAAACTGGGGTGGAAATACGTTGGCCCCTATAAAGTATTGCGCAAGATTTCGGATGTGTCATTTGAACTAGAATTGCCCAAATCACTGAGTTCTGTGCATCCTGTTTTTCATTTCAGCTTACTGAAGAAGAATCCTGGGCCGAATGCATGGCATCCGACTCCTCCGACTCCTCCTCCACTGATGAAGGAGGGGGTGCCACACTTTGAGATTTCGGAAATCCTTGATTCAAAAATGCATAGGGGCCGCTTGCTATATTTGGTCAAGTGGGTAGATTTTGGTCCGGAACAGAATGAATGGGTTGCTTCAGATAACGTGCATGCTCCTAGATTAGTCAAAGCTTTCCATAAACGTTTTCCTGATAAGCCTGGATGAAGTGAATTATTCAGGTGGCAGAGTGTCAGAATCTGAGGATTCTAACAAAGGTTTGCTTTCATGCTATGTATAATCCCTTCCTCTGTAACCTGATTTAGCCATTCAGCTACAACTATGTGTTATCTCTTTTACCATGTATCATGTCACTGGGGACACTGGGGTATTGTCTGATGTTTTATGACTGACAAAGAGTCTGGTCAATGTAACCATTTGGTCCAGGAGGGTGGCGTCTTCAACACCTGGGAACAGTCGGCCTCTCCCCCCTCTCCCCCTCTGCATTCCTTTCCTCCCTGCCGGCGGAGACATGGACCTTTCCTTATCGGCGTGTGAAGACCTTGGCAAGTTATTTGTTATGCCCGAAATGGACACATCTAAGGGATCCTGGTTTAAGAAGGGAAATTTACAGCTTCACACCTCACCCTTGTTCCTGTGGGAAGCAAACGGTCAAAGGACCTTTAGCCCACGGTTTTTCCCCCTTAGTGATTGGTTACCTATGGGAAATTCAAATTGTACCAGAGGGTATATTAATCCTGCTTCTATTGTATTGCTTATCTCTAACAATGATCCGAGGACCTGTAATGTAGTAACTGGGAATAAAGAACTCTGTTTAATCTACAAAGGTCTGATCCTTGACTGCATAGGGCAGAAGCCTCACAGGAGCTTGAAGAGGGCAAAGTTTGGGGAGGGGAGGGACCTCAGCATGGTGTAATGCCGTAGAGTCCACCCTCCAAAGCAGCCATTTTCTTGAGGGGAACTGATCTTGGTCATTTGGAGATCAATTATAATAGTGGGGGGATCTCCAGGTGCCTCCTGGAGGTTGGTAACCCTATTAATCAAGCATCAAGGATTTTTGGGTGTCGGGGGGGCTGTCTCCCACTCTTAGTAGCCACTTGGCTTCTGGGAGAACAATAATGGCTCACTTTGGGAGAGCCTTATTAACTTTCCCAAGTTTACCTTTCTCTGTAGCTAGAGTTGGCAACTCTGGGTTGGGAGACTCCTGGAGATTTTGGGGGTAGAGACTGGGAATGATGAGGAGGGAAGGGACTTCATGTCCAGAGGAGGGCTATAAAGGATGGTGAGGGGTCTGGAGACCAAGTCCTATGAGGAAAGGTTGAAGGAGCTGGGTATGTTTACTCTGAAGAGGAGTCGACTGAAACGTGATGTGCTAACCATCTTCAAATTCTTGAAGGGCTGTCATCTAGAGGATGGTATGGAGTTATATTCAGAAGATCGGACCAGAACCACCAGGTTGAAATTAAATCAGAAGAATTTTCAGCTAAACATTAGGAAAAACTTCCTGACAGTTAAGAGTGGTTCCTCAGAGGAACAGGCTTCGTCTGGAGGTAGTGGACTCTCCTTCTCTTGAGGTTTTCAAACAGAGGCTAGTTGGCCATCTGACAGCAATGCTGATTGTGTGAACTTAGGCAGATCATGAGAGGGAGGGCAGGGAGGGTTGCCTCAGTGCTTAGTTCTCGTAGCCCTTTCTTACACGCCCAGGGAAATGCTGATTGCCACTTTGGGGTCAGGAAGCAATTTTTCTTCAGGCCAGTTTGGCTGGAGATCCTGGAGGTTTTTTTCTCATCTTCTGGGTATGGAACCGGGGTCACTGGGGGTGTGGACTGGGAGGTATTTGTGAATTTCCTGCATTGTGTAGGGGTTGGACTAGATGACCCTGGAGGTCTCTTCCAACGCTATGATTCTATGTATTGCTTCCCTCAGATTTCAGGGCTTTTGTGCAAACTTGGGACTGCTTCAGGTTTGAACAGAAATCCCCACCCCACCACTGGTCTCTCCCTACCTCCAGGTTGCTATTCTATCAATCAAACTGTGCCACAGGTGAGACACAGATATATGTCTATTCCCAGAAGAGTTCCAGGCCTCTCCTGAGTAGGGTTGCCAGCCTCCAGGTGGGGCCTGGGGATCTCCCAGAATTACAGTTCATCTCCAGTCTACAGGGATCAATTCACATCCATGTTTTTGCAGTATGGTGTTGCTAATAAGGTGTGGATCCATGATTTTTGTGGTGCAAGCTGTGCCTGTGGACATGATATATGATTTGATGGTGAGCTTGGGGGGATCAAAAGTAAAAATCCTAAGGATCCATACTTCAGAAACAAGTTTTTGCTGCGTTGCCATGAAGCCGTGGATCCATGACTTTTGTTGTGCAAGCTGTGCCCATAGACATGATATGTGATTTGATGGTGAGCTCATGGTGACTCAAAGCAAAAACACTGAGGATCCATGAGGATCCGAGCTTCAGAGCTGTGTTTTTGTAGCATGGTGTTGCCACAGAGTTGTGGATCTGTGAGTTCTGTGGTGCAAGTTGTGGCCATAGACATTATATGGGATTTAAAGTAAGTCTGGGGTATCCCAACACAAAACCCCCAAGTATCCATGAGGATCCGTGCTTCAGAATCATGTTATTGCAGAACAGTGTCACCACGAAGCCGGGGACCCATGATTTTTGTGGTGCAAACTGTGCCCATGGACAAGATATGTGATTTGATGGTGAGTTTGGGGTGATCCGGTGCAAAATCAATGAGCATCCATGAGGACCCATGGTCAGAACCATGTTTTTGCAGCATGGTGTTGCCACCATGCCATGGACACGTGATTTCTGTGGTGCATGCTGTCACCATGGGCAAGATATGTGATTTGATGGCAATGCTGGGATGACCCAACGCAAAAATCATAAGGATCCATGAGGATCTGTGATTCTGAATCATGTTTTTGCACCATGGTGTTGCCAAGAAGCTGTGGGTACATGATTTTTGTGGTGCAAGCTGTGCCCACAACATGATATGTGATTTGATGGTGAGTCTGGGGTGATCCATTTCAAAAGCCCTTAGGATCCATGAGGATCCATGGTTTGGAGCCATGTTTTTGCAGGATGGTGGGTCACCACAAAGCCGTGGATCTATAATTTCTGTGGTGCAAGCTGTGGCCATGGACAGGATATGTGGTTTGCTGGTGGTCTTGGGGTGTCCCAATGCAAAAAACCTGATGATCCATGAGAATCCATGCTTCGGATCCATGTTTTTGAAGGATGGTGTTGCCACGAAGCAGTGCATCTGTGAGTTCCATGGTGCAAGCTGTCCCCATGGACATGATATGTGATTTGATGGTGGTGTTAAGGTGACCCAATGGAAAAAAAATCTTTAGGATCCATGAGGATCTGTGCTTTGGAACCATGTTTTTTTCAGGAGTGTCACCACGATGTTGTGGATCCCTGATTTTTCTGCTGCAAGCTGTGTGCCCATGGACAGGATATGTGATCTGATAGAGCCGGTCCGCTGGCTAGGCGGGGTATAAATTGAACAAATAAATAAATAAATAAATAAATGGTGAGTTTGGGTAACCCAGCGCAGAAACCCCTAGGATTCATGAGGATATGTGCTTCGGATCCATGTTCTTGCTTCCGTTTGATGTCATTAAGCCATGAATCCATGATTTCTGTGGTTCAAGCTGTGGCCATGGACAGGATATGTGATCTGATGGTGCTTTTGGGGTGACCCAATGCAAAAACCCTGAGGATCTATGAGGATCCCTGCTTGGGAACCACGTTTTTGCAGGATGGTGTCACCATGTAGCTGTGAATCCAGGACTTCTGTGGTGCAAGCTCTGCCCAGGGATGCAATATATGACTGATTGTGTGTTTGGGGTGACCAAATGAAAAAAACGTCAGGATCCATGTTTCTACTGCATGGTGTCACCATGAAGCCATGGGTCCATGATTTGTGTGGTGCAAGCTGTGGCCATGGCCATGGTATGTGATTTGATGGTGATGTTGGGGTGACCCAATGCAAAAACCATGAGGATCCATGAAAATCCGTGCTTCAGAACCATTTGTTTGCAATATGGTGTCGCTACAAAGTCGTGGACCTGTGACTTTCGTGGTGTAAGCTGTGGCCGTGGACATGATATGTGATTTGATGCTAAGTTTGGGGTGATCCAGTTCAAAAACCCTTAGGATCCACGGTGCAGAACCGTGGACAGACAAAAACGCTATGAACCCGTGGATCCATGATTTCTGCGGTGCAAGCTCTGCCTATGGATACAATATGTGATTTTATGGTGATGTTGGGGTGATCCAAAGCAAAAATCTTGAGAATCTGTGAGGATCTGTGCTCTGGAACCATGGATGCATGATTTTTGTGGTGCTACCCATAGTCTAAGCCATGTTCTACAGTGTGATGGTGGTTTTATTTGGTTTCAACGTAAAAATCATATGAATTCCTGAGAATCCGTTTAGAATCATCTAGAGCGGACTTTCCCCCAGACCCACAAAGGATGCCACTGTGTGGGTCTTCAAGGTGCCACCAACAGAGTTTAATTCTGGGGACCCGCAGGACAGTTTATGCCCCGGAATCGGACGACACTGTGGGGGTCTTCCAGGTGCCCCCGGACGCACAGTTTGTGCCCGTGCTTCAGAGCGACCCCCGCTCTCGGCTGGCTGTTGTCCGGCCTCCCCTCCTGCTCCGAAGCAAGGGCGGTCTAAGCGGCCCCCTGGGGCAAGGGCCACGTGGGCGCCGCGGTCAATCAGGCGCGCCTCCCGGCGGGGCACCTGCGCGGCTGGGGCGGGCTTGGAAAGGCTCGCTATAAAACCCCGCGGGGACGCCTGGATGGGAGCGCCGCTGGCCTGTTGCAGGTGGGCTGGTTGTTGCAGGGCTTTGGGGGGCTCCACAGGATGAGGTAAGCTGGTGTCTTTGGGAGCAGCGGCCGGGGGGGGGGGGCACTTTGTGGGGCAACTCTTAAAGAACCTCCCCTTCCTTTCTCTTTTCCCAGGGAGTTGTTGGTGCTCGGCTGCTTGCTCGGTGGCCTTTTGGGTTCGGAGCCTCTCGAGTTCCCAGGTAATCCGTCTTCCTCTTCGGACAGTGGGGAGACCCCTTCCCTGTAAATCCTTGCCAGTGACGGTCATCTCGGGGTCCTCCTAAGGAGCTCTGCGTGAAGGGTCCTGTTTCTCAAGGGTTTACAGGCATGCTGCCCTTTTTTCATTGCTTCCCTGGTCATCCCCTTCCTCTTTACTGCTTCAATAGGCTTCTAAAACCATGCCAAGCATTCGAAATGTAATGTGTGGGAATTGCTAGTTCTAGGGTGAGATGAAGAGGAGGGGGTTTGATAAGCAATATCTTAATAGCCTTAATAGGCCTCAATTAGGTTCCATTTTGGCCTTCTTTAAAGAACCCCAGGCTGCCCTCTCAAAATAATCTTAAAAGGTTGGTTATTAAGGGTGATGGTAAATGTCATGGTAATGCTTGAACGTCCCTGGTCCTAAGCTAATGGTACTCATTACCAGTACTCCCTCGAAGCTGTGGAAGTCTCCTGAGCAAAATATCTGCTTTGTGAGCTGCTGGCATTAAAGTTGTGAGCAGATTTGGCTACTGCATTAATTAATTTGCTCTGGAGCCCCATCCTTCCTGAGTGAAGACAAAAAGGTGTGAACTGGTTGCCAAAAAACCGTGCTAGCTCACGCTGACTCAGCTTAGGAACCACCAGTGTTCCCTCTATCTTTAACTTCCTAGAATCACAGAAAAAACTGACGATTATGTTGGCTGTTTCTTCTTGACCTGTTCTTCCAGAGGTACAGCTGTGGCTCTGTTTTCATTTCTAGCTGTATCAGTAGGGTGGTAGAACAGCTGTGAGTTCTGAATGCCACAGTATCTGAAACTGTTTCCTTGGGTGAGAGCTATTTAGGCCTTTCAGAAGGGGGTAGGAGCTATTCTGGCCTTTCAGAAGGGTGCCAATGCAGTTGGCTTTCATTTTAGGAATTACATTAGCTGCAACAGGTTCAGCAGAACTAGCTTTAATTACCTTAATATCCTTACCCAGACAACAGTGAGGATGATGGTGTAGTGAGGTTTGGTGGAAGTGCGTACCATATGCCATATAACGAATAATAAATATGTAATACAGTGATAGGTAGGGCCCAGTCTGTTTTTTTTGGTTATCTTTGATCAGTGGTGAGTAGTATAATTAGTAGGGAAAGATGTTCTTTCAGAGTAAGAGTCAAGTTGTAGAGTACTTGATAGCTGAATGGCTTGATCTGTAAGGCTGAGGTATGTCACAATTTTCTCTCCTAGGTGCAGCATCTTGCCAGAAGGATAAAGTACAGCTCCAGTTTCCAAAAGGACTTGAGAACATCCATTCCTGGGAAGTGAAAACTCTTGGTGTGTATACTTTGCCCTGTTCAGCTGCTTCGTTTTCCCAGCAGATGGGGTGGAGTCTAGACACACCTGGTTGTGCCCATTTTGTTCCTTAGGTGCAGCTGGGGATGAAGCGGGTGACTGTGACTATGCTGTGGACAATGAAACACGGACCCTAACTGTTCTCTATATCAACTGCGCCCGACTGGAGGTAACGGCCCACGGCTGGGTTAAAAGTTGCTGCAGTGAATTCTTCTTGGGCTGGTGTGAAAATTCTGTCTGCATTAAATGGGTCGGTTCTTCCTCTGTAAAAACTGCTGTGGGCAGGGTTGAACTATTCACCTCAGGTTTTGGGAGTGTAAGCTAGTCAAGTTCACGTGGAACACAAATGACCTTCTTGGGATTGACCTTGGCTGGACGGGTTTGGCATTCAGAGCTTGGGGAGGACTTGAGCCTGGCAAGGAAGGCCTGTGTTTCTCTGTCATGTTCCCAGCTTCCCACTAGCATTGGCATCTCTGCCAGCCTCCAGGGCAATATTCTCTTGTGGCCTTGGCTGGTGTCTCTCAAGGGCAGGCTATAGCTAGCAGGCTTTACTGAGCACAGTGGATCTTAGTTCTAAGTACACGTGCCTCTAATCTGGTCATGCCATGTATGTTTGTGAAGATGGGGTAGAGTATAAGCTGAGACAAGCTTGTTAAAGGGTTATTCTGTCATTCATACTTGTATAAGTGGGGGTGTCCACAAGGCAGGGGTGCTGAGTTTTAAAAATCCGGGGGGGGGGGGCTCTTGTGTGCGCACACGTGCCAGGACCATGTCCCCACCGCCTCCTCCCTGCCTGACCACTCCTGCTTCCTTCCCTCCCTCAGCTGGCCCCTGGACGGATGGAGGGAGGGACAGAGTGGCCAGGCCGGGGGGGGGGGGGGAGAGGCGGCGGTGGCCGCCCTAAGAAGGGCCCGGGGAGGTGCGGCGGAGGGTGCTCCGTTTTCCCGGGGGGGGGATTTTGGGGGTGGCTCGAGCCCCCCATAGTTGACGCCTATGCCACGAGGCCGTTAAGTAAATTTAGACTCAACTGTCCTGCTATATCTGGTATTTTATGAGTGGAATGTTCTTGTGCAGGGAGGTTCTACTTCATTTTGTGTTAATAGCTCTCTCACGTTGCCATCCCTGAGTGAGGGTCAAACTAGATATTTGGGGGAAAGGATGCGTCTGTATTAGATGCACATCTACTAGCATTGCCAGCCCTCCCCCCTGCTGGCGGGGTGGGATCCCCTGCTGCCAATCAGCTGGCTGGCTGGGGGGACCTACCAGGAGCAGGAAGGAGGCTCAGGCTATGTGGCTGGCAACGGGGCGATGTCACTTTTGGCGTGTACCGGAAGTGATGTCGCCATGCCAGTGCTGTCAGAGCAACACTCTGGTATTTGGGCAAAAACTCTATGGCAGGAGCCATTTTTACCATAGAGTATCAGGCCATCAAGTGTCAGACTGTCACTGTGACATTGCAATGTGATGTCACTTCTGGTACATGCCTGAAATGATGTCATAGCCCATGCCTCCTACTCCTGGTAAGCCCCATCCATCCCCCACTAGTTGCCAGGAGGGCAACCCTAACACCTACTCCCTCACATCTGACAAAGGGTAGGTATATGAACCAAGCCCTGCCCCCTCCCTGACTGTGTTGCCTGGAATCGCTTTCAAACTCTTAATTTCTTGTTGCATTCGACGGCTTGTTGTAGGGTGGCAGAGCTGGGTCCCTCCCTTATGTGCTCTTCATGATTACTCCTTGGTACGAGATCTAGTGTAGATCTTTTCCCTCCTTCCCACTCTGCCTTGGCTGTGTGCAGTTAGGCTCTAAGAAGCCCAGGAATGCATCAGTCTCCCGAAGGGGCTATATGCCTCTTAGTTGCCCCCTTCTGTAGTTGGCCAACTCTGATACTTCTCAGGAAGTTTCCCCAAAGATCTGGGGGACATTGCACAGCTGCTCTTCCCTAGAGTAGACTTTGAGTTGGTGTTAGTTCTGAGCAAGCTCCTGATGGTCTAACTTGCTGTCCCTGGCCTATTGTCTGCAACAGCATAGCAAACAGCATCTACGGCTTAAGGTGACAGAGCCCTTGAAGAACCTGACTTACAGCGTGGACTGTGATGCTCTACAGGCCGATGAAACCTCTTTGTCAAGAAGTGTAGCCAGCGCTACAAACTGTACTAAGGATTTCATGGCTGTAAGTATGTTTGTCATAGCTGGTCTGCTAAAGTATGTGGGGGGGAAAGTACGTTATGTCTGAAGATATTCTGGGTTGATTTAGTGTGATTGAATTCAAACTATTGTACCTGGTTGGTTGATGTTCCTTTAAGGCTGGAACGGGTTAGTGTTGTAAATGCCTCTTCTGCCTTGGAATGTCATCGCTGTGGCTACTTCCACTACAGGGTGACTTTCTGTGGCAATCTGGTTGCTGATGGAATTCTGTGTGGAATCACCTACGCAAGGGAAATTGCAGGCAGCCTAGGGGTAATCCTCCCCCCCTCCTACCGGTTTCCCTTTCATACCTGGTATGCATGGAAGCCCCATCCCACTGTGTTGTCACATGATCCTTAGAGTGTTCCACCTGCCCTGTTTTAATTTTTCTTTTTTTCCTGAGTGGTGTGGGGAACACTGCACAAAACCTTTAAAAACAAATACGTATTTGCAAAACCTCCAGTGGTCCGTCCCTCCCTCCCTCCCTCCCTCCCTCCCTCCCTCCCTCCCTCCCTAAGAAGTTAGCTGAGTGAGCTGTGAGTAATTCTTTTCTGTTTTTCAAAAATATGTCTGTGAGTAATGCTGCAAAGGAATTACACAATAGCTTTACAACCCTCTTGAAAAATCTCTTTAACCTTCCTCTGCCCTCTCTCTTAAAGGTGGACAGTTCTCCTCTGTTAATTGCCTTGCTGCATGAAACTACTCTTGCTGGTAGCATCCTGCCTAGGAATAAAATGGATCTTTTAAAGTTTACAATCAGATCTTTTCTGTGTGGTATGGAGAGGCTGCTAATGGTCTGAGAACAGACCATTATGTGGAATGTAAAAAAAGGAAAGAAAAAAAACCCAGCATTGATTTGGTGGCTGAAATATGGAAAATCCTTATTATAGAAGCAGCCCCTGAGAACAAATAATTGCACAATTGTCATAGAATTTGAAGCATCTTGTGTTTTTTCACTTCCCTGCATCCCAACTTGGCATGATTGAGTGCTCCTAGTTCACATATTCCAAAGGCTGGGTGTGCCCCTGTTGGGATGCCCTCGAGAAAGCCTTTGTTCAGACACTTGATGCCAGATTGTGTTTTCCCAGGAAGCAAGAGATGATTTGCAGGTCAACTGGAGCCTTGCCGCTTGAGGTTTTCCTGAGCAGCTGGAACAGAACTCTGTCCTACCTGAGTTACACCCACTTGTACCTCACCAAACATTTCTCAGTCTGTTTTTTTGAGAAACAGGCATAAAATGGAACCACTCATGATTGGCCTTGCTGATAGATTCAGGTGGATAGCCATATCGTTCTGAACCAGTAGAACAGGGTGTCGATACAGGCTGGAACTGACCCATCCAGGGCTCTTATTCAGCCCGTGAACAACTGGTCCTTACCATGATTGCCACGTGACAGAGGATGTGCGCTTTATGCCCCCGTATCCTGTCCCAGGGCTCATGTGTAAGGGCTGGGAGGGTGGGCATCAGGGAGGCGCTGTAAAGCAATACTGTGAAAGTGTGAATGTTTTAGTCGTGTTTGTATTTTGAGTGTCCTTTATGAAATTTATATCTTTGGTACCTGGCATTACATTTTATAGCACACATGACCCGGCATGAGAAAGTGGCGTTTATGTCAGATCTGGCCATCGGAACAAACGCCTCTGCAGTAGAATAGCGTTTGAGTCCAGTGGGCCCCGAGGCCCCCGAGCTTGGTTCTGGGTATCTGAGGAAGTGTGCCTGCACACGAAAGCTTATACCCAGGAGGAGATTGAACTTGTTGGTCTTAATGGTGCTGCTGGACCCAAAGTTTGTTCTGTTGACCCCGCTGGGTGCCTCAGAAGCCCATGCAGGAGCCTCATGGGGCTGAGGTCTATGTGGGGAACCAAAGGGGAGGGGGAAGTGGGGAGAAATAGGGGCCCAGCAGTGAAGGCAGGAGGCAGATGAGAGGGGGGCTGGGCCAGAGGGTTGTGGGTGCCCAAGGCCCACAGGGAGGCAGGGGGGTGAACCCTGCTCTCCTAGCCCTCCCTTGTGTCATGAGAAGGTGGCTCCTACCCTGCTTTCCCCACCACTGCCAGGTTTAGGTGAAAAAGGACCGGGAAGGAGGCTGCCCCACTCCCAGCCACTGAGAAAAGGGAAGAGGGAGCAGGCAGCCCACCAATGGCCAGCTGAGTAGGGCTGCCAGCCTCCAGGTGGGGCCTGGGGATCTCCCGCTTTTACAACTGATCCCCAGATGACAGAGATCAGCTCCCCTGGAGAAAATGGCTGCTTTGGCCTCTATGGCATTGCACCATGCTGAGGCCCCTCCCCTCCCCCAACCCCACCTTCTCCTGGCTCCACCCCCAAAGTCCCCAGGTATTTTCCAACCTGGACTTGGCAACCCTACAGCTGGGGGAGGGAGCACCTCCCAGGACAGGGCCCTGATGCTGGGGGCTGGGCTGGTTCGTGCCGGTCCAAATAAGGGAAGGAGAGGCACCGGAGAGGAGGGCCCTGAGGTTACCTGTCCCTGCCGGCTGTCGTGGGCTCCCTGCTTGGAGGATCTGAGCGCTGCCTTGCCTGCTTGCGGTTTGGGCCAGAGGTACCTCGGCTGCAGGGCGCTGCCTTGCCTCACTTGCATCAGTGACCCTCTCAAGTCCTGAAAGGATGCTCGGGGCTAAAATGTTTCCCCTTCTTTTCTGCCTGCAGGTTGTCTTCCCAAGACTCATCCCCAGTTTGCATGATGAACATGTGGTATGTAGCGTGGTTTCAACGAGTGGCGTTTCAGTGCTCTTGGGGTCCTGGCGGGCAGGGAGGCTGCAGGCTGCAGGGTATGCTGGGACTTGAGTGGCAAAAGGAGGCCCCCTTCCGGGCTGTGGCTCCCCAGGTTCTGAGAGGTGGCGAACATGTGGGAGGAAGTCCTTGTGGAGTGATGGGAAATAGTGTCCCTGAAACAGAGGACCTAAGTATTTTAGCTAATAGGTCTTCTCTGTACTTACAGCCTGGTTTTAGGGAAGAAGGGAACTCTCAAAACGTACCGCCAGCATATTAGCAGGAAAAAGAGTTGCTGGGGCAGGTTTATGGAAGACCTGGTGTATACTGGTGTTGTAAGACCACCTTCCCTTGGTAGTTTTCGTCCAGTGGGAGCTTGCAGTATACAGACCAATGGCAAGCGATGCAGATATCATGTGCCAATAGGATGTGCAACTTCCTGTTTGGGGAGCGGTCTATGTAGTAAGCTTGAGTGGTGCAATCTGAAGGGTAGCCTTTCAAATGTTCCTGTGTAGCAAACCGAAAGAAATAGTTTCTTCTTGCATCTCAGTAGAAATCTCAGCAGAAGGCTTTGGATGTTACAGGGCAAAAGGTTCTTTTTCAGATCTCTTGCAAAGCCTTTTTCAGGAAGGCAGCCTGAAAAAAAGAAGGGCTTTATTGTACAGCGTGTGGATTTTCCAGATCTGGTGTCGCATTTACTGAAGCGATTGGGCTTTATGTTCTAGGTGGCGGAGGCTCCAACGGAGTGGGTTGTATCAATAGAAGACAGAATGAAAACGCACACTCTAAGCCTTCGGCAAGCCATGCAGCAGGGGTACACTTTCCTAACGGATGGCAACCATCTCATCTTCCAAGTCTCTTTTGATGCTACTGGGGTCATTGCTTACAAGGTACAAGAGAGCAGAAGTCTGCTTGTCCTGGCGCCATGAAGCCTCCCCTGCTTGTGGTCTGTTGTGCAGTTGAAGCAGGCAGTATGGGAAATCGGCCCTAGGCCATTCCTCCTACATCCTCCCCACCCCACCCCGGCAGCCTGTGTATTATCCCACTCCTCTTCCTGAGGGTACCATAGTTGCCTTTCTTCCATGATTGTATCTTTACAACCACCCCTGTGAGGTTCATCAAGCTGAGTATGACTGGCCTGGAGCTTCTTGGCTGTATGAGGGGGGCCAGTTTTCCAAGCCTGGCCCTTGAACTAGGCCAGCACTACTCAGCCAGTTTGGTGTAGTGGTTAAGAGCACGTATTCTAACCTGGGAGAACTGGGTTTGATTCCCCGCGCCTCCACATGCATCTGCTGGTGTGACCTTGGGTCAGTCACAAGTTCTCTCAGAGCTGTTCTCTCAAGAGTAGTCCCTGAAAGAGCTCTCTCAGCTCCACCTACCTCGCAGGGTGCCTGCTGTGGGGAGGGAAAGGGATTGTAAACTGCTGTGAGACTCCTTCTGGTAGCGAAGGACTGTGTAGAAGTCCAATCTCTTCTTCTCTTCTGATCTGTGGCAGTGCTTTAGTCTGATTCCAGGAGATGCAAATGGCACCAGGCTTTCCAGATCAAGGGGTCTGTTGCCCATGGTGGCAAATAGCTGATCTGGTCCCTCTTCAGAAGGGTTACACTGTAATGAGAATCCAGCAACAGCAAAAAACTCACTGTAATAAGACATTAAATAAATCTAATAATTAAGTGAACTTGTGCATGATTATTTTTATATACCTAATGTGTGGAAATTATATACAATTACAAGGACAAAAAACATACAATTCCACAGAGGTCTATGTGCTCAATTCTGAGAAGAGAAGGCTGGATTTATACCCTGCCCTTCAGTACCCAAAGACATCTCAGAGCGGCTCACAGTCTCCCTCCCCACAACAGGCACTCTGTGAGGTAGGTGGGGCTGAAAGAGCTCTGAGAGAACTGCTCTTGAGAGAACAGCTCTGAAAGAACTTGTAATTGAAAGAACCAGCAGCTGCATGTGGAGGAGTGGGGAATCAAACCTAGGTTAGAGTCCGCACTCCTAGCCACTACACCAAACTGTTTTCTCTTACAAACAGGTAAGTACATTTTTTGTAAATGTTATGGAAACATCAACATCAAAGGGTGATGGTTGTGCAAAGAATCATCAACCAGTAAGGTTGACAGTTGTTCCAAGAGTAGTTCTACAGTCATTCTCAGTGTCTTGTTTGTGGGGCACCAGTTCAGGCTTAACTGAAAATTAATCTGGATATTCCTGTGTAGGAAATTAACCAAAACTTTTTAATGCTAGTATAGCCTCTTGGAGAAAGTTTTGGTTAGTTTCCAGGCTAAATTTTCAGTTACTGTCAACCTTATTGGTATTTATATAGACTTTGGAGGGAACACCTTGTAAATTGTTGACACTGGTCTCACTGAAGAAGTTTAGCTAAAGGCAATCTATACTTGGTGATGGTTCTTCTTTCAATGACTGATGATTTTTCTCTCAATGATTCTTTTCTCAGTGATTGTCCTTTGATGTTGATGTTTCTGTAACATTGGGAAAATTGTACTGACCTGTTTGTAATTGAGGACATAGACCTCTGTGGAATTATGTTTGTTGTCCTTCTAATTGCATATAATTTTCACACATTAGATATGTAAAAATAATCATACACAAGTTCACTTAATTGTTAGCTTTATTTAGCATCCTCTTACAGTGGGGCTTTTTCACTGTCGCTGGTGCCTCTTCAGAAACAGCGGCCTATTGCTGCCGGAAAAGACCAGTGCTTATCAGCAATGTGCCTTAAACTGGGTGAAGTCTCTACTTCCTAGAAACCGTGGAGGAACTTTTAGTGTGCTTTCCAAGGGAGAGGCGTGTATGTTGAAAGCTCACTTTCCCTTGGACTAGTGCATTTGGAGGTTATTCTCATGGTAAAGAATACTCCCAAACCCCAGTAGTATGGAATAATATGAAGCGAGATTCAGCATCCGAGTCCTCTTAGAGGTCAATGCTGTGATACTTAAGGTGAGCATCACCCCCTGGTGGTTATTCCGTCACCATCCATTCCCAGCGCACAGAAAGGTCTTGCTCGGGCCCTGAACAAATGAGAAAGGATCTGTGCCTTGAGAGCAGGGAAACTAAGTGGGCCCCGGGATTTGGCAATGGGCAGTGCATGGCAAGGACTGATGACTGTTAATGTCTTGTAGCAAGAGGGTGGCGTGCTGTACACGGTGGCCCTGAAGCTTACCTACGGGCCTCCGGAACGCCGGCTGACTGTGGAGTCAAGAATGGTGTGTGCTCCAGGTGAGACCCTTACCGAAGGGATGGGCCCTGGTCTCCGGTGTGCTTGCAGTGGGACTTCTCCCAAGTAAGGCTTGGTCTGAGCACGGGAGGAAACCGTGGCTTGCACTGACCCGGGGCTTAGGATTCAAGCACTGTTTGGTGCTCCGCCACAGTGTTTACTGGATCAGTTGAGATGTCGGTGGAGCCAGGGATGGAGATGCATGCAGTGCCTGTGAAATGGATGTCATACCTTGGGCAGATGCCAGGCTGGTCCATTGTTGAAACAAGAATAAATCTGCCGTGACTGGGCTGTAGAACCTACCAGTTTGAGGTGTGAATCTCTCTGGACCTACAGGGAGCCCCCAAATAGCCATTAGGACTTGGCCTACCGATGGGCGCTTGCAGCAATTAGGCCGGTATGTCACATGACTTTCAGGCTTCACTCCACCAGCTCTCGAGTACTTGTATTTTTGAACTCTTCCAACTGGATGGCGAGGTGCGGGGCGGGATCTTTCTCCCAGCAGCACACTCCTAGGAACACTGGCGTAGGCAGGGAAGCAAAGAAAGTTCTCCAGTGATTTGCCTGTGCAGTGGCTCATTTGTGTGACTCCCCCCGCCCCCAGTAGTTCACATTATTGCTGTCTAAGCTCCATCTTGGATATGATGTTGGACACCAGCTCTGTTGAACATATCTTCACTTCCTGCTGCCCTGGGGCCTCCGTTGAGGCAGACTACTTGCCATACCTAGCCTGTCAGTTTGGACACTGTGGTAGAATTTTGGCTATGATGTGGTGTGATTTCTGATTGGAGGGACCAGCTCTTTGTAGCGACCTGTACAGCAACTCTGCTCTCCAGCGGTGCCTTCCTCCACTAAAGTGTGATTGTTTGCAGGCATTCTCAGTCGCTGCCCCCATCTTCTGGCATAGCCTCCTAAAGGGGGTGAACCAGGCTGCTCTCTTGATCCAAAGAGGCTTTAGGATGGAGTTGTTCAGCAGGGTCTTTAGAGTTGCCTCTTAGGGCTTTAGGAGGGAGAACGGAGATGATTCTGCTGACTGTTGGGCATCCCTGATCTCATATCTATCTTATGGCTAGGGTTTGTGTTCACGTAGACGGTCTTATGTAGCTTCTCTTGGGCCCTGATATTCAGGAGAAAGTTGGGGCTTTCACGTAGCATTGTAATATTGTGGAAAATGGAGCCTGATAATGACAACTCATCTCTCTCTCTCTCTCTCTCTCTCTCTCTCTCTCTCTCTCTCTCTCTCTCTCTCTCTTCAGGCCCAGCAACATGCAACTCCACACACATGACGATCACCATCCCAGCTTTCCCGGGAACACTGTCCGCCATCAACCTAGACAATACGAACATCCCACTGAGCCAACGTCAAGCTGATGGAGTCACTGTGGACCTAAGAAGGGGTGTGAAGCTATATATCAACAAGAAGGTCCTAAAGTCTAGGGTAAGAGCTTGCAGTTGAAGGGGACACATCATGGGCCGATGGACAAGATCTGGGGCAGTTCTATGCAACCCAGGAGTCCACTGAAGGGTCTAGGACAGAGGAGACCTTTTCTTTTGTTACGAGGGCCAGCTCTGACATAAGGTGATTTCAGGTGCCACATGCCGATAGCAGGGGAATGCCAATAGCAAGCTTGATTGGATTAGGTGTGATATGCAGAGGAGGAGGAGGTGGTGTGACGATAGCAGCCAGCGTTGGTAATGAGGCAGGAAACCCAGGTCTCAGTTCCATCACAGAGGATTCACACCAGGAGGATGCAGAGAATTAATGGACGTAAGTCTGACATTAGAAGCCACAGCATTCAAGTGGAGACCTAAGAGTAGAGGTGCTCTCACTAAGGAATTTCAGGGGGAGATTAGAGAGGCTGCTGGAATGCAATTGATAATGAAGTTCCAGGAAATGCCTCCTCCTCGGTGTCCTGTCTGATTATCGATGTGTGCTTTTATTATTTGGCCACTGAAACCACTCCACTCTCCCAGAAGAAAGGACCAGTCTACGTGTTCTAATTCATAATCAGAGTCTTCTTGAAAAAATTGCATTTTGTGCCTTTTAGGGAAAATGGCAAAAAAGATCAAGATACAGGGTTGAGCTCTTACTCTACTAATATTGAGGCTGTGTGGTTTCTCCTGCTAAGCTTTGTGTCTTGACACAACCAAGCAAGATGGTTAGCAGATTAGATTAAACTGACTTGCCTGAGATTTCCCTGCACACGAAGAACATGTTCTGATGACCCTGGGAGAGATGGGAATCTTGTTATATTGAGTATTTTGGTATTTCCTTTATGTGCTGTATCTGTATATTTAATTTGTAATTTCACATTTGTCATATGAATTCTGTGAATTATTGGCTTGAAATATTTTATTTTATTTATTTTAAACACCACCCAACCATTTTGTTGTTGTCATCTTTGCTCTCTCTGGGATGGTGAGAGAGTCATTTTGGGGAGAGCTTCGTCAGCGGTGATTCCTTTATAAAGTTTCTGGTACACTTTTAAAGAAATTCTGTTTTTTTTTGTAGGCGTATATTCTTTTTTGTCAGTCCAGTCAGCTTGCTTGTAGGTTTCCTCGATATCTTCTAGACAATCTTTATATTTCCTCATTCCATGTTGTCTGGCCTGTCTCCCTTTTGATTAAGTCTTGTTGCATCAGTATTTGCATTTCAGTTTGAACAGGGTAGAAAACTTCTTCAACTACCATTTTTACAGCCACAGCCACAGTGTTTTGGATCATATTCAAGAAGCCCTGCAAAGAAACCTGCATAAGTTTAGTATCCATAAGTTCTGGTGTGTCTGGGAGTAGAGCCTCCGGCATCTCTTGCAGTCTATCAGTGTTGTTCATTTTTTCAAAGACCTGTTAAAACAAGAGAGTCTCTAGAATTATTTTCCGAGCCAAGTTTTAAAGACAACATACTAGAAAGGATATATCGACAACTATTGTAGTGATATTCAGAACAAGGCAGTGCTAACACGAGTCAGGAGAATTATCAGTTGTGTAGTCAGAACAAAATGGAGTTTTATAGTTTTAATAAAGATAAACATACATTGTTATGGGAACCTAGTATATAAGAGTCAGAATAAGATCCTTTTTAAAAAATGAAGTCTTTACAGTCTATTTATTGAATTATATATAATCCCAATGTTGATTGATCCTTTTAAAAGTCTTCATGTATAAATCCAGAAATTGTTTTGACTCCAAACAGAACTAGAAACTTCTCACCAAAGTTCAAATTCAAAAGACAGAGGAAATTTTAGCTCCTAAAAGTACCACCTTAGACAAAGTCTTCTTGCTTTCTTCGCCCAAAACATTATTTATGCAGTTGCTTTAAATCCTTTTCTTAGCTGTGGTAGAAGTAGGGGGGGGGGAGAAGAAAATTCTTCACCCCTCCCTTCCAATCTTTTTGAACTTTAAAGGGGCAGATGTTTATGTAGAAAAGTTTCTGGAAATGTTGTTCTAAGGTGTACTCACAGTGGTATGCTTTATTGGTGCTGTGGATGAGGTGCGGACTTTAAGTCCCTCTTGGTAGGTAGTGAGAGCTGGACGCTCATAGCTGCCCTGAGTGTTCTTCGTTTCTTGCTGGGGACAATCCCAGGGCTTCGCCTGCTTGCTGCCGCAAAGTGGGGAGCTTGGATCGAATCCTTTGCATTGCACCCTTTTCCAGGGAGTGCAGTGGAGTTCCGGAGCCCCCGAATCTCCTCGAAAGGAAATGAGAAGCTGGTGGTGCCTGGGAGCGAGTCCCAGCACCATCCGTCTCGCAGCGCTGCAACCCGGAAGTCTTACAATGGTTCACTTTTTGTGTGTGTTGCAGATCTACAGAAATAACGGCTGTTCCGGCTTCCAGCTTTACGTTTCCTCCCTCAAACAGAGTTTCAGCTTTCGTGGCGAAATGGCAACCATGACTACCTCCCCAGAGTGTCCTTGTGAACCAAATGCACCCTTGGGTAAGAGGAGCACGGCCTATGCTATGTGGTCTGTAGCATTCAGTCTCGCGGGGGGGTCTCAGTTGTGCAAGTGCGCCATGGCAACTTCATTGGGGGGGGGTCATCTCGTCCAACCTCCTGCACAATGCAGGGAATTCACAACTACCACACCCCTGGTGACCCCTGCTCCATGCCCAGAAGATGGCAAAAAAACCCCTCCAGGATCCCTGGTCAAATTGGCCTGGAGAAAATTGCTTTCTGACTCCAGTAGTGAGAGAGCCAGTTTGGTGTAGTGCGTGGACTCTAATCTGGGAGAGCCAGGCTTGATTCCCCACTCCACATGCAGCTGCTAGGTGATCTTGGGTCCATCATAGTTCTCTCAGAACTGTTCTCTCAGGAGCAGTCCTTGAAAGAGCGCTCTCAGCCCCACCTACCTCACAGGATATCTGTTGTGGTGAGAGGAAGGGAAGGGGATTGTAAACTGCTCTGAGGCTCTTTCAGGTAGTGAAGGGTAGGGTATAAATCCAATCTCCTCCTCTTCTCTTCGTCATACCTCTGCCTGTGTACTCAACCAAGACTTTTGTCTTCCTGAAAAGCTTGTACGCAAAGCACTTTTGTTGGACAGCTGATGGGAGATGGCTTTAGGAAAGGGTTATACTTGCAATTGAAGTAGGGTTCTGTCCCAGATTGGAAATGCCAGCAGCTACCTGCTAGCTGAACAGCTGGAGTCAAGTCCAGGAGCACCTTAGAGGCCGACAAGATTTTTTTGGGGTAGAAGCTTTGGAGAGTCAAAGACAGTAAATCTCGTGGGTCTCGAAGGTGGTCCAGGACTTGAATCTAGTTGTTCTACTGCGAACCAACATGAAATGGCTGAAATTAGGAAAGGTGTTCATGGTGTCAGGTTTAAAGAGTACCAAATCTGCTTAACAGTGTCTGGAACAGGGGTGGCCAAACTTGCGCAACGTTAAGAGTCACATAGAAAAAACGACAGACGTTTGACAGCCACAAGACATGAATAAATATCTCTCACACGTTTTTATTTGGAAAATATGCAAATTTGCTTTTTATTAACTTTTAAGTATTGAGCAGGAGGCGATGAATCCAAACAAACAGGCTTTTATTCAGTGACATTGTTCAGCTCCAAAGACAGCTCTATGAGAGCAGCACTTTCATTTATACTGTTCCAACACATAACTTTCAACAATGTAATTATATACAAGCAATACTATTGGACCCAAGCGGGGCTCAGCGATTGGGTATCTAGATTGGCTTCAGGACCAATGGGAGTCTTTATCAATCAGCCAATAGGAATTGGAGCTTTAGGATACCAGAGCCCTTTTCAAGCTATTACTGCTTCATATTCTAAACACAAACACAACATTAACATTAAATGAGACTGCCAAAAATAAAAACAAAAGGAGTAAAACAGATATTGATAATGATATTTATTTGTCCAATGATATGTATTTGCTTGCTAACGATGTTTGTTTCTGTAAGAGAAAGGTGGAAAGAAAGACTGAAAGAGGTGGAAAGAGAGAGAAAGAGAAAGAAGGCAAATCGATGGGGGGAGGGGGGGAGAGAGGAAGAAAGGGAGAGAGAAAGAAAAGTGGAAAGAAAGCAAATAGATGGGGGAGGGAAGAAGGAAGGGGGAAGAGAGGTGAAGACAAAGAAAGCAAATTTCAGCCACCCTGCTTGGAGCTGCACAATATGTGTGAAAGAGCTGCATGCGGCTCCCGAGCCATCCCTGAGTAGAAGAAATTACCTTGTCGTGACTAACCAGAAAGGTGTTACACCAGTTTGGTGTAGTGGTTAAGTGCAAGGACTGTAATTTGGGAGAACCGGGTTAGATTCCCCACTCCTCCACTTGCACCTGCTGGGTGACCTTGGGCAAGCCATAGCTCTGGCACAGCTGTCCTTGAAAAAGAGCAGTTTCTGTCAGAGCTCTCTCAGCCCCACCTACCTCACAGGGTGTCTGTTGTGGGGAGGGGAAGGGAAAGGAGTTTGTAAGCCGCTCTGAGACTCCGAGTGAGTGAAGGGCGAGATATAAATCCAATCTCTTCCTCTTCTGCTGCTTCTAACTCTTCCCTCCTTCACTTTCTTCAAAGAATTCAGAGCAGTGTTTCCAAACATTAGTGGGGGGGGGGGGGACGACTGGAAAACTCACCCAAGGACATCTGTAGCTACTGGTACAAAATTTCTCCTGTAGTGATTTCGGCTCTCTGCTTTGTGACAGCTGCCACCTGCACAAAAGATGGCCACATGGATTTTGAGATATCTAGCAGCAGCACGAAGCCTGCTCTGAACCTGGACACAGTCCAGCTCAAAGATCCCACCTGCAAGCCAGTCTTCAGATCACCTTCTGGTGACACAATTCAGTTTCACGTACCCCTCAGTGGTTGCGGGACCAGGCAAAGGGTGAGTCTTTTTGTCAACACCTGAAGTCACAAGTAACTCCATCTAGTCCTTTGGAAGCTAACTTTTCTCCCCATGTGTTCAGTTTGATGGTGATAAGATGATGTATGAGAATGAAGTGAGTGCCCTGTTAGTGGACCTTCCACCGCACAGGATATCTAGAGACAGTGAATTCAGGTAAATGACTCCAGTGAATTCAGGTAAATGATTCCAGTAGAACTGATCACAAATCTGGCAGTTGCAGTGCTCCCACTAAGCTGAGTTAGTGTGAGCTAGCTCAGTTTTTTAGCCTCCAGCTCACACATTGTTGTCTTAGCTCGGGAAGGAGGGCTCCAGAGCAAACTAATAGCCAAATCACTTGCTCACAACTTTAATGCCAGTAGCTCACAAAGCAGAATGTTTGCTCAGAAGACCAGAGGGAGCATTGAGGGTCTATTGAATTAGCATTCTGCCTCATTCTGCATGATAAAGGCAATCATTTGTATGTTCTATAAAGGGCAGGCCTGCACTTTATTCCTGATCTTCTGTGCATCTAGCTGCTTGCAGGGTCCTGGGGCTGGGGGGAAGCCTAGCCTTGAAGTGCTGATCATGGCCTTTAAGGTGAGAACCTTTTCAATAGTAGAAGGGGTACACATTCTTGAAAGTCAAAAGTGTTCCCCAAGTGGAAGTATGGGAGGTTGCAAGGTATTCCTTAAACCAGGAATTGAGCTTGTGTACTGGAAATGACTTGTACGTTTCTCAAAATAGCACGGGATGTGGAGTTCAGTGCATCTGATTTAAATCTGGGCGGAGCATCTTGAAGTGGCCCTCATGCTTGAAGTCTTGTCTTCCAGGCTGACCGTGGTCTGTTTCTATAGTAGTGACAGTGCTTCGCTGAATGCCAAGATAATCAGCCTTCCCCCTCCAGAGTTGGTCGTAAATCAAGGCCCTCTCTCCTTGGTCCTCCTCCTTTACCCAGGTGAGGTTTCTTGAGGGCCACGGGGCTCTAGTGTTTAATTAGAAGAGAGGGCTTCTTCCCAGCTGGCTTAGGCAAGCTTTGAGCAGCAATAGGAGAAAATTTTAGAAACCCACTGGCATTGTCTGCGTTGCTATGTCAGTTCAGGGAAACCCCAGAAGTGGCATAGGGTAGCTCTAGGAATCACTCTATGTTAAAACTATTTATTTATTATTTAAATTTCTATCCCGCCCTCCCCGCCTTTCGGCAGGCTCAGGGCAGCTAACAACATAGTTCCTATAAAATTCCATAAAAACAGCCATAATATAAAATACAATACGAACTTTAAAATACAATCCATGATGGCGAAATTCAACATCCTTGCCCAAGCAGCGTCACCAAACTTCTTCTGGACATTCCAATTAGTGCAGCTGGTCCATTGGCAGTTTTCAGTGGTCAGACCAGGGCTATAAGGTCGCGGCGGCCCCTACTTGAAAGCCTGGCAGAAGAGCTCCGTCTTACAGGCCCTGGGGAACTGTAAGAGGTCCCGCAGGGCCCTGATGTTATCCGGGAGCTCATTCCACCAGGATGGGGCCGCCACCGAAAAAGCCCTGGCCCTCGTTGCCGCCAATAGGGCCTCCTTAGGCCCTGGAAGAACCAGTTAGTTCTGGGAATCCGATCGTAGTGCTCGCTGGGGTACATATGGAGAGAGGCGGTCCCTTAGGTAGCTAGGTCCCTAGGGGGTTGTTTTAGGAATCACTCCAGGTTGCCAGTTCCCCTGGTCACTGGTGGGGGGTGGGGTGGAGGGGCAAGGTTGCCAGAACTAGGTTGGGAATCTCCTGGAGATTTGGGGGTGAAGCCTGGGGAGGCTCACCACTGTGGAGTCCACCCTCCAAAGCATCCATTTTCTCCAGAAGACCTGATCTTTGTAGTCTGGAGATGAGCTGTAATTCCAGGGGATCTCCAGGTCCCACCTGGAGGCTGGCATCGCTAGGTAACACCATGAGTCTGCAGCAGTTCCTAAAGCTACCGTATAACACTTCAGGGTTTCCCCAGGAGTGACACAACAGCACAAATGATATTGCAGCCCCCCAGCCCCAAATCTCATGCTGATTGTGACTTTGGGGTCAGGAAGCAATTTTTCTCCAGGCCAGTTTGGCCAGGGATCTTGGAGGTTTTTTGTCACCTTCTGGGTGTGGAACAGTGGTCACTGGGGGTGTGGGAGGGGGGAAATATTTTTGAATTCCCTGCATTGTGGAGGGAGTTGGACTAGATGACCCTTGAGGTCCCTTCCAGCTCTAGGATTCTATGATTCTGTAGCCGGGCTACACAATCTGCTATACGCAGAGCGGGTATCATATTGGCAAGTTATATGTTGGGCAACCCACTTGGGTCCAAGTGCTCCAAAGTAAAAACAGCAATAAAATGAGCCAGGGACATAGAAACAGCACAGTATTTGGCAACCTAAGTGATGCTCAGAAAATGGTCCTTGGGCTAGAAGTGAACCATAGAAGTATCTAAAAACAGGGACCCCTCTTTTTAAACGCCTGGGTGGAAATGTTTTGGCCTGGTGTCTTCTAGGGCAGCAAGGTAGGAGCCAGCGGAGCTCCAGGGGAAGGGCTTCCAGTGGTGGTCCCCAGCAGTCGGGGCTTGGGAAGAGAACTGGCGGTGGCAGCGCTGGGGGATCCGGGAGGAGGCAGTGACTTCAACGGGTCTGCCGTGTTTGCAGGTGACTCCTACTTCCGGCCTTACAGCGACAGTCAGCATCCAGTTGTAAAGTATCTGCGGCAACCCATCTTCTTGGAGGTGCAAGTCCTTAACCGCAACGATCCCAACATCCACCTGGTGCTGGATGACTGCTGGGCAACGCTGTCTCTAGATCCTGCCTCCCTCCCACGCTGGAACATTGTGGTAGATGGGTAAGAGGGGCAAATAAACAAGCATTACTGACACATTCTTACAGTCAGGGGAGGAAGGAAAAATGCAGCTCTGGAGGAATGGCTTTCATCCTAAGGTCATAACCGCACCAGTGGCCGCCTTGAATGATTTCATTGCACCGTGAGAGACGGTGGGGTGCAGTGAGTAGGGTGGCAGGCTAAGATCTTGGGTGGCTTGGGCTCGAATCCCTGCTTCCGCCATGGAAGCTTGCTGGGTGACCTTGGCCCTGGAACTCAGCCTGGACTACCTCACTGGCCTGTTGTGAGAAAATGGAGGTGGGGAAAATGATGTTCTAAAAGCAGCTTTGGAGTCTCAGCTGGGGAGAAAAGTGTGCTTAAATATAAATACATGCATGCGTAAAGGCTTAACGACCCTACATTGTATGAACCTTTGCACCCTGGAGACTGTTTCCAAACACTACATGTTTCTCTGTCTTGGCCTGAATAGTATTCCACTGAAAGGGTTATAGTGAGACTTTGCTAAGGTCATGGTCTTGGTATAGAAGAAATGGAGAATTGGCAGTGAGACCTAGGATAGTCCCAGGCATCAAACCTACCTATTAGAACTGGAGTCTTGCTTTTTCCAGAAATTAGACTCATCAAGCTTGATTAACAAGGATAAGTGCCGAGTTCTACATCTGTGTAACAGAAATGAGGAACATGCATACTGGATGGGGGGTACGCTTGTGAGTAGCAGGGTATGTAAAGATCTTGGGGTAGGGGTGGACTGTAAGCTAAATATGAGCAATCAGGGTGATGCAGTGGCGAAAAAGGCTAATGCAGTCTTGGGGTGTATCAACAGAAGCATAACATCCAAATTGTAAGATGTCATAGTCCCGCTGTACACTGCATTGGTCAGGCTGCACCTGGAGTATTGTGTGCAGTTCTGGAGGCCTCTCTGCAAAAAGAATGTGGACAGAACGGAGCAGGTGCAGAGGAGAGCGACGAGGATGATTGGGGGCCTGGAGACCAAGAAGCCCTATGAAGAAAGGCTGAGGGAGTTGGGAATGTTCAGTCCGGAGAAGAGGAGGTTGAGTGGGGACATGGTTACTCTCTTGAAGTATTGGAAGGGCTTGGAGGAGGGCAGGGAGCTGTTCCTGTTGGCAGCAGAGGAGAGGATTTGCAATAATGGGTTTACATTAAGGGCCGTAAGATTCCGGCTGGATCTTAGGGAAAACTTTTTTACGGTCAGAGTTGTGCAAGAGTGGAACCAGCTCCCTAGGGAGGTGGTGAGTTCCCCCTCACTGGCAGTCTTTAAGCAGCGGCTGGACAAACACTTGTCTTGGATGCTCTAGGCTGATCCTGCATTGAGCAGTGGAGGTTGGACTACATGGCCTGTATGGGCTCTTCCAACTCTGTGATTCTAGGATTCCCAAGGGATGGGGGTGATATGAAGAACTATCATGGGTTCAGCCTGGCAAGGCCCAGCCTGCCTTTTCAAGGCCTTGAAGGATAAGGAACGTTGCTCTCTGTCCAGGTCAGGAGCTCCACTCTGGTTTCAAAGTTTGTCTCCAGGGCTTCTCCTAGTAGCCTCACTCACTCACAGTAAGCGGAGTTGTTCCCTGCAAGTGTGAATGGCGGGGGGGGGGGGGGGGGTGTCACACAAGGAAAGGGACAGGGTGTTTTTGGACCCTGTTGAGTCTGTGGCTGAACCTTCTCCTGAGCTATTAAGCGCAGACTGGCCTGTCTAGCCCCCTTCTCCTGCTTCAGTTTCTTGGTCCCCCTGGAGAATTCCGGTTACTGGCTACTTCTGAAACGCCCACCAATGCAGGAGTTGTAAGAGCTGGTTTACAGTCTACCACTGTGAAGAAAACAACTGGTTTTGGCCCTTTCTAGGCGCGAGGTGTTGGGAGAGCCGGTATGTGAGTCTGGACCCCTTGCTCAATTCTGCAGAAGTCACATCAGTTTAAAAAGAAAATAAGAACTGCTTTATGTAGGAAATACAGACTGGATAGGGCAGCTTAGGGACAGGGACAGACTCTGTTCTGTCTCGCTAGTGATGGGTGCAGAGGCACAGAGGCCCTCTGCATCCATGATAGCCAATGTTGGAGAAACATGTCCTCCCTCTTTGTGCCCCTGAGAGAAGTCAGAGAGAGAGGAGACAGAAGGACGTTGTTTTCCTGAGAGTAGCAATCTACACTTTAATGGGTTCAGTGACAGAAGAGTAAACCAGGAGATGCTGAGTGTCTGTCTCTCTCTCTGCAACTCTCTGGTCCCTTGCTGCTTGGCAGCTGAGGCATGGGGACTTCGCACCTGGTTCTTCCAGCGTGAGGGCTCTGTGTAGAAGGGAAGCTTCCATAAAATTCTGACTCTTCCCCTGAAGTTTCCTGCCACTCCTGAAGGGCGCTCTGAAACAGCCTGGCTTCCAGTCTTGAGTCGCAACCTACAGGGGCTTAAGAAGGCTCCTGCTGAGATCTCAAAGGTACACCCCTACTTGCCCTTTTGTTTTCTGTTTTTTGTAGCTGCGATTATGAGCTTGATGCCTACAAAACGGTGTTCCATCCCGTGAGCCGTGGGGTTGCGTATCCCAACTTCCGCCAGAGGTTTGAAGTGAAAGCTTTTGCCTTTGTTTCCGGTGGCAAAGCTCTCCCCAGCCTGGTGAGTTGAACACTTTTGTCGCACATGAGGTGCGTTCCCCGCTTCCCTGGTAGAATCTGCACATTGTAGGCGGTAGTGGAATTGTGATCACTAACTTCCTGGGTTTTCCTTTCTGGGCAGGGAAATCCAGGGCAGTAAAGGATTACAGTGGATACAATGGTGCGTTCACTGTGGGCCTGTGGATCCATCCCCTGAGATAACGGAGTTTGGCACAGGGCTATAGCTGAGTAAAAGCATGCATGCTCAAAGTCCCAGGTTCAATTTTCTACTCCTCCAGTGAGAGCTACCAATACCCGGAACAGAGGTAGCCAGACCCTGTGTGACATGACTTCTGTGACATGTATGTGGAGGCTCTAGGGACAGCCAAGATACACTCTTCTTGGCATGGAAGCAGTTCTGTAGCTACAGTGGGGCATTTCGGAGCTCCACCCCCTCAAATGTGAGGCATGCCCCACAACAGCTACTGCCCCTCTCTTCCCTCCTGGAGAGTATGTGGCCCGTTGATCAGCTGGAGGACCCTTTCTCATGCAGGAAGGGAGGGAGAGGGGCAGCCACATGCCTCCCCTGAACTCCCAAGCGCAGAGTTCAGGGAAAGGCATGTGGCTGCCCCATGAGCCCAAAATCTCTGGCTACGGAGCTGCATGGAAGGGTACTAGATACCCAAAGTGTCTCTTTGTACTGAGAACAAATATGCAAGCACAGCACAGTTAAAAGCGAGCAAAACCGCAGTTTCCTTCCTACATATTATGCCTCTCTTCAGCTGGGAGAGGTTTCTTCGCAGCTTCATATCTTGAAGGTCATCGGAGCTCATTTCTCATTCTTGGGAGACCTTCAGCCAGGACCCCCACCCCCCCCCCAGCAGGGGCAGACTGGGAAACAACAAGAGCCCTGGGAGGGGCCATACACCCCCCTTGGAGGAAGGAAAGAGCAAAAACCAGTTTGCTGGCTGCTCAGCCGCTCGACATGGGGCCCAGGCAGTTGGGTCCTTGGCAGCGGTGTCTACTCACCTGCAGTCCACAGTGCAAGGATTTGTTGGCTTACCACAGCAGCAGCTGCAAGGGCCCCTGGCTGGCCACAGTGACGGCTACAAGGACTTTTTTGAATGGGATGAGGAGGACTACTCCTCACTTGGGGCTGGGATGGCCCCATAGTGGTAGGTGCCCCCCCCCGGGACTCTTCCTGGTAGCCTTAGTGTCCAATCTACCCAGCTACTGAGATATTGGTCCCCTTGCGATAGTTCTACCATCTTGTGCTGCTAAGCAAGACTTAACTGACGGGTGGTCTGCAGCTGTAATCCCCTGGTTCCAGCAAGGGAAAGCTGTGCAGGAGACAAGGCGTAAGACTAGAAGTCCTTGACGGATTATTTCTCCCCAGGTCTATTTCCACTGCAGTGCCCTCCTCTGTGACACGCTGCGTCCGGATTCTCCACTTTGCTCAACAAGGTGCCCTCCTTCCCGAAGCAGAAGAGGTAACTGCTATCTGATGCCCCCTTCCCTGGGAGGAGAACCCCGCGGAACATAGTGGAACTCATGCAAGTAGACGTGCGCAGGCTTGTGCACGAAGCCTAGATACAGAAACTGCCCTATCTTGGACTTGGAGCTTCTGTCATTTAACACTGTTAATAGAAACAGATGCTCCCCAGAGAGCCAGGACCAGCTGCAGCGCTTGGTCAGTCGTCCTCTTTAGTTCAGATCCACTGCTGGGGGGGGGGGAGTGAATGGCCCACCGTCTTTTGGTAAGCAGCCTTGAGCGGCTCAAGGCAATCTGGACTTCCTAAGCTGAAGCTGCTACTGATGGGTACCCTCAGCTTTGAATGCAAAGTAGAATGGCCTTGAAGGTAGACTCTAGGATTCGACACTTTCCATGGTCCTTGATCTATGCAATTAAATGCCAGCTGAGGTCATCTTCTGTTCTGCAGACTTGGCCCAAGGGAAGAATTCTACAACAGTGACTCTCCCTCATCCGGTCCTTCTGGTACCAGAAAAACAGCCTTTGATCAGAGGTAACTGGGCTTGGTTATACTGATGGGCTTATGGATACTGGGCCACAGCTGCCAGCATGAAGTATACGAGGTATCTGACCAGTTCAAAGGCAAGCGGTGAGGTGGATTAGTCTTGTTTGCTGAGAAATCTCGAGTCAGAGTCTCCCAGTGATGCAGGCCAATGAATTATGGGCACTGGCTTTAAAGCTTATACTTGATCATCAGATATGCTGTTGCATTAGTAGTGCAAATGAACACAAACATGTTTAGAAATTTGGTGCCTCCTATGTCTATGTTAACTGACTGACTGGTAATGGTGGCAAAGAAAGTGACGCCTCAAGCCCCCATCCCTCAACAGCCTGCTGGCAAGTCCTATGGTTGCAGACATTGCTCAGCTTGACCCTCATTCTCTCTCTGAGAACCAGATGATGGTCAGATGAAGTCAGAGGGCTTGGAAGGCCTGCATAAGTTGTACCTTGTTAGCCAAATTGCCTTGATTTCTTAATCAATATTGGGGAATTATGAATATTAATAACTGGCAATAGGCATAAACGGATCACACCTGTGTATACAGAGGTTGGACCCCTTCCAGACAAACCAGAGAATAGACAAGGAGACTGATGTAATGATAAAACAGTGTTTCTTTACTAAGAAATTATATCTCATTCAAACAATACAGATGCACACACACACATTAAGATTCTAGGAAATTAGAGAGATTAAGAGACATTTGCATGAGCAGGAGATTATTGGTTTCCTGTAGAAGGCATATTTACCTCTCCAGTAGCTGGTGTAGTCCTTCTGGGAAAATTAATGATAGGCTGAGAGAAAGATGGGGGGGAGCACATGTGCTGAACTAGCAGCAGCATGTGTAGGCCCTGGGCTGCGCAGACCAAGAGTCTTGAAGGTAAGGGAGGGCAGGAGATCATCGAAGCAAAAGAGAGCTGGCTGCTGGGAGCTTTCTTTTCTTGGGGGGTGGTCTCTGGGGGCAGGTCTGGCCAGATGCCTGTCCTGAGACCACCCCTTGCTGGTCCACCCACTAGCTCTTGTCCAGTGGGAGAAGGGGGGTTGGGCAATGTTAGATTCTACCTAGCATGGTCAGAGGAATACCTGGGGCCGGAAGCTGACATCATCAGCTAGGAGCATTGTCTTGTAGATGGGATTAACCTCTCTGGGCAGCCAAACCGGTTTTTAGCTGGCCAAGTCCATTGTTTCACTGGTCAAGGAATGTTGGAGGGGGGGGGGGGTTTGCAGCCTGCGATGTGTAGAGAACATGTAATGGAGTTCATGAGCACATGTCTTTAGCCAGAGACAAGATGGCTATTTTCTGTGTAAGTGTCTTTGTGTGTTAAGAGAAGCCTCCTGGAGTTGGCAGCCTTGGAAAACGCTGTCTCAAGCATTTGCTGGAGTCATTTGCAGCTAGTTTTTCTCTTAGGTTCTTCTTCCTAGTTTCTCTCACACAATTAGCAGTTCATTTATCACTTATGAATTTATCATTCATAAGAGTGCACAAGCACCTTGCTGACTTACAACCTCACTTCATATATGCTCCAGTTATTTTGTTAGCTGACCAGATAATGGGGTTCCATCAGCCAAAAGTGAACTTGGCCATAGGCTTGGCTTAACCTAGGGCAAGTAGGGTAGATTGGGGATAAGGTAGACCAGAGAATCTGGGTAGTGCCACACGTCAGGTTCAAATCTCAGCTCATACCGTGGTCTTGGGCCCGTTTTCCCTAGCCTGATTTAATTTGTAGGATGGTAGTAAGAAAATTAGGCAGAAACCGCATACCCCACCACAAACTTCTTGAAGGAAAGAAAGGATAAAAATGAAATGAATAGACATGGTTTCTGCTGGTCAGATCTAAGTAGTGGGATCAAACTTTATTTGGGGGTAATGGTGGACGGGTGCAGTGCTCCCTCTAAGCTGTGGAGTCTTGTGAGCACAACATCTGTTTTGTGAGCTACTGGCATTAAAATTGTGAGTGAGCAATTTGGCTACTGCATAAATTAGTTTGCTCTGGAGCCATCCTTCCTGAGCAAAGACTAAAATCTGTGAGCTAGAGGCTAAAAACTTGTGAGCTCGCTCACACTAACTCAGCCTAGAGGGAACACTGGACGGGTGTAAATCTTGCCCTTTCTTCCGCAGGTCAACAGAAGCAGAGTGAAGGCCTCTGGGTGACAGCCACCTTGACGATTGCCGTGGCTCTTGGGCTTGTGGGTACTGCAGCTGTGACGCTAGCTCTGTTCAAGATCCAAAAGAAGCAGAATCAATAAAATTAGTTTAAAACAAGTCTTGCTGCTTAAACCATTTCTCTGTTGGCAGTGCAGGGGCTTACTGAAAGTCCTGGAGCCAAAATCTTTGTAGATAGGGCTGCCAAGTCCAACTTGGGAAATATCTGAGGACTTTGGGGGTGGAGCCTGGAGAAAGGAAGTGACATCATTTTGTGATGTCACATCCTGTGATGTTGCTTCCACATGCTGACACATGAACTCATGAAGTTTCCTAATACTGAGCTTCTGCTGCTGCCTTGAGCTTTATAGGCTTGCAAGCAGCATTACCCAGACTGTGACTTTTATGCCACTGTTTTTTGTCGCTGAACAAGAGTCAGTGTTATGTAGCAGTCAGTTTGTTTGGCTGGGATCTGGGAGAGCCTGGCTCAAAACCCTGCAGTGCCATGGAATCATTTTATTTAATACTGAATCAGGCCATTGGTCCATCAAGGTCAGTATTGACTACTCAGACTGGTAGTGGCTCTCCAGGGTTTCAGGCTGAGATCTTTAATGTCACCTATGACCTGATCCTTTTTTTAGCTGAAGAGGCTGATACCTCCTGCATGTCAAGCAGATGCTCTATCACTGAGCAATGGCCCTACTGAATCCTTCCTCATCTCGGCAGAATATGAAGCACTAAGTGCTGTACAAGTGCTAAATATGATTTTCATATCATAAGAACAGGAGAGAAGCCACAGTGGATCAGGCCAACAGCCCATCCAGTACAACACTCTGTGTCACGCAGTGGCCAAAAATACCAGGTGCCCTCAGGAGGTCCAGCAGCGGGGCCAGAACTCCAGAAGCCCTCCCACTGTTGCCCCCCCAAGCACCAAGAATGCAGAGCATCAGTGCCCCAGACAAAGGGTTCCATTTAGACCTTGTGGCTAATAATAGCCACTGATAGACCTCTGCTGGATGGGGACAGAGAGAGAGAGGCAGACAGACAGACAGACAGACAGAAAAAAGAAAGAAAGGGGGAGGGGGAGAGAGAGAGAAGGAAAAGAGCAGGCAGACCCCAGCAGCTTACCCCAAGCAGCTTACTCCAGCAGCAGGCCACATGCAACAGCAGGCCCTTCAGCAGAAAGAGCCTCTCTGGGCGGGACTCTCTTGCTCTTTCTTAAAGGGGAAATGTCTGTTGAGGCTTTTTACTGCAGGGCAGGCTCTCTGCAGACATTTCCCTTTTAAGAGGCCAGGCCAGGCTCCGACGTTTCCCTGCTGGCAGCCATTGCCTCCCCCGGTGGCCAATTCTGAAAAAGCGGGGGAAAGCTTTAAAAATCGGTGCTTCCCCCGCCCTACCCGGGGACTTGGCAGCCCTATTTGTAGAGCTGGAATGGCTCTGAAGTAAATGGTCTCTCTCTGTTTTCAGGAAAATCTATACTCTCTTAGCTGTACTGCTTCAGAGCATTCCAGCTATAAAGAGTTGGCTGCTTCTGTTATGGCTGGTGCCCCTCGAGGTATAGATCAGAACTTCTGCATGCTTTTAAGTTCACACCCAAACAGCTTTAGACCCGCTCTGCTGCTGACTCTGAAAGAGTCAGTGCTGAACTGTCTCCCACTATTGAGTGACTCCATCTTGCCATCCTGCTCATCTTGTTTGCATGTGTGACGGCCAAGCCTGCCAACTTCCAGGAGCTCTCCCAGAATCACTACTGATGTCTCGGTGGCAGATAGTTCCCCTGGAGAGAATGGCTGCTTTGGAGGGTGGACCCTGTGAGAGTTATGTCCCACTGTGGTTCTTCAACCATCCCAAATCTCCACACATTTCCCAACCTGCATCTGGCAACCTTAGTGATACCTAGGGTTGCCAACTCCAGGTTGGAAAGTACCTGGAGATTTTGGGGGTGGAGCCTGGAGAAGGGAGAGATTTCAGCAGGGCAATAATGCCTCTAGAATCCACCTTTCAAAGAAGCCATTTTCCCCAGGGGAACTGATCTCTCTCACCTGGCAATCAGTTTGAATTTGAGGGATCTCCAGGCTCCGCCTGGAAGTTGGCAACCATGGTGTTGTCCTTGTCCTTCCCACATGGAAGAATCATGGCTGTAGAGTCTCATGACCCAGCAAGTGGTTTTCTGCAGCCTACTGGAACGTCCCACATTACCCTGTTAGTCTCCATGATGGCATTCATTGGACAAAATCATAGAATGTTGGAGTTGGAAGGGACCTTGCAGGTCATCTAGTCCAACCCCCTGCACTCTGCAGGAGCAGAGCCGAAAGAACATACCTGAAAGATGGTTGTCCAGCCTCTGCTTGAAAACGTCCAGCAAAGGAGCATCCACCACCTCCCGAGGCAGTCTGTTCCACTGCTCAACCAAGTTTTTCCTGATATTTAGCCAGTATCGACTCCCTTGCAATTTCCACCCATTAGATCTAGTCTTGCAATCCCGAGCAAGAGAGAATAGGTCTGCTCAATCTTCAAACCTTTGAAGACTGCAGTCGTGCCCCCTGTAAGTCTGCTCTTTGCCAGGCTCAACAAACCCAGCCGATGCCACGGACCTCTGAATGGGGAAGAGCTTCCAACGATTCCAAGGGGGGGGTGTCTGTCCTGCATTGTGCCTGGATCCGGGATCTGCTCCGTGTCTGCCTTCCCTCCTCCTCCCAAATGCTTCTAGCCGCTCTGGCTGAAGAAAACGGGAAGCAGGGAAGTGAGAGTCCTGCTCAAAGTAGTCAAGGATCAGATCTTGGTTGGTTAACCAAAGTTCTTTATTTCCAATCTCTACATTAGTACAGCTTCTCGGATTATTGTCAGAGATGAGACAGATAATACAGGCAGGTCTATTATACCATTCCAAGGAGTTTGAATTACCCATAGGTAGCCAATCACTATAGGGGAAAATTGGCGGGCAAAGAGGAGTTCTGACCGTTTGGTTCTCACAGGAAAGAAAGTGAGGTGTCAAGCTGTAAATTTCCTTTCCCAAACCAGACCCCTCAGATGTTACCAGTTCACATAACAATCAATGGCCTCAAGGCTTTTGCATGTGATAAGAGATGAGAGGTATCCTCCCTTGAAGTCTCAGCCGGGGCAGCTGGAATGCGGAGGCAGGGATGTGAGAGGCCTCCTTGTTCTCATACATTACAGATGTCACCCTCCCGCTTTATTTGCTACAAACTCCAGGCCTGGTCAAGCAGTAGAACAGTAGAACATGGCAGTTACAAGTACAGAATAAAACATAGGGTAACATAAAGGGTACAGGCATGATTACTATGATGTCTGAATTAGCAGATTCTGACACACTGGCCTCCTCATAATTACCTTCACCTGGGCTTATCAGGAAACATTTTATGAAAAATTCTAACTAGTTTGGGAGCATGCACATTTTCAGAACGAATCCATTCATTGTGTTCAGGACCGAAATCAAGCCATCTAACTAAATAATACAATCGGCCCCTACGCATCTTAGAATCAAGAATCTCAGTTATCTCGAAATGAGGGGCCCCCTCCTTCATCAGTGGAGGAGGAACTGGAGGAACTGGATGCCATGCATTCAGCCCAGGATCTTTCTTCAGCAAGCTGAAATGAAAAACAGGATGCACAGAACTCAGTGATTTAGGCAGTTCTAATTCAAAAGACACATCTGAAATTTTTCGCAACACTTTGTAGGGCCCCACGTATTTCCATCCCAGTTTTCGACTGGGTTGCAAGCCATGTATATTTTTTGTTGAAAGATAGACAGAGTCCCCAGGCTGGAGATCCCAGCCCACCGCTCGGCCCCGATCCGCATATTTTTTGTAGTCCTCTTTCGCTTGGTCCAGTGCTTTGGCTATTAGTGGCCATGAGTCTTGTAATGTCGCCCACCAACTCCTGAAATCCGTTGGGGGGGCATTGGGCACATTCTCAATGGTGGGCAACGGTTTTCCTTCAAAACCTCCCACGGCCATGAAGGGGGAGACGCCCGTGGAAGAATGCACTGCATTATTATAGCTGTATTCTGCAAACGGCAATAAATCCACCCAATTGTCTTGGTGGTAGTTGGTGTAGCACCTTAAGAACTGTTCCAGGATTTGATTAGTTCGCTCGGACTGTCCATCGGTTTCTGGGTGGTAACCCGAGCTTAGTGCCGGTTCTATGTCCATCAGTTTTAGGAGCTCCCGCCAAAAGTTGGCAACGAATTGACTGCCCCTGTCGGATACCACCCTCTTAGGAAAAGCGTGTAATTTAATCACCTGGTTGAAAAAAGCTTTAGCCATTCCCTTGGCCGTGGGTAGCTGTTTGAAGGGGGTGAAATGGGCTTGCTTCGAAAATGTGTCCACCACCACCCAAATGACAGTTTTCCCTTTCGAGGGTGGCAGATTAGTAATGAAGTCCATAGCTATCGCCTCCCAAGGGCGGGAAGGGGTAGGCAAAGGATGCAAGAGTCCCGGAACCTTTCCCCCCCTCTTTTTGCACATTAAGCAAGTTTGGCAGGCCGAGACGAAGTCGGAAACATCCCGGCGCATGCGCGGCCACCAAAACTGACATTGAATTAAGTTAAGCGTCTTTAGAAACCCAAAGTGCCCAGCCAGTTTGGAAGAATGGCACGCCAGTAAAACATCCTTACGCTTGTTTTGAGGCACCACTAATTTGTCCCCATGGTACCAACACTGGTTTTCCCTCCTCGAACATTCAGCTAGTGTTTCCAGTTCCTCGACTTCCTCGGGAGAATACTCCCCCCCCCAATCGCACGCCTCAGTGTCTACTGGAGCTCGTTTGTGCTGACTTCTAGTAGTGACTGCCCCTCCCAGCTGCTGGGGGGAGAACATGGAGTCGAACACCTCTTCTTTCACGCTCTCGTGTTGGGGCAACCGGGAGAGTGCGTCAGCTAAAGAGTTGGCCTTCCCAGGGAAGTGTTTTAACACAAAATTAAATTTCGAAAAGAAATCAGCCCACCGAAGCTGCTTCGCATTTAGTGATCTCTGCGTGCGCAGCGCTTCTAGGTTTTTATGATCGGTCCAAATTTCAAACGGGGTTTGCGCCCCCTCTAGCCAATGCCGCCACGTAGTGAGAGCTAGCCGGATAGCCGCGGCTTCCTTGTCCCACACTGACCAGTTTCTTTCCGTGTCATTAAATTTTTTGGAAATGTAGGCTAGGGGGTGTAGCTTCCCATCCGGCCCTTGTTGTAGAACGCCCCCCCCCATTGCCACATCGGAAGCGTCTACATTAATTATGAACTCTTTGGTTTCGTCTGGATGGGCTAGGATGGGTTCAGAAGTGAAAAGGAGTTTTAGGGTCTCAAATGCTCTTTGGCACTCCCCATTCCAGGCGATTCTCTCCCCAGGTTTTCCGGCTTCCGAACCCCTTCCCTTGGTTTTCAGCAAATCCGTCAGGGGGAGGGTAACTGTTGCAAAGTCTTTGATGAACGTTCGATAAAAGTTACAAAATCCTAATAGGCTCTGCAATTGTTTTCTTGTTCGCGGAGCTTCCCACTGGACCACCGCCTCCACTTTTGCTGGGTCCATTTCTAATCCCCTCTGGGAAATGCGATACCCTAGGAAGTCTACTGACTCACGGTGGAACTCGCACTTTGACAACTTAACATACAGTTGGTTTTTCAGCAAGGTGGAAAGGACCTCCCGTACTAATTTCACATGCTCTTTCTTATCAGCAGAGTAAATCAAGATATCATCTATGTAACATAACACCCCCTTGAATAAATGCTTGTGCAACACTTCATTTATCAAACTCATAAAGACCCCAGGAGCGCCACTTAAGCCGAACGGCATCACCAGGTATTCGAACTGTCCCAATGGAGTGTTGAATGCAGTCTTGAACTCGTCCCCCTCCCTTATGCGCACCCGGAAATAAGCGTCCCGGAGATCTAGCTTGGTGAATATTTTTCCCTTGGCCGCTTCAGTCAATAAGTCTTTTATTAATGGGAGGGGGTAGGCGTTAGAAGTGGAGACCGCATTTAGTCCCCTGTAGTCCGTGCACAAGCGTAGCCCCCCGTCTTTCTTTTTCCGGAACAAAACGGGGGCGGCAAAGGGGGATTTCGCTGGGCGGATGAAGCCTCGCTCCAAATTCTTGTCTAGAAACTTTCGTAGCTCCTCCCGCTCTAAGGGGCTCATGGAGTAAAGTTTTCCTTTGGGGAGTTTCTCGCCCGGGAGCAGCTCTATAGCACAGTCTGACAGTCTGTGGGGGGGGTAGCTCATCCGCCTCGGTCTCACTGAAAACCTCCATCAGGTCTCTATACTCCCGGGGGACCGTGGAGGGGGCGAGGGCAAGGGCAGCCGGTCGGGGAGGAGAGTTTGGTGGTTCCGGTCCCCACTCAGAGTCCCATTTGTGCGTCAGGCACCGGTCGTCCACCCAGGAGATTTTCCCTTCACTCCATTTGATGTAGGGGTCGTGCGAACTCAGCCAGGGGCTTCCCAGCACCATGGGGAACTGGGCATTTGGGGTGATGACAAAAGCTCGCTTCTCCCAATGCTCCCCGGTTCTCACAATCAGGCCCTCAGTTTCAGCTACACACTCTTCTTTCATTTCCGACCCATCCATTTGCGTGAATTTTAGGGGCTCGGCCAGCGGGGTGACTTTTGGTCCCAACCCTTCCACCACTAAAGGGCTAATTAAGTCCCGAGTACACCCAGAGTCAATTAGGGCGTGGACCCTCATGTGCGTGCCCGATCCCGGGGTCATTACAGTCACTACCATATATAACGGGGCCAGGGATGCTCACCGGAGATGGCGCTTCTTGGCTGGGGACCTGCAGTTCTGCGCCGCTCACTGCAGGCCGTTGGAGTTTCCCGACATCTGCGTTTCCATCAGCTCCAGCTCCCCTTGTTCGCTCGTGGATCCTTCCAGTTGCAGTGCCCGGGGCTTGAGTGGGGTCTTTCCTCAGCTAGGAGTGCTCCCCGCCACCGGTGTAGAGGTCTTCGGCCCCTTTCCTCCCCCCCTTGGGCACGCTGAGGCGAAGTGGCCACTCTCCCCGCATTTCATGCACAACCCTTGTCGGAAACGGGCATCTCTGATGTCTTGCACACTGGGCTTCGGCTTCGCTCTCGGCACGACTTTGCTGGCCGCTGTAGCCGACGTCCCCATCTTGATGAGGGTGAATCGTTCCTCCACGTCTGTCGCCGCCCGCATCCAGGTGACCAACGTCCCCGGGCGACCCCCCAGTAGGACGGTTTCGTAGATTTCAGGATTGAGACCCTCTCGGTACTTTTCCATGAAAAGTTCCTCGGGCCAGCCATGAATCTTGGCCGCGATGCGCCGGAACTTATCGGTGTAGTCCCTCACCGTGGACCTCCCCTGGAACAGCTTCCGCAGTTGGTTCCGGGCCTTTTCTTCCCCCAGGGGGTCTTCGTATTGGTGTCGGAGGGCCCACATGAAGTTGTTCAGCGAGCGTAACTCAGGACCGGGGGCATCGTGCAGGCTCACATACCAATCGCTGGCGGTGTCTTTCAGCTTGGACCCTATGTAGCCAATCCGCTCCCTCTCGGTGGGGTAGAGGTGGCCCCAGCTGTCCAGGAACCGCTCGATCTCCAACAGGAAGAAACGCAGCTTCTCGGGGTCCCCATCGAAAGTAGCCGTCAGAGGGTCGGAGGGGGCCGGGCGAACGATCGGCCCTGCCGGCACCGGGGCCGGCGCCGGGGCGGGACCGGGCACCTGTGGAGGGACGACTGGTGGAGCCGGCGGTGGCGGCGGCCTCGGCTGCACGGGCACCTGTGGTTGAGCTGGAACTCCTCCGGGAGCCGCCGGCGGCTGCTGGACTCCTGTCGTGGGGGCCAGAAGAGCCTCTTGCATGACCCTCATAGCGTCTCGAAATTGGTACTGGAGATCGAGGGCCAATTCTCGTAGTTCGGCGGTGAGTTGGAGCCGTAAATCTCCCATCATCCGGTCTAGGGATGGCATCTGGTCTCCCCGATACGGATCGGGCCCATACGGGCCGGTCCTCTCTCCTTCCATGGGCGGGCGACGCGGATCTCCTCCGTAGATCTGCTCGCAGTCCTCTCCCAGGTAGCTCGGCCTCCCTCGATTGAGTTGATCGCCAGGGAATGAAACCCGTGCCCCTTTCCAGTCGTGCACCCAAGAATCCACGGTCCCAAGACCGAACTGGCTCCAGGCGTACTTCGGGGTCACGCTCTGAAGAGGAGGTAGGCGCGGGATGTAGTGAGCCCCCTGAATTGTAGTCACCGGTACTTCGGGCTCCCCTCCGCTGCCTCCACCACCGTTCCCCTGGTCCACCGGGGTGGTGGGGGTATCTTCGGGGGTAGTAGGGATGGGGACCGTGTCGTCGTCTGACATGGTCAGGAACGGCTAAGTCCCAGTCACAGATCTCTGACAATCTGTGAGAGTCCTGCTCAAAGTAGTCAAGGATCAGATCTTGGTTGGTTAACCAAAGTTCTTTATTTCCAATCTCTACATTAGTACAGCTTCTCGGATTATTGTCAGAGATGAGACAGATAATACAGGCAGGTCTATTATACCATTCCAAGGAGTTTGAATTACCCATAGGTAGCCAATCACTATAGGGGAAAATTGGCGGGCAAAGAGGAGTTCTGACCATTTGGTTCTCACAGGAAAGAAAGTGAGGTGTCAAGCTGTAAATTTCCTTTCCCAAACCAGACCCCTCAGATGTTACCAGTTCACATAACAATCAATGGCCTCAAGGCTTTTGCATGTGATAAGAGATGAGAGGTATCCTCCCTCTCCAGGGAGGGCAGCTGGAATGCGGAGGCAGGGATGTGAGAGGCCTCCTTGTTCTCATACATTACAGATGTCACCCTCCCGCTTTATTTGCTACAAACTCCAGGCCTGGTCAAGCAGTAGAACAGTAGAACATGGCAGTTACAAGTACAGAATAAAACATAGGGTAACATAAAGGGTACAGGCATGATTACTATGATGTCTGAATTAGCAGATTCTGACACCAGGCCTCCTGTCTGGACCTGGCTCCTCAAGGCCAGGGCTGAAGCCAGGATTTTTCATTTGGGGGGGCAATTTTTTTTCTTGTGGGGCACCCATTATGCTTATATTTGAAAATCATAACTAGAGATTTTGGGAGGGGAGCCTGAGGTGGCCGGGGTTAGGGGAGGGGAGGGACTCCAATGGGAGATGATGCCATAGAGGCCACCTGAAGATCAGGTGTAATGCCAGGGGCTCTCCAGCCACCACCTGGAGACTGGCAACCCCAGGAGAGAGATTGGCTTTTCCACCAGCATCAACAAACCCCTCACCCCCCTGCCATGGACAGTTATGGGAGAGAGAGAGAGATTGGCTTCTCCACCATCACCGCCATGCCTTCTCCCTCCCTCCCAGCAGTGGGGAGGCTGGGGAAGGAAAGGAAAGCTGCCCTCACTCCCCTCCTTCCTGATGTTAAGCCTAATAGCTGATTGTCAGGGAATGAAACTGACCAGAAGCTGCTGGGCGGCTTCCCTTCCTTTCCCCTGCCCCCCTGCTGCGGGGCTAGGTGCACTGGGGGTGGGAGTGTCTCACACCATCAGGCAGTGGGGCAGGGCTTGTAGGTGGTGGGGCTCTGCCCCCCAAATGCTCCACTGTGGCCACAGGCCTGCTCAGAGCTGCTCTCCCTCTTGCCTCTAACTGGCATTACAGTCTCTGGGGGGAAGCAGTGGGGTACTCCGTCATGCTAAAAGGAAGGCTTATTAGATTCTCGCTTCAGTTCCCCTTGGGCTGTTAGCCACGTGTGCCCTACAAAGCAGAATGGAAATATGATTCTTTCCCCCCGTCCCACAGAACAAAATAGCTGTTCCGTTAATGACAAATGGGTGTGGGTGTGCGCTTGGCTGCTTAATTGTTTCTGCTGCCTTCAGCTCTGGCCACATTCCTCAACAGTGAGCAAACGGGAGCTGATGGAGCTTTTGCCCTGTCAGCGTCATTGCCCTTTCTTCCCAAGACGAAGACGCAGATGGAATTGGAACCCGTTGCTGCAGAGATGGTATTACTCACTGCAGGGAGCTTGTTAGCATTTCTGTCTGCAGCCAGGTCAAAGTGGTAGTCTTACAACTATTTTGTTTTTTTTGGGGGGTGTTTGTGTGTGTGTGTATGTGTGCTTGCAGGCCTGGAAGTCATGGTGACTTCTGGGGACCACTAGTGGGGCTAGGATGTTTTTTTCCCCAAAAGGTGACTTGATTGTCTGCCTCTGCCTCCCTGCCAGGTATTTTTCTACAGTTTCCCTTCCAAGTATTTGCCAGGATTGGCCCTCTTAACTTCCAAGATCTGAAGAGATTGGGCTTTGGGTGCACTTAGCAGCCGGAGCCAGGTAGAGGCTGGACTTGGAGGTGGGGAGGGGGAGAGAACCTGGTTTTCTAAGAGACGTCTTTCTGCTGTGTGCTAGTTCAGTGTCTTTGGAAACACCTGGCTCTCCTGGTCTCCTTGCCAGTTCAGTCTTGGCCTTGGATAAATCTGTTCTCCTGGGTAGTGTGAGAATGAGTGTTTCTGTTTTTTAAAAAATATGTGTGTTGGGGAAAATATATGCTTCAATTCCTTTCTGGGTGAATTGTAATGGCTTTCTGATTCTTGTAGGAGAAGAGTCCTCACTCTTTTGGAAGGGGGCCACTTCTGAAGCTGCTGTACTTTTTGGGGGGGGGGGGGGGTTGAGGAAACGTTTGCAAAATAACTCCACGCTATTTCTCCAAACCAAGTAACAAGAATCTAACATTAATTATGACCAGCTCATGTTTTATTTTTGTGTATATATTTACAAGAGAATTGCAGAGCCAACGGGCGTTATTTGGCAGCTGCTTGGAACACACGCAGTGCAGAGGCAAATCCAAACACCCCTCCCAGCCTCCCCATCCCATGAGCCAGGAGGTCCCTTGTGAAACGGACTCCAGTTTTCAGCTCTTGGGTGTTGGGCAGTCCACTGCCATTCACAACTCAGCTGTTCACCTCCCACCCTCTTCCCGTGGGCTAATCTCAGTCCTTAAGTTCCCTGCCACCCCTCACTGAATTGCCACTGCCTTTTTAGAGGGACAGTGAGACCCCTGTGGCCAAATCTCCCTGTTTGAAGATAGAATCCCAATTTTCAGGGCGTCCCTGGAAAGTTGGCAACCCAAGGATCTGGGCCTTCTCTTGCCTTCCTGGGCTTCCCCCCCCCCCCCCCCCCCGCTCTTTGGTACTGTGCAGAGGGGTCAGAGCACGACACATTATTAACCCAAATATAAGGATTTATTTAACTATTTACACAATTGTGGAGCAACCCCCCTTCCCCCATGAATGAGACCCACTGTCAGGGTAGTCACATACTATGAACCAACAGGGCATAAATCAACAGGGGTTAAACGCAATCCTCTCTCCCTACACACAACACTCTCTACCCTCTCTGTCTCTGGAGGTTGTGGGCTCAGGATAGGGTCTTTCCTTGGACCGGCCTCCAGTTCTGCTTCAGCCTCTCTCTTTCTCTTGCCCAAGAGAGCAGGGAAACTTCCGTTCATTCCCCAGTCCAGCTGACTGTCAAATGGCTGAACTTCTGCTGCCTCCCCGGGTTCCCCACGTCTCTGGCTTGTGGCCTGAACACCCTGATCAGCCTAGAGCATCCCTGACAAGGGTTTGTCCAGTTGCTGCTTCAAGACTGCCAGGGAGGGGGAGCTCACTGCCTCCCCAGGCAGCTGATTCCACAGTTGCACAACTCTTCCTGTAAAAAAGTTTTCCCTAAGATCCAGCCAGAACTTCCCGCCCTTAATTTAAACCCATGATTGAGAGTCCTCTCCCCTGTCGCCAACAGGAACAGCTCCCTGCCCTCTTCTAAGTGACAGCCCTTCCGATACTTCAAGAGAGCAATCCTGTCCCCCCTCAACCTCCTCCAGTCTCAACATTTCCAAGTCCCTCAGCCTTTCCTCATAGGGCTTGGTCTCCGCACCCCCCCCCCCAATCATCCTCGTCGCTCTCCTCTGCACCTTCTCCATTCTGTCCACATTCTTTTGGAAGTGAGGCCTCCAGAACTGCACACAATACTTCAGGTGCAGCCTCACCAATGCAGTGTACAGTGGGACTATGACATCTTGCAATTTGGGTGTTATGCCTCTGTTGATACACCCCAAGATCTCATTAGCCTTTTTTGTTGTTGCATCACACTGGCTGCTCATATTTAACTTATGGTCCACCCGTATCGCAAGATCTTGTTCACACACCGTGCCTGCCCAAAAGTATACTCCCCATCCAGAATGCGTGTTCCTCATTTTTGTTACCCAGATGTAGAACTCGGCACTTATCCTCGTTAAATTACATCTTGTTCACACCCGCCCTCTTTTCCACTGTGTTCAGATCTCATTGAATACTATCGCTGTCTTCTATGTGTTTGTTGCTTCTCCCAATTTGGTGTCATCTACAGATTTAATGAGTAGCCCCTCCACACCCTCATCCAGGTCATGTATAAAAACACTGAAAAGTCCTGGGCCCAAAACCGAGCCCTGTGGCACCCCACTGGACACCTCCCTCCATCCAGATGAAATGCCAGTGACAACCACTCTCTGACTGCGGTTCTCCAAGCAGTTCCCTGGAGAAAAGTGCCACTGGACCTGAACTTTGTTCTGTTCCTTCAGACCAATACAGCCACCCACCTGGATCTATACTGATTGAGAAGTAAGCAATAGACGAAGTGTTTCCTTGCAGGGAAGAAAATCAAAGCCTTGAAGTCTTGTAGAATAATTTGAGGGAGCAGTGCTGAGTCCAAGTCGTGGGCCTGTCTGCTGGCAGTTTCCCTAGTGTTGAAATGGCTTGACTGGTGGAGGGGGGGGTTGCTGGTGGCGTTAAATGCTGCAGTCTGACTCCACTTATTAGTCTCTGAATGCTGGCTTGCTTTGAGGGGCACGCGTTCTTTATTCTCAAGGGTTGCCAAGTTAGGTGTGCATGAAAGCAAGTCCCTGGTGGTCTGTTTCAAATTGTGCCCTGCCTGGTGCACCATTTGGTGGAAGGGAATTAGTTGTCTCAGAAGGTGCTCAGCTCTGCACTTAGGATGGCTTGCTAATCAAGTAGGCTTTCCCTTGAGCTCCTCCTGGTCTGCCTTCCCCAAAGTGTCTGTTCGGAACTGACCCAGCTTACCTAATGCTGATTCGTAATAGCTGCTCAGAGGCCAAGCTTAAAAGTTGTCTGCTTACGTTGGCAGAGCAAGAGTCCTGCACCTAGATATGCATGGGGCAAGTATGCCAGTGGTAGAAGACAGAAGGGGTTTCTTTTCCTCATACTCTCCTTTTCTTTATTTCCATTCATTAATCTAGGTAAAAGTACATTAATGGCCTACTGTGGCTCTGGCTAAACAGGGAGAAATATCTATGCATTAGATGTTGCTATAGATCGGCTTTTCTGAAAACCTGACAGCCTTTCTCCTCAAAGCTGGAGCATTCCTGGCCGTTTATTTTCACCTGCCTCTGGAGATAGTGGGCTCCCCCTCCCTGGCAGTCTTTAAGCAGCAGCTGGACAAACCCTTGCAGGCCAGGGGTGTCAAACATGCAGCCCGGGGGCCGGATCAGGCCCCCGGAGGGCTTCTACCAGGCCCACACTGGAACTGGCCATCTCCTGCTTCCAGTTCTGTTGCTGCTGCAGCTGCTTCACCAGCTTGCTTCGCCAGACCTCTCTCAGTCGCTCAGCCATTTCATGTTTTCCCCTGGGTCCTAGACGCAGAACTCTGAGCGTGACATTTCTGTGGCGAATGTCAATAAATCAAAAGTAGTTCTGCAGCTTATAGATACAACGTACTCAGGATTGCAACAGCACAGACATTTTGATGCAAGAATTCAGAGCAAGAGATTGTCAAATGAACAAAATATTGCGAGAGTGCTAATGCTTTAAGACTGTTTTTATTTTAAGTAAACAAAAGATCTTTGTGTTCATGTCCTTTATGAAGTTTATATCTCTGCTACCTGGCATTACATTTTATGAGACACATGGCCCGGCCCAGTGAAGTCTCTTTTATGCCAGATCCGGCCCTCACAACAAATGAGCTCAACACCCCTGCTCTAGGCTGATCCTGCACTGAGCGGGGGGTGGGACTAGATGGCCTGGATGGCCCCTTCAAACTCTGTGCTTCTGTGAGTCAATGAAAGAGCCACTTAAGCATGTGGGTGACGGAACAGCTGGGGATGGTTCGTGCATGCCAGAGAACAAGGTGGGAATAAGAAGACATAACACCAAGCTGCTAGGAAGGACTTCAGGTGGAGGATCACCGAGGTTTGCTTTGGGGGACACTCCCCTCTGTTTAAAAACTCCCTGGAGAAAAGAAGCCAGCCTTGCACACAAGGAGAAGGGTATAGAAGCATTCTGTTCCCAAGGGAGTTTGGTTGATGATGGCACGTTCAAAGATGGCCAGCAGCCTGGCTGGGTGGGGACTGAAAATGTAACCAAGGTCCTCCTCCTCCTTCCTTGGTATGCCCTGCTAGGCTGCTGTTGGGGACACATGTCTCATTTGCCTGGCCAAGGGACTGCTCTTGGGCCTCAGCTGGCTATTCCTCACTTTGCCCCGTCTCTACAGATTCCTTCAGAAGACACTTCCTCCTTCCTACAGAACACTGGGTGAGGATTTGGCTGGCCCTTAGCAAGACTGCTGAAAAGCTCTGCACATTTACGTCTTCTAAAAAGATGGGCATCATGAAAGATTTTCATCTTCACCCCCAGTGATCATCTTAAGGAAGTCTGTTCAGGGGATGGTCTGTTCTGCAGAACGAGAAAGAAGTCATCTCTGACTCCCGAGTAGATCTGTTCCCCTTGTCTAACCAACCTGAGGCTTTCCTTACAAGCAGGGGTGCAGACTTTTGAAAATTCCGGGGGGGCCGGGCCATCCCTTCCCTCTCCCCCAGGCCATCCCTTCCCTCTCCCTCTCCAGCAATGGTGGCCAGGCCTTGGAAGGGCCCACGGAGGCATGGCGGCAGGTGCTCCATTTTGCCGGGGGTGGCTGAGCCCCCCCCCCCGAGCCCGTTCGCGGGGAGGGCGGGGTATAAATTGAAAGAATGAATGAATGAATGAATGAATAAATAAATAAATAAATTTCGGGGGGGGCTCAAGCCCCCCCCGTAGTCTACACCTATGCTTACAAATGGTCATTGCAGCTGCTAAGGGGGGAAAATGCAGTCTGTTCAAAGCTGCTTCTAAGGAACCTTCTGTGATAACTGTCTGGTTCTTGTTTTAAGTGACGGACAAGCTCACAGAAGGAAAGACAGAGGTAATTAAGAACTTCAAGGAAGATTAGTGTGTGTCTAATCCTGGAAATGGTGAAACTGCAAACAGTTTAACGAGCTGCCTGGGTGAATTAAAGAGAATTCTATTGCAAAGACTTCTGCAATTTGAAGCTGGAAAGAAAAGGCTGTACTTTTCCCCATCTCAACTTGCTTTGAACAGGAAATGCATATCTATATTCTAGTAGCCAAGTGCCAGATCTAAGGATACTTAAAGCCAGAGAGTGGACCAATGAATAGACATAACCAATATTTCTACAAACCTGAAAAATGTCCCAGGTTTCAAGAAAAATCTGAAATCTTTAAAAAGATACATACATTGGGGGTTTTAAAAACCCAAATGATAAAAGGAGTGCCTGTAGCTTTAGGAAACAGATGCTCTCAGGGGCTGCTACTAGGAAACCGTAACAGGTTTGGTGGTGCAAAAGGTGGGGTGAGGGGCTGTGTTGGTCTTTGAGAGAGGATTCATTGGGCCACCAGGCCTGGCAGCCACCTCAGGAAAGGCAGTGCGGTGTCGTGGTCGGTTTCAGACTAGGACCTCACATCCCATTCTGCGGTGGGAACTCTCTGGGTGACCTTGGGCGAGTTACACATTCTAAGCCACACTCACCTCAAAGGCAGGGGTGGGTGGACCTCTGCCTCACCTGGGTTGGGGCACACCCGGAAGACCCAAGTCTGGAGCATGGTGGAGCATGGTGCTCAGCCAGCCTGATGTGGGGCAGGGGAGACAGATCCGCACAGGAGGCGAGATAGCTGCAAGCCCCTCACAAGGTGACACAAACACTGAAGCCAGGGCTGGGCCGGAAAAGGTGAGGCAAGGCAGAGGCTGTCGCCAGCTGAGCTCCAAGCGTGGCAGAGCAGAGGGCTTCCATTGGAGGCAACAAAGAGGCTGGTGGAGCACAATGTAAATCTGGGCCCGCCAGTGGGGGGCTTCCAGACAAGGCAACCAGAGGGGAGGGATGCAAAGACCCTTGATGGGTGTGGCAGCAGGGCAAGGCAGCTGGAGGGAGGGGATGTTGTCAATAAATATTTGTAACACTTGTATTGCGATTGTGGTACTTTGTGTTAGTTGGGTTTGTGGTGGATTGATAACAGTGGTGTTATACTGTGGGGCCCAATCTTCTTGAATTAGACTTCCAATCCTGGAAAAATACTCTCAGTTCTGTAGAAGAAGAGGAGGAGGAGGAGGAGACTGGATTTGCCCAAGGTCATCCAGCCAGGTGCAAGTGGAGGAGTGGGGAATCAAACCCGGTTCTCCCAGATTAGAGTCCGCGCACTTAACCACTACACCAAACTGGCTCTCTTTACTTAGTTTGTTTTTAATTTTATCCTCCCACTAGTCCAATCTGAGATTATATCCTGATGGCTGCATCCTGTTGGCTGATTACATCCTGATGGCTGCACGCTGTCAGAAAGTTTGCACATTCTGCCGATGCAGATTCTAGCTGCGCATCTGCAGCTCTTCCGGGTTGTGCCATGGTTTGGATAAAGCGTTCTGCCTGGTGGCTGTGTCCCTCAGCATCGTGTTTCCAAGAAGGTTTGGAATTCTGCTGGTAGATTCGAGGGGCTGTTATTTATTACCGCTCATCCCAGAGTCATGATGAAAACAGCAGCACTCAAATAAAAGCAACGGGTGGCCCTTTTGGAATAGCGGTGCCTGCACAAAACCTGTTGAAGGCTTCAATCGTGAAAATGTTCAGATAAAATAACCCTTAGCTCATTTTTTTTGGCACCTCTGTTGTGCAGAGAAGTGGCAGCAATCGTTTCTGACTCCTGTCAAGGAACCTGACAAAAAAGCAGATTTCCGACCTCACCGTGGGCAGTAGAACATTTGGGCTGACATGGAGCAGCTGAGGTCCTCTGCCCTAGTAGCTGGTCTCCCACTGATTTAAAAGCCAAAAAGGTGTCTGTTCTTTTGGCCAGAGATACTGTTGCTGCATATGAAGACTGACAATCGATTATCCACAGTTTGAAATAGATATTGCCAGCTGCAGCAGCCAAAATACAAAGCTGCTCATGGGGCCTTCATGTTCATGCACAGGTATTCATCTTGTGTTTGCATATGTTCTCTGCTCAGAGATTTATCTCAGCCCCTGGGAAGTGAGCTAAGTCCTGAAGAACTGACGTGAGCCTATTTTAACAAGCCATTTCACAAGGGCACCGAGGGAAGGGGTTAAGAATATACCAGCAAATCAGGACTTTTCTTGATGAATAGGAAGCTTTAGAACATATGTGAATTATGCAGAATTTAATAGCGGTCATGATTCAAAGACAGAGAGGCAAGGGTTGGCACTCTGCTGAGAACTGCTGAGTTTATCTCAGCTTGCTGGTTGAGCATGGCTGGAAGAGAGTTTGGGAGTTTGGGATGTGTTGCTGTTTGGTATACAATCAAGAGGCAGGAAGAGAAACATTTTAAATTAAATGTACATTCTGCTGCCAGCATTCTCAGCACTGAATCTGGGGTGGTTTTTCCAGAGAGAGAGACACCCCAAAGCAACCTCTGAACCTCCATAAGCAGTGCCCTACGAAGCCAGGCTTGGCTTAAACAGTGGCTTTTGCTGGGAGGCCACTAGAAGAACCACATTTTGGCTGAGAAAACTCAGGCCAAAGAGAATTCTCCATGCAAGCAACCCCCCACCCCGCACTCTTCTCTCCTGTCAGCCTAGTCCAAAAAGGACTAAGCATGGGCAAGTCTCTGCCCTTGCCTCAGGCATCTTCTGCTGACCAAATGGCTAGTCTTTTGTCTGTCAAATGTACAGGCAGGCAGGGACAAAGAGCCTCTGGTCTGTGTTGTTGTCATGAATGAAGTATGTTGTGTGTTTCCACCCCCCTCTCCTGTTTCACCCATGTCAGGAAGTATCTTTGGAATAATTCTCTCATCCCTGTCTCCATATATTTGTCTAAGGTATCTGCATTCTTACACCTATGCCAGACCCATTAAGGTAAACATTAACTCTCCATGAATAGTGAATGGTCACCCACTCAGGATCATCCTGCCACACATTAAAAAACATCATTCCTTTTGTCTGGCACCAGGGAAACACGGGACCACTCTAGTGTTCCACAATGGACACCATCCATTGCACAGCACAGTCATCCAACACCTGGCTTCTATTGTTAAAACCTGACTCTGCCCCCTCTGAGAACTCATTAGTTACATCTAGGCTTTGCCCATCCTGATGTCACACGCCTTCTGGGACACCTGATTGGCCCAGGTAATCTTTTGTTCTCGCCTGAGACCAGCCCCCAAGACCTTCCATTGGTCTGCATTGTTTTCCAGTGCCTATATCCGTGACCACGTGGTTTCAGACCATGTGCTTCTGCCCTGATGCCAACTGGAAGTTCACCCCTAAATCCTCTGGGTTTAGGCCATAATCCTTTCTTCATGGACCTCTGCACACAGGTAGTATCACCTCATAACTGACCCCCTCTATTCCCTATCAATCACCTCTGCTTCCTTAGTTCTGTATTGTGTGTATGAATGCTTGATTTTGGGTTTGTATGTTTAAGTTCCTTCAGTAAATAAACCATTTTATACTGAAGCCAGCCTCCATGTCTGTTTCTAGTGCTTCTGGAAGATGCGGGACCCCTGTATATAAAGGTGTTTCCTTGTTGCTTATTGCTATATTTATAATATCTCAAATTCCCCAATATTAATAATAACTAAAGGCAATCAGGCTAACAGTTCCAATACATGTACATCCAGACACTCAAAGACCAGGTTAAGCAACATGGGTGAAAATGTGACCACTGTCTAATTATATCATGTAAAAAGCAGCTTACTTTATGGTGTGCTGACTAAACATGAACCTGCCATTCTGTGGCAAAAGATCTCTGACCTACAATTTACCTTGAGGAGAGCGACGGTCTGTGATGCCTCAGTGGTTGTACATAAAATTATTTTCATATGTGAGCGTTAAAGTACATCATGTTTTGGTTAAAAGGATGCAAATTTGTATCCCACGTTGGCTAGAATGCTCATTTGTGTTGTAAATGCCTCACTTCCCCTTGGTTGTAGGAAAAGTCAGCCCTGGTCCATGAAGCTCAATGGTGTTGTCCATTCTGGCTCGAGAGTCCATCTTAGCACCCAAGATCCTTTACAGAGCAGAGCCACAGAGAGGTCCTGGGACTTTCAGCATGCAAAGGGGCTGTTCTGCTCCTGAGCCCCCACCCTCTAGACCAGGGGTGTCGAACTCATTTGTAAAGAAGGGCCGGATTTGACATAAATTGGACTTTGTCAGGCCAGGCCGTGTGTGATAAAATGTAATGCCAGGTAGTGGAGATGCAAACTTTATAAAGGACATGAACACAAAGATTTTGTTTACTCAAAATAAAAACATGCCTGAAACATTAGCATTCTTGCAATATTTTGTTTATTTAACAGTCTCTGATAACTGACACTTCTTGCTCTGAATTACTGCATCAAAATGTCTGTGATGGCGCAATCAGGGAGGGGGAGGAGTCTCAGCCCCGGGCAGGGAGCAGAAGCTTGCTTATCTCTCTCTCCTGAGTGATTGAGTGAGTCTGGGGAAACAAGCTATGACGCAACAGCAGCAGCAGAACTGGAAGAAGCAGCAGGAGACAGCCAGTCCCTTGTGGGCCTCATAGAAGTCCTATGGGGGCCTCATCCGGCCCCCAGGCCACTTGTTTGACACCCCTGCTCTAGACAACCACAACATATTGATGATCGTCCATCAGATACTCATTTACAAAAATGGTCAGCAATTTAAAGCTACTTTCTGCTGAGGCGTGATCAGAATGACAATTGGGAGACGTCTCCTCCAGCTTCTTGGTTACGCGAGGCCCCCTGCTGCCTTGATGGCAGGAGACAGTCTGGATTTAAATGGCCCCTTTGATAATAATAATGCATTTCTAGTTGTTAAAACGTGTGCTGCTAATAGTCAAGTTGATAATGCACCGTTAATGATAGGGGAGAAGATCTTCCCATTATAGTAAGTTGGAGTGTGCATGAGAGAGTCTGTTACAAATCCACTGGGTTTGATGGTCCTGTAGTCCAAGTGGAAAGCGTGCGTGGAGGTGGTGCATAGCCTTTCCTGGCACCCACTGATAACCCCCTGCCTAACATTGGTGGGCTTTTAGAAACAAAATGGGACAGGGAGCGTTGGTGACTGGGGAGGCAGGTAAAATCTGGCTGCTGATAAAGGAGGTGTGATGAAGTCTGGTTTCCATTTGTGCAAGAGGAAAGCAGGGTGATGGTGTCACCTGCTCAGGTAGCCAGGTCCCCCCCCCCCGACCACCACCACCGGTGTGTGGGGGGGGGTAGGGTTGCCAGATTCAGGCTGTGGAACTCCTGAAGATTTGGGGGTGGAGCCCAGGGAGGGCTGAGACCTCAGTGGGGTACAATGCCATCAAAACATCCATTTCCCCCAGGGGAACTGATCCCTGTAGTCTGGAGATGAGCTGACTGGTGTCAGGTTCCCTGTCATTTTGTTGTTCATTTCCTCCATGCTAACTGTTTACTCCCGACGGGAGTCTGGTACCCTGTTCCTTCCCACGTCAGAGTACTCTTACCCACACACCCCCACCTTCTCGCCAGCTCTGCTAATCTGTTTTGCTGTGAAGTTAACCTTGGGATGTTTATGTGATGGGCTCCTCCAGGTGGCTGACTGTGTGGGAATGTGAAGTAGGAGTTCTCGCAGGGGGAGGGGGGAGCGGTTTCTAGCTTGCGCGCCTTTTCTCTGGGAAAGTAACTGCTGGGGTTTTTCGCGCTTTTTGCCTGTTACACTGATTGGTGCCTGTCATTTATCTGCTATTTGAAAACAGTATAATTGCTTTGAGTCCTATTGATCTGGTATCACTGTCAATGAATGTGTTCCCTGAAAGACCATTAAGAAAATAAAAGGGCTTTGCTTTCACGCTGAGGCCTGGCTTATTGGATCTAATCAGAAGTCTCACAACTGGCCACTGAGGAGCTGATTAGTCATGTGCAGATTTAAAGGCATCCTGCTAAACAGAGCTTCAGCCTGCAATGTTGAGGAATTACTGTTAAGAGTTATGCATGACCTCAAACCCTTCCATTTTGTGGCTGGCGCTGCCCCCCTGTGCCAGCTATTTTTGTGGTTGTGCCCACCAGCTGGTTTCAGAATTCAGAGCCAGTTTGGTATAGTGGACTTTGATGTGGAGAACCGGGTTTGATTCCCCACTCTTCCACATGCAGCCAGCTGGTTGGCTTTGGGTCCGTCACCGTTCTCTCAGAGCTCTCTCAGCCCCACCTACCGCACAGGGTGTCCGTTGTGGGGAGAGGAAGGGAAGGTGGTTGTAAGCTGCTCAGTAAGAGTGGGGTGTAAAAAACCACTCTTCCTCTTCTTCCTCAAAAGGTTAGGGTCCCCTGGAGTAGACAGAACCAACCTTGATGGACCAGTGGTCTGATTCTCTCTCAGGCGGCTTCATGTGTGTGATCTGGTGAGGGGGGCTCTGACCCACAAAAGCTTCAGCTGGAATCAACCCTTTAAAGGTGCCAGTGGACTTCTGTTTTGCAGACACACGCTGTTCCCCATCTGGGACTACTCTACCCCACTGAATTTCACCCCAGAATCATTGCTCCGGTAATTGTCCATATAGGAATCAGTCCTTTTTCTTTCTTTATAGACAATTGAAATTTTAAACATTGTAGAGAAACAAAGAGAACACCAATCTGGAACTTCTTCATTCTGCAAGGAAAAATAATCCGCGGCAAGATCAAAGAAGTCTCGGGTATATGATGACAAACAGGCTCGCTTGCTGGAATGTTAAGTTGCCAATTAATAATGCTTTTGTTTGGCTTTTAAATCTTCCTTTTTATTCAAGACAACACTGCAATACATCACATACAACAGGTGGTTCAAAGTAGACGAACCCAAACACTTAATAAAAGTAAATGGTTTACACACCAGATTTCACTGCATTGTATACAGATATTTCAACAGAGTTAAATACCATTTAATGGGAGTCTCCTAATTGTTTTCCCCCATCAGGCTGTCTAACCCGCTTCATTTTCTCCCACCTGTTTTAAGAAACACTGCTGTCACGTAGGTTGCCTGCCGTCTTTGAATAGAGGAGATCTGGCAATTTTAGCTGCAAGGAGTACAAGCAGCTTGAAGCTTCCTATGTGGAGAGATCAATGTTTAAGGATCTAACTCACTTAAGAAGAAGAGGGCAAGGTTGAAACTGGTGTAAGAACTCACAGTCGTGTGAGATGCCATGTCTGAATGGTCTTTCTGTATCATACATCAGATGATGACGGACTTCCCATGTTTTATGAAGAATACTTGCTCTAGCTATAGGCTTGCGTTCTCTCTTAAAACACACAGATTGTAAGTAATTATTTGCCACCAGGTCAGGGCCGGTGCCAGGCTTTTTTGCGCCCTAGGCAAGGCTAACTACTTGTGCCCCCCCTCCCCCCCACACTGCTAACCAATGATCAAAAACAGATGAATTCTAGGGAAAATTAAAAGCACAAAACTTGACCCTGCTAATTTTTTAAAAAATTGTGCGGGCTTGGGCAGGCAGGGTGCGAGGCAAAGCTGAAGGGAGCTACTGCTGCTGCTGCTGCAGTTGCCGTGACTTTCTGGAGGAGGAAAAGCATGAGAGAGCCGGGGCTGGTGAGTGAGTGAGTGTGAGAGCCTGTGGCCGGTTGGAGGGGCACTGATTGTCTGTTTCTGCACTCCTCTGAGGTCTGCGCCCTAGGCGGTCGCCTAACTTGTCCTAATAGTAGCACCGGCCCTGCATAGGGTAGCATTACTAATCTTACATGGTAATAAATAAACACAGAGCCTTGCATCTATAACACTAGAATTTAGGGCCAGGGGGTTGTGAAAGTGGTGAAAGAGAACTTTTTTCCTGCCTCTCCATAATACTAGAACTCAGGGGCAACCCAGTGAACTTGATGGGCAGTAGATTCAGGATGGGAACAAAGAAAATCCCTTCTGTACCCAGTCAGCTGTGGACTTTTTAACCAGGAGATACACAAATGAACCATGAGCACAGATGGCTTTAAAAGGGGATTAGACCGATATATGGAGGGAGAAGTCCATCAGTGGCTACTAGCCTGTATGCCTAGGTCCAAAGGCTGTAAACCTCCAAATGTAGCTAGGAAGCTACATCAAGGAAGGCCATGGCCTCTGTGCCCTGTTTCTTGGTCCTCTGGGGCAGCTTTTGTGTGGAACAAGATTCTGGGATAGATGGCCCACTGGTCTGATCCAGCATGACTTCCCTTGTGTTCTGGCCATCTGCTCATTGCTTTTGATTTCTTCCTACCCTTCATCCCTGTGAGCTAGCTCACAGTTTTTTTTAGCTTCCAGCTCACACCTTATTGTCTCAGGTCAGGAAGGATGCTCCAGAGCCAACTAATTGATGCAGCAGCCAAATCCCTGCCTCACAACTTTAGTGCCAGTAGCTCACAAAGTAGGATTTTTGCTCACAAGACTCCCCAGCTCCAGGGGGAGCATTGCCTCCAACCAACATCTGTGGAAGGGCATGGGGGGAGGGGGGAGAGGAGGACTGCTGGGAGATAAAGATTAAAAGTAGATAGATAAATGGACCTTAAATGAGAATCTGCATCATCCTGGACCCGTTAAGCCACCTTCTACTGAATCAGACCCTCGGTCCCTCAGGGACAGTATTGTCTACTCTGACTGGCAGGGGCTCTCCAGGGTTTCAGAGAGAAGCCTTTCACACCACTTGCGTCCTGGTCCTTTCAACTAGAGATGGTGGGGATCAAACCTGGGACCTCCTACATGCCAGGTAGATGCTCTGCTGCTGAGCCACAGCCCCTCCGCCTCTATCTGGCCGAGGCGGAGACCAAGTGGAGCAGTGGTTGCCCGAAGTCGCTGCCTTCTCCCTGTGCACTCTTGAGTCGGTTGTGAGAGGTGTCCTCTCCCGCGGGCTGTACGGAGACCACGATCCTCCTGCGGAAGTTCTGCCCGAGCAAGATGTAAATGAAAGGGTTCAGGCAGCTGTTGGCGTAGCCCATGCTGATGGCCACGTTGTAAGCATAGTAAAACGGCACGGTGGGCTGATGTATGGCCAGCTGCACGAGCTGCAGCACGTGGAAGGGGGCCCAGCACACAAAGAACGCCAAGCAGATGGCAATGGCGATGCGGGTGACCTTCTTGGTCCGCAGCCTGGTGCCTCTCTGACTGGTCAGCGCCTGGGAGGATCTGGCCATCCTGAGTAGGATCCTTCTGTAGGCCGCGGTGATGATGGCGAAAGGGATGGCGAAAGCCAGGAAGAACTGGTAGAGGGTGTACCAGTAGATGTCTCGCTCAGGGTCCGGTAGCTGAATCCCACAGCCCAAAAGCCCACCAGGCAAGGGAATGAGCTGCGTGTACATCCACACGGGTGTGATGCTCAGGAAGGAGAGAGCCCAGAGCACGCAGATGGTCAGGGCGGCGGTCGTGGGTTTCCGGAAGCGGGTAGAGGTGAACGGGTACACAGTGGCCAGGTAACGGTCGATGGACATGGCCGTCAGGATGTAGGTGCTGGTGAACTGGCTGTTGGCATCCAGGGCGGTGATGATGGTGCACATGGTCCCGCCAAATTGCCAGGCGCCATTGCCGAGCAGCTGGTGGATCAGGAAGGGCATGCCCAGGAGGAAAAGCAAGTCCACCATTGAAAGGTTGATGATGAAGATGTCTGGGACGCTGCTGCCGGGGCTGGATTTTTTAAAGACGGTGCAGATCACCAGGCTGTTGCCAACGATGCCCAGCAGACAGATGATGCCAAAGAGAGTTGGCATGATAAAGGCGGAATAGCTCGCCAGGCTCCGCTCACCTGCCGAAGGGACGGGGGGGAGGGGGGGAGGAAGAGAGAATCACTCTGGATTAAGGGGATTCTGACAACAGCAGGCAGCTGGCTGAAAAGCTGGCAAACTGTAAGGTTTCCACAGAGTTGGGTTGCCAACCACCAGGTGGGGCCTGGAGTTCTCCCAGAATTACAGCTGATCTCCAGCCTGCAGAGGCCAGTTTCTCTGGAGAAAATGGATGCTTTGGAGGGTGGGCTGATGGCGTCACATCCCTGCCGAGCTCCCTCCCCTCCCCTCCACCCCTCCCCTCCCCACCCCCCCTCCATCCGCAGGGATTTCCCCACCTTGAGCTGGCCATCAGAGTGCACAAGCTGCCGGACTCATAGCTCAGTCTCTGAACAGGCTTGCTCTGCCAGGAATGCTTCTCGCCCTTCATAAAATAGTTGCCATCTGCATAAGCAGCAACACTTGGCAAAATGTACACAATCTTTTTGGAAGGGAGGTTCTGTGTGTTTGTGTGTGGGTGCACGCGCGCACCCACACACACATGCCTGAAAGGCATGGTGACTCCTGGTGATCCCTAGTGGGGCTAGGATGGTTCAGAGAGGTGGCTTGATATTGCCTGCCTCTGTGTCCCGGCCCTGGTATTCCTTAGAGGCTGCCATTCCAAGTACTTGCCCGGCTTAGCGCACCAGAGCTGACGAAATCAGGCTTGCCTGGGCTATCCAGGGTGGGGCCGTACACAATCTTTTGCAGCTCGGACAAGCTTGTTAAATTCTGAGGATGTGTTCCCCTTGGCTAACATTTTGGCAGCCCATTCCCTTCAAGAAGAAGAAGAAGAAGAAGAAGAAGAAGAAGAAGAAGAGGAGATTGGATTCATACCCCGCCCTTCACTCAGAGTCTCAGAGCATCTTGCAATCTCCTTTCCCTTCCCCTCCCCACAACAGACACCCTGTGAGGTAGGCGGGGCTGAGAGAGCTCTTTTGAGGACTGTTCTTGAGAGAACAGCTGGGACAGAGCTATGGCTTGCCCAAGGTCATCCAGCAGCTGCAAGTGGAGGAGTGGGGAATCAAACCCGGTTCTCCCAGATTAGAGTCCGCGCACTTAACCACTACACCAAACTGGCTCTAGGTGTGATTAGTACGAATATCTTTCCCCTTGAGACAGAGGGCGCTTCTTCCCGCACACCTGATATACAAGCAAGCTGTGTCTCTACACCTGTTTGCCGTCATGGTCCTTGCTGAAGGAGCTTGAGAGAAGCGCGACCAGATGGTTGTTTGGGGCCAGTATAAGGCACAGGAAGGCTTGCACGACAGCTGTCTAAAAAGAGGCTCAGTGCAAGGTGCTTGGAGGAGAGAGAGAAGGCGCATGCAGCCCATCCTCAGGGCTTTGAGACATTGCTAAGGAAATAGCCCAGAGGTGATGTCAAAGCATGCATTTCAGGCATGGTATAAATGCACTGGTGTGCATGGGGAAACCCACAAAGATCTGTTCAGCAGGGCATACAGTGGGCATACACTGAGCCTTGCGCTCCCATGTTCCTTTCACATCATATACCTGTGGGGATTTGCCCACATGTTATTCACTCAAAAATCCTTTCTTAGATGTACCCTTACATTTCTGCACACTCGCTAATTGTGGTCCCCGATTCATTTGGAGAGGGCAAGCTATGCCTCCAGTGCACACAGAATTTAGCAAAATCACTCTGAATCGATTATCCGATGGCGGTGGGCTATACCTGAAACAGGAAAGCCTCTGGAATGGATGGTGTCCTGAGCTCTATACCAAAAAGGCAGCTCTTCCCATGGAATGACCAAAGCTCAAATCTCTCTGCACCTTCCAATCCTCTGCCACATTTTAAATTCTGTTCTCCCCCCCACCACCACAAGAGCTCGACATGGTTCTTCCCTCCTCCCTCCAAGCCTCAGAACAGCCCTGCGAGGTAGGCTGGCTTGAGAGACAGCGGCTAGCCCGGGATCATCACCGTGGTGGCGGAGGGAAGATTGGAACCCAGGACCTCCGCGGTCTTCAGGCAGCACTCGCCACACACTGACCCGGCTCGCTTTAAACATGCCTCTTGGGGCGGGGCGGGGCGGGGCGGGGGGGAGGTGATCCAGGCTCTCCCGCCCGGAGGCATCCACCCGGGGGGGGTGTGAGGCGCGCCCCCCCCCCCGCCCCCCGCCCCCCGCGCCCCGCGCCCCGCGCTTGCCTTCCTCCCTCCCCCCCTCCCCTTACCACTGCGGGAAAAGTTTCGCTCTGGCCGGGCGGGGTCCGGGGCGCAGCAGGCGTCGGTCATGCCCAGGGTGCGGTTCACCTGGAGGAGCTCCATCCTTCGGCTGCCTCTCGGGCCGGCAGGTGTTGCTCGGGCGCCCCCCGTTTCGTGCCGAGGGAGGCATCCGCGGGGAGGGCGCTGCCTGCCTCCTGCCTCCTGCCTCCTGCCTCCTGGCTGCCGCCGCTGCGGGTTGCCGGCAGGAGCTGCTGCTGTTGTTGCGGCTGCCGTTTTGCCTTGTTCCAAAGGACCTGGGAGGGAAAGCGGCTGCCGGCTCGGCGGGCTCTCTGCACCGCCCCCCGCAGGCAGAGCGGGCCCAGCGCGGGTGGGCGGGCGGGAAAGGAGGCTCGCTGGCCAGGTGGGAAACCCGCCGCCCAACCCGCTCCATTCCCAGCAGCTGCCCCCGCGGAGAGGAGAGAAGGAGAGGAGAGGAGAGGGCAGCTGCTGGGGCGCTTCAGGTGGATCCAAGCCCTTGTTTTTGGACATCAGCCTTTTCCTCCTCCTCCTGCTTTTCCTCCTCCTGCTGCTGCTCCTCCAAGGAGCTGAGCGAGTGTGAGCTAGCTCACCGTTTTCTTAGCCTCCAGCTCAGAGGTTTTTGCCTTAGCTCAGGAAGGATGGGGCTCCAGAGCAAACTAATTTCTGCAGTAGCCGAATCGCTCGCTCACAACTTTAATGCCAGCAGCTCACAAAGCAGAATTTTTGCTCACAGGACTCCACAGCTTAGAGGGAACATTGGTTGCCACCAGGGTTCCCTCTCAGCTGAGTTAGTGTGAGCTAGCTCACAAGTTTTTTTAGCCTCCAGCTCACCCGTTTTTGTCTCAGTTCAGGAAGGAGGGCTCCAGAGAAAACTAATTTACACAGTAGCCAAATCACTCGCTCACAACTTTAATGCCAGTAGCTCACAAAATAGGATTCTTGCTCACAAGACTCCACAGCTTAGAGGGAGCATTGGTTGCCATCGTCAACCCCTTTTGTCCTCATGACAGCCCTGCGAGGGAGGTTAAGCTCAGAGACAGTGATCACTGTGAACAAGAATCACGGGAGAGTTGGGATTTGACCTCAGATCTCCCCAAATCTGGGACCCACGGACCAAAATTTATTTATTTATGTATTTATTTATTTAGCCAGCATAGCCGGCTCAAGGCGGCTCACAGCAGTTTAAAACAATACATATATAAATTAGAATAAAATTCACAGCATAAAATTAACAAACCACAGAAAAATAGCAGCAACAATGCTTCCAACACAAAGTGCAACAGCCTAGTTAGACCTGGCCAGGAGGCTTCACCGTCACCAGGCGATTTCCCAGGCCAGTAAGTTTGCTCGGCCCTGACAGAGGCTCTTTCCCCCCAGTGGCGGCTCCTAATTAAAAGCCTGGCGGAAGAGCTCCACTTTGCAGGCCCTGCCGAACTGCAAAAGGTCCTGCAGGGCCCTGATGTCCTCCGGGAGCTCATTCCACCAGTGAGGAGCCACCACTGAGAAGGCCCTGGTCCTAGGGGTCACCAACCTGGCCTCTCTTGGGCCGCGGAGGGTCAGGCGATGTTGAATGCCTAACCGCAGCGCTCTCTGGGGTATATACGGGGAAAGGCGGTCCCTTCGGTAGGCAGGCCCCTGACCATATAGGGCTTTAAAAGTTAAAACCAGCACCTTGAACCAGATCCAGTATGCTATAGGCTATAGCCAGTGCAGTGTCCTCAGCACAGGTTGGATGTGGTCTCGGGCCGAGAGGCCCATCAGCAGCCTGGCCGCGGCATTCTGCACTAGCTGCAGCCTCCAGAGCTGAGACAAGGGCAGCCCCATGTAGAGAGCGTTACAGTAATCCAGCCTCGAGGTGACCATTGCATGGATCACTGTCGCCAGGTTGTTGCGTTCGAGGAAGGGAACCAACTGCCTAATCAGCCATAGGTGGTAAAAGGCTGCCTTGGCAGTGGCTGCTACCTGGGCCTCCATGGTTAAGGAAGCATCCAGGAGTACTCTCAAACTCCGGACCCTCAGCGCTGGCACCAATGGTGCCCCCACCCCGAAGGCTGGCAATGGGATCCCTACCCCCGACCGGCACCAACTCAGGCACAGGACCTCCGTCTTCATTGGATTCAATTTCAATCCGCTCAGCCTGAGCCAGCCCGCCACATCCTGAAGCGCCCGCTCCAGGTCATCTGGGGTGGCCCTGGACCGGCAGCCCAACAACAGATACAGCCATAGGTGTCAACAACTGGGGGGCTCGGGGCTCAGGCCACCCCTGAAATTTCCCAGGGGGGACTGAGCTCCCACTGGCGAAACAGGGCGCCTGCACCCTGCTGCCACCTGCCATCGCACCTCCCTTGCCGCCTGCCCGCCCACCCACTGCTGCCGCCGCTGCCGCAAGAACCTCCTGGCCGGCCAGCCGGCCAGCCAGACAACCCACTCCCTCCCTCCCTCCCTCCCTCCCTCGGCATCTGGGAACCACCCAGTGTGATGGCATCACCTGGAAGTGACGCCATCACACTGGGCACGTTGCCAGGGTGACGCTCTAGCAATCGCCCTGAAACTCTATGGCACCATAGAGTTTCGGGGCTATTGCTAGAGCGTCTGCCCGGCGTGATGGCGTCACTTCCGGTGACACTATCACGCTGGGTGGTCCCTGGATGGCCTCGGGAGGGAGAGAGTGAGTGGGTTTAGGGAAGCCAGCCAGCTGGCTGGCCGGCCAGGGGGAGGGTCTTGTGGCGGCGGCGGCAGCGGAGACATAATCCCCGCATGCGCACGTGCTTCGTGCACGCGCAAGACCCACCCCCGGGGAATTTACTAACTCTACGCCCCTGGATACAGCAGGGTGTCTTCAGTGTACAGGTGACAACCCAGCCTGTGCCTCCGGGCAATCTAGGCGAGAGGGCGCATGTAGATGTTAAACAACATCGGGGATAGCACCGCCCCTTGTGGCACTCCGCACACCAGTGGATGCCTCTGGGACGTCTGCTCCCCCAGCACCACTCTCTGTCCCCGACCTTGGAGGAATGAGGTGAGCCATTGCAAGGCAAGCCCCTGAGCCCCCGTGTCGGCGAGGTGGTGGATCAGTAGCTGGTGGTCGACCGTGTCAAACACAGCCGACAGATCTTACAACAGCAGTGCCGCTGTGCCGCCCCAATCCAGATGCCATCAGAGGTCATCCGTGAGGGTGACCAGTGCTGTCTCTGTCCCTTTCTGCTTATGTCCTCTCAGGAGATCTGGGGGGCGGGCTTCTGAACACTGGGTTTGCAGCTCATACATACATACATACATACATACATGAAACTGCCCTAGATTGAATCATACTCTTGGGGTCCATAAAGGTCAGTCTTGTAGACTCAGACTGGCAGTGGCTCTCCAGGGCCTCAGGGAGAGAAAGGTCTTTCTCGTCATCTCTGACCTTGTCCTTTTAACTGGAGGTGCCAGGGAGACCTCCTGCAAGCCACTTGAGGCCTTCTGCAAGCCAAGCAGGGGCTCTTCTGCCGAGCCTGGGCCCTTCCCCGAAGCATGGCCTTTGAGATTGGGGTGCTGGTGCAATGGAATGGTCTCCCATACAGAGGTGCAGCAGGTATACCCAGTGGCTACTTGTCATAGCCAATGCTCCCTCTAAGCTGTGGAGTCTTGTGAGGAAAAATTCTACTTTGTGAGTGACTGGCACTAAAATCGTGAGGAGCCATTTGGCTGTTGCATAAATTAGTTTGCTCTGGAGCCATCCTTCCTGAGCTAAAACAAAAAGGTGTGAGCTGGAGGCTAAAAAAACTGTGAGCTAGCTCACACTAACTCAGCTGAGAGGGAATACTGGTCATAGCTCTTGTAAAGCTATCTAAAAAATGCTGTCATGATGCATTGTGTGGGCAGGGGGGAGGCTGCAAAGGAAGGCTCTGCTCAAACTGTGGTTTGTGAGTTTAGACATCACGGCAAACCGCCACTTGCACAAACTGTGGTTAACAAGCCAGCTACAAGCCAGCTTTGTTTTGGAATCCTGGTTTTGCTGCCTACTAACAAACCTCACTCCGTGGACCACTCACACATCCCTAGGATTTGATCAAGATCCCCAAGTGAGATTTATGGAAGACTTATCACTTGAACTTAGTTCTTCTTAGATGCTCTGACTGCCCCAGGGTTGCCAACCTCCAGGTGAGGCCTGGAGATCCCTCCAGAATTACAACTTACCTCCAGACAGCAGAGATCAGTTCCCCTGGAGAGAATGAGTGTTTTGAAGGATGGATTCTATGCCATGGTCCTTCCCCTTCTACGCTGAGGTCCTTCCCCTCCCCTCCCCTGGCTCCACCTCCAAATCTCCAGGAATTTCCCAGCCTGGGGCTAGCAACCCTATTCAATTTGTAGGTTATGGTAAGAAGAGCATTTTCCTTGCTCCCAAATGTTGACAATAACAATAGTAAATTTGCATGTCGGCCTTAGCAGTCTTGGTTCTTCTCGTTTACTGATTTGTAAGCTCCCTTGCACTTAGAAGAAATTATTCTGTTCTTTTCATTTTCTCAAAACAGCTCCCGTGCTGAAGTTCTGGAGACACACAGTGGACTTAAATTTAATTTAAATTTAAATTTAATTTAGCCCTCAGTGGATCAATTATGAGCTTAGTTGCTGTTAATTAACTGGCAACCCCAAGCCTTACACAAGCAGCAAGATCTGTGGGGAGAGAGCTGTGTGTCACTGGGGGTGTGTGTCAAAGGACAGTCTGTTTCTCAATGGCATTGTGCCCTGCTGAGGTCCCTCCCCCCCAAACCCCACCCCCCCCAGGCTCCACCCCCAAGTTGCCAGGAACTTCCCAGCCTGGGAGCTGCCAAGAGGTGAATGAGGCAGATTGCACCTGTAGTCTTGACCCTTAAGGACAAAGTGTATGCTGTCTGCATCCACCCATCCTCCAAGGAACGAAGAGTATGCACGGTTCTTCCCACCTTCCCAACAACCTTGGGGAGTAGGTCAGGTGAGGTGAAAGTGACTGGCCCAAGGACATCCAGCAAGGTTTAAGCAGAATGGGGATTTGAACCCAGGCCTAGTTTTACCATTATAGAACACTGCCTGCTGTGAGAGTCCTACAGAGTCAGTCACCAACAAGTGTCCTTAAACAGGAATGCTTTATTGAGAAAGGTCTGCTATGGTCATCTGCACTTCTTGTGTTAGTAATGGCTGACATAGCCCCAAGCAGGACAATTATACAGAACTCAAAAAGGGGTCTGGTAATGCATTGCAACCAATCACCATGTCAGAGAAAAGGCGCTCAAAATACTGGTTTACAGTTCCCAGGGGAAAAAAGGGAATAACTAGAGTCGGACAGGAGAGATACATGGGCAGGCACCAGCAACCTCCCAAGGTCAGAGCAGCTCAAAGAGCGATAAGCATGCCATGAGAAGTTTAACATAACATTCCACAGACCTGACATCAGAGGTTCACTCATCCCACCTCCCGGGCAGGAGATGGCAGCATTAGCTGACACCTGCCTGGCCACGGTTGCAGGTAGCAGACTTCCAAGGGGAGGCTATTGGGTAGTTTGGAAAGTCCAATAGCTCAATGGCTGCCATCTAAGGTTTTCCAGACCCAGGATCAGGGGAGGGGCCATGGCGCAGTGGTAGGCTTGTCAGCTCTGTGTTGGGAAGTACCTGGAGATTTTGGGGGTGGAGGTTTTGGGGAAGGGAGGGACCTCAGCAGGGTATAATACCATGGAGTCTGCCCTCCATGGGAGCTGATCTTGGTGATCTGGAGATCCATTGTAATAGTGGGAGATCTCCAGGTACCACTCGGAGATTGGCAACACTTCTCAGTGGAGAGCATCTGCTTAGCATGCAGAAGGTCTCAGGTTCAATCCCTGGCATCTTCCGTTAAGCATCAGGTCAAAGGTGATGGGAAAGACCTCTGCCTGAAACCTTGAAAGCCTGCGTGGACAGTACTGACTTTGATGGACCAAGGCACTTTCCTGTGTGGATGTGCCTGACCAGCTAAGCATGTGATATCAGTCATGTGATAGGAAGAGGAGGAGCCAGAGTTATAATTTGAGAACCAGGAAATGTACCACAGTGCAGAACCAACCAAGGGGTCAGGGCCTTGCACTGGGGGGCCTTGGCTCAGTCACTCTACCTCAGCCTAACCTACCGCTCAGAGTTGTTGTAAGGATAAGAGGGGCAGGGAAGAGGCCTTGCTCAGTCATGAAATGTATTGGGTGACCTTAAACTTGTCTGTCACCAGAACTTAACTCACATCATGACTGTGAGGATGAAATGGGTGGAGTGGGGGTTAAGAGAGGGATATAAAATATGAGAGAAGGAATGAGAAAAGCTTTGGTGTATGTAGAATTAATGCTAATTGTCATTTCCTATCATGTCCAGGTTGGGTCTGTGCCTGGAGGCCCATGGTGGCCCCCAGAGGGCTTCAACACTGAGCAAAGGAGAGGACAGATTAAAAAGCCACCGCTCTCACAGCACAAATCTCACTTCTGAATTACCCAGTCATTTCAATTCCAATTAATCTAGCTCCTTGACGTAGGAAGAATGCACTCGGTGCAGGCCAAGAGTTCTGTGATGCTGTTTGTTCTCAGTCTGTTGCCTCGGGCCGGGTTTTTTAATGTTTTGCGTGTTTTCAGATCCAACTGTTGAAAGCCGGCCAAGTTGAGTCAGAATCCCTTCATCCCTTTGGCCGTTTGGAAATATGGCAGCCTTTTGAGATAGGAAAAAGCAGGGAGAAGCTCCAGCGGGGGTTCTATTTGATGTCAGCTCATGGGAAATGCAGGGTGTCCTTGGAAAAACTGCAGGTGGGTAGCCTTGTTTGTCTGCAGTAGATGAGGAAACCTCTAGTCCAGGAGCCTCTTAGCTCTTTAAGGGGCTACCGGACTCAACGCTGACTCTTGCACAGTCTGTTGCATTGTTACGGAGCACAGCGGAAGCAAATCTGCATCCCAGAGAGAGACCCAGGGGCTTCACTGTGTCACTGTCCCAGTCCAAAGAGCAAAATTAGGCGGCAAAGTCTCTCTCTGCTCCTCTTTTGGACCATTAGGGAAACTACTAGTGACAAATGGGCTCTGTGGTGTAGTTTTGGGACCAGGGATGCACATGTTCAAACTCAGCCACAAAGCTCATGGAGAGGCCAAAGGGTAGTCTGTTTCCTCTCAGCCCTGCTGTTTTATTTATATTGTAAGCTGCCCTGATTTCCACAAGCTTCGAAAGGCAGCTTAAAAATGTTTTAAATAAATAAATACCTTTCAGGGAAGCTGTGAAATAAGAGAATGATACCCACTGCCATAAGCTCCTCAAAGGAAAGGTAAAAATCTCAAAGGTAATTAAAAGGATCATTAAAGTGCGCAGACAAAATCACAGCAACACTATTGATTTTCGTGTGAAGGTTAACGGACAGCAGGAAGAGTCTTGCCAGACTCAAGCAGTGCGCTCCTATTCAGAGATACTCCAGTCTAAGGCCAGGGACATCAGTGGGCTTTGAATGGAGTTAACTCTACATAGGATTGTACTGTAGGACTGTATGCTGGGCGAGTGACAGAGCTCTTGCTTTGCAGCGTCTCAGAATCCCAGGTTCAATTCCTTTCATCTCTTGTTAAAAGGATCAGGTTGTTGGTGATGGGAAATACTTTGTGGAGCCTTTTGCCAGTCAGTGTGGAACAGACTAGCCGGATGGCTGTAAGGCAGCTTTGTGGGGGTTTCTTTAGGAGGGGGCCGTGGTTCCGTGGCAGAACATCTGTTTTGTATGAAGGACTTGGGTTCAATCCCCAGCACCTCCAGTTAAAAGGACTGTGTGATGTGAAAGGCCCTGAAGAGTCACTGCCAGTGAGAGTTGACAAGACTGATCTTAATAGACCAGTAGTCGAGACGCAGGATAAGGCAGCTTCATTAGGGTTTCAGAAGACTGCCTACTGGAGGAGGAAGACAGAGAAACTGGAGGTTTAAGGGACAGGACAAGGAGATATCAGGATATCTGACGAAGGGAGCTTGGCCTCCCAAAAGCTCACCCCACCCACCCCGAATCTTGTGGGTCTCTTAAGGTGCTACTGGACTTGAGTCTAGCTCTTCTCCCACAGACCAACATGGCTGTTCTCTGAATCTATCTCCAAGGATATTTCACGTACCACCAGACCACCGTATCACTCACTGGCATTTTGCCTAAACTGTGCCACACAGCAGGAACTGGACCCAAGACAGACAAAAGAGCTAACTCAGATTGACAAGTAGCAGTTTTAATGACTAAGGGTATCTGAGAACAGCATTCCCAGTTATGCAAAAAGAAAAACAACAGTGTTTTTTTAAAAAAAAAGGTGAAAAAACCTGACCCCAAATACAGATGTGTACCATAAAGCACAAAGCGTAACCATCTGGCATTGTGCAATGCCCCACCCCACACCCTGCCCCAGCCTTCATGAGAAAAAGAGGGGACAAAAAGGAAAGGTATTACTGCCAAATAATCTAAAACACACAACATTCACAAGAGCCATTAAACACACACACACACACACACACACACAATGAGGAGGAGAAATACTCTCTTTTAACTCCATTTCCAGCTATCTATTAAACGCAGCCCAGGCTTCGTTTTCCATCAAAAAGGTGTTGAAAGGATTTTAAGGCTTGAAAGTGGTTTTGCACATTCAAAAGGAAAGAACTGTTACCCCAGGCGCTATTGACTGTGAACACCTTGTTAGTAGAAGACCTTTCACCTCTGAGTTTATGCAATCAAACCGCACTCCTGTCTTGACACGACAGCTGTTGACCTACATGGGAGACAAACCTGGAGAAAACGAGCAGGCACATCTGAGCAGCCTTAACGTGACAACAAATTTAATGATAGATTTATTTATTTTTGCTCCTCTGAACAATGAATGGAGCCTTCGCCACTCTGACAGCAAACGTTTTGAGAATGCAACAGTTCCTTCAAAAATATATGCTGTAAGCACTGCTGGAGGAAGGGTTCTGAGAACCGGTTCAATTTATTCCACTCTTATTAGCGGCAGGCTCATCTGAGGCAGGAGTGCTGCTCGGTGGCAAGCTGATTCCATTAGCCACTTCTTTCTTGGACCGACTGCTGCAAAACAGAGAAGAGAAAAGTATCAGACTTAGGCATCCTGCTTGCACGGCTCACAGAAATCCAAGGTTAGTGCGCTTTATTATTCAGAATTCCCAGAAGCTTCCTCAGTAGACCGTCTCTCTCTTTTGCTGCTTCTGCACTCGCGCATCTTCTGAAAATCTTTTAAACATTGAGCTGCCATTTATTTGGGCTCTGAGAGAGGAATGACTATGCCGTTCCAAATATCTTTCCATTTCAAAGGTGTCAGACCGCTCATTAGGAGAGCGGTTTTGCGATGACAGCCCTGGGGAATGGTGTGCGTGCCCACACAGATTGGAAACAGAACATCCAAGAGAAGCCATTTTGCGGGGAACACTGAGTTCCACTTGGGCCTGTGTTAATCTATTACAACCAGGGTCTCCGGCACTAAAGTATGGCCAAGCCAAAGGCCCAGAAGGGGTTCCTAGAATGCTGACTACACAGACGATCACAACCTGGTGGTTCACAGATGCCGTTCTTGCTATGGAATTAAAGCTATTTATTTTGGCTCTATTTTTTTCCATTTCTAATTTCTGTCTCTGTTTTTTTCCTTCTCCTTTGCTCCTTCAAAGCAACAGGAGACTCTCCTGAAGTAACACTAATAAGTCTACAGGTGGCACTGTAGCACAACCCTCTTGCATGCCCCCCCCCCCCCGCCCGCCAGATTCTATTAACATGCAATTAATTGCCAGGTATTTGGGTTAGGATTTTACAAACTGTCATCTGTAGAGACGTTCCAGCCTGTTCTCCATTGCACCGATGCCAACAGTTATGTGAAGAAACAGAAGAGTAAACTTGGATGATCCGTGGAAAGCTTTGTCTGGGGATGACTGTGCAAAGAGGAATCTATGCTGCAGCAGACTATTGGCCCATCTATTCCAGTGGCCCATCTACTGCAGCTAGTGGTGTCTCCTCAATGTCACACAGTGGTCTTTCCCAGCATTGTTACCGGAGGCTGTTGTGAGAGTCTAAGAGATTTCAAACTGCAACCAGAAGTCTTAACCAGAAGATTATTTTATTGTCAGTGGATCTTATAGTCATCTACACATCTTGAGTCAGTAATGGAGGGATGAGGGTGGAATGGGTACAGTTACAGTGTATTTAAACAGGGTAATGCAAAGTGAAACCTCCAATCACCACACAGATAAAATTGCGCTCAAATATACTGGACATTTCTTCCCAGGCTAAAAGCGGGAAAAATTACAGTTAGCACATGGAAAAGAGAAGCGGCTGAGAAGTGGCGAAAAGCAACACACTCAAGGTTAGGGAGGCGCAGTGCAATAAATGGCTGAGAGTGAGAACAGAGGTGACATTCCAACGGAGGGGGTCAGAGGCTCAGTGGTGAGGAGCGGAATGGCAGCCATAGCTGACAGATGTTTCACTGGAGGTGGCTGGGATCTTCTGGATACAAAAGCTAAGAGATCCAGGACTGAGCCAGCACCCTTCACCAAAAGGCAATGCCCCCTGAGAAGCAGAAAACAGGGATACAGCCCAGTCTTAAGACACAGATAAGGACAGATGAAGGACCCCGTCTTAATGAATCAGCTGGGTTAGATTTCAGCCCCATGCCCCAGCATGGATAGGCACAGGAGAGCAGCTCTCATACAAAAAGAACAGGACATGCAGAAGGGAAGACAAGGTGGTACCAATGTATGCACTTGCACTCTGATTCTCCACTAGCTGGGATATGATAAGGCTTGGAATGCACACATGACCATCGGAACGTTGGAGGTGGGAGCCAAGGCTTACAAGTCTTGAACGTATTTCCTGTCTAACCTAAGGACGCCCCAGGACCTTGTGAGAATTACATGATGAATGAATGAAGCAAAATCCTAACTAGCACCAAATACAAAGACCCAGTTGGTTGCAACGGTGGCTGTCAGTACTGAAACATCTGGAGCAGAGGTCCATCAGTGGCTATTAGCCACAAGGTATAGATAGGATCTCTCAGTCTGGGGCAAGTGATGCTCTGTACTCTTGGTGCTTGGGGGGGGGGGGGCGGCGGCTGAACAGTGGGAGGGCTTCTAAGTGTCCTGGCCCCACTGCTGGACCTCTTGAGGGCACCTGGTGTTTTTGGCCACTGGGTGACACAGAGTGCTGGACTGGATGGGCCACTGGCCTGATCCAACATTGGCTTCTCTTATGTTCTTATGTACTTACTTTGAAGCAGACCAGTACTTGAGCATGGTTGTAAGTGCCACATAGCTAATGCTCAGCACACCAGAAACAGCCAGAGACACCAAGCCCAGTCCACCAAGCACACACAGCAGGGTGATGCCTCCCAGCGACACTACAAAACCTAGAGAAGGGGCAAGAAACAGTTATGTTGTATGTATTCCAGTAGGAACAGCTCGTAACACAAAGAAGCCTGTATGCTTATCTAGTAAACTAGGGTGACTTCTTATTTCTCAATGGAAGGGACTCTGGGCAGGTCAAAAGCCATGCAGGCTGCTGCATCATGTACCTTATTCAGAGGACATCCTCCCAAATGAGCCAACCCAGCTTTATTTATAACATCAGACACCTTTGTCTTAATGTCTGTCCCGGTGCCGATCTGCCATAAGGAGGGAATCATGCCGTGTCATGTCAGACCAGAGGGCAACAATTCTCTAACTGTTTAAAGTGGGACCCACTTTGAAACTCACTCTACCTTTTGGGAACCCACCACAGGCTGTGCTGCAGACCGCCAGCAATATGGGTTCGGGAGACGATGGGTGTAAGTGACATATATGGCCTCTGCACTGCTGGTCGTTGGAGCAAGCTGAACCCCTGGGAGCCAGGGTGAAAGGGGAGGCAATGTGGCAGCTCTGCTACAATCTCCTTTTCCCACCATTGAAAGGACAGCGACTCCAAGACTCGAGTTTGAGACTCTGACCCATCTGTGAGACAGTCGCAGCCCACACTTTAAGAACTTCCTGATGGGGAGTTGTGCTTGAAACTGGAACCATCTCCCTTGTGAAGTGGTGGGTTCTTCGTCATTGGAGGTTACTGGATACCTACTTGTCGGAGATATTATAACTGTAGTTCCCATGCTGGATGGGGGTTGGATTAGATGACCCTAAAGGTCCCTTCCAACTCTGCGACTAAATAAATAAACCCAGTGGAATAATGGAATTGTAAAAATGTGACTGTAATGATTTCATGTTTTGGTGTGTGTGTGTTCCTTTAAACGTTTGGTTTGACTGCAGTACTGTAGGGGGGGGTGATACAGGGAGACAAGTGTGATTTTGATTGGCTGATGACTGAGAGGGTGGGAGGAGATGTTCTGAGAGGATTCTGTGAGAGTGGTTTTATCTAAGAAGAGTTCTGTGTGTTTAGAGAGACTGCATAGTCCGTGTGACTATGGGAGTCCTGAAGATAGTGTGACTATAAGAGTTTTGTAAGAGAGTCTAAATGAAAAAGAACCAAGTTCGGTCTAAACTGTGTGGTTAGACGAACGTTTATTGTGCGTGAATAAAACAAAAAGACTAGCCTGGGTGGCTATCTGTATGAGAGAGAGAGAGAGATCAGCCTGTCAGAGTGGAGTTTGAGAAACTGTTTGTAGCACCAAGCATTACCAGTTATAGTTACCAGTTCCTTTCTTCAGCAACTGTTCAAAATAACCAGAAACCTATTTTGTTCTTTATTAAATAAATCAAATTTTGTTTTAAACTTATCCCAGAAATCAGTACAGTATTTCCTCAGGGCCACACAGACCTCTGAAGTGCCCAGTCCCTAGGGCATACTACCAAAAGAGAGAGATTTGGAGTTTTAAATTCATGGTGGCAGCAGAAAACTACCAAGTTTATATATGAAAGAGAGTGTTTAAAGGAGAAACAGGCTCCCCAAATAGCAAGAACCTCACAGTGACAAATAGTCAAATCGTGTATTAATGATACTTAAAACAGGGAAAGAAATTCCAGCTCTTCCCCCCTCCCCTAATTGTAAGGTAATACCTTCTACGATGATCACGCCAATGCAGGCAATGACACTTGTGGAAACGGCGAAAATCAGAAAGAATGCAACAGGCACTGCGGACACCGCCAAGAACACCAGCAGGGACAAGGCGACAAAGGGGTGGCTGTCTAAGTACTGGCCAAGCTGGGAGTTCATAAAAGCAACAACCTACGATGTGAATTTACAAAGAGGAACGTGGTCAGATTTTAAATACCACTGCAAAAAACAAAGCAAAACAAAACAAAACACAACAAAAAAACCCCCCACAACACACATCCCATCACCACTATACAGGGAAATGTAATTCTTTCAAAAGGAAATCAGCAGACAGACATTCAGGTATGCAGACCACTCTGACTCGGCTGAAGGTGGACAAATGACAGCCCATCAGTCACGTGGCCCACAAGTGGCTGAACACAACGGTTCTCCAACTTCCTGTAATGGGGCCCACTTCCAAAGTTACTGTACTTTTTGGGAGTCACACCACTGTCCTCCTCTCCAATATAAAGCACAAAAATCTTACAGCTGATAACAAGGAACAATTTTATTTTTAATGTTACTGTTTTATTTATTTACCAAATTCATATCCTGCCTTTCTGACCTTACAAGGGCCTTGTCAATAAATTTATGCCATTACCAAACAAGAAGACTTTAATTCACAGCCATTTCACACACAATACAGGGAGACAAACCCAAATTTGCCACTGAGTCTCCCAGAGCCTCCTCTTCCAGCCTCACCCTCTTCCTCTCCCCCGCCCCGTCCAGCCCCGCCCCACTCCTGGCCTTGCAAATCACCAGCACAGCCTACTTTTGGGTCCCAACCCTTTAACAATTTGCTGGGGACATCAGCAGCAAACTGAAGCTCCTGGAAAATTGTTAAAGAGCTTGAGGGTACTGTTAATTGGTTAGTTGAGAGCAGTGGAGCCTAAGAGGGCCACATTTGAGTCTCTGCCATTTCCAGGGCTCTGCTCAGGATACCAGCTGTACCCGTTCTCAGATGTGGCCTGCAGGCTGGAAAATATGCCCATTCCCAAACACTACTATGTAAAGATGACAGAGGAACCCAAGTGACAGGTTTTGAAAAATTAGCAATAACCAGTGAAAAGAATATAATCTCTAAGACATGTAACTATTTATTGGATGCTGATAGTAAACAGCAGAAAAAAATTCATAAAACTCTGGACAAAAGATCTGAAAGCCCCAATAAATTCAGAGATTTGGGCATTAGTGTTAAGAAGTGGTCTACATTTTTCACTATACCTTTCTGCCAAAGAAAATTCAATAAAAATGCTGTATTAATGGCACCTGTCACCCTATACATTGGCAAAATTTTACCAAGGGGTTAATGGGGATTGTTCAGTATGTGGAGCCACCAATGCCAATTTTATACACATTTGGTGGGAATGTTGCAGAGCGGCTGAATTCTGGAATATGATTGCTACAGTTATCTCTAAAGGTATAAGGGAAGTGAACATTATCCCCTAGGGTTTTTTTGTTGAATTACGTGGATTTCCTTTCTAAGGATGCTCATGATTTTGTTCTTAATGCTGTAACATCTGCAGGGGTAACATTTGCTCGAAATTGTTTTTTTGTCCAGAATGAGAAGAGTTTTTTTAAGTTTATGTAATTGATGTTTGTTTGTAACAGCTCTGTAATATGCATCCTGTATTTTAGTTTTTTGTTCCTTTTGGATTTATTCCTATTTTTAAAATGGAATAAAACTCTTTAAAAAAAACAACGCACATCCCTAGGCTAGTTGCTTCCTGCACAGTTCTTATTAAAAGATCTGGAAGCCTGATCTATTCTGCATGGAGCTCAAAATAATGTTCCTTTCAGGCATGTTAAAAATTGGTATTGTCTAAAAAGGCAAAATTAGAGCCATCACAATGCAGGAGCAGAAACCAGTAGGAGGCTTAATCGGCAGGTTTTCCATGAAGAGTAGCAGCAGGGACAAAGAAGGGGTCAAGAATGTCATTTGCAGCGGAACATTTTAATAATGTAATGCTGCTATCCTGTTTGGAGCAACACTGGCCAAGCCCAGAAGCTGCCTGCTCAGCCAAGTCTCAAAGCGACAAATGAATTTAAAATCTTGAATTAGTTGACCATGCACCTGTGAGGCTTTCAACCAATTATATTTATTTGCGAATCTAATATTATGGTAATGTACTGGGAGTCACTGTTCTCAGTAGCTTTCAGAACTAGCCTGAGCCACACTGACAAAAACACAAGGGGGGAAATACACATCCTCCCCCTGAAAGCTGGTAGGCAGCCTTCCCCCCCCCAATATATTTTTATTATTTCCAATACAAAAAACATAACAATAAATAACACTCTAACAACTTACAACAAACTTGTTTCTAAGGGTCTATCTTAACAAAACGGCGAATCAACATTTATAAAATACCTTAATAAAATACAAAATTCAAATATTTCTTAGGTAAGGTACAATAACTTTTTTTGGGAGTTGGAAATATAATCAAAGAAGGGAAACCATTTTTCCAGAAAATTATTCTTAGCTGAAGGGGTCTCTAGTCTTATTATCTGAAGAGCCAATTTGTCCATCACTGCTAAGTCTGTTAGCCGAATTGCTTTAATTTACGTTTAGCAATCAGCAAAATACACGGGATCTTAGCCAACTATACCAGGGTCCCACCCCTCCCGGGAGTTCTCAAGGAAAGAGGCACGTGAGGCAGATGTCCAATTAAATGTTGTTTACTTAATAATGTGTCTCAAGCATACCAAAAATGTAATCACGCACACACTCACTCAGGCCTAAGAAATAAAGACAGAAAATAGCACGTTTGCATGAGCAGGTAATCGTTGGTGGGGAAGCAGTGCCTTACCTTAGATGCGTGGTCCAAACGGTGGCAGAATTGGATGGGGAGAAAATAGAAAGGCTATGGGGACATGAGGCTCGAACCTGTGAGACCACGTGGTTCTCCTGGATCGTGAGTCCAGAGAGAGAGGGTTAAAGATGGAGGCAAGGGTTGGGTACAGAAAGCTGGACTGAAGGGGTAGTAAAGCAGACAGGGGACGACGGCTCAAGAGAGCGAGTGCCTCTGGATTTGGTCTTTTATTAGGGGGTCTTGGGGTGGGCTGATCAGGCCACATCCCACTAACACACCTACTAGGCGGTCCGTCCCTCTTGGACCCTTCCATAGGTTAAAGGTGAACAAAGGGAGGAGGGCCAGGGGATGGACCCTGTTGCAAAACTGTGATCTCACCAGGAAGTGGACACCTGGCCTGGGGTCCGATGACTCACCTGGCCACATCTATTGTTAGTCAATGACTTGGCCGACTGGGTGATGGCCCGGACATTAGTTGCTAAGCAACTGCGTTAGCATAACTATGCAGGTATGTAGGAGGGGGCAAGGGTTGACCAGCGTGTACTGAAACAGAAAGAAACCTCCTGGCAAGAGGAGTCCTTTGTCTCTGGTGAACTGTCTAGGGTGTCAGCCTCCTGGCATGGGCTGGAGCTGGCTCCTATTATGAAGAAAGCACCTGGCCCTTCCATTATAGGCAGCCCAAAGTTCAGGCTTATGAATATCACAGTTCATAAGAGCACTAGCAGTGCCTTGCTGGCCAACAAGTCCCAAAGTTTCATGAACCACTGTTGTGTGGTTGGACTTTCTTTCACTTTCCACTTCTGGGACAGTCAAGATTTTAGCTGCTAACAAGAAAATTGAAGTTAGATCTTTCGGCTGTTTAGATACCCTCAAATTCGGCCAAAAGTTCAAAATAATTGAGTCCAGAGTAAACGAAATAGAGAATCCCAGGGTTCCATTAGTAAGGTGAACAATCTTTGACCGGAAAGGGCAGCATTTTTTGGTGATTTCTACACCTGCCGCCTTATTTAGATGCTGTGTGAACAACAGCCAAGGTAACAAACTCAGCCTGATCAATAGATGCTCAGAACCTCCGATAAGAGCCAGTGTACAGCCAAGAAGTGAGCAGATCGAAGGTCAAATCCCCAGTCTGCCATCAACTGCAATCAGTGGCCCCAGGCTGGCCACACACAATCTCAGCCTAACCTACCTCATAGGCTTGTTGTTAGGACAAAACAGGGATGGAAAAATTAGGTACTCAGAGAACTCTATAAGCACACAGGTTGCCCCACAATGTGGAAATAGTATGATAGGCTTCTCTCAATCATTTTTTTCTTCCCAGCCCAACGAAATTCAAAACTCACATGTGAATTGCTGTGTATGGTTTTCATCATGGAGTGCCACCGTTTCTGAAGATCCTGCAGTTCTTTAGGCATGATGGAACTTTCAGTCAGAAGCTTGAACCTCCCTCTGGACAAATTAGTGTATTGTCAGCCACCCAACCTTTAGAAGAGAAAAAAGAGAGCGAGAGAAAAAAAATTACTATTGGCCTTAATAATATTAAGGTTTCCTCCCTGCAAAACACACCCCATATTCACTTACAGGGCAGAAAGCTGAAAAAGCTCCAAACCTAAATAATATAAATACCAAATGTGTGATTAACCTTGAGAGGTGGGTAGAGAGCAAAATTTCTGAGAAAATCTCTTTTGTACCTCTGCATGTCTCTTTGCATGTTGAAGAGCACTGTGGACACTGGATACCAGACACAGACAACATGAAGAACCCCAGTTTGTTGGTCCTTATGCATCCAGACATCACAACAAACTGGGATTTCATCACACTGTAGCCGATTTCACACTAGCATTTGCCCTGCACTTCCCTTCACACTTGCCCTGGGTCTTCTGGTCAATTTCACACCCATCGACCTGGGCTCACGTTTTTCCCCAGAGAATCACCCTTTCCCCCCCGTTTTTCCCCGGGGCAAACGGATCCTGTTTTTAGAGGATTTCCCTGTTTGCTCCAGAGAGAAGCCGAAATGAACACTCCCCTTTCCACGCCCACTCACCCGCCTTCCATCTGGCCCGCCCTGTGGTGGGCGTTTCTTCCTTTAAAAAAAAAAAACAACACCCTCATTTCGTTATATCGTACTATCGAAATAGTGAGGCAGTGAAACAAGTCCTCACCATTGCTTTCTGTATATATTACACATGTGTTCACTTGACATTTATTATTTATTCATTGGTTTTTTTTTTTTTTTAGCAGGACACACAGGAGGACATGGGTCTCACGCTGCTGCTTTCTTTGGCTTTTGCCTCTCTCCCGGGCTTGCTTCTCGCTCTCCTGTCCGTCGCCCCCCCCCCCCCCCGGTGGGTTCTGGGGCAAACGAGTGCCCGGATCGCTTCGGTCTCCCAGGATTGATGCCCACAGCCGCCTGAGTCACCACCACCGTGCCAGGGCCCCTTCGAGCGCCGTGCCTCACAGGCAGCTACAGAGCCAATGGTTGTCCCCCGCCTAGAAATGCCGGCCGGCAGCCATCCCGCCCTCTGGGGCGGGCGGGCAGGCACCGGCCAGTGCTCAGCGCTTTCTCGCTGCCCTTTTGGCTCTGGAGCGGCAGGCGGGGTAGAGGAGCTGCTGCCCGCCCTCCTTGCCCTCCGAAGGGCAAAGTGGTTAAAAGAAAGAGGGGAGGGTCGTTATATCGAAATTGCGGATGATCGCTGCCCTGTGACCGGGGTGCCCCGGCCGCAGCCCCTGCAGAGCAGGCAGGGGCTCTTTCCTCCCAGCCCCCACGGGGGAGTGGCAAGCGGGCGGGCCAGGGGCATGAATCCTCTGCTCCGCTGCCTGGGTGGGCTCCTCCCTGCCTGAGGATGGACTCCCTCCACCTCCACCGAGTGGGTGCGGGGCGATGACCCAAAGGGGGCAGCCAGAGGGGGGGCGCGCCAGAGAGAGCCGGGTCCTCCCGCCGAGGCAGCGCCGCCCCTGCTTGTTGAAGTTCCAGCCTGGTATGCCAGAAAAGTGACGGAAGACGCAGCTCTGGCAGGATTTCTAGGCTGTAACACCACCACAGAAGTCCTGGTGGAGTCCTGGTGGGTTCCCCCCTCCCTCCCCCAGCAAGGAGGAATGAAAAGCAAGTATTGTGAATTGAAACAGCACTCTATAGGTTTCACAGCCGTCGCCTTCGGCTCAGTGTGCAAGCCAAGGGGATCCAAAAGCCGCCTTTGAAAGCTGCACGGCCCCCAAAGCAAAACCTGTTATGTGTACAAATAAAAAAGGGCCACCATTTTGTGCCTCAGATCCCACTGGCAACGCGTCCGACATTTTGCATTATAACAAAATAATGCAATCGTGCATGCGTTTAAAAAAAAAAAAAACCTAGGAGGGAAAGAGGGAGGGGCTAGTAGGGGAATGGGAGGGGGCAGCAGCAGGAAGCCTCACAGCAGCCCCGGAGCAGCCGGTAATGAGAAAAGAAACATGTGGGGCAGATAAGGAGCTGCGGCTTCAAGTGCGAAATTGACGAAAATGGTCTGGGGCAATTTTGACGGGGAAACAGCTTTCCTCCAGTTTATCCTCACAACAACCCTATGAGGTAGAGTCAGCTTAAAGCATCTTCGCCCTACTAGTTCTTCTAAATGGAACGGTCTTCCAACAAAAATTTAAAAAGGGAAGGCGATTTGAAAACCCCATTGCTGGATTGAAACCCTGTACAAATGTCTTGCAATTCTGAACAGGCAACGTTTCTCAGAAACTCCATGCCAACGCCCCCGGCTTCTTGGGAAGGCTGCCAGTCCATTTTGCTTACAACCAGGCCAAGGAAGACTGTCTCTGGGGAATTTGCTGTGGTACAAATCCCACTGGAATGGTTGCAAGCTGTGTAAATGGGTCACTCCGACTCATTCGCGCAGGGGCAGTGAAGAAGAGGCTTCTAGCAGATTATACCCAAGGCTCTCGAAAACATTCTTTCTTCGTTTAAACATAGAACACCAGCCTGAATTTAGCTGTCTGGCTCTCCATTCTAAAAGCATTTCCATCTGGAACAGGTGCTTATGAAACATGAATAAAACATTTCACAACTTTTTGATGATTAGAGGAAGTACAAAACCTCATTTATGTTGTCATGGTTGCTAGAAGGAAAACACACACTAGATAAATCTCTCTGTACTAGCTCTTTCCCTTCCTTTCACAGTTGAGTGCTGAGTGCATTTTGTTTAAAAGCAGAGATTGCTCCATAGTTAAGACCACAGCGTTGTGCAGTGGTGAGAGTGTCAGACCGGGAGTGCGTGACCCTGGACCAGTTGAGCTCTCTGTGTCTTAGCCCCATTATGCACACACATCTTATTGCAGATTTTCAGAGCAGTAAGCCTTTAATCTTGACTTCGGATTCTGTGTCTGGCTTAATGCTCCATTCTTTTCCCTCCGGTGTATTTATTCTGCAGCTACAATAAAATTTCCCACTTTTCTAAATCAGGGTAGAACGTCACTTGTGACACGTGTGGGGTGGCGTCCAAAGTAGCTTCCAGGAAGCGCCTTCCATTTAAATCCTCGTGGTTCAGGTTTTATGCTTGCATTTTAGCGTTAGTCCGTTGAATGAAAGGGAACAGAAAGGAACCCAGGCAAAGGAGGGGGGGGGGGGGGGAATCCTATGTTGAAATTGACCAGACTTTTTTTTTAAAACTGACAAGCAGCTGCAAAGTGCCATCATATTGCCCAACACTAGGGGATTCTGTGCTGTGTTATTGGCCACTGTGAAAAATGGGAAAGAATCACACAATCTCATAATATGGGGGAACATGTTGAGTGTACAGAATGCGTGGCAGAACCCACTGACCCTGGCATTGCTAGATGTGATCCCTGGCAACATGTGTGTGTGCGTGCATGCACTTGTGCAAAGTCGCCTGCAACTCCACTGTACTTTACACAAGGCTGCAGTTTGTACGGGGGGAGGAGTCCTCTGGCAGAAGCTCTGGAGAGCTTTTTTAGTCTTGTCCCACTAAATTTGGTGTTGTAGTTTGGGTTAGAGTTTGGTGTGGTGGCTAAGAGCAGCAGACTCTAATCTGAAGAACCGAGTTTGATTCCCCACTCCTCCTCCACATGCAGCTGCTGGTGTGACTTTGGGTCAGTCACAGTTCTTTCAGAGCTCTCTCAGCCCCACCTACCTGTCTGTTGTGGGGAGAGAAAAGGAAGGTGATTGCAAGCCACTCTGAGATTTCGAGTGAAGGGTGGGGTATAAATCCAACTCTTCTTCTAATTTGAAAAAAAATATTGGGGGAGGGTATTTTTCCTCATGCACAGCATATACTGACCTTGGGTATAGGGTATATTGGGCATAGGGTATATTGCCCTCGTGCACAGCACAGTAAATCTGACTTCCTGCCCTTCCTTACAAATTTGCATGGTTTTCTCTTTGTGATTCTCCAATTTGATCCTGCACACTGGTTGTGATCTTGGCCGTTTTTTAGCGCCTATCCTGTGCGGATTGCACTCTGTTCTCCAAATGGATTGATCCCAAACGATTCTTAAGTTCGGCGGTTTGCAGAGGGTCCATGTGTGCCAAAATGCACCTCCCCCACAACTCTATTCACTAAAGGGAAAAATATTTTCAAAGCTTTAGGCTTCTCTCTAAACTGCATGCAGTCTGTTTAAACTCCCTCCACTGGTCATTGTACTTTTTAAAATTCTGCAATCCGAGACTAGCGAACTGAGACTAGCGATAGACTCATGCCGCTTGTTAAAAAAAAACCCTAAAAATGAGAGAAAAATTGAGCTGGTACAGCAAAGAAGGGGGGAGGATGATAGGAGGTGCAGAGTGGGCAGAACAATCTCAGTGTGGGTGGGGGAGTATCAGCTAATGCTATCACCTCCTGCCTGGGAGGTGGGATGAGTGAACCTTTGACGTCAGGTCTGTGGAATGTTATGTTATACTTCTCATGGCGTGCTTATCACTCTTCGAGCTGCTCTGATCTTGGGAGACTGCTGGTGCCTGCCCATGTATCTCTTCCCCTATTGCAAAAGCAATAGATATACAGGGTCTGACTCTATTTCTTCCCACTTTTCCCCTGGGAACCGTAAACCAGTATTTTGAACGCCTTTTCTTTGCCTTGGTGATTGGTTGCAATTCCTTACCCCTTTTTGAATTCTGTATAATTGTCCTGCTTGGGGCTGTGTCAGCCATTACTAACACAAGAAGTGCAGATGACCACAACAGACCTTTCTCAATAAAGACCTCCTTCTCTAGGATACTTGTTGTTGACTGACTCCGTAGGACTCTCACAGGGAGTGACCTTCGAGGGGCAGCGAAACGGCGGGGGGGGGGAGAATTCAAGGGAATCTGTATGCTTTTGAACTACTTTCAGCTTAGAAGCAAAACAAGGGGAAAATTGGCACCAAAACCTCTCTCAGAAAACCCGAGGAAACAGCGACCAGAAAGTGAACTGAACACTGAAGGGATGTAAATCAAAGCAGAATGGTGAAAGTGAGGGAAAACACCGGTGCATAATAGGCCTTAGACTGACCACCTGACAGGGCTGTCATAAAGGTAAAATGAGAAGGGGAGAACGCCCCTGGAAGAAGGGTGGGATACAAATGTTATACAGATAGACAGAGACAAAGAGGCTTCAAGAAGATTCTTGTTATAATGGTAGAGGTCTCTGCCAGAGGTGTACAGATCTAAACAGGTCTTGGAAAGACTGTAGTTGAATAAAGGAACAGAACGAGCTGTAAAGACAAATAGTTCCTTACAAATTATGGTGTTTTAGGTCGGGGGTTCCCAACCCTTTGAGCCTGTGGGCACCTCTGAAATTCTGACACCGCACGGGGGGGGGGGGGGGGGGCACAGCCACAAAATGGCTGCTGCAGAAGGTGAAGCCAATCTTAAAATGGCTGCTGCACCTTAGTCACACGTTGAAGTTATTTGTGCTGCAGTGGCAGCTGATGCCAAAGCAACATTTTAAAAATGCGCATAGCCAGTCAAATCTCCAATGGCCAGTCAGAAGCATCGCTGGGCAAAAGCCCCACCTGGCCCAGCCTACTTTCTAAAAACACTTGGAAGGCACCATGTTGGGGAATCCTCTGCTTTAGGCTTTGGACTAAAGCCACAATTGTCTGAGGTGAAGAACAGCTTCCTTTGGGAAGGACCTTTCCACACAGCACAGAGGTCTACAGCAGACTCTCAGGTATCCTCCCGTAGAGTTGCAAGCCCCTACAGAGCTGTTGGATAAATTATCATTTTTTTGCTGCCTTTAGGAGGAACCTTCCCGAACACAGGTACCATACCTCTGTCTTCCTTTGTTTACAGGGTTCAGAAGAGCAGCAAGGAACAGCAAGGTCATGTCGAGGTACAGAGGATTTCTCCATGGCTCTGACCCTCGGTTTATTCCTCACTACATTTCCTCCTGGGGCCTGGCTTTCATTTCCTGTCCCCAGCTCTTTGGGCATGCTGCTACTGGCTCTGGAGGGCTCCCAGAATTACAACTTATCTCCAGAGGAGATCTATTCCCCCCAGCGGAAATGGCTGCTGACACCCTGCCGAGGTCCCTCTATTCCACAAATCCCACCTTTCCTAGGCTCCACCCCAAATTTCCAGGAACTTCCCAACCCAGAACGGGCAACCCTATAGCAGCAGCTCCTCCCACCCTGTCACTTGACTTCCTGTTTCATGCTTGCATCAACAGATTTCCATAAAATAACTTCCTCCTGTTTTGCCATGTTTTCTTGCTAATACAATTCTTTATTCTTTATTGCTACAATCGTTTGACCAGAAAATACATAAAACAATTCCATAGTTTACACAATACGGAGAACTTATAAGATGGAACTTGGCCAATAAAACATAGCCCTAATAAATGTTAAAATTAGATACGTATTATAACTATAGAAATGAACTATTATGCTGGTTAAAATTGTTAAAATTCACCCTACTCTTCCGTCTAATGCTTACCCAGACCTTAGAACAGTCGTACAGTATTTCCAAACTTTAAACATATCAGTAAGGCATTAAAGAGAAATTAGAATTTATTCCAATAACGAGCTACTGTTACTAAACTACCATAGAGTTTACGTAATCTCATTATCTCCATACAGAAACTAGCTACTTGATGGGTAATCTTAGAGTTTCTATCAGATAGGAGACACTCAAGTCTGTCTTTTTCGGAGAGGCCCAGCAATTGATCAGTCAGCATAGTGATTTTATTACGTGCTACTTTATAATACGGACATCTAAAGAACATGTGCTCTGTTGTCTCAACCTCCCTGCTAATACAATAAAACAAAAGAAAGTCCATAAGACAATAACCTACAAGTGGATGCCCGAGGAAGCTCGACTGCTCACAACAGAACACTGAAACCCCCCCAGAAAATAAAGAAGGAGGGAAAAAGTAGGTGGATCAACAAGTCCCAAATTGGAGACACAGTAAATCGACAGCTAAAATAACTGTATGCTAGGGTGCAATCTGCTGTAAAATAACTGTATGTTAGGGTGCAATCTGCTGTAAACAACCAAACATTGCATGCCGTATCACAGCACTGCAACTGGGGGGGAGGGAAAAAAACAAGAGTGATAATAATAAAGAATGCAGACAAGTTACAGAAGAGGATATAGAGAGGACTGCTTGGATTCAACTGAAGCTACAGTTTTCTTGGTGGCAGCCCCACTGTCATGGAATTCTTTCACCCCTGAGATCTGCCTGGTGCCTTCACTTTTTCCATGTAGGCATTAGGTCAAGACTCAACTGTCCTGGGTCACTTGTGGTTAAGTCACTGTTGTTATACACAGAATCACAGAGTTGGAAGGGACCTCCAGGTCCATCTACTCCAAACACCTGCACAATTCAGGAAATTCCCAAATACCACCCCCGCACCCCCAGTGGCCCCTGTTTCATCCGCAGAAGATGGCAAAAAACCCCCTCCAGGGTTGGCCTGGGGAAAAAATTCTTCCTGACCCCAAAGTGGCAGTCAGCATTTCCCTGGGCATGTAAGAAAGGGCCACAAGAACTAAGCACTGAGGCAACCCTTCCTGCCCTCCCTCTCATCATCTGCCTCAGTTCACACAATCAGCATGGCTGTCAGATGGCCGTCTGACGTTTTTTCCCACCACAGAGAACAATGGAGAGGATGGGGCAACCTGTTTGGGGGCCTGTAGAATTGGACCCCATGGTCCAATCTTCTTGAAACCTGGTGGGTATTTTGGGGAGAGGCTCCAGCAGCTACCCTGCAAGTTTGGAGCCTCTCCCTCAAACCCCCTCACATACCCTATGAGTTTTTGCCATTGACTTCAACGGCCCATAGGGTATAATGGGGCTGAACCTGACATTCGGCCGGTGATGTCAGGGGGTGTGGCATATGCTAATGAGTTATGCTAATATGTATGCTAATGAGCTCCTGCACCTCTTTTTCTATGAAATGACCCCTGTGTATAAGTGTCAGAGGTTTCTTATTTATCCACTTAGAAGCAATCAAGATACGTGCTGTTGCTAGCAAGATTGCTATTAATTCCTGATGGCTTTTTGTCATTTTAAGTTTTGGCCATTTTTCTAACAGTAGCAACTCTGGAGAATAAGGTTAGTCTATGCCTCATATCCAGTCTAAACAGACCCATCTTCTTCAGCCTTTCCTCATAGGACTTGGTCTCCAGACCCCTCACCATCTTCATTGTCCTCCTCTGGACTGTTCCAGCTTGTCTAGATCCTTCTTAAATACTGGTGCCCTAAACTGAACACAATAGGTGAGGTCTAACCAGAGCAGGGTAAAGCGATATCATCACTTCACGTGATCTGGACACTATACTTCTGTTGATACAGCCCAGAATCTCATTTGCCTTTTTAGCTACCTCATCACACTGCTGACTTGTGTTCAGTGTGTGGTCTACTAAAACCCCAAGATCCTTTTTGCACATAGTACTTCCAAGACAAGTCTCCCCCATCCTATAATTATGCATTTGATTTTCCCTATCTAAATGCAGAACTTCACATTTATCCCCACTGAAATTCATTTTATTTGTCTTAGCCCAGTTTTCCAGCCTGTCAAGATTATCCTGTATCCTGACTCTTCCTTCTACCATATTTGCTACCCCTCCCAATTTAGTATCATCTGCAAATGAATAAGCATTTCCTCTATTCCTTCATCCAAATGATTGATAAAGATGTTGAACAAAACAGGTTCCAGGACAGATCCTTGAGGTACATGGTGTTATAATGTTTTCTGCCCTCCTGAAATGTCTTCTTGAGCGGTTTGTGAAAATGCACATTGCTGTTCTTTTGAATTACACTGCTTTTTTTAAAACTGCAACTAGTTAGCTTTGTTGAGATCTTGTTTTATTTTTGTTGTATGGCTGTTTTTATCTGAGTTGTAAGCAGCTTTGTGGCAGACTCCTGGATAAATCAGTTCCCAACAACATTCACTCTGGAGAATGATAGATTTATTGAGACAGAAATAGGATCCAGACTGGACACAGGCTGTGTTAGAACTGAGGCAAAAGGTGCAAAAGCAATAGATATACAGGGTTCAAGCGAGGGCCCTAAAAGGTCCAGGACCAATCATCCTATGGAATCCCACCCGCCAAAAGAAATGGCCATCCACCCCCTTACTATGCCAATCCCCCCAACATGTAAAACAAAAGGCGAACAGTGAAAGCTGAGAGACCCAGGGACCCTTAAGGTTCTCAGAGGTGATAAGATGCCTTCTACTTCAAAGCACTCTAGCAAAGTGAAAGTATTTGGGTTTAACACTCTCCTCCCTTCCCCCACAGCCAATATGTTCCGTTTCAGAAACTCTTCAGTAACGGTTTCTGTCTGGCATTTCACACAGAACCGTATTCGTACCGGTTTGGTAACGGAACATATTGGCCCTTTTACACAGAAATGTGCCGCTCCTGTGGGGGAAGCGTTCCTGAGCCGCTTTACCTGGAAACCTCCTCCCAACCGTTCTTCAGCCCTTGTCCTGGTCCTGAAGCGCTTCGGGGTGCTGTGTGAAATGCCCCCGAGTTGCAGAGCTAAAAGCTGGTACTAGGGAGAAGAAACTGGCTCCTTGAAGTCAAGAGCAAGAAAGTGCTCGGAGTAGAGAAAGACGGGAAGTCACCAAGTTTAACCAAGTCACAGGCGATAAAATCATCCAAAATGGACCACTGCATGGTACATATTTTATCTTTTTACAAATACAGAGAGAAAAGCTACTGTGACATTTGATTTTCCACATAAGCACAAAAAAGACAAATCCATAAAAAGGCAGCAGACACAAAGTCCTTCCTGTGAGATACAGCTTACCCACATAGAGTAGCAGACATCAGCAGTGTGGGTAGAATGCACTAAAGGAGCTTCTGTTGGTGAGCAGGTAATTCAACTCCATGGGAATACTGCACTCAACATCCCCAGCGTGCCAGCGGGCACAATGCCCGGGAAAAAAGTCATCATACAGATAAAAGCCTTTTAAAAAAGGAAAGAAAAAGAAAACTGGCATTCTGCCATCTAAACTAGTTTGCCCAGAGTATATGCTCCAGTGTTAGCTACATACAATGTTAGGTATTGCTGTTTCGGCAACCTACACAGAATAGTGGGCTGGAGAAGATTTTGAACTCTCACCCCCTCCCCAATCTCTCCTTCCAGGGTTCTCTAAGCCCTCAAGGGCTAGCGCATGCTGACTCCTCCCCCCTTCCCCCTTCAACTAACACTCAGCTGCTCTCAACATTCCATCCCTGGCAGAGATATTTAGTCCTCATTAGGCCCCTTTCTTCTTCTTTTTTTTTTAATTTGTTTTTATTCAGTTTTTAACAATAAACTTTACATGTTATAAGTACAATAAATCATATTTTTAGGAGCCATAATTGTTTAACCATACATAAAGTTTGGACCATACAATACTTTTCTCTTTTTTTGCATCAGCATTCAAAAGAAAATTTAATTTACTCGACTCAGCCCATTCTAATAGTTTACCAACTATATTTTCTTTCCCCAGCATTAAGGGTGATTTCCAACATTTTGCTCGGGCTATCTGTGCTGCTGTCAAGATGTAAGCCAGCAGTTTCTGGTCATAACCAGATAGACCGTCCGGAAAAATGTTTAACAAAAATGTCTCCGGTGCTAGCGGAATATCCAAATCCATAATCTCTGTTATCAGATCCTTCACCATTAACCAGAATTTTTTGATCTCTTTACAAATCCACCACATGTGGTAATATGTACCAACACACGCGCCATAGACCCAGCATTTATTAGATAGACTACTATAACATTTTTGCAACCTATCAGGTGACCAATGCCAGCGGTAGAAAAATTTATATATGTTTTCCTTATAGTTAACTGCTCCCAGGAATTTTACTGATTTCCATATTTTAGCCCATTTTTCTGTCTCAATTGTGTAACCAAAGTCTTGCATCCACTTCACCATTGAGGGTTTGATCTTTTCCTCTAGCATTTCATTCTTAAGGAGTAGCTTATATATTTTATTGAGTTTACTTTTATCCATCCAAATTAGATCTAGCTCATTCGGGGACTCACTAAAGCCTGTTTTGCTATCCAAATTATACCTCGAGAGTAATTGATTAGTTTGCCACCAAGATAGCTGTAGATCTGTTTCGCTTTTTATCTACTCACTATTCTTTAGTTTCCCCTTTTTATCTAACAGTCTACCATAATTCACCTTATTTTTTTGATTGGCCAAGGAGGGTTTAATGAAGGCCTCCAACGGGGAGACCCATCTAGGAATTTTAGAGTATAGCTTTTCTTTAATACTTAACCATGTTTTTAGTAGGGCAGCTCTTAAGATATGATTATTAAAGTTCGAGTGAATTTTGTGTTTATTATACCATACATAGGCATGCCATCCCATGTATAGATCATGCCCTTCTAACACCAAAACTCTATCATTCTCTAACATAACCCACTCTTTTACCCAGATCAAGGCTCATTAGGCCCCTTTCTTGAGGCTTTCTGGGCGTTACTGCCTACAGGGAAGTCACACATAGCCGTCTGTTTCACTGACAGAAGCTTCACTTAGCTCCATTTTAGCATATAGTAAGGGAGGAGACCAATGCGAGGCTTCTCAGCCCATACTTTTCCCAAGAGGAGTCATACTGGCATACCCTTAGGAAGAAGCAGAAGCCTTGTCCAGGTAACTTCACCCCCTCAGAGATGCAGGCATTCATTCACCAGGTTTGCTCCTCCATACCTCTTTCTAATTCTGCATCCACCCTAGCTCCTTTTATGTCTGGCACTCTTTGGCAGCTGAATTTGCCCTGCTGGTTTTGGCCCACTGCCTCCCCCACTCTACCAACTATCACTTCTGTGCGAGGCAGGATAGTAGGAATTCTGATGCCTGGCCCTTATGGGAATGCCTGAAGCTTTAAGAAACTAATGCCCTCAATAGCTACCACTATTGCCAGCCTTCAAGCCCTGGTTTCTGTCAGTAAAACACAGGACAGGGGGCAGGGCCTCTGAGCCAGGCATTCACTTACCAGGAACTCTGAAGTCGCCATCTTTGGAAAATTTTATGGGAATTTTATTGTAATTTTAATGATTTTATATTGTAAACCTCTATGGTATTGGGTTTTTGTTAGCCGCCTTGAGCCGGTCTGCTGGCTAGGCGGGATATAAATAGAACAAATAAATAATAAATAACAGGAACCACAGGAAAACTGCAGGGCTCCCAGGAGAAGAAAAAGAGGAGATAGCGTAGGGAGTGCAATACATGGGAACGTGAAGTGCCCCCCACAAGTCCTTGCAGGTTTCCCACTGTGCATCTGGGTCCAATCTAGACAGCATCATACAACTCAGACTAGTTTGGCAGCTGGCCCTGTGCAACTGCTTGTCAAGTTGTAAGTCTGCACACCCAGAAAGTCCCACAAGCAGACAGAGATCCCTACGTTGTCTCTGGATTAGCCTGCTTATGATGCTTTTGATCATCCACCTTGGCACCCATCACTTTATTATCAGATATAGTGACTCATACACATACAAAACCAGCATCTGATGCATTATCACTACCCTCCTACGTACTGTGTTAACAAATTCATAATAATTACTGCTGTCGATTTGGTAATCATAGTCAGTGTACCTATTGAAAGCACTGCATGAATACTGATTTCACACCAGGCGCTGCTTTGCCGTCGTTCTTCCCTTTGCCCCAATTGTGTGCTTCAATTTCTCACTATTTGCCGTGGGGCGCATTCTGACCAGCGGCTTTGCCCGATTTCCTCCACAGCTTCAGTGATCCTCAAAAAACAGGGTCACTGAAGCCACGAAGGAAATTGTGCGAAACTGCAGGTCAAAATGCACCCTGCACCAAAAAGTGAGAAATTGAAGCACACAATCGGGGCAAAGGGAAGACCAATGGCAAAGCAGCGCCTGGTGAGAAACTGGTCTAAGTATGCCTGTCCAACAGGCACACAGCACTCCCAGGAGATACAGACTATTTTAGTGTGTGACATTAACAATGCATCTCTGATCCTCTCTCCCACGGTTTGCACCAGACCAGTGAGTTAATAATGCAGGACAGAATGCAGAAGAGAAACTGAGCAGGTTCATATTTGCATTCTAGGTTGATTTAAATGTTACGTGCAAGAGCTGCTTTTCCTGTCTTCTATCAACAGCTATTAGCTGTGATCGCTAAAATAACCCCAGTCTGCACACAAAAGGGCAATTTTAATAAAAGAAACAAGGTTAGTAAATAGAATTGGTCAAGAGGGCACTTTCATAAAGGGAATAGGATTGTAGTCTATTGCGCTGCTTATAGGATGCATTATCTTGTTTGTACTGCATTGTTTTCTAATTTTTGTACTCCACCTGTTGCATCCTTTAGGGCAGGGGTGGGCAATTGTTTTGGCTCGGGGGCCACTTTGTAGGAGCGGAGGTTAGTGGAGGGCCGCACCTTTTAAAATGATTGCATTCATTACTTAACTTTGCATTTCAGAAAAGGTATAAATTATATAAATTAAATAAAATAGTGGTAGTTTTATTCAATTTATTTATTGTGCTAATTTTATATCATCTATAGCTGCAAGCACATTTAATTTTAGAATCAGTTTAATGAGACAAATGTACCCTATCACACTTTTCTACAATTTTTTTGAAATCAGGAGTGAGATTGCTTGTTGAGATTCTCATCACAGCCTGCAAATTAATGTCTGTCAAAGAGCATCTATATTTACTCTTGTTGATCTTCATGTCTTGGCGGGCCACAAAAAACTCTGTGGCGGGCCGCATGTGGCCCGCGGGCCGCCATTTGCCCACCCCTGCTTTAGGGTATGTCTTAGATTGCCTCATCTTTATTGAATTATTTATTTATTATTTGTTTAATTTGATTTATATCCCACCCTCCCTGCCAAGCAGGCTCAGAGCGGCTTATGTTAAAAGTTAAAAAGCATTAAAACACAAATGATAATATCATAAATCATATACATAACAAATAAAGTGCTGGTGGCAGTATAACAACACATAGTGATCCCAATAGGCCATGGTAAGATGATGACAAAGGAGTCTGGCCAAAGTCAGTATCCAGTATATCACAGGCTGTTGGTGATAGCATAGAGGGCCTTACCACAGTTCAGTTGTTATTGGTAGTGGCTCCTGATCGAAGGCCTCGTGGAAGAGCTCCCTTTTGCAGGCTCTGTGGAACTGTAAAAGGTCCCGCAGGGCCCTGATGTCTTCTGGGAGCTCATTCCACCAGTATGGAGCCGCTACTGAGAAGACCCTGGCCCTGGTGAACGTTGGTCTAGCATCTTTCAGTCCAGGGAAGGCCAAACGATTTTGAGATCCTGACCTCAGTGGTCTCTGGGGACCATGTGGGGAAAGGCGGTCCCTCTAGTAGGCAGGCCCCGGACCATATAGGGCTTTAAAGGTCAAAAACAGCACCTTGAAGTGAATCCAGTATGCTATTAGCAACCAGTGCTATGCCTTCAACACAGGCTGGATATGCTCCTGCACAGGGAGACCGCATTTTGCACCAGCTGCAGATTCTGGATTTCCGACAAGGGCAGCCCCATGCAGAGAGCATTACAGTAGTCCAGACTCCAGGTGACCATTGCGTGGATCACTGTTGCCAGATCACTGTGTTCAAGGAAGGGAACCAGCTGCCTGATCAGCTGAAGATGGTAAAAGGTTGCCTTGGCTGCGGCTGCCACCTGGGCCTCCATTGTTAAGGAGGCATCCAGGAGCACTCCAAGCTCCTAACCTTCAGCACTGGCACCAACAGTGCCCTATCGAAGGCTGGTAGTGGGATCCCTACCCCTGGTCCTCTCCAACTCAGGCACAGGACCTCCGTCTTCATCAGATTCGATTTCAGTTGGCTCAGTTTAAGCCACTGCCCTCTATTACTTTTCTAATTTTGTAATTCACCCTGAGTCTCAGTGAGAAAGACAAAAGTGTGCACGCACCCAAAAGCATATGCCCAGAATAAAACTTTGTTGGTCTTAAAGGTGCCACTAGACTCAAGCTTTGTTCTGCTGCTTCAGACCAACATGGCTGCCCAACTGAACCTAAAAGTAAACTAACAGCCCATGTGCCTCTGAATGCCAGCTGCAGGGAGTGGGATACACTACCAACTGCCTTCTTGCCCAGCTTATTTTTTTACTCTAAGAACCTAAAAAGAGCCTTGCTGGATCAGACAAGTGGCCCATCTAGTCCAGCATCCTGTCTCACACAGTGGCCAACCAGTGCCTCTGAAGATCCAGCAAGGTACGGAGGCCCCTGTTGCTGTTTCCTGACACTGGCATTCAGAGCAGGGCTCATTTCGTAATAGGAGCTCCTTTGCATATTAGGCCACACACCCCTAATGTAGCCAATCCTCCAAGAGCTTACAGAGCTCTTCTTACAGGAGCTACTGTAACCTCTTGGAGGATTGGCTACATCAGGGGTGTGTGGCCTAATATGCAGAGGAGCTCCTGCTACGTAATGAGCCCTGATTCAGAGGCTGACTGCTTCTGAACGTGGAGGTTCCCTTTAGTCACCATGACTCATAGGATAGGCCAGGACTTTCCACTTGGGAACATGTGAAGTGACAGCGAAGAGGAAAGTATTCCATTAAGCATGTGTAGAGTGTCTCCCTGTGGGCCCCCCATGAATGTATCTGGGATTAAAATGACCTATTCCAGCATCTCAAGGTCTTTCTGGGCAATCAGAATACCCTATTTACTAACTTTATTTGGTGTTATGTTCTGGCCGAGGAACCGCACACGCGGTCAGCCAAACATGTGGCCAGGCAAAGCCACTGAGCTTCGCTGCCAGAGACAATAGATCCCCCGGATCCTAAAAGGGACCAATGAGCAAGTCTGCATCCTGGGATAGACAAACAGGGTACAGGGACACTGTAAACAGCGAATTACAGGTGCTGGGTGTGCGCATGGGTGCGGTTGAGAATGGGTATAAAAAGTGGACCTGCGAATCCAGCTGACCAGTCTTGTTTCAACCTCTTAATAAAGTATGAGCTGTTTTCACTTGACGCATCTCCAACCTCTGTACTTTCCATTTATAGTTCACCTTCCTCACTGAAATTCATATTGGATTACACGATCAACATGATTGATACAATCAAAATTGATACAATCAACATGATGAGACATTTTTCATTGTAGTGCGGGACTGCAATGAAAAAGGCCAATGCTATGCTGGGGGTTATTAGGAAATTGAAAACAAATCAGCCAGTATCAAAATGCCCCTGTATAAATCAAGGGTGCGACCTCATTTGGAGTCCTGTGTACAGTTCTGGTCGCCACACCTCAAGAAACGATATTCTAGCATTGGAAAAAGTGCAGAAAAGGGCCACTAGAATGATAAAAGTGTTGGGACACTTTCCCTATGAAGAAAGGCTGAAGCCCTTGGGGCTCTTTAGCTTGGAGAAACGACAGCTGAGGGGTGATATGATCGAGGTTTATAAGATTATGCATGGGATAGAGCAGGTAGAGAAAGAAGCACTTTTCTCCCTTTCTCACAATACAAGAACTCCTTGTGGAAACTCCATGAAATTGCTGAGCAGTCGGGTTAGAACAGATAAAAGGAAGTACTTCTTCACCCAAAGAGTGATGAACACGTGGAATTCACTGCCACAGGAGGTGGTGGCGGCTACAAGCATGGCCGGCTTCAAGAGGGAACTGGATAAACATATGGAGCAGAAGTCCACCAGTGGCTATTAGCCACAAGGTATAGATAGGAAACCTCGGTCTGGGGCAAGTGATGCTGTCAGAATCTGACAATAGTATGCTTGTTTTTCTGTGCTTGTGATCTCTATTGTAGCCATCTGTTATTTACTGCTTGCCTTGAAGTGTATTATCTGCTCTGCTAAATGTAACTGTCCCTTCCCGGGAGAATGGCATGCCACATTCCTGCACGTCACATAAACAACTGGAACTATCGTATCCGTTCACTCCCACCAGCCTTTGAGGCTTGAAGTATTTTATCTTGCTATTCTAACCTTGGAGACTCTCGAATTGTTTCTAACCAAATGTTTAGCCGATCGTTCACACATTTGGGTCGCACAGGGCAGGAAGGGAATTTTTATTGCTTTCCCACCTCTTCTGTGAGAACCAAACGGTTGCCATTTTTCCCCGCTTCATTGTACCTGCTCTGATTGGTTCAATGCCTGTATTCAACTGTGCCTGAAGGTATATTAACCCATGTTACCTGCTGTCATGTATCTCTAACAAACACTGAGAACCTGAACCATTATTGGAATAAAAGAACTTTGCTTTTATCAAAGGTCTGGTCTGATAGTGTCAGCTCAGAAGCCTCACAGATGCTCTGTATTCTTGGTGTTTGGGGGGTGGGGGGCAACAGTGGGAGGGCTTCTAGTATCAGGGCCCCACTGCTGGATCTCCTGAGGGCACCTGATGTTTTTGGCCGCTGTGTGACAGAGTGTTGGACTGGATGGGCCACTGGCCTGATACAACATTGGCTTCTCTTATGTTTAAAAGTTTTGTACTAGGATTACAGAAATCTGTATAGACATAGCATATGAGACATGACGCGATGCAAAAATACAGTAATACATCTGCTGCAATGAAATGACATTGGGGTCATGCAGGCAGCAACCCAATACCGCATCCTGAAACACAGTGGAATAGTCCAGCCTGCCTTTCTCCTTGCAAAGCACCATTCTGACCCATGCTCAGCACCCCAACATGGCAGGAGGCACAAGGCTACGTGCAAACCCCTGCAGGGCTCTGGCTCACTCCGACATTCTCACAGGCTCTCCCACTCAGTTCAGAGCAATCTGAGTCTAAAAGCGCCACCAGCCAAACTCCCACCAGATGCTAGAATTCCCAAAACGTTGCTGTGCGCCCTAAGAACAAAGCCTTTAAGTGCATTTCTTGTTCCTGCAGCCCCAGCAGATTCATTTACCCTCGTTTTAGCCCATCGTCCTCAATGGAGTGGCTCTGCCTGCACAGAAGCAATAAGCCCCTTCAGCAAAACGGGACTCCTCTCTGGGTAAGGTGGGGGGGGTCGGGCTGCATTTCTGAGAGCCAGAAATCAGTGGCACTTCTCTGGACTGCAGTGTTCCCTCTCAACTGAGTTAGTGTGAGCCAGCTCACAGTTTCTTAAACTCCGGCTCACACCTTTTTGTCTTAGCTCAGGAAGGATGGGGCCCCAGAGCAAACCAGTGTTCCCTGTAAGCTGAGTTAGTGTGAGCTAGCTCACAGTTTTTCAGCTTCCAGCTCACACCTTTTTGCCTTTGCTCAGGAAGGATGGGGCTCCAGAGCAAACCAGTGTTCCCTCTCAGCTGAGTTAGTGTGAGCTAGCTCACAGTTCTCTTTAGCCTCCGGCTCACACCTTTCTGTCTTCGCTCAGGAAGGATGGCTCCAATGTGACCTCCCAGCTGAGTCAGTGCGAGCCAGCTCACAGTTCTCTTTAGCCTCTGGCTCAGACCTTTCTGTCTTCGCTCAGGAGGGATGGCACCAATGTTCCCTCTCAGCCGAGTCAGTGTGAGCTAGCTCACAGTTTTTTAACCTCTGGCTCAGACCTTTCTGTCTTTGCTCAGGAAGGATGGCTCCAGTGTTCCCTCTCAGCTGAGTGAGTGTGAGCCAGCTCACAGTTCTTTTTAGCCTCCAGCTCACACCTTTCTGTCTTCGCTCAGGAAGGATGGGGCTCCAGTGTTCCCTCTCAGCTGAGTCAGTGTGAGCTAGCTCACAGTTTTTTTAGCCTCCGGCTCATACCTTTCTGCCTTCGTTCAGGAAGGACTGGGGCTCCAGAGCAAACCAGTGTTCCCTCTAAGCGGAGTTAGTGTGAGCTAGCTCAGTTTTTTAGCCTCTGGCTCACACCTTTTTGTCTTTGCTCAGGAAGGATGGCTCCGATGTTCCCTCTCAGCTGAGTGAATGTGAGCCAGCTCACAGGTTTTTTAGCCTCCGGCTCACACCTTTTTAACCTCGCTCAGGAAGGATGGGGCTCCAGAGCCAACTGATTTATGCAGCAGCCGAATGGCTCGCTCCCAACTCTAACGCCCGGTCGCTCAGAGAGTAGGATTCTTGCTCACGAGACCCCACAGCTTAGAGGGAGCACTGCTCTGGAGTCGAGCACCGCCCTGGGCCCGGGCATTCCCCGCCTTCCATAAAGACACAAAGCCGCCGCCGTCGGCCCCCCCCCCCCCCCCCGGGCGGCTCTCGGCGCTTCCTTGCGGGGGAGGGGGCCAGACCCAGGCCCGCCCTGCCGCCCCTCGCGCGCGTCTTGCCCAGGGAGCCTCTCCTGAGGCCTAGCGAGTAGCGGCCCCCCGCCCCCGTTCCCGCCCCTCGCTGCCGCTTTTTGCCACAGGAAGGCCTCCCTCGTCCCCTCCGCGCCAGCCCGCCCACTTTACCTCAGCCGGACCCCGAGTGCCGCCGCCGCTGCTCCCCGGCCTCATTCTTGGCGCGCCGCCGCCGCCTTGGAGGGCGCCTTTCCCTCCTCCCGGTTGCCGCCGCCGCCGCGAGAGTGCCGGACCGAGGGCCTTTCCTGCCGCCTCTTGTTCCTCCTTCCCCCGCCTGGGCCTGTGGGCTGGGGCTGAGAAGGCGAACGCCGCCTCCCTTCCCGACAGTCCGGGCCGGCAGCGGCAAGGAGGGGGAACCGGCCTTGCTGGTTGCGACGGCAAAGACGCCGCCTGGGGCGAGGCCCGCCAAGCTCTCGGAGCGGCGGCGGAGGGTGGTGGAGCGGCCAGGGTGCGCGGCTCAGGCGAAGAGAGCCAGGCCCGCAAAGGTCGAGGGAGGCCAGCCTCCCCCAGGGGGGGCCTTGGGGGTCCCCCGGATTTACGCCTCAGCTCCAGACCAGTGTTCCCTCTCAGCTGAGTTAGTGTGAGCCAGCTCACAGCTTTTTAGCCTCCAGCTCACAGCTTTTTTTTTTGCCTTAGCTCAGGAAGGATGGGGCTCCAGAGCAAACTCATTTATGCAGTGTAAGCCGCCCTGAGCCTGTTCGGGATATGAAAGGTATAAATAAATAAAATAAATGCAGCGGCCAAATCGCTCGCTCACAACTTTAATGCCAGTAGCTCACAAAGTAGAATTTTTGCTCACAAGGCTCCACAGCTTAGAAGGAGCATTGCTCCAGACTGCAGAGATCAGTGCCCCCTGGAGAAAATGGCTGCTTTGGAGGGTGGTACTCTACAGCATTTTCCCCCACTGTGGTCCCAGTCCTCCCCAGGATCCACCCCCCAAACCTCCAGGAGTTTCCCAACCTGGATCAGCTCTGCTCCCCATCCCCTGCTAGTGGCCAGGGGGGACCTGGCAACTCACTCTGCCATGGGTGACCTCTGGCCAGTCACACACACTCAGCCTCACCTACCTCACAGGGTTGTTGTGAGAATCAAACAGAGGAAAGGAGAGCCATGCCAGCCAGTGTGGCATCGCGTTCCCTTTGCAACTGAAACCAGGGATCCAGTGCCTGGATAAAAGCAGGGTTGGTATCGGATTCTCAGCTATGTGTTGAATATAACATGAGAATTATCCAGCGTGTGTGTTTTTAAAATGAAGTGTATACAGTACACAGATTGTACATGTGTTCAATGTAATGTGTGCAGGGCTAAAGTTGTCTATGGTATGGGAGGCAATGTAGCAGAGGGAAAAATGGTGAGAGCCATGAGATGCAAGAGTCCCAGCCTGTGGCACTTCTATACAAAACTGGCAGATTTGTAAGACAAGCACATTGATAATTCACAACAACAGGAAAGGAATAGGAAAAATACTTCCACTTCCAGACTGCAGAGATCTTCTGGAGAGAACAGCTGCTATGGAGGGCAGCTTCTATTATTCCCTCTATATCCCACCATTCCCAGGCTCCAACCCCAAATCTCCAGGAATTTCCCACCCTGGAGTTGGCAACTCTAACCACTTCCATTAATTATATTAAAACACATACTCCACCTTTCCTTGTGGCTTACAGTAATTGTCTTAAACTACTTTCAGTTAAAGCTAACAGATATCTGGCTGGCCTCGACTAGGGCCAGGGCCTTTTCTGTCCTGGCCCCAGCCTGGTGGGACTCTGCGGAATGACATCTGTGCCCTATCTGACCTATTAAAGTTTTGCAGGGCATGTAAGGCAGAGATGTTCCGCCAGGCCTTACATCTGCCTGGCACCCCCTCCCCCCATGACTGAATGCTAGCTCTGCCATCTTGTTTTTAAAACGTCTTTACATGAAGAAGAAGAAGAGAAGAGGTTGGATTTATATTTCGTTCTTCACTCGGAGTCTCAGAGCGGTTTACAAACTCCTTTCCCTTCCCCTCCCCACAACAGACACCCTGGGAGGTAGGTGGGGCTGAGAGAGCTCTTTCCAGAACTGCCTTTTCAAGGACAGCTCTTGTCAGAACTATGGCTTGCCCAAGGTCATCCTTGCTTAATGCGTTGAATTTTACTGATTTTATAAGGCACTGAATTAATGTCTTGTAATCCGCCCTGAGCTCCGTGCAAAGAAGAGCGGTCAAGAAATCAAATAAATAAATAAAAGTAACAAACCCCAAACCACTCCCCACCCAAAGATGCCTGTATCTCTGGGGAAAGGAAGAATAGACTGGGAGGTGAGATGGACAGGCAGAATCTGCATCCAAATTTAAGCTCGATCCAGTGAAGTTTCGGTGTGAATCACAGTCCACAATGCATATAGTTGTTTACGTGAGGGGCACTATGCTTTTTCTTTTATGAAATTTTAGGATGTGCTCATGTGTCCTGTAATTCTGCCCCCTTATTTCAGTCCTCTTCTTTTTAATAACACATTCCCCACATTCATAACCCGTTGACCAAGCAAATCATACCTTTCAGTGATTAACAATCACTGTGTTTCGTAATGTCAGCCAGGAAAGGACTCAGACCTGGGGAGAGCAGCCATCCAACCAACCCTGGCCATCAGGGTGTATGGAGGGGATGGAGTGAAGGGGGGGGAGAGAAGGGCAGGGGAAAAGGAGTCGTTCTTGTGTTACCTAGCAACAATAATGCTGTCACCTTGGTTACCCAGGCTGGAAGTGAAAGAGAGAGTGTCATATACAGAAGTTCTTTTTGAGCTGGAAGAAGCAACCCGGCACCAAAACGGATCGTCTGGGATTGCACCAGGTAGTGGCAAGCTCCCCTTAACTCTCTAACGTGCCCAGGAGTTGGCCAGAGGCCAGAGAGTCTTATGTTTTGCTTTGCTTTCTCCTAGAGACACTTTGGTGGCTTTTGTTTCCCCTGCTTTTCTAGGAGCTTCTGAATCGTTTACAAGGTTGGGGGCAAGTTGGATTTGATGGGAAGTGATAATGAGAGCATGGAAAGATTAAAAGTTTCTAGTAGTAAAGGAGGGGGTGAACGTGGTAATTTGGAGTTGAGTGAGAAGGGGAGAGTTTGGGAACAGAAGAAATTTTGGAGTTGTGGATGTTTGAAATCCAAGTGGTTTAAAAACTTTAGTGTGGGATGGCTAGATTGGAGACATGGGTATGAAAAATTAGTACAAAGGGAAATCCTTTCTAGTTTTGCAAGGCATGTAAGGCAGAGATGGAATTGGCCTGAAAAGAAGGGGAGAGGAAAGAGTGAAACATGTTTCTTTCTGGTGGGTGGGCTATAAGGAAGTTAACAAGTGGCTGTGTATCCGGGATCTGTGGCAATTTTGATTGCAAGAAGGTCCTGAAAAAGATTCTTCTGTTCTTGCAGGTGGCTGAGACAAAGTGTTAGCCAAGAATTTATGATAAGCAGAATATTTATCTAATCAGGACATTGGAAGCAATCCAGAAAACTGATTGTTAAGCCGAGGAAAAATTCATAATGAAGCCAAGACAGATTCCCAAGATTGTGAGGGTAAGTGAGGGATTATTGTACGTGGGCATTGGGATGCATATGATATTCTCCAAGGGCTTTGAAAAGCTTATGTAAAGCCCTCTGTCTCCGATTAAGAATCCTTCATTATCCTGGCTGCAGAATTTGCAGTTCGGAAAGCTCCATGGTGTTAAGTGGTGGAGCATACTGTCTTTAATATGGCTCAAGTGCGATAAGATCAGATGTATTAGTCTGGGGAATAGCTTTTTGCAGTATATCAGCGTTGGAGGGATGAGTGGCTTCCTGGGGATTAGTTTTTAATAGCTTTTGTCCCTGAATTTATTGACTGGCTCCTCTGAAATGTCCTTGTTATACTACTTTTAAAATTAACATGCAGAACTGGTGTGTTGGAGAAGTTAGAGTGTGGGACTAGATGAAGAGACAGGAACAAATCCTCGTTCACCCTTTTAGCTCACTGGGTTGGCCTTGGACCACTGTCTCTCAGGCAAACCTACCTCACAGGCAGCTATGCTGTGTGAGCACAACAGTACAGCTCTAAGCAGTTAGACGCTTAAGTCCATTGAAGCCAGGGGCCTTAAAGGATATAACTCTCCTTAGGATTGCACTGTGAGAACAGGGTGGAGTGGGAGAATAATGCTACTTCTACATTATAATCGTAAAACAAATTTCCCTGGAGAAATTCTCACCAATTTGCTGGCTGCCCTGCTCCCTATATCTACTCTCAATTCTGCTTCAGGCCGTGGCACATACGGTCACACTGTCTCCTTGAGCTGGCAGTGGGGCCTGATTCTGCATAGCCACAGATATCAGTGCTCAGAAGGGCCGTGGCTCAGTGGAAGAGCATCTGCTTTGCATGCAGAAGGTCCCACATTTCAGTCCCCAGTAGGGCTGCCAAGTCCAACTTGGGAAATATCTGTGGACTTTGGGGGTGGAGCCAGGAGACTTTGGGGGTGGAGCCAGGAGAAAGGAAGTGACATCATTTTGTGATGTCACATCCTGTGATGTTGCTTCCACATGCTGACACATGAACTCATGAAGTTTCCTAATACTGAATCAGGCCATTGGTCCATCAAGGTCAGTACTGACTACTCAGACTGGTAGTGGCTCTCCAGGGTCTCAGGCTGAGATCTTTAATGTCACCTATTACCTGATCCTTTTTTAGCTGAAGAGGCTGATACCTCCTGCATGTCAAGCAGATGCTCTATCACTGAGCAACGGCCCTACTGAATCCTTCCTCATCTCGGCAGAATATGATTTTCATATCATAAGAACAGGAGAGAAGCCACAGTGGATCGGCCCATCCAGTACAGCCCATCCAGTACAACACTCTGTGTCACAACAGTGGCCAAAAATACCAGGTGCCCTCAGGAGGTCCAGCAGCGGGGCCAGAACTCCAGAAGCCCTCCCACTGTTGCCCCCCAAGCACCAAGAATGCAGAGCATCACTGCCCCAGACAAAGTGTTCCATTTAGACCTTGTGGCTATAATAGCCACTGACAGACCTCTGCTGGATGGGGACAGAGAGAGAGAGACAGACAGACAGACAGAAAAAAGAAAGAAGGAGAGAGAGAGAAGGAAAAGAGCTGGCACAGGCACTTACTTCCATTTAGACCTTGTGGCTAATAATAGCCACTGATAGACCTCTGCTGGATGGGGACAGAGAGAGAGAGAGAGAGAGAGAGAGAAAAGAAAGAAAGGGGGAGGGGGAGAGAGAGAGAAGGAAAAGAGCTGGCAGATGGACTTACCCCAGGCCCAGCAGCAACCTTTCAATCTTACACCAGCGGCATGCAAAAGCAGGCCCTTCAGTAAGAGCTTAGTCCCTCCTTAATCTCTGGGCGGGGCTCTCTTGCTAACTCTTAAAGGGGAAATGTCTGGTGAGGCTTTTCACTGCAGGCTCTTCAGACATTTCCCTTTAAGAGGCCTGGAAGGGAGAGGGCCCGGCAGGCTCCGACGTTCCCCTCCTGTTGGCAGCCATTGCCTCCCCCCGGTGGCCAGTTTTGAAAAAGCGGGGGGGAAGCATGAAAAATCGGTGTTTCCCCCGCCCTACCTGGGGACTTGGCAGCCCTAGTCCCCAGCATCTCTTCCTGATCCCCTGGAGACCCAGTGACAGTCTGTGTAGATGAGACTGACCTTGATGGACCAAAGTAGCAGAGGCTTTGCAATATTTTTAAAAAAAATTGTTAAAAAATCTTTTCTCTTGGGTTGATATTTCATTGTGCTCTTGTTGTTAAGGTTTTGCTCTTATTAGTTTTCTTGTGATGTTTGCAAACTGCTTTGATTTGACAATGGTAGTATATATATGTCTCAGCGAAATGACATGTGAATGCAAGCAAAATTAGGCGGTGTGTGAGTGAGTGATGCTAAGGTCGTAAGCCTGTGTCCTGGCTGTACTACTTTAAACTAGCAGTGGGGATTCTCATGATGGGGCACTCCTCTGTTTAAAGAACAACAGTCAGTTGCTTCACACAGAAAGCTAGGATATCAGGGAGAAAGCCAGGCCTGAACCTTTCTTGACTTGCTAGCTTTTCACATTTAGTCACATGATTCTTCCCTTCCCCCCAACACAGTCAGTACAGGCCAGACCCAGGCTAGCTCTCTTCATAAGAACTGGGCATGAATGGTATTTCAGAATAATAAAAAACACTGCTAAGTATATTATCTGCAGAGAAACTTTTGAAATCATTAGCCTTTAATTAATGGTTGGAAACCGATGACTGCTTGTTTTTTGTTGGTGCAATTACATTGACTTACGATATACAAATAAGACATGCTTTCCAAGGTGTTTTGCTATCAACGTGTCATATGCAACTGCTCCCTTGTGTACATGTGCGTGAGTTGGAGACAAATGGCTTATAATTAGGCAGTGCATTCAAACTAATTAGCCTCATCAACATATAATTATCTTAAGTGCAATGTAGCAAGCAAATATGGTCTCAGTTGATAAGTTTGTATGAAAACCTGTTCTATTAATTAGATGCTGTCAGTCTTGATACGTACTAACAGTAAAGTCCTGGAGGTGATGGGTGGAAGTTGGGTGTGGCCAAAGAGAGATTCAGGGTCATTTTTACCCCACTAAGGTTTGTTTTTCACACGCAGGAGAGTGAAGGGATAGAATACGGAGAGGGTAGAATGTTTTGCATGGCTGCAGACTCTTCTGAATGCTCTTCTGTATGACAAACTTTGCTAGCAGAAAGCTAGCACAGCAAAGCAAACAGCTTTTTTCGCTACACTGTCCTGGTTTTCTAATGTCAGGGAGTTTTTAAGATAGGGAACATTCCATCATGTGACCCTCAACCCCTAGTCTGACAGGGTGCAGTCTGTTCTGCTACCTCATTCTCTTAATTTTGCTGAGAAAATGTGGTCTCAGTGTGAGGCTGATATTGATGGCGAGTTCCTTATTTATAGTCCCTACTTCCTTATTCTCCAGTTTAGCCACTAAATATTGTTGATATTTATAAAGCTCAGCACCCCAAACAAGATACATGATATGAAGCCAAACTGCATGTTATGATTTTTATAGAGTTGGATCCAGGTTCCCCAGACCTGACTTGGGTTCCCTGCAGCCACACAGAAGAGACGGGAAATGTCTTCTAGGGAAAAAGGAGAGCCCAAATGTCTCAAAATGGTGCTGTGGGGCAGGGGGAGGGTGCCTCCCATGCAAAAAAACATGCTGGGGGGAGTTATTTCACCCTTTTTGTTGCTCCATGTGCACAGATATTCCATGAGCGAGCCACAAAATTTGGTGAAATAACTCCCCCCACCACATGATTTTTGCATGGGAAGATGTCTTGGAGGGAAACAGGCACTTTTTCTCCCTCTGCGGTGCTGTTCCAAGACCATTTGGTCTCTCTCTTTCTTTAAAGAAGGCCTTTCCTGCAGCTGCTGTGTGGAAACCCAAACCAAACTCTTTAAAAATAGTAACATGTAGTTTGGCTGTGATGAGACTAGTGTTTGGTTAAGTCTAATGTTTGTAAACCACAGTTCTGAGTGCTCCTTTACAACTGTCAGACTCTTGGTCAAGTTACTCTCAACAACTCTTTCTTTGGTAGTGATAAGTTTATTGAGATATATACATGATCCTGAACATCTCCTCTGTTAGAACTGAAGCATTTTGGCGGGTACATGCTTAATATAGGTAATTCAAACAACAGCCCTTTCCTCCCCCCATGCGCACGTCATACACACGCCATGCCTAGCATTGCCATCTCAACCAAGTGGGAAAATATATGGTTTGGTTGTCTACTGCTCAAGCTGGTACCAAAAAGCTTCAAGGACACCTTTCCCTGGGAAAGGGAGAGGAGGCACAACTTGCAAGGAAAGTTATGGCTTCTAGAAGCAAAGGTCCCATTCTCTCACTCACTCACTCCCCACCCTTCCCCACAGGAATTCCCTCCAACCAATAACTATGGCAACCCAAAGCGAGCAAAGCGAAGCAGGGTTTGACAGCAACTGACACACAGACACACAGACACACACACACACACTCACTAACTACAAGATGCCTGAAGATCTGTGATGAGATCTTCTCAGCATTTTAAAATAAAAATTGCACCCGTGAGGGCTGGTGTGGGATTTGGATCTTGGCTAAGGTAGGGGAGAAAGTTGTTAAATCCTTTCCAGCCTGCATGGTTTTACCATTTGAAACCCACCCCCTCCCCAGGCTATTAGCCCCAGAAAAAGAAAAAAGAGATGGTACCCATCTCCCCCCCACCCCATATCTAATGGAGCCTGCAGGAGCAGCAGAGGGTCAGTTGTTAGACTGGCAAAATCACGCAGCATGGAAAGGGTTGAATCCATTCTCCCCTCTGTGCTGCGACCCTGGTCAAAATCAGGGTGACCTTCAGCAGCAATTTCCATTTTTAAAATGCTGGGAAGATCCAGTCCATGAGCCTCTCTGCTCCTCTGGTTTGGCCGTTTCCAAGGTGTCCCTGCATTCTGAATATAGTTAATGCAATATACTAAGTGAAAGAGAAATGTTTTTTAAAAATGTGTTCTAATACTGCTTCTATTATGCTATCCAGTGACAAACTCTGCTGGTGCCTCCATATGTCTGGCTTTTCACAAGCATTTCCTTTTATTATTTCTAGGCACAAAATGATTCTGTTTACAATATGAGCCACTCCAAAGGAATACCAGAGTTGCCCCCTTTGCCTGGCATAGCCTCTGCAGATGCTTCCGAACTGTATCAGGTAGGTACAAACGGCTTAGTTCCCCGTTGGGCTGAGGCTGCTTAAACACCTTCTGGCACGAGTTGTTGCTTATTTAGATCAAGGGGTAATTTGCAAAAAAGGCAAGTCAGGAACATCCTCATTTTAAAAAAGCATGTTTTGCCAGCAAATACTTGATTCAAAGTGAGATGGTAAAAGACAGTTAAATTTCCCCCACTTCTCTTCTGGGACAACGCTTCCCTGACTGTGTTCCCTTTGGGGAAGACAGCAATGGAAATTTAGGAAGTGTTCGTAATTTTTGCCATATCTAAGAGTAAAACACTGCAAAAGGTCACCGGGGGGGGGGGGGGATCTCAGATCTCGGACCCTCAGCGTGCTTCAGTTAGCTCCCAGCAGTGTCTCTCTGCTTCACACTGTCTTATCCAGAATCTAAACTGATCTCTTTTTATCCACAGACAGATGCCCAGCTGGCCCTCTCCCTTCAACTGGGAGGCTGTCACGGCCTTCTGATGGGTGTGAAGGCAGATCTGTTTCCTAATAATTAATTAGCCGGTGTGACCTTACCATCTCTCAGCCAAACCTGCCTTACAGAGCTGTGTCATTAAGAGCCAAATTAGACATGACAATGGCCATGTGTCCAAACCCTGGCTGCCACTGCCATTTTAAAGCCTAACAAGGCAATTTAGAAATGCTGCAAGGACTTCAGGATAGGACCTGGAGTGCAGTGGGCTGAGGCACTCTTATTCTCTCTTTCATCTGCAAGTGCTACTGCTGAAGAAGAAGAAGAAGAAGAAGAAGAAGAGGAGGTTGGATTTATACCCATCCCTTTACTCACTGGGAGTCTCAGAGCGGCTTACAAACTCCTTTCCCTTCCCCTCCCCACAACAGACACCCTGTGAGGTAGATGGGGCTGAGAGAGCTCTGAGACAACAGCTGGTACAGAGCTATGGCTTGCCCAAGGTCATCCAGCCAGGTGCAAGTGGAGGAGTGGGGAAATCAAACCCAGTTCTCCCAGATTAGAGTCCACGCTACACCAAACTAGCTCTGTAGCTGAACCCTCCACGTGGCTGTTTGAGCACTTGAAAGGAACAAGTGCAGTTCAGCCTGCCATGCCACAGGCCCTCGCAGCACTTTAAAATCGCTTTAAAATTACAGCAGCATCCACAGGTCCCAACCTATGGATACCATCTTGTCTAGTTTGGCCCTCGGAAACTGTGAGATGTATCCTACAACTCTGCTCAGCTAAGTGCAGCATTTTTCTCCGTCCCAAGGTACCTTCCTTCAGCAGAAGAGGCTCTTCCTTCACAGGAGAAAGGCTTCATACTAAGCTAAGGGGAGTGGTAGGATGCAGCCCATTACATGGGCCCTGAGGCAGCACTTCATGTGTTCATGTAGCCCTGACCTGGATGGCCCAGGCAGGCCCGATCTCGTCAGATCTCAGAAGCTAAGCAGAGTCGACTCTGGCAAGTACTCAGATGGGAGACCTCCTTGGAATACCAGAGGCGGGCGGTGGGGGCAGGCTTTATTCAGCCACCTCTCTGAATATCCTCCAGATCCCCAGTAGGGTCAATCACCAGAGGTCGCCATGACTTCCAGGTGCACACACATACGTGCACATGCACGCACGCGCACACACACACAAATACCACAAAAAAAAGATGCATTCACATGCCCAGAAAAGTGGTTGGGTCTTGCTCTGAGTACCAGCCAGAGCAGACAATGCCAAGTGCAGTGGACGAATGGTGAGACGTAGTGCAAGGCGCCTTCATAAGAAGGCTCACGGGGGCAGGTGCAATCCTGCTGCCTTATTATATGTTGACCCAAACAATTTCTCCTGGCTTGGGTTGCCAGGCCATGCAACTGGCAGGCGGATTGGGGGCTGGACCTGGGGGGCATGATGTCATGGGCACCATTATATCACTTTCAGGGAAAACCTGATAAAATCATAATGTTTTTAGTGATTCCTAAAGCTGCCCTCTGTGACTTCTGGATTTTCCTGGAAGTGATGTAATGGTGTATGCGCTGCTGCTGTTTCTTAAAAAAAGCCATTCTCCCACTAGTGTTTTGGAGTGGTAGCAGGCAACAGGACCTGGGGGGGGGGGGTCCCCTTCTGACACTGGGAGACTGGCAAGCCTATGCCTTGCATATGGAGAAGTTCAAAGGACCTCCCAAGTATCACCATATACAACAAACACAGTTGAAGCCTTTGTGCTGACCAAGGGCAAAAAGCCACTGTAGTTGCTCCACTTTTTAAGGCTGTTGTGCATTTTGCTGAATTTTTGAGAGCTGTTTGGTTAGATGAGAAAAACAAGAGCCAGTTGTTTGCAACTGGCAGCAAGATCAAGTGATGGACAAATAAGAACTGAGTCTTCCAGCCCAGCCTTAGGATGGCACTGTGCCAGCACAGAAATGGACACCACATGCCAGCACCCATTACTGAAAGGTATGGCATGGTGGCACAGGCTAATGTCGCAGTGATTACAATCAAGGTGTTTGTCTGCACAAGTCCTCATTCAAGAGGATTGGAGCTCAGACAGGCTTCAACACCCTCCCCCTCATATCCCGGCATCTCTGTGAGTCTCCCAAGTGCTGGGCTTCTCTGCCTCAGATTCAGCAGCTGAGGGTGGGCAGAAAGGCATATCCACAGGCTGCTACTAAGCTGGATTCTGCACCTGAGTCCACAGCTCTGCTCCCATGCCTTGTTTTGTGCTTACTTGTACAGGAGGGCAGAACCAGAGCTGGGGGTGGGGTGCTTTCCAGGAGCCTTGGCCGCCCTCAGGGGCTGACAGATCTGAAAAGGCCTTGCAGAAGAAGAGGAGGAGGAGGAGGAGGAGATTGGATGTATACCCCACCCTTCACTCGGAGTCTCAGAGCGGCTTACAAACTCCTTTCCCTCCCCACAACAGACAGGCACCCTGTGAGGCAGGTGGGGCTGAGAGAGCTCTGAGACGACTGCCCTTGAGAGAACAGCTGGTACAGAGCTATGGCTTGCCCAAGGTCATCCAGCAGCTGCAAGTGGAGGAGTGGGGAATCAAACCCAGTTCTCCCAGATTAGAGTCCGTTCACTTAACCACAACACCAAACTGGTAGTTTGTTGTCATACCATGTTTGGGTTGAATCTGGGTAGGATGAGAGGTGGCTTAGAGGAAAACATTATTGGGGGCGGGGGGAGCTGTGGTGGCTGTTGGAGGTTCTGGGCAGAAATTTTGACTGTGTGTAGTTCCATCATATGTTCCCCCAACAGACTTCTGTTATGGAGTATTGCAGGTGGCTTCAGGTGGAGCAGAGGACAGAGAGGGAGGGAGGGAATCGAAGGGGTGTAATTGTAAATAACTATAAATATTCGATGTAACAGACTAAACAAATAATAATAATTTTTTTAAATTGCTTTAAAAAAAAGGTGGAGCAGAGGATTGTTTTTCTCACTGAGACCATTTCCGCAGTAGTGAAATTCCCTGCACTGACCTTTTAAAAACCACGCTATGAGAAATTTTCTGCAGTAGATTTTTTCTCACCAGGCACAAACCTGAAGTTTTCTTCCTTTCCCCCCGCATTTTCAGAACTCACTAAAATGGGGGATTTCGAAAATGCAGGGTAAGAAGGAGAAAACTTTGGGTTTGTGCCTGGTGAGGAAAAATCTACTGCAGAAAATTTCACATAACACGCAGTTTTAAAAACATCAATGCGGGGAATTTCACCACTGTGGAAATGGTCTGAGAAGTAAAAGGTAAAGAGTTACTCATAGGGATGTGGTGAGGACAAGCAGCTGAGAAGGGAAGCATTAAAAGAAACCCTTCCCCTGCTAGGCTTGTACTCAGCCTGAGCTGCTTTGTCTAATAAAAGAGCTTGGGGAGGGGAGAGGAAATCACAGAAGTTAACAATATTTATGTTTTAGGTGCCTTAGCGCCTAAGCCAATTTGGTGTAGTAGTTAAGTACGTGGACTCAAATTTGGGAGAACCGGGTTTGATTCCCTACTCCTCCACTTGCAGCTGCTGGATGACCTTGGGCAAGCCATAGTTCTGTCAGAGGTCTCTCAGCCCCACCTACCTTGCAGGGTGTCTGTTGTGGGGAGGTAAAGGGAAAGGAGTCTATAAGCCTCTCTGAGACTCCGAGTAAAGGGCAGGGTATAAATCCAATCTCTTCCTCCTCCAGTTTGGTGTAGTGATTAAGTGTGCCAACTCTAATCTGGGAGAACCTGGTTTGATTCCCCACTCCTCCACTGGCACCTGCTGGATGACCTTGGGCAAGCCATAGTTCTGGCAGAGCTGTTCTTGAAAAAGAACAGTTTCTGTCAGAGCTCTCTCAGCCCCACTTACCTCCCAGGGTGTCTGTTGTGGGGAGGGGAAGGGAAAGGAGTTTGTAAGCTGCTCTGAGACTCCCTTGGGTAGTGAGGGGCTGGGTATAAATCCAATCTCTTCCTCCTCCTCCTCCTTCTCTTCCTCTTCTTCTCTTTTAGGGGTTTTTAACAAAAAGGGGGGCAGAGAGAGAATACTAATGCTGTGATGCTATGATGGCTGACCTGAGTAAATTGAAATTATCATATGGTGTATGTGGAATAGCCAGGAGATCTCCAGGGGGGGGGGGATTGTTTGGCTGCCGAAGCTGTAGCTCTTTTTTGGCACCACTAGGTGGCAAGCTATGCTGAGAGTACTGTAATTTGCCTCAGGTCACCATTACTCCATTACTTGTGTCTGCCTTGTTCCTGGAGCCAAGTTGCTGCCCCACCTAATGGGGAGAACTTCTAAAACTGTGAGAACTAGTATTGTTCTTTTAAGCCAGCAGGTGCCCAGAGTTTTCCAGCACTGTCCTTGAAATGGTTTCATCCATTCTTAAAAAGTCTTCTTCCCTGTTCCCATGTCCTCTGAGGACCTATTTGCAACTAAATGTGGCAGAGACCTCGTTGCTGATGCTAGTTCCAGCACTGAAACAATACTCTCCACTACCCCCCCTCCAGCTTTTACTAGGTGAAATGATGAGTGTGGTATCAGAGACTGAGTGGAATAGAAGGTCCCACACAGTGTGCTTAGAGAAGCATCTCTCGAGGATAGGCTGTCTGTTTCCTTACTGATAAGGCGAGCCCTGTCAGTCAGAAGGCCAAAATCCACTGCTGGGGCTATAATCGTGGCTTATCAGCTCTTAAAAAAAATCAGTTGAGCTTTGCATTATCATTCCAGACTAAGGCTTATAGTAGATGATAGAAAAAAAGGCCTTTCCCGTGTTGCATTTCCAACAGCCAAAATACATCACTTTATGTTTTAATACTCTACTTCTCTGGCGGTTGCACGATACCCAAACAAATGGAATGGATTTGACTGTCATCCCCTTGGCAGTAAATTTGCTGAGGTGCTACTATAAATTGGGGTGAGCACAATATTTCCCAAGTTCCTTTCCTTTATTGTTCTGTGAATACTTTCTGTCTTGAGTTTGAGTTTGCTTGCTTAATTGGGAAGAATTCTAAAGGAGTATTTTGATTTGTTGTAAGGATTTTTACCTTGCCTTTTCCACCTGCCACAGTGCAACCAGAGTATGCAGTTTACCCCAGCCCTCATGTCTTTCCTTCTTCTACATTACTGACATTGCTCTGGAAGGAAATTGTAAGAAAATTGTCTTGATGTCAGGGTGCCTACAACTGCAGATAGATTGGGGGGAGGGGGATATTTGATTTGGAATGGGCATGCTGGTAGCATGATGAGGGGAGACTGAAGGAGCAGAAATCTGCACCAAAATTATGCCCGAGCAAGGGTCTTGTCGTGGGTACTGGCTCTGCTGAGGCTGACTACTCCTCAGAGGAGGAAGAAGCATGGAGCAACCCAGCCCCTTCTGGAGTCAGCCCAGCAGAGGAACCCTTAACAGCACCTGAGGGAGAAGAGGCCCCAGCAGCTGCACAGGAGGTGCAGCTAGAGGGAAAGACTGATCCAGAGCCTGGCCCAGCACCCCCAGGTGGAGGAGACACCCCAAGGCCAGAATCCCCACCTAGTTCTCCTGAGTGTCCCAGATGCAAGGCACGCCAGCAACTGGATGTGCAAGAGCGAAGGAAGAGTGCCGGACTGCAGCTCTTGCAAAGGCAACGTGAGGTGCTGTGAGTCTTGGCAGATTGACTCCCAGGGAAGGGAGGACCTAGTCATAAACACCCCCACGCACCTGCCTCAGCGCAGAAGCAACAGTGCATGGTCAAACCTGATCCTGGCTGTTTAGCATCTGCTCCTTGCTCCTGCAACCTGTGACTGATTTCCTGGCTTTCTGACCTTCAGCTCTGTTGTTTGACTTGATTTCAGACTGCGTATCCAGTTTCCAGTGCATGATAATTGTGGTGACCGGCTAAGCCAGTACAGGTCTTTATGGAATGTGGAAGTATATAAACAGGGCAGCGTTCGATTCCAGGGGAGCTCCTTTCTGTCTAATGAGTACATTTTTATCCTGCTCTTTTTCCAAGCAGCTCAGGACAGGGTATGTGTTCTGCCCCATTTTATCCTCACAACAACCCTGTGATGTGTAGAGAGCGGTTGGCCCAAAGTCACCAAACGAGCTTCATGGCAGAGTGGGGTTTTCTCAGATTCTAGTATAAACGCTCTAATCCAAGTGATACTCAGTGGCTTGGGAACCACATGTGGCTCTTTGACACGACACCTGAGGTTCTTCTGAGTGCTGTTCCCATTGCGGTACCTGCCCCATGTTCGAAGAAAGGGGGCAGAGCTGTTGTTCATTGGGGCTTGTGGTTGTCCAGTGGGCCCACCAGGATAGGTGTGTTGGAAACACTGTGCTAGGGATGCAGGTAAAAGGTCCAGAAAATGGTATGGATGCATCCAAGGCTATAGGTCTGTATTTAATAGGGATTTCTTATATTTTTGTGTGTGCGTGTTTGGTGGGGGTGGCGCACAGGGCATTCTGTAGTCATTTGACTCTCTTGGTCTCTGGTCATTGCAAAAGTGGCTCTGCACAAGCCATGGAGTAAGAACCGATGCTCTAACCACTACCCTATTTTCACTCTTCTGTTGAAATATTGAGACAAAGGCAGTATCTGATGTGTGTGTGTGTGTGTATGCACCATGAAGTCACAGCTGACTTACGGCGACCCTGTGGGGTTTTCAAGGCAGGAGATGTTCAGAGGTGGTTTGCCATTGCCTGGCTTCGTGTCACAACCCTGGTATTCCTTGCGGGTCTCCCAACCAAATACCTGCTTAGCTTCTGAGATCTCATGAGATCAGGCTAGCCTGGGACATCCAGGTCAGGTATCTGATGTTATCGAGATTAAATAAAAGGGGGCGGGCAGTTATGGAGTTGTGATACTGTATTCAAGCAAGGCACGACTGATCACAGTGAACAGAAGGCTGGATATCCTGTAAGCGGAAGAACATCTGACAAGGAAAGTGTCTCTGACCTGTGGCCGTGAAGCTATTTTTCAGCCTGTAATGGGGCCTCCTGAGGTCCAGTTTATTCTGTTATAAAAGCAGGAAGCAGGCCGAAAGCGAGTGGAACCATTTTGCTGCTGAAGCTTGGTAGGTCTGGTCCTAAGCACTGCCGGGATGGGCGGCCACCTGAGAGGAGCGCAGAACCCTCCCTGAGCAGTTAGGAGGGAGAATGGAATACGTGTCCGATCCATGGCTGTGCGTGGGGAAATATTCTTTCAAGGAGAGTCTGGAACTTTTTAGTTTAGTGAAAAGAAGACTAGGGGGAGGACATGATCGTTTATAAATGTATGCATTGGGTGGAGGAAGTGGGTAGGAGGAGCTTTTCCCCTCGCTTTCGTAATACTGCAGGGCAGTGGTAGAAAGTGCTGTCATTGCAGCTGACTTATGGAGGCCCCCCAAGGTTTTCAAGGCAAAAGACGAATCAAAGGGGTTTGCCATTGCCTGCCTCTGAGTAGTAACCCTGGACTTCCTTGGTGGTATCCCTAATAACCAGGGCTGGCCCTGCTTAGCTCCTGAGATCTGATTAGATCAAGCTAGCCTGGGCCATCCAGGTCAGGGTTCAAATTTGGGGGTATCTAAATAGGCCATAAGTTCAGGAGAGACAAAATGAAACACTTCTTAACTCAGCAAGTAATTAAATTATGGAGTTTATTGCCAGTGAGCGTAGTGATCAGGCCGCGGTGGCTCAGAGGTTAAGACATTGAGCTGTAGACCAGAAGGTCAGTAGCTCGGCAGTTCGAGACCCTAGTGCTTTGTGACAGAGTGAGCTCCCATCTCTGGCCCCAGCTCCTGCCAACCTAGCAGTTCGAAAGCAAGAAATTGCAAGTAGATAAATAGGTACCGCTTCGGTGGGAAGGTAACAGTGCTCCGTGCACCTCGGCGTCTAGTCATGCTGGCCACGTGACCAGGGAAAAGTCTTTGGACAATGCTGGCTCTTTGGCTTGGAAACGGAGAAGAACACCGTCCCCTAGAGTCAGATTTGACTGGCTTTCAAGCAAGGGAAACCTTTACCTTTTAAAACGTAGTGATTGCCATGAACATAGATGGCTTTGAAAGAGGGTTAGGTGGGTTCATGGAGTAGAGGTCTATCAGTGGGTACTGTCCATGGCGAGTGAAGGGAACTTTATGATCTAAAGGCAGGAAATCTCCAAAACCTAGAGGTAGGAGGCAATTTCAGGGAAAGGCCGTGGCCTCTGTGCCCTTTGCTGGTCGTCCAGGGGAACTGCTTGGCCACTGTGAAACAGGATGCTGCATTATGTAGACTATTGGTCTGATCCTACAAGGCTCTTCTTACATTTTTAAGACCAAACCGGAGCATGAGTACGGCCTCTCCTGCCCCAGACCACGCTATTGTGGCATAACTCCAGAACATGTCTCTCGAACAGACCTAGTGGCACCCCAGGTGAAAGCATAAAATGTAGCTAGGCATTGAGCTGAAATCCAGAAGGTTACTAATAAATTGTTGCAGGAATCTCTCTTGAGTGTGATAAGAAGATAATACATATTGGCTGAGAATGTCTATAAATTCATAAACTCCTCTGCAAAGGAAATCACCAGATTGCACACTTTAATGCCATTGCTGTGTCTGTGTTTTTGTTCTCTGTTTCAGCTGATCCAAAAGAGCAGTTATTACCCTTTTCTGATGCAGAGAGCATCTTGGACTTTAGCAGCTCCATTTAAAGAGCAGCGCTATTTCCGAAGCCCAAGTGACTCCATTGCCAATAATTACACCCTCACTGCCCGTGACCTGAAGATGAAAGATCTACAGAAGATTCCGTCAGTCATGAGACCGAAAAAGCCCTCGGGGTCAACAAAACAGAGGGCAGAATCTCCACGTATCCTGCAAACAGGCTCATGTCTCGCATTTAATATTTCAGCCTTTTATCTAGCAAAGGTTTTCTGTTTCTGCTGTTACAGCAGAGTGGGGCTGGTGGGGAGGAAGAGCAAACCAGCTTTAGGTGCACAGAGGTTACTAGCTGATTGGACCCTGGGGTTTTTTTCTGGAGCTCTTTGTCCGTGCTTTTTCTTTTTAGGGATGATGCTTTTAACTAGAGACCATGCCTGACGTTTTTGGGCTGTTACTTTGAATCAGCCTCTCCCTGTCCACCCAGCCTCCAGAACTGAACCATGGGGGGAGCTGTGGGAAAAGGATGTCAAACTATTCTCATGCAGCCAAGTCACATGGAATGTTCCCTCTAAGCTGTGAAGTCTTGTGAGCAAAAATTCTGCTTTGTGAGCTACTAGCGTTAAAGTTGTGAGCGAGCGATTTGGCTACTGCATAAATTAGTTTGCTCTGGAGCCATCCTTCCTGAGCGAAGACAAAAATGTGTGAGCCGGAGGCTCAAAAACTGTGAGCTAGCTCACACTAACTCAGCTTAGAGGGAACACTGGTCACATGGAATGTAATGGGCGGGCGTTAAAACTGTCCCACAAAGTAATGAATTTGAACATCCAGGTTACCTTTTCCTCCTTGCTCCGTGCCGTTGCATGGCAACGTGGTTAGAGTGCTGGATCTAGGAGATCCGGGTTCAAATCCCCACTCTGCCATGGAAGCTGGGTGACCTTAAGCCAGTCACATACTCAGTCTAGCCTACCTCTCAGGGTTCCTGTGAGGATAAAATGGAGGAGAGGAGAATGATGTAAGCCACCTTGGGTCCCCATTCGGGAGAGAAGTAGGGTATAAATGAAGTAAAATAACATTTCTGTGTTTCGTTCCCCTAGTCTGTTTTTTCCCTCTTGACTGAATCTTGTAGCTCCAAAAGAATATGCTCCTTCTGAGAAGAAGCAGAAACTGTCCCCGCGGAGTGCTTATGAATCTGACAGGTATTGTTCAGTTTTTCAGCTATGAGTTAATATGTCGGGTGTTCAGGTAGGGAGGCCGTGTTGGTCTGAAGCAACAGAACAAAGTTTGAGTCCAGGGGCACCTTGAAGACAAACAAAGTTTAATTCCGGGCATAGGCTTTCATGGTCTTAAAAGTGCCACTGGACTCAAATTTTGTTTTGTGTCAGGTGTTGTGGGTAAAAAATAGTTGCATGAAATGCCAAAGCAAGAAAAAAAGCAGAAGTCTACATTTTCTGGGTTCGAATCCTGCCACCTAGCAAGTGTGACCATAATGCCCGAGAACATTGCACTTTGCATGTTTGATTAAGAAATACACCACATGGAACAAAGGGAGCCGTATCAGAAAACCTATCACAATATGGTGGCTTCAAGTGGGTTGGTATAATGTAAGTGTTTACATTTTTAAAAAAGTTTTGCTATCAAGTCACACCAGACATCGATATGGGGGTATGATTCTTGAACAGGGTGCAAGTGTATGAGATTCAGTGTGCTTAGACCTGAAAGGCACAACTGATACCCCTCATACTGTCTGGGCATCAGCCATAGAATCCATGCTTACTGTGGCAGAACGGTCCTGCAGGTCCTGTTCCACCTTGTCCTCCTGGGTTTTCCCGACACTTGGAGGGGCTTCAACCACCACCACCACCGGACCTTTGTAGGAATTGCCCATTGGGAGGGTCAGGACTCCCAGCTTCCTTTCAGGTTCTGAGGCCTTGCCTCTGTGACACCCGTTGCCTGGTACTTGGTCACCACAGGGACAATTTACTGCCTTGTGACCCCTAGGGGAAAAATAAATTAAAATTGGAGCTCCCTAAATATCAGCACAGCAATGTGTCGCTGTTACGTATTTCTCAACAGAAACAGGTGTTCTTTCATTTCAGAGCTCCTTCAGTATCAGAACCGGAGGTCTCACAGAGGCACAGTGCAATGCCAGGAGTGAGAGTTACACATTATTCTGACAAACAGCCACTGACTCCAGAAGAACAGCTGGTTGTAATGCTCCATCACGAGGAGGAGATAAACAAACAGGAGACTCCCCCCACAGAGAGCGATCTTGAAGTAAGTTTCGGCCATTTTTCAAATGCGGAGCAATATTTTAAAGCTTCCTTTGTAATGAGGGCATATGTTTGAGACTAGGAGCGTGCTTCCAAGACAGTAGGGCTGAGTTTGGATATATTTCCAATTCGTTCATGACAAACTGGATTTGTTCTTGGACTCAAGTGCTCCTCCAGACCTGCAAAACTGAGGTCAAAGACTTCCTAGGTTAAGGTGTCTTTGATCTAACTACAGATTGTTGTGAAATCTGGATTTGGGTATTTTGACAGATTAGAGTTTGTTTCTTGCCCTCAATCTAGGATTCTAAATCAGGATTAAATAGTAATTTAGAATCCTGACTTGTGGTCAGGAAATGAATCCCAGTTTGTTGAAACCCCCTGAACTCAGAGGTCATAACAGAGGTTAGAACAAAGACTTCCTAAACTAAAGGAGGAGGACGCCAGAAGCGTGAAACTAAACCAGTCAACAGTTTATCACAGACAGTGTGTTTGTGAGTCTGGTTACAAACAAAGGCCACTAACTTGGGCTCCTTCCTTCTCCCTTTGCTTTACAGTTGGACGATTAGATATTTCCGGTTTCATAACAAGCCATCCTTTGCTGTTGTACCCAAACAATGCTTAGTTCTTCCCTTGAAAACCTGGATTCCAAATTATAGTCTGCTCCCAGTAGTGGTGTGCAAACTGTGGTTTGTTAGTTCAGGTTTAACAAGCAGTCTGGTTTGCTGCAGAACTGAAATCTCAAATTAGCTGGAGGTACATGAGGGAAGAGGGAGGGAAGCATGCAGACCTGAGGATCCCCCTGGCGTGTTCACCATGGTCTATCAGTTTTCCCATAAGCAGCTGTGCCATGGTTGCTCTTTCATTTGCCCTGGTTGCATTGGTCAATTTCACACTATTCACTGCGCAGCCGCATTTTGACCCGCAGCTCCCCCTGATTTCCCCCACATCTTCTTGATCTTCTAAAAACAGGATGGAGAAGACACGGAGGAAATTGGGGTGGGGGAGCTGCGGGTCAAAATGTGGCCAGAAGCGAATAGTGTGAAATTGACCAATGCAACTGGGGCAAATGGAAGAGCGACCGCAGCACAGCTGCTTGTGGGAAATCAATCCCAGATCAAGTTAAAAAACTGAAGATTGGAATAGTTGAGTACTGCTTTTTGTTGTTGTTGTTATTTTGCGTTTTGATATTAAAAAACAACAGTAGACTTTCTTCTCTTCCTGCTGGTGCCTGTTTTGGAAATCAGTTTTATTCAGTCTTTGAACATCAGTGTCACACAGTCTGTCTAAAGAGAACAACTGCGCAGTCCTAAGCAGAGTGGCATCTTTTGAAGTCCATCAATGTGCCCACAATTTTACTCAGTGAGGCTGAGTAAAGATAGTGACCAGTCCAAGATCACTTGATGAGCTTTATGACTGAGCACAGATTTGAACCCAGATCTCCCCACAGTCCTAGTCCAATTCTCTCAGGGCTCATTTCATAGCAGGAGCTCCTCTGCATATTAGGCCACACACCCCTGATGTAGCCAATCCTCCAAGAGCTTACAGAGCTCTTCTTACAGGGACTACTGTAAGCTCTTGGAGGATTGGCTGCATCAGGGGTGTGTGGCGTAATATGCAAAGGAGCTGCTGCTACGAAATGAGCCCTGAATTCTCTTATCTACTATACAGCACTGGCTTTCTACAGGCTATGGCCCTTTGGTGGCTGCTTTGTTGCAGTCCCTCTAGGTGCTGGCAGAGGCCTAGCCAGGATTTGTTGTTTCACGGGGCAATTTTTTTTTCTTGAGGGGCACCCATTATGCTTATACTTAAAAATAATAAATAACTGGAGATTTTGGGAGGGGAGCCTGAGGAGCACGGGTTTAGGGAGGGGAGGGACTTCATTGGGATATGATGCCACAGAGTCCACCTGGAGATTATGTGCAATGGCAGGGGACCTCCAGCCAGTACATGGAGATTGGCAACCCCAGGAGAGAGAGATTGTCTTCCCCCACCATCACCAAACCCCCCCGCCATGGAAAGGTATGGAGAAGAGAGAGAGAGAGTGGTTTCCCCACCACCATCACCATCTATGCTTCCTCTAAGCTGTGGAGTCTTGTGAGCAAAAAGGCTACTTTGTGAGCTCCTGGCATAAGTTGTGAGTGAGCGAGTTGGCTACTGCATAAATGAGTTTGCTCTGGAGCCATCCTTCCTGAGCGAAGGCAAAAAGGTGTGAGCCAGAGGCTCGAAAACTGTGAGCTAGCTCACACTAACTCAGCTTAGAGGGAACACTGATCACCAAGCCTTCTCTCTCTTTCCTTTCTCAGCCCACCCCCCCAGCAGCCCTCCCCAGCAGCTGCTGGGGAAGGAGAGAGAAGGCATGGTGATCTGGTCAGTTTCACTCCTGGAGGAACAGCTGTTAGGTTTAGCAGCTGATCTGAGGGGACTGAAACTGACCAAAAGCAGCAGGGCACCCTCCCTTCCCTTCCCTTCCCTTCCCTTCCCTTCCCATCCCATCCCATCCCATCCCAGGGCAGTAGTGGGGAGACTGGGGAAGGGAAGGGAAAGAAAGCTGTCCTGCCACTTCTGGTCAGTTTCACTCTCCTCCTTTCAGCTGTTAAACCTAACAGCTGATGGGTGGGGAGTGAAACTGACCAGAAGCTGCAGGGTGGCTTCCCTTTCTTTCCACAGCCTCCCCACCACTGCAGGGCTAGGTGCACTGGGGGCGGGGGTGTCTCGCACCATCAGGCGGTGGGGCAGGGCTCATGGGTGGTGGGGCTCTGCCCCCAAATGCCCCACCATGGCTACAGGCCTGGGTGCTGGGGAACGAGGCATCTGGAAGCCGCTTGCCTGAGACTTGCCACTTCCATATCAGGGACAGTTTATTCCCAAGAGCAGAGGAGAAATGAGGATGTAACACAACAAAGTGTCTGATTTCCTCCATTGCTGGCCTGTCCTCTTGCAGTCCCTGCTGCCTCCTCTCCACCTCCAGTTGCCAGGAGTGGGAAGCTGCTCCAGCGGCTGGAGATGGAATTCCTCTGTTCTCAAGAGACCATCAAGAGGCCCTGACCTGGATGGCCCAGGCTGTGAGGCTTCTGTGCTAACAGCAATAGATCAGACCTTTGAGTTAACGCAAAGTTCTTTATTTCTAATAATGGAACAGGTACTCGATGTTTGTTAGAGATACAGGAAATAAAATGACATGGGTTAATATACCTTCAGGCATAGATGCTTAAACATTTAGAACCAATCCAAACGAATGCAGCAAAGCGGGAAAAAATGGCAACCGTTTGTTCCCAACAAAAGGTGGGAAAGTTATAAAAATTCCCTTCCTGCCCTGAGTGAGCCAGATGTGCCATCTCTAGGCTAAACATTTGGCCAGTGACAATTAAACAGTCTCCAAGGTTGAAACAACTTTGATAAAATACTTCAGGCCTGAAAGGAGAGGGGGAGTGGACAGGATGAGATAGACACGGTTGTTTATGTGACGACCAAATATGTGGCAGGCCATCCTCCCGGGGAATAGTAACATTAGACAGAGCAGCTATTTCTACTTCAAGGCAGCAATAAAACAATTTGATAACAGATGGCATATTGAAACAGAAAGTAGACAGGACATCACAGCAACAGGGAATACTTCTATTGTCAAACACTCTGACACAGGCAAGCCTGATCTCGTCAGATCTCAGAAACTAACAGGGTCGACTCTGGCAAGTACTTAGATGGGAGACCTCTATGGAACACTGGGAGGCAGGGGCAGGCTTTATTCAGCCACCTCTCTGAATATCCTCCAAGCCCCCAGTAGGGGTCAGTCACCAGAGGTTGACATGACTTCCAGGTGCACTCACACTTACACATTCACGCGCTCACACACACACATGCACATATGAAAAAAATACAACCCCCCCCCCCAAGAAACCAGTAAGAGGAGGGGCAGCAGTTACAGGATGGCAGGCCAGCAGTGGTAGCTTGGTACCAGCCCTGAATTAGTTGATATGGTATCAATCAATCAATAGTTTATTATGATCCAAGATCAGAAGTCAAGATCATCTACAAAACATATACACTTCAGCTGCGTATCATGGATATTCTGAACAAAAATATATATTGATATAGTATAATTGCACACACATGAAAAAGTAACTGAAACCATGCTTATGATTCTTTAGTTTGTATGTAGACTGCATGCCAGATGGTGATCAAGCAAGAGGTTAGGAAATTAAGTTCCCCAAACAGATTTTGCTCCCCGTTATTACATTCCGCATGCCTAGTTGGTGATTCTCTCTACTGATGGTTTGGGGTTTGTAGAGATACTGTTATTACATACATAAAGGCATCCGGAAAGACATGCTGGCACCACAACCTAAAGAAGTGATGGAAAGGATATTGGAGCATATCTCAAGTCAGCTTCTCACCGACCCAAATCTAGAGACATTGCTGAGCAGTTTAACAGAAGAGGTTCAGGACGATTATCACATCTGGCTCATGAAGAATGTCGGTAAGAAGAGACGAATGTGCCGTAGCAAATGCTTTGTGAGGCTTTGTTGGAATATTTCCAAGTTGTCAACACTTTCAGTCATGGTAGATTGAAACTGACGTTGTGTGTAAACAGGATGTCACCTAGCTAAGCTGTAACCAATTAGAAGTAGAGAAAGTTTCCCCACTTAGGATAAGTGGTATTTATTATAATTAAATCTTTAAGTCTTGCCATTGACTAATCAGTATATTAGTTTGAAGATGTCTAAGTTTCCCTGCTTAGAATAGGTGGTATTTATTATAATTACAAGATGGGGCACCCGCGATACTCGCGGGGGGGAGTACCCTAGTCCTCCTGGCCCCCCCTCCCTGGGGCAAGTGGCGGCGAGCCTCGCTCTCCTCCACCCCCCTTCCCAGAGGCAAGCGGCGGCGGCAAGCCCCGCTGCTCCTCCAACCCCCCCGAGTCAAGTGGCGGCGGCGAGCCCCGCTCTCCTCCACCCCCCTCGCCTAGGCAAGTGGCAGCGGCGGCAAGCCCTGCTGCTCCTCCAACCCCCCCCCCCCCGAGTCAAGCAGCGGTGGCAGCAAACCCCACCGCTCCTCCAAACCCCCCATGAGTCAAGCGGTGGCAAGCCCCGCTGCTCCTCCACCCCCCTCCCCAGGGCAAGTGGTGGTGGCGGTGAGCCCCACCGCTCCTCTAGCCACTTCCCCATTGGCGACAGTGAGCCCTGAGCAGCTCACAGTTACCGGACCCGCTGAGCCTCCCCCACAACGGCCAGAGCATTCCCTGCGCATGCGCAGTGGGCGCTCTTACTTTGGGGGAATTTAAATATCCCCCCCAAATTTTTTAAAACTTTTTGGATTTTTCTGCAGATGTGGGGACTGCCCCACGTCTGCAGAACAATCTCCCTGCCCCCCCAGGTGTCCCTCCGCACGGATTTAGGTATCCGCACGCAGGGGGCGCCTTCGCTATTAGATATATAGATAAGTCTTGCCACTGACTAATCAGTATATTGGTTTGAAGATGTCTATTTGTTAACGTATGGATTTGTTTGATGTTTTATCCCTGAGTTTCCTGTGCTTTGCTGGAGAGCAGAGACAGGGAAGAAAATTCTTCTTCATTTTTTTTAGCTATGTAACCGCTAGGATGTAGCTCCAGAAGCTAGACTGTATTTTGTTCTTCTCTCCAAACGTAACTCCCTCCCTTATTTTTCTAGGTAAAGTAATTCACTTTTAAAGCTCAAACACATGGTGCTGGCTCTTCGCTTATTTACTCTGCAAACCTATTCAGCTTCCAGTAGGCTTCCGTTGTGTGTATGCCACAGGGCAAGGAACATAATTTACTTCTTTGGTTGCTGTATTTTTTGCTGTGCTTTTAAAAACATGCATAAGTAAATAATGGCCCTCAAAGCAGTATTAAAATATAGATACAAATAAAATATAATAAATGTGTGGATAAGTGGACATTTCCTGATTTGTTTCTTTTTGTAATTCTTTACATTTTTGTTTGCAATTTGAGTTGACTGCATTTCACTGTCTGTTTTATAGGTTTGGCCGTGTGTGTGTAGTTTGTTTATACGCACTGTGTATGCCATTCAGACACACGGCACTTGTTATTATGTAAAATGCTGGCTTATCGACACACTGATAACACGAAAAAATGCAAAGGTTTTATGGGGGGAGATTCAGTGTGAGGAAATGAAAAATGGCACTAGAAAGAATGACTGATTTGAGGGAAATCAACGTGGGAATTTTTAGACTGCCACAGCAGGAATGAGAAATGCAAATAAATAAGAAGAGTCTGGGAGAGCAGTTCATAGTGAGGTCTTGAGTCCGAGTTTGTTGGAGGGCTGCCTGGCTGCTGCCCCTTCTCCCGCTGGCCCCAGAAGTGGCATGACAGGTGAAAATGGCGGGCTGCAGCAGCTTCTCCCTCTGGTTTACTGCAAGCTGAGCCCCGGAATCCTGCAGCCTAGACTCTAGGGCCGGGCAATACAGAGCTTGAGGCAGCGGTACCATTGCAGATTGCGGCTTTGTCACATATGGGCATATTCTGCCAAAATAGAGAAAGGAAACAAGGTTAGTGGAGGGGAAATTGGAAGGTATAACACGGATGCATAGACTTAATCAGGATGTGAGGAGAGTGTTCTCCTAAAACCATTTGTTTCCAAGAAAATATTTCGTGCTGCCTTCTCTGATTTATTCAAGAGGCTTTTAGTGTTCTTAAGCTGAGCTTTATAAAAAATCCTTTTGTTGCCAAGGGAGACCAATATCTCTAGTACACTATATTGTACCTCGGACTGTCGTGGTCTCCATTCTCACTGGTTCAGATGCAGGGGGTGAACTTTCTCCTGATACGTTGGTACTTCATTTGCCACCACATCCAAACACAGATTCAGGTGGGCATTTTTTTTGTTTTGCCTTTGTTCTTGTTCTTACCCTACTTTGCCTGATTTTACCCTAGTCGATTACATATTGCTGGATCCGGAGGAGAGGGAAAGGCTCTTTATCCACAGCACCCCCCGCCCTTTCCCTCAAAGAGTGGTCCGTGCCCCTGTCCCCTGGCATGACCTCTACCAGGAGGTGAAAAGCTGGAGCCAAGACCACCTCTTCACCGTGAATCCCATGATGCTCACTTTGCAGCACCTCTGGTTTACAGAGTAAGTCAGTTTGCTTAAAAACACTGCTTATCAAGCCCAGTCATCTGGCTGTACTAGAATAACCGGTACTATTAGAATTAATGCACTGGTACTGTAATTGCATTTAATCCTCCCCTAGGACTGTCACCTGATTTAAGCAGTCTTAGCCAATTAATTGCACAACTTTTGATTGATCATACCCGAAACCCTTAGTGTACTTTCTTTGTTTCGAGATGATTGCATGTGTCTGTGCTGCAGCAGACATCATCCTGGAAGGCACATTTCCTCCCACGGGTAAGGGAAAGGGGAATTCTTCTTCTAAGGTGGTGCAGCTGCTGTTCCAGTAAGCGATTTATTTATTACATCCAGTAAGCGATTTATTTATTACATTCTCCTGCTCCTCTTGCCCCCCCCCCCCGCCAAGGAGCAATGGGAGGCGGGATTCTTTCTTCCTCCATTTTATCCTCATAACAGCCCTGTGAGGGAGGTTCGGGGGGGGGAGGACTAATCCAAAGCTATGTCATGAGCTCTGTGGTTCAGACCCAAGTCTCCCTCCACAGTCCTTGTCTTACATTCTACCTACTATTCCATACAGAACAGTGAAGTTTTTTTAAAAGTCTGCTGACTGATTAATTGAAGGCAATGTTTTAATTGTTCACAAGGTTTTTAATGTAGCCAGTTAACTGGTTTTAACATTGCATCCTCAATGACATTATTGGGCAGCCATAATATAATTAATAGCGGTATGCAGTGGCACTTAATCTTACACTGTGTTATTGATCGCACACATCATTTTATATCAAAACCATGAAATACATTGGGGGGGGGGGGCATCTGTCCTCTCTGGCTTTGGATCCATCAGGAAATTTGTTGTTGGAAATCTGAGAGAAATGCATTGCATGTAAATGGGACTTCCATGGGAGGCATTGCTAGTGTTTCTACAGTCCCTGACTAACTGCTGGGCATCCTGTGGAACTGCTACTTTGAGGCAAGCAGAGTATTGCATTACTGCACCTTGAAGCTGCTACCATCCCTAAATAGCAGTGCATGACTTTGCCTTGCTTGCCAGGATACTTCCCACTTCCATCAGCCTATTCACATTTATTTAGGCTGTGGTCACATGGTCATTTTGATTGGGTTTCACCACTGTTCCCTCTCACATTTAAAATCGCTGATCAGACAGCCGCATCTGCCTCCTGCACCGAAGTGGGTTCACTCGCGCAATCCTCCCAGTTCCTTAGCAGGTTTTCCGACACCTGGAAAATCAAGTATTTTCTGGGTATTTGCGCTTTGAATCTGCAATTTTGCAGATCTGGACAGCCATCTCTCGCAATGATCGCAATTAGGTCATCTGTATGTCCTTCTTGCTGTACTTCCTCCCCCACCCCCACCCCCGGCTTTCACCCTTGTATGCATGACCATTCCTGTGCTGAATATATTAAATGCATGAATGCTCAAGCGCACATAAAACAGCGCTCGGTAGTTCATTTTGTTCGGGGTGGCAATTTTTTTTTAAAAAAAAACCATGTCTTTGCACATGTGCATGTCTAGACAGTGCCTGGAGCCTCGTCACGCAGTGCAAGCAGTTGGGCAAGGGATGTGTGATCATCCCAACCCACAAAAAATTATCCCCGATCAAATCTACAGCGGGAACAAATCACGGTAAGCTTGCCGTGGGACCACAGCCTTTGATGGGTAGCTGTGTTAATCTGTCTGCAGCAGCAGAAAAGAGTTAAGAGTCCAGTAGCACCTTAAGGACTAACAAAATTTGTGGCAGGGGAGGAGCTTTCGTGAGTCACTGCTCATAACCTACCACAAATTTTGTTAGTCTTTAAGGTGCTACTGGACTCTTAACTCGTCTCTGCATTTATTTAGTGCATGTTTGTGTGGATACCATATTGGTTCAAACTTAGTAACCTCTCCAACTCAAAAGCTGTGAATTAGGAACAACCAGAATGATAGAAAACAGTCTGCAAATTTTCAAGTACTCCAAACAGCGGTTCCCACCCTTTTTAGTGTGGTGTCCCCACATACCCACTTGGCATGGTGACCCATCCTGGGCTGGCCCAAGATTTTTTGGCAACCTAGGCAGACTAGTTTTGTGTAGTGGTTAGGAGTGCGAACTCTAATCTGGGAGAACCAGATTTGATTCCCCACTCCTCCACATGTAGCTGCTGGTGTGACCTTGGATCAGTCATAAGTTCTTGAAGAACTGTTTTCTTACAAGCAGTTCTCGAAAGAGCTCTCTCAGCCCCACCTGCCTCACAGGGTGTCTGTTGTGGGGAAGGGAAGGGGATTGTAAGCTGCTCTGAGACTCCTTCAGGTAGTGAAGGGCAGGGTATAAATCCAATCTTCTTCTACTATGACCTTGGCACCCATCTAGTTTAGCATTCTGTTTTCTGTAGTGGCTAACCAGATGTTTTTGAGAAACCATCAAACATTGCACAAAAGGCACAGCTTTCCTCCTTATGAAGCCCAAGCAAGTGGCCTTCTGACATATGCAGCCTTTTAGTGTAGTGGTTAAGTGTGCGGACTCTAATCTGGGAGAACCAGGTTTGATTCCCCACTCCTCCACTTGCACCTGCTGGATGACCTTGGGTGAGCCGTAGCTCTGTACCAGCTGTTCTCTCAAGGACAGCTTGGGAAAGAGCTCTCTCAGCCCCACCTACCTCACAGGGTGTCTGTTGTGGGGAGGGGAAGGGAAAAGGAGTTTGTAAGCCGCTCTGAGACTCCAAGTGAAGGGCGGGGTATAAATCCAATCTCTTCTCTTCTCTTCTCTTCTCTTCTCTTCTCTTCTCTTCTCTTCTTTGCATTTAGAAGTTACATTCCAGTCTTTGACCACCCTCCCCTTCTCCTTTACTCCCTCTGATCCTCTCTAAGATTCTCATTCACTCTAGTGACCATCAGAACATATTCTACTTGATCTGCATGTGAAATGCATTAAAGAAAAAAATGGAAGATACTGTTTCCAGGATCATATTTTGATTTCCAAGATCCAAAAGAGAGCAATGGGGAGGGCAGGGGCTGCCATTAGGGAGGGTTGGCCCGCTATCCACTCACAGAGGCTTCATGACCCACTTCTGGGCCCTCCTGACCCACAGCTTGGGAATCACTGCGGCAGAACACTTCAAGAAGTTGGGTGTTTGAAAAAGAAAGGAGAAAGCTGGGGATGGGATGGGGAGAGACAAAAGATGTTTCAATCCCCGATCTTAAAACCACATGCCTACAATTCTGTACTGAATGCCAGGCAGTCTGGAATGGACTGGGGTAACTGGTAGCAGGTTGCACTGGAAGCAGAAGGACAAATGGGAGCTTCCTTAAAAACAAACAGTCATCGGTCTCATGTCTCTGTAACAACATATGGAACAAGTCTGTTAAAAGACTGAGAGACTACTCGCACTAGGGGTGCTAGAAGGCAACTGATTGTCCTTGGGCGAAAATTCAAAGGAGAAACAAAATTTCAGACTGGTGCTCAGAAACATTATCTTGTTGTGAGATGGCTGTCTGATTACAAAGTGTGGGTCTATCAGTAATGCTTTTGCCTAAGGCAGGGGTCCCCCACCTTTTTGAGCCTGTGGGCATCCTTGGGAGTCTGACACAGCGTGGTGTGTGCAGCCACAAAATGGCAACTGCGGGAGGCAAGAGCTGCAGCAGCTTACCTTCAGTCACACAGTGAAGGTCATTGTGCTGTGGCAGCAGGGGCTACCAATGTAATATTTTTAAAAATTTGCACAGCCAGTCAGAAATGTTGCTGGTCAAAAGCCCCACCTGGCCTTGCCTACTTTCTAAAACGCTTGCCAGATGCCAAGAGAGGGCACCACGATGGGTGATACTCAGTGGGAATCTTACAAGGGCTGTGGATGTTTCCTTGGTTACCTGGAGTTAATTACCTGGAGATGGCATTCTAAGAACCCTTTGAATGAAAGTTTGGAGAAAGGGACACCTCCCAGCCAGTGTAACATTTTATTTTATTTTGAGTCCATCACAGCTGTACACTTTTGTTCTCCCATAGGTTTCATGAACTGAGGTTTGTTCGTACCAAAGAGATACTTGAAGGTAATTTGCCGCTACTACCCAGTGAATTTGAAGAATTGATCCGAAAGCACTGTCAGGAAGCTCATGAGATTCTTGAGAACAGGTCAGTTGTCCCTTATTAACCACCAAAACTCCCTATGCTTTAGTTAAACAGATGTTCAGGCCCGGATAAAACCACCTGATAGGGCATGAATAGAGAGAGGGATAGAGGGTTTGCATTTTACCCGTTTCTTTTGAATCCCTTGCTCAGTCTGGTGCTGTGCTAAAAGGATGCTTGTGAACATTTTCTTTTTAATAAATACTTTATAACTTTTGATGGTGGTTGTGGTTCTCTGTGCCACATAGACCTCCACCAACTTGGACGTGCTATTTTAAACAGAGCGCCTGGGGGAAGGCAGGCAGTTGGCAAGTGGCTATTCCTCCAAGGGCATTCAAGGTAGTAAACTGTCTCCATGGTGACCAGGTGCTGGGCAGTGGGAGACACAGAGGCAAGGCCTCAGAGCTTGGAAGGGAAGCTGGGAGTCCTGACCACCCCCCCCCCCCCAAGCGGGCAGTTCCTACAAAAGTCAAGTGTTGGTGGTGGGTTACCCAAAAGAAGGAAAAGCCTCTCCAGGTGTCAGGAAATCTTGAAGGGCAGGGTGGAAAAGAGCCTGCAGGCCATAGCAGGCCCATTCCGCCACACACACAAATACTCATGAAACTGCCTTATATTGAGTCAGTCCATCAGAGTCAGTGTTGTCTACTTGGACTGGCAGCGGCAGCAGCAGCAGCAGCAGCTCTCCCGGGTCTCCTGCTGAGGTCTTTCACATCCCCTACTGCCAGATCCTTTAACTGGAGATGCTAGGGGATTGAAGTTGGGACATTCTGCATAGCAAGCAGAGGCTCTGCCACTGAACCCCAGCCCCACCCCAGCCCATGCTTAGGAATAAAGGAGGCCAAAGGTAGCACCATTCTTCTGGTATTCATGCAATGAGCACCTAGTCCTCAAAGGAACTGGAGATGTCTGTGTGAGCTATATTTATTAGATATATCCAGGGCATAAGAAACAATGGATGCAGTGGGGTGCCCCTCAGTTCTGGGGTTTGTTATGGGGAATGTGGTACTTCCTTTGAGACTGTGCTGCTTCTTATAATGTTCCTTTCAGCTTGCTGCTTTAAACACCAAGTTGGAGCTGCTTCCTGCAAGTAGATCTGTTCATGAACAGGCGTTTCTAGTCTGTTCTTTCAGGTGTCAGGTTTGAGCGCCTCCCTGCAAGGTCCTCTTTTACAAGCAAGGGATGCCGCTTGCTTTTCAAAGAAGACCTTTTCAGTTCTGTGCCCTAACATATTTCTTAGCGTGTGACACTTAGTATTTATCCCCTAACTCATCTTGCTGGTTCAGGCATAACACCAAGCCATGCTTTGGCAGTAACTGCACAAGCCCTCCTGCCCTCTCATGTTATGGTTCTGTTAGTTCCCATGTTGTGCAAACTGTAGCTGGTCCCAGCTGGTCAAATTCTAGTTTGCATTTCCTCTTCAAACCAGACCTGCAGATCAGTCTGTAGTTTTTAATTCTAGTTTGGCAGGGAAGGACAAACCATGGTTTTCCGGTTCATATGTAGTGGCAAACTCTGGTTTGTGCTAAAGTGGAAGTCACTGGAGGACTTTGACAGCATAAAGGTGGGATGTAAGCACACAGGACTCATGGTGTCACACCTGAACCAGCTCACAGATACAAGAAGTTAAATGGCGGAGTTTCGCACTACAGTAGTGGTGAGTACAATCCATGTGAATGTGGACTATGCAATCAGTACGTTAGCTAGCATGACTGAAGATCTGATGCAGTGCTATGTAAATGGCGTGTGTGAATTGGACTGTGATCCCCTAGTAGAGCACCCCCATAAAACTAGACTGGTCAGCGTTCTCTTGTAAATAAGACAGAAATCATACGTGCATTGGTAAGGTGCAGGTAATGTAGTTATAAATCAGTATTTCAGCATGGCTATCAGTTTGATTCAGAAACCCTATACTGGTTCTTTTAAAACCTCTGTTTTGTCTTTTACACACATACACCCAACAGCAGGAAAGGAGCTGAAAAGTATATTTAATGACAGAGGAATTCGGCCTAGGCCAAGACCGCTGAATTGGATTCACTTTGGGGGATTTCATTGACTTTGCTGATATGAGTTCATGTTAGCCTGTGCCATTTGGTCTTCTACGTGGGGAAACCTTTGTGCTTATTTGAAAGGAGGAATAAGGCGTTGTGGTTGTTATCTTGCTCCTGAAAGAGCTTTTCTGTGAACAGAATACTTAATAAATGCCTGACTTCTGAAAGCCGTTCATTTCTGCCTTTGATGGTGGCAAATCCTGCCTGAGCCTAGTTCAAATCCTTTGAGGCAGCTAGATTGGAGCCATGGGGGGATTTTGAATCCCATTGCTCCATTGGCCTCTGCTGTCTAATATTTAAATTAATTTTAAAACCAGCACAATTTGTAGAGCACCGTCTCAGCAGGGGAGATGGACAGGACTGTAGCTGCTAAGTGTTAAGAGCCCTCAGCTACATTTGCACTTCGGTGCTAGTGTTGATTCAGATCAAGAGAAGTGCTTTTCTTTTTTTACATTTGTCATCTTCTGATTGTATGTGGTGTGTGTTAAGATTGCCAGCTGGCTAGAAAAGAACAACAAAAACACTATGGCCTGCTCTGGTCACTTTAATAGAGGTTTGATCAGCAGAAATGGTCAGGTGGAGCTTTTTATGGCATGGATAATCTGATCATTGCAGCAGAACAAACAATAGTTAAAGGGACAGCTAGAGGGACAGGTTCAACAGCTGGCAACCCTGCTGCCCACGGATCTCTCAGAGAGAAGATGAAAGGAGCAAAATGCCTGTTATCAGGCATGCAACCCGCTTGTCCCTGTTCAGTAGGCACTGCCTTGATCCCTGTTGTTGGTAAATCACTGCTTGTATTTTTCCCTTTTGGAAACGACTTGCTCAAATGTGTTTTGTGCAGCTTGCTTGAGCTGTTTGCCATTCGTCAAATATCACCTTGTTTCACTGGGGTAAAGTTAACGACATTACAATTTCAACAGCAGATACAATTTCAAAAGTGGATGCAAGAACAAGAACATTAAGAAAACTGGAGATGGGAGAAGTCCATTATGTGATGTGGATCTGTCATGTGTGCGGAAAGGGCACCCGATGGAAACAAGCCGTATTTGATGTCTCACTTTAGTAGATGGTTTTATTTTTGACATTGCCCGTGGGATTCCAGCAGTCCAGGCCCCACACCTCCTTTTTCTTTTTTTGCTGCTCTTGTTATATAATTGAGATTGCTGGGAGTTTTTGCCTTTATATCTTTTTATGTTAGTGCATGATGATTTCGACTGGTGTTAGCTGCTTGGTGTGCCTAACATTAAAAAATTTGGATACAAGTAGTTTAAGCAAACATATACTGTACAAATGATACACAAAACAAATCTCCAAAACGACAAAATGGGAAACCTTTGCTCAGAGGTTGCTGGTGCACAGCAGTGTCCCTGCACTGTCAATAATGGTTGGCACCATCTTCTGTATTGGGCTACTTTTTTCTTGCTCCTTGGATTTCCCAAATCAAATTGGGAACCAAAGGAGAATGCATTGCCCTGGTCTTCCCATGCTAATGTCCACATTTGCATCCAACCCCTGCCCCCAGGCTCAAAGCCATCTGTCACTGGCTGTAGACAGCTGAGTCGGTGTGGATGCTGGCATCTCTTCCTAAAGAGCATCATTTCCAATTTTTTGTTGTTGGTTTTGGAACAAGAAGTTTTATCATGCTCCACCCACTGAAGCAAATCACTCTATACTCCTGAATTCTCTCATTCCAATTTGAACCTGGTGAGGCTGATGAAAAATAAAAGAATGGTTTCCTTTGACCCCCCTCCCCGCAAGGTTATGCTGGGGATCATGGAACCTGTATGGGGCTATAGTAAGAAGGGGATTTGGGCAAGACTGAGTAGAAAAGTTGGTTGGGTCCACCCCATAGTTAGAAACCATTCTGTCCTTGGTGTTCTATATCACAGGTGGATCCCAACATGTGCGGAACTCTTTATTGAACAGAAGGACAACTGGCTTCATTTTGCCCCACGGAATGACCTTGAGTCTTCTCAGCAAATAGAAGAATATTTTGCTTCAGTAGCGATCTTGATGTCATTGCAGCTTCGGGAAATGGTCATTAATTCGTTAGAAGACCTTCTTACTTTTTTTAAGATACACAAGGTAGGGCAGGGCTGATGGTGCTGTTTCGGTTTTCAGAGCCATTTTGATAAGGTGCTTGATGCAGACAGACAGCCTGGCCCTATAGATATGCAGCAGCAATAGTAGAATTCTTAGTGAGTCACGAGGAGCAGGTCCACCCAAGCATGTTGCTTGTTAGTTACAATTCTATAAGAAAACAGAAGTACTCACTTACTAGAGGTGTAATATAAAAACGACAACAAAGAAAGTATAAAAAGGGCAGCTGAGTAGGTGTTGATGCTGGCATCTCCTCCTAAAAGACATCGTTTCAAATTTATAAAAAGAACGAAGAAAGTATATTCAGTACTAGGGATGGGCATGAACCGGGAAAAACCACGAATCGAACTGAACCAGGAAGTCTGTTCACAAACCAAACTGCTTTGAGGTTTGTAGCCCCGCCAGCCCTGCCGTCCCTTTCAGCTGGGTTTGCAGAAAGCCTGAAAAACAGCTGAGCCATGGGGAGTAGCTTGCTCCCTGCTGCTCGGCTGTTTTGGGCTGTCTTCTGCAGTCTCTTTGAAGTTTAAAGAGGCGGCACAAGACAGCCTGAAACACCTGAGCGTCGGGAAATGCCTCTCTGCCACTCAGCTGTTTTTGCAGCTTTTGCAGGGAACAGAAAGGCCTGCTTTCTGCTCCATCCATGAACCGCCACAAACTGCTTTAAAAGTTCATGGAAATTCATGACGGTAGACCTGTCACAAACTTCTGTTTGTGAACCACAAACAGGGCAAACTTTGTGATGAATGTTGCTTTGTGGTTCAGTTTGTGCCCATCCCTATTCAGTGCCCATTCATAATTATCAACACTCACATACTAAAAAAATGGATGAGAACAACATACAACGTATAGGCTATGTCTACAGTTATAGAATGTCTACAGTTATAGAAATGCTCGTCCTAATATCAAAGCACATATTAAATATGACATTAAGCTGGTAATGGAGTAATGACAGACAGCAAACTGTAATCCATTTTGAAGCTGATCTTCTTCAGAAAAACTCCCAAGTCATTTGTAGTCTCTTGGCTACTTATTCAGAGAGCTTGGGTCACATGACCATTATTCAGAGGCAAACATTCAACATTCTGTGTATGCCCAGTTACACCAATAAGAGAGATAGGTTTTGAATTCTTACAAGAGGCTGTTCTTTTAAGCTGCTAACAGTGCATCCGATATGAGTCAGCCGAAAAGCACAGTCAGCTTGCGATGCAAAAGCTTGCCCCCACTATATTGCACTCATCCTGTTATACAGCTTGCATTTTGTGTTTGGAATGGGGGTGTACAGTTATATCAGGAAGGTGCTTCATTGCCCTGATCGTTTTGGTTGCCTTTTCAAGTTCTTCTGTTTTTGTTTTGTTGGAGACGGATGACCAGAACTGAACCCAGTCTCATCAAGTGACACTGGAGAGGCAGGAGTAGAGGACTGAGGTGGTGACAGAAGGAGCTGGAACAAAATGGTGGATGGATGGGAAAGAGGAGTGGTAGAGATTCTGAAGGAGACTCTCAGTAATATATCAAGAGGCCTTCTTGTTAATCGAAGAAAGAAACAAGATTCTGGGGAGACTTGTGCCAATATAGCTTCTGCATTCTTCTGCCCAGCGCCTTTTTGCTTATTCCAGTTTTTCACTTTGAATTCCCTTTGCCGTGGGTGGCCACAAAACCCAGATTCTGCTCCTCTTTCCTTCACCACACATAATTTGTCTTTCCTTCTTTGTTTCAAGGATGGAAATGACTTTGGAGAAACCTATAATGAAATGCAGTTTTTCATACCACAAGTGCTAGTCATCAAGCTGGAGGTGGAAGAACCATCTATTGTGTTTCAGCCTCATATGAGAGATTGCTGGAATTTAATCTGCCGCTGCTTCATGGAGATCCTAAAGAATTCTGAGGGTCTGCCAAAGGTGTGTAAGAGTAAGGATGTTTGTTTTGTGGAATCAATGGCAAATAGTACAGGAAGCCAAAATTCTTAGTACATTAGCAAAAATCCATAATGTATATCCATAGTATTTTCATCTCAAGCACCTAGAGGTTATTTTCCCACAGGTTTCTGTCCTGCCATTCCATCCATAGAATGAGTCCAGAGAATGGGATGCAAAACTGTCATTTGTGAGAAAATGTCAATGCCAGCATCATAAAATCTACAGCATTAAGAGTAACATCAGATTAAAAACCACCATTTCAACAGCATTAACTGAAAATCAACAACAAATAAAACTGACATCAGTAAAGCTTTGAGTTTATTCTAACTGACTGTATAGCACCCTAATGTGGGTAGGCCTTGCCAAAGAGTTCCATCTTAAGCCTTCAGTGGAACCATTGACAAAGGGGATGGAAGGGGAACTTCCCATAGAGAGGGGCCTTGTGGCCACCTGCCCATTTCCAGTCCAGCAGTTACAGTTCATCTCTGTCAATTGGGGTAGGAGCCTTACTCTTTTCAGGCTGAGCACAGATCCTCTCGGGAGCTGTCCAGAGGCTTTGGCAGTCATGAGTCTTGAGCAAGAAGCCAGGTCACCAGTGGATCTGTCCCAGGCAGAACAGCAGAGCAAGAGCTGGCCTCAGAAAAGGTACAGGCTCAGATGCCTGCATGACAGGAGTCAGCTGCGATGTACTCCAACTTAGACCAGTTTATCCGAGCAGAGAACTGCAAGCTCTGGGCTGGAGGCTAGGAGTGTGGCCGAAGGCAAGCTGGTGGTCAGGCAGGCAGTGAGGCTAAAGGCAAGAGGCATAAGTGATAAGCAGACAGAAGGTGGAGGCTGACACACCAGGAAGAGTGGAGCTAGAACTTTTCACAATGAACAAAACCGAGAAGACGAGGCAGAGCTTATATAGCCCCAGCCATGATTGGACTGGCTCTTGCAGTCACATGGCCTCTGCTGGGGTAGCCAGGCCGCAGGTCCCTGTGTCGCCACTTCCAAAATGTTCCTGTGGCACATTTCAAGCTCAAATGGATTGACTTGCCTGTACCTGCTGTGGTGCAAGGAATAAGGCACTTGAGACCCCAGGCAACTTACACTCCTCAGTTCAGGGACCAAATCCTCAGCTGAGGAACCTTCTAGAGTCTGGTTGCTCCATTTTTCCTACTGCCTTGAGTGGGGCTCTGATCCTGGCAAGACTTTGAACTCAGCTTCATTGTCCAGAGAAGAGCCATGCAATGGGATGCCCTTGGCTGTTAGGCACGCAGTCCATCTTCTGGCCCATTCTTCTGCTTAGGCTCACTGTCTCCTCAGGGTTGTGATAGAGAGTCCAGTTTGGGGGACTCAGCTCCCCATTTCCACTGGCTCCTTGGATCGGGCCTCCTCCTGGGCAGTGGGCTTGGCAATCCCCCATGGGCATCCTGGTCCTCGGTTGCAGGGATCCTCCACAGAGAAGGAAGTTCTTTACTGCTCTACTGCCAGGCCGGGGTCTCCGCATAGTGTCCTCTTTTATAACAAGACGGGTAGCCGTGTTAGACTGTCTGTATCAGTAAAAAAAAGCAAGAGTCCAGTAGCACCCTGAAGACTAACAAAATGTGTACAGGGGATGAGCTTTTGTGAGTCACTGCTCACTTCTTCAGCTCATACCCTTCCACAAATTTTGTTAGTCTTTAAGGTGCTTCTGGACTCTTGCTCTTTTCTCTTGATACAGACAGTCTAACACGGATACCCATCTTGATCTGTCTTCATGGAAGGCACCACATTTAGCCATACAGAAGATTGTGAAGAAACTGGCACAGGTACAAACAGACATCATCTTTCTCATCAAATGCAGAAGATGTAATACTTTTATAACAGAATATCAGATGTGGAAATCTAGGGTTTGGAATATTATGGACCATGTTTGTGCTCATTTGTACGCTTGAAGGGGCCAAGTTTTACAGCTTCAAGAATTCCCCTAATTAAGGCTGCAATTCTATGCATTCTTGATTTGGAATAAGCCCCAGGAGCTCAGGAGGATACATTTCCAGGTAAAGCATAGGAGCATACTTGCATTTCTTTCAGTGTAGATGAGGCACCGATGATTTATTTAATTGGGCAGGCTTTTTTCCTGTTGAATTGTTGGCTGTTGCAAATAAAATTGCTCGCTTAAGTGAGTCTTTTCCATGTGTATCCATGTTTATCCTCTTTTCATCATCCTTTCTTTCTTGTGGCACTTATTTTTTTAGGTACAAGTTAAGCTTTTCCCAGAATTAAAAGGAGAAGACCTAAATCTTCGTACAGTTCAAGAAGATGAATCTTTGGTTTCAGAGTTCTTGGCCAAAACGGCTGAGGTCTTTGACTGCAATATAGTTGGTCCACAGAAGTAAGTATATGTTGTTAATTCTGTTGACCTTGTAAAGAAAGAAGGGTGGGTGGGTGTCATATTGGCGTGTGGGATTGGTGGGCATATTTGCTATTTCATTGCCACTGATCCTGAATTGGGGAATGCTTGTTTCTTTCATGTTTTTTGTGTTTAAGATACCTAAATGTGTACCGAAAGTACAGTGATCTCTTGAATAACAATGCAGAACAGGATGTGACGGATTTTTTAAGCAAAAGACACGATCTGGATGATTTTGTGGAGGTAACAAACGTGGTGTATATATATATCTATATCTAAAAGTGAGATTGTGAAATGTTATGGTATAGCCCGATCTTGTCAGATCTTGGAAGCTAAGCAGAGTTGGTACTTAGGTGGGGGACCACCACCCAGGAAGACTGTGCAGAGGAAGGCAATGGCAAACTGCCTCTGCTTCTCACTTGCCTTGGAAGCCCCTTTGCTAGGATTGCCATAAGCTGAAAGCTAATCAGGGTCAGTTCTTGGAAGGGAGACCGCCAGGGGAAGATTCTGCAGAGAAAGGCAATGGCAAATCACTTCTGCTTCTCACTTGCCTTGAAAGCCCTTTGCTGGGGCCATCATAAGTAGGTTGTGACTTGACAGCACATACATACATACCTACCTAAGAATGACATTTGCAGAAACCATCTGGGATGGGATGGTTTCTCCAGCGATCATTTCATCTGCAGGGGGTGTCCACAAGGGGAAAGCTTATCCTCCTGGAGCAGCACTTTATAAAGGCAGTCTGCCCTATCTATTACTCCTGTGCACCTCAAAGTCTGACGCCTTCCTCCAGCCTAAGGAGCCTGCCTCCAGCAGAAATGTCTGTTAACCAAACTTTGCTCAGCAGGGTGGTAGCAGACAGGGCAATTGGAAGTGCAGAAAGCAAAACATATAGGGAGAGATACTCCTTTGGTCAAGGGGTCTGTGCCAAAGCAGCATCACAGAACATCTCTTTAGGGAATTTATGAACATGAATGCTCAGAGGATGAGAAACAAAACTATCAAGCAGCTTTAGCCATAGTTTTCCTGATGCATGTTTGACAGTCCAACTGAACTTGTATTTAGGGTGGAGCCAGCATCCTCCTGAAGCATGGTTTCACCTTTCCTACAGGCTTTTCTTAGGCTATTCATTTGTCAAATGTCAGTTTCCACTTAAAGAACAGGGAGTTTATTTTCAGGTAAATTTCAAGGTTAAAATACTCTCTTTAGCCATAGAATCATAGAGTCACAGAGCTGGAAGGGGCCGTACAGGCCATCTAGTCTAACCCCCTGCTCAATGCAGGATCAGCCTAGAGCATCCCTGACAAGGGTTTGTCCAGCTGCTGCTCAAAGACTGCCAGGGAAGGGGAGCTCACCACCTCCCAAGGCAGCCGATTCCACTGTTGCACAACTCCTACTTTTAAAAAGTGTTCCCTAATATCCAGCGGAAACTTAATTTAAACCCATTATTGCGTGTCCTCTCCTCTGCTGCCCACAGGAACAGCCACTGTGACTACAAGCATGACAAGGTGTTTCGTGCTATCCTAAGCAGAGTTACAGTCTTCTAAGCTCATTGACTGCAGTGGATTCAGAAGGGTGTAACTCCACTTAGGATGGCATTGCAAAGGTAACTGCAGGGTAACTTAAAGCAGGAGTAGCCTGCTTCTTCCGCTTGGGGGCTGAGTTTTCTTTGGCTGAGATGTTTGGGGATCAGCCTCCGCAAGGCCCGATGTTACTGGTTCTTCCCCAAGGAAAGTGGCTGGACATGTTGCAGGTCCACCTAGTGAGGAAGGTTTTCGGAGGCCCTGAATGGCAAACCATGATTTGGGTCCTAAACTTGGTTAGTATAAACTGTGATCTGGAGTAAAGTTTCAATTGAATCTAAAAGATGAGTCAACACTGCTGGTTTAACAACTTTTGGATATTTGGTGACTGTTCTCCACCCCCCACCCCCACCCCGGGAAGCAGAAGCTGTGTTTCCATAGTAATCTTCTCTGTGGTCTGGTTAGGATCGCCAGAAGTGTTGTCCTCATTCCAGAATCCCAGAAGCCATCAGAAGTATGCGTTCAATAAGTCCCTGAACAATGATGCTGGGTGTGAGGGCAAATGCAGCACAAACGAGTGGGTTTCATTTCCAAATCTGCGGCTGGCACTGGAGGTAGCCCACAGTGTGTCCTACAAGGGCCAGTTCCTGCTGGTGGTTCTCCCTAGCAAGAGGAGTGGGAACTGCTGTTTCAGAACATCGAGGCAGCTTTAATTTCCAAGAACAACAGTTGCCTGTGATGGACACTGCAGCTCCACCCAGCATGCCGTATTTTATTTTTTAGAATTCTGATCTGAAAACCTTTGAGCCGTCAAGAGGAAGGCAGGCTTTTATGTCAGAATCAGAAACACCTTGCAGGATGGAGCCTGAACTGTACACTCTCAGATAAAACTCTTTTTTTGTCTGGGCTCCTGCTTCTCTGACTGAATACCAACGAACACTTCACAGCCCCAGTAAGACTTCACAGGTTTAAGGGCCCCAGAAGTTTTGACTTCAGGCTTATTTACACAGCCTTTTTCTCCTGAGATCAATAATCTTTAAACTCTTGCCAGTTTCTGAAACCGGATGGCAAAATAGGGAACGATACAAAGCAAAGTTGAAGTAAAGAGCCCTGGATAACCAGGGGCTTTTGTCCCCATTCCAATAAGGGACTGTGTAATTTTATATTGTAAATAATGGCCAGAGTTATTTTCTCTATGGCAAGAATCGCAACTGGGACAATCAGCTCCCTCCCAATACTTTTTAAAGTTTACAGAGCAGCTGTCAGGCTTGACTTGGGTTGGGGTTTCAGAGTGTGAGTGTCTGGGAGGGGTTAAAACTTTCCCCTGTCCCATTTTCCTAGCAGAAATCCTCTTTCCAGCTGCTACTAGACTTAGTAGGGAATAGACATGGGGCTCTGTTTTCTCCCTGTTCTCTTCCCTATTAATGGCTAATAGCAGCTGTGTGTGTGTGTGTGTTATCCGGGAAAAGGCGCAGGGGAGGGAAAAGTAGTTCCTCCCCCCTGCACCTGCCCTGAGCCACATCTTTGCCTTCTGTGGTTGTTTTTTAAGGTGAGACCCAAGTATATTGTCGTTAATCTCTATTATTGTGTCTATTCACCCCCACCCGTGCAGAAGATTGATGGTTTGACAAAACTGAAGAAGGAAATTGCTTCCATGCATGTCACAGTCCCCCTGGCTATGTTTTGCCTGGATGCCTTGAAACTGAACGAGGAGCTTTGCTTTCGGACTCAGCAGCTGAAGGACAGGCTGATTCAGTTTGAAGTTGAGGAGAACAGGGAACTGAACTGGGGGTATGCTGGAGAGAGGTCGTCCGGCTGTCTGGATCCAGGGGCGGCGGGGGGGGGGGGGGTGACTGATAGTGCAGCAGAAAAGCTTCTGCATGGTGGGCCCAAAAAGCTGGCAAGCCAAAAGACATGGAGTTCCTTAGTGTTGGGGAGGAGGAGGCGCACTTGTTCCCTCTTCGGTTTCTTCTTTCCCTCGGTATGTTGTCCTTGTAACTTTTCGCTACATTGTGGGTCAAAAACAAACAAGCCACGTAGTTCCTTAGTGCCGAGGAGGTACAATTGTTCCCTCTTCCATTTCTGTTTCAACATAGCATAAGAACGTAAGGTAAGAAGAGCCCGGCCTGCTGGATCAGACAAGTGGTCTGTAGTCCGGCATCTTGTCTCACACAGCTGCCAATCAGATCCTCTGCAGAGCCAACAATTGTCTCCAATGGTGGTTGTCAGTGTAAAATTTTGCTACATTTTGGGTCACCAATTTTAGTTTCTGGTATTTCTGATTCCTGTGTTTCTATTAACAGCATTTTATTCTGGTTTTGCACCATTCAGCATATCAGTATTGATAATAATCTTGTTGTTTCTTGCACCTGGCCACTGGGTCACGCACCAGCAGAGCATGAAGGCCAGAGCCTGCCCCAGTGTTGCTCCCACAACTTGTATATGCTGACCCTGAACATGGCGTTCTTAGTGAGCCGTTGTGACAAGCAGCCTTGGATAGACCTGCCCTCTACAACTTGGTCTAAGACCCTTTTTGAAAGCCATCCTGTTTATTACCTCCTGTTCTTCAGCCCTTTAAAAAGTGGTGGGATAATGGAGCCGGAGAGGGTGTTCAATGAGCATCGTTAATAATTCTGAACAGATTAGCCACAGCATCTCATGTATGAAGATTCACCCTGCCTGCCACAAAAAAAAAAAAAAGAATTATTAGGACCGGTTGCAACCCAAAAAGAATTATTTTGCTCTGTTGTGACTGTTGGAATGACATGCCTCTCTTCTGTTTCTGTTGTAGCATTTGCAACCAATACAACATAATTGCAGACAGAGTCACTGAAGTGCCTTTGACCACGGAAGAGCTTGTTGAGCTCACGGCATATTTGAAAAAATCCAGCGAAGTTACTGTTTTCAAGCTGCGGCGTGACATCAGGGAGGCTATCTACAGGCTGGAATTCTTGATGGACTACGCTGATCTCCCATGTATGACTGGAAAATAATATCCGTTTCAAAAAACAAACGTTTTGAAAATCCTCACCTAAGTTCTCCCCCAGTGTTCTCATCCAAGTTTCTCATCTGGAGATTGGGATTTCAATCTACCTGGTCTTCTTTCCAACATCCACTGCTCAGGTTATCAGGCCAGACCTACCTCACAGGATTATTGTCAGGGGTCATTTTGAGCAGGAGCTCAGGGGAGCTCATCTCCGGGAGTTGGTGCCACCCCCCCCTGCCCCGCGTGGGGGAATGCCTGCTTGTGTCCTGGCTGCAGCAAAATGGAAAGGTCCTTGTTCCTCCGACCAGCCTTCCGAAGGCTTCAGCCACCACTGAAGCTATCCTCCCAGAATAGTGGTATTTCTGAGGCTTGGATTAGTAGCTGTCCCCTCTCTGCCAGCTTTCTTTCTTTCTTTCTTTCTTTCTTTCTTTCTTTCTTTCTTTCTTTCTTTCTTTCTTTCTTTCTTTCTTTCTTTCTTTCTTTCTTTCTCGCTCTCGCTCTCGCTCTCGCTCTCGCTCTCTTTTTCTTTCTTTTTTTCTTGCCTTCTGACATACTTCCGGTGATGTCAGGTGGTGTAGCATATGCAAATAAGTTATGCTAATGAGCTCCTGCACCTCTTTTTCTACAAAATGACTCCTGATTATTATGAAGATAAAATAGCATAACCTCATGTTCTGCCTTGAGTTCCTGGGAAGAAGGATACAAGTATGATTGGGTGGTGGTGGAGAATAAGACTGATCATGTGAACTGATACTTTCATGGTCTGTAGATGGTTACAGTGATTAGAACACATGTGGCTTAGTGGCTTGGAGAAAGAGCAGTGATCTGGCTGGTTGCCAGTGCAGATCTCGTTTGTACCATAAGTTCACCAGGCGTCCTTAGGCAAGCGTCATCACCTCTGCAATATGGGGATAATAATATTGGTCTGTTTTACAAGGCTGTTGTGAGGATCACTGTGATAATGTATGTGATGCCATGGAAATACAAATAGGTAAGTACTGTTTGTCCGGCTGGAGCGTCTTCAATATCGTTTTCCTAGATGAGGACATAAAACTGAACAGCACAGTTCTCCACTGGCCAGACGAGATTGAGATCATCTTTGAAACAAGCAGAAATCAGCTGATGAACAGAAGAGATCATGTAGAGCTCACTCTGATTAAAAGGCAAGTTTAGTAAGGGAAACCCAGACCTTGTGAACTAAAAAAAGGAAAAGAAACAGGAAGAGAGATCCAATAGTAACTTAAAAGTGTTTGTCTTACACGTGAAAATATTTCTAAATGCAAAAAATAAGAACTCTAAATTGACACTGGATCTAAATTTTACAACATAATACAGCATTATTCAGTTTTTTAAATAAAATAATAAAACACTAAAAATAAAAAATAATAATAAAAGGATAAGGGCTGAATTATTTGCGAAAGAGACCTTAAGCATATGCCCATTTTTAGCAAAATTGCCACTGAGAAGAAGAAGAGATTGGATTTATACCCCGCCATTCACTTGGAGTCTCAGAGTGGCTTACAAACTCCTTTCCCTTCCCCACAACAGACACCCTGTGCGGTAGGCAGGGCTGAGAGAGCTCTGGTCTTTCCAGAACAGCTCTGACAGAACTATGGCTTGCCCAAGGTCATCCAGCAGCTGCATGTGGAGGAGTGGGGAATCAAACTTGGTTCTCCCAGATTAGAGTCCGCGCACTTAACCACTACACCAAACTGGCTCTCTGAGGGGAACTAAAGCCTGCCTCTCCTTCTGCACCCTGTATTCCATCGTGTTAAGGATTTTTTCTCCCAGCCTGAACAGGATTTGAAACCAGTAGCACTTTAGAGACCATCAAGACTTCCAGGGTATATGCTTTTGGGGCGTCAAAGCCCTCTTTGTCAGATACTGTCAGCTCCATATAATGAAGGGAGCTTTGACGCTTGAGAGCACATCCCCTGGAAACCTCATTGGTCTTTAAGGTGCAACTGGGCTCGACTCTTGCTCTTCCGCAGCAGACCAACATGGCTGCTCCCTGCTCCCAGCCTGGCTCCTGAGTAAATGGATAGTGCTGGAGGCAGGGTCAAGCAGAGAGAGGGTACAGCTTAGCACCCCCTCATCCCCATGTTCTGTTTTTGTTAAAACCCGGCCCACTCCCATTGTCCTGCCTTAGACATGAGCAGGCAGAAACAGGCACCCACCCTCCTGTCACCTCTGCTTTGATGCTGAGAAAGAAACTGGAAGATGACAGTGGCTTTGCAACCTTGTCCTTCCCAATCCCAGGTGCTCTGAGTTCGAGGCTATCCTGGAAGGCTACAACCGAGAAGTGGAAAGTTTCCGCAAGAAGGAAGTCATGACTATGGAAGAAATGAAGAATAACGTGGAGAAACTTCGTGAGCTGGAGAAGAATCTGGATCAAGCGCTGAATGAATATGAAGTGAGTGCTTTCTTAGTGAGGCTTGGGCTGGCATTGTTGCGAGGTGGGGGCAGCATGGTAGACAGGGCAGGCAGGACAAATAGGAGTTGTGAGTGGAGGAGGCCAAGCCAAGTGTCTGTCACTGGCAGGGGGTGGAGAGGGGTGGGCCGCAGGAGTGATGCTCCTCCTCTGCTGCACATCCCTCCTTGAAGAAACCAGCTCCCGTCACAAGCTTCAGCCACCTGTTAGTGGGGAGGAGGGCATCAGCCTGGCTGGCACCCCACAGTGGTGCTCCACACACAGAGCGCACAGGGCCCCAGAGGCACCAGATGGACAAGAACCTGGATGTAAGGGTGCTCCTGTTCACCGCCAGCCACAGTGGCCAGATGCCCACCCACGCCATTGAGAGCGTCTCTATGTCAACCCATGTGCCACCCCTCCTGGAGGCACAGCAGGAGGATGGGCAGGGGGTGCCAGAGGGCCCAGAGAGATTCTGAGAGGTCCCCCAGGAGCCTCTTGATGCTCTCCTGTCCCTCACTGGCATCCCTCGTAACGGCAAGAAGCCCCTCCAGGTGTCTAGCAGCTGCCGTTACAGATGCTGCTAGCTCCTCCTTCCATCGCTGCATGAGGAATAACAGAGCTGCTCGTGGTCAGCCCGTGACACCTGAACCCCACTATGGGGCTTCAGGGCATCTCTGACCCTGTATGACCCCCCTCCAGCACCTGGTGCCATTCCAAAGTCGCCGGAATTGATGGGGTGGCCTCCTTGCCACACCAGAGCAAACACAGTGGCGCCGCTGAGCTCAACCAGCCAGGATCATAGCTACTGTTGTTTGCCAAGGGAGTTATAGGGTGTCTTCCTGGAACCATTTGTAGAGTGGGGCCGGCTGTCATTGGGTGCTGAGAAGTGTGGGGCTGGTGTGGGGGACGTGCTGATTGGGTACGCACTTTGTTGGTATCCTGAGCAACTTGGGGTCCCAAGGGCGTGGCCACAGCTGAGTGGGGGGGGGTTTCAGATCCACTGTCCCCCATACGGTAGCCCAGTCTCAGCCAGGACCTTGCTATTTCTCTTTTTAAAAACTTGGGAAGATGGATTCACGGATCTCCCAAACATGCATCTATTTTTCTCCTATGCTTTGTGTGTGTTTGTATTAGCATGTGATTGTGTCTGTGTCTGTTAGGCAGTGAATGACAACAGTGCACAAATTTTGACGTGATTGAGGCCCTGTTTATCTAGGCAGCAGGAGAGGGTAGGAGGGAGAGAGAGGCCTCAGTGTTCTCAGGTTGTGTGTGGATGACACAAGCTCAGTCTGTGCGTGATCATGTTTCTCGGTGCCTGCCCATGTCAAAGGGAAAAGCTTGCCAAAATAAAACTAGAACAAAGTCTGAGTCCAGTGGCACCTTTGAGACCAACAAAGTTTAATTCTGGGCATAAGCAGGACTATTTTTGGGCAGCAACGCACAGGGACAGAGTTCTGGCTGGCTTCCAAGTTGGCCATGCCTACAGCCTCCCCCTCCCGGGTTCCCCAGGTACCTTGCAAGCTACAGGGCGCCTGGGGAGGCCAAGCCGATCTAGGGAGGGAAGGCAGTTTAAACTGCCTCCTCCCCCCTCGGGTTCCCCAGGCGCCATGCAAGTCGCGGGGTACCTGGGAAGCTGATCCGGAAACTGCTTTCCTTCCCTCGGGTTCTCCGTGTGTCCCGCAAGCCGTGGGGCACCTGGGGAAGCCAATCCTGGGAGGGAGCTGTGCGGTAAGGGGTGTGGCCTAATATGCAAATGAGTTTCTGCTGTTGGGTGTGGCCTATTATGCTAATGAGTTCCTGCTGGGCCTTTTCTACCAAAAAAGCCCTGGGTATAAGCCTTCATGTGCATGCAAACTTAGTGTGCTTGCACACGAAAGCTTATACCTAGAATTAAACTTTGTTGGTCTTAAAGGTGCAACTAGACTCAAACTTTGTTATGTTGCTTCAGACCAACATAGCTACCCACCTGAAAGATAAAACTAGTGCAGTTTGAGGTATGCTGGGATAGAACTTTTCCTCCTTGTGTATGTGTGTATGTTTTTTTTACTTATAGAAGGTCTTTAATATAAGGGAGCATTCTTCTAAAATGGCACCCCACTTTCAGACTATGCAATTCAGTCTGCTCTACCAGCTCTGGATTTTCTCATTCCACTGCACTGCCAGGTCCAGGCCTCAGTCATCTCTAGCAAAAAGGCAGGAGTGTCAGGGGAATAATACTTATTTTGGCTCTTCTTGCCAATGCCTGGAATAAAGAACTCATTTATTTAAAACACTTTTATATCCTGCTTCTCTTGTGAAAGGGGGCTGTGCGTGACTATGGGGGTTCCATGCTAAACCTTTTAAACAGAACATGTGTCTGTATTACAGGCTATTAACAAAGAAGAGGAAATGCTTGAACGAGAGAAGAGTCAGTTTCCTCTGCTGCGGACCATCATTACAAACAAGCAGCCATTTGAGCAGCTTTGGGTAACAGCCTATAATTTTAGTGTGAAGTCGGAGGAATGGATGAATGGTGAGGATTTCTGCTACATGATGATACGTTGCTTGCAGCAGACTTTTAAAAATTGTGTTTCCAGAGTTTACTAGTTGTTGGGGTTTTTGGAGTTGAAAGTTGTTTGTTGAATTGGTAATGTAGAAGATCAGGCCTTGAATGCAAAGAGTTACTAAGCTAGAGTGGCAGTTCTCAAACAAAGAAATTCCAAGGGGAAATCCCAATGTGAGATTGATCCTGAGTTAGTTCACAAGTTTAGAACACTGGACCCCACCAGGGCCGAAGAGGAACACAGGATTAACATCTCACCACTAATGCTAATGTTCTGCCCCTAAGCATTTCCCCTCTGCTCTAATCAAGAAGATTACAACATGTGTTGTACCTTTGCATCTTTTACAAGCATTCTTTACAACATTCCTCATAGAATCACAGAGTTGAAAGGGGCCATACAGGCCATCTAGTCCACCTCCCTGCTCAATGCAGGATCAGCCTAGAGAGCATCCCTGACAAGGGTTTGTCCAGCCGCTGCTTATAGACCGCCAGTGAGGGGGAGCTCACCACCTCCCTAGGCAGCTGATTCCACTGTTGAACAACTCTTACTGTAAAGAAGTTCTTCCTAATATCCAGTCGGTACCTTCCCACACTTAATTTAAACCCATTATTGCGAGTCTGTCCTCTGCTGCCCACAGGAACAGCTCCCTGTCCTCCTCTAAGTGACAGCCCTTCAAATACTTAGAGAGAGCTCCTCCCACCTTCTGGCTGGGCCAAAAAGACTCAAATCTCCATTCCTACTTCTGTCTGATGAAGGAAGCTTTGACTCTTGAAATGTTATCCCTTGAAGCTCTTGTTGACCTCTAAGTAGCTACTAGACTCTAATCTAATTGTTCTAACTGCAGACTAAGATGGCTGCTTTCTGAAACAGAGCTATTTCCAACACTTAAAGCCTGTATCATTCTGAAGTGGTACGATCCTCACCTAGAGATGAACCAAGACAGAAGCCACTTTTAAACAGCCCCTGCCCCCCGGTCTGCTCCTGAAAATGAAATTAAATGTTTGCAGACGCAGGGCCTCCCTAGGAATGGTGGGACTGCCAGCCTTGCTATAAAAACTCTCTGTTGTTCCCTGGATGCTGCTAGTCCAGGCTAGCTAACCCTTTGACCCCTCGTGGACAGCTCCCCTGCTGCTTTCGCAGGTGAGTCCTTGCCCTTGCCCTTGGCCCTGGACTTAGACTGCTTCTCCTCTGCCTCACTCTCCAGCCCCATGAGTCCCATGCTGGGGCAAAAAGGACACTCTCCTACTCTGTCTCGCTATCTCCTGGATATCAGTCAGGATTTATAATGCCCACAGGTTTCACACAAAGGCATCAAGATAATGGTTCATGTATGTGTCTGCTGTAGGGGTCCAGGATGATGCAAAAACTCTTTGGGTATAGGATACTCTTACAAGGCTAGGTTTTGTGTTTTTTACAACCATGTTTTGGGTGTTCGCTTAGTTTCTGTGCTGGCCTTCTGGCGCATTTGCCAGGAAACTTCTGCAGGAATAACATTTGGCTCCTGACAGTGCTCATTCCCCCTTTGTGCAGGGCCTCTCCAGGAACTGAATGCCGAGGAAATCACTGAGGATGTGGGAAACATGTGGAGGACCACGTACAAACTGACCAAGACCTTTGTAGATCTACCAGGGCCGAAGCGTCTAGCAGAGAACGTGAAGTTTAAAATCGACAAGTTCAAGCAGCACCTGCCAGTCCTCTCAATCGCCTGCAACCGTGGGATGAAGGACAGGCACTGGGAGCAGGTGCTGTAAAAGGGTGTCTGTGGTGGTGGTGGTGGAACTAACAGATGAAGACAGGTTTTAAGGCTGTACGCAGCAGATGTATTGGAAAATAAGGATAAGATATGGGCTCGCTTCAAGGGTCTAAGGCTGACAAGGCCCTTCGTGGCACTGGGCCCGTGTACCTCCAGGGCTGTCCAGGACTGTCTTGTTCCTCGGCTACAACATTGTTTATTGGGACAAAGCCTCCTGAAGGTGCCACACTGCAAGCAGGTAACACTAGCACATTGCCACCCCAGCCGGAATAATGAGACAGACAACAGTTTTGGAATTACACAAGGGCCACTTTGTTAACTTATAAAACATTGCAGCAACGGGGAAAAACTAAGCAAGCCCGGAACAGGCAAGGCAGGCGTCAGTCCCTGACCTGCCTCCTTGCCCTTGAAGGGTGGGTCACCCAGCTCCGGTCTTGAGCCAACAATCTAGCTCATGACCGGCAGCCCAGCAAGCCGGTTGCCACCTAGGAGCACCTACCCCTGAAGCCTTACAGCTTGCAGGGAGGAGCGTAAGAGGTTCCCAGAGGCGATCATCATTCCCTGCCTTGGACCTTAAAATCCGAAGGCAGTTCCTGATGACCTCCTGTTCCCTAACGGGATATGCCGTGAGGTGCTCACCAGTTCCATTTACTTGCTTGCACAAACCTGCCATAGCCAAGGACAAGCCTCTGCTTTGACCTTTGCTCCCCATTCAGCAACCAAGTGCCAACCGAATCCTCTGCTGCAGATCCTGTAAAAATATCCCATCGCCCTTGTCCAACAAATGCACCCTCAGGTCTGTACAGGTCCGACAACTCAACCCATATATCGGGGTGCGGTAAAAAAACCCCAACCCAGATTCCATGGCTCTCCACATCTGTCTATTGGCCTTATGCCTGGCACTGTCAATACACCTAGGGTCTCCCAGGTTCCTCCACACCTTGCGAGGCAGAATGGCTGACGATACCATCCTCACACCAGGCCCCCTTGCTCGTATCCCAACCAGGTCGGCCTTGGCTTGCAACACAAAGGCCTTGCTCTTCATCAGCCCCAAATCATTGCCCCCAAGTGTATTACCAAGACTTGAGGAGGAGGCCCCCGTCTCTCATCGAATAGCAGGGGAAGGAGTGCAGGCCACCTCACGCCCCTCCTTCCCAACCATTCAACAGCTGCCTGTTCACTAAGGCCTAGCTGAGAGCCAATGGGTGTCCTCCGGGCCTGATGAGCTGCCCAAAAAATCATGCTGTGGCTGCAGACTATGACACTTCGTCTTGTCTCACAGCCCACAGCACCTGTGAAAGGAACTGAATGAATAACCAAAGTTGGGCCAGATAAATCTAAGTAACTTAACCTAAATATCACTGAATTAATTAAAACTGAAGTGAGAACCATAGTTGAAACCCGATAAACCCCATTACTTAACTTCAGTATTACAAGCCCTAACATAACATAACAATATTACAAGCCCTAACATCTCGCTGCTAGTGTACCCAATTGCAGCCGCCGTTGACACAGCCCCAATCCGAAAGGAGTGGGTTCCAAACCGAACTCCCCCTAATCCTAATCGATCCAGCGCCTTCTGCGTCACAGTCCAAAACTGAAACTTGATGAGAGGGGTACCATCCGCATGCCGGAACAGGTAACCATGGCCATCACCACGCAACGCCAAATAGTGGCATAAGGCTAGCACTGGGCATAACTCAGCCTCGGAACAGCGGTCCAGCTCAATCACAGAACCCTTACCGCGCTGATCCATTTTTGAACGGCACAGCAGAATTCTAACTCTAGAGTCCAGAAAAGAAATTCTAACTCTAGAGTCCTGCCGTTCCAGGGCTGTGCCCGAGGCGTCACGGTGAGAGCTGGCCACCAGCTCACTGATCCACAGCGCCCCAGAGAAGGTGACCAGTGATGCTGCGTGAAACAGTCCAGCCTCAAATCCATCACTGCAGTACGTGACCCACTGTGCCCCGAGCCCCCGCAGCACCTCCGGGGTCAGGGGTACCCTGGTGTCAGATACCTTGCCGCTTTTATGGGACCAGCCCTCGAGCATCTTCCGAATTCAGAAATCGCCCATCGTGTCATCATAGCCGGACGCCTTACTGGCATAGGCCAATGAAGACAGCTTGCCCCTGATGGTATGTGCTAACAGGCCCTCATTTCTCAGTGACATGCAAAACTGCATCAGATGTGACACTGGTATGGGCCAGACTAGTCTCAGACCCGCCTCCTCCTGGAAGGACAGGAACTGCTTACCCGCTCTCATGTAAGCTCTTCGGGCGGAAGGGGTGAGGGCCAAATGCATTGCCCTGTCGGCCTCAGCCCTCCAATCAGCCACACCTCTTCTGGCAACTGTACCGGGACCTGGTCGGCTTCCGGAACCAGCTGACGGAATCTCTTCATCTGTTTGCAAGAGAGAGCGTCATTGACCCCGTTACTAACCTCCGGGACGTGCCTGGCCTTAAACATGATGTTATAATGCAAACACTGCAACATAAAGGCCTGGACCAGGGCCATGACCCTGGGAGACCTGGACGTCAGGGAGTTAATAACGTGCACAGCGGACATATGGTCGCACCAGAAATGGACCATCCAGTTGGCAAGCTCCCGCGCCCAAATCCACACTGCCACGACAATCGGGAAAAAACCCAGGAAGGTCAGGTCCTTGATCCACCCTTCCTGAAACCAATCCTGTGGCCAGTCACCGGCGCACCAATGCCCCCTAAAATATACACCAAAGCCGGAGGAACCCGCAGCAATTGAAGTAACCTGAAGCTCTGCCTCAAGTAGGAGTTCCTCACGCCAGAAAGAAACCCCGTTGTATGAGTCCAAAAATTGTTTCCATACAAGGAGGTCCTCCCGTATCCCCTGGGTGACCCAGGTCCTAAAGGTGTGGGAGATGGAGGCCCTTCATTGACTCGCAGAGTCTCTGGACAAAGGCCCTCCCAGGTACCACAACCTTTCACGCAAAATTAAGGTGACCGACCAGTCACGGCAATTCCAGCAGTGTAATCTTAGACTGCAACCTAGCCGTGTCCACCAACATTTGCAATGCTTCTAATTTGTCATTAGGCAACCTGCAAAACTGCCCAGTCGTATTGATTTCTATTCCCAGGTAGGTCAACGTGGATGCAGGGCCCTCCGTTTTTCCCTGTGCAAGAGGAACACCAAGTTCCCTTGCCAGGTTGATGAAACTGGATAGCAAAAACTCACATTGTCCCATACCCCTCCTACCAACCAACAAAAAATCATCAAGGCAGTGGGCAGCACTACAGAGTCCAGTGGTGTATCGCAAGGCCCATTCCAAAAACGAACTCAACCTCTCAAAAGCAGCACAGGACACCGAGCACCCCATGGGCAGGGCCCTATCCGTGTAGAACTCACCTTCAAAGGCAAATTCCAGGAGCTCAAAGTCATCTGGATGAACAGGCGGGGGCGGGTTCAGCCTTTTAAACGGCTGGCCCCGCCCCGCTAGCTCCAGGATGCTTTGCGTCAGGTCTGTTGCTGCCCCACCTTCCTGCGGGGCAGCAAAGCAGCCCCCAGGCGCCATTGGCATTGCCAGGCGCCCAGGAGCCCAGGTCTCTGTGGCAGCTCCCATGTTACAGAAGGGTCTGCTTGAGGCTATCAGAAAAGCCCCCGCACTGCTGCTGTTTTGCAAAATGTGCAAAACAGACTTATTCAGGAAGGCGTTCTGGAGGAATGGAGCTGCGAGCTGTGATGCAATGGATCAGCTTGGGTGGTGACCTCTGTTTGGGATTATGTTTTTTTTCCCAGTCCTTCCATCCCATCCCTGCTGCATTATGTTGTTTTTCTAGGATTATTTGCTGTTAGACTCAAAGATGATCATATTTTGAAATCCACTTGCTGATTGACTTAATAGCTTTGTTTCACTAGGAATATTTGCCGCTGCATTCATATACGGTTATTGTTCAAACGTTATCTTATTTTGTAATTGGCTTACTGGTTGACTGAATAGTTCTATCCTACTTGTAATCCGCCTCAACTCCCAGTGAGAAAGGCAGTCTTTAAAAAAAAAAAAAAAACTTTGGTAAATAAATAAGCAACCCTTTGGTAACAGGGGGCCCAGTTGCCTTCCCAACTGTTTCTGAAGACAAGTCAGTGAGATTGATTGAGCAAAACTGTTTTATTCCACTAAAAAGGTAGGTAGTTTTGATAGATCAGGCAGCACTTTTAAAAAGTTTAGTTTTTTTAATGGATGGACTATTTAACACTATTTAATTATTAGCAATATTTATGGATAGTAATAATAACAGCAATAACACAATATAAGGAACATTAAAACAGTGACTGAAGAACTAATATTAACAGTAACAATAGCCAGTGGGGTTCCAAAATATGTGTACTTGGATCAATGAATGTTTACATATTGGTGAAATATTTAAAGTACTCTAAAGTTAATAAACCAGGATGGAGTTTTTAATTGTAGATGGCAAGAGCCATCTTAGAAAAGGCGTGATATCTCTCGCACAAGAGAAAGTACCTCTTCTAAGATGGTGGCTGCTATTGGAATAGACGTGCATCATTTATAGTGTCATACCACTTTGCTCAGCTAAGTGTAGAGTGTTCCTCAAGTCCAAAGGAGGCTTCCTTTGACCAGAGAGGCTCTTCAGAGGAAAGCTACTTGTGCTAGAGGAAGGTGAAGCAGTATTTTTCTGCAGACCTGGGGAGCCAAGTACCTAAAAAACTCTCTACCTTGTCTGTGGGTGGTCTGGTTTTGTAGCTTGTATCACTGGGCCAGCTCCTTTATTATTAGAAATAATGATAATGACAACATTTATATAGGCTTGGATCCAAAGGTGCTCTTGGGTGAGCAGAAGTCCCTTCCACTGCCATATGAGGAAGGGACGTCCCAGATAATCTTTTTGTTCCCCCTTCCTGCCACAGCTGCTACACCACATTCCCATGCTATTCCAGAGAGGCCCACAGTTCCTTGGGAAAGGCCTTCCAGCAGTACACAGGATCCAAGCGACAGGCTTTCTGGCCCTTTGGAGGACTTCCCATACTTTGTCTCTGCAATCTTTACCACAGGCCTATCAGGCAGTCCAGCTTTACTCTCACCATCTTTCTGCCCATTCAAGTGTACTGTGCTCCCTTTTGCTTCCAGATCAGTGACATAGTTGGCTATGAGATCAGACCTGATGAAACGACTTCTCTCCTAAACATGTTGGAATATGGGCTATCAAAGCATATTGAGAAGTAAGAAAGACATCCCAATCTTTTATCTAGTGTGTGTTTTTCTACAACGTCAAAGCATTTGATCCTGCTTGTTGCTTCCCAAAAGCGTTTAAAAATTGTGGATTTTTTTACAACTCAGATTTATGGGAAATTTTAAAACTTTAGAGCAGAATTAAAAGAACTGCATGTGCAGAATATCTGTGGAAAGTCATCTTGTTATTGTTACACAATGATTTGGAACTCCATTCACACACCTCCTTGTTTTCCCCATGATTCCACCTGCTTTCATCTGTGCAATGAACTAAAAGTGCTTGTGGTGAACCAGTGGTATGAGTCATAGAGTCATAGTCACCAAGTCCTAGACTTCCAGAGTTAGAAGGAACTTTAGAGGTTTCCTAGTCTAATCATCTGGTCCAGAGCTAGAGCACGAAGACTTCCAAAAAGGGACAGCCCCCCTCCCCAGGTGTACAAAGACAGAAGAGCAGGCTAGTCTGTGTGGCTGTGCAGTGATGGGCCCCTAAAAACTTGAGGTGGTTGATTTCACAATCAAATCAGATGAAAACTTTCCTCTCAGCTTCCCCCCCTCCTTCCAGGATGTAGTTTGTTCTTATTTCTTTCCTATCTTCTGTTTCCATTTAGATTGGAGCCCATTGGCGCAGCAGCTAGCAAGGAGTACTCCTTGGAGAAGAACATGGAGAAGATGAAAATGGAATGGGTTAACATATGCTTCAGTTTTGTAAAGTACAGGGACACGGTGAGTCACCCATTTTTTCAATAGCCCTGTTGGAGATTATTGCTCTGATTCTTTCCTAAGGGAAGAGTTTGAAGATCAGAGAGGAGCAGAACTTAAGTAATGAGATTCAATCCATGTGCTTTTATTGATAGGACACCAGTATTCTGTCTGCCATCGACGACATCCAGCTCTTGCTTGACGATCACATTGTCAAGACCCAGACAATGTGTGGCTCTCCATTTATCAAACCGATAGAAACAGAATGCCGGGTAAGAAGAAGAAACGGGACATCTCTACTCCCATCTGTTTCCATGCAGCTGTGAGAACCCTGCTAGATCCAATAAGCCAGGTCTTGATATGAAATGAAGTCCTTTATTTCTTAATGGTCTATTCAGGAACATGTTCAGTGTTAGAGATGACAGTTAGGGGGTGGATGGTCAGATATACAGAATTCAAACAGCAGGATAGAAGCATGACACCAATCAGGGCAATTGCAAAAAGGCGCAAAAACATAACCATTACTTTCTCACCCCAAAAAGGTGCCGAACACAATTAGATCAGACTTGGCAAGCCTCTTCCCCCTCTCCCCCAAACCTTCCCATACAAGCGGCCACCTGGTACAGATCGTTGGGAAAACAACTGAAGGTTACAGACGCTTCTCAGAGAAACAAGAACAAAGGCATGGGAGAAGATGACCAGAGGGGGGCGAGAAGGAGCCCACTGACGTGGAGGTTTCACCCTCCCCACCTCCCGGCCGGGAGAAATGACAGGGAACCTGACAGCAGCTGTTTTTCTCCAGAGTATTTTCCCAAATTAAATGTTTGGAGAACCAATATGAAATACTAGTTAAGGGTCTGGAGAGGCCTAGATTGGAGACTGCCACCCTCTTCCTCTATGCTCCTGTGCCTTGAGCTGTGAAGCTCATTGGGTGGCCACAGGTCAGCCATCTTGTCTCCCTTGCTATTTGACAACTGCGTGAAACTGCTGGATGGAGTCACCCAGAGCTTTGATGTTCTATATCATCAATATGTGTGAATGAAACAACAGCTCTGTCCCTCCTTTCCATCAGATTCCAGAGAAACTGTTGTGTGTAGACAGATCATGGATCTGGATGTGGGTTAACAAAATTCTTATACCGGGGGCACTGTTTTGGTGGTGGTGCAGAAGACAGATGTGGGAGGGCGTGGCCATATTTCCTCATGATCAGCTGGACCATCATAGTAGGACCAGGCATGAAGCCAGATCTGATCTGGAGAGAAGGGGAAGGGAGGGGAAGAATTTAACATATCCTCTCTCTTCTCTGCTCCACTCTTGCTCCTTGCCCTTTGGACAATAACTGGAACATCACCCCCTCATCTTCTCCCCATCACTCTGTCAATACTGGCTGGTAAGCTGTATGTGCCCAGTAGTGGTGGAAAGTGAATTCAAGTTATTCAAGTGAATTCAACTTATTGCGAACTTCATAGGGTTATCAAGCCAAGAGATGTTCAGAGGTGGTTTGCCATTGCCTGCCTCTGCTTAGCAATACTGTTCTTCTTTGGTTGTGTCCCTTTCAAGTACTAATTGGGGCCGACTCTGCTTAGCTTCCCAGATCTGGTGAGATTGGGCTAGACTGGGCCATCCAGGTCAGGATGCGTGCCCAGTAGGGCTCCCTGGAGTCTTGTGAGATTCCCTTACTCTTACAAGAGTTGGGGCACCATTTTGATTGCTTTAGCAACTTCATGAGACAGCAAGCCTTGTGTTTTGTCATGTTGCCATGCGGCTTCAATAGCGAGGTCAATTCCCACACCCCTAGCATCAGGCAACCCTGCCCATCAATCTTAGGTCTCAGTTATGGAAATGTTCAAGTTGGTATACTGGCAAAACAGTATTGCTGTGCAATAGAGAAAACAATGTGTTCTATTAGATGTTGTTTCCCTCCTGGGAATCCAGAAGAGCTGAAAATGAAATGATCTCTTCACAGAGGTGGGAAGATAAACTGGTCCTGATGCAGGAGATTTTGGACAATTGGTTAAAATGTCAAGCAACATGGCTTTACTTGGAACCCATCTTCAGTTCTGAGGACATTATTGCTCAAATGCCAGAAGAGGGCAGGAAGTTTGGAATAGTCGACGGTTACTGGAAAGACATCATGACACAAGCGGTAAGTTCTCATATTCCATTATTTGGTTGTAGCCTTTTCCCTCATCAGTCAAATCTCTGCTCAGGCACAGAACTTGCTGGGCAACCATGGGCCAATTGACACCATGAGCCTCACTCGTAAGAACTTAGGAGAAGCCATGTTGGATCAGGCCAACAACCTGTCCAGTCCAGCACTCTGTGTCACACAGTGGCCAAAACCAAGGTGCCATCAGGAGGTTCACCAGTGAAGCCAGAACTCCAGAAACCCTCCTCATATGTCTGTTGTCATGACAGAGATGGGACAGCAAACTGTTGACATATCCTCATTCCTTTGGAGAAAAGCAATAAATAACCTATGAGAGCCAGTGCAGGATAGTGGTTAACATAAGCGTCAACTTTGGGGGGGGGGCTTGGAAGCTCGCCCCCCCTGAACTTAATGAGCCCCCCTCAGGGGCAACCAGTGCCAATTCAAAACTTCCCTGCAGCTTGCTCTGTGTTGTTTCCAGTGTCTCCTATTTTCTGCTTGAGAAGAGGAGAGAAAGAAAGTCTTCCTTTGATTGGCTGAGGGCTCCTCCTGTGGGGACGGAGGGGGAGGGAAAGACCTGGGTGGGGGGGAATGGAGTCAGTAACTCTTTTAAGAAGACTAGCAATGTTTTCTTCCTGCCCCAATGTTTATGTTCTGGAGACTTCCAGGACACCTTCATTCTCCCCTCCCTCCCCCCACCAGCCTGGGCACTGAGCTCCAAAGTGAGGTCTTTGCAAAAGAATGACACAGCCTTGAAGCTGCCTGTGTCTGGGGTCATTTCTTGCCACCTAATAAAAATTAAGGTAGCACTCTTTTCTTCCATTTATCCTCCCTGTCTCTCTGAGGTGTTGATTCTCTCACTCAGATGCTTTGAGGTAAGAATGGTCTTTTTGAATTAACTCTGCTTTTAGTTTTCTGAGAGAGTTCTTTAGAGGTGCCCAGTTATGGGCAGGTTATGGGAATGAAAGCTTGCAGCTTTCTTTTAGTTTTTCTTGTTTTTTTTTTTAAAAAAACTGACCAGTTTTGTTATGTGTTGGATAATGAGAAGCATGCATGAGGATGTGATGCAAATCTGAAGTAATTATGGAAACTGCAAATCAGTAAGCTTATTCAGCTGCAAGGATTGTTTGCTTTTGCTGTGGAACCTCCCTTGAAACTGAGCTTAGATGCTCCTCCCCTTTCCTGCCCTCCAAGGAAGCCTCCAGGGCTCAAGTAGAGCTGCTTAAAGAGATCATCTTTGAGTTTGTCACTCCCGCCCATCCTGTGAATTACATTTTGGCTTTATGGGTAGGTGGCTCAGAGGTGTGAAAAGCTGCTTGGGTTTCTCTCTGTGCACACCCTGCCCATGAAAGAGGCACTGTGGAAGGTAACTCTCAAGTAGTAAGGCAGAGGGTTCAGCCTCAAGAGGGCTTGTGGCTTTGCATTTTTTAAGTGGGGAACTTTTTGGTTCCAAATGGAGCTTTGAATCAAAGAACTGTTTTCCCCTTTCTGTTCCCATCCCCCTTTAAAGCCTTTTTAACTCTATGAATTTTATTGTATTGGTTTTGTATGGGTTGTTGCCTGTAGTGTGTGTCTATATAAAACCATGCAAAAAGGTATTTTTAGCTACTAAGGTATCATTGAGAAGAGAACCTCCATGATCAGAGGCAGTGTACCACTGATTGCTGTACATGGGAGTGGAGAATGAAAAGTAGAGTTGTGGTTGTGAGACCTTCCTATGGCATCTGCCTGCCTATTAGTGGGGACAGAATTCAAAGCTTCATCTGGTCCAGCAAGACTGTATTTGCTTTCAAGTTTCTTTCTTCCTAGTGATGTAGAATTACCAGGTGTGTGTTTGTATGTGCTTATGAACGTTTATTTTACAAAACTTTAATGTGATCTGTCTTCTAGACAGTTGCTAAAAAGCAGACAGGGCAACGTCTACAAACATGACCATCCTATTCCATGTAGGGTTGCCAGCCTCCAGGTGGCACCTGGAGATCTCCTGCTATTACAGTTGATCTCCATGCGACCAAGATCAGTTCCCTGGAGGAACTGGCTGCTTTTTAGGGTGGACTCTATGGCATTGTACCCTGCTGAGGTCCCTCCCCTCCCCACACCCTGCCCTCCCCAGGCTCCCCACCTCAGATCTCCAGGTATTTTCCCACCCAGAGCAGGCAACCCTAATTCTGTGTATTTAAGTTATGTGTTCTGATGAGAAAGTATGAATGACCCATTTTCTGACTTGGCTATGAGAGCTCCAAATAGTATGTTATGCATCATGCAGGGGTATGCCAGATGAAGCTGTGTCACCAGAGAACCGGCTCCTTTTTGCCACCAAAGAGTGTTGTGGACTGATCAAGTTTGCCTGCTGCTTTATTTTATTTATCAGGAGGTCCATCCCATAAGATAATCATATTTTTTTACAAGTGTGGCTGTTGTAGTCTTTTAAGACCAATTTTTAATTGCATCATGTAAGAGAGAGCATATGGTGGAATGGTTTACTCAGGAACTCTTAAAGGAACATTCAGTAATAAAGGTTATGCATCTGTTACAGTGTGAAGCTGGAACCTCTGTTTGAGCCTTATTAGATCTCTGACTGTGTCAAATAAATTTCTGTTCTACTAACTAACATTCTGTACTATCCATCTGAATATGGCATTTGGATGATAGCTACTCTGAGGTCGCCCAGAGTAGGAGCCCCTAAATTTCTGGGGAGCCCCTTCCTGAGTCCCACATGGCTCTGCCTCCATAGATAGTGACAATGGCCTGTGATGTCACTGGCGCCTCCCTATGATGTCACTGGGCCTCAGTTCTTTTAATGACCTAGAATAGCAATTCCTCGTCCCAGCTCCAGCCCCCCCCTGGGAAATTGGAAAGTCTACACTCTTGGTGGTTAAGAGTGTCAGCCTAGGCTCTGAGGGACCCAGGTTTGAATCCCTCACTTGGCGATGGAAGCTGGCTGGGTGACCTTGGACCAGTCACACTTTGTCAGCTTGACCTGCCTCACAGGGTGGCCGTTGTGAGGACAAAAGGGAGGGAGAATGAGGTTCTTAGTCACTTTGGGTTGCCCCATTTTGGAGAGAAAAGTGGGGAAGAAAGAAGGAAAGAAACAAAGCTCCCTAAGGTATTCTATATGATTATTATTTTACAAAATATAAATAAATGGATGTTCAGAATATTTTTGTTATTTTGTAGGTGAAAGATACCAGAGTGCTTATTGCAACCGAACAGCCGAGGATGCTGGACAGGCTCCGGGAAGCAAATCTTCTTTTGGAAGATATCCAGAAGGGTCTGAATACTTACCTGGAAAAGAAAAGGTTGTTTTTTCCAAGGTAGGCTTATTAATGCCCTGACCAGGATGGCCCAGAAGAACCTGATTTAATCAGAGCTCAGATGCTTAGTACAGTCAGCCCTGGTTAGTAGTTGCATGGGAGACCACCAAGGAAGTCCAGGGTTGCTGTGCAGAGGCAGGCAACGGCAAACAAACCTCTGTTCATCTCTTGCCTTGAAAACCAGGCTGCCAAGCAGAGGTCCAGCTGAGCCTGCAAGGAGAATTCTCGGCTGGGGCTGGCTCCTCTTCGCTGCAAAGAGGAGCTAGCCCAACCGAGCTGCAAAGAGGAGCCAGCCCAGGATCGGAGAGGGCAGCGGGAACTGACAGCTCCATGCCACCTCGGCTTGGGTATCTCCTAGGTGGGAAAAATATCTCCTGGGTGGGGAAAATATCTAAGGTTCAATACCCTTTAGCTTTTCAGATCAGTAGTAGTGAAACATATCCACACACATAACAGCTTCCTGAATGCAAAACAGCCATGAGCTTCTCAGGTCCGTTGGTTCTGACTGATAGCGGTTCTCCAAAGTTGACACCTTCTCAACCCTCTTAATCAGAAATTGAACCTGGGATCTTCTATGTAGATGTACCTCTGTAACTTGACCTATGACCCCCTCCCCTAAACATGGTTACATATGTATGAACACACAAAGCTGCCTTATACTGGTAGTCCGACCCTTGGTCCCATTAAAATCAGTCTTGTCTTCTCAGACTGGTCACAGATAGAGGTTCTTTAACATCACCTCCTACTTCATCCATTTAACTGGAGATGCTGGGGACTGAACCTGGGACCTTCTGCATGCCAAGCAGATGCTCTTCCACTGAGCCATAGCCACAGCCAAATAAACTAGCTCTATGGCCGAGAAACAGGGATTCTCAGGGGTGCTTTTGTAGAAAAAGAGCTGCAGGAGCTCATTAGCATAACTCATTAGCATAACTCATTAGCATATGCCACATCCCTTGACATCACCAGAAGTGTGTCAGAAAGGGAATGTCAGTTTCAGCCCCATTATACCCTATGGGCCATTGAAATCAATGGCAAAAACTCATAGGGTATATGAGGGGCTGGAGGAAAGGGGATTTGAGGGAGAGGCTCCAAACTTGCAGGGTAGCTGCTGGGGCCTCTCCTCGAAATACCCACCAAGTTTCAAGAAGATTGGACCATGGGGTCCAATTCTATGGGCCCCCAAACAGGTTGTCCCATCCCCTCCATTGTTCTCTATGGTGGGAAAAAATGTTACCTTTTTTTCTACCATAGAGAACAATGGAGGGAATGGGGGCAACCTATTTGGGGGCCTGTAGAATTGGACCCCCTGGTCCAATCTTCTTGAACCTTGGTGGGTATTTGGAGGAGAGGTCCCAGCAGCTACCCTGCAAGTTTGGAGCCTCTTCCTCAAACCACCTCCCCTCCAGTCGCTTTTAAAGTTGCCGCCGAATTTCGGCGGCAATTCGGCAGCAGGCTGAATCAGATCAGAGAATCTGATTCAGCCCATGGCTGCCCTAGTGGCCACTCCTGAGCTGGCGGAGCTTCGCTCCGCCTCGCTCCGGCCCCAACGGACCCCTGGGGATTCTGCACATCTGTGTTAATACTGAGTCAGATGGTTGCTCTGTTGCTCAGTACTGTTTGCTGTGGTTGGCAGCATCTCTCTAGAACCGGAGATAAAATTTCCTGCCGTCTGCAGTTCCATTAATCTGAGACCAAACCTGGGATCTTCAGCATGCAAAGCATGTGCTTAGCCACTGAAATAAAATGCTCCCCCTTAATGCCAGGAATCAACAAGGCGGAGCGCCACCACATCCCTATTTCTGGTGTCAAAACAAATATGCATGTTTTAAAAAATGTATTTTGGACAGATTCTTCTTCCTTTCCAACGATGAGCTGCTGGAGATTTTGTCTGAGACAAAAGACCCTCTCCGAGTCCAGCCACACCTAAAAAAGTGCTTTGAGGGAATCGCTAAACTGGAGTTTACAGAGGACTTGGAGATTACAGGCATGATCAGTTCGGAGAAGGAAACCGTTCCTTTTATAAAGAAGATCTACCCAGCGCAAGCCAAAGTAAATTTCCCCCACAATATACTATACATATAGTTTCACAACATATCCATGATGTACCCCCACTGATTGCTTCATGGATCATAAAATGTGCATAACCAGTCTTTTGATCTTATAAGTCATAAAGTGTACAGTGACATCTGGTTTAACCTGGGGCAGTGCAAAACCAGTAACTCTAGCTTCTTATGTTCTGTGTGCCTACATTCTTATCAAACAACTTGTGTTCGCTGACCTCAAGGTTATGTTGGCAATGTGGCAAATTTACATTGTGAAAAATACCTCTTGTGCAGGCCCCACTGGAGTGCACTGTCTCTCTCTCCAGTCAAAATGGCAGGATCTGGTAGTACCGTAAAGACTAATGGATTAAGAGCTTAAAGTGGCCAGAGCTTTTGTGAGCCAGAACTCATTTTGTCAGATGCATGAAGTGTTAATGTTCAGTTGGCAGAGATGTATATATCCAAAGCTGCAAAACGTAGAAAAGTGGTGTGGGGAGAGTAAGAAGACTCATAGATGATGTAATACATATTGGATTACAATGCAGGGCATAAATGAAAACAAGAGCCGGTCAAATGTGTAAATGATTAACCATCAGAGTGGTGTGGACCAATGCTCCCTCTAAAGTGTGGAGTCTTGTGAGCAAAAATTCTACTTTGTGAGCTACTGGCATTAAAGTTGTAAGTGAGTGATTTAGCTGCTGCATAAATTAGTTTTTCTCTGGAGCCATCCTTCCTGAGCTAAGACAAAAATGTGTGAGCTGGAGGCTAAAAAACTGTGAACTAGTTCACACTAATTCAGCTTAGAGGGAACACTGGTGTGGACCACTCCCTAACATTCATGAATGGGCAAAGTATGATGAATCTGAACAGTGTACTTAAACCTGGCATGATGGACGCTTGCTTTTTTTATAGTGAGCTAACTTCTCAAAGTCCCTGTTGAGTCCAAGTTTGATAGTTGCATATAAATTCCATCTCAGCAGCATCTCGCTGGATTCTCCCTTTGAAACTTTTCTGCCACAGTGCTTTAAGCACTGATGTGCCAGACCCTTCTGGAATTTCTCTCTCCCATTAAACACTGTTTTCTTTAGATTCCCCTAGACTCCTTATGATATTCATTATTTTATTTTTAAGGGCATGGTTGAGAAATGGTTATTGCAAGTAGAAGAAATGATGTTGTCCAGCATCAGACAAGTTATAGAAGATGGCATTGGAGGCTATGTTGAGGTAATAATGACATACTTGTTCTTCAAGATTAATTTAGTCCCGTGAAGTAATTGAATACACAATCTGTGCACAGAATTCAGAGAGCCAGTTGTGCACTGATTAAGGGTGGTGGACTCTAATCTGGAGAACCGGGTTTGATTCCCCACTTTTCCACATGAAGCCAGCTGGGTGACCTTGGGTCAGTCACAGTTCTCTCAGAACTCTCTCAGCACAACCTGCCTCACTGGGTGTCTGTTGTGGTGGGAAGAGGAAGGGAAGGTGTTCTGAGACTCCTTTGGGTTGTGAAGAGCGGGGTATAAAACCAACTTATACATGATGACAGTTGCTTTCCATGCAGGGATGCGTAAATGTGTGGATCCATCCTAAGCTTTCTTACACCAACAAACAAATATTTAGTGAGAAGTAACACCAACATAACTGTAAACAGCAATTAAACCTCAGACATTGTGTTGGACCACACACACAGTGGCAAATATGCCATCTTAAGTGTTTGTATTGGCCATAGCTACATGTACTTTAAAGGGCACATTGAACCTGAAATAAATCTTTATAAAGATAGCTTGGCTTTCCTTGCTACCTCTCATGCCCAGGTTTCACATTCAAATATAAATCTGTGTACAGTCAGCTGCATATGGATTTGTGTGACCGTTTTGTTTTGGTTGATGGCAACATTAGTTAACTTATTTAGGCCTCCACGCTGGCCAAAACAGCATTGGAATGCGACTGATGGTACAGAGGGCAACACAGCATCCCGAAATATTGTTGATAGGTTGTTCAAAATCACAAACACGTGGACTGAATCGTTCACCAGCTTATATGCATTCAGATTTGCTCAAAAAGTCAACTTATATTGATGTTAGCTTGGGGGTGGGCAGGGAGGATAAACATGTGCATTTATTTATTTACATCTCACTTTTCTCCCCAACACAGCTTAGAGCATCATTCTCCCCTCCTCCCTTCTCCCAGAGCACCAAACCTGTGAGAATGTGACTAGCCCATGGCCACCTAACTATCTTCCAAGGCAGAGCTGGGATTTGAACCTGGTCTCCCAGGATCCTAGTGGGACTCTCTAACCACTGCACTAAGCTGGCTCTCGTTTGCTGTCAGTGCTGATTGCTGTCCTTTTGCGTACCCCATAGTCACAGTTCCTACGTGGGAGGCACTTTGATAGAATGTGAAACTCGTGTGTCGCTAGCATCAAGTGAATGCTGTGCAAGGGTGTGCGTGTTTGTTTGGTCCCTGTGTATGCATGTTAGAAGCCATAAATGACTGCGGCTGCCCACTGACTGTAGCCCACATACTGACAAAAGGCCCAGAGCAGTTGTCCCATGTCCTGATCCATATACAAGTTCCATGTTAGCCTCAAACACAGAAGGCACTTCTGCATACCTATTCTGTAATACATGAGGCATCCCTTACAAGCAGATGGCAAGTCACGGAGATGTTCTCAAAAAGGGTTCACCCACAGCCTAAAATACTAGCGCTCTTTTTCACCTCAAATGCTGGCTCTGTCACTGTCGGTTGGAATCGAGGGGATTTTATTTGACATTGTTATTTGATGCTTATGTCGTGCCGTTTTCCAAATTACATCACACTCAAAACAACTGCTGTGATTTGTTGCTGTGTTTTAAAAGGTCCCTCGCAACAAGTGGGTACTGGAATGGCCCGGACAAATAGTTATCTCTGTCTCATCGATCTTCTGGACAAAGGAAGTATCAGAAGCCATAACAGAAAGGACATTACCTGTAAGCCTGTTTTTAAAAAATAATTACCAGGTAGATAGATGCTGAGAGAGAGGCAGTTGTAAGATTGCATTTGGCAACAAATGAGTTTCTTGTGTTTACTGATAAATGAATTTACAGTGTTTCAGAGTTAAAGCATAAGGTGCAGGTGATTTATCCAAATGATGCGACTTAATAAGACACAAATCTTGATCACTACATTCTCCTGGGCTGTAAAAATATTTTACGTTCTATTTAAAAAGCAGAGGACTTTGGAAGGAAGTGGAAAACCCCTCTCTGTGCTGTCCCCACTTCCCTTCCCCTGCTTCCCCCTGCTTGCCTTGACCTCCCCTTTCCCACTGCCTTTTGTTCCACTCCCTTTCCTCTCAGCCAGCTGGCTCAAGAGGTATTTCATTCCCTCCTCTCCAATCCCTCCAGTTGCTGCTTCCCTCTCTCTTCCCCTCTTGGCTCTTCCTTCCCTTGCAGTCCCATTCCAGAGGCTTCTCTTCCTCTCCTTTCCTGTCCTCAGCCACTCACCTCAAAGGGGATTTTAAAAACCCGCACAAAGTCATTTTGAGTTGCCTAGGAGACATTGCTTGAGGTTGTCTTGGGAGTTCAAAATGATTCTTGAGAACTCACGGGACAGCGATCTCTGTGATCTTCGTGGTCTCTGTGCAGTCCCACACGTGGGTTGGGCGCCTGCACACGACCTCGACTGGAGGACGTTCCAGAGCTTGCCTCAGAAAAAGTTTTGGCAGGCTGTCTTCCCACCCTGGGGAGCAGACACGCACTGCGCATGCCTGGAGCAGGGGAGAGAGCCGCCTCCCACTCAGTTCCTTTTCAACCGCCCTCATGTTCACACCTCTGACCGATTGCTCTTCAAAATCACCTCAGCTGAGTTTTTCTCTTTGTTTTACTTCACTATCTTCTCTCTTCAATTCTAAAAAACAAAACAAACAGAATTACTATTCTTTATTCTAATTTTCCTCCCTCCCTTCCCCTCTTTCCCGTTAGGGAAGGTGTCTGTATAGGCCGCACCTTGTTTTTTAAGGCGTGTCACCGTTGCCCAGCTAAACTCCCCTCGAACGACAGTCACGACCTGTGTTCAGTTTGTTTAGGGGAATTTCACCATGTTGAATCATGCCCGCACTGCACAAAATTTACCAGGCAGGCACATAAAAATTGGGTTGCCCATCTTCGTACTTTGCTTTTAGAAGCTGTCCTTCATCCAGCTATGTCTTCGGCAGCTTCACACTTCTCCTCAGCCCCAAAAACTCAGGCAGAGGACGGAAAAGCCTTAAAACTGAAACAGAAAGCTAAAAAGCACGATGACATGACTTCTTTGTCCTTGAAATCAAAACCTTCGATGTCTAGTATATCGGGTTTGTTGACATTGACAGTGAAGATCACATCACCACCGGCAGTATCTCAATGATTATCGTTGTCCCGGTCTCACTTGCGATCTGACTACTGATCTTGGTCTCCGGACCCCAGACATCGCAGATCGTATCCTCCTCTTTCCTATTTGAGGTCCCCGACTCCTCGTTGACACCGCTGTCTTCCATCTCGGGAAAGAGATGTTCGTCAACATCGTTCGACCATCTCTCATGGTAGACGTTCTCTGTCGGATGCTTCTATGCATTCCATGGTCCTTGACCACCCAGCTGACATTTCTGCAGATGGCCCGGAGCGTTCTCCATCTGAACCTCATTCTCATTCTCCGCCTGATGGCAAAGCACCTGTTGAAGTCTTGCAGACTCTGCGCTCACCATCTCCGGATTCGGTCTCTGACCATTCCATATCGGGTGATCTGGAGCAAGATCTCATATTGATTGATGATGATGGCCCTCATGCTGGCTCTCTCTCACCTACCGAAGGGCCCAGTGGTTATTTGGAGCTTATAACCAGAATGGTGATTGCGCTTCAGGTGCAGGGCACAACTGATACACCTGCAGTCACAGATGTGGTTCACAAATTGGTCCAAGTGGATTTGCTGCCATGCACCATTCTACCACTGCTCCCAGTTCACCTTTCTGCTTTAAAAGAGTCATGGGATCGCCCGGCGTCCATACCCCCACTGTCCGAAAGATATGATGCCATCTATAAGATTCAAGAGTCCTCTTGGAAAGTTTCTCTTTAATCATCCTTCACCGAATTTGATGATAATTCATTCTTCTTCGAGATCAAAGCAACCTCGACAATCTGTCCCTCAGGATAGGGAGGGTCGCAAGATAGATGCCATAGCTAAAAAGACCTATTTTGTCGCTGCTATGAATATTCGTTTCAATACCTATCTTTCCTACCTTTCTGCCTGTGCCTTTAATGTAGTGACAGTGGTGCATCCGATCCTTGATACACTACCGGAGGACTCCCAAACTACTTTATCTGCTGCGCTGTTGGAAATATGTACTGTCTCTAAACAGCAAATTAATTCCGTCAGACACGCCATCATCTGCTCTTCTAAAGTTCTAGCCTCTTCAATTGCTCTTAGACGGCATGCATGGCTGAGAAGCACATCTCTTCTACCTGATGTGAAATTCAAGAATGAAGATTTGCCATTTGATGGTGATGGTCTTTTCCACTCGACTACAGGTGAGACTTTAAAGGTGGTGGATGATAGCAGAAAGGAGGCTAGGAACCTACCTCAACTCCCCAGTGGCTGCAATACTGACAATGGAAACTGTATTATGTTTCCTGCTGCCACATCGCAGTGCAGACGCCAACCGTCTGACTACCGTCAGGTTCCTAGGAAACCTCCCCAGATGAAGCAATCTATTTGACCATCTCGATTGCCTACCACCACCACTTTTTTTACCTCTGCCATAGAGACCCGGCTCTTCCCCTTTGTTCCAGCTTGGGAAAGAATTACCAGCGATACTTGGGTCCTCACCATTGTGTGGGTCAGTGTCAGTGAACTGCCGTAGACTGGGGTGCCTGCACCAATATTACAATGCTACATCCGGCTAAGCCTTTCTGTTTAACTTGCATTGTTTTGGGTCTGAATGTTTTACTCCATACTTATAGGTCCCGGCCAGGAGATAGCATCAGGGACCTGACCCCCACCACTGGAATGCACACCTCGCTTCGCCTCGCTCTCTTTGCTTTACGCATGCTCATTACTCGTTCGCTATTATCTGTAGCCTCCTCAGCTAACGACCTTGAAAGGAAGTGACTCCAGTTATGTGTTACAAGAACCACAGGTGTTATGTATTCTATTTTCTTAATTTCTCTGGGAACTGTTCTCCCAAAATGTTCAACAGTATTTCTCCCTGAGAACTCATTTTGCCGCGCTTTCCTTGGGAACATTGGGCCAGTATAATTGGGCACCAAGAATTCTCTGTATTGATTGGTAGAGGGTAGTTGGGCCATATTTCATATCCAGTATAATTATGATTGTAATTCAAAGCTTAAGCATTACTAACAGAAGAAGTGTCTGACCAACATGATCTTTTCTACAAATAAAGGACTATCTGTTTAAGGAGACCTGTTGTGGACTATATCTATTGGGACAGTCTCACAGTCGGGTACACCATAGAGTTTGTTTCGCGCCCCCCCCCCCTTCCATTACTTTGTCATTACACCTCTGACTCTGTCACTGTCTGGAGGTCAGTTCTCTACTTGGCAAGGGAGCCATTGAAGTTGTCCCAGAGGTGCAATGAACTCAAAGCTTCTACTCCAAGTATTTTGTCATTCCCAAGAGGGACAGTGGTGTTCAGGCCATTATGGACCTTTGGGACCTGAATCAATTTATTCATTGTCGAAAGTTTCAGATGGTCACGATGCAATCTATTCTTCCATTCCTTCCGAAGGATGCATGGCTGGCATCAATAAACCTGCACAATGCTTACTTGCATGTCACAATTCGGCCGCAACGTCAATGTTTTCTCCACTTTGCCATCGGGACTCCCATTACCAGGTACTCCCCTTTGGCCTGTCCACGGCTCCCCGTGTTTTTACAAAGATGATGGCGGTAGTTGCGGCAGAACTCCATCGTCGAGGAGTTATCCTTTATCCGTATATCGACAATTGGCTTCTTCTGGGGTCCACGAAATCTCAACTTCAACTGGACATCCAGTCTACTCTCGCTCTGTTGACCGAATTAGGTCTCTGCGTCAGTCCCACAAAATCGGCTCTTCAACCGGTTCAGGTTTTACAATTCCTCGGAGCTCGTCTTGACACTCTCAAAGAGTTGGCCTTTCTCCTGGAATCCAGAGCTGAGGACATAATGTCCCTTGTAATGACGTTTATGCAGCAACCCCATCAGTCTGCATGGTCGATCATGAGGCTTCTGGGATATTTTGTCTCCACAGTGTTTGTGGTTCCTCTTGCCAGGCTTTGGATGTGTCCACTTCAACTCTGGTTCATCAGGAACTTCAACTCTCAACGGGCTCTTGATTCCCTACACAGTAATCTACACTCTAAAGTGGTGGTCTCTTCCTCAGCATCTCCTCTCCGGCATACCTTTCGACATCCACCTCCAGAGATCTGCCTGTCAACAGATGCTTCCCTCTGGGGTTGGGGAGCCCAGTGCGGGAATCTGTCTGTCCGAGGGACGTGGACTCCTCAAGAAAGGCATCTCTATATAAATGCTCTAGAACTCGCAGTGGTGCATCGAGCCTTACTCTCCTTCCTCCCAGTGCTGACGGGCGAGGTGGTCCGGATCGCCTCGGACAATATTGCCACCGTTTTCTACATAAACAAACAGGGTGGAACTGCATCTCTTCGTCTTTGCCAAGCTGCCATATATCTATGGGAGTGGCGTCTTCAAAACTCCATTTTGATCATGGATATACACATCCCGGGGATCCGGAATGTGCAAGCCGATCTGCTAAGTTGCATGGTCGCAGGAAACAGAGTGGTCTCTCCATCCCAGGTATCTGCAATGCATTTTTCACCTCTTCAGTTGTCCTACCATAGACGGGTTTGCCACCCAGGAGAATGCCCAGTGCCCTCTGTTTTTCACTCGAGGTCAACTGTCCTCCCGATCTCTAGGGGATGCATTCCTCCACATGTGGACCGGAAGCCTCTTCTACTTCTTCCCTCCGTTCCCGCTGATTCCACGGGTTCTTCAGAAGATTGTTGAGGATGCCACATCCTGTATTCTAATAACACCATGGTAGCCTCAGCAGGCGTGGTTCCCCCACCTTCTCCACCTCTCGAAGGGTCAGTTTCTACTTCTACCTCGAGTTCCAGACCTTCTGTCTTGGGACAACGGCAAAATCCTGCACCACAATCCGACATTCTTCTGTCTTACAGCATGGAGGATTCGACAGTGACCTCCTCCCCAGGTTTCGGAGATCTTACTCAATGCTTGGAAACCATCAACTCATGCCTCGTACTGAAGGAAGTGGTCCTAGTTTGCACTCTATGTTCAGCAGCACTCCTTCGATCCTTTTCAGGCTTTGCTCCCTGACATTCTTTTGTACGTAGTCTCCTTGAAGGAGTCCGGCCTCGCCTATTCATCTATGAAAATGCATCTAGCCACCATCTCTGCTAATTGTTCCCTTATTCAGGGTTCTACCATTTTCTCTCATCGCCTCACGAAATCCTTTCTGGAGGGTCTTCTTCACCTCTGTCCACCAAGGAAGCTGCTGGTACCGTCTTGCAGTCTCTCCTTGGTTTTTACTCAGTCGATGGCTAAGTTCTTTGAGCCGGTGGCTTCCTCTGACCTACGTCTCCTGTCCTGGAAGACAGCATTTTAATTGCTATCACTATGGCCCGTTGAGTGGGAGAGCTTGCTGCCTTTCGAGCCGATGCTCCTTATACTATTTTCCATAAAGATAAAAGATAAAATTGTTCTCAGACCAGACCCTGCCTTTCTACCCAAGGTAGTCTCTGCCTTTCATCTGTCTAATTCTTCTACTCTGCCTACCTTCTTTCCGAATCCGACTGATATGGCTCAATGGACACTACACTATCTTGATGTCCACAGAGCTCTCTCTTTCTACCTCCACTGTACTAAATTCTTCCGGAAGACTCAGAGGCTTTTTGTGGCATATGTCCTACCACATAAGGGTGAGCCTATCTCATCTCAAAGACTATCCAAGTTGGTGACCTTGGCCATAGCCCTTTGCTATGAGCTCGCTAATCAGCCCATACCTACCTGTATTAATGCTCACTCCGCAAGAGCAGTATCGACGTCTATGGCTTTCCTGGTCAGCATCCCTTTAGAAGACATCTGTGCTGCTGCCATGTGGTTTTCTGGCTCGACCTTTGTGTCACACTACGCACTCAATGTTCGAGCCCGACGGGATGCTGCATTCGGCCAGGCGGTGCTGCGATCCCTCTCCGCATGATGCTCCACATCCTCAGGTAGGACCTGTAAGTTAAAATCATACTGCTGTCTACTAACCTTTTATTGTCTTTTCAGCTGCCAGCTCCCTCCGCCATCTGGTTCAGCTCGTTAATCACCCATGTGTGGGACTGCACAGAGACCACGACGAAGATAAACAGGTTGCTCACCTGTAACTGATGATCTTCGAGTGGTCATCTGTGCAGTACCACAGTCCCACCCAGCCTTCCCCACTGCTGGCATCTCCTGATCACTTACTTTATTGATGGGACTTACTGGTAGCGGTCGAAGGATCTGAGTGGGAGGCGGCTCTCTCTCCCTCGCTCCAGGCATGCGCAGTGCGTGTCTGCTCCCCAGGGTGGGAAGAGAGCCCGCCAAAACTTTTTCTGAGGCAAGCTCTGGAATGTTCTCCGGTTGAGGTTGTGCACAGGCGCCCAACCCACATGTAGTACTGCATAGATGACCACTCGAAGATCATCAGTTACAGGTAAGCAACCTGTTTTTAGAAAAACTTTTTAAAGTAGTATTTAATGCAACCCCTTAAACTTTCAGATTTTCATGCTAACCTTGTGGTTCCACAGGTTCTGCATAGATCCACTATTTATCGTACAGTTCTTTAAAGAAAGGGCACAATCTGTCCAAAGTTAAGCAGCTTTAAATGTCATCGGTTTGAGGGGTAGAGATTTTGTACATCTCTTTAACTCTGTCGTTGAAATGGAAGGAATTTAACAGTACTTCATTTGGGCTGGGTTGTGGTCCAAGAAGCAGAGCTCCTACACAGCTATGGAAGTCAAATACAATGATAACAAGAGGTGGGCAGGGCCTGTGAAGACTCTTGTGTAGATATGTAAGCACTGTCAAGTCGTAATCAGTGTATGGTGACCACAGCCAGGGCTTTCAAAGTGAGAGCAGAGGTGGTTTGCTGTTGCCTTCCTCTGCAGGCTTCTTTAGGGGTCCCAAATCCAAGGACATGATTGCTCTCTAAGTATTTGAGGGGCTGTCACTTAGAGGAGGGCAGCGAGCTGTTCGTGTTGGCAGCAGAGGAGAGGACTTGCAATAACGGGTTTAAATTAAGGGTGGGAAGGTACCGGCTGGATATTAGGAAACGCTTTGTTACAGGAAGAGTTGTGCAACAGTGGAATCAGCTGCCTAGGGAGGTGATGAACTCCCTCTCACTGGCAGTCTTTAAGCAGCGGCTGGACAAACCCTTGTCAGGGATCCTGCACTGTGCAGGAGCAGGGAGGTGGGCTAGATGACCTGGATGGCCCCTTCCAACTCTGTGATTCTATGATTCTGTGGCTGCAGTCACACACACTAAATAATCCACTTTCAGTGCATTTTTCTACTGGATTTTAGTGCGTGAACTGGCAAAATCCAGTTGGAAAGGGCATTGAAAGTGGATTATTTAGTGTGCGTGACTGCAGCCTTTACTGAGACTCCGCCCCACTGCCCAGTTATGCACACCCTTGCCCAAGTCATCTGCCTGTCTGCCTTCTCCACCCACCTGCCATCCCAGTCTTCCTTCCCTCTAGCTGCTCAGTAGCTTGCCTGCCTGCTTGGTATTACAACCTGCCCACCCCCTGGTCTTTCCTTCTGCTTTGCTGCATGCTGGCACAGCAAAGTGTGGGGAGAAGCAGGGGAAACAAGTTGAAACTGGGTCTAACATCCCCTTTGTGACTGTTCCTGATGGCCTTCACCAACACACATTTGCATGGCACCTCGGCTTGTTGCAACAACCCAGTATGCCACAGAAGTCTCCTGTACTGTTTGGGGAGGGTTAACTCCCTCTCCCTTTTCTGCAAATTATGGGGGTCTGAAGAAACCTCAGCCCTGGTTTTTCAAGTTGAAGGGATTTTTTGCTCTGCATGAGAGGCTGGTGGCGGGCACAGGTGGCTGTATGCATGAGACTGTTATGCTGTGGTGGCTAGTCAACAATTTCCCTGGATGAATTGCATCTCACTTTTTTGGTGCGGGGGCACAGATTTTTTTGGAGAAAAGCAACACGCAGATTGGAGAAATCGTTGAACTGGTACGAGGAAAGCTGTCAAGTGGGGCTCGGCTGACTCTGGGGGCGCTGACTGTCATTGACGTGCATGGTAAGCAGCCAGGCCAGGGAGCAGGAGCATGTGGGATGCCAAAGGGGCAGCTGGAGTGCCTCTTCGCATGAAGGCCATGGGAGGGAGCATGAGCTTGGATGTGCCTAATTCAGCTGGAGTTAAGCATCTTCAAACATCATCGATTGCAGCTTGAAAGTTCAATATTTGCTTGAATTCCTTGCATTGAACTTAAGGGTGTTTTATTTTAAAGCTCTTCACTTTAGCTTAATCCCTGCTTGCAGAAGTGGACTGGCCATTTAACTTACAGGGAGAGTTCCCAGTGGGCCCCTGGAGGGCTGCTGGCCACACGGCACAAACAGAGCCAAGTGCAAGCCACTCTGCTTAGCAATGCAAGGGGCCACTCAGCCTGACTTGCTCCGGGGCCATTTGGCTCCAGGGCCATTTTGGCCTGCTACATCTCTCCTAGTGAATTCCTTGGTGAGGAGTTTTTCCACAATGCAGTTTTAACTTTGTCCTTTGAACAACAAAATTAAGCAACCGATACTATTCATTAGGGAGGTTTGTGAAGGGCCCTCGCACAGTGGTGGAGCACCTGGTTTGCATGCAGAGGGGCCCACCCTCCATCTAGGGCATTCCCAGTGAAAGAACCTCTGACAGCAGTGGTCAGAGCAGGCCTTTGTCTCCACCCCGATGTTTCTCTTGGAGGCCCTAGAGTGTCCCTGTCAGTCAGAGCCCTGTAGAAAAGCTAAATGGTTGACCTCAGTGTTCCGACTGGTTTCTAAAGCCTGTTTGCTTCTGCAGCACGTGACGTAGTGGCGAAATTGGCTGAAGACAAAATTTCAGACCTGAATGATTTTCAGTGGATTTCTCAGCTGAGATATTACTGGGAAGAGGGAGAAGTGATGGTCCGAATGATTACAACAGAAGCCAGATATGGCTATGAGTACCTGGGGAACTCGTTGCGCTTGGTGATCACGCCACTCACCGATCGATGCTATAGGTAAAAAACCAAAAACCCTCAGCACTTTCTTTGATGTAGTGTGGCTGCCTTTGAACCCAGATTGTATGCAGCTAGGATATTCATGGTAGTGAGGAGGCTGAGCTTTGGGGAGACCAGGAACAGGAGGCAGTTCTACCCTTCAGTCATCGTACATTTCAATCAAGAACCATGCTGGAAATTGTTATCTTACTAAGAGATAAAAAGAACAGAGCGTTGCTGAGATGCAATTAGTTTATTACAAGCTCAGCATCTTGTGCTGTATTGCATAATTTGTTTAAACTGTATTTCTGTGTATTTTTGTAAGTTACTTTGAGGCCTCAGTGGAGGAAAGTGAGGAGAAAATGTTTAAATGAAGGAAGCAATAAAAATGAGCATTACTCTCAATGAGGTGCCAAGTCTCTATGTGGGCCTTATCATTTCCAACTGCAGAGGGGACTCACAAGCTGAAATATTTCCCCTTGGAAATAAAAGGCCCAAAGCATAGAAGAGCAATGTGCCAAGCTAGAACTTATTTTTCCAAGTTCCTTGCAGTTGAAATTGTGCACTGTCTTGAAATGAAGTATACAGGCAAAGGTGTAAATAAATTGAAGCAGTTGTAAAATTGAAGCCTGTAAAATAAATTGAAGCAGTTATTGAACCATTTGCAGACATCTGACTGAGGCTCTAGTGCTCATATTTGCCAGAGTTTAGGACAAACGTTCTCAGTGTCTCCCTGGCGTGAGATTTATTATTCAATTTCTACCCTGCTGCAGACTGATAAGTAATTTCAGCAGTTCATTCTTGCCCCATGTAACTCATCCAACTAAATTAAAAATCTGTAAGGCTTGGCCATAGAGGACAAGATTCCATCCCGTCCTTCAGAGAGATGCAGATGATTAGAGCTCCGTGGCTTGACTAGCAGCAAGGATAGTGGGCTGGGCACACACACACACGTGGGAACAGGGTCAAGTGCAAGGCTGGGGTTTTATTTTTGCTTCATCGCAAAACACTGCTACTCTTTCATTCCTGTATTGACACAAGTTTGAGTCCTGTGGCCCTTTTAAGACCAACACGGTTTTATTCTGGGTATAAGCTTTTGAGTGCATGCAGCAAAGTTTTATTCTGGGTATATATGCACATGGAAGCTGATACACAGAATAAAACTTCGTTGGTCTTAAAGGTGCCACTGGACTGAAGCTTTGTTCTGCTGCAGACCAGCACGGCTACCCACCTGAGTCTATATTCCTGTACTGACACACACAGCCTGGAGAAAGCTGGAAGGCTTCCCTTTGCTCATGCTTTAGGTGCTGTCTGCTTTGGTTTGGGTTGATTTTTGAGCACTTACCTGGTTATCTGTTTAGACATTATTTTAGATTTTTTGAAAATGGTTCTTCCTGTTATTTTGTTTACACTTTTAGGCACTGTTCTGAGTGATTGGAGGGAGAGTGGCTTTGTGGCTGACACAGATGCTAGCCAGTCTTTGCTGTGCATAGCCTGGCAGTTAGGGGCAGGGACTGTCTTTGAGACTGATACAAATCTCACATCTGCTCAGAACACAAAGTTGGTTTCCCTTTAAGCTTTACCTGGGGGTGGGATAGAGGGTTTGTGTGACATTCTCTGCTGAATTTAGGTATCATTGGACTCCGCCAGAACTGATGGCTTTAGATGGGGATGCATTCCATAGTTGATGGGTTCACTTTTCAGGATTTCTTGGGGTGTTACATATTTTATGATCAAAAAGGACAATGGCAATGAAACCCACCTATAGATCACCATCTGACACTAGGGATTCTACTGGGGGGTGAGCATTTGGCAAAGAAGCCAGTATTTTCCAGATCTGGATTCCAGGAATGGTTTCCATACCAGTATTATGGATTTACTTGCATCTCCAGTACCAATTTGGGATTTGTATTTAGGTTTTTTGTTTGCTTGTTTGTTTGAGAATCTTAAATTATGGGGATCTCTTTCTGGTGGGCTAGAGTGGCTGTTTTTCAAGTGAATGAAACCAAAACTGCCAGGATTCTAGTGCTGCTTGTCCACTGTAGACCCCCCCCCCCAAGTTTCAAGCAGATTGGATGAAGGGGTCCAGTTCTACAGACCCCCTGAATAAAGTGCCCCCAGCCTAGTTGTCTTCATTGTTTCTTAATGGGCGGGGACAATGAATGTAGCGCTGGATACCTAACTATATCTGGAAAATATTGATAAGGTATTTTTTGGATATATTTTTGTACCGGAAATATCTGAAAGCACATCCCTAGATTGCACATGTCTCTAGTTAGGTGCATACAAACACTTTTTGAAGCTATGAAAATAGATTGAGAAAGGAGGGAGAAGGACCACTTGGAACTATGGCATCCTTCAAAGGAAAATGTCCCCAGGAAAGGGCTTCTGTCCTTTGACTTAAAGATATAACAGAAGGACATTGTAATTGTTCTGTAATGTATCTACTGACAGATCCAAACATTCTGGTCAGTGTAATCGCTGGCTGTGCTACACGGTATGTGCAACCTAGTGTTAATTTAGATGCATTTCACATGCATATGTACATGAGACAAGATGCACCCCACACAATTCATCTTCCAGAAGGCCTTCCCCACTTGAGGAAAGAATTGACAGTGTGCTCATTTTTCTTTAATGTTGCATTGTATATCAGTTTATTAGCATCCGATCGAATTTTTGTTTGGGGGTCTGAGTAATGTCTTTAAATATATTCCTTCATGTTGTAAGTTGCTTTGAGTCCTCACTGTGTGGAAGAAAGTAGAGTAAAGTGTCAGAGACAAATCAGTGCCATGAGCCTGTGGATCACGTTCCTCTTGCTGATTCCCACCTGTCTCTTTAGAACATTAATGGGAGCTTTGAAACTGAACCTGGGAGGTGCCCCAGAAGGACCTGCTGGGACTGGCAAAACTGAAACTACCAAAGACCTTGCAAAAGCACTGGCTAAGCAGGTACCAAAATAACCATTTGCCCAAACCTCTCTCGATTCTTTGGGGAGACACTCCTTTCTCTTTAGAATAAGTTTCAGAGGTCATCTGCATCTGCTAAAGTTGTGTATCAAACATTCACGAAGACCAGAACAAAGGGTGAAGCTCTGTGCCGTGACTGCTTGTAACTCCATCTTGGAACATATCCAGCAACTTTCTGCTGTGACTACTGCTGTGCAACCTTCTTCTTCCTGCCATTGGTGTGGGAATATTCTGAGGGGAACCCCCCTGCTCACCTAGGCTCCAGAGGTCAGAGAAGCACACTCATGCCTCCAATTTAGGCCCACCTGTACTGGCCCTAATAGTTCCCAGCAGGATAGATGCCATTTGAGGCTGTTGTTTGTGCCATCAGAGACAATAAGGCTGTTAATACATTATCTTCCTGGGAGAATGAGTGCCCAGTGGGCAAATGGCCTTACCCCACATATGCTTTCAAGTGTAATTTGTGAGCATGAGGCCTGGGGGCCTTGGAGGGAGGGGGTGCCAGTAGTTTATTCGATGCCCCAGTGGTCTGACTTGATACAAAGGAGTTTCAGTTGGAGGCAGACTGGCCCTTTAACGTAGTTTCTGTTGATGACTAGGAGCATCCCAAGCTGAGCTCTGAGCCACGAGGGCTTCTCAGCCTGGACCTGGCCGGCAGTGATAATGAGAACAGCCGTCTGACTTACCTGCCCCTTTGTGGGAGGAGGGCACAGGCGAACTGATGCCCATTGTCATCCCCAGTAGCTGGATCCAATCCTAGTAGCCCTTCAGCACTGGCAGGTCTACACACAGGGGCCTCTCCACTCCGCTTGCTTCCAGGCTGTTTCAACCTCCCAGTCTCCCCTTGTTTTCAGTATGTTCTTCATAATTGCATGTCAGGCTGGAAAACACCAGGGGGAGCTGTTCCCTGTCATGGTACAAATTTCACTTGCTGAATTTCCTGCTTATTGTGAACCACTGTGGTGTGGGACTAGGCTCTGGGAGACCCAGGTTTGAATCCCCACTCTGCCATGGGAAGTTTGCTGGGCAGACTTGGGCCAATGACACACTTTCTTCCTAACCTGCTTTACAGGGCTGTTGTGAGGGTAAAACGGAAGAAAGGAGAATGATGTGGGCCACTCTAGGTCCCCACTGGGGAGACAGGCAGCGTGTAAATAGTCACACAGCAATCACAGCTGCTAGTAAAACAGCAGACAGGCTGTGGAGCAACCTGGGCTCTAACCCTCTCTGTAATTTCTTCTAGTGTGTCGTCTTCAATTGCTCCGATGGGCTCGATTACAAAGCCATGGGCAAATTCTTTAAAGGGCTGGCCCAAGCTGGAGCCTGGGCCTGCTTTGACGAGTTCAACAGGATTGAGGTAACGTTGTTCCGGCAGAGATGCTTTTGCCACCATCACGGTCTGCTAACCTTAACGTGCCCCAGTGGGCTGGCAAGTGGTCAGTGACTCCCGATCATCGTGCGAGGCTCCGCTTTTGACCTCAGGGCCTGTTTGACAATCCCGGCAGAGGCATGACGTAGGAAAGTTTTGTTTATTGCAAAGCTGAATTGAAAGGCGTAAGCAGGAGAACAGTGTGGGATTTTTTTTATATGGATGCAGGTAATATTTATTCCATGGGAGGTGGTTCTGTTGAGAGCGTTGCAGAAACAAAAATTAAGAGGAGGTTCGTGTCACCTTAGACCAATGAAACTTCTCTGTTGCTGCCTGGAAGCTGCCAATGCAGTGTATCTCTGACCCAGTCCAGCCACGGTCTGGACAGCTCCCTTGCTGTTCAGCACTCAGTGATCCAGGCTGACGTTGCTGGACAGCTCCCTTGTCGTTCAGATTTTGGCTCTGCCTCCTAACCATCCTTGCAGACTGCATGCGGCTCAACCTGGATGACCCATGGACACGACACCAAGGGGCTGTCCCTGTTTCAAACAGTGTTTCTTTACGTGGACACTCTGAAACCCTAACACATCCTGTCAGCCACCCTATCGCAGTAGACGATGTCCTTTATCTGTGGATAGGTGCAGAGGGCAGTCGTGTTGGTCTGCAGTAGAATAGCTGGATTCGAATCCAGGAGCACCTTAGAGACAAACAAGATTTTTGGGGAGTCAGAGATTCCTTATCTGAAGCTTATACCCCCCAAATATTGTTGGTCTCTAAGGTGCTACTGGACTCGAATTGAGCTGTCCTTTATATGCATGACTGGTTTTTTGTTTTGTCTCTGTGGCTAGGTTGAAGTGCTGTCTGTAGTGGCTCAGCAGATCCTCAGTATCCAGCAGGCTATTATTCGGAAGCTCAGAACGTTTGTCTTTGAAGGCACAGAGATTTCCCTTGATCCGACCTGTGCCGTGTTCATCACGATGAATCCCGGGTATGCTGGACGGGCAGAACTTCCTGATAACTTGAAGGTAAATGTTGTCTTCTTCTAGCAAAGCTGAAACCTCACAGGTTGCTGGGCAAAACCCAGGGGAAACAGACCAGGAGCAAGATCTCTCATGCATCCTCTTCTAACAGAGCTCCTGCTTTATATGTGAACAGGGTAGGCATGTAAATAAACAAATGTGGCTACCCCCATCAGGTCTACCTTGGCCCTCTCTCTACCTGCCTTCCCTCCCTCCCCCCCCCCCACACAGATACACACACACATCCTGCCATTCTCTCTGTTTTTCATCCCCTTCCTATTTCTTTCTCTCTTGTCTTTTTCTCTCTTAAAAGCCCCTGAGGACAGAGTAGATGCTTTTTCTGGCAGTGATCTAGTAATTGAAAACCCAAGCATTACTGGAGTTGAAATTTTAATGCTCATGTGGTCTTGTACATCTTATTCTCATTCACCTACATTTTGAATAAAGGCCCTGTGATTCCCACCTGCATTCTGAAATGTTATCATTTGGGAAGGGGCCATACCAGGTGCATTTTTGGAACGGTTTAATTTATTCTCAGTTGGATTTCTGAAGCCACTGCTGTCAGTCAGGCAAACCTAATCTTTATTCTCTTTCTTATTAATTCTGAAAGTGTTCAAATGCACAGAACCCAAACATAATTTCTTTGGAACCTGTACAGATTTTAGAACAGAGACCCCACAGTGGATACACAGGGACATTCCACAATTTGGTTGGCTCACTTGTTTAATTTTTGAAATAAAATAAATAGCATGTGTCATCATACTGAGACAGTAGCCTGAATCAGCCCCACCCTTCTACCACCCTTGGTTCCTGGTAAAACGTTCCTGTTTCCCCAGTGCTCGGACTCTGGAGTGCAACATCCTTAGAGACCAAAAATGCCTTTGTTTCCCTGTTGAACTGTTTTCAGTAGGCCATGGTATCAGTTAGCCACTCTCCTGCTCAACTTTCTGTGCTTCTTTAGGCATTATTCCGCACAGTAGCCATGATGGTGCCGGATTATGCTCTGATTGGTGAAATTTCACTTTATTCCATGGGATTCCTTGACTCAAGGAGGTAAGTTAAATTGGGTTTGTTTGTTTTTTACATTTACATTACATGTAATTGTAAATTGGGTTTGTTTGTTTTTACATTTACATTACATGTACAATTCTGGTACATTTAAAAAAATTACATTTACATTACATGTACAATTCTGGTACCTGTCCTGTACTACCACCCAGGGGAAAAATTGTGCAAACAGCAGAGCTGTTTTTTAGAATTTGGCCTTGCTTGAATTTCAGTAGTTCAGTAACTTGTTGCTGTGCCTCAAGATGTGGGTTTGACTTGAGAGCATTCACTGTGTGTTTCAAATGTCACAGAAGGCACCTTCATCACAGATGATTCAGAAGTGTCTTTTCTGAGTTTAGCCCCTGTGCTATAACACTGGCACAGTGCATCTTTCACAGCTGTTCTCTCACGGGCAGTTCTCTCAGAGCTCTCTCAGCCCCGCCTACCTCACAGAGTGTCTATTGTGGGGAGGGGAAGGGAAAGGGATTGTAAGCCTCTCTGAGACTCCTTTGGGTAGTGAAGGGCGAGGTATAAATCCAATCTCCTCCTCGTCTTCCTCTTCTTCTTCTTCTTTTTCCTCCTCCTCCTCCTCCTCTTCTTCTTAAGACATGGTTCACATGGCCATCTTAAAACTGAAAAGGAGGCACACATTCTTATATGTAAAAAACGAATCAGCCAAAGCTGTAAGAAGCACTCTGGGGCACACCGAAGAAATGCTAAATCATAGGAGATTTTAGGTATTATACCTAAATATGTTGTGGCAAACATATTTCTGGGAGGAAGAACTGAAGGAAGAAATGATAATTTAGTGAACCATTGGACAGGCCCCTGACTGAACCCTGAACCTCCAGGTTCAAAACACAGGCTGCCTCAGAATACCAGCTTCCGGAGGGCACAGTGGGGTCTGGTTCTTGCTCTCAAGCTTTCCTTGTGGGCTTCCCAGAAGCCTTCGGCTGGCCACTGGATTTTAAGCTAAGCAAATACTAAGTCTGATCCAGCAGAGGAATCACTGTGTTTTTTCAGAATAAAATATTGATGAAATATTTCATTTCATTTCAATTTTGCCCTTACCTGGATAGCCCAGGATAGCCCGGTCTTGTCAGATCTCAGAAGTTAAGCAGGGTCATCCCTGGTTAGTATTGGGATGGGAGCCCACCAAGGAATACCAGGATTGCTATGCAGAGGCAAGCAGTGGCAAATAGGGATGGGCATACCCTGGTTTGAGCCTGATCCAGGCTGGTTCGTGGTTCACGGACCAGGGGTTCAGGAGAATGTGTCTCCCAGGACCTGCCCATGAACCTCCATGTTTTTCATAGAGGTTCACGGGATGGTTTGTACGAGCTCCGGAGGCATTTAAATACCTTCAGAGCTTTCTTCCGGGTCTGGCAGGGTTTAAGGCATTTAAATGCTGTTGGAGTCCACCACCAGCCCGTGACCGCACCAGAAGAGAACTCCAAAGGCATTTAAATGCCTTCAGAGCCCACCTTCAGGTCAGGCTGGCCTGACTGAGCTCCAAGAGTGAGCTCTGAAAGACTTCATAGGCCTTTGGCGCTCACTCTTGGAGCTCAGGTGGGCTGACCTGGAGGTGGGCTCTGAAGGCATTTAAATGCCCTTGGAGCTTACTTCTGGGTTGGGCCGGCAGCTTGAGTGAGCTCCAAAGGCATTTAAATGCCTTTGAAGCCCACTTCTGGGTTGTGCTGCAGCCACGCCCTCAACTGGAAGTGAGCTCCAAAGGCATTTAAATGCCTTTGAAGCCCACTTCTGGGTTGTGCTGCAGCCACGCCCTCAACTGGAAGTGAGCTCCAAAGGCATTTAAATGTCTTCAGAGCTCACTTCCAGGTGGGGCTGGGGCTCCATGAATTTCCCAAAGCACGAACCAGTTCATGCAATGGAGAAGTTTGTGGAAGTTCGTGGTTCTGGGTTCATGAAAATCCTGAACCATAGACCTCAATTTTTCCGGTTTGTGCCTACCCCTAATGGCAAACCATCTCTGAATGTCTCTTGCCTTGAAAACCTTGGTCTCCATAAATCAGCTGCAACTTGATGGCAATTAGCAGAGGGAGACATTTCAATACATTTTTGGTACCTATTTTCAGTTATCAGTGTATTCTTTCTTGTTTGTTTGCAGAATTGTTAAGCTACCAGCAGTGCTTTCCTCTGGCAGATGGAGGGTTTCCATGATGCATGATGCTCTTCCCATTGTCTTTTTTTCAGGAGAAAGTTCCACCCACTTTGCCTTGCTAACAGAAGAGATTTGTGGAATCCACAGACCAACCCCCCTCCTGTTTCCAATAATTAATACCCTCCCACCCACAAGACAAGAACCTGTCATTTGGATTTTCATGTGTGTTGAACTGGTGGTGGTGGAGAGTGCTGTGAAATCACAGCTGACTTATGGTGACCCCGGTGGGGTTTTCAAGACAAGAGACATTCAGAGGTGGCTTGCCACTGCCCGCCTCTGTGTAGCGATCCTGGACTCCCTTGGTGAACTCCCTTCCAAATACTGACCAAGGCCAACCCTGTTTAGCTACCAAGATCTGATGAGATTAGACTAGCCTAGACCATCCAGGTCAGGGTGTGTTGAACTATCCCTAAAAAAATGTTAAAGCTGACTTGGTTATATCCCTTTTTTCCCCCCAAACTGTAAAAGTTTTAATCAGTTTTTTCCTCTGGTGTGTAAGTCATAATATGTTCTAATCTTTCACAGCCTTGCCCAGAAAATTGTTGCTACCTACCGCCTTTGCTCTGAACAGTTATCGTCTCAGCATCACTATGACTACGGGATGCGTGCAGTGAAATCAGTCCTGACAGCAGCAGGGAACCTGAAACTGAAGTACCCAGATGAAAATGAAAGCGTCTTGTTGCTTAGGGCACTGCTGGATGTTAACTTAGCAAAATTCCTGGCACAAGATGTTCCTCTCTTTCAGGTAAGGTAACAAATCCAGAAATGATGAGCTGCCATTCAAACAAAACACTGGGAGATATCGATGAGATGATTAGTTATAAGGACATTTTGACCTGATAAGGGAAGCCACAGGCTTCATTTTGCAGGACCTGAGCAAAGCAGTCGACAGCAGGACATTTTGGGGGTCATTAATTCATAGGATCACCATAAATTGGAAGCAACTTGATGGCATGTATAACACAGAAGAGAAAAGCCCTGTTGGAATGGGTCAAAGGTCCAGCTTGTCCAGCAGCCCTGTTGGCTACAGGGGACCACTGGATGCCCAGGGAAGGCATGCACTCAAGCAAAAGCAAAGACTCCCACTGGACTTGCCCTCTTGCCCTTCGAGCCACTGGTATTCAGAGGCAAACTTTCTCTGAGGTCCCCTTCAGCCATCAGGGATAACAGCCTGTTGTCCATGAATATGTTGAAGCTATCCATCCTTTTAAAGACATTTTAAACCAGTGGCCACAGCTGCACCTGGTGGCAGTGAGCTCTGAAGTTAATTATATTTTATGTGAAGAAGGATGTTTTTTGTTTGTCCTCCTGAATTGAATGTGAAGGTGATCTGGCTGCAAAATCTGTCTATCCTGAATCTACTACTCCTCAACTTCGTTGGGTGCACCTGAGTTCTAGTATTTTAGAAAAGGAAGAAAACATTTTCTTTAGCTTTCTCCCCTGTCCCATGCAAAATGTTGTATGAGCCTCTGTCATTATGTCTTCTCTCTGTTGTCTTTTTCCAGCTCTACAACATTCTTTTTTAAAATGGGCAACCCTGAACTGTACACACTATTCCGAATGTAGCCGCATCATAGATCTGTACAAGGGCTTTGCAACAATGGTGTTAGCTGAGAGCCAGTTTGGTGTAGTGGTTAAGTGTGCGGACTCTAACCTGGGAGAACCGGGTTTGATTCCCCACTCCTCCAATTGCACCTGCTGGATGACCTTGGGCAAGCCATAGTTCTGGCAGAGCTGTTCTTGAAAAAGAGCAATTTCTGTCAGAGGTCTCTCAGCCCCACTTGCCTCACAGGGTGTCTGTTGTGGGGAGGGGAAGGGAAAGGAGTTTTTTAAGCTGCTCTGAGACTCCTTCGGGTAGTGAAGGGTGGGGTATAAATCCAATCTCTTCTTTTCTTCTTCTTTTCAAAACTCAAAAGCCCCAAACCCTTCAGCCTTTTGCTCCTTGGGATGGTGTCATTTAATCATTCCTGGGACCTTTCCCCTACGCCTTTTCCAGCTCTACAACATTCTTTTTTAAAATGGGCAACCCTGACCTGTACACGCTATTCCGAATGTAGCCGCACCGTAGATCTGTACACGGGCTTTGCAACAGTGGTGTTAGCGGAGAAGAATTTCTTAATTTAAAACAGCTTGCAGTGAACTTGTGTATGGTTTTACTCCCAGGAATGCTACTCTTATTTTTTCTGGCAAATTGCTTTTCTTGTCTTCCATCCCATAGGGTATTATATCGGATTTGTTTCCCGGCGTGGTTCTTCCGAAACCAGATTATGATCAATTCATACAGGCCCTGAACAACAACATCAAAAAAATGAACCTTCAGCCCGTTCCGTGGTTTATTGCAAAGATTATTCAGGTTATTTTTAAAAAAAAAATATTTTGCATCTAGGAAACCAACGTTTCCTCTGTTGTCGTGCTTTGACACTTGGGAGGTGGATGGGAAGAGGCAGGCTGGCCCTGCAGTCTGATTACTCTGAGGGCATCAGAAGAGTCCTACCGGATCAGGTCAAAGGTTCATCTTTCCATGGAAGCTCTGGAAGGCCCGCAAGAGGGGCCCAGAGGCCAAAGCACCCCTTTGTGGCTCCCTCTTTGCCGCTGGCATCCAGAGGTCTACTGCCTCCTAATACTGAGGCTCCATTGAGCCGTTGTGGAGAATCCATTCTGTTGGTCACATGAGGGCTCGGTTCATCTTCACAGCCACTGAGACCATCTGGAGGCTCCCTTAAGAGGGCTCATGCCCCTGTCTGATAGACCAGTTGCTCTCTCCAATAAAATGTGTCTGTCACTCCCTGCAATACACGGTTTGTTTTGTCTTTTGGACGTTTCTGAGCAGGGCCGGTTCCAGGTGTTGGGGGCCCCCAGGCAGAGTCCCCAGGGTTCCCCCACTTGGCTCTTGTGAGCCCTCCCACTCCCCATGCTCACAGCCACCTTGCGCTGCCTGCAGTCCTGTCCCCAGTGGCACTAGCCGCATGAGCCTCTTGGAGCACAGGTGGCGGAGTGATAACACGCGAGTGGGGGAGGGGGACGGTAGAGGGCCTAGCCAGAAGCCTTGGGCCCTGGCAGCTCCCCCTTTTCAGGCCCTGCTGGCGCCGGCCCTGCTGCTGGGATCTCCCTCTCCTGTGAGGCTCTTCAGCCTGCCAGCCCCTTTGTTCAACCCCGTGGTTGGGCTTGGGGCTTGCCGATCCCCCTCCAGAGAGGCAGTCTCAGACTGTTGACATGCCGTCTTGTACCGCTGGCGTTTCCACCCAGGCCCACTCCGCCCTTGCCTGGCTCTGCACCGAGCTACACGGCATAATAATCCTTCCAACATTCCTGTCCCTGGTACAGATTTATGAAATGATGATGGTGCGTCACGGCTACATGATCGTGGGAGACGCCCTGGGAGGCAAAACCAGCGCCTACAAAGTGTTGGCTGCAGGACTCAGTGATCTGAGCCAAGGTAACAACATGTAAAATGAATCCTGCCTGAAAGCGTCTTCCTTTAAACGAGCTCTGGACTCAGCTTTCTTTTTGTCGGGAAAGACAGTCACTTTTCCTTGTTGGGTTGCTGGGTAGTCGGGGGTGCAAATGAAATAAAAGTGCCGGAAATAGAATAACTACTTGTGCTCCTTTTGCACAACAGAAGGGAATCTGGATAAAGATTGGAGAGTTCTGGACGGCCAGGGAGGCAGGAGCGTTGTGTTTTTAAAATGTTGCTTTTATGCACCAAATTCAGTTTGTTTAAGCGTCTTCATGTTGTTGCCATACAGAGAGGCCCGGGCTATTAGAAGAGAAGAAATGGATTGCAGAATGTGTTGTAGAGAAGTAAGGGAAGCAGCAGCATGTAATCTCTGATGTGGCTTTGACCAGTAGCTTCCACATGGCGAGGACCTGCTGCGAATTGTCTTCTGCCTCATCCAAGGTTTTGTCTCCCCTGCAGACAGCTCCACGGGTGAATCTGCTGTCGAGTACAGAATCATTAATCCCAAAGCTATCACTATGGGGCAGCTGTATGGGTGTTTCGACCCTGTGAGCCACGAGTGGACGGACGGTGTCCTTGCCAACACCTTCAGAGAACAGGCTTGTTCTACTACAGAGGACAGGAAGTGGATAGTCTTCGATGGTCCTGTGGATGCTGTTTGGATAGAGAACATGAACACAGTCCTGGATGATAACAAGAAGGTAGCCGGGCACGTTTCTGTCTGTCTTGAGCTCTCTGGGGGAGCTCCTGCTTGGGCCGCAATGCCGGGGAGAGGAGGACAGCTGGTTAAGAACCATTGTTGATTCAAAGGCATGTTCCAGCTGACACCAAGGCAGTTTTGCCCGTTCACATCTGTGCCCATTTGGGGTTTTTTTTAATGGGGTGTTCCCACTATTCAGACAGGCAATCACGTCAAGTGCATTAAGATATGGAGCTGTTCTCTTGGGGTGGTGGAGGAACTTTAAAAGAGAGAGGCCATGTGATGTGGTGCTTAGTGAAAGCAGAGCTGAGTCTTGGCACAGTGGAATTCTTAGTCTGGCTGCTTGAGGGATAAGTTCACACTGAGGCTTGTTACTTAGAAATTGTGAGAGAACTCCATGCTAGATAGGAAAGGTAGAGTAAAGGCTTCTAGCTATCTGTCTAAGCTTGGATGGAGAGAGATTGTAGAAAGCATATCCATCCCTCATGGTGGACAGAGGAAGGGACAGAGAGAGAGAAGGGATGGGATGGGATGGGAAGTGACCAGAAGGCTGGAACCCCCGAGGATAGCATTCTGGGTAACAAAGGGACAGCAGCAGGAGTGGACAAACTAAGGTCAGAGATCACTCTTATCTACCCCTGTCTACTAGCTTTCTGCTGCCCTTCCCCGAGACTCCAAAGTCTGTGCTAGCATTAGGCGATGTTGCCCAGTCCATTCTTAGTGCCAGGGAGGCCTCACTCAGCCAGTTCATGTCCAACCCACTGGCTTATCATGTTAAAATAGTATATTGCATCAGTATAATTTTCTCCAAGTTAGTGGGCGGCACATTGGACCAGGACTTTGGAGGCCCAGGTTCAAATCTCAGCTGAGCCATAAAACTTCCCGAGAAGCTCAGTAACTCTCTTTCAGCTTAGCCTACCTTGCAGGATTGTTGTGGGGGGGTTTACATGGAGAGAGCCATGCATGCTGCCCCGAGCTCCTTGGAGGAAGGGCAGGAGCAAGGAGGCCAGGCCTTCTGTCCCATGGAGAACTAAGCTGCAGCTGTCTGACGTTTCCCTTTCAGCTGTGCTTAATGAGTGGGGAGATCATTCAGATGAATGCAAAAATGAGCCTGATGTTTGAGCCGGAAGATCTGGAACAGGCATCCCCGGCAACTGTCAGCAGGTAACCAGGAGTGCCGCTCCTTCCCAGCCTTGCCTTGTAAAACCCAGGTGGCTCTGGAATCATCGGTTGTGCTTTGGATTTGCTCTGGCAGTCTTCGCCCTGGTCCCTTGCTGTTCCGCATCCCAGTTCACTAGCATTTGATAAGCTGACACCCTGTCATGGAGGACTGTGCTGGCCGCTTTATTTCAAGGCCTTTCCAGACCTTTGGCTCTTCTTGCATGTCGCAAATACCATAGAAGAGGGTCTGCGACAGCAACTGCCTCCGAGGCCTTTCCTGAAGGTGCTTCTTGCTTTTAGGGTTTCCCACATCTCAGCAGTGAGCCAGGAACTGGTGTGGTTTAAGCACTGGCGTGTTGGATGGGGAGAGGGTTCAAATATTGCCTCACCTGTGCGGCTCACCTTGGGCCGGTCATGTCCTCTCGTCACCTCCTTTATCACGCAGAGTTGCTGTGAGGAGAAAATGAGTTTGCACATTCCCACTCTCCTCCCTTCATGTGCCGCAATGAACTCCTTGCAAGAGTGGCCGAGGTACTGATTCAGTGGGCGATTCTATGTCTGGCATTCGCTCCACATTTTCTCAACTGGGAGGAAAAAGTGCAGCTCAAAACCACATTCAGATACTTCGGGGCAATGCCATACTGACTGCAAAGTCACCCCTGAACGGCCATAAAGCTATGCAGAAGGCACCATAAAATCTGATGCTCAAAGAAAGTGAAAGTGCCATGCAGTGTGGAGGGTACCATAAAACCCAGTGGTCAAAGAAAGTGAAAGCAGCATGCAATGCAGAGGGGAATTTCTGTTCCAACGTGGGTTTCGTAAAACAACGGAGAGAATAGCCAATCCTGAATTGCCCAGTGATGCAATGAGAGGTTCTGCCCCCACTTCTGAGCCTGATAGTTTGTGTGGCACTTGCTCTGAATTGCACCATGCTGGAACCCCTGCCTGCATGGGTGGGCTACCGACTTACGCATGCTTGGGTTCAGGGTTCTGCTTACTTGCAAAACACCAGCGGGATTCGTTCATGGTTTGCCACTGCGAGAAGGAGACTTGGAAATGCTAAGACCCGCACATTTCCTCTTCCATCCCTCATCTGCAGCCAGAGTCTTTCGCCTCAAGCCTAGGCGTGGTCTCCCAGCCTTTTCCCTCACACTCAGCCACAGGTGCTCCCACCAAAGGTCCCTACATTCACTGCCATGCCAGGATTCCGCACTGGAGTGTGTCCAGGGTTTAGATTCTGTGCAAGGTTGTGGCTGAGACATTTTTTGTGAGCCAGGAAATCTTCCTGAGCCACATGTAGGGAGAGGCATGCATTTGCTCATGATGACACACACCATAGCTTGTCATTGCATCTGAATGCAGTCCCGTGTCTGGAAGTGTCCTTAGGACAGGAAGAATGGTTCCAAGGGGGCGTTGGGTTGGAGCCAAAGACCTGTGAGCAAACAGAAAACAGCTGGAAGTCCTGTTCTACTTGCGCGGGAGCACTACTCTCCATAGGTTCTGGAACAGTTTAATAATGCTTCCGTTTGTGCAGAAGTTTGGGTGGAAGAACACTTTCTTGATTATTTCACTCTTCCCGCAGTGCATCACTCTCTTTTCCTTGAGCAGAGAATGCCCACTGCAGGCAGGAGGGCACCTTTGGATTCCAACTGCTGAATCTTCTGACGTCATAGATAACCCCTTCCTCCTGCTAGGTTTACACAGGTGTTCATTCTGGCCTGGGAAAGAACTGTCAGCCTTTAAATCCCAGGCTTCAGCCGGAAGTGCAGGGGGCTCTCAACAGGCTCTAGGCAAGAGTTCAAAAAGGAGCAGCGCAGAAGAAGCCCAGTGATGGCCCGGAGGGGTCTGAAGTCTGACTTTGCTGGAACGAGTCAGTCTGTGCAACAAGGAAGTCTTGATTTCTTCCAGGTGTGGCATGATCTATATGGAGCCCCACCAGTTAGGCTGGAAGCCCCTGAAGGATTCTTACATGAACACCCTGCCATCAACCTTGCAAGAGAACCATATAGAACTGGTGTGTAAATTTTAGATTTATTTTATTTTTGTACTGTGTCATCTTTAAACATCATTGGCTGGATCCTGTGCAGTGCCAGCAGGAGGAACTGGCAGACCTTTCCTGTGTAGCAACCCCCCCCCCCCCAATGGGCTGAAAAGGCAATGCGTAGGGGATTGGGTGGACCACAGGGGCTGAAAGGCCACACAAAATTGCTCTTGAAACTGCTGCTCCTTTCTGCCTTTTGTGTCAGTAGAGTCTGCTGACAGAAGCCTTCTCGCTCCAGAGGCTCCAGCCCAATATGAAAACAAATAGAAGTGTCACACACTTCCATTAGGGGGCATACAGATGTACAAAACTTGAGTGGGCAACTGTACCCATCCCTTTTTGTACTCATCAGACATACAGGCAGAAACCTCAGCTCAGGAACAACCGGTTCTTTTTTCTGTCCGAAGACGGCTGTGAAGCGGACTGATTGGCTGACCCTTGAACAAAATCAAGGCTGCCTGTGCGGACTGCTGATTGGCTGGCCTTTGTGACAGTCACAGAGCTTTCCCTCTGATACCTGTGGCTGCCTGGAGCAGCAACTTGAAGCTTAAAAGGACAGGACTGGGTTTATTTGTTTGTTTGTTTTCAAAAGAAGGCACAGAACTAAAAGTTAACCAGAGAGACGTGCCAGGTGCCTGAAATTTTGGGCCTATCCAAAGCAAAGAGTGAAGGGTGAAAATCAAAGTTGCTTTTGGCGCTCTGTGTGTGCCTCATGAAAGGAGCGGTGGAAGAGGAAGCAGAGCTTGCACAACAGGAAGGGGGGAAATTGCACTCGCTTCTATCAATAGGTACCTTTGCTACAGAAAAGCAAAGTCTGCTACAGAAAAGGATAGGAGTGAAGATTCAGCTGCCTGGAAAAAGTGTGGGGAGAGGGAGAGGCGATGGGTCACAGAAGCCTCTTGGTGATTCCATCAGTTAGTAACAGGATGGGTGATGGCTCAGTGGTAAGGCCCTGGCTCTGCATGCAGCCATTCCTAGGACCAGTCCTTTGGCATTGCCAGGGAAGAAGGCTCTCAGGGAGCGGGTGCTGGGAAGGATCCCCTCCTGCCTGAGAGGCTGAAGAGCTGCTGGCCATAAGATGCCGTAATCATCCAGGCAGATGCTGATGGTCTCTTTAATAAACAACTAGTAACTTTATTCAGAATAAATGAATGAGGGAACACGAGACCTATCAGTCCTCCACAGTAGTTCTTCTAGCCAGCTTATCTCCAGGCATCAGTCAAACTTGGGCTGCGTTCAGACTGGCAGTTTGGCCCTCTATAGCTGCATTCCCCTATCGGACTAAACCGGCAGGGTCACACAGCCACGTTTGTCAGCCGATCCCCAGTCATACTCTCCTTGTCGTACGATGAATTGGAAACGGAATAAATAGACCTGGGTTTGCAAATGTAAATAACCTGGGTTTGCAAATGTAGATTATGCGTGTGGGGTTTTTTGGGGGAGGGGAGTTTATGCCTATATGTGCATAAGCGCATATGCACATGTACATGTCTGCATTTTTTAAAAAACGACTGGGCAGCGTGATCCGTGGCTAAGGCGCTGTAGTAATGTGGATGTGTGCCCACGGGACAGCCATGCGGGTGACCCGCAACAGGGTGTGCTGTCTGGTTGGTATGTCCCACAGTACTTCGAAGCACTACAATTAGAGGTGGCAACATATTGCTCCAAGCTGCCAGTCTGTCCGCAGCCCTGGACTTAGTGTCCTGGAACTAATATAAGACATGAAACTGATTGCTGAATGTTAGACTGCCTGTCAGAGTAGACAGTGCTGAGCTAGACAAGCCAGCAGCCTGACTCAGCGTAGGGCAACTTCATGCGCTCTTACTTCCGATAAGGAGTCCTGATGCCCACTGCAACACCCACATGCTTCGTCTAAAATGCAAAGTAGGCTTTTGTTCCCCACTGTAGCTGAGCTGTTTTGATGTATTTCGTTGCTAATCAACGAAGAAAAATCCACGCAATTCATTGGATTCCTTTCATTGAGAGGCCACCCCTCCTAGTATGGCAACCGCAGTGTTTTGCAACCATTTCCCCCCTTTTCATTTCCAGATCAATGATTTGTTCATGTGGCTGGTTCAGCCTTCTTTGGAGTTTATTCGTCATCACTGCAGAGTCATAGTGCCGGCTTCGCCCATCCACCTGGCCTTCAGCATGATGAAGCTGTACACCTGTTTGCTCGGTAAGGTCCTTCCCTTAAACTCCCACTCTTTGCCCGCCTTGATGTGCCATAATATCACATAGAAGAATTTCAGGTATTTTCTTATTTATTTGTGACCTAGAAAAGGCATGGAAGTGGTGTTGGCACAAATCCTGTCTTGAACCGCATACATTCTAAAACAGCAAACACAAGATAATCCACAGAAAACTTGATTGATGTTTGTAAACCAGAGTTAGATTTTCTTCCTTGCATCACCCACTCATCAAAGTCTCTGTTCCTGTCTCAGTGTTGTATCTCACTGCAAACAAACTTCCCCATGGTGCTTGCATGCCCTGAATCTAAATTCTTCTGCCCTTTCTTGTTTCTGGAAGAAGCACAAGTATTGGGTTTAAGTTTAAGTTTAGCCTTCTGGCCAGCTACCCAGCAAATCCCAGAGAGGTAGCACCCTTAAAGGCATTTGTGCGTTGATCAATTTAGGCCCTAATCCACAAAAGCTGAACGACACAATAAATGCGCTAATCTTGAAGGTACCACAAAGCTCCTTGGTGCTTTTGGCATGCTATGGTAATCCCAGGGAGTGCAGAGGAGTGAGTCACTTGTCAGTCGTGCCCGGCAAATAGGTTCTCTCTTTATGCTCCTGAGCAGCAAAATATTTTATCAACTGAAACAGCCATTTTTTACTTGTGTCAGTGCCAAACGGCCATATGAACCAACTGGAATCTGCATCTTGGGGGCCCTGATTGGGCAAAAAGGCAAGATATAAATTTTGTAAGTTATAAATTAAAGTGGCTGTATATTAACCCTGTGCCACATATGAGGCACCTTCCCATGGTCCATTTCTGCACGTCCTGTTCCCAGCCGATTCCCCCGACTCAGAGGCCGGAGCAGAACTTCTAAACGCTGCACAGACGGCCACGTGGCTGGGGAGGAGGGTGCCGGCTCTTCTCCATGGTCCTCCCCGATTCTCCTGCTTGGATATCACAGCAGCAAATCAGAGAGGTTGCTGTGTAGGCACTACGTATCGGTCTCTCTAAATCAGACTGCCCAGAGCCAATTAAAAGAATGACATTTGCTCCTTCAATGATATTTTGTGTGCATTTTTGTGACCGTCATAAATGTAATGAAGGGGCCCTTTTTTTATCTGTATCCCGATGAAAACGCATCCCTATTAAAGATGTCCTGGAGGCGAGTGAACAGAAGTAGTTCTGAACAGATGTTCTTCGGGGAAATGGCTCTTTTGTGTTGCTTATTGCCGCTTGTTGCTTTATTTGATTGTTTGGCATTTTTATAGTGTTGTGCTTCTCTTTTCTTTTTTAGGGTTTGAAATGATTGGCATGTTGCGATGGGAGCTGGAGCGGAAACGTGATTTTAACATCTCAGAAATAAATAAATAACTTGGGTTTGCAAATGTAGATTATGCCTTCTGCCTGGGCATCGCCGTTATCATCCCTTTACGTTTTCCATTTTAGATGAAATAAACCAGTCAGGCGAAGAAGAAGGAGAAACCATGTCCAGCCAGCAGGTCACCTTGTGGCTGCAGGGACTCTTCCTCTTCGCCCTGGTGTGGACCATTGGGGGCACCATCAACGCTGAGGGCAGGAGAAAATTCGACCACTTTTTCCGAAATATCTTATTGGGAGCGGATGATGACAACCCCCGCCCCAAAAGTGTGAAGTTAACCAAAAACAATATATTTCCAGAAAGAGGTGTGTTTATACAATGTGTTGAGGTGCTTTTAAAAAGCGGATGTAATTTATACACTGAAAAGTCTCTTTGGTTTAGGCAGAACTGGATTTGAGTCTGGTAGCACCTTAGAGGCCAGTAAGATTCCCAGAGTCAAGGCTCCCATCATCCAGGACCAGAGCTTGGACTCTTGAAAGCTCGCCCCCTGAGAATTCTGTTGGTCTCTAAGGTGCCCACGTGGGGCTTGAATCTGATGCTTCTGCTGCAGACTGACATGACTGGTTTCTGGAACTTGCTTTAGGCAGCAGCTTTTTTGTTGGCCCCTGATATGGCGAAAGGTCCAAACCTTATTTTTAGTGGTGTAGACATAACACGAGCTTTCGAGCTGCTTTCAGTCACTTGAGTGTACAGTTTATATGCTGAAGGCTTTGGCTTCAGTCCCCGACCTCTCTCATTAAAAGGTCCCCAGGAGAAAGAGCAGTCTCTAGAACACCGGCACTCCCAGTTATCAGCAGTGTTCCCTCTAAGCTGAGTTAGTGCGAGCTAGCTAACAGTTTTTTAGCCTCCGGCTCACATTTTCGCCTTAGCTCAGGAAGGATGGTTCCAGAGCAAACCAAGTTATGCAGTAGCCGAATCGCTCACTCACAGCTTTAATGCCAGTAGCTCACAAAGTAGAATTTTTGCTCACAGGACTCCACAGCTTAGAGGGAGCATTGGTTATCAGTACTGAGTAGATGGTCTAGCTTGGGGGTCTCCAACCTTTTTGAGCCCACGGGCACCTTTGCAATTCTCATCCAGCATCGTGGGACCAGCCACACAATGACTGCCACGGGAGGCGGAGCCAGCTACAAAAGAACAGCTTCAGTCACACTTCAGCCACACAGTGAAGATGTTTGTGCTGTGGTAGCAGATGTTGCCAAAGCAGTGTTTTAAAAAATCTATACAGCCAATCAAATCTCCGGTGGCCAATCAGAAGACTTCCTGGGCAAAAGCCCCCCCTGGCCCCACCCACTTTCTAAAAATTTTTGGCAGGTGCCAGGAAATGGGTCAGAGGGTGCCACGCTGGGGAGCTCTGGTCTAGTTAGATTGATTCCTCCTAGCTCAAGCAATCAGCGGCAGCCAGCCTTTGCAGAATCCCCCCCCCCCCCCAGTCAGGAGGAGGCAGGAGCAGTAGACCTGGGAGAGGAGGAGTAAGACTGATTATCTGCATTCGATTCACTGGTAGGCTATGAACGCACGGAACAATATTCACCAAAAAGGTGCTGAATGGAAGATGAAACACCCCCCCCCCCATGGTTATACACAAAAGGTTACTGTATAGACTGTACATACCTTTTATTTATAAGCAAATTCAAAATGGATTCCCTGTTTTTCTTGTCCGGCCATCAACGAGAGCACATGCGGGGGAAAAAATCCTTCGTTAATTTCAGGTGAACAGTACATTTCAAAAGAGGGACACAGGCACTGTGTATGCACCTGGAATTCTTTTTACATTTTTGTCTTTATGCCTGCTTGTAGAGGTTCTTTTTTAAAAAAAAAAATTTTATTATTAAGGGGGGGAAAGGTGGGATACAGAAGGGAAGAAAGGGAGGGGGGAAATATAGATTCATCAAGTTTATTAAATATTATGAATTGTTACGTACAACAGGTAAAATCAAATGTATTACCAAATGTATTACATAAATATAGAAACAATTAATAAAGCATCAATATTACAGAATTTAGGGTTAGATTCTCTCTTTAAGGAATAAACAAAAACTCTCCTAAAATTAGCAATGGTATATTAACAATAAAAGAGAAGACATCTTTAACAGTTGAACAGATTTCTATACTGAAAACCTAAATATTGTCTTAATTGTTTATCTAAATCTGAATTTTATTCTTACTGATTATTTAAATACTAATGGAATACAAAATAAAATATTGAAATTATAACCAATATCTTCATTATCTTTAATAATTCTTGTAGAGATTCTAAATCCCAGTGTCCAGAGAAGTAATTCAGCAACATCAGTTGGTTTCGATTTGCTTTTCAGGGTGGGAAAATATTAGAGACATATCCAACCACTATACTCTAAACAGGACACAGAGCTGTTTTGTTCGTTCAGATGTGACTTTTCTCTTTGCCTTTCCTTCCTCAGGGAACATCTATGAGTTTTATTTCCATAAGCAAGCAAGTGGGCAGTGGAACATGTGGACAGAGTACATCACGAAAGAGGAGCAAACTATTGCTGCTGGCGCAAAGGTGGGGCGTTAGGAGGACTGGTGAAGAACACGGTGGTGGTTTGTGGTCTCACCAAAGGAGGGTGGAAGATGTTACAGTGATTGGTGGTTGTGTGGTGTTTTGAGTGGAATTGCAGGAGCAAAGACTGTTCTCAGGCATCAGAAATGGACAGAGACTGGTGTTCAAGATGATGGGCAGAGTGTCAAAACCTGTGAGAGGGGCCAGACTTGTTGGGAGAGCACAGACTTCACAAGCAGAAAATCCCAGGCGTTCCCAGTGGTGAAAAGGGACTTGGGTATCTAAGCTAGGAAAGGTGAGATCATGGGGAGCTGCTGTCCATGAGGGAAGAAGCATTATTAGATCAGGCAGAGAAATTGCTTATTTCATAATTTGATTCAGTATACAGCAGCTTTGCATGCAGACACTCTAAGGGAAAAGGAGGTCTCCAGCAAAGGTGGTGGGGATGGAAAATGAATTCAAAAGGAGCTAGATTTTTTTTTTTAAATGACTAGCAGTTTCCTGGTTGTTTGCCTTTTCTAGTGAATGTATCATTAAATAACACGTTTTACTAATTATCTCATGCCATGGAAGGCCTGCCTTTCAGGAAAGCACAAAAGCTTTTGTCTGCATTTTGACCCTGCTTATTTGCATAGTCAGAAGTTCCAGGAATGGTTAAGAGGTTTTTTATTTTTTGGTATTTGCATAGTCAGAAGTTCCAGGAATGGTTGAGAGCTTTGTTGTGGTATTTCCATTTCTAATAAGCAGGTGCAACAACAGACAGCAATAGCCCAGAATATTTTCTTGAGTACTTTGCAATATCCTTGTTCATACCAAACCAAGATGGAAACAGAACTTAGAAAGAGCCCTTCACTTGGATGATTAGGACTATGGAGATAGGCCCAGGAATCTCAGTGGCTGGCTAACTGAGGAGAGGGAATCATAGAATCATAGAGCTGGAAGGGACCTCCAGGGTCATCTAGAACGACCCCCCGGCACAATGCAGGAAATTCACAAATACCCCCCCCACACACACACACACCCAGTGATCCCTGTTCCATGCCCAGAAGATGGCAAAAAAACCTCCAGGATCCCTGGCCAAACTGGCCTGTAGAAAAATTGCTTCCTGACCCCAAAGTGGCAATCAGCATTTCCCTGGGTGTGTAAGAAAGAGAACTAAGCATTGATGCTTCATCCAATCTCAGCATCATTCGAACTCAGTGCTGTGCTCAGACAGGTGAAGGGTTGCCATGAACTCCTGCAGAGGAAAACATAACTTGCATTTGGGGAAACAGTTGCAGTCCACCCCTGACAGTGGGTTGCTAGCCCCATTGATGAGGATCTCACAATGAGGGGCGCATGTGTATCTCACTCCACCCAGAGTCCTTGCAGGATACAAGCCCTAAATTCACACCCTCATTTGTAGCCATCACATTACCAACCGGATACCTGCCAACCGGTGAATCTGACTCGGATATTATACCAACTTGGCTGGCTGACCCTTGGTTTCTGGGCCTAGTTCAAAGCGTTACTGTTCAACTTTGAAGCCATGAGTGGTTTGAACTGCTAGACCGAGTCCTTTAGCACCGTAGAGACTGAGGAGATGTTCGGGGTATGAGCTCTTGAGAGTCAAAGCTCCCTTCACCTGATGAAGAGACCTATCTGATAAAGGGAGCTTTTTTGACTCTCGAAAGCTCCTACCCTGAACATCTGGCCGGTCTCTAAGGCGTTCCTGGGTTCAAATCGAGAGCTGTTCTACTGCAGACCGATCCGACTACCCTCTGAAATGAAATGTTTTGCTATCTCAAAGGATCTCCTTTCCTCATATATACCCAGGGGTCATTTGGGGCCCGAGCGAGGTGGAGCGGTGCTCCACCAGCCCGGGAGTGGGCACTAGGGCAGCCACGGGCGGAATCAGATTCTCTGATCTGATTCGGCTCGCCGCCGAATTGCCGCCAAAATTTGGCAGTGGCTTAAAAAGCGGCTGGAGGGGAGTGGGTTTGAGGGAGAGGCTCCAAACTTATAGAGTAGCTGCTGGAGCCTCTCCCCCAACTACTCACCAAGTTTCAAGAAGATTGGACCAGGAGGTCCAATTCTACGGGCCCCCAAACATGTTTCCCCCATTCCCTCAATTGTCCTCTATGGTGGGAAAAAGTAACGTTTTCCCCCCACCATAGAGAACAATGGAGGGGATGGGGCAACTTGTTTGGGGGCCCGTAGAATTAGACCCTGTGGTCCAATCTTCTTGAAACTTGGTGAGTAGTTGGGGGAGAGGCTCCAGCAGCTACCCTGCAAGTTTGGAGCCTCTCCCTCAAACCCCCTCTCCTCCAGCCCCTCATATACCCTGTGAGTTTTTGCCATTGACTTCAATGGCCCATAGGGTATAATGGGGCTGAAACTGACATTCGGCTGGTGATGTCAGGGGGCGTGGCATATGCTAATGAGTTGTGCTAATATGTATGCCAATGAGCTCCTGCACCTCTTTTTCTACGAAATGACCCCTGTATATACCTATCCAAAAATGTTAGATCAATATTTGAGGCCCGATTATGTTTCCATCTCTCTCTCTCTGCCCCCAACTTTTATCCAGCTTCTTGGAAGTCTGCTTGCTTTCCTCATTGCCTGCCTTTTGGGAGAATGACCAAGAACAGTTTTTGTTGACATTAATCTTCTTTTCCCGGTGCTTTTGTTTATGCTGCGGTCATGCTGACCGCCACAGTGGTTTTGAATCAGTTTAACCATTTTCTTTTGATCATGTATTTTGGTTTATTGTATTGTTTTAAACTTGATGATTGGCCACCTTGGAGATCTTTTGCCGAGTGAAAGACAGGATATAAGCATCTTAAGTAAATAAGGAATTGGGCATTTCACCACTTTCAGAGAGGCAAGTTTCTCAAAAGCCTGTGTCCTGTCCTGTCCCCTCTTCTCAACAGGTCTCTGAACTTATAATCCCAACCACAGAAACTGCCAGGCAGACTTTTTTCCTGAAAACCTATGTGGAACATAATATCCCGATGCTGTTTGTGGGATCCACCGGTACAGGGAAATCAGCCATTACGAACAGTTTCCTGGTCCAGCTCCCAAAGACCAAATATATCCCGAACGTCATCAATTTTTCAGCCAGAACCTCAGCAAATCAGACCCAAGATATCATTATGTCGAAGCTGGACAGGAGGAGAAAGGGACTTTTTGGGCCTCCAGTGGGGAAAAAAGCCGTTGTGTTTGTGGGTAAGGTTTGTCTGCCTGTTTATCATATTGTCACACGAGTCCCCTGACCCCTTCTTGTCCCTGCTGGACTCTGTGGTCACCTTCCTCCAAACAGCCTTCTCGGGTTGGTCCTTGCTCCTGTCAGTTTCCTCTTGTCCAAATGCCCCACCCCTGCCTTTTTGGACTTGCAGAGGTCTCAGCTGTATGAACGGGGATGGGGGTTACATCACCCCCCTTTGCTCATGTCCCTCCTGGGTCTCGTTGCCATTTCTGTCTCTCTGGCATACGGCTGGGAGACTCCCAGGGCAGTCCTCCCCGACCATCTTCAGCCTTTCCTTTTGTACCATTCCCCACTCTCGGTCCCTCCCCCCTGGATCCACCCCCAGGCTTCCCTTCCATGGTCCCGCCCCCTTTTAGCTCGAGATGCTGCCCCATGTTCCTGAGCAGTGGCCCTAGGGCAGGTTTCTTTGCTCTCTCCTCGGCAGGCCTGAAAAGTGGCCTCTGACTCTGGGGCAGGCCCGTGCCCATTGCTTGGCACTGGATGGAGTTGGCACCATTTACGGCATTGGGGAGGGTGGTGACTGCTGCGCTGCTTGGAAATTACAATTGTCTGCTGTTCTTGAGGTCCCCTCCCCTGGCGGTTGTCTCCTGGCGGCCCTTGGGAACTGCCGGCTTTGACCCTTCGGGGCTCTAGGTAAGAGCAGAGCTGGGGTGCTGTGAACCCCCAAGGGGTGGCTTGCCAAGCAGTAAGCTGGTTGGGTGGGGCTCTGGCATCCCGATGCCAGGATATCATTTATGTACTAAATTTCCTTCAGACAGCAGAAATGGTTCTCCCATCTTCGGTCTTATCCTCACAGGAACCCTGTGAGGTAGGCTAGGCTGAGAAAGAGAGAGTGACTGGTCATCCAGAAAGCTTTATTGCTGAAAGCGGGTCTCCCAGATCCTGGTCTGATGCTCGAACTACAAAACCATGGTGGCTCTTGTGCCTCATACATTCTCATTACTTTAGATTATTTGTGGGCCAGTTGTGGCACCCAGGTCTCTATGAAACAGGTGCTCCTTGAGCCTTCTTTGCTTAGGTTTCCCTTGTATGGTTTCCTTCCCTCCACCTTTGCCTTATCTTGGTCCCTTTCCTTGGATGACATCACATCTTAGATTGAGGCCGCGGTCACACATCCCTTTAAAGCGGGAGTCACTGCTGTTTCCTCCCGGATTTAAAGGGACTGACCAGACCAGCCGGGGTTACTCCCACAATGAAGCGGGCTCACTTCTGGATTCCTAGCGCGTTTTCCAACTATTTTCCCGGAAGTCGTGCTTTGAACCTGGGATTTTGCTGATCTGGACAGCCCTCTCTCGCAGTGATTGCGAGAGAGGGCCGTCTGATCATCCCTCTGGGTTTTTCCCCCATTTCTTACACTTGGGCACTCAAGCGCCCAAGTGCAAGAAAGGGGGAAAAAACGCCCCGCACTCCACTCTGGGCCCCGAGCCCCGCTGGCCGCCACCACCGCCTGGCACCCCCCCCCCCCCCGCATGCTTCTCCCAACTTCTGATCAGGTGGCGGCCGACAGGGCTCGGGGCCCAGAGCGGAGCACGGGGCCAGCCAGCCAGCAGGGAAGCAAATGCTGTCTTCACGTTTAAAACCTGAATAAGAACCTGGGACTTGACGAAGAAGCCAGCCAGCCAGTTCCTCCTGTGGCATTCGGGGGAGGCAGCTGTGTGCGGGTGTGTGGGTGGCCCTCGCCTTGCCTCCCCCAGTCGCCACTGCCGCTGGCGGTTTGGGATATGTGATCATTCCAACCCAAAAGAAAACATCCCGGATTAAAGTCCAGAGGGACTTTATCCGGGATTAGGTGTCAGAATCTATGGATTCTAACAAGAGTTTCTGGGGCTTTATACTGTGCTGTGTAACCTTCTGTGTAACCTATCCCTCTATATGCTATGTAATCCATATTTGATGCTTGTTAGGTTTAACCTTGTAGCCTGCTATGTAATGTCCCCCTGCTTTTCTGACCCCGGGTTTATGGCCCCAGCTAGGTCTGGCTAATGTAACCATTTGTCCGGGAGGGTGGCGTCTTCAGAGCCTGAGAACAATCGGCCTCTCACTCTCCTGCCTCCGCATTCCTTTCCGCCCAGCCGGGGAAGACGAGGACCAGTTTCTTATCAACGTGTGAAGGCCTTGAAGAAAGCAATTTGTTTTGTGAAAGATGGTTACATCTGAGGGGTCTGGTTTAGCAAGGGAAATTTACTGCTTCACACCTCACCTTGTTCCTGTGGGAAGCAAACGGTCAAGAGACCTTTTAGCCCGCGGTTTTTCTCCCCTGTTGATTGGTTACCTATGGGCAATTCAAATTGTGTTGGAGGGTATATTAGTCCTGCTTCTATTGTATGTGTTATCTCTGACAATAATTTAAGGACCTGTAGTAATGTAACGATTGGAAATAAAGAACTGTGTTTCATCAACAAAGATCTGATCCTTGACTACATCGAGCAGAAGCCTCACATTAGGGTGCCATGTGACCACGGCCTAAAATGTGATATGGTGGTGGCAAGTCCCTTTATTTAACTTCGGATCTTTCTGGGTCGGGGGTAACGCAGGTGGTGCGGAGCCCAGTTTTAGCAGCAAAAGGGCACCCAGGTACAGGGAGAGAAATCCACCCCATACCTGCTCCTTATCTCCCTGGTGTCTCTCTGCCCCAGATACTTTTCTCTCAGCCAAGCTCATTTCTGGTATTGAAACTCAGAATATTGTCTGGGGGGGGGGACAGATTTCAGGTAGGGGAATGGAATACCCATTTTTCTGAGGCAGACCCAGATTAATCCTCATCAGTTTACTATCATCCCAACTTTTTTGACCCCTACACTGTAAACCTGGGGGATACAGCCTGTCCGTTCTTAAAAATAATCTTTGAAGCTAGACTGCCTCATCAAGTTGTCATAACGATGTTGCTTAGCAATTGTATGGTGCAGTCTGTAGCCAGAGAATTTTGCACACGATATCTTACTGTGATCCTCACAAATAGCCCTCTATGGCGGGCCATTATTGCAATCCCTATATTATGGGTGGGAGGTGGAGGAGGCTGGGACTGAGAGAGGAGTTTGCCTGAGACCACCTACTGAGGTTCTGGGAAGGGCATGAATCAAGCCAGGGACTGCATGTTCTGCAGTCCCCAGTAAGCTCCACTGCAGTCCCCAGTAAGCCCCACTGCAGTAAGCCCCGCTGCAGAGCAAACATGCATAGGATTACGTAAGGGTGACATAAGAATTTTTGAAGCCTCTGTTTCGAGTCTTCTAGTGACATTTGGAGCTGGGTTGACTGGAGACCTTTGTTAGATTCCCCTTTGTTCTTTTTAGCATTTCCCCCTCTGCCAGAGCCATTTCAAGGCATTGGAGGGTCCTGGGCTGAGAGTGCCTAGGTTCCCCACCCACCCACACACCATTGTGCCCATACCTGCCAATGTATCCATCTCCTGCTGGGCTGCAAGCTCTTCCACTGCTTCCACTGCCAGCCACTGACACTGCCCACATGCTCTTTCCTGAGTGACACTGGGCAGTGCGTTGTGGCTGGGGCTGTTCCCACTGTGAACCCTGACATACCCTTCCCTGGTGGTGCTGGGCACCCCATGCAGCCTGAAGCACAAGTGACGGAGCCCTTGTGAACTGGTGGAGGGGAAAGATGTGCATGTGAGTGACCGGGAAGGTGCCTGAGCAGAGGTTTCTGCCAGTGACCCCCACCAGAATCCCTGGGCCCCGGCATGCACCCCACTTCAGGGTATGCTGCTGACCCCAGCCTTGTTCGCTGCTGTGTTTTGATGGGGGTGGGGGAAGGTTAGTGTCCCGTGCCTTCAGAAGACTAATGCACGACCTCTCGTGATTCTTCCTTAGATGACTTAAACATGCCAGCAAAGGAGGTCTACGGAGCTCAGCCACCTATCGAGCTCCTTAGGCAGTGGATAGATCACGGCCACTGGTATGACAAGAAGGACACCTCAAGGCTGGACATTGTCGACCTTCTGTTTGTTGCAGCCATGGGACCTCCAGGCGGTGGCAGGAACGATATTACGGGTATGATGTCATCATGGGCCCTTACAGTATACCACAGATTTTAGTTTAGTCAGCTGGTTAAAGAGGATTGTTTTGTCCTCCAGAGTAAACCACGGCTGCGATCCTGAAATTAGTTATGAGATCATTTGGATTGCTGTTTAAGCGTATAATTTGATTGACAGAGGGAGTTCCACCATGGATGCCAGTAGAACGCTGGCTGCATTCACCGGAATGTGAAGCTGGCTTTTTAGAAATAATATGACCTGTAAAGCTGTTTTGCACCACTAAATCAGTGTCAAGCCAACATTAGTTATCTTGCCCATTGTAGCTTATAAACCAAACAAAGTCAACGTTCATAAAAGCTACTCTACTGGTGTGGTCACACGTTCCAGATAAAACGAGGGGGGGGGAAGCGAGGCTATTTCCTCTGGAAGAATTTGACCCACGGTTGCACGATCACACCTCCCTTTGAAGCTGTGGGTGCAGTCTGTCAGTGTGTGATCAAACACAAATGTGGGTGTCTCTTTTTTTGGTGCTGTTTGTTTTCCATGCGCTTAAACGAGGGATTGATGAATCGCACCTCTGCACTGAGGGCCCCCTGTGGAGTGGTCAATGATGCGCATACTGCGAGGGGTGGGGAGAACAATGGCACGGAGTTGGGATGGCCTGATCAGACTATCCTGATGCCATGAGAGCGCGCTGGAGCGATCAGACAAGGGGAAAGTCCATCCATTGCTCGTCGCAACCCGTTCACTACCGGATTTCCCCCAGTGTCTTTTAACTCCACTTCTACAGCGGAGCAGAACAGGTTGCTGACAGCTGCGGGGCACTTCCCAGATGTTGGTATCTGATAGCTTCCTTTAAATCCATCCGCATTCGCGCCTATGTCAGGTCTAATTGTGCATATGATAGCAGCCTACAGGAGTCTGTCTTACCTTTGCATACATCCACAAGCAGGCCTGTGGACTCCTTTTTTTTAATGAAATCTTAAAAATGCAACTTTAAGTTAGTGTAACTTGGTGAGATGGCGAAGGATCTGTGATCAGATCTCCCACTTAAAAAAAACCCCTTAAAGTAGCTGGGGTGGAGAAGGAGATTCTAAGAGGAGTTACGCAGTTAACACTTTTCCTTTGTGCCGTTTTCCTGCTCTTAATTACCTCCTTGAAGCTGCTGTCATGGTGCTTGTATGTTACTTGGAGAGTTCAGCAGCTCTGGGCGAGCAGAGGGGGGAATCTGAACCAGAAAAATGTCTGGGGTGGGGAGGGTGAAGTGCATTTTCTGCCCACGCTGCGTCCCCAGTCAAATCCCCTCCCCCTTGTTACCTTTAAATTTTTAATTTAAAAAAACCATTGTTGAATCTCCTGCCATCTTGTCTAGTTGAAGTCGGGGGCAGTAGAGGGCAGTCACAAATATCCTCAGCTCCAGCAGTTCCACTTTCGGTAGACATGCAAGCAAATGATCCCCATTGCAATCCGGATCCAAACACAGGTTTTGCAGTGGTTGCATCTCCTTAAGTAAAAATACAAAGTACAAAAATAATAATAATAATAATAATAATAATAAATAATAATAATAAAAAAATAAAAGTATAAAAAAAAAATAATCCTGTGAGCTTCCCAAAAGAAAGGCAGACTGTGCTGAGCCATCTTCTTTCTCTAAACAGAGCGTTTCACAAGGCACTTGAACATCGTTTCCATCTGCGCCTTCGATGACGAAATTTTGACCAAGATTTTCACTTCGATTGTTGACTGGCATTTTGGCAACGGATTCGACGTTGCATTTTTAAGGTATATTCTCCCTCATCTCAAAAAAGATTTCCACATAGCTGGGAAAGATGCAGAGGGAAGGACAGCCGAAATAATCAGGGGGTGGAGCAGCTTCCTAGGGAGGCAGAGCGCAAGAATCTGTGGCTTTCCAGTTTAGAAAAAAAGTATAAAATTCTATCGTGGCGGGGGGTGGGGGGCAATGCTCCCTCTAAGCTGTGGAGTCTTGTGAGCAAAAAGTGTACTTTGTGAGCTACTGGCATTAAAGTTGAGAGCAGCAATTTGGCTACTGCATAAATCAGTTTGCTCCAGAGCCCCATCCTTCCCCAGAGCCCCAAAATGCGTGAGCCAGAGGCTAAAGAACTGTGAGCTAGCTCACACTAACTCAGCTTAGAGGGAACACTGGTGGGGGCAATGATAAAACTTTATGAAATGAGGCATGATGTGTAAAAGATAACCCTTTTCTCCCTCTGCTAGAACTTATTGGTACGCAGTGAAGTTGAAGTTGAGAAGGTCAGACCAATAGAGGCCCTACCCACACATCTGAGTCCAGCAGCACCTTAGAGACCGACCCAATTTTGGGGATATGAGATTTTGAGAGTCAAAACAACAAGATTTTTGGCATATGAGCTTTCAAGAGTCCAAGGGAGTTTTGTCTCTCAAAAGTTCATACTCCCAAAATTTTGTTGGTCCCTAAGGTGCTACAGGACTCGAATCTGGGTCCAGACCAACACAAGCTACACTCTGAAACAATGGTCCCTACCTGGAGGGTAGAAACCGAAATGAGGAGATGTTTGTGATAATGGGGAGAAGGTGGACAGGATTGGTGAGACTGAGCTTACAAGTGAGACGGTGATGAAGAAGCGAGATTCTGGTGGTCTGAGGAAGGTTTTGGGGAGGGCTTTGCAGGAGGTCTTGGGAGCAGGTGGTTGGGCAGGGTGAGATGAGAAGAGGGGAATGGGGGACAGCAAGCCCTCATGGCCAGAGAGGGAGGAGAGAGCAAGGCCTCGTGGCCACGTTTCAGCATGTTTGTCTCTTCTTGAAGGCTTGGCAAAATGATGGTCCAGGCGACAATGAATATCTACAAGCTGGCTGTGGAAAACTTCCTCCCAACACCTTCCAAGTCTCATTATGTCTTCAACCTGCGTGATTTCTCCCGCGTGATACGAGGCGTGCTGCTGTGCCCACACACTCATTTGCAGGTGGGGCTGTCCTTCAGATGTCTCCGGGCACAGGAGTAGAGGTAGAATAGTAGAGTCACAGAGTGTGAAGGGGCCATATAGGCCATCTAGTCCAAGCCCCTGCTCAAGGGTTTGTCCAGCCGCTGCTTAAAGTCTGCCGGGGTGGGGGAGGCTCACCACCTCCCTAGGCAACTGAAGCCAGCCCCAGAAGCTGCTTTGCCACGGGGAGCAGTCTGCTAGCCACGGCACAGCAGATCCTGGGGCCAGCGTCTCGTGCTGCAGGAGAAGCCATTCCAGTCCGGTCTGCGTGCAGCAGGAAAAGACCTCCCTGGGCTGCAGGGAAACCGGGCTGGAGGAAAAGCCAAGCCAGCCCTAGGCTTTTTTTAAACCAGTATTTTGCTTCTCTACCAGAAAGGACTCCAATCTAGATTGGGGGATGGGGAGGAGCAGAGAACAGTGGACCTGGACAAATTCGGGATTTTCTGGAAAATCCCAGATCCAAATACCATACTGGTGTTGGGATCCGGGATTTTTCAGAAATACTGAATTTTTTTTTAGTCCAATAGACCCAAACCAAAAAATACCAATTTAAAAAAATTGCACAGGAGGGCTTGAAATCTCTTTTCTGTTTGACGGCCGCAAGCGGGTCCTAGAGGGAAAGATGCAGCCCCAACATTTGACTGTATGTTAAACTGTCTGACCCATGACAAGAAAAACTGAGAAGTTAAAATACTGGTTGAGAAATTAACATACTACAGGAAATCTAGATTTCCCAGATCCAATTTCTGCAAGTCAAAGTTCTGAGTACTGCGCTCATACATGCGTGGTGATTTGGGCTGCCTTCCTTGTGACTCAGGAACTTGTGGCAATTGAGTGCAGCATGGCCCATTTTATAATTTATTGGGGGGGGCAGGGTTTAAATGCTGAGGAAGAGGTACAAGCAGGTCTTGTCATAGAACCATAGAGTTGGAAGGGGCCGTACAGACCACCTAGTCCAGCCCCCTGCCCAGTGTAGGACCAGCCTCTCCCAACACCACCAACCCAGAGGGAACATTCTGCCTCTGCAATGGCCCTCTGAGTGCCCAACTTCTTGCCTGTCCCATCTGCAGTGCAGCACTGGGGACTTACTTCTGCAAAGGAAGTTTCACTGTTCACTGTTCCCCCCCTTCCCCGGTCTAGATTGGGGTCCTTTTTGGTAGAGAGAAAAGAGGACTTGCTGACTTCCTTCCAATCACTGCCCACCTATCCCCGCCATTTTTATGCCTCCTTCCTCTGCTTCAGCTCCAGGAAAGTTTTCATGGTTATTTCATGACTTCTGTCCTGGATGTATTTCCTTCCAAGTGGTGAAATGCTGAAGAGCCCTGAGAACACCCCCTAACACAAGAGGTGTGGAATCAGTATTTCACTCCATCAGTTCAGTCCACAGCCAGGCTGAGGTTTCCGGGAAGACCTATGCTGCTGGAGGCCAGATGTGGAGCATCTCCCTTTTGGCAGTGCAATTGCTGCAATGACTGAGCCGTTTGCCCTTTAGCTGTAGGAAAGCCCAATTGTGTGATGAATCAAGAGGGCCAGAACTCCATTTCATATGCTGGAGGGAGTCAGGATTTGACACCTAGCTAGCTGTCAGGGAAGAGGAAGGGGAGGGCGGTGGTGGTAAGTCCTATCCATATTTGGTGGCCCATTCCAGTGAGGGCTTCTCCCCATCTGACACCTCCTGGGAGACCTTTGCAGCGCCCCCCCCCCCCTCAATGCTCACTGATTCTTGTTAATGTCACTGGAAAGGTTTGCAAAAGCCAAAGGTCAAGATGGAATGGGATTTGGGTTTTGAATGTTTTTTGTGTCTGGCTTTGCGGTTTCAAACCCCAGCACATAATTTTGTTCCTGTCTCTTCAACAGGATGGAGAAAAACTAATCAGGCTGTGGATTCATGAAGTTTATCGCGTCTTCTATGACCGCTTAATTGATGCAGAGGACAGACAGGTGTTCTTTAACATGGTGAAGGAAACAACTTCTAACTGCTTCAAGCAGAGCGTTGATAAGGTATGTTGGGCTTCAAGCAGAGAGTTGTTTGGATACTAGGGGAGTAGCAGCCACACAAGCAGAATAATGTGAAATCTCCAGGTTTTGCTCATCTTACACAAGGCTCCCACATTTCAGGCACAATAGTGACATTCTCCTCTACATTTCCAAGCAGTGAGAAATTCCAGAGATAGTGCCCATATCAACTACACGTCCCATTGTGTCTTTAGCGTGAACAATAAAATTACACATCAGAACATAACACAAGAAGCTCCTGAGCTCCACAGAAGGAAGGGACAGCAATGTGGAACAGTGCAACAGTGGAACCAGCTGCCTAGAGGGGTGGTGAGCTCCCCCTCCCTGGCAGTCTTTAAGCAGCGGCTGGACAAACACTTGCCAGGGATGCTCTAGGCTGATCCTGCATTGAACAGGGGGTTGGACAAGATGGCCTGTATGGCCCCTTCCAACTCTGTGATCCTGTGATTCTATGTAATAATACCTGGTTCCTCATCCACATACACCACTTCCTGATACGTAAAGAGCAGTAGCAGCAGATGAAACCAAATTACATGGTATTTGTTTGATCTCCCGTATAGGTACTAAGTCATTTATCACCCACTGGGAAAATCAGCGATGACAATATCCGAAGCCTGTTCTTTGGCGACTACTTTAAGCCATCGAGTGATAGAAGAATCTACGATGAAATCACAGATTTGAAGAAGCTGACATCAGTCATGGAATACTATCTGGAGGAGTTCAACAACATCAGCAAGGCGCCCATGTCTCTGGTCATGTTTAAATTTGCTATCGAACACATTTCGAGGATATGCCGAGTGTTGAAACAGGATAACGGCCACTTGCTGCTGGTTGGCATTGGTGGGAGCGGCCGGCAGAGTGCCACCAAGCTGGCTACCTTCATGAATGCCTTCGAACTCTTCATGATTGAAATCACAAAGTTCTACGGCACAAATGAGTGGAGGGAGGACATCAAGAAGGTGATGCTGCAGTCGGGAGTGGCCAGTAAAAGCACCGTGTTCCTGTTTTGTGATAACCAGATCAAGGATGAGTCCTACGTGGAGGACGTTAACATGCTTTTAAACACCGGAGACGTACCCAACATCTTTGCTGCGGATGAGAAGGCTGAAATCGTTGAGAAAATGCAGAGTGCAGCAAGGACAGAAGGCAGAAGAATCGATGCCACTCCTTTGGCCATGTACAACTTCTTTATCGAACGGGTGAAGAAGAATTTGCATATAGTCTTAGGTATGAATCAAGTCGTTTCCCTTCCTCTTGGACATTTCTTTTTCTTACTTGTTACTGGGTCAGTAACTTAGTTGAAAAATGCATCTTTTCCTTTTCCCTCCCTCCCGCAGCGATGAGCCCAATTGGAGACGCATTCCGGAATCGCTTGAGAATGTTCCCTTCACTCATCAACTGCTGCACAATCGATTGGTTCAAGACCTGGCCCAAGGATGCTCTAGAAATGGTAGCCAACAAGTTCTTAGAGGACATGAAGCTGGAAGACGAAATCAGGAAATCGTAGGTCATGAGATGTCTGAGGAGTTGGGTTTTTTCCTCTCGCTTACATGAAAATGTCTAAAGCTGGGTGGGGGCTATATTATTTTATAGATAATAAAGCTAAGCCCCGTTCCCTCCCCTTCCTCACCTCACTGAACGCTTGTTGGAAGCGTTTGAATCTCCTCCCCCACGTTCTCCGTTTGCTGTTAAAAAGAACAAAGTTCTACCCACCCAACCAACAGTTTTACATATAAACTGATGGAGGCACACTTATGTGTCTTCTCTCCCCCATCTGAGACTCAGACCCATCTGAGCCATCTTAATTAATGGCAGACAACCTCCGAATCGCCCACTAACACCGACATTTTCTGTAGGGTCGTGTCAATGTGTAAATACTTCCAAGAGTATGTGAGAGAGCTGTCTGTCAGCTATTATAGCGTCCTTCGGAGGCACAACTACGTAACACCAACGTCCTACCTAGAACTGATTCTGACTTTCAAGGCACTCCTAAACAGCAAAAGGCTGGAAGTTGATACAATGAGGAATCGTTACCTTGTGGGACTTCAGAAACTGGAATTTGCGGCCTCCCAAGTAAGTGTGGACTGCAAAAAATGGGCACCATGAATATCTGTAATATTGGGTTACAACAAAAGGGAAAGAAACCCAACCTGGAAATCAAAGTTAGGTACTCAAGAGGTTGAGTGGCAAGAACATAAAAATATATATATTTATTGCACAGTGCATCAGGTCAAAGTTAAAAACAACATGCATGCATAGAGAATATATACAGTGACTTTGTGACTTGTGAGCCGCCCTGAGCCCGCTTGCGGGGAGGGCGGGATAAAAATATGAAATAATAAATAAATAATTAATAATTAATTCTGGCTCACATTTGCACACACTGAGGAAATACAGCTACAGCCAAGGACAGAATATTGGTTCAGAGATATCAGAGTGCTGGCTCCTTATTTAATACAGGCTTGTCTTTCATTCTTTATTTGGAGCCTCATCCTGTAGTGAATTACCGTATTTTTCGCTCCATAAGACGCACCTGACCATAAGACGCACCTAGCTCTGCTCAGTGCCGTGGCTTGGGAAAGGTGAGGGGGGTTTAAGACGCACACACTTTCCCCCCCCCCCACTTTTTTGGGGAGAAAAAGTGAGTCTTATGGAGCAAAAAATACGGTATTTAAAACCTGCCTGGCCCCCAAAAATAAAAGATCTTCTTCGTGGTCTCTGTGCATCACACCTCTGGGATTAAGTGCGCCTGCGCCGATCCCGATCGGTAAACTTCAAAGCCTAACAGATTTTCGCGCCAGCTCCCCGGTCACGTGCACGTCCCACTGCGCATGACCCAGGGAGAGGCACGAGGATCCCGCCAGTTCTCTTCTGACCGCCGCGTCGTGAGGATCCCCTCTCCGCTTCGGTTGGTAGCTAACTTTCGTTTCCAATTGGAAAAAGCCTTTCGGACTGTTTTTTCTCCTCCTTTTTGACTCGGACTGTTTTTTGGACTCGCTACTGGACTTTCCTCGTTAACTCCCCGCTCGGCCTATGGCCCAGCGGTGGGACTTCTTTAAACGCTGTCTTGACTGCAGTAGTAAGATAGCGCCTCCGGACAAGCACTCGCTTTGCCTCCTGTGCTTGGGCGAGTCACACCGGGTAGACTCGTGCTCGAGCTGCGCTGCCTTCTCCAAGCAAACCCGCAAAAATCGAGCGGCAAGGCTGAGAGTGGCACTTTTGGAAGCAGCTCTTTCGCCGAAGATGTCTGCTACTGAGGCCTCAGCAGCATCGCCATCGGCCCCGACAGGCCCGGCATCGTCTCCGACGAAGAGCACCGTCGGTACCGAGAAATCGGCACCGAAACGATCCCTCCCGCTGCCGCACACTCCTGCAAAGAAACGCAGAGAGGGCAAGGAGGAAAAGGGCAAGCAAAAGCACAAGAAGCCGTCTAGTGCTCAGTCGACGCACCCCGCGTCTGACGTGACCCAGCGCGGGTCTCCACAGCTTGACCCTTCAGGGCACGAGCGTCCCCGGGGCAGCTCCATCTCCCCGATGCCGCAACCCATCCAGCTGACGGACTCGGATCCCGACATCGAGCTGACACAAGTCCCTCGAAGTAGCCCCAAAACCGGGCCCGATCTGTCACCGCCGCCGAGAGAGGAGCGAGACTGGCGTCTACCTCCCTCCTCTGTACCATGGGACGTCCGACAATGGCGGTACCTATATGGCTCCTCCTATCCTCCACCGCCGCAATGGTACCCGGCGGAATGGGACCGTCAGTCGACATCGTCCAGAGTCTCACGATGCCGAGACCCACCGGCTCCGAGACATCCTCCGTCACCGATGCCGAAACCGTCACCGATGCCGAGACCGATGCCGAGACCGCCACAGACCCCACCCGATGTCGACCTCCCTCCGTATCAACCAGACCCGTCAAACCCCATGTCGCCTTCCGAACACTCCCACTTGTCGATACCGAACTCTTCCGCTTCATCCGATTCCGAAGAGGAATCCCCTACCCATCCGTCACCATCCCCCGATGTCGCTGACAACCTACCGATTTCCCCTTCCGAAGATGTGAAATCCTACGGGGAGCTTATTAAAAGAATGACTCACTCCTTGGCCCTGGCTACAATCCAACCAACCCCTGCCGCTACCGATGCCATCTTCGACATCGTGCAAATGGATACATCCACAGCAGTAGCCTTGCCATTGATTTCGGTGCTTCTGAACACCGCTAAAGAATCCTGGGGACACCCCTCATCGACCCCAATCTCTAGCAAGAGATTGGATCACATGTACAGACTCCAAGAACCTGGAGCTGAATTTCTGTTCATCCATCCCAAGCCCAACTCAGTTGTAGTGACACCTTCAACTAAGGGCCGTAGTGGACACTCCTCCCCCTTGACAAAGAGGGACGGAAACTGGATTCGTTCGGAAGACGTTTTTATTCAGCAGGGGCATTAGGCATCAAAACTGCAAACTATACAGCTTGTATGAGTCAATATCAATACTCCCTATGGGAACAGATGACACCGCTCCTGGCACACCTTCCTGAAGACAAACAGCGTCTTGCCAGGAAAATCCAGAAAGAGGGCATGGTCTTGGCCAAACATCAGCTAAACGCATCCAAACACGTTGCAGATGTAACTTCCAGATCGACTGCGCTTCCACAGGACACTAAGTCACTGGTCGAAGATCTTCCTTTCGAAGGCGAGGGACTGTTCAGTACTACAACAGATACAGTCCTTCACGACCTGGACAAAAGCATGAAAACGTCACGTAACTTAGGTGTCTCTCAGCCGAGGCAACAGAAGCACCTACAAAAAGTTCCGCATGACCACCCTTCAGACCATTCTGCCACTGCTAGAAGCCAATGTGTGGATGGTGACGCTGGACTTAAAAGACGCATACTTCCATGTGACGATCCATCCGTCTCACAGACCGTTCCTACGCTTCGCGGTCGGTCCGTGTCACTTCCAATACAAGGCCCTTCCCTTTGGCCTTTCTACGGCTCCTCGTGTTTTCACGAAGCTCATGGCAGTGGTGGCAGCTCATCTCCGGCTTCAAGGTGTCCAACTCTATCCGTATCTGGACGACTGGCTGTTGGTCGCGCCCTCCGCGACAATTCTACAGAACCAAATTTCAGTAACCCTCAGTGCCCTAGACTCCCTAGGGCTAACAATAAATCTCAGAAAGTCCATGCTCATACCCTCCAGACGAGTGCAGTTCATCGGAGCCATTTTGGACTCCCTGCAGTGCAGGGCCTTTCTGCCCCCCAACAGGGCAGCGGACATAGTCTCCCTCCTCCAATCTATCCGGAAGGACAAGGAGACCACGGCCAGGCAAATACTCCGCCTGTTAGGCCTGATGGCCGCAACCACGGCGGTGATTCCGTTCGCCAAGCTAAGGATGAGGCCATTACAACTATGGTTCTTGAGACGCTTCCGTCCCAGCATCCACCTCCTCTCCAAATTTTTCCGACTCTCGGACCAAATATTGGAAACCCTGACGTGGTGGCTGTCACCTCAGAATCTACACTCAGGTGCTCCTTTCCGACTCCCGCCCCCCTCGGCAACCATCACCACGGATGCCTCCCTATGGGGCTGGGGAGCTCACCTGGATGGTGTTGGTGTGGGCGGCAAGTGGGACCCTGCTGTAGCCCACAACCATATCAACTTCCTGGAGCTTCTGGCAGTTCTCTACGCAGTAAGATCCTTCCGTCAATCCCTGTCGGGAAAGACGGTGGCTGTTCTTACAGACAACACGACCACCATGTATTACATCAACCGGCAGGGTGGAACGGTCTCCCGTGGACTCTGCTGCCTAGCCATCGAGCTTTGGGATGAATGCCAATCCATCGGCATTCATCTTGTAGCAAATCACCTCCCAGGACTGCTCAACACCCAAGCAGACTTCCTGAGCAGGGGAGGAGCATCCCTACACGAGTGGGAATTGAACCCTCTTTACCTGACCCCGATCTTCGATCGCTGGGGTCACCCCTCAGTGGACGTGTTCGCCTCTTGGGAGAACAAGAAATGCCATCTCTTCTGCTCCAGAGCCGGCGCGGACCCAACATCCCTCGGGGACGGCCTCCTTCTCCAGTGGACGGGGAGACAGCTGTACCTCTTCCCCCCGATCCCCCTGATACCGAGGGTAGTTCACAAACTCATGTCGGAGCGACCATGGGCGATTCTCATCACGCCGTGGTGGCCGAGACAACCGTGGTTTCCCACGCTCCTTCATCTCTCCCTAGGAGTCTATCTCCACCTCCCAACACTCCCAGACCTTCTCTGGATGCACGGAGGTCAAGTGCTCCATCACGATGTTCCCAAGTTGAAGCTCACAGCGTGGATGCTTCAACCTCAGATATAGAATCACGCATTGCACAGGTTCTCTTGAACTCACGCAAGCTGTCCACACGCCACTCCTATGCAGCAAAATGGAATAAATTTTTAGCCTTTCTAGCCTCTACAGGGCGGCCTACCGTTCCTGCCACCCTTAATGACATTTTTGGTTTTCTGTTGTCCTGTTCGGATAGAGGACTGTGCCACTCTTCTATAAGAGTCTACCTGTCGGCTATCTCAGTCAACCATCCTGAGATCGGAGGATACTCAGTATTCTCTCACCCGACTACAAAACAATTCCTTAAAGGAATGCGTTGCCTCTATCCACCAGTACGGGCACCGGTTCCAGCATGGGACCTACCCCTGGTTCTTACCAAGTTAATGGGCAAACCGTTTGAACCCATGGCCTCTTGCAGCCTCCAACTCCTTTCGTGGAAGGTTGCGTTTCTGGTGGCCATCACGTCTGCTCGGCGAGTGAGTGAGCTTTCAGCGCTTCGTTGCGACCCGCTGTATCTCACTTTTCACCACGGAGCAGTTACCCTGGCTCCTGATATCGCCTTCCTTCCCAAGATAGTCTCGGACTTCCATGTAGGGGCAGACATCTCGTTACCTGTGTTTTTTCCTGAACCCCAGGACCTGGCACAATGCAGTTTACACACTCTGGATGTCAAGAGAGCTCTTTCTTTTTACTTGCACCGGACAAGATCATTTCGCAAGTCTCCGGCTCTCTTCGTCACCTATGCCTTGCCCAAGCAGGGACAGAAACTATCGTCTCAAAGACTCTCGAAGTGGATAGTTGAGATGATAAAACTGGCCTACCTCCTGGCCAAGAGGTCACTGCCAGCATCCCTCCGGGCACACTCCACGAGAGCTGTGGCTGCTTCCACGGCATTCCTCAAGGGCATCCCCCTGGGAGACATCTGCAATGCTGCAACGTGGGCGTCTCCTCACACGTTTGTGAAGCACTACGCCCTAGATGTCCGCGTCCATCAACGTACTGTGGTGGGCTGTGCAGTTCTGCAAGCAGCTCAGATGTGAGACCTCCAGCACCCACCTCCAGGTATGTGGTGTGTTTATTGCTCGCTATTCTCCCAGAGGTGTGATGCACAGAGACCACGAAGAAGATATACAGGTTGCTTACCTGTAATTGTAGATCTTCGAGTGGTCATCTGTGCATTCACACCACCCGCCCTCCTTCCCCTCTGCTTTCGGTCTCCCTCAAAAATTTTTCTTGGGGGCTGTTAGCAGCGGTCAGAAGGAATTGGCGGGATCCTCGTGCCCCTCCCTGGGTCATGCGCAGTGGGACGTGCACGTGACCGGGGAGCTGGCGTGAAAATCTGTTAGGCTTTGAAGTTTACCGATCGGGATCGGCGCAGACGCACTTAATCCCAGAGGTGTGAATGCACAGATGACCACTCGAAGATCTACAATTACAGGTAAGCAACCTGTATATACTTTACTTTTTATCTGTGTTTCAACATGGTTTCAATCACTGAAGAAGGCCCTTAGGGCTGAAACATGTCTGGCTTAGTGGTCACATATCTTTATGTGAAACCACTGTTAACATCCTGTTATCACTGTATGTGCAACTCCACAATCGGTTGCAGGGTGTCTGTCGTGGGGAGGGGAAGGGAAAGGAGTTTGTAAGCTGCTCTGAGACTCCGAGTGAAGGGCGGGGTGTAAATCCAATCTCCTCCTCCTTCTGCTTTTCTTGTTCTTCTTTGACATTTTTATTCTCTACGTATGTGTATTGTTTTTAACTTTGGGCTGGTGGACTATCTGTAATATTGTCCACGATAATCATTGCAACCTTAGCACTCCCCATTAATTGGGCCATTCAGAGGCTAACTACCTATACTTCACTGTTACCATTTGCTGGCAGTTCCTATTTCCTGGTGCCCACACTTGATAAATCATTGGGCATGCATGTCATGTGAGGTCAAGGCACTTCTGACTTATGGCAACTCATGGCTGCCCTTCCAAGTCTCAGTCTCCTGATTCCTTGGTTGCAGTCCCCCTCCTGGTTGAGGACTGGGCCAAGGAATAGAAGATTTCAGTTTTGTAATTGTTGTAAATCATGTAATTCCTCCATAGTCATTACTTTTGTCTTCTTGATGTTCAGTTATAATCCTGCTTTGACGCTTTGTTCTTTAACCTTCATCGGTAGTCATTTCAGGTCTTCACTATTTTCTGCCAATAATGTGGTGCCGTCTGCATATCTCATATTGTTAATGTTCCTTCCACCACTTTTTACTCCACCTTCATCTAAATCTAATCCAGAGACTTTATCTTTTATCCTTCATTTCATCTGATGTTTCTTAATGGGGGCTATACAGCACTCCATGGGGGATCTACAAATCGTCGGGGGCATTCTATTAAAAGCAACACTGGAAGATAACAATCACAGAATTATGCTTAAAGTGCAGTTCTGCCCTTGGCTGCATTTTGATCAGAGTAAACATGCAGAGGACCGTTATGTACGTGTTATAAAGTGACACAAATACTTTAACAGTATTTAATGTTTAAAAAGACGTAACTTAGGATGCTTTTGAGAAAACAATAGGGTTCCACTACTGCCCTTCTTTTGTGAATAACTCACATTTGAACTCTGTTGTCACCTCATATTTTGTTTTTTACAGTTTTTTTCCTGAAATAGCATCAGCTTTACATAAACACACTGTCAGGGTTCTCTTCCCCTCCCCCTGTTTTTTTCCTGGGTGTCCTCTTTAGGTCGCTGAAATGCAGAAGGAGCTGACAGCTCTTCAGCCTGAACTGATTAAGACCTCTGCCGAAACAGAGAATATGATGATACACATAGAAAAAGAAACAGTCGAGGTGGATGCAAAGAAGGAGCTGGTGGCCGCTGATGAAAAGGAGGCCAATGAGGCAGCAGCTGTCGCCCAGGCCATTAAGGTACTTGGCTCTACACAGGCCACCGAGCAGAGCTTGGCTTGCCAGTGATGCTCTTGAATAAATGAGCAGTTAGAAGAGCAGGATAAAAAGTCCCCCACAAAACAATGACATGTATTACACCGTCTGTGTTTGCTATTTCCCGTGACATTCAGATGTATCAAAGTTTTACATCCTATATAACATAAGAACAGAAGAGAAACCAGTGTTGGATCAGGCCAGTGGCCCATCCAGTCCAACAATCTGTCACACAGTGGCCAAAAACAGCAGGTGCCCTCTGGAGGTCCAGCAGTGGACACTAGAAGCCCTCCCACTATTGCCCCCCCCAAACACCAAGAATACAGAACATCACTTGCCCCAGACTGAGAGTTCCACATAAGAACCCATCCAGTCCAACACTCTGTCACACAGTGGCCAGAAACACCAGGTGCCATCAGGAGGTCCAGCAGTGGACACTAGAAGCCCTCCCACTATTGCCCCCCCCCAAACACCAAGAATACAGAACATCACTTGCCCCAGACTGAGAGTCCCTATCTATACCTTGTGGCTAATAGCCACTGATGGACCTCTGCTCCATACGCTTATCCATGCTTGTAGCCGCCACCACCTCCTGTGGCAGTGAATTCCAGTATATACTGTGCAGCAAGGATGGATAAAAATCAGTGGCTGACAGAAACTCAGAGTGGGCAAGAGAAAGATTTAAACCTCAGCAACATAGCCACAAGGAAGAGGGGAGCTGAAACCTTCCAGTTTGGTGTAGTGTTTAAGTGCGCGGACTCTAATCTGGGAGAACCGGGTTTGATTCCCCACTCCTCCACTTGCACCTGCTGGATGACCTTGGGCAAGCCATAGCTCTGGACCAGCTGTTCTCTCAAGGGCAGTCGTCTCAGAGCTCTCTCAGCCCCACCCACCTCACAGGGTGTCTGTTGTGGGGAGGGGGAGGGAAAGGAATTTGTAAGCCGCTCTGAGACTCCAAGTGAGTGAAGGGCGGGGTATAAATCCAATATCTTCTTCTCTTCTTCTTCTTCTTCTTCCTGGCTCACAGTTCCCTCGCCTGAAACTCCTTCTCTCTCCATGAGCAGAAAGTAATCCCTGATGGGAGAAAAACAGGTGGAGAGAAGTGATGGGTGGGGAGGCTTAAAACCCCACTAGACTCACTTTCAATTTTGGGTGAAAGAAACTTTTATAATGGCTCAGGGGGCGGGAGACATAAACACCATGCTTCTGTTTACCATTTATTCACTCTACCTACTTCCCAACCCCGGCGTTAGCCAGTGGAGTGGCATACAGAAGAGAGTTAGTCTCTCCTCTGATTTATCGTCACAACAATCTTGTTCAGCGGCATGCCCAGCTGGCCCAAGCTCTCCATGTTTCATGAAAGCAGGGGTTTGAACCAAGGTCTCCCTGGTCCCAGTCCCACATATTCTTCTGCGCAGTATTAGCAACAGTCCCTGGCTATTGCACCAAAGCCAATTCTGCCAATATTGAATTGGATACCTCAAATCCTTTGTGCCAACGATGGCACTTCCTTTCCGTGCAAAGAGTCTTCTGAGAACACAAGAAGCTTTTTCTCTTGTGCTGGCTGAAGGCTCCTTGGCCCGGAGGAAAGTGCCACCCACCGTTAGTGGAATGGGCCTGCAGTATCCTCCCCATTGGTGTTTTACGGACCAGCGCAGAATGCTTTGTAGCAGACACTGACTGCTTGGCAAAGTTACGTTTGATGTGATTACAGGAAGAATGCGAAGGGGACCTCGCGGAGGCCATGCCGGCTCTGGAGGCTGCCCTCTCAGCTCTCGACACTCTGAATCCTGCAGACATCTCCCTTGTGAAATCCATGCAGAACCCGCCAGGCCCCGTCAAGCTCGTTATGGAGAGTATTTGTGTCATGAAAGGGATAAAACCAGAGAGGAAGCCGGACCCAACCGGAAGCGGTAAAACTCTGGCCAGGAGAGCCCGCGAAGCGTTTGGGTTTTGTCACGTGCCCCTTGGAGGCGCTATGCCTCCTTTCCTATCTGCTTTGATCTAGTAAAAATCTCTAGACACTAGAAAAATATCTTAACACTTGGAAATGCATAAAACCCATCAGACATTTTGAATTTTGAGGGAGCCAGTCTGGTGTAGTGGTTAAGAGCACAGACTCTAATCTGGGAGAACCGGGTTGATTCCCCACTCCTCCGCATGCAGCTGCTGGTGTGACCTTGGGTCAGTGACAAGTTCCTTCAGAGCTGTTCTCTCAGGAGCAGTCCTCGAAAGAGCCCTCTCTCAGCCCCACCTAACTCACGGAGTGTCTGTTGTGGGGAGGGGAAAAGAAAGGAGATTGTAAGCCACTCTGAGACTCCCTTGAGTAGTGAAAGGTGAGGTATAAATCCAATCTCATCTTCTTCTTCTTTATAACCCACATTAAAGAAAGTTGTTTTATTGCTACTGATTTCAACAGCATTGAATATGAATTCTGTTTAGGATGGCACTGTAAGATTTCTTGAACTGGCTCACAACCCAAAAAAGAAAGTAGAGAATGACTAAAAATAATTTTTTTTCTGAAAAAGTTGTGGTGTTTTTGTGTGTGTTTTTACAACATCTCTCCTGTATGATAAGTCTTTTTAAAATTTATGTGAAATGCAGGTAAAATGATAGAAGACTACTGGGGTAGTTCCAGAAAGCTTCTTGGAGATCTGAAGTTCCTTGAGGGCTTAAAGACTTACGATAAAGATAACATCCCTCCGGCTGTCATGAAAAGGATCCGAGAGCGGTTTATCAACCACCCAGACTTTCAGCCTGCTGTCATTAAAAACGTTTCATCCGCCTGCGAAGGCTTATGCAAGTGGGTCAGAGCCATGGAAGTATACGATCGTGTTGCGAAGGTGGTGGCCCCAAAACGTGAACGGCTGAGGGAGGCAGAAGGTTTGCTCAGTATACAAATGCAGAAGCTGAACACGAAGCGTGCGGAACTGAAGAACGTGATCGACCGTCTCCAGGCACTAAACAATGAGTTTGAAAACATGAACAACCGGAAGAAAGAACTGGAACATAATATTGAAATATGCTCTCAGAAGCTGATACGGGCTGAGAAGCTGATCAGTGGCTTAGGAGGGGAGAAGGACCGGTGGACAGAAGCTGCCCGTTTATTGGGTATCCGATATACAGACCTTACTGGGGACATCTTGTTGTCTTCAGGCACAGTGGCATATTTGGGAGCCTTTACAGTAGATTACCGTCTCGAGTGTCAGAAAAAATGGCTGACGTTGTGCAAAGAGAAGGAAATCCCATGTTCCAACGATTTCAGCCTTAGTAACACTTTAGGGGATCCAGTCAAAATCCGTGCCTGGCAGATTGCTGGATTGCCAATCGATTCTTTTTCCATTGACAACGGTATCATCGTTTCCAACTCAAGACGATGGGCTTTAATGATTGACCCTCAAGGGCAAGCCAACAAATGGGTCAAAAATATGGAAAAGGGCAATAAGCTTTCTGTTATCAAGTTGTCTGACACCAACTATGTCAGGGCGCTGGAAAACGCGATCCAGTTTGGGACCCCCGTCTTGCTTGAAAATATTGGTGAGGAGCTAGATGCTTTCTTGGAGCCCGTGTTGCTAAAGACAACTTTCAAGCAGCAAGGGGTTGAGTACATGAGACTCGGAGAAAATATCATTGAGTTCTCAAAAGATTTCAAGTTGTACATAACAACTCGCTTAAGGAATCCTCATTATCTTCCTGAAGTGGCTGTGAAAGTTTGCTTGCTCAATTTCATGATTACACCTTTAGGGCTTCAGGACCAGCTTCTTGGGATTGTGGCTGCAAAGGAAAAACCGGAGTTGGAAGAGAAGAAGAACAAACTGATCGTTGAAAGTGCAGCTAACAAGAAGCAGCTGAAGGAGATAGAAGATAAGATCCTTGAAGTCCTTTCCAAGTCGGAAGGGAATATCTTGGAAGATGAGACAGCAATTAAAGTCCTGTCTTCCTCCAAAGAGTTGTCGGAAGAAATCTCTGAGAAGCAGGAAATCGCCACTGTAACTGAGATGGAAATAGATGCAACTCGAATGGGATATAAACCTGTGGCTGTTCACTCCGCAACTGTTTTCTTCTGCATCTCTGATCTGGCAAACATTGAGCCAATGTACCAATATTCCTTGATTTGGTTTATTAACCTGTACGTGCAGTCCCTGGCAAATAGCAGGAAAAGTGAGGTTCTGGAAGAGAGGATCGACAACATCATCCAGCACTTCACTGTGAGCATCTACAACAACGTCTGCCGATCTCTGTTTGAGAAGGACAAACTTCTTTTCTCCCTCCTCTTGACCATCGGCATAATGAAAGGGAGAGATGAGGTCGATGACGAAGTGTGGCGTTTCTTACTAACAGGAGGGGTTGCTCTGGACAATCCTTATCCTAACCCTGCTCCAGAATGGTTGTCTGAAAAATCCTGGGCTGAAATCGTTCGTGCATCAGGTCTCAAAAATTTACATGGGCTGATGGATCATGTTGAATCCAACATCACAGAATGGAAAGCAATTTATGACTCTGCCAAGCCACATGAGGAGGAATTCCCAGGCGACTGGAGCCTGGCCATAGGTCTCGATCGCTTGGTCATCCTCCGTTGTCTAAGACCGGATAAAATTGTCCCAGCGACCCAGAAATTCATTTCATACAACATGGGAAGAACATACATTGAACCTCCTACTTTTGACCTATCAGGAAGTTACAATGACTCTCATTGCTGCGCACCTCTGATTTTTGTATTGTCGCCAGGTGCGGACCCCATGGCAGGTAAGGATTTTGAAATAACAATATGAAATAGTATTTGTTCATGGTAAGAATGCACCGTTGTTTTTGAACAGACCATGCCAGAGCCATGGCTCTGTCGTGAGCGGCAGCAGGATCATTACCAGCAGCAGATCCTCCCACCTCTGTACTTATCCCTCATTTTATGTTGAAGAACAAATCCTTGCATTAGAATAAGGGTGCATTTGGTGTGCAATCTCCTGATAAGGTCCTTCCCTCTAGAAACTGTGCAGATGTTGGGATGGAGCAGCAGTCACCCAAATCTCCTATGCACTGTAGCTGTGTGCTGGCAAGAACTTGCTGTTATTCAAGGTTATCGCTTGATGCGTATTGAACAGAGAGTTTGCACATTAAGGCTTCTACTGAATCAGACCATTGGTCCATCTTGTTAGTATCAGCTACTCTGGTTGACAGAGCCATCGACAGTTTGTAATACTGGAGCAGGGAAGTTTGTATGGTGATCCTGGGAATTAAAAGAGAGGTGTGATACTTGTAGGTGGGCCCGCCAGCCTGAGGAGACACACCATGGATCCCATTAAATGGGCTCTAGCTTGCAAAGCTACATTTATTTATTTGTAGAATAACTATATCCTACAGAACAGTCAGCCCAGTGGCAAAAGTACAGCAATTACCAAAACTTCAGCAAGCAAAAATAGCATTAAAAATGTATTATTTATCAAAATCTAGCAAAAGAGTGGACTGTGAGGAACAGAACTCAGCAAAAATAAGCTGGAGTGGACAGAAATTTGGGGAGGATGTTTTTGAGACTCTTAACTGTTGCATAAATGCGTTTTGGTCTCTCGAGTCACATTTACCCTATAAAAAAGAGAAAACACTGTGTTTGTCAGAAATTGTTCTTGTATACATATCCCCCATCCCCCCCCCCCCCCCCCCCCACTAGGTTTGTTGAAGTTTGCTGATGATCTTGGCATGGAAAACATTCAGACGATTTCGCTTGGCCAAGGTCAAGGCCCCATTGCAGCCAAAATGATCGATAAAGCGATTGTTGAAGGGACGTGGGTCGTGTTACAGAACTGTCATCTGGCAACCAGCTGGATGCCTGCTTTGGAGAAAATCTGCGAAGAAGTCATAGTGCCCGACAATACCCACGAGAAGTTCAGGCAAGAATTTAATCTTCTCTCTTAATGCTGGATAAAAACAGAAGGCCTCTCATTACCTGAGCGCCAAGCATCCAGGCACGCTAGTCAAGTCCCAAGAGAGCCAGCCTCTTCTGAGCCTTCTTGTTCAAACACAGGCTATCTATGTAAGCACCGTGTTAGTCAAACACCTGATTTTCCAAATGTTTGGGTCATTCCTGTCACTCAAACCATATTGCAATGTTTGTTCATTGCGGCTGTCGGTTGAAAAAAAAGCAGAGTATGATGTCCAGCAGCAACTGCCGTGTTTTAGAGAAGAACCAAGACAGTTCTTTACAAGACTTTGACAGACTTTGGTCAAAGGAGAACGGTCAAAGTCTTGTAAAATCCAGCTTCTTCCAGGTTTGCATCAACTGCAGGTGAACATGTATTAGAAAAATGGCAGTTCTTCTGAACTCGTAAGACCAGGTTTTGTACATAAGAGATCGCCAAGAACCCTTCTCCTGCCATGCGGCTTTTCTAGGGACAAGGAGACATTCTTTTTTGTATGAAACAGCACTCAGTTACGTGGGTTCTCCACCTGCAGATCACAGACACAACTCCTGCAGCAAGAAACCAAATTTATTTCTGCTCTTTCCCCATCAGATTGTGGCTCACCAGTTATCCATCAGAAAAGTTTCCGGTCAGCATTCTCCAGAATGGAATAAAAATGACCAACGAGCCGCCAAAGGGCGTTAGAGCAAATCTCCTTCGATCCTACCTCAACGACCCAATTTCTGACCCCACCTTCTTTAACAGTTGTGAAAAGAAAGAAATGTGGCAGAAGTTGCTTTTTGGGCTTTGCTTTTTCCATGCTCTTGTGCAAGAAAGGAGAAACTTTGGCCCTTTGGGTAAGTTTTTCTGTGTTTTGCTCAATTTACTATTTGCCCAGAATGATGGATTTTTACACAGCAGAACTGCAGTCCCAAACCAACATGCAGGGAGAGACCATGGCTGCTTAGCTCTGAAGTTTTGCGAGAGATCACAGCAAAGCCTGGGTGCTGCTGTGTGGGTGGGAAAGTTCACATTTTCCTGAATATGTGTCGAGTTCTCTCAGTTCCCAGCTTCCATTTTTAAAAAAGTCTCTATCGGAAGAAAGCACATCTCTGCAATGAAATGGGATAGAGATTTACTTTTATAAAATGAAAACTGCAACTCAGAAAACTTGATGCATATTTTAGCATAGTGATATATTAATATAACTATAAAATCACCAATTTAAAAAAACTACCAGGGAGATGAGAGAGAGAGAGAGAGACTTCAGCCAGCTCTCAGCACTGCAGTCTGTTCCAAAACCAAGCCGTTGTTTCTTCCCAAACGCACACGCCCCTTTCCCCCAGGCCAGGAGAGGAGTCACCTCCAGCTTTCATCCTAAACCAGGACCCTTGTGAGACCCTCACATAGCAGTTAGCAGCCATTGAAGGAACATCAGCTGATCATTCTGGGCCATGAGCCTTCCAAAGGAATGGTCACTCATCAGCAGTCACAACAGTGCCAATCTTCTTATTCATTTTAAGGGCTGCTGCTGTCTGCTGTTTTAAATGAACAAACAGTGCAATCCCATGCACCGTTTACGCCTGTCTAAGCCTAAGGGGTTGCAGTGGCTCAAGTGCTTAAGATGCCGAACTACAGACCAGAAGGTCGGTAGTTCAGCAGTCCGAGACCCGAGTGCTGCATGACGGAGTGAGCTCCCGTCTCTGGCCCCAGCTCCTGCCAGCCTAGAGTTTGAAAGCAAGAAATTGCAAGTAGTTAAATAGGTACCACTTCAGTGGGAAGGTAATAGCGTTCTGTGTGCCTCGGCGTCTAGTCATGCCAGCCATATGACCACGGAAATGTCTTCGGACAGTGCTGGCTCTTTGGCTTAGAAATGGAGATGAGCACCGCATCCCTTGAGACGTATTCGACTGGCTTTCGAGCAAGGGAAAGCTTTACCTTTACCTTTAATCCGATAGACTTCATTGGAGTAATTCTGCACAGGATTTAATGGCCAGTGTCTCCGTGGTCTCTCGTCTGTGCTTCTAGTCAGACACTAAAACGAACAGAAGTTTTGTTTCTGTAGGAAACAAACATGAATTTTTGTCATTCTTATGTGGTCCCTCCTTCTTCCCCTTGCACACGGAGTGCAGTTTGGAGTTTTTAAACTCCTGTCTGCTGTGACTTCCTTATGTTTCTTCTCCACAAGCTGGGATTATAAACCACTGTTTGTTCCTGATTTAAAATTCTTGATGTGGGGAAACACCAAGATCCAATTTGTCCAGGGGCCTGAAGTAGGACATCATGACTAACTTAAGTTTGGAAATTTCTGAACTTGGGGGAGGGGGATTGCTCACGCTGGCCCAGTTCATGCCCGTCACCAGCAAACTGCTGTTTGCTCTTGACATCTGAAGGTTTTTAAAGCTACCTGTGCCTCACCAGAACCCTCAGTCTGTGGGTACCCCATTTCTAGCTAAGATTATCACCTCCCTTCTCTCTTAACACCCATTTTTCTTTTGAAGCTGCTAGAATGCCCTATGTTGCTTATTCTTGCATTGGCCAGGCTATTGGACCCCCCAAGGTCCCTTCCGGTTGGGACACTCTAGGGCTCTATCACTGCAGTCCAAAGTGGATTTGCACACTTTTAAAGCCATAGACTTCAGTGGACTTTAGAAAGGTGTAACCGTGCTTTGGCCTGTCTTGTAGGACATCTGAGATCTGATTCTCTTCCTACTGTGACCTTCAGGCATCTCTAGCATCCATGCTGACTTTCCCCCAGCGACCCTCCTTCCTTTCGGCTCTCTTTTTCTTCTCCTTTCTAATGTGTCTTGTCTTTCACTTTCTGCTGTCAGCCTGCAGGCAGGGCCTGTTTCATTCTTCATCTGTGTACAACACCAAATGATAAAATAAATAACACTAGTTGTAGGAATAATATTTATTTATTTATTTATTTATTTGTAACATTTATATCCCGCCTTGTCAGTTTTACAACCGACTCAAGGCGGCTAACAACATATAAAAGCATAAAAACAGGTTTACAGATTAAAACATTTAAACATTTAAAACAGCACTAAAATTAAATACCACAAGATGGCGACTTCCTAGCGCTCCGGTGGGTAACTGCAGCAGGGTGCGATCAACAGGGCCAGGGGGATGGTATAATCGGCTTTCTCCCCGGCGGCGGCCCCTATTTGAAAGCCTGGCGGAAGAGCTCCGTCTTACAGGCCCTGCAGAACTGCAACAAAACCTGCAGGGCCCTGATGTTATCCGGGAGCTCATTCCACCAGTAAGGGGCCGCCACCGAGAAAGCCCTGGCCCTAGTACAAGACAACCGGGCCTCCTTTGGACCGGGGTAAGTCAGGCGATTTTGGGTGCCCGACCTCAGTAGCCTCTGGGGCCTATATGGGGAAAGGCGGTCCCTCAAGTAGGCGGGCCCCTGATCATAATAGGAGCAAAGACTTCAAGATATTTAAATCTGAGTCCAGTGGGGCACCTTTAAGACCAACCAACCAAGTTTTATTCAGGGTCTGAGCGGTAGTGGGCCCCTGGACTCCAAACACGGTTCTTCTGCTTCAGGCCAACACAGCTGCCCACCTGAATCTATATTCAAGGTATTTGTTTAGTCAAACATTTGTTTAGTCAAACATTTACACGCCACCTTTCCACATGACTTACAGTGTCTTACAATATAGAATTAGAAACATAGATTTGTACAAATATAGAATTACAAACAAATAACAATAAAACCCCTTTTCCCCCCCCCCACCCTAATAACATGCCTTCAGTGTACATTCCATTGAAATCCCTTAAGGACATAAGAACACAAGAGAAGCCAATGTTGGATCAGGCCAGTGGCCCATCCAGTCCAACACTCTGTCACACAGTGGCCAAAAACAGCAGGTGCCCTCAGGAGGTCCAGCAGTGGGACCAGGACACTAGAAGCCCTCCCACTGTTGCCCCCTCATCATCAAGCTCCAAGAGTACAGTGCATCACTTGCCCCAGACTTAGAGTTCCTATCTATACTTTGTGGCTAATAGCCTCTGATGGACCTCTGCTCCATATGTTTATCTAATTCTCTCTTGGAGCTGTCCATGCTTGTAGCCTCCATCACCTCCTGTGGCAACGAATTCCACGTGTTCATCACTCTTTGGGTGAAGGACTTCCTTTTATCTGTTCTAACCCGACTGCTCAGCAATTTTATGAAGTTCCTATGAGTTCTTGTATTGTGAGAAAGGGAGAAAAGTACTTCTTTCTCTACCTGCTCTATCCCACGCATAATCTTATAAACCTCGATTGTGTCACCTCTCAGCCATCGTTTCTCCAAGCTAAAGAGCCCCAAGCGCTTCACCCTTTCTTCGTAGGGAAAGTGTTCCAACTCTTTTATCATTCTAGTTGCCCTTTTCTGCACTTTTTCCAATGTTATAATATCTTTTTTGCGGTGTGGCGACCAGAACTGTACACAGTACTACAAATGAGATTGCACCATCAATTTATACAGGGGCATTATGATACTGGCTAATTTGTTTTCAATTCCCTTCCTAATAACCCCCAGCATAGCGTTGGCCTTTTTCATTGCAGTCACACACTGTCTCGACATTTTCATTATCTACTACGACTCCAAGATCTCTCTCTTGGTCAGTCTCCACCAGTTTGGACCCCATCAGTGTGTATTTATAGTTAGAATTTTTGGCTCCAATGTGCATCACTTTGCACTTGGCCACATTAAACTCCATTTGCCACATTGACGCCCACTCGCCCATCCTTGACAGATCCCTTTGGAGTGCCTCACAATCCTCCCTGGTTCTCACTACCCTGAACAACTTCGTGTCATCTGCAAATTTAGCCACTTCACTGCTTACTCCCAACAAATCATTAATAAACAAGTTAAAAAGCATCGGACCGAGTACTGATCCCTGCGGTACTGTTATCCTGACTGCTTTATTAAATTATCAGTTTTGGGGAGTAATATGATTTAAATAAGCAGCAGTAGACAATAACAGGATAGTGCCTTTTTATACAGAGGCTGGGCCCCTCTCAGACTTCCCAAAAATAGACATGGAGACTCGAGTCAGTATCTTTAGTAAAGTCAATAAAGTCGTAAAGTCAGTAAAGAGTCTTTAGTTAACTTAATAATAATAAAAGTGATTCATTCAGATGTTGCAAAAATCATACATTCAATCATATAGATCTAAGAAATAAGATAGAGAAAAAGAGACAGTTGCATTAGCAGGTATTTGTTGGTTTCCTGTAGAAGGCAATATTTACCTCTCCAGTAGCTGGTGTGGTCCTTCTGGGAAAATAAAAGGGAGGCTGGGAGGAAGGGGGGGGGGGAGCAGATATGCTGCGCAGACCAAGAGTCTTGAAGGTAAGGGAGGGCAGGGGATCATCGAAGCAAGAGAGGTAGCTGGCTGCTGGAGCTTCCTTTTATTGTGGGGTGGTCTCTGGGGGCAGGCTTGGCCAGATGCCTGTCCTGAGACCAGCCCTTGCTGGTCCACCCACTAGCTCTCGTCCAGTAAGAGAAGGGGGGCTGGGCAATGTTACACTCTACCTAGCAAAGGTCAGATACTCCTCCAGCAGGACGATGACTCGTCTTTTGTCTTGCAGAAGAGATTAAGTTCTCTGGGCAGCCAAACTGGTTTTCAGCTGGTCAAGTCCATTGTTTCACGGGTCAAGGAATGTTGAAGGGGGGGTTGCAGCCTGCGATGTGTAAAGAACATGTAATGTAATGGAGTTTGTGAGCACATGTCCTTAGCCAGAGACAAGATGGCTATTATCTGTGTGAATGTCTTTGTGTTTAGGAGCAGCCTCCTGGAGGTGGCAACCTTGGAAAACGCCTCTGCTGGAGATGTCTGCAGCTGTTTTCTCCCTGTTTATTCCTTCTAGTTCCTCTCACACAATTAGCAACGCAGTCCATTTATCATCACTTATGGATAAGAGTGCAAAAGCACCTTGCAGGGCTTATAGTACCCCACTGCTTACCTCCCTCCATTGAGAAAATTTCCCATTTATACTCACTCTCTGTTTCCTTTTAAGTAGCCAGTTTTTGATCCACAAAAGGACTTGTCCTTTTATCCCATGATTATTGAGCTTATTAAGGAGCCTTTGATGAGGAACTTTATCAAAAGCTTTCTGGAAGTCAAGGTAAACAACATAGATTGGGTCCCCCTTGTCCACATGTTTGTTTACTCCCTCAAAGAACACTAACAGGTTAGTGAGACAAGATCTTCCCTTATAGAACCCATGCTGAGTCTTCCTCAAGAGATTCTGTTCATCAATGTGCCTACTAATTTTTTCCTTAATAACAGTTTCCACCAACTTACCCGGTATCGACGTCAGACTGACTAGCCTGTAATTTCCCGGATCTCCTCTGGAACCCTTTTTAAAGATAGGAGTGACATTTGCTACCTTCCAGTCCTCAGGAATGGAGGCAGATTTTAAGGAAAGATTACATATTTTTGTCAGGAGATCCACAAGTTCACATTTGGGTTCTTTCAGAACTCTCAGATGTATGCCATCTGGGCCCGGTGATTTATTTGTTTTTAAGTTGTCTATCAGACTTATGACCTCCTCTCTTGTCCCCTCAATCTGACTCAGGTCTTTTAACACCCCTCCCGAAATCAGCGGTTCTGGAGTGGGCAGGCACTTCTCATCTCCCACAGTGAAGACAGGCAAAAAATGCATTCAGCTTCTCAGCCATTTCCCTGTCATCCTTCAGTACAGCTTTTACCCCTTGGTCATCCAAGGGCCCCACTGCTTCCCTGGCTGGTTTCCTACTTCTAATGTATTTGAAGAAAGTTTTATTGTTGGTTTTTATGTTTTTTGCGATATGCTCCTCATATTCCCTTTTTGCCTGCCTGATCACAGACTTGCATTTTATTTGCCACAACCTGTGTTCCCTTTTATCAGCCTCACTGAGACTAGCTTTCCACCACTTAAAGGAATCCTTACCTTTTACAGCTTCCATTACTTTGTTTGTTAACCATGCAGGCTTTTTTTTATACCTGTTTGTGCCTTTCCTAACCCGCAGTATATATTCTGTCTGAGCCTCTAGGATTGTAATTTTAAATAGTCTCCAGGCTTCCCCAGTGGTTTTGACCCTTTCTACTTTTCCTTTCAGTTTTCTCCTCAGATGTCCCCTCATATCAGAGAAGTTACCCCTTTTAAAGTTAAAAGTGGTTGTGTCAGTCTTTTTGGGCAACTCCCTATTTATACAAATGTTGAACTCAATAACATTATGGTCACTGTTCCCAAGCAGTGCAATCACTTTTATATCTCTCACCAAGTCTACTTAGGACCAAATCCAGGATCGCCTCTCCCCTGGTAGGTTCCGTGACCATCTGCTCCATAGCACAGTCATTGAGAGTGTCTAGAGACTCAATCTCTTTTCCCCGACTTGAACACATATTGAACCAATCAATGTGCAGGTAGTTAAAATCATCTATTACAACACAGTTATTTCGTCTAGCCGCTATCTTTAATTCATCATTTTATAATCCACCTCTATCTTTTGATCTGGTGGGCGATAACAAACTCCCAATGTTAAGCTCCCTTATGAATAAAATCTCCTTCCAGTGTCTCCTAAATGTTTCCAGAGCAGGCACTCCCCTTCCCTCCTCAGGGAGCCCATTCCAACCAGTTGTAAACTATTTTCTCAAAAAAGAAGCGTTAAGAATACCTATTACAATCTGGCCACTACGATCAAAAAATCCTTATCAAAATTAACATTTAATAATAAAAGTAAGACTTACTGACACTCGATGTGTGATTAAATCAAAGGCGTTTTGTCGCTGGGAGCAGCATGTAGCCAAAGTGCATAAGCAGCCATCGAACCAGGGTTTGTTCTGGTCTGTGCTGTATATCCCAGAGCTCCGTCGCAGATTGGCACAAAACTGCTCTCGACTCCTTTGCGATCACACTGAGGTTTAGAAAAGCCCTGCTGGGTTTGACCCAAAGCCCTCTTAAAGGGTTGCCAACCTCCAGGTGTGGCCTAGAGTTCTCCTGGGTTAACTCCAGACTACAGAGATCAGTTCCCCTGGAGAAAATGACAGCGTTGCACAGACTCTGTGATACACAAGAGATTGGGGTCCCCAGCCTTTTGGAGCCTGCAGGCACCTGTGGATTTCTGGCATGGCATGGTAGGCGCAGCCTCAAAATGGCTACTGCAGCTTACCTTCAGTCACACAGTGAAGATCCTTTTGGCGGCTGCTGCCAAAGCAATGTTTTTAAAAATCTGCACAGCCAATCAAATCCCTAATGGCCAATCAGAAGGTTTGCCAGACAGAAGCCCCACCTGGCCCCACCCACTCCCTAAAAACACTTGGCAGGCGCCAGGGAAGGTGTTTGTGGGCAGCATGGTGCCCAGGGGTGCCACATTGCCCGGGGGGGGGGGCGGGCCCTGCCGTACATTCTAAGTGAAACTCCTCCTCCATTCCCCCCCCCTCCACAGACACTGCTCCCAAATCTCCAGGAGTTTCCCGGGGCAGAGCTGGCAGTGGCAACCCTACCCATCTAGTTCACTAACTTGTTTCTGGCAGTAGCCCACTAGGTAGCCCCATTTCACCCTGGAGGAAGCCCCTCAGTCAAGGGCATTTCAGCAGCATCCCCTCCTGCTGCCTGTGAACGGGGAGATCCCCTTTGCCCTTGTGGCAGATTGCTGCCCCGGATCCATCCTCCCTGCAGCTGTCCTGTTGAAAACCGGTGGCTGTTGGGCCGCCCGCTATGTTAACTTTGCATGGTCTGAAAGTATCACTTTCTGTTGTCTGCCCCCATCTGCTGCCCGTCAGCTCCGTTCTGCGTGGGGTTCTACACCTCTTACGCATAAGTCACCCTCACCGCCTCCTAGGCGGCCACCCTCAACAGCTGCTGTTCAAATCAACGGAGGCGTGTCTGTCTAAATGCAGCTGTTCAGTTTGGAGCTCAGCGATTCCAAAATGACAGCTAGGGGGGGGCACATTAATAACATTTAACCATGGTAATTTGGACTCCTGTTAACCTGGAATGCGTTGCTGCGTTGGAAGAGAAGATCGTTAGAGATAAGTATCTCCTGCCTGGCTGCGTTATTCCCCTGGGCTTCATTCTGGCTGCCTGAGACCATTAGCCTTTACTGACTTTTTAATGTTTGCCAACGATGTTATTTTCAGAACAAAGCTGGCCGGGGTGTGCTCTCATAGCTTTTCTTCTGAACTGGACAGGTTGGAACATTCCATATGAATTCAATGAGTCTGACCTTAGAATCAGCATGCGGCAGATCCAGATGTTTCTGAATGAATATGAAGAAGTCCCATTTGAAGCTCTAACCTATCTAACAGGTATAGACACAGCATTACGTGGCACAGGAAATCTGTGGGCACAACTTCTTTTGTGTAGCGGGGAGCATATCATCTATTTATCTTTCATTTGCTGTCATCGTGAGCCTTTTCATTTCACCCATTTACATTGTTGGTGTTCCTGATCAATTTACTTTTATGGCATTTTAATGACTTTTTAAAATTTTATATCTACAGCTCTTATATGCCATTTTTGTACCACTAACAGCCAAACTATACATTTAGGTTTTTAATGGGTGGGGGTGGGGGTAATATATGTACGTGCAGCAGCCAAAATTGGGGAAACGACTCCCTCCCCCTGCATGTTGTTTCTGTGCAGGAAAGCAGCAGGGGAGGGGGAGGCAGGACCATTTCCTCCTCCTGCAGTGGGATCCTGAGCCCATTTGGGGCTCTCTTTTATGTTTAAAAAAGCCATTCCCCACAGGTGCTGTGTGACTGTGGGGAACATGAGTTGGGTCTGGAACCCAGAGCCAACCCACGAAAAACCCAAACATGTAGCTTCACCCTAAAATGCTAACACAGCTGTCCCTTTTAATGGTAACCATTAAACAACAACCCTCACTTTTAACCTGGATGGGGAGGACCCATGTCAGAAACTAGAACTGTCAAAATCCACCAGTGTGGACGGCCACAGTAGCCCTCCCCTCCAAAAAACCCCAACCCAACATAGACAAAAACAAAAGGTCCAAATGAGACATGCTTCAAGGAGTTCTGTAATTAGAATCTCGGGCCGTTTTGTATAAAGATGCTCAACAAGAGGGAGGATTGGGAGAGAGGCAACAGGGCTGAGGGATGAGCCCTGCATCGTTTCCTGGCACAAAGACTCTCTTGCTTGGAGCCAGGGTCTGCCTTATGAGGGGAACCAAACAGGCAGGGCTGTGTCCACCCTCTCTCCGATGGCCTTGGGGGGCACCTGCAGCCAGAAGAACTCATAAGTGAGCAGGCAAGAGAAGGGTGTGTGTGCAGGATCAGCAGCCCTGGGTCCTGCCAGAAGCCCTGGGCCCCAGCAACAGTCTCACCTCAAGGTATGCTGATGCCGGCCCCCTGCTCCATACAAGAACCTGCAGCTCTCCGTGGGAGGGCAATTGAGGCTGGGTGGACAGAATTGGAGAGGAAACGGTTGACATCCTCCCCTCCCCCCCCCCAAGCTACAGACCTGATCTACAGCTCCACCCCCCCCCCACCTTGTCCACCAGTCAAGTTTATATTTTCTGCATACATAACTTTTATCTTTCTCTCTCTCTCTCTCTCTCTTTCTCTCTCTCTCTTTCTCTCTCCTTTTTTGTCCTCATGGACTCCTGACACCCCCAGGGGAATGTAACTATGGCGGGAGAGTAACTGATGATAAGGACCGACGTCTCCTCCTCTCCCTTCTTTCCATTGTGTACAGCAGAGATATAGAAGCACAGGAAAAATACAAGCTTTCCCCTGAAGAGGAATATTATATACCATCCTATGGGACATACCAGGTAACAGCACACACAGGAGGATGCACAGCCCGACCAGAACAGATGCTGTGGGTCCTGAGGTCCCGAGCACACTTGAGGCTTCTCCCCGCCTTTGTCCCTGGGTCCTCTTCCCCTTAGTCTCCGTGTTTCAAGTGTAAGCTCCTTGCTGCAGGGGCCCATAAAAATATAAATAATGACGGAAGTTAACGAATTGCCTCCAGGCATTGGAGAGGGGAGTGTTCGTTGGCCTGTGTGTGCCCATTTGCATTTAACTGCTCAAGTGTTTATGGTGGGCCTGTTTTGGAGCACCCTGGAGCAACGTGGGACCGAAGTATTTACTCTGATGCTTGAGCAAGCTGGTTTCTGTTTTTCCGGGTGGTTATAAGAACAGCGTTGCTTGACACCCAGCTGCCTTGCGCCTCATTTCGTTACAGTCTTACATAGAATACTTGCGGAGCCTGCCAATTACAACTCACCCAGGAGTCTTTGGTCTGCATGAGAATGCAGATATCACCAAGGATAACCAAGAAACCAACCTGCTTTTCAATGGCGTCTTGTTGACTCTGCCCAGGCAAGCAGGGGGAGGAGGCAAATCCCCACAGGTAAGAAAACAAAGACACAGACAGCCCATACCTGCTCTGCCGTTGATCTTTGTGTTCGTTGTAGGGTTTGGTCCATGTGTTCGGCATTTGTGCCCAGCTGGCTGGTGCGTAATAGCTCTCCTCTGCTATTTAAAAAAACCCTGAAAAACAAAAGCCAAGGCATTTCTTCACATAGTATGTTATTTTCTAACAGAATTTGCTGCAACAAGATGCAGTGATAGCCACTGGCTCGGATGTATTTCTAAGGAGGTTCAGACCAGACTTCCCCAACCTTTTTGAGCCTGCGGGCACATTTGGACCTCTGACACAGCATGGTGGGCGCAGCCACAAAATGGCTGCTACAAAATAGCTGCTGCAGGAGGTGGAGCCAGCCACAAAGTGGCTGCCACAGCTTACCTTCAGTCACACAGTCAAGACCCTTGTGCTATAGTGGCAGCTGCTATCAAGGGAATTTTTAAAAAATCTGTACCGCCAACCAAATATCCAATGGCCAGTCAGAAGCTTTACTGGGAAAAGCCCCTCCTGGCCCTGCCCACTTTCTAAAAATACTTGGCAGGCACCAGGAAAGGTGTCGGGGGGTGCCATTGTGCCCACAGGCGTGACGTTGGGGACCCCTGAGACAAGGCCTACCAGATAGGGCTGTCAGGGGCTATCAGCTACGGTGGCTATAATGTTGAGCTCCCTGTTGAGCACATGATAATTTGGGCTGCACTTAAGGGCTTTCCACATGATTCTCCCTCCCCTTGTAGTAAATGTATAGCATTTCCTCACTTGTTGTGGGGAAGACAAATGTCTTTCTTCTAGGTCACACTGCCATTGTAAGGAAGGGTAACACTTTGTCAGTATGAACAAAGCATGTCTACCGACCCATCAGCTTTATGCCAATACATGGAAAAGTTTTAGAACAAATCATCAACAGACAGTCCTTGAGCATTTAGAAAGGACAGCTGTGATTACTAAGAGCTAGCGTAGGTTTCTCAAGAACAAGTCATCTCAGACTAACCTTTTCTCTTTTTTTGAGAAAGTTACTACCTTGCTGGGTCAGGGGAATGCTGTAGACATAGTTTATCTTGATTTCAGTAAGGCTTTTGATAAGGTTCCACATAATATTCTTGTTGACAAACTGGTAAAATGTGGTTTGGATCCTATGACTGTTAGGTGGATCTCTTAACTGGTTGACAGATCGCACCTAAAGAGTGCTTGTGAATGAATGGTTCCTTATCCTCTTGGAGAGGAGTGACAAGTGGAGTGCCTCAAGGATCTCTCCTGGGACCTGTTTTGTTCAGCATCTTTATAAATGATTTGGATGAAGGAATAGGGGGAATGCTTATTAAATTTGCAGATGATACTAAATTGGGAGGGGTAGCAAATATAGTAGAAGACAGGGTCAGAATACAGGATAATTTTGACAAGACTGGAAAACTGGGCTAAAACAAATTTAATGAATTTAAGTGGGAATAAATGTAAAGTTCTGCATATGGGTGGGAATAATCAAATGCATAATTATAGGATGGGGGAGACTTGTCTTGGCAGTAGTATGTGCGAGAAGGAGCTAGGGGTCTTACTAGACCCTACACTGAACATGAGTCAGCAGTGTGATGTGGATTCTAAAAAGGCAAATGCAATTTTGGGCTGTATCAACAGACATACAGTGTCCAGATCACGCAAAGTGATGGTATCGCTTTACTCTGCTCTGGTTAGACCTCCCCTAGAGTATCGTGTTCAGTTTGGGGCACCACACTTTAAGAAGGATATGGACAAGCTGGAATGTGTCTAGAGGAGGGCAATGAAGATGGTGAGGGGTCTGGAGACCAAGTCCTGTGAGGACAGGCTGAAGGAGCTGGGTCTTTTTAGCCCGGAGAGGAGGCGCCTGAGAGGTGATATGATCACCATCTTCAAGTACTTGAAGGGCTGTCATCTAGAGGATGATGTGGAGTTGTTTTCTGTTGCCCCAGAAGGTTGGACCAGAACCGGTGGGTTGAAATTAAATCAGAAGAGTTTTCGGCTAAACATTAGGAAGAACTTCCTGACAGTTAAAGCGGTTCCTCAGTGGAACAGGCTTCCTGGGGGGGGGGGGGGGGGGGCTCTCCTTCTTTGGAGGTTTTCAAACAATGGCTAGGTGACCATCTGACAGCAATGCTGATTGTGTGAACTTAGGCAGATTGTGAGAGGGAGGGCAGGAAGGGTTGCCTCAGTGCTTAGTTCTTGTGGCTCTTTCTGACACTCCCAGGGAAATGCTGATTGCCACTTTGGGTTCAGGAAGCAATTTTTCTCCAGGCCAGTTTGGCTGGAGAGCCTGGAGGTTTTTTGTCATCTTCTGGGTGTGGAACTGGGGGTGTGGGGGGGAGGTATTTGTGTATTTCCTGCATTGTGCAGGGGGTTGGACTAGATAACCCTAGAGGTCCCTTCCAACTCTGATTCTATGATTCTATGTGTCCCCTGGGCTCATGCAATAATGGTATAGTAGTTGTGGAGATTTATAGTCCAACTTGGATTTATAGTCCAAGGTTTATAGTCCAACACTCAAGGCTCACTGGGTAACCTTGGGACAGGAGCTTTCCTAGGCCCATTTCATCAAGGATTACTTGCTTAAGCACTAGAACTTCCTCTGTCAGCCTTGTCTCTACCAAGGCTCCCCATCTTGGGTGCTGATTCTAGTGAGTCTTCTTCTGCATAGCTTTATGTTATGTAAGTGATGAAGAGCTGTGATTAACAACAGCTGTTGGGACCAGGGTTCCCTCTAAGCTGAGTTAGTGTGAGCTAGCTCATAGTTTTTTAGCCTCTGGCTCACACATTTTTGTCTTAGCTCAGGAAGGAATGGCTCCAGAGCAAACTAATTTATGCAGCAGCCAAATCGCTCGCTCACAGCTTTGATGCCAGTAGCTTACAAAGTACAATTTTTGCTCACAGGGCTCCACAGCTTAGAGGGAGCATTGGTTGGGACCAGTGCAAAAGTGGGGCTGCCTAAAGAGGGGGAGAGGCATCAATTTTGCCAAAGTAAACATGCAGTGGGGGGAGGGGGACTACACCATCACATGAACACATGATGCTTGTTTATACTGAATCAGACCCTTGGTGTCCATCTATGGTTGCTAGCCTCCAGGTGGGGCCTGGAGATCTCCCGCTTTTACAGCTGATCTCCAGCTGACAGAGATCAGCTCCCCTGGAGAAAATGGCTGCTTTGAAGGGTGGACTCTACGGCATTGTACCATGCTGAAGCCCCTCCCCTCCCCAAACCCTGCCCTCTCCTGGATCTACCCCCAAAGTCTCCAGGTATTTTCCAACCCAGACCTGGCGACCCTAGGTCCATCAAGGTCAGTCTTGTCTACTCAGACTGGCAGTGTCTTCTCCAGGGCCTCAGGCAGGGGTCTTTCCCCTCCCCTCCTTCCTCGTCTTTTCTAACTGGAGATGCCGGGGATTGAACCTGAGACCTTCTGCATGCCAAGCTCTACCGCTGAGCCTTAGCCCCTTCTTGCCCTCTCTGCCATTGGGTAAGGGAGGCAGAAAGCAGGTCATGTTCAGATCAATAAAGCTCTGATGACAGGTGAGTCCAGTCACAGCCTGGTGCAAATATGCCATGCTCACTCCTCTGATTACCTGTAAGAGAAGGTAATAGGACCAAACTGGGAGACGCTCAAGCAGAAACCGAGGAGGACGATTGATTTTGAAGGGAGAGAGGTGATGGTGCGAGAGCCTCGTCTTTGCCTTGCCTGTGGCTTCCTCCTCCTCCTCTTGCAGCAGAGAAAACTGAGGCTGATTCTGCATTGGCTTTTCCCTCCATTGTTTTACCAACCCCACATTGGAACAGAAACTCCCCTCTGCATTGCATGCCGCTTTCACTTTCTTTGATCATCGGGTTTTATGGTACCTTCTGCATAGATTTATGGCTGTTCAAGGGTGGCTTCACACTCAGTATGGTGTTGCCCCGGGGTATTTAAATGTGGTTTTGAGCTGCACCCTTGGTAAAACAATGGAGAGGAAAGCCAGTGCAGAATTGCCCACGGAGAGGGCACACGTGTCTTGCCTGGGAAGCAGAGTACGGGGGAGAATTGTCAGCTGGGGAGGGGACTGAGCATCTTCTGGCCAAACTGCCAACTTCGCCTGGTTGCCTGTCCCAGGAAAAGTTCTTATCACTGTTTTGCACTGAACTTGCTTCAGTTAGGTGAGAGAGATGTAGAGTTAAACATCTGAGGCAGACATATCCAGAGAGATCAGTTCCTAGTCAAGAAAGCATGCAGACAGATGGTTAGTGCAGACCCAGGGATGATTCAATCACCTCCATGTATTGCACCATGCTCTAAACCAAGGAAGGGATTACAAGCTGGGAGGGGCAGATGAACAGGTGAACATTTTTTTCAAAGGCAGCAGGTCCAATCCAGTTCTTCATTCAGTCCTTGAGGAGCTGATGTCTGTAAATGATGTCATTTCCTCGATATAAACCTAGTTTTATATGTCTGATACTTGGACTGTCTCTTTTAATTTTATTTTGTTTTATTTATGTGTACACCCTAATAAATGTCTATATTTTTCATTATAATTATTCTGTTGTTAGCTTGACCCTTTCGGTTCGCAGCAATTTGTTGGGCTGAGTGTCCCCCCCCCCTTTTTTTTGCCTTTTGGGTTTTTTAATTTACTCAGATATCCTGATTGTAGGAAACTGTTGAGGAGCTGGCACAGGATATCCTTTCCAAGTTACCAAATGATTTCGACTTGGAAAATGTGATGATGAAGTACCCGGTGCTTTACCAGGAGTCCATGAATACGGTCCTGAGGCAAGAACTGATCAGATTCAACAGGTAGGATTCCCATTGCTTCTGTATTTTTACCCCGAAGCAGCTTACAAACACTTAAAAACCAATGCAGATAACGTAACATGGAGTTGGATCCTGGAGCGACAGTGGCCATAAACTGGGCAGAGGTTGGAAACATTCAAAAAATGGATTCCTTAGTGGTAGGCAGGGGTCATTTCGTAGAAAAAGAGATGCAGGAGCTCATTAGCATAACTTATTTGCATATGCCACGCCCCCTGACATCACCGGAAGTGTGTCAGAAAGCTCCACTCCAGAAATCTCCAGGTCTTTCCCAACTCAGAGCTGGTAAGCCAGCTTTACACTTTGACTAAAGACACTTTAGGTTTCCTTTGCTTTTGCAGGGAAGCTACCCTACAACAAGCCTGAAAATACAGATCAAGTTGGATTGCTTTTGCTTTTTTCCACAGTGCATCACCATATGTGCCTGCTCCTGGCCATGTTACCCCCCGGAATGGCGTTCCTGCTCGAAATGACCCCTGGTGGTAGGTCACTTGGAGAAATAACTTCCATTTATCCAAGTGTGCCCGGCAGGAAAAGAGATCCTGGCCTGTATCCAACTCTTCTGCTCAGCAAAATGTGGAGCCTTCTACTAGCCGAAGGAGTCTTCCCCCAATGTAAGCAGCTCTTCCTTTACTGATATTGGAGGAAGGTTCCTTTGGCTGAAGGAAGGCGTCAGACTTTGCTGAGCAGGGCAATAAGGATAAAGGCTGACAACTTTTCACTACCTTTTCTGGTTCTTTTCCAGAACCCTTATAATTAAGAGCAAGGACGCTAAGACTTCCTCGAATGGGCTGGTGTCTTTTCACTGATTTCAGTGGGCTTTGAGACAGACCAAATTAGTATGGGAAACCAAAGATGAATCTCGGGGGGATTTTCAGCCGCGTTTCCTTCCATTGCAGACTTACGGAAGTTGTGCGAAGCAGCCTGATCTGCCTGGGCAAAGCCATCAAAGGCCAAGTGTTGATGTCTTCGGAACTTGAGGATGTTTTGAACAGCATGTTGGTTGGCAAGGTGCCACCAGTGTGGGCAGCCAAATCCTACCCTTCGCTGAAGCCGCTGGGGAGTTACGTGTCTGACCTCCTCACACGGCTGGCCTTCTTTCAGGTATGAATCATGGAATCATGGAGTTGGAAGAGACCGCCAGGCTCATCTAGTCAACCCCCTGCACAATGCAGGAAATTCACAAATCCCTCCCCCTCCAGCCCCAGTGATTCCTGCTCCATGCCCAGAAGGTGACAAAAAACCTCCAGGATCCCTGGCCAAATTGGCCTGGAGAAAAATGGCTTCCTGGCTCCAAAGTGGTGATTAGTATTTCCCTGGGCGTGTCAGAACGGGCCATGAGAACTAAGCACCGATGCAGCCCTTCCTGACCTCCCTTTCGTGATCTGCCAAAGTTCGCAGAATCAGCCTGGCTGTCAGAGGGCCCTCGAGCCACTATAAAGGGCTAAATTGTTTTTATGTGCAGATACCACTGTCAAGAGTAGGTTCACATTAGTGATCAATTACAGTTATTTAAAGATTTCAGGGGTCATTTTTTGGCATCCTGCTCTTTGTTTTGGTTTTGTTTGACCCCATTTGGTGTTGATTTTTATTTTGACCTTACATCATGTTTTGGTTTTATATTTATTCACTTGCACTTGTATTTATTCACACTTACACAGGTAATTGTTCTTTTAATTTACTGTGTTGCAAATCACTGCTTTTGTAGTGGTTTATAATTGTCTTCAGATAATGTATAATTTATTTTGTGGATGGGGGGGACTATTATTTGCTGTAACTGTTGTTTTAATTTGTATTAGTGTTCGTTGCTGTTTTATTTATAGTGTATTTTAGTTGTAGAAAGGGGTTTTAAAAATTTCAATAAATACATACAATGTTTTTTGCTGTTTATTAATTTTGTATCAGCCACCTTGAGAATCAGATGCTTAAGAATGCAGCAGTACCAAATCTTTTAAGTAAATAAATGTAAGGGTAACCCATCCCTACAGCAAAAACCAGTGTTCTTAAGTGGTTTCTTACACACCCACATAAACTATAACTTCTTCTGAGGAGGTCTGTGGTTCGCAGCACCTGTTTTGCATACAGAAACCGTCCTTGGTATTTCCATTTAAAAGGGTCTTAGGAAGCAGGTTTTGGAAAAGAACTTCCTCTGCTTGAGAGCTGCTGCCCTTTGATGTAGTCAAAATCTAGGTAGACTACAATGGCATGTGTGGGTATTATTTATTTATTTATTTGGGCCATTTTATATGTTATCTCCCCACTTTTTAAATAAAATCTATAGCTAGCTTAACTTCCGTTTACACTGGTAGCGTTAATTTATCCAGACTGACAGTCAGGACCCAGCAAACAGTGAATGTCTATTCTCTTAATGAAAGATTGGCTTGGATTCTTGTGAAAAACATGCATGCCTCCTTGAGGCTTTTGGAGTTTCCTTCCACCCCCTCAGTAATAAATACATTTCTTTTCATTCACATGAAACCCAGGATTGGATCAACCATGGACCCCCGAATGTGTTTTGGATATCTGGGTTCTACTTTACTCAGTCTTTTCTGACAGGCGTTTCCCAGAACTATGCTAGAAAATACACCATCCCGATAGATCATATTGGATTTGAATTTGAGGTAAAGTATGCAAAATGTTTTCATGCTGTGCTTGGGGCAGGGGTGCTATGCCAAACTGATACTAACCTGCAGTTAAGATCATGGGGAACAGACTGTACAGTAACCTGATATCTACCAACAAAACAAGAGCTTGGAAGTGTGTCTATCCACAGGCATCCTTCCCCCTTTGAACTGTTTTTAGGGACATTTCCTCTTGTGGAGCCCAAACTGCCCCTGATCCTCTCTTGCAGTATCTGTGTGTTGATAATGGGGCAGGAGAACCATTTTTGTAACTCTTGTGGGCTCCCTGAATGTTGTGTTCCAGAGGCTGTGCCAACCCAATTTTGGTTTCCTGTAGGCAAGAGAGCTCTGGAGACATCTTTGTAATCCTGCCTTTCCTTTCAAATCCATCCGCAGGGCAGAAGCGGCGGCAAAGAGGCACGCCTTCAAGTCAAAAGGTTCCATCAGGGAGAAACTTGGATACCCTCCCAGAGCTGCACCCCAAGTTTCAGTTAACGCCAGCTAGAAACTCCCAGCTCCCCCCCTCCCATGGCCCCTGCCCCCTCCCACTGCCAACTGCTCCCCACCCCCCACCCCCCACACACAATCTGCCTTCAGCTGGAAGGGTGACACCGTCTTCAGATTCTGATGGGTATCTCATTAAGAGAGACAGAGAGATTCGCGTGTTATCAGGGACATTTGCTCTAACTATCCCTTCCCGGCTTTCTGGTCCTTGGCTTGGATCCTGTGCCGCGTGGGTGGAGTTGCGCTGCGTGCATGGCAGCTTTCCTGACTCCCCACACCCGCTTAAATCTTTTGTACTTCCTGTGGTGGCAGTCAGAGTGGGGCTGCAGTGAGAGCAGGGAAACTGGCAAAAATTGCCCTCCCCTCTTTCTGTGAGTGGAAATCGCAAGGTGCCTGTGGAAACACCCAGATGGGAAGACCCTCTGGAAGACCCTCTGGTGACTCTCCAGGACACGGCTTTGAAGAAGACGCGGCTCGAAGGGGGAGGGTGCTTGATAGATGGAGGGGGGGAGGGCTCAGGACTGACAGAGGGGTGTGGATAGACCAAAAAGGAAAATACAGGGACATGAGCAGGAGGACGTAATCGCTGTGGTCTAAGCAAGAGATGACCAGAGCGTATCCAGACACACTCCCAAGGTTGTCTCCCCCCGCCCCCCCATCGCCATCAGCCAGTCTTTTGCTGGAGATTATCCAAATTTAGATGGACTGGGTACCGGGAATCAGAAGGCATCTCAAACCTGAAGTGGAAAGAGGGAGACTCCCCCCCCCCCCCCCCGGTCTTCCTCTTTCACTTCTGGATGGATTCCTGAGGGTGCATTCTCTGTGGATCCGCTCAGAGCTTTCTAAGGCCCGAACCAGCAAAGACCGCATTCTGACTTAATTGATCCCTTCGTGTAGGAAGATAATAGTCTGTGAAATATTAAATAATAGATGACACATATTAATGGCTGAACAGAAAAAAAGGAGGAAAAAGCAAGCGCGTCGGGAGATGCTATCATCCTGTCCCAACACACGCCTGGGGGGAATTGTGTAGAAGCGGGTTTGGAATAATAAGTCCTGGGAGCATTATGAGCTACCCTTAATGAGCTGACCGAGATGCCACAGCCTGGCGTTTGCAGCCTTTGTAGACGCTCCTCTGCATTCTTTATGTTGAAGAGTCCTGTCAGGAGCTAGTGGGGAAGAGGAAGTGTGAATACTAATCCTTGGAGATGCTTTGGATACCTTCCAGACAGCTCTGACTGCAGGAGCTGGATATAAATATTTTCTACCTATGCCTACAGAAGGCATTAGTAGCCAGTGCACCCTCCCCACTGGCCAGGGCAGATTTCCAGGCCCAAAATGTATGTGGGGGCTGCCCTGGGGCAAAAGGAACTCCCCCCCCCCCCAAGAACTCATGTCACGTTCCTGGAGGCACAACATAGCACCCAGCCAGGAGCTTAGAAAGCCACCAGCTGGACGTGCCCTCCAGAATCAACAGGAAAGACCCTGACATCCCTTATAAATTTTGTATGAAATAACAAGAGTTTTGCAGGCATCCAAAACTCAGACAGGTTGGTTTTGGCCTGAGCTTTCAAGATGCATTCAACCAAGCGGGCTCTGGATCACAAAACGTTTCTGCAGCAATGAATCTATTTGCATGTGAAATCTGTGGGGGAATATAAGGTCCACGTACTGTTGATTTTGGAAGAGCACCCACCACCACATTGCATTGCTACTGTCCCTAATATTCCAGATATTGATCTGCATAGGTACAGGCAAGTCCCAGTCCCCTAATCGGGATGGCACGGGGCGTTAGAGGGTGGCGTCTTCTTTCCTGCCAGTTCCTTGCCTCCTGTTTTGCAGCTCCTCCTCTCGCCTTGGACCTTGAGGCCTTGTTCTTGAGGGCCAAAGCAGGGATGAGGCAAGAGGTCCACAATCAAGATTGTTCTGCAGTTGTTGAAAAGCTCGTTAGCAGCCTCCGACACGGCCCTCTCCAAGAAGCACCTCTGGATAAGAGGGTGTTAAACAGTTTCTTCCCAAGTTTCTCCTACAGACACCCTTCCGAAGAGTTGGAATTGGGGGGAAACATAGGACAAATGCTTGGACTGTTCTTTTTGTCCATCCAAAGAGAATTGCAGCTTTTGAAGGGGCAATTAAAATCACAGAAGTGGCACGGAATAAAATGGTTAACCACTTTCTCACCCTGAGGTTCTTCTGAGAAGTAGCCATCTGGGCCTGCTAAGGAACTTAAAACACACTCAAATGTGTGATCCTAAACATGGCTGTTTCAGGTCAGGTCTTCATCATTGGAGGTGTTTGGCCTACGTCTGGGGCTGCACAACTTCAGACTGTACAACTTCAGGAGGGGCTATGATGGACTATTTTAAACCCCTCCAGATTTTAAACCCCTCCACGTAGAATGAGAACCTTTCCCCTCCAACATGTTGGCTTTCTGTGTAGAGGGATTCCCCCCCACCCCATTTGCAGTCTGAAATTATACCAGCTAGGCCCAGGCCTGCCATCTTGGTAAGAAAACGAGACCTTTATCTAGCAGTACCGAGTGCTGTACAGAACACAAGAAAGGCCCGTGTGGAGGTGCTGGAGGACTGGCCTGAAAGAGATCATTTAACTTTCCTCAACAGAGGAGCCTTTTTTACCTGCTGAAGAATGCGGAATGATCATCAGTTCATTCCATAGGATGCAGGTGGCATTTTGACACCACCATTTCTTCTTCTTCCCTCAATCTAGGTGACCAGGCAGGAGCACAGCATGGAGACCATGCCGGAAGACGGAGCCTACGTGAAAGGGCTTTTCCTGGAAGGGGCCCGATGGGACCGGGAAACCATGCAGATTGGCGAGTCTTTCCCCAAAATCCTTTATGACTCTCTGCCCATCATTTGGCTGAAACCTGGAGAGAGTGCGAACTTCCTGCACGCAGGGGTCTACACGTGCCCGGTCTACAAAACCAGTGCCCGGAGAGGCGTCCTATCTACCACGGGGCACTCCACCAACTATGTTCTCTCCATTGAGATTCCTTCCGACCTTCCCCAGAAGCACTGGATCAACCGGGGCGTGGCGGCACTTTGTCAGCTAGACGACTGATTCTGTTGAGGCTGTCCTGTGCTGGCACACTGTGATTAAAAAAATTAACTCCTTGGTTTCTGAATTATTTGATTTATTTGTTTATTTATTTTCCGATTTCTAAGCCACTCTCCCCCTTACTGAAACCAACACTTCTTTCTCCCTGTCCCTCCCCCCCCAGTAGCCTTTAGACTTGTTTTCAAACCGTTGTTTTCCCTTTTTGTTTCTTCAACCGCCCGGCCCTCTGTTAGGGCGCTCCCCCACTCTTCTGATTAATGGCCACACCCCCAAGCGATCCGCTCTCAGCAAGAGAGACCGCCACCAGATCCCTTCTCGCTGACCTCCTTCCTCTGGTATTTTGTTGGACTGCTCTTCTGGCTTCCTCTGCTTCCTGCCATCTCGTTCTGAGTCCAGCAGCACCTGAGGGACCAACACGATTTTCAGCTATCAGCTTTGGAGAGTCAAGGCTTCCACCCTGGAAATCCTGTTGGTCTCCCAGATGCTGCTGGACTCAAACTGAAAAATCCTGGCCCATATTGTGACGGCAGAGCAGCATCAAGACACCATGCAGTTAGTGATGCTTTGTTGTCGTTCAGCCGCCCAGCCAAGTCTGACTCTTCGTGACTCCACGGACCACATCACACCAGGCCCTCCTGTCCTCCACCGCCCTCCGGAGTCTGCTCAATTTCACGTTTGTTCCATCAATGTGTGACCCTCTCATCCTTTGCCGTCCGCTTCTTCTTTGACCTCCAGTCTTCCCCAGCCTCAGGGTCTGCAGCACACAGGCGGCAGGATGGAGAGCAAGCCAGGAAGGGCTGGCAGAAGTCTGGACCCAGTGGCCTGACCCATAGGGCGGGACCCTCCGGGAGGTGGCATAGCCCTACTTGCTGGGTTGGGACGCCCGACAGAGTTGTTTTTCCCCACAGAGTTTTCAAAGGGCCTTCTGCCAGGGCACACGGACAGAGGGCAAAGGCCTGGCACCTCTTCTTTGGCTGCGTGCGTGCCAAGGGGAGGCCACTCAGCAGCGGAGGGGATTCCTCCATGGCTCTGACTTTTGGCGTGTTCCTTACTCGGGCAGACCTTTTGGCGCTCAGCCTCTGTTTCCTCCCCTAAGTTCTTTTGGTCCACGCTCCTGTGGTCCTTGACACCCCAGAGGGTCATGACTCTGGCTCTGCTGCTGCTTGTCACACGCCTCTGCCGCCTGATGCTTGCAGCTCAGTGGGTCTCACGCTCATCCGGTCCCAGGTCTGGAAAGGCTGAAGACCTCTGGCCTAGGTGAGGAATGGCCGGGGTGAAGAGGACAAGTGTTGGAGACGACGAAGGCACGGCTTGATTTGGAAAGAGTACGTAGAACCAGTGGAGTCAAATGGCATTATATGCTTGTATAATAGTAATTCCAACAGAGAGAGAGAGAAATTGGGGTGGGGTGGGGATAAATGGAAGCGCCAAGAGGCAGGGGCTGGGACAGGCGGTAGCTCACCTCGCAGCGGACCGCCAGAAGTCCAGTAGCCCAAATCTAAAACCGGGCCATCTTGGACCAAGGATCTGAACAAGAAGGCTGCTGATTCTAGCTCCACAGTCCTTTCCCAAGGCGCATTCAGACATTTCAAAAAAACAAGGGCCGCTGTGCTCTGGAAATAGCAGCATTCCCCAGGAGGGCGTACCTGCTGCTCTCCCAGGGCTGAGTTCAAGGGAAACCAGTTCAGCAGGTTCAGAGCAGAAACCTGGCAGCACTGATTGGCTGCTGGCTTTGACAAGTTTCAGTCCAATCAGAAGCTACCTGCAGCTTTTAAAAAATGTGGACTTCATAGGAACTACTGACACAAATGTCTAAGCAGCACTTAAGGCATTTTTTCTAAAAGCAGATGGTCTGTCTGAAGCCCAGGAGAAGAAACTTGAGGTTGGAGGCCAGGGCAGCACAGAAGGCAAGGGGGGACAGGGCTCACCCTGCCAGGAGGGAGAAACAACACCGCCACCCAAGCCACCTCCTGTTTTCAGGCACTTCTGGGCACACCCTCGCTGGCTTAGGCCTGCCAGCCTGCAACGCTGAAGCTCTAATTAAACCGTGTGGAAAATTGTCTCCTGCTTCTGTTGAGCCTTTTGTGGAAGGAATTCAAAAGTGCTTCGCAAAGGGTTGTACTGGTACTTATAGCAGCTTTCCATTTTCAAAGAGCAGTGTGTTCGTAACACCTTCATACAATGTACAGAATTGGGGAGGGGAAAGAAGGATAAGTATGGAAGCCACATTTTGCCAGGAGTCAGCTGTTCTGGAGGCAGCCTTAATTCTGGAGCCTTCGGGAGAGACCCTTTCTGGTCCCTGAAGGCCCCCTAGCAAGTCATGGGGAACTCCACCCTGATCTTGTGCCAGAACCACATGATAATATTGACTCAGCTCGTCAGGACAGGTAATGACACATCAGCTCACCTGTCTGGCCTCATAGTTTGCAGAGGAGGAAAGAATTTAGTTTATTTATGTTCTGAACTCAAAAGTGGGGATTTAAATAAATTCTGCAGTGCCAAGTGGGGTTAAAGGGTAATGACTTGGATCCTGTTTACGTGGTGCTCCCAGAATGGAAATCCTTCCCCACAGCAGCTTCCCCCCCCCCCCCCCCCGGCCATTTTGTCCCAGGTTTGGTGGACAGCCAGGCACAGTGTGTGGCTGGCAATGGGGATCTGCAGCAGGAGAGGGAAACTGGCAAAGTGTTTAGGATTCAGGCCAGTATACTAATCTATATACTAATAGTGATATGTGCCCCCCCCCCCAATCTGTGGACTTAAATTCGTGGATCGGGCCACTCAGATGCTAAACAGATTTTCCTGCAAACTTGGGGGAGTCACAAGTTTAATCTTAAATATAAAAAGCCACCCTGACCCCACCATCGGATAGGGCGGGATATAAATACAATGAATAAAGTATGTGGGAGGAGTCAAACCCTCTCAAAATACACGTGCAGACAATGCCCTTATGAGCTCAGAACGGAGGCGCTCCAGCCCAGCCCAAACACAGGTGCCGGGAGACGCTGGGGGCCTGGCCTCAGCCCCGAAGGCCTGCCAGGGTGGAGGAGGAGGCTGGCAGCTGGGCTGGCCCTGGCTGAGGTCTAGGAGGAGGCTGGGCTTCAGGGTGGTGGGGTCTGGACCCATGCTAGGCTGGGAGATGGGTGGGATAAGGGGTTCCTCCCCCCACAAGTCCCCCCCCCACCAATGAGCCATAAAGGAGGGAATCAGCAGTGATGGGGGGAGGAGCCCACCCCCCACGAGCACTGCAGGTACTCAGGTGTACTTCATAAAAGCGTTTCTGGATGCACTTTGTTTTTGGAAGCCCTATAAAGAAAGCCTCTCTCAGAAACACGTAACAGCTGGAACGTTTATCCTGCATTTCTCCCAAGGAGCACAGGCTGGTGATTATAGTACTCCTCTCCCATTTTGTCTTCATAAAAAAGTAGGCTAGGCTGAGAAGGTCCCAAGGTCACCAGTAAATTTCATGGCCACATGAGGTTTCAAACCCAGATCTTCCAGGTTCTTTTCCAACACTCTAACCACTACTCCACGCCAGCAGAGGGGGGTATGAGAAAGAGTGTGGCTTGCCTACAGGAATTTAACAAATTTGTGTCCAATGCAGACTTTGAACTGTGGCCGTTCCAGACCAGAGCTGTGCCAGACACACAGACCTTCACCAATGGAATGGCCGAAGATAAAATGACGGATGCAGTGACTGCATGGCACCTAAGATCCTTGCATGGCGTGGTCCTTGAGAAGAATAAGGCAAGCCTCTGACCTGATTTTGCAAAGACCGTGCAAGAAACAGGTTGGCCTTTGCAGCGGTATCTTAACAGGCATTTATTTGCACTGTGCCACACAGCCCTCTCTGCAAGGATGGATGAGGACTTCCTAGTATTCGTGGTTGTCGTACAGTCCAAAGAAGCAGAGACTGCCAGCAGAAGGAGCTGCTTACTTTCTGCAGGCAGTCTCTGCTCCTCCTGCCGGCCTCACTGCAAGATCCACTTCCAGGAAAGGGACTCTGTTTGCCCTGTACTGTATGCCAAGCTAGCTGGAGGCAAAGTTGTCCTGCCACTTGCTCATGCCGTTAGCAACAGGACAGCACCTCTTCTGTCATGGCAGTGCACCCACCCATAGATGAGCTGAGTTGTGGCTGTATCTTGAAATGTGAGGTATGACATTCATGACTGCTCTGGGGTCCGTACAGTTGTACCAACCAACCGGGTTCCCTGTGCTCATTTGTTTTTCTGCTGCAGGGTGGTTTTCTCTTCCTTCATCACCCTTCCATATGACAAGTTTGGTGTAGTGGTTAGGAGCGTGGACTCTAATCTGGGAGAACCGGGTTTGATTCCCCACTCCTCCACTTGCACCTGCTGGATGACCTTGGGCAAGCCATAGCTCTGTACCAGCTGTTCTCTCAAGGACAGTTGTCTCTGAGCTCTCTCAGCCCCACCTGCCTCACAGGGTGCCTGTTGTGGGGCGGGGAAGGGAAAGGAGTTTGTAAGCCACTCTGAGGCTGTGGCCACATGGGCCTTAAATGCAGGAGGAAGGGCTATTTCCTCCCGCATTTAAAGGGGCCGACCAGACAGCCTGCCCCAAGTCCCGTGCCGAAGCGGGCTCCAATGCGGGTTCCTCCCGCATTTTCCGACCCCGGGAAAATCAAGTATTTTCCCAGGTGTTGCGGGAGGAACCCGCATTGGAGGTATCTGGACAGCCCTCTCTCGCAAGCATTGCGAGAGCAGGGCTGTCCAGATAGCCCCACTGGCCATTCCCCCCCCCTTTTACACTTGGGCGCACGGCCACTCATGCGCCCAAGTGTAAAAAGGGGGGGGGGGAACCCCAACTCACCCAGGCGGCTGGCGGGTCCTTGGCCGCCACCGCCGCTTCTCCCGCTGCTGGGGCCGCCTCCGCTGCTGTTCTCGCTGCTTCCGCCGCTGCCGTTCCCGCCACCGCCACCGCCGGCGGTTGAAAAATGCAGCCCCTTTAAATCTGGGAGCCCTCCTGGATTTAAAGGGGCCGTGTGACCGCAGCCTGAGACTCTGAGTGAAGTTCGGGGGTATAAATCAAAACCACTGCTCCTCTTCCTCTCTCTCCCTTTTTCCTAGCACAATGCATGCTTATCTGAATAAACGTTGATCTGAACCTGAGGTGTTTTTTTGTTTAAATAATAAAACATCACTTGTTTAACATCACTTGTTTAACATCACTTGTTTAACATCACTTGAAAAATGGCCCTGAGGAAGAGGGGAGGCAGGAACTGTGATTATCACAAAGACCAGCCCGTCACTGCTGTGCACAGCCCCCTGGCTCAGCAGACAGGGCGGCTGGGTCTGCCCTGCACTTCAAGAGCAGAATGCAGCGGGGAGTAGGCCTCCCCCCCCCACACACACACGGACGGTAAACTTGTGAAAGCGATCCCCAAGCTGAAGGGCTAGTTTACGTGGGTGGCCAGGTGCTTTCCATGTGTTCAGATATGCTCAAGTCATGGCAATCCTATCAATAACATGTTCAGACGGCAAAACGGGCGGGCGGGGTGACACACTGAAGTAGCATTCTGGGCCTGTGGCTCAGATTCGTTACACAAAGAGCCTGTCCAGCTTCTTCTTGAAAAAACAACCCCCCCCCCCCCCCAAAAAAAAAAGAGCACAAAGGCTCACGACACGCCTAAGTGAAGGACTGTCTTGTTAGGCTGATGGGATAGACTGGATGGGCAGTCATGGAGTTGTCACAAAAATGGTGCCTTGAGCAAAATCCGAAGCAGTTGGAGCAGTCTGTGTCGGCAAAGTGAGAAACTTCAACTGAAGTGCTGCCTCCAAAATTACTAGAACAATTCTACATGCCGACAGTCTACACAGCCCTAAGCAAGTCAGAATATAGGAGGGCCAAATGGAGAAGTGCTGGGTCTGGAACTCCAGACATGTGATCTGGTTCAAAAATGCAGTGGGAAGAGGGACAGAGGAGATAGGAAGTGGGACTATGGTGTAAGAGAAGTTTAAATCCCCCATGTCTGCTCTTTGGGGGGGTTATACACAGCCCCTGGAACCACAGCAACGGACCACCAGATGCTTAGGAGAGAGGAGGTGTATACTTAGAGCTGGAAATTTCTGCAGATTTGGGGGCAGAGCCTGGAGAGAGTTCAGACCATTTTCTCCCAGGGGACTGATCTCTGTGGTCTGTGGTAATTCTGGGAGATCTGCCGGCCCCACCTGGAAGTTGGCAGTCTTATGTATATGTCATGGGCTGTGAGCAGCATGTTGGGGACTGCATTTGAAATTCAGAACAATGTGAAAAGAGAAGTCTGGAGCAGGAATAACAGAATGGCCCAATATTCTTCCCCTGGGACATGCGGTGAAGGGAGTGAAATTGGCTCTTCCCTCCCTGCCCACCAGAAATGTCTGTCTCACCCCCAAGTCCACCCCCAGGTCTGCATTGCACGCTTGATGCCTAGATTTTATCTGGGTGAGCAATGGCATTGTTTGGATCTTCCTGTGTTGAATTTTACATTCCCCCCCCCCCCCCCAAAAAAAACCACCTTGTGGCTGTCTAGCAGGAGAGACACGACATGCAGGAGAGAAATCTGGGGCCGCATTGACAGGCTGAGGGGTGGCACAGGCTACTAGAGGTCTTCCCCACCTACCACACAAGGCTCACCTCACATGCACTTTGGAACAAAACGGTTTAGCAAACCATGATGACTTTCACTTCTGCAACACAAGATGGGCTTTGACAGTCCTGGAACCCAGAGGATGCTCAACGAGTGACAACAAACGGCAAGAATGCCTGGAATTCAAACGCTCTCAGAACATTTCCCCATCTTCTCTCCATCTATCTATTAAATTTATATCCTCCATTTCTTCCACGGAGCTCAGGGTGGCATAATCCACCCCTATTTAATCCACACAGCAATTCTGTGAAGTGGGTGAGGCACAGAAAGAGCCGCGGGGACAGAGTTCATCCAGTGAGTTTCAGGTCTGAACGGGGATTTGAACCTGGCTCTCCTTTTGTGTTGCCCTGCAAGGTGCTTATACGCCCTAATGGACCTAAAAATCCATAAGTGTCAATAAGAGACTGTGTTGCTGACTGTGTAAAAGGGACTGAGATGCAACTGACCAGATTGCGATGCCAGCTGTACACCCACGCCAGCCGATGCCTGAGATGCTGTGCCAGTGGTTCCCGAGGTCGCCAGCTCCCAGAGACTTCCCTTGACACAAACACCTACACAGAAACAGCCACTCGCCATTGTGGCCTGAACAGGTGCTGGCAGACGCCATTAGCGTTGTTCTTCTTCCTCGTGCAGGCAAAACACCCCCCCTCCACACATTCCTTGCTCCGGAGTAATAAAAGGACTATTTCCTCCGTTTACACAGGCGATGGACTTGGCTAGCCAGAAACCAGTTCTGCAGCTCAGAGAGATGAAGGCCACCAGCAAGACAAAGGGTCTAGCGATGAGTCATTTCCTCCTTCCAGGTATCTCTGTCGCAACCCAGGTAGAGTGTAACATTGCCCAGTCCCTTAAGCCCCTCTCCTCTAGTGGACAGGACTTTTAGGGCGGACCATTAAGGGGTGGTCTCAAGGGAGGAGTCCGGCCAAGCCCTCCCCCAGGGCCCCCTAATGAAAGAGGACACCCAGCAACGTGTTCTCTCTCTAGCTTCTACTACCTCTTACCCTCCCCCTCCCTCCGCGGCTCTTGGTTGCGCAGCCGGAGTCTCCACATGTGTTGCTGCGGGTTCAGGACACGTGCCCCTAATCCCCTCCTAGTCTCCCTTTATTTTTCCAGTGGGAACTCTGCAGCATCACTCCGGACAGGTAATTATTGCCCTCGACGGATACCAACGATATTCCTGCTAATGCAACGGTCTCTTCCTATCTTTATTTCTTAGGCTCTGTATAAGTGAATGTGTGCATCTGTATTGTTTGATTGAGAAAGAACCATTTCAGTAAAGAGACTATTTTATTACTGAAGCCAGCCTCCTTGCTTATTTCTGCAACTTCTGGAAGAGGTGGGACCTCTGTATATATTGGTGGTGACCCTTTTTGCCTATTGCCAATTAATTAATAACTCATAATTCCCCAATATTGATAAGAACTCAAGGCAATTTGGCTAACACTTGCCCTAGTCTGACACACTACCCCCTGCACCACACTGGCTCTCCGAAAGACTCAGGAGCCAGTAACCTTCAGCCCACAAAGTGATCCAGAAGAATCAGACGTGCCAGGCTCTGTTTTTCACCTCACCTCTTACTTGACCACAAAGCTTCTCACTTTTATTGATGGATCAGTTGTGTGGAGTCTCAACAAAGACAAGCCCACTTGTTCGTCCTCCCACGCCTCCTGCTGGGCTCAGGTGGGCGCCTGGCCTCTGAGAAAGAGGCAGCGGGTGCAAACCACAGCTGTTTCATTGACGCTGGCTGGCCGAGAATGCGTTTGCCAGGCAGTCCAGGGTGACAACAGGCCGCAGCCTGATACGGGATTATGAAATTTCATCATGAGACTTCAAGTAGACAGGCTTGGAAAGTTTCCTCAGCTTCTCCTGATGTCGCAAGGCACGGCCTTGCTGGTGCGCAAGGCCCATGGGAGGCAGATGAATCTGTGTGCAGCCAAAAGACAAGGAGCAAAAAATGAAAAAAAGACACCCTGAATGCACAGTGTCTCAAAAAACACAGGAGGTTAACAGAGCCCAGGGTGTTCGATGTGGACGCCTGGGAAGCAGACTCAGATCCCTGCTTTGCTGCGCATCAAGAGGGAGCACCTGCCGGCCTCACAACCCCAGACTTAACAATCTTTAAAACTACTGGTGGTTGTTTTTTTTTAAAAAACCTGTCCTGAAGTTCCAGGACAAAACTTAAGACTTGGTACAAACAGATAACAAAACGCATCATATTCTGCTGGTCTGCGGCAGGAATGCCATCCTGATTGCTTCAGAGAACACCGGCTACTACCCGAAAGCAGAGGGTGCGGTGTGCCGAAAATTGCCAGACGTGACTGCATGAAGCATTCTGCCGTAAAGCTCGCTGCTGGGGGGGGGGGAGATGCCTGCCTGGTGCTTTTAGAACGTGGACGAGGCCAGGTAAGGGTGTTGCCCAACAGGGCTTTCGACTGGGGACCGGAGATCGAATTGGCCGTGCAGATTACAATAGCACTGTTTCAGTGGCAGCTGCCACGACAGTGTCGGTTTCATTCTTCCACTCCTCTTTCCCAGCCCATTTTTAGAAATGACTCTTCTTGTCCCCTGCACTTGGTCTTCTGTGTGTGTGTGTGTATGTGCGCGCGTGCATGCATGCAGGTCCACCTCCTACGGAGACCATTTTGTGGTTGTGCCCTCCACCCCCCTGTGCCAAAAGTGCTCAGCCCACAGTCTCAAAAAGGTTGGGTACCCTTGAGTAAAAGAACAGTAGTTGGTGAGCTGCCTCACAACGTTGTTGCGTGAATGAATCAGAAACGTAAAGGCTTTTTAGGCATTTAATGTCGTTCAGGAGTAAGAATCGCTATGTATTTCTGCTCTGTTCTCCTTCCACAGGAGAACCTTCCTTGACATTTGGCATGAGACAGGAGATTCCTTCTTTGTCCACAATGTAGATTTCTAAACTACGAAGACCTGGGGATGGGGGAGCTGTGCAGCAGAAGTAGGCAGTGTCCTTCGTGTGGGTGCAAGGCTACGCCGGCTGAATTTTCAAGGACCCAAAGAACTCAGCGCAAGAGATGTGACCCTCCCTGAGTGCCTGGAAAAGACTACAGATCATGAGCATGGAGGGCCCTGCTTCTTCTCCTCTGGATCTAGGCAGTGGCCTCCCACTTGGAGGGGACACACCATTACTGCCTCTTCCATTCTGGGGACGTTCTTAAGCCACGGCCCTGCTTTTCTCCTGGTGCACAGGAAACTAGCAAAGAAGGGCACACAACAGGCCGCAGAAACAGGGTGCTCTCTTGGGGACAGATGACGGATTCTTGCCTGTTGGGTCCCACTGCACGACTTAAGGGGTCATCTACTAAAACCTGTCCTTAGCTTCAGAGTCCTAGGTTCTAGCCCTGCATGTGATGCAAAATGCCTTCAAATCCCATGTGTCTACAGCTTCATGCATTCCTTGCACGGCAGTATGAATCATTTCCATTGCATCATCCCCACCCCGCCCCAAGGCTGAATACTGAGACAGCTGTGAGGTGTCCTTATAGGATCGTAGCACCTATTTTGCAACAGTATCTTGAGTGGCAAGTGGTTTTCCAGCTGTGGTCTGTGGACTAGCCACACTTAATACTTTGTGGGGACCGGCAAATAGAGAGATCACCACCACTCTGGCAGAAGGACGTGTACAGGCATTTGTGAATGACTCAGGGCCTTTGATGTCTGCAAATTTGGAAATTAACGCTATATTGTAATTGAACAAACATCCTGACTCTCAAAGCAACCGTGCCACTGTTGTGTTAATTATTCTGGAAGGGTGCTCTGGAGGTCAGCAGCGATAGCTCTGATGCAACCAAGCCCTGACTCACGGGCCGCAAATTAATTGCAGGAGGTAACAGCAAGCGGCACTCTTCAGCGGCTTCTGTCTGGCCTGCGCCGGAGTCCTGCGGAGGAAGGGCACGAAGACGTCAAAGTGGAGACTTACCGGCCTTGGATAAGGGATGTGATAATGAAGTCCTATCTCAATCCTCGCCTTGCACTCTTCTATGCATTGTTTAACCAGCTCAGGATCTGTTAACTGGTCAAGTGGAACAGGAGGAAGCACAGTTAACAAACAGGGCACGCAGGTTGTTAGTCCTGGGACTCAAACTAGCCCCAGCAAATTTCCTTTCTTCTCTCCTCCCCAACCCAAGTAAGGACATCGATTTCATAGGAGCACGCTTCCATTTCATTGTCCTTTTACAGGTCAACCTTAGCACCAGTTTTGACTTGGCTAAATGGATTCAAAGGGTCGTCTTCTCACCAAGCACAAAGGTGGTGATGGCCAGTAGAGCAGCTCAATGGAAATTCTGGTCCTGGCACTGCTGTAGTGTCATAACCGTACCAGAGTGGTGATTGACTAGTTGCCCCTGGCACGGCTGCAGGGTGCTAATGCCAAGCAAGGGAGTCTAGCCCATCAGCAGCTGTGCCCTTGCGTGTGCTGACAGCTGAGCTCTGGAAGGCAGCAGGAGAGAGCTGCAGGAGGGGTGAGTGTTTTTCTTATTTGCTTTCAGCTGAGATGGTTTAGCTGAGGGTACTATGTGTGGAAGTGAGTGAGTTTTGAGTTGTTGCAGAGTGCTGGCTGCTTGAGATAAGGGTGAGAAAGGGCCATTGTTTAACTGCAAACTGTGTGCCTGGGTGTATTTGAATAGCTGCTAGCCCCACCCTCTGCTGGGGGAGGCTTCTATTTAAGGCTCCACCTATTTAAGGGTGGGGCTCTTGGCCTGTGGCTCTTAGCCCAGGGGCTTGTGAGAAGCCAAGGAAGAGCCAGAACACCAGGGCCTGAGGCTCCTTGGGTTCCCAGCAAGGTAAGTAGACTTCTACAAGGAGAGTACAAAGGGTTTTAATGGGGGATTATATAAAATTATTTTTAAAGCAATTATGAAGCCAGAATGCCAGCAGGGGGTTGGGGGCTATCCAGTGTTTTGCACGGTGTCTATGATTACCTGCCCACTGGGGCAGAAGTCTTGGGTGCGTGCCTCCTGGTGCAATGAGCTCCAGGTTCTCAGGGAACGAGTTTGCTCCCTTGAGGCCAAGGTGGCTGACCTGGAGAAGCAGAGACAGTCAGTTAGGCACGTGGAGAAGACTCTCGGGGACTTGTTAGATATGTCCCACTCTGTATCTGGCAGCCCTGCTGCTGTCAGGGAGCATGAGGGTCGAGAGGGAACAGGGCACCGTGCTGTGGATAAGGGGAATGTGCCCTCAGAAGGGACCTCTTCTACAGCTGGTGAATGGGTATCCTTTCATATAAAGGAACCATCCCTGGGCAGGGAGGGTGGGGGGCTCTTGGTAGTTGGTGATTCGATCCTTAGGCAGGTAGACAACTGGGTGGCGAAACTGTGTATTGACCGTATGGTGACTTGCCTGCCTGGTGCGAAGGTAGTGGACATTACGCGTGTTTTAGATAGGCTGGTAGATAGTGCTGGGGAGGAGCCAGTGGTCGTGGTACATGTTGGCACCAACAATGTGGGGAAATGCAGTCGTGAGGTCCTGGAGGAAAAATTTAGGCTGCTAGGCAGGAGACTCAAGGCCAGGACCTCCAAGGTAGCCTTCTCGGAAGTGCTACCTGTTCCACGCACAGGGCCGGAGAGACAGGCACAGATCAGGACTCTCAATGCGTGGATGAGGCGATGGTGTAGGCGGGAAGGGTTCAAGTTTGTTAGGCATTGGGATGCTTTGGAGAACAAGAGGGAGCTGTACAAGAGACATGGTCTCCACTTGTCCCGGGAAGGAACCAGGCTGCTGTCGCTTAAAATCAAAAATGTGGCAGAGCAGTTTTTAAACTGAATATTGGGGGAAAGCCAACAGGAGATGAAAAATCTCTGGTTTGGGATGGTTCATCTCAAAGAGATAAAAGGGTAGCTGTTACTTTCCTACAAGGAAAAGGATTAGAATTGTTCTCTGAGACTGTGGCAAATGATAGGGACTGCCTGGCAAGGTCTCGAGGCAGCAAGAGGAAGGTTGTGGGCTTAACGTGTATGGGAAACGATAGATATTTATATGCTAATGCTAGAAGTGTCCGAGGTAAAATTGGGGAGTTGGAATGCTTGGTGTTGGGGGAAAACATAGACATTGTGGGTATTTCAGAAACTTGGTGGGATGAGGAAAATCAGTGGGATATGGTGATTCCTGGCTATAAATTATATCAGAAGGATATGGGGGGAGAAAGTTGGCGGTGGGGGTGGCTCTTTATGTCAGAGAGGGTATACAGTCCAGTAAGACTGAGAGGGTAGGAGAATTGGATTCAATTCTGGAAATGCTGTGGGTTGAATTAGTGGCCCAAAAGGAAGCTTAACATTGGGAGTTTGTTATCGCCCACCCAATCAAAAGATAGAGGAGGATTATAAAATGATGAATGAATTCAAGATAGCGGCTAGACAAAATAACTCTGTTGTAATAGGTGACTTTAACTACCCTCACACTGATTGGGTCAATATGTGTTCAAGTCAGGAAAAAGAGATTGAGTTTCTAGACACTCTCAATGACTGTGCTATGGAACAGATGGTCACGGAACCTACCAGGGGAGAGGCAATCCTGGATTTGGTCCTAAGTAACGCCCAAGACCTGGTGAGAGATGTTAAAGTGATTGCACCGCTTGGGAACAGTGACCATAATGTTACTGAGTTCAACATTTGTATAACTAGGGAGTTGCCCAAAAAGACTGACACAACCACTTTTAACTTTAAAAGGGGTAACTTCTCTGATATGAGCGGATATTTGAGGAGAAAACTGAAAGGAAAAGTAGAAAGGGTCAAAACCATTGGAGAAGCTTGGAGACTATTTAAAATTACAATCCTAGAGGCTCAGAGAAAATATATACCGCGGGTTAGGAAAGGCACAAACAGGTATAGAAAAAAGCCTGCATGGTTAACAGACAAGGTAATGGAAGCTGTAAAAGGTAAGAAGGATTCCTTTAAGTGGTGGAAAGCTAGTCTCAGTGAGGCTGATAAAAGGGAACACAGGCTGTGGCAAATAAAATGCAAGTCTGTGATCAGGCAGGCAAAAGGGGAATATGAGGAGCATATCGCAAAAAACATAAAGACCAACAATTAAACTTTCTTCAAATACATTAGACGTAGGAAACCAGCCAGAGAAGCAGTGGGGCCCTTGGATGACCAAGGGGTAAAAGGTGTACTGAAGGATGATAGGGAAATGGCGGAGAAGCTGAATGCATTTTTTGCCTCTGTCTTCACTGTGGAAGATGAGAAGTGCCTGCCCACTCCAGAACTGCTGATTTCAGAAGGGGGGTTGAAAGACCTGAGTCAGATAGAGGTGACAAAAGAGGAGGTCGTACGACTTGATAGACAACTTAAAAACAAATAAATCACCGGGCCCGGATGGCATACATCCGAGAGTTCTGAAAGAACTCAAAAGTGAACTTGTGGATCTCTTGACAAAAATATGTAATCTTTCCTTAAAATCTGCCTCCATTCCTGAGGACTGGAAGGTAGCAAATGTAACTCCCATCTTTAAAAAGGGATCCAGAGGAGATCCGGGAAATTACAGGCTAGTCAATCTGACGTCAATATCGGGTAAGTTGGTGGAAATTGTTATTAAGGAAAAAATTAGTATGCACATTGATGAACAAAATCTGTTGAGGAAGACTCAGCACGGGTTCTGTAAGGGAAGATCTTGTCTCACTAACCTGTTAGTGTTCTTTGAGGGAGTAAACAAACATGTGGACAAGGGGGACCCAACAGATGTTGTTTACCTTGACTTACAGAAAGCTTTTGATAAGGTTCCTCATCAAAGGCTCCTAAGTAAGCTCAATAGTCATGGGATAAAAGGACAAGTCCTTTTGTGGATCAAAAACTGGCTAATTAAAAAGAAACAGAGACTGAGTATAAATGGGCAATTTTCTCAGTGGAGGGAGGTAAACAGTGGGGTACCGCATGGATCAGTATTCGGTCCGATGCTTTTTAACTTGTTTATTAATGATTTGGAGCTGGGAGTAAGCAGTGAAGTGGCTAAATTTGCAGGTGACACAAAGTTGTTCAGGGTGGTGAGAACCAGGGAGGATTGTGAGGCACTCCAAAGGGATCTGTCAAGGATGGGTGAGTGGGCATCAACGTGGCAAATGGGGTTTAATGTGGCCAAGTGCAAAGTGATGCACATTGGAGCCAAAAATCCTAACTATAAATACACGTTTATGGGGTCTGAACTGGTGGAGACTGACCAAGAGAGAGATCTTGGAGTCATAGTAGATAACTCAATGAAAATGTTGAGACACTGTGCGACTGCAATGAAAAAGGCCAACACTATGCTGGGGGTTATTAGGAAGGGAACTGAAAAATCAGCCAGTATCATAATGCCCCTGTATAAATCAATGGTGTGAGTTGGAGTACTGTGTACAGTTCTGGTCACCACACCTCAAAAAAGATATTATAACATTGGAAAAATTCAGAAAAGGGCAACTAGAATGATAAAAGGGTTGGAACACTTTCCCTATGAAGAAAGGTTGAAGCATCTGGGGCTCTTTAGCTTGGAGAAATGACAGCTGAGGGGTGACATGATTGAGGTTTATAAGATTATGCATGGTGCATAGAGTAGGTAGAGAAAGAAGTCCTTTTCTCCCTTTCTCACAATACAAGAACTCCTGGGCAGTCCATGAAATTGCTGAGCAGTCGGGTTAGAACAGATAAAAGGAAGTACTTCTTCGCCCAAAGAGTGATTAACACGTGGAATTCACTGCCACAGGAGGTGGTGGCAGCTACAAGCATGGACGGCTTCAAGAGGGAATTAGATAAACAGATGGAGCAGAGGTCTATCAGTGGCTATTAGCCACAAAGTATAGATAGGAACTCTCAGTGATGCTCTGTATTCTTGGTGCTTGGGGGGGGGGTGTGTGTGCAACAGTGGGAGGGCTTCTGGTATCCTGGCCCCACTGGTGGACCTCCTGAGGGCACCTGGTGTTTTTGGCCACTGTGTGACAGAGTGTTGGACTGGATGGGCTCCTGGCCTGATCCAACATTGGCTTCTCTTATGTTCTTATGACACCTGCTGAGTTCCCCACTGCCTCCCGGTATGACCAGGGGCCCCCTCCCATTTCAGTTGCCCTGGGGCCATGGCTGGTAGATCCTACTACTTACTAAGCCACTTCCCTGATGGCTGCATTACAAACTTTTTCTGATGAAAGCTGCAGAGGGAATAGGGCCCCTGGGTATTCCTGGAGTGGCAAAAGAAGCTTTATGTGCCTGGATCAAAGTCACTGAGCGCATTCCAGAGGATATAGGTGCGTGCAAGTGCTACTGAAATCAGTGGGGTTGAAGAACATAGTTAAATGTGACAATTTTTTTAAAAAGCGTGTGTTATGAAATTTTCCGCAGTAGATTTTGGAACTCACTAGAACTGGGGATTCTGAAAATGTGGGGTAAGAAGGGGAGAACGTTGAGTTCGTGTCTGGTGAGGAAAATCTACTGTGGAAAATGTCACATAGCGCAGAGTTTTAAAAATGTCAATGCGGGGAATTTCACGACTGCGGAAATGGTCTGTGACACAGACCTGGCTTTGTCTGGATTGTTCCTCAGCATTTATGTCAGAAGAATAGGGAGTCACTCCCAGAACCACCCGAGTAGCCATCTGAAGGTTATTAAGCATCACTATTAAATTCGCTCAGCCCCTTCCCTCCTTCTGCTGTGCAGTAATTAACAAGCCACACCTGACTAGTATACCTGGGACTATCTTTGCATTGAAATTGCAGGTTTGACTTTTGAGCGAACTAGTCAGGGACATACAAAGAACAGGCAGGGATTTCCCCACCCCAAGGATATGACTACCTGGGAGGACAGTGATCCCATGAGAGCGTGGGTGTACAAAGATCCCCCTGCCGCCTGTTTGTTTTCATATGTTGGAGTATGATGAGCCTTCCCACGCTGCCAGTGTCAACTGCTGTTGCTCCTGACTTGTCTGCCAATATATGTTAGATTTCATGCAAAAACAGGTGTACCATAATGTTCCCTGTGAAGAACTTCAGTTTTTTCTCCTGTGAGGTTTGAAATGAGCAAAGGCTCCAGCGTGTGTGTTTTAAAAGAGGTTTTTCCCACCTCTGGGCAGAGAACAGGCATGGGAGGAGAAAGTCTGTGCAATTGCTTTCCAGACACCTTCATTCAGATGCTAATAAATCTAGCAGGAGAGAGAATGGCTGGGTTAAGATCTCCCCCTTCCTCCTAGCAGGGAACAGAGGTTTGGAGGAATGGAAGGCTAGAACGCGTCCAGAAATAAACTCCAGGAAGAAGCCCTAGGAAACACTTCAACCTGGCGTGACCTGGTCAGTGGGTGGAGAAACAGATATGATATGATTGCCACAGGAAGGAGCTGTCTTTTCCTTGGGTGCTGCATCCATGAGCACACAGAGACCTGTCCTCTGGCAAGGCAGCCACTGGCCATGTGCTCGCCTCAAGAGCTGGAGTAAGCTTCAAAGTAATGGTAACTCTATAGGGCTGTAGTATCCTAAGCAAAAGGAGCCTGATAGGGCATATATAGAGAAAGGGACAGAAGATTTGTGTTTTCCCCATTTCCCCACTATCCTGTAACCAACAGATCATTGAAAAGAGTAATCAATTAATACTATACAAGAAATTGTATATTGTAATAGTTTGTTACACAAAATGACTTTCTGCGTTACTCACGAGGAATCCCACTGAGTGGCAGTATGGAGCACCATTTACTGGCTCACCAGTACTAGGGCCAGGGCCTTTTTGGTGGAGGCTCCTCTCTGGTGGAATGAGCTCCCGGAGGAGATCAGGGCCCTGCAGGATCTTATGCAGTTCTGCAGGGTCTGCAAGATGGAGCTCTTCCACCAGGCTTTTGATTAGAAGCTGCCACCACCTACCATCGACCATTTCCATCACCGGAGATGAGGGCTGGCCCAAAGGAACTCACACCATGCCACAGAGAGAAATTGTAGGACACTATCTTGACTTATGCTGATTACCATCATAACGAGCATTTTACTGAAAGTTACTTGCTGTATTGTTATAACGTTGTTTTAAATTGTTTAAATTGTTTTATTTTAATTTGGCACTCTGCCACTTTGTAAACCGCCCTAAGCCCGCTTGCGAGGAGGGCAGGGTAAAAATGCGAAAAATAAATAAATAAATAAATTTCTTTTGGTATCCCTTGCTCAATTTGGTGCTGTGCTAAAAGTATACTTGTAAACATTTTCTTTTTAATAAATACTTTATAACTTGAATGCTGGGATTGGTTCTCTGTACCACATAGGAGGAGGAGGAGGAGATTGGATTTATACCCCACCCCTCACTACCTGAAGGAGTCTCAGAGTGGCTTACAATCTCTTTTCCCCTCCCCACAACAGACACCTTGTGATGTAGGTGGAGCTGAGAGAGCTCTTTCCAGAACAGCTCTAAGAGAACTGTGACTGACCCAAGGTCATGCCAGCAGCACCGTCTTGGACACACTATTTTAAAAGGAATGCCAGGAGGAAGGAAGGCAGTTGGCAAGCAGCTATTCCTCCCAGGGCCCGCAAGGCAGTAATCTGTCTCCATGGTGACCAGGGGCTGGCCAGTGGGAGACAGAGAGGCAAGGCCTCAGAACTTGGAAGGGGAGCTGGGAGTCCTGTCCCTCCCAGCAGGCAATTCTGTACAAAGGGTCAGGTGGTAGTGGTGGTCTACCCCAGAGTGGAAGAAAAACCTCTCCAGGTGGTGAGAGAACCCCCAGAGAGGCAGGGCAGAGCAAGGCCTGCAGGCCAGAGCCCGCCCTATTCTCGACCTATTCCCCCCCCCCCCCCGCAGTATACATTGCTGAAGGCTCTGTTCTGTCTGATGTCTGTTAAATTCACTCGAAATGTTTATTTATTTCCAAAACCGAAGGATGTTTAGTCTCACAGCAGGCCTGACTATGCTCATTGCAGAAGATCTGCAGCTTTCACAGCAGCATTTAGCACAAACTAAACAAAAAACAACAACCCAAACTCTGTATTTGTTTGTCTTCTATGTTTTGGGATGCATATTTGCAGCCATTGAACTAGACAGGTTTGGTGAGAGGGTTAGAAAGGCTTCTGTTGCTTAGCAGGAAATTCGCCGGTCCCCGCTCCAGCCCACACACACACACACACACACACACACACACACACACACACATTCCTTTGAAGGTTTTTCGTTTGGGACCGCAGGAGCCCCACTTAGCACGGAGGCTTGGCAAGCGTGGAAGAGATCCACTCTCGTGCCATGTTTCTGTTAATGCCTAAATATCGTCACTCAACCGCACAGCCAGCCAGCCAGAAATACGTTCACTTACATTTTTATTCTTTTGGAACAATGTTTTAGCTTCATTTATAATATACTGTTTTTCTTTTGTGGTCTCTTCCATCTGTCCGGATGCAGACTGCCATTTTCTGGCTATTCGGAATATCTTGCGGTAAAGTCCAAGGACTTCCTGACGCGTGACCGGTGTCATCTAGAGGAAAAGGAACAGACCCACAGACACTTGGAGGGGGGGGAGGGGGAGGCTACCAGACAGATGGATGTTTTCACATATGCCTTAATTAATTTTCAAACATTTTATTGGCTCTCCTAGTGAACAGGAAAAGAACCAGAAGAGCAAAAAGCTACAAGCCAACTATACAGAATATTTATTTTTGTGTACCAAGGGGAGGGCGGGACCCAGCTGCTCAGTTATGTGCCGCATGATCCAAGCATTCAAGAATACCCAAAAATGTGTCCATAACATGCAAATACTCAAGCTTGGATTTCCCAAGAAGCCCTCTGATTCAAACTCATCCGCTTCCAAGGCCCAAATTGCTGACCTCTTCCATGTAGCATTGCCAAATCTGAGTGGGAAATTACTGGAGATTTGGGGGTGGAGCCTGGGGAGGGTGGGGTCTAAGTGGGATATAATGCCATAAAGTTCAGCCTCCAAAGCAGCCATTTCTCCAGGTAGGGTTGCCAGGTGACTGGTGGGTGGCTTGTGGGGGTGGCAGCTTCCCAGGAGAAAAATTAAAAAGAAAAACTAGGCCTTATCCTCTTACAGGAGCTCTTAACACAGAGTTCCTGGCAATTCCTAGAGCTACCTAGAAGCGACAAAGGGTAGCTCTAAGAAGCGCCAGAAACTCTGTGGTAAAACTGGAGATTCTGGCAATTCCTAGAGCTACACTTTATCATGGCCGGGTAGCACCTTCCCCAGCTGCTGTGCTCAGGGAGACAGCTGCTTCTTTACCCTGTGTATTTATTCTCATAAATCTGCATACATAATTTTTTTTATCCTCAAGTCACAGCCAATTTATGGCAACCCTGTAGGGAATTCAAGGCAGGATAAGTTCAGGTGAGGTAGGGCCTGGAAATCTCCTGGAATTACAACTGACCTCCAGACTACAGAGATCAGTTGCCCTGGCAGCTTTGGAGGGTGGACTCTGTGGCATTATACTGTGCCAAGGTCCCCCCCTCTTCAAATCCCACCAACCCCCGGCTGCACCCCCAAGATCTCTTGGTATTTCACTACCAGGAGTTGGCAGCCCTAGGTTTGCCATTGCCTGCCTCTGCCTAGCAACCCAGGAATTCCTTAGTGGTCTCCCATCCAAAAGCTAACCAGGGCTAACCCTGCTTAGCTTCCAGGATATGACAAATTGTGGCTCACCTGAGCTATCCAGGTCAGGGCCTGAAGAGCAGAGACAGAACCACAAGGCCCAATTCAGCATGCCTCTATCACATCACCAGCCCTAAGGACCTCAGAGATGCATACATGGAGTTAACCTGGCTGCCTGCCCCCCAGACATATGCCAGGCCCAAGGAGACTGGCACCTGGTACAGAAACCTTTTCCCCTGGATGACTGGTCGAGCGTCAGCCTATGAATTTCATGGGAGTAGAAATCTGGGTCTTTCTGACCTCACTTTGGACTCTCTCCCTCCCCCCCCCCCCATTGTACCGTCTGGACTCTTTAACAGAATAAAAGTGTTACTCTGGGCCAGGTAATAGCAAAAACTCAGACAGGCATTGGGTTGGCTTCCCAGATGCTGGACAGAACTTGGACAGCTGGATCACAAGGCGACTGTGCTCTTCAGATTCCCCAAGCACCAGAAGTTACCGATATGGAAGAAACAAGCCCTCCCTTTTCAGCAACCTCTTTTAAAAGATGCCGAGTGGGATGGGTGGGAGGAGAGGTGTTCTGGAGCCCAGAATTCCAGGAGAACCTCCCCAAAAGGCAGGGGATAAGAGTCCAGGTTTCCACCTTCGGACCTGTGAGCTTTCTGACCTCCTCTAATATAGCATGCATGGCTCTCCCTTTCTCCATCTTATCCTCACAACAGCCAAAGAACTCAGGAAATGAAAAGCTCCACTCTAGTCCAGCTGATCTCATAGCAGTTGCATCTGCTCCGAAGCCACAACACTGACCTCGTCAGACCAAACACAGCCCAGGACACAACCCTGCTGCTTGACCCCTCAGACAAATTCCTTGGACTCTCTCTGACCAGATTACCAGACGTATGACTTTTAGCTTTAGGAATTTTAAAACATTGAAATACAAACTAAAGACTTCCAGGGTGTCCAAAAATGGACATCTGTGCCAGAGGCTCTAGAGAAAAAGCCAAAAGGCCACAATACTGTATTTTAGGGCTATAATGTGAACATGGGGAAGAACGAGGCGAGAGGCCATAAAAATCATTGGCTTGGATTCAAATCTCCCCACTTGATGGCTCCTAATTCCATTCCTTTTTCCACTACAGCCTATTATGTACCTCCTGAAAATCCACGGCTGGGCTTTGGGGTGATGTTTGAGGAGATCAAGGGGGCAGCAGGTGAGGAAGGGGTGGAAACCAGGGGACTCCCCCCCCCCCCCCAGGAGTAGAACTGGCCTGAACTTTCCAATGGGGAGATTTGGGATCTAAGCCTAGGAAATCCAACTGAGTTTTGTGCAAAAGCTACACATCAGAATTTGCTACACAGATCCATCTTACGTCCCAGAACAGAAGGTCTTCTGTTGTCTAGCACTATGAGGCTTTTCATGCCAGTTCCTTCTCTAAACGAAAGACTTAAAGGTTGTTGTTGGTTTTTTTGAGATCTCAGACAGAGATTCTCAGTAAAATGAACATAATAGTCCCTTTCTTGCTGTCTTTAGCAGAGAATACCTATTGTCATGTCCAACAGCCCAGATGGCAAATGTTATCCAGTCTTGGAGGCCATCAGGAGGCCAGCCGGGGAAGGGCGGTGGTGGTTGTCTTTCAGCACAGCCCAGGATCAGGTCAAGTCAGAAGCCAGTCAAGTCCCGCTGTGGGGGAGCTGGTGAGCTCCTTGGGCCAGTGTTCTGATCCATCACCAACATGTACACATAAACTGTCAGATTATAAAGGAGGAGCCAGGTTCAAGCCGCTCCCTTATTTGTGTATTTCCTTCATTAGATTTGCTAGGCTGCCCTTCCCTACAATGAGGGCTCAGGGCGTCTTACAACATACAATATGCAATTTCTCAGATAAAAATCTAGATTAAAACCACCAATAAATATCAGTAGGTAAGAACAATGTACATATCCACATACATGATGATGGGGGAAAATTTCAGCCACCCCAGCCTCTTTGGGGGGAGGGGTTACGAGGGATGGGGGGGAAGTGTATGAGAGTGCCAGAGTGCCCCCTCGCTGTCTTCAACCAAAGGCCCGGCGGAACATCTCTGCCTTACATGCCCTGCGGAAAGGTAATGACTTCCGCAGGGCATGGATGTCTTCTGGCAGAGAGTTCCACCAAGCGGGGGCCAGGGCTGAGAAGGCCCTGGCCCTAGTCGAGGACAGCTTGATTTCTCTCGGGCCGGGGGTCACCAGGAAGTTCTTATTCCCTGAGCGTAATGCTCTTCTAGGAGCATATTGGGAGAGGTGGTCCCGAAGGTATGTAGGTCCCTGACCACTGAGGGCCTTGAAGGTCAAAACCAGAACCTTGAACCTGCACGCAGCACTGGTTGAATGTGTGCTGTCCTGGGGGTCCCAGTAAGGACCCGCACGGCTGCATTTTGGACCACTTGGAGCTTCTGGGTCAGCCACAAGGGCAAGCCCGCATAGAGTGAATTACAATAGTCCAAACTGGAGGAGATTGTTGCATGGATTACCGTGGCTAGGTTGGGGCGAGACAGGTAGAGGGCCAGTTGCCTAACCTGGCACAGTTGGGAAAATGCCAACTTGGCAACCTTCGCAACCTGCGCCTCTATAGACAGGAGGAGTCCCAGGTCATGCCTCAGCTCCTGATGGTCTGTGCCAGTGATAGAGGCACACCCTCAAGAGTCGAAAGCTGGCAGACCAGTCGAAGATCTCCTTCCCCCAGCCGCAGAATCTCCATCGTACCTAGAGTCAGTTTCAGACGACTCTGCTTCAGCCATCTCACCACAGCCGCCAAACCCTCGGCTAAGTTCCCAGAAGCAGTATCTGGCCTCTTACCCATCAACAGAAACAGCTGGATGTCACCAGCGTATTGACGACACCCCAGCCCAAATCTCCACACTAGCTGGGTGAGGGAGCACATACAGATGTTCAACAGCATCAGGGGGAGCAGTGCCCCTGAGGAACCCCACATTCCAGTGGGTACCTTGGGGAAACTGTCCCTCCCAGTGCTACCCTCAGTCCCTGACCATGGAGAAACGAGGTAAGCCATTGCAAGGCTACCCCATGAATTCCAGAGGTAGAATGTCCAATGCTCCCTCTAAGCTGTGCAGTCTCGTGAGCAGCAATTCTACTTTGTGAGCTACTGGCATTACAGTTGTGAGCGAGCGATTTGGCTGCTGCATAAATTAGTTTGCTCTGGAGCCATCCTTCCTGAGCCGAGACAAAACTGTGTGAGCTGGAGGCTAAAAACCTGTGAGCTAGCTCACACTAACTCATCTTAGAGGGGACACTGGCGGTGAGGCGGAGAGTCAACAGGTCATGGTTGACTGTGTCAAATGCAGCTGTAAGATCAAGTAGTATCAGCAGCCCTGACCCGCCTCTATCCAGCTGTCTGCAGAGATCATCCGTGAGGGCAGCCAGTGCTGTCCCCGTCCCATGGCTGGGGCAGAAGCCAGATTGAAACAGATCCAACACAGATGTGTCATCCAGAAATTCCCTAAGTACAAGGCCCATTTAAAAGAGCAGTTGACACCTCCTTCAGTGAATTGTTAACATCACGTTTTCCATTTTGGAGTAGAGCTAGCCTGGCCGTAAATGCTTAATGGCAAAGCTGACCCCAACTGTAGGGGCAAATTATTCATCTGCCGGGGAGCCAAAGCTGAGGAATGCCCTTGGAGAGAGATTCACTTTCTGTAGTTCTGAAGAAAGCACCCTCCTGGCTATAGGTGAAAGCCAATGCCAAGACACCAAATGCCGGGCATCGCTCTCACGAGGGGGGGGGGGCAGACAAACCTGGAGGAGATGCCCCTTGCTGACATAAGGCTCCCATAGGCTGCAGTCCGCCCTGGCTGAACAGTCTGGAAACAGACCGGTAAAGTGGCCCTTGCCACCAGCAGGAAGGACAGGCAAGGAAGGGGAGGTTACAGGCATCTGGTGTTTGCTCCGGCCCCTTGATTTTTCAGCAGCTTCTCCAACCAGCTGCTCAAAGCGCTCCGATGAGGGGACCCTCATGCGCCAAACAGAGCGAGGAAAGGATCTGTGGCTGCCTTTTAATTCAGGCTTTGCGAACAGCCCCATTCGAAGCACCCGGTGCCCCCCGGGCTGGAAACAGCCTCTGGCGCTTCTTCTCAGTGTCGGCTTCCTACCGCTCTTGGGCTTTGTTCCAAAACCCAGGCCTCCCCCCCCCCCCGCGCATATCTCCGTTTTTGCTGTCTTAGGAGCTAAATTATAACACTTAGCGAAAGTGATGACCCACAATTGTTCTGCAGCTGGGAAAGGCGACCGATAATCTTTTGCGTCATTTGCCTGTTACCCCACTGTAACTAGAAGTCCAACTCACCCAAGGGAAAGTTGGTGGGTGCTTTGGGCGCAGAATTCCTGTCAGGGAACATCAAGGGCAGTCCAAGTCTCTTGTGGCAAAAAGCATTTATTTCCTTTCCGTGACAAGCATCAATCTGGGTTTAACAGAATATACAATGCCCTTTTCTTATAGATATTTATCCACGTGGTTTTACAAGGTAATTGAAACAGTTATGAACAGGTTGAGCTCACATTACACACCCTGCCCCCAGTCCTACGCATCAGTTCAGACATAATGCAATACCTGATTTAATTAAAGTATAATTAATGTGATTAAACTAATTATGATTTGTGTGAGCGCAGGGTACTCTGCTACAGATGGTTAATTAGGATCCATCAAACAAGGATCTGAAACCATGATTTGAAGTTGTTCATTAACCAAAGTGAGTGCTAACTGTAATCTCATGTAATGTAGGGATCCAGGTGTCCTGGGATGTTCCAGGTTCAGCCTTTGGGTGCTCCTGAGCTGCAGAGATCCCTGGCCAGAGCTAAGGCAATGAACCCAGCGTTTGTTGAGGAAAACGAGGATTTCAGTGGTCATCTGTAAGCTTGCTTCTCTCACCATTGTTAAAATAAATCATGAGGAAATCCACACTGGCAACACAAAACCAAAAAGAAATGTGGACACAAGAAGTGTTACCCACTGGGGGGAAAAAAAGAAGAGAATCACAGGCATGTACGTGTTTTCCTGTGTCTTTAAATAGGATGCTGTCTTGTAATCGATGAAATTATTTTAAAATGTTTCTTGTTCATTGCTTGGCCTTTAGCTTGTGGAGCAGAAGGGACATTTCCGAGTACCAGGAGGCAACCCAAACATAACAATGGGTCAAAAGATTAACAGCGTCCAGCAATTATTCCCTGTTTCTTTTGATGACCGTAGCATGTGCACTGGCTCAGTAACATGAAAACTGAAAACAGGGTCTACTTTAACCATGGTTAGCTTGAAAGTGGGATTCAGCTCCTTCAGGTTCTTGTCTCTGCAAATGGTGCTTTTGCCCTTTTACTGCCTCTCTTACAGAGATCTGGATGGTGGCTGGGCCTGGGGTTGCCAGCCTCCAGGTGGTGGCTGGAGAGCTCCCGGTATCCCAACTGATCTCCAGGAGACAGAGATCAGTTCACCCGGAGAAAGTAGCCGCTTTGGAAGGTGGAGTCTATGGTATTATATCCTACTGAAGTCCCGCCCCTTCCCAAACCCCGCCCTCCTCAGGCTCCACCCCCAAAATCTCCAAGTACTTCCCAAATCAGAGCTGGCAACCCTACAGGGAAGCCAGGATTGAACCAGGACATGCTTGTTCATACATCACTCAAAAGGACTAATTGTGGTTAATGCACCAATTTCAAACCACAATCGGAGATCTTGGCTTTATTCCATCTAACCAATGTTAGTGGAGGAGCCCACATCGGGATGATTGCACCAAAGCTATAGGTAGTTAAATTAAACTGTGGTTTCACGGGACATCTGTCCAGATTCCACTGGCTACGCTTGGATTTGTAAGCTGTTGAGTCACTGTGACTCAATACAGTTAGAAATTATGATTTGTTAGGATCCACAGGGCTCATTCAGAAGATGCTCTGACAATGTTGGTGGTTTGTGGCTTGCAGTTGGGAAAACCACCAGGCAGGCAGTGTTGTCGTTTTTCCCTGGTTGCCTATTTCTTCAAAGTTTAGGCTTATCAGGATAAGCACTTCTTTATATGCTCCCATTTCTTTCCATTTCTAAGCTGCAGATTTGCATATAATTTCATCCATTTAAATGAGTTCATTCTTAATGCTGACCGGGACCATTAAAATAGCTTAACAAAGGCAACAGATGCAGAGGAGCAAGGAAATACTCTGTGCAGTCCTATGCAGAGTTTGTCCAGAATTGCTCTCTGTGTCACCAGCTGTTTTTCTCTGCGGCCTGTTGCAAACTTTGATTGTCGACACAGTCACTCAACATGTTGTTTTTTTAATGAAAATAGACAGAGAAATAGAACTAGCACTCTTAAGGACAGCAGCACTATGGAGAAAAACATCCACCGGCTTTGCAAACACCCCTCACTGAAAGGACTTCTGTCTGGAAAGCCTGGGATCTTTGCGAACCTATCCCAGGAGGAGGCTGCCGGAGTTCAGTCTCTGATTCCAGGTTTCAGGGCTTCAGCTTCCTTCTCAAGGGCTGCGGTCACGCACACTCAATAATCCACTTTCATACCGGATTTGTACTGTGTGAACTTGCAAAATCCAGTTGGAAAGTGCACTGAAAGTGGATTATCTAGCAGGTGTGACCGCAGCCAAGGTGTCAAAGGAAAGAGTAAGTCTGCGCTGCTGGGCTTCCCTGTGCTCCAGGGGACCCCCCCCCCCCCTTTGTGTTAAATTTCTACAGCCCGGTCGTTATTTTTGCTCTTTGGTCGTTATTTTCTCTCTGCTCAGAAAGAGAGAGCGCCCCGCCCCGCCCCGCCCCTCCCCTCCCCTTTGGCGCCCGTCTCAAGCGCGGCGGGCGGGGGAGGCTCCCGCGACCTCTAGCGGCGAGGGCAGGAACAACACCGAGGCCGGCCTCTGGGGGAGCCTCGCGAGCCGCCCGGGCTGTACCAACGGGAGCAGCAGGGCAGGGGTGACGCGTGACGTCACGGCAACCGCCTCGCCTGTCCCCAACACTCCCCTCGGCCTCTTTACCGCTGTTCAAACCCCCCCCCCCCCGGTCCTTTCTCCGACAAAGACACCTCCGCTTTCGCCCTTTCCCTTCCTCTTTCCCCTCCCGCGATTAGTTCGGCCCGCCGCCGCCCGTTCTCCCTCGACTCACCTCTGCCCGCCTGAGGAGGAGGAGGAGGCGGAGGGAGAGAAAAACCGGCCCAGGGAAACCAGTTTGCCCTCACGTTGCGTGCGGCGTCAGGCACGTCCGACGAGGCGGGCGCGCTACGTCACGGCGTCGCCAGCTGACTCCTCTCTCGCCGCGCTCCTGGCTGACACCCCCCGGAAGTGATGCAGGAGAGGCTGAGGCCGAGATTGAGCCCGGGCTGGGGGAGCGGTGCGGAGGGCGAGTGAATTGGGCCGTCTCTCTTCCCGTCCGTCTCGGGGCTGGGCAGCGGAGCCTCCCGTTCCACCCCCGCCTCGTCGCCGGGGTCCCCCAACCCGCTGGGCTGCCGTGCGGGGCCGGGAAGAAAGGGGCGGGCGGGGGGGGCGCCCAGCCCAGACGGACCCGCTCTCCCCGCCCAGGGGGGCCGCAGTCGCCGAGGCATGAGGCCCCCGAAGAGGAAGAAGGGGGGGTAGAAGAGCGCCGCGGGAGGGGGAGAGGCCGGGGGGGGGTCTCCCTCCTCCCTCCCTCCCCCCCCACCACCCCCGGAAGCCGCCAGCCGCCTCCTCCCCCCGCAGACGGTGAGTGGGGTCGGGTCCTGGGTCAGGAGCGGGGGGTGGGTGTGGGGGTGTGTGGGAGGGGGGGTTCCTTCTAGGGGACCCCCTCCCCCCCGTTGTTCAAGTCCGAATGGCTCGCGGTGGAGGGGGGGGGGTGTTGGGGGGGGGTCTCCGGCCAGGACGGCTTTCAAGACCAGATGCCGAGAAGAGTCCAGGCGGGGCTGGCCATCGTCTCCCGCACCCCTCCGTGGCGCTGGCTGTGCGCGGGCGGGGCGGGCGGCGGTGGGGTGGCGCTGAGGGGGGCCCCTCTCCCTCCCCCGGCCCCGTCGCTTGGGGCAGGTCCCTCTTCCTCGACACCCGGCGGCGGCGCGGGGGGGGGGGGCCCTGTGGTTCTCCCTGGGTGTGCTGCGAGACCGGGCTTCCCCCCCTCCCCCCCCTCCCTCCCCTTCTGGGAGTCTCCGGGGAGGGGGGGGGGGCTCTGGCCGCAGCCGCCCCAGAGGGCATCTCGTGTCTTAGGAAGGCAGTTTGGAGCCAAGACAACCCTGTTGCTCTCTGAGGCTGGAGTTCTGGTGGTCATCTTTGTGTCCCTTCCCTGCTGCTTGCTCACCTCGGGTGACTCTCCGTGTGCCCGTGGGGATGGCCCTATGGCGGTCAAGAGGAACCCCCTTCCTTGTGGCTTGACACCCCTCACAAGTCGGTTGTGGAAGTGTGGATAACCCCCCTCTCCTCAAATGGCTGAGCCTGTGATCTTTTTTGCTTCTTCCTTTCAGTCAGAAGGTGGGCTTGCTGGGGTGTCTGGTTATAGTAGATCTTTGTGGTGGTTGGTTTCTCTTAAAAGGAGATGCGAGGAAGGCATGATCATCGTTTACTTACTAATATAATAATACAATCATCATTTAATGTATCATCATTTACTATAGTAATATAATCTTCATTTACTTACTATCATTTGATACCTTTCAGTTCTAATGTGGGTCTTGGTTGAATTGTGGTTATTCACATGATGCGTCGGCCAGCCTCTTGACATCTTTCAAATACAGTATGTTCTTCACAGGCTTAAACTGTGGTGGGGAAAATGCCCTGGTTTCCCCCCCTTCCCATTCTCAGAAGATGAAATATCTAGTCATTATAGATTTTTTTTTTGGTAGGGGCAGGACTCCTAGAATGAGATGATAAGGAAGACATAATGTTTGGGATACTATCACTTGATAGCCGGCAGTGGTGTTTGCTGTGACAATGGGCTACAGTGTGGTTAAACAGTCCTCTACTTAAAGTGCAGGATAAGTTGCAACAACTTTGTCACCCCACCCTTCAACTGCACATCTTCCTTAGGAGGTTGTTAAAGTGTGTCTAAAAGGATGGGGTGTCCCTTGCATCAGAACATGAGCTTGTTGGCTTCTCAGTTCACCTGGCACTGCCCCTTTTTAAATTCAGGTACCACGATACCCATCAACCACCCTATTGCATTGTTGTTAAGTTTTTACTGCTTTGGTCATGTTAATGGCTGGCTTTTTTTTCAAGCTTGCCTCATGCTTATCAGCTTGTGGCAATTAACGTTCATAACAAAAATTATGTTATTTTAGGGATATGTGGGTGAGTGTACTGAAGGAGGTGGTTAAAATGTGGTTTTAAAAAGTGATTTGGTTTGCACCCCCCCCCCCCCATTGCTGACTGTGAGGGGGTATGTCTCATGTACACTCTTCAGTCACCCTTTTGGATTCCCTAGTGGGTAAAAAATAGATTCCCTTTTCCTTCCTCAAATTCCTTCTCATGTAGACAGACAAATACAGTAATCCATATTTGCAGGTGGTAGCTTTTCTTTCGGATTAACCATCATGGAATCCCACGAGAGGAAGTGAATTTGTGCTAGGGGGCTGGTGAGCTTAGCCGTGAATTAAAGAAAGAAAAATCACCCTCATTCCTTTATAGTACTTGATCCTCCCCCCACCCCTCTTTTTTGAGAAGAGGGGAGGGCTGGCCCAGGGACCGGATCCAGCAGTTTCAGTCAGGAGGTGCCTGTGGTGACTGGCAAGGAGAAACTCATATTTCTTCAGTTTCTTGGCAAATATATGGTTGGTTGATGGTGAAAGTGCTCTTCACTGCTAGTAAAGGGGGATTTCTCTAACTTCAACCCCCCCCCCCTTTAAAATAATAAATATATTTCCCATGTAGGAAATGTGCCAAAAAAAACAATGCCACTTTTGGTGTGGTGTGATTTTCCACTCGTTATTCATATTCTCTTCCTATCTAAAGGGTGTGGAGACAGCTTAAAAAAAAAAAGAATAACTCCCTGCCCCCAAGGGCTTTATGTGTTTATGTGAGTAATGAATTCAGAGTTTGAACTGAAGTGGCAGGTTTTTCTCTCTCTAACATGATGTTGCTTTTCATATCTCAAAGATTTACTTTGCAGAGCTTTCCCCCTCAATTCCTCGAATACGAATTTCCACTTCTAACCAGTTAGCTTGGTAGGACCATCAAGTATGTCCCACAGTCATTTAAACACAAAGGTCAGATTGCTATTATTTTTTTTTTAAAGGGAGCATCAGATGAGGTTCAGTGGTCATGTGATAAAGGCAGCATTTCAGTTTCCAGAGCAAATGTCTTTAGGAAGTTTTGCACTTGCAACATTTTGGACTAATTTAGACTCTCCATTTCTGAGCAACTGTGGTTTGGTGGTCTCAGCATTTCAACACTAGGCATGGAGACGCCCAGGCTCAAATGCTTGCTTGGCCACAAAGCTCCCTGTGTGTCTATGGGCGTGTGCCCTCAGCCTATGCTACCTCACAAGGTTGTTGTGGAAATAAATCAGAGGAAGGGAGAACAATGGCCAGCACCTTGGGCTCTTTGGAAGAAGGGCAGCATACAAAGGTGGTAGACATGTGGATTTTAAGCAAATCATGTTTGTTGAGAAATGATGAATCAGAAAAGGGTAACCATTTCTGCAAGTGGTGGTTAAGCAAACATTCACTGGAAGTCACCACTGTTACCACTGAAAAGAATATTTGTCGTCTTCAGATACCGTGGGTAAAACGATGCTCTGTCTCTTTGAGCAGGGCTTTGGACCCGGGTGGGGTGCTGCCTCTCCCCTTGGCTTCTTAGAATACAGAACCACAAATTTCCTCTAGGTTCTGGGAAACTTTTCTTTCTCAGCCGACTGGCTGCATTACTTAAGCGTCAGACACTCCAAAGCAGGACTCTCAAGGAAGAGCTTTCTGGTTAAACTTCCTGCAGAACTGTGACTCTCCTTCCCCACCACCATTTTTCCTATTGGCAAATCTCGTTCTCCTTTCCCTCCTTACCCCACCCTGGGCAACTTTGGTGAAAGGCAGAGGATTCATAGTGACTTGTGCAGTGCATTCAAGAAGGGGGGGGGGGGCAAGCAACTTTGGAAATGTCTCTCAAGCCTGAGGCCTGGAGCGAGCTGCGTATATTAGCTGCATGTAATTACCATAATTTGTAGGTCATTTTCGCGGATGTGGTGGATGCCAAGCCACTGCAAACAGTCATGTTGCACTCCTGTGATATTTGTGGTTTTGAATTGTTAACCCCAAACATGCAGGAATCATTTGAGCCAGACCCAAAACAAGGCTTCTTTCTGACCAGTTGGTGTTCAAGCACAACTTCCCAGGTGTTTTGTTCAGTATTGCTGTGTGTGATTGAGGATGATTTCTCCTGGTTCTGCCTTACTAAATCACCGTGCTGATCTTTTGGGCCTCTCATGTAAGGAGGTAGTGGGGACATGCTATCTAGTGCTCACTTAGGGTGAGAAACCTGTGCCTTGTAATAGAAAGCTCCTTGCTATTAAAAAAGTCCTTGCACATAGAAGACTAGCATAGATGGATATGGGTATTCTACCCTAGCCCATTCGCTTTCTGTGTGCAGGGAACTGTCTGTAGCTGAGCATTCTATCGTAGCAAGCCCTTGCCTTGCAGTCTGAAGCGTTACAATCCTGACAGAGGTTTACTACTATGGTAAGAACTTGGACTTGTCCAGTTCCTCTTCTGTGTTGCCATGAGACTAACTATTGTGGTCAGAGGCAACTTGCCACATTCTGGTTTTGCTTTTAACACAACAGAAGAACTTTTGAAGTTCTGCAGTTTCCAGCCATTGTGCTGTGTGTGGAAATGCATCTTGGAGGAGCCACACAGCGCAACTCTAGTGTCATTCACTGAGTTGCTTAACTGTGGCTAAACAATGCTCTTTGTTTGAGTTTTGGGTAGGCATCTTTCTCCATCCAGGGATGCCGTAATCCCTAAGAATACACCCAAAGTGCCTGAAAGAATTCAGCCCCGGTGGGAGGAAGGGGCTTGGCAGAAATGGGAGGGTGGCCCCATGTCGCTCTGAAATGGCTTTGTAAAGGTGGGGGTGAGCCCTCTCCAGCAGGCTCTTATTTCCCCCAGGTTTTTCTTGTCTAGTTCTCCTAACTTAACTAACACTATTTTCTATTTTAAAATGATTATGAAGCCTTAGGGGGGGGGTGGTGGTTGTTTGTTGTTTGTTTGCCTTGTTTGCCAGGTCTCGCTGAACCATGCAGAACTGGGCTACTGGTGTTGGGGGCCTGTGGCCCCCTGCTGTGGTTGAGGGTTGGTGGAAATGAGGACCATTTGGAGTCCTTGCTTCCCTTCTCCCCTTCTGCCCCCATACAGAACTATTTGGATATGTGTCAAGGGACCTGAGCTTCCCAGCCCCAAGGGCCAAAGTCTGACTCGGGAACTATTGTCTTAGCTGCCTTGTAAATTCTGGGGGGGTTTACAGCGAAAACTGAAAGGAGTCCTGTGGTATAAACTTTTGTGGACTTCAACCATTTCTTTCAGTGCATGATGCATAGTCTCAGTTGGCAAATATATGCACAAACAGGGAGAGGAGAAAGCTATCAGTGTGAAATATAAGAGTTCCAGCCTGGGACATTTCTGTCCCATGCTCAGACATTCATGAGAAAGGCACAATCAAAGTTCACAACAGCAGTGATTGTGGTGGTGCTCGTTTTTCTGAGTCGGCAAAGTTTTATTTTAACACCTGCAGTCTGTGGATGAGCAGTCTGTGCTTTTGATTTAGACCTCGCTGAATGCTGCCAAATTTGTCATTCAGTCTTAGTTCAGCAATTTCATACTAGAGGTTTCCTTTGAAGGCCTTTTGTGGTCAGCAGCAACACATGTAGATAATCTGCGGGCCGAGGGTAACACCTCGTGAGCATCTGATGAAGTGGGTTTTAATCCATAAAAACATATGCCGTGATACATCTGTTCATATTTAAGATATCACAGGAGTGCAATATTTTTCGGAGCCTGAAGCTCCAGAAGAGGCAGCCCTTCCCACCAAAAGTTTGAACGGTTGTGCCGAACCATGGCTGATCAAGAGGCAGACTGACGCCTTTTTCCCATTGGTAAATTAATTACTTCTGTTGTCTTGGCTGCCAATTATGCTGGGAATGTCTCCAGAATTTTTTTTTAAAAAATCTTGATGCCAATTTTATGTTGTGGGAGTCCCCAGTTTAAATATCACTGCTAATTATTGCCTGGTATCAACTTCAGTGATATCTCCTGCTTGGGAAGCCTGTCTGTTGCTTGACTCTGGGGTCCATTAAAAGGTTCACCAAGCCCCTTGTTGTTTGGTTGTTCAAGGCAGCTTTCAGAGAGCAGAACTCACGTGGAGCTCCCAGAACTGAATTCTGAGAAGCGTCTTCTGTGCATATTCCTCTCAGGTTAATAAGACTATTTTGCACCCTGTAAGCATATCATGAGATTGGAATTTTTTTGCCCTGCAAAAAGTATTGGCTGTTGGGGCACCTTGCATGTTGGATATGTTGCTGGCGAGTAGGAAAAATATTTTAGCATTTCAGGATTCAGAGTGGCTGATGCTGTCTCACTGATCTTAACACCATTTCTGTAAGGTAGACTGGTGTGGTTAACCCTATTTTGAGGATGGTGGAGGAGGGCTGCGAGTCGGCTTCAGGCCCCTGAGTGACTCTATGGCCAAAATGAGAAGCAGGATCTTTCGCTTAGTCCAAGTTATTTTTTTATTTATAATTCAGATATACCACCCTTCTCTGAATTCACAGAGCTCAGGGCGATTGACAACAGAACTCTACAGTTTAAAATCCAGGAGTTAAAATAGTTAAAATAACATCAGATGGTTCCAAATAGACATACAATATGCATTGAAAAGGTAAAGGTTTCCCTTGCTCAGAAGCCAGTCAAATCCGACTCTAGGGGGCCTTTCTTATCTCTGTTTCCAAGCCGAAGAGCCATCGCTGTCCAAAGACTTCTCCGTAGTCATGTGGCCAGCATGACTAGATGCTGAGGCACACGGAATGCTGTTACCTGCCCACCTAAGCGGTACCTGTTTATCTACTTGCAGTTTCTTGCTTTCAAACTGCTAGGTTGGCAGGAGCTGGGGCCAGAGACGGGAGCTCACTCCATCATGTGGCAACAGGGTCTCGAACTGCCAAACTACACACCTTCCAGTCTGCAGCTCAGCATCTTAACCTCCGAGCCACCGCGGCCCCTACAATATGCATTACTGTCTCGCAATTAGCAGGAAAAGCAGGGTGGGGGAAGGGAAGGGAAGGGAGTGCCAGTTAGTATGGTACCCATTGCTATCCTCAACCAAATGCCTGGTGGAACGCCTCTGTCCTGCACGCCCTGCAGAACTGCATGAGGTCCTGCAGGGTGTGGATGTTGTTTGGCAGAGAGTTCCACAAGGAAGGACAGCCAGGCATCTTTAGGGCTACGGATCACCAGTAAATTGTTCTCAGCAGAGCATAAAGTTCTTTGGGGGACATACCAGAGGAGGCAGTCCTCCAGATATATGGGTCCCAGAGTTCTCATGGCCTTAAAGGTCAGTACCAAACCTTGAACCTGACCCAGTGCTCTGCTGGAGGCAGTGCAGTTTGAGCAGCAGAGGTTGAATATGTGTGGTCCATGATGTTCCCATCAGGGCCCGCGCTGCCACATTCTGGACCAGTTCGAGTTTCCGGATCAGTCTCAAGGGCAGGCAAGTGTAAAGCAAGTTACATTAATCCAGTCTGGAGGTGACCATTGAGTGCATTATTGTGGCTAGGTCAGGGTGAGAAGGGAAGCAGTTGGAAGAACGCCAGCTTGGCAACATTTGTGATCTGGGCCTATGTAGACAAGGAGGTATCCAAGACCACGCCCAAACTCTTGACGGCTTGCACCAGTATTAGAGGTGTGTCGTCAAGAATGGGAAGTTGGGACCCCAATCCTGTATTCCCCCCACCCTGCCACAAAACTTCTGTCTTGGTTGGATTCAGTTTCAGCTGGCTCTTCCTCAACCATCCCACCACGGCCTCCAGCCCCTCAGCTAGATTTTGTGGGGTGGTGTCCAAGCAGCCACCCATCCCAGCCCGAAACTGGGCAAGGGGGCATTCCCCTGAGGAATCCCACATGTTAAGGGGAACTTAGTTGACACCCACCCTCCTAACACTACCCTCTGTCCCTGACCTTGGAGAAATGAGGTAAGCTACTGTAAGACAACCCACAAACCCCTATGTTGGCAAGGGAGTGGGTCAACAGGTAATGGTCGACTGTGTCGAATGCTATTGTAAGAGCTAACAATAACAGCAGTGCCATCCTGCCTCGTTCCAGTTGCCTACGGAGATCATCTGTGAGAGCAACCAACGCCATCTCTGTCCCATGGCCAGGACAGAAAATGGACTGGAACGGGTCACGTTCTGGGCAAGATAATTCTGCTACCACTCTCTCAATTATCTTGCCCAGAAACGGTAGATTTGAAACTGGGTGGTATTTGGCAGGATCTAAAGGATCCAAAGATGCCTTTTTCAAGAGCGGTATTACCACAGCCTCTTTCAGACCCTCTGGATAGACCCCCAAATCTAGGGACAGATTGATAATGTCCATCAGAGGGCCCCGTATTCCCTCCCAACTGTTGGTAAAGTCTGCTGCTGACTTTGAAATGTTTTTTAAAAAGTATGTCACTTTGTGAAAAGTTGAGGTTTGTGGCCTAATAGTTTCCTTTGTTTCCTGAGTGGGGTAGCCCAGACTAGCATAGTCTGGTCAGGTCTTGGAAGCCAAGCAGAGTTGGCCTTGGTTAGTATTTGGATGGGACACCACAAGAGAAGTCCTGGGTTGCTACATGTAGGCTGGCAATGGCAAACCACCTCGTTTCATCTCTTGCTTGTAAAACCCTATGGGGATCACCAAAAGTCATAGAGTCATAGAGTTGGAAGGGGCCTCCAGGGCCATCTAGTCCAACCCCCTGCACAATGCAGGAAATTCACAAATACCTCCTCCCCACACCCCCAGTGACCCCTGTTCCATGCCCAAAAGATGACAAAAACCCTCCAGGATCCCTGGCCAAACTGGCCTGAAGAAAAATTGCTTCCTGACCCCAAAGTGGCAATCAGCATTTCCCTGGGTGTGTCAGAAGGGCCATGAGAACTAAGCACTGATGCAACCCTTCCTGCCTTCCCTCTCATGAACTGCCTAAGTTCACACCCTTAATATTGCTGTCAGATGGCCATTTAGCCTCTGTTTAAAAACCTCCAAAGAAGGAGAACCCACCACCTCCCAAGAAAGACTGTTCCACTGAGAAACGGCTGTGTCAGGAGTTCTTCCTAATGTTTATCTGAAAACTCTTCTGATTTAATTTCAACCCATTGGTTCTGGTCCAACCTTCTGGGGCAACAGAAAACAGCTCTGCACCATCCTCTATATGACAGCCTTTCAAGTACTTGAAGATGGTTATCATGTCACCTCTCAGTTACCTCCTCTCCAGGCTAAACATACCCAGCTCCTTCAATCTTTCCTCCTAGGATTTGGTCTCCAGACCCCTCACCATCTCTGTTGCTCTCCTCTGGACCATTAATGAGTACTCTTTGGGTGCAATCTGTCAGCGAGTTACAGATCCACCTAACAGTCATAGGATCCAAACCACATTTAACCAATTGAACACTGTTTCCCTTGCAAGAGAAGCCTGGGGAAAAGTAGGAATTGAGCAGCTCTGCCATCTCTTCACCTGTTACAATTTGTCAAGATTATTATACCTTACCAATACCTTACCAAAAGCCTTACTGAAATCAAGATAAACTATGTCTACAGTATTCCCCTGATCCAGCAAGGTAGTAACTTTTTTGAAAAGAGATAAGATTAGTCTGACATGACTTGTTCTTGAGAGTCACAGCCGTCCTTTCTAAATGCTCAAGGACTGACTGTTTCATGATTTGTTCTAAAACTTTCCCAGCTATAGACATAAAGCTGATGGGTCGGCGGTTACCCAGATCCTCCCTTTCCCCCTTCTTGAAGATGGGGACAACATTTGCCCACCTCCTGGCACCTCACCTGGTCTCCAAGAATTACGAAAAACAATGGACGGAGGCTCAGAAATTACATCCATGAATTCTTTTTAGTACCCTTGGATGCCATTCATCTGGCCCTGAGGACTTAGTTTCATTTAAAGAAACTAGGTGTTTATGTACTATCCGTATGCCGATCCTAGGCTGCAACTCCCTTTCCACATCATGTGTTCTGTTTTTGCCACATTGAACACTGTTTCCCTCGCAAGAGAAGACTGAGGAAAAGTAGGAATTGAGCAGCTCTGCCACCTCTTCACCTGTTACAATTTCACTATCCAGTCCCCTCAATAGGCCTGCCATGTCCTTGCTCTTGTTCTTACCTTTGAACATAAGAAAAGAACCGTTTTAGTTGTTTTTAGCATCTCTCGCTAGCCTAAGCTCATACTCAGCTTTAGCTTTCCTAACTTCCTCTACAAGCACTGGTTATTTGTTTATATTCATCCTAGGTTATATGGCCCTCCTTCCATTTCCTAAATGAGTCATTTTTATTTCTCCTGACTTTAGAAAGCTGTTTATGGAGCCACCTTGGCTTCTTTAGGCTCCTCCCATTTTCCTTCTCGTAGGAATATTTCGCTTTTAAGAAACTCCCACCCCTCTTAAACTCCCTTCTCCTTAAGGATTTCTGACCATGGGATTCTACCCAGCATGACTTTAAGTCTGTCAAAATTTGCTTTCCTGAAGTCCAACCTATGTCTGACTTCATACAGCTTTTCCCTTCCCCAAGACTAAATTCCAAAATTACATGGTCACTACTACCCAGGGTGCCCACTGCTTTCACCTCATCAACCAGTTCTTCCCTGTTGGTGAGAATCAAGTCCAAGATAGCAGATCCCCTTGTTTCCCTCTCCACTTTCTGGGAAATGAAGTTGTCAGCAGGACAAGTCAGGAATTTATTGGACTTTTCATTATTAGCAGAGTTAGACTTCCAACAGATATCCGGGTGATTGAAATCTCCCATGACCACTGTGTCTCGTCTCTTTGAGAACTTTGTAATCTGTTCTAGGAGTATCTCATCCAATTCCTCTGCCTGGTTTGATGGCCTGTAGCAGATCCCTACCATGATATCACTATTATTTCTTACTCCTTTTATTTTTACCCATGCTCAGATTTTTATTTTTACTTCCATGCTCAGATTCACGTATTTCCTCACAAGTATGTGCCTCCTTTACACATAGTACTGCTTCTCTGCCCTTCCTTATTTGTTTGTCCTTACTTGTATTTGTCATCTGTGACTTGATGGTACTTTCCACCACTAGGTTACTTTGTTCATTTTCACCACTTCTGGACCATCAGTGGTGGGCAAGATTGGTGGTTCCTCCTCTCTGGCTTAGCAAAGCTCCTGAAGTCAATCAAGAATCGTTTTGAACTTTTCCTGATGTAATAGGCTTCCCTTGGATGAGTGGGTTGGTCCAGTCTCTGCAGCCTGCACTGAAGCTTTATTGAATGGCTGCCTCATTGTGCAGGTATTACAGGTAGGCAGAGTGGCAGAATCCTTATTTTCCCTTAATTATGTTGCCTGCTGTTTCAGAAGGGGGAGCAGAGTATGCTTCTACCTGAGTGTACTCAAAGATAAAATTTGTAAAAGTAAGTTGTGGACCTTGATTGGGTGGAAGAGTGGCATAAAAATATTTTAAATAAATAAGTTGCTTAATGGGGAAGCCCCAAGAGAGCTTGCTAAGAGGCTGAATTATGAATTCTCCTCTGCTGTGAACTCAGGGGGGGATGGGGTGTGTGTCTTCAGGCAAGCAACACTCCCGATAGTTGCAGTACAGCCATGGAAATATCAGTCTGCCTTTCAGTGTGGCTGTAAAAATAGCAGCATCATGTATGCGAAACACTTTGAACTCTCAGAAGTGCTAAAGAAGAATTTTAATACCTGGCAAGGTCTACTGAGTCCCGTGTGTGTGTGTTGAGGTCCTGTTTGGAGACCCTGTAGACTCTTTGAAAATGAATGAATTGTTTAGTCGGTCTTTAATGCACTTGTTTGAAAGGGCTGTTTGTGCTGTGCTGGCCGGTCTTCAGGGAAACTCTCTGTTGGGACCCCAAAACATGTGTACGGATGGCTGAACGGTGTAGTGGTTAGAGTCTCAGACTAGTATCTGCAAGGTCCAGCGACAAATCCCCACTTTGCTGTGTAAACTCACTGTGTGGTCTTCTTTCGCTTCTCTCTTTCTCTGTGAGCCAGCGTGGTGTGATTGTTAGTGTCAGGCTCGGATCTGGGAAACCCAGGTCTCGATTCAATCTGCCATGGAACCGCACTGGGTGACTTTGGGCCAGTCATGCACACTCACCAGTTTGGTGTAGTGGTTAAGTGCACGGACTCTAATCTGGGAAAACCGGGTTTGATTCCCCACTCCTCCACTTGCACCTGGCTGGATGACCTTGGGCAAGCCATAGCTCTGTACCAGCTGTTCCCTCAAGGACAGTTCTCTCAGAGCTCTCTCAGCCCCACCTGCCTCACAGGGTGTCTGTTGTGGGAAGGGGAAGGGAAAGGAGTTTGTAAACCGCTCTGAGACTCCAAGTGAGTGAAGGGCGGGGTATAAATCCAATCTCCTCTCCTCCTCCTCCTCCTCCTCCTCCTCCTTCTTCTCCTTCTCCTTCTCCTCCTCCTCCTCCTCCTCCTCCTCCTCCTTCTCCTCCTCCTCCCCTTCTCCTCCTCCTCCTTCTCCTTCTTCTCCTTCTTCTTCTCCTCCTCCTCCTCCTCCTCCTCCTTCTTCTCCTCCCCAGTGCACCTGATAGGGTTGTTGTGGAGGTGAAATGGATGCAAGGAGAACCATGCAAGCTGCTTTGGGTCCCCATTGTGGAGACAGACCTGAGGCTAGCAGTATGATGCTTGAGTGACTTGTTGAAGAGATTATACTCTCAAACTGGGTGCAGATGGCCTTCACTGCTGTTTTGACTCTGGTGGCAGGAAGCCTTTTGAGAGGCAGGGAAGAAAAGCCATTTTCTTTGGCACTTGGAGGCCCACCTTAACATTCGAAGTTCCCAATAGCTTGTTTTCAAGCATGCTCGATCGGCTGGTTATTTCACTCCTCCTGCTGCCGCTTGACTTCTCCCTCAACCAGAAATGCTGGTCCCCTGTCTGTTCCTTAGAGGAAAAAAGAAAGACAGTTAGCAAGCTAAGAGCAACAGTTTCATCAGCCTTGCCTGTTTACTGTAAACATTGTGCGGAGCAAGTGAGCTTTGGCGGCAGCCTTTTGTACAGGCTTTGAAGAGTTTGCTCTTTCCCCTCAAGCCCGGGACTGTTGCTTGTCTGTCCAAGCAGCCTCAAGCCCAGCACCGCATGTTTGCTCTGCAGAGGCTGGGTGTGTGTGTGTGCTCTCCTTATAGCCACAACAAAGAGGCATTGCTGCAAACATGCTTCTTCAGCGACTCAGCAGAGCAGGCACCCTGTTTGCCGCCCTTTTAAAGGCATCAGCTACTGGTGGTGGTGGAGGAGAGGGCAGTCAGGTCACAGCCGACTTATGGGGACTTATGGTGAGTTGCTGACTGCAGGAGGTATATCATCTGCTGTTCAGTCCCTGGTGGGGAACCGAGAGTGCTTCAGCCCTTTTGTGGCTTTTCTCCTGAGTCTGCATTGGGATATGGGGTGTAGTAAAGTAATAGGTGGCTCAGAGGTTAAGATGCTGAGCTGCAGAACGGAAGGCCAGTAGCGTGGCAGTTCGAGACCCGAGTGCCATGTGACAGAGTGAGCTCCCGTCTCTGGCCCCAGCTCCTGCCAGCCTAACAGTTTGAAAGCAAGAAATTAAAAGTAGATAAATAGGTACCGCCAGGGCTTTTTTTGTAGAAAAAGCCCAGCAGGAACTCATTAGCATAATAGGCCACACCCCTGATGGCACAGCTCATTAGCATATTAGGTGGGGGGGGCTGGGAAGCACAGGGTAGGCATGGAAGCTTGCCTCTTTCCGCCCCCCCCCTTGAGGTTCTCCGCCCCACTTCAGCATTGCCTTTCTAATCTACACCCCCACCGAACCAGATGGCCGGGGAAAGGCGCTGCTGAAATGCCTGGGATCAGATCGGGGAGGGAAAGAAAGGCATTTTCAAGGTGCCCGGGTTCCCTGCCTGCCCTTTTCCAGCTGCCACATGTCAGCTAGAGAAGGGAAGGCAGAGAGGCTTTTCCTTGTCAATTTCACTCTCAGCTGACTGGCCAGAAGTGAAATTGACAAGGAAATCCCCATGGGCTCCCCAGAGGGAAAGATGGAATTTTAACATGCTGCCTTTCCCTCTTTTGTGTAACATGGGGAACGCCTGTAGCCAGGCATGCCAGAGGTTTTGGTCGTAGGCGTGGCCAACTCAGGAGCCAGCCAGAACTCCGTTCCTGTGTGTTCCTGCCCCAAAATAGCCCTGGGTACCGCTTAGGTGGGAAGGTAACAGCGTTCTGTGCGCCTCAGCATTTAGTCATGCCGGCCACATGACCACAGAAAAAGTCTTTGGACAGTGCTGGTTCTTTGGTTTGGAAACGGAGATGAGCACCATCCCCTAGAGTCGGATTCGACTGGCTTTCGAGGAGGGGAAACCTTTACCTTTAAAGTAATAGGAGATAGGCTGAAGAGATCACTGTTAAAGCTGAAAGGCATGACCTCCTCATACTTTCTTTAAATTCCTGACTGGTAAAATAATATGAGTTCATAGGATGGATGACTATAAAGCACCTTGCTGATTACCCACGCTGGCCCTGTGTAGCTGGGTCCCCTGCAGTGTGGACAAGATGACTTGTAAATTAACCAGAAGAGAAATGCTCAGCACACGCCTGAGGAGGACTGAGCATGCTTTAGGGGGAGAGGAATGTCTCAGTTCATGGTCACAGAACAACAACAAAAAAAGGGGGGGGGGCTCGTGCATTCAACCTCTTGAGAGATTTGGGGGGGGGGGGTTTGGGATGTGGGCTTTCCAATCTGCACCCTCTGCCGATAGTTCCTTATCGAGTTTGCCCAGGAGCCAAATGTCTGGATTTACATCTGAAGAAGTGGACGCTAGTCCATGAAGGCATACATTGGAATAAAGTTTTGTTACCATTAGTTTGTCATTGCCATGATCTCCTCCTGTAAGGCCGGAAGTGCATTGGTGCTATCCGAGTAGAGAGGCAGGCCTCTCTTTTCTCTTTGCCGCACTGGGCCTAGAGAACTCCTGGCTGCCTCCAAAACTGGTGCAGGTGCCTGGCTGCCTCTTTACTGCTTTTACACCACAGCCCCCTCAATGACTAGAGCAACATCCGACTGGTTAGGTGACCTAGGAGCTAAAAAAAATAAAAATCCTTTTTGACTTCAGTCAGGCCTCTGCTGCTGGGTTGCTTTCTCACCTTTAATTGTTGGCAGGAGGCTGGTGTGATGTGTCTTCTAGCAGGCCGGTCCTTCCTTTTTCTTTAATCTCCCCCGCCCCCAGCGCTGGCCTTTATATTCTTCTGTGGCTTCTCTGCTCTGATGACAAGTGTTAATTGCACACTTGACGGTGGCCTATTCTTTGGTGATGACACAGTAGCTCAAAACAATGGTAATTGCATAGCGACTCATATCGGCATCTGTTGTCTGCTGGTGGAGAGCCAAGCACAGTTTGCCCTTTTGCAAACGCCATCCCAGAATACGCGGGGAGTGCTCATTTGGGTGACAAATGTGTGCCGAAGCAACAGATCCTTCTTCCCAAGAGGGCTCGGATGGAGTCCTTGTGACAGCCAACAACAGTATATTTGTAAAGCTCTGGGGTCCACATCTCCTTGGGTTTCCTGGCACTGCAATTGAGCGCTACTGTAAAAATACCCAGTTTAAAGTTTTCTTTCTTTCAGAAGTGTGCAAAAAGTTGAAGGAGAGGAGAAAGGCCAAAGCAGACATGTGCTGGGAGTTCCATCTTCAGATCTCCCAGTGGTTCATTAAAATTCACTTTCTCAGGCACACAGGCCTGCGCTACTGAGAACTGAGTTTAAAAAATTGCTTGGAGTGCCAAACATGGCACTTGCAGTGCATGTCTGGTTTTGTTCTGAGTGAGTCTGTGGCCCTCAGACAGTGGCTTTAGAGAGACCTCCCCCCCCAACGGTTTTTAAGGGGTAACTAGGTTGTTGTAAGGCTTGGAGCATGATACTTTTTAGGAAGCCCTTGGTGCTTTTATAAGTACTACATAAAGTTATTTATTACTAAACTTCCCTTGTATTTTGCAAGTGATTTTTTTCTGTTGTGGGTTTCCTGCTTGAAACTCCTTGAGTGTCAGAAGGCTGGAACAATCTCAGACGCCTTTTCCAACCATAGCGGGAATAAAAATTATGCACCTGTGGCAGGGGAAGGGGGAAAGGGGTATCTCTGCTGGAATTTCAGTGACTTTGGCAGAGTTTCCTGAGTGTTTATGACTAGAGGTATATATCTGTCTGATTTAGAACTTGAGACACACTGCTCAGGGATGCAAAAACATCTAGAGTATTGACTAGCACCAATTTTAATTGGTGTGAAACATCTTCACTGTTCTGCAGGTGCCTCTTGGATGGAAGGAGACCAGACCAAAGCAGTGATTCTTGCAGAGGTGCAGCAGGCAGCCTCTTTGGAGAGCAGGGAGTTCTGCTGTTCTGTGCATCCCATGTGATGGAATGATTCAGTTCTGCTCAGTGTAGAGAGAGTGTTGGGCTAGGATCTGGGGGAAACTCGGGTTCAGATCCCTACTCGGCCATGATGGCTCTGTGGGTGACTTGAGGCTGGTCATTCTCTCGCATCCTAAACTACCTTGCAGGTTGTTTGGGAGGTTAAAATGGAGAACGGGAGAAGGATAGAAGAAAAAGTGTACTTAAATAAATAAAAATCTCTTGGATTCTCCAGCGGGAGCTGCTTGGGAGAAGGCAAAGCCAGAGTGGTAATGCATTTGTCCTGACCTGGCCAGCCCGATCTTGTCAGGTCTTGGAAGTTAAACAGCGTCTGTCCTGGATAGTGCTTCGATGGGAGACCACTAAGGGAGTCCAGGGTTGCTACGCAGAAGCACGCAATGGCAAACCCCTATACTACATCTCTTTCCTTGAAAACCCTATTGGGTCAATTGCTATCTGATAGCAGACCCCCCACAAAACAACAACAAAAATGCATTTAGAATTGCTGCAGGATGCCTCCTCTTTGGTAGGGTGCTTTTCACTTGCAGAAGCCTTCAGGGCATGCTGGCAGTGCTCTCATGAAACGTAGATCTGGAATTACTGTTCAAATAAAATGGCCTTTCTGAGCATTCTCTGGGGGAAAGCCAGAGCCGGAGACTGGCTCGTGTTTAGCATAGAACTGACATGAACGTGGTGTGGTGTCTCCTCTTCTGCTGACTTGAAGGTGGCGACAGTTGTGGGGTTCCTTTGAGTGCTGTGCCATGCCAGTTCAGAACATGGCTTTCTGATGACTGTAGTTGAATCAAGTTTGTGTAATATGCATAATGCAACCCTCAAAATCTAGAAACCAGGATAAAAAGTTGAATGGGCAAAGCAGGACGCTCGAAAGCCAGGAGGCTGCAGTCTAATGCAGAAGTCCATCAGTTGAGGGCCCCGGTGTCCTGTCGTGGGCATTCAGTACCATCTCTTCCAATTGTTCCTTGTCTTGTTTCAGTTCCCATCTGAACTCCAGTTCTCCGCCTTTTACAGCCCTTTGTTCTAGCATTCAGCAAGAATCTGAACGCTGCGCTTGGCACAGACTTTGTAAGTCCACTTAATGCAAAGCTTTAGGGATAGGCCTGGTTTTATTCTGAGCACCCCGGGGGATCTGGATTTTCACTGTGTCGACGGTGGGCCTGCCTGGACACCCTGGAATCCCAAGGGAGACGGGTGACTTCACAGGACGGAGGTGGGCTCAGTTTGAAAACGACCTTCAGCACATGAAACAGAATTATTTAGCTCTTGAGCATCAGCAGGGAAGGGATCCTATAGCTGATGCCAGAGACTACCCGAGTAATTGCTACTCCAAATCTACATTTCAAAAGAAATGTTTGAATTGCTGATGCCAAAGAGAGTAGAGAGGGGTGTTCGTGTGTCTTGGACCTCTTCCCTTTCCCCCAACCTCTTTAGAGAGCCGTTGTTGACCCCTCATAAGCCCCCTAGACTGGGCCTTATAAGCTTGGTTGTCCCCACTGAGGAGCCCTTGAAGTGTTTACTTTGGAGAGGCTGTAGAGGATTTGGGCCCAGAAAGAGTGTGTCCTTCAAGTGGCAGTGTATGTTGTGTTTACTTTCCTCCATTTTTGCCTAGGTTCCTTCTGGTCTTGCAGGGACAATGCCAGCTAGCTACAGCTGCTTTACATTTTATATGTTTTGAAGCAGTTCTTCCATTCCCTGACCAGCCAGTGTGGTGTAGCAGTTAGGGTGTAGGACTAGAATCTGGGTGTCTCATCTAAGAACAGGATGTGGCCAATCCCGTTCAGTTCCCAGGCTAGAGCAAGCCGGGGCTAAACTGTGCTATTCCAGCTGCTCAGTGACAAAATGGAACTTCCATATTCAGAAGCACCACATCTTTGAATGCCAGTGCTAACTGGCAGCGTCAGAGGAAGGCTTTGGCATCGATACCCTGTTTATTAGTCCTTCAGGGCAACTCCTTGGCTGCTGTGTGAAACAGGCTGGACTAGATGGACCGGGAGTCTGATCCAGCAGGGCTCTTCTTCTTGTGACTGGATGCCTGAATGATACCAATGTTATTATGAGGCAAGTATTCCTTGGTGGAGTTCTCTGCCGGTACAGACAGTTTCTTCTGGGACAGCACTATCTATTCCAGAGACCAAACTTGATCGTTTCTCTCGGCATCCCTGTTTTACAGTCTTTCCAAACTCCTAATTTGCTGAGATGTACAGTTGTGTGTTTTGCGTAAATTGTTCTACATCTCCTAGTCAGGATGACAAGGAACTGGTAGGCATTTAAAGATGGAAGCTGAGGCTGCCATTTGGGCCAAGCCCTCCTGGAGCGTGCATGTCCTAGTCACTGGAGTATGCATGCCCTGACTACCACCGCAGTTCCTCTGCTGGAGGTGGATGAAGGCTAGGCTGAGGCTGGTTTAAATGGCTTTAAAGGGGGCTTGGACAAATTCACAGAGGACAGATCCATCAGTAAATATCCTCCATGATGGCTAAATGGACCCTCTGTGTTCAGAGGCAGTGTATGTCTGAAAGCCAGTTGCTGGACACAACCATGTGGGAGGGTGTCTACAGTTTCTGCCTTCCGCTTGTAGGCTTTCCAGCAGCATCTGGTTGGCTACTGTGGTGGAAAGGCAGGCTGCTGGACTAGATGGGACTTCTCTCGGAGCGACTTGCTTGAGGCCTCTCAGTTAGTTGGAGTTCTCTGCTCTGATTTCTCAGGCCCTGTTTGAAAGTATTCCCTACCCAAAATTTACTTTGGGGGCCCAAAATTTACTTTGCGTACCGGGCCCCAGGGAGGCCAGGCTTGCTGGAACCAGGGCCAGGGCTTTTTCGGTGGCGGCTCCTGTCTGGTGGAATGAGCTCCCGGAGGAGATCAGGGCCCTGCGGGACCTTATGCAGTTCCGCAGGACCTGTAAGATGGAGCTCTTCTGCCAGGCCTTTAAATAGGAGCCGCCACCATTGGCACTACACCGCCAACATTACACCGCTGGCACCACATCGCGATTGGCACCTGGTGATGTGGGTTACCCTGGAGGCAGCCCAGACCTGATGGCCATGGAAGGCTGTGCTTTGACCCCGAAGCCATCTGATTTTATACTATGACTGGAAACATTTTTAACTGGAATATTATTGTTAATAGACTTTTGGGGATTTTAATGCTGATTTTAGTGTTATTGTATTGGATGCGGCACATAGTGCCTTGTAAGCCGCCCTGAGCCCGCTTGCAGGGAGGGCGGGGTATAAAACTGAAAAATAAATAAATAAATACCCAGTCCTGGTTTGGTTTCTGTTCATGTTTGTGAACAAGAATCTCTCTACATTTGGTGACAGACCCACATTTCACTGGGCATCTTTTGGGGACTCGTCTAACAGGTTATGAAAATGACTTTCCCTCTGCTGTGGGGCTTTCCCTTCGACTTCCCGGAATGATCTTAGGGCTTCTTATTTTGGAGTGGCGTCGGGAAGCTCTCCTACAGGGAAGTAAGCTCAGATCTTTGTGTTGCAGGAGCTCTGAAATGTCCAGTAGTTCCAGTGTCTTGAAGAGCAGTGCGTGCAGAAGAGGGCTTGTTGTGCCCGCCTGTATTTCGGTGGATGCTTTTGTGCTGCCTTGTCTCTGCTCCCCTCTTCCTTCTTCTCCGGACCTTTGTTTCGCACAAGGACCACTGGATCTTCGGGGGCACAATAACCCCCCAGTTTGATTAATTCTTTTTGAAATTAGATGCCAGAAATTGTGTAATTCATTAACGAATGAAAATAAGTAGCCCTTTGACCCTCTCCCAACTTTCCAGCAACTGCCTGGAAAGGATTGTTGGAGGAATTTTCTATCAGTGTGGCTTTAACTTGTGACTTGACTTGTGACTCTGAATGTCGGTTCTTTGAGGCTTGTTGGTCAAAGTGGTTTTAAAGTAGGCTGTAGCTTGAAAGCACCGTCCACCACCAGTTTCCTCCCCAACAAGAGCCCCAGATCTGATTACAGCATTGTTCTTCCCTCCTTCACTGTATCCTTGCAGCAACCCTGTGAGGTAGATTGGGCTGAGAGAGAGAGTGGCTGGCCCAGCAGGCATCCATGGCAGAGCAGGGAGGCAAACCTGCGTCTCCTAGATCCCAGTCTGACACTGAAAAGACAGATATTGGAGTCTACTTTCCTATCCAGGCATCCCAGATTTTAAAGCACTCTCTTTGGAATGATCATTTACTCTTCTTTAGTGTGTATATATGATGTTTGTAATAGGGACTGGTAAATGTTGTGGGTGTTTCCCATTTTTGTCAGTAGTTTCACTATTCTGTGGATCCATTTGTATCGTGTAGGAAATGTTGTATAGGTTTTCTGTGCAACTGAAATGGGATTTTTACATACGTTATGTGTGTATGTGGCTAATTACATTCATAACGTGGATTTGTTGATGCACAAAAATGCACACTGTTCTTAAGGGGGGAATGGGTGCGCAAATGCAAAAGGGCACAAAAATTAAAAGCAACTTAGTGAGTCTTGAAGGAATAGGTGGTTTGCCTTTAAATGTCCACTCCGCCTCCCAGCACACAAACTTATTTGCACCTCGTTGTTCAGGCAAGGAGATTTGGAACAGAATCATTTAAGAATCTTGTTCTTTATGCTAGGCTAGCGTCGTCCGGTCTTTCCCATGTATATATTACACTCGTGTGTATATGTGTGGTGAGGGGTATGTTGTTGGTTGGCTGTACAGGGAGACGCAAATTGGCTTGGAGAAACCCAGTGGGTGCTTGTGTGCGAATATATGTATGCATATTATGATTTCCCTATTTCTTTTAGATGCTTTCCCCCCCATTTGATCCTCAATCTGTTTTTTGGTGGCTAAATATATTCTGTAATTAGCCCAGCCTTGCCAAGGGTATTGCACGCCCTTAGAAATAAATTGTTTCATTTTTGAAACAAAAAATTGGAACCACGCGATAAGGTTTTTCCCCTTTCTTTCCCTACCCACACCCTTCTTGGCATGCTCTGTTAGAAAAATGTAACTGAAATGTCTTCTGTTTGGATGCCATGCGAGAAAAGAGCAGTCCCTGTTTTTAATCCCATTCTCCCCCCCCCCCCCCCCCCAAGGATGTCTAGACTGGGTCTCTTAAATAATCTCCTCCTGATGCTGAACCTGCCGCTTGATTGTGCTTTAGCACCTAAATAGACACACGTTGCAGCGATGCTAAATAAGTGTTGGTGGTATTAATAGAAGCGATGGGATGACAAACCTGGAAATTAACAGTGTGGCTTGCGTCCTGGTTCTGAGTTTTTGTTCGCTCCTTTCATTTGTATCCTGCTTTTCCTCCGTGGAGCTTTTCCTCCACTCTTCCCCTTAAAATAACCCTGGCTGTGAGGGTAAACCCCTGGAGAGAGGAAGTGGGGCTTGCCTGAGACCCCACCCAGGGAATGTCATGGTTTGAACAGGAGGGAAACCCTTTTTCTCCCTGGTCCAAGTACAGCATCTCCTCTCTGTGCTGGTTTTGAGGAGAGCCAGCTGGAGTGAACGTTGCTGCCAAGAGCTGCCAGACCACCCAGAACTGGGCTCAGGGGGAACCGGGGCTGGGAGAGGGCTTCCCTGATCCTGGGGTGCAGGACGGCCATGGATGGAGCCAAGGGGAAGGGTCCTGCTGCAGGCTGAAGGCATGTCTAGCGTAAACACTCAGCGACTCCCCAGCATTTCCTCCAGGACGGGTGGCAACCTCTCATGACCGATGCTTCCACTAACCTTGGAGTCTTGTGAGCAAAAATTCTACTTGGTGAGCTACTGGCATTAAAGTTGTGAGCAGGCAGTTTGGCTACTGCATGAATCAGTTTGCTCTGCAACCATTCTTCCTGAGCTAAGACAAAAGTGTGTGAGCCGGAGGCTAGAAAACTGTGAGCTAGCTCACACTAACTCATCTTAGAGGGAACACTGCTCGTGACTGCTGGGGGACTGGAGGCCGGGTTTGCTGGTTGCTCTTTCAGGTTGTGCCTTCTGTCTTGTTTGGCAAGCCTACCCTGGGCCAGCTCATCATGCTGGAACCCCTCCAGTGGGGGGGGTGGGGGAGCCTTGGGGCTGTATATTTGAGTGCAGGCCCCTTGAGAAGGGCATCTTTCAAAAGGGTGTTGTTTGTCTTTGGAGGCGGCAGACTTCAACCCAGTCTGGTTGCTCTGCCCTCTAATCCCAGGGGCAGCAGGGAGACATGCTCTGTGCTGTCACAGAAGAGGTGAGACCTCTCGTTTGAGAGCTTTTGAGGAGCCGTAACTTTTACTAAGGTCTGAAAACCAGAAGCTCTTGAAGCATAAGGAACGTCTAAGGGGCAAACAAGCTTCTTTATGGTCTCCTCAGTTCTTTATGGGTGAGGAAGGGGAGGCTAGGCTTGAAAGGAGACATTACTAACTATGGTCCTTTCCGTATTTGCCTGCCATTCCGGATTTTCTCAGCGTTAGAGTCGAGGCAATTTAAATCCACAACAAAACAGCATCCAAATAACCTGGGGCAACAGCAGGCTGAAACCGGGCTGACTACCAAAGGGAGGGAATGTAATGCAGAATGGGGGAAAAACCCAGAGTAAACGAAAAGGCTGAACTCAATTTTAGTGCAGAATTGCTTGGAGGCCTTTGTGGCTGAGCTGATAGCTCGGTTCTGTTCCATTGCATCAGCCTCCTGGTTCCTCTCGTGCACACCCTGAAGCATGCTCATGTGCCAGTGTCTCTCCACTTGCAGTCTTTTCCCTGGGTCTGCCTTGATTCCTGGCTTTTTAGTAGGACTCAAAGTGAACTTACTTGAGCTGCCTTCTGTTCCATCTTGAAGAGACCCAAATGGGATGGAAGCTTACTGTGAAACAAGTTCCTTTTCTGTGCATGCATTTGGATCAAGACTTGCTCCAGGGTTGCTGCTCTTTGGTTTTGCAAGAAAAATAAGGGCACTGGAGATTTGCACCAGAGAGGCGGCCACTTGGATGCTTCGGTCTGCTTCCAGTTCCTCTTTTTTGTAAAAGGCAGTTGGACAAAAGCCTATCTCTAAAGGGAACGAGCGGATTCCCCCCAGCCAAGCTGACCCATAGCCGCTGCTTTTTCACGTGCCGGTTTTGTGGGAAGAGATCAAGCAAAATTGTGCCATTCTTTTCTCTCTTCTCCTCTACTCCTTTGGCTGAGAGGGAGAGAGAAAGGTTAACATCCCCCTCCTCCAAAATGTAGGCAGCCCTCATGAAAAGTGTGAAGACTCCTTTACGCTTCTCCCTTTTCTCTGTTAAGAGGGCTAGAATCTTGACTCTGTGGGGAGATGGGACTCCAGAGTTTGCAGTTGGTGTGAGCCCCAGGGATGGCGCAGGCAATCGTGGATTACTGCCTCTGACACACAGAATCCCTTCTTATGGGATTCAGCATTTTGCTGACCAAAAACACCCCAAACAGGTCGGCTGACCGCATCCAATATTAGTCAAGTACACCGAAAGCATTCACTTCAGGGGAACCACAGGTTGGATACTTAATGCTAATTAAGAAACACATTAGTTGTTAAATGATTAAATGGAATATTTTTTTGGCTTTTAACCTGGAACATCAGGAGACACTCTACAGCCTTCTAGTTGATTTGTTTTTTTAAAACTGCAAGTGCAAAATAAAATGGCCGTGCAGCTTTCCGAGATGGCTGTGCTGCAAAAACAACCGTCCTGTTATTCCTTGCAGGTGATCTGTCAGAGAAGCTTTGCTGTACTGCTGGGCTGGCTGAAGGTGTTGAAAGGCAAGCAGCCCTCTCCCCTGCCTGTTCCTGTGAGGGGCACCATCGTGAAGTTAGCAAGCTGCGCTGCCACCTGGCACAGTGGTGGTTGTGGGTTCCATAAAGGGCCCGGGGCAGCTAAGGGGTAGTCAGGTGCTTGGCAGGCCAGCAGAGTTGTGGGCATGGCCTGTGTGGCTCCAGGCTGACTGGTCGTAGTGGCCAGGGGATGATGGCCTGTCATGGTCACATTGCAGTGCTGCTCTAGCAGGAGCTTCTCAGCCTGGGCCTGCCTCTTTTCTCTCTCTTCTTCTCCACCCCCCTCCCCCCGCAGCCAGCAGATGCACCTACCCAAAAACAATAGCCTGGCTTTTGAGAGCTATATTTAGAAACACCTTTCCAAAAATTAGTCAGGCTTTAAAAATAGTTTTAGAAACACAGACTATCCCCCCTTTCTTCTCTCTTCCCCTGCCCCGGTCTGGGGTGCAGCTATTTATGGATAAACACCATCAAGGTTACCAGTGGCTGAACAATGGAATACAAAACCGAAGGGCAAGTTCATTGCTGGCTGTTGCTGCAGATGTTCAAATGCTGGGTGCCTGATGCAAGGCCGTGCGTTTACAAGCCAATGGAGGTGGGGAGAAAATAGATCTCACTCTTCATTTGGCATCAGCGTTGGCACTTCCTTGCTAACTCGGCTGAAACTGCACCCAGCAACCAACTTCTTTTTTAATATGCGCACGTGTGTGTGAGTTTGTGTACACCTGGAAGTCATGGTGACCTCTAGTGACAGACCCCTACTGGGGCCTGGAGGATATTCAGAGAGGTGTCTGAATAAAGCCTGCCCCCACCTCCCCCTCTGGTATTCCACAGAGGTCTCCCATCCATGTACTTACCGGGGTCAACCCTGCTTAGCTTCCGAGATCTGACGAGACTGTGCTTGCCTGGCCTATCCAAGTCAGGGCACAACCAACTTATTTTGTCTGTGAGTTGGGGGCCTGACTGCTTCCTTTCTTGGGGAGGTCAGGGCCTTTTGCACGTGGCACGTGTCTGCCATGAGCACTTGTCTTTATCTTCTACCTTGTGCACTCTTAATTCTTGCATTTGTGTGTGCTTTCAGCAATACACACACACACACACACACACACACACACTGGTTTTCAGTGGGAAGTTGAAGTTCTTGGCTACGTAAGCAGAAGTGTTTGCTGTGCTTTTCAAGCAGAATTCATGTGATGGGAGATTCCTGCTTCCCTCTTCCCACTGCAGCTTACTGTACTCCCCAGAATTCAGGAGGGGGGACAGGGCAATGGGGGCTTGGGGAGAAAGCAATAAGTAGAAATCTGTTGCCAGTGGAAGTGCTGCCACTGCTAACTGGAAGAACCTGAGGACTCAGCCTTTAATTTGTAACTCTTTCAGGAGTTTTGTAATGGCGTGCTTGCAGCACCTCAGGGTTCGTTGGGATATGGAGAGTTCATGATGTTTAATAGGACAAAAACTAACAGAAGCCTGCAGTGTAGAGGAGCCCAGAGTGAATATGTGATGCTTCTCCACAGTGATCTGCACTCTTATTTGATAGGTTTAAGGCACTGTGCATCCACATTGCACAATGTTAGATTCAGGTGGGTAGCCGTGTTGGTCTGAAGCAGCAGAACAAGGTTTGAGTCCAGTGGCACCTTTAAGACCAATGAAGTTTTATTCAAGGTATAAACTTTCATGTGCATGCATGTGTGTATGCACACAAAAGTTTATACCTTGAATAAAACTTTGTTGGTCTTAAAGGTGCCACTGGACTCAAAGTTTGGACTGCTTATACTTTGAATATAACTTAAAAGCTTATACATAAGAACATTAGAGAAGCCAGTGTTGGGTCAGGCCAGTGGCCCATCCAGTCCAACACTCTGTGTCACACAGTGGCCAAAAACACCTCAGGTGCCCTCAGGAGGTCCAGCAGTGGGACCAGGAAACTAGCCGCCCTCCCACTGTTGCCCCCCCCCCCCCGGTCAAGCACCAAGAATACAGAGCAGCACTTGCCCCAGACTGAGAGTTCCTATCTATACCTTGTGGCTAATAGCCACTGATGGACCTCTGCTCCAGATGTTTATCTGATTTCCTCTTAAAGCCATCCATGCCTGTAGCCGCCACCACCTCCTGCATTGGAATTCCACGTGTTCATCACTCTTTGGGGGAAGAAGGACTTCCTTTTATCTGTTCTAACCCTTGACTGCTCAGCGATTTCATGGAGTGTCCACAAGGAGTTCTTGTATTGTGAGAAAGGGAGAAAAGGGCTTCTTTCTCTACCTGCTCTGTCCCATGCATAATCTTGTAAACCTCGATCATGTCACCCCTCAGCCATCGTTTCTCCAAGCTACAGAGCCCCAAGCGCTTCAACCAAGGGAAAGTGTGCCTTGAATAAAGCTTTGTTGGTCTTAAATGTGCCATTGCACAGTGTGTGACACTCCCTCTCCCCAGTCCTACCTGAGTTTTTTTTGTCTGACCATAAATTAGGTAGTGAACGTCTGATGGAGTCAGCCCGTTGGTCTGTCAAGGTCGGCACTGGCCTCTTTGTTGGGCAGCCACTCTTTGGGGCCTTTCTCCTCTGCCGGAGATGCCAGGGATTGAGCCTGAGTGGAAAACCAAGGTGCAGCTGCCCTGATTGGCCATTTAGCCACAGCCCCGCCTCCTGTTGTGCTTTGCACGGAGCCCTGCTGGCCTCTCTCTGTCCACGTGTTCTCCTGTCTATGCTCTACAGACACATGCACTCAAAATATTTCTTTTGTTGGTAGTATTCTACCACTGGTATGAATTCTGTACACACCGTCTGAGCCGCCAACTAGCAGTGAGCCCAGAGACAGCTGGCAGGAGCTGATACCTCTGGTTATGTTACTGGTGGTCCAACTCCTGGTTGACGAGGGCCCCCGTAGCAGCGCTGCTCTCTGATGAAGGCAAGCAGCCTTTTCTTGAACCAGTTGAGCCTTGGCTGCTGGAGCTTTGCACACAGGCAGCCCTCGCTCTTCCTCCTTCCAAGTTTTCTAAGCAGTTGTTCTGTGTCCACAGCAGCATTCCACGGAGAGGCCGGGGTGTTTGGGAGCAGAGCAGAAGTAAGCAGAGTAACGCCTTTGAGGATACGACGTAAGCTGCTTCTTTTGTTTCTTGCCGTAGACCGATTGACACGCACTGCTCAGGTGATTCTTGGTCATTGCGCTGTCAACACAGGGTGGCCCTTCTTTTCACGGGGCAAGACTGGACGGGGGCAGCTTTGGTGATTTCAGAATACCTTCCTTGGCTGATTGGGGAATGAGGAAGGGGGAACGTGTAGGCAGGAGTTCAGAGATACTCTACCTTATTATGGGAGGAGAGGTAGAGCTTTCCATGGAAGGTGAATCGGAATTTACTGGACGGTCTTGCCATTTCGGACAGAAAACGGGCAGAGCCAGAGATGGTGCAGAAGAGGGAGCAAGCAAGATGACTTAAGAAGCTGGAGCACCTTTCCTACAGTGAAGGGCCGGTCAGTTTAGAAGAGAGGAAGAACGTGGGGAGAACAAGATACAGGATGATAGAATTATGTATGAGGTGGTGCAAGTGGATAGTGACAACTGCTTCTCAGTCCCATAACATCAGAACTAGCGGAGGGGCGCCCAGGAGTGTAGATGAGCAGTAGATGTAGGATGGACAAAAGGAAGACATTCTTAGCTCAATAACTAACTAAAAGGTGGATTCACTGGTAGGGAATAAAGTGATGGCTGTGTGCATAGACACCTCTGAAAGGGTATTCAACAGGGGGAGAGGTCCATTAGGTGAATGCGTGGGGGCTGGACAACTTCAGGCTTTCCTGGGTGAGGCAAATTGTTAGGTCCTTTCCAGTCTGGTTTTGTGCGTGGTTCTGAGACTGAAACAGCCTTGGTTGCCCTGTGCTGGGAGGAGAAGGAATGCAACTCAGTTGATTCTCCGAGACCTCTTAGTGGCTTCGGTGCCACTGATAAGGGTATCCTTTCTAGGCTAGGATTGGGAGGCACTATTTTGCAGTGGTTCCAGTCCTTCCTGGAGGGTTGGTTTCAGAAGGTGGTGCTGGGGAAATGCTGCTAGTGAGCGGAAGGCCTGACCTGGCATTTAAGGTGTCGCCCATTCTGGATCGCTTTGCACTCCTCTTGAAGGAACACGTCCATGGTCTGGGGGTGCTCTTGGACCCAGGCCTACTGTGGGATAAGCAGGTGGCAGCTGTGGCCTGGAGTGCCTTTTATGAGCGTCTTGCCTTTTCTGGGCAGGAAAAGATCTGACTACTGTGGTGCATGCCCTGGATACATCTGTATTAGATTACCGCAATGTGCTCTACATAGGGCTGCCCTTGAGAGGTGTTCAGAAACTTCAGAATGCCACAGCCAGGATGTTGACTGGAGTGGGTCATAGGGACCATATCACTATAGTCTTGAGCCATCTACACTGGCACCCAGTCTGTTTCTGGACACAATTCAAGGAGCTGGTGCTGACTTATAAAGCCATATGTGGTTTGGGACTAACATGTCTGAAGGTCTGCCTGCTCCCTTTGGAACCTGCCTGACTACTATGATTATCTTTGGAGGCCTGCGTTGGGTGCCCTGCCTTTTGAGATTAGGTGGGTGGCAACCTGGGAGAGGGCCTTCTTGGTCATGGCACCAAAACTCTGGAACTCTGTCCCCAGGGAGACTTGTCTGTTCCCATCTTTCACCAGCGGGTGAAGACTTTTTTTTTTGTTTACCTTTGACATTCTCCCAGTAATTCCTCCTCCCTGTCCAATATTTTAATCGTTGTTTTTCTTGTTGTATGTAAACTGGTTCTGGTTTCAATTGTTTTAATAATGTGTTCTGGTTGGCTTCAGTGTTTTTAAAATGTGATGCTGTTATGTATTTTTGTTAGCCACTTTGGTGGCCCTTATGAGGGCAGAAAGGTAAGGTATAAATCTTGTAAAATAAAATAAGTCAGTAGCTACTAGCCATGGAGACTACAGGGAACCTCCACATCTGGAGGCAGTGAACCTCTGGATTCCAGTGCTAGGTGGCACTATCAAGGGAAGGCCCTGGTCTCTCTACCCTGTTTCTTGGCACTCCCTGGGCATCTGGTTGACCACTGTGTGAAACAAGATTTCGAGCTAGAGAGATCACTAGTCTGATCAAGCAGGACGTTTCCTATATTCTTACACTTCCCTGTCTTCAAGATTTTCTGAGTTCCCCAAGTCTACTTCTTCCTCCCTCCCAAGAATCACTCAAGGCAGCGTACTGTCCCTCAACCCACAACCCCATGAGGCTGGTTGGACTGCTGCAGCTAGCGGCCCTACAGCTCTGAGATCTCTGGACTGCATGCCTTCCTGAGGTTGCTTTTTCTGCTGATGGGGCTGGGGGGGGGGGCATGCATTGTCTTATTTTTCCTTTCAGTTTCTCTCAGCTTGGAGGAGAGAAATCTCGCTCTCATGTTGGGGCTCACTTGCTTCTTCAGTAGCTCTTGACAGCAGGTGTGCACTAGGCAGTTGTTTAGAGTGATGCAGGACTGCTCCATGCTGTGGTTATGGTTGCTGCGGATGTCACTCTTGGGACGTTATGCTTAGCTGCAGAGGACTATTAACAAGCAACTGTTGGATTCCCTGCAGAGCTGTTGCTTACAAATATATCTCGGTAGCACTATAAGGTGCCCACAAGAGGCACCTTATATTTTTCTCCCCCAGCCCTGCGTTGCCAGGGAGTGGCTGGATGCAAAGGCAGAGGAGGTCCCTGGCATCTCCAGTGGGTTTTATTTATTCATTCATTCACATTGTTTGTAGTTGGCCTTTCTCACTGGGACTCAGAACAGATTATGGAGAATAAATCTGTACAGTCAACAGGGTGGGGCACCCAAAAGGCAATGGAACAGTCAGAAGGACTTTCAGCAGCAGGGGTTGAGGGAGACCCATCGGTGCGTGAACAGATCTGAGTGAACAGCGCTGGGCTGGATAGACCCAATCGTTAGAGTTGCCAACACTACCCCTGCAAATGACAGAAGGTTTGGGGAGTGGAGGATGTGATGGGGGGAATGGGGGCTGGGGGCTGGGTGGGTAAATGGAGAGGCCCACCAACAGTCTTCCTTAGTAAGAAGCAGATTAATGCAAACTAATTCAGCTCACACTCTACCCTTCCTTTGGATCTCTGACCAGAGAATCTAATCTTCCCCCCAGGGTCTAACAAGCCATGCATTTGTGGGGTGGTTGGGGTAGAAGTAAAGGTAAATTACAAAGTCATGGCTACAACTACTACTACACTCCCCCCTGCTGAGGGATATCATCTTCACCTTTAAGATCTTAGAAGTCTGCGTCTTGTGTTAGAGTGCCTGCTTTGGGTTCACTATCATGTGAAATCCTGTGCGTGGCTACGTAGCGTGGGACCTTCTCCGCAGTGGCCCCGATGTTGTGGAGCTCCCTCTTGAGGAAGGGGCTCTTTACTTCTTCCTTGTTAATACTCAGTGCTTTTAAAATGTCTTGACTTCCTTGCTACGGATAGCTGCTGGGTTTTGCCGTGATCTTTCTGTCGTCGTTCTGTTCCCCCCGACCTTTGCTGTGTTAAGTTCTGTTTATGTGATTTCAGTTCTCAGTGAATGGTTTTGTTAGGAAGGCAGGGAGTAAATATTTGAATGAAATAAAAATAAACCAAAAATGCTTTGTTCCTGTACGCGTGCAAGATTAAGAGTGCAAGATTAAGAAAAAAAAAGACATTCTTAATTAAAAGTGCTGGCTGGTCGTTTGGGAAGGAAGAGTTATAATTAATCTTAAGTACAAAACTAAACCTGCCAAAGAAATTGGAAGTACTTTTGATACTGAACAGTTATGGGATTATTTGTACTTGCAAAGAACAGCTCTTTGGCATTCCCTGAAGCCCCGGCGGTCGGTCCCCTGGCTCGCCTCTGAGTTGCAGCTAAGGGCAGGTGTCTTCCACAAACCTCTTTGGCTTTAGTTTGCATCCTGTACCTCCTCTTTCCTCCAAGACATTAAGGATGCATAGTTCCCACCAAGGAATCCCTTCGGTGGAAGGATGAGGCTCTCTTGTAGCATCCACTGGCTGGCCTCCGTGTGGCCGTTGACAGGACCGCGATGGGGCTTCCCACAGGCAAAGTTGGGGGTTTAGCTGCTGAGGGGACACCCCAGGTATACGGAAAAGATAGGGCTCTGGTGACATTTCCCCTTTTCATTAATTTTTGTTAATGAAACTGCCTATGAGAACTGAGCATGCTCCAAAAGGGCCTATGAGAACTGAGCATGCTCCAAAAGGGCCAGTATGGCAGTTAAAGGTGGGGCAGAGGAGAGAAAGAAATCGACCTGCTCACGCCCCTGGCGAATTCTAGGGGGGGGGGGGATTTTTGAAGGTAGGATTTTTGTAAAAAACCGTTCTCCCACTCCCTGAACTTCCTTGTGGGTTCCCGGCTTGTTCTCTCTGCTCTCTGACTTTATTTTTGCCCTGTACTTCCTCTCTTCTGTGTTTTTTAAAATACTTTGTTGAACAAACTTGCTTTGGAAACAAAGGCGTGTGTATTGCTCTAGCATTTGTTAGTCCCACATTCAGGAGCCCCAAACCTTAAAGCTGTCTCTTGGTAGTGTCTGTCATCGATGCCAATGCAATCGCCAAAGGAAGCCCTTTCCCCCCACAATGCAGCAGAAAGTGGGGAGCGGAGGGGTGGGGTTGTACGCCACTAGTCTAAGGACTCTGTCTCCACCTGTGTTCATAACTGTTCATAACTTCCCCATGCAGCTCTGAAGCAGATTGTGGGGAAGGCATTGGATCTTATTCTTTTTGTTTTTAGAACTTGCGTTCAAAAAATTTGAAGGATGCTGGTGTGGTGTACAGGGCTTTGAGAACGGGGCTCCCTCTCATAAACTTCCTGAAGGTGAAAGGAATCCAGCCAGTGGTTTAGATTCTGCTTATATTCTGTAGGTGGGGTATTCAGACCCACACAACGGCAGGTTCCCTGAGACGTCACTGGACTGAAGCAGAATTCTCCTTCATGCTGTTTCTGTAAATGCATGCTGAATCTCCCAGAGCAGGTGACCAGAGTCCATGCAGAACCAAATATGGCTCTTAAAATGAAATCTCTAAGTTAAGCAAACCCCCCGGAGGAGATTTATATTGATTCATGAGAACAATCACTCAGGGTGCTCCTGTGTACATTTATTATTGATGGTGAGACCTCTTTTCTGACACTTTCTAGTGCGGGAAATAACAGAAAACAACTGTGAGCTGAGTTACCTGCAAAAAATATATCCAGGAAGGAGACTTCAACAAAGTGAAATGCAGCTACTCATATAATCCATCACAGGAACATACAGAAGCCAACAAGATCTATAATAGGAAAAGACAGAGTCCGAAGGATAAGTGTCCAGCACTTTTGCCAGGTAATTTTCGGTGTTTCAGACTCCTGGTCCTTCCTCAGAACAACTGTGGGGAGTCTCATTCCATTTCCTTATGGGCTATGTAACCAGGACCAAGGCATGCCTCCTGTTGCATGGGAGCAGCCTTCAGAGGTGGTGACTACAGCTCAGGGGAGACCTTTGCCCCGTGTTAAGAGGAATTCTCTTTTACAGAGGAACAAAATCTGTCTTTTCCTATCTTGTTGGCTTCTGTATGTTCCTGTGATGGATTATATGAGTAGCTGCATTTCACTTTGTTGAAGTCTCCTTCCTGGATATATTTTTTTTGCGGGGAACTCAGCCCACAGTTGTTTTCTGTTATTTCCTGCCATTTCTTACTGTGTGCTGGACTGTTTGCCATTGTACTTTCTAGTGCAGGACTTGCGTCAGGTCTGCAGAAAGTTTCTGGATTATTAACCAGCATGTCAGTTGCCAGTACTGTTAGGTTTTATGTTTTCAGTTATGCTGTTGTCCTTTCTTAGACGGACTCTTGGCTGATCTCTTGATCTTAAAGCTGGTGTGCAAGTGAGATGTGTGTACAAGTGAGAAATGAAGGGAATTAGTAAACTAGATCGCAGACTTGCTTGTGGGAAGGCTTGAACGCCAATGAACTTCCCAAAGTCAAAGCCATGCGGTATAGGTGGCCACATGCCTCTCGTGGCAATCACCGAAAGGGAAGGGATAGTCTTGGTGGCCAGACCCAGCAGTACCTACAAATAGGAGGCGCCCCACCAACTCCAGGCCATTCCCTTGAGAATCAAACATGTGCTGCTTGAATGTCCCCTTTCCTCAGCTGCTTGCCAGGCCTTTTACACACACAGCTCAGTTGTTGTACACCATGCAGGCCTCTCTCTCTTTTCTGGGAGAGCCTGCTGCGCTGGGTGCTCCAGATGTGTTTGAGAAGACAGTCAGCTGGCCGTCAACTCCTCTTTCTTCAAAGCATCGGTGATCTCTGAAATTTGTATGTTGTTGCAAAGTTAGTTAGAGCCTGATGCAATATGGCCCCAGGTGTTAACCATCCTGTCTTCCTTGGAATGTGGGAGTTGTCTGGAGTTACATTTGTATGTTAATCTGTGCAATTCATGCTCTGCCTTCTACTTGAGTCCAATTTGGGTGCCGTCCAGTTGCTGTCATTGGCATCCTGGCTTGAATAGTTCACAATAGCTGTATTTCCAAATGTCGTAGGAAGAAGGGGAAAATGGAGGAGAGAATGATATAAGCAGCTGCCATTTCCCACTGGGGGCTCTCTTCTGCCAGTTCATGCTGTTTTTTTGGGGGGGGGGGGAATTGAAAGTAGACTGTAGGATGAATGGAAGACCTGGCTGAACAAGGAAAGTCTTATAGAAGTGTGATTAAAATCTGTCTCTGACTTTGGTGGACCTCTCCATGGACCAATGGTCCTCCAGACTTGAGGCCCACTAAACTTGCAAGCATGTGACAGGAAGTCATGTGACATAAAAGTGATGTGCCAGGAAGAGAGGGAGCCAGGATTATGGCCTCACTGTTGTTGAGACCAGGACTGTGAGCAGGAGGCCAAGAGATCCAGGGGCAGGAGATGCACCCCAAACACCGGGGGGGGGGGGTGTCATAGTAAGGAAGAAGCCAAGGGTCAGAGCCATGAAGGAATCCCCTCAACCTCCTCTTGACCTGATCTCTCTGTCTGGTACCCTTGCTCTCTGGGTCCTTCCCTAGGTCTTTCTAAAAGGCAGCCCTCCCCAAATCTTGACTCTCTGTGAGGGCTTTCAACTCAGTGGGAAGAGCTCCACAGCCCACCAGTGGGTCCCAGCCTATGGGTTAACTTAACATCTGGTGCCCTAAGCAAAAGGATGCCTGTATCTGTGGGGAAGGCCTTGAGAGGTCATTCTTGGTGGTTCCTGTTAGATGAACTTGGCAAATGCCCGCTCTTGGGCGGTAACAGGCTCAAAGGGAAGAGGCTTTAGCAACTGAAGGCCTTAGAACTTTATTTTAAAAATCCTTATTCTGGAACAGTGTAGAAGAGAATGGGGGTGGGCACCAGTGTTCCCTCTAAGCTGAGTTAGTGCGAGCTAGCTCACAGTTTTTTGGCCTCTGGCTCACACACTTTTGTCTTGGCTCAGGAAGGATGGGGGAGCAAGCTAGTTTATGCAGTAGCCAAATCGCTCACTCACAACTTTAAAGCCAGTCGCTCACAAAATGGAATTGTTGCTCACAAGACTCCACAGTTTAGAGGGAGCACTGGTGGGCACATGCTGGAACCCTGGGCGCAGGGGGCATCTTGTGGCCCACCGTGAGGCAGGCTGCCATGTTCTTCCCTGTTGAAGTTTCCCAAAGACCTTTCAAAGATGTGTAGGGCACACATGACCCATCTTGTGTTGAGCCAGCATTTGGTTGACTTTCTTTGAGTGCTTGCCTTTTCTATATGGAAAAGGTCGTGGGACTTCTAGTTTCTATGGCTTTGGGCCCTGATTGTAAATCGAGGGTGGGCAGCCAAGCGGCCCATTCAGCTAAGCCTTGCCAAAGCAGGTTCCAGAGAAGCACAGGCATTCGCCACTGTGTAAATACCCTTTTATAGTAAAAAGCTACAATATCACTTATTCTTCTCCCCCACTCCCTCCCTGCAGCTCTCAAGCATATTTTTGAAAGCTTAGATTTCCAGTGTGAAACCCAAACTTTCCAGAGCGGTGGATCAGTGTGTGTTACTGTTGGAGACGGGAGCTTTAACTTGGCAGCAGCTTCTTGTGAACTGCGGAATTGTAAAGCTTCTTGTATGCTTAGGTATTAAAATGCATTTATGGTTTTTTAATAGCTTCCTGTAAAAAAAAAGTAGTGTATTTCTGGGCCAGAGTCATTGGCTTTGACAATTTCTGCACATGAATCAACCTCTTTGTAACCTGATGTTACAGCCAGAATTTTAGGAATTTCCTTTATGAGGGCTCAGCAGTCAGTCCCTGGGGGGAGCTGGGTTGCTTTCTAGGTACAGCTGTGAGTCCTTCCTTGATGTAGGCAAGAGGGCTTGGGGAAGGAGAGCTTGTTTTGGGGCAAAGGGGAGGTTTAGGCCTGGCTATGAGATGGACCCACAATAGATGTTGCACCTGCGCAGATCATGCAAGTGTGTGGGGGCATGCAAGAACTCTGCCTCGTCCTGAGTCAGACTGTGGTCAGTCTTGCCTACCCTGGACTGGCAGCAGCTCTCCTTGGTCCGTTACTTTCCACATGAGATCCTTTTAACTGGAGATCCTGGGACTTTTGCATGCAAAGCAGATGCTCTGCTGCTGAGTCACAGCCCCCCCCCCCCAAAGGATACACGGTTAACCTCCCCTCTGAAATATCAAAAGTTTCCCCTTTTGCAGCCAACCAGAATTAGCTCTGTCTGAACTCCAAACTATGGTTTGTTCTCTCCCCTCTCAGCTAAGGTTCCAAGCAAGTTTAGTCCTCATTTAGGCAAAAAGAGCCCCCTTTTTAATGTCATGACAAAGCAGACCCCCCCCCAAGCACCTCTTATTCCCCATGGATGCATTTTACCTGTTCCCCCTGCCCAACAAGCTGGGCTGGTCAAACTGCCCAGGCAACCCAAGTGATTGCTTGGAGTACCAGCATGAAGCAGCACACCCAGAACCCTTAGCTGCGCTGAGGATGCCTGTGTTCTACCATGCAGTAGATTCTGGGGCGCGTTTCCAGTGTCAGAGTGCACCTGTGTTGGAATGCAGAAGGTCTTAGGCCAGTCCTGCCAGTGGCGCTGGATGCTGCTTTTGGGGGCAACAGTACCTTTCCTGGGGTCCCAGGCTGTGATCGGAAGGTATGTGCATTGTTGGTCAATGTGGTGAAACTAAAGAGAGATGGATCTGGTTACTTCCCAGATAAGAGGCCTCTTGGGAGTCCCTCGGATGCTGCTTGGAGTGCCATGGGTGGGTTATAAAGGAAGTGGTCATTCGTGGTGGTAGGAAGTGGTGGAAATGTGGTGTGGTTAAGAGTGGTGGCCTCTAAGCTAGAGAACTGGGTTTGATTCCCCACTCCTCCACATGAAGCCAACCGGGTGACCTTGGGTCAGTCACCGTTCTCTCAGAGTTCTCCCAGCCCCAGCTACCTCACAGGGTGTCTATTGTGGGGAGAGGAAGAGAAGGCGGTTGTAAGCTGCTCAGAGACTCCTTCAGGGAGAGAAAAGCAGGGTATGAAAACCAACTCTTCTTCAGTGCTTGAAGGTAAGTCCTAGGATTGGTCTCTGGCATTCCCGGTCAAAGGATCTCGGGTAGGAGATGTTGGAAAAAACTTCACCAGATAGTCTAGAAAGCCCCCACCAAAAAGAACAGAGTATTGAGCTAGATGGACCAGTGGTCTGACTTGGTATAAATTAGCTTCATATCAGAACATGTCTTTGTGAAAGGATGTGGATGCTTTTTTTTTTCTTGGCATGTCCTGCAAGTTGTTGTTGAGCCAGTTTGGAATCATGGTTAAGTGCGCAGACTCTAATCTGGGAGAACCGGGTCTGATTCCCCACTCCGTCACTTGCAGCTGCTGGATGACCTTGGGCAAGCCATCATCAGAGCTGTTCTCTCAAGGGCAGTTCTGAAAAGAGCTCTCTCAGCCCCACCTGCCTCACACGGTGCCTGTTGTGGAGAGGGGAAGGGAAAGGAGTTTGTAAGCCACACTGAGCCTCAAGTGAAGGGCGGGATATAAATCCAATCTCTTCTTCTTGTTGTTGCCCAGTAACAACAGAGAGCTTAGACAAATGATATGCATCTGAACATTTCTCTCCTCTTCCTCACTCTGCAGGTTGGCTGACTGTCATTAATGGTATGTTGAGGTCTGCTGAAGATCAGTGGAGTGGGTGCATGATAGCCAGGGGACTGCTCTAACAGCTGGGGGGCACACCAATATGGGCCAGTGTGTCACCAAGTGCAAGAATCCTTCTTCCACCCTTGGCAGCAAAAATGGCGACCGGGAGTCAAGTAGCAAGGCTCACAGCAAACGGAGCACGATCCACAAAGAAGAGCACAGCACGGTCTGCGGGAAGTGCTCTGGGGACATCCTCGTCAATGGGACAAAGAAGATGGAGGCCGCTGTAGAGTCCAGCCAGCCACCAGCTTCCTCGGGGGATGCCAAGAAAGAGCCAGTGTCCGGCACCGAGGAATCCTCCCTCCATAGGACTGAGGAATTATTTAGGAGGTACAAGGATGAGCGGGAAGATGCCATCTTAGAGGAAGGCATGGAACGTTTTTGCAATGACCTCTGTGTTGACCCTACCGAGTTCAAAGTGCTGGTCCTTGCGTGGAAGTTCCAAGCAGCTACCATGTGCAAATTCACAAGGTGAGTTTGTACCATGTTGCTATGCTTGGTTTAAAAACTGCTCTGAGGGCTTGTTCTGTTCCTTAAAACAGTGGATGTGGGAAGAATGTGGAAGGGAGGGACAAATACCCTTACATGTGGGCTGGTTTGATAACCAGTCCCAGTCTTTGCTCATTGTTCCTTTACCTTTCCCTGTCCAAGGGAGGGATGGTGTCTTGTCTAACAGCCCAGCAGACTTGGGCCCGCAGTGACTTGGAGGATGTTTGAGCCCTTGTTCTCCTTCCTGGCTCTGGGCAGGTGGGTTAGCCTTGTTAGGCCAAGCCGGAGATGCACTGGCACAGCTGTGAGGTTTCTCTGTAGTTTTGAGTGTCTCTGACACTTGGAGTAACACATGTTACTTCTGACATGCGCCCCCAAATCATTGTGCTGTTGAAGGAGAATTGCTGCTGTTCTGCTGAGCTTAAAAGCAGTGTGGCGAGGAGGATCCTTGTAAGTACTTGGAAAACTACCGAAAGAAAAGCAGGGACTCTCATGACAGTGTGTTCTCGACAGTCTTGCCCTGGACCCCTGGCCAAATGCTACAGCCAGTGGTGAAAGTGCCGGTGTGTTCTGTCCGTGCTGGGGTCGCAGCCTGCTTGGAATTCACAGCCTCAGGTTCCCAGGTCACACTTGACTGATTTTGGGACTTGCCTGGCTGTGTTCAAGTCTGTCTTTGCAGTTGTACAGATCAGTGACATGCCCTCCAGGTTTTGTTTTTAATGAGATCTCCCTCTCTGGACGCTGAATTAAAGAACAAGAGAGCTTGTCAGTGGTGACCTATCATGAGGGCTTTTGCGAGTTCTCCTGGCTTCCCAAGGACGGAATCTGGTATCTGAAGCAGAATTTGGCACTTAGGGATGCTTGGCTTAATTTTTTTCATTAAAGCTGCAATGTGTTTAGGGTTGCCAGGGATGAGCGGTCAGAGATGGTCTTTCTTTTCTCTGGCGGTGTCCTCTGAACTGCCTGGTCTCCTCCCCATCCCCCCCCCCCCCCCCCCCGTTTCACCAGTTCCTTCTTCAAAAATTGGCATTTCCTCCTCTTTCTTATTTATTATTTTATATATAAAAGCATTTATAAAAATGAACTGGTCCCATGTCTAGAGATTCTATGCATTTTTTAAAAAAAAGTCTACAAGGGAAAGAGCTAAAACAGTACAAAAATAATCTGAGAAAATAATTAAATATACACAACACTACGCACATTGAAACACTGAAAATGGACAGGGAATTTTTACCCCCCCCCCCTTTCCCCATAATTATTTATTTACAAAAGTGTAACTTGGGTAGCCCAATGAAGCCAATGGGTAATAGGTTCAGGATGGGCAAAAAGAAATACTACTTCATGCAGCACCTGTCTAGGTTGCAGAACTTGCTGACTCAAGATGTCCTGCGATGGCCACGAGCTTAGATGGCTGTACAGTGGGATGAGCCTACGGAAACACCCCCCCCCCCCCGGTCTCCCTGAGACCATTAGCCTTGATGGTTAACTGGAACACTCAGTTGCTGAATACCAGATGCTTGGAGGGGGGCCACTAGCACTCAGGCAGGCCGTTGTGTTCTCCATGCCCTATTTGTATCTCTTCTGGGGACATCTGGCTAGCCATTGTGAGAAATGGGATGCTGGGTTAGGCGGGCCTTTGGGGCAGCTTGTGCTTGAGGCCGGTTCGAGCAGAGCAGTAGTCCTGGAGAGCCACTGCCTGTCAGAGAACTGGATTGACCGTTCTGCAGCTTCCTGTGTTCATGCATTATTCTTTCAGTCAGTAGTATTTGTAGGGTGCTGGATAGTTCAGAAAACAAGTTTCTAGTTCTTGTGGTTTGTGAAGAGTGAACTTGCAAGGAGTTTCTTGTGGAGAGCTGTCAACCAAGAAGAACATAAACCGAGGCTATAGGAGAGGGAGTGTCTCTTTGGATGCATCTTGGGCATCAGCATTATTATTAGTCTGATGTCAACTCACCTGCCTTTGAATGCAGTCCCCACCCACATACGCAAACAAGTTGCAGTTGTAAAATCTGGCATGCTCTTGTTAAGCCAGCATGAAGATTTGAGAGGGTTGTGGGGGGATAAGAGCGATAGCATGGCCAGTCCTGGATGTGCACCACCCTTCCAGCTGAACACAGTATGAGCAGTAGAAAAATGCATGTTCCCACTTCTGTGCATAAAGGCAGAGGAGGGGCAGATAGATGTCCATCAGCCAAATTTCCTTGGGAAGCTCCTGACGGAAGAGCAGTGGGATCTTCTGCTTCTTTCTCACAGATTTCTCTCAGTAGCAATACAGTGCTGGGCCCCCGACCAAGGCAACTTCTGTGGATATTTCCTTTTGCAGATAATGTGAATGTCCCCCCCCCCCTTTCTAGAAGTGCAAAAACAGCTTATGATTTCTCTTTCCGCCATTGTCCTTACGGTGAGGTTTTAAGACTTTCCGTGCAAGGGTGCTAGGTTTGTTTTGCATCTTCCGGTGCTCAAGATTATTTTGCAAAGCAAACCCTCCTTGTCTGAGAGAGGAGAGACATCCCCAGATGGGGGCTGGGGAGACGATGGTGTGTCTTGCTCTGTCTTCTGCTCTTAAAAACAAAACCATTCTAACGGGCTTCTCTCTTGGTTGGCAACAGGACAGAATTCTTTGATGGCTGCAAAGCAATACATGCGGACAGCATCGAGGGGATTTGCGCTCGATTCCCCAGCCTCTTGAATGAAGCCAAACAGGAGGAGAAGTTCAAGGATCTCTACCGTTTCACTTTCCAGTTTGGCCTGGACTCCGAAGAGGGACAGAGGTCACTCCACCGAGAAATAGCCATTGCCCTTTGGAAGTTAGTCTTCACACAGAACAAGCCCCCAATCTTGGACCAGTGGTTACACTTCTTAAACGAGAACCCCTCAGGAATCAAGGGAATTTCCCGGGACACGTGGAACATGTTCCTCAATTTTACTCAGGTCATCGGGCCAGACCTTAGCAATTACAGTGAGGACGAGGCTTGGCCCAGTCTCTTCGACACCTTTGTGGAATGGGAAATGGAGCGGCGGAAGAAGGAAGAGGAGGGCAAATGCATGGCGGCTTCACAGACCGACAGCTTCAGTGCCGAGCACCCAACTTAGCGGCCTCAGACACGATGGCCGTCCCCCATCGAACCCTTCATCATTTGTAAGCTCTGGACTCCTCTGGAATTTACAGACGCTCCAGATTTTTCTACTTTACACCTTTCTCTGCCTTGTTACCTGAAAGGGCTCTAAAATACCAGATCCATATTTTAGGCACTTTCGTTTAAAAAAACGTTTTGGGTTATTCCTGTTGTTCTTTTCCTGGAATGTTTGATCCCGTTTGCAAGTTAAACAATTTTCTCTTTCAAAAAAAAAAAGTTTCATATTTTGGAATAATTATGTCCTCGGTTGCACAACTTTAAAAAACAAACAAACCTTTTTTGGGGGTGAGGTTTAATATTGCTAAATTATACAGTGCCAGACTGACGTTCTGCAACATTTGTTTTTTCAGGGCAGGTTTATACTGTGTGTAATGCTGTTTACATTGAATTTTTTTTAATTTTAAAGTTGTGATTAATTTTAAGATGTATACCATGATTAATAACAGTGTTAACTGTTAACTACAAATGCATTAATTCCCAGGTAAATTAGACTCTGAAAGCCAATGAAAGCAGCATTTTCCTTTTGTGTAGCCTGGTTAGCCTCTTTTAAGTCAGCCCTCCCCTTTTAATGAGATGACGGGTGAAGAAAATGCCCTGTGCCTGCCACCCAGCAGAGCGCTCAGTAACCTTTTTGTAGCCTCAGCCCTGAGGACATGACCCACCTGCTCCCTGAAGAGGGCTGCTTTCACTTTTCTGTGCCCCAGAGCTCCCCCCAGCTGATCCAGTCAGCTGTAACTTGAGGCTGTTTTGCCTACTTTCAACAGCAGGCTCCTCCTCCTGTCCTGGATAGGCAGCCATCATGCACTGTAAGTGGGTGGGGCTTCCCGCCTCCGGCAGTGGTTCGGCTAACAGGAGCTCTGTAGAAGGCATGTGGAGGGATCCCCCCTCACGTGTTCCTCTCTCCATGGAGCTAAAAGAAGTGGTGGTCATTAGGGGTCTCCTGCCAGTTTTGCAAGCCCACAATTGGCCAGTCCTTCCTTTCTGCAAGGTGCAAACCAAGAGCAGTGCAACACCACTGATTTCTCCAAGCCGGAGTCTTTTCCCTTTTTAGATCAGGGACCATACTTTACAGGGCACTACAGAAGCATTTTTGATGTGACTCCAAAAGCCAAAGGCAAGTTATCTCCCAAAGTTTGACCTAATCTTGACAGAAGTGACAACTTTTTATCCCTCTGTGGAGGGGACTAAAAATTTCCCTGGCCATGGGCTTTAATACCTAAGTCTGAATTGCTAAATCATAGTTAAAATAATCCCGTTTCCCCCTGCCCCCTCCCCATGAGGAAATTTGCACCAGCGAAGCCCACTGGCTGCTGTGTTTCTGGCAAGGTCCCCCTGCATTTCTGACAGCTGCACCCCAGACCTAAATCCAACCACCACGTCTCATTTGATAGTACAGCAGTGCAGCAACATTTCAGCCGCTGAAAGGCCCAGGGCTTTTGGGGTAACACGGCTTATTTTACCTTTTTTCAAAGAATAGCCTTTAATAGCAACCCAGCCGGCATCTTGTTTTGGGCTGACTTAAACGATGTTTCCATAGGATTGAATTTATTTTTTGTTTTTTTTTAAAACTGTACTGGGAGCGGTAGGCTTGCTTGGAACTGTTGTGACCTTTAAAAAGGGAGTTTTATTAACACTGGCTGAATTGACTGACTTTTTCCCCCTTAACGTCACCATTTAAAAAACTTCTGGTAAAAGGGATAATTGCTGAGGCTTTCTTTGGAAATGAGCCTGACCGCCATGCTGCGTGGTTTTTTTTTAAGTATAAAACTTTATTTCCAGGCTTGCAATGAAGGCTCAAAGTAGGCTCAATTTAAAAACACAATCTCTCTCTTTTGATGAGTTGATGGCTTAGACGAGCTGCCTTCTGGATCTGCTTGCAGTCCTGTCGTATTCTGAGGAGGGGACAGGAGCTTGTAAGGAGTTTCAGATCTGCAGCGACAGCCTGTTCTGTCTGCCGCGTTGGCTGAGCCGGTGTCACTGCAGGTCCGTTTCTGCCGTGGCCTAATCCTGCCAACGGGCTGAGCACACAAGCTTGGATCCTGTGCCGCTATTTAGCTCTTTTGCACCGGGCGGCGAGGCAGCAAAAGTGGCATCGCCTGGCTGTAGCATTTTGGTTCCCTCCCCAAGTTTGCACAGGTCTGCTTAGGGGGTTGTGTTCCCCATCCACCCACCCCACATGGGGTTAGTTCCGTCAATATGGTCCAACTCGTCTGTGTTTTCAGTCACTAACCATGGCGGGGCGGATTTAAAATTTACAAAAAATAAAATACTTGAAATTCACACCTTCTCTCGGTTGTCAGCAGCAGGGGTTTGACACTGATTTTGTTGGTTTCTGTTACTACTGAGTGCGTTGAGATCCCTTTTTCAAAATGGTGCAAAGGCTCCTGGTTTTTAAGGTGCAGCAGGTGGTTCCCGGGACCCTGCCCTGGAGTCCCTCTGAGAAGTTCTCTCTTTCATGTTAAGGCTGCCCGGGCATTCTGCCGATGTCATTTTAGTTTGGCTAATTTCAAAGGAAGTTTTGTGCCTAAAACGGGGGTGGGGGGAACTTGTGTTCACTAGGTCCCAAAGGCCCAGAACCCTCTTGCTTGATCTTGCAAAGTATTTAACCACATGCTTGAAGGTTCAGCCCTGACAACCTGAGAAACAAGCCTTGGTTATTAAAGACATAAATGAATTTACAGCAAGCTTGTGCTTTGGAGGTTTTATATGGAGAGATGCTGCCTGGTGGAATTACTGCAGTGGCTCCGAGGGTTAGGGGTGGGTGGGAAGCAACTAGAATGATAAAAGGGTTGGAACACTTTCCCTGTGAAGAAAGGTTGACATGATCGAGGTTTACAAGATTATGCATGGGATAGGGCAGGTAGAGAAAGAGGTACTTTTCTCCCTTTCTCACAATACAAGAACTCGCGGGCACTCCATGAAACTGCGGAGCAGTCGGGTTAGAACAGATAAAAGGAAGTACTTCTTCACCCAAAGGGTGATTAACATGTGGAATTCACTGCCACAGGAGGGGGTGGCAGCTACAAGCATGGACAGCTTCAAGAGGAAATTAGATAAACATATGCAGCAGAGGTCCATCAGTGGCTACTAGCCACAAGGTATAGATAAGAACTCTGGGTCTGGGGCAAGTGATGCTCTGTATTCTTGGTGCGGAGTGGGGTGGGGTTTCTCTTATGTTCTTAAGCGCATTTGAACTTGTTAGCAGGATTGGAGGGAAGGTGGAGAGAAGGCTTTCAGAACACGACACTTCTCCTGTTGAGCCAGAAGAGCGATTGCAAGTCAGTCTGTGATATTGGCTGCATTGGGAGTCCTGTATTGTGTTCCAGGAGTCCGTCAGCCCTGGCCACAAGTAGAGGCCTTCTTTGTGAATTTCAAGGATAACGTAAGAAGAGCCCTGCTGGATCAGACCAGTGGTCCATCTAGTCTGGCATCCTGTCTCGCAACAACTTGCTGGTGGTCCTCTGGTGTGCCTGAACTTGGTGTGACCCATTCAGTGAAATTTGGGGGGGGGGGATCCCCTTATGTGCTGTAAAACCCCGAGTGCACTTTGGAGCACATATCGGTCCCCAGCTTCTGGGTGCTCTGGCCCTCTTGCAAAGAGCCACTTCTTAAATCCAATACAGCACTTGGATTCTTTGGGTATTACGTTTACCGAATTCTCCAGAAAGTTGTGCATTTTAATTTATGGAAGGCTGGAATGACCAGTTTCATTCCGATCTCCACATGTCCATCTCTCCTCCTGGAGCAACAGAAGCAGGCAAGAAATGTGGGCTGTACGTGGATTGGGGCTCGGGCAGCTAAGAGACCGGGGTTAAGGGTCTATTACCTCTTTATCCCACCTGTCCTCCAAGGAGGCCAGGACAGTGCATGTGGTTGTCCTCTTCCTTTTATCCTTGCAACAGCCCTGTGAGGTAAGCTAGGCTGAGGGTGACTGGGCCAAGGCCCACACCCTACCAGCTTGGTGGCTGGCCCTTGGCTGACATGCCTCTCTGTTCCTGCTTCTTCCCAGCTCTCTGCTTGCTGCTCAGGCTGTCCATATCGGGCCTCTGGGCAATCCCTAAAGAAAACAGCTTTCTCTCCCCCTCCCCCGACCCCCAATGCAGGTGGCTCTTGCATGCACAAAGGGAGTAAGGGTGCACTGGGATTCTCAGGCACAGCCTCACTGAAGCCAAGAGTTCCTGAAGCATCGCCACTGCCCAGAGTTTCTGAGCCTTGACGCAGTTGGCCAGGGGGAGAGCAGGGCACCCAGAAGTTGTGGCCCAGCGGGACAGCACCTTCTTTGCATGCAGAATGTCTCAGGTTCACTCCTCAGCGTCTTCAGTGAGAAGGATCAGGTAGCAGATGATGGGGAAGAACTCTGGCTTGGCACCCCGGAGACCTACCGCCAGTCAGAGCAGGCACCACTGAGGGAGACGGACCAAACATCTGAGACTCAACCGAGGACAGCTCCATATACCCCTAAGACCTTCACCAGAAGCCGTAATCTCCGTTTCCCCTTTCTGCAGTGAACAGTGTGTAGAGGGGTGAGATTTGCTATCTTCTGTAGAATGTGGTCCAGAGTTCCAAAGAATCCCAATTCCATCTTGTGTCTGTCTTGCATGGTCGCCTGAAGGCCTTTCACTGCTTAAGCCTAAATCAGGTCAGACTCGAACTCCATGCCAGAGCAGCATGATCCTCCTCCATGCTGGAAGCCGTGTGTATCACTGGGGAGGGGGAAGCAGGGCGGCGGGCTGTTGCTTCCTCCTTTTGCTTGAGGGAGGAGTGGGGATTGAAGACACCCAAGATCTACTTTCCTGCGTTACTGGAGGCCCAGTCTTTGTACAGAAATGTACAATTCATGGCTTCACACAGAGTCTCATCTGCTGCACTTGCATCTGTAATGCATTTCTCCCTATGCTAGAATGTCCCAAGTGCTGGTCTTTTAAGTTGCCACACCACTCTTTTTCCTTGCTGGTTGGCCTTTGACCCAGCAAAGGGTCTGCTTGACCTGAGCCTCAGTGGCCACTTCTCTCCGTTCTCCCTATGAGGCGGAGGACATCTCCATGGGTTATTCCCACTGTGCCTTTAGGGAGGCAGGAAGTAGTTTTTTCTCCTTCCTGTAGGTGGCTTCGGAATAGCCCATTCCTCAGTTCTGTTCCTGCCTCATAGGGAGAAGCAGCAAAGACTTAGGCTTAGCTTCCTTTATTTTACTGAATTCCTTCTACTGAGCCCTTTCTCCTTGTTCTTACTTTCTTGCTCTAGTTGAGGGTTCTTTCCCTTCTCTCTGTTTTCACCACCCTCTTCTTCCCTCACCTCACCTCGCCTTGCCGTTTTTTGTTTTTTCTTCTGCCGGATTTCCCCCCCCCCCCCCGCATTCTACACGTGGAGTGAGGGGACCGGCTCAAGGCTCCGGCGGACGGGGCGAAGAGGGAAATAGCGCCGGGTGGAGGCTTTCAGGCGCGGGATGTGCCATGGCGGCCCGGGCAGCTCCAGAAGATTTTTCTTCAAGCGACGAGGAAGGCGTGCGCGCCGCGGAGACGGCGAATGCACACACCAAGATGGGGACCGACCAGCCCTACGGGCATGATCGCATTCCCCCAACGGAGCTGCTGGATGTGGCAGCAGTGCCCCGCGCCAGTAAACGGCGGCGGCAGCACGAGGACGAGGAGAACCACGCTGCCGCGGCAGAGCGGGAGAGAGCCAGCGGCGGCCATCTTGGAGGCCGGGAGTTCGTCTCCCTGAACCTCTCGGGAGCCCCTTCGGCCCAGGGGGGGCCTGAAGCGACCTGCTCCCTGACTCCAACCGTGGACAACGTGTCTGGACGGGGTAAGCAAAGGGACGGGGGGGCCCTGGTTAGCTCACCGGAGTTGATGGCCATGATTAACCAGGCCATCCAGCAACAGCTCTCCATGTTACAGCCTAGAGCCCAAGCTCCCCCTTTCATGGAGTTCACTAACCAGGGCTTCCCCCTGCCAGCCCCGGCATCCTGGCCCACCAAAGCTGAATGCAAGGCCCCTCCGCAGGCCCCAGAGGGTCACCATAGGCAGCACTGGAGGGAGGAGGTGGAGTCCAATGCCTCCTCAGTAGAAGAGAGAGAGGAGGGGGAGTTCCTCTCTGAGGACGAGGCGGAGGAGATGGTCCTCCCAGAACAGTCCAGCCGCTTTTTCAAGCAGGAGAACTACCAGCAGTTCCTGAACAAGGCCCTTAAAGCACTGGAACTGCGGGATCTGCCTCCATCTGAGGATCAGAGGGCAGCAAAGGCTAAGTTCAAATCCAGATCAGGGGGTAATGCTGAGTTCTTTCCCCCAGAGACTTGCCCTGAAAAGGTTTTTCCCTTTCCTGAATTTTTCGAGCGCCAGCTCAGGTCTGAGTGGGAGAAGCCCGGGGTCAGCAGGCAATTTCCCTCCTTTGCAAAGAAGTTATATGCCTTGCGCAGTTATGCCGCCCTGCAGTCCACCGGTCTGCTGTCCAAGGATGGGCTCGGTACCATCCGCGACTCCACAGATAAGAAGGTGGAGGCGACCCTCCGGAGGATTGACGAGGCCATTGCGATGACGGTGAGAGCGGCTTTCACAGCATCCATCTCGTCAAGGGTGGCCATTGTGTGGGTGCGCAAGCTAACACAGCTGGTACCAGAAGACAACCGCAGCCTGCTACAGGGCGCGTCACGGATCCTAAAGGCCAGCTCCTTCACGGCGGACGCTACCTTGGACATTCTGTCATTCGCCTCCAGGGCCATGGCATCTACGGCAGTGGCACGCAGACCCCTATGGCTGTGCGCCTGGCAGGCGGACCCGCTATCCAAGTCTATTGTGGCAGCTTATCCGTTTCAGGGGGATCGGCTTTCCGGGGAAGCACTGGATGAGATATTGGTGGAGACGCGGGACAAAAAGAAGGCCATGCCCAGGTCCCTGCGGAGACCGGATGGACGCAGCAACCAGTCCTTTCGGACCCAACACGTGTTACCGAGGTTTCGTCATGATACCAAGAGACAGCAGTGGGAATCATCTAAGGCCCCCAACAGGCGAGGCTCCTACACCCCAAGGTTCCACAGGTCCGGGTTCAATCAAAGCAACAGGGGTGATAGAGACCCCAAGCCTAAACAGGCATGACGCAGCATCAATTCTGGTGGGGGCACACCTTTTACATTTCGCGAAGGCGTGGGCTCAAGCCAGTGTGGACGCTTGGGCAGTGGAAACCGTAACACAAGGCTACACCATAGAATTCCACCACTACCCACCGGAAAGATTTCTGAAGTCCCCAGCAAGCAGATCCAAGCTCAAAATGGCCATTGTTTCCTCCGCGATTCAACATCTGTTGGACATCAGAGCAATAGAGCCGGTGCCCATCGCAGAAAGGGGCAGAGGCGTATACTCCATCTTGTTCATGGTACTCGAGAAGAACGGGGACTGGCAAGCGATCCTGGACTTGAAATTCCTGAACAAGTTCATCCGACTACGACGTTTTCATATGGAAACCCTGCGGGCAGTGGCGGACGCCTTATCCCCACACGAGTTCCTGATGTCCACTGATCTCACGGAGGCATATCTACATGTGCCGATCCACCCGTCACACAAGCGTTTCCTACGGTTCTGCGTGTACAATCAACATTTTCAATACAGGGCCCTTCCCTTTGGGCTGTCCACGGCACCCCGCTTATTCTCCAAGTTGATAATCAATCCAGTCATCCGGCTCCGGGGTATCGGCGTCCATGTGCATCCTTATCTGGACGACCTGCTCGTCCAGGCCAACAGTCAGATAGAAGCCGACAGGAACACCAGGATTACGATCCAGTGTCTCCAGGAACACGGATTCTTGATCAATTTCAAGAAGAGCGCCGGCAAAGCAAATCAAACACCTCGGGGCAGTGATAGACACCACTCGCAACGCTCTGGTCCTCCCCAACTCCAAGATCCAGAGGATACAGGAACTTGTGACAAGGGTGTATCGCAGCAGAAGTTCACCACTCATGACCCTGGTCAGACTCTTAGGGTTGATGATTGCATGCATAGACATGGTGCAGTAGGCCAGTCTCCACGCCAGGCGGTTACAAGCATTTCTTCGACCCTACCAGGCTTGCATAGCAGAGAAATGGTCACTACATCTACAGTTACCAATACTAGTGAGAAAGAGTTTGCTGTGGTGGATGGATCCGAACAATCTCTCCAAAGGCAAGAACTATTACACAAGCCCCACCCTGGAGGTGTTCACGGACGCAAGCCTGCAGGGCTGGGGGGCAACCCTCTTGGGGGCACCAGTACAGGGGGTTTGGCGACCCCACGAAGCGGAACTACTGATCAATTTGCTAGGGTTGAGAGCGATACGCCTAGCTCTGACACATTTTGCACCGCGGCTGATCAACCAGCACGTGCTGATAAGAACAGACAACCTCTCCACCAAGGCGTACATCAACAAGCAAGGCGGCTCTGAGTCACCTTGGCTACACCGCGAGGCAATGAAGATACTCAAATGGGCGGAGAGGACCATCGTGTCAATAAGGGCGGAGCACATAAGGGGGATCAAAAACATTCAAGTGGATTGGCTCAGCAGGGAGACCATCTCAGAGGGAGAATGGACGCTACACCCAAGGTTGTTCCAACTGATAGTTCAACAACACGGTCAGCCAAAATGTCAATATTCTTCAGCAGGTACTACCACCCAGAGGCGGAAGTGACAGACGCCCTCATGTCAGCATGGCCCCAGGGACTTCTGTTTGCCTTCCCTCTGTTCATTCTGATCTCCAAGACTATACAACGAATAAGGGAACTACGAGCCGAGGTCATACTAGTAGCACCAAAGTGGGCTCGACAATACAAGCAATGGCAATTCTTCCCCCACTGACACTTCCAGTATCTCCGGACATGCTGTCCCAGGGTCTGGTGTGGCATCCGGATCCAGAATGGCTTTGTTTGACCGCCTGGAGATTGAGTGGCACAACCTAGCAGTGCTCCCTCCAATAGGAGGGATGAGGATTAACAGGCATCCACACGTCCAGCTATTTTTGCAAGAGATCACGATAAAATCTCCGCCGCAAGTGCACCGATTTCCAACTTGGAAACTCAACACAGTACTTAAAGCACTCACCCAAGGCACCATTTGAACCTCTCAGAGAGGTGGGATTGAAGTGGCTCAGGATGAAAACTCTGTTTCTAGTGGCCATCACCTCCGCCAGGAGGGTGTCGGAATTGGGAGCATTGTCCATCAAGCTGTCTCTCTGTGTCTTCCATAAGGACAAGGTGATCTTGCGACCGGAACCGTCCTTCCTACCAAAGGTGGCGTCATCCTTTCACCGTTCGCAAGAGATCTGCTTACCCACCTTCTGTCCACAGCCCAAACACCCCCGGGAAGTGGAGTGGCATTCCTTAGACGTGAAGAAGGCACTCCGAATCTATCTCAAAAGAACAGAGAATTGGAGAAGAACAGAAGCGCTCTTCATCTGCATCGCTCCACCTCGCAGGGTGTCCAAGGCCGCAAGCAGCTCAGTACTTCGGACATGTATCTCGGAGGCTTACAGGGCCTCAGGACAGGTGATTCCCGGGGGCATTACAGCACACTCTCTGAGAAGCGCAGCTACCAACACCGCGTTCAACAACAACGTCGGTGGAGGAAGTATGCAAGGCTGCTACATGGACCTCCATCTCCATGTTCATCAGACACTACCGGATCAACACAATAGTGTCTGCAGAGGCGGCCTTCGGGAGAAGAATCTTACAGCACGTCATATCAGTGGAAGAAGATGACAACCCACCCGGATAGGGGACACTGCTCGGGGAGGTCCCATGGAGATGTCCTCCGCCTCATAGGGAGAACGACCATTGGTACTTACCGTGAGGGGTCCTTCTCCTATGAGGACAGGAGGACATCTCGGCCCTCCCAGGGTCATCTTGTTTCCACTTTGCTATATGTTTCCAGCTCTTACTGGTTTCTAACGGTGCTGGGTCTTCTCCTGGCTACTTGTTCCTTGTTTTTTTTGTTCCTTGTTGTTTCCCTTTTTTCCTGACTCCTAACGATCCTTACTGGATTAATGCTATTGTTAGGATTAATGAGTTTTTATGTTGAGTTATATTCCTATTTAGGAGAAGTTTTGTAGGTTAACAGACCTGCACTGCTTTCGGAGTCCCAGAACTGAGGAATGGGCTATTCCGAGGCCACCTACAGGAAGGGAGGAAAAATTACTTCCTGCCTCCCTAAAGGCACGGTGGGAATAACCCATGGAGATGTCCTCCTGTCCTCATAGGAGAAGGACCCCTCACGGTAAGTACCAATGGTCGTTCCCCCCCCCACACCATGAGTCACCTGGAGACCTGCTTCCTTGCTCTGTGGTCCCTGGCTCGCCGAGCCTGTTTGTCCATCGTCGTGTCTTCTGTGCAGTCCCACCTGGGAACTGTGTATGCCGGCTGCAGATGCCCCAAAAGCTCTTGATGGTGCGAGGCACTTTCTCACCCTTTAGCACTGTTTCCACCAAGGGCGGGAGAGCACCTCTTTCCCTCCGTTCTTTCTTAATCACTGCTGAAGGACATCTCTGGCTCTTATCTTCTGAAAGAGTGAAAGAATAGAGTGTCTTTGCACACTGCTCTCAGTCTTCAGGTACAAACTGACTGCAGATTTTTAGCGTCAATGCTGTTCAGTGGGGCCGATTACACACAAGGCCTTTACAGACTGTTCAGGAAGGGGGATGGTCCCTGAAGAAAAATCTGTTCCAGATAATCACTGCATAACTCAGGTTGTCCTCTTGGTGGACGTCTTTGCATCACCGACCAACCATCAGGTGAGCAGATCCTTCACCAGATTTTACCATCCCCGGGTCAAAGCAACCGATGCCTTGACCATCACAGTGGCCTATCCACTCATGGTTCTTCCCAAGCTGCTCAGAAAGTTTAAAGAACAGAAGGCAGAAATCATTGTAGTAGCACTATATTGGCCCCGGAGACCGTGGTTCTCCACTCTTCAAGAGCCGTTGATTCACCCACCGCTAACAATTCCAGTATCACTGGACATACTTCAACAAGGCCCAGTCTGCCATCCACATCCTCAGTGGGACTACATTTAAGCACCTGGAGACTGAGCAGGGCAACTTACGACTTCTGTGGCAGTGACAGACACTTTATTAGCTTCTAGAAGGCCATCCACTAAGAGAATCTACAACACATCTTGGAAGGCCTCTGTTAGTTGGTGCAGGGGGGGAAAAGCACCAACCCCTTGAAACCTAAGGTAAAATTTATCCTATCGTTTCTGCAAGACAGTCACGTTAATGGCCTCAAGGCCTCCATACTAAGACGTCAGGTTGCAGTTTTATCAGTGGTGTCACCTCAATTCCAGAAGCTTAGTTTCTCTAGATCGCCCACATATTGGATGGTTTCTGTAGGGCACAAATACATAGATTTCCAGCATGAAAATTACACACCGTACTGTCAGCTTTTACTAAACATCTATCCAAACCCATTAAAGAGATTCCTTTCAAATGTCTGAGGATGGAAACCTTGTTCCTAATAGCAGTCACTTCAGCAAGGAGGGAGTCCGAACTGGGAGCGCTGTTGGTCAGCCCTGAACTGTGCATCTCCCATAAGGATAAAGTGGTTGTGCGAAGAAGAAGAGGAGATTGGATTTATACCCTGCCCTTCACTCAGAGTCTCAGAGCAGTTTACAATCTCTTTCCCTTCCTTTCCCCACAGCAGACACCCTGTGAGGTAGGTGGGGCTGCTTTCCAGAACAGCTCTGAGAGAACTGTGACTGACCCAAGGTCACCCAGCTGGCTGCATAGGGAGGAGTGAGGAATCAAACCCGGTTCTCCAGATTCGAGTCCGCCACTCTTAACCACTCAGATCCGACATTCAGACCAGAGGTGAATTCAACCTTCCACAGATCTCAGGAGATTTTCCTTCCATCCTTTTGCCCAAATCCAATCCATCCCAAGGAGAGACTATGGCATACACTGGATGTAAGACACACACTAAAAGCCTTCACTTGTAGGACAGAACACATTAGAAAAATTGATTCCTTATTCATTTCAGTCTCTCCACCTAGTAAAGGCTGGAAGATGGCAAAATCAGTAATCGGCAGCACTCTTAAAGCTTGCATCACCGAAGCTTACAAAGTTCAAAGATTACGCATACCGGCGGGGTATGCGACTAATGCAGCCTTTGCTAGACACCCTACAGTTGAAGAGGTCTGCAAGGCAGCCACTTGGTCAACAATATCAACCTTCGATAGGTACTACAAGCTGAACACTTACAACTCAGCCAGTGCAGCATTTGACAGAAGAATGTTGCAGGGCATTATGGAAACTGAAGATGATGACCCACCCAGAGTATAAGGACACTGCTTTGGGGGGTCCCGCCAAGATGTCCTCTGCCTCAGAGGGAGAATGGACCATTGGATACTTACTGTGAAGGGTCCTTCTCCTTTAAGGAAAAGAGGACCTTTTGACCCTCCCGAAGTCATCGTCATTCTTCATTCTCCACTCTTCTGTACAGCAGGGTCACTTCTGTCCCATAATTAATATTCTTTACTTTTCTTCCTTAGAGTGTTAATTCATTCTTAGTTCAGGAGATTGTTCACTGCTTTCAGAGTTACCAGAACTGAAGGGATGGGTGACTCTCACCCAGGGAGAGAGGAAGTGGGGAAGAAGTGGTTCCTGCCTCCTTGAACGATGTCCTCCGTTCCTCAGAGGAGAAGGATCCTTCGCAGTAAGTATCCAGTGCCCCCTCCCCTGGACTCTGGACCCTGTGTCACTCTTGCTAGGAACAGAAGTACAACGGCTCCCTTCGCCACCATTACTCTGCTCTGTACTATTGCCCTGAACATGAACACCATCCCTACAGGGCACGACACTTTGAATCGGGTCCTTCAGGCCATCGGCTCTCAAGGCAAGCCTGCTCACTTCATAGAAGGGCAAGACCCAGCTTTGGGACTGTACCATCAGGAGGTGGCATCGGCACCATCCCCCTCTGGTGTGGTAGCAGAGGCCTCCTTTCCTTCTCCAAGTGAGGACTCCCTTTTATGTGTCCCCCCCCCCCCCCAGCCATGGCTTCCAGGAGCAGGGGGAGAGAGACAGTCTCCCACCCTCTTCATGGGCACAGTTGTCACAAACCCTCCTAAAAGATTCGAAAGTGCCTCTTGCTGTCAGGAACTTTAGCGACATCCACGGAAGGCCTGTGCTTGCGCAGTTCCCATGTGCGCCTGGGCAGAACGCTCAGTGAGAATCAGTGACAGGTAAGCACAATCTTGTTTTACACGTGGTCTGTTGTTGTTCAGTTGCACAGTCAAGTCCGACTCTTCGCGACCCCATGGAACACATCACGCCAGGCCCTCCGGTCTTCCACCGTGCTCCGGAATTTGCTTAATTTCGTGTTCGGTGCATCGATGACACTGTCCAACCATCTCATCCTTTGCCATCCCCTTCTTCTTTGACCTTCAGTCTTTCCCGGCATCAGGGGCTTCTCCAGTGAGTGCTAGACATATGGTCTAGCTGATTTCTTTTCGCATGAATAACGGTGAAAATTGGTGCATTTGTGTGATGAATCAGAGAACAGCAAAAGTAGGAGCTGCAGGATTTGGTTTGCACCAGGCAGAAGGGAAAACGAGGTGGAAGACTTCTGGGCTGATACAGCAGGGGTGAGGAATTTGATAGCACCTTTTGTGCTATCAAGTTGCTGCCAACTTCAGGGGGTTTTAAGGCAGGAGATTTCAAAGGTGGTTTGCCATTGCCTGCCTCTGCACAGCAGTCAAGGACTTCCTTGGTGGTGTCTCATCCATATACTAACCAGGACCAACCCTGCTTATCTGCTAAGATCTGGTGAGATCAGGCCAGTCTGCGCCATCCAGGGCAGGGCAGAGGACATTCAGAGGTGGTTTGCCATTGCCTGCCTCTGCGTAGCAACCCTGGACTTCCTTGGTGGTTCCCCATCCGAGTAGCAGCCAGGGCAAAGCCTGCTTAGTTTCCAAGATCTGAGGAGACTGGGCTACCCAGGTTAGGACAAACCCTTCCCTACAACCTTGTTTCCATGTGTGAAATGCAGCAGGCTACGACAGAGCTCGCAATGCTGGGAAATTGTAGGCTGACCCCCTCCTCCTAATCCCCTCCTAATCATGCCCCCATCGACCAGGGGGTCTCTTACAGGGGAGCAAAATGCTTTTCCTGCTGAGTGCCTCTGCCCAGGCAGCTCTTGCAAATCCACCCTGCAGAATAAAAACAACAAAAAGGGGGAAATAAATATCCCTCTCCCCCCCTCCCCGCTTCTAAATTAGGTTGCAGCTTCCATTTGCTTCTGGGGTTCTGTTTACTCCACCCATCTCAGTCCCCTTTCTGAGGAGATGACTGTTTTGACAGTCAAAGCAAAACTGTAAGGGGGGGGGGAGGAGGGGGGAAAGAAGCCCTGCTGCTGTTATTTGTGGGCGGAGGAGGTGGCATGCCAAGCTCTCTCTCGGCACTTTTCCTCAGCTGTGGTCTTTGCACGCCACAATGGCCTCTGCCTGAAAGGCACAGCTGAACAATGCCAGCACAGCGAGTGAGCTTAAACCAATCCTCTTTCCCAATTTGGAACGGTTGCCCTGCTCATGTATCAGGGTGTGTGTTTGTCTCTCTCGCTCTCTCCTGATTATCTCGACAGCCCCAGACAAATAAACAAAGGGGGGGGGGCGCTGTGTGAGCAATTGTGAGAGGGGAGTGGCAGGGAAGGACTTGGAACTCTGCTTCTCGGAAACCCTTTGCTATGAGCAGCTAGGGCCTTGAACAGGCCCATTTTCTTATCACTCTGTCCCCCAACGCTCAACTAATTCTTTACTAATTCTTTACCATTCTACCGTTCCATGCCCCCAAGCCCATGCTCAGTCCTCATCAGGGCTGGCTCCCTTGCTTGGGTAATCCCCCACCATGTATCTGAGATGTTCCCCAAGTCTGCCATGACCCTTGCCTTGTCGGAGTGGCCCCCTTTTGCTGCTTTGAGCAACTGGTTGTAGGTCACTGGATCCATCAGATTCGGTGTGGTCTGCTCCTGTGATTCTGTGGCCCGATTTGGGGTGGGGGGTGGACCATCACAGGAGCCCTGTCCCTTCCCTCAAGGAAAATGCAGCCAGCTTAATCGTACACGTAGCTACTGCCACCTCAGGCCTGAGACGGGGCCTTGAAGGTGCTCCGTGCCACCATCAGGAGGAAGCCGTGCAGGACTTGACTCTCACTGGGGCCTGCACGAGAGAGGCCCACATGCACCATCTTGACTTCTGGAGGGAAGAAAGGTCCTCTCCTCCAGATGTTGAAACTGCTTACATGAAACAGGTGTTTTGTGTCTCTAAAATTTCAAAGTGCAATGACATCAACTCACAGCAAAGCCACTGGGCTGCACTACATCTAGTAGGAGTGTAGCCCTGGAGGAGAAGGTGAGGGTAGTTTCCCGAATGCCGGGGACTTTTTTTTAATTTGATATGCAACATACAGACACACAAGTCCCACTCTGCAGTAGGGAGTGGTTAAAGAGAAGCAGATTCTAATCTGGAGGACCTGGGTTCGATTCCCCACTCCTCCACATGAAGCCAGCTGGGTGACCCTGGGCCAGTCACAGTTCTCTTAGAGCTCTTTCAGCCCTACCTAAGCCTAGCTCACCACCTAGTTGTACATTAACACTAAAAGAGCTTCTGGCTGCCAGACAATTCTAGGATCTCCTGGCTGTATCACACACACTGCTATATGATTATTATTATTGCAGTCCAAAGTGATACTGCTAAGACAAAAAGTTCACCTCACTTGGAACGAAGCCAAACCGGATGTGGGATCTGAGAACTACCGAGAGTCACAGATCTTGATACACAGTAAGATTCAGGAAACCTATTAAGACAGTTAACATGTGGCCACTGATGGCATCACAATGATGACCCATTCCCAGTTTTGGTTGGCAGAGGTGACCAATGTCACTCTTCACATGCTGTATGTTGTCCTTTGCTCCCTGGTGCGGTGACATGGAGAGAGAGCCTGGGATGCTGGGAGACTCGGCTTTGAATCCCTGCCTCTACCGTGGAAGCTTGCTGGATGACCTTGGGCCTCTCCCAGACTCTCAGCCTGGCCTGCCTCTTAGAGTGGTACGAGAACGGAGGAGGGGAGGACGATGCTCTAAGCCACTCTGAGTCCCAACGGAGAAGAAAAGCAGGAGGTCAATCAAACGAAGACGCACGGGAATGGCTACAGCCCGGTCTGTTGCCAGCTCAGCTGCAAAGCTGTGGCCCAGATGAGGGAACTGTGTTCCAGAGCTTGCTACAACACATGATGTGAATTCACTCAGGTGCAGAAAGAGGAGAGGCGTAAGAGAAGCAGGTGTGAAAGAGAATGAGAGGAGCTCACAAAGAGCTGGGGGGGAGGGGGCAGGGGAGAAGGACCAGGCAGAGCGGGTCTTTATTTTTGTTCCGTACCCTATTTTTAAAAGCAGTGAAAGGATGAACGGTAAAAACTGGCAGCAGCTGGGAAGGAGTGAAATCTCTACCCACCCAGTTTAAAATGCCACCCCATCTTCATTTTAAGACCCTCTGAGGGCAAGAGCTGCTTGCCAATGCTGCCAGCAGCACTGGCGCTGCTTCATCTTTACCCATGGCGTAAAAGTTGTGCATTTTTATTTCTGAAATCACATCCAGCTTGAAGTGAGGTTCTCTCTCCCCCACCCCCATAAAAAGCATACATGGACATTCTGTGGCCGCCTGGAGACAATTCATGTTTACGGCCATCAATAAAATCACAGTATGAATGGAAACATTCTGCACATGCTCAGAGACATGCACCCCCCACTCCTCTTGGTGCAAAGATTTCTGCAGCCAGCCCGTCAGCCAGTCCTGTGGGTTTCCTAACAACCTCCCTCGGTCACCGTTGCTCCCTTCCCCTCCCCTTTGCCACTCTCAGTCTGAAACCATCCCTTTTACAAAGAGTATGGAAATGGACCAAAAATTCATGAATCAGAGATTCCATTTTCCTCTGGGTAAATGTTCCTGTGTTTTTTTTCCCCTCCCCAGTTTGCTGTTTCCTTCAGACCGTGTGTGGTGAAGAACGCAGAGGCTGGAGGAGAGAAGTTAATTGGGGGGGGGGGGGGGCTGAGCAGGCCGAGAGCCGTGGGTAATCTTCCTTACCCACAATGCCGCTTTTGTGGAGGGGCTTTGCCCTGGCTGGCGGTTGGAGCCCGTGCTTTCATCAAGGTTGCCAAACACAACCCGGGGTCCTTTGAAAACCCACTGCAAATTCGCCATTTCCTTCCAGGCCAAATTGTTCCATGCATCGCAAACACGCCCACGCACAGAGACCCCCAAACTGCTGTCAGCCTCTTTTCCTCGACAGTATTTGGTTGGCAGCCAGCTGAGCGGGAGCCTTTGCTGTCTTCGGAGCTGGCCTGGCTTATTCTGAAACCTTTTCATCTTTTAAAACGTTAGCCGGGGGTGGGTGGGATGTGCTCATGTCCAGGCCGAAGATGGATCTTGAGACTCCGTCTGCAAAACCAGGGGGGGGGATCCAACCAGATGGGCTAATGGGAGGCAGGTGCGGGACCGTTGTTGTTGTTGTTGTCCTTGACTGCCAGGAGGCAGAAGCCGGGGAGAGAGACGGAGGCGCTGCAAGACAAGTGGCAGGAATGCATGTCAGTCTCCTGCAGAGATGGTTCTTGCTATGGAAGCTCCGTGGGCGGCAGGTGCCCCGGTTAAACGGTTCTCCCCACTCCCACCCGAGACTCCGACAAATCTGCCCAAAGCGGGAGAGGGGAGCTTGACTACTGGTGATATTATGCCAATGTGAACAAAGATTTCCTTCATCTGCATAAGTCTGCCTCTGCTGCTGCTGCTGCTGCTGCGGAGGGGGAGAGGGAGAGAGAGAGAGAGAGGTGCCTGACGTTTCGCCCCTTGACCCCACAGTGAGCCCTCTCCTCCGACTCCAGGACATGAGGAAAGCCTCGCCGGATCAGTGCATCCCATTTCCAGCAGGGAGAGCCGTCTGCCGCTGCCGGACAACCTGCAAGCGGGCCATGGAGGCCCCTGCTTGCTGTGACTGGTATCCTGCCTCTCGACAGGGAGGCTCCAGGCAGCCATTGTGGCTGACGATAGCTGCTCATCTCTTAATTCCTCCTCCCTCCCCATGTGGCATAATTCCCAGAGCAGGAGGACCCAGAGGTGGCTGTCTGCAGGACAGATGTGCCCTGAGAAAGACAGAGAAAAAGAGGAGGGATGGAAATATTGACAGCAGTCTTAAGGTTTTGGTCCAACTCTGGAAAGACTGACCCCTGCAGCTGGGGGAGCTGTCCTTGCCTAGAGCTCAGTGCTGCCACTGGAGGCACCCGGTGGACTGGGAAAGAGAGATGTTGCTTTCCGTGCTCCCAGGGCTTGGCTGGTACAAGAAGCAGGGCAGAGCCAGTGTCTGCCCCAGAACTGAAACCCCCTGGAGGCGGCCCTCCCCCTGGCTGCACTGTCCTTGCTCAGGCCCCCAGCCCAAGCCCAGACGTGAGCGCTTGCTTGCTGGCAACTCCCCCCTCCCCGGATTGCTCCGCACTCCGTGACCTGCACAATGCGGAGGAGGATGTTGGCTGCTTTTCAACGCTTTAACTCAAAACAGGAAAATACAGGAATGAATCGAAATCCTGTCTGCTGCCCCGGGCTTATCGGCAGCAAAAGAACTACTCGGAAGTGACCCCAAAGAAACAGCAGTTGGAGCTGAGGCCCAAAGGCCAGAGGCAAAGTGGCTTTTGGAAAAAAAGGGGCCTGTAAGAGCTTTTCCTCACTTTCACCCGCACCCCTCCGTGGCTGACCGCTGGGACTGATCTTGTGTCCCATGTTGGAAATGGAGGGGGGGGGGGAACGACAACAGGAGCTACAGCCCCTCTGAAGAATCCACTGTGCACAACGCAGGCATGGCAAGAGTGCGTGCGCACCCCCCCCCCCCCCTCAGGGCACCAAAGGGCAGCCAAGCTGGTGTCGCCTCTCAAAGGTGCAGCTTTTTAAGCCCCTGAACATAACAGGAGCCTGAAGCCAAGCAGACGCTGGCAGGCGGAAGCTGCAGGGAAGGAGATCCACGGAGGCCAGAAGGGTCCTGGAGGCGAAGCTCAGCTTGAGTCCGATGCCGCTCAGCTCCGCCAACGCCTGGCAAGTGCTTGCTCTCCAGCAGCCAGGGCCTCGGGGAGAGGCAGAGTCGTCTGAGAGACCGCTCTGAGCCTCCATGGAATGGAACGGAGAGCCATTCCACCCACTCTCTCTCGCCCCTGGGCCACGGCTGCCGCTCAGTGGGAGACCACTGGCTTTGCAGTAAAAGCTCCCTGGCTGAAGCTCCGGCAGCCCGCAGGGAAGAGGACACACGTGGCACGCAAGGCTGCCTTACGCGGAGTCCGGCCTTTTGGTCCCTCCAATCGCTCTGGCCTACTCTGCCCGGCAGTGGCCCCTCGGGCTCTTGGGCAGAGGTCTTCCTCACCACTGGAGATGCTGCCGGGGACGGAGCCTGGGACCTTCTGCATGCCAAGCTGACCCTCTGCCACTGAGCCACAGCCGCTCCCCGCCGGGTGCAGGTGGGAGGAAAGGCCTAGGGAGTGTGTCTGCAGCTGCCCTGGGGCCGTTTCCTCTTTGGCTCTCTCGGGAAAGGGCGCCTCTGTCCAGTGCTGGAGCTGCCTGGCGTGCAGAAGGCCCCAGCTTCAGTCCCTGGTAGTCCCAGTCTCGGCTCTAGCCACTGTTGGAATAACTGGCCTTCGAGGAACCAAGGGCTTCATCTTCTCAGCACACCTGCCAATTTCTGGGTTTTCAGTTTCATTTGGGGGAAGCCCTCTACAACTGAGTAGCTGGAACTGCTCCCACTTTTATGCGGTCGTGTCAGCAGGGAGTCAAGCGGGTACAAAGCTGACAGAAGCGTATTAGCTCGGCTTGAGCATCACCCGGATTGCGCGTGCTGATCAATACTAGGAAAGCTTTTGGTAAGTTTCTCAAGCTCGAGGTTGCCCCTCCCTTTCTTTGGAATGCCCCCCATGGGGGGGGGGTGTAAACAAGGGTCAGGCTTAACACACGCCCTGTTTGTTTGAAATGGCTGGCGGAGGGGTGGGGGTGGGAGACAGGCGAAGGGTTCTTTACCGGTCAGGTCCTGGTAACAGGACGAGGCAGAGTGTGTGGTTCGGCAAGCCTCTGTAGAGCTTCCTGATCCAGCGGTCGCATGCCTTCATTGCACCCTTCAAGTCTTGCTCCTGTGTCAAAACAATGGGAAGGCTCGTATTCAAAGCGCTCTCATTCAGAGGGTAAGAGAGAGGCACTGTAGCTCCCCTCCCCAGCAAAGACTGTAAAATTCCACAAATATCTCTGTGATACCTCGAGAAGGTACAATCTACCCCAAAGACATAGAGAAACGAGAGTAAAGTAACCCCCCTCCCCCAATATGGAGTGGTTTTCTTTCAAGAAGACCAGACAGGCAGGGCCACGATTCAGGTGTGGAGCCACCTGGTTTGCATGCAGGAGATCCCAGGTCCAACCCTTGACAGCATCTCCAGTTCCAAAGGCTGCCAGGTAGCCTGAGACCCTGGAGAGCTGCTGCCAGGCGGAGGAAGCAAGACTGAGCTTGATGGGCCAATGATTCCATATAAGGCCGCTTCGTGTGTTGGAGCTCAGTGCTGTTTACTCTGGCTGATGGTCCTCCAGGATCCCTGGCACTGACTGAGCTTCCGTTCACCTGCTAGTTAAGACTGTTGTGATGGAGATGGCAGAGACTGAACCCGGGACCTTCTGCACGCCAGCCTTTCTTCCCCGTGGGATGTGGGCCAATTGTCTTGAAGAGTGAAAGCTGAGCAACCGACTCACCAGAGCGAACAGCTGTTCCTTCAGTTGGCACCCAGCCTCAGGCAGCAGCTGTGGAGTGGCAGGACATCCGCCATTTTGATTCTCGTGGCAGAGCCACCGGTGGAGGTGCGGAGGCATCACAGCACCCCTGCTGTGCAATTTTCCACCTCTGGCAGTCTGCCCCCGGATGGTTTTAAGGGCCATGGAGGCACTTCCCACTGTCGGAAATTCTGAAACAAGAAGGTAAAACAGCTGTCAAATGCTTCCCTTAAGATTCTTCCATTTCTATCATGGGCAGCTTTTAAATTGTAGATTTTCTGAAATGTAGGATACTTTTTGTAAAACGGACAAGGGCTGGGAGCAGAATTCTAGTTCTGCGTGAAATAAGAGCCTACAGATGAGGAGGGCCGCTTGCTGACCATTCACCCTTATCCTAACTAGGATGGTTTGCCGCAAGCACAAACCAAGACTCCTTTGATCATAATAAAATGTCTCCAAAAGAGGTCTGTTTCCTGCTAAATGATGCTATGTAGGCTGGGCCCACCCGGAATTCCACCCATGTTTTGGAGAATTTACAGATCACCCATGTTCAGCAGCTGTTGCTGCTGCCGTAGTTTATAAATGCAAAACTTAACAAATACCATTTGTCTCTTGCTGGTTGCAATTTCTGAATGCTTTTGAGATGGCTGTCTTAGCCCCCCCACCCTCAAGCGGGGGTTCAACTCTCTCCATTGTTGCAGATCAAGCTTATGCACCCTGGATTGTGACATGCCTCAGCCAGAAAATTGGCTGAAGTGCACTGAAAGCATCGGGAGGGAAAGAATAACTCGCAGAGCAATTTCTCGGGATCATTTGCACAATAGAACGATGAGCCGTCAAGGAAACGTGCTTCCCAGGGCACCCTCCAAAAGATGCTAGCAAATCATTCCTTATTGCAAACATTTCTCCTGGTCCAAGCTGCTTTGTTTGCTCTGAACAGCCTCCTGATTTTGTTTCCGCAAGTACAGAATGCTTCCAGGACTGAGTCTCTCGAGTGCCGTCTGTACTGTACTTACTGAGGAAACAGTAATTTCTCTCTCTTCCGCTCCTGGGATCCCTTGGCCGGAACACAGCCTTCAGATCTTTCAGGAAGCCCAACTGCTCTTGCCAATCTGCCTCGCGGTGGGTCTCCTCTAATCCTGCCACGTAGATCACACCTTCATTGTCTGCATCCATTTCCAGCTGCCTCAGGAGGGTCTCCCAATCAAGTGTCATTTCGGTGATGGGTCTTTGCACCTGGTGGGCAAAGGGGGGGGGGGGGGAACAAGCATGCAATTACCCAGTAGCACAAGAAACTCCCAACCCAGCAGTCACAATCATGCCGAGCAACTTCCAAGCGTCCCCCCTGCTGTGACTCCGGTGCAATGGAGAGCCATGTTGGACTGGCTTCCGCAGGAGCCATTTCTAGCTGAAAAGTGCCAAAGAGCTCAGTGGTTGTGGTCGGGCATTGTGCAGATGCTGCTTTGCCAGCATGGAAGGAGCTGTGACTGGTGGCAGAACAGCTGCTTGACGTGCAAGAAGGTCCCTGGTTCAATCCCCGGCGTCTCCTGTTTAAATTGACCTCGGGGACCATGTGGTGGGACAGAGCTTTTCCTTCCTGAGAAGTGATGAGAGGACCTCCTTCGAGGCCATCTGCTCTGCACGCGAGACAGCCCTCTAAGGCTCCTTCCAGCTACCATTCTCCAAGGGCAAGAGTTGGGCCTACCTTAATAGAGGATCCCGCAACTTCCACTCCATTCAGATTCTCTATAGCAAGTTCGGCCGCCTCTAGAACTTCATACTGGACACAGATGTGGGGCTTGGGGAAAAAGGAGAAGATCGTGATGGAGCACCGAACCACCACGGCAAGCCGACTACTTGCTTCTCTTACACGTTTACTGCATACGTTCTTCAGGGAAGGGGAATCCACAGTTCTCTCCTGCCCCTTTCTTATTTTCCTTTTCCAAGCTGAAACTCGGCTGCCTTCAGCATGCTCAGTCCTCTTCAGAAGACCCTTTTTTCTTTATTTTTCAAATGTACAAAATGGTTTCCCTCCCCCCCTCCACAGATCAGGGGGGATGGGCAGCAAACTTCAGCCTGGCCTGTGAGAGGGGGCTGCCCTGTGATGCTCAACCATCCAGTTTACTGTTCAGAATGGCGGTGATGCACAGGGGCTTGTGGGCCAGAGGGGATGATGGACTGATCGGTGGAGAAAGGCGGTTGGAGGCTCCACTGCGACCCTGGCTTTCTTGGCCTGTCTCCAAAGGAGGCTTCGGGAGTTTTGTAAGATCCTGGTCTGGCGTGGCTACTTTCCTACCGTAAGTGCAAGGTGGCAGCCAGGCTCTCAGATTCTACGCTTGCCTGGCAAAACGGCCCTCTAGTAACACCTCTCTTAATCGGCAGCAGCCTCAACTTGTAAATCTCAGTTACCAAGTGCTTTTCACTGCGATCTCTGAGGACCTGAATGCTCAGTGACTTCCAGGATGTGGACAAAATCACTATTTTTGTTCAAGAACAACAAGCTAGGACATCCATGGGGGATGGCAAGGCTGCCTCTCAGATCCTGGATACACCAGGAGACCCCAACCTGGTGTTTAGGAATTGGACAGGTCCAGGTGCAGCTTTTCTCCTTCAGAGCTTTTAATTGCCTGAGCAGTTTTAAAATATTGCTTCAGCAGCAGCTGCCACCACAGCACAAGGATCTTCACTGTGTGACTGAAAGTCAGCTGTGGCAGCCATTTTGTGGCTGGTTCCACCTCCTGTGGCAGCCATTTTGTGCCTGTACCCACCACACGGTGTCAGAATTCCAGGCTGTAAAAGGTCAGGGACCCCAGCATACATAATAAATGCTGGTGGGAAGATAGAAGCTCTGTCTTAAAGTGCCCCACACCCCATGCATCCCATAATTCTGTGTCACAACTAAAGCCTTTTGTGAGGGTCTCCTCATGGCTTTCAGGAGAAAGCAAAGCAAAGTGCAGGGCTGGTTAGTGGACAGCCCATATTTAAACAGGTCCCTGTCAAGTTCAAGCACTGTGATTTTAGAAGGGGGAACAAAAATCCCTCTGTCCACTTTACCTTCGGGGTTTCCGTTACGACTCTGATTGACCGAATATGTCCGTAGCTCTCGAAGGCCCTCTTCAAAGCCTTCAAGCACAAGCCCTTTCTGAAGGGGCCTGCATAAACCGTCAGCATGTCGTCCAGCTTAGTCCACAGCTGTGGAAAGAAGGGTTAATGCTGAGTTCATGAAGACAAAATGGAACCTGAGAACCAGCGGATTTCTCTACTCTCAGGGAAACAAGGAGAAGGCAAAGCACCGTTACTTTTGCTCTGAGGTGGGCAGCCAGATAGGGGTTCAGGTGCCGTGGATCCGAAGGAAACTGAATGATGCTGAAAGACGACCTGGGGATCTCTTCCAAGGCTTGCTGGAGAATCTACAATGAAATGAAGGAAATTTGAACAGGAGACTTGAAGATCAGGGTCAGTGGTCTTTGGAAACCCCCGTATAAATTGACGGTGCCGCCTCATCTGGCCTGCTGTCTGCAATTCCGGTCATCACACCACAGAAAGGATATTGTAGCATTGGAAAAAGAAAGGATATTCTAGCATTGGGGAAAGTGCAGAAAAGGGCCACTAGAATGATAAAAGGGTTGGGATACTTTCCCTATGAAGAAAGGTTGAAGCACTAGGGGCTCTTAGCTTGGAGAAACAACAGCTGAGGGGTGACATGATCGAGGTTTATAAGATTATGCATGGTGCATAGAGCAGGTAGAGAAAGAAGCACTTTTCTCCCTTTCTCACAGTACAAGAACTCCTTGTGGGGACTCCATGAAAGGAAGTACTTCTTCACCCAAGGAGTGATAGAGAAGAGATTGGATTTATATCCTGCCCTTCACTCACTTGGAGTCTCAGAGTGGCTTACAAACTCCTTTCCCTTCCCCTCCCCACAACAGACACCCTGTGAGGTAGGTGGAATTAACAGGTGGAATTAACAGGTGGAATTCACTGCCACAGGAGGTGGTGGCGACTACAAGCATGGACGGCTTCAAAAGGGAATTGGATAAACATATGGAGCAGAGGTCCATCAGTGGCTATTAGCCACAAAGTATAGATAGGAACTCTGGGGCAAGTGATGCTCTGTAATCTTGGTGCTTGACCGGGGGGGGGGGGCAACAGTGGGAGGGCTTCTAGTGTCCTGGCCCCACTGCTGGACCTCCTGAGGGCACCTGGGGTGTTTTTGGCCACTGTGTGACACAGAGTGTTGGACTGGATGGGCCATTGGCCAGATCCAACATTGGCTTCTCTTATGTGATGTTAACGCCAGGTACCCGGAAGAAACCCAGTAGCAGACAGATTAAAGCAGTAGTTTTTTACCCAGTGGTCAGGACCCCTGAGGACAGCAGAGCCCCTATAAAGACACTGGTTTTGGAAGGACCTGTGTGGCTAGTTCTAATGTGCAGAAAGCAAGGGCCCCACGCCGCCTCCTCCTCCCTCTTCTCCCATGCAATGGCATTGTGAGGCACGGCTGCTCCTTGGCTTTGTTCCTGACTATGGTGCGCCTCCTGCCGCTTGGCTTGTGCTTCCCGCTGCCCTGAATACCGCTGAAGTCCTCACTCTGGCTCCCCCTCTTCCTATCACATGACAATGGTGTCTGATGACTTCCTGTCAATGGACTTGCTACTGGGTGGGCCCCAGGCCTGGAGCAGTTGAAGACTGCTGGATAAAAGGGTTTGGAAGCCAGGGTAAGGGCCTGCAGTGGCTCTTCAAGCAGGGAAGGGCCACTGCTGTGGGAAGTGGGTGGGAACTGGATGGGGGGCTCTCCTCCTCCTCAGGGCAAGATGGCTCCTCGGGTTTGGTAGCAGTTGGGTTAGAGGGCCTGGGTGAGCAGCCGCTCTGCAGGCTTTTGTGCCACCTCCCCCTCCTTCCATTTCTCCAAACAGGCATGTGAATGGGGGCATTTCTAACTCACCTCCTTGTGTTGGTTGCTGTCGGGAGAAGTGTCACTCTGTCCTCCCAGAAGCAGCCTCTTTTGACTGAGAGACTGCAAGGTGTCAAGAAGGCTAAGGACGAAAAAGGAAAGCGAAGTCCACTGGACCTTTACCAAGCCGATGTTATAGAAGGGGCAAAAGGGCTAAGGCTGGGAGACAATCACATGTTCGCAACCATGCAGTATGTTCGCAGCAGGGGTGAGATTCGAACAAGAGGCTTTCCCAACTCTTAGAACAAAGTTTGAGTCCAGTGGCACTTTTAAGACCAATGAAGTTTAATTCTGGGTATCAGCTTTTGTGTGCTACTGGACTCAAACTTGGTTCTGTTGCTTCAGACCAACACAGCTACCCACCTGAATCTAGAAGAAGTCAAAGAAGAAGAGATTGGATTTATAACCTGCCCTTCACTACCCAAAGGAATCTCAGAGCGGCTTACAAACTCCTTTCCCTTCCTCTCCCCACAACAGACACCCTGTGAGGTAGGTGGGGCTGAGAGAGCTCTGACAGAAACGGCTGTTTTTCAAGAACAGCTGTGCCAGAAGTACTATGGCTTGCCCAAGGTCATCCAGCAGGTGCAAGTGGAGGAGTGGGGAATCAAACCTGGTGCTCCCAGATCAGAATCTGCGCACTTAACCACTACACCAAACTGGCTCTATTCCACTATACTGTTATAGCAGGCCGCTTCTAGTGTTCTGGCCCCACTGCTGGACCTCCTGAGGGCACCTGGTGTTTTTGGCCACTGTGTGACACAGAATGTTGGACTGGATGGGCCACTGGCCTGATCCAACACTGGCTTCTCTTATGTTCTAACTGTACTGCAGGGGGGAAAATTAACCTGCCCTGGATGGTATTTTTAAAGAGCCTTGTGCCACTTAAAAGTGATGTTACTTGGTTGACTGTGTACTGAAATTAATTTTAAAGGAGCCGCTGATTACACAGATGCAAACACCCGCAAAAGAGACCATGAAGGGAAGGGAAAGTGCATTACCATTGGACAGGGGTCCTCGCCTGCTTTAGGATCCCCTTCTTCAGCGTTGGCAGGGTGTGCTTCTTTGAATCGCCTGCCTGGCTCTGTTCCAGCCATCGGACTTCCAGGTTCAGCTCTGCTACCTCGGAAAAAATCGACCCGTTTTACAAAATGCTCCCTCCAAAGTTTACATTGGGTTACAGATCTAATTTTGCTGGCAATCTCTGAGATTTCACCAAGAGGTTCCACAGGCCTGTGGTAACCAGTTCTGCCTTAGCAGGAAAACGTGGGAATCGGGGGGGGAGAGGCTGACATCCCGGCTGGCCCAAGGTCCCGGCCCCGTAAGGATATAAGAGAAGCCACTGCTGGATCAGGCCAGTGGCCCATCCAGTCCAACACTCTGTGTCACACAGTGGCCAAAAACACCTGGTGCCCTCAGGAGGTCCACCAGTGGGGCAAAGAAACACTAGAAGCACTCCCACTGTTGCCTCCCCCCCCCCCCCAGCACCAAGAATACAGAAACTGGAATTAATGAAGATACAAGGTCAAGTAGGCTCTATTGGATAGAGCCAGGGAAGATGGGTCTTTTAACAGCAATTCAAGGGGGTATCTATGGAATACCAGAAACGGGGGGTGGGGAGAGAGACACTTCTCTTCTTTTCACCTGCCACAAATAGATTCAGTGAAGGGAGGCTGTTTGGATGTGTCTGAATGAAGTACCGAGGCAAGGGAAGTTTCGCTCACTGGGCATCACTGCCATCAATCTTCTCCTCCACGGTGGTTACTGGGGGAGTCTGAACCACTTCTGGATTTCTCAAAAAGAAGGGGGACACACACACAGATGATGGAAAGTCACATACCTTTCTCGGCCCCTGGTTCATGAAAAACTGGGCCAGCTGGAGGGCACACGTGGCATCTTCGGTCGGATCGTGACCCTCTTGGTCTGTGCGCTGGATTTCTTTCCTTGGATGTTGATAAAGCAAAAGGCACCACGGTTAAGTGAAGCGATATATGCGCACCGTTCCATGCCTGCGTGAGAGAATTCTAGTCCTCATGACAATTCATGACAGCTCAGGCCAGCGAGGACTTAAGCCGCATGCACGGGTGGGAATAACTGAGTCCACTTAGAGCAGGGGTCCTCAAGCTTTCTCAGCCAATCAGATCTCCAACAGGCAATCAGAAGCCTTGCTGGGCAAAAACCCTATCTGTCCCCACCCACTTCCTACATTGGGAACCCCAGACTTAGTCAGATGGACTGACTATACTTTCAAAATGTACCACAGAAAGCACGTCTGCACTCAAAGCACAGTTATTCTGTGGAACTCTCTGCCACAATACATCTATTAGATTCTTATCCCATCCTTCTTCCAAGGAGCTCAGGGCAACATTGTCTTTCGGCGGCCATCAACGAGATCGTTCCCCAGCGCCCTCTGCACCCCTGCTCTCAACTCACCCCTTGGTATACGGGCGAGTTGAGGGAAATGAAGCGGGAGCTCAGACGACTAGAGAGACGGTGGTGTCGCATCCCCGACAAGGGAGCAAGAGCATCTTATAGGACGTTTATGAAAGCCTATGAGATGGCTGTCAAGGCTGTCAAAAAAGCTTTTTTCGCGGCCGAGATAGCATCTGCGAGTTCCCGCCTGGCCGAATTATATTGGACAATTCGGTCACTAATGACTCTGCCGATGAGCAGACCAAACGACAGAGAATTGGATATTGGCTGTGAGGCTTTCAGGAACTATTTCGCAGATAAAGTCTTGTCGCTCTGCCAGGACCTCCCCGCCACGGTTGAGACAGTAGCAGAACTTGAGGCTCCAAGCACGTCTTCTGGTCACATTCTGGATTATTTCAGTCCACTCTGTCTGGAGGAGGTTGACAACTTGCTCTCACTGGTCCACCCAACCACCTGCAGACTCGATCCGTGCCCATCATGGCTAATTAAAGCAAGCCATGAAGGGGTTCGAGGGGCACTTTGGGAGATCGTCAATACATCCCTTGCAAAGGGAGTGTTCCCTAGTGCCCTGAAGGTTGGTACGCCCCCTCCTAAAAAAGCCATCGTTAGATCTGGCCGATTTGGCTAATTATCAGCCGGTATCTAACTTACCCTATTTAGGTAAGTTAATTGAGAAGGCGGTGGCAGACCAGCTACAGAGCTTTTTGGATGACACCTCTGTATTAGACCCCTTCCAGTCCGGTTTCCAACCAGGCCACGGGACAGAGACGGTGCTGGTCCGCCCTCACAGACGACCTCCGGAGGCATCTGGATCGAAGCGGTACGGTGGTGCTGATGCTGTTGGACCTGTCAGCAGCGTTCAACACGGTCGACCATCAGCTACTAGCCCGCTGCCTCGCCGATCCAGGGGGTGGCCTTACAGTGGCTTTCCTCGTTTGTCCAAGATCGGGGACAGAGGGTGGCGGTTGGGGAACAGCTCTCCCAAAGGCATCTGCTGGTTTGTGGAGTGCCACAGGGAGCAGTACTTTCCCCAATGCTGTTTAATATCTATATGCGCCCCCTCACCCAGATTGCCCGGAGGCATGGGCTGGGTTGTCATCAGTACGCTGATGATACCCAGCTCTATCTGTTGTTGGGCGGTCAGTCAGACCCTAGTCCGGGTGATCTGGACCTGGCATTACAAGCCGTGGCTGGTTGGCTTAGGAAGAGCCGATTGAAATTGAATCCGACGAAGACGGAGGTCCTGTGCCTGAGTTGGAGTGGACCAGGGGTAGGGATCCCTCTCCCGGCCTTCGATGGGGTGCTGTTGGTGCCAGCGTCGGAGGTGAGGAGTCTGGGAGTGCTCCTGGACTCCTCGTTAACGATGGAGGCCCAAGTAGCAGCCGCTGCAAGGTCAGCCTTTTACCATCTACGGTTGATCAAAAAGCTGGTTCCCTTCCTTGAATGCAACGAATTGGCTACAGTGATCCATGCGTTGGTCACCTCAAGATTGGACTACTGCAACGCTCTCTACATGGGGCTGCCCTTGTCCCAAATCCGGAGGCTGTAGCTGGTGCAGAATGTGGCAGCACGGCTGTTGATGGGTCTCCCCGTGAGGGAGAACATCCAGCCCGACTTAAAAGCACTGCACTGGCTGCCTATAGCATACTGGATAAGGTTCAAGGTGCTGGTGCTTACCTATAAAGCCCTATATGGCCTGGGACCCATCTACCTGAGGGACCGCCTCTCTCCATATGTTCCCCAGTGAGCGCTTCAATCGGGATCCCAAAATCGCCTGGTTCTCCCAAGGCCGAAGGAGGCCCGGTTGGCGGCTACACAGGCTAGGGCTTTTTCAGTAGCGGCTCCACACTGGTGGAATGAGCTCCCGGACAACATCAGGGCCCTGTGGGACTTATTACAGTTCCACAGGGCCTGCAAGAAGGAGCTCTTCCACCAGGCTTTCAAGGAGGGGCTGCCCAATCACTACATCCGGTCCTGGCCCTATTTAGAGTCCACTAACCTGAATGATCTCCCACCGGCCACACTGGTTAACACCTAAGACGCTATCCCGTTAATGAAGATCCACCATCTTGTAATGGGGTACGCTATATGTGCTGTTTTTGTGTTTTAAAAGTTTTAAGGATATTGTAATATATATGTTGGTAGATGCCCTGAGCCTGCTGTAAGGTGGGGAGGGTGGGATATAAATCGCATAAATAAACAAATAAGACTAAACACAGTTCGCCGTTCTCTCATTTTATCCCACACAATACTCCTGTGTAAGGCTGTTCTAAGGGAGTCTGACCGGGTTGGGGTGGGCTTGAGGAAAGAAGACATCCTAATTATTTCCTCTCTCTGGCCCTGGTCTTTGTTTTCTGAAACACTGAGTGAAGCAGAGACAGCCTTACCTTAAAACTGCTTCTGCTAAGAATTTCAGCCTGAATCTTTTGCCTCCCTTCCGGGTAAAAAGGAGCGACGTGTCTATCACATTGGGATGTATCATCTGAAAGAGGAGAGCAGGTGTCAGAAGCGCAATTCGGGAAATGCCCGTAGAGCGCGGTTGTGATCTTGAGGTGGCAAAGGTAACGCTGTGACTGACTTTCTATCACTGGCTCGTCTGACAAATACAGGTTGTGAAAATGCCATTGAAGAGGGATCTCCCTTTCATTTTCCATCCCCATTTTTTATTTAAAAGGGGTACTTCAACTATAGGTAGGATTCCCTCCCCCCCAAACCACTAAATGCAGCCAGACATTCCACAAAATCATGCGAAGAGTTATTCTGGGGCCTGCACCTGCAAGGTAGGCCTGCCACAAACTCTCAGCCTGACCTACCTTGCAGGATAGTTGTGAGAGAATGGAGGAGGGGAGAACAATGTTCTAAGCTGCTCTGAACCCCAATAGGGGAGAAAAACAGGATATGAATACCGAAATGCATACATTCCCAGAAGGAGCTTGGTGACTGCAGAGAATGGTCTGCAGAGGTGAACATATGAAATAAAAAGCCCCCAAGACGATACTGCATTGGCTTCCAGAACAGGGCTGACCCTCCCCCTACACTTAGAACCCGTCTCTCTCTTCTTTTGTATGAACCTGCCCACTTGCCGAGGTCACCCTTTGCAGACCTTTTTCAGATCCCCCACCCCTCCTCTTCAGGTGGGTGGCTGGCTACTAGAGACAGACCCGTATCCCTGGTTCTGGAACACAGACATCATACGTTCAGTGCCAGGATGCAACACGGTCCTCTTTTCCCAACATCTGACGGCAAATGACTCTACCTGTTAAAGTAAACTAGCTGCCTGCAGCCCCAGCACTAATCACAAAAGCAGCAAGGTCAGGCCAGCCATCTAGGGGGACTTTACAGGTATGCATAAAATCATGATTTTGTCATTTAAACAAAGGAATCGAAAAAGGAATAAACTGGGCCGATGAGGGCTGGGCAGACTCAAGGAGACATGGATCGCAGTAAGCAGCTGAAAGTCAAAGGGGGAAAGGGGAGGATCGGCCTGCTCAAGCCCTGGAGACTTTGCAGGCTATCCTAGACTGGGGGAGGTTGGATCCCCACAATTCCTTGCAGGAACACAGCATGTTCTTATTTTTGAACTGCTGTTTCTTGTGGCTGTTTGGTACATTGTGACCTTTATGGCATGTTATTTTCAAGCTGGTTTTAATGTGAGCTTTTTATTACGGAAACTGAATTTGTAAGGCCAGTCTTGATAGAAAAGGGGTAGAAATGGATATTCAGTACAAACGTCCACCGACAGCTTATTAAAAGAGACTATGTGGTTCTGGGTAAGAAGGCAAGGACCGGGAGTGCAGGTGGTGTTTTCGTCAGTTCTTCCTGTCAAAGGCCGTGGCTTAGGACAGGAAAAAAGAATACTGCAAATAAATGACTGGCTATGTAGATGGTGTTATCGGAAAAGGTTTGCTTTTCTGGGCCATGGTTTACACTTTCGAGATTACCCTCTTCTATTGGGAGATGGTTTGCACCTCACGAGGGTAGGAAAAAATGTATTTGGAAACAGCCTTGCATTGCAAACCTAATAAGGAGGGCTTTAAACTAAATCCTCTGGGGGGAGCGAGACAAAAATGCAAAGCCCAGTATGATACCAGTAACTGGAGATAAGAACTCTAAAGTTTTGTGGGGAAGTGGCATGTATGCTAGATAACATTAACTCACAAGTAAATACAGAAAAAAACCCTCAGTGTGCATGAAACATGGCTAATGATGATGACTCCGCGCTAATGCACAGAGCATGGGAAATAAGCAGGAGGAACTTGAAGTCCTAATACAGGAAGGGGACTATGACCTAATAGGCATTACTGCAACTTGGTGGGATGACACTCACAATTGGAATATTAGGATCGAGCGGTACAACTTGTTTAAAAGGGACAGACAAATAAGGAAGGGAGGAGGAGTTGCATTATATGTAAAGGAGATATATACTCGTGAGGAAATACATGAATCTGAGTGTAGTCCAGTTGAGAATCTCTGGGTAAAAATAAAAGGAGTAAGAAATAATAATGATATCATGGTAGGGGGTCTGCTATAGACCACCAAGCAAGGCAGAGGACTTGGATGAGACAGTCCTAGAGCAGAGTACAAATTTCTCAAAAAGGCGGGACACAGTGGTCATGGGAGACTTCAATTACCCGGATATCTGTTGGAAGTCCAACCAAAATGAAAGGTCCAATAAATTCCTGACTTGTCTTGCTGACAACTTTATTTTCCAGAAAGCAGAAAGGGAAACAAGGGGATCTGCTATCTTGGACTTGATTCTCACCAACAGGGAAGAACTGGTTGACGAGGTGAAAGTAGTGAACACCCTGAGAAGGAGTGACCATGTAATTTTGGAATTCACAGTCTTGGGAGAGGGAAGGGAAAAGCTGTACATAGTCAGACTTCAGGCTGGACTTCAGGAAAGCAAATTTTTACAAACTTAAAAGTCATGCTGGGTAGAATCCCATGGTCAAAAATCCTTAAGGAGAAGGGAGTTCAAGAGTGGTGAGAGTTTCTTAAAAGTGAAATACTGAAGGCACAATCAGAAATGATTCCTATAAGAAGGAAAAATAAAGGAGCCTAAAGAAGCCAAGGTGGCTCCATAAACAGCTTTCTGAAGAACTGAGAAATAAAAAAAATACTCATTTAGGAAATGGAAGGAGGGCCATATAACCAAGGATGAATATAAAAAAATAACCAGTGCTTGTAGAGAGACAGTTAGAAAGCTAAAGCTCAGTATGAGCTTAGGCTAGTGAGAGATGCTAAAAACAGCAAAAGAGGGTTATTTTCTTATGTTCAAAGTAAGAAAAAGAGCAAGGACATGGTAGGCCCATTGCAGGGTCAGGAAAATGAAATTGTAACAGTTGATGAAGAGAGGGCAGAACTGCTCAGTTCCTACTTTTCCTCAGTCTTTTGTGAGGGAAATAGTGCAACATGGCAAAAAGAGAACGCATGATGAGGGAAGGGAGTTGCAGCCTTGGCATAAACACCTAGTTTCTTTAAATGAAACTAAGTAATCAGGGCCAGGTGAATTGCATCCCAGGGTACTAGAAGAACTTGTGGATGTAATTTCTGAGCCTCTGTCCATTATTCTTGAAAATTCTTGGAGAACAGTTGAGGCGCCAGAAGACTGGAAGTGGGCAAATGTTGACCCCGTCTTCAAGAAGGGGGAAAAGGATGATCTAGGTAACTACCGACCCATCAGCTTGACGTCTATACCTGGGAAAGTTTTAGAACAAATCATCAGGGAATGCTGCAGACATAGTTTATCTTGATTTCAGTAAAGTTTTTGATAAGGCTCCACATGATATTCTTGTTGACTAGTTGGTGAAATGTGGTTTGGATCCTATGACTGTCAGGTGGATCTCTTAACTGATTGACAGATCGCACCCAAAGAGTGCTTGCTTGTGAATGGTTCCTCATTCTCTTGGAGAGGAGTGACAAGTGGAGTGCCTCAGGGATCTGTCCTGGGACCTGTTTTGTTCAACATCTCTCTAGATGATTTGGATGAAGGAACAGAGGGAATGCTTATTAAATTTGAAGATACTAAATTGGGAGGGGTAGCAAATATAGTAGAAGACAGAATCTGGAAGATACAGGATAATCTTGACAGGCTGAAAAACTGGGCTAAAACAATAAAATGAATTTCAGTGGGGATAAATGTAAAGTTCTGCATTTCAGTAGGGAAAATCAAATGCATAATTATAGGATGGGGGAGACTTGTCTTGGCAGTAGTATGTGTGAAAAGGATCTGGGGTCTTAGTAGACGATACACTGAACATGAGTCAGAATTGTGATGTGGTAGCTAAAAAGGCAAATGTGATTTTTGGCTGTATCAACAGAAATATAGTGTCCAGATCATGCGAAGTGATAGTATTGCTTTACTCTGCTCTGGTTAGACCTCATCTAGAGTATTGTATTTAGTTTTGGGCACCACAATTTAAGAAGGATATTGACAAGCTGGAAAGTGTTCAGAGGAGGGCAACGAAGATGGTGAGGGGTCTGGAGCAATGTTCCCTCTAAGCTGTGGAGTCTTGTGAGCAAAAGTTCTACTTGGTGAGCTACTGGCATTAAAGTTGTAAGCAGGCGATTTGGCTACTGCATGAATTAGTTGGCACTGCAGCCATCCTTCCTGAGCTAAGACAAAAATGTGTGAGCTTAAAAACTGGGAGCTAGCTCACTCTAACTCACCTTAGATGGAACACTGGTCTGGAGATCAAGCCCTATGAGGAAAGGTTGAAGGAGCTGGGTATGTTTAGCCTGGAGAGAAGATGACTGAGAGGTGATATGATCACCATCTTCAAGTACTTGAAAGGCTGTCATATAAAGAAGGGTAAGGAGCTGTTTTCTGTTGCCCCAGTAGGTCGGACCAGAACCAACGGGTTGAAATTAAATCAGAAGAGTTTTCGGCTAAACATTAGGAAGAACTTCCTGACAGTTAAAGCAGTTCCTCAGTGGAACAGGCTTCCTGGGGGGGGGGGGGGGGGCGCTCTCCTTCTTTGGAGGTTTTTAAGCAGAGGCTAGATGGCCATCTGACAGCAATGCAAATTCTGTGAACTTAGGCAGATCATGAGAGGGAGGGCAGGAAGGGTTGTATTGGTGCTTAGTTCTTGTGGCCCTTTCTTACACACCCAGGGAAATGCTGAACGCCACTTGTCAGGAAGCAATTTTTCTCCAGGCCAGTTTGGCCAGGGATCCTGGAGGTTTTCTGTCATCTTCTGGGCACGGAGCAGGGATCACTAGGGGTGGGGGGAGGAGGGATTTGTGAATTCCCTGCATTGTGCAGGGGGTTGGACTAGATGACCCTGGAGGTCCCTTCCAACCCTTTGATTCTATGATTCCATGGTTACTTGTGTACAGCTGTCCTGGGGTACCCTTCGGGGTTCAGCCTTGGACTCCTGGACAACAGCCCATCAAAAATTATTCCCAAATGAAGAGAAGTAAAAGCAGGAGAAACTATAGCTGTACAGGTCAGCAGTAAAATACTAGTGTTGCTGAAACACCAATTAAAGGCTCTGTGAAGAAGCACCTGAGTTCTGAGTTCTGGGAGGCAGCAGGAGAGAGCTGCAGTAGGGGTGAGTGTTTTTCTTTTTCTTATTTGCTTTCAGTTAAGGAGGTTTAGCTGAGGGTCCTGTGTGTGGAAGTCTGTGACTGAGTTTTGAGTTGTTGCAGAGTGCTGGCTGCTTGAGATAAGGGTGTGAAAGGGCCATTGTTTAACTGCTAATTGAGTCCCTGGGTGAGGCTTTTATTTAAGGCTCCACCTGGCCAGAGGCAGGAGCTGAAGGGCAGGGCTCTTAGCCTAGGGGCTTGTGAGAAGCCAAGAAAGAGCCAGAACACCAGGGCCCTAGGCTCCTTGGGTTCCCAGCAAGGTAAGTAGACTTCTACAAGGAGAATACAAAGGGTTTAAAAGGGGGGGTTATATAAAATTATTTTTAAAGCAATTATGAAGCCAGAATGCCAGCAGGGGGTTGGGGGCTAGCCAGTGTTTTGTACGGTGTGTCACATGTATCTGCCCGCTGGGGCAGAAGTCTTGGGTGAGTACCCCTTGTTGCAATGAGCTCCTGGTTCTCAGGGAACAAGTTTGCTCCCTTGAGGCCAAGGTGGTTGACCTGGAGAAGCAGAGACAGTCAGTTAGGCACGTGGAGAAGACTCTCGGGGACTTGTTAGATATGTCCCACTCTGTATCTGGCAGCCCTGCCGCTGTCAGGGAGCATGAGGGTCGAGAGGGAACAGGGCACCATGCTGTGGATAAGGGGAATGTGCCCTCAGAAGGGACCTCTTCTACAGCTGGTGAATGGGTATCCTTTCATACCAAGGAACCATCCCTGGGCAGGGAGGGTGGGGGGCTCTTGGTAGTTGGTGATTTGATCCTTAGGCAGGTAGACAGCTGGGTGGCGAAACTGTGTATTGACCGTATGGTGACTTGCCTGCCTGGTGCGAAGGTAGCAGACATTACGTGTGTTTTAGATAGGCTGGTAGATAGTGCTGGGGAGGAGCCAGTGGTCGTGGTACATGTTGGCACCAACGATGTGGGGAAATGTAGTTGTGAGGTCCTGGAGGAAAAATTTAGGCTGCTAGGCAGGAGACTCAAGGCCAGGACCTCCAAGGTAGCCTTTTCGGAAGTGCTACCTGTTCCACACGCAGGGCCGGAGAGACAGGCACAGATCAGGAGTCTCAATGCGTGGATGAGGCGATGGTGCTTGTTAGGCACTGGGATGCTTTTGGGAACAAGAGGGAGCTGTACAAGAGAGACCGTCTCCACTTGTCCCAGGAAGGAAACAGGCTGCCGGCACTTAAAATCAAAAAGGTGGCAGAGCAGTTTTTAAACTGAATATTGGGGGAAAGCCAACAGGAGATGAAAAATCTCTGGTTTGGGATGGTTCATCTCAAAGAGATAAAAGGGTAGCTGTTACTTTCCTACAAGGAAAAGGATTAGAATTGTTCTCTGAGACTGTGGCAAATGACAGGGACTGCCTGGCAAGGTCTCGAGGCAGCAAGAGGAAGGTTGTGGGCTTAACATGTATGGGAAACTATAGATGTTTATATACTAATGCTAGAAGTGTCCAAGGTAAAATCGGGAAGTTGGAATGCTTGGTGTTGGGGGAAAACATAGACATTGTGGGTATTTCAGAAACTTGGTGGGATGAGGAAAATCAGTGGGATATGGTGATTCCTGGTTATAAATTATATCGGAAGGATATGGGGGGAGAAAGTTGGAGGTGGGGTGGCTCTTTATGTCAGAGAGGGTATACGGTCCAGTAAGACTGAGAGGGTAGGAGAATTGGATTCGCTTCTGGAAATGCTGTGGGTTGAATTAATGGGCCCAAAAGGAAGCTTAACATTGGGAGTTTGTTATCGCCCACCCAATCAAAAGATAGAAGAGGATTACAGAATGATGAATGAATTCAAGATAGCGGCTAGACGAAATAACTATGTTGTAATAGGTGACTTTAACTACCCACACATTGATTGGGTCAATATGTGTTCAAGTCGGGAAAAAGAGATTGAGTTTCTAGACACTCTCAATGACTGTGCTATGGAGCAGATGGTTACAGAACCGACCAGGGGAGAGGCGATCCTGGATTTGGTCCTAAGTAACGCCCAAGACCTGGTGAGAGATGTTAAAGTGATTGCACCGCTTGGGAACAGTGACCATAATGTTATTGAATTCAACATTTGTATAAATAGGGAGTTGCCCATAAAGACTGACACAACCACTTTTAACTTTAAAAGGGGTAACTTCTCTGATATGAGGGGATATGTGAGGAGAAAACTGAAAGGAAAAGTAGAAAGGGTCAAAACCATTGGGGAAGCTTGGAGACTATTTAAAATTACAATCCTAGAGGCTCAGAGAAAATATATACCGCGGGTTAGGAAAGGCACAAATAGGTATATAAAAAAGCCTGCATGGTTAACAAACAAAGTAATGGAAGCTGTAAAAGGTAAGAAGGATTCCTTTAAGCGGTGGAAAGCTAGTCTCAGTGAGGCTGATAAAAGGGAACACAGGCTGTGGCAAATAAAATGCAAGTTTGTGATCAGGCAGGCAAAAGGGGAATATGAGGAGCATATTGCAAAAAACATAAAGACCAACAATAAAACTTTCTTCAAATACATTAGAAGTAGGAAACCAGCCAGGGAAGCAGTGGGGCCCTTGGATGACCATGGGGTAAAAGGTTTAGTGAAGGATGATAAAGAAATGGCTGAGAAGCTAAATGCATTTTTTGCCTCTGTCTTCACTGTGGGAGATGAGAAGTGCTTGCCCACTCCAGAACCACTGATTTCGGGAGGGGGGTTGAAAGACCTGAGTCAGATTGAGGTGACAAGAGAGGAGGTCCTACGACTTGATAGACAACTTAAAAACAAATAAATCACCGGGCCCGGATGGCATACATCCGAGAGTTCTGAAAGAACCCAAATGTGAACTTGTGGATCTCCTGACAAAAATATGTAATCTTTCCTTAAAATCTGCCTCCATTCCTGAGGACTGGAAGGTAGCAAATGTCACTCCTATCTTTAAAAAGGGTTCCAGAGGAGATCTGGGAAATTACAGGCTAGTCAGTCTGACGTCGATACCGGGTAAGTTGGTGGAAACTGTTATTAAGGAAAAAATTAGTAGGCACATTGATGAACAGAATCTCTTGAGGAAGACTCAGCATGGGTTCTATAAGGGAAGATCTTGTCTCACTAACCTGTTAGTGTTCTTTGAGGGAGTAAACAAACATGTGGACAAGGGGGACCCAATCGATGTTGTTTACCTTGACTTCCAGAAAGCTTTTGATAAAGTTCCTCATCAAAGGCTCCTAAATAAGCTCAGTAGTCATGGGGTAAAAGGACAAGTCCTTTTGTGGATCAAAAACTGGCTAATTAAAAGGAAACAGAGAGTGAGTATAAATGGGAAAGGGTTGGAACACTTTTCCTATGAAGAACGGTTGAAGCGCTTGGGGCTCTTTAGCTTGGAGAAACGATGGCTGAGGGGTGACAGATAAAAGGAAGTACTTCTTCACCCAAAGAGTGATTAACATGTGGAATTCACTGCCACAGGAGGTAGTGGCGGCTACAAGCATGGACGGCTTCAAGAGGGAATTAGATAAACATATGGAGCAGAAGTCCATCAGTGGCTATTAGCCACAAAGTATAGATAGGAACTCTGAGTCTGGGGCAAGTGATGCTCTGTAATCTTGGTGTTTGGGGGGGGCAACAGTGGGAGGGCTTCCTGCCCCCACTGCTGGACCTTCTGAGGGCACCTGGTGTTTTTGGCCACTGTGTGACAGAGTGTTGGACTCGATGGGCCATTGGCCTGATCCAACATTGGCTTTTCTTATGATCTTATGTTCTTATGTTCACCTCAGGCTTACAAAGGACCGAGGAAGGGCCTGTCTGGGATTCCCAAATAGCGGTCATGGCCTTTTCACAAAAGAAGTGTGGCACAGAAATCCAGAGCTTAGCTTCTGAAACAGGGAGCCTCACCCACAGAAGTGAGGAACCTCTGTGCAGATGATACTCACTTCTAAAGCTCGGAGGTCAAAATTTAGAGAATGTCCCACTAAAACAGCGTTGGGAGGAAGCAGATTCTTCAGCCGGGCCTGGACGTCGGCTAGCCTGGTCTTGACAGAACGAAGCAGCTTCTCTGTGATGCCGGAGTACCTTCAAAACACAGCCAAGAGGGCATCTGGCAGCTTGAGGGAACGAACGGAGAACCCAGCTCAGGCCACAAAGTGGCAGGACTCCTCGGGACAGAATCTGATCCCCCGGAGTCTTCTGTCACTCTTGTTTCGAAAGCCTGACAGCTGCTTGTTCTCTGGCAACTGAATTCTAAGTCTCTTAGGGTTATAAACAAAAGGGAAGCAAACATAGGGCCACTGCCCACCCTCCCGGGGACCTCCATGACGCACAAAGCCTCACAGCTATGGAAGAGAGAAGTGCTGAAATGCAACTGCCCATTTGTCTCCCCATCTCCGAAACGGCTTTTGTTAGCAGCCATCTTGGTGCATCAGAGACAGTGGTAAGACTCAGATTCCTATCATCCCCCCCTCCCCCCCCGCCTCCCAGCGTATAATTCTACTTTTTTTTTTTTAATAATAATATTTTTATTTCCATTATTCATACACCTCGTGAGTAGCAATATCAATAGAACTCCAATACAGTCACTTCTAAATTACAATAATATTACAATGCAAAAGAAAAAAAGTACAGCGAAAATTAAACCTCTTACATTAACCAACTTAATTTCAAAAAACTCTGAAATCTATGACCTCTTATATTATTTTGATTCTCCATAATCTTATCAAAGTTCTTTAGTATAGGGTGCCATCTTCCTAAGTAATTTGATTGCCCATTAATAAAATCATTGTGTGACAATGAGTCAGAGATTTTATCCATCAACAGATAGTCCCATAACCTTAAATACCATTCTTTTACTGTCGGAGGCGAAATAGATTTCCATCTATGTGCGATTGTTGTCTTTGCTGCGGTTAGGAGAATCATTATCAGTTCTTTACGTATCTTAGGTATCGATACTCCTTGCCAATAATTTAACAATATTACCTCCACTGTATATGGGATATTATAGCCTGTCAGTTCGTATATTTCTTTAAGTATTGCTTGCCAAAAGGTCCTAATCACTACACAATCCCACCAGCAATGTTGATATGTCCCCACCCCTCTACAGTTCTTCCAACATTTTGATGCTATATTACTATTCATACAATTCAGTTTTCTTGGTGTTACATACCATCGTGTCATAACCTTAAAATTTTGTTCAAATATATTGATTATTTTTGATTTAAATATATATGCTGACCAAATTGATTGCCAATGTGGTGTGGTGAGGTTCATTTGATTATCTAACGACCATGACTGTGCATAATTTGGTAAATTCTGAATTACATTCTCCGGCAGTAATTTATATATTTTAGATATCAGTCCTTTTTGCTTCCCTTCTAATTTGATAATATATTCTTCGAATGGTTTTAATTTATTAGACAAAGCTGTCCCGAGCGTTGGATTTTTTAACATATATTTTAATTGATTATACTCCCACCAAGGTAATTCATTTTGAGCCTTCTCTTCCAACTCTTGTAATGATAAAATATGCCCCTCTTTTGTAATGTCACATAATCTAACTAGTTTTGTTCTTTTCCAGATTTTAAATGATCCCCTCTCGAAAGCTGGACGGAACCAACTCTGCCCACAAAAGGTTGAAGCCAGCGATGGATTCGAGGTAAGTTGTTTTCTCTTTGTATCCCAAACTCTTAACATTGGTTCCGTAAAGACTAATTCCAAAGCAGATTTGTGCTCTTGAGTTTCTGCCCAGATATACTCTAAGTAGTTCCTAGGATAAAACCATATTTCCTCCAGGGCTAACCACTCTATAGATTCAGGTTCCCTAATAATTCGGGACAGCACTGCTAATTGTGAGGCCTGGTAATAAAGTTTTAAGTCAGGCACTGCTAGACCACCCATTGCTTTAGGTCTTCTAAGTGCTTTAAACCCAATTCTGGGTGCTTTCTGACCCCATATAAATCTATTCCATATTCCTTGCCATTTATCCAAAGTATTAGGTGGAATATGTATTGGAAGTGTTCTAAATAAATATAACACTTTTGGGAACAAAAAGGTTTTTAAAATCTTAATTCTCTCCATCCATCCTACAGACTTCTGCTGCCATTGGGCGCATTGCTCCTTTGTACTCTGCATTAGTTCTGCATAGTTGACTTTAAATAGGTCCTTGAGATCTAATGGGATTTTTACCCCCAAATATTTCCAAACGCTTGAAGACCAACTATACGGAAATTTACGTGAGATATTACTCATTGTTGATTGCTTTAAATTAACCGGGTATAAAATAGTTTTAGAATGATTTACCTGTAAACCTGTGTAATTTGCATACTCCCCTAAAAATTGGTTTAAGCTTGGGAGGGATTGTTCAGGTTGTGTAATATAAAGTACTATGTCGTCTGCAAATAGACTTAACTTATAACTACTTTGATTTATTTCTAAACCCTTTATGGTATAATTCTACTTTAAGTTCCCACTGGGGAGGAAGGCCGGGCACAAATGAAGTAAGTAAATAAATCATTCATCTTGATGTGGGAATAGATTCTCTGCTCCCAGTCTGACTTGATGGATTGAAAATATGCATGCCCAGACTTTCAAAAAAATTGTACCTGAAGAGACTTATGGCACATTTAAAATACTAAAAAACACAAGTTTCATTCTACTCTGAGGGTCCCAATCCACAGGTTGAAAAACACTGGCCCGGGGATTTATGACAGGAATCTACTGCTCGGCACACCCCCCCCCCCAAATCTGGCCTCGCCTGTCAATGCTCAAATCACATGATGATTTTGAGGAGGGGCCATGTCCGATCCTTGAAAATCCTAAATGGTTTCCTTGACTAAGTCTATAAAGAGGCTACCTTGTAAGGTAATTCCGTATTGGTGACGAGGGCTTTACAAGCTCATCCATAATGCACTGGCCACTGGCATCCACCACCGAGATTCGTGTGAGTTCGGATCCTTTATCGGTGATGCACTGGGCAAAAGAAAATAAACAGCATTTAGAAGGGCTCTTGTAGGACTGGGCCAACAATCTCCCCCCTCCACACACACCCGGGGGAGAATTTGGTCCTTGTTGGTTTTTTTCTATATACTGTTAGTCAACAGTGGCTGCCATCTGCAGATGCTTAAATCCACAGAATGGGGCCACATGGAGGCTAAAGAGATTTTTTTCACACTTGGGGGGACTCCTCAGGTGTGTACAAAAATATGAAATGTTTAAAATTCCCCCCAAATATACTTTACTTCTGCAGCAGCCATAGGTAGCTGCTGCAGCAGAGCTAAGCAGCGGATGCTGGGAGCTGCTCCAGGCCTGTTGACAATAGCAGCACACGTCGGGAGCCACTCCAGGCTTGGCCACAGTAGTGGACACTGCGAGGCTGAGCCATGGTGGCAGCACACATCAGGAGCCGCTTGAGGCCCAGCTGTGGTGCCAACGCAAGTTGTGAGCTGCTTGGGGCTCAGGCACAGCAGTGCACATCCGGAGCTGCTCCAGACTTGGCCATGGTGGTGGACGCTGGAAGCCACCTGTGGCCTAGCTGTGGTGACAGCAGATGCCGGGAGCCACTCCAGGCTCAGAGTGGCTCCCAGACACTGCTGCCGCTGCCACCAGGTCCAAGGTGAGCAGTTGGGCCTGGATGTGCCAGCTCATCAATGGGGGGGGGGGGGGGGATGGGATTCCCTCCCCCATGAATTTCGCTGGGTCCCCCACGTAATTTCTAAAAGCAAGACATCAAGTGATTTGCTTCAAATGAGGGCTATGTCTCCAGAATGCTAACAGACCCAGAAGGCTCCCCATACCAAGAACTTCAAAAATCCAGTATTCACGCTGGACTCTGACATCTCTTGTGGAAGATTCTGCACAGGTCAACCACTGTTTGTCAGGACAGGAAGCAAAACATTACCATTTCACAGTCCAATCCGAAAAGGGGGCTGTCGTCTGAAGGTGGGACGTTGTGACAGATGGAAACAAAATGGCTGCAGTCGCTGGATCCTGCAGAAAGCAGCAGAGATTTTTATCAAGGCAAACCACCACATGAGCCAGTGTGCAGCACAGAGGCCAGCATACTGGGCAGAGATATGGGGAGACCCAGGGTCCAAAAAATCCCTGTGCAGTAATGAAGCAATGGAGTGTCAGATGCTCAGACTATGCTGACAGGCTGGAAAGCTGTCTGGCAAGACTCTCTATCCCTCAGTAGCAAACGACTGGCCCTCTACCTGACTTCACAGGCCAGGAGGACTGTGGGGCTGCTGTGGCTGAAACTGCCTGTGCACCCCTCCTCTAAACCCTGGTGGTATAAGAAGCCAGTGCTGATCAATAGGGTTCCTGGTTCAAATCCTACCCTGCCAACTCCCAAGTTGTTATTTCTCAAGACTCTCCTACCCATGATGCAGAGTATAGCGGGTGTTCCTACATGGCCGTCCACCTACTCTGCCAGTGAACCCTTTCAAGTCAGTGGGATTTGTAGGTTTACCAGAATACTCAGAAGAACATTTTAAAAAAATACTTTACAGTATTCAAAGCACTTTATGTACATTCCAACAGGCAGCTCTACCTTCTAGAGGGTAGTTGTAGCGACGCATCTCTTCTGGGGTTAGAATGTAACTGGACAGCCCACGCCTTTCTTCTCCGTATTTCTGAATTACTGGATCTTTCTTCAGTTCTGAAATAACAAGTCAGAAAAGTAGGATGAAAGTATCTGAAAGCTGTTTTCAAAGCACTTCTGGGAAAAGCTGGGCTTCCTTGGAAGTTTCCTCAATGAGAAGACTGATTATGGCAGTCACTTGGGGGTGGGGAGAGGTTTCAGAAGTGGGCGGGGATTCTCTTGCAGGCTGCAAGGGGGGGAGGAGGAAAAGGGTGAGTGGGAAGCTCAGGAGACTCAGCGGCAAGTTTGGCTTTGCCTCCGGATCAGGGGCAAAATGGCCATGAGAGAAGGGCTTAGCCATGCAATGTATTGATGACTATGGAAAGTAAAGTATAAATTCTGGGTTAACTGAGGTCAGATTCCTGTGATTTATGTTGGGGAGGGAGAAAGGAGCATGGAGTTCTCTCTGACAAGTGGGACTTGAAAACTACAGTAAGTTTAGAGGGAGTTTGAGAATAAAATAGAAGGAAGAGGAACTCTGTCCCCTCTGAGATCCTTGAGAATCTCCAGTTTGGGCTAATCATGAATTTTTGGGGAACCAGGGTTCAGGTGCCCATTATATGCTGTCTGGAAATTTGCGGGGCAAAGCTGATAGAATTACCTTCTCTGCTGATTGGTGGATTCTCATTTACTCCTGCACCCCAATTTACTTCCGTAAATCCAGAGAGAGGTGGCAAAGAGAAGCGCTATTAAAAACAAGACAACACATCTTAAATAAGGGACAGAGAAATAAATAAATGCACAGATCAGAAAAGTGAGCAACAGTCAGCTCCGATGCAGGAGACGTGTCGTTAAGATTTCCCACTCTCCCTGTTTTGAAACTGAAAAACAGAGGCGCTGGGAAGGGTAAGTTTAATAACCATCTCCACCTGTACCAAATTGCCTGTGTCTTGAGACCTGGATAGCCCCAGCTGGCCCAATCTCATCAGATCTCAGAAGCCAAGCTAAGCATGGTCAGCCCTGGTTAGTATTTGGATGAAAGACTGTGATGAAATGCATGTTCTCCTGGGGGGCTGGCAAGGAGCAAAGCCTCCACCGAGTGTTTTAAACTCCCTCCCCCCCCCCCCGGGCAGAGAAACTCAGTCCATCTTCATATAAATGCTAATGGGTCTAGACAGTAAAATGGCCAAGCTTCCCCCTTCTCCAGGCAGGCAACAGAGTTTGGAAGACCTTAGGCTAGAACAGTCCCAAGGATAATCTCCAGGAAGGTGCTGGAGGAGACGCTTCCTTGACCTGGGCTGACTGGGTCAAGTGGGAGGGGAAAGAGGTACGATAAAACTTCCTTGCAGGAGGAAGCAGCTCTCTTTCTTTGGGATGCTGCATTCATGAGAGGACAGAGACATCTCCTCTGGGAAAGTGGCTATTATTGATCAAGTGCTCACCTGGGAGACTTGGAGCAAGCTTCAAAGTAAAAGAAACTTTGTCCTATTTTAACAGATGATAGGGCATGTATAGAGAAAGGTACAGAGGATTTGTGTTTTTACCAGTTCCTTTTGTATTCCTTGTTCAGTCTGGTGCTGTGCTAAAAGAATGCTTATAAACATTTTCTTTTTAATAAATACTTTATAACTTTTGATGCTGGCAGGGGCTCGCTGTACCACATAGACCTCCACCATCTCAGACACTCTATTTTAAACAGTGTGCCGGGGTGGGGGGAGGCAAGCAGTTGGCAAGCGGCTATTCCTCCAGGGGCGTACAACGCATTAAGCTGTCCCCGTGGTAGCCAGCTGTTGGGCAGTGGGAGACACTAAGGCAAGGCCTCTGAACTTGGGAGAGAAGCTGGGAGTCCTCCCGATCCTCCCAGTGGGAAATCCCAACAACAATCAGTAGTGGTGGAGGGCTACCCTGGAGAGAAGGAAAAGCCCCTCTGGGGAGTTGGGAACCCCTAAGAGGACAGCCAGAGCAGGCACGTTCTGCCACCCAGACCACCAAGGAAGTCCAGGGTTGCTAGGCAGAGGCAGGCAATGGCAAACCCACCTATTTTCATCTCTTGCCTTGGAAACCCTGCATGGTCACCTTCAGTCAACTGCGACTTGACAACGCTTTATACAGAGAAACTGCTCTGGAGATCCCAGTGTGGGCCAGCTGGTTTAAAGGTATACCAACCTCTCCCCCTCAGTCGTGTTTTCTCTGTCTTAATTTCCACTCTTATCCCTACACTACTTTAGAGAATGGAGCACGGCACAAGGGAGGTGGTTAGATAACTTTCAGGAGACAGGCTGTGTGGGTGAGGGAGAAGACGCGTGTTTTCCATCCAGAAAGTCCTCGGTTCAGTCCCTGGCACTGCCAGCTAAAGGATCTCTGCAGCAAAACTAGGAAAGAGCTTTGACCAAGACCTCAGAGAGCTGCCGTCAATCTGAGCAGACAATACTGACCTCCATGGGCCAGCTGCTGGACTTGGTATAAAGCCGCCTTCATTGCCGTCTCTCTGTCTGCCCGTGCCCCAGGGACATTGGCTGTCAAAGCCCCGCCCTCCCCCATGTGCCATGTTGATGGTATACTGAGGCATAACTTGTACACCTCAAGTAACACCAGTAGCCTCTCAAGAAATCTACAGCCCCGCCCACATCGGGAAGTTCACAACGTCCCCAGGAAGCCACGTCACTGCTGTGGGAGGGCTGAGCGGCACTGTGTGCCTTTCTGCTCCCCTTCTCCTTTTATTCAGTCCCTGCCTGCTATGATCCTGCATGAACAGCCAACAAGAAACAGTCAGTGGAGGAGCCCGAGATTCTCTCTTGGCACTGTCCAAACCCACTGTGAGCAAGCAGGCCTCTTATTGTCAAACAGAGCAACTAAGCTTGTAGATTTCACACACTCTCGCTCTCTCTGGCTTCTGCCAAAGGCGAAGGGTATTGATTCAATGCTGCCTTCTGTAGTTTCAAAGACAGGACAGCCTATGGGGGGTGGGTGGGGGGTTTGCATCTCTTCCAAGCAGCTTTTGGTGCATCTTGAAGGCTGTTTTGTGCCTGAGGCCAGGCTGTCTGCAACACTCCCCCCACCCCGACTCCCACTTTAAGAATGCTGCAGTTAGAGTTTCATCATGCCCCCAAAGTGGCATTTATCTCTCTTCTTCCCCTGAGCCTTTTTGGGTACTTAACATCCAGCCTAAGCATTCTGCAGAACAAAAAAGTTTTCGCAGGCGGGTTGCAGTCACACACTGCTGAGTACCGTGCTGCTGTGGCAGTAGTAATTGTTTGAAGTGCAGAAAAGGGCAACTAGAATGATAAAAGGGTTGGAACACTTTCCCTGTGAAGAAAGGTTGAAGCACTTGGGGCTCTTTAGCTTGGAGAAACGACGGCTGAGGGGTGACGTGATCGAGTTTTACAAGATGATGCATGGGACAGAGCAGGCAGGCAAAGAGGTACTTTTCTCCCTTTCTCACAATACAAGAACTCCTGGGCACTCCATGAAATTGCTGAGCAGTCGGGTTAGAACAGATAAAAGGAAGTCCTTCTTCACCCAAAGAGTGATTAACACGTGGAATTCACTACCACAGGAGGTAGGTGGTGGCTACGAGCATGGACGGCTTCAAGAAGGAATTGGATAAACATATGGAGCAGAGGTCCATCAGTGGCTATTAGCCACAAGGTATAGATAGGATCTCTCGGTCTTGGGCAAGTGATGCTCTGTATTCTTGGTGCTTGACGGGGGGGGGGGGGGGGCAACAGTGGGAGGGCTTCTAGTGTCCTGGCCCCACTGCTGGACCTCCTGACGGCACCTGCGTTTTGGCCACTGTGTGAAACAGAGTGTTGGACTGGATGGGCCACTGGCCTGATCCGACATTGGCTTCTCTAATGTTCTTATGTACTTCCCTCTGCTGGTTTTGTCTAAACACACACACAAATCCAGTTGTGAATGACTGCTAGCACACAGGGGTCCCTAAGGTTGCTGAGCCTGCAGGTGCTCTTAGAAAGTCAAGAACAGGTACTGAGTGCCACAACATGGCCGCCACAGGCATAGCTGACCTCAGAACAGTTTTCTGGGAGCTGGGACCAATCACAGCACGGTTGGAGGTTCCAAGCCAAGCTTCCTCCTGTGGTGGAGGTGCCTCTCTCCAAATTGGGTATGCCTTTGCAGCCCCCAAGGGGAAGCCCCTGTGGCCCTTCTGAAGCACTTCCCTGCTCTGGGGAGAAAAGCCAGGATTGGCTCTTTGCTTTGGGGAAGAAGGAAATGAGGTGCTTCCTGGTGCCATTTTGGAGGTCGCTACTATAGCACAACAATAGTGCAATATCCAACAATGTATGGATGTAGCCAGTGTTCCCTCTAAGCTGAGTTAGTGTGAGCTAGCTCACAGTTTTTTAGCCTCCGGCTCACACATTGTTGTCTTAGCTCAGGAAGGAGGGCTCCAGACCCAACTAATTTATGCAGCAGCCAAATCGCTCGCTCACAACTTTAATGCCAGTCACTCACAAAGTAGGATTTTTGCTCACAAGACTCCAGAGCTTAGAGGGAGCATTGGATGCAGCTTGCCTGTGCCATGATATTTTGGATGGTCCTATTTTTTTTTTAAAAAATGCTACTGTTTTGGGACTAGTTCTACAGAGCGACTTACAATCTTTGACATTTTTGCAGGCCTGAGCTTTAGAAAAACAAAGGTAATGTATTTACTTTTGTGCTGGTAGTTGACCGTAATAATTCATTTGTTTAAAAAAAAAAGGGGGGTGGCACCGGCGGGAGATGACAACATTTCAGGAAATTGTTAGTGACTAAAACCGGTCTGTTTTGTATACAGCGGCTTATTGCCTTAATGACCTTGACTTCCAGACAGGAGGCTGGGGAAAGCTCAGACCAGCGTCCTGTTGACAGACAAAGTAGACTCTTATTCCTGGAAAGTCTGGAAACTGCTCTGAATCGGAGAACGTGTGTGTTTTGCTGCTACTGGGAAGCCTCCCCCCTCCCCTGGTGAGGGTTACTAATGTCAAAGGATCCTGTGCAGAGAAACAAAAACTGCTGCAGGAAAGTGAAAAGCAGCTTTTGTTTGACTCGGGGAAACAGTCTTTCCCAGAACCCACAATGTGCTGCTGCATTGCTATTTTTTTTAAAGTGCCACCTGGCTAACAGAGAAAACCACCACCCTGCTTCCATTGTAGGTCTAGATGTAGTTAAGAGGAATGGATCCTCCCGGCCTGACCCCGCAAAGCCGCTCAAGGAGATCTCACCCGTCTGACTCTGGGAAGGGGGCAAGTCTTTGCAGGCTGTCCCAGAAGGAGCAGCCAGGACTTTCTGGCTGCTTTCAGGCATCAGGAGTGAACTCTAGCCCAGCCCGGTTCATTCCAGGGGCCTAAGAGATCCCTCCGGCTTTTGTGCACAAAGCCACTCTTGAAGACTTCTTGGTGCAGGAAGCTGAGTTGGGATCTCAGCTGTAGAGAGACACAAACCGCAGTCTGTTAAGACACATTGCTTCTGAGGCTGAAACAGCTTGGGAGTTTGGCTGGGGACTTCCTAAACCAGAAAGTTTCTAGAGGGTAGCTCTGCTGGCTTGCAGAGGAGGAGGGGCGTGGTGTGGCTCAGTGGCAGAACATCTGCTTGGCTTGCAGAAGGTCCCAGGTTCAATCCCTGGCCTCTCCAGTTTAAAAAACTCTCCCTGAGACCAGGGCTTTTTTTTGTAGAAAAAGCCCAGCAGGAACTCATTAGCATAACAGGCCACACCCAACAGCAGAAATGCATTAGCATATTAGGCCACACCCCTGACAGCGCAGCTCCCTCCCAGGATCGGCTTCCCCAGGTGCCCCGTGGCTTGTGGGGTACATGGGGAACCCAAGAGAAGGAAGGCAGTTTCTGTATTGGCGGGGCGCCTGGGGAACCCAAGAAACCTGGACCGGCTTGGCTTCCCCAGGCTCCTCGCAGCATGCGAGGTGCTGGGGAACCCAAGGGGAGGGGAGGCTGTAGGTGTGGCCAACTCAGAAACCAGCTGGAACTCTGTTCCTGTGCGTTCCTGCCCAAAAATAGTCCTGCCTGCAATGCTCCCTCTAAGCTGTGGAGTCTTGTGAGCAAAAATTCTACTTTGTGAGTGACTGGTATTAGTGGTGAGTGAGCGATTTGGCTGCTGCATAAATGAGTTGGGTCTGGAGCCATCCTTCTGTCAGGTTCCCTAGTAAATCAGCACTCAACAACTGTCCTTAAGTAGGTTCAGTTTATTGGAGTCAGTATTTCTAAGACATTTCCTAAGCACTTCTGTGTTAAGGCTAAAGCGGGGAAATGGAAATGGGATTATATACAGATTCAAACAGGGGTGTCAGTTGGCTGCAAGCCAATGAGTGGCCCTGGTACTGAGAATAATGGCTTCAACATTCAGGCAGGAGTCTCACCAGAGAAACCCGAGATCTTCTGTAAACAGGGGCAAATGTTAGGAGAGCATCAAAGGCGACATTCCAGCATTTACAACAGCAAACCTTCTTCTCCCCCCCCCTTTTCTGGATAGCAGCATAGCCCCCCTAAGACAGCCTAGCTGAAACCTTCCTGAGCTAAGACAAAAAGGTGTGAGCCGGTGGCTAAAAAACTGTGAGCTAGCTCACACTAACTCAGCTTAGAGGGAACACTGCGAGAACCCAGAGAGCCGCTGCCAGTCTGAGTAGACAATACTGACCTTGACAGGCCAGTGGTCTGATTCATGCATTCAGCAGAAGAGCAAGGTTCGAGTCCAGCAGCACCTTAGGGACCACCAAGATTCTCAGGGTACGAGCTTTTGGGAGGCAAAGCTCCCTTCATCAGACCTGGCAAAGGGAGTTTTGACTCTCAGGGGCTTATCCCCCCCTGGAAATCTTGTTGCTCCTTAAGGTGCTGCTGGACTCGAACCTTTACTACAGAAGGCAGGGGAACACAAACCCAAAAGTCAGCCAGGTTCATGATGGCTGTGAATAAGCTCCGTTTTGGTTTAAGTGTTTGAACAGAGGGTCTCTGCAGCTGTTACAAGAATCTTCTTGGGGGTTATTGCGGCTTCCTCTTGGGGCTTTATGTCTGGAGTCTGTACAGGTATTTCATAAACCCTCCTTCACGTTTCCCCCTGGTTCTTCTCTTCTAAACTGAAGAGCTCCAAACGCACAAAACAAAAATCTTTCCAAGTTTGCAAATGAGACAAAAGCAAAAAGATGCAGTCATAACAGCAGGGAAACAGTAAGCAGTGTGGTGTAGTGGTTAGCGTGTCAGACTAGGAGCTGAGACACCCGGGTTTGAAATCTCCACAGTACCATGGAAGCTCACTGCCTGGGTGACCTTGGGCCAGCTGCTGTCTCTCAGCCGAACCTACCACACAGGGAGGTTGTTGAGAAGCTAAGGTGGAGAAAGGGAGAAGGATGTCTGCTGTCCCTGGAGGAGGGACGGGGTAAAAATGAAACACAGTCACCAAGGAGACTGGAAGAGATGGTGTCACCACAGCGATGCATCTAGCTGAGAACTGGCGGCTGCAGCAGCATTCCAAGGGCCCTGGCAAAGGTCTTGCTCAGCCCTGCTCCTTCTGCCCACAAGGTGCCTGCTCAGCCCCTTCAGCTGCTCCTAACCACAAACTTCCGCATTGGGCCCCTCCATTGTCCTTGCTGGCCAGGCGTGGCGCTGCTCTGTGGCAATGCTCCCTCTGAGCTGTGGAGAGCAAAAAATTCTACTTTGCTGGCATTAAAGTTGTGAGCCAGCACTTTGGCTCCTGCATAAATTAGTTTGCTCTGGAGCCACCCTTCCTGAGCTAAGACAAGAATCTGTGAGCCAGAGGCTAAAAAACTGTGAGCTAGCTCACACTAACTCAGCTTAGAGGGAACACTGCTCTGCGGTCTCAGGTGCAGGCCCCCCCTCCCAGTGGCTGCAACACAAGACCCCTTCCCTCCGAAGGGACTGAACTCGAGACTTCTGTGACTCCCTCCATCTCCCTCATGTGAGCCTCACGGCACCCCCAAAAGCCGCAGTGGGGCTGGCTGGGCAAATGAGGGTGTCTGCTACTACTGCAGCTCATTAACAATCACACTTTTAATGGGGGGGTGGGGGTGGCAGCTGCCAAGAGAAGCCCTGAGGCAGTGGGGGGGGGGGGCTGAGAGGGACTTCCAGTGGCTGGGCTGAGCAGGGCACAGGGCCTTCATCGCTCCTCTCCCTCCCCTTGGATTCTGAGGCTCCAGCTCATCCTCTGCTAAAGGCATTCTCCAGGGCCATGCAGCACCTTCTGGCCCACCCTGCAGGGCCGCTGCAAGGACTGCAATCACCCACAGCCCAGCGCACGGGGCTCTTGTAAAGATGCAGTGCCTGTGTGGTGTAGCGGTTAGAGTCCTCAGCTAGGATCTGGGAGACTCAGATTCAAATCCCCACTCTGCCATGGAAGCTGGCTGGGTGACTTTGGACCTGTCACTCTTTCTAAGCCTGTCGTGTAGATCAGATGCAGGAGGGGAGGAGGATGCTGTAAGCCAACTTGGGCCCTCACTGGGGAGAAAAGCAGGGTATAAATACCTAAATAAGATCACCTTGCCAAGTGGCCTACCTTGCAGGACTATTCTGAAGGTTAGTGTGTACCCAACGAAGCCCTTTGAACACTGAAAGCGCTATATAATCTGACCCTAGGGATGCGGTGGTCATCTTCATTTCCAAGCCAAAGAGCCAGCACTGTCCGAAGACTTTTTCCATGGTCATATGGCTGGCAGGACTGAATGCCGAGGCGCACGGAATGCTGTTACCTTCCCACCAAAGCAGTATCTATCTATCTTCTTGCAATCTCTTGCTTTCGAACTGCTAGGTTGGCAGGAGCTGGGGCCAGAGACGGGAGCTCACTCCGTCACATGGCACTCGGATCGTGAACTGCTGAGCCACCAACCTTCTGGTCTGCAGTTCAGCGTCTTAACCTCTGAGCCACCGCGGCTCTATATAAATGCTAAGTCTGATTAAATCAGAAGACAACTCCAGGGATCATCCAGCTTTAAAAACTAGGTGTGTGGGGTGAGGGATGACACACTTACATGCCTGAAGTTTTTGCGGAGATGCTTGAACTGCATGTAAAACCTGTAGAAGTGGAGCTGGCTCAGTTTGTGGAGAACCACCACTACCAGACCAGTCAGACGCCTTTGGTGATGAATACGGCACCACCTGCAACCCAAAGAAGACAACAGGCCCCTTGCATGATTCTAGAACTGATGGGCGGACTTGTCCTGTTCACGTTTGACAGCCAGTGTGGTATAGTGGTTAGAGCACTGGGCTAGGGCAGGAGAGAACTAGAAAGCTTTTCATCTTGGTGTGGAGGCAAGGGAAGGAATGTGCACGCCTGAGGCTTGCAAAGACCACAAACGCATTGTGGTCTTTTTGCGCTGTTGGAATGCAGCTTCAGTAGGAGGCAATCTAATAATGGAAGCAAGCCGGTGCCAACACTTGCAGCCCATCAGCGAATATTAGAACCATGTTGGGTGGGAGGCCTTTAAACAGCTTTGATTCTTCAGCACATACAGGATGCTTTACAGAACACAAATGGAGAACCTACCTGGGCTTAGCAGCATTTTGGCCTTTCCCCAATGCAGCATATTTCAGGAATTCGTGCAGCTGGTCGTAGCTGATTTCGCAATCTTCTCCAAAGGCTTCAGTTGACAAGCGAGGCTTCTTCTCCTGAGAAACAAGAGAACGGGCTGTGAATTGTTTACACAGACGCAGGGTTTTGGGATTCCAGCCACCCCTTACAGTAATGAAATCCAGAAGCGGACAGCTTGTCTGGCACAAAAGGGCACAGTAAAAACTATGCTGGGAGCGGGACGAACACGCAAGACTCTCATTACGCAAAACTAGCATTGCTTGGAAAGGGATCTGCATAAACAATGCCGGTGCCAAAAGACTGCCGTCAGATAACGCCGTTTGCAGAGCCCACAATCTGGACTGAACAGCCCCAAATGTGAACAAACACAGAATCTTTGAAGAATCATGAAAAGTACAACTGGAACATGTTCCCCCCCCCTCCTCTTAGACAGGCTCCGCCTTCTGGCTGCTCAGCTTCTTAAAGCGGGGGGAGGGGAGTTCCACACCCACCGGAGTCAGATTATTCAGCCTTATCTTTCAATCCCTGAGGAACAGGAACTGTCTGAATCCTGCCAATCAAGAAACAAGAGCCTGGTACTCATCCGTGACATAGCGTGGCCTTTTGCGCTCCACTCAGCCATCTGTGGGCCAAATCCAAAACTTCCTGTTTGTGGATAAGTGGGACCTCCATGTTCAGAGGAAGTATACCACCAAAACAGCAGATAGGGAGGGCTATTGCTTGGCCTGTAGGCTTGCTGGTGGCATCTGGTTGGCTATGATAGGAAACAGGACCCTGGATTAGGATGGTCTGATGCAGCAGGACTTCCCCCCAAGGAACCCACCACAACAGGATGGTGTGAAAGCCAGGGCCCTAGCGGGAGGGGAAGCAGTTTTCCCAGGATCCAGTTCCAGCTGAAAGTCCTCCCCCTCCGCCAGCCTCCCTCCAAGGCAGTAGTCAAGCACCCTACTGTCCTGCCTGCACAGGTATTCCTCAGCATTTTCTAAGGGAGGGTGATGCCGACTTCTGTCTGGAGTGGTCTATTTTTGTTTGCTGCTAGAATTTCAGGGAGTCCACCACTGCGTTTCACCCTCTGCAAAGCAAGAATATATACCAAGGAACTCTTTGTAGTTTTAGGCATAACTGATCTACGCGAAGTGATCCCGAGTTCGGCAACCCTTGCCTACCAAAGCGAGAGGGGCGAAGGGCAAACAAATCAGTGGTCATCACTTCCAGCATTCTGTCCAAGCACCACAGCACGCTGCACCAAGCCCGTAGCCACAGGGTGGGGCATTTGGGGGTGGAGCCCCGTCATCCACGAGCCCTGCCCCACCACCTGATGATGCCAGACACCCTCACCCCCGGGGTGCCTAGCCCCGCAGTGGTGGGGAGGCTGGGGAAAGAAAGGGAAGCCGCCCTGCAGCTTCTGGTGGGTTTCACTCCTGGCAGAACAGCTGTTTAGGTTTCACAGCTGATGGGAGGGGCATGAAACTGACCAGAAGCAGCAGGGCAGCTTTCCTTCCCCAGCCCTTGGGCTGCTGGGGAGCCCTCCTCTCCCATAATGTTCCATGGCAGGGGGGAGTTGGGGCTTTGGTGATGGTGGGAGAAAGCCAATCTCTCTCTCCTGGAGTTGCCAATCTCCAGGTGGTGGCTGCAGATCCCCTGGCATTACACCTGATCCCCAGGTGGACTCAGTGGCATTATATCCCATTGAAGTTCCTCCCAGCCCCAAACCCTGCGCTCCTCAGGCTCCCCTTCCAAAATCTCCAGTTATTTATTATTTTTAAGTATAAGTATAATGGGTGCCCCACAAGAAAAAAAATTGCCCCACAAAACAATCCCACCCTTATATCCCGCCCTTCACTCACTTGGCGTCTCAGAGCGGCTTACAAACTCCTTTCCCTTCCCCTCCCCACAACAGACACCCAGTGAGGTAGGTGGGGCTGAGAGCTCTGAGACAACTGTCCTTGAGAGAACAGCTGGTACAGAGCTATGACTTGCCCAAGTCATCCAGCCAAGTGCAAGTGGAGGAGTGGGGAATCAAACCCGGTTCTCCCAGATTAGAGTCCGCGCACTTAACCACTACACCAAACTGGCTCTCCTTCTCCTTTCCAGCAAGAGATTGGATTTGTACCTTGCCCCTCACTCACTTGGAGTCTCAGAGCGGCTTACAAACTCCTTTCCCTCCCCCTCCCCACAACAGGCACCCTGTGAGGTAGGTGGGGCTGAGAGAGCTCTGAGACAACTGTCCTTCAGAGAACAGCTGGTACAGACCTATGGCTTGCCCAAGGTCATCCAGCCAGGTGCAAGTGGAGGAGTGGGGAATCAAACCCGGTTCTCCCAGATTACAGTCCGCACACTTAACCACTACACCAAACTGGCTCTCCTTCTCCTTTCCAGCAAGAGATTGGATTTGTACCTTGCCCCTCACTCACTTGGAGTCTCAGAGCGGCTTACAAACTCCTTTCCCTTCCCCTCCCCTCCCCACAACAGACACCCTGTGAGGTAGGTGGGGCTGAGAGAGCTTTTTCTCAAGCTGTCCTTGAGGGAACAGCTGGTACAGAGCTATGGCTTGCCCAAGGTCATCCAGCCAGGTGCAAGTGGAGGAGTGGGGAATCAAACCCAGTTCATCCAGATTAGAGTCCACGCACTTAACCACTACACCAAACTGGCTCTTAACCACTACACCAAACTGAAAAATCCTGGCTATGGCCCTGCACTGCACCTGGTCGGCAGAAGTCGCTAGAAACAGGCCAGAGCTCAGTTCATCATCTTGGGCTTCTCTTGGATGCTGCCAGCCTGGGCTTCGCAAAAACCCTGATTCGCCCGACAGAGATGCAACACGAATTAAGCGCTGCACATCTACAGCATTTTCTCCTTTTATCTACGGACCTTGGAGCTGTGTTCCTCTTTTTATCCTCACAACAACCCCTGTGAGGTAGGCCAGGCCAAGAGGGAGCATCCAGCTCAAGGGGACTCTGCATGACAAAGCAGGGATTTGACCAGGAGTCACTTGATCTAATGCTCTAAACTGATTTTTGAGGAAGAGGCTCACAAACGGGGAGTGCCACACAGCTCAGTGGCAGCGGTCCTCTGGATCAGTTCCTGGCATGTCAAGGAGCCCTGAGAGCGGGTGGGGGGAAAGGCCTTTCTCAGCCTGGGACTCCAGAACCACCGCCAGTCAGTATGGACGTGGCGGAGGGACACACATCCAGGCCTGCATGACAAATGGCATTCCCGCGGCAGGACTGTCTCTCCTAAATTGCAGGAAAACACAGCAAGAGATCTTCAGCAAATACCGTAGGTTTGTGCCAGTTTTGACAAGCGTCCTCTTCAGCAAGTTTTCTTTTCTTTTTGGGCAAGGGAAGTTCTTCCACAATTCTGTCATCTTCACGTGGCCTTTTACTTTTAATTGCTTGGATTGATGCAGCCATTTTGTTTTGAAGCACAGTTTAAGATGTACCTGGGGGGGGGGGAAATAATAAAAGTACATGGTAGGTAATTTAGTGTGGGCAAAACCACTCAGTCTTCTGCATAAAGGATTGGTGTGGTATTTATAGAGAGCCTGTGTGGTATTTATAGAGAGAAGACCCAGGACTGAATCCTCACTCTGCCATCCAAAGTGGTGGGGTAACTTTGAGCCAGCACTTTCTCTCGGCCTAGCTGAGCTCACAGGATTGTTGTGAGGGTAAAATGGATGAGAGGAGAAAGAGGAAAGCGTAAAATGGTAACGTGCGCTGTTGAGTCGCAACCAACTCTTGGTGACCCCATGAAGTTCCACCTCAGGGTGTTTTCTAGGCAAGAGATGGTTTCCCACCCAAGTACCAACCCTGCTTAGTTTCAGAGCTCTGATGAGATTGGGCTAGTCCAGACAAGTAGGGCTGCTACAAAAATGAAGTAAATAAATAAATTATATAAAGGTCTCGATTCAGCTAAAATTAGTCATGTAACCCTAGGAAAAGAAAAGAAGGCACACACTCCCTTGGATTACTTCCAAGTAGGTCAAGATGGGTAGCTGTGTTAGTCTGTCTGTAGCAGCAGAAAAGAGTAAGACTCAAGTAGCGCCTTAAAGACTAATACAATTTGTGGTAGGGTATGAGCTTTCATGGGTCACTGCTCAGTTCTTCCAAAGTGAGCAGTGACTCACGACAGCTCATACCCTGCCACAAATTGTGTTAGTCTTTAAGTTGCTACTGGACTCTTACTCTTTTCTATAACTTCCAAGTAAATATACGTAAGATGTAGAGTTATGCTTGCAGCACTTCAGTTCAGGAATCAAGGATCTGTGCTCAAAAACTCACAAGGACCTACTGCGTGTTGCCAAGGGCAGTTCTTTCATCAGCTCTAGGTTATATTGCTGTCTCCTACAACAGGATTTACTCATCTTAGAAGCCAAGAAAACATTTGTTTGCTTAAAGGAACATGGGGGGGGGGGGGGATGTCATGGTTCTGTAGTACACTGTCAATGGTTCAAAATAGTTCACTGCGCGTCTTTCTTTCTTTAGATTTATATCCCGCCTAGCCGGCATACACATATTGTGTGCTCTGACCAGCAGGAGTTCTCCGTGGTCTCTCGCAGACTAACGATGCTGCTACCCGAGATCATTTGACTGCAGAGACTGGAATTTAAAGAGCGGGGGTGGGGTGGGGGGGGCTTCTGGATGTGCCACGGCCCGTTCCTCCTCAAGCAGCACAGACTAGAGTGCTATTACCTGAGGGTAACTACAGTTGAATGCTTCTGGGTAAACATGTATGGGATCGGGCTGTTACAAGTCAATCCTCCTAGGCAAGTTTATGCAGATATGCGTGTCAGTGAGTCCTACGGGGCTTTTCTCACCGCTTAGCTTTCTACGAAACACACTCTAACACGCCATCTCCCCTCCCCACCCGGGACAAAAAAACGATCAAGCTTGTTCCTATGAAATGGGCCAGGAGGAGCGCAGGGTGTGAACGTTGCAACACTTACAGTAATAAAATGAACTGTATAATAATAATTTTCAAAAAGCAAATAAACGTGGAAAGCGAAATTATACGCATGCTTCGAAATAAGTTTTCCCGATTTCAAAGGTGGGGGAGGGGGGGGAAGGGGCCCGGACCTGGAAAGCCTTGCGAGGACCGCGCCGAGATCTCCAGCCACGTGTGTGAGAAGGGGAGTCCCTCCCCCCCCCCCCCGGCTCTTCCTTTCTGAAGGGGAATCTCAACGCGCGCGCCCCCCCCCCCCCGCGCCCATTCAGATAAAGGTATAAAAACGGGCAGATCGTTTACAGGAGAAGATCTTCACCTTCGTCAGCCGTCGACTGCCGCTTCCCTGCAGAAAAATAACCAGAGAGAACCTGCGATCCAGGGGAATCTTGGCTCGGCAATCGCCTAGCTTTGCCTGAGCCGCTGGGATCCGAGACGGGCCGCGGGGTTCCCCGAGAAATTCCCGGAAGTCGGGTGGACAGGCAATAGTAGCCGAGTCCCCGAAAGCGTCGATAGGAGGCGGGGCGTCAAGGGCCCGGCGGGATGTTTGAAATGGACGGCGGCGGAAGGGCGAGGAGGTGGGCGGGGCCAGAGCGTCGCGGGAGCCGTAGCTATGGCGACCAAACGGTTGGCCAGGTGAGGCCTGGTGTCGTGGAGGGCCTGCTGCTTTCTCTACCTGCTGGGCGGGAGTCTGCCACCGGGAGGAGGGCTTTTTGCTTGCTTGCTTGCTTTGGCCAGGCGACGTTCTGGCCCTGGTCTCTTGTCAATAAGAGTATTGATTTAGCTGTTTAATGTTGCTTTTCTCTCTCTCTCCCCAGCTCACAAGGTCATTCTCCTCTCGCCCATTTTACCCTCATGCTGTGATCTGTACTAGGCTGGGAAAGCATCTGGTCTGTGGTACTGGCGGGTATCAGTGCCAACCACCCAGCATGCTTTGTGGTTCTCAGCCTTCTCCACCTTATCCTTGCAGCAGCCCGGTGAGGGAGGGTAGGCTGAGACTCCGCAGTGCCCCCTCTCAGCTGAGTTAGTGCGAGCTGGCTCACAGGCTTTTAGCCTCCAGCTCACACATTTTGGTCTTCGCTCAGGAAGGAGGGCTCCGGAGCAGACTAACTTATGCAGCACCCCGGTCGCTCGCTCACAGCTTTAATGCCAGGAGCTCACAAAGGAGGATTTTTGCTCACAAGACTCCACAGCTTAGAGGGAGCATTGGTTGAGAGTATATGTGGCCCCTCCCTATCATTCGGTGAGCTTTCCGGTAGGGATGCCAGCCTCCAGGTGGGACCTGGGGATCCCTTGGAATTAAAGCTCGTTTCCAGGTTACAGAGATCAGCCCCCCTGGAGAAAATAAATGCTTTGAAGAATGGACTCTATAGCATTGCACTCCATTGCTCTCCCTGTCCTCCCCAGGCTCCATTCCCAAATCTCCAGAAGTTTCCCACCTGGATCTGGCAACCCTCCTTCAAGGGCAGAGTGGCCTTTAAATCTGAGTCTCGCAGAGCCCAGTCTGACACTCTTAACTACTACACTACCCTGGTTCTCACTGTAGAAAGGATGGGTTGGTTAAATCACAAAACTTGGATTCCTCTCAGGCTTTATAGCAGCACAGCAAAAATAGAGATTGCTTTAGTATTAGTTACTGCAATTAAGATGGTCTCTGTTTTTCTGCAGTACACTTGAATTTCACATAACTGAATTTCATATCATTACATCTTGCTTTGCCCATCCTGGCCTTTTGACTTTGCTGCTTAATTTTTTTCTTATTTCGTTACTTTCCTTCCTATATGTGTGCGTCTGCATTGGGGGGGGGGGGGGGGATGTTAATCTTCAGAACGTACCTGCGGAAATGGGCTCTAGTCCGCAAAAGTTTATGTTGGAAATGTTTTTGTCAGAGCTTAAGGTGCCATAAGCCTCCTGCTTAGTTTTTCTGCTGCAGGCCAACATAACTACTCCTTTGGGAATAAATGTTTGTGGCATGGCTCAGTTAATCTCAACTGCACCTCTTCATCAGATGCTCATACATCTGAGGAGATGAAGTCTAGTCTGAGGAAGTTTATGCAACAAGAAAAATGCAGCATCTGCTGCAAGATCCCCCCCTCCTATTTACTTTGACAGGCTACCTGGTGGAATTTGGAACACAGTTCATCAGGTTAGATGGATGTCTGGTGGAAAAAGACCTCAGGTAGAAATGTTCCTCTACGTGATAAACTCCCTGCACAGCAAGCAAAGGGTAGAATCTTTCTCTATGGCTGTGTTAGTTTTCTATTTGTATGGAATTTTTCATTCAAAGGAGCATTAAAAATAAACAACCATATACACTCCTGCAGTTCAGGCTAGTGGTAGCCATTCTTCCTTCCTCAGGACTCCGCCACTTCGTTCTCCTGTGTCCCACATTAAGCACTGTCACTGCTGTGCTGCATTTGCTCTCTGCTATAGCTCAGATTCAGTTTTACTATCTCAGTCATGAGGAGAAGATCCGTATGTATTTATTCACATATCTGGTTATTCCTGGATGAAGTGCTTTTAGAGACCTGCTTAAAACAAAATGGAGGGTTCAGGTGAAACAAACAGCTTCCTAATTCCCCTCCTAACCACTTCTGTGCTTTGTCATTTGAAACATTTTATTTTCCATCTCAGCAGTTTCCTATTGTTGAATCTGGGCTGGGAGAAAAACGCTTCGGGCTGGGAGTGAAAGAAGAGGCAGAGGTTAAATCCCCTCTCTTGCCTGCTTAAAATTATACAGGCAGAGGCATAAAATGTCCCCAGGTGGAGTCTTCGTTGTCTCTAGTGCAGCCCTGGGGAGCTATATTACGTGTGCTGAAAACAACCATGTTTTATGAGGAAGACTGTCCTTTCATCACTTTGAGAAATGTGATTTTGATGGAAGCTGTGGTGTGTGTTTGCCTCGCAGACAGCTTGGTATTCTTCGAAGAAGTTCCAAATTGTCACCGGGTGATCAGAATCACGGTGGACCCAAACGGAGTGAGTGTCATGACTGTTTCACAAGGTGAATGTTCAGGTGGGCCCACTGTTCCTGATAAGTGTCATGCTGTCTCTTGTGCCCCTGCAGGGCAGGAGTTGGACTTCTTAATTGTCATTGATTTTGAGTCTACGTGCTGGAGAGATGGCAGGACACATTACAGTCAAGAAATAAGTAAGTGGAGGTTGAAATGTTTTGGAGGATTGTTTCTGGACAAACTGGAAAATAAAAATGAAGCTGTTTGGAAATTATTCATGCAATTTCTTTGCTGTTATTAACTACCTATTGCAAATTCCGTCTGATATTCTTGCCTTGATATTTGATGTGCTTGAGTGGTTGGTGAAGCTGTTTTCAGGACAGTTCTCTCCAAATATGTCTTCTTGTGGTTCCTTAGCCCATGCAAAGCAGTCTGCAATCTTGGCTGCAAACATGAGCACTGTAGGACTTCTGTGCATACATGAAATACTACATACTGGATCCTCTGTTTTTGCAGAATATGAGATATGAGTGAAAATGTTTCCAATACTGTAAAATATCTAGATCATATGACTTGTGAACCCATTGTTTGTTAACCTGAGCCCTAGCTTAATGATAAAGGTAAAATGGAAGTGTTTATGACAGTACCCTTTTCTCATAGTTGAATTCCCAGCAGTCCTATTAAACACTTCAAATGGAGAGATAGAATCTGAATTCCACATGTATGTCCAGCCCCAGGAGCATCCAATTCTCTCTGAATTTTGCACTGAGCTAACAGGCATCACACAGGTAAGAAGATTTTGATTCCGTTTGGTAGAACTAATTGCAGAAACTTGTTTTTGAATTTAAGTTGGATTTAGTGAATAATGATATTGTCAAGACTGGGCAATACAGCAGGTGACAGAACTTTGTAATACCTAAAGGTATCTTCTTCTCTTTTGTTAAGAATCAAGTTGATGAAGGAGTCCCTCTGCCTATATGCCTGTCTCAGTTTTCTAAATGGATTCAAAAGATACAAAAGGAGAAGAAAATTGTTTTTGATTCAGTTCGTTCAAATGCAGCTGTCTCTGAAGGAAAACTATGTGCTTTTGTTACCTGGTCAGGTAATTCACAGTACCTTCTGAATTGGGTGGTAGTGGTAAAAAAATCAGATTTCTTCTCCTAAAATCAAGTATTTATTAAATGTAACAGCACTTTTTATAAACAAGTCCCAAGCAGAGAAGAGTTAACTAACAGAACGGTGGTGGCTTTGTGTTTGTGCTGTAGTTCTGTCTAGACAGTTCATTTGGTGATGTTTTGTACACATAAGATCTTGTCCAGCTGTTTTGATTCCTGCCGTTTATCTCTCTGTGATTCTTCAGTTTGGGGTTAGTCTGTTCCCCATCCATGAAACTTTCAGGTGTCCATCATTGACTGTGGTAACTGCAACTAATGTTCCCTAATGGTTCCTGTCCAGGGTGCGCTGAGGTTTGGGAGCCCTCTCTTTTCTAAAAAAGAGATTTGCTGTGACACACTTTTTCTGGCTTTCTGGCACCAAGTGAAAACTTGATTAATTTTGAGCAGCCATTGAGTCTGGCTCATACAACAGTCGTGCTGATTCTTTTTAGTTCTCTTCTTCTGTTGACTACTTTGCAGTGTTCGGGTTTGATTTGATGACACGTTATATTTGAGATTATGAGTAATATGTGCTTTAAAATGAATCTAAATGTATTCCTAGGGAAGCTGAATTCTACATGTTCTAGAAACTAAACGAAGTTCCTTGTATCAATTTTGTACAGCTTTTTTAAACTTCTGGCTGTTAGGAGAGGCAAAGAGAACCTCTGTTTTTTGACTGGTAGAAATATCAGGGATGCTTTAGGCTGATCCTGCATTGAGCAGGGGGTTGGACTAGATGGCCTTTATGGACACCTCTAACTATGATTCTATGATGTATTTATTTTCTGCTGATACATGTTCTGTAGTGGTAGCATAGCGGTGGCAAGCCTACTGTATTGTGTTACCCTGTTCACTAGGTATCCTGTACCTTAATTCCCTGTTTTTTACAACCCGGACAATAATGGCTTATATCCTACCACTCAGATCTGTTAAAAAGCACCACGCTTCACCAGCACCAAGATATTCCTTCACTTTGGATCCGAGGAAGGCCATCACTGGGAGCTGGGAGGTGTAACTCAGCATCTGCCTCTCAAAAAGCAAACAAAGTAAAAATTGTGAAGATTGTACTCTGTAAAAACCACAGAACTCCAAGCTGGTGAACTTCTGCATTTGTACCGCATGCAAGCTATTAAAATAAAGTATATTGGACTGTCATGGGAATAAAGGATGAACAATTGACAGCAATGTGTATCTGTTTCTCACACAGATTGGGATCTAGGGGTTTGTTTGCAGTATGAATGCAAAAGGAAACAGTTGCGAAAACCAGATATTTTAAATTCCTGGATTGACCTCAGGGCATCTTACAAGGTAAGAGCACCAGTGGATCGGGAAACACTCACAGGTCTGTAAAAGAGAGTTACTGATTTCGTTCCCAAATGTATTCCTGTCATAACCTGGAGCCCATCTGCCTCTCAAAAATTTAGGCACGTTTTAACTAGATAACCTTTTTAGAGAAAAGTAGTATGTTTCTAGGTATGTGTAATAATTCTTTTTGTCTGCGTGGTTCCTTACCATTTTTGTTTCTCTTTTGCTGCTGCTCCATCAATTTCACTCTTCCGCTGATAGTTTGTGTAAAAGATTTCTGGGTTTATACTTCTCCAGACCTTCTTTGGCATGTCCTTTTGCTTTTGCATGTGAAATGCACTACTATTTTAAGTATCACTTAATGTATGAAGTCTAGCCGTCTTCAAGCAGCGGCTGGGCGAGCACTTGTCAGGGATGCTTTAGGCCAGGGGTGGGCAAACTGTGGCTCGGGAGCCACATGGGGCTCTTTCACATATATTATGTGGCTCCCGGCAGGGCGGCTGGGGAAGCTAAATATCATTAGCAAACAAATATCACTGGACAAACTAATATCATTATCAATATCTGCTTTTACCCCTTTAGTTATTATTTTTTGGCAGTCTCATTTAATGTTAATAAAAAGCAAATTTGCTTATTTTCCAGTGAAAGCAGGTAATATTTGTTCATGTCTTGTGGCTCTCAAACATCTGATGTTTATTCCATGCGGCTCTTACCTGAAGCAAGTTTGGCCACCCCTGTTCTAGGCGGCTCTGACGCTGAGCAAGTTTGCCCACCCCTGCTTTAGGCTGATCCTGAACTGAGCAGGGGGTTGGACTAGATGGCCTCTGTGGTCCCCTTCCAGCTCTATTCTGATTTGTCTCAAATTGTTTTTCAGCTTGGACTTTTGCATTGGCAGCATCACTGTTCTGGGAATCTCTTGGATTTTAAAATATTGGTTGGAAAGATTTTGTGCTGGTGGATTTTTGGTTGTCTGCTGGTTAATTTCTCCCCCCCCCCCGCCCTTTTCTGTTTACTGCTGTTGGGTCTTGTTTGTGATGATGATGATGCACAACAGTGCCGTTTCCCACTAACCGAAGGTGTTTCTGTTGGTGGAACTGTCTTGTCTGCCCCTCTGACCACAACCATTGATCTCCCCAGAATGCTGCTCCTGGGGGGGGGGGGGGTGTCAGAGGACTCTTGGGGACAGCAGAAGGGGGAGCCCGTAGTTTTAGTTGAGGATTTTAATTGTAAATTATTGGGGAGGGGTTGTCTTCAGATCAAAGACCAGGTTAAAACATTTAAATATCTGGAAGTGTAACACTGTTCTACGTCTAAAAGAACTTGCAGTTGTTAAAACGAAGAGCATAGCAATTAAGCCGGCAATTACATTTATCTTCTTCTAGCTCTTTTACTCGAGGAAGCCCCAAGGATTAAATGGTGCTTTGCAGGATGTGGGGATCATATTTGCCGGACGGGAGCATTCTGGTGAGTGTTGTCTTTGCGTTTCTTGGACAAAGGCGCGAAAGAGAACTGAGAAACTTATTCTGGATTCCTCTGCACACACCTGTGGGTTTTTTCCCCAGCTTTCTATAAAATGAGCCAAGCTGTATGGAAGAGGAATGCTTCTTTGTGACGGTTCCTCTGAGAGGGAAGGCACAGGAGACCTCAGGAAAGGGGTCTGCTGCCAACAGAGTGGCTTCTTATCTCTGCAAGTGCTGGAAATCCCTTTTTAACCAGTAGTGCCGTTGGTTGTCCAGGGCTCATTTCGTAGCAGGAGCTCCTCTGCATATTAGGCCACACACCCCTGATGTAGCCAATCCTCCAAGAGCTTACAGAGCTCTTCTTACAGGGGGCTACTGTAAGCTCTTGGAGGATTGGCTACATCAGGGGTGTGTGGCCTAATATGCAAAGGAGCTCCTGCTACGGAATGAGCCCTGGTACCTGTGAAAAGTAGCTACTCTCCCGCTGAACTCTGGCCCTGCCGCCTGCTCCTCAAGGAAAATTGGCCGAGGCAGCAGAAAACAGAACAGTCAACCCATGTAGCTTTTAGTCTGAAACAGTTTGGTGCTGAGGAATAACAATTCTGGATCCGTGCCATAAAAATCTGATTCAGCTACTCCTTGTGTCAGTTTACTAGGCCATGTTTTGCTTTCTTCTGCTTAACACATGCGGACATTCACAACCATTCAATCCCTGGTTTTCCGAAGGGCTGGATGACGCTCGGAACACGGCTCGCCTTGCCTGGCGGATGATCTGCGATGGATGTGTGATGAGAATCACGAAGTCTTTGGATAAGGTCAGTGGATTCTTTCTTCTTGGCATGTATCCTTGAAGAACACAGACTGAGTGAGGACTTTGCTGAAACAACAAACTCAAATGCTCTGACCTTTGCTAGTGATGTGAAGGAGTCCAAGGCAGATTTTTCTCTTGCTTGTCCTAGACTCTCTTGTTTCTGTAGCTCCACACCGCAAAAAAAAAATCTCTTCATCTGTTTATGAAAACTTTAGGCAACTCCAGCAAAGAACTCTATTGCCAGATTTTTGAGTGCAAAGCCTACTGACGGCAGCCCTTTGGGAAGCAACAATGGTGCAAAAACATCAGATGTGGACAAAAACAAGGACCATGAAGGTACTACAGTGATTAAAGGTGACACAGGAGAAGAAAGACAGGAGTATGATCCTGTGTGTTTGTATGGAAGCATCCCCATGACATCCAGGAAGGGGTCAAAACCCAGCGGCTGCAGCAGTGTCCAAAGTTGTTCGACTCCACTCGCAGGCAGACTTGGTTCCCCCATTGGCTGTCTTCAGCTACCATCTTTTGGCATCCAGAGTGGACTAAGCAACGGGCACTTGATGGCTAATTCCCCAGCGCAGAATGCAGGGCTGGTGCTGGTTTCGACTACGCTTTCCTCCATCAACGTTTCTGATGTGGATATTGGTACTACTTCCGATTGTTTATCAGTGTTGGCTGACTGGGAGGATTTTGCGTTGATCCCAGAGTCTCAACATGACCAGGGTTCAGAATGCCTACAGTTCAAGGACAACTCAGACATTCAGAGTTCACCAGTCTCTGGAGAGGGATCGGATGCTGGTGAGTCTGACACGACAAATTTGCAGTATGAAAGTGTTGCTGAAGTGACTCTGAATGCGGACCTCTCCAAGTCTGTTGTGTACAAGAGCCCGAATACTACGATTTATCATGAAGGCATAGCTCCAAGGAAGTCTTCAACCACTTCCGTTTTTAAACTCCCTGCTGCAAAGGCAAATGGGGGAGCCCTGACATCAGCCTCTTCTTTGGAAGCTCCAAAGAGGAAGCCTTCCAGTCCCCAGCATGTCCCTCCAGCAAAAAGGCCACCCTTTATCATATATGAAGATAAAGGCCCATCATCTGCTAATTCTTTCAGAAGCTCAGGATCACATCGAGTGCCCTGTGCCATTTTAAACCCTTCCATCAGTCAAAAACAATCTTTCAGGTGTGCAGACACGGGGAAAGTGACCCCACCTTTATGCAAATGTGGTCGGAGAGCTAGAAGGCTCCACGTATCCAAGGGCGGTCCCAATCATGGTAAAGTGTTCTACAGCTGCCCAGTGGGAAAACAGGACGGGAACCAAAAGGGCTGTGGCTATTTCAAATGGGAGCATACACTGCGACAAGAAAAACTCAGGCCTCCTTCCCCTGCCTCCAGCCCTGTAGGGCTACCATCTCCTGGGGTGATTTTGCATTCACTGGGAAGTGTTCAAAATAAATGCCTGGGTCTTCGACCTTCTATGCGAACCTAACAACACCCCCGCAGTTGGCATCACTTCCTGTGTGTGCGCTTCCAAGTTGGGAGGTTCCCCAGGACATTATTGTCTTGCAGCTTATTTGGTAAATCTATCATGGCCCTGACGATACAGACCTTCAAGAATCAAAGGGGGCAGGCACAGGCCAGAGTGGGGTGGGCCCTGAAACCTTCCTGACTCTGGAGGGGCTGGACCCCATGGCCAGGATTAGTTGTAATGACGAACAGTCCCTGGGTTTGCCCACACATTCTGAGCTTACAACCGTTTGGTTATTTTTAGGAATGTACAGTTTACACTGACATTACTAGATAACTGAAACCATACACACATCCTGACTTTTAAAAATAAGAACAGTACCACAGGGCTTTTGTCCTCTTTCTGCCTTTGGAAATTCTATATAATGCAGCTATCACGGTTTTAACATCTTTTTTCAGTCCTTTATCAATTGAATGAATTAAAAGCATGGTGCTTTACAAAGTGATCCTTAGTTTTCTTTTTTTTTTTTTCAACCAAGCAACAAACTCCAAAGGAAACCCGATGACCTTGCAGTCTGTGGGATGTTCTCTCTGCATGCGCTGTGTGGTTGAACTGAGCTCAAAGCTGTGGCATCCGAGGGTGTAGCGAGGCCTCGAAAAGCCCAGTGGCTGCACCATCTTGCCGTTAAACTTGAGGATCCCACTGTTCGTATTCTCTAAACTGACATGCAAATGCCAAGACATTTCAGCAGCTGGAGAGCTTGGGCCATTCATTTAAAGGGAACAAATGCTCGCCGTGTTATGTGCTTTGTTTCTGGAATGCTTAAGGCAGACAGGTTTCAATTTAGGAACGGTTGCTCAGCTTATGAAACTGTGTGCCAGGGCTGCCTTCCATGCCTGATGGCAAACATCCATCCCTGTAAGAGGCACGAAGAGTGGCATCTGGTTTTGTGTCTTAAAGCGTTTTCCAAACTAAGAGGCAGTGTGGATTCCTTCTTGAAAGCCTGAAACTGGAGGCTTTTAGCTAAATCATTTTATGTAATCTGCATGAATTAAGGCTCACAAATGGAATAAAAATTATTTTTCTATGAACGTTTCACCTTCTTTTGTAGTTCCAGTAGCTTCTGAACTTGCAGTTTTAATTTATTGCAGTGCTCCCTTTAAGCTGTGGAGTCTTGTGAGCAAAAGTTCTACTTTGTGAGCTACTGGCATTAAAGTTGTGAGCAAGCGAATTGGCTGCTGCATAAATAAGTTTGCTCTGGAGCCATTCTTTCTGAGCTAAGACAAAAATGTGTGAGCCGGAGGCTAAAAACTGTGAGCTAGCTCACACTAACTCAGCTTAGAGGGAACACTGTACTTGAGCATGGTTGCCATCATTAATACCCCATCTGTGGTAAGCTGTAATTCTAGAACTTTAATTAAATGGGGTTTGGGGGTAGGGAAAGATCATTAGACACCCCCATAAACCTCTGACTGATATTAAGGCCGCAATTCAGCCAATATGAAATACATTCAGGTTCCATGGATTTCAGTGGGAGAGCTGTGTATTGAACTCCCCTGCTAAAATCACCGGGGTTTTAATTTTGCTCAGATTGTGCCCCGTATGCTCAAAATAGCCCCTCCTGTTTTTGTGGCTCTGGTACTGGTCATCTGCTGGAGCCACCGGGGAAAGCACTAGTCTTAGTGCTGTACAAGTATTCTCTCACTTTGGGGGGGGGGGGGGTGGCCTCTTTCCAGTGTGCTCGTATGCAGGGTTCTCCTTTGCTGAAATTGGGTTGCGGCCCGGTTTTTCTGCTGGACACATCCCTGGCCTATGTAGAACAGGGGCTCAGGTGGGCAAAGAGACTTGTCATGGGTAAGAACTGTTCCGGTTAAGACTGGGAGGCACATGGAAGTGTCAGCAGTGCAGGGAGAGTGGGCAGTGGCGTCTAAGAGCCAGTGAAACCAGATGTGCCTTAACTGGTTTAAATTTGCTCCGTACTTTTACCAGTGGGACATATTCCAGTTCTGACCCTTAAGGGGGCTAGAATTTGATGCCAGTACTGTCATCACCCTGCTGGAAGCGGTCTGAATGGATGCCCTGTGTGGGGTAGTTTGCTGGTCTCCCATCGCCTTGCCCAGGGCAGAAGGAAGGAAGGAACCACCATCTGCCTTTGAGCACAGGCCTGGCCTCGGCCTCCATCCCTGAGCCCCTGGCAGATCCATGGCGCTGCTTAGCTTTGGAAGCAAATCTTGTTTGTGGCTTTTGAGGGGATAATGCAACGTTCTTCTTACGCAACTGAACATCTGGAAGCAGAGTGAAACTTGACGTTGGTTAATATGGCAGGATATCTTAGGATTCCTCATGAAGCTGGGGGAGGCGGCTCAACCACTCATCCTCACCCAAAGGTCTGACCCTGTACTTTCTTGTAATCCCCTGAGCTCTCCTGAGGGAGTGGACTTGCAAGTCTTGCATCAGGTGCCAACACACAAGGAAACGATATAAAACTTTGTGTTCTCGGAACAAACTCTTGGAAGCAAATGCAGGGCTCTACGCTTCCCCCCCCTCCTTCTTGCGCAATTCGTTTCTTCTGATCTTCCCGCTCACCGTCTTTGGCAAGTGCGGCACAAACTCCACCTGTGGGTAAGAGTGGGAATTACAACAAGTGTGAGACTAGGGGGCCAAACATGACCGAAGCACAGCAAATGCACAGAACAGACGTAACTCCAAAGGGTTAATTATATTAATCTGTTGTAATTTTCCTGCAGCAGATGTAATAAGTGTAGATAATCATCCCAGGAGCCTCAGAAGGATATAAGTCGTGACAAGGAGACCAAAGCCAGAGAAAGAGAGCCCATCAATCTACTAAGATGTTCCCAGAACCATTTGCTTTTTAAAACGTTCACTTTATCGCCTTTGGAAGTATATTTAATTTGATATTTCACATTTTAGAGTCAAATTCAGGAGGCTGTTTCTTGATGCAAATTGATTTGCATGAAAAGGTGAGCAAAATTGCCTCTTTACACAGTGCAGTTAATGAATAGAAAATGGGGGTAGAGTGACTTTCAGATGTCATCCAGAGGTAGCTGGCTGTCTCCTCTTGGACACAGCACTGGACTAGATGGGACCTTGGCTTGACCCAGCAGAGCAGCTTTTTTTATTTGGTTGCTAAGTCATGAGACTCCATGCATCCAAATAGTTCTTTTTGCTGCAGTTATAAGCTGCCTGTCCTTGGGGAAGGTACACACCTGGAAACTCCATAAGAGTCTCAGCATTAAATAAGAAATTGATGGGCAGGAAGCTAACAGGTTCCAACTTACCCTTCTCGGATACTTGTACGGGGCAGTAGCTTTTTTGACATGATCCTGGAGCTCCTTGGTCAGCGCTTCGGGGTCATGTGAGACATAATCAGGGGCCAAAACAACAAAGGCTTTGACAACCTTCAGGAACAAAATGTTGAGGATAAACGTTAAGTTTGTGGAGGTAATAAGAAGCCATCTGACAGGTGGATGATCTTCCCTTGCATTGAGTCCAGTGACAAAGTTCCCAGCAGCTTCTGGAGCCCCCACGGCAGGAACTTCTGCAGTGCTTAACAAACTGTGTAGACAGAGGCAGCTGAAGAAATGGACAGTGATAGCGCCGCACATCTCAAGCCCTCGCATTGTGCTTACGCCCACCACAAAGACTAAGCCAGGTTAAGCCTAGGCTCGTACATTTTAAGTGACTTGGACTTGGGGGAAGGAGGGAATACGGTTTGCATGTCCCAGAATGAAAACCTCCAGCCGGGGTAAGCTGTCTGTGATCTGTATGGCTTGGGGCCTGCCTGTGCTTTCTAAGAAAAGAGAGCAGTGTGCAACCATTGGGGGCCTCTCGGTGTTTCTGTTTCCCTTGTCAGTCCAGCCCTCCCTTCAGAAAGCCCGAGAATTCAGGATAAGGCGGACTGCTGCATCCTCCTTAGTTTCCCGCCTGCATATCCAGCTATGGTTTGTTGGGTGAGCTGCTGCTGGGCTGAGAGGCAGCATTCACAGGCCACCCTCCCCTCCAAGAACTAAAGGTCACTGCGTTCTCTGGAGGATGTTACCATGAGCACTCCACTTCTTGAGTGAGCCTTGCTCCGACTGTAATAGGTAGAACTGCATGGCTGGTTGATTGCGCCCACTGTGTTGTGACTGGAGGGCAGGTTTGTGGAGCAGGCACATAGAAACTAAGCAGAAAGGCCAGCAGTACATTCTACATGTTAAGAGGGGAGACCTTTTCCAGTGCCATTCCTGTAGCAGAGACAATGTGTGCTCCTACATGTAGTTATGGAATACTGACAATCAGTGCAGCTTCTGTGAGGGAAAAGAAAGGGCAGTTGGGGGCTGTAAGGGAAACTTCATCTAAGGGGGCTGTGGCTGGAAGACAAATGATGCTGCAGCCTTACTACCACTAAGCAGGTGGGAGGAACCCCCCCCTACCGCCGCCGCCGCTGCCCACCCTCTGTTCCATGATGGGCAGAAAAGTGGTACAGTAATTGAAGAGGGAATCTGATCGTCCAGAATCTGGAATGTCCAGCCAACTCCTTGGCTACAGGTCTGTTCTTTAAAATATAGTCAGTGCTGTAACCCTTTACCTCTCCTCTGAGGGAATCAGGGCTGCTGACAACAGCGGATTCTACGACGGCTGGATGTTCTATCAGGGCACTTTCCACTTCAAATGGCCCAATGCGGTACCTGGAGAAGGAAGAAGAAGCTCTGAGTTACCAATTGTCGGAGGGAAATATGCCACACAAAAGCTGTAGTGCTGAACAGGCCACACCCTCCTCCAATGATGTTACCCGGCCGAGTTGATGACATCGTCAGCTCTTCCTACGAACCAGAAGTAGCCTTCTTCATCTCTAATCCCTCTGTCTCCAGTAACGTAGTAGCTTCCACGTATGGTTGAGGCTGTCTTCTCGGGCTCCTCCTGGGGTATTTATTAACAGCTATTTGTCAAATGCGTCAGTGTGCCAGGATTAGCCTTTGTCGTGGAAAGGGGCTGGGTACGGATCTCATTTACAAATCGGCGTATTCTAAAAGCGTGGTTTCAGCATTAACGCTGGCTGGTCAAATCATCCCTGCACTGTTGAAAACAGTGAAGTGCCGTCTGGCATGCGTAGGGGTCCTAGGAGGTCTCCCACTGGGGCACTGGTTGGGTCAGGACCAGTGTTCCCTCTCAGCTCAGTTCGTGTGAGCTAGCTCACAGTATTTCAGCCTCCGGCTCACACGTTTTTGTCTTAGCTCAGGACGGATGGCTCCAGAGCAAACTAATTTATGCAGTAGCCAAATCGCTCGCTCACAGCTTTAATGCCAGTAGCTCACCAAGTAGAGTTTTTGCTCACAAGACACCACAGCTTAGAGGGAGCATTGGTCAGGACCTGCTTAGCTTCAGGAAGGGTTTTTTCCACTGTGCCCTCAGAGGGGCACTTGTGTGGCAGTAGATGTCATTTTAGGAAGGGGAGTGGATTTTCTTTCTCATGTCGCAGAGCAGGGAGTCCCCAGCGTGGTACTTTGAGGACGTAGGCGGGGCTGGGTAGGGCTTTTGCCCAGCAGGGCTCCTGATTGGCACTGCAGACTGAAAGACATCCCATTGGATAGAGCGTCTGCCTGAAATGTTGAAGAGTTACTCTTAGAGTCATGGTTCTTGACATTTTGAGGTTGGCTCCACTTCCTGTGGCGGCCAACTTGCAACTGTACCCATTGCCCGGTATCAGAATTCCAAAGGTGCCCCTTGTGTCCTCAGAAGAGTAACTAACCCAACGGCCACCCAGCAGACTTCACGACTGAGTGAAGATCAGAAGCCAGATGGCCCTGGAGCTGTTCCTGACCACCCCATCACTCTGGTTTCCTCACCACTTTGCACTGTGACGTCCCCTGTGTTTTGCAAAAGGGACCATGCTGTGACCGATGAGCCACTCGATCCCTTTCCCCCCGCGGCTGTGACACTGACCCTCTACAGCAGCTCTTACCGTGTATTGAGTGAAGAGGCAAAATGGTCGCGTCGGCTTGATTCTGATTGCGATGTCTCCTTCTTTCCCAGCAGGCAAAATGTTGCCGTCTTCATCTATTATCTAGAGGCAAACACAAAACACTCTCTGCCCTCAGAAGGAAGAGACGCTGGCACAACTTGCTGTAGGATGGAGCGTGGCCCTGCTGGGCAGCAAAAGTAGCACGGAGTTACTCTGCATTCCCAAAAGCAGATTAGGGCTTGAGACCATTCACTGGGCCTTCCAGGTGTGCAATACCTGAGTGTCGTATGCAGGAGAAGGCTTCCCCATAGAGCCGGGCTTAATTTTCATCCCCTTGAAAGTTCCACAGATCAGCACCTGTTTCATAATGGTGAAGGGAGAGAGGTGAATGTGAACACCATGAGAACAGGCAGAGGTCTACAGAGCCACAAGGAGGTGCGTGCAGGCCTTTACCACGATCTCTCCCCCGCCCCCCAGGAGGCCTCTAGCATTCCCAAAAAGCTGATTGGGGGGGGGGGTCACCTTCTGAACAAAATACTACAAGAAAGGAGTGAGTGAAATCATCCTCACTTCCCTTTCTGCCAAGGGAGCCTCTTGAAACTGGGACGAAGGTAGAGCAAAGAGTTTCAACCAATTCTCCACAGTGGCATCTTGTTCAGAGGGCTCAGGAGGTCCCAGCGTTTCCTAGGCCTCCGTGGTCTCCTTGGGAAAGAGGTGGGAAAACAGCCTCCTCTCAGCATCAAGTCTGAATCCATGAAGATGAGCTGCAGCTGTAAGAGTCTTCCCATAGACATAGCCTCTTCCGTTGGCTTCGAATGCACCCCGCCTACCGTTTCTGTCTGCCCGTAGCCTTCGTAGATATCTAAGCCGGTTTCTCTTTTCCAGTCCTCCATTACTTCAGGGTTCATGGGCTCTCCGGCACTCACACAATGCTTCAGATTGTGGAAGTTGTAACTTAAGGTGGAAAGGAAAGGAGGCCGGGTTTAACAAGCCAGTTTGGTTTTGATTGATTGGGAGGGGGGAGGAGGCCTACAGTTTTGAAAAGCAGGGTAAGACGTTCCATTTTATGTTCTGAGATGCCAGGAGTATAGTGGCAGGGGTCCATGATAGTGGTGGCTACAGTCTCCCCTTCCACTTTACTATTACTTTACTATTGTTACTGCACGAGGCGCCTCAAACCAGCATGTGCTGGGCGTGGCAGCTCCCAGTGGGTTTTCTAAAAAGCTCAGTGATCAGGTGAGCACGGCCCTGCTTGGATTGGGATCATGGCACCAGAAGAGGGTGGGTTTAAGCTTGTTCCCCTTCTGAACCGAAATGTATCCATGATCTTTGTGTGACCCTGACAACACCACTGCAGTGCAGGCCTGTATTTGTGTCCCCATCTTGCAGCCGGGAGGTCGGAGAGCGGCTGGCCTGTGCCTGTGCCGGAGACATTGTGGATCACAGCTCATTCCCTTAACTGCTGGGCTACACCCATTCCAGATTTCACATATACCTGCGGATGAGATCCCAAGCATTACTCAGGGCCTGACCAGACAGCTGGTTTTCTATATGCAGCAAATGCCTGGTTCGGGCTCAGCATGGGACTGCAGGGGGATTAAGATGCCTTTCCTTAAAGCTGCGCCATGTGCCACTGACAGCTCATTTTCACACCACTCAAACCTCACTGAGAGTATAAGAAGAGCTTCTTTACCTGCTTAAATTGTGGCGGATAAGCATCCGGTAAGCAGTAGGTGCAGAACAAAAAGTTGTTATGGGAAACTTCGACAAGGTCTAGATGAACAGAAAAGGCGGAAAGCTGAACAAAACACAATCAGACTGCATGCTGCACTGAGCCCCAGAGACATACAGACCACCACATTCAGGGAGGTCTACAAAGTTTTGCCCCGCTTTATTGTCAAAACCTCCCCATTAGGTAGATTAGGCTGAGTGGGTCTAACTGGCCCAAGATCACCCAGTGAGCTTTGTGGCCCAGTGTGGATTTGCGCCTGGGCCCTCGTCTGTTGCTCTGCCCACTAGCCCAGGCTGACGCTCACTGACTCCGGCATTCAGGAAAAGCCCTGTTCTTAGGGAAAGGCTAATGGGCTCGTCACATACTTCAAGGACAGGCTTGGGCTCGAAACGTGGCATGCTGTGGACGAAGACGCCTGCCCCCTGGCTCCATGGCGCAAAAACGCTGCTCCATGCAGATTTTGCCCAGCCCGTGTCAGAAGTGTTCCAAATCAGGTCCTTGGGAGTCAGATCAAGCCAGTACCTAGGGAACAGGAAGAAGATGTGTGTTGATGTTAACTAGTGTAAAGACTGATTCGGGGGTGGTGGTGGTGGCTGTGTTGGTCTGAAGCAGCAGAACAAAGTTTGAGTCCACCTTTAAGACCAACAAAGTTTAATTCTGGGTATAAGCTTTTGTGTGCACACACTGTGCATGCACACAAGAGCTTACACCCAGAATAAAACTCTGTTGGTCTTAAAGGTGCATAAAAGTGAATGGTGCCACTGGACTCAAACTTTGTTCTGCTGTAAAGGTTATGGGGTTTGTCAAGTATGGCGAGGCTCAGAATCTGAAATTGCTGACTTGCAAAACGTCGAACACAAAGGTATTTTTATACCAGGCCATGGGCGGAAGATGAGTGCTGAAGTTGGTAGTCTACCAGAAAGCTTTCTGTTGCATTGTGCCTTAAGAATGTTTAAAAATGTACAGGACATGTAATTCCTTCAGAGGAGCTGCTGATATCCAAACGTATTGACGGGGCTGCCACCAACGAAAAACAGTTTTGAGAGCAGGGCAGGGTCTGGACACAGAACATGGGGAATGAGAGGGTGAGCCTGGGGTAGAATAACAAATGGACACACCCACACGAAGTTGCCTTATATGGAATTAGATCATCGGTCCATCAAGATCAGTCTTGTCTGTGCAGAGTGGCAGCAGCTCCCCAGGGCTTCAGGCAGAAGTCTTTCCCATCACCTACTGCCAGGACTTGAACCTGGGACCTTCTGCCTGCAAAGCCACGGAGCCACAGCCCCTCACACATCCTGTTTGATTTAGGAATGCCGTTGCTCTCCTCCTGACTGGCCTGCTGGGCAGAGCTGTTGTGGCTCTCTGTGGTCTGCTCTGACTGGCATGTCTTTTCAGTGTCTTGGACAGACAAAGGCCTTTTCTAGCACTCCAGACCCTTTAAAAGGAAAAGCCGGGGACTGATCCAGGCCCCTTCTGCAGGCATGATGTGTGCTCCCAATCTACAGTATGCAGGTAATAATGTTCTACCTTACAGGGCTATTGTAGGAAGAGAAAGAGGATATTGGGTTTATACCTCGCCCTTCACTACCCAAAGGAGTCTCAGAGCGGCTTACAGTCCTTTTCCCTTCCCCTCCCCACAACAGACACCCTGTGAGGTAGGTGGGGCTGAGAGAGCTCTCTCCTGAACTGTCCTTGAGAAAACTGCTCTGAAAGAACTTACGACTGACCCAAGGTCACACCGGCAGCTGCAAGTGGAGGAGTGGGGAATCAGACCTGGTTCTCCCAGATTAGAGTCCGCGCTCCTAACCACTACACCAAACAGGCTTTCAAGAGTTACTGCAGTATTGTATTTGAAGCAAGCTGAACATTTTAAAACATGCTGCATGAATCCTGAACGTTCTGATTGGTCTCAGGAAGTCAGGTTGGGACAGCGGCTGAAGGTTTTGTGCATCAGGACATAAGAAGCTGGAAACACACAAACATGGACGTACCGAGCCTTGCATACCTTCCGTTGAGAGCGAGTCCCATCCCCTGGCTGCTGTGGGAATGTTCAGCCATTTTGGGAGCCCCTGTCGTTCCACTGGTGAAGTAGATCGCCATTGGCTCACAGCTCTTGGTGGCCACACAGTTGTGGTCGGCAGGTGCAAGGCTGCAGGACATACAGATGCGTGAGATGAAAGCACGTCCATGGGGTCGCGAAGAGTCAGACTTGTCTGTGCGACTGAACAACAACAAATAATGGTGATGACTTCATGAGACTCCTCCCACCCCCAGAGTGCACGCAGGGCCAGCACGGCACAGTGGCCAGAATGCTGAACTCAAAGCTGGGCGGCCTGACCTCAGATCTCACTTCATCTTGACATTCCTTGGGTGGCCTTAGCCCAGCCACTCTCTCTCAGCATAAACTTACCCTGCAGGGTTGTTGTGAGGCAAAAATGGAGAAGGAGAGAACCGTGTACGCTGTCCTGTATTTCTTGGAGAAAGGGTGGGATGAAAATGTCATTTTGTTCAAACTTTTCATTGTTGCAGTTTGCTCAGCCTGGCCTGTACCGTGGGGCCGCTGTAAAGCTGAATGGATCACTCGGGTGCCCAGAAATGCGTTCCCCCCTGTCCTTTTGGTGCATGGTCCTTTCCCATCCTGCCTACATCCTGCCAAGGCAAATGTCCTGCTTTTGTTTGTTTTTGTTTACACCATAAGACATTTACAGGCAATGGATGAAAAAACAGGCATCAATGGGAGCCAGTTTGTGTAGTGATTAAGTGCACGGACTCTAATCTGGAAGAACCAGGTTTGATTCCCCACTCCTCCACTTGCAGCTGCTGGATGACCTTGGGCAAGCCATAGTTCTCTCAAGGATAGCTCTGGAAAGAGCTCTCTCAGCCCTACTTACCTCACAGGGTGTCTGTTGTGGGGAGGGGAAGGGAAAGGAGTTTGTAAACTGCTCTGAGACTCCTTCAGGTAGTGAAGGGCAGGGTATAAATTTAATCTCTTCTTTTTAAAAATTTAATTAATTTTTAAATTTCATTTTAAGTTAACATCAAGCACAAAATAAACACATTATTCAGCGAGCCATTACATTAATCTAACCATAAATAAAATTTGGACCATACAACCATCAGATCCACTTTCGCACTCGCATTCGACAGAAAGCTCAGCTTGTCCATTTCAGCCCAGTCTAATAGTTTAATAAGTAAGTCCTCTTTACCCGGAAGTATCGGAGATTTCCACAGTTTAGCCCGGGCTATAAGTGCGGCTGTCAATATGTAAGCCAACAGTTTTTGATCTTGTCTTGGTAGTCCGTCTGGCAACATATTCAATAAAAATGTCTCAGGGACCAACGGTATATCCAAATCCATAATTTCCCAAATCATATTTTTAACCATTAACCAAAATTTTTGTGTGGCCTCACATGTCCACCACATATGATAAAACGTTCCTATCATCTTTCCACAAACCCAACATTTACCCGAGATACTATTATTACATTTATGCAGTTTGTCAGGTGACCAGTACCAACGATAGAAGAGTTTGTATATATTTTCTTTATAATTTACAACTTTCAAAAATTTTATTGATTTCCAAATCTTAGGCCAGGAATCTATTTCAATATTATATCCAAAATCCTCCATCCATTTCAACATTGATGGCTTTATTTTTTCCTCTTGCATGTTGTAGTTTAGCATTAATTTATATATTTTACTAAGTTTATTTTTATCCGACCAAATCAAATTAATTTGTTTTGTTTTCTGCTAAATCTGATCTTTTTATTTAAACAATATCTAGAATGTAACTGGTTACTTTCCCACCATGATGGCTGTAGACCCTCCTTTCTTAACTGAGCATCATCTTTAATGTTACCCTTACTGTCCAATAGCTTATCATAACTCACCATGTTTTTTGAGCTGATAAGCGATGGTTTGGTGAAAGCCTCCAGCGGGGAAACCCACCTGGGTATGTTTATGTAGTATTTTTCCTTGATGTTCAACCAAATTTTCATTAGTGCTGCTCTCAACATATGGGTATTAAAGTTGGAGTGGACCTTATGTTTATTATACCAAACATAGGCGTGCCAGCCCATGTATAGGTCATGCCCTTCCAACACCAGTACTCTTATATTGTCCAACATCACCCAATCTCTTATCCACACCAGGGCCGCCGCTTTACCATCTGTTTCCCACTTTGGTATTCCAATTCCTCCTTCCTCCTTCCTATCCTGCAACAGCTTCCACCTAACCCGCGGTTTCTTCGGAAACCAAATAAACCTTCTTGTTAACAAGTAATCTCTTCTTCTTAACAGCAGTTCTTCTATCAAATTTCATTAAATGTGTTCGGGGAAAAGGACAACTACAGTTGGGCGCAAGCAGGAAGGTGTTGCCTAGCTGCAGCCAGCAAATTCTGAACACTGCCTCCCAGGAGAAACATCCCGAGTAGCTATGATGAAAAAATGGTACGTACTTCAGCAAGTCACAGAAACTGAGCCAGCCGTCCCGGTGATCCCTTGACACTATTAGCTTGAACGCTAGAGATGGGCATTGGGAAGCTACGCTGTCTATGGCTGGAGCCAAAGCCCCATCAGTGATAACACACTTGGCTCGGGATGCCTGCAGTCGGTGCAGAATGTCTTTTGCAGTCAGCTGTGTCGTCCCAGGAATAAGAACGGTGCCTAACAGAGAGAGAGAGAGAGAGAGCGTGAACTGGGAAGATAAGGTGTTCCTTGCTTCCAGGTTTTGGAGGGAACAGCTGCAGAATGTAGAGGGCAGTCCTGGACAGACGGTCTCTCTCTCCCTTATTCACATTCAGAGAGATCATCCTCCCCCCCCCCCCACCTTGGACACAGAATCCGTGAATGGGGCAGCCCTGGGCTCAGTGGCAGAGCATCAGTTTTGCCTGCAGATGGCCCCAGGTTCAGTCCCTGGCATCTTAACTTAAAAGGATTCAGGTGGGTAGCTGCATTGGTCTGAAGCAACAGAACAAAGTTTGAGGCCAGTAGTACCTTTAAGACCAATACAGTTGAACACTGGGTAGAAGCTTTCGTGTGTATCTGAAGAAGTGTTCTTGCACATGAAAGCTTCTACACAGAATTAGACTTCATTGGTCTTAAAGGTGCCAGTGGACTAAAAAAAAGTATCGGGTAATTGGTGATGGAAAAGGCCTCTGCTGGAGACCTCCGAGAGCGGCTGCCAGACGGAGTAGGCAACGCTGACCATGGCGGACTGGTCTGGCTAAGGCAGCCTCAGGGGCCACGGGACCTTCCTTCCCAAGGGATGCTTGGCTCAGGCAACAAAGGTCGTCATCAGGGCTCACCTGTTCGCATACAAGCCACATTCAAGAGCCACCACTCGGGTATCCGTGACAGGATCACTATCACTCGGTCTCCCTTCCGCAGGCCACACTGCTCAGAAAGCACATTGGCCGCTTTCTTGGATTCCGCCACCAGCTCCTCAAAACTCCATCTCACTTCCTCTCCTTGGTCACTGACCCACCAAAGAGCTGGACTGGAGGGTCCTCTTCCCTCCTGATGGGATAACAAGAGTGCAGCGTCAGTCCTCAAGATCTGGACCTTGAAGGCACTGGTAGCTATGACCACACACTGACTTCCTCGAATCAAGGCAGACTCTTTCCAGACTAAATGGTAGGGATAGGCTTTCATTCTTTAACCACTTCCCGAAACAGTGGGGAACCGAAAAAGACGCATGTATTGCATTATGTGTTGCAAACAGAAACATGAACAAATTACATTTCCCCCTCCCCTGCTGCCTAGCAAGCTGGTTGGATTGAGGGGGGGGGGTTTGGGGGGGGAGGGAGACGGGAGAGCAACAGTTCTGAAACTGATACCTAAGCTTTCCAACCAGTACAGGCAACAGATCAACTTCCGGGGAAGTCCAGAGAGAGGCAAGGGGAGAGTGAGAAAGGCAGAGGAGCACAGCAGATAAGAAACAGACGGCACGGCCTTCCTGTCGAAGCAAAGGAAAATGAGTAACAGAAATAAATTAAGGTGATAATCTAACAAAACAAAATGGGAAAAGCGAGCTTCCCTAGGAGGGGGGCCTTTGGTCTTTCCTGTGTGTAGCCATGACAACATTCTGTGTCACCAGGACTCTTCCTGTGGTCTTATGTGACGTGTGAACAGACTCCCAGGCACGGCTTGTGGAATCGTTCAGACCATCCATCTTCTGCAAAGGCTCAGGTACTCAGTGCTGCTTCTGGCCAAGTCTAAAATGTTGCCTGCGTTTTAAAATATTCTACCCCTTCTTTTTCCTCCAGTCAACGCACTGACTTTGTGGAATTCAAACGCCTGCCCACCATGCACAGTATCCATGTGTTTTTAAAACTTGGAAGTCAAGCTACCAAAACGATACCTTTTCCATCTCAGCCCACTTGTCCAGCACATCTTTCGCAAAGTTGAAGTCTTCTGGCACTTCTGGCTTGTATTGCTCTTGTATGGATTCATAGTCTGAAAAATTCTGAGCTGCCAGCGCCGGGTGACATTGGCTGAAGACTCTAGCGGGAGCTCGGGCCCGAGCCCACAGACCCTTAATGGCCTGGGCTTTCCGTAATACGGGCACAACAACACAGGCCATGGGGGGAGGGAGCCTTCCACAGTGTCCTCGGTTCAGGATGCTTCTCACAGATTCCCTACCTGAAACACATAAAGGGAAAAGGCATGTGGTTAAAAGGATGCTGAAAGGCTTGGCGTTCCTCCAGATACTAGGCATTTTAGCATCCTTTTTGAGAAGTCCTGCCTTCCATCTCAGGATTCTGCCACTTTGTCCTGCTGCAAGCATCGGCCTGGCCTCATACTCCTGCCTGTGCCTGGGATTCCAGCTGTCTAACATTTCAGGCTATGCAAGATGGATCTGCAGGTTCGGGGTGGTCCCATGACAGTGACACTTGGGCCTGAGTTCAAATCTCAGCTTAGCCTCAGAAAAGTCCCTCTAGCTCAGCCTCTGTTGTAGGCTTTAAAGATACAGCATTTAGAACTCTCTCCCTGCTATAAAAAATTAAGCACAAAGGATTTTTTTTTACCAAGCTGTCACTTGGAAGGGTTGAGGTATTTATTCAGAAGGTATGAGCTGTGAAGTTCCTTCAAGCAACATTCTTGGGTTTTTTCCCAGAGAGAGATAACAAACCGGGCTGAAAGACAGCCAGTCAGGCAAACTCCAGCTGTCCCTGACGATAACAAAACCTGGTCATTCTGGTTCTGTTACAAGACAGTGTTTGAGACGGGCTCATTACCAAAGCCCAAAACAAAAGCCCATCTCGCTCCTCAGAGATACCCCACCTCCACCCCAAGAAAAGCTCAGTCTAGAAAAGGTGTGGGGGGGATTTGACACCAAGAGCACCCTGAAATGTCTTCTTCTTCCCATGGCGTGAGTCTTAACTACAGGGTGGCTGCTGGCCTCCACAGGGAGATTTTGAAAACCACAGCACCAGAATAAGCAACCCTCTAAAACAATAGTAACCCTATGAAACTCATCTCTGAAGTATATTTTTATTCCTGCTGCAAAGAGTGAAAGAGAGGCTGATGTTTAAGCCCTTTTGCTGAAAAGGTGACTGCTTCAGGTCTCCAGCTGAGTCATGGCTCTCAGACCGGAGTGGTTTTGCTGGCAGTGCCCTCTGAGCCCCAGCTGTCCCCAGAGAGTCCCTCTCAACTAATGTCCAAAGCAAGACTGCCAAACAGAAATGACTGATGTTCATTTTGATTTTAACTGGTGAATTAAAAGGGAGAAACTAGGGAAGATTATCCGGTGTGAGGACTACCACGTTTGCCCCCTGCTCTCAGCCTTTTAGGGGACTTGGATGTTCCATATGGCATTATTAGAGAGATCAACAAATGCTTTTTACACTTTCAATTGGAGGCTTCTCTTTTCTCTTCCTTGGAGGAGGCCTATGGGGCCACCCGATACCAAGTTTCAGCCAGCACCACTTTATCTATTGAAACCAGCTTAGCACTCTACACTGGAGGCAGACAGGAGACTTCAAGCTCATGGTCAAGGCACGTAACAACTCTTCCCACTGGTCCTTGATGAAGAATTCTGGGGAACTGTAAATCTTGCGCAGTATTTTGTGTGGCGGTGCCCGATCTTAACAAAAGGTATTACCTGTTTAGTATTGGGTTGCAGGTCAGCCCTAGTTTGATAACACATAATCTAGAGGGTTGGGGGGGGAGGGCCTGTCACAGCCAGCCATCAAGCCAAGAGATGTTCAGCGGTGGTTTGCCACTGCATGTCTCTGCATCGTGACCCTGGTATTCCTTGGTGGTTTGCCATCCAAATAGTGAGCCCGGCTACCCCTCTTTGGCCTCTGAGATCTAGAAAGTACCTGTGGTGAAATACAACAGCTGAAATCAAAGCCAAGCTACATGTGACACTGGGGAATGCAGTGAGATATCCCCAGCAAAAACAACGCTGAGGACAATATGGATTAGGCTTCCTGCCTTACGTAATTTCCTTGATCATAAAATGCACTTTCCCACAGTAACTTTACACCCTCTTCAAGAAAAATTCAATTTTGATGCCCCCCCTTCCTTACTGGGATAAACCAGTTTGGGTTTGTGAGGTTCAGGCAGCTTCCAAACCCAGGGGGTGGGGGAAGTGAGGCTGAAATAGATGCAAGCCATTTCAACAATGCCTTTCGCTCCCCCACCATAAAAGCTGTGGTGGCTCTCGCAACTGAACAACTGAACTCACTCCTGTCACGCTACAGCGGCGGCATGACTTGTAAGTGAACTCAGAAGGTGTTTAAATGCCTTCTGAGCTCACTCGTATAGCACCATGGCAGCGCCACGGCTCACAAGCGAACTCAAGCTTCTGAGCTCACTCACATTGTGCCACAGCAGCAGCACAACTTGCAAGCGAACTGTGCTGCCGCCGTGGCACAACTCGCAAGGGAACTCAGAAGGCATTTAAATGAAATGCCTTCTGAGCTCACTGGCAAGATGCATTGCTGCCGCAGTGTGGCTTTAAAGGGTTCCCAACCATTGCCTTGGGCACTAGCATGTCTGGCCCGCAAACTGAATGAACGTTCACAAAAAACATGGCGGTTCGTGGACAGTTTACAAACCATGCCATCACATGAACTGGGTTCGCAAACCATGAACTGGGGCCTGGTTTGTGAGGAATTTCGGTTCATAATTCAGGCTGTGCCCCTCCCTAATCCCCTCTCCTGTATAAAAGGCAGGCAATTCTCTTCTGTTCTGATTGCTCCTTGCAGTCATCAACAGATGAAAAGATTAACCTGACTAGCACTTTACTGAAGTCCCAGAACTGCCCGGTTTCCCCTTCAGAAACAAGAAGCTGCTGCTGCCAACAGACTCCTGCCCAGGAAATACTGGTTGGTTTTCTTTTTAAAGCAGATTTTTTTTGTAGCAAGAATAGTCTCTGCACAAATAAAGAATGATGTCATATGGAATAATGAAGAAAAAAACACAACAATTGGGTTGCTGAAGCATGGGAAATCCTTGGGAAATCCTTGGTTAGAAGGTAGCTAATGCTCCTTCCCTGGAAACTCTATGTGGCTGGGGGTAGTTAGAGGAGTGTATGGAGTGAACATAAGAACAGAAGCCAGTGTTGGGTCAGGCCAGTGGCCCCTCCAGTCCAGCACTCTGTGTCACACAGTGGCCAAAACACCAGGTGCCCTCAGGAGGTCCAGCAGTGGGGCCAGGACACGAGAAGCCCTCCCACTGTTACCCCCCCCCACAAGCACCAAGAATACAGAGCACCACTTGCCCCAGAATGAGAGTTCCTATCTGTACCTTGTGGCTAAGAGCCACTGATGGACCTCTGCTCCAGATGTTTATCCAATCCCCTCTTGAAGCTATCTGTACTTGTAGCCACCACCATTTCTTGCAACAGTGAATACCACATGTTAATTACTCTTTGGGTGAAGAAGTACTTTTATCTGTCCTAAGGCCCATTCTGTATCTAGCATTTGCTCCATTGTTTTATCAAACCCACACGGGAACAGGAAAAGATGCGGCTCAAAACCACATTCAAATACACACACACACACACCCAGAGGCGTCAACTTTTAAAATCCGGGGGGGGGGGGGGGTTTGTGCGCGCACGCTGAGACCATGTCCCTGCCGCCCCCCAGACTGGCCTAGCCTGGCCACTCCTGCCTCCATGGGGCCAGGTCAGTCCCGGGGGGGGGGGGGGAGGCGGCGGGCCAGGTCAGTCCCGGGGGGGGCGGGAGGCGGCGGGCCAGGTCAGTCCCGGTGGCCCAGGCGGCGGCCTGGTCCCGGGGGGGGAGGCGGCGGTGGCAGCAGGTCAGTCCCGGGGGGGGGGGAGGCGGCGGCCCAGGTCAGTCCCGGCGGCCCAGTCCCGGCGGCCCAGGCGGCAGCCCGGTCCTGGGGGGGGGGGGGAGGCGGCGGGGCAGCCGGCCAGCCAGCCGGCCTGGGCGCTCCATTTTCCCGGGGGTGGCTGAGCCCCCCCCGGGAAATTTCGGGGGTGGCTCGAGCCCCCCGCCAACGCAGTACTGACTGCAGAGTCACCCCTGAATGGCCATAAATCTATGCAGGCGGTACCATAAAACCGAGAGATCAAAGGACATGAAACTGGCAATGCAGTGTGGAAGCTACCATAAAATCTGACAATCAAAGAAAGTGAAAGTGGCATGCAATGTAAAGGGGAATTTCTGTTCCAATGTGGGTTTGGTAAAGGAGCGAATGCTAGATACAGAATGGGCCTAAGTCTACTGCTCAGCAATTTCATGGAGTGCCCACGAGTTCTTGTATTGTGAGAAAGGGAGAAAGGTACTTCTTTCTCTACCTGCTCTATCTCATGCAAAATCTTATAAACCTTGATCATGTCACCTCTCAGCCGTCGTTTCTCCAAGCTAAAGAGCCCTCGCCTCTTTAACCTTTCTTCATAGGGAAAGTGTTCCATCCTCTTAATCATTTTAGTTGCCCTTTTCTACACTTTTTCCAATGCTATATCTTTTTTGAGGTGCAGTGACCAGTTCTGGTTCTGTACACAGTATTCTAAACGAGACAGCATCATGGATTCGTATAGGGGCATTATGATGCTGCCTGATTTTTTTCCCAATCCGCTTCCTAATAATCCCCAGCATAGCATTTGCCTCTTTTATTGCAGTGGCACACTGAGGAGGCATCTTCAGTGAGTTATCTACCGCAACTCCAAGATCTCTCTCCTGGTCAGTTACTGCCAGTTTGGACCTCATCAACATATATTTATAGGTAGGACTTCCGGCAAGACTTGCGAGCATGGCGGACGTGCTCCTCCGCATCTGCGGGGAGCGCGATCCGTACCCGGCGGGAAGAAGGGGCTCTGGACTGGTGCCGAGCCCCCAGAGACCCCAGTGAGGGGGCTCTGCCTGGGGTGGCCCGAAGGGGATCTCTCCCTACGGTGGCGACCGAGGGATAGAGATCCCTTTTCATCACCCCCATAGGTTCCCCCGCCGTGGGAGCCGTATGGCTGAAAGCGCAAATCCGAGAAGCAGCAGAGAGTGCGAAGCAATGAGGCTGGAACTGACAGTTACGCATGGAGAAAACGTGAGTCTGAAGTAAGAAAAGCAGAACACAGTGGGAAGACGGCGGGAGGAGTGAAACCCCCCCCCTCCGGGACTAGCGTACTTACGAGACTCTTTATGTGGCGTTACTGCAGGAATAAAAGCCCATCCGCCTTGCTAGATGGCAGCATCGCTCACTTGGAGATATAAACTTTAGAAGGACATAAGTGCTGTTTGAAAATTTTCTCCTTTCGTTCATCTTATCTATCTATAAACAAAGAGCGTAGTCTCAACAATGACGGGGAAACTGAAACCTTCCCCCAAACTAGGAAGTACAGCTCCGAGTTCAAAGGCTGATACCACGGAGATGAGTGCGGTGTTCTCCTCGTTATTGCGACCTCTAGTGGACCAAATGACAGCTCTCAACGTTAAAATGGACAAAATGCAGCTAGAACTAAAAGAGTCGAATAAATTCACAGAGAAGCTGCAGTGAGAACTTCTGGAAGTAAAAACTTCAGTAAAAAACCAAGACGCAAGACTACAAAAGGCAGAGAAGGAAAAGGCCTTCCACCACGATCAGCTTTTGAAATTACAAATGGATAGATCGAATTTTTTCCTAAGACTTCAGAATGTGCCAGAAAACACAGGAGAAGACCTTAAAAATTTGCTAAGTGAAGCACTTGAACCAGGGACAGGCATGAAAGCAGCGGATATAAAAAGCGACATGGATATGGTTTACAGAACCTATCCAGATTACACTAAAAAGAAAAGCCTGCCTGGTGAAATTATGATAAGGTTGTGAGAGTTCTGCTCAAAGTAGTCAAGGATCAGATCTTGGTTGGTTAACCACAGTTCTTTATTTCCAATCTCTACATTAGTACAGCATCTCGGATTATTGTCAGAGATGAGACAGATTATACAAGCGGGTCTATTATACCATTCCAAGGAGTTTGAATTACCCATAGATAGCCAATCCCCTGAAGGGAAAATTGGCGGGCTAAAAGGTGTCCTGACCGTTTGGTTCTCACAGGAAAAGAGTGAGGTGTTAGGCAGTAAATTTCCTCTCCCAAACCAGACCCCTCAGATGTTACCAGTTCACATAACAATCAATGGCTTCAAGGTTTTTACATATGATAAGAGATGAGAGGCATCCTCCCTTGAAGTTCCTGCCGGAGCAGCTGGAATGCGGAGGCAGGGATGTGAGGCCTCCTTGTTCTCGCAAATCACTGGTGTCACCCTCCCGGGCTGGACAAGAATTATTACCATACGGTTACATAGAATCCCAATACATGATAGATACATAAGGAAAGTAAAAGCATATATGAAAACTACAGAGAGGAGGCCTGATTAATATGTTGTCTGAATTAGCAGATTCTGACACCCTGCCCTCTTCATAATTAACTTCACCTAGCTTTGTCAGGAAACATTTTGTGGAATAATTTCACTAGTTTGGGGGCATGAACATGCTCTGAGCGAATCCATTCATTGTGTTCCGGGCCGAAATCAAGCCATTTAACTAAATAATATAATCGGCCTCTCCGCATCTTGGAATCGAGGATTTCAGTTATCTCGAAGTGAGGGCCCCCCCCCCCCCCCGTCATCAGTGGAGGAGGAACTGGAGGAACTGGATGCCAGGCATTCGGCCCAGGATCTTTCTTCAGGAGGCTGAAATGAAAAACAGGGTGCACAGAACTCAGTGATTTAGGCAGCTCCAGTTCAAAGGACACATCCGATATTTTACGTAACACTTTATAGGGTCCAACATATTTCCATCCCAGTTTTCTGCTGGGCTGCAAACCATGGATATTTTTCGTGGAGAGGTAGACAGAATCCCCTGGCTGGAGGTCCCAGCCTACCGCTCGTCCTCGGTCCGCATACTTCTTATAATCCTCTTTTGCCTGGTCCAGTGCTTTGGCTATCAATGGCCAGGAGTCTTGCAAGGCAGTCCACCAACTTTTAAAATCCGATGGGGAAGCATTGGGTTCAGTGTCAATGGTAGGCAATGGTTTCCCTTCAAAACCCCCCACCGCCATGAAAGGAGAGACTCCCGTGGAAGAATGCACAGCGTTGTTGTAGCTATATTCTGCGAATGGCAACAACTCCACCCAATTGTCTTGATGATAATTGGTATAGCATCTTAAAAATTGTTCCAGAATTTGATTAGTTCGTTCGGATTGGCCATCGGTTTCTGGGTGGTAACCCGAACTCAGTGCTGGTTCAATGTCCATCATTTTCAGGAGCTCCCGCCAGAAATTGGCAACGAATTGACTGCCTCTGTCGGATACCACTCTTTTCGGAAAAGCGTGTAATTTTATCACGTGGTTAAAGAAAGCTTTGGCCATTCCCTTGGCGGTGGGCAATTGCTTGAAGGGGGTGAAATGTGCTTGCTTTGAAAACGTGTCAACCACCACCCAAATAACCGTCTTCCCTCTGGAGGGGGGTAGATTCGTGATAAAATCCATAGCTATGGCCTCCCATGGGCGAGAAGGGGTGGGTAAAGGGTGCAATAATCCAGGAACCTTTCCCCCCCGTTTCTTGCACATTAAGCAAGTTTGGCAAGCCGAGACGAAATCAGAGACGTCTCGGCGCATGCGCGGCCACCAGAATTGACGCTGGATTAAATTAAGCGTCTTTAGGAAACCAAAATGCCCTGCTAGTTTAGAAGAATGGCAAGCCAACAATATGTCTTTGCGTTTGGCCCGTGGCACCACTAGTTTGTCTCCATGGAGCCAGCACCGATCTTCTCTCTTTGAGCATTCTCCTAAAGCCTCCAATTCTTCTACTTCCTCGGGAGCATAATCCCCCCCCCAATCACAAGTCCCGATATCCAACTGCGTTTTCTTGGTTTGGCTCCGAGTGACTACTGCCCCACCCAATTGCTGGGGGGAGAACATGGAATCAAACACTTCTTCTTTTACACTCTCATGTTGGGGCAATCTGGATAGCGCGTCTGCCAAGGAGTTGGCCTTCCCGGGGAAATGTTTAAGCACAAAATTAAACTTGGAGAAAAAGTCTGCCCACCGCAGTTGTTTGGCATTGAGTGATCTCTGTGTACGCAACGCCTCCAGATTCTTATGATCAGTCCAAATTTCAAAGGGGGCTTGCGCGCCCTCCAGCCAATGTCTCCACATAGTGAGCGCCAATCTAATAGCTGCCGCTTCCTTGTCCCAAACCGACCAATTTCTCTCCGTGTCATTAAATTTTTTCGAGATGTAAGCCAGGGGGTGTAATTTCCCGTCCAGCCCGCTTTGTAATATGGCCCCCCCATGGCTACATCCGACGCGTCTACATGGATTATAAACTCTTTGGTCTCATCGGGGTGGGCTAAGATGGGCTCGGAAGTGAAGAGAGTTTTTAAAGTTTCGAACGCCCTTTGGCACTCCCCGTTCCAGGCAATCCTCTCTCCTGGCTTTCCCGCCTCGGGCCCCCTCCCCTTAGTTTTCAGTAAGTCCGTTAGGGGGAGAGTGACTGTTGCAAAGTCTTTTATGAAGGTTCAATAGAAGTTACAAAATCCTAACAGGCTTTGCAATTGTTTCCTCGTTCGAGGAGCCTCCCATTGCACTACCGCCTCCACTTTGGCTGGGTCCATTTCCAGTCCCCTTTGAGAGATGCGATAGCCTAGGAAGTCTACTGACTCACGATGGAACTCACACTTTGATAACTTAACATATAGTTGGTTTTGCAGCAGGGTAGACAGGACTTCCCGGACTAGTTTTACATGCTCTTTCTTATCAGTAGAATAGATCAAGATATCATCTATGTAACATAACACCCCTTTAAACAAGTGCTTGTGCAATACTTCATTGATTAAACTCATAAAGACCCCGGGCGCGCCACTTAAGCCGAACGGCATCACTAGGTACTCGAATTGTCCCAGGGGTGTATTAAAGGCAGTCTTGGATTCGTCCCCCTCCCTGATGCGCACCCTGAAGTAGGCATCACGCAGATCCAGTTTGGTAAATACCTTCCCTTTAGCTGCTTCCGTCAATAAGTCCTTTATTAAAGGGAGGGGGTAGGCGTTAGTTGTGGAGACAGCATTTAGTCCCTTATAGTCTGTGCACAATCTTAAACCCCCGTCTTTCTTCTTCCGGAACAACACGGGGGCTGCAAAAGGGGACTTGGCTGGTCGTATGAAGCCGCGCGCCAAGTTTTTGTCCAGGAACTTTCGCAGCTCCTCCCGCTCTACAGGGCTCATGGAGTACAGTTTCCCTTTCGGGAGTTTTCCCCCCGGGAGTAGCTCGATAGCACAGTCCGACAATCGATGGGGGGGTAATTCGTCCGCTTCGGTCTCGCTGAATACTTCCAACAAGTCTCTATACTCCTTGGGCACCAGGGTGGGGGTAAGAGCCAGCGCGGTGGGTGGCGGAGGAGAGGCCGGTGGTCCTGGACCCCACTCCAAGTCCCATTTATGCGCGAGGCAGCGGTCATCTACCCAAGAGATCTTCCCTTCACTCCATTTAATGTATGGGTCGTGCGAACTGAGCCAGGGGCTTCCCAACACCATGGGGAACTGGGCATTTGGGGTAATGACGAAAGCTCTCTTCTCCCAGTGTTCCCCCGTCCCCACAATCAGGCTTTCAGTTTCCGCTATGCACTCTTCCTTCATCTCCGACCCATCCATCCGAGTAAACTTTAAGGGTTCCGCCAGCGGGGTAACCTTTGGTCCCAACCCCTCCACCACCAACGGGCTAATTAAGTCCCGAGCACACCCGGAGTCAATTAAAGCACGGACCCTCATGTGGGTGCCTGATCCCGGGGTTACCACAGTCACTGCCATATATAATAGGGGGCCAGGGATGCTCACCGGAGATGGCGCTTCTTGGCGGGGGACCTGCAGCTCTGCGCCGCTCACTGCAGGCCGTTGGAGTTTCCCGACATCTGCGTTTCCATCAGTTCCAGCTCCCCTTGTTCGTTGGTAGCTCCCTCCAGTTGCAACGCCCGGGGTTTGATCGGTGTCTTCCCACGGCTAGGGGTGCTCCCCGCCACTGGTGTCGAGGTCTTCGGCCCCTTCCCTCCTCCTCTTGGGCACGCTGAGGCAAAGTGGCCACTTTCCCCACATTTCATGCACAGCCCTTGCCGAAACCGGGCGTCTCGGAGGTCTTGCACGCTGGGCCGCGGCTTCGCTCTCGGCGCTGCTTTGCTGGCCGCCGTGGCTGAGGTTCCCATCTTGATCAGGGTAAATCTCTCTTCCATGTCGGTCGCAGCTCTCATCCAGGTGGCCAACGTGCCCGGGCGGCCCCCCAGCAACACCGTCTCGTAGATCTCCGGGTTGAGGCCCTCCCAGTACTTCTCCATGAAGAGTTCCTCTGGCCAACCGTGGATCTTGGCCGCGATGCGCCGAAACTTGTCGGTGTAATCCCTCACCGTGGATCTCCCCTGGAACAACTTCCGCAGTTGATTCCGGGCCTTTTCCTCGCCCAGAGGGTCCTCAAATTGATGACGAAGGGCCCACATGAAGTTGTTCAACGAACGCAGCTCAGGTCCTGGGGCATCGTGCAGGCTCACATACCAATCGCTGGCGGTGTCTTTCAGCTTGGACCCGATGTAGCCAATCCGTTCTCTCTCGGTGGGATAGAGATGGCCCCAGCTGTCCAGGAACCTCTCTATCTCCAACATGAAAAAACGCAGCTTCTCGGGGTCCCCATCGAAAGTAGTCGTCAGAGGATCGGAGGGGGCTGGGCGGACGGCTGGGGCGGCCGGAACCGGGGCCGGTGCCGGGGCGGGACCTGGCACCGGAGGTGGAACGACCGGCGGGGCTGGCTGCACCGGAGGGGCGGGCACCTGAGGCTGAATCGGGGCCCCTCCAGGCACTGCTGGCGGCTGCTGAACTCCTATCCCTTGACCGGGGAGGGCTCCTTGCACGACCCTCATAGCGTCGCGAAATTGGTGCTGGAGATCGAGGGCCAACTCTCGTAGTTCTGCGGTGAGTTGGAGCCGTAGCTCTCCCATCATCTGGTCCAGTTGGGGCATCTGTTCCCCTCGGTACGGATCGGGCCCATACGGACCTGGTCTCTCTCCTTCGAAGGGCGGGCGACGCGGCTCTCCTCGGTAGATCGGCTCGCAGTCGTCTCCCAGGTAGCTCGGTCTCCCGCGATCTAGCGGGTCGCCAGGGAACGAAACCCGTGTCCCCTTCCGGTCGTGCACCCACGAATCCACGGTCCCACGACCGAACTGGCTCCAAGCGTACTTGGGGGTCACGCTCTGACGAGGAGGTAGGCGCGGGATGTAGTGAGCCCCCTGAGTCGTAGTCACCGGCACTTCTGGGGCCCCTCCGCCGCCTCCACCACCGTTCCCCGGATCCGTCGGGGTAGCGGGGACATCTTCGGGTGTAGGGATGGGGACCGTATCGTCGTCTGACATGGTCAGGAACGGTTAAGTCCCAGTCACAGATCTCTGACAATCTGTGAGAGTTCTGCTCAAAGTAGTCAAGGATCAGATCTTGGTTGGTTAACCACAGTTCTTTATTTCCAATCTCTACATTAGTACAGCATCTCGGATTATTGTCAGAGATGAGACAGATTATACAAGCGGGTCTATTATACCATTCCAAGGAGTTTGAATTACCCATAGATAGCCAATCCCCTGAAGGGAAAATTGGCGGGCTAAAAGGTGTCCTGACCGTTTGGTTCTCACAGGAAAAGAGTGAGGTGTTAGGCAGTAAATTTCCTCTCCCAAACCAGACCCCTCAGATGTTACCAGTTCACATAACAATCAATGGCTTCAAGGTTTTTACATATGATAAGAGATGAGAGGCATCCTCCCTTGAAGTTCCTGCCGGAGCAGCTGGAATGCGGAGGCAGGGATGTGAGGCCTCCTTGTTCTCGCAAATCACTGGTGTCACCCTCCCGGGCTGGACAAGAATTATTACCATACGGTTACATAGAATCCCAATACATGATAGATACATAAGGAAAGTAAAAGCATATATGAAAACTACAGAGAGGAGGCCTGATTAATATGTTGTCTGAATTAGCAGATTCTGACAAAGGTTCTCCAAAAAATCTACAAGAGACGTGGTGCTTAGGACCACAAACAAAGCAGCTCTGAAGATCCTGGGAGAAGAAGTAAAAGTGATGAAGGATATCCCATTTGAAATAAGGAAAAGAAGGAAAGCCTATGGAAAATTGACATCTTGGCTCCAGTCTGTGTCTATCATCTATCGTTGGAATACTCCAGAAGGACTATGCTTCAGCATCAAAGATAAGAAGTATAAGATTGACTCTGTTCAACAAGCGAAAAAATTTCTGGAAAAAAGCAAAGAGCAGAAAACTGGGAGAGACTCAGATGGTTCACTGGCCTCGCAAGAAAGCATGTATGGATTTGATAGCTCAAAGAGTGAAGAAGAAGTGTCTGACTCAGAAAAGGGAGCTGCAGCTCCAAAAATAGTTGAGACTGTTAAGACAAGAAGAGGACGAAAGAAGAAATAGTGATTAAACTGTTTTATTAAGCATTGCACTTATGTATTATAAATGGTTTAATTAACCGTATTTCTCTAGGTGGGCATGCCTGCCAAATAGTTTTGATATTTTTTATAGTAGCAGTAACAAGTAATTGAAATTTATCCAAGGTTCTAAATGCTTCATAATTATATTATGTAACAAGGTAGTATTAAGCAAATGATAAAGTACTCTCTGTATAAGATATATGTAGCTTAGATTGTAGCGTTATAGTTGTAGTTATAGAGAAAAATCAATAAAAATTTATTTAAAAAAACATATATTTATAGGTAGGAATTTTGGCTCCAATGTGCATCACTTTGCACTTGCCCACACTGAACATCATTTGCCACACTCGCCCAGCCTCAACAGATCCCTCTGGAGCTTCTCACAGTCCTCCCTGGTTTTCACTGCCCTGAACAATTTAGTGTCATCTGCAAACTTACCCACTTCACTGCTTACTCCCAACTCCAAATCATTAATGAACAAAGTGACAAAGTGACAACTCAGTTGGATCCTTTAGGATAGGAGTCCAGCTTTGCTCCCCCTCTTGCCTGCCACTAACTGGTACATAGAAGTCTGGGGACACCCCGTTGCAGGAATGAACAGTCATTTATAAACAATCCAGTCAAAGTTCTCTTGGCTGTTGCCTTGGTGCCATGCTGTCCAGTAACCAGTTAATATATCACTGGGCTGTACCAGGAGTTCCATGATTTGCAAAACGCTCCGAACTTTTAATCAGTTCCAGAGTCCAATCCAACATTCTTAAGGCCTGTATCCTGGTTTTACCTCCCCTTTTTGTAATTCTGCTGTGACAAGCAGGAAACTGGACCTCTCCTGGCCAGTGCACCTGCTTACAATCAAGTATTCCAGGCTGTTGCTTGCTGAGGTAGGTTGGGGTCCTGCCTTGGAAGCAGATCAAACCAGGGGTAAGGAAGCTAGCTTGCCATGTCAGGCTTGTACACACAAATGTTTCTCATGACATCTGTCTAGCAAAGAAGTTGTTTTCAATGTGGCATGGACCTTCCTGGTACAAAACCTGGGAGGGTTAGATTACTGTAATGAACTTCACATGGGGCTGCCCTTGTCTTCTGGACTAGATGAGTTGTCTTCATCTAGTCCAGAATCCTGATGCCTGCCTTTGATGGGCAGGTGGTGGCAGCTTCAATCTGAAGATTTCTGCGTGGGTTACCTGTTAGTTTTCAAGCCCAAATCAAGATTCCGGTTTTGACTTGCAAAGCCATAAACAGACTGTCCTGATTATCCTTGCACAATTAAAGCAACATCCAAGGATTTCAATCACACCTTCACAAATATGAAAAAGGAACAGTTTACGTTTCTGTTTTTCTACCTGCCTGCAAACGGAAAACCAACATGCCACCCATGGGGAATCTCAAGATACTGAAATACAGAACGGCAGCGTTTTACAGTGAAGTTAACGATGGTATCTTACTGGGGGTGCCTCCTTAGATTCTGATTTACAGTGCTCTCTTCTGGGACATTTGAAAGCGAATTACATTCTCATTTTGAGCCCTGAAAAATAAGCAGGCAAGAAATAACTGACAACTGTGGTGTCTGTGACAACTCTGTTCCTTCAGGCTGCCCCAATCCAGGACTCACCAGTGTGAGCAAGAACAGGAAAAAGTGGTTCCTGGTGTTCCAATAGAGAGAGAGAGAGAGAGAGAGCTGGACTCCTTAAACTGTGTGAAGCTCTGTTGCCTCCCTATTCTGACGCCCAGGGTCAAGAACACGACATGAACCAAACACGTACTCGAAGGAAAGACTCACACCAAGAGTGGTTGTTGCCAAGTCCTTGCAAGCTCTGCGGGACTCTCGCGGCCTCCCCCGCCCGGGCGCGCTGCCTCCGACTCTGCCAGGGGACCCAAAGCGCCGAGGAGGGGAGGGAGCAGCGCCGGGCCAAGTCACTCCCACCAATGCTCCCGCTAAGCTGTAGAGTCTTGTGAGCAGAAATTCTACCTTGGGAGCTACTGGCATTAAAGCGGTGAGCGAGTGATTTGGCTGCCGCATAACTTGGTTTGCTCTGGAGCCCTCCTTCCGGAGCGAAGGCGAAAATGTGTGAGCGGGAGGCTAAAAAACCGTGCGCTAGCTCACACTCACTCCGCTTAGAGGGAACTCCGCCTCCCACTCTCCCCGGCTGGGGAGGGAGCGGCACCCAGGAAGGGGATGGGCATTCCCCCCAGGAAGGTTTGCAACGATGGCCAGCCGCCTCTGGAGCCGGGGTGCTTTAGTATAAAACATGTGCCGTGTGTAATACTCGATGGTGATAAGACCTGGGGGGGGGGGGGGGGGTAATTGGCTTTTGCAAGGTCATCGGTGCTGACTTTAACTCTCGAAACCTCAAGACCACCCCCCCCCCCCCCACCCCCAAATCTTCCTGGTCTGGACTTGGTCTTCTTGCTCCTCGGACTTGCACCCGAGTGGCTCTTCTGCTGCAGGCCGACAGGGCGACCCTCGGAAACGAAATAATTACACAAACAGGGCACTATTTTATCAGCTTGTCTCAACAGTCAGACGGGTCGGAAACGGAGGGCAATAAATGTCAGTGCGTGGCCAAGCGCGCACTAACCGGGGGCGGGGGAGAAACGAGTCCCTGCCCGCGAGGCGCTTCCCTTCGGGAGTCCCCCGGCATGGCATCAGAGTGCCCAGGAGGATCCGCACATTGTGTTCGAAACGGGCATGAGCTGAACTTTATTCTTGGAGTCGGGGGTAGTCATTCATACGCATTAGTTAGTTCCTTGGGCACATTTTTAGACTGCTTTTGGGAGCTGAGTGAGAAACAGGCGCAGTTTAGGGCCCCCAGCCAGTCCCTCCCGCCTCGGCGGCGTACCGCTCGGCTTTAGGACCTGGCGGGAAACACTGAGAAGCCGCAGGTAGAGCGGCTACGGTTGTCATGGAGACAACTTCCGGTAAAACAAACCCTCAAGGGGCTGTGATTTACCGAGGCCGACGGGTGGCGTCGCTCTAGCAATTGGCGTCTCCATAGAGAAAGCGGCCGTGCACGTTCGCGTTGAAGACCCTTCGGTTTTCCACCGGAAGTGTCCTCTCTGGCCTTTTCTGTTTTGGTGCCCCGGTCTCTGTGCCGGCTCTTGCGGCGCGTCTGGATGACGCCATCACGGGCCGCGGCCGGGAGGTGGGCCGCGCGTGGTTCGTGGCCTGTCCGGCGACGGCTGCCATGGCGACCCTGGAGGGGCCTGTGGCGGCGGCGGCGGCGGCGGCGTCTCGCAAGCGGCGGCCCAAAGCGCAGTACGTGCCGGCGGCCAAGCGGGCCCGGCCGGGCGGGGCGCGGCAGCTGGAGGCCGGCATGTGCGGCATCCTCATCACCTGCAACATGAACGAGCGCAAGTGCGTGGCCGAAGCCTACAGCTTGCTGGGCGAGTACGGGGAGCAGCTGTACGGGCCCGAGCAGGTGAGTGGGCAGGAGTGAGGCGCAGATCGGTGCCCTGCGTGACGTGACCCCCTGGCCGCACTGGAGTCGCGCAGTCGGAGTCCAGCGAGTTAGGTGAAGATCTGCTGAATGAATTCGTCAGAGGGGAGACAGGGCTGAGGAGTGCCGGGGCGCTTCCAGCAATTCCAGAGCTGTCTTCTGCCGTAACCAGGAAGGAAGGGCAGGAGGTCTTACACCCCAAATGGCATCACGTATAGGTTACACATTAAAGGGTCTCCAATTGGTATCAAGCGGTTACCATCATACGAGCGTAATTTGACTCAGTGCATCGCTCAGTGGTGTCCGTAATTTCACTTGTTTATAGAACGCTGAGTTACTTCCCGGGAGTCGCAGATGGAGAGCTGGCGATAAGGAGCAGCCTTGCAGCTTCTAAATAGCATTTCATTCCTGTTGCATCCTAATTTCTTCTACAGAGGCTTCTAATAATACTTTTGCTTAGAATGGGTTCTTATACCAGAAATGCAATTATAAAACATATATGTTCTGCTATAAGTTTCTCTAATCAGAAGCTTCTCGGTTACATACCAGGATCTGGATCTGTTATGATTAAACTTTTGAAGGCACAGTGACAGCTGTCAATATATATATCAATGAGAAAGTGTCAGAAATCACATTCAGAAATCACGTTCTTTTTCCCTTGTCCTACAGGAGGCAGGCCAGAGGCCTCCTTGGTCCAGCAGCCAGATCTCCAAGCAGAAAGCCCCAGACCTTCTCGAACGAGATACAGAGCATGCAGGCAGTGCTTCCTCTAAGCTGTGGAGTCTTGTGAACAAAAATTCTACTTTGTGAGCTGCTGGCATTAAAGTTGTGAGCGGGCAATTTGGCTACTGCATAAATCAGTTTGCTCTGGAGCCCCATCCTTCCTGAGCTGAGACAAAAGTGTGTGAGCCTGAGGCTAAAAAACTGTGAGCTAGCTCACACTAACTCAGCTTAGAGGGAACACTTCATGGAGGTTCTGCTTAGTTATTGTACCAAGTAGCTGAAGAAGCTCTCCTAGTTCAGGCCAACCTAGAGAGGTGACATGGGGATTCTGTTTAGTTTTTAGCCCTTCTGTTGCAGAAGAAGAAACTGCTGGATCAAGCCAAAAGGTCCAGAATCTTGGTTTGCAACAGAGGCCAGCTTGATGCCTGCCAGCAGTGCATGGGGCTTTTCGGCAGTGAGGTACACTACCACTGGTCATGGAAGATCCATTTAGATGTCACAGTTAATAACAGAAGAAGTTCTGGTGGTTGAGGTGAAAGTGTGTGTATGGCCCAGTACCCTGCTATGCCACAGTGATCAACCAGATGTCTCTGGGAACCCCACAAAATGTGGCATGGAAGTTCTTCCCTATCTTAGAAGGAGCTCCATAAATGGGTTGCTATGTCTAGCGGCAGCATACCTCTCCGAATACCTGTGCTGGGGTCGGGGAACTTGGCCCTCCTTGCTCCTGCTTTATGGCCCTTCTGGAGCATCACCTTGGCTATGGTGGAAAACAGGGCGGTGGGCATTCTCCAATGCTTTGGGGTGGTTTGCTGCTTAAATGGACCTGTGATGCTTTCCCAGTTGGACTTCGAAACATTTGCAAGGCAGTGCTGTTTAGAAGCGCTTTCCCCCGCATTGTATTTGTTTGGGTCCTAATGAATGTTTTGTGCTTTTAGTTACGTAGTGAGAGGGAGGGCAGGGAGGGTTGCTTCAGTGCTTAATTCATGTGGCCCTTTTTTACACAACCAAGGAAATGCTGATTTCCACTTTGGGGTCAGGAAGCAATTTTTCTCCAGGCCAGTTTGGCCAAGGATCCTGGAGGTTTTTTGGTCATCTTCTGTGCGTGGAAGAGCAGTCGCTGCGGGTGTGGAGGGGGAGATATTTGTGAATTTCTTGCATTGTGCAGGGGGTTGGACTAAATGACCCTTGAGGTCCCTTCCAACTCTATGATTCTACCATGCAGCACATAATCATATTGAATCATAGAATCACAAAGTTGGAAGGGGCCATACAGGCCATCTAGTCCAACCCCCTGCTCAATGCAGGATCAGCCTACTTTGTCCAGCTGCTGCTTAAAGACTGCCAGTGTGGGGGAGCTCACCACCTCCCTAGGTAGTTGGGCAAATACACTTACTGTAAAAAAGTTTTTCCTAATATCCAGCCAGTACCTTTCTGCTCTTAATATAAACCCATTATTGCGAGTCCTCTCCTCTGCTGGTAACAGGAGCAGCTCTCTGTCCTCCTCTAAGTGACAGCTCTCAAATACTTCAAGAGAGCAATCATGTGCCCCCTCAACCCCCACTTCTCAAGACTGAACATTCCCAAGTCTCTCAGCCTTTCCTCACAGGGCTTGGTCCCCAGGCCCCCGATCATCCTCGTTGCTCTCCTTTGCACCCGCTCCATTCAGTCCATGTACTTTTAGAAGTGATGCCCCCAGAACTACACACAGTACTCCAGGTGCGGCCAGACCAAGGCAGTGTACAGCAACACTATGACATCTTGCGATTTGATGTTATGCCTGTTGCTACACCCCAAGATTGCATTAGCCTTTTTTGTTGCCGCATCGCATTGCTGCTCATATTTAACCTGCGGTCCACCCGTACCCCAAGATCTTGTTCAGACACCCTGCTACCCAGAAGTGTACCCCCCACCCAGTATGCATGTTCCTCGTTTTTGTTATCCAGATGTAGAACTCGGCACTTATCCTTATTAAATTGCATCTTGTTCACATCTGCCCACTTTCCCAGTGTGTTCAGATCTCGTTGAGTTCTATATCTTCTGGTGTGTTTGCTGCTCCTCCCAGTTTGGTGTCATCTGCAAATATGGCTGTTTTTATTTTAGCAGTTCCCTCTCTGATTGTACATTATGATCTATCTTGGGGCCTGCTGAGTGGACAAAGGCCGTGTGCAAATATTTTAATACCGAGTTCTGGCTTTGGTAATTCTCTGATGGTGGCACAATGCTGTGTTGTGTGTGAGCAGTTCGTAGAGCAGGAGGACAGCAGAGGGTCAGGAAGCGAGGAGGAGGCAGAAGAGGAAGATGATGCCGAAGCTGCTGTGAAGAAGGAAGTCGATCAGATCCGTGCTTCGACAGAACAGAAGCTGAGGCGCTTCCAGTCGGTGGAGAGTGGCGCCAACAATGTTGTTTTCATCCGGACGCTGGGCGTAGGTGTGTACGTGAGCCGTGGAAAGTGACTGCGTAATGAACATACATTGTCAGCATGAGCTGGCAACAGACTACTCATGTTCAGCATCTCTGTGGGGAAACTCCAGTATTTGCTTTCAATGAACTGGCCTGCGCCTGAAGACAGGTTACAGCAATATAAACGTAACAAAACCCATAAAAAATTCACATATAAAAACCTAGCAAAACTAGGCTGAGGAGTGAACTTTAAAAGGGGCCTTGCAGAATAAAGGAGTCTCCAGCTGGACCCAGGAAGGGGGCAGCAAGGAGATCATACCTGGGTGGGGTGGGGTGGGGTGGGGGGAGACCCCCCCCCCTCAAAAAAAAGCTGTTGCGGGTGCTGAGAATGCCGTGGAGAAGGTTCCCTCGGGGCACACTCCAGCCATTGTGTATCCCTGCCAAAAACCTTCCTTATCTTGAATCCAGGCCCTGCACAGAGTTGAATGTTATGACCAGCACTTTGCAGCTCAAAGCTGGTGAGATTTGCCTGGAACAGCTGCAGTGCAGTCATTGTGATGGGTGTTTGTTACTAGTGTAGCCAGCTGCCACAGGCTGGATCTGCTAAATTTTACGAATCATCTGCAGGGAAAATGCCTTGTGAAAGTCTAGCCTGGATGTCCCTCAGACATTTGTGATTGCGGTCAGGGCTGCCTCTTCTGGAAACAGTCACAGTTGGTGCTGCAGATGGAACCTGAAAGACCCTCTTTCGGACCCCTCCATCACCCAGGCATTTGGGGGCTTTCAGTTTTGGGGAGTCCAGTTCAGTGCAGGTTGACACTTGTTTGAGGATCAGCACAGTTGTCTATCTGCAACATTTCTGTACTGTCTGGATTAAGTGTTAGTTTTGGTCTCTTCCAGCCCCTCACAGTCTCTGCACGTCTGTCACAGGTCAGGTTTCTTTTAAAACTCTTGGCACTACACCTCTTTCCCTGATCAAAATGGTCCTGCCCTGTGGCTGCTTTTAAGCCACGGTGCAGGGGAAAAGCGGGTTACAATGCCACCTCCCTCCCCAAACTAAAAAGAGCCAGTGGGAGGACAGACTTATTATCATTAATATCTATAGTGTACTAGGCATGGTACTGGCAAAAAATAAACAGATCTTTTCATTTGTAAAAAAAAAATAATGGAAGGAACAGAGGCTAAAAGAGAAAAGGGGAAAAATTTGCATTGGCTGTGTGGGGTTAGAACAAAAGTTGAAATGTTCTTTTGTAGTTAATATTTGTGTGTGTGTGTGTGTAGCACTCTTTCTTTTCTGATCTGCTGCAAGTGTTGCTACCTGTAGTTTTTCTTACGTTTTTAATTACTGTTTGTTTTAGGCCGTTTGGGGTTTTTCTGTTCTTAAAGGTTTTGCTGGTTACTTTAGCCTTGTTGCTCTATGTTTCCCATTAAGTCTATGGAAAATGCTGCTTTCTTCTTGCAGAACCCGAGAAGTTGGTGCATCATATCCTGAAGGACATGCATGCCACCAAGAAGAAGAAAACCAGAGTGATTCTGCGCATGTTGCCCGTTTCTGGCTCCTGCAAAGCCTTCCTGGAGGACATGAAGCGTTACACGGAGACCTTCTTTGAGCCCTGGTTTAAAGCTCCCAAGAAGGGCACTTTCCAGATTGTGTACAAGGCTCGCAATAACAGCCACCTGAGTCGGGAAGAAGTCATCAAAGAACTGGCAGGTATGCGCTTTGTTTGTTGAAGTGAGATTGCAAGATGGAGGGGCCATAGCTGAGTGGTAGAGGAGCTGCTTTGCACATAGAAGACCAGGTTCAATCCTCGGCATCTCCAGTTCACGAATCACATGCAGCAGGTGTTGGGGGGGGGGCTTTATCCGCCTGAGACATCGGGGAACAGCCTCCAGTTACAGCAGAAACAATATTGTGCAAGGAATACTCATGGTCCAGCTTGGTTATATGCCAGCTACCTATGTTCAGGGTGGAATATGGGCTAGAGGTGAAACAAGATTCCAGACTGATTTGAAGCTTAACCTTTTGCTTTTGCAGGGGTGGAAAATGATCAGAAAATCAGTAAGAGTCAGTTTTTTCGACTTGGTCAGTAATGTGTCAGTTTTTTTAAAAAATTGGTTAGCAAAGTCAGGATTTCTTTGATTTCTGTGAATGCAGTTTGTGCTTTTTTGTTTTCATTCCTGCATTTTGGGGGAAACAGGATGCCTTCTCAGTGAGAAGACAGATCGTTTTCAGTTCAGTTATGAAGTCCTTTAAGGACTTTGTTCCTAAGAGTAAAAGTGATTTGGTGAAATTTTCCACAAAGTATAGAAACATAATTAACCTCTTAAAACATGAGACAATGAAAGCAGAGGTGATGTTTTGTTGCACGGGTGCCCATTTATTTACAAAGTTCAGTGGCACGTTCCAAAAAGGAGCCTTGGGTGCATGTGAGGTGCCGTGAACTAAAAACACTCACAAGAACCACAGTGAATCGTGTTTGTAAGAGTTCAGCACCATTGTCTCTTGAAGCTCTCAGTGATGAGCACTGCATACCTGTGAAGGAAGTAAATCCGTGAAAGTAGAATCCGTGATGAACTGAAAAAGCTTTCTGAAAAGAAACAGCTACTCTTTTTAATGGGAGCAAAAAAACATTTCATAGCAGCTTGCAAACATCTTTTACTCCAGTCATCTTTGGACAAGCCCATCCTCAAATATCTTCAATGTTTAGCTCCGGCACAGAGAGTCAAGGAAGGAACCCACAAGGATATAATGAAAGTAGTAGCAGCACTCCTGATGGATATTCTACTGGACATGATTGCGGATGAATGGGAACTTCTTAGACTTGAAGATGAAACTGCCAGTGAAACGTGCCACATAGATACATACTGGAATCAGTTCTTTGAAAAGACAAACCCATCTGGAGATCCAGAATACCCACTGGTTACCAAGGTGGTGAAAGCAGCCTTATCATTATCGCATGGTAGTGTGGACATAGAAAGAGGGTTTTCAAAGTCTGGATGCGTTTTGACCAATGAAAGGGCCAGCATGTCAGAGAGAACTTTGAATGCCCACCTGATGGTCAAAGAAACTTTATATCATGTATACGTAAACAAGGTATACCATGTTAATATCACAGAGGAGCTTTTACAGATGGCAAGAGCAGCTCATGGTCATTACAAGCAATTCTCATTAAAGAGAAGAAGCAAACAGAAAAGAAAAGAAAGGGGAAAGGCAGAGGGGTTAGAAAGGTTTAAGAAGATAGACAGTGAAAAGGATAGTATACAGGAGAAGGAAGCAAAACTGAAAAAGCTGAGACAACAGAACGAGAAGAGGATGATTGCTCGAACATTGCTAAGCGAGTCAACCAAACATGTAAGGGAGGCTGCTGAGAAAAAGGATATTGTGGGATTCAGCATGGTACAGCTCATGCTAGAAGGAGTGGAGAAAGTAATGGAAGAAGAGGACAAGAAAAAATGCTTGCGGATGCAGTGCAGAAAACTGTTGAGAAACGAAAAAGTTTGTTAGTATATTCTGTTTTCATCAAAAAACCACAGATAAAGTAAAAGCAACAAATCTTACCTTACAATAATTATGTCCTATTGTCATAATGATTATTTTATGTATGGTTTTAATATGTTTTGCTGTTTTATTATCTGCAGTATGTGATTATTTTTAAAAGGGAATCTTTTTTTGCCTTAAATTTTGTACAATAATGAAAACATTGTCTTATTAATGGCTATGGGGATGGTGGAGGCCAGATAATAATCATTTTTAATGAAGTCTTAGTTTTACTTTTCAAACGCTAACTTATCAATAGGCTGACATTAAATTGTTCAGTAATTTGTCAGTTTTTTGGAATTTTGGTCAGTAAAATCAGTATTTTTGACCCTCTGACTAGTTTCCAGCCCTGCTTTTGAGAACAGGTTTAGAGGGATTGTTTTAAAGCCTTCAGCTTGGGGGGTGGGGGGAGTTCAAAAAGGCCTTGGGTCATTTGCTAAGGATTTCGAGGGGAAAATAAGTAGCTACAAGCACTGTTGGGCAGAAACAGATTCTGATACTTCTTTGTGTAAATGGAGGTCATCTGTGGGCGCAGTAACTTCTCTCGCAGAAGGTTCCAGTGTGGCAGGGGATGGGCATCTTTTGGGCGCGTTATGGATGCAACAGCCAGGGGAAGGGGGGAGAGGGAAACACACACACAAAAGGGGGAGCATGTGATGTTGCTGTGCCGCTTCTGGGTCTAATCCAGAAGTGACAATGGGTAGCCCTGGGGACTATGGGAACATATGGTAAAACCCTAGATTGTCCAGCAGTTCCTAGATACCTGTTGCCCTTCAGGGTTGTACCCAGAAGTGAGGTGCTGGCACAGAAGCTGACAGCAGTTTTATTTTTCTCCCTCGCCACTCAGTACAGCGGTGGCAATGGCAATCAGCAGGAGGCAACCCAACTCTCACACCTCAAACCCAACTCACACACCTCAAATAATAACTTGTCAAATATAATGCTGAGATGGACTGCACTTTTTAAGAGTCTTTAAAAGTGTTGTACATAAAACTACAGGACTGTGAAGGGTTAATACTTCACAGAGCCAGGAAACCTTGAGTTTGGTGTGAGAGCCAGTTTGGTGAAGTGGATAGGACCGCAGACACTAATCTGAGAGAACTGGGTTTGATTCTCCCACTCCTCCACATGCAGCTGCTGGTGTGACCTTGGGCCAGTCACAAGTTCTCTCAGAGCTGGTCTCTCAAGGGCAGTTCCTGAGAGAGCTCCCTCAGCCCCACCTGCCTCACAGGGTGTCTGTTGTGGGGAGGGGAAGGGAAGGGGATTGTAAGCTGCTCTGAGACCTCTTTGGGTAGTGAAGGGCGGGGTATAAGTCCAATCTCCTCCTCTTCTTCTTGAGTGATGGGCTATTCCAGGCAATTTGATTGGTTGGCATCAGCTGAGCAAAAAAAAGTCTGGTGAGCACTGGATGCTGCAGAGAGGCAATTCTGATTCCTGCCTTAACTGACAAGACATCTTAGCCCTGACAGAAAAGGGGCTTTTGTGCTGGCAAAGCCAGAATTCATCCGTGACTGAATATAGTCTTAGCTCAGCATTAGCTGAGAGCAGTTTGAACACAGACAGGGAACTGGGGGAATATTTGGCAAGGTGGTCTGGGTAGCATAAGAAGTCTCCCATTCAGGCCAAAGGAAAAGGAGATAGATCTTCTAGGAAGAGAAGAACAGTCCCTTCCCAGTCAAACAGTAGAGTGCCCTGTTCTAGTGTGACTGCAAACTGCTTGTGGAGACGTAGAAGTCAGCTAACAGCTCAAGAAGATTTCTGGTGTTCCAAGAGAAGGGTGCTGGGAAGAGAGCACCAGCCTTCTGGGCATCAAAAGCGTTGACTATGACACGAATAAAGTGAGCTGGAGAGGTTTGGGGAAACCCAGGAACCAAAGCCTCTCGAAGTAAAGCATTATAGTAATTGTGAATCATTGAAGAAACTCTCATTAGCCTGATCTATAAGAACAAGAGTTTGTGCTTATACTATTTTTACTTCTGTATTTTCAACCCCTGACTTCACCTAACCTTTCCCCTTGATGTTAAGTGAAACCTGTTATTTTTTACTTTTAAAAAGCTTTTCAAGTGCCATTTTCTGTCATTTGAGTTAAAGGGAGACCCTAACCCTTCCCTCAGGTCCAGGGCTGAGAAAATAGCCCTGACATATTAGTGATACACAGAGTGGGACTGCAGAAGCTATTTTATAAAGAATACACACTATCAGGGCTGCTCAGTCAGTGAAGGGCTGCAAAAGAAAAATGGAGGGAAAATCTTGCTTCAAAGGGAGGGAAGTGGACAGGGTCTGTCATAAATGCAGTCTCTGCTTATTTGCTTAAAAAAGGAATTCATTGGAAATATAGATACTGGAATTTTGCAGGCAACTCGTAATTAAAGGAGTTTGTTTGAGTTCCATGAAGGTAGTCTGCCATAAAACAGTGACCCTGAGAATCGCATTGGTCTCTGAGGTGGGAGTGGACTCAGGGGAAGCTGTTTCAAAGCAAGCAAGCAAGCATTGGCTCCACTCCAGTCTGTGATCTGGGTATCAGCAGGGCTTCTTTATGGAAGGTTTCATGATGTGATCAGCCTTGCGATTGCAACACTTGCCCTAACTTCTGGTGGTGAGACATTTGAAAATTCTACTATTAAGAGCAGTTGCTGGGTGGTGACCTGGGTCCTTTGTGAGCCCCCGTGTGTCTTGGTGAGTGGTGGTCTCCGCCTGCCTCCGGGTTTGTTGAGTCCCATGTTGGCTGACTTTGTTGTCTGGTTTGTCATGGTGACAAAGAGAAGTTGAGGTCAAGGCTCACCATCCCAGAATATCTGCAGTAGACCTTTAGGCCCTGCCGCTGGGAGTGACAGGCAAGAACCTGTCAAAATGCGCCCCCCCCATCTCCGCTTCCTCTTGGGTCTCTCCTCCCTGCTGCCATGGCTGCCTCTCTTCCCCACTTCCGTCTCTTCCCTCCTTGTTGCTGCCACTTCCTCGTCATTTGCTGCCTGCTTGCTCCTACCACTGTCCTCTTTCGCCCACCCGCTGCGGCTGCCTTCTCTGCTACCCACTCCTCTCCCTCCATAACCTTCCTTGTCCCCACGTCTGTCTTTCTTTTTTCATTTTCAAGATTTTTTAATTAATTCTAACAAAAACATACAACACATTTTTTGTCGTATGAATAGAACACATTATGTGGTTTATAAGCACAGCAATCATATAACTACACAGCTAGTACTATATTCTATCAAAATTTTTGCAAACACTCCAACATAACAATAGCAATTGATGTGTCATAGTGAAATAGATACAACATGTATAACACACAACAAATATAAGCAATAACAGTGAGAAAGTGAATTATATTTGAGTATCAAAAAAGAAACCCTAACCTCAAAGCCATTTGTGTAATTGAGACCATTCAGAAGAGATAAAATTTTGTTGAGATAAGTATTCCAATACCGGAAATCATTTTTCAGTAAATGTGATTGAGTAGAGTGTTGAGACATATAATTCAATTTCTTTGTGACTGCATCCATAATATAATGGTTCCATAGTTTCCGAAAGCAGACCTCCACATTTGGTGCCTTAGTGTCTTTCCACTAAGATGCAATAGCTGCCTTAGCAGCATCGAACTTGACTTCGATATCTTTCTTCCCTGCCTCTCTCAACAATGCTGCCTTGTTTTCCTGGAATTGCTAAGGGACCCACTAAAAGGTGGCTGGTCTCGCAGTGTGGCGTCATGTGATGTCGTTTTTCAGCAGTTTCAGTAGCGAAGCCCCTTTGCCGTTTTAATTTTTAAAAAAAATTCTGAAAAGCTGAGGGATTCCCCTGGGTTTCATCACCCCTAGTGTGGACTTTTTGATCTGCAGTCTGGGTCTGCATTCACACCTGGGGGTACACATCTGTTCGAAGTGCTTCCCGTATAATATCTCCTTAACTGTTACAACGAGTCTGCCAGGGGGGAGGGGGAAGGGGGAAGGTCATTCATGTGACCACTGCACTGCAGATAACTCTGGAAGGCTGAAAGGGCAGTGGCTTCCTCAGAGCTGCCTCGTGAATGGCATCATTGTGCTTCAGACTTCCCCGCTGGCCACTGTGCTGCTCCAACTGTAGCGGATCAGCCATGTGGTTCCACAGATCTACCTCGTGGGTTTTTCTCCCCACTCACTTCTCAGAAGAAGAGCAGGCCTGCTGGGTGAGACCTGTGGTCTGTCGAGTTCAGCAGCCCTGTTTCCCATGGTGGCCAGACAGGTGTTGTGGGAAGCCCGCAGGAGAGACCGAGAGGCCTCTTGCTTCCTAGCAACAGGCACTCAGAGGCAGACTGATTCCAGACCTGGGGGTTCATTTAGGCCTCATCATGGCTCACAGCCGTCAGGGTACCTGGGCCTCCCAGCATTTACCTAGTTCCCTTTTTAAAGCCATCTGAGCGATCAGTTGTTGAGACAACAGGTGGCAATGAGTTCCAGAAGATGTGTTTTGTTTTGGGGGGGGGGGTTGTGTGTGTTTTGGGTCCTTTTTGTCTGACACAGCTTTGCTGCCCATCAGCTTCAGTGAGTTCTAGCAGTGGAGGAAGGAACAAATTATCTCTCCCGTCTCCTCACTGTTCATAGTTCTATAAATCTCGATCTTGTGCTCCCCCCCCTCCAAAAAAAATCATCTTTCTTCTTTTTTTGCAGGCGTGGTCGGCCATCTCAATCCAGAAAACAAAGTTGACCTGAGTAACCCGGAGTTCACCATCGTGGTGGAAATCATTAAGAACATCTGCTGCTTGAGTGTGGTGGAGGACTATGTTCTCTTCCGGAAGTACAACCTCCAGGAGGTGGTGAAGGGCAGCCCAGGGGACAGGCAGCCAGGAGCCCCAAAGAAGGGGCCGCAGGAGGGCAGCTCGGAAGGAGCCGGCCCGGCCGAGGAGAAGACGGAGGGCCAAGACCCTCCCGGGGAGACGGCCAAGGAAAAGGCCAGTGACAATCACAAGGATGGTGACCATTAGAGGGCTTTGCGAGAGAGAACCCAAAGGACCACAGACTGTTAGAAGATGAGCCAGTTGCTCAGGGTGGGGTGGGGGGTGGGGGTGGGTTAACTAGTTGTAAGCTCTCCAGGTGGTGCCCAACAAAAGTTGGACACTGCTGAGGGCACCACAATAGAAGACACGTTGTCAAAGTCTTGTTTGCAGTGTTCCTTGGGACGAACTCTTCTTGTGTGGGGACCCCTTGTGAGTATTAAAGGTTTATGTTTTGATGCTCTGTTTCCTGTGGGCTTCTGGAGCAGGTGCTAAAATGCAGCTGCAACCTCTGAGGCCTGGTTGTTTACCACCAGATGTCCTATTGCTTCACACCGGTATAGGGTTTTTGTGCAGCTCTGGTTGGTAACGGCTGCTTCTGGTGCTGCTGCCGAAGTTTGCTCTCCCCATGCTAGGGGTACCAGCTCTGGCTGCTTGCAAAGCCTGCCTGTTGTTCAAGGTGAGGACAGCAGCCCCTGAAATCCTCTCCAGCCAGGGGAAATGGTTACCTGCTGCTCTGCTGTGACCTTGGCACGGGGCCGAGTGAAGGGCTAGGAAGGTCTTCCTTCTTTCCTAGCAGTGGCCTGCTCTTGACCCATTGCTAGACAAGCAGGTAAACTGGGATGGAGCCCCACAGCAGTCATAATCCCATGAGTGCTGTGGGGCACTGAGGGCCTCCTTTGTGCCCACGCTCAGGCTTTGGGCAGTCCAGGCCATGTGCTGATTTATCCAAGGCCAATGACAAGGCAGTTGGGGCTTTCCTACCCCCTAGTTGTTCTCACGTCTTGTGCAGCAAGTTTTGGACATCCAAGGCTCCAGCCTCAAACGGATGGGCTGTGTTGCAGGTTTCGCTGAGCTTTATCCCAGTGTATCTTCTGAACTGGGATTCGGATTTCTGAACGGCCATCAATTCAGAGAACCTTGTTTCAGGAAAAAAGCAGTGTGGATTTCAAAGAATAAACATGCAAAGGGTTCTCAGCTTTGGCAAATGTTTTAAATGCTGGCATAGAAGTTATGTATTCAGAATGCACCCTGGAGGCTGCCCTTGTTTTAGACGACACGAGATAAGAGAATGCAGGCCAGCTGAGCAAATTGGGCAACTCCCCTCTCTCTCTCTGGGGCCGTTCTGTTTGTTTCACGCGCTGCCAAACAGTGAAATGTCTTTGGAATCTAGTTTTCTAAGAGAATCCACTCTCCATTATGGGGAAATTCCGGGGGGGGGGGAATCCTTTAGGACTAGTGCCACTCTGACTTAGATGGCTCACCAGGTTCTCCGTCAGGGTTGTTCTGCCACACAAAGCCACAGTTCTGACATCATCACACCCAAACCAGGTCACTGTGTAAAGAAGCCTGGCAGGGGCCTTGAAGTCCTTCTGTTGGTATGCTGAACAGACTGGGCCACTTCAGAGTTCAGATAAAAATCAAACTTTAAAAGTTGCCCTAAATGTTGTAAGTGGAAAACTAGCACCGCAGGGTTTGGTGTTGGACTCAAACTGTTTTCCCTACTAGAACAAAGCTTGGGCTCTGGCACCTTTAAGACCATCAAACTCTGTTTCTGGGCAGAAGCTGTTGTGTGCTAGCACCCTTGGGAGTGTGCATGCACACAAAAGTTTATATGCAGGATTAAACTTGGTTGGTCTTCAAGGTGCCACTGAGTCCAAGCTTTGTTTTGTTGTTTCAGACCAACCCAGCGACCCACCTGAACCGTTCGCCCTACTGTGCTAGCTTCCATTTTAACCTGCAACGATTTTTCTTTTTTGCATGCAGGGAGCATTTTAAAAATGGCACCCCCACTACACCTGTGTTCTGAAATTGCACCAACTCATTCTGCTGCTTGGATAGACCGGGCTTCAGTTCCACTTTGGCTTTTTTGCCAAGTTGGTGCTTTGCCCCTTGCATCCCAATTGGAAGCTGCAGTTCTTTCCTGTTCACAAGTCGTACTTTCCAGGTCCGGTGTAATGGCCGACTGTGATTTGCTGGAAACTGGGAAGTAACTACTGTCAGGCACCCAAGGGTCCAAGCAAAGCATTATGGGAGGGAGGTTCGAGTGGTCTCCACTTCCCCTTCTCGTGCACCATTTTAGCAAGCCAAGAGGGGCAGGCAGGATAATGCTGAGGCCCTCTCTGTGGTCCAGGTGTGGCAGGCATTCTCTCACAACCCCTTGGATGAAAGGGATGCAGGGGAAGAATGGAACAAGCTGAGGTGCATCCCATTGTCTTTCCTTCCTGATTTCCCAGACAATTCCCCCCCCCCCCCAAGAGATTGCAAACTGATTCACTCTGGAAGGAACACTGCAGTTTCTTTGGGGGACAGGAAGATGAATTCAGATATCAAAACCAACGTCTACTTGTCTGTGAAGAACAAGAACACAGCTAGCTTGCTGGGTTCAAGCGTTCCCTCGCTCTTCCTTTGGCAAATTGGTCTTAGCTGACATTTGTACACAGCTGATTCCCTTTGCACTCCCCTGGCTGCCTCTTGGCGGCTCGTGAAAACTGGAAGCAGCAGCCAGTGTAGCTCTGCAGTGCCAGGAAGCAGTTGCAGGCTGCTCCTTCCTTGGTGTTACAGCCACAGGGATACCAGTGCAAGTGATGGTGTCGCTGCTGCATGTCTGCTTCCATGGGAGGGACGAAGCAGCTGTGACTTGCCTCGGTGAGTGGCAGAATGCATCTACAGCAGGAGATTGGCGTGTCTTTTTAAAAAATGACTTATACCCTGCCTTTCAAACAGAATTTCCCAAGTGTCTTCTAGTAACTAGGTGCAAACGTGTTTTTGAGGGATTTCCCCATCCGCCCAAGCAACGTTTTTGGGGGACTTCAGCTTTTCATTTGGCTTTGGAGCATCTTCCTAGAAAAGAATCCTTGTAGTTTCAAATATCTAGCAAGAGGTAAAATGTTTCTGTTTTGTATATTGTCTTGTGTACCTTGCTTTTTTTTTAAAAAAAAACCATAAATGGTTTTGTTTCCCTTTGAAACTGGCCTTTGTTGGTGAATTTTCTGCTTACCGGGGTTTGAACTTTGTAAAATATGGACTAAAAATAATGCTAGGTTTCTCTAACATTTTGGGTTTTTTTACAAACTGACTGTAGCACAGTTGTCTGACACAAGTGTGGGTTGCTGGTCCAAGGATGGTCTGTTCTGACTGGCAGTGGATCTCGCATCACCCAAGAGACTGAGATCTTTGAGCACAGACCCTCTCGAGTTCAGTCCCTGACAGCTCTGGTTCTGGAGGCTCGGCAGCAAGGGCTGGGGAAGGCTGTTACCAACTTAAGGCTCTGGAGAGGCACTGCAGGTGGTCGAGAGTATTCTGTGCACGTAGGCAGTGATCCGTCCATTTTAGTGGTCTGTCCTCGTGTGAAGAACTTTTATTTTGGAGTTCTCTTCCACCTTTCCATCAGTGTGCTGGCAAATCAAAGTTGTACAAACAAATTCACATCCAGGTTGACGCAGTAGAAAATTGGGAAGGAGCCAGTTGTCTTTACAGATGGGAATTGGGGGCTCAAGTCGTCATGTAAGGGGACTGTAAATGGAGTGTTGTCTGCCCCCCCCCCCCACTGTTCTGGAAGGGGGTGCAATCAGTACCAGCAGCAGGAGGGCAGGAGTAATCTGTGGTGCTTCCCTGTGGTCTGGGCGGCTGTGTTTCCTTCAGGTGTCTTCAAGTAAAGCACAAATTTTAGATTTCTGTTTGTGCGTGCCTTTCTGTGACCATATCCCTTCTAACACAGCCTTTCAGTTAACACTAGAAATTCCCCATAAGGCTTCAGATCACAAGGAACTAATTTAGAAGTCAGTCTTCGTTTAACATCTTCCCCACTTTCCCCCCTCAAAAACTCCTAACATACAAAACGGCATACACTTATTGCAAATATTTGGTGCCTCCTTGACCTTCGCTACCTAGATCTGACCAGGTTGGTGGAAGACTTCTACCATGTGTGAGTGCCAAGCTACATCTGTCCCCATTCCTTTTTCCTTAATTCATTTCTTCTGATTTTGCCACTGATGGTTTTTGGCAGCTGTTGGACAAACTCCACCTGATTGGAGGAAAAAAAGGAAAGGCAAGACAGTCACAGAATTAATAAGAGATGTTTGTTTTCAGAATGGGCAAGTCTTAAGTCTGTTTTCTAACCAATAAAGGAACGAAACTCTTAGAATAACTTCTTTTCAACAAGAGTATCATTTCTTAAAATTCTAGCCTTCTTAAGGAGTTCACAGCTGTGAACATGGTTTTCCTTTTGCTATTTTATCCTCATGACAGTCCTGTGAGGTAGGCGAGGCTAAGCAAGAATGACTGGCCTGAGGGTTCCCTTATCAGAATTCATAGCAGTGGACGGGGTTGGAAACCTGGCTACTCAAATCCTTGTCCAATACTCTTGGTTCACCACCCACCAGGAGTAGATAAATGCCTTTAATCCCAAAACCAAAACAGGGCTACCTGTCACACGTGGTGTGGTGTGGGACTTTGACAGAGGAGGCCTGGGATCAAACCTCTGCCCATCCATGTACCTCCGTAGGTGACCCTGGGGCCAAGCACTGGGCCCAGGGGTCCGTTGGAGCGGGAGCGCACAGGAGCACAGCTCCGGGAGTGAGGAGCCCAGGGGGCGGGCACATGACCAAGCCCCGCCCCCTCCTCGGCTTCCCCCAGCAGTGCAGAGGCACAGCGCCCTGGGGAAAGCCCTGCTAGGGTCTTTATTGTTTTTAATGTTTTGTTTTAATATTGATAAGTTTATCATTGTTCCTTTTATGACTGTGTGCTGCTTTTCCAGAGACTTGCTCAAGGTGGCATGTAAATTTTCTAAGTATACCATTTTTTATCTGGGCACATGGCACATAAGTACTGGAGAAATTTCACCAACCCTTCAGCAGCTTCCACCCCATCAGTTTGGTGTAGTGGTCAGGAGTTGGACTCTAATCTGGGAGAACCGGGTTTGATTCCCCACTCCTCCACATGCAGCAGCTGGTGTGACCTTGGGCCAGTCACAAGTTCTCTCAGAGCTGTCCTCTCATGAGCAGTTCTCAAAAGACCTCTCTCAGCCCCACCTACCTCACAGGGTGCCTTGTTGTGGGGAGGGGAAGGGGAAGGGATGGGTGGTGCGCATGTCCTGGGTATCTCAAGTCTACTTGAAACCTGGTGGTTTCAAGGGAGCAGGAAGAGAATGAGGGTGTGTTCTTGACGCTTATTTTTATTGCACAAAGTATTGGATGGGGAAGGGAATAGAGGAAGAGCAGGTCAGTTTCACTCACCTGTGGAGTGGAGCCTGAGGGGTGGGTGTTGCCTTCTGACACACTTCCGGCATGTTAGGGGGTGTGGCATATGCAAATGAGCTATGCAAATGAGTTATTCTAATGAGGTCCTGCACCTCTTTTTCTACAAAATGACCCCTGACTGGGCCCAAGCCTAACACCCCTCGGAGGCTTATTGCAAAGACGGAATGGAGAAGGAGAGAACTAAAGCAATCACTTCCATGGATGGAAGGCTACAGACGCTGAGTGGAATAGTTGGATACAAGCCCATCTGTAGGTAACACAACCGTCACAGAGCAGCACAGAACAAACACGGGAAACCGTGTGACATGATTGTGCCCTGGAGCCCCCTCTGTTCTCCTCAGCGCCTGGAGCACCTTCTTTTTGGGTGAAATCAGCCCTGGCAGCCCACTTGCATTGCAGGCTTAGTGACTCCAGTCTAAATGTGCTGGCAGGGAGCCCCTCTGTGTAGGATTGCACTGTTTACGCGCTCTTTTCTGGCAGGCTGCTGGGCCCATCACAGGCCAGGCCCCCAAATCCACTGCTTGGGGTTGCTAGATCCCCCCTGGCCACTAGTGGGGGAAGTGGGTGGTAGGGCTGCCAGATCCAGGCTGGGAAACTCCTGGAGATTTGGGGGTGGAGCCTGGGGAGGACAGGGAGCTCAGTGGGGTACAGCGCCATGGAGTAGTCTGGAGACAAGCTGTAATTCTGAGGGATCCCCAGGTCCCACCTGGAGGGTGGCATCCACTCTTAGTGCAGGCTCCTTCCTTGTCCTGCCTTCTGTCTCTTCATCAGAGCAGCAGCAGCACAGAGCTGGCCTCTGGGGGCCGTACTACATCCCCCAGGATCCTTCAGGTTGTGTGTTTGCCTTCATCAACGCTGACCTTCACCTGTTGAAGAGCTGGCTCTTCATTGGGAAAGCCTGGGCCTCTGAAGGGTGCAGTTCGATGCAGGCTCTTCAGTTGGAAGAGTGCGCAGGTGGAGATCAGGCCTCCGCTAGGCCAGGGAACTGCAAGGCTTTGCAAAGGGAAGCAGGCGGACCAAGAGGCCCAAGGCCTCCAGACAAGCTGAAGGACAGGCGTCCAGGCACTGGTATTGCCTTTGCCCCCCGGACCTTATTCCAGACAGTGTGGTGAACAATGCACAAGTTACTTATTGCAGGCAATAGCTCCTGTTCAGGAGCAGCCATTTTGTGAAGAGCTTCCACTGGTCGCTGGTCTGCCATAACAGTAAAGATTTTTCGACCTGGAAGCGTCCTAGCCGGCAGAATTCTTGGTGTGTGTGTGTGTGTGGGGGGGGTGTCAGCTCCTCAGTTATACTTTTTTAGAGGGGGAAAGAAGTCTCCATCATTTTAAGACAGCTCTTCTTTTCTTCCTCCCTGCCTGCCTTTTTCTTCCTTTCCCAAACTTCTCTGTCACTCTCTCTCCCCACTCCCACCCTTTATTTTCTGTTCCTTTCTTCCTCTATCTCTCTTTCTGCTTGTTCTCATTTTCTGTTCACTGTTGCCTGTTTTCTTTAGGCTGCAGAACATTTTGGGATGTGGGGCAGGCGGCTGGGGGGTGTAGATTAAGTCTTGCGGGTGCTATGCTGAACGCCTTGGGTGAAAGGACAACAGTGAGTAATAAAAATAAATGGTGTGCTCGTACGGCAGTTGTGTTTTTCAAAACCATGGGAGCCTTGTGGCGTATTAATAAAGACTAAGATTTACTTTGGCAAAAGCCCACTGTTAACTGCTGCATGAGTTCCTCATTGTCCATTATAGCACTGTGAACTTAGGCAGATGATGAGAGGGAGGGCAGGAAGTAGGGCTGCCAAGTCAGCCCGGGGGGCGGGGGATCCCCCGCTACAGGGGTTCCCGATCTGCCAGCCAGCATTTGGCCGGCGGGGGGAACCCCACCCCCAAAGTCGTCCAGCCAGGACGACTTCCCCAATGTAATGACGTCACCCGGAAGTGACGTCATGACGTTGGGGGTGTTGCCCGGGCGACGCTCTGGCAATCACCCCAAAACTCTATGATGCCATAGAGTTTTGGGGCGATTGCCAGAGCGTCGCCCTGGCAACGCCCCCAACGTGCTGACGTCACTTCCGGGTGACGTCACTGACCCCCCCCCGCCGGTGAGTAAGAAAGACTTGGCAACCCTAGCAGGAAGGGTTGCCTCTGTGCTTAGTTCTTGTGGCTCTTTCTCACATGCCCAGGGAAATGCTGATTGCCACTTTGGGGTCAGGAAGCAATTTTTCTCCAGGCCAGTTTGGCCAGGGATCCTGGAGGGTTTTTTGTCAACTTTTGGACATGAAACAGCAGTCACTGGGAGTGTGAGGGGGTGGTATTTGTGAATTTCCTGCATTGTGCAGGGGATTGGATTAGATCAAGGGTGGGCAATTGTTTTGGCCCGGGGGCCACTTTGTGGGAGCGGAGGTTAGCGGAGGGCCGCACCTTTTAAAATGATTGCATTCATTAGTTAACTTTGCATTTCAGAAAAGGTATGAACTGTATCTTAAAAATCAATAAATATAAATTAAATTAAATTAAATAGTGGTAGTTTTATTCAATTTATTTATTGTGCTAATTTCATATCATCTATAGCTGCAAGCACATTTAATTTTAGAATCAGTTTAATGAGACAAATGTACCCTATCACACTTTTCTATAATTTTTTTGAAATCAGGAGTGAGATTGCTTGCTGAGATTCTGTGGGCAGCAAGAAGGCCATCTGGGGGTGGTGGCTGCAGGGACCGGCAGACAGAGCGATGTGCACACCCGCCAGGCTGGGGCTCTCCACGGCTAGTCTGGCCCTGCTCCAACGCCCGGCATGTGGGGGCGCCTGGGGTTCCCTGCGCTGTGCAGCTGCAGCGGCACCACCAGGTTTAGGGGCAGGGAGGAGGGGAATAAGCCCCAGTGAGAGACACACAGGGGAACATAGGGACAGAGAGAGAGGAAGACACACACACAGAGGGACAGAGAGAGACAGACAGACAGACTCAGAGGGACAGAGAGACACACACAGGGGAACATAGGGACAGAGAGAGAGAGACAGAGGGACACAGAGACACACACACATGCAGAGGGACACAGAGAGAGAGAGAGAGACAGGGACAGAGAGAGAGATCACCGAAAGCAGCTGCCTGCCTGCTGCGCCTCCGTGCAACCCGGGAAAGGCGAGGGTGGGAGTGTGCAGGGCTTCTCCGGAGTGCTGCGCTTTGGTGCGGCCTGGGAAGACGAGGGTGGGGGCGGGCAGGGCTTCCCTGGAGCGCTGCGGCCCTGGGAAGAGGAGGATGGGGGAAGGAAGGTAACTTACTTTCCTTCTTCTGCCTCCTCGTTGCCCAACAGGGCTGCTGGGAGCAGGGGGTGGGGCTTGGTAATGGGCCTGCCCCCTGGACGCTTCACTCCCGGAGCGCCACTTCTCTGCACTCCGGGCCCAATGGAGGCCTGACTGAAACCACGTGGTCGACTGTCTTGGCAGGGCTCAAAAAACTCTGTGGCGGGCCGCATGTGGCCAATGGGCCGCAATTTGCCCACCCCTGGACTAGATGACCCTGGAGGTCCCTTCCAACTCTTATGATTCTATGCTGGTCTGTGGCACCCAGTGGGCCTACAGAGGTACTGTTTTTGCAAACAGGGGCAATATCCAGCTAGAATTACACAATCCAGTTGAAGCTAAACAATAGCACCCTCCTTCCAAGCCAAGAGAAAAGGGATAAAAATACTTAAAATACGTAAATTGGATGGCTGGTTTTTCAGAGAATCCAAAAACAAAAGGAGAAGTCATGGGCAAGACAGCGGTAAAGAGCCAAAACCGTGAGTAAATAGAAAGAACAACAATAAATAATAAACAATTGTTAAATGTATATTGTGTCACAGTGATTGTTAGAAACACAGGGTATATTAAAGCAAAAAGTCCTCTTAAAGCCATAGAGTCAAAAGGAAACAATCCTCTTAAAAGGAAACAATCCTCTTGTTTATAATTTATTGTTTCCTTTGTTCAGTCACAGTTTTGGTTCTTTATTGTGGTTTTTCAGAAAGGCAGTTAAGGAGGTGCTCAGCTTTCCCTCCTCAAAATATGCCCAAACCAAAATACATGCAAGATAAGCACGACATCAAAAGCAGCAGTAATAGATGATAACTTGGGAAGTACTGTTATGTCCCTCTTTGAGGTTCTACTGCCCTTTGCCTTTTTGTTTCTTTTCTCTTTTTTGTTGACCTCTGTTCCTATTTCGTTTGTTTCTATCACAGTGTCAGTTTTAATAGGAGTCTACGGTATTATATTAACAGTTGTGGACAAAAAGATAACCGCAGTTTCATCCCAAGTTGGGAGAACCCATGTCAGAAGCTGGGGATTCTGAAGGGAAACGGTCTTCAAATTTTGGTGATTTCCTTAGCGTTAATGCACTTTTCCTAGATGCATTGCCTGTTTCATATAGCTTTAAATACTCCTTACTTTTCGGGGATACTTGTAGGGAGCTGTAATTTTCTTGACGTGGTCTTGAAGCTCAAGGGTTAACTTCTCCAGGTCATGGGATGCAAAGGGAGGAGACAAGACCACAAAAGCTTTCACCACCTAGACAGAAAAGTTGGGTTGTAACTTTCAGTTACTCAAAAACAGCCCTTTGGGCAAGGCAAGCTTTATTCATTCAGGTCTATTTATGATAAGGACTCGATTTCAGCAGGAACGCACAGGAATGCCCTTCCGGCTGGCGTCCCAGCTTGCCCCGCCCCCTCCCTGCCCTGCCTGAGCTGTTTACACTTAAAGGGAAAGTTCCTGCAGAGACCCGGCAGGAAAAAGCTCCACCGGGTGCTTTCCCTTTAAGAGCAAACAGCCAGCAGGAGAAAGCCCCGCCCAGAGATTAAGCACAGGGGCTAGGCTTTCTGCATTTGGCTTGCCTAGGTCGGGTGGCTTTCCCTGCTCCAGTAAGTGCCTCCCCATCTCTTTTCTTTCTCTCTCTCTCTCTCCCCCCACCTTTCTTTCTGTCTTTCTTTCTGTCTTTCTCTCTCTCTCTCTGTCCCCACCTTTCTTTCTTCCTTTCTCTTTCTCTCTCTCCCTCCCCCTTCCTTTCTCTCTCTCTCTCCTCCACCTACCTACCTACCTTCCTTCCTTCCTTCCTCTGTCTGTCTACCTTCCTTCCTTCTTCCTTCCTTCCTTCCTTTCTCTTTCTCTCTCCCCCCACCTACCTCTTCCTTCCTTTCTTCTTTTCTGTTCTTTCTGTTTTTATAAAAAAAATTATTGAAAAGGGGGGGATGTAAAAAAGCAGAGAGCCCAGGAAATGCTGGTTTTGACAATATCTTTAATTTTTGAGAATCTCTTTAGTTTTCTCATGGCATCTTCTGCTTAAGAAAAGTAAGTTTGAAGCCTGAGTTCATTGTTGTGTCTTGTTGGGAATGGCTTGCAAATATATGTGTGTCTAAAGTCTGTATTAAAGTGGTTTGGTGCTTACTGCCATGTAAGAGAAAACATCTGAAAAAGTAGCTTCATTGTTGTGTGTGTTGGCAGAACACTTGACTGTTGCATGGGGCACTTTGGGGGACATCTGCAGAGAAACAGGGTTGTAACTAAAAATGAGCATAGTCAGCTGCACTTTGGAGATTGCCTGTTTTGTGAAATTTTAATAAGTGGACAGAGTTTCTGAAGAAGATGATTGTCCCTCTTCTTTTGCCACTGGGCTGACATCTGCCTTTAATGGGCCAGCAAAGTTGATGTTCTTAAACCTCCTAATAAGAGAGATTTCCGCTTCTGAGGAGTTCCAACGATTGGGGATCTTGTGATGGTAGTGATACTTTTATGTGGTAAAGACCACCTGTTCACAGGATAATTTTACCTGTGGGACAGACTCTGTATGGTAACCACTCCACTGGTACATAATTGCTTGTAAAAAGTATTATAGTGTAATAATTCAGGTGGGTAGCCATGTTGGTCTGAAGCAGCAGAACAAAGTTGGAGTCCAAAGTTTCATCCAAGGTATAAGCTTTTGTGTGCATGCACACGTCTTCCATCTGAAGAAGTGTGGGTGGCACATAAAATCTTATACCTTGAATAAAATTTTGTACCTTGAATAAAATAGTCCACAAACTACTCCCATCCAGTGCATCCACAAACCTAGAAGAAGAAGAGATTGGATGTATACCCTGCCCTTCACTACCCAAGGGAGTCTCAGAACGTCTTTCAAACTCCTTTCCCTTCCCCTCCCCACAACAGACACCTTGTGAGGTAGGTGGGGCTGAGAGAGCTCTGAGACAACAGCTGGTACAGAGCTGTGGCTTGCCCAAGGTCATCCAGCAGGTGCAAGGGGGGAGTGGGGAATCAAACCCGGTTCTCCCAGATTAGAGTCCGCACACTTAATCACTACACCAAACTGGCTCCTAGCGTTGTTCTGCCAGTGAACTAGGGTTGCCAACTCCAGGTTGAGGAAATACCTGGAGATTTGGGAGTGGAGGGTGCAGTTTAGGGGAAGGAGGGACCTAAGCAAGGCATAATGCCATGGACTCTACTTTCCAAAGCAGCCATTGACCTGATCTCTGTAGTTTGGAGCTCAGTTGTAATTCCAGGAGATCTCCAGACCCCACCTGTAGGTTGGCAACCCTAAAAAATCATATTCAGCGTACTAGTTCTGCAGGAAGGCAACCTGATTTCCATGGGAACCTAACCCTTAGGAATTGATTCCAATCCAGTGTGGGAATAATAGTTGGACATAAGATATTGGTTCAGGCAAGGTTTTGTATAGATGGGACAGAAAATGTTTTTATTGGTTTTGTCAGAACTGTTTTGACAAGGTAAACAGAATAAGAAGCAAAAGGTGGATGTGGCTGGATGACCACACTTCTGGGAACACTGGGTGTGGCCTAATATGTTAATGAGCTGTGCTGTCCGGGGTGTGGCCTAATATGCTAATGAGTTCCTGCTGGGGTTTTTCTACAAAAAGAGCCCTGTACATGCGTATGACCCACAGAGATCAGGCAAGTGAGACCCTTGTCCCTGATGGCTGTCAGTCAGATTCCAAAGGTTAGGACTGATTCCTGTTTTCTGCGGGTTACATCTTAAAGGCATGAAGGACAGATTTGAGATTTTATCCTCATGGTGAGCTGCGCAGTATATAAAAAAACCTCTCTTCCTTTGGCTGTCAGAAGCCGTTGCAAGTGGGGAGAAAGGGATGCCTAAAATCCTCCACATTAGAACCCCCCCCCCCCCGCAATTGTAGACGGCCCCTGTTAAGAATCTGGCTTCAAGTTTTTGGAGCAGCTGGAGGGGGGGTGTCTATGCCTGTAACAGCTTTAGAACATGGATGCCCTGCTTGGACTGCCAAATATCCTTTTGCCAACTGGAAATACTGCATGGCATGATTCTAAACATGGGTGGAAGCTGGCAAAGGAAGACATTTCTTGTGCCAACCAAGTCCCCTTTATACATTATACATTATAAATCATGTCCATTGTGTCTATAAATCAATGGTGTGTGAGCAGGCCTTCCCCCCCTTATCACTGCGAATCTTTTTATCCTGACCCGTTTTTCTTCTGGTTCCAGAGTCTTGTAATTTCAAGGCATTTTTATATCATTGTTAACACCATTTATATTGTTATATATGTTAATACACCAAAATAATGACCAACATGCAGAAACAGCATCAAAAGAGGGGATTTTTACATTAAAACTCCAGGGCTACAGAAAGCGAAAGTACCCCTTGTATAAATATGGTGTAAATTATGTTTAAACTCTGTATGATGCAAGATAGACAAACCTGCACAGGAAGAAGCAAAGAACCAAGAAGGTAGATAAAAGGATCATGAAAGAAGTTAAATGGGGAATGGTTTGCCCTCATGAAATCACAGTTCTTAAATGTGAGGAGTTGGGGGTTTAAGTTCCTCATTACCTCCCCTCTGGTAGGATCCGGGCTACTGACCACTGCAGACTCGACCACAGCCGGGTGTTCGATTAACGCATTTTCTACCTCAAAGGGCCCAATACGATACCTAGGATGAGAAGCAGCCACATTCTCATTTTAAAAGTATGTATTGTTCGTGTTCTTCAGGTTGGGGGTTATCTCTGTTTTGGAATGTACTTGTTTACTAAAATATTTGGAAGGGGCTTGCAGTGACTTTACACCCACAAAATAGTACATAAAAACTGAAAGCAAAATCTATACCTAGAAAAGTACTGAACAAACAAAAACAGGCTTTGATGTTCTTCCCGGTATCCTAATACATTCAGCAAATCGCTCTCTTTAGCAGCGCTGCTTTCTAAAAGACAGCAGGAAAGATGATTTCCTCATCTTCATCTGAAAGACCACAGAAAAATGAGTAATGGCTGATCTCACAGCTCTGAGAGATGGCCCAGTCCACAAAAGTGGCTGAGCAAAATTTACAAGCCATAGAAGTAGAAACGGTCCTTTAATTAAGGGTCCTTTAAGTACGGCCTGACCCGAAGGGCCCAGGCTAGCCTGATCTTGGCAGATCACAGGTGCTCAGCAGGGTCAGCCCGGGTTAGTCCTTTGATGGGAGACCGCCGAGGAAGCCCAGGGTTGCTTTGCAGAACACTCTGTGTCACACCAGGTGCCCTCTAGAGGTCCAGCAGTGGGGCCAGGACTCTAGAAGCCCTCCCACTGTTGCCCCCCCATCAAGCACCAAGAGTACAGAGCATCACTTGCCCCAGACCGAGAGCTCCTATCTGTACCTTGTGGCTAAGAGCCACTGACGGACCTCTGCTCCATATGTTTATCCAATCCCCTCTTGAAGCCGTCCATGCCTGTAGCCGCCACCCCCTCCTGTGGCAGTGAATCCGTGGGAATTTCTCAGGAAAAGGTGAGATCTTTAAATTGGCTCACTCCAGTAAAAAGACAGCTGCCACACTTGGGACCAACTGAAGTTCCTTGATTGTTTTTAAGGACAGTCCCAAGTAAGGTGCTTTGCTGTAATTCAGCACAGACCTTACTATACCATGCATCAGTGTGGCTAGATCGATCTCGTCCTACAAGGGAATCGTTTTTTTTGGGGGGGGGGGTTGCTCTGAAATGTACAAACCCGGAGGAGATGATGACGTCATCAGCTCTTGCAACAAACCACAGATACCCGTCTTCATCCATCCGTCCTCTGTCTCCAGTGATATAGAAATTCCCACGAAAGGCTGAGGCGGTTTTCTTTGGGTTATCCTTGCAACATAAATTTTAAAAAAGGATCCTGAGTGAATCTGAATATTTTCATCCATGTCTGTATGCTTGAGACCAAACCAGACAAGAAAATGAAAGATCTGGGACTGGACCGCCAATGCTTATCTCTGTGAAATGAGTCCCAAGAGCTCCCTCCCGGAGATCTTATTTGCTCTACTGGGGGAAACAGATAGGCCCCCTGAATGTTACCTGTTGGTTTCCCTCAAGGGAGCAAACAGCAGTCAGTTTTGAGGTTGGGAAAAAGAGGCAACCCGTCCTCTTCCTGCATGAGGGTCCCAGTCCAAATTCGGGGCTTCATGCTGCTGTTTGCAAACATGCAACATACATTCTAGAGAGGCAGTTGTGGTCTGCTTTGAGCCTTAAGAAGAATCAGGGATCTGTTGGGGCCGGAGCGAGGCGAAGCAAAGCTCCACCAGCTCATGAGTGGCCACTAGGGCAGCTACAGGACGAATCAGATTCTCTAATCTGATTTATGCTGCTGCAGAATTGCTCCGAAATTCGGTGGCAATTTTAAAAGCCACTGGAGGGGAGGGGGTTTGAGGGAGAGGCTCCAAACTTGCAGGGTAGCTGCTGGGGCCTCTTCTCGAAATACCCACCAAGTTTCAAGAAGATTGGACCAGGGGGTCCAATTCTACGGGCCCCCAAACAGGTTGCCCCCATTCCCTTTATTGTTCTCTATGGGAGGACAATGGAGGGGATGGGACAACCTGTTTGGGGGCCCGTAGAATTGGACCCCCTGGTCCAATCTTCTTGAAACTTGGTGGGTATTTCGAGAAGAGGCCCCAGCAGCTACCCTGCAAGTTTGGAGCCTCTCCCTCAAACCCCCTCTCCTCCAGCCCCTCATATACCCTATGAGTTTTTGCCATTGATTTCAATGGCCCATAGGGTATAATGGGGCTGAAACTGACATTCCCTTTCTGACACACTTCTGGTGATGTCAGGGGACGTGGTATATGCTAATGAGGTATGCTAATGAGTTATGCTAATGAGCTCCTGCACCTCTTTTTCTACGAAAGGACCCCTGAGAAGAATAAACCATTTTCAACATGATTATATTTAAAAAATAGCTTGCCTTCAATTGATTTATTTTAAAAGTCGCTTTGGAGGTTTTGGCTGTTACTTCCTTGCTCACGCCATCTCTGCTGCTCAATCCAGTCAACGCTACCCCTGCTGGATGGGCCAGCAAAACATTTGTTCCAGGGTTTGGGCAAGATTTAGGTGAGGAAATCAGCACCTCTTGTAAAGTTTGCCCGTTTGCTGTTTGCTTTTCGGAACATCAAAAGAAACCAGTGCACCTTCCATGTTATGAACCAGGAGTCTCTTGGGCTCTCAGTCTTGATTCTGGATGACAGCAGAACTGTGTGTTAGTGACACGAGGCTGCCACTGGTCCTTTTCACCTGTAGGTACCGACTTACCTGCTGTTGTGATATCATTTGTGTGGGGCATTTTCATACGGAAATGATGAAGAGGGGAATGCACCATATATAGATTGCTTACCACATAGCCAGTGAAAAAACAAAATGGCCGCTTGGATTGAATTCTGATGGCGATTTCTCCTTCCTCCCCACGAGGGAGAATATTGCAGTTTTCATCTATGATCTAGAAAATGACAAACATGGCGGCCAGTTTGAGTGACATTTGACCAAGAAACGAAACCTCCCAGCTTCCTTTAAATGCAAATAGTCAGGTGCCAGTCTTGATCCTTGTTTTTCACATCTTATTAACAAACAAGCTGTTGTCTTACCTGAACGTCATATGGTGGAATTGGTTTACCCATGGAGCCAGGCTTAATTTTCTTTCCTTTCTCGGTTAGTGCTATCACCCCCTGTAGCAAACAAAATTTTAAATCATGTGAGGTTTTTAAAATACTTTTACCCCAGGGTTTTTGGGCTGGGAAAGAGCATCCATCCATTTCTTAGGAGATCTGTGAAGGCTGAATGCTGTTACGTATGTTAACAGATTCCAAAGGGGACCTGTGTTATCCTGTTGCAGTGGACACAGAATCCCCTCAAGACTTTTTGACCCAAATCCTCTGGAACTGACCATTCTCTGCCTGCTGAATCTACTGGAGCTAAGACTGATGAGCGCATGGGAGAAGGCCTTCTTTGTGTTTGCCCCCCAGCTCTGGAATTAATTATTTTATTATTACCCTCTTGTTGATGGCCTTCTGGATATCAGCTGAGGCACGCTTTTTTGACTGAAGAAAAGCTATATTTTAAAGATTTGTGTGGATGTTGTTGCTTTTATTTTTGTATTGTGGCTGCTTTGAGGCTCTAAGGTTTTGAGTTAGATCAGAATTGGCTGCAGGATGGCTTCCAACAGCTGCTACTTACCTTGGTTTATTACTATTGTTTATTTGTTTTGTTTTCATTTTCTTGGTTTAATTGGTTTATTTCTTATCTTGCAAACTGTCCTGCATGTGTAGACCTCCTGAGGGCACTTGGTGTTTTTGGCCACTGTGTGACAGAGTGTTGGACTGGATGGAGCATTGGCCTGATCCAACATTGGCTTCTCTTATGTTCTTATGCTCTTAATTAGAAGGGTGGGCCATGGGTCTTCCAAATCAAAAGCTCTCCCTGAAGTGGTTACTGGGCCTTGATTATAGACCACATTTGAGTGGGAGGCTTGTGTCATGGGGCTCCCGCTGCCTTTATGTTTGTTGACTTCTATTTTCATAAACAGGGGAAGCTTATGCATGCTTTCTGGTCTGTGAGCATAGCATTCATGTGCATACATAATGTATGTGTATAGGCTGTGTCCCTGTGATAATGTTTTTTTAAAAAGCAATGTTTTGGATCCTGGGGAGGGAGCCAGCAACTGCACGTTAGAATCATAGAATCACACAGAGTTGGAAGGGACCCTACAGGCCATCTAGTGAGTCCAACCCCCTGCGTAATGCAGGATCAGCCTAGAGCATCCCTGACAAGTGTTTGTTCAGACCCTGCTTAAAGACTGCCAGGGAGGGGAAGCTCACCACCTCCCTAGGTAGCTGAGTCCACCGTTGAAGAACTCTTACTGTGAAAAAGTGTTTTCTAATATCCAGCCGGTACCTTCCCACCCTTAATTTAAACCCATTGTTGCGAGTCCTCTCCACTGCTGCCAACAGGAACAGCTCCCTGCCCTCCTCTAACTGACAGCCCTTCTAAGACTTTGAGAGAGCAGACATGTCCCCCCCCCCCCACCAACCTCCTCTAGACTAAACATTCCCAAGTCCCTCAGCCTTTCCTCACAGGGCTTGGTCTCCAGGCCCCCAGTCATCCTTGTCGCTCTCCTCTGCACCCGCTCCATTCTGACCACATCCTTTTGGAAGTGAATCCTCCAGAACTGCACACATTATTCCAGGAGCAGCCTGACCACTGCAGTGTACAGCAGGACTATGACATATTGGGATTTGGATGTTAGGCCTCTGTTGATACACCCCAAGACTGTATTAGCCTTTTTTGTCGCTGCATCACACCAGCTGCTCACATTTAACTTACAGTCCACCCATACCCCAAGATCTTCTGCTACCCAGAAGTGTATCCCCCATCCAGTATGCGTGTGTGTTCAAGGGAGGGCAGAGCCACTCAGGCCCACTTCCCTTTGGCACACATTAGAATGTTGTCTTGAGGGGACTGAAGTCATCTGTCCACTTTTGGTGCCCCCAAATAATGAGCCCAGCCAACGTTCAGCTCCCCTCTTGAGTAAATTGATCACTTTGTAGGAATTGCTATAATGGCACCAAATTAGGGTTGTCAATTCTGGGTGGGGAAATACCTGGAGATTTGGGGGGCTGGGTTTAGGTAGGGGGGGTTTCAGTGGGGTAGAATGCCATAGAGTCGATCTTCCAGGGTGGCCATTTTCTCCAGGCAAACTGATCTCTTTTGCCTGGAGATCAGTTGTAATAGCAGGAGATCTCCAGCCACCCATCTGAAAGTCAGCAACCCTACACCAAACAATCATGTTCACTGATTCTGATATGGTTCCAATGTAGAAAGTGGGTCTCCAGTTTTGATTGCCAAGTAGAAAGGTTTGCTCCCTAGTTTGGTGCCCTGGGAATGTTTTTACAGGGTTTTGGGGTTTTTTTTAACTCAGCTGCGCTTACCACTTCGGTCTGACCGTAGCCTTCATAGAGGTCCAGCCCCGTTTGTTTTTTCCACTGCATCATCACCTCCGGGTTGAGTGGCTCCCCTCCTGTCAAGCAGTGACACAGACTCTTGAACCTGTACCTTTAGGGTTAGAAAAGAAATAGGGTTGGTGGTGGGCTGTGTGTGTGTGTATGGAGGGGTTGGCTGTGCTTTTCCTGCCCCACCATCAAAAATGTTTTTCCTCCCTGTGGTATTTCCCTCTGCATGGCAGTAACCAGGGGGTCAGAGACATCCAGTTGGATCCAGTCAGTTTTTCTGCTGGAGAATAAGCGTGGAAGGGTCCCCTCTGACCCCTCTAAGGGTGTTTGCTGGGGACCATGTGGAGAGGCAAAATGGGGGGGGGGGTGGGGAGAAAGGGAAAAGGCTGGCTGGATCTACCCCCGTCCATTTTAATGATAGCTGTGGCGTTAGCAACCACAGATCTTCACATGCACCAGCAGGCAGTACGGACAGGGCTGCAGGGGTGGGACCCTGGGGGCAAAACTCTTAGATGGGGATCCAGGATCACTCAGGGTCAGCAGCAGGGCAATGAGGGACCTCAGCTACTCTACAGATTGGCACCCTCCCTCCTGGGCTGCTTCAGGCAGTGTGCGTGTGTGTGTGTGTGTGTGTGTGTGTGAGGGGAGGCCCTGACTGATGCTCTGCAGCTGGTCATCCTCCTCACTACACTGTGCCAAAGTCTCTGGCAGCATGGGAGGCCAGCAGCAATGACGGCAGGAGCTTCAGGGCAGTGCCGAGGAGGGCAGCCCACTGCAAGGCCGTGAGGGCTGCCAGTCGGAACCAGGGGAACCTGCCCAGGATGCCTCGAGGCTTAAGACCGCCCCTGTATGATGGCTCGTGCCGATCTCAGAACACTCATCTGTGAAACAGGTGAATGCAACAGATGATTGGTGCTGTTTTGAAAAATACATATTTTGTTGAAATATTTGAAGAAAAGACTGTCCTATAAAACTACCAGTCATGCATACAGTTCTGAGCTAGCTGGACCACTGGTCTGATTCAGTAGAATGCTTCTGCATTTTGCATTTGGAGTGGGAGCACCGAACGGATTATTCTGCGGGTCAGATGTAGATCAACAGATTGGGTGCTTCAAAAAAAAAATGGCAAGGCTGAATGACTCTGGGGAAGTGCAAAAGAGCTTGTTATATTCCTTGTGGCAGCAAATGAGTGACACGTACCTGGTAAGATCCTGTTGGACCAGCATGCGGTAGGCGGTCGGAGCACTGCACATGGTGGTCACGGGGTACCTGACGAGAGTCTGAAGAGGTTAAGAAAGGGGAAGACACTGTGAGTTTGCTTAGAAAAATATGAATCAGGATGTCCCCACATAGTTGTCGTTTGCGCCCTCAGATTAGGTCTCCCCGAGACAGTATTTTGGCCAAGTAGGCCATCTGTGTGGAAAATAAACCCAACCGTATGACATGGCTTGTCCTCTTACATTCAGAGTCTCCCTTGGATCAAACTGCAGCATGTGGTGTATGAAGACGCTGGAGCCGCGGAGCCAGGGAGCAAAAACACTCCCAATGGCGGCCTTGACCCAGCCGGTGTCGGACATATTCCACGTTATATCTGAGGGTTTCAGATCCAGCCAGTACCTGTGAAAGACAGAAAGGAATGGGTCGGGACCCAGATAAAGTCATAAAACATCCCCCCTCCAGCATCTTTAGCTGTGTCCAGAGATATTTTGAAAGGATATGAGTGTATCTACACTACAGACTTACAAACTAGTTTTATTCTGGTATAATTGTCATGGTTCTTCCCTCCCCAGAGAAGTCTGGGAATCGTAGTTTGGTGAGGGTGCTGAGCATTAAGGTGGAATACCCTAGCCCCTTCCACGGCATTCCCAGGAGATTTTAGGTGGGAACCAGGACTCAACTAGATTCAGCCCTGGCCACTGTCTTCATTGCAGGGCTTAAACCTGGAACAGGGATGCTCCTTGGGAGCAGCAAGAGATAGCAGCTGCCCCTCTGGGAATGTCTCCTGCTTCCCCTCTGCTGCCCCACACGGCTGACTGTCATAGCTTCATGAGCCACAGAAAATTTCTCAAGCAATCCCAGTAAGTTAATATTGGGATTTCAGTGTTTTTTAATCTAAACTTGCAGGCGGTTATAAATAAAAAGTGCCTATCTCTCTGAATTTCTAAATCAGAAAACAGGATGGGATGCAGTTTTCCATCCACCAGGCAAGAAGCTAGATAGTTCCCCCTTCCCTGCTGGCCCCATAGCCGTCAGGCCAAGCTAGAGTTGCCCAGCCTCCAGGTGGTGGCTGGAAATCTCCTGAACTGACAACTGATCTCCGGGCAACAGGGATCGGTTCCCCTGGAGGAAATGGCAGCTTTGGAGAGTAGACTATGGGATCGTATCCATGTTGAGCCACTTCCTCTCCCCAGATTCTGCCCCCAAATCTCCATGGATTTCCCAAGCCAGAGCCGGCAACACTGGGCCAAGGGTAGTAATAAAAGAAATCCTTGCCAATAATGGCTTTGGCCATATTTTCGATCCCTGAAGGAATTTCTCTGGAATCACCCCTCCCTGGAAAATATTATGTGCTCCCCATTTCTCCAAATAAGAAGACATGCCAGGGCTACACCATATAGGTTGGTGGCTTTTGAAGGAGGGTGAGCGCTGGAGACTTAGGGGTGACTCTATGGCATTTCCCTGTCCTACAAGTACAGCTATCAGGGGACTGTCTCCGAACAAATGCCACCTGTTGAGGAACATGAGCCATCCTTTTGCCTCTGGATAAATCACTTCGAGCCAAGTCATCCACAGCATTTTAAGCCTTTATCTATTTACCATGGTGAATTATTTAGCATTTATTTATTCGGTTTATTTACTACATTATTTATTTATTTATCACGTGATTCAGTGCGGGCTTAGAAGCCAGCATGCTGGAGAAAGAGATTGGTTACAAGAATCAAATGCCCCGGAATATGTTACGTGACACACCGAAGGTTCTTAATGCCCCACAAAGACCGATCTAAATAAAAAGGCTTCTCAGTGTTTGTAGAACCAGGTGAGTGTCAAAACTCTCTGGAAGGCCATCCTGTAAGGCTGGGGCAAACACCAAAAAGGCCCTGGCACCAGCAGTCGGTAACCAGGCGGACTTAAGGGGGCAGGGCATTGTCAGGAAGGCGTTTTGAAGGCATCTGAGGTGGCACCAGGTTTGTTGAAGCCCCGTCAATATGAGTCAGACCAGAGGAAAGTGTTCAGGAATAGAATCAGAGCACATACATACCTTGCCGTTAAGGCACACCCAATGCCATAGCTGCTGTGGGTGTGTTCCGCCATCTTGGGAGACCCTGTGGTTCCACTTGTGAAGTAGATAGTCATGGGTTCATCACTCTTTGTTTTAATGCAGTTGTGGCTGGAAGGGGCCACTCTTAAAGGAAAGAGAAGGAAGTGTGATGGACATGTTTAGAGAAGCTACATTTTGTAGAAAAGTTCCCCAATGTGGCACCCACCACTACTTTCTCAGGCACCTGCTAAGCATTTCAGAAAGAGAGCAAGGCTATTGTAAGGCCGGGCTTATTATCGGGCGCCCTGATTCAAATGAAAGGGGTTTCAGCAGCTGCAATAGCAGCTGCAGCAGTTGAAAGATCAGGAGAACTCAGGGTTGTGGTTCCTTCTTTTATTTCCTGTTGTGTTTGTTTAGAATATGAAGCAGTAATAGCTTGAAAAGGGCTCTGGTATCCTAAAGCTCCAATTCCTATTGGCTGATTAATAAAGACTCCCATTGGTCCTGAAGCCAATCTAGATACCCAATCACTGAGCCCTGCTTGGGTCCAATAGTATTGCTTGTATATAGTTACATTGTTGAAAGTTATGTGTTGGAACAGTATAAATGAAAGTGCTGCTCTCAGAGCTGTCTTTTGAGCTGAACAATGTCACTGAATAAAAGCCTGTTTGTTTGAATTCATCGCCTCCTGCTCAATACTTAAAACTGGCGACGAGGATGGGATCCCAGTCCTAACTGAACGGCTGAAATCACTCTGCCTGCCCAGCTGAAATCACTAAGGGCGCCCAGAGCTAAATCACTACGGGCATGGCATCCAAGGGCCATATCGAACCGTTCGACCCAAAGGTTGGGGACTGGGAGTCATACCTCGATCGGTTTGAATGCTACCTCGTAGCAAATCGTATTGATGGAGATGATGTCTGCCACGCCACTTTTCTGAGTACCTGCAGCCAGGCTGTATTCAACATTGCTTGAGATTTAGTTGCCCCCCCTAAGTTACTTGAGACCCCTCTCGGCATCATCAAGGCCTGGCTGGCAGAGTAATTCACCCCGAAGACATTGACTGCCGCACACCAATGCACGTTCCTTCAGCGGAACCAGAAGGAGGGCGAGTCTGTCATGGAGTACCTCACCGCACTCGAGACTGTCACTTCACCGATTTGAAGTCTGTCCTCCTAGATCGGCTGCTCTGTGGCCTCAGAGACGAGAGCATCAGGCGAGCCCTACTCTTACTAAAGACTCTCACATATGAATCGGCCCTCGAAGAGGCCCTGAGAGTTGAGGCCGCCAACCTATCCCTCTGCGAACTGTGATTGAGTCCCCAAAGCCACATGCTAGGCCGCTCTGATGCTGTACACCAGGGTAGTACCGCTGAGTCTGATGGCGCCTGGGACGACCAATCTGATGTGTCTGATGACGGAGTTTTCAATGTGAGAGCCAATCAGAAGCTGCACCGCCATCGCAAAAGCTCGTGCTGCTCTCAAAAAAGCCAGCGAAAAAACAGCTGTGCCGGTTGCAGAGGTGCGCATGTGTGTAGAGACTGTCAGTTCCGCGATGCCATCTGTCATGTGTGTGGGAAAGCGAGCCACCTCGCCAAAGTATGTCGCTCGTCTCAGGGTTGTGATGCTCCAGACGAGTTCCAGCGTACCCGAGGGTCTGTGAATGCCCCCAGCCGATCGTATTATTCCAAGTCACCTTGGCCGTCCGGGCAAAGACAAAGGTACAGCAATAAAGCAAATGTGTCCGAGGACTACACCAACCGCCTATATACACACCAGGGGCTACATCCATGTTCGAAAATCAAAGCCACCGTCTTCATCAAAGGTTGAGCGTGCCAGATGGAGGTAGACTCTGGGTCAGCATTGTCCATCGTCTCTTGGAGCACGTTCCAACAAGTCTGCCCGCGATTCGCTGCTCACCGCCTTCAGAGATGCACCCTACAGCTGTTCAACTTCCAGAGGAACCGAGTTCCAGTCATCAGCATCGCCACAGTTCAGGTCAAATATAAGAAATTCTTCGGCCATCTGAACCTTCTCATGGTAGAGGGTTGCCACACAAGTCTGATAGGGCTAGACTGGTTCGCCGCCTTGGGCATAGACGTTGTTGGCATGAACCAAGTCGAGCCGCAGCCTTTTATGGACCTTGAGACAGAGTTTCCGGAGGTTTTCAAGATAGAGCTAGGCTGCTACAAGGGTCCACCTGTGTCATTTAACCTAGATCCTGCTGTACCACCGATCTGCCTCAAGCCCAGACGCTGCCCCATCGCTTTCAAGCCCAAGATTGACGAGCAGATTGATAAGCTGTTGGCCCAAGGGATCCTCGAGCCAGTTCCCAATGCCAAGTGGGAGACACCTATTGTCACTCCCCTCAAGCCCAATGGCTCTGTCCGTTTGTGTGCTGACTATAAGTGCACCATCAACCAGGCCCTACAGCCACATGCATACCCGGTTCCTGTGGTGAGCCACCTTCTAGCCTCGGTCTCTGGGGGCCGGGTGTTCACCAAGATCGACCTCGCCCAGGCATATCAGCAGTTCCCAGTAGATGCAGCCACAGCCGAGGCACAGACTATCGTGATGCACCGAAGTGCTTTTAAAGTAAACCGGCTGCAGTTTGGGGTAAGCATCGCCCCCGGCATTTTTCAAGAACTTATGGAGCGCCTTCTTCGGGGTCTGCCTAGCGTCGTACCCTATTTCAATGATGTCTTAATTGCTGGGGCCTCTGATCTTGAACTGGCTACTTGGGTGCGAGAGGTCCTTCGTCAGCTACAGGACGTTGGCCTTTGGCTGAAGAAGGAGAAATGCGAGTTCTTCGTCCCTACCGTTCAATTCCTGGGTTACTGCCTAGACACCGATGGCATCCAACCTGCTCCGGACAAGGTTGCTGCAATCCGCAACACGCCCCCTCTGAAGTCTAAGAAAGAGCTGCAGTCCTTCTTAGGACTATTGAACTTTTATCATGGCTTCTTGCCCAACAAAGCAGCTCTTGCAGAACCGCTCCATCGTTTACTGGACAAGTCAGCTCCATGGGCATGGGGTCACCGGGAAAATGCCTCCTTCCAAGCCGTCAAAGCCCTCCTTGCCTCCGATGCCATCCTCATGCACTATGATGAGAAGAAGCCCCTCGTCCTAGCATGCGATGTGTCGCCTTACGGGATCGGGGCCGTGCTCAGTCACTGGTTGCCGTCTGGCCGGGAGGCCCCTATTGCTTTCTATTCCAGAACATTATCCCCCGCTGAGAGAAACTACGCCCAGATAGATCGAGAGGCACTAGCAATCATCACTGCAGTGAAGAAATTTCATGATTTCATCTATGGGTGGCAATTTGAAATCGTCACCGACCACAAGCCGCTGCTTGGCAGCTTCATGGCTGACCATCAAACCCCCCAGATTCTGTCCCCCCGGATGATGCGCTGGGCAGTTCTTCTATCCGTCTCCTCCTTCCGCCTCCTCCACAGGCTCGGCAAGACCATCAGGCACGCTGACGCCCTTAGCCATCTGCCGTTTCCATCTTTAGGACCGCCCGAGGCCCCACTCCAGGAAGTTTTGCTGATCGAGCAGCTGCCGCAGCCTCCTCTCTCCGCTGCCGACGTAGCATTCCACACCGGCCGGGATCGAATGCTCAGCCAAGTCTACAACCATGTGTGGAGGGGATGGCTGTCGGGGACACTCGATGCCGAATTCCAGCCATTCCTGTCGAGATCATCTGAGCTGTCAGTAAACAAGGGATGCCTGTTGTGGGGGAAAAGAGTCGTCATCCCTCCCCCACTTTGCCAATGGGTGCTGGATGCCTTGCATGAAGGGCACCCGGGCATCATTAAGATGAAGGCCATCACTAGGAGCTATGTTTGGTGGCCCAGCATGGGTCAGCAGATTGAGCGGTGGGTCCGGACGTGTCAGCCGTGCCAGGAGTTGAGGACAGCAGCTCCAGAGGTTCCTGTTCATCCATGGGAGAAGCCAAGGGGCCCATGGTCCCGCATTCACGTGGACTTTGCTGGGCCCTTCCAGGGCCGGACACTCTTGATTATTGTGGATGTGTATTCCAAGTGGTTGGAGGTCATCCCTGTCACCTCCATGACATTGGCCGTTGTTGTCCGCTGCCTAGACCATCTCTTCGCCACCTTCAGCCTGCCGGACCTCCTCGTGTCCGACAATGGGACTCAATTCACCTCTGCAGAGTTCCAGACCTTCCTGGACGAGTGGGGTATCCGGCACATCAACTCGGCTCCTTTCCACCCCGAGATGAACGGTCAGGCCGAGTGAACAGTGTGAACAGTCAAGGACTCGCTCCGCAGGATGGGTGACGGGAATTTCCCAGCCAAGCTCGCTGGGTTCCTGTTGCAGCAGCACTCCTCGCCACACATCGCCACCGGGAAGTTGCCGGTGGAGCTGCTTATGGGCCACCAGCTGTCCACCCGCCTGAGCCGCCTTCACCCTGACCTAGTTCCGGACATCCATTGCAACCCTATCACCACAGGGTCCACTCGGTCCTTTGTGCCAGGAGACGCGGTGTATGCCCGGAACTATAGAGCAGGTCCGCACTGGGTTCCAGCAGTCGTCGTGCGCTCAACCGGCCCTATATTGTACGAGGTGAGAGACGAAACAGGGCAGGTCCATTGCAGACAACTGGCCCAGCTGAGATGCCGGTGGCCAGCACTGGAGGATCAGTTGCAACGCTCTCCAGTTCCTGAGCCAGAACAACGCTTGCAACGCTCCCCAGTTCCTGCGTCGGGACAACATTTGCAATGCACCCTGGTTCCTGAGGCTGGCCTGGGAGAACTCCCAGCACAGCAAGACGCCGGCACCCGGGGGAGTCACCTGACAGAGGGCAGCTCTCTGCCAACTCCAGCCTGGGACATCACAAGGGAACAGTCTGCCGAGCTACTGCCAGCTCGGAACGAGGTAGGCCCCCTGCCGGAGCTGGGTTGTGCCCCAGAACTCTCGGAGCTCCCAGACTTTACGGATCGCTCCCCCTTGAGTCCACCGCCACAGCTCATGCCGGCCCGTATGGAGTCCCCAGATTTAAGAGGACATTCTCCATCAGGTTCACCCTTGCCGCACCAGTCCCGACAGATCTGGCGACCGCCCCTGCACCTAAGGGACTTTGTTGTTTGAACTTGGGGGGAGGAGTGTTGTGTTTGTTTAGAATATGAAGCAGTAATAGCTTGAAAAGGGCTCTGGTATCCTAAAGCTCCAATTCCTATTGGCTGATTAATAAAGACTCCCATTGGTCCTGAAGCCAATCTAGATACCCAATCACTGAGCCCTGCTTGGGTCCAATAGTATTGCTTATATATAGTAACATTGTTGAAAGTTATGTGTTGGAACAGTATAAATGAAAGTGCTGCTCTCATAGATCTGTCTTTTGAGCTGACCAGTGTCACTGAATTAAAAGCCTGTTTGTTTGAATTCATCACCTCCAGCTCAATACTTAAAATTTCCCCTTCTTTTTCTCCCTCTCTCCTGGGGTTGCCAGACTCCAGGAGGTGCTGAGAGAAGATAAAATACAACTGTGAAATGATTAATGAAAACTATTATTTATAAATTTCCCTTAGTCCCATACGCATGAAAAAACTCAGAAGGTAGCACTATTTTCATAAGAATTATCACAGGATGTTTAAACAAGAATTATCTCTCAGACTTAGAAAACTTAGATTGTCAAACTCCAGGAGGTAGCTGGAAATCTCCCTGAAGTACAACTGATCTCCAGGCTGCTGAGATTAGCTCCCCTGGAGAAAACGGCTGCTTTGGAGGGTGGACTCTCTGGCATTATACCCTGCTAGCATCCTTCCCCTCCCCTAAACCACACCGTCCCTAGGCTCCGCCCCTAAATCTCCAGGAATTTCCCAACCCAGAGCTGGCAACCCTCCCTCCTTCCACCCCTCAGGCTCTCTATTTCTTTTTGTTATTCTGCTTTCTTTTTTAACAAAGCAAGGAGAGTGTTTGGCTCCATCTCCTGCTGAAGCCATTTTCTGTTTGGCTCCACCTCCAGTGGAAGCCATTTTGGGGTGGCGCTCACCCATGTCTCCTCAATATTCCAAAGGCGCCGGCAGGCTCAGAGGGGATCCCTGCTTTCTAGTGTAGTGCAGTGTGACCAGCAAGGACAAGCTGGAACTCGGGTCGAGTCCAGCCTTCATGTGCCAGAATTTGGTCATTTTTTGAATTTGTTTATTGTTTTTAGGGGAGGCTGATCTGTCACAAGGGGGCTACAAGCAGTTGAGACAGGGGAATCACTCCCTTTTTTATATTTAAAAAGGCATCGGTCATGTTCTTTTTACATTGTCATCACAGATTAGCTATTGGCAAAAGTCTGCCTTGCTCCTCTTTGTCAGATGGCAAAGAGGAAGAATTTTTAACTTGCTCTACCAAAGGAGCATGCTTTGGAAGTCCTTGCAGGTCTTTTCTAGCATTGCTGGGGCACTTACTGAAAGAGCTCCTTGAAGTTCAGCCACCCGTCCCTCCTGCCTTCAGAGACCAGCAGCTTTGTCCTCAGAAAGGGGCAGGACGAGGAAATGGAATCCACCGCTGGGGCCAAGTTCTCACTGGTAATAATACACTTGGCCTTAGAAGCCTGGAGTCGGTACAGGATGTCTTGGGCGGTCAGCAGAGGTGTCCCCGGAATGAAGACAATCCCTAGAACAGCAGTGAATGGATACAGTCACCTTTGGGACCAGATGTTTATTAGATGCTTTCTTTTAATTCTGCTCTTGGCCAATACACAAGGCAATGGCAGCTCAGTTCAAAGAGTTCTTTAGGGAAAGGATTCTCAGCTGAGCTGAATTCAGGCATGTGCAATGTTCCCTCTAAACTGAGTTAGTGTGAGCCAGCTCACAGGTTTTTAGTCTCTGGCTCTCACATCTTTGTCTTAGCTCAGGAAGGACAGCTCCAGAGCCAGCTAATTTATGCAGTAGCCAAATCGCTCACTCACAGCTCTAATGCCAGAAACTCACAAAGTAGAATTTTTGCTCTCAGGACTTCACAACTTAGAGGGAGCATTGGTTGGAGGGATACCCAGCTGCCTCCTAACTTCCCTGCAATGGCCTCAGTGATCCAAAAGGATCTTGGGGATTGAAGTTGATCCCAAACTGCATGGGAATAGAAAGCACAAGATGCGATCGTTCCATTCCAGTCCACACTAGCCAGACCTCACTTGGGTTGAATCCCACCTAAAATTTCTGCCTGTGCAAACAGATGTGTGTATGATTTTCACTAGTTTTCCCCTCCCGTATCAGCCCAATGACCCCCACAGATATTCTATGTGGGGGGGATATTTTGGGCAGCAGGGGGAGACGGGGAAGTCACACTTCCACAGATGAAAATCCTTCTGTTTGCAGAAATTGTAGGCAGGGTCCAAGCCACTGTGTCCAGTTCTAGTCCTTGCACTTTAAAAAATGTGTAAACAGACTGTGAACAGACTGTTCAGCGCAGGAATGGGCTGGACCCAGGATACACAAGCAGGAAGGGAATACGAGGAGAGCCCGTGCAGACGCCCCCTCCTGTCATTGCCCAGAGGACCCCATCGTCACCTGTCCTGATGCATGCCACATTCAGCAGCCACCATTCTGGTACTCGGGGCAGAATGAGGATCACTCTGTCTCCTCTTTGCAGACCGCACGGCTCCAGGAGGATGTTGGCTGCTTTCCTCGACAGCACTCCCAGCTCTTCGTAGCTCCATCTCACTTCGCCCCCGTTCCCGTCGATCCACCACAGGGCGGGGTTAGGAGGCCTGCTTCCCTCCTGCAATACAGTGTCAGGGATCAGCTTCACCGCTCGCTGCAACTTAAATTGAGCACGGTGGAGGATAGATCTCTCAAGGGGGCTGATGAGCCATGGAGGCTGAATGGGACTGGGAGACATACAAGGGCTCAAATCCCCACTCATTGAGAAGCTCACCAGCTGGCCTGGGCCAGTTGCTTTCTCTCTCCCAGCCTGACCTAAGAAGAGAACATTAAGGCTGCGGTCACATGGCAAGCTTATCCCGATACGTTTCCGCTATAGATTTGATCGGGAATATTTTATTTTGGTTGGGATGACTACACATCCCTCCCTGAACCACAAGCATTGTGTGATGAGGCTCTGGGCACCGTCTAGATAGCTGCACCACCACTTGGGCGGTGTGGCACGAGTTTTTTTTAAAAATTGCTTTGTGCATGCACATATGCACACGGCCGAATCACACCCCCCCACACACACCTGGTCTTGCTGAACTCCCTTGTTTTTACAGGTCCCCCCCCCCCCAACAGTGAACAAAATGAACTGGCGATGTACTATTAAGCGCTGGAGTCTATTATATGTGCGCTTGAATGTTTAAACATTGAATTTATTCAGCACAGGATTGCTCATGTGCACAAAGGCGGAAGCTGGGGGGGGGACCTCATTGCATGAAGGACAGTCAGATGACCTAGTCGCAATCATTACGAGAGATGGCTGTCCAGATCGGCGAAATCGTGGATTAAAAGTGTCGGAAAACTTGCTAGGGAACTGGGAGGATTGCGCGAGTGAGCCCACTTCATTACAGGGAGGCAGATGTGGCCATCTGATCAGCAATTTTAAATGCGAGAGGGAACAGCAGTGAAACCCGATCAAAATGACTGTGTGACCACAGCCTGAGTCAGGCTTTGAGTTGAGTTCAAGCTACATTATTTTAGGCTGATATGAACCCAGGCAAACTGCGAGCCAGTTTGGTGTAGTAGTTAGGAGTGCGGACTCTAATCTGAGAGAAGCAGGTTTGATTCCCCACTCCTCCACATGCAACTACTGGTGTGACCTTGGGTCAGTCATAAGTTCTCTCAGAGCTGTTCTCTCACAAGCAGTTCTCGAAAGAGAGCTCTCTCAGCCCCACCTACCTCACAGGGTGTCTGCTGTGGGGAGTGGAAGGGGAAGGAGATTGTAAGCTGCTCTGAGACTCCTTTGGGTAGAGAAGGGCGGGGTATAAATCCAATCTCCTCCTCCTCCTCCTCTTCTTCATCTGTGAGAGTTTATGTGGCTGTATTTGTGTCTGTCTTCCTATGCAGATTATGGGCAAGAAGCATAGCTTGGGACAGAAATATGCCCCATCTCCTTATAATTCTGGCTCTGTTCTTAACTCACCCCCCCCACCATCACTATCTGTTTGTCAAACCATTTCTCCATTCAGAGAATGTATTAACTCACTATTCCAAATTAGAGAGTTGCTGTTTTTAGCTGGAAGAAAACAGTTACCTTTTCTATCTTTGACCACTTGTCCAGAACATCGTTTGCAAAATTAAAGTACTCAGGGACCTCCTTTTCACAGCGGTTAATGGCTTCGAGGTCGGAAAGATCGAGAGACGCAAATACTCTGCCATCTTTGTGGAAGGACCTGCGAAGTAGCGTGGGATTCCAAACAGGTCTCAAAGCCTGGAGTTTGACCAGTGCTTTCATAACTCAAGCAGCCTGTCCTGTCCCCGAGAATGTGCAGTAATGTGTGGGTTGGGCCTTCAGGAAAAGAAACAGGTTGAAAATAAGTAATTATTCATTATAATTGGAGCATAATACATTACTGACTAATGGAAAACCCTGCCTGGCTGCCTAGGATTTGATTCCATTGAATCTTTTCAGGGTTGGTTCTAAGTTAACCTCAACATTGTGCCTGCCAATTTAGAATCATAGAATCACAGAAAGTTAGAGTTGGACGGGACCTTGCAAGTCATCTAGTCCAACCCCCTGCACTCTGCAGGAGCATAGCTGAAAGACAGCCCTACAACATACCTGAAAGGTGGTTGTCCAGTTTCCACTTGAAAACGTCCAGTGAAGGAGCATCCACCCCCTCCCGAGGCAGCCTGTCCCACTGCTCAACCATTCTTACAGTGAGAATGTTTTTCCTGATATTTAGCCAGTATCAACTCCCTTGTAATTTCCACCCATTAGATCTAGTCTTGCAGTCCAGAGCAAGAGGTAATAGATGTGCTCCATCTTCTACATGACAGCCCTTCGAATATTTGAAGACTGCAGTCATGTCCCCTCTAAGCCTTCTCTTTCCCAGGCTAAACATACCCAACTCTTTCAGCCTTTCCTCATAAGACTTGGATTCCAACCCTCTCAACCATCCTGGTTGCCTTCTTCTGGACACGCTCGAGCTTGTCAACATCCTTCCTAAAATGTGGTGCCCAAAACTGGACACAGGACTCCAGGTGAGGCCTCACCATAGCAGAATAGAGCATAACTATTTGTTGGCACCTTCTTCCAACTTCCCAAAGCAAAGAGCCGATCTTGGCTTTTTCCACCTCGTTGGAGCAGGAGATGCTCTAGAAGACCCCAGGAGGCGTCACCTTTGGCTCCGCAAGGAGTACCCGGTCAAAAACAGCTGACTTTCGGAGGATGCTTGGGTTGGAACCTCCAAATATTCTGTGACTGGTCCCTCCCCCAAGGCATTAATCCTGTGGCCGACCATGCCCGTCATCATGTGGTGGAAGTGCCCCCTAACTATCCTCAAAAAACCCCAAAATGTATGCAGACTCAAGAAGGCTGGGGGACCCTAAGAGCAAGAAGAATCACTGCAGTTGTTTCAGTGCCCTTCTTGGTCGATCTGGTTGGGGCCTTGGAGAAGGCAGCAGAGAGAAAGAGATTTTTCTGGTGTTCGGCTTCTTCCCCTCCTTCCTGGCACTTCTTTCATTGGGAAATGGTAGCTCGACCCAACTTCCTATTGGGAGATAGCTCCAGCATCTCCAGTCCGGAGTGGTCCATTTGTCAAGGGGTGGGTCCCGGCAGGTGCCCAACCATGCCGGCTCCCATTATTGGCCTTGAAAAGCCCCTTCCCCAGTTTTGGGTCAGCTCTCTTTAATTATGCAAAGCGTTTGCACTGGATTGTTCAGTCCTATAATTATAAATAATACATTGCTAAAAGGTAATAGGAAGCCATCTTTTTGCTTTGCACTGAGCAGGATTAAACTTCTAGCCATCAACCCATAATTGTGCCGTTGCATTTACTACAGCATAATGCTTGGGAATGTCATCTTTCCTTTCCCTACAACAGCCCTATGAGGTAGGGAGACCACAAAAAGAATTTTCAAAGCATACTGGACAAGGGATACAGGAACAGTAGGAAAGCGAGAGCTCCTTACCTGGAGGGGATATGTTTTTAGTGAAATTTCTTTTAATTCTTCCGCTCTGCCCTGCCACGATAGCTGGCAGTAACTCCTTCCCAGCTCCCCCTCCTCGTTCTGGCTTTGAAAACCCAGCCGGTCCTTGTGTGTGTACTGCATGTGGCTTTCTGAGGAAAGGATTATTCCCCGGTGAGAATGCAGGTTTTCGTTTCACCAATTAGCCTTTAATAAATAGCCAGGAAGAAAAGAGGAGGAGGAGGATGTGTGTGGAAAACACGTCATTTCTTGGTGTTTGTATTTTTAAGTTCTTCTAAAGGAGGCAAGGGGTAAATACCTCCCCACACACATTTTATCCTCACAGCAGCCCTGTGTAGTAGGCTAGAATCAGAAAGAGTGACCAGCACCAGGGTTGCTTAGGGAAGGTTCGTGGTTGACTGGGGATTCAAACACCTGTCCCAATCTGACATTCTAGCCGCTGTGCCACACTGGCCCTAGTCATGATATAGGTCAGGGGTGGCCCAACTGTGGCTTAGGAGCCACATGCGGCTCTTTCACACGTGTTATGCGGCTCCTGGCAGGGTGGCTGAGGAAGTGAAAGGGAGGCAGTCTTCCCTTCCCCAGCCAGTGTTCTCCTCCCTGTGTAGGCTTGTGGTGGGCGGGGAGCGGAGAAAGAAAGCAACTTTAACTTTAAATGCATTCTCAAAGCCCCCACCCCCCTGGCTGGCTTGGAGAAAGCATTTCTCTCTTTAAATATCATTATCAATATCTGTTTTTACCCCTTTTGTTTTTATTTCTGGCAGTCTTATTTAATGTTAATGTTAATAAAAAGCAAATTTGCGTATTTTCCAATAAAAACGTGTATAATATTTGTTCATGTCTTGCGGCTCTCAGACATCTGATGTTACTTCTATGTGGCTCTTATGTTAAGCAAGTTTGGCCACCGCTGATATCGGTGATGAGTATGATAAGCCACCCTAGCATTTCATTGGGAAAGGGGAGACTGACTAGGGCTGCCAAGTGCCGGCGACTTACCGGCGGGGGGGAGTTGTTCTCCCCCCGGGAGCTCTTCTGGTGCGTGCGCTTTGCACACGCGCCACGGCAAGGTACTGATGTCACCTGGAGGTGACGTCATCACGTTGGGGGCATTGCCAGAGCGTTGCCCTGGCAACGCCCCCAACGTGATGACATCACCTCCGGGTGACGTCATTACATGGGGGAAGTCATCCTCACCGGACGACTTCTGGGGCGGGGTTCCCCCCGCCAGCCGAATGCCGGCCGGCGGATCGGGAACCCCTATAGCGGGGGATCCCCCGCCCCCCGGGCTGACTTGGCAGCCCTAAGACTGACTTAGTACCTGCTAGAGGGAGTAGCCTGTAATACTCTTTTTATGGAACTGCCAGATCTAAAAAATAAAAATAAGCGCTTGAATCAATTTTGATCAGTTTTCAGAATTGAGGGCCAGATTAAATAAACAGAATAAAACCAATTACATAAATCAGTAAAAAGGCGCTCAATATACTGGCTACATGTTCCCATTGGAAAGAGCAGGAAGATACACCGATAGACACTAACAGGCTACCAAGGTCAGTGCGAGGCCGCAAGCGATAAGCAGTCAGGGAGGGAAACGAAAGTGAACATTCCAAGGATCCTACATTGCAAGGCAGGTCATGCCACCTCCCAGGCAGGGGATGGCAGCCTTTGCTGACATTATGCCATAATTTCTGCCTTAGTGGAATGATCCGGAATCTCTTCAGTGTGAAAGTGATGCCCTCTGCACGAGACTCCGGTTTTGTATAACAGCTCGCAGCGTAACAGCTGATCTTTATACCAGAGAGGGGCTGTTTTAGATACTGAAGATTCTCTGTCTTCAGATTTCTTTTTAACTAACACTTTCTGAATTTTATCATCCTTTTCTTGTCTCAGTCACATGCAGCAGCTGTTATTAACACATTTATAACTCTTTTCTTCCATCTTGGAACTCAAGGGTCAGCTGAGGCTCCCGGATGGTTTCACATCCAGACATTGGCCAGACCCAGGCTGGCTGGGCATCAGTAAGGTTGTGACATCATATCCCTTCTAAGCACACCCTGGAACCTGTAGTGCGTTTGCTGTCAAATGGGTTTGGGCACGATGCCTAATGTTAATTACGGCCCAGATAGCTTTTGTGAACGCCCCTGGGCATAGGCATCTAAGACATTGAAAACTTATTAAGGGGTGGAGTTTTGATTCAATTAGAACCCAAGTTGCATGCTCCATGTGCCATGGCAAGTTGTATTCCAGGCTGTGGAAAAATTAATTTTCAGCTGTGTGTGTGGTGTGCAGAATTCTACTCCCAAAGGTCTCATTTCAATGAATCCTTTGGCAAGAATGGAGGAAAGGGTGATTGGAATTAGAAAATCTATGGAAGGGGATGGTCAGAGGATAGCTGTGCTAGCCTGCAGTAGAAGAGGTAGACTTGAGTCCAGGTCCAGGAGCACCTTCGAGACCAGCAAGATTTTTGGGGTAAGAGTGTTCCCTCTAAGCTGAATTAGTGTGAGCTAGCTCACAGGTTTTTAGCCTCCGGCTCACACATATTTGTCTTCGCCCAGGAAGGAGGGCTCCAGAGCAAACTAATTTATGCAGTAGCCAAATTGCCCATTCGCAACTTAAAATCCAGTAACTCACAAAGTAGACTTTTTGCTCACAAGACTCCAGAGCTTAGAGGGAGCTTTGGTAAGAGCATTTGGGAGTCAAAGATCCATTCGTCAGATATATCCTTGTATCTGATGACAGGAACTTTGACTCTCAAAAGCTCATAGCCTGAAAATCTTGTTGGTCTCTAAGGTGGATTCGAGTCTGAGCTCTTGATTCTCTGTTTTCGGTCTCTGCTAAACTGCTGTCAGTATGTTGATGTTTTGGAAGTGGCTTGGTTAGTGGCAGTTGACGTAGTTGTTCAGGTGGTCCCTGTCCCTGATCCCAGGTCTGCTCTCTGTGGAATAGGGGCATCTGTGGTTTTGCATTCTTATGAACGCACGTGTGAAGACCTGGGGTCATGCTAGATGCATGCATTTTTGTCTGTGCAGGTCTCATGATCCCTAGCATAATCGTTTTGGTGGTCAAAAGAAACCCCCCTCCTCCCTTTTTCACCAGTGGAAAAGCTGGCTGGATCCAACCCAATATGTAGTAATTGCAGAAACCTGTGTGTTTCCTTCCAAGTCAAACAGCGGTTCCCTGGGGCTGTTTCCATCCAGGAGACTGGCTCAAGGGGAGGATTCGGATCTCCTGCTCTTTGTGCCAGGGTGCTGACGAAGAAGTGAGTCGTGACTCACAAAAAGCTCATCCCCTGCCACAAATGTTGTTAGTCGGTGCTACTGGACTCTTTTTGAGTGCTACAGACAGATGGCCACCCGTCTTAATCTAGCTTGCTCGACTTGGAAGTGCCAGGAGCTGCGGAAAGGGGGACATCTGGGTCTGAGCCCAAGGCCCCCAGGAGTGCACAATGGCAGCTGTTCAGGACTGAACTGTTGATTCCATATTTCAGCCTGTTGCGCTTATCCAAGTGTGTCTTTCATCAAAATAACAAACATCTTTCATTGGCTTGCAAATCATGACAAATGGCCGACTGCTGGTGGCAGAGGGCCTCCATCCATGTATAATCCTGGCAGGGTGGCAGGAATTGAGGCATTACAACTTGGAGTGTGGCCTTTTGGTTGGAGAGGATGCCAGAGTTCCTTGAACATGTGCATGCCCTGGGAAGAAATATATACAGGAAGCAGTTTTTCTCCAGGCCAGTTTGGCTGGAGATCCTCGAAGTTTTTTCTCATCTTCTGGACATGAAGCAGCAGTCACTGGGGGTGTGAGGGGTGGGTAGTTGTGAATTTCCTGCATTGTGCAGGGGGTTGGACTAGATGACCCTGGAGGTCTCTTCCAGCTCTATGATTCTATGAATCATCTTGGTCCATTCCAGCTAGTCACTGTTTTCCAAGATCAGGACCAGAGAAAGAACTTTGCCAGCCCTGCCATGAGATGGTTTAAAGGGAGGCCCTGGGAATCGAACCTGGGACTTTCTGCATGCTCTGCATGTGCTTTGTCACTGAACCGCAGCTCCCCCTCAGCAAAATGCCTGGGTGTCCGAAGACTGGCGTCTGCACAGGTTCTGCAGTAGATTCTGCCTGGCCCTGCTGCCGGTTGGTTTCCTCAGGACACTGGAGAATTAAAGCTTTCCCTCCTGTTTTGTGTTGTGAAGGAGGCCCCTGTAGGAAAGAGTCCACTCTGAGTAACAAATAAGCACCCCCCCCCCCCGGGAACTCATTAGGAGTGGAGATGTCACTCCCTGGCTCATTGTGAGAGTCCTACAGAGTCAGTCAACAACAAGTGTCCTTAAACAGGAATGCTTTATTGAGAAAGGTCTGCTATGGTCATCTGCACTTTTTGTGTTAGTAATAGCGGACACCACTGAAATCAGGACAATTATACAGAATTCAAAGAGAGGTCTGGTAATGCATTGCAACCAATCATCATGTAAGGGAAAAGGCGCTTAAAATACTGGTTTACAGTTCCCAGGGAAAAAGTGGGAAGGCTTATAGACAGACAGGAGAAAAGATACATGGGCCGGCACTAACAGTCTCTCAAGGTCAGGGCGGTAGGGAGAGCGATAAGCATGCCATGAGAAATATAACATAACATTCCACAGTGCTGACGTCAAGGGTTCACCCATCCCACCTCCCGGGCAGGAGATGGCAGCATTAGCTTCTTCTGCTCTTCATGAGGAAGTCCAAGGGGCAGAATGCAGGGAAGCAGCCCTTCACCCTCCTGGATGAGAGTGCCGGTTGCATTGCACAGCCGTGCCAGTTACCCAGGCGCAGTGAAGGAGAAACTCAACCTCCCCAGCAGCAATTAAAGGCTTAGCCATTCTAGCTGCACGGTGTTCTCCCTTACAAAACTCAAAGGGATTGGGCTGGTTGGCTCCGCCGCTTGGCAACTTTTCTCCTGGGAACAGTATTTTGCTTGCCAGTTAACCCCCTCAATTAACTTCCTTGCTGAAAGGGAATTGGCAGATTTGCAATCAAAACCAGTTTGCTGTTTTCCCAGGCTCTGTCACGGCAGGTGCGCTTGTGCGCTCAGCCATGCAAAACAGAAGCCGTAGTCAGTCTTCCTTGCTGGGGGAGGTGGGTGAAAGGCAAACCAGTGCTTGCCTCATAACTGAGCTGACAATCCCCATGCTAGCTGGTTCCTCTAATTAAGTGGAGACAGCCAGTTTCCCCTAATCAGGCCTTCATCCCCAAGTCCACACTTATGCAACCCTGCGTGTTATGCTCCATGGCTTCTTTCTGGTCAGGCTCTTCCTTGGTTGCTCAGGATATGGAAGACGTATGCACCACTTGTGAATCTGGTGGTTTCTCCCTGGTCAGGGTTTCTCGCTGAAGACATGGAACTCGGGCATCTAGATACTGGTCTCGGAAGTCTGCCCTGTGGCGTCACGCACCATCCTCTTCTCAGTCTACAGGCTTCTCTCCACTCCCACCCGCAACTCTTCTGCCGCTATTCCTTTCTGCCTGCCTTCACAAATTTTTGCTTCAACCAGCTCCTGCCCCTCCCCTGTCTGCAGCCAGGCTATATCAGGCCTTTTATTCCGTCCGGCTGGGCTCCTTTGGCCAATCACTGATTGGTATGTCTCAGATGGTCAGTTCATTGGTTGTTAAAGACCAGTGAGAATGAGTAGATTGTCCACCCATTAACTAACCATAAACTGATTTAATGGTATGTGACACATTTGGATTCGTGTGCCATATATAAATATGAGGTTGCTTCTGTAAAAACCTTAACTTGAAGCGGTTTAACTTGGAACAGCTCCCCCCATTTGGTAAGGCAGCCATTTTTTTTTAAAAAAAGGACCAGTTGTCTTTTTTGAGGGCTACCCTCGATGTCCGAGTCCTGCTTCTGTCCCGTAAATTGACTGAAGTGACTGTGGCAGTTCAGTTCTCTCTCACACCCTAGCCTACCTCACAAGACGGTTGTGAGGACAAATAACTTGGATGGTCCAGGTGAACCTGATCCTGTCAGATCCTGGAAGCTGAGCAGGTTCAGCCCTGGTTAGTATTTACTTAATTTAATTTAATTTAATTTAATTTAATTTCTATCCCGTCTTTCAGGACTTGGATGGGAGACCACCAAGGAAGTCTGTGGTCACTACAAAGAGGCAAGCAATGGCAAACCTGCTCTGTTCATCTCATCGTGGAAACCTTGACTTGACAGCACTTTTCACCACCATCTGCACCACCTCGAGCTCTTTGGAGGAAAAGTGGGATTTAAAAATGCAGTCCCAGTCTTCTTGAGCCTGTGGGCACTTTTAGGAAGGTGCCGCCGTAAAATGGAGCCAGTCACAGCATTCTAGGAAGTTGCAAGGCAAGCATTTTCCTGCCATGAGATCAATTGTTTTGGGGGTTCTCCTTCTCCAGTGAGGCGGAAGAAATCCAGAGTGGGTGTTTGCTTTTGGGCAAGAAGCAAGTGGGGTCCAGGGAACTCATTAGCAGGCATTAGGGCCCCTGTGGAGAAACAAATGTGTACGGATTCTTAGGCCCTTAAGTGCATTACGGACGAGCTTTACTTTTTTGTGCCAGTCTGTCTGCATACTTTTGAAAGAACTTCCTTATCAGCTCAGCAGTTACCTTTCAAACCAGTAGGCCAAGGTAGCAGGGTCAACTGACTCCCTGGATCAGTAACGGAGAAGGGAGGCAGCCTGAAGAGTAAGGAAACAGCAGCAGGGCTATCAAGCCAAGAGCTGGCCTTGTGGGATGCTCTTTCAGTAGAGATCCGGGTCTTCAAATGCCTGGTAGCCCTGCCTTTCCCACTGACTTCAGCAGGGCCCTGATCTTGGCAAAGTTCAGTGTTCAGCTACCTTTGCTTGCTGACTGCATGAGGGAATGCCCCATGCTGCTAGGTGTGGCCTAATCTTCTGCCCCAGGTTTCTGTTCAGACTTGCCACCTCCCCTCTTTTGGGGGTTCCAACGGTGATTGTGGTGGAGGTGGAAGCCCCCTGGCTCCGCAACTCTGCTGCCTCCTGGAATAGTCTTGTGCTAGATGGTGGGTGTGGGATTTTCCTCTAGGCATTTTGATTCCCCCAGCTCCTTGTATTTGGCAGGGTGAGCAAGGGAGAGAGGGAGGGTCTGTCCTCCATGGAACCAGGGCAGATTCTGATAAGATGTTGACTTAGATCTTATGTTCTTTCCAACTCATATTTCTTGCGTTCAGATTGCAGGAGTGTGTTTATTTGTAGAAGTTTGTGTTTTATCCTGTTTGGCTTTTCAAGAATTGAGTTTCTGCTTTTGTGGTGCTTTTGGGCTGAAACAAACCAAGTGTTTTTATTAATTTATATATTAAATTAATATTAAGTCTTAATTAATTTTAAAGTGTTGAAATCAAAATTACCCTGGCTTTCCTCTTGGTTCAGCTGTTCTTGCTTTTACTACTTTTTATAAGTGCCAAAAAGAAACTCAATGTAATGTAGTTGTAGTGCAAATGTTAAATGAATTCTCCTAGCCATTCAAATGAGATCCCAGCTAGTGTAAGAACTGTTATGGATGCTAGGTGCTCAACCTTAGTTGAAAAGATGTCTGGCAATTGGTCTAGGAAGGTCCATCGATGGGAGCTATTGATGGAAGATGTGCTCCTAATGGCTGAAGTCTTCTCTTGGGCTTTGGATGCTGGATGGCTATCCTTGGTTAAGCAGATGGCTAGCAATTTTAAATTGTTATTTTATCATATATGTTTTAAATTGTTTACTGCCTAGGTGGTCCTCATAAGGTCAGAAAGGCAGGATACAAATTTTAAAATTAATAAATACTAATAACTGGTCCATCGATGGGAGCTGATGATGGAAGATGTTCTCCTGATGGCTGAAGATCTTTCTCAGGCTTTTGGAATATTTGAATGATCATACTCTCCAGGCTAGTGGGAAGGGGCAAAGAGAATGTTTGGAGTTACATTTACTGTTTGAGTTTAGAAATGCTAGATGACTGAAGACACGTTGGGTTGGATCCTGCCATCTTTTCCACTGGTACAAGAGGGGGATTGGGGACTGCGTGGATAAAAAGCAATGCTGGACAAGGTCTCAGTGAAGAGGGCAGCTGGGCAAGATCATACCCTGGAAGGATCAAACCCCTTGGTGTCCAGGGGTTCTCTGCTTCTTGTTTTTAGGGGCCTGCCCATTTCCAAGAGGCTTTGCTTCTACCCTTGTAAAGCAAGCAAATATTGCTAAGAAGCCGTTAAGTTTGTGTCATCCAGAGGATATATATACCTGGTAGGGCTTCCCCTGAACTCTGGCTCATTGTGCTGTTCTGTCGGTGTGGACATTCTGATGTGTTGGTTGCACACAATTGCCTCCTACCAGAGAGGGTACCAATTGAATACTGGGGGGTTAAAAGAGGGCTTATCTTTTTAAAGGAAATGCTCATTGACCTCTCCTTTCCCTCAAGTTGGGTCGGGTCTGCCACGGGGATCTGACCAATGCAGATCTTGACTGAGGAAGGGAGTGAGGCCCCATCTGCCTTGGGAATCATCCCTCCCTGCAATTGTGCATTCCTTGCTTTTAGGTGTCCCACGCCTCCATATTGGGCTGGGGGTCAGTCTCACAGTTTGAGAACAACTCTGGTAGGGCTTAAGGAATAGTTGGAAACTTGACTGGGTGCCCAATTGTACCAAATGATGACTGATTCACATTAGTGTCAATAAAGAATGAATGTTCCATTAACACCCCCCCCCCCCCCGCCCCACACCCGAAGCAGTGGAACTTCGTTAACGACAGCATCAAAATGACCAGAGGGACCACCAAAGGGGCAGAGGAAAGAAAAGTCCTTTCTGCTGGCTTTGGAGTCCAGTTAGACCTCTCCCCACTCTTTCTTCCTCAACAGCCTCCTTTGGGTTTTGCCAGAGATCGTCTTCGGTAGTTGCTGAACAAACTCTATCTAATTTGAAACAAGAAAAAAAAGAGAGCGAGCCCATGAATGTGGATTTGGAGCTGCAATCATCAGCTGTGAATTCTTGAACTTTTTGGGGAAGGCCAGACACACACACACACAAGAAGCTGCTTTATCCTGAACCAGACCCTTGGTCCATCCAGGGGAGCATCGTCCACTCAGACAGGCAGCAGCTCCCCAGGGGGGTCTCAGGTAGAGGTCTTCCCTGTCACCACTGCCTAGTCCTTTTAGCTGGAAGAAGAGGAGGAGGAGGAGGAGGAGGCGATGATGATGATGATTGGATTTATACCCCGCCCTTCACTTGTAGTCTCAGAGCGGCTTACAAACTCCTTCCCCTCCCCACAACAGACACCCTGTGAGGTAGGTGGGGCTGAGAGAGCTCTTTCCCAAGCTGTCCTTGAGAGAACAGCTGGTACAGAGCTATGGCTTGCCCAAGGTCATTCAGCAGCTGCAAGTGGAGGAGTGGGGAATCAAACCTGGTTCTCCCAGATTAGAGTCCGCGCGCTTAGAAGAGAAGAAGAAGAAGAAGAAGAGATTGGATTTATACCCCGCCCTCCACTCCCCAAGGGAATCTCAGAGCGGCTTACAAACTCCTTTTCCCTTCCCCTCCCCCAACAGACACCCTGTGAGGTAGGTGGGGCTGAGAGAGCTCTTTCCCAAGCTGTCCTTGAGGGAACAGCTGGTACAGAGCTATGGCTTGCCCAAGGTCATCCAGCCAGGTGCAAGTGGAGGAGTGGGGAATCAAACCCAGTTCTCCCAGATGAGAGTCCGCGCACTTAACCACTACACCACGCTGGCTCTCAGGGATTCCAGGGATTGAAGCTGGGACCTTCTGCTCAACCACTGAGCCACAGGGCGGCTCCCCCCCCAGTCACAGGGATCCAGGGAAAAAAACTGGTAGCCTTTGCTTTGGTCCTGGAACCACTGGATTCAATCTAGACACCAAGTATCTGATTTCTGTTAAACGTAGTTGGTTGATTTCTGTTAAACGTAGTTACCCCTTACTGAAGAGATCTTCTGTCCTGCATGTGACATTCATACAGGCTTGTTAAACTCAGTGTTATGATCAGAAATGGCATGGCTTCTATTAGGCAGTCCCTTCTGCTGTGTACTTGGTGGGAGATCAGCAGGGGGAGCTTCCTGAACCATGACATCTGCATCACCTGATGGATGTTGGCAGCAGTTAAAGGCACAGGAGTCCAGACAGAAGAACAGTTAACAATTTTGCCCCTCATTTTTGATCCCACATCCACACCAACACCCCCCCCCCAAGAAAGCCAACCTCATTGTCTTTCACATATTTTATCACTGAAAGTCCTTTAAACTGAAATTGTCAAAATCTGGGCTGCTCCCTCTAAGCTGTGGAGTCTTGTGAGCAAAAATTCTACTTTGGGAGCTACTGGCATTAAAGTTGTGAGCTAGCAATTTGGCTACTGCATCAATTAGTTTGCTCTGGAGCCCTCCTTCCTGAGCGAAGACAAAAATGGGTGAGCCAGAGGCTCAAAAACTGTGAGCTAGCTCACACTAACTCAGTTTAGAGGGAACACTGGGAGATGGGGAAATCTAACTACTTCAAGTTTTCTTCTGTACACAATTCTTAAGCTTGTGATGATTTTGCTCTGGTATTATTTTTTACTTAGCTTAGTCTGTCTTTCTGTCTGAGATGCAAGGTGACTACAAAAATTTAAGTGTCAAGTTTTATTTTGTTTTTAATTTTCTTGTATTTTCTGATTTTTTTTTTGTGGTCTGCAAAATGTTTTGAACAGTTGTGTCCCCCCCCCCCCCCATTCCCACAGAGAAGCAGTATAGAAATGTTTCATATGGGCCCTGTTTGCTTTTCATGGGACCCCCGGGGGCTCCCAACCTCCTTCTGTCCCTCCTCTCCCCAAAGCAGCAAACTCATCGAGGTGACAAAAAGTCACTTCTGTTTGCCACAGCAGCAAACGGAGCAAACACAACCAGCAGCCCAGCAAATCTTGGCAGCGCATTATTTAGAACCAACAGTGCTGTACTTGCCTTCCGGGGATATTTGTATGGCGCGGTAACTTTCCTGACATGCTCCTGCAATTCCAGAATTAATTTCTCCGTATTGTGCGACTGATAGGCAGGAGCCAGGATGACAAATGCCTTCACAACCTACAATCAAATCAAATGCAAATAAGATTCTTTGGTGATATCGGAATCTATTCTTTTAAAAATTTTAGTAAGAGTATGTTCATGCCACTGCACAATGGGGGATATAGAATAAGGTTGTATGGGATCTGGAGCATTTGTTCCTGTAATGCATTACCAAAATCAGTTTGTGATTCTTTGGCTCTCCTATTATATGCCCGTTTGATTAGTCTGTTGGGGATTTATTAGCAATATTTATTTGTTTCGATATTTGTATGCTGCTTCTCCCCCACCCCCAACTTTATTCTCACAACAGCCACCTTATGAGGTATGTTAGATATAGAGGGACAGTAGAATGGGGATTTGAACATGGTCTCCCAGACTGCAAATGGAGGAGGGAAGAGCCACACATGCTGTCCTGAATTCTTTAGAAGACGGAAAGTGTGATTGATAAGTATATACTGTTGAGCTTAGAGCCTGTTATGGCCTGCGTCCAGGATCCTGGAGGGTAAGCCAACTTGAATTGAAAACAAATCAGCCAGTATCATAATGCCCCTGTATAAGTCAATGGTGCGACCTCATTTGGAATACTGTGTACAGTTCTGGTCACCACATCTCAGAAAGGATATTATAGCATTGGAAAAAGGGCAACGAATGATAAAAGGGTTGGAACACTTTCCCTATGAAGAAAGGTTAAAGCGCTTGGGGCTCTTCAGCTTGGAGAAACGACGACTGAGAGGTGACATGATCGAGGTTTACCAGATTACGCATGGGATAGAGCAGGTAGAGAAAGAAGTACTTTTCTTTCTTTCTCACAATACAAGAACTGGGGGGCACTCCATGAAATTGCTGAGCAGTCGGGTTAGAACAGATGTCCCATCCCGGGCTGTCCCTGTTCGAGCACCCGCGGCCGCCCCGCAGCGCGGCATGCCCCGCAGCCCCTGGCACCCCACTTCTAAGCTGGAACAGGCCGCGCCCGGCCCCGGGCTCGATGGCCCCGCGCAGAGGGGGCAGCTCACCCACCTCTTCCTCCAGGAGCCGACACAGCAGCAGGACCCTCCGAGGCAGAATGGCCCGACGGCGCAGAAGAGGGGCCAGATGGCGCGGAGAACATCGCAGCCCTGAGCGACCGGCAGCCGACAGAGCCAGGGGGGAGGGGCCCAGCTGCGCGTTCAGGCCTTTGAAGGGGGGTGGGGCTTGGAGAACGGGAGGTGCCGCACGTGGGAGAGGGAATAAAAAAGGGAAGTGCCAGACGGACCGGGGAGGAGGAAGCCAGGAGTCAACCAGTGGGAGGAATAGAGAGTGCGAGTGTGGAAGCAGCGGAACAGAGAGAGAGAGACGGGCAAGGCCCATGGGGCACTTTGACTCCTGGTGGCGAGAGGGTGAGCTCAGGTGCTGTTAACCTGCACCCCCGCCATTCTGAGGTCCACAAAGGCACCGCAATTTCCCCAGCCCCGCACGGCGGCGCCTCCCGTTCAACGTCAGAACCACGGCGACGGGCCACGACCCCGGGGGGGCAGCAAAGGGCGTGACAGAGTGGTGGAGAAGGCGGGCAGTGGCCCCCACCTAGGGGCCCCGCTGCCCCGCTTACTGACCCCCCAGGGCTGGACCGTGCCCCGCCAGTGGCTGAGACCCTCACAGCTCTGCCCCGTTGGGCCAGAAAAGGCCCAACTACGGAGCCCATCCTGCCCGAGGAGGAAGCACCTGCTGCCACCATGGATATGGCACAATTTGGCCAGTGGATGGCCGAGCACCAGGCTCAGCTGCTGCGGGAGCTGATGCAGCAGCAGCAAGTCGCGCAGGCAGCTCTGGTGCGGGACTTGAGACAAGTCTTGGTCGGGTAGCCCACCCAGGGCGGCGCATCCCCTCAGCCACCAAGGACCCCCTGGCCTGCCTTAGCCAAGATGAGCCCAGAGGAGGATGCTGAAGCCTTCCTAGAGGCCTTTGAGAGGGCAGCGGAGGCAGCCCAATGGCCCTGGGCACAATGGGCTCATATCCAACCCCAGTTCCCCGGGCTCGCAAGGTATTGGCCTGTGTTACACCTGTGGCCAGTGGGGACACCTCCGCCGGGACTGCCCCACCATGGAGTGCAACCTGGGGTGGGATGATACGCTGCAAACGGCAGCTGTGGGACAGTGACCCCCTGCTTGGTTGCTCCCCGTCATGTTGGGGGGTCGCCAGGTGGAGGCCCTGTTGGACAGCAGGAGCTCCCTGTCGATGGTTAGAACCCAGTTGCTCCCTCAGGCGCTCCCAGTCCTGCGCACGGCCACGGTGGTATGTTTTCATGGGCACGAGGAACGTTACCCCGTAGTGGTCGTGCCTATCACCTACCTCGGGCGCCGGTGGGAGGTGCCGGTCGCCCGGGTGCCCAGGCTCCCTTTCCCAGTCCTCCTCGGTCGAGACACCCCCAGCTTCACCGATGCCCTGCAGGTGGCCGACCCTGGCCCACTCCGACTGACGCCAGGCGAAGCTGACCAGCTCGATCTCTCAGCTCTTGCGGATGAGGCCGCCAGAGAGAATACCGTTCCCGAGCCATCGGCCTGCCCTGGACCCTCTGCGCTGCCAGACCCCACCTGGGACCAAGACCCGTGATTCCAGAATGCCCAGGACCAGGACGAAGCCCTGGCAAAGCTGCGAGACCAGACGGCGGTAAGAGACGGGGTTGTTACGGACCCCCGATGTAGCCAGCGACTCCCTCGGGTGGTGAAGGAGGGAGGGACGTGGTTCAGGGAGGTCCACGGGAGGATGGGGCCCTACCGTCAGCTCCTGGTACCCCACCAATACATCCCAGAGATTTTACGGGATGCGCACGACCATCCCTGTGCCGGCCACCAGGGGGTCAAAAATACGCTCACTCGAGTTTTGGCTCACTTCTTCTGGCCCTCGGTGGCCAAGGCCTACTGCTGTTCTTGTGACTTGTGTCAGAGACTCAACGTGCAGCCCAAGCCTTGAGCCCCGCTGGCTCCACTCCCAATTCCGGGACAGCTGTTCGAGCGCATTGCAATGGACTTCGTCGGCCCCTTGCCGAGGACCGCCCGTGGGGCTCGTTACCTGTTAGTCATCATGGACTACGCTACCCGCTTCCCGGAGGCCATCCCCCTCCCTAGCCTAAAGAGCACAGGGGTCGCTCGAGCGCTCATGCGCTATTTCGCCATGGTGGGCCTGCCGCAGGAAATCCTGACCGACCGGGGCTCGCCCTTCACCGCGCGGCTGATGAAACAAGTCTGCCACGCCCTCCGCATTTGACAACTCTTCACCTCTGTTCACCACCCCCAAACGGATGGGCTTGTGGAGCGCCTGAATCAAACACTGAAGGGCATGTTATGGAAGTTGGCTTACGATTGCCCCCAGGCATGGGATCTGTATGTAGACCCCATACTGTTAGCCGTGCGAGAGACGCCCCAGGCCTCGACGGGCTTCTCGCCCTTTAAACTCCTCTATGTCTGCCAGCCCCGGGGAATACGGGCTGGTGGACGGGCAAGACCCACCCCCTAGGGGGGAGGGGGACGAATCCCCCTGTGACTTTGTTTGCAAGTTACAAGAGCGCCTTGAGATGGTCCGCTGCTCGGCCTGCGACAATTTGGCGAGGGCACAGGAAGCGCAGAAGGGACGCTATGACAAGGGCACTAAACCGAGGTCCTTCCAAGTGGGTGAGAAGGTCCTCGTCTCCCAGGCCGTTATGGCCACCCCCTCCAAGGATCCATGGCAGGGGCCCTTTCTAATCACCCGAGTCCTTGGCCCCTTGTCTTACGAGGTGCAACATGGACCCCGAGCACACCAGCGGAAGCATGTTCATGTGAACGACATAAAGCGCTGGCATGTCCGGTTCCCGGGGCCTCAGCAGGGGTTGTTGGCATCCGACCCGGGCGAGCTTCCCAAGGGGGCCCTGCCGTGGACCGCAGCCGTCAAGGGCCCAGTTGAGCCGATACTGGACGAGGCCCTTTCTGGCAAACAGCGTTCCGAGTTACGGGCCCTCCTCAACCAGTGCCCGGACCTGTTTTCCACTACGCCCGGGTGCACGTCCCTGACCACCCATAGAATTCCTACACTCCCAGGGCAAGTGGCCCGGACCCCATGGAGACCGGTACCCCCGAAACTAGGCGACGCCATTGCCCAGGAGGTCGAGGAGATGCTGAGGCTCGGGGTGATAGAACCATCACAAAGCGCTTGGCGTAGCCCGGTAGTCCTGGTCCCAAAGCCTGACAAGTCCGTCCAGTTCTGCGTGGATTATCGGGAAGTGAATAAAATAGCGCAGTTTGATGCTTACCCTATGCCCAGAGTGGACCTGCTTATCGACCAGTTGGGCGAGGCGCGTTTCCTTTCGGCCCTCGATTTGACAAAAGGCTACTGGCAGGTGCCGGTACACCCACCAGACCGACCAAAGACGGCTTTCGCCACCCCACAGGGACTTTTTCAGTTCCGCCGTATGCCGTTTGGACTCCACGGCGCGGCTGCAACCTTCCAGCGCCTGGTCGACCACGCCTTAGCCAATTGCGGGGCGTTTGCACGAGCCTACCTTGACGATATAATTATCTGCAGCCCTGATTGGACGACGCATCTAACACATCTGCGACAAGTGCTGCAGGCCCTAGACCGGGCGGGATTAAAAATCAACCCCACAAAGAGCCGCTTGGGCTTCCAAGAACTAAAATACCTGGGTTACCTGGTCGGACACGGCCGACTGCGCCCTCTCCCCGAGAAGGTTGGGGCTTTGGAACAACGTCCGCGGCCGAAGACGAAGAAACAGCTCCAGGCCTTCCTGGGTTTCGTAGGCTACTACAGCCGCTTCATCCCCAACTTCGCCACAGTGGCCAGCCCCCTCACCGATCTTCTTCGAAAGAATAGCCCTAACCAAATCCCGTGGGCAGCGCGGGAGGAGGAAGCCTTTCGGCAGTTACAGCATAGCCTCTCGGGAGATCCCGTGCTGCACAACCCAAATTTCGATTGGCCCTTTGTCCTTCACACTGACGCCTCCGGAACGGGGCTAGGGGCCATGCTGGGCCAGGAACATAAAGGGGAAGTGTCAGAATCTGCTGATTCAGACAAAGGATTTCTGTTTCTTACAGCTATGTATTCTGTGTTATGCTATCTTACACCCTATTGCCATGTATGTATTGTAGATGCTGACATAACCGCTGCCATGTAATTGCTCCGCCCTTAGGTGAACCCTCACTTTGGCCAGTATGTATGTAGAAGGTGTGACCCCAGGTTTAAGTGCCTGACCAGGCCTGGTTTGTGTAACTGTCAGGGCGGGAGGATGACACCTGCAATGTATGGGAACAATGGGCCTCTCACACCCCTGCCTCCGCATTCCATTCGTCCCGGCTGGGATTTCAAGGGAGGATGAGTCTCATCTCTTATCAACATGTGAAAGCCTTGAGGCCATTGATTGTTATGTGAAGTGGTAACATCTGAAGGGTCTGGTTTGGGAAAGGGAATTTACAGCTTGACACCTCACTTTCTTTCCTGTGGGAAGCAAACGGCGAGAGCCTCTTTTGCCCGCCGTTTTTCCCTTGTAGTGATTGGCTACCTATGGGTAATTCAAACTGCTTGGAAAGGTATAATAGACCTGCATCTGTCATATGTATTATCTCTGACAATAATCTGAGAAGCTGTACCAATGTAGAGATTGGAAATAAAGAACTGTGTTTCACCAACCAGGATCTGATCCTTGACTACTTTGAGCAGAAATCTCACAGGAAGTCCGGCCCGTGCTGTTCATCAGCAGGAAACTACAACCCGCAGAACGGACCTACGCCACCATGGAGAAAGAAGCCCTGGCCATCAAGTGGGCGGTCGGTGCCCTCCAGTACTACCTGACACACAACCCCTTTGTCCTGGTGGTAGATCACGCTCCCCTCTTGTGGCTGGCCCGCATGAAAGACTCCAACCCCCGAATCCTCCGTTGGTACCTGTCTTTACTGCCTTTTTCTTTTACAGTTCAGCATCAGCCGGGATCTGAACACCGAGTGGCCGACTATCTTTCCCGCCTCTTCGAGGATGAAGCCCCGGCGTCCCCTGCAGGGGAGGGGTGTGTCCCGTCCCGGGCCGTAGCTGTTCGAGCACCTGCGGCCCCCCCGCGGCGCGGCAATGCCCCGCAGCCCCCGGCACCCCACTTCCAAGCTGGAACAGGCCGTGCCCGGCCCCGGGCTTGATGGCCCCACGCAGAGGGGGCAGCTCACCCACCTCTTCCTCCAGGAGCCGACACAGCAGCAGACGCGGCAGGACCCTCCGAGGCAGAACGGCCCGACGGCGCAGAAGAGGGGCCAGATGGCACGGAGGACATCGCAGCCCTGAGCGACCGGCAGCCGACAGAGCCAGGGGGGAGGGGCCCAGCTGCGCGTTCAGGCCTTTGAAGGGGGGTGGGGCTTGGAGAACGGGAGGTGCCGCACGTGGGAGAGGGAATAAAAAAGGGAAGTGCCAGATGGACCGGGGAGGAGGAAGCCAGGAGTCAACCAGTGAGAGGAATAGAGAGAGCGAGCGTGGAAGCAGCGGAACAGAGAGAGAGAGACGGGCAAGGCCCACGGGGCACTTTGACTCCTGGTGGCGAGAGGGTGAGCTCAGGTGCTGTTAACCTGCACCCCCGCCATTCTGAGGTCCACAAAGGCACCGCAATTTCCCCAGCCCCACACGGCAGCGCCTCCCGTTCAACATCAGAACCACGGCGACGGGCCACGACCCCGGGGGGGGGCAGCAAAGGGCGTGACAACAGATAAAAGGAAGTCCTTCTTCACCCAAAGAGTGATTAACACATGGAATTCACTGCCACCGGAGGTAGCGGCGGTTACAAGCATGGCTGGCTTCAAGAGGGAATTGGATAAACATATGGAGCAGAGGTCCATCAGTGGCTACTAGCCACAAGGTACAGATAGGAACTCGCGGTCTGGGGCAAGTGATGCTCTGCATTCTTGGTGCTTGGGGGGAGGGCAGCAGTGGGAGGGCTTCTAGTGTCCTGGCCCCACTGCTGGACCTCCTGAGGGCACCTGGTATTTTGGGCCACTGTGTGACACAGAGTGTTGGATTGAATGGTCCACTGGCCATTGGCCTGATCCAACATCACTTCTCTTATGACTTCTACATGTCTTTCCCAGGTCAGTTGCTTCCCTTCTGGGGGACACGAAGCAAGCATAGTAAAGGCATCACATTCACTGCACTGACATTGGCATTCATATCAGTCCCATTACCTCCCCTCTAATGGGATCTGGACTGCTGACGACAGCTGATTCTGCCACAGCTGGGTGCTCGTCCAAAGCGTTTTCCACTTCAAATGGCCCGATGCGGTACCTGATGAATAAAAGAAGAGTTTTAATTTTGGCAGGCTGTCATTTTGAAGCTAGGCCTTGCATGCGCTGGGATGTGTACGTTGAACTTGGGATTTCAGCACCGGATCTTTGGCTGGAGCTCTGGGACAACCCCAAGAGGGGAGAATCCAGTGGTGGGACTGCACAGGAATCGGGGAAAACTCTTGCTTTGCCCTTCCCACTCAGGCTGCCCTCGGGATTGAGCCAAAGGCAGGTTCTCTTCACCCTTCGTCAGGTTTCACTCATGACCCCATGACCCAACTGTAATAGCTGTGCTCTCATTCTGTAGAGCTGTGCATGCACACAAAAGTTTGTGCCCAGAATAAAACTTTATTGGTTTTAAAGGTGCCACTGGACTCAAGCGTCGTTCTGCTGCTTCAGACCAACATGGCTGCCTACCTGAATCTGTTCTCATTCTGTCTCATTCTGGGGGATAGAATCGGGCTTTCTTTCTTTTCTTTATTGAAAAAGAGGTGCTGAACCTCTCAAGAGGGAAATGAAGTTTTCAATCTGTATACTGAAAACTTGTGAACTTTTAAATTTTTAAAAAAGAATTTTGCCAAAGAGGTTCTGGAACTCCGTTCTGGCATGTTCCCCCAGAAAAAAAAGCCCAAATTGTCTGAGCCTGTTATGTTCGCTGACCGCCACTACGCACCAGCGGCATACTGCATGAGCTTGACTCCTGGAAACAATAGGAGTCAAGGATCCTAGACCACCACTAGCCCTCCAATAAGAACTCTGGCGGGAAATTCAAACCCACCAATGGGTCTTTTGTGTGTGTCCTAGGGACTGTATATAGTTGGCTATCTTGGCCGGTATTGAATGCTTAGTTGTGTACCTAATAAAAAATGCTGATCGTTACGTTGTAGTCAGGCTCTTCAATGCAACGAACCTAGTAGAAAATAGAGCCTAAGAACACCATCCGGGGAGTAAGCCCCATCGGATAGCCCAGAGCACGATTCTGGGTAGACCTGCTTAGGGTCACAAGCTAATCAGTTCTGCTCAGAAGCTTTTCCAGGTCTGTTCAATGAGGCCTTCTCCCAGTACAGGGTTCTTCTTAGGACTGTGTTGTTCATGTTTACTTCCTTGTTAAAGAATCATTTTAACTTATTTTAAACTAAACTTAACCAGATGGAGTTCCCTGATGAGTTACAGGGAGGGATTTAGATGGAGCAACAGCAGGAGAGAGGAAATCTGGGTAAATGTAGTTAATGAGGATGAACTAGTTATGTGGTTTTTGCTGAGCAGTATAATACCCTTGTTGGGGGGAAAGTCTATTGTCAAAAATAGACCAGAAGCCATCCCCGCCCCCTGTAGGCATGAACATTTTGCTTGGCTGAGGGAAAATTACGTACAAATTGGTCCGTGAGCCCACAGGAAGAGCCTGGTGCCCCCGGACTCATCTTTGGGGCAGCATTAACCAGCTGGTGGTGGCAGAAAGTGCCATCAAGTCTCAGCCGAGGAATGGCAAGAAGCCTGTACTGTTTTTAAAGCAAGAGATGAACGGAGGTGGTTTGCCATTGCCTGCCTGTGTGTAGAGGACTTCCTTGGTGTTCTCCCATCTAAACACTAACCCGGGCCGACACTACTTCGCTTCTGAGATCTGACAAGATTGGGCTAGCCAGTACCATCCAGGTCAGGGCTGGTGGTGCAATACCGTTAATACTTGTGTTTGAGTCCTTAAATACTGCCTCCAAACCAACTCTCCCTTTCGTCTTCTTCCCCGGATCCCCTAAGGCTACTGTCTTTATGGAGATTGGGAATATCCCTAGCAACATGGCTGGAGCTCCTTTGAAACAAAACCCTGTTATAGGCAGAGTTGTACATCAATCATAGTAATGGGCCAACAGGGTCCGACCAAATCATTTCTCCATGGTTTTTGTGTTTCCCTACCCTTGGCTGTGGAGCCACCTTTGCATGAAGGAATCATGCATCCAAAAGATTGACTGCGAGGCTATGATTCTGTATCATGATCCTGTGCCCATTTATTAACCCACAGATTCCATTTCTTTTTGAAGGTATGTGAATTCAATTTCTGTCAATGGAATCTGACTTTACGTTAGTGGTGGCACAGGATCATAGCCCACACTGGCACGTCATGATTGCATTTTAACTTCTGCATTGCCAGTAAGGGTGACAGGCTCACTACGAGTTAGGCAAAGTGTTAAGAAATAGCATACCCAGAAGATAAGATAACGTCATCAGCTCGTGCAATAAACTGGATATATCCATCTTCGTCTGTGAGTCCTCTGTCTCCAGTGATGTAGAAGTCCCCACGCTCTGTTGAGGCCGTTTTCTCTGGATCATCCTGAAACCAATGAAATGGCTTCTCAAAGTCCGGCTCACACTCATGGGCTCATTTATTTAATGCTGGGAACTACCTCCCTGAACACCTGCATGAGGCTGTGTCTCTCGTGTCTTTCAAATCCCTCTTCTACATCCCTCCCTCTTTTCTGTAGTGCTTTGGCACAACCTGTTAGTCCCACCTGGAACTGGAAGTTAAGCCCAGTTTAAATGTGAAGCTTACTGGCAAAGCAACAGTGTTTCCCCATGCAACTTTTCAGATGCTCAGAGTCTTCCTTAAACTGCTCATTTTGCATTTCAGAGCTCAGTAGTCAGTAGCTCTTGCGGAGATCCTACTGCCCTGCTGACGAAGCACGTGCAGCTATTTTGCGCAGTAGTTCAACTGGGACATGCAGCCAGGTGCAAAGTCGCCGGCTGGAGGGGGGGGGGGCAGGGTGTTCTTTTGCCTCTCAGCCCTGTCACACTGAAATCGGGCTGAAGTATGTGTCACTGGAATGAACAGAGACTCTTCCTCTGTTTGTTCCCTCTTCTCCCAGGGGTTTGTCTCAAATGTGAGATTGTAAGCTCCTTGGTGCAGGGCCCTTTCTTCTTGTGCGGCATGCACATCAAAAGCACAAAGTATAATAATAAAAAAGCTATCAAATACTGAAATCAAAAAAGCACAAAGTATAGGTAACGTCCTCTTCCTTGTTATACCTTTGAGAACAATCTGAGAGTGTCCTCACTAGGATGGTCTAAAGGTGATACTATCATTCTCATCAATTCAGGGCAGCCACCGGCTGGAGAAAAGGGAAGGTATGAGCCAGTGCGATCTGATCCCAGCAATGAGTTGCAGAACCGGCATGGCTGGAAAACCTGCCAGGGATGCTCACACTAGCTGGAGTAACAGCTGAAGGCAGGACGCTGAACTGCTCTTTTAAAACTAGTTCTTTTTGAAAAAGGCCTCTCTGTTGACCGTGAATTCTGTGAGTTATCCAGTGCATAGTGAATTCTTCTTTTTGTCTCTCTGGGAGCAATTGCCAGTCAGTTTTCTTTGGACGATCACTCATTTCTAGTGTTTTGAGGCAGAGAGAATACCGTTTCATTGTTCACTCTCTTTCTATTACTGATATATACTTTTCCAACCTGAGACTCCTTATGGCTGCTATTTCCAACTGTAGAAAAGCTTTTTAAGCTCCGAATTTGGACCTCCCAGTGGCATTTTGTCTGGCTTGGCCTTCGGGTCTTGGTTATAGGGGGCCTTTACTTAGTTGAGCCTGTGGGTGCTTCTGGGATTTTGAGGGAGGGTAGTGACCCCTGTACCCTGGCTAGTCTGGTCTCAGTTCTCAGATCTCAGGTGCTAACGAGGGTCAGCCCTGGCTAGGATTTGTATGGGAGACCACCAAGGAATCCCAGGGTTGTGATGCAGCGGCAGGCACTGGCAAGCCACCTCTGAGATCTCTTCCCTTGAAAACCCTGCAGGGTTGCCATAAGTCACTTGATGGCAAAAAGAGTAGACATTGCCACAAAATGGCTGCCACAGGAGGTGGGATCAGACACAAAATCGCTGCTGTGGGGGCCAGTTACAAAATGTGGAAAGGTTCCAAGCCAAGCATCCTCCTAGGATAGGAGAGGCAGCCTTTTCCAACTGGGCACTCCGTATTAGACAGGTGATGCTTTCTGGGGGCTTGCAAAATACCTCCTGCGCCAGAGAGGTGAAGGAGAGCCAGGAATGGATCTTTGCTTTGGGGAAGAAGCAAATGGGATGCCAGGAAATCCATTGGAGGGCACCATGGAACCAACCTTTGGACACTGTGTTGGGGGTTACTGCTCCACTGTATTCCCCCTTCTTTACTGGAAATAGTTTCCCATATAAGCCTGATTCTTACTTACCACGTAGCTGGTGAAGAGACCCAGCGGCCTCTTAGGTTTGATCCTAACAGCAATGTCTCCTTCTTCCCCAGGAGGCAGGGGGTTCCCATGTTCATTGATCACCTAGAAAGAAGAAGAGCTACTGGGCTGGACATTCAAGCGGTTTCTTTCAGTCTCTTTGGAGCATGTTTGTGGTTTAATGGAAAGAGTAGTAACACCATTTTTCTTAAAGTGTGTTATGTGTGTTATTCTGATCACAAATGTTCCACAAGTACCAACCTGGACATCGAAGGGTGAGCATGGCTTTCCCATGAAACCTGGCTTGACTTGCATCCCTGTCAATGTCGCACATAGTATGGTCTGAAAAATAAATGGCAGGTGTGGGCAGCTGGGTTGCCAACTCCAGGTGGGGAACTTCCTGTGGATTTGGGAGAGTGGGGGGACAGAGGGGACAGGATGGGATGCCATACATTCCACCCCCTAAAAGCTGCCATTTTCTCCAGGTTAACTGATCTCTGCAGTCTGGAGATCAATTGTAATTCTGGGAGATATCCAGGCCTCACCTGGAGGTTGGCGAGCCTAGCACAAGCATGCTGTTTCTCATATGGCTGTAATTAGGGCTCTTAGCAGGGGTCCTTTCGTAGAAAAAGAGGTGCAGGAGCTCATTAGCATAACTCATTAGCATATGCCACATCCCCTGACATCACCAGAAGTGTGTCAGAAACAGAATGTCAGTTTCAGCCCCATTATATCCTATGGGCCATTGAAATCAATGGCAAAAACTCATAGGGTATATGAGGGGCTGGAGGGGAGGGGGTTTGAGAGAGAGGCTCCAAACTTGCAGGGTAGCTTCTGGGGCCTCTCTTCGAAATACCCACTAAGTTTCAAGAAGATTGGACCACGGGGTCCAATTCTATGGGCCCCCAAACAGATTGTCCCATCCCCTCCATTGTTCTCTATGGAGGGAAAAAATGTTAACTTTTTTCCTACCATAGAGAACAATGGAGGGGATGTGGGCAACCTGTTTTGGGGCCTGTAGAATTGGACCCCCTCGTCCAATCTTCTTGAAACTTGGTGGGTATTTCGAGGAGAGGCCCAGCAGCTACCCTGCAAGTTTGGAGCCTCTCCCTCAAACCCCCTCCCCTCCAGTGGCTTTTAAAATTGCTGCCAAATTTCGGCGGCAATTCAGCGGTGAGCTGAATCAGATTAGAGAATCTGATTCAGCCCGTGGCTGCTCTACTGGCCAGTCCTGAGCTGCTCCGGCCCCAACGGACCCCTGGTTCTTAATATATAGATGTGTAGTATTGCATTTTTTATCTGAATGTTTATTGTGGGGGGTTTTCTGGTCATTGACTGTAATCAACCAATCAATCATATGGCTGCCAACGGATCTGATCAATCAAGTGCTTCTATTCTTGTGGTGGCAATCTTCCCAACTGGAATTTTTGTGAATGTAAAAAACAGTTTTAATATCAGAGATCAAACTAGAGACACCAGCCTCCCCCTACTGTAACCCTTGAATTAGGGGTTAGGTTAGAATGTCCTTCTTACCTTACTCCAGAGTGCTACAATCATCTCACACCATTGCACAATAGGGAGGGGGAATTGCTCAGTTTATTATCTCCTCCCCCCCGTGATATTTTGCTGCCTCCAATGTGCAAATAATTATGTATTGACATACAGTCTCAGTCTGCCCATAGCCTTCCTGGATCTCCAGTCCTGTCTGGGCCTTCCAGTGTTCCATCGTTTCAGGGTTCATTGGCTCCCCACCACTTAAACAGATCTTCAGACTCTTGAAGTGGTAGCTGAGTACAGAGAAAAAGCATCCATCTATGTATGGTAAAACCATAGTCCTCTCTAGGAATCACTGAAAACTCTATGGCTTTACCACAGAGTTTCTGGCGATTCCTAAAGAGTGATGTCACTTGAGGGATTTCATCTAGTATATTCTTTTAAATCCCACCCTTTCTCCTAGAAGCTCTGTCCAGTTCCCTTGCTGATTTCTCCTCACAACAACTCTGTAGGGTAGGTTAGGCAAGAGAATGACTGAGCCACGGTCACTCAGTGTGCTTCATGACAGAGAGGGGAGCTGAACCTGGATCTTGCTGATGGACGCTGTAACCGATACACCACAGTATTTACTTCCATGTTTTGAAAAGTATTACAGGCAATCCTAAACATTCTAAACTGGCTGACTGCAGTAGGTGTAACTAGAAGGGTGTAACTCTTTTTACGATTGCATTGTTAGCTTCTGTATGGAGTCCAGCTACCAGACTTTTACATTTCTTTGCAGCTGGGATTAAGGTCACTGATATTAGGATTAAAAATAACATCCTATAGGGTGTTACATAAATAACATCCTATAGGCTGCTTCGGAGTGCCCATATTTTCATAGAATCATAGAGTTGGAAGGGGCCCTACAGGCCATCTAGTTCAACCTCCTGCTCAATGCAGGATCAGCCTAGAGCATCCCTGACAAGGGTTTGTCCAGTCGCTGCTTCAAGACTGCCAGGGAGGGGGAGCTCACCACCTCCCTAGGCAGCCGATTCCACTGCTGAACCATTCTTACTCTATTTGGGGGCAGAGGGATGGAATAGTACATAAATAAGACTTGCCCCAGGGCTTCCACTGCTGCGTGTCTTATTTCCGTTCTCTCACTATGCAATACATACCTGCTCACGTTATGCTGCAGAAGCATGCGAAAAATAGTCGGAGTGCCACAGAAAGTTGTTACAGGATAGCTGGCGAGAGTCTAGGAATGACAGAAAAACCTTAAGAAATGATATGATTCCAGAGGTCTTCCTTCTGAATACTCTGATTTCCAGCTTTTCTGCAAACTGCATAGTGTTTACGGCAAGAAATTTTTCGTGCTCCAACACTCATCTTCTGAATGAGGAGGGAGGATTGGGGTGTTATCTGGAGGCTGGGTTCTGCACAGCATGTCAAATGGCAATTGGTGAGCCGCTGCTCAGGACAGACATACTGGGCTGGTCCTCCTAGTTTTGCTTATTAGTACAATTGTGTCATTCTGGATTTTTTTTAGTGTTGATGCTGCTTGCTGATCTGAATTCTTTCAGTGGTTGGCTTTAATAACTGTTTTGTTGATGGATTTTTCTTTTCTTTTTTTGGTGAACTCCTTTGGAGTGCATGTGTTTTTCTCGGTGTTTTGACGTTTGCACCTCTGGAAGGGGACAAACTTCTTCCCTGAATCCCAGGGCCAGCACATTCATCTTAAGACAACACCATCTCCTTCTAAACGGGATTGTGTCTGTGAATGCCATGGACTTTTAAAAAATCTGGCTTGGGTCTAAGGCAGTGTGAGTAGAGGTGTATCCGTAAAAGGCAGCTTTCCCACCTCTTTCCGCTGGCCTTCTCTTATGCTCACTGAAATTGTGCCCCTGTGGGTCAGTGGACAGGACACCCCAGGAAATATAGAGGTGTTAAGTGTATGTGTGTGTGGGGGGGGGGGCCTCCAGCGTGTGCAGGGGTGTCTGGAGAAAATGCCATTCCCTCTCTTTTGCAAGTAGAAAAGGGGGTGGTGAAGGTCCCAGCCTGTGTTTTGCTGTCTGACTGCTTGATACCAAAGAGAGAGAAGATGAGGACATTCTCACTTTTAGAACGGTCGTTGGCTCAAACTGCAGCTTGCCGTGAGCGAAGACGCAAGCCCCTTGAGTCCAAGGTGCAAACATGCTGGCAAAGACAAACTTTATCCAGCCGGTATCAGACAAACCCCATATCATGCTCTCAGGATTCAGGCCCATCCAATACCTGTTAATAATGAAGCAGAAACAATGTGCTTTGTTAGCAAGCTTGTTAACTTGCACCAGAGTGGCGACAGTTGAATGAATGACTGCAGCAGTCAAGTTGCCTTAAAGAAATGCAGTTCCTATGGGTGCATATGCAGTGGCTCAAGTGGTTAAGACGCTGAACTGCAGACCGGAAGGTTGGTAGTTCAGCAGTTTGAGACCCGAGTGCTGCATGATGGAGTGAGCTCCCATCTCTGGCCCCAGCTCCTACCAACCTAGCAGTTCGAAAGCAAGAAATTGCAAGTAGATAAATAGGTACCACTTCGGTGGGAAGGTAACAGCGTTCCGTGCGCCTCAGCGTCTAGTCACGCCGGCCACATGACCACAGAAACATCTTTGGACAGTGCTGGCTCTTCGGCTTGGAAATGGAGATGAGCGCCACATCCCTAGAGTCGCACATGATGGGCTTTCGAGCAAGGGAAACCTTTACCTTTACTATGGGAGAATAGCTTCTATGAAAGGGGCACCCAAACTTTTTGATCCAAGGGCCACATTGACATAAAGCATTTGGTGGGCCAGGCAGGCTCAGGGTCTGGTGGTGCTGAAAAATGGCATCAAGTCATAGGGCAAGAGATGGACAGAGGTGGTTTGCCAGTGCCTGCCTCTGCGTAGCAACCCTGTGGTGGTCTCCCATCCAAGTATGAACCAGGGCTGACCCTGCTCAGCTTTTGAGATGTAACAAGATTGTGCTAGACAGGGGCATCCAGGTCAAGACAGGCCTGGGGTCTACTCCATTTAACAATGCCCCCAGCGCTCTGGGTCCTGTAAAGGGGGCTAATCTCCCTTTTAGGGATGGGGCATCAGGGGCATGTATGGCTTCACATCACTTTGGCATGCCTGTGTTTACCTGTGGGATTGCCACAGGGCCCTTGGTATCCCCTAATTTGGTCTCATTTATTTAAAAAATGTCTTGCATGCTAGATGAGAAGGATCCATAGGCTGGTGGGCCGGGCTGTCATTTGGGTGCCCCTGCTCTACGACATCTGCAAATACTCCCCTCTGTCTCTTTAGCTTTCAGACACATTTTAAGTTCAAAGATGGCTCCTGATTAGGAAATTCAGCAGGCACCTCAACCCTGATGCAACTGAGCAGCAAGGTCCAGACCGGAGCTGGTCCCTGTTGTGTGCTGTCCTCAAGGTCCAGAGCATCACCCCATAAAATCTCACGCCACAAATGATCCTTTGCTCTTGAAGGGCTGCAACGGCCCCACCGGGCCTCCCACTCTGGAATTGGAAAGAGATACCTTCCAGCTGGTACCAGCCCCAAGCCAAGACTGCAGCAGGAATGTTCCACCATTTTGGGGTAACCTGTGGTGCCACTGGTGAAGTAGATGGTCATTGGGTCTTGGCTCCTAGTTTTGACAGGCTGGTGCTCGTCAGACACAGCTCTGTAAAGAAGACGATATGTTAAATGCGTTATGCTTGTCATATCCTATGACAATGGTACTCACTCCATGGCCCACGGAAAGCCATGCTCACTGTTGCCACATGACTGCCGTGTTCCGTGGTGCCACCCCACCTTTCACCCATACAATAAAAAGGGCTTATCTCCCCTTTCTTGGCAGACAGGTCCTCTCCTGCCTGCCCTCATTGTCCTCTCTTCTACTACCTCTTTCTAGTGCCCTCTGGCCCTTTGCTCTGTGGTTTTAACCCTAGCCTGTAGGTCCTGGGTCACTTCTGACAAACCATTGGAGGTGCTCGGCAAACGCTTGACATCTGATACCAGAAGAGCTGCAGGGGGCATGTGAAAGAGCCGGCGGCAGAGTAAGTACCATTGTTCTACGGTGTTATGACTTCCCAGAATCGGCGTTTTGGACTGCTGAGATGGGAATGATTTCTGATTTGATTGTTATTTGATTAGTGTTATTGATTGATGTTTATTTTTGGGTTTAATTGATTGTTATATTTATGTTTTAACTGTTAAATCGTATTGTTTACCATATTGCTGTAACCCGCCCTGAGCCTTGCTATGCAGTGGAGGGGGGCTAGAAATCAAATAAACCAATCAGTCTCTCATTCCTGGTATTGCAGGCCCCTACCCCCCACCCCTTTTGATTTCACTTACCCCTTGCATGAACTGAAACTTTGATTCTGTATGCTTATGGTGTTTTCTCTTTCCTACACCCAATTTCCCCCCATAAAATGCAGGGCTATTTTTGGGCAGGAATGCACAGGAATGGAGTTCCGGCTGGCTTCCGAGTTGGCCACACCTACAGCCCCCCCCCCCCCGGGGCGCCTGGGGAAGCTAATCCAGAAACTGCCTTCCTTCCCTCGGGTTCCCCCTGGAAGGGAGCGGCGCTGTCGGGGTGTGTGGCCTAACATGCTAATGAGTTTCTGCTGTTGGGTGTGGCCTATTATGCTAATGAGTTCCGGCTGGGCTTTTTCTACAAAAAAAGCCCTGATAAAATGTATACATATATTTCAAGATGATTTGCCCATCAACGTTATCCCTGCTTGGTCATGGAGTTTCCTGGGTGATCTCGGAGCAACCAGGTCCTCTCAGCCTGATGTTCCTCAGTGAATGGAGAAATGGAGGAAAGAAGAGCCACTGATGCCCCTCCCTGGAGTGGGTCTCACAGTTTTGGAGCTTAGAATTGTCAGAATCTGCTGATTCAGACATGAACTTTTGCTATGCTTCCTATTGCTTTGTGCTGTGTGTCACCTGTGCTTGCACCTATTATGTATCCATGCTTATTGCTTTTAGTTGCCCCTATGCCCACCATGTAACCATATCCCTTGCCAGGAGGACTGTATGCTATGTGACCCCAGGTTTATGGCTTTGACCAGGCCTGGTCTGTGTAACTGCTTGCCCAGGAGAGTGACAACTTCAAAGCATGGGAACAATGGGCCTCTCACACTCCTGCCTCCGCATTCCATTCATCCCTGCTGGGAAGACAAGGGGAGGACAGAGACCAATTCTTACCAACGTGCGAAGGCCTTGAGGAAAAGCATTTGTTATGTGAATATGGTTACATCTAAGGGGTCTGGTTTGGGAAGGGAAATTTACAGCTTAACACCTAGCTTTCTTTCCTGTGGGAAGCAAACGGCCAAAGACCCCTTTTGCCCGCCGTTTTTCCCCTTTGGTGATTGGTTACCTATGGGCAATTCAAATTCTACTGAAGGGTATAATAGACCTGCTTCTATCATATGCATTATCTCTGACAATAATCCGAGAACCTGTACCAATGTAGAGATTGGAAATAAAGAACTGTGTTTCATCAACAAAGATCTGATCCTTGACTACTTTGAGCAGAAGTCTCACAGATTGTCAGAGATCTGTGACTGGGACTTGGCCGTTCCTGACCATGTCGGACAACGGTACTCTTCCCATCCCTACTACTGAAGACCAGCCGGTAACCCCGGGGGACCAGGGTGCCGGTGGTGGAGGCGGCGGCGGGGAGCCCGAAGTGCCAGTGACTACGATTCAAGGGGCTCACTACATCCCACGCCCACCTCCTCATCAGAGCGTGACCCCGAGGTATTCATGGAGCAACTTTGGTCGTGGGACCGTAGACTCCTGGGTGCATGATCGGAAGGGGGCACGGGTGTCGATCCAGGCGGATCACATCGACCGCGGGAAGCCGAGTTTCCTGGGAGACGAGCGCGAGACGACCTACGGAGGAGAGTGGCGTCCCCCGCCCCTGGAAGAGGAGAGAGTCGGACCGTACGGGCCCGATCCCTACGGAGAAGACCAAACTCAAGCCCTGGACCGTATGATGGGAGATTTACAGTTCCAACTCACCACAGAATTACGCAAGCTAGCCCTCGACCTGCAGTACCAGTTTCGAGACGCCCTAACGGCTATGCAAGCAGCTTGCCCAGCCCCGGCCGGGGTAGGACCCCCCGCAGGGGGAGTCCCGCAGCCAGTGGTTCCTCCCGGAGAAGTCCCAGCACAAGTGCCGCCGCAGGTCCCTCAGCCAGTTCCCCGTCCAGTCCCCGCACCCGTACCTGCGCCGGTCCCCGCGCCAGCAGGGCCGATGATTCGCCCGGCCCCCGCCGACCCGTTGACGGCTACTTTCGATGGGGACCCCGAGAAACTGCGGTTCTTCCTCCTAGAGATCGAACGGTTCCTAGACACCTGGGGCCACCTCTACCCCACCGAGAGGGACCAGATTGGCTACATCGGGTCCAAGCTGAGGGACACCGCCAGCGACTGGTACGTGAGTCTGCACAACGCCCCCGGGCCTGAGTTGCGCTCATTGAACAACTTCATGTGGGCCCTCCGACACCACTACGAGGACCCCTTGGGAGAAGAGAAAGCCCGGAACCAACTGCGGAGGCTGACCCAAGGGCGGTCCTCGGTGAGGGACTACACCGACAAGTTCCGGCGCATCGCGGCCAAGATTCGCGGCTGGACCCAAGACCTGTTCATCGAAAAGTACCGGGAGGGCCTGAGCCACGAGGTGTACGAGACGGTGCTGCGAGGGGGAAGACCGGGCTCACTGGCCGCCTGGATGAGAGCAGCCGCGGACGTAGAAGAACACTTCACCCTCATCAAGATGGGAACTTCAGCGATGGCCCAAACCAAAGCAGCGTAGAAGGTGAAACCCAAGCCGAACCTGCAAGAGATCCGGGATGCCCGCTTCAAGCAGGGGCTCTGCATGAGATGCGGGGAGAGTGGCCACTTCGCCTCGGCGTGTCCCAGAGGGGGGGGGAAGTCCCAAAAACCTCCACCCCGGTAGCCGGGAGCACCCCTAGCAAAGGGAAGACCTCGTTCAAGCCCCGGGCACTACAGCTGGAAGGGGCCGCGAGTGAGCAAGGAGAGCTGGAGCTGACGGAAGCACAGATGTCGGGAAACTCCAATGGCCTGCAGTGAGCGGCGCAGAACTGCAGGTCCCCATCCACGATGCGCCATCTCCGGTGAGCATCCCTGGCCCCTTACTGTATATGGTAGTGACTGTAATAGCCCCCGGGACCGGGACTCATGTCCGTGTCCGAGCTTTAATTGACTCAGGGTGTGCCCGGGACTTGATTAGCCCTCTAGTAGTGGAGGGACTAGGACCTAAGGTCGCCCCGTTGGGGGAGCCACTCAAGTTCACGCAAATGGATGGTTCAGAAATGAAAGAGGTGTGTGTGGCAGAGACCGAGAGACTGATTGTGGGGACGGGAGAGCACTGGGAGAGGAGAGCTTTTGTCATCACCCCTAACACCCAGTTCCCTATGGTGTTGGGGAGTCCCTGGTTAAGCTCCCATGACCCCTATATCAAATGGAGTGAAGGGAAGATCTCCTGGGTGGATGAAAAGTGCCAAGACCACAAGTGGGACGTGGGGTGGGGGACAGGACCCCCGGCGCCTCTCCGAGCGGCGGCGCTCACCCTGATGCCCTCGGCCGTTCCACGAGAATATCGAGACTTAATGGGAGTGTTCAGTGAAACCGAAGCAGATGAACTACCCCCCCCCCACAGACTATCGGATTGTGCCATAGAGTTGATCCCGGGAGAAAAACTACCCAAGGGAAAACTTTACTCCATGAGCCCTCCGGAGCGGGAGGAGCTAAGGAAATTCCTAGACAAGAATTTGGAGCGCGGATTCATCCGCCCCGCTAAGTCCCCCTTCGTGGCCCCTGTTCTGTTCCGGAAAAAGAAAGACGGGGGGCTACGGTTATGTACGGATTACAGAGGATTAAATGCAGTGTCTGCTTCCAGCGCCTACCCCCTTCCCCTTATTAAAGACTTGCTAACGGAGGCGGCCAAAGGGAAAGTGTTCACTAAGTTGGACCTCCGAGACGCATATTTCCGGGTGCGCATCAGGGAGGGGGACGAGTTCAAGACTGCATTTAACACACCATTGGGACAGTTCGAATACCTAGTGATGCCGTTCGGCTTAAGTGGCGCGCCCGGGGTCTTTATGAGCTTAATAAATGAAGTGTTGCACAACCATTTATTCAAGGGGGTGTTATGTTACTTAGATGATATCTTGATCTACTCTGCTGATAAGAAAGAACATGTGCGGTTAGTTCGGGAAGTGCTTTCAACCCTGTTAAAAAATCAGTTGTACGCAAAGTTGTCTAAATGTGAATTCCATCGGGATTCAGTGGACTTCCTGGGGTACCGCATTTCTCAGAAGGGGCTAGAGATGGACCCTGCCAAAGTAGAGGCTGTGGTTCAGTGGGAAGCCCCCCGAACGAGGAAACAGCTTCAGAGTCTCTTGGGATTTTGTAACTTCTACCGCACCTTCATAAAAGACTTTGCTACAGTCACCCTCCCGCTGACTGAGCTCCTAAAAACCAAGGGGAGGGGCCCGGAAGCGGGGAAGCCCGGGGAGAGAATAGCCTGGACTGGAGAGTGCCAAAAGGCGTTCGAGGCTCTTAAGACTCTTTTCACCTCGGAGCCCATCCTGGCTCACCCTGATGAGACCAAGGAATTTGTAGTTCATGTAGACGCGTCGGATGTGGCCATGGGGGGGGGGGCATCCTACAGAAAGGGCCAGATGAGAAGCTGCACCCTCTTGCCTACATCTCAAAAAAATTTAACGAGACAGAGAGAAATTGGTCAGTGTGGGATAAAGAAGCAGCAGCCATCCGGCTATCCCTCACCACTTAGCCCTCACCCCCCGGCATTTTTTGAACAGAATGGCTCTGTGCATGTGCCGTTTGTATGAGCCTTGAGGCCCTTTAATTCACTCTCCTCCTCCTCATCATCGCAGAGAGCACAGAAGCTCACTGGGTGGCCTTGGGCCTCCCCCCCCCCCCCAGTCTGCTTCCTAGGGATGTTGTGAGGTTAAACCAGAATCGGGACAGCTGTGTATACCCCCTTGAGCTCCTTGGAAGAGAAGGGTAAAAATGTCCGAGACAGCTCTTTCCCTGCCTCGGTATTCCTGACATGCTTTCATAAGAAACTGCAGAAGGGTAATGCTTAGTAAATAAATAATAGCAAGATGACCTTTTTTTTGGCAGGTGTTTTCAGCATGCCCAGGAGGGGGGGGGGGGGAGAAGAAGAAGATTGGATTTATCCCCCGCCCTTTACTACCCGAAGGAGTTTCAGAGCAGCTTACAATATCCTTTCCCTCCCCACAACAGACACCCTGTGAGGTAGGTGGTGCTGAGAGCTTTGAGAGAACTTGTGACTGACCCAAGGTCACACCAGCAGCTGCATGTGGAGGAGTGGGGAATCAAACCCGGTTCTCCTAACCACTATACCACACTGGCTCTCATGTTACAAAAGACTGCACAAAGGGCTCTTGGTTCAGGCGTACTTTCTGAGGGCTGAGGCTGGAGAGGGCCTTGCTCCAAGAACGCCGGCCCCAGGTGCCTTGGCTGCATTTCCTTTAAAGTTTCCCTGGACCTTGTTGGCTGACCTTCGCCCTTCTTTGAATATGGGGTAGTATTTAGACGGGCAGGGAAGGATCTAGGAAACCTGAGGTCAAATCTGCCCTCAGCTGTGAAGCTTTCTAGACAACTTGAGGTCTAGCCTACCTCACAGGGGTAGAGTTTGGATGGAAGACATGTGTATATCACCTAAACTTAAAGCACATTGGAGGGATGAAAACATGATAGACTTGTATGATGAACATTGTGTATCTAAGATGGTTACCAACCTGCAGGCTGGAGATCTGGGATTACAACTGTTTTTACAGAGACAGAAATCGGTTCACCTGGAGAAAATGTCCACTTTGGAAGATGGACGCTATGACATTATACCCTATTAATGTTCCTCCCATCCCCAAACCCCACTGTCCTCAGGCTCCACCCCCAAAATCTCCAGGTATTTCCCAACCTGGAACTGGCAACCCTAGACTGTCTCAGTACTACAAACTGTGTACAAAATCTATGCAAAATAATAGAAATGAATCTACTGGATGAAATGAAGAACCAGAACGATTGGCTTGAATATAACAAGCAATGGGGAACATCTGATCCTTCCTAATCTGATATTCATTGAATGCCGAATCCGTGCCTGCTGCTGCATTCTGAAGCACCCTCTCTCTTCCCCCGTGGGGCTCCAAACTGAACAGAGGGGGAACAAAAGGGCTTGTTTTGCTTTCTCATGTGTGGTGACTGTTGTTGACGGAACTGACAATAGCAGCCAACATCTCTGATTTAAAACACAGGGCGCTTCACAAGACAGCAGATACAATCTCATAAAACAGCAACACAATAACCTGCAATGCAGCAGAACCAAGTTAAGATCTCCTAAGACATCTTTCCAAAACACCCCGCCCCCCAGCCACTTTGGATGCTAAGCAGCGAAGTTGGTTGCCTTCTGCAATCCCCCCGCCCTTAAGGCAGCATAGGCCGGGCAAACATTTCCTTCTTGCTGTCGTAGTTTTTGCTGAGAGCAAGAAGGAACCTTTGGGAGCTACTCCTCCGAATGAGATTTCAGCCGGTTGGCTATGAAGAAAGGCAGTCCTTTAAGGGTGTTTGTCCCAGGCGCCTTAAGGCTGAAAAGGATCTTCCTCTCCCCCAGTGCTGGCTTTCTAGTTTGTAGTCTAGTTTGGAGCCAGTTTGGTGTAGTGGTTAAGTGCGCGGACTCTAATCTGGGAGAACTGGGCTTGATTCCCCACTCCTCCACTTGCACCTGCTGGACGACCTTGGGCAAGACATAGCTCTGTACCAGCCGTTCTCTCAAGGACAGTTGTCTCAGAGCTCTCTCAGCCCCACCCACCTCCCAGGGTGTCTGTTGTGGGGAGGGGAGGGGAAGGGAAAGGAGTTTGTAAGCCACTCTGAGACTCCCTTTGGTAGCGATGGGTGGGATATAAATCCAATTTCTTCTTCTTCTACTCCACCCTTCTGTGAAGCCTCGGGGCAGCTGGCAATAGAACGGAAACTACTTTGTTGCATGTTCAGTATGTGTAAACTGACCCCTGATCTTTTTCAGGGTTCTTGTTCATCCATACCAAAGCTGTACACACATGCAAAATATGTGTGTTAACCCTGTTCAGGCAACAGCATGACAATATATTCTGTGAGTCTCATGGGTCACATATGTTCCCAATATGCACGGCTGCCCAGCAGTTTTTTTCTGGATCCTCCCTTCCCCCAGTGGTACATCAGTTGCAGCAGGAGCAACATTCACCTGAGCAGTTCGTGGAAATGCATCCATCCTTCCCTCCTGCCTTCGGAGACCAGGATCCGGCTTTTCAGGAAGAGACAGTCGGACGCAACGGAATCTACTAATGGCGCTAAGGCATCGTTGGTTATGATGCTTTTGGCTTTGGAGGCTTGGAGCCTGTACAGAATGTCTTTAGCAGTCAGCAGGACTGTAGCAGGAGCAAAGACTATGCCTGGAAGTGAAGCAAAGTGCAACTGAATGAATTAAAGTAATGATTCTCTCTGCACCCCTCCACCCCATTCAGAGGACACTGAGTTATACTGACCTGCTCTCATGCAGCCCACGGTTACAGCCCACCACTCTGGTATCCGTGGCAGGATGACAATGACTCTGTCTCCTTTGTGTAGATCGCAAACGCTGGCGAGCACATTGGCGGCTTTCCTGGATAAGACTCCCAGCTCCTGAAAGCTCCACTGAACCTCCTCTCCTCTCTCACTTATCCACCATAGGGCTGGATTGGGAGGTCTCTTTCCATCCTGTCAGACCACACAGGGTTTTGGGTTTTTTTACATTTAAGAAATGGGATGTAGGAAACAAGAACTCCATTGCCATACCTGGTCTCACTGTGGGGCCTTAACTCTGAAATGAGTAGAGGGATTAAGGTGTTGTGACCTTCGGCCAGTCACACACTTTCAGCCTAGCTTTCCTCACAGAGATGAAACAGAGCAGAGGAGAACAGTGGAAGTCCCCTCAAATCCCCATTCAGGGGAAAGGCACGATATAAACAAAGCAAATAAATAAAATTAAGTGCAGAGAAGCCCGAGGTCAAACCCCAGCTCTGACCTGAGGCAAACTGGGTGACTTTGGGACATTCCCTCTCTCAGCTTAACCTACCATACAGGCCTGCCAGGAGGATAAAATGAAACAATTCAGTGGAAGTAGTTCAGTCAAGTGAATCTCTCTACCATAAAACCATCCCAATCCATTTGTTAAAACAGCAGTAAATAAAACCAGTGGACACAGTATATTCATGGGCATACAAACAAACTCAAAAAGCACTAAGGAGTGGGGGAAACGGGGCAATCTCAGTAAAGCAAGAATAGGGAATCAAATTCGAGTTAAACACCTGGGAGGACAGAAGTGCATTAGCATCAGTACTCTGTACCAATAAATCCATTTCTGTCTATCGGGTGCAGTAACACGTTAGCAAGGTCATGCTCAAGATCCTACAAGCTAGGCTTCAGCAGAATGTGGATAGAGAACTGCCAGAAGTACAAGCTGGGTTTCGAAGAGTTAGAAGAACTAGAGATCAAATTGCCAACATTCACTAGATTATGGAGAAAGCATGAGAGTATCAAAGAAAAACATCTACTTCTGCTTCATTGACTACACTAAAGCCTTTGATTGTGTGGATAACAAACTATGGCAAGTCCTTAAAGAGATGGGAGTACCAGACCACCTCACCTGTCTCTTGAGAAACCTGTAGAAGGGTCAAGAAGCGACAGTTAGAACCGGATATGGAACAACTGATTGGTTTAGCATAGGAAAAGGAGCATGACAAGGATGTATATTGTCACTTTGCTTATTTAATTTATATGCAGAGTACATCATGCAAAATGCCAGCCTGGATTAATCATAAGCCAGAATTAAGATTGCTGGGAAAAACATCAATAACCTCAGTTATGCAGACGATACCACTCTAATGGCAGAAAGTGAAGAGGACCTCAAGAGCCTCTTGCTGAACTTGAAAGAGGTGAGCACAAAAGTTGGCTTGAAACTCAACATCAAGAAAACTAAGATCATGGCATCCGGCCCCATCATTCCTTGGCAAATAGAAGGGGAAGTCGTGGAAGCAGTGACAGACTTCACCTTCCTGGGATCCAAGGTCACTGCAGATGGTGACTGCAGCCAGGAAATTAAAAGACGCCTGCTCCTTGGAAGGAAAGTGATGGCAAACCTGGACAGTATAACAGAGTAGAGACATCACCCTGCCAACAAAAGTCTGTATGGTCAAAGCCATGGTATTCCCAGTAGTGATGTATGGCTGCGAGAGTTGGACTATAAGGAAGGCCAAGTTCTGAAGAATAGATGCTTTTGAATTATGCAAGGAGATCAAATCAGTCAATCCTAAAAGAAATCAACCCTGACTGCTCCCTAGAAGGCCAGATACTGAAGCTGAAGCTCAAATACTTTGGCCACCAAATGAGAAGGGAGCACTCCCTGGAGAAGACCCTGATGCTGGGAAAGATTGAAGGTCACAGAAGAAGGGGACAGCAAAGGGTGAGATGGTTAGACAGTGTCATCGATGCAATGGACATGAAATTAAGCAAACTCCAGAACACGACAGAAGACAGGAGGGCCTGGTGTGATGTGGTCCATGGGGTCATGAAGAGTTGGACTTGACTGTGCGACTGAACAACAACAACAACAACAACAACAATAGAAGGCAATTGGAAATCCAGAAACAACAACATAGCCCTTATAGTAACAATATTGGAGATTAATTTCAGTTGGTGTGCTAATTACAGTCTGCAGAAGCCGAATTGGGGTGGTATTACCCAGTGTGTCTTCCTAGGTTCTTTTCCCTGCAGTAGAAGAATTATCTGCCTTTATTAGCTAAAGTAGACAAAGAGCACAAGGTGGTCACATCAGTCCATAGACAGTCCCCGAAGCACCAGCTGTTTCGTCCCACTTTTCCTTAGGACTAACCAAAACAACACAACATACCTTTTCTTTTTGGCTCCATTGATCCAGCACATTGCTTGCAAAATTAAAATGCTCAGGCAGGTCCCTGGAGAGGGCTTCGTAGTCTACGGAATCCAGAGATGCCCCTCCGCTGTAGCTGTTGATTCTGTATGGCACTCCAGGGGCACTAAAAGACCTGAGGAGTGGCAGTCGGGTGAGAAGCTTCATTCTACCCATGGTGGCTTATTTCACCTTTCAGAGGAATACAGAACAAACAAATCACACCCAGTCCTGCTTTGAAGCAAAACACTGATGGTTTGGATAGGTGGGAACTGGCATGGAGCTGATTCCAGTGGATTTCAGTTGCTAGCCACGATGCTTCCCAAAGGTAGAAATTCTCACCCTAGAAGCTGGGTGACCTTGGGTCAGTCACAGTTCCCTCAGAGCTGTTGGAAAGAGCAGAGCTCTCTCAGCCCCACCTACCTGACAGGGTGTCTGTTTTAGGGGGAGGAAGGGAAAGGAGTTTGTAAGCTGCTCTGAGACTCCGAGTAAAGGGCGGGGTATAAATCCAGTCTCTTCTTCTTCTTCCTTCAGCTTGCTGAGGGCCCCTGTTCATCTTATGAGGATGTCTTTCATGGATGAAAGACACCTGTCCATGAATATGCTCCAAAAGATACATGTATAGTTTCAGGTGGCTGATATTTAATCAATGGTGTCTGTGACGAGTAATGGCTGCCCTCTTCCCCTGGTGCTTGAGCCCCTTTTGAAACTGGCTTTGTCTCATTGCCTCATGGCTAATTTAAGTCCCGTTGCTTTCATGACTATCTCTAGCTGCATCGGAGTCCATGTTTTAGGTTGAATTAGATTGTTTTATCTTTATACTTTCATTCCTAGGTGGGAAAGATCAGTACATTATTATACAAAACTAATTTATTAATTAAAATATTTATACCCTTTCTTCTTGGCTCAAGGCAGCTTACAGTAACAGTGATAACATCCCCAGCTAAAACCAAAGATAAAATAGCAAGCCCTAAATCTCTCAAGTGCCATTAAGTTGCAGCTGACTAATGGTGACCCCCTAGCATTTCCAAGGCAAGAGATGAACAGAAGTGGTTTGCAGTTGCCTTCCTCTGCCTAACAGCCCTGGACTCTCTTGGCAGTTTCCCATCCAAGCACTAAGCAGGGCTGGACCTCCGTGGCTTCCAAGCTCTGATGAGTTCAGGCTGGTGAGGGCTCTTCAGGTTGCTATTATTATATAATCCCACCCCAACACTAAGAGATAATGTAATATTCTTAAATTAAAGCAAACAAAGAAACAAACAAACAAACAATGTGTATATGTATATCTGCAGGTAACTTACCAAGTATTCAGATCCTGCGTGCCAGATAGTAGAGAACCAAAAAGGGAAATCTCCAGAAAGCTACTTGGAGAAGTAGCCATCTCTGAGTACCTATAAGTAAATATTAACTTTTAATCTGTCATCTGAAAAATGCAAATTGTCTAGCTTATCTACGATTCTCCAATTCTGTGTTAACCTTTGACCACATGCACACTCACCCTTCCCCTTTTCTCTAACTATTGGTTAATTTTTATATTAATTTATGTTAAAATTCCATTTACCGTTTCCAACCACAATTGTAGTCTGTCCGCCCTGCAGATCCTTGTAGATAACATGCATGGCTTTCAAGCTTGCCTGCTGTCTGCAGGCCTGTTTCCTCTCATTTGTTCTCAATTTGAATGAGCAATGTTTAGAATGTATTTGCATCTGCAGTGTTTATCATCACATAAGAAGCAATTCTCTGGTAGCTCAGGGTTTATTAGACTGATGGAAATGGTGTATGTTTGGGCCTTCCAGTTCAGTTTGGAAGGATACAAAGAGTAAAATTCTTTTCAACTTCAACATGAAATCACTCCATGGAAAGTTGGGCAGAGCAATTTACTGACAAGTTAGGGCCTTTAAGTGAAGATCCACCCCTGTGGCAAGCTACTCCCTTGTCCCTTTGGAAAAGTTAAGTTTTTGGGGGCTTGAGGAGAGGAAGGAATTGGCCATAAGGGGCACGGGTATCTGCAAGTGGATGCTTGTATCTGTGCAACTTGCAAGCCTCCCATCAGATGATTTCAAATCAGCATTTAGCAGCTCAGTGGTGGAGCATCGGCTCTTCGTGCAGAAGGTGCCAGGTTCAGTCCTTGACATCTCCAGTTCAAAAGGACAAAGAGGCAGGTTACGCAAAAGACTTCTGAGGCCCCAGAAAGTAGCTGCCAAACAGCATAGACAAGACTGACCTTCCTATACTAATAGACTCAGACGAAGGCCAAGGTAGTGATTGGAGTTCTCCCAGAGTTATAACTGGTTTCCAGAGAACAGCGATCAGTTTCTCTCGAGAGCCAGTCTGGTGTAGTGGTTAAGTGCGCGGACTCTAATCTGAGGAAACCGGGTCTGATTCCCCACTCCTCCACTTGCACCTGCTGGATGACCTTAGACAAGCCATAGTTCTGTCAGAGCTGCTCTCAAGGACAGTTCTGGAAAGAGCTCTCTCAGCCCTGCCTACCTCACAAGGTGCCTGTGGGCGGGAGGGGAAGGGAAAGGAGTTTGTAAGCCACTCTGAGACTCTGAGTGAAGGGCAGGGAATAAATCCAGTCTCTTCTTTTCTCCTCTGCTTTGGAAGGTGGACTGTATGACATTATACCCTGCTGAGATCCCTCCCTTCCCTAGTCTCCACCCCCAAAATCTCCAGCAATTTCCCAACCCAGACCTTAATGTGTTCATTTTGTGTTTGAGGGATCAGCTGGAAAGCCTGCAAAAAGGTGAACAATGCTGGATTAATCAAAGGGAGGTTTGTCCTTCACTACATATGATTTTGTAGCTTTGGGGTGTGATTTGCGATTCATGATGCTTTATTAGGAAGGAAGGTCATGTGTACGTGCTTACATCTCTCCTGTGTGATACAGCAGACTACGTACAATATCCAAACAGAAACAGATCTGGAACTTGGACTTCAGTTGGTCAGGCTGTCCAAATGAGCAAATGGGAGTTTGTCCCATCCCCCCCACCCCCCCAAAAGCCAGGATTCTAAACCTCAGTTGAGTCCTGGTCTGTGGAAGAAGAAGAAGTAGAAGAAGAAGAGATTGGATTTATACCCCGCCCTTCAGTTGTAGCCTCAGAGTGGCTTACAAACTCCTTCCCCTTCCCCTCCCCACAACAGACACCCTGTGAGGCAGGTGAGGCTGAGAGAGCTCTGAGACAACTGTCCTTGAGAGAACAGCTGGGACAGAGCTATGGCTTGGCCAAGGTCATCCAGCCAGGTGCAAGTGGAGGAGTGGGGAAATCAACCCCGGTTCTCCCAGATTAGAGTCCGTGCACTTCACCACTACACCAAACTGGCACTTAACCACTACACCAAACTGGAAGGTAAAGGTACTATAGCTTGCCTCAGTGCCTACATTTATATGTTATGGCAAACCAGAGTTTGATCAAGGGCTTCCCAAAATTGGGAATCTTTCAATCATGTGCTGCACGTGAGGGGAAGAAGGAGATGCCAAGGAGCACAAGAGTGGGAGCAAGCCGCCCACCACGGACACTTGAATGCGGCCTGTGTCTCATACTGGGCCATTTACGGTACTCTTAGGGTCTGTATAACACTTCTTAATACACTGTGATGTGCCGATGGGTGCTCCTGTTCCAGTACTCATGGGTTTTTTTACATGTAGCATCTCATTATTTTTGTCAACTTCCTACAATCCTTGGTGGGATTTTATTTGTTAGGCCTTGTTGGTTAGATGCTGGAGTGCGGCAGGCTTACGATTCTCTACTTTCTCAAAAAGTTATACTAAGTTGTAGTCACGCGGGCCAGATAAAGCGGGGGGGGGGGGGAGGGGAGGGAAGGGAAGTAAGGCTTTTTCCTCCGGATGAATTTGACCCACAGTTGAGAGATCACACCTCTTTTCAATCAGACACAACTGTGGGTGAGTCGTATGTTGTTGTTTTTTGCCATTTGTTTCCCATGTGCTTGAATGAGGAATCGATGAATCACACCTCTGCACTGAGGGGCTGTTTAGCTTGGAGAAACGACGGCTGAGGGGTGACATGATCAAGGTTTACAAGATTATGCATGGTGCATAGAGCAGGTAGAGAAAGAAGTCCTTTTCTCCCTTTCTCACAGCACAAGAACTCGTGGGCACTCCATGAAATCGCTGAGCAGTCAGGTTAGAAAAGGATGAAAAGAAGTACTTCTTCACCCAAAGAGTGATTAACACATGGAATTCACTGCCACAGGAGGGGGTGGCGGCTACAAGCATGGATGGCTTCAAGAGGGAATTGGATAAACATATGGAGCAGAGGTCCATCAGTGGCTATTAGCCACAAAGTATAGATAGGAACTCTCGGTCTGGGGCAAGTGATGCACTGTATTCTTGGTGCTTGGGGAGGGGGCAACAGTGGGAGGGCTTCTGCCCCCACTGCTGGACCTCTTGAGGGCACCTGGTGTTTTTGGCCACTGTGTGACAGAGTGTTGGACGGGATGGGCCACTGGCATTGGCTTTTCTTATGTTCTTATGAGGGCTCCCTATGGAGTTTGCAATGATGCACATACTGAGAAGGGGGAAAAAACAACAGCATGGAGTTGGGACGGCCTAATCAGACCATCCCGACAGCATGAGGGTGCACTGGAGTGATCAGACAGGGAAAAGTCCATCCGTGACCTGTCGCAACTTGTTTACTACTGGATTTCCCTGGTGTCTTTTAATTCCACTTCTTTGGTGGAGCAGAATGGGTTGTCGACAGCTGTGGGATACTTCCCAGATGTGGTTGTCTGATCATTCCCTTTAAATCCGTCTGGCATTCGCGCCAATGTCGGGTCTAATTGTGCATATGATCGCAGCCCTAGTTTGGCTCCAATGGATCTGTTCTGTTAACGGTGGCCCCTTCTCAATGCACGGATCTTCCTGCCAGTGGGAAGAGCCTCTTGCCCTCGAAGAAAGCATCTCTGCTGGGAGAAGGAATCTGCAGAATTCACTACCCATTGGGTTGCACCCAGCCAGCTTTTCAGCTGATGAGCAAGAGAGGAATGGGTTCCCTTTAAGAACATAAGAAAAGCCAGTGTTGGATCAGGCCAGTGGCCCATCCTGTCCAACACACTGTCACACAGTGGCCAAAATCACCAGGTGCCCTCAGGAGGTCCAGCAGTGGGGCCAGGACACTAGAAGCCCTCCCACTGTTGCCCCCTCCCCAAGTACCAAGAATACAGAGCATCACTTGCCCCAGTCTGAGAGTTCCTATCTATAACTTGTGGCTGATAGCCACTGATGGACCTCTGCTCCGTATGTTTACCTAACTCCCTCTTGAAGCTGTCCATGCTTGTAGCCACCACCACCTCCTGTGGCAGTGAATTCCATGTGTTCATCACTCTTTGGGTGAAGAAGTACTTCTTTTTATCTGTTCTAACCCAACTGCTCAGCAATTCCATGGAGTGCCAACTGAAAGGCTGTGCTGGGAATGATGGGATTTGCATGGACACAAGCCATGTGGGATGGGGGCTGTAGAAAAAAGATGAATTAAGTGAGACTGCATAGAAAAGCTGGCTCCCTTGTAATCTTTCTCTCCTTGGTCTTGTGATATTTTGATAATTTGTAGGTTATGCAGTGTGTGAACTGACATACATGGTGCCGGAGATAGATGTAGACAGAATACTGGACCAGTGTCCTGATTTTATCCAACACGCCTTGCCTTTTGATCTTACTCTTGATTACTCTTACTTTCCATCGTGCTTGGTTACGGATTTTTAATAAATAATCCGGTGAAGGTTCCAGATCAGGGCCTTTTACAAGTTAATTGCTCCTTCTTGAGACTCCGTGTCTCCGCGTCCGCCCTTATATTGGCCCTTGGAATCTTCCCTGCACCACTGTTAGTGTTTGGAACAACTCTGTGTCTACCAAAGTTCAGAACAGATGGGTTAGTTATTTGCCTGTTCTCAAAATCGTGGTTTCCAAAAATGCAGAAGTCTGTTGAAAGAGATACAGCTGAACGTGTCACCTGTCAAACATTTACCATGTGGAGAAAGTGGACAGAAGCTACTTCCACACTGGTACACACCAGTGTTCCCGCTAAGCTGAGTTAGTGTGAGCTAGTGTCAGAGTCCCTAATAATCAGCACGCAACAATGTTCCTTAAGGATCAGTTCATTGTAGTCAGATTACTGTACTTCTCTAAACACTATCTGTGTTAAGACTAAAGAGGGAAAGTGGGATTGGGATTTTTGATACAGGGTTCAAACTTGGGTGTCAGATGGCTACAAGGCAATGAATGCCATGTTATCCTCATGCAGAAAATAACGGCGTTTCCAGCGGAAAACTCGCAAGAGAAACCAGAAATCTTAACAAAACAGTGACAAATACTAGAGGAGAATCGAAAGTAACATTCCAGTGTCAACAACCTTCCCCCTCCCCTTTTGTCTTTATGGCGACCACTCTCTTTAACCCCACCTTTTATTTATGGCAGCCTAGCTGACAGCTAGCTCACAGTTTTTCAGCCTCTGGCTCACATTTTTGTCTTAGCTCAGGAAGGATGGCTCCAGAGCAAACTAATATATGCAGTAGCCAAATCGCTCACTCACAACTTTAATACCAATAGCTCACAAAGCAGAATTTTTGCTCACAAGACTCCACAGCTTACACACACACACACCCCAACAAGAAGCCCTTGCATTGAAAGGGGACGTTCATAGAATGTCTAGCTATCCAGAGCATAACTCAAGGGGGCTTGATCTGACTCAAAGGGGGAACTGCAAGGTGACTGCAGGTGGAGCATCCATTGGAACAGTCCACCCACAACCACTATGGGGAGAGTGGTGGCAGGGTTGGCCTCAGGGTTTTGGGTGTCCTACGTTAGGGTGCAGTGGCTCAAGTGGTTAAGACGCTGAACTGCAGACCGGTAGTTCAGCAGATCGAGACCCAAGTGCTGTATGACAGAGTGAGCTCCCGTCTCTGGCCCCAGCTCCTGCCAACCTAGCAGTTCAAAAGCAAAACATTACAAGTAGGTAAATAGGTACCGCTTCGGTGGGAAGGTAACAGCGTTCTGTGCACCCTGGTGTCTAGTCATGCCGGCCACATGACCACGGAAAAAGTCTTTGGACAGCGCTGGCTCTTCAGTTTGGAAATGGAGATGAGCACTGCCCCCTAGAGTCGGATTCGACTGGCTTTCGAGCAAGGGAAACCTTTACCTTTACCTAGGCTAGGGTGCCCAGGCCCTCCCCCCATTCCAGGGAAGAGGGGAGATGGCGCCTGCCCTCTTTGCTGGGCCTCAGGGAGGTGGGAAGATTGAGCCTGCTCTCCCCCCGACCCCGTGCCATGGGGAGGTGGGAAGATGGCATCCAGCCTCTGCACCGCCCGCTCCCCTGTACTGTGCAATGGAGCAGCAGAAAGTCTTACAGTGCAATCCTGTACAGACTTAAGCTGGAAGAACCCTGCATGGGATTGCAGTCAGTCGTCCTTTGGCTGACTCTTCATACAGCCCTGTGAGATAGATCATATATTATCATTTGCCCCTGGGGAATTGTGGCCGAGGGAGAGGCAGATACGAATTGACCAAGGAAAATTTTGCATTTATGAAGCAGTTAACAGATTTCTGACAAGGATGAAACAGGCAGCCAGGAAGTGTTCAAACCCAGGAATGAGCCAATATTCCCTAGTTCAGTTCTTAGGTTCATTTATACTTTTCCAGTTCAGTTCTTGACTTTTCACTGTTGGTTTTGTTTTGTTTGTACTGCATTTGTCTGTTACATTTCTATTCCACCTTTATTTTAATGTATTTTTATACATTTTTTGTCAATAGGTTTTCTAACGTCGGTGTGATTCTGTGATGTAGCCAATCCTCCAAGAGTTTACAGTAGCCCCTGTACGAAGAGCTCTGTAAGCTCTTGGAGGATTGGCTACATTAGGGGTGTGTGGCCTAATAGGAGCTCCTGCTACGAAATGAGCCCTGCATACATACCCCAGATTTTCTTCAGAATAGCATTTTTGTTTTTCCCCTCCTCCATGACAACCCTGAGAGGTAGGCCAGGGTGAGAGAGAATTTCCAGGCCCTGGTCACCCGTGAAGCTTTGGGACTGAGTAGGGGTTTGTACCTGGGTCTTGCTAGCTGTAGTCCAGCACCCTCACTGCTACACTGCGCTAGCTCTGTATGTATGCATGTTGGATAGTTTCATATGCAATTTATATAGTACATAATTTATACATACAATATACATATGTCATTCCATTTTATTGTCACATGTTTAATGTTGGGAAATGCATACATTTTACAAGGTACAAGGAAAGAGGTGAACATAAAGACTCACAGCTGCAATTTCACAAGGAAGAAGCTAGATTAAAACAAGGATGCAAGTAGCAGATGCGAGAAGCTCAGAACCATCCCTGCTTCTCAGTGTTGCTAATGAGAACATTGTGAAAGCTGACTGGGCCAGGCCCCACCGATCCGTTCCGTTCACGGTGGCAGTGCGGTCCTTTGCCTTGAGGAGCCTCCCCCCCCCACCCCCCATGGTGAGCGAGGCCTTCTGCACTGGGAGGAGTGTCTTTGGGCTGGAGGACAGTGAAGCCGGCAGCAGAACAGACCCATGGATTCCAACCCATTTATTTCAGATCCTTCCCCAGTGAGGGAACTGCTCAGATCTCTCCCTCTTTATTCCTAATCCTAATCTATAACCCCCTTGATTTTTAGCCCAGAGTCCAGCAGAGAAAGAGACAGGTAATCCCAGTATCAACATGACATAAGTAATTTTCTTGGTTACATAGGTTCGCCCAAACATCAAACGTCTCCCCATTCTTTCTTCCTTAACTCATTTCTTCTGATTTTTCCTGTGATTGTCTTCGGCAACTCCTGGACAAATTCCACCTAGGAGCACAAAGGAGCAAGAAATGTTGACTTTTCATCACATAGAAAAGAACCATGGACCATTACGGTTGAGCAAATTGTGGTTCATAATGCCTGCCCAGCCTGCCCAGAGTGTTCACAGTTTCACATAAAGTGGACAAATCCTGCGGGGGCAGAGCAGTAGAGCCTCTTTGAGGACCATTGATCGGGAGAAAAGCAGGTTATAAATATTTTAAATAGAGAGGTTGGACTTAACTAACTTCTGGGGGGGGGTGTGTGGAGCAGGGATGCCAGTTTGCAGTGCTTTCTTGCAAAATTTAAAAAATAATAATTGATGTCCTCTTAGGGCCCAAGATCAAGCCAATGCTTTAGTAAACCTGGGCATTGTTGAAATGCCACAAAATTCCTTTTGGGGCAAGCTTCAAGTGCAGTAGCCCCTTAAAGGCCAAGAAGATTTCCTGCTTTAGAGAGTCAAAGCTCCCTTTATCAGATTCCCCCTGGAAGTCTCGTTGGTCTTTAAGGTGCCACTGAACTCAAACCTTGCTCATCTACTGCAGATCAACATGGCAACCCAACTGAAACTAAGGTTCCTTTTGGTTTTCTGCATGTCATGAAAAGGAATGCCTACCTCCTAGGGTTCCCAAGTCTCCCTGGGGGGCGGGGAAACTCCCGCTCCAGGGGCCCGCTCCCCACTGGCCCGGATTGGGCTGCTGGGGGGGACCCCACCCCCAAATTGCCGGGCTCCAAAGATGTGCCCAGTGCAATGACGTCACCCGGAGGTGATGTCATCACGCCGGGCACGTTTCGGGGGGAGGGACGCTCTATAATTCGAGGGAAAACGCTATGGTTTTCCCTCTAATTAGAGAGGTCCTGCCCCAATGTGCCGGACGCGATGATGTCACTTCCGGGTGATGTCATCACAGCGCGCATGCTTTGCTTGCACGCAGGAAGACTCCTGGGCAGCGATGGACTCCCCCCAGCTACAATCAAGGTAGGACTTGGCAACCCCACTACCTCCGTCTTTCTTGGGTGAAAGGAACGCCACTGAGGCTTTGTTTGATAAGGAAGTTCAGACTGATGGTTTCTAGAGTCTTCATTCCTGTCTCTGGATATGTCTCAGTTTCTTGAGCATACTTACTTTCCTTGGATATTTGTACGGAGCGGTAACCTTCTTGACATGTTCCTGAAGCTCGTGAGTTAATTTTTCCTTATCTTGGGAGGTATAGTTCAGGGACAAGACGACAAAAGCCTTCACAACCTGCATAACAAAGTTGGCACAAGTGCAGATGCTCAGATATGAAGGCTGGTAACCTTAGGCTGATTTTACATGTGCATTTTTGTAACAGCTTCATTCCAGCGCTCCCTGCACCGCTAACACATTGGTGTCAAAGCTGTTGTAGGGGAATGCCCACATCTGATTGAACTGGAGTGAAAGGGGTCATTCTTTTGAAGTGCTGTTAAGAACAGGATTTGTTTACAGAGGTGTGAAGCCAGCTTGAGAGCTAGAGGGCAATTAGCAGATATGGACAGTTGAGAAGGAATGCAGATTCATTCTTGAAAGAGATGTGGGTGAGTTTTTTTGGAAGTAGAATGATTCCAGCAGGAAAGGCAGATGTAAAGCCAGCCTTAGTTTCCTACTTAAGCCCTGATATATTCCTGAAACTTTCTAGAAGTCTTTAAAATTAAATTGCCAGAATTTGTCTCTGTAAGGAGGCATTCAGGGCAGGGGATTTAACTCCTGATGGAGCCTGCCGAAAGGTGGGGAGGGCGGGATATAAATCTAATAAGTAAATAAATAAATAAATAATCCATCTGCCATTCTACTCCTTATCTCGGAAGCTTGTTAAGGGCATTCCAATACAGTTATGACCACCTGCACCTGGTTGTGAGAACTGAGCTCATTAACTGTAGAAATGAGTTTCGGTTCTTGCAATTATGGGATGTTAATTGGGTAGCAACAGTAAAAGAATTACCTCACTGAAATGATCCCTGATTGGTCACTGGCCATGACTCTCTCAGAGACCATTTTCTTATAAAAGTTCTTGGCTTATTGGAACAAGGGGCTAGCTTTTGTCTACTCGGACCTGGAGTGGTCAAGTGGGCAAGTTAGTCACGATGACACCCGTGGCTAGGCCTGGATAGGCCTCTGTGACTCTCCGTGACTCTCTGTGTCTCTCTGACTTGTGGATTACAACTACGTGGAACTCTTGTCTTGTTTGAACCTGAGAAGGTAACTTGTTTCTTAACTGTGTAGTTAGGCTATATAAGCATAAGTTTTCTTATTTTATCCCTCCTTCAAGTCTTGTCTTGTTTTAAGCAATATTTGCACATAAATAAATAATATATATTTTTGACTTTGAGACTCTCCTTGAATTCTTTCAACCGTAAAGCCTAAATCCATTTGCCTTGGAACTAAACCACATTGCTACTGAGTAATTTTTGTTTTAGTGATACCCTGAGGGGCTGGGAAGTGTGGTTCTCTATTCCTATGCTGGTGGGGTTTATTCTGAGAGAACCTGGTGGCAGCTCTCCCATATGCTTGTGAAGGCTGTAGGCTTTCCCAAGTATCTTGTGTAACTTTTTGGGCAGTGCTGTAACCCTATGACCCCCACAGTTGCCCTGGACTGGGTGGCTGCGGTGACACTTACAATGTAAAATTTCATGTACGGTTGCTGGGGATCCAGACACTTTCCTTTTGACTGCAGGAATACGTCCATATCCTAGCGCTGAAATTTTAAATGCCGTTGCAGCTAAAATGTGATTTCCTAGCCTCCATCCATCCGCTGGCATATCAGTTTCAACAGCAAGCATTGTGTGATTTCATCGCATTGTGTGACTTTAAATTAGTGATGAGTGACAGATGATCCGTAGGAGGCACTGAGCTCTGTGCTTGAAGGTGAAGGTGATACAGCTGTTGACCCAAAGAGCCTGCCCGCCCTGGATGCTGTTTGCCCTGGTTCAGACACAGCAGGGAAGTGTTTCCTCTGCTGCAAGAGACTGCCTGACCTCAGCCCTGTCAAAGGTCAAATCTACATCTGACTTTCCCGCTAGAATCATTCTAGTTTTTTTTAAAAAAACCTGTCTATACCTGTTTCTAGTTTCAAACCATACTTGTTCTAGTTTATAAATTATTGTTTCCATTTGTTAATTGCCCTCCTGTGGTCAAGCTAGCATTATACTGCTTTAAACAAATGCTGTTGCTTAGTACTCTTCAGACCCCCTGGAGTGAAATTTGAAACCAGCGTGAAATGAGCTTGGGAAAAGACAGCAGTCAAACTACTTCAGAGGGGAGGTGTAAATTGGGCCAAAAAAGTCTGTCATAGAATTCATTGGGAGCCATTGAATTCTGCAGGAAGGCATTGGAAGCTCAGGGTAACTGAAAGTGAGAGAGAACCAATTACCTGAGTACTCCTCTAATCTGAAGGAACTCCCCTTATGTCCCTTCTAGCAATTTCTCCTAGTGCAATTAGGAGCATCCCAGAGTGTCCCGTTGAAGGTATGGATTTCTCCTTTGCTGTCTGTTTTTTGCAGGGATTGGCAGTAGACTCTGTTTTGAGGGTCCTCGAATATTATAGTATTAGTCTGTGTTCACAGACTTGACTGTGTTCCTGATGTGTCTGGTGGATTTGTTGTTGTTGTTGTTAGATGTTGGGTTTTGTAGACCTCCTTGAGTTTCCTCTGATAAATGTGGTTTTGTACGTATTTTAGGACTTCAGTAAATCAACTAATGTTCTAGAACAACAGTGGCTTGTGTGCTGGGTTGCAGGGGGGATTTCAGCTCCTACTGCCGAGTACCACTGAAGGGGTGTGGCTACTGAACCAGGTGTGAGATGCTGCTCCCTCCCAGGTTCACCACATGGGCCATGGGCATCAGTCAGGTGTGTATCAGATATACCTCCAACCCTGGCACTTCAGAGACTCAGCTCTCATCGGTGAGTGCGTCTTGGACCAAAGTATAATTTGCCCCATGGGTCCCCAAGCATTCGAGCAGGACTGAGCAGAGAGCAAGCGATGCCACGGTGCCCTCTCATTACCTCTCCCCTGAGCGGGTCTGGGCTGCTGACGGCAGCAGCTTCTGCCACTGCTGGGTGCTCTAAAAGGGCACTTTCCACTTCAAATGGTCCAATGCGATACCTACGAAAGGAGAGGAAACGAAATCAGCTTGGGGGGGGGGGGGATTTACAAGTTAGAGGAAATGTCCGGCTTTACAAATGCCCTTTTACCTGGAGTATTTATCTTGACAGAGGTGAAAAGGGAAGAATGGATCAGCTGCATTTGTTATGAGTTGGGATGCATAGGGGTCTTACAGAATTAAGTTATGTTCTAAAGGAATCGTGGCTAAACTGTGCAGACCAGTGCGGTGCCAAACCATCTTTGGATTCACTGGACTGGAGGCTCCTGGGTCGGCCTGTGTGGTTTCTGCTCTTTGCGGTGACCTTTTCCTACCACGAGTTCCCCCTCTCCTTCACAGGATTGTTTGACTGCAGGGGGGGGGGGATCATCAGGTGAGGTGGCAGTCCCAAGGGAGAGCTTCAAGAGGCTTGATATTTCTTTGGGAAGACCCAAGATTTCCCCAAGAAAGTTTTTCAGAGGAAATAATTATGAGATGAGTATTTCTAGCATATTTTTAATTCAAGGAAATGTCCATTTTCTTCTTGCTAAAATGAGGTCTACACACTTTGTTGGACTGAGTGGCAGCAAATGCATGTGATCTCCATCCACATCACCTCCCAATTTGCCTATGGAGAATCGAAAAGCAATGATTTGCAAACCATTCCAGCGTGTAGTGGTGAGAGTGTCAGTCTAGGGTATCCCACTCTGCCGTGGAAGCTTGCTGGGTGACCTTGTGCCTGTCATGTGCTATCAGCTTAACCTCCCTTGCAGGGTTGTTGTGAGGGTAAAATGGAGGCAAGAACAATGTAAGCCTCTTTGAGTCCCCTTGGGGGAGAAAGGCCAGGGTATAAATAAAGTAAATAATACATAATATTCTTGACCATTCCAGTCATCAAGGGAATGGCAACAGCTAATATACGATGATTATAATATGCCTGCATTTTTTAAAATAATGAAGTATTGCTTACTTTAAATTGGTTTCATTATCTTTATGTTTGTTTGGGGCTGTGTTATTGGTAATGGTACTTTAGGACTTAACTGTTTCATTGTAAACCTGCCTTAATTGACTCTAGGTCAAGAAAAGTGGTATGAAAATGTTTTAAAATACACAATTAAACCTAAAGCAAAATATGAAAATGTTAGTTTGCTTATGCAAACACCCAAAAGGAAACCCGCCCTCCTAAATGAATAAAACAAACCCTGAAGAATTGATGATATCGTCATCTCTTCCAACAAACCAAATATATCCATCCTCATCCTTCTTTGCTCTGTCCCCTGTAACGTAAAAAGAACCCCGTTCCGTTGCAGCCGTTTTCTCTGGGTTATCCTAATGGAACATTTCAGGAAGAGAATTAACCCTGGATGCAACCCACTCAGTTGTAATATGCATAAAATTGGAGTGGCCTTTGGTCAGCTGCTGGGTAGGGCCAAACCAGACATGACGATGTCCACAGGCCCGACACCATTTTAGAGAAGAATTTGGTCTCTTAAAAAGGCCACAAGCCTGCAGTGCACTGGAACCAGGATATCTTGTTGTCCCCCCCCCTCACTCCCCCAAGCCTCACTCCCCCCTCACTCCCCCAATTCCTCACTCCCCCCAAGTTCCAAAAGAGCCTCAAGACATTTTTAATTGTCCGAGTTAAGCTGTGGTCACACTGTCATTTTAATTGGGTTTCACTGCTGTTCCCTCTCGCATTTAAAATTGCTGATCAGATGGCCGCCTCCGCCTCCCGCACCGAAGTGGGCTCACTTGCGCAATCCTCCTGGTTCCCTAGTGAGTTTTCTGACGCCGGGAAAATCAAATACTTTCTGGGTATTTGTGCTTTAAATCTGCCATTTCCCCGATCTGGACAATCATCTCTCACAATGATTGCGATTAGGTCGTCTGACCATCCTTCGCACAATGAGCTCCCCCCCCCCCCCCCAAGGCTTTGCCATCGTGTACATGAGCAATTTTGCGCTGAATAAATTCAATGTTTAAATGTTCAAGCCAAGGGTCCTTTCATAGAAAAAGAGGTGCAGGATCTCATTAGCATAACTCATTAGCATATGCCACGCCCCCTGACATCACCGAAAGTGTGTCAGAAAGGGAATGTCAGTTTCAGCCCCATTATACCCTATGGGCCATTGAAATCAATGGCAAAAACTCATAGGGTATATGAGGGGCTGGAGGAAAGGGGGTTTGAGGGAGAGGCTCCAAACTTGCAGGGTAGCTTCTGGGGCCTCTCCTAGAAATACCCACCAAGTTTCAAAAAGATTGGACCACGGGGTCCAATTCTATGGGCCCCCAAACAGGTTGTCCCATCCTGTCCATTGTTCTCTATGGAGGGAAAAAGTGTTAGGCCTTTTTCCCACTCACATTATGCCGGCGTTCTGCCTCCGTTTGTCCCGGCGCTGGGTGTCAATTTCACACCCTTTGTTGCAGCGCGTGTGTTAATATGGGGCTTCGCGCCATTTTCTCCGCACCTGGTTTACCGAAGGCGCGGAGAAAATGGCGCGAAGCCCCGTATTAACATGCGCGCCGCAGCAAAGGGTGTGAAATTGACACCCAGCGCCGGGACAAACGGAGGCAGAACGCCGGCACAATGTGAGTGGGAAAAAGGCCTTACTTTTTTCCTACCATAGAGGGAATGGGGGCAACCTGTTTCGGGGCCTGTAGAATTGGACGCCCTGGTCCAATCTTCTTGAAACTTGGTGGGTACTTCGAGAAGAGGCCCCAGCAGCTACCCTGCAAGTTTGGAGCCTCTTCCTCAACCCCCCTCCCCTCCAGTCACTTTTAAAGTTGCTGCTGAATTTCGGCGGCAATTTGGCAGCGGGCCGAATCAGATCAGAGAATCTGATTCGGCCCGTGGCTGCCCAAGTGGCCACTCCTGAGCTGGCGGAGCTTTGCTCCACCTCACTCCGGCCCCAAAGGACTCCTGGCACATTTATACTCCAGCACTCGGTAGTTCATTTTGTTTGCTGTTCGGGGGGGGGGGGGGGCTGTAAAAGCTTGTAAAAACAAGGAAGTACGGTGAGTCCAGATGGGAGCGGTGATTCAGCCGTGTGCATGTGCGCGAAGCAGATTTTTAAAAAAACTTGCACTGCGCCGCCCAAGTGGCGGCACGGCTATCTAGATGGTGCCCAGAGCCTCGTCGCACAATGCCTGTGGTTCAGGGAGGGATGTGTGATCATCCCAACCCTGAAAAAAATATTCCTGATCAAATCTACAGCGAGCACAAATTGCAAAAACCTTGCCGTGTGACCACAGCCTTATTCTCTAAAATGGTGTCAGGCATCCACGGCTCAGCCCTGTGGACACCATCATATCTAGTTTTGGCTCTTACTTCTGTGGAGGAAAGGACAGAGAAGCTAAATTTGAGCTATCTTTAAAACAAATCAAGAAATCCTTTTATCATCTTCATTTGAAAAAGATCTAGTTTTTTGAATGACAGCAAATTTACCACTGTTTTGGAATGTTTAAATCATATTTTACTTAGGGAATAGAGTGATGTTACAACCTCAGTGTTATTTCTAGTAACCACAACTGGATCCATCTGAGGTCCCTGGAGGTGACACACATATTGGTCTCACTTGTGCACCAGGCATTAACCAAGAGCCACACATGCGAAAATGTACAGGTCTTTTGTATGTCCTGTGGAATCATTGCCCTGGCCTGGCTAGCCCTGGCTAGCCTGAGCTCATCAGATCTGGGAAGCTAAGCAGTGTCGGGCCTGGCTAGTATTTGGATGGGAGACCTCCAAGGAATACCAGGATTGTGACACGGAGGCAGACAGTGGGAAACCACCTCTGAACGTCTCTTGCCTTGAAACCCCTACAGAGTTGCTGCATGTTGACTGCAACTTGATGGCACTTTCTTACACACACACACACACACACACACACACACTGCTATTCTCCAGTGCACAGCTGGATTTCTTACAATGTAGTGAGAGAAAAAACCGAGCGGCCTCTGAGGCTTCACTTTGATGGCAATAGTCCCCTCCACTTCTGGAGGCAGAACGTTTGTGTTTTCATCTATGATCTAGAAGAAGGGAAACACATCATTGATTCAGATCGCGCTTATTCCAGCTGGTTAAAAAAAAAGCTAATTTAACACTTTCCCCAAAAGTGTATAGGTTTAACTAACCTGGACATCATACGGCGCACACGCCTTTCCCATTGAACCTGGCTTGATCTTCATCCCTCTGAGAGTTGCACAGATCATACCCTACGTGAGAGGAGAGTGTTTGTCTTAGTGGTCTTGAGGACACGGGAAGCTCAATCCCATGCATGTTTATTCTCATTCCAACAGGGCTTACCCCTGAGTCCAAAGTAAGTTTGCATAGGACTATAGCTGTAAAATGTGTGGATAACCCGGGCCTTAGCTAACAGGAATGTAGCTTTTCATTGGACAGCTCATATTCTGAGCAGTGTCATGCCAAGCAGGGCCAGCTCTGTAGTGATACTCCCATGCCTAGCATCCACTCCACAGTCCACAGAGCTCCACCAAATTCACAGTGATTGAAAAAGGGCTAAGCAGGGTTGGTCGCAGTTAGCCCTTGAATGAGAGGCTGTCAAGGAAGTCCAGGGTTGCTTTGCGGAGGCAGGCAATGAAAAGCCACCTCTCTTAGTCTCTTGCCTGGGATGCCCCAGGGATGGGATCGACTCAACTCCACCTTCTTATCTTGGATCCACATGTTCACCCGGGAGTGGTTCTCCTCCTGGAAGTTTAAGGAGGAACAGCCAAGATAATTGGGCCTGCAGCTGTCATTCACCGTAGACAGGCAGACTAATGATCTGACTTGGAAGAAAGTAGGTTCCTGTATTCCTGTGGAGGCTGTCGTCCCACATAAAAGACTGATGAGCCATGGTGCGTTGGCAGAGCTGCTGCCTAGTATGCAAAAAGTCCCAAATTCAGTCCTGGACCTCTCCAATGTAAATGGACGACAGGTGTCCCGGAAGCTGCTGCCATTCTGAGTAGACGGCACTGGACTGTCATGCTAGAAGTAAGCTGGAACTCATGGCTTAAAATGTCCCCCAAGGAATAAATATAAGGCTTAATTTTGGAGCACCCACCGTTTCTGTCTGTCCATACATTTCATAGATGTCCAGCCCTGTCTTGCTTTTCCACTGCTCCATCACTTCAGGGTTCAGAGGCTCCCCCCCACTTAAGCAATACTTCAGACTCATGAACCTGTAACTTAAAGAGGATGCGTAGACCAATTACGGCTAATAATCTGGGGCATGTTAGAAACATAGCATCAAAGTGGCAGCCGGTGCAGTGAAAAAGAGTGCCCGAGTGGTACCAGGGGCTGAAATCTGTCTCGGCCACACAGCTTCCTGGGATAGCTGTTCTCTGTGTCCACTTAACCTACCTGACAGGGTTGTTGTGAAGATAAAAGGGGACAGTCATGTATCATTTGGAGGAATGGTGAGATAAAAGCATCATAACGGTTTTCCAGCAGCATCCCCAAGATGCTTAGTCAGGAATCTTGCAACTGCAGTCTTGACATACGCTTAGACCACTTGTGTGGCCGACATCCTTAGGGATATGTATGGTCCCTACAGTAGAGGAGAGTTGCAGGCAACGCTCCCTCTAAGCTGTAGAGTCCTGTGAGCAAAATTCTAATTTGTGAGCTACTGGCATTGAAGTTGTGACCAAACGATTTGGCTACTGCATAAACTAGTTTGCTCTGGAGCCACCCTTCCTGAGCTAAGACAAAAATGTGTGAGCTGGAGGCTAAAAAACTGTGAGCCAGCTCACACTAACTCAGCTTAGAGGGAACACTGGTTGCAGGGTAACCTGCGTTTTTGACATTTGCTAGACCTTTGCAGTTCCTGGGTAATTTAGAGGACACTTTTTTCACTGACACAAAGTCTGAGTCCAGGGGCACCTTTAAGAGCGACAGAGTTTAATTCTGGGTATAATATTTCACAGGCATGCAAAACTTTGTGGGTCTTAAAGGTGCCCCTGGACTCAACCTTTGTTCTATTGCTTCAGACCAGCACAGCTACCCCCCTGGATCTATCTCCTTTGGCACAGTTAGAAATGCTTTGCTATTCTTTGCAAAGAGCAAGCCAGTGGGGTGTGCTGGTTAGAATGGACTTGGGCTAGGGAAACCCAGCTTCAGTTCCCCCACTCAGCCAGGCAAGAATTTCAGGGGGTCATCGTGGACCAGTCCCTCTTGTTCAGCCCATCCTGCTTCAGAGGGAAGTCAATATAAAGGGGGGTTGCTGCTTAAAGTGGAGATTCCCAGACTTAGGCTGATTTTACATGTGCATTTTTGTAACAGCTTCATTCCAGCGCTCCCTGCACCGCTAACACATTGGTGTCAAAGCTGTTGTAGGGGAATGCCCACATCTGATTGAACTGGAGTGAAAGGGGTCCTTCTTTTGAAGTGCTGTTAAGAACAGGATTTGTTTACAGAGGTGTGAAGCCAGCTTAAGAGCTAGAGGGCAATTAGCAGAAATGGACAGTTGAGAAGGAATGCAGATTCACACTTGAAAGAGATGTGGGTGAGTTTTTTTGGAAGTAGAATGATTCCAGCAGGAAAGGCAGATGTAAAACCAGCCTTATTTGGCCTATTGCCCCCTTTTCAGGAAAAAAATTACTCAGCTCTCCCCTGGAAATCTACCTTCAAGAAGTGGACAAAAAGATACAGGTAGAGTCCACCACGATCCAGGCAGCCAGGCAGACCAAGGCAGGCACAGAGCAGCAGCAGCTCAAGGCCTGAAGCCAGAGGCCAGCAGCAGCCACCACACAAGAGCCCAGCAGTAACACCAGCCTTACAAGGGTGCACATGCATTTGCAGTTTGCAAATGCATGGCTATGATTGGCTGTGGGGACCAATGTTCCCTCTAAGCTGAGTCAGTGTGAGCCAGCTCACAGTTTTTTAGTCTCCGGCTCACACATTCATGTCTTAGCTCAGGAAGGATGGCTCCAGAGCAAACTAATCTATGCAGCAGCCAAATCACCCCGCTCACAACTTTAATGCCAGTAACTCACAAAGTAGAATTTTTGCTCACAAGACTCCACAGCTTAGAGGAAACATTGGTGGGGACCCTTCTTCACCTCCCCCTTCCTCCTTGATCCCAGGGAAGACCAGGAGAAGGCAGGAAAAACCTGCTTTAAATAGGTTCTGGACTCTTCTTTCTTTATGCTTCCACCGCCCCCTTATTTTTTTCCAGCGCCACCCAATTGCACCCAAAGCTCCTACTTCCCACCTGGATCGTTCCAACGCCCCTCAGGGGGCGGTTTTGCTTACTTTGGGAACTAGTGGCTTAGAGGAAGGGTGAGTGAGAAACGTAATAGCTGTGGGCTGTTTGAGGTGACTTTGCATGTGCAGCCGTGGGATGTGGGGTGGGCTGATGCATGGAGGAATATAACCCTTTCCAGAAAGCAGTTTCTGAAGGTACCTGGTCAGATCCTTTTGCACCAACATGCGGAACAAGGTCGGACTGCTCAGCATGGCAGTAATGGGAAATCGGGAGAGAGTCTGAAAAGGGAAGCAAATTTGGCACATGAGCTACATGGGCTGATCTAACCCAACAGCTGAATCAATGGAGAATAGGGTTGCCAAGTCTGGGTTGGAAAATATCTGGAGACTTTGGGGGTGGAGCCAGGAGAGGGTGGGGTTTGGGGAGGGGAGGGGCCTCAGCATCGTATAATGCCATAGAGTCCACCCTTCAAAGCAGCCATTTTCTCCAGGGGAGCTGATCTCTGTCAGCTGGGGATCAGTTGTAAAAGCCAGAGATCCCCAGGCCCCACTTGGGGGCTGGCAACCCTAATGGAGAACCATGCTAACCATCGTGCTGAATCATCATGTTAAAGTGACTGAACGATGCATAGAAGTGTTGGAGCTGGGAAGAGGGATCTCTGATGGGTTATCATTAAATAGTCTGACCCTTTTGTGACCTAGATGGCCAGTGTTTTATACTTGTGGGCGTGCATGACTCAGAAAATCCGTATACTGCCTCTCCAGACTTGCTTGAGTCTGCTGACAGCTAAAACAATAGAACGAACCCAACCAAGACAATAAAACCAAGTCAATAAAATAAATCACACCAGTAATAAGAAATCACACAAATCGTTAAAAACAAGGCGAGCAAATCAAAACACTAAACCAGGGCATAAAAGCAGGCAAAGAAAGAGAGGTGTTTAAAAGAGGGGTCTGCATCTATCTTAGAGACTCGGAGACTCACAAATGGAAATTAAAATAGCATAAATAAAATAGCATAAATAGCATAAATAAAATTATTCCCCTTTCCCATTTAATCTTGATTGTTGAGAGAAATATGAAAGGAGCACAGGCACCGTCATCTTACATTTAGGATGGTGGTTGATTCCACTTGTGGCAAGTGGTGGACAAAGACACAGGACCCAAGAGCCCAGGGGTCAAAGAGAGAGGCTATCGAAGCAACCACCCAGCCAGTATCTGATGTGCACCACATCGTATCTGAAGGTGTCAAGTCCAGCCAGTATCTGATAGAACAGAGGGAAAGAGGGTTGGTGATAAAGGACGTTTGCAGTATGGAACAACACGTCAAAGAAAGCTTGCTGTCTGTACCTGTCGTTCCTGATGGGTCTGAAACCCATGCTCCCTTGAGAATGCTCAGCCATCTTGGGTGAACCCGTTGTTCCACTGGTAAAAAAAGTCATCATCGGGTCTTGAAGTTTTGTTTTCACACAGGTGTGGTCAGCAGAGGCCTCTCTGTGGAAGAAACAGCATCATGGTGGTTAAAGTATCGATCTCTGCACAGAGCTCGGGGGTGTGTGTGTACATCATCCCCTCTTCCATTTTGACCTCACAACATCCTTTGCACTCCCTTTGTACAACATCCTTGTGAGGTAGGCTCGGCTGAGTGGAAATGACCTGGGCGAGCTTCAGGATCGAAGCCCAAACTACACATTACAATTTTTAGCATGCAGCATTCAGATTCCCCAAACTGGACTTTGAATCAGAAAGTTAAACATCAGGTGCGAGGGGATTCTTTTCCTAAGTGGATGGGCCCCCTGACTTGGATTGGGACCACACGGGGGATGGGTCAGCCTCCCCCCCCCCATGCTGTTTTGCTGACCTGAAAGCACTTCTGGGAGCACTGTTTGCTCTATTTAGGGACAGTGCGTGTACTCATTGGCAAATTTTGGCAAAAAGTGGGGGGGGGGGGGCGGGTGAGAAGGATATCCCCATTCAGCCACAAAGCTTATTGGGTGATATTTCACCAGTCAGTTTCTTCACTTAAACAATCTCACGGGCTCGTTGTGAGGATAAAGCCAAGGAAAGGAGAACTGCGTACACTACTTTGACCTCTTTGGGAAAAGGCCAGGACAAAAATAGATTAAGCAGATAGGAAAGAGTACATGGTCCCCATGTATCATCTATCATCTATCCATGACTTCAGAAGATACACAATGAGGACTACTTACTTGCAGAGGCTGCTGAAGTTCAACCACCCACCCCTCTTGCCTTCAGAGACCACCAGTTTGGTTTTCAGGAAGTGGCACTCGGCCGCCACAGAATCCACGGCAGGTGCTAGAGCGTCTGTGGTGATGATGCATCTGGCCTTGGAAGCCTGGAGCCGGTACTGGATGTCTGTGGCTGTTAATTGAGATATCCCAGGGATGGCAACGATTCCTGCCAGAGCGAGACAGAAGCACAGAAGGCAGCTTGCACCGCGGCCCTCACAGTTCAGGTGATTCATTGTTGGTGAACCATTGGCCCTTGAGCAGAACGGAATGTTATTTAATTTTGTGACAACCCCAGTTCAGCTTCCTTTTATGGCTTCTCCACACTCGGAACAAAATTTATCATTTGTCTGTCCCCCACCCTACTCCAATGGTATTATTTGACAGAAATATAGTTTAAATAGAATGCCAGGAACAGACGAAAAAGGGAAATTTCCCAAAGATCACAGCTAGGATGAAAATCGCTGTGCATGAAAATTACCCCCCCCCCCCATGCGCACGTGCATCTGTACACCCTTACTGAACAGCTGAGTGGGAAGGCAGTATGGAACAGCGCGCTCTCACCAGATCTCAAAAGCTCAGCCAGGGTCAGTACTTGAGGGACCGCCTTTCCCCATATGTCCCCCAGAGAGCACTGCGATCTGGGACCCAAAATTGCCTGGTCCTCCCAAGCATCAGAGGCCAGGCTAGTAATAACTAGGACCAGGGCTTTCTCAGTGGCGGCTCCACTCTGGTGGAATGAACTCCCGGAGGGGATCAGGGCCCTGTGGGACTTGTTAGAGTTCCGCAGGGCCTGTAAAACGGAGCTCTTCCGCCAGGCCTTTGGAGCCGCCACCATTACCGCCGCCGCCACCACTGCCACTACTGTCAGCTGAGAGTACGGAGAGGGAGCCCGTCCTTTCTGGGTCCCCCAGTTATAGCCTGATCTGTGTGCTACGGACACCTAAGCGGACAGTTTGCTGAGGAATCAAATGCTAGCACTTTAATATGTATGATATTTATGGTTTTAAAGTGTGTATTTATGAATTTTATATTGTATTTGTATTAATGTACTATTATTCTTATGTTGTTGTATTTTATACTGGTTATGTAAGCTGCCCTGAGCCGGCTATGCTGGAAGGGTGGGGTGAAAGTTTAAAAAACAAACAAATAAATAAATACTTGAATGGGGGATAGGGTTCCCAAGTCCCCCCGGGGGTGGGGAAACCCCCGCTCCAGCGGCCTGCTCCCCGCTGGCCTGGATTGGGACGCCGGAGGAACCCCGCCCCCAAATTGCCGGGCTGCGAAGATGTGCCCAGTGTGATGATGTCACCCGGAGGTGATGTCATCGCGTCAAGCACGTTTCGGGGGGGGGGGACGCTCTAGAATTCAAGGGGAAACTCTATGGTTTCCCCTTGAATTAGAGAGGTCCTGCCCCAACGTGCCTGATGCAATGATGTCACTTCCAGTGATGTCCTTGCAGCTTGCGCGCGCAGAACAAGACTCCCAGCAAGAAAAGGACTCCCCCCCACTAATATCGTGGTAGGACTTGGCAACCCTAATGGGGGACCAGTGCCAAGAAAGACTCTGCAGAGGAAGGCAATGGCAAGCCCCCCCTGCCTCTCGCTTGCCTGGGAAGCCCCTTGCTTGGGGTTGCCATAAGTCAGCTGTGACTTGAGTGCATTTATGTACATATTGAGCAGCTAGCTTTGCAGTCAGCTTGCTCATTGGCGGTTACAATTTACGCGTGACTTCCAGAACTGTCCCTGCCACAGCTGCTTTCAGCAAACCAAGGTTCTATTATGTTCTGCCAGCTTTTGCAGTCTTTTAAAAAATTTATTGACCTGTCCTCATGCACGCCACAGTCACCAGCCACCATTCTGGGATCCGGGGAAGAATGACGATGATCCTGTCTCCTTTTCGCAGCCCACAGTGGTCTGAGAGAACGTTGGCCATTTTCCGGGACAGGGCTCCCAGCTCCTCAAAACTCCACCTGACTTCACCTCCTCTGCCGTTTATCCACCAAAACGCTGGGTTGGGAGGTCTCTTCCCGTCCTATGCAGTGGACACACACGGGTGTGGGAAATGGTTTGCTTGCTTCTTCACTGAGCATATGCACAGATGAGCATTTTTCTGTGTGCAAATAGCTCCCTAATGCCCTCTACTGTCATGCACCCAGGCCTCCAGAGCCCCTAAAGGGGGACCCCTCTTCCTGTACGGCCTATACTGGGTGCCCCAGCCGACGCCCAGATGCCAGCAGCTGGTTGGGTCGGTTATGCTCTTTTTGACAGTACAGTCAAGCATTCACAATGTACAGTCCTTGTTGTGGGGAAGGTGAAGCCCCCAGGTCCTACTAGCCAATCAGAACCAATGGTGAAATTCCTTCCCGGCCCTGTACACCAGCTTGGATGAAACAGCAATAAAGTTGCCAGGCTCCAGGTGGGGCCTGGGGATCTCCCGCTTTTACAACTGATCTCCAGCTGACAGAGATCAGCTCCCTTGGAGAAAATGGCTGCTCTGAAGGGTGGACTCCGTGGCATTGTACCATGCTGAGGCCCCTCCCCTCCCCAAACCCCGCCCTCTCCCGGCTCCACCCCCAAAGTCCCCAGGTATTTTCCCACCCAGATTTGGCAACCCTAAATGGCCACGACAGAAATAATAGTCCAGAACCTGGGGTGGACAGGTTGGTTGGTTTGAATGCCCAGTGAAACTTTAACTGTGGACCCAATTGGAGCCTGCAGCCCTCAGGTCCACTGGCCCCACGTCCCCCCCCCCCCCCCCATTCTGCTGGCCAGGGGGGGTGAGGCTGCAGAAAGCTGCCGGAGAGTCTGCTGGCTGAGAGCCACTCTTGGGAACCAGAACCATTGCCTGGAGTAATCCTGCCCCCCCCCCCTCTGCACCTTCAGAAGAAGAAGAGATGGGATCTATACCCCGCCCTTCACTCCCTGAAGGAGTCTCCGAGCAGCTTACAATTTCCTCTCCCTCCCCCTCTCCACAACAGACACCCTGTGAGGCAGGTGGGGCTCAGAGAGCTCTTTCCCAAGCTGTCCTTGAGAGAACAGCTCTGAGAGAACTTGTGACTGACCCAAGGTCACACCAGCGGCTGCAAGTGGAGGAGTGGGGCATCAAACCCGGTTCTCCCAGATTAGAGTCCACGCACTTAACCACTACACCGAGCTAAACTTCTTCTTCAAATTGGGAGCCTCCTACTGGATTATCTGACCCCATCTAATCAGGGATTACGGTAGTCAACAGGATGTGGCTGTGCAGTGGGTTCCATTGCCTGTATCTGCAGCTTCTCCTTTATATTTTCCCCAGTAGAGCAGCTCTGGGTAGAGGTGTTATCTGATGTCAGGAAACCCGGCCCCGGGGGTGGGGGTGGGGGTGGGGGGAGGGGATTGTTAACCTCTCATGCTGCAACCCAGATCTGAGTCAGGGGCTCTGACTTATTTACTGCCAACGGGGGTGGGGTGGGGGGCAGGAATACATGACCAGGTATTTACTCGGAAAGACCTGGCTGAGCTGTCGGAGAAGGGCGTACCGACCTTTTCCATTTGGGACCATTTGTCCAGCACATCACTCGCATAGTTAAAGTACACTGGCAGTTGCTGGTCCCCGTGGCTCAGGAGGACTCTGGACTGTGCAGAAATGGGAGCGCCAAGCAGCCGACTGTGTCTGTGAAGGGCCCCGGGAGGCGGCTGAGGTCTCCAGAAGGATGTGAGGCTCTGTGGTCGCAGTAGAGTCTTCATGGTAGAAAAATTAGATCTTGGCAACAAAGTGAGAAAATAGTCTAGGAAAACATGATGAAGGGAAGCAGAAATTATTTTGTCATATTTTGTCTGATTCTCATGAGATATTTGTCTAGTGCTGGTCCTTGGGAATCACTGTCTCTCTTTTGCTTTCAGGGGATATTTGGGGGTCTTCTTTTTAGAAAGGCCGAGCATATATTACACTGTAAGCTTCTTTTCCACGCTTCTTTCCAGCATTTCCCTCTGCCAATAATTGCCAATAATATATTGTTTCAACAACAGAGTTGCATGCGTTCTGCCAGTATTTGGGGAGGGGCCATGGCTCAGTGATAGAGCCTCTGCTTTGCCTGCAGAAGGTCCCAGGTTCAATTCCCGACACCTCCAGTTAAAGGATCTGGTAGCAAGTGATGTGAAAGCCCCTCTGCCTGAGATGCTGGAGAGCTGCTACTGGTCAGAGCTGGCAGTGCTGACTTGGATAGACCAGTGGTCTGATTGAGCATAAGGCAACTTCATGTCTTTGTTCTATATTCCATTGTCTGTCTGTTTTATAAGTAGAGCAATCCACAGGCCAACTGAGATTCACTTCTCAAACTGTGCACATCTAGAGTAAACATACGTGGCTGTTTGGTAAGGCCCCCAGTTTTATGGAAAAGGCCTTGCATGGAGAGTGCAGAATGCACCTTTCTTGGTGATATATCTTAGAATCATAGAATCATAAAGTTGGAAGGGATCTCCAGGGTCATCTAGTCCAACCCCCTGCACAATGCAGGAAATTCACAAATCCCTCCCCCCTACACACTCCATGCCCGGAAGATGACACAAAGCCTCCAGGATCCCTGGCCAAACTGGCCTGGCGAAAAATTGCTTCCTGACCCCAAAGTGGCAATCAGGATTTCCCTGGGCATGCAAGAAAGGGCCACAAGAACTAAGCACTGAGGCAACCCTTCCTGTCCTCCCTTTCATGATCTGCCTAAGTTCACAGAATCAGCATTGCTGTTCAGATGACCATCTAGCCTCTGTTTGAAAACCTCCAAAGGAGGAGCGCCCACCACTTCCCGAGGAAGCCTGTTCCACTAAGCTGTTCTACTCTTAACTGCCAGGAAGTTCTTCCTAATGTTTAGCCAAAAACTCTTCTGATTTAATTTCAGCCCGTTGGTTCTGGTCCGACCTTACTGGGACAGAGAATGGCAAACAGTCAAAGGCAAGAGGAACCATTTGTGGTATTTCTATGCAAGGGATTAAATCAACAACAACAAATACCTTTTATTGGCATAAAATATTAAAAGCAATTCCCATTAAGATAAAACAGTCCCAAAATTTGTAGAAAATAGTTAATCCTAAAGACATTACAGAGGTGTATTTATTAAACTCAATTAAAATGATCAGGAAGATTCTTCCGTTTTATAAGACCATGAAGAAACTTAGCAGTCAGTTCAATAATCTCCGGATCTAGAGAAGTAAGGAGGTAATGTAGCTTGATTCCGTCCGGTTGGCCTGCTACCTTACTAAGGGGGACTTCTAGAAATTTCGCTCAAATATCATTTAGCAAATTACAATGTAAGAGTGCATGCTCAACCGTTTCTAATTCTTTCTTATTGCATCCGCAGTACCTAAGTGCATAAGGAATTTTCTTATACCTCCCCTCAAGAATAGCAGATGGGAGACCATTGAACCGAGCCAGCAGATAAACTCTGCATAATTGCGGGATTATATTCTTGTGAACGGGCACTGCTATTCTAATCTTATAGACAACTCTAACTATCTACAGATTTGTAACCAATCCTCCCTCCAAGGCTGGGGGCAGGTCTATGGGTGCTCTCAGCAGCCCCCACGTCCCTGTTTTCGTCTGTGAGATGCTAGTGGGCATGGCATTACTGACCTGTTAGGCCGATAGCAGCCGAAGACCTCTGGAGAAAGAGCTTCTCCACTGGTTATTCTGGCTTCCCAAGAAAGAGCATTGCCGCTGTGGTTGGGGAAGTGCTGGACCTCCCACACACCCTCTCCAGGCTTGGCGCATGCTGCCCTGGTAGAGCGATGCACACAGTTGAAAGTCTGTATAAGGGCAAGGCCTTGCCTGCCAGTGTCCTCTAATAATTTACACTGTAAGTAAGACATGGCAAGTACCTTGCCCTTCAGAACTTTGTCTCTCCTTCCCTTTTCACCCACATTGTAAGGGGGGGGTGTGTCTGTAGCAGGAGCTAACAGGATCCATCCTTCTAAGACCTGCTAAAAAAAAACCCTCCTGACTTTGAAGAAGAAGAGATTGGATTTATATCCCGCCCTTCACTCATTTGGAATCTCAGAGCAGCTTACAAACTCCTTTCCCTTCCCCTCCCCACAACAGACACCCTGTGAGGTGGGTGGGGCTGAGAGAGCTCTGAGACAACTGTCCTTGAGAGAACAGCTGGTACAGAGCTATGGCTTGCCCAAGGTCATCCAGCAGCTGCAAGTGGAGGAGTGGGGAATCAAACCCGGTTCTCCCAGATTAGAGTCCGCGCTCTTAACCACTGCACCAAACTTTGCATTGCATGTCCTTCATTAGTGGCAGATTCAGGGCAGGCAGAAGAAAGTACTACTTTATGTGGTTTATTCTAATGGGCAGCTGGACCCATATGAGCCTATGGGCCACTTTGGCCATCTTCACAGGGCCTACTTTGGGTGCCCCCACCTTCTGAGTTTAGGCAGGTGACAACCGGGAGAGGGCCTTCTTAGTTATGGCACCAAAGCTCTTCTCGGGGGGGGGGGGGGGGGTCATTTGTCTCCTTCTGTCCCCTCCCTCCTCCCCAGTGCTTTAACTGTTGCTTTCATCTGCTGTATTTATTTCAGGCTCTGGTTTTAGCTTGTTGTAAGGATGCATTTGTGTGTCGGTTTTAGTGGCTTTTAAGAACTTTGACCTCAAAAGTATTCAGGCTGCAAACACACTGCTTAGTTTCCGATGGGATCAGTGTCCTACCTAAAGGCATTATTTTCCCTGATTCTGTGTATGGCACTTTATGAGCCCGAAAGGTCTTGTACTACTTTACAGAATGTTTCCTGAGAAAGATCCATTTCTTGAAACGTTGTTATAAAATCCGGAGACAACGTTGATGCATTCTTAAACAAGGATTTTCTTATGATTTGATGGAATTTGTTGATTATTTTGTAGTGCTTACTGGCAATAATATATGGGAAGTATTTTCTTTGTAAGTCTTGTTGACTGTCTTGATTTGTGGGTCAGACTCTCATGACTGTTTTCTCAGTATTTATTTGTTAGCTGCCTTGGTGGTCCTATTGGGGCCGAAAGATGGGGTTAGGGTTAAAAATCTTGTTGTTATTAATAATAATTTTGTACGCTGGAAACATTATTTGAGTGGTGTGGAAAACGTAAGGGTTGGATCCTGTAACTCCCTTCTGGAAAGATGGAGCCTGTGACTGTCCTCTGTTTTTCCTCATGGGACTCTTTTCTTCTCTGAGGAAGACTTGGTGGAAGGGAATAGAAGGATCCAACTTCATAGAAGGGAGTCTCATAGGTTCTGCCCCTAAGTGCTTGGGCATACAATGGTTGTTTCTTCACATGGAATTTTTACTGCCAGAAGATAGCTTTAAAACCAGGTTAGACAAATCCACGGAGCATGGGATCAGTATACATGCAAGTGCCGTCAAGTTACAACTCACTTATGGCAACCCCAGCAAGGGGCTTTCAAGGCAAGCAGAGGTGGTTTGCTGCAAAGCCTTCCTTGGTGATCTCCCATCCAAGTACTGACCGCGCTGAGCTTCCAAGATAAAAGGTTGGGCTGTACCATGCAGCCTTCCCTCCTCTGCATCAGTGGCTGTGTGAAAATCATGGTGTTCATTTTGAAGGCTAGGAAGTTGTCTGCTTTGAGCTTTTAAATGCCTGAAATTTAGGAGCAGACCAATTCACCTGTAGGGGTGAGTCTAATGAGGCAGTTGGTTGTTCTGCCTTGCGTACCACGAGAGCACCATGTAAGTGGAAATGTTGCAAAAACATGACATAGCGCAAGAATGTAGAAAACACCTTTCTTCCAGCCATTTTTATTTGGTATAATCAGAAATCCATCAGGAAAGTGATACAATGAGTTTCAAAGTCAATAGGACAAAATAAGTTTGCATGGCACTCTTATATAAAATTGCACGTGAATAAAAGGCAGTCTAATTATATGATGCAAAGTGATCTGGCCCAGCCTTTATGCTCCAGCAAATGTGTAGACAGAGGGTCTAAGGCTGTTTCTGAATGTGCGCATATGGAGCTAGTATGTTCACAGCCCATGTGCTGCGAGTGTCACCTGGCAGTGGAATGGATGGTCTGCTGGTGGTCTTGGACATGCAAAAGGCTCTTGGTGCTTCTGACAGCCATTGGCTTAGCTGCTCTGATGTCACAAAAGGGGAGACTAGTTATGTGCTGGGTAGGTGAGTGTCGAGGAGAAGGCCCTGGCATTCCAAGCAGTTTTTGAGCCTGATCAGACTGCTCTTTAGATCAGCATGAGGCATGAGTGCCTCACGGATTTAAATGAAACGTCCAGACATCAACATCTGGCAAACGTCCCTCTTCCGTGAGCATTCCGTTTTGCCGTGCTTCGGAGTCGTCATAAAAAGATACTAGTTTAAATCTAGAGTTTTCGGTTCCAATGGGCCAATTGCAGACTTTCCTGTCTGATCGTTCGCTCCAGTGCACAATCCTCTCATCTGGGTGGTGATGTCACAGCCAATCTCAATTGAGCGTATGCGTGGATCAAGAAGGGTGTGATGTCACGCCTATGCGCATGCCCAAATTGACCGATTTCCCACGAGGCGCCGCTCCACCATCGCTCTTCACTTTCCTCCGACTGTGTGTGTCAATTTCCCACTGTTTGCCCCATACCACATTTTGACCTGCGGCTTCACCCTATTCCCCCCGTGGCTTCACGATCCTCAAACACACGCAATCGGAGGAAAGGGAAGAGAGACGGCAGAGTGGCTCCTTGTGAGAAATCGGTCATGGTGGTTTTTTTAAAAAAAACGTCCCTGCATGCCTCCTGCAGTGGACGCCATCTAGACAATCCACAGTGGAGGCAGCGTGCGGTAAGACGCTGTCTGGTCGTGCAACAACAGCTTGAAAAGATGGGGATCAAATTAGAGCTGGCCTAATGGCGGGATTAGCTGCCTGTCTGAATGCACCCTTTGAGAAACTGACCAGTATAAATGTCAGATCCAGTGAACTCTGAATGGATCCTTGCCCTTTCTCCATGGTGAGCATCCATGTCCCTGAAATGCTTCTCCACAGAGTCAAGGAGGACACTTAGAAGATGGTGGGGAGGCCCTGTATGGGGCTGCAGTATGAAGTTGTGGCACAGATCTGTGTGTGTGTGTGTGTGTGAGATAGAAAGAGAGAGAGAGAACCCATACAAGAGGTGCTGAGGAAGGAGTTCTGCTGATTACTGTTCTCTGATGCCGTGCTGTCCCACTCCTTAGGAATAGCATCAGTACTATACAGTTGTGACCTTGTGCTACCAGATTTACCGTGTGCACCACAAATCATGAATAGCACCACTCCCCATAATGTGTTCCCAGGAGCGGGCCCATCCCTGTCTGCTAAGCAGGTCAGGTAAGCAAGTGATAGATTCCTCCCAGTTAAACTACAAGCAAAGGGTATTTCCACCTTCATGCTTGTTCACAGTTTGCAACCATTCCCCCCCCCCCCCAACCTCTCTCACTGCTAGCAGCCATGCCCATAGGTGTAGACACACCAGAATCTTCTTCCCCTAAGGAATTTCTTTGTCTCTGAGCCACAGCCCTGCAGAAAGGTCTCTGGTGCAACCGCTGCCATGCCCAGATACCACTCCAAGTGTCCTCTGACCCCCCCTCCCCCAGCAGCTTTTGCTGTGTGTGGTGGGTGTGTAGGAGAGACCTGTTTATGGACTCACTCCATTCCTGGGGTTATCAGATCCCAGCTTGTGCTTTCAAAAGCAGCATCTTAGTACCAAACTCTTGAGCTGTTCTATGGGAAGCAATTGGCTACGGATGGATAGCATTTTCCTGCTTATAAGCAATGCAGTAGTAGTAGTAGGAGATTGGATTTATACCCCACCTTTCACTACCCAAGGGAGTCTCAGGGAGGCTTACAAACTCCTTTCCCTTCCCCTCCCCACAACAGACACCCTGTGAGGTAGGTGGGGCTGAGAGAGCTCTGACAGAAACTGCTCTTTTCCAAGAACAGCTGTGCCAGAAGTACTATGGCTTGCCCAAGGTCATCCAGCAGGTGCAAGTGGAGGAGTGGGGAATCAAACCAGTTTCTCCCGGATTAGAATCTGCGCACTTAGGCCGCCTTGGAGTCACAGGGTCTATCGGGATCTGGGTGCATCGTAGGTACATATTTTGAAGCTGGGATGTCTCCCAAGCCCTGCTCGTATTGCCTTTTTTGTTTCTTGCTTTCCTGAGAGGGTAGCGCGTCCTTGAAGCACATCCTTGACATGGACTGATCTGGTGAGACTTCAGTGTGTCAAGGAATCTGGCACTGTGTGGGAGGCCAGCCTCTGTTGAGGGCTGTGTGCAGAAACTGTGGGGTGAGGAGGGCCTCACTGGTCTCATCCCATAGTTTCACAGGACCTCTTTGTTTGGGATCTCAGAATCAAACCCTGGAAAAAGTCCATTGCAACCAAGGACACATAAAGGTTAAGGAGAACGGGAGGTTCTTCGTATGTAAACGTGCAGCTGAAGCTAGACTTTTTTCCATTCCTGGATCCTTAATATGTTCCTTTGGATTTTCCCAGCAACTGTTTTGGGCAGCTCTCGGACAAACTCCACCTGCATTTGTAAAGTTAAAAGTTTAGTTCTTTTTTCACAACATTGTAAAATTTATTTTGATGTTAGTGGGATTCTTTGAAAAATAGTTTCTAATCTGCAATAGGGAGGCTTTCAGATATTTCATCCCACTTGTTTCAACCTGGAAATCCCCCCCCCCACACCTTTGCATCAATTTCTTCCTTGTACAAATTGAACCCACTGGTTTTGTGTCATTTTCTGTTCAGTTATCCTGAATCTTTCTTATAAAATATTGTCAGCAGTATCCATGAGTAAAAAAATTCATAAGATGCATAATTAAGCAGACTTCTGATGGCTTTAAAAGAGGGTTAGAGAAATTAATGGAGGATAGGTCCCTCAGTGCCTATTAGCTATGGTGGTGACCTTATGGAACTTCTGTGTTCAGAAGAACAGAGGAAGAAGAGATTGGATTTACACCACACCCTTCACTACCCAAAGGAGTCTCAGAGCAGTTTATAATCTCCTTTCCCTTCCCCTCCCCACAACAGACCCCCTGTGAGGTAGGTGGGGCTGAGAGAGCTCTTTCGAGGACTGCTCATGAGAGAATAGCTCTGAAAGAACTTGTAACTGACTCAGGGTCACACCAGCATGGATGTGCCATTGGCCTGATCCAACATTGGCTTCTCTTATGTTCTTAAAACAGAAGAGAGATTTTTGCAGGTCAAAGTAACAGGAAGGAGAAACGTGAAAGTAGCTCTGATGTACAGACAGCAGCAGCAAGAAGAGACACCGATCCTCAAACATTCCCAGCTCAGCACTGGCTTAGCAATCAGGAGAAGAGTCTTGCTTATTTGATAAGCAGGCTGGTTGCAGTGGTTTGATTTTGCCAGTGGGCGGGTGGGTGGGCTGTGCTTCTGTATACCAGAAAGATACTTGCCTTTCTAGGGTATTTGTAGGGAGCAGTAACCCTTTTGACGTGATCCTGAAGTTCCCGGGTTAATTTCTCTGGATCATGTGACAGAAAAGCAGGAGACAAAACAACAAAAGCTTTCACCACCTAGACCATGGAAAAGAGAGGCATTAATGACTTAGAGGAAGGAGTGCTCTAGCCAGAAAGGAGGCCACTTCTTTGCAGACCTCATTTTAAAGGGTAAATGGTTGAGTCCCACTGTGATGATATGAGGTAGAACATGCAGATGGGATTCTACCCAGCTGTTTGCTAAAGAAGTAAACCTGCTCCCTCCTTGTATCCTGGTCAGTGAGAACAAAGTTACTGGGAGAACGGGTGAGCATGGGTGGGCTGTAAGCTTTTGAAATAAATGACTCTAGCCATAAGGACCAGGAACTTGATTTTTTTTTTCCAAAAAAGAGAAAAAGCCAGATGTTGAGTTTTGTGCCAGATAACACTGGGTTGTATCCCCCTATCTTTTCTGCTCAATCTTACCCATTTCCTTTCCTCATTGCAACCCTGGTCTCATATGGCTTTGGTCCATGTACTTCCCACAATCCCCCGCGTAGCCTTTTCCGTGACCAGAAGGGGCAACTAAATGCTGGCTGGAGGCAGATGCGGGGAGCGCACCCCGCTCTCTTTCTCTCTCACTCACCCATTGGCCTGGCATTTCTAGAGGTGATAGTTTCCCTTCCTGAAATACAGGACCACTTTTCGCTGCTGTGATATGCCAAGGTGTGCTGCTCTTTCCCAAGCAAGTACTCGGTGTGTTTCATGCAGACGTCTCTGGGCGTATAGGATTGCTTAATTGTCTCTTTACCTCTCCTCTGATGGGGTCTGGGCTGCTGACGACGGCTGATTCAGACACTGCTGGGTGTTCTATCAGGGCACTTTCCACTTCAAATGGGCCAATACGATACCTAAGAAAGAATAGGGATAGTCTGATTAGACATTGTGCAAACCAGTCCTCCTAGCCAGTCAGCTTGATGGCCCCGTATCTACCTGTAGGGCCCTGCTACTTGGCCATCTGAGATGACAGCAGTATGTGCAGACCTAGGGGACTCCCCAAGTATGCAAATTAGCTGGCAAACTGAAATGAAAAGAGCCCTTAAAGCCCTCTACAGTTCATAGAAAGCTGCAGGCAGTTGAGCATCCATTAAAGCTGGAGGGGGTGGGGGGGAATAGAGACAGTAGGGGAAGTGTTGGGATGCTTGAAACCTTAATAGTAATTTGGAGGGAGGAGATAGACTAGAGACTGCTGGGGTTCAGGACTTAGGTGAGCAGAAAACATCACATTTAGACCCTGCTGAATCAGACTGCAGGTTCATCTAATCCAGCATCCTGTTTCCCACAGCGGCCAGCCAGGTACCCCAGAAGGCCTGCAAGCAGAGAAGCCCAGAGGCTAAAGCCTCTGCCTGTTGCTTCCTGGACACTGATATTCAGAGGAATATCTCTTGCAAGCATGGAAGTTTGGTTTTCCAGAAGGGCAGAAATGTTTCCAGCATTTGTGCCTACAGGGATGTTTCTTTATCATCTATCGCCCTCCCCAAGATTCCTTGTGGGCTCCCAAATTGTAGCTGTCTCAAAGGCATGCTTTTTGTTACCGAATCTGGAAAAATCCACCAGAAGAGGACCCTACCCAGCAGAGTTGATGACGTCGTCTAACCTTCCGACAAACCAGAAGTAGCCTTCTTCATCCATGATCCCTCTGTCTCCCGTGATGTAAAAGCTTCCCCGCTGGCTGGCTGCTGTTTTCTCAGGGTTATCCTGGCCAGAAAAGGAACCACGACGGTGCAGAACTATAAACAGGTGACTTCATCCATTTTGCAAACAAAGTAAATAGGAAGGCACTCTGGGTTTTTTGGAAGCTGCCTTCCAGTGGGCATCTATCTGGGTCCCCAAGTATGATTAGAGAGCAGGTGATATCACCGCTTTGCTGAAGCTTGATAGGTCTGGAGGTCTCTTGGGTATCCCACAGACGCCAGCCCTGAGTTCTGTGATGGAAGACAAGTAGGATAGGAATATCATGGGCTGATGCCACACCAGTGGTTGCCCTGGCGTCGTCCCCCAATAAAATCCGCGGCAGAGCAACAGTTCCCCACTTGTTGCCCCAGGTCAGCAGCTGGCCTGAATCTAATCCTCATTCCCCCTGGACCTTCCATTTCAGGGATTTTCAGGGTTTTTTTTTTTTTTGCCACGGGGTTCTAGCAGGGAGCTCGCAAATCAGGGTTTCTTGCTCCACCCCTTTAATGCCCCTCTGCTTCTTTCCCTCCCCTTTCCCACCTCTCCTCTCCCTTTTCCCTCCCTTTCCCGCCCTGGCGCGAGCAGGTTTTTTTGGGCCCCCCCCCTTGTTGCGTTATGACACCATAACACAACAACGACGGATCAGTGTTGTGTCAGGATGTCGTAACGCAATGATGGGGGGGGGGGACAAAAAACACCCACTCACGCCAGGGTGGGAAAGGGAGGGGAAATCACGCTTGGGGAAGAGAGGGAAGGGGACGCTAGATTCGGGGCAAGGTGACAAATGCGGAACTCCCTCAACAGAATCGGGCCAATTAGACCCAGGGGGAATGGGGAGCAAACCATGGGTGCGGAATCGGCCATGGAGAAACATGGGGCCAGGTGTGGATTTAAGTAGTAGATTACATGCCTGCCAAGCAGGTAGTTCCCACATCCTGCTTGGCGTCTCCAGTTAAAGCACTGCAGCAGGGATTGAAAGAGACCTGCTCTGAGAGGCCACAGAGAGCCACTGCTAGTCGTTGTAGATGTTTCCCAGGTAGATGCACCACTTGTTTGTCTAAAGAAACTTTATAGGGTCCTGCGACCATCAGCACTACCACCTCTAAGTGGCAGTTTGGAGCAAGGTTGGAGCAGTTTCTGCAGGTGAAGTAAGCCAAATTTATTTCTGCAAGGATCCAGAACATGTTCTTTCTCTTCAGAACTCTGACTTGTACACATATGCCCATTTGTGCAAATTTAGTCAGTGACTCCATTAGTATGATTAATTGACTAAGCTTTCTTTAAGTGTATGTGTGTGTGTGGGGGAGCCCTTAGTTCTATGCCTGTAAAACTGTTGGTGGATTATTATGCAGAGTGGAAATCAGTGTTCTTAGAATGGCATAACTCTTCATCAGATTGCCCTGGGCAGGAAACTGCTGTCACTTGAATTATTACCAAATTATTACCAAATACTGTGAAAAGAAACAAAACGGCCTCTTGGGATGGACTTGGATGGCGATATCCCCTTCTTCTCCTGGGGGCCGGATGTTGCCCTGGTCATCTACAATCTGGGGAAATTAGTGCATGAGTTAGTTTCACTGACTGGTGTTGATGATACAACATTCAAGTCTAGAATTAAAATCAGTAATGCCCACTGAGAGATAAAGACACAGTTCATCATCGCTCTTCGGTGCAGTCCCACACGGGGACAATGCATGAGCAGGCCTGCCATCTGAGAGGTTTTTACAGCTAAAAGCCTTCTGGGGGCACTGCGTGCCGGAGCCAGAGACTTGATCCTGCCCAGGGACCACGTGCTCCCGTGCAGCGCCCCCACCCTCAATACTATTCAGCTGAGGAACTGCTCTTAACTGTCCCCATGTGTGCCTGCACAGAAGGTACTGTCAGAATCTGCTGATTCAGACAAAGTATTTCTTCTGCTTAAAGCCATGTTTCAGATATGTTTTTTGTGTTTGCTGCTTTGCTTTTTATAGTACCGTAGGTATGCTAGCTGCCCTCATGAACACCTGTCATGTACCCCTCATTCTGACCAGTATGTATTAGCATGTATGTAGAATGTGTAACCCCAGGTTTATGACCCTGACCGGCCTGGTTTGTGTAACTGTCAAAGCGGGAGGATGTCAACTTCAAAGTATGGGAACAATGGGCCTCTCACACTCCTACCTCCGCATTCCATTCATCTCGGCTGAGACTCCAAGGGAGGACAAGTCTCATCTCTTACCAATGTGCGAAAGCCTCGAGGCCATGGATTGTTATGTGAACTGGTAACATCTGAAGGGTCTGGTTTGGAAGGGGAAATTTACAACTTGACACCTCACTTTCTTTCCTGTGGGAAGCAAACGGCCAGATCCCCTTTTTGCCCGCCGTTTTTCCCTTGTAGTGATTGGCTACCTATGGGTAATTCAAACTGCTTAGAAAGGTATAATAGACCCGCTTCAGTCATCTGTGTTATCTCTGACAATAATCCGAGAAGCTGTACCAATGTAGAGATTGGAAATAAAGAACTGTGTTTCATCAACAAAGATCTGATCCTTGACTACTTTGAGCAGAAGTCTCACAGGTACTCAGTGAACAATAGTTACAGGTAAGTGCAACTTTGTTTTCTTAATGGCTCCCATTAAGTTCTGTGGAACAAAGGAAACCATGTGCAAAAGTTAATCCCCAGATTTCTGCTGCTCACTAGTGTCACACCAAGGAGATGGACTCCAGAGTGGAAAACTACATAGAGGAGTATTGGCTCAGTTCTTAATAGTTCCTGTTAGGCTTTGTGGCACAAAGAAAACGGACTGGCCAACTGGGAAATGTTCAGAAGGGAACACAGTGTTCACTACATGCAGACTTCCTAGAGGGGTGTTTTTTTGGGGGGGCCAGGGTGAGATGCACAGCTGGCTTTTATGGACACCATCATCATGACGGTTGATATTTTGCTAGGGGTGGGGAAGCAGCAGGGAAAGCGATACCACTTGCTGCCCACACGGGAAATGTCTCCTTGTACCTGAACATTATATGGAGGAGATGCCTTGCCCATTGAGCCCGGTTTAATTTTCATCCCCTTGACGTTCGCGCATATCGTGACCTGTAAGAGAGAGCAACGAAACAAAATGAGGTTGGGGTCCCTTTTGCGTCTGTGTCTGTGTCATGGCTGCATGGGCAGCAAGCCTGGTAACTTCAGCTCATGTGCAGCTTAGACATGCTAATGTTCATCAATAAAGACATGCAAAAAAATTAGTCTTGCTCTGAGCATTTGTGTGCAATGGTGTTTCAAGAGTTGCTTGCGGAGGGCATGAAGCACTCCACATCTCCAGCTCCCATGAAGAAAAGGCCGTTCCTGTATCGCCAAAGCGGCCCAGACTGCAACCGTCTGTCACGGGAGCCATGGATGTCTGGCGGGGGCTTCCCTGGCATGGATGGATCCAGTGTAGTCGACACAGGCCTAATTAAGGCTAAGGAGATGTTGGGGTGGATTGCTACAGCCAGGCCCACCTGCAAGGGTGGAGAAGGAAGATCCGGGTGCTGTCATATCTCCTCCCCTACCTAGTCTGGTATCTCTTTGCTCCCAGGTGGGATTCAAAGAAGGTATACCCAGGTTCTAGTCCTTAGCTATGAAGCTTACTGGGTGACCAGTCACAATCTCTCTCTCTCTCTCTCTCTCTCACCCTCCCCTACTTCATGCCCTTGTTGGGAGGATAGAATGGAGGAGGGGACAGGTAATATAGCCACACATAAGCAGAGCCAATAGTGGCTCCTGTGGGGCTACTTTACAAGGAGAAAAACCAGTGTGTGTGTGTGTGTGTGTGTGTGGGGGAACGGCTGCAGTTGTGTCTGCCCATCCACTCCCAAAGGACACATGATTGTGGGAGGCACAACACGCTCTCTGCATGACTGATCCAAAGTCCTTGGGCTGTTCTTTTACAGACACAAGGACTTTGTCACATGTAAACTAAGAGATGTGCACAAGGGCACCTCATCGATGTGCAGCGTCTTTTTTAAAAGCCTGCACAAAACAGTGAGAGCACGGAGTGACTGTCCTGAGACCCAATCCTGGGAGAGCGAGGGAGGGCATACCGTTTCTGTCTGACCGTAGCCTTCGTAGATATCCAGCCCTGTCTTGGCTTTCCAGCATTCTCTCACGTCAGGGTTGAGTGGTTCTCCTCCAGTTACACAGTGCTGCAGGCTCTGGAATCTGTAGCTTGAAAGGGAAAGGGGACGATTAATAACCCCAGACAGACCAGACCAGACCAGTACAAGACAGAAGGCTGGCGGACTCACTGGGGGTCTCTTGGATCACACAAGATTGTGTGTGTCCCTATTAAATGCCATCAGCCACATTGCGGAGGTTTTGATGTGGCCACTTCTAAGTTACATGATCACAGTGAGTTCAGATTCTGGGGAAGACAGTGCTACATTCTTCCCTTTATGTAATTATTTGAATGACAATACAAATGAAGCATGTCTGAAGGGACTCTGTCCGTTGTCTTGGACACCCTGGATAGACAATTGGCTGTTGTGACAGCTGATCTTTCGGAGCATTTTCACACATTAAAATATCACCTGATAGAATCTATGGTTGCATAATTGTTTAAAAAAGGAATTATGGCTTTGCTGGAACTGCACTTCGCCAGGCATTAGTTTTGTTAAAAAAAAATGTTCTCTGCTTATTTTAAAAACAATTTTAAGCTGGTGTTTGTTTTTGCTACATTCAGTTGACTTGAGAACGTTAATGAAGTTTTGAAAGGAGAGGGCATAGAAGATTGAGAATTATAGATCTGTGGGCAAACACTGTGGCAAAACCAAGCCGCAGGGTCTTGCGATAAATATGAGAAACTGGAGCGGGAAGGCGGGGGCATGAGGGGAGTTGTAATTTGTAACTAATATTAGCCTCGGCTAGCCTGATCTTGTCATATCTTGGAAACTAAGCAGGGTCAGCCCTGGTTAGTATTTGGATGAGAGGCCTCCAAGGAAGTCCAGGGTTGCTACGCAGAGGCAGGCACCTCTGTTTGGGATCTTGCCTTGAAAACCCCATGGGGTCGCTGTAAGTCAGATGTGATTAATTGACATCCCTTTGTTTTTTGGCCAACAGTGAAATTTAAGGAAAACAAGGCCCGTGCTCTTCCAGTGGACTTTGGGCATCAATAGAAGCCCCACGGTGTGGTGGGACCTGTGAGTAATCTCAAGAGGAAAGAGAAGGGGGAAATAAATAACTGAGACACCCCACCGGGATCCAAATCTCCATTTCCATGGTCCTGCATGAGCTCTTAGGAGCATCAAGCCGGTCAATTCTGCCTCCTGCTCCCCCACCCCACCCCACCCCACCCCACCCCAGTAAAGCTGCTGGAAAATCCAGAAAGGCCCCATGGCTCCAGCCTGGATGTCCGCCAGATCTCATTGAGTTTTCTCTCGCTTTCATGTTTTTTTCTGTTTACCCAATGAAAAACAGTACATTTACTTGAAAAGAAAGCAACCCTGAATGTAAGATTCCCCCCCCCCCCCACACACACACAAAAAATGTTGTATACAAAAATTTTTTTTACTGAACATGATGATATCTTGTATATAAGACTCCCCCCTTCTTTTTTGATAGCACATCTGGGGGTGGGGGTGGGGATCTCTTCTTCCATCGGAGTAAATGCCGTACCTGTTATTATTGTGCTGCACGAGCATGCGGTACGCAGTCGGCGCTGTGCAGAAAGTCGTGACCGGATACCTTGACAGGGTCTGTGCAAGGGGAGGAAATGAAAACGTAAGCCTCACAGAAGCCCCCCAATGCAGCTTTGACCCCTGTGTGTTTGCCGAGCACGGGGCACAGGTGGCTTCGGATGGTTGAATCAGGGTTTGAAACGGTTAGAGGATCAAGAGAACTGAAAACTTCTCCCAGCGGGATTGAATCGTAGGGAGTCATTATAACGGTCTGCTTTTTGAATGCACACAAAGCTGCCTTATACTGAATCACAGCACTGGTTTACTGAGATCAGTACTGTCTTCTCTGATTGGCAGCAGGTCTGGGCTGCACTACCGTTTACCTGGTTCTTTTTAGCAAGAGATGCCCGAGACTGAATCTGGGGCCTTCTGCACACCCACATGCAGCTGCTTTAAGCTCGAAATGTATGGATGTTTACTGAGTGAGCTACATGCAGATCAGGTTTGATGGTCCTGTTCACGGATACACTGGGATGTCTCAGTTGGGAGATCTTTGCATGGTGAATAGACACCACTTTAAACCAACAGTTATATTCAGTCAGACCACTGGGCTAACCAAGGCCAGCATTGCCCACTCTGTGACTGACAGCTGCTCTCCAAAATCTCAGGCAGAGGTACTGCAGATAACCCGGTCATTTTTTTACACTGGGGATCCTGGGCATTGAACCTGGGGTCTTCTGTATCAAAAGTAGATGCTCTGCTACTGAGCTACGGCCCTGCCCAGTTTGACACTGGTGCTCATAGGCAAGAAGTTGGCCTTACTGGACTGTGGATTGGACTTCAGGGGCCGCTGTAGCACAGTGGGCTAACTGAAGGAGTTGGAAGCAGTGTGGTCCATGGCAGTGGCGTACCTAGCCCCTTTGGTGCCTGGCCGGGATTATTTTTTTAACACCCCCCTCCTCTATTTTTCTTTTGCCATCAAGTCACAGCTGACTTCCGGTGACCCCGTAGGGTTTTCAAGGCAAGAGATGCTCAGAGGCGGTTTGCCCATCACCTGCCTCCACGCCAGCCCTGCTTTAGCTCCTGAGATCTGATGAGATCAGGCTAGGCTGGGGCTATCCAGGCCAGGGCCCCTTCTCGATATGACAAGATTATTTTTGGTAATAATCATGAACTGAAATGAATAATAAATAATGGCCGGAAAAGAAAGGCAGACAGTGAAAATGTTCTTTTATTTAACTTTGTATATACAATCACGCCAATTAAAAAAACCCAAATCAAATTCCAACATACTGTTCTATCACGAGAGCCAGTGTGGTATAGTGTTTAAAGGGTTGGACTAGGATCTGGGAAGTCCAGGCTCGAATCCCCACTCGTGCCATGGAAGCTTGTTGGGTTACCTTGGGCCAGTCACATCATTCTCAGCCTAGCCCTGACCTAGATAGCCCCAGCCTAGCCTGATCTCATCAGATCTCAAAAGCTAAGCAGGGCTGATGTGGAGGCAGGCGATGGGCAAACCACCTCTGAACATCTCTTGCCTTGAAAACCCTACGGGGTCACCATAAGTTAGCTGTGACTTGATGGCAAAAGAAAAATAGAGGAGGGGGGTGTTAAAAAATTATCCCGGCTAGGTACGCCACTGCCATGGACCACACTGCTTCCAACTCCTTCAGTTAGCCCACTGTGCTACAGCAGCCATCACACCACTCATGTTCTGAGCAGGCACTTGGAAGGGCTTCTGTTCTCCATTTTGAAGCCCAAGAGCTGACCATCCCAAATACCTACAAGGCATTTTTGAGAGCATGGAGTCTGCCTTTGTTTTAACTTTTACTAACTAACACTAGTAAAAGCATCCCAAAATAAATATCACAAGCTTCACCAGACTAGATATTGAGAAACACACTACCTTCCCCCCAGAGAAAGTACCCTCATCCTCTGTTGTTTCCAAAGGACTAAAGTCAAACCAGAGCATCTCTGCAGTAGAAACTGAAGTGAGAGACATTTTTGCAAGCCCAGCAGAACCAGTGCAATGTGCCCAGCAGAACCCAGTGCCGGTGTGGCAATGCCAGCTTAGTAGGACTGATGTCAAGCACAGAATCACAGTCCAAGCCGGGGGGGGGTGACATTGGAAGCCCAGCAAACCCAGTGCCACACTGGCAATGCCAGCTGATGTCAAGCACATAATCACCAAGCAGGATAGGGTTGAGATGGTCTTGAGATGAAGAAGTGAAAAGGGAGCGGGGAGATAGATGAAGGGAGACAGAAATGAATGGGAAAAGTGTGGAAAAGAGGGAGAGAATTTAAGAGAGGGAACTGTAACACCCTAACTACTGCTTTGCAAGATCTGGCTGAGCTGAGTGCAAGGAAAGAAAGAGAGAAGAGGCTATGCTAGACTATTGGAAAAAATGACCTGCTGGCTGGTAATTGCTGTAGCAGCTATCAGCGTGCTGGCTTGGTTGTGTTAAGCAAGTTTGCTTCAGGGTTGGAGAAAGGGAAAGTCCAGCTGATCCTAGCGTGCTTTTTGCTATGCTCAGTCTTCCCTGCGCCTTTAGTGGCTGCAGCCAGAACTGCATTTTAAAAATAAAAGGAAAGATGTTTGGCTGGACACAGCATGATGCTGGCTTCAAGGACCTCTTTCAAGGGCCTTCCTCAAGCTGCACCCGGGGCATACTACACTCCCCACCCAACCCTTGGTACGCCACAGGGCCATGTGTCTCCCATAAGGTTACTAGCTGGCCCTAGCCCAGCCATTCTCTGTCAGGCTCTTGTTTGTAATACGTGTGTCTGTGTGTGTGTGTGGGGGGGGGGTAATGATAATGGCCTATCTTACAGGGCTGTTTTTTGAGTTTAGAGCATGTTTGAAGCATTTTGAACACTGAAAGAACTACACAAACGATAAGGTCTCTTTCATGGTCTCTCATACACACCCATGCCTTCTGAAGATTTTGCTTTTTTGAAGCAAACATCTGTGCAGCTGGAACTTGCCTTCTCAGGGTTCCCTGTGCTGTGAAACAGTGCCTACTTGCATGTATTTTGCATTTTTGCAAGCTTTTTTCAGATTCTGTGTCCAGATATCTGTTGTACTAAATGTTTGGATTCACTGGACTGTTTGCAGATGTTTCTGTTTAAACTACTGGGAATGGGGCCTCTCTGTGACAAAACATGAGAATCCCTTGTCTACATCAGCTCTGGAGCTCAGAGCTTTAACAGGACACACCCTCTGTTTGACCCATTGTTCTTACATTCAGTATGACTTCAGGTTCAAATCGTAGCAAATGATGCACAAAGACACACGATCCATTAATCCAGGGCGCGAACACACTGCTCCATGCTGACTTGACCCACCCTGTGTCAGATGTGTTCCAGAACACGTCTGAAGAGGTCAGATTCATCCAGTGCCTGTACAAAGAAAAAGGATATCTGGAGTCAATTGCTGAGACTGGGAAGTAGGAGACTCTGGAATGAGTCCCTGGGAAGAAGGGCAGGATATAAATGTACTAGATAGACAGATGTACTCGTTGAGCATCAAGTCACTGAAGTGGTGATTACTAAACTTTGTTTTATAAATCATGCACAGTGCCCTCTTCCCTTTCAGGTCTTTCTGACGAACATGCTTTCATGTCAGTCTATACCTCCCCTAGTGGTGTACCTAGCTTATTTGGTGCCCAGGGAAGATAATCCCTCCCTCATGTTGGTGGGGGGGTTTTTGCCATCAAGTCACAGCTGACTTACGGCAAACCCGTAGGGTTTTCAAGGCAAGAGATGCTCAGATGCGGTTTGCCATTTCCTGCCTCCATGTTGGCCCTGCTTAACTTCTGAGATCTGATGAGATCAGGCTAGGCTGGGGCTATCCAGGCCAGGGTCCCTCCTCTATATGAAAAAATTATTTTCATTAATAATCATGAAATAAAATGAATAATAATGGCCAGAAAATATATTCAGGTGAGTAGCCGTGTTGGTCTGAAGCAGCAGAACAAAGTTTGATCTTAAAGCTGCCACTGGAACCAAACTTTGTATTCAGTGGCCAGAACAGAAACACAGTGAGAAAAATCTTGCACCCTAACTACTGCTTTCCAAGATCTGCCTGAGCTAGGTGCAAAGAAAGGGAGAGAGAAAGATTAGGCTATTGGAGAAAATGACCTGCAGGCTGTCAATAACTGTAACAGCAATCAACACAATCTGTTAAGGAAGTTTGCTTGAGTCTTGGGGAAAAGGGAAGCTGAGCCAATCCTTGAACTTTTTGCTATGCTCAGACTTCCCCACGCCCCTAGTGGCTGTAGCCAGAACTGTAGTTTAAAATAAAAGGGAGCATGTTTGGCTGGAGATAACAGGACGGTGCTGGCTTCGAGGGCACCCTTCAGAAGCCTTCCCCAAGCTGCGCCCAGGGTGGACCACCCCACCCTGCCCCCTTGGCACATCACTGGCCTCCCTAGTCCATAAGCTGTTGTGCACGTCCATACCATTTGCTGCCGTCGCTGTTGGCGGACTTTACCTGCCACTGGCTGTGAAGCCGATGCCGTAACTGCTGTGCGAATGCTCGACCATTTTGGGAGCTCCTGTGCTTCCGCTCGTGAAGTAGATGAGCATGGGTTCTCCACTCTTGGTTTTAACGCAGTTGTGCTCAGCAGGTGCAGCTCTTAAAATCAAGCACATGTATGTATTGCCATGTATCTGTCACCTGTTATGCTGGTAAAGTTTTAACTGAGCTGTCTGTGTGCGCGTTTGTTTTAATTCTCTGTTTTATAAACTGCTTTGCTTTTGCTTGAGCAAAGAAAGGCGGAGTAGAAACATGGAGTACCCATAGGGAAACAGGGGCCTCCATCTTAGGAGCTGGGCTTGGAACTTCCCAACATTTTATGATTGGCGCCCCCCCCCCCCCCCCCGCATTTTGTGGTTGGCCACCCCCCCATTGGCAGCCATTTTGTGGTACTGCCCAATACCTGTTCTCAGAATTCCAAAAACACATAGAGACAAGCTTGGGGGCCCTCTCTTTACCTGTTGCTATGGCAATACCTACAGGAACAGGTCCTTGAAGTTCAGCCATCCTTCTCTGCTGCCTTCGGACACAAGAAGTTTGGTTTTCAGGAAGGGGCATTCGGACGCGACAGAGTCCACTGAAGGAGCCAGTGAGTCAGTGACGGCTATGCATTTGGCCTTAGAAGCCCGGAGCCTGTAGGAAAGGTCTTTAGCAGTCAGTTGGGATGTCCCTGGAATGAGAACAATGCCTAGAACAGAAGTAGGGAGTAAAGTGAGCAGAGATCTGGAATGCTTTATTTTAAATCAGTACTGTTAAGAGCCCGTGCTAGTTTGCCTGGCTGCTTTCTCAGTTGTGGTGATGGTTTAGCTTGCCCTGTGTAGAGTTCTTGAGACAGCCGGCTCAGTCAGTGGAGGAAACCCTGCAGTTCCTTCACTCTACTGCTGGGAAGGGAGAGTGTTGTTTGCACCATGGTTGAGTGGGTGGAACTACTGTGGGTCTTGTTTTCTGTGGGTATCTAAATCTAAACAGTCGGTTGGCAATAGTTAGTTAAATGGCAGGGATTATCATACTGTGTCCTTGGTTTAAGTCAGGGGTGGCCAAACTGCAGCTCTGTCACACATGAGCCTGTAAGTGAGCCTGTAATGCGGGGAGGGCAGGATACAAATCTAATAAAATTAATTAATTAAATAAATATTGTGTATCTCCCTGATTGGCCTTCCCTTCCCCAGCCAGTGTTCCCCTCCCTGGGTAGGCTTGAGGTGTGTGTGTGTGTGGGGGGGGGGGAGCAGAGAAAGAAAGCAATTTTAGGTGCATTCTCAAAGACCACCCCCCCCGCACTGGCCAGCTTGGAGAAAGCAAATAAATATCATTATCAATAACTGTTTTTAACCCCTTTTGTTTTTATTTTTGGCAATCTCATTTAATGTTAATAAAAAGCAAATTTGCACATTTTTTCAATAAAAACCTGTGGGTAATATTTGTTCATGTCTTGTGGCTCTCAAACATCTGACAGTTATTCTGTGTGGCTCTTACGTTAACCAAGTTTGGCCACCCCTGGCTTAAGTCAAGGCAATTCCGTTTTGTATGTAACGCATGCGACTGAACTGTGACTTGGGGCAGTTGCAGTACATGGGACACTTATGTAATGGGATCTCAGTGTTCTTTAAAAAAGAAAAGCAGTGTCAAAATGCTGGGATTTTGAATGAGAATAGTAGTAGCGGGGAGGAGAAGCTTAACCCCTTTCCCGTGCAAACTGTTCCTCTGCTCAAAATCCCTCTTGGAGGCCAAGCAAATCACCCCTGTAAACAAACACAGGGGGAAAGGAGCAGTGGGTGAGGCGAGAAGTATGGAACAGAAAAGTGATTAATCTTGCATCCCTTTCTCTACTCAAAACCACAGCCTTCTCAGGGCTGCTTTTCATTTGTAAATGAATGTTAGTCCCCAGTGTTTTTCAACATCTGTATGCACCCCCCTCCCCTAGCTAGTGTGGAGTTTCGGGCTGAGGTGTCATCAGTATGCCGAAGACACCCAGCTACTTCTGTTGATGGGTGGCCAGCCGGATACCATTCCAGGGAACTTAGCCGAGGGTTTGGAGGCTGCAGTGAGTGGTTAAAGCAGAGTTGGCTGAACTGAATCTGGGTAAGACGGAGGCTCTGTGGCTGGGCAGAGGGGAGCCGCAGTTGGGTTGCCAACTCCCAACTCTTGAAGATATGCCTCTATCACTGGCACCAACTGTCAAGAGCCTGAGCGTGACTTTGGGCCCCTCCTTGTCTATGGAGGTCCAGGTTGCAAAGGTTGCCAAGCTGGCATTTTTCCAACTATACCAGGTTAGGCACCTGGCTCACTACCTGGCTCACCCCGACCTAGCCACGGTAATCCATGCAACGGTCACCTCCAGGATTAGGGTTGCCAAGTCTGGGTTGGAAAATACCTGGAGACTTTGGGGATGGATCCAGGAGAGGGCAGGGTTTGGGGAGGGGAGGGGCCTCAGCAAGGTATAATGCCACAGAGTCCACCCTTCAAAGCAGCCATTTTCTCCAGGGGAGCTGATCTCTGTCAGCTGGAGATCAGTTGTAAAAGCGGGGGATCTCCAGGCCCCACCTGGAGGCTGGCAACCCTATCCAGGATAGACTACTGTAATTTGCTCTATGCAGGCCTACCTTTGCACCTGGCTCAGAAGCTCCAGCTGATCCAGAATACAGCTGTGCGGGTCCTTACTGGGATCCCCCGGACAGCACACATGCAACCTGTGCTGGATGAGCTGCACTATCTTCCAGTGGAGCACCGGATCAGGGTCAAGGTTTTGGTTTTGACCTTTAAGCCCTTAGCAGTCAGGGACCTACATACCGTCGGGACTGCCTCTCTTAGCATACCCACGGAAGAGTGTTACACTCAGGGAACAAGAACCTCCTGGTGGTCGCTGGCCCGAGAGAGATCCGGCTGTCCTCAGCCAGGGCCTGGGCTTTTTCCTCCCTGGCCCCCGCCTGCTGGAACTCTCGGCCGGAAAACATCCGTGCCCTGCGGGAATTACTACCTTTCCACAGGTCATGCAAGGCAGAGATGTTCCACCGGGCATTTGGTTAAGGACAGCGATGGGACAGTATGACACCTGGGACCAATGTTCCCTCTAAGCTGAGTTAGTGTGAGCTAGCTCACATTTTTTTAGCCTCCAGCTCATGCATTTTTGTCTTAGCTCAGGAAGGATGGTGCCAGAGCAGCCAAATTTATGCAGCAGCCAAATCGCTCGCTCACAACTTTAATGCCGGTAGCTCACAAGGTAGTATTTTTGCTCATGAGACTCCACAGCTTAGAGGGAGCATTGGTCTGGCACTCTCATATTCTTTCTCCACCCCTCGTACCCCCCCCCCCCAAGGCTGGGGAGCTGGATTGTTTTCCTTCCACCATTCAAAATATATTTTGTCTTATTTATTGATTGCTTTTAGGTAATTTTAATGTTGGTTTTAATTTAAATTACTTATTGTATTTTACTTTGTTGTAAGCCGCCCTGAGCCTTGCTTGCAGGGAAGGGCGGCTTAGCAAATCCAATGTAATAAATAAATAAATTAAATTAAATTAAACATTGTTGGGGGTTCATAGTGCACTCTTTGTCATGCATCATGTCCTTTGCCTATCAAAGTGCACATAAACACATTTCAGATGCATAGTAACTGGCTCTAGGGGAAAAGTTTCTAGCCCTTCTATAAGGCTGGTGGCGGGGCAGTTTCTCTCGCTCACGAACCTGTGCGCATGCAAGCCACATTCAGCAGCCACCACTCCGGAATCCGAGGTAAAGCTGTGATGATTCGGTCTCCTCGCTGCAAGCCGCATGGGCCGCTCAGCAGATTGGCCGTTTTCCTGGATGAGACGCCCAGCTCCTCAAAGCTCCACCTCACCTCTTCCTTCTGATCGCTGACCCACCAGAAGGCTGCGTTCTGAGGCTTCTCTCCATCCTAGTGGACAACTCAAGAAGTTAAAACCAGACAGTAAGGGCAGCCAGCCAGCTTAAAAAAAAAAGAACAAAGAAGAGGAAGAGAAGATTGGATTTCTACCCCGCCCTTCACTACCCGAAGGAGTCTCAGAGCGGCTTACAATCTCCTTTCCCTCCCCCTCCCCACAACAGACACCCTGTGAGGTAGGTGGGGCTGAGAGGGCTCTTTCGAGAACTGCTTGTGAGAGAACAGCTCTGAAAGGACTTGTGACTGACCCAAGGTCACACCAGCAGTCCTTTGGCTGCAACAGAAACTGTCTCCTGCCTGAAGAGTGGTGTATTCCTTGCTGAGTTGCAGTTCTCCAGAACGATTGTAAAGCCACCCTAAAACACACAGCTGGGAAATGTACTGAGATACGGAAGGTACTTGCTTGCAAGAAACCTCTGTCTGATGCTTTATTGTCCTTAATTATTACAAATGTATCTGGTGCTGCTCAGTGCTGCTGCTTTAAATATGGATGATTGTTATGCCGTGAGGCCAAAGCCCTTCACTAAGGGTCCCTGAGGCCTCTTCCTGTTCACAAGGATTTGGCCTCTACTCTTCTGGATAGAAATTCTTGCCATTTGGGGACAGAACTAGCCAAGCAGCATATTGAAGTCCAGCACAGATTTGAATGCAGTTAAGCCCACCGGTTTCATGGGTTCAAGCACATGGCGTGCTAGACTGTGGGGGGAGGAGCCATGGTTGGTGGTATGGAGAAAGCTCTTGAGTTCAGTCCTTGGCATCCCCACTTAAAGGGTCTAGTGTAGTGTTGGGGAGCACCAATCTCTGCCTGAAGCCCTAGAAAACTGCTGCCAATCAGTCTAGACAATATTGAGCTTGGTGGGCCAGTGATCTGATTTGGTATAAGGCAGCTTCATATGTGGGCTGAGGTCTATCAATGATAAATCTCTAGGGTTGCCAGGAGCAGTAAACAGTAGGAGACTGAGGGGGATGAAGACATATGGTTGGCCACTGGCAATGGCATAATACCACATTGGGGGGGACGCCAGATTGCCAGAAACTCTATGGTTAAAAAACCTTCCTCTCTAGGAATTGCTGGAAACTCTACAGAGTTTAGTAAAACCATTAAGTTTTACCATAGGATTTCCGGTGATTCCTAGAGAGGTGCGATGTCACTTCTAGATTTTTCATTTCTAAACAGAGCAGGGGCAGGAAATGAAAGGTGGGGTGGGGAACCTGCCACTCCCGCTAGGGACTGGCAACTCTATGAAATCTCACACACAACCACAGGTGTCTTGTTTCCTACCTGCAAAGGACCAGCTCCCCCAAAGCAAAGAATTATACCTTTTCCATTTGAGTCCACTTGTCCAGAACATCACTTGCAAAATTGAAATATTCAGGCACTTCCTGTTCACCCCGGTTTATAGCTTCATAGTATGAGGTAATTGGAGAGGTAATGCATCTCTTGGCTTGGTGGCGAAGGAACAGGCAAGGTGATGGCAGCTTCCTGAAGATTTTTAAGAGAGTCTTCATAGCGCTAGCTCGTAAGACAGCTTGAAAACTTTGATCAGCTTTGTTCCTCTGTAACAGTTTTTTTTTAAAAATTAGTTATTATCTGGAATGCATCATTACATTATACCTGTTCTGAAGGTTTTGCCGTGGCATCCAAGAGTCAGTTTAAAGTTCTGGTTTCGACCTGTGAAGTCTTTCATGGCCTGGGGCCCACATATCCAGGGGTCCTTTCGAGCAGGAGCTCGGGGGAGCTCAGCTCCGGCAGTTGGTGCCAGCCCCCCCCCCCCCGCGGGGGACTGCCTGCTTGTGTCATGGCTGCAGCAAAATGACCCCATCCCCTGGAAAGGTCCCTGTTCTTCCAACCAGCCTTCTGAAGGCTTCAGCCAACCATGAAGCTATCCTCCCAGAATAGTGGTATTTCTGAGGCTTGGATTAGAAGCTATCCCCTCTCTGCCAGCTCTCTCCCTCTCCCCCCTTTCTTTCTTGTCTTCTGATATACTTCCACTGATGTCAGGTGGTGTGGCATATGCAAATAAGTTATGCTAATGAGTTATGCTAATGAGCTCCTGCGCCTCTTTTTCTACAAAATGACCCCTGCACATATCTGAAGGTTGCTTGAAACATAGCTGCATGGAGGCCACGTCACATGCCTGTAGCTGTGGTGGTGCAAAAGGGGGTAATGCCCCATCAGACATCTGTCATGCTCCCCCAATCAGCACTAGGGGTTTCATGTGAAATCTGTCACACGTCTTTCAAGGGTAAATTCTCTATGTAAACAAGGAAGGAGTTGAAGTTTAAAGGTGTGAATCCTGTCATAAATCTTCCAAGGGTGAATTCTCTGTGTAATTGGCTAGAACAGAATTAGCAGTTAGCAGGGCTGAAGAGTCCTGACTTAGAAAGCCTACGGGACGGGGGGGGGGGGGGGGGGAATCATGTTGGAGTAAAGCAGAGAGAGAGGTTAATGGTGTTGTAGTCCTGATCTGGATAGCCCAGGCAAACCCTATTTTGTCAGATCTCAGAAGCTAAGCAGAGTCGACTCTGACAAGTACTTGGATGGGAGATCTCCTTGGAATACCAGCAGGCCAGAAGTGGGGGCAGGCTTAATTCTGCTGCCTCTCTGAATATCCTCCAAGCCCCCAGTAGGGGTCAGGGGGTTTTGGCAGTTCAGTTTGTGGCTGAACCACAAACCTACATGAACTGGGAGGTTGGTTCACAAACTGAACTAGTTTGTATGAGTTTATGACCCCTGTTTTCTGCTCCCTGCCACTTTTCATGGGGAGCAGAAATCAGGTTAAAATAGCTCCCAGCCATTTAAACCAAACAGCTGAGTGGTGCTGTTTGGTTTAAGTGGTTCAAAGCTGAACCCAGAAAAGCCGCTTTATTATACAATGAAATGAAACCATGGCAAACGAAGGTCTCAGTTTGACACTTTAAACAGCTGAGCCACACAGAGCAGTTTGCTCTCTACCCCAGGGTAGAGAGCCTTCTTTTGCTAATATATGTTACCCCATAGGATTCTTATTCACACTGTTGCTTGACCTTATGTTTGTTCGCTTAGAAAAGAATGCTACTCACAGCTGGCCCTGATCCTATACATTTTTATTTATTTAATGTATAGTCTGCCTTTCTCACTGAGACTATAAATGGGGTTCACAGTGTAAGTCAATGCAATTGAGCAGATGAGACATCTAATAAAAATTCAATAAAACTAGGATTGCAGTCATTTGAAACAGAACAAAAAAAGTACACATTGTATGTGAAACAATGCAGGAAATGGTATTACAACGGTAGAAAGCAATCCAGTAAGAGCAGGATAATACATACCGCAAAGAGACAGTACATAATATACCCGTTCCTTTTATAAATGCTCCTTCATAAACCAATCCATTATCCTGTAACCCTATTACCTTTATTAAAATCCCGTCTTGAACCATTCTGCTTTACACAGTTGGCAAAATGACAAAAGTGTGGGAGCTGTCCTGACTTCCTCAGAAAAGCTATCCCACAAACAGAAGCCGCAGTTGCAACTTGTGTGCAGTTGCCAATATTTCCCATTTTTGGGGTGGCACCACTAGAAGCCTTGAGCTAGTGATTAACAGAGAAAATAAGGTTGTGTTTACAGTTTCAGGCAGGGCTTTTTTTGTAGAAAAAGCCCAGCAGGAACTCATTAGCATAATAGGCCACACCCAACAGCAGAAACTCATTAGCATATTAGGCCACACTCCTGATAGCACAGCTCATTAGCATATTAGGCCACACCCCCATGTTACCAGAAGAGTGGTCATCCAGCCACAACCACCTTTTGCTTCTTATTCTGTTTACCTTGTTTGCTGTCAAAACCCAGGGCTTTTCTTGTAGCAGGAACTTCTTTGCATGTTAGGCCACACACCCCTAATGTAGCCAGTCCTAATGAGTTTCTGCTGTTGGGTGTGGCCTATTATGCTAATGAGTTCCTGCTGGGCATGGCCAACTTGGGAGCCAGCCAGAACTCTGTTCTTGTGCGTTCCTGCCCAAAAATAGCCCTGGTTTCAGGTTTCAGTAACTGGAAGACTGACTCCCACACAGGCCCGTAGCTACAGTGGAGCATTTTGGAGCTAGGCCCCCCAACTTCCTGGCAAGGCCCCAACTTCCCATCCCACCCAGGGCCCTCGAGTTGCAGCAGGTGTGGGGAGGGAGCCAGGTATTCCTATGCAGCTGTCTGGTGTGAAGGGTAACCACAAGGAGCCAGAGGGCACCTCTCTATTTCTCCCATAAACTTAATTAAATTACCTTTAATTTGATTAGGCAATGCCCCTAAGAAATTTAAATGCCTCCCAACTTAAAAAATCCTGGTTGTGGGCCTGCTCCCACACTTCTTTAATTCTGCACACGATATAAAACGGTCGCTTGGGAGGGCCTTTTTAAAAAGCCAGAACAGAACAGGACGGTTGTCTGTGCCACAGTGGACACCGTGTATTATTGATTTGTTGTATGTCCTATCGTGCTCTTACGGCATTGTTTTCATTTCTTGTAATTCCATTTTCTGCATTGCTTGACATAGCATGTCTGATACTTTTTTGCACTTTTCTAATTTTTGTAATCCTAGTCCTATTCCACTGCTTATTAGCTCTTTCATGCTATTCGATCACATTGTTCTATACCACGTAATCCGCCTGAAGTTCTCAAGCGGAAAATTGGTAAATAAGAAGTAAAGCCTAAATAAATAAATAGTGATGGACTGACCACCAGTGTACTCTTTTGCCCCTCTCCAGTAGGCCTGCCTGATAACCCTTTTGTGGAGATAATTTTATTAATCTGGTGTGCTTTTTCTACCGCTGTGCCCCCAAGGAGTTCAGGAGTGGTGGACATGCAGCTGACCTCCTCCATTATATCCTCACAACACTCCTGTGAGGGAGGCTGAGAGAAGGGGACTAGTCCAACGTCACCCAGAGAGTTTCATGGCAAGTGTGGATTTGAACCTGGGTCTTCCCAGAGCTACACCGGAGGCTCTTCCTGTTTGTTTCCAGGCTGCTTGCAGGCCCCTGGTGGGCTCTTGGCTAGTTTTCACTGCTTCTTTTTATATCCATCATTCTTAACATTGCAGTTTTTGCATCGTTTTTACTAGACCTCCCCATGCAGGTGTCTAGTGGGGCAAGCACCCTGGATTTCAAAGTAAATGAGTAATAAATGAAAAAGGAACAAAACTGGGAGCATCCGCTCATCTCTGGCATCTGCATGTGCTGTTTTCCAACAGCACACTAGAGGGCAAGCCGTCACACAGAATCTCGTGAACACACACTCTGGTTCAGTTTTGCTGTGTTTGCCCCTGGAGTCAGTTTTCCAGGCTTTTCCCTAGAAAGTTTGCAAGAGGAAGGGAGGAGGGGGGAGCAAGGGGGGGGGCCATCCTGTGAGTCTGAGATCAGCCGTGCAGTACTGGAAAAAAGAAGGATAATTGGAAGCCTGGATTACTCCTAGCATTAATATTCTTGCATGCTTGAAAAATATATATTTTATTTGGTATGGTTCAGAGCGTTAGACAAGCCCCAGCCATCCCGGCACTAAGGAAACTATAAATCTCAACTTTTGGGGGGAGTGTTTGAAGCCTTCTGAGTTATTCTGATGGGGAAGGCAAGCAAAGTTTGGGTGCTGGCTGAATTGCATATTCTGACAAAGACCAGCCTTGCATGCTTAACCCCCCCCCCCCTTTTTTTTTTAAGGCCTTGAGTTTTCATGAGCCGGTGTATTTACTGATAAAGCAAGGGATTTACCTTGATTACAACTTCAAGAGGTGGGAAAGGGAAAACACGAACTCCAAACAAATAACCGCGTCAGCCTTGCCGTAAACTTGGGTAGGATCAAGCTGGTGGCCGCCCGATAATTGGAGAGAGGAGCCCTCTTTGCTTCTTCCACAGTGTTCTGACAGATGCTTTGCTCAAATGTGCAGGCCTGACAGTATAGAAACACCAGCAAAATGACAGCTGTTTCTTTCCATAGTCAGCTACCGCCCCTGTGACAGACGGCCTCTAGTTCCATCCCGCAGGCGTTCCAGGAAATCCCTGCCAACTGGAGGAGTAGGCAGCTATTAAGTGAAATCAGCCTATGAGTGGCTGGGGAATCTGGGGGTGGGGAGAGTTAAGTGGAGGAAAAGTCTTGCCGTGGCCTCAGATAGCAGGCCGAGCCAGGAGCAAACGCTGTGGCCTCAGACAGGGCTTGGGGAAGCTACGTATAAACAGGGGGAAACTACCAGGAGAGTAACAAAAGTCCGAGTCCCGTGGCCCCTTCAAGACCCACAGAGTTTTATTCCTGGTAGAAGCTTTTGTGTGCAGGCATGTACGAAGGCTTATACCAGGAATGAAACTTTGTGGGTCTTAAAAGTGCCCCTGGACTCTAACTTTGTCCTGCTGCTTCAGACCAACACGGCTGCCCCACCTGTACCAGGAGAACAGTTAGGGGGTTAGGTTTTGCCCAGTGAAGGAAAAGAACTCAGACAAGGTACATAGGACCCAGGGACCAGTAAAGAGACAGGAACAGAGTCTGTATCCTTTGTTACCTTATGGAAATAGTTGCTGCGTTAGGGACTCGGGAGGGTATTGAGGAAAATATCCCCTGTTTCAATAGGCTGAGATTCTTTGGTTTAAGGAGGAGCTCCAAAAGGAAACATTTTTCCCTCTCTCTCTGGGAGAACGTGTGTGTGGAACTGGAACTGTTCTAAAGCAGAGCTTTGCTGTCCCTTGCTGTGAATAACCCATACCTTGTTTCATTCCTTGTCTTATCCACCTATGCAAGAAAACAGGGGTAGTGGGTTCCTGTGCAATCAGGAAGCCTGACTGGATCCCAGTGGACATTTGACACCGCCTTCCAGAGCCAACAAAAGCCTTTGTTTGACATATGAATGTGTTCTGTGCACCTAGGAAAGGGGGCTGCTGCTGCTGAAAGACATGTTCTGGGGGTCCCCTACTAGCATTCAGCTTCTCTGCTGAAGTGGCTGAAACTCTTCCACTAGAAAAAAAGAACAAACCATTTTATTTATCACGCCTTTTGCTAAAAGAAAGCATCACTCAGGACAGTATTCCCAGTTTATAATCATCTAGCATGCCAGGATATCAGGTGGATTATTTAATATGTAAATTAAACCAGACTGATGGCTTTAGTTAACTTTGAGATGATTGAACAGGGCCTTTTTTGTAGAAAAAGCCCAGCAGGAACTCATTGGCATAATAGGCCACACCCAACAGCAGAAACTAATTAGCATATTAGGCCACACTCCTGACAGAACAGCTCATTAGCATATTAGGCCACACCCCCATGTTACCAGAAGAGTGGTCATCCAGCCACACCCACCTTTTGCTTCTTATTCTGTTTACCTCGTTTGTTGTCAAAACCCAGGGCTTTTTTTGTAGCAGGAATTAATTTGCATGTTAGGCCACACACCCCTAATGTAGCCAATCCTAATGAGTTTCTGCTGTTGGGTGTGGCCTATTATGCTAATGAGTTTCTGCTGGGCGTGACCAACTCGGAAGCCAGCTGGAACTCTGTTCTTGTGTGTTCCTGCCCCAAAATAGCCCTGAATACACACCCAAATAATGCTTTAGAAATCATTATGCATGGCCCCCACTCCTTGTGCTGCCTGGACTAGAAGAACCCTGCCCGGAACGACGGCAGTGATGCACATCCCCCCCCCCCCCCAAAAAAAACCTTCCATGTCTCCCTTCCTTGTTTTCTGGCCCCTGGCCCTGGGAAATCAATGCCTCTGCCCTGGGGAGAGACACGCCAGGAGTGCTTTTTCAAAGTGCTGCTAATGTGCACACACAGGCACCACATTTCTTCATGTTCAGATTTCAGACTTCCCTGTATATAGAGGAGCATTCCATTTTGCTGCTTATTAAAAAAAAATCCAGCGTGTCAAGAAGGCTGGGCGAGAACCTCACAGCCTGACACGCTAATTTTCTATATTCATACAAAAAAATAATGCCTTGCTGCAATCATGTAAGCTGTTCTCAAACGCCTATACCGTCATGTGCCAAGTGACCTGTTGCATTTTATCCTGCCCTTCCGCCACACAGAGCAGAGCAGCATATATTGCCCCCCCACCCCCGCTCCCAATTTCAACTTCGTAACAATCCTGTGCAGGGGGGTTAAAGTTGAGAGAGAAAGACCAGTCTAGGATCACCCACTGAGCAGAGACCTTCTGTTATGTATTGACCATGCGGTCGCCATGTGCTCCAGTAATGGCGACCGCCTGTCAGAATCTGCAGATTCTAACAAGGGCTTCTGGGAATTCATGCTATATATTGTAACCTGACTTTGCTATGCTTTGCAGACCTGTTCCTGTATTAACTATGTAATCATACCTTTTGCCTATTAGCTTGTTCCCTGTGAGTGTATATTCTGTGACCCTGGGTTTATGGCTCTGACCAGGTCTGGTCTATGTAACTGTTTGGCCGGGAGAGTGGCGACTTCAAAGCATGAGAACAATGGGCCTCTCACACTCCTGCCTCCGCATTCCTTCCCTCCCTGCTGGGAGGACAGGGACCAGTTCTTATCAACGTGCGAAAGCCTTGGGGAAAGCATTTGTTATGTGAAAACGGTTACATCTGAGAGGTCTGGTTTGGGAAGGAAAATTTACTGCTTCACACCTCACCTTCTTTCCTGTGGGAAGCAAACGGCCAGGGAACCTTTTGCCCGCGGTTTCCCCCCCCGTTGATTGGTTACCTATGGGCAATTCAAATTGTACGGGAGGGTATATTAGACCTGCTTCTATTGTATACGTTATCTCTGACAATAATCCGAGGACCTGCACCAATGTAGAAATTGGAAATAAAGAACTGTGTTTCATCAACAAAGATCTGATCCTTGACTACTTTGAGCAGAAGCCTCACAGATTGTCAGAGATCTGTGACTGGGACTTGGCCGTTCCTGACCATGTCAGACGACGGTACTCTTCCCATCCCTACAACCGAAGATCAACCGGTGACCCCGGCGGACCAGGGTGCCGGTGGTGGAGGCGGCAGCGGGGAGCCCGAAGTGCCAGTGACTACGGCTTAGGGGGCTTACTACATCCCACGACCACCTCCTCATCAGAGCGTGATCCCGAGGTACTCATGGAGCAATTTCGGTCGCGGGACCGTAGACTCGTGGGTGCACGATTGGAAGGGGGCACGGGTCTCGATCCAAGGAGACCGCACCGAGCACGGGAAGCCGAGCTTTTTGGGAGACGAGCGGGAGACGATCTACGGAGGAGACTGGCGTCCCCTGCCCTTGGAAGAGGAGAGAGGCGCACCCTACGGGCCCGATCTCTACGGGGAAGACCAAACCCAAGCCTTAGATCATATGATGGGAGATTTACGACTGCAACTCACCGCGGAATTGCGAGAGATAGCCCTCGACCTGCAGTACCAGTTCCGCGACGCCCTGACAGCTATGCAGGCAACCCGGCCAGCCCCAGGAGGGGCCGGAGCCCCAGGAGGGGGAGTCCCGCAGCAAGCGGTTCCCCCTGGGGGAGCTCCCGCGGGAGTCGTCCCGCAACAAGTGCCACAGCAGATTCCGCAACCCATCCCCCGCCCGGTTCCTGCACCCGTACTGGCACCGGTCCAGGCGCCAGCAGGGCCGATGATCCGTCAGGCACCCGCCGATCCATTGACGGCTACTTTCGATGGGGACCCCGAGAAGCTGCGGTTCTTCCTCATAGAGATCGAGCGGTTTCTAGACACCTGGGGGCATCTCTACCCCACCGAGAGGGACCGGATTGGCTACATAGGGTCCAAGCTGAGGGACACAGCCAGCGACTGGTATGTGAGCCTGCACAACGCCCCCGGGCCTGAGTTGCGCTCCGTGCACAACTTCATGTGGACCCTCAGGCAACACTATGAGGACCCCTTGGGAGAAGAGAAGGCTCGAAACCAGCTGCGGAAGCTGACCCAGGGGCGGTCCTCAGTGAGGGAGTACACCGACAAGTTCCGGCGCATAGCAGCTAAAATTCGCGGCTGGACCCAGGATCTCTTCATCGAAAAATACCGGGAGGGTCTTAACCCCGAGGTGTACGAGACGGTGCTGTGAGGGAGAAGACCGGGCTCTTTAGCCACCTGGATGAGAGCGGCCGCGGACGTGGAGGAACGTTTCACCCTCATCAAGATGGGAACTTCAGCGACTGCCCAAGCCAAAGCTGCCCAGAAGGTGAAGCCCAAGCTGAGCGTCCAAGAGATCCGGGACTCCCGGTTCAAACAAGGGCTCTGCATGCGGTGCGGAGAGAGCGGTCACTTCGCCTCGGCGTGCCCCCGCGGCGGCGGAAAAGTTCCCAAGACCTCCACCCCGGTAGCCAGGAGCACCCCCAGCAAAGGGAAGACCTCGTTCAAGCCCCGGGCATTACAGCTGGAAGGGGCCGCGAGCGAGCAAGGAGAGCTGGAGCTGACGGAAGCACAGATGTCGGGAAACTCCAATGGCCTGCAGTGAGTGGCGCAGAACTGCAGGTCTCCATCCGCGACGCACCATCCCCGGTGAGCATCCCTGGCCCCTTACTGTATATGATAGTGACTGTGATAGCACCCGGGACTGGGACCCACGTCCGGGTACGTGCCCTAATTGACTCAGGGTGTGCCCGGGACTTGATTAGCCCCTTAGTAGTAGATGGGCTAGGCCCCAAAGTCACCCCATTGGGGGAGCCACTTACGTTTACCCAAATGGACGGGTTGGAAATGAAAGAGGCATGTGTGGCAGAGACTGAGAGACTAATAGTGGGGACTGGGGAGCACTGGGAGAGGAGAGCTTTCGTCATTACCCCCAACACCCAGTTCCCCATGGTGTTGGGAAGCCCCTGGTTAAGCTCCCATGACCCCTACATCAAATGGAGCGAGGGGAAAATCTCGTGGGTGGACGAGAAGTGCCACAACCATAAGTGGGACTCGGGATGGGGATCGGGTCCCCCGGCACCTCTCCAAGCGGCGGCGCTCACCCTGGTGCCTTCCACCCTCCCCAGGGAATATCGAGATTTAATGGGGGTGTTCAGCGAAACAGAGGCGGATGAACTACCCCCTCACAGACTGTCGGACTGCGCCATAGAGCTGATCCCGGGAGAAAAGTTGCCAAAGGGAAAACTCTATTCCATGAGCCCCTTGGAGAGGGAGGAGCTAAGGAAGTTCCTAGACAAGAACTTGGAGCGAGGCTTCATCCGCCCTGCTAAGTCCCCCTTCGCTGCCCCCGTTCTGTTCAGGAAAAAGGACGGGGGGCTATGTTTGTGCACGGACTATAGGGGCTTAAACGCAGTGTCGGCTTCTAATGCCTACCCCCTCCCCCTTATCAAGGATCTGCTAACAGAAGCGGCCAAAGGGAAGATATTCACTAAGTTGGATCTTCGAGATGCATACTTCCGGGTGCGCATCAGGGAGTGGGACGAATTTAAGACTGCCTTTAACACACCATTGGGGCAGTTCGAATTCCTGGTGATGCCGTTCGGATTAAGTGGCGCGCCGGGGGTCTTTATGAGCTTGATAAACAAAGTGCTACACAAGCATTTATTCAAGGGGGTGTTATGTTACTTAGATGATATCTTGATTTATTCTGCTGATAAGAAGGAGCATGTAAAATTGGTCCGAGAAGTGCTGTCTACGCTGTTAAAAAATCAGTTGTATGCTAAGTTGTCGAAATGTGAATTCCATAGGGATTCAGTGGATTTTCTGGGGTACCGCATTTCCCAAAAAGGGTTGGAGATGGATCCTGCTAAGGTAGAGGCAGTAGTGCAATGGGAGGCGCCCCGAACAAGAAAGCAGCTGCAGAGTCTATTAGGATTTTGTAATTTCTACCGCACCTTCCTGAAAGACTTCGCCACAGTCACTCTCCCGCTAACCGAACTCCTCAAAACTAAGGGGAGGGGCCCGGAAGCAGGGAAGCCCGGGGAGAGAATAGCCTGGTCTGAGAATTGCCAAAAAGCGTTTGAAACTCTCAAGACCCTGTTTACCTCAGAGCCCATTCTGGCCCACCCCGATGAAACCAAAGAGTTTGTGATTCATGTAGACGCTTCTGATGTGGCCATGGGGGGAGCCATCCTACAAAAGGGACAAGATAATAAATTGCACCCTCTGGCTTATATATCAAAAAAGTTTAATGAGACAGAGAGGAACTGGTCAGTATGGGATAAGGAGGCCGCAGCCATACGACTGGCCCTCACCACCTGGCGGCATTGGCTAGAGGGAGCGCAGACCCCTTTTGAGATTTGGACTGATCACAAAAACCTGGAGGCTCTGCGCACCCAGAGGTCCCTAAATGCCAAGCAACTCCGATGGGCCAATTTTTTTTCAAAATTTAATTTCGTGCTCAAGCATTTTCCTGGGAAAGCCAATTCGTTAGCAGACGCGCTGTCCAGATTGCCCCAGCACGAGAGTCAAAAGGAAGAAGTGTTCGACTCCATGTTCTCCCCCCAACAGTTGGGAGGAGCTGTCACTACCCGAAGCCAAAGCAAACAGGCAGCGGTAGAGTCGTGGGTGGACAAATGGGGGGGAGACTACTCCCCGGAAGAAGCCAAGGAACTAGGAAGTATAGAGGAATGTTCCCTCTGGGAAAATAAATGCTGGTATCATGGGGACAAGCTCGTGGAACCTCGGGCAAGAAGAAAAGACATACTGCTAACTTGTCATTCATCAAAACTAGCAGGACACTTTGGGTTCTTAAAAACGCTTAACTTAGTCCAAAGACAATTCTGGTGGCCACGCATGCGCAAAGATGTTTCAGACTTTGTTACTGCTTGCCAAACCTGTTTGATGTGCAAAAGGAGGGGAGGGAAAGTCCCAGGACTGTTACATCCTTTGCCCACCCCCTCTCGCCCATGGGAAGCGATCGCTATGGACTTCATCACCAACCTGCCACCCTCGAAAGGGAAAACTGTTATTTGGGTGGTAGTGGACATGTTTTCGAAGCAAGCCCATTTCACCCCGTTCAAGCAATTACCCACCGCCAAAGGGCTGGCTAAAGCGTTTTTCAACCACGTGATCAGATTGCACGCTTTTCCTCGGCGTGTGGTATCCGATAGGGGCAGTCAGTTCGTTGCCAACTTCTGGCGGGAGCTTTTGAGTTTGATGGACATTGAACCCGCCATGAGCTCGGGTTACCACCCAGAGACCGATGGCCAATCCGAACGAACTAATCAAATCCTGGAGCAGTTCCTAAGATGTTACACTAACTATCATTAGGATAATTGGGTGGAATTACTGCCGTTTGCGGAGTATAGCTATAATAATGCTATTCATTCATCCACTGGTGTATCTCCTTTCATGGCTGTGGGAGGCTTCGAAGGGAAACCCCTACCCACCATAGAGGGAACGTCAGACACCTCCCCCTCAGACTTTAAACGCTGGTGGGCGGATTTGCAAGACTCATGGCCTCTGATTGCTAAGACTCTGGACAAAGCTAAAGAGGATTACAAGAAGTATGCAGATCGTGGCAGGGCTGAGGGTTGGGATCTACAACCAGGGGACTCGGTCTACCTGTCCACAAAAAATATACATGGATTGCAACCCAGCAGGAAACTGGGGTGGAAATATGTTGGCCCCTACAAAGTGTTACGCAAAATCTCTGATGTGTCTTTTGAACTGGAGTTGCCTAAATCACTGAGTTCTGTGCATCCTGTTTTTCATTTCAGCTTGTTGAAGAAGAATCCTGGGCCGAATGCATGGCATCCAACTCCTCCGACTCCTCCTCCACTGATGAAGGGGGGGGGCATCCCATTTTGAGATTTCTGAAATCCTTGATTCTAAAATGCATAGGGGCCGCTTGCTGTACCTTGTCAAGTGGGTAGACTTTGGTCCGGAACTGAATGAATGGGTTCGTTCTGAAAATGTTCATGCTCCTAAATTAGTTAAAGCTTTCCATAATAAATTTCCAGATAAGCCGGGGTAGATAGATTTTTTGGGTGGCAGTGTGTCAGAATCTGCAGATTCTAACAAGGGCTTCTGGGAATTCATGCTATATATTGTAACCTGACTTTGCTATGCTTTGCAGACCTGTTCCTGTATTAACTATGTAATCATACCTTTTGCCTATTAGCTTGTCCCCTGTGAGTGTATATTCTGTGACCCTGGGTTTATGGCTCTGACCAGGTCTGGTCTATGTAACTGTTTGGCCGGGAGAGTGGCGACTTCAAAGCATGAGAACAATGGGCCTCTCACACTCCTGCCTCCGCATTCCTTCCCTCCCTGCTGGGAGGACAGGGACCAGTTCTTATCAACGTGCGAAAACCTTGGGGAAAGCATTTGTTATGTGAAAACGGTTACATCTGAGAGGTCTGGTTTGGGAAGGAAAATTTACTGCTTCACACCTCACCTTCTTTCCTGTGGGAAGCAAACGGCCAGGGAACCTTTTGCCCGCGGTTTTCCCCCCCTGTTGATTGGTTACCTATGGGCAATTCAAATTGTACGGGAGGGTATATTAGACCTGCTTCTATTGTATACGTTATCTCTGACAATAATCCGAGGACCTGTACCAATGTAGAAATTGGAAATAAAGAACTGTGTTTCATCAACAAAGATCTGATCCTTGACTACTTTGAGCAGAAGCCTCACACCGCCATGTGGCCAGAGCACATGGCCAAGAAACTACCTGAGCTTCAGCCAAGTAGAACAAACGCCAGGTGGATTCTAACCGGCCACCAATCATCTACCTAGGTTTCTCCCAGGGAACCTATGAGATGTAAATAGACTGAGAATAGCCTATCAGGCCAGTTGGGTGAGGTCAGGGGATTATCCCTGACCAGCATAAAAGGAGGTCTCGGAGCCCTGGGATGTATGCTTCATCCAGACCAGCAATAAAGATCTAGCTGTTTCACTGTTCCATGGACTCCCGACTCCAATACTTCTCAGTGGCGACGACGATGGGATCCCGATGAGCGACTCTCCAGCCGACCGCAGCAGCACAGCGAGCTCCGTCTCGCCGGCCACAGGCATCTCCGAGCTCCAGCACTCCAACGCCTTGCCACAAGCCGCTCTGAGCCCCGATCCTCCGGCACTAGGCAGTGCCGAGCCTCAGCGCTCCCTGACACCGCCGCAAGACCACGAGGACATTGCTCAATCCACCGCCGCCGCTCCTGCTTCGGTAACTATGGAAAACGCTCCGGGACCAATTACCCCTTTCGATACGTCTTGCCCCGAGACGTGGGAGTCCTGGCTGGGTTGTGCCTTCAGGGTTGTGCCTTCAGGGTCCGCAGAATCACAGAGGCGGACCTGAAGAGTGCTTGGCTATTGAGTTCCGGAGGGGTGGAGGTCATGCGGGTGGCCCAGAACCTACTCGCCCTGCAAGACTCCACCGAGGTGACTTACGACGTACTCATCAAGGCCCTTGGCGATTACTTCACCCCGAAGCCATCAAAACTGGCTAGGCGCTGAGAGTTCATACAGTGCCAGCAGCAGCCAGGGGAGTCAGCCGCCACTTTCCTGGCTGAACTCCGTCGACTAGCCGTGGGCTACGAATTCTGCCATGTGGATGACCACGTGGAGACTGCCTTCATGGGAGGGATCCGTGAAGCCAAGCTCCGCCGGCGCCTCATCACAATGTCGGAGCCAACCTTGGAGAAGATGCTCCAAACACCAGCAGCGTTCAAGACAACGCAAAAGGACAAGGCAGCCACCAAAGTCCACCAGGCAGCCCCTCCCGAACCCGACTCGAGCGAAGAAGAGGACGTCCACCGGATGCAACCACGCTTGAAGAAGGGTGAGCCCGGTGTCTCCAGGCCCAAGGGCCGGCGCCCAGCATCTGTCTCTGTTCCCTCTTCTGCTTCCCTCAACAGGCAGGCCCCAACATGTGCAAGCTGTGGGGACCACCACAACAGACGTACATGCCGCTTCTGTGATGCCGTCTGCCGCACCTGTGAGAAAGCAGGCCATCTCGCCCGGGCCTGCCGCCTAAGGAACAGCCACCGTGCCCCAGCAGCGAACTTCGAGGAAGTGGACAGCATCATTCCCGCGGCCACGGTAATGAACTTGCCCCAGCCCATTCCGGGCGCGATTTCCGTGTCCCTCCGGATAGAGCGAGTTCCCTGTTCCATGGAACTGGACTCAGGGTCCGCATATTCCATTGTGTCCGCAGCTACATTCAGCCACCTCAGCCAAGAGAGCACGCTGGCTACGGCTGCCAGCGGGGTTGGTCCTCCGGGACTTCCAAAAAACCCCAGTGGCTATTAAGGGGCTAGCCAGGGTCCGGGTCCAGTACTATGCATTTAACGGTTTGCTAGACCTTCTCGTGATGGAGCGCAATCTAACCAGTCTTCTAGGTCGCGCCTGGCTCAAGCCACTCGGAGTGCAGTGGACCGGAATACACCGCATGGGCTCTACCGACTTCTCGTCCATCTGTGAGGAATTTCCCACCGTTTTCGACGGCTCATTCGGCTGCTACAGAGGACCCCCGGTTTCCTTCGACCTGGACCTGGCGGTCTGGCCCATCCGTGTGGCCATCCGCTGGCCACCGCTCACTTTCCAGCCCAAGGTGGAGGCGGAGCTGGAAAAGCTCGTGGCACAAGGGGTGCTCGAGCCAGTCTCCCACACCAAGTGGGAGACTCCCATTGTGACTCAAGGCTAACGGGGAAGTCCGCATCTGCGTGGACTATAAATGCACTATTAATAAGGCGTTACAAGACTATGCGTACCCAGTACCGGTGGTCAGCCATGTTCTGGCTCCCTCACGGGAGCCAAAATATTTGGAAAGCTCAACCTGGTCCAGGCCTATCAGCAGCTTCCTGTAGATGATGCAACGGCCGAGGCACAAACAATTTTGACGCATAAGGGAGCGTTCAAAGTGAAACAGCTCCAATTCGGGGTCAGCGTAGCGCCAGGGATTTTTCAACATCTAATGGATTCTCTCCTTAAAGATGTTCCAGGTGTGAAACCGTTCTTCGACGACGTCCTCATCGCCGCCCCGGACATCGACACGTTTGCGGCACGCCAACGGATGGTGCTGCAACGGTTCCAGGACGCGGGTCTCAAGGTCTGAAAGGATAAGTGTACCCTGGGAGTCTCCTCAGTGAACTTTTTGGGATTCAAAGTGACTGCAGACGGCATTACCCAACCCAGGAGAAGGTAGCGGCGATTACGGAAGCACCCCGCCCATCTTCGAAGGCGGAACTACAGGCGTTCTTGGGACTTTCCGCACAAGGTGGCCGTCGCCGAACCCCTGCATCGCCTCCTGGACAAGGGAGCGGCTTGGGCCTGGGGTCCCAAGCACGACGCGGCCTTCTGGACTGTCAAAGACTTATTATTTTTAAATGCGGTCCTAGCGCATTTTGATGAGAGGCTCCCTGTCATCCTGGCCTGCGATGCATCTCCCTACGGTGTCAGGGCAGTCTTGGGGCACCAACTACCCAATGGCAAGGAAATGCCGGTAGCCTACTATTCCAGGACCCTATTGTCGGCAGAACGTAATTACGCCCAAATCGACAAGGAGGCCCTTGCGATTGTAGCCGGCGTCAAGAAATTCCACAATTACCTGTATGGGCTACGGGGCTACGGATCATAAGCCACTGCTGGGTCTCCTTGCCCCCCACCGGCAGACCCCTCACATGCTGTCCCCGCGGGTCCTGCGGTGGTCAATTTTTTTGTCGGGCTACTCCTATGACTTGGTGCATCGCCTGGGCAAGGCGATGGGACACACTGATGCCCTCAACCGTCTTCCCCTCCCATCTGGCGACCCAGATCCTGCTCCAGCCTTCCACGTAGCGCTCCTGGAGGACCTACCGGAGCGCCTCTGCAGGTATCGGATGTGGAACGTCGCACGCAGTGGGACCGCATCCTTCCCCGTGTCTCGGACTGGGTGGGAAGGGGGTGGCTGGAGAAACCGGGGCCGGAGTTCGCCGCTTTCACAGCACGGAGACACGAACTCTCGGCCCACAAGGGGTGCCTGCTATGGGGCTCTCGAGTGGTGATCCCCGGGTCTCTGTGGGTCTCTGCGGCCCTGAGTACTAGAGGCACTACACGAGGCCCACCCAGGAATAGTACGTATGAAGGCCCTGGCCCGTAGTTACATGTGGTGGCCAGGCCTGGACAAAGACATTGAGGGGCGGGTCCAGAAGTGTACCAAATGCCAAGAGTCGCAGCCAGACCCGCCACATGCTCCCATCCAATCCTGGGAATCCACTAACAAGCCCTGGTCCTGTCTGCACCTAGACTTCGTGGGACCGGTCCAGGGCCAGTTATTTCTTATCGTTGTAGACAGCTACAGCAAGTGGCTTGAGGTGGTTCCAGTAGCATCGACCTCCACCAACACAGCCTTATGAAGTCTCTGGCCGGTCTTCGCAACCCACGGGATGCCTGACACGCTCGTGACCGACAATGGGACCGCATTCACCTCTGGCGAGTTCCAACGGTTCGTGGAGGCCTGCGGTCTTCGCCACATCCGCTCTGCTCCGTTTCACCCTGCAACCAACAGCCAGGCCGAGCGCATGGTGAGAACAATGAAGGATGCATTAAAGAGAATGGAGCATGGCGACTGGGAACAGCAGCTGTATAAGTTCCTGTTCAGCCAACGGAACACACCCCACTCAGGGACTGGGCGTCGGCCAGCCGAACTTCTGATGGGAAGATGACTGGGAACCGTCCTGGACCGCCTACATCCCGACCAAGCAATCACCGGAAACCCGACAATGGAGGACCAGCCAGCAGCCCGAGGATTCGCTCCCGAAGACCCCGTATACGCTAAGAACTACGCGCAGGGTCCGACATGGATCCCCGCAAGGATCATCCAAGTCACCGGGCCTTACTCCTTCGAGGTCCTTACGGAAGATGGCGTAGTCTGGAAACGACACATCGACCAGATTCGATGCCATACACAGAACCGCGACGCTACCCAGGCCCCCGAACTCCCTGCACCAACGGATCGTGACATCGACAAGATTCCAGAAGCAGCGCCAGACCCTGATCCAGAGACTGCGGAGACTCCGCTCGTGCCCTCTGACACAGCAGCCGCGCCATCCATGCCTGAATGACCACCGAGCAGACCGGCCCCGCAAGCAGAACAACTACCCACACCGCAACCTTCCGACACGAGCACCCCGCCCCGTCTTACAACCCCCGGCGCTCTGGACGCAAGTGCAGACGCCCGGACTATCTCAAAGACTATGTGTGCAGAGGGGTTCTGGACTATGGGGGGAGGGGTGTTATGTATTGACCATGCGGTCGCCATGTGCTCCAGTAATGGCGACCGCCATGTGGCCAGAGCACATGGCCAAGAAACTACCTGAGCTTCAGCCAGGTAGAACAAAGGCCAGGTGGATTCTAACCGGCCACCAATCATGTACCTAGGTTTCTCCCAGGGAACCTATGAGATGTAAATAGACTGATAATAGCCTATCAGGCCAGTTGGGCGAGGTCAGGGGATTATCCCCGACCAGCATAAAAGGAGGGCTCGGAGCCCTGGGTTGTATGCTTCATCCGGACCAGCAATAAAGATCTGGCTGTTTCACTGTTCCATGGACTCCCGACTCCAATACTTCTCACCTTCCCTGCCCTCTTCAGCCCTGCCCTGCTTTGACTCTCCGTCCACCTCGCTTTCTGTTGAGGAGAAGTAGGGCTTGGTTGTAGGGAGGCAACACAGGCAGAGCCATTGAGAAGGAGCAATGGCCGGGGGGGGGGGGGGGACCCACAAAATTCAGGGTGTGCACGTCAGCTTGAGGGCCCGTGAAGCCAAAGTCAGGTTGCATTCAGCAAATGCATTTCAGTTTGTTACTTTTAATGCCGTTCTGCACTGCAGCCACTAGGGACACAGAGAAGGCAGAAGACACTAAACAGCAGCAGCTCTGACGACTTGTTGGCTTTGCTTTCCTGCGAAGTTTACTACAAGGAGGCTGAGGCAAACACTTGTCTGTCAGGGGATGCTGCTCAGCCCGTCAAGGCAAGACCATCAGGCACGTCTGAATGGCTGCTGCAGTTATTGCCAGACTGCAGACTGGTAACAAGGTCGCCGTCTCCAGCAGCCTCTGCTTTCCCTTTCCCTTCCTTTCCAGCCAGCTTCATAGGATCATAGGGGGGGGGGGGGAGCAGGTGAAATTCTTGTCTAGGGGCCCATGGTGGCTCTCAGCAGCCCTGGACAGCGGTTACTGGGGAGAGGGACAATCCCCCACGGGGTGCATTGAGTGGAGCATGGTTATGTGCACAGAGGAAGCAAAGTTCGGAGCTCACTGTGGCAAGGATGGTCCCTGGTTGGCCTTGGATATGCCCTTCTCTGTCGGACTCATTTCCCCTCACCAGACTGCACTGGTTGGAGAACAGATAAAAACTGGGAAGCACACTGATCACTGTCGTGCGAAAGAAAGGAGAAAAGACCCAGCCTTTTCCTTACAAGCACTGCTCCCTCTGAGCTGTGGAGTCTTGTGAGCAGAAATCCTATTTTGCGAGCTACTGGCATTAAAGTTGTAAGCAAGCAGTTTGGCGACTCCATAAATTAGTTTGCTCTGGAGCCCTCTTTCCTGAGCTAAGACAGAAACGTGTGAGCCAGAGGCTAAAAAAACTGTGAGCCAGCTCACACTAACTCAGCTTAGAGGGAACACTGCTTACAAGTGGAAAAACTGAGCTAAACTGCAGTGTCCTCTGCCACTGAATACCAGTGCTGGGGGGGGGGGGGGATAGGGGGATAGGTTGGTCAGTGACTGTTATCCATAATAGTTAAATGGAAGAAGAAGAGATTGGATTTATACCCTGCCCTTCACTCAGAGTCTCAGAGCAGCTTACAAATTCCTTTCCCTTCCCCTCCCCACAACAGACACCTTTGTGAGGTAGGTGGGGCTCAGAGAGCTCTGAGAGAACTGTCCTTGAGAGAACAGCTGGTACAGAGCTATGGCTTGCCCAAGGTCATCCAGCAGGTGCATGTGGAGGAGTGGGGAATCAAACCCGGTTCTCCCAGATTAGAGTCTGTGCACTTAACTTCTACACCAAACTGGCTCTCATGAACACCATTGACTGGGGGATGCACTGGTCAGGCCACACCTGGAGTGCTATGGGCTGTTCTGGAGCCCTCACTTCAGAAAGGATGTGGACAGAGTGGAGCAGGTGCAGAGGAGGGTGACAAGGATGATTTGGGGCCTGGAGACCCTGGGAAGTGAGGCTGAGGGACTTGGGAAGGTTCATTCTGGAGAAAAGGAGGTGGGGGGGGGGGACATGATGGCTCTCTTTAAGTATCGGAAGGGCTGTCACTTAGGCTGATTTTACATCTGACTTTCCCGCTGGAATCATTCTAGTTCCAAAAAAACCTGCCCATACCTCTGTGCGGTGTGAAACCGTGCTGCCACTGAAATGTCCACATCTACTAATTGCCCTCCTGTGGTGCACTTAAACCCCCTGGAGTGAAATTTCACACCACTGTGAAATCAGCACAGGAAAAGACAGCAGTCAAACTACTTTAGAGGGGAGGTGTAAAATCAGCCTTAAGAGGAGGGCAGGGAGCTGTTCCTGTTGGCAGCAGAGGACAGGACTCACAATAATGGGTTCCAATTAAGGATGGGAAGGTACTGGCTGGATCTTAGGAAAATCTTCTTTAGAGTAAGAGCTGTGCAACAGTGGAATCAACTGCCTAGGGGGGGTGGTGAGCTCCCCCTCCCTGGCAGCCTTTGAGCAGTGGCTGGACGAACCCTTGTCAGGGATGCTCTAGGGCTAGGCTGACTCTGCATTGAGCAGGGGGTTGGCCTAGATGGCCTGGATGGCTCCTTCCAGCTGCATGATTCTGTGCAGGGTGTGTGTGTGTCCTGATTGTTTGTCTCTGTTTGTAGGCTTTTCTGGAGACAAGGGGTTGGCCTGTGTGGGAAACAAGAAGCTGGACTAAATGGACCATTGATTCGATCCAGTCCAGCCACTCGTACACCCTGTGGCAAACAGCATGTGGCCCAGTTCTGCAATTCACTTTAAACATCCTCCAAGTTAGTTCTGGTTTAAACAGTAGTAGGTAGAAAGTCAGTGCAAACTTCCCCAGTAATAAAGGAACCGAAGGAAGAGAGAGACCTCCTCATCCCTCAACATTTCAGGGGCTTCATTCACATTTGTTCCTCTTTTTTTGATGCCGGTTCCGACGGTTTATCCAGCTAAGGTTGGAGCCTAATGTGGTCATCAAGCTTCACCTTCGTGTTCCTTCTCTCTCTCTCTCTCTCTCTCTCTTGAGAGAGAGAGCCAGCTCCCTTTGCAGAGGAGGCTGGAGGTCACCTCTGTTTGTGGCAAGCCCTGCTCCCTGTGGTGTGGTGTGGGAATGTTGCCACGTGTCCCAACGATAAGCCCACAGACACATTCGCCAGAGCCGGTCGGCTCCAGGTCCCTTTCCAGTCCCCTTCTGGTGCCGAAGAAGGAGGGGTAGAGCAGGATGAGGACTCCGTGGCTGCTCTGTCTCCTCGCCTTAGGAGGCCTCGCCGCCCAAGCAGCAGCCCATGGCATCAAGCCAATGGGGGAGCAGTCCGAGGAAACCGCACTCCCCGAAATTGAAGAGGAGGGCAATGTTTTCATCCTAAAGAAAAGCAATTTTGATAGGGCTCTGAAGGAAAACCGGTACCTGCTGGTAGAGTTCTGTAAGTATTGATCATTAATATTTATGGCTGCCTAGGATTTGTGGATACGACATCTGGCTTTTAATGAAACTGATACATATTTGCAGGTTACCAAAATATATTTTAAAAAATCTTTTTTTAAAGTGCCACTTCAGATGTAACAGATGTCTTATCTGGACGTAGCACCTGTGCTGGAGACAGCGTGCAAACCATGTGTGGATCAGCATGCATTTATTTTGCTGCATGGGAGGGCCACAGTTGGGAGCTGCATCCTGACCAATATCCATGCAGGGATGTAACGTGTGTGCACTATCAATGTGAGAAAACATGCATCATGTTTGATGCAGTGCTCAGGGTATTTAAGGAGGAGGCCTAGTTTCTCATAATGTAGTTTGTTCCTGTTCACTGATCTGTTTTTAGGTGGGGATGGGAGCCCTGGCCTCCCAGGACCTAGTCAGATGCTCTTAGCACTCTTCATCCCTTACATCTACACTAAGAGAATAATACTAGCCTACCTTACAGGTCTGTTGTGAGGTTTACAACATGATAATTTAACTGAAACATGTGATAGACTGAAAACGCTGTGCACACACTAAGCATTGTTTTAAACACTTTTCAACTTGAGCAAAGCTTTTTGCTGAATCTGACAGCCTTGTTACGTGCAAGTATATGCTGTTTGAAGTTCTGAAAATGGAAACATTTGGGAGCTAGTAGCGAGTGACTCACTGAACAAACAAAGATAAGGTAGCTAAATGTAGTGCTGCGTGTGTGTGTGTTCGAGGCAGCTGGTAAAAAAGGGACAGGTCTGGGGGCTCCTGAACTCTTTGGAAGTGGCATTTTCCTGCTGAATGCTCTCTTCCCCTCTTAAGTAAAGTGGCTTTATAAAACATTATGGGATTGAAAATATGTACTCTAGTCAAGCCAGTAGGAGATGAAAGCAGATGACAAGGAGTGGGGAAGTGGTAGATTGGCCTTGAATATGAACAATTGTGAAATCACAAATTTCTGACTTCTGTGGGGCCCAGGCGCTTTTGCCTTTGTGGGCCCCTCACACCATAATAATACCAATATTAAAATTATTTTTGATATAACTTTAAATACTTCAGTATTTTATTTTTTTCTGTTTTAGGCAAAATTTAATAAATTTTTGTGAACCCTAAACATTTCATTTTTTTCTGAAGTGAGAAAAAATTAAAACATTTTCTTTGACTCCAAAAATTCATTGTTTCTTCTGATTTTAAAAGAAATTAAAACATTTTCATGGGCTTCTAAAAGTATCATGGGCCCTAGGGGACTGTGCCTAATGGATAAGTTGTCCCTGGTTGTCCCAGGTCTCTGCTACTCTTGGAGGAGTTCTTTACTTCTTTCTAGGTATCTGCGCTGCCACCGACTGGTCATTTATCTCCCTAGCATTCTGTGTTGCCACTACCACCTAGAGCCTGCATCTCCCGCTTGCTCCAATTAGCTACTGCAGGGATGGCTTACTGCACTTGTGCTCTCAGGAGACCTAGCTATCCATTGACCAGCCCATCCCCTGGCACTTTTAAGTAACATGCTCAAGTGGGGCTTAAAATGGTTATGGAGAACAAAAAAAATGTTTAAAAGAAAATGCCTGAACACATACTTTGCACAGCAATGGATCAAGCAAAGAAACAAAGTGAAGGTGCATACATGTAGTTCTTTGTCCCTCCTTTAGACACACCCCAGCTGTTATTATTCTAGGGTGGGCTCCTTACTTTTAAAATTATAGCATCCTATCAGTCATCCAAGCTGCCTCCATGTGGTAATGGCAGCCATCAAGATGGAGCCCAGTTGTGAGAACTCTTTCCTGTAAATGATCCCTGGATGGAATCAGCAAAAATGGACCTCCAAAAATGGACCCCAGTTCCTCTTGTGTCCATGTAATTTATCTCCTGTCTTTCTCAACCCCCGTAAGTCAGTCCTTCTCCACCTTTCTGTCCCCTCCTAGGTGTCACATTTGTGCCAAAATGTGAGGAGACTCTTTGCTTGTACTCTGCTGGCTATAAGCATGTGCACAACCAAACCTTCAATACTGGGTGCTCGAGAGCCATCAACTCGATGGGGAGGCTTGAGATCAATTAACCTCTCTCCCATCCCCGGTCCTTTTTCCAACAAAAAACCCTCTGTGGACTGAATAGGAGGGTTCTCTAGGCCTAGAATTCCCAGTAGGGTGATGTAGCCCAAAGTAGAGGACATTTCTATACAATTTAACTGTGGTTCCCAGATATACTGTTTGTGCGGCACCATCGTCCCCATAAGTCACTTGTCTTTCTCTCCCATACATTGCTGAAGAACATATGTGCTTAGGCTAAACACTGCAAAAAAATGATTGTAGGATTACATCAATATCCTTTTAGTGCAGAAGGATCTTTTTGCTCCTGTACACTGGTAACACCCCACCCCAGAGACACGATGGAACCATTCACATCAGGATTGTATTTTGTAATGTTTTATTGCCACACATGTGTGCACTGGTCATGCAGAGGAAGAGGGAAAACATAAATGAACTGAAAATTGTTCCATAGCGGTAATGAAAATGGAACGATGGGGGATTCTTAATGCTTGGGTTGCACTTTGGAAAGCTGACCTGATAGTTCAGCTGGGAAATCTGGAGGGGAGGGGAGAATTTGGGGAAGGAAGATTACCGATGGTCCCTAATTGTAAGTCCAGTGGCCGGCATCAACAGAGAGTGCATCCCAAAAAGTATCCTAGAATCCTCCACAACACATAGAGGTCCTTGGTGTGTGTTTCTTTGAAGTCTAATTAGTGTGGGGGAAAGGGTTTCTTGCAATCAGGAAGTTCTAAACAAATACTCTACTGATGGACAAAAATCCAAAAGCCAGCACCCAGGCCAGCCGTTCTAGTTTCACAGCAAAATCTCCAGAACATGTCCATCTCCAGAAACATTATAGCAGATCTACCAGCTGTGATCCCCTTCCACATAACTGGTCCCCTTTCTGTTTTCCTTGATCACATGCCTTGCTCATGTATTTATTTATTCTCAGAGTTGGAAGGGACCACCAGGGTCATCCAGTCCAGCCCCTTGCCAATGTGGGAACTACAACTATAATATCCCTGAAAAGTAGGTATTCAATCGATACTTTAAAACCTCTAGTGACAAAGAATCCACCATCTCCTTGTATTGCACTTACCAGTCTTCTGGATTTCTGGAAGTGGGGGAGTTGGGAAAGGCTTGGTTAACTGTTTATCTTCCTGTAGTTTCCAAAATAATCTTGCTTGTGCTCTGCAGATCCTTCTAAATTTTCAACACCTGCTTTTTAACCCAAAGCTCACTCACTGGTATCTCTTGAAACGGGCAGGCCAGCAGTGTGAACTACTCACTGGGCACAGGGCAAAGTCTGACTTGGGACATGGAGTAATGACCTGGAACAGGAGGTCTTTCCCACCCTCCCTCTTAGGCCTCCATTGCCAGGAGTCACCAGCTGGAAAAGGGGGAAACTGGGTAATGAGATGGCCATGGACTCTGGATCTTATGGTGTCCTCACCTGATACCCCAACATTTCAGCTTCAGCAGAGGGTTTTTAACAGTATTCCCTTTGACTTGTTAGCAATGCAAACAAAAGCTGAGCTGAGCTCTGGAAGGCAGTAGGAGATAGAACTGCAAGAGGGGTGAATGTTTTTTTTATTTGCTTTCAACTGAGGTGGTTTAGCTGAGGACTGTGTGTGAGTTTTGAGTTGTTGCAGAATGCTGGCTGCTTGAGATAGGGTGAGAAAGGGCCATTGTTTGACTGCAAATTTAGTGCCTGGGTGCATTTGAATAGCTGCTAGCCCCACCCTCTGCTGGGGGGGGGTTCTATTTAAGGATCCACCTGACAGAGGCATGAGCCTCTGGCAAGAACCAAAGGGGTTCCTGGCCTGTGGCTCTTAGCCTAGGGACTCTTAGACTAGGGGCTTGTGAGAAGCCAAGGAAGAGCCAAAACACCAGGGCCCTAGGCTCCTTGGGTCCCCAGTAAGGTAAGTAGACTTCTACAAGGAGAGTACAAAGAGTTTTAATGGGGAATTATATAACATTATTTTTAAAGCAATTATGAAGCCAGAATGCCAGCAGGGGCTTGGGGGCTATCCAGTGTTTTGCATGGTGTGTCACATGTATGATTATCTGCCCACTGGGCAGAAGTCTTGGGTGTGTGCCTGGTGCAATGAGCTCCTGGTTCTCAGGGAACTAGTTTGCTCCCTTGAGGCCAAGGTGGCTGATCTAGAGAAGCAGAAACAATTAGGCTCATGGAGAAGACTCTTGGGGACTTGTTAGATATGTCCCACTCTGAATCTGGCACCCCCGTCGCTGTCAGGGAGCACGAGGGTTGAGAGGGAACAGGGCACCGTGCTGTGGATAAGGGGAATGTGCCCTCAGAAGGGACCTCTTCTTCAGCTGTTGAATGGGTATCCTTTCATACCAAGGAACCATCCCTAGGGAGGGTGAGGGGCTCTTGGTAGTTGGTGATTCGATCCTTAGGCAGGTAGACAGCTGGGTGGTGAAACTGCATATTGATCGTATGGTGACTTGCCTGCCTAGTGCGAAGGTAGCAGACATTACACATGTTTTAGATAGGCTGGTAGATAGTGCTGGGGAGTGGTTGTGGTACATGTTGGCACCAACGATGTGGGGAAATGCAGTCGTGAGGTCCTGGAGGAAAAATTTAGGCTGCTAGGCAAGAGACTCAAGGCCAGGACCTCTAAGGTAGCCTTCTCGGATGGGCTACCTGCTCCACACGCAGGGCTGAAGAGAGAGGCACAGATCAGGAGTCTCAATGCGTGGATGAGACGACGGAGTAGGGGGAAAGGATTCAAGTTTGTTAGGCACTGGGATGCTTTTTGGAACAAGAGGGAGCTGTACAAGAGAGACAGTCTCTACTTGTCCCAAGAAGGAACCAGGTTGCTGGTGCTTAAAATCAAAAAGGTGGCAGATCAGTTTTTAAACTGAATATTGGGGGAAAGCTGACAGGAGGTGAGAAATCTCTGGTTCTGAATGGTTTATCTCAAAGAGATGAAGGGTTAGCTGTTACTTTCCTACAAGGAAATGGATTAGAATTGTCCACTGAGACTGTGGCTAATAATAGGGACTGCCTGGTAAAGTCTCAGGGCAGCAAGAGGAAGGTTGTGGGCTTAACATGTATGGGAAACTATTGGTGTTTATATACTAATGCTAGAAGTATCTGAGGTAAAATTGGGGAGTTGGAATGCTTGTTGTTGGGGAAAAACATAGACATTGTGGGTATTTCAGAAACTTGGTGGGATGAGGAAAATCAGTGGTATACAGTGATTCCTGGTTATATATTATATTGGAAGGATGGGGGGCGGAGTTGGAGGTGGGGTGGCTCTGTATGTCAGAGAGGATATATAGTCCAGTAAGACTGAGAGGGTAAGAGAATTGGATTCGCTTCTGGAAATGCTGTGCATTGAATTAATGGGCCCCAAAGGAAGCTTAACATTGGGAGTTAGTTATCGCCCACCAGATCAAAAGATAGAGGAGGATTATAAAATGATGATTGAATTAAAGATAGCAGCTAGACGAATGAACTGTATTGTAATAGGTGACTTTAACTACCCATGCATTGATTGGGTCAATATGTGTTCAAGTCGGGAAAAAGAGATTGAGTTTCTGGACACTCTCAATGACAGTGCTATGGAGTAGATGGTCATGGAACCTACCAGGGGAGAAGCAATCCTGGATTTGGTCTTAAATAGCACTCAAGACCTGGTGAGAGATGTAAAAGTGATTGCACCACTTGGGAACAGTGACCATAATGTTATTGAGTTCAACATTTGTATAAATAGGGAGTTGACCAAAAAGACTGACACAATGTGTGACTTCTGATTAGATCCAATAAGCCAGGCCTTGTATTGCAAAACAACGTCTTTATTCTTAATGGTCTTTCAGGAAACACTTGCGTTGTTAGTGATACCACATACAGAATGGGAGGAACTGATATACTGTATTCAAACAGGAGTAAAAGAGCGGGTACCAATTAGAATAGAAATATTAAGCGCCAAAATGTGCTACCGTTACTTTCTCAGAGAAAAAGGTGCATAAGCTGAGCTAAATTCCCATCCCCGGCCCTGTGTGTAATCTACATGCATTCCCATGCAAAAGACACCTGGAAGAGCAGCGGCCCAGTTGCCCAAGGTTACAAGTGCAGCAACAGAGATAACTGGAGTCTACCAAAACAGATGAGTTCACTCTGAGGAAGGAGGGGTGAGGGGGGGAACCCTCAGGAGGGAAGCCGATGCCGATCTCCCGCCGGGACCTGAAACAGGGACTGAGAAAAAAGGAAGCAAACATGACAGGGAACTTGACACACAACCACTTTTAACTTTAAAAGGGGTAACTTCTCTGATATGAGGGGATATGTGAGGAGAAAACTGAAAAAAAAAGTAGAAAGGGTCAAAACTATTGGGGAAGCTTGGAGACTATTTAAAATTACCATCCTAGAAGCTCAGAAAAAATATATACCGTGGGTGAGGAAAGGCACAAACAGGTATTAAAAAAAGCCTGCATGGTTAACAAACAAAGTAATGGAAGCTGTAAAAGGTAAGAAGGATTCCTTTAATCGGTGGAAAGCTAGTCTCAGTGAGGCTGATAAAAGGGAACACAGGCTGTGGCAAATAAAATGCAAGTTTGTGATCAGGCAGGCAAAAAGGGAATATGAGGGAAGCAGTGGGGCCCTTGGATGACCAAGGGGTAAAAGGTGTACTGAAGGATGATAGGGAAATGGCTGAGAAGCTAAATGCATTTTTTGCCTCTGTCTTCACTGTGGAAGATGAGAAGTGCTTGCCCGCTCCAGAATCACTGATATCGGGAGGGGTGTTGAAAGACCTAAGTCATATTGAGGTGACGAGAGAGGAGGTCCGACAACTTAAAAACAAACAGATCACCAGGCCCGGATGGCATACATCCGAGAGTTCTGAAGGAACTCAAATGTGAACTTGTGGATCTCCTGACAAAAATATGTAATCTTTCATTAAAATCTGCCTCCATTCCTAAGGACTGGAAGTTAGCAAATGTAACTCCCATCTTTAAAAAGGGTTCCAGAGGAGACCCTGGAAATTACAGGCCAGTCAGTCTGACGTCGATACCGGGTTAGCTAGTGGAAACAGTTATTAAGGAAAAAATTAGTAGGCACATTGATGAGCAAAATCTATTGAGGATGACTCAGCATGGGTTCTGTAAGGGAAGATCTTGTCTCACTAACCTGTTAGTGTTCTTTGAGGGAGTAAACAAACATGTGGACAAGGGGGACACAATAGGTGTTGTTTACCTTGGCTTCCAGAAAGCTTTTGATAAAGTTCCTCATCAGAGGCTCCTAAGTAAGCTCAATAGTAATGGGATAAAAGGACAAGTCCTTTTGTGGATTAAAAACTGGCTAATTAAAAGGAAACAGAGTGGGCAATTTTCTCAGTGGAGGGAGGTAAGCAGTGGGGTACCGAAGGGATCAGTACTCGGTCCGATGCTTTTTAACTTGTTTATTAATGATTCGGAGTTGGGAGTAAGCAGTGAAGTGGCTAAATTTGCAGATGACATGAAGTTGTTCAGGGTGGTGAGAACCAGGGAGGATTGTGAGACACTCCAAAGGGATCTGTCAAGGATGGATGAGTGGGCATTAACATGGCAAATGGGATTCAATACAAGAACTGGTGGGCACTCCATGAAATTGCCGAGCAATCGGGTTAGAACAGATAAAAGGAAGGACTTCTTCACCCAAAGTGTGATTAATACTTGGAATTCACTGCCACAGGAGGTGGCGGCAGCTACAAGCATGGACAGCTTCAAGAGGGAATCAGATAAACATATGGAGCAGAGGTCCATCAGTGGCTATTAGCCACAAGTATAGGTAGGAACTCTCGGTCTGGAGCAAGGGATGCTCTGCATTCTTGGTGCTTGTGGGGGGTCAACAGTAGGGGGGCTTCTAGTGTCCTGCCCCCACTGCTGGACCTCCTGAGGGCACCTGGTGTTTTTGGCCACTGTGTGACAGAGTGTTGGACTGGATGGGCCACTGGCCTGATCCAACATTGGCTTCTCTCCTAAGAACATGAGAAGAGGCCTGCTGAATCAGACTAGAGGCCCATGTAGTCCAATATCCTGTTTGACACAGTGACCAACCAGTTGTTCTTACTCTCTCAGTGTGAGGATATCCCCAAAGAAGATCTGCTGTTTTATAATGCAGCAGATCTGAGAATGTTTGGTGAAATAAAATAGGCAAACACAAACCTGTTTAAAAACCTGTTTAAAAACATCCAGTTAAATGCAGGTGTTGGATAATTATTTTATTTAATCTATTTATAGTCTGCCTTTCTTGCTGAAACTGAAGGTGGATTACAAAACTTAAATAAAAAACACCATGCCATAAACATGCCATAAACAATGGGACAACTAAATTACAGAAACTGGGTGTGTGTGTGTGTGTGTGCAACAATTGGATTGCAAAATTAGAAATCAATGCAGTCCAAACAAGGTAGTACAATAAAAACTGTGCAAAGGACTACAACCCTGTTATTGGAGAAAGACTGACTGCTCATGTGGACAAAGGACAAAATCTGAGAATCCTGACTCCCCCAACCCGCCCCCAAAACTTAAGTTTCATAAGCATGATGGGACTGGTTCCTCACACAGTGCAAATGCCCTGCGGGGATCAGAATCCTGGCCTTCTGAGTTCTTCTCTCTACTTCCGATGAAATAATTAATATGAAAAGGAGGCCACATAAAGCGGTGCAGATATGAAGATTAATCGAAGGCTCATGATAATTATGAGAATAAACGTTCCAGGGTTTTTGACTGATCAGCAAGTGAAGGCGAAAAGATTAAAACCTCCCACCGATTTATCAAAAGTGGAATGGAAGTGACAGGCCAGGACTGGGCTTTGTACAGTTATACAACAGGCTAACTCCTTCAAGAAAAGCCATAGAAAGCCCTGCATTTCTACAGTGAAGCTATCCCAGTCTAGATGACGGGTCCCTCTAGCTTAGTGCTGTCTGCTCTGATGGGCAGCTGCTCTTCCAGGTCTATAGGGCAAAGGAAGGTTTCCCCAGCGCCAATGAGAGCCTCTAGTTCAGTGATGCCAAGGACGGAAGTGGAAGGATTCTGTGTCAATAGATGAAAGTGTTGTGACTGACTCATGACAGATGGCCCCTCGCTGAATACAGATGTCCACTTTGCATCCCTGTTTGCTGTGCTGAGATGCTTTGTAACTTTTAACTGGTCCATTTTAATGGACAGTTCCTGCAGGTTCCGCTCAGGAGTGCTAAACTATATAGTGGCTCCTGACTTGTCACTCAGTTCTGCCAAGTATGAAGCCTTTCTCCAGCCTTTCTCCCCCATGGAGGGATGCTAGATCTTTGCTGCTAGATGGGAGAGGCCCCAGAGGCTGAAGGGAAGCGCATGCTTGGCTGTGCGGAAGTGGTAAAATACTGACCAATGTGTGGTCTGCCTGCTACTTGTTTTTTCCCCCTCACTGGGAAGGGTGCTGGTTTTATCAGGACTCGGTCCTGTTTACACTCAGGACAAATCAGGCCATGATCAGTAACAGAGCCACATCAAAAATCCTCAGCCCGTCGTCTGAGCCGGTTCAAGGAAGGTTTGGGCTTTTGTCCACAACATACGGTAGTTAGGAATCTGGGATTTTTTCCTTCTTTTTCAAGGAGAATGTACTGTTAAAGCTGGTCTCTTTTAGTCAAGGGAGCCAATCCAAGCCTAGTTTCTCTTATTCTTATCTCTAGATTAAATAGTAATAAAAGCTAATCAACCTGAGAACTTTCCAACGATAACACAGAGCAAAGTCAAGCTAGCATGACCCTTGTAAGAGTCCTTTGCAGATTACTGCAACATTAAAAGGCCTCGATCTAATAAAACTCTGGATTTAGGGCAGTTAACTACAAGAAACCTTCCATATTGCAAGAATGCTTGCTGTTTGCACATGGCTGCCAGTTCAGGCGCCTCATCCATCTCTTCCCCGCAGCAAGGTGGGAAAACAATTTATGGTTGCCAGCCTCCAGGTGGGGCCTGGGGCTTTTACAACTGATCTCCAGCTGACAGAGATCAGCTCCCCTGGAGAAAATGGCTGCTTTGAAAGGTGAACTCTATGGCCTTGTACCATGCTGAAGCCCCTTCCCTCCCCAAACTGCACCCTCTCCTGGATCCACCCTCAAAGTCTCCAGGTATTTTCCAACCCAGACCTGACAACCCTAGAAAACGTAGTTAAAAGAGTGACATGGAATGACCCCAGGGATGCATTAGCTCCTTCCGAACGGCCACAAGAGTCCAAAGCATGCCCAAATGGTAATGCAGCAGTACCGCTCTTCTCCACTAGTTCGCAATTTGTTTCCAGGCCTGATTTAAAGTTCTGGACCTTTAAAGCCCTGCCCTGCCCTGCTTGAAGAACAAGGCAGCTGAGCACTGCTTGCCTGTAGCCTGAGATCAGCTACAGAAGCTGATATGCTCTTGTTAGCCGATGGGAGGGCACACCGAACAGGGCTTGTGGGGCTGTGGCCCTCAGATTTTGGAATTCCTCCCCCCCTCTAGGCCTTCTGGAGGTTTTCAAACACCATCCTGTTCCGGAGGGCATTTGACATACTGGTTACCTGACAGCAGGGGTGTGGTGCAGCAGTTAGCATGTTAGATTATGGATTGGGAGACCTGTGTTCAAATCTACTCAGTCATGAAGCCCGCTGGGTGACCTTTGGCTAGTTAGCTAACCCACCTCAGAGGGTTATTGTGAGGATAAAATGGGGGAAGGGAAAGGTCTTCTGTGGAGAAATGTGACAGATAAACATGACATAGGTCTGTTTTTCTGCTGTTGATTTTCATGGCAGACTTTATTGCTGGTTTCACTGATATATATATATATATTTTTAATGGTGCTCTTACTGGTATTTGCTGAACTGATGACTGATAACGCTGCTAATTCCTGTTCAGATTTGGGGGGGGGGGGTTTGAATTGTGTCATTTCCGTCTTGTGTTTAATCTTTAAATATATATATGTAACCTGCATTGCCTTACACGTTACGTGAGTAAATAAATGTCTTCTCTTCTAAGCACACTTTGATAAACCCCTGGAAAAGAACATTATTGATACGATAACAGATCTGGCTTGATCAGGAATCTTTGCGTGGGGCCCTACTGATGCCCATCAGTAAAATGGCAGACAGGAAAGAACCTCGACGGAATCATAGTTGCAGTCACGGCACAGGTGCCTTTTTGGGGGGCAGTGTTTGGGGCAGTGCGCACAGACAGCATAGGATAAAATGAGGGTTGCATGAAACGACGAAGTTGGAAGCTGTCATAAGCGGTGTGTGCTCCCAGTTTCCAGTGTTAGATGTTCTCCTCAGTACTTAAAACAGAACTGAAGCAGAATGGGGAAGAGTGCAGAACAGAACCCTGGAACAACAACAGAATTGTACGAGGGACATCCACTTACCTCCCTTTCTTTTTCTTGGATCTTTGCAGACATTGCTTTATCTGGGCCCTCTCAGATGTTGGCTGCTGAGTTTGCTAAAGCTGCGGAAGAACTCAAAAGTGCCTCTGTGGATGTCCGGCTTGGCAAAGTCGATGTGACGGACCAGAAGGATTTTAAAAAGGAATTCAACCTTCAGGACTTTCCAACTCTAAAGTTTTTTGTCGATGGCGATCGGAGCAATCCCATTGACTGCAAAGGTCAGCGGCCGGTTTTGTGACCTTGCGGGTGTCCTGGTTCCTCACAAGAGGGCAACCGTGGCTGGCTTAGAGTCACATCTAGGGATCGTTTCAAACCTCTGAAGCAGCTGCTAGAATATAGAATAAGGGCAAGAGTGTTCCGCAGGTGTGAAAAGCACCCTGGCTCATGGGCCGCTTCCTTTCTGGAGGATTCCAGCACCAACACAGTAGACACCCGCCTCATTCTAGGCCCCTTAGGTGGTTAGAAGCCCTGACCTGGATAGCCCAGGCTAGTCCGATCTTGTCAGATCTTGAAAACTAAGCAGGGTCGGCCCTGGCTAGTAGTTGGATAGGAGACCTCCAAGTTTGTGACACGGAAGCAGGCAATGGCAAACCATCTCTGAACATCTCTTGCCTTGAAACCCTACGGCAGGGCTGTCAAACATGTGTCCCAGGGCCCGGAATTGGCCCATCCAGGGCTCTTATCCGGCCTGCGAGCAACTGGAGCAAGAGAGGGGAGGCAGGAGGCTCCTGGGGGGGAGGGAGTAGGTGCAAGTGTGCACACAGTGGGATGCGTTTGGTCAAAGCTGTCAAAAAATGAAAGGAAATGGCTAAGGAGTAGGTATTTTATCCCTTTGGAAAAAACCTAGCCTTGCATAAGATTAAATACATTTATTGGGGCTTTTGTGGATTCCCCAGTAAATTAATTGCTTTCACTTCCAGGAATCAGTTGGTCCCCCCCCCCCCTTTTTTTGTATTTTGAGATACCCCTCATCCAGATTTTTTCCTTTCTGGGGATGGGGAGAATCTCACTGAGAGCAAGGTCAGTGTAGTGGTTAAGAGTGGCGAACTCTAATCTGGACAACTGGATTTGATTCCCCACTCCTCTTCCACATGCAGCCAGCTGGGTGACCTTGGGACAATCACAGTTCTCTCAGAGCTCTCTCAGCCCCACCTATCACCCAAGGTGCCTGTTGTGGGGATAGGAAGGTAAGGCAATTGTGAGCTGCTTTGAGACTCCTTCGGGTAGACAAAAGTGGGGTATAAAACCCGCCTCTTCCGCTGCTGCTGCTGCTGCATTGCTGGTGTGCATGTGTGCACAGTAGAAAGAAGAATGTGTTTGTACTGATATTGGTGTGCACATTCACAGTGGTGGAACATAGAATCAAAGAACTGGAAGGTACCTCCAGGGTCATCTAGTCCAACCCCCTGCAGGAAATTCACAAATACATGATAAATGACAGCTTGATACATTCATACATGTCGTCATATCAAGATTACTTTTTTGCTGCGTTTTATCTGTGTGTGTGTGTGACGGTAATGTATACATGTGTGGAAGGAGAGAAAGACAGGAATGAACTGGAAAGTGTGCCCAACTGCACATGGTCCAATTCCTATTCTATTTTAGAAAACCCACCCCACCCCCCAGACCTCCAGGGGGGGGGGAGGAGGACTCGAGACTGGGGAAATGTTTGCTCATCTCTCATTTTACTGGTGTGGGGACAAGCACATCAAAAAGATGGGCAGAAACTGGACTGTAAAATAAACAGCCCTATTCAGGGTGTTGGCTATGAATGGATTTTATGTCGAAACGGATGATATATCGAAACCAACTCCTCTTGCATAAATAAACTTCACCAAGGTGTGACAAATAGGTGGAGTGGGGTGTATCAGTCTCTTTGTATTTAAAAAAGGATTACCTACCTAAACTGATTTATTTTTAATAGCTCGGGAGCTGACTGTTCTCCATTTCCAAGTTGGAAAAAAATCAGTGGTGGTGCTGAGGAGGTTGGATACATAATAGATTTCTGCACCTCTCTATTACCCTTCTGTACAACATCCCCCCCTTCCCCCCATTTGCATCTGACACTTAATATAATGAAATAGACTGTTCAATAAGCTGTGGAATGGCCTCCGTTTGGATTAAACTGCTGGTCGATATTTCTGTAGAAGGAACAGAGGGTGTTTCCAAATTAGCCAAGTAAATCTTGGCAGTACGTGCCCTTTTGCAGGTTTGACAGGAGAAGCGCCCAGGTCTGGAAGGAACACGTGGGGAAAAGCTGCCGATTAGAAGCTAATTGGCAACGCAGAAAATTACCTGGGGAATTTTCAGAAGCAGAGCTGAGAATGAGTTGCTCGTTGTCCGGTTTGCCTCTGATGATCTGAACAAAGTGAGGCTGAAGAACTGCGTAGGAAGGATCTCCTGAAGACACATTCACGATGTTCGTTGTGTTCTGGGTTCTCTTGTGCAGCTGTTGAACACCCGTCCACCATGTAGTGTGACTGCATTACTGGTGTGGTCACACCACTGGGGCTGGTGTCATATTGGTGCAGGAGACAACCTTGGACAATGAAGACTGAAAAATGGGGCCAAAGGCAGGGATGGTTTTGAATTTCTTGCCCGTGCTCGCTTGGCCTCCAAACCTCATTGGATTCGCTTTCTCCCTGGTGCATCTTAAACCTGAGCCATTTTCTGCTTCCAGTTTTTCCTGTCCAGCATATGCCTTGTTCAGTGTTGTTTGTGGTATCAGCCAAGGTGGTGTAACACGTGATGCGTTTTCTCTATGTACAAATGATGTGCACTGAACATATAAGTGCTGTATGAAAGCCGTTCAGTTTGCATAGACAGTACAAGGGAACTGGAAAAACTAGCATTGGAGAGCAGAGGTGCAAAACCATTCACAAAGAAAATAAATGAAAGTAATTCTGGACTGTCCTCATCCATGGTGAAAGCATTTCTTTTGGCAATAATCCCTCTTTCTAAAAGAGGGGTTTCTAGGGATCTTTTGTTCACGTCGCAATCCAGCGCATATTCGTATTCTTAACAGATACTTTGGGACAATAACATGCCCCGCCCTTTTTTTTTTTAAAGACTGCTGTCACCAGTGACATTGAATGACTCCAGCGGAAATAAAACTTAGCAGAAGTTAAAATTTTGAGGCTGAGGCAATTAAAAATAACCCAGTCAAGAGATAGAGGAAAATAGTTTTAAATCAGATCTTAGCATTGGTTGGGTTGGCCCAGCAGTCCATGGTTTTACTTGCCTTTTCCTTTACAGCTGGCGGAAAGTTATGAATCAAATTAAAATAATAATTTCTGCAAAACTCCAAAGAAGAATTCCCATTTTTTTCATAAAAGTCCAGCTGATTACTAGTGAAAATGTATTTACTCTGTCTCATTTTGTCTGCTCCTGTTTGTGCTTCTGTGTTTCCTTGCTATGAAATCCATGACGTGGTATGACTGGGAGTAAAGGGGAATTGTATGGAAACATAAATCTTAGCAAACTGAAAGTAATGCTTTCACTAAAAAAGGCTTCCAGGTAGATTCCAGTGTGGTTTAGATCCATTATAAAATGACCAAGCACTATTTCATTTGCTTCTAACACAACCAGCGACCCTTTCTACTCCAAAATGTCGAGGCAGACTGCTTCAGATGACCCGACTTTCAGTGAAACACCCATCTGAATAATTCTGTTTTGAACAGCCCCTGAAAATGAGCATATATGGCTGTGGAGCCCCAAATTTCACCCCCAGTTCTTTGGCAGATAGATGGCAGCCATCCTATTCATAATCAAATTGCTCTCCACTCTGGTGAATCTTCTGTGTATTTTCACGCCACCACACACCAATAACTTCTTTCCTTTTCACAGGAGTCCGAGAGGCCTCTGCCTTTGTCACATGGGTAAGAAGAAGAGTAGGATCTTGCACTGCTCATCTTAATTGCACAGACCAGGCAAAAGCCTTCATTGACCCTGAAGGGCTGACTGTGATTGGCTTTCTAAAGGTAAACCTTAAATTAAATGAAGCCTTAAATTGAGTGAAATTAAATGGCCTTGTTGCTGCACTAAAATAAGGTGGGGCAGTGTGGGGTGAGTGGGTTGGGGCAGGGGGAGTCATGAACTTTACATTTTTGGGTCTTTACAATGTTGAGGGATGTTTGGGGGGGTATAAAATAGAATATGGTGTTCAAGACTGTTGTGAAATTCTCCTCATACAAGTTTATCCCTGGAATTTGGGAGTTCCCAATTGCCCAGGCCATTTTCTGAAATAACGGGCATCTTCCATCATTTTCAGCCCTTCTGGACCAGTTTGTCTGCGAAGCCCCACCTAGTGTCAGAACCTGCTGATTCTGACAAAGAGTTCTGTTGCTTTTCTATTGCTTGCTGCTATGATTTCTGTTGCCATGTATGCTTTTATAACACCTGCTATGTAGTTGCCCCCTCTACCATGTAAACCCTCACTTTGGCCAGTATGTATGTAAGCTATATGACCCCAGGTTTATGACCCTGACCAGGCCTGGTTTGTGTAACTGTCAGGCCGGGAGAATGACAACTTCAAAGTATGGGAACAATGGGCCTCTCACACTCCTGCCTCCGCATTCCATTAATCCCGGCTGGGACAGCAAGGGAGGACAGGTCCCATCTCTTATCAACGTGCGAAAGCCTCGAGGCCAGCGATTGTTATGTGAAATGGTAACATCTAAAGGGTCTGGTTTTGGAAGGGAAATTTACAACTTAACACCTCACTTTCTTTCCTGTGGGAAGCAAACGGCCAGAGACCCTTTTTGCCCGCCGTTTTTCCCCTTTAGTGATTGGCTACCTATGGGTAATTCAAACTGTTCTGAAAGGTATAATAGACCTGCTTCTGTCATATGCGTTATCTCTGACAATAATCCGAGAACCTGTACTAATGTAGAGATTGGGAATAAAGAACTGTGTTTCATCAACAAAGATCTGATCCTTGACTACTTTGAGCAGAAGTCTCACACCTAGGTGTGCTTAGCTGTGAATTTCCACTTGTTCTCAGCTTAGCTGTGAATTTCCACTTGTTCTCATCTGTCTGTTTATACAGCCATACAGACTCTGCTTTTCAGGCAGATGCGGCTCCCAATTAAAATCTGTTCTGTTTGGTAATTAAAGCCAGTTGCTGAGATACACAATTTGGGGTTCCTTTTGGTTTTATATTACAGAGTTCGTTTTCAAGCTATCCTCCTTCCGAAGAGGCTGTGGTTCTCCCTTTCCCTCCCAAGTCTAGCGTTGCCATTCCCTGTCCTGGCCGTGTGAAGGGCTGACTTAAAACCCCTCTTTTGTCAACAGAGCCCTCAAGGAGGGGTGGGGGAGGTCTTCTGCAATTCTGCAAGGAGCACCCCAGAACTCCCTTTTGGGATGACAGCCAGCGATGAAGTTTTCGCACACTTTGGCATCAGGGAGGACATGATCGTTATCTTCCAAAAGGTACTGGCCACAATTTCAGCCCACCTATTTTCCAGACAGATTACGGTTTTTCTCTATGTGGTTCTCCCCTTCCCATTTTATCCCCACAGTGACCCTGGAGGCTAAGCATTGTTGACCACCCCAAGGTCCCCCAGTGGTCCTCCATGACCAAGGGGGGTTGGATCCTGGGTCTCTCCTGTCCAACACCCTAGCCATGGCACGACATAGTAACTCTCTTCTGTCAATAGAGTCAAAAGCACCTTTAAGGTCCAAGAAAGCTGTATAGAGTTTGGAATTTCTAGATGTGGTGTACTTATCAATGATCTATTGTAGATTTGCCCTTGCAGAACCCAAGTTGTTCGGGGCCTAAAATACTTTGCTGGGACATCCATAAAGTTAGTTTAGTTAACAGATACTTGGCGTACAATTTGCCTATGGTGGAGAGAAGGCTAATTGGCCTATAATTAGAAGGGTTTGTGTGGTCACCCTTCTTATAGATTGGGACTAAATCAGGTCGATTCAGTTCTCCATATTCTCCTATACTGTCCCTAGTATGACGATATACGTTTTACTCTTTTAGACCCAATTCTATCTAACATGATAGGTTGCCCAGATGTTTTGAAGGTGCGCTGTCTCCTGAACGACCTGTCACCCGAACTAACTGAAAAGGTTGTTCTATTTTTAAGTTTGGTAATTAAGGATCGTTTGCACAACGCATAGCTATATAAGATTAACTTATTTTTCCTTGTTACCTTTCTTTCCGATTATGTCTCTTTCTGTAACCTGTTTTATGCCAATAAAGGTATATGTATGTATGTATGTGGTGCATGTTGGGAAGGAGAGGAAATGTACCTTCCCTCCCCCCCACCCCTCTGGGGCGTGGGTGTCCACATATGACCATGCTGCCCACTTTGGCATGGGGAGGCTCCCTTGTTGTGTGATTAGAAGGCAGCCAGCATGGTCTGAGCCGTGGAAATATTTTAGGTTCTTTTCATGGATAGAGCTGGCTGCAACCCAACAACAAAGCGCCTCCTTTGCGTGCGGAAGGTCACAGGCTTGAATCCCTGGCAAGCTCAGCAAGCACGGTTCTCACGGAGGAAGGCTCGGAGATACCGGATTTCACTTTGGAGGGTCTGTGCTAGTGAGGATAGGGAACAGCGGGTGGGCAGGCTGGACCAGTGATTCAGCTTCATATGTCACTTTTTAGGAAGAGCCATTGCATCCAGTGAATCACCTCCCCATACTGAGAGTGACCCTGGTTTTCTTTACCGGTAATTCTTATGTCTCTTGTGCTCAAGGGGAAACCAGTTTATAATGAAGTGGCCAAAGAAGGCAAGCTGAATGACGTGGAGCTGACACGATTGATTAAAACTTTTACCGTGGATTTAGTCACAGAATATAATCTGGAGGTATGCGCCATCATTCATTTCTGTCCAAGGTGCCAGAGTTCAAACCTTCTGGGAACTCACCGTTCTAAGCTGAATCCCAACTCTCTCTGTGTGTTTTCTCGGTGGTGAGGGATGAGCATGCAGAACTTTCCAATTTTTGCTTTTCTTTCAAACACTTATTTTCCTTTTCGTTGCGTGTGTTCATTTTTGCTACGATGACTAATGTGTAATGGGTCTTTATATGTTCATCCCCCCACATTAATTTGGAAGCAAATGCAATCCCATTGGAAGAGGAGGCTCCCCAGCCTTGTTGGATCTGCAGGCATTTTTGGAATTCTGGGAAAGGGGAATGGATCCCTTGCAGACTCCCGAGTGACTCATGGGGACACCTGAAGTGGAGTTGCACCCTCAAAGCTCATGGACTTCAACGGACTTTGAAAGGTGTCTCTCTCTACACTAGGGTTGCCAAGTCTTTGGAACTCACCGGCGGGGGGAGTCCTCCTCCGTCCAGGAGTTCCTCCTGGCGCACGTGCGAAGCGCGCACACTCAGCGACGTCACCAGAAGTGACGTCAGCACATTGGGGGCGTTGCCAGGGCGACGCTCTGGCAATCGCCCCAAAACTCTATGGTATCATAGAGTTTTGGGGCGATTGCCAGAGCGTTGCCTGGCAACGCCCCCAACGTGCTGATGTCACTTCCGGTGACATCATTACATCGTTCTCACTGGACGACGTCGGGGGTGGAGGTCCCCCCGCTGGCCAAATGCTGGCCGGCGGATCAGGAACCCCTTTAGCGGGGGATTCCCCCATCCCCCAGGCTGACTTGGCAGCCCTACTCTACACTCATAAGGGCGCTGCAAATTTCATAGATGTTCTTTAGACTGGAAAGACAGGAGGGCAAGAGTATTTTTCAGAGGTGGGCGTGCAGGGCACTTGAATCTGGCATTCCTTTCTCTGCATTCAGATCAGCTGATGACATGAAGCAGTAAATACGAAATCCAGTAAAACAATTATTGTACATTTAAAACCACTCAAAATTTAGTCACATTTAAAACAGGCCACTGAAATAATCCTGGGATCAGGGCTCATTTCGTAGCAGGACCCCCTCTGCATATTAGGCCACACACTCCTGTAGAGCTTTGTAAGCCGCTCTGTAAGCTTTGTAAGCCGCTCTGAGACTCCAAGTGAGTGAAGGGCGGGGTATAAATCCAATCTCTTCTTCTTCTTCTTCTTGGAGGATTGGCTACATTAGGGGTGTGTGGCCTAATTTGCAAAGGAACTCCTGCTACGAATCGGTTAATCAAATCCATTCCAGAGCTTGTTATAAATATACTCAGATGAAAAGCTAACTGAAAGAGGGAGGTCTTTTAACCTTGCTAGAAAAATCCAGCAAGGAATCTGCCATTCTGCCCAGAAAACAGGGCATCTTTCTGGATGAAGTCTTGCCTTTCCAAACCATCCACAGACACTCTTTGACTTTTCTCCCCCAGACATCTGTGAAGATTTTTGATGTTCCTGTGGAAAATCACATCCTTTTATTCATCCCCAAGAGTTCAAGTGCATTCAGCAAGGCTTATGAAGAGTTTAAGTCTGTTGCTCAGGAATTCCGAGGGAAGGTTGGTCTGGTGCTGTTCACAGTGAATTTGGATGTCCTACTTCGTAACATGTATGATGTCAGGATATGGCTGCTATTGGCATAGAACATGATCACTTACCAAAACAAATGCAACAAAATTCTCTCCTGATCTGGATATTGGCTTTCTGATAGTTTTTTCCCTAAGGTTTTATCTGGGCCTGCTGATTTCATTTTTTAAATTGCCTTAAAATATTTTCTTTTTAAGGAATTTTTAGCCCTTCTGATCATTTGTAGCTGTTAGGATTGCCCTGTATGTAAGTTGCTCTAGAAATGTTACAGTTGATATGGTGGGGTACAAATGTGCAGATGCTGATGGGTAGGGATGCGTGGCTCTCCCCTTGCTGGATCTTTCTAGACGTACTCTTTGTGCTGTGTTCTCCGCCACCTTAATTCTGGTTCTGCCAGAAGAATTTCTAAATTTTGATTCTGAATTTGGAGCTTGCTCAGTTTGCCCCAGTGGCTCTCTCTCTATGTGGCCAGTGTTCCCCTGCACATTGATTACACTCTGCCAAAATGCACAAGAGCATTCACGCAGGATCAGAGCAGTGGTCTGTCTAGTCCTGTATCCTGTTTCGCACACTGTCCCATCAGACGTCCCTGGAAGGCCTGTAAGCAAAGTACAGAGGCCAGAGCTGCCCCACGTCCTTCACCCTTTGGGCTGTCCTTCACTGTTGTTCGTTTCTGTATAGCGTTTCCCCCCAAAGTGCAGCAGGGCTGCGTCTGCTCAGTCGTCTTCTGTGATGCAGGAATACGGAGCCTCTTCTCTGTGTTTCACACATTCTTCAGATCATGTTCATCTTGGTGGATACCGATGAGAGCAGAAATGGCCGCGTGATTGAATACTTCCAGGTCATCGAGATCGAGGTCCCTGCTGTTCAAATCTTGAACCTGACCAGTGACGCCAGGTACAAGATGCCCGCAGAGAGGGTGGTCGTGAAGAATCTAAGGAGCTTCTGCCAGAGCTACTTGGAAGGGACAGCTAAGGTATGCTCCTCAGAAGGGGGTGGAATAGAAAACACCCGATTCACGTGCACTAGCTTTGAGCCAATCTAGGTATGTGGCTAATGTACCCAGGGAGGGTTCCAGGTTTTGGTGCCCAGGGGTCCCTGTCTGCCCATCAGCAGTCTCTCCCTCATGCCTCCCTTTCTGCCCCCACCTGTGCATCCTTCTCCCACTCACAAGCCACCGTTGCCCAGTTTCCTGCGCCACCTGCACACCATTTCCCTGATAGTGCTGGCCGGTGCGTGCAGCTGAGAGTGCTGCTGCCATGGCAACAGAAGAGCTGCCATGGTGCACTTCCCACAATACCCTTCCCCAGTGATGCTGGGCAGCTGGAAGCACAGGGGTCGGAGAACTCCGAGGGAACAGTTGGGGAAAGGGAGCAGGGGAGGGGGGTAGGTGGGAGTTAGTGGCTGTGGTCCCCATTCTAAGTCCTGAGCCCTGCCCAGCTTCAACCAGAGCCAGCTGTGGGGTAGTGGTTAAGAGTGGTGGTTTGAGTCCCCACTCCTTCACATGCAGCCAGCTGGGTGACCTTGGGTCAGTCACAGTTCTCTTAGAGCTCTCTCAGCCCCACCTACCTCCCAGGGTGTCTGTTGTGGGGAGAGGAAGGGAAGAAGAGGAGGAGGAAAAGATTGGATTTATACCCCTGCCAGTTCTTGTGAGGGCAAAATGGAGGAAGACTGGGATTTTAACAATGCCGTGCAGACAGAGAGTGGTGGGGAGTGGGGGTGGGGAGGTTTTTAGTTGCTCCTTTCCCACTCACCTGGGCTTTGGGTGGGCCGCACAGTCCTTTTTGGGCTTCCTGCTTGTGTGAGGGCCTAGCTGTTGTCCATTTGTCGACAGGGTCCGTCGCAGTGGCACAGAAAGTGTCTGTGGGAGTGGAAGTTTGACAGCACGGGGGAGGGAAGTGGAACTCCCCCTACCCTGACCTCCCTGTAATCTCTTTCTCCAAATGCGTTGTCCCAAGCAAGATCAATTCTGTTTTCAGAACTCAGCTGAGGAGGAAAAAAGCTAAAGGTCAGGCCAGCCATGGGGAAAGGGTTTTGTGTCCTTCATCCATGTTGTTCTACAAATTGGACCCCCCCCCCCCGCCACACACACAATTTAGGACTGGCCCAGTTTTGATTTGTCATTATTGCATTTTAGTTGGCCTTTATTCTATGGCACAATGCTGAATAATTGGCTGTTGGAGCTAATGGTCAGGCGAACCTCTCCAAATGTTTCTTTGCAAAGATTGCCACTCAAACACAACATGAGGCAGCAATCCATGAGCTTTCTCTTCTGGTCTGTCTTCCTCTTATTAGCAACATCTGTCCAGCGAGGAAATCCAAGAAGGCTGGGACCAGAAGCCAGTTAAAGTCCTTGTCCGGAAGAACTTTGATCGGGTTGTCTTTAATAAGAAGAACCATGTCTTTGTAATGTTCTGTGAGTAGCTTGTACCATTGGGCAAAATTTGTGATCTAAGTTCCCTTAAGTTGGAAACAGCATCATGAGTTATATTTGGGTTACTTATTGTGCACTCCTAAATATGTCTTCTCAAAAGTAAGTCCCATTGCCTTGAATAGGGCTTACATAGGAAATGAATTTAGGATTACAGTTCTAGATATTCCTTCTCAACATAATTCTTCCTGGCAGTCTTTGAGCAGTGGCTGGAGAAACCCTTGTCAGGGATGCTCTAGGCCAGGGGTGGCCAAACTTGCTCAGCATAAGAGCTGCATAGAATAAACATCAGATCTTTGAAAGCCACAAGACATGAACAAATATTACCTGCTTTTATTGGAAAATAAGCAAATTTGCTTTTTGTTAACATTAAATGAAACTGCCAAAAATAATAACAAAGGGGTAAAAGCAGATACTGATAATGATATTAATTTGTCCAATGATATTTGTTTGCTAATGATATTTAGCTTCCCCAGCCACCCTGCCGGGAGCCACATAATATATGTGAAAGAGCCGCATGTGGCTCCTGAGCCACAGTTTGCCCACCCCTGCTGTAGGCTGATCCTGCATCGAGCAGGGGGTTGGACTAGATGGCCTGGATGGCCCCTTCCAACTCTGTGATTCTATGATTCTATAATTACTTCCATTATTTAAAAACATATAAAGTAGCGCAACAGATGAAACGTCACACAAAGGCAACTGTGAAATCAGCAATTGCCTGTTTGTGCTCATTCTCCATGGTGGCTCTTTACACTGTGAAATGGTGTCAGAATCAGTTAATTCTGTCAATGTAATCTTGCATGCACACTATGTATTCTGTTATGTCTTTATGTATTGGACCTATTTTCTCCTTTCTTGGTCGGGAGGGTGACAACCCCTAGGGTGAGAACAACGAGGCCTCTCATCCCTGCCTCCGCATTCCAGCTGCTCCGGCAGTAACTTCAAGGGGAGGAAAGGCTCTCATCTCTTATCTATGCTAAAGAACCTTGGAGCCATGAATTGTTATGTGAACGGAGGGGTCTGGTTTGGGAAGGGAAATTTACTGCTTAACACCTCACTTTTTTCCTGTGTGAACCAAACGGTCAAGACACCTTTTAGCCCGCCAATTTTCCCTCCTGGGGATTGGCTACCTATGGGTAATTCAAACTCCTTGGAATGGTATAATAGACCCGCTTGTATTATTTGTCTCATCTCTGACAATACCCCGAGACGCTGTACTAATGTAGGAATAGGCAATAAAGAACTGTGGTTAACCAACCGAGATCTGATCCTTGACTACTTTGAACAGGACTCTCACAGATTGTCAGAGATCCTTGATTGGGATTCAATCGTTCCTGACCATGTCAGAAGACGATCTCGTCCCCCTCAAACCTACCACTCCAGAGGAGGCCCCGGCTACCCCGACGGATCCGGGGAACGGGGGTGGCGGCGGCGCAGGAGGTCCCGAGGTGCCGGTGACCACGAGCCAGGGGGCTTACTACATCCCGCGCCGCCCGATTACCCATCAGAGCGTGACCCCCCAGTACACTTGGAGCCACTTCGGAGGCCGATCCGTGACTTCGTGGGTGCACGACAGGAAAGGGGTGAGAGTTCCGCTCACCGGCGACCAGCTCGATCGCGGGAGACCGAGCTACCTAGGAGACGACCGCGAGCCAGTTCGCCGTGGAGGACCGCGTCGCCAGCCTCCCGAAGAGGAGACACTGGATTTGTATGGGCCCGATCCGTATCGAGAGGAGCAGACGGTCCCGCTGGATCAGATGATGGGAGACCTGAGGCTACAACTCACCTCCGAGCTCCGCGAGTTGGCCCTCGATCTCCAGCACCAATTTCGAGACGCTATGGTGGCGATGCAAGGTGCCCTCCTCGGTCAAGGAGTCGGAGCCCCACAACAGCAGCCAGCACCCGGAGGGGTTCCGGCTCAGCCACAGGCGCCCGTTATACCCGCGCAGCCAGCTCAGCCGGTCGTCCCGGCTCCAGTCCCGGGGCCCGTCCCCGCACCGGCCCCAGTCCCGGCCGCGCCGGCCGCTCGCCCACCCCCTTCCGACCCGCTGACGACTACTTTCGATGGGGACCCCGAGAAGCTACGTTTCTTCACACTCGAGATCGGGAGATTCCTGGACAGTTGGGGCCACCTGTATCCTACCGAGAAGGATCGCATAGGCTACATCGGATCCAAACTGAAAGACACCGCCAGCGATTGGTATGTGAGCCTGCACGACAACCCTGGCCCTGAGCTGCGTTCCTTGAACAACTTCATGTGGGCTCTTCGGCACCAGTTCGAAGACCCGCTGGGTGAGGAAAAAGCCAGAAATCAACTGAGAAAGCTGTTCCAGGGAAGATCGTCAGTGAGAGAATACACTGAAAAGTTCCGGCGCATCGCCGCCAAAATCCACGGATGGCCGGAGGAACTCTTCATGGAGAAGTATTGGGAGGGTCTAAACCCGGAAATCTACGAGACCGTGCTGCTGGGAGGCCGCCCGGGCACGCTGACTACCTGGATGAGGGCGGCCACCGACATGGAAGAACGCTTCGCCCTAATCAAGATGGGAGCATCCGCAACCGCCGCTATCAGAGCGGGCCCACGAGCGAAGCCCCGATCCAATGTACAAGACGTCCGCGACTCGAGGTTCCGGCAAGGGTTGTGTATGAAGTGTGGGGAAAGTGGCCACTTCGCCTCAGCGTGTCCAAGAGGGGGGGGGGAAGGGCCCGAAGACCTCAACTCCAGGACCTGCAAGCACCCCGACTCGGGGGAAGACCCCCATGAAACCCCGGGCTTTGCAGCTGGAAGGGGCAACGAGTGAGCAGGGAGAGCTGGAGCTGATGGAAACCCAGATGTTGGGAAACTCCAACGGCCTGCAGTGAGCGGCGCAGAGCTGCAGGTCCCCCACAACGAAGCGCCATCTCCGGTGAGCATCCCCGGCCCCTTGTTATATATGGTAGTAACTGTGGTGACCCCAGGATCAGGTACCCACATGAGGGTCCGCGCTTTAATTGACTCTGGGTGCGCGCGAGACCTAATCAGCCCCCTAGTAGTGGAGGGGCTGGGACCCAAAGTCACCCCGTTAGCGGAACCCCTGAAATTTACCCAGATGGATGGGTCCGAAATGAAGGAGGAGTGCATAGCAGAGACTGAGAACTTAATTTTGGGAACGGGGAACCACTGGGAGAAGAGAGCTTTCGTCATAACCCCTAATGCCCAATTCCCTATGGTGTTGGGTAGCCCTTGGCTCGGGGCGCACGACCCCTACATAAAATGGAGCGAGGGGAAGATTTCGTGGGTAGACGAACGCTGCCAGAGCCACCGCTGGGACCCAGGATGGGGTCCCGGGCCCCCCAGCCCGCCGTCTCCCGCGGCCGCCCTCGCTCTCGTCCCGGCCATGGTGCCTAAGGAATATAGAGACTTGCTGGAAGTGTTCAGTGAGACCGAGGCGGACGAGTTGCCCCCCCACCGGTTGTCGGACTGTGCCATAGAGCTCCTCCCGGGCGAGAAACTCCCAAAGGGCAAATTGTATTCCATGAGCCCGGCGGAACGGGAAGAGCTGCGGAAGTTCTTGGACAAAAATCTGGCCAGGGGGTTTATCCGCCCCGCCAAGTCCCCTTTTGCGGCGCCCGTGCTGTTCCGAAAGAAAAAGGATGGCGGCTTGCGATTGTGCACGGATTATCGGGGGCTAAACGCAGTCTCCACCTCTAATGCTTACCCCCTCCCGTTAATAAAAGACCTTTTGGCGGAGGCGGCCAAGGGGAAGATTTTCACCAAGTTGGATCTGCGAGATGCCTACTTCAGGGTGCGCATAAGGGAGGGGGATGAACCCAAGACTGCTTTTAACACCCCCCTGGGGCAGTTTGAATACCTCGTGATGCCGTTCGGCTTAAGTGGCGCGCCCGGGGTCTTTATGAGTTTAATCAACGAAGTGTTGCACAAGCACCTATTTAAGGGCGTGTTATGTTACATAGATGATATCTTGATCTATTCCACTGATAAGAACGAACATGTGACTTTAGTCCGAGACGTACTGTCAACATTACTAAAAAACCAGCTGTTCGTGAAACTGTCTAAGTGCGAGTTTCACCGCGAGTCTGTGGACTTCCTGGGCTACCGCATTTCTCAGAAGGGGTTGGAAATGGACCCGGGGAAAGTGGAAGCGGTGGTGCAATGGGAGGCTCCGCGAACGAGAAAGCAGCTGCAGAGCCTGTTAGGATTTTGTAACTTCTATCGGACTTTCATCAAGGACTTTGCCAAAGTTACCCTTCCCTTAACGGACTTGTTGAAAACCAAGGGGAGGAGTCCCGAGGCGGGAAAGCCGGGAGAGAAACTGGCGTGGAACGGGGAGTGTCAGAAGGCATTTGAGGCTTTAAAAACTCTTTTTACCTCAGAGCCCATTTTGGCGCACCCGGATGAGACTAAAGACTTTATAATCCATGTTGATGCCTCGGATGTAGCAATGGGGGGGGGGCCATCCTACAAAGGGACTCGGAAGGGAAACTGCACCCCTTAGCGTACATCTCAAAGAAGTTTAATGAAACAGAGAGGAATTGGTCAGTGTGGGACAAGGAAGCTGCGGCCATTAGATTGGCGCTCACTACCTGGCGCCACTGGTTAGAAGGGGCGCAGACTCCATTCGAAATATGGACGGATCATAAGAACTTAGAAGCTTTGCGCACACAGCGGTCCCTCAACGCCAAACAACTGCGCTGGGCGGACTTCTTCTCAAAATTTAACTTTGTGTTAAAGCATTTTCCTGGGAAGGCTAATTCCCTGGCAGACGCGTTGTCCAGATTGCCCCAACACGAGAGTCTGAAAGAGGAGGTATTCGATTCCATGTTCTCCCCCCAGCAGCTGGGAGGAGCGGTTGTCACCAGGAGCAAAGCAAAGAAAACTGAGCTCACCACTGGGGACTGTCAATGGGGGGGGGAATATGCCCCTGAGGAAATAGAGGAATTGGAAGCAATGGGAGAGTGCGAAAAAAGAAAGGACAATTGTTGGCTCCGTGGGGACAAATTAGTGGTGCCAAAAACCAAACGCAAAGAAATCCTGCTAAATTGTCACTCTTCCAAGCTCGCCGGGCACTTTGGATTCCTAAAAACTCTTAACCTGATCCAACGTCAATTCTGGTGGCCGCGCATGCGTCGAGACGTCTCGGATTTCGTCTCGGCATGTCAAACCTGCTTAATGTGTAAAAAACGGGGAGGCAAAGTCCCGGGATTGTTACACCCCCTACCCACGGCTTCCAGGCCCTGGGAAGACATAGCCATGGACTTCATTACCAATTTGCCCCCCTCAAAAGGAAAAACAGTGATCTGGGTAGTGGTAGACACGTTTTCCAAACAAGCCCATTTCACTCCCTTCAAACAGTTACCCACCGCCAAAGGGATGGCTAAAGCCTTCTTTAACCAGGTGATAAAATTACATGCTTTTCCGAGAAGGGTGGTATCCGATCGCGGAAGTCAATTCGTTGCCACCTTCTGGCGGGAGCTTTTGAAGCTAATGGACATAGAACCTGCCTTGAGCTCAGGTTACCATCCAGAAACCGATGGCCAATCCGAGCGAACTAATCAAATTCTGGAGCAGTTCTTAAGGTGCTACACCAACTACCACCAAGATAACTGGGTGGAATTATTACCCTTTGCAGAATATAGCTACAACAATGCAGTGCATTCTTCCACTGGGGTCTCACCTTTCATGGCAGTGGGAGGCTTTGAAGGTAAACCGCTCCCCACCCTCAAGGAAGACCCCCAGACTCCCCCTTCAGACTTTAAAAACTGGTGGTCCAGTCTCCAGGACTCCTGGCCGTTGATTGGTAAAGCCTTGGATCATGCCAAGGAGGACTATAAAAAATATGCTGATCGTGGCCGAGCACCGGGATGGGACCTTCAACCCGGGGACTCAGTTTATCTCTCTACCAAAAATATCCACGGGCTGCAGCCCAGCAGAAAATTAGGATGGAAATATGTTGGACCTTTTAAAGTGCTACGAAAAATCTCTGATGTCTCCTTTGAACTCGACCTGCCTAAATCACTAAGTTCTATACATCCTGTGTTTCATTTCAGCTTGCTGAAGAAAGATCCTGGGCCGAATGCATGGCATCCAGTTCCTCCAGTTCCTCCTCCACTGATGAAGGAGGGGAGTCCACACTACGAGATAACTGAAATCCTGGATTCCAAGACGAAGAGGGGCCATTTGTATTATTTAGTTAGATGGTTAGATTTTGGCCCGGAACACAATGAATGGATTCGTTCTGAACATGTTCATGCCCCCAAGTTAACCAAACTGTTCCATAAAATGTTCCCTGAAAAAGCTAGGTGAAGGGAATCATGGGGAGGGCAGGGTGTCAGAATCAGTTAATTCTGTCAATGTAATCTTGCATGCACACTATGTATTCTGTTATGTCTTTATGTATTGGACCTATTTTCTCCTTTCTTGGTCGGGAGGGTGACAACCCCTAGGGTGAGAACAACGAGGCCTCTCATCCCTGCCTCCGCATTCCAGCTGCTCCGGCAGTAACTTCAAGGGGAGGAAAGGCTCTCATCTCTTATCTATGCTAAAGAACCTTGGAGCCATGAATTGTTATGTGAACGGAGGGGTCTGGTTTGGGAAGGGAAATTTACTGCTTAACACCTCACTTTTTTCCTGTGTGAACCAAACGGTCAAGACACCTTTTAGCCCGCCAATTTTCCCTCCTGGGGATTGGCTACCTATGGGTAATTCAAACTCCTTGGAATGGTATAATAGACCCGCTTGTATTATTTGTCTCATCTCTGACAATACCCCGAGACGCTGTACTAATGTAGGAATAGGCAATAAAGAACTGTGGTTAACCAACCGAGATCTGATCCTTGACTACTTTGAACAGGACTCTCACAAATGGTCTACCAGAAGCTGTTATGAAGGTCCCCACAATTCAGTGGTTTTGCAGAATGGGCAAAACAGAATTGTTCAGGAGGGCATTCTTGTAAAAGGAGGAAAGCTGTTGTGTAATGGTTCAGCTCAGGAGGTGACTTTTATTAGGGGTAAAAGAGCAAGAGTCCAGTAAGCTCATTCCCTGTCACAAATTTTGTTAGTCTTTAAGGTGCTACCGGACTCTCTTCTACTGCTACAGACAGACTAACGTGGCCACCCATCTTAATCTATCTCATTAGGGATAAAGTCTTTCCTACTCTGGTTGTCTTGTTCCCTTTGAATGGGTTTCCCCCCTTCTTCTATCCCCTGTTTTATAACCCCAGCCCAACTGCATTATTTTATTTTATTGGGAATCTGTTCTGTTAGATTCAAACATTAATCTGTTCTGATTCAGATGTTATCACATCCTGTAATCCACTTACTGATTGACTGAATTTTTTTTTATCAAGCTTGAAATCCGCCGTAAGCCCCAGAGAGTAAGGAAGACTATAAATGAAAGTAATAAATAAACAAACCCAGAAGCAAAATGCCACATTTGGAAGGTAGGACGGCCTGTTTATGATGGGCCTGAGCACCGCCAGAGACACAAGCAGCCCAGCCATTTAACTGGGCAGTCCTTACCAGGCAGACCTGGAGCTCACAAGAAAACACAGAGGGAACGTGTATATAATTCTCCCCAGTTAAGGAGGCCCGTAGGGGAGGCTCACCCCATATCCTGGCACCAGTGCCGTTGCACATGCTCAGAAGCATCTCTCTGTGATGCCTATCCCCCTGCTTTTCAATCCCAGATGCACCTTGGTCTGAGGCCTGCCAGAAAGTGCTCCCAATTTGGGATGAGCTGGGCAAGATGTATGAAAAACGGAAAAATGTCGTCATTGCCAAGATAGACTACACAGCAAACAACGTCCAGTTACTCAACGTGGAACGCTACCCGTTCTTCAGATACTTCCCTGTTGGATCTGCTACCCAGGTGAGACATTTTTAATCAGCCAAGCAGGTTGGTGGTTTCTTCAGGGCATGGCACGTGGGATACTGGGCACCTGTGGGCATCTCTGCTAAGGCTGTGTCGATTCTGTTCCCTTCTCACCAACTGGGGGGATAAGAAGCACCCACAGGAACAGAGGCCTCTTGGTGTGGGGACTGAACTAGCAGGCAGGTCCGTTATCTGAAGTCCAGATGAACTCCTGTGGAAGTGCCAGCCAAAGTCAGGGCCACTTAATTCTGGACTGAGCTGCCCCTCTGGGTGAGGGATCAGCGAGGGCAGCCAGGACAAGAATTGCTTGTCATTGCTTTTCCCTCCTAACTCTGCATGGGGATTGGGGCTGTTATTTTCTCCCGGCACCTCCTCCATCTTGCTTCCTCAACAAGCCAGCCCCAGTTTCATCCCAGAGACATGCAGATGTTAGGATATCTGCCGTTAGGTGTCACACTTATGGTTGCCAGGTCCATCTTCGTCCCCAGTGGGGGACTTTGGGGGGGGGGGCATCTCCAGCATGATGACGTCACGCTGGGGATGTCCCGGCTCCATGCCCTACCCCTGCAGGGACAGTCCTGCTGGCTGCCTGCTCGGAATTTGGGCACACAGGGCCCTTTTGCCCTGGCTGTCTGCACTTAAAGAGGCCCCCTTTAAGTGCAGGCAGCCAGAGGGCCTCACACGCCGGATCTCTGCTCAGAGATGGGGCACGTGGGGCCCTTTCCTGCCAGCTGCCTGCATTTAAAGGGTGTCGCTTTAAGTGTAGGCAGCTGGAGGCTCCGAGGAGCAATGCTACTCGGAGATCGGGAGCACAGCCCACAGCCACCCCTCTCCCTCCTCTCTCTCAAAAGAGAAGGGAGAGGGGTGGCTGCAGGTGTTGGGGATTGGGGGTGGGGCTTCCTCTGCTGGCCAGCTGGCTGGTAGCAGTCTGAACTCCAAAGAGTGATGAACACGTGGAATTCACTGCCACAGGAGGTGGCGGCGGCTACAGGCATGGACGGCTTCAAGAGGGAATTAGATAAACATATGGAGCAGAGGTCCATCAGTGGCTACTAGCCACAAGGTATAGATAAGAACTCTCGGTCTGGGGCAAGGGATGCTCTGTATTCTTGGTACTTGGGGGGGGGCAACAGTGGGAGGGCTTCTAGTGTTTCTTTGCCCCACTGCTGGATCTCCTGAGGGCCCCTGGTGTTTCTGGCCACTGTGTGACACAGAGTGTTGGACTGGATGGGCCACTGGCCTGATCCAGCACTGGTTTCTCTGATGTTCTTATGTAACTCCCCCCAAAGCGGGTAACCCCCATCAAGCCAGGGGGTCTGGCAGCCCTAGTCGCTCTCCATACCTCTTAAACGAGTGAAAAGGAAGACAGAATGCTTTCCATGTCAGGATCAGTATCCTGGCATAAGAACCATCCCTCCAGGTATGCGGGGTGAGCATGCTTCCATGTCCAACTGCGTGTGCTTGATTCCTGTGCCACAGTTGCCAGCAGTGTCCCTTGATGAGACCATCATTGCTCCTGCCAGTCTCGGCATTGCCACTATATTCAGAACTTGATCTGGTTTCACACGGATAGACAAGCAAAAAATGGAAAGTCGCTTTCTCAGCCACTTCTACCAAGTCCAGTTTCACTTCTTTTTTCTGATCTTGGCAGGAGATGCTGAGAAGCTGCAGGGGCCCCGTCCTCTTGCTGGAAGACCCAAACTGGTTTTGATGAAGCAGCCTTCTTCCTTGGCTTCCCATTTATCCAGAGGGTAGATTGGTACAGAGCTACAACTGCTTCCCCTGCTGTTTCATTACGCAGTAGAGGGCTTCACTTGGAAGTTTCCCATGAATCAGATGAAAACTGAAATCAAGAGCAAATGAGTGCTCAGCATTTCCCCTTCGTGCCCATGGCCTGGTGTGGGGTGTTAAAATCTGAAGCTGGCCCTGCTCATTCCCGACTCAGAGGTCTCCAGATGCAGGGCAAAGGTTTGGTGCTTGTCCTGATGGCCTTGTGGGTGTGCTCTGCTGGCTCCAGCCATTCCGCTGAGCTTTCCAAAAAGACAGAAACGCTCTTACAACAAAGGAGATGACCAGTAATAATAAAAAAACCCCACATTAAACAAATGGTCGCGCTCCACCATCCGGACGGATAATCTAATTGAAGGGAGAACATCACCTCTGGAGCCAAGTAATTTGATTCGATGGTACTTTTTGATAATTAAGACATTACTCAGGTTTTCATTTTTGCCTTTATTTCCCTGCTCATAAATTATATTCGGTGACATTTGTCCTCATTTAATCTTGTAAGGAGGGTACTCTCTGTTGCTAGGTTTGCAGGCCCAGGTTGTAATGAACCAAACGACAGCCCCTGTGCATTTAGATGGCACGAAATGTGCCACTTAACATAATTCCGTGCAATTTTATTCTTTGGGGAATAAATGCTTTTTGCAATTGTGGTTGACACTCCCCCCCCCCCCCCCAATTTCTAGACAGTCTAATCGAGACGACCGGCAGGCCCTGCTGTAACGTATGGCACAGTTGGCACAGACTCTGTAACAGCTAGGCAGGTGCATGGGGAAATTAATCCACATCCAGATCAAACCCCCTCTTTTCTTTAATATGCACCCAATCGAACCATTCAAATAATGACAGTCAGTAATAACCCAGTATCCCAGTGCCTTGCTGCCTACAGTTTAACCATTGTATAAGATGGCAGCAGGGCTATTTTGGGGCAGGAACGCACAGGGACAGAGTTCCGGCTGGCTTCCGAGTTGGCCACGCCTACAGCCTCCCCCCCCCCCCCGGGTTCCCCAGACGCCTCGCAAGCCGCAGAGTGCCTGGGGAAGCCAAGCTGATCCAGGGAGGGAAGGCCGTTTAAACTGCCTCCCCTCCTTGGGTTCCTCAGGTGCCCTGCAGCTGCGGGGTGCCTGGGGAAGCCAATCCAGAAACTGCTTTCCTTCCCTCAGGTTCCCCATGCGCCCCGCAAGCTGCAGGGCACCTGGAGAAGCCGATCTTGGGAGGGAGCTGCACGGTCAGGGGTGTGGCCTAATATGCTAAAACTGTGAGCTACCTCATACTAACTCAGCTTAGAGGGAACACTGGATGGCAGTGAGAGGACTAGTAAGATGGAAAAGGTGACTCAGCAGATAATCTAACTGACAAGTATGTCTTCCAGCCGGAACAGCTAGCAGATGTTCCCACCGAACACAAACCTGATAGGCCTTCCACTGTAGAGCATGTCCATTTCTTGGCTGAGGTGGGTTTTTCTTGATTCTGTGTCAGCAGAAAGGGGGGGGGGCTGGTTACTTGCTATTCCATTTTCTGCTCTGATGTTGGTTCTGCCTCCCTTGACAGGGGCAAGTGTTTCGTTTGTACTCTGAACACAGGCACTGTGATAAGGGCCGGGGGAGGACAGAGACAACAGCGACATATTTCTCCCTACGAGATCGGGGGGGGGGGGGGAGAAACATATTGCGCGTATCCTTTGGCAGACAGATGATTTCAGGCTGCGGGGGAAGGACAGAGAAGGATAGGGCCAAATGCTTCCCTTCCCATATGAAATGCACGGCCAAACCAGACGATATGGAAAAACTCCCAACATCACTTGGAGTCCAACCTGCAATTATTCATGAAGACAGCTCTGCAGTACTGATTGGCTCAGTGGAACAGATCCTTCGCAAACCTCGAATTTATAAATGTGGTAAAGTTCCCATAAGTGTGATTAGATCAGAGGCTTCAGCACTCTATTAACCTCGGCCTCCCCCTTTTCTATACTTTTTTTTTTTTTTTGCCCAGATTGACCCATATCAAGGAGAACACACGCTTGACGCTTTTGCTGAATTCCTAGAAGAAAAAATTAAGGCAGAAGAAAAAATTAAGGCAGAAAAGAAGGTAAGGGAACGGAGCCACCCCAGAAGGAGACTTGTGTGAGAGGTGTGCATATTTTTGTTTCGTTTTGCAAAATGAATGAAGAAATCCCCCTGTACTGGGGGTGTGTGAGTGTGGGTGGCAGAGTATAGGACCAGCTTGGCCGAGGAGACCGAATTTCAAAACCGGGCTGGTTCCAAGGGAATAGCTCCATTTCAGTTCTGTTTCCCCCTTGTAAGCAATGCAGCCAGCCTGACTGTCACATCAGTTGCGCATACGGGGCATGAAGTGGCGCAACAGTGGTGTCCTGGGGGCTTGCCTAAGCAGGAAATGGAGGTGTATCAAAATGGGACAGAAACACACGGGGTCCTGCTAGCCTAGTCCTTAGCCCACTCTCAGAATTCCAGCTGCTTCACACATGCAGTCTTCTTCTAATCTTCACAACAACCTTGTAAGGTAGGCCACTATTGTTATCCTCCTACTCAGACCCCAACACGTTCCAAAATGGCTTGCTTTTTGTCTGGAAATGTAAAAGAAATTCCCTTGTTAACTCGTGTGGGGGGGGAGGAGCTGCCGACAGCTACCTCCTGCAATAACTGTTGGTCAGCTCTTTTTGAAGCAGACCGAAGGCTAATTTCCCAAAAAGTGCTTGGATCTATCCACACTATAACTTGCTAGCAAGTTCGTGGCACAGACGTGAGCATAACCTTTATGCAGTAGATCTGTTGCATGACTCTGTTCTTATTGCCTGCTTTTTCAAAGGTGTCATCAAAGACCAAGAAAAGTGATGTGAAGAAAGAGGCAAAAATCACAAAAAAGGAAGAACTGTAGTGCCCCCCCCCCCCCCGGCCTCCTCAACAAAGATGATGGCAAAGGGTTACGAAGGCCTTTGGTCTGATCGTGGGGAGGGGGGACAGGAAGGCCTTATAAGGGAATAAAACCAGCGGTGTTGGCTCAGCTGTGCCTGATTTGGCTTTTTCAGGGCTCACTCTCAACAGCTTTTCCAATTCTTCTGAACAGCGCTTCATTTCTCTTGACAGAGGCAAATCCTGGAAAACATTCTGTCCTGTCGAAAGAACAGTTCAGAATGGCTGTTTGTTTGTTTGTGTCTTTACTTCATTTGGACTCTGCCTTTCTCCCTAGTGGGGACCCAAAGCAGCTGACACCGTTCTCCTCTCCCCCATTTTATCCTCACAACAACCCGATGAGGTTGAGAGAGGGTGACTGGCCCAAGGTCCCCCAGTGAGCTGCCATGGCTGAGCTCCTTGGACGTGATCTGTCACCTGCCTGGATCAACAGGTCCTGTGGGCCCCACTCAGATGTCTTCCAACCCAGGTGGTGGCTGTCATTTTAGCAAATTCAAGAGATTATCCCACCATTCAACAAGTCCAGGGAGGGTCTCTGAAGCAGTGGTTCTCCAACGGTGAGTCGGGATGCAAAGGTGGGTTTGCAGCCCCTACCAGGTGAGTTACAAGGCCAGGAGGAGAAGGAACTAGGTGAGCTGGGAGAGGAGGCTTCATGGGAAATTTGGGTTTACCTCTGCAGAATGTGCAGAATGGCTCTGAAACCAGCCACACTAAGGAGGCCCTGGCCAGCCCTGCCACAAAGAGCCCTGGGAAATGTAGTCCCAATTTGCATGGGCTGGCAAAGAGTCAGACGGGGACAGACAGTGCAAACCAGGCAGGGGAGAGATTCCACATGTCGTCTGAGGGGTAAATGGGCATCGTTTGCACCAGCAAATTTCAGAAGCAAGCCTAATTTTGTTCCATGGGGCTTTCTGCCACAGAGAGTGGCCCCAAAAAGGAGATGAGTATTTTTTTAAAGGACAAAAATTGCATAAAATTTGCATATGTTAATTGGCATACAAGAGTTGCAAATTTGCATGATTACGATAATTTAAATACAAGTACAGCTGACCATAGCACCAGTTCTGTTTGGAGCAGCAGGCAGAGCTCAGTATCTTGAGTGACAGCTGGTCACTCATATGTCTACAAAACGCTTTTCCAGGGGGGAACAACTTCAACTGGGCAGAAGAGGTCCTATTGCCTCCCTGCGTGTAAGTAAGCAGACATCAGATTGCGGCTGTATTGAAACTTAATTAATTTTCTTAATGATCTCCCAGGCAACTTAAATATTTTTACTTTATTTTTAATAAAGCTCCCAGCCTTCCATGGAACTAGTAATACAGCCTTCCTCAGGCCACCCGTGCTTCTTGAAGGTTTCCCCCCGCTGGGCCTGCTGTCTCCCTGTTAAGTTTGCAAGCGACCTGAAGGCACTTAATGGTGACCCCATGAATGAATGACCTCCAAAATGGCTAGGAGGTACCTGACGAAGGGAGCTTTGGCTCTCAACAGCTCTGACCATGGAAGTCTTGTTGGTCTCGAAGACTCGAATCCTAAAAGTTCTGCCTGTGACCAGGTGATCTGTTTTGGCCAGGATGCCAAGGACCAAGCCCGGGACCTTCTGCATGCAAGACAGAGGTTCTCCTTTGCTACAGGGCAGACAGAGGGTTTTCCTTCCTGGAGGGAAACAGGAGGAGCAGGCCGCCTCCCTCTGTGCTCTTGGGGGGGGGGGGGGCGACTCAAGGCCCCCAGGAGGTTGCATGGAGAAGATGGTTATGGCTTGGCCAAACAGAAGCCAGACACAGCTCCCCTATAGCTCTGCTCTGGCAGAAAGCGAGAACAATTGAGGTCCCCGCCCCACCCCCCGGGCCTTCTCTGTGCATCCTGGGTGCCCAGCGTGGAGAGCAGGCCTTGTGATGAGACCCTCCACTCTCCTCTCACCAGGGTACCCCAGGGTACCCCCAGCGCGGCTCCAGCTTTGGTTCATTTTTCACACACTCCTGTTTTGAGCCACAGCTGCCTCCTCTAGGCATCCTGGGTGCCTCAAGAAACTTCAAACAGCATGGTGAAGACGGCCGTTGCTCCTCAGATGGAGACCCACGAGACAACCCTTCCCTGAAGCCATGGAAACATGCCAGTGTAAAATACTGAGTTCTAGGCATCGTGGTTCTGCTCAGATCTTTATTAGTTAACATCAGGAATGAAGATTAAAACTCTGGCCGAAAAGGGCCAACTATATGCAACTCCTGAACCCCACCTCCAGGTCCCACTGGCGGGTTTAAACTTCCCGCCAAAGTTCCTATTGGGGCCCAGTTGCAAGTTCAGGATCCTTGACCCCTGTTGTTTGCTGGAACCAAGGTTGGGTGGAGGCTCACTGGTGCCGAGTGGCGGTCAGCGGACATAACAACCAGCCTGCCTTGGAATAATCTTGCTCCTCTTTCACAGCCTTACAAAGAGCTTGGGTGCCGCACTAGCACCTGTGGAGCAGCCTCCCTCCCTCCCTCCCTCCCTCCCTCCCTCCCTGTGTTTGCTTGGCAGAAGAAGAAAGACATCCACACCACAGAACAAACAAGAGCACCAAGTTAAAGAGAAACCCAGCGAGGAAAAGTAAACAAAGGGGTGGGGGAATAGACCAAGGAGCAGCCCATAGAAGACTGTGAGGGGTTTCACCTGCCTGCGGTCCCTCCCGTGTGTGCAGAGCTGAGCACAGGCTCCCCCTATAACTGAGAGGGGTTTTTTTTTGGGGGGGGGGGTCACAGCATCTAGAGCAAATGGCTGGGAACTCTCTTGAAGCCAATCTTAGCCCTGGACTCCATGCTCAATACTATACATCATGCGTATTTTTCACTGCAACATCATACCTGGCGCAGCAGTTCAAGGGTCAGACTAGGGCTCTGCTATGGAAGCTCGAGGGGTGATCTTGGGCCAGTTGCGCACTCTCAGCCTGACCTACTTCATAGGGTGTGTTCAGACGTGCCATTTAATCAGGTTTCATGACTGATAAACAACGGATTTTATGTGCACGTTCACACGGCAACATCTGCCTCCCGCCCCGATCCGTTGGTTTCCTGCTCAAAACCCCCCTCCAGCCGGGGTATTTGGTTACCGGGTCCCAAGGGGTGTTTTCTCAGCTCTCCCGTTTAAAGCCGTAGTTTCCCCTGTGTGGTCGCCCCTCCGGTGTCATGCCCCTTCCGATGGTTTAACCGCCCTCCCTGCTCGGAAGCCCGGGGCTTCCGCTTTTCGCCTGCCATTTTTTTGGTGCATCGGTGGTATGCACATAAGCGGAGCTCTGCTCTCACATTTATAAAACCAACTGGTCCCTAATGGTCTGAGTTTGGGATCCCAAAGAATAAGAATGAGCAAGCACCATCAAGAATCCATATCTTTCTTGCAAGAGAAACTTCATGGCATCTCGGCTGAGCTTGCCTCGATGAAACAGCATTCAGTAAACACTGGATAAATATTAATGAAGCCCTTTTAAAATGGAATGTTATTGAAATGCAGATGAGCCTTCTGTAGCCCCTGAAAAAATGCCGTTTGCTTGCTGAGGCTGACACAGGTAGAAGCCTAATGAATCAGCAGAGGCTGTGTTCAAACATCACTGACGAAGCACTCGCGCCTTCTTCAGCGGCTGCTCAACTTTCATTTTCTTTCATTCCAACATTCTAAGCAGGGCTGAGCCATAAGGAAAACCATCTGCTAAATATCTGGCACCCTTCCTGTGAGAGCTCCAATGCTGAGAACAGAGCGACACACTCGTGTGGATGACGGATCTGCTTCCTTCACCCTGCTTTGCTCCTCCAGACTCCTCCCCCCTGCCCCCCCCGGCAAGCAGGCAGGTCAGCCCAACCTTTAAGAGAGCCCTCCTCCACTTAGGGATGCCAGCCTCCAGGTGGGACCTGGGGATCCCCTGGAATTACAGCTCATCTCCAGACTACAGAAACCAGTTCCCCTGGAGAAAACGGATGCTTGGAGGGTGGACTGTGTGGCACTGTGCCCCACTGAGGTCCCCGTCCTCCCCAGGCTCCATCCTAGGGTTGCCAAGTCCGAGTTGAAAAATACCTGGGGACTTTGGGGGTGGAGCCAGGAGAGGGCGGGGTTTGAGGAGGGGAGGGGCCTCAGCAGGGTACAATGCCATAGAGTCCACCCTTCAAAGCAGCCATTTTCTCCATAGGAGCAGATCTCTGTCAGCTGGGGATCAGTTGTAAAAGCAGGAGATCCCCAGGCCCCACCTGGAGGCTGGGAAACCTACTCCACCCTCAAATCTACAGGGGTTTCCCAACCTGGATTTGGCAACCCTACTTTCACTTTCAGTTCCCTGAAGAGCTGCAGGAATACATCTGTATGGATGCATTCCCTCTCCAGCCTTTTAATTTGGGGGCCAGCAATAAGTCAGGAAGGAAGGTGGCTTGGGATAGCCTGACCGTGTGAGATCTCTAGGGTTGCCAAGTCTGGGTGGGAAAATATCTGGGGACTTTGGGGATAGAGCCAGGAGAGGGTGGAGTTTGGGGAGGAGAGGGGAGGGGCCTCAGCATGGTACAATGCCATAGAGTCCACTCTCCAAAGCAGCCATTTTCTCCAGGGGAGCTGATCTCTGTCAGCTGGGGAGATCCCCAGGCCCCACCTAGAGGCTGGCAGCCCTAGAGATCTCGGAAGCTAAGCAAGGTTAGTGCTTGGGTGGGAGGCTTGGGAGAGGAAGGCAATAGCAAACCATCTGTGTTTCTCCCTTGCCTGGAAAGACCCTTTGCTGAGGTTGCCATGTATTGGTTGAGACTTCACAGCACTTATGTACCGAAGCAGTTACCTGAGAGAGCTTCTCTGCCTTGTTGGGGGTCCCCCACCCAAGCTGCTGCTGCCCCCAAGAAGAAGATTCCCACAGCACTGATATTTTTATTTGCCTAGAACGTTTCACCCCTTGGGGTGATGTCCACAGACTTATTGGACAGACCTGTGCAAATACTGATGTTCTCCTGGCTGGCCATCTCATCTGTGATGTCTGAAGTCTGCAACAGCTCACAGGAACACGCATGAAGCTACCTTAAAAATAGAATCAGACTGTTGGCCCATCAAGAGCAGTATTGCCCACTCAGACTGGTGGCAGCAGCTCTCGAGGGTCTCAAGCGGAGGTCTTTCACATCACCTGCTGTCAGATCCTTTAACTGGAGGTGCCGGGGATTGAACCTGGGACCCCTGGGGCCTCTTTTCATCCCCATGGCTTGCTCAAAAACTTCCACCCGGGCCCTCATTTCCCCACAAGGCCTTCTTAGCTCCCCTTAAAGCCCGATGGGTGAAATTCAGTTGTGTGACAGTGATGCTTCACACCAGCAGATGGCGCCAACCTTTACCTCAGCAAGGACGCACAGCTCAACAGATGCTGCACAGCCTAAACTCAATATTAACAGAGTCAGTTGAACAAATACGATCCAAAGAAGTCTGCAATTCCGAAAAAGGTTTACAGCCTGAAAACGGCAATATACCGGCACATTAATTGAAGAAGAAGAAGAGATTGGATTTATATCCCGCCCTTCACGCACTTGGAGTCTCAGAGCGGCTTACAAACTCCTTTCCCTCCCCCTCCCCACAACAGACACCCTGTGAGGTGGGTGGGGCTGAGAGAGCTCTGAGACAGCTGTCCTTGAGAGAACAGCTGGTACAGAGCTATGGCTTGCCCAAGGTCATCCAGCAGGTGCAAGTGGAGGAGTGGGGAATCAAACCCAGTTCTCCCAGATTAGAGTCCGCGCATTTAACCATTACACCAAACTGGCACCTTGAGACTTCCAATAACAAAGCAATAATACAGTATACACAGTAATCCAAAGTAAAGCACTGAAAATGACTCAGATAACAAATGTGCTGAACACCAAGTTTATATGCACACTGGAACTTTAAACATACTGTAGTCAGTATGCATATAATATCAACTGGGATTCACAAAATTTCTAAATGCAAACAAAAAAGTCTCTAAGCATGTACAGAGTTCACAAAAAAAATTCAAATACAAAGTCTATGAGCATGTACAAAGTTCATGACGAAGGCTCTAGATTCTGCTCTTCGTTTTGTATTCTTCAAAAAATAACTTCTACTGAAGATGGAGAGACTTCCACAAAAGTGACTTCAAGTGAGAAACGTAGACAAATTTATAGGTTCTCCCCGACCTCTGGGGTATTGTAGGCGAGCCGACTTTGGAGATTAGCTCCTGTGCTAATGATCGGTTGCCCGTTAGTAAAGTTTCAAGATTTAGGATGAGTTGTACTTGGTAGGAAATACCCAGAGCCCTCCAGCCCTGACCAAACTAAGCCAATGTGGAAAGAAATCAAATAGGAAACACTCGCTCAAATTGATGCCGGCCTACGGGCAATGCATCCCCACAGGCCAAAGTACTGAATGAATACTGCTCTTTGAACGACTGGGCAGTTTACACCCTTGTCTCTAGTTGCTTGTCCTGGGTCAAAACATGGCATTCCCTTCCTTATCGTGAGGTCGTCTTGGGATAGGGAACTCGGCTCACCTTTTTAATCTGAAAAAAAGAGAAAGAAAGAGCAGTCAGGTACTGGCATATGCACAGTGACCTGCGGTGGAAGTTCAAAGAAATACTTCTTTCCCTCAAAATTTACAGTGGTTAATCAAAGCCCCAAGAGTTTCAACTGCATTATGATCCATGTGAGGTTGAGCAGATATCCCTGGTCCCATTTCTTTTGTGATTTTTGCATTTCACTTTACATTGCAGCCCTCAATTCTGTTTTGTTTAAGAATATTTTCTAAAATTGGATTCCGTAGCCTGTGGTTTAGCTGCATCCCTGCTCCATTCTATGTTGCCAGTGTGGACAGAGGCATTTATAAAAACCGGGGGGGGGGGGGGACACCCTTGATATCGCACAGAGGGTGGAGTCAAGACTCTTTCTGTGAGAACGTCACGCACTGGAAGCGGGCGTGGCATCTGCCAACCACTCTGTGCAGCAGACAGGTTTTCAGTCTCATCCAGCAGGTCTTCTCTTACATTCCTCCTGTTGACAGTGGCTGGTTTGCAGTGCACATCTGTATCCTGGTTTTAAAACATGTCTGCTTTTGGTGACGCCAACTAGATTTGAGTTGGCTGCAATATCGTTTGCTCAAGGGTGTTGTGTTGTGTTAATGATTCAAAAATCACATCCTGAGACCCAACAGAGATGGAGAATCCTTGGAACGTGCCTTATTGCAGCAGTCTTCTGGGAGCCGAGAAACTGTGTTTTCCGGCAGGAATGAACAAACATGGCTAATTACCTTTTCTGCCTTCTTGAAGATCCCAGTGTCAATTAGTTATATTTAGCCAACGGGGAGTTCAACATTAAAATAAAGATGGAGCAGTTGGTATCTTCCTTGGAAGAGGCCAACATTTCTTTAAGCAAATGCAAGAAATGATGACCGAGAATGAAAAATCCAGATGTGCACCTCTCACAGCAGAGGAAGGGTCTTCTGGGTCCTTAAAGTCAGTGCTCTTCAGCAAAAGGACTTTAAAGGATAACTCTAGTGTAAAATGTTGAATTCAGTAAATATCACTGGCTCAAATGAACTAACAGACAAAGCTGTTCTGGTGCGGATGAGGAAACCGGCTCCTCAAGCCCCTCTGCGTTTAACTATCAACTGGCATCATCAACCAGGCATCAACTGGTTATATCTGGGCCCAGATTCAGCTGAAATTTCCCCAGGCAAACATTTTGCACTGAATCTTCATGGCCATTTGTGTTGGTTTTGGTTGCAGCTATCCACTTGCGGAGACCATTGTGGATGGGAAAGTGTGATAAAAAATAAACAGGTGAGTTTTGGGATTGACAGGCAGGAAATCAAGCGGGCCAGGCGTCCCTAATCCCAAAAGGCAGGGCCATCTCTGTCTCCAGTTTTGGGCTGGCATTCTGGGTGTCTGGATCCCTTTCCCCACAACAGTGTCACTTTTGGTGTTACCACAAAGCACGTCAGCTCATAGCTACAAAGAGCAGGAACCTCACGGCTGTGAGTGAGTCATTCCAGGGCATGGTGAGTAATGGATATGACTCAGACATTTGTTGCCATTCAAGAAGAGGAGTCAATTTTTCGTTCACATTCCCAAAGACACCAGCGAGTGAACTGAGGGCAAGTCATCATACCGGGCAAGTATCCACACTGGGCATTTACAAATATCAGTACACCATGTCCAAAATGATGAGCATTGCAATGACCTGCAGCAATCCCCAAGCATCACTTTGGAGAAAGAAAATTACTCCCAGAGATGTTACACACAGCACAACTTATCACGTACACTGTGAGCACCAAATCCAGGCACCAGTGGATCAAGATCACATCTCCATGATCTTAGATGGGACTCAACAGTTGTTGGGGGGTTTTTTAATGGCTGCTTTCCCATCGATTCAGAGCACATAGTCCTTACAGCGATCTGTGGCAGAAGCCCAGCACTCACAATATATCTGCCAGGAGACATTAATAGTATTCTCTTGATGTGCATGTTTGCACAGGAACGTCTCATGCTGAGTGTTGCCACACATCCACAGGTCTTTAAAAGTTGAATTTCTTCACTTTTACTCATGTGCAATGCCCTATACCAAGGGTGGCCAAACTTGCTTAACATAAGAGCTACATAGAATAAACATTAGGTATTTGAGAGCTGCAAGACATGAAGAAATATTACACTTGTTTTTATTGAAAAATATGGAAATTTGCTTTTTATTAACATTAAATGAGATTACCAAAAACAAAAGGGGTAAAACAGATGTTGATAATGATATTTATTTGTCCAATGATGTTTATTTGTTGGTTAATATTTATTTGTATAAGAGAGAGAGAAAGAGAGAGAAATGGAAAGAGAGAGAGAGAAACAAGGTAAGCAAATGGAGGGAGGGAGGGAAAGGTAGGAAGGAAGACAGAGAAAGAAAATAAGGAAGGGAGAAAGAAAAAGGGTGGAAAGAGCAAATAGATGGGGAGGGGGAAAGAGAGAGAAAGGTGGGAATAAAGCAAATAAATGGGGGGAGGGTGAGGGGGGAAGAAAGAGGTGGAGAGAAAGCAACTTTTAGCTTTAAATAAGTCCTTCAAACGCCCCCCCCCCCTTGCTGGCTGGCTTGGCAAAGGGATTTAAAGAGATAAATGCCTTCTCTAAGCCAGCCGGCGGGGGGGGGGAGAGGGGGGGGGCTTTGAGAATGCATTTCAAGTTGCTTTCTTTCTCTGCTCCCCACCTCCCCACCTCATGGCTGCTGGGGAAGGGAAGACCAAATGGGGAGGCCTGCTTCTCTTTTACTTCCCCAGCTGCCATGCTGGGAGCCACATAATATGTGTGAAAGAGTTGCATGTGGATCCTGAGCCACAGGTTGGCCACCCCTGCCCTATATCTTAATACAAACATGCCCATGCAGGTACTGTAGCATTTAATCCACCCAGCAATCCTCACTGTAGAGTGACGCCATCTCATAATTTCAAAGCATTTTTGGTGGGTTTCCATTCATTGCTGACGGTCGTGAACGATGCACTGAGTTACTTGGTGACCACGTTCACAGATTATTGACCTAGGAAATGGGGGGCCAGCACTTGAATTCATACAGAACGAACTGGTTTTCTGATCCACGTCTCAGACAAACTACTGTCCCATGTAGAAAAAGCCAGCGTGGCGTAACGGTTATCGTGTCAGGCGAGGGGTTCAAATCACCGCAGTGCCCGGAAACTCCCCACTCCCCCCTGAGCCGGTCACACACACACTCTCAGCCTTGACCAACACCCCCCCCCCCCCAGTTTCTGAGAAATGAGCGGGGAGCTGCTGGTAGGGCGGTTGGGCGAAGCGTGGGGTTAAGTGGTTTTTTAATCAACAGGGGCAGGCATAGGTGGCTGTCATCCATATTCAGCATGCAGTGCACGCGCTTCTCCTAGCAAGGAGCATCAATTTAAACAAATCACAAGGAAACTGGCCAGCGCCAATGTGCTGCAGTTTGACCTTCCTTTCAGCAAACAACGGTCAAGCAAGGGAGACAGACGGGTTCCACGAGGGTGCAGCAAGAAATGCAAGACAGAAGAAGCAAACTGGACTAGCTCTGAGAGAGGGAAGTCAAAGGCAAGTGTTTCCATAGCAACAGAGAGAGAGAGAGAGAGAGAGAGAAACAGGTATCAACAGTATAGGTGAACAAGCCCAAGTGGTACAGGAACCAGGAGAAGAGAGACTCAGGATCCGACCTGGCTGATGTGCTGGGAGACCTATCATCATCTCCCCATGCTTCCAGCAGGGGCTGCAGGGGTCCCTGTTTGGATCAGGGCTTGATGTGTGTGTGGGGGAGGGGTTTTGCCCTCTTCCTGACTCTGTTTTGCTGAGTGAAACCAAACATTCTCAGTTGGTACCAACCTTCTAAGGGGGGGGGGGGGGAGAGAACAAGAAAAAAACCCTCCTCTCTTGTTCCTTTACAGCAGGGGTGGCCAAACTGCAGCTCGGGAGCCACATGTGGCTCTTTCACACACATTGTGTGGCTCCTGGCAGGGCAGCTGGGGAAGGGGAGGGGAGGGGAGGCATGCCTCCCCAATCGGTCTTCCCTTCCCTCTCTTTTTCTCACTTTCTCACATAGCGTTTCCACTTCCTTCATTCTTTCTCCCCCACTTAGACAAATAAATAAAATTAGCAAATGTTGTGTAATGCTATCGCGGTCGCCATGTGGTCTTGTAATGGCAACCGCCACGTGGCCGATCGCACGTGGCCAGGAACTACCTGAGCTTCGGCCAGGTAGAACAATAGCAAGCCGGATCCTAACCAGCCACCAATCACGTACCTAGGTTCCTCTAGGGGACCTGTGACATGTAGCCACAAGCGTAAGGTCCGATCAGGACATTTGGGGGAGGTTGGGGGATTATCTCCGATCAGCATAAAAGAGGGCTCTGAGCCTGGGGTTTGTCATCTTCCATCTGACCCGCAATAAACTACCATGCTGATTTCACTACAACTGGCCTCCCGACTCCAGTACTTTTCAGTGGCGACAAAGGCGGGATCCTGATGAGCGACTCATCAGCCGAGCTGAGCAACACCGCACCGAGCACTGATCCAGAGGCACACGGCACCAAGGAGCTCCAGCGCTCCACAGCAGAGCCGGCAGCCCACAAGGACATTGCTCACCACGCCACTCTGGTAAATATGGCTGCCACTGCAGGACAAATCCCTCCATTTGACCCTTCCCGACCCGAGACCTGGGACGCATGGTCCAGGCACCTCGGGTTCCTCCGAATGGTATGAGGGGTCACCGAGGCCGACATGAAGCGGGCCTGGCTCCTGGGCCACTGCGGCATTGAAACCATGCACCTGACCCAGAGCCTGATCGCTCTCTGTGACCTGCTGGACGTTTTGTACGACAACCTCCTCAAACTGCTGGGAGACTACTTTGCACCCAAGCCCTCCATGTTGGCACTCCAGGTGCGATTCCTCCAGAGGACCCAGCAGACAGGTGAGAGTGCAGCTGCATTCCTCGCCGACCTCTGCCGGCTGGCGGTAGGTTGTGAGTATTGGCATGTGGAGGACCACTTGCCAGTTTCATGGCTGGGATGCGAGAAGCCAAGCTACAGCGACGGCTCGTCACCCTCCCAGAGCCAATGATAGAAAAAGTGCTACAGGCGGTGGTTGCGTTTGAGACTACCCAGAACAACCACCCGGCCACCCACATGCACCAGACCCTCCGAATCGGATGCATCAGAGGAGGAGGACATCTGCCAGCTCTGACCTTGCTCATGGAAAGGTGTGTCCCGCTCCTCTGGTTCCTGTTCCAAGCTCTGGCCGCTGCTCCCACTCCTATTTCCCAGTACAGCCCGGCCCCAATGTGCGCTAGCTGCGGAGACCCCCAAGAGCGACGTTCCTGCCAGTTCCACGATGCAACATGCTGTTCCTGTGGAAAGATGGGCCATATCGCCAAGGTATGCTGCGCTTGGACCAGCCGCCGCTCCCCAGCTGCTCCCCGCGAATTGGTGGACAGTGTTTCAACTGCCACACACTGCCAGGTACTGAGCTTATCCCAGCAATCTCCCGGGAAAATATTGGTCCACGTTCAGATTGAAGGGGCTCCCTGTAGTGTGGAACTAGACACCAATTCCTCGTACTCTATTATATCTGCAGACACTCTGAAAGCTGTGTCCAAAGGGGGGGACCTCAGTTGCAGAAACCCACAGGAGTTGTACTCCGGGACTTCCAGAAAAACCCGGTGTCTATTAAGGGGTTGGGCAAGTTCAGGGTCCAGTTCAAGGACTTTGATGGGTTCCTGGACCTCCTGGTGGTGGAGGGCAACCTCACCAGCCTGCTCGGACTCTCTTTGTTCAAGCCCTTGGGACTGGAAGTTACTGGGGTGAACCAGATCAGCTCCATGGATTTTGAGTCGGTCTGCGCTGAGTTCCCCGCCGCCTTTGATGTCACGTTGGGCTCCTACCGGGGGCTCCCAGTTTCTCTGGACTTAGATCCCAATGTCCGGCCCATCCGCATGGCGGCTTGGCGGCCTCCACTTGCGATCCAGCCTAAGGTAGAGGTGGAACTAGACAAACTGGTCGCACAAGGCGTACTGGAACCAGTCTCTCATGCTAGGTGGGAGACTCCAATTGTGACCCCCATGAAGGCAAATGGGGAGATCTGCATCTGTGCGGACTACAAATGTACTCTTAATCTGGCCTTGCAGGACCACTCGTACCCGGTACCAGTGGTCAGCCACGTCTTGGCCTCCCTAGCAGGGGCCAAGGTATTTGGTAAGCTGGATCTGGCCCAGGCTTACCAGCAACTCCCCGTGGATGATGCCACAGCGGAGGCACAAACTTTAGTCACGCACAAGGGAGCGTCTAAGGTGAAGCGGCTCCAGTTCAGAGTCAGCATCGCCCTGGGTTATTTCAACAATTAATGGACACTGTGTTAAAAGATATTCCAGGTGTGAAGCCCTTCTTCAATGACCTGATCACGGCCCCGGATGTTGCCACATTCAAGACCCGGCTGCGGTCTGTCCTCCAGTGGTTCCAGGATGCTGGCCTGAAGGTGCGCAAGGACAAATGCATCTTGGGAGTCCCATCCTGGGCTTCACCGTCGATGTGCAGGGCATCTACTCCACTCCAGAGAAGGTGGCAGCCATCACAGAGGCACCCGTCCCCACATCAAAGGATGAGCTGCAGGCGTTCCTCGGCCTCTTGAACTTCTATCATGCCTTCCTTCCGGAAGCAGAAGGCGGCAATAGCTGAGCCCCTCCACAGGCTGCTGGACAAGGGGGCAAAGTGGGACTGGGGACTGCACTACTTGGCACCTTTCAAAGCTGTAAAGGACTTACTAGTGTCTAACGTGGTCCTTGCGCATTTCAACGAGTCCTTACAAGTAATCCTGGTTTGTGATGCATCTCTCTATGGAGTGGGGGCTGTCCTGGGCCACTGGCTTCCTGACAGGTGGGAGGTGCCGGTGGCCTGTTGTTCCCGGACCTTATCGGGGGCGGAGTGGAACTACACCCAAATAGACAAAGAAGCCCTGGCTATAGTCGCTGGAGTCCGCAAATTCCACAACTACCTGTACGGCCGGACTTTCACCGTGGCCACCAACCACAAGCCGCTTCTGGGTCTCCTCGCTCTGCACTGCCAGATACCACACACGCTGTCCCCATGGGTGCTGCACTGGTCAATATTTTTGCCCAGATACCAGTACTCCCTAGCGCATCAACCAGGGAAGGCCATGGGTCATGCAGATGCCCTGAGTCGCCTACCGCTACCGTCCTGCAACCCGGACCTGGCTCCCGCTTTCCACATTGCCCTCATCAAGGACCTCCAGGACTGGCCTGTACAAGTATTGGACGTGGCTTGCCACACGGCTCGGGATCGTGTCCTCTCCTGGGTCTTGGACTGGGTGGGAAGGGGGTGGCCCAACCATCTGGGCCCAGAATTTGCTGCCTACAGCGCAAGATGCAACAAACTTTCCACCCACAAGAGATATTTGTTGTGGGGAACCAGGGTGGTCAATCCAGGGCTGCTCCACGCCAAGGTACTGGCGGCACTCCATGACTCCCATCCAGGGATAGTCCGGATGAAGGCCTTAGCCTGCAGTTATGTATGGTGGCCCAGCATGGACAAGGAGATCGAGGACCAGGTCCACTGATGCGACAAATGCCAGGAATTGCACCCCGAGCCTCCTCATGCCCCATCCAGCCCTGGGAGTCAACCAGCAAGCCCTGGTCTCATCTCCACCTGGACTTCGCAGGGCCGGTCCAGGGCCAGTTGTTTTTTATCATTGCAGATAGCTACCGCAAGTGGCTGGAGGTAGTCCCGGTGCGGGCTACCTCATCTGACGTGGCCATTTGAGCCAAGTGGCACGTGTTCTCCTCACACAGCCTGCCCGACACTCTCATCACCAACAATGGGATGGCATTCACTTCTGCGGAGTTCCAGTACTTCATGGACTCCCTCGGCCTTCGCCACATCTGAGCCCTTCCATCCGGCGACCAACGGGCAAGCAGAGAGAATGGTGAGAACAACCAAGGAAGCCCTCAGATGGATGGACCAGGGAGATTGGGAGTTCAAGCGGCTAGCACTCGACCCCACACACAGGATCCCCACAGGATACAGTCCGGCAGAGATGCTGATGGGCTGGTGTCTCGGCACCCTGCTCAACCGGCTCCACCCCGACCGCGCCACAGATGGCAGCTCCAGGTCAGAGTTCCAGGCAGCTCCCTGAAGCTTCTCCCCTGAGGTCCCCATCTATGTCCAGAACTATGCCAGAGGTCCAGTTTGGGTCCCTGGGAGAATCATCTGCTCCACAGGGCCGTTGTCCTATGAGGTACTCACCGAGGAAGAATTAGTGTGGCAGTGCCACACTGACCAACTGTGGCGGCAATTCCCAAGCACCGCACCCCACGTCACAGAGACTCTGGCAACCGAGGTTCCATACCCGTGGCCACTCCAGGAATCCAGCCCTGATGCCGGGCCCACGGATCTCCAGAACCCAGATATCCCACACGAGCCTACTTCACCAGCACCGCCGCCAGACCTGCCTGCAGACCTTCCTGAACAGATGCCTGCTGCCCTGACTCCCAGACATAACGCCACACCGCGACAGTCAACGCCCTGGTGCTCGGGCCATAGGTGCTGGCGACCGGATTATTTAAAAGATAGTGTTCCATAGGGGGGACTGAACTATGGGGGGAGGGGTGTTGTGTATTGCTATCGTGGTCACCATGCAGTCTTGTAATGGTGACTACCACATGGCTGATCACACATGGCCCTGAACAACCTGAGCTTCGGCCAGGTAGAACAATAGCAAGCCGGATCCTAACCGGCCACCAATCACGTACCTAGGTTCCTCTAGGGGACCTATGACATGTAGCCTCAAGCGTAAGGTCCGATCAGGACATTTGGGGGAGGTTGGGGGATTATCTCCGATCAGCATAAAAGAGGGCTCTGAGCCCGGGGATTGTCATGTTCCATCTGACCCGCAATAAACTACCATGCTGATTTCACTACAACCGGCCTCCCGACTCCAGTACTTTTCAGCAAACAAATAAATATAATTGGACAAATAAAATTTATATAATAAATATATATACAACAAATAAATTTATATTATAAATATAAATAAATATAATAAATATAAATATCATTATCAATATCTGTTTTTGCTCCTTTTGTTTTTATTTTTGGCAGTCTTGTTAACAAAAAGCAGATTTGCATGTTTTTCAATAAAAAAATATTTGTTCATGTCTTGCGGCTCTCAGACATCAGATGCTTATTTTATGTGGCTCTTACATTAAGCAAGTTTGTCCACCCCTGCTTTACAGGGTTAACAACAGCCCTGAAAGGGGCAGTTTCAATTGTTAAGACCCAGTGAGATAGTTAACATGGGGCCCCAATCCAAATGGGGCAGGGCTTTCTCTTAACGTGCAACCCAGACACAAAATATGCTGGGGGGGGGGGGGGGGGAGCATGCAGCTCCAAAGAAACATTTGTGCCCTTCAAAAATCCAAATCTTGTGCATTCCTGCTGTCAGATTCCCAGTTCTGAGGACCCTTTCCCACTCTGCACCTGTCACAGAGCACCACTTTAAGAAACAAAGCATGCGCGCACACACAGGGAAAAGGCACAGGTGTGTAGTACTGGCATTTGCACAAGGCTCCAGTTACGATTTCATGCCTCTGTGTGGGGCCCCCATTTCTCTTTTAAAAGCCACCAGACTCGAGGCCTCTCACAGCCCTGGGAGACAGCAAGCACAATGGGTGGGTGGCATTTACCCAGCTTCACACACACACATACATCCCTCAATGCTTGCACAAGACTGCCGTGTTGGAGGGCCTGCTGGATGAAGCAGCCTTCAGGCCTACCAAATTTTGCAAAGAAGGTGGGAAAGAGATCTTCATTGGGACAGAGGATAATGTGGGAGGTCTAGGGCCACTGCCCTCTGCTGCTGCCCCATGGGATGGAACCGAAACTCCTGGAATGCTACACAACCCACGTCCCCCTCCACCCCCCCTGTGCAAAGTCCCATACTCCAGTGCTCCCAGGGCCATAATGGGGTGCCATTTGCTGCAGTGGAGGATGCAGGTTCAAATTCCCGTCTGTTGCATGGTGCAGCTGCTGCAGCAATGGAAGCCTGGCTCCTTTCCACACCCCAGAGTAGCATCCAACGTCGAGTTGATCTATTTGGGAACACCACAGTCTGACACTTCCCGGGAAAGTGCTCCCTTCTCCCTCCCACCACAGGCAAATCGAAATGAGATTTGACAATCTGTTTGTAGTCAACTGATAAGGAAGTCTGCTTTGAGAACCTAAAGGGACAGAAGCCAAATTACCCCAGGAAAATAGATACAATCACTAATAGCTTTGCCTTTCTCACATTTATAACCCAGATAACTCTCTTTTTGCCCTGACATTTAGGCTTCCCACAACACAGATTAAACTGCAACGAGCAGTCTTGTGCAAATCAACCTCTTTCTTCCCCAAACAATATATTTCGCAGACCGTATAACTGAAGTCACCTCCAAGGATAAATAAGCCTTCCCTTAGAGCACAATAGAGCACAATTAATGACCCGGAACGATCACTGTGTAGTCAGCGGCTACAGATAACCTCCTTGGCTCTCAGCCTTTTAAGAGACCTATTGGGTGTTAGAGAGGCAATTCATTAGCCACTTGCTTTTATAAAGGATCAAGAAAATATACAGGACAGATGGACTCCCATTCTAGCTGTATCTGAAGAAGCGAGCCCATGACTCACGGAAGCCCCTCCCCTGTGCCACAAGTTTCGTTAGTCTTGAAGGTGCTACTGGACCCTTGCTCTTTTCTACTGCTGCAAACACAGCTACCCACTTGCTTTTATATTTGCAACTGAAGGCAGCTGTTGTCTGCCCCCTTCTTCCTAGAAGGCCAAAGGCTGACCTGATGGGGCTCGAATTCTACCAGTTCAACTCAAAGTCTTGCCATTTTGGTGTTTGTGTACATCTGGGTTATCAAGGGTATTTCACACATTGCTGCACAGCCCTGCCACGTTGCTTGGGAGAGAATCCATTTTGGCTACAGTGCAGATGTCAAAGTGCCTGCAGGACAAGGAGATGAAATTCCACCCCAACGAGGAAACAAAACACCACCAGCAGCACAGGTGCCGCGTAGCCACAAAGCTTTTCAATTCCGAGGGTGGCCAAGCGAGAACACCTGCATGAGGGCAGTTGTCCTCATCCCCCCTCACCACAGGCTTGAAATACCTACTGTGCTTTAAAAAAAAAAGTCTTACTATTCAGCATCTGTTAAATAGGATTGCCACATATCCCCTGGCAACCAGCGGGGTGGGGGACATGAGCGCAAAAGGAGTCCTAGGGTGGCATTGCCTGCAATGCAGTGACATCATTTCTGGTGTGCACCAGAACTGATATCATCGTGATGTAGGGACACTCTGGTATTTGGGAAGTCATTTTTACCATACAGTTTTTGCCCAAATACCAGAGCATTAATGCTCCCTCTAAGCTGTAGAGTCTTGTGAGCAAAAATTCTACTTTGTGAGCTACTAGCATTAACGTTGTGAGCAAGCGATTTGGCTACTGAATAAATTAGTTTGCTCTGGAGCCATCCGTCCTGAGTTATGACAAGAATGTGTGAACTGGAGGCTAAAAAACTGTGAGCCAGCTCACACTAACTCAGCTTAGAGGGAACACTGCAGAGCATCCCCATGTCATGGACTGGATCGAGGGAATGCTGCTGATGTTGTTCACCTGGATTTCAGTAAAGCTTTTGACAGGGTACCCCATGATGTTCTGATGGGTAAACTCGAGGACTGTGGACTGGACTCTAGGATAGTTAGGTGGATGGGGAACCAGTTGGAGAACCCACTCAGAGAGCAGTTGTCAAGGGCGTTTCATCTGAATGGAGGGAGGTGTCCAGTGGGGTGCCACAGGGCCTGAATCTGGGCCGGGTACTTATCAATATCTTTATAAATGATCTGGATGAGGGTGTGGAGGGGCTACTCATTAAATTTGCAGATGACACAAAATTGGGAGGAGCAGTGAACACACCAGAAGACAGAGATAGAATTCAGTGAGATTTGAACATGCTGGAAAAGTGAGCAGACGTGAACAAGATGCAATTTAACAAGGACAAGTGCTGAGTTCTACACTTCTGGGTAGCAGTGTGTGTGTGAACAAGATCTTGGAGTACGGGTCAACCAAAAGTTAAATATGAGCAGCCAGTGTGATTCAGTGACAAAAAAAGGCTATTGCAAACTTGGGGTGTATCAACAGAGTCATAACATCCAAACTGCAAGCTGTCATAGTCCTGCTATACACTGTCTTGGTCAGGCCACACCTGGAGTATTGGGTGCACTTCTGGAGGATGTGGACAGAATGGAGCAGGTGCAGAGGAGAGCGACGAGGATGATCAGGGGGCCTGGAGACCCTGGGAAGTGAGGCTGAGGGACTTGGGAAGGTTCATTCTTGAAGCATCTGAAGGGCTGTCCCTTGGAGGAGGGCAGGGAGCTGTTCCTCTTGGCAGCAGAGGAGAGGACTCGCAATCATGGGTTCAAATTAAGGGCGGGAAGTGATACCGGCTGGATCTTAGAAAACCCTTTTTCCCAGTAAGAGTTGTGCACCAGTGGAATCAGCTACCTCAGGAGGTGGTGAGCTCCCCCACCCTGGCAGTCTAAGCCTTGTCAGGGATGCTCTAGGCTGATCCTGCATTGAGTGGGGTGTTCAACTAGATGTCCTGTATGGCCTCTTCCAACTCTGTGATTCTTTGATTCTATGTCGTTTCCCAATGTGCGCTGGAAGTGTCAGCACAGCACTGCCTGGGTCTGCTTTTGCTGCCAGTAAGTCCCCCCCCCCCACTGGCCAGCTGATCGGGGGCAGGGACAAGGGCCCTGGGGTGGGGGTTCCTCCATCTTTGGCAGTGGGTGTGGCAATCCTACTGTCAAAGTCAGTGTTATGCATATTACCTCATACATATGTATTTATATATGGGAATCGGAGTTGGAATTCTTCCCCTTAGTAATTTAACTACCTCACCTGACCAGAGAGTGATTAAAATGTGGAATATGCTACAAAAGAAGAAGAAGAGATTGGATTTATACCCCACCCTTCACTTACTTGGAGTATCAGAGCAGCTTACAAACTCCTTTCCCTTCCCCTCCCCACAACAGACACCCTGTGAGGCAGGTGGGGCTGAGAGAGCTCTGAGACAACTGTCCTTGAGAGAACAGCTGGGACAGAGCTATGGCTTGCCCAAGGTCATCCAGCCAGGTGCAAGTGGAGGAGTGGGGAATCAAACCCGGTTCTCCCAGATTAGAGTCCGCGCACTTAACCACTACACCAAACTGGCTCACCAAAGAATGTAGTGATGTCCACAGGAATAGAATTAAAAGGGGATTAGATAGATTTATGGAGAGCAGGTCTATCGGTTGCTACTAGCCATGGTGACTGAGGGGAACCTCCACACTCAGAGGCAGAAAACCTCTGAATCCCAGAGCCAGGAGGCAACATCAAGGGAAGGCCTCAGTCTCTATGCCCTGTTGTTGGACCACCAGAGGAACTGGTTGACTACTGTATGAGACAGGATGCTGGACAAGATGGACCACTGGTCTGATCCAGCAGGGCTCGTCTGATGTTCTTATGACCCTGGCAGAGACCTGATTCCACCTGCAAGGCAGAAGGAACTGAAATTCCACCATCGCAGCTCCTGCGCAACCACAAAGCTGTCCGGCACACTGTTAGAGGCAAGATGGCTACCAGACAAGAAGATCACAGGAACAGCTCACTAGTAATCACAGCTGTTGAAAATGGCACATTCGTCTGCTGGACATGTTCCTGTGAAGGTTCTCAGCATTTCCCCCTAGTTATCAAGACTATCAGCACTGGCAATCTGTCCAATCCACTTTTAAAGCCCATTATTTATATGGGCATGGACTATATTCCCATGCAGTGGGGCCCACAATGCTATATGAAAAATACTTCCTTGTATAAGCAGTTCTGAATCTTCTGCCCTTCATTGGATGCCCCCAAGTTCTCCAGGAGATGGAGAACAAAAATCAATCTCTCCACAGCACATAAAACAGTCTAAATCTCTACTGTGTCCCTTGAGAGCCTGATACAAGCATATGTACAATCATATCAAGATTGCTTTACTGCAGGGTTTGTATTTTTTTAATCAAAGGAACTAAGAAGGAAAAAGAAACTCAAAAGGGACTGCAACCCACATATCTCCAGCACTCTATACAAAATTCAGAAACCAAGAATCGAACAGTGGAGGATTGCTAATTCATTAGTTTCTCTTTGGAAATGAGACTGGGTAGTTTGGCATTCCAACGCCTGGGCAGAAATCCCAGTGAGGATTGTAGATGCATCCTTCATTCTGCCTGAGTCCCAAGTTCATTCCCTCCACTTGCCTTGTGGTGGCGCTATCCTGCTTGCAGCCTCACTGCATCGAAAAGAATCCGCTAGTGGTTCTAGCCTGATAGTCTAGCAAGGGGATCGCCTGCTTTGCCGTACCTGTAAGGAGAGGGATTGCAGTCACACTTCCCAGCTGGGTGTGCCTGGCAGAGGGAGGTTAGCAGTGGTCAGAGCGCATGTTAGCTGGCATAATGCCGGCTCAACGCCAGCGAGTAACAGAGCACTGCAGGCTTCCAAACAGCTCCTGGCAGAAACACAATGCTTCTCTTTCTGCGTCTGCACAAGCCAGGCTGTGCCACACAGCAGGGCTTCCAAAACATTTTGCCTCGGACGTGGCAGCGAGCCATTATTGGCTAGCGCCTCCGCCCTCCCCCTTGAAATGTTTCTGCATCGAATCATGCTCAGATGTCATGCTCAGAATAAGGTATACAGATCAACAACGGTTAATGTACTTATTTGTCTTAAGCAGAGCCGCCAACACTGGGCTGGCAAATTCCTGGAGATTTGGGGGTGGAGCCTGGGAAGGGAGGGAACCCTGTGGGGTGCAAGGCCACAGAGTCCACCCTCCAAAGCAGCCGTGTTTTCAAGGGTGACTGATCTCTATGGTTGGGGAGGCCACAGTAATTTCAGGGGGAGGCCAGGCCCCACCTTGAATGCTACAACCCGCAATTGAATTCCCAGTGAAAGTCACTGGGTTACACCCTTCCCTATACTTTGAATTAAATGTGAAGTCATTTTGAACATTCCTATCTTGTTTTCAGGGCTGCAGTGGCTCAAGTGGTTAAGACAATGAACTGCAGACTGGCAGTTCAGCAGTTCAAGACCCGAGTGCTGCATGACGGAGTGAGCTCCTGTCTCTGGCCCCAGCTCCTGCCAACCTAGCAGTCTAAAAGCAAGGAATTGCAAGTGGATAAATAGGTACCACTTCAGTGGGAAGGTCACAGCGTTCCGTGCACCTCGGCATCTAGTCATGCCGGCCACATGACCACGGGGAAGTCTTTGGACAGCGCCGGCTCTTCAGTTTGGAAACAGAAATGAGCACCACATCCCTAGAGTCATATTCGACTGGCTTCCAAACAAGGGAAACCTTTACTATCTTGCTTTCAGCCAAACTGACTCCCTAAAACTGTTCACAGCAATTTAAAAATACTCATAAACAAAGTTACATTGATATTCAAAAAGCCGAAGGAAGGCTTGTTGATGTATCTTTCCTACTCAGATGTTTTATGCGACTCCCCCCCCCCCCATTTCCAATCTTAAATTCTTCTTTGCTTTCAAGCTTTTATTTTCTTCATTTACTGTGTTTATTTAGATTCTTTGGCCATCAGCTAAAGTTACGGATCAAACCTGAGGGCAGGGGAAGCATTTGGAAACCTCAGCCCCGCACCAGGGATGTGACTCATAAGCAAGCTCGTTTCCTCTCCCTCCCTCCTTTCACTGACTTTCAGCTGCTCCTAACATCACTTACCTCTGGATGCCTGCTCAGTCCTCCACAAACCCAGTTTGTGTGTTCTCCCCCCCCCCCCCAACTTACCAGCACTGCAAGCAATCCTCTTCTCAGCCTTCAAGCTCAATGGGCTCAGAAGAGTGTAACTCTGCTTAGGACTGCACTGTGTGCAAATAACTTCTGCATACCTGAGAAGTCCCCCCAAACTGTAGAAGCTTCCGCCTTGTCTGTGAGTGGCCTGGTTTCACTGCTTTTGTGACTGGCTCAGGGGCTGGCCGCAGAAGCACAGGATTTTGTTTTTATTTTATTGGAATAATAACCTTGCAGGACAGGGTTTCCAGCTCTGGGCAGGGAAGTTTTTGGAGGTTTGGGAGTGAAGCCTGTGCAACTTAGAGTCTGGGGGAGTGGAGGAAACTCGGCCAGGGTTGCCATTCCCTAGTTGGGGGCAGGGGGGGCTCCTGCCCACTGCTGTTTTTTTTTGCAGGCTCCTGCCCACTGCTGGCCAGCTGGCTGGTGGGAGGAAATCCCCCCCCCCCTAAACAGTAATGTTGCCAGAAATAAACGTGACGTGCCTACAACACCCAGAAGGAACGCAGGCACATTGGTGATGGCAGGGGGCGACGCTCTGGGTTTGGGGCAAATCCTAATGGTTTGAGGCTGTTTTTACCATAAGAGTTTTGCCCAAAAACCAGAGCGTCACCCCTGATGTCACCAATGTGCCTACATTACTTCTGGTGATATGGGCATGTCACATGACAATGCTCCTGTACCCCCCCCCCCAGCATTTCCAATGGACCTGGCAACCAGTGTTCCCCCTAAGCTGAGTGAGTGCGAGCTAGCTCACAGTTTTTTAGCCTCCAGCTCACAATTTTAGCCTTAGCTCGGGAAGGATGGGGCTCCAGAGCAAACTAATTTATGCAGGAGCCAAATTGCTGGCTCACAACTTCAATGCCAGCAGCTCACAAAGCAGAATTTTTGCTCACAGGACTCCACAGCTTAGAGGGAACATTGCTGGCAACCCTAAACTCAGCAGGAATGCGCTGCCAGAGTCCACCCTCCAAAGCTGCTGTTTTCTCTGGGGGGGGGGGGCTGATCTCTGTAGTCTGGAGAATAGCTGTGACTGTGAGATAACTCTGTGCCCCACCTGGAGGTTGGCACCCACTCCCAGGCCAGTGCTGAAGATGAGACTTCATTCTCACTTGTATCTCAATCAAACATATGTAGGAAACACTCCCCCCCCCCCCCCAGCATTGCTCCCCTGGCTCCATGCACAGCGGGAGGCTGGGACAATGGATCCCTTTATTTCGCTGCAAGTACAAGACTCGATGATCCCAAAAAAGGCCTTGAGCTTAAGGCTGTAAAGGCACTGTGGGTCACTAATCCCCCCCCCCGGGTCTGACTTGGGACGTGCCGCTTGGAGAGAGGAGGAGGATCACTGGCTGAGCACAGCATCTGCTTGGAATTCCATGTTTCCCTAATAATATATGGCAGAAAGTCATAGAATCATAGAGTTGGAAAGGACCTTCAGGGTCATCTAGTCCAACCCCCTGCATAGGGTAGGAAATTCACAAATACCTCCCACTCCACACCCCCAGTGACCCCTGTTCCTCACCCAGAAGATGACAAAAAAAACCCAAACTCCTCCGGGATCTCCAGCCAAACTGGCCTGGAGAAAAATTACTTCCTGATCCCAAAGTGGCAATCAGCACTTCCCTGGGCATATAAGAAAGGGCCAAGAACTAAGCACTGAGGCAACCCTTCCTACCCTCCCTTCTTGTGATCTGTGAAAGTTTACAGAATCAGCATTGCTGTCAGATGGCCATCTAGCCTCTGTCTGAAAACCCCCAAAGAAGGAGAGCCCACCACCTCCCAAGGAAGCCTGTTCCACTGAGGAACCACTCTGAGTGTCAGGAAGTTCCTCCTAATGTTTAGCTAAAAACTCTTCTGATTTAATTTCAATCCACTGGTTCTGGTCCAGCCTTCTGGGGCAACAGAAAACAACTCCACACCATCCTCTAGATGACAGCCCTTCGAGTACTTGAAGATGGTGATCATATCACCTCTCAGTCGCCTCCTCTCCGGGCTAAACAGACCCAGCTCCTTCAACCTTTCCTCATAGGACTTGGTCTCCAGACCCCTCACCATCTTCATTGCCCTCCTCTGGACACATTCCAGCTTGTCTATATCCTTCTTAAATTGTGGTGCCCAAAACTGAACTGATTAGACCTCTAGGGGAGGTCTAATCAGACTCTTTGCTCCTCCCCAACAAACTTGGATCCTCCTCCTCTAGGAATTTCCTCCACATTCCTCAAGAACCATGAGGCGTCATATAATCCAAATTAAGAAGAGAAGAGAGAAGAGATTGGATTTATACTTCACACCCCAAATGAGTCTCAGAGTGGCTTACAATTTCCTTTCCCTTCCCCTCCCCACAACAGGCACCCTGTGAGGTAGGTGGGACTGAGAGAGCTCTTTTGAGATCTCCTTGTGAGAGAACAGTTCTGAAAGACCTGGTAGCTGACCTACGGTCACACCAGCAACTGCATGTGGAGGAGTGGGGACTGGATGCTCTATCCAAGCCAAACCTCAGTAATGGTTGAAGATTTTGGAGGTTCCAGAGAGAGCCAGTATGGGGTAATTGTTAGTATGTCTAACCCAAGTTTTACCTTGGGCCATTCACACACACTCTCATCCTAACCTATCTTACAAGGTTGTCGTGAAGATAAATGGAGAAGGGGAGATTGCTGTAAGCCTCTTCAGGTCTCCACTGAGGAGAAAGGCAAAGTATAAATGAAGTAAATACATAAAGCTGTACCTTCATTGGCAGCCTTCCTCTTCAGCCAACGTTTTCATGAGGGAGGAATTAAAACTTGTTCTTCTGATATCCCAGTCATGTGGGCGTATCCCACATTCCTTTCCAAAACGCTGCCCATACCAGGGTGCCAACAAGCAGGATCCCAGCCAGCATTGACATTGTGGTGATGCCTACGTTCCGGGCCTCTCCCATCCGTCACGAAGAGCAGAGCGTCCGAGGCAGCCTCTCCACTGCCGGCTATCCAATCAAGCCATTACACAAAGGAGGCTTTCCAGTCCAAATCAGCCTGGCCAGATGCCTGACCAAACAGGTGTTTCATTCTCTTGCTTAGAGCATTTTGGACAGGAAGCAAGTTGGAGAAAGAGCGCCCTCAGAGGCCTCCCCCCAGACAAACGCCCTCTTTTAAAGTGTGCTTCAAGATGGGCTCCGACCCCAGACAGTTTACTGAGGAAAGAGGGGTGCGCTTGCTAACAGCCCCATTATCATATCGAGGACTATTGCCTCCCTAATAGGCCTTTTTCTGTTAGCAAGAGGCTGTACTTGTTTAAAAAACAAGATTGTGTTTATTCTTTTTGGTTAAGAAATGTTTGGAAAAAGTCACCCTCCAATAGTTATCAAGAGTTCAAAAACAAATCTCAGCAATTGCAATGGGTGTGAAATATCCACACATGCATAGCAACTTAGTGTTCATGGGTATGCACAAAAAACGCAATGTGCACTACAAACAACCAGCTGAGATCCCAGGGAGGGAGGTAAACCCTGAAGCAATGACACAGACAATTCAAGAAGTTCAGCCCTCACACAGGCAAAATGCAGTCCAGACATCTCAAAGGACCATAAATTGCAAATCATGCAGCCTCAATTTGCCTTGGAGCCATGCAGAGAAGAAAGAGGAGGTTTTAACCCTTCAACCTCCACTCAGCTTCACTACTTGAAACCAGATTCCCTTCTTTGTAATTAGGATTTTAAAAGGAGAGGGAAAGTGTGCTTTTCAAATATACATTTCCCCCACTTAAAATTTACTTTACTTCTTACTATTTTTACAACCTAAGTCATAAACCCTCTTCCCGCAGGAGGAGAACCTAAAAGTTATCATGTAACTTACTAACAGCTGCCATAAATTTCGCCACACACAGAGTAGTTTGTTTATTCCTAAGTAGTTTGTCTAATCCCTAAGATGTCTTCTGGTGAGCTGGTTCAATTCTTGACTACTCATTGTTTCCATCACATCCTGAGTAAAACCCAGGCAGAACAATTTGTGATCCAGTAGTGTTGAGGGATTCTGGGGGCCAGGTCCTTTTCCTGGGACCCCCCTGTTCCCCTGAGTTTTTTCATTGGTTGGGTGGAGACTGGCAAGGGACTGAATCTAGTACAGAGAGAGACAATTGTTCTTAAACAAAGCTCAGTTTATTCCATTATATGCTCTTAAGACAGCAGGTAAAGGTAAAGACTTGCTCGAAAACCAGTCAAATACGACTCTAGTGATGCGTTGCTCATCTCTGTTTCCAAGCCGAAGAGCCAGCACTGTCCGAAGATGTTTCTGTGGTCATGTGGCCAGCATGTCTAGACGCTGAGGCGCACAGAACGCTGTTACCTTCCCATGGAAGTGGTACCTATTTAACTACTTGCAATTTCTTGCTTTCGAACTGCTAGGTTGGCAGGAGCTGGGGTCAGAGACGGGAGCTCACTCCATCATGCAGCACTCAGGTCTCAAACTGCCGAACTACTGACCCTCTGGTCTGCAGCTCAGCATCTTAACCACTTGAGCCACCGCAGCTAGACAGAAACCCACCACCTAAGCCAGAAACCCAATACTTAAAATAGTGCACTTATATAAAACTCAGAGTGTTCTGGACTAGCCACCAAGGTCTCACCTGCAACTACTGATGACCAGCCCCTAGCATTAGTAAACCAGAAGTATATATCTTTCTTGGACCTATAGCTGCTATAGTCACGTAGGACTATCATGGATGTGAAGCAAGCCAAAGTAGAACTGACTAGAATTGACCCATTGTAGCGACCCAAATCTCTCCTCCGTCTCTCTGTCTCTGGGGTCAGGAAGCTTGCAGAAAGTCAAGGAGAGTCAAGGAAGCTGGTTTCAGATACCCTACCCATTCTGATGCTGATAGTGACACCATTAACTTCTGGAATGAAATAGCTTTGACATCCTCTAAGGCAAAAGTCAGGGACAGAGTTATCGGTATCAGAAGGCCACAGCAGCAGCGGAGTCCTGTAGCCTCCTGGGAAACCGAACCAGAGATTCAACTATAGAGGCTAATTTTAATGTAGAAATTAAACACTCATCGGTTTAACAGAGGACTGAGGCTAATTCCGCAACTGTAGTCTACCCCAGTCACTTACGCGGTGGTCCAGCTTATCTAGTCCAAGGCAGCTTGATGCTGGATTTGATTTTAATGCCCTAAATCTCAGATCAAATGCTCTTCTCCGGGCCTTTGCTTCAAAGGGCATCTCCCCAGCTTCGGCTCTCAGAGCTATTCCAGACACACACTGAGGAACTCCTAAGATATTGTGTAGGAATCTTAGTAGTGGTTTGTCAGTGTTGTCTGCTACTGCTCTGACCCAAACCCTGGCAGGATATAGCATCTGCCCAACAACTCTACTAATGAATACCTTCACTGCTGCAGGAACATATTGGCCCCCCCAGAGGAACAGTAGACTCTTGAGATGGCTTTAGGTGCATGCCCCATTAAAAATGTTAACACTAAAGCAAGGGACTGGGTTAAAGGGTTAAATGTCCTCTCTCTTCCCTGCATGGCCCCAGAGCAAATGGAGGCTGCAGGAGCCTGCAATGAGCATTGTGCGGACCTTCCCGTCTTCTGTCTGTTCCTTCAACAATTTAACCAGGCAACTTGGTTAAATAGGGGCAGAAAATAGGGGGAATGAGTGGGAAAGGGAGCTGGAACACGTGCAACCCTATGCACACTCCCTCCCAAGTCAGTCCCACTGAATTTAGTGGGGCCTGCTTCTGAATAAACATGCACAAAGACCAACCATACGCAAACGTATAAAGCGCAAGGCCCTACAGGTGAAACTGGACTGGAGATCGTGTTCTGGAAATTCTCACTGCTCCTCCAAAATAAGTGTGGGCTCATGATTTTAAAATGCTCACCCTCTCATTTCAACTAAAAAAAGAAAATCTGCATTTTGATTTTGCTTCTCCTTCATGCAACCTGAACCGACACCAGTCTCTAGTACTGGGACATTTTCTGTCTCCCCCCCCCCCAAATAAAGGATAAAGGTTACACAACATCTATCATCAGCTGTGGATCCACTGCATAAAATGGATCAACAACTTGGGAACACCTCCAATGAAAAAACAACAACAATAAAATTAAAAGTGTCACAGTGACGATTCCCCAAAGAGATTACAGGATGGCCTTTGGACACCCCCATTCTCTGCCTGCTCTGGCTTCCTTTTATCTACCAGGTAGCAACCAGAGCTCTGCTTTTCACCTCTGAACGCCCCCCAAATGGTACACAGAGACTCCCCTCTTTTCCATTACAGCTTCTGTGGTGCCTCCAAGCCTGCTGTTCATCGTCTCCATCTGCCAGGCGCATACGGCAAAGACATGGAGGGGAGATGTGAAGGCAGATGAAATAGTTCTGGCAGGAATTATGCTTCTCACTTGGAAAGGGCTTTGTTTGTTGTTTGCAATCTTTACCCGCAGTCGGCTCCTAAGGTCACCTGCGGCTACACTAAAAACGGAGAGCCAACATAGTATTATGGGCAGAGTTGCAGATTGTGTTTGAATCCTGTCTCTGTTGTGATGCTTGCTGGGGGACCATGGGTTCACCCCACTTCACAGGTTTGTTGTAAGGAGGGGCCGTGGCTCAGTGGCAGACCATCTGCTTGGCATGCAGAAGGTCCCAGGTTCAATCCCTGGCACCTGTAGTTAAAAGAAAAAGCAAGTGAGAGTAGGTGATGTGAAAGACCTCAGCCTGAGACCCTGGAGAGCAGCTGCCAGTCTATGCTGACAGTACTGACTTTGGTGGCCTCCTGGTCTGATTCAGTACGAGGCAGCTCTGTGTGTGTGTGTGTGAGAGAGAGAGAGAGAGAGGGAGGGGAAAGAATGGGTGAGAGAGGCCTGCAGCCTTGCTAAATTTCTTGGTGGGATTAAAATCAAAGTGGTCCTAATAGAAAGGTCTTGAGGCTCATGTAATATCGCAGTTTCAGCTTGGCTTTTCATTGTTGACTAGGGCTTTGGAAATGAATCAATGCTAAGAAAAATCAGAGCATATAGCTCAACAATAATCTATTGTGCTGTCTGGTAAGCAGTCCCGCCACATCCATTGGATATTGATTGAGAAATCAATACCAACTGATTCCTGTTTTACAATTGTTCCTGTTTTACAAAGATGATTTTCCATGCTGTATTCAGGAGAGTTGCCACATCTTGTTTTGTTGCTAATCTTTGGTGGATGGGAGTGACGGGCTTGTGTTCCTAAACGACTGTGACAGAACAGTTAACAGGTGACACTGTATCCCCCCACAAAGCATTCTTTCCTCTCATTTTTACAAGTATGCCGACATTATCACCCTAGAACTAGTGGCCAAGTCCACAATCCTCTTTGTGAGGGGATTTTAATCCAAGAGGATGTGAAATGGGAAGGTACAGCCTGATCTAATCAGATCATGGAAGGTGAGCAGGGTCAGTACTTGGACGTCCGGACCACCAAGGAAGGCTCTGCAGAGGAAGGCAACAGCCAACCACGTCTGAATGTCTCCTGCCCTAAAAAACCCTGGCTGGGGTTGCCATAAGTTGGCTGCATCACGATGGCACCTATATACATATTTATTTAATCCATTAATTAAAGCATTTATTTTCAGCATTTCCTTTTGCTTCAAGGTGGCTTACAATACAGATGTAAAATTGGTCTAAGAGAACAACTGCAGGAATACACAACTTGTCTGCATTTTTCTGATTCCTCTTTCAAATGACTGTGAGACATAGACAAGGCATGCTACTAACTGCATTTATTCATTTTATACCCTGCTTTTCTCTCCAATGGCAGCTGAAAAGCAGCTGAAGACATCCTTCTCCCTCCCTGCCTTGTCCTCATCACAACCACCCTGTCAGTTAGGTCACAGTGAGAGAGACCAAACAGAGTGGGCATTTGAGCTCTGAGCCAGGGGTGTCAAACATGTGGCCCACAGGCTGGATCAGGCCCTTAGAGGACTCCAATTCAGCCCTACTTCCTTTTCCAGTTCTGCTGCTGCCGCCATGTCACAGCTGGCTTTGGCGGTCTCTCTCAGTCGCACAGGAGAGATAGATAGGCAAGCCTCTCCTGTGCAATTGAGTCTGGTAAAGAACTAGCTGAAGTTCCTCCCACTCCTCCTCCCGGGAAAGGGAGGGAACAGCCAGAGCTCACTTCCTGGCCAGGCTGCAGAAGACAAAGGAAAGCCTTTCATTCCTTCCACTGGCTGAGGATCCTCCCTGAAGGGAGGGAGGGAGCAAGAGAGAGCTTGCTTTGCAGGGCTCCCTCAATTGCACGGGAGAAATACCAAGCACCTTTAAGATCAAAAAACTTTTGTGGGCCTTGCTACAGTGTGTGTGTGTTGTTGGGTTCTTTATGCCAGGGCTCTCCTGGGTGCAACTGGGTTCCCTCCCCCTTTTCACTGTATTCATGCCCTCATGATCCAGTCTTTCCCAGTGAGAAAGCAATGTGAACTATTTCAGAGGAGGAATAACAACAAGCCAGTGAGGTGGATTAGGCTGAGAGTGTGTGTCCAGACCAAATTCACCCAGCACATTTCCTTTGTAGGAAGTTGTAGCTATTTCTCTGGGGAAAACTATAGTTCATGCCCTCAGTCTGTGTTAGGATGCCTTCTCATGTTCTTGACCAGCACATGAAGCAACTTATGTACAAAAGGTTGCAGTGCCCAGCCATTTCATGTTTTCTCCTGGGTCCTTGGCTAGGAACACTGAGCATGAGATTTCTGTAATGAATGCCAATAAATCAAAAGTAGGTTTGCAGTTTACAGATACACCTGAACAGCATACTAAAGATTGCTACAGCACAGACATTTTGGTGCAATAATTCAGAGCAAGAGGCGTCAGTGAGCAGAGACTGTTAAATAGACCAAATATTGCAAGAGTGCTAGTGTTTTAAGCATGTTTTATTTAAAGTTTTAAAATTGTGTTTGTGTCCTTTATAAAGTTTATATCTCTGCTACTTGGCATTACATTTTATGACACACATGACTCGGCTCAACAAGGTCTCATTTATGTCAGATCTGGCCCTCATAACAAATGAGTTCGACACCCTTGCTCTAAGCACTACGGCACACTGGCGCTTGTCACCATCCAAGCTTACTTCTTGACAAGAAAAGAGGATTTTTTTCAGACTGCTATGTTGTGGTCCAAGAGGATAGGATAAAGTGGATAAAAATAATAGAGACAGAAAGATTGTCTGAGTTCCCCATCCCTTATTTATCTTGGCCATGTTATCAATGACATTTATCCTGCTGAAAGACTGGGTCACGCATGTTGCCCATTAGTGCCAGTCTCTGTTTTGCTCTAAATGCCCCCAAATGAATTGTTGCATTCTTGAGCTGCAGAACAAGTTAACAACAAAAGGTCCAACCTGACAGATGTAGATGATTGTTTCAAGACAGGAGGTTACACAAGCGTCTCCTTTAACATCCTCGGGAGCGTTCCGCAAACAAAGGGATGAGAAGATTGGTGTGAAATTGCACAATGTACATTGTATCTGCTAAATATTCAAACCAGAAAGGCAGATATGCTGTGAATGGGTACAATCAGAAGAGGGGTGGGGTGGGAGGACTTTATTAGAAAAAAAGGCAGAAGGTCCAGACAGCAAGAGAGAGGCATGGGCCATTATATCATAGAGGGGCCTCAAACTGTGCTGGGCCTATGGGAAATGTTGGAATTTTGTGGAGTGGGCACAAGGGAGAAACAGGAAATGTCCAAGGAATGGAGGGAAGAACATACCTCTAAAGAAGCGTATCTGAGGGTTGCTAGGCACTGTAGGCCAGCCATTAGAGAGGCCAAAGCTCACAGTGAGCTAAAGCTGGCCAGGAAGGCTCACCACAACAAGATAAAAGGGAGGAGCAAACACAAGTTAAAGAAGCCATGGGCCCACTGTTGGGTGAAAATGGAGAAACTCAGACAGAGGACAGAGAGAAAGCAGAAAGGCTCAGTGCCTATTTTGCCTCATTTTTTCCCCTGAAGAAGAGAACAGGCTCATCTAGAGATGGTAGTAGGCAAGGCATGGAGTCCGGGCTGGTGGTTGACATGGGCAGAGAGGTAGTTGAGAAGCACCTGGCTGTACTGAATGAGTACAAATCCTCCGGGCCAGGGGGTATACACCCAAGACTGCTCAAAGAACTTTCTAGAGAGCTTGCAGAGTCTTTGTCCATCATCTTCCCGACCTCTTAGAGGACACAAGACTGGAGGAGGGCAGATGTTATCCCAGTTTTCAAAAAAGGGAGGAGGGATGAACCAAGAAACTATAGACCTGTCAGTCTGACCTCTGTCCCAGGGAAGATACCGGAGCAGATTTTAAAGGGATCAATCTGTGAGCGTCTAAAGGACAACTTGGTGATCTGGGGAAGTCAGCACAGATTTATCCCCAACCAGTCCTGCCAGACCAACCTCATTTCCTTCTTTGATCGCATGACGAGCTTACTAGATCGAGGGAATGTGTTGATGTTGTTTACCTGGGTATCAGTCAGGCTTTTGGCAGGGTTTCCCATGATGGTCTGAGGGGTAAACTAGAAGACTGTGGAATGGACTCTAGGTTAGTTAGGTGGATAGGGAACTGGTTGGAGAACTGTACTCGAAGAGTAGTTGTCAGTGGTATTTCACCTGAATGGAGGGAGGTGTCCAGTGGGGTGCCACAGGGCTTGGTTCTGGGCCCAGTACTCTTCAATATTTTTATCAGTAATCTGGATGAGGGTGAGGAGGGGCTACTCATTAAATTTGCAGATGACACCAAATTGGGAAGAACAGTGAACATACCAGAAGATAGAGATAGAATTCAACACGCTCTGAACACGCTGGAAAAGTGTGAGAACCCTGCTAGATCCAATAAGCCAGGCCTTGATATGAAATAAAGTCCTTTATTTCTTAATGGTCTATTCAGGAACACGTTCAGTGTTAGAGATGACAGTTAGGGGGTGGATGGTCAGATATACAGAATTCAAACAGCAGGATAGAAGCATGACACCAATCAGGGCAATTGCAAAAAGGCGCAAAAACATAACTGTTACTTTCTCACCCAAAAAGGCACCGAACACAATTAGATCAGACTTGGCAAGCCTCTTCCCCCTCTCCCCCAAACCTTCCCATACAACCAGCCACCTGGTACAGATCATTGGGAAAACAACTCAAGGTTACAGATGCTTCTCAGAGAAACAAGAACAAAGGCATGGGAGAAGATGACCAGAGGGGGCAAGAAAGAGCCCACTGATGTGGAGGTTTCACCCTCCCCACCTCCCGGCCGGGAGAAATGACAGGGAACCTGACAAAAAGTGGGTATATGTGAACAAGATGCAATTTAACAAGGATAAGTGCTACACCTGGGTAACACCTGGGTAACAAAAATGAGGAACACACATACTGGATGAGGGATACACTTCTGAGTAGCAGTGTGTGTGAACAAGATCTTGGGGTACGGGTTGACTGAAAGTTAAATATGAGCAGCCAGTGTGATGCAGCAACAAAAAGGGCTAATGTGATCTTGGGGTGTATCAACAGATTTCATAGTCCCACTGTACACTGCTTTGGTCAGGCTGCACCCAGAGTATTGTGTGCAGTTCTGGAGGCCTCACTTCAAAAAGAATGTGGACAGAATGGAGTGGGTCCAGAGGAGAGCGACAAGGATTATTGGGGGCCTGGAGACCAAGAAGCCCTATGAGGAGAGGCTGAGGGGAATGGTTAGTCTGGAGAAGAGGAGGTTGAGGGGGGACATGATGGCTCTCTTAAAGTATTTGAAGGGCTGTCACTTAGAGCTGTTCCTGTTGGCAGCAGAGGAGAGGACTCGTAATCATGGGTTTAAATTAAAGGTGGGAAGGTACAGGCTGGATCTTAGGGAAAACGTTTTGACAGTAAGAGTTGTGCAACTGTGGAATCAGCTGCCTTGGGAGGTGGTGGTGAGCTTTCTCTCACTGGCAGTCTTTAAGCAGCAGTCTTCCAACTCTATGATTCCAAACTTTAGATCTGGGTGGAGCTGAATCCGTCCTATACATGTGTCTCAGTTGCTGCTCCCTCCATCCGCAATACCATGGCCGGGCTGATTCCTAAGTTGCCCCATCATATTCAGCACTCAGTACAAGAAATGACAACCTAACCTCCTTCCTCACCTCCCACTAACATGGTGTGAATGCTCCCTTTAAGCTGTGGAGTCTTGTGAGCAAAAATTCTTCTTTGTCAGCTACTCGCAGTGGCATAAATTAGTTTGCTCTGGAGCCCTCCTTCCTGAGCTAAGACAAAAATGTGTGAGTCAGAGGCTAAAAAGCTGCACTAGCTCACACTAACTCAGCTTAGAGGGAACACTGTAGAACTGAAACACAGCAGGTGCTGAGGGATTTCAGATCTGGATTTTCCCAGGCCAGGTTCACAACCCTGCCAAGTAGACCACAATAAGCTGCCTAATATTGAATCAGACCCTTGGTCCATCAAAGCCAGTATTGTCTCCAGGGTCTCAGATAGAGATTTCTCACACCACCTTATCCTTTTAACTGGAGAGGGCAGGGATGGAACCTGGGATCTTCTTCATGCAAAGCAGATGCTCTGCCACTGAGCCACAACCATTCCCTACACTGAAGGGGACAGATATTCAACAGGGGGTGGCAGTTGCCTTTCAGCCTGGCCAGGGACTGTGTGGCAGGCTGGAGTCCTGGTGGAACCCAGGTTAGGAGAACTGAATGCCTATATTCAGGCTAGGCTGGTGAGCGCTTCCTTCAGTCACAGTGAGGACTTCATGCAATAGAGAGGCAATAATGTCCCCTTCAGATGTCGATTCAAAGCATGCAGGAATGAGAACACCAGGAAATGTGATTAACCCCAATGCCCGGTTCCCGCTGGTGTTAGGAAGCCTTTGGCTGTGTGCACATGACCCTTACATCCAGTGGAGCAAGGGGGTGGTGCGTTTTGTGGATCCAGGGAAGAGTGAGGGGGGAGGGAAGGGCTTCTCCCCGGGCCGGCGGCGCTTGCTGCGGCCCAGGAAGAGTGAGGGGGGAGGGATGGGCTTCTCCCCGGGCCAGCGGCACTTGCCGCGGCCCAGAAAAGGTGAGGGGGGAGGGATGGGTTTTTACCCGGGCTGGCGGTGCTTGCCGCGGCCCGGGAAGAGTGAGGGGGGGGGAGGGATGGGCTTTTCCCTGGGCTGGCGGCAGCCTGCTGCGGCCCGGGAAGGGTGAACGGAGGGGAGGCTTTCTTCCGGAGCGTGGGCCGGGAAAGCAAGCCGAAGCGCAGGCCAGGAAAGCGAGCTGGGGGCGGGGCTTTGTTATGTGCCCGCTCCCCCGGCCCCCTCTCTACCGGAGCGGCGCCCCGGCATGCCCCGGCCCCAATGGAGCCCTGGAGAGGGGGATGAACCTAAGACGGCATTCAGCACACCCCTGGGGAAATTTGAACACCTTGTTATGCCATTTGGCCTTCAGGGGGCGCCTGGAGTTTTTATGAACCTGATCAATGAAGTGCTACACCAGCACTTATTCCAGGGGGCGCTAGTGTACTTAGATGACATTCTTCTGTATTCCCCTGACAGGGAATCACACATCAAATTGGTGAGGGAGGTTCTCCAGACCCTTCTGGAGCATAGGCTATTTGTTAAGTTGTCTAAATGCGATTTCCACAAGGAGGAAGTGGATTTCCTGGGCTGTCGCATTTCCCAGAGAGGGTTGGAGATGGATTCAAAGAAATTAGCAGATGTGGTGGGGTGGGAAGCACCTACCCCCCGACGCCAGCTCCAATCATTCCTCGGATTCTGTAATTTTCATAGAGATTTCATCTCAAATTTCGCCCAGGTAACTCTCCCACTCACTGACTTGCTGAAAACAAAGGGGAAAGGTGTGGAGAGTACAAAGCCTGGGGCATAGTTAAACTGGACAGCTGAATGTCAGCAGACATTTGAGACGCTTAAAAAGTTGTTCACTTCTGAGCCAGTGCTTGCCCACCCCGATGAGAATAAGAAATTCATTGTCCAAGTGGACGCATCAGATGTCGTGATGAGAGCGGCTATCTTGCAAGAGGGGGTGGATGGGCAACTCCACCCCCTGGCTTACATTTCTGTTCAACACTACGGAGCTAAATTGGTCAGTGTGGGACAAGGAAGCCACAGCTATTAAATTAGCTTTGTCGATGTGGCATCATTGGTTGGAGGGGGCGCGGGTTGCATTTGAGGTTTGGACTGACCATAAGAATCTAGAGGCACTGCACCCCCCCTGAAGCCTCAATGCCAAACAGCTCAGGTGGGTGGAGTTTTTCTCCAAGTTCCATTTTACCCTCCACCATCTCCCTGGGAAATCAAACTTTTTGGCTGATGTCCTGTCCCGCCTCCCCCAACATGCAAGCCAGAGTGAAGATGTGATTGACTCTATGTTCACACCCTCACAATTGGGTGGGGTGGTACTGACCCGCAACCAGGTGAGAGTGAGGGGGGAGAAGGAGGTGTTTTCATGGAACACCAGATTCAAGGATGCTGTGTCTGATGAAGACCGGGAGGAGCTCACCTCCTCGCAGGGGGTGGAAGAACACGAAGATGGCTGCTGATATAAGGGGTTCATAGTCTTCGTGCCCATTTCTATGCGGGGGGAGGTGATGCACTGGGGGCATGAATCAAAACTAGCTGGACATTTTGGGTTTCTGAAGTCTTTGCATTTACTGCAACACCAGTTCTGGTGGCCGCATATGAGGGCAGACATTTCCCAATATGTTACCTCGTGCCCTACCTGTCTCATGTGCAAATGACGAGGGGGTAAACCCCCTGGCCTGTTGAAACCTTTAGAAACCCCATCTAGGCCATGGGAGGTGATTTTGATGGATTTCATCACTGACTTGCCCCCCAGCAAGGGCAATACTGTTATTTGGATGGTGGTAGATTCTTTTTCGAAGCAGGCGTATTTTGTTCCATTCAAACAGCTGTCCACTGCTAAGGCTTTAGCAAAGATGTTTATGCACCACATTGTTAAACTACACTGTTTTCCGAGGAAGGTAATTTCGGACAGAGGATCGCAGTTTGTTGCCAAGTTCTGGAAAGAACTTTTGCTCCTGTTGGACATTGAACATGGACTCAGTACCACTTATCACCCAGAAACAGATGGCCAATCAGAGAGAATTAACCAAACACTGGAGCAATCTCTCAGGTGCTTCACCAATTAACAGGATGATTGGGTGGACTTGTTACCATATGCAGAATACAGCTACAACAACTCGGTGCATTCTTCCACTGGGGTCTCCCCTTTCATGGCTTTGTATGGTTACGAGGGGAGGCCCCTCCCCGTGATGTCTGATGACATCCCTAGGAATGGGGGGTACTTGCGTGAGTGGTGGCACGGTCTGCAGGACCAATGGGGGGCGATTCATGAGGCCCTGGATAAAGCCAAAGCTGATTATAAAACTCAGGCTGACAAGCACCGGGTGGAGCCTTGGGACATAAATCCGGGTGATTGTGTGTATTTGTCCACCAAGAACTTAAAAGGGCTGCAACCCAGTAGAAAGCTGGGTTGGCGTTATGTGGGTCCTTTCCCGGTTGTGCGTAAAATCAACAAAGTGACTGTTGAATTGGCCTTGCCTAAATCCCTTCGGGGCATTCATCCAATTGTTCATTTCAGCCTCCTGAAGCGGGATCCTGGACCGAATGCCTGGCGCCCTCATTCCCCAGCCCCCCCACCTCTGATTCTGAATGGCGAACTGCATCACGAGGTGGCTCAGGTCCTGGACTCTAGAATACGGCATGGCCGACTTTTCTATTTGATTAGGTGGAAGGATTTTGGTCCTGAGGAAAATGAATGGGTCCAGGATTGCCATGTCGATGCCCCTGAATTATTACATGCTTTCCACTCCTTGCACCCTTTGAAGCCGGGGGGGGGGGGCTCTTTAGGGGGCAGTATGTCAGCTAGGCTGTCATAACTAAAAGGAGGGGAGAGAGGGAGATGCTGCTATGAGGCAAAGGGGGGGGAGAGAAGGTTTGGTGTAATTGCTGTTGTAAACTCTGGAATGACACCAAACCTTCTCCTAACATTTGCCCGTTTACATAAGATCTTGGGTTTCTCTGGTGAGTCTCCCACCTGAATGTTGAAGCCGTTATTCTCAGCGCAAGGGTACCGGGGCACTCATTGGCTTGTAGCCAGCTGACACCCCAGTTTGAACTGTGTACATAATCCCATCCCCGCCTCCCCACTTTAGTCTGAACACAGAAGTGCTTAGGGAATGTCTTAGAAATACTGATTCCAATAAACTGAACCTACTTAAGGACCATTGTTGAGTGCTGATTTACTAGGGAACCTGACAGGAAACTGCCTTACTTACATGTAAGGTCATATTTGTAAAAGGGAAAGCTAGCTAAATGAGGCTGGTATTTACTGACATTTGGCTGGTTTCATGTTGCTAATTTTCCATGGGGAGGCGGCTTAATGCTCGGCACTCCAGGTGCAGGCAGGTGCTCCCTCTTGTGAATGAACGGCTTGCAGGGGCTTTGGTGTGAGACTATGTGGGGTGGCAGAGGAGAGGGCCAGAAAAGAAAGATGATCCTCCCTCAAAAGCCCTCTGCGCTGGCCCTGAAATAACCGTCAAGGCCCCAGCCACCCGATTCAAGAAATCCAAGGGTCAAATCTGATGTCATCACAAAGATCGAAGAATCAATCCCGCACTATTTTTAAAATCTTTAAAACTGCAATCCTGATGTGGACTGGCACCGTGAGAATGGGGTGGGGTGGGGAGATTGAACACTTTCTCCCTGTCTTCATGGTCTGAAACACACACAGTGCTATTTGTTGACCTGATGGGCAAAAATACCAGCAGAGAAAGAATAATTCATTCATTTGGTAACATCCTCTGATGTGTGTAAAAAGGATCAAACTGGCTAAGATATAATGTAACTTTCTGCTGATCTTGGCAGCAGAGTTTAAGTTAGTTACAGGGTTGCTGCTCCCTCACAGACAGGGTTTCGGTTATTAAAACCAGACACACAGTTTCTAACACTGCTTTGTTAATTATACAGCAACTTATCAACTTGAAGACGAAAACTAATCCTAATGGAATAGTTTCCCTCCACACCCTATAATTTTCTGTAGGTCAGCTATCCAGATGGTTCATAAAGGTGCAGTATAGTATATTAAGTAATGCTGTAATTTTAAATATTTCAGGGGGGTTCTGGTTTCTGGTGTGAGACTGCAGGACACTCAAGACTGTGCTCTGTATTTGTGTTTTTTTCTTATAGAATTAGCTCTATTTTTGGCCTAGTACAGGGGTGGGCAAATAGCGGCCCGGGGGCCACATGCAGCCCGCCACAGAGTTTTTTGCAGCCCGCCAAGACAGTGAGCCACGTGGTGAGATAGGGTACATTTGTCTCATTAAACTGATTCTAAAATTAAATATGCTTGCAGCTATAGATGATATGAAATTAGCACAATAAATAAATTGAATAAAACTACCACTATTTTATTTAATTTATACTTATTGATTTTTATGATACAATTTATACCTTTTCTGAAATGCAAAGTTAACTAATGAATGCAATCATTTTAAAAGTTGCGGCCCTTCGCTAACCTCCGCTCCCACAAAGTGGCCCCCGAGCCAAAACAATTGCCCACCCCTGGCCTAGTAGATTGGTCTTATTTTTGTTGCTTTATTTTACTTGCTTTTTTCAAGTTCTTATTTTTGTTCTCTAACTTTAATGGCAGTCTTAGGTTTCCTCCCCCCCCATTCCTTATCTCCTTCCCCCTTTGCTTAAGCGTGTGTGTGTGTGTTTGTGAGTGTGTGTGTGTGTGTGTGAGAGAGAGAGATTAAGAGTTTGACTGCTGACTGCTTTCTTTTATTTATCATATCTTTGTCACTTTTTCTCCCTTCAGAGGATTTTTCTTTTTCTCTTTTCTTTTTTTGTGTTATTTGTTTTGTGTTGTATCCGATTAGGCTGTCCTTGAGCCTTCTGGCAGGGGCTTAGCTGAGAGGGCTGTTTTACACTGAGCATTTTTATCATTAGTATTCTTTATGGCGGCTTCTGCCTTTGCAGCTGTGTCCCCCGCCCAACCAGAAGTAGAAAGCTGGGGTGTTGGCCCTAGCAGGTGTAAAACAGCACTTCAATTGTTTTAGCGCTTGCAAGATGCTAAAGAGAGTTTATTGTATTAGGAATTGTATTAAGGAATTTAAGGAAAGTATTGAGGGTTTTATGAAATTTTATAGAATTTTAATAAGAAGAGGGGGATATATACAAGTTAACCAATAATTAATGTTTTTGTAACATAAAGTAAAACTAATTTTTTACCTTGAACCAATTTCGATTAAAATATTAAGTACTAGCCTGATATCCGTGCTTCGCTACGGTATTTAAGTTCCATAAATCCAGTTATAATACTGTTGATGTGAAGTTTGAAATGTAAGATTTGTTGTAGGAACTCTAATGGAGAAGGCTAGTGTAAAAAATGAAGTGAGGCTTTTTCTCTCTCTCTCTATTGAAGGACCTCTCTGTAGACCACATTGGTGGTTCTGCCCTCAGGTGCTGGGATCACCAGGCTGCTTGGGGAGCTCTCTCTGGAGTAGGCCACATAGCACATAGCATTTAAGAAGCAGTCATCTGTTAAGTCTACTCCTGCCACCTTCCATGAAAGGGATGGCCTTTCTACTGGTGTTCCTGGATTGTTTTTCACATATGGAGACTGTGTTGTTCTGAGCGCCTCAGGGTGATCTTGCTGGTACTTGGTCTGCGCAGCTCAGTGCCCCGCAGGAGTACTGTGTGCAAATGTCTTTGCTGCATACCTAAGTTGCCTCCTCCTTGTAGTGTTAAAGTACCCTGGCCCTGCTCCGACACCTGTCAGACAGCCACCTGTTAGGTGTGGGAGGTGAGAGGGAGTGTGTTGGAAGCCACCGGAGAGGCTGGGCCAGCAGCATCGCTGCACCTCACAGGTGGCTGTTGGCCACTCCTGATCTCCTCAACCGCCATTGGCTCTCTGCAGTCTCCTGCTACTGTTTTTTTCTTTTAACCTCAGAATGCTGAGCTCTGCAGCTGACCAATCAGAGAGTGGGGGGTGTAAGGAGGCAGCCACATAGGAATCAATGGGGGGAGCACATTCCCCCCTTTTGACCCCCTTAGGGGGTCCCTTCTTAGTGGGCACATTCTTAGTAAGCTCCTACGCCACGGTAGGAGCGCTCTCCCCGAATTTGGTGCTTCTAGGTCCAGCAGTTCGGCCTGGGCATTGATTTTACAGTGAGGGGGAGTTTCTTTTAAATATATATGTGGGTAAAAAGGGGCCCAATTGTGGATAATTCCCCAGAACCAGAACCAGTTTAAACAAAGAGACTGGATGCATTTCTGTCTCCTAAAACTTCTACTGCCTTTCCTTTCCCTGTAACTTCACTGCCAACAAGCCATATGTTGGAGTAATTTACGAGTAATTTGCGAATCTTCTGTGACTCCCATGAATATTTCTGAAGCTTTAGATGTGGACATTCCAGACCCTTCTTCTAACTCTTTGTCTGAGACAGGGAATTGCAAGCCTTCACCCCAAAGGCAGATCAACACTTCACTGCATGAGGATGACAACTGTTGGAGGAAGGTCTTTTATTCCCAAGCATTCATAAAACAGACATTCTTGATAGCCAAAGTTTTAAACAATTTTACAAGGAATTGGATATAGTTGCAGGTAATCTGGTTGAACTGAAACCTCTTTATAGAAAGGCCAATTATATTTATAAAGACTTTGATTTGCTGCAGCATTGTAATTTGAAAGAAAGAGAAAAGAATAATTCTGGAATTGTTAGAAAATATGAATACCGACCAATTTATTGTGAATTCAGCTCCTTGGTTCAAAACGCACCCCAGGTGTTTCAATATTCCCTAAAAATGGTAAACTCCCAGTGTGGAACAAGAAGTGGTTAATATTAAAAAAAAAAACCCTTCTTACTACCTGGGCACCCTTTCTATAGAACTGATTTAAAATAATTCTCAATCCCCACCAACTCTTAGCCAAGAGTATGCGTCTTGTTAACCTTCCATTCAGATAAAATTCCATCTATAATCTAGAATAAGAGACAAAAATGTGCAGAGAATCAAATACACATTCAAAAGGTCTTTAGAACGCCATCTATTTGCATTCAAGGGGTCTTTAGCACGTCATCTATTTGCCCTTTGGTGAGATCTGTCAGTGACATACATGACAGCAGACCTCCTGATCAAATCATGGAAGCAGATAAAGCCCCTCAATGATCTAAATGTTTCACTGAAACCTCAGACCAATAGTTAAAACAACTTCTTTGAAGATGCCCTTTTTGAGTCTTATAAAGCCATGAAGGACCATATGGTAACTCACTTGGATTCCTTGTGAGGAAAGTGGGAACCGCTGCATGATAAACTTCATGTGCATTATGAGACATCGCTCTCACATAGGCAGTAGTCCAAGAGATGTGGTCTCTTGGGACAATAACACTGCCTGGGGGTATCCATCGTAGAAGGGGGCCAACAGGGCAAATCTTAGAGGGAGGCCAAAAAGTGCTTCAGCGAGTTTGTTTGCAGAGAGGGCTATGACAATTCAATTCAAAGTCCATACTGGTTGATTCTTCAGTAGCTCAAGCCTCTTTAGTTTCTGTTTGTTAGCCGGATTGCTTTAATTTACGTTCAGCAATTGGCGTAATAATGGGTTCTTGCCAACTATACCAAGGTCCCGCTCCCTCCAGGAGTTTCCAGTAAATAGGCGTGGAGGCTGAGTGGTTTCTTTGAATAATGTTTACTAAAAGATGTTGTTCAAGCATACAAGGAATAATAATAAAAACCACATACACACAAGATCTAAGGAAATTAGACAGAAAATAGCACTGTTGCATGAGCAGGAATATCGTTGAGGGGGGGAGTTACGTTACCTGTCTTGATAGTGGGTGAATCACTTCCACGAGAAGATTGAGGAGGGATGAATGGAAAAATAGGGGGAACGAGATCTGAACCTGCAGATACACGCTCCAGTCCTGGCTGCGCAAACCAGGGATTAAAGATGGAGGCAAGGTACTGGGTATAGCAAGCTGGACATGAGAGGTTGGTAAGAAGATAGGGGTCGAAGATGGCTAGGGGTGAGCTAAGCTAAACTGTCTCTGTTGTGCAAGATCAGGTGGCATTGGGGTGGGCTGCGCTGACCACATCCCATTGTCACACCCACTAGGTTGTCCGTCCTTTCTAGTCTTTCTATTGGTCAGTGTCATAGCAATGAGGGGGCAGGAAGGAGTGGACAATATTGCAAATCTAGGTGCTAATCAGGATCTAACACTTGGGCCATCTGGTCGGTCTTCTTGGCGCCAATCTCTGATCTCGGGACGGCTTCAGCCAGGTCACTTGATGGACGACGATTAGTTGCTGGGCAACCTAATCTCTTACTGGAACTCTGGGGGCAGGTGTGAAGGGGCCAGCGTAATGGAGAAAAGGACTCTTTGAAATGGAGTCTTGGCTTCCTTGATGGTGGGAGCATGTGAAGTAGATGTGAGAGCTCTTTGATATGGAATCTGGTTTCCATGCAAGTGTGAACTCTGAAGGAAGTCTCCCACTGTGGGCTGGAGCCTCTCGTAGCAATAGAGAGTGCTTTTGCCTTAGGCAGAAAACCAACCCCAAAGGTCAAACTTATTACTTTAAAGTTCATAAGAGCATATAATATGCCTTGCTGGCTTACATGTTGGTTGATTTCAGTTAATTGTAGTAAATGTTTACACGTATTGGACCCTCTATTGAGGCCATTCAGGTTTCAGCTTCCTACTTGATAGACATTCCACTTCTTGAGTCTTTATTGGGCCAATGATCCTCTATAGATAGTACCTTAAATTCTAGTGGTCCCTTCTTAATAATATATATAGCCCAGTTCAGTTTGACTATCTATCTGTTAAGGGGGATAGTTCAGATTTGGGATGGTGGTTCAACTGCCTCCCACAGTTCTAAGGCCATAATGTAGAGAGTTCACATAACTGATACACTTTTTGCCCTCTTCTGAGGAAGGTATACAATGAGTGACTGGTCCACAGCCTTGCTATGATTTTTTAAAATTCTCCTTGTTCATCAGTTTTCATTTTTGTTCCATCATTTGCCTTGCAAATTTTTTTTGGCTTTGTACGGAGAAGGAATTTGAATGTTTCATAATCTGATGCCCTAACCACTGTACCACATCACCTTTCTGAACATCCCTGTGAAAATGCCAGAGGGGGCGAAATGCTCATAATCTCTGGTACACTTTTTTCGAGGCTACAGTTGACTCAAGGGCTGAACCCTTGAGCTGGTGAGGTCCTTTCCCGTCTTAGCTTCTGCCTCCAGACTTACAATTAACCTTAGTTGACTCAAAATCAGCTGTACAGCCCCTGATTGAGTGAAAACGCCTCTCCTCCCCATTTTTTACTCTGTAGCCATTCTTTCAAGTATTTTGATCCTCCTGGCAAATGGTATGACATTATTGATTCACTCTCTGCTGCAAAGACTTGGAATCTCATCTGCAAAGGCATTACTCTTTATTGCTCCAATAATTTTACTTTGGAGGACAGAGAAGTCCTTTTTTGTTTCCTCTCCCTCCCTTTAGTATTTAGCTTTAAATTTTTTATGTGCTCTCAAGTGAAATATAAGCTGTTTGCAGAAATGCACCTGGAGTTATCAGAAATCCAAGCTTTTCTGAGGTCCAAGTCTGCTCCCATCCCTAAGCCATCTACAACCCCACGCACAAAATAAAAAGATAGAACGTGCACGGACAAGCATAGCTTCCATGCCAGGTTTTACAGTGAGTAGTTAGGGACTTAGGATCAGTGAACCCAGTGGGATCTAATCCAGGATGAATTAAATCGAAGAAGAAGAGACCAGATTTATACTTTGCCCTTCACTACCTGAAGTGGCTTACAAGCTCCTTTCCCTGTGAGGTGGGTGGGGCTGAGAGAGCTCTGAGGGAATGGCTCATTAGAGAAGGAAGGTCACACCAGCAGCTGTGCATGGAGGAGTGGGGAGTCAGACCCAGTTCTCCCAGATTAGAGTTCACACTCCTAACTACTGCACCAAACTGGCCAATAGGATTACTTTTTTGGTAGCAGCACATGTCAAGATGCAGACTGGACATGGGGAAGACCAGATTTTAAAAGCCAGTTGATTTTATCTGTGTGTCTTCCATTTGCAACCTACCCGAGGGTCCCAACTATTTGTTTGAAGATCACTGCCATAGTTAACCAATTCTCCATTCTCTATTTGGGAAAATGAATCTCACATTAATTATGGGGATATGGCTTGACTGATGAACTTTTTAAAAAAATAACAGCATGTATTTTTAGACTGCATAGCTCATTACTGTAACTATGGGGCAATTTCAGGAATACGTTTAGCATTTAAGATGATCCTGGCTGTAAAGGTGACAGCTGTTTAAACCACACTCCCTAATCTGACAGCCGGCTGCACTTTTCATAAATCAGTTCTAGGAACAGCTCAGAAGCCACAAGAGCTAACTATGGCAACAGAAGGTCTTTCAGCGGCAGATAAACAAAAAGAAATGATTTCTTCTTCCACGGACGCGCTCCTTCCTAACTTTAATGTGGAAACATTATCAAAATTTGTGACAATTCTGGATCAATTTGATTGTTTCCATTTCTTTTATGGTTTTCTCCATACTCAGGATAAAATCATGGTCATGAATGCCCGTTTTGGCACCAACTGTGTGAAAATGGCAGCAAAGAAACAGACAAAAATGGGGGAATTCCCAATGAAACCAAAAATTTAGAGCCAGAAAGACTCACGCACATACCCTTTGTCTCTTTGATATCGGTCGGGATGACTAGGAGTAAAGAAGTTCAGGATTTATTTCCCATGGGCTGCACCCAACCCTCTGGAGGGCTGGCCTTCGGGCAAGGAGCCCTGAATCCTCAAGCCTCCTTACCTGGCTGGAAGTCCTTGGGAGACCAGTGCCCCCTTGTGGCTGCATGCACCCAGTGCTTACATATCAGCAACCACCAAATTCAGGAGCATCGGATGACTTCCTCTGTGGGTATGCACCATAAAACTGTCTACTGCACTACAGATCAAACACAGACACACACTCCAAAGATCACAGCCACTGAAGTCAATGGGCTTTGTTCAGGATTGCACTGTAAATCAATTGACCTTCCCTTTCTCCTAAGGCCACCTGCTGATTTTCTTATTTATTTATTTATTTCGATTGATATCCCGCCTAGCCAGCGAACCGGCTCTAGGCGGCTAACAACATAAAATCATTCAGGTACAAAGTTAAAACACAGCGTATAAAATTGATTCATATTAAAATACAACAAACAATCAGATCACAGATGGCAGCAAACAAACCAGCACCAAATACTAGCCACTAACTTATGCTCAGCCAGGAGGCTTCCACCGTAGATGTTCTGGAGATGGTTCATCACGCCATCTATTAAGGGCCATTCTTCTGGCAAGAAGTAAAATTAGTTAATACCAGGGGTCATTTTGAGCAGGAGCTCAGGGGAGCTCAGCTCCAGGAGTTGGTGCCAGCCCCCCCCCGGGCTGGGGAATGGCTGCAGCAAAATGACCCCGTCCCCTGGAAAGGTCCTTGTTCCTCCGACCAGCCTTCTGAAGGCTTCAGCCACCACTGAAGCTATCCTCCCAGAATAGGGGCATTTCTGAGGCTTGGATTAGTAACTGTCCCCTTTCTGCCAGCTCTTTCTTTCTTTCTTTCTTTCTTTCTTTCTTTCTTTCTTTCTTTCTTTCTTTCTTTCTTTCTTTCTTTCTTTCTTTCTTTCTTTCTCTAGCTCTCGCTGGCTGCGGTCACATGGCACGGGATTCCCAGTTAAAATCCTGCTTGGATTTTTATCGGTTTTTTTCTTCCGGGTTGGGATATTTACATTCCGGGTTGGGATGTTTACATCCCAATCCTGGCGGCGGTGGCAGGGGGCACCCTTCCTGCTCACAGGAGAGCGCTCTACACCCCCCTCTGCCACCACTGCCATCGCCTCCACCAGCAGACCCATCCTGGCTTCCTGGCTCACCCCGCGCTCTGATCCAGGCTCTGAGCCTTGCTGGTTGCTGCCTACTAATTTTTTGGATAAGAGATGCGAGGGGGGGGGGGGCTAGGCAGCAGCAGCCGGCGGGGTTCGGGGCTGGGAGTGGAGTGCGAGTTTCCATTTTTGCACTTGGGTGCTTGAATGCCCAAGCTTCCAACTGCAAAAACAGGGGGGAAAAAACAGGGACGGACGATCTGAACTGCCCTCTCTCACAAACATTGCGAGAGAGAGCTGTTCAGATTGACTCACTCAGGCATCCCTTCCGCTAAAACCCAGAAAATACTAGTTTTTCCAGGGGTCCTTTAAAGCGGGAGAAAAGGGGAAGCGTTGTGTGAGTGAGCGAGCTTTGGAGCAGGATCTGGATGAACGGGCACGTAAAGAGCGAGAGCATACAGCTCTAATTCCCACTCTTAAGTCCCGTGTAACCACGGCCTCTCTCTTGCCTTCTGACATACTTCCGGTGATGTCAAGTGGTGTAGCATATGCAAATAAGTTATGCTAATGAGTTATGCTAATGAGCTCTTGCGCCTCTTTTTCTACGAAATGACCCCTGGTTAATACAGATTTATAAAATTACTCAGGATATTATTAAAGCCCTCTCATGTAATGTGCCGCAATTTTGCCAAGTCTGATTAAATGAGGATTAAATGCCATTCCACAGTCTGGGACATACGACACAAAAAAACACAGATCCAGGTGGTCAGCCATGTTGGTCTGAAGCAGCAGAACACAGTTTGAGTCCAGGGTCACTTTGAAGACCAACAAAGTTTTAATCTGAGTATAAACTTTTGTGTGCATGCACACTTCATCAGATACAGTGAAACAGGAGTCTCCAGTGTAATGACATACAGGCAGAGGAACAAAGTCCAGTGGCAGCTTTAAGATCAGCAAAGTTTTAGTCAAGGCACAAGCTTTTGTGTGCAAGAGCAATTCTTCAGATGCTGCTCTTGAATATAGCTGCCCACTTGAATATAGGTAGAGGGTGAGGAGGTTGTTGTCAGGAAGGGCCAATTTGAGTCAAGATGCATAAGTAACTGAGCAGTAAATATAGCTAAGACTGGATGAAGGCAATTGCCTGACCACAAAGGGTCTTGCCAATTGCCTTCATCCAGTCTTAGCTATATTTACTGCTCAGTTACTTATGCGTCTTGACTCTAATTGGCCCTTCCTGACAACAACCTCCTCACCCTCTACCTAGACGTAATGGGTGGTGACTCCTGTTTCAAAGTATTTGAGGAAGTGTGCATGCACACACAAGCTTATACCCAGAATAAAACATTCTTGGTCTTCCAGGTGCCACTGGACTCAAACTTTGTTACATACCACATAGCAGAACAGGTAGCAGCTCCTGATTACAAAAAGGAACAGCTAATTTATTGATTGATTGATTGATTGATTGATTGATTGCGATTTATATCCCGCCCTCCCCGTCATATGGCGGGCTCAGGGCAGCTAACAGCAAAATCAACAGTAGCAAATACAATATCTTAAAAACATTAAAACATATAAAACAACATAAACATCATACAGATGGTGTATCTTCAGCTTGGCATATCAAAGCAGCACCCAGATGTAATAACTGTAAACGGTCACACAGACTGGCGGATAAAATCAGGCCAGGGTCAAGATGTATACATTAGGGGGCCCCTACTTAAACGCCTGGTGGAAGAGCTCTGTCTTGCAGGCCCTGCGGAATTGTAAAAGAAAGCTAAGGAATCTTTGGCTATAAGAACACAAATGCCACACAGCACGAGTGGCAGTCCAGTAAGTATGTGGGTCCAAGGCCTTGAAGGGTTTTAAAGTTAAGAACCAGCACCTTGAATTGAGCCCAGGCAGACAGCCAACACAGCATTCTGAAGATGGGCATAAAATGACCATAGTGGGCCCTAGGGCTGCCAAGTCCAACTTGGGAAATATCTGAGGACTTTGGGGGTGGAGCCAGGAGACTTTGGGGGTGGAGCCAGGAGAAAGGAAGTTACATCATTTTGTGATGTCACATCCTGTGATGTTGCTTCCACATGCTGACACATGAACTCATGAAGTTTCCTAATACTGAATCAGGCCATTGGTCCATCAAGGTCAGTATTGACTACTCAGACTGGTAGTGGCTCTCCAGGGTCTCAGGCTGAGATCTTTAATGTCACCTATTACCTGATCCTTTTTTAGCTGAAGAGGCTGATACCTCCTGCATGTCAAGCAGATGCTCTATCACTGAGCAACGGCCCTACTGAATCCTTCCTCATCTCGGCAGAATATGAAGCACTAAGTGCTACACAAGTGCTAAATATGATTTTCATATCATAAGAACAGGAGAGAAGCCACAGTGGATTGGGCCAACAGCCCACCCAGTACAACACTCTGTGGCCAAAAATACTAGGTGCCCTCAGGAGGTCCAGCAGCGGGGCCAGAACTCCAGAAGCCCTCCCACTGTTGCCCCCCAAGCACCAAGAATGCAGAGCATCACTGCCCCAGACAAAGTGTTCCATTTAGACCTTGTGGCTAATAATAGCCACTGATAGACCTCTGCTGGATGGGGACAGAGAGAGAGACAGACAGACAGACAGACAGAAAAAAGAAAGAAAGAAAGGGGGAGAGAGAGAGAGAGAAGGAAAAGAGCTAGCAGATCCCAGCGGCTTACCCCAGCAGCTTACTGTCAGAATCTGCTGATTCAGACATAGTATTTTCCCAATTCTGACAGTTGTGCCTTGTTCATTCTCTCTTGTCATATCTTTTTATTATGTATGTCTTTAAGGTTACCATGTATGCCATATTGTAGATGCCATATTGTAGTGCTTGACCAGGCCTGGGTTTTTGTAACTGTTAAAGCGGGAGGGTGACACCTGCATTGTATGGGAACAATGAGCCTCTCACACCATTTGCCTCCGCATTCCATAGACCCGGCTGGGACTTCAAGGGAGGATGCGTTTCATCTCTTATCACATGCAAAAGCCTTGAGGCCATGGATTGTTATGTGAACTGGTAACATCTGAAGGGTCTGGTTGGGATGGAAATTTACTGCTTAACACCTCACTTTCTTTCCTGTGGGAACCAAACGGTCAGAGCCTCTTTTTGCCCGCCGTTTTTCTCCTATAGTGATTGGCTACCTATGGGTAATTCAAACTCCTTGGAAAGGTATAATAGACCTTCCTGTATTATCTGTCTCATCTCTGACAATAATCCGAGAAGCTATACTAATGTAGAGATTGGAAATAAAGAACTCTGGTTTACCAACCAAGATCTGATCCTTGACTACTTTGCGCAGAACTCTCACAGATTGTCAGAGATCTGTGACTGGGACTTAGCCGTTCCTGACCATGTCGGACGACGGCACGGTTCCCACCCCTACTACCCCCGAGGATACACCAACCACCCCGGTGGACCAGGGGAACGGTGGTGGAGGCGGCGGAGGGGAGCCCGAAGTACCGGTGACTACGATTCAGGGGGCTCACTACATCCCGCGCCTACCTCCTCTTCAGAGCGTGACCCCGAAGTATGCCTGGAGTCAGTTCGGTCGTGGGACCGTCGATTCCTGGGTGCACGATCGGAAAGGGGCACGGGTTTCGTTCCCGGGCGATCAACTCGACCGTGGGAGGCCGAGCTACCTGGGAGAAGACCGCGAGCCGATCTACGGAGGAGATCCGCGTCGCCCGTCCATGGAAGGAGAGAGGACCGGACCGTATGGGCCCGATCCGTACCGGGAAGACCAGATGCAATCCCTCGACCGGATGATGGGAGATTTGCGGTTCCAGCTTACCACCGAGCTGCGAGAGCTGGCCCTCGATCTCCAGTACCAGTTTTGGGATGCCATGAGGGCTATGCAAGAGGCCCTACCAGCCCCCGCGACAGGAGTCCAGCAGCCGGCGGTGCCTCCCGGAGGAGTTCCGGCTCAAGCGCCGCCACCCAGGCAGCCGCAGCAAGCTCCCCCGGTCGTCCCTCCGCAGGTGCCGGCCCCCATCCCCGCACCCGTCCCGGCGCCAGCAGGGCCGATCGTTCGCCCGGCCCCCACCGACCCGTTGATGGCTACTTTCGATGGGGACCCCGAGAAGTTGCGGTTTTTCCTGCTGGAGATCGAGCGGTTCCTAGACAGCTGGGGACATCTCTACCCCACCGAGAGGGAGCGGATTGGCTACATAGGGTCCAAGCTGAAGGACACCGCCAGCGATTGGTATGTGAGCCTGCACAATGCCCCCGGCCCTGAGCTGCGTTCGCTGAACAACTTCATGTGGGCCCTCCGACACCAATACGAGGATCCCCTGGGGGAAGAAAAAGCCCGGAACCAACTGCGGAAGCTGACCCAGGGGAGGTCCATGGTGAGGGACTACACCGACAAGTTCCGGCGCATCGCCACCAAGATCTGCGGCTGGCCCCAAGACCTCTTCATAGAAAAGTACCGCGAGGGTCTCAACCCCGAAGTGTACGAGGCCGTCTTACTAGGGGGTCGGCCGGGAACGCTAGCCACCTGGATGAGAGCAGCCGCAGATGTGGAAGAGCGCTTCACCCTCATTAAAATGGGAACGTCGGCCACAGCTGCAGGCAAGGCAATGCCGAGGGCGAAACTGAAGCCCAACGTGCAAGATATCAGAGATGCCCGCTTTAAACAGGGGCTTTGCATGAGATGCGGGGAGAGCGGCCACTTCGCCTCGCCGTGCCCCAGAGGAGGAGGAAAAGGCCCGAAGACCTCCACCCCGGTGGCCGGGAGCACTCCCAGCAGAGGGAAACCACCGTTCAAACCCCGGGCGTTGCAGCTGGAAGGAGCAGCGAGCGAGCAAGGGGAGCTGGAACTGACGGAAGCGCAGATGTCGGGAAACTCCAACGGCCTGCAGTGAGCGGCGCAGAACTGCAGGTCCCCCGCCAAGACGCGCCATCTCCGGTGAGCATCCCTGGCCCCTTGTTATATATGGTAGTGACTGTAATGGCCCCGGGGACGGGAACCCACGTTCGGGTCCGTGCCCTAATTGACTCTGGGTGTGCTCGGGACTTGATTAGCCCTTTAGTGGTGGAAGGGTTGGGACCGAAAGTCACCCCGTTGAGCGAGCCGCTCAAATTCACGCAGATGGATGGCTCGGAAATGAAAGAAGCGTGCATGGCTGAGACTGAGGGTTTGATCGTGGGAACGGGGGAGCATTGGGAGAAGCGAGCTTTTGTCATCACCCCTAATACCCAATTCCCCATGGTTTTGGGGAGTCCCTGGCTGAGTTCGCACGATCCCTACATCAAGTGGAGTGAGGGGAAAATCTCCTGGGTGGACGACAAGTGCCAGACTCACAAGTGGGACCCAGAGTGGGGACCGGGGCCACCCCTACCCCTCCGGACGGCCGCCCTCGCCCTCACACCCTCCGCTGTCCCTTGGGAGTATAGGGATCTGATGGAGGTCTTCAGCGAGACCGAGGCAGACAAGCTGCCCCCCCACAGACTGTCGGACTGTGCCATAGAACTGATCCCGGGTGAGAAACTTCCCAAGGGAAAGCTTTACTCTATGAGCCCTCTAGAGCGGGAGGAGCTAAGGAAGTTCCTAGACAAGAACTTGGAGCGCGGTTTCATCCGCCCTGCTAAATCCCCCTTCGCTGCCCCCGTTTTGTTCCGGAAAAAGAAAGACGGGGGACTATGCTTGTGCACAGACTACAGAGGATTGAACGCGGTCTCCGCTTCTAACACCTACCCCCTCCCCTTAATAAAAGACTTGCTAACGGAGGCGGCCAAGGGAAAAGTGTTCACTAAACTGGATCTCCGAGACGCTTATTTCCGGGTGCGCATAAGGGAGGGGGATGAATTCAAGACCGCGTTCAACACCCCGTTGGGACAGTTTGAATACCTGGTGATGCCGTTCGGTTTGAGTGGCGCTCCGGGGGTCTTTATGAGCTTGATCAATGAAGTGTTGCACAAGCATTTATTCAAGGGGGTGTTATGTTACTTAGATGATATCTTGATCTACTCTACTGATAAGAAAGAACACGTGAAACTGGTCTGGGAAGTCCTTTCTACCCTGTTGAAAAACCAACTGTATGCCAAACTGTCTAAATGCGAGTTCAATCGCGAGTCTGTGGACTTTCTGGGGTATCGCATATCGCAGAGGGGTTTAGAGATGGACCCTGCAAAAGTGGAGGCGGTGGTCCAGTGGGAAGCCCCCCGAACGAGGAAGCAGCTCCAAAGCCTCTTAGGATTTTGTAACTTTTACCGGACCTTCATAAAAGACTTTGCCACAGTCACCCTTCCCCTCACAGACTTGCTAAAAACTAAGGGGAGGGGTTCGGAGGCGGGGAAGCCCGGGGAGAGAATTGCCTGGAATGGGAACTGCCAGAAGGCGTTCGAAACCCTAAAAACCCTTTTCACCTCCGAGCCCATTTTGGCTCACCCGGATGAGACTAAAGAATTTATAGTCCACGTAGATGCATCCGATGTAGCTATGGGGGAGGGGCATTTTGCAAAAGGGATCAGACGGAGAATTGCACCCCCTCGCGTATATTTCCAAAAAAATTAATGAGACGGAAAGGAATTGGTCAGTTTGGGACAAGGAAGCAGCGGCTGTCCGGCTAGCTCTCACTACCTGGCGGCATTGGCTGGAAGGGGCGCAAACCCCGTTTGAGATTTGGACTGATCATAAAAACCTTGAAGCTTTGCGCACTCAGAGGTCTCTGAATGCGAAACAGCTCCGGTGGGCTGATTTCTTCTCAAAATTTAACTTTGTGTTGAAACATTTCCCTGGGAAGGCCAATTCCTTAGCAGACGCACTCTCCCAATTGCCCCAACACGAGAGTCTGAAAGAAGAGGTGTTCGACTCCATGTTCTCCCCCCAGCAACTGGGAGGGGCGGTAACCACCAGGAGCCAAAGCAAACGAGCTAAAGTGGAAGTGGCATCGGGTGATTGGGGAGGGGAATACTCGCCCAAGGAAATTGAGGAGTTAGAGACTGTGACCGAGTGCTCCCTGGGTGAAAATCAATGTTGGTACCATGAAGACAAGTTGGTGGTGCCTAGAAGTAAGCAGAAAGACATTTTATTGACTTGTCACTCCTCCAAACTAGCTGGACACTTTGGGTTCCTGAAAACGCTCAATTTAATTCAGCGTCAGTTTTGGTGGCCGCGCATGCGCCGGGATGTCTCAGATTTCGTCTCCGCTTGTCAGACCTGTTTGATGTGTAAAAAGCGGGGGGGGGGGGAAGTCCCGGGGCTCCTGCACCCCCTACCTACTCCTTCTCGCCCTTGGGAAGCGATAGCCATGGACTTTATTACTAACCTACCACCCTCGAAGGGGAAAACTGTAATCTGGGTGGTGATAGACACGTTCTCTAAGCAAGCCCATTTCACCCCTTTCAAGCAACTGCCAACGGCAAAGGGGATGGCCAAGGCTTTCTTCAATCAGGTGATTAAATTACATGCTTTTCCCAAGCGGGTGGTATCCGATAGGGGTAGCCAATTCGTTGCCAACTTCTGGCGGGAGCTTTTAAAGCTCATGGACTTAGAGCCTGCTCTAAGTTCGGGTTACCACCCAGAAACCGATGGACAGTCCGAACGAACTAATCAGATCCTGGAACAGTTCTTGAGGTGCTACACCAACTACCACCAGGACAATTGGGTGGACTTACTGCCGTTTGCAGAATATAGCTACAATAATGCGGTGCACTCCTCGACCGGCGTCTCCCCTTTCATGGCCGTCGGAGGCTTCGAGGGGAAGCCTCTGCCTACAATCGAAAATGCTTCCAATGCTTCTCCCACGGATTTTAAGCGGTGGTGGGCGACATTACAAGAATCGTGGCCTCTGATAGCTAAGACTTTAGACCAAGCCAAAGCGGACTACAAAAAATATGCGGATCGTGGTCGAGCTGTGGGTTGGGATCTCCAACCTGGGGACTCAGTCTATCTTTCCACAAAAAACATACACGGTTTGCAACCTAGCAGGAAATTAGGATGGAAATATGTGGGCCCATATAAGGTGTTGCGTAAAATTTCAGATGTGTCTTTTGAACTGGAACTGCCTAAATCACTGAGTTCTGTGCACCTTGTTTTTCATTTCAGCCTGCTGAAGAAGGATCCTGGGCCGAATGCGTGGCATCCAGTTCCTCCAGTACCTCCTCCATTGATGAAGGGGGAGGCACCCCATTTTGAAATATCTGATATTCTTGATTCCAAAGTGCGTCGGGGCCGCTTATATTATTTAGTTAGATGGCTCGACTTTGGCCCGGAGCACAATGAGTGGGTTCGTTCTGAACATGTGCATGCTCCTCAATTAGTTAGAGCTTTCCATAAAAAAGCTCCTGATAAGCCCGGGTAGGGGTGTTTATCGAGGGGCCAGTGTGTCAGAATCTGCTGATTCAGACATAGTATTTTCCCAATTCTGACAGTTGTGCCTTGTTCATTCTCTCTTGTCATATCTTTTTATTATGTATGTCTTTAAGGTTACCATGTATGCCATATTGTAGATGCCATATTGTAGTGCTTGACCAGGCCTGGGTTTTTGTAACTGTTAAAGCGGGAGGGTGACACCTGCATTGTATGGGAACAATGAGCCTCTCACACCATTTGCCTCCGCATTCCATAGACCCGGCTGGGACTTCAAGGGAGGATGCGTTTCATCTCTTATCACATGCAAAAGCCTTGAGGCCATGGATTGTTATGTGAACTGGTAACATCTGAAGGGTCTGGTTGGGACGGAAATTTACTGCTTAACACCTCACTTTCTTTCCTGTGGGAACCAAACGGTCAGAGCCTCTTTTTGCCCGCCGTTTTTCTCCTATAGTGATTGGCTACCTATGGGTAATTCAAACTCCTTGGAAAGGTATAATAGACCTTCCTGTATTATCTGTCTCATCTCTGACAATAATCCGAGAAGCTGTACTAATGTAGAGATTGGAAATAAAGAACTCTGGTTTACCAACCAAGATCTGATCCTTGACTACTTTGCGCAGAACTCTCACACTTACTCCAGCAGCAATTTTACAAGCCACATGCAAAAGCACGCCCTTCTGTAGAAAGAGCCTAGTCCCTCCTTAATCTCTGGGCGGGGCTCTCTTGCTCGCTTTTCCTGAACTCTTAAAAGGGAAATGTCTGCAGAGAGCCTGCAGTAAAAAGCCTCAACAGACATTTCCCCTTTAAGAGTTCAGGCTGCGTTCCTGCTGGCAGCCATTGCCTCCCCCGGTGGCCAGTTTTGAAAAAGCGGGGGTAAGCTTTAAAAATCGGTGTTTCCTCCTGTCAGAATCTGCTAATTCAGACAATATATTAGCCAGGCCCCCTCCCCTTAGCTTTCATGTATGTCTTTAGCTTTCCTATGTATCTGTCATGTATTGGAATTCTATGTAACCGTAATGTAATAATGCTTGTCCAGACCGGGAGGGTGACACCAATGATTTGCGAGAACAAGGAGGCCCCACATCCCTGCCTCCGCATTCCAGCTGCTCCGGCAGGAACTTCAAGGGAGGATGCCTCTCATCTCTTATCACATGCAAAAAACCTTGAAGCCATTGATTGTTATGTGAACTGGTAACATCTGAGGGGTCTGGTTTGGGAGAGGAAATTTACTGCTTAACACCTCACTCTTTTCCTGTGAGAACCAAACGGTCAGGACACCTCTTTGCCCGCCAATTTTCCCTTAATGGGATTGGCTACCTATGGGTAATTCAAACTCCTTGGAACGGTATAATAGACCCGCTTGTATAATCTGTCTCATCTCTGACAATAATCCGAGATGCTGTACTAATGTAGAGATTGGAAATAAAGAACTGTGGTTAACCAACCAAGATCTGATCCTTGACTACTTTGAGCAGAACTCTCACAGATTGTCAGAGATCTCTGACTGGGACTTAGCCGTTCCTGACCATGTCAGACGACGACACGGTTCCCATCACCCCTACACCCGAAGAGGTTCCCGTTACCCTGACGGACCCGGGGAACGGTGGTGGAGGCGGCGGAGGGGCCCCCGAAGTGCCGGTGACTACGAGTCAGGGGGCTCACTACCTCCCGCGCCTACCTCCTCATCAGAGCGTGACCCCCAAGTACGCTTGGAGCCATTTCGGTCGTCGGACCGTGGATTCGTGGGTGCACGACCGGAAAGGGGCACGGGTTTCGTTCGCTGGCGACCCGCTCGATCGAGGGAGGCTGAGCTACATGGGAGACGACTGCGAGCCGATCTACCGAGGAGAGCCGCGTCGCCCGCCGTTCGAAGGAGAGAGGACAGGTCCGTATGGACCCGATCCGTACCGAGAGGAGCAGATGCCCCACTTGGACCAAATGATGAGAGAGTTGCGACTCCAACTCACCGCAGAGCTACGAGAGTTGGCCCTCGATCTCCAGCACCAATTTCGCGACGCTATGAGGGCCGTGCAGGGAGCTCTCCCCGGTCAGGGGATAGGAGTTCAGCAACCGCCGGCGGCGCCTGGAGGGGCCCCGGTTCAGCCTCAGGTGCCCGCCCTACCGGTGCAGCCAGCCCTGCCGGTCGTTCCGCCTCCGGTGCCAGGTCCCGCCCCAGCACCGGCCCCGGCTCCGGTCGCCCCAGCCGTCCGCCCAGCCCCATCCGACCCGCTGACGACTACTTTCGATGGGGACCCAGAGAAGCTGCGTTTTTTCATGCTGGAGATCGAGAGGTTCCTGGACAGCTGGGGCCATCTTTATCCCACCGAGAGAGAACGGATTGGCTACATCGGGTCCAAGCTGAAAGACACCGCCAGTGATTGGTATGTGAGCCTGCACGATGCCCCAGGACCTGAGCTACGTTCGTTGAACAACTTCATGTGGGCCCTTCGTCATCAATTTGAAGACCCACTGGGCGAGGAAAAGGCCCGGAATCAACTGAGGAAGCTGTTCCAGGGGAGATCGACAGTGCGAGACTACACAGACAAGTTCCGGCGCATCGCGGCTAAGATCCACGGCTGGCCAGAGGAGCTCTTCATGGAGAAGTACTGGGAGGGCCTTAACCCGGAGATCTACGAGACCGTGCTGCTGGGGGGTCGCCCGAACACGCTGGCCACCTGGATGAGGGCTGCAACCGACATGGAAGAGAGATTTACCTTGATCAAGATGGGGCCCTCGGCCACGACCGCCAGCAAAGCAGCCCCGAGAGCGAAACCCCGGGCCAGCGTGCAAGACGTCCGAGATGCCCGGTTCCGGCAAGGGCTGTGCATGAAATGTGGGGAAAGTGGCCACTTCGCCTCAGCCTGCCCCAGAGGAGGAGGAAAAGGCCCGAAGACCTCGACACCCGTGGCGGGGAGCACCCCCAGCCGCGGGAAGACACCGGTTAAACCCCGGGCGTTGCAGCTGGAGGGAGCTACAAACGAACCAGGGGAGCTGGAGCTGATGGAGACGCAGATGTCGGGAAACTCCAACGGCCTGCAGTGAGCGGCGCAGAACTGCAGGTCCCCCGCCAAGAAGCGCCATCTCCGGTGAGCATCCCTGGCCCCCTATTATATATGGTAGTGACTGTGGTGACCCCAGGATCGGGCACCCACATGAAGGTCCGTGCTTTAATTGACTCTGGGTGCGCTCCGGACTTAATTAGCCCGTTGGTAGTGGAGGGGTTGGGACCAAAGGTTACCCCGCTGGCGGAACCCCTAAAGTTTACTCAGATGGATGGGTCGGAGATGAAGGAAGAGTGCATAGCGGAAACCGAGAGACTGATTTTGGGGACGGGGGAACATTGGGAGCAGCGAGCTTTCGTCATCACCCCAAATGCCCAGTTCCCCATGGTGTTGGGAAGCCCCTGGCTCAGTTCGCATGATCCATTCATTAAATGGAGTGAAGGGAAGATCTCTTGGGTAGACGATCGCTGCCTCGCGCACAGATGGGACTTGAAATGGGGTCCAGGACCGCCGACCCCTCCTCCCCAACCCACCGCGCTTGCTCTTACTCCCACCCTGGTGCCCAAGGAGTATAGAGACTTGCTGGAAGTATTCAGCAAGATCGAGGCGGATGAGTTACCCCCCCATCGATTGTCGGACTGTGCCATCGAACTACTCCCGGGGGGGAAACTCCCTAAGGGGAAACTTTATTCCATGAGCCCGTTAGAGCGAGAAGAGCTGCGAAAGTTCCTGGATAAAAACTTGGCGCGCGGCTTCATCCGACCAGCCAACTCCCCTTTTGCCGCCCCTGTGTTATTCCGGAAGAAGAAAGACGGGGGTCTAAGACTGTGCACAGACTATAGGGGACTGAATGCCGTCTCCACTACTAACGCCTACCCCCTCCCTTTAATAAAGGACTTATTAACGGAAGCAGCTAAAGGGAAGGTGTTTACCAAGCTGGATCTGCGTGATGCCTACTTCAGGGTGCGCATCAGGGAGGGGGATGAATCCAAGACTGCCTTTAACACACCCCTGGGGCAATTTGAGTACCTAGTGATGCCGTTCGGCTTAAGTGGCGCGCCCGGGGTCTTTATGAGTTTGATCAATGAAGTGTTGCACAAGCACTTGTTTAAAGGGGTGTTATGTTACATAGATGATATCTTGATCTATTCTACTGATAAGAAAGAGCATGTGAAACTAGTCCGGGAAGTCCTCTCCACCTTGCTGCAAAACCAGCTCTATGTTAAGTTATCAAAGTGTGAGTTCCATCGTGAGTCAGTAGACTTCCTAGGCTATCGCATCTCTCAGAGGGGGTTGGAAATGGACCCAGCCAAAGTGGAGGCGGTGGTGCAATGGGAGGCTCCGCGAACGAGGAAACAATTGCAGAGCCTGTTAGGATTTTGTAACTTCTACCGAACCTTCATAAAAGACTTTGCCACGGTCACTCTCCCCCTAACGGACTTGCTGAAAACTAAGGGGAGGGGGACCGATGCGGGAAAGCCAGGAGAGCGGATTGCCTGGAACGGGGAGTGTCAAAAGGCGTTCGAAACCCTAAAAGCTCTCTTTACTTCCGAGCCCATCTTAGCCCACCCCGATTAAACCAAAGAGTTCATAATCCACGTAGATGCGTCGGATGTAGCCATGGGGGGGGCCATATTACAAAGCGGGCAGGATGGGAAGTTACACCCCCTGGCTTACATCTCAAAAAAATTTAACGACACGGAGAGAAATTGGTCGGTTTGGGACAAGGAAGCGGCGGCTATTAGATTGGCGCTCACTACGTGGCGGCATTGGCTGGAGGGTGCGCAAGCCCCGTTCGAAATTTGGACTGATCATAAGAACCTGGAGGCGTTGCGCACACAGAGATCCCTCAACGCCAAACAACTGCGGTGGGCAGACTTTTTCTCAAAGTTTAATTTTGTACTTAAGCATTTCCCTGGGAAGGCCAACTCCCTGGCGGACGCACTGTCCAGATTGCCCCAACATGAGAGTGTAAAGGAAGAAGTATTTGATTCCATGTTCTCCCCCCAGCAGTTGGGTGGGGCAGTAGTCACTCGGAGCCAAATCAAAAAAGCGCAGTCAAAGATCGAGACTTGTGATTGGGGGGGGGGGGATTATGCTCCTGAGGAAGTGGAAGAATTGGAGACCTTGGGGGAATGCTCAAAGAGAGAAGATCAGTGCTGGCTCCACAGAGACAAACTGGTGGTGCCACTGGCTAAACGTAAAGATATATTGTTGACCTGCCACTCTTCCAAACTAGCAGGGCATTTTGGATTCCTAAAAACGCTTAATTTAATCCAGCGACAATTCTGGTGGCCACGCATGCGCCGAGATGTTTCAGATTTCGTCTCGGCTTGCCAAACTTGCTTGATGTGTAAAAAACGGGGGGGAAAGGTTCCTGGACTGTTGCACCCTTTACCTACCCCTTCTCGCCCCTGGGAGGCCATAGCTATGGATTTTATCACTAATCTACCCCCCTCAAAAGGGAAGACAGTTATTTGGGTGGTGGTAGACACGTTTTCCAAGCAAGCTCATTTCACCCCTTTCAAGCAATTGCCCACCGCCAAGGGAATGGCCAAAGCTTTCTTTAACCACGTGATAAAATTACACGCTTTTCCGAAAAGAGTGGTATCCGACAGGGGCAGTCAATTCGTTGCCAACTTCTGGCGGGAGCTCCTAAAAATGATGGACATAGAACCGGCACTGAGTTCGGGTTACCACCCAGAAACCGATGGCCAATCCGAACGAACTAATCAAATCTTGGAACAGTTTTTAAGATGCTACACCAATTATTATCAAGACAATTGGGTGGAGTTGTTGCCATTCGCAGAATATAGCTACAACAACGCTGTGCATTCATCCACGGGAGTCTCTCCTTTCATGGCGGTGGGGGGTTTTGAAGGGAAACCATTACCTACCATTGAAAATGAACCCACTGCTTCCCCATCGGATTTTAAACGTTGGTGGACTACCTTACAGGACTCCTGGCCATTAATAGCCAAAGCACTGGACCAGGCAAAAGAGGATTATAAAAAATATGCCGACCGAGGACGAGCGGCAGGCTGGGACCTCCAGCCAGGGGATTCTGTCTACCTCTCCACAAAAAATATCCATGGGTTACAGCCCAGCAGAAAACTGGGTTGGAAATATGTTGGACCCTATAAGGTATTACGTAAGATATCGGATGTGTCTTTTGAACTGGAACTGCCTAAATCACTGAGTTCTGTGCACCCTGTTTTTCATTTCAGCCTACTGAAGAAAGATCCTGGGCCGAATGCCTGGCATCCAGTTCCTCCAGTTCCTCCTCCACTGATGAAGGAGGGGGCCCCTCACTTCGAGATAACTGAAATCCTTGATTCCAAGCTACGGAGGGGCCGATTATATTACTTAGTTAGATGGCTTGACTTCGGCCCGGAACACAATGAATGGATTCGCTCAGAACATGTTCACGCCCCCAAACTGGTGAAATTGTTCCACAAAATGTTTCCTGATAAAGCTAGGTGAAGTTAATTATGAGGAGGGCAGGGTGTCAGAATCTGCTAATTCAGACAATATATTAGCCAGGCCCCCTCCCCTTAGCTTTCATGTATGTCTTTAGCTTTCCTATGTATCTGTCATGTATTGGAATTCTATGTAACCGTAATGTAATAATGCTTGTCCAGACCGGGAGGGTGACACCAATGATTTGCGAGAACAAGGAGGCCCCACATCCCTGCCTCCGCATTCCAGCTGCTCCGGCAGGAACTTCAAGGGAGGATGCCTCTCATCTCTTATCACATGCAAAAAACCTTGAAGCCATTGATTGTTATGTGAACTGGTAACATCTGAGGGGTCTGGTTTGGGAGAGGAAATTTACTGCTTAACACCTCACTCTTTTCCTGTGAGAACCAAACGGTCAGGACACCTCTTTGCCCGCCAATTTTCCCTTAATGGGATTGGCTACCTATGGGTAATTCAAACTCCTTGGAACGGTATAATAGACCCGCTTGTATAATCTGTCTCATCTCTGACAATAATCCGAGATGCTGTACTAATGTAGAGATTGGAAATAAAGAACTGTGGTTAACCAACCAAGATCTGATCCTTGACTACTTTGAGCAGAACTCTCACACCTCCGCCCTACCGGGGGACTTGGCAGCCCTAGTGGGCCCACTCCAGTAAACAAACAAGCTGTAGCATTTTGTGCCAATGGAAGTTTCTAGATCATCTTCAAGGACAGCCCTTGTAGAGTAAATTACAGTAGTCTAGTCTTGTAGAATGGTACAGCATCACCAGATTAGCCAAATCTAAGAAGAAAGCCAATTTTCCATGCTAGATCTTGCTGGAAGAACATGCACTTTGCTACTGCACCAACTTGTTCCATCAGCAAATATTAAGTTCTGACAGAACCCCACACTCTTAACTGGGTCTGAAAGGAATATGCACACACCACCAGAACCAAAAAGGCAGCTTATTCCAAAAGAGAGAGCCCAGAATGCAATGGGAATCAATTAAAATTAAGTAATGCTACACAAGAACTACAAAGCACTTTTGTACACTGAATTTTTTTTAAAAGCTAGATAGCGTATTCATTTGCAAAGATACGGCGGATGGGCTCTGTTTAAAGAATGAGAAAAGTTTTAAACTTCAACAGAAAACTGTCTTCAATGCATATTTTTGAAGGTTTTAAGCTGTGCAAGCTTCTGTGAAAAAGTAATCATCTAGCCGGAGTGGAGAAAACCAGAGAGCGTGCACGATATGTAATTAAGTTTCTTGAAAAGTGCCATTTTTTAAATCCCTCTTTAGCATGTTCTGAGAAATAGACTAAGCTGAGCTAGAAGATACAAGCAACTGTTCTCAGCACAGCACGGCACCACCTGGGGGAAGGACATCTCTGGTCACCAGTGCCCGTCCCCGGTCCCATCTCCTGATCATCCTTTGTTAAACATCCCTCTGTGAACTACAATTCCCACAATACACTGGAAGGATGCCATGTTCATAGCATAGAACAGGGGTCCCCAATCTTTTTGAGTCTCTGGGCACCTTTGGAATTCTGATATAGAGTGGTGGTGGATGTGCAACCATAATATGGAGATTGAGAAACACACATACAGGAGATCGAGAAACACACTTCCGAGAGGAAGCCCAAGTGTGAGAAGAGGGGTGACTTTTTAACAACAACAAATACCTTTTATTGGCATAAAAAGAGGGGTGACTTAAAAAATACACCGGGGGGGGGGAAGGGGGCAAGAAAGAGTAAAACAAACACTATTGTGGTTGCAGCCCTTGAAATAGTGAAACAAAAATAATAGTGTTTGTTCTGTATGGGGACTGAAATATTGCAGGACTGTGCTGCCAGAGAGAGGGTGAGCTTGGAGCCGAAGAACAATAGGCCAGCAGGATTCTGGCAGTAACCAGTCAAGGTGTAATGTTATGTAAATAGCCTATCATTGGGAGTGGGGTGTGTTTGGGGTGTGGCCATTGCTTGCAATATACCTGATCTGAGGGTCTGGTCCGCAGCTTTGCTCTTGCTGAAATCACTGGTGAAGCATACTGGACTCGGGAGACCAGGAACGGTGAAATCATGAAGCCTTTATTGAGTGATTCCGCATGCCCAGTAGATGGTCAGAACAAGCATGCTTCCAGGGCTCCAGGGCCCTCATTATATGCTGGCTGGAGCCACACCTCCGGCCGCACCCAAAAGACCTGATAGGGGCTTTACATATGCACATGTTTGTCATAGGTTCCCTGGAGGAGCCTTTGGCCGCATTGGCTCCCCAGGGAGAATCTAGGTCCCACATTGGTGGAGGCTTAGAATCCGGATGTCTATTGTTCCTCCAGATTCAAGCTCCCCTCTCTGCCTGACCATGTGCTCTGGCTATGCGGCGGGCGCCATTACCTGGGAGCACATGGCAGGCTGGTTGCTACACAGAACATAGTACATTACAACTGGATAAAGTAGAGCTGATCACTAGGCTTGGAGTCTGTTCATCCATGGAACCCACTAATTTAACAGTGTTATTTTAATCCACACAGCTGATCAGATCTTCAGTAGCCACCCAGCCCCACCCACTTTCTAAAAAACACATCATGGTTAATTAATCGTTCCCTCACAACTTTAATGCAAGTAGCTCACAAAGTAGAATTTTTGCTCACAAGACTCAGCTCAGAGGACGCATCCATGAGCACCATGGTGTGGCCCCCTGGCATAGACAGTCATGGAGAAGGGATTTACTGTGCGGGGGGGGGGGGGGGCTCCAACAGGACAATCTGCTATGGGAACTGCATCGGACACAGAATCAGTGTAATAAGGCCATAAGGAATGACCAAATACAGACATTCTAATGTGCTGGTGTGGAAAAGAGGGAAATGTGAACCTCAGAGCTGCCAGTTCTAATGTCACCTCTAGCAACAGTATTTTGGGTGGTCTTCAACAAGCCCACTGCTCTCAGCCTTGGTCCCCTACCTGAGATAACAATAATACCGCTCTCCTTTATAGGGCTGTTGTACGATTAGGTTCCCCCGGCTCGAAACCCAGTCGAATCCGACTCTAGGGATGCGGTGCTCATCTCTGTTTCCAAGCCGAAAAGCCAGCGCTGTCCGAAGACTTCTCCGTGGTCATGTGGCTGGCATGACTAGATGCCGAGGTGCACGGAACGCTGTGACCTTCCCACCAAAGCGGTGCTTATTTATCTACTTGCAGTTTCTTGCTTTCGAACTGCTAGGTTGGCAGGAGCTGGGGCCAGAGACGGGAGCTCACTCCGTCATGCAGCACTCAGGTCTCGAACTGCTGAGCTACTGACCTTCCGGTCTGCAGCTCAGCATCTTAACCACTTGAGCCACTGCAGTAGGATGATTGTATGTTAAAAACCCTTTGAACACTGCACATGGAGAGAACGGGGTTATTAGAAAAGAAAGGAAATTTCATGTTGGGCGCAGGACACGCCATTGTAATACTGTGTGTTTAACTGATCAAAATACCTTGGTGGGATGTATTTGGGGTGATTCAGACTGAGCTCTGTGAGTGAGCTCATTAACTCTGGAAGCAGATGAGATGGTGTGTAGAAAGTCAGAAGAGGGACAATTGAGCCAACCATGATCCATCTCCCATTCTTTCAGTTCCAGTACTGTCTTTGATCAAAGAGGTCTGGCAAGTTTTCGTAATGCCCAATTGTCTGGTGGTCCAGGATGCACTGAAGAGCCCCTTTTCTTAGATGCAAACACCCATTTTTGATAAAGATCTTCCTGCTATGTGTTTGCTCTTTGCCTAGCTCTCTGTTGCATTTAAAAAAAAAAATCCCACACCTTCCTGCAAGAAGCACAAGATGGAGGACCTGGCTCTTCCTTTCACCATTTTGCATTCACAACTAAAAGAGAAGGCAACCCAATAAGCTCCATGGCTGAGGGGGGGGATTTGAACCAGGGTCACGTCAAGTCTGGTAGGTTCCATATAGTCCCTGTTTTTTCACCCTACTCAGACTCAAACAGCCCTGGGGGCAAGCCATTGTGAGATTGTCCCAAAAGATGCAGTCTGCAACAAGTCTCCTTAACCAGAAAGTCCTTTATTTGCAAAGAGGTTCTTAATGGAATGGTTACACTTTTCCTGTTAGTAATGACTTTACTGTAAACAAACAATTAGTCTTATACTAAGCAACTGGAAGTCCCCTCACTTCATCTAAACCAATCATATAACGTAAAAGGTTATTCCAACCCCTGAACAGGTTTCACATGAAAATGGCAGCAAACAAGTTATTATGCTTTAGTTCTCAGGGAACTTCTACGAAATGTTTTCGAGAGCAGCTGCAAAAGGAATAACATAACTGAGAAGGATTTGTTCCAGGCCTTGAACAAGCTGGGAGCGAAGCAAGCAAGCTGGGAGCATAGCGAACTAAAGCTGGGCGTGATAAGGAAGCCAGACAGCTAAACAGCACATGAGCACATTCCCATGGGCGGGGTCACTAGCTGAGTCTCAACTCCCGGGCGGGATATGACAGTGTAGCTGACAGCCATCTATGATTGGCCACATGGTACAAGGCAGACAGAGATACCCATCCACCTTGAGCCATAACTCGGGAGCATAAGAGCCTTTAGAAAGGCAGTATGCCCAGTGGTTACAGCATCTCACTAGAAGTGGGGAGATTTTGGCTCAAACTTCCAGTCTTCCCTCAAGCAGCTCAGATGACCTTGGGCCAGCAGTTCTTTTTCACGTGTACCTACTGGGTTGTTAGGAGGATGAGATGGAGGATGGGAGATGCTTGAACGTCGGCCTGAGCTTTTTGGAGGCAGGGTGGGATAAAAAATGCAGCAGACAGATTTATTACCATCTTCTCCCCCCTCCCCCCCCCCATGCAGTACTTTTTCCTTATCTTTATACTATTTAGGAAGCTGAAAACAAATGGCTGGAATGTATCTGGGCTTAATACAGCAGTGAATTTGGAAGGAGAGTTTATTCCTCTTTCATGCCAGCCCATAAGTCAACCCCGTCCTCACTATTTATTATTCTGTTTCCGTTGGCTAAAGAAAAGCTGCATATTGATGTGCTCCATCAAATGAGAATGAAAGGACAGCATTTGCATTCCAGACTCTGTTCAGGATGTCCGGATGAATCCAATTGAGCTCTCAGGGTGATTTCAGGTTTCTCGTTTCTGCCGTTTGGAACCCCAACCCCCTCCCTTTTGCATTGGTTTCTCCGTAATATGAATCAATCCTGCCACTTTTAATTTCACATTATTTTCTACTTCCTCTTACTGACTTTGGCCATAAAGCGGGTGCCTTTGCTGCTTTAACCAATTAGAAGTCTACATTATATGTACATCAATGCAAAGTACGTTCAGATTGCATGTTAAAAATATAACCCTGAGCAACATGCAAACAAATCTACAAACAACAAAATGTGAGAACCAAAACCATAAGAAGCAATCTGGGCAGGCCCTTGTCGAAAATTGCTCTCAAGACTGCAGCTCCTCCATTCGTAAAGTACCAGGCAGTAGTAATCTCACCACAGAGTTTCTGGCAATTTCTAGGGCTACCCTTGGCACTCCAGGTAGCTCTAGGAATCGCCAGGAACTCTATGGTCAGAACTTCCTGTAAGTAGATGAGGCCTTGTTTTACTTTATCTCCCCAGGACGATCATGCCTCCCCCCTTCGGCCTTGGTTTTTACCAGCTGATCAGGTGAGCACTGGTGGGCAAAGGCCAGAATTTACTGGAGGTCACCTTCCATAAGTGGGCAAATGAAAACCCCATCCAGTTTAGAAACTTGGTGATTTCCCCAATCATGGAGGAAGCTCTTCAATGCCTGGCAAGTCCCTCCACCCAACATTCTGCCATTCATCCTAGTCTACTGCTTGCTTTTTGCACAGGCTTACCTGACATGCCAACAAAATTCAGTAGAATTATTACAGTTAAAATTGATGCTGGTCTCGCATCAAAGGTGTACAAAAAATCAAGCATGGCATACAAAGGGATGTTAAGGGGGCCATCGGACAAACAAAGAAACCACAAATCCCAAGATGAAAATGAAATGGCTCTCAGGAGTAATGTTCCGAAAGAAAAAGAACATGAATTTGGCATCTTGTGCACATTCCTGATTTGGATATAACAGCCTGGGCAAACACATAATACTTTATGGAAAAGAAGTATTAAGTATTGAGTCAGGAGATGATAAATCAAATGCAGGCTTTTATTCCAAACATCGTTCAGCTCAGGGACAGCTCTTGCAAGAGCGGCACTCAACTTACAGTGTTCCATCAAATACCTATATACAATGTAACTATGAAGACTCAGTTTAATTGGATCTAAGCAGGGCTCTGCGATTGGTTCCTTGGATTGGCTTCAGGACCAATGAGAAGTCTTTATTCGGCGCCAATAAGAATGAGTGGGTTGTAATACCAGAACCCTGACAAAGCAATTCATAACTCAATAAGAAAACATAACAAGAAGCAAGCAAGCACAGAGTTCAGTCCAATAACCCAGTCACAGGTAGCCCTTCAGTCCAAACCCACAGGCAGTTCAGTGCTCAAGCCAGCCCCTAAGAGCTGAGAATGAGACGGAAGACGACCTTCTCGGGGCCTGCAATGCGGCATCAGCTCTCAGAGACACTGAAAAGAGGATCCAAAATTCAGATGCCAGGATCTCTGGAGATCTTACACCTGTGTGTAAGGCCATTTTATAACTGCAGCTGGCAGTTCTGATAACTGAATTCTCCTCCCTACAAAAAATAAATAAATCCCCACACACAGAAAAGTAACCTAAGGTGACTAGATAAGAACCCTTCTCCATGACATGCTAACTTTCTATAAAGCGAGGCTTTTTTTTGAAGCCCTGAGCACCTGCTGCTGAAGTCTGAAGAGGTATGATTCAGACACCACTTTATGCACACAGGTGAAGAAGATGGCAACAGAGATGGCACTGCCCCACAATGGATTCCAGCTCTGAATACTCTTTCTCCTAAAAAAGAAAAAGCCCTCTCTAGAAAGCCAGCACCACAGGTTTGACCCCCCTCTGGTTGCTTGTTTGCAGGGCGCTTTCAGCACAGGAGAGCATTCGTTCTGAAGTGGTGCAGTCCGTTCTCCCACTTTGTTCCCGGAGAACTCTCCTGCATGTGTGAAGTGGGCCGGGGCCAGTGCCCTCCGGCAGCTCCCCTCGTGCTGGCCCAGGAGAAGGAGAGCATCCTGCTCAGCTGTCCACAGGGGCATTTGTGATACCTAAGTCAGATAAGAGTCTCTCTCTCAAGGACCAATACGGTTGTTTCCATAAATTAGATCCTTGGGGGTAACTTATCAGGGACTCAGATGAAAGCTCAATGTCAGTTGAGCATAGGCTAACTGCCATAAGCCTGGGTGGCTGTCTTGCCATGATCAATGAAGTTGCTGTGTTACCTGTTGCAATACTTCCTGAGTTGCATTGACATTTACTGCTTAATTCACAATGCTTTGTGTTCCCAGGTTTCATTTAACCTCTGTAGGTCCCGCCCGGGAGATAGCATCTGGAACCCGACTCCCACCTTTGGAATGCACGCCTCGCTCGCTTTGCTTTGCGCATGCTCATTACTCATTTGCTTTCTTTTCCCTTTTATCTCTAGCCTCCTTAGCTAACGACCTTGAATGAAAGTGCCTTCTATTATGTGTTACAAGAATCACAGGTGTTATGTATTCCTTTTGCTTAGTTTCTCTGGGAACTTATCCCCCCAAAAATATTCAACAATATTTCTCCCTAAGAACTCATTTTGCCGCGCTTTCCATGGGAATATTGGGCCAGTATATTTCGGTGCCAAGAATTCTCTCTATTGATTGATAGAGGGTAGTTAGGCCATATTTCATACCAAGTATAATTGTAACTGCAATTCCAAGCTTGAGCATTACTAACAGGAAAAGTGTTTGACCAACATGATCTTTTCTACAAATAAAGAGAGCTCTTTCGAGGACTGCTCATGAGAGAACAGCTCTGAGAGAACTTGTAACTGAACCAGGGTTAAACCAGCAGCTGCATGTGGAGCAGTGGGGAATCAAACCCAGTTCTCCCAGATTAGAGTCCGCACGCTTAACCATTACACCAAACTATACTTTTAAGAGCGTATTTAAGAACTATACTTTTAAGAGCCAGATGGATTTCAAGGCAGACCAGAAAGAGCCTCTATTGATGGGGCACCTTTGGGAACCAACAGAAGGGTCCCAAATTTGGGACGATTCTCCAGCAGCCACAGGAAGAGGGGAGGCAGAATATATCCAAGATGGCATACCCCAGATGGAAATGGGGTGTGGCCTAGCCAGCAGTGTTCCCGTATCAAGGATCACTATCGGAGTGGCTCTCCCACCTTTAATTTCCCACGCACACTTTTTCTTGCCAGATGCTCCGCTCCACTGACTGTGTGCTGCCCTGCCAGAGAACTAGATCGAAACCACATTGTTAAAGTCCTAGAAAATCCAGTCTGTTAAATACTGGGTTCCATGGATGAGCCAAGTCTAGTGATCAGCTCAGCTTTGTGATTTCAGCAAGAACAAGGCAAAACCCCAGGGCAACAGCCTATTTAAACAGGGCCTCTTTAAATAGCATGCAAAACCACACCCAACCACACCAACTCCCAATGATAGGCTATTTGCATAACATTGATTACTCATTGGTCACCTCTAGAGTCCTGGTGAGCTATTGTTCTAGAGCTCCAGGCTCACCAGACAGTCCTGGAACACCGCCCCCAAAATATATGGCAGCTGCTGGAAGGTGTGAGAAGCCATGCATGGCACTACACATTAGGGGTCATGTGCACACAGGTAACTAACCAATTCTAGCCAATTCTCCAAGAGCTTACAGAGCTTTTCTTACAGGGGCTACTGTAAGTTCTTGGAGGATTGGCTACATCACGGGTGTGTGGCCTAATATGCAAAGGAGCTCCTGCTACGAAATGAGCCCTGGAACTTGTTGGAACTAGGAACTTCTGCAGGCAGTTTTGACAGTCAGTCTGACACTCCATTCCGGGCATCTCCAGTTGAAAGGGGCTGCGGTTCAGTGGCAGAAGGCATGCAGGAGGTCCCTGGTTCAATTCCTGGCACCTCTAGTTAAAAGGAGCAGGGAGGAGGTGATGTGCAAGACCTCCGTCCAAGACCTTGGAGAGCTGCTGCCGGCCTGAGGAGACAGTGCTAGTCGTGATGGCTCAAGCGTCTAATTCAGAGCAAAGCAGCTTCAAGCAGCTTCATGTGCTCAAGGGTTCGAAAGGTCTCAGTTAGCTGGTGCTGGGGGAGATCTTTGTCTGCTCGAGGCCCTGCAGAGTTCAGTTGGCGACAGCTCTGACTCGGTGTCAGGCCGTTCGCAGATGTTCCTATTAAAATGTTTGCAAAATGGCTTGTTCATGGGGAGAGGGTGGTGTGGGATCGCTCCAAACCAGCAGCATCACAAGCACCGTTGCTCAGAGAACTGCATTCACAATTCACCTGATTGCACATGAATCACATTTCCTTGTGACAATGTTTTGGCCTTTGAGTACTTCTGAAGTGACATTTCCCTCCAGCGCCAGCCTTGCTTTTAGGGAGGTCAGGTGGGCCCATTAGGGGCCATTTGTATGTTCTCGGAAAGACAGCCCTGCCTGGAAGGAAGCACAGGGTTGCCAGCTGCAGGTTGAGAAATGCCTGGAGATTTTTTTGGGGGGGGGGGAGTCTGAGGAAGGTGGGCTTTGGGGAGGGAGGGGAGCTAATCAGGGTATAATGCCAGAGAGTCTACCTTCCAAAGTAGCCATTTCCTCCCAGTGAACTGATCTCTATCTGTTGGAATTCAAGTTGTTTACATTCCAGTCATTATAGAGTTAAATGTTGTTTGTTTGCCAAACAGAATGTTATGTTGTGTAATATATTCAAAGGCGGGAAAGTTTGTGGGAGCTGTTTATACTAATGAAGTGATCTGTAACTTGTGTATTGGTCAACTAGCGTCTTGCTTGTAGGAATGCTTTGATCTAGCATTCATGAATTCACAAGGTTTATGGCCCTTTGTGTGAAACAAACGGAAAACACTCAGTCAGAGTGAAAGAAGAGAGAGAAAGATGTAGCTGTTAGCATGTATTAGAGTAGCTGCAAGTATGTAACCTTTATTTTCTTTTTTGTCCAAAGTACCAATCCCCATGTTTGATTTGTTTTTCTAGTAAAGATATTTTACTTTTACAGAGTTTGGCACTTGTGTTTGGAATGCATCCATCAACCCTAAATAAGAATCCCAACACTATTGCCTGGAGATCAGTTGTAACTGCAGGAGATCTCCTGCGCCCACCTGGAGGTTGGCCACCCTGTTTCACAGAGAGGGGTGGACAGAAACTCTGTAAACTGGCAGCAGCCACAGAACATTTAATGACGTGATCTCTGACCCAAGACAGCTTTCACTGGAGTATGCCATGACCTCGGCTGCCGCACGTGGAGGGATCGGATCAGGGCCCTTACAACACTGACTCTAAACTCCTGAATAGCAGCCAATGTTTGGAGACGGGGAGGGCACCTCTCCCCTGGCAGGGCTCCCAGTTTAACCCTGCTTATTATACACGGAGCCATCTCTTTTAACTTGCTACAGAGAGAAAAGGAAAAGAATAAACCCCTGCAGCACAGTCCTGGGCTTTGTAATAAGGAAGAATGAAGATTTTTAAAAAGAGTAGCCCCCCCCCCAAAGGCACTTTAATTAGAGCTCCAGAAGACCAGCAGGAGAGGAAGGAGAACTCTAGCTGCCAAGAGCCAGGGAAGGAGGAATCTTCCTCAAACTAAAATTAGGCTTGATCATTCTTAAGCTGAGTTAAGAAAACCTGGATCAGAGCAGGGGAAAGTTAGGTTAGATATTGGGAAGTAAGAAATGGCCATGCAGCCTTTGAAAGCAGAAAAACCAGGAGTCCTTCAGTTCTGTCTCCAGTTTGGTGTAGTGGTTAGGAGCGCAGATTCTAATCTGGGAGAACCGGGTTTGATTCCCCACTGCTCCACGTGCAGCTGCTGGTGTGACCTTGGGTCAGTCACAAGTTCTCTCAGAGCTGTTCTCTCATGAGCAGTTGTCTCAGAGCTCTCTCAGCCCCACCTACCTCACAGGGTGTCTGTTGTGGGGAGGGGGAGGGAAAGGAGATTGTAAGCCGCTCTGAGACTCTGAGTGAAGGGTGAGGTATAAATCCAATCTTCTCCTCCTCCTTCTTCCTCCTCCATCTCTAATTGGAAAACACAACTTCCTCGTTGTCAGGTAAAAAGAGGATCCCATTCTCTGCTTTCCGTGGCAAGTTTCATAGATTAATTTCTATTGTGCCTGCGTGTTGCAGTACATAATTTATAGAGTATTTACACATGTAAATGCAGGTCATTTGCATGTATAATGAAATGGATAGGGCTGATTTATCAATGTAATAATAATTTTGAAAAAGGAAAAACATGGACATTTTACAGGAAATGAGAAAAATGGTGTGCCAGCGGAGACTGGGGGAAGGGGGTCTGACCCACACCAAGGAGAAGTGAAATTGACACAGGGATTCCCTGATCAAAAACAGAAGGCATGAGAAATCCAAACTCATCTCTCAGCTGGTTTTAACAGGCTGTTCAGCTGGAGACACCTGAAACCCTCAAACTGCATAGAACATGCCGAGCCTCCTTTGATTTCTGCTTTCTCCATCCACCCACCTCTTGCGAGCCGGTTCCCTCTTCCATCATCTTTGCCGGGTGAGGGTTTGGCACAGGCACGCCCCGGCTAATGACCAGAAGGCCCACTCCGGAGGGAGGCAGGCCCAGGCGTTAACTGATAATTAAAGAGAAATGAGCCTTTAGGGGCAGCCCTCGAAACAGAGGTCACAGGAGCAAAAAAGCAGCACAGGCGGTCATGAAGAGCTGGCGGGGTGGGGATTAGGCCTTTTGTTCCCCTCTTAAAGAGGCCCATGAGGGAATTCCAGAGCAGGCAATGGGAACCCAAAGGCTGGACGAGGTGGCTGTTCAGCAAGCCCCATGGCTCCCAAGCGCAGGTGGCCTGCCGGCGGAGCGTGGATTAATTGGATAGGTGTTCGAGGTGCCAATCAAATCTGGCACAAGATGGGGGGGGGGGGGGAGATCTCTCTGACGTTGAAGCCAAAATATAGTTCCACACATCAGTTCAGAGGCCACAGGTGTGCCCAGCACTGCCTAGGCCCCTGGAGCTGGTTTTGCAATGAGGTACCAACTGGTGGACAGAGCGAGCAGCGGGGGCACAGCTGAGCCCACCTGAATCAGGACTGGTGGGAGGGGCAGGCACGGCTAGGCAGCCTCCGAGGCTCCAAGGCCAAGAGGGGGCCACGGCTGTGGGGCGACAGCAAACACCACTGGCCCAGCAGGGGGTGGCAGGAGTGGGACTGCCTCTCCCAGAAGAGCTGGGCTTGCCCACCCCACCCCCCTTGTGATAACCCCCCCCCCCGGCAGCTGGGGAGAGATGGGGGCTCCTCCTCTTCCCCCCTCCCAGTGAGCCGAAAGCTGCCTCCCATTTTCTGTTCCTCGTGCAACAGCCCGAGCAAGTCGAGATGGCTGCTGGGGTGACACCCTGGGGACGGGAGGGCTCAGCCTGGCAGGGGCTGAGGGAGCAGGAAGAAGAAGAGGAAGAGAGAGATTGGATTTCTACCCCACCCTTCACTCGGAGTCTCAGAGAGTGACTGCTCACAATCTCCCGTCCCTTCCCCTCCGCACAACAGACACCCTGTGTGAGGCAGGTGGGGCTGAGAGAGCTCTCTTGAGGACTGCTCTTGAGAGAACAGCTCTGGGAGAACTTGTGACACGCCAGCAGCTGCATGTGGAGGAGGAGTGGGGAATCGAACTCGGTTCTCCCAGATGAGAGTCCGTGCTCCTGACCGCGACCCCAAAGTGGACCAGAGGGAGAGAGCTGCTTTGCTCTGCTGCAGTTGGGTTGCATACCATTTTCGCGGCTCTTAATTTCACACTGCATATGTTTACTTATGTTTACAAAGTAATGAGAGATGGGGGGGGGACTGGTGTATATATGGTTAATTCATAAAGGGGGAAGGAACAGATTTATTGCAATGGGCTTTGTTACTGTTGTTTGTTACTGGGCTGCCTCTGAAGACGCACATTATAACATGGTTACAACGGTGTCTAATCTGTTCGAATGGAACCTGGTTTCTGGAAGACAGGTCCATAGCCCGGGGGGGGGGGCTGATGAGGGCAACCCCCCCCCCCCCACGAATCTGCCCAGCCCCCTCAGGGGACAGAGATGAGCGGCCACCCCGGGTCTTCCTGCTTCCACAGCCAGCTTCTGAAAATCTGAGGGTGCGTTCAGATGGGCACCTAATCCCACCATTGGCCCGGCTGTAATTTGATCTAGATCTTTTTGATCCAGTGTTGCACGACCAAACAGCTCCCCGGTGAATCGCTTTACCATGCGTGACTCCACAGTGGATTGTCTAGATGGCATCCACCATAAGGAGCTGTGTAGTTGGCTTTAAAAAAAAAATCCTGTTTGGTAATGCGCATATGCGCCTCATTGTCTACTTGTTTTTCTGCGTATGCATGGACTAAAATGGTAAAAGCACCACCAGCGGTACCTTCCTCTAGGTACCATTTCAGTTAATAAAGTTGATAAAGTTCAGAAACATAAAATTTTTTGGATTGTTTGAGTGGAGCTCTGGGGATGTCGCATGTTTAAGCAATTATGCGATCATCGCTAGGACTTTTTTAAAATGGCGGCCATTCGGGATGGTGTGGAGACCCTACAGGCTGATTGCATGCTGGTGGAACAACTAGACAGGGGAAAGTCCGCCACTGGCCTATCGGCCAGCTTAGGACTGGACGTTCACCCCTATCTTTTAAGTACAGATCCCCAACAGAGCTTGACGGGCTAATCACGGAAGCAGCATGATTCCCAGATGTTGTTATCTGGATGTGCACTTTAAATCTACCAGGCACTCATGCCTGGCATAGCACAAAAGAGCCGTATGAACGCGACCTGAGAAGCTAGCTGCGGAAGCAGGAAGACCTGGAAAGTCTTTCCCTTCCCTCTACTGGGAGCCTGAGCTGCGGGGGGGACTTGAGCTTAACTCCCCCCACACACGGCTCAGGCTGCCATTGGAGTACTCTGATGCAAGCCACCATGCAGGTGGGCTGCCACCAATCCCCCCCACTGGAAGAATCCACCCCACTGGTGGAGGAAATGAGCTGGGTTCAAGGCACAATTGGCAAGCAAGAACCCATTTACTTCTGCATGGCAAGAATTCCCTGTTGGGCAGGAATGGCATCTACATTGGTGCATCTCATGGCTGCCATCCCCCCTTCCCACACACACACACCATAAGCTAAGCAGGGTTGGCACCTGGATGGGGGACCTCCAAGGAAGACTGCAGAGGAAGGCAATGGCCTACCTTGCAACAGAATGAGGAAGGAGAACCTGGTTTGAAAATGAAGCCTTTCGGGTCTGTTTCCCATGAAGGAGAAAGGGAAATCAAAATGGGGATAGTCGGATGACACTGGTCAGTGTAATCACAGGGATTTCAGTGGGCTAACCTGGAATAACTCTGTCAGTCTCCTCTCTAACTCCCCTTCTCTCAGCCAGCACACTGGACTCCCTTCCCCTCCCAGCTGTCCCAAATACATCAGCCAAATAATGCATCTCAATGCGTCCTGCTTAACCAACTGTTTGACATGCAGGGCCTGTGCCCAGGTGTCCAAAAGAATGGAATGGAAGCACACCGCGCAGAATGGTGTTTGGGGGGGGGGGGGGGCGGGGGGTAGAGAAGAGGCATTGCTTTCTGTGGAAATTCTGTGGCAACCAGGTGAATTACTGATCCTGCACTTCTAATAAATCAAACACGTACCACACTGAATACAGATTTGGTAGCCTGCAGGAGTAAAAAAAAAAATGAAACTAATTATGTTTAATAATTCACGAGAACTTGAGAGGCTTCATTGTTATAAAAAAAAGCTAATTACCTCTTTCTCCCTCACAATATAAATAAAGCGCAGTCAGGAGGCATCAGTCAGTGTAAAATGCATGAAGGAAAGTTCAGCTGAAGTCTCTTCCTGCCACTCGGACCTTTGCCTGCTCCCTCCCCTAGAGCCCGGGCAAGACGGGAGAAGGGATCGGGTCACAGAGGAGTCCTAAACAGAATTGGAGACTATCGAACGAAGGCATTTTCATCTTGTATTCCACTCCAGAACATCATACTAGGTTTTCCCTTCCCTTCCCCACTTTATCCTCACAGCAGCCCTGTGAAGCAGGTCAGGCTGAAGAGAGAGATCATCAAAGGGACCTAAGTTTCCCAGATGCTAGCGGAACACTTGAACCACTATACAGTGTGTGTGTGTGGGGGGTGCTGAAAGGTTAAACACCCTCTCTTTGTTCAGAGCCAAAGTCTGTGCTCTGCTACTGGCACTGTGAAGGGTGGATGTGTACCTTTTCTCCTTCAAAACGCCTGATGGTCAAAATAATGAAACCATGGTGGTTACAGGGTTGAAACCCCTCTCTCTTCCCTGCATGGCCCCAAGGCAAACTGAGGCTGCAAGAGCCAGCAATTTGCATTTTATGGGTGAAAAAAAGACTACCTGTGCCTCATCTGCTTGAGCCCTGGGTATAGTCTCAAACCTAGGTTTGTCTCCACATCATTTGCAAGATTTCCCTAAGAAGTGAGTAGAGCAGACAATTCCAGGTCACTGCAGCACTGCCGCAGGTTACTCTGCCTCCTACAAGTGGGGACCCGCAAGAAACTTGCAGGGCAGTTATCTCATTCCTCACACTGTTGTTTCCTCCCCTCTCCCTTCCCCTCTCTCACGCTCTTTCTCCCTTCTGCCCCCCTATCTCTCCTCCATGTATGTTACTTCCTCTCTCTTTCTGCCCCCTCATCATTCTCTTTGTTTTTCTGCCTCCCCACCTCATCACTCTCTCTTTCTGCCCTCACCCCAACACTCTCTCTTTCTGCCCCATCACTCTCCCAGCCTCCTGCCTGCTTCCTCCCCCACCCTGCACAGCAGCAGCAGTGGTGGTGTTGCTCCCAGCCACCCACCTGCTTCTCCCACCACAGCAGCAGTGGCAGCTCTCGGGGAATCACAACGGATCTCCCAGCTACTGAGATCAATTCACCTAAGGGCTGCCAGCTCCAGGCTGGGAAATTCCTGGAGGTTTGGGGGTGGAGCCCTTGGGACAGTGAGGCTTGGAGAGGAAGCAGCCTCAGCAGGATATAATGCCAGGGTTTTTTTTCTGGGGGAACAGGCCGGAATGGAGTTCCAGAACTTCGTTTCTCTCTTGAGTTTCGGCACCTCTTTTAAAAAAATAAATAAAAGAAAAAGCCCTGCATAGACTCAGTCTTCTGAAGCAGCCATTTAATCCTGCAGGACTGATCTCTGCCACTTGGACAGCACTTGTAATTCTGGGTGATCTCCAGCCCTTACCTGGAGGCTGGCAACAGTAGTTCTTGTGAAGGAAATGGCTGGCTTGGAGGGTGGAGTCTATGGCATTATACCGGTCTGAAGTTCCTCCCCTCCTCAGAGCCCACCATCCCCAGCCACTAGCCTTCAAATGTCCAGGAATTTCCCAGCCTGGAGTTGGCAAGCCTATTCCCTTCCCACGCAACAGTCAACTGACCTTTATCTATGTCTCTGTCTTCAGCTTTCCATCTCCACCCCCCTCCCCCACAGCCTCTGCCTAGGAAAATCACTGTCTATCTCCACAGCGGGGACCAATGCAGCTCCCATTATTCTCTCCTCCTTTTTATCTGCACAACAACCCTGTGAGGTTGGTTGGGCTGAAAGTATGTGACAAAATCACATTAGGTTGAAAGTTGGTTAGACTGAAAGTATGTGACAAAATCACCCAGTGAGCTTCCACCGCAAGATGGGGATCTGAACTTGGGTCTTGCAGACCCTGCTTTGAAGCTCTGACTGCTGCACCGCACTGGCTTTCGTAGGGTGGCTGCTGGTGAACAGTAGCAAGCAGCCAGGCCTAGTTGAGTCACGCAAGTCAGGTGGCATCAAGTCACCCAGAGGGTGCTGCTAGGCTAGGGCTGCCAAGTCAGCCCGGGGGGCGGGGGATCCCCCGCTACAGGGGTTCCCGATCCGCCGATCAGCATTCGGCCAGCGGGGGAAACCCCGCCCCCGAAGTCGTCCAGCCTGGACGACTTTCCACACGTAATGACATCACTCGGAAGTGACGTCAGCACGTTGGGGGCGTTGCCAGGGCGATGCTCTGGCAATCGCCCCAAAACTCTATGATACCATAGAGTATGGTATCTCTGTCAGCTGGAGATCAGTTGTAGAAGCGGGAGATCCCCAGGCCCCACCTGGAGGCTGGCAGCCCTAGTGGAGCCTTCAGCAAAAGAGGTAAGGGTGAGAAACTCAGATTATTTAGCCATTCATACTGAAATGCAGACAGAGATTTGGGACTGCCAGAACAGCGGCAGGGAAGACCAGTGGAGATAGGACCTTAGTGACAGTCTTTTCTGGGCCTGGCAGGACCCTTCTGCCTTCAACAGCAGAGAGACAGGCAGAAATGTGATCGATGCTGTCTTATGTTATTGCAACAGTTCGGCCTGTTTTCTAGGCAAAGGGGAGGGGGGCCTCCAGCCGGGGGAGGGGGAAGTAGCAAGCTGGTTTTATAATTTGTCCTAAATGAACAAATGTTGTACCAAAGGTACCACTTAGCGGACTCCTTCAAAGCCAGACTAACTGATAGGCATAAAGGAATGTCTCCTAGCTCACCAAAGACATGGGAGATGCATGTCAAAACCCCTTCTGCTCTCATTAATGGCTCTGATCATGAGGACGACCTCCAGCCTCTTCTGCTTCACATTATCATTTCTCTTCCTCATCCTTTTCTCTTCCTAATTTTAACATCTTGGTCACTGAGGGGAAACCTTGTGCTCGAGTTCTGACTTTAAGCTGCTAGGCTGTGCCCATGCGAAAGGCGCAGAACAGGGGAGGGTGTTTTTTTTAAGGTTTCGAGGGTCTTTGGCTCTTTTCCCCCATCACTGAACTGCTGTATTAAGAGAGTATGTTCATGTGAGATCTCAGGCTCCCCCCCCCCCCCCCATGTATGTAATGACCTTTGGGTGCAAAGTGGATAACTTGACATTTCAAAGTCTTGTTTTGCTAATACTCAGTGCACAGATATACTGTAAAAACTCAGTGTGGGATTAAGCAATATCATTAGGCTTATTAGCGATATTCTCAAAAAACAACCCCCCGACAGCTTAAACGGCTTACAGTAAAATCAAAATAAATTAGACATACATTATTAAAAACCACCAAAATAAAAAAGCCAATATTATCGACATCATTCATGAAAAGTCCACAGCAAATCAGTTTAAAAAACACGCTCAGCTGAACACTAAAAACAAGATGACAAGCAAAACAGACACAATTTTCACAATGCCTGGGCAAACAGAAAGGTTGTCACCTTGTGCCTGAAACGTGAAGAGTGGGTGCTGGTGAACTATTGTGAGGAGTGTGCCCCACAAATGAGACAGACCTACAGAAAAGACCCAGACCACCTTACTTCAGACCACCTGACTCAGGGCACAGCCTCAGATGCTGGGTTTACAACCCAAGGAGGTGACACTGGGGAAAGGGGAACGGCTAAAAGGCAGCCGAATTGGTACAGGTGACCAGCTGAAACGCCCTGGTCGCGTAATGCCCTCCCAGACCTGCACCTTCACGTATGACAAGATGGCTGGTGACAGTTGCAGGCAGAGCTTGTGCCCTGCTCAGGAAAACACCTTTCTGTCCCAGTTTTTAAAATACAGCCTTTAGCAATTCCAAAGAAAATGTGAAACCTACACCGAGGTACCAACTGCATTGTACAAGACGGGTGCCAGTGAGTTTCTGGCAGTCAGAGACCCTGAGCCAGCAGCCACGCTGTTTCCCCAGCCCAGCCGCCTCCCTGCCAGAACATCTGCCTCTTTATACAGCTCATTATTTGTTCCTTTAAAATATTTCTACCTTTCTCTCTCGACATGTTGCTCTCCAAGAAGCTTCTGGAAATACGGAGTCCAATACTAAAGCAAAGCGATGAATTCCCAACAAGTAGCAAGTGTTCAGACAAACCAATAAAAACAGAGAATTCATACTGTCACGCAGACAGGGGCCAACGCCAACTCTATGCTCCCTCCATTACTTCCGTCTGAACAGGCCTTGCCTGCTTTGCAAAAGAAAAATAATTGCTTGGCGGAGTGGATCATTCACAGATCTCCCAGCACCACCCATATTTTGGATCGACAATGAAACAGAAAATAAGCACCAGGCGGATGAGCATCACCTCAGGTGATGCTGTTTTATAGCCACATTGGTCCAAGTTTGCTTCATTGGGGGTGCAGTCTGGTGCTGTGCGACTCCGGCCTAAGCTTTTGTGTTTCAGGGGGCTTAGACTGGAGCAACTCTGCCTAGGACTGCGTGGATATTCTGACTGCCGAATGAGCAGCAGTGGATGCCTAATGAGGAACCTGTAACCCTTCTGAAGGGAATGTCGCATTAGTGAATCAGCCAGGGGATCCTGGTGTTGCAGATGTGGGATAACACCTAATCCAGCACAGAGGAAATATCCGAGATGAAACAGGAGCAGAGTTGTGAACTATTTGTGTTGACTAATTAGATGGACTCCAACCAGGAGGTTCCCAGTGTTAGTTCTCTTTTGCAAGCTAACTTGTAGAAAGGGCACATTGAATTGTTTTAAGGAACGCCCAGATCCTCCATTCCAGAAGTTTCTGTCTGGAACAGGTACCTGGCCAGCCCCTGAAATCTTCTGCGTGCACACCATGTCCTCTTCCCCACTGTGCCACTCCTTCAACACTTAAACATTACCCATTCTAATCGGCAAACAGATCTGCCAGATAGGAAGAAAACTGCCTTCTGCATGTCCCCATCGCCAGCATTCCCTGCCTCTTCCAGGGTCCATCTGCTTCAATTTCCACGGCGTATTATGCCGCTGGGAAATTATTTTATAATTGCCTCCAGCAATTCTAGCATAAGGTGCCATCATAACCTCCCCCACCCCGAGCTTCCCATAATATTGCCATATACCATTCCCAATTGCGGTAGCGTTTAATTTACTCCAACCAGAACTTTCAGAGGTTTGGAACAGATCGCAAAACTATGCAGCACGCAGCATAAAATGGATTTTTTTTTTTAAATTTTGAAAAGCAAAAGAAACTGCTGTGGGTTTTTTTAAGTACTCTGGAAAAACTCCAAAGCTGCACAATTAATTTGTGTAAGTAATGTCTGCTTTGATAATACTCCAAAGAAACAGAGAGGCGAAAGTTTAAGCTTTGCGGGAAACAGAGCCAATCGAACCAGCTTTGCTTCTGCTAATTACAGGGATGTATTTTGGTTTGTTTGTTTTAAGAAATTCAGCATATCACTGGCTTCCAGAGTAGGAAACACAGAAACTTTTTAATTTTTGTTTTACGCTTGTATCCAGTTATCTCATACCGTAAAAGGGTTATGGTTTGGAAGTGCTGGACACAACTACATGAGTGTACATGATGAATACTGCTGAAGAGAAACAGGTCCACGTACGTCCCAGTCCAGAGAAAACAGAACTCTGATCCACACGAACACCTCATACAAGTGAATCAGATCCTTGGTCTGCCAAGGACCGTCCTGCCTGTGCTAACTGGCGATGGCTCTGCGGGGCCACAGGCTGAGGCTTTTCCAGCTGCCTTTTGAAACCAGAGATGCCAGGTCCTGAACCTGAGACCTTCTGCCTGCCCAGCTGGTATTCTGCCACTGAGACACGACTCCTGTTTCCTAAGGGAATCTGACCTGTTCCTGCCAATTACAGATGTTCCCTGTCCACTGACAAGGACGTGTGAAGAACTCTCCTACATCAGGTCAAGGGCCCAGGCAGTCCTGCCTCCTGCTTACAAGAGAGTTCCGAGGAGCCCACAGCTGCCTGCTCCCTGAGTCACGGGTGTAGGGCAACTGCTCAAATTAGCATTGCACCAAAAGATTTCCTGTTGCACTGTGGCTCAAAAAGGAAAAAGAAAACCCACTATGGGACATGTAGCTCCACAGAAGGAGGTGCTCACAGCTCTACTCCTCTACCAGAATGACCTCCTGAACAAGTCTGTTTTGCACATTTTACAAAATGACAGAAGTGTGGGGGTCTTCCTGGTAGCCTCTGCCAGGCCGTTCCGTGTTGTGGGAGCTGCCACAGAGAATGTGCATGAATAGGTAGTTGCCAGTGCTACCTGTTTGCAGGGTAGCACTTTCAGAAGCTTTTGCTCTGGTGGCAGTCCTGCAGGTATGTTGGTGATAGTCCCACAGGTACATGGGTCCAGTGCCGTGAAGGTTAGAACCCTAAGCTGAGCCCCGGTCCCAGTAACCAATGGAGTATCTGCAGAGTAGGAATGTGATATGCAGATTTTGCTTGATGCCCAATAGAAGCTGGGCTGCAGCATTCCATACCAACTAGAGTTTCTGAGCTACCTTGAAGGGCAGACCCATGTACACTGCATTGCAGTAGTCTAGCCACCAATGTAACAATCTCATAGATACACATGCCAGGTCAGCTGAATTAAAGTAGTAGGCTGTCTTATGAGCTTAGTGGATTTGGCAGAATTCCTTTTTTGGAACTCCATCCACTGGTTTCTCCAGCAATAAAGCTGGATCCAGAATCACCCCTCGGCTCTCAGCCTATCAAGCGAGAGATCACTGGACCATCAAAAGTGGGGAGCCCGTGTCCTTCCCAATTAACATGATCTCCATCTTGTCAGGATTCAGTTTTGGCTTGTTCAGCCACAGCCATTCAACTACAGCAGTCAGGCATCGATTCAGAGACTCTACAGCATCACCGGGTGAGATGGATGACAAATATAGAGCTAGGCGTCACCAGCATGTTGATGGCACCCTATTCCAAAGCCCCAAATTATTTCTCCTCCCAGTGGCACTCAGATATTGAACAGCACAGGGGACAAGACTGAACCTTGTACAACCCGACAAGACAGTATAGAATGATGATGAGTCAGAAAGAGAGAAGAAGTAACATACATAGAGGGGAGAGAGAGGGTAAGAAAGGGGGGCAGGAGTGTGAGAGAGGTAGGGGGAGAAGGGAGGAAGCAAAGGTGTGAGGAATGGGATGACCATCGCACAAGTTTCTTGCAGATCTCCGCTTGTACATATCTATTATATATAAGTTTCATCAATTCATAATTATGCTCAAAGCAATTAACAAGAAAACATTCTAAACCCATCTCCGGTTACAACGTTTCAAAGTATAATCAATCAATATCCCCAATTACAAAACTTCAAAGCGTAATCCAAAATTTCCTCAATATACAATATACTTTTGCACTTAGTAAACGCTGTCCGTAAGTAACGGTCCACTAAGTTTCTCATGGTCTGTGTTATTCCCCTCCTCCAACAAGGCCCTGGTAATTTCTCTCATTTTGCGTAATCGCTTCTTCAAGGAAAATTCACCAGTGACTTTCTAATGGCCATAAGGAGTTTTCAAGGCTGTTATCACAAAACTGACTTCTCCCAGCACCGGCACATAGAAGAAGAAGAAGAAGAAGAGGAGATTGGATTTCTACCCCACCCTCCACTCCCCAAGGGAGTCTCAGAGCGGCTTACAAACTCCTTTTCCCTTCCCCTCCCCCAACAGACACCCTGTGAGCTGGGTGGGGCTGAGAGAACTCTTTCCCAAGCTGTCCTTGAGGGAACAGCTGGTCCAGAGCTATGGCTTGCCCAAGGTCATCCAGCCAGGTGCAAGTGGAGGAGTGGGGAATCAAACCCGGCTCTCCCAGATTAGAGTCCGCACACTTAACCACTACACCAGACTGGCTCTCCAGACATACAATCTTTATTATGATTTCTCTGTTCATTCAAATGGTTGGTGTCAGGGGTCCTTTCGTAGAAAAAGAGCTGCAGGAGCTCATTAGCATAACTCATTAGCATAACTCATTAGCATATGCCACGTCCCCTGACATTACCAGAAGTGTGTCAGAAAGGGAATGTCAGTTTCAGCCCCATTATACCCTATGGGCCATTGAAATCAATGGCAAAAACTCATAGGGTATATGAGGCGCTGGAGGAAAGGGGGTTTGAGGGAGAAACTCCAAACTTGCAGGGTAGCTGCTGAGGCCTCTCCTCGAAATACCCACCAAGTTTCAAGAAGATTGGACCACGGGTACAATTCTATGGGCCCCAAACAGGTTGTCCCATCCCCTCCATTGTTCTCTATGACGGGGAAAATGTTACCAAGGGTCCAATCTTCTTGAAACTTGGTGGGTATTTGGGGGAGAGGTCCCAGCAGCTACCCTGCAAGTTTGGAGCCTCTCCCTCAAACCCCCTCCCCTCCAGTCGCTTTTAAATTTGCCGCCGAATTTCGGCAGCAATTCGGCAGCAGGCTGAATCAGATCAGAGAATCTGATTTGGCTCATGGCTGCCCTAGTGGTCACTCCTGAGCTGGCAGAGCTTTGCTCCGCCTCGCTCTGGCCCCAACGGACCCCTGGTTGGTGTAGGTCCTACAGGAGAAGTCCCAGGGGCCAATGAGAACCAATTGGGAAGGGCTTGCAAGTTTGTTCCTTCACATACCCAATGACATTCTTTTGAAGAAGAAGAAGAAGAGATTGGATTTATGCCCCTCCCATTACTACCTGAAGGAGTCTCAGAGCGACTTATAAACTCTTTTCCTTCCCCACTCCACAACAGACACCTGATGAGGTAAGCAGGGCTGAGAGAGCCCTCTGGAGAACTGTTCTTGAGAGAAAAGCTCTGAAAGAACTTGTGACTGACCCAAGGTCACACCAGCAGCTGCATGTGGAGGAGTGGGGAATCAAACCTGGTTCTCCCAGATTAGAGCCTGTGCTCCTAAACACTACACCAAACTGGCTCTCTTTTGCATGTGTAGATGTGTCCCCCCGTTTAGTGGGACCACAGAAGCAGATGGAGAACTTCAAACTGGGACAAGAAATGACCACAAGTTTTATAAATGTGGGATTCTTTTAATTAATCCTTTTCCTAGTCTGCCATCACATCCCCTCAGTCATGAGGTCTACGGACATATGTTTTAGGTGAACACTGAAAATTTGGTCCCCTGGGAACTCTTTAATGCACAAGCTGTGTTGAAAATGAACATTTGTTGCAGGTCCAGCATCAGCATGCTCTGAGTGGGGTCTCCAGGTCCCTTTGTCATGCCAGCAGGGGGATATGGGGGGTGTTCCAAGGGTAGGCAGGGACATTGCACAATGCGCTGACATCACCTGGAAGTGACATCAGCACATTGGTGACATTGGGAGTGACGCTCTGCTTTTTGGGCAAAACTCTATGTTAAAAACAGCCTCAAACCATAGAGCTTTGCCCAAAAAGCAGAGCTTCAGCCCCCCTGATGTCACTGACATCACTTCTGCATGGTGTCGGGGGTGGTGGGAATTTCCTCCTGCTGGCCAGCAGAAGGCAGGAGCCTGCAAAAGCAGGGGATCCCGTGCTTCCACCTGGAGAATGGTACCCCTAACTCTGAGGTGGGGCAGGTGCATGGCCCAGGGCTGCAATCACCCCCCACCGCTCACTTCCCTGCTAGTGCTCCACTGTGCTCCCAGCGACATGCCCTGCCCAGTGCTACCGGCAAGAGGGCTGCAGGCGGCAGTGAGCACGGGCAGCGGGAGAGCTCGCAAGTGGGCAGGGGAAGAACACACAGGCATGTGGGAGGCATGAGGGTGGACCGGAAGTTGGAGGGCATGTTTGGGGACCTGGGAGTAGGTAGAAGAGGGGGGACCCTGGGAACTCTCTGCCTGGGGCCCCTTGAAACCTGGAACTGGTCCTGTTCTGTGGTGCAGCTCCTCTGCATTTCAGCGGAACTCGATCCAGAGAAGCAATCCAGGACATTCATCACTGGAGTCGACCCAGCAATAAACCTGGCAACACCATCAACAAAAACTGCCTTCCTCCTGCGCTGCACTTCAGACACCATGCTGGAGAGAGTACGAGATACAAATTGGGTCATAGAGGATTCAGATGTGCCATATATTACAAGGCAGGAATGAGCAAGATAAGAAAGTGGTTGTCAAGTACAGCAACGATGATGCACAAAGCAATATTTCCCGGGGTGGCAATCCAGTTCTCTCCCTTTCCCCCGCTTCAGGCTAATCTCGCAGCCTGATCCACAACCTTTGAATGGAACAGAGGCCATTTGAAGCTGATCCTCATCCTGGGTCTCAGCAATGTGCGAGGGTCAGGGACAGCCAGCCCACCTCAAAAGGAGGTGACACATCCTGGAGGGCCAGTTGGTGAGCGGACCACTTGGTGGCCCTGCCCATAAGAATCATTTCTCTGGCCTGTGGCATTCAGGCGCCGGCTTGTTCCTGATAAGTACAGGCCAGGGAACCCTGTGGCCAGCACCCTCCCTCCCACGGCCTGTCCACTGGTGGCATGGAGAGCTATGACGCCCTGGTTCCCGAGATGCCACAGTCAGTCACATTGTCCAGCCAGGGAAGAACAAAAAAAACCCAGGTTTGCTCTCTTGCCTGCAAACCAGGAATCTGAGCCAAGATAAAACTGTGGTTTCGAATCCAGGTCAGTAGGCAAAAGCACAAACTGCTACTTGTCATTTCACTCCGTTCCAGTGCCACAACAAACTGCAGTTTGTTCCGACCCAGATCTTCAGTCTCTGTAATCACCCCATCAGGGACAAGGCTCATGAATTCATTCGCGGCAGCTGAAGACCACGAAAGCGACTGGCAAGCAACGCAACAATTCAATGTGCTTGGTTTGCATAACATGCTCAGTTTTGGGGAGCTGGAAGAAGACAATTTTATTTGCATGCTACAGTTGCTCATGCCAGTTTACATGCTGTGGCTCACTGGTAGAGCATCTGCTTTGCGTGCAGAAAGTCCCGGGTTCAATCCCCGGCATCTCCAATGAAATGGATCAGATAAAAGCAGGGGTCCTTTTGAGTAGGAGCTCGGGGGAGCGCAGCCCCAGGAGTTGGTGCCAGCATCCCCCCCCTGGTGGGGGAATGTCTGCTTGTGTCACGGCTGCAGCAAAATGACCCCATCCCCTAGAAAGGTCATTGTTCCTCCCAGGGCTCATTTCGTAGCAGGAGCTCCTCTGCATATTAGGCCTTGATGTAGCCAATCCTCCAAGAGCTTACAGTAGCCCCTGTAAGAAGAGCTGTGTAAGCTCTTGGAGAATTGGCTACATTAGGGGTGTGTGGCCTAATATGCAAAGGAGCTCCTGCTACGAAATGAGCCCTGGTTCCTCCAGTCTGAAGGCTTCAGCCGCCACTGAAGCTATCCTCCCAGAATAGTGGTATTTCTGAGGCTTGGACTGGTAGTTGTCCCCTCTCTGCCAGCTCTTTCTTTCTCTTTTTCTTTCTTTCTTTCTCTCTCTCTCTTTTTCTTTCTTGCCTTCTGACACGCTTCCGGTGATGTCAGGTGGTGTAGCATATGCAAATAAGCGATGTTAATGAGCTCCTGCACTTCTTTTTCTACGAAATGACCCCTGGATAAAAGGTGTTGTGGAAAGCCCCTCCTAGAGACCCAGTTGTCACCCCCTCAGAGTAGACAATGCCGACCTTGATAGACCAGAGATCTGATCAGTACAAGACAGCTGCTGTGTGTGGCTCACATCTTCTGAACTGGCTCCTCAACAACAAAGCAACTGCTGCAATTTTGACTGAGGCATTCAAGAGTAGCAAGTACTTGACTCCGGGTTAAGGGCCCCTCAGAGGAAGCTAAAAGCTTGTGGGCGTGCCCCTTGCCAAGACGGAACGATCTCTCTTGCCAGTAAAGAGCTTGGCAGGTTCCATCCTGTCCTTGCAAAATGGGCAATTTTTATTTTTATGCACCAAGTTCAATTTGAGGTCGCCGTTTTGTGTTCCTAGCTGTACTTTTTTTTTTTTTTTTCAGAAGCAAGAACGGAAAAGTAGATGGATCCATCCGTGTGGCTTTTTTTTTTACTCCAGTCCAATATTTGACACAGCGCAGGAGAAAGACAGTCCTGAGGCTTGCAGCTGTTTACATATCATGAGGACTGTGAGTTCAGTTCGGAGGTCCAGATCCACAAGTCACAGATCCATTTTCAACCAGAGCCGTGGTACTCAGACAGTTTGGTGTAGTGGTTAGGAGAACCAGGTTTAATTCCCCACTCCTTCACATGTAGCCACTGGTGTGACCTTGGGTCAGCCACAGTTCTTTCAGAGCTGTTCTCTCAAGAGCAGTTCTCTCAGAGCTCTCTCAGGCCCACCTACCTCCCAGGGTGTCTGCTGTGGGGAGTGGAAGGGAAGCCACTCTGAGACTCCAAGTGAAAAGCGGGGTATAAATTCAACTCTTCTTTCTTCTTCTTCTTCTTCTTCTGCTGCTGCTTCTTCGGAAAGTGCAGTCAAATCGCAGCTGACTTGTGGCCACCCTGTAGGGTTTTCATGGCTAGAGACGCTCAGAGGTGGTTTGCCATTGCCTGCCTCCACGTCACGACCCTGGTATTCCTTGGAGGTCTCCTGTCTATGTACCACCAATCAGGGCGGATGCTGCTTAGCTGCCAAGATCTGATGAGACTGGGCTAGCCTGGACCACCCAAGTCAGGTCTTGTATCTTATATGTGGACCCCCCCCCCCCCAAAGTCAAAGAACCTGGGTCCCAACACCATAGAATCCCAAAGCCCACTTTTCTCCTAAGAAAAGTTGTGGCCACACGGTCATTTTGATTGGCTTTCACCACTGTTCCCTATCGCATTTAAAAGGGCCGATCAGATGGCCGCATCTGCCTCCCGTATCAAAGCAGACTCACCCCCACAATCCTCCCGGTTTCCTGGTGATTTTTTCACCACTGGGAAAATCAAGTTCTTTTCGAATATTTGTGCTGTGAATCTGTAGTTTCACCCATCTGGACAGCCATCTCTCACTATGAATGCGATTAGGTTGTCTGAACATCCTTCTCGCACTGAATTCCCCCCCCCCCCCAGCTTTTGCCATTGTGCGCATGAGCAATCCTGCACTGAATATATTCAATGCATGAACGTTCAAGCGCACATATATAGATTCCAGCGCTCAGTTGTATGTTGGTGGTTCATTTTGTTCACAGTTCGGGGGGGGGGGGGGGACACTGCAAAAACAAGGGAGTACAGTGTGTCCAAGTGGGAGCGGTGATTCGGCAATGTGCATATACGCATGCACAAAGAATTTTTTAAAAAAAACTTGCGCCATCGCTTGGGCAGTGTGGCTATTTGGACGGTGCCTGGAGCCTCATCACAAAATGCAATTGGTTCGGGGAGGGATCTGTGATAATCCCAACCTGTAAAAAAATATCCCTGATTAAATATACAGTGGGAACAAATCGCGATAAGCTTGACCACAACCAAAGACAGGTTCACAGGCATTCCGTTGTTACCAGCAGCACGTTAAAAGGTGGACAATCTGTGGCAGGAAGGTCAGCAGAAGGCGGCACATCACCCTCACAGATGGACATGGGGACTGAGGGACAGTGAATTCTTAGTCACTGTTATGAAAACCCTGCGCCCCACCTACATTACTTCTGTGGGCCACCGGTGGTATTCATACCACTGGTTGTGAACCACTGCTCTAGGGGTAGATCTAGAACCACTGTTCTAGAGGTAGCCATGTTAGTCTATTCTGTAGCACTAGAAAACAGCAAGAACACCTTAAAGACTAACACAATTTGTGGCAGGGGATAAGCGTTCATGACATTAAAGCTCATACCCTATCACAAATTTTGTTCGAGAGGATTAGAAATCTGTCAGCCCAAACTCAGGCTCTCAGTGTTTTAAAGATCCCAACCTTTATTGCTGTTGAAGCTTGAATACATAGCAGCAAACTTTGGCCACATAATCTTCTGTCTTTTAGCTTTAATTGAGCCTCACTTTCCCTCACACCTCATATCATACATACAGTGGAGTCCCTCCATGTAGTCCAGGACATGGTGTCAGGGGTGCCATGGTACCTGCCAACAACTTTTCTGGCGTCCATTAGTTGTTTCTAGAAAGTGGGCAGGGCCAGGTAGGGAAGTCAGACTTATGACTGGCTAATTCAGAAAGCAGCTGCCACCACTACAGCACAAGGATCTTCACTGTGTGACTAAAGGTCAGGTGGGGCAGCAGTTTTGTGGTTGGCTCCGCCTGTTGGGGCAGCCATTTTGTGGCAACCATTTTGTGGACTGCGCCCACCACACTGTGCCAGAATTCCAAAGGTGTCTGCGGGCTCAAAAAGATTGGGGACCAAAGGCAATTTGTACCTTTTCCTCTATAAAGCAAAAATAACATCTTTCCCACTTTATGGAGCTCCCTTTTGGTTTCCTGTTCTATCTTTTCCTCTAAAATCAAATCTTTACAGTCAAAATTTATCTGTGCTGTTTTTCAAGCACCTAATTGTAGTTCAGATTCCATCAGATATAGAGGCTGGTTCAATTTCCTTGTTAGCATGGAAAGCCATGGTGAAAATCAGAATTTTCGACTAGACCGCGATTTTCTTCCTGATCTTTTAAAACGGACTGAGCACAATCCTTTTGTGTCTTCTTGAGCAAAGACGGTAGGTGAAAGACTGAAGCTTGTGGATTCCCGACCCAAGATTTCCTTCAGATCTTCCTGTCATCATGAATAAGATACTAACTTCGAATGAAGGGAACATCTTGAGTATGTAGTGATGCCAAAGGGAAATGGGGACTGAGCCCCCCGCCTGTTCCAGTGCTTCCAGATTATTTCAAATCCTTAACTATTTCAACCTTTTGAAGATTCTTCTTCTTGGCCAGACATAGTAGCTCACCTCTTAATGAATTATTTGGCAGATTCTCAGTTAGGTCGACTGAACAGAGAGTCTGCCCATGTGGTAATGCAAAGACGGATACACGTACCCGTTTTTTATTTAGTTGTGAGTTATATTCTTCAATAAGATCTTCTTTTATTTCTCCATTGATTTTACAGTTCCCAGTATGTTCACACAATTGTCATTTAGTATATTTGCTGTCTGGCAAAGAAAAGGCTGTTACCCTGTCCATAGCTCCTTATTTAACTGCTGCCTTGAAGATTCGTCCAAAGGTATAATTAATTCACACCTAAATGCTTATTTGCACACAGGCGCTCTTTTTGCACTGGAACCAGTTGGGGACCCCTGGTGTAGTTAAGAAGAGGAGGAGGAGGAGGTTGGATTTATACCCTGCCCTTCGCTTGGAGTCTCAGAGCGGTTTACAATCTCCTTTCCCTTCCCCTCCCCACAGCACACACCCTGTGAGGTAGGTGGGGCTGAGAGAGCTCTGAGAGAACTGCTCTTGAGAGAACCGCTCTGTGAGAACTGTGGCTAACCCAGCTGGCTGCATGTAGAGGAGTGTGGAATCAAACCTGGTCCTCCCAGATTTGAGTCCGTGCTCTTAACCACTGCAGTAAACTGGCCCATGACGGCTCCACTCTTCCAGCTGTGCATCCAGCTGTGTGCACCACACAGTGCCACTGGGGGAAGGGCAGGTGGGCAGTGTACAGCAGTGGCAGCTTTGACCTGAAAATCCCCACTGAGATTGTTTTATTGATATGCTTTTATTGGTATTTGTTTTTGTATTGTTTTTACTGTGTTTAATGGTTGTGAGCTGCCTGGACCAGTTCTGCAAAGGCAGCATACAAATTTCCTAAACAGAGAAACAGAGAAATAAATAAATTTTGATTATGATTCTAGTCTGTGCACACAGAATCCATGATTCTTGCAAACATCCATGCCATTTTCTGTCATCTAGCCCTGATTTTTTCCATCACTGACAACAGGTATAAATGCAATGAACCATCAGGGATGCGCAGACTGAACGGAGAACAGGGGGCTTATGTGATCACTGTGTTGCTTACCCATATATGTGTGTTGGCCAGCAAGGCACTTCTAGTGCTCTTATGGATGGTAATATTCATAAGATTGAACTTATGTTGCTATGCTGTAAGTACTACAGGCATTCTCCATTGCTGGGAGAAGCTCCAGTCTAGTCCTGGGGGCTGGCAACCTCGATAGTTCACAAAGACAGAGACAAAGACTCCTTCTGCCATGAGGTTTTTTTCTGTTGCACCAAGCTGGTCAACCCCTGCCCCCTCCAACATACCTGCACGGATTATGCTAACGAGGTTACCTGCCAACTAATGGTCGAGCCATCAGCCAGCCGGCTAGGGCCATCAACGGACAATAGAGGCGATCCAGTGACTCATCGCAGGAGTGCCCAGGTGTCGGTTCCTGTTTAGTTTCAGTTTCACAATATTGACCACTCCCCGGCCTCTCCTCCTTTTGTTTACCTTTAACCTATGGTAGGGCCAGAAGGGACGGACCGCCTAGTAGGTGTGTTAGTAGGATGTGGTTAGTGCTGCCTGCCCTCAAGACCACCTAATAAAAGACCCTGCACAGAGGCAATCGGTCTCTTGAGCCATCGTCCCCTATCTGCTTTGCTACCCCTTATGTCCAGCTTCCTATCCAAATACCCTTGCCTCCATCTTTAAATCTCTGGATTCGCGACCAGAGAAACCACGTGGTCTTGCCGGTTCGAGCCACGTGCCCCATTTTTCTATTTTTCTCTCCCGATCCAATTCTTCCTTTGAGCGGACAACTCCTCTCCAGGACAGGCACAGTATCACCCAAACAACTAAAACTCCTGCTAATGCAACAGTGCTATTTTCTATCTTTATTTTCCTAGGCCTGTGTGTTTGTGTGTGAGATTCTGTTTTTGGTGTGCTTGAACAACATTATCCAGTAAACGGCACTGAACTTGCTATCTGCCTCACGTGCCTTTTTGGGTGGGACCCTGGTATAGTGGCAAGAACCCGGTATTTTGCCAATTGCTAGCTTTAAATTAAAGCAATTTGGCTAACATGTGGATGGTGTTACAAATCCATTTAGGGGTTTTCGGGGGGGGGGGGGGCAACCATGTTTCCATTATACAGCTTCACGCAAAAACAATGCAGGAAAACGAGGGCAGAAAACTGAGGTAAGGTGAGAGAGGAGAAGCCGGGGCCAGGTGTCGGGTGCAGCATCAGCTCCTGAAGGAGCCACTGAGGCCCTGAGGGAAGCCGGCTCCTCTCCTGCCTCCCCTGAGGCCCCTTCAAGACCCGCACTCCAAGGAGAATTATAGAACCATAGAGTTGGAAGGGGCCATACAGACCATCTAGTGCAGGACCAGCCTAGAGCATCTCTGACAAATGTTCGTCCAGCCTCTTCATGAAAGCTGCCAGTGAAGGGGAGCTCACCACCTCCATAGGCAGCAGATTCCACCTTTGAGCCACTCTGACCATGAAAAAGTTTTTCCTACTATTCAGCCGATACCTTTCTGCATGTGATTTAAACCCGTTGCTTCAGGTCCTACCCTGGAACAGCTCCTTGCCCTCCTCCAAATGACAGCCTTTCCAATATTTTTGAAAGAGGAATACCCAGGACCAAGGAGTTCCTGCCATTAAGTCCTGAGGAGATTACCACAGGCCTGAGATGATTTTGCCTATTTATCATCTTTCCTGTTCATGTTTTAAAATCGTCATGTGCTTTGAGCATCTTCTCAAAGAGGCAGCTTTACAAATGCATCCCTGAAAGCAGAGTGAAATCAAAATGGAGGTTTTTCAGGCTGAAAGAGCAGAAACGAGAATGATCACCCTCCCTTTCTGGAAATCCAAGGTCATTGCTATGGTTACAGTGCAGGGATGAGGTGGTTTTTGGTCCTGTCAAACCAGAGTGCAGAACTTCTTTTCCTCCTGAAGGAACGTCAGACCAGCACTCATTAGGCGGCGGTTGGCACCCCGCTAAATAATGATGATTACATTCAGCTCAGCCTATTGGGAGAGAGCGATGCCCCCCCCCCCCCCCACACAGCATTCATTTCCAAACCTGATACTTCTGCAACTTTCCTCTTAATAGTCTGAGAAGAAAATCATGCAGCCAGTGATTTTTAAGAAGGCATTTGAGAAGGGCATGGAATTAGGGCTCCGGCCGAGCCAGGGGGCACCAGGGTTGCCCTCTCAGTCTGGTTGCTCTGCCAGACACTCCTGGCTCAGAGCATATGAAATCTGGGGACAGCTCAGTTTTTGCAAAGAAAGTGCTGAAAAACCAAACTTGCCCACCATTGAATCTGATTGCATCTATGATTTGTTTGCGCTTGCTCCATTCTGCCCCTGTGTAGTTGGCCACATTCAGCGTGACTACTGGGAGGCAGTCCCTGTTGTCACATGTTCTGCTTTGCATGGAGTATGCAGGCTCCAGGGCTGTCAAGGGCAAGTTGTGCCCCATTTAATGCCAGTTACATACTGAGGGTCTGTGCTGCTGCACTGGTGTATTTCGGCAGGACTCATCAGCTGGAATTTAATGGCTTGAACTACATATCCTATGTGGCAGCGTAAGAGCATCCAATCTGTAATCCAATTTAGTATGTTCAGTTAACACCAACATGCTCTACTTGTGGGTCTCTGGAAACAGCTGGAATACCACAGAAACCCTGCCACCTCTCTAGCAAGCTCCAGACGACCAAGCAAAAGACCTCTTTGGTAAACTGACGCCCCTCAACCCCCCAACCACCAGTAGGAAGGACAGCTATGAGAAAGCAGGGCCCACGTGCAAAATATCTGCTATACAATTTAGAATAATGTTTGGTGGTGGTAGAAAGTGCCAGAAAATCACAGCCAACTTACGGCAGCCCCTCATGGGGTTTCAAGACAAAAGATGAGCGGAGGTGGTTTGTCGTTGCCTGCCTCTGCGTAGCAACCCTGGACTTCCTTGGTGGTCTCCCATCCAAGTAGCGACCAGGGCTGAACCTGCTTAGCTTCCGAGATCTGAGGAGATCAGGCCGGCCTGAGCTGTCCAGGGAAGGGCAGAATAATAAATAATCAAGCATTATTTCCAAAGCCTGTACCCAGTTTGCAATACAACTGTGATCCAAAGGGAGGAGGGCTCACCCATTGTGAACATCATGAACATAATTACAAGAGGAAGGGTCCCTTGAAAGGAAAGCCTTACTCTTCCTTTCTCAAATTGAGGTGGGGGGAAATTCCAGCTCAAAGACCAAAAGTGCTTTTGGGTTGGAAGTGGCAGCTGTTCTTTTTAAAATAGTTGGACATATTTTATGTGTTGGGGAGGAAATGTGCTGTGGAAACTAATTTTTTGTCCGCAGGTGGATGTATGGGCTTTAATAAGGAGCCTGGTTATCCTTGGGAAAGCTGGGGAAAAATAAAGACAAACAGAAAAAGAAGACCATGTTTTCTTGCTCCGGAGTTTTCCCTTCCCTCGTTTTTGGTCATCAGTGCACTATGCCTTCTGCAGGGTCAGAACCAATGAATTTGATGCACCAAGGGCAGGCAACACTGGCAAAACCAATGTGCTTCACACTGCCCCCGACAAAAACAGGTGGCAGCACTCTTTGCTTAGCCAGATTTCTCTATCAAACAAGCAATTAATTATGAGACCATTTTGGGCAACAAAGGAGCCTACCTCTAGAAGAAAGAAGCTTTTTTGGGTGGAACATGTCTCCTGCACTTGAGAAAGGCTCTGTGCGCCAGAGGAAAACACTGTCATTAGCACCCCACATTATTATCAACATTATGCTGTTTTTTTGACACATTAAGCATAATGAAGGGAGATGAGAGGAGTTTGCTTTAATTCAGACAAAGCTCAAAGCACTAATGATGTTTTAAAAAAATAAGTGCGGACCAGGAGAAGAGAGATGAGAAAGGGCCAGCTTTTTCTAACAGCCACAAGTCTCCATATGCCTACTTACAACATCCAAACATAGTTATCAACAAGGCTTTTAGAACAACTCAACAGGCAGCCCTCATCCCTGCTGGCTTTGACACGAAACACACTTGTCAAGACTTCAATGCCCCACTTTGCTGGAAAGTAACAAAAACAAATCACTCTGCGATTCAAGCCACCCTCATGGAGCACAATCGCTTGGCTTACAGGCATCACTGAGCGATCAAAATCATTGTGCCAACCAAGTTTATTTCATGTCTGTCTCTTCCTTTTGGCAGCTAACAGCTGAGCACCATCTACAAGCAGTCACACAAATCCCTGTCCTGGGCTGAATCTGAAGACGTCTAACTCACTGGGAGTCGTTTTGGGAACGATAAAAACGGTGCCACAGGTAAGGGACGTGAGCCAATTTCCTAAACACCATGTTTCAGTATCTATCACAGGTTCTCCTGGTGTGCTACAAAGCTTCAACCATCCTTCCCCCCAGCTACACTCACATAAGTCAGCGGGGGTGGGGCGGGATTTGTACCTTGACAAATAAAGGCCTGTTTGTCAGTGGCTTATAAATGGCACAAAAGAAATGGTTTGCCTGCCTCTCCTGTTCACAAGACCCTGGGCCAGGCAGCCAGGCAGCCGTGATGGGCACAGGAGACACAAACCCCTCAGCTCTGAGACATCTCACGTGACTGGAGACTCCTCCGGTCTAGAGAGAAGCATTTGCCAACTGAGGGGGGATGTTGACAGGGGGCACCCAACTCTTCCACAGCAAAGCCCTCCACCCTCCTCTTGGGTGCCTTCTCTGCCATGTCCCAGGCACTGGTCAAGGTCACAACTGAACAGCCGTGCACTGAGGGAAACACACTGAAAGTAATGTATTTCAACCCAGTGGGGAGGGGGGACCAATCCATGGTCCATCAGGGGCCTCAAATGGGGCAATACGCTTGCCTCACGTGCAGCTTTTTAACTATGAAGGAGTCATGAGGATTCAAAAGGGGACGCACAGGTAAGCCCACGGGTAAATCCCTCTTGCTTGGATGCTTATATCTCTAGGTGCTCAGTCAGGTTCTGAGCCACCGGTAGCCTCGTCTTTGGGAGGGGGGGGGGGGGGCTGTGGAAACTGCCCAAGGCAGCTTCTTCTTGTGGATCCCCAGCATGCCTTGCAGCCTCAGCCAGCTCTCAACAGGCAGGTATGGCCTAGCTTCCTTGACTTCTAGCTGGAACGTGTTCCCGTTGGGCTGACTGTGCCTGGCCCCAGAAGAGGCAGTCCTTCAGACAGCTCTGCATTCAGAAAAATCACCCCACATTATATCTGCCTGCCAAACTAATCCACAGTCCTAAAGGTTTTCTTTGGCCTCTACTTCAAGAAAGCCCAAACGGGACTGAGGGTCTGGCACTCAAGGAGGAAGGGAGGGGGGTGCCCTGACCTGGATAGCCCCGGCAAGCCTGATCTCGTCAGATCTTGGAAGCTGAGCAGGGTCGACTCTGGCAAGCACTTAGATGGGAGACCTCCATGGAATACCAGCAGTCAGGAGGCGGGGGCAGGCTTTATTCAGCTGTCTCCCTGAATATCCTCCAGGCCCCCAGTAGGGGTCAGTCACCAGAGGTCAACATGATTTCCAGGTGCACACACACTCACATTCACACACACATGCACATATGGAAAACGCCAAAAAAAACAACAACTGAAAAAGGAGGAAGGGAAGGGGTTCTAACCACTGCCCCTGAGCTGTTTTCCAAGTTCTCCAAAGATATCTGGCCCTCCTGAGGGGGAAATCTGGACTTCTGTCTGCTGCCTATATATTTCCCCCTACAGGGCTAATAGCAGCTTCATGGCATGGGTGATCTAAGGCCACGGTCACATGGCCCTTTAAAGTGGGAGGGACTGCTGTTTCCTTTCACATTTAAAGGGACTGTTCACAATGGCCGGGACAACTCCCATGCCGAAGTGGGCTCAATTGCGGGTTCCTCCTACAAGTGTTTTCCCGGTGGTCGCGCGAGGAACCTGCGATTGAGCCAATCTGGACACCCTTCTCTCGCAATGATTGCGGGTGAGGGCTCTCCAGATCGTCCCTCCGGGTTCCCCCCCCCCCCCTTTTGCACTTGAGCACTTGGACACTCAAGCGCCCAAGTGCGAAAAGGGGGGGGGGGAACTTACCAGGCAGCTGGTGGGGCTTGGGGAAGGGTGCCCCCGGCTGCCGCCTCCACTCGCCTCCTCCACTGCCTCCTCCTCCTCCACCGCTGCCGCTCGCCTCCTCCTCCTCCACCGCTGCCGCTCGCCTCCTCCTCCTCCACCGCTGCCGCTTGCCTCCTCCTCCTCCACCTCTGCCCGCCGGGGTTGGGATGTGTAATCATCCCAACCCGAAATAAAAAACCCCAGTCCCTTTAAATATGGGAGCCCTCCCGGATTTAAAGGCCGGTGTGACCACAGCCCATATCAGGAAAATAATGGAGAGGGTTTTTTAAAAAAACAACCCTTGCCTAGCAGCACAGCCCAGGCCAGTTAGACTCCCTCTGATGGCTGGCCCGCTGCCTGCCCCCCACCCAAAATGGACGAGACTAGCCAATGATTTCCTTTGTTACATCCACTGTTTTTTTGGGGGGGGGACATCAAGTCACAGCTTACTTAGGGAAAGCCTGTGGGGTTTCCCGGGCAAGAGACATTCAGAGGTGGCTTGCCATCGCCTCCCTCTGCACAGCCACCCTGGACTTCCTCGGTGGTCTCCCCTCCAAATATTAACCAGGGCCAGCCCTGCTTAGCTTCCAAGACCTGAGGAGACTGGACTAGGCTGAGCTATCCAGGTCAGGGGCATCCAATCTCTAGCCCTTACTACCATGAATGCTTTTGTGTGGGCCTCTGCTTAGCCTGATGCTTATTGTTTCATTAAAATTTGCCACTGCCTGCAAAGCTTCCTGGGAAAACATCTGCTTGGGTTTTCTTTCTTTGACGGTCTCTTAAAAACGGTTTTCCTGCAATGCCTCCATCAGGTGGTATTCTCACTGTGCTAAATGGATCAGCTGGTTTTAAAAGGTTAAGACTAACATCTGGGGTGGGGTGGGGAAACCTGGCGGTTGTGTTTTAGGTTACCGAGAGCGGCGGAGGCAGAAGCAGCCATCTGTTCAGGTTGCATAATTCATCCTGCCCGAACCAAGCAATGCCACCCCCCACTCCCCACTTTTATGCACAGCAAATGATGGTGTGATTCTTATTTACGAGCCAAAAACAAAACAGTGGCACTCAATGAGTTCCGGTGACCCAGATAGACTATAATGGCAGGTGATCTGATAAGATACAAAATGGTTGCAGAGAACACACAAGACAAAGAGGGTTTTTCAAAAAGAATCCTGTTAGTGGTGTTTATTATATTTAGGAACTCAAGAGGCATTGTTCTGGGTCAAACCAGTGGTCCATGAACTTCTAATAAAACACCATAATAGGGAAATCAAAGGATTAATCTCAAAGGTTTATAAAATTTTAAATTCAAGCTTGCAACAAAGCACTTTGAAAACACAATTTCAATGGCAAATGGACTGTCAAAACAGGATACAAGCAGAGGATTGGGGAAAAAATTGGTGTTCACCAAACAACTCAAAGATTTTTTGTATTAAATTTAACATGTTTAAGGTTTTTAATCGCTGGCACGTTTAAACAGAATAAACTCGGAAATTAACAAGTTGTGTTGGAAAAAATGTGGTCAGACAGGAGATTTTATACATAGTTGGTGGTCCTGTCCATCAGTTCAGAAATTTTGGACTCAAATTATATTACAAATCTATCTCATTACGAGTTGTAACTTACCTGCTTTACCCAAGACAATCTTGTTAGATGTACATCTGAATTCCTGTATAAGTAAAACAACAAATATATTAATATCAACCCTGCTTGCAATAGCTAGAGTAACACACACACAAAAGTGGAAGGAAAAAACTAGTCCTACCCTGGCTTGCTGGCAAAATAAGGGAACGCTTTGTGTCTGGCAAAATGGTTAAGCAACAATGTGTTTTGAATACTAATACTTACCAAAAGACATTTCAGGCAATATGGTTTCCTGTGGTTAGTTATTTGGCAGAAGGAAGAGTGATCCCTGCAAATAAACAATATCAGGAATTGTTATACTTCTGAAATGCTTATGTAATATTTTGGGATTGGGAAGAAAGGGAAGAATACGCATAGTTTGCACAGTATATTTAAGGTTAAGAACAGTTCTGTGTCAGGTTATATATTGTGACATTTCTATGCATTTTAGCTACTGTTTTGTATGACAATGATAAATGTTAATAGTTAATTTACAAACTACAACAGTGGTCCATCTAGTCCAGCATCCTGCCTCACACAGCGGCCAACCAGCTCCCAACAGAGTACAGATGCCAAGGGCTGCCCCTGACGTTACCCGGTACTCAGAGGTCAACTGCCTCTGGATGTGGAATCTTTCTTTTGGTCATCATGGCTACTAGTCACTGGTGGACCTCTTCTCCATGAATGTTTAACTTTTAGAGATTTTTGAGACCAGACTCGGTTGCCCCCACTTGCCTCCCTCAACCTTCCAAGACTTGCTCCATCCCGGCTCCATCCCCGCCCACGGCACATACCATTGTCCCAAGTGGGACAGTGCACCCACGGGCCCCATCTTAATTCTGTACTGAGGTTTCTGCAAGCATCCGGTCAAGCTCTAGTCTCCCAAGTGCTGAGTCTAGGGCTGTGAGGTCTTCTGCTTCTGTCTGGCAGCATTGGTCCCATGCAGCCACTTGGTAGAGCAGCAGTGGAGAAATGGGGGAGAAATCAGCATTGCTCCGATACCAAAATATCACTTTGGGTGTCAATAGAGTTTTAGTGGAATCCTAGAGCATTGCCCTGGCACAATGATGTCACTTCCAGATTCATGCTGGAAATGACATTGTGGTGTCGAAGTGATGCCAATTACCATGTCCCCATCAGACCCCCAAAGCCCTCACCACCCCAGTCGAGTCATATCTCCCATACAGATGTGTGCTGAGAGTTCGCAGCTGGTTACTGCCCCCAGGGTCCACTTTTGGATCAGGTCCACTGTGCAGAACAAGAAGGAGCTTCAGCCCCGCCCCCCTCTCCCGACGCTGTAGCCACATGTCTGCCATTGTGAGCTTTGTAATGTGTGAATGGGCCCTTGGGTATCCCCACCTCAGATAAATAGGAAGGACTCTGTGATGCTGGCTGTTTGATGCTCACTTTGGCTGGAAGGGGACACTTTGTTGAATGGCTAACCAAGGCTGGGGGATGGGGGCAGGCTTTAAAGCACCACTTTCTCCCCTGCACAAAAGCCACTGTTGACAGTGTAGAAACTGGAACAGTCAATGTAGTACGGTTGTTTTCACCTACCTGGGCTTGCATTTTCAGGTTGCTCAAACACAAACACTCAGTCCCCTTCTGGATTCCTCCTCCCTAGTTAATCTCCCTGATACTATTGAGCACAGTGATCTAACAGGCAATACAACTGATAAAGGACATCTGTATGTATGTACTGTCTTCGGACACTGAGCAAACATTTGATGCCGTCAGATATGCTATCCTCTCCCCACCAGGGTATGTGCCCTTGGAAAGATTGTCCGGCACATTTTCCAGGAAGCTGGCCCCAAAGACATCCCGTTTGTTTTCTTGGACTGGCAAGGCACTAAACTTCCAAACGTGGCCATCTGCAGGGGGACAAAAAGCAGGCAGGTTCACTGTCGTGGTACCCAGATCTGGCTCAGCTGATGGATTTCCTCTCCACCAAACATCTGCATTGAATCGTAATACAATCTGTATTTATTTCCCCTCTGGGCTGTCTTGGCAGCCAGTTTGGTTCGAAAGTGGGATTAAAAACATAAACTAAACAAGCAAGTGAACCAAGAGAGAACTCCATAGCCTCCCAAATGTTTGGTCAGCTCTTTTCATGCACACCAAACGCAAGTTTTTCCAGGGATATTTCTGTGCAGCAAAGATAATCCTCCTCCATTTACATGGGTCAGCAGCTCTACAACATGGTCAGGTGCATTTTTGAGGAGAGGAAAGGAAATGATTGGAAGGAGTTAACAGATCCACTCTACCGTGGCCCTTTTCTCAGCCTGGTAGCAGAACAGATTCTGGCAGGCTAAATATGACCATGCGCTTGGGCCACTCGAGTGTGAAATGGTGCCTGGAGCGCTGAATACCAGGCGGGGGACAAACACAGCGCCGCTCTCTCCCACCCGCTTTCAGACGAAATCTCAGTGCTCCACTGACCCTTCCCGAGGCCCCTGTCATTGCGCTGCTGCCGCCCCCCGCCCCCCCCCCCCCCCGGCCCAAGAGGATTCCGCTCTGGGCTCCTAAATCAGAGCACTGCTCTAACAGGGTCAGCACAGCCCACTCTGACTAGCAGTGGCTCTTCAGGCTCTCTGGGTCTCTTTTCATATCACCCGCTAATGGGAGATGCTGCTGAATGAACCTGCACACAAAGCAGATGCTCTGACACTTAGCCACATCCCCTTCCCAGGTGGCCAAAAACGGTGGCTGGAATGAGGACTGCAGTTCAAAAGAGGCTCTGGACCACCAGATTTGGGAAGATGGCTCTGAAAGGCAAGGGGCTCTGAGTTCAGGAGGTGACCCATCGTCCTCCCAGGAGGAGAGGAGCTTTGGTGCACATCACAGAGTGCGGCCAAAGACGGCCAGAGGACTCACCTGTTTAAGAGTGGCTCCCTCTTTCCCTGAACTTTCCCGTTTTCTACTGCTGCAAGTGCAGGAGAGGCTGTTCCAGTGGCCAGTGATGAGCGGGGGAATCACCATAAATCTTGGGAGGGTATGCTCTGGAGTCCTCCCTAGAAGTTCTGGACCCTTCCCCTCCAAGGCCACCCAAGCACAGTGTCACTGAATAAATTTATACATTGATCACCTGAGCAAGTCACCCTATTTACACCTTAAATGTTACAGTGATAGTGGTGATTTTTAAATAATAGGACCCTCTGTGACATGGAGGGCCCCTGTTTGTGAACATATAGCATCAATAATGGAGACAAATGTAATGTAGATGGATAAAACATGAAGAAGAGGAAAAAGAAGAAGAAGAGGAGGAGGAGGAGGTGACTGGATTTATACCCCACCCTTCACTACCCAAAGGAGTCTCCGAGTGGCTAACAGTCTCCTTTCCCTTCCCCTCCCCACAACAGAAACCCTGTGAAGTAGCTGGAGCTGAGAGAGCTCTTTCAAGGACTGCTTGTGAGAGAACAGCTTTGAAAGAACTTGTGAGTGATCCAAGATCATACCAGCAGCTGCATGTGGAGAAGTGGGGAATCAAACTCAGTTCTCCAAGAGCAGAGTCCGGGCTCCTAACCACTACACCAAACTGGCTCTTTTAGCAGTTTTTTTGTCAACAGGTGATGTGGAGGGAGGGGGAAGATGGCATTCCTGCATAACCTCAAACTTCATTAATTTCAGAAATTCTGGTACCAAAACCACAATTAAGGAGGGAGCAGAAAACAATGTGCCCTGACCTGGAAGCTAAGCTGGGTCAGTCCAGGTTAGTACTTTAATGGGAGACCACCCAGAAAGCCCAGGGTTGCTGCACAGAGGCAGGCAATGGCAAACTGCTGTTTGCCTCTCGTCTTGAAAACACTGTGGGTTCTCCATAACTTGGCAGTGATCTGACAACACCTACCACCACCACCAGAAAACAGTGCAAAGTGAACTTCCAATACAAGCAAGGCACAGAACTGGGAAATGTGTGAGATTTTCCCAATAGATATAGTCCACAACAGGTCTCCTTAAGCAGAAAGTCCTTTATTGGTAGAAAAGATCATGTTGGTCAAACACTTTTTCTGTTAGTAATGCTCAAGCTTGGAATTGCAATTACAATTATACTTGGTATGAAATATGGTCTAACTACTCTCTACCAATCAGTATAGAAAATTCTTGGCGCCCAAATATACTGGCCCAATATTCCCATGGAAAGCGCGGCAAAATGAGTTCTCAGGGTGAAATACTGTTCAATATTTTGGGGGGGGGGGGGAATGTTCCCAGAGAAACTAAGCAAAAGGAATACATAACACCTGTGATTCTTGTAACACATAACAGGAGGCACTTCCGTTCAAGGTCGTTAGCTAAGGAGGCTAGAGATAAAAGGGAAAAGAAAGCAAATGAGTAATGAGCATGCGCAAAGCAAAGTGAGCGAGGCGTGCATTCCAAAGGTGGGAGTCGGGTTCCCGATGCTATCTCCCAGGCGGGACCTACAGAGGTTAAATGAAACCTTGGAACACAAAGCATTGTGAATTAAGCAGTAAATGTCAATGCAACTCAGGAAGTATTGCAACAGGTAACACAGCAACTTCATTGATCATGGCAAGACAGCCACCCAGGCTTATGGCAGTTAGCCTATGCTCAACTGACAAAATGCACTCATAGTTAGCGAATTTCAGCCTTTGGCTCCTGAAACATTAAGTATATTCCTGCTTCTCCCGCTCGCCATAATATAATGGGCCAGTTGCCCCAAAGGGCTCACACAAATAGCCCCCTGCAGGTGCCCTTTGGAACCGCTCAGTTGTCTCAGGGATCGTCAGCTCGGGGTGATGCTTATGATGGCCGGCAAGAAGTGAGACACAAAAGTGTTTGTGGGCAGCTCTTCACGGGGCTCCACCCTTCCAGCGCTACTCAAACGGTCCATGTTGATAAGTAAAGGCCATTTCTCATGCATGGCAGCTCCACGGAATGCAAAAAATATCGATCTTCGAAAGTGCTTCAGCATAAGGTTAAAAAAGTACGGCAAAATTTGGAAATCGATACTTATAAATTAGAACTACTACTCCTCTCTGTGGATGCACGACAGGCATTAAGAGCTTTTAGAGGGACATAAAAATCCAACCCAGCAAATGACAAAAATAGTTTGAAATTGCTGTTATGATGATTTTAAAATGTGGAGTTGAGGCATCAATTATGCATTGTCCTGGATGTTTGAAAGGCACAGTGCATTATTCTCATAGAAAAGGGAGGCGTTACCTGGAAACGTTACCTTCCAATACAATGACAGCGGGTATCAGGCCCCCTCTCCCAACTCTCCCCTCTTCTTTGATATCCCAAATGACCAATGAGACCTGATCTCAAAAACGTGGCTTCTATGCTTCTGTGGTACAATCACCGTAGAGTTGGTAGGCAGACCTCCTGGTGGCATTAGAGGAGTGAGGGAAGGGAGTGGACCCCCCATCCTGCCCCACAGATGCATCAGCTCAGAACCGGCCACCAGGCAACACCTCCCCTCCCAGAACTGCCACTGTCCACCGCCTAGGGTTCCCATCCTCCAGGTGGGGCCTGGGGATCTCCTGCTTTTACAACTGATCCCCAGACGACAAGGATCAGCTCCCCTGGAGAAAATGGCTGCTTTGAAGGGTGTACTCTATGGCATTGTACCCTGCTGAGGCCCCTCCCCTCCCCAAACCCCGCCCTCTCCTGGCTCCACCCCCAAAGTCCCCAGGTATTTTCCAACCTGGACTTGGCAACTCTACCACAGCCACAACTTTCCCACCGGGCTGCATCAGAAGGGACATAGAGATGGCAGGCACCCTCCTCCACATTGGCGCAGCCGAGGAGACTGTTTTGCTCTTCTCACCCCAGAAATTTACCAGTCCTGTTCTGTCCTTTAGTTATTTTATTTCTTTTTTTTCATTGCACTTCTGTCCTGCCCCCCCCCCCCCAAAAGGCCCAGGGCGGCTCACAACAAAGTCCACAATCAAACAAACAGAAAGACCACTGTTGTTGTGTATTGATACTGCGGTCGCCATGTGCCCTGTAATTGCGACCACCACGTGGACCTTCACACATGGTCCGAACCTACCTGAGCTTCGGCCACATAGGACAATAGCTGGTTGGATCCTGAGCGGCCACCAATCCTGTGCCTAGGTTCCCCCCAGGAGACCTATGAACTGTAACCAGGAACTTAAGGTCCTATCAGGACATTTGGGTGAGGTCGGGGGATTATCTCTGACCAGCATAAAAGAGGCCACGAAGCCCAGGGTTTGCTATGTACCATCTGAACCCGCAATAAACTGCTATGCTTTTTTCACTGATACCGGCCTCCCGACTCCAGTACTTTTCAGTGGTGATGAGGATGGGATCCCGATGAGTGACTCATCAGCCGAACCGAGCAGTGGAGCATCGAGCACTGATCCGCTGGCACAAGGCTTCATTGAGCCCCAGCACCCTGAGGGACTGCCGCTTGCCCCCGAGGACCTCGCTCAGGGTGCCGCTCCTGCTCCGGTAATTATGGCTGCCACCACGGGACAAATCCCTCCCTTTGACCCTTCCAAACCCGAGACCTGGAACACCTGGTCCAGGCAACTCAGGTTTCTCCTGACAGTGCATGGAGATACCGAGGCCGAGATGAAGCAGGTCTGGCTCCTGGGCCACTGTGGCGTCAAAACTATGCACCTAGCCCAGAGCCTCATCTTGCCCTGAGACCTGCTGGACGTCACCTACGACGATTTGATCAAAGAGCTCAGGGACTACTTCGCACTGAAGCCGTCCATGCTGGCGTTCTGAGTCCAGTTCCTCAAAAGGGCCCAACAACCGGGTGAGAGTGCCGCCGCGTTCCTCACCAACCTCCACTGGATGGCAGTTGGATGCGAGTACCGGCATGTGGAGGACCATTTACTGGGCAGTTTTGTGGCGGGAGTGCGAGAAGCCAAGCTCCAGCGGTGGCTAATCACGCTCACAGAGCCTACCCTCGAGAAGGTGCTGCAGACGGCGGTTGCATTTGAAATGACCCAGAAAGACAAAACAGCCACCCGCTCACACAGCACCGCAGTCTCAGAATCAGATGGTTCGGAGGAAGAGGACATCCACCAGCTGCAGCCTCGCTCCCACAAAGGTGTGTCCCATCCTTCCAGTTCCCGTTCCTGCTGCGTGGCTCCCTCTCCTGTTTCCCAGCACAGGCTGCCTCCACCATGCACAAGCTGCGGAGACCCCCACGAGAGACGTTCCTGCAGGTTCCGAGACGCAACCTGCCGAGCCTGCGGATGCATGGGGCACATCTCGAAGGCCTGCTGCTCCCGAGACAACCGTCGCTCTCAAAATGCCCACTACGAGGCCGTGGATAGCATTGCAACTGTACATCAACAGGTACTGAGCTTGCCCCAGCCCCTCCCCAGGAAAATTACGGTCCACGTCTGGATTGAAGGGCCCCCGAGGTTTCCAGTCGGAGGAGTGGAGGTCTGACACGCTTTGCAAATGCGCAGGGCGGACAGCGGCTCTTCTTGACAGCTTGGGTGGATAAATCCACCTGACGCAACCTCACACAGGTAGTGTGAGGACCAGCAAGCAATATAATCCAGGTTTGAGCAAGCTCGGTGAAGGAAAAGCTTCGGAGGAGACTTTTACAACACCTTGAGCACTGCAGCCGAAGAAGATTTTTGCAAGTATCTCTAAGGAGCCGAGCTGGGCTGATTAATCAGCATAAAATCTCCAATTCCCCTGATTCCTTAACAAAGAAGACAAAGTTTAAACGTTGGGACCACATCTGAAGAGAAGTAACAACATAAGGTAACGGAAAAAAACTTTTTGCCTTACCATTACCGTGTTTTGAAAGACGAAAAGCAGATCTGGTGAAGCAATAGACTGTTGCAGATTGGATGAGTGCAGTTTTGAAATGTTAAAAAGCTGGATTTGAACTTAAAAAGCCAAAAAAAAAACAAGTTGTTTAACATTCCTGCGGTTAAGAAGAGTCGGGAGGGGGAGCCAAGCATCGCGAGACAAAGAGGGGAGGAGGGAACCAAGCATTGCGAGACCAAGCTGTGAGGACTGAGACAGGAAGTGACGGCTTGAGGAGCAGACAAGAAGGGAAGCGGAGAAGAACCGGAAGAGAGCAAAGGGGACTGTAAAAACTGCCGGACCAAAAGGACTACAACAGGAAGTGACGTGCGGAGAGCAGACAAGTAAGCAAGAGGAAGGGACAAAAGGAAACTACGGCAAGCCAGAAGCAAGGTAAAAAGACTATAACCTTTGACACAAACCATAGAGAAGTTGCGCCCGCCATTTTGGATTTATAAAATTTTTAAACAGTAATATCTCATAAACTATATAACTTAGAAGGCTGAAACCAACGAAATTTGACTTGGCAAGACTAGCTTGTGTGATTACACTAAACGGTGTTTGATTTGGAAAATAAAATAAAATCGATCTTTTTTAAAGAAACAAGACGGATCGCGGGCTAAGATCGAGAGCAGCTACATGGTCCTCTCCTACAATGGCAGCAAAAAAAGAAAAAGAATTACTAGCTGTTATGGAAGCAATGGAAAAAAAAATGTTAGACGCTATAGGAGAGGTAAATGTTAAAATGAATGGTATAGCTGCACAAGCAGACAAAAATTTTATAGATTTAAAAGCTGAATTACAAAAGTTAACCACTAGAACACAAGACATAGAAATTAAAGTAAAAGAACTGGAAGAAAATACTCAAAAAACAATGAAGGAAAATGACAGAATGGAAAAGATGATGCACTATAGAGACATGCAAAACCATCTGAGATTTAGAGGTATAGAGGAAAAATTAGGTGAAGACATTTTTACAAGAATGGAAGAAGCATTAGCAGATTTTTTACAAGAGGAAGAGGAAGTTGTTAAAGAACATATGGATCTTGTTTACAGAGTCAATTCTACGCGAGAGACAAAAATATACCAAGGGATGTGGTAGTTCAATTTACAATGAAGAGAACAAAAGAACAAATCTACAAGAAATGTTTTACAGACTCTTTTGAAATAGGTGGAAAAAAAGTTATCGTAATGAAAGAATTGCCCAGAGCAATTTTGCAAGACAGGAAAAAATTCAAGCGTCTGACAGACAAACTGAAAGAGAAAAAAATAAGATTTCGTTGGGAAATCCCACAAGGACTGAGTTTTTATTATGGTAACAACAGAATGGTGATTAAAAATTCAGCAGAAATGTACACCTTTGTTGGTGAGAACAAGGAAGAATTTGGTGATATTTAAGACTACAACAAGATGGATTACAAAGTACTCTCATGGAATGTAAATGGACTTAATTCACCCCAAAAACGTAGAATGGTAGGACACTGGCTGGAGAAACAAAAATGTAGTATAGTTTGTATACAAGAGGCCCATCTTAAGAAACAAGACTACAAATATTTAATAAGAAAAAAGTTGGGAGAAGAATTTTTTTCATTGGCAAGTAATAAAAAGAATGGAGTGGTAACATATGCCAAAAAAGACTTGGAACCTAAACTAATATTTAAAGATAAAGAAGGAAGATACTTAGCTATTGAAATTCTGTTACACGGACAGAAGACTTTGATTGTAAATATTTATGCCCCCAACGGAGCTAAAGAAATCTTTTTTAAAGAACTACAAATGGAACTGGACAGTGTAAACTATGAACAAATCATAATGTTTGGAGACTTTAATGGGACTGTGAATAATAAAATAGATAGGCGCTCAAAGAGAAAAGATGACACACTAGGGAAACTTCCAAAAAATTTTTTTGAACTGATAAAACAGGAAAAGCTGGAGGATATTTGGAGGAAGGTTAACCCACAAGGGAAAGACTATACTTTTTACTCTAACAGACATGATTCACATTCAAGAATTGATATGATCTGGATGTCTATTAATCTAACATTTAAGACAAAAAAAGTTGAAATTCTACCTAGAATAATCTCAGACCACAATCCTTGTCTATGGACTTCTGGGCAAATAAAAAGGCAAGGGAGATGGAGAATAAATGAGGACTTATTAGACAACCAAGAAATAGTTAAAAAATTACATGAAGAGACAGATTTATATTTTCAAGCGAACATACAAAAAGAAGTAAAAATTCAAACTGTGTGGGATGCGTACAAAGCAGTTATGAGAGGATTATTGATATCATTGAACGCTAAAGACAATAAAAAGAAAACAGAACAATATGAAAACATTGTACAAGCCATTAAAATAAAATAAAAGGAATTGAAGAACAGACCAGGAAAAAAGAAACTGCAAAAGGAAATTTGGATGTTACAAGACCAAGCAAAAGCTATTTTGAATCAAGAGACTTACTGGAACCTGAAAAAATTGCAACAAAAAGCATTTGAAGGTGCAAATAAACCTGGAAAGTACTTAGCATGGCAATTAAAGAAAAAACGTGAAAATAAATTTATTACTAAAGTGATACGGGACAATATTGAGATAATAGACAATAAGGGAATAAAAAGAGAATTTTTTAAATATTATGCAAAGCTTTTTAAGAAGGAAAATAAAGATAGAAGAAGGATTAAAGAATACCTACAGTCATTAAAATTACCAAAACCAACGGAGAAAATCAAAGAACTACTTAACTGCCCAATATCACTACAAGAGATTAAAAATGCAATAAATGATTCAAAATTAGGGAAAGCACCTGGATCAGATGGATTTACAGCTAAGTTTTATAAATCACTACAGGATTCGATCTCACCAGTGTTATTGCTATTAATGAATGACATAGGAGTGACAGGTGAGGTCCCGGAGACTTGGAAAGAAGCAACCATTTCACTCATTCCGAAAGAAGGTCAAGATTTAACCAATGTTAAAAATTATAGACCAATTTCTTTGTTAAACAATGACTATAAGATTTTTGCCAAGATTATAGCTGATAGGTTTAAGGAACATCTTAAAGAGACTATACAGACAGAACAAGCAGGGTTTTTACCTAATCGCCAAATAAGAGACAATATAAGAGTAGTAGTGGATGCTATAGAGTACTATGATAAACATCCGGAGAAGGAAGTGGGCTTTCTTTTTTTAGACGCGGAAAAAGCGTTTGACAATTTAAATTGGGATTTTTATGTTTGAAGTGTTGGAACATCTTGAAACTGGAGATTATATGCTTAATCTTATTAAGTCAATATATAGAGAACAGAAATCCTCTTTAATAATTAATACCGAAAAAACGGATTACTTTAAAGTGGAAAAAGGAACACGACAAGGATGCCCACTCTCGCCGTTGCTATTTATTTGGATTTTGGAAGTCTTGTTACTAAATTTGAAAGAAGATAAAGAAATTAAAGGCTTAACAATAAAAGGTTTCTCTTTTAAATATAGAGCCTTTGCAGACGACGTGATGTTTATAGCTGAAGACCCTATGACTACACTACCATATTTGTTGCAGAAAGTAAGAGAGTTTGGTGATTTGGCTGGGTTTTATGTAAATATCTAGGTGTAAACCTAACAATGAAAAACATTGATTTGTATAAGAATAATTATGAGAAATTATGGCAGCAAGTTATGCAAGATATTAAAAGGTGGAATGTATTAAATTTGTCACTGCTGGGTAGAATTGCAGTGGTTAAAATGAATGTGTTACCAAGAATAATGTTTCTGTTTCAAACTATTCCAATTGTGAAAGATGTAAAAACATTCAAATGCTGGCAGAAGGAATTGACTAAGTTTGTGTGGGGAGGGAAAAAACCAAGAATTAAGATGAAAATAATGTGTGATGCTAAAGAGAGAGGTGGGTTTCAGTTACCAAACTTAAGGCTATATCATGATGCAGTACGTTTGACTTGGATAGGGACATGGACTATGTTACAAGACAGAAAGTTATTGTCCCTGGAAGGTCATGACTGTAGGTTTGGGTGGCACGCATATCTGTATTATGGTAAAACAAAAATGGACAATATGTTTAAGCATCATTATTTGAGAAGAACATTAATCGATATGTGGACAAGATATAAAAACTTTTTTCCAGAAGAAATACCTATGTGGATTGTACCTGCAGAAGTTTTAAATCCATCATCTCACTACAAAGGACAAGACTGGTTGAAATATAGAGACCTGTTAACAAGACATGGTAAAGGCTTTAAATTGAAGGAGCAGCAGCAGATGGACTTTGATTATGGCTGGTTAAGGTACAGACAAATATATGATATGTACAGAAGTGATAAAAAATCTGGTTTTAGAGAAAAAAGCAATGAAATAGAACAAATTTGGGAGGAAGATGGGAAAAAAATGATTTCTAAAATGTATAAAGTATTGTTAAAATGGTTTAATGCTGATGAAATGGTAAAGGAACAAATGATAAAATGGGCGATAAACCTAAACAAAGACATTGAAATGGAATCTTGGGAATTTTTATGGAAAAATGCAATGAGTATTTCTACATGTTATAATCTAAAAGAGAACTGTTTTAAAATGATGTACAGATGGTATATGACACCAAAAAAAATTGCAAATATTAATCAAAATATGTCTAACAAATGTTGGAAATGTAAAAAGAAAGAAGGTTCTTTCTATCATATGTGGTGGACTTGTGATAAAGCGAAGACTTATTGGTCTATAATACATGCAGAAATGGAAAATTTTTTGAAATGTACATTTAAGAAGTTGCCTGAAATGTTACTGCTTGGACTTAAACTAGAAGAGATAAATGTAAAGAAAAGGACAATAATATGGTATATGATTACAACAGCAAGAATGGTGTATGCACAAAATTGGAAAAATGAAAAAATACCAGAAGTGTGGGAATGGTTGAAAAAATTGTTATATATGGCTGAAATGGATAAATGGACTAGAAAGTTGAATAATCTGTACTCAGAGACTTTTTTAGAAGATTGGGAGGATTTGAAAGAATATGTTGAAAAATATTGGGACATGAAAAACTACATCTATACATGGTTATAATAGCATAAAGGAATAGAAATTGAGTATATGAATGTACTAAAGATAATTAGATAATGAACTTGTTTTTTAGAATTATATAAGAATATAGAAAATAAGAATTGGTATATAAGTATTTTAAAGATATATAACCGTTACCAGAAATGTAAACATAGAGATAAATATTACTATTTTGGATAAAGTGGAAAATGTGTTATGCTTCAGATGTGGTGGGAAACCACCAATACAAGATAAAAGCAAGACTATACAAATAGAATAAAATGTTATATAATATGGAAAAAAGGATTTGTATAAAACAAATGTATTAATTTTAATGTTTTGAAAAATAAAAACTTTCTTACAAAAAAAAAAAAATGAAGCCCCCCCCGTTCCCTTGAACTAGACACCAGGTCCACCTATTCCATAATTTCAGCCGCAACCTTTAAGCGGCTCTGTCCCAAGGTGGGGCCCTGGCTGCGTAAGCCCACAGGACTAATTCTCCGGGACTTTCAAAAGAACCCGGTCGCAATTAAGGGGCTGGGGAAGTTCAGGGTGCAGTACCGGGACTTTAACGGGATCCTGGACCTTTTGGTGGTGGAAAGAGACCTGTTCAGCCTACTGGGACTCTCGTGGTTCAAACCCCTAGGAGTGGAAATATGAGGGGTGAACCAGATTGGATCAGCAGACTTTGAGTTGGTCTGCACCGAGTTCCCCACCGTTTTCAATGGCACCTTGGGCTCCTACCGGGGGCCCCCCATCTCCCTGGACTTAGACCCTATAGTCCACCCCATCAGCATGGCAGCACGATGGCCCCCACTCACAATCCAGCCCAAGGTGGAAGCGGAGTTAGATAAGCTCGTGGCACAAGGGGGGGCTGGAGCCAGTCTCCCATGCAAGGTGGGAAACCCCGATCGTCACTCCCATGAAGGCAACCAGGGAAATCCGTATCTGTGCAGACTATAAGAGCACCTTAAATTTGGCCCTCCAAGACCGGTGTCTGTGGTCAGCCATGTCTTGGCCTCCCTCGTGGGAGCCAAGGTTTTTGGTAAACTGGATCTGGCTCAGGCCTACCAGCAACTCCCCGTGGACGACACCACGGCGGAGGCACAGACAATCGTCACCCAAAAAGGGGCATTTAAAGTAAAGTGGCTCCAGTTTGGAGTGAGCGTCACCCCTGGGTTGTTCCAGCAGCTAATAGACTTTGTACTGAAAGGCCTTCCAGGGGTAAAGCCATTTTTCAACGACATCCTGATTGCGGCTCCAGACATCGCCACTTTCACGACCCGACTACGAGCCGTGTTGCAGCGTTTCCAGGACGCTGGCCTAAAGGTGCACAAGGATAAATGCATCTTAGGCGTGCCATCAGTGACCTTCCTGGGATTCACTGTAGGCACCCAGGGCATCCACCCAACCAAAGAAAAGGTGTTGGCCATCATGGAGGCGCCTCAACCCACCTCGAAAGCTACAGGCATTCTTAGGCCTCCTCAATTTTTATCACGCGTTCCTCCCCCACAAGGTGGTGATAGCAGAGCCGCTGCATCGGCTACTGAACAAGGGGGCAAAATGGGAGTAGGGACTGCAACACTCAGCGGCATTCCAGGCCATCAAAGACTTACTGGTGTCCAACGTGTTCCTGGCCCACTTCAACGAGGTGCTCCCAGTGGTCCTGGCAGCACACCCCACATTCCCGTGGCTCTGACACCGGACCCAGAACAGTGACCACTCCAGGAAACCTGCCCTGAAGAGAAGCCCGTGAACCTCCTGCCTCCTGATGAGCTGGGAGAAATATTGGCACCCAAACCACTGCCGGACCTGCCCCGAGACTCACCGGAGCAGTCGCCGGCTACCCCACTCCCAGAACCTAGCGACCTTCTGCGCCCCACAACTCCCCGGCGCATGGGATGCAAGTGTTGCCGGCCGGACTACTTAAAAGACTATGTGCGCTGGGGTTGTCTGGACTATGGGGGGAGGGGTGTTGTGTATTGATACTGCGGTCGCCATGTGCCCCATAATGGTGACCACCACATGGACCTTCACATGTGATCCAAACCTACCTGAGCTTCGGCCACGTAGGACAATAGCTGGTCGGATCCTGAGTGGCTGCCAATCCTGTGCCTAGGTTCCCCCCAGGGGACCTATGAACTGTAACCAAGAATTTAAGGTCCTATCAGGCCATTTGGGCGAGGTCGGGGGATTATCTCTGACCAGCATAAAAGAGGGCGTGAAGCCCAGGGTTTGCTATGTACCATCTGAACCCACAATAAACTGCTATGCTGTTTTCACCAATACCGGCCTCCCGACTCCAGTACTTTTCAACCATCAAACTCAAAACCCCACCTGGATTTCCCCTTTCGTCTCCTCCTTCCTTCCCCCATGTCTCTTTATCTCTTAGCCATTATGTTTGTTTGTTTCTTTAACTGTTAATGGCCTCATGGACTGGGGCACAAATGCACTATACAAATGTCATAGGAAAATAAACATATTTGCTATTTTCCGGTGGGGGGCTCACACAGAGGGTTCATGTTACCCAGGGGAGGAATAAAACTGAAATGGGGACTTCTGGTGCTTGCTGCAAAATTTCTCCCTTCCTCCCTTCCAACCTGGTTCCTCTCTAGGGTTGTCAACTTTGGGCTGGGAAATTCCTGCAGATTTGGGGGGGGGGTGGAGCCTGGGGAGGGCAGGGTGTGAGACTTCTGCTCAAAGTAGTCAAGGATCAGATCTTTGTGGATGAAACACAGTTCTTTATTTCCAATCTCTACATTGGTACAGGTTCTCGGATTGTTGTCAGAGATAATGCATATGATAGAAGCAGGTCTATTATACCCTTCAGTAGAATTTGAATTGCCCATAGGTAACCAATCACCAAAGGGGAAAAACGGCGGGCAAAAGGGGTCTTTGGCCTTTATCTTCCCACAGGAAAGAAAGCTAGGTGTTAAGCTGTAAATTTCCCTTCCCAAACCAGACCCCTTAGATGTAACCATATTCACATAACAAATGCTTTCCTCAAGGCCTTCGTACGTTGATAAGAAATGGTCTCTGTCCTCCCCTTGTCTTCCCAGCAGGGATGAATGAAATGCGGAGGCAGGAGTGTGAGAGGCCCATTGTTCCCATGCTTTGAAGTTGTCACTCTCCCGGGCAAGCAGTTACACAGACCAGGCCTGGTCAAAGCCATAAACCTGGGGTCACATAGCATACAGTCATCCTGGCAAAGGATATGGTTACATGGTGGGCATAGGGGCAACTAAAAGCAATAAGCATGGATACATAATGGGTGCAAGCACAGGTTACACACAGCACAAAGCAATAGGAAGCATAGCAGAAAGTCCCAGAAATCCTTGTCTGAATCAGCAGATTCTGACACAGGGACCTCGGTGGGGTATGATGCCATAGAATCCACCCTCCACAGCAGCCATTTTCTCCTGGGGAACTGACTCCATTCCCTGGAGATCAGGTGTAATCCCTGGAGATCTCCAGGCCCCACACGGAGGCCGGCAGCCCTGCGGATCAGGACCCAGAATGTACAGAACAGCCAGCCTCCATGGGCGGAGCAGACAGAGATGCTTTGCACCTCCCAACCATGCTTCCAGTCCCAAGTTCCTCCCTTACCTCCCACCAGCCAACTTGCTAATAGACAGAATCTTTCTCTCTTCAAAGCAAACATGTGATATTGTTTGTGTCACTGTCAGCCCCCCTGGGTCTCCATCATGCTCTGCTTCATGCTACGTGTTTCCCAGGCATCGCATCATTTCCTTACACTATTTACAATATTTCTGGCAAGGAACAATTAGCCCTTGGGTACGAAAAGCAGTCATAAAAACCAGGAGATTATCACAGATCCTTCTCCTCTGGAAGGCCCTCTGCAAAAAGCGCTGCGCTGCCATGACAAAGAACCCCCCTCCCCGTTTATATTCGCCCGTACTTTGTGAGAAGGGCCAGTCAAGAGAGAGACACCCAGCACTGCTTTCCCCGCATCCATTCCCATCAAGCCGCTCAATGCGCCAAAGCTTCACACACATCCATTCAATCTACTTAAGCACTGGCATCCTGCAGCCATTTCACTTTATGATCCAGATTATATGAATTGGAGATATATTTGATGCAGTTCAGATTTTATTGGAGCATAAAGCTAGTAGCCAGAAGGCAGGGAAGCACCAGATACGGTGGGAATATACTGGGGCGGATGGCATTTATACAGACTGCTTTGGGCCTCTAAAGGGAAACGTTTGTTAAGTCTCCAAAGAAGAATCATTCTGCACCACCCAAATATACACGTGTGTGTGTGTGTGTGTGTGTGTGTGTGTGTGTATTGATTTATTTGAAGCCAAGCTCCAGCACTAAGACAGGTGGAAACAACAAAAATGTGGAATACGAGAAATCCATTCATCTCAGCTTGTGAGTCACTTTCCACAATGGTGCTGCTGGATGCCCTTCCCTACACGCATTGCCCGTCTTGGCCCTGGCATAACTGAAATGTTTTCCTGCCATGTCAAAAGTGGATTAAAAAACAACATTGTTAACCTTCTGCCAAAAGAGGTTACCTTGGAAATCGAATGTCTCTTTCTATTCAGGACCAGAAAAATCTTTCCAGCCGCGCCCCCGGCAGGCACAGGTGGCAAATGGATGCCTACCAAGCATTTGTCAGGCAATAAAATACACACACGGGCACTTCAAAGAAGTCTGAACCCTCCGTACACATAGATGACAGCTTTGTCTGGAAATGTAGCAACTTCCACTCTGTAAATTGTGGGAGGCTGCGGCAATTCTCATTCAGTTCTCTCTTTAACAGCACAGCCTTAAAAGCCTTCACAGAAATATACAACCACCAATTAAACCCGGTAGATAAAGTCTGACATCTCCAATTAGGAATGGAAGAATGTGTTCTTCAGCTAATTCTGAAACAAATTATTTCTTTGGAGAGAAAAGGTCTAAGGGAACATGCTTTGCTTCACACTGGGTGGGAGCAAACAGAACCTCTTCAGCAGAAAGGGACTTGAAGATGCATAGATCGTTCCGTAATGATACTTTTCACCTAGAGCACTTTCAGTGTTCAAAGAACATTCCGTTTATTATCTCAAGATCCACCAAAGTATGCCAATATTATTACAGCATCGGAATATTATTATTTGGGGGCAGGGTCATGGCTCAGTGGTAGAGCATCCATTTGGCATGAGGAAGATCCCAGGTTCAATCCCTGGCATCTCCATTTAGTGGATGTGGCAGGAGGTGTAGTGAAAGACCCTGGAGAGCACCTGTCAGTCTGAGTAGACAATATTCACTTTGATGGGCCAGTGGTCTGACTCAGTTTAAGACACCTTCATGGGTCCATGTTTCCATCTCCCTACTGCAAATGGGGGCAGGGGGAGGGGCAGATCTACCTGTGCAGCAGAATGGGGTTCTAAAATTCTGAGGCGGGGGTACAGCCTGTAATGCCTCGGGCTGCAAGCGGACAGGTCAAATCTTATATGTTTCCCTTTGTACAAATTCCCTGAAAGTTATCAAAAATAAAATAAAATAAAAGCATGTTAGGACAAAAAGTCCCAGTTTTGGCCTTCACGTGCTGCGCTGGTTTTCCATTTACAGGAAACTATTTCAGTAGGTGATAGATGAAAAGGGTAAATTGCTCACCTGTAGTCTGAAATGCTCCATTCCATTCCATCCCACCACCTCAGCACCTGGTCACCCCCTCCCCCCCAAGTGCCGGCTGAGCGAGAGAAGTTGTCTAAGGGCTGCCTAGGTCAAGATACTGTAACCAACCACCACCGGGGATCTCTGCTTATCCTCTGCTAGGATTCAGTTGGACTAGGATTGGGGAGACTCAGGATCAACCTTATAGGATGACCTTGAACTTGTCATTCTTGTGGAACCTAACCTACCTTGCAGGGGGATTGTGAGGATAAAAGGGAAGTGAGGAGAGCTATGAACGCTCTTTGGAGAAAGGGGAGGATAAAAATATAGATAGATGACAGACTTCCTTGCCTAGCTTGAGCAGAGAAAAGTTCCAGTGGCTTGACTTCTCTTCAGAGGATGGAAAACACCACAGAAAACTTGTGTAAAAGCAGCTTGTCTGTGGTGATCTTCAGCAGTGGGAAAATGGCAGTTGAACGGCACACACGTACTCCTAATTTGCAGTCTCAGCCACTGTGTTCTGTTGAAATCAGGAACACAAGTCAAAGGACCCTGTCTAATGTCATCCTGCCCTCAGAGTCAAAGGCTCACTTTGGACATTACACAAACCCTGGGTTAATTGAACCAAGGGCACATGGACTTTCCAATTTCCCAAGGGGGGGGGCTGGGCAAGAGGGGTGGGAGGGAGGGGGGAGGGAAACAGAGAGCGAGCAAGAGAGGGAAGGTTTGGCAAAATCTTACCTTTTTAAGTTCATTTCTCTGCACATGCACAGATGATGTCCCCACTGCCACCACAAGAGCCTCTTCTCCCCCCCCCCCCGGACTGGCTCCCCCGCACCCCTCTCCCCACCCACTCCTCCCTCCCCCCTCTCTCTCCGGGAAATTTTAGGAGTGGCCCGCGCCCCCGCGTAGTTGACGCCTATGAATTGAACTATGGTTAGTGTGATTGTAACTATGGCTAGTTAGGGCTCCTTGAACCAGAAGGTGAATCCACAGTTTGAAATTGATTTCTTAACTTCGGTTGGTTTTCACTGCATGGTGGGTGACCACAGGCATCCTGGCTTCTTCCCCCAGCCCTGTCCTCTCAAGGCCAACCTGTGTCAGGGCCAACCTGGATCTGAGATGTCACCTCCAAGCTGAATCCTGGTTTCTCAAGCACATCAGTTATGAACCAGGGTTTCCTGCTATGTCTGGACCAAGCCAATGGAGCTATCTCAGGCTATATAAATCTTGCCAAAGGCATTCATTCCCCTCCCTCATTTACCTGCAGGAAGCCAAGTACTTAAGAACATAAGAGAAGCCAATGTTGAACATAAGAGAAGTCACCCCTTTTAAAGTTAAAAGTAGTTGTGTCAGTCTTTTTGGGCAACTCCCTATTTATACAAATGTTGAACTCAATAACATTATGGTCACTGTTCCCAAGCAATACAATCACTTTTACATCTCTCACCAGGTCTTGGGCATTACTTAGGACCAAATCCAGGATCGCCTCTCCTCTGGTAGGTTCCATGACCATCTGCTCCACAGCACAGTAATTGAGAGTGTCTAGAAACTCAATCTCTTTTTCCAATTTGAACACATATTGACCCAATCAATGTGTGGGTAGTTAGAGTCACCTATTACAAGTTACAACACAGTTATTTTGTCTAGCTGCTATCTTTAATTCATTCATCATTTTATAATCCTCCTCTATCTTTTGATCTGGTGGGCAATAACAAACTCCCAATGTTAAGCTTCCTTTTGGGCCCATTAATTCAACCCACAGCATTTCCAGAAGCAAATCCAATTCTCCTACCCTCTCAATCTTACTGCACTTCCAAGAAGGCTACCTTGGAGGTCCTGGCCTTGAGTCTCCTGCCTAGCAGCCTAAATTTTTCCTCCAGGACCTCACGACTGCATTTCCCCACATTGTTGGTGCCAACATGTACCACAACTGCTGGCTCCTCCCCAGCACTATCTACCAGCCTATCTAGAACACGTGTAATGTCTGCTACCTTCACACCAGGCAGGCAAGTCACCATACGGTCAATATGCGGTTTCGCCACCCAGCTGTCTACCTGCCTAAGGATCGAATCCTCAACTACCAAGAGCCCCCCTCCCTCCCTGCCCTGGGATGGTTCCTTGGTACGAAACGCTCTCTTCTAATGCTCTCATTGGGAATTAGTGATCATCTTGGCTTTTTTAAAGGTGTTCATTTCATTCTGATGCAAGTCATCAACATTCTCAATTAACCCCCCCCCCCACTCATGCGAAGCCAGCCTTCCAGTGCCTTTGATTCAGCATAACCGAAGCTGCTATTTGCCAGCCTCAATATCATGTCTCCTTGCAGTGGCAGACGCAAAAGCGTGTCCCAAGCAGATAGCGAGAGCTCCAATAAGCTGAGTCATCGACTGCACAGGTAGTTCTTGGAACAATATCCAGTCGGCAGACTGACGGAGTGATGGATGCCCCAGATGTCCCCTGGAGGCACATTTGCTTTCTAGTCTAGACGGGGTGCTTTTAGGTAGCTGCTCCCCAGCAAATGTCTTGAACTTGAATTTCAAGGAAGACATGGTCTGTAGGTCCCTCCTTGCCGCCCTCCCAATGCTCCCTGAATAACTTCTTCCAGAAGACTTTGTGCTCTTCTGTGCCTAACGAGAGCTAGTGCGGTGTAGGGGGCAGAGTGTTGGACTAGGGTCTGGGATACTTGGGTTCGAACCCTTGTTAGGCCATGGGAGCTCACTGGGTGGCTTTGGGCCAGTCATGCACCCCTAGGCTAACCTACCTCACAGGGTTTTTGTGAGGATAAAATGGAGAGGAGGAGAATGATGGAAGCAGCTTTGGGGAGGAACACGGGATATAAATAGAATCACATACAGGCCATCTAGTCCAACCCGCTGCTCAATGCAGGATCAGCCTAGAGAGCATCCCTGTCAAGTGTTTGTCCAGATGCTGCTTGAAGACCGCCAGTGAGGGGGAGCTCACCACCTCCCGAGGCAGCTGATTCCACTGTTGCAGAACTCTTACTGCAAAAAGGTTTTCCTAATATCCAGCTGGTATCGCTTCCCATCCTTAATTGGAACCTATTATTGTGAGTCCTGTCCTCTGCTGCCAACAGGAACAGCTCCCTGCCCTCCTCTAAGGGACAGCCCTTCAGATACTTAGAGAGAGCCATCCTGTCCCCCACTCAGCCTCCTCTTCTCCAGACTGAACATTCCCAAGTCCCTCAGCCTCTCCTCATAGGGCTTCTGGGTCTCCAGGTCTTGGTGCACATAAGTGCTTCCAGGTGCATGGCTTGAACATGGGACCATCATGCATTGTATGGGGGGAACGGACAGAGAAAACATTGTGTTTCTCTCCTATATTACCAGAGCTCATGTTTCCCCTCACCTCACCTCACCAGTAGAAGTGATCAGCAGCAGATCAGAGACAGACACAAGTACTTATTCACACAAACCATCATCCCTCTCTCTTCTAGACTGCAAAACAGCTTCCTCTCTTACTCACTTGCCTTTCCAGTAAAAAGTATAATTCTTACATGTGTAATTCTTACACAGACTGAATTCCATCGACTTTGACAGCTTTATAGCATTTTTAAGATGAGAAGAGGCGAAGCCGTCTATTATTTGTGGACTGAATCCAGGCAAATTGACTTCTGACAATAGGAAGTTAAAATGAATATCATTGATGGAATGTAACTTATGAAGCACCTTCAGGCTGTTTTAGAGGCCTTCACTGTTCTTGCCGGGTACAGGAGAGATTTAACATACCTTTTCTGACTTAGTCATCTGTTACTTTCCATCCAGAAATGGAGTCTAGGCAATTGATCTCTCTCCCTGCTGAAGTTCGCCTAACACCAAACTGGCATCCATTTAGGCACCAGTCATACAGATCTTCACACAGCCCATGGTAAGGCAGAGGGGAGCTTCGGATGTTACCCTGAAGCAATGAGAGAGGATGTGTAATTCATGCTTCTCCGGTCATCTCCGAATAAGTGCACATTTTCTTATAAGGACATCGACTGTTCTTCCAAAGTGGGCACAAAACCTGCATTCCCTCTTGGGGGGGGGGGATGCCCACATCTGCCCATTTTCAATGTGACCTAGAAGTGTGGACTGGACTACTTCAGACTAAAGGTTCACATGATGGGCTGTTCTCCCATATGGAGCACATCACAAACCTCCCCATGTTGTCTGAAGTGTTACAGCGCAGAGACAAGTTTCATTGCCTCCGTGGCAATGAGCTCTTATTGCAGGCCTTGACATTTTCTTTTGGCTCTAGGAGGCAGCCCAAACATTTAGGAGCCACGACTCATTTTCAGGCCTTTGTTTTGTATTTCAGTGACCCTGTTTCCTAATTATTGTTTTTACAAAACCTAATCCTAAACTCTTCCATTTTCCATAATTTTATTAAAGCTAGAACAAAATTGTTGTAGTATGTAAATAAATGTAGGGTTACCATATTTGTCATTACTAAAGCAAAGAAATAACATCTAATCCTAAACTAATTTCTCTCCCATTGTCATAATTCCATTATTGCTTTAAAAAAACTCCATGTAATGAACATTGGAGCCAGCAGAGAAAGTGACTGATTAGGAAATGAATGCATCCACCACTCTTGCATGGTGTACTGTTAAATGATAAACAAACAAGGACAAGAAATGCATGCACATTTACTTTTTGTCATACAACAAAACATTTTTATGCAAAATGATAAATGAGCTTTGGGTTGGATCCAGCCAGTTTTCTCACTTAATCTTGCAAATTCTTAAGCTCATTATAGCCTTCATCCTACATGGTTTTGGTCCATGCATCTCCTGTGATCCCAAACACAAGCCTTTTTGGTGGTCAAAGAGAACCCTTTCTTCCCTTTTTCTCTGGGGGAAAACTGAATAGATCCAGCTGTTTGTACATCTACTGAGAACTGCTGAGACATACTACAAAAAATCACTGCTGAAAAATCTAGGACCGATTTCACACAAGCCGCTGCTCCGCCCCTGCTCTTCCCTTTCCCCCAATTGCACGCATCAATTTTCCACTATGTGCTGTGCGGCTGCATTTTGACCCGCAGCTTCGCCCGATTTCCCCTGTGTTTTCGCGATCCTGTTTTTTGAGGATCTAGGAGGAGGAGATCGGGTGAAGCTGCGGGTCAAAATGCGGCCATGCAGCACATAGTGGGAAATTGACGTGTGCAATCAGGGAAAAGGGAAGAGTGGGGGCGGAGCAGCGACTTGTGTGAAATCAGTCCAGGTATCACAAGGAATTCTTTAGGTCCCTTGGTAACCTGGTGCCTGGGATTTGTCGAGTCCTGCATTTATACCTCGCCTTATCCCGTAGCTTCCAAATCCAAAGTTAGAATATATAAAATACAACAAAATGCTCCAATGCCTGAAGCCTATACCTGTTAAAAGGCCTGGCAAATAAAATAGCCATGCTGCACCTCTTCCAGAATTTTAAAGACAAAACTCCAGTCACTCCCTCTGAGTTCCATAGGGTGAAAGTTGCTATAGAAAAACCACAGGCTCCGGAAGATGACAGGCGGGCCACTTTAAGTGCCACCAGCAACCTTGGCCTCCTTATAGAAACCAGGATGGTGCAGTGGTCAGTGAGACAAACTCAGACTAGGGAATGGTGGTGGAAAGCACCGTCAAGTCACAGCTGACTTATGGCGCCCCCTCAAGGCAAGAGACATTCAGAGGTGGTTGGCCATTGCCTGCCTCTGTGTAGCAACCCAGGGCTTCCTTGGCGGGCTCCCATCCAAGTACTGAGAGCCAGTTTGGTGTAGTGGTTAAGAAGAGCATGGACTCTAATCTGGGAGAACTGGGTTTGATTCCCCACTCCCCCAATTCAGCTGCTGGCATGACCTTGGGGTTAGTCATAAGTTCTTTCAGAGCAGTTCTTTCAAGGGCAGTTCTCTCAAGAGAGCTCTCTCAGCCCCACCTGCCTCACAGGGTGTCTGTTGTGGGCAGGGGGAGGGAAAGGAGATTGCAAACTGCTCTGAGACTCCTTCAGGTAGTGAAGGGCGGGGTAGAAATCCAATCTCTTCTTCTTCTCTTCTACTAGCCAGGGCTGACCCAGCTTAGCTTTTGAGATCTGATGCGATCAGGCTCACCTGGGCCATCCGGGTCAGGGCAGACTAGAGAGACCCAGGTTCAAATCCATACCCATAATGCTCACTGGGCCATCAGGGGCAAGTGATTGGCTCTCAGACTAACCCTGTTTCACAGAGCTGTTATGAGGACAAAGCAGAGGAGGGGATGTGCGTCTGTTATCCTGAGTTCCTTGGAAGGAACATCAGGCTAAAAGTGAAATACATCAATATGCTGTCTTGTTCCTGTACTATCCCCCTCCCCACCGAAAAAACCCCACGCTGGAACTTCGGTCCTTTAAAAAAGAAGGACAAAAAAACCCCCGGCAATCACACTTTCCGTCCCTCTGTCTCTTTTTTGGCTTCACTCCTTACTGTAAATCCGAAGCGCAGCCCTGAATATCTACGCAATTAGGTAATTTGAACTGAAAGCATTTCAGGCAAGAAATCCAAGAACAAAAGGCAGGGGGGGAACGTACAGACAGATGCTGGTGCGACTTTCCCCACAAGGTTTAGAAATGCATTTCAGTGTCTCAAGTAGCCACACAGCGAACGGCGAGATAATTGCCCAGCCCATCTGCGGCACGGCTCTGTTTTGTGTTTTGAAAAATGTCTCAGCCGCACTCATTTCCCCCCGTTGCTTTTTATAATACCCTCATGATGATTAGAATGAGCACCGTCAGAGCCGAGGCGAGGCGAGCAGCCCCCCTCGAGAGCACAAGAACTCCTCAGGACGAGTGCTTAGTTAAACAGGGGTCTCCAAACAGAGGAGCCCCATGTCCCCTTAGGGGAGAAGAGATTGCCCGGTGGTATGGGTCGGCAGGACCTGATGCTGTATTTGGGTCCGGCCTCTTCTGCCAACACAGTTCCCTTCCTTCTAGCAGAAGAACCTAAACCCCAATGCCAGACATTCCACGTGAGACAAATGAACGAGAAACCCTTCACTGTTCCACCCCCCCTGGATGTCCTACTGCTTGAGCAGTTTGGTACAACTTCTTGAGAATTCCTTTGAAAAAAAATCACACTACAAAACAGAACCATAGCAACCCCACCTTCAGATTCAAAGGCAAAGCGTCAGAAGTCAATACATTCTAATAGCAGGGATGGAAACACACTCAGAAGCAGACAGTAACAAAAAACAGCAGTGACAAAGAGTAGCACCAGAAACATTGCAAGATGAGGAACAGTTGATAAATCGAAAGGGCTCTCTGGAACAGCACCACTTTCCCCCAGAACCCACTTATCAGCATGGAAGGAGCACACAGTCAAACCTGGTGCCACTGACAAGAAGGCCTTGTCCGATATGACCAGACAGAATGGCTCAGATGGCTGGGACCAGAAAGCAGAGCCTCCAAGGATTATCATAAGGTGGAGGTCGACTCCCAGGAGATGCCTTTAAGCAGAGATGCTGAAGACTGAACTGGGGACCTGCTGCATGTATCAAGCACAGACTCCACCACTGAGCTGTGGCCCCAATATAGCCCTCGCCTGGAACACCACCACATATGAATGGCAGCAGCACCCACAGGAAACAACTAATATCTGCCCTGGCTAATTAGGTCCTATAATCTGTTTTCATATTTGGCATCCAGGCCCTGAAAAGATAGCTCTTCCTTGCCTCTTCTATGCCAAAGAGCTGGTCTGGGGCAGGATTTGATATCTACTCTGTTAGGCCTTATTCCCCCCCCAAAAGGGATTTTTCCACACGCACACCCTAACATACAGCCTGTCTCCTAAAAACTCCAGCACTCATCTCAACTTAAAGCTGTGAAGGTTATCCAAGTTTCATTCAAAATAAAGCCATGTTAATCAATGTTATTGACTGGCCCAATTTGTTATGCAGATTGAACTTGTGTTTTTCTCGGCATACATCACGTGCCAACCCTGTGAGCTGGCAAACACCTGTTGTTATCAATGTTCTCCACACGTTGTTTCTGCCAATTCATAAGCAGAACATGGCAGGAAGAAAAGGAGCTCAACTACGCCTCTGCTGCCTGGAACAGCCACAGCACAAGAGGAGACTGAATGTGGCCTCATAATCAGGATTCATTTGAAATGGTGGGTGGGGCAGAAACACAATTCATGATTGACCCCAATGAAACATTTCAGTGTGTGTGTGTGGGGGGGGGGAATTGCTAAAAACTTCTCCCACTGAGTGAGAGAGAAGAGGTTGGATTTATACCCCGCCCTTCACTCAAAGTCTCAGAGCAGCTCACAATCTCTGTTCCCTTCCTCTCCCCACAATACACACCCTGTGAGGTAGCTGGGACTGAGAGAGCTCTTTCCAGGACTGTTCTTGAGAGAACAGCCCCGAGAGAACTTGTGACTGACCCAAGGTCGCACCAGCAGCCACATGTGGAGGAGTGGGGAATGAGGTGTGAGGCCACAAACCACTGCCTTTTCTTTCCAATTGACTATGCTACATAATGACATAATCAAAATATTTACTGATTGGCTGGATCATGTTGCTAGCAAGATAATGAGCATTCCTTTTACAAAAAATGAAATTGCACCAAAAGAACTATGTGGGATGCCCAGTTTGGATTAGTGAAACCACTTAGCTGTGTGTGCGCACGTGTGTGCGTGCGTGTGTGCATCTGCAGGCACAAAGGATTAAACTCCCTCAGTTTGCCCTAAGCAGGGGCCAATGGAGAATGCAACCCAAGAGGTAGCACTGCTTTTGCATTGCATTAATGTAGTAATGCATTAACAAGGATAAGTGCTGAGTACTACATCTGGGTAATAAAAATGGGGAACACGCATGCTGGATAAGGGGATACACTTCCGAGTAGCAGTGTGTGTGAACAAGATCTTGGGGTACGGGTGGACCAAAAGTTAAATATGAGCAGCCAGTGTGATGCGGCGACAAGAAAGGCTAATGCAGTCTTGGGGTGTATCAACAGAGGCACAACATCCAAATTGCAAAATGTCACAGTCCCACTGTACACTGCTTTGGTCAGGCTGCACCTTGAGTATTGTGTGCAGTTCTGGAGGCCTTAATTCAAAAAGGATGTGGACAGAATGGAAGATTTGTATTCACTTACCATGAAGCTTCCTTTCTTGGTGGTCCGAAAGTGGGGCAGTCCTCACTCTTGAGAATAGGCTCCTCCTCTGGAACAGGGTCGGTTTCCTCAGATTGATCCAGGAAGGGGAGGGGCCTGTCCCTTGGAACATCCCAGTCATCTCCAAGCCGTGCATCCCCTAACATAAGGAAAAGAAAAAACACTTCTCCCCACCATAGTGAAACTCAATTTTGGGGGCAACCAGCCTTATAACTTTATGCCCCTTGCATGAGTGTAGACCAAGGTTGAAACCCTCTGTCGCTCTTACCTGATTAACTCTCAATTTTTTGCTTTAGCATCACAGAGAAACTTCATAAATGTTCATCCAGTTTCTACATTCCCCCCCCCAAAAAAAATAACCTCTGGAAGCTGCCCCCCAAAACTGGGTGGGTAGGACTGCCCCACTCCCGGACCACTGAGAAAGGAAGCTTCATGGTAAGTTAATATGTATTTATTTATTTATTTCATGAGATTTATATCCCACCCTCCCCGCCGCACGACGGCTCATATAATAGCATGCAAATTTTCCATTCTCCGATAGTCCTGGGAGTGGGGCAGTCCTTACTCTTGGGACATACAATAGCAGTGTGCCCCAGGGTGGGATATCCAGCTTCTGGTTTATAGGGTGAGCTGCAGCACACTCCGATGAAAAGCCGCAACAGCCAAGGACAGCTTCTCTACTCTATAGAGTGCACAGACTTCCAGGTGGCCATCATACCGACCGTCTCCAAGGATGGAAGTGATCTGTAAGCTGCTGCAATAGCAGCCCCCCTGCAGAGAATATGCTGAAACACTTTTGGGAGGATCCAGACCCTGAGCCTTGCATACAACAATGATGCCACCCCTAAAACCACCTACTTAAGGTAAAAGGCGATACCAGTTGACCTAAGGAAAATATCCTAAAGGAAATAAATAGGGTACCTGAATCATGCCAATGCTTGGCCTGCCAACGTAAAAACCGAATACCCTATGGATATCTAGGCAATGCCATTTCCTTTCCTTGTCCTACCTAAGATTGGGACAAAGAAAGGTAAGACAATGATCTCTGACTTGTGAGAGAACTGGATTAACCTTGGGAACGAAGACTTGATCCAAGCATAAAGTCACCCTATCATTGTGGAAAACATGAAGTTCCCTCTCAACTGACAGGGTCCTCAGTTCCGACACCCGCCTAGTTGACATGAAGCCTGCTAAAAAACAAGGTCTTGAATGTTAGTTCTTTGAGACTCCATGGGTTCAAAGGTTCTCTACACAATGCTCTCAGGACCCTCTGTGGGTTCCAAGTCAGAAACCTCTGTACTTGTGTCAGTTGAGGAATCTCTTAATCTGTCGATGGGAATTTCAGGGACTTCCTTTCCTAGCCCCCATCACTGCCGACATGGCTGCTGCCTGTCACTTTAATGTACTCATGCTTAGCCCTCTATCCAAACCATCTTGGAGAAAGCTAGGACGCCTCTAATTGATGCATTTAATGGTTCCCAATCACATTCTGAACACCAAGAGTGAAAAACCCGCCAGGTTGTGTTATACACCCTATTTGTGGAACTCCTTCTAGAAAACTAATATGGTGTCTGTCACCCTGTCAGGGTAACCCAACCCTTCTAGCTGTTTCCACTTAATCTCCAGACTGTTAGGTTTAGGAGGGCAGGGCTGTGAGCCAGCAAGGCACTTTCTGTACTCTTATGGATTTTCATATCCATAAGTCTGAACTCTGTGTTACCAACAGTGGTAGGGTCTTGCGCTTTCTTCTTGAATAGGAGCCAGCTCCAGCCCATGCCAGGAGGCTGACACCCTAAGCAGTTCACCCAAGACAAAGACAAAGGATTCCTCTTGCCATGAGGTTTCCTTCTGTCAGACATCCGCTGGCTGACCCCCACTCCCCACTATACATCTGGATAGTTATGCTAACTAAACTGCCTAGCAACTAATGTGCCAGCCATCAGATACTTGGCTAAAACCATCAACTAACAATAGATATGGCCAGGTGAGTCATCGGACCCCAGACTCAGTGTCTGTTTCCTGATGAGATCATGCTCTTGCAATACTGACCATCCCCTGGACCTCCTCCCTTTGTTCACCTTTAACCTATAGCAAGGTCCAAGAGGGACGGACCGCCTAGTAGGAGTGTTAGTGGGTTGTGGTCTGCAAAGCCCGCCCCCAAACCCCCAATAAAAGTCCAAACCGAGAGTCACTCGGCCTCTTGAGCCGTCGCCCTCTATCTAACCTATTGACCCTTCAGTCCAGCTTTCTGTCCCCAACCCTTGCCTCCATCTTTGAACCCCTTTTTCTCTCTCTGGACTCGCGATCCAGGAGAACTACGTGGTCTTGCCGGTTCAAGCCTCGTGGCCCCATAGCTTTTATACCTTTCTTCCCCCATCCAATTCATCTTGACATCGGACAACGCATCGAAGGTAACGTGCTTTCCCCACCAACGATACCTGCTCATGCACAAGTGCTATTTTCTCTCTTTATTTTATTAGGCCTGTAAGATTGTGTGTGTGATTACGTTTTTGGTATGCTTGATTACATGATCCAGTAAAGAACATTGAACTTGAAATCCGCCTCACGTGCCTTTTTCCTTGAGAACTCCCGGGAGGGGTGGGACCCTGGTATAGTTGGCAAGAACCCGTGTATTTTGCTGATTGCTAAACGTAAATTAAAGCAATTCAGCTAACAGGGCAAGGATGTTGTACCGATCCTAGTGTCAATATGTCCTTTCCCAGTGGTAGCCACCATGGTTCCATGGTTGACAGTCTCTTCAGATCCTGGAACCAAGCTCTTTGTGGCCAAAAGGGTGCTAGCAGCACTAGTTCTGCCTTCTGTTCCAACAGCTTCTGAATCACCTCGGGAAACAATTAAGTCGGTTGGAGCATGTACAATCATCCCTGTGGCCAGTCGCAGTTCAGAATGCCTGTTCCTGTTGCCTGCTGGTTTTTAACTCTGGATATGAAACACAGAAATTGATGATTCTGGTCTGTGGTAAAGAAGTCAGTCTCCATCATCCTGTACCTTTTGCAGACCTGTTGAAAACCCAGCTTGCAGAGCATCCATACAGACTGGTCTCATCTCCATCTTGGACTCAGCCAGTCCATCAATGCACTGTCCTGGCCTGCCACATGGACCACCTCCAATGACTGTAGCTGGATCGCCACCCATCTGATCAGGTCGCTTGCTTCGCTTGCTTCTGCGTGTAAGGTCCGAAATCTGGTTCCTTACGCCTTTGTCGTCATATTGTCCGTCTGGACTAGAACATGATGACCTGTAAGTATCTTGGAGAATTCCAAGAGATTCTCTGGTGACTCTGAGTTCTAAAAGTTTTATATTCAGTGAGGTTTCTTCCTAAGACCAAACCCGTTGTGTCATCGGCCCTTGAGAGTGGGGTCCCCACCTTGGCAGACTCGCATCTGCGGTCATCACCATCCTCTTTAGATTTCAGGTCAGGGATCCCCATTGGAAACAAAAGGGTTCCAGCTACCACTGCAGCTGATGCTGAAGTTGTTTTGGCAACTGTACCAGCTTGTAGCCCTAACTGGCCACCACATCCTGGTAAGGTAAGGGGAAATGTCTGTAGAGGTCTGGCATAGAATCGTGATCATTGAAACACTTCATGGCTTGATGCTACCATGCTCAGAAGCTTGGCCAGTACCATACACAGAAATTGTATGTTGTGTTGTCTCTCCCAAGTGCCTATCTGCACCCCCAGGTGTACCCATGATTGAGAGGCATTTAGACAGCCCTTCTCCATGTTGATGTGAGAGTTCTGCTCAAAGTAGTCAAGGATCAGATCTTGGTTGGTTAACCACAGTTCTTTATTACCTATTCCTACATTAGTACAGCATCTCGGATTATTGTCAGAGATGAGACAAATAATACAAGCGGGTCTATTATACCATTCCAAGGAGTTTGAATTACCCATAGATAGCCAATCCCCTTAAGGGAAAATTGGCGGGCTAAAAGGTGTCTTGACCGTTTGGTTCTCACAGGAAAAAAGTGAGGTGTTAAGCAGTAAATTTCCTTTCCCAAACCAGACCCCTCAGATGTTGCGAGTTCACATAACAATCAATGGCTCCAAGGTTCTTTTGCATTTGATAAGAGATGAGAAGCATCCTCCCCTTGAAGTTACTGCCGGAGCAGCTGGAATGCGGAGGCAGAGATGTGAGGCCTCCTTGTTCTCGCAAATCATGGTTGTCACCCTCCCGACCAAGACAGGAATAATGCATTACGGTTACATAGGTTCAAATATACTTTAGATACATAGGATAGTTAAAGACATGCATGCAAGAAGTTAACTCTATCTCTGGCTAATACATTGGCTGAATCTGCAGATTCTGACACCCTGCCCTCCTCATAATTCACTTCACCTAGCTTTATCTGGGAACATTTTATGAAACAGTTTGGTTAGTTTAGGAGCATGAACATGTTCTGAGCGAATCCATTCGTTGTGTTCCGGGCCGAAATCTAGCCATCTAACTAAGTAATATAATCGGCCTCTTCGCATCTTGGAATCAAGGATTTCAGTTATCTCGAAGTGAGGGGCCCCCTCCTTCATCAGTGGAGGAGGAACTGGAGGAGCTGGATGCCAAGCATTCGGCCCAGGATCTTTCTTCAATAGGCTGAAATGAAACACAGGGTGCACAGAACTCAGTGATTTAGGCAGTTCTAGTTCAAAAGACACATCCGATATTTTACGTAGTACTTTATAGGGTCCAACATATTTCCATCCTAGCTTCCTGCTGGGCTGCAACCCATGGATATTTTTAGTGGAGAGATAGACAGAGTCCCCGGGTTGGAGCTCCCATCCTGGTGCTCGCCCTCGATCAGCATATTTTTTGTAATCCTCTTTGGCATGGTCCAATGCTTTGCCTATTAGTGGCCATGAGTCCTGGAGACTGGACCACCACCTTTTAAAATCCGATGGGGAAGCTTGGGGAACATTCTCAATGGTAGGCAATGGTTTCCCTTCGAAACCCCCCACTGCCATGAAAGGGGAGACTCCCGTGGAAGAGTGCATTGCATTGTTGTAACTATATTCTGCAAACGGCAGCAATTCCACCCAGTTGTCTTGGTGATAATTAGTGTAACATCTCAGAAATTGCTCCAATATTTGATTAGTTCGTTCGGATTGGCCATCGGTCTCTGGGTGGTAACCCGAACTCAGGGCTGGTTCTATGTCCATCATTTTCAGAAGCTCCCGCCAGAAGTTGGCAACGAACTGACTACCGCGGTCGGATACCACTCTCTTCGGAAAAGCGTGTAATTTAATCACGTGATTGAAAAAAGCTTTGGCCATCCCTTTAGCGGTGGGCAATTGCTTAAAAGGGGTGAAATGTGCTTGCTTCGAGAATGTGTCTACCACCACCCAAATAACCGTTTTTCCCTTAGAGGGGGGCAAATTGGTGATAAAGTCCATGGCTATGGCCTCCCAGGGTCTTGAAGGGGTGGGTAGGGGGTGCAACAATCCTGGAACTTCCCCCCCCCCCCCGCTTTTTGCACATTAAACAGGTCTGGCAAGCCGAGACGAAGTCGGAGACGTCTCGGCGCATGCGCGGCCACCAGAATTGACGCTGGATCAAATTAAGGGTTTTTAGGAAACCAAAGTGCCCGGCTAGCTTCGAAGAGTGGCAGGTTAACAATATTTCTTTACGTTTGGCCTTCGGCACCACTAGTTTGTCTCCATGCAGCCAACATTGATCCTCTCTCTTAGAGCATTCCTCTAAAGCCTCCAATTCCTCTATTTCTTCAGGAGCATAATCCCCCTCCCAATCACATTTCCCAATGTCCAACTGGGCCTTCTTAGCTTGGCTCCGGGTGACCACTGCCCCTCCTAACTGCTGGGGGGAGAACATGGAGTCAAACACCTCTTCCTTGACACTTTCATGTTGGGGCAACCTGGACAGCGCGTCTGCCAAGGAGTTAGCTTTCCCAGGAAAATGTTTAAGCACAAAGTTAAACTTAGAGAAGAAATCGGCCCATCTCAGCTGCTTGGCGTTGAGGGACCGCTGAGTGCGCAGCGCCTCCAGATTCTTATGATCAGTCCATATTTCGAACGGAGTCTGCGCACCCTCCAACCAATGCCGCCACGTAGTGAGCGCTAACCTAATGGCTGCGGCTTCTTTGTCCCAGACCGACCAATTCCTTTCCGTTTCATTAAACTTTTTCGAAATATAAGCCAGCGGGTGCAATTTCCCTTCCGGGCCACTTTGTAATATGGCCCCCCCCCATGGCTACATCGGACGCGTCTACATGGATTATAAATTCCTTAGTTTCGTCAGGGTGCGCTAGAATGGGCTCTGAAGTAAAAAGAGTCTTTAAAGTCTCAAACGCTCTCTGACACTCCTCGTTCCAAGCTAACTTTTCTCCTGGCTTCCCGGCCTCGGGCCCTCTCCCCTTAGTTTTTAGCAAGTCCGTTAAGGGGAGAGTGACTTTAGCAAAGTCCTTGATGAAGGTTCGGTAAAAATTACAAAATCCTAACAGGCTCTGCAATTGCTTTCTCGTTCGCGGAGCCTCCCATTGCACCACCGCCTCCACTTTCCCCGGGTCCATTTCCAAACCCTTCTGAGAGATGCGGTAGCCCAGGAAGTCCACGGACTCACGGTGGAACTCACACTTAGACAGTTTCACATATAGCTGGTTTTTTAGTAAGGTAGCGAGGACTTCCCTGACTAAGTTCACATGTGCCTTCTTATCAGTAGAATAGATCAAGATATCATCTATGTAACATAACACGCCCTTAAATAGGTGCTTGTGCAACACTTCGTTGATTAAACTCATAAAGACCCCGGGCGCGCCACTTAAGCCGAACGGCATCACTAGATATTCAAATTGCCCCAAGGGGGTATTAAAGGCAGTCTTGGATTCATCCCCTTCCCTGATGCGCACCCTGAAATAGGCATCTCGTAAATCCAGCTTGGTAAAAATCTTCCCCTTAGCCGCTTCCGCTAGGAGGTCTTTTATTAACGGGAGGGGGTAAGCGTTGGTAGTAGAGACCGCATTCAGTCCCCTGTAGTCAGTGCATAGTCGTAAACCCCCATCCTTTTTCTTTCGGAACAGCACCGGCGCCGCAAAGGGGGATTTGGCTGGGCGGATGAAACCCCGTGCTAAATTTTTGTCCAAGAACTTTCGCAACTCTTCCCGCTCCAACGGGCTCATGGAGTACAATTTCCCTTTTGGGAGTTTCTCTCCTGGGAGTAGTTCTATGGCACAATCTGATAGTCGATGGGGGGGCAGCTCGTCCGCCTCAGTCTCGCTGAACACTTCCAGCAAATCTCTATACTCTTTGGGCACCATGGTGTGGGTGAGAGCGAGCGTGGGGACCGGGGGAGGAGGGGTCGGGGGTCCAGGTCCCCACTCTGGGTCCCATCTATGGGTAAGGCAGCGTTCGTCCACCCACGATATCTTCCCCTCGCTCCATTTAATATAAGGGTCGTGCGCCCCGAGCCAAGGGCTGCCCAACACCATAGGGAACTGGGCGTTTGGGGTGATGACAAAAGCCCGCTTCTCCCAGTGTTCCCCCGTCCCCAAAATTAAGCTCTCAGTCTCTGCTATGCATTCCTCCTTCATCTCCGACCCATCCATTTGAGTGAACTTTAGGGGTTCCAGCAACGGGGTGACTTTTGGTCCCAGCCCTTCCACCACCAAGGGGCTGATCAGGTCTCGCACACACCCAGAGTCAATTAACGCGCGTACTCGCATGTGGGTACCTGATCCAGGGGTCACCACAGTCACTACCATATATAATAGGGGGCCAGGGATGCTCACCGGAGATGGCGCTTCTTGGCGAGGGACCTGCAGCTCTGCGCCGCTCACTGCAGGCCGTTGGAGTTTCCCGACATCTGCGTCTCCATCAGCTCCAGCTCCCCCTGGTCACTGGCAGCTCCCTCCAGCTGCAACGCCCGGGGTTTCATTGGTGTCTTCCCGCGGCTAGGGGTGCTCCCCGCTCCGGGTGTTGAGGTCTTCGGGCCTTTCCCCCCCCCTCTTGGGCAGGCGGAGGCGAAATGGCCACTCTCCCCACACTTCATGCACAACCCTTGTCGAAACCTCGCATCTCGGACGTCTTGCACACTGGATCGGGGCTTCGCTCTAGGGGCTGCTTTGCTGGCCGCCGTCACCGAAGCTCCCATCTTGATCAGGGCGAACCGCTCCTCCATGTCGATGGCCGCTCTCATCCAGGTGGCCAAGGTGCCCGGGCGGCCGCCCAACAGCACGGTTTCGTAGATCTCCGGATTCAGGCCCTCCCAATACTTCTCCATGAATAGCTCCTCCGGCCATCCGTGGATCTTGGCCGCTATGCGCCTGAACTTGTCAGTGTAGTCCCTCACCGACGATCTCCCCTGGAACAGCTTTCTTAGTTGATTACGGGCCTTTTCCTCGCCCAGGGGGTCCTCGAACTGATGACGGAGGGCCCACATGAAGTTGTTCAGGGAACGCAACTCAGGTCCTGGGGTGTCGTGCAGGCTCACATACCAGTCGCTGGCGGTGTCTTTCAGCTTGGAACCGATGTAGCCAATCCGTTCTCTCTCGGTGGGATAGAGGTGGCCCCAGCTGTCCAGGAATCTCTCTATCTCCAGCATGAAGAAACGTAGCTTCTCCGGGTCCCCATCGAAAGTGGTCGTCAAAGGGTCGGAGGGGGCTGGGCGGGCGACCGGAGCGGCCGGGGCCGGGGCAGGCACTGGAACGGGCCCTGGCACCGGAACCGGAACGACCGGCTGGACTGGTTGTGCCGGCAGAGCGGGCGCCTGTGGCTGAACCGGAACCCCTCCGGGCGCCGCTGGTTGTTGTGGGGCTCCTACCCCTTGACCGGGGAGAGCTCCTTGCACTGCCCTCATAGCGTCTCGAAATTGGTGCTGGAGATCGAGGGCCAACTCGCGGAGCTCGGCGGTGAGTTGAAGCCGCAACTCTCCCATCATCTGCTCCAAGGGGGCTATCTGCTCTTCTCCATACGGATCGGGCCCATACGGACCTGTCCCCTCTCCTTCGAAAGGCGGGCGACGCGGCCCTCCACGGTAGATCGGCTCGTGGTCGTCCCCGAGGTAGCTCGGTCTCCCTCGATCGAGCTGGTCTCCGGTCAGCGAAACCCGCACCCCTTTCCGATCGTGTACCCACGAATCCACGGTCCGACGCCCGAATTTGCTCCAGGCGTACTTGGGGGTCACGCTCTGATGAGGAATCAGGCGCGGGATGTAGTGAGCCCCCTGGCTCGTGGTCACCGGCACTTCGGGACCTCCTCCGCCGCCACCACCCCCGTTCCCCGGATCCTTCGGGGTAACGGGAGTATCTTCGGGAGTAGTAGGGTTGAGGGGGACCGCGTCGTCGTCTGACATGGTCAGGAACGGACGAGTCCCAATCACAGATCTCTGACAATCTGTGAGAGTTCTGCTCAAAGTAGTCAAGGATCAGATCTTGGTTGGTTAACCACAGTTCTTTATTACCTATTCCTACATTAGTACAGCATCTCGGATTATTGTCAGAGATGAGACAAATAATACAAGCGGGTCTATTATACCATTCCAAGGAGTTTGAATTACCCATAGATAGCCAATCCCCTTAAGGGAAAATTGGCGGGCTAAAAGGTGTCTTGACCGTTTGGTTCTCACAGGAAAAAAGTGAGGTGTTAAGCAGTAAATTTCCTTTCCCAAACCAGACCCCTCAGATGTTGCGAGTTCACATAACAATCAATGGCTCCAAGGTTCTTTTGCATTTGATAAGAGATGAGAAGCATCCTCCCCTTGAAGTTACTGCCGGAGCAGCTGGAATGCGGAGGCAGAGATGTGAGGCCTCCTTGTTCTCGCAAATCATGGTTGTCACCCTCCCGACCAAGACAGGAATAATGCATTACGGTTACATAGGTTCAAATATACTTTAGATACATAGGATAGTTAAAGACATGCATGCAAGAAGTTAACTCTATCTCTGGCTAATACATTGGCTGAATCTGCAGATTCTGACAGTTGACCACAAAGGCATGGTCTCTCAAAAAAACCCACCACCATCTCTGATGCTTCCCTGCTTTGCTGGTAAGAAGGGGCTTTGACAAGGATGTCATCTAGGGATGGTGACAGGAACACTCCCTGAAGTCTAAGATGTGTTACAATGGCCACCTCAACTTGGTGAACCCTCTTGGGAATGACTTCAGGCGGAAAAGCAGCACTGGTACTGAAAGTGTTTCCCATCATATGCAAAGCATAGGAACCTGCAGTGAGCCTCTTGTAGCAGGATGTGTAAATGGTCCTCCTATAGATCAATGGATGCCAGGAATGGAGTCCAGAGTTCTCATCCTGAACATTCTAGTTCTGATGCAGTTGTTTGGCCATCTCAGGTCCAAGATTTTCCTGGCATCCTTATTCTTCTTTGGCTCTGGGCACGATATCCTTTTGGAGTCATGGCAGGACTGACAAGTTTGTTTTTGTTTTTGTGTTTTGTTTTTGTTTAAACACAGAACATGTCTTTATCTTCAATAAGATATCTGTCGAGTCCCTCTCCGAAAAGGTTTATGCCCTTGAAGGGAGCTGCCATCCCTTTAGCTTGTGCCACAGAGTCCCCATCCCCGTTCTGAGCCACATGTTCCTTCTGGCTGCTACACGGCATGCCATGGCTCCAGCTAACTGCTGCAGGATGTCCGGTGAAGTATCTACCACAATCACTGTCACTAAGGCAATCTTTTTATGTTTAAGTTCTTTTGGGACTCCACTATTAGCTGAGGCTGGTCCTGATCCCCAAGAATGTGCCGCCCTGGCAAACACCAGACCTGCTGTTCACATCCTGATGGAGCAGGCGGAGACTTCGAAGTCTTTGTGTAAGGCTTTCTCAAATCCCCTGTCACTGGGGTTCATGCATCCTATCTGCATCCATAGGTACCTGGTGTCAGAATCTGTCAATTCAGCCAATGTATTCTTGCATGCATGTCTTTACTTTTCATATGTATCTAGAAATTGTTAGAACCTATGTAACTGTGATGTATACATCCTGTCTGGGTCGGGAGGGTGACAACCATTAATTCCCAGAACAAGGAGGCCTCACGTCTCTGCCTCCGCATTCCAGCTGCCCCGGCAGTAACTTCAAGGGGAGGATGCTTCTCATCTCTTATCTCATGCAAAAGAACCTTGGAGCCATGAATTGTTATGTGAACTCGCTACATCTGAGGGGTCTGGTTTGGGAAGGGAAATTTACTGCTTAACACCTCACTTTTTTCCTGTGAGAACCAAACGGTCAAGCCACCTTCTAGCCCGCCAATTTTCCCTTAAGGGGATTGGCTATCTATGGGTAATTCAAACTCCTTGGAATGGTATAATAGACCCGCTTGTATTATTTGCCTCATCTCTGACAATAAACCGAGATGCTGTACTAATGTAGGAATAGGTAATAAAGAACTGTGGTTAACCAACCAAGATCTGATCCTTGACTACTCTGAGCAGAACTCTCACAGATTGTCAGAGATCTGTGATTGGGACTCAGCCGTTCCTGACCATGTCAGACGACGACGCGGTCCCCCTCAAGCCTACTACTCCAGAAGAGACCCCCGCTACCCCGGCGGATCCGGGGAACGGGGGTGGCGGCGGCGGCGGAGGTCCCGAAGTGCCGGTGACCACGAGCCAGGGGGCTTACTACATCCCGCGGCGCCCGGTTACTCATCAGAGCGTGACCCCCAAGTACGCATGGAGCCATTTTGGTCAGCGTACCGTGGATTCGTGGGTGCACGACCGGAAAGGGGTGAGAGTTTCACTCACCGGAGACCAGCTCGATCGAGGGAGACCGAGCTACCTCGGAGACGATCGCGAGCCGATCTACCGTGGAGGGCCACGTCGCCCGCCTCTCGAAGGAGAGGGGATGGATCTGTATGGACCCGATCCGTATCGCGAGGAGCAGACGGTCCCTTTGGATCAGATGATGGGAGAGCTGCGGCTTCAACTCACCGCCGAGCTCCGCGAGTTGGCCCTCGATCTCCAGCACCAATTTCGCGACGCTATGAGAGCAGTACAAGGAGCTCTCCCCGGTCAAGGGGTAGGAGCCCCACTGCAACCTCCGGCGCCCGGAGGGGTTCCGGTCCAGCCACAGGCGCCCGCTCTCCCGGCGCAGCCAGCCCAGCCGGTCGTCCCGGTTCCAGCGCCAGGGCCCGTTCCAGTGCCTGCCCCGGTTCCGGTCGCGCCGGCCGCCCGCCCAGCCCCCTCCGACCCTTTGACGACCACTTTCGATGGGGACCCGAAGAAGCTACGTTTCTTCATGCTGGAGATAGGGAGATTCCTGGACAGTTGGGGCCACCTATATCCCACCGAGAAAGAACGGATTGGCTACATCGGGTCCAAGCTGAAAGACACTGCCAGCGACTGGTATGTGAGCCTGCACGACAACCCCGGACCTGAATTGCGGTCCCTGAACAACTTCATGTGGGCCCTTCGCCATCAGTTCGAGGACCCCCTGGGTGAGGAAAAAGCCCGTAATCAACTGAGAAAGCTGTTCCAGGGAAGATCATCGGTGAGGGACTACACTGACAAGTTCAGACGCATCGCGGCCAAGATCCACGGGTGGCCGGAGGAGCTATTCATGGAGAAGTATTGGGAGGGCCTGAATCCGGAGATCTACGAGACCGTGCTGTTGGGAGGCCGCCCGGGCACTCTAGCCACCTGGATGAGAGCTGCCATCGACATGGAGGAGCGCTTCGCCCTGATCAAGATGGGAGCGTCAGTAACGGCGGCCAGCAAAGCAGCCCCCAGAGTGAAGCCCCGATCCAGTGTGCAAGATGTCCGGGACGCGAGGTTTCGACAAGGGCTGTGTATGAAGTGTGGGGAGAGTGGCCATTTCGCCTCCGCTTGCCCAAGAGGGGGGGGAAAAGGCCCGAAGACCTCCACCCCCGGAGCGGGGAGCACCCCCAGCCGTGGAAAGACACCCATGAAACCCCGGGCGTTGCAGCTGGAAGGAGTTGCCAGTGACCAGGGAGAGCTGGAGCTGATGGAAACGCAGACGTCGGGAAACTCCAACGGCCTGCAGTGAGCGGCGCAGAGCTGCAGGTCCCCCGCCAAGAAGCGCCATCTCCGGTGAGCATCCCCGGCCCCCTGTTATATATGGTAGTGACGGTGGTGACCCCCGGATCGGGTACCCACATGCGGGTTCGCGCGTTAATTGACTCTGGGTGTGCGCGAGACCTGATCAGCCCCCTAGTAGTGGAAGGGCTGGGACCCAAAGTCACCCCGTTATTGGAACCCCTGAAGTTCACTCAGATGGATGGGTCGGAGATGAAGGAAGAATGCATAGCAGAGACCGAGAGCTTGATTTTGGGGACGGGGGAGCACTGGGAGAAGAGGGCTTTCGTCATCACCCCAAACGCCCAGTTCCCTATGGTGCTGGGCAGCCCTTGGCTCGGGGCGCACGACCCTTACATAAAATGGAGTGAGGGGAAAATCTCGTGGGTGGACGAACGCTGCCAGAGCCATAAGTGGGACCCAGAATGGGGACCTGGACCTCCGGCCCCTCCTCCCCCGGCTCCCGCGCTCGCTCTCGCCCCTACCATGGTCCCTAAAGAGTATAGAGACTTGCTGGAAGTGTTCAGCGAGACTGAGGCAGATGAGTTGCCCCCCCATCGACTATCGGACTGTGCCATAAAACTCCTCCCAGGGGAGAAACTCCCAAAAGGGAAATTATACTCCATGAGCCCGTTGGAACGGGAAGAGTTGCGAAAAATTTTGGACAAAAATTTAGCACGGGGGTTCATCCGCCCAGCCAAATCCCCCTTTGCGGCGCCAGTGCTGTTCCGAAAGAAAAAGGATGGGGGCTTACGACTATGCACTGACTACCGGGGGTTGAATGCCGTCTCCACCACTAACGCTTACCCCCTCCCGTTAATAAAGGACCTCTTGGCGGAAGCGGCCAAGGGGAGGATTTTTACCAAGTTGGATCTACGAGATGCCTATTTCAGGGTGCGCATCAGGGAAGGGGATGAATCCAAGACTGCTTTTAATACCCCCTTGGGGCAATTTGAATATCTAGTGATGCCGTTCGGCTTAAGTGGCGCGCCCGGGGTCTTTATGAGTTTAATCAACGAAGTGTTGCACAAGCACCTATTTAAGGGCGTGTTATGTTACATAGATGATATCTTGATCTATTCTACTGATAAGAAGGCACATGTGACTTTGGTCAGGGACGTCCTCACAACCTTACTCAAAAACCAGCTATATGTGAAACTGTCTAAGTGTGAGTTTCACCGTGAGTCTGTGGACTTCCTGGGCTACCGCATTTCTCAGAAGGGTTTGGAGATGGACCCGGGGAAGGTAGAGGCTGTGGTGCAATGGGAGGCTCCGCGAACGAGAAAGCAATTGCAAAGCCTCTTGGGATTTTGTAATTTCTACCGAACGTTCATCAAGGACTTTGCCAAAGTCACTCTCCCCTTAACGGACTTGTTAAAAACAAAGGGGAGGGGGCCCGAGGCCGGGAAGCCAGGAGAAAAGTTGGCTTGGAACGGGGAGTGCCAAAGGGCGTTTGAGACTTTAAAGACTCTTTTCACTTCAGAGCCCATTCTGGCACACCCTGACGAAACAAAGGATTTTATAATCCATGTAGATGCCTCTGATGTAGCCATGGGGGGGGCCATATTGCAAAGTGACTCGGAAGGGAAATTGCACCCCTTGGCTTACATTTCAAAAAAATTTAATGAGACGGAAAGGAATTGGTCAGTATGGGACAAGGAAGCCGCAGCTATTAGGTTGGCGCTCACTACGTGGCGCCATTGGCTTGAAGGAGCGCAAACGCCGTTTGAAATATGGACTGATCATAAGAATTTGGAGGCGTTGCGCACTCAGCGGTCCCTCAACGCTAAGCAGCTGCGATGGGCTGATTTCTTTTCCAAATTTAACTTTGTGCTTAAACATTTTCCTGGGAAAGCTAACTCCTTGGCAGACGCGTTGTCCAGGTTGCCCCAACACGAGAGTGTCAAGGAAGAGGTGTTTGATTCCATGTTCTCCCCCCAACAACTAGGAGGGGTGGTAATCACCCGGAGCCGAGCCAAGAAGGCAGAGTTGGACGTTGGGAAATGCAATTGGGGGGGGGGATTTCGCTCCTGAAGAGATAGAGGAATTGGAGACTTTGGAGGAATGTTCCAGGAGAGAGGACCACTGTTGGCTACATGGGGACAAACTAGTGGTGCCTAAGGCCAAGCGCAAGGAGATCTTGTTAAATTGCCACTCCTCAAAGCTAGCCGGGCACTTCGGGTTCCTACAGACTCTTAATTTGATCCAGCGTCAATTCTGGTGGCCGCGCATGCGCCGAGACGTCTCCGACTTCGTCTCGGCATGTCAGACCTGTTTAATGTGCAAAAAACGGGGAGGGAAAGTTCCGGGATTACTGCACCCCCTCCCCACCGCATCGAGACCCTGGGAAGCTATAGCCATGGACTTTATCACTAATTTGCCCCCCTCTAAGGGGAAAACCGTGATTTGGGTGGTGGTAGACACCTTTTCGAAGCAAGCACATTTCACCCCCTTCAAGCAATTGCCCACCGCCAAAGGGATGGCCAAAGCTTTTTTCAATCACGTGATCAAATTACACGCTTTTCCAAAGAGAGTGGTTTCCGACCGCGGTAGTCAGTTCGTTGCCACCTTCTGGCGGGAGCTTCTGAAACTAATGGATATCGAACCCGCCCTAAGCTCGGGTTACCACCCAGAGACCGATGGCCAATCCGAACGAACTAATCAGATTTTAGAGCAGTTCCTGCGATGTTACACAAATTATCACCAGGATAACTGGGTGGACTTGCTGCCGTTTGCAGAATATAGCTACAATAATGCAGTGCACTCATCCACAAGAGTTTCCCCTTTCATGGCAGTGGGGGGTTTCGAGGGGAAACCGTTGCCTACTATCGAGGAGGTCCCTCAAGCCCCCCCCTCGGATTTTACAAAGTGGTGGTCCAGTCTCCAAGACTCATGGCCATTAATTGGCAAAGCCTTGGACCATGCCAAAGAGGATTACAAAAAATATGCAGATCGTGGGCGTGCACCGGGATGGGATCTTCAGCCCGGGGACTCTGTCTATCTCTCTACCAAAAATATCCATGGGCTGCAGCCCAGCAGGAAACTGGGCTGGAAATATGTTGGACCTTATAAGGTGCTACGCAAAATCTCTGATGTGTCTTTTGAACTGGAACTGCCTAAATCACTGAGTTCTGTGCACCCTGTGTTTCATTTCAGCCTGTTGAAGAGAGATCCTGGGCCGAATGCTTGGCATCCAGCTCCTCCAGTTCCTCCTCCACTGATGAAGGAGGGGAGCCCTCACTTCGAAATAACTGAAATCCTTGACTCCAAGATGCGAAGAGGCCGGTTATATTATTTAGTTAGGTGGTTAGATTTCGGCCCAGAACACAATGAATGGATTCGCTCGGAACATGTTCATGCCCCTAAACTGACAAAACTGTTCCATAAAATGTTCCCTGACAAAGCTAGGTGAAGAGAATTATGGGGAGGGCAGGGTGTCAGAATCTGTCAATTCAGCCAATGTATTCTTGCATGCATGTCTTTACTTTTCATATGTATCTAGAAATTGTTAGAACCTATGTAACTGTGATGTATACATCCTGTCTGGGTCGGGAGGGTGACAACCATTAATTCCCAGAACAAGGAGGCCTCACGTCTCTGCCTCCGCATTCCAGCTGCCCCGGCAGTAACTTCAAGGGGAGGATGCTTCTCATCTCTTATCTCATGCAAAAGAACCTTGGAGCCATGAATTGTTATGTGAACTCGCTACATCTGAGGGGTCTGGTTTGGGAAGGGAAATTTACTGCTTAACACCTCACTTTTTTCCTGTGAGAACCAAACGGTCAAGCCACCTTCTAGCCCGCCAATTTTCCCTTAAGGGGATTGGCTATCTATGGGTAATTCAAACTCCTTGGAATGGTATAATAGACCCGCTTGTATTATTTGCCTCATCTCTGACAATAAACCGAGATGCTGTACTAATGTAGGAATAGGTAATAAAGAACTGTGGTTAACCAACCAAGATCTGATCCTTGACTACTCTGAGCAGAACTCTCACACCTGCATCCAACTGCCCGTGAGAGAACAGCTCAAGAGCAGTCCTCAAAAGAGCCCTCTCAGCCCCACCCACCTCACAGGGTGTCTGTTGTGGGGAGGGGAGGGGAAAGGAGTTTGTAAGCCGCTCTGAGACTCCTTTTGGGTAATGAAGGGCAGGGTATAAATCCAATCGCTCCTTTTCTTCTTTCACATCTGCGGCCCTTTGAATGGGAGATGTAGGGAGCTAAACCTGGGATCTTCTGCATGCCTAGCAGAGGCTCTGCCACTGATTTGCAGCCCCACCCTTCTGGGAGGGTACTCCTTCTGGGGTACTCTTTGGATGGGCTTCTGTTCTTATGTTTACTTTGGGGCGACATTGTAGCCCGATTGGGCAGTGCCACAGGGGTTTGTCTCAAACCGGACTGGCACCGGTGTGACCTAGACACGGATGCCAATCCTGGCATGGTGCTGGCAATGGTTGGGAGCAGGCCAACCCCCGGTTGTGGTGCCAGGCCAAGCAGGGACTTGGCTCTGGCTGGGTAGAAGAGGCCTTGAACAAAGGGCAGAATCCACTTGGCCACGGACTCCCCAGTGACAGACAAACCTGGCCAAGCTGCCCAATTGGTCCACCCCCCACTCACTCCAGGTTTCCTTTTCTAGAGTGGGCTGAGTTATCTGTGTTCAGGTACTAGTGTTGCTAAACCTCTGAGCTGGGAAGTTTGGGGATTAGGGGTTGAAGTTCAGCAGAAACATGATGCCCTAAAGCCCTAAAGCCCTAAAGCCCACCCTAAATGCCACCCTAAAGCAGCCATTTTTCTCTGGGGGAATTGATCTGCACAGTCTGGAGATCTGTTGTAATTCTGGGGGATCACCAGGCCCCACAAGGTGGGTGGCAAGCCAATGGTCCAGCCCCATAGCTCCAAAAGTGTGGCCAAGGGAGCCTGGACTCTTGACTGCTTCTGCCCTGAAAAATCTTGCTGGCCTCTAAGGTGCTGCAGGGCTCAGATCTAATAGCTCCAAAAGGGTGTTTGAGCACTGGGGAATGCACCAGAAAGGGCAACCAGAATGATCCAGGCATCATAGCATGTTCCCTACCAGGAAAGTAAGGTTGCCAACTCTGGGTTGGGAAACTCCTGGAGGTTTTGAGCATGGGGAAAGCAGGGTTCGGGGAGGGGAGGGGAGGGGAGGAGAGGAACTGTGGCAGGGTATGATTCTATACAGCTCCCTCCCCTTACATTCTCCAGGGAAATTGATCTTGGTCATTTGGAGTTCAGTTGTAATTCTTACAGATCTCTATGTGCGCCCCACCTGGAAGTTGGCAACCCTGCAGAAACGGAAAGACTCAGACTCTTAGGACTGTTTTTAGTTGAAGAACTTTGTCTCCCTCTCTGGCCAAACTAGAAAAGGGGGGGGGACACCCAAAAGCAATGCTGTCCGCAGTATCAGGAAAGCTCTCGACATGCCCAGGAGCACTCTTTCTCTGCAGACCATCTGAGGGACTCCAGATTTCCTGATCAAGAGAAGGCAATGGAGCAGCTCGAGTTCGCCTGGGAGAGACCTGAGCCAGCTCCAGCTGACCCCCCCCCCCCCCCCACTCATTCCACACTCGATCAACTTTCCTGAAATGACAGCCCTACAGATGGGGTTGGGAGGGGGGACGTGTAGCCTCAACCCCCCCCTCGTCCCTTGCAGGAGCCCCAAACCAAAGGGAGCCCAGCGACTTCAATGGCTGGCACCTTCATTGTGCACCGGTGACTGGAGCTGTTGGAGAGACTGCCTGGCCTCGTCATTTCTCTGTCCGGGCGAGGGGTGACCGCTGGAGGAGCGCTCGGGAGCCAGACGTGTCCGCCGAGCCAGCAATTAGCAGATGCAAAAGGTGGGAGGAGGCAGAGGAGGAGGCAGCAGTGCCCCCTGCCCCCCTTGCTCACCAGGCCCGGAGCAGTCCCTTCCAGCCACCCCCCCTTTCCTGCAGCGCGCTCAAGGTGTAGGAGCACCAGCCTCGTCGAGGGGGACAGGAGCCCCAAGGCAAGCGAGCTAGAAAGGGCACAGGGGGGTGGCGGCAAGGGGAGGCATTTAAATGCTTCCTCGGTGCTTCTCCGGCTCGCCTGCTGCAGTGGACCAGCTGGAGAAGCCCAGCCAAGCCCCCCTCCCAAGCTCACCCGGCTTCTGCAGGCCTTTCTCAGGCCCGGCACTCCGGCCCAGGGCCTCAGAAAGGTGGTGGCAGGGTCTTTCTGCAGGCGGCAACTTACCTTCCTCCTTCTGCCCCCTTGTGGCCTGACTGGGTGCTGCTGTGAGCAGGAGGTGGGGCTTGGTCATGTGCCTGCCCCCCCGGGCTCCTCACTCCCACAGTTCAGTTCTGGTGAACTCCGGCCCCAACCAACCCCTGCATCCAAGTACTAACCAGGACTGACCCTGCTTTTTTTTAAAAAAATGTTTTTTTATTGGTTTTTCAAAATAATCAGATATTTGAACCAGTGTTTAAAAAATGTTGCACAAAGTCATGAACAATTCAAAATTAAGTATATACTCTATACAATCATCAACTAACATTGTCGGATACTAGTAATAAACAGTGCTATCTATATATGATTAATTTGAGCCAGAGCTAGAAGGTAAGTGTTGCGTTAGGTGTTATGAGAGCGAGTTGTCTAGGGGGGTTTGTCTGGTGCGTTCTGGTGGTTGTGAGTTATTTCAGTTGAGTAATACTTGATAAATAGGATTATGTGGTTGAATGTCTGATGCAGAGAGATAGTCCATGAATGGTAACCATTTCCCTATGGAGTTAGAAGGTTTTGGGTAGATATTTGATTGTTTGAGACGGTTCATTATTTTCCCCAGAATTAAGTGGTCACAGACTTTGTTAAGCCAGCCAGAGAGAGTAGGGGCTTTGTCGGCTTTCCATTTGGATGCTATGGATGTCTTAGCAGCTACCAGTAAGCTAGTAATAAGATCACACGTAAGTGGAGGAATGCCTTTTATGTCCCATATGTCCAGAAATATTAGTATAGGGTCTAGCGGAATTTCAAAGCCTGTGATGAGTTTTATTTGAGACAAGACTTCTAGCCAGAAGTTCCATACGTGTTCACACTTCCACCAGCAGTGAGCAAATGATCCAGTTTCGTTACATTTCTTCCAACATAAAGGTGAGTGTGAGGATGTTGCTTTCGATAGTCTTTCAGGTGTAAGGTACCAGCATGAGATGGGTCGTTATTTCATTTTCGCAATCTCGTATCCATTGTTGTTGGTACTTCAACGGTTTGTCTCCAATGCGACGGATCAGCAAATCCTAAGTGATCGCAATTAAACCCTTTGAATTATGGTTATTTTCAGAATCTGACAATGGGGAAATTGTCTGTTGCTTACTACTTTCTGTCTGATGTGCCATATTGTATCAAATGGTTTTATTGCTGCCTTGAAGTAAAGATAGCTGTCCTGCTTAATGTTACTTCTTTTCTCCCCGGGAGGATGGCCTGTGACATATTTGGTTGTCACATAAACAATCGCCTATCTCCTCTTGTTCACTCCTCCTCCTCTTTCGAGCCTGGAGTATTTTATCAAAGTTGTTTCAACCTTGAAGGCTGTTTAATTGTTCCTGGCCAAATGTTTTGCCTAGAGTTCACACATCTGGGTCACTCAGGGCAAGAGGGGAATTTTTATAACTTTCCCACCTTTTGGTGAGAACAAACGGTTGCTAATTTCTCCCGCTTTTTGCATTTGTTCTTATTGGTCTGTTACGTTTAAGCATCTTCACCTGAAGGTATATTAACCCACGTTATTTCTATTTCTGTATCTCTAACAAACATCGAGTACCTGTTCCAGTATTAGAAATAAAGAGCTTTGCTTTAAACCAAAGGTCTGATTTATTGCTGTTAGTACAGAAGCCTCACAGTTATTAGGGTCAATAAGTTTCTCGAAGGGGGTGAGTTGTTTTTTGAGTAAGTTTGACATGCCTTTACAGTGGATCATATGATTTAATTGTAAATAAAAAACCCCCAAAGGATAGGTTCTTGTAGTTTTTGTTCCAGTGTTGTTTTAGAGGGTATGCCTTCTTTAATTAAAATATCATTCAAGGATGTCATGTTGGCTAGCCTCCACTTCTCGGTCAATTTTTGATCTTTTCCCGGTGGGAACCAGACTTGATTTAGAAAAGTGGTGAATATAGAGTATCTAGGAAGCAGTTTTGATCTGCATGAGTCCCAGTTTTTCAAAATGGTTGTCAGGAATACGTTGTCTGAAATCTTTGGCAGTCTAGATCTCATGGTGTTCCATATAACTTCTTGGACTGTAAGTGGTGAAGTCAGCAGTGTGAAGGGTTTGACCCAGTTCAGATGATCCCCTTGTCTAAGAATTTTGATAATAGGAACCATCAATGCTGATTTATAGTAGAGCAACAAGTCAGGGTAGTTTAAGCCGCCTTGCGATGTGTGTCTTCTTAGAGTTGAGAAGCTCATCCTCGGGTGCTTGTTTTGCCACAGGAAGGTGTTCAGTGTTGTCTGCCATTGGTTAAGCATGTCACTCGTCAGCGTAATTGGGATCGTGCGAAATAAAAATAGTAATTTGGGCAGGACAAATGATCTGATGAGCTGTAGTCCGTTGAGGAAAGTAAGGTGTTGTTTCCCCCACTTACGAAGATCAGCTTTAATTTCTGCGATTTTAAAATTGTGATTTTTAGAAAGTCCTTCTTCTTCCCCCCTTCAATACTTCTATGAGTGCAATTAATTATGTTAACAATTAATTGAGTTGTACAAATTAATTATTATAAATGAAATCCTATACTAAGTTAATCACTCTGTCTATCGAAATAATCAAGGTATTCACACAATAACTGATTGCAACACTATTAGATTAAATATACAGATGATGTGCAGTTGGATAAGAAACAATTAATTGGTATGTAAAACTGGTTTTAAAAAGTTAAGCTGTAGTAGCTTATGATTGTCAAGTTAGTTAGCAGTTTGTTCCTAGGAGAATTAATACGTTAAAAATAATAATTAATTTTTTATGTTATAGGTTTAAACTAATCAACAATTGTTTGTTATTAAATTTTATAATCTGAGCCTAATGCAATTAGTATAACAAGCAGTCCTCCTTAGCCTAGCAGAACTATCCTTCCATCAGGGCTAACAGAGTCCTTTCTGAAGTAAAAGGACTGCTAACAGTAATAAGCAACAAAAATCCCTCCCCCTCCCCGAACCGGTTGAGTGAATCTATAAACATTAACTTTAGTGAATGGTAATAACAGATATGCATTGTTTAAAATAGCCTAGAGCACTTAGTGGAGTTACAGATTCTTAGCGTTAATTAGTACAAGTACTTTACATCTTTCCTCATTTTGAAAGTTCAGCGTTTGAGACTCTGCTTATTTGCACCAAATGGTGAGTTTGTAATCTTTATTCGGAGACAGCGGGTGTTTTCTCTTGTTTGAAGATTTGCTTGTGTCCATTTGGAGAGCGATGTTTAGTTCTTCTAGTAGCTTAAAGCCTGATTCAAGGTTCTTGATGACAGCAGAGCCTTCGTCCGTCTCAACAGAAAGATTAATTAGGTTGTTCCATCTGTACTTGATCTTGGCTTGACACGGCTTCGGTGATAGAATGGAGATCACACCTTTTAACTAGGATTTCTTTAGGGAGGTCTGGATAGACTTGGATGGGGAATCCTTTGTATTCAAAAGCACCCTTAGTTCTTGCCAGCTCTAAGATCCTTTTCCTTGTGCGAAAGTCTGGGATATCAGCCAGCACGTCCCTGGGTCCACGGAGGCATGCGGCTTCTACCGGGCCTAAATGGTAAGCATTCATGACGAATGGAGCCACCCCATCCTCAAGCTGCATTTCCTAGGCTAACCAGACAGATAAAATTTTTTGCAAGTTTTTGTTTGTATCTAGTTTTTCAGGAAAGCCCCTAAATTTCAGGTGGGTTTTACAGGAGGAAGTTTCTAGCGTCAGTACCCGTTCTCGCAGGGATGTGGTTTTGCTTTGAAGAGAGTTAACATCTGTTTTCAGGTTTGCACTTAGTTCATGGGCCTGTTACGCAGTTTGATTGACATTGTTTAATGAAATGCTGAGTTCTGCAAGCTGCTCATTTATTGGGGCGATGAGAGCTGCCATGCTGTCAAGGATTTTTTCCCCCATTGCTGCTAAGAGATTTAGGAGAGCTGGATCTGTTGTCTGTGTATTTGGCGGGAGTGCTGGTGTTGTCCCGGTTGCCATTTTATTGAGATCCTCCGCGCTGTCCTCAGGAAAACCGTTTTTTGGTTGTTTTGGGGGAAAGTTTTGAATTCCTCTCAAAGTGGATTGTGCTGAGTTTTTTGAAGCTGATTCAGACCTGCCCATTTTATTATAAAGGTTTAGGCTCTAGAAGTGTTTTTTAGTCGGTTCAGTTGGTGTAGGGTCGGAGCTACGGTTTTAGGCGTCCATCTTCCTCAGCATCGACGCCATGCCCCCCCCCAACTGACCCTGCTTAACCTCTGAGATCTGACAAGTGTGGTCAAGCCTGGGCCATCCAGGCCCTTGCCTGCCTCAGTGTAGTGACCCTGGACTTCCATGGTGGTCTCCCACCCAAGTACTAACCAGGGCTGACTCTGCTTAGCTTCTGAAAACTCAACAAATCAAACTAGCTTGGCCTATCCAGGTAGGGCTGCCAACCTCCAGGTGGGGCCTGGGGATCTCCTGCTTTTACAACTGATCTCCAGCTGACAGAGATCAGCTCCCCTGGAGAAAATGGCTGCTTTGAAGGGTGGACTTTATGGCATTGTACCCTGCTGAGGCCCCTCCCCTCCCCAAACCCCACCTTCTCCTGGCTCCACCCCCAAAGTCCCCAGGTATTTTCCAACCTGGACTTGGCAACTCTATATCCAGGTCTGGGCACAGGGAACAGGCAGGTCTGACTGGCAGCCATTTTCTATTCACTTGCCTGGGAGTGAAAGCGAAAGTAAGACTGCCACAAAGATGGCCACCATCATTTCCCCTGCCCTTCTATGGCCTTCCCCAGGCCTTCTAGCTCCCTGTCGGTTCCATGGGAACTTTCCCTCTGAAGGGGAAAAGGAGGGGGGGAAAGGGCTCTTTAATCCACTCCAGCCTGTCCCAGATTGGGGAGGCTGGAAGCCCCGGGAATCCATTCCCCCTTCTTTCTCCCTGAATAGCTCAGGGGTTTGGTTGGGGTTTTTCCCCAGTCTACCACCCTGCCCTCCTTTGCCTCCAGTTTAGGTTTTTTGGCCCCAAGAGGGCTTACCATGATTCTGGTGAGGGCTAGAAGCTCCTGGCTTGGCTGTTTGACTGCACACCGGCTCCTCTGAGACCAGGGAGATTGGCCAGGTTTCTGGCATCACCCTGGTCTCCTTGCAGACTCAGCCGCCTCCCCTGATGTGCATTGGTTGGAGAGGTGACCTCCAGCCACAGGTTGGGCCCCAATGGGAGTCTGCGTACACAGCCATGGCTGCTGGGGATCTTCTGGCACCGTTGGCTGCCTTTGCAGTCTGCCACCAACTGCAGCTCAAAATAATGAAGAGGGAGGGTCTCTCCCTCCTCCCTCTCTTCTTCTCATTCCTGGATCACTGTGCTCTACAGAGCACCTGTGAAACACGTCCTACTCAAGCAACAGGGCTGGTAATACTGGGATGTTCCCAGGGGACAGGCCCCTCCCCTTCCTGGATTGATCTGAGGAAACCACCCCAGAGGAGGAGCCTAATCCCAAGAGTAAGGACTGCCCCACTACCTGGACCACCGGAGACTAGAGCGGGTGCAGGTGAGGGTGACGAGCAGGGCTATTTTCGGGCAGGAACACACAGGAATGGAGTTCCGGCTGGCTCCTGAGTTGGCCACGCCTACAACCAAAACCTCTGGCATGCGTGGCTACAGAGCACACTGCCCTCCCCACATTCCACACGAGAGGGAAAGGCGATATGTTTAAATGCCCTCTTTCCCTCTGGGGAGTCTGTAAGGATTTCCTTGTCAATTTCGCTCCTGGCCAGTCAGCTGAGAGTGAAATTGACAAGGAAAAACCTCTCTCTGCCTCTCCTTCTCTAGCTGACATGTGGCAGCTGGAAAAGGGCAGGCAGGGAACCTAGGCATGTTGAAAATGCCTTTCTTTCCCTCCCTGATCTGATCCCAGGCATTTCAGCAGCGCCTTCCCCCGGCCGTCTGGTTTGGAGCGGGGGGTAGATTAGACAGGCAATGCTGAAGTGGGGCGGGGAAGCTCGGGGGGGGAAGAGGCAAGCTTCCATGCCTGCCCTGTACTTCCCCAGCCCTCACCTAATAGGCTAATGAGCTGCGCTGTCAGGGGTGTGGCCTAATATGCTAATGAGTTTCTGCTGTTGGGTGTGGCCTATTATGCTAATGCGTTCCTGCTGGGTTTTTCTACAAAAAAAGCCCTGATGACGAAATGATCGGGGGCCTGGAGACCCAGCCCTATGAGGAAAGGCTGAGGGACTTGGGAATGTTCAGTCTGGAGAAGAGGAGGCTGGGGGGGGGGGGGACATGATGGCTCTCTCGAAGTATCGGAAGGGCTGTCCCTTAGAAGAGGGCAGGGGTCTGTTCCTGTTGGCAGGCTTCTCAACAATGGGTTTAAATTAAGGGCGGAAAAGTTCCAGCTGGATATCAGGAAAAACATTTTTACAGGAAGAGTTGTTCAACAGTGGAGTCAGCCGCCTCCGGAGGTGGTGAGCTCCCCCTCCCTGGCAGTCTTGAAGCAGCAGCTGGATGAACACTTGTCAGGGATGCTCTAGGCTGATCCTGCATTGAGCAGGGGGTTGGACTAGATGGCCTTGGCCTGTATGGCCCCTTCCAACTCTCTGATTCTATGATTTCACAGGGGACTGTACAGGCAGGTGAGGGCTTGGGTCTCCTTATTGCCTGGTGCCATGCTGTAAGTGTTACAGATACCTGCACATTGTAAATGTGCAGAAGGAAAACATGTACGTACCAAAAGAAGCCATTGGGTGAGAAGCACAAAGCATCCTTTGCAAGAACCCCATAATTACTTCAGTTAGATTACATGTCTCTTGGCCCACTAGAAAAATCAAATACAAAGTACTGTCAAGTAGGAAAATACCACTACTGCCAGCAAGTCATTAGTTACCTCTGGTTCGACACTACATAAATTATTGGTGGCAGGTCCCTGCTTTTAAGAATAATGATAAAATAGCCTGTCAGTTAGACTAAGCCTGAAATGGTGTCGGAGGATGAAGAATGTGAAAATGCATTGCTTAGCAAGCTTGTCGGGCCTGATTAGAGTGGTGACCATTTGAATGCAATGCAAAAGTGTGCGATTTATCAAAGGGAAAGCAATTCCCTGCCCCACCCCCCACATCAAGATATAGCAGTGAGCACAGAGTTATATGGCTGGAGCTGTGATACAATTCAGAACTCAAACGAGTTCAATGAGGATGCTCAAACTAACCTACTTCAGGACCAAACTAACTACCAAGGAGGGGATTCAGGAAGGGATTTCTCTGTCTTTTTCTTAAGAGCAGCCAGAAGGGCCATTTGGATCAGGTGCTGGAGGACAGGTGATTTGCACCCCTTCCTCTTGGGTCATTTCCCTGATCGAAACCCTCCAGTCCCAGAATTGCTATAATCTGCAGCAGGCAGTGAAGAAAAATATAAGTACAATATAAACAGCTGTCTTCTTTATATTGGATTTTGCAGCCCTGCAGTTTCAACACCAAGTCCCTCTTTTGTTTTAGCTCAGGCAAACCAAACACCCAGTAGTTTTTTTTTGGGGGGGGGGGGGTTGCCATTTTTCATTTGCTCATGCTGAATTTTCACCCCATTGTGCGTGCAATTTTTATATTGCTTTGGGATCAATTTAATTAAAATGGCATAAAAGAAACAAATGGATCAGGGATTCCAGCGACAAAAAAAAAAGAAACACGAAGGGTCATGAACACAACAGCCGTATTGGGGGTGTGGAGGGGGAGGTATTTGTGAATTTCCTGCATTGTGCAGGGGGTTGGACAGGGTGACCCTGGAGGTCCCTTCCAATGCTATGATTCTATGAAAAAACAGAAAAGAGTACATTTGTATACCCCTACTGTTTGATGTAACACAGCAGATAGCAGCTTGGGGAGATTTTAATCAGGGAAGCGATGTAGATATCTGTGGGGAAGGAAGAATTAACCCCCTCCCCCAGCACCATGGCTCAGTCTGGGGTATCCCAAGAAATCCTTGGGGTGCATTTCATCATCTCGTGGGAGTCATGCTTCATAGACAGCCTTCACTTTCTTGCCATCAGAAGCCAAGTTCATTGTGTACGTGTGATGGCTGTACATTGAACACAGCTAGGATTCATCTTGGTGGGGTGTGTTGTGGCACGATTCAGAGTGGAACTACACCATTCTACGCTTCAGAGGGCAGCTGTGTCAGGCTGCAGTATAACAATTTTGAGTCCAGATTTGACTCTTGAAAGCTTATTTCCTGAAAATCTCTTTGGTCTCTAAAGCGCTATTGGACTCGGATCTAACACTTCTAAGCTTGTTGACTTCAATGGACTCTGCTAAAGATGACACTTAGTCTGCTGCAGTCTATAAACAACAATAGAGTCTTGGGGCATCTCAAACTCTAACACATCTATTATAGTAGCCTTTAAGATGTCCTGTAGGAAGTTCTTAGGGTGATTGGCCTGGAGTGCCAACCCATGGCAGAAACCAATCCCACTCAATTTTACCTATTCATACCACTTTCCCCATGCTCGTGGTAGTCCTGGAAAAGAAAAAGAGAGAGACAGGTCTAATACTGCAGGTGAAAATGTAAGACTTTAGCCTAATGGATGAGAACAATAAAGTCCATTGATTAACTGAAATCCAAAGCCCCCGTAAACACAAGTCACTTCACACGTCTTACAAGAGACAGAAAGGGGTGGGGCCATCTGGACTCTCATGGGCACCCTGTGCCATAACTGTGGGGCAACAGAGAAAGCGAGAGAATGAGCCCAGCACAATCCTCACCTTTGTAGAGGAAGGAAAATAAAAAGGGAACCAACCAAAAATATTAATTAGAAGGCATACACATACACACGTGCGCGCCTCCGCAGGTCCCAGTCGGAACGAGGTCCTCCATGTGGTTTCTCTTAGCATTTAAAAACACTGGAGGATTGTAATCATGGAAAATCTCCCCTGTTTTGACCTTTACTGACATATACTGACATTTTTTGGTTTGATTGATAAGTTGACGTGGATTGATTGATGCTTTAATTGATGCTGTCATGATATTTAAATGTTACCATCCTTAGCCACCTTGGGTGTTTTTTTTAAACACAGAAAGACAAAATAGACATTTATGCACATATACACAACTGGTGAGGACTTTCAAACATGCTGCCAGCCATGCACTAGTGGCTTCTATACAACTGGGGAAATATCCAAAAGGGGCCGGAGGTTAAATGGATTCATGTTCCATTTCACACGTGGCAAAACGATTGGGCAGTTGCTTTGTAATGCTTTTCAGCTCCCCTTCTCATATACCAGGCCATAAGTCTGCCACGTCACACAGCATTACAAGGTGCATTACATTTGCAATAGACACTGTTATGGAGCTGTCAGTCACTGGTTTCTGTTAGAAATAGAACAAAGTGACAAAGGCTGTTTGCAGTTACAAAGAAAGGGTTCCGGTTGAAGAGGGAGGACACTTGTGCTCAGGGGTCATTTCACAGAAAAAGATATGCAGGAGCTCAATAACATAACTCATTAGCATAACTTATTTGCATATGCTACACCACCTGACATCACCGGAAGTATGTCAGAAGGCAAGAAAGAAGAGAGAGAGAGAAAGAGAGAGAAAGAGAGAGAAAGAAGGGAGGGAGGGAGGGAGGGACGGAGGAAGGAAGGAAGGAAGGAAGGGAGGAAGGAAGGAAGGGAGGGAGGGAGGGAGGGAGGGAGGGAGGGTTGGCAGAGAGGGGACAGCTACTAATCCAAGCTTAAACCAGCCCCCCCAAAAAAGGTTCAGGAAATAAGCCAAGAATAAAAGACTTCATTAGAAACCGGATAGAGACAGACCAATCGATGTATCTTCCACAATAAAGAGAGATATTTATTACCATGCTAGTTCTTAATCTTAATGGCATCTCAGTTAATAATAGGCCAAGCAGCTCCACAAAACTTACCGCCACCAGTGAAAGCTTCTGCCATAGTAAATTACCAACCATTACCAATACTAACCATCTACCTGATGATGTAACAGGACATTTAAATGAACCAGAAGAAGAGGTTGAAACAAAGTTACTATCATCCTTTGAAAATCTGCCCGAACAGGAACAAGATTTTCTAATTAATAGACTAAATAATTTGGTATCAACGCTAAAAAAATTAAAATATTCCTCTCCTACTGAGCCTCAAGTAGTGAACTTACACTCTGTCCCTTGGGATATCTCAACGGAATACTCAGGAAATTATCCTCCATTGGAACCAACGATTGTTATAAATAAGTGAAATCCTATGTCAAACCTAGTGGTTCCTTCAGACAGTCCTGTTTTCAACATGATATTAGAAGACAATTCAATCAAAGCCACTAACAATATAGAGATCTAGACCACAAGGAAATTATTGATTCTTGGTAATTACTATGTGAATTTGTTATAATTATTTGAATGCTGTAGATGGACCTTGGCAAAGGTGGGGATTAGAATCTCAAGTTATTTTAAATAGTATATTGGTTAAAATTTTGTTTTTTAGTAGGAGACCCAGGAGAGAGGATTAGGAATAGGGCATTATACTTTGTTTACTATTTCTTTTTTCTGATTTCTAATTTGTATAACATATACTTTTATATTGCTTATCTTCCTCTTATATAAAATATATTATGCTTCATTGCTTTTCTTTCTATTGACTGACATTGAGTGTTTTAACTTTTCATTGTATTTTAGGACCTACCTAAATTAAGATTGAATTTAGCTAGATTGTCAAATTCTTAGTATATATATATATAGAAACAATTTTGATTTTGATTTTTGAGTGCCAATTATCAAAATATTACTGTTTTTAGGAACCTCCTATTGTTTTTAGATTTTTCTTATAGTGCTATTATTACAGTGCTCTGTCATGGTGAATACATTAAAAATTTTCTCTATAAATGTCCGTGGCCTTAATAATTGCGTAAAATGTAAACGAGTAACTAGTAGTTTGCACAAATTAAGGCCAGGTGTATTGCTGTTACAAGAAACAGCAAACTCAAGATTCACTGTTTCGTTCATCCTGGTTTTGTGAGCAATATCATGCATGGGGCTCTGGTAAATCCAGAAGAGTAGCGATTTTTCTATCTCAAAATTTTTAATTTACATTTAAAGACATGATTCAGGATGACCATGGCAGATTCCTCTTTGTTAAGGGACTACTTGATAATAAACTAGTGATGATTGGGTTTATTTACACTTCTAATGATGACCAATTGACCTTCTTGGAAACTGTTTTTACCAAACTTGATGAATTCAAAGAGGGTGAGGTTCTCCTAGGGGGGGAAATCTAAACTATATTCTAGATCCTTCTATAAACAAAATTTATAAAATACATAATAAAAATATCTTCCAAAATAAAACTCATTGGCCTGGCGAAACTATTACAGAATTATGATCTCATAGATGTTTGGAGGACGCTGTGCCCAACAGAAAGGAACTACTCTTTCTATTCTACCAGGGCCCTAGTTTATACTGGAATTGACTACCTGTTAGCATCACATCTTTGTTTGGTAGACTACATTCCCCTAAAATGGAGAGTTATTTATGGTCAGATCACAGTTGGGTCAGCTGTGCCATGGATAGAGATGAACAAATATTTGATAGACCACCGTGGAGACTAAATACCTTTTTATTGCAAGATGAGACCATGAATAAAGAATTGGAAAACCAAATAACAGAGTATTTCTGTAATAATGACACAGATGACGTCTTGCCCTTGCTGATTTGGGATGCTTTCAAACCAACAGTTAGAGACTATCTTATCTCAAAGGCATCCTTTTTGAGAAAAAAGAAACAAGAGAAGAGTCAAGACCTCAAACTCCAGATTTCCCAATTGGAACAAATGCATAAACGAACTGGCAACTTACAAGTTTATAGAACTCTGTTGGCAGCTCAGCATGAATTGGAGCTGCTAAAAAATGCAGATATCCAGAAAAAACTACTCCTTAAACAAAACACATGGATTAAATATCTGAAGGTGCTTAAGTTGCTGAAACATCGAATAAACAGACACCAATCTTTTCACCTCATTCCATGTCTTCAGGATGCAGTAGGGACAATACATTTCACCAGTGCAAATATTAAATGATTTTTTTAGAGATTTCTATGCTGATTCATATAAATCTTCAACCCCGAGAATAGCTCTGATAAATAAATTTCTGTACCCAGTAGTTGCACTTTCTCTGGATCACCATGAGGTTTTGAAAAGATATTTTACCTCCAAGAAACTTCTCTTTGTAATCAAAAATTTGAAATGCAATAAATCACCAGGTCCAGATGGATACTCAACTGAATTTTGCAAGAAATATGCTGAAGTATTGTTAAAGCCACTAGTGGTCACCTGTAATTCTGTCATCGAGACAGTTTGCTTACCACCCTCATGGACTCAGGCAGTAGTAACTGTTATTCCAAAAGACAACAGTGATCCTTTACTACCAGCTTCATATAGACCAATTTCCTTTCTTAACGTAGACTATAAGATCTTTACAACAGCTTTGACAGCTTGACTTAATTCATTTATAACTGAATATATTAACCCAAACCAGGTGGGTTTTATTCCTGGTAGAGATCTCACTGAAAACACGCACAGAGCATGCAAGACTGAGGAAGGCACAAATACTAATGCTCTCCCTTGATATCCAAAAAGGTGTTTGACTCACTAGAACCTTCCTTTTTATATTCACTACTGCAACACATGGGGTGAGAACCGAATTTTTTACAAGCAATAACAACATTATATAATGGACCCTGAGCAAGAATTAAAATCAATAATGTCTGCAGAAATCAGAATTGACAAGGGGACTCGGCAAGGTTGCCCGCTTTCTCCAGTTTTGTTTGCGCTTGCCATAGAGCTGCTTGCTAATGCAATTAGGAATACTGAATCTATTAAAGGAGATAAGATTGGCAAATGTACTTACAAAGTCATTCTCTTTGCCGATGACATGCTTCTTTTTCTGTCCGATCCTGAGAATTCACTGAGGACTCTGCACCAACGTCTGGACATCTTTGCAGCGATTTCTGGTCTAAAAATTAATCAAAACAAATCAGTTATCTTTCCCTCATGCTTATAAGAAAAAGCGGAACAGGAAATTCAACAGTCCTACAAATTTTGGTGGACAGCATCCTCCTTTAAATATTTGGGTATCCATATACCTTATGTCCTCTCCAATCTTCAAAAGTTTAATGACAATAAAGTCGTCAAGGATATACAACTCAGGCTAGTATCCTAGAACACTTCTTTGCTATCATGGAATGACAGGATTGATATAATTAAGTCTTTTCTCCTCCCGAAATTAATTTTTTTATTTAGAGCAATCCCAGTACAAATTCCACAATCGACTTTACATAAGTGGCAGCAGATAATACTTTGGGTTTTTTGGGCTTACAGGAAACACCGAATTGGACTGAGTACTCTTTTTCGACATAGTACACATGGTGGTTTAGGATTACTGGATCTTATCCAATATTTTAATGCTGCACAATTGATGATAGTACTGCAAATTTTAACTCAACCTACTGAGAGGAACTAGATAATAGTTTATAAATTCTTCGACTCCTCTCTGGATTTACATGATATTTTATGGCAAAAACCTCACTGTCGGCATCCAGAAGCTTTGCACAATCCCTTTCTGCGAACACAGTTCAATATCTGGGGCCGAGGACAGACTGGCAATGTAAAGCGGGGCAGCCCTGCGTTGGAAGTGGAAGAAAAGAGCCTGTTCAGACATGCGCATCTGTCCCTCGGCTCCATTTCGCACTTACCCGTCTCCCAGTCGCTTTCCATCCGCTTTAACAGGACACCGGGTAAAACCGGTGTTCAGGGGCCGTCCTCTGCATGCCTCCCGCTTCCAAATAGTGTGAACCGGAAGAAGCGGGAGGCATCCGGAGGCGGCAGTGTGAACGTGCCGGCACAAAGTTATGCGCATATGCTCCGCGGCAGTCTGAACACTCCGTATCGGCACCACTGCGCATTGCTGTGGCCAGTATGAACGGCCAGCTCCGTGGAGTTTTTCCCCCACACCAGTTCCCTCCACTTTGCCCCCGCTTTACATTGCCAGTCTGTCCTCGGCCCGGGATAAGCTCTCTCCAAAATTTCTCCCATGGATATCCAGATTTACGTCCTTTGTAATACAGGACTGGTTTGTTCATGGTCCACCAATAGCAGATATAGCATCCTGGAAGGAACAGCAAATGACTAGATTACTTGATCTTACGGATGGTAAGCAGTTTTTATCTAAAGTGGACATAGAACTTAAATTACATAAGCAAATACAATGGTTCACTTACCTGCAACTCCAAGATTTATGTTTCAGTGCAGACATTGCTCAGTTATTACGACAGCCTCTCACAATCTAAAATGCCTCATCCACCAATATCCGGTAAAGCAAAAAGGAATGATTTAATCATGATGAAATTTTAGAAAACATTTGTCCCATTACCACATCAAAGAAAATGGCAGAAAGACTGTCCTGCTTTGACTTCTGAAGATTGGAATGCAATCTGGTCTCAACTGCATTTAGCTCTTCCATTTTGGCAATACGGTACCAAAGTTTTAAGATCATAGCTCTTCCCCCAGAACAATCTGCTGTCCCCTTTCTCCTTGCCATTTTGCTACTAGCTGGTAGATGTTTGCTTCCCACTGAGACTTCACAGTTTTCCCAACCACATTTCAAATGGAACCCTGCATTCCCCCTTCAGGGTTTTCAACAACTGCAGCCAAGCAAAGGGTTGTGATTGGTTCTTGGAGATCCCACCTGCCACTGATGTGGTACATGGATGGAGACTGGTCGAGATGAATGATGGCTTCAGCTGGCAGTAATGAGAGCTGAGGGAAAGGCCAGTCAGTCTGACATCAGTACTGGGTAAGTTGGTGGAAACTGTTATTAAGGAAATAATTAGTAGGCACATTGATGAACAGAAACTATTGAGGCAGACTCAGCATGGGTTCTGTAAGGAAAGAACTTGTCTCACTAACCTGTTAGTGTTCTTTGAGTGAGTGAACAAACATGTGGACAAGGGGGACCCAATAGATGGTGTTTACCTTGACTTCCAGAAAGCTTTTGATAAAGTTCCTCATCAAAGGCTCCTAAGTAAGCTCAATAGTCATGGGATAAAAGGACAAGTCCTTTTGTGGATCAAAAACTGGCTAATTAATAGGAAACAGAGAATGAGTATAAATGGGCAATTTTCTCAGTGGAGGGTGGTAACCAGTGAGGTACCGCAGGGATCAGTACTCGATCTGATGCTTTTTAACTTGTTCATTAATTATTTGGAGTTGGGAATAAGCAGTGAAGTGGCTAAATCTGCAGATGATATGAAGTTGTTAAGGGTGGTGAAAAACACGGAGGATTGTAAGGCACTCCAAAGGGATCTGTCGAGGATGGGCAAGTGGGCGTCAACGTGACAAATGGGATTCAGTATGGCCAAGTGTAAGATGATGCACATTGGAGCAAAAATCCTAACTATAAATATACATTGATGGGGTCCAAACTGGCAGAGACTGACCAAGAGAGAGATCTTGGAGTCATAGTGGATATCTCACTGAAAATGTCAAGACAGTGTGCAACTGCAATAAAAAAGGCCAGTGCTATACTGGGGATTATCAGGAAGGGAACTGAAAACAGATCAGCCAGTATCATAATGCCCCTGTATAAATCAATGGTACAACCTCATTTGGAATACTGTGTACAGTTCTGGTCACCACACCTCAAAAAGGATATTATAGCTTTGGTAAGAATGCAAAAAAGGGCAGCTAGAATGATAAAAGGGTTCGAACACTTTCCCTATGAAGAAAGGTTACAGCACTTGGGGCTCTTTAGCTTGGAGAAACGATGGCTGAGGGGTCACATGATCGAGGTTTGCAAGATTATGTATGGGATAGAGCAGGTAGAGAAAGAGGTACTTTTCTCCCTTTCTCACAATACAAGAACTCGTGGGCACTCCATGAAATTGCTGAGCAGTCAGGTTAGAATGAACAAAAGGAAGTATTTCTTCACCCATAGATGGAATTCACTGCCACAATAGGTGGTGGGGCTACAAGCATGGATGGCTTCAAGAGGGAATTAGATAAACACAATGTTGCATAATGTACTGTGGCCCTACTATAGTCTTCGTTGCCAGCAGTCCCTGCAAGGAATTTGTGGGGAGGGGGCATTCCCCCACCTTTGTTTCCCTTTCCTACCTTGGTTGTCAAAGTTCCCTTTTCTGTCCTTCTGTATGCACCCCTTATCTACCAATCTTCCCTCCCCACCCCTTCTCCTCTCACCCCTTCTATGTCAGCTTTCTCCCGACCCCTGTCTCTAGCAGTCTTTTCTTACCCATTTTCTCCTCTCACCCCTTGTATGTCTCACTCCCTCTTACCCTGCCCTTCTCCGACACTGTCCTCTTTCTCCCACCACCTGTCTGCCCCCCTTTTCTCTCCACTATTTCTCTACCCCCGCACACAATCTCTTCCTCTTTCTCTCCCCCTCCCTCAGGCAACCCTCAGACAGTCTCCTGTTCTTTTTCTTTCTCTCCTCACAACAGACAATCCCCTATTCTTTCTCTCTCTCTCTCTCTCTCTCTCTCCCTTCTCAAAGAACTCCACTTCTTTCTGTTTCTGGTGAGGGAGAGGGGCTGACACAGGCTTTGACTCCTCAGACTTCAGCTGACCAGCAGTAGGGCCAGCTTCCCAGTGGCAGCGTGGATTGTTCTTGCTGCTGCAGTCCTAGCAGCGGCTGGGACGGTTATTGCCATGGCAACTTCCCTCATGGCCCCAGCAGCTTTTTCCACGCCTCCCATAAGTCCCTTCTCTGTGCATGTGCAGAGCTGCTGCCCGTAAAAATCCTGCCTTTTACTGACAGAAACAGTTAGAACCTCCCCCTCCCCTGAACATTCTAATCTCCTCACAGTTGATGCCTGGAGTTGATGCCATTTCAAAGGGTATTTGGGGGGAATTCAACGGTCCCTGAAGTTTTTTTTCCAAACTTTTTGGATTTTTCTGCAGACCGAGGAAGGGGCCTGACTATGTAGGAAAAGCTGTTGGAGGAGAGTGAGCTCTCTTTCGTCAGAAATAAGCATCCACACAGAAAAAAACCCTCTCAGAATTAGAATATAGGTATGGAATAGAGGTCCATCAGTGGCTATTAGCCACAAGGTATAGATAGGATCTCTCAGTCTGGGGCAAGTGATGTACTATATTCTTGGTGCTTGGGGAGGGGGGCAACAGTGGGAGGGCTTCTAGAGTCCTGCCCCCACTGGTGGACCTCCTGATGGCACCTAGTATTTTTGGCCACTGTGTGACAGAGTGTTGGACTGGATGGGCCACTGGCCTGATCCAACATTGGCTTCTTTTATGTTCTTATGTTCTTAAAGGGAAACCTCAATCCAAAATATGGAGCCAGGAATCAACTTATGGCACTGTGGCAGAACAGGCCTGATCTGGCCTGCAGGCCCTGTTCCACCCCACTCTCCAAAGTTTTCCCAACCCCTGGAGAGGTTTTTTTCTCTCTCTCTGGTAGTCCACTGCCACCACCTGACCTTTGTAGGAATTGCCCACTGGGAGAGTCAGGACTCTCAGCTTCCCTTACAAGTTCTGAGGCCTTGCCTCTGTGACACCCGTTGCCTGGCACTTGGTCACCAAGGAGATAGTTTACTGCCTTGTGCACCCCTGAAGGAATAGCCACTTGCCGACTGCCCTCCCTCCCCCTGGCACTCCTTTTAAAATAGTCCAAGATGGTGGAGGACTATGTGGTACAGAAAACCACTGCCAACATCTTAAGTTATAAAATATATTTTAAAAAGAAAATATTCACAAGCCTATTTTTAGCACAGCACCAGATTGAGCAAGAGATTCAAAAGAAATGGGTAAAACACAAATATGCTGTCCCGCATTCTTAATCAGATGTTAAAGCAGGACAGGCTCCTAAAGCTTAGAAAGTTACTGATCTCTATAGAGTTGCCATTATTACCTTGAAGCCTTCTGTAGCTCAGTAGGGCAGCACATGGTCAAATGACTGCCTCCGCCATACTTCAGTTAAGAGATTTGTCTGCCCTGATGGACCCAGCACAAAAGAGACCTCCTCCTTGCTGCAAAGAGTTTTTATCAACTCCCTTTTTCCCAATCCACTGACCAGGTCAGGTCGGGTCAAAGAGGCTTTTCCTGAAGTCTCTAGAATTTTCCGTCCTGAAACCTCTCTAATATTTAACACCCCCAAATCTCTGTTCCCAGCTTGGAGAAGGGGGGGAGAACTTGACCCACCCATTATCTCTCCTGCTAGATCTGTTAGCATTTGTAGGAAGGTGGGCTGAGGTAAGTCTGGAAAGCAATTGGACTGACTTTTCCCCTTTCTGCCAGTTCTCTGCCCAGGGGAAAAAACCTTTTAAAGCTCAGAGCGAAGGTTTTGCTCATTTCAAACCCCCAAAGGAAAAATACTTTTCTTCACTGACGTGGCAGACCTTCATTCTGTGTCCCATCTACCAGGATAGTGAGGAGGCTCAGGATGCCTAGAAGGTGCTGAATTTGCACCACAAACTTCAGAGTATTGACTTGAGGATAAAAACAGAGCAGAACTCTGCTGGCCTGAGATCGAGATTCACAACAAGCCCAGAAGCCGACATCTTGCTTCAAATTCAGCCTTTGAAGTCCACAACACCTTGATTTTCAGACACAGTCAAACCAGTTATTTGTTTGCTTGTTTGTTTATATTTTTATACTGCCCTCACCACCATTTGGCCAGCTCTGGGCAGCTAACAACATATACAGTATACATTAAAATATCCATTAAAACCATCAGATCAGCATAAAACCATAAAATACATCATAAAAGATGGCAATCTTCTGTCAGCTAAGTGATGGTGAAAGACCAACAGCAGCTGGGAGGAGTTAATTATTATTATTTTGTATTTTATTTTTATTAATTTTTTAAGATTAACATTCAATGAAAGGTAATTTCAAACATAAATACACTGAGAGAGTAATATACATACGAAATCATTTCCAGCTTAAACAGTGTTTAGGAATTACACTACTGTGAGTTTGAGGAGGGCTGTCTTAAAGTAAACCATTTGATAGCTTGAGAACATATTTGTAGGAGTCAGTGATGTTTATTAAGGGTAGAGTGATATAGTTGTTGAAGGATCAGAGTATTTTTATAGATATTTGAGATTGGTGTTGTGTTCTTACAGGTTTTGTTCTAATTGAGATGTATGTTACAGAGTTAACCATTTGGGGTGAATAGACTTTGATGGGAGTATGTTGTGGGCCAGCGGATAGGAAAAAACTGGGAACCAGGTTGCTTCAAACCTAGAGGGGTGCATTGTATTTGCTTCCGATCTATATATTGAGTCAGTTATGTTAGCCATAACGAAGTGATCTCATATTGTCTTGCCAGGTTGAGATCAATGGGCAGAAGGGGGATTTCCAGCAGGATGCTATTGTCAAGCGGGCAGTTGCAAGGAATATTGAGGTAAGGAGTTTTGTTTTATTGATAGTAGAGTTATCCCAATGGTTCAAGAGGAAGATTTCTGGTTTAAAAGAGATGTTTTGTGTTGTGACCGCATTCATTTGATGTCTTACCTCAGTCCAGAATTGATAAATCTTCAGGCAGCTCCACCAGCAATGCAGGTAAGAGCCCTCCTGCCCACAACCTTTCCAAAAGAGTGGGCTATTATTTGTGTTGATTTTGTTTAGTTGTTGGGGGGTCATGCACCATCTTGACATCATTTTGAAAAATTGTACTCTTATTTTATATATGTTTGAGTTGTTGGCAGATAAGTCCCAGATGGTTTTCCAGTTCGCTTCTTGCCAGTCTATGTTCAGCTCTTCTTCCCATTTTATTTGATGTTTGAATTTTACATAATTGTCCCCTGTGATTATAAGAACATAAGAACATAAGAGAAGCCAATGCTGGATCAGGCCAATGGCCCATCCAGTCCAACACTCTGTCATACAGTGGCCAAAAACACCAGGTGCCCTCAGGAGGTCCAGCAGTGGGGCCAGGACACTAGAAGCCCTCCCACTGTTGCCCCCCTCCCCAGCACCAAGAATACAGAGCATCACTTGCCCCAGGCTGAGAGTTCCTATCTATACTTTGTGGCTAATAGCCACTGATGGACCTCTGTTCCATATGTTTATCTAATTCCCTCTTGAAGCCGGCCATGCTTGTAGCTGCCACCACCTCCTGTGCCACTGAATTCCACGTGTTCATCACTCTTTGGGTGAAGAAGTACTTCCTTTTATCTGTTCTAACCCGACTGCTCAGCAATTTCATGGAGCGCCCACGAGTTCTTGTATTGTGAGAAAGGGAGAAAAGGGCTTCTTTCTCTACCTGCTCTGTCCCATGCATAATCTTATAAACCTTGATCATGTCACCCCTCAACCGTCATTTCTTCAAGCTAAAGAGCCGCAAGCGCTTCAGGCTTTCTTCATAGGGGAAGTGTTCCAACCCTTTTATCATTCTAGTATTCCTTTTCTGCACTTTTCCCAATGCTATAATATCCAGGGGTCCGTTGGAGCGGGAGCGCACAGGAGCGCAGCTCTGGGAGTGAGGAGCCCAGGGGGCGGGCACATGACCAAGCCCCGCCCCCTCCTCGGTTTCCCTGAGCAGTGCAGAGGCGCAGTGCCCCAGGGAAAGCCCTGCTAGGGTCTTTATTGATTTTAATGTTTTGTTTTAATATTGATAATTTTATCATTGTTCCTTTTATGACTGTGTGCTGCTTTTCCAGAGACTTGCTCGAGGTGGCATATAAATTTTCTAAGTATACCATTTTTTATCTGGGCACATGGCACATAAGTACTGGGGAAATTTCACCAACCCTTCAGCAGCTTCCACCCCATTAGTTTGGTGTAGTGGTCAGGAGTTGGACTCTAATCTGGGAGAACCGGGTTTGATTCCCCACTCCTCCACATGCAGCTGCTGGTATGACCTTGGGCCAGTCACAAGTTCTCTCAGAGCTGTTCTCTCATGAGCAGTTCTCAAAAGACCTCTCTTAGCCCCACCTACCTCACAGGGTGTCTTGTTGTGGGGAGGGGAAGGGAAAGGGATGGGTGGTGCACATGTCCTGAGTATCTCAAGTCTACTTGAAACCTGGTGGGTTCAAGGGAGCAGGAAGAGAATGAGGGTGTGTTCTTTACGCTTACTTTTATTGCACAAAGTATTGGATGAGGAAAGGACTGGAGGAAGAGCAGGTCAGTTTCACTCACCTGTGGAGTGGAGCCTGAGGGGTGGGTGTTGCCTTCTGACACACTTCCGGTATGTTAGGGGGTGTGGCATATGCAAATGAGTTATGCAAATGAGTTATGGTAAGGAGCTCCTGCACCTCTTTTTCTACGAAATGACCCCTGATAATATCCTTTTTGAGGTGTGGCGCCCAGAACTGTACACAGTACTCCAAATGAAGTTGCACCATCAATTTGTACAGGGGCATTATGAGACTGGCTGATCTGTTTTCAGTTCCCTTCCTAATAACCCCCAGCATAGCATTGGCCTTTTTCATTGCAGTCGCACACTGTCTTGACATTTTCATTGAGTTATCTACTACGACTCCAAGATCTCTCTCTTGGTCAGTCTCTGCCAGTTCAGACCCCATCAACGTGTATTTATAGTTAGGATTTATAATGTTGCATAACTTAGATAGTTAATACAATTTTTTCCCAGTTTTGTCAGCTCTCTTTGAAACGTTCCTAATTCTGCCAGGTATTCTGTGAGGTTTCTGAGCTGAAAGTATTGGTGCCAGGGGATTCTTCTACCTATCTTGTGATCGAAGTATTGTTTTTCTCTAATTTTTCTTTTGCATACTATGTCACAGGGGGGACCCAAGTTTGCATCTTTCCAGTCAGTGAAGGTATTTGGAGTCTTTCCTGGTTCAAACCAGTTTTGATACGTGTAAGGAGATATTTGTGATATTGCCGAGGTCGGAAGAGGTTTTTTGTTGATATCCCATGTTTTGATTGCAGTTGTGAGGAGCATATTATTGTTGATGGATTTTGGTCTGAGTTCGGGCTTTATCAAGAATATTTCTTGAAGGAGTTAATTATTGAACTATTTGATATAAGGCCCGTATCCAAAGAGTCACATGAGAAAGTGTGTTTTCCCTTATTTCTGATGCCCAGGAAAACAACATATTTATTTCACTTAGCCATCGGGTCAAAATCCCAGCCTGCAGCTTAAAAGAATGGAACCAATTTGCGGGTACATGTAATCGCAAAGGAGTTTCTCCTCCATCCTCCCTTTTTTGGGGGGGAGGGGGTATTCTACAACTGCCAGCTATTCAACAAAGATTGAAGAGCACATAGAAGCAACACGGAAATGCCTAATGCAGAGAAAACAGCGATCAGATCAGCAGACATTATAATTTGCAGAGACAAGTGGCAGTAAATCAAGACAGCCACAGACGAGGCTTACATTTTCCAAAGGAGTGTGCATTGCCTGACGCTCTCCCCACTCGAGTTCTCTAACCACAGGAGGGGGAGGGCTCTGACCCGCTCATCCTAGCTGCTCTGGCACAAAAGCCCCCTTGTCCTTTGTCTGAAACCCACCTGTGATTCTGTTTCCTCCCACCCTAGGAGGACTGAGCTTAGTCTGGCGCAGGCCAAGGCCACTTCATGTATCCCAAGTGGCTGGTGGGACCTGACCAGCCAGTGAAGGCCCATATAATCACCAATAATCCTTGAGCAAATAATACTAGCAGCATTCTGTCCGGAGAGAACTGTGGGAACGGTACAGCAGGAAGCTAAGCGGAGTCAGTTCTTGGATGGCAGCCTTTGCAGAGGAAGGCCATGGCTTCTCACTTGCCTTCAAAACCCCTATGGGGTCCCCATAAGTGGGCTGCACTTTACAGACATACATTATTATATCAGGATACAAAGTTAAGCAGAAGAACTTGAGCAGGAAAACAAAACCACAGAGCACTCCCCCCTCCCAACTCAACAAAAAGCTTGAGAAAATACAATTTTCATCCAGCATGTGAGGACGACAGTTTCGGTCCTGGGTAAACTGCTGTGAAGATGGAATTATGGCACTGAGATGCCATGACAGAAAAGGCCCTGTCAGTGGAGCTCATCTACCTGACTTCTACAGATGGGGCACACAGAGGTGATCTTAACAGATGGCCAAGATCGTAGGGGGAGAAGGAAAGCCTGCATCTGAGGGCTGCCAGTCTTTCCAGATTAGCTGGAAATGGACTGGAATCAGCATTGATCTCCCAGTGATGACTGAAAGCAATCCAGAAGATTGTTTTAAGGAAATCCGCCTCCCCCCCCCCCCGCTTTTTACCACATCTTACCCCATGGTGTCTCTCTGGGCCCCCTGCCCCTCCCCTCTGGCCACCCTGATTACTGAGTCACCGACACCTTCCCTGGTGCCCACCAAGAGTTTTTTAAAAGTGGGTGGGGCCAGGTGGGACTTTTGCCCAGCAAGGCTTCTGATTGGCCACTGGAGATTTGACTGGCTGTGCAGACTTTTAAAACCATTGCCTTGGCAGCAGCTGCCACCACAGCACAAGGATCTTCACTGTGTGACTGAAGATAAGCCGGGGCAGCCATTTTGTGGCTGGGCTTCCTGTGGCAGCCATTTTGTGGCTGTGCCCACCACACTGTGTCAGAACTCCAAAGAAGCCTACAGACTCAAAAAGTTTGGGGACCCCAACCCCTGTTCACTCCCAGGAGTCTTAAAAGATGTCAGAGTTTGGAAAACCCCACTGAACATGCACGTCTTGCCCACACTGTCATGATGTCAGAATCTACGGATTCTAACAAGGGTTTCTGTGCCAGGTAACATGTAACACTATATCTGCATTTGCTATGCAACTCCTGTTTGCTGATTGCCCATGTAACCTATGTAGCCTGCCCTCAACCCCCCCTATGTAACGTTCCTTTTGCTTGTCTTTGTGACCCTGGGTTTATGGCTCTGCCCGAGTCTGGTCAATGTAACCATTTGTCCAGGAGGGTGGCGACCCCAAGGCATGAGAACAATCGGCCTCTCACCCCCGCGCCTCCGCATTCCTTTCCTCCCTGCTGGGGAAGACGAGAACCAGTTTCTTATCAACGTGTGAAGACCTTGGCTTGGCTATTTGTTATGCGAAGATGGATACATCTAAGGGGTCTGGTTTAAGAAGGGAAATTTACAGCTTCACACCTAACCTTTTTCCTGTGGGAAGCAAACGGTCAAAGGACCTTTTAGCCCGCAGTTTTTTCCTTCTTGTGATTGGTTACCTATGGGTAATTCAAACTGTGCTAGAGGGTATATTAGTCCTGCTTCTATTGTATGCTTTATCTCTGACAATAATCCGAGGACCTGTAGTAATGTAGTAATAGGAAATGTTGAAAAGTATTGGGATATGAAAAACTATATCTATACATGGTTATAATAGCATAAAGGAATAGAAATATATTATATGAATGTTTTAGTTAAAATTAGACAATGAAACTGTTTTTATTTAGAAATACATAAGAGTATAGAAAATAAGAATTGGTGTATAAGTATAAGTATTTTAAAGCTATATAACCGTCACCAGAAACGAAACATAGATATAAGTATTACTATTTTGAATAAAATGGAAAATGTGTTATGCTTCAGATGTGGTGGGAAACCACCAAAACAAGATAAAAATAGAATGTACAAACAGTAATAGGAAATAAAGAACTGTGTTTCATCAACAAAGGTCTGATCCTTGACTACTTCGAGCAGAAGCCTCACACATGAAAGATGACAGAGAATAAGGAGGGAAAGAGAACAGGTTGCTCTGCATCCGAAGGGCAGGCAGCGGGGGAGAGAGAAGGTGGAATGGGAAGGGGGAAATCTACTCCTGGACCCTGATGACTCACCCCAGACTAAGCAGCAAGACCACCAGACTCTGGCAGAAAGCAGGTCTCGGCAAACCCTTGGTGAGCATTGCCCCCTTTCAAAGAGAGAGAGAGATGGAAGCCACCCATTAATCACTGCGCAGGTTCTTAATTGCTTGGTAACTTGATATTTTGTTTTCTTCTTCACCGGGCTGCAACTGATCAGACTGAAGTTTTCTGTTTCAAAATATAATTATTCCACAAGTCTCATCACCCATTCCCGGTGTGTCACATGTGAGTAATCAGGCAGAGCTGACATTTTATCCACCCACTTTGAGCGGCAGCCACCAAAATGAACAAGCGGCTTACCTAAAATGCTCCTGACTCTGAACCGCTCACGTGGAGGACAGGAGGGTTCTTTGACAGGGCCTGGCAGACGCACCGCCATCCTGCCTTGCCTCTCTTCTACCCCAGGTTAACAGAAGGGGAATCCAAACTGCAGTCATTGTGGGCAGTCAAAAGGGCTCTGGAGCATGCCAAGCAAAGCAGCCCTGCTGTGCTAGAAGCCATTTAGCTCAGTGGTGCCAACAATGGGCATCAGCTCACCCATTGCTGAAGAGGGGTCTCAGCGGAGCAGCCTCTGAGGCTCAGGCAGCAATGGTGAGGTTGAGCTCTGTCCTCCCGGCCCCGGCCCCCAGCAACCCTCTAGGACAATGGCCCACCAGCACCACCACTTCCCTGTCAGTTAAATGACAAATCCACCCTTGCTTGTGGGCAAACCTTGTTTCTGGTACAGAGAAATAGATCAGAGGTAGACTTAGAATCCTCCAGTCCCAGAGTTGGGAGGGGCCATACAGGCCATCTAGTCTAGTTTCTTCTAACTCAAGAAAAAGGTTCTGCCTCGTACTCAGTAGGAGGCTCCTGGGGACATTTGTGCATTTCATAGGACAAGTGATCCCACCCAGGCACAGCAAAAAAAACAGCAGGGTGGGGCACCCAGGGCTAGAGTATGGGGTTTGGCAAACCCAGGGTAAGCCCCAGGTTTGCAGAAAAAATATGAAAAAAAAATTAAAAATGGTGTGTGGGGGGGAGGAGGAGGAGGAGAAGAAGAGACTGGGTTTATATCCCGCCCTTCACTCACTTGGAGTCTCCAAGCGGCTTACAAACTCCTTTCCCTTCCCCTCCCCACAACAGACACCCTGTGAGGTAGGTGGGGCTGAGAGAGCTCTGAGACAACTGTCCTTGAGAGAACAGCTCTGACAGAACTATGGCTTGCCCAAGGTCATCCAGCAGCTGCAAGTGGAGGAGTGGGGAATCAAATCCGGTTCTCCCAGATTAGAGTTCACGCACTTAACCACTACACTAAACTGGCTCCCACCCACGCAGAGAGCGATGTCTGTTTGCACAAAAAAGTGACATCTTGGGTTGCTCAGCAGCAGAACATGCATTGCAAGAAGCAGGAAAACAGGGTGGGGGAGGTGCTTGGTAGGGCGAAGGGTTCAGCCAGCTGGCTCAGGAAGGGGAGGAGAAACTGGGTGATTGGGCAGGTGGGCAAGAGGGGAGGAAGGCAAACTGGGCAGACAGAGAAGGGAAACAGGAGCCCTTGAAAAAGGGCGGAGGGGCCCGTGGGGAGGTGCCGAGATTTCCGCTTCCCCTGAGGGTCATTGCGGATCTGCCCTGGCCTCATGGAATCCAGACTAGAAGAATGCATCCATAACAAACATTTTTGAATTAGACAATTTTTTTAAAAAACAACCCAAAGTTTCCTAAATATTTCTATTGTTTTCCGTTAGCTTGATGCAACTTAAATGTTAGGAGACCCCATGATCCTAATATCCAAATTGGCTGCAACTGCTCTGAATTGCGCCCCTGATGCAAATGCGCATGCATGAACAGAATGGCATCATCCAAAACCGTCACACTGCTTGCTGCTGCTTCAAGTGCTGGCAAAGCTCATTCTGAACAGCCAACAATTATCAGTCACTCTGTGGAGAGCTAGAGCTGAATAGAATGTTGACTTGGGGGAGACCTGGGTTCAAATTCCCACTCTGCCTAAGCCAAACCTACCTCACTGGGTTGCTGTCAGGCTAAAGATCCAGGCAGTGTTTGGGAAATGGCACAGGGATGCATGCCACCATCCAGAGGTGCACAACTGCTATTTACCAAGTGAGGAGAAAACCCCTGCAGGAAGATGTCAGTGTCTTCTCTAGTTGGACCCCTCTCCCAGTCAGGATTTGAACCCTGGATCCCAAGTCCAATACTATTATATCATACGGGCTCTCATAAATGGCATGCACTTTCCATGTCAGTGGTAAGCCCCAAAGGATTCTTTGCGTTCCCACTTTGAAATATTAACTCCTGCACAATCAGGAGGCCCGTTTCAATTTTGCAGACGTCCCACTTCTGCATCGCCTTATGTAGCTCATGTTAGGACTTTTGTCCAATAATCAGAAAAATCAGAGTAATGAATCTTGCTTTTCTGGAAAGAAGAGATTGCTTCTTTTGGTTTAAAAGAAGTTTATTACTAAAGGGAAAAGGTAAACGGGATTAGCTACAAATAAACAAAACATGCTTTCTAAGGAGCTGCATTGTGCTGCGTCTTCACACTAAGACATACTGATAGAGAGTGAGTGATTGCAATGGAGGATCTCTCCTTCTTCTTGACCCCTGAAAGGAAACACCTGATATCATTGACCAATTAGCAAGACAGTACACCTTTAGTTTTCCCGGGTCTACAGTCAATTGGCCAGCTGCCAGGTATCACTTCCAGGCTAACATAGGTAAACAAACAAGTTGCATAGTTAACCCTATAATGACTGAATTTCTCAGGCCTTGCATTACATGCTCATTTCTCCAACAGCTCACACCCACAGACCGTAAACATTGTCAGAAATGTCAGAATTAAGCACTTGCTCGCAAACCCACACCCTTCAGCTCCCAAGGAGCAAGGAGCCTTCTGCCCCAAAGCAATGCAAAGCTGCAAGGAAACAGTCAGCATTAAGTACAGACACTTTGCACCACCAGGAGGAAAAAGAGATACCACCTTCCCCAGCTCCCAGATGGAATGAAAGACGTTCCCCCTGAAGAAAAGGTCTTGTACAAAAGGTTTCTTTATTACTTCCCATAACCAGGGCTCATTTCGTAGCAGGAGCTCCTTTGCATATTAGGCCACACACCCCTGATGTAGCCAATCCTCCAAGAGCTTACAGTAACCCCTGTAAGAAGAGCTCTGTAAGCTCTTGGAGGATTGGCTACATCAGGGGTGTGTGGCCTAATATGCAGAGGAGCTCCTGCTACAATATGAGCCCTGCCCATAATTGTAACTTGGGTGCAAAAGACTCCCTCTTCTTTTCCTTAATGGCACTTATGGAGGGGAATCTTACTCTTCAGAAATTTTTGCTAATATTGTTTTATTGAATTATATGTGTATGTCTAACATGTGTCTAAAGGGACGTCAAACCGCAGCTGGCTGATGGCAACCCTGTAGGGTCTTCAATGTGAGGGGCTAACAGAGGTGGTTTGCCCTGACTTTCCTCCTCACAGTGGCCCTGGGATGCCTGGGTGCTCTCCCATCCAAACGCCAGCCAAGGCCAAATCAGCCACTGGACCGCGGAGCAGCCCCTGACAATGCTATTCTTTTCTGGAAGATTAACTTCAAAATGAAATACCTACATTTGGAAGACCAGCTACTTCCCTGTTTATTAAAACTAATTTTTGTCTACTCCAAGGCAGCTCACAAATCACTGTTTCTAATAATATAATAAGAACAACTTTTGCTTACAATAAACCCTGAGCCCAAGACAGATGCAACAAAAAGACCCGTTCTTTTTGCATTCTGTCAAATCAGCTGTCATGGAATGCTTGAGCAAGAAAGGAGGAGGAGGAAGGGAGGGGTAGGGTGAGGCTGAGAGAGCTCTTTCAAGCAGTGCTCCTGAGAGAACAGCTCTGAAAGAGCTTATGACTGACCCAAGGTCACACCAGCAGCTGCATGTGGAGGAGTGGGGAATCAAACCCGGTTCTCTCAGATTAGAGTCCACGATCCAAACCACTACACCAAACTGGCTCTGTTCTTCACAAGCTCCCAGGGGAAAAACTATTTCCTGGTGCTCCATGAATGGAACTCCAGAAGTGTCATCTGGCCCTAAGGGCTGCTGTGGATCAAACCCATGGCAGTGATGGGAAGGGGAAGCGAACTCCTTCCCCTGCACTTTTTCCTTGATCAAAAGGGCTTCCCCTGCGTGAAGCTTCAGTTGGGGGAATCCAAAAAGTGGGTTCCTGTCTTTAGGGGAGGGATTTTTAATTAAGGAGACAGTGAGGAGAATACTGTCTTTAAAACACACACACACACCTTCCCCAGAAGGGTGGCCCTGGTCCAGTTAAAGCTCCCCCTCCCCCCCCCGGTTCCCTAGACCAACCAAATATTCAGAGCCCCAGTTACCAGATCTCTAGTATCCCGTGTCATATGGTCCTAAACATCATCAGATTACACACCAAACAACCTTTCTTTTCAATCATAATGATATAATGCACAATCAAATAATGAAAGTACCTGCCTTGCTGTGAGACTTCCTGGATGAACTCACCCCACGCAAAGGATCTTAACCAAGACTTTCTTTATTGGGGGAATTTCTTCAGGGTACACTTGTTGAGTTAGTAATGGATTGGAACAATAGTGTTAGGATAGATATAGTGATTTCAAACGTGCATTGTCACACGGGTTCCCCAGTCCCCACCCCGGGATGACTCCCACCTAAAAGCATTCCCAGGCTAAAGAGTGGAAAGGCATTAATAGATGACACCTGCAAAAGAAGCTAAAAACACTAAACATGTCTGTGAGAAGTTACCAGTAGCCTTGAATAAAGATAGCAACCCAGTGAAGCCAGCAAGCGGAGGGAAGGGAGTACATTCCAGCGGGAGGAGGGGGGAGGAGTGGAGTTGTCTCACCCAGTCCAGTAAATCCCATCTCCCGCCCTGGAGAGTGGCAGGATTACCTGACACACTGTCCCCTCAAAAACTCCTTTAACCCCTGGGTTTTAGTGGGTAAAGTTTATGGAAGGCATGGAGTTTTGCAGAAGCATTAACATGCTCAGAAGCGACCCATTCATTATGCTCAGGGCCAAAATCTTTCCAACTAATAAGATAGTATAGGTGGTCCCGTTTAAGTTTGGAGTCAAGGATTTGGTCTATCTCATAGTGAGGCTCCCCCCCCCCCCATCAGAGGAGGAGGAGCTGGATGATGAGGTCTCCACAAATTCGATCCAGGGTCCTTCCTCAGTAAGATGAAATGGAAAACAGGGTGAACATTTTTGAGAGACTTAGGAAGTTTGAGTTCAAATGTGACAGCATTAATCTTTTTTTTTTCACTTTAAAAGGTCCTATATATTTCCAACCCAATTTACGGCTGGGTTGCAATCCTTTGATGTTTTTGGTGGATAAGTAAACAGACTCCCCTTCTTCTAGAGTCCAACCCGGGTCCCTGCATTTGTCTGCATATTTTTTATAGTCAGTTGTGGCCGCTTCTAAAGTTTTGGCAATAAGCGGCCAGGAGTCACGCAGGGAGTTCCACCAGTCACTGAGGCGGCTGGGGCTTGGTGAGGCGGCATCTAGGGTTGGTAACAGGACACCATCTTACCCAGCAGTAGCCATGAAGAGGGACACCCCCGTAGAGGAATGTAACTCTCTGTGAGACTTCCTGGATGAACTCACCCCACGCAAAGGAGTACATTCCAGCGGGAGGAGTGGAGGAGGAGTGGAGTTGTCTTGCCCAGCCCAGTAAATCCCATCTCCCGCCCTGGAGAGTGGCAGGATTACCTGACACTTGCAAGACTTAAGGATGGTTGGGAATGTGTGTTTCTTTATATATGCCCCCAGCACACTGATATCTAATGAGAGGCTCCTCTGTGCAGCAACTAAGTTTCTGCCATCTTCAGAGCTGCATTGGTCCTACTGAAGCCTGGAGCCAGGACAGAGGAGGGACCATTCAGGGCATCACTTTACAGTGTTATAAACAAAATAGTCCTTATCCCACAAAGGATCTTCATAAGGACAGACAGACAGACCTGATCAATGACATTAAGGAAGCAATCCTAGGCCTCCTTATTTTGGAAGAAGCCTACTGAGTTCAGGGGTACTGACTTGGAAGTAAACAGGCTTTGCACTGGGCTACAAAAATGGTGGAGTTCTGGTGAAGACATGCACCCCACTTTGGGCTGCATAACATTAGTGAGAGATTTGGGGCTACAAAAACCACTCATATTCATTCTAAGAAGTTTCTCTGTTAGTACCAGGACACGAAACAGGAGAGCAGTTAAGTGCCTTCAAGCATCCTCATCCCACAGATGGCTCTCTCAAGCACCTAGTGCTTAAGGCTTGGTTATACAAATGCCTCTAGTTAGCAGAGCCATCAAAGAGCCATCTCATGACCTGGCAGGGATGTGACACCTAGGAGGTGATAGAGACATGGGGATGACAAATGCCAGATGGTATCTCTTCCTGGGAAGGACAAAAAGAGAAGGACTGACACACAGAGGGGTGGGAAAACAGAGGAGTTAAAACCTCAGATAGGAGAGAAACAAGGTCCATTTTCAAAGGTTCCATTTGGCATAATACATCTTCACTGATTCCATGTTGATGGCAGCCATTACCATGTGGAGCTCACAAAAGGCAGACAGCCCAGATAAAGTTTCAAGGTAATGGATGACTGATAGAATGCTGTAACTTAAAGAGGAAAGACCTAACATACCCTAGAAAACAGTCGGGGTGTCTCAAGGAGGGACAGAGGACTGCGAGTATGCACCTTTTCTTTATATTCCTTGCTTGATCCATTGCTGTGCAGTCTATGTGTGTGGTTATTTTCTTTTTAATAAATTTCTTATTACTCTGGATGCTGAAAGTTTGTAACCATGATAAGCCCCACTCAAACGTGTTAATAAAAGGGCACCAGGGGTGGAGATCCAGGACAGCTGCCAAGTTTCTTGACCTCTCAAAGGCCCAGAAATGGAATGGTGCTCATGGGTCAGCAAGGCATTCTGTGGCACTCCACATTGCTGGAAGTTATCCCACTGTGCTGAGTGTCACAATAGGGAGCCTACCTTGAAGACTCATAAATTTATGTTGGCCTAAGATCATGCAGAAGAATGCTGATTGGCTGGGCTTTAGTCCATGAAGGTTTAGGCACCAATAACTTTGTTACAACTTTTTGTTTGTTTCTCTGTAATGAAGGCACAAAATAGAAAGAACTGCCAGCAGTTTCCAACAGATGGTCGTTCAGTACTCTGGACAGATCCCATCATGGCCAGTCCACAATAGCTGGCTAAGAATGTGCAGTTTATTATAGCAATTTTTTAAAAATCCAGGGAAACCTTAATTATATTTATGAGATCATATTTATGAGATCATCAAGTAAATCTTAGATTTTAAGGTGTCACTGGAATTTTGTTTTACAGTGAAGATCTGCTCAGAGCAGCTGAAGAAATGGGCTCCAATCCAGGAAAACATACTGGAATAAAATCGTGTTAGTCTTTAAGGCGCCACAAGACTCCTGTTTCTTTTTGCTGCGTTAGATGAATGCAGCGTCTTGGGAATTATCCTCTTCTAAGGTGAGCTTTATTCATTTCTTCCACCTATTCCTGAAAACACACTGCTGAAATCTCATCTCTGCCAGTTACGTACTGAATTTGCATGCATCACAACCACCTGCTCCCAACAGATTTAAATGACAACAGAGAAATTGTGTTCTTGCTTAAAGATATACCAGGGAAAAGACTCCTGTAAATCATCTTGCAATATGTTCATAACCATTCAAATACACTGTGGCAACCGCAGGGCATGAAATGTGCACTGCATAATATTTAATGTTCATTGGAGCGCACGCAGGTGCTTCCACATGCATGAGAAATGAGATGCATCCACCCACCTGGGCCTTTACCTTTGAGCAACCCACACCTCTGAAGAGCACAAGCTGCTTGTACTGACAAACTGTTAACAACATGGGGACAGCTGGAGCATGGAATGTAGGAGTGACATGATGTGTCCCCCCAAAAAAACAAACCCCTGAGCTCAGGCACCAGTGCTCCAGATGGAAAGCCGGGCATTTGGCCCTTTGCAGTTTCTCTGGGTGGAGTTTTGTTGCCCATATTATTGCCAGCCTATCATCCCCGGCTGGTGCTTCTTTTGGCGTTTTTCAGGGGGGGTTAATGTGTGGTTGCTAAGCAGTGGCACGGCTGCAGGAGTCGGCTTGCGCTTCATGTCGATGATGCCTTTAAAAGCGAGGCTTCCGAGCACTGTGGGTCGGAGGGTTCTCTTCCCCCCCCCCCCATGACACTTGTTTAAACTGAGCTAGGCAGCTTGGAAGGGGCCAGGCTCCAATCCTCTCTGCACCTGGCGCGACTCCTCAGAGACAAGCCTGCTGAGAAGGGGTGAGCTGAGCCGCGCCTGGCAGAGCACGAGGCCTTCTTGTCCATGCGGCCGGTCTCCGTCCCCTTTTGCAACAGAGGTTTGGGGAGGGACGGAGGGGCTTCCATTCCCAGCACAGCACCACCTCTACAAACCGGGAGCTCTGCTGGGTGGAGGCAAGTTGTACGCAGGGCATTACTCCCCCACAACATGGGATGGTCCCATCGCCATCCTGCCCTTCCGACAAGGAGCTTCGGTCTCCCATCTCCGTTTTACCTGCACAACGACCTAGTGAGGCACTCCAGGCTGACAGAAAGTGCGGTCCCAAGGTCCCTTGGCGAGTTTTGTGGCAGAGTGGGGAGCTGCAAGTGAACTTCCCAGATCTTAGCCCAACCACTGACACCACGCTGGCTCACAAGAACAGCCTGGATGAATCAGACAGAAGGTCCATCTTGTCTTGCATCCTGTTTCCAGCAGCAATTATCCATTTCTGTCGTCAAACCCCACAAATGCAGCATCAACAGACATGAAACTGCCTTCTACTGAATCAGATTATCAGTCCATCAAGGTCAGTACTGTCTGCTCAGACTGGCAGACTCTCTCCAGGGACTCAGGTCTTTCACATCACCTATTACCTGGTCCTTGCAAAAGGAGACGCCAAGGACTGAACCTGGGATCTTATGCATGCCAAGCAGATGTTCTTCCAATGAGCCACAGTCCCTTTCCTGACAACAGAAGTCCTCTCCCAGTTTCTCAAGATTCAGTGCCTCTGAACTTAAAAGGTTCAAATCTATCTTTTCAAAAAAATTAAATTTTTGCCGTCAAGTCACAGCTGACTTATGGTGACCCCAGAAGGTTTCCAAGGCAAGAGACGTTCAGAGGTGATTTGCTACTGCCTGCTTCTGCACAGCAACCCTGGTCTTCCTTGGAGGTCTCCCATCCAAATACTAGCCACGGCCAACCCTGCTTAACTTCTGAGATCAGACTAGCCCAGGCTATCCAGGCCAGGGCTTGCATCTACCTATCCATACATTTTTATGTCACCCTTCCTCCACTGATATCATGGTGGTGCCCATCATTCTGCCTCACAACAGTCCTGTGAGGGAGGCTAGTTGAGAAAGAATGACTGGCACCAGGTCACACTGGGAGGTATATGGCACAGTGAGGGTTTAAACATGGGAATAACCTCTATAGCCTGCTGTCTCACCAGAGACTTCTATCATGCAGAAATGAGGTTGCAATCCTGTGCTCACATATTAGGAAGTCCCAATTAACCCAATGATACTTAAAGGTACAGGTAAAGGTTTCCCTTGCTCGAAAGCCAGTCGAATATGACTCTAGGGATGTGGTGCTGATCTCCGTTTCCAAGCCAAAGAGCCAGCGCTGTCCAAAGACATTTCCATGGTCATGTGGCCAGCATGACTAGATGCCGAGATGCACGGAACACTGTTACCTTCCCACCGAAGTGGTACCTATTCATCTACTTGCAATTTCTTGCTTTCAAACTGCTAGGCTGGTAGGAGCTGGGGCCAGAGACGGGAGCTCACTCAGTCACGCGGCACTCAGGTCTCGAGCTGCTGAACTACCAACCTTCCAGTCTTGCAGCTCAGCGTCTTAACCACTTGAGCCACTGCAGCCCCCAATGATAAATATGGGTAAATATAAGCTCAGGCTGGAAGCTTCCGGTGTTTTTCCTCCTGGCAGATCGAAGTCCTCCTGCGAATGCAGTGGGTGACTTTGGAAAGAAGCGCTCTGTGCTTGCCCAAATGCTGGCAAAGAATATTAAGAGAGTCGAGAAAATGAAATGGGCAGATCAGTAAACAAGCCAACAAAAACCACAAGAGCCATTTTGATTCAGTACAACACCACAGTCTGGTTCATTCTGCTTAAATGGGAAAGTGAAAACCAGGGCTGGAAGCCTGCGTTAGGGCAGAAGCTGAGACACTTCCAGAAACACGAAGGGGCTTGCCTGACACGCACCTTCCCAAGGGCCGGTTACCCAGTCTCGGTGTGCAGACACATTGCACTCACAGTGTTAACAGCTTTCCTTTAGTGGGACAAACTGTGGTTCACCTTCCCCGTAGCTGCGATGTGTTTCCTTGAATTCTTGTTGCTGGGCTCTTTTTGGGCCCAAGCAAAGCCAGGAAGGGTGCAATCCTGCATTAGTTTGTAGGTGCAAAGTATCCCTAGAAGAGGCATCAGTACCACTGGTTGACTATTGATTGTGTGAGTGTAAAGTGCCATCCAGTTGCAGCCAACTTGTGATGACCCCATCGAATTTTCCAGGCAAGAGACCAGCAGAGGCTGTCTGCCATTGCCTGGGTAGCAACCCTGGACTTCCTTGGCGGTCTCCCACCCAAGGACTAACCACGGCTGACCCTGCTTGGCTTTCAAGACCTGATGAGATCAGGCTCGCCTAGGCCATCCAGGTCAGGGTCTGTTATTGTTTGCTGCTCCTTTCCTACTTTTCTTTCATTACCTACCAGTCTTTTATACCCCTTTCCTCAAAGAAGCTGACACATGGTTCGCCCTGGCCTCATTTCAGCCTTGCGACAACCCTCTGAGGTTGGTTCGGCTCAGAGAGAGAAACCTAGCAAGTTGCATGGCAGCATGGGGATCTGAATCCTGGCCCCACAGAGCCAAGTCTGAGACCACCAGGGCTTTTTTTCTGGGGGAACACGCCAGGATAGAGTTACAGAACCTCTTTGACAAAATCCTTTTTAAAATGTTTGTAGAAAAGATCCTGTTGGTCAAGCACTTTTCCTATTAGTAATGCCCAAGCTTAAAAATGCAACTACAATTATACTTGATATGAAATATGGCCCCTCTACCATCTACCAATCAATAGTGAGAATTATTGGCACCCAAATACACTGGCCCCCTGTTCCCAAGGAAAGCGCGGCAAAACAGGTTCTCAGGGAAAAACACTGTTGAAGGTTTTTGGAGAAGATGTTCCCAGAGACAACTAAGCAAGGAAATAACACCTGTGATTCTTGTAACACCTAACAGGAGGCTCTTCTGTTCAAGGCCGTTAGCCAAGGAATAGCCAGCTAGAGATAAGAGGGGAGGAAAAGCAAATGAGTAAGGAGCATACGCAAAGCGAAGCAGGCAAGCAAAGCGCACATTCCAAAGGTGGGAGTCGGGTCACCAATGCTCTCTTCCGAGTGGGACGTAAGAGGGTCGGGGAAAACCTTGGAACACAAAGCAATGTTAATAGATCACCAACCCTGATTGTAAAACAGCAAACACTGACACATGTAATACGTTCAGCAACCTTATCGATCATGACAAGGCAGTTACCCATATCTGTGGCAGTGCTCACTGACACGCTTCCCCCCAAAAGCGGCCCTGGATACCACACGCCACAATGGCCTTTGTGAGAGATATACCTTGTGTACCTCAGATGGCAAATTCAAATGGCTTTGTTCGTTTGGGCCTTAAGCAAACTAGTTTCATTTATTTTGCATTTTTATAATGGTTTTTAATCATTTTTAGGCTTTAGTTTGTCGACTGTGGGATTTGATTGTGGGCTGTTCTGTCATAAGCCATCTGGGGGAACCAACTGAGGTGGAAAGGTGAGGTAGAGACATGCTTGGAAGTCAGCAAATGAAATTCCACCCACAGCACTCTCGGAGTTCAGCTGAGAACAATGTTGAGCTTCCTTCCTCCCCCTTGCCCAGCCTTTTCCTTGAATGAAGCGGTGTCTTCTCTGAAGCACTGTGAGGCTGTCGTACCCCTCAGAAGTCTGGCCTTCCCTGTGAAACTATGCTCCGAGAGAGGCTCAATGGCATTTCCCAAACTGCCACGGTGGGCTTAGGTCTCACCAAGTTACCCAGGGATTGAAACAGGTGGCAAGGCCAAAAACCAAGGAGCTTTGGAAGAATCAACGATAGACTGTTATTTTGTGCCATTTGGACTTCATATGTTGTTGTAGTGCCTTTGGGTTGCCTCATTTTCACTGCTGGCTAGGAGGTATTTTACACCACACATCATGCAATTTTTACAGGGGTCATTTCGTAGAAAAAGAGGTGCAGGAGCTCATTAGCATAACTTATTTGCATATGCTAAACCACCTGATATCACCAGAAGTATGTCAGAAGGAGGGGGGGAACAGTTACTAATCCAAGCCTCAGAAATACCCCTATTCTGGGAGGACAGCTTCAGTGGTGGCTGAAGCCTTCAGAAGGCTGGTTGGAGGAACAAGGACCTTTCCAGGGGACGGGGTCATTTTGCTGCAGCCAGGACACAAGCAGGCATTCCCCCGCGTGGGGGGGGGGGGGCTGGCACCAACTCCCGGAGCTGAGCTTTCCCAAGCTCCTGCTCGAAATGACCCCTGCATTTTTATGATATGCACAACTTATGTGCCTGGACTTCAAAATAACTGAAAACTGAGAGGGGTTTTTTAAGCAGAAGAATTCAGCCACAAGGAAAGAGAAACAAAAGACTTTGGAGTCTGTTCCACACAAGGGAGACATGAAATCAAAATCAGGATAGTTCCCAGCATGGCACCTGCTAGCACTATGACTCCTGCCGACACCTTTGCTGGTGCCCTTCGAGTGTTTTTAGCCAGTGGGTGGGGCTTCAGAATGGCCGCTGGAGATCTGATTTGCTGCTGAGATTTTTTAAAAAATTGTTTCAGCGGCTGCTGCCACTGCTCAAGGATCTTCGCTGAATTATTAAAGCCATGTATATGCAAGAAAATATTTTTTAAATAATGTGTGTGTTTTAAAAGGAATCACAGTGAACAGAGTTTCTGCCTGAAATGTTGTGCTTAACCTCACTCCCTGATGTTTGGGGGTTGTTTTTGCCTCCCGCGGCAGCCATTTTGTGCTTGCCGCCACCACCCTGTGTCGGAAGTCATAGAAGCATGAAATTCTATGGTTCCGTTACTTCCAGCAGGCTCAAAAAAGGCTGGCGACTCCTGATCTAAGCAAACCAGACAACTTTAGAAATTTAGACTGGGGTGTCCGTCAGCAGGCCAGCCTGAAGATGTGGGCCTGGCCTAGAAGCTTGTCATCTGCCGTAGGCCTATTACATGGTCCTGTCATCCTGTCATCCAGGATCATCTGCCTGGCCTATTACATGGTTTCTTAAATGGGTAGGGATGCCAGCCTCCAGGTGGGGCCTGGGGATCTGCTGGAATTATAGCTCATCTCCAAACTGCAGAGATCAGTTCCCCTGAAGAGGATGGATGTTTTGGAGGGTGGTACTCCATGGCACTGTAGAAGAAGAAGAGATTGGATTTCACTCACTTGGAGTCTCAGAGCAGCTTACAAACTCCTTTCCCCTCCCCTCCCCACAACAGACACCCTGTGAGATAGGTGGGGCTGAGAGAGCTCTTTCCCAAGCTGTCCTTGAGGGAACAGCTGGTACAGAGCTATGGCTTGCCCAAGGTCATCCAGCAAGTGCAAGTGGAGGAGTGGGGAATCAAACCCGGTTCTCCCAGATTAGAATCCGCACACTTAACCACTACACCAAACTGGCTCTGTACCCCACTGAGGTCCCTGTCCTCCCCAGGCTCCACCCCCAAATCTCCAGGAGTTTCCCAACCTGGATCTGGCAACCCTATAAAGAGGTGTGTCTGCTGGTGTGGCCATTCCCTCTTTTGGCCCTCAGGGATTCTGCACAGACTCAGTTCCTACAGAAGAGCCTCTATACCGGGGGGGGGGGGACAAGGTTGCCTACTCTGGGTTAGGAGATTTGGGGGTGAAGCTTGGACCTCAGCAGCTTTTTAATGCAATAGAACCCTGCCTCCAAAGCAGGCGTTTTCTCCAGGGGAACTGAGCTCTGTTGTCTGGAAATCAGTTTTAGTTTCAAGAGCTCTCCAGACCCCACCTGGGGGTTGGCAAGCCTTATGATTCCCAGTGAGCAAATATTGTCTCTCCCTCTTCTTTTTTATGCCACTGCACCAAGCACGCTGTCTCTGCCTCCACAGCTCAAAGGGAAGAAAGTTAGCTCAGAATAAATTGCTCCCTGACAAACCCAGGACAAGACGTTAATCCATAAAGTTATAAAAACCCCACTTGAAGCTCAGTGTATCCCTGGCGCTCAATGCAAGCCTAATGGTCCCCATTAAATCTTTCAATGCAATTACCAGAGTTAATGTTGATAGAGGTAGATGGGTGAAAAAAAGGACACCGGTTTCAAGAGTTCCCATCTTTGGCATCTGAGTGGCATCACTCTTGGCCAGCGGCAAGCATCCTGGAAACCCCAGGGCAAGGTCCTGCACGTGGAGGACTCCTGTTCTGGCATGTCCATCTGAGTGGTCCAGGAGACTCTTCTACCCGTCTGAGGAGCCACTCACAGCACCTGAAGAAACAGGTTTTACGTCTGGGAAATCTGATGCTGGGATAACAGTTTGCTTCTCTTCATATTCCAATACGAACCTTTTGAATTAAAGGAGGGAGGGGGACTGGCCAGGGGTAGAAAGTCTCTTCCCTGCCTCTCTGGGAAAGGCGGCCGGGGAACCTTTTGTGCCTCCTGGACTGGTACATTTTCATCCTGCCCTTCCTCCAGGGATCATGGCATATGTGGCTCTCCTCATCCCCGTTTCTATCCTCACAACAACCCTGTGAGGTAGGTGAGGCCAAGGGAGTGAGGTCACTCAGTAAGTTCAATGGCCGAAATCGGGATTTGAACCCTGGCCTTCCAAACCCCAGTCTCTTCATTGCTGGGCCACGCTCCCTTCATCACAAGCTAGCTATAAGGTTCGCTTGTGGGGACATCGAGCCTTCCAACTCTCCAGGGTGGGGTCCAGCATTTTCAGGAGGTTGTTCCCAGGCACTTGTTCTTCACGGCAGCCATAAAGCGATGACTCAGTGGCTTAGTCACAATGGAGCGGAGCTGCTTGCGTCCAGTGTGAAAATGCTGGGAAATGTTTGGCAATGGAGAACCGCCAGGGCCAAACATTCCCAGGGGCCAATCTGTGCTGCCTCTTTCCTTATTTTGTGTGTCATCTCTTGCCTTTCAGAAGTATTATCCAGGCAGAAGCCAATAAAAATACTTAAAAGCAGTAACTTTTAAAACACTGGATCAAAGAGCAAAAAGAAAAACGGAGTAACACAGAAAGTAAAAAGCCACAGGTTCGAAATGCGCAATCCTAGGGGTACCCTCCTCTAAGCCCACTGACTGCAATAAATTTAGGAGGGTATAAAGCAGGGTCAGCCCTGGTCAATAACTGGGATGGGTGACCACCAAGGAAGTCTGGGGTCACTACGCAGAGGCAGGCAAAGGCAAACCACCTCTGAACATCTCTTGCCTTGAAACCCCCCCCCCCCCGGGTTTTCTCTCCCTCTTCTTTTTAGGAAGTCACCTGCAATGTGACTACAATCCCTCCCACCCCCAGGTTAGGATTTCACTTTTAGGATCGCATAATCCCACAGGAGAAATGACAGTTAAAAAACAAATTAAGAAATAAAATTAATAACGAAATTAAAAAGCCAAAGGTAGCAAGGAATCCAAAGCCAGCTGGCCCTCTGTGGCACACGGGTGCAGAGACTGCTGAACACTGCGTTGCTGGACGGTAGCTTTCTTCCCGTTGTTAAGAAAAGAACTTTGGAACTGAGAAATCTGTGGCGTGATGGCTTCTCATTTGTCTAATGCTGAAATATCAGGACAAAGCCTGAGGGCCAGTTTGATCTTATTTGTTACAACAGAAACATTTGACTCTGACTTCTGCATTCTGTGCCAGACGTTCAGAAATCCAAGGGCTTCAAGACAGTCCATTCGTCTGAAACAGATCTTGGAACAAGGTATTGCTCCTTCCCTGCCATCTCAGCTGTCTTCCACGCACCCCTCCCCCTTACTCAGGAAGACATGCAAGTTGTTAGGACTTTTGTCCAATAATCAGAAAAATCAGAGTAATGAATCTTGCTTTTCTGGAAAGAAGAGATTGCTTCTTTTGGTTTAAAAGAAGTTTATTACTAAAGGGAAAAGGTAAACGGGATTAGCTACAAATAAACAAAACATGCTTTCTAAGGAGCTGCATTGTGCTCCATCTTCACACTAAGACATGCTGATAGAGAGTGAGAGATTGTAATGGAGGATCTCTCCTTCTTCTTGACCCCTGAAAGGAAACACCTGATATCATTGACCAATTAGCAAGACAGTACACCTTTAGTTTTCCCGGGTCTACAGTTAATTGGCCAGCTGCCAGGTATTGCTTCCAGGCTAACATAGGTAAACAAACAAGTTGCATAGTTAACCCTATAATGACTGAATTTCTCAGGCCTTGCATTACATGCTCATTTCTCCAACACCCCTTCTCAAGACCTGAAATGCAAGTCATTATACATGCATACACAAAACATTATTCAACATTAGCATCAAGCATATTCAACATTTCACGAAGTCTTTCAAACTTGTCTTTGGTCAGTGGCTTAGTCAGAATATCAGCCACCATCTCTTCTGTACGACAATGCTTAATCTCTATCAGCTTTTTCTGGTACAAATCTTTAACTAATGCACATTTAATACCAATAGATCTACTTCTAGCAGTCGTGCTCTCTTCCTTACATATAGTTATACAAGCTTGATTATCCTCTAACATAAGTATAGGTACAGGTTCAATTATTCCAAAATCTTTCAACATCTCAAAGATCCATTCAAGTCTGCTGCAGGCACTTGCTGCTGAAATGCACTCAGCTTCTGCTGTGGATTGCGCTACAACAGTCTGCTTTCTACTAGTCCAGTCTATCAGTCCATCTCCATAAAAGAATAGGTATCCACTGGTAGACTTGTAGTTGTTCATCTCTTCTCCCCAACTGGCATCCATGTAGCCAACTAGTCTTGGTTGTTCAGTTGGTGCAATTTTTAGTTTTAAGTCCATTGTTCCTCTTAGGTAACGTGCCATCTTCTTTATTGCGCTCCAATCATGATGATTTGGCGAACTTACTTTTCTGCTTAGAAATCCAACTGCCGCTGTAATATCTGGACGCGTTGATTTGCTCAGGTACAAGAGCTTTCCGACAGCCTCTCTGTATCCTCCTATGTCCTTTAGTGGTGTGCCGTCCTTCTCCTTCAGATATCCAGGTTCAAGTGGGATTGATGAAGCTTTGCAGTTCTTCATGCCAACAGATTCTATAAAGTCCATAATCTTTCTTTTCTGGCATAAAAGAAAAGTTCCATCCTCGAGTCTCTCAATTTGCATTCCGAGGTATTGTTGAACATCTCCTAGCTGTTTGACTTCCACTTCCTTATTCAGTCCATCAGCTATTGCTTTGATGTCTCCTCTGTTTTGACAAGCCACGATCAAGTCGTCAACGTAAACAAGAACATACTGGTATTGTCCATTTCTGATTCTAGTGTACAGACAAGGTTCAGCTTTCCCTTGCTTGAAGCCTTGCTTCTTTAAAAGTTCAGTAAGTTTGTCATACCAGGCCTTTGCGCCTTGCTTTAGGCCATAGAGTCCTTTATTAAGTTTGTAGACGTAGTTTTCTTGACCTTTGACCTTGAAACCTTCAGGTTGTTCCATGTAGATTTCCTCTGATAGTTCTCCATTGAGAAAAGCAGTCTTTACATCAAGATGCTCTACTATCATGTTCCTAGATGCTGCAACACTTAGAAGTGTTCTGAATGTTGCTTGGTCAGTAACTGGAGCAAAAGTTTCAAAATAGTCAGTTCCATATTGCTGCGAGTAGCCTTTAGCTACTAGGCGTGCTTTGTATAGCTCCACAGTTCCATCTTCCTTGTGCTTTATTTTGAAGACCCATTTACATCCAACAGGGTTTCTGCCTTGAGGTAGTTGAGTGAGGGTCCAGGCCTCTTTTTCGCTAATGGATAGCAGCTCTTGTTCCATTGCTTCAAGCCATTTGCCTCTTTCACTCGCAGGTAAGTTGCAAACTTCCTTCCAGTTCTTGGGTTCCTTTGCAGGTTGCACAAGTTCACAAAATCCATACTTCATTGGAGGTTGTCCCTTAGTGCTCCTTTCTGATCGCCTCACACCGGGTGTGGGTTCTGCTGTGGGTTCTGCCGTCGGTTGAGCCGCTTCCTCTGGTGTGGCCCCTGCTTCCCCTTCTGTTTCAATAGTTTCCTCAGAAGGTGGACCTGCTGCTTCACTTGCCAGTTCCCCAGCCAGTTCACCAGCAGTCACTACAGGTAGCCAAGCAACGAACTCATCAGGTGCAGTCCCAGGCATCTTTGGATCAGCTGCAGTGGAAACACTAGGCAATACAGTCTCATCAATAAAAACAACATTGCGTTCTTCTACTGTGTGGGTTTGGGGATTGTATATCCTGTACCCTTTCCCACCAACAGGATAGCCTACAATAAGTCCAGTTTCAGATCTGGAATCAAGCTTTCCCCTCTTTTCCTTTGGTATGTGTGCATACCCTTTTGCGCCAAAAGCTTTGATATGCCTTAGACCAGGCTGTCTTCCAAACCAAGCCTGAAAAGGGGAGGTTCCAATAATCTTTGAGGGTAATCTGTTGTGTAAGTACACTGCTGTGTTCAGGGCTTCTGCCCATAAACCGTTTGGCAGTCCAGAATGCATCAGCATAGCTCTGCACATCCCCTGCAGTGTTCTATTTAATCTATCAGAAGCTCCATTTTGCTGGGGTGAATAGGCAATGGATACTTTATGTTGAATTCCTTGCTCTTGTAGAAATTGTTTGAATTCAGCATTACAATATTCACCACCTCCATCTGTGAGTAAGCTTTGAGGTGCTTTGCCAAATTTATTTTTAACAATAGCCACATAATTTTTAAATCTACGCAGTGTTTCATCCTTACTTCTCAGCATATACACATAAGTGTATTTTGTTTTATTCTCTGTGAAAGTCACAAAATATTTGTTCCCACCTAGGGATGCAGGTAAAGGCCCAACAAGATCACTGTATACAGTTTCCAAAAATTCTTGATTTTGCGCTGGAGTTTTCCCAGAATAACTTGGGGCATCTCCCTTTGCTCTGAGGCATGTCTCACATCTAGTTTTACTCTTTTCACAATGCACAACAGGTATTCCACATTGCTTTAACAATTGCTCAACAGATTTCAAATTTCTATGTCCCATTTTAATATGCCACGAAAATAAACATTTTTCATGTTTACAAGCATCATCACAAGCATCCTTAGTCTGGCAAATCTGTTCCTTATCATCAACAGTCTCTATTTCCTCATCAGGATCAACATCAAAAGTTTCTGTCTCCTCATCATCACAAGCTACAAAGTAATGAAAGCCATTTTTCTCTTCCACTTTAAATTCAAGCTCTCCATCCTTGGTAGAGACCTTGCTTCCTTGCTCTGGTTTGAGCAGGACATGATGTCCTGTGTTCATGAGACTTTTTGTTGAAATTAAGTTCTCAACAGCTTCAGGCACATAAGCTGTATTTTGCAATTCAACTTCAATTAATTGATTATCTGTAGTAGACAATTGTAATTTTACAGTTCCAACGCCTTGTACATTCAATAATTGCCTGTTAGCTTGGTAAATTCTTGGTTTATTCTCAACATCTATGTTACTAAACCAGGCTTTTTCTCTACACACATGTGTACAAGCGCCAGAATCGATTAAAAATATTTTCTTATCATCTGTGTTAAAATCATCAGTGATCCTAAAAGCATTGCCTTTGCTCTGTGTCTGTGCTGCAAACTTCTTTCCTCTGTGCTGTGTGTGTGAAACGTGACCTCTGCTCCTCCCATAATGGCTTCCCCTTCCACTGGCTGGTTCTTTGTTACTGGAACCATGTGCTCCTGTGGCTCTTTGTTCTTGGGGCTCATCATTAGGTGCATTCATAGAAGAGCAGTACTTTGCAAGATGATTTTTCCCACATATAAAACACTCTATTTTCCTTTTAAATCTCTGTCCATGCTTTAGACTCAAAACAGACAATTCATCAGACAAACTTTCTTTCAAATTTCTAGAATCATATTCCTCAGTTAGTGCAGACAAAAGACCTTCTAGAGTCAGATCATCTTTCAGTCTAATCATACTGGTTACAGACTTATAGGAGCCAGGCAGACCCTTGAGAATTGAAGAAATCATATCTGTATCAGAGGGTGCTTCATTCAGGTCTTTAAGCTGTGTGTAAATGCCCATTAATTTGTCCATCTCTTTGGGAAGGCAGTCTCCCTCCTTCATCCTGAAATCAAAAATCTTTCCCTTGAGGGAATAGATTTTACTCTTGCTGTGCTTATCAAATTTATCTTTTAGCTTTTGAAGCATCAATCTGGACGTGGCTAGCCCTCTTAATCCTGGTACCTCTGTGTAGGAAATACTCCCTAAAATCAGGGCTTTAGCAAAACCATCCATCATAAGGAATTGTGTCTTATCAGGGTCAGTTTCTGGAGGATTTTCAGTTGTTAATACTTGAAGGGCATTGTGAGTCTGCAGGCGACTCTTCAAATACTCCTCCCACCACTGATAGTTAGCCTTTGTAAGTCTGAGGTTTGGCATTTCTTGGGATGGGGCATTAAAAGCCATTTTCTTTTTTTTTACTCACGTCCCTTTGGATTTGAGGTAGAAGCACAGGTTCTGGCTCAGTCATCTACTTCTCCAGGAGCTGGCAGGGTTAATCTTTCCTTTCTCTGCAGCAGCAGCAGCAGCAGCAGCAGCGCGAAGTTCAAAAGCTCCTTTGCCTCGCCTTCCTTTGTTCTCCAGGCAGCAGCGTCTCTGGTGCTCCAGTGCTCAGCTCAGCTCCACTTACAGCAGGCAAAAATTAATCCAGTCAAAAAAGATCCTTTGCTCCTGGCAAACTACAATCCAGCATAGGTTTTCCCCTGATCAGCAAGGAAACAGGGTTGGGCCTTTCTGGCTGCAAGATTGCTCTGAGAGCAGGAAGGAAAAAAAGTGGTCGTTTTAAAAATCCAAGCCTCTAGCTCTTATTCCCTATTTCTCTTAATCAATCCAGAAAGCTTTTTAGAAGAGAAACCATGTTTTAAGAACCATGCTCTCTGCTACCATTTGTTAGGACTTTTGTCCAATAATCAGAAAAATCAGAGTAATGAATCTTGCTTTTCTGGAAAGAAGAGATTGCTTCTTTTGGTTTAAAAGAAGTTTATTACTAAAGGGAAAAGGTAAACGGGATTAGCTACAAATAAACAAAACATGCTTTCTAAGGAGCTGCATTGTGCTCCATCTTCACACTAAGACATGCTGATAGAGAGTGAGAGATTGTAATGGAGGATCTCTCCTTCTTCTTGACCCCTGAAAGGAAACACCTGATATCATTGACCAATTAGCAAGACAGTACACCTTTAGTTTTCCCGGGTCTACAGTTAATTGGCCAGCTGCCAGGTATTGCTTCCAGGCTAACATAGGTAAACAAACAAGTTGCATAGTTAACCCTATAATGACTGAATTTCTCAGGCCTTGCATTACATGCTCATTTCTCCAACACAAGTTACTGGGGAGGGCTGTGGTAGCGGTGGATGAGAAGCGGAGGTGAATGTTGGGCTTGCGTATGGAGGATGTTGGGGGTATCAGTGAGCTGCTCCTCTGACCGCAGAACTTTGCAAGATTATAAGATAAGAGATTGGATTTATACCCTGCCCTTCATTACCTGAAGGAGTCTCAGAGCAGCTTACAAATTCCTTTCCCTTCCCCTCCCCACAACAGACCCCCTGTGAGGGAGGCGGGGCTGAGAGAGCTCTGATAGAAATGGCTCTTTTTCAAGAACAGCTGTGCCAGAACTATGGCTTGCCCAAGGTCATCCAGCAGCTGCATATGCAGGAGTGGGGAATCAAACCCAGTTCTCCCAGATTAGAGTCCGCACACTTAATCACTACACCAAACTATAGCAGTGTTCCCTGCTGTGGCACATATGCGCACTATGGTGCCCGCAGGTGTATTTCCCATTACCCACTTCTTTCTTCCCCAAAGTTAAGAGCCAGTTTGTACTTTTCTCCATTTCCCTGGCTCAGGAGGCATTTCAGGAGACGCCGGGAGAACTTTGGGTCTGCAAGAAGCGCCTGTTCAGAAACAGCTGACTCCATCCAAGGAGGACAATGAGCCTGGAATCCCTCAACATTCTGGGACTGGTCCCGACATGAGCCATGTTGTGCTTGGTTTCACCCTCTGTACACACACCCACTACCTGCTCTTAACATCTCAAAGTACTCAAAGGCAGCTGCGGACCCACAAGCATAAGAAGACAGGTCCCCCGCCTCCAAGGAACTTACAATCTAAAATTTCCCACAGGGAGACCACTGAGGGACATGGGGGGGTGCCCTCACGGGAATGGAATGAAGAAAAGACGTTTGGATCTAGCTTGTGTTGAGGCTTCATCAGTTGTAAGTGAGTGACTTCCAAAGTTTGCAGTTTTTTTCTCCCATCTTTTAATGGGAGAATGTAAATCCGTTTTGCCATTTCAGCCACTTTCTCAGTTTTTGTGCAGCCATTCCTCGGTTGATAATATAGCCAGATTCTGTCAGGGAGGCAATCAGAATCTCTGCTGCAGTGATTATGTTCCGTTCTAATGTACGGTGTGCTTCTCTTAATTGAAGTGTCTCGGTATCCCAACAGAATGTTAATTGGGCGAAAGAAAATATTGCAGCCAGTCATCAGTTTGATTATAGATGCAAACTGATCCCAACAGACACAGGTTTTAGGACAGGACCACAAGGACTGTCAAACAGCTACCTGACAAAGTGCCGCCCCTTCTTTAGGGTTGCCAGCCTTCAGGTGGCACCTGGAGATCTCCCACTATTGCAGTTGATCTCCAGATGACCAATATCAATTCCCCTGGAGAAAATGGTTGTTTTGGAGGGTGGATTCTATGGCATTATACCCTGCTGAGGTCCTGTCCTCCCCCAAACCCCACCCCCCCCAGGTTCCACCCCCAAATCCCCAGATATTTCCCAACCCAACCCTGGCAACCAAAGGCTCACCGTGAGACTTCCTGGATGAACTCACCCCACGCAAAGGGTCTTAACCAAGACTTTCTTTATTGGGAGAATTTCTTCAGGGTACACTTGTGGAGTTAGTAATGGACTGGAACAATAGTGTCAGGATAGATATAGTGATTTCAAACGTGTATTGTCACACGGGTTCCCCAGTCCCCACCCCGGGATGAATCCTGCCTAAAAGCCCGCTTGCGGGAACGGCAGGGTAAAAATGTGAAAAATAAATAAAATAAATAAATAAAAGCTTTCCCAGGCTAAAGAGTGGGAAGGCATTAATAGATGACACCTGCAAAAGAAGCTAAAAACACTGAACATGTCTGTGAGAAGTTACCAGTAGCCTTGAATAGAGATAGCAACCCAGTGAAGCCAGCAAGCGGAGGGAAGGGAGTACATTCCAGCGGGAGGAGGGGGAGGAGTGGAGTTGTCTCGCCCAGCCCAGTAAATCCCATCTCCCACCCTGGAGAGTGGCAGGATTACCTGACACTCACCTCCCAAGGTGCCTTATTGGTGCTCCCACTGGCTTCTGATCTGCTGCTGCCAGCTCCTTTCCTCATGGCCTGTAACCTTCTGCCTCAGTCTTCTGCCTGTCCCACTGAAAGGAAACCTGGCTGGCCAAGCATGCTCCCTGGCCACCCAGGTGTGCGCCCTGGCCACCCCTGTCTCCCTGCCAGAGGAAGGGAGCTGGCCCGTCTGAAGGTGAGGCTGAGCCCCACTTCCCACAAAGGGGCCTGAGCCACTGCCAGTCAGCTAATGGGACTGGTTGGTTCCCAGTTCCTCATTTGCACTTCCTAGTTCCTTATTTGTGAATGCAGCCATAAATATTGAGGATAATGTAAAAAACTTTTGCACAAGCTCTGCAGTGCAACCCAAAATAAGGTTTTGATCACCACCACATATTATAATGACTCCTGCACTCAGGGGACCCCGCCTTCCAAGTAGACCTATGTTGTTTCCTGGTCAGGCTGGTCTAAAGCCTGGTACTGGTGCTAATTGCTCCAAAGTGGGATGCCCCCAGGACAAATGAACATACAGACACTGGAAGGAAGCTGCACCCCAAAAGAATTTTTGGATAACCCCAAAGCACACATCCCCACACTCAGGAGACTGCCCCCTACAAGATGACATAGTGCGATGCCCGGTCCAAACACTGGTTCAGGCCTCAAGAGCTTCTAGTTTGGTTGCTTCCAAGAAGCTGTTTGAGGAGGAGGAGGAGGAAGGGGACGAAGAAGAAGAAGGAGTTGCTTGTCGCCTTCCCTTCCTCTCCCCACAACAGATAACCTGTGAGGTAGGTGGGGCTGAGAGAGCTCATGACAGAACCATGAGAGAGCTCTGACAGAAACCAGAAACCAGCTGGTTTCATGTGAAGGAATGGGGAATCAAACCCGGTTCTCCAGATTAGAGATCGCTGCTCTTAGCCACTTCACCAGACTGGCTCTCTATTTACATTGCTTCCAAGAAGCTGGTATTAGGAAGAAGACGAATAAGGAACTGGCTCAGCTGCATGCCCACTGCACCACAAAATAAGGTTTGGACCATGGCACATCATACAACCCCACATTCAGGGGCCTCTGCCTTCCAAGTGGAACTATGCTGTTTCCTGGTCCAAAGCCCAGTTCTGGTACTAACTGCTCCTAACTGAGGTGCCCCCAGGATAAATACATATGCATAAACTGGTGGGGAAACAGTAGCCCAGAATAATGTTTTGACTACCACAAATCATACACTCCCACCCTCTGGACAGTGTCCTTTACAAGGAGATGCAGAATGATGCCTGGTCCAAATGCTGGTTTTGGTACCAAAAGTCCAGATCCATCATTTCCTTGTCCTGCATATCCTAGGTCCAGCCCCTCCACCATACAAATATTAATGACATTTATTGTTCTATGCATTGTATTTAGGGGACCCTTCTGTTCTTTGTTTATCCATGGGATTCATAGATGTGTTTATGGACAATTTGGTAATGATAATTTTTAAAGATGGGAGCATGTTCCTTATTGTGGTTTAATTATGCAATAAGTCCAGGATGCATGTTTGTCATATCAGCTGTTAAAATATCTGAAAATGGGGGGGGGGGGTGTAGAAATGCATTCCTTCTCTCCCCCACCCCCCCAGCAGCATAGCACATGAACAACTATTCATACAAACCAGTAACATCCTCTCCAGGTGCTGAGTTGTTGGCATCTCTCATAACGGACAACAACATTTTATTTGCTTTATTTATTCGGGGCAGAGTCCCCTGAATGTAGAGGTGGTTCAAAACTTATTTTGGGATGCAGAGGGTGTGCAGCCATTCCTGTTTCTCATTCAAATTTTCTTCCAAATACCAGCTTCTTGGAAGCAACCGACAGAAGCCCTGGGGCAGTGTTCAGGCCAGGCACCAGAGAATGTCCTCTTGCAGGGGGCAGTCTCCTGAGTGTGGGGATGTATGATTTGGGGGGCTCCAAAGATGGTTTGGGGGTGGTTTCCCCCAGTGTCTGCATGTGCATTTGTCCTGGGGGCACCCCGCTTTGGAGCAGTTAGTACCAGACATGTGCTTTAGGCCAGGAAATGGTGTAGGTCCACTTGGGGGACAGAAAGCAGGGGGGGGTGATACGTGGTGGTGGTCCAAACCTTATTTTGGGGTGCAGAGTTTTAAAATTTTCCTTAATATTTGTAGTTGGATTCATGAATAAAGACCCAGGAAATGTGATTAAGGAACTGGGAACCAACTTCAGCCTCCTAAGCAGATGTGTTTTTCAAAGGATCAGCTGTTCCCCCCTCCAAGCCCAAGGGGCTCCCGGCCTTGGAAAGCATCAAGTGCTCTGCCATTGCCCATCATTGCCATGGCTGCAGTGGGAGTTTGTCTTTTTATTTAATAATTTTTGTAGTGTTTTTTGTAGTGTGTTCAAAGCACTTGACAACAGGAGTGGTAACACATCAGCAACACAGAATATTATATTTTTCAGGATGCTAATCTTTCCCTGTTTTACCATTCCTTCTACTTCCTTCCTCTTCACTCACATTTTGTATTATAATTACAATCTCCCAATATTTGGGCATTGATCAAGGACTTTGAGCAGCAGCCAGTTTGGTGTAGTGGTTAAGCGCACAGACTCTAATCTGGGAGAACTGGGTTTGATTCCCCACTCCTCCACTTGCAGCTGCTGGATGACCTTGGGCAAGCCATAGTTCTGTCAGAGCTGTTCTCTCAGGAGCAGTTCTCAAAAGAGCTCTCTCAGCCCCCCCCCCCACACACACACACACACCTCACAGGGTGTCTGTTGTGGGGAGGGGAAGGAAAAGGAGTTTGTAAGCCGCTCTGAGACTACAAGTGAAGGGCGGGGTACAAATCCAATCTTTTCTTCTTCTACTGCTGGCTCAAAATCAAGGGGCATGTTTTGACCCTCATAAAGGACTTGGGGACCCAGGGGGAAAAAGCAGCCAGAGTAGGACTACAGCAAGGAGAAAAATGGGCGATGCACATCCTTCTCACTCTTGGAACAGTAGAAAAGGAGGTGGAACAGAGAGCTATGGTGATGGCTCTCCCAACCACTCCCTAGGAGTGCCTTCATCTGCCTGTGACTCTGGAATGCAGCAGCCTAGCAGGGCAGGGAGCTTTCAGAGCTAGATGGAGAGGACGGAGGAGGAGGAGAAATGTTCTACATGCAGGTCCATTTCCCCCTACTGGGGCACAAGACAGGCCAGGGGGGCATTTTTATCAGGGAAATGGCACAGATGAAAGAGGTAACACCCCCCTCCCTGTTCCTCCAGTATCTCAGTCCTGAATTAGATCACACACACACACACACACACCGCTTTTTATGGATGAATGGCACATTGGGAGTTTCAGTCCCAGAAGTCCAAGGCCAGATATAGTCCAGCAGGAACTCATTAGCATAACAGGCCACACCCAACAGCAGAAACTCATTAGCATATTAGGCCACACCCCTGACAGCACAGCTCCCTCCCAGGATCGGCTTCCCCAGGTGCCCTGCGGCTTACGGGGCGCCTGGGGAACTCGAGGGAAGGAAGGAAGGCCGTTTCTGGATCGGCTCCCCAGGTGCCCCGCAGCCTGAGGAACCCAAAGAGGGGAGGCAGTTTAAACGGCCTTCCCTCCCTGGATTGGCTTGGCTTCCCTAGGTGCCCCGTGGCTTGCGAGGCCCCTGGGGAACCCGAGGGGGAGGGAGGCTGTAGGCGTGGCCAACTCAGAAGCCAGCTGGAACGCCATTCCTGTGCGTTCCTGCCCAAAAATAGCCCTGAGTCTAGCTCTTAAAACTAAACCAAAAGAAAAGGCCCTGTTCCGGAGAGAATTTGGTAGGCACAGTTTTATTCAGTGGAGCTTATTATTCCCAGGGAAAAAGCCTTCTCCAGCCTGCAGCCTTGGTGTTGGAGGGGACACGGTTTCAGCAGAGGAGGTTTCTTATTGCTCCTTATTGCTCCAGGTCCCTCCGTTTCGCTGGTTTGGTTGGGGCCAGCTGTGGTGTGCTTTAATGCTGCTGGTGGTATTAAGTCCACGCCCTCCTCTTTCTATTGCCTGGCTGCTTTGTGGGCCAAATAGACAAAAGGAGCAGAATAGAAATATCTTCACTAATCAATTGACCCTTAAGAAAGTTCACAGATTTAATGGGGATCTTTTTTTGTCATCGTTAGAAGCTGGAGAAGATTTTGGGGCTGCACTTAATTGCTTGGAGAATGCGCTCTGCCCTGGCCATCACCCCCATCCCCAGGCCTGTTCTCCCCTGTAGCCGAAACAGCTCTGATTGGGTGTTCTAATTACCAACTCACATGAAGAAGCACATTTAAAAGCCAACAGGACGTTATTAGGATAATGATTCCAAAGATGTTCCTCCAGTTGAACATCTGTCACTGCTAATTAAAAAGAAGTTAAAAGGTGACCTCTTTAAAATGAGACCAATGTTTGTCAAACTTTCCGGGGGAAGGGGGTGCTGAACCTCACAGAACACCTAAGGAGGCCATCCAAAAATATGAGCAAGACATGTACAAATTGCCTCCAGTTAGGCAGGTATCAGTGCACATGAGAGATTTATAGTGCTACAGATACCTGGCTTGGCTCATTTTACCATCTTCGGCTGGCTCGGCAGTTGATTCCCTTCTTCAGCCTTTAGGACCTGGCCACAGTGATCCATGCGACGGTCACCTTGAGGCTAGACTACTGTAATGCTCTCTACACGGGGCTGCCCTTGGGGCAAATCCAGAAGCTGCAGCTAGTGCAGAATGCCGCAGCCAGGCTGCTGATGGGCCTCCCTAAACGGGACAACATCTGGCCTGCGCTGGCGGTGCTGCACTGGCTGCCTGTAGCATACTGAATTCACTTCAAGGTGCTGGTGCTTACCTTTAAAGCCCTATATGGCCAGGGTCCAACATACCTGAGGGACCACCTTTCCCCATATATACCCCAGAGAGCACTTCGGTCAGGGTCACAACATCGTCTTCAGGTCCCGGGCCCTAAGGAGGCCAGGCTCTCTGGAACCAGGGCCAGGGCCTTTTCGGTGGTGGCTCCTCTCTGGTGGAATGAGCTTCTGGAGGAGATCAGGGCCCTGCGGGATCTTATGCAGTTCCACAGGGCCTGCAAGATGGAGCTCTTCCACCAGGCTTTCGATTAGGAGTCACCACCGGCTACCATCATTACCATCTAAGATCGCAATCAACACCAGCAATGTGCATCTGAATGTTTAGTATCAACACCATCGTGAGCATTTTATCTGTATTGTTATTGTTGTTATTATATTTTAATTGTGTTTTAAACTGTTTTATCTGATTGGCACTGTGTGCCCTTTGTAAGCCGCCCTGAGCCCCTTGTGAATGAATGAATAAATGAATCTTGCATGTGGACATATATAAGTATGTATTTTCTTCATTGGTCAGGGAGGCTATTTTTGTCGTGTGTGTTTTCCTTGGCAATATTCCCATTTATGATGTATTAGCATTGTTTTAGCATTGTTTGTGCAACCTCCCCCCCCCCCTAAAAAACCCAAACCCCAATCCAATTTTCATGACAATGTTTCCATCAAATGTTCTTAATATATGAGTGGGGGAAAGGCTGGTGGCAGCTTTTTCACAAGTGTGGAGAAACCAGCAAAGGCACTTCAACTGCTGAACAGGAGTTGTCATAACAATCCAGTTACATACCTGCTTGGAGTGTCCTCAAGCCAGAGAGACGGGAAAAGTCCAGATCCTGATAAAAGCAGGAGTCACTCTGCGCTAGAAAGTGCAGACATGGTATTGTTATGAGGCACAGTGCTTTCTGGGGGATTGTGCAGAAGAAGAAGAAGAGATTGGATTTATACCCTGCCCTTCACTTGGAGTCTCAGAGCGGCTTACAATCTCCTCTCCCTCCCCCTCCCCACAATAGAGGCAGGTAGGGCTGAGAGAGCTCTGAGAGAACTGTGACTGACCCAAGGTCACTCCAGCAGGTGCATGTGGAGAGGAGTTGGGGAATCAAACCTGGTTCTCCCAGATGAGAATTCTAGCTCCTAGCCATGACACCCGACTGGCAAGGGTTAACAGGTCCGCCAGTGTAGAGCAGAAAAGAGCTGATTGGCTGGCTGCCTGTGACATCACAGAATACCCTTGGTCTTCTTTAAAACACATTGTGGGCTTAATAAAGAAGATTAGCCAGGGTAGAATTATTTACACGTATCATTGGCCCCGTCCACACAAGTGAGATAATCTGGAGGGGAACTGAGGCTTTTTTACCCTGGAGCAATTTGCCCTGCAGTTGCGCAATCACACAGCTCTGTGGACCTGCCAGGGCAAACCGCCACTGCATGATCAGACGCAACTGTGGGCGAGTGGGTTTTTTTTTTTGTGTGGTGGGTTTCTGAGGCACTTAAACAGGGGGTCGATGAATCGCTGCAAGGGGGGAAGGGGGAATCGATGCTTTGCTCAGATGGGGGGGCATCGATGGATTGCTCCTGTCCCCCTGCAGGCATTCGATGAATTGCACACAGAGAAGGGGTACAAAAAAAACCCCACATGGCGTCGGGACAGCATGTGATCATGCTATCCGCGATGCCACACTTCTGCGCTGGCACGATCACATGGGGAAAGTCTGGTTGCAGGCCATGGCAAACTGTTTGCTACCGGTCTTTCACCAGTAAGTTTTTATGCTGCTTCTCTGCTGGATCAAATCAGTTTGCCCCAGCTTGCTGACAGTTGTGGGACCCTTCCCAGACGCGGTGGTGTGATCGCACCAGTTTGATCCATTGATGAAGCGTCCCTCTGGCGTGGCAAATAGGTGCGTATGATCGTGCCCATTGTGTAACAGTTCTTCAAAACAGCATTTGTAAAAGTTGCCAGCCAAACAGAAGTGCGACATTTCAAAGAGAGGAAATCAGTGTTCACTGCAAGAGAGAACACATTTGTCACTTGAAGGCTGAAGAGAAACTGGACTCACACTCAAGGGCAAAAGAGAAACAAAACATATTAGCTACTGTTTTTATGTATGTTTCTACCCACTCTTAGATGATCATCCACACAGTGAGGGAATCTGATCAGCTTCATCTAAACAGCTGGAGTGTGTTTCCTAAACTGAGCAGGAATCTTTCGTTTGGGCTACAGGAGCTCCACAGCTGACACTTTGGGCTGCCCTCAGGGCCAAAACACTGCTGGGTTTACATAAAGGCCCCTGCTTGGAAGAAGGTAACTTTCCTCCATTTGACTGCCAGGAAATTTACTTCCGAGTATGAGAGAACAGGGATCTGTGCTTCTGAAAAGCCAAGTCCCTTTTTCTCCTTTCTCTTCTCCTTCCCTTTCCCACTCTTTCTCCTGTGACGTCCTGATGTCCCCTTTGCTGATTTCCAAGTGCGCAAACGCCTTGCACCTGAAACTGCACGTGCAGCTGGCTGGGTTTTTAAAACCCAAAGCAAAATGAACTTCTGTGCCTGCATCAGTCAAGTGCACTTAGGTGCAGATATACTACATATATTATACATTACCCACATATAGATTTTTTTTTCTTTGAAGAACACTCTGATTGTGAGGGGGCAGAACCTACACCTGAGACTGCAGCGGCACTGATTGCTCACAACACTTATGACCCTAGAAAGAGGTATTTGATTTTGTGTGTCAAAATCCTGATGTGCAGAGCACAGAGTTACAAACTTCGAGGTGGGACTTGGAGATCTCCCAGAATTACAACTGATCTCCAGACTCCAAACATCAGTTCCGCTGGAGGTAATGGCAGCTTTGGAAAGAGGACTCTGTGGTATACCATAGAGTCTACGAGAAACAAGTCCTGGAGCGACATCATATCCCCCACTGAGTTCGCTCCCTCCCCCAGATTCTGCCTTCCCCAGAAATTGTCCTCAAATCTCCAGGAATTTCCCTAGCAGCACTTTTGTTGTTATAACCAGCAGCAAATCCTGGGATCTTGTGCAAACTGGGCTTGTGCACACAGGCACTACGAAATTCCCAAACCGACACTTGCACTTGCCTTACCAAATTTCCAAACCCTAACTCCAGAGTTTCTGCCTCTATGCTCGTATTCCAACACTCTGCATCCCAGGCCTCCAAACCTGAAAGCCATCTCTCAGAGCCATCTCATTCTCAGCCATGGACCCTGGCACCTCCTCGGAGGATCTCAGCCTCTGCCAAAACAACAGACAACCTGTCTGGCCAGCCTTGCTCATCCAGCTCCTTGGGGCTGGGGCAAGTCTTTGCAAACATAAGCCAGCGTTAAGGCCCCAGAAAGAAGGAACCCCCAAGAAGGGAAAAGATATACAGTTAGCAGAAAGGTTCCCGACTATGCAGGTGCCAGGGGTAGACTGTACAGTCTCCAGTATTACAGAGGAGGAGATGTTCATTGACCAGTGGCTGTCCTTTCTGTCTAAGCGCATAAGATCACAGATAAAGGACCTCTTGCATCCCTTCCGGAGGTCGGTCTGTGTCCCTTTCAAGAGGTCCGTGTCACAGAATGAGAGGAAGGACTGCTTTAAAAGGAAAACATCAGCCAAGTCACCTTTGCACTACTTGCTCTCTCTATCCCACCCCCCCCCCCCAATTTCCCTTGAAGGCACAACCTTCATTTACTGGGGGTGCGAATGACTCTGGGGAAAAAATCATAGCTCCCTCTAAGCTGTGGAGTCTGGTGAGCAAAAATTCTACTTTGTGAGCTACCGATATTAAAGTTGTGAGGAAGCAATTTGGCTACTGCATAAATTAGTTTGCTCTGGAGCCATCCTTCCTGAGCGAAGACAAAAAAGTGTGAGCCGGAGGCTAAAAAACTGTGAGCTGGCTCACACTTACTCAGCTGAGAGGGAACACTGCGCAAGTCTGTAGTTTTCTTACTGCTGAATAATCACAGCAGCTCAACTGAATTTGAGGAGCTTGAGGTTACAGTGGTTAAACCAAGCTGGGACAAGATTAGGTAAAAGTTCTCCTTGCTCGAAAGGCAGTCAAATACAACTCTAGGGATGCGGTGCTCATCTCTGTTTCCAAGCTGAAAAGCCAGCACTGTCCAAAGATGTTTCCGTGGTCACATGGCTGGCATGACCAGACACCGAGGTGCACGGAACCCTGTTACCTTCCCACTGAAGGTATCTTTATCTACATGCAATTTCTTGCTTTCGAACTGCTAGGTTGGCAGGAGCTGGTGCCAGAGACAGGAGCTCACTCCGTCACACAGCACACAGGTCTCGAACTGCTGAACTCCCGACCTTCTGGTCTGCAGCTCAGTGTCTTAACCTCTGAGTCAAGATCAGGCAGCTACCAGGACTTTCGAAAACGAAGAGGCAAACCTCTTCAAAAAACACTGACGGTACAGCCTGCCAAGGGTTTGGGCTCTACAGCTGCAGGGTGAAAGAAGAGGCGACCATGGTGAAATGCCTCCCCCTCCACCACAAAACAACCTTTTCTCAGCATGCCCAGTAACATCTCCCCCCCCCCCGCCCCATTAATTCAGAGAGAATTTTCGCCATCTGCAAGAAGTATTCTAGGGCCAATCTGATATCTAGCAAGTGCACGCCACTGATGTTCAAACTGGCGTTTTGCAAACACCAACAGCTTAAATTTATCTCTGGCCTTTAAAGCATGGTAATGAGAAACAACTCCGATGTTTATAACTTTTAAGCAATACATTTAGAAATGTGATATCGAAACACATACCCTGTTTTGTTTTCCCCTGGCTTAGCTTTCCTCGTAGCCAAAGGAAGGGGAGATTTCTGTCTGGTTATTCAAGCCAAGCAGGTATCTCAGAAACAGGTGGGCTGAACCCAGGCCAGGCCCAAGGCGGCCACAGGTTGGGCCCTGCAGCGCCCGATGACTTACCACACTCAGAGATTAGACAAGGTTTCTAGGGACCGGCAAAACCCACCATACTCAGCCTCAAACCACCTGCAGGTTCTGAGCATCCCTGTCAAGTGCCCAAAGCAGTTCAAAGGGCACACATTCGACAGGATGCTCCAAAAAGAGGCCCGGGTGCAGGCGCCCACCAATAGCGGCCGGCTTTTTGCCAACTCCCCTCTGAGCAAGTCACAGGTCGTACCTTTCTACCAGAAGGGGGGAGGAGTAAGCTGCCTTTGGGGAGGGGGTGGCTCTTCAAACAGACAGCAGGACTCACCCAGCTCCTTTGGGGGGGGGGGGGTTTCTTCTCAACCTTGCTTAGCATAACTTCCTGTTGGGGGGATAGGAGCAGCCATGTTTGGAGGACTCCTGAACCGATTTGGGAGGCCAGTTCCCACCAAATCCTGCACCTGCATCAAAGCCTGGCTGCCTGAGCCTAAGTGATGCACATGTGCTCCAAACATTCACAGGGCCAAAGTCATCATACCCTCCAGTGGGGCCCCCACCCAGGGCCCAGGGATTCCAGCAGGAGCTGCTGCTGCCAGAGCTGCAAGCGCCCCGTTCCCTGCCCTGCCTGGTGCTGCTGGGAGGGTTGTCGCTTGGGGGGAGGGGAGGGGAAGACCTGGAGAGTTTGGTGGCGCCTGGGGAGGGGCCTTGACAGGACATAATGCCACAGAGGCCGCCCTCCAAAGCAGCCGTTTCCCCCAGAGGAACTGATCTCAGTTGTTTGGAAATCAATTGCAATAGCAGGAGATCTGCAAGCCCCACCTGGAGGTTGGCAACCCTAGCCACTGGGTAAGATCTGCAGGCAGCTGTGAGTGTGGAGGTGGGAGGGCTCTCAAGAGAAGGGGGCACAGGCAGGTGGGTGGAAGGTAGGGTGGCCAGGTCCCCCCTGGCCACCGGGGTGGGGGAGGGGGGGCAAAGAGGCTGCCAAATGCAGGTTGGGAAACTCCTGGAGATTTGGGGGTGGAGCCTGGGGAGGACAGGGACCACAATGGGGTACAATGCTACAGAGTTCACCCTCCAAAGCAGCCATTTTCTCCTGGGGAACTGATCTCTGTGGTCTGGAAATGGGCTGTAATTCTAGGGGATCCCCAGGTCCCACCTGGAGGCTGGCATCCCTAGTTGGAGGGATTGTGGGCAGAGGCGGGGAGAGGGGCCCCGAGGACAAAAATTGGAATTGGCCCTGCTCACAACAAAGAAGGTTCTCAACTCAAAAGCAAACAAGCACTGCAAACGGGGCACGTTTCCAAACAAGGTATTTTCAAGGATTGATTTTAAAAATGGCCTCTTTGCAGTATTTAAAAAGTGGCTGGCAGCAAGTAGCACATGGCAGCCCACGCGCTGTTGCTACCGTTAGTTTACATTGTTCACAATGACCCTTTGAAGATGCACAACAGGCCACCCTTTGGTAGTGCTTCTCCAGCCTGTCCCCGCTCCCACATCTAGAAAAATATCGAAATGAACTAAGTGGGGAAACATGCAAGCCCAGCCACCGTGTTCAAGAGCTTTCAGTGCCAGCGGGAAGCACACAATGACCTTCTGCCTGCAATTTCCATAAAGTGCATTATGGGCAATTCTGGATATTTGCACTCTGGTGAACCCAAACTAATACAGGTCAAGTAACAAAGAGCTGCCTGAAGCTGGCAAAATTATTTTCTCAACTTTTGTTTTTCAAGACCAAGGTCCACTGAAAAATCGGCATGTTTCGCCAGGAATGAGCCGGGGGGTGGACTCCATCAGCTTTTCCCAGCCTACCTCACTGGATTGTTGTAAGGATAAAATGCTTCCTGTTGAGTACTGGGTGGCATCTTTATTGCTAGCAGATTTTGATCCAGAAATAACGTGATCTGTTGCAAAAACTTTGATGACAGTGGTCTCTTTAAAATGCTGCTAAATGAGTTTTATCCTGCTGACCATATGAGCAATTGTATCGGTCCACTCATCTATTTTATCCAGTATGTTTTAGACTTTTATGAGATACATGTATTTTATTGTTCCGTATTTTGCTTTTTGCCTGTTTTGCAACATCTGTTTTCATCCTGTTGTGATGTATTGGTTTTATGCTCAAGACCTTTGGTCATAGGAGTTTAAAAATAAAGGAAAGAGTAAGGATAAAATGGATGTAGAGCCAAAATATTTATTCATTTGCCTAGTTTTTTCTCCTGCCCTTTGTCCAAGAAGCTTAGGATGACACACAAGGCTCTTCTCTCCCCCACCCTGACAACAACCCTGAAAGGTAGGTGAGGGCGAGAGGCACTGAGCAGCCCAAGGTCATCCAGTAAGTCTCACTGCAAATGGGGGGGTTGAACCCAGTTCTGGTCCACCACCCTAAGCACCGCACCATGCTGATATTCCTGTCATAACCATATGGGGGACATCTGCTGGGGTCACGGCCGCCTTCCTTTTTTGCCCTCTTGCCAACCAAGAACAAACTGTTGTTGTGCAGGGAGGCTGGGAAAGGGGATGGGGAACAAGGGTACTTTGCATTTGTATAATACCACGGGCAAGCCTCAGCTCATCCAGCTCTTGAGAGAGCCAGCCTGAGCGCTGGATTAGACCCGGGTCCTCTGAACTGTTTTGGCTCTGTTTCTATTGTGTACTTTTACAGAGCACTCCAGATGACCCACACCATAAAACGGAATGGCATTTTAAACAGCAAGAAAGTAACAAAAATCTGTAAAAATCAGAAACCCCCAAAGCCTCATCCTCAAAAATTATCAACAAGAACCCACCTCGAAGGGGTGTTCTGAGGATAAAGTGGCAGTGAGGCAAACCCCGTGTGTTGCTCTGAGCTCTTTGGAGAAATGGAAGGATCCAAACTGTGGCAGGTAAGTGTCGTTATTTCATTGACTGGCCAGCATCTCCACGGTTGAAGCCTAGGTCATTCCTGACTAGGGTTGCCAGCTCTGGGTTGGGAAATTCCTGGAGATTTTGGATGTAGAGCCTGGTAAGGGTGGGCTTTGGGGAGGGGAGGGGCCTCAGCAGGGTACAATGTCACAGAGTCCACCCTCCAAAGCAGCCCTTTTCTCCAGGGGAGAACTGATCTTGATCGTCTGGAGAGTAACTGTAACAGCAGGAGATCTCCAGGTGCTACCTGGAGGTTGGCAACCCTATTCCCAACCCATAGTTCCCATGAGCCTTTAACTGGGCATACCAGGGATGGAATTTGGGATTTCTCCCCCATAACCTATGTGTATCCCTGCTGCCTCCCACAGCGGCGGGCTCTCCTTTGCTGGAGGTCTTTAGGCAGAGCGTGGAGGATCATCTGCTTGGGGGCGGGGGGGGGCTAGATCTGAGTCCAGCAGCACCTTTGGGACACGACCGCTGCATGTGCCTGACGGGATCAGAAGGTTATCCCAGATGTCCTCCAAGGTCCTTCCCAGCTCTAACCTCCTAGGACTTTGGTACAGCTAATTTATGGGCTCAGAAGAAGAACAGGTGCAGGTTTGCACGAAGCCACACATCCATTCCTATCGGCACTTGCATTTCTTTGGGCCCTTCTGGCAAGGGAGCGGAAGAAGCGAGGAGGAAAGGGGGACGGGATCACTTGCAGCCGGCTCAAAGGCATGTCACCTGCGGAGGAGGTTCAAGGGCGGGGGGGGGGGGGGGCTTGGGAGATAGTCTTGAAACCTCTGGGCAGAGAGGAACATCTGGCTCCCACTGCAGGAGGCATCCCACGGCTGGTCTGGCAAACTCCCAGCTGCCTCCCAAGCTTGAGAATAGAGGGGCCCAGCCAGCCTTTGGCAGACGTAGAAAAGGGAGATGCATTTTTTAAAATTAAAATAAATCTGTCATCCCTCAGCAAGAGATACTTAGAAACACTGTAACTGTAGAGTTTCAATTACTATGTGGCATTGACTTTAGGGAGGATCTCTTTAGCTCAGCATCTCTGCTTTATACACAAAAGGGGGCGGGGGGGGCAGTGTTCAGTTCCACGTTACAAGCAACTTTTCATGTTTAACAGTTCAAAGTATACAACATTACCAGGAAACACACTGAATTCTGTGGACATATCACACATTGCGCAGAGGGAAATTTGACACCGAGCCTCTTCTCTCTCGCAGGGTATTGCCAACTCTAGACTGGGAAGTTCCTGGAGATCTAGGGGTAGAGTCTGGGGAAGGTGAAGTTTGGGGAGGGGAGGGGCCTCAGCAGGGCAGATTGCCACCGAGCCCCCCCCCCCCCCCCAAAAGCTGCCATTTTCTCCAGGGGAATTGATCTCTGTAGTCTGGAGGACTTTCAGGGGATCTCCAGGCCTCACCTGGAGGTTGGCAACCCCACCTCACAGCCTTGCTTGCACACCACCCGTGAGAGAGCCAGCCCCCCCCCCCCCCCCCATTCTGGGCTCCACTTGAAGCTGTTGCCCAGTTCAGCGTCTTGATGTGTGAATCACTGGAGCATCCTCGCACTTAGAATGCTTCAGTAGGTGGCGGGGAAACAAAATTTGGGTTTTTTATTTGCTTCTCTAGGAGCAAAGAAAGACAGATTTACAGATCCTGCCATGCAAATCTCTTGTCTTTATATGGCAGGAATAAATCATGCGTGCAAATCGTGCCTCGAAGTCATGAAACGGTACACTAAAGCGATAAAAAAGATCAGGTGTTCTGAGGTGAACAAATGAAAGGGGAGCAAGCCAAAGGCAGAGATGCTCCCTATCTGGGAGGCTGTCTGGTCTGGGGCAGCCAAATCATGGGGACCTCTGGTGACTGACCCCTACTGGGGGCCTGGAGGATATTCAGAGAGGTGGCTGATTAGCGCCTGCCCCTGTCCTCCTAGCTGCTGCTATTCCAAGGAGGAATCCCATCCAAGTACTTGCCAGAGTTGACCCTGCTTAGCTTCTGAGATCTGATGAGATCGGGCTCCCCTGGCCTATCCAGGGCAGGTTTAGTAAAATCTTAACACAGAGAGACTGTTAACCTTTTGGATCAGGTCTTTCAGTTGCTGCAAATGAAGGCCAACAGGCCCCGCCTAAGCCTGCCCAACGCAGGGCCTCCCTGTCCGCAGGCACCCTCTTCTGGGGACACAAACAGCCCCTGGGGGAAATGTCTGCAAGGGGAGAGCAACGCAAGGGGAGAGAGGCCCACCCGGACATATTCTGTCTCACATGAATGAGATGTTCTGGTTCACCACAAGGGTCAAGTAATTTCTGAAACTGAAACTAGGTTGCCATCTCCAGGCTGGGGATTTCCTGGAGATTTGGGGGTGGCGCCTAGAGTGGACAGGACCTGGGATGGAGAAGGACCTCAGTGGGGTTGAATGCCATAGACTCCCACCTCCAGCACCGAGGAACTGATGTCTGTAATCTGGAGATCAGGAGTAATTCTGGGCGATCTCCAAGACCGATCTGGAGGCTGGCGACCCTGGCTGAGAACAGACCTTTGCTTTGAACAGCAGCTTGAGCTTCCAGAATCTGTAGGCCACGTCTCCCCCTCTCTTGCTGCTGTTCCCAGCCCAGGAGGCCCCAAGGCCAGTCTTGCCCTCCACATCCTTCTGCTCAAGGGGTTCCCAGTTGCAGATCAGAAGGGAAATCCACAGAGGACACCTGTCTGCAGCTGCTCTGAAGGAGCCTTGTACTGCTTGCACAGGCGCACCTGGGCCTGGAAGGAGGGCGCCACCGGTCCATCTGTCCATACCCCCTGCTTGCCCCGGGGCTGGCGCAGTGCTGCTGTGAGAGGCAACGGTGCCCTCCATCTGCTCCACCATTCTGAGCACGGCGTGGAATCCAACCTTTGCTGCTGGCTGACGGAGGAGTGGCGGTGGAGGATTTCCCATTAGAAAGTCATCCTGATGATCTCATCCTTGAATTTTTTCCAAGAAAGGTAAGGAAAAAGATGATTGTTTTTACAATAACCTTGAGGTTTATAAACATTGTTTGCAGCCCTATTTCGCCCGAGTGTCAGAGAGATTAAGGGAAGGCAGCTGGCCTTTACAATTCCAGTGGAGAAATACCATTTGCCCCCCCCCCTCTCTTGCCCAGAAGGACTGCAGTGCGAAATACATCAGAGGCACCCATATATATATATCTGGTAGCCCCGGCACTCAGCACAAAGATAGTCTGGGAGAAGGCCTTTCAGACTGCATGGCCTGGAATATCCCCTGGCTCCTTTTTGATTTTTGTTTTTTAACTTTTGTAGCCTTGAGCCTGAGGAAGGATTCTGGTGTTGTGTTCTAATGGCGACCGCCATGCGGTCAGGCCATGTGGTCAGGCCACGCGGTCCGGGGCAAGCACATGGCCAGGCGCAGTTAGAGCTTTGCTCCAGAACACAATAGATTGCCCAGATTGTAATTTAGACCTATCAGTCAGACAAAATGCAAATAGGGGCCAATGACCTGGGGAGACTTAATTGTATTAATTGTAATCCTATCAGGGTGTGTGGGTGAGGACAATATAAGCAGAACCCCCCCCCCCCCCCCCGAGCCCAGCTCAGACATGTGTTCCTGAACCTCCTAATAAACCATGAGCTGATTTCACTTGAAGGCAGCTCTGGACTGAGTCCTTTACACTGGCGATGAAGGTGGGATCCCGCTGAGCAACACCAGCGCCGACTCCAGGGCAGCATCGAGCTCCGATCCAACGGCAACTGGCACCACTAGGCTCCAGCACCTCCCCGCTCTGCCAACTGCCCCAGAGGACATCGCTCACCGCTCCTGAGAGGATGGCAGCCACTCCAGGACAGCTCTTCGCATTCGACCCCGCTTGCCCTGAGCTTTGGGAAGCTTGGGAGCAAACCCTGAAGTACTTCTTCCTAGTCCAGGAGACAGACGACACGGAGAAGAAGGCATGGCTAATCAGCTCTTGCGGCATCTCCACGGACCGCCTGGTCCGGAGCTTAATCCCAGGAAGCTGGACGACACCAGCTATGAGGAACTCATCGTGGCACTGACCACCTACTTTGCACCAAAACTGTCTAAGATGGCGCTGGGGGTGGACTTCTGTTCCCGCACACAGAAGACTGGTGAGTCAGCTGCCAACTACATGGCAGACCTCCGGCAGCTAGCTGTCGGGTGCGAATTCCCCTCAGTTGAGGACACGCTGTTAACTCAATTTGTCTGGGGGGTCCACTAGCCGAAGCTCCGGCGGAAGCTCATGGCCACTGACGAACTGGTGCTGGTGGTGGTGGTGGCGGCTGGAGATCTCCTGGCGTTCCCTGGAGAAAATGGCTGCTTTGAAAGGTGGAGTCTGTGGCATGGTACCCTGCTGAGGGCCCTCCCCTCCCCAAGCCCTGCTCTCCTCAGGCTCCACCTCCAAAACCTCCAGGTATTTCTCCACCTGGAGCTGGCAACCCTTGCCCTGAGCCTTGATGGGCAGCACCAGCTGGCTGGGGGGAGGCAGCCATTAATGGGAGCTGCAGGGCAGGACTGGAGGCCAGCCTGGCCCAGTCTAGGGTTGCCAGCTCTTGGTGGGGAAATACCTGGAGATTTGGGGGGGGGGGTGGAGCCTGCAGAGGGAGGGGTTTGAGGAGGGGAGGGACCTCAGCAGGGCACAATGCCCTAGAACCCACCCTCCAAAGCAGCCATTTTCTCCAGCGGAACTGATCTCTGTTGTCTGGAGATCAATTCTAATAGTGGGAGGTCTCCAGGCCTCAGCTGGAGGTTGGCAGCCCTAGCCCAGTCACACGTGATTGACAACAGCTCCTGCTCATCAACCTGGGAGGGTCGGGCAGGGAGAGGAAGGGGCGAGGCCAGGGGTCCCCACCCTTGTGGAGCCTGCCGGCTCCTGTGGAATGCTGATACAGAGCAGTGGCCACAGCCACAAAACGGCTGCCACAGGAGGCGGAGCCAGGCATAAAATGGCCGCCACTGCTTACTGTCAGTCACACAAGCTGCCGCCAAAGCATCGTTTTTAAATATCCACACAGCCAATCAAATCTCCAGGGGCCAATCAGAAGCCATGCTGGGCAAAAGCCCTGCCTGGCCCCACCCACTTTCTAAAAACACCTGTTGTGGGCCCCGGGAAAGGTGTTGTGGGCACCAGGTAGGGTTGCCAGCTCCAGGTTAGGGAATACCGAAAGATTTTGGAAGTGGAGCCTGAGGAGGGCAGGGCTTGGGGAGGGGAGGGACTTCAGTGGGGAATAATGCCACGGAGTCCGCCTTCCAAAGCAGCCGTTTTCTGCAGGGGAACTGATCTCTGCCACCTGGAGATCAGTCGTAATAGTAGGAGATCTCCAGCCACCATCTGGGCTAGGAGTTCTGGCCTGGGAAGCCATGCTAGCCCTCTGGCCAGCGGCCAACTACAGGGGAGGGCAGAAGAGAGGGGGAAGACCTCAGGTGCTGTTATCGCCTTCCCTGGAGCCTATCGAGGCCCCCATGAGGAGACTCTGGAGGGCACCTCTCCCCCTCCCAACCCTGATGGCACCACAGATGCCCACGCCTGCTCTTTGCAATGGCACTGTCCCCCTTTTCGGTTTTTGAGATATAAACTCCTAATGTGTCAATGTGTTCGATTCTGATGGTGAAGCTTAATGGTTTCAGAAAAGACAATACACATTTTTTTTACCTGAGAAAAGTAAATGACCTTCACATAATGAAGGATGGAGGGCTTCCCATCAGCAGTTGGTCCCAGGGCCTGTTACACTATAATCCTGTACAGAGTTGGGCTTAGAAGGGTGTGCTTCTGTCTAGGATTGCACTGCTAGAATCTCAGAAGAGGGGCCTGGGCAAGGAGGGTGGCATCATCCGAACATCTGGCTCCCCCCCCCCAATCTGCAATGTGTGCTTGCTCGCTAAGCGGTTACCAATTGATGCGTCTGTATGTGCGGGCCTCCCAAACAATTTTCACACTGTGCAGTTCGGTTCGGATCTTGCAGCTGCACTCTGCCGGCGTGCCTCGGGAAATTAATGCACTGTCCTCCCTCCCTCTTGGTACATTTCTTTTGCTGATAAAGCCGGTTTTTATTAGAGCAATGAGTCATCCTTGTGGTGCCCTTCTGATCTATTATCCAGAGAGGGATAATGCCATGAATCTCCTCTTCCTTTTTTTCCCAGGGACTAAATGAGAGAGAAAGAGCACTCCCCATTGGTTCCTTCTGCTGTATCTCCCAGTCTTTTCTTGACCAGGTGCACCTGGATTCACAAGTCACATGGGGGATGCAAGACACTCTCAAAGAATAGTGACAAGACATCTTGTGCCTGCGTGTGGGGATAGACAGCCTAGCTGCAGAAGGTTGCCAGCCTCCAGGAGGGGCCTGGAGATCTTCTGGAATTACATCTGATCTCCAGAGGGCAGAGATCAGTTTCCCCTGGAGGAAATAACTGCTTGGGGGGGGGGGGTAGACTCAATGGCCTTGTACCCTGCTGAGGTGCCCTGTGCCCTGCTGTACTTTGAACCCTGCGGCTCCCCTCCTCAGACTCTGCCTTCCCCAGGTTCCACCCCCAAATCTCCAGCAATTTCCCACCCTGGAATGGAAAACGCTGACCTAGCATGAATGGTAAGCCTTCACATCATCAAATCCAACCTAACATGGTGAGCCAAGTGGGAGACCCAGACCCAGGTACCAGCTCTGCCATGGAAGCTTGCCAGGTGACACTGGGCCTACCGCTTTCTCTCCGCCTCACAATTTGAGATATGCAGATGACACCACATCACTCTGGATCAAATCAACCTTGAACTCACCCAAGTAGCTAAAATGACTAAACTGAGACTATCATACTTTGGTTATACCATGAGAAGACTCACTGGGAAAGACCCTCAGGCCAGGAAAAGTTTAAGGCAGCAGGAAAAGAGGAAGACCCAACAGGAGATGGGCTGACTCAGTAAATCTGTCACCTGAGTCAGCCATCTCAGCCGGTCTCCCAGTGGAGCAGGCGCTCAGGGTGTGGTGGCTCAGTGGCAGAAGCCCTGCCTGGCATGCAGAAGGTCCCAGGCTCAGCCCCCAACATCTCCAGTGGCAAGGACTGGGCAGCAAGGGGTGCGAAAGAAAGGCCTTGCCCTGAGAAGCACCGCAAGTCAGAGGAGACAAAATGGACCTTGACAGACAAAGGGTTGGGATCGGTAGCAGGCAGCTCCGTGGACGACTTCATACCCGCAGCGTGCCCTCCACGCGCCTGATCCGTCCAGAAAAGGAAGCTGCCAAGAGTGATCAGCCGCAGGGGGTGCAGCATCAGCCAAAGGAGACAGCTCATGTTTCATGGGGGAAGGAAAGCTGCTGCTTGGGCCCGCTGCACCAGAGTGATGGTCCACTGCCTCCCCCCTGGGAGAAAATTACCGATTCCATCCCTGCCGAGCCCATATTTCAGGGGCAGAAGAGCTCCTAAGACGAGGGCTCGACTGCCGTTTCCATCTCACAGGGGAGAACCAGCAGAGGTTTTGCTGCTGCTGCTGCTGCTGCTGTGGATTCTGCACTGGATTTATTACGCCATCCATGACCAGTTTTGAATCATCACTTTACACGCGGGCTTTGACAAGCAGCCTGATAAGCAATAAATCCTGAAAGGAGAACTTTCCACACAGTTAGGTTTGGTTTTTTTAATGATAATCACAGGGGGGGTTTTTTTGGGGGGGGGGGAATCTCCCCTTTCCCTACCTTCCCGTACCATAAAACCCAAAACAGGCCAGCCGCGAGACAGCGAAAGGAGAGCCAGCCTGGTTAGCCAGGTTAGCCAGCCTGTCTGGGACTCAGGAGATCTGGGGTTCAGATCTCCACTCTGCCAAGGAAACTTGCTGGGTGGCTGCGGGCGAGCTGCACTCTCTCAGCCTAACCTCCCTCACAGGGTCGCTGTGAGGCTGAAGTGGAGAATACCTCGTTCTCCCCTTTCTCCTTTCACCAGCCCCGTGAGGTCGGCTATTCTAGAAGACACCAGCTGGGCCAAAGTGACCAAATAAGAACAGAACAGCAGCCATGCGGGGCCAGATGACAGGTGCCGCCAGGAAGCCTCCAAGCAGGCTCTCTGTTGCCGCCCCCTCCCCCCTCCACTTCGTAGCTGAGTCTGGGTCTCTCCAGGCCTAGTCTGGCACTCTAAATGCTAACCACGCTGCCTCTCACCACACTGTGTCTGCTATTGGTGGTGGTAGAAAATGCCGTCAGGTCACAGCCGACTTATGGCGACGCGGTAGGGTTTTCAAGGCCAGAGACATTCAGGGGTGGTTTGCCATTGCCTGCCTCACAACCCTGGCATTCTGTGGAGTTCTCCCATCCAAATACTAGCCAGGGTCGGCTTAGCCTCTGAGATCTGATGAGATCAGGCCAGCCAGGGCGATCCAAGTCAGGGCAAAAGACATACAGAGGTGGTTTGCCACTGCCTGCCTCTGCATAGCGGCCCTGGACTTCCTTGGTGGTCTCCCACCCAAGTACTGACCAGGGCCGACCCTGCTTATGTGCACATGATTTAAAGCAAAACAACAACAACAACACTTTGTCTCTTGAGAATGGACAGGTCACCTTTCTAAAAGGTTACATGGCTCATACACCTTGAACAGTAACTCAACGTGCAGGAACAGTGGGTGCATCTTAGCCTAATGGGATAAGGAAGGCTTTGTTTCTAAATGTCTATTTCTCTGGCTGGAATTAAAGCAGAGGAGCAGTTAAAAAAAAAAGGCGGTAGTCTTATTTCTAGGGTATTTGATTAAAAGGGCTCCCTTAATAGGAGGGACAGCCCCCGGGGGAGGCTTTTTAAAATTTCATGCATTGTCTGGTTTTTTTCACTTAATAAAATCCTTTCATATTAGGTTGATATAAATATTAATATGTTTATATCTGAGAAAAAACCTCAGTATAGATGCCTTTTAGAGGGTAATTGTGGGACAGCTTATCATTTTAATAGACTGCCAACATGTTTACTCAGAACTCAGCCCCACTAAGTTCAGTGGGACTTACTCCCAGGTAACTAGGCATAAATGTATCACCCATGGTCAGAAGAAAAAGCCATCCTGAATATTTTTTCCTTTTGTTTTGTGTTTTGTGAGACCCCCACAAAGCAACTTTTTATAACATCAAGAAGAGGAATAGTAACCCAGTGTGTCCTTCTCATTACTTAAGATTGCCCCATTCAATCAACAAAAGCTTTAGTTGATTCATCTACAAGGAACTGTGCAATCCTATGCAGAGTTACTCCAGACTTTTAGAGAGTGTGTCCATTGGAATCAATTGCTTTAAGCTGCAAGCTGAACTAACTCTGCATGGACTTGCAGTGCAAATTCATAAAAGCTTGTGTTTCACTTCTTAAAACCACCAAGGTTGAAATGCTGTGTACAAACTACTGGACAGAAAGACTTAGATTCTGACATGAATGCTATCTTCTGGACATGGAGCAGGGTCACTGGGGGTGTAGGGGGGAGGTAGTTGTGAATTTCCTGCATTGTGCAGGGGTTGGTCTAGATGACCCTGGAGGTCCCTTCCAGCTCTATGATTCTATGAGACTGCTGGACTGGAATCTACCCAGAGGTCTAACACAACCCCCATGCCCCTCCATCCACCTCCACTCAGGCACGAGACACGTTCAGAGGTGGCTGGCCATTGCCTGCCTCTGCATGGTGATCCTGGATGTCCCTGGTGGTCTCCCATCCAAGCCCTAGCCAGGGCCGACCCTGCTTAGCTTCCGAGATCTGATGAGCTCAGGCGAGCCGGGGCCCTCCAGGGCAGGACTTAGTCATTATAGGTAGTGCTAAAGGTCTTGGTCACACCTGCCCCGGGCGGCCAGTTTCGGTGTGACCTCTGCGAAACTACAGGAAAGGCCAACTGCTGTTATTGGGCTTCTTGCACTTCTCTTAAATTGTACATAATTACACATTCCACAGCCCTTTGGCCCTAACTGCTCTATTTCCCCCCATAACCTCATCTATAAATGTCTGCCTCTTGAGGGCTGTTGCCTTTGACCGAGTGGGTTGTAGTCTACAACATTTCCGCTGGAATAAAATCTTAGTGGCTTTAAGATGTCACCAGATGCCAGATTTATTTTCGCTACCCTTCTGGAGTCACTACAGAAATACAACTCATTACTATCCACCATCTATATACAGATTCTTTTTGTGTGTTAAAGCAGCAAAACTTACTACTTGTATAGTGCTTTCAAATGTTTCACATACATCATCTTGTAATCCTTGCAACTGCCCTTTAAGGTAGGCCATCACACAGCAGACAGACTGCTGAGGGAGGAAGTGTCTTGCCTAAGGCTACAGGGAAGTTAGCAATGAGATTTCAGCTCTATCTTCATGGGTCATCATCATAGTCGTCATTGGAATTTCAAAGGGAGACTAGAAAGAGAGACTGCTGAACTGCAACTGATAATGAAGCTCAAGACAGTGAGTCCACCTGGACTGAACTGAGACCTTGGTTTCCCGTCTCATTACCAATGTTGATTTCTCCGCACCTATTATCTCACCTAAATCCAATCATGCCTGCTATTGTCATTCACCTGCTATTTTAATTTGCCTGCTAATGTCATTCAGCATCTAAAATCCCTCCACTTTCAATAAATAGGACAAACGGACTCCCATTCTAGCTGTATCTGAAGAAGTGAGCAGTGACTCACGAAAGCTCATCCCCTGCCTGCCCAGGAACACTGTCGCTCGGCTGTGCTGTGTAGTCCTAAAGGGCATTAGTCTTTCAGGTGCTACTAGACTCTTGCTACTTTTCTACTGCTTCAGACAAACATGGCTACCCATCATCATCCTCTTGCTATCAAGTCACAGCCAATATGTGCCAACCTGTAGGGTTTTCAAGGCAAGAGAGGTGCTTTGCCATTGCCTGCCTCCGCATAGCAGCCTTGGATTTCCTTGGTGGTCACCCATTCAAGTACTAACCAGGACCAACCCTACTTAGCTTCCAAGATCTGACACATGGACGCATGAAGCTGCCTTCTACTGAATCAAACCCTTGGTCCATCAGGGTCAGTACTGTCTACTCAGACTGGCAGTGGCTCTCCAGAGTCTCAAGTTGAGGTCTTTCACATCACCTACCACCTGGTTCATTTTTTACTGGAGTAGCCAGGGATGGAACCTGGGACCTTCGGCATGCCAGGCAGATGCTCTACCCTTGAGCCACGGCCCCTCCACATATCGAGATGAGATCGGGCTAGCCTGGTCCATTCAGGTCAGAGCTTAGTCACTGTACTTTGCCATAAAACAGTCAGTAAAATGACTTTTTGAAAAGTCAGATTTCCAAAATGATTTCCAAGCCAAGAAGTCATCCGCTTAATATGAGCCAGTAAAAAAAGGCTAATGTGAAGTATTGGTAACGCTGTACATTACTGGGCTTTGACCTCCCCTGGAGAGTACTCTCTTCAGTTTGGGCACCACAGGTTAGGAAGGATATTGGTCAGCTGGAAGGAGTCTGAGGTAGGGCAACAGAGATGGTGAGGGGTCTGGAGGCCATGTGGAAGGAGCAGCTAGCACTGGAGAAGAGACAGGAGGGGATATACGATTGCCACCTTCCAATATCCAGAGGGGATGCCATGAAGGGCAGACATGTTTTTGGCCATATTGGTTGACAGGGCTTGGACTAATGAATATAAAGGAGGTTTCAACTAAATTTGAGGAAGAACTTCCTGATGGTGAGGTGTGTTTGACACTGAAACAGTCTTCCACATCAAGTGGTGGATTTGTTGTCCTTGGAGGTTTTTTAGCACTGAGTGGACATCTCCTGGCTGGGGGTATTATAGCTGCCAGTGTTCCCTCTCAGCTGAGTTAGTGTGAGCTAGCTCACAGTTTTTTAGCCTCCAGCACACACATTTTTGTCTTAGCTCAGGAAGGAGGGCTCCAGAGCCAGCAGATTGATGTGGTAGCCAAACCGCTCAATCACAACTGTAATGCCAAAAGCTCAGAAGACAGGATTTTTGCTCACCAGACTCCACAGCTTAGAGGGAGCACTGGCAGGAGGTTGGGCCAGATGAGCCTGCAGGCCCCCTCCAACTGTGAAATTACAGCAATAAAATGAAGACACGACTGCCTCTGGGCGCCAGCCTCACCCAGATGCCTCCTTGCCAAATCCAGGCCCGGATGCATGTGCCCTGAGAGGGTCAAGAACAGGCTCTCCGCACACGCTCAGAGGCACTTCCCCTGCAAGAGGCTGCGGGGCGCCCAGCTCTCCTCCTGGCGAAGGAGGCGTTCCACAGCCGGGAGGGGCGGGGCGGGGCGGGGCGGGGAGAAGAGCGCCCCGGCGGCTTCCGCTCCATCCCAGGCAGCGCCGGCCAAGTTCGCGCCCTTTAGGACCGCGCAGCCGCGCCGGGCGACAATGTGCCTGGGCGGGCGGGCCGAGGCCAGGCGAAGAACGAGGCGAAGCAGCAGCGGCCGAGGAGCAGCAGCGCCTTAACCCTTGGCGCGCCGGCCGGTCCCTCCGCCGCCTCCTCCGCCGCCCGCCCGCCCGCCTGCCTGCCTGCCAGCGACTGGGTTGGGCTGGGCCGGGCAGGACCGGCGAGTTGCCCGCGAGCGGCGCCCCGGAGCCCGGGCGGCTGATGCTGCGCGGCGGCGGCCCCCCGGCGGACGCGGACCCTGCTGCGAGGCGGCGGCGGCGGCGTCCATGGAGCACGACCACCACGTCCACCTCCGCAACAGCTCCCCGCCGGGCTGCGGCTTGGGCTACGTCCCCGTCGTCTACTACAGCCTCCTCCTCTGCCTCGGGCTGCCCGGTAAGCGCGCGGGCGGGGGGGGGGGCGGGTGGAGACAGAGAGACCCTGCCGCCGCCGCCTGTCGCCTGTCGCCCCTCGGGGGATCAAGGGGGCCAGACCCCGCGCCTGCAGGGCTCCTCTTCTCTGTTGCCCGCCGGCCGGCTCTCCCCGACCCCTTTGACCGGGCGGTGCCAGGCTCCGGGGACTGAGCCAAGAGGGGCCTCCCCCAGGGTCGGCCAGCCCACTGCTGCGGCTCCCCCCCCCCCCGGCCCGGGTCTGTCCCCCGCCACCCGCTGCCTGACAGCGCTGAGCGGGCAAAGGCAGGGAAGACTCAGCCCCCCCCCCCCCCGCCTCCCGGGTGGTCCAGAGCTCGGGCCGGGTCTGCTGGGACCTGCCGCTGCCCTGGGGAGAAGAGGCCCCCGGAGAGCGGGCTGGAGGCGCCGGCAGTTGAGCCCGGGAGGAGGGACCCCCTTCGAAAAGCCCCGCCGGCCCCCACGCGGCCCCCACTCTCCTGCGGCGCTTGTCCAGCGACTAGGGACTTCGCGGTTTTTCGGTTAGGGCGGGACGGGACGGGACGGGGGGGTTGGCTGGAGGACTTCACTGCACTTTCCCCTTCATCATTCCAACCTTGATGCGCGCAGGCAGACAAGACATGACGGGTGGGGGGGGGGGGGTGAGAGAGAGAGAATTCCGGGTGGGGGGAGTTACAGAGAGGTGACTCCAGGAAAACCGGCTGGGCGAGGCCACCAACTTCAGAAAGTCGGATCAAGTTTCCTGGCTAAATCATTCTCCTGTCTCCCAAACTGTGACACGATGCGAAAGAGGGAACCCCGCGGTCCGCTGCCCTCGGCTACAGCTGGCTGTCAAGCGGTCGGCTGCTCCGAAAAGCTTTCCCGCAACTTCAGCCTCTGCACACTTGTGGCGGCTCGGCTGAGGCTCCCGGGGATGCTTTTCGGCACATGAGCTGTCCGCGGTGCTGACACAGCACTGTGCTCGGAAGAACACTCTGCCTCACGGCCGGCAGCTCAGAGGCAGCCCGCTCATTGGCCAGAGAAGCACCTAACAGGTAGATGACTCTGGGCAGACAAGATGGAACAGCTCGGTTAATACCGCAGATGAAAGCAGAGATATGCAAACCTACAAAACAAGTGTTGGGTGTGACTGTATGACTCCTTCCCTCAGCTGCATGGCCCCTAGTATGGCATGAAAGCAAACGTCTTGGAGATCAAACTCTCTCGAGGAAATTGCTTCCAGGTCTTAAAAAGCCGAGGTCCCTGAGCTCTCAAATAAAAGAGCAGGGTGCCTTTACCGGTGACTGTGCCAAGGGCCTTCTTTCCCCACCAAACAGAACTTCTTTATTATACACTCATCTGAATACTTGATCCCAGTTCACCCCCTTACCTCTCCCTCCAAAAAACCCCCATATGTCTGGGATTAGGAAGCAGAGTGTCTAGGTTAGGAGTCCCTTTCTTGCATCCTAACCTGCCTCACAGGGCTGTTGTGAGAATAAAATGGAGAAGGTGAAAACCATGCATACTGTTTCCCAGTTCCCTGGGGAAAGGGTGGGATTAAAACTGGATGGACAGAGAGAGGACTTCCAAGCAGGACTTGATCCCCAGCACATCCCCTGTAGAAAAACTGATCTTTACATAAGGCTGCGAGCCTGAGGATGTTGTCCTGGGAATAAGCCCCAGTGAATAACACGTAGACCTGCTTAGTCTTGTCCCTACACCGGCAGTCCTATGCACAATTACTTCAGAATAAGTCCCGCTCAGCTCAGGACTTACTCCTGAGTAAGGTTGTTAAATAGATCCTGAAATTATTTGTATTAAAGGGTTTACTGTTAAATCCATGGGATCTCTAAATCACATTTTCTTAAAAGGAACAAAATAATGCCTTTGGAACCTCTGTCTTTTAAATACCCATTGGTATTAGCTGTCTTTAAAATCCACTTTGATGAGACAAAACCGGAATGCTGTCTTACAGCACCTTAGCAACTTGCAGTTTTTTGGCAAAAGCTTTTGCGGATGAGAACGCTCTATCCTTAGATGCATGAAGTGTTTCTACCAATAGGAGATTACATAGACAGAGGCACCGGGGGGGGGGGGCTGAATGTAGCCCGCAACTTTTCAGGGCATACAAGATAAGCATAGAGAACATTCAAAGCAGCACCCACGGCTGATAACACGACCTTACTAGAGATCCGAAGCTAATTTAATACTTGTAGTGTAATAAGAATTCATTTCCTCTATTGAGGCCCCTTATGTGATAGAATTAAACTTCTTGACAAATTCTAATTCAGCAGTTAATTTCATGCTGGAATCTCTCTTTTGTTGAAGAATAATGACTTTTAGGTCAGCAGCAGAGCACACCTGAAATGTTCTCCCTCTGATTTCTGGATGTACACAAATCTAATATTTAAAGAAGCCAACATTTTACTTCTTTTGTACAGAGGTTGGTCTGTTTCTCAGTTGTCACCCAAAACCATTCAGAAAGTGGTAAGAATCCTGAGGTTCAGTTCTACCAATGGTAGAACCTCCCTCTCGTGCTGGAAGGCTCCTCCCACCAGACCAAGACCCCTTCATTAGCGGACCGCAACCATCAGACCTCCCCCACTCGTTTTCAGTGGCTACAAGGGATAGGCAAAGGGGTATCTTGGCAAAAACTTCCACCGGTGTTCACCACTGAACTTAGTTTACCTGCAAAATGTCATCTGAGTTCCAGAAAACTACTTTCAATCTCTGCTGATATTGTACACACATGACTTTAATAAGGTCTGCACTATTAAAATAAATTACAGCAAAAAAACCCATCTACCATAGAGGTCAGAAGACAAAAACAACTGTTGGTCTGTAAAACTGCATTACCCTATATTATGGTTCTACTTAATTGACATGTGATAAGTCAACTTCCAACAGGAATTTGAGAAGCAAGGGTTTGCAACATAATGGATTTGGAGCACCACGACTGTGGTTCCTGAAAAGACATGGCTGCAAGAGTAAAGGGATTTCCAGTGAAAGAGTTTTCACTGCTAGGGATTCTCAGATCTTCTAAGCACACCAATAACCACTGTAACACACAGGCAGAATACAACTGGATCCTTTCAGACTTCAGTTGCTCATTATGGGAAGGACCTTTAGGATCAAAAAGGACCACTGGGATTTCATTATCAAAAGAAGCTCATGGGACAGGGAGAGGATAACCTTTCTGGGGAGCTACATCTAAAATTGGATATATTTTATTACTAGGAGAGCATGGCTGTCTCTGAGATGTTTTGATTTTGTTCCTGTGCTCTAGTTTCCGTCTCGCTGAAGCTAGTGAAAATATAAGCCCAGGGAGACGTACCTGAGCACTGTCATCTCGCCCACAGAGCACGGGACAGCTCACCTGAGATGGGAACATCTCTGAAGGAGGGCAGATCCACACCTGTCCGTGTGCCTCTGAAACTTAATCCTAGCTCCCTTCACATCCCTGCTCAACTGCCCTATGGTCTGTGAGAAATGTCATCCACATTTCCTTCTTCAAGGCACAGGGGATTTGAAGGGGGGGGGGGAAGGATGATTCAATTTGCAGTCAGAAAGGAACCCAAACTCACAAGGGGCGGGGGGGTGGGTTGGATCTCTTCTTCTTTTCTTTGCACCATGAAAACGAAGACATTTTCCATGTCATCTGGGCCTCAAGTGCATATAAATGGCACTGGCACAGTATATAAATGCCATCAAAACAGAATATAAATGGTGTCAAAAATGGCACCAAGTCGTGTCAAAACAGGGTCAAATAAAAGAAATACCAGATGCAGCAACTAAAATGGTGAACCAAGGTCAATGATAATTCAAGACATTAAAAAAGGAAAAAGCAGGAAAGAAAAATGGCAATGAAGCATGAAAGCTGAAAGCCCACTTCTGCCTCGGAAAAAACCTGGGTGGCCTAGCCCTTTGGAACTGCAATATTTTAGAACACATCAGGCAAAACTGTGTGACCTAACTATCTACCATATCCAAAACTCCCTGTCTGTAGAAAGCTAGCAAATCAGGGCAAGTACTTTAACCCAGCTTTGATGTGCTGGTTTCTGCTTACAGGGAGTTGAAATATGTGGTGTGCTGCAGACTTAGTTCAGGAAAAATCTGTGTGCTTAGGGGAGGGGGGTGTAGACCAGCAGGAAGCTGCAGTCAAGAAGTGCTCTTAGGAAGGAAGAAGAGATTATAGCTGGGTGACCTTGCTGGGGAAAAAACAGAAGTGAAAGGGGGAAGAGCTTGGACAATCGAGTTTTCATGGAGCACATCAATGAACGGGCCAATATGCACAGCTCAGGCATGAATTTATAAAGCTGCATTCTCCAGAACTGTACCACTGGTCCCATCCAGCGCTGTATTTGACATACTGCTGGGCAGTGGTTTTCCAGCAGAGAAAGGTCCTTCCTAGATCCTTTGCTTCTAAAATTGAAGTGGCCAGGAACTGAACCTGGGACTGCCTCCATGCAGAGCAGGTGCTCAGCCACTAAGCCATGACTCCCCAGAGTCCTTTCCATTCAGTTCCACACCTCTTCTGTGACTTAATATGGGATTTTGTTATTTCAGGGGCCACCAAACCATCCCTCTACAAGGCTATACATACAATCAGGTTATCAGAGGAAACGGCAGTAAACTGATCCCAGCAAGCAAAAGTGGGGGTTGGTGATGTGGGCAAGTGGGCCGTTTTTCAGTGCAAAGTATGTCAGATTCACTGGTATAGTAAGCCAGTAATCTCTGTTATATTTAGCAGAGTGCACACGTAGCATAGCAGTAGCTTCTGGGTTCTGTATGTGCCAGCAAAGTTACAGAGTTACACAGAGCCACTTCTCAGTTTCAAATTAATAAGAATCCTTTATTCAAGGAACTACATTCTAGATAGTGAAGGCTGAGAGATAGGGATAGAATCTAATCTAACTAGCTGGATGTATGCAGGTGCATCTGCATCCATGGTGCCAAGGGTGGAGAGCCAGTTTGGTGTAGTGGTTAAGTGTGCGGACTCTAATCTGGGAGAACCGGGTTTGATTCCCCACTCCTCCACTTGCACCTGGCTGGATGACCTTGGGCAAGCCATAGCTCTGTGCCAGCTGTTCCCTCAAGGACCGCTTGGGAAAGAGTTCTCTCAGCCCCACCTACCTCACAGGGTGTCTGATGTGGGGAGGGGAAGGGAAAAGGAGTTTGTAAGCCGCTCTGAGACTCTTAAGTGAGTGAAGGGCGGGATATAAATCCAATCTCTTCTTCTCTTCTCTTCAGTGTTCCCTCTAAGCTGAGTTAGTGTGAGCTAGCTCACAGTTTTTTAGCCTCCGGCTCACACATTTTTGTCTTAGCTCAGGAATGATGGCTCCAGAGTTAACTAATATATCATTAGCCAACTCACTCACTCACTCACTCACTCACTCACTCACAACTTTAATGCCAGTAGCTCACAAAGTAGAATTTTTGCTCACAAGACTCCACAGCTTAGAGGGAGTATTGCTGTGGACTCTAATCTGGGAGAACCAGGTTTGATTCCCCACTCCTCCACTTGCAGCTGCTGGATGACCTTGGGCAAGCCATAGATAGTTCTATCAGAGCTGTTCTCTCAAGGACAGTTCTGGAAAGAGCTCTCTCAGCCCCACCTACCTCATAGGGTGTCTGTTGTGGTGAGGGGAAGGGAAAGGAGTTTGTAAGCCGCTCTGAGACTCCGAGTGAAGGGCAGGGGATAAATCCAATCTCTTCTTCTTCTCTTTGTGTGTGTGTGTGAGGGAAGTGAGAACAGAAGGAAGGAAGTCATTCCCTGAGAGTATCAGTCTACATGTCAAAGGGAAAGAGGCAGAAAAAGAGGGAATAGTGGGGATCCCCACTATAAAGGGAAAGAGGCAGAAAAATAAACTGGCAGAATGCTCACAGTCTATCTGTTTGACTCTCTTGTAGCCCCCCTCCCTCTGGAGGCTGAGGCTAAGAGGCAGTCTTTCTCTTCCAACAAAGTAATGTTTTTAATGAGCGATGCAGAATTCTCACCCCTCCCTAATACCATATCCCCCAAATGCAATCAACTGGAGAGAGGCATACTTGAGCTTAGATAGTCCTCGTTCCACTCAAAAGGTTTCGATGTTGCAAATGATACTCTATTAGTGACTGGAGCTCTAATTGCTCGTTTTGAAACTGAGCATGAAAAAAATGCTGGGGTGCCAAAATGGTTAATTATGCCATTGTTATATGAACTCTGACGCTCTCGTCTCCCTTCTTTTCTGCCTTGGCTCTGCTGCCAAGAATTAAAGGGAAATGTTAAAGGGGGGGGGACTCTAAAGTGTACCCATTCAGCAGGCTCCACATGGTTATATGTTGTGGAGCCTCTGGAGCCGTTTGGGCCTCTCTCTTGGGTAAACAGACACAGAAGCCATGAAAAGCTTTGAACACATTTGACCCAAGTCCACCTTAAGAATCGAAGCACAGCAAGTTAATAGAAAGCAGGGAGGTGTACCAGGCAGTCCCGGCTGGCTGTTTCTGTCTTCCTGAAAAGCGGACTGGGAAGACACCTTCAAAAACAGCCCTCTGGTGTGAAAACAGACACGCCCCCTTGGACCAAAGGGCCCTTGCCCTGGCCCAAAATTTGCAGCGGGCCTTTTTTGTTCCCCACTGAGAGGCTGAATCCACCGGGTTGGGAACCAGGGCACGGGCCCCTTGGTCATAAGAAACCAGAAGGATCCCCGCTATAAACGCCAGAGATTTCATCGCCTGCCGCTGTCCCGGTCTTGCTTCACCGGTGTCATCTGAGGACAATGTTTCCATTTCCATCCAGGGCGACTGTACGTGTACAGTATGCTGAGTGCATAAAGAAATGCACGGATTTCATTTGAGTAGCACGATAAAACAGCAACAGCCCAGGCTAGCGAGTTACTGGTGGGGGAGGGTTCAGGCTGCTGTCTGGAGGAGCAGACATTTCTCCAGAGTAGGGCTTTTCAGGCCCGGGGGGGAGGGGGGGCCTGAGCGCCACCATTTGGCTTCCCACCCCCAAGGCCTTCTGTCTAACTGTGCAATCCTTATCCCAGTCTATGGGCATTGCTCTCAATGGACTGGCAAAGGACCACATTGGTAAAGTTAGCAAGGGTGGCACAGGTTTGAATAGGAGGAGTCTGGGCTAGCTCCAGTGGGGACTTTCAGGCTGGATGCTGAGGGCAAAAGAAGAAGAGATTGGACTTACACCCTGCCCTTCACTACCCAGAGGAGTCTCAGAGTGGCTTACAATCTCCTTCCCTTCCTCTCCCTGCAACAGACACCCTGTGAGGTAGGTGGGGCTGAGAGAGCTCTGACAGAACTGTGACTGACCCAAGGTCACCCAGCTGGCTGCATGCAGAGGAGTGGGGAATTAAACCCAGCTCTCCAGATTAGAGTCCACCGCTCTTAACCACTACACCACACTAGGTGCTACGACAACAACATCTAGACTTGGATAAAGGAAAAGGCAGTCAGCTTAGAAGAGGCGAGGGTCTAATACAAAGAGCAGCTTTTAAAAAATCTGTCGCCCCTCAGCTCTGACACCTTGCATCTGTGATCTGGGAGGAGCCGGTGCAAAGGAAGAGCGCGTGGCTTTAGACTAACTGTTTAGAAGCGGAGGGTTTTCTCTCTTTTGTGTCCTGGTGCTGCCCAAAGAGAGGGTTGTCTTGTGGGTTTCAAATATGCTTGGATGTACCAGGGCGGTGTGGAGGTCAGAACGGCCAGAGGAACACAGCTTAGCCTGGGCTCATCACCGCTCGGGAGCCAAGCCACGGCTGGCCTTGGTCCACCAAGGAGGGCCAGGGCTGCTGGGCAGGGGGAGGCAAGAGCAAGCTGTGCATGGGGTCAGGCCCATAGCCAGGATTTTGTGGCTTGTGGGGCAAAAAAATTTCTGGTGGGGCTGCCATTACTTGCCATAATTGGGGGGGGGGGTGGCCCGCACCCCTCTCCCTCCCCTCCTGCAAGATTTAAAGGGCCCTCCAGCTGATCTTGCCAGAGGGGAGGGAGAGGGTCTTGTGCCACCTCCCATCTTCTCAAAAGCATGTAAAGAATCTCTTTAAATTTTGGGGGGGAGAGGGGGGGGCTTTAAGAAGCAAGGGACCCTTTAAGGAAGGGGGCAGAGCCCCCATTAGCCCCACCATGGCTATGGGCCAGCATGGGGTCACCCGAGTGTGTTGCAACTTGGTAATGACATGTTCCCTTCTGCAGGGACCAGAGTGCCAGACAGGGTTTTGGGCCCCCAGGTTCAAATCCTCACTCCGCCATGGAAGCTCAGTGGCTGACCTTGGGTCAGTCGTAAACTCTCAGCCTAACCTACACCACAGGGTTGTTGTGATACCCAAATGGAGGAGAGCAGAATGATATAAGCCACTTAGGGTCCCCACCAGGGATAAAGACTGGGTATAAAAGAAACACACGAATAAATACTGAAAAAAAAATAAATCTAGGTTTCAGCACAGATTGTCTAATGACTGAAGAGTCAGACCAGGACTGGGGAGCCATGAGACTCCCTGGCTGGCCTTGAGTCAGCCACACGGGCTCCCCCTAATGAGCTTGAACCCAGGCTTCCCACATGCTAGTCCAGTTCTCTGATCGCTGGACCATGCTGGCCACCTTCTAATCATGACAGCTTGCCAGTATGTGAAGACTTCTTATGTCCCAAAGCTGATTCCTGGCACTACAGGAGAGCCTGTAGTGTGGCAGGAGAGCCAGTTTGGTGTAGTGGTTACGTGCGCGGATCCCAGTCTGGAAAAACCAGGTTTGATTTCCCCACTCCTCCACTTGCAGCTGCTGGATGACCTTGGGCAAGCCATAGCTCTGTACCAGCTGTTCTCTCAAGGGCAGTTGTCTCAGAGCTCTCTCAGCCCCACCTGCCTCACAGGGGTCTGTTGTGGGGAGGGGAAGAGAAAGGAGTTTGTAAGCCACTCTGAGACTCCAAGTGAGTGAAGGGCGGGATATAAATCCAATCTCTTCTTCTTCTTCTTCAACTTCTTCTACAACCAGTGACCCCCATACCAGGCACTTCTTAGCTATTAAGTACAGATTGCTGACTTGTAAAAGGTGTGCTGTCAGCCAAGGTGTTGAGAGAGGGACAGTGCTTAAAGCCTGCTTGCTTAGAACTACCATCTACTGATGAAACAAAACAACATTTAAATTGCTTACAAAACCCCACACAGGTGGCAGGAAAGAGCACACATTAAAGACACTTAGTCCAGGTCAATACCCTGCGTCTGGCAAAAAGTGTCTGTGAAGCTGTTGCTGTTTAAAACAACAATTTCCAGAGAACGGATGGTTTGTGGCAGCAGATGCCGCTTAATTGCAGGAGGCAGAGGGACCGGTGGCTCAACAGAAGCATCTTGGAATTCAACTGTGGCCTCATGCCACGAGCCTCAGCTCGGAAGTGGCTGCAGATTGCTTTGCAAAGTCAAGGACAGAGCAATGATGCATCAGCCAGCAAAACAAGACACACGCAGGAAGGGCAGCGGTTTGCACGGTCACAAAACCTGAAGACAATCCCCCCCCCCCCCCGCCCCGTGGAGGGTCATGTTTGAAAAAAGGGTGGATTCAGCACACGCCAGCCCAATGTGGCACGTAGAGCCAGCCTCAGTTCTCTTGGACACTGGAGTCGATGAAGGTGGCACCGTCCACATCAGCAAAGGGTGCCCCAAACACCAGGGAATCCAGGCAACTGGTAGAGGGGGAAAGGGAACAAGACAAAACACCAGGAGAGCTGTGCCCATCAAACTTATATCAAAATATCCACTCTATATACAGTCCTCAAACAGTGATGGCAGCTGCCCTGGGCCCCATGCTGGGGGGTGACCACGCCTCAGCCCTGCCCCCTCGATGGAGGGGGGAGAGAAGACCCCCCCCCACTGCCAATTATGCAGGGCTGGGCCAGCCGGATTCCTGTGATGGGGGCAACTTGGGCTCAGGTTTGCCCCGGGGGGGGGCATGTGGGGGTCATGCTGCTGTGGGGGTTGGAGCAGCAGTGATTCTGGGGCCCCATACGGGACTTCTGTCCAGGGCCCTAGAATCACTAAGGCCGTCCCATCCTCAAGTCTGGAATATAACCTTTTTAAAAAAAACTTTCAAAACTAGTCTTTTAAAATGTATTCATTTGATTTATTTAATTCATGGATCCCCTGTCTTTCTCCCCACTGGGGAGTCCCAACGAGGCATGCACCACTCCCCCCTCCTCCATTCTATCCAGACAACCCCCTTGTGGGGTCGGTTAGACTGAGAAAGTGTGATTGGCCCAAGGTCACTCAATGACTTCCCACTGGCCCGGCATAGTCCAGCATGAGGGGTTTCCATGCCTGCTGTATACGTCGTTCACAAATCAGGGGGAGGCGGCCTTCTTCCTTGAGCCTCAGTGAAGAGGCCTCACACAGCAGGACCCCGGGGTGCAGTTTGCAATCAACACAAAGCAGCCTTCCAATGCCCCCCCCCCATTTTGGGGAGGGCTCTTGCTGCCTGATCAGCAACCTCATTTAGCACATGCAGATCTGTGCTCACTCTGCAGATTTTGAGGGTGCTTGAATGAAAAATAATTTTAATGTGTTCCCTGATTAATTGGAGACACTTTTTCCCCTAGTGAATCAAACCGTTCTTAAGGTAATAATAGGTTCATGTGAGTAGCTGTGTTGGTCTGAAGCAACAGAACAAAGTTTTGAGTCCAGTGGAACCTTCAAGACCAACAAAGTTTAATTCTGGGGATAAGCTTTCATGTTGTTAGCCAAACTGCCGTGATTTCTTGTTAATATTGGGGAATTAGGAGTTATTAATAACTTGGCAATAGGCAAGACAGGTAACCACCAATATATACAGAGGTCCCACCTCTTCCAGATGCACCAGAAGATAAGCAAGGAGGCTGGCTTCAGTAATAAAATAGTTTATTTACTGAAAGAATTTTACTCAGGCAAACAAAACAGATTCACACACACTTATACAGAGCCTAAGAAATAAAGAGAGACTAAGAGACAGTTGCACAAGCAGGATTATCATTGGTATCTGTTGAGGGCAATAATTACCTGTCCAGAGAGATGCGTTCCCACTGGAAAAATAAAGGGAGTCTAGAAGGGAATTAGGGGCATGTGTCCTGAACCCGCAGCAACACGTGTAGACCCTGGTTGAGCAACCAAGAGCCTAGGAGGTAAAGTTAGGGTAAGAGGTAAACAGCTAGAGAGAGAACAGTTGCTGGGTGTCCTCTCTTATTAGGGGGCTCTGGGGGAGGGCTTGGCTGAACACCTCCCTGAGACCACCCCTTGATGGGTCTGCCCTGAAAGGGCTCTCTCCTAGAGGAGAGGGGCTCAAGGGGTTGGTCAATGTTTCACTCTACCTGATTGTGACCCAGATGCCTGGGGGGCAAATATGCCTCACAGGCCAGCACCATTGTGTTGATGATGAGCTTAATGCCTCTGGGCTGCAGAATTGGTTTCAGGTTAGCCAAAGTCCATGGTTTTATGTACAGACAGAAATAAGTTCTTTATTTCTCTGGATCAAGGAATGTTGGAGGGAGGGGGGAGGTTTGCCTGTGAGAGGAAGAAGAAGGACATGGCTAATGGCATCTAAAAGCACATGTTCAAGCCACAATGGCTAGTGGTTGTTTCTGTGTTAGTAGCTGTATTTAGGGAAAGCTCTGGGAGCTGGCGACCTCGGGAACCACTGGCACATCATCTCAGGTGTCGGCTGGTGTGTGTGTTCAGCTGGCATCACGATCTGGTCAATTGCATCTCAGTCCCTTTATACACATTCAGCAACACAGTTCATAAGTTAACACTTATAGAATTTATGTCTATAAGAGCGCATAAGTGCCTTGCAGGCCAACAGTGTGCATGCACACTTCTTCAAAGTTGGTCCAAAGCAGTAGAACAAAGTCTGAGTCTAGCGGCACTTTGAAGCCCCACACAAAGCTTGAAGATGCACACAAAAGCTTATGCCCAGAATTGAGCTTTGTTGCTCTTCAAGGTGCCACTGGACTCAGACTGCGTTTGAGGGACTACTGTAATTGTTTAATCCACACACAGTGCTATCCTAAGCAGAGCTGAACCCTTCTAAGTCCAGTGAAGTCAAAGAGGCTTAGGAAGAGGCAGCTTTGTTTCAAAGGGCCCTGTGAGTATAGTGGGCCCAGTCTGAGAGCGTGCCCATGGGAGCTGCCTCGTGCGGTTGGTCTGTCCGGGCCAACCTGCTCTGCTCTGCTCTGCTCTGCATGTGAGCGAGCGATTTGGCTGCTACATAAATTAGTTTGCTCTGGAGCCATCCTTCCTGAGCAAAGACAGAAATCTGTGAGCCAGAGGCTAAAAATCTGTGAGCTAGCTCACACTAACTCAGCTTAGAGGGAACACTGGCCAGGACCATCTAGCTCAGGGCAGACTGCTTTAGCCTGCCTGAAATTATGGGTAGTATTGGGTCACAGGGAGATTTCCCAATCATGTCTTGCCCTGTGACTTCTCACGGCCCCCAACTTTTACAGGTCACAAATCTGGAAATACCTCCTGGGGCAAATGCAGATTATTTTGAAATGAACTGCATGCAGTCCAGCCTCAAGACAGGTAGGCCACTGCATCTCTGTCCGGCAGCCAGAGGTCTGACCTTTTGAAATCTGAGATTTAATGCCCAGGTGGATTAAGCAACCACAGCCTTGGGTCCACCAAGCCACGTGGAGTTGTTTGTTTGCAAACTCTGCTCCAACCCATTTGAATGCCAAAAAGCCACTTTTGATGCTCAGCACGGACCTGCCTGTTGCATAGCAGCACAAGCACAGCCCGGGAAGGAGCGTCTGGGGGACAGCCCCACGTTTAGCTGTGTTTGCTCAGAAGTGAGTCCCTCCCAGTGCTGAACGGCTTAGCCCTGTGCAAGTACACCTAGAGACGCTTGAATGTTAAGCTCTGACACACAGGTAGTAGGCAATCTCAGCATTCCTGAAAACCAGCTTGCACCCAGATGTTTACAATAAAAGAGCAATTAAATGCTTTTCTTTTTAAAAGAAAATGCATGCAAATCCCTAACTGTGATTCAGCAAGTCTAAAACTGGGAGGGCAACCCAATCTGCTCACTGGCTTGACCTACTCAAATCTGAACAAGGTGGGACGGTGTATTGCTGGGGGGGGGGGACAATCAGGACATTTCCTTCCCCACTTGAACCCCATCATTCAGAATACAATAAACCCTGAAGGGTTGAGCTGGAGGCCGATTTCCACATCTCTGCCTGGAACTGACTCTCTGCTGCCCTCGGTATTCCGAGAGTGTTGAGCATGCTCAGGCCCCATCAGATTTGGAGAAAGTTTTCTTTTTTAAACTATTTACGAACTATTCTTTTTCTGCACCCTTTTGTCTTAGGCACTCTGCTACGAAGTTTGCTATTAGAAAGGGGCCCGGGTTTGAGTCCCCACTCTGCCATGGAAACTTGCTGGGTGATTTTGGGCCAGTCACATACACTCAGCCTAACCTACCTTACAGGGCTGTTGTGATGATAAAAGGTAGGAGGAAAGAATGGTGTAAGCTGTGTCAGGTTCCCCCTCGGGGCATAAATGAAGTGAACAGATACTGGAGTGAGCTGAGGGTCTCGTGAGGAATGTTGGGGTCTGTTCTGCTTCTTTGTCTTTAACTGACTCTCAGTTGCTCTATACTTCCCAAGGGAATTCCCAGTCTTCCACTATGCAATGGTTCTGGGGCAAACCAGCATTCAGAATAACAAAGGCAAGAGTCTTTTTTAAAAAACTTTGCTCATTGCTGCTGCCCTGGCTTGATTCAGGTCTGCTTTTTACCTGCTTTTCCCTAACAAGACAGCCATGGCAAGCCAAGCCAAGCCAGCTTTTCCCTAACAAGACAGCCATGTTTCTTAACATAAGAAAAGCCCTGCTAGATCAGACCAATGATCCACTGAGTCCCCCTTTCCCACAGCAGCATATCAGGTGTCCTCGAAAAAACAGAAGCCAAAGCCTCCCATTGCTCCTTCCCCGCAGCTGGCAGCCAGAGGTATACTGCCTCTAAACATGGGGGTTCCATTAGCTATTACAGCAAATAGCCATTAACAAACCTCTCCTTCATGAATCTGTCCAATCCCCTTTTATAGTGCATCCTAGCTCCATAAGACAATAAGTTTATCAGAGAGTTCCATAAGATTATTATGCACTGTGTGAAGAAGGGCTTCCTTCTCTCCCTCCTGAATCCCACGTCCAGCCTCTTCATCAGGTTCTCCTGAGTTCTAATACTGTAGGTGGGCTGGGGGGCAGGGCCATTCTCTATAGCCAACTTTTCCAGGCCATGCATCATCGTTCAAAAGCCCTTTCCTCTAGCTGTCTCTTTGCAACCAGAAAAGCCCATGTGCTCCAGTTTCATGATTACTTTGGGTGCCCTGCCCTGCCTCTTTTCTAGCTATACAAGACCATAAACTTATGACTGTAGGACGTAGGCGTCAACTTCAGGGGGGCTGGGGGGCTCGGCCCCCAACTGAAATGTTACAGAAGGGACTCAGCCTCCTCCACGGCAACCAGTGCAGGTAGGCTTTAAAGCACAAACAGCCAGTTCATGGTGTCCTTTCACTCCCCCCCACCTAAGAACAGGAGGGAGATCCGGTGGGAGGTGGGGAGTGGGGAGTCCAACTTTCTGTGTCGATCCTTTGCCCTGCATCGTATGCGCACCCTGTGCCCTGCCGTGGCAGAGAGGCAAGCAGGGAAACAGCTCCCACCAGAGCTGTCTGTTGGAAAAGAAAGTATAGTCCTTAACCCTGGCTGTCTCCGCCTACTTTCAATGTAGCAGTGTAGTCAGACTGCAAAGCCTCTGTTGAGCTCCAATTTACATTTTGTGGGAAATTGTGTCTCTATTTTATTTTACTTGAGTCTATATATCCTTGATTGAGAATAGTTGTTGTTTTTTCTGGGGGGGGGAGGCTGCTTCAGCCACTCCTAAGCTAATGGTAAGCCTATCTGCATGAACAAGGGGGACATGCAGATCAGAGGCCTTTTAAAATTTCCTTTTGCCCTGTGTGCAGCCAAGAAAGAACATTGGCAAGAAATGTGCACTCTGTACATGTTCATGCTCTTCATTTTGCTGTTACTTAAAATGGTGTGGTACAGTTTCAAAGGGACAACTAACTGGGATGTATAAAAGGAAGGACAGGCTTGCCCATTGGAAGCAATGGGAGAGGCTTGAAGGCCCATTGGAGATAATGGGAGTCAGGAATGCCAATTGACTTCCATGGGCTCCACTGAAGTACACTGCAGCACGAAAAAAGTTGCAAACAAAATGTGGAATGGTTTTTCCATGAAGGTCTTTGGGCCCAGATAGGCCACTCTGGGACTGGAATGACAGCGCCCAGAGTGGAATTATGGTCCCTAGGAAGATAATCTGTGCTCTGGTACTGGAATGATAGTCCCCGGGATAGAATGATGATCTCTAGCAATAAAATCTGTGCTGTGGGACTGGAATAAAAGGTTGCAAAGTAGAATGACAGCCCCTGGGAATAGGCTCAGTGCTCTGGGACTTGTAATCACTTGTAGGATATGGGTTTGAAGTGAGAAGAAGATTGCTGCTACTCTGATCTCTCTACATTGCTCAGAAATTGAGTGCAGAGCAACTGTTTGATATTCTGGCTTAGGGACTTCAGCCATGCATTTACTAAACAAAGGCATCTGTGATGCCATAATTTACTAAATTTCAGTACAAAGTCACCCATATGAATAAGGCAGAAACAAGACTCCTGTAAATGAATGTCCAGGAAAAATTTTAAAATGTTCCCCTGCAGGCTTTTCTGTGTTGCCCCCCTTACTTTCACATTTCTTATGCACATGGTATGTAACTTTGCATATCTTAAAGTGACTATTCTAAAAGTGAATTTAAATAAAGGACACAGCAGGAAACCATTGAGATACCACTATGAACACGGGCCAACTCCCACCTTTCCCTGGGTTTAGCCCAGCCCAGGCATTGCTGGGGGGGGGGGGGCTCCCAGGCCCCCCTAAATTTCTGGAGAGCCCCTTCCTAAATCCCACATGGCTCCGCCTCCATAGATAGATAGTGACAATGGCATGTGATGTCACTTGCTCCTCCCTATGATGTCACTGGGCCTCAGTTCTTTTAAGGACCTAGCATAGCAGTGCGTCTGGCCCAGCCCCAGCCCCCCCTCAGGAAATTGCTGTAGGGTGCTGCACTACAGTGAGTTCAGACCCTAAAACATCAATTCCAGCTGCATGCAGTACTCTCTCAGACTTCCGCGTTGTCATTTCTGTCCCTCGTTTGTCCCTATTGCTTTGGGTTCCCCCCTTCTCCACATGTGTTTTACTCCCTCTGGGACTACTAGAGAGAGCAAAACACATGGGGGGGGGGGGGGGGGGCGGAACCCTGAAGCAACAGGGACAAGTGACAAAATGAGTGACAATGTTAAACACTTTCCCTTGACTCTAGGGCTCATGCGTCCCTTGGCTGGAGAGTCACACTGCGGAGGCAGCATGAGCTCCAGAGGCAAGGGGAAGTGTTTAAAGTTTAAACATCTTCCCTCCACAGTGGCGCACCTCCCCAGCAAAGGGATTCCCAGCGAAGGAATGCGAAATAGATTCGGCATTCATTTGGGGAATCCCTATTTGACCAGCTGAATCAGATCAGAGAATCTGATTTGGCTTTCAGCATGTCTGAATAATGCCAAATAGGTATTATTCGGGTTTTTCTTCAGTTTACTCAAACTGAATGAATATCCCTATTTAACATCTCTGGTGGGATTCCAATTAAAGTTGCCATGTTTCTTTTGCACACAAGCCCACCATGTACAACATCCCCAAGACTTTTCCGATCGGCTTTCTAAACCTGCTTAAAGACAAAGCAGGATGGAATTTAGAGGGGTGCATTTTGCTCTTAAACTTGCTGTTGCTCCTTTTAGTAGTCAGTCTCTCAACAAAGAGGTGGGTACTTTTGTCACCCAGAAATCCCATCCCCTGATAAGTAGGGATGTTGAGGATAGGGATTTGGGGGACAAAATTCCAGTGGTCCCGGTCTTCCTGGAAGTCCAGGCAAGTCCTGCCCTTGGTTTTCACAGGAAGAGGTTTGGCCCTGTGTGGGGTAGAGGGAATCCTCATCTGAGGGAGGACATGTGGTGGCTATCCAATGCCCTGGAGAGGAATGGGGCTGTCTGGCTCACAAAGCAGAGCCGTGCTGAATTAGACCCAAGGCCCACTGAGTCCAGCATTCTGTTCATACAGCGGTTGACCAGCTGCCTCTGCGGACTGCAACAACGTCCTCCCGTCTGGGCTCCCCAGCCATGGATACCAAGAGGCACACTTGCCTCTGGCACTGGTACTTTCCCTCACAAAGGGAATGGCTGTAAACATTTGCAGAAGAGACGACCAGGTTGCCCAAGAGATGCTTTCATGGTAAACCGCCCCAGAATGTATAAGCAATGGACTCCTGCAGCAGAGAAATAGGAAATATGAGGACTACAGACTTGATATTGATCTGAAGCCTGACAAAATGATGCCATTGCTGAATGCCAAAGCTGTTTCCTTCCAACTCTTGCTAAGGATCATTTTAAAAGGTTTTGGGGGGGGAAGACTTGTGGCATCCTAAACACACTTTTATTGGACATAAGCATTGGTGGGTGCAGGAAGCAGATTGCTGGTTGCATGATGTGGATCCTCCACTAGCAGAGAACACACTTCAGTTGTTATACCCTAACAAAATGTGCTGCTTAAGGTACCATGGGACTCCTCCTGGTTCGGTTTGGTTTTGCCACAATGGCTGCTTGTTTGCAATGTGTGGAAGTGCCTCCTTCTTTCTCTCTTTGCAAATGACTGAACATGGGTGATCATGTCATTCCCTTGAATATTCAGATAGAAATGTTACTGGCAGATGCTTTTACTGCTAAAATTATGCCAGTTCTTTCCCCTGACACTCCGAGTTCTCTAAGAAACCGAGGACAAACAGCATGTATAAACGTAAGGGCATCACAGTGACTGCAGGGCAGTCGGGGGCCATCGGGATGCACTCACAGGGTCTGCTGAAGGGCATTCTCTCCTTTGGTTCCTTCATTTCCCTTGATTCTTATTTGGAGGAATCCTCACAATTATTCTTGATTGGCTTTGAAAAGGCAATCAGCACGATCAGAAGTCTAACATTAAACAGGGCGCATTAGTTCTGCAAGAGAAGTAATTACTGTACACATGCAAAAAAAAATGTCAATTCTTGGCAAGGGAGGCGGCCAGGAAACCTCGCTCGCTTTGTTCATGAACTAATAGAACCGACTGCAGCAGCAAAGTTTGGGAAAGGTATGCCTGGGTGAGGAGAGCCAGCACATTTCTGCAGAGACGCTGGAACAAAAGCAGGGTCTGGCTTGCGAATGGGAGTTGGGCTGTGGCTCAGTGGCGTCTGCTTTGCACTCAGAAGGCCTAAGTTTCAGGCCCTGGACCCTCCACTTTGAATGCATCACACCCGGAAGAGCTGGTGCCAGTCACAGTAGACTACACTGGCCTTGACAGATGTATGTTTTAACTCGGTAGAAGGCAGTTTCTTGTGTTCAGTGACTATATTGTTGAGGAGATTCCATAGCTTCAGGCTAGAGCATCTGCTCTGTACAAGACCCCAAATTCAGTCCCTAGCATCCGCAGTAGTAGCATCTCCATTAAGAGATGCTGTGAAAGACCCCTCGGGAGGAACCAGTGCCAGATAATAAGGGGCTGGATAGCAAAGGGTTAAGCAGATACAGCACAGCTTTAGTGGTGGTGGTGGTCCCTAGCCTAGAGTCCATCGCTGTCTGCAACAGAGCTACAAGATTATATACTGTGGAGGCTAAAATGCAATTCGGATATATTTTTGAAACTGTTTGACTATTCAGATCATGACTGCTACCTCCTGGGAAGCTCACAGACCTCTTCTCTCTCTTTCTCTCTCTAGCAAACATTTTGACAGTCATCATCCTGTCACAGTTGGTGGCTCGCCGGCAGAAATCCTCCTACAATTACCTTTTAGCTCTAGCAGCCGCAGACTTGCTGGTGCTTTTCTTCATTGTCTTTGTGGACTTTCTGTTGGAAGACTTCATCCTGAAAGAGCAAATGCCAGAGGTCCTGGACAGAGTTATCGATGTCTTGGAGTTTTCTTCCATTCACACATCTATTTGGATCACTGTGCCTCTCACCATCGACCGATACATTGCGGTCTGCCACCCGCTGAAGTACCACATGGTTTCTTATCCAGCCCGCACCCGGAAAGTCATTGTAAGTGTTTACATCATTTGCTTCCTGACAAGCATCCCTTATTACTGGTGGCCCAAAGTCTGGCTAGAAGACTACAAAAGCACGCTGGCCCATCACATCTTCATCTGGGTCCACTGTTTCACCATCTACTTAGTGCCCTGCTCCATCTTTTCCGTCCTGAATTCCATCATTGTGTACAAGCTACGGCAGAAGTGCCACTTCCGCCTGAGAGGCTACTCCACCGGGAAAACAACCGCCATTTTGTTCACCATCACCTCCATTTTTGCCATCCTTTGGGCGCCGAGGATTATCATGATCTTGTATCACCTCTACGTCTCACCGAAAGACAACAGGTGGTCGGTCCACATTGTCTCTGATGTTGCCAACATGCTAGCGCTGCTGAACACGGCCATCAACTTCTTCCTGTACTGCTTCATTAGCAAGCGATTCCGCACCATGGCCGCCGCAACCCTCAAGGCCTTCTTTAAGTGTCAGAAGCAGCCTGTTCAGTTCTATACGAACCATAACTTTTCCATAACCAGCAGTCCCTGGATATCCCCCGCCAACTCACATTGTATCAAAATGCTTGTTTACCAGTATGATAAAAATGGGAAGCCTATAAAAATATCACCATAATTGTCTCCTGAAAGGTTAAATATCTTGGATGCCAAGTTCTTTTCAGGCTGTTCCATTGACGGGATGTGGGTGCCCAAATGGTCCTTGCAAACCGTGGCTGTTGGAATTCACTTGTCTGAGAATCAGGAAAGTATTTAGGCTGGAACTGTTGAGAGGAGCCGTTGATCTGCAGGAGAAGAAATGAGAAGGCGGAGCTGTTTCATCCTTTGTAGGACACCCCAAATATGATTAGGGGAAGAGGCCTTCCATATTGTCCGTTCGACGCTGTGCAGAGTTCTGGGTGAAAAGCTACCACAGAGTGTCTCTGTGGCTATTACAAAACTGATGTGACACACCCAGACTGAACATTTTATTTATTTCTCTGCAAAATGTACATGATATGCCTTTGCTTGGAGAGGGAAATTTTGATCCTGGCATGGAAACCCTACTGCACGAATTGTCTGCTGTTGAAGAAAGGAAGCAAACCAGCTGCCAGATACATATATATCTACTGTGGCATAAACTCTTCTCTTTTCTTCCCCGCTCACTGGAGGAAGGGTCCAAACCTACAAGCCAACCTGTGGGCCTTATCATGGGAAGCAGAGCAAAATCTGCAGCTATCCAGATGACTGTAGACACTTTTTGAAGGTGCAATGCGAAGACCATTTTGCAGGAGGAGAAGGTGGCTCCCCCCCCCCCCCCCTGAGCCAAGAACAAAGATAACCTATTTGGGTATCTATTTCAATAAGGTCCTTTTCAATCCAGTGTCCCATCTTCCGAGGTGCTTTATTACTTTAGAGACATGGAATTAGTTAGTGATTTATATGGGAATCTGTAAGTCCCACTGAAGCCTAAGAAAAATAAGAACTAGCAAGGCCTTTCTTGGTCAAGCTTTTAATTATACACATTTGAAAAACCCATGAATGTAAGAATGGGTTGGGGTGGGGTTGTGAATGTATCCAACATCACAGACATACCATTTGAACATTCATTATTAGTAGAATCTGTTCATGGAAGTAGCATACTAAAGACTTTTCAATTCCCAAGAACTGTGTCACCGGAGTTAAAACTACTGTAACTAGGCAAGCATTCAAAATATCCAGCTTTATAACCCAAGAGAAGCAATACTGCATATTTCAGAAAATGTCAAGGAGGAACATGAACAGTGGACTGTTGTTTTATTTTGGCTGTTAAAACAGTTGTGATGGGCAGCTAATACTGGCCTTAAAGGATCTGAATGCTCCACATCATATGCACCATCACGTGCATGGGATTTTGGCAAAACTGTAAGCCTCCGGGAGCACTCTTTCTTCACACATCCCAGTTGTCTCGGGTGTCCTGAGCCCAGGTCTGTGACAGGCAGACTTCCGTAGGGTTGAAGTTCTGCTTTCAAGGGCCATGATGGGAATATCATTGGAATTCTGAGGGCTGGATGGGGCTTGGCACCGGGTGTAATATTAGTTTTACTCTCTGCATAGATATATAGACTGATGTCAAACAGAAGGGGGAGACATATGGCAAGTCCTAATTCGACGAGTGTCCCCTTCCCAAGCGAAAGCCACAATAACTGGCCTGAGGGCCAAATGATACGTCACGTTGATGTCCCACAGTGGGAGCACTTGGTGTGGTCTTGAGCAGGCACGGGGGGAGGCTGATATGAGTCAGGGTGACAGCACTGGGGATGGGAGGGGTGACAGCTCCTTCCATCCCATTTCTCTCAGTCAAAAATCCCTCCCCCATCACTTTAAGCCCTGGTAGGGGGAAAAGACAGGCACACTTGTTGTGCCTGTCTTTTCCCCTACGGAGCTTAACGCAAAGGGAGGTTCAGTGGAGAAATGGCACACAGGGCAATGCAAACCCTCCCTTCCCCAGTGCTCTGGTCCCAGTTCATAGTGATGCCACCAGCCCTGGACTCTGGGGTGAAAGCCACAGGATCGGCCACTCTGTCTCTCAACACAGTGGGCCACAAATGCAGGCTGTAACAAGAGAAGGGCAAGCTCCAACCAGATAACCTCCATCTTAGTTCTTCCCCTTCTTCACCTGTGCATTCTGGGAACTGTAGTTCCTAAAATGCCTGATATTAATGACAAAGGGGGAGGAGGGTCCTAAGTCCAGAGTCTACTGTCATTTAACTGCATCACTGGCAATTCTGATCAATAATCTCCCCCTGCCCCTGACTGCTTCACAGGACCAAATATCTGGAGTTTCAGTTATGGATCTCCAGGGCCACAGGTACTTTTGGCTAGAAGGGAGGCTCACCCCGACAATGCTCTAGCTGGAAACTCTCTTGCACGGACAGCTTGCCCACTCCTATCCCACCCCCTTGATGACCAGCACATTTTAAAGAGGGTCGGCTGGGTCAGAGAATTTCGGAGCAGCCGCCATCATTTCAAGAAGGTGCTGCAAACCAGAGACTCCTTCTAAAGCCCACCCCAGGATATTTTTGTCCACAAGCACGTCTGCAGAAAATTCAAGAATCTGGACCTCCCCCCACCCCCCAATACAGGATTCCCATCTTTCCAAATTATGACAACTGGAAAGCTGGAAAGGGATACCAATTCTCAGTCATCCTCAAAACAATTACCATCAAATGAGAGCACAATCAGCTGCTTTACTGCAAGTTCCGTTCATATTTATACCTCCTCCCTGACCCTCTTCAGACGAATGTATTTGTCCCCTTTAGCTCATCCTTCTACCCTGCGAACTGACTTTTAACCAAAGCTGATCTCTGTCCAAGGTTCTGTAGCCTTCAGGATGGGCTTGCCAATCATTGAGAATTTGCTTGAAACAAATGCTTGGCGTTAGGTGATGTTACATGATTGTGGAGAAATGGAGAATAGTGCAATAGACATAGACTTGTCTCTGAAAATGCATCCAATGCCGATTTTTTTCCAAACAACAACAAAATACCTGCTATTTATATTTAACATTTCACACTTCTATATGAATAACTACACCTAAGCAACTGAATGTTGAGGGGGGGGTTTTTGTGGGGGGGAGGATCTATGTAAACTTTGTACATGGAAAGCAATTACTGTATACTTGTCCTGCTATGGGCCTTATACTGAATCAGTCCAATTTAATGCAGGATTGGTGAGCCTTGCATGGCCATAGGCAGCGAGCAAACAGGAGGGCTAAAGAAAGTCACTTTAATGACTTGGGGGGGGGATGTTATAGTGGGGGGGGGCAAACGTTGGCCTCCCTGGCTCAGTTCCAAAGCGGGGCTTGCAGGTCTCATTCTCCTGTTTGTTTTCTTCCGCTGACTGCAGGGCCTTGGCTTCCTTAGGCAAAGGCAGCTGAGAGATCCCTAGACCGTTTTTAATGGGAGGTGCCAGGGACTGAACCGGGCAGCTCCACTTTGCAGGGCGTGGCATGGCTTCTGCAGCAGATATATGGCTGAGGAGGAACTCAGTCTTATTATTTTGCTTCTGGGCAGCATTTTTAATTTCAGGGCAACAAAGGCAGAAGGGACCAAGCCACGTTGGTCAGTGGGAAAATCCCAAACCCAGTGGGGTGAAGTCCCTTTCCATCAGGACCCACCAAAGCGGCACTCGAGCAAGCATTTGCATTCTTTGGATGTTTTTTTCCTCGTCCTGTTTTTTTTTAAAAAATACTGATCATGCCGTCCAGGGGTGGCTTGGCCATTTAACTTACAGGGAACTTTCCCAGTGGCCTGCTGCCCTCGAGGGGGGCTGCTGGTGGCCAAGCTCCAGCCACTCTGCCAGTGCCTCCTGAGGCCGCTTGGCTCAGACCCTTCATTGGTACTCACTTCCAGCCCACCAGCTGTCTCCTCCTGCACTGCTGCCATTTTGTGGGATGGGGCAAAGGGTGAACCGTTGTCGTTGCTCCTGATTTCTGTGCCCCCTGAAGTACTGGCTTGTAGCACCAGGGGCGCTGCTCATCTGGGCTTGCTCCAGGGCCACATTTTCACTTTTCAGTCAGCTCCTGATGCAGCCTGCTAGAATCCTGGGGCTCTCACAAGCTTGGGCTTGCTGTTCTCCCAGTTAAAAGATGAAGAAAGGAGAAAATCTCGATACTGCAGCAGCCCCTATTCATTTCAGCAAAGTCTGTGCTGGAACGCTCCTAATACTGTAGGGACTTGATATTGAAGGTCGGTAGTTTGCCAGTTTGAGACCTGAGTGCTGCGTGACAGAGTGAGCTCCCGTCTCTGGGCCAGCTCCTGCTAACCTAGCAGCTTGAAAGCAAGAAATGGCAAGTAGATAAATAGGTGCCACTTTGGTAGGAAGTTAACAGTGTTCTGTGTGCCTCGGTGTCCAGTCATGCTGGCCACATGACCATGGAGAAGTCTTCGGACAGTGCTGGCTCTTCGGCTGGGAAACAGAGATTAGCACCGTGCCCTAGAGTCAGATTCAACTGGCTTTTGAGCAAGGGAAACCTTAACCTTTACTAGGGACAGTTCACAGGAGGCAGTTTTTATTCCACCACAGCAACCACTTTTGCATATGGGTACAGGTCCATCATTTAATTATCCTTCCATAACCATAGTTGAGCAAGGCACGTGATCTCCACTCGAGTGATGCCAGTGGTCACATGGAGCCACAAGCAAGCAGAGGCTCCTCCATGCACTCAGTGGGTCTTGCCTTTAACATCCCGCCTAATCTTTCGGGAGTTGGGGCAAAATATATCATTCCCCTTTATGCTGCCTGTGGGAAGCTGACTGCTGAAAGACCATGGGTACAGGCTCATGCATCGTTCTGAATCGCTCCGTTTCCCCATTCTCTGCCTCAAGAAAGAAAGTGGTCCAGCATGTTTGTGACACCGCCAGTGTTTATCAAACCCCAGATGAGTCACAGAGTCTCTCCTTTCCAGAACTCTCTGCAAGCTTAGCTGGTGGAGTCGAAGGAGCAGGCGAGCTTGGCATGCAAATCGTAAATTACTTTACTGATATTAACCAGTTTGCCACTTTCAAGGAAGACCAAATTCCAGTTGAGTCCCAAGGCACCATGACTTCCAACAACTGTGCATGTTTGAAGGGTAGCAAGCACATTTTGGGGGGATGCTCCCTGGACTGTTTTTCATCTGCCATCTGTCAATGACAACCCCTAAAGCTTTTGTATTACTTCAGGTTCTGAAACTTCATTACAGCAAGCCCCCCCTTCCCCCCAGTGGGGAAGTCTGAGATAATGCAAAGATTCCCACCAAGGATCTACTCTACTGGCTTCTTTCATTGTCAGTTATTGCAAGTGGGAATCTCATAAACAGGAGAAGGAGGTCACACTGTGTAGCTTCTCAAATCTTGGTACGCACAAAAATCTCGTTTGGGAGAATCCGGCATGCCCTCCTGCCTGCAGAGGAGTGTAGGTGGCAACTCACCTCACATTCTGAAGAGCTTGGCCTTAGTTCACTTACTTTTTAAAGCAAAGCTTGATTCAATGACTGTTGTTACCTTAACACTGTCTTGCGAAATCATTTGTCATCTCTGATGTCCCAGTGACCAAGCATTTAACCAAGAGCCGATGAAAAAATACAACCAAGTTCTTGGTGGGAGACAGAGAGAGACAGAGTTTGTGGGGATGTTTCAGAAGTCCTCCTCCTCTGAGTCTGTCCCCAGATTTTAGATTTCCAGATGTTGTACAGTGCACATGAGCCCATTGCCACAGCTTTCAATACTGTACATCTCTGTATGCTACCAACGTGCATGCGCCTATTGATAAAACATTGCTACAAAGCCATCAAGATGTGAAAGACTCTCATTATCAGGGTCCATTTTGCATTTTATTAAGTGCATGTGGACATCAGGAAAAGAAGCTCCATGCAGTCATCTGTGCAAAACCACGACAAGATTAATTTTTGCACTAATTAATTTAGCAATGCATCTCCGTGAATTAGTAACACGGAAGGGGGGAAAGGATACAAATGCGGTGAAGAAGCTAGCGGCACACTGAGCGTGTTCCAATAACAGAGTCAATTTTTAAAATCACCTGGTTATCACCTGGAACTGGATACCAGCAAAACGAAGCAACATTCTGGCACTGCAAGGGGACGGAACTGGGGGGATATGCTGGTGCCGAGGCAGGTGGCTTGATTCAGCTTCTATTTCAAATGACTTCAGTTACACAAGAAAGAGAACATATATTATATCAGGCCTTATGACAAATGATTTCTACGTGTCTCCAATTCTTTAAAAAAAAGCCAAATCAGTATGAACAATGCTTTTTTTAAAAAAACAAAACACAATATCAAATACATACAAACGTGATTTACTGCCTATTCAAACTGTAACAATTGATATTTTCATAAGTAGAGACTATATTGTGTTTGGCAATACTTGTTTGTATTCTAATAAATTCTCCGCCAGTGGAGGCTGCCTCGTTGTTGTGTCGTTTGGCAGTGCTGCTGCCCAGCTTATTTTATGGATGGCCATCGCCTGACATCTGCAGACACTTTCGAGGCTGAGGAGATAGCACAGAACTGGAACAACGGCCCCAAACAAAGCTGATTTGGGGACAGACAAAAGGACGTTGTCCTCCATATAAAATATCAGTTTCTGGAATTCTTTAAAAATGATAATTAATTGATACACTAAAAAGATATCCGTAATAGGTACAACACAAGCACATCTACCCAACTTATAGAAACCCTGCGACATTAGCAGCTCTCTCGCACACATTTTGCTTCAAGTTCCATTCTCTGCACAACCCTCAACCACAATGAGAGTAATCTGAAGGTATCTCTATTTTGTTACTAGGCTGTTAGTCTCACCAGTGTGAAGTCTCACCAGCTAGCCATGAATTTGGGGCCTTTTTTTTTTTTTTTTTTGCTTCCAGTTCCTAGAAGAGATGAATCTGGCTGTGGTAAACATAGAATCATAGAGCTGGAAGGGACCTCAAGTGTCATCTAGTCCAACCCCCTGCACAATGCAGGAAATTCACAGCTACCACCCCTCCTCCCAGTGACCCCTGCTCTGTGCCCAGAGGAAAGCAAAAAACCTCCAGGATCCCTGGGCCAATCTGACCTGGAGGAAAATTCCTTCCTGACCCCAAATTGGCAATCAATATTACCCTGAGTACGAAAGGAAGGGCTTTGAGAGCCATGTACCAGCTCATCTCTTCCTGTCCTCTCTCACACAATCTGTCTAAATTCATAGCACCTGATAGAACCAGCATTGCTGTCAGGTTGCCACCTAGCCTCTGCTTAAAAGCCTCCAAAGAAGGAGAGCCCACCACCTCCCAGGGAAGCCTGTTCCACTGAGGAGCCAAACTATCAGGAATTTCTTCCTAATGTTTAGCCAGAAACGCTTTTTATTTAATTTCAACCCATTTGTTCGGGTCCAACCTTTTGGGAGAACAGAAAACAACTCCGCCCCATCCTCTGTATGACAGCCCTTCAAGCACTTGAAGATGGTTATCATGTCACCTCTCGGTCGCCTCCTCTCCAGGCTAAACAGACCCAGCTTCTTCAGCCTTTCCTCACAGGACTTGGTCTGCAGATGCCTCACCATCTTGGTTGCCCTCTTCTGGACATGTTCCAGCTTATCAACATACTTCTTAAGCTGTAGTGCCCAAAACTGAACACAGTAGACCAAGTGAGGTCTTACCAGAGCAGAGCAAAGTGATACCATCATTGGTAAACATATGTAAAGCTACTGCAATAATAATGTTATGCATGTCAAGTGCACAATTTAACAGTAAGATCTGTCCTATAGACAATCCATCTCTCCCATCTGACTGATTTAATTTCCCACTGCTTGTTTCCAGTAAACTATTGCCTATTTACATGTGTGCCTAGAGTTGCTTAGCAACTGGCAAGTGGATTGAGGGTAGTAAATGAGGGGGCCATAATGTCAGCTGAGGCATGATGTCACTTCTGGTAAAAACCCAGAAGTGGCATAGGGCAGCTCTAGGAATCACTGGAAACTCTATGCTACCCTAACTCCCAAGTTTTTACTGGAAGTTACACAATGCCAAATGCAACTCTACAATGGTACCTGGGGGCAGGGGATCCCTTGACCTCCTGGTGGCTTGGCAGCCCTATGTCCACCACATATGGGGAAAGTCTACCTTCTCTACCTCATAAAACCAATACTCACTGCTCCCAGTCCCCCAGATCTTTGCTAGATTGGAAGTGGTTGGTGCCAAAGACAGATCATTGTTATCAGATTTTTCCCTAAAAGAAAGGCAAATCTGAACATGGGGAGGGATTGTGGCTCAGTGGCAGAGCATCTGCTTTGCATGTGGAAGGTCCCAGGTTCAATCCTGGGCACCTCCAGTTAAAAAGGACCAAGCAAAAGGTGAGATGAAGGGCATTTGTGCTGAGACCCTGGAGAGACGCTGCCCTTCTGAGTGGCTGATATTGACCTTGATGGACCAGGGGTCTGACTCTGTTCAAGGCAGCTTCAGATGTTCATATGTAAATACAGATCTCCACTTTTTACCATCTCAATCACTACCAATATCTTTTCTCCATCTTCTAAGAAAGCTCTTATCATGAGACCAAGTCCTGTGAGGAAAGGCTGAAGGAGCTGGGCATATTTAGCCTGGAGAGGAGACGACTGAGAGGTGATATGATAATCATCTTCAAGTACTTGGACTGTCATATAGAGGATGGTACAGAGTTGTTTTTTATTGCCCCAGAAGGTCGGACCAGAACCAAAGGGTTGAAATTAAATCAGAAGAGTTTTCAGTTAAACATTAGAACTTCAGTTAAACATAAAGAACTTCCTGACAGAAAGTCAGAGCGGTTCCTCAGTGGAACAGGCTTCCTTGGGAGGTGGTGGGTTCTCCTTCTTTGGAGGTTTTCAGACAGAGGCTAGACGGCCATCTGACAGCAATGCTGATTCTGTGAACTTTCACAGATCACAAGAAGGGAGGGCAGGAAAGGTTGTCTCAGTGCTTAGTTCTCGTGGCTCTTTCTTACATGCTCAGGGAAATGCTGATTGCCACTTTGGGGTCAGGAAGCACATTTTCTGCAGGCCGGTTTGGCTGGAGATCCTGGAGGTTTTTTGTCATCTTCTGGGGATGGAACAATGGTCACTGCGAGTGTGGAGGGGGAGGTATTTATTAATTTCCTGCACTGTGCAGGTGGTTGGACTAGATGTCCCTGGAGGACCCTTCCAACTCTATGATTCTATGTTTAAGTATTACAGCCAATAAAATGGTATACAGGTTTGAAAAAAGGTGTTCTTCACACACAATTGACATTTTATTTAATTTTGACACAGGTCATATCACAAACCCTTTCCTTAACACACTGCATAGACAACATTTGACTTGCTGATTTTCAAAAAGTTCATGGAATTCATTGTCACATGATGCAGAGAGGTCACTGGCTTAGACAGCTTTGAAAAGAGGGGATTAGACAAATCCATGGTGCATTAGGGCAGGTGAGAGACTGGTGTGGTGCAACAGTGTTGGATTTGGAGCTGGGTTCAAATTCCCCCTCGTCTGTTAAGCTCACCTTGGACCAGTCATTCTCACCTTAACCCACCTCACAGGGTTGTCATGAGGGGGGAAATGGGGAGGAAGAACCATGTTTGCCATCCTGAGCTCCTTGGAGGAAGGGAAAGATAAAAACCAACTGAACACATATAAACGCAGGATGCTGCCTTCTACGGAGACCGGCAGTTCTTCTACCACAGTCAGTCTTGCCTTCTCTGACTGGCAGCTGCTCTCCTGGGTCAGGAGGAGGTCTTTCATATCACCGACCACCTGATCCTTTCAACTGGAGATCCCAGGGATTGAGCCTGAAACCTTGTGTATGCAAAACGTAGGAATCGATGGACCACAGCCACACCCCAAACTTCTAAAGCAGTGCACCATCTTCTAAAGCAGTGCGCCTATGACATTCCTACCTTGATCATATTGTCAATGGTGTTGTCAAGGGATGATTCTCTTTCTCGGACAGTCATAGTAGGGATTGACAGAAATCTGGGCATTCTCCTAAAACTACCGTTCCCATGATTCTTTCGAACAGGAAGCCATGACAGGTCAAACCCTTGTGTTGTGAAAGGTCAAGTGGCCCTCAGACTTGGATTCCATTCAATGTGTAGATGTATTATGAGCTGTAGTTATATCTTAAAACTATCCTATTTCTGCAGATGCATGCAGAGTCTTGCAAACCCATTAGCTGTTGACTTGTCAAAATGATTTATGGCTTTCACTACTACAATGTACTTAGAGGCGTTCATTGCTGACTTTTTCTTTTTAATACTCACATTAAAAAAAAGAAAAGAACAGCACACACTCTAAAGCCCACCAACCGTAGCAAGTCTGCACTCCCAGACTGTTAAATAATCATCACGCTATTACCTCTCTGAGGCTGGGATTTGATGGCTCAGCCGCCATGGCAGCTTGCAATTAATCTGAGAGCTCGCTGCACTGTCCAGACACAACAAAGGAGAGGCCGAGATGCTCCAGTCCCTTGAAAGACTAAAGACAATGGGGAGGAATCAACAATGAGGCTGCCAAAGTGGATCAGGGCGGGAAAGCACACATTTAGGAGCCAGAAAGTGGGATTCAAGGGCTGCAAGCTTATTCCACAGATAAAACCTAATGCCCTTGAAAGGAAATCGAGAAACAATTTGGTGTGCCAGTTTCGGTGGTCATCAGAGAATGACTAGCCAATGGCTTTGATCTTGCCTCTCAAGGCCGGTTCAGATACTGAAGGCTGCTTGTTGGTGGTGCTGCAAGTTCCTTCCCCAGGGAGATGGGGATTGCTGTTTAGGCAACTATATTATGTGCTCTGCTTTAGGAACAGATAGGAAGCCGCCCCATCCCCAGCTTTGAAATGTTATTTACATATGAATACACAGGACGCGGCACTGCCCAGCCATTGGTCCATCTAACTCAGTACTGTCGGTTCCAACCGGCTGCAGATCTCCAGCGAAAGGGCCTCTCGCTACACCTTCTACACAAGAAGCCTTCACCAAAGAGGCTGGGAGGTTGGATCTCCCTATGCATATAAAGCATGTGGACTACCATGAGCCCCTGATCTAGAGAGGCACTGTGGCACAGAGGTTACACCGTTGCACCAGGAGCGGTTGTCCTCTGAGCTTATAAACGCCAACCAAAATGTACGAACTTCACAAAATTGAGCCAACATGGAGCAGATCAGCACCTAACATTAATTCAATAAGTGGTAGCCAAATTTATAAAGAAAAGTGATCCACTTGCTGAGAGCATTTTCAATCTCCTCCTTCCTCCAAGGAGTTCTGGGTGGAATGCATGGCTCACTTTCCTTCTTACTGCTCTCTCAACAAACCTGTGAAGTGGGCCAGGCTCTGTGACCCTGTGACTGGCCCGAGGGCCCCCAGCAAGCTTCAGGGCAGAATGAGGATTCAGGAGGGGGGCCACCAAGGACTGTGGCGCTCTCACACCTTGTGCGTGGAAGGTCTCCACCAGTCCAGTCCCCGAATTCTCCAATGAAACGTTAGTAGGAACTAGCCCTGACCTGGATTGCCCTGTCTTGTCAGATCTCCGCAGCCAAGCAGGGTTGGCCTTGGTCAGCATTTGAATGGGAGATGACCAAGGAAAACCAGGGTTTTGACAGAGAGGCAGGCAGTGGCCAGCCACCTCTGGACACCTCTTGCCTTGAAACCCCCACCAGGGGTTGTGTTGCCCTGCAAGGTGCTTATGCGCTCTTATAGACATGAAGTCTATAAGTGTTAACACTGGACTGTGTTTTTGAATGTGTAAAAAGGAATGAGATCCAATTGACCAGATCGTGATGCCAGCTGTACACACACGCCAGCCGACGCCTGAGACGATGGGCCAGTGGTCCTCAAGGTCACCAGCTCCCAGAGACTTCCCTTGACACAGCTACTTACATAGAAACTGCCACCCACCATTGTGGCCTGAACAGGTGCTTTCAGATGCCATTAGCCATGTTCTTCTCCTTCATGCAGGCAAAAAACCCCTCCAACATTCCTTGCTCCAGAGTAATAAAAAGGACTATTTCCTCCGTTTACATAGACAATGGACTTGGCCAGCTACGAAACCAGTTCTACAGCCCTGAAACATTAAGAGCTATCAGCGAAACAAAAGGTTGGCTGATGAAGTCATTTCCCCCTCCAGGCATCTCTGTGTCACAACCAGGTAGAGCCCAACCCCTTAAGCGCTCTCCTCCAGTAGACAGGACTTTTGGGGGCGGACCACAAGGGGTGGTCTCAGGGGAGGTGTCTGGCCAAGCCCTCCCCCAGAGCCCCCTAATAAAAGTGGGCACACAGCAATTTGCTCTCTCTCTTGCTTTGACTACCTCTTACCCTACCCTACCTCCACAGCTCTTGGTGTAGCTAACCAAGATTCTTTCCACGTGTTCTGCTGGTTCAATTCACAACCCCCAATTCCCTGTAAACTCCCCTTATTTTTCCAGTGGGAACTCAACATCTCTCCAGACAGGTAATTATTGCCCTCGACGGATACCAACAATATTTCTGCTCATGCAACTGTCTCTTAATCTATCTCATTTCCTAGGATCTGTATAAGTGTGTGTATACATCTGTGTTGTTTGACTGAGAAATAATTCTTTCAGCAAAGAAGCTACTTTATTACTGAGACTAGCCTCCTTGCTTATTTTCTGGTTTGTCTGGAAGAGGCAGGACCTCTGTATAAATTGATGGTGACCCGCTTTGCTTATTGCCAATTAATAATAATCTATAATTCCCCAATATTAATAAGAAAACAAGGCAATTTAGCTGACAGTTGCCATAAGTCAGCTGTGGCTTGATGGCAAAAGAGAAACAAAAGGAAATAGGCGCAAAGCCACCTGGCAGAGGAGATACAACTGGGCGAACTGGACCGATGGTCTGTGTCTGCGCAGAGCAGCTTCTGATGTGTTGCTCCCGCAGCTTTGCTTGGAGGCAGAGCCCACGCTTACATTTCCGTTCCAGACACCTCCAGGATTATGGACCCATGTTCTGGTTTGGGTAGAAGAGAGCTCCGTGTTCTCTGCTCTGATTGCCACAGGTGTCCTCCCCACAGTGCTCCAAAGAACATTGGCCAGGGCTTCGTAATGATGCGCCCACTGTTTGAAATCATGTACAACCTAGAGGCTTTGCACCTGGCTTCATCTGCCACCACCAGGGAGTGACGCCCCCACACTTCCCCTTAGCAGGGCTCTCCTCCTTGCACAAAACCCAGCACATTGGAGCCACTGACAAAGCCACCTCCATTTGGTAGCTATAGCAATGAATGCCTGAGTCCAGAAATCAATAAGTGTAATTATAATGAATATAAAACCACTGGGGTCTAACCAGATAGTCCTGCGATGATGCCTGCGATTGGCTGCTGCTGTTCTTTTAGCTGGCCGGCACTCAGAAAAGGGGGGGATGCCCCATTTTGCTGGGAAGGACGGGAGGGAAGATGGGGACACTGGGGACAGAGGGCCATTCCTTCATTAGCAGGGGCGTTGAGTTTTTAAATCCCCGGGGGGGGCGGGGGCTCTTTCGTGCGCGCGCGCAAAGCGCGCGCGCACACACGGGACCATGTCCCGGCCGCGCTTTTTTTGCCCCCCCGCCCGGCAGGCCTGGTTACTTACCGACTGCTTGGGGCGGTCGCTGAGCCAGCGGGCCGTGGCGGCGCACTTCCCCCCAACGCCAGGCTGCCCGCAGCCCAGAGCCAACGCCAGGCTGCCCGGCTGCTGCCCCAGCCCCAGAGCCCGCGCTGGAGGTAAGGAGGGGAGCCCGGCTGGGAAGGAAGATTCCCCCCGAGGGCGCAGAGGGGACCTAGCTCTCCATGCGCGCTCCGTGCATAATGCTGGCCGCGGGGGAGCGGGCGGGGAGAGCAGCGCTGACCCAGCTTCCCACGTGGGTGCTGGGATGGGGTCGGGGAGGCTCGGGCTTGCTTCCACTTCTAGCTTCCCTGAACCGTGCGCCCTGGAGGGCCCCCACTGCGCCCAGGCAGGCAGTGACGCGTGCCTGACATTCCCCCAGAGGGCGCCTGGCTTTGGGCGAAGGACGCAGCCGCTGCACGCTGGGTACAGGATCCTGGGCCCGCCCATCGTGCCGGCTCTTGCCCTCCCTCCACCCCCCCTCCTCCGCAGCTGCCTTCTGCCGGGCTCCCGGCGGCCCTCCCCGCCTCCCCCATGGGCGGGCGCTCCATTTTCCCGGGGGAGGCTGAGCCCCCCCCGGGAAATTTCGGGGGAGGCTCGAGCCCTCGAGCCCCCCCGTAGTTGACGCCTATGTTCATTAGGTAAGTATCCTTAACAACTAAGAGAGTGACAGATTAGGACGGCACTGCAACTACTGATGCCATCTTGATTTTTTGTAATAAAAGGATTTCATAGCCTGCATTCAACAAATAAAGTCCATTGATTGTGCAACACAGGCCCAATCTGCATCTAGCATTCTCTCGGCTGTTTTATCAAACCCACACTGGAACAGAAAAAGATGCGGCTCAAAACCACATTCAAATACCCCAGGCCAACGCCGTACTGACTGCAGAGTCACCCCTGAACAGCCACAAAACAGCCATAAATCTATGCAGAGAGCCACCATAAAACTGAGAGATCAAACGAAGTGAAAGCGGCATGCAGTCCGGACACTGCCATAAAATTCGACAATCAATCAAAGTGAAAGTGGCAGGCAATGCAGGTGGGAATTTCTGTCCCAGCATGGGTTTGGTTAAGACAGTGGAGCGAATGCTAGATTCAGACTGGGCCTTAGAGGAGCAGGCCCGCAGAAGATTCAGATGCTATACTGACGGCCTCTCCCAGAGATGAAGAAACTATGGCTCCTACTTCATTGTTTGGGTCATTAGTTGCAGTTTCAGGAATAACATCAGTAAGAAAACTTTGCGGTAAAGTATCAGTAGTACTTGCCAGTGGTAAAAACTAATTAGATGTAGGGATCTGAAAGGTTTGTTGAGAGAGTTAGTTGACAGGAAAAAAATCTCCAATCATTGATTGGACATAGGAGAAAAAAACCTCCTCCATTTCTCTTCTGTGTTTATGAGGTCTCATAATTTTTTGTTATCAAAGAGCAGAGTTGCAAGTAAATAGAAAGATAAGAGTATAACAATATCTCACAGAAATTCCACAGTTTCTCACATCAAGATTTAAACTTTAAAAAGAATTTAGAAGCCTCAACGGGCCGCCAGCCACTACAGCAAGCCGACAAAACGGCAATAATCCCACTCCTATGGGTCTCCAGTTTTTAATGTAAAATTTCAAATGATAAAAATTACAACTCATTGGTATTTACCACTGATTTGACTTCATAGAACAAGTTCAACAAATTTCCGTTGTTGTACCAGGAAGTGTGGTCAGTTGGGTGACTTTTTTCACATATGGTGGTTTTGCCCAATCATCGTTTCCTTTTGGAAACAGGTTCATCAACAGATTTTTTAAATTACACATGTAAAAATAGATTTTCTACTTTGTAGGTAACAAAAATATAATGAGTTAATTTCCATGTAACTTTCCACAGCAAGAAATACAGTAGCCACTTACTGGAAAAATCCTTTGCCACCCCTCATTGATTCTTGGTTTAATTGTATGCAGTCTTATTTTATTATGGTAAAGATCACTGTCGGCACTCTCCAACCATACTCGGAGAAAGTCCACAATAATTTCGTGGCAACTTGGTTTCCACTAATCCAATTTCTGTCTGAACAGGATACTATTTTGAATACTCCAGTTTAGAAAGGTATGATTTTTTTTCTAATCTTGGCCCAAACCTGTATTTTTTTCCTTCTTTTTTGTTGTTAAAATTTGGAGGTTCTTATGATGTATTTAAACTTGTGTAATGAATTTATATGTATTATGCATCACTGGGTCTTCTGAGATACAATAATCCACAATTTCATTAATTCTTTTCAAAAGTCCCTTTATAGGGGGCGTGGCTAGGCAGCTGATAATGGTGGGTGCTTAGCGATCTTGCTCTCCCACCTTCCTTTGCTTTCAACCCTTCTACCCCTCCAGCGTCCTCACCGACTTACCAGGCAATGGGCAAAACAAACAACTCAAAGTCAAAGAAAACTCAGGAGACACCACAATCCATAAAAAACTACTTTCAAAAGGACAACTCTATGAAGATGCCAGGCCAAGACCCACCTCAACGCAACAAAATGGTCAATGCTGAAGGATCCGACGATGAAGAGGACACCATGCTTTCCCATCAGGAATTTTTATCAACAATTCACCAACTCAAAGACAACATAGCCAACAAAATTGATGCAGCAATTAAGGCGCAATTAAACCTCTTTCCAACGAACTTAAAGCAATAACGGAAACCCTGGCAGAGGTCTCCCGGGCTGCAGAATCAGCATTGGAAGCGGCCACCACTGCACAAGAAGATATTCAACACCTGCAAGCCTCAGAAGGGTGGACTAAAAACAAAATCATGTCACTTGAAAATAAAATGAAAGAACAGAACGTTAAATTTAGAGGGATCCCGGAATCCTCGGAGGGTGAGTCGAGAGCTATTTTTTTTTATTATTTCTTGGGCAGCTGGAGCTAGAGGATGGAGTGGCCCCTCTCATAGATAAAGCCTACCGAGTTTGCCCAGCCACAGCACAGAATGAAAAGGTCCCCAGAGACATAGTGGCTATTTTTCCAGACAGCAAGACAAGGGAAGCCATACAGAAGAAAGCCAGAGAGGGAAATGGTCTTACTTTTCAGAACTCCTGGGTCCAAGTTCTGCTAGATCTTTCAACTGAGAACCTGCAGCCTAGAAAGGCCCTTAAGCCTATAAGATCCAAATTAATGGAACATAAGATCCGGTACCGATGGCTGTCTCCCTGTAACCTTATGGTAAACCACCAAGGACTACGTCTGTACGCAAACAACCTGACAAGCGGCTATAAACTCCACTCATCGCTTGCTATACCCCATGACGGTCCAGAACCAATTCCCACTAAAGAACCAGAAACTGACTCCCGGAAACCCTTCCAGAGATGGCAACAAGTCAAACAACAAGCCCCACCTTGACCAAGGGACATGGTTTGATCTTTAGTTGTTATATAATAGCCAGGCTTAACCGCAGATTTATTTCTAGCGATTTAAGTCAAATAGAGTCTTCTAACTGAGTCCAGAAATAAGAGACTTTGATGTGCTATATACTAGTTTTCAGCTAAATTATTTTATACCATGGTGTTGTTTTAAACTATGATGCATAATAAGGAACTTTAATTAATCTATACCTTAAATAGATTACACACGTTTTAAACATGCTTAGCTCAGGGCAGCATATGATATTTAAATTATACTGCCCCTTTTACTTCTTACTTCTTGTTTATAGTAATAAGGTGCTGTAAACCTATTTTTTCTAAATTTTTAAGTATTTTGTTTAAAACGAACCTTGACTTTAACGTCCTGTTATAAGCAAACTGTTATAAGTAATTAACTTTTTCTTTTTTAATAGCTCAATAGAGAGAAACTAAATTAGGTTGAGCCATAAGATTTAGAAACTTTTTAGTGGTAATAGAAGTGTTCGGTTTAACCATAGATGTCTTATAACCTTGGTTGACTTATATTTAAGTTTTAATCTCTAAAAGGTGAAGTAACCTTTCCACCTAACACAGCTTTGTATGTTATAAACTTTACATTATAAGGAATAACCTCTAAAAGGTGAAGTAACTTTTTCACCCAACACAGTTTAGTGTATTATAAACTATAAACTATAAAGAATAGCCCCCTTTTCTTTTAATAAGTGGTTAATTAGCACATTATGGATATTTAGGGGCTGAAGTTTAATTGCTTTTTATTTACTTTTTGAATGCCTGAAAGGAAGGTGGGGGAAATAATGTTGTGATCTCCCCCTATAGTTTAATAGTGGGCTGCATTTAGTTAAGCCCACTAGCCCAAGCCCTATTTTGGGGAGGGCAGGCTTGAATAAATACCGTTTTGGAAAGAGTATATTATTTTTATTGGATAGCAGTTATTACATGGTTGAAATGTTGAAACTATTTAGAGTCACAAGTTTTATTTTTCTTTTAACATGGTTAAATGAAGACATATTTTTCTTTACTCCTCTGACTTACATCTTGAGAAACAGACAAGAGCAGTGTTGCACTTTTCAACAGTATTACAAATTTTACTTTCAAGTAGACCTACTGTGGCCTCGGTCAAAGAAGCCCAGACTGATCCGATTCGCCAATCTTCAGAGATGTGGGAACTATTCTTTGACTTCACCCTGAGATTATAGGATATTAAATGAATAACCCATTGAAAATATTATCCCTCAACTGTAGGGGTTTGAATAACAAAATCAAATTCAAAAAATTGTCCTCTAACCATATTACATCCAGATGTCTTGTTTTTACAAGAGACCCATCTAAAAAATCCAGGTGACACTATTTTGAAGTCAAAATGGTTTGCTATTCAATATCATGCCTCTGGAACCTCAAAATCTAGAGGAGTAGCCATTTTGTTTTCTATTCAGTGCTATTTCAATGCCAAGTCAAAAAAATAGATCCTCAGGGCCGCTTCCTATTTTTAAAAGGCCTCCTAAATAATAAACAATTCCCCCTGGCATCCATATATGATGTGGGCCAAGAAACCTATATTTAACAGACCTTAAACAAACTACATGATTTTCAGGATTGGCAGTGATCTTAATTGCATCAATGATACCTTCTGGGATAGATCCTACAAACCAGGCCAGGATAAAAAATACAACTCAGAGAAGAAGCAACCTTCCCTCCTCCAAACATTATTTGACCACTATAACTTTTGTGATGTATGGCTGTTACACCATCCAGGAATGAAGGACTATACATACTTTTCTCCAAGGCACAACATTTTTACTCTAATTGACTTTTTATAATTTTCTACTTCTCTTCTTTCTCAGGACTCGCAGATGGAAATAGGTCTGAGAACCCTTTCTGACCATGCATGGACAGAATGCCAGTTATTATTAGACACAGAAACTCAAGGCCCACGTTTTTGGTCATTAAACAAAGCTATTTTATTTAATCAGCACGGACATGCACGGACATTTTATTTAATATGCACGGACATAGAGCAAACCATTTCAGAATATTTTGAGATAAATTCCAACTGTGGCATTCCATCGAATGTAGTTAGGGATGCCATGAATACAGTAGTCTGAGGGAAGATAATATCTCTCACTTCAGCCTACAACAAAGCAAGGAATAAATTAACATTTGAACTCATACAGAAAATCAAAATTCTAGACGACAAACACAAAATTTCAGGCTCAAAAATGTTTATAGAACCCTTTTAATTGAAAGGAAAAAATTGGAGGCTATTGAAACTACTCAAGTCCAGAAGCGGCTGCTTCTTCTCAAATGTAAATACTGGTACCGCCACTCAAAATCCTTAAAACTAATATCATGGAAACTTAAGAAACAACAGTTTTCATGAAAAGTAAACACAATAAGAGACACTGCAGGAAATCTGCAGACTACAACCAAAGCCATTCTTCTTCAAGTTTTTTCAAAGTTTTATCAAAATTTATACACAACCAAGAATCCTTCAAAAGAAGAAATTAAAAACTATTTAGAATTGAACAATTTAGTTCAGAAAACAACCCCCACTCATAGAAAGTATATGGATGAGGAAGTAACAATCCAGGAAATAAAACAGGCCATCACACAACCAAAAACTAACAAAACCTCAGGCAGAGATGGCTACCCTGCTGAGTTTTATTAAAAAATTGAGGAGCAATTGGCAAAACCTCTACAGTATACCTGCAATTTCTTGTTACAAACAGGAGGCATACCTGGTCTCAATCCAGGATAATAGTCCTCCATAAATAAAAGACAAAGACGCACTATCCCCCAAATCCTATAGGCCTATATCACTTTTAAACAGTGATTATACATTTTTTGCCACAGTTCTAATGAATAGACTGAATAGTTTTATAGGGCAATATATCCACATCAATCAAACAGGTTGCGTAGGATGTGGTGTCAATTTTAATTGTGTATTCTTATACTGTATTTTTATATTGTAAACCTTTGTTGTAAAGGTATTTTATGCTGTTAGCCGCCTTGAGCCGGTTCGCTGGCAAGGCGGGATATAAATATAATTAATAAATAAATAAATAAATAAATAATCCTGGCACGTAATATCACTGATAATATTCATAAAACAATTGGCCTTATTCACTATAGTAAAAATCAACTGAAAGATACTTGTCTTATAGTGCTGGACATAGAGAAGGCGTTCGACAAGGTTGAGCCTGAATTTTTAACATCAGTTCTAAAAGAAATGAATTTTGGCCCTACTTTCCAAAGAATAATCCGTGCCTTATACCAGTCCGCTGTCAGGTTCCCTGTCATGTTTTGCTTCCCTATGTCTATCTCGGTTACAGGTCCTGGCGGGAGATCGGCATCAGCTTCCGTTCTGACGGTTCCTTCCCCCCCTCCCCCCTTCTTCACTAGAATGAGCTCAGATATTTTGCTAGACTCATGTTATCTCTGTTGCTGCACTTGTAACCTTGGGCAACTGGGCCTCCGCTTTTCCAGGTGTCTTTTGCGTGGGAATGCATGTAGTAAAAACCACAGGGCCGGGGATGGGAAAGTAGCTCTGCTTATGTGCCTTTTTCCTGAGAAAGTAACGGTAGTACATTCTGGTGCTTGACTGATCTTTTTTCATTGGTACTCGCGTTTTTACTCTAGTTTGAATTGACTATATCAATTCCTCCTCTTCTGTATCTGGTATCACTAACAACGCAAGTGTTTCCTGAAAGACCATTAAGAAATAAAGACTTTGTTTTGAACTACAAGGCCTGACTTATTGGATCTAATCAGAAGTCTCACATCCGCTTTAGCCCATATAGCTCTTAATAATGAAACATCCACAAACTTTCCACTTACAAGGAGTACTAGGCAGGGCTGCCTGTTGTCGCCTCTCTTATTTGCAATATCAGTAGAACCTTTGGCTACCAGAATACGACAACTGAAAGATATTCATGGCATTACAATGAGTCAATCAGAATATAAAATCAGTCTATTTGCGGATGATTTTGTTCTATATGTATCACAACCCCAACAATCACTACCATTGATAGAAAAAACAGTCTCCCAATTTGCTTTACTTTCTGGTCTTCAAGTCAATCAATTTAAAACAATTTTGTATCCGATAAGTCTTACTGAAAGCTTCCAATTATATATAAAGTCTACATATGCTTACCATTGGATAACATCTTACTGGCCATATTTGGGAATTAAAATCCCACTAAATTTGAAAGACTTATTTAAAATCAATTATGACACAGTAAGATCTTATGCAAAAACTCTACTAGAACAGTTGCACCATGAAAATTTAACATGGTTTGAGAGAATATCTTCTATTAAATCATTTCTTTCCCCCAAATTATTGTATCTTTTTAGACCTCTTCCCATCCAAATCCCAAATCTGCAATTTAATAACTGGCAACATGACTGGAATTCTTTTATTTGGAGTTATGGTAAACCAAGAATACGCTTCACAACACTTCATAGACCTATCAAATGAGGAGGCCTAGCACTCCCTGACCTTAAATTTTATTATGAGGCCACAGTACTGTCTACGATAATTCAAATATTGAATTTGGTACTCCTCCAGAGTGGGTGCTAATAGAAGAACAATTTTTGCAATCCAAGAATTATAGAACTGCATTATGGAATAAATTGCCAGAGCAGTCAGCTAAATTGCCCCACCACCCATATTTGCAGGCACTGATCAAGGTATGGAGTTCAAAACATAAAATATTAGCGCCAGAAATATCACTGGCTTCCACATATTTTGGGCAACCCTGGTTCCCTCTGGCACAAAGTGATTTCTCGTTTTGATTGTGGAAACAACCACAAATGTCTATCCTTTATGAGTTAACTCATAAACACAGTTTGCTCCCAAAGACAAAGTTAGATGCATTAGCTAATGCTTCCCTGCCTTGGTTTGAATACCTGCAATTACAGTATTTATTTAGCACTCCAAAAATACAACAAGCTCTCAAGAGACCCTTAACAAGATTTGAGACGTTATTATTGACCCCAACAGAGGTGGGGAAAGGGCTTATAGCAAAAACTTATAAATTTCTTATAGACCTGGACCCTTCCAATTTACCTTTTTATGTAGCCTCATGGTCCCAAGCAATAATCCAGCTGTGGAGTCTTGTGAGCAAAAATTCTACTTTGTGAGCTCCTGGCATTGAAGTTGTGAGTGAGCCAAGATTTGGCTGCTGCATAAATTAGTTTGCTCTGGAGTCATCTTTCCTGAGCTAAGACAAAATGTATGAGCCAGAGGCTAAAAAACTGTGAGCTAGCCCACACTAACTCAGATTAGAGGGAACACTGGTCCCAAGATATTGGGACAGAATTAGCAGAATCCTCTTGGGAAAATATTTGTTCATCTTATGCATCAACTTCTACCTGTATTAACATTCAACAACAAAACTTTAAATTATTAACAAGATGGTACCTTACCCCCCTTAAGCTCCACTGAATCAACCCCACCATATCACCAATGTGTTGGAGAAGATGTGGTCTGGTGGGATCCTATATTCATTGTTGGTGGGAGTGTAAAGTGGTAAAAGTTTTTTGGGAACAAGTGCTAGAACAAATAGAATTTCTTATGGGCTATGTTATTCCAGCAAACCCTGCTATAATACTTCTTAACCACTGGACCGACATCCCTTTATCTAGAAGTCAAAAAGAACTCATGACTCTTCTATTGTCCGCTGCGAAAACCACAACTACAGGAAGTTGGAAAAGTAATGTCCCATTATCAATCAACATCTGGTATACAAAAGTATGGGACCACTTGGTAATGGATAAAGTGTCTGATAAATTGGCAAGTTTGGACCCTTCAACATCAGTATATACTTTTTATAGTTGCTGGTTTTCACTGATGGAGACACTTGAATATACTCTTAAAAGAATAAGTACAACTCAACGAACTCAGTATTATAATTTTATACGCAGTGCAAAAGAGGAAAATACCTCATTGTTATGTGACAGTATGTCTTCAAAGTTTGTATTTGTTGATTTGTGTCTTCAAGTTATTATTGTAATTGTGAGAAAAGTTATAAAATAAATAAAAAATAATAAAACAAAAGCTCCTTTATAGAAATAGTTTGCTGATCAATAGAATATAATCCCATTAATGTTTTAGCTGGACATTTGAGCAGAACCAATACAGACTGATGTGAAGTTTACAAACACCATCACTAGTTTTGGTAGCTTATAAGAGATTTAAATTTATTGCCTCTTCTCAAAAGAATGGTTGCTGGAGATTTGCTAGAATGGAGACAATGAGAGGTCAGACAGTATGTCGAAATCTTTGCAGTCATGAAAATCAAGGATGTATCTTAGGCAGTTTTCCTTGCATCGCTCACTGTATATATTATACTGCTTTTGATCCACTGTTCTTCAGTTTAGTCATCCTTGTTTGAGTGTACATACAGTTTTCCTCATGTATTTTCTAATTTTGTAATCCACTTTTTATTGCATTGTTTGTATATTCTATTGCATTATTTGTATGTACACTGTTTATATTACATTGTTATTAAATTAAAAAAATAACCTGCATTCAAAACCTTGTTCAAAGTGTCTAACAGAAGCTGACCAACAATAATTTTTATTTTTTTTTAGAAATGGGAAATTGTATTTGTTTATTTGTAGTTTATTTAGTTTATCCTCCCCGCCCAGCACAAATATTCACAAACTAAAGAACAAATAATTACACTTGGGGAGGGGACACACAACTCACCAACAGAAAACAAGCAGGAGAACACCAAAGAAGAATAAATGTATAACATAACTACATTTCAGCAACTCCTAGAAGGGTGCCCTCCAACAGTTTCCTTGGTGCTCACTGCCTCCTTTCCCAAAGCAAAGAGCCAACCCTGGCTTTCCTGAACTTAACTGGGGCAGGAGGTCCTTTACCTCAGGAGGCATCTGGCTTCTCAGCTCCTGTGGCAGCCATTTTGTGGTTGGGCACTCTCCCATGGCAGCCATTTTGTGGTACCACCTGCTCTCAAAATCTAAACGCACTCACAGGCTCAACAACATTGGGGATCCTATTCAATATGAACAGTAATACAACAAAGAGCCAGAGCAAACCAAAGGCCAGGACTGGGAAGAAAAAACAAGTTGGAAGAGTTGGCGGGGAGGGGGGTTAATGGAAAGACAAATCAGGTAAATAATTATAAACAAATCAGGAGAACTAAAAGCCTAGAGACACAGAAATGTCCTATCCTGCCACCAAAAGGCTAATAGATTAAAAGTGTTTGATTGGAGCAAATACTGCAGAATACAGAACATCAGAACAGCAGTGTGGGTCTAATGCACAAACACAAAGTCTGATGGCACTATGTACTGAAATCCACTTTAAATGTGACATTGGCAGGCAAGAACTCACCCTTGTGTTCCTGTACATGCTCAGCTAAATCAAGATGGGTAGCCCTGTTAGTCTGTAGCAGTAGAAAATAGGAAGAGTCCAGTAGCACCTTAAAGACTAAGAAAATATGTGGCAGTAGATCTTTATGTGGCAGACACACTTTAATTTATGGTAAATGAGGCCCCGAGTTTGACAGGTAGGAGCTTTCATGAGTCACTGCTCACTTCTTCAGATACAGCTAGAATGGGAGTCCATCTGCCCTCTTTATTGGAAAGTGGAGTGATTTCAGATGCCGAATGACATTAGCAGGCAAATGACAATAGCAGGTGAATGACTGATGAAAGCTCATACCCTGCCACATATTTTGCTAGTCTTTAAGGTGCTACTGGACTCTTGCTCTTTTCTAATGCTCACCTGAATCCTTCTGGCCCACCAGAATTACAGCCTAACAGATTTATTGTGGCAGCAGCTTTTGTAGATGAGAGCACACCTCATCAAATGCATGAAGTGTGCTCTCTGTGAACAGATACATAAACACAGGCTGGCATAGAGAGAAAGACTTGTAAACAACGGGTGTCAAAAGGCAAAGAAATGCAAGAAGACCAGCCTTTGACACTTCTACCCAAAGCTCAAGATAAGAACAACCAGTTCACAACTGCAGTGGTTGGCACTAATGCAACCTTTGCTGACATCTGAAGTTGCAAGACCTACACATATTCAGATCGCTCTTTATACATCACTGTAGCAAGCCCTCTGCCATGGCCCTTGAAAATTACACGTAAAACAAGCCAACATTGAGACAGACCTCTGGTTCATCTACCCTTGTGCTGCTGACTCTGACTGGCAGCAATTCTCTGCCACAGATCTTTCCCAACACTGGCTACCAGAGATCGTTCAGCTGATGATGCCACCCACTGAAGCTTGGATTTTGTGCACGCAAGGCCTGTGGCTCAGTAGAAGAGCCTCTGCTTTGCATTCCAAAAGGTCCCAGGTTCAATCCACAGCACCTCCAGGACCAGGTAGTATATGGTGTGAAAGCCTTCGACCAGAGACCCTGGAGAGCTGCTGCCAGCCTGAGTAGACAATATGGACCCTGATGGTCTGATTCTGTACAGGGCAGCTTCATGTGTGTTCACGTGTGTGTGTTCTTGTGCTCAATCACCAAACCACAGTTCCTCCAAAAGAGAGACATCTGCCAGTACTTGGTGCTGGAGTTTAGGCTTAAAGTCTGCCAAGCATATTGCTCCTGCAACATCATATCCAAATTTATGGCTATTCCTTAATTACACTGCAGGAATGTCCACTGTCTAAACATCACTTCTCAACTTCTTTTATTTCTGACTGACAGTGCTGAGGTCCACATATAGTTCAGAAGTGCAGCTTTTCTTTCTAAACTGTAGTTCTGACAGATTCCACTTTCAACTTTAAAAAACTTTTAAATTCCTAACCAGCAATAACTAAGCTATATATTTAGAGGGCAGCAGCTTGCTCTCTCTCTCTTTCTCTCTCTCTCTCTCTCTCACACACACACACAAAACACACAGAAAGAGAGAGAGCTTTTGGTAATACTTCTTTTAATGAAGCAAAGAAATTGATGATTCTAATCTCATAAATATACCCAACAGAATAATCCCACGTGCTAAGCAAGTTCTACTTAAAATAGAAAAAGGCAGGAATCCAGTAGCACCTTAAAGACTAACCAAATATGTGGCAGGGGAGGCGCTTTCATGAGTCACTGCTCACTTCTTCAGATACACTCTGAAGAAGTGAGCAGTGACTGATAAAAGCTCCTACCCAGTCACAAATTTGGTTGGTCCTTAAGGTGCTACTGGACTCTTGCTCTTTTCTGCTGCTACAGACAGACAGACTAACATAGCTACCCATCTTGAGCTACTTAAAATACTTTAGGTTCTTAAAGCAGTTAGGCTGAGGTTTGCTTTAAAAAAAAACCCAAACTAATAGGCTTCTCTAACTACGCAGAAAAAGGATACGGTGCCTCTTCCCCAAGGACGTGCTTGAGGTGTCCCACAAAAGAAAACAAAACAAAAATGAGATGCCGAAATCAGAAAAGCAGCAGCATAAGAATTATCAAGCCGTAAAAACGAGCCAAGGGCACAACTGCGGCATAAAACAATATTCAGCAGCCTCAAATAATTTCCATAAATCAGCCCTCATGCTCATAGCATGGAAGATAAAGAAGATGCATCCCCCACCCCCCTGGTTAAAAGCTTGAGTAAAGCAAAATGCTTTGGCCTAGTGCCTGAAGGTAGATGCCAGGCGAACCTCAAGCAAGAGAGAGTTCCAAAGGCGAAGGAGAAGGAAAACATGTCCTTTCTCCTTTAAAATGTTAGCAGGGGAGTGGGGGGGGGGGGCGTTTTGATAGCCAAATAGAGTGGAGGCTAAAGGAGTAAAAAAAAAAAAAAAAACCCCAATCTTTCCCAAGGCAAACTGAGGTTGCATGAGCCAGCAATTTACGTTTTGGGTATGGAACAAAGGAATGGGTTCAAATGCCCACTCTACCTTGGGCGGCTTCTTGTCCTTCCCTCATAGGGCCCTTGGGAGGATAACAGTGAAACCACCTATGGTGCCACCAGCTCCTTGGAAGGAGGGTGGGATTCAGATCTACCCCAGCCCGTACCAAAGGCGCACGTGGACCCAGTGAGCTGTGAGGCAGGGCTCTATCCACGGTGCTGAAGCGGCTGCCTCTGAAAAGCTGTCTAGTCGAAGCAATGTAGGGGGTCGGCTAAGCACGACCTGAAGGCCTTGGAGATTAATATTTCGGCTTTCCAGCATCTGAAATTAATTTCAGATTTCAGATGAGATCTCTAATTATAGAGCTTCTTTCTCAAGCTTATGGTCTACATAATTAGCCTTCTAATAGGACACTGTCACAGATTAATTCGTGGCTTTGTGAAATCTAAGAGCAGGCAGCTTCCCGGAAGTGTGAATGACTTGCCTGCAAGAGGACCCTGACATCATCTGCACAAATGCTTTGCACAGACCCCTGCATGGACAGAACAGCGCTAAGTAACTGGATTCCACATGCATTGCGATGGATACATGGCCTTACTGCCACAGGTCTCTAGGAACTGGACCGTACGGCAGCTGTGAATGAGCACGGTCACAGTCGTGCAGCTTTCGAGAGACAGACTGTTCACTATAAAGGTTCTGGGGATGAGCCTTGAAAGCTGGAGACCTCATAAATCCTAGCATGGCCAGTTCCAAGTAGATAGGTGACCATGTCAGGGCACCAACAAGACAAAACTGTTGGACCTGCAGGCAGGCCAACTAAAACTCCTCCCACCAGTGTGATGTGTGTATGTACCTTTAAGGAGCTGGCTTTCCATTCCATTGGATGTATTCAACCAACTCAACCCTGGCACAGAGATGCATGGAGAGGGGAACATTTTGCTTGCCCAGCCTATGCTTGGCTGTCTTCTGACCGGGAGCAGTTAGAGCACTACAGAACGCAACTGTGCCTTATGATGGGTTTACACTATTCCATCTCCACTGACCCATCAGCAGCTGGAAACAAGCCACTTCCACTGACTGGGCCATTTACTCCTGGGACGTGGATCTCAGTTTCTTCTCTGGTGTGCAGTGCAATGTTTAGCATTCATTTATTTGATGCCCTCGTATCCCACACTCTCCATCAAATATTCTCACAGCAGCCAATTAAGAACAGAAGAGGACACGAAACCAGCAGCGTAGGAGAATCTATATCAGAGGCCATTAAAGGCAGGTGAATCCATGGATAGCAATGCTTAAGAGCCTAAAACTATGCTTAAGAGTAGCTGAGATTTTTTTTAAAAACTTCATGGGTGGCTCAGAATAATAAAAAGTGTTTTTTTGCCTAGTGCCAGGTGTTTGGTGAAAGAAGTGTGAGGAAAGTTCCAGAGTATGGGTGCCACAATGGAAAACATCATCTCCCCGGTGAGACACTTTGCTTCCCTCTGGCCACAAGGGGATGCTGAGCAGGCTTTGTGCCAAAGGTTGCAACTGATGGGCTGGACTGTCATGTGTCTTGGAACCCAGGCCTCCTATCTCAAACACATGATGCTGCCTTAGACTGAGACAAACCACCAGTCTATCAAAGTCTACTCTGACCAGCAGTGGCTCTCCTAGATCTCAGGAAGAGGACTTTCACATCACCTGTCCCCTTGCTCCTTTTCACTGGAGATGATGGGGATTGAACCTTGGACCTTCTGCATGGAAGGCAGATATTCTACCAGTGAGCCACAGCCTTTCTATCCTTCTGTGTGCCTAGTGTATTTTAATCCTGCCTTTCCTCCAAGCTGCTCACGGAGACATACATGGCTCTCCCCTCCCCACCTGATCCTCACAAACACATGGAGAAGGAAGGGAGGGACCATGATTGGCCCAAGCTTAGCCAGTGAGCTTCATGGCAGAATGGAGATTTTCAGTGGAGACACCGGAATGATGCACCATTTTCCAAATGTAGCCGCAGCAATGCTCTATACAATGGTTATTTTTAATGCCAGCTTTCCTAATAATCCCTAGAATTGCACTTGTCCTCTCTCACTGCTGCTTGACACTGAATTGAGAGAAAAGGGAAAGAAAACAGACAGAGGGAATTGAACAAAACCAGAAATGCCGGTCCAAAGCACAAGCAAGGGCAGACCTTCTGTCCAGCGCCTGGTACCCATCCCTAATCTTTATGGACAACCCTGCCCAAAGCACATCACCAGCATCCAGACAGGGATGTACTGACGTTGCAGTGGCTTGTCTCAGTGGTGTTTTATGACAAGTGTCGGATTTCAGCATTCACAACAAATCTTGTGTTCATTCCCTGCACCCTCGTTCACCTCTCAGGGTCTCTTTACTGCCTTTATCCCTGTGCTCATGCTGTTTTCCAAAATTCCACATGCAGCCAGCCCAGAAGCAATCTAAACCCCCCCATCCTGACCTAATTTTGAGAAGGCATATTGTCTGGCTTCAGTGTAACAGCTGCAAGTCCACAGTGGTTAAAATGCTGCCGGGATGTCTAGCCAAAGCTCTGATAACTTTTTGGCCAGGGGCCACATGTTCTGAGTACTCAGATCCCCTGACTCCACAGAAAGGATCTACATGGACATCTCTGTCACGTTTTGTATCCCGCTCTTTCTCCTAGGAGCTCACAGCAGTGCACAATCCTCCCCCTCCTCTGGTTTGTCCTCATAACAACCCTGTGAAGTAGGTTAAACTGAGAGACCGTGCCCGACTCAAGGTCACCTAGCAAGGTTTGTGGCCAACTGGGGAAAGCCCAAGCCCCTCAGATCAGGGCCAGCACTGTGGCTCTCACTGTGACCTGGGAGGCCACCCATTCACATTTTCTCTCCTCCACAGCCTCACTGAGTGGCCTTTGGCATGCCACCTCTCTCGTGCTGCCATTGTGAGGAAGAGCCTGCAGGGCCATTGTAAGCATGGCTGCGATATCTGCAGAGTGCCTTAAATGCGGCCACAGTGCCAGCTATGACCTTAAGGGACAGCACTAATGGCAGCTCCAGACACCCTTCAAACACAATCCCGGGGGGGGGGGGGGGGGGACAGGATCAAACACAGTCTTGCGAGGGAAATAACACACCCGTGTAAGTGAATTAACTAAACTGGCTTCCAAAGGGTTAATGCCTGATCCTGGGAGGAGGGAGGTATCCTCGGTGGCTTCCCCTTTCGGTGCTGGAAATCAAGGGAAGAAGGCAAGCCCTACTTGGGGGTGGGGGACAATAATTGCATTTCCTCAAGAACACATCTGGCAAATGGCCGCTCCGGCTTCCCAACCTACGTGACTGCAACGGTGTCATTCTCACAGCGGCCACGTCTGTTCCACATTCATCTCAGGCATTAAAACCCCATCCATCTCTGCTGAATGCGCTGTCACTGATTAGGAATTTAATTACTGTTACACACACTGGAGCCTTTTAATTTTTCCCCTCCTTAAAACAAATCAGAGAAGGTCTGTTTGGTTTATCTTCTTACAGGCCCAGGAGAAATAAAAGGGGGGAGGGGGAGAGACACCAGTTGGTGGCTATGCAGCGTGTCTTCCAAATAATCAGGACTGAAAAGGTCTCTGGGAACAACTCTGTCCAGCGGGTTTCCACTGCATTTCAGGAACACGAAGTGGGCAGAGACTTTGTTCTGTTCAGGTAGGTGTCAGGCACCGCCTGCTTGCCTTTGCACAGGTAACAGGATTGGCAGCCAGAGCGCTGGGATATAAATCCCTCCAGAAGGGAGACTGCCAGCGTCTGCTTACTGTCTTCTGTGCTTTACTGAAATGCGCACAGCCCGCCTTGCCGCCCATGAACCCCACACAGTGGATCGCAACAAATGACCAAATGCTACCTGGAGAACAGCAGTGACCAAAACCCCAGCATAAGAAGAAGAAAAATAGAAAAGCAGCTGCATGGAGTATTACAAGCTACCGGATGGCCAAAGCTCTCAAGAAGAAGATTCCTTTACTCTGGTTCTCAAATACCTGCAGGCGGAGGGGGAGCCACACCTCTTCTAGGGGAGACTTCTACCATCTTTTATTTTATTTGTCTAGCAAATTTCTAGACTGCCCTTCCAATTCACAGATGGGCTTACAAATAAACAGTGTAGAAAACGCAACTGCAGTCTAAGTCAGACGCAGCAGTTGAGACTTAGTGCAGTGCTGGAGTATCCTCTAAGGGCTTTCAGGACAAATATATCTCCTGAAAGCTGCAGACCAATAGCAATGCACCTTCTGACATCACCGTTTGGGAAAGTGCAGTGGAAGGGAGCCCCTCCCCCAAAGGACACATCCAAAGCTTGGGGGGGGGGGGCTGTTAGCTCTGCCTATGGAGGCACCTCTCTTCTTTGGTGTAGTGCCGTGCACATACATGAACACGTAAACCTGCCACATAGCAAGTCAGACCACTGATCTACCCAGAACAGCTTTGCCTCCTACTGCTGGCAGGGCTTCTCCAGACTCACAGGCTGAGGTCTTTCCCATCACCAGTGACCTGATGCATCTGACTTCTGCGCGCACAGCAGGGGCTCTGCCACTGAGCCACCACCCCTCGGCCTGATGCTGGTACTTGCCCTTGAACAGCACAACTTTCCGGGCCTTCTTCAGTACACAGTTTATTGCATGGTGTGAAGAATAAGTTACACATTCCAAAAGATACTAATGCAACTGATGTCTTGAGTGCCAGACGCAAAATGGAGCACAACTGTCTTTGGGAAGGCAGCAGTGTCCTTCCACAGCCTAGGTTGACCCTTGGTTGAATGGCCTGGGCTAGACCCGACCCCCCCCCCCCCCAGTACAGACTGTCAGCCAACCTTGATGGAAGCTGTGTGTATTGGTCTATTAGGGCTAGCCACTCTGAGTCTCACTCTGCCATCACACTCAGAGATAGCTAGGACTGGTCCTACAGCACCCCTAGTGGTGAGGAGAAGCCGACTGCTGCATGGGGCTGCTAACGTCCCACCATGCAGCCGCTCTGAGACTCCAAGTGAGTGAAGGGCGGGATATAAATCCAATCTCCTCCTCCTCCTCCTCCTCCACTTCCAGGCAGGAAAAATGTTACACTAATAAATGTCATGGAAGGGCGGTGGATAGGAAAAGTCTGTCACTGCTATTGCAGTGGGGCAGTCCATATAGTTCCTGGGATCTCACCTGTGCCCTAAGGGTACCACACAATTGCTGTGTTCAGATTATTCTCACTCTGCAGTCATGTCTCAAAAACAGAGAAGCACTATAAGGATACATAAGTTGGCCACTTCTGGGCTTGTGCATTACACACAATTCTTGTGAGTAAGTGAGGAGAAAATTGCTCCAGCTGGTGGTGCTAAAATACAAATTAGTCAACTAAAAGGCCCATTTCATCTTACTAGAGAGCACTGTATTGAGCTTCATTGCTGATTTTAGAGAAAAGCAGAAGAAATCTTGGAGATGTATCACAAAGTGGATTTTTTAAATCATATCTCATTGGGGTGGGGGTCATATGTTGTGTTTCATGCAAAGTCAGGCACTACTGAAGCCAAAAGTGGTGACCGGGGGGGGGGGGGGGAATGGAAGGAAGATGAAGTAGGTAACGAAGGGAAGAAAAGACGGGGAGTGTGATCAGATAGGGACATGGTGTGGAAATTAAGCAAGTGGGTTATATGCATGGGGTCCTTTGTCCTGCACCCCCCCCCCCAAACTGCCCAAAGCTCAGGCAGGCTTCAGAACAGAGCTGCCATCTTCACCGAGCTGGACCGCAACTGCCAGGGTTTTCATCAGGACACTGACTGCGGAGAGTCCCAAGAGACACTGCTTCCCAGAGGCCACGTTCTCTTGCTTTTTTTAAGTGTGTGCGTGCGTGTGAAACAATATACTCAAGGGTACATGAAGAACAAGAAGCTGCCTTATCTCAAGCAGCGTGCCGATGTCTCTAGCTTTGGGGACCCTGCCTCTCAGCTGCCCCCAAAGAGTATTTCCAAACCATGACTCTTTAGTGGAGATGCCTGGGGTTGAACCTGGGCCCTTCTTCAGGCAAGGCAGATACCGTGCTTAGTTGCTCATCGCTCATTTTGTGAATAAGTGAAACCAGGAGCAAAAAAAATAATTGACATTTTAATTACATTGTACAGGAGATTTACGTGAGGTTTTCAGATCAGACTAAAACCCTATCGCTGAAATGCCAGAATAACAGCTGTCTGCTGCTCTGGAATGGAAGCCTAGATTGACTGGGCTCTAGTTACCCGGGGGGGGGGGCAGATTTCAGCTGAATGTTAGGTGAAATGTCATAATGGTGAAAGATGGAAAGAGTTCCTTTGGAGAAGGTGGCAGTGGGCTCTTGCTTGCCAGAGGTCTCCAGGAGATGGACAGCAACCTGCCGGGGTGCTCTGGCTTTGGACTGCCTGCCCCCGATGGGGCTGGCTCTGTGGCCTCTGTGGCCTTTTCCATCTCTCTCTCTCTCTAGCTGGTCTGCAATGGCCTAGGGAAAGGAAAATCTCCACTTATTAAACCACAGCCCTACCACGGACTGAGAATAATTATAATTGGCACTGTCCCTTCCCTGATCTCTTAGGAAAGCTGGGAGAGAAATCCAAAATAAATAATACATAAAACGAGCAATTCATTTGATAGCAATTAGACCCCCCCCCCACACTCGTGCTCTGCTTCAGTGCTTGTTTACAAAGGAGGAAGAGAGAGAGAGAGAGAGAGATCAAATGGTGGCCTGGGGACCTTGATCTTCAGGGCTCTCCCTTGAAAAAGTGCCGGAGACAGAGAGCGGGTCAGTCGGGGACACCACGATGTGAACCCCAAGCTGCTGACAGGACGCAGGCCCACCAAACAGAGTCTCCTGACTTCAGGAGGAATCAAAGCACTGTCTTCAACCTCACCTAGGATTCTGCTCAGTGGTAAAATGCAAAATGTTTCAGTCAATGAATGAAATCAACAATAATTTTTTTTTTAAAAAAAACAGCAGCCTAATCCCCAAGGACTGGTCAATAATGTAATAATGGTGCTAAAGAGAATTAGTAGAAGGTTTCTCTTTCCTAAAGGCAGCCGATCAGGGGAAGTGGGAAGGGCTGTGATGGGCAGAACCTCACAGATGTTCTCTGCTTCGATGGTTAGCTGAGCAGGTTTGTTGTGAGCTGAGCTGAAAATGGCACGGGGTGCACTGTAAGAGCACACAAGACAAGAGCACCAACTCAAGAAGCGTAGTCAAGGTCCAGTCCAAGGTTAAGCACAGAGTCAGGAGTCTAGACCAAGAGTCAGTCCATACAGCAAGGCCAGAGAATCCGAGGGTTGCTCACAAGCAGGTTCAGAAGCAAGACAAAGTCAGAGTCAGGACACGATCCAAAGAGTCACAGGGTAGATCCAATGCAGTGGTGGCAGAGTCAGAGTATTTCAACTTGTTGCTTCCACAACCTAAAAGCCTCCCTTGGCTGGTTTTTATAGCCATATGCTTAAGGGTCATGCTTGCAGCCAGCTACTCAGGAGCAATCCTGCAACCACTCAAGCAGCTGGCGTCGGGCCAGGAGGCATGCACTTTGTCGTCCCTCCTGTAGTTCTATTCATAGCCTCTGTCTACAGCACTCTAAGGGTGTGGGAGATACTGGTGGGCTGGAAACGACCAGCTGAGTTTCACCTGTTGAATCAGGGCTGGAGAGTGTTGGCAGCTCTGCACCAGCTGTTGGCTGTGAATCCTGACAAGCCTGAAGTTTGTCTTCCTCCTTGTCAGCTTCTGCCGGCTCAGAGCTGGCTACACAGGGCTCCTCTTCTCCTGAGAAGTCCTTGCTCTTGCTGAGCCCTGGCTGACCTGCAACAAGTTTTTTGATGGCTGCAAGAGAGGATCTTTACCCACCTATACACTTTTTATTTCATCCTTCCTCCAAGAAGCCCAGGGCAGTGAACATAGCTCTTTCCCCCTTTTATCTTCATAATAGCCCTATGAGACAGACCAAAGAAGAGTAACTGGCCCAAAGTGTGAGAATCTGAACCTCAGTCTCTTTTGTACCACACTAACCCTTCATGTGAACAAAATACTTATATGCAACCCCATTGCTCATAATAGTTAGCCAAAAGAGAAGAAATTCAGCAAAAATGAAAACTTCATTTAAATCAAAGCAGACTAGACTATAAAAACTCAATAGTATAGATTTCTCCATGAGAGAAATTACTGTCTGAAGAAGAAAATTAGGAAGCATTGTAATGATTAGAACACACCCCAAAAGACTTTCCCCTGTAGTTAAAGTGCCCAGATTTGAGGATGATTTTAAAAGGGGAAGGAAGGGAAAGGAGATCAATGTCTGCTTTGTTGTACAAAGATGCAGACGAGAGACTTGCAAATCTCCAAAGATGTGATCTTCTGGAAACCAGCAGCACACAGCATGTGACTAACCCTGCATCATTCCTCTGAGCACTGTGCAGGGTGAACAAAAAGAAAAGGGGCAGGTGTTGGCAGAAACTTCTTCAATGCAAAACTAGCTTGAAAAATGGAACCAATTACTTGGGGGGGGGGGAGCCCTCTCACTTGCTGTATGTTTTCATGTTTTATGCCTCTTTAATAACTGTTTTATTTATGTGGCACACCACCTTGCATTCCACAAAGCTGGAAGAAGGCTAATAAATATTTAAAATAAATAAGCAAATAAGCTGGACAGCCGTCTGTCAGGAATGCTCTGTTTAGAGTTCCTGCACAGAACAGGGGTTGGGGGAGGCCACCTATAGGACCCCTTCTGACTCTTTGATTCTCTGATAAGTTATCAACAGTGGAAAATAAATTAGGATTTAGTTGTGTGAATCCACTCCTTGGCTCTCTGGTTAGCCTCACTGCAGCAGTGCCAAGGTGGAAGCCTGGGGAACGGGGCTCAGGGGCACCTCTGCTGCTGCAGGAAGCCCCCCTGTGACCACAGGGGTGGAAGAGACTTCCCTTTGTCTAGATTGTGGGTTCCCCTCCCCTTAATTAAACCCCTTTGTGCTGAAAAGATACCTTGCCTCTCTGGGCTTCTTTGGCCCTCTCGACCCCTTAAAGAATCCTAGCCTCACCCTGACTTGGAGGGCCCCAGCAAGCCCGATCTCATCAGATCTCGGAAGCTAAGCAGGGCCAACCCGGGCAAGTACTTGGATGGGAGACCTCCAAGGAATACCAGGGCTGAGACAGACAGGCAAGCGATAGCAAGCCACCTCTTTGAAGTGTCCAAGCCCCACTAGAGGTCACCAGACACACAATACACACACACACACAAATCCTAGCTTCTGGCAAAACACTCCTCACATATGATCAAAACCCACATAGGTGTTTCCTGATCAGTGTCTAAGTCATAAGAGAGTACAGTTGGGAAACGTAGCTCTGCAGAAGCCCAGAAAACCACAAGGGCCATTCTGTTGCCACAAAACCAAACATTTAGGGAGGAAGCCTGAAAATCCATATGGTGATGCTGAAGAAAAAGAAGAAGCGCCATGTGGCCTCCACTATGGAACCCAGCAGCTTGGACAAAGCCTCCAGAACACTCGCTTACAATTACTTTTCCCAAACAAATTTGTAGTCTGCATGAGTGCAACAAAAGGGTGGAATTTTTTTTAAGCTGCTAAGTTGAAAGCAATTTGAGCTGTGGGCATCACTGCTCAGCCCCAGGGCCTGTTTCCAAGTCCTGGGATTCCACCATGAAAAATATAGAGGGACAAGTGGAGACCCGCAAGAAACTTGCAGGATGGTTATCCCATTCCTCACACCTTTGCTTCCTCCCTTCTCCCCCTACCTCTCTCACACTCTTTCTCCCTTCTGCCCCCCCTTTCTTACTCTCTCTCTCTCCTCCATGCATGTTACCTCCTCTCTCTTTCTGCCCCCTCATCATTCTCTTTGTTTTTCTGCCTCCCCATCTCATCACTCTTTCTCTCTTTCTGCACCCCACTCCATCACTCTCTCTTTCTGCCCCCATCACTCTCCCAGCCTCCTTCCTCTCCCCCCACAGCAGCAGTGGCAGTGCTCTGGGAATCACAGTGGATCTCCCAGCTGCAGAGATCAATTCACCTTAGGGCTGCCAGCTCCAGGTTGGGAAATTCCTGGAGATTTGGGGGTGGAGGCTTGGGACAGTGAGGCTTGGGGAGGCAAGCAGCCTCAGCAACCCTCCAAAGCAGACATTTTATCCAGGGGAACTGATCTCTGTCACCTGGACAACAGTTGTAATTCTGGGTGCTCTTCAGCCCTTGTCTGGAGGCTGGCAATGATAGTTTAAGTGAAGGAAATGGTTGGTTTGGAGGGTGGAGTCTGTGGCATTATACTGGTCTGTAGTCCCTCCTCAAATTGCACCCTCCCCAGGCTCCACCTCTCAAATGTCCAGGAATTTCCCAACCTGGAGTTGGCAACCCTATTTCCTTCCCACTCAACAGCCAACTTACCTTTATCTGTCTTCAGCTTTCCATGTCCACCCCCCTCCTCCACAGCCTCTACCTAGGAAAATTACAGTCTTTCTCCACAGTGGGGACTAAAGCAGTTTACATTATTATTTCCACCTTGTTATCTGCACAATAACCCTGTGAGGTTGGTTAGGCTGAAAGTATGTGACTGGTCCAAAATTTCCCAGTCAGCTTCCCCCGCAAGATGGGGATCTGAACCTGGGTCTCGCAGATCCCAATCTGAAGCTCTAACTGTTACATCACAATGGCTTTCATAGGGTGGCTGCTGATGAACAGTAGCAAAGCAGCTGGGACTAATTAAGTCATGCAAATCAGGTGGTATCAAGTCACACAGAGGGTGCTGCCTAGGGATGCCAGCCTCCAGGTGGGACCTGGGGATTCCTTGGAATTACTGTTCATCTCCAGAGCACAGAGATAACTTCCCATGGAGAAAATGGATGCTTTGGAGGGTGGAGTTTATGGCATTGTACCTCACTGAGGTCCCTGTCCTCCCCAGGCTCCACCCCAAATCTCCAGGAATTTCCCAGCCTGGATCTGGATCTGCTGCCGGTGGCCATGGGGGGGGGGGGGGGGTACTTGGCAGCCCTAGACTGTTGCCAGTAAAACCCCTGCCTTTTACTGACAGAAACCATTAGAAGCCTCCCCCTCTCCCAAACATTCTAATCTCTCACAGCTGATGCCTGGAGCTGATGCCATTTCAAAAGGTATTGGGGCCCGCTGATCTCTCCCCACCGCCCCCGGTTGCCACGGCGAGGCCTACGAGCCAGAGCCATGGGGCCCGCCGAACTCTCCCCCCGCCCCCGGTTGCCATGACGAGGCCCGCAGCTCAGAGCTGCAGGGCCCACCGATCTCCCCCCCCCCCCCCGCTTGCCACAGCAAGGCCTGTGCGGGTCAGAGCCACCGGGGCCGCTGCAGTTCCCAGAGCATTCCCTGTATTCAATGGTCCCTGAAGTTTTTTTTTAACTTTTGGGATTTTTCTGCAGACTGAGAAAGGCCCCTGACAGTGTAGGAAAAGCTGTTGGGGGAGAGTGAGCTCTCTTTTGGCAGATATAAGTATCCACACAGAAAAAAAACCCTCTTGGAATTAGTATATATATAAGAGGCGGGACCCGCAGGGAGGAGAAGGAATTCCACATGGAGCAGCAACCATAGGTAAGGCTTCCTCCCCTCCCCTAAGCAATGACGGTGAGCCCCGGGCCCGCTGATCTCTCCCCATCGCCCCCGGTTGCCACGGCGAGGCCTACGAGTCAGAGCCATGGGGCCCGCCGAACTCTCCCCACGCCCCTGGTTGCCATGACGAGGCCTGCAGCTCAGAGCTGCAGGCCCACTGATCTCCCTCCCCCCCACTTGCCACAGCAAGGCCTGTGCGGCTCAGAGCCACCGGGCCCGCTGCAGTTCCCAGAGCGTTCCCTGTGCATATGCAGGGAATGCTATTTAACTTTTGGGGGGATTTAAATATCCTCCCAAAAGTTTTTTTTACTTTTAAGATTTTTCAGCACATGTGGGGATTCCCCCACATGTTCAGGAAAATCTCCCTTCCCCCCAAGTGCCCCCTCCATGCGGATTTAGATATCCACACGGAGGGGGTGACTTGGCTATTAGTAGATAGACAAGAGGAGGGGACCCGCAATACTTGCGGGGGCGGGGGAGGATTCCTGAAGGCTGCAGCCCCAGGTAAGTCCTCTTCCCCCCGGCAATCCCCCCCCCAATTCTTCCTGTGGAGAACAGGTCTACCCACCCCAGTCAACTGTACTGGTAGACCTGGCCTCTAGAGAGCAGGTCTACCCTCCCCTTTCCACTCTATTGATAGACTTGGCCTCCAGAGAACAGGTCTACCCGCCCCAGTCCACTATATTGGTAGACCTGGCCTCTGGAGAACAGGTCTACCAATATAGTGGCCAGGGCTGGGTAGACCTGTTCTCCGGAGGCCAGGTCTACAAATAAAGTTGACTGGGGCGGGTAGACCTGTTCTCTGGAGGAAGAACCCCCACCCCCGGTTGTCCCGGCAAGCTCTTCCTGCCAGGTCTTTCCTCCCCACCAGCTCTTCCCCCCACCAGCTCTTTCCCCCTGCTCCCCCCCCCCAGTGACAGTGAGGCCCACGCCTGTGGCTTACCTGTGGCTGCTGCTGCTGGTGGCGGCAGCAGGTGGAGAAGCCTTGTCAAGCTTCGCTGGGCCTTGCCGTCACTGGGGTGGGGTGGGGGGAGAGCTCTCCCCCCCCGCCGCCCCAGTGACGGCGAGGCCCAGTGAGGCCCGGCAAGGCTTCTCCACCCACCGCTGCCAGCAGCAGCCACAGATCTGGAAGGTAAGTGGATCCCCCCCCCCCCCCCCGCTCAGCCTGAGCGGCTCTCAGCCGCCGGGCTGCCTCAGAGTTCCGAGAGCACAGGGAACGCTCTTTAACTTTTGGGGGGATTTAAGTCCCCTTGAAAGTTTTTTAAAGTTTTCAGATTTTTCTGCACATCTGGGAAGCCTCCCAAGTGTGCAGAACAATCTCCCTGCCCCCCTGTGCCCCCCCCCCCCGTGGATTTAGATATTTGCACGCAGGGAGCGCCTTCGCTATTAGTATATAGATAATGAAGAAAAGGGTATCCCTGACCATGAGCAGAGTGGTTTCTCTATCAACCCTAAATCAGCACAACCGGCCCCCACACCTCTGAGATTAGGAAGAGGGTCTTATAACTAAAGACTCACTCACTTTCTCTCTCTCTCACACACACACACACACACACACACACACAACAGAGAGAGAGAGAAACCCTTATGTTTTCCATTTTTTCTCTCCAGGATCATTAATGTGTACAAAACCCGACCTCTCGCTATCTCCCTCCCCTTTAATTTCTTCTTTCATTTCCTGTCTTCCTTGATTTCCTGCCATTCTGCACCTGCAAGGCTGATCCCGGCTGCTTTCTGTCAGTCACAGCGGTAGCCTGCTGCAGGGGCTGTCGTCGTGACTAATTTAAGGCTTAGCGGGTTCCCTCTAATGGACTTGAGCAAACAGGCCTGTTCTTTTTTCACACCTCCATCTCCCCCCCCTCCCCCCACAGCAGTCACCTGCAAACTCTCCTGCCACACAGTCGATTTGGGCCAATTCTGCCTCTCTATCAGAAGGGAGCTGTTACTGTGGATTGCTAACCAGTGGTGCTGAGCGGGGGGGGGGGGGGAGCTGTCATCCTTAGAGCACGGCCACACGAGGGGTCTCTCGCCTCCTTGACAGTTTAGCTTAGCTATAGATCTTTCACCAAGATCTCACACTGTGCTGCTGTGTCTCCTGGTTTTCCTATTGATTGTCTCCTGCCAGCTGCCTCCAGAACTGCACGCATTAGCCTGAAAACGTCTTCATTTCTGTGCTAATCGTGCTCTGGGTGGCGTTCTGCTTTCCTTTCTCAACCCCACTGACATTTAAACAGATTCCCAGATCAGCAGTGTTTATGGGAGCACACCAGAACGGCACTTGTCCCTTGGGATTTAATGTGGTTTGCTTCTGGGGAGAGTTTCTAAAGAAATAAATAAGTTGACCCTGTGTTTTGATCTGAAAAAGAATCAAACTTTGGTTTTTCTCTTTAAAAAAAAGCACTTTGTAAGCTCAAAACACACATTATGTGCTGGTTTCTCTTACTCATTTTAAACGGCATCTGTCACCCTGGGGAGTGGCGTGGGCAGGAGGGTTCAAATGGTACCCCTCTACCTGTAACCAGTGGGGTCTTCAATGTATCACCTATATCATTTTGGGTATATAATCCTCGGCCTTCTCCGTTTGAGCCAGAGAGCAGCCTGGCAGAGGGGTCTCCCAGAGACCAAGGCTCTACCCACTATGCCATGCTCAAGACCTACTTGGCTCCAGCAAGGCTGCCTTCTTTTGTCTTTTGCCCATGCTCTGGGAGCAGATTGATACAGCTACCCCTTGGGAAATCAGCCAAGGCTTCAACAGTGAGAGCTAGACTGAGAAAAAGAAAATCTTGACCAGTTGTGGGCTGACTAGCAGGCCTCGAGGATCATCAGACGAGCCCCTGCAGCAACAAGGCTGTGCTGTTTATTTACATCTATAAAATGCGATAAATAATGTATTGCCAATAAATTAATAATTGTACTGTCCTTATTAAGAAATGAATACACCATCATTTAATACAGACCTCCCCTGCAAAGTGCTTCATGGCACTGACAAAGGCTTTTGCAGAAAAGCTGAAGCAGCCGCAGGAGGGGCGCGTTCCGGCTGGCCTGTTGGAGGGGTTGAAGAAGTGCCTTCCACCCAGGAGTGGTGCCTTGATTCAGGCAGGCATGGGAGCTGCAGCAACAGCAGCTGTTCCAGATGGACAGCGGGGAATCTGGAGACAGACTCTGAGGCACAAGCCAGGCACGTTCTTACTCGTGCAAATTAATCAGTCTCTCCAAGATTCTCATTAAAACCTGCCTCCCCAATCCCTACGAAGGAGAGGCCGACAATGGAACAAGCATCTTGCTTGTGTGGCCTGAGTCCAAGCTGGGTGGCTTGCTAAAGCACTCGATTTTGCTTGAAAAGAAGTGTGGAAGTTACGATCTTGCCCTTTTGTGGCCCGTGATCCCAACTGTGGCAACCTTTCCCATAGTATCCCACTCCTCCTCTAAAAAGAGGATCTACTATTCTTCGTTTATTTATTTTTTTACTTCGTAGGCTTCCTTTTTAGATCATCCGATGACAATCATTGTGTGCCATCAAGCCGCAGGTCTGGATCGTGGGGTTTTCAAGGCAAGAGTCGAGCAGAGGCAGTTTGCCATTGCTTTCCTCTGCACAGCAACCCTGGGCTTCCTGGGCTGGTCCCCCATCCAAGTGCCAAGCGTGCCGGACCCTCTTCAGCTCCCTAGCTCTGGTGAGATCACGTTAGTCAGGGCCATTCAGGCTGCCAAAACATGTGATTCTCCTGACTATCTCCTGCAGCTCGGGAGCCACATGCGGCTCTTTCACACAGTCTAATTTAATGTTAATAAAAAGCAAATTTGCATATTTTCCAACAGAAATGTGTAATATTTGTTCATGTCTTGCAGCTCTCCAGTACATCTGACGTTTATTCTGTGCGGCTTATACATTAAGCAAGCTTGGCTACCCCTGATCAAGATAAAGGTCACGTGGGGAATCGAGTTGTAGCTAGCAAGAAATGAGTGGAGGTGGCTTGCCCTTGCCTGCCTCTGCGTAGCAACCCCGGTCTTCCTTGGTAGCCTCTCATCCATGTACTAACCAGGGCTGACCCTGCTCAGCTTCTAAGATCTAATGAGAGAAGGCCACAGACTAAAAAGCAAAATATAAAAATGAAACTGAATAAATATCTATAGTGTTATACAGCGTTACATAGTGCAAGGGCATAGACTTTCCAATTTCCCAGGGGGCTGGGGCTGGGGCTGGGCCAGAGACATCACAGGCCATTGTCTCTGGGGGAGGCTCAGCACTTCCTGGAAAAGTTCGAGGGGGGGGGCTCCAGCTCCCCAGCCCCCCTGAAGTTGACACCTATGACATAGTGTTATACTGAAACTGAAATTTTTTTGCATACACAGGTCAAAAAGCCATGGATGAAAGAGGACCTGCCCTAGGAGAGCATGGATGAGTGATTCCACCACCCCTTAGGCAAAACTGCCAGTCCATTCCAGTCCCTTACACTGGGAATCATACTTGAAAGATTTATGGTTTACATCCAGCCAATGCTCCCTCTAAGCTGTAGAGTCTTGTGAGCAAAAATTCTACTTTGTGATATACTGGCATTAAAGTTGTGAGCGAGTGATTGGCTGCTGCATAAATTAGTTTGCTCTGGAGGCATCCTTCCTGAGCTAAGACAAAAATCTGTGAGCCAGAGGCTAAAAAACGGTGAGCTAGCTCACACTTAGAGGGAACACTGTATCCAGCCCCAACTTCTCCCTATAATTTCCCTTATAAAAGGCTGCAAAATGATTTCCTTTTCATAGCTCTGACTCACAAAATCTCATGCTGGAATAAATGTTGTTTGCCTCTAAGGTACCACTGGATTTTTTTTTATTTTGCTGCAGCAAAACAAGGCTGGGGGAAAGTGCTTTCAAGTCACAGCTGACTTATGGTGAGCCCAACAGGGTTTTCAAGGCAAGAGACGTTCACGGGTGGTTTGCCAATGCCTTCCTCTGCAAGGGAACTCTGGACTACCTCGGTGGTCTCCCATCCAAGTACTAAGTAGAGCTGACCCTGCTTGGCGCCGAGATCAGAGGGCAGCAGGCTAGCTTGGGCCATCCAAGTCAGGGCTACCCACTGGAATTATTCAGGGCCGACAGCGATTTATGCATCTTCCATCCAAGGCCTTTCGAGCCTCAGCATGTGTGGCTTGCTGGGGACAGGCAAGGCCTCCCTGATCATAAAAAACTTTCTGTGAATTTAATTCCAAAAGGATTGTTCCGTTCCGTTGTTGCAGCCTTATTCGAGTCTTCCAGTACCTTAAAGACTCAGAGATTTATGGTGATCTAAAAACTCACAGGAGAGAGCTGATGAAACAGCCTCCAGTCTGTGAAGGTTTATGTGCCAATAAACCTGTTTGGACTTTTTGTTTGTTTCTGCGTAATGAAGGTGCAGAAGGCAAAGGACTTGCAGCAGTTTCCAAGAAGTAGCTGTCAGCTAATGCTGCCATCGCCTGGGTGGGAGGGGGTTCCTTGTCAGTAAGACCTCCCGTCTCTGGAATGTCTTACTCGCTCTCCTTTCTCACAGCAAAGCCTCTCGTGTAGTACTGACCTTGAGTGTCTGGCTCCCAGACGCTGTTTCCTTTCAGGTGCAAAGTGTCTCTTTCCCGCTTTTACTATGTGAACAAGTGACCAGTATATTTTTGCACCTTTTTATCTTTTCTGGGATTGGAGGTTGCCTATGAACTAACCGTTTGAATAATGTATATCTGTCTGGGCTGGTGAGAGCTGTTATTACTAACACAAGACATGTAGATGACTGAAAGCCACATGTCCTCAGCATACCACCCGCAAACCGACGGCCAGACCGAGAGAACTAATGCCACTCTGGAGCAATACCTGCGCTGTTAAACCACCTACCAGCAGGACAATTGGTACTCCCTGTTACCCCTAGCTGAGTTTGCCTACAACAACGCGGTACATACCTCCACCCAAACCACACCGTTTTCGGCCAACTACGGCTATCACCCTGGCTTCTTTGCACCTCTCAGCCCCTCATCAACGGTACCCGCTGCAGATGATAGGCTCCAAGAACTCCATGCCATCCATGCCTTGCTCCAGGAGCAGCTACAACGAGCCAAGGAGGCCTACAAACTGGCAGCCGATAGACTCCACCAGGAGGACCCACCTCTTAAAATCGGTGACTTCGTGTGGCTGTCCACCCGATACCTCCGGTCCCCTGGGCGCTCGTGCAAATTAGAGGCCCGCTTCATCGGCCCCTACAAGATTGTTGCCCAGATCAACCCTGTCGCCTGCTCCTGCCCGACCATCTCCGGATCCACCCCGTGTTCCATCGCTCTCTCCTCCAGTTGGCGACCACTCCAGACCCCAACTGTGATGCACCCCCAGCACCACCTCCCCCGGTCTTGGTGGATGATGAAGAGGAGTACGAGGTCCAGCAGGTACTCGATTCCCGGGTGCACAGAGGCACCCTACAGTACCTCATAGATTGGAAGGGCTATGGAACCGATGACCACTCCTGGGAATTCGCCTCACACGTGCACACTCCAGACCTGGTCCGTCACTTTCATGACACCTACCCCGACAAACCAGGCCCTTTGGATGAGGGGGGTCTGGGGGGGATGGTGTCATGCCGGCCCCTGACTTAGCCCCAGACCCAGTGCCTGACAGCCAAGGACAGGAGGACTTGGCTCAGTTAACTGAAGAAAACGTAAGTCCTGCAGAGGATCCACAGCCAAGTTCTCAGCAAGACCCACCTGAGGCTGATCAGGCAGTGGCTGGACCGAGCAATTCACCACCAGATTCGCCTCCACCTGTCAGCAGGCTCCATGAAAGGAGACGGCAAGAGCTGAATAGGCGACACAAGGAAACACGCAGGCAAGGGCTAAGATCATTAAGTCCTGAGTACTGACAGAAACCAGGACTTCGCACAGTGGTGCTAAGTGGCTAATGAGCCAGAACACTATTTAACAAGGCTGCCGGCAAGAAGCAATTCGTGCTGGCAACATCGTTGGCAGAACCATCCGTTCCGTGCGTACCTTGCCTCTGATCCTGTTTGATTCTCTGGCTTCCGACCCAGCTTGCTTCTTGGACTTCTGACCTCTGCTTCCTGATCCTGGACCCCGGCTTTTGACCCTCGGCATTCCTTGACTCCGGCTTCAGATCTGCTTCTGACTGACCTCGGCTTGATTTATGGACTCTGACCTCCGGTTCGTTTTGACTACGCTCATGTTTTGAGATTGCCTTTCCCCATCCAAGTTACACCAGGGGCGTGCTTGCCAGCCTGTCTGCCCAGCTGGACTCCCGGGCTCTGCCGTGACAGGTGGTAGAAAGTGCCATCAAGCACAGCCAACTTATGCCAACCCTGTAGGGTTTTCAAGGCAAGAGATGAGCGGAGGTGGTTTGCCATTACCTGCCTCTGCATCATGAGCCTGGTATTCCTTGGTGGTCTCCCATCCAAATACTAGCCGGGGCCAACCCTGATTAGCTTCCGAGATCTGATGATATCAGGCTAGCCCATAAGCAACACAACACAGAATGTTTGATATAGCACGTACCCACTCACAGTTTAGAATTTATCGAAACTGAAGCATACACAGAGCTGTGGGATGGATAGAATACAACAAATGAACAAGGTAAGTTGTTACACTGGGGAGAAAAAGGTTATTGGATTAGAGTTCCAGTAGCTTCAGAATTATTTCCATCCTTGTTAGGGTGCACTCATTTCTTGTCTCCCTTCCTTTACAAAAACGTACCATGTTATTTTGTTCAAAGAAACAAGACCGCATAGTTTCGCGTACCACTATTTCAAACTGGAATATACATTATTTTGGGTAAGACATTCTAGTTGCTTCACACGTACAAAGAATTGTCAGCATGGAAACGGGGCCACCCCTTTCAAACAGGTCGGATTGTTTTGGATCCAACAATACCTTTAATACATTTACTGTTGCCTAGAATACCAGTGACGCAAGCCATTCTGCCTTGACGCAATTTCTCCACTAAGAGAGAAAAACATCTCTTTCTGAAACACTTCCAAGGTGAGCCTACATAATTTCTGCAGATGGAAGGGAGTTCTGTCTAGAAGAACTCGACTTTCTCACCTCCCCCTTCCGCAACATCCCAAAATGCTTCTCCTGGGAAACAGGAGACCCCGAGGAACAGCAGGGCTGCAGCAGGAGGACATATTTTTCCTTCCCTTACCAGGAATTTACCACTAGATGTAGCACAGTGTTTTTAATGCAAGTGCCACACCAGCCCTGTACATTAGGCCAACATGTAACTCCATATTGAAGGGTAAGGGCTAGGGATTCCGGCCACACACTCTAGCCTCGCCCCCTCCATTCCTTGAACATTAGAAATGAAACTGCTCCAGAGAGAGTCAGACTATTGGTCCAACCTCTTTTTCGGCTTTGTTGACTCTGATGGGGAGCAACTCTTTGAGGGCTCCGGAAGAGCAAAGGTCTGTTCCCAACACCTGCTAGCTCAGATCCTTCAACTGGAGATGCCGGAGATTGAACCTGGGGCCTTCTGCATCTAAAACAGATCTTCAGCCACTAAGCCATGCCCCTCTCCTATTGACTGGACTGGATATGCCAGAGTACTTCCAACAAAATCTGCTCCTCTAACACCAGGGGAAGGGGAGCACAGGCTACTCTAAGCCACTGGTTTTACTCAGTGGTTCTGCCACCTCCCCACTTTGATTTTATTTGCTTGCCCTGATCGTTCTGCACAGATTATTCCGAAGCACACTCTGTTCTTCCTTAGCAGCTTGTCTTGTCACAATATTTGTCTTCCACGTCCTCCTAGAATGAATCCAGGCTCACCCTTTGCTCCCTCTCACCTTTCTAATTGCCTCCTATTAGTCTCCACTGTCAGGTCTGCCTGCCCTTCTCTCTGCCGCATTTCAAGGTGGCCTTGCAAGCTTGTTCACAAGATGGATTCATACCTGCTCCCATTTTTGGGTCAGCAGTGCCATCCTAAACAGAATTACTTCTGAAGCCACAGCCTTCAGTCTGCCAGACCAGAGCAAAGCCGTGAATGACAGGATGTTTGGGAAGCCACTCATCTTTCATGCCGCCAGAAGTCAGAAGCAACTTGACAGCATGTAACACACCCAAGCCCACTGACTTCAATGGATTGGGGGCAACTTTACTTAGGGTGGTGCCATATGCCTTGCAAGGCAGGCAAATCTGGCTTACTTCTGAGGTTGCCAAGTAACTTACCTTAAAAAGCGGGGGAGAGGTGGTCCCGGTCCGGGACATTTGCACGCACACACACCACGATGACATTGCCCGGAAGTGACGTCATCATGCTGGGCCCATCACCAGACGATGCTCTAGCAATTACCCTGAAAACTCTATGATACCATAGGGTTTTCAGGCTGGTTGCTAGAGTGTCCCCTCAGCAACGTGCCCAGTGTGATGACATCACTTCTGGGCGATGTCATCACATCGGGCACGTCAGCCCAATCTGGCCACTATAGGAGTGGGGTTCTCCCCACCAGCCAGATCCAGGCCGGTGGGTTCGGGGCCCTTTGAGCAGAGGAATCCCCCCCCCCCCCCGGGGGGACTTGGCAGCCCTACTTACTTCTTAAATGTCATTTGTAAAAAATTGCTTTCCCCCACCAACTTGCAAATAGTGCCAACAAAGGGAAACAAAAGCAAAGCAGAGATTCATATGGTTGCAATCATTCAGACTAAAAGCTACACACACAAAACCACAATCTAGTGAAACTAACCACCGTTAATGTGATTGTCCAAATGCAGGCCACACCACTAACTCTGGCCGATGAGAATCTGTCAAGGCAGGACCTCGAGCTCTTTGGTTAGCCAGGGTTAGTCTTAACAAGGATTTCATGGGATGCACAAGATCCCAAGTGCTGGGGCTTAATCCTGGCTTATTGCCCCGTGATGCCCTCCCAGCCTGCAGAGGGAAGGCAAGGGAACCAATGTTTGTCAAAGCAAACCAGGATAGGAGCTAAATCCTGGCTTCATAATGGGGCCAGCATTAACCACGGTTTGGCACGATGCCTGAACAAGGGAGAACACATGGAGCTGCCTTCTCCTGAATCAGAACCTGGGTCCATCAAGGTCAGTATTGCCTACTCAGACTGGCCGCAGCTTCCCAGAATTTCATGTCCTTTTAGATTGGATATGCTGGGGACTGAACCTGTGAAGGAGAACAGCAGAAAGAGCTGGTTTTCTCTGCCCTAAGGAATCTCAAAGCAGCTCACAATCGCCTTCCCTTCCTCTCCCCACAACAGGCACCTCATGAGGCAGGTGGGGCTCAGAGAGTTCTGAGAGAACTGGGACTGGCCCAAGGTTACGCAACAGGCTGCAGGTGGAGGAGGAGTGGGGAATCAAATGCAATTCTCCAGATTACGGTCCACCATGATGAACCACTACACCACTCTGGGATCTCCTACATAACAAGCATAAGCTCTATCACAAAGCTACAGCCTTTCCCCTTTTAAGTTTTTAAGAATGATTTTCAAAATGAAAAGGCTGCCTTTTTAATCCACAGTGGGAAAGGCAGGTTCTAAATATTTAAATAAATAAAGGCACAAATGGCATAGTGAAGCACAGACACACAGAGAACTCTGGGAAGGCTGTTGGAGACCATCCCGGAGGTACAGTTCACATAATTAAAGTTGCCCACAACAATTGGACTGCAGATGGGGAATAACTGTGTTGCACATTCATTCTGTCCAACACAGGCAGACTGCTAGTCCATTTGACTGCCCGTGGCTCACCCCAGGGCGAGGAGAACCTTTCCAAGACCAGTTTTGAAAGGAGAGGTGGGAGACTATATTGGAGACCCTTCCTGTACTTCCTGGCAGGCAGCAGAGGTGCTGGACCACAGCGCCAGGCCCCTCCCTTTCCGGAACACACTTCAAACAGGCTTTTGACTTTCCTCCTTGTTGCCTGCCATTGAGCAAGGGGAGGAGGGTGCTGTCCGGCTCCAAGTGCTTCCAGACATGTGGGATGCTGAGGGAGAGAGCAAAGAATTTGTTCATGGGGTGAGGCACTCCCCAGCAGCAGAGGTCAAGTGCATCTTCCCAAGGAGGAATGCTTTTACGGTTCAAACTTCTATTATTGCTTCGTGTAGACAGAGCCAGCCAGAGGAGCTTATCAAGGTCTTTGAAGAAAGAAAGGCAGATGAGACACCACATCCCGCACTATTTGCTTTTGAAATAAGAGGCATAATTAAAGCCTCTCCTCTCCAATGTGTTCACGAGGAAAACAGAAGCGGCAAAATAGGCTCCTTATCAGGGCCAGGAAGGCTGCAAGCAGCCAATCCTGTTCAGCTGGCCAAGGGGAAAGAAGAGCATGCTCCATCGCCAGATTCAGTTCCCCAAGGGCTGTCGCCCTCTGCCAGATTCTCCCACACTGTCTGAGTGCAGAGGAAGAGCCGGCCCCCTTGCGATCACGGAAATGGCTGCCGTCACTGTGCCGTAAGAGGGAGAACGGGACAGGCAGAGCCTGCCTCTCAAAGCCCTCCGGGTCCCCATTGGCTGAGGCCTCCAAGTATGCAACCCTATTCAGCTGCTCCAGTCTAAGCCCCTCAAAATGACATCATGTGACCACGTCCCTTTTTCTACCGGCCAGGGCAGGAATGGTTCAGTACACGAGTGACAGAGTGCAGCAGTTAGATCAGAGGAGGTCCCCAAAATCCCACCGAGCCCCTGAGAACACGGACTGGGCACCATCACGGAACACTTGCCCTGGTCCCATAACCCATGGCCACCATGGGATGTTGGGACCAATCGTTAATGTTGGGAGGTTGCAATCTTCTTATCACGGAGGCAGTGGTTTCTGAACAGGCACTCCCTGCAGACTGGCCAGGACTCACTATTCCCTTTGGGGAAGAAGCAAACGGCTGCCAGGAAGCCAGCTGATGGGACCACTGTGTTGGACTCAGGTCTGGGACACACGGGTTCAGATTCCTACATTACCATGAAGCCCCCAAGCAGACCCCCTTCTGTGTTAGCTCACTGCTTTGCTCCTTTTTACAAGTAACCTGCTCATCTGAGGGACCGCCTTTCCCCATATATCCCCCCGAGAGCACTGAGGTCAGGGTCACAAAATCACCTGACTCTTCCTGGTCCAAAAGACGCCAGACGGGCCGTCAACAGGGCCAGAGCCTTCTCAGTAGCGGCTCCATACTGGTGGAATGAGTTCCCGGAAGACATCAGGGCCCTGCGGGACCTTTCAGAGTTCCGCAGGGCCTGTAAAATGGAGCTCTTATGCCAGGCTTTAGATTAGGAGCCACCACTGATGAATGAGCTATTCTAATCTGAATCATTATGGCCCTCATGTTACTGGCATTAAGAACAGCTATGGATACTGATCTTGCTACGTGGGACCATCATACAGTAATCGCCATCTGCATTTAATTGCACTTTGTATATTATGAAGCCTTCCAAATAAAGTCATTATTAGAGATAGGCGATGGTAATGACCAGAAATGGGTCAGATTTGAGAATGAGATCAATAGTAATATAGGATGCTTTGGGGTTTTTTCCATGGTTACAAAAAAAGACTTTAAATTAATTAAAGGCCCTAGATACTCAGCACTAGAATCTTGGAATAAGTGGCAGGCATTATGGTTAAGGAGAGAGTCAAGATGGGCACCGCTAGAGTCCATCCAAAAGGAATTAAGAGAAAACAAATGGTGGGACTTGTTAAGATCTAACGGCTATTACAGACTGGGAGATATGTTCACAGGGGGCAACCTAAAACCGATACATGAGATAGTAGAAATGGTAGGGGACCAATACTGGTTAAAAATAACAGGCCTCTACTGGATGGCAAAAAAAATAAATGACAAAGAAAGAATTTGGATGGAGGAACCAATAGAAGAAATATATAAAGTAATGTAGAGATCAAAACAAGGGCTAGCAGGGAAAATCTATAGGAAAATGATATCAGATAAAAAAAACTCAATACCATATTTACAAAAAACATGGAATAAAGAAGGTCAGATATCAGGAAATAAGGCAAGAAAAATAATGAAGGGAATTGAGGAAATTAAAGTGATAAAATTTAATGAAATGGAGCACACATTTTTTACAAAATGGTATAAAACACCAGCACAGCTAGCAAATATGTTTCCAGGGACGAGCTCTAGGTGTTGGCATTGCAAGCAATCTAAGGGGTGGTTTTCCCATATGTGGTGGGAGTGCCCAGAGGTTAGTGCATTTTGGCCCAAAATATTACAAATTATAAAAATAATATTTAAAGTTTCATTGACCATAGACTTTAATTTAATGTTAATGGGTACAGTAGGAAACCCAGCAGTAATTAAGGAGGACCAAGCTATATTTAAAGCCATGATATTAGCAAGCAAAGCAGTAATTGCTCTGGGGTGGAAGGATAAGAGTAAATGGACAGTAGAAGTCTGGCATAATTATTTGTTTGAATTTATACAGTCAGATATAATCGAGAAACTGAATCGGAAGACCACATGGGCAGACAAGATCACAGACATCAGGACGAAATGGAAGACTTACTTAGAGTGGATACCAACGGAAGGCAAGAAGGACATTCAGTGCAAGATTCAGACTTTGTGCCCGTGGCTGGGAATAAAGGACTAATGCATGAGAACAGAGAGGGGAGGGGGGAGGGGAGGAGGGAAGGTGAAGGGTTATAAATAGATATGAAATGTACGAGTTAAAAGACAATAACTAATATGTATCATAAACAAATAAAAATAATTTTTTTAAAAAATTGCACTTTGTATTTATATTCTGTGTTCCTGTAAATTTTATTGCATTGCATTATGCATCTGTCTTTTATTGTATTTTAGCCTGTTTCCAGCTTCTACTTCTTACAATATTTTTTGCTGATTTCTGTACTTTGCTTCTAATCAGTTGCCATCACCTTGTTGGAGGTTAGGTTTTCTCTTAATCCCTACTCTTGGTCCACCATAAAGCCGGCAATGAAGGTGTATAAACTCTCCAGAATGCCTAAACCTGAGAAATTTTCCCAACAGAGTTCATTTGATCACCCACACCTATATAAATTGTGCTGCACTTACCTAAAGCTCTTAGAAGCCATTCAAATGAATTAGTAACAGCCTTTTTAGAGACGGTCTCTCATAATCATTATATTACTGCAATTGCTGGAAAAGAAGAGGTTGCCCAACCTGGCAAATTTGATCGTCCGCAATTGGAGAGAACCAATTAGACCTGTTGGCTGAGAACACCATAACCTAATCAGAGAGTCCTCAAAGGATATGACCTGTTAGCATCTCCAAAGCACCAAGGGATTGAATAATTCATTGTATCTCCCTCCCACCCACCCCCAGAAAGCTCTTCTTTTGTTCAGTTATTACAATGATAGGGGAGGCAGATGTCTAAGCTTCATTTTGTTTGTCAGATGAGGAGTACGATGGTGAAAGGCATCTCCGATGATGGCGGGGGGGGGTTGTAGAAAAAGCCCAGCAGGAACTTATTAGCATAATAGGCCACACCCAACAACAGAAACTCATTAGCATCTTAGGCCACACCCCTGCCAGCACAGTTCCCTCCCAGGATTGGCTTCTCCAGGTGCCCTGTGGCTTGCAGGGTGTATGGGGAACCCGAGGGAAGGAAGGCAGTTTCTGGATCGGCTTCCCCAGGCGCCCCGCAGCTGCAGGCGCCTTGGGAACCTGAGGAGGAGAGGCAGTTTAAACTGCCTTCCCTCCCTGGATTAGCTTGGCTTCCCCAGGCGCCCCACGGCTTGCCAGATGCCTGGGGAACCCGAGGGGGGGGGAGGCTGTAGGCGTGGCCAACTCAGAAGCCAGCCAGAACTCCATTCCTGAGCGTTCCTGCCCCAAAATAGCCCTGGATGATGGACACCTGACATTGGGGAGGCAGGTTTCATAATTCGGCCTATGCCTACCGCCTAACCAGAAGTCAGATCAGGTCTTGGTTTTTTAATTATTGATTTATTTATTTAGGCTTATATCCCACCCTCCCCGCAAGCAAGCCTGAACGGTCAAGCTAACTTAAAGATAAATATTATCAAAAATAAAAACAAGCAGTCTGAAAGTCAGACTTCATAGAACATGGACATGAGCCTGAAATAAGCTTTAGTCATTTTAAATAGAGAGCTGATGATTTCACATACAGAACTGATGCATATCTCAAATGACCGATAGGACCAGATGCATTGCGGCCTCTAGGGCCTTCCTCAGTGGTCGATAATACCATGATGAACACAAACACACACACATATCCAAAAGCACATATATATAAACTGAAGGCAGGTGCTGCTTTCTGAAAATGTACAAAATAGAAAAGAAGGCCAAATTATTATAATAAATATATAAGACATAAATAACTACTAAAAAAAGTTTTTTGAGGAATTCCCCAAGAGATAAAAAACATTTTTACCTCCTATGCTGTGCGGTTGCTGAATATTTATGAAATAGGCTATGGGTAACTTTTCATGGTGACCGCACACGCACAAATAAAATCTTCAATGATATAATAATCTATAAATGAAAATTATATATCAGCTATAAAGGTAAAGGTTTCCCTTGCGCAAAAGGTAAAGATTTCCCCTGCTCAAAAGCCAGTCGAATCCAGCTCTAGGGGACGGTGCTCATCTCCGTTTCCATGCCGAAGAACCAGCGCTGTCGGAAGATGTTTCCGTGGTCATGTGGCCGGCATGACTAGACGCCGAGGCACACAGAACGCTGTTGCCTTCCCACCGAAATGGTACCTATTTATCTACTTCCAAGTTCTTGCTCTCGAACTGCTAGGTTGGCAGGAGCTGGGGCCAGAGACGGGAGCTCACTCCGTCACACGGCACTCGGGTCTCGAACTGTCAAACTACCGGCCTTCTGGTCTGCAGTTCAGCATCTTAGAGCCTCCGCGGCCCCACAAACTATGAGTGTTTCAGTATGCAAATGAAGATTTAAATCTGAAAATAATTGACCACAGAAACCCACCTGGTATGAAATTTCCAAATCTCTGGACATGTGGGACACCAACCCAGAATTACGCTGCAGGGGCCCATCTGTCCTGCTACAACCCGTCTTATGCCGAACCTAAAGGGCTGATGCAATCTGACCCGCCCATGCCTGCCTGCTGCTTCTGGATTAGCAGCCCTGATCCTCAGGCTCTCTCCCTCCGTTTTCTCTGCCATCCCTCCCTCCCTCCCTGGGAGCTGCATGATGCAATGGATGGGGTCTGATAGATGTAAACTGAAGCCAGGTGTTGCTTTATGTGCACAGAGCCAGATTTATCATCATTCAAAGACAGGGCCTGCAAGGCAAATCCAGGAGGAAAAATAATACATAAATCCCATGCCCCCCCCCCCCCCCAAAAAAAACTATTCCCCACACAGAGGCTTCTAAAAGCTCCTGAGGAAGCAGATTTCTTCACCTCCCTCCTTCCCCCCCCCCCCTTCACTGACTCTCAACAGCTCTTAGGATCCCCTGCCTTCAGGAGCCTGCTCAGCCCCCCCCCCCCATGCCATTTGACAGGGAGATTCCTTTTGACTCTTTTCCAAAGTGGTATTTCTTTGCATGCCTGGGGAGTCCCCACCACCACCACAAGTAGAAACACCCGCCCTGTGCTTGGTGGCCTGGTTACAGGGCTTTCATAACAGTCACAAGCCACCCCACTGATGGTTAGACACAGGGATTTCTATTTGTGTCCCACGTCTGCTCATGAAACGTGAGGGGGGGTTTAGTTGTTGCTGTGTTTTTCCCCTGCCTGCTGTTCTATTGTAAATATTTAATTGCTTTTTTAAAAACCATCTTGACTACATTTATAGAAAGGCAGCAGAGAAGTCCTTCGACTAAATAACACAATAAATCACAAAACAAACTATTTCAGCTTTCTGTCTGGAGGGGCTAGCTGGTGGACGCTTGACTGCCTCCCACCGTCGGCTATGAGGTGCAGCAGAGGCCAGCTAAGCACTCGCTGGTCACCGGATGGTCCCATCCACCTGGAACCCAACTAAGCAGGTGCAGCTACAAGCACGTAGGCCGGCCTCTGGGAGGATGACGGGTGCAAGGAAACCAGGCTACCAATGACAAAGGTGGGGGGGGTCTCTCTTTACTCAGACATGTTGTGACCCACCCTGAGCCTCCTAGCAGGGGTGGGTGGGATATAAATCAAATAAAATCAAATAAAAATAAATACGCAGAAGAATATATGCATGCAATTTAACCAAATGACGAATGGCCTGATAACAAAAAGCTCCAGAAGGGCTGAAAACGCTGAGAGCTTGTTAAAGAGGTGGGGGGGGAGAGAATTCTTTCTATTCAAGCCAAAAAAGCTTAGAGGATCTTCGAGGGGGAGATTTGGGGTGGGTTCCAAATTGCCTCCCGCCACGTGATCTCTTGCAGGACTCAGCTTTTCTTCTTCTAAGGTGGAGACCACTCCCACATCTCACTGAAGTTCATCCCCCACCCCACATTAATTGTGAAGACTGATTTTTGTCCATCCCGAAATCTACCTCCCGTCAATTTCTAGAATTACAGGAGAGGGAAGGAAAGGCATTCTCTGTCCCACTTCCTCCACACCATTTTAGATTGCTTTGTAACTACAGATTTCTCTGTCATCTCCCCCCCCCCCCCATATGGAGGATGCAGGGGGTGAAAGGGTCCAGACCATCCATCCCAGGTTTAGACCCAAAAGGACCACGCTGACTGCCATTGCTGCAAGACACAGGGTCGACTCCAGGATCTCATTCCTGGCCCAGACAAGCTCACCTGTCTTTTGTTCAGTCCCAGGGAGAAGGATGGGGGAATAAGCGAGGCCGCCTGACCCATATCCAAAGTGGAGAGGGGAGGGATGAGGAAAAGAAGGAAGTCCCTGTCACCCTGTAGGCCACGGCTTCCTCAAAACGACTTCTAAGCGGAGCTGTTCATAATTGGGGAAATGGGCTGTTATGTTGGTGGTTCCTTTTTTAAAAAAAAAAGAAAGAGGGAGAGAATCCAAAAGTCTTCTCAAATTTATCTCATTAAACTTGAAGCCTGGAGAAAATGAAGATTATATACAAGATCAATGGGAAGGAGCCAAAGGGGAGACTTATTGATCTGGTGTGTCTAGGTTAGGTGAAGAGGCAGAACAGAGAAGGCGGCAGCGGCGGCGGGGGGGGGGGGGCATTACAAAAACTCCCAGGCCCTGATGGTCAAGCATGGCTCCTCTCCCCACCTCACCTCACCTCACTCTGCACTGTTTCTCTCCAATCGCCAACCATCAGAACTTGCGAGCAAAGGAATAACTACAGGCACAGTTCTTTTAAAAGTTGTTTTGAAACAAAGGAGAGGGCTGAGTCCAATACTGATGCTTGGGTACTTCTGATTACCAGTCACGGGGGGAGGGGGGCGCATATGTGTAGGATGGCTCGCTTACAGGCCTTTCCAGAGTCATCTGATTGGCCGCTGTGGGGAGATGCAAGATGGCGGACAGATCCAGAGAGGGCTCTAAATGCTGTCGCCTTCATGCCCTACTTGTATGCTATATTTGGTTGGCCCTTTATGAGAAACAGAATCCTGGATTAGATGGCAGGGGGGCTGGTCCAGCAGGGCTCAGCTGACCTTGTTTCAGGGGAAGGATGCCCCCAAACCCACTCTTTCTGCAGAGCTGCATTGGGCTGCAATAGAACAGATAGGTTCACGTCCAGGGGCACCTTGGAAACAAACAAACAGGGTTTGGGGGACATCTGACTCTAGCTTTTCTTCCTGCACATCCTCTGTTTCCCAATACCCCACATTCTGGGAATTGACCCTTTACCAGCCTTCCTTCCTGCCACGTTACTCTCTTCAGACAGTTCAAAAGGCTGTTCTCTCGCACTGCGGTGGGGCATCACCCTCCCCTCTAAAGTTCTGAACACAGGCTGCATTTTGGTCCATGCTCCACCGCAGCGCCAAGGTTACAGCCCTTCTGAATTGCTGATTCAAGCATCTGGGGGGGAAACTTCAGGCCAAGCAACCAGCTTTCCACCATCACAACTGTGTATTCCCGTCCAGACTTTTGGCCGTTCACTGGACCAGAGTTTTCAGTTTTCTGATGAAAGGAATAGGAGAAAGGCTGGCTTTTAACTCTTTTATTTTTATTCATTTGTAATTTTATTTTAATTCTTTATTTCCCCTCCTGATTGGAAAGACGTGGATAACGCTGACGCAGGCTCGAGCCCCATCTTCGCTCTCAGCCAAAGAGATCCAAGTCATTCTGACTAAGGGGGAAACCAGAGCGCCCGGACGGGTGGCTCAGAACCAGCACCCTCTCGCACCTGCCCCCCCCTCCCTCTGCTCTGGCTCCCCCTCTTGAGCTTCCCTCCCCTCCTCGTGCTCTGGGAGAGGCTAACCTGACTGTCGAAGGCGCTGAAGCAGCACCATGGACAGAGCATTGGGGGGGGGGGCTGGTGCAGCCTGCACACGGAAGGCTGCCATTGTCCAGAGCAGCAGCAAAATAAAGCAGGCGGCCAGGGACTCCCTGGCGATGGACACGATCTCTGAGGCCCATCTCTGAGGCCCATTACACTCTGACAGCTGACTCTGAAGAATCCAAGCAGCCAAGCCCTTAAAAGCCTGACTTGGGATTTGTGGGCCTGCCGTATGCACCTTTTTTCTCCGGTGTATTTCTGGGAATGTATTCTGCAGCTGCAACCAAAAACTGCATATTTTTCTTAATTGGGTGGGGGGGACGTCAATTGTGACATGTAGGGGGTGGCATCCAAAGTTTTTCATTTAAATTTACGCATTTGTCCTATTGCAGCTCTGCAGCAGCAGCGGGCAAGCACCTTCCATTTAAATCCATTTAAATCCTCGTGGTTCAGGCTTTGCACATACCTTTGAGTGTTTGTTGAATGAAAGGGAACCAAAGAGAATGCAGGCAAAAGGGGGAGGGAAGGGTTGCCAGGTGCCGGTTGGGAAACTCCTGGAGAAGCCTGGGAAGGACAGGGGCCTCAGTGGGGGACCATGCCTGTGAGCCCACCCTCCAAAACACCTGCTCCCTCCGGGGGGGGGGGGATTGCTTTCTGTCGTCTGGAGAGGAGCTGTCATTCCAGGAGATCCCCAGGTCCCACTTGGAAAAGAGCATCCCTACCAGCCACGTATCTCTGTACCATATAAAGTTTCACTCTGCTGGTGCTCCCACCTGGGTATTCCCTTTCTCAAGAAAGAAACCCTCCAGTTGTAAGCTGGTAGCCAGAGGACTGTCATTCATAAGGCGGAGGTGCCATCTTTCCAACAATACATGTGCTTTAGCGGAGAATAGCTCCCCTATTGCGTAGGTTTTCCATCTTTTAAATTTGTTTAACAAAAAGGGAGGGAGGGAGGGAGGAGCCAAGCACGTGTTGCCGGTGTCTCCAGCCCAGCATGCACACACCCTCCTGAGCTTGCCCCCCTCACCAGTCCTGCAGTGGGACTCTGGCGACTTGGTAGCCGCTTGCCCTCAGCCCGGGCTCCCACTTGGCATTAGTGGCTGGACAGGGGGGGGGGGCTTTCCAGAGCCTCGGCCCAGAGCCTCCTGGTGCTCTGCTAATGAACCAGCCTGCCTGGCCACCAGCGTGGGGCTGGCAAGGGGGACAGGCTCGGGCGGTCATTGGGAGGGGAATGGAGGGGGGACGAGAGGCTCTGGAGTAAAAGGCCCGTTTGTGGCAACAACGAGGGGCTGCTTTTGTGCAGAGCAACTAAATCGGATCTTGGGGAGTCTGTGGAAAGGGAGATGCTTGCACCCAACTGGTTTTCTGCAACCCTAGGCACAACAGTACAGGTGGAGCTGTTTGAGGAAATGCTATTTCCAGTTTTCTTTTTGTGTTCATTTGAATTAGTTCAGTGTTTGAAAGATGGGCTGCTTGCACTCAAAGACGACTGTCCTCCTCTGCGTCCCTGCCCCGAGCCTCCTTGCCCTCTGCTAGTGAACCCGCCCACCTGCAGCTGCTCTGGAAAGCCCCCCAGCCGCTTTCCAGCCACCAGCACCGAGCAGGAGCCCGGGCTGAGGGCAAGCAGCTACAAAGTTGCCAGAGTCCCACTGCAGGGCTGGCAAGGGGGACAGGCTTGTGTGGTCTTTTGTATGCTGGACGGGGGGTGCGGGCAGTGCAACAATCACACTCGGCTGCCCACTGGCTTCCTCCCTCCCTCTCTTCCTTCCTGGCATGGCATGCCCGCCACAGCCTCTCTGATTCAGCGTCTCCTCCTGAGGGCACACATCTTTTAAAATTTTTAACTGCACACGCATGCTACCTCTAGCCAAACTTTTAAAGCATTCCCTGCCAATGATTTTTTTCTCCAGCGATCCATAATTAGCAAAAACCTCATATCACTAGATTAAACCCACTTGTTTAAAAAAAATTAAAGATGGAAAACCTAAACAATAGCAGAGCTTGTACACCAATGAAGAGGGGAAGGACCAGTAACATTCTGCTAAAATGGCTACCTGAGAGTCAATACAGATTGAAGATTCTCCTATTTTAAAAAACACACCCAGTGTGAAACTGACCAATAAGGAAAGGGAGGAATTACCTCAATGTGGAGAAGGAGGAAGAGATTGGATTTATACCCCACCCTTTACTTGGAGTCTCAGAGCGGCTTACACACTCCTTTCCCTTCCCCTCCCCACAACAGACACCCTGTGAGGTAGGTGGGGCTGAGAGAGCTCTTTCGAGCACTGCCCTTTCAAGGACAGCTCTGACAGAACTACGGCTTGCTCAAGGGCACACCAGCAGGTGCAAGTGGAGGAGTGGGGAATCAAACCCGGTTCTCCCAAATTAGAGTCTGCGCCCTTAACCACTACACTGAACTGGGCATAGAGGTGGCCTCTGAGGGGCCGGAAAAGGGCGAGTGGGAAATCCAAGGGAATCTGTGTGCTTTTGAATTACTCTCAGCTTTGAAGCAAAGCAAGGGGAAAACCCATCACTAAACCACTCTCAGGAAACCTGGGGAGAAAGCAAATAGAAAGGCAACGGCGTGCTGAAGGGAAGGAAAACAATGCAGAATATGGGAAAACCTGACAGACATGCACACTGGAAGCAATGGGAATGCAAAACAATAAAGAGAACCCAACGGACTCGCACGGTGAAAGCGAGGGGAAACACCCATGCCTGAAAGGCCTAAGACGCCACTCAGCTCCTCTTTCCTTTTGTCATCAGAGTCTGCAAGTACCACAATACTGGGTGGGCTATGTGTACTTGCCATTGCGGCTTACAGGTTCGGTCATTTACACTGCAATCTGAAGCAAAGTTGCAAGCTTCAAAGTCCACTGAAGTGAATGGACTGAGAAGAGTAACTCTGCTTAGACTGCACCATTGATGGGTGTGTTTTAGTGCATACTGATTGTGGGCCACCCGGAGCCCATTTGACAAGACAAGGAGGAGGAGACAGAGATGGCGAGTGGGGTGGGGAGGAGTAAACTGGATTCCCCCTTCCTGGCAAGCCCCCATATGTTGTTCTTGTGAGTCAGGCCAAGAGAGGGATATGAGGCTGAGAGGGAGTGGCTTTCCTAATAAGTTCATGGCCAAGGTGAGACTTGAACCCGGGACTTATTTCCTCAACCTGGGCACCATATATGGTGCTTTGGACATTCTAGAATCATGTCAGTGTGCTGAGCTGCATCAATGCCTCTGAGAAGGAAAGCAGAGGGGCAACCTGGCTGTTTTCACACAGCTGCCCATCAATCCAGGACCACCAGGCAGGGATAGGGCAGGCGCCTTTCCCTCCTCTAAAGCATGGGAGGGTGGCGTGCATGCACACATGGGAGCTCGCAGTTGCCCAGGCTCCCCTCCACCTTCTCAGAGCTGCCCACCCCACCCCCTGGACACATACCTCTCCGGCAGGGCTTTCTGTTGTGTATCAAGACCGCGGTCGCCAGGGACTCTCATAATGGTGACCGCCACGTGGTCATCACACATGGCCAGAATCTACCAGAGCTTCAGCCAGGTAGAACAATAGCCGGTCAGATCCTAAACGACCACCAATCACGAGCCTAGGGCTCCCGAAGGGGACCTATGAACTGCAACCACTGACTTAAGGTCCTATCAGGACATTTGGGCGAGGTCAAGGGATTATCTCTGACCAGAATAAAAGAGGGCTCTGGGCCCAGGGTTTCTCTTGTTCCATCTTGACCCGCAATAAACTACCATGCTGATTTCACTGCTACCGGCCTCCCGACTCCAGTACTTTCCACTTTCCAAACCCTACGCAGCCGGCAGAGCAAAAACACTCGGGAGGTTAATGGAGAAGTCCCCATTTCTACTGAGGCTCTGCTGTGCTTCCAGGGAGCAGCCCGAGAACACGACCCCTTTCGAGAGTCTGGCTCCGGCTGCCAGAAGAGCATCTGCAATTAGCCGCCCTTATTGGCTTCATCTGTCTGCAATGCCGAAGGGAGCCCCTTGTCAAAACAGCTCCAGCTGTTTTAATAACGTTTCAACCCACTGTCAAAAGGTTAGCCCTTCCTCCCCCCCCCCCCCCCCCCCCCCCGCACTCAGGCACTTCAGGTGTCCCGGCTCTGAGAGAGCCCCCTCCCCCTCCCTTCCCAGGCTGCTCGCCTCCCCTCCCCTTTCTGATTCCGTCCCTACAAAGTGAATACGGAAGGAGGCCAGTCTGACGGGGGGGGGGGGGGGGAGACCAGCACGGCTGCAAAGACAGCCTTTGTCAGAGGCGCTGTGGATGCTGCGGCTCATTTGGGCTTCCTGCAGCTTGCCTGAGAGAGGCAAAAGGCTCGCAGAGGTCAGGCTGAATCCTACAGCATCCGTACCACCCACAAAACATCTCTCCCCGGGGGGATTGCAAGCATTATCTAAGTGACATCTATTTAATGCACATTTGCCACCCTTAGAATCACAGAATCACAGAGTTGGAAGGGGCCATACAGGCCATCTAGTCCAACCCCCTGCTCAATGCAGGATCAGCCGAGCCCTAGAGCATCCCTGACAAGGGTTTGTCCAGCCACTGCTTCAAGACTGCCAGGGAGGGGGAGCTCACCACCTCCCTAGGCAGCTGATTCCACTGATGAACAACTCTTACTCTAAAGAAGGTTTTCCTAAGATCCAGCTGGTACCTTCCCGTCCTTCATTGGAACCCATTATTGCCAGTCCTGTCCTCTGCTGCCAACAGGAACAGCTCACTGCCCTCCTCTAAGGCCCAATTTACACCTCCCCTCTGAAGTAGTTTGACTGCTGTCTTTTCCCATGCTCATTTCACGCTGGTTTCAAATTTCACTCCAGGGGGTCTGAAGAGTACTAAGCAACAGCATTTGTTTAAAGCAGTATAATGCTAGCTTGACCACAGGAGGGCAATTAACAAATGTAAACATTAATTTATAAACTAGAACAAGTATGGTTTGAAACTAGAAACAGGTATAGACAGGTTTTTTTAAAAAAACTAGAATGATTCTAGCGGGAAAGTCAGATGTAAATTTGACCCTAGTGACAGCCTTTCAAATACTTCAAGAGACCAATGATGTCCCCCCTCAACCTCCTCTTCTGCAGACTCAACATTCCCAAGTCCCTCAGCTTTTCCTTGTAGGGCTTCTTGGTCTCTAGGCCCCCAATCATCCTTGTCACTCTCCTCTGCACACACTCCATTCTGTCCACATCCTTTTTGAAGTGAGGCCTCCAGAACAGTACACAAGGCAGTGTGCAGCGGGATTATCACATCTTGTGATTTGGATGTTATGCCTCTGTTGATACACCCCAAGACTGCATTAGCCTTTTTTTGTCGCCACATCACACTGGCTGCTCATATTGAACTTTTGGTCCACCCGCACCCCAAGATCTTGCTCACACACACTGCTACTCGGAAGTGTATCCCCCGTTCAGTATGTGTGTTCCTCATTTTCATCACCCAGATGTAGAACTCAGCACTTACCCTTGATCAATTGCATCTTGTTCACACCCACCCACTTTTCCAGTGTGTTCAGATCTCATTGAATTCTATCTGCATATTCTGGTGGGTTTGCTGCTGCTCCCGATTTAGTGTCACCTGCAAATTTAATGAGTAGCCCCTCCACACCCTCATTTAGATCATTGATAAAAACATTGAAAAGTACCAGGCCCAGAACCGAGCCCTGTGGCACCCCACTGGACCACCTCCCTCCATTCAGATGAAATTCCATTGACAACTACTCTTGGAGTGCGGTTCTCTAGCCAGTTCCCTATCCACCTAGCTATCCTAGAGTCCAGTCCACAGTCCTCTAGTTTACCCATCAGAACATCATGGGGGACTCTGTCAGAAGCTTGGCTGAAATCCAGGTGAACAGCAGCATCTGCATTCCTTCCAGGGGCTTGGGGGTGCTGTGCCTGGTTCTCCCCCCCTCCCCTCCCTGCATCCTCTCCACAGCCCTGTGCAGTAGGCTACGTTGAGAGAGAAAGCAAGAGACCCACTCAGGGCCACCAAATAAATGCTACGGCAAGCAGGGGTAGGAACCTCAGTCTCCCAGGTCTTGTCTGAGACACTAACCCCTAGGCCCCACAGTCTCTGCTATGACAACAGTCTTGACTCACAAAAAGGACAACAACCAAATGCAACAGCAACATCAAATGCGCCTGGCAGCGGTGAGGTCCCCAAGACCCACGGGGGGGTGGATCAGCAGTGAAGAGCTGCAGGCAAGGGGGGGAATGGTTGCCAGATGAGCAGGATGTGCCCCTCCAGGGTCTCGGCCAGAGAAAGATCTTCCATGGCACCTGCTACTCTAGACCTTTTAACTTCAGCTTCAGTGATATTTTCAGCTGGATATTTTAACTCTGCATATAAGAGGATCTGGGAGGGAAAGGGTTAAAAGAATTCTCTCCCCCATGCCCTTGGCAGCTGGCCACACCCTCTCATCGGCTAGATGTTGAGCCGCTTTGGCCCTTGCTTGCCTTCGGTTTCATCTGATATGAGACCTCTCTTCTTCTCTTTCTTAACCTGGGGCTGAAGCTGTAGCACATTAACCTTTTTTGAAGTTAATCTGTTCACAATAAGTTAAATGCACCTATATGGATATGTCATGTAAGATGTGCTTCTATTCTTGTAAATAAAATTTCTTTCTCTTGTTACCAATGGCATCAGATCATCTCTGTAAGTTGTTCGAACAGCATTTTCCCCTTAACCAGGAAACATGGAGGAGCAGGGATACTGCATAAATCTCTGCTGCCAAGGCTACTGATTTCTTTTACATTTAACCCAATACTTTCTACATGCAAACTCCAGCAATTCTACTTAATGGAGCAGTCTAGCCCTGGAAGGGGAGCCAAGGACCAACCTGACATTCCTGGTCCTTTAATGGACTCTCAACAAGTCATGCTCTTGGAACATGCTCAGTCCTACTCAGCCAGCAAGGACCCAAACAGCCACTCACCAAAGCCAAGCCAGGGCCCACTGCAAAACAGCCGGGGCAAGCAAAGTGCCTCCCGGAGCCAATCGGTCCAGGTAATCCTCAGCTAGGGTGGTCGGTTCCTTTCCTGGCCAAGCCTTGAACAACTATAAAGACAGAGAGATGGTTTTAAAAACATTAAGTGTGGGGATTTTCGTTTGGTGTTGAAAGTTAGCTAAGTGCATTGATGCAAAACACAAAAAAGTCAATATCCCCTGAACAAAGTTGGAGTCCAGCGGCACCTTTAAGACCCACAAAGTATAATTCTGGGCATAGGCTTTCGTATGCAGGCACGCTTCAAAGAAAGCATACACCCAGAATTAAACTTTGCTGGTCTTAAAGGTGCCACTGGACTCCAACTTTGTTCTGCTGCTTCAGACCAACACGGCTACCCCACCTGAGTCTATTCTCTGAACATTCATTCATGTTCCCATTCCCAAGCTTAAGCCCCACAGCGTAGAGCTTGGGGCTGTTCTGCCTTGCTACAAGGCCCATCTCCCATCAGACAGTCATCAGATCTCCCCCTGACCTGACTCCTCTTTCATCCTTCTGCTATTCAGGTAGGAGCTCCAGAAAGGCTGCTCAGAGGCGGTGGGGAACAGGTGCCTGGTGAAAGATTCGACCGGCTGGCCGCAACTTCAACAGAGAGCCTTTGAACACTCTCTCTCTCTCCCGGACGGCTTCAAACAGGCAGGCTAAGTGACAGATGAATGGATCTTCCTGGGCCCCTGGCCTTGAAGGGTTGTTACCTCCACCTTCTTATCCCACAAAATATCGGCATCGACACCCTCCAGCACCCCAGTGAGGTTATCTTAACCAGCAATTAGTGCCTCAAATGCCCCCCTCATAGCCTAATCAATGCTTTCTCCACCTGGAACCATTCAATACCCGTCTGTCAGCTATGCTGCCATAGCGAGTGGGGGTTGGGTGATGGAGGCTGGGTGAAGCCTGTATTGAAAACATATGCCTCTTGGTATTTTAACTTCCAGCTCTTGTTCTGAGTCTCATCTTTCTGCCTGGGTCTGACCTTGGTGCCTGGTTGCTTCTATTCCCCTGGGAACCTGAATGCATTATTAGGAGTGCTTGCTTGCTTGCTATGATTGGCTCTCTTCCACCCTGAGGTGTCCTTTGAATTCTGTACAACTTCCCAACTCCCGCCTGGAGAGTTATTCCTGACACAAAGTGTGTACACAGATGACCTGCCTTTCCTGATCGCAATAAACTGAATCCTTGTTAAGGACCATTGCTGGGACTGATCGCTGCGGGACTCTGACAGTCAGAAACTTTGGATTTCTTTATTTTTTGCTGGCAAAAGGTGGCAGTAGGAACCATTCCCCGGAAGGACGCACTCAAACCATCTTTGCATGTTTTAAAATACAATGTGCTCGTAACCCACCATTTCATTTTTTTCTGCATTTCTCCATTTTGACTCCTATAGCAGTAATCCATTGCCTCTACTGTTTTGAACAATTCAAAGCACTTGCATTGTTTTCTTGCACACACATTGCTTGTTTGATGCAGTTCAGCATGTGCACTTGGATTCCCCCCCCCCCCAAGGTAATAAATAGGGGCAATTTAGATTGGGGAAACACCACAGAAGGGATTCCTCCTCATCACCTCCAGTCCGATTAGTTGTTCCAGATGGCTGCTGTGAAGTTTCTACAATAGCAGCATACACATGCACACACACACACACACACAGAGCGAGAGGAGATTCTGGTGACAGACCTCCCAGATCACATCTCTAGTCTTGCCCTAAGAAGGATTTTGGTGGCTCAGAGCAAGGTCACAGAAACCCCAAAGGAGCCCTGTGAGATCAGCAGACCAGTGAGGGTCCATCTTGTCCCTCATCTGGACTTGCACCGCAGCCAGCCAGACACCCCTGGGCCCCCTACAAGCAGGGCGCAGAGGCCCGTGCCCCACAGCCATCACTGTTCAAAGACATTTGTTCTCTGAGCAAGAAAGTCCCATCTAGTCCTCCTGGCTAACACCACTGAGGGACCTATTAATTAACTTGTCAAATCACCTCAATACCATCCAAGTTAGTGGCCACTGCTACTTCCTGTGGACATGAGTTCCACAGGACCTGCCAAGTTCAACAATCTTTGCTAGAATCCAAGCAACCTGCAGGCACTAGTCAATCCATCAGAAACTGGCCAGGGGCCCACTGGAAGATCATGATTTGCCAACTTCTCTCCCTCTTGCATCCAGGAGAAAGAATCTCCTTACCTAATGGCTGACCTGGCCTAGCTAAAAATGTACAAAGTAGTAACTTATTAGTTCAGGAGTCGGCTTGCTATCAACAGCCAGAAGCAAACAGCCCTGTGTTCAACGCTTTGCTTGGTCCAAGCTGGCCCAAACACATAGAAGCTTTTGGAATGAGTTAGTGAGGTGCAAAGGGAATTCTGGTAAGGATTGGGTTTTTTTTAACTCCATCGTCAACTACCGCCTGCAAAAGAAGAAGAGCAGAGAGTGCTGAGAAGCCTCCAATCCCTCCCAGTTTCTGTCCGGTGTGCCTTCGTTTCTCTGCTGGGACCTAACTACTTGTGTGAGTTTACGGAAGATTCTTGCAAGGAATGCTAGCGCAGGAAGCCCTTGAACCGATCCATTAAAGGCCTTCTCAGGGCCAAACTGTGACCGGGGTGACCCACATTTCAGACTGTCTCCCTCTCTGTTGCTTCAAAGCATCCCTCTGGGGCTGCCAAGTGAGGAGGCAGGGCTGTCAGGGGTTGAGTTTTCAACCTTTCTTTTTTTTTAAATCTTTTTTATTAATTTCATCTGTTATGATACACTTAACAAAAGTGAGAGCTTAGTTTCATATATATTAAAGAGATCACCATCCTATTTATGCAAAAAAATAAACTTTATTGCACATAATTGTATACAGCTCATTTAAAAAATTAGAACTAAATATTTAACATATTTCCTTAGTATATCTTTCAATCCATGAATATACTCTGGACCAAGATTTCTCAAATATATTATCCTTTTTTCCTTGCAAACTATTTGTTAACTTATCCATTTCTGCTGTGCCTAATAGTTTGTTAATTAAGTCCTCCCTTGACGGTATTTCTTTCCATTTCCAGTCTCTTGCGTATAAAATTCTTGCAGCAGTTACTACATGTGTTAACAAGTATGAGTCTGCTTTATCAAACTGTTCTGGTATTATACTCAATAAAAATATTTCTGGTAGAAAAGGTATATCGGTCCCCAAAATCCTTTGTGCGATCTTATGTCTGATCAATATTTCTTACTCTTTTGACATGACCACCACATATAATAGAATGATCCTACTTTTTTCCTGCACTTCCAACATCTATTTGAGAGACTGGGACAGAATTTTGCCAATTTATCTGGGGTTACATACCACCTATGGAACATTTTATATAAATTTTCTTTAAAGGTAACAGCTTTTGTGTATTTTATATTCGTTTTTCCCATTATATCCCACTGGTCTAGGGTTATATTATGGCCAGCTAATCATAACCAGTTTTACTGCCTCATCTTGCATTTTGTAATCCAATAAAAGTGTATAGAATTTTTTAATAAGTTTCTCCTCTGTACCTAAAAATATTTTATCTAGGTCAGTAGGTTTTGCCTCAAAGCCAGTAACTTTATCCTTGGCGAATCTTGATTCTAACTGGATTTTTTCCCACCAGGACAGATTAATCTCCAATTTTAGCAGTTGTTTCTGCAGCTTTAAGTTATTATTCCCATCCAACAAATCATGATATTTACCCATTAAGTTGCCTGTAATTAATTTCGGGTTAGTAATTGCCTCCATAGGGGCAATTTTGGTATCTTACTGTAAATTTTTCCTTTTATCACCTCCCATACTTTCTGAAGGGAAGCCCTAATTAGGTGGTGATTAAAATATTTATGTACATTTTGCTTGTCGTAGCCTACAAAGGCATGCCATACTAGTAATGAGCTAAATCCCTCTAATTTTAGCAGTCTACAATTTTCCAAAATTATCCATTCTCTAATCCATGTGAGGCTGGTGGCTTGATAATATAAATTCCAATCCGGTAATGAAAAGCCTCCTCTTTCTGTTCTTTCTTGCAGATATTTCAGTTTAATTCTGTGTCTTTTATGTTGCCAAATAAATTGTCTTGTAATTTTTTCTAATTCTTTCAAGAAGAGTTGGTTTTTTAATACTGGAATTTTTGGAAAAGGAATAATACTCTGGGTAGAATGTTCATTTTAATTGTGGCAATCCGTCCCATCAGAGATAGTTGTAGATCTTTCCATTTGTCCAGGTCTTTTTTAATTTCAGTAAGTAATCTCATATAATGTATAAGAGAACTGACTCTATTCGTAAGATTGACTCCTGAATATTTCATTTTATTTTGAATTTCGAAACCAGAGATTTCTCTGGAGTTTTCAACCTTTCCCGGTTGGAAACAACTGTTCCTGAAGAGGCCCCATGGAGGGGGGGATCTTCTGGGTGTTACGAGGGTCTTCTGCACTGGTGTTTCACTTCAAACCAGCCACCTGGGGCTGCTCCTGGGGAAGCAGTGACTGGGCTTTTTCCCTGTGCTGTCTCCCTGATCTAAACAGCCAACTGAAGTTGCCATTAGCCTCACAGGATAGGGTAAAACAACAACAAATGTTCAAAGGACCTCTCTCACTACCTCAATTTGACAGTCAGAAGTTCTGTCCTAAAACAGAGTTACATCCTTCTAAGCCAACTGAAGGCAATTGGGGCCATGACCAGAGGGGGACTAGGGGGACAAAATTCGGGGAGCCCAAGTCAGCTGGAGCATCCTTGAAGCCAGCCTCATGCGACACCCAGCCAAACGTCTTTCCACTTATTTTAATGCAGTTCTAGCTGCAGCCACTTAGGGGTGCAGGGAAGTCTGTGCACAGTAAAAGGCCCTCTGCTATGAGCTAGACTTCCCTTTCTTCAAGACTGAAGCAAACTTGCCTATATTGGGTATAAATCCAATCTCTTCTTCTTCTTCTTCTTCTAACAGATCATGCTAAACCTATCAACTAATCCAGCATGCCTGGCTATTCAGAATTTCTGAAAAGAGATAGTTCTGAACATAAAAGCAATAACTGGTGTGGAAATACCCTTTACCCCTGAAGTAATTTTATTAGAATGCTGGCCGCGGCCTAGACTATATAAATATCAAGAAGCTCAAATTGCAATTCTCTTAGCATCAGCGCGCCTTCTTGTAGCAACTAAGTGGATACAAAAGTGCCCTCCAACTCTTTCCCAATGGTATAACAAACTTTGGGACTGTTTTATTATGTCGAAGATTTCTTTTTCTGTTTCTAATTCTCTACCTCAGGGGTGGCCAACCTGTGGCTCGGGAGCCACATGCGGCTCTTTCACACATATTGTGCGGCTCCTGGCAGGGCGGCTGGGGAAGCAAAGGGGAGGCATGCTTTTTCTCTCTTTCTCCCTTCCTTCCTTCCTTCCCTCCTCCCTCCCATCTATTTGCTTTCCTAGTTTCTCTCTCTTTCTTATAACTGGTTTTCCTCGTTTGTTTTTATTTTTGGCAGTCCCATTTAACGTTAATAAAAAGCAAATTTGCATATTTTTAAAAATAAAAACGTGTGTGTGATATTTGTTCCTGTCTTGCGGCTCTCAGACATCTCTGTGTGGCTCTTACGTTTATTCTATGTGGCTCTTACATTAAGCAAGGTTGGCCACCCCTGCTCTACCTGGAAACTATACGAAAAAAGTGGTTGCATTATGGTATCCAATTGTAACTTTCTTACATGGCAAACAGATTCTTCCTGATAATCCTCAATATAAAACAATGATTTACTTTTATGTCATCTGGTATGTCTTCTTATTTTGTAACTTTAATAATTTTGTTATTTGTTGCAATATAACTAGATACAGAAATATATATATATTATATAAATATTTTTCATTTGTATAACTAGATTGTTATTTCAGCTGATATTATAGTTAAAAAGTATTATATGTTGTGCTATTATTACTTGATTGTTACAAAATGTTCTTGTGGTATTGTTTTATTATTTTGTGGCCCGATATGGATGTATTTTTTGTTTTTATTTATGTTGTAAAAGTAAAAAGTCAATAAAGAGATAATTAAAAAACAAACAAACTAATCCAGCAATGGAGCAAGACAAGCAACCCCAGCTGATGGCTGCTACACTAATGGTTGGCCTATAGCCTGTTAACCAAGGTCATCTATATATCTAAGTCCCAATTGTGCTCCCTATGTGTGAATATCTAAATCTGCAGATAGGGGGCACACTCACACTTAAACAGGCTTTTCTGCAAACTTGGGTAACCCCCTAGGTTAGCAGAAAAATCTGAAAAGTTAAAAAAAAACTCAAACATTTAAAGATAAAATTGCCCCTGAAATTTTTTAAAAAAATATCTGCACATGCACAGGCAATGCACTTCCTGTAGTGCAGCTGGAAAGGAGTCTGGTGGTTGCTGCAGCAACAGAGTGCTGGATCTGCCGGCGATGGGTAGTAGAAGCCTCCGCAGCTCCACTCAGAGCAGCTCCAGATGAGCAGCCAAGAGTGGAGGGGGAAGAAACCTCGGCAAGCCCTATTGGAGCAGCTCCAAGAAAGCCTCCAAGAGTGGGGGGGAAGGAAGCCTTGGTGAGTCTGCTCAGAGCATAAGGATGCCTTGGCAGGCCCACATGGTGGACAAGGGGAACCACTCGGGGCCCGACCACCATTGGGGCAGAAGCAGGGAGCCACACAGGGCTCAGCTGCTGCCACAGTGCACACTGGGAGCCACTCGAGGCCTGGCCTTGGCGGCAGGGGACACGGGGATCTGTTTGGGGCCTGGCCGCCATGGCAGTGGATACAGGGAATCACTTGGGGCCTGGCCACTGCAATGCACGCTGGGAGCCATCTGAGGCTTGGCATGGCTCCCAGACACTGCCGTGGTGAGGCCCCGACATGAGTTCTAGGGCCTGGATGTGCTAGCTCAGTGATGGGGGGGGGGGGGGAATGGGATTCCCTCCTGTGAGTAGTTGAGTGCCAAGGATTGGAAAGCAGATGGGATGAGAACAAGGGTGGGGGCAAATGAAGTGGAGTGCCAAGGGCGGGGGTGAGTGAATGCCAAGGGTGGGGATGGGGTAGAGAGGGGGATCAGCAAGAGCGGAGGGTGAGTGCGCTGCCAAGGGTGTGGGGGGGGGGGGTAAGGTGGGGAAGGCTGCAAAGGTGAGGGTGAGGGAAGTACCAGGGATGGGCGGTAGGTGGGGAGAGCAGCAAGGGCTGAGTGGACTGATGGAGGAAATGTGTGGGGGGGGGGGAAGAGATGAGGGGTAGACTGACAGATAAGGGGAAGGGGAGAAAGGGGGGTAGGTGATCAGGGAAGGGATGGGGGCAAAAGAGATGGAGGTAGGTAGACAGGTAAGGGAAAGGGTAGAAGGAGGGGGAAGACTGATAGAGAAAGAGGCAGAGGGAAGGCAGCAAAGAAGGGGAAGGGGTTCACCACCTCTGCAAGTTTCTTGCCGGCCCCCACGAGTGTTCTGTCACAGTCCCGCCTTTTCCTCTTCCTGTCCTGGCACCCAGCTCAGCCAGATCCTGCAGCGTGGTGGCCAGAGTGTTGCACCAGGGGAAACAACCTTTCCCTCTCTTTTCCTTAATTTATCTCCTTCTTTTCCACACTTTTCTCATTCACTCCTATCTCCTTCCACCTAATTTTTCTGTGTTTCTCTTCCCCCCCCCCCCCCCTTAATTTTCACTTCTCAAGACCTTCTCACCCATTTCCTGCTTGGTGACAGAATGTACTTCAGAGCAGTATAGTGGCAAACCTTTGTTAATACTATGAACAGAAGGGGGGGAGGAATGACCTGACTCCAATGTTAAAAGGAAGAAATGTTACTTACAACACAGAAGAGGAAGAGTTGGGTTTATACCCCACCCTTCACTTGGAGTCTCAGACTGACTTACAATCGCCTTCCCTTCCTCTCCCCACAACAGACACCCTGTGAGGCAGGTGGGGCTGCGAGAGCTCTATGAGAAGTGTGACTGACCCAAGGTCACCCAGCTGACTGCATGTGGAGGAGGAGTGGGGAATCAACCCCAGTTCTCCAGATCAGAGTTTGCTGCTCTTAACCACCAAACTGGAAGGCAGTGATCTCAGGAAGGTGTAGCTCTCCTTTGGATGGCCAAGGAAGGGTGACCTTCGGCGTCACCTCCAAGCTTCCAGACTCCTTCACCTTCCCCCTCCTCCGGCAACTGCATGTCCCTGCCTCCCTTATCCTCTGAGAACCACCTGCAAGGGGAATGGTGCATAAAGGAGGAATCAGCAGAGAAAGTACCCCCCGGGGACACAGAGGCACCTGCTGCTTTTCATGCCGCCTCCCGCTCATTAGCACAACAAACTGGCATGATGATTCCAGACAGGTTGCTATTCAGGCCCGGGAGCTCAGCCTCGCTGCAAAATTACCCGCCTTTGTGACAGGCAGCGATTTGCAGACAGCTCCTGTCTATTCAAAAGGGGTCCTCACTGGGACTTGAATCAGCTGAAGGACGAATACCATTTTGTTAAGTTGACAACCAAAAAAAAAACCCCTCTGTGTGTATTAGAATACTAATAGGACTCCAATATTTAGTCAATCAATGAGGTTAATCCAACTCAAACAGTTCCAACAGCTTAAAGAATGTGACCCTCATTAATCAAGTAGAGGGTTTGAAAAAAACCCAACCTGGAAATATTGTTAAATCCTTGTAAGGCAAGCCGTTATGAACTGACGGGTGGCTGAGGGCTTTTAGGAAAGGCATGGCCCCCTGGCTCACACACCAGAGGGAATACCCCCTCTTGGGATGATGTGTACAACCATCGCCTCGTCAGTCATGTATGCAACGGCATATCAGACTACAGCAGGGGTTATCAGACTTACAGCCCATCCAGCCCCCACAGTGGCCAAAACCTAGGTGCCATTAGGAGATCCACCAATGGGGTTGTAATGTAGTATGTTCTGTGTAACAACCAGCCTGCCATGTGCTCCCAGGTAATGGCGCCCGCCGCATGGCCAGAGCACATGGTCAGGCAGAGAGGGGAGCTTGAATCTGGAGGAACAATAGACGTCCGGATTGAAAGCCTCCACCAATGTGGGACCTAGATTCTCCCTGGGGAGCCAATGCAATCAAAGGCTCCTCCAGGGAACCTATGACAAACATGCGCATATGTTAAGCCCCTATCAGGTCTTTTGGGTGCGGCCGGAGGTGTGGCTACAGCCAGCATATAATGAGGGCCCTGGAGCCCTGGAAGCATGCTTGATCTGACCATCTCCTGGACATGCTGAATCACTCAATAAAGGCTTCATGATTGCACCGTTCCTGGTCTCCCAAGTCCAGTAATCTTCAGGGATCTTCAACATGGTGCTCACCAAGGGTTTGTAGAAACTGGGCGGAGCCAGGTGGGGGTTTTGCCCAGCAAGGCTTCTGATTAGCCATTGGAAAGTTGATTGACTATGCAGATTTTTTTAAATGTTGCTTTGGCGGCAGCGGCAGCCACATCCACACAAGTGTGATCTTCACAGTGTGATGGAAGGTGAGCTATAGCAGCTGTTGTCTGGCTGGCTCCACTTCCTGTGGCAGCCATCGTTTGACTGTGCCCACCACACAATGTCAGAATGCTAAAGGTGGCTGCAGGCTCCAAAAGGCTGGGGACCCCAGCCTAGAGAATTGCAGCTGCAGCTGTCCAATATGATACAGGTTTCCTGTATGAACTGCAATGAAAAAGGCCAATGCTATGCTGGGGGTTATTAGAAAGGGAATTGAGAACAAATCTGCCAGTCTCATCATGCCCCTGTATAAATCGATGGTGCGACCTCATTTGGAGTCCTGTGTACAGTTCTGGTCACCACACCTCAAAAAAAATATTATAGCATTAGAAAAAGTGCAGAAAAGGGCCACTAGAATGATAAAAGGGTTGGGACACTTTCCCTATGAAGATAGCTTGAAGCGCTTGGGGCTCTTTAGCTTGGAGAAACAACAGCTGAGGGGTGACATGATCGAGGTTTACAAGATTATGCATGGGATAGAGCAGGCAGAGAAAGAGGTACTTTTCTCCCTTTCTCACAATGCAAGAACTCACAGGCAATCAATGAAAAGGAGTACTTCTTCACCCAAAGAGTGATGAACACATGGAATTCACTGCCATAGGAGGTGGTAGCGGCTACAAGCATGGACAGCTTCAAGAGGGGGTTGGATAAACATATGGAGCAGAGGTCCATCAGTGGCTACTAGCTACAAGGTATAGCTAGGAACTCTCAGTCTGGGGCCAGTGATGCTCTGTATTCTTGGTGCTGGGGGGGGGCAAGAGTGGGAGGGCTTCTAGTGTCCTGGCCCCACTGCTGGACCTCCTGAGGGCACCTGGTGTTTTTGGCCACTGTGTGACACAGAGTGTTGGATTGGATGGGCCATTGACCTGATCCAGCATTGGCTTCTCTTCTGTTCTTAAGAGCAGAGGTCCATCAGTGGCCACAAGGTATAGATAGGAACTCTCAGTCTGGGGCCAGTGATGCTTGCAGATTTGCAAGACTCATGGCCACTGATTGCTAAGACTCTGGATAAAGCTAAAGAGGATTACAAGAAATATGCGGATCGTGGCAGGGCTGAGGGCTGGGACCTACAACCAGGGGACTCGGTCTACTTGTCCACAAATAATATACATGGATTGCAACCCAGCAGGAAACTGGGGTGGAAGTATGTTGGCCCCTACAAAGTGTTGCGCAAAATTTCTGATGTGTCTTTTGAACTGGAGTTGCCTAAGTCACTGAGTTCTGTGCATCCTGTTTTTCATTTCAGCTTGTTGACGAAGAATCCTGGGCCGAATGCATGGCATCCAACTCCTCCGACTCCTCCTCCACTGATGAAGGGGGGGCATCCCATTTTGAGATTTCTGAAATCCTTGATTCTAAAATGTGTAGGGGCCGCTTGCTGTATCTGGTCAAGTGGGTAGACTTTGGTCCGGAACTAAATGAATGGGTTCATTCTGAAAATGTTCACGCTCCTAAATTAGTTAAAGCTTTTCATAATAAATTTCCAGATAGGCCGGGGTAGATAGATTTTTCAGGTGGCAGTGTGTCAGAATCTGCTGATTCTAACAAGGGTTTCTGGGAATTCGTGCTATACTTTGTACTCTGTCTATGCAATGTAACTCTATATCCATGTCTATTGCTTATTAGCTTGAACCCTGTACTTGTACATTCATTGATCCTAAGCAATGGCTCTGACTAGGTCTGGTTTGTGTAACTGTTTGCCCGGGAGGATGGCGACTTCAAAGCATGAGAACAATGGGCCTCTCACCCTCCTGCCTCCGCATTCCTTTCCTCCCTGCTGGGAGGACAGGGACCAGTTCTTATCAACGTGCGAAAGCCTTGGGGAAGCTATTTGTTATGTGAAGATGGTTACATCTGAGAGGTCTGGTTTTGGAAGGGAAATTTACTGCTTCACACCTCACCTTCTTTCCTGTGGGAAGCAAACGGCCAAGGGACCTTTTGCCCACGGTTTTTTTCCCCCTGTTGATTGGTTACCTATGGGCAATTCAAATTGTACGGGAGGGTATATTAGACCTGCTTCTATTGTATACGTTATCTCTGACAATAATCCGAGGATCTGTAGCAATGTAGAAATTGGAAATAAAGAACTGTGTTTCATCAACAAAGATCTGATCCTTGACTACTTTGGGCAGAAGCCTCACACCTTCATCACTCACTTAAGAGCCTCAGAGCGGCTTACAAACTCCTTTCCCCTCCCCTCCCCACAACAGACACCCTGTGAGGTAAGTGGGGCTGAGAGAGCTCTTTCCCAAGCTGTCCTTGAGGGAACAGCTGGTACAGAACTATGGCTTGCCCAAGGTCATCCAGCCAGGTGCAAGTGGAGGAGTGGGGAATCAAACCCGGTTCTCCCAGATTAGAGTCCGCGCACTTAACCACTACACCAGACTGGTCTCCCTTTCTTCGGGGGGGGGGGGCACTGCTAGCTTTTAATGCGGCTGCCAAGGCAACTTTAGCCAGGATGGAATCAGTGTGGACAGCATCCGTCTCAGTAGGGAGGGGGCCCTTCATAACACTCCCCCCCCCCCATGGCTAAAGATAAAATGGAGATGGGACCTTCTCTTTCTCTAAGGCAGGGCCACCAGCCCCGGAGACAGTACGAATGCAGTCATTAGTATCCCACCTGTGAAGACAATCCATAATTCTCTTAAACCATCACTCACATCAGATACTTTCAGAGGGTGGCCATGTTGACTCGCAGGAGAGGAGCTGGATTCGAGTTCAGGAGCGCCCTCGGAGACCTAGAAGATGGGGGAAGGGGGAGATTTTGACAGTCAAAGCTCCAGTCATTAGATACCAACGAAGAGAGCTATAACTCTTGAAAGCTTATTCCCCCAAATTCTTTCCTTTTTGTATTTTTGCATTTTGTGTGTGTGTCACTCTCTAAGGTGGACTCAAATCTAGCCGTACATACATTGGAGTTTGTGCTGCAGGCCACAGGAAACAAGTTCTTCTCTCCAACCACCGAGGTCTTCTGACTGTGAGATGGGCTGGTCTTTCCCTCCTTCCCCCTCCCATGTTCTCCGCAGGCAGTATTACCCACTGGAGGTCCCCCTCCCCCTCTCATCTTTACAACAAACACACACACACAAACAACCCCAGCCCTGCTCCTCCAAGGAACCTGATAAGTTGCTACAAAGGGAAACAGGACTGGCCGAACTTGAGACCCTGACAGCCGGAGCAGTTTCGTGATGCCACCTGTCAGCCCAAGGGGGAGCACTGCCCCCCCCCCGGGGAAAGGGGGGCTTGAGCTCTGCCTCCCCCCGCCCAGTCTACACCCCTACTTAGAAGTCTTCCTCAGGCAACTTGTGTAACAATTAGGCTAAAAAGAATCACATTAGAGTCCAGCCGCACCTCAAAGACCCATCGGTAAGCTCTCAGTATCTAAGCTTCCATGAGTCAAAGCCCGCTTTGTCAGACAGCAACACCCAGAAAGCAATGCGGAGTCCCTGAACGGGCCCTGCAGCCGCTTGTTCTGCTACTGCGGAGACCAACACAGCAGCTCACCTGAAACAGTTAGGTCAATAGTGCCACCTAGTGGCACAGGGAAAAAAACAACAAGAAAATCCCAAAACTAGAACGCTAAACAGGAAAACAACTGGAATCCACAAATTCAGCTGCATTTCCTCAGGCCCCAACACAGCACACAGGTGACTTCTTACCACAAAGAGCAGATGTTTCACATCTGATTAAGTACTGTACTGATGATAATCACTTCAAAATCAAATGACAGCTGGTGCCCCCCTGACCTGGATAGCCCAGGCAAGCGCAATCTCATCAGATCTTGGAAGCAAGTAATTGGAAGGGAGACCTCCAAGGAATACCAGTGCTGGGATGCAGAGGCAGGCAATCAAGCCACCTCTCTGAAAATGTCCTACCCCCAATTAGGGGTCACCAGAGGTCAAGCCACCATGACTTCCAGGCATGCAAGCACACACACACACACACACCAAACACCCCCCCCCCCGCCCAATAAACAAAAAATGACAACTGGTGTTGAAATTTGTTACTTGATTTTTGGATAAAACAGGATAAAATAAATAATAAACAGAATAAAATAGGATAACAAAAAAAAAATAAGCCAGGATAAAATTAAACAACACTGACGGCTTATTACTTTGTTCTTGGTCACTAATATTAACAAATGACTCTCATTAACAGCACCGTTATCATGTTAAAGTGCAGAAATTTAAATAAAAGCATTCAGGATTTTATTTTCACCCAGGAATTCTCTGTGGGGCTGGAACTGCTTATTAAACTGGCCATGATGCCACTGGGAATATTAAGTGGCATTTAACACGGCCAGTCTAGGAGGGGCTCTCAACTTCTGACGGAGAAGGTTTCATTTCCAGTCATGCTGATCTGTGAAGCTGGGCCAGCCACCCCAGAACAGACTTGCCACATTGGCTATCCATCCGTCTGCTTGTTTCAACTACAATTATTGATTCCAGTCAACCGACGCTTAGTCGTAATCACCTGACGTGATCTCCAACATTTGATTTTTGTTAAAATTCTTATCCCTCAATAAAACAACTGTGACGTGTCTTGGAGCATCCAGATAAAAGGAAAACTAAACACCATTTTTAAAAAGCCCTTTAGCACCGAGACAGCCAGGCAGCACACCCATTCCGGATGACAGGGATCCATTGGAGCGGGAGCGCACAGGAGCGCAGCTCCGGGAGTGAGGAGCCCAGGGGGTGGGCACATGTCCAAGCTCCGCCCCCTCCTCGGCTTCCCCAAGCAGTGCAGAGGCGCAGCACCCTGGGGAAAGCCCTGCTAGGGTCTTTATTGATTTTAATGTTTTGTTTTAATATTGATAATTTTATCATTGTTCCTTTTATGACTGTGTGCTGCTTTTCCAGAGACTTGTTCAAGGTGGCCTATAAATTTTCTAAGTATACCATTTTTTATCTGGGCACATGGCACACAAATACTGGAGAAATTTCACCAACCCTTCAGCAGCTTCCACCCCATCAGTTTGGTGTAGTGGTCAGGAGTTGGACTCTAATCCGGGAGAACCGGGTTTGATTCCCCACTCCTCCACATGCAGCTACTGGTGTGACCTTGGGCCAGTCACAAGTTCTCTCAGAGCTGTTCTCTCACGAGCAGTTCTCAAAAGACCTCTCTCAGCCCCACCTACCTCACAGGATGTCTTGTTGTGGGGAGGGGAAGGGGAAGGGATGGGCGGTGCACATGTCCTGGGTATCTCAAGTCTACTTGAAACCTGGTGGGTTCAAGGGAGCAGGAAGAGAATGTGGGTGTGTTCTTTACGCTTATTTTTATTACACGAAGTATTGGATGGGGAAGGGAATGGAGGAAGAGCAGGTCAGTTTCACTCACCTGTGGAGTGAAGCCTGAGGGGTGGGTGTTGCCTTCTGACACACTTCCAGCATGTTAGGGGGTGTGGCATATGCAAATGAGTTATGCTAATGAGTTATGGTAATGAACTCCTGCACCTCTTTTTCTACAAAATGACCCCTGATGACAACAGAAGGGCACGCTGCACAAGTGGGACTGGGGCATGCTGGTGACTAGTGTTCCCTCTCAGCTGAGTTCGTGTGAGCTAGCACACAGTTTTTTAGCCTCCCGCTCACACATTTTTGTCTTAGCTCAGGAAGGATGGCTCCAGAGCAAACTCATTTATGCAGTAGCCAAATCACTTGCTCACAACTTTAATACTAGTAGCTCTCAAAGTAGAATTTTTGCTCACAAGACTCCACAGCTTAGAGAGAACATTGCTGGTGACCAGTGCTCCCTGCAAGCTGTGGGGTCTGGAGAGCAAAATTTCTACTCTCTGAGCTGCCAGCATTAAAGTTGTGAGCTGGCGATTTGGCTACTACATCAGTTAGTTTCCTCTGGAGCCCTCCTTCCTGAGCTAAGACAAAAATGTGTGAGCCGGACGCTAAAAAACTGTGAGCTCGCTCACAGTAACTCAGTGTAGAGTGAACACTGCTGGTGACGCACCCGAACTTGGTGTTAGGAGCCAGAAGTTGATGCATGTGCATCGCATGGATTTGACTGACTGCATATATTTCTGCTACTGAGAGGAAAAATGCCGAATATAAGTGAATCTAAACCCTGGCCATCCTCTGTTTTACAAGCAGTCTGGCCTCAGGCGTCAGCTGGTCTCCCCAAGGGTCACTCCAGGCTTACCGCGGCAGGTGGTCCCTGGGCTTCAGGAGCAGGCAAGGTCTGGAGCCAGGTCTAGCAAGCCAGGGTGGAAGCCTTGCAAACTGGTTGCTCCAGCAAGGCTGCCTTTCCGGGCCCCAACTGAAGCAGGCTGAGACATGATTGAGCCCAGCTGTAACTGCCAACAGGTGCCGGAGCTTCTGAAAGGGCTCTGCACACTGGCCAGGACCCTCCCTTGCATGGCTGGGCCCTGGTGTGGCCTGCAGCCAGCCTGGTGCTGGGTCTCCTTTGTGCTCAGGCCCGCTGCTACCACTGCTTCTGAGGCCCAGAGAAGGGTCCTGGGGGGCTGCAGGGCCAGGCGAATGGAGGTGCTTCCCCGGCAGGCTCTGGCCCTGTGGCCTCTGGCACTGAGGAGGGGGCTCTACAGGGCCAGGCCTCTCCTGGCCCTCCTCTGGCACTGACCTTGGCTCCTCCTCGAGGGGAGGGATTCTGAGTCCCTGAGTGGGGGGGGGGTCATGATCCCAGAATCCCCAGGCAGGCACTGCAGCCCCAGTCCTCAGGACTAGGGCTGCCAAGTCCAACTTGGGAAATATCTGGGGACTTTGGGGGTGGAGCCAGGAGACTTTGGGGGTGGAGCCAGGAGAAAGGAAGTGACATCATTTTGTGAAGTCACATCCTGTGATGTTGCTTCCACATGCTGACACATGAACTCATGAAGTTTCCTAATACTGAATCAGGCCATTGGTCCATCAAGGTCAGTATTGACTACTCAGACTGGTAGTGGCTCTCCAGGGTCTCAGGCTGAGATCTTTAATGTCACCTATTACCTGATCCTTTTTTAGCTGAAGAGGCTGATACCTCCTGCATGTCAAGCAGATGCTCTATCACTGAGCAATGGCCCTACTGAATCCTTCCTCATCTCGGCAGAATATGAAGCCCTAAGTGCTACACAAGTGCTAAATATGATTTTCATATCATAAGAACAGGAGAGAAGCCACAGTGGATTGGCCCATCCAGTACAGCCCATCCAGTACAACACTCTGTGTCACAACAGTGGCCAAAAATACCAGGTGCCCTCAGGAGGTCCAGCAGCGGGGCCAGAACTCCAGAAGCCCTCCCACTGTTGCCCCCCAAGCACCAAGAATTCAGAGCATCACTGCCCCAGACAAAGGGTTCCATTTAGACCTTGTGGCTATAATAGCCACTGATAGACCTCTGCTGGATGGGGACAGAGAGAGAGAGAGACAGACAGACAGACAGACAGTCAGCTTTTTCACTTACTCTTGCCCAATTCCCAGGCTTTATTTCTGGCCCTTGTTTCACCCAGCTGTTGTCCATGTAAGTCCCATAACTTCTCCCCCCCCCCCCCAGCATAGGCTTTTTGGTGGCTAAAGAGGACCTTTGTCCTCCCCTTTTCGCCAGCAGAAAAGCTAGTTGGATCCATCCCTAATTTAAAATACCGGTTACTTGATGTACAATTTAAAAATGCAGATTTTTACTGCCCGGGGGGGGGGGGGGGGACACGGTTGAAAGAAACAGAAAATTGGCATAAAAATGAGGAATCCCAACTTTTATTTACAGAAGGGAAATGAGGATTGGTGGGACCCAAGCAGCCACGACAAGACATTTTAAACAATCCCACTCCCAGACCTTCTACAGGCAACCTCTCCTTATGATGTTTACCTCTTTGGAAGTGACAGTTTATTCCTTTGACAAAACCACAGTGGACAGACAGACAGAAAAAAGAAAGAGGGGGAAGGGGGAGAGACAGAGAAGGATAAAGAGCTCGCAGACCCCATCTTACCCGAGCACGCAGTAGAAAGAGCTTAGTCCCTCCTTAATCTCTGGGCGGGGCTCTCTAGCTGGCTCAGCTCTTAAAGGGGAAATTTCCCTTTTAAGAAGTTCAAGAGGCTGGCAAGGGCAGGCTCCGAGGTTTCCCTGCTGGCAGCCATTTTGTCCCCCCGGTGGCCAATCTTGGAAAAGCGGGGGAAAGCTTTAAAAATCGGTGTTTCCCCCGCTCTACCGGGGGACTTGGCAGCCCTACTCAGGACTGACACCCACTCTTGCTTCGAAATGCCTCCCCCAAAGCAGCCTCTTCCAGAGAAACAAGGCTTTCCAGGCACTCATCTGACCCAGTGAGACTCTTGACCCGTCTGGCTCAATGCTTTCCACGCAGACGAGTGGGCTAGGGCTGCCAAGTCCCCCGGTAGAGCGGGGGAAACACCGATTTTTAAAGCTTTCCCCCGCTTTTCCAAAATTGGCCACCGGGGGGACAAAATGGCTGCCAGCAGGGGAACCTCGGAGCCTGCCCTGCTGGCCTCTTGAACTTCTTAAAAGGGAAATTTCCCCTTTAAGAGCTGATCGAGCAAGACAGCCCCGCCCAGAGATTAAGGAGGGACTAAGCTCTTTCTACTGAAGGGCTTCCGTGCAAGGTTGCTGCTGGAGTAAACTGCGTAAGGTGCTGGGGTCTGCGAGCTCTTTTCCTTCTCTGTCTCTCCCCCTCCCCCTCTTTCTTTTTTCTGTCTGTCTGTCCATCCACTGTGGTTTTGTCAAAGGAATAAACTGTCACTTCCAGAGAGGTAAACATCACAAGGAGAGGTTGCCTGTAGAAGGTCTGGGAGTGGGATTGTTTAAAATGTCTTGTCGTGGCTGTTTGGGTCCCCCCAATCCTCATTTCCCTTCTGCAAATAAAAGTTGGGATTCCTCATTTTTATGCCAATTTTCTGTTTCTTTCAACCATGTCCCCCCCCCCCCCCCTCCGGCAGTAAAAATCTGCATTTTTAAAAGCATTTGTACATCAAGTAACCGGTATTTTAAGTTAGGGATGGATCCAACTAGCTTTTCTGCTGGCGAAAAGGGGAGGACAAAGGTCCTCTTTAGCCACCAAAAAGCCTATGCTGGGGGGGGGGGGGGAGTAGTTATGGGACTTACATGGACAACAGCTGGGTGAAACAAGGGCCAGAAATAAAGCCTGGGAATTGGGCAAGAGTAAGTGAAAAAGCTGTCTGTCTGTCTGTCTCTCTCTCTCTCTGTCCCCATCCAGCAGAGGTCTATCAGTGGCTATTATTAGCCACAAGGTCTAAATGGAAGTAAGTGCCTCTGCCAGTTTTTTTCCTTCTCTCTCTCTCCCTCTTTCTTTCTTTTTTCTGTCTGTTCGTCTGTCTGTCTGTCTGTCTCTCTCTCTCTCTCTGTCCCCATCCAGCAGAGGTCTATCAGTGGCTATTATTAGCCACAAGGTCTAAATGGAACCCTTTGTCTGGGGCAGTGATGCTCTGAATTCTTGGTGCTTGGGGGGCAACAGTGGGAGGGCTTCTGGAGTTCTGGCCCCGCTGCTGGAACTCCTGAGGGCACCTGGTATTTTTGGCCACTGTTGTGACACAGAGTGTTGTACTGGATGGGCTGTACTGGATGGGCCGATCCACTGTGGCTTCTCTCCTGTTCTTATGATATGAAAATCATATTTAGCACTTGTGTAGCACTTAGGGCTTCATATTCTGCCGAGATGAGGAAGGATTCAGTAGAGCCGTTGCTCAGTGATAGAGCATCTGCTTGACATGCAGGAGGTATCAGCCTCTTCAGCTAAAAAAGGATCAGGTAATAGGTGACATTAAAGATCTCAGCCTGAGACCCTGGAGAGCCACTACCAGTCTGAGTAGTCAATACTGACCTTGATGGACCAATGGCCTGATTCAGTATTAGGAAACTTCATGAGTTCATGTGTCAGCATGTGGAAGCAACATCACAGGATGTGACATCACAAAATGATGTCACTTCCTTTCTCCTGGCTCCACCCCCAAAGTCCCCAGATATTTCCCAAGTTGGACTTGGCAGCCCTACGAGTGGCTCTCCAGAGTCTCCACAGTGGGGGCGGGGAGGGCTCTTTCCACACATCTCCAACTGGAGTGCCTCGAACTGGAGGCCCCCACTAGGGACTGGACCATGCTCCCCCCCCTCCCCTTTCCAATGTTTAGCGAGACCATCTCATCTCAGGCATACAAGGAATTTTGCAGCTGGCTGCTACAGACATCAGAAACAAAACATCAGCTTTAAACTGAAAACTATTAACATCTCCAGGGTCAATATCCACCAGGCAGCACTAAAAGCAGCATTACCAAATGAGGGCAGCCAACCCAGCCAGTGTGACAATAAGGCCTCTCCAAAAAGGACCTTGGGGAAAATAAAAATTTCTTATTTGACCATCTTTATCACACGCATATCTGCAACTACATAAAATGGGCCTTTACAATTTCCAGAGGGGGCTGCCCGAGAAAGAGAAACGGTAGCAGCACAGCTCTGAGGGGAGGGAGAATGTAGGAACCCGCCTGGAGATGTCATCTCACCACCAGGTGGTGCTGTGCCCACACAAACCAGAGGGTCTGCCTTTAAAGGCCCTTCAAGTCCTTCAGCTGGCTCTTTAATCCACCTCCCTTGGAATCTAGGGCAGGTCAGGGACTTAAGGTGCTTTCACACAACCACCCAAAGTCATATTCAGTTACGCACTGATATTCACTACCTGTCTGGAAGGGCTCTGGAGAGTTCTTCGGAGGGGGGAACTAGGTGCCCACGTGGGGGTAGAAGGCAGGTAGTGAGAGCTGATCCAGATCTTCAGCAGCAAGGTCACCTGGCAAGGACCTCCTGGGACTGGCTCACTTCTTAGAGAAGGAGGCTTTCATTTCCTGTATTCTGAACCAGACCCTCGGTCCATCCAGGTCAGTACTCTCTGCTCAGACTGGCAGGGGCTCTCCGGGGTCTCAGCCAGAGGTCCTTCACATCACTTGCTGCCTGATCCACTAACTGGAGATGCCGCCGGGGACTGAACCTGGGACCTTTGGCATGCCCAGAAGATGCTCTTACCCCTGAGCCACAGCCTCTCCCCCAACCCAACGCAAACCCCTTTGCCCAGGGGGCTAGTCAGACAAAGGGAGGAGGAGGCAGGCAGGGCTGTCTGGGAGGGAGGCTGGGACCTCTTCGGGGTACAAAGACCAGGCATGGCCTGAGGCACAAGCGCTCAGGCAAGAGCCCCGGACAAGCTGTCCCAATGAGCACGCCCCCCCCCCCCCGCCCCGATGTTGTTGGTTGTTGGTCACAGTATATTTAAATTCGGGGGGGGGTGTACTGAATACCCATTACAATTTTATTGTTGTAGGCCACTTTGGGGCCGTGTGGAATTCCCGTGGGAGGGCGATCCGGAGGCAGAGAAGGCTCTCCCAGTCAGAATGACCCACTCCGAGGAGGGGGCACAGAGGAGAGCCAGTGGGGACCCTTGCGATGTCCAGCTGGGCCCAAGGACTAGCCCAGACTCCCCCAGCCAGTTTCACAGTCAGGGCTGACCCTGCAGGGTCCTCGGCCAGCGCTCCCGCTGCTTCACCCACACTGTCTCCCCGTGCCGAGCGGGAGGCAAGCGGCGGCCTCAGATGGGGGCAGGGGAATGCCAGCCAAATGTTCCTTTGCTTTGATTTCCTCCCGCTTTCACTTATGATTATTTCATGCAACAGGCTGTGCCGAGAGAGCCCTTACGTAACCAGAGCCACCTCGGGCTCTTCTCTCAGAACACACAGCTGCCTCGGCTCTCTGTCAGGAGCGATCTTTTGCGCATGGCTGCTCTCAGCCCCTCGCCAGAATTTGCTGGTTTTAAAAAACTCAAAAAACTTCACCAACAGAAGGAGAAGGCCAGGCTTCCTCTTTTGTGCCTGGCAGGGCCTCTCCGCTCAAGCCGGAGGAAAGCCCTGGTGATCTCTGCTCGTTCAGATGGCGTTCCAAAAAAGCAAGAAGGGGGAAGGTCAGAGCCTGGTCTCATCCCCTTGCCCCGCTTTTCTTGTAGCCAGACATCCCTCAGAGCTGTCAAACTGTACCAAATAAGTCCTGCGTCTGGCCTGCAGACGGCAGGGGAAGGACTGTGGCCAAGGCCAGCCCCTGGGGCCAGGCAGAGGCCTTACCCCCTCTTAAAATCATCAGCTGCTGTGTAATGTAGTATGCTCTGTGTTCTAACCAGCCTGCCATGTGCTCCCAGGTAATGGCGCCCGCCGCATGGCCAGAGCACGTGGTCAGGCAGAGAGGGGAGCTTGAATCTGGAGGAACAATAGACGTCCGGATTCAAAGCCTCCACCAATGTGGGACCTAGGTTCTCCCTGGGGAGCCAATGCAATCAAAGGCTCCTCCAGGGAACCTATGACAAACATGCGCATATGTTAAGCCCCTATCAGGTCTTTTGGGTGCGGCCGGAGGTGTGGCTCCGGCTAGCATATAATGAGGGCCCTGGAGCCCTGGAAGCATGCTTGTTCTGACCATCTACTGGGCATGCTGAATCACTCAATAAAGGCTTCATGATTTCACCGTTCCTGGTCTCCTGAGTCTAGTACTCTTCACTGGCGACGAGGATGGGATCCTGATGAGCGACTCCTTGGCTGAAACCAGCACCGCATCGAGCCCAGACCAGATCCGTCAGCCACCGGCCCTGCTTGGCTCCAGTGCCACCGCACCGCCATCGGCTCCCGAGGATCTCGCTCAACACACTGCTGCACATCCCAGAATGGCCACCGCTCCGGGAACCACCCACACATTTGATCCAGCCTGCTCTGAAGACTGGGAAGCCTGGACGGACCAGCTCACATCCTACTTCGACATACAGGACATCACAGATGCCAGGAAGAAGAAGTCCTGGCTCATGGCCTCCTGCGGGGTAAAGACGCTGAAGTTACTCCGAAGCCTGCTTTCCCCTCGTACCCCAGCGGAGGCCACGTACGATGACATCATGGCACTCCTAAGGAACCACTTCTCGCCGAGACCCTCCAAGAACACGCAGCGGGTGAAGTTCTTCCGCCAGCTGCAGCAGAAGGGTGCCTCCAATTACCTGGCGGCCCTCCGCCATCTCCTGGTGGGGTGCGAGTTCGTGGCCGTAGAGGACATCCTATACTCCGCGTTCCTGTGTGGGGTCCACGACCCCAAGCTTCAAAGGAAGCTGATGGCCAACTCCACCGCCACCCTGGACAAGATGCTAACCATGGCTTGTGCCTTTGAGGTCTCTCAGCAGGAGAAGATAGGCACATCCACAGCCGCCCACCAGACTGAGGCCGCTGCAGACTCCGACATTTCCGAGGATGACGAGACACTCCAGGTACAACGATGGCCTCCAGGACAGGGGTCCCGCAACTCAGGTGAGAAGGCTTCCCGCTCAGTGACGCCACACTCCAAACGTTCCACGTGCGCTAGCTGTGGCGATCAGCATGACCGCCGGACCTGCCGTTTCCGGGAAGCAGAGTGCCGGTCATGTGGCAAGAAGGGCCACATCGCCCAGGCCTGCCACACCCGCTCCAACCACCACACCCAAGCCGCACACCAGGAGTCCGCCGAACTCCTTCAGACAGCAGCAACCCACCACCACCACCACAAGACACAGCAGGTAATGAACTTGCCCCCCGACACCCCCAACAAAATTAAGGTCTCAGTTTTGATTGAGGGGACCCCCTGCCAAATGGAAGTAGACACCGGGTCTTCCTACTCTATAATCTCGGAGTCCACCCTCCACAGGCTCTGCCCCATGGGGTGCCCCGACTTCGGAAAGTCCAGGGCCTAACCCTGCGGGACTTTCAGAAGAACCCGATACCGATAAGGGGGTTGGGCAAGTTCCGGGTCCATTTTAAGAACTTTACAGGACGCTTGGGCCTCCTGGTGGTGGTGGGCAACCTCACAAGCCTGCTGGGACTCTCCTGGTTCCAGCCCCTAGGGCGGGGCGTCACCGGGGTACACAGCCTGTGGCCCACAGATTTTGCCGACATCTGTGAGGAATTCCCAGCGGTTTTCGATGGGGCACTGGGCTCCTATACGGGGCCACCCATCACCCTGGACCTTGACCCCACTGTCCGGCCCGTGCGCATACCGGTACGCCATCCGCCACTCGCAGTGCGGCCCAAGATCAAGCGGGAGCTTGATAAGTTGGTCGCCCAGGGTGGACTAGAACCAGTGTCCCACGCCCGATGGCAGACCCCGATTGTGACACCAATGAAGGCAAATGGGGACATCCGCATCTGCGCGGACTATAAGTGCACCATCAATAAGGCACTTCAGGCCCATGCCTACCCAGTCCCAGTCATCAGCCACGTGTTGGCCTCCCTGGCTGGGGCGCGAGTGTTTGGGAAACTAGACCTAGCCCAGGCCTACCAGCAACTGCCGGTCGACAATGCCACAGCAGAAGCACAGACCATTGTGACACACAAGGGGGCGTTTAAGGTAAAGCGCCTCCAGTTCAGAGGTCAGCGTAGCCCCCGGGATCTTTCAAGAGTTAATGGACAGTTTGTTAAAAGGTCTTCCAGGGGTGCAGCCCTTTTTCAACGACATCCTGATCGCGGATCCGGACGTCAAGACTTTCTCGGCCTGCCTATGCTCTGTCCTCCAGTGATTCCAGGATGCCGGCCTGAAGGTGAAACGCGAGAAGTGCCTCCTCGGGGTGCCTGCGGTGGATTTCCTCAGCTTCAAGGTTGACGCCCACGGAATTCACCCCACTAAGGACAAGGTGAAGGCCATCTCTGATGCCCCGGCCCCCAAGTCCAAGGCTGAGCTGCAGTCTTTTCTGGGACTCATCAACTTCTACCACGCCTTCCTTCCCCACAAGGCGGCGGTAGCTGAGCCCTTACACAGGCTCCTGGACAAAAGCGCCACCTGGACTTGGGGTCCCCGCCAGGCAGAGGCCTTCCAGGGCATCAAGGACCTCCTAATGTCCAATGCGGTCCTCGCCCACTTCGACGAAGTCCTGCCCGTTGTATGGCCTGTGATGCATCTCCTTATGGGGTGGGGGCAGTTTTGGGTCACAAACTGCTGGACAGCCAGGAGGTCCCAGTCGCGTATTACTCTTGGACCCTAGCCCCGGCCGAAAGGAACTATGCTCAGATAGACAAGGAGGCACTTGCGATCGTGGCCGGGGTCAAAAACTTCCATACTTACTTGTACGGGCGCAAGTTCACAGTCACCACAGACTACAAACCTCTTCTGGGCCTCCTCGCCCCGGATCGCCGCACGCCACAAATGTCCCCGCGAGTCCTCTGATGGTCGATCTTCCTCGCGGGGTACGACTATGACTTGGTGCATCGCCCGGGGAAGGCCATGGGCCATGTGGATGCACTCAGCCACCTTCCGCTGCCCTCCTGTGACCCCGACCCAGCTCCGGTTTACCACGTTGCTCTGCTCGAGGACCTGCTGGACCGGCTGCTTCAGGTATGGGACGTGGCCCGGTGCACGGCCCGGGACCGTCAACTCTCCTGAGTCTCCGACTGGGTGGGAAGGGGGTGGCCCAAGAATCTGGACCCAGAGTTTGCGGCCTTCTCAATCCGGCACGCAGAACTCTCCACCCACAAGGGGTGCTTACTCTGGGGCTCAAGGGTAGCGATTCCAGAACCCCTCTGCCCACGAGTGCTGACCACTCTGCATGAGCACCACCCTGGGGTAGTACGAATGAAGGCCCTGGCCCAGAGCTACGTCTGGTGGCCAGGCCTTGACAAGGAGATAGAGGACCGGGTCCGCCACTGCAAAAAGGGCCAAGAGACCCGTCCGGACCCTCCACACACTCCTGTCCCACCCTGGGAGTCCACCCAACACCCCTGGCCCCGGCTCCACGTGGACTTTGCGGGCCCGGTACAGGGGCAGCATTTTTTTCTTCTAGTTGACAGCTATAACAAGTGGCTGGAAGTCGTTCCTGTGCGCGCCACCTCCTCTGAAGCTGCCATTTGAGCAATGTGGCGCATCTTTGCCACCCACGGCCTGCCGGATACCATCGTCTCAGACAACGGCACAGCTTTCACCTCCGCAGAATTCCAGCGCTTTGTGGAGCTCCATGGCATCCGGCACGTGAGATCTGCCCCTTTTCACTCGGCCACGAATGGCCAAGCAGAGCGAATGGTCCGCACCACTAAGGAGGTGCTTAGGCGCATGGACCAGGGGGATCTGGGGTTTAAGTTAACGGCTTTCCTATTCGGCCAGCGCACCACCCCTCACTCGGCTACCAGTCGCAGCCCCGCAGAGCTGCTCATGGGCCGCCGGCTGACAACCCAACTCGACTGGCTCCACCCCGATCGGGCACCGGCCACCTCCAAAGAACCCAACATCTCCAAAGCTCCCAGAGGGTTCGTGCCAGAGGACCCGGTCTACGTCCGCAACTATGCCCGGGGCCCCCTGTGGTTGCCGGGGCGGATTATCCGCGTCACCGGTCCCCTCTCCTATGAAGTTGCGGGCGAGGAAGGGCAACGATGGAGGCGCCACATGGACCAACTTTGCCGCCGCCTGCATGCCTTCTCCGCGGACGATCCAGGGCTGGACTTCCCAGATGCGGAACCCGAGGTACCAGAGACAGATGATCCGCCCAGCCCACGACCAGCCAAGACTCTGCAGGAGAACACCACAGAAGCCGGCCGGCTGGACATCACTCCATTCGCCGTCCCTGCACCAGCACCAGACCCGGCTCAGCCCGTGGCAGATATCCTCGAATCTCTGCTCCCTACACTGGCAGCTCCGGCGACCCCGTGCCACTCGACCAGAGAACGGAAACGTCCCGTGCACCTCAGAGACTATGTTTGCCAAGGGACAGTCCGGACTATGGGGGAAGGGGTGTAATGTAGTATGCTGTGTTCTAACCAGCCTGCCATGTGCTCACAGGTAATGGCACCCGCCGCATGGCCAGAGCACATGGTCAGGCAGAGAGGGGAGCTTGAATCTGGAGGAACAATAGACATCCGGATTCAAAGCCTCCACCAATGTGGGACCTAGGTTTTCCCTGGGGAGCCAATGCAATCGAAGGCTCCTCCAGGGAACCTATGACAAACATGCGCATATGTTAAGCCCCTATCAGGTCTTTTGGGTGCGGCCGGAGGTGTGGCTCTGGCTAGCATATAATGAGGGCCCTGGAGCCCTGGAAGCATGCTTGTTCTGACCATCTACTGGGCATGCTGAATCACTCAATAAAGGCTTCATGATTTCACCGTTCCTGGTCTCCCGAGTCCAGTACTCTTCAAGCTGCCACCTCAAGAGGCTGAGGACACTGAAGACTGAAGCTTCTCTTCAAAAGCCAAAACCGCCCAAATCCAATGTTAAGAGACAGACAAGCAAGCAGACTTAATGTACAGAGGGTGAAGGAACAATGAAAGAGTAAAAGATTTCCCAGAAGGCCAATAAGACATGGCATTTTTCAAAAACAGCAGAAAGCAGAAAAATCAAACAAGACAACCACTAGCCTTGCCTCTCAGGGACAGGAAAGGGGGACGTCACCCAGTCATTGTCAGCACTCAGGACTAGGAGGGATTTCTACGTTAGCAGCGGAAAGTCAGACCACAAAAGGCTTATCCAGAAGCAGGTTTCTGACAGACAGGCTCTTTGGGTTTAGCGCCAGTGTGAGGTTTTGAAACAACCTGACCACTCTTAGAATGGCAACTGAAGAAAGCAGTACACATTGCCTATTGCTCCCTGGTTTTGAGAGGGCTTTGCATGAAAGAAGGTAACTCTGTCAGAAAAAAATCCTTGTAGCTAGAAAAAACAAAGAGAAAACAACAGCAGAAGCCTTACCCTGAGATGCTAGCTTTCTATGTGCAGCAGATTTTGTTTTTAAAGAGGCGGGCATTCTGCTCATGCAAGGCCCTCTCTGCCGTCTGCAATGGCACAGCCTGTTCAGCGCAAATGTGGGCTTGGCTCCATAACCACAACATTCTCAGCAGTGACACCAATGTCTTTTCATACCCCTAATAAGTTTCATATTTCATTTAAATAAGACAAACTGCTGCAGTCTTAAATTTAGCGCATTTTACCCCAAAGGCCCATCTGAAGCAGCACATTTACAGGAGTGTCTTCCATGCTGAAGCTCACAAACAGCTTCCCGGTTTTCTTCAATAATCAGCATTTTTATTTTTATAAACAGGTCAGTGCACCAGAGACATACAGCACCCACATAGGCAGCTTCAGTATTCGCCTGGCTTTGAGGCATTCCCCCCCCCCCCAGTCAAAAGATCCGGCTCAGTTCAATGCCGAGGGAGAAGAGAACTGGCGGGACTCCCCCCCCCCCCCCCCCCCGGGGAGAGCAGAGATGTCAAGGAGAGAAGCCAGCCCAGGCAGAGCTCTGGCATGAGAAGGAAAACGGAAGGCCAGGTGGCGGAAGGCCAGGCCAGGCCAGGGGTCTCAGCAGCCCAGCATCTGGTCCTGGAAGCTGCAGAAGGGGGAGCCGCAAAGGAAGAGCTGGGAGACTGGCCGAGAGAGCCGAGGGCACAGAGGGCCTGATCAGTGCTGGGGAGGGATGAGCCCTTCCGGCTCCACCCGGCGGCACTAACTGAAGCTGAACTCCCTTTCTTTATCCTGCATTCAGACACACACACACAGAGACCCCTTCACAGTCGCTTTGCAGTGTGACGCAAGTTGGAGGAGGAGGAGAGAAGATTGGATTTATACCCCGCCCTCCACTCCCCAAGGGAGTCTCAGAGCGGCTTACCATCTCCTTCCCTTCCCCACAACAGACATCCTGTGAGGTAGGTGGGACTGGGAGAGCTCTTTCAAGAACTGCTCCTGAGAGAACAGCTCTGAAAGAACATGTAACTGACCCAAGGTCACACCAGCAGCTGCATGTGGAGGCGGAGTGGGGAATCAAACCCGGTTCTCCCAGATTAGAGTCCGCGCTCTTAGCCACTACACCAAATGGAGGGAGGGGCGGCTGGCCCAGGGCTTCCCACCCGGTCTGTGGAAGGGTGGGGGTTTGAGCCGGTGTTCCCCACTGACTCTAGGCTAGCCTCCTCCCCCTGTGAAATGTTACAGACCCTCAAAAGGCGGGGAAGACAGGGAAGGAGAGGGCCCTCTGGCCTTCCATCCCCCCCCCCCCAAGCACAAGCATCTTTCTAAGGTGTGAGGTAGGCCTGGCAGGCCTCCCCGGAGGCAGGACCCGTGTGCTCCCAAGGGGCTCACTCTTCCGCTTGTGCTTTCTCTTCTCCTGCTCCTACGTCGCAGGTGGACTAGCTGGGCGGCATCAGCCCTGGATCAGCCCTCGGTGCCAGCGCAGCATCCTGGACGGGGACTGAATGTTTTCCAGCCATTACGGAACTTCCTCTGAAGTTGACCATCATGATGAACTGGGGTTTGAGCAATGTTTCATCGTGTTGTCTGAAGGGACAGCTGGCTGTTCACCTGCTTCCCGTATTCTGTCACCTGGCTCCTGGCTCATCTCCTGCTTTCTGTCTGCAGAGATCAATGAAATCATCCACCGGTGCTGAGATCTAAAAAGTGGGGGGGCATCAAGCCCTTAAGGCCCTGTGTAAGACCCCGCTGTAGACTGCAGGCTCCTTGGGGCGGTGGCTTTTCTTCCTGTGCTCTGTAAAGTGAGACCCGCACTGACGGGACTGAAAGTAAAAATGAATACATCCCCCTGACCTTTGGCTCACCTCTAGCTCTCTGCATCTATTTCCAGTACTCGGTTTTCTCTTCTCCCTGGGGTAAAAAGGAGAAACTTGTAGCCCAGCCCAGGGTCTCCTTCATGGTTCTCATCCCAGCCCTGCCAGGATCCAACATGCCATGCCACCCCCTCCCCAGCTGCTCCTGCACCAAGGGAAGTGCTCGCTGCCTTGGTAGCTTCGCTGGATTCGCAGACGCACCAGCCCCAGGCTTCCAGGCAGCGCCTTATGACAGAGCGGCAGCCCTGCTTCCAGGGCAGCCCCGTCCTCCGGCCCGTCAGGATTCATCCTTCAACACCATCGGATGCTGTTGCTAAGGAAACAGGAGGCGGGGGGTGGGGGGAGGACTTGAATCCCTCTCTGTTAAACAACTTTCTCCTTTGGCAAGAACTTCAACCTCTTCCAGCCTGCAGGTTCCCTTCATTGCAGAACTCGATCATCATCCAAATGCGGACTGTTTCTGGGCAAGCCCATGAGTAGAAAATGCTAGACAGCATCTGGTTGGGATCTGTTCATCTAGTATGTGGATGTTCCATCCTGCCCTTCCTCCAAGGAGGCAAAGAGGAGACTTGAATCAGGGTCTCCCAGACTCTAATGTGACTCTGTAACACACAAACTTCCCTCGCCTTTAAGTTGTGAATTTGGGCAACAAATGTTGACATGGCTCCTAGTGATGCAGAGCTATGGAAGCGTTCCAGAGTTAAATGACTGGCTTTGAGCAAAGAGGAGCTAGTCCTCATGATTTTGTTTGACAAAAATGAGATTAATCAAAACTGGTTCCAAGTCAGCATTGAACATGGAAATCTGGAGTCCTCATCCAGTGCAGGCTGCCACAATTCCTTGCACGTGAGAACCTCCGTTGCTCTGACCTGAACAGCAGCTCAGAGGAAAACACCATGTTCTTTGTTTGCTTCCCTTCCCCATCTTCTTTCTGTCTCTGGGGCAGCCTCCAAAATAAGCTCCATTTCTTCACCCTCTTTTCTTTGGTTTCTTCTCCAATCAATACCATTACATTACAGCATTTTATCAAACTTTGTGGTCTGGCCATTTTATGAAGGGTGGGCTATTTTTGAAATCCTTTTCAGCATTTCCCCCCTTATTTCCTTCCAGAATTCTGGTAATTAAAATTACACCCTGTCTGTGCCGCAACCTTCTGGACTGTGTGTCTCCAAAGAGGAGGCGGAAACCTCAGTCCTGGCCCCAGTCTGGAGCAGATTTTTAACCTCTTAATTGTGCTGTATATATGAGGTATTTGTTTAAGAACTTTCTAGTTAACTTCTTCCACTAAGAGTCCATTCTGCGGCTTGCAATAAAAACCCCAAGTTAAAACAAGATAGCACAATAAATGAAGCGCCAGGAAGCCATGCACCAAAGAAAATAATCAAGAAACAGAAAAATATCCCCACCTCAGTCAAAATATCAGTAAAACCTCCATGAAACAGCTAAGCATAAAAGAGTGATCCATAAAAACCTGGAGGGAAACTACCCAGGCCTTGCCTTGGCCCCGGAATGAGATGCAACAGGGCCTTCCTTCCCAAGCAGGCTGGGGAAGGCGTTCCACAACCAGAACATTTTGGATAGTCTGGGGACCTGAAGAGCCAGGCTCTCACTCAAAGCCAGTTTGGCATAGTGCTTAAGAGTGGCGGACTCTAATCTGGGAGAACTGGGTTTGATTCCCCACTCTTCCTCCACATGCAGCCAGCTGGGTGACCTTGGGCCAGTCCCAAGTTGTCTCAGAGCCGTTCTCTCAGCCCCACCTATTTTTTTTTTAATTTATATTTACATTTATATCCCGCCTTCCCCACCATTTGGTGGGCTTATGGCAGCTAACAACATATATAAATATACATTAAAACTCTAATTAGAACAATCAAAATCAGTATAAAACCATAACTATACAAGCATACCTTATATTCCATTGTCAGCTGAGTGGTGCCTCCAGGCTCCTGTCTAGCTGTTAAACCTCGGTTGGTGGTGCTGCTGGTGCTGTTGGTAATCGGGCCAGCGTCATAATATCGAGGCGGCACCCTACTTGAAAGCATGGCAGAAGAGCTCTGTTTTATAGGCCCTGTGGAACTGTAAGAGGTCCCACAGGGCCCTGATATCCTCCAGGAGCTCGTTCCACCAGTGAGGGGCCACCACAGAAAAGGCCCTGGCCCTCATTGTAGCCAACCTGGCCTCTTTAGGGCCCAGAAGAGCCAGGCGGTTTTGGGAACCTGATCTTAGTGCTCTCTGGGGTACATATGGGGAAAGGCAGTCCCTTAGGTAAGCAGGTCCCTGGCCATATAAGGCTTTATGGGTAAGCACCAGCACCTTGAACCACATCCAGAATGCTATAGGCAGCTAGTGCAGTGCTTTTAAGGTGGGCTGGATGTGTTCCCGCATGGGGAGACAGAACAACAGCCTCGCTGCTGCATTCTGCACCAGCTGCAGCTTCCAGATTTGGGACAAGGGCAGCCCCATGTACAGAGCATTACAGTAATCCAGTCTTGAGGTGACCAATGTGTAGAGATCACCATTGCTCGGTCATTGTGTTCAAGGAAGGGAACCAACTACCTAATCAGCCATAGATGGTAAAAGGCTGACTTTGCAGTGGCTGCTACCTGGGCCTCCATCGTTACCTACTTCACAGGGAGTCTGTTGTGGGGAGAGGAAGGGAAAGGAGACGGTAAGCCACTCTGAGACTCCGAGTGAAGAGCAGGGTATAAATCCAACCTCTTCTTCATCAACCCAGCAGGGTTATTATGAAACTAAAATGGAGATCCGTGCACTGTCCTGAGCTCCTTGGAGAAAGGAGAGCCAGTGTGGTGCAGTGGTTACAGTTTTACTATGATTTGGGAGAGCCCAGTTCAGATCCTCACACGGCCTTCACCTGGGTGACCCGAGGCCAGTCCCTCGCTCTCAGACATGGTTGTTCAGAGGGTAAAATTGGGAAGAATCTGGTATACCGCCCAGGGTCCCTTTGCAAAGGGGAAGGATAAAAATGGTAAGGCAAGCAGTTTTGAAAGAAATCTGAAGTCAGAGAATAACAATGGGAAATTCAAGGCAACTCCTTTGCTTAGTTCCTTCCTTTGCTCCAGCCCCAACTCCAGCTGACCCCCTTTTAAAAGAAGGAAGAATCAAAAAGCACGGGTAAAGACCCCAGGGGAACAGAGAGGGGGACTCTTCAAAGCACAACAGACAGCAGCAAGCTTGAAGGGAATTCTAAAAGTGTTTCCAGGCATCGAATACCCTTGTGTTAACACCGAGTGAAGCAAAGACAGTTTCCACAAAAAACTTCCCTGTCAGCAGAGCCAGTTTCCTTCTTCACCTGAATGGAGCAAGAATCAAACACATAAGTAAGAAAACCCTCAGCCTCTCCCCCACCTACAAATTAATAATTAGCAATTGACTGGTATTTTAACCACAAAATTGCTCTGCAGTTTGAAACTTTAGTCATTCAGAAGATTAATTACTAGCTTAGAAAAACAAAAGACGTCACATAAAGAGAGCCAGTTTGGCATAGTGGTTAGGAGTGTGGACTCTAATCTGGGAGAACCGGGTTTGATTCCCCACGCCTCCACCTGCAGTTGCTGGTGTGACCTTGGGTCAGTCACAAGTTCTCTCAGAGCTGTTCTCTCAAGGGCAGTTCTCAAAAGGGTTCTCTCAGTCCCACCTACCTCGCAGTGTGTCTATTGTGGGGAGAGGAAGGGAAAGGGGTTGTAAGCCACTGAGATTCCTTCCGGTAGTGAAGGACAGGGTATAAATCCAATCTCTTCTTCTAAAAGCTGGGGCCTGAAATGCCTTTGTGCGTGCCAGGTCACAGGACCGGCTGCCACAGACTTTGCTACCCAACGCTCTTGCAACTGGGTTATTATGGTGCAATCCTATAAGCAGTTACTCCAATCCGATCTATGCTCATTTAAATTAACAGGCACAGACTGAACTCTGGACAGGACTGCACCATGACGCTTTTCCCTCAAGGAAGAGGCAGCAGCCTGGTAAGGGGGGGGGGGGGGGTGTCTCCATTTCCTCCCTGCACTGACATTTTGCTACCACTAGGGGTACTGCTAGTCCAGCTCTGCTTCCCTAAGGGCTGCCCCTAAAGGTGTGCTGCTGCTTTTTGCACCTGGTGGTTGAATTACTTTTGTTTATTTTATACTGTTCAATAATGGGGGCCATTTTGAAACAATGAATTTGTTTCACACCATGTGTGCGAAAGGGTTGATGCTCGCACCAGGGTCCAGAACCCTTAACCATGCCACTGCTCTTGGCATTTGCTCTCAGCAAAATGTGGCCATTCAAGCATCACACAGTTCAGAGCATCCCCAGGGCAGCCCTTCCACCAGCAGAGTCGTGGTTGCCTCGGGGTGTCCCTGGAGCCAGTCGGTGGAGAAGGCTGGAGCTGGGGGGGATGGCCATATAGCCCAGTGCCCAGGCACCACGGCCATGGATTAACTATGATGCCGGACACACAGCAGAGCTGAGCACCATCCCCCAGGGTGTCTCTGACCATTAGATAGCTGGTCATATCGGGGTTCGGGGCGGTTGCCAGAGTGGTTGATGACACAGCCCGATCAGAAAAACAAGTCAAGCCAGTCATGCAAACAGACACACAAGGCCCAAGAAATAACAAACCTTTAAAAAAGTAAGAGAAGATACCTGTTACCAGACATATGGCAAAACAAATAACTTGGTGAGTGCGACTGGCATAGAACAACATGCGTCTTCCACTGGAGGAATCTCAAACATTCTGGGTTTTGCAACACTGGACTCCCCCCTTTCTATGCAGTGGAAGCAAATGCTCTGTCACCCTCCAGCCTAACAGCATCTGCTCCCAGGGAGGTGGGAGGTGAATGGCTCTCTCTTGCCCACAAGGGCGCATTAGAATCCGCAGGGGACTACTCCACCCACAAGGGGGCCAGGCCAACCCGGAGGGAGGGGCCGCCAAGCAGGGTTACCAGTTCTGGGTCCTTCTCTCTTTTCAGCCTCCCCACCCCCAGCTACTTATACCCCCACTTGGAGAAACTGATGGGTCCCCATCTGGGTTCCCTCTAAGCTGTGAAATCTTGTGAGCAAAAATTCTACTTTGGGAGCTACCAGCATTGAAGTTGTGAGCGAGCCATTTGGCTACTGCACAAATTAATTTGCTCTGGAGCCATCCTGTCTGAGTGAAGACAAAAATGTGTGAGCCGGAGGCTAAAAAACTGTGAGCTAACTCACACTAGCTCAGCTTAGAGGGAACACTGGTCCCCATATTGTTTCCCCATCTGGAGGAGACACAGCTTAGGCAGCGGCAGTCTGCAGCACGAGGGAGAAGGAGAAGACCCCCAGCACACACACACACACACACACACCGGTTTTCTCCTGGAAACTGTGGACCTGTTGACTCCTTGGTAAAGGAAGAAAACAAGGATCCAAAGGGTTACCGAAAGAGACATCACGTGCTATTCTGCCTCCTGACGGTCAGTTCTGGGTGCCATGACAAGCAGCCATTTCAAGAGAGCAAAGTCTGAGTCCAGGGGCACCTTTAAAACCAACAAAGTTTAATTCTGGGAAGAGGCTTTCAGGTGCAGGCACACCTCATGCATGTATCTGAAGAAGCGTGCCTGCTCAGAATTAAACTTTTTTGGTCTTAAAGTTGCCCCTGGACTCAAACTTTGTTCTGTTGCTTCAGACTGTCAAGGGCCAGCCAGCCGTCACCTCCAGAGGAAGAATCAGAGGAATCAGGCCCTGCCCCACTGGAATACCCACCTGAGCAGCTGGGTCAAGAAACTAACCCAACGGGGGAAGCACCTGGAAGCGAGAACACTTCCCAGCCACAGCCAGGCTGTTCGTTCTAGCAGGAGATAACAGAAAGGATGCAGAGTTTCAGTCTCCACCGGGTTCTCCTGAACCAGTGGAGCATAGAAGAAGGAGGGAGCACTCGACAGCCGTGGAGAGAGGATGGAGTGCTTCCCTAATGGCACAGCAATCACCAGTGCTGGTTCCTGGAACAGAGTCTTTACAGGAGCAGGAGTGAGATGCTGGTAGAAAGCATAAAGGACCTACACCTGGAGGATGAGGAATCCACCAGGAAGAAGCGACACCTGGGCTTTGGGGATGAACTGACCCGCTCAGCAAACAGAGTGCTAGCTTGCCGCACTGCCTCACACCCTGTCCTGGTTAACCTGTGCTTGCTTTTCCAGCCAGAGACCCAGACCCTGTATCTTGCCCAGGCTTCCAAGCCCTGGACTCTGAACTCCAGACCCTCCCTCCCCCAACCTTTGGACTGAAGCTTCGGCTCCCTGACTCCGGACTCATTAGTGGACTGTGCTCTTGCATTCTGTCTTGTTACTGTTGCATTTGTGCATCCCGGAAATGCTGGGTAGAGTAAAAGCGCCAGGCTCTGCCCTGAATGTGACACAGACCAACATGACAGTCCACCTGAATCAACCATTTCAAGGTCATAAAAACCAAAGCAGCAGCAGCAGTTGAAAAGTGGCAGCACTAAGCTGCGCTGGCCTCAGACAAAGCCCTGGGAGTCCCACCCAAGAAGCGGCTGCCGGGTCTTCTTCCTTTCACTGCTCACCTGAATACCAGTCAAATGCAGATGTCTCCTCATGGACTCATCCTAACCCATTTAAAAGTTCAACGGCTGATGCTGCTGCCATGTTGGAATCAAACTACAAGGGTCCAAATCTCTCTGGGAGCAGGCAGAGCTCCTTCCTGGTTGATAAGTATTGGAGTCGGGAGTCCATGGAATAGTGAAACAGCTAGATCTTTATTGCTGGTCCGGATGAAGCATACAACCCAGGGCTCCAAGCCCTCCTTTTATGCTGGTCAGGGACAATCCCCTGACCTCACCCAACTGGCCTGATAGGCTATTAGAAGTCTATTTACATTTCATAGGTTCCCTGGGAGAAACCTAGGTACAGGATTGGTGGCCGGTTTGAATCCACCTGGCCTTTGTTCTACCTGGCTGAAGCTCAGGTAGTTTCCTGGCCATGTGCTCTGGCCATGTGCTCTGGCCATGCGGTCGCAATGAAGAGAGCACATGGCGACCGCATGGTCAATACATAACACCCCTCCCCCCATAGTCCAGAACCCCTCTGCACACATAGTCTTTGAGATAGTCCGGGCGTCTGCGCTCACGTCCAGAGCGCCGGGGGGTTGTAAGGCGGGGCGTGTTGCTAGTGTCGGCAGGTTGCAGTGTGGGTAGTTGTTCTGCTGGCGGGGCCTGTCTGCTCGGGGGTTGCTCAGGTGTGGATGGTGCGACTGCTTCGTCCGCGGGCAGGAGCGGCATCTCCGCAGTCTCCGGATCAGGGTCTGGCGCTGCTTCTGGAGTTGTGTCGATGTCACGGTCTGTTGGTGCAGGGAGTTCGGGGGCCTGGGTATCATCGTGGTTCTGGGTACGGCGTCGAATCTGGTCAATGTGCCGTTTCCAGACTACGCCATCTTCCGTAAGGACCTCATAGGAATAAGGCCCTGTGACTCGGACGATCCTCGCGGGGAGCCATGTTGGACCCCGCGCGAAGTTCTTTGCATATACGGGGTCTTCGGGAGCAAATCCTCGGGCAGCTGGCCGGTCCTCCATTGTCGGGTTCCCCTCGATTGCTCGGTCGGGATGTAGGCGGTCCAAGACGGTTCCCAGTCGTCTTCCCATCAGAAGTTCGGCTGGCCGGCGCCCGGTCCCTGAGTGGGGTGTGTTCCGTTGGCAGAACAGGAACTTGTACAGCTGCTCTTCCCAGTCGCCATGCTCCATCTTCTTTAACGCGTCCTTCGTTGTCCTCACCATGCGCTCGGCCTGGCCATTGGTTGCGGGGTGGAACGGAGCGGAGCGGATGTGGCGCAGACCGCAGGCTTCCACAAACCGTTGAAACTCGCCGGAGGTGAAGGCGGTCCCGTTGTCGGTCACGAGAGTTTCTGGCATTCCGTGTGTCGCGAAGATCGGCCAGAGACTTCTTAAGGCAGCGTTGGTGGAGGTCGAAGCTACCGGCACTACCTCAAGCCACTTGCTGTAGCTGTCAACAACGATAAGAAACAACCGGCCCTGGACCGGTCCCGCGAAGTCTAGGTGCAGGCGGGACCAGGGCTTGTTAGTAGATTCCCAGGATCGGACAGGAGCGTGTGGCGGATCTGGCCGTGACTCCTGGCATTTGGTACACTTCTGGACCCGCCCCTCAATGTCTTTGTCCAGGCCTGGCCACCATACGTAACTCCGGGCCAGAGCTTTCATGCGCACAATTCCCGGGTGAGCCTCGTGGAGGGCCTCTAGCACTCGGGGCCGCAGGGGCCCGGGGATCACCACTCGAGATCCCCATAGCAGGCATCCCTTGTGGGCCGATAGTTCGTGCCTGCGTGCCGTGAAAGCGGCAAAATCTGGTCCCGGTTTTTCCGGCCACCCCCTTCCCACCCAGTCCGAGACACGGGAAAGGATGCGGTCCCGCCACGTGCGACGGGCCACATCTGATACCTGTACGGGGCGCTCCGGTAGATCCTCTAGGAGCGCGACGTGGAAAGCGGGAGCCGGATCAGGGTCGCAGGACGGGAGGGGAAGACGGCTGAGGGCGTCTGCATGACCCATCGCCTTCCCCGGGCGATGTACCAATTCGTAGGAGTAGCCTGACAAAAAAATTGACCACCGCAGGACCCGCGGGGACAGCATGTGAGGGGTCTGCCTGTGGGGGGCAAGGAGACCCAGCAGCGGCTTGTGATCTGTGGCCACGGAGAACGACCGTCCGTAGAGATAGTCGTGAAATTTCCTGACGCCAGCTACGATTGCTAGGGCCTCCTTGTCGATCTGGGCGTAGTTCCGTTCTGCCGACGACAGGGTCCTGGAGTAGTAGGCAACCGGTACCTCCTTTCCGTTGGGTAGCCGGTGTCCCAAGACCGCCCCAACGCCGTAGGGGGATGCGTCGCAGGCCAGGATGACAGGGAGCCTCTCATCGAAATGCGCTAAGACCGCATTTGAAATTAATAAGTCTTTGACGGCCCGGAAGGCTGCATCATGCTTGGGACCCCAGGCCCAAGCCGCTCCCTTGTCCAGGAGACGATGCAGGGGTTCAGCGACCGCCGCCTTGTGCGGAAGGAAGGCGTGGTAGAAGTTCACAAGTCCCAAGAACGCCTGGAGTTCCGCCTTTGAGGACGGGCGGGGTGCACCTGTAATTGCCACTACCTTCTCCTTTGTAGGGTGAATGCCGTCTGCGGTGACTTGGAACCCCAAGAAGGTCACCGAGGAGACTCCCAGGGTGCACTTGTCTTTTCGAACCTTGAGACCCGCGTCCTGGAACCTTTGCAGCACCATCCGGAGGCGAGCTGCGAACGTGTCGGCGTCCGGGGCGGCGATGAGGACGTCGTCGAAGAACGGCTTCACTCCTGGAACATCTTTTAGGAGAGAATCCATTAGATTTTGAAAGATTCCGGGTGCTACGCTGACCCCAAATTGGAGGCGTTTTACCTTGAACGCTCCCTTGTGAGTCACAATCGTTTGTGCCTCGGCCGTTGCTTCGTCTACGGGAAGCTGCTGATAGGCTTGGGCCAAGTCTAATTTTCCAAATATTTTGGCACCCGCGAGGGAGGCCAGAACATGGCTGACCACCGGTACCGGGTACGCGTGGTCCTGTAATGCCTTATTAATTGTACATTTGTAATCCGCGCAGATGCGGACTTCCCCGTTAGCTTTGAGGGGGGTCACAATGGGAGTCTCCCACTTGGCGTGGGAGACCGGCTCGAGCACCCCTTGTGCCACGAGCTTTTCCAACTCTGCCTCCACTTTGGGCTGGAAGGCGAGTGGTGGCCGGCGGACGGCCACGCGGATGGGCCGGACTGCCGGGTCCAGGTCGAAGGAAACCGGGGGTCCTTTGTAGCAGCCCAATGAGCCATCGAAAACGGCGGGAAATTCCTCGCAGATGGATGAGAAGTCAGTAGAGCCCATGCGGTGTATTCCGGTCCACTGCACTCCGAGCGGCTTGAACCAGGCGCGACCTAGGAGACTGGTTAGATTGCGCTCCACCACGAGAAGGTCCAGCAGGCCATTAAAGGCATGGTACTGGACCCGGACCCTGGCTAGCCCCTTAATAGCCACTGGGTTTTTCTGGAAGTCCCGGAGGACCAACCCAGCCGGCAGCCGCAGCCAGCGTGCCCCCTTCGGGCAGAGGCGGCGGAACGTAGCTGCGGACACAATTGAATATGCTGACCCTGAGTCCAGTTCCATGGAGCAAGGAACTCCCTCTATTCGGAGAGACACGGAAATTGCGCCCGGGATGGGCTGAGGCAAGTTCATTACCGTGGCCGTGGGAACGACACTACCCACTTCTTCGAAGTTCGCTGCTGGGGCACGGTGGCTGTTCCTCAGGCGGCAGGCCCGGGCGAGATGTCCTGCTTTCCCGCAGGCGCGGCAGATGGCATCACGGAAGCGGCATGTCCGTCTGTCGTGGGGGTCCCCACAGCTGGCGCACGTTGGGGCCTGCCTGTTGAGGGAAGCAGGAGAGGGAACAGAGACAGATGCTGGGCGCCGGCCCTTGGGCCTGGGGACGCCGGGCTCACCCTTCTTCGAGCGTGGTTGCATCCGGTGGACGTCCTCTTCTTCGCTTGAGTCGGGTTCGGGAGGAGCCGCCTGGTGGACTTTGGTGGCTGCCTTGTCCTTTTGCGTTGTCTCGAAGGCTGCCGCAGTTTCGAGCATCTTCTCCAAGGTTGGCTCCGGCATTGCAATGAGGCGCCGGCGGAGCTTGGCTTCCCGGACCCCTCCCATGAAGGCGGTCTCCACATGGTCATCCATGTGGCGGAATTCGCAGCCCACGGCTAGTCGACGGAGTTCAGCCAGGAAAGTGGCGGCTGACTCCCCCGGCTGCTGCTGGCGCTGTATGAACTCCCAGCGCCTGGCCAGTTTTGATGGCTTCGGGGCGAAGTAATCGCCGAGGGTCTTGGTGAGCACGTCGTAAGACACCTCGGTGGGGTCTTGCGGGGCTAGTAGGTTCTGGGCCACCCGCATGACCTCCACCCCTCCGGAACTCAAGAGCCAGGCACTCTTCAGGTCCGCATCTGTGATTCCGCGGACCTTAAAGGCACAACCCAGCATCTTGAGCCAGGACTCCCACGTCTCAGGGCGAGACGTATTGAAAGGGGTAATTGGTCCCGGAGCGTTTGCCATATTTACCAGAGCAGGAGCGGCGGCGGCTGTTTGAGCGATGTCCTCGTGTCTTGCGGCAGTGCCGGGGAGCGCTGAGGCTTGGCGCTGGCTAGTGCCGGAGGATTGGGCTCAGAGCGGCTTGCGGCGAGGCGTTGGAGCGCTGGAGCTCGGAGATGCCTGCGGCCGGCAGGACGGAGCTCGCTGTGCTGCTGTGGTCTGCTGGAGAGTCGCTCATCGGGATCCCATCCTCGTCGCCACTGATAAGTATTGGAGTCGGGAGTCCATGGAATAGTGAAACAGCTAGATCTTTATTGCTGGTCCGGATGAAGCATACAACCCAGGGCTCCAAGCCCTCCTTTTATGCTGGTCAGGGACAATCCCCTGACCTCACCCAACTGGCCTGATAGGCTATTAGAAGTCTATTTACATTTCATAGGTTCCCTGGGAGAAACCTAGGTACAGGATTGGTGGCCGGTTTGAATCCACCTGGCCTTTGTTCTACCTGGCTGAAGCTCAGGTAGTTTCCTGGCCATGTGCTCTGGCCATGTGCTCTGGCCATGCGGTCGCAATGAAGAGAGCACATGGCGACCGCATGGTCAATACATAACACTGGTAGTGCTCAAACATTCCAGTTCTATTGAAGAATGATGGCTGCTATACAGAAAAGGCAATCTGAAACAGAAGGAGAAGCACAGAAAAGACCAAGAAAGGGGTTCCCAAATCTGCCCCAAGTAAACGGTGCAACTCATAAAACGGCTTCTAGCACAAGTCAGCTCACTCCAAAGCAGGGCTCCCCAATGTGGGCACCACGCTGCTCGCGGGCATCTCCCCAGGCGCCTGCCGTGTGCTTCAGGGGAGCAGGTGGGGCCATCGTGAAGGCAGAACCAGTGGCGGCCTGCCTGCCTGCCTGCCTGCCTGCCTGCCTCCATACAAACAGAGAGGCTTTCCACATGGCTCCTCCCCACTGCTTACTGGAGAAGGGTCCAGGATCCTGACCCAGGACCTGTCAATCAGCCCGGAGGCAGTGGGGGCTAAGGAGCACCCCATTTCCCCCTTGGTCTTCCCCCTGCATGCCATTTCTTTATGCACATTATTTATTGTCCACCTTTCTCACAGGGACTCAAGGCGGATTGCTCAAAGTGGGTCAGGACAAGCAACAAGATGGGGCCTCCTGCAGTGGGATCAGGGAAGCCCGGAACCACCGGAAAGAACTGGAGCACGGCATGCGTTGTTGAGGCAGAGCGTAAGGAGAGAGGCAGAGTCCCAGAAGGCCATGAGTGGCTGTGTGTGTGAGATAATCGGCAGCCAGGGGAGCATCCGCAGGACGGGAGCCACGCGCGTGCCCCCCCTGAGCTGCAGCTGTCAGGACCGGCTGGAGCTTCCGAGCTGATTCTGAGGGGAGACCAGCGTATAGGGCATGGCAGTAGTCAAGTCTCACTGTCTCTGTGGCGTGGGGCCAGGCGTGGGGCCAGGTCGGCCCATATCAGAGCAAGGGGCCATTCTGTGGGCTCGATGGAGCTGGGAGAAAGCCTTCTTGGCAGCATACGCTTTGTCTTCCCTTTCCCCCACTGGCCACCCCCTGTCTGGGATTCTTCTCTCTGTGTGTCTGGATGTCCCCGTTTCCCTTCCTCCTGGGCATGCTGTCTGCACTTCACTCTGCCTCCCGTGGCAGCCATTTTGTAGTGCTGCCGCCTCACACCCTGCCACACAATCCCAGCGGTGCCTGCCGGCTCAAAATGGTGGGGAGGGACTGCTGCTGTAAGGGGCCCCCAGACTCAGGGCTATAACCTGTGGAGACAGCAGCCACTTTGGAATGTAAAGAGTGCAGCTGTGTTATTTATTTACTGCATTTTTCACTATGAATGGGGATTTAAACCAAGATCTGTCTGGTCTTGGTCCATCATTCTAGCCACTTTGCCAAATGGGCTTCTTTTGTGTTGCTTCAGTGAAAGGCTGTATGTTAAGCCCTGCATTTTGTAGATAACAGCTGACATACATTTGGAGAAACTTGGTCACACTGCAGGTCCCACACGCACCTGACTTTTGCACAGTAGTTACCATTTATGTCTAGTGACCTAAATGCACAGACTGGACTTACAAGGAGGGGCCACTGTGCTCTCTATTCCGACCTCTCCAGTGAGGCCCCTTCTGCTTTAGAAGAGTTGGGCTGGAAGTCTGTGAGTGGTCAGAGAGTTGCGGCTGCCCCCCCCCCCCCAACCTGAACTGATGCTCAAACAAAACACATTTTTTCTTCTTTCTCTCCTTCCTTCCCTAGAGGTTGCGAGCCCTACCCTCACAGAGCCCTCCCCATTCCACCCCCGAAATCACACCTTTGCCTGGTCAGCCCAGGAGCTGAGAAAAACAGGCTGGAAACACTTTTGTAATAAACACGACTATGTTTTTAGAGGCTTCCAATAGGTCAGCATTCTCTTCCACACAGCCAAACAGATGTCCCCAGAGGGCCTAAAGCAGGGCCTAAAGACCATCTCTAATGAAGCAAGCAGGGAGTCCCGAAAGCTCATATTGAAAAAAATATTGCTGATCTTTAAGGTCCCATGGGACTTTTACTTTATTTCACTCAAACTAATCTATATATCTAATAGCCAGGGCACCCCCTGCGTGCGGATATCTAAATCCGCACATCGGAGGCACCTTGGGGGCAGAGAGATCTTCCTGCACACTTGGGGGACTCCCCCGGTGTGCTGAAAAATCCGAAAAGTTTTGGGGGGTACTTAAATCCCCCCAAAAGTAAAAGAGCATTTCCTGCACATGCGCAGAGAACACTCTGGGAACTGTCCATTGCCGCCACCGCTGGGAGGGGGAGAGAAGGCCTGGCGGGCAAGTGGCTATGAGCTGCTCAGGCCTCGCTGTGGGAGGGGGAGAAGGCGTGGCGGGCCAGCCTCACTGCCACCACTGGGGGGGAGGGAGAAGGGCTCACCTGCTGCCGCTTCCTCCTCCTCTGGAGCTCCTCCGGCTTCAGCAGGCCCTGAGCTGTGGGGAATATCCTCCCAACCCCTCACGGGAGGGGGGAGAGAGCTTGGCAGGCCCGGCAGTTGGGAACAGTGTTCCCTCTAAGCCGAGTTAGTGTGAGCTAGCTCACAGTTTTTTAGCCTCCGGCTCATACATTCTTGTCTTAGCTCAGGAAGGATGGCTGCAGAGCAAACTAATTGATGCACTAGCCAAATCACCTGCTCACAACTTTAATGCCCAGTAGCTCGCAAAGCAGAATTTCTGCTCACAGGACTCCACATCTTAGAGGGAGCTTTGGCTGGGAGCCGCACGGGCCTCACCATTGCTGCCCGGGGGGGGGGGGGGGGGGCGGGGAGGAGAGCTTGGCAGGGCCAGGCAGGGGCCAGGAAGAAGGCTCCCCTGTGGCGGCTTCCTCCTCTGCGTGGAGCTCTCCCCCCGCCCCATGAGTATCACAGGTCCCCACTGTAGTCTAATATCCAAGAAGACCAAAACTTAGCCTTGTTTTCTGCTCTCCCCCGCTGCGGCCCCATTCAGAGTGTTGCTGCATTTGAGAAAAATGAAGCCACTGAGAAAGACCAGTCCTGCAACAGTCCTTCATCAATCTGTCTAACCTCCATTTAAACATGGTTGAACTAGTAGTCACTACTACATCCTGTGACAGTGAGTTCCAGAGGTTACTTAATCTGTACATATGAAAGTAAGGTGCACAGAAGGAACAGACTCAGCAGCATGAACATGACCCCCCCCCCCCCCCGACATCTAGACAAAGCAGGAGTCCTGCAGATTTAAAGCAAGGAACTAAATGGGAAAAATGAAATAACGGTATTTTTACCATCTTGGAATCTAGATGAGAGGGATCTGGTTTCAACCAAGCCTAACTAATTCACTTTGTTTACTTCCTGCTTTTCCAGAATGTGGATTGGGGCCACACAGAGAAAATAAAACAGATTTTTCAGCAAACTCAGGAAACCTAAGTTTGCAGAAAATCTGAACTCTGTAAAAAAAAATCCAGTGGCAACAGCTGTGCAGCCCAAGAGCCATGTGGGCCCAACAGCGGTGCAGCCCGGGGAGAGCATGGGGGGCGGGGGCGGGGGGCGTGCCAGGCCCGGCGGTGGCTGCCAGAGAGCTCGGAGCTGTGCCGGATAATACTGAACCTAAATCCTAATTCAGCAATTTGGCATTAGCGTTTCCCTTATGAAGTTATTCTGTAGGCAAACAGAAACAGCTAGCAGTAGAAAAGAACAAGTATCGAAGTATCTGAAGAAGTGAGCCGTGACTCAGGAAATCTCCTCCCCTGCCACACATTCTGTTAGTCTTCAAGGCGCTGCTGGACTCTGGCTCTTTTCTACTGCCGCAGACAGACTGACACAGCGACCTTCTAGGTCAGCAATATAGATTTTGCCAAGTCTTCAAGATGCCCCACCTTCCTGTTTTATTTTGCTACTACAGACTAACGCAGCTATCCACCGGGAATCATGCCATAAGCTACAATCTACCAAATACACACTGGCCACAACTGTAGAGCAACGTGAGCAGAAGGCAGGTTTTCTTTAATCTCTGAGCGAATAAACGAGAAACTTTTGTGACAGCTATTAGCTACTGTGACTAAATGGAGCCTTCATGTTCACAGGCACTATATGTCTGAGCACCAATAGCCAGGGGTCAACAGTTTAGAAAAGACCTTTGCCTTTATGCCACTGTTGGCCAGTCAGGGAAAACAACCTGGACTAATGGACTTTCAGTCTATTCCTAGCAGGCCTCTTTTTGGGTTTCTGCTTCAATAGATCTAGGAGCAAATGTTCCAATGCTCAGGTCTCTTCATCTGGCAGCAGGTAAAGTACCAAGGACTACAGAGCAGAGCTTCAAATAGTGACAGTTTATTGGTTTGGAATATTTCTACCCTATCCCTCAGCCTCACTGGTTCTCAGGACATTTCTCTGAGAAACTGTCAGTGCAGATTATTCTCAGCTTGTGCCCTTGGGCTTGTGGGTTTGAATCCAACCTTTCCCCTTGCTGAGAACAAGGAAGGGACTAAACTTTATTGAAAACAAACAAACAAATGTTTGTCCACCTGCCACATGCAATGAGAGCTTGCAGGAAATCTGGGACATGCTTTACGGGAGTCGAGCATCAGTGTGACAAGAGGGAAGCATGGCCTCTATTGCCCTCTTACAGTAGAGAACCAAGAGAGTAATCCATATGTAGCTTGAGGAATTTAAAAATGCTTTAGCAACTGTGGACTCATTCTCTGCTAGTTCCTGTTCCTTCCCCACCAGGATACACAATGTCCCTGATCCTGTAAGTACTTAGAAAGCTGGCAGTATCTGGAAGCTTGGTAGAGCCAGCACAGGTTCCTCAAGAACTAGTCATGTCACACTAACCTTATCTCCTTTTTTGAGAGAGTTACTACCTTGTTGGATCAGGGGAATGCTGTGGGCATAATTTATCTTGATTTCAGTAAGGCTTTTGGTAAGGTTCCACATTATATTTTTATTGACAAGTTGGTAAAATGTGGTTTGGATCCTATGACTGTTTCATGAATTTGTGACTGGTTGACAGATTGCACCCAAAGAGTTGCTTGTGACTGGTTCCTTGTCCTCTTGGAGAGGCGTGGCGTGTGGAATGCCTCAGGGATCTGTCCTGGGACCTGTATTGTGACTTGGATGAAAGAACTGAATTTGCAAATGATACTAGCAAATATAATAGAAGACAGAACCGAGATACAGGATGATCTTGACAGGCTGGTAAATGAACAAAATGGATTTCAACGGACATAAATGTGAAGTTCTGCATTCAGATAGGGGGGGAAAACAAAAGCATAATTATAGACTTGTCTTAGCAGTGGTACATGTGAAAAGGATCTAGGAGTCTTCAAAGACCATACACTGAACATGAGTCAGAACTGTGATGTAGCATCTAAAGGCAAATGCAATTTGGGGCTGCTGCATCAACAGAAGTATAGTGTCCAGATCACGCAAAGTGATGGTATCGCTTTACTCTGCTCTGGTTAGACCTCCCCTAGAGTATCGTGTTCAGTTTGGGGCACCACAATTTAAGAAGGATACGGACAAGCTGGAATGTGTCTAGAGGAGGGCTATAAAGGATGGTGAGGGGTCTGGAGACCAAGTCCTGTGAGGAAAGGCTGAAGGAGCTGGGTCTGTTTAGCCTGGAGAGGAGGCGCCTGAGAGGTGATATGATCACCATCTTCAAGTACTCGAAGGGCTGTCATATAGAGGATGGTATGTTTTCTGTTGCCCAAAAGGTCAGACCAGAACCAACAGGTTGAAATTAAATCAGAAGAGTTTTCGGCTAAACATTAGGAAGAACTTCCTGACAGAGTGATTCCTCAGTGGAGCAGGTTTCCCTGGGAGGTGGTGGGCTCTCCTTCTTTGGAGGTTTCCCAACAGAGGCTAGATGGCCAATGCCTAGGTGATGCGATGTAGATTCTTTGAATTTAGGCAGATCTTGGGTGGGAGGGATGGGCCAGTGCTGGGCTCTCGTGGCCCTTTCTTACAAGCCCAAGGAAATGCCGATTGCCACTTTGGGGTCAGGAAGGAATTTCCCTCCAGGTGAGATGGTCTTAGGGAGCCCGGAGGGTTTTTGCCTTCCTCTGGGCATAGAGAAGGGGTCACCGGTGTGTGTGGGGGGAGAGTTGTGAATTTGTGTTGTGCAGGGGATCGGACCAAGATGATCCTTGAGGTCTCTTTCAGCTCTATGTTCCTACGTGCTCATCTTTTATATATCAGTAGTTTTCAAGAACAGACCTTCTTGGTGATCGGACAGAACACTTGAAAGGCAGGCCTGGAACTCCAGGGAAAGGATAGGATCCTTACCCAGGCAGACCCTCTCTTCCCTCCTCCCCCAGCCAAGGTCTGCTTAACCCAGGACCCCCACTGGTCCAACACTGACCTCCTAATGGCACCTGCTCTGTACCATCAGCCCGAGCTGAAGAAAGGAGTTTGCAAAATTACTTCCCTGTGTAAGATTTTCCCAGGGGCCAAGATTAGAACACTGCAAAGATCCTCATAAGCTGGGGGAGTCTTAGCACCCCCCCCCCCAATTAAACCCTCATAGGCCATCATCCTGTAGACCATATAAGCCTCCGGGCAATCTGAAACGTGGGTCTCTGGCTCAGGGGGGAAAGTGTATCCCTTCTCCCCTCCCTCCCCAGCCCTGCAATCATTTTTTCTTCTTGGAAGGTGGAAAGCCCGACTCTGATCTTACCCAGCAACGAAGGAAATGTGTTCTGCACATGCTCAGAGGTAATCTACCCAGACCTGAGCAAGCACCCCAACTTGGAGCCTGTTCACATGAGGCATCTGATGTCCTCCAATACTTTACCGGGACAAACTTTCAACACACTGATTCTCATGCTCCAACCTTCTTTGCCCCCCAGCTGCAGAATGCTGAAGGCCATGCTCCCTTGCACAGAGCTGGAAAAGATGCTGCAAAGGGCAGGTCAAGTTCGTGAAGGGCTGAAGAACGACCTTTCTTGCAAGGGAAGGCTAAAGAGCCTAGGACTTTTCAGTTCCGGGGGGGGGGGGGATGAGTAATGTCCCTGGATAACTCCAGTCCACTCACACTCTCTCCACCTAACCTACCTCACAGGGTTGCTGTGAAAATAAGAAGGGAAAGCTAGACATGTTACTTTGAAGGGAGGGTGGGAGAGAACATGGCCATCCTCCTGGGGACCAGCTAATCCTCCGGATGTGTTCTTCTTGTCTGCTGGCAAGCCAGAGCAGCATCGGGATGGCTGGTTAGGACTCGAGCCATTTGGGTCCCCGACCGGGCTCTGCCATGAAGCTGGCTCAGTGCCTAGAACCCTAACCTACCCCACAGTGTGGTTGTGAAGAGAAAGGAGGGAGGAGGAGGGAGATAAGGGGGGGGTATTTATTAGGGCATTGCTGCACCCCTTTTCTCTCCAAAGGGCCCAAAGCAGTTTACAGAAATTTCCAAAACATGCATACAAAGTATTATTTGAATCAAGAAAACAGAGGCAGACATTCTGGGCAAATCCGGTCTCCCTTGGAGTGGTTGGCAGCCGAGCCCTCCCCCTCCCCCCCCGCATCTCTGGCCACGCACAGAGGAGAAAGCCCACCCCGCGCAGGTGGAGTCCACCAGCTGCTTGCTCACCACCCCCGGCAAGGTCTTCCCAAACGCCTGGCCTGCCCCCCCCGCCCCCCCCCCCCCCCGCGCTCTGCAAATGGCGGGCTCCGTTCCTCTGCTAATTCATTCCCGAGCATATGAGGCAGGCCGCGGGGGCTGCGCTGTCAAGCCGCTGCGGCCAAGTCCAGGAATGGCGAGAAGGGGGGGGGGGGAGCCGGAAATGAGGATGCGCCATTCCCCGGGGCGCGGGGCCCAAGCCACTTCGAGGGCCCAGAGACGCTGGAAGGAGCCCTGCATCGAACCCACGCCTCGCAGGCTTTTCCCCTTTTAAGGGCGTTTCTGCGCTGCAGCCACTAGGGGCGCAGGCAACACACGAGAGGAAATCACGGAGGGGCTCTGACTACCTGGCGCTGGTTTGCTTTGTGGCGGATTTTAGCAGCGATTTTTTGTATTTTAGAAAGCTCTTCAGGGCTGCAGACTTTTTATACCACAAGACTGGGCAAAACAGTTTCCTATCATGAGTTGTTGTTCCTCAGCTCATCAACCAATCTGGTACGTCTTCATTTCCCTTTCTTCTTCTTCTGTGTTTGTCCCCCCACCCCCTTTCCAGCCTCCCTCCCTCCTTCTCATCTCTACCCTGCCTGGGAAGTTAAAACTTACTTAGCAGTAGAACAGAATACTTCGGTCAGGTTGCGGCTCCCCAAGAACCTATCAAAGAAGTGGGAGGGTGACTCCTTCCCCCCCCCCCCCCCATACACACACACACACTTCACGTGCATTGCGGTTTGTACCAAGCTGTATTAGAGGTTATAAATGTGGACTAATGGTTGCCTTAGATGAACCCCTTCGTCTCAGTTTATATCACACGTTGCGAAATTAAGTAATTTAATAAACTACTTGAGTTTATTGCGTTTAAAAGTGGATTAGACATTTTAATGGAGGTGGGAAAGTCCTCCAGCGGCCATTAGCTGTGATGATGCCCAAACAGAACTTCCACGTTCAAACTTCTTGAATGCTGGCCTGGGGGGGGCGGGGGGGGGGCAACTGTTTGGGGGGGGCTGTTTGCCTTTATTCGCTGCTGGTGGGATTCCCAGAAGCATCTGGATGGCTGCAAAATAAGGCACTGGGTGCTCCAGGAAGCCTCTTTTTTGTTCTTAACGAGCGAGGTACAGGGCGAGTAGTTATCCCACCCTCACGTTTCCAGAGGGCTTGAAGAAGAAGCGATTCACACCCCGCCCTCCTTCCCTCGGAGTCTCCGAGAGGCTTACCGTCTCCTTTCCCTATCTCCCCCCACACCAGGCACCTTGTGAGGCAGGTGGGGCTGAGAGCGCTCTGAGGGAGCTGTGACTGGCCCAAGGTCACCCAGCGGGCTGTATGTGGAGGAGGAGGAGCGGACAGCCCCACAGCCGGCTCTCTAGAAATACCATTCAGGGATCCCATCATCTCGAAGGGTGCTCGTCGTCAGTCAAGTCCGGGGCGATTTCAGTCCTCTCTCTCCCCCCCCCCCCCCAGGGCTCTCCTCTCAGGCGGCCCCAGCAGGAGGCGCGGGAGCAAAGCGGGCGTGGTGGGCGCTCCCGCCGCCCCCCCTCGCGCCCCCCGGGAGCAGAAGCAGGACCCCGGCCGGAGTCTTCCTCCGCCCTGCCCTGCCCTCCCGCCCCGTCCTACTGCTTGCCGCCCAGACCACCATCCCCCTCCGGCTCTCCGGCCAGGCAGCTGCGGGCAGGGCGACGAGGAGGGTGGCGGGTCCGGCTCGGGGCGGTGGGCGCCTGCCACGCTGGGCTGGGAAGTGCCGCTCCCGGGAGGGGGACGCTTCGCCCAGGGACCCCCCCCCCCCGCGGGGCGCCTGGAGCGTCCGGCCCCTCGGCCACCTGCGCGCGGCGGCGGCTGGGGGGGGGGGGGCGCTGTGGGCCGCGGGAGGGGCGGGGGGCGGGGCCGCTGGGGGGGCGGGGGCGAAAGGGAGGGCGCTGCGGCCGGGCGAGGGAGCTGTCAGCCAAGCCAGCCAGCCGGGCGGGCGTCCCTCCATGAGCCGGGTCGGGGCTGCAGCGCCGCCGCCGGGGGGTCTCTCGGGCGCCCGGCTCCCAGCGCCCCAGCCGTGACCAGCAGGGCCGCCGCGCCCCCCCCCCCCCCGGGAGTCCTCCGGCCAGCCAGCCGGGCGGCCGAGCGAGCGGGCGGGCGGGCAGCCACCCCTGGTGAGCCGGGGCCCGGGGGGGGGGGGGGAGCCGCCGCGCGCCGCGAGGGGTCTGGTTCCTCCAAACATGTTGCCCGCGGGGGGGGGGGGGCGCCAGGCCGACGGGCAGAGAAGTTTTTTGGGGGGAGGGACGGCAGTGGGAGGTCTTCCCCCGAGCTGGGGCGCCTCTCTCCGGGTGGGGGCAGCGGGGCTGCTTCTGAGCCCGGCCAGTCCCCCCCCCCCCGGGCGCTCCCACGCAGCCCCTTCGCCGAGGCAAGGCAGTCCGGCCGGGGGGGAGCCGCTCCCCCAGGGACCCTCCTCGGGCCCCGCAGCTCCAGGGGCTCTGCCGCCGCAGGAAGACCCCGGTGCTCTTCGTTGCCCCCCCCCCCTCCCGGGACCCGCCGTCGGCTGCCAGTTTCCCAGAGGTGCCCCGAGCCGAGCCGAGCCTGACGGGCTGTGCCTGAACGGGGGGGGTGGGGGGGAGGACGTCGGTGGCGGAGGGCGCCCCTCCTCTGCCGCTTGGCTCTCTCTCGCTGGTGCCAGGCAGGCGCCGGGCGCTTTCTCCTCCAGCCCGGGGAAGTTGGGACGGGAGTGTGCCGGGGTGGGGGGGGGAGGTTCTGGGTCCGGATCGGGACGGGGGGCGAGGGAGGGGGGAGGGCTGCCGCGGGGGCCACACTTGGGAGCGAAGCAGCCGGCCCGACGAGAGGGACGCGGGGGTCCCGTCTCGTGGACCGGGGGGAGCGGGGGGCTTGGCCGCAGGAGCCCCCTCGCCCCAGAACGGGGAGCTGCTGCTGCTGCCGCTCTGCCTCTCAGCTCGGGGCGGGGGGCTCTCCCGAGGCTTGGGCTCCTTGGCGGGGCCGCTTTGGGGGGCGAGGCAGGGCTGGCGCGGCCTGGGCTGACCCCGGGCTCGAGGGGGCCGGGAGAGGCCGCCAGGCGGGGGGGGGAGGGGGTGCCCTGGGCCGCCCGTGCAGTCGCTCAGGCGGAGGGCCCGAGGAGGGGAGCCCTGGCCAGCGGGGCCGGGTGTCCAGCAGCCGCGGGAGCGCTGGGAGGGACGCGGGAGGTCCCAATCCGCCGGACTCCTTGGCTTCTGGTTTGGCTGGCGCGGCCGTGGGTTTCCCTGCGCGGGGGAGGGCGGAGAAAGGGGGCCGGCTGGGGCCTGGGGGAGACCGGGAGGGCCCTGCTCCTTGGGCGGCCTGCGTGCATGAAGCTCTTCCCGCCCACAAAGAGGGGCCCGGACGGAGCCTCGGGCCCGCGAAGGGCTGCTGCGCTCTCTGCCCCGCCGCCCCTGCCGCCGCCCTCCCCGGCTTCTCGCGGCAGAATTAGCCGGGCCGTTGGTAGCAGACGGCAGGCTGAATGTAAGACGCGGTGGCAGGGATTAGACGGGATGTAGGACAGGCGGGGAGGGGAGCGGGGGGTGGGGAGGGAAGGAGGAATCCAGCCGCAGCGAAAGGAGAGTCCATGGCCGGGCCCGGGGAGCTCTGTTGGCGGAGCCCTGAGGAGGGAGACCCCGCACAGTAAGGCAGGGGGGCACTGGCAGGGCTGCGGAGGGGGGCGGGGGGGGGGTTTCACAGGCCAGGGACGTTGCAGAGAGGATTAAATGTGCGTGGGGGGGGGGATTTGCAGGGGTCGTAGCTCATCTGCCTCTTCACCCACCACCAGCAGGGTGGTCTGACCAGGTCGCTTCAAGCCGAAGACCCAGCAGAACCCTGAGGGACCTTTAAGGCGTGGGAGGGAGAGACCAGTCTTGTGGGAAGCCTCTTTCAGGAGGTCCTTGTTGGGGGAGCCATAGAAGAAGCCCCCACGTCTGCCTCTGGAGGGAATGATGAGTCTGGGTGTGTGTGAAATGTGTGCGGCTGGCCCCATGCATCTGCCCTCCCCCCCCCCACCCCCGTGGGAGGGGGGAGGGGAGGCCTTTTGCAAGGGAGGGAGGCAGGCACCAGTCGCAGCTGGATCTGTCAGTGGCAGGTCCTTGCATCTCTGGGGCTCTTAAAAACCCCCCAGCAACCAGGGGGCTGCTGAGTGCTCCTCTGGACAAGCATCTGTGCTACTTCCTCTTGAAGGAGGTCTGGATTTCCTCCGCCCTGAACCCTTCTTAGGGCTGGCCGTCTTTTCCGCACCCATTCCCAAAGTGTGAAGGCCCAAGTACTGGTAAATCCAGGCTGCTGGACAGGACAGGTGCTCTGCAGCAAAACCTGTTCTCTTAGCTGTACCAGACGGAATTGGGGGAGGGAGCGCCTGCACATGGAGAGAAGCCTGCAAGCAAACCCCCTGGGCAGTTTATTCCTCAAAGTGTCCTTGGTGGTGAAGGATGCATGCTCTGGACATGCTCAGAGGACAAGACTGTATGGGGGAGGTGGGAAGAGGGCAGCTAGAGGAGAGAGGTCATGGTTTGGTCACAGAGCACATGGTTTGCAGGCAGACTGGCAGCAAAGGTCCCTGCTTGGGATGTGGGAGAGCCGCTGCTGCTCAGAATAGATCAGGCTGACCCAGATGGGCCCGTGGGCTCAGTCGGTGTCAGGCAAAACCACCTTCCGTTACACGGCAGCTGGGCACGCATCAGGCCTTGGATTCCATCCCTAGTATATCGGCTTCCAGCCTGGCCTCCATTTGCATGATGAGGTGGTAGAACAGAGTGGTCCATTTCAGACTATGAGCTCCTTGGACGGAATGAGTTAATTGGTAGTAGCCAGCATGGGTGTATCAGGAATAAATCAGGCCAGACCAGCCTTATCTCCTTTTTTGACAGAGTTACTAAAATGGTCGACTCTGGCAATGCTGTGGACATAGTGCATCTAGATTTCAGTAAAGCATTTGACAAAGTTTCTCATGATATCCTTGAGGATGAGCTGGTTAAATGGGGGCTGGATGGTACAACCGTTGGATGGATTCATGGTTGGTTGAAAAATTGTACCCAACGAGTGCTTGTAAATGGCTCTGCATCTATGAGGGGGGAAGTCTCGAGTGGAGTGCCACAGGGCTCGGTCCTGGGCCCAGTGTTGTTCAGTGTTTTTATAATGACCTGGAGGAAGACATAGAGGGGATCCTTATCGAATCTGCAGATGACACGAAGCTGGGAGGGGTTGCTAATTCTGAAGAAGACAGAGTCAGGATTCAAAATGATCTAAATAGGCTGGAACAGTGGGCTGAGACAAATAAAATGAATTTCAGTATTGATAAGTGCAAAGTCCTACACTTAGGTACAAAAAAATCAAAGGCACAGATATAGAATGGGAGGGACTTGGCTTGACAGCAGCACATGTGAAAGGGATCTAGGTGTTCTGGTTGATCACAAGCTAAACATGAGCCTGCAGTGCGATGTGAAGAAAGCTAATGCAGTCTTAGGATGCATTAACAGAAGCATTGTGCCCAGATCACGGGAGGTGGTATTTCCGCTCTATTCTGCTATGGTGAGGCCTCACCTGGAGTCCTGTGTCCAGTTTTGGGCGCCACATTTTAGGAAGGATGTTGACAAGCTCGAGTGTGTCCAGAAGAGGGCAACCAGGATGGTGAGAGGGCTGGAATCCAAGTCTTATGAGGAAAGGCTGAAAGAGTTGCGTATGTTTAGCCTGGGAAAGAGAAGGCTTAGAGGGGACATGATTGCAGTCTTCAAATGTTTGAAGGGCTGTCATGTAGAAGATGGAGCAGATCTATTCTCTCTTGCTCTGGATTGCAAGACTAGATCTAATTGGTTGAAATTATAAGGGAGTCGATACTGGCTAAATATCAGGAGAAATTTCCTAACTGTAAGAGTGATTGAGCAGTTGGAAGAGACTGCCTCGGGAGGTGGCGGATGCTCCTTCGCTGGATTTTTTCAAGCAGAGGCTGGACGATCATCTTTCGGGTATGTTGTAGGGCTGTCTTTCGGCTGTGCTCCTGCAGAGTGCAGGGGGCTGGACTAGATGACCTGCAAGGTCCCTCCCAACTCCAACATTCTGTGATTCTATGACTGCCATGACAGAGTAGGTGGCTCAGTGATGCTCCTGCATTAACAGTCCCTGTAGGTGGTCAAGCAGCACAGCAGGCAAAGAGCTGGGCCTAGAACCTTCCTGCTTGATGTGATAATTCTTACCGGGGGGGGCATGAAAAGGTAACTCTCCCCCACTTACAGTCTGGAGGGGTACGGCCCATTCTACCTCTGGCTGCTGCACCTGTAGACCCAGGTGTTGGGAAAGGAGCTTCCCTGCCCGAGACCCTGGGGAGCTGCTGCCACAGTCTGACTCCTCTTAAGGCAGGTTTGCAGGGCCGGTGCCAGATGCATAATGGCATTCAGAACAAGTGGAGGCTTGGCTCAGATTTGGCCCCAGTAAAGCTGCTGGTGAAAATTGCACTTCTATCTTGATGATACAGACCAGGCTGTGACCCAAAATCCCTGACTCTGTCAGCCATGCAGTGATGACTTATTGAGCGCCAATTTGCCCTTTTGCTCTTTGCTTGCAGTGCTGGCCTGGCAGCAAAACAGGAAATTGAATGAGTCTCTGGGTCACACGGAGGACAGGCCTGACGCAGAGCAATGGCAGAGCAAAAGTGGGAGCAAGGCACCTGGCTGGACTGCGGGCTGCTCTAGGTCCTTGGGGATGGATTCCAAACCCCGATCTCATTGGCTGGTCCTTGTGATTGCACTGAGGTGTACTACGACCCCAAAGCCTGATGTCTCCTTCACTGCTGAACTAGCTGTCCCCCTCCAGTGGAACCATATACCCAACTTGGATTCAGGTCTAGCCCTTCTGTCTTCTAAAAATACATGGTGGCATTTTTCACTTCACCTCTCCTCGTCCGAGCAGGGTCATAATTCCTCTTGCAGCAGCGGCAGAGAACTCTGCGCTCCGTATTATTATGCAGACTAAGAGGGAATTGTAGCAGCATTTCTGCACGCAAAGCACATTCCCTGATTATTAATTATTATTCTGAAACGACTTCTCTTCAGCAGTCTGATCTCCGCTTAGCTGTCATTTGCTCGCTGAAGGCATACTCCTCCGATCTGGCTGAAAAAGCCCAGGCAGAAACCTGACTCGCAAGCATCTTTCTGGCACGCCTCTACATGTCGGGGAGAGGAGGGGGTTTGCTTTCCTTCTGGAACTGCAGCAGGGAGAGGGTCCTGCTTCCAAAAAAGCAGAGCCATCTTTGCAGTAATGCTGCAGTTGAGGTCCCACACATTTGACTGGGATCTTGTGGCTAAACTATTGATGGTGCAAAAAGATTCTGCTTTGTTCATCCTTCCAGAATTTAAAATGGAATACTGGTTCCTATGTATCGGGGGAGGGGTTGTGGTACCTAAAAAAGTTGCTGTGCTAATACAGGAGTTTCCAGTGTGGTGTAGTGGTTAAGAGCGGTGGACTTAGCTGGAGAACCGGGTTTGATTCCCCACTCCTCCAAATGCAGCCAGCTGGGTGACCTTGGGTCAGTCACGGATTTCTCAGAGCTCTTTTAGAGTCCCACCTACCCCACAGGGTGTCTGTTGTGGGGAGAGGAAGGGAAGGAGATTGTAAGCCACTCTGAGACTCCGAGTGAAGGGTGGGGTAGAAATCCCAACTCTTCTCCCTTCTTCTTCTTCTTCCAGGGGCACCATGGCGCCCGCCAACACCTTTCCTGATGCCTGTCTAGTGTTTTTAAAAGTGGGCAGGGTCAGGTGGGGCTACTGGCCACTGTAGATTTGATTGGCTGTGCAGATTTTTTGAAAAGGTTGTTTTGGCAGCAGCTGCCGCCCACAGCCCAAGGATCTTCTTTATGTGACGGAAGGTCAGCTGCAGCCACCATCTTGTGGCTGGCTCTGCCTCCTGTGGCAGGTGTTTTGTGGCTGCTCCCACTATGCTGTGTCAGAATGGACGATCAGACAGGGTGGGACCCCCTGTGCCTGCACTGTCCACCTCATCAGATGGGCTGCAGTCTACAAGCGCTGGTGCGGGGTTACCTGGTCCTGTGGGCAGCAGAGGATGGGACTCTCAATAGTGGGTTTAAATAAATTAAATTAAATAGTGGGAAGCGATACCAGCTGGATCTCAGGAGAAACTTTTTTGACAGTCAAGAGTTGTGCAGCAGTGGAATGGGCTGCCTGGGGGGGGGGGGGTGAGCTCCCCCTCCCTGGCAGTCTTCAAGCAGCAGCTGGACAAACCCTTGTCAGGGATACTGTAGGCTGATCCTGCATTGAGCAGGGGGTGGGACTAGATGGCCAACTCTGTGATTCTGTGATTCTACTTGCTAGTCTTCAAGGTGCCACAGGTCTCTGGTTTATTTGTTTCTGCAATAAAGTAGCATGCCTACTTCTCTGGAAATGGGCATATGTAAATTTGCGGGGGGGGGGTTGGTCTGTTTGGAAGATCGTGGGGACACTGGGAGGGCTAGGATGTTTGGAGAGCCAGAGTTACAAAAGAAGTCAATGGTATGATGCAAAATATCTTGTGATACCCCATTTAATAAAATTACGCCTACCCAGAGTTTCATAGACATGTCCCCTCAACAGTAAAATAGCACCATTGTTTGTGGGGGAGCAAAGGCTTAGTGGTGCAGCAGCTTCATGGTGTGCAGAGAGCCCCAGTTCAATCCCTGACATCTCCGCTTAAAAGGGTCAAACGGGAGGGGATGTGAAAGAGCTCTCCCTGCTACCCGGACAGCCGCTGCCAGTCAGAACAGGCAATGCTGACCTTGACAGATGATGGGTCTGACTCAGCGGAAGGCCCCTTCATGGGTTCTTCATCCGTGATGCTTTTGGGTATGCAGACAAATGTCAAGCAGAGAGCCATTTCGTAATTCTGATTCCACTAGCAAGCATTCCTTTGTGGTACAGCAATAAGAGGCCAGTGAAAGGACTTGCAAAAAAGACTTTTTTTAAAAAAAAAAGACAGTATTGGATTTTTATGGTCCACAGGTGAAATATAAAAGGGTAGCAGCATTGCATTATTAGGTGCCAGGCTGTGCATGCACCTGGGGTTTTTCTAGGATTTGGGTGACGGTGAATGGATCCTGCTTATTGAGCCCCTGTAGCTGTTGCCCGTTGCCAAGGCCTCATTCTCAGGCTAATTCTTCACTTGTCAGGTCTTCTGTTATTGGCAGTGATGCGTTGAGAAAGGTGATGTTCAGGATGTTTTTGTATCTTAGCAGAAAATACTTTCCCAGTATGAACAATCAGGACATTGTTATAGAAGCAGACCAAGGACTCACCGTTAGGGATAGATTTGTCTTGATTTGGAGAATCTGTACCCAGATTTAGATCTGTTTGTTTTGGGATGAAAAAGGAAACAATGCTCTGAGTACTGTGCAGATAACCACCCATATCCTTAGGGCTTGAGTTAGTCACCAGCACTATGCAATATGCATATCTAATCTGAGCTGGTGCTTCTCTGAAGTGGTACTTTTAATAAAATGCTTCTGCCCAGGTAAGGGGCAGTGTCTGCTGATAAGAGCAGTCAGCCTCCAACCCACCCAAGTTTGGATGATAGGAGAATTCAGGCCAGGATCTGTGGCAGCGTGGAGGCCCAGCCGTTCTGACGCTGGAAACTGACTGGATCCCTACCCCCAAAGCCTTCATAAACACTGGGTCTGGTTGCCAGCATCCAAGTGGGGCCTGGAGATCGCCTGGAATTACAGTTTATCTCCAGACTACAGAGATCTGTTTCCCCTGGAGGAAATGGCATCTTCAGAGAGTGGACTCAGTGGCACTCTACCCCATGGATGTCCTTCTCCTCCACAAACTCTCACTTCCCAGGCTGCACCCACAAATCTCCAGAAATTTCCCAACCTGGAATACTGACAACCCAAATTGGCAACCCAAATACAAAGAGGATGGAGGAGAGGATTGTTAAAATGTAGGGTCCCTACCAAACTCTTTGCCTCCCCACTTCCTTGGTGCCCACCATCAGAATTCTTCCCTCTCCTTATCTGCACTTCTCTTTTGTCGAACTGTTTTCATCACGCCCTCCGATGTTTTGCAAGGTTGAAAGAAAGAAAAAAAAGACCATGCTTCTAATTTAATCTCTGCTGGAGCCCCACCCCTCCATTATTGCACACTGCCAAAAGTTCTGTCCTCCTGCTGTGTTCGATTTCTCCTTCAATGTTTAAAAGCCAAATGGTGTTTTGTTCTTTTGGTTTAGGTACGCTAGAAAAACCACAATGGGCCTACAGCAGTTCAGAACACTTATCTTCTTCTATGGAGCTCATCACAGGGTTCCCGGGGTAGAATCCTTTCCAGGCACAGATCAGACCAAGACCTGCGAAGCTTTAGCAAGGGGCCTATATTGCTTGTTTTTAGGGCTTGCATTGTATAGCAGCTGCAATGCATTAATATGGCAGGTTGCACACTGAGAGGTACCTAAATGTTAATGTACTTAAATTTTATATACATTTGCACTTAGCCAGGTGCATCCATAATATTCTACTCGGGAGATCTGCTGGTTTCTAGAAACCCTGGGGATGGAGCTGAAAGCCAAAGAATGAAAGCAGTATCATCTCATGCTGATTTAAAAAAAAAATTAACAGGCACCCCCGAAAGCAGAGTTAGGGGCAAAATGAGAACAGAGACTGGCTGGAGCAAAGGGAGGCTGATCCTGACAAATGGGGACAGTTGGCACATATGCAACACTGAATGAAAGAGCAGGAGAAGTCGGCTGGATCTATTGCTCTCCAGTATTATTTCAAGAAGACTGGAGATATTGTCTGCACAAAAGCTGCCCTTCCTCAGGGCTTTGTTAATGATGATGATCGATGTTCCAAAGGCATCTCAGCTGACCCAACAACTCGAGCTAAGCAACAAAGCCAGCATTTGCCACTTATTTTTTGTTTGAAACCTCTGCCGAAAGAACCACTGACAAGGTTCAAAAGCATGCATTTTTCACTGAGAAGAACCTTTCCGAGAGGACCTTTTGTATGCTTTCATTAGATGCATGAAGTGTACAGTCATAAAGCCAATGGATTTATAACAGAGGCTGCAAACAACAGAAAAGGCAGTGGTAGGGAGATGTTTAAAGGAATGGCTAGTTTAAAACCAGATCTAGTCAGTGAAAGTAGGTGAGGACTGCTCCCAACTGCTGACAGATAGGAAAAGTAGGATTAACATAAAACGTGAGAAGTAGATTCCGGTAAGAAAGTTATCAAGGTACTGCTGAGCTAATCAACATGTAGGAGCTAGATATTAGCACCTACAGTGAGTAAGGGATCCCAATCTCTTCTTCAGACCTTGGGCAGAATCTGAGAGTTAGTTGAAAACTGTAATCTGAAAGTCATGACAGTTGTATTGATAGCAGCCTGCATAACATTTGTTCTTGGATGAAAACTTAACTGGTGGCTGTTAATGAATATTTCTACAAATAAGGGATCTTGGTATAACATAGGATACATTTATTCAAAGCTAGGTTACTTTTGTATTATTTCAGACTGACAAATTTTATGAGAACATACATTTCATAGATAGGATTTTGGAAATAGCCCACATTAAATGTTTTATAATATAATAGAAGTTATGCATTGTGATTACTTGTAAGTTTTGTATGCAGTTTTTAAAAAGTGTATCTGTGTGTGCTGTCAAGATGCTTCTGACTTGTGGCAGCTCTATGAATTAATAACCTCCAGCCTGGCTCAGGTCTTGCCCACTGAGGGCCCCGTCTTCCTTGATGGAGTCAATCCATCTCACGTTGGATCTTCCCTTCTCCCGGTGCCTTCAACTTTCCCGAGCATTATTGTCCTTTCCAGTAAGCCTTGTCTTCTCATGATGTGACCAAAGTATGATGTAGCTGATGCAAGTCACATGTCGGTACTGCTGTTCCCTATTCTCGCTGCCCCATTGCTGCCCTCTCCTCTCTTGTTGGATTGAAGCACCCCACAGCACCTCTCTTGGACAAAAGGGTCCAGAAAATGCCTCCTCCTGTCTCAAGCTACTGGCTGTGGAGTGCTTCATTCATTTTCCAACAGAAAAAGGAGGTTGGAGAGCGAGTGGTCAACCTATGGAGGATCGGTGACAGTGGTGGATCAGTGTTTGATGTCTGGGTATACTACAGCCGCATGGACATTAAAAGGGAGCGAGCTTACCAGACATGAAATAGCCTTCGACTAAATCAGACTATTAGTTTCTCAAGGACCAGACTGTCCACTCTGACTGGTGGTGGCTCTTGGGGGTCTCAGGTAGAGGATTATCACCTCACCTGCCACCTGATCCTTTCAACTAGATGCCAGACATTGAACCAGGGACCTTCTCCATGCAAAACAATGTTCTGCCACTAAGCCACATCCCCTATTTCACAGACATCTGTCTTCAGCTTTAATCTTGAAGACACCATGAGACTCTTTATTTCTTGCTTGATAGATCTCAGGAACTCTCCTCCACTCCCCGCCAGATGTAGAAAGGGGAACTGAAGTTGGGTAGGTGTTATGAATGGTTACTCATCCAGAACAGTCCTAGGATAGCGCAATCAAATGAGGACTGCGTGACATCAAAATGGGAATTTCTTGGAATGAGTGACTCTTGCCTCGTGATTGTTGGTCATGGTATGGATGCCCAACAGGCCAACAGAGCTAGTAGTGAAATTTGAGCAATTACATAGAGGTGCTGGAAATAATGCAAAAGTTGGAATCCTCAGTCTCCTGTATCATAGCTTTGATTCTGGGTTGAATGAAACTTGAATAGCTTTTGCTCATGGCCTGCTGTGGTATGACGTATTGACTGTCACTCTGGATACAGGGCACGGGCCTGGACAGATTTGTAGAGGCCAGGTCTATCCTTGACCATTGGCTATGATAGCGGAACAGAGTCAGACCAAGGATGCTTCTCAGTGCCAGATTCTGGGGAGCGGGCGAGAGGCAAGGAGAGTTGCCTGTTGACCCTTCTTGTAGGCTTCGCTGAGGCGTCTGACTGGCCACGGTTGGGAACTGGGTGCTGGACCAGTGGTCTGGTCTACCTTGCTATTCTTGTGTTCTTACGACAGGGACTGCAAAGCAAGAGTTACATTTCTTGGCATCTGGCTCGAAGGTTCAGGCAATGCTGAACAAGAGAACTCTTCATCGAAGATGCTGCAATTCTGGGATGCCGCCAGTGGTGCTAACCTGCCCTCTAATGTTTTCTCCCTACTGAGCAGAGCAGTTCACATCCTGAGCAGAATAAAACTGCTGTAATCTTAACATGGGCAATGTGCAGCTTGCCGCTGAGCGGGGCTTCTATATTAATGAACGGCTGCTCACATGCACAGCGCAGAGAGAACACTGGCCACCACATAAGAAAATGCTGCTTTGGCTGATCTACTAAGAAGCCAGCTCCCTGTAAAAACATCAGGCCCCCTCTAGCTGCAGTCTGCAGTGGCACAGTGAAAATCAGGCCTTAGGAGGAGGGAGAGAGCACCTTGGGCCTGTGAGAGAAAGCAGGTAGGAAGAAGAGGATTAACAGTGGAGGGTTAACAGTGATTAAGGCCAACAAGAGGGCCTGCAGCTGGGCCTGCAGAAGACTGGCAGGAGAGCCTAGTGGTGGGAGCAGGAACTTCAAGCCATACAAAGACGGTGATAGGATTAGTTATGATAGCCAGGGTTTAAGTTTGCATAATCCTTTTGTACTTGGTGAGACCGAACTTTGATGAGGATGTCAAGGATGGTTCCTTTGTTGTCTAGCTACTATCAGGTAGATTTCTATCTGCAAACATTCCTATCTATTCCTTTGCTTAATCTCCCAACTCTGCTTGCACCGGATGGAGCTGGAGGTTAAATATTCACTTCCCCACAAGAAATCCTTCAGATAACCCGAGGAGGCCAGCTAGGGTGGGAAAGGAGCAAATAATAAGAAATGCAAATGGGAACAGTCCAGGCCATCGGTCTGTTGAAATCAGAGGCATCTGGGAGTGGGGGTTGGAGATGGTTTTCCCATCCCTGCCTGGGGGGGGGGGGGAGGGAAAGGAAGAAGGCAAAAGGCGCCCACCCAGGAGCTCCTTGCTTGAACATGGCTTCTCAAGGAGGCCGAGAGCTCGGTGCGCCTGATTGTTGACTGAGTGCCAGTGGCAAGCTCCAAATAACTCCACTAAGCTGTCTCAAGATGAATTGGTGCGCACATTACGTAAAAAGTCGGTATTGGTACAAAGGCCTCTTTTATTTCCCATTCCCATCCTTTTACTTGTGTTCTGCAGTTGCCAACTAGAGGAGTCCCATTGCTTTCCCTCACAGGGCTTTTATAATGGGCTGAACTTTGAACTCTTACTTTTATTCCTGTAAGCTGTTTTAGCTTTCTCCCTGAGCTGAACAGAAGGCAGGGTATACTTAAAAAAAACAAACCTCTGAATAAATACATTTCATAATAGTTTCTGTGCCACTGAATGTTTAAATTAGACATTTTTGGAAACTGTAATAGCCATGTCCCTGTATTGGGTTGGGACAAGGGGAATGCATCACTGTTCCCTGCATCATTTCCCCAGCCTTAAATTGTCCTCTGTCCCTAAGTTACCATTCACCCTACTGGGTTTTTTTGCCCCACACTGTAGGTAAACAGCTGCAACAGAGAACTATTTGGTATCAGGAGAGGTTAACTTGTGGCTACTATATAGAAATCTTTTAAAACTACTGGGAGCTGTAACCACAGAAAGCCCAGTGTAGTAGTGAGAATATCAGACTAGAACCTGGAAGACGGGTTCAAATTAGGGTTGCCAGGTCTAGGCTGGAAAATACCTGGAGACTTTGGGAGGGATCCAGGAGAGGGTGTAGTTTGGGGAGGGGAGGGGCCTCAGCAGGGTACAAGGCCATAGAGTCCACCCTTCAAAGCGACCATTTTCTCCAGGGGAGCTGATCTCTGTCAACTGGAGATCAGTTGTAAAAGCAGATCCCCAGGCCCCACCTGGAGGCTGGCAGCCCTAGTTCGAATCCCCACTCAGCTCTGGAGCTCTCTTAGGCTAACCTGCCTCATAGGTTGGTTGTGAGAAACAAATGGGAAGGACTGACAAGAGCTGCCGGGGGGGGGGGGGGGGAGACTCAGGTTCTACCTGCCCTGCCCCTATGACCCTGATCCAGACCAAACACCATGACAAAATCATGTTGCCATGAATAGAATGATAATCATTCATCGGGTAAGAAAAAGGAGAGGAAAAGGGACAGGGTTATGAAATAAATAGATTTTACGTTTATGATTTATACTGTGCAGATTGCAACAAGATACAGTGCAAAAAAGAAAAAAAGAAAGAGCAAGCCAAATCGGAAGGATTCCCCAGCCAAGCGTCCTCACCAGAATACCAAAGTGCACCATAAATTAAATACAGATGATGAGAGACAAATAAGTGCCATTGAATGAAGTCAGGTGTCAGTCTCTGAAAAAGTACTCAACTGGGGAAAAAAGACTTTAAAATATTTTGCTCCCCCAGAACAAAAAAGCAAGCTCACCACAAAAAGATGCTTAATGGGGAAGGAAAATGGGGGAGATACAGAAAGTCGGTTGTATCCTTTTATGGACAGCATGGTGGTGGTATTAATTTATTTTTTTAATGGTAGAACAAGATTCCGTTTTGGGTTTGCCACAACAGACTTCCACGGGGCCCCCTCTCTAGGATCTCTCTCTACTACTATCTCTGCTTCACAGTTGCTTATTCGATTTGTGCCAAGACTTCACTAGGGCTTAGCCGAAGGGTGTGTTCTCAGCACAGGCAGAGTCTTGGAAGAAAAATGCCTCTGGGCATGCACAGAATGCCTTCCCCTAAACGCTGGAAAAGAACAGCTCCCCCCCCCCCCCCCGTGCAATTGAATAATTCAGCGGCATACTTAAAGACACAGAGGAAGCAGTGGGGTGACTGAACTGTACTTTTGAATCCCTCTGTAAAAACGAGGCTAAGGTAGCTGCAGTTTTCATAAGAATGAAACGAGAGGCTTGCTGGATCAAAGGAAAGGCCTGCACCATCTGACACCCTGTTTCCCACGCCGGCCAGCCAGATGCTTCAGGGAATCCCACTGGTGGGGAATAAGAGCCGCCTCCTAATTGCTGCCCCCAACAACAGCGGGCTTTCAGGAGCATACTGGCTCTGACCATGGAGGTTCTCTTAAAGGGCAGCTGGAGTACATGTCCACCTGCATGAATCTGTTTAATCCCCTTCCAGAGTTTTCTGAACCAGTGGCTGTCACTTCATACAATAGTTTATTCAACAGATTGTTTCTGCAGTATGTGGTTCTGTGCTTCCTTTTGGCTCTCCTGACCCTACTGCCAGTCAGGTTCACTAGGGATGAACCGTAACAGCGAGGCACACACACAAAATTTCTCTCCCTTCATTTTTGTCATATCATTCATTAGTTCATAACTGTAATGCAGCTTTATAACTGTAGTGGAGTAACCAGCCTCTGATAACTTCCACAAGGGCTGTCTGCCTTGGCTTCAGTGCTCTTGGGAATTGGGGGGGTTTTCCCCAGCATCCCCACAGCCTTTGTGCTGCATATGTGCACCTCCTGAGGCTCTGTTGGCTTTTGTGTAGTGGTTAAGTGCGCGGACTCTAATCTGGGAGAACCAGGTTTGATTCCCCACTCCTCCACTTGCACCTGCTGGATGACCTTAGGCAAGCCATAGTTCTGGCACAGCTGTTCTCTCAAGGACAGTTGTCTCCGAGCTCTCTCAGCCCCACCTGCCTCACAGGGTGCCTGTTGTGGGGAGGGGAAGGGAAAAGGAGTTTGTAAGCCACTCTGAGACCCCGAGTGAAGGGCAGGGTATAAATCCAGTCGTCTCCTCCTCCTCCTCCTCCTCCTCTTTTTTCTCCTCCTCCAATCTTTTGCAAACCTGCTTTGCTCCAGAGTTTTTGGAAATAATGCAGTAAAGCCTGCCTGGTTGCTGTGCTGGTGGGAAGTTTTGGATTTCCCCCACCCACCCAGCAGCCATTTTCCATTTCCCACTACAGAAGGCTTTAAATTTTTTCTTTAAATGATGTTAGCATATCACTATATTGTTCTAATGTTAATGATAGATATCTATGCTAGGGTCTCTGAATCCCCAGCTTTCACTTAAAAAAAGACGTAAATCTTGGGCGCCTTCCACTGTGGAGGTACAAGGGGGAAAGGCTTATCTCTGCAATGCTAGAGATTTACTTTAAAAAAAGCTGGGGGTTCTGAGCACCTGGGACACATGGGCCCCTGGAATTTTGTCCCACCACCACCACCACCACCACGCAAATGGGTAGGGAGAATCTGTCCTGAGCTCCTCAGAGAAAGGATGAGGTAAAAATGATAACATGATCACTGATGATGATATTAATGTCATCTAATGTTATCAACAATAAAGACTAACGTTTGAGTCCAGTGGCACTTCTGAGACCAACAAAGTTTAATTCTGGGTACAGGCCTCTGTGTGCCTGCACGCAAGTGCCCCTGGACTCAAACAGTGTTCTGTTGCTTCAGACCAACACGGCTACCCAGCTGAATAACCAAGACTATTATTCATATGATGACTGTTGACGATATCGTCATGAATGATTCGATGACAAGTGTTTTAATGGTGCTAACGTTAGTAATGTTAACATTATTATTGTTTTTGTGTTTCACTTCATAATGGTATTGTGTTGCCCACATTTCATCTCCTTGCTGTATCGTTTCAGACGGAACAATGACCACCTTTCCAGTTGCTGGCCTCCTCCTCCTCCTCCTCTTTGTGGTGGGCTATGGGTCATCTGAGAACTCCAGTACCTCAAGAGGGTGTGGACTGGATCTCCTTCCGCAGTATGTTTACCTCTGTGATCTGGATGCTATCTGGGGGATAGTCGTGGAAGCTGTGGCTGGGGCTGGGGTGCTGACGACGTTGCTGCTGATGTTGATCTTGCTGGTGAGGCTGCCCTTCATCAAGGAAAAGGAGAAGAAGAGTCCCCTGGGGGTGCATTTCCTCTTCCTTTTGGGGACCCAGGGACTTTTTGGCTTGGCGTTTGCATTCATCATACAGGAAGACGAGACTATATGCACAGTCCGCCGGTTTCTGTGGGGGGTCCTCTTTGCGCTGTGCTTCTCATGTTTGCTCGCCCAGGCCTGGAGGCTACGGAAACTAGTGCGGCATGGCAAAAGCCCATCTGGATGGCAGCTGGCAGGAGTGGCTGTTTGTCTTGCACTGGTCCAAGTCATTATTGCTACCGAGTGGCTGATACTGACCATTGTGAGAGATGGAAAGTTGGCATGCAGTTACGAGCCGATGGATTTTGCCATGGCTTCCATCTATGTCATGTTTCTGATGGTGGTAACCATGGGTTTTTCTCTCTTCACGGTATGCGGAAAATTTAAGAAGTGGAAGAAGAATGGCGTATGCCTCATTATAGCCAGCTTTTTCTCAGTTCTCATTTGGGTCGCTTGGCTGACGATGTATCTGTATGGTAACAAGGAATTGGGGAGGAGAGACCAGTGGAGCGACCCGACTCTGGCAATAGCCCTAGTGTCCAGTGGCTGGGTGTTTGTGGTCTTTCACGCCATCCCGGAGGTCCACTGCTCCATTCTTCCATCTCAGCAAGAAAACACTCCTAATTATTTTGATACTTCACAACCGCGCATGCGTGAGACGGCTTTTGAGGACGATCTTCAGCTTCCTCGGAGCTACATGGAAAATAAAGCCTTTTCAATGGACGAACATAATGCAGGTAAGACTTTTGTGGTGACTCCAGTGGTGCTCTCAGGATTTGCTTTTTGAGACAGAGACAAGGGGCAATGAGGGTGTCCTTGTTTGATAATGAAAGGGACTAAGATTGAGCAGAGATTTTATGTGCAACTCATGTTCCGCATTTTAAAAAGTCCTCGTGAGGAGGTTTATAATACCCCCCCCCCCTAAAAATATGAGATTAAAATCTGACAGGGTAACAGCAGCAGTACAGAACTGTCGCTCCTGGCTGCTGCTTGATGAAAGGGGCCTTGTCCTCTCTCTGTCTCCACCTGTAGGATGACCGGCCCTGGGTGGAGTCAGGGCAGGAGGGACCAGAGGACACTTGGCCAGGCCAGGTGATGACGACTGCCCCTTCTTCAGTCCCCCCCCCCCCCCGCGCTGCCGCCCCCTTCTGCTGCATGCCTGGCCACTGCCGGAGTCTAAGAAGCTGGCCTGGCCAGGAAGGCTGGAAGGGAGGGGGCATCTGATGAAGGGTGACTCATGCCTCCCCGGGCTTAGGAAAGCTTCTGCCAAAACAAATTCATTAGTCTTTGAGGTGCTGCAAAATTCTTTTTGTCTTTTTCTAGGCAGTCACTCCTGGGGCTGGATTATGGCCTTTATGAAGGTAGTTCTTGCTTTGGGTTAAAAAAAAAAAACTGCCCCGGAAGCTCGATGAGTGAAGAAACTGATGGATTAAAAAGCACAGCCCATAATGGCACTGCCTGAAATGGATGCTGCTGGCAGCTCCATCCTCCCCTGGAACGACACTACATGACTTTGACCGAATAACACTTGAAAACTGTTGTTACAGAAGATACTTTTCAAAGAAAAACAGACACCTTATCCTGTCCCTCCAAAAATTCTTGCCCAAGACAGCTAATAAAAATAAAACTTAAGAGAGAATACCATCCTTTTAGTGTAATTAAAATAATTAAGAAATTTCCAGCAATGAAATTCTCAATGGTAAAACAATAACCAGTAATATTTGCAGGATAAAAAGTTTGGAAATGGAGAATCAGCTGTAGAGAGGCAGAATAAAATTTTTAAATTTTAAAAGTTACCTGAAAGACGATTTAAAAATTTACCTAAAAATCTGGCTTAAAAAGGAATGTTTTCACCTGGCACCTAAACCAGGGGACCTTCACAGGCAGGCATTCCACAGCTGGGTGGAGCCATTACTGAGGAATACACCCCCCAAATTATTTACTTGCATAGACTGAGAGACAGTCCTCACTTCAGGGTTATCTTTCACTGGTAAATCACTGTCCTTAAATTGCTCCTGTTTTGCCTTTGGGGCAAGATTTTGGTGTGCTCACTGTAGTATATTCTAGAGGTGTGCTACTGTAGGTGTGTAGAATTTAAATCTCTGAAGCATCTTGCCCCAAATGTGCATGTGGAGAAGAATCTCCTGTAGTATATAATGTAGGTGAATGTATATCTGGCCTTTTTAAGCCAGATATAATGTAGGTGAAGGGTATTTGGGGGGTATGTGTGTGAAAAAGGTATTCTAAGTGCACAGAAATTTCCTTCGGGGGGGGGGGGAGTGTAAGGCAGTATGTGCTTCTTCAGCTGCAAAGGCAAGTTCTAAAATCCCCAGAAGTGGACAGTTGCTGGAGATTCTGTGATCTCACCAGAATGACATAACTGAAATGTGTATGCCCTGGGGGGAAGCAGAGTGCTAAGGGAGGAAAGTAAAATAAAATGATCTCTGTCCTCATGTGCCTCACTTGTTGCACGTGTGAGAGCAGGCATCTTAACTAACTGGTTTTGTGACATGATTTAACTGATTAAGATAGTTTTGTGTGAAAATACATTGCGGCAAGATGGCAGGAAGTTTGGAAAAAGTGATGAGGAAATCAGTTTATCTTGGGCTGATGAACAAATAACCAACCCACAGATCTCATGAGTGTGAAACGTGACTGAGTCCTGGTTCATTCAGAGGTTGCCTTGGTACGGTTTGATGATTTTTTTTTTGCCCTTCAAAAATGCATCTGGAATTTAATATTGACAACAGACCACAGTATACTCTTGGGAAGAACAGGCAGAGCTCCTGTCAAGGGATAGGCCTCCTGCTGCTTCCTTCTCCTGCACCTGTTAGGAAGTGTTATTGTTGTGTATTGCTTTTTTAAAATGAATACGAAACTTGACATCAGTGGTCTTCAGCCCATGGGTTGCTGGGGCCCTCGACTGGGCCCAAGGCCCCTATAGAGCTGCCATTCCTTTGCTGTTTTTTGGAAGGCTCGTGCTGCGAGGGGAGTGGAGAGTGGAGAGAAGAGCATCTCCTGTTTCTCTTTGCATAGCCCCTCAGCAGGATGGTCAAGTGAGGTCACTCAGCAGTGGAAAGGATTTTTCCGTGGCTCTGGCCTGTGGCTTGTTCCTGTTATACACTTCTTGGCGTCTAGATTATGTTCCTGTCCCAACTCTCTCGGTCTTTTGCTCACAGACCTAGCCTGGCCCTTGACCCAAGGAAGGTCATAACTCCGTGTCCCTTCTTCCTGTCACAAGACTTCCTGTCATGGGTTTGTAAAGCAACGATCTTCAAGACTTCCAGACCCAGGACATGCTGAGCTGCAGAGTACAATGGTTATCTCGCCAGCCGCAGGTCTGGTACTTTACAGAGTAACAGACAAGTGACAGGAGTTTGCCATCTAAAACCTGCCATGCAGGGAACCAAGAGGGATGGGGAGGAGGAGGAAGCACAGCTAACAGGAGAAGAATATGTTTCCATTGTAGTTATACTTGCTTTGGCTTAGTTTCAATAGTGGATTGGCAGCAAAAGGGGATGTGTCTTGAGGTGGGATTTGGACATGGGCAAAAGGTTTCATGGAAGGAGCAGTTTTGAGGAGAGGTTTGACGAAAGAGAGAAGCAACAGGCATCCCTTGTACTATAAAAAGAATGGAGCAGCGTATTCTCATTGAACTGTTCTCATTTCTGACTCTATGGCCTCTAAAGTATTCAGAACTCTTGACCTGGTAAGCTTACCCTGCCTTAGGACTACCAGGGTCAGCAAGAGCGAGCCAAAACACCTCTGTGATGCTGCTTCTCCTGAGACGGGTCTCCTGCTCCAGCATGATCGTGCTGCTCTCCACGTGCCCAGCAGTGGATTAAGGACCGCACACAGCCCTCCGATGCCCATGGCTGATTTGTGTCCTCTGTCCAACTGTGTCTTGAATTAAATGTAATGCAAAATTTTAGCTCATGGGTGACTAAAATAAGACACGTTACTGGGAACTGACTGCATTACGGATAATTTTCCCCTAGGCAGCCAATCAGATTACAAGCAGGAATTCAGTGAGTGGTGGTGGCAGAAGAGTTCTGCAAAGATTATTCACTGTTCACCTGCTTTGAACTCATTAGAAAGTATATCTACTTAGACTGTCGGAGCAGTCTCTCTGTCTCCCCTTCCCCCACTTCTGATAATTTGGACAGAAACCTAGTTCCACAACATTTCAGTTTTATTTTTTTGGTTTTTGAATAGTCAAATGAACAGTGCATTCCAGGAGAAATCTTAATTTTATTAGAGAAATAAAACAGGGAGAGAAACAGGAAAAACAATAGAAACTGTATACAAACATCATTGGAATACAGCATAAAAGAACAAAAATAGGCAAAAAAGAAAGAAGTAAAGGAAGGGGACATAAAAGACTTCCAATTTTCTCTACAACAAATACAATTTTGGTTACAGAATTTTCCTTGCTTATATAGAGAAACAAGAACTCTGCTTAGGGCTGTACGGCAGATCTGTTAGTAATCACTAAATAGATTGATGCTTTCCCCCCTCCTACTCAGCTCCCATCAAACTTCTAAATGTATTTGAAGCTGTTTAATTTCAAAAACTGACTGTGGGGAACTCCCAGCTTTAAAGAAGAGATCCTGAGCACGCTTCCTGGAAGTAATCCATCTTGCCCTTCCTCCAAGGAACCTGCTGGGAGAGTGGGCATGGTTTTCCCCTTCCCTTCCCTGTTAAACTTTTCAGCAGCCATGTGAGTTGGGACTGGCGGAGAGACTGACTACGGTCATTCAGCAACATCCATGGGCACTCTGGGGATTTGGGCCCAGGTTTCCCAGACTCTAATCCAGCACTCACAGAATCATAAGAGTTGGAAGGGACCTTCAAGTCATCTAGTCCAGCCCCCTGCTCAGTGCAGGGAATTCACAAATACCTCCCTCCCACACCCTCAGTGACCCCCTGTTCCACGCCCAGAAGATAACAAAAAACTTCCAGGATCTCCAGCCAAACTGGCCCGGAGAACAACTGTTTATTCAACCCTAAGAGCATTTCCCTGGGAGTGTAAGAGAGAGCCCTGAGGCAACTAAGCCCTGAGGCAACCCTTCCTGCCCTCCCTCTCATAATCTGCCTGTTCACACAATCAGCATTGCTGTCAGATGGCCGTCTAGCCTCTGTCTGAAAACCTCCAAAGAAGGAGAGCCCACCACCTCCCAGGGAAGCCTGTTCCACTGAGGAACTGCTCTGTCAGGAAGTTCTTCCCAATGTTTAGCCGAAAACTCTTCTGATTTAATTTCAACCCATTGATTCTGGTCCAGCTCAAACCACTGCACCACACTGGTGTTCATGTGACCTTGTTCATGCCATTTCCCATGTTGATTTCGGTGGGAAAACAAAGAAAGGAATGTAGGCTACATTTAAAAGAAGGGGGGTGAGCCTCTCTATTAGCAAGGGGTGTATTTTAAATTTAAATTCTCGAACATAAGAATTTTAGCTTGGGATCCTTAGAGCTGAGGCAGGAACAGGAAGTAAGTGAACAAATTAGGATGAATCCCAGGCATACACTGTCCAGGTGTTGAGTGCCCTTTCAGCTGCAAACCCAGGTTTGCCATTATATCAGTTGCTTCCAGGCTAGATGGAAATTGCTGTATGAATATTGCATATTTAAAAGATTCATGATAAATATTTCTAAGCTGAAGATAGGGTGTCATACAGGATGAAATAGCTGCAGAGACTTAGGGAAGGAAAGGGCTCTTTGGAAGATTAACCAAGGGCCTACCATGCTAGCTTTAACCCTATCCGTACCATATAATGCTGATGTTGATCACTTTACATGATTAAGATTAAATTACCATATGGCATTGTGTGTGCTCTAGCCAGGAGCAATGTTCCCTCTAAGCTAAGTTAGTGTGAGCTAGCTCACAGTTTTTTAGCCACCAGCTCACAGTTTTTTGTCTCAGCTCAGGAAGGAGGGCTCCAGAGCAAACTAATTTATGCAGTAGCCAAATCGCTCGCTCACAACTTTAATGCCAGAAAAATTCACCAAGTAGAATTTTTGCTCACAGGACTCCACAGCTTAGAGGGAGCATTGGCCAGAAGATCCTAGGATTGTCTGGCAGCCTGAAGCTCTAGCTCTTTTCTAGCATTATGCAGTGAACTAGGCTCATTTTGGGGGGCTGGGAGAGCTGTGACTGACCCAAGGTCACCCAGCTTGGCTTCAAATGGAGGAGGGCAGAATCGAACCTAGTTCTCTAGATTAGAGTCCATCGCTCTTAACCACTACACCACACTGGCTTTACATGATACTTTTCTGATACAGTTTAAGCTCAGCTCATGTCTGCTTAGACATACCCTTGCGGTATACTGAATCCAACTATTGGTCTGTCAAAGTTGCTGTTGCTTACTGTGGCTTGTAGCAGCTCTCCAGGATCTCAGGTGTGGGGGGCTTTTCACAACACCTACAAGCAGATCTTTCCAACTGGAGATGCTGGGGATTGAACCTGGGACTTTCTGCATGCAAAGAAGAGCTCTGCCCTTGAGCCTGGGCTCCTAGTTCCTATCTGGGAAGTTTGCAATGTGTCAGAGTGTAGATCCCCTGATGATGATTATTTTTGTTAATGCCTGTGTGTGCTCAATGAAATATCTGCTATCAGCCAGTAAGCAAAATTCTCCCCCCCCCCCCCGGCAGCTTTACGAACGGCAGGATTTCGCAATGGCAGCCTGGGAAGCCGTCCGAGCGCTCCCTTCAGAAGCAACGTCTACCAGCCGACTGAGATGGCGGTTGTCTTAAATGGTGGGACTGTAAGTATCAGAAGGGGATAGTACAAGAAGATGCCTTATGGGGGTGAATGCACAACCTCTCTGCTTCCGACTCAGAACTTTACTCAAGTGGATGCTTGCTCATAATCAGGGGTGGGGGGGAGGAGGTCTGGGCAGCAAGAGACGCATGCAGGGCTCCATTCTTAAGATATCTCATTTCCAAAACATGTGGACTTGACTTTGGCCATTAAGGGAGTGGGGAGAGATGATGTTCAGGCTGCTTTTGTGGGATTGGTCTGAACAATGCAATAAAAAAAAAATAAAGTAGATCATTATGACCACCACTATTGCAAGTAAGTTGACACAAAGATGTTATGGATTTCCAACTGTGCAACATCCTTCTGGTTCAAAAACCAGCCTTGCCCTAAGAAAAGGGAGTTGTTGACCGGCACACTAAATAAAGCACGTGTTTTGTTTTGGGCTAGTAGCAAACACTCTTGGTGGCGAAGCATTTGCTGCTGGATGGTAATCAACTGCCAGGTCACTGCCAGGGTGGCTTAGAGAGAGACAGAGAGCCAAACAGCCTTCTCAAATCTCATTTGCATTGTGTGTATTTAAATGCACCTGAGGAATGGCATAGAGCGCTTGTGCTTGCTCCAGGTTGCTGGCAAAAACAGAATGCTCATCCTCACTTTTTTGATTTCCATGCGTACATAATTCAACTGCTTAAAAGGCTGCTGCTCCTAAGCCAGCTTCCACTCCTCATGCAAGTTGGGCTTCCATCCTTTTAAATCAACAGCTAATCCCATTGTTTTGAAAAAGCATAAAATATGCCTGACCTGATCAAAGTTCTCTCTTAGCTGGATCCAGCCTGGGGAAGGCGATGGCACTGTGACTAAAAGATGGTCACGAAAGTAATAACTGTTTGGAATGGGAACTCGGAAATCACTCCTGGAGCACTGAGTGGGGAATAAGCCTTGCCTCCAGCCAGTGGTGAAGCTGGGAAATTTCAGGAAGAGGACCCCATAAGACTACTAATGTCACCCTGGGAACTACACTGCTTAGGGGAAAGGAAGTGGAGGAATAAAGATGGAGGAGAACCAAGTGGAACCTGTCCATCTCTAGCTACCGCCTCACCCTACCTCCACCAAAGGCACAAACAGGTGCCAGTGTGGTTCCCCAATGAGGTGGTAACTGTGTCAGGGCTGTACCGCTTCCTACATCAGGAGGTGGGGAATCAGTATTTTGCCACTGTATTCTACAGTTGCATCTCTGGGGATGAAACAACAGTTGATGCTTTTATTGTGCAGGCTCAGCCATAGCAATCCTGGTTCTTTCTGCCCTGTTTTTACCAATGGAGCCAGGGACACAACTTTTCAGCCTTTGGAGAATGGTGCTGCAGAGCTGCTTCACCACAGTCTGTCTGTGTAGGACTGCAACTTCCACTGGCTGTGATCCAGGTGCTTGGAGGCACCTGCAGTTCTTTTAAGCTGAGGCAGGTGAAGTCACACTGAAAGTACCTCTGAGCAAATAAATGATCAGTGGTACTATGTGTTTCCATAGGATGTGACCACAGTGTTGTGTGCTTGCCTAAATAATGTAGCTGCTGCTTCTTCTTTTTAAATGTGATTTTTGAACAGTCTAGGATACTTAGTTATGGGTTTATTCTTATTTCCAGATTCCAACTGCTCCGCCAAGTTACACTGGAAGACACCTTTGGTGAAAAAGCTTTCTAGGCTTTAGAGGATGAGAGAAAATGATTAACAGATTTTATATCCTGGCAGTGTGTCGTTATGAGGGAGGAGTCAAGGCTAGCAAAGGACAAAGCAGCACAAAACACCCTCCCAACAACCGGGAGCTTGGGGGAGATCCTAGATCCAATAGCTTGTTTTACTTTTTTAAAAACAAATGTGAACATTGAATTGATAAGCTAACCACAAAAGCGAAACTTCTGCAGTGAAATAAAAGCTGAAACTAAATTTGAAAATAGGTGTAGGGGGACACACAGTGTTCTGAAACAGCAAGAGAGCTTTTGGCTGAAGCCAGCGTGCAAGGCAAACCGGTTGCTTTGGATCATGAAATAAAACTAGATATGTCAAATCAGTGTCCTTATCAAAACTCAATCCACATTGCCATAAAAGATTGCCCTTGTAGGGTGTCTTTTTACTTTGTCAGTCTTTCTGTTATCATTATTTGGAAAGGTCCACAGTCGTTCCTTTAGAAGGCAGCTTGCCTGTCCCTTAGGATCCACAACGGACCTTTGATTGCAAACCCGCCCCAGGGGAAAGAGGGGATTATTTTTATATGCCACATACTTAAGTGTTTCTGAGACAAGCTATAGGAAGGCAAGTGGTGGCGCCTGCTTGTCAGATACACTCAACTGTTAAAAAGACGGAGTGGCCCCATCAGGTCTCCAGCCATGGTTGCCAAATGGCCTTCTTTTTTCTGAGAAATGGCTACGGGAGGTCACCCAGTACTCTGTGTGCATATGGGGTGGGGGGCGGTCCTACTGACTCCTCCTCTTGCAAGCGGGGTGCTGTCAAAGCTGATGTAAGGGGGTAGGGTTTGATATTGTGCAGACCGAGACAATATAGTTCGTGCCCATGATGATGCAGGGGCTGTCTCCAGGCCCACCACTTGGAGCTTAAAGACGTTTCATAGAATCTCTCTCACATGCAAACATATATGCGATTGCAACAGGAAGATGGGAGACAAAAACAAGGATAGCAGAGAGGCTTCTCTGGAGGGCACTCAAAATCTGCAAGATCAGATTCTCCCCTTCTCCCCCCCCCCCCCACACCTTCCTTTCCACACACACACACCCAGCTAAACACTGAAGCTTCATGGACTGCAAATGGTTTGTTAATTTTATTGCATTTTTACTGCGTGTTCAATTTATGGAGCCTTTTATTTTTCTGGGTTTATTTTTCTTTTTATTATTGGGGAAAGAAGTTTTCTTTTTCTTTCTTCTTTTCTTTCCAGAGGGTCCCATGTTCTCACTGCCTTTTTCATATGTCCATGGTTTTAGTGGTGTTCGGCAAAAGCATTCCTTCATTAATTAGCATTGAAATGAATATTGGGCATGTGAATCAGTCATATTACATCCTCCGTGCTGGCCGCCATCACACTCTGCTTTTCTTCAGACTAAAAGCAACTGAGGTTGGTTGGTTTCCTGTCAAGGGGCCATCAGATTACAAAATAGGTGGTAGGATGGACCTTTGATTTACATTTGCTGTGGTACAAATACATTTCTACTTTTGAATGATCAGTAAAAAGATATACACAAATGACAAATAACTCAGTAGCTTCTGCATCTTGCAGGAGGAAGAGAGACCTTTTTTGGGGGGGGTGGGGGGAGAACACCTCTTCGCAGACCACGTCTCTGTTACTGGGTAGACCTGACCTTGTGCTGCTTGAGATGCAGAATGAAAACTCGCGTGCCTGGGAGGAGGACAGGCTGGAAACAGTCTCTTAGATGTGTGGAGAAGGGTTCTAGTCCAGTTCCTGCCAGCTTTCTCTATGGAATGGATTGTTTGCTTGGGAAAGATGGTCCCGTGAATCCACCTGCAGTCTGAAGCGGTACAGGCCGAGGCACAGATTCACCATGTCAGTGAGACTATGTCGGTTGCCACACAGACACTAGAATGGTCTACCTGGCCAAGAAATTGCTCCAGAGAGTAGCCATGTTAATTTGTCCCAGCAAAAATAAACAAAGGTCTTGTGTCATTTTCAAGAAGTGTTTATTCTAGCATAAACTTCTATGGGGGCTCTAGAGACCATGTAAACCTTTGCAAGAAAAAAAGCTTGTTAGCCTTTAAGGTGTCACAATACTCTTATTTATTTTGGCAGAGAAAGGGGTGCGGGATCAGGCTGAATGTGATATCCCCTCTGGTGCTGCCACTCTTACCACGATCATCTTAGCAAGATTTTTTATTCTTTAAATTATATTAGTAGATAATAGCAATAATTTTCTGTTGTGCATCATCACATGAACTAAGCTGCTTCTCAAGAGATAACTCTGACCAAGACAAACAAGTCACATAAATGCTTTCACAAAAATATTCATTGGACTATGAATCAATGAGAAGTTGGTGGACTAAGGTGATGCACACAGAAAGGCTAGGGATTCCCTATTGTCCACCAATCTAGACCTTCCTGAGGACCTGATTGATAAAGAATAGGATACTGGGGTTAAAGAAGCTGGATAAACCAGAACTCAGGAAATATTATGTTTGGCACAGAAATCTTGGTTGGTGCTTTCTGAATATGTGTGTGCATTGTTTTAGAAGCAGAACCGCAGTTTGCAAGTGGGTTCCGGAACTACATAAGATGATCATGGCAAAAATGGTAGAGTAGTTTAATGTCTGCAAAACTCTGTGGAGAAAATAAAATGATCTGTTTTTAATTTGGGGGTGGGGGTGATTATTTTTGAAAAAAGGTCATTCAGAAATGTATTAAGATGTTTAATTTTTCTTTTCTAGAGAAGAAGGGATTTAGTGATCCTGCTCCCCATTAAGCCAATGGCAGTCTGGGATCTTAAACAGACAGGGCTGGATCCTGCAAATACAGGACTTCCATTAACCACTCATGTGAACCTGGCCCATGCTACATAGTGGTGGGGGAAGTGTGTTGATTTTAAACTATAAAAAGGGATATATATATATATATATATATCTCCCCCCCCCCCCACCAACTTACTTTTGAACCACTTGATTTTTGGGGGGTCAGTCTGTAGTTTGTGATGTCAGATGCCACCCTGAACGATGTATGACTGGAAATACAAAAGGCACTTTTGTTGTATGTTATATTTTTGTCAATGTAACAAAGGTGTGTATACTTTTGCCTTTTCTGAAAATTATTTAGAATGTAGTGCATCTGGTGAGCAAAGCAACTCCACAACAGTAAGCACAAATTATGTCAGGATTCAGTTTCACGGTAACTCACTTTGGTAAGCATAAAAAGGTACTATGTCCTCCATCATTGCCAACTTAATAATGCTGTTATAATAGAAAACAATGAAGTGCTAAAGCACCTTGGAACCTTGTTATGTAAGAGTTTTCTAGATGAGCAAAGTGGTTATCCCCTTGAGAGCTGGCAGCAAACCATCAGACCCTGAGGTGCCGATGCAAAGTTCATGTGAGGGTGGTCTTGAAGGGACTGTGCCCACAACTTGCAGCCCACACCTCTCTGCTGCCCACAGCAAAACTCGCAGGGACCTTCATGGAGCTGGGTCGAATAGGTGCATTCCAGAAAATGCTAAATGTCTCCAAGACGCTGAGCATTCTTAATTTTCTGTGAAGGGTATCTGTCCCACTCCAGTCACTGGGGGGGGGGGGTGTACCCATGTGGAACGGGCTGTCCTGTTAAAGCCCTGTGGAGTTCTGTATGGCTGATTCCAGTGATGGGTGCGGGTGCCACTGTCCGTTCAGTGGAATGGGTGTGGAGCAGCCACACAGGTTGCAAGTAGGGGGTCTTTCCCCTGCATCAGCTTTGCTCCCTTGGTAGGGGCAATCTAGAAATGGAAGGTGGTTGGGCTAATGCTTTTCAGGGCTCAGTTCATGGTGTCTATGAAATGGTAGTGTGTCCCCAGAAGAGACGCTCCTAGGTAGGAAGCTCCAGATAAGCAAGGTGTGTTAGAATTCTAGCTGTGTCTGCACTTACAAGGACAGCCCTCCTATCTGGCTAACTTCCCTGCTTGTGCCTCGGTTCTAACCCCAGGCAGAACAAATGAAAGCACTGTAGCTTTTATAAAAACAGGACAGATCAGGCTATCATAACATCTTACCAGATTACACGGCAGGTGCTTTTTATTAATTTATGAGAGCCAAGTCTCATTTTTGATAATATATATTTATTAAATGTATTAATGTGCGTTTTATAATGTACCCCCTTTCCTCCCTGCTGATTGTTGCATACCGTTAATCTTGTACATCTTTGAAGGGTTTTCAAGACAATCAATGTGTACCATAATGACTGTACATAAATATACAAGATTTAAAAAAAGTTGTAAAGCATGGGCAAATACATTTTATTTTCAAAATGCTGTTCTTAACAAACAAACAAACAAAAAATAAAGGCTTTACTATTTACTTACATTGTTGTGGTCATTTCATGTTGGTTTAGTTTTAACCATCCATGTGTGAGAACAGTGGCGGCAGATCTAGTGCGCAGTCCACTGGGCCCAGGTGCCACAAAGTTCCGTGGTATGCAGCCCTGATTCCTGGAGATGAGAGGCTTCCAGCTGCCCAGAATGGGCATAGCGGTACTGTGGGTATCTCTTGTTAAGTTTGATGCTATACTTGTGGTGACCAAAGGATGCATTAACTTCTTTTAAGAGTAATGGCCGCTTATTGTGTGCGTGTGTGGCTGTTACCCCTGCAAAAGTTTTAATGAGGAACAAAAAATTCCACTTAAATAAACAGTGAGTGGTTTGCTTAAATCACAGTGCCTTGACAATGGAGTGTGTTTAAGTACGGGAGCATCAGAAAACAGTGGGAGTGACATTCTCAACCTAAAGCAGGCCTTTTATTGCTTTGGGGTGGTAGGGTGGAAGCCACTGAGCCAGCTGTCTTCTGCCCCTTCTGCCAGAAATTCTTGCGTGAGACCAGTGGGCCTTTATCTCCCCAGCCACTCGATGAAGATGACAGCACTAGCTCTGTCAGAACTTCAGCTGATGTCTGATTCAACGATCACTTTCAACCCACTTAAACCAGAATGTGCAGAAGTTAATCCCAAGTTCTGTCCATCACACTGAAGTTGATGGGATCACGCTCAGGTTAAGTTGCAGGTTTAGGTGGGATGACAGTTGGCTTCTTGTTCTGTTACGTGGGGTTCTGCTTTGAAAGAGCAGACAGCTTAGCCACCTTGGCGTCTGTATCACCATTCCGATACAGGTAAAAAAATTTAACTGCTCTAACAAGTAGCTGATAGGGGCCTTTAAAAAGGGTGGCAGCACAATCAAACAGCACACGGATGCCCAATCACTCCGCCACTGGGGATGGCCTGGGAACATTTTCAGTCCAGGTCTCCCTCCTCCTCCTCTGTGATCTGGGAGGTGGGGGGAGGGGCCAGTTCCAACACTGAAAAGTTTGATTGAGTTGGGGAGGGCGGTACTGAGTCTTCTGTCTTGGCTCCCACTGTAAACAAAATACACAAAAAGAAAAGAAAAGCATTAAGAAACCCAAAAACTGACATCAAAATCCGATTCAAACAGATTTTCCTATGAGTTGGGTCACTGGCTGGATTAGTCACTACAGTTTCAAAAAGAGGAACTTTATTGATAGTGGTTATAATCTGGTGCTAGTTTGGGATGGCTTCTTTACTGGGAGTCACTCTTCTGATTTCCTCTGTGGGGATTCAAAAAAAAGTGCCATTTTAAATGTTTTTTGGGGGGCAATCAGCAAATTATTCCTACATAATACCCACATTTATATCCCATCCTTCCTCCGAGGAGTGACACAAATTGACGGTGTGCTTCCATTTCTCTGCTCCCTCTAAACAACCCTCCGAAGCCGGCTGAATGAGAGAGACTTGCTCAGAATCAAGGGAGCTTCATGCCCCAGGCAGGTTTGATCCCAGCCCCCCCACAGTTCAAGAAGTCCAACCCTAACCCTTCTCTCATACGGGCTCTTCTTTTTTTTTGTTAAAAAGAATGGGGGGGGGGGGGATTTGCAAGTGCAACCAGGACAAGAGGAATGTTGATAAAGAACAGTTTCTTGTATGCTGCAGTCCAAAGAAAATCCATGGGATTTTCAGAACAGTTGCACCAGCTGGAGAAGTCAACCAAACAACAAAAGGCATAGTAGGGTTGCTTGCGGAAGTAAACAATCATGAATGAACAAAAGCCTGGCCTGATAACAGTAGCAGCACAGCCTCCTACTCTGCATTCACATACCCAAGGAGGACTGCGATATGAGATGCTAGAAGCCTCCAGCCAAAGAATTGGCCAGTTCATTCAAGCCAGGGTGGGAAAGGCCTGGCTTTTCAGCTCCCTGCCTACTCAGTCCCACTCCTGTCTCGTGGCCTGTAGCCCAAAGATTCAGGTCTCTTCCCCCCTCAGCACGCAGGGCTGGAATGCAGAATGGGTTCAGCCTACACAAGTTATTTTAATGCAGTGATCTTCCACATTTCCAGACCTAAGAACCCCCACTGTGCTGCAAGCATGTGATAGGAAGTCATGTGGTATTAGTCACATCACAGGAGGGAGGGCAGGGCTATGAACTCATGAGGAGTATCAAGGCCTATGAACGTGGGCAGAAGACCAAGAGATCCAGGGCATGAAATACAAGCTGAGCATCAGGAGGTGTGGCGCAGTGAGGAGCAAGCCAAGGGTCAGAGTCACGGGGGAATCCTCTCCACCAAGTGACCTCACCTGCTGCCCCTTCTAGCACATGTGCAATGGGAGAGAGGAAATACGCATTCTATGCACACACACTTGCAGGAGGTTCTTCCAAAAGCTAGCAAAAACTGGTGGATCTACAGGACAAGAGTCCTCAAACTTTTTGAGCCTGTGGGCACATCTGGAGTTCTGACGCAGCACAGTAGGCGCAGCAACAAAACAGCTGCCACAAGAGGTAGAGCCAGTTACAAAATGATTGCCACAGTTTGACTTTAGTAACACAGAGTAGATCCTTGTGCTGGGGTGGCAGCTGCTGCCAAAGCAATATTTTAAAAGAATCTGCACAGCCAATCAAATCTCCAATAGTCAATCAGAAGCCTTGCTGGGCAAAAGTCCTCCCTAGCCTCACCCACTTCCTATAAGCACTTGATGGGCACCCTAAAAGGTGCTGGTGGGCGCCATAGCTCCCAGGGGCACCATGCTGGTAACTCCAGCTATAGGGGCTCTGCAACCCACTTGAAGGACCCAATCCATGGGCTGAAGATCAGGTTGCCAGGTCCCTTTGTTGATCATTGTGTCAGTGACACTCTGGTTTTTGGGCAAAACTCTATGGTAAATGCACCCTCAAACCAAAAAACTAGAGTGTCCCCCCTGCGATTTCTCCAATGCAATGACGTCAGTTCCGGGTGACAGAATCACACTGGGGATGTCACCATAGGGGCAGGGTTTCCCCTGCCAGCCAGCTGGTCCGTGTTGGGGAGAAGCCCCCGAATTAGGGGATCCCCCGCTTGGACCTGGGGGCTGCCAACCCTAGCTGAAGACAGATTAGTGGGCCCAGCCTACGCAAAATTTATGAGCCTGATGTAACCTTTTGCTTCTGCTGGAAAACAATAGAAATGTTTAGAAAATTAAGTTTCACTGAATTTTTATTTTATTTTAATGAAAATTATAAAGACCACAGGAGGGTCCAGGAAATGGGCCCCTACTTCCTTCTACAGTTAGAATTCCACTTGTGCTCCTGCTTGTGAGTCCTTCTCCGTAGCCCCTCAGCCTCTTCCTGGTCTCCCCCCACCCTTGCCCTGAGGCAGCACCTCCACTTGCCCTTCCTTCAGGCACTTGACAGTCACGTTACCCATGACGCTTTTTAACAGTCAGTGTGCCCTCTTTTCTGCTCCCAAGGCAGCTGACACGTAAGATCATAAGAATATAAGAGAAGCCAGTGTTGGATCAGGCCAGTGGCCCAATCAGTCCAACACTCTGTGTCACACAGTGGCCAAAAACACCAGGTGCTCTCAGGAGGTCCAGCAGTGGGGGCAGGACACTAGAAGCCCTCCCACTGTTGCTCCCCCCCCCCATCAAGCACCAAGAATACAGAGCATCACTTGCCCCAGACCGAGAGTTCCTATCTATACTTTGTGGCTAATAGCCACTGATGGACCTCTGCTCCATATCTATATATCTAATTCCCAAGTGCCCCCCTCTGTGCGGATACCTAAATCCGAGCTGGGGGGCACTTGGGGGGCAGGGAGGGGGTTCTGCACATGGGGGGCACTCCCCCCGTGTGCAGAAAAATCTGAAAAGTTAAAAAAACCCTTCAGGGACCGTTGATTTCCCCCAAAAAACCTTTTGAAATGGCCTCAGCTCCAGGCGTCAACTGTGAGGAGATTAGAATGTTTGGGGGTGAGGGGGAGGTTCTAACTGTTTCTGTCAGTAAAAGGCAGGGTTTTTACTGGCAGCAGTCTAGGGTTGCCAAGTACCTCCCCCCCCCCCCCCCCCCCGGCCACCAGTAGCAGATCCAGAGCCAGGCTGGGAAACTCCTGGAGATTTGGGGGTGGAGACTGGGGAGCACAGGGACCTCAGTGGGGTACAATGCCATAAACTCCACCCTCCAAAGCATCCATTTTCTCCATGGAAAGTTATCTCTGTAGTCTGGAGATGAGCAGTAACTCAGTATTACTGAAGGGGAGAAGAGAGGAAGCAAATGTGTGATAACCATCCCGCAAGTTTCTTGCGGGTCTCCACTAATAGCATCACTCCAGACTGAGAGTTCCTATCTATACTTTGTGGCTAATAGCCACTGATGGAACTCTGCTCCATATCTATATATCTAATAGCGAAGGGGGGCCCCCCTGTGCGGATATCTAAATCCGAGCTAGGGGGCCCTTGGGGGGGGGGAGAGGTTTTCCTACACACAGGGGGCACTCCCACCATGTGCAGAAAAATCCAAAAAGTTAAAAAAAAACCTTCAGGGACCATAGAATCCCCCAAAATTCCTTTTGAAATGGCATCAGCTCCAGGCGTCAACTGTGAGGAGATTAGAATGTTTGGGGGAGGGGGGGGAGGTTCCAACTGTTTCTGTCAGTCAAAGGCAGGGATTTTACTGGCAGCAGTCTAGGGTTGCCAAGTATCCCCCCAGCCACCAGCAGTGGATCCAGATCCAGGCTGGGAAACTCCTGGAGATTTGGGGGTGGAGCCTGGGGAGGACAGGGACCTCAGTGAGGTACAATGCCATAAACTACCCCCTCCAAAGCATCCATTTTCTCCATGGAAAGTTATCTCTGTAGTCTGGAGATGAGCAGTAACTCCAGGGGATCCCCAGGTCCCACCTGGAGGCTGGCATCCTTAGGCAGCACCCTCTGTGTGACTTGATACCACCTGATTTGCATGACTTAATTAGGCCCAGCTGTTTTGCTACAGTTCATCAGCAGCCACCGTATGAAAGCCATTGTGGTGCAACAGTTCGAGCTTCAGACTGGGATCTGCAAGACCCAGGTTCAGATCCCCATCTTGCAGTGGAAGCTGACTGGGAGATTTTGGAGCAGTCACATACTTTCAGCCTAACCAACCTCACAGGGTTGTTGTGCAGATAACAAAGAAGAAATAATAATGTAAGCTGCTTTAGTCCCCATTGTGGAGAAAGACTGTAATTTTCCTAGGTAGAGGCTGCAGGGGAGGGGGGTGGAGATAGAAAGCTGAAGACAGATAAAGGTAGGTTGGCTGTTGGGTGGGAAGGAAATAGGGTTGCCAACTCCAGGTTGGGAAATTCCCAGACATTTGAGAGGTGGAGCCTGGGGAGGGTGGGATTTGAGGTGGGAGGCAGAAAGAGAGAGAAAGAGTGATGAGGTGGGGAGGCAGAAAAACAAAGGGAATGATGACAGGTCAGAAAGAGAGAGGAAGTAACATACATGGAGGAGAGCGAGAGAGTAAGAAAGGGGGGCAGAAGGGAGAAAGAGTGTGAGAGAGGTAGGGGGAGAAGGGAGGAAGCGAAGGTGTGAGGAATGGGATAACTATCCTGCAAGTTTCTTGCAGGTCTCCACTTGTGTTTATCTAATTCCCTCTTGAAACCCATAAGAACATACTAAGAACTTCTAGCACAGTTCGAGATAACGGAGTCTTCTGGTGGTTCTGGCTGCTGTTCCTCAGCAGGGGCCTGGTCTCATCTATACATTCATTCAAAGAACCAGAGCAGCACACCTGGCTTCCCTTTCCTATTTTACCACCTGGCTGACAGTGACCGCCTGGCCCAAGATCAGCCAAAGAGCTTCATGGGAGAGGAGGGATTTGAAACTGGAGCTCCCGGATCCTAGTCCTCTAGTCACGATAGGGCACTGGCCCTCCCTCCCTTTCCTTCTGTGGGAAGGAATCTGAAGGGGTGCATTCAAAAAATGGAGTCCCTTAGCTGCAGTCTGAAAAACTACAGCCCGTTCTGCCACTTCACCCCATCTAATTGCATATATTCAGGACGGCCATCTTCATGTTTATGTTTGGGTCCAGAATTTGCTTTCTAACAGTGTCAGCCTGTAGGTGGAAACAACCCTCTCTCCAGCCATGCCAGTGGAAAAGAGACAGACAACAGTTATGGGATTCACTTGGGGAGTGGAAAGGCAGCAGCACATTCCCTAATTCACTGCTGCAGACATGTTAGGAGCTGGCTGTCTTGAAAGATCCTTAATTTATCTCTCCTACCTCAAAATGACCCCCCAAAGAGCATTTAAATATGCCAAGTAGCGGTTTTCTAGGCTCCGTTTGTCAGAGCTGCTTCAAACGTGAGGCACATGCTAAAAGCATAAGCTGAGGAGGAAAAGAAATGTGTTGTTTGAAAGCCCAGTTGCTGGCAGGCTGGCAATTAGGGCTACCTGTCACATGCCCACATCTGTCTGCACCCCCATTGATGTGGCCCTCAGAGAAGGTCAGATGTGACAGGTCTCAAAGAGCATCACACTAAAATGCAGGCTGTCAGCTTAACTGTACATTTCAAAAAGCTATTTGAATAAAATGAAGGCTTACGGTGGAGGGGAGGAGCCATGGTAACAGTGATGCTTCCAAAGGTTCTTAGAAAATGGCAAAGACAGGGTGAATGGAGAAAGAGCAGTGAATCATTTTGTTCCTCCTCTGTCAGAAAAGCTCACGTGGGTACCACTTAGAGGTGGTTAGTGGATTTCATTAAACTGGACCACCTGATTTAATGGTCCCTCCCCGCCCTGCCCCGGGTAGGGGACAACAACAGACTCTTGGCTGGTGTAAAATTTGCCCAGTTTTTTTTTTTGAAAGCCAAGGGGCATTGAAAATCTTGCACCAGCTTGGGAACTACCACTGAGTTCTGTGATGTTTTGCCCAGAGTTCAATATCTATTGTAAAGAGGCACTGTTGGATACACCTCAGCAGGAACCTGTTAAATACATATCTATACCCCTGTGTTCCCAGTTGAACAGTATTTATTGCAGACACTCTGCTTTCCTGCAACAAATCTTTTCAGAGCAGTGATCTGTCTATTGAGGGAGACAAAACAGTAGAAGAAGAAAAAGAAGAAGAAGAAGAAGAAGAAGAAGAAGAGATTGGATTTATATCCCGCCCTTCATTCACTTGGAGTCTCAGAGCGGCTTACAAACTCCTTTCCCTTCCCCTCCCCTCCCCACAACAGGCACCCTGTGAGGTAGGTGGGGCTGAGAGAGCTCTGAGACAACTGCCCTTGAGAGAACAGCTGGTACAGAGCTATGGCTTGCCCAAGGTCATCCAGCAGGTGCAAGTGGAGGAGTGGGGAATCAAACCCAGTTCTCCCAGATCAGAGTCCGCGCACTTAACCACTACACCAAACTGGCTCTCAGTATGGTAGGTTGGAGATCTTCAGCCCATGGGTCAGGGCCCTCAGGTGAGTCCCGGAGGCTCTGCTGCTGTGTCATAAGCCCCACAGAGCTGCAATTCGGTGGCCTTTTGGAAGGATCTGCTACATAAGGTGCACGGGCGGCAGGTCTCCTGCCTCTTTTGGCGCACGTGCCAAGAGTAGCAGGACACTTAGTGGGGCACAGAGGCCAGCCTTTGGCTTGCTCCTCATTCCGGTATACCTGCTGACATGTGATTCATGTTTCCACCCCAGCTCTTCTAGTCTGCTGCCATAGTCCTGGCCTTGACACCAGCGAGCTCATAACCCTGCTCTTCCCCTCCCCTGTTCCTGTCATGGAACTCTGACCTTATGTGCTTGCAGCTCAGTGGGCCCCATGGCAGTGGGTCTTTTGTAATAGGTAGTGCAGAGACAGACCATAGAGCTGTCTGACTCAGTATGGCCTACTCTGAGTGGCTGCGCGTCAGAGACTGCAAGGTTGGCCTCCACCATGGAACCACAGCCCCCCTCTCCTGTGGCCACACACAGCACAAACACCCTCTTGGAGAAGAATGTTATGCACAGCATGCCCTTCAGTTGTGCATCACCACTGCATGGCTTTAGGCAGATCATGAGAGGGAGGGCAGGAAGGGTTGTCTCAGCGCTTAGTTCTTGTGGCCCTTTCTTACACACCCAGGGAAATGCTGATTGCCACTTTGGGGTCAGGAATCAATTTTCTTCAGGATTTTTGCCATCTTCTGGGCACGGAAGGTGTGGGTGGGGGAGGTATTTGTGAATTCCCTGCATTGTGCAGGCAGTTGGACTAGATGACCCTGGAGGTCCCTTCCAACTCTATGATTCCATGACTGTGTCCTAGGCTAACGTACTGCACAGATTTCTTGTACAGATAAATTCCACAGTTCTGGCAAAATCCAGAAATACTATGCCTAAAATGAGCATGCCTAAATTAACTGTGATAAGCAGCATTATTTAAATGTGTGTATTTTTCAAATATCCTTTCAGGGCCTGAGAAGGGTGAACAAAAGGGGCTCAAGTCCAATGATCATGATCGTCTAGTCTGGCTGCCCAGGAGATTCTCCCATCCCCCCCCCACCCCCACCCCCCCGGCAAGCGGCTGGCCTGCACTGTTGTTTCCAGCTGTACAAACTATTACATGGGGGAGGGGTGGAAAAGATTTCTTCGGTTCTTTCACGATTGATTAAAATTGGGGGCACTTATCATAAGGCTGGCAGCTGTCCTCTAACACCCTTTTCCCCACCTGAGTGCTCAAGTGTGCCTTTCAATGCACAGCTCATATCCTGGGACCCGTGCAGTTATGTAGGAGTCAACGAATACAGTCAATGCAAGGCTATTTTCCCAAAGGTTTGTTTCAACACCACTTTCATTTTACAAAAACAGTGAGGGGGACATCACCCACTCCAAATGTCTGAAAGAAATGGGAGAATTACAAATGTTTTCTGGAGTCTGCAGTAGGCCAACCTTGTGAAGAAGTGAAGGCTCGTTTTTACAAAGGCAACTGAGTACAACTTATTAGCGACAGCTTAGTATGAAGTATATATAGAAGGGGAAATATCTCTCGAGCTGACTAACAAAATGCCCAAAACAGCATCAACGTGAAACCGGAGCTGATGCCTGTCTGGACAAGACAAAAGATTCCAATCTTAAAGCCACAGCAGCCGCAAGAACAGTACCTCATAGTCTCTAGCCCGGACAGATATATTTTAGCAGACCTGTATTTAAGAAACGTGATATCTCAAAATCTTTCTTGATCTCATGCCAGCATGAAACCCTCATTTCAAAACAGTCTTGTTGAGGAGCTTTGCACTCACATTTGCTACTTAAAACGGTCCACAATAAGTGAAACAAATGGCTTTTTTGTATGTTTCCGTGGGCCAGAGAACCCACTGGTGGCACAAACAGATGCAATTAGGAGAACCTTGATTAGATCTTCTAACTTAAAAAAACAAAATTACAAAGCTGCAGGGCGGAGGGATTTGGATGGTGGCTGTGGCCAAAAAGACCGTTTTTAAAATATCCTTTCCACTCAATCCCCTTTTCCTAATAGATGCTATTAGCCCCAGTTAGCAGGCAGCACAAAGTGGCACCTACAATACCAAGACCTGTTTTTACTACCGCCTGGTCTAACATTAGCACGAGCAGGCTGATTTTGACTGGGGGGGGGGGACTGCACGGTGAGAAATGGTGCCCAAAGGGTCTTGTCTATTTGCATCCTTAAATCAGATGTATGAAGAATTCACCTAAGTGGGCAGCTGAATGGAATTTAAACTGTCAACAGAGGAGTAAAAAACAAAACAAAAGAAGAATGGGGCCCAAAGAGCCACACAAGGCCATGAGGCAGGGAGTCACCCTAACCACGAACCACGCTCCTCCCACAGCCATGAGTGACCTAAGAGGAAGGCACAGAAAATGCCCAGTGAGAAGAGAGTAAAAGCAGTGTCTTCTGGAAACCAAAATGCTAGTTGGCAATACTGGATCCTGAGGCACCCATGCGGAGATCTGGTTCCAATCCCCACTCAGCCAGGAAGCTCCCAGCCTGACCTTGAGTCAGTCGCCCTCTTTCAGCCTAGCCTATCTCACAGCATTTTTGTGCAGTCAGAAAAACAGGCTCACCCCATTCATGCAAGCCAAAATGAATTCTTTGGAGGAAGAGGAGGATATAAATGTGAGGAAGAAGTGAATACACCTCACTTAAATTAATGACGATTTCTGGAATTACAAGGACTGAACCCAGTGAGATTTTATACAATTCCAGAATTAAGACAAGTCAAAATGTAACACCCAAGACTCCACACTGAACAGTATAGATAAGGCTTGGTATTTTTGTTCACGGGGAAGGTATGTGGAAGAGAGATGGCTGTGCACAAATTATGGAGGATTTGTTGGGGGTCCCTTAGTGAAACATGGCCACATCATGCTCTCCTTCTCAAAGGTTTCTAGAAACAGTAACTAGGGCATGGCCTACACTTAGTAGCCTACAGAAAAACATTAAACCACAATGAGTTTCTGGAATTCCACATGTTAATTACTCTTTGGGTGAAGGACTTCTCTTTATCTGTTCTAAGCCTACTGCTCATTAATTCCATTGAGTGCCCATGAGTTCTTGTATTGTGAAATACATATATCATGACAGCCAGGGTGATGTTCTTGATAGGGGGTTGGACTAGGATCTGGGAGACCCACATTCGAATCCCCACACTCTGCCATGGAAGCTCACTGGGTGACTTGGGTTGATCACAAACTTCCAGCCTAACAAACCTTACAAGGTTGTTGCGAGGATAAAATGGAGAAGAGGAGAATGATGTAAGCTGCTTTGGGTCCCCACTGGAGAGAAAAGTGGGATATAAATGAAGTAAATAAGCAAATTTGGAACCTTTATCAAAACAAACAAACAAAATCCCTTTTAGGTCCTGGAAAAGTGAGTGCCTGGTGATAATGTCATCAAAAGTAGCTGAGATCTCCAAAACTGTCAATTCTATATCTGTGACTGCATCGAATTCAGCTACCCCAGGTCTTGTTTTTGTACCATCTGTCCTGAGGACCTTCTCCTTTTTTGTGGGCTGATGATGGAACAGACTGGACCACTTCAGAATGCAGCTGATGGAGTACATTTTTCAAAGTTCCATAATGTGAATTATTCCTTCCAGGTAGAAAACTAGCACAGAATGAAAATGGGCTAAACTAGATCGTCCCCCCCCCCCCCAATCATGCAGGGAGTTTTCCCATGAGGAATCATTCAAAAAGTGATGACCCCCTCATTCCCACATAACTGCCTTCCAAAGTGGTACAGCCCATTTACCATCTCATGCTACTGTCTGTGTGGATCAGGCCCAAGGGAGCCATTGCCAAAGGGCTGGCAGCTGGTAATATGCACAGTGGAGAGGGGAAAGAAAGGCAAGTCCCAGCCCAGAACTTTTGTCTGCACTTCACATGGAATGGGATATACCTAGTAAGCTGCAGTGCTTTGGCTTCATTCTCTACTGTCTTCCACAATGGCGGCACTTATTAATAGATTTTTTTTAAGTCCCATTGATTTTTCAAGGAGCTCAGAATTCTCCACCATTTCCTCTTCTTTTTCATTACTGACATGATAGAGGTTTACAAAATTATGCATGGGATAGAGAAAGTAAAGAAGTACTTTTCTCCCTTTTTCACAACACAAGAACTCATGGGCACACAATGAAGTTAATGAGCAGAACAGCTAAAAAGAAGTCCTTCACCCAAAGAGTAATTAACACAAGGAATTCACTGTTGCAAGAAATGGTGGCGGCTACAAGCACAGACAGCTTCAACAGGGGATTGGATACATATGGAGCAGAGGTCCATCAGTGGCTATTAGCCACAAGGTAGAGATAGGAACGCTCAGTCTGGGGCAAGGGATGCTCTACAGTCTTGGTGCTTGTGGGGGGGCAACAGTGGGAGGGCTTCTGGAGTTCTGGCCCCACTGCTGGACCTCCTGATGGCACCTGGTATTTTTGGCCTCTGTGTGACACAGAGTGTGGGACTGAATGGGCCATTGGCCTGATCCAACATGGCTTCTTTTATGTTCTTACTGTTTTTGTGACAAAAGGCATAAATAGCAAGCCTTCACACAGTAAAAGGGAAGCCTAAGGTTTACTGAGTTACAGTGTGATTTTACTACAGCTGCCAAAAATTTGCCACACACAAATTTGCCATTTTATTCTTACAGCAACCTTGTGACGTAGGTTAGGCTAAGAGAAAGCATCTGGCCACTAGTGGATTTCATGGCAGAAATGTCCCTGCTGCACATCTCCCACTGCTCTAAAATTCCCTGAAGTTCATAATGTAGCAGTGATTGCCTCACCACAGTAGTCCTGTCCTGTCTCCCATGCCAGTGAACTTGAGGAGTAGAATACTGTTTTTATTACGCAGAACGAAGGGCAGAGACAGCGGGTGGGAAGGACAGCAGTTCTGTTTGTGCAGCTGAATCAGTGCAAGAGCTGCTTTTACAAGACTGCTGGAAGAGGGGAAAGTGTGATTTGTATGGCAAAGAGAGGCTGTGAAGCCATTACACTGGTCAGGGCAGAGTCTCCTCCTGGTACATTAAAAAGGCTCTAGAGAGCTAATTCTAGGGCAATATGGTCGGAGGCTGACAGGATGAAAATGTCTGCTCCTAGGCATCAAGTAGCTTAGAAAGCAACATAGAAATGACTGTGCCCTTTTGCTGGATTAGTGTAGCTTCACTGAAAGCTACTTTTTAAAAAAGAACACACACAATCCTTCCAGCATTCCCATCACATGGACGACCTCCTTGCTCCTCCTTTGGCCACTGCCTAAATTCTCAGACTGCGAGGCACGTGACCCGCACATGAGGATAAGACTGGTGGCAACTCTTCAGGGTTGCCTTGGAAGCAATGACTTATTTCAATGATAAACAGGAGAAGAACAACAGCAGCCTCTCTAGTTGCCCTTTTCTGCACTTTTCCCAATGCTATAATATATTTTTTGAGGTGTGGCACAGTACTTTTTTGTGGAGTACACAGTACTCCAAATGAGGTCGCACCATCGAATTATACAGGGGCATTATGATACTGGCTGATTTGTTTTCAATTCCCTTCCTAATAACCCCCAGCATAGCGTTGGCCTTTTTCATTGCAGTCGCACACTGTCTCGACATGTTCATTGAGTTATCTACTACAACTCCAAGATCTCTCCCTTGGTCAGTTTCTGCCAGTTCGGACCCCATCAACGTGTATTTATAGTTAGGATTTTTGGCTCCAATATGCGTCACTTTGCACTTGGCCACATTGAACCCCATTTGCCACGTTGATGCCCACTCACCCATCCTCAACAGATCCCTTTGGAGTGCCTCACAATCCTCCCTGGTTCTCACCATCCTGAACAACTTCATGTCATTTGCAAATTTAGCCACTTCACTGCTTACTCCCATCTCCAAATCATTAATAAACAAGTTAAAGAGCATCGGACTGAGTACTGATCCCTGTGGTACCCCACTGCTTACCTCCCTCCACTGAGAAAATTGCCCATTTATACTCACTCTCTGTTTCCTTTTAATTAGCCAGGTTTTGATCCACAAAAGGACTTGTCCTTTTACCCCATGACTATTGAGCTTATTTAGGAGCCTTTGATGAGGAACTTTATCAAAAGCTTTCTGGAAGTCAAGGTAAACAACATCTATTGGATCCCCCTTGTCCACATGTTTGTTTACTCCCTCAAAGAACACTAACAGGTTAGTGAGACAAGATCTTCCCTTACAGAACCCATGCTGAGTCTTCCTCAATAGATTCTGTTCATCAATGTGCCTACTAATTTTTTCCTTAATAACAGTTTCCACCAACTTACCCGGTATCGATGTCAGACTGACTGGCTTGTAATTTCCTGGATCCTCTCTGGAACCCTTTTTAAAGATGGGAGTGACATTCGCCACCTTCCAGTCCTCAGGAATGGAGGCAGATTTTAATGAAAGATTACAGATTTTTGTCAGGAGATCCACAAGTTCACATTTGAGTTCTTTCAGAACTAAGTGGCACAAAAAGGCCACTTAGGATTGGGGAAACAGCACAGGTGGAGGGAGAGTTAACTCCCATTTCCGCTGCCCACTTCCAAATCAGTCCCAAATGACACATCTTGCATTTCAGTCACAGAACGCCAGGGCAGGGCCACATGGTTTCACTTTCCCTGAAAATATTAGTGCTCGTCCAGGGAGTCTTCAATATTCATATATATGAAGTTTGACACAACTAATGACACCATTGCTTTTCCATTTTATCAGCCATCTGTAGTGTCATTTTTCAGACATGAAATGCTGACACAGTGGCGTCTGGCATTTCAACCATGCCCTGACTGTGGGTGCTGGACCAGTATAGTTGAATCTACCTCTGCAGTTGAATGACTTTTATCATTACATTCTCAGCTGTCACTGCCAAAATTAAATGCTCAAACTATTCCTGGTATTTTGAAAGCACTTTATGTAAACACGGCATATTCTGTATATTTTCTGCTGTGTGCTGTTTGAGATTACTTTCATTTGACAGAAAAACAAAGTATTTTAAAAACAATCTTGTTGTCTGCATGAATCTCACTTACGTGGTTTTGGAATAAGTTTGTAGAAGCTATCTTTCCCCTTTCTCTTTGCAGACCTCTGTGCCACCCCAAAAAAGTTGCCCCCAAGAGGGACCCTTGGGAGCCAAACTGAATGTAATATGGACCGGGGGGGGGGGGGCATGGCTATAAAGGGAAATCAGCCAAAAGCACCCCATCCTCTTAAACATAATCTTCGGAGGCTCTTCTCTAAACTAGTCATTAGTGCTCTACAGCTTGAACTATAACTACAAGCATTTCAGAAGGGGGGGGGGGATGCACATGTCCAAATCTTGAATGTTCCCACTGCTAAGCTTCAAAATCAAATATGAGATTACAGGGAAAGGGAGTGGCCCCCTTCATGCTGGGCTTTGAACAGAGGCCGCTGTTTTCACAACACAGACAAGGCTTTGTTTGGGGACATTTCTGAACAAACAATTTTGTTATCATGTGACAGCTCCAAAAGAGGAAGGATTCTTGAATCCCAGAGAAGCTCACAGGCCATCCTGCTCCATTGCCAAATGAGAGTGAATCGGAGACCAGCGGATGAGGGATCTTGTAAACAAATTCAGTCAAAGGTCAGGAGAGTGTGAGATAAATAAGATTAGATTTTAAAAGATGGAAACTCCTCTCCTTTCAGTGAAGAGTTTTCCTTGGGAGAGCATGCATGCCAAATGGTCCCTAACCTGCTCTTTAGATGTTCTCATAATGATGCAACATGCTGTCAGTGAACCACTTGGAGGAAGTTTGCTTTGAAACTTTTTGATAAACTAATAAAGTGGCCCCAGTTATTTGGGCAGCAAGTTCTTTTCAAAATATGTTTCATAAAAAACTGCAGATAGCAGACTCTACTGCAGAAGAGGCATTCCCTCCTGTTTGCAAGGGAACAAGGAATGTCCCTTTGGAGCTGATGACTGCTGTAACATACACATGCATCAACTAAATATATAGTATGCTTATTTGCCTTTATTTAAAATATGATTATGCTGCTATGCTATAGTCCTGCTGTATACCACATTGGTCAGGCCACACCTGGAGTGCTGTGTGTAGTTCTGGAGGCCTCACTTCAAAAACGATGTGGACAGAATGGAGAGGAGGGGAGAAGAGAGTGACAAAGATGATCAGGGGCCTGGAGATCAAGTCCTACAAGGAAAGGCTGAGGGACTTGGGAATGTTCAGTCTGGAGAAGAGGAGGTTGAAGGGGGACATGATTGCTCTCTCTAAGTATTTGGAAGGCTGTCACTTAGAAGAGGGCAGGGAGCTGCTCCTCTTGGCAGCAGAGGATAGGAATCGCAACCGGTTCAAGTTATGGGTGGAAAGGTACCAGCTGGATAACTTCATAAGGTAGGGACACATAGTGAAGACCTTAGTTGCCAGCAGGGTTATTTTGTAGAAAAAGCCCAGCAGAAACTCATTAGCATAATAGGCCACACCCAACAGCAGAAACTCATTAACATATTAGGCCACATCCCTGACAGTGCAGCTCCCTCCCAGGATTGGCTTCCCCAGGTGTCCCGCAGAACCCGAGGAGGGGAGGCAGTTTAAACTGCCTTCCCTCCCTGGATTGGCTTGGCCGGAAGGGGGGAGGCTGTAGGCATGGCCAACTTGGAAGCCAGCCGGAACTCCGTTCCTGTGCGTTCCTGCCCAAAAATAGCCCTGGTTGCCAGGAAGATTCATGCAGGTGAAGAGGGTCCCTGTGATACCCTCATCTCTGATAATTTAATGCTCATACCCAAACCCAGTGACAAAGTGGGAGCCAGTGAAATTCTTGTTACATTCTTAAAGAATATATTCATCATGAGAGAGTACAGTATTCTGAAAGCCCTGCATACAACACATGTCTAGATATTATGTGAAACTAGTTTTCCAGGAGGAGATGCTGCTGGTATACCAGCCATTGAAGAAACTGTTGTTTTTTTTCATCATATGCAGATTTTGTCATTGAATCAGCTAACATTGATGCGATCAATCTGAAGATTTTTTTACATCAGAAGACTGCTTTACTGACAAGCATACGCCATGCAGTGAAAAGGAGACAGCCCCCTTTCCTTCACATTCACTAGCTTAAATCACCTTAATTTGTGGAGGACTATCCCTAAACAGGACTGAAACTGACAACTTGAAAAGGAGCAAGCATTCTGAAAAATCCTCATGGCTGCTGTATTTATCAATGCACTTATTAATATACTTATAAATGCCTTTCCTTTAGGCTCAAGGTAGCAGTACATCACTCTTGAGAACTATACTGGGTTGGCAGAAGCATTTCCAGGTCACTCTGGGAATCGACATTTGCCCACTGCTCCACTGACAGCCCCAAAGTACCTATGGCTAAAATAACTGTAAGAAGGAACACAAAAAACAATATTAATTTTGATCCAAATCCATGTCACTTTGGACAGAGGACCAGCTGCCTTCCTAGAAACTGCCAGTACAGAGACATCCATTGTACTGGACAAAATGTCATCATGATGTACCTCACACGCAACGGATGAATAAAGCTTTTGGACACTTCCCAAAATAAAGGGAAAAACATCTTCAGAGCCTTCCATCACACAACATGTGTTTCCCCACTTCTGCCCTGTCACACCCATATCGTACATCTACAGAGAGCTGCAGAGGTTTTGCAAGGATTCTTCGTTTTTAAAATAATTAATATTCAGAGATAGTTTTGCATATTACTTTTTTTTCTCAGACCAGAGATGATGTTCATGTGTGATCTGAGTAGCAATATTACAAGGGACTGACTGAAAACAAGTCATACAGATATTTGACTCCCCAATTAGTCTGTACAAGGCCAAGATATTTTAATTTTTTCTTAATTTCCAAACCTAATAGTTGCTGCAGTGCTAAGTCCTGTTGAGGTGCCACATCATGTCATGTTTTTTGTTAATATTTTGGTTTTATGAACATTTATTTTCATACCGGCAACTGGGCTGTAGTCCTTAAGAGATTTTAGGAGATGGACAGTAGATTCCATTGGGTTTTCCAATATAAATACTAAATCACCTGCAAAAGCCTGCAATCTGTATTCGTCTCCTTTAATTTTAAGTCCTTTTATGTTAATATCACTTCTAATCAAATCCATATGTTTATCCAATCCCCTCTTGAAGCGGCCTGTGCTTGCAGCTGCCACCACTATAACCTCTGGAACATGGTGTCCCCAGTTCCTGTCCTGGACCGACGATCCAGGATGATGCCCCAACCAATGGTGTCGATAGTTGCTGAGAGGATCAGGGGAACCAACAGGATTCCACTCCTCCTGTCTCTTTCTCAGCAAATCTCATCCACTGTGAGAGAAGCAGTTTCAGTTCAAAAGCCAGGCTCCAGCACCCTTCCCACAAAGGAAATGTTAGCCAGCAGGTGATGGGAACCAGCATCACTTCTGGAGGTGCTGTAAAGCCATTTTGTTTGTGAGGGCTTTTAATTGGTTTTAAGCTGCAGGCATTGTCTTGGGGAGGAGGACAGAAACAGATCTTTACTGTATTTTGTGTGTTTTTAATTTTTGGAATTGTAAGCCACAAGGGAGAGGCAGAGGATAAATATTTTAATAAATAAATACTGGGTTGGGGGAAGAATCACTGAGGTCCAGCCAGAAAGGCTTCTTAAGGAGAAGTCTCAGTGCCTCCTTCTTCATGGAGAATCTTCCTCTCTTGCTCAAGGAGGAATTAATCACCTCCTGGATGAACCCAAAGCAATAGATATTCAACCCTATTTACAAAAAACAGGGTAGAGGACCAAACTCTCAGAGGACCATAAGGCATATATTGACCAGACGATAATGGAAAAAGAGGTTACGGAAGCCACAGCAAAAATAAAAAGTAATAAGGCCCCAGGAAGGGATGGCTTCCCCATTGAATTCTATAAGAGATTTAAATCCTCACTGGTCAAGCATATTACGCGGACTTGCAATCACCTCCTGACCACTGGTAGGATGCCACATACCTGGAAGGAAGCTAGAGTAATCGTGATTCCCAAGGAAGGAAAAGACAAAAGGCAACCAGAATCATATAGACCAATCTCCATCCTCAACCACGACTTTAAAATATTCTCTACTATTTTGGCCCAACGTTTAAACAAAACAATGACACAATACATACATTCGGACCAGGCAGGCTTTGTTCCAGGGCAGACCCTCTTAGATAATATTAGGAGAACTCTAAATATAATCCACTATGGTAGGAAAAATAAAATAAATTCAGCAATTTTGGCACTTGAGGCCGAAAAGGCCTTTGACAAATTGGAAGTAAAATATTTTAAAACAGTTTTAGAACATATGGGTTTCGGTGTCAACTTTTTAAGGTCTATTGCATCTCTGTATGCATCCTCAGTGGCACAACTGTGTATTAACCATTTTAGATCAGAGGATTTGCAAATTTTGAGAGGAACCAGGCAGGGCTGCCCCCTATCTCCCATCCTTTTTGCCATCTCCCTGGAACCATTAGTGCACGCAATACAAACTAACCGCCGGATACAGGGAGTGCAAATAAGTTCCAAGACACATAAAATCAGTCTATTTGCTGACGATACAGTAATATATTTTAGTGACACGATAGCATCACTTACAAAAATTAGGAAGGCGCTGCAGGAATTTCATCTGATATCAGGGTTTATGATTAACTACACAAAAACCGACTTACATCCTATTTACATGTCACCAGAAGAATCACACCAAGTTACATTAAAGTTTCCTTTTAAACTGGTGCTGAAAGCATGGAGACATCTGGGAATCTTTATCCCAACTAAATTAGAAGACCTATTTCTCTACAACTATACGCCTATCCTTAACTCTACAACTAACTCAATAAAATCATGGGAAAAAGTAAACTTATCCTTCATGAGAAGGCTAGAATAAAAACAATAATCTTTCCAAAGTTTTTATTTCTATTTCAAAACCTTCCCATAGAGGTCCAGTTGCATACCTTACACAAATGGCAAATGATGCTTATAAAATTCCTATGGAATGGAAAACCACACACCCCCCCCCGCATAAGTTGGACTGTACTAACTAAAGACCACTAAAGGGGGGGGGGGAAGGGCTACTGAACTTACAATTATATTATGTAGCAGCTCAATTAAAACATGCACTCCACTACACAAACAGCAAGACAACCAAAGCGTGGGTAAAAATAGAAAAAGACAGTGTTCACCCTAGTTTACTACATGAAATTTTTTGGGAGAACCCTAAACAGCGGCCCACGGCTACATTAGGTAACCCATATCTTAAAAACACCTTGAAAGTTTGGGACAAAACCAGAAATGTACTGGCCCCAGGGACTTCACCGGTGGCCTCCTTCTTAGGCCAATCCTGGTTCCCACCGGGGACCCAAGTCACATCATTCAGGAACTGGAGAGAGGCTGGAAAGTTTAGAATAAAAGACTTATATGTCAAAGGAGGCAAATGGGAAGTAAACCAATTACAATGTGCCCACAGCACAGAAATACCATGGTTTAAGGCTGCCAACTTGCCAATGCAGTACAGAGTAATGACTTACAATCAGCGAATGAACGTCCGCTACTAGTGTTTGAAAGTCTAGTAGACAAAGGGATAGTAGAACAGAAGGGTATTATATCAAAAATCTACAAAGCACTAGCCTCTAAGCAATGGCAGCATTTGTCAACACAACAAGTTCAATGGCACAAAGAGTGCAATATAACTCTTTCTCAAAAGTAATGGGAACAGCTGTGGTCATCTAAACTCTATACATCAAAAGCATTACAAATCAGACTTCAAAACTATAAGCTCTTTTCAAGGTGGTACATAACCCCGTTAAAGCTATACCATGCTAAGATTAAGAAAGACCCATTGTGTTGGAAGGGATGTGGACACACGGGCTCACTGTTTCACTGTTGGTGGTCATGCCCCTAGGTTCAACGTTATTGGGTCACAGTGGTGAGCAAAATAGAAGAAATTCTAACAATAAAACTACCATTTACTCCAGAGAGCATTTTGCTCAACCACTGGGAGGATCAACAACTTACAGGCACTGATAGAGAACTTGTGGAGCTACTCTTAATCGCTGCAAAGACAGTACTTGCCCAAAAATGGAAAACGGATCATTTACCAACGCTCAGACAATGGTTTGTAAAAGTGTGGGATACTGTAGCAAATGATAAAGTGGCCTTGCAAATTGTGAAAATGGAGAACCCTACAAACAAGGAGTGTTTTGTAACAAAATGGTTCAAATTTTTTGACTATGCAACAAAAACCAAGGATTGTAACACAGCCTTACCTGAAAAATTTGTGGACTTCGTATTTCACTAAGACAAGACGATGAGTTGTAATAATTGTGTTACGTTAGTTTTATGGAAATTTGTTTGAAATAAAAAGCAAGTTATAAAAAAAACCACCTCCTGGACCCAAATGGTCAGTCCTGCAATAATCAACTTTGATATTTGATATCAAATACTCACTGGCAGCACAGCAGGCAGAAGGGGACTCTCTAGCAAATAAAGTGGCAAAACCTCGAGAAGTTCCTTTCAGACAAAGCTGACAAAAAGGCAATAAACTGGGCCTCCTTAAATACAAAACACCTAGAGAAAGACTTGAATTTGTAGGTGGTTTCTGTTTTGACAGATTTACCCTTGCAAGGGCCGAGATCACAAAAAGATATGATAGTGTTGTCATAAAGGCAAGAGACGTTGTGAAAGTCTGGTGCTGGAGTTGACAGCACTTGGCCAAGCAAAATCTTATTTTTAGCTTTTGCTTTGGCACTTTACTTTGATGAAAATGTAGGATGAGCACTCAAGGAGAATCATATCATAGCAGTGCATTTTCTAAAAGCTCCTTGGTCACAGCAATTTACAAATTAATTATCTCCTATTAAACCATCACTCTGGCCAAGTTAAACAAGCAGTTTTCAAGGCATATAGAGTCGTTCTCAGGTGAATAAAAGAGTGCTGGGACTGCTGGAGGCAAGTATCTGAGTGACTCGGGAGTTTTCTGGGAGCAGTCAAGGCCAAAGCAAGACACCAGGCTTGTTCCAGACCACATTATAGCCATTTTAAGTTCAATATGGGGCAGATGAAGCACAGCCTAAGCTCTCCCCAGTTGAAATCAAGGGTACTTAAAAGTAGCTCAGTTGGACAATTCCCATTTTTTAAAAAACAAATAAAAGCCACGTGACCAGCCCAGAGGGTAGTGTAATGCCTTTATACATCAGAACAAGCAACCCCCCTTCCCCTTTTAAATTTCCTAGCCAAAATCCAGAGTTGCTATTTCTTTGCTAGTTTGTGTTTTCACCTTCCATGATGATAGCTTCGGGTGGGTAGAACCTGAAGTATTCATGCTTTATCTACTTGGGACGCCATAAGTCTTGAAAATGCCATCTTGTGATTGAGCTGGGATTTGGAATAGTTGTTTCTAGGGTTTTTAAACTGTTTTATTCCTTGTTCAGCATATTGTATGTCGTAACCCACCCTGAGCCCGCTTGCAAGGAGAGTGGGATAAAAATCAAATAAAGAAACCATAAAAGATATTGAAGGAGACATCACATCCCAAGGAGTAAGTAAGCAAAAGCTGAGAAATGAATGTGATCAGGAATACAAGGAGTATTCTTGTGGGAGACACCTATTAAAGGCAGTACTTTTTTAGTGGTGGCACCTCAGCTGTGGAATGCCTCCCCACAGGTGCTTGGTCTATCTGTCAAATTTTTTTACCCATGATTTACCCATGGATGCTGTCAATTATTAGGCAATGTTGGCCCCTCATTTTAATGTTTAGGGAGTTTTTGTGTTGAATTGTTTTATATTATTGTTATTTTTGCCAGTTGTAATGTACCCTCTAGAAAAAATTTTGCAGACTGTTTTTAACAGCACCTTTTGCCCTTTTTTACTTTTCTGCTTATGATTTCACTGTTATTAGTTGTAGATTTTCCAGACTGTATGGCCATGGTCTTGGCATTGAAGTACTTGACTTTTTGCCAGCAGCTGTGACTGGCATCCTCAGAGGTAGAACACAGAAAGATGAAAACCTGAAAGATCAGCAGTGGCTGAACACAGCCTGACTCAAATAGGACACAGTATTTTATTCCAAGACACTGAAATGCTGGACAGCACATCCAATTACCATGTCAGATTACACAGGGAAGTCACTGAAATTCTTAAACATAAACACAATTTCAACAGGAAAGAAGAGAGTTTAAAAATAAATAGGACGTGGTTTCCAGTCCTGAAAAACACAAAATGCTCTACATCTTATAACAGCACTACAGATAAGATTAGAATTTCAACAGCCAATCCATATACAAAAGAACCTCCTCTGGAAAGCTCCTCCATTAGCATGTCACAGCCTGGGAAACTCCTACAAGATAATCTCACCCCTACCCCACCTTCCTGAGTAGATATAAATTACCTGCCTACCATTTTTCTTCTCACACTGACACAGAGAGTATCTTACCCTGCTGACTATGGCTTGGCAGGATCTAGAGCGCAGATGCGGGCAAGATCTGGAACTGGGTATGAAGCACAAGTTTACTGGCCTTGCAAACCAGTTGATCCATCAAATCTCCTTCACCCTTAGCCTAAAACAGGCTGGGGGAAAGCAGCCCCAGATGTTCCGAAGGCAGCTGCTGGAATTCACCTGACTAGTTTCTACTCGGCACAGATTTGTGCTGGGGATTCAGCTGACTAAAGCAATAGTTGGGGGTTCACAGGCTAAAGCTCAGGCTGCTAGCCTGGCACAGCGTCTTCTCTTGGCTGCATTTCTGCGAAGCCACTGCCTCTGCTGTTTCTGCTGAGTGGAGGAGAATCCTGGAGGACTAATAGTTTAGTCCCTGGTCTCGCATGGCTGACACACAGTTATCCCAGGATATAAGAGGGCAGCTGGAGGTTCTGTGGTGGCGCCTTAACAGCAGGCTCTTTGAGATTGCCTGAGGCTGGGGGAATCCAGAGTCTGAGGGTCTCCCTAATTTCCTCAGGTGACATTCCTGCTTCACTGGGCTCCTCTTCTAAAGACTCTGAGCCTGCATCCGTGGACCACCCATGGGAGTACATACAGCTGGGTGCATTATGAAGACATGGCTGAGACTGTCGAGTCAGTATTTGAGAATAAAAGTGGCCATTATTCATTGTGGAAGGAAAAACAGCGAACTCTTCAGCTGAAGTGTGGATCAGGCCTGCTCTTCATTAAGCACTCAGGATCATAAATTTGGATTCTGACCATCCATTCCTACACAGTTCCTATCATCAAGGACGATGATGGACAGTTATTGCTAATAATGGTGAATTCATATCTCAATACCATTTAACATTTACATTGCTTTTTAATTAGCAAAATGAGTTTCACTACTGAATACAAGACAGGTTGTTGGTGTAACAAGTTGGTTAAGCAAATGTATTACGTGTTCCAGGAGATCACCAGTTTAACTCTTGGCTCCGACACAAACTCACTACGGAGGCCTTACACAATTTGCTCTCTCTCAACTTCCCCTATCTTGCAATGAAGGGAAAATAAAGCCACCAGCCTAGCCTAAAGGCTGTTGTAAGAATATGGTGCAAGTGCCGTATAAGTGCTAAGTGTTTAAGAGCATCTCATACTGACTCATACCAAGATATGCCTCTGGGTTCCCTGTTCTCTACAGAAAGGGCACAATTATGTAGAAGGCGTAGTTATAGCAAAAGGTATAAAAAGCATGAAATGAGAAAATGATATTTAGATCTGGATGAAGAATTGAAGCAAAATGTAATTATATCCATTTAAGATGGTCTGCCCAGCAATAATTCACGAATATGCTGAAAATATATAGAGCTATATTTCTCTTTTTAACAACAGCGCTTGGAATGTGCTGAGGTCACAATGAAGTCTTTCAGCATTTCAACTGTAAAGCTGTCATTACATTGTAATTCCATAAATCACAAAACAATACATATAACCACATGTACTTGGGGAAAGAAAACCCTGACACGAAATTAGCTGAGCCTGAGGAAGGTCTTTTGACAACTGTCATTGGCAAAGAAATTATAGCAAAGACTGTCCATTGTGGAAAATTAAATTATTTCCCACATTGTTTAAACCCTGTTGTTTAAATGAGCCTCCTCATTTGAACCTGATGTTCACAAAATATCCATACATTTCCAACTCAACTGTCTGTTTGCATTCATGCAAGCCAGTGTCCCTTGCCACCTGGTGTATCAGCATGGTATGGTCATAGCACGCCAGCTGCTAGGGTTTGTGGCACCAAAGAAAGAACCATGTACCTGAAGTTTAGGATTCCATTTCTAAACGTAATGGATGAGATACCCATTGGTATCAGGCTGTGCACTGCATAGGGTATTCATGTGCATACATTTACACTTAGGTGAGTCCATTTTTTAATTTCTGGAGACTCTTTGATTGCGAGCTAAAGCCAGGGCATGGACTCACCAAGGGTTCTGTTTGTGGCCCCATGGGAAGGGCAGAGAGGGAGGTGGAAGCTACAGTGGTTCTTGCTAGCTGGGAATGGCTGGGCTGTGGGAAGTGTGGGAAGCTTGGGCCAGAGGGGGCTAGAGGGCAGCCAATCCGGCCATTTAAGGCACTGAGTCGCCCCTGGCTGTCCTCTTTGCAGTATGGATTTTTGCCCACCTACCCTCCCCTTTCTAGGTAGCTTTTCTGGAGAGAGATTGCATGCAAGATTTATGTTTCAGGTAACTTCTTACTTGTCACAACACAGACGGTAGCTGGATCCATTCTCAGGAAAGCCGGCCTGCATGCCCATTTTCCCTAGTATGGGGATCCCCTTAAGGGATCTTGGGGGGAGGGTTTCAAGAGGATCGCCCAGCCCAGGGAGACTGCTGGGGAATGACTCTCATGCTCAGGTGGCACAGGAGACCACTTCAGGGTGGTCACCCTTGTGGGATCCAGCAACCTGTCATCCCATGGTTCCTGCAACCCCACTGGTGGGCTGGGGTGGGCAACCAGCAGGTGGAGCAGTCGATGACCCCATGCTGTGCCAAGGCTTACAGCTGTAACCAATAAAGTTGTGGCCAATTTTATTCCAAAAACTGGGTTGTGCGTGTGTTATTCAAACCTGGGCTGGAAACAGGGTTATTGGAATATGGGGAATAAGGGAGCCCCTTGCCTCTGGCGCCCTCCGCCTGCCTTCCCCTTTGGTGCTGGGGCCGCAAGCATGAGGAAGAACAATACAACAAAATTCACTGAGGAAAACTTGAAGTCATTCCTCAAAAGGCAAAAAATAGGGACTAAATAGGAACACATTTATCAGAGGCCAGAAAATCAGGACAGTCCCTGCTTGTGGGGATAGGGTTGCCAAGTCCGGGCTGGAAAATACCTGGAGATTTTGGGGGTGGAGCCAGGAGAGGGCGGGGTTTGGGGAGGGGGGGCCTCAGCATGGTACAATGCCGTAGAGTCCACCCTTCAAAGCAGCCATTTTCTCCAGGGGAGCTGATCTCTGTCAGCTGGGGATCAGTTGTAAAAGCGGGAGATCCCCAGGCTCACCTGGGGGCTGGCAGCCCTATGTGGGAGTGTACAGTAAATGAGTACGCATGAATACACTGTACAGCCCACACATATAAATGTGTGCACAGAAACACTAAGGCCTCCTCATGCAACAAACAGCCTGACACTATATGCACTGCAGCAGCTGAAGCCTTATTTTTAAATACTGTAGAGCAGGGGTGTCAAACATGCAGCCTGGGTGCCAGATCAGGCCCCTGGAAGGCTTCTATCAGGCCCACACTGTCTCCTGCTTCTTTCTCCAGTTCTGCTGCTGCTGCATCGTAGCTTGCTTTGCCAGACTCTCTCAGTCGCTCAGGAGAGATAGATAGGCAAGCTTCTGTTCCCTGCACTGGCTGAGGCTCCTCCCCCTCCCCCTCCCATGGGGAAGAAGGAAATGAGCCAGGGCTTGCTTCCTGGCCAGGCTGCCTCAATCACACAGGAGAGAAAGGCAAGTCTTTCTTCCCCTCCATTGGCTGAGGCTCCTCCACGAAGGGAGGGAGGGATAGAGGGACAGCTTACTTTGTTTGGCTGCCTCAACTGCCAGGAGAAATACAAAGCACTTTTAAGACCAACAAAGTTTTATCCAAGATATGAGCTTTTGTGTGCCTTGCTACATTGTGTGTGTTTTGTTGGGTTCACTTTGCTAGGGCTCTCCTGGGTGCAAGTGGGTTCCTTCCCCCTTTTTACTGTATTCTTGCCCTCATGATCCAGTCTTTCTCAGTGGGAAAGCAAGGTGAGTTATTTAGATGAGGAATAACAACAAGCCATTAAGGTGGATTAGGCTGAGAGTGTGTGTCCAGACCAAGCTCACCCAGCAGATTTCCTTTGGGGATTTTGAACTTAGACTTCCCAGACAGTAGGATGATACTGACCACTGAGGAAGACTATAGTTTTGTAGACAAACACATAACCCTCAGTCTGTGCCATGGGGCCCTCTCATGTTCTTGACCAGCACACAAAGCAATTTATGTACAAAACCTTGCAATGCCCAGCCATTTCATGTTTTTCCCTGGGTCCTAGGCTCAGAACTCTGAGCATGAGATTTCTGTAATGATTGTCAATAAATCAAAAGTAGGTTTGCAGCTTACAGATACACACTTGAACAGCATACTCAGGAATGCTACAGCACAGACATTTTGATGCAATAATTCAGAGCAAGAGGTGTCAGTTATCAGACACTGTTAAATAAACAAAATATTGCAAGAGTCCTAATGTTTTAAGCATGTTTTAAGCAGGGCTCTTTTTGTAGAAAAAGCCCAGCAGGAACTCATTACCATAATAGGCCACACCCACCAGCAGGAACTCATTAGCTTATTAGGCCACACCCCTGACAGCGCAGAAAGAGAGAGAGAGAAGGAAAGAAGGAGGGAAAGAGGGAAAGAAAGAGAGAAGGGAAGGAGGGAAGGAAAAGAGGGAAAGAGAGAAGGAAAGAGGGCAAAAAAGAGAAGGAAAGAAGGAGGGCAAGAAAGAAAGAGACAGAAGGAAAGAAGGAGGGAACAAGGAAAAGAAGGAGAGAAGGAAAGGAGAAAAGAGGGAAAAAGAGAGAGCGAGAGAGAGAGAAGGAAAGAAGGAGGGAGAGGAGAGAAGGAAAGAGGGAAAGAAAGAGAGGGAGGGAGGGAAAGAAAGCTCTCCCCCCCATCAAGGCTCTGCCATTCTCCCCCAAGCCCCCCATCACTTATCAGCACTTACTAGCAGAGCGGAGACACCATGAACTCCAAGGAGGCCCTTTCCTGCCGGCTCCTGCGCAGCAAACAGGTGTCCGGCACCTTCCGGCTGCATGCACTTAAAGGGAGAGTGTCCCCTTTAAGTGCCCAGAGCTGGAAAGTGCCCGATGCCCGGTCTCTGCATGGAGACCAGGTGTGGGGCGCTTTCTAGGCTCCCGATGCCTGGTCTCCATGCGGAGACCAGGCACTGGGCACTTTCTAGCCGGCTCCATACGTTTAAAGGGAGAGCATCCCCTTTAAGTGCACAGAGCTGGAAGGTGCCCGACACCCGGTCTCCGCGTGGAAAACGGGTGCGGGGTGCTTTTTAGCCAGCGGGGTGGGGTGGGCCCAGATGCCAGCTGGAATGCCACTCCGATGTGTTCTGGCCCAAAAAGAGCCCTGTTTTTAAGTTTGAAAAAATCTTTAATTGTGTTCGTGTCCTTTATAAAGTTTATATATCCACTACCTGGCATTAAATCTTATGACACACATGGCCTGGCCCAACAAGGTCTCGTTTATTTATTTATTTATTTATTTAACTTCTACCCCGCCCTCCCCACCGAAGCAGGCTCAGGGCGGCTCACATAAAACCAATAAAAAAAATTAAACAGTATAAATTACAGTATAAAAGTATACAAATAAACGAATGCATCTCAGTACAATCCATGGTGGCGCGCCCCATACTTAAAGTGCATTTAAACATGGTCAGTTATGCTGCCACTCTAAATAGCTTCTAGTCTAGGTCAGCCCAGGGCATGACTGATACAGTGCGGCCCTATTGAAAAGCCTGCCGGAAAAGCTCCGTTTTCACAGCCCTGCGAACTATGAGAGGTCCTGCAGGGCCCTGATCTCACAAGGGAACTCATTCCAGTAGGTTGGTGTTGCTGCAGAAAACGCCCTGGTCCTGGTTGATGCTAAACTAACATCCTTCAGACCTGGGAGGGCCAGGCAATTTTGCAGTCTTGATCGAAGTGCTCTCTGGGGAACATGTGGGGAAAGGCGGTCTCTCAGGTAGGCAGGTCCCTGACCATAAAGGGCTTTAAAGGTCAAAAACAGCACCATGAAGCAGATCTGGAGTGCTATTGGCAGCCAGTGCAGTGCCTTTAGCACAGGCTGGATGTGCTCCCGCACTGGGAGGCCCATCAACAGCCTGGCCGCCGCATTTTGCACCAGCTGCAGCTTCTGGAGTTGCACCAAGGGCAGCCCCATGTAGAAAGCATTGCAGTAATCCAGCCTTGAGGTGACCCTTGCAATTGCATGGATCACCATCGCCAGATCATTGCGTTCGAGGAAGGGAACCAGCTGCCTAATCAGCTGAAGGTGATAAAAGGCTGCCTTAACAGTGGCTGCTATCTGGGCCTCCATTGTCAAGGAAGCATCCAGGAGCACTCCCAAACTCCGGACCCTCAGCGCTGGCACCAATGGTGCCCCATCGAAGGCTGGTAATGGGATCCCTACCCCCGAGCTGCTCTGATTGAGGCACATTTATGTCAGATCTGGCCCTCATAACAAATTAGTTCAACACTCCTGCTGTAGAAGGCAATAGCATTTTTAAAAATACATTTCTAATAGGAAAAAAAACTGTCCTTTAAACTTTAAAAAATGCTGTTTTGGCTTTGAAATCAGTGAATGGCAGGCAGTTACAAAGTAAAGCAAAGCTGCAGATGGAGAACAGCCTTCAGCAATTTATATAAAAGTGCCTGTGTAAGATTTTGGTCAATGATCCTTGATATGAGAACAGAGGTGTTACAAAGATGTCTCTATTTCATCTCTAAAATTTATGCCTTACGTCGGGGGGGGGGGGGGGGAGAGATAGCTGCTATAGTCAACGTACCTTTTTTCTCTTGTCTGACCCAGAATTCTTGCACCCGTTTTGTAATGTTCTTCGTTTCTCTCAAATGCTTCTGCCACTGACGTAATTCTTGAACCTCTAGTTCACAGCGGACCTGAAAGTGTTTAAGGGGAAAAAAGGCCTTGTAAGAAAACTGCTGTAAACTTGTTTGTTCCTTAACACCTTAAGTCTACATAACTAGATTTTTGTAAAGGTGTATGCAGCCAACAGACATCGGCACAGGCCATCTGAAATACATTTGTTTCATCTTTTTAAAAGAGCCTAACAGGAATAAGATTTTTATTCAGCCCAAAGTGTCAATTATAGATCAATGGCAAACACTCACTTATAATTGGGGAAACCAAATCTATAAAAATTCATCTTTCCCTACCATGTCCATGGGGTATAACATGGCTCTTTCTGCCCTCTATTGTTGTGGTTAGCATTTGAATTCTGATGAAACCTCTTCTCTGGTAAAGACAATGCAGGGGTGCAGTACTTTAAAAAAATCTGTTTGGAGAGGGGACATGGCTTAGCAGAAGAACACATACTTAGTAGGCTTACAGTCCTAGGGTCAAAGCCTGGCGTTTCCATTAAAGGATCTCATTTAACAGAGCTGGGGAAGTCCTCTGGTTGGCACCCTGGAGGGTCATCACTAGTTAGACAATACAGGGCAGCGCTGGCTCTGTCATGAGGTGAGGTTATATAACAGATGGGTGGAGGCTGACAGCCAGTGGCATGGATCCAACCTTCCCTCAAGAGATTCTTCTGTGGAGTAAGAACCGTTTAAGTTGGAGGAAGGCTTCAAACTTTGCTCAGCGGAGTGGGGGGCTAGGGGCAGACTCCACCTCTCTGTCTCCTCCTTGGCCACCATGATTGTCCTGCTCTGGCCTCTGCAGCCCTCACCCTGTGCTTCCTCCATCACCCTTGGTCTTTCCTTCCACATTCCCCAGGCTCCCGTTGCAGCAAACCATGCACACCCAAGAGGATTCAGGAAGGTGTGTATGGCTTGCCATACTGTGTTTCAAGATGCCTAAGGAACATCAGCTGCTCCAGTTCCTAGACTGGGTTGGGAAGAGGCAGCACATGGGGAGGGGGGGATGCTCCTGCTGAATAGCTACTGCTGTATGAAATGGTTTCATGTGTCTGACTGTTCAGTGGGGGCTGGGAATGGGGATGCTGGAACAGGACAGCAAGATTCTCTCCCACTTGAACCTCCAAGATCTGTCCCCCTTGCACCATAGAGTCTTTATTTCTAGCATCCCACAGCTCCATTTCACTCTCACTGTTATGCTATTACCTGCTTGTCAGCAGTTCTGCACATGTAAAGCTGCAAACAGGTAGAACCTGGAACATCCAGTTGTTATTATAATGGCCAGAAATAATCCCTTGATCTTATGACTATTGCCCCATTCTTTTGAGACTATCTCTGCCCACCTGTCCCCGTGCACCCATTTATGATCTTCCAGCTGTTAGCTTCTGGCTATTAACCATTTAAGGTTGCCCAACTGGCATATCATTGCTGTTCAGTACTGTCTCCCACCCTTTGTAAAGGGCTCCCTCAAGAGAGTGTTGTCCTTAGCCTTACAGCACCTCCTGAAAACTTCGGTTTTATTTACCGGGGGTTTTATTGCGGTTTGCACTGCAGACATTTTCTTGAAAGGAGGTATGGGGTTTTACTGTACAACAGAAGGTTTAAATGTAAACTGCCTCAAGCCACAAGGGAAATGTAGGGTATAGGGCAATAAATAAATCAAACAATGAATGTTGATGGGATAAACAACATCCTTCAAACCTTCATCTCAGGTACCTGAGCAACCTGGTAGAGCACACTAAGATTTTAGGTAAGGTAATTAATGTCTTCATAAGCAGCACACTGCGTGGAGACCTGCAGTCATAATTGCCAGCTGATAATTAATGTTTTCATGGGATTCCAAAATGGAAAAAAGAGACAAGGGGAATTTAAAAAGGTCTATACATCACATAGCCTGTGATATGTCTTTGAGGGCAGATTCTTGAACAGTTTCCAGTACTCAAATTTTTCTTAAAGATGTTTTAAGTATTTAACAGACAGGATTTCTTGGCTGATCAGTACTGAGGAAAGCTCTTACATTTGCTGCCACATGCATCTCACTTCCTGTGTGAAGTACAGGGGCGTGGACAAAAGAAGAATCCCCTCAGGATTCCCCTAGAATCACCTCAAGAAGTGCCCTATGGAAGTACTGCAGTATGTCCTAAGGAACTGCCCTGAAATTCCTGGTGGGTGCTTTTTACATACTTGCTGACCCAGGGTGAGCAGCTAGGATAGCATTGTAGCTCTTTCCTGCAAGGGAAGCAGCTCCATGCATGCTCTTTCTCCTGGACGAGAGGCTGAGGGTCTGTACACAGCATAATGTGGCAGTGCCCTCTCCCCATCGTTCTACTGGTGTCACTACAGTCTCCTCCAGGGCTAGAAGTAGCTCTCCAGGGTCTCAGCTTAGTGGTCTTTCACATCACACATTACAGGAACCTTTTCAGAGGAAATGCCAGAGACTGGATCTGGGACCATCTGAATTGCCACTGGTGCCCATAACTTAGAACCCAAAACTCTATCTTAATGGTCACATTCAGGACAGACTGACTCCAAGAGTTTTATCAGCTGAGAACAAGGCAAAAGCATCACAGCCAGCTGCAGAACTTTCATAATACAATGAAGTAATGAAAAACAGAATGGATTCTAATATTACTCCACATAATGGAATGCTAGAGATACGTTACAGGAGCTCAGTCTCTGTTGTGCTCCCTTTTCAATTAAATACTATTGATTTGTTCATCTGACAAAAGACAGCTTCCATCTTTTAAATGAAAATACTTTATAATGAGCTGCTTCCATGGAGCAGATCACAGAAGCCACACAGCAGAGCAAGGACCACTGAATTCAGCATTCAGCCGACAATGGTGCCTTGTGACGACTGTTTTCAGCTCTCCTTTATCTCAAGAGGCACGACAGTGACACTGCAGAACTGTTGTGGGCACATCCATTTCAGAAATACCCCAGAAGCCAAACATCTCACTCAGCTGTGGCACAGAGAGCAATCTCAAACACCACCTTTTGATTTTAGCACTGATGTAGCTCTATACTAGATCCATTGTCGGTGGCCCAATGCCCTGTGCTATGAAATGCAAGAGGAAGGTGCAACAAGACTGGTTGAGATGCTGGAGGACTCCCTGTAGGCGATTTGTTTTTGTTCTTTTCCCAGGCTACAGGCACATTCCAGGATTGGGTGGTGAGTGGGAAGTGCACACCACCAAAATATTACAATGGATTACTCAAAATAGCCATTCCTCAACAACGATTTGTTGGAGACTTAAAATGCGTAAGTCTCTGTGAAAAGTGCCACTAGAAACAGCTTTGTAAAATTGCTTTTAATGTTTTTATCTCATACATCTATGTATTTTTACCCTATCCGCCCTCCCGTGATCCCAGGATGATGTACGTGGCTTCCCCACCCCCCATTTTATTTCAACAACTCTGTAAGGAGTTGACTTGTCACAAGGAGGCTTTGTGGGCTTCCCAGCCCTAGTCCAATGGCATAATCCTACACAAAGAAACATTTCTGGCCCTGTACTGATTTTTGGGCTGGCCTTTGACCATAATAAAGCACTCATTCAACCAATAGTATACAAAGTTACCTCCAGCCTAGGTCCATTTATCTCAGTGGGTTTAAACTGGAGTTAATTCTGCATTAGGATTGCACCGTAACATTCTGACACATTCTTTCCTAATCCTCATCCAGTGTGCTTCACTGATCACGCTTCCCTCCTTCACCCCCACCTTCCAGGGCATACGCTGGGACACAGGAATTTTATTTGATCTCTCTTTGCCACAAAGCAGCTCGTAGCTAGACACTTTCTTGGGGGGGGGGGATGCCCCCTCGTGCCCCCTCTGTGGTGACGTCGCTTCTGATGTCATCCAGAAGTGACCCTTGCCTCACCCACCCACCAGGAGAGGCCTCTCTTCCTCCCTCTCTGCCCCACCGCGGAGAAGGCAGGCAGGGCAACAGGCAAGCTCTCCTCTCCCTCCGCCTCCGTCCCAGGGTGGAGGAGGCAGGGAGGCAGAATGGCCCGCATGATACTGGGTCGCCTGAGAACAAGCTCCTCCCCCACTGCCATTCTGCCTGCCTTCTCCATGCCACAGGACCTTCTCAGATGCTTCAGGACCACGAGAGGAGGAGGAGAGCCCCGTCAGCCCGCCTTCTCTGCAGGGCCTTCTGCCTCCAGCAAGCGGGCAAGGCAAGGCGAAGACCACTGCCCTGCCCACCCACCTTCTCTGCAGGAGAAGGACCTTCTCTCTCTGGCAGGTAGGCGAGGTGAGCCTCCACAATCCCAGGCTCCCAGGAGGGATGAGGAGGGGAGAGGGGAGATTTGAAGAGGAGGGGGCAGGGCAAATTTGGCAAGGGGCGTTGCCCTGTGGGGCCCCGCTTGGCTACAGCTCTGCCACAAAGTGGCAAAGAAAGGAAATCCAAGAGGATACAGTATTCATCCCTAACTAAACCACATACCATCTTGGAATTTTATTAGCTCTCTCTTTTTTATTAGATCTCTCTTTGTCACAAACTGGCACAGAATGGAAGTCTAAGAGGATATAGTTTTCATCCCTAACTAAACTGCATAACATCTTGGAATTTCTTTGTTGTGGAAGATCATCTAAGTCCCTCACACCCTTCACCAGTGAGAAGATCTCAATCAGCAGACAGCCTCCATTGCAAACACTAGTGAAGCATCATGGCCTGGTTATTTATAGTACCTGCTACTTAAAATTTATGTAAGGGTTTTCCCCCAGGGCTTCCACAGTCACACAGATTCAACATCAAACAGAATAATAATTACAGATGACTCTTACCCGATAACCCCTCCAAAATGCCTGAATTATGATGCCTGCTTCCTCCTCAGATAACAGCAGAGATATTGGAATTGGTGGCCTAGGACTAAAGCAAATGTTTCCTTTTCAGAATTGCTTACCATCTGGAATTAAATATTCATTGACATTATATGTGTGCAAAGGAAAAGGTTATTTTTAATGCAGTTTCTTTGTATTTCAAGATCAGGGCATTTGTTTGGCAATAAGATTATACACACACATATGTATTATATATGTGTGTGGCATTCGTGTCTAAGAATGCTGCATACCTTTTATTCCATAAACTTATACTCTGCCTTTCCATTCAACAGAACACACAGAATAAATACAAAGAATTCTATTATATGATACACGCAACAACACAACTTTCCTTAGAATCAAGAACAACACTAAAAATCTAACAGTATAAAAACCTCAAGGTAACTGCTATTTATTAAATTAAAAGGCCCTCTGAAACAAATATGTTTTCAAGTTGCCCCAGAAGCTCTGCAAGGGTGATGTCAATTGTAACTCCTGTGGCCAGAGTTCCATAACCTAGAGTTGGCAAGTAAGTAAGAAAGTTCTCTCATGGATTACCAGAAGTCATTATCTCAGATAGTGTACGGACTAGGGGTGAGCAAAAACAAAACAAAACAAAACACCTCTGGTATTTTTCGGGTTCAGGTATATTGAACCCCCCAAAATATTGGCATTTCCTGATATTCCCAAATCCCAATACTGGTATGGTATTCAGATTCACTAAATATTCAAGATTGCCAATTTTTTCAGCTCCTTTATACACTATGGGGTCCATTATAATCAATGGTTCCCTATAGAGTCTAATAGAGAATTGATCTAGGAGTGTCTGAGGCTCTGTGGGGGCTGTTTTTTTTGAGGTAGAGGCACCAAATTTGTAGCATAACTGCTGGTGCCTCTTTTAACCCCCCCCCCCAAAAATTCAAAAAATTGGACCTCAAGGTCCAATTCTTTGAACTCCAGAAGATGATGCCCCCATCCTCCATTGTTTCCAATGGAGGGGGATAAGGCATTTAAAGGGAATGTTGTCTCTTTAAATGCCTTTTGCAAGCCATGGCTGAATTCTGAAGCCATTTAAAAGGCTCACAGTCCCTTTAAATGCTTTCTTCAAGTTGCAGCTTCACCCAGAAGATGTTTAAAGGGACTGCAATCCCTTTAAACACCCTTTAACACCAGCTATATGGTAGCCCCGAACCCAAATATTTTTAGGATTTTTCAGGCTTGGCCATATTAGATAGCCAGATAAATACCCTGGCTGAAATCCAGCTGAAAAAATACCCAGCATTTTTTTAGTATTTTTTTGGCTCAGTTTATACTGAACACACATCCCTAATAGGTGTCAAGAATCTCCAGTCCAGGGGATTCTTAGTGTGGACTGGCAGAGCACAAAATTACACAAAACCCTGGGGTGTGTCCACACACATCCCAGTTGGTAGTCTGCCACCAGCCCCTTGAACTACCCACACAGTCAGAAGTCAAGGGGTAAGCTTCTAACTGTACTGGGAAATAATTAGGAAAGTCCACCCTGCAAGGTAGGTCACTTGCAGAATGAGTTTCAATAACAATTAACCTGGTAGGTGGACTCTTTTCTAAGGTACTGAAATTAGATTGCAATACTTGAAGCACAGAACACCCAAGTTTAAGCAAAAATTATTTATTAGAGAGTGCAAGAATATTTCAAAAGAACATAGTAGAGATGATTGAAACAAATAAGCTACATTTTAAGATTCTAGCTACACAATAAGACATTAATTCTAAGTTACCAGATGTTACCCTTCTGGGGTTCCGGACACACACGCAAGATAAAGCAGGGGGGAAGCAAGGCTATTTGCTCTGGAGTAATTTGACCCACAGTTGTGCGATCACACAGGTCTGTGAAGCTGTGGGCGCAACTCACCACTGCGTGATCAGACGCAACCGCGGGCGAGTTGGGTTTTTTTTTGGTCGTTTGTTTCTGATTCGCTTAAACAGGGGATTGATGAATCGCATCTCCACCCTGAGGGCTTCCAATGGCAGTATGCGATGATGAGCATACTAGGAATGGGAAAAAAACAACGGCATGGCGTCGGGATAGCCTGATCAGACTATTCTCGACGCCACAAGTGCACGCTGGAGTGATCACACGGGGAAAGTCCGTCTGTGGCCCATAGCAACCCATTTGATACCGGAGTTTTGCCAGTGTTTTTTCACTCCACTTCTCCGGCGGAGCAAAACAACTTGCCGATGGGTGCGGGACGCTTGACAGATGTTCTCTTGTGATTGCTCCCTTAAAATCCGCCTGGGAGTCATGCCTATCATGTGGCTAATTTTGTGTGTGATCGGGGCCCGGGTTGGTCAGGCAGCCTTCATGTCTTTCTATCCAGAGAGCACATTCTGGGCAGACCCTGGTCCGTTCCGAGGTTAGCCCATCGTATTACATGATAGCTGTGTCAACATGCTACAGCTAGAACAAAGAACAATAAAAATACCTGTTTTAAGGCCTAAGAGGGCAGGGGCCCTTCTGGCCAATCAAAAATCAGACCAGCAAAGTCATTTTGATACGAACCTGTTACAACAAATGGCTCATGGGGGAGCCACTTTATGACGGGATGAAGTCATAAAATCTCACCTATTCCTGAAATCTCACCTATTCCTGGTGCAATGTAAATCAGAACATCAACTGAGGGGCACTGGCACCAGGTCCTGTTCCGGTAAACAAATGGTTTGTGAATTGTCATTCAAAGGTCACAAGTTTGATATGCCAGCTCTTCCACATCAACAAGTTATTTTCCCCTTTGGCTACTTCAACCCATTTTACAGGCCTAGAGTTTAATATAAGGCCTGTCTATGTTTAATTGAAAGAATAAGAAATTGACTAAAGGTCTAATTTCTTGACACTATGGACCCTTAACAAGGCCCTGACTGGAACAAATAAGTTAATGCACTTCATCAGAGGCAAGACATGAAGACTGAAGAGAGAGTTGGTGAATGACATCTCCTGGTTTGGAGGGAGTAGGTGCAAAGAGTTCTCTCTCTCTCTCTCTCTCTCAAAGGGGCTTGGTGAAGAAGGTTGGGCAACTTCTGCAATAAGAACAATGCTGACATGTTCTATTTCAGCAAGTGGCCCCCAAGATATGGTTAGAGGGCACATGGTACAGCATCACTGCCCAAAGGAAAGACGTCTAGATCAGATCAGTGCAAAAGTTGGGGGCCTTGTGGATGCCAGAGATATGTACACGGTCTTCAGTTCCATGATGGAAGAAAGGCAAGGTGTGGATCAGTGACAAAGCAGGATGAGAAAGAAAGCCAGCACCCATGCAAAGCCCTTTGGGAATCAGGCATGTGTCAATTAATTCCTAAATTATTTTTGAGCAAACAAAAGATTATGCTTCATAACCTTGCCAAATTAGCTCTGGCCACCTCTCTGTCTTCATTTTTAAAACATGAGGATCTGTCAGGAACTGATCCAAGACTAAAGTGGAGAGGTGTGTATAAATCAAGTCAAACAGGGGAGGGATTAATGTGCAGTGGGGTAAGTCACCAGGAGATATCAATCATTCCAGCAGGCTGGCTTGAAGGGAGCAGAAGTCACGCCAGGTCCATTTTTGCCTGCAGGAATATTAGCAACTGGCTTCAGGTCAAATAAAAATAGAATATGAGCAGAGGCAAGGCAACAGCCAACTGAGGAAGAGGGGCTGAGTTATTTGTGGCAGGAGACAGCTGTGATGCTCTGAGACGAACCTGAGCTGACAACAAAATGTATGGAAAATATGTGTACAGTGTGTTTCTTTCAAAATTAAAAAGAAGCTATCCCTGAAAGTCTGTCTACAGAGAATGCATCATTATTTTAGTTGTTATGTAATGTAGCGGACTCTTGTCTATCACAGCAGCAACAATGCCAGGCCACCCATAGACACCCCCCCCCCCAAAAAAAGTGCAGAGGGATGTACAATTTTTTTTTGAAAGCTAACCAAATGGGGTGGGGGAGCACGATGAGGACTGAGTGAATTCAAGGAAATATGGTTGAGAGCAGCAGAGAGTCAGTTGAAAAGGCGGGGAAAAGAGTTGGCAGGAGAACATTAGCCTTCTGAAGCCCCTTGCAGGATCCCGGCGAGGACTTTGGGAGTGGGAGGATTTTCAAGCTCCCACAATTCCTTGCAGGCCTTCAGCTTCTGTATGTTTCCCTTCACCAGAGAGACTTAAATCCTGAACAGTCACCAACTGTATTAGGTCACCAACTCCACCGCCCCCGCAGGTCCTAGAGCAAGAGCTTGCTTTTTGCGCATACCACCACAGCCAAGGGGATTGTGGACCTGTAAAGATGTGTCACCAGGAGAACTGTTGGCACCAAAACTACAGCTTTCAAATCATGGAGCGGCACCATGATGGGCAGTCTTTGCCCGTCAGTTTAGGACTGCAGTCAGGCATGTCAAGGTAATTTTTTCTACCAATACTCAACTGCCAGACCAGACACAATGCAGGGATGTCTGTAATCAGGTCTTCCCAGGTCTTTTAAAATGGAAAATTGCAGCTATCTGGGGTCCTGATCCAGACTGGGGCTGCAGCACATGAGGGAAAGGAAAGATTTATTCTTCCATCCCTGTGAGGTCACTAGTTTGGAAAGAAGAAAGAGTAAAAGGGGCCCATTCTTGAGGATCCCTTCCAGGGTTAACAACAGGGCCGGAAAAGGGGGGCTGTGGGTTTCCATCAGCAGAATCACACAGTGGGTCGAGTTCAATCCCTCCTTCCAGACGGCTAATATTTTCATGTTTAAAATGCTGGCAAGATCTCATCATGGATCTTCCTGCACCTCATCTATAAAGGCCCTGAAGAGTCACGACGTGTGTTATTCCATCTTCTGCTTGAGCACAGCACAACTAATCCAAATCAGGCCGTCATTTGCCTGAGAATTAAGTTGCAACAGGAAACTGATCTGGCAGGACCTGGGATGGGCCCCAGAAACAGTGCAATGAGTCGTCAGGCCCATATGCATTTTCCTAATATTCTCAGGGAGGCTGTTCCACAACATCAGGGTCTGCCACTGTAAAATCTACCCATCACATTTTTATCTTGCCACTGTATCAAAGGAACTCAGGGTTCCTGAGACCAGGCAGGGGCAGTTCTCGCGTACCTGCAGGAGAGAACAGAGAAACTATGGGTGAGATGCAAAAGTTGTCTCCTGCTCATGGAGAAATCATCTTGCAGCAGAAGGAGTCCTTCCATGAGCGGACAATTCCTTTGTGAGCAGAAGGGCACCTTTGTCTCCAAGCCATTGCCTTCAGGGGGCACATTACATGCCATGTTTTGTGATGTTACATATTGTTTCTGTTCTATTTTTATAACCTTTGATTTATACAACTCAACGATGATGAAAATAACCCTCTTCTCTCTACTGATTCACTAAGACAGAGAGTGACTGTTGTTTAAACGTGTGGTCCTTTTTTTGCTTGCAAAATAACATCAGAAAACTTCAAAAGTATAAGTTAATTAAGAATCTGTTTTGTTATAAGCACCTCTCTTTGGCAGTTCTGTGAAGTGAGAAAAGGCCACAGTCTAACCCTTTGGGGAAATAAGGAGGAAGATACAGAAAGTGTGAGGCTTTACTCCCCACAAATCTACACCTTTGACCTCTTCAAGTCACAACCCCTTGATAACTCCCAGACAGGGTGAGGTGGGGGGCTGCATTAGCCTGGTGGACCTTTACCATGAAGACCCACAAATCCAATGTGCCATACGTTACAAAGGGAGGCTCCAGCCTAACAATGCAAACTTGGAATTCCTTAGGCACAGAACTCAGGTTATTGGGAATGGGTACAGCCCTCACTCGGATGGTCCAGGCTAACCTGAGCTCATCAGATCTTGGAAGCTAAGCAGGGTCCGATGGGAGACCACCAAGGAAGTCCAGGGCTACCTTGCAGAGGCAGGCAATAGCAAACCACCTCTGAGAGTCTCCCGACAGGGTCGCCATACGTCAGCTGCCACTCTCCACCACCGCCACCATTCCGGCACAAGTAACTGGCCCCCTATTGGGGTTATTTTCTTATGCATCTCCAGTGGCATCATGTGGCCAAGCTGACTGGATTTTGTATTCATTTGACGAGAGGCTGAAGTTCCCCACCGACTGCTGCCTGTGGTGTTCCCTGGACTTTTGGTCCCAGTTTGTAGAACCAGAATGTTGTGCTCAGGATATGGCTACCTCCTCACTTAGCCGACCACTTCATGTGTCTGACAGAGTGGGATCTATTTCACAAAGGCTTACGCCACCATCTGCCCCTGCATCCGTACAACCTGTATATTTCTGCCAGTGAGATGACTGGTAGCTCTGGTCGCTGTCTGAAGCTGGGGAAACCGCCCAGGAGGACCACACACACACACACCCCCACCCCCACGCTGCAAGGAAAAAGTATGCCAGAGACCCAGTCACAGACCCTCCAGCATCGTGTTCCATCTGACCCTCAGAATCATCCACTGAAAGACAACTTTACAGTGTTATAAAACAAAGCAGCACTTCACACAACATTCATTCAGACTGTGTGATTCAAGAATGCACCAATCTAGGCTAAACACTGGCTTTACAAAAGGAACAAACAAACTGATTTGATCTGTTTTACATCACGCCTTTTTCAAAACAAAAGGCAAACACCAATTCCAAAAAGCTGATAGAAGGCCAGCTGAAGAGGCCTTGTACTCTCTTTTCCCCTCTCCTGTAGAGTGTTTGGCCTGAGAATGGAACAAGCTTCCCAAATAACAAGTTGCACATCAAGGACTATTAGACAGTTCCCACTCAAGGGAACCTCTATGTTCATATGCAGTATACCTTGAATCACCAGGTGCCACGAACAAACAACAAAGGGTAGCTCTTTTCTCCTTTGCTTTGTTTATGAGCTTCTATGAAACATCTGGCCAATCGCACTCATGGAGACAAACCTTCGGCCTATTGAACCACATTGATTTATATGTTTGGTTGTTTTTTTGAATGCAAGGACTTTAGTCATTTACACGCATTTACTTTGATGAATTCTATATTATATATATATTATACATGTGCACATGGAGAAAGCAGACAGTAATTTAAAGCCAAAATGTGCTGGGCAGACTTTGACATAACGGAGTCTGACAATCTAATGTTTCAGGCCCCGCAGAAATTCGTGTTCCAGTGCGTTTAGAAACAAAGCACGCTCACTGCGTGCAGCTTCTTCTCCAATGTGGGGAGCAGGGCAAGAGCTTGCCTGGGTCTTTGAGCAGAGTAGGAACACAGGAAGCCATCTCTTTCTGTTATTATTTCTAACATGGTAGTAAAGAGCATTGCGCTGGCATAGAAGATGACAAACCTTACCCGGAAGGGGCTTTAACAGTATTAAAAGAAAGAGTCATGAAAACAGACCCAGGGCAGAGAAGCAAAAAATAGCACATAAGCAGAACAGTCACGGAGGGCAATAGATTCACAGCTTGTTAGACTGGCCGGAAACGAAGGCATACCCGCCAACAGGGAGACGTGCAGCAAGATCAGAAAGATATAACGGCAGCCTCCATCTACAGAGGCAGCAAACGCCCGAATACCAGTGCTAGGAGGCCTCAGCCTCTATGTCTTGTTTGTGTGGCCCTCCAGGGCAATTGGTTGTCTGCTGTGTGAAACAGTGTGGTGGACTAGATGGACCAGCGGTCTGATCCAGCAGGTTCTACATGTTCTTCTGTGATAGAAAATGATCATAGAAAATGATGACAGGTAGGGTGGAAAGGAGCAAGAGGGGACTCTGCTGGTGCCCATTCCACTGTATTTTGTAGCTGTAGAGGGCCCAATTGTATTGGTTACATTTTTAGGATGCAGCATAGAAGGCTTCAGCTCAGTGGCAGCTCAACAGGACCCACGGCTCCCCCCCTGGGCTGCTACCACCCACCTCTTCTGTCCCTGCTCAATAGCCCAAGCGGCTAACCTTCCTTTGCTTCTGATTCCCCAGTGGCCAGCTGCTCATGTCTAACAGGGCTTCCAGATAGGGTTGCCAGTTCTGGGTGGGAAAATACCTGGAGATTCTGGGGGTAGAGCCTGGGGAGAGTGGGGTTTGGGGAGGGAGCTCAGCTGGGATGTGACACCACAGAGCAGCCATTTTCTCCAGGGGAACTGATTTCTGTCATCTGGAGATCAGCTGTAATACTGGACGATCTCCAGGCCCCACCAGGAGGTTGGTAACCCTCTTGCTGAGCCTCACTGTGCTGTGTTTCAAGAGGTTCCGGGTACAAGAAGGGAAGAACTTAATGGCTCCAGTGCGGGGCGGGGGGGGGGAGGTAGGCAGAAGCAAGGATAAGACAGTGGTGGTGGTGGTTTACCCTCTGAGCCATCTTGAGAAGCCACTGCCCTGGCCATTTTATAGGACTAGTTCTGATTCAGCTGAGAAGCTGTGATGTTATGCAGCAATGGAAAAATCCACAATCCCCATCTGAGTATGACCTGATTCCAAAAGGTAAGTTGGGCCCTTCTAATTATTAGCAGCAGGAAACTGGGACTCGGCAAGGAAGATAGCAGAAGGGGCATTTTATGGAGAAACAGTTGCTATCATCTTTTTTCCCAATAGGCCATTAATGGGGGGGGGGGGGAGCAGACTAATATAAAACAGTATGATTGGACTGATCTGAACAAGTAGTATGATGGTAGGGAATAAGTGTTTACAATTACTGTCTATGCTTTTAATAAAAAACATTATTTATGAAGACTAGCCCCTGTGATGCATTCTGGGAGTACTTCAGTCCTGAGGGACTGCCTCTACAAACTTGCATACGAGTTTAGGATGGTCTCTCACTGGTGTGAACATCCTCAGTAACTCCAGTCCTTTGGGGATGGCCTACTGCGGGAAGTGCCGGAGGGCTACCCTCAAGGGCCCCCTTTCGCAGGGCTGCCAAGCAGTCTTCTTTTACTGGACCTTGCCAGGTGGATTGGCCCTGACTTTATTTGTGGCACTGAACAAAGACCAGTCTCCTGAGCAGTTCATTTCAGTGATGGCATCTGCATTTTAGTGCAGCTTTTTATAATATGATGCCCTTACTTCATAAGTAGGACCTGCTGAATCAGACCACATATCCATCTAGTCCAGCCGTTTGTCTCACAGACTGGATGACCAGTTGCCCTGGAGGGCAAACAAGGCATAGAGGCTGAGGCCCTCACCTGTTGCCTCTTTCCAGCACAGGTATTCAGAGGCCTGCTGTCTGGAGGCTCCCTTCAGTCACCATGGTTAGTAGCCACTGATGGACACCTTCATGGATATGTCTAATCCTCTTCTAAAGTGATCTGTGCTTGTGGCCATCACTACCTGCACTGGCAATGAATTCCACAGATTAAATATTTGTTGAGAAAATAATCACAGAGTCACAGAGCTGGAAGGGGCCATACAGGCCATCTAGTCCAACCCCCTGGCTCCATGCAAGGTCAGCCTAGAGCATCCCTGACATGTGTTTGTCCAGCCGCTGCTTCAAGACTGCCAGCGAGGGAGAGCTCACCACCTCCCAAGGCAGCCGACTCCACTGTTGCACAGCTTTTGTCTGTCCTGAACCTATTTCTCAACAACTTCACTGGGCACCCCCAAATTCTAATATTATGGGGGGGAGAAGCTCCCTCTGGCCACTTTCTCCATCCCACGCATAACTTTATAAACCTCTTCCATGTCGCCTCTTAGCTGTCTTTTTTATATACTAGTCCCAGACTCACCAGCCTTTCCCTTTAGTTTCATATAAGGTGCCCCAACCCCTTAACCACCTTGGTTGCTCTCCTTTGTATGTCTTCCAGTTCAGTAGATTTTGGAAGAAAGAAACAAACCCTTGTGTGTGTGGTAACCTTTTTGGGAAAGGATCCTGGAAATGTTTTTGCTGGTTATGCTGGGGGTAGCTGTTTTACTTTCATGGGTTTGTTTTAGTTATTTGCTGTTTATAACGTACAAGAAGCGGGGACCCGCGATACTCGTGGGGGGGGGGGGGGAAGGAGTTCCACATCAAGGAGGAGGAAGCACCTGAAAGTGAGCTTTCTCCCCTGCCGCCCCGGCACCGATGGCGAGGCCCGGGCCCACTGATCTCCCCCCCCCATGGGCATCGGTGGCAAGGCCTGAGTGGCTTTCAGCTGCCCCCTCATCTGGTGATGAGGCCTGAGTGGCTCCCAGCTGCCCGCCCGCCCGCCACTGAGATCCCAGAGTGTTCTCTGCACATTTATTTATTTATTATTATATTTATGCCCCGCCCTCCCCGCAAAGCAGGCTCAGGGCAGCTCACATGCTTAAAATGCCTTTACAAGTACATAAATAGTTAATAACAATATAAAACCAATAAAACATCATTAAAAATGCATGCACAGGGAACACTTTTTTACTTTTGGGGGGATTTAAATATCCCCTGTATAGTTTTTTAAAGTTTTCAGATTTTTCTGCACACCTGGGGATTGCCTCAAGTGTGCAGGAAAATCTCTCTGCCCTCCAAGTGCCCCCGATGTGCGGATTTATATATCTGCATGCATAGAGGACACTTGGCTATTAGTACTGTCAGCTAGGCTGCCATAAAGAAGGTGAGGAAGTTGACACTGGTATGCTAACTTTCGATTCTCTTCTAGCATTTGTCTTTGTTTTGATAAGGCCTCTGGTTTCTCTTGTGAGTTTCCCGCTGGGAACTAAGGGCCATTATTTTCCACACGAATGTAACCTGGCATTCACTGGCTTGTAGCCATCTGACGACCCGAGTTTGAACCCTGTATAAAATCCCATTCCCACTTTTCTTCTGTAGTCTTTAACACAGATAGTGTTTAGAGCAATGCAGTAACCTGACCAATAAACTGATCCTGTTTAAGGAACGTTGTTGAGAGCTGATTACTGGGGACTCTGACAAGCAGGGGTCATTTTGAGCAGGAGCTCAGGGGGAGCTCATCTCCGGGAGTTGGTGCCAGCCCCCCACCCCTGCATGGGGGAATGCCTGCTTGTGTCACGGCTGCAGCAAAATGACCCCGTCCCCTGGAAAGGTCCTTGTTCCTCCGACCAGCCTTCTGAAGGCTCCAGCCACCACTGAAGCTCTCCTCCCAGAATAGTATTTCTGAGGCTTGGATTAGTAGCTGTCCTCCCTCTCTCTCTCTCTCTCTCTCTCTCTCTCTCCCCCTTCCTTCCTTCCTTCCTTCCTTCCTTCCTTCCTTCCTTCCTTCCTTCCTTCCCTCTCTCCCTCCCTCCCTCCCGACATACTTCCAGTGATGTCAGGTGGTGTAGCATATCCAAATAAGTTATGCTAATGGGTTATGCTAATAAGCTCCTGCACCTCTTTTTCTACGAAATGACCCCTGCTGACAAGTATATAGATTATTCAAAGATGCTGAGAACCAGTGTAGCGTAGTGGTCATAGAGTGTCAGACTATGATCGGGACTCCAACCAGAGTCTGAGTCCCCACTCTGCCATGGAAGCATGCTGAGTGACCTTGGTCCGGTCACACACTCTCAGCCTAACCAGCCTCACAGGGTTGTTGTGAGGATAAAATGAAGAAAAAGAGAATAATGCCAGCCGTTTTGGATCACAGTTAGGGACAAAGGCAGCGTATAAATGAAGTGAATTTTAAAAATGTATGGCACCTATGTGGTTTGGTAGGCAGGATGTGAATATTTGAAAGCCAAAAAACCCACACTAATTAAGAGGTATTCAAAACAAAATGGCTGCACCTGCTTTTTCATAGGATGCTTGTTTATTTTAAAGGGTACCCAAAAGGAAGCCTGTGTCAAATTTTCAGACTTGTCACCCTGATATTGGGAGCTAGCAAGAAGCAGCAGCCCTAGCGGAGAGTTTAACATGAATGCTTTATAGCACAACTGGGGTAGAGGCAGAGTGAAATATTGCTACGCCTGTAGAAACGTCGGGCAAAGAAAAAAGCCAGTCACCCGTGCAAAATTAGCTCGACTGACCAGCTGAGAACTGACAGCGGTGTCAACTATAAAAGCAGCTGAGACAGCAGACTTTGGGAAATTTGAATATGAAAAGGAAAAGGGGGGGGAGGAGAAATTGTGCCATAGACACCGACATATACATTTGCTGGCAAAAAATAAAAGGCTGTGTGTGGCAGTGGGGGTTGGGGGGGGGGGGACTGGCAATTTGCTATCAGAACAAAGGAGCAAACATCAGCTCCAGGAGAGTATATACAGATACAAGCAGGGAGTACCTGTTTGAGAATTCAGGGGGCTGGGAACGAACAGCTACCCAACAGAGACTTCCAACAGATTTCACACTGCTAGTCATTTTGCAAAGGGAACTAGAAGACTCGTTGTAACCCTAGTCAAAAGAGCTCATGTGCCAGCTGGCTGTGGGCAGATGGCACAGGAAACCCCACTAATGCAAAAATGTATGCTATTTCCTTTTCTCCTTCAGCAACACTACAGGTGAAATCTGAAAGAGGCTGTCAACCATATTGCGCAACACTTCTCCTGTTACATCCTCCTGCACACCTGATATTTGCAAAGCATTCTGGCTGCATTACTTTTATCCTTGGAGAACAAACATTTAACGCTTTCTAGCTGCAGACCACAAATGGGGTCCCCACTGAAGATTTATTGGCCAGTTGGTTTTTTTAAAATGGCATGCCATCTTTGTACCCATACCAACCTCTGAGGCAGCTCATGTTAAATTAAATAATTATCAAATAATTACATTCAGCAATCAAATCATTAACATTAACTAGCCCTCCTTCTTTCCAAAAGTTCCTCCCAAATGTGACTATTGGGCCTCCTCTTGCCTCCTCCTCTGCCCTCCTTAAAGCTCCCATCAACAAAATCAGTTCCACAAAAAGCTGGCAGCCTTTAAGAATTACAGATGGGGAAGAAGAGCCTTCCCCTCCCCTGGGCCACAAATCGAAGCAAAGCTCCGCAGCGGCTGTCTCTTCCTCTCTGCTGTGGCTTGGAGTAGGTTGGCTTGACAAGACAAAATGGGTCTTTCCTCAACCCAGATATTGTGGCTGCCACTGCCGGTTTTTAAAACTGTTGCTGGCCTGGTGTAAGTGGTCCCAATCCAGAGGAAAACCCTGATGGGCTGAATTTAGCTCCAGGGATAACAGTTCCTTTCCTAGATGTGCAATACGGAAAAGGAATCAGCACAGAAAGTTTTAGTCTAGCTCTATGGCTTACACCAGAGCCAAGGAGTTCTGATGTCCATTAAGAGTAGGGGCTATTCCTAGCTGAAATCACTAATTTCAGTAAAAATAGGCATCTATTTTACATTTAACACAATGGGGGAGAACTGAAGCCACTCTTGGGGAAAGTAATGGCTCATCACTTAATGTACCTTTAAAGATCGAATTAAATACTAATTAAATGGTGAGCCACTACTTCCCCCCAAGAGTGGCTTCTCTTCCCCTCCTTTATATGAACTGTTAAATAGACCCCTATCTTCAGTTATATTAATAATGCAGATAGGGTAATGGAATTGTCAACCAGCCCATCTATGAAATGACTTTTCCAAGCTTCCTGCTTTAATATAGCTGGGCTGAAATCAAATCAATCATACAAAAAATTGATAAAACATCATCTTCATTTAAGAGACCAAAGTTTCAAAATATTTATAAGGCAACATTTTCGTTAGTTTAGTTCTGTTTTGGGAAGAAGGCTGTTTTTCTGTTCTAAGTTAGGCCAAAAACTTTGAAAGAAACAGACCACATGCCCTGCAGCATCTTTTTTCACAACAGGAGCTGGTTTCTGAGTAAACGTGGACAGGATCAAGTACACAAAGCATTTGCCTTATTATCTGGCACGCTGGTAAAGGCAGCAACAAACTCTCAAATTAAAAATATATTTAAAACTAGCAATCTCATGCACAGCAAAAGACAAATCCGTAAAATTCATACAAACATTAACTGAACTAAAGCCAGGGGTCATTTTGAGCAAGAGCTTGGGGGAGCTCAGCTCCGGGAGTTGGTGCCAGCCCCCTCCCCCCCCGCGCGGGGGAATGCCTGCTTGTGTCATGGCTGCAGCAAAATGACCCCGTCCCATCCCCTGGAAAGGTCCTTGTTCCTCTGACCAGCCTTCTGAAGGCTTCAGTCACCACTGAAGCTGTCCTCCCAGAATAGTGGTATTTCTGAAACTTGGATTCGTAGCTGTCCCCTCTCTGCCAGCTCTCTCTCTCTGTTCTTTCTTTCTTGCCTTCTGACATACTTCCGGTGATGTCAGGTGGTATAGCATATGCAAATAAGTTATGCTAATGAGTTATGCTAATGAGCTCCTGCACCTCTTTTTTTATGAAATGACCCCTGACTAAAGCAATGTTTACAGCTCCCTGAAGGCCAACAAGGAGAAGATCTTTTGCACCTTTAAGGGGAAAAGTGTCCTATAACCTTGGGGCAGTAACAGAAATTAGTCATAGTCAACCATGCCACTCTAAGAGAGGACACCTTCAGCAATCATAGGTTTGTGCAGCATAGATGAGTACACAAAACTGCCTAATATTAAAACCATTGCCTCTCAAAGTTACAGTCAGACCATTGCCTCTCAAAGTTAATCCAGTGATGGGCAATGTCTATCCAGGTTCTGAGGCTGAGGTCTTTCATATCACCTGCCACATGAAGATGCAAGGGATCTTCTGCCTGCAAAGCAGAGGTTCTACCAATGAGTCACAGCCCTTCCCCTGTGTGCAGGTTTCTAAAGGTTCATAGGAGCCCTTATAGTACAGTCTGTTCTACTGCCACCATTCTCACCTTCTCCTGCTGCATGTGTAGCTCAGTCTTTAAAGGCTGCTCCAAATGGTTAACTATTGGGGTCAAGAAACTTCCAAGAGAACCGTAGTTAGATTTTGTACCATGCCATTGCAAGTCCTGTGAGCCAGTAGGCAAGAGCAGCTGACCTACTGCAGAGAAGCCTCCACAAAGTGCGGCTGAGAGTCGTCATGGGGCCTCCAGACAAGGATTCCCTTTGGACTGCCCCTCAACACTCCCAGACCTACCCCAATCACTGAATAAAAACAAATCCTGTGTCCTTACAGGACCCCATGGTCCCTCAGGTCTACCAGGGCCCCAGGAATTGTGTCCCCACTTTGTCCCCTGCCGCTCAACAGCCTTTTTTCCACATGACTGAAGTTCAGATGAGCCCTCATGTGTAAAACAGCTTTATATGTAAAATAGGTTCCAGGAGAGAAAATATATATACTTTCCACAGCACCGTATACAAAAATTCACAAGTAAATTCCACACATATCACATGTTAGATGATCACTTAAAAATTCAGAGTAAAAATGTTGATGTTTGATCAAATAGCTGGCCTTGACTGTCATAGTGTAATTGCAAAGCGGCAAAATAAAATAAAATAAAATAAAGAACACCATTTGCTGTTTTAAAACACTTTGGAGGAACCATTTCTTACCAACATAGCCCCAGAAAAGAAAGTTTTCAAACTGTTGCACTAGTAAACACTGTGTGCTCATTAGAATAAAGATATTCATAATAACAGCAGGCAATTTAAAATCCCGTTCTTCAGAATAATGAAATGTTTAGTGCTCTCCAGTCCAATTTCTGTGCAAATTAATCTAGGGCAAAATGACTTGAATCTAGGTAGCTACCAAATTAGCATGCATGTCAGAAATACTTTGTTACACATGAATAATAAAAGGAAGTCAAAAGGAGACAATTTTGTTGCATTTCTATTTGGTGGAAAGGAGGAGGGAGAAGGGGAAGGTCAGTCTGAATTCGCGGCAATACTTACTGATCCTTTAGCCAATCCTTCACAAAAGGGATCTCGAAGAATTCTACAAATGGTTCATCTCTCCTCTTTGGGTTGCGACTGATAATTTCACCATACATTAAAAGGAGACATCATTTAAACATTTATATAAAGCACAGAAGTCTCAATTTGTATAAACAAATTGCACTATTTGGAATGTTTAATGTTTACAACTGTAACTGACTTACTTATACAACCATTCAGTCAGGAAATCAAGGGCGATAAATTTTGTTCTTTTTCTCTAAAAGACAAAAGGTGACAATAAACATGAGACAAATTACTAGGGATCGGTGAGTTAATCTACATCAGCAAGACAGCTTCAGTCTGATAATAGCTTACAGCTCAATGTAGACTGTACTAAACCATGATTAAGGAGGCTGAACTGTTTATTATATTTTTACACCTAGCCTTCCTCCAAAGAGATGAGGACAGTTACAAATGCTGTCCTCAGTTCTGCCCTCAGAACAGTTCTGTAAGGCAGACTATGCTGACTGAAAGCAAGCGGCACCTTCCACTGCACACTGGTGTGATCATCAGCAAATCCCCAACAGCGATGGCTTGAGGTACCTGTAGCCACTTGTAGGAAAAAGGGTTTCAGGGCCACCATTATGATCAGAGAGACATGCAGCTCATTCCTAGGCAAGTAAGAAGGAAGTCCCGCTGAGTTCAGTGGAACTTAGTATTGTTAAAACAGCACTGCAACTTTGGGAGCAAAGCTACATGTTATATTGTTCAGCCATAGCAAAGTTCTCTTTTCAGATGTAAAGACAACTGAGAAGAGAGCTTTATTACAGCCAAACCAATACAACATGTAGCTTTGCTCCCAAAGTTGCAGTGCCATGTTAACTTAGAGTCAATTTGCAAGGGAGAAGGGAAGGGGGGAATGGGAGTGTTTAACTACTGCTTTCCCAAGATTCCCTCATTCCTCAAACTAAGCCACTTTTAACCCTGCCAATATTCTAGATCCAGGTTTACCTTTCTAAAGCAAGTCTGAAAACCCAGGGGATAAAAGCTTCCTGGGGGGTGGGCCTTTTAGTGGGCAAATGACAGCGGGAAGAAGGATTAAGCTATCCTTTCCCTCCTGTGTTTTCTCCAGTACAAATCACCTCCTCTGAAGGGTGCTTTAGAAGGGAGACAGGGATGGAGGGGACTTCTAATATGCACAGCAGCAATGCAATGTGACCCCAAGTATATATGGCATAATTGCTCCAAATTCAGACCTACAAATCTGCCCTATAAAGACCTTCGACTGGAACCATTGGTCATCTGACATAAGCATTCAAACTGACACAGATGTTCAGAACTACAGTAAGTAATATGAACTATTGCTGTGTCCTCTCCTGGATCTCTCTCTCCAGAAGGTCCTTCCACAAATGATGGCAATGATAACTGAGAAAGGGGAGGAACAGCACCTCCTAGAGGAGCTACCAACTAGCACAAGCCATTGTGTGTTCCATCTATATACTTTTTCCCAAGGATATACTCTGTGCGGATATCTAAATCTGCACGGAGGGGGCACTTGGGACACAGAGAAATTTTTCTGCACACTTGGGGGACTCCCCAGGTGTGCAGAAAAATATAAAAAGTCTAAAAAACTATAGGGGATATTTAAATCCCTCGAAAAGTTAAAGAGCATTCCCTGCGCATGTGCAGGGAACACTCTTGGAACTCTGTGGTGGCCCGGCAACTGGGAGGCGTCCAAGCCTCACCACCGGTGCCAGGGGGCAGGAGGGGAGATCGGTGGGCCCGGCAGCTGGGAGGCGTCCAAGCCTTGCCGCCGGAGCCGGGGGTGGGAGGGGAGATTGGTGGGCCCGGTGGCTGAGAGCTGCTCAGGCCTCACTGTCAGAGCTAAGAGGTGGGGGGGGGGATCGGCAGCCTGGCACCTGAGAGCTGATTGGGCCTTGCCGCCGGGAGGTGTGAAGGGGAATCGGTGGCCCGGTGGTTGAGAGCTGCTCAGGCCTTACCACCAGTGCCGGGAGGTGTGTGGGGGGGGGGGGGAGCAGACTTGCCTGCAGAGCTGCAGCCGGCCCTGGGTGGGTCTGGCAGCTGCAGGGGAGCCTGGGGAGAAAGTGTGTGTGTGCGCGCATATGGTATGAAGATCCCCCCCGCGCGAATACTGCAGGTGGGCGACACTTCCAAGCTTTATAAATGCATAGCAGCTGGAACCCGGGTCTCCTCAGTGTAAGGCCAGAACTCTGTCCACTACACCACACTGGGTTTATTTTGGGTTCCAGTTCCAGTAAAGCCTGGGACGGTCTACTCTAGGAACCAAACTGGCCTCTATGGTGTTTTAGGTGCTGCCAGAGTTTCTAAGTAGGGAAAAGGTGAGCCTGTCTTTGGCACAGCTGTCCTGGGCTGAGCAAACCCGGGGATGTACACACAGGAAACCTCTGTACAAAACGTATCGTCAGACAACAGATGGGTTTCAAGTCATTTTTCACAATGCCAATAATTTCCCGTTCTTTACCACATTTGTTTGATACCCTCGGAGACAACAGTGTGCATAATTATGCTAATATCTTGATGAATTGCTCCCTTCTTTTTTTTTAAAGTCACTAAAAGTTACAGCCTTATTTTTCTCCTCTTTGCAAACTGTACTTGAATCTTCAGATTGTTTAGCAGAAGACACTGCGCAAGCAGCAAGGGCCAGGCCTCTGCTCAACACCCCCCCCTCCCAAGTAAGTAGCCACAGTATGGAATAGGCCTGCTGCCTCCACCTTTCAGGTCATGCCCCCCCCCCCCCCCAGCTGCTTCAATGGTGCCACAGAAAAGGAGGTTGGCAGAGACAGACCAAATGTATTAAACTCGTTTCAGCCCATACCAGCCCATACCAATCACCGGGCCCAGATGGCATACATCCGAGAGTTCTGAAAGAACTCAAATGTGAACTTGTGGATCTCCTGACAAAATCTGTAATCTTTCCTTAAAATCTGCCTCCATTCCTGAGGACTGGAAGGTAGCGAATGTCACTCCCATCTTTAAAAAGGGTTCCAGAGAGGATCCAGGAAATTACAAGCCAGTCAGTCTGACATCAATACTGGGTAAGTTGGTGGAAATTGTTATTAAGGAAAAAATTAGTAGGCACATTGATGAACAGAAACTACTGAGGAAGACTCAGCATGAGTTCTGTAATGGAAGATCTTGTCTCACTAACCTGTTAGTGTTCTTTGAAGGAGTAAACAAACATGTGGACAAGGGGGACCCAATAGATGTTGTTTACCTTGACTTCCAAAAAGCTTTTGATAAAGTTCCTCATCAAAGGCTCCTAAGTAAGTCATGGGGTAAAAGGACAAGTCCTTTTGTGGATCAAAAACTGGCTAATTAAAAGGAAACAGAGAGTGAGTATAAATGGGCAATTTTCTCAGTGGCGGGAGGTAAGCAGTGGGGTACCGCAGAGATCAATACTCGGTCCGATACTTTTTAACTTGTTTATTAATTATTTGGAGTTGGGAGTAAGCAGTGAAGTGGCTAAATTTGCAGATGACATGAAGTTGTTCAGGGTGGTGAGAACCAGGGAGGATTGTGAGGAACTCCAAAGGGATCTGTCGAGGATGGGTGAGTGGGCATCAACGTGGCAAATGGGGTTCAATGTGGCCAAGTGCAAAGTGATGCACACTGGAGCCAAAAATCCTAACTATAAATACATGTTGATGAAGTCTGAACTGGCGGAAACTGACCAAGAGAGAGATCTTGGAGTTGTAGTAGATAACTCAATGAAAATGTCAAGACAGTGTGCGCTGCAATGAAAAAGGCCAACTCTATGCTGGGGGTTATTAGGAAGGGAATTGAAAACAAATCAGCCAGTATCATAATGCCCCTGTATAAATCAATGGTGTGACCTCATTTGGAGTACTGTGTACTGTTCTGGTCACCACATCTAAAAAAAGATATTATAGCATTGGAAAAAGTGCAGAAAAGGGCCACTAGAATGATAAAAGGGTTGGAACACTTTCCCTATGAAGAAAGGTTGAAGCACTTGGGGCAATTTAGCTTGGAGAAACGATGGCTGAGGGGTGACATGATTGAGGTTTATAAGATTATGCATGGGACAGAGCAGGTCGAGAAAGAAGTACTTTTCTCTCTTTCTCACAATACAAGAACTCGTGGGCACTCCGTAAAATTGATGAGCAGTCGGGTTAGAACAAATAAAAGGAAGTACTTCTTCACCCAAAGAGTGATTAACACATGGAATTCACTGCCACAGGAGGTGTTGGTGGCTACAAGCATGGATGGCTTCAAAAGGGAATTAGATAAACATATGGAGCAGAGGTTCATCAGTGGCTATTAGTCACAAAGTATAGATAGGAACTCTCAGTCTGGGGCAAGTGATGCTCTGTATTCTTGGTGCTTTGGGGGGGGGGGCAACAGTGGGAGGGCTTCTGGTTTCCTGGCCCCACTGGCGGACCTCCTGAGGGTACCTGGTGTTTTTAGCCACTGTGTGACAGAGTGTTGGACTGGATGGGCCACTGGCCTGATCTAGCATTGGCTTTTCTTATGTTCTTAACCTCATTTATTAAACTTTTCAACTCAAGTTTGATAGCATGCAGGTTTTCTGGATGAAGAGGGGAGTGTTATGAGAGGGGCCATGGCTCATGGGTACAGTTCATGCCTGGCATACATCAAGCCCCAGGAATGCCCTGACTGGATAGCCCACACAAGCCCGATCTCATCAGATCTCAGAAGCTAAGCAGGGCCAGTCCTGGCAAGTACTTGGAAGGGAGACCTCCAAGGAATACCAGGGCTGAGATGCAGAGACAGGTTATCAAGCCAACTCTCTGAAATGTCCTAGCCCCACTAGGGGTCACTAGAAGTCACCATGACTTCCAGGCAGGCACGCGTGCGCGCACACACACACAAATACTCACCCCCCTCAAAAAAAAAAAAAGCCCCAGGTACAATCCTCCTAGTAAAGGGGCTAATCTGACAGGTGTTGGGAAAGACAGGGAGAGGCTGTGGCTCAATGATAGCGCATCTGCTTGGCATGCAAAAGACCCCAGGTCCATCCCTGACATCCCCAGTTAAAAGGACCAGGCAGTAGCTGATGTGAGATCCTAGACAACTGCTTCCAGTCAGAGTAGACAATATTGACCTTGGTGGACAAGTGGTCTGATTCAAGATCGCTCTCTGCCCAAGACCTTGAACAGCTGCTGCCAACTAAAGTAGACATGACTGAGCTAGATGGCCAATGATCTGGTAAGAAAGTTCCCTTTCCCCACCCCCCTTTTTTGTAATGATCTTAAAGACCAGTGGCTGCAGGATGTCTCTCACAATGACTATTCTCCTGCAAAGCCCCACCTAGACTGTTATGGGCTGTTGCCACTTCTGCCTTCAGTGATGGGAGAGGCAAATGAAAGATCTTTCTCCATCTTGCTTAAAGGTCAACAGTTCTTGCAGAATTCTCAGGCTGGTCACTACAGGAGACGGGCTTATCTGTCCCACGGTTCAGTTAACGCTGCCTTCCATAGTCCCTTCAGAGCATGACTGCTTATCGTGCCCTCCAGTCTTAGGGCACGTCTGCAAGGGATGTTTGGGTGGTGGAGGGAGGGCTCAGATGTGGGTCTAAAAGGGAATGGCAACGGAAACTACCTGTCTACAAAGAATAAATAACACACCGTACCTGGGTTATTCCAAGATGAACCACAAATCTTCCTCCAAAAGGATATGCCTCAGTTCTGATGACCTGAGACAGTGGTTAGATTTCACAGGAATATGTGACCTCCTTCCATAAAAATATTGGTCTCCTTGCCATGAAAATCTAGATTTCCATGGTTCTCATGGTGTTTTAGTTCAGTATTTCTATGCTCATTGCCACACTGCATCCAAATCCTGCCTTGAATTTCAAAAACATCTCTTATTGGTAGTAGCCAAGTCCCCAGCATAGAAAAGAAGACCTTCTCCTAAGGACCTACTTGTCCTGGGGGTTTTTTTTTGGGGGGGGGGGGGAGTTTCCTGAAAAGCCTTTCTGTGTTGCCAATCAAAAACAACTCCACATCCTGTTATTAGCCCTGAAACGGGAAAGGCTGTGGCTCAGTCGAAGAGCCTCTGCTCTGCATGAAGGAGGCCCCAGGTTCAGTGCCCAGCATCTTCTGTTAAACTGACCAGGCACTGGGTGATGTGAAAGACCTCTGCCTGGTACTCTGGACACCCACTGCCAGTCTGAGTCAATACTGACTCTGGACCACTGATCTGAGTCAGTATGAGGCAGCTTCATGTGTGGAAGAAGAGACCAGCAAAATGGTTCCCCCCCACCCCACCCCGGTGAAACCGTGTATGCGTGTGTGTGTTTGTCTGTATATCATCCAGTGTCTTACCTAATTGGACTCCACTGACCTAGCGATTTTTCTGCTCCCTGAATATGAAGAGAACACCTGAAATCTGGACTATGGCCTGTTGAGACCACCAAACAACCCCCTTGACACTCACACATTTATCTAATATATTGAACTTTTAAGCCAGATTTTATGGTTTGTAACCCATTTGGCAAGCCATCCTTGGTTGAACAGTGGTGCATAACTATAGTAAATAAACAGGGTTTTCTACATAAAACAATAATAGTTGAGGAGATCATTTTGCAGAACGTACACAGCAGTGATACTGGGCTGCTGTAGTAGTAATTAAACAGCAGGTGTCACTTTGAAATGCATTTCAAACACAAAATACTCCTAAACACTCTGGTGATTACTGCTTAGAAATATTATTTTTAAAGGGGAAGGAGGAAGAGAGGAACATGCCATTAATAACTATGTCTTAAGTATGATAAGCCAGTGAGAAAACAAAACAAAAAAAAAGCAAGGAAAAGAAATACAATAGTAATGAAGACTTAATAAGGTTTGCTTCTAAGAAACCCATCATCAAACCTACAGGGATCCACAATTTCAACTGTGTAATGAAGTATGCTAGAAAAAACACTGCAGCTGCATTTGCACTTCTTGAAATGCTTAACTGGCCAAGATCCAGGTGAAGACAGAAATAAACATTCAGCTTTTCCTTACGGTGCTCTAACATGAGGGAGCTGGAAGGAATGCACCCAGTATCCACAATCCAGGCCTGGATGATGAGGACTATTATACTGACGATGACCAAGGTCCATCTAGTCCATCGTTTCCATTATCTAAAATATTGCATTTTATCCCAATTCAGGGCACTATGCACGGCTCCCCACCATGCCCTGCCTCCATTTGATCCTTACAACTGTTGGATATTGTAACTCTGCATGCAAGAGGATCTGGGAGGGAAAGGGTTAAGGGAATTCTCTCACTCGAGTACACTTGGCAGTTGGTCCCACTCTCTCATCAGTTATATGTTGAGCCTCTTTTGCTGTTGCGTGCCTTCTAGTTCATTTTATATAGGACCTCTCTTCTTCTCTCTCTTACCTGGGCTTGGAGCTGTAGAAAGTTAACCTTTTTGAAGTTAGTCTGTTCACAATAAGTTAAATGTACCTACATGAATATGTCATATAAGATGAGCCAGAGAGCCAGTTTGGTGTAGTGGTTAAGAGTGGTGGACTCTAATCTGGAGAACCAGGTTTGATTCCCCACTTCTCCACATGCAGCTGCTGGCATGACCTTGGGTCAGTCACCGTACTGACGGTGACACCTTCGCAGGAATGCACTCAGCTGGTGTTGTGCCAACTGTACTGGCTGCTGATCGAATACCGGATCCAGTTTGAGGTTATGGCCTTGACCTTTAAAGCCCTATGTGACCTGGGACAATAATACCTGCGGGACCGCCTCTCCCCATATGAGCCCCGGAGAACTTTACGCTCTTTCGATCAGGACCTCCTGGTAATCCTCAGCCCGAGGGATGTCCACTCAGCCTCAACCAGGGCAAGGGCTTTTTTGGCCCTTGCCCCAACCTGGTGGAACATGCCCCCACCCGACAACAGGGCCCTGAACGACCTATTGCCATTCCGCAGGGCCTGTCAAGTGGAGCTGCTCTGCCAGGATTTCAGTTGGGGTGGGGAACATTCAACCATCCTGGCCTCCTAGCTCATGGCCCTGTGCCCTGCTGCTTTAGAGAACACAAGAGGCGGGACCCGCAGTACTCACGGGGGGGGGGGGGGGAGAGAAGGAGCTCCACATAGAGAGGCAGCCACAGGTAAGCCTTCCTCCCCTCCCCCGGGCAACAATGGTGAGCCCCGGGCCCACCGATCTCCCCCCCGCTGGTTGCAACAGTGAGGCCCGCGCGACTCTGAGCTGCTGGGCCCGCCAATCTCCCTCCTGCCCCTGGCTGCAACAGCGAGGCCTGCGCAGCTCTGAGTCGCTGGGCCTGCCGATCCCCCCTGCCCCCAGTTGCAATGGCAAGGCCCACGTGGCTCTGAGCCGCCGGGCCCACAGATCTCCCCCCCGCCCCTGGTTCCAACAGTGAGGCCCGCGCGGCTCTGAGCTGCCGGGCCACCGCAGTTCCCAGAGTGTTCCCTGCGCAGGGAACACTCTTGAACTTTTGGGGGGATGTAAATATTCCCCCAAAAGTTTTTTTTACTTTTCAGATTTTTCTGCCCCCCAAGTGCCCCACCCACGGATTTAGATATTTGCACGGAGGGGGCGACTTGGCTATTAGATATATAGATTACTTGGGCACTGGAGCTTTTCATTCACCTGACATGAGGCATGGGTGCTTTCTCATTATTGTTTATTGTGCCCTCTGTTGTTTTATTGGTTTTATCACTTTTATTGTTTTAAGAATCTTATGTTGTGAGCCACCCCGAGCCCACTCATGGGATAGGGTGGGGTATACATTATTAATAATAATAAGCCACTCTGAGAATCCAAATGAAGGGTGGGGTATAAATCCAACTCTTCTTTTTCTATTTTTGTAACTAAAATGTCTTTCTTTTGTTACCATTAGAGTCAGATCATCTTTGTAATTTGTTTGAACAGCATTTTCCCCTTAACTGGGAAACATGGAGGATATGCGATACTACATAAAGTTTCTTTGTTTCCAAAGCTATTGATTTTTTTACATTTGACCCAATGATCACAACCCTATGTAATAGGTTAGGCAGACAGAAAATAATTGGCTGAAGGTGAACCAGAATACTTCTTGACCAAGTGGCTCTCCAGTGTTCTGTTTCCAACACTGGCTAACCTGTCCCAATGTCTCTGAGAAACTCAAAATCTTATCATGATGGGGTGGCTACCTACCTTCACCTACACTGTCCAGCCTGCCAGTTAAGATCCTGCCAGTAGAGTGAGGTGGGTGGCAACCTGAAACAGGGCTTTCGTCTCCTTTGGAATGCCCCCCCCCACGTGAGGTTCACCTGATACCTACCTTAGTTTACTTTAGGCACCAAGATAAAATACTTTTTGCCCAGCCCTTTAACTAAGGGTTATTCATCTCTTTTTATGGTCTTACAGTCTTCTTCTGTCCACTAACACCAGCACAATCTGTCAAGAGCTTGGGAGTGATCTCAGATGCCTCCTTGAATATGGAGGTCCAAGTCGTGCACATTGCCAAACTGGTGTTCTTTCATCTGCACCAGGCTCAGCAACCGGCCCCCTTCATGTTGCGCTCTGATCTAGCCACGGTAATCCATGCAATGGTCACCTCCAGACTAGACTACTGTAACTCGCTTTACGCTGGCCTGCCCTTGAGACTGACCCAGAAGCTCCAACTGATCCAGAATGTGGCAGTGCGAGTTCTGACGGAAACATTACAGACAGACAGAGTGCTGCACCAGCTGCACTGGCTCCCAGTGGAATATCAAGTCAAGTTCAAGGTTTTGGTTTTGACCCACAAGGCCTGGAGCTGGCAGGGACCAACGTATCTACGAGACTGTCTCCTCTGTTATATCTCCGGAAGGGCATTGCGTTCTTTGTACATGCTGTACATGCTTTGTACATGCTGGTGGTCCTCAGCCCTAAGGATATCTTGCTGGTCTCAACCAGGGCCAGGGCCTTTTCAGTCCTGGCCCCAACCTGGTGGAACTCTCTGCTAAATACCATCAGGGCCCTGTGAGACCTTATGCAATTCCACAGGGCCTGCAAAGCAAAGATGTTCCACCAAGCTTTTGGACGAGGAAAGTGACAGCTTTCATCTCAGCTGGTACCTGTCAGTTAGCACTGCCATAAATTCTGTAGACTGCTATGATCGTTAAGAATGCTGCGTTCGTTTCATTTATCAATGCTTAAGGTTGTTCTTGTCTGTTTAATGAGCAATTAATCTTATCTTAGTTTTCGTGCTCTTTCACTTCATCTAGGTCCCGGACGGGAGACAGCAGCAGTGGCTCAGTCCCCACCTCCGGGATGCGCGGTTCACTTGCTTTGCTCACTTTGCACATGCTTATTGCTCATTAGCTTTTCTCCACTCTTATGTTTTGTTCGCCTTTCCCTCACTCACGGCCTTGAGCTGAAACCCTCCTGTTATGTGTTATATTATTCACAGGTGTTATGAGTTCCTTTGCTTGGTTTTCCTTGAGAACAACTGCCCCAAAATCTGAACAGTGATTTTCCCTGAGAACCTGTTTTGCCGTGCTTTCCTTGGGAACAGGGGGCCAGGCCAGTACATTTGGGCGCCAATAATCCCCCCAATTGATTGGTGGAGGTTAAGGGAACCATATTTCATATCAAGTATAATTATAGTTGTATTCCCATGCTTTGGCATTACTAATAGAAGAAGTGTATTTGACCAACAAGATCTTTTCTGCAAATAAGGACTTTCTGTTTAAGGAGACCGGTTGTGGACTACATCTATTGGCACAATCTCACAGTACCCTCCTCAGTTTTCCGTGCTTGTCTCGACTTCTTCCCCCCTGCTCACAAAGTGGCCGACAGTCTGTAATACGGGAACGATCAGTTAATAAGTACTAGTATTCGCCATCTGTCTTTTAAAATGTACTCTAATATGATTCTTTCATCTGATCACTGTTTTTAATGTTATTAGAGTGATGAGTTATATAGGCTGGATGTGCATGTCATGTTATCCTTTTTCATGTCCTGGCCTATTTAAATAGCTGCGTTTGTTTTCAATGGCCTTGCTTTATTTTTAATGGCTGTGTTTCAATGGCTTTATTGTTTTAATTGTAAACTGTCTTGAGCAGGTCTCCAGAGAGGCAACATATAAACTTTCTAAATAAATAAATAACATAGTAATTAAAAACACTGACTATCTCTTCATCTGTTGATCAGGGACATCCCTCCCTTCGGAGGCTTCATTCACTGTTAGTGTGACACCACTGACAGGTGTTGGAGAGGGAAGGGTCAGGGATAAAACCAGAAGGGAATTTGGAAACAGGCGGAAGTGACAGACAGAGAGCTTGGGAAACAAAGGTGAGTGAGGAGGCTGCAGCAAAGGACAAGGAGACAACAGGGCTGAGTTAGAAAGAAGTAGTAAGGAGCAAAGAGGAGAATGAAAATGGGGCCAGCCACCAGTCCTAGTAATTAAGGGCAGAGGGGCATTAGAATAGGTAGTCTGTAAACCTAGTGAACACACAGAAAGCATTCCAAGGCAGGAGCCACACAGGTTGATGCATCTTGGGTGCCCTAGCCCCCTAGGGACAACTCTATTCCTGTTATATAAAATGTACACTTTGGAGTAAATGCACAAGAAGACCTCTGGTTTAGCACAACATATAAGAATATTTTGTGTCCATTTTTCTGAAAGAGAATTGCTGAGCTAAAGATTTATTTCAGAAACAACAGCTAAAAACTAATAACTGACCTCAAAACATTTTTCTTTCTTAGCCTGATGCAACAGTTCTGTCATCCCTGGGAGCAGCACTGGAAATATAAAGTGTTCTAAAAATTCTCCTGGAGAACCTGGGCAACAAATGAACAAACTATTGTTGTTTGCTGTAAAAATAAGATCTATGCTGGACATGTGCATTTTCCAATTTAAGTTGATTTGGTACACAAAACATATAGATGTTTGGGCTCATAAATCTCTCCCCTCCTGACCTGGATAGCCCAGACTAGCCCGAACTCATCAGATCTTGGAAGCTAAGCAGGGTGAGCCCTGGTTACTATTTGGATGGGAGACCCCCAAGGAAGTCCAGGGTCATGACACAGAGGCAGGCAGTGACAAACCACCTGTGAATGTCTCTTGCCTTGAAAACCTTAACAGGACCACCATAAGTCAGCTGCGACTTGACAGCACTTTTCACCACTACATCCCTCTCCTAGCTCAAAATGGCAGAGTAATATTAAATGCAATATATTTATTGCATATATATATATATGCATATATATATATAAATGCAATATAATATTAATATTAACGTCATATTTAAAAAGGAAAACAAAAAATCCCCCAACCTGTACATTTAGACACGCCTGCTCATTATAACCTGTGCAAACACACTTAGGCTACCTCTCAGGGGAAAGGGGATCCATAAAAGTGTGCCACTGCTGGTCTGTGCCCTAAATATCCAAATATGAAGTACAGATGCTGCTAGTAGCTCAGTAACGTTACTGATGACCTTTGCAGCCTATGTGGACAATGGGTTTAATTTCTTTTTGTTCGCGGGGAGGGCGGGATATAAATCCAATAAATAAATAAATAATATGCTAATTAAAGAGTGCCGTATATATTCTTACTTACATGTTTTCAGACTGGGTAGTTTGGGTGATAGCGGTAGCACAAGGGGAGAAGGGGGCTTTGAAGGAACCCCTTCCTCAGTCAGTGCCAGTTCACCTTCACCTGCACCAAGAGGTATCAGAGTTCTATAATCCAGAAGATCCTGTGTAAAATCAAAGTGAACATCAACACCAAGGCTTTTTTTTTTTTTGGGGGGGGGGGGGGGAGGCAGCAAGACGATTTAAACCCTCAGTATGTAGCCCTAGTTGCTTAGCAAGTATTCTAAGGGTCACAAAAATGTAGAAGACTACAGAAACCATTTCTTATTATTCTCACTCCCCAAGTCATTGCCATTGTTCTATAAAAGTCAAGAATTGACTAACTAAAAAAGCTGTCTTTCTGCGACCTTATTATTTTATTCAGTGGATCCTTTGGGACTTTGAAAAGTGATTCAAGGAAGGCAGAACAATGACAGATAAATAAATAAATGTGCACAGTTTCAAGAGAGATTATCTATCAATGGAGGCCTATTTTTTAGTGTGACTGAAACATTTATAAACCGGCCTGAAGACACAAATGGCAGAATAGCAGAGGACAGTGTTTGTACATTAGAGAAAACTTTCAAAACCATCACAGATCATTGAATCAGTGTAGAACTCACTGTTTTTGCCGCATGAAGCTTTCACAGGCAACAGACACTTGAAACGGCCTGAGAGTCTTCTGGATTTGTGATTCCACTGTATAAGAATTTATGGGCTCTTCTTGCATTTGTGACAACAGGTGAAAATAACCCATGTTAAAAAACCCCAACAACAACTAGGTCTCCTCCTCCTGCTCTGCCTGTCTATAGTCATCCTTTTGATCGAGCAGGGGTGATGAAATATGCATGAATACAACAGGTAAGAGTTGTACATTTCAATAATGTTCCAATTCATACAAAATGGAGCTGGCAGGTTGAACAGGGACAGAACAAAACACAGCTTACTTTTTAATATTAAGAAGGAAGGAAGGAAGGGAACTCCACAAAGGCAATTTGGCACTGGAAAGCAGCTGCAGGGAGCTGTGTCTAGATCAGATGTGCAATACCGGGAAAGAGGAGAGTTACCTCTTGGCCCACCCACCCACCCTACCCTGGCAGGAAATACGTACTGGCATATGTCCTTGTCTGTATTGTCTACGGGGGCTTAAAACAGCTGGGGTGTGTGTGCGTGCGGTATGCTTCCAGCTGGGGAAAGAATGCTAGGGAGAAAGACTTAAACCCCCTGCCAACACTGTAGTACCAATCCAGATTGTGCATGCAAGCATATATAAACACATACACACAAACACACACACATACCAGGGTTGCTTTTAGGGCCAAACTGGAGTTCTAATCAAGGAACTCCTGTATCACATTTAGTTGTTATTCTCAGACAACTAGCCTTTCTGGGAAATTTGCAACACATGGAATATCTGACATATGCTGCAAAACATTTGTGCATTATGACCAGCGCCAGGGCTTTTTTTGTAGAAAAAGCCAAGCAGGAACTCATTAGCATAATAGGCCACACCCAACATCAGAAACTCAGTAGCATATTAGGCCACACCCCTGACAGCACAGCTCCCTCCCAGGAACAGCTTCCCCAGGTGCCCTGCAGGATGCGGGGCACATGGGGAACCCGAGGGAAGGCAGGCGGTTTAAACTGCCTTCCCTCCCTGGATTGGATTGGCTTCCCCAGGTGCCCCGCAGGGGGAACCCAGGGGTGGGGGGAGGTTGTAGGCGTGGCCAACTCAGAAGCCAGCCGGAACTCCGTTCCTGTGTTTCTGTCCCAAAATAGCCCTGACCAGAACTGTCTTGACACCTATTTGAGAATACATGACGGAAATATTATGCTACAACTTCAACAAAAGGAGTAAAAGGTTTTTCCGTGTGGGTTATTTTTACCTGAATGACAAGCACGGGCTCCTCTTTTTGTTTAATATTGTCAGGATGCTGAGGTTGCTCTGCTTCATAGTCTTTAAAAAAAAGAGGGGGAGAACCACCAGATATTTATTGATTATTTTGGAGGTCTGAATACCTCTCTCTCTGAAAACATACAGAGACACTGCTTGGGGTTGCAGAACGGGTAAGCCCATGAATGCCAAGAACCTGTTTAACAGTAAGTTAAATTTAGCAGTTCAGAATCACCGTCTTAGAGAAACAGGGTAAAGCTTCCTTTACCATTCAAAAACTATAACCACAAAGGAGCTGAGCAAATTTGGCCTGACAGTTCAGTTGACTGGAGGGTTTCCAAGAGAACTATACGTTAAAGCAGCACACATGGATGCCACCCAAATCCAGCAAGTGGTCTAGGGGTTGCAGTGTTGGTCTAGGCTGGGAAAGGCCTGAATTCATATTCCCACATGCCATGAAAATCTCACTCGGTGATCTTGGGTCAGTCATTCTTTCTCAGTTTAACCTTCCTCACTGAGTTGTTGTCAGAACAAAAGGAAAGAGAAGAAAGGTATGTTAGCCACCCTGAATTATGTGGAAGGGATAAAAATGAGATTAATTAAATTCACAGTTACTGATCAACAATAATGCAGGGGTAGGGTGGGGTCATTTGCATGCACTCTTCCAGTAACCCCTCCATCCAGGCTCTCTCTCCCCTAGCTTGGCTTATTTCTAGTCTCAGAGGCAGCTGAGTGAATGGAACAGTGCATGATGTGTGATATGGAAATGCACGAGCACGGAATTTGCTGGGGAATAATTGCCAGGGAGGGGAAGTACCCCTTTCCTGATCCTGGATCTCTCACCCCTCAAAAATATGGTTAGAACCCAGCATAGTATTTGGATGGGGGACCACCAAGTATTCCAGGGTCACTATGCTGAGGAAGGCAATGGCAATCTACTTCTGTTAGTCTCTTGCCTTGAAAACTCTATGGCATCACCATGTTTAGCTGTGACAATGGCATTTTCTGCCAAGAAGCTGGCTCCTTTAAGCAGTTTCTTGTTCAATTCAAACAGTGATTCAGGCTGAGGCCTAGAAAAGATGGAACTTTCTTTTTTAAAAATAAACTACAAAATGTTTGTTGCTTCAAAGACTCAGATAAGGGAGATAAGAGATAACTCAGGTGCCAGTCACACCACTGGGCGTGGTAGTTTCAAGGACAGGAGAATCTGGGCGAGTACAGGGCATCTCATTAGCACTTGAGCTCATGGGTGAGAAGAGATTTTGTTCAGTTGAAGTTAACAGAGCTACAGGGCATTTGGGTTAACTGGCAAACCCATCTGATTGGTTAGTAACATACCTGATTGGCCAAGTTACCTTATTTGCTGTATATTTGATGAGCTAACTAGAATCAGGCCAACACAGGGTGTATAGAAAAGATCTTTCATTCCAGTTTTGCCCTGTGTCTGGAATATATGACTTTGGGACATTTCTTGTTTTGTGTGAGTCTTACTGACCAGAGACCTTGTCTTGGACTTTAGAACCCTATTGGACTCAGTCTTCTTGGTAAAACCTGGATCCTAAACCAATGTTTGTAAATATGCCTAGTTTGGACTTATAGCTTTGTTATTTTTTATCTTCTTTGTTCACTACTCTTTTATTGACTATTTCTGCACAATTTTAAAATAAATTGATTTACTTATATTTTGTGGAGTTCTTGAGTTCAGGAGCCCTCACTGGCTGCAGCTACCAGACTGTTTTGTGCAACTCGCCTTGTAAATGTCCTACCTTATAAGGGTGACTTTATTGATCTTAGTCCTGGGAGGGCTGGAGCTTTGTCCCTTGTCCTCTGGCTGTCTAGCTAGTGGAAAGGTGCTGGTGGTGGCATTGCTCCGGAGTGTGAGGACTCACACTTCAGCCTTTTTGGTTTTGTCTTGCTTGACCGCCCCCTTCCAAGGGATCCTGGTTTGAGGTCCCTTTATACTTTCCACCACCACCAGGATCAAATACCACACCCTGCAATAAAACTAAGATCTCTTCCTATCAAATCAAAAGCCAGACAGAGAAGGTATACCTAACACCTCCTCTAAAAGCAGACACATAGGAGGAACTATGAATTTCCTGCGGCAACTCATCTCCAAAGGCTCAGAACAATTGTTACCAAGGCTTGTTTCCCTTACAAATCTTTCCTCACACAAAACAGGAACTCAAAGGATAGCCTGATTTGAGGAATGTAACTGATGTGAGGGCTCTTTAAGCCTTCTTTGCTTAGGAATGAAAAATCAGGAAGTATATGGGGGGTTGCCTTATTAATTATACTCACATTACAATAACCATAATATCTGAGCTTTTGCTGCTTTATGAGACAATAATCTAATTTCCTCCCCATGAGAATTCACTACGCTGGATTCATGAGGGAATTGGATTAGTGCCTCATAAAAACAGAGGCAATGATATTATCACTTAATTTGGTGTGTAACAAATTGGATGCTCGCCTTCTAGCTGCCCAAACCCAATGCAACTCCACTTTTGCCTGGGGTGCCCCTGGGAACAACTGAAACAAAAAGGAAATATACAATTTCATATAGCTGAAACTGGGCATTTCATCTTCTATCCCTCTGGGCTGTTAGCTGACCAAATTTCCAATTTTCATTTAAAAGAATAGCTGGGAGTTCCATAGTCATCACTCCCACATAGGTTTTCTTTGAAAATAGCATGTGAACAGAGCCCAGTTTGGTTTAGGATTAGGGCATGAGAAGAGTAGCAATTTAGCTCTTTCATGACATGAATAATACTGTTGAACTACTACTTGCTTGGCACTACAAAACCTTTTCAAGCCAGGACAATACCTCGGTGTACATGGTTTTCCATCTCACATTTTATCTTTGCAACAACCCTTCCAGGTAGGTTAGACCAGGGGTGTCAAGCATATGGCCTGGGGCGAGGGCTCTTATCCAGCCCATGAGCAATTTCTGCAATGGAGGGAAGGCAGGAGGCTGCTTGGGGTGGCGTGGGGGGTGAGCAGGCAGACGCAGTGAGGTGCGTGTGGTCAAAGCTGTCAAGAAACAGAAGGAAATAGCTAGAGGGCAGGGCTACGAGGCTGAGGTAAAACAGTGTGGGGAAATGGAGGCAAAGGCGCAGAAAGAGGAGGTATGGTGTTTTTCCCCTTCCAACCACAGCTCAGTAAGGATTGGCAAATCCACATGGGGGCTGGAGCCGAGTTGCTCGCACTGCCAAACGGCAACTATGAAGGTGGCTGGAAAGAGCAGGAGTGCGGAACAGTGATTTGCCAACAAAGGGACTGGACCAGCGGGAGCGAAATGAGGGCTAGCATGTGAATTGGGAGGCAACTGGGCTGCCTTATGCATGCCGTGACCTCCCCCCTCTCTGTTCTCAGCCCATGAGGGAAAAGGGGTTATGGGAGGACAAAAAGTACCCCTTGGAGGTTTCGGAAACAGCCCCTCTGTCAGGCCTTGCCCTCAGCCCTGCTGCTTCTGTGGGAAAGGCAGGAGGGATGAAAACTGGGGGTGGGGGGATTTGGGAGAGCCAGATTCAGACCTCCCCTCCCGAGCCAGGACCCTGTTGTCTTGGTCACCCAGGGCCAGTCGCTCAGCCTGGACCACCTCACAGGGTTCTTGTTGTTGGTGGTGAGGATGGGGCAGTGGAGGGAGAAGTCCGGTGTGCTTCCTCAAGATCCTCAAAGGTAAGATGGGGGAAGTGAGGAAACAAAGCGAGGGACCAATCGTAGTTGTGCTCAGCTGCTGAGGCTGCACGTATGGGGGGGTGTGCTAAAAAACGACCATATTTATTTGCAAGGATGATGACTCTTCTCCTAAAAGTGCTAAATACACAAAAACTAATTTGTATAGAAATGTAAGATACCACTCCTTTTATGGTATCCCTTGGGAAAAAACTAGTATTGCATATGATTAAATACATTCATTCATGCTTTTGTGGGTTCTCCAGTAAATCAATTGCTTTCACTCCTAGGAATCATTGCTTTTGGAAGTATTTTGAGTAAAAATAATATTGTTAATTGGTTCAGGTGGGTAGCCATATTGGTCTGAAGCAAAAGCAAAAGTTTGAGTCCAGTGTCACCTTTAAGACCAACAAACTTTTATTCTGGGTATAAGCTTTCGTATCTAATGAAGAGTGCATGCACACAAAGCCTTATACCTAATTGGGTCCTTTATAAAGTTTATATCTTCAGGACCTGACACTACATTTTATGACACACATGGCCCCACCCGAAGTAGTAAAATTTATGGTAGATCTGGCTCTCTTGTTACAAATGTGTTTGACACCTCTGGGTTAGAGTGAGAGAAAGTCGCCCAGAGAGTGTCACGACAAAGCAGGGGTTTGAATGCTAGTCTCCCAGATCCTAGACCAACATTCTGATCACTATACCATAATGATCCATGGAAGTCAAGACTAGAATAAAAATGTGTCTGTTTTATGGTGCCACAAGATTCTCATTCATTTTGGCTGCAACGGAACAAAACAGTTACCCTTCCAGTCTAGCCCATCTTTGCAATGTATTAAGTCAGCAGTTCTCAAAGCAAGAGCTAGGACACTTCTGTTGGTTATGGCTCTCTGGCAGGTGGGTCACAAGGCCAGAAAGGGGGGTGGGAGGAACAGGGTGAATTGGGAAAGGAGGCTCTGGGAGACTCAATGGCAAATTTAAGTTTGCCTCTATAAAGTACATAATGTCCAGGAAATACATATGGCTCCATAATCAGAGATTTTAAATTTGCTGAAGTTAAAAGCCTTATGGATTTTCCCCCCAATTCCCCACCCCCAGAAAACAAATTGCAATATTGGGAAAACCAACTGAATCCAATACTTACTTTCTTTACAAAAACATATTTTGCTGCTGTAACATAATAAAATACATTATTTATAACAGTGCAACTCTCCGCAGAGTTATGCCACTGAAATCAGGAGGTTTAGACTGCAGTAACTGCATAAGCTTGCACTGTTAGCATATAAAATTGGTCTGGTTGGCATATTTATGACATTCAAAATACAAATACAAATTTTCAACAAGCAGAACGGCAAACAAATCCAGTATAGAAAAGAGAGCGTCACACTCCTAAAAGAACTGCTATCTGAGCATATGCAAGTATGGAGTGTCTGACCAGGATCTGCGAGACCCAGGTTTGAATCCCCACTCTGCCATGGAAACTTGCTGGGTGACCCTGGGCCAGTCACACGTTCTCCACGTAACATACTTCACAGGGTTTGTTGAGAGGTTAAAATGGAGGAGAGGAGAACGGCATAAGCCATTTTCGATCCCCACAGGAGAGAAAGTTGGGGTATACATGAAATAAACAAATGTTTTGTCATAAATTACCAAGTTCAAAAAAACAGAACACAACACATTTTGTAGTAAAGAAAAGAAAGAGTGTTACTGGGGCAGAAACAGCATCATGGAGTCATAACTGGGCTAGCAGCATCTCTGGATTCTGAAGTAAACTTCATAGCACTGAAAACATCAAACCTGTCAATAGCATATGATTAAGCACATTATAAGATTATTAATTGAAGATTAAATTAATGGAAGATTAAAATTTATACAATATTTTTAAGGGCATATATTTTTGCTAGTGTAGTATAACAGGAATTATCATTAGGGAACACTGGAAACTGACCGAAGTAAAAACCCTCACACTACATATTCTGAGCGAGTAAAGCATTGCACTTCAATGAGAGAATTCCATGATTTTTTCCAGTGCTCCTCCCATTTCCTGTCAGGATTTAAAAAAAAAAATACTGAGGGAAAAGAAAGTGGGTTTTCCTCCAGAATACTCCCCGTTTCTGCCCTACGCCTTCACCTCTTCTCTCTGTGTTTAAGTACTGCTACATATTTTGCCAATACCTTTAAAATTAAAAAAACAAAAAAACAAAACACCACCCTTTGTCAGCGTCAACTAAGGTGAGATTTCTGCCTCAGGAAGTGAGAAAAGGTGAGAAGAGGGGTCCTCCTGGAAGAGGAGGGGGAGGAGGCACGCACAGGCGCACCCCCCACCCCCACCCCCACCCCCACCCCCGACCGACAGGACTGGAAGCGGCGGGGGGAGAGGGGGGGGGGGCGCTTGAGGCGAGGGGCTCCCCGACCGACCTGCGCAGATCTGCTCCCAGAGGCTGAGCGGGGGCCGGGACTCCTCGGCGGCAGCCATGCTGGGCCGCCGGAGCGGTTGCCGAGCAACCCCAAACACAGGCAGGCCGGGCGGGCGGGCGGCGCGTGGCCCGGAAAGGCCCGGCTAGGCCGCGGCGCCTTTCCTTTCCGGGTCAAGCGACAGCCGGGGGCCCTTCGTTGCCCCTTCCCTTCTCTCCGGCCGGAGCTCGAGGGGGAGGAGGGCCTGGGCTGGGCTGGGCTGGGCTGCGCGGGCAGCGGCTGCCAGGGTGAGTGACTGACGTGGGGGACCCTTTCGCTCTCCCGCCCGGGGGACCTCTTGGCGCGGGACGCCTCCGTCTCAGTCAGCGCACACGTGGCGGGGTCGGTCCCTGCATCGGGAGTCGGGACGCTCGCCAACTCTGCGCGGAGAAACCCCGGGGGTGGGGCCTGGAGAGGAGAGGGACCTCAGCCCGGGACCAGGCCGTAGGCTCCGCCTTCCAAAGCAGCCGTTTTCTCCGGGGGTCTCTAGAGCCCACTTATAATAACTCCAGGAGATCTCCAGCCCCCACCTAGAGGTTGGCAACCCTCGGGGAAGGGCGCTCTGCGTGTGCTCAGTGGCACCATCGGCTTCACAGAACTGGCCACTGAAAATGGAGGAGCGGGACAGTTCAAGGGAACACCTGTAGGGTGAGGCCCCTAACAGAACAGGTGGGGGAGGGATGGGGTCCCCCCCCCCCCAACCCTACCCACCATCAGCCAGGCGTGTTCATATATAAAACGTGAATGTAAATATGGCCAGTGTGTGTACAAATATGCGCCTTCTAAGCTGTGGAGTCTTGTGAGCAAAAATTCAATTTTGTGAGCTACTGGCATTAAAGCTGGGAGCAAGCGATTGGCTACTGCATAAATTAGTTTGCTCTGGAGCCCTCCTTCCTAGGTGGGACAGGGTTGTTTTTTAAAAAAAACAGGCACAGTTTAAACAGTCACTTCATACAGCACTATCATTTGAAGTTCTGATTATCTTTGGGGAAAGGTGCAAGGGATGGCAAAGCAACTGAGGGTCTTACAGAAGCGAAGAATGAGTCTTTGTGTGGGATGCTAGGCTCCCTTTGTTTTCTGAGGAGGAGTGACATGAACCTGGGATCAGGCCAAAGAGTTCAGCATTCTGTTCCCAGTACTGGGTGGTCTCATATTTCTCTGCTGTCTGTCTACTAGTAACTGGTATTCAGAGGTATACTGCCTTTGCAAGCGGAGGTTCAGTTTGGCTATTTTGCTTAACAGCTGTTGATAGATATGTCCTCCATCTTCTGTTAAATATAAAAGCCTCCTCTCCATTAAAGCAATTGCACCTGCCACTTTCCTCCAGGGTCCTGAGGGTGGTGTTGATAGGTCTCTCCTCACCCATTCTGTTCTTACAACAATCCAGTGAGGTAGGCTGGGCTAAGAGCATGTGAGGTTGACTGTCCTAGGGTCAATCCCAATATTTTATGTTTAGTTCCCCAACTAAACATAAAACACTCTTCTCCATATCTATTTGTAGAAGGTAAATGGTGCTCACGTTTGAGCTACAAAACCTAGAAGACAAGCCTTAATTGTGGACACCATCCAACTATGCCAGAAGCACACACTGAGTTTTCCGACTTGAGGCAGCTGGTAGAAATTGGGTTGGCTGGAACTTGCTATTTGCAGTGGGAGAGTGCTGTATCTGAAGGAGTGAACAGTGTCTCACGAAAGCTCATCTGCTGCCACAAATTTTGTTAGCCTTTAAGGTGCTACTGGACTCTTTTCTACTGCTGCAGATGGACGAATACGGCTACCCATCTTGTTCTATCTCAGAGGGAGGGGGCACTGGTGCTCTAATAAGATGGTGTTATTTTATTTTTTTCCCATTTATTTAAGTCATGCTAAGGCTCAGCTGGACCTGGGTAGGCTAGCCTGGTTTCATCAGATCTCGGAAGCTAAGCAGAGTTGGCCCTGGTCAGTTTTTGGATGGGAGACAACCAAGGAAGTCCAAGGTTGCTGTGCAGAGGCAGAGAGTAGAAAAACCATCTCTGCGTGTTTTTTTTCTTGAAAATGCGATGGGGTTAATGGAGCAAAAAAAGGGCTCTGCTTGGAAGTATAAGCACGCCACCCGGTCATGAGAGAGGCATGTTGGTTCTGCTGCTTTGCAAAGGTGCAATTACTGCTGTGAGCAGCACAGCATTAACTCTAAATAATGAGTCAGTTAAAATTATAGCTGACAAAAGCAGGCAGATGTTGCATTGTCTCAGGATGTTGTTCAAGAGAAGCAGTCTTTCCTCCTCCTTCAAACATCTGTACAGCTGCAGTAGGACACCTAGACCCAACATTACCATTTCTTAGGTTTGAGGTGGGTGGGTATTTTAGACAAGAAACCAAATTCACATCTGTGTCCCCCATCCCATCCCTGTTTTTAGTACTGTCAAGGTTTCTTCTGTGTCTTTGCCTGAACAAGTTTGTATTCTGCATATTGCATCCTGGGAATGGTTCAGACTCAAGGCCAGAAATACTCCCTAACCAAAGCAGAAAGCAAAGGCCTACTCAAGGGCAGAACTCGACTTGGCTGTTGGGGCCTACAAGTATAGGAAACATTAGGGAGAAGAACAGGAAACAGGCATTGCTGACATCATCGTGGATAGACTTTGGGCAGAAATCCAAGGCTCCAACTCAAGCGCTTAGTTGGAGGGCCCCAAAAGTAGACTGTAGTTTTGCATCATACGTCGCCATCGGGGGTTGGGGGGTTGGTTGTGTGTGCACAAGACCATTATATCCAGAGCCTAAAATTCAGCTCGGTGTGGCAGGAGCCATTTTGTAAGTGGCTGGAGGTGGAAGAGGCCCAGGAGATGGGGGAGCATGAAGTCCACCAGGTGACTTATGCTAGTCCCATTGACTTCCTGGACTTTGCCTCACAGGGTTTGTTTGGTAGAAAAAATAGGGGCAAGAACCCCGGGTTCTTGGCAGGAAAGAAAAACCTGTAAAGAGGTGGGTAGGCAGATGAATCTTCAGTCTTGCTCTTAAGAGTAAGCCTGGAGACGAGGAGTGTTTTCCAGACTTCTTCCCATCCTACTTGAGGCCGGAAGGAAGGGTCCAGAATGGATATGTGTGGCAACCAACATTCACCCGGGGGGGGGGGGGTCCTTTGTTCCTTCGATGATTCTTGTAGAGGGCACTTTCACCAAATACTTCCCCCAACTGCTGTATTATTCGTTGCTTTCCAGAATGGTCATAAGAGCCGCTAAGAAGTACAGTTCTGAGGGAACTGTGCAAAAAAAGAACAAAATGAAAAAGGCTCCCAGGAATCCAGTTGTTGTTATAATAGATGATGATGGTGATGCTCAGTTTGGTCTTCCCACAAAGGCCAAGGAGGGGAGAAAGAAACACTCAGTAGAAGGGAACGGTTCAGTTCCAAAGAAGAAGAAGAAAAAGAAGAAGAAACCGGACTCTAAGTTAAAGAATGAAGCATTCATAGACCTGCCTATTACTATCCAAAGCAGTTCGGATTTGGGATCAGTCAAAGCAGCAGAGAATCCACCTAAGGCTTTAAAGAAAAAGAGAAAACGAGGACTTTCCCATGAGCGAGAGAGTAGTCCAGAAATTCCAAGCCAAGGCCAAACAATACATCTGGAAGCCAATGTCCTTGTTCGTAAGAAATGCCAAAGGAGTGTCCCTGAGACCTGTGGAGGCAACAGTGAATACGCTAGAAAGAGAAAGAAGAAAAAACACAGGCTGGCTTGCTCCTTGATTCCATCACATGCTGAAGATGATTATCCCAAAAAAGACTTGCCCCCTGCAATGGAAATGATTTCTCATGAAATGATGCTGTCCAATAGAAAACGGACTCTTATCCAGGATGATGTAAGCAAGGGGAAAAGCAAACCTATTTGCTGTTTAACATCCGTGGACAGTCAAGAAACCAGAAGTGGGGTTTTGGAGAAAGGCACCGCAGACCCTACCTGTGAGCTGCAAGAGGAAAATAACCGCAAGCCAGATCACAAGGACACGGCCCACGCATCGAAAAAAAGAAGGCAAGTAACAGAGCAGGAAGGGAAGAAGAAGAAAAAGAAGAAGAAGAAGAAGAAATTGAAGGAGGAGGAAGTTGATTTCCTTTTGAGGTGGACAGGGAACCAGGAAAACCATCCTGCTGTCTCTACTGAAACTCTTTGGAAAACTAAATCTGAAAAAAAATTGAAAAAAATAGATCTGATCCAGAACTCTAAAGGAGACAGCAAAGGCCACAAGAAGAAAAAAATCTACACTGAAGTTGCTGGCAATTCCCCAGATCTTCTGGAGGACAACAAAGATGCTTCTGACTGGGGAGAAATTGCAGCAGCAACAAAAAAAACTAAAAAGAAAGCCCAACAATCCAAGAAGGAGCGAGACCCAGCAGCGAGGTTAGGGAGCAGCAGCAGCGGCTCCCAGGAGAACAGTGGCCAGCAGTGTGACGCCACAAAGATGAGGGCAAAGAAGAGGGAAGGACCTGGGAGAGCTGAGGAAGAGCCCAGTTCAAAGCCAGCAAAGGTCAAGATAAAAGCAGAGGTAGGTTTTGCAGAGGAAGGGTCCGAACCCTTGCCTAGGACGGAATAGCCGGGAATACTTAATTGATGGATTGAATTAGATTAATTGATTAAAGGTCTTTTTGATCATCATTAAATCGGAAAAGCAATCAGAATTAGACACTAATGAGCCCCGCGTACTGGCTGTTATTTATGCATTAGCCGCGGCGGTGTGGTCCCAGTTCACAAGTGCCGTATCAGGCCAGGTGGATAAGCAGGCCCAGCTTGTGTGCTGTTTTAGCACCACCCCATTAGAAGGTGTGTCTGTCAAGTGTGGCAAGTGACCACATTGGCACAAGTTAGCAGGCAAGGCATGGAAGCCACCAGAACCGTCCACGTTGCCGTATGAAACAGGACTTGTCTGGTACTTGTAGTCCCATACTGGGAACTTTGCTTTCCCCCAGACTTGCATTCCTCTTGACCCCATGCAGCCTGAATCTGGGATGATGCCCTTTCTAGGCACAACTTTGGCTTCTGAGCGACAGCCTGAATGAAGTAAGTGTTGTGCTTCAGGCAGTTGGGCAGCCCTAGAGCCATTTGGGCCGCATGCAGGCTCTGGAGGCAAGGGTGGGAGTGATCCTAAGAAGGGCATCCTAAGCAGTGCTGGTGTAAGAGGACTTTGACACCTCCCTCTTCCTGCAGCTGCTCCCTGAAACTCCGCCAGTGTGGGTCCATCGGGAATACTGGGGGGGGGGGGCCCTGCAGGGGTATGCTGCAGGAGCAGGGAAATCGGCAAAGCCCTCGCACAAGCAGAACAAAACATAGGCCCCAACCCAATGTCTCCATCATTGAGTCAGCTGCAGGGATTCACAGCACACGCGCCACTTGCAAAAGGGTCTACATGTATCCATTATTCATTATGGGATTTCTCCCGTCAGGCCCTCAGGGTTGTCGTGATTTTTTTTTATTAGGTGTTTTTCCTTTTGACCTTTTGAAAGAGAGGGTGGTTTTATTGCAGGGATAAATTTTCTAATTAAATCGGCATTGCCTGTTGGCCACCTTTCAGATTACGGCAGCCGCTTGCAAGCACGCACGCACGCGGAGGTGAGTTCAGCTTGGTAGCAGCAGTCAATTATATTATTCATTTGAAGAGGTAAACAAAAAGTTGAGGCTCCTGCTGAGATGAAAAGCCGGGGAAGGGAAGCCTGGTCTCTCCTTCATTTCCTAGTTAAATTTTATTATGGCGTATTTAGTGTAGCCTTTAACATAGCGCTTCCAAGGCAGCTCGTAGCAAACACAAACTCACCCTATCCTCAGTAAAATTTCATGGGGGAAACTACTCTTGGGAATAGCGCAGTGGGAATGGGTGAAGGGTCCAGCCCCCTGGCCAAAGACATCGTTTGCACCCCTGCTCTCCAATTTAAAGCCCTTATTTTTTCTTTGTGTTTGTGTGTGTGTTCATGGAACCTCATGTTCCCCCGTGCTCTCAGTAGGAAGTCACTGGTCGTACATGGCAGAAAGACATGAAGCCGAGGATTTGCTCCTCAGGGATGCTCCTGCACACATTTGGCAGGGGGAGGGGTGGTCATTGATATGCTCTCATTTCTGGCTGTCTGCTACTTGCTGACTATTCAGGTTGGTTCACACCTGGATATTCATCCCTTGGTGACATGTAAGTGCTCAGTGTACCCTGACCTAGAATGCGCTCTCTAGCTTCCGTGCCGGCATGATGTCCACTCTTTGTGCAGCCTTGCCCCCACGTTGCAAAAAGGGCCTGTTTGGGGGGGCACCTTTGAAAAGAGAAGCCCTGGAATTGTCGGCATCCAGTCCTTGAAGGTCCATCCCCCAGAAATTTCGAGTGTCTCAAAGAAAACTGGTACTTTGGTTTTGGAGCCTTGTTTCTGAGGTTCTGCCTGTCTTTCTGGAAATCTCCTCCAGATCTGAGACTGGCTGTCATTGCAGCTTCAACAGCAGGGGCTTTAAGAAAGTCACAGAAACCGGCAAGGAAAGGTCTTGTCAAGCTTTGTAAGAATTTCTGACTTCCGAAGGGAGTTCCAATTCCCTTATGAATGATCCTGAAGGGAAGGCTGAGTTAAACCCTGTAATTAATCCCTTGCAAACAGTGGATCCCCCAAGGCAACAGCTACTGCTGCATACCAATTTCCGGTTTGGTGCTGTGGATATGAAATGAAAGGGGGAGACACCACAGGGCAGCCTTCAGCAACAGCTGGGCATTACATAGACTAGATCATGTATCAAGTTCTGTCTCAGCTTGTGAATTAGATTAGAAATACAGCGGGGTGGGGTGGGGTGGATCCCCCAATCTTTTTGAGCCCAGCGGCATCATTGGAATTTTGAGAGTGAGTGGCACACCAAAATGGCGGCTGCTGCAAGAGGCAGAGCTGGACCCCAACTGGCTGCTGCAGGAGGCAGAGCCAAACACAACACCCCTCTCTTCACTATGTAAAAGAATTGAAGGGGGATAAAAAGAGACAAAGGAAAGCCCAAACAACAGGAGGGGAAAGTGATGGGGAATAAAAAGAAACCAAGGAAAGCCCAAGGGAGATGGAGAAGGGAGAACTTAAAACATGAAGGAAATCCCCTAGGAGAGGGGGAAGGAGGAAAGCTTGAAGGGGGAGTGGCATGGCTCTGGACACACTGGCTAAGGAAAGCCCCGGCGCTAGTTACCAGTCCTCCTGCTCCTTCAGTGACTGCAGCTTCTATTGCAGACATGGAAAACTTTCGAGTGAAGTTGTCCAATAATAAGCCCCGCCTTATAGTGCCTCACCCACTTGCTGAAAAGTTTGATGTACACCAGGAGAAGTAGAGGTGGTCACCATGTTGAGGAATCCTGAAGTAGACCCTTATAAAATGATGCAGGGTGTGGAGAAAGCAGACTTACTTGGGGACACCCAGTAAAACTGATACAGGGCAGGCATCGTGAATAATTTACATCGTGAATAATTATCTTACGGAGCACAGCACCACTGGCCCTTAGCCACGATGGCCGAATGGGACCTCCATTTCTGGGAGTCTGTTGCAGGAGGAGGCTTTGGTCTTGGCCTTCTTGGCTGTGGACCTTTTCCTCTGCTCAGCCATTGAACATTGGACTAGATGGACCTTTGAGTCTGATCCAGTGGGCCTCTCTCTTACATTCTTGCCTGCAGGAAGCATTGCATCTCTAAACAGCCACACATACACAGGTCTAGGAACCTTACTGGGACCAGCTGGTCAGTAAAGATGGCACTTTTGATCTGCTCCAGCAGGAAGATTCTTCATTCGCAGAGTCCCTTTTCCACACTTTTCATACATTCGCTTGCCTGCTTCCCTGAACAGACTATATCTTGGCTCCATTCATGGCACTTGGCAGGCTGTCTTCAGCACTTTGTATTTTTGTTGTTGTTTTTTGTTACCCTTGAAAGAAACCCACATCAACAGGGGTGGTTGGAGATAGTTGTTTAGGAGTTGCCCCAAACTGCCTCGGAATGTCACACGCCTGACAAGGAACAAATGGAGCAAAGCCCATCGCTCTTTGCCTGCACCCCTGCGCTGCAGATCACTGCCTTCTCTGGTTATTTCACGCTTGAGTTGGCTCTTCAAGCTTCCTCCATATGTCTTTTTTTCCTGGCATCCTCCTTCTTCTTTTTCACTCAAGCCCAGTTGCTTGCCAACAGCTCCCATAACTCATAGAGTGTCTCTTGCCTTCCCCCATTGTTCTTGTTGTTGTGTTGGTTCCTCCCTTTCTCCTCCCAGTGGTTTAACATAATAGGGAATCACAAGGAAGTTTCTCAGCCTTGTTTAGATCTTTGTCAGCCATTCACGCTTCTCTCATTCATCCATTTGGAGTTCGGATTTATTTTATTCCTTGGTGTTTGGTTTTGAGTCCCATCCCCACCCCCTCCATTTGTGTGCACCCAGCTGTTCCCTCGTTTCTAAAATGTTCATAATCCAAAAGATTCACTGGAACCTCTTGGAGCAAACCAAGTTCTATTTAGACCATTCAGCTATGTCACCGCCTGCATGCAGCTTTCTATAACTCAGTATTCATAACATCCTTTTGTATTTTTTGCACAGCATGGGAAGTTATCTTTGCTTGAGTATGTGAGGATTCTCACAGCGATGCTCAAATCTATCTTTTTTATACAGAAAAGCAAAGATGAAATCCAAGTCATAGCAATTAAGAAAGGAAACTGTGATGAAGTAACGATAGACAAGGTACAATCTCCATTTTCTTTAATTCTGTGGGAATATTGCTATGGTGGCACCCTAGGGGCTGGTTCAGAAGTTCCAGTGTTCACCTTTTGTCTTCCAGTTTCTGAGCCCTGCTGATAGGCTGTTCTCATTTTGTCAGTTAACTGCTCAAAACAAAACAAAACAACGCCCCCCCCCCCCGGGTCCTGATTCTGAACTCGCATCCAGGAGCAACTGGGAAGGTCACCCATCTCAAATGTGAAGCAGTCTTGAAACCAAAGTTTGGAGGTTGGGGGAAGGATTGCAATCTCAAGCAAATGCCAAAAGGGTTTCAAATAAAAATGCTGACTGTCCTAAAAGTGTACTACATTCCCCTTCCATCATGTAAGCAATTTTAGAGCATCTGTTACCTGCAGTGCTCCCTAAGCCAAGAAAAATACAGCTTTCCAACCTGCAGGGTATTTTCTTTGTGACAACTGAATGCTGATTACCCAAGGAGTTTCTGTGTAAAGCAGTGTGCCCACCTTATTGCAGGTGTGTGATCTCATCTGTTCTGACAGGCATTAGCTTTCCAGGACCTCAAGGAATTCCCAGTGCTTTCCAACGGTGACCCTTTAAGCTAGAGGTGCAAAGGAATGAACCTGGAACCTTTTGCCTGGAAAGGGTGTTCCTTTAAAGGACCCCCTATTATTATGAAGCTGCAGCCCATTGGCCTTAGCTCAGTAGAGTCAACTGTGATTGGCAGCGGCTCCAAGGTCTTCCAACACCTGCTACTCCAAATCCTTGAACTGGAGCTGTTGGGGATTGAACCTGGAAACTTCTGAATGCAAAGCAGATCGTGGGCCAAGCCACAGCCCTCCCCCACAGGATTGCTCAGAGGAAAATCTGGAGCAAGTGATGCTCTGTAATCTTGGCGTTTGGGGGGGGGGGGCAACAGTGGGAGGGATTCCTGCCCCCACTGCTGGACCTCCTGAGGGCACCTGGTGTTTTTGGCCACTGTGTGACAGAGTGTTGGACCGGATGGGCCATTGGCCTGATCCAACACTGGCTTTTCTTATGTTCTTAAATCTTCCTCATAGAATCATAGAGTTGGAAGGGGCCATACAGACCATCTAGTCCAACCCCCTGCCCAATGCAGGACCAGCCCTAAAGCATCTCTGACAAATATTCGTCCAGCCTCTTCTTGAAACCTGCCAGTGAAGGGGAGCTCACCAGCTCCCCAGGCAGCTGATTCCACCTTTGAACCACTCTGACCGTGAAAAAGTTTTTCCTACTATCCAGCTGATACTTTTCTGCATATAATTTAAACCCGTTGCTTTGGGTCCTAACCTCTGCTGCTAACTGGAACAGCTCCTTGCCCTCCTCCAAATGACAGCCTTTCGAATATTTAAAGAGAGCAATCCTGTGCCCCCTCAGTCCTCTTCTCCAAACTAAACATTCCCAAGGCCCTTAGCCTTTCCTCGTAGGTCCTCGTCGGCCTTTCCTCAGAGCATCTAACCAGATTCTTCCAGTTGAAAATTGGAAGGGGTGAAGGGTTCAGGTTGCAAGTTTTCAAAGGTACGCCCAGAGTTCTTTTAATATGCTGCTTGATGTATTTTTAATACTATTAGTGTTTTCATTAGTTCTGCTGCTTCATAGGCTGTTTTGTGCTTTAATGCTCCTCTCTGCATTTTAGTGCTGTGGTTTTCTTGCTGTTTGTTGATGCTTTTCGTAATTAAAAACAAAACAAATAAAACCCTTGGGAGCCTGCTGCTACAAGGTGGTATATCAGAATTTTAATGAACCAAATCACTGACGGCCTCTCTGTTATCTAGGTGAGCAGCTGTGTTGGTCTGAAGCAGTAGAACAAATTTAGAGTCCAGGGGCACCTTGTAAGACCAAGAAAGGTCCATTCAAGGTATGAGCTTTTGTGTGCATGCCCATTTCTTTAGGTATATTGAAATGGAAGCTAACAGTTCAAATCTGCCTATATGTTTGAACTGTTAAGCTTCCATTTCAGTGTGCCTGAGGAAGTGGGCATGCACATGAAAGCTCATACCTTGAATAAACCTTTGTTGGTCTTAAAGGTGCCCCTGGGCTCAGAATTTGTTCTCTCTTATCCAGTTATCCACAATTTACATGGGAGGGGAAATAAGAGTTTTCTTTTTCTGCCCTAGTTGAGACGGCAGGCTCTCCAGGAAGAGATTGACCGGGAATCTGGCAAAACGAAGCCCATCAAGAAAGAGGACGAATCGGTGAGCTCCATTCCTCTCCTCCTCTCGTTATTTTGCTATGCTGGGCATGTCTGCTGCCTGTCTCTCCCCTGATTGGAAACTGGAGGTCATTCGACAGAACCAATCAGTCCACTCCCCAGAGATGCTGAAAGCAGCCCGGTGAACTCCAGAGGCAGTGAGCTGTAATTCTCATCATTAATCCTGAAAAGTAGCATTCCCCCCCCCCCCTTGGATTCCCGTAGGGAATAAGCTGTGATGTGTTTGCCGCAGAAAGTGTGTTCTCTTTACGGTGGAATATAAATAACAATAGCCCTCGGACACTGCTGTCACCAGGACTCTCATTAGCATGACCCCTTCTCCCCCCCCCCCCCCCCCCCCACTACATGGCCAAAGAAGCTGAGATGAAGAAAATGAGGGATGCTCTCAGTTCCCTTTCTGGATTCAGCAGGCCACAAATTTGAATGCCACTAACTATCACAAGGGGAGAGCAATTGCATCCTGGAGGAAGGTGGCCCTGACAAATGAACCCTGGCAGAAGGAATAATGGGGCTATCAAGGTCTTAACAGAGATTGGGGAGATGAGTCTTAAATTGCCTGCCAGCCCATTCATTCCTTTCTGTTCGTCTCCATACTGCTGGGGTGAGGCATTGGCGCAGTGGTCGGTCTCCAAGGGCCTCTGCCCGCATGACAAATTTACAACTCTGATCTCAGTTCTGTGTGCCTGCTATTATTTCTGAGCATCTGCCCCCACCAGGCGCTGTACAGAACTGGGCCCCTGTCCACTTGGGCATGTTCATTAGGAGTGGAAAGTCTCCATTTGGGCCAGGTGTCCCTTGTCTGCATGCAAAATAATCATGGTTACATTTTCTACAGCAGGGGGAGGGTGAGAAAAGCCAGAGCTGGGAAACGGAAGCGTAGGAAGTATGGAGAAGGGGGCAGTGGTGATCGGGATGAGATGGTTGGCCCTCCCTCACAAACCTAGTTGTTGTTCATTCTTATAGAATCATAGAGTTGGAAGGGACCTCCAGGGTCATCTAGTCCAGCCCCTTGCGCAATGCAGGAAATTCACAAATACATCCCCAGCAACCCTCATTCCATGGCAGGAAGATGACAAAAAACCCTCCAGGATCCCCAGGCAAACTGACCTGGAGAAAAATTGCTTCCTGACCCCAAAGTGGCGATCAGCATTTCCCTGGACGTGTCAGAAAGGGCCACAAGAACTAAGCACTGAGGCAACCCTTCTTGCCCTCTCTTCTCCTGATCTGCCTAAGTTCACAGAATCAGCATTGCTGTCAGATGGCCGTCTAGCCTCTGTTTAAAGACCTCCAAAGGAGAGGCCACCACCTCCCACTGAGGAATCACTTTATCTGTCAGGAAGTTCTTCCTAATGTTTAGCCGAAAACTTTTCTGATTTAATTTCAACCTGGTGGTTCTGGTCTGACCTTCTGGGGCAACAGAAAACAGCTCTGCACCGTCCTCTACATGACAGCCCTTCAAGCAGCCCCATAGCTAGCAACTTTTTGCTCAGGGGGCCAATGTTTTTCTCGGGGCCAAGGGGGGAGGAAGAGGTCCGTGGGACAAACAGTTTGCTGTCCCCTCCCCCCCCCCCAGCTGTGCGTGGCCTCTTCCTTACCCAAGTGGAAAAGCCCGGTGCCTCCAGCCAGCACCACCACCCCCCCCCCCCGGTTGTCGCTCCCATTCTCCCCTACCGCCGGGAGAAGCACTTGGCACCCCCCCCCCCAGCCTCTGCCGCCTCGGCTGGTCTTTCTCATGGGGGTAGCGCAGCTACTGCTCCAAGCCAGCAGGGATGCCCTGCCTCGCCCGCAGTGGGCACAAACCGCCTTGCTGTCCAGGTTGGAGTCCCTGGCCCGCCGCTCACCTGCGCAGCCGCAGTGCTGCCTGGCAAGAAGTGCCGGCCGGGCCCCATCCTACCCATCCTGGCCCAGCAGAGGTTGACCCAGGGCCAGACCCTGCCGCCTGCCTAGGCTGGGACTGGCTTCACCTTGAGCCTGGCCATCTGGGGTGGGGGGAGAAGTGATCGATCGAGGGGAGGGGGCGATGAGGGGCCCGCAAAAAACATGGGGGGGGGCAGGCCCTCAGTCATCTCCTCTCCAGGCTAAACATACCCAGCTCCTTTTCCTCATAGGACTTGGTCTCCAGACCCCTCGCCATGAAAAGTAAAGCAGCACAGGCTCATGGCTGGAACGACACCATCCCCATGGGCCCCCAATGACTGGGATCCCTCAGTGTGTGTTGTGTGCATACGCAGGCAGTGTGTAGATAAAGAAGAGACTGGATTTATACCCTGCCCTTCACTACCCGAAGGGATCTCAGAGCGGCTTACAATCTCCTTTCCCTCCCCGCAACAGACACTCTGTGAGGCAGGTGAGGCTGAGAGAGCCCTTTTGAGGACTGCCCTTTCAAGGACAGCTCTTGTCACAACTATGCCATGCCCAAGGTCATCCAGCAGCTGCAAGGGGAGGAGTGGTGAATCAAACCCGGTTCACCCAGATTAGAATCCACGCACTTAACCACTACACCAAACAAATACTTATGGACACAGACATAACCACTAGCCCTACTTATCCATACATGTGCTACCTCTTGTACTGGCAACCCTTTCACCAGCTGGTCTCTGATGCTCTGTCGAAGGTCTTATGCAAAGGGCGTGTAGCCTATCAATGGGAAACCCTCCAGGGTTTAAGGACTGCAGCTAAACAGCACCCATCTTGTCTTTAATCTCTTCAGGATCACCATTTTGGCCAGTGGAGCACGGCAGCCTTTGACAGCGCAGAGCGGAAAACAAGGTTTCTCAGACTATTGGGTGGTTTTAAGAAAGGTCCTGTTTTGGCCCAGGAGTCGCCAGCCAAGGCAACAAAACATAACATGGCTTTGGCCAGGCATGGAGAGGAGAAACTGCAGCAGACCCTGCAGGCTGAATTCGAGAAGGCCCTGGCCTGGAAGCAGCGGGGAGGTGCCGGCCTCGGGTTCCAGCTGGCTCCTCAGAAACAAGTGTACATAGATAAATACGCTTCTAAATCTGTAAAGTTTAAGGACTGAACTGTAAAGGAAGACACTGAATTGGGTTTTATATGGAATGATTTTTCATGGTGTGGGGGAAGATTTGTAAAGAGTTTTTTTTAAAAATCAGCTGACTTCAGGTCAATGTGTCCTAACGTCTGAGCCACTGAAATCTCTACCTCTCCCCTGCTGTGTGGACAGAAAAGAAGCATCTCCCTCCGGAGGCCTTGCTCCCTTTTTGGCAGTTCGGATTTGTGAACGCCCATCCTGGGGCCAGGGCTGAACTATGGGAGTCGTGTCGTGTTTTTTACTGAAGGGGGGAAATGGCTGTGAAGTCCTTGGGACCTTCCAGGGTTTTTGTACTGGGATCTGAGGAACTTCATGGCTTGAGCAGTACTCCAGAGTTCCGTTATTTTAAATGTACTGTTGCTCCTATCTTTATTAAATGAATAATCTGATTTCTTTATGAGCTTCAATCCAGACAAATTCATTGTAATCGGGCTTTGGGAAGGGTATTGCTTCTGCAGCTTTTTGTATGGCTAATGGTTGGTCAAAGGGGAATTCGTGATAACAAGACAGTGCACCCACATCTGCTGTAGTGTCTCTTTAAAAGGCCAGATTCCGTTCCCACCAGCAACAGTGGCCAACTTGCCCTCGATCACCAGGACCCAGAAGCCAAGCTGTCTACTCACGAGGGCAGCAGAAGCCCAGAGACAGCTCCAGAACTTCAAGTGCTGAGCAAAGGCCACGAAGAAACTGACCTCTGGCTGGTGTGCGGCAGGCCCACTCCTGGCTGGCTTTAGCACTTGCAGTCTTACTGGGCTCCGTGAGAGAGTTGATCGTTATCAGTTACAGACAGAAACTAATGGGACTTAAGGACAGAGGTGAGCTAAGGCTAGGACTGCATGCTTGGTGGAGTGGGGGGGTGTCTTTTGAATACTGTGGGATTTACCACTGTGTCAACATGCCTAAGCAGTAGGCCATACATGCTGAATAGTAAAAGTAGTAAATTGTAAAGCCCTCTACTTTGAAGTTCTGGTGTCGTCTCCTTGGTAAACCTCCCGGGAGAACCTGGGATGCAACGAACATTCAGGCTGTGGGTTTGATTCGGCCGACCCAGAGTTCCGTGGACTCTGACGTTCCCTATGGGCCGAGTGTATGCCTGTATTTTTCCACATGGATCTGCAATTCATGACCAATTTATTTTTATTAGTTCCATTTTTATCCCCCTCCCCCCCCCCCCCCGGCGAACAGGCTCAGGGTGGCTAACATTGACAGGTACAAGGTACCATAAAATCGACATAAAAGCGTTTAAAACATTTTTTAAAAATCAAATAATCAAAGTGCTCACAGTAATCATTCCTACATTAATTACGATGGCGTGCCATATGATGTAATAAGCGGAGTTCTGACACAGCGATCTTCTGGCCTCCCCCTCTAGCACAGATGTTGCTGGTCGTGGTGGGCGGCTCCTAGTTGAAAGCCTGGTGGCCAACGCCACTGAAGATGCTGCTTCTCTGTTTTGCAGCAGTAAGTCTTGCACGGTACAGGTCTCAAAAGGACTTGTCTCAAAATCCCATAACAGACTGGGCTAACTCAAGAAATCCCGTTGTTCCCAGCAGGATCCAGGGACACGGGCTGGGGAGTGGGCAGGTGGGCAGTGAGGATGCCCCATGCCACTGGCGGCAAGACTCGGGGCGGGGGGGAGCAAGCCACACTCTTGTTGCCAGTTCCAGTGACACTCACCTTGGGTGCAGGTGGGGCTGACCGGATCTGGAAAGGAACAACAGGCCACTTCTCCCATCCTGTCCGCCTACCAGCGAAGAGACCCAGCCACGACAGCAGCTCCACAGCAACAGGGCCGTCATTTCTGCTTCCAGCTGGAGAGCCATGCACTTTCCCCACTTTCCCTGCCCTTACTAAGGTTGGTTGTAGCCTCCTTACCAAAACTCTTCTAGATGTTCTGTAGTCCCCCCCCCCCCAAAAAAAAGTGCAGGCTCCACTGTTGTTTTCAGACACAAAAGAACTGTGAGTGGTTTCAGCTTCAGAGAAAGAGGGGAGACCTTTTATCACTTTCCCCACCAGCTTCTTGTCTGCTCAAAACAGACATGTGCACACACCCCTTCTAGCTGTTTTCTCACCCATCCAGAAAAGAAGCTGGGGGTGGGGTGGGGGTGTTAAGCAAACAACTGGCAAGGAAGCACACCAGCCCTTCCCTACTCCAATATGAAGCTTGCACAGCTGCTTTGCACTGAGGGGGCAATAGCCAGGGGTGGGTGGGGGAGAGATGGTAACTACCACATCATATCTAGTTCAGTCCTTTATGTCATGGGGTAAAATTACATTCCTCTCCTTGTCAGGAGGTCACCTGGAGCTGTGAACGTTTCTCTGCAGTAGGCCTCAGAATTTGGACCTCCTGCCAGCCCCTTTTCCGTTCCAAGCTGCATAACCACTCAGAAGGGAACTGGGGCTTAGAAGAGGTTGCGCTGAACGTTTAACATGTTCCTGTTTTTGACAAGGGTTTATATGTGACAGAGATTAGTCAGAGAAGGTGTGCAAGACCAGAAGACCGGTTGCAGGAATGGCCACGTGCAGGTTGACATACAAACAATGCTCTTCTGTGTGGTTTAGCCCACTCAGTATGAGCCACCCAGTACGGCCATTCCACCTTGGAATCGTGCACGGATTCACACCAGTTCGCTGAAACAATTCCACAGGGTGCTCCTGTGTATGTTTCTTATTGAAAGATTTTGTGTGTCATGCAAAAAGGCCCCCAAAACAAAATCAATGAATGGACTCCCAAGTCAGAATGGCAGTTGAAAGGTAGGAGCAGTCCTATTATTTATTTATACCCTGCCTTTCTCTCCAGTGGAGACCCAAACAGCTTGCATCATTCTCCTTTCCTCCATTTTACTCTAGGAGATAAGTGGGGCTGAGTGTGTGAACAGCAAGCTCCCACGGCAGAGTGGAGATTTGAACCTGGATCTCCCAGATCCTAATCCAACACCCTGTGTTTATTAACATAGAACATCCCCGACTACCAAGCCACTGAAGTGTGCAAATGAGGCAACTGGTTCACACAGCTGCAGAGGGGCTTGTTCTTTCCAGTCTGTGGTCTCCGCTGCTTTACTGTCTGGTGTTATTAGGGCCATTCCAAGCTGAGGTCTATCTGGGATAGATTCTTCAAGGCTGAACTCCAACAATGCTTTTTGTACAGGATATGAACACGCACCACTCAGCCTGGGGTAACTGAAAACCAGCAGTGCCTTTGTTTTGCTTCGAGTTTTCTCTTTCTGGAATCCGCATCTTCCTTCCCTCAAGCCTGGCCTCACCTCCTCTGCCCTCCCCCCACTCCCTTTGTCCTCACATCTGCGTCATCATCTCTGTTCCTACAGAGCTCCTGTGACATCACAACAGTCCCACCACTGGCTAGAGAAGACTTGCAGCTTGATCTGTGGGTTTGGCTTTGCCAAATAGGTAATATTTTGTGGTTTAATAAAAACTTTGTACATCTGATAACAGCAACTGCCCTAGCATCAGATCCAGCCCTTTCCCAAACAAAGAAGGGGCGGGTTTGAAGGATGACGTACATAGAAAGAAAAAGTTTACACCAGATGCTTAGCAAGGGTTTGGAAGTAAGTCAACACATTGTGTTTCAACACAACATCTTGCACCCGTTTCAACAACCAAAAATTAACTACTAAAGTTTTAAATAAATGAGAACTCCAAAGCGGCATTCAGACATCTCTGTATTTTGCTAGCGACTGCAGCACAGTCAGGACCCAGTTGTGGCTTGGTTTGATTGACAGACCCGACATTGGCCAAAAGCACCCTCTTGCCAATATCACAGGCGATGCTGGTCCTGGGAAATTTCCCAGCCAAGTTCTGCTGTCGTTGAATCCTGTTCTTCTACCGGCCTACAAAATCCCAACTATTTTCTGAAAACAAAAGCCCAGCTTATCCAGCCTGGTGTTCAGGGGACGGAGTTGAGGACATCGCAAGGTTAAGCATACAACGTTCTCCATTGTGACGTTCTGTTCACCCCTTGCTCAAACAAGTGTGTTAACTAGAAATTTGAAAGGGGAAAAAATTGCATCCCTCACTGGGGCTTATAATCAAAAGGCAAATGAAGACTGGATTATGCATCGTAATAAGTGTTCCTAATGATTACAAAATAGCCATCTAAGCAATGCTAGGAAAGATCCGTATTCATGCCCAGTCTGTCCTTTCCTTGATTAGGTTTTTCCCCCTCCTTTTATTTTGAGCTTAGCCGCAAAAGCTCCCTAAACACATTTGCTTCCAAGCCTCTCTCAGAATCTCCCCTGGACTTTTTTCAGAGGTTCTTTTCCATTATGGGTTTCAATCAAACCCAGGCCACGTATTCAGGAAAGGGTTGAAAACAGTCCTAGGGCAGCTGCTATTTATCAGATGTATGAGACAATCTCTTCCGAGGCAGCAGCATTGGAGAGCTGCCGCTTGCAGGCCCAATGCAAAGTAACCTTAATCTTTCCTTTACCGCCATGTCAAGGTTTTGGGTTATTTCCCCTTCTGAAACTGCAAGATAAATTTTATTGACCCCTAAGTTAGCATTTAAATCACCTTTTGAAATGTTTTAATGGCTGTGCAGATGGAAACAAAGGCTCGCTTCAGAGGTGCTTGCAACTCAAGACAGTTTTCCCACCTGCTTCCGTCAGAATAAATCTTTCACGCACCGAGGGATGCTTTCAAATGAAAAGATATTGAACTCCAATAACAGCTTAAGATACAGCCTATATTTTACCGGCTTTGGCAATCTGCCTTCCAGGTGCTCTTGATTCATCAGGTCCTGGACTGCAGAGGAAGTCTGAGGGCCAGCTCTGTAAAATGGTGCAGCTCAGGGTGTTTGCTTTGCCTCTTAATATAGTCCAAGGTTTTTACCTGGAAGGGAGGGCAGGAATCATATTCTTCTCTACAGCAGCGAATACCTTATTCTCCTATGCCTTTTCAGTCACTTCCTCCCTCAATCTGTGCCCCCTCGCATATTACGTACAAGCACAAAGGGAAAAATAGCACACTCAGTTGCTCCCTTATTTGGGAAAGAGCCAGCTTCCAGCCTTTATGGTTGCAAACAAAAAAAAACCAGGCTAGAAAATATGCAGGCAGCGTCTGGGGAGGAAAATCCCTGAAGTCAACGGGCTGCTCAGCAGAAACTGGGTCAAGACTCCCATGCCCAGTGTAGCTCCCCTCACCTCTTCCCATGATCAACATAAGCAGAATAAAAGCCTGCAATTTAACTATTGCATAATACACATGCCGCAGTGTTTTGAGATGCTCTGGAGAACAACTCCTGATTTATTATTTTTATTTGGGGGGCAGAGAACAAACAGCCCTGACAATAAGATAATTTTTTTCAAGGTCCAGCAGTTGGAAAGAACTTATAGCTGGATTGCTTCCTTTGGCACATGGGGCCTTCCCAATTCAAGAGGCTTACATCAGCGAATGGCTCCTTTGTGCTGGAGGGAAGTGCCACAGTTAGATCTAACCCCTTATTCTGCTGAGCCAAGACTTCTGCAAGTTAAAATGGTAGGCTGCCCCCCCCCCCAAAGACCAAGCTCGCCCTTCAGATTACAAACACCGGCCGTTTCAAGGTCTATTCCTGCTCCCCTTACCATGGTTTTTGTGTCAGCAAAACCGTGCTTCTGAGCCAGGTTCCACAGGTTCACAGCAAGCTGGTTGAGTTTGTTGTTCCGCAGATCTCCATGAGCCAAAATGCTATTGAAGAAGTAGAGCGCCAGCTGGCTCTGTCGCTTTAAAGTCTACAATAATTATAAACAAGGAATTCATTTGGTCTGCAGCTTGCAAGACTGTATCAAAGACCGAGCCAGGACAGAATCCACTGGACGAATATTGCATAACAACACTCTGTGCCAACAACATTTACAATTATTGATTATTGGAAAAAACCTGGTGCATGGAGTCAGGGCAGGATGGATTCCAGTGACCCATCAATAAGGAACTGTAGACAAATCTTTCTTCCATTAATGGCCACTGCACATGTTAAGGCGGTTATTCACAGAGAAACCCAGCATGATGGAATTCATGATCGATCATGTCACATGAATACTGGCATCCCTTTAAGAAAAATAAGGTCTGTGGCATCTCTGTTCTTTTTCTAGTTGGGCAGCTGCCTCGCCTCTACAGTTTCGTTCAGAAACGACGTTTACAGTACTATCCTAACTTAGCAGAGTTCTGTCCCTCTAAGGCTAAGCCCAGTGACTTCAATGGACTTGGAAGGGTGTTCACTCTCTTTGCTCAAGACTGCACTGTTACTTATGTAAAGTGCCACAGAATAAAGATCTAGATAAATCCACATGGCAGATATGTACCAAAATCCCAACAGGATGGCACTTTTTGCCCTAGCTGCCAGGAGAATAAGAGCAAATTTAGCAACTAGGGAAGCATCAACTGATAACAGCTGCTGCTAGCTAGTTTGTTAGAAGTTATCAGACGTTAAAGTTGACTAAGTCTTAGATAATATGTATTATATTGTTATATTTTACTGATGTATTTTATTGTTTTAGATTGTGAAGGTCTATGGCCATTTACAATAAATTTTCTCCCTACCTACCAAAATCTAGTCTGGAATAATACATCTCAAATGTCAGGAAACTGAATTACAAAATTATGCATTGGTGGGATTTCACATCCAAGAAATTAACAGAAGAAAGACATCTGTTCAGGCTGATCTTGGAATGGTAGTGTTTAATGGATACATATATGGTGGTCACACCCAAAGAGTCAAATCTCCTGGAATAATGGGGCGGAAGATCGTAGCATCAATGTAGTATGAAGCACCACCTACTCAAAAATATTCATTTTGCTCCTATTGCTGCCCTCCTAAATGTTAAATGATATCCAAAGCCACAAGATGAGCTGACTGTTTGTCTTCAGGGGACATCAAACAATGGAACAATAATAACAGAAAAATAGGGAGGTCTTGTGGCTCAGTGGCAGAGCCTCTGCTTTGCATGCAAAAGGTCTCAGGTTCAATCCCCGGCATCTCCAGTTAAAATAGGACCAGGCAGTAGAAGGTGTGAAAGACCCTGGAGAGCCACTGCCAGTCTGAGTAGACAATACTGACTTTGATGAACCAATGATTCATGCATTCAAAAGGTCTCAGCAAAAGATTCTTCAATCACCAACTGAAAATAGATAGGAGGGCTTCCCCCTCCCTGAAAGTATGCTATTAATGGAAAAAATGAAGAAGAAGATGAGGAGGAGCTTGGATTTATACCCCGCCCTTCACTCACTTGTAGTCTCAGAGCGGCTTACAAACTCCTTTCCCTTCCCCTCCCCCCAACAGACACCCTGGGAGGTAGGTGGGGCTGAGAGAGCTCTTTCCAGAACTGCCCTTTCAAGGACAACTCTTGTCAGGACTATGGCTTGCCCAAGGTCATGCCAGCAGCTACATGTGGAGGAGTGGGGAATCAAACCTGGTTCTCCCAGATTAGAGTCCACACATTTAACCACTACACCAAACTGGCTAATCAGCTTAAAGTTCTGGGTAGCCTCACAAGTATCTTGGATGTTTTATTTACTAAGACAGTATTTGCATGCTGTGTAGGGACTTGAGGAAGACAGAGATAAACCTATTCAATATGAATTACTGATCTAAACATGGGACGTGATCATACGCACCCATTTGCGACACAAGAAGGACGATTCCCCGCCGGCTCAAAGTGGCGTGATCACACAAGCACATCTGGGAAGCATCCTGCAACTGGTGTCAAAGTGTCGCAAACCACTTTGAGCCGGTGGGGAATCGACTTATTTAGCTACCAGTGAAAGGGCAGTCTCAAATGGTTTGCGACGGCCCAGAACTGACCTTTCCTGGTGTGATCACACCAGAGCAAACAAGTGGCATTGGGGAGCGGGCTTTTTGGGGTTTTTTCCCCCTCCCATCCCAGTATGCACATCATTGGATGATCCCAAGGGTGGACAGGCAAGTCATCGATCCCTTGTAGAAGCAGATAAGCGCACTGAAAACAGCCGGAAAAAAAAAACCAACTCGCCCACGGCTGCGTGTGATCACGCAGCGACAGTTCGCCCTCACAGGTCCATGGACCTGTGTGATCCTGCAAAAGCGGTGCAAATTGCACCGGCTCAAATTTGAGTCACTTCCCGTCTGGCTTATCTTGCTCGTGTGGACGGGGCTCTGGAATCCCCAAACTTTTTGAGCCTGTGGGCACCTCCCAACAAAGCACGGTGGGCACAGCCACAAAATGGCTACAACAAAACAGCTGCACAGGAGGCAAAGCCAACCACATGATGGCTGCCACAGCCTGCCTTCAATCACACAGTGAGATTTCTCGTGCAGTGGTAGCAGCTGCTGCCAATCAAATCTCCAGTGGCCTGTCCGGAGGCTCACTGGGCAGAAAGGCCTCCCTTGGCCTGGCCCATTTCCTGAGGACACTTGGCAGGCAGGCAGGCAGGCAGGCAGGCCGGCCCCAGGACAGCTGTTGGTGGGCGCCACACTGGGGACCCCGATCTGAACAAAAGGGGAAGCAGCAAGAGTGACATGAAGGAAGAACGGTTGAATGATTCACAATTATTCTGAAATGCTTTAGAGATCTAATATTGTAAATGAAGTCTTTGACATTTAATTATAATGTCATATAGTGTACAGCAGTTTTCACCTATTAACTTGTGTAGCCAATTTATTGGAAACTGCCGGGTAAGATTTGGAAATGAAGAGCGGTAAAAAGCTTTGTGTATCCATCTGATGACACAGACATTAATCTGGCCGAGCAACTTCCAGGACGTTTGCCAAATAGCTGGCCCATGGGAAGGCAGCCACACCAGTGAAAGGACAACAAGGGGCAACAACCACGAAAGCCAACTCCCGGTGTTATGGTCAGCCACGTGAGGTGAAAAGGGTGGTTGCTTAGGGAGAGACCAAGCCCCTTGCCGCTGCCATGGAAAAAACAGTTCATTGTTGTTTGGTCAGTTAGGGGGGAAACCCCAAAGCACTACTTTTGATTAGGACCAATCAAAACATCCCAAAGTAGCAAAACAAGAGTTTGTTTTCCTCAGAACGCTACTTAAAGCTAAATGTTTAGTAATTAGAGGGGGAAGGAAGCAAGAGGGAGAAACCCATGATTCAGGACCCGATGGAAAAGTCCCCAAACCTGCCATTTGTAGCTTTCTTGACACAGAAACCAGAAGGTGCTACAGACTTAACCATTGAGCTGCTGTGACAAAGAAGCAAAAAAGGGCTTGGAAAATATAAAAGCGGTGGTAATGCAGACCTGTCTCCAGCCTTAATTGGAAGACAGGGGTCCACTGAAAAGCAAAGAGCGGGGTTATTATTAAAGTAACACTTAGGCCATAATCAGTCTTACCTCTTTCTTTGGGAAGGCCAAGCAAAAGATGCCGAGCAGGGTCTCACTAACACAGGCCTGAGCCGCCCTCCCCTCCCTTGACTTATTCCTGCCTGCCTACTATAAAGCAACAGACCGGCTAGACACAGACTGTCACTGTAGGGTGCGTGGGAGCCCACGTCAATTTGTGCCAGCACTGCGAAAGGAGCAAAAAGTCAGGTAAGCCTCCAAAGCATAGGGTTAAAAATTAAAGCAGCAGCGGGAGGAGCCTGCCAGAACAGCCTCGGGGAGGAATCCCACAAGCCACCTGCCAAGCCCTGGAAGGCAGCCCAACACGCTGCTGGCATAACCCCCACTTAGTGGGCTGGACTCTCTTTGAAAACTGCCCCTCTCTCAGGGTGGGTGTCCTTTCTGGTGCGCTCCCTTGGAAAGAGGAGCACCCTCCATTCAGAGGCAGAGCCGCCAGCCATCTCCACAAGGATACTTGGAAGCAGCCAAGCAGCTGTGGCCGACCAGCCACCATCAATTAACTCATTTCGTTCTCCACTTGAGCAGCCCAATGTGAGTGACTGCTGAAGCAGGGAGAGGGGAGAAAAACCACTTAGCCCTGCTGACAGAACAATTTGCAAGACACACACCCGACAAGAAAGAGCTTCAGCTGAACTGCAATATGGGGGAAGGTTGTCCTAGAAAGCCGCTGCCAGATCCAGCCGCCATGCACCTAGAGCCCTCCCGTTTAGAGGTGCGCTGGCCCTTTAGCTTAGGAGGAAAGTCCTTGTGGGCTTCTACCCTGGAGGGCCACTGGCAGCAGGCCAAGCTGAGTGGCCCACTCCGTTCAGCTTGCCTCAAGGCTCTTTTCAACTGTTTCAGTCTACAAACACCGTTGTAGCACAGTGCCTGAGAAACTACACAATAAACACAGGAATCCCCAGTTTGAGGCTCACTGCTGCCATGGATTCACCCCATAACATGGGCAAGCCACAGTTTCTCCGCCTTTGTCCCCCTCCTCCCACATCCACAGTGTGAAGATAACAGTCATCTCATTTACCAGGATTATCACAGTGCACGCGAAGAGCTTCTAAGCACTAAAAATGTTAAATATCATTATGGCTTCCACTGATGTGAATCACTCAAGTACAAGTCAAAAACACATAACAGACTTATTCCAGCTAAGTGACCAATGACGAAAAGGGTGCGCGTGTGAAGTGTTTGCCCTTTATTGGATAACCAGCCTGTGGACCAGAAGTCTGCTACCAACTTACAGCTCCACAACAAATGTGGCTCAGCGTGGGAAAGATACAGGTCTTTAAAAATGAAAAAAGAAATCTTCAAGTTGAAGTAGTTTGGAAGGGTCGATGGGATGCTGGAATAATCAGTATGGGCGGGGAAATGGCAGGCAAAGACTTTCATGGGACTAACGGGCTTCTCAGAGATGCTTCACAGAAACAAAAGTGAACACTTGCCAGGAATCCCAAATTCAGTGCCTGTGCCAGGGCCCTGAAACAAGTGCAGGGGGTGCTCCGGGGGATACTTATGACTTGCTGTGAGACCTTGTGTGTGCCCCCTTCCTAAGAAAGGACTCGCAACAACCAGTGCTTGGGCTGCAGAGGTTTTATGGGTTATTAACCAACATGCCAGTGATCAACAATGTTAAGCTGTACGTTTTCAGTAATGCAAACAGCGCTTTCTTACACTGGCTCTTTATTGCTCTCTTGCTCTGAATTTTGACAGACTTTGGCTCTAGAAAGCTGAAAAAAGTTGCTTCCCTGTGCCCTACAGTAAAAAACAGTTAACAACTCATAACAACTGAACAGACCTACAGATCTGGTATTCATCTGCATGAAATCAATGACCTCCTGCATAGGATAACAAGCTGTCTTAAACAGAGTCCAGACAATGCTCTGTTAAACCCAGTACAGCTCGCCATGACCGGCAATGGCTGTTCCAGGATCCAAGGCAGAGCCCTTCCACAGCTCCACAGTCACAGAGACCCTTTTAACTGGGGGTGCCAGGGACTGAACAAGACACACGCATTGCACCAACACTATGCTGGGATCCCTCCCCAATAATGGGGAGGTAGCATCCGAGGTAGTGTGCATCTCTTGGAGTCCCAGAAGGTGTGCTGCTCTTCCTCAAAAAGCATCAGGGAAAAGCAGGCAGACAGCGAGGATTGCACTGGCCTCAGATTAAATGAACCGAGGACGACACCAATGCATGTGGATAGCCAAGCAGGGATGAAAAGGTCAAAGGAGAACATAACAAGTGGAGCGAAGAGATGCTGTGTTCACCACCAGCAATGCTGTTCCTCTCACATCCCTTCCAGAACATATTTTGCACTGCCAAAAAAAGGTCTCTCTCTTACCTCGTCTTTCCCAAGGCTCTTCAGATGCTCCAGGATCTGAGCTATCACTGTTTCACACAGCTTGCTGATTTCTGCCAGAAATTTGGTATCTCCACCATACAAGGTATCATTGGATTCCACTAAGAAACCAGGATGTTCCAGAGTCAAAAACAGGAGAAGGGTGCAAGTAAAAACATTCAACCGATTTTAGGAGGCTACAAGAAGCGGGGACCCGCAATACTCGTGGGGGGGGGGGGGAGAGGAGCCTTCTCCCCTGCCCCTGCCTGGCCCCGACGGGGGCTCCAATGGCCCCCAGCCACTGAGCCTGCCAAACCTTCTCCCCTGGCCCTGATGGCGAGGTCTGCGTAGCTCCCAGCCACTGTGCCGCCAAACCTCCCCCCTCGGCAATGGCAGCGAGGCACTGTTCCAAGTGCGTTCTCTGTGCAAGCATAGGGAACCCTTTTTTACTTTGGGGGGGATTTAAGTATCCTCTGTATAATTTTTTTTAACTTTTCAGATTTTTCTACACACTTGGGGAGTCTCCCAAGTGTGCAGGAAAATCTCTCTGCCCCCCAAGTGCCCCCAATGTGCAGATTTAGATATCCGCACACACGGGGAACAGTTGGCTAGTATATAGATTTTTCCTTCAACAATTGCCACATTTAGCTGTTCGGAGCATCTACAAGTCTACTCAAAACTCTTCCTTGTTTGGCTGTCACGATACTAAAGTATCTCATTTTAGGAGGAAGAGGCTAAAGTGTTTCCTCAGCAATGGAGATTCATATATTGGGACTGGGAGAAGAAATAAAAGAAAGACTTCACATTTTGTAAGCTGCTTTGAGGACTTTATGATCAAAAAGTGGGATATAAATGTAAGCTGAGTTAACTGGAAGCAGGCCCTGATCCAGATGGCCTAGGCTAAGGGGTAGCCCAGTCTCGTCAGATCTTGAAAGCTAGGCAGGGTTGGCCCTAGTTAGTAGTTGGATGGGAGACCACCAGGAAAGTCCAGGGTGGCTACGCAGGGGCAGGCAATGGCAAGCCGCCTTTGAACGTCTCTTGCCTTGAAGACCCCATGAGGGGTTGCCATAAGTCGGCTGCGACTTGAGAGCACTGTTCACCGCCAGCTGGATGCAGAGGAAGCACCCGCTCTGAAAAGGCAGCAAGAACTTTTACTTTCCCTCTTTCAAAAAAAGTATCCATGCCTGAAGAGTTAGACAGAAGGCCCAACTGTCGCAGCCCGTGATGCATAAAATTTGGTCCACCCACAGTACAAGCTGCAGGAACAGGACAGAAGAACAACTTTGGCACCTGTGAAACTGGCCGTGCAGTCTCCACGTAGATGCTTCCTACTGCAGTTTGATGTTTTGGTGCGTTATGTAACTTTTCCCTGCAAGCTGCCCCAAACAAGTCTATTTTGACCGCTGAAACCCACAGAGAAGAAACCCCACTACCAGCACCAGATCTCTAAACACATAAAATGCAAATATCCTCTGCAGCTTATACAGAAGTTCTAAAACTCATCTCAGAATTCTGTTTCTTCTGGGAAATACACTAATGAGCAGTTTGTCTAATTATTCTGACTTGATTAAAACCTCTATGTTTTTCCTTCAGAAATATGAAATAAAAATTGCTCCTCTGGCAGCATGTTCTTTGATTTTGGAAAGAAACTCTCTCTCTAATTTTAGCCTTTCCTCTGAAATCAGAACCTCAATTGCTGTCGAATTCCTGATAAGTTCATTGAAAAAAAATATACTGATCACAATGATTTCAGGATCAATTCTCACATTAAGAGTATGTGTTAAAATGACAATGTTAAGAACTGGACCTATGTATGTTAAGCTTGAAAAACACGGTGTTCAGCTGATTGCTCTTGGGCCCAGTTCTTGTATTGCCATTTTTGTAAGATGAGGGTTACTTTTACGTTATGAATCTCTGTGGCTTATTCTACAACATGGCGACATAAGCCACTGGCCTCAGGAGTGGCCATTTTGGGGAGTGGCCACCACTAATCCACTCAACCCTCCCCACAGGAGCCGAAGCAGCCATCTCTTTCCCTCCTCATTCCCCAGTTGTCTTTAAGGACAGTTCAGCAAGCTGTGCACGTCTCATACGTCTGCAAGAGTTCTGGAAGCTCCACTGGGCAAGCACCACTTGCTGAGCTGTCTTTAGAAGTCACCCAGGGAACAAGGAAGGAAGGAAGGTTAGCAGCTCCAGTTCCTGGGCTGGTGAATTAGTGACAGGTGGTGGGATGTGGCCTAAAGTGGCACCCTCTGTTCAAGTGGCCACTATGGATTTCTGATGTTGTACAGGATCGTGAAGGAGTGGAACCGCCCTTCCTCCAGTTCACGCTGTTGCCTTAAAGGTGATTATTATTAAAGCCTGGATGGGAAGGCCCAGAATCCAAAACGGTGCTGCTGAAGCTAGGGAGGACTGTCTCCGATCACTGCCGGGATGGAGGACATCCTGGGAATCCCTATATATGCTGCCTGGAGTTCCATAACAGAAGAAAGATGGGCCATATATTGAACAAATAACCAGAAGCCTTCTTATGACAGAGTTCTAGAGGCAGCTTATAATTAGAAGATGCACAAGAACCAAACTTAAGTTAAAAAAGCAGGAGCCTATTACTTGTTTCCAAAGGCCCAGGGAAAAGCACAACCCGCCCCCCCTTCTCAACTGGCACTTCAAAAAGGAATAGTCACCAGACCCAGATCCAATAAGCAAGTTCCATCTATGCAGAGCCGCAAGTAGGGTGTCCCCGGGTTCTGGTCATGCCTGCCACCAAAGATGGGGGGGGGGGCACAGAGCAAGGTCCACTGAGGACCTTCAGGACTGCATCATGTGGAATCAACCCTGGAGTCCACATTAGGACCATCACAATATTGCCAGCAAACTGAAGGATGAATGCCTACTTAGGAGGAGGATTTGGTTTCCCAGAAAAACCACGATGTCCCACAAATTAAAAGGGAGACCCTGGGGGTCTTGCCCAGAGTTCTAACTTCTCACATATGCCCGCAATTTTGATCTTCATTGTGATGGGGGAGGTGAGGCATACTACAGCCTTACTATTTCTATTTTTCTTATCATGAGAATTAAACAAACTTGAGCTTGCCTGCACTGATAAGATATGATGATTAAGGCTTCAAGTACATGAAGGCCTTTGAAACACTGCTTGAGAGTCACCGAAGCAAAAGTGTTTAATCCCATGTTTTGCACAAATAAGGTTTGCAACACATGGATTAAGCGCCTAGGCTCTTTGTGGAAGATAGTAATCCAATTGCAAACTCAGTATGTACTTAGTCACAGATGGGGGTGGAGTGGGGGGGCGGTCAAGCTTGTAGGCATTTCTGAAGTACATCCTCAGGAAAGTGAGCACTGAGTCTGCTGCCCAGCCAGGGCTGAGGTCAAAGTGAGTTGTGTGAGTCCAGCTACTTGGGTGCATCAAATCCATACAAAGCAGGGGAAGTTTGTTTATTTGCAGGCTTTATTTATATGGCTTGAGGGGCCAGGATCACAGGGAAGGTGTACACAGTTGCTCTGTTTTGTTCACTGGTAGAGTGCAACTCAGTTCAGAACTAGAGATGCACACAGAGACCTGGCACAAAATCTTTTCTTTGCTCCCCATATTCAATCTGTTGCCAAGACTTTCACCTGCACAACAGTGAACCTCTGCCCAGTTCACCTTGCCTTGCCTACTTCTTGAGGGAGAAGAATCATGCAAACATGGTTGTCATGCCATCGGCCATTCACATGCAAGGGACAGTTCACAACAGAAGCTGTCTGGGTTCGTGTTGCTCCTCTACCGCACAACTGTGGCATCACCCACAGTTGAACTTCGGGATCAGGGCCACATCTAAGTATGTGGAATGGCACATGTTGACATTTCTCCCTTGTTACACTTGCGTCTCCCATCACTGCCCTCTCTTTGGTTTTCTCCTGTCAAATTTGAGAAGATAAATACCCAGGCATAGTCAGTGGTCCTGTATATACCTGATTCTGTACATGTGGCTCAAATCCCAAGCTCCATTTCTGCGCATAGTTAGAATCTCCCCTTATGGAACAGGATGAGCACAATTTTAAGCAACACACAGTGTAGCCCCCCCCCCCCCCGACTTTGATCCCCATGATGTTCCTTGGGCCTGAGACCCAAGAGGTTATACAAGGACTACAGCGGGATGTGAGAAAGTGGATGCTTACTTGCTGTGCACAGATTGTAAGCTGTATAAATAAATCTCTAGTCCTTAGTGAGGCAGCAATTGATATAATGACCGGGGGGGAGGTGATTTCTAGTGAAATGCAGCCATCTCTACACATATCAAAAGCTCACACTTTACCTTTGTCGACATGATAGATGTAGATCTCCTGATTCATGGCTGAGAGGAGGTGTAGAACACTGGCATAGATCCGGACTTTATCATCACTGTTATCTTCCCAGGTGTAGTCCTGGATAACATTGAGCAGTCCTCGCACGAGACACAACACACCCTGTTCCGGGTGATCCTAAAAAAGACAGACACCAAAGTAATGACTAATCATAACCAACCAATTTCCCCCCCCCCCAAAAAAAACCCAGCAACAATTATAATGTTAAATAAACCCTCTAAAGGTGTGTGTAAGCTGTTAAAATCATTGTAACGTCATGCTTGGAGATGTTTTTGTCAACTCAGCTATCTGTTAACCACCCAACACTTAGGCAGAAAGACTTTAGAGTCTTTCAAAAAATCTGAAGAAATTAACGTTAGACAATTCATTTCAATTGGTTCAACAGGGTGCATGTTTTAGAAGAAGAAGAAGAAGAGAGAAGAGGAGATTGGATTTATACCCCACCCTTCACGAAGTCTCAGAGCGGCTTACAAACTCCTTTCCCTTCCCTCCCCACAACAGACACCCTGCGAGGTGGGTGGGGCTGAGAGAGCTCTTTCCCAAGCTGTCCTTGAGAGAACAGCTGGTACAGAGCTACGGCTTGCCCAAGGTCACACCAGCAGCTGCAAGTGGAGGAGTGGGGAATCAAACCCGGTTCTCCCAGATTAGAGTCTGCACACTTAACCACTACACTAAACTGGCTCACCACAAAAGCCTCAGAAGAAAAGATTTTCACGGATTCTCATCAATTTGACCCTCATGCTATTCCTGAGGGTCCCATATCTGTCCCCCAGGAGTAGCTTTTCAGGAAGAAATCCAGCCATGGGCGGGGGTGGAATGGGGACACAGAGTGAGGAAGCCCCATTCCACTGTTGGAAATGCTTTCTGCCAGTGAAGATTTACTGCTGGATCCAAGCCTACAGCTGGAAGGCCCAGCTAACTGGAAACTGTTGGTCAGAAGGCTGAACTTCCCTACCTGCACTGATGCACCAACCAACCAAACTCACCTGATCCCCTGTGCGCGTGTGTGTGTGTGTGTTTGAGAATCAAGGGCACATAACTAGAGGCTGCTCAGGGGCTCTGAACTCTAGCGTTGCCCTTTCAAGTTCCTTTCATTCCTCAGTTTGGGCCCAGTCAGTAGGCCATAAAAGCTCAATGGAGAGTTGCCTGTTGTGAGAGCAAGGTCTGTGCTACCCGTGAGCTGTCCGTGGTCCTGCATCTGTTTGTTTGTTTTTGTCTGCTAGGGTTCCAGAACTGTTACAACATCATCTTCCCCTCCTCTGTTTTATCATCACATCAGCCCTGTGAGGTCAGTTAGGCAAGAGAGAATGACTGGCTCAAGCTCAACCAGGAAGCAGAGTGTGGAATTTGACTCTAGGTCCACCAGCTGCTCAGTGTTTGCCACCCAATCCCCTGCCTGCCGCTGCCTGCCCGCAGACTGAAAGAAAGGGCATGTGCAACAGACTCCTCCTTCCTGAGAGGCTTTCTTACAACCTAGGAAACCAGCATGTCATGGTGTGGAAATGTGCACACACACAAACACACACAAACCCCAGATACACTATTTTCCTATATTCAGAGAAGTATTCAAGTCCCCACGTGCAGTATAATCCAGGTACAAGCTAGCTACTTTGAAAGTGAGCCAAACTTGCAAAAGGCATCACGATTTCAGCCCAGAAAAAGATTAAAACATCAGCTACTTACTGGAATGACTAACAAAGTGGAAAAGAAATTACAGAGGAATTCCAGGAGGAATGCTTCCGAGGGCCGCATCTTCCCATCTATGTTGATCATCTTTGGCACCTCAGGAACGAGACTTATGGCAGCTCTGAAAAAGGCATCCGCTATTAAAAAAAAAAAACAACAGTCGCCACAGCATCAGCAAGTGGAACCCAGATTCATCAGCACATCTGCATCTTTTCAGTACCTTCTTGTACCTACTCTTAGAGCAAAGCCTCCACAACTTGCAACCCCCCCAGACCACAGGGGGCACACAGACTCTGCTGTGCTTCCCTGCTGTTAGTAGAACATGGCTCTCACGCCAAACAAGGCAGCCAATCCTGGCATTCAAACAGGAGACCAGAAGAGGCAGAACAATTTACAAAGCAGGTCCACAACACATAAGTACTTTGTGCAAAAATCCTACTATCTGAGACCCAGGAGCTGACCCATGCTGAAGGTGGCAGAAGAGGGCAAGGCAGACTCCCAGGCTCACGACATACATCATCTTGTAGCTCAAAGAAAGCTCACGGAAAGACAAGACTATCATTTTCAAACTTGAATGCCTTTCGTGTGTATGGAGAGGATCTTCCCTTTTTCAGAAAAGTTTTCGTTTCTGGCCTTGTAAGTACAAGAGGCTTACAAAATCCTTGACACCAGTAGGCCATTCAGGAAATCTGCTTCCATATTTATTTCTATCCATTGTCAAGGATGTTAATTTGCACAGCCAGCTTTACAGAAATCCGTGACCTTAGTTCTCCCAAGGGGTAAGACAAAAAAAAGCGTAGATATTTATCCTAGAATATACAAATAATAGCAACTTCTGCAATTAGATTCAGGTGGGGCAGCCATGTCGGTCTGAAGCAGCAGCACAAAGTTTGAGTCCAGTGGCGCCTTTAAGACCAACAAAGTTTTATTCAAGATATAAGCTTTCGTGTGCAAGCCCACTTGTGCACGAAAGCTTACATATCGAATAAAACTTTGCTGGTCTTGAGGGAGTGTGCATGCACATTAAATAAAATTTTGTTGGTCTTAAAAGCACCACTGGGCTCAAACTTTGTTCAACTACTGCAGTTGCCGCCTTGCTTCAAACTCACATGTTACATATCACTATAATCAAAGCATATGAAACATCAGACAGCAGGGAGAATAATCTACACCGGGACTCTCCTGGATTTTAAAATTACTTCAGAACAACCAACTTCTAAACCTTTCCTTTAAATCTATACTTCATCAGTTCACCAACTTGTATGTAGCCAACTATGAGACTTCTGATTAGATCCAATAAGCCAGGCCTTGTATTGCAAAACAAAGTCTTTATTCTTAATGGTCTTTCAGGAAACACTTGCGTTGTTAGTGATACCACATACAGAATGGGAGGAACTGATATACTGTATTCAAACAGGGGTAAAAGCACGGGTACCAATGAGAATAAAAATATCAAGCGCCAAAATGTGCTACCGTTACTTTCTCAGGGGAAAAAGGCGCGTAAGCGGAGCTAAATTCCCATCCCCGGCCCTGTGTGTGTAATCTACATGCATTCCCACACAAAAGACACCTGGAAGAGCGGAGGCCCAGTTGCCCAAGGTTACAAGTGCAGCAACAGAGATAACTGAAGTCTAGCAAAATATATGAGCTCACTCTGAGGAAGAAGGGGTGAGGTGGGGGGGGGGGGGACCGCCAGAACCTGTAACAGGGACTGAGAAAAGGAAGCAAACATGATAGGGAACCTGACACCAACCCTGTTTTAAAGACTTGTAGTGAAGAGCAATGTTTTCAAAAAAGAAGTAAGCCAACCTTTAAAATGTGACTGAAATTCCAGCCCTCGCTGTAGCCAAACAAGACTCTCAGAAGTGTGAAGATCATCTGTGTTGTCAGTCGGTATGTGCAGTGGTGCAAGACTCCATGCCAGGGAACCATACGTCCCTCCTGCCCCTGGAAACGCATCCTCCCCCAGACCCTGCTCCCGAAAACCCACTGTCACCAGATCTGCCTTTTGGGGATGTTTTGTTGCAGCTTTGTTCGAATGAGTTGCTCACATCGAACTTCTTCAGGATTTAGCCAAGGCCCCCAGTACAACCGTTCCCAACCTTTTCAGTATGGTGACCCAAGTCCAAATTGACTTGATCTGGTGACCCATCCAAGGCTGACCCAAGGTTTCTTTGGCGCCCTAGACAAGCTATGACCTTGGCACCCATCTAGTTCAGCATTCCATTTTCTACAGTGGCTAACTGGATTTATTCGAGAAACCAACAAACGTTGCACTAAGGGCACTGCTGCCCCCACTATGACCCCTAAGCAAGTGGCATGCCGACATAGGCAGCCTTGACATACACAGGTTACAGTCCAGCCTCTGACCAGCCCCTCTCCTTCTCTATCACTCCCTCTACTCTCCCCTAAGAGTCTAAGAAACTCATTCTAGTAACCAGCAAGATGTGTTTTACTTCATCAACTTGTATATGCAGTGGAGAAAAAAATGCCAACTGATGTATATAGCACAGAAGATACTTCCAGAGGGGAGCTGTGTTGGTCTGTGGCACAACAGTTAGATTTGAGTTCAGGAGCACCTTAGAGACTAATGAGCTTTTCAGAGTCCCTTCACCAGATATATCTCCAGCTATAAAAGATACTGTTTCCAGGGTCAGATCTTGGTTTCCAAAGTGGAAAGGGCACAGGTGGATATTAGGAAGGCTGGCCCACAACCCACTTTCAGAGGCTTCATGACCCACTTCTGGGTCCTCCTGACCAACAGGTTGGGAAACTCTGCTCTAGTAGATGTCAGATCTCTGTGGAGTGGATTCACCTCATCTCTAGTGCCCATGCAGGCAGATTCACATACATGAACAGTAACACCAGTGCAGCGTGCAGCCAGACGCTTCATGCACTGCAGCCACTGAGACATATTTTGGACAGTAGGACAGTTGGCAGCACACTGTATGTTAGTAGTTACTTTTTTCCTGGTAAATATTTAGCCAAAAGAACAACCACCTATTTGGCTTTTGTACCTGCAGGGGACAGGATACTGCATAATAAAACAAATGCTGTAGAGAAGAGCTTTCAACAACATTTAAGAGTGCGCCTTGCAAAGTGTTAGAGGAGTGGATTACAAGCTTGTGTCTATTTCCATCTGTGAAATGTCAGAGAGTATGGGAAAACATAGCCTAGGAAATCTTCTACCCCATTTTCTAACAATCTAACTGACCTTTGTAAAGCATCCAGAACAACAACTGAGGTCAAGAATCTTGGAAAGAGAGAGGGTGCTGAGGGATGGGTGGCTATGCCAATGCTGGAAAGGGCAGACAGTATACATCTTGCGAGTTAGAAGAATCTATTTATACCCCCAAGTCATGTGCAGACTTCCTTCAGAAAGCAGTGATAGTTTCAGGAAAACAAAGGGCTCTTCAAATCACTCTTAGGAATGCAAACCAGATTCAGTGAACACTTCCACAACTTAAACAAAACCAACCAACATCTTCTTTCTAATACAACCATAAGATGAAGCATAATGTTAATAATTACAGTGCTAATGACAAATGCTTTGAACCCTCTAAACGGCTAAATATTTCTCTCAGCCATCTTCACAAGAGCCCTGTGAGTTACCCTCTCCTACGACAGAGTCTTCCCTGAGACCACTGAGAGCGAGCACGGCAGAGGCATGGGGTGGCTGCCTCGGTGGGCACCAGGCCAGAAGGCATTCTGCTGCATCGTGGCTCCAGAACAACGAGGGAAGTGTCCTCCCTTAACAGGTGGTGCCAGGGTCCACACACACACACACACACACACACACACACACACAAACCAGCTTTCAGATTCAGGACGGGCAGCTTAGCAGAAGAAGAGTTCAAGAGGTGCTAGGCCCAGCTGGGGCAGAGAGGGATACCAAGGACCCCCTTCTGGGTCTGCTGTCACTCTTTTTATTTTGTATTTTGCATACTGCTAGCGGCATTGTCTTTTTCTTTCAAAAATGGAAAGAAGTGAAGAGAACGCAACCACCTGCCTTTTCCCACTGCGACTATAAACACAACACCTCATAGGAGAGGAGAGGAGAGGGCCATGGTTCAGTGACAGAACATTTGCCTGGCATGCAGAAGGTCCCAGGTTCAGTCCCTGACATCTCCAGCTAAAAGGATCAGGTGATCTTCCTCTGCCGAAGACCCTGGAGAGCCACTGCCAGTCTGAGTAGACAAGACTGGCCCGGATGGGCCAAGAAGTCTGATTTGGTATAAGGTAGCTTCTTCATGTGTTCATGTCTGAAATGCTGTGTTGTGGTTTCCACAGGGTCAGAACATAAGGACCGAAGGAAGAGTCCCAAAAGCAGTCTTGGTTCTGAAGGGTGCTGAATACCAGTGCTAGGAAGCAATGTCAGGGGCCCTCCTTTGGCATTCTGATAGAAAAATCATAAGGAAACATACAGGAAGCAGCTGATAACAACATGGGAACAAAGATGATCAAAAGGGGGGGAAATGAGGCAGAAGACCACACAACTGGGAAGCCTCCAAAGACCTGTTATGGCCCCATGAGACATCTCTACATCTCTCTCTCGCTCTCTCTCTCTCTCTCTCACACACACAGAGCATGATTACTCACACATGAGATACAGCAGGTTAAATCTGAAATATAGAGCCTCTCTCCCACAAGGCCCCATTGCTAATGCAAGCTAGCGGTGTGCTCAGCAAGGGGGAGGGGCAAGCAGGCATGGCAATAAACTGCTGCTGAAGCTTTCCTAGTCTCCAATTAATAGCCTGGGCACTACACCGTAGGCTGTCTAGTTTATGCTTCACTAAATTTCCTCCTCCACAGCAGCTCTTTCTTTATTCTGGTTGACCACCAGGCTATAAATCCTTCTGCAGACCTCCATTATATCTTTATGGCGGGGATGACCTTCACCAAAAGGAAAAAAAATAATGGCCTGTTCTTAGAGGGTCTAGCTAGGCTTTGTTGCAGAGGAGGGGGGAAAGAATAAACAGGTCTTGACTGTTGCCTTGTGAATCATGACAGCACAGGGGTTTCCAAAGACTTTAGCTTGGTTAAGTCCCTCTTTCAAAGGCTGGGATCGTAGGGGACTCTTTGGAATGTACTTGCAGAAGAAATGTGCCAATAAAACTTCCAGGGAGACATAAGCACACCTTTTAGAATCAACATGGTGTGTGTGTGTGTGTGTGTGTGTTTTACCCATACTGAAATGTTTTCATTATTGTCTTAGGGCCAAACTCTGTGTTGCATTGGGCTTCTTCGATCGGATCTCCCTGATGTATAGCTTATTTTTAAAAGGCAGCTGCAAGGGGGGAGGGGACAAGTTGGATCAGAGGGGGGGGGGGACACACAGCCTTTCCCTCAGTGCCACATCTCTGGTGGAAACCATCAGCTTCTATTAGCCTCAGTGGAGAAAAACAAACAGGCGCCCTTCTCTTTGCTCATTGGCTAGTGGCAGTTGTGTAGGGGGTGCATTTCAAATCGGGAAATGGCACTGGGGGAGGAGTTAAGTCCTTTCTTTCCGCTGCACTGAAGCCCCGATACAATTCAAGGACCTGTTCCCCCCCCCACACACACACACATGGTTATTTCTGTAGGCTACCTTGGAGGGGATCACAGACTGCTGATGTAATGTATAGTTTAGCATTTTAAAGGTTGCCAACCACAGTTGACAAGCAATTTTATATAATCCAACAAAACAAAAGTAAGATGTGTTTCTACACTGTGCCCTGTCCTTAAGCGCAGGGGGGGACAGAAAATGATCATTCCACCCTGCAGTGAGTGAAGTACCCCTCACCACCAAGGTTTCCTCTGGGCCCCTTCTTTCTTATCCTCGTGTGCTGACCCTTTGGAAAAATGCACATGCTTTCAGACATGCTCCTCGTTCCAGTGGGAAAAGACAGGTGGCTGCATATTCTTCTAATCCCTGCTCCCCACAGATGTGAAGCATTCAACAGAAAAGAAGCAAAAACTATTGTGGGGAGAGAAGAGAGAAGCAGAGGAAAGACATCACAATGTCAGGATCTTTCATTCCTCATTTCTGGATAAATCTGAAAATGTACTTTCTAGGTCACAGGAGGAAAAAAAATATCCTGCCTTGCTTTCAGATGGGGGCGGGGGGTGGCTTACAGAAATATTAGATCAGCCACAGCACTGTGTACTCCTGAACTCTGAATGCAGATTTGGTCAGCAAACTTAAACAGTTCAAGTCCCACCCCGACGTGCATTTTCCATTTTTATCAGTCCCTTGGTGAAATTAGTCGTACATAAAAGCCCAAATTAGTTGGAAGGTTCTCGGCATGTCATATATGATGCTTCAAGCAAACAACGATGTTAACAGCTTTGAGAAGACCAAAATGTCAGGGAAAACCCTATGCTCTTTCATTGTCTCATGCTCAAACCAATGCTGTGAGAAACGGAGAATTAACAAGCACTCTGTACATTTTGCCAGCAGACTTTCCAGTTTGATCCAGCACATTATCCAGGAGTGGAAGCGTGCCCGAGGATTTATCATCCTGTCTTGACAGCACTACTCTGAGGAATCTCACAAAGTAATTCAATTAAGCATGGCAGGGCCATATATTATGCCTTCCCACAGCTTGCCTCTGCTTCCAGTGCCACCTTTTTAGACACACACGCACACATTTTCTTATGATGTGGGCATGATAAATATGTGCTCCTGCTTTAAAGGGGTATTTCTACCTATACCCACTTTTTTGTTTTTTGCACAAGTGCAATTTGTAATATAAGCATACCCATTTTTACTTGATATCAAAGTTCGCTAAAGGAACATTACAAGGGCTGTCTAGAAACACAGGTATTCATCAATAATCTCGTCACATCTGGACACAGGTTTGCTACTGGGCAGAGAACTGCACAGCTCATGATGCACTGGAATGGAGTAGAAGGAGGGTACTCAAGAGCACCCTACACTTGTGTATAACACTGAAGGTGGGAAGAGATGGCAGTGCAAATGGGGTGGGGGACTCCTGAGAAGAAACAGGGATATTTGAAATCTGCCCCTCCAATTTTAGCAGGCAAAACTGTACATTTGGCCACAATTTATTTTTTACAGAACCAGTGGCAACCCATATTTCTATTTCACACAAATATTTAATGGTCAGGAGCAAGGGAAGGGCTCTTGTAGCAGAGTCTTTTTAACATACTTGATAATGAACCTTTTTTTAAAAGAAAGATTACTTTTATCCATTCATGCAGCCTTCAGTAATGACATAGGTTAAAACTCTGAACACCCATACACAAGCTCTAATTATCTGGGTGGTGTAAAAAACCCTAATGAGTTAATCACAGAACAGGAACCAAGAATGACTTCATGCTGGGGTCTCTGCCTGGCTGGTCTGTAAACATGCCAAATAAACACAAAATGTATCATACTGACTTAGCAGCTCTATTGTTTTAAGAATGCACTTGGACAGGAGAGTCAGCTCCACTCTAAATCCCTCTGCCCTGATGATACGTGCCACATCATGTCTAAACAAAGAAATAAACCAGCGGCCTTGCAGTACAAAGCCTTAGTCAGCTTCCTAGGTCAGCTTGTTTGCATGCACCATTGGAACTTGCTAGTGAACGTACAATGCTGACAACACCCATCACACCCCTGAAAAGGACAAGACTTTAAGCCCCTCTCCCTTGTACTTGCCTGGAACCATCCAAACCAGAAAGAACCGTGCCATGTATAGCAGGATGCAAAAATCCCCACTAGGACTAACTCCAAAAAAAGTGGTTTAAAGATGGGACTATCTGGGATGCTGCTTATGGTAGAACATTAGTCCCAGAAGTCTCTTTCATATCCCAAAATAACTGAACATATCAGGGATCTCAAGGCTATGCAACTGCCTACCAAGCAATCCATGAGCTACCAGATCATTAGCTATGAAACTATCCTGAACAGGTTCAAACCAATCGTTTATCTCGCTCAATTCTGATTCAATATGTAGTTAGTGGCTCAAAAACACACACAGGCTCATTCCGACAAGGGACTCACTCACTGGAGCCCTTTCACATCTTTTAAAATTGTAGCACAAGAAACAGCTCTCAATCCACAGCATAGAAGAGGAGGAAGAGGAAGAAGACAAGGAGGAGGGGGTTGGATTTATTACGAGAGGATAAAATGAGGAAGAAAAAGAGAACCACCCTTCCCCTCATCTGAGCTCCTTAGAGGAACGGTAGGATAAAAAATGAACTTAAGAGGAATCTCAAACAACCTCTGCCTACTGCTTGATCCTCATCTGGGCACAAGGAATCTGATGCTATGTTTACTTGGAAACTACTCCCACCAGTTCAATGGACTTATGTGTGTGGGCATTACTGCAACTGTCTCCTTTGGGAGAAAGAAGGCTAACCAAACAAGCCCAATTCAAGAACTAATCTGGTAAGCACAAACACTATAAATGAAACGTTAAGTATTCCATACAACATATACATAGCTTGTCCTAAACTCTTTCATTTTCCCACCAATCCAAAGTTTAAACTGGGGGCAGCAATACAGCACAAAATAATGGTTCTCAACTTTTACACATGCTAAACCATGAAGCACGCACATTCCTAGACAGGAGGAGGAGAAGATTACGACATTTTATGAAAATGGGAGTCAGTTCCTACAATACTGGAATAGATGCTTTAATCAGGGTATTTCCATGCAAGTGTTAACATTTTGAAGGAACTTTTAGAATTTGCTTTTCAACAATTAAATGTTTAATTGTCATTTAATGTTTAATTTAATGTTTATTGTAGCTACTGTTAGTTTATTTAAAATATTTATATCCAACTTCTCTGCAATCTGCACATAAGGGGACTTCCGACACGAACTATAACAATATGGGATAGACCAGTATGCCCTATTAATAGCACAGTCCGAAACACAGTTCTAAATCTACTGAATGGACTTAGACGGGTGTGGTTCCACTTAGGATGGCACTGTTAAATCAAGATGGCTCCTGATGAGCAAAGCTGTGCCTTGGAGGCCACAGAGTTGCAAAGGTTATTACCCTCCAGCTGACGGAGCACACATCTCCATTTCATCAGCTGACATTCTGGAAATTGGTACATGTATAAATTACATTCTGTTATAACCGGGGCAGTCTGGCTTTGAAGCCACAGGAGTGCCACATCAAGCAAGTAATTACCACCTTTCCCATTACAACCCCTGCAAACTCGGTCCTTTACATGCACACCACGGATCCATAATTTGATAATATGTGCTACTGAACACTGCTCTTCTCATTCGGAGGGGGGGGGGGAGACCTTGTGTCAAAAAGCCAAGGCTGTATGCCTCTTGGCATGTGGGAATCAGCTCTTCCTTATCAGCAAGTGAGCCCTGTATGAACTCATGTGGTCAGTTCCCTCACTGGTAGCGCCCTCGTTACAACTGGCTCCTTTGACCACTACTCACTCAACAGCAATGCTCCCTCTAAGCTGTGGAGTCTTATGAGCTACTGGCATTAAAATTGTGAGCAAGCAATTTGGCTACGGTATAAATTACTTTGCTCTGGAGCCACCCTTCCTGAGCCAAGTCAAAAATGTGTGAACCAGAGGCTAAAAAACTGAGCTAGCTCACACTAACTCAGTTTTGAGGGAACACTGCTCAACAGTCTTCCCCAGCTTTGGCCCCACCTTGTGGAAGAAGATCCTAGATAAGGTGAGAAAGGAGGGGCTATGGCTCAGTGGTAGAGCATCCGCTTGGCATGCAGAGGGTCCCAGGTTCAATCCCCGGCATCTCCATTTAAAAGATCTGGCAGCAAGTGACCTGCCAGAGACCCACTGCCAGTCTGAGTAGACGGTGCTGGCCTTGATGGCCTGATTCAGTAAAAGGCAGCTTCATGTGTTCATGACCTCACTTTAGAAAGGCTTGTATATCAGTATTAACTGGGAAAGGACTGGGCTGAAAGTTGGGCTCTGAGGGTTGTATTAGTGGGCTGATGTTTTCTGGGTTTTTTAATTTGCTTGTTTTTAATTGTTTATTGGTGGACTGGATCGTTTGTTTGCAAACTGGGTTTATTGTTCTTGCAAGCTGCCCTGAGTTTTTGGAAGAGCAGGGTGGAACTCTTTACACTGAGAAGAAACAGATAAATAAATGGCTGAGAAAGCAGCTTTGGGCCGTTTTGAAGAAAGAAAAGGCAGCAGTCAAGATGGTCTAAAAAAACTAAAAACAGAGGCAGATTTCGTTCTGAAGGAACAAAATGGCCTAATTAAGCAAGGAAAATCAGTCCTTCGGCATTAACCTTAACATTAGTCAAACGTAATACTGGAATTTTAAACACATCACATCCTTGTACATTCTGATCATTTTGCATCTTGTCTCAAAGCGAAATGCAGCATCTGAACATCATGTTTAATCATCAGTTCAATAGCTCTCCAAGTCAAATTAGCACATTTCTTGGATCCTCACGATTCCAAACACTATCCAGGCCTTGCCTCCCAGCCAAGGATTTCCCCATCACGGCTTGGTTGCTTCTACGTCAGGTACTCTTTCTCTTCTGCAAAGGCCAAATGAGCCCAATTGAGCAATGATGCAACCTCCATCCCTCACAGAAGACTCAGCTCTTGGAAGCAATTGCCTTTGGTTTTCCATCCAGAAGGGTTATCCAGCAAAAAAATACTATTCCTACAAAAGTTTCTAAGCACATGCACGTGCGCACACACACACACACACACACACACACACACACACACACACACACAGAGCAACTGCAAAATCAAAAGGCTTACCTTGTGAAAGGCACTGGTTTGCCAGAGCAACTTGCCCTGAGAGCAGGTACAGATTAAGACGACCAAAAATGCTTGTCAAAGATGGAATTGTAATGAAGCAGAAAGCAACACAAGCCTACGGAAATAAGGACAGGGCTGTTTTAAGAGACTACTGTGGCCATTTCTTCAATGACCTAGAGATGCAGCCATTTTAGGGCTCTTGGGATGAGCAAGGCTTTTCCAGCCAGTGGCTATCAGTGGTCCTGAGCCTTTCCAGACTTGGTATCCTCCTGTAACGCAAGCCTGCAACACCACTCCCACTGAATTCTTTATCCTATGAATTACTCTTCTTGCAACTCTGCCTCTTGTGTTTGCTTTCTTTCTCTGCAGTTCTTCCTCCTCTAACACCCTTTGGTCTTTTCTCTCCTTTCTTTCCTCCCGTAAAAACTAGAACCACCAGTGGAACTCTGGTTGTGACCCATCTGAGGGCCTCAAATCAGGTTGTGATGCATTTGAGGGCCTCAACCAAACTGACAAAGACTGATGGAAGAGGTGATAATAATCACCAAGTGCAACCCTTCTACCTTCTTTATCTGCACAAATCCTCCTACTGCACAGCTGTTAAAGACCCAAGAACCCTGACTGATTGGCTTTCCCTATGCCCACATCTGCACATGTTATATACTGCAGTTTTAGCCCCTCATTTCATTAGCACAGAGGGAATTAAGGACAAGGGAATCGTTCTGTTTTCACACCTACCCTGACAAATGCAGCCGTCTTCCTGGAATGATTTCCTTTCATCACTTTTCTCGTTTCCATTGCCAGTTGGTTCACACTCTGTTGGAAAGAATATGTTGCCAATGGGACGCAACCAACTGAAGGAGTTTTTCACCAAACAGCAATCAATGGGACAAAACTGGCTTAAATCCAAATGCTCCCATTTAGTTATCAACTTCCTACAGTTCAGCTGCTGAATGAGCCTCAAAGAAATCATAGGAACAGTTCTGAATGATCAGACCTCTGGGCACATGGCATACTATCACAGCTATCAAGAGATTCTGCATAACCTGCATGAATTACAGAAATTTGCATCTTAGCGTATTTTACAGCATTTCTGCTCACCAGGAGGGAAATTGCACAGAACGGTGAAACCCTGTTTCCTGGCTTCTGGAACTCTTTACTGAGCCTCTCATTTGATCAGTCATTGCTCATACATACTTAAACCTACCTTTGAACGCTCAAGGACTAGAAATCTGTTTTTTTTTAAAAAAACAAAAACAAACGTGCTTAGGACAAAATTCTGTGGGCAGCAGCAAACTGCAGTTTTCTGCACTTACACAGAACCACAGGACAGTATGACATCTGATCAGTTCTCAATGCATTAGTGTTTTTGCAACCATTGTTTCTGGCCCTTTGCAAAACGCTTGTATTAACACCCCAAGATATAAACAAATGTGCAGGTTAGCATTTCTTTGCCATTTGGTTTTCATTTCTTTTTACCTATCTGTGCCACGTGAACAGACAAAACTTAATGCTGCCTTAAAATGTTAAGAACTATGTGGCAACACCAAAAGAGTCCAGACAAATTCTATCTGCTCAGTGACCCACTGAAGATGGGAAGGAAAACCCAAATCTACTGAACTTCTGTTTAAACATATGCCGGCTCTACAGGTCTCTTATTTGCCTGTCAATGCAATCCTATAAAGAATTAATCTTATCTAAACCCAATGAAGCAGTGGCCTTTGATAGGAGTAATTCTGCACAGGACTTCACTGCAAGCCAGTTTCAAAAGTATCACTGATATTGGCATAATATTTTGTAGCTTCTGCCACAATGACATCCGTACCTGTAACTTCCAAGACAAGATTCTGAGCGTAATTGAGTGAGCATCCTTGAGTTCATCTCCATGATAGAAACAAAGACAATCCTGCTGGGATTTCACCCTCAAAGCCACTCTGCTTGTAATTCACTGCTGTAAGAGTGACTGGATCTTAGAGATCCCCCTACCAGACTGACCTGTATTATGATCCTCCACTGTCCTACTGTTCGAACTCCAGGCTTCTCAAAGGCCCCTCCCCATCCATGCTTCTTACCAGTCTGGCCACCTCAGGTCTACTCCATGCAAAAGTGCCATCTTAGCAGAGTTATACCTGGAGTTATACTCAATGGGCCTAGAAAGGGTGTAACTCTGCATAGGACGGCACTGTTAACCGCCTTCCAATACATGCCATTCATTCAACGTCCGAAAACAATAAGTAAGGCATGATAATCTTTCACTAGGACACTCTGTGGTTGGAAATGGGGAAAAAGCACACACGCACAATTTAGTAGATTCGCCACCAAACAAAGTGCTTTTACTTCAATTTACTTTGCACCTCTACAGGATTAACACGGCAGGAAGAGTTTGAATGCTGATACACAGTATGCTGGTACAAAGGCCCATTAAAAGCCCAGCAAAAGTGACCCTGCCCCATAAAGAAATCTACCGGTTGGCTCTCTGCTGCCACCAAAGGCTTATTTACAATTAAGAAATATGCTTACATGAATCAGCTGGACAAGAACAGGTTCCAAATTGCAAAACATTGATCGGGCTTCAACATAGAAACTCAGCTGCTGCTCAAAGTCACGGTTGAACGAAACCTGGATTAAGGAGATTCAGAGAAGTCATTCCCCAGACATGACTGTGGCATTCAGTTACTCATTCTTTCTGTTTTATATGCTGATGCACACAGCTAACTCTAATGCAGCAGGTGACCGCAGGATCCAATAGTTTCCAGGAAATTCAGTTCACAGCAGTCTCAGGAAAAATACCAGATCTTTCTCTCCCCATTTAACTTAAGCTCAGCTCTCCAAGCTCTCAGCCAGAGATCCTTCACATCACCTACTACCCGTTTCTTTCTTTCTTTCTTTCTTTTTTACTACAGACACCTCCATGTGTTTGCGAAAGCATTACATTTTGTTCCATGTAAAGATTGGAACTTCTGTCAATTCACTTTGTGCAAACATGTAAGCAAAAGATATTCCCCCACGATGGACCACTGTGTGGCATTTCAGGTATTTTTAATTAAGCCTAACCACTGTGGAATGTCAAAGACTCCCCTTTTAAGATGACAGATGGCAAAATTGCCTACTAAAATCTGCAATGGAAACTGATCATGAATGCTCTTAGATCTTAAAACCTCCCTCGCCCAGTTTCCTACACATGAAGTTTATGGTACTCACCATTCTTACAAATCCATTTATCAAAGAGGCCAACATGCGCTTTTCATCTTCAAGGGTCAGTGCGCTAGAAATAATATGTTTCACAGGGTCAGTATTTAAGGAGAAGCCCATAAGAAACTGTAGCGAGCCCTACAGCCACACACCGACATCTCAGTACTATGTGAAATTTGATGGATAAGAAGGGTTCAGGGCTCAGACCAAGCTCAATACACGTTTTTTAAAATGCTTGTTCCAATTCCTGGTGGCCTTCAAGAGGAATATATACTGAAACTTCTTTGTTTCCACTTGAATTTCTCCTCAAGGAGGCGGGAGGAATAATGTCCAACAGCAAGAGACCGGTGAATAATCCCAAATAGCTGTACTGGTGAGCAGTCTTCTCAGCTACAAAAGCATCACTGGGTAGGGGATTACGATTAAAAACCCCACCCATTTTTTGCCGTGAGACACTGTGCTAGAACAAAAGATATGCCATACAAATTCTGGAATGCTGCAAAATGCAGCATTCAAAGCATAAGCATTTCATTTGGTTACCAAATGGAATTCTAATAAATCAAACATGTTTTGATGAAAACGTGCCCTGCTCCATGACCATTAGGTCATCCGGCACAAGGCTTTTTACGATGACACACAGGCCTCCAGTGTACTATTTTGCAATTCTCCCAGCGCAGACACCAGATGGGAACAGGATGACTGTTTTGTAATAGAAATTCGATTGAGAAATGGAGAGGGGTGAAGGACGCAGACCCTCACCATTATTAGCTCATTAGGGCTCTTCCACCCATCACAGTCATAAAGCAAAACTGATGGATGGCTTGGAAGATTTATAGTACAATCTCTGGGTTACCAAGAAAATGGCTAACTTGAAAATATGCCCATGCAAGTGGCTGCTTAAATGACCCACACTAGGCTGCATCATGGATTGAGGCTGAACGAGAGAAACACAGTGGTCATTTGTTACCAGTAACAGGCCATGTAGTCAATAGAGACTCCTGATTCAGAATTCCTTTTAGCAGTAAATGGAGATAAAAAAGCTGGTGGAAAGTGGAGTATTATTTGTCTTTTCCACTACATCACACTTGACAGAAAGGCTGAAGAGGCAAAGAGGATGCCAAGGCCATGAAAAAACCTCGGATTGGGTTCTCAACCCCATCACAGATTTTCCAAGTATGGATTTTGGAGCCTGGATAAATCCTGCATTTGCTGCATTCCCAGAGTGGCTCTGAATGGGTTGGAGTCATGAAACAAACAGGAGATGCAAGTGCCTTTGGTCTCTTCCCTGCCCGGGAGACGTACAAAGGAACAGCTTACATGTCTGCCAGAAGGGGAAAAGATGCAAATGGCATCTCTCAGACAAGATGTCAAGGACAGAGCAGAAGCCTTGGGGTCCCTGTGCCTCCTGTTCACTCCATGGCAGCGTCATCTCAAAGGCGCTCCCTGCTGGCTTTTCTTTTTTTTAGCATGGGCCTTTGTAACCCACAGTGAATGATCAGAATTGGAAGACACTATCAACAGGAAGCATCCCTTTAACTACTCTGAGTCTGTTCCAATTACGCAATGCAACTTGACCACTGGGCTGGACCCTGCCACCCCACTGGCCACCTGGTCTTTCCAGACTGCCTCCCCCACTGAGCCCCCCCCCCCCCCAATGTGGCTTTAGTCCACAATCCCCAGCATAGTCTTTTTACTGGTCAAAGGTCTTCAACCAATAACACATGCAAGACCTTTCACAAGTTGGTTTAGCCCACAATACATTGCTCATTGTGCGAGCAGACTCCTGGATGACCTAACACGGACCTACTTGGCTTCCACAAGGTGGCTCAATACACTGCAAACTTACCCTTGGACCCAGGTTATACTTAGGAGTGCAGAACATAGATAGAACAGGGAACCCCTCATTGGCTTTAACCCCTCTAAAACCCAGCACACTGTTGACACAACTTGACCATTCATACACTTTCATCTATCAAATTTAAAGTGCAAAAGATGAAAGTCTTTTTGGGAAACAGGTCATGTCACCTGTGTGTTTTATGGGGTGCTCTATGAACAGCACTGCTATTAACCAGCAACAGGGCTGAATCTCAGAATTGGTGGGTGACCTGTCTGCTTTCACTTGGCATCAAAAGGGCACCAATCAGATTGCACCTGCCTCTTGTCCAGTGAAGCGGACAGAGGCTGTCCAACCGTAACAGGAGGACAGTACACAGGCATGCCCGTGTTTTGTTTTTGGAGGCTCTTCGAACCTTGAGGGCGCTAAGCATTGCTGGGACAACCCTCTGCTCACTTCTTCAACCAAAGAGTGATTAACATGTGGAATTCACTGCCACAGGAGGTGGCGGCAGCTACAAGCATGGAGGGCTTCAAGAGGGAATTGGATAAACATATGGAGCAGAGGTCCATGAGTGGCTACTAGCCACAAGGTATAGGTAGGAACTCTCATTCTGGGGCCAGTGATGCTCTGTATTCTTGGTGCTTTGGGGAGGGGGGGGCAACAGTGGGAGGGCTTCTAGTGTCCTGGCCCCGCTGCTGGACCTCCTGAGGGCACCTGGTGTTTCTGGCCACTGTGTGACACGGCGTGTTGGACTGAATGGGCCACTGGCCTGATCCAACATTGGCTTCTCTTATGTTCTTAAGGGGGGAGGCGGCCAGAAAAGAGAATGACATACCACACCATTCCAAAATGGCAAATTCCAGTTATTTATTTCCAACTAAGGGCTTTTTGGCTAGAAAAAACCACCCACATCAATATTGCATTGTTCACTGGAGCTGCAGCTCCCCCCTCTCCGCCTTTCTGACAAAAGCAATGGGGGGGGGGGAGGCACTGAGCTGGCACCACGACCCTCAAGAGCATCTGCTGCTTTGTTTACTCCTCTCAGTGCTCCCTCAACGTTCTCTGCTGTCTCTCCCCATTGGCTAACCTCTGAAGCCCCTGCCATTTCCCAGATCTTCCTTGTATTCCAGCACTGGAAACAAAGCAATGATTAAAGAGGCAGTGGCCCACGCCACGAGTTTTCTTCCATACTTCCCCACCCGTGTCACCCAGAGCCACAAAGAAAAAACGCATCGTGGAAAACACCCCAACCCCCTGAGGGACTCAGGACTGATCTGAACAATCACCATCCAAAAAACTACTCCTTGTTCAATAAAGGTAAGGAACTAGTCACTTACTTTACGGAATCGTGCATGGTCTTGCAGACGTGCAGGAGGGCATTGAGTATTACAGGGTCCTTAGTCGGTTCCAGCTGATGCCTAAACACGCACACAGTGGAAAAGAGCAACAGAGCAAACGTTCAGTATCTGTAGTCAGAGCTGAAGATTACCAACCTACCCAGCTTTGTGCATGGTGCTGTTGGTGGAAAACGGTGGGGGCCTGTGGGTGGGGGCCTGTGGGAGATTCCCAGAAATTCCCTATGACTGAAGATCAATCCAGGCCCTCCAGAGCAAACTGAATACTTCTCTTTTCTTGGAAAACCTTTGAGTTACACTGAGAAGGAACAGCCACTGTTACTCTTGGCTGATTGTTTTAATCTTGTGCGGCACTGAGGACTTAAGACGTTCTGGTGAATTTGACAGTGACTCTTATCTTAATTGTGTAATACCTTTAGGTGGACAAGCAGCTAATAAATAAAGGAACAGATAAAGGGAGGATACTAAGATGCCTGAAATGTAGTGCCACAACTGCCAGCAATTCAGGTACAGTGACTAGTTTCTTTAGAAGATACATCACAGAGATTCTCAGGATTTTAACAAAACCGGACAAGACACACTAAAGTAACCTGGGAGCTGCATGCCCCTCTCCCCTTTGACTGCTCGAAACACAGATCAGGGCTATGCGATCCCTGGCACACGTGGCTGGCAGCTGCACGCCACACCGTCTTGTGTGGCATGCAGGGCCTTCTCCCTGCCCAAGCAAGTGAGGTGAGCCCCTTAAGGGACTGGCAGGGTTGCTCGGGGCTCAGCTTGCTCCCCCCTGTATCTGGCCAAAGACAGCCCTTGCCCACCCCCTTTCTTGTTTGCTGGCACACACTAACGTCCTCACAGGCAGAAATGCTGTGGTTGTTCACCCGACAGAGATCTGCAGACCCTGGAAATTCCAGCCACGGCTAGGCGATGTGCATTTTTGTACGAAGCCTTCTACTTGCCTAGAGAACGCAGGAACATTTAGCATGGTAATTAGTGGTTCCTCCCATCTACACTGTACTGATTATGCTTCCCCGCTGTGCAAAAAGTCTTGTCATAGAGAATAAGCATTCATTTAAAGCCTCGTTTGATTATAGAGCATTAAAAGCTCCATATTCTCTTTACTGCAGAGCTCAGGTGTTATGAACAAAGGGGGGCTGCAGTCCACGTGCGCAGTTCCCAGTTCAGCGGAACAGGGGGCAGGGCAGTCAGCACGAACAGGCCATTCGCCTTGGAATGGAAGTCGCCTTAGAATAACTTCCCCAGAAACACAATCCAAAAGGCATCGCATAGGTAACTGTGGCAGCAGTGAGGATAAAGACTGGAAGACATTCATGGGACAAACCTTTCCCCCTTCTCCCTGCTACCTCCTGTGCCACCCCCACTCCAAAAAGCTGAGGACCCACGGGGAACTATCTGGGAGGTGGAAAGAGGGAAAATAAGAAGTAACCATTCCCTTCTCCTCTCATTCCACTTTGTGAACAGGGCAGAAATGGGGTGACATCTGCCAGTTCCCCCTTCCCGCTCAGCCCGTGCCCCACATCCCACTTAGTTTCCACGGGTGTCATGAGGGTCTGGAGAGGCTTGTCAGGGGAGGCAAGGGGAGGTGGAGGTGTGCTCTGTGAACACTTTCTGGAGCCTGCCCACAGATATACAGGTTGCTTACCTGTAATTGGAGATCTTCGAGTGGTCATCTGTGCATTCACACCTCTGGGATAAAGTGCGCCTGCGCCGATCCCGATCGGTAATCTTCAAAGCCTAACGGATTTTCGCGCCAGCTCCCCGGTCACGTGCACGCCCACTGCGCATGACCCGGGGAGAGGCACGAGGATCCCGCCAGTTCCTTCTGACCGCTGCCAACAGCCCCCAAGGAAAAAGGTGAGGGAGACCGAAAGCAGAGGGGAAGGAGGGCGGGTGGTGTGAATGCACAGATGACCACTCGAAGATCTCCAATTACAGGTAAGCAACCTGTATATCTTCTTCGTGGTCTCTGTGCATCACACCTCTGGGAGAATAGCGAGCAATAAACACCACATACCTGGAGGTGGGTGCTGGAGGTCTCACATCTGAGCTGCTTGCAGGACTGCACGGCCCACCACAGTACGCTGATGGACGCGGACATCTAGGGCGTAGTGCTTCACAAACGTGTGAGGGGACGCCCACGTTGCAGCATTGCAGATGTCTCCCAGGGGAATGCCCTTGAGGAATGCTGTGGAAGTAGCCACGGCTCGAGTGGAGTGTGCCCGGAGGGACGCCGGCAGTGGCCTTTTGGCCAGAAGATAGGCGAGTTTTATCGTCTCAACTATCCACTTCGAGAGTCTTTGAGATGACAGTTTCTGTCCCTGCCTGGGCAAGGCATAAGAAATGAAGAGAGCTGGAGACTTGCGAAAGGATTTTGTCCGGTGCAAGTAGAAAGACAAGGCTCTCTTGACATCTAAAGTATGCAGACTACGCTGCATTGGGTCCTGGGGATCAGGAAAAAATACCGGCAAGGTGATATCTGCCCCTATATGAAAGTCCGACACTATTTTAGGCAGGAAAGCGACATCTGGAGCCAAAGTGACGGCATTATGATGAAACGTGAGGTATGGTGGGTCGCAACGGAACGCCGAGAGCTCACTCACGCGTCGAGTAGACGTGATGGCCACTAAAAATGCAACCTTCCATGACAAAAGCTGAAGACTGCATGAGGCCATGGGTTCGAAGGGTTTTCCCATCAGCTTAGTGAGAACCAGGGGCAAGTCCCATGCCGGGACTGGTGTCCGCACTGGGGGATAGAGGCGATTCATTCCCTTGAGGAATTGTTTCGTTGTTGGGTGGGAAAACACTGAATAGCCATCAATCTTAGGATGATTGACTGAGATGGCCGACAAGTAGACTCGGATAGATGAGTGACACAGTCCCCTGTCCTGACATGACAGGAGGAAACCAAAAACATCTTTAAGTCCAGCGGGGACTGAGGGTCGTCCCACAGACGCCAGGAAAGTTAAAAATTTAGTCCATTTTGACTCATATGAACGTCGAGTGGAGAGTTTGCGTGAGTTCAGTAGCACTTGAGCAATGCGTGATTCTAACCCTAAGTTAGGATCAGCCACGCTGTCAATTTTAACCTGGGCACATCGTGGTGCAGTACTCGGCCCCCGCACATCCCGAGGAGATCCGGGTCCGTCGGGAGATGGAGATACGTCTCTCGTGAGAGGCTGAGGAGCGTGGGGAACCAGGGTTGTCTCGGCCACCATGGGGTGACAAGAATTGCCCACGGTCGCTCTGTCAACAGTTTGTGGACTACTCTCGGAATGAGAGGGATTGGGGGAAATAGGTACACCCGTTTCCCTGTCCACGGGAAGAGGAGACCGTCTCCGAGAGAGGTCGGGTCCGTTCCCGCTCTGGAACAGAATAGATGGCACTTCTTGTTCTCCCGAGAGGCGAATACATCCACGGATGGATGTCCCCAATGGTCGAAGATCGGAGTCAGGTAGAGTGGGTTCAGTTCCCACTCGTGTAGGGATGCTCCTCCTCTGCTTAGGAAGTCCGCTTGGACGTTGAGTAGTCCTGGGAGATGAGTCGCCACCAGGTGAATATTTAGCGCCTGGCACTCGTTCCACAGCTCTATTGCTAACCGGCAAAGTCCACGGGAGACCGTCCCGCCCTGGCGGTTGATGTAAAACATAGTGGTGGTGTTGTCTGTAAGGACAGTCACCGTTTTCCCCGTTAGGGATTGGCGGAAAGACCTCACTGCGTAGAGAACTGCCAGCAGCTCTAAGAAATTGATATGGTTGTGTGCCACAGAGGGGTGCCACCTGTCTCCCACACCTACACCTTCCAGGTGAGCTCCCCAGCCCCATAGGGATGCATCCGTGGTGACGGTCGCTGAGGGGGGTGGAAGCCGGAAAGGTGCACCTGAGTGTAAATTCTGGGGCACAAGCCACCAACTCAGGGTCTCCAGGACCTGGGTAGATATCTGGAAACGTTTGGAGAGGGAGTGGAGTTTGGGGCGGAAACGCCTCAAGAACCAAAGCTGCAGTGGTCTCATTCGCAATTTGGCGAAAGGAATCACTGCCGTTGTTGCGGCCATCAAGCCTAGCAGGCGAAGGATTTGTTTGGCTGTAGCCTCCTTGGTCTCTTGGATAGCCTGGAGAAGGGAGACTATATCCGCTGCTCTGTTGGGGGGTAGGAACGCCCTGCATTGCAAGGAGTCCAGGATAGCTCCGATAAACTGAACCCGTCTGGAAGGGATAAGCATGGACTTTTTGAGGTTTATAGTCAACCCTAGTAATTCTAGGGTGTGAAGGGTAGTAGAGATGTGGTTCTGTAATTCCGTCATAGAAGGGGCGACTAGAAGCCAGTCGTCCAGGTAGGGGTAGAGGTGGACACCTTGGAGTCTCAGATGTGCCGCTACTACTGCCATAAGCTTCGTGAAGACACGAGGAGCTGTAGAGAGGCCGAAGGGTAGGGCCTTGTACTGGAAGTGACGCGGACCGATCGCAAAACGTAAGTACTGTCTGTGTGACGGGTGGATCGTCACATGAAAGTATGCGTCCTTTAAGTCCAGCGTCACCATCCACGCGTTGGCTTCTAGTAGCGGTAGGATGGTCTGTAGAGTGGTCATACGGAATTTCTTGTAGGTGATGAACGCATTGAGGTTCCGCAGATCTAATATGGGACGAAGTCCGCCATCCTTTTTTGGGACCGTGAAGTAGCGGGAGTAGAACCCCCGCTGAAGGTGTTTTGTTGGTACCTGTTCTATGGCGTCTTTTAACAGGAGGGCTTCGACTTCCGACGATAAGGTGTCGGAGGGAGGGGTGGTTACGAAGTACGATTCTTGTGGAATCTGGAAAAATTCTATTCTGTAGCCTTCTGCTACAACCGACAGTGCCCATTTGTCTGTCGTGATACGTTGCCATGCTAGTAGGAAGGGGGATAGACGGGTGGGAATATCGGAGCGAATGGGAGAGTCAAAGACTCTGCTTGTTCGGCTTGGGTGGTTTAGCCTTAGAAGCGGAAGCGGGCGGGAATCGTGGCTTATGGCCATAAGGTTTCTGCTGATAGACAGTAGACGGTGGTCTCTGCCATTGGGGTTCGGTGGGAGATCTTCGCGGTTGCTGTTTGGACCAAGATCTCTGCCATGTTTTCTGCTTCTGTTGTCTCGGTTGTGAGACACCCAAGTTACGAGATGTTTTGATACTCTTATCTAAATCATGAAGAACTGTGTCCGTCGTGGAGCTGAACAGTCCTTCACCCTCGAAAGGGAGGTCTTCCACTAAGGACTTAGTGTCTTGTGGAAGCGAAGTCGACCTCAGCCAGGCGTGGCGACGAAGGGCGACTGCTGAAGTGAGTGTCTTGGACGTGACGTCCGCAGCATGCTTGGATGCGTTAAGCTGATGCTTTGCTAGCACCATGCCTTCCCTCTGGATCTTCCTAGCGAGGCGTTGCTTATCCTCAGGAAGCTGAGCCAGAAGAGGTGTCATCTGTTCCCATAGGGAATACTGGTACCTGCTCATGCAGGCTGTGTAATTTGCCGTCTTTATGCCCAATGCACCGGCTGAATAAAATCGTCTTCCGAAAGAATCTAGTTTCCGTCCCTCCTTGTCCAAGGGGGAGGAATGTCCGCTACGTCCCCTAGCCGAGGGGGTCACGACTACTGAGTTGGGTTTGGGGTGGATGAATAGGAATTCTGCCCCTGGCTCTTGGAGCCTATACATGTGGTCCAACCTTTTATTGGAAATTGGGGTTGAGGAGGGGTGGCCCCAGGATTCTTTGGCAGTGCTCAAGAGCACCGAAATTAGTGGCAACGCTACCGCGGTGGATGTGTCCATCTGTACGATATCGAAGATGGCATCGGTAGCGGTAGGAGTTGGTTGGACCGTGGCAAGCGCCAAGGAATGTGCCATTCGTTTGATAAGTTCTCCATAGGATTTCACGTCTTCGGAGGGGGAGATTGGTAAATTTTCAGCCACATCAGGGGATGGTGACGGCTGGATGGGAGATTCGTCATCGGATGATTCGGGAGATTCGGGCATCGAATGGTCGGAATGTTCGGAGGGAGACATAGGGGTCGACGGGTCTGGCTGATAAGGAGGGAGGTCAATATCGGGTGATGTGGGCATCGGTATCGTTAGTTTCGGTATTTTCGGTTTCGGTTGCGGCATCGGTATCGGAGTCGGAGGCGGGGCCGGGGGATCTCGGCATCGGGAGACTCTTGACGACGTCGATTGGCGATCCCACTCCGCTGGGTACCATTGTGGAGGTGGCGGGTAGGAGGAACCATACAGGTATCGCCATTGACGGACGTCCCACGGCACCGAAGATGGGGGAAGGCGCCAGTCTCGCTCGCCTCTCGGTGCCGGCATCGGGTCAGGCCCTGTCTCGGGACTGCTGTGAGGGATCTGCGTCAGCTCGATGTCGGGTTCCGAATCCGTGAGCTGGATGGGTCGCGGCATCGGGGAGACAGGGCTGCCCCGGGGTCGCTCGCGCCCAGGAGGGTCAAGCTGTGGAGACCCATGCTGGGTCATGTCGGACGCGGGGTGCGTCGACGAAGCACTCGAGGTCTTGTGCTTCAGCTTGCCCTTACCCTCTTTGCCCTCCTTACGCTTCTTAGCGGGAGTTCGTGGCAGTGAGAGGGGTCTTTTCGATGCCGACTTCTCGGTGCCGGAAGGGCTTCGCATCGGTGGCGACGTCGGGCCCGTCGGTATCGGTGGGGACGTTGCCGAGGCGTCGGCTGCGGACATCTTCGGTGACAACGCTGCCTCCAAGAGAGCCACTCGGAGTCGGGCCGCTCGGTTCTTACGAGTTTGTTTGGAGAACGCGGCGCAGCTCGAACAGGAGTCGACGCGATGCGACTCGCCTAGGCACAGCAAGCAGAGGGAGTGCTTGTCTGGGGGGGGGATTTTACTCCCACACTTAAGGCAGCGTTTAAAGAAACCCCACCGCTGGGCCATAGGCCGGGCGGGGAGTAGAAGGAGGAGAATCCAAAAGAGAGTCCAGGAAAACAGTCCGTAGGTCAGTAAGAGGTCTAAGAATCAGTCCGAAAGGCCTTTCCAAGTTGGAAAAGAAGAAACGAAAGTTAACTACCGACCGGAGCGGAGAGGGGGTCCTCACGACGCGGCGGTCAGAAGAGAACTGGCGGGATCCTCGTGCCTCTCCCCGGGTCATGCGCAGTGGGCGTGCACGTGACCGGGGAGCTGGCGCGAAAATCCGTTAGGCTTTGAAGATTACCGATCGGGATCGGCGCAGGCGCACTTTATCCCAGAGGTGTGATGCACAGAGACCACGAAGAAGATCTTAAGCACATCTCACATTCCTGGAAGGCCCTTCTACTTGAGCACAGAGTGGGGTCCCTCTGCCATGCCTCCTGCCATTCCTGAGGCACACTGATTTCTGGGGAAGGGGACGCAGCAAGGGGGCTACGCGGGACAGAAGAAGCCTCACTGCACAAGGGGAACTTCACTTGTGCTTCTCTGGATCCAAAATACAGATCTGGTGTTCTTGTCTTTCCAAAGGATTCACAGCTCAGGGCTCTGCCCACCCCACTCCCACTAAAATAGGACATTTTAAAATCAAATCAAAAACATAAGTTATACAAATATGTCTGAGCTTGCACAATCTCCATCCTTTATTCTCCAGCCACTCTTTGGATTTATTTATTTAGAAAAAACAAACAACACCAGGGGGGGAGGATGGAACCCAAGGCCAAAGGGGAAGGGGGTTTGGATCAGGGGCAAACCACAGACTCTGAGTGCTGTGGGTCACGAGTTCACCCCCAAGAGCACTGTCAGGTTTTCCCCACCAACACTTGCCTTTCCAGCCCCAGCCCCTGGAGGGCAGCTGTCAGCCAAGACCAGGCTGACTCATCAGCACTAAGGCAGCTTCACAGGTTCAAATGAACTTGGGCAACGTTTGAGGAAAGAGCCCACCAGAACCCTGAGAGAGAAGTCCCTAAGCCTGTGTGAATCAGACCAGGTTGATTAAGGAACACAGGTGTGGTAGAGGTCACAGGTGGCACAGAGGGGGGGCACTCCCCAGCTCTTCTCACAGTTTACTTTCACTTCTTGTTTATGCTGGTGGTGGAGCTGCTGATGTAGTGAAGACTGTTCAAGCAAGCAGCCTCACCCCCAACGAAGGCAAATGGAGCCAAGCTGCAAGCCCAGGCACCTGTTAACCTTGAAAGGGCGGGTACTGCCTGGACTTCATGGGCGCGCCTTCAGCACAACCACAATTGAAAGCCAAGTTGGTCTAGAAAGGTCAGTCTTGTCTACTCTGACCGGCAGTGGCTCTCCAAGCTCTCAGGTAAGGAAAGGTCTTTTATATCACCTTTGGCTGGAGTGGCCAGGGATTGAACCTGAGACTGTCTGCAAGCAAAGCAGAGGCTCCATGACTGAGCCACAGGCGAGAAGATGGCCAAATTCTTACAGTTCGCCATAAAGCTGCGCCAGGAGAAGCTGCAGAAATAACTGAGGATATTATCCAATTGCACGGTAATATATTTTTATTTTTATTCCTTTTGTATCTTGTACATCTTAATTGTTACATGCCAATAAAGGCTGCTTGACTGATCCTGAGCCACAGCCCCTCCCTAAAGCAGACAAAAGAAAGGGTATAAAGAGGAGGGAGCGTGGGCAGAGGAGGACACAGTGAATCTGAGCAGGGAGAAGAGAGGAAGGGGTGAGATTGTCGGACAGCAACACGCAGGCGCCAGGAAACACACTGGCAGGGGCTGCCATACCTGCAGGCACCACACTGGGGGTGCGTTTGATTCACGAGCACACGTCTTCGTGTGATAAGGGGACACGCAGGAAGGAGAAACAGGCACGGCAGATCCAGAAGGTCTGCATTCTGGCACACCACAGCTTTTTTGCAGATGTTTATGAAAACTGGGTCAAAGTCTCCATGATCAGGAGGCTTAGAAACCAGTTTATTGCCCCTAAATCTTGCACAGGATGCTGACTGGCTATCACACCCATACACCTGTACAGTCACCGACAGCTGTGGCCCTCATCCCTGCAGCTTGTGGACAGGGGAGCCTGAAGGAAGATGAGGCGGCTCATTGTGGGCTAATGGCCTTAACCCTCTTGTTCCAAGCCAATCCCTCCCAGGTTGGGGGGAGAGAGAATCGTTTTTGGGTTTTTTTGGTTTTTTAAAAGGCTTTCATGCTCTAAAGAGAACAGATGCTGGATGGTCAGCTAGCCCTAGACTTCACAAAAGGCCAGATCTCTGCTGGAGATCATTGCAGAATCTGAATGAAGATGGAGAGGTAGGGGTGATGGCAAATTAATTCTGCCTTTCTGTTAGGACAGGCACCTCCTAGGCAAGGGACTCCGGTGAGATGCTGACCTCAACAAGACTAGCAAGTAGCACAAAGGTGGGTTTGAAACATTCCCTACAGGAGAAAGGGACCGTGGCGAAAACCTTACTGGACTAAACCCATGAGCCCGGTACTGCTGCTCTCTGGGCTAGCAGCTTAGAAAAGGAGCCACAATGCAGTCCCAAAGACCAAAAAAGAAAACACCCCTGAAACAGCAAGCTTGGAAGCTGGAGTACGAAGCCTTCCGTAAGGAACGACAGCCAGTCAAAGACAGGAAGGAATAAGCCCTGGAGAGCTGAGCCCCCCCCACCACCACCACCACCAGAAAACCAGAGCACGGGACTGGAACTGCTGATCGATCGACCGATTCAATCCGGGTAAACTTTTGCAGCTTTTCTTCTACTCTTTTCTTTAAAAAAGAACTCTGAAAAAAATTCTCTTTTAATGAAAAGCATGCTGCTGCAAACATATACTCTTGAAAATGTGCTAGGAAACTGCACCTGGTACAGAATAAGTCTGCTAGACTAATCAACAGGATGACCTGCCTTGACCTTCTCGCGCCGGGTTTAACACAATTATGCTGGCTGGCTCCCGGCTGCTTTCTAGACCCATTTCAAGGTGTGGGTTTCGCAGGTGTAGCAGCAGCACTGAATGGAACTGCCCGTGCACTGCCAAGTGTGTGCCACTGGACTGCCCTGCTGGCAGTAAGGAGTGGGACAGCTTTGCCCAGCAGTCAGATCAGGAACAGGTTAATGAATTCACCCAACCAAACAGAAAATTGTGTGTGTGTGTGTTACTTTAGCATTTTAGTCTCTATGGTCATTCTGATACTCTGCATTTGAACCTGGCCCCGAACCTCAAAACCATCTCTCGTCAGTGGTACCCAAATCCGTAAGCATGGACTCTAGTGCCTCCTCTAAGCAACTAGCCAGCCCATGTCCTTTGCTTTGCTTTTGTGCCTCAAAAAGCTTTCTAGCGCTCCATCTTAAGTGGTCAACCCAACAGTCAGAGTTGGTTTTGAGGTTTAAACACCTAAACAGCACTGAGGCCAGGAAATCAAGATCCCTCATCCCAGATCAACCTTGCCTTACACATGGGGCACTTTCCAAGGTTTTGGCACCACTGGAAACAAAAGCAGGTGGCAACACCAAACAGGGCCTTTCCAGTGACGGCACCAAAGTTGGAGAAATGAATCCTGAAAAAGCATCATACTTCCATGAATGCTTTTCAGCCACCAGGTAAAAACCATTCGGTTCCAATAGGCTTAGCAAACAGTATTTGTAGAGTGATATACTACAATGTGGGGATGTGGAATGGTAAAGTATATCCCGATCTTGTCAGATCTCGGAAGCTAAACTGGGTTGGTACTTGGATGGAGAACCACCAAGGAAGACTTTGGAGAGGAAGGCCATAGCCAACTACCTCTGCTGCTTCTCACTTGCCTTGAAAACCCTATGGGATCACCAGAAGTCTGCTGAGACTTGGAGGCATTTTACATACACATTTTACAGTGTCCCATTGTATTTATTTAGAAAATGTATATGCCCATGCATATCATGGTGCCTTCGTTTAAAGTTTTATTCTTTTCAGTTGTTATTATTTTATGACACGTTTGTGGAATGTTGTATGCTTCCCTGAAGACCAAATAATATTGCAACAAACATATATTAAATAAAATATGTTGCAGCAGACGTAATATTAGAAGCTGCCTTCCCTCTTCTCTCATACACATGGCTGTGCCTCTTCCAAGATAGCACCTGCTAGCTTCTGCAGATTTTACAGGTACTTGTATAATTCTTTAAAAAATTAATAATCCGATTATAATGAGGGAGCAGCATTTCAAGCACAAAGTGTTATTCATTAATCAAAACTACTGCTGAAACACCACAGTTTTTATTTATGATCATTTTGCATTTCCAAGCCATTCAGAAATTGGTCTTGCATTAAGTGAGAATTTTATCAACCACCGCTCCTGAAAGGTTGCACCAATGGTACGATCAGTGAACCGCAACACTGCGCTCTTTATAATGGATTGAGGAAGTTGAGGGGGGTTCTCCCCCCAGCTAACATTTCTGCTGATCATTTTCTCAAGATTCAACTGTCACCACTTAACATTTCTTGCTAAAAATAAATCACGGCTTTTAAAGTGCGTGCAACGTGAACCCTTCAGTCTCAATCGCACAAGGTGATAAAAGGAAATTAAATGCCTGAAAGAGTTTATTCAGCACTGAAAATGAAGCTATTCTGATCTTATGATTTCGCTTTAATTAAGGAGCCATTGACTTTCTCCCCTTCCACAGTAGAGTTTGTAACACTCCAGATGCTCGTATGTTTTTTTCCCCTCTGTATCACATTTGCAGCCGAAAAGCATATGGTTACTGAACCAACACAAGCTGTTGAGCACAGAAAACAACATCTAAGCAGAAGTTCTATCAAAGCATCCATTTTAGGAGGCCTGCACTATTGCCCTCACACAAAGACACAAAGGAAAGACATGAGGCTTGGAAGACACAGCTTTTGCCTCTGGGGGTAAATGATGCCGTCGCCCTACCCAGGTGGCAGGCGGTCAGCTTTGCAGTGAGTGTGTGACCAGGACACACGACCTTACATCTGCAGAGCTCCCCTTCAAGGCCTGTTTGCACCCACTCAAGTATATCGCTGGATAATATCCAACAGTTGCTAATTTATTTATACACAAGCTTGAACTAATGCACTGAGTTCCATAATAAGCTATTTATACAAAATAACTGATCAATAGGAATTATAAATGCATTTTAATTATCTTCTGTAGCCTAATCCTTACGTGAAGCAAAAACCTCGATGACATACAAATGGATTCAATCTGCCACTGTTAACGGCCCCTTGATAGATTGTCATGGCTCTCTAGAGCACACTTAATCAGAATACATTATACTTACTTAATAAAGGCCTCCATGATGCATTTACAAACCTCCACTTTCACACTCTCCTTCTGGAACATATCCAGGAACGGTAAGAATTTCTCCTGAAGGGGGGGGGGGGGAAATCAAGAAGATCTCAGCCAAGTTTAGTGACCCGAGCTTTAAGCAGACTTCTCTGCTTCGCCTGGACGGCCTCTGAGCCTCCCCTCTCCTCCCCTTATGGCCTCAACCCCATCAGGGAGAAGATTCTCATTACAGTCCAGTTCTGCAACTGAAACCCAGAGTTTTTTCATTTTCCACACCATTTTATGTTCTACTTGGGCCATTTTTCTCTCATAAATTTATGCAATTTGATGTTAACGTTGCTTGTTTAACAACTGCGTAAATATCGAGCACACAAAAAAAAGAATTGAAAATCCCAAACGAATCAGGAGCCCCAGCAGTGAAAACAAGAAAAAAAAAAGAAGACTCACGAAAATATAAAAAGCTGGGAATGGGGAAAGGGTGCACTCCCCACACTGACAGAGCTCTGGTCTCCTTTTGTACAGCTCAGGATCAGGCCGCGAGACACTGGGCTCTCCCCAGGGTCTGTCTAGTTACAAAGAGACAGGCAGAGGGCAAAAGAAGCCAACAGCTTGCTGGGGAGGACACTCAGACTTCTATCAAATAGACGCGTGGTCTTTCCCAGTTCCACTAGAACTTTGTTCCTTGAGTTTCCAACTGTGCTTAAATCCTCCTGGAATTATCTCCATGAAGATTCTGGGCAAGCTGCAGGGTTCGTAAACTACCAAAGCCTGGCCTACTGCAGGAGCCTCTTCACCCGTGCAAATTCCCACCACCACCACCACCACTTCAAGGCAATAAAGCCCCGATCTGGGGACCATTTTTGAGGATACATAAACCAGCAGCCAAGACCTTTCCGAGAGCTGCCATGGCACTGGGGGAGGCCCACACCCAGGAGGCTTGCCTCACCATTTCATCTACAGAGGAAGACGGATCCTGCTGCTGTTGCTTTGTTACCAGTTTCCTTCTCGACTGGCTGCTGCCCAGCATCCCACGCAGAGTTACTCCAGTCTAGACACACTGAAAGCAGCTGGAGCAGCTCAGCACAGGATTGCACTCTAGATCACATCTTATGCTGTAATTTGCTTTGTAAATTAGCTGTATTCTTGTTTATTGACATTTACAGATAAGATTCCCATAACCATTCAGAAACTTACCAATGAAAACAGAACGGAGAAGTCATGAAAATAGGTGATGACCTTCTCAATTATTGACTGAAGCTAAAAACACGAAGTAAGATGATGAAGGGGGGGGAGATAAAAAGAGAAGAGTTTATGTTCATTCCAATTCTTCCTTCCTTCCATTTAAACCAATTGCTCCTTCCATTCCTTGGTGGGCATAGCATTTACAACCACTTCCCTTCTCCTCTCTTAAAATTATTTGAAGACTACCGATAGATTTCCTCTAACTGTTAAATTACTGCCCTCCCAGGTAAATGTATCCAGTCAAGCCTTAAATGAACCAACTTTATTGTTCAATGAACATAGATCATGATTATTCATCTTAAAAGCCGCCCATAATCCTCAACCGTTATCGCGCATTTCTGTTTGAATGACATCCTTGGTGGGTTTCATGTTTCTTAAAAATATCCCCCTGTTTACCTGGGGGTAGGCGTCTTCAAATGCCCGGTCAGGCGTCATATGTTTAATGACATCTGCTAAAACCGTATTGACCTCACGCTTCTGTGGAGTACAAAGGTAGTCTGTCACAAAGCAGCAACGAAGCAGCATGGCTGAATTCATAATCAAAACCGTAGAAAAGGACAGGACAGCGACAAAGGCCAGCTGGCCCTATCAGCTGCACGGCTGGTCTCAGAATGGCCTCTTAGGAAGCTAGGAAGAGTCTTCACTACCTAGGCTCCTGGAGTTCACAAAGAATTAAGAAAAAATAAAACACGGAGTTCTGTGGCACCGTGAAGACTAACCATTACGTATTTCTGCATCGCACAGTTAGGCCATTTGAAATCTTCATTATGGAAGTCACTAGTTGAAAACTTGATTCCTGATCAAGAAAAGTGCTAACTGTTGGACACAGATAAACAGTATTTAGCACAAGCCATTGTGCACCACAGAGCTATATTTATTTACTTCATTTATACTCTGCCTTTCTCCCCAGTGGGGACCCAAAGTGGCAGACAACATTCCCTTCTCCTCCATTTTATCCTCACAAGCCTATGAGGCATGTTAGACTGAGTATAACTGACCCAAGGTTGCCCAGTAAGCTTCCATAGCAAAGTAGAGATTTGAACTTGGGTCTCTCGCAGATTCTACTATGATATAGGGATGGGCATGGACTGGAACACGGACATAATTTTTCCATGAACTGGAGCCCGATGTATGCCCACCAACATGGACCTCCCAATAGCATCCCAAGAGGTTCGTAGGTCCATGGGGGGGTGGGGCTTGCAAAAGCCTCACAACACACAAGTGAAGGTTGAGTGGTGACTTCACCCTCTTCTAGGTGGATGAACTCACTGCTTGGCCTTCACTCATACACTACCCGGCTTTGTAAAACATGCAGCGCGAGTGAAGGCTGATTGGCGAGTTCACCCACTTCTGGGTGGGTGAACTCACTGCTCAGCCTTCACTTGTGTACCGCCCAGCTTTGCAAACGCACTTTTACAAAAAGGCTGAGCGGCACATGAGTGAAGGCCATTTAAAATTTAAATAGCTTTTGCCAAGCAACAACTTTACCCAGAAGTGAATCAGAAGTAGGTGAAGTTGCTGCTTGGGTGTCACAGTCCAAACGGATCCGATTCAGTCTGTGAAACACGGTGGTTCGTGGTCCGGGGGTCCATGGACCCCACAGACCAAACGAACCAGGCAGACCACCATTTTTCTGGACTGTGCCATACCATGGTGGCCGATGTACTGGAGGTTAGCAGTATTTCTTGGTCACTAATCAGAGTCTCAGAAAGGATGGACCTAGATAAGGCAATACTCTTGTTTTAAAAGAATTTAATGCCAGTTTTTCACTGTCTCTTTAAGTGGGACACTTGTACTCACCCCAAAAGACAAGACATATAACAGTGTATCACATGAACAATATCCAAAGAGAATCTAAAATGCTGCAGCATGTAAAACTTTGTGTATTTTTATTGTACAGCATTATTAACAATTGCAAGCTTGTTTGGAACTGGAGGGTGGGGTGGGAACTAATGAGGTAACAACAATCTTCACATACCGTGAAATGTCTACAGGTATATTCTACCCAGATTTCTGCACAGCTGATATAATCCTGAAAGATGAATGTGTCAAAGTTATATTTAAAGTGCATCCCTTTAGGGAAAAAAGCCTTCCTTGCAATCCCCACCCTCCTCTATTAAATCCTGTGTTATTTATTGTTCAAAATATTTATATCACACCTTTTCTCCAATGAAGGGCCCAGGGCAGCTCACTACAATCATGTATGGCATACACCAAAACAGATTTTGAACATTTAACAGTTTTAACTATATAAACAATCAAGCCAATACCAAGAACTTACCCCCCCCCCCCAAAATCGATTTTCAATGGATCAGTATATTAACCCTCATGAAAACACCCAATGCCAAAAGCTTTCTGGAAGGAACCTGCCTTACAGAGCCTTCTGAAGATCAACACAGGTGGAGCCCATCTCAACTGTTCTGGGAAGCCATTCCCAGAGGGTTACATTTACACCATTCTTACCATCCTTTACGATAAAGTGGTAAGCAGTACAGGATTAGAACACTCATAATAAATTTAGATCCCAAAGGCCTGTTTGTGGCATTCTGATGTATTTGAAATGATCTCTTAAGTGGGTATGCTTTTTATTGAATGCATTTAAAAATCTTGGTGTAAAGTGACAGCAAATTCCTTGGCCAAAGTAAGCTAGGTAATACTCCCAAAGAGAGACCATTTAGAACTTGCATGGCATAGAAGAATCTGCGGCTGCATTTAGGTCTTATCCTCCCAATGGCCCACCTGTGGATTCTTTAACTTTGTGATAACCTTCCAGGCTTCATTTAAGATCTGAAGTCGATCGCCTTCTGGGGGATCAGCTAGGGCCAAGTTCCGCCCCAGAGACCGAAAGAGAAGATGCTGTGGAAATATCAGATAGTCCGTTTAAAATTGCATCCATTAGTTACTGTCGTTCAGCTAAATGCTACAGATAACTAAAATTAATCCACTGTTGTTATCATACTGTGGTACAAAGGAAAACGCAGAAACCCTTCTGAATGCCTGAACTACAAAACATTTCTCCGCTAGGAAAAGACAAAAGAGAACAAGCAACATATCAATCTCTCAGACATTAGAGCACCAGAAATTAGCATGGGGTCTGCTCTGCAGTGCAAGCAATACCAATTGATACAGGGGCCCCCTCCCACACATATCTCACTGTCTCACCCCATCCATACCATCTTATTGAAAGAAAAGTTTGTTTCACCTCTCAAATTCATGACTTCTGCATTTCTGAAACCACATCACTGCCCATGCTAGGGCTTTTCGACTATCCCCCATTCCCCACCTTCTGCTGTTTGTCAAATGTTAACACCTATCCTGAAACAAGAGTCCTCCAAAGTTGTCTGACTATTTTATAATGCTCTGGTTGGACCTAAGCAAGCCTGCCTTCCCCAAGACCCAGCTGGCCGATTCAAATCATGGAAATGTTTGCATGAGCGCAGGCATTCCCCTTCAGGCCTTTTGAGCCCAAGCCATTTAGGGCTGTAAAGGCTGAGGCCAGCGCTTTGAACTGGTCCCACAAACAAGCTGGAGCCAAGCTGGGATTCGGAGTGCCCTTCTCCAGTTAACCTTCTGGCTACTGCATTTTATATCAACATCTGTTTTCAGGCCAGAACAGATTGCTGCATGGAGCAGGCGGCAATAACCTAATCGAGACTAAGGTACATTTTCCACAGGATTTAGAACCGAAGTATAAGAAGGAGAAGGCAAATCATGATGTGCATGAGCAGAAATTACTTTCAAACAAAAATATATATTCTTTTTATCTTTTGTGAAGTATACTGGTGCTATAAAGCATGAAGATGACTCACTAAACCATGAAGTTGCCCAGGAAAAAGGGGGAGGGGAGATCAAATCTTACCTTGGGAAACCCGGATTCCTCACACTCCTTAATCATGGCAATAAAATCCATGGACCTCGCAGCAATAAACTCGGCTCTGAAGGCAGACATGACTGAATTCAGGAGCAAGGCACTGGAAAGGAACATCATCCCGTTCAGTATAAGATTACCAAGAAAACCAAGTTTCATTTTTGTCTTTTATGGCAAAATTCCCCACCTTTCTATCAATAATGGCACTAAAGGTGACCCACAAAGCTATGAGCACACTTTAATACAATAGCTTTACAACACAGAGGGGGGAAAACAAGACTACGATGAGCCCAAGTTACTTATTTCCATCTCTGAAGCCCCACTGTACGACAAGGGAGGGGGAGAGTGGCAAGAATCTTCATGGTAGTCATTAGATAGGTCTGCTGCTGCCTTTGCCTTGACACGGAACCATGAGCTATTTTGTGAAAGCAGGATTTGGCTAGAAGATGCGTGTTCAAATCCCGGTTTGACACAATGAATGCTGTGTGGTATAAATGAATATAATATACAATAAAGTAAATACGCTAGCCACAGTTAGTGGAGTGGCCCATGTCTGGATGTTTCATTAAATCAGCACTTTTTGTGTCATCTGAACTGAGCCACTGTCTCCTTAGCATCAGTTTAGGTCTTTTGCATCAGTTTGGTTGATCCCCCAAAAAAGGTATTATACAGATTTCATTCTTGGCTTCAGAATAGACCCAGAAGAGCAGGCTTTTGTATGATCCACCGATAATGGTAGGAAGTATGTACAGAAGACACATGTATCCTATGACACACAAGTTTATGTAGTTTACTGAAGAGGCATAACTCTCCCACAACTGGCCTGGCTGGACAGAAGAAGTCTGGCTTGCAACTGTCGCCCTGCCCCCCGCCTGCTTCATTCTCTAAGCCCATTTCCATTCAAAGGGCATTAGTGCTGCTGCACCCAGAGACGCTCTGTTGGTTAAAGCAAAAAGCCAAAGCTGGGCTTCCTCCCAGCCCCACTTCCACCCCCTGTGTCTATGGGTGCATGCATGAAATTAAGTAAATTCAACATTAGAAAAGTAACGTTCTGAAACACCCACAAATCCCACAGCTCTGGTGGGGGCATACAGGCACACATGAACATATGCAGACAGATTCAGGTGGGTAGCCGTGTTGGTCTGAAGCAGCAGAACAAAGTTCAAAGCCAGTGGCACGCCGACAGCCCCAGGTGCTCTCCCTGGCATCTCTGGTTACGACAGCCAGGCAGCAGGCAATGGGAAAGACCTCTCTCCGAGACCCTGGAGAGCTCCTGCCAGTCTGAGCAGGAAATACGGACACTGGTGGACCCACAATCTGACTCAGTGTGAGGTCAATTCATTTACGGACGGGCTGTGGCTCAGTGTCTGAGGCTGTGAGGGGAGAGATGATGCCCCCTCAACTGTGCCTGGAGTGCAGTCCCCTTTCATAAAGCAAGTGCAGATCTAAGAGGCTGGAGCTCTGTGAACTCACTACATACTTGTTGCCTAGCTTCTTGCACCTTTCCATCACCTCAGTCAGCAGAACCTACGAAAGAAAACGTCAAGAGAATGCAAAATAAGACTTAAACTTAAGAAAACAGCCACTCTCTAGAAAAGAGGCAGGCACTCTTCAGCAGAGGAGCCAAACCGTGGCACGCCAGACATTTCTACTTCACACGCAGGGCCGGTTCTCCGCCAAAGGCGAGGGATGTTGGCAGTGACACCGCTTGTTGTCTGACCAAGTACAACTTCTACTCTGTCCCCTTTTTGTTTGCCTGAGCAACAACATCTTTACAGAGAACATGTACTTGCACACTTCCTCAGATACAGTGAAATGGAAGTTAACAGTCCATATATATAGGCAGACAGTGTGCAGCAAATTAGCATACAACATAATAATGATGATGTTTTAACAGGGCAAAGACCAAACAGGAATAACAAGCTAAGTTCATATGGTCACCAGTTGTTCGAATTTAATTATGGGGGGGAAACACAGTGGAGCAAATAAATGTGTCCAATGTATCCTTCTTAATCATGGAATGCTGAGTGTAAATAACTGAGATTCTGTTACGCTCCATTCGTCTCCTCTCAAGCACAGTGGTAACTAACAGCATACTTTTCTTTGAGGTGGGGTCTCCTCTGTCACCAGATCAGAGAAATACATTCCAATATTCATTGCATTAGATTACAATCAGTATTTCAATCTACTATTCCAATTAAGAAATACAGTCTGTTCCTGAAGTTCCTTTGCAATAAAACACCTGCTCTGAGGTCACCCGTTGAATGCCCTGGAAGGCTGAAGTGTTCTCCTACAGGTTTCTCAGTCTTGTGATTCTTGATGTCAGATTTGTGTCCATTTATCCTTTGGTGTAGGGTTTGACCTGTTTGCCCTATATAGAGGACCGAAGGGCACTTTTTCGTATTTACTGGCATATACAGTGTTTGAAGATGAGCGTGTGAATAAGCCTGAGATGGTGTAGTTGGTGTTGTCAGGTCTGGCAATTGTGTGGTCTGGGTGTGTCTGTGGCAGCAAAGCTGGCATCCGGGTTTATTGCAAGCTCTGGCGCCAATGTCCGTGTTCAGATTAGATGTTGCATTATTGTGGACGAGGAGTCGCTTGAGATTGGGGGGCTGTTGGTCTGAAGAAGCAGAAAAAAGTTGGGAGTCCAGGGGCACCTTTAAGACCAACACAGTTTTATTCAAGATAGAAGTTTTCCTGCACACGCACACTTGAGCATGCACACGAAAGCATACCCAAAAGCATGTTCACTATTTTGTAATGTCAGTACAGGAGGAAAAAATAGTGGGGTTTTTTCCCCTTTTCCCAGTCAAATCTGGCTCAATGGGAGCTGAGCTCTTGCAAAGGTTCTGGGCCGCTTCATTCCAGGGCAGGTAGCTTGTTAGGGAGGCTGGGGCCCACTCACTCCAGCTGTTTCCCCCAAGGAATGATATATTTATTTTTATTTATTTAAAACATGTCTATGCTGCCCTACCACCCAATCAGTTTCCAAGGTGCTGAACATTAAATCATTTCAGTTATATGTGAAATATTTAGACCAATTAAATAAAACATATAAACACACAAGCAGGGAGGAGGACCAACCAAGACTGAGTGAGGGAATGCCAAACAAAACAAAACGGTCCTCACCTGCAGATGGAAGCCAATGGCAGAGGGACAGGAGAATGGTTAGGGCAAGCTGCCTCACGGCTGGGCAGCAGACTGCATTTGGCTTCACCTGTGAGCCTGTGTGTTAGTCTAGAACTGGAAATGCCCAGATTTAAGTGTGTGCGCACACACACACGCTCATAAACTCTTTAACCAGAAGCTGACTCAGAGACCCTGGTCACACTCTAAGCCTGATATCCTTCCTGGAGCTCCTGCGGTGATAAAAGGGCAGAGAGGAGAATCATGTGCAATACCCTTTATCTTCTAGGATGGGGGGGGGGGGGAGACGATTTAGAATTTTTGTTCTGAGAAAGCAAAACACTCACTGAAGAGGCACTCCCTTTCAAAGGCCCAGTCAGAGGTTGCTAGTTGGCCACCTCAATTAGGGGCAAGCAGTCAGTTAAGATCAACAGCTGCCCAGTGTCAGCTGAGCAGAGGCCAACTGCCATAAGCCTGGGTGGCTGTCTTGCCATGATCAATGAAGTTGCTGTGTTACCTGTTGCAATACTTCCCGAGTTGCATTGACATTTACTGCTTAATTCACAATGCTTTGTGTTCCCAGGTTTCATTTAACCTCTGTAGGTCCTGCCCGGGAGATAGCATCGGGAACCCGACTCCCACCTTTGGAATGCACGCCTCGCTCGCTTTGCTTTGCGCATGCTCATTACTCATTTGCTTTCTTTTCCCTTTTATCTCTAGCCTCCTTAGCTAACGACCTTGAATGAAAGTGCCTCTTGTTATGTGTTACAAGAATCACAGGTGTTATGTATTCCTTTTGCTTAGTTTCTCTGGGAACATTTCCCCCCCAAAAATATTGAACAGTATTTCTCCCTGAGAACTCATTTTGCCGCGCTTTCCATGGGAATATTGGGCCAGTATATTTGGGCGCCAAGAATTCTCTCTATTGATTGATAGAGGGTAGTTAGACCATATTTCATATCAGGTATAATTGTAATTGCAATTTCAAGCTTGAGCATTACTAACAGGAAAAGTGTTTGACCAACAAGATCTTTTCTACCAATAAAGGACTTTCTGCTTAAGGAGACCTGTTGTGGACTATATCTATTGGGACAATCTCACACCCAGGTCCCTGCATGCTCCATCACGGCCTCACCCACAGCACTGGTGTACCTGGGGTGGTCAGGAAGGTTCTCCACACTTCTATCCTTTTGCAGAATGTGGAAAATGGAATTGTTCAAGAGGGCATTTTTGCAGCATAAGAAAACCTTTACTACATTGTTTATTATACACTTTATTGTTTTCTAACATTGTATTCCAGCTTTAACACACTATTGTATATATAATACACTGTTTTCATTGCACAATTCGTATATTGTCATTTCATGTTGTATATATTATACAGTTATTTTTATGTTTGCCCGTTTTTGTAATCCTGCTGTAATGCATTGTTTATAGCATGGTTTACGATGCCATTTGTTATGTTCTCCAATCTTGTAATCCAGCTAATACATGGTATGTATTATACTGTTTTCATTGCACTATTTTTGAACTGGGTGATCTACCTGGAGTCCCAACAAGAAAAATGGACTATATACCAAGTAAGCAAATAAACAAATAAACAAAGCCACAATAATGCTTTGTTGCAAAGGCAGGAAGTACAGATTTCTGGCAAACATCCAATGGTTTTCAAAACAGCCTCTTAAAAAACAAACACAGAGGCAAAAGCGAGGAGTGAAAAAGATTTCAGATTTTCACAGGGATGCATTTTATTGGCTATCCTCCCCACATCAACACATACACTTTATACTGGTATGTGTTAATGTCTTGTTAGAAATTAAATTTTTGCTTCTAAGTTTTAAAGGGAGTTTGTAATGTTATGTTGATGGAGTTTAAAAATAAAAAGGAAGTGTAACTTGCATGACTAAGGTGAGAAAACAGTATAGAGAACAGAATTGTGAGATTCCAAAGTAGGATAACAAGTTCCCTTGATTTATGCCAGGAAACAGGATGGGCTGTAAAAACCTTGAATGATGCATTATCGTTTCTGATTGCCAAGGATCTGCATTTCAATCCACTTAATATGACCTTAGGACTCCTGAAATTATGTTGGGAAAATTTACATCCTGATCCTAAGCCCATTCCTTGGCGATTCAATTACTCAGGTTTAATGCCCAAAGTGTCTTAGCGCTGCCCCCCCCTCGCGCTAAACAGCAGCACTGAGAGTCTACCAACACATGCTTTCCCCCCAACAAATGCTGATTTCTACAGATATAAATTACACATCAAACACTATTACATTTTAAAATAAACTTTTATGCATTAGGTTTTTATCTTACCCTTCCTCCGAGGAGTTCTGAGTGGCCCTCCTCCCATCTTATCCCTACAAAAACCTGGACCAAGAGAGACATTGGCTTGCAGTCACCCAGTGCGCTTCATGGCAGAGTGAGGATCTGAACCTGGGTCTCGGCAATCACTGTCTGGCAGTAATTACTCCATACGATAATAGATACAAGTGGAAATGAGAAGTGGGACGTGTTCAGACCTACCAATGCAGGGCCCTGATGCAGTCTGGGATGCACTTGAATGGGGAGAGGTTTTAACTTTTCAGCCAGTGTACTGTTTTCCTGGTCCTCTCTAGAGCATATCCCGATACACACACACACCACAGCTGCAGTCCTGGGCAGATGCTACTCAACAAAGAAGAATGCCTTTCACAGTCACAGGACTTGTCTCATCTAGAATCACAAGGCTGAGAAACTTGCAGGAGAACACTTCAACCTTCCAGGACATTCAGTGGGTGACCTCAAAGTAGCTGTTTTAAAGGAACTTCAAGAACAGACTAGAAAGGGAAATTGCTGAGATGTAAGTTATTACATGGAATAGAACAATGGAATCCCCAGGACTTAACAAGGATATTGGTTCCTTATCTCACTACATATGCTAACCTCATTCAGCCCTTACATCTGTATTCTCACCAATCCCCCAGAAGGGCCATTTTATTTTATCTCTTATTTGGAATAACAGGTTAGAATAGTAGACTGTTAATGTAACATAATGAGTAGTAGAAATTGGAATATATTTCTCTGGTCTGGGGACAGGGGAGATAAATCTGCACAGCCAATCACCCCACTTCATAGAAGAAGATGCTGTAAAGTCAAGCCTCCATGCTTGACTTTACAGCTTATTATCCCTGTTTGATCCTTGTATCTGTTAAACATCTTCATTATGCTATAAGATAATTTACTGCTTACCTATATGTAAGGTCTTGTAATTTTCAATTTTGTTTCTGTCTCTGTCTTGACTCTAATTGGCCCTTCCTGACAACTAAACCCCACCCCACCCTCTCTCTTTCTATATGTAATGGCTGAGAAAATTCTTTTTCACTGTATCTGAAGAAGTGTGCTTGCACACAAAAAGTTTATACCTTGAATAAAACTTTGTTGGTCTTAAAGGTGCCACTGGACTCAAACTTTGTTCCACACAATAATGAACTACTTTATGGTTCTTGAAATTCCCTACTCTGGACAATGGCAGAGGCAAAGAGGAGCCTGGGAACAGCAGGGTTAACCTCTTTTCCCCAGGCGAAGTGCATATGTTGGGAACAGTGGTAGCAGGCTAAAAGATACTGGTTGAGTGAGCACACAGAAAACTGAACATCTCCATAGTGTCGGGAAAACACAATACTGCTGCCTTCCATCTGTCCATTCCTCATTGCACCTGGCACAGGGGAGATACAACTGGCATGTTGAAACTATCATAACTGGACTCCTGACTTCTCTAAAATGGCTTGTATTCTTTGTGCGTATTAGTGAGTTCTGAGAGTTTATCAGCAAAAAGGATGACTCATACTTGCTCGCTCTATCAGCAACCTGCAAGACTGTTGATCATTAAATCTGGAAATTTGCTTGCATGAGCAAGCGCTGTCTTGGCTCTAGCAGCGATTTCTGATGGAAAGAATTTTTCATCAGTGGAGTAGGACTTCCTGCCTCCTCCCTTGATCTGTCGCTCCAAATGCCCGCAGAAATGCTGCTCCTGGGGTAACAAGGATCCTCAAGAATAGTGTAAGGGTTCATCAGGGGCTGCAACAGGAAGTGGGGGGCAGCAACTCCCCTCCCCCCGGCACAGAAATCTGCTAGATCTCAGTCGCCGGTTTGCAGAGTGGCAAATCTCGATGCAGGACCACCTTCTCATCCCCATTTACCAAAGTGGCAGGACATCAACACAGGCTTATTCTGAGTTAGTTTGCTAGGCGAAGCTCCTTCTGCTAGGAGAGTTTATATAATACAGTGAAGCCACAGGCTAGCAAAATGCCATCCTCAAACACTGTAGAACCTGGAAACAACCCCAAACTGCAACATTTTTAAAAAATGTATTTAAGTCACCAAGCCTGGGTTAAGAGAGTTCTTTGTTGTGCATTCATTCATGAGATACTCTGGATTCCAGTATGACTCTCATGTGAAAGCATTTTTAATACTGGTGTCCAGAAAACCACAAAGGGGCACAATCGTGAGTCTGGCTCCTTTGGCAGATTTAGGGAAAACAAGCAACTTGGATTTTTTAAAAAAAAAAAATGCATTGGAATTCTGAAACTGCAGGTTTTTCATTAACTTTTATAGCCTTTACAATATTAACAAGCGGCCACTTATCGTACATTCACATGCAAACTTGCATTCAACTGCCAACTGCTTTGGAATGATAAATTCTTTTTTTTAAAATAACCTTTTAGCTTCAAAACCCATTTTCGAAAAATCGCTTGTGCCTCCAATTTTCATTTTACATGTATTGATTTTTTAAATTATAAACAGCCTTAGTAGCTGTCTCAAAAAGAAAGGAAAAAAAACCCACACTTCCTGTATGTTTATGATAGATTAGATGGCGGGCTGCTTTGATCACCAATCCACCTGAATCAAAACCTGCAAAATGCAACATTCAAGCACAGCACCCAATTTATACTTGCTAATAACACCTGGGGGGGGGGGGGGTGCATTTGGTATAACCAAGCCAAAAAAATACCTTATCAGTATTTTGGGGGTTTTTCCTAAGCCAAATACAGATCAGAGAATCATTTCAGCAACCAGCATAGTTGATCCCAAATAAAACTGAAATTATTCGGCTTTTAATAGGGTATACCGAATAGCTGCTGTTGGAGATGCTACTTTAAACTTTATAGGGCTACAAAGTAAAAACAAGTTGCTTACCTGTAACTGATGATCTTCGAGTGGTCATCTGTGCATTCACACCAGTGGGTTTCTGCACCTGCGCCGAAACTCATCGGTATCTAGAAAGCTCTAACGGATTTTCGCACCCAGCTCCGGTGCGCATGCGCGGGGCGCCACCGCGCATGCCTGGAGGAGCCGGGCGCGGACATCCCGCCAGTTCCTTCTGACCGTTGCAACCAGCAGAAGTGAATTCCGCCTGGCCGCAGAGGGGAAGGTGGGCGGGAGGTGTGAATGCACAGATGACCACTCGAAGATCATCAGTTACAGGTAAGCAACCTGTTTATCTTCGACATGGTCTCTGTGATTCACACCAGTGGGAGATTAGCGAGCAAGTCCTACCTGGCGGTGGGTGCTGGCCGGCGGTCAGCAAGATGCAGTTGACAGGATCAGTCTGCCCATGGCCGTTCGGTCCGACGCTCTGGTGTCAAGGGCATAGTGTCAGATGAAGGTGTTTGGTGATGCCCAGGTGGCGGCCTTGCAAATGTCCGAGAGGGCCACACCTTTCAGAAAGGCCGTAGAAGTGGATACGGCTCTAGTGGAATGTGCTTTTACTGGGCCCGGCAGCTGGGTGTGGGCCAGTTCATAACACAAGGAAATGAGTTCGACTATCCAGCCGGAGAGTCTTCTTGAGGTGATTTGTGTGCCCAGTCTGCCAGGGGCGTAAGATACAAAGAGACGTGGGGATCGTCTTGTCTGCTTGGTGCGCTGGAGGTAAAAGAGGATGGCGCGCTTTACGTCGAGGGTGTGCAGTAGTCGCTCCTCTTCCGAGGAGTAGTTGGGGGAAAAGTCCGGTAGGAACACCTCAGAGTGCAGGTGAAACTCTGAAAGTATTGTAGGCAAGAAGGAGATGTCTGGGAGTAAACGAACTCCGTTTGGTGGGAAGGAGAGATAGGGCGCATCATGCCTGAAGGTGAGGATTTCACCCACTCGGCGTGCAGATGTGATGGCCACTAAGAATGCAGTTTTCCACGCAAGTAGCCGAAGGTCGCACGTGGATAGTGGCTCGAATGGCTTCCGGGTAAGCTGGCGCAGCACCAGAGGCAGGTCCCACAGTGGTGCTGGCGGTTTAGACGGCAGGTACAGATGTAAGAGTCCCTTTAGAAAGCGCTTGGAGAGCGGGTGAAGTTGTCTATTCGTACGTGGAACGCGGAGATGGCTGCCATGTAGACCCTGATGGATGAGTGGGATAGACCTGAGTCAGCCAAAGACAATAGGAAGTCAAAAATGCGTGGGAGGCCCACCGAGGTGGGGGAGGCGACGTCTGGTTGGAGAAAGTGAGTGAACTTGGTCCACTTGTATGCGTAGGACGTTCGGGTGGACTGTTTGCGGGAGTTCAGGAGAACGTTGGTTACTCTGGAGGAAAATGCTGAGGGAAAAGTCTCCACGCCGTCAGCTTCAAGTGTGGTACGTCGTGGTGTAGGAGTGGAGAACCTGTCAGGCTGAGGAGAAGTGGGTCGGGGGGAAAGTGAATGAACCGACCTTGAGCCAGCACCAGTAGGGGCGAGAACCAGGGTTGGCGGGGCCACCAGGGCGCTATGAGAATGCAATTGGCGTGGTCTGCTCGAATTTTCGCGACTACTCGTGTGAGGAGAGCAAAAGTGGCGGCATTTGGTGTTGGATTCGTTTGTGAATACATCTATGTCCGGAGTGCCCCAACGACGAAAGATAGGGCGCAGGTGTGCGTCCGACAATTCCCATTTGTGTGGGGAGAGGAGGCCTCTGCTCAGTCCATCTGCTTTGGTGTTCTCACAGCCTGGGATGTGAGTAGCCCTGGGGTAGATGTCGTGCTGGAGGCACCAGTTCCACAAGTTGATGGCCAGATGGTAAAGGGATCGGGACACTGTGCCGCCTTGCCGGTTGATGTAGGCGACTGTCGTCGTGTTGTCCGATAAGATCGCCACACAGTGACCCCGAAGGAGGTCTCGGAAGGTGTGGAGAGCGTAAAAGACCGCTAAGAGCTCCAAGTGGTTGATGTGTTTGGAGCGCTGGAGGATGTCCCACGGGCCTCCCGTGGTGTGTCCGCAAAGGTGCGCACCCCAACCCCAGCGGGAGGCATCTGTGGTGAGTGTTCAGGTGGGTGACGGGAGGTGGAAGGGTGCTCCCTGGAGTAGGTTGGGAGTGTGCATCCACCACTGCAGGGAGTTGCGTGCCCTTGGAGGGAGAGTGAGTAGGGTCGATTGAGTGTCCTGGTTCGGGCGGAAGACGCTGAGGAACCAGAGCTGTAGGGGCCGCATGCATAGCTTGGCCATAGGAATGACTGCTGTTGTTGCTGCCATGAGGCCCAGCAGGCGTTGGAAGAGGAATGCTGATGCCGAGAGTTGGGTTCTGAGTTGTCCAGCTAGTGTTGCTAGGACAGACGCTCTGTCTACTGGGAGGAAGGCTGTCAAGCACGTGGAGTCCAGAAACGTGCCGATAAATTGCACTCTTTGGGAGGGGCAGAGGTGTGACTTCTCCTCATTGACCTTGAGGCCAAGTTGCCTGAGTAGGTCGCGAGTGCGCGTGATGTGGTGGGAAAGTGTCTCTGGTGAGTCCGCCACCAGCAGCCAGTCGTCAATATAGGGAAACACCGCTATTCCCTGTAGGTGAAGGTGCGCGATGACGGCCACCAGGGTTTTGGTGAATACCCGGGGTGCCGTGGAGAGGCCGAAGGGGAGGGCTTTGTACTGGAATTGGTCGTCTCCCACTGTGAAACGAAGGAATTTCCGGTGGGGAGGCGCTATTGTGATGTGGAAATATGCATCCTGGAGGTCGAGGGTTGCCATCCAGGAGCCTCTCCGAAGAAGGGGGAGGAAGGAGCGCAGGGTGATCATGCGGAAGCATTTGTACTGGACGAAGGTGTTGAGATTGCGGAGGTCGAGAATGGGTCTCATTCCCCCGTCCCGCTTTGGAATCTGGAAGTAGCGGGAGAAGAAGCCTTTTCCCTGGTGTGGGGCTGGGACTGGTTCTATTGCGTCCTTGAGAAGTACTGTGGCCTTGTCACGGTGGGAAGAGGGGGGGGAATTGTTTGGGACTCACGGAGTCCCCGGGCCGGGAGCCCAGTCAAAGGTACCGACGTCCGAAGGTCCAAAGAGAAGTCAAGAGGGAGTCCAAGGTCAGATATTTAGCCGTGAAAGAAGCTTTCCAGAAGTTGTCAACGAACCGACGAGGGAGGCTGTTAGCCAAGCGGCGGTCAGAAGAGAACTGGCGGGATGTCCGCGCCCGGCTCCTCCAGGCATGCGCGGTGGCGCCCCGTGCATGCGCACCGGAGCTGGGCGCAAAAATCCGTTAGAGCTTTCTAGATACCGATGAGTTTCGGCGCAGCCGCAGAAACCCACTGGTGTGAATCACAGAGACCACGTCGAAGATCTTTCAGTTCTCTTCTCTAGGGCTCTTTCCTGCCTTTTGCTCTGGTTTCCAGGACAACAGGTTGAGGGGGAAAAGACATCTCTGCAGCCCAATGGCAAAAGTACCTTAGGGGGAACTCAGCCAATCATTGCAATGGTTTTGTAAATGGCATTGCATTGCAGGTTTGCAACTTGCAAGGTTGTTGTTGGCATCCAATGTGAAGTCCAGCTAGCTACCTTGCTTTTACCACCCATTTCCCAGGGAACAGGGGAGGGGGGCAGTAGCAATTTGGCAAATAAGATTTCAGGTTATGGGGAACACTGCTCTTTAGCCAATCACAGAAGTTTGTTCTTTTTTGAAATTCTTCTGTGCGTGGGCAAAAAGCACAAAAGCAAGGGTCTGGCAGAGCTAGACTCTATTGCTGAGAGAGGTTTGGTTTGGAGAGTGTGCACTGGCTTTGGCTTCAGCTGCTGCTTTGAGCCTGCCTCCTCAGTGCTGCCTGAGAGACTCTCCTGTGAACTTCAGATCAGATCCTGCCTGCCTGCTTGAAAAGGGAAGACAGTGACTGGTTTGACTGAACAACATTTTTAAAGAAGTTTTCTTATTTACTGTTAGTTGTTCTTTGGGCTTGGTGGGTTGTGGGGGGGGGGGGAGGGGAGGCTGAGGGCCTCAGGCCTTTGTTTTGTTCCCTTTGCTAGGTTTTAGTTCTTTCTGATTTTTGGCTTGAACTTTGGAGTTTTTTGTTCCTTGTTTGGGCCTGGTGGCCTGGTTTGCACCGCAGGCCTTTTTTGGTTACTTTTTATTCTTAGGTTTTAGTTCCTTCCAGTTTTGTGGCTCTCTTGTTATTTTTGTGGAATTTTGTTGTTTGGGCCTGGTAGTAGAGGACAAGGATTCCTTCCTTCTGCTTTGGTTCTTGGCTTTGATACTTTGGAGTCGGTTTAAAACTTGGTTAACTTATTCATTTTTAGTTCTTTTTTTGGGCTTGTGGGGGGGTGTTCTTTAATTTCTAGAAGGTTGGGTTTTGGGGGGAAGGGCAATGTTGAGGTTCACTGTTCTATGTGTGTGCTTCTGGTTTCAACTTAGGGCTACTGAGTACAATACTTAAGTGCTTCTAGATAGGCTTTTAGTAATAAGAGTCTGTTTTAGGAATGGTTTAACTTTTAAACACTTTTAATTAAATTTCAACATAGTTTCTCCCTAATTAGGCCACAGCTAGGAAGAAAGAGGCAAAGTTATGTGTCTCTTCAAAACAGTGGTATAATAGCTTAGATTAACTTTTTAAAAAGCAACGCACAGCGCTCTGAGCTTCAGTGAAGGCAGGCACTTTTAGACAAACTTCCCTTTAGATTGTCCTGTAGTTTTTCAGTTTTCAGGAGGGCGCTCCTGTATTTCCATATAAGAATTCAGGCTTGTCTCAATAGAATCTAGTCAGGAGATGCGTTAAACTTTTTTAAAGGTTTGCTATTCCATCTCAAGGATAGTTTATTAAATCACAGCCAGGTTTCAGTATAGGAAGTCACCAGCTCTAAAAAACTTCTTTAAAAAAACCCAAAAAACTCCAACATCCCAAAAACAAAAAAAGAAAGAAAGAAAATGAAGCAAGGGCAGGCTAGACTCATTTGAAACACAAAACCTAGTTTTTGGGTGGGAGGGTTCCTAGAAAGGTGTCAGGCTCTGTTAAAAGAGGGTTCATAAAAAGCTGCACTGCAAGTAGTTAGGTGCATAATACCTTCCCTTACTTAGACACAGTTTGGCCCGAGGTAGCAGTGAGCAGCAGGAAGGGAATGCAGAGGGGTCCTGGGAGAAGGCTAAGGAGAAGACGAGAGGAGGAGAGGAGAGGGGGAGGGCTGCGGCTTTCCCCCCACCTGTGTGGAGGACTGCTCCACAGCTGCCATCCACCACTCCATCCTCTGGTCAGAGTGGTGCAATGAAGAGGCCATGCAAGACCCTCTTCATTGAGGCTGCTGCCGGGGTGCCCCCTGCAGAGGTGCCCACAGGTGCTGCTCGGGCAGGGATCTGCTGCTCGGGCAGCCTTTCCTCCAGCTGTAGTTGCTGAGACACGGCAGCAGGAGGAGGAGCTGCCTGAGCTGTCTTTTGGGGTGAGCCTTGGGGATGAGAGTGTTCTGGCTCTGGAGCTCCACCCCCCCCCCCGAGACCCAGAGGCTTCAGGATAGGCTGGATGCCCCTGCTCTAGTTCCTCTAAAGTCCAGCAGGCCTTCTGAGGAGGAACGGAAGAAGAACCTGCACCAACAGGAGGAAAGGCTGGAGGAGGCACAAGAGGAAGAGATGGAGGTTCAACCCAAGGTACTGCCATTTCAACCCCTGCCCCCTCACGCATCTCTTCCTGTCCCTCCAAAATACGATGTGTCTGCCCCGAGGAAGTGGCTGCAGGGGTGCCTGAAGTTGCTGGTCAGTGTAGGTGCCCCTTCATCTCCGAAGTCTAAAAGCACTTCCAGCTGACACAGGATCCCCGATTTGCACAGAGCCAGCTGGATCAGATGGATCAGTCGAGGGAGAGACCTCAGTCATTTCTCCACTACCGGATTGCAGAACCATCTGAAGAAGCACCTTTTGGGGGGGGGGGGGGGGGAGAGGCTGCTGCTGGGGTACCCAAGCAGCCACCACCAGCCAGCCAGCCAGGAGGTGACTTGTCCTGTGACTACCTCCAGTGCTGGGCCTGAACGTTCCACAGTAGGGAAGGGACACCAAGCTTCTCTGATTGCCCAAAACAGTTGCTGTAGACAGCCATCCCTTCTCTCTGGTTGAAGATGCTGCTTCCCACGAGCTGCCTATCACTGGTACACACCCCCTGCTCACACCATGCTGAGCAGGACCATGTTGCCCTCATTGTACAGCGCTGCCAGGGACCATGTGAAGGCATTGTGGGAGAGCTGTGCACTTTACGTCAGGCATCTGGACCTCTGCACAGGTGCACAACACGTATCTGTTGCTGACTGCACCCTAGTAGCAACCCAGCAACATTGTGGGTAAGGGTGGGGAAACTAGTGTTAGGCAGGGTCTGTGCCACGCTGAGGTACTCAACGGGACACACACAGCGGACAGCATCAGCCACCATTGGAAAACAGTGGCATGGGTAAGCAGGGACCTCTCCCTGGGCTTCATGGTGACTGATGGCAGCACCAACATGAGGGCAGCGGCACAGGCGTTGGGCCTCAGGTGCATTTACTGCATGGGCCACCTTCTCCATCTGGTGGCTAAGGATGCCTTGGGGCTGGGTTCTGCAGAGAATCCCAGTTTGGACGCTGAGATCCGTGAGTTCAGGCATCTCCTGCTGGCTTATCATGGGTCACTTCTCTCACTGTGTGAAGGACCCCCATCTGCTGCGTGAGAAGAAGACACTGACAGGTGTGCCAAGTGTACTGTCTGATTGGTGAGGTGAGCACTCGTTGGAACTCCACCTGTGCCATGATAGAGAGCTTAGTGGAGCAGAAGAGCTGCTGCTTAAACACTGCCAGAGAGGCAGCTGGGCTTCCCTGCTGGGATTCTCTGGTGTTCAGGGATTCTCAGGTGTGGCATTGGTTAGTTCTGTTGGGTTTTGCACTGCTGCCACATTGGCACTGGGTTGTGCTGCTGGACACTACTGCACTGGTCTTGCTGCCCTTGCAACCCCCTTCCCCTTACTAAGATTGTGATTCTGGGCTTGACATCAGTCCTGTTGAGCTGGCATTTGCCACAATGGCACTGGGTTCTGCTGCTGGGCACCAGTACATTGCACTGATTCTGCTGTCCTTGAAGAAATGCCCCCCCCTCAGTTTCTACTTCGAGATTCTCAAATTTGACCTTAGTCCTGCTGGATTTGGGCACTGCCACAATGGCACTAGAACATTGCACTGGCACTAGAACATTGCACTGGTTCTACTGCTGGCCTTGCAAAAATCCCACCCTCCTCACACAAACACTTCACTTTCTACTGCATAGATTATCTGGGATAGTCTGCTGGGCTTGTATTGCCTTGCTATGTTTCCCCCTTTGGAAACAATGGAGGATGGAGGCATCCCCGGTCCAAACTTTTTGAAACCTTTTTTTCTTTTGAGGAGAGGGTCCAGCAGCTATGCTGCCAGTTTGGTGCCTCTATGTCAACCCACCCACCCACCCCCTGAATATACCCCAGGAAAGATTTGCCATTGACCTTAATGGTCCCCATAGGGTATAATGGACCCTTAAAAAATCAGGATTCCTGAATATTTGCTGAATCTGAAGACCGTACTGCTATTGGGATTCAGGCCTATCGGGAAATAATTGGTGTTTGGGGGGTTCAGTATACCCAAATCCAAAAAAAAACCCCAATTTTTTTCTTGCACACACCCCAAAACTACTGCACACATTTTTTTAAAAAGTTCTGTCTCACCACGAACACCAATGCAAGGGAGCACACAACACTAACTAGGGATGCCAGCCTCCAGGAGGGGCCTGAAGATCTCCTGGAATTACAGCTAATTTCCAGACTACAAAGTTCAGTTTCCCCGGAGAAATGGAAACTTTGGAGGGTGGACTATATGATATTGTACTCCACTGAGGTCCCCCCCCCCCCCCCCAGGTTCCATCTGCAAATCTCCAGGAGTTTCCCAACTGGATCTGGCAACGCTACCCCACCCCACCCCCCACTGGTGGTCATGGGGGACCTGATAACCCCAATACCAACCCAAACTGGAAAACATATACATGAAAAACCAACAGTCTATTTCACAGCAACTAGAACTTCAGTATCCAACTCTCACAATCTCTTCAGACACAGAACCAGCTAAACCTTAAAGGCCATCCAGGCCCACCTAAAAAAAGATGGTCTTGCGTTTTCTGCAGAATCCCTGAAATGGAGCACGTCTAGACAGTAGCCAAACAACACACTTCCACAGAGGGATCTAACAACAGAGAAGATTCAGAGGATCTGAGGTGATGCACAGGTATATAACAAAAACCATGGACAAATTCAAGTACCACTTTAGATCTTTGTTCCAGTTAAACATTAAACTTTGTCTGTAACTAAAGCGTTCTTTACCTCTGCAGCCCAATAAGAGATGCACTGTAGAATCCAATCTATTGCAGGAGAATAAAGAGTGAGGTATAATGGGATTTCTACACACTGCACCACCAACTGATTTTGAACTGTGTCACTGTGAATCTGTGAAGAACAAAGATAAATCACTTTGAAACGTCTCCCAGCTCCTAGGGGAAATAAAAGGATACATTCCAAGTTAAAACCCACAATGCTGAACTCAAGGGAAATTTTGGACACCTGTTTCAAGCAATCAACTGTTAACAAAAATAGTCATTCACCATGTTTCTCAGTTAATCAGATTTCCTCCGAACTGGATCAAAGAGATCCTGTGTGCAGATAAGCGTGAAAAATCCCATCTTTACTCAGTATCTTATTTAGTTAAAGGGCCTTTGGAATTTGACCTGCTGCTGTGCTGACTGTTTGCACTGACCGACCGTACTGTCGTTGGTTTCAGTGTTTATACAAATATTTTCAATAAATAAGTTGTCTTCCCATGGTGAGGGGAGGATGACTTATGATGTCTCCCCAGGTAGAATCCAAAATACCGTATGAACAAGCCTAAATACAATGGAGGTCAGATTTTTAAAACCATCTTGATTTGGATCCAAGAGTACTATCCACCTACAGAAGGGTTCCTTTTCCACCTCACGCTTAAAAATGCCACAGTTAGTGCTCCCTGGACACACAGTAAGAGTCTCAAGGCTCATAACAATCTTCGTCAATGCAAGATGAGAGACTGCACCTGAGCCAAAGGATACTGACCACTTACCTGTGGCTGCATTAGAGCAGAGGTCGGAAGTAGCTGCAAGGAGAAACGGAGTCCCCCTGCCTCCTAGCCCTTTCTTCCCTACACTGGGTTCCTCAACTATCATTTTGACAGCACTGAGCGCACATGGGGGGGGGAGGGTATGCTGGGGAGAGGAAGAACTAAGGAGAGACTTTTCCTCCTCCTACTTGGTCCAGCAGCACAGAGCAGCAGCAGGTAAGCGGGGGGGGGGGCTTTTCAAGAATCCTACATCCTACAGATGACATCAGCACAAGCACTACAGGAGTTCAAGTTTTTGGATTAGGCTTCGGATAGCCCAATTTTCAGCCTATCTAAACCCAGTTCAGAGGCAAGCACAGGAGGTCTCGCTCACCACCATTCAAGTTAACAGCACTTATAAACGATCCCTTACTTGCTTAAAAGTGAGAAGGAAATCAAAAAAGTTCTTGTTCAGGCTTTCTTTCAGTTGAGGAGCCACTTCCATCCCAACCTGCATACAAAGAGAGAGATATGTTCAGAGTTTCCTCAGCTTTGACATGTTATGTAAACGCACAGGCTATGGGGTAGAGTGGGAACCAATGTAGGGTGAGATGCTTGGGAAGGGAGGCAGGGAGGAACCTTTCTGCCTGCAGAACATTAAACGACAGCAAGTGGCCAGGGGACAGAAGGGGGAATGTATAGGAGCTATGCATACCTTTCCAAGTGAAAAGAGCCAGCATGAATGTGTTTTCCGTTGTCTGCATCTCTCTCAAAATTTGTAAGTGCAGACGGACATCAATCAAAGGCCTTGTTCACAACCCAGCCCCTCCTCCCTTGGTAAACCTCCAGCAACCCAAATCATGGGATGCTGCCGAGCCTCCTTTCCTCACTAACCTGGGGGCCAGGCTGCTAGGGGGAGGGGAGGGGATGCCTTTCACTTTCATTTCACAGTCAGCCCAATCTGCTCTCTATAGGAGTCAAAGGGATTCCAAATACCCAGAATAATTCTGAATATCTGAAATCATAAAATTGGTATCTGGAAACATTCTGAATGCGGCACTACTTAGTGAATTGTGAATAGTTCCAAATGCAAATTGCATGGCCCTATTAATTTACTGTATTTATAGCCCACCTTTCTCGCTGGCACTCACGTTGGATTACGCAGCATTGAACGATGCCATTCCATAGCACAAAATATGGTGTTTCCTGTGGCACCGTATTTCTTTGTTTATCAAACAGCATGAGACATTCAATAAGCAATACAATAAGACTAAAGTCTCAAAAATTAGAAACGGCACAAAAAATATCAGGCAACGTATGTCATAAATGATGCAAACATGGAATTACAAAAGTACAAAGCAGTACAGTAAGAACAAGGTAATACATAGAATAAACAGTGAAACAGACTACAATCCTGTTCCCTGAAATAATGCAATTTTTATTGGGAACACGATGCAGGATTTTGACTTGTCCATTTTCCATACCCCAAACAGCCCCACGGAAGTCTCTGCAACCCTACAGGGGCAAACGTGCAGGCGTTATACAGAAGGCTCTTACATCTGCACCATGGGACAAGACACAGCTCTGCATGGGTGTTCCAGATGGGTAACCAGCAATGGGATGGGAGGGACTGCCCAACTCTGCCCTCCTGTGCCACAGTCTCATTCCAAATCAGGCCCCCTTGAGGCTGTTGTTTACAAAGCGAACACCCTTAGGAGTGCTGGAAACGAACACCCCACATCAAATGCGTTTTATCCTAGTTCTTTCATGTTCTGGAAATTCATCTGCTGCTAATCTCCCCCCCATCCACACCCCGCCCAGGCGGAACCATAAAACCATTGTTAAAAGAGTAATGAAATCCTACCCTGCAGAGATATGCTCTAGCATAGACTGCAACTAGAGGATCTCCAATTCCTCGGATCATGGAGGTTAGGCGTGGGAGACTTTCTGAAATCCCTCTGTATGGGGAAAAAAGATCATTTGAGATGGCAGATTCCGGGACTCACCTACTATTCTGCTTAGACAGCTCTGGGTTGCACTAAACACTAACGCTGAGCAGAGGGCCTCTCCCCATATGATTTATCTGTATCGCCCCCGCCCCTGCTGCTTCTGACCCCAAAAAGGAGAAAAGTAGGCAAACAGAATGGTGATTTGTGATCAGATCTCTGTCATTTCAGTTAGGGAAACAGCGCTGGGAGAAAGTGTTATGCTTAATGTAGCAAACTGTCTCCATTACTGCCTTAATCCAAACCCCACCTTCTCCAGAATACTTCAAAAACTAAACTACACACTGAGGAGGCCCAGAAGGAAGTATCAGTAGCTTCTGTCAGGCCAAGGATAAACACTTGGACTGCAACATTTAGCCAAACATAAATATTCTATTTGGTAAAAATCATCTGATATGTCTTGACTTGTTTGCCTCTTTAAATTACTGATGTACTCACACAACTTAGTTATCTGGTCATGAGCAGTCTGATTTTGCCAGAGAAAAGGAAAGAGCTCTTGAAGATTTCGGCACTGACAACAATGGAGTGCAGCCCACAATTTCGGCAGGCAGCCAGAGAAGCAATGCTGCATATTTCAGCACCCGAGGAGACTTTAGCTTTGTGTTTCTCAAACAGGGTGCACCGTAAAACACTTCTGGGATCCTGCCCACCATTTTAATTTTTTCCCCTACATTTTTAGCACACAATTCATGCCATGAAATCAAGTCACTGGGTAGAATCCAAAACTAGAGAAATCCCCAAACGGATTTCTGCACGCACCATATTTATACAACTGGAAGCTGATTCAGTACTTACGTCTTGTAAAGAAACCTGTTGCACTTCAGTATTGCTGCTTCAACATAGCTGTAACAAGAGTCAAAGGGGAAAAAACGTCTTTGACAGAAAAGGAAGCAAAATGTCCCTCAGTTATTAAAATCATTTATCCAGGTTATAGAAAGAGTCATGGCTACCATAAACAATCCAGCAGGCACAGAGAGTACTACACCTGAGATGGAAGGAGTAGTTTATTGTTGAAACACATGGAAGTGTGCATTTCATTTGGAATTTATGTTATTGGATTTGCTGAACAACTCAGAGTAAGGATTTGAGAAGGGCAACTCCTGACTTCGATCTAATTCACGCCAATAAAGGTACTGACTGACGGACTGATTTAATGTGATTCTTGGAAAAGATTTGCCGAAATGTACTCTCACCGGTTACCCGCTGAATCACGGATTAAGGGATCATGGATTACAAGTAAAGATTTCATCAAAGATTCAAAAAAAATAAGGACACTATTTTTAAGGACTTGCATATTTTGAGTTGAGGCTATGGTGAAATCTACAGAATTCTAATGGATTGTCAAATGAATGAATGGAAATGAACTAACATATTGAAATGGACAAAAGTATTATAACTGTAGAAAAAAAGATTTAATGAAAGATTTTTGCACTGAGTATTTGATACACATATTAAGTTTCATATTTTCATAGATAATTTTATGGTAAATATTACACAATTTGTGGTAAATATTACACAGTGTGGTTTGATTTTGGTTGCGATATGCTGAAGCAGAACATGAAAAAGCCATCATGTTTACTGCAATAAAAATCAGGATAAAATTAAGGGCGGACACAACTAGAATTAATTTCACTATTGTTACTAGCTGCAACATTTATGAAAGCAGCCAAATGGGGAACAAAATCAAAGATACCCACATTTAAACAGTGGCATAACAGAATATGGGAAATGTTAATCCTTCAGAAGTTTTCATCACACTTGAAAATAGTTAACAGCTTGACAACATCCATGAATTTCCAGAGTAAAATGGCTGAATTTCTTAAGATTTTGAAGAAAGAAAAATCACATCAGTGACCAATGAAATACAGCTCTGGTTTTATATATTAATGGAATAAGCATTCCGTTTTATATATTAATGTTATAAGCATTCCATATTAAGGGCATGCATTACCTCTCGAAACAACCGCTGGTTCACTGTGTGTTTTAAGTTTTCAGTACTTAACTAAAAGTTCACACGCTGGACTGGACCCAACCAGCTTCTCTGCATATAAAAAGGGTCCCCTCTGACCCCTCGAAAGGTTATGCTGGGGCTCACGGGACCTATATGGACAAAGGCCACATAGGAGAAGGGCCAGAGTAAGGGGGGATATTGGGTGAGATTGAATGGAAAAGCTCACTGGATCCATTCCTCTATTAATTGGGTGTTAATGGGGTTAATACTCCCCACCAACATTGCTAATATCCACTGCTAATATGGTCATTGTAATCCAACTTCAAAACCATTACAATAATTGTAAAAAAGTAGCTATAACTCTAGTTTCCATTTCAGTGCTGAAGGGAGAGTTCTGTCAGGATTTTGATTGTTGCCTGCCACCACACACAACAGGCCTTTATAATTCTCCCTGTCACTTAGATTTTCCACATGAAAAACAGTAAGACATCACAACAATCTTTTTCAGAAATCCAAGCATACGTCAGATAACATTTCCATCATCTTAAAAGTCTCATTAAAAAACAAAACAAAACCCAAGGATACAATCTGGGAATGAGTTCTCTGATGGACGCGATCTTGAAGAACCAGTTTAAGCACGTTTCCTTGGCAGTATCATTAACACATTCTGGAGTAAAGTTATCTGGGGGAAAAGAAAGATTAGATTGAAAAACCTCTTCCTTACTTAGGTTCTGAACTAAAAATTAGCTGTGTTTAATTCTCACAGTTTACAACACAAAGGGTGCTTCCATGTATTAAAACTATATTAAGATATGATCCTTATGAGAACCATCTGGATACTTTTAGGACAAGATATACAGCAATAACTTGAGGTTCAACTTCTATTCTACGTATTACAAAGCATGACACTTATTGTTTTCCTTTCTTCTGACCGAAGAGACTGCTACTCCAGAGTCAGCCTACCCACTTCAGGAGCATCCACTGAATTTACACCATGAGGAAATTTATTTTCATTACAAAACAACAACAATAAATCTTGTCATAGAATAAAGTCTGAGTCCAGTGGCACCTTTAAGACCAACAAAGTTTAATTCTGGATATAAGCTTTTGCTGTGCATGCACACGAAAGCTTAGACCCAGAATTAAACTTTGTTGGTCTTAAAGGTGCCACTGGACTCAGACTTTGTTTTATTGCTTCAGACCAACACGGCTGCCCACCTGAAAATCCTGTCAGTTTGCAATGATTCTTTTTTTAAGTTTGCAATGATTAAGAACTGGGTAACTTCTCTACCACTGAGCAAGAGTTAGGTTAACCACTAAGCTAGGCTAAGCATAGGGAAAGCATCTCACTGACAAATATTTTGCAATTTCACATTGCAACGATGATTCCAGGTATCTACCCAGCACATTTTATTCCTACTCTGCCTCCACGGAGCTTGAGGTGGCTTTCACGGTTCTCCATTTCCCACAACATCAACAAACAGTTTCCATCTAAGAGAGAGTCACTTCACAAGCTTCACAGCAGAATGGGAATTTGAACCGAGCCCAATACTCATGACCGCTACACTAACCACTACACTATACTACCACAGGTCTTCTTTAAAGTTTGTCATGCTTTAACCCTTCATATATGCTGCTTGTATTCCACATACAGGAGATGAATAACATATGAAAACTTTGAAAAGTGTAGATTCTGAAGCAGCAGAACCAAGTTTGAGTCCAGTGGGGCACCTTTAAGACCAACAAAGTTTTATTCAAGGTGTGTGCGCACAAAAGCTTATAACTTAAAACTTTGTTGGTCGCCACTGGACTCAAACTTTGTTTTGAAAAGTGTAATTATTGTTCCCAATTAATGCAAAGGCACTAGGACTCACTGGCAAACACTGGACACTGCTCTTTACCATTTTGTGAAATTAATGTTGAATACGATTAAACTGCTTCAACATACTGTTTTGCTTCAAATCTGTCCCCTTGGAATCTGTACCTTTAGGCTTCCTCATCACAAACATCTTGCTACAAGCCTGCGCCCAGCTAACAGACTCCCAGCATGCCCAGGATGGTCTTATAAAATGAGCACAAGGGCAGCAGTGATGTTTTAGGACTGAGACAGCTCTGGGTGGCAAGTTCATTTAGGACTGAGATAGCTCTGTAAAAGGTAGACAGCCAAATACGGCAGTTGCGGTTCCTGTGCCTTAGTCCTGCGTTCATCATTCACGTTCTGTCCTTTCCTAGCAAGAGCTTAGCAGAAAGAGGCCTCCAGCTCAGAATGTCCTCAGCATCCAAAGTCCACAGAGACCGGCTGTTCCAAACCTTGCTCTGGTGCCCAGGAGCACATGATAAAAACCGTATGATGTGGCAGAAGGAACAGTTACATAATGCCCTAATCGTTAGAATTTGCTGTCTGCTCGAATGTTGCCTCACTGATCTTAGGAGCAGAGCTTCATCATCTTCGCAATTTGGTTCAGGCCTTCCAGCTTTCAGAAAGAGGGGACCTTCAGTTTGCACTCCCAAGAGCCCAATTTTCTTTTTACCAAAAGGAAGGACACAGAACATGACTGCAGTGACTACTGGGAAGAAAAGAGAGAGAGGGCCAACCCCATGCTTTCAAAATGTCATCGACATTTTGGGATGTAAGCACAGAAACTTAGGATTGGCAGCACCATGAATGTTGTAAAGACATGTACCGGGGATATAGCTCTCACCCCGCAATGAAATATTTCTGACACAGCCCTCCATTTATTTATTTATTTCCCCGCCTAGCCAGCAAGGCCGGCTCTCCATGCTGGATAGATTCCACACCATCCAAAACTATTTATTTATTTATTTAAATCTAGATGATTGCAAAGGGGTAGCTATGTTGCAGCATTTATTTCAATATCTGAAGGCTTCGCATATCTGAAGAACTAAGCTGAGAGTCACAAAAGCTCACACTGAAATAAATGCTGTTTGTCTTTAAGGTGCCCCTGGACCTTTGTTTTAAATTCAGAGGAAAATCCTCCAAGGCAGAATATAAATGAAACAAATTTAGAGGTAAATTCCTAAGAGCAGAAATCCAGCCTTTCACCATCCCTCCAAAGTGACATGTATTTATGCAGTCATTTCAGCACAAGGTTTTCCTCAAGTGGTGATGCTACAGCAGTTCCTTCGGAAAGGAACCTTCTCAATCCAAGGAACCTGGGTGATCCAAAAAATCTGGGGCACATCTCACTGATTGTGATCCATTCCCAGGAACTTCTGATGATGATTCAGGTCACAATTACAACAGCTAGAGGCATAATGGTGGCAATTTGTGCAACCATTCATCACATTCTGGTGACCCAGCTTTCAACAGTCCGGACAGAGAAACATCCTTTCCGAAGGCAGTTTTGCTCCCATTGCGGTCAAAGGAGGAGACACATCTTGCATTGAGAGTGAGCTGAGAGAGACGGCCCTCCTTTGTTTTCGTTTTTAATTGGGTGATATCGAATAGACTGCTAAAGGCGGGGAGAAGGAGACTTCTACATGTATTCCGAGAGCCTTCCGGTCACGGAGGCGGCTGGTCAGCAGAAGCAAGGCGAGGGCTTCCGTGTTCCACCGGGTGGATGCAGAGGCGGGCTGTTTGTTCTTCTGCTGCTGTGCCGCTCTCCCCTCAGAGGCTGGGACTGGGCAGAAATGCGAGAGAAAGGGCAGTTCTCTCCTGCTCAGTGGGACTTCCCCACCATGGCTCAAGGGGACTTTTACACAATGAGACACTCTGGAGACCCGGAGCCCTTAGTACGCTGCAACTGCCAGGCCGGTTAAGGATAGCACAATTAACAGCTGCCATTCAGCAGTGAATGTGAGAAGCATACTCCAATCTGGACTGTAGCACAAGAAGTCTAATCAAATTGTTTTTAAAAATTAAGCACAAAAGGCATCCTTTTGATTTTAAGAGCAAGGCCAGCCTTTGTCAACAGGTTCCTTGACATCAAGCACTGGTTTCATTATCAGAGAGGCAAAGTATGTTCCTTCCGAACCTCTGCAATTATCCCCACCCCCACCCCGCCACACTTAGATATGTTTCAGTGAGCACAGGCTTGGGATGCAGTTGAGTTTCCTGCAGGCAGCAGGGGAGGGGGGAGGGGGAGGCACTCCGGTGCTAAATCAGAAGTTTGTACTTTATTGGAATGGAAAGAATGAGCACAAATACCAATGAGCATGTTCTCGTTCCATACAGCTGCTCAAGGCACGGCTCGGCATTGGAAATGCTGCATGTTTATTAAGTGCGCTGGAATCTCTCATTCCAGCATTATTGCCGTCCGGGTTTTCAGGATTTTTTAGTTATTACTGTTTGTTCATCCCATAAAGGCCTCAGGCAGAGGACCGTGTACCCTCCCCCACCTCACCCCCAAAAAGTAAGGAGCCCAAATGAGAAGAGACTGTGCCAAAGGAAACAGTGGCATAGCTCCAGATCTGTACATCTCGCACACAGTGATGCATGCATGGATCAATGCACACAAACACCCTCCCCGTTGCACAGAATAGGCTGGATCCAAAGGCGTCATTACGCCAGTGGAACAGCACCTCTACTGGTAGTGGAGGGGAAGAATTTTCTGGCACAGACATGCACGCACACACATGCGCCTACAGTACTAACCCGATCTGAAAATGACAGGAAAATAAGAGAGGGCTGAAGCTGGGGCCCTGTTTTAATACCAAAGCGAGCAAGCTTGACCCACTCAATGGATTCTCTTTCAAAGCCTCAGCATCTCAGCAAGTAATCTTTTCTTTCTCCCACCACCCTGAGAAACAAAATCTTGCACTAGTTACAGAACAATACAATACCAGTGCTGGGTCATCTTCAACAACTCCCAGACTAGCAGCCGGCTCCTAAACACCTCTGATCCGCAGAGTTCAAAAGGTGTGGTGCCCCAGCGAGTGTCCTGAGGGCTGCTGCCTACTGTCTGCCTTCAAACCCTCCTGCGTGGAACTGCTCTCTCTCTCTCGCTCTCTCGCAAACACACACACACACACGGGGACCAGGGGCAACATTACCTGGCAAGGAGCTGCGACTGTCGCCACACATGGAAAAGATTCTTTCATACACCAGCTTTCCTGCAAGAAGGAGGTCAAGTTTAGCATTTTAATCTATCAGTGTAGAAGAAAGACAGGTAAGCACCTTGCGATATGGCGGCTGCCATGTTCAAAGCTTTTGTGACACGACTCCCGATGATGGTCACTGAAAAAATGGTGGGATACTCAAAGGCCACAGTGCAAAGAGCATGGATCTGGCTGAATCCAAGACAGAGCCCAATAGGCTGGCTCCAGAGGAGGATCTGCATGAACAAAAAGGAGGGCTGGGTTTCACTGATTTCCCCCCTACCACAGACCTCTCCCCCCCATATGCTGTTCCTGTCTCTCAAGAGAAGCATCTTTGAGGGCATGTGGGTTGGACTGGTGTGTAGATGGGGTGAGGACATCCCACTTCATGGACAGAAATCCCTTTAGTCTGTGGGAATACTCCATGGGATCCAAGCCAACTAATGAAAAAGTGTCACAGCGAAAAGCACGATACCACATTTTTACCCATCTATACCACATTTTTACACACCTTGGATGGAAGAATGGATTGGGAACTAAAGAATGATGCTGGCAAGGTGGAAAAAAGAATGCACAATGCACAAATCAGATGGCCTCAGCAAGCTCTGACAAGAACTCCACCTGGTCCAGTACCAATGTAGCCAACAGTGAAGCTCATGGGGCACTTTTCTCCCCAGTAGGGAAGGGCACGAGCCTAAAAATTCCAGTGCAGTGTTATCCCCAAACCGAACCCCGAACCAAGTAAAAAATGCCCCCTAACAAACTGGTCAGTTTGGATCCCCTTTTAATCCTGGCTGCAGTCAAAGAAAGGGGGGGTCACCCAGGAAGGGTTAAATAGCTTCGAAGCCGGGGGAGCAAAACTGACGCACTCACAGCTGATGGGCAGAATGGCCCTGTCGTTAGGTTTAAATGGCTGGCACCCACTTCAGCCTACCAGCAGGGCGGGTGCACCTGTCCACTGTTAATTCCAGGGGTCCGTTTGACTTCCCCCCCACTTCCAAACGGCAGAAGCAAAGCCCACCAGTGAAATGGCTGCCAGCCATTTCGGTGGTCCATTTCACATCCCCCTGCCACCAGTGAAATGGCTCTCCCTAAACCTAACATTTAAACCTAACAGGTACAAGGATGACTGTCGAGTTACAAGGATACAAGGAAGTGCCGAGTTCTACATCTGGGTAACAAAAATGAGGAACATGCATACTGAATTATTATTATTATTTATTAAATTTCTATCCTGCCCTCCCAGCCAAAGCCAGGATACACTTCCGAGTAGCAGTGTGTGTGTGAAATATGCGCAGCCAGTGTGATGCGGCAACAAAAAAGGCTGATGCAATCTTGGGGTGTATCAACAGAGGCATAACATCCAAATTGCAAGATGTCATAGTCCCACTGTACACTGCACTGGTCAGGCCACATCTGGAGTATCCTGTGCAGTTCTGGAGGCCTCACTTCAAAAAGGATGTGGACAGAATGGAGTGGGTGCAGAGGAAAGCAACGAGGATGATCAGGGGCCTGGAGACCAAGCCTATGAGAAAAGGCTGAGAGACTTGGAAATGTTTAGTCTGGAGAAGAGGAGGCTGAAGGAAATGATTGCTCGCCTGAAGTATCTGAAGGGCAGTCACTTAAGAGGAGGGCAGAGAGCTGTTCCTGTTGGCAACAGAGGAAAGGACTCGAAATAATGGGTTTAAATTATGGGTGGGAAGGTACCAGCTGGATATTAGGAAAACAGTAAGAGTTGTGCAACGGTGGAATCAGCTGCCTCGGGAGGCGGTGAGCTCCCCTTCACAGGCAGACTTTAAGCAGCGGCTGGAGAAACCCTTGTCAGGGATGCTCTATGCTGATCCTGCGGGTCAGACTAAACGGCCTAGATGGCCCCTTCCAACTCTGTGATTCTAGGATTCTATAAGTCAGCTGCAGACCCACAATGCTCAGCTGTTACATTTAAATGGCCTGAACAGCCGAACTGGACAAAAGACTGGTAAATGTTCCAGGGCTCCGCACTGGGCCAAGTTGGTACCAAATTTGGCTTGTGAACCAGTTCGTGCCCATCCCTAATAGTTTTTCCAAACATCAAGTTTCTCATTGGCTGTTGGAGCTAATTGCCACTGAAAGTCCTATCCCATCCTTTTTAAAAGTCCCTGGCTCCAGTCCCCATGCCATGAATGTTCATACACAACTCACAGTCACCTGGATGGGATTCCCCATGAACAGCGCCCACAGCATATCTGTGCAACCACATGCAGCAAGCAGAGCAGCACAGTTCAGATGCAACACAAGACCATGGGCTAATTAGCCTGGCCACAATTAGACTGATTACGTGACTGGGCCACTTCACTAACTATGGCTTGTTATGGTCCACCAAGCTACAGGCCAGAGCGCTTTCCCAGAAGCATTATTAAGATCTGTCTGTTGAACCTGGTCTTTATGAGGTCAGGGAAAGGGCAGGAAAATCATGCTGGTTTAGATTCCACTTTATTCCACTGTGTTGTTTCCTTTGCTTTCTCACTTGCCAAAAGCCTTCAAATAAAATAAGGTATAATACTTTGCTTGCTTTGGTGCCCAAAGGCCCTCCTGTTGCATTATACTGCCACCTAGTGAAAACAAGAGGCTTCCCAGGGAATCTCATTTGGAGCCTCATTTCCAAGTTGCTCATAAACTATTATTTATCGAAGTGGTGTAACTCCTATTTTTATTTAGTGCCAACTGAAGAAGAAGGGGAGGACAAAATAACTTTTAAGGCAGATATATGGTCTCCTAATTGGAATCTGTTTTGTAAAATCATTGGTTACATCTTTCTTGCCCTGCCTCAAGAGAATGGCTGCTACTAAGATAGGCAGACAAGAATCTCATGCACTATAGATATACCCTCACTGACTGCCATCACTGAATGTGTGAGAAGATACCATATGAAAAGCAGAAAAAACTGTATGGAAGTGAAAAGAAAGAATAATTACGGCGGCTGGGGGGAGGGGGGGGGAGTGTACCTGCACATAACCAGCCTTATTTTTGGGGAAAATCTCGAATTTGCCCCCCAACATGAGTCAATTGCTAGAGATAAACAAGATAAACAATACAAGGAATTGCAAATGAAATGAAAAGATGAGGAAATGAAAATAAAATGGCACACCCAAATTGTAAACAGTAGTATGGTTTATATAGATACATGACCCTGGGGTAATCTGTGCCAACAGCTTGGGGTATCCTGTGAGAGGCCATTAATTCTTGACCAGGGGGCACTTTGAAGTGACACGAAATTCCACTTGCTCTAATTGAGATGGGGACAGTGGGCATAAAACTATCAACCACTCTGAAAGGAGCCTCTCTAACCCTGCTTGGTTAGATTTTTTTCAGACATCGTTTCCTGTGCACTGCTTGCACACTGAAGCGAAGATCTTAGCTTCAACCTGAACCTGGAAGCGCAGCTATCATTGCACTGGTCTGCAGTTCCTGAAATGACTTTGGGAATGACTCTAGGAATCAACTTCCTACAGCAGTTACTTTGAGAATCCTGATTATGATCCATTGACGCTTTTGGATAACTATGGAAAACCCTAGCAGAGAATGGGAGACTTACAGATAAGTATTTGATGTGTGTGTGTGTTTGTACGTGTGCGAGCAGATGGATTACTTACAGAGAACACTCTGGTGTTTTATACAAACCATTGACCCAGGAGAGACAATACACTTTGTCCCCGGGGAGTTCCCTGCACAGAACTAGTCAATTCTTTTGGACTTATGCTTTATATCCAACACCCAACCATTCCAATATAGGGACGTACTATTTCCCTTTGAAGAAGCCAAAGTGAATTGGCTCCAAACAGATCAGAGCACAACAGCATACATAAGAATATAAGAGAAGCCAATGTTGGATCAGGCCAGTGGCCCATCCAGTCCAACACTCTGTCACACAGTGGCCAAAAACACCAGGTGCCCTCAGGAGGTCCAGCAATGGGGGCAGGACACTAGAAGCCCTCCCACTGTCACCCCCCCCCCCAAGCACCAAGAATACAGAGCATCACTTGCCCCAGACTGAGAGTTCCTATCTATACGTTGTGGCTAATAGCCACTGATGGACCTCTGCTCCATATGTTTATCCAATTCCCTCTTGAAGCCGTCCATGCTTGTAGCTGCCACCACCTCCTGTGGCAGTGAATTCCACGTGTTCATCACTCTTTGGGTGAAGAAGTACTTCCTTTTATCTGTTCTAACAGATAATACGCAGCACAGCCGCTGGAAACAGCCCCCTTACTCCATTTCAAATATTTGCATTGCCATTTTCCCACATCAATTATGTCCACAAAGTGGCTTATGAACAACATATCCATCACAACATCAACCTTATGACGGGGGAAGCTGCTCATCAATAGCCACACTTGTATGTATGGTCAGCATAGCATAACAAAAGGCTACGGCAGCCCATGTGACCAAAAGACTCTGAAATCAGAATCTGGAAAACTCTGAAAAACATCTGAAGATGCCGATAATGTTATTTTTAGGGGCTTAAGTCTATCAAAGTCAGAGAGATGGTGGGCTGGTTATATTATGTCGTCACCGGTGTTTTGTCTTGGAAAGAACATCTGGTTCTCTCTTTCCTTACTGAACAAAAGATATTTAAAAGGGAAATGCAATCAGCAGGGGAAAACACCCCCCCCCCACGCTACTGAATTCTGCTGCAAACAGAACAGTTCCCTTCAAACTTCAGCAAAATTATTTCTCATTACTAAAAAATGAGAGCTATATTAAGAATGGGATAATGTTGACGCAGAATCCTAGATTTGCATTTGTCTCAAATATCTAGGCTCAGAATTAAGGGTGAGGTAAAGAGGGAAAGCACGCAGGATCACCCACTAAAACTAACCAGTCAGGACAGACTAAATGACTTTCCCCTAATGCGTAAGTAGTAGTTGGACTTCACTTCAGCCATGCAGCCATGTGTTTGGAGCAATTCATGGAGCAATGGCTGCAGCCCAGGGTAGAGAAATGGAACCTGTGTACAGAGGCAATATACCTTGGAATACCAGGAGCCAAAGACAATCTACAGCAGCAGTCCGCCACTTTCATTCCATCTTTGGCTACTGGTCAGAACCAGTAGGGGGCCACTGGATGCTGGACTACTGGCCTGATCCAGCAGGGCAACTGTTAGGCTCTGGTGATCTTAGGACAGGGAATCATCATTCTTGTGACTGTGAAGAGGTGCACAGAACCATAACTTCAGTTTCAGCCCAGGAGTCTTACATCTGGATACTGTACCATTGTGACCACCGCCATACTGGAAGATCTACCGACAAATACCAAGCAAGTCCCTGGGTCTAACTGCAAAAGGTCTTTTGGCATGGAAGATTAGTCAAGTTTGACTGCATTTGCTCACTGGATTCATATAGACAATTACACAATATTCGATACATATGGATGAACCCCACCACAAAGTTTATGATTCAAAACCATTGCAAAAAACATATCCAATTGGATCTATGGGCTATCAAACGTCTACACAGATATGCAAATTTATTTAAAAAGTCACTTTCTAGATGGAAGCAAGCCAGCCAGCCATGGAACATTTTTTCAATTTTCAACAGGCAGCACCGGTACTTCTTTCTGCAACAGCCTGGGGATTCAGGGGAAAGGGAAGGAAATCTCATGGCTATTCTGGAGACACTCACAACCCATATGATCTCTCCTCACAAAAATTACCCCTCAGCTACCCTGGAACTATAAAAGGATCCAGTTTGGGTACTTACCAAATGTGTCAAGAATATCAGTTATCAAGACAAATTTACTCGGATAAAACTGAATGACGCTTGTGTCTGATAGAAGTTTTGAACACTAGAGAGAGACACAGAGAGAGAGAAACTGCTGAGCTGTGTTATGACTATTTTATTTATCTATTAATTTATTACAACATTTACACCCCACCTTTCCTGTTGGTTCCAGGCGGCTTACAACAGTAATTAAAACGTGCCCACCTGAAACCAAAGATAAAATAACAAGCCCCAAATACTGTCCCTCCCCTCCTAAGTTATTCAAGTCTGTCACAGAGCTACCTTCAAATTACACAACAAAGATGCTTACACAAAAACACACGCAACGCTTAGGAGGATTTCGCGCAGCAGATCCCATCAGAGGACTCTAAATGATTTATTTAGGTATTTATATCCTGCTTCTCTCTCCAATGGGAACCTAAAGGAGATTATAGCATAATTCCCTCCTCCTTCCGTTTGGACCCTCTCAGCCACCACCCTGTGAGGCAGGTTAGGCTGGCAGAGAGTGACTGACATGTGATCACCCAGCAACCTTCCACGGCAGAGTAGGGATTTTGCTCGGGCCTCCTAGATTCTGGCCCAACAATCCAATCGCTATATCCTGCTGGCTCAGGAGAGATGCAGTGGCCACCCACCCACCCACCCACCTTCCAGCAGCAGCCTTAAGTCTTCTAACGCCTGAGATGAAAAAAAATGAAGCCTTCCCTCTGATGTGCTATTTTTTTTTAATTTTCAGGATTTGTTACACGGGACACGTTAAAATCTGCTATCCTCCCCCATGATCCTATTCTATTATCTCAATCCAGAGAAGAGGCCAAATTTCACTTCCTGATCAGTCAGAAGGTAAGCCACTGGTGACCCCGTGCCCGGTCTTTTTTTTCTGGAAAAAGAGGTGCTGGAACTCTCAAGAGGGAAACAAATGAGGAACTCACGGGATTCTTTGAAACAATATCATAAACTTTTGAACATTTTCTGAGAATTTTGTTTCCACAAAGAGGTTCTGGAACTCTGTTCCACCGCATTCCCCCAGGAAAAAAGCCCTGCCCTGCACACATTTTCTATTCCAGTCTTTCCAACACACTGCTCATTACAGTTGTGTGTTAATCCCAGGGCTGGTGATGTGGAACCTGAATGAAGATGCTCCAGTAGTTCTTCATATTTTGGCATACAAGTAACAGATAAAACAAGATACAACCTATGTCACTATAAAATAAATGCTGCAGGAAAATTAAGAATTCTCCTTGTCTTCTAAGCCTATAACATTGGGAAAACTTGGCACCAAAATGGATTATAAGGCACTCATCCTTCTAGGCAATGTCTGCATACAAAGGAGCCCCCCAACACTGGCTAGGGGGCAGGCAAGATGAGAAACCCCCAAAACGCTAGTTATGTTGTTCCAAAGAACTAAGCCAGCTTGATCGGTAGTGGAAGGAACCGGTCCTGTCCATGGCAACTCTGCACAGCATTTCATGAAATGAATACTGGCATGCTGTGAAACAGCCTTCTGCAGTGGATGACAAGCTGTGGACTACAAGCCACTAGTTCTTCAGCGGTGTCCTTCAGAAATCCTACACAGCAGACCCTTAAAGATCCCCACTCTGACTTTTTTTTTTGGCAGTGTGACAAGTCTTCCTTTCTTCCCTTGCCCCATCAAAACTGGAAAGGAAGGAGGTTAACCGCTATCCGTTCCCGACTTCCTGGTCCTCCTCCTCCTCTTCCTCCCTGCCTTCACCTGCTGCTTGCTTGTCCAAATGGAAGCTAAAATGTGTCCCTCCTTGTCCACCTCCCAGCTCTTTCTGGGGTGGACCCAGCAAGCCACACACGTGAAGCTGCCTTACACTGAATCAGACCACTAGTCCGTTAAAGTCAGTCCTGTCTACTCAGGCTGGCAGCGGCTCTCCAAGGTTTCAGGTGGAGGTCTTTCAGATCACCTACTGCCTAGTCCTTTTTAACTGAAGATGGCAGGGGTTGGACCTGGGACCTTCTGCATGCCCAGCAGATGCTGTACCACTGAGCCATGGCCCCTCACTGTATGAACCCTGGGAAGGCCTCCGTCTTGTCACAAGATGGAAGGCCCTTGCAAGAGGCCAGAGGCCACAGCAGCTTCCTTGGCTACCCTCCTGGGTACTTCCACCCATCTGCTAATGCCATCTACCACACCTAGAGGCTCGTGGGTCCCCCCCCCCATGCTTCCTGTTCCATCAGATGTGACTTGTAGATTCCCTTCATCTCCAGTATATTCTTGTGAACTCAAGAGTGCACAGACCCTATTTTGAAATAAAGAGACTACCACATTATACTTTTGCAATTTTGTACATCACTTACATATCCAATTACTCCATGCAGAACACTAATTAAGACTGACCTGAATAACTATCTTTAGAGCTTTTACTTTTTGATCTGAGGCCCAGGCATCCTTCAAAGACTGGTTAAGTTCTTCAATCCGGTTTGTGTAATCTTGCTGAGTCAAGTTTAACAGTTCTTTTTGTGAACCCTAAAAAGAATCCCGTGCGTAAACAAAAAGTTATTAAGGTACCACAAAAAAAGACAACCCCCCCCCCCCCCGAGCTTCTTCCTCTCCTTTTGGACCGCGGCTGGAATTTGCGAAGTTGCCAAGTGCTGCATTACGTAACAGATGACCATTGAAATTCAGCAAGAGTTGGACCTAGTTAAAGCTGTCTTTGAAGAAGTCCAGGCAGCATTCTTTAAGTGCTTGGGATTGTAGAACACAACAGGTTTTGCAGAATTAAATTAAATTTGGAAGGGGGCTATAGGTCAACCAGACCCCCCCCCCCCCCATGCAATGCACAATAACCTGAAGCATCCCTGACAAACGGTCATCCAGCCCCCCTTAAAAGCCACCAAGGAAGGAGAATTCATCTCACCCTGGGCAACTGATCCCACCAAAGAACTACCCTTATTGCTAAAAAGTCTTCCCTGATATTCCTCCAATTTCATCCCACCTGTAGTTTAAACCCATTCTTGCAAATCCTAGCCTCCATTACCAACTAGAACAGCTCCCTACCCTCCTCAGAATGACGGCCCGTCTGATACTTAAGAAAGAGTGGTCATAAGCCCCCTCAACCTCCTCTTCTCCATGCTGAACATCCCCCATTCCCTCAGCCTTTCTTCATGGGATTTAGTCTCCAGACCGCTAATCATCCTCACTGCTCTTTTCCGCACCGACTCCAAAGTATCAATCCTTTTAAAATCCACTCTAGAAACTTCCCTGGAACAGAGATTTGGCTGACCAGTCTATAGTTCCCTGGATCATCGGCCTTCCTTTTTTAAAAATCAGGGTAACATTGGCCCTCCTCCAGTCTCCTGGCACACCTCCTGTCCTCCAAAAGGCCCTGGGGATAATGGGTAATGGCTCTGCAAGCTCCCTAGCAAGTTCATTCATCTTGAGCAGCTTCAAAATCATCATGAATAGGGCTCAAAGCATCACAGGCTGCATTTCACAGGAATCAAGATTCACCAAGCACGCAGGTAAAAGAGCTCAGCCTCTCACTTAAAGTCAACTAGTCTTAAAATCACTAACTCTGTACCATGCACTCTGGAGATCCCAGCCTAGCTTGTTATTTTCACCTGAGCCTTCAAGGACACTTTGGCCACCCAACTGATCAGAAGCAAAAAAAATCATTTTCAGACCAGCCAGAACAATATAAGAATATAAGAGAGGCCATGCTGGATCAGGCCAGTGGCGCATCCAGTCCAACACTCTGTGTCACATAGTCCCCAAACCCAGGTGCCATCAAGAGACCCAACAGCAGGGCCAGAACTCCAGAAGCCCTCCCACCACTGTTGCCTGTCAAGCACCAAGAATACAGAGCATCACTTGCCCCAGACAGTGTTCCCTCTATACCTTGTGGCTAATAGCCACTGATGGACCCCTGCTCCATATGTTTATCCAATCCCCTCTTGAAGCTGTCTATGCTTGTAGCCACCACCACATCCTGCAGCAGTTAATTCCACGTGTTAATTACTCTTTGGGTGAAGAAGTACTTCCTTTTATCTGTTCTAAGCCTAGGTAAAGGTAAAGGTTTCCCTTGATCGAAAGCCAGTCAAATCCGACTCTAGGGATGTGGTGTTCATCTCTGTTTCCAAGCCAGCACTGTCCGAAGACGTTTCTGTGGTCATGTGGCCGGCATGACTAGACAACAAGATGCACAGAATGCTGTTACCTTCCCACTGAAGCTGTACCTATTTATCTACTTGCAATTTCTTGCTTTCAAACTGCTAGGCTGGCAGGAGCTGGAACCAGAGAAGGGAGCTCACTCCGTCATGCAGCACTCAGGTCTCGAATGGTTGAACTACCAACCTTCCAGTCTGCAGTTCAGCGTCTTAACCACTAAGCATACTGTTCATTAATTTAATTGAGTACCCACAAGTTCTCGTACTGTGAGAAAGGGAGAAAAGTACTTCTTTCTCTAACTTCTCTATCCCATGCATAATTTGTAAACCTCTGTCATGTCACCCTTCAGTTGTTGTTTTTCCAAGCTAAAAAGCCCTAAACGCCTTAATCTTTATTCCCAGGGAAGGTGTTCCATCACTTAATCATTTTAGTTGCCCTTTTCTGCACCTTTTACAATGCCATACTATCTTTTTTGAGGTATGGTGACCAGGGCTGCGATCACACACACTAAATAACCCACTTTCAATCCACTTTCAATGCACTTTCGAGTTGGATTTTGCCAGTTCACACAGTAAAATCCAGTTGTAAAGTGCACTGAAAGTGGATTGAAAATGGATTATTTAGTGTGTGTGACCACAGCCCAGAACTGTACACAGTATTTTAAATGAGGCCACACTTTCGAGTTGGATTTTGCCAGTTCACACAGTAAAATCCAGTTGTAAAGTGCACTGAAAGTGGATTGAAAATGGATTATTTAGTGTGTGTGACCACAGCCCAGAACTGTACACAGTATTTTAAATGAGGCCACACCATCAATTTATACAGGGACATTATGATACTGGCGGATTTGTTTCCAATCTCTTCCTAATAATCCCCAGCATAGCATTTGTGTCTTTTATTGCAGTTGTACACTGAGTCACCATCTTCAGTGAGTTATCTACCATGACTCCAAGATCTCTCTCCTGGCCAGTTACCGCCAGTTCAGACCCCATCAACATATATTTCTAGTTAGGGTTTTTTGGCTCCAGTGTGCATCACTTTGCACTTGCCCAAGCTGAACCTCATTTGCCACATTGATGCCCACTTGGCCCAGCCTTGACAGATTGCTCTGAAACACCTCACAGTCCTCCCTGGTTCCTACCACCCTGAACAACTTACTGTCACCCGGAAACTTAAGACACTTCACTGCTTACTCCCAACTCCAAATCATTAACAAACAAGTTCAAAAACACTGGACCTAGTATGAAGCCCTGCAATACCCCACTGCTTACCACCCTCCACTGTGAAAACTGCCCATTTATACACATTCTCTGTTTCCTGTTAATTAACCTGTCTTTAATCCACAAGAAGACTTGTCCTCATATCCCATGGCTGCCGAGTTTACTTAGGAGCCTTTGATGAGGAACTTTATCAAAAGCTTTCTGGAAGTCTGGCTAAACAGCATCTACTGGGTCACACTTATCCACATGTTTGTTCACCCCCTCAAAGAACTCTAAAAGGTTAGTGAGACAAAATCTTCCTTTACAGAATCCATGTTGATTCTTTCTCAATAGCTTTTGTTCATCAATGTGCCTACTAATTTTATCTTTTATAACGGATTCCACCAACTTACCCAGTATCGACATTAGACTGACCGGCCTGTAATTTCCTGGATCTTCTGTGGAACCATTTTTAAAGATGGGGGTTACATTAGCTACCTTCCAGTCCTCGGGAATGGAAGCAGATTTTAGTGATAAATTGCTTTTTTTTAAAAAAAATTCTCATTGTTTATTTATTTGTAGTTTCATGGCTGTTTTATAAGGTTGGTTGATTAACTCTATCAATCTAATTGGCTTAAGGATACACAAAATTACATAAATAAAATTGGGTTTTCCTGCTATGAGCTTCTATTCTGTGGATTCGAACAGACAAAAAAGGCTAGTTAAACAGAGAATTCAAGATACAGAACAACAATTTCCAGTTTACAAAGCCTTAATATGATTTTGAATGTTAAAAACATTGACAAACCTGCAGCCTACCTGACTTCACTAGAAGTAAATAGTTTCAGAAGGGCATACATTTTGGCAAGGAGTTCTACCCTTCCTTCCACTGTATTGGAAGGTAGCTATAAGAAGATCCCCTATTCTGAAAGGCTGTGCACATGTTCTTTAAAAGAGATCAAGTCCATAGAACATATAGTTTTTAGCTGCCCGTATTAAGGCGGCTTCTGAGGAGATCATTACTCCATTATTTAATAAGATTCTCAGTTTTACTGAAAAAGCTAAGCTTAATTATCTTTTATGTGATGAGAACCCTAGGATTAGGTACCAAGTAGCCAAATTCTGTGTGTTGATACTTAGGCTACGGAAATTGTATCGTCATGAGGTTTAAGTTTTATTAGATTTTATTAGATCATGTTTCATCCTATAAATGTTGTTTATTGTGTAAACTGTAAAACTGATTATATGTTTGGTAAAATGACCATAACAATAAATAAACTAACTAAACTCTGTAAATGTTATAAACAGGTATATTTTACTATTTATGATATTTGTTAATATTTTGTCATTTTCTGTAACAAAAGTTATGTAAAAAAGCTAATTCGTTCTTACGAATTATCAGAAAAGGGACTGAATGAAACAGCTATATTATCTATATTAGCATGTACTACTCTGGTCTCTCCATTTCAAAGTGTTGAGGTGGAGAAGATAACACTATCAGATAGCTAGAACACCTTTCCTACAAAGGAAACTGGAGATTATGATAGAGAGAGGCAAAAAGAGAAGGGACATGACTGGTGGTTATAGGGTATGAACACTGACTTGGATCCTATGCAACTGCCCCCCCCCCCGGTACTCTTTTATGCCTCCCAAAATTGTGCTCCCACGGGTCAGTGGTTCTCCATGGTCATTGGGGGGGGGGTCACAGTGATGGGGGGGAAGAGAAAGAATCAGGCAAAAGTCACCTTTCCCCCTTTCACTAACAGAAATGTATACCATGAGTGGAAAGGAAGATTAGGATCCAAGACATGCTAGAAAAGATGAGAGATCCTCCAAACAGATAAATAGATTGCATATTTTTATCAGGAGAGCAACAAGTTCACATTTGAGTTCTTTCAGAACTCTTGGATGTATGCCATCTGGGCCTGGTGATTTGTCAGTTTTTATTTCATCCATCAGTCGTAGGACCTCCTCTCTCATCATCTCAATCCAACTCAGATCTTTCCACACCATGTCTGAAATCAGCGGTTCTGGAGTGGGCAAGCACCTCCCATTTTCCACAGTGAAAACAGAGGCAAAAAATGCATTCATCTTCTCAGCCATTTCACAAACGCCATCATCCTTCACACCTTTTACCCCTTGGTCATCCAAGGGCCCCACTGCCTCCCTGGATGGTTTCCTGCTTCTAATGTATTTGAAGAACATTTTATGGTTGGTCTTTACGTTTTTTGCAATATATTCTCATAGTCCCTTTTTGCCTGCCTGATCACAGACTTGCATTTTATTTGCCAAAGCCTGTGCTCTCTTTGATTTACCTCCCTCGGACTAGCCTTCCACCACTTAAAGGAATCCAACAGCCCTGAGCCTTGTAAATGCTCTGGGGCGCCCACCTTGCCCACCAGCCTAATGTAACACATAACTACATACATTTTTTTAAAAATCTATTGGTCTACTACAGGGGTGGGCAACTGTTTTGGCTCAAGGGCCACTTCGTGGGAGCGGAGGTTAGCGGAGGGCCGCACCTTTTAAAATGATTGCATTCATTAGTTAACTTTGCATTTCAGAAAAGGTATAAATTGTATCATAAAAATCAATAAATATAAATTAAATAAAATAGTGGTAGTTTTATTCAATTTATTTATTGTGCTCATTTCATATCATCTATAGCTGCAAGCACATTTAATTTTAGAATCAGTTTAATGAGACAAATGTACCCTATCACACTTTTCTACAATTTTTCTGAAATCAGGAGTGAGATGGCTTGTTGAGATTCTCATCACAGCCAGCAAGTTAATGTCTGTCAAAGAGCATCTATAATAATAACAACGCTTCTCTGCACTCCAGGCTTCTCTGCGCTCTGGGCCCAACAGAGGCCTGACTGAAACCACATCTTGGTGGGCCGCAAAAAACTCTGTGGCGGGCCACATGTGGCCCGAGGGCCGCAATTTGCCCAGCCCTGGTCTACTATATTTGTAACAAGGCTTTACTCTAAGGAACTTGGTTGCCTCTGTTAATCCAGCAAGATTCGCTGCTCAGTAATACCAGCTCCCAACCCATTTCCCAAGCCTGGTCTCCATCGCACCCCAGTTCCCATCCCGTGCTTCCCGCTTTGACATTGTGGTCAGCAAAGGCTACATTACAGGCATCCGAAACCTCACTAAAATGACTTCTGCAGATACATCAGCTCGTTTTATCCTGTCCTGCCTCCACAGCATCAAAAGGATGGATTTCCCTGAGAAGAAACAGTCCGTCGTCAAGCTCTTCCTCCCAGGATGCTGCTTCCTTCTAAGCTTCCAAGGGCTGGCAGGGAGGAGCAGAGCAGCAGTTCTGCCCACGATGGAAACAGTGTCTCCCCAATCCCCTTCCGCGTGCACAAAGGGAGGGGGATCAGGCAGAAGCGGTCACTCACCTCTTCAAGATCATCCAGCTCTTCTAGCCTTGTCCGCACCTTCTCAGAAACTGCTGATCCCGGAGTGCTGGCTTTCCCTGCAAGCAATGAGACATTTGCATTCTTTAAAACAATGCTGTACCATGTCACAAATTATTTTGCATCAAGGAAAGCCATGGATAACTTTCTTCAAGATCAATAAAGAAAAATGCAAAAATGACCATCCAGACTATTGGGGGGGGGGGGGGGGGGAATGAATTGGCCACTTCAACCTAACAAGTGCATTTTCACCCATAATATTTCCAAGTCGAGTAATGGAAAGAAATGTGAAGAATGAGACACGAAACCACATAAAAGAATACACCAAGTTTGCGGGGATGGGATCATGACTCTGGACTTTTAAAATAATCAAATGTACGCTCTCAAAACTACTTTCCCATGCTATAGTGTAAAAGAATCAAACATAGACACACTGGAACACTTTTCTTAAGTATTCACATTGTATCTCACATCTTCGCATCCACCTAACTGTAAACTGGAGATGGAAAGTGCCATCTAGTCGCAGCCCCTCAAGGGGTTTTCAAGGCAAGAGACAGACAGAGGTGGTTTTTGCCCTTGCCTGCCTCTGCCCAGAGACCCTGGACTTCCTTGGCGGTCTCCCATCCAAGTACCGACCAGGGCCGACCCTGCTTAGCTTCTGAGATCTGATGAGCCTGGGCTTGCCCGGACTATCCAGGGCCAGGGAACTGTAAACTAGACCTGTTTTATTTCCCCCGTACTACAGATGGAAGGAAGTGGGAGGGGATAGGGAATACGGCATAATGCCTTGCCCAGGGCCTCCTGCTAAAATTTGTGGGTCAGTACAGTGAGGACAAAGTGACTACTTGCCTTTCTCAGATCCCATGTACAAGTTCTGCAAGGAAAACAACGCTTGTTAAGGATGTATCTTTTAACTTATTAAGAATTCCCACCTACTTGCTAACATCCATAGAAATGTAATAAAAAAAACATTTACTAGGACCAACCAACATTTACAGCGTACTGCGTGAGCCTCTGGGTCTCACAAAACTCTTCCTTGGGCAAGAAGCGTTTCTTGCATTTTTTTTTCTTCCTTTGTTTAAGATGCTACTTGAGAAAGTGCAACATGAAACCTGAAACTTTACACAATGCAGTGCAAATTCCTGATTGGCTTTTTGGGATCGTCTTCTAATGGACCAGCACTATTATCTGTTTTTGATTTATTAGAAATGTAAATCAGCACGACATTAGACTTTGCAGCCCAATAAAATATACCTCTATTTTTTTCATCTGTTTACTGTTTGAGTTATGTCTAAAATAGGGTTGCCAGCCTCCAGGCGGGGCCTGGGGATCTCCTGCTTTTACAACTATCTCCAGCTGACAGAGATCAGCTCCCCCGGAGAAAATGGCTGCTTTGAAGGGTGGCCTCTATGGCCTTGTACCATGCTGAGGCTCCTCCCAAACCCCGCCCCCTCCTGGATCCACCCCCAAAGTCCCCAGGTATTTTCCAACCCAGACTTGGCAACCCTAGTCTAAAACAAGTACACACAACAAATTCAGAGGGAAGCTATGCTGCTCCAGACACATTTAGGTCAGTGTCACAGACATAAATAATGATTAAATTAGCCCCCCCCAAAGTACCATGACACCTTAAAGCCGAATTCGTTTATTGTACCAAAAGCCATGCAAGCAAGAACCTACTTTGTCAGATGCATGAAACAGGCCCCGGCTCACAAAACCTTATGCCTAAATTCATTCCATCATCAACCTCTACTATTTTGGCTTCAGCAAACTAACACATCTATCACCTTGGCATTTATGCTGAAAATTAAACATATACTGTGTGCTTTAAAAATTCACTTTTAATCACTGGCTCAGCATCATTAGAGCCTTCTTACATACATGCAACTTTTTAAAAAATAAGTGCTCACTCACAATAGATAGTTTCTCATTTGTCGTGTATCTAGCAAGGATCTCGCCTCGTTTGCTTGACCAAGGCTCAAAGTCAAGCCCTACAGTCAGATTTTCATCTTTATCACGTTTCTTCCTGGAACCGTCCTATGGAGTAAGAAAGGAAAAAGGTGTAACACCCTCATGCCAGTTAAAAGTCTGACTTCCCGTATATCGGTTCAGTTCAGATACAAAGCAAAGCCCCAGTTTATTTTAACTATTGCTAATTTGTGAAACCAGGATCCATTTCACAGATGATCATACAAACCCTGGTTTACCCCAAGAAATGGTGGTTTCATCACTCCTTTCCTGCCTCCCCCTGCAGAGACTTTGCTGGCATCCCAGCCTGCACTGCAACGAAGGAAGCACCAAGGAACAAGCAACATCTGTGTTCGTACGTCACGCAAAGTTGAGACTGTGGTTGATAAACCAACTTCAAACTATGGCTCCAGATTTCTGGTCTGACATAACCTTACAGATTATGGTTCATTAACTGGCCCTTATTTGGACAACCATATTAACACAGAGATAGTTTAATTAGCTGTGATTTTACATGACGTACAGTCAGCATACTGCAACCACATCTTTTTTTGTGTGTAAATGAATTCCACTTAAATAGCTGCAGAAACATGGGTAGCTGAAAATCACAACAGCCCCTGCAAGTTGGAAAGGCAGCAACCTATCATTTCTGTTCAAGTGCAGTCTAGTTAATGTCTGGTCTAGTTAGCGCCATGGCTCTTGAAGGTTACCACGTTAGACGCAGTCAGTGCTGGATCTGCAGTGGCTGCAAACAACGACAACGGATCGGTGCCATCCAAAACACTGCTCAGAGGGTCCATCACAGAACTGGAAGAAGAGGAGGAAGTAGAAGAAGTGCTTCCTTTACGGCCCAGTTTCTTCGTCTTAGATTCAGTTACCTGAGGAGGAAATTACAACAGTGAGAAAGGCAACTGACTCCCCTTTCCTGTGATTAGAAAGGATGTAACTAGGACTCCAACACTATGCAGAATTAAGAACACCTAAGCTAGGGAAACAAGCCAGGATGAGCTCAGGCACAAGTAACTTTATGTAGGAAGCTAGAAATCAGGGTTTTCTGTATCCTAAAGAATTCCACAGCTAGAAGTGCTCCACAGCTAGAAAAATGAAATGGTTGGTAGACTCATTCTGTAGCCACTTTGGTGAAGCTAAGCAGGCCAGGGTCTGGTCTCAGAAAGAAGATCTCTGGGGAATCTATATATGATGGCTTGGGTTAAACAATGGGAGAAAGGTGGGACACAAATTTAACTTCTATAAATTGTGCGTGATAACTTTTCAAAATACAGAACTGTGGATAACGTATGACAGAAACCAAGGACTGAAAGAGCTTTCCCTCACACTCTCAAGAAACCTCCCTCTTTAAAAAAAATGCATGGACATGGGCAAAAGCTAAGATTCAGAGGATGTTGAATTCTGCAAGGGGCCCTTTAAATGTTACCATCTGGTTCACACAAAGAAGCCTATAACTGCTAAAAATAAGGCATCACTATTCCAGTTTGCAGTTTCCAAAAATATCTACCTCCCCTACAGGTGTTAAAGGTAAAAGTAAAGGTTTCCCTTGCTCAAAATCCAGTTGAATCCGACTCTAGGGATGTGGTGCTCATCTCCGTTTCCAAGCCGAAGAGCCAGCGCTGTCCGAAGACTTCTCTGTGGTCATGTGGCCGGCATGACTAGACGCCAAAGTGCACAGAATGCTGTTACCTTCTCACTGAAGCCATACCTACTTATCTACCTGCAGTTTCTTGCTTTCAAACTGCTAGGTTGGCAGGAGCTGGGACCAGAGAAGGGAGCTCACTCTGTCATGCAGCACTCGGATTGCGAACTAGCGATCTTCCAGTCTGCAGTACAGCACCTTAACCACTGAACCACTGCAACCCCCCAACAGATGTTACTAACCCTCAAAAATGACGGGGGGGGGGGGAGCCACAAAGTGCTACATTTGACCTACACGCAATGGAAATAACAGGATTTTAGTCTATGCATCTAAGACAAAATAAAAAGTAGTAAATAAATTCAGCACAAAGACTTAGCGGTCAGTGTGTCAGACCTGGATTTGGGAGGCCAAGGTTCAACTCTCTGATCAGCCAGAGAAGCTTGCTGGGTGGCCTTGGGCCAGTCACACACTCGCAGCCTACCCTACCTGACAGGGTTGTTGTGAGGATAACATGGAGAAGAGGAGAACAAGGCAAGCTGCTTTGGATCCCCACTGGAGAGAAAGGTGGAATTAAGTGAAAAAAAACCAAGTAAACAAATAAACTTGTCCCTGCCTCTTTTGGGAAAGGAGCTACTGTGACAAGAATCACACCTGTCCATCACACCCTCAACAACAACAGCAGCAGCATCTTGCACGCAGTACCCTCTATGGTTATTACTGTTTTGACAAGCAAAACTATGTACAAACCAGAAACAGACAGGAAAAACATTACACAGCACTTTAAAAAGATACAGAAAATGTTAGTTACAAAGACACAGGAAGCTTACTGTAATGGGTTTCAGTGGGTGGTAGTCCCCAAATTCTACAGACACTGCCTCCAGCCTGCATGATTCTAATTCCCTGGTGTAGTTCCTCGATCTTGCGTGCCTGAAGTAGAAAAGCGTTACTGAAGCTTGTACATTGATTCAGGTGGGTAGCTGTGATGGTCTGAAGGATGAGAACAAAGTCCGAGTCCAGTGGCACCTTTAGGACTAACAAAGTTTTCTTCAAGGTACATGTTTTTGTGTGCATGCACACTTCTTCAGATACAAGGAAATGGAAATGCATATAGGTAGAGGGTGAGCAGTAAATTAGCATACAACATAATCAGAGGTCATTTTGAGCAGGAGCTCGGGGGAGCTCAGCTCCGGGAGTTGGTGCCAGCCCCCCCCCCCCCCGCGGGGGACTGCCCGCTTGTGTCATGGCTGCAGCAAAATGACCCCGTCCCCTGGAAAGATCCTTGTTCCTCCAACCAGCCTTCTGAAGGCTTCAGTCACCACTGAAGCTATCCTCCCAGAATAGGGACATTTCTGAAGCTTGGATTAGTAGCGGACCCCTCTTTGCCAGCTCTCCCTTCCTTCCTTCCTTCTGACATACTTCCAGTGATGTCAGGTGGTATAGCATATGCAAATAAATTATGCTAATGAGCTCCTGCACCTCTTTTTCTACAAAATGACCCCTGAACATAATGAAGATGTTTAACAGATTCAGGAATAACAAGCTTGGTTTATATCAGGGGTGGGCAAATTGCGGGCGGCCCGGGGGCCACATGCAGCCTGCCACAGAGTCTTTTGCGGCCCGCCAAGATTTCAGGACTTCAAGAAAATTGAGCCTAAATTCAATTTGCTCTCTTATCCCATCACTGCTGATATTGATGCAGCACCTGAGGAGCTGCAGCTTGAACTTATTGACATGTAGTCAGATCACACTGTGAAAGAAATGTTTAATGCTGTGACATTAGTTGACTTTTACAAATCTTTGTCTGCTGAAAAAAAATCCATGTATGAAGAAATTTGCTGGGAAAATGCTCTCTATACTTGGGTCTACATATATTTGTGAGCAAAGTTTTTCTTGTATGAAGATCAACAAGAGTAAATATAGATGCTCTTTGACAGACATTAACTTGCAGGCTGTGATGAGAATCTCAACAAGCAATCTCACTCCTGATTTCAAAAAAATTGTAGAAAAGTGTGATAGGGTACATTTGTCTCATTAAACTGATTCTAAAATTAAATGTGCTTGCAGCTATAGATGATATGAAATTAGCATAATAAATAAATTGAATAAAACTACCACTATTTTATTTAATTTATATTTATTGATTTTTATGATACAATTTATACCTTTTCTGAAATGCAAAGTTAACTAATGAATGCAATCATTTTAAAAGGTGCGGCCCTCTGCTAACCTCCGCTCCCACAAAGTGGCCCCCGAGCCAAAACAATTGCCCACCCCTGGTTTATATGGTTACCATTTGTTTGGGTTCAATGCTGGGGGGGTGACATAGTGAAGTAAACAAATATGTCTAAATTGGAGATTGATGTATCCTTAATTGTGGAATGCTGAGAATAATTAACTGAGACCCTGTTATTACGCTCCATCCATGTCCTCTCAAGCATGGAGGCGACCTTACAGCATCATCTTCTCTGAACCGGGGTGACTGGCTGTGTAAAGTTATAAGTTTTCTTATGAAAAGGCATGAATCTAGCTAAAAATCCAGTTTACCATCTCAGGACTGTATCTCGGAAGTGTCAAACTTGCTCTAAACAGACAATGTTAGAATGATTCCACTTTGCTACTATCGTGTTTTGAGGAATGATAGCATGAAAATCTGAAAGACAGATTTTCGTTAATTTGAATATACTAGGACACATAATCAAATTCCACAAGAAACCAGTGTAAGACCATAATCCCCAGTATGGCATCTGTGGGTGCCATGGAGTTTGGTGGGCATCCATTTGCCTCTTCAGTTTTAGGGATGAGATTAAGCAGGTTTGGAACAGGGCACTTCAGATTACCCCCTACCACCTGTCTAGTAAAGTGCTGAGTTCATCCCAAGCAGCTGTGTCATATTTATGCATGCTCAGCTGGGCCACAAATGTTCAGTTTCCTATGTGTCTGGGCTTGGAAGCCTCTCTCTGAGTTCATGCAGGAAGCAGGAAACCCTCCCCCCCATAAGACAGAAACCAAAGGGTGCCACTTCCCCAAAGCAAGGTGCCAATGCTTCTGGTCATGGCAGCCATTTTGGGCATTACATACAAAGGTATTACATACAAAGCCCTTCATTTCCCTTTCATTTCCCTTGCTCGAAAGCCAATCGAATCTAGGGGGCGGTGCTCATCTCCGCTTCCAAGCCGAAGAGCCAGCACTGTACAAAGACTTCTCCGTGGTCATGTGGCTGGCATGACTAGACGCCGAGGCGCACGGAACACTGTTACCTTCCCACCGAAGCGGTACCTATTTATCTACTAGCCATTTCTTGCTTTTGAAATGCTAGGTTGGCAGGAGCTGGGACCGGAGACGGGAGCTCACTCCGTCATGGAGCACTCGGGTCTCGAACTGCCTTCCATCTGCAGCTCAGTGTCTTAACCTCTGAGCCACTTAGCCTCAGCCCCTCCTATATCTAGGACCACCTCTCCCCCTATGCTCTGCCACGATTGCTTCGCTCATCGAAGCAGGGTCTTCTGCAGGTGCCAACCTGCAAGTGGACAAAACCAACAGCTGCCCGTACTCGTGCTTTCTCCTGCCTTGAGGTCAGGAAAGTTCCCACTCTCCCAGCTTTCCACAAAGTATGGAAAACTGAACTGCTCAAGAAGGATTTTCTGCCCAGGGTAACAAGAGCTGCACTGTCTAAAACCGCTCTCAAACTTACTGGGATGAATGGCGGTCTGTGGACTGGGGTCTAGACTGCTATATACAGCTTATTGTAAGTATGTATCCTATGTATGTAAGTAAGTATCCTATGATGTAATTTCTGTACAATTTAATAGGTCATGTCAATACTTATGCAATGCTTCAGTTCTTTCTGGTGGTCCCAGCCTTCTAAACTCCTAATGCATTGGTTACTGAATGTCCCATTTTGCTGATTGCACTGACTCACTATGTGCAATCCACCTTGAATCCCTGTAAGAAAGGTGAACTATAAGGAACGTAAATAAAATAAATACCCTTTCTCAGAACTCCAAAAGGGCTCACAGACTCAACACAGCTGGAAATGCATGTTAAGAGGACAGACTGTATAGCAGAATAGTTTAGCAAGCAAGAACATTTCAAATATGAGACCTCCTCTGACCTTTTTCACAAGACCCCCTGAATACAGGTGTTTGTAACATTCAGCAACTGTACTCCTGCAGCACCCCAGTTACACTTCTCCTCATGTTCTATTGCCACTTCAAAATATCTTGACCACTATTTTTGATCCAAGCAGGAGAATCTGGATTAGTATAGGTATCACCTGGTGAACGCAGATAAGAACATCTACTAATGGGGTATTTTAAATTGCCAGAAGTCAGCACTGGCTCTAGGTCTTGCTCATCACCTTTGTCCCCAGCTGGAAGTTCAAGAGAACTTTTTTACAAAGGGCTTAGAATGGTAAGGTAACAGAACAGCACAGGAGGCCTTTCCTATAAGGGACAGTAATGTCGTCTAGTGCACTGTTTATTGAATGTCATCACATTCCTTTTCACTGCAACATCCTCCACCTTTGTAACGTGCTTTCTTCATTATGGTATAATCATGCTATAGACCAGTTTTCAGTTGCATTGTTTTTCCAGTACTGTAGTCCTAATCCTAGTGCATTTACTAGAGTTCTTTGCTGTCTGCAGGGCCTTTTTTGTAGAAAAAGTCCAGCAGGAACTCATTAGCATAACAGGCCACACCCAACAGCAGAAACTCATTAGCATATTAGGCCACACCCCTGACAGCACAGCTCCCTCCCAGGATCGGCTTGTGGGGCACATAGGAAAACAGAGGGAAGGAAGGCAGTTTCTGGGTCAGCTTCCCCAGGCACCCTGCAGCTGCGGGGCACCTGGGGAACCCGAGGAGGGGAGGCAGTTTAAACTGCCTTCCCTTCCTGGATTGGATTGGCTTCCCCAGGTGCCCAACGGCTTGTGAGGCGCCTGGGGAACCCGAGGGGGAGGGAGGCTGTAGGCGTGGCCAACTCAGAAGCCCGCCGGAACTCCGTTCCTGTGCGTTCCTGCCCAAAAATAGCCCTGGCTATCTGAATGAATTGCTTTTCATACTTTGTAAACTGCTGTGAGTCTCTGTGAGAAAGGCAGACTATAAATGACATTCGTTACAGCAACCACCAGCAATAACGCCCAGGCCACCATATTCAAGAGGAGCAGTGACGCACTCCCAGGGTGTCCCTGTTTGTTTTGTCTTAAACATACTTTTTCATTACTTCTGCAGCATTTATTATGTTGTGAACAAGGGAAGGGAGCTTGTTTTTTTGAGGAAGGATTATATTTATTTTTATCTTGTTCATAGCCTGCTTTCCTCGCTGATGCTCAATGCAGATTACAGAGTTCTGAAAAAGAGAGAGAGAGAGAGAGAGAGAGAGAAGGGAGGATAATCATAACAATATGGACTTGAATGGATAATGCAATAGCACTAGGAGGACAAAGCTGAACAATGCAATAATACGGCCACACGCAGTATAAGAATACAGTAATGCAGTAAACACTGTAAAGAATGCACTGTAATGCAGTAAAGAATGCAGTAAACACTGCAGTGGGACAAGGAATACAACATTAAATGACCATGAAACTCCCAGGCCAGCCCAGTACATCCCAGTGAGATTGCAAAGATGCGGGCGATGCAGTTCCCCTTCCACTCTCTCCTCCTAGAGACAGCCCCCCGGGAACACAGCCGGTTAAAGGGCTGGCTAGGAAGCCGCTCCCTGAGGAGCTATTGTCCTGGGCTTTTTACACGAGAGAACCGTTCAGAAACCAACGGTGGCAGCCGCAGAAGGGCATCTCCGCGCCCCTCGTCTTCTGCTGCAACAAGTGGGCTCCTTCTGAGGCGCCCGACGGGATTCCCCCTTCTCTCTCTTTTCTCCCTAGGTAGGCCTGTCAGCCTCCCGGCGGCACCTGGAGGTCTCCCGCTTGGTCTCCAGGCCATCCAGACCAGCCCCCCCCCCCGGAGAAAGCGGCTGCTTCGGGGGGGGGGGAGGGGCTCCGACGGCATCACACCCGGCCCAGCCAGAGGACCCTCCCCACCCCACCCCCCGGAAGTCTGCCCCTCCGGGCATCGGACCTCCAGGCACCCGCCCTCTCCCCGCCTGCCGCCCGGCGGGGGCCTGCAGCCGAGGGGGGCTCCCCCAGGCCAGCCCCCCCTCCCCGGCTCTCACCACGGGAAAGCAGCCATCTTGCCTTCTCCTGCTCACGTGACGCCGCTCGACGCCGCCGCCGCCCTTCGGGCTTTTCTCCCCGCCCCTTCCCCGAGGCGGCCATCTTTGCGAAGGGCAAGCGCCAGGGCGAGTGGCGAGAGGGAAGGGCCCCGGGAGCGGCGCCGTTTACTGATGCCGACGGTGATCCACGGGGCTGCTCTAGGCGGCCGCACCCACCCAAGTCCGCGGGGATCCGAAGGGCGCGGCTCTCTGGAGCGGTTCCTCCTCGGAGGGAAGGAGGGGGCCTGCGAGGCTGCGATTGGGGGACTCCGGGGCCCGTCCGTGAATGGCCGCGAGGGGCCCAGGAGCGCCTTGGAGGCGGACGGCGCGTGCGGCGGGGTCGGAGCTTTCCTGAGCCGCTGCTCACTGCCCCGGGGTGTGTCTGAAGGAAGCGGGCCGGCGACTTCCCCGCCACGGATGGTGTTGCTCTCGAAGAGGTGCTTCTGGTCGCCTCCTCTTTTCTGCTGCTACAGACTTCACACGGCCACCCACCTTGATGCATTTGGACAGTTTGGTGCAGTGGCTAAGGGCGCGGACTCTGGTCTGGGAGAACTGGGCTTGATTCCCCACTCCTCCACTTGCACCTGGCTGGATGACCTTGGGCAAGCCATAGCTCTGTACCAGCTGTTCCCTCAAGGACAGCTTGGGAAAGAGTTCTCTCAGCCCCACCCAGCTCACAGGGTGTCTGATGTGGGGAGGGGAAGGGAAAAGGAGTTTGTAAGCCGCTCTGAGACTCCCTTGGGGAGTGGAGGGCGGGGTAGAAATCCAATCTCTTCTTCTTCTCTTCTAAGCGCGCGGACTCTAATCTGGGAGAACCGGGTTTGATTCCCCACTCCTCCACTTGCACCTGCTGGATGACCTTGGGCAAGCCATAGTTCTGTCAGAGCTGTCCTTGAAAGGGCAGTGCTCGAAAGAGCTCTCTCAGCCCCACCTACCTCACAGGGTGTCTGTTGTGGGGAGGGGAAGGGAAAGGAGTTTGTAAGCCGCTCTGAGACTCCCTTGGGGAGTGAAGGGCGGGGTGTAAATCCAATCTCCTCTTCTTCTCTTCTAAGCGTGCGGACTCTAATTTGGGAGAACCGGGTTTGATTCCCCACTCCTCCACTTGCACCTGCTGGATGACCTTGGGCAAGCCATAGCTCTGTACCAGCTGTGCCCTCAAGGACAGCTTGGGAAAGAGCTCTCTCAGCCCCACCTGCCTCACAGGGTGTCTGTTGTGGGGAGGGGAAGGTAAAGGAGTTTGTAAGGCGCTCTGAGACTCCAAGTGAGTGAAGGGCGGGGTATAAATCCAATCTCTTTTCTACTGTAAAGTTTTTTTTTAAAAAATGCTGAGAGGAAGCTTTCTAGTTACCCAAGAATTTCTCTCTGGCCAAACACCTTCAACACACATACACACACACACATACACAAGCTCCAAAGTATATGGTTTCAGTGTGGCTTAATCCTTACATGGAACCCATGCTGGCATCTCGGTCTCTGAAATGAAAAAAATCTTGCAGCTCCTTAAGGACCAACGCTTTGCTCATTAGTACACGACATGATTTGTGGGCTGGAGCTGGCTTCTTCAGATACTATGGTGTGTGCCTGTGCAGTGCCTCCAAGTCACTTCCGACTTATGGTGATCCTGCAAAGTACTGTTTTGATACTAAAACAACTTTATTCTAACATAAACTTTCAAGGACTGGAGCCTGCTTTTTCAGTTGCTATGAACAGTTTTTGACAGTGCAGTTATTTTTTAACGCAGGCTGGGGAAGAAGCAGGTAAGCTTACATAGGCTTGGGCCCTCTTCTTCAGATGCTGAGTGGAACGTCAACATGCACATGGGGGGGGGGGGGGGAACCAAAGAGGAGCCATGAAATACAAAAAGGACAGAATGAAATGTGAGGATGTAAAATTCTAGTCAAGAAAAAGCATCCTCTTAAAAAAAAAATCCTGCAGTATTCTGCTATACAGAACTCAATTTTAGTGCCAGTCTAACTGCAGACTGGACCCCTCTGTCTCCTCAAGACAAATCTATGGAATGATTACAGTGTTTGATTCCATTCAGCGGCTTTTCCATTCTTCTTCTAAGCGTTCTTAAGTTTGACAAGCAGAGCTATTCAAAGCTCAGAAGAAAACTACCAACCACAATCTGAATTACTGGAGCAAAACTGCCCCCCCCCCACATGCCTGTTACCATTAGGACCAGCAATCTGAATCCATTTAAAAAGGGTTTAAGTCTTATTCCTGGCTTTACATTTAGAGTGTGCAGTGTTTCAGTATGCAGCACTTAAATATTACAATTATTCCAGACACCTGAGGCCATCCAAAACAATCCTGTGCCTCTTGTTGACATCCAGTTGTCAAAGCCCTGTATAGATTTACTTGCAATGGGTAGACGTCAAAGGTGAGGCAAGCCAGATACACTCAAAGGGAAAACCACAGACACCATTTTAAAGATAAAAAAGTTTACTGTGCAATATACATAAAAAAAAAAACCCAAGAGCAAGATGACAACCAAAAAAGTACAAAAATACCACTTTAATATATTACATTCCACTCAAAATTAAAAAAACTGAACTGAAAATTACAATAAATAAATACAAAACATAAAATTACTTATAAAGTTCTGGCACTTGTAAATAGAAGGCCTTATGATAGTTTTAAAAATGTGACATTTTAGTACAGTCTTTTAAATTCAAAAGGAAAATAATTTACTTGGGATACCTGGAGAAAATTAACTGGTCTGTATATTTTCATGTCAGGTTGAAACTTGCTTCTACTTACAGTCTACTGTAAATTACTACCACAACAAATACAAACAGACTTACAAACAAGGTTTATCAATATTTTTTAGCATTGGTTCATCAAGTAAGCTGTAGGTTTAACATGCAAGGCCATTCCTTGCACTTAGTTTGCCAATCTTCTGTTAAGGGTCCCCCACCCCCCCACCCCCCATTTGTGCACACCTCTAAGGGAAATATTCAAGTCATGCAGAAGGCAATCTAAGACCTAAGAACTATTTGGGAATCCAAAAAGTTAGAAATGCTTGCATTGTGCAGCATCAGTTAAGCCAATCATGAGCCCCTGCAAGGAGGCTTTACATTGTGCTGTAAAAACCTGCTGAGTGGTTTGCAGAAGCCGGCCATGTTCTTTTGCACTAGCGTTGCTGCTCCCACACCACGTTCCAAACTGAGATTCTAAAATACTGCATGATCTGTAAGTAAAGGACAGCAGAAGATGCCCACAGTAAGTTTGCAGCTACCCCTCCATAGCAGTTAATTAAACTGGAGGATGAAGTTTTCACCGTTTTAACTTACAATAGTATGTTGTGTAGTATCTTGAGTTCGACCGTAATGTTGCCAGATTTGATGTTTCCAACAGAAGCATAACATTGATATCAATCCGACATTCACATTTAACCCACTTTTATGCATTTCATATGTGAGAAACTTAACGGCACAATTACAAGCTGGACAGATTAGGTATATACACTTTCCACATGCTGACTCTATTTGGTTCAGTATCTCTGAGACACGCTGCTATCCAAACAGCTCATTATTACCAACGAGACAGCTTCTGATAACCAAGTCCCTTCTTCTGACATGGGTTTGGTGGTTTAAAGAGTTTATACTTTCTGTGAAAACAAACAGTATAGGAAGGGCCGCAGCGATCTGAGAAAACAGGCATTTGCAGACTTTATTCAGCACTCCAATAACTACTACAAGTCACTCTAAATAAAGACATGCTAGAATGCTTTAGGACTTAGCAAAAAGCCTTTGTCACAATGTTGCCAGAAGTGGCAGAACAGCAGTTTTGTATCTTCTCTTCCATTAACTAGCCAAAATTCTTCTTTGAAAAAACCTATCAAAGTCTTTAAAAAAGAAATACAAAGTAAGACACTCTGGTTCTTTTTTTAAAAAAGGAAATAAATTTAAGTGACTGAATATTTAGTAAAAACTCTAAATCGTCATTGTTTACATTTATTTACATTTTGTCCTTTTCAGATTCGTTGGGGGAGCAGCACAGCATTGACCTGGTGACTGCCAGATTTTGAAAGAGAATAGATTTTCAAGAGATCTGCACAGCACGCTGGAAGCAAGGCCATTGCAGGAAGAAAGGGAAAGCCAGCATGTCACAACACACACCAGGACAGCAGCAGCATCCACAAATGCTTAAACCAACATAATGGCAATTAAAGCTACATCAGCCCAATGGGATTTTTAGTGGGGTTGAAGCAGGGGAAAAAACAAGGCCTTATGTGGTTAAACCAGTGTCTTAATGGCTGCCTGTCCCACACAGCTCTTCTCTTTGGAAGTGCCCGAACAGAGATTTATGAAAGCTGCTATTATGTCCATAAATAATTTAAATAATAATAATAATTAAAAAGTGCTAAGATGCTACAAAAATCCTGCAAAATTATAGTTTAACATTCTTCCTGAAGCTGTGCAATGTATACGCAGCTGTCGATACAGGATACTTAAAACATGCAGAATAAATGCTAAGTCTGTTGCTCTGTTCATTTTTCCACTTCACTGAACACCTTTCAAAAATCTTTGCAACGTATCAAAAATCATATGCTTGCTCATTTAAACTTATCCAGATGTGTAGCAGCTGGAAGATCTCAACCAACACAAAACATGATAAGTCTAAGCTGCCTCCTTTAGCCCAGAGAATGCTGCCGCCTTAAGTTGTCACAACACTTGGCTTCTTTCTTTGGATTTTTCCTGCATATACTCCTGCAAAGCAAAGCAAGAAGCGTTAAAATACAAAAAGAAATACTGCTGATATTCTGTTCTTTTACGGGCTACATTTTAAGAAAGGTAACTCAAAAACTACTTCCAATACTTATTGAGTGGAAAAAAACTGAGTCTGAAAATCAGTCGATGCCCTGCATTAGAGGATAAGCAACGCTGGAGAGCTGCTTTCAAGGATTCTTCTGCCAAGCTGAAGCGGCAGAGCCGTTTGTGTGGATGCAGCAACAAAACTCCAAGAAAAAGGAGCAGGTCCATGGCAAGAACGCACATCAAGCAAGTTTGAATCTAGGATCTTACTGCATTCATAGCATCAGTAACCCAAACTTTCACACTTAAGTGCAGACACACACTGACCAAAGAAGAGAGAGCTGTAGTTAGTTTGCAAGAGAGCTTCCAAACCCAGGAATGTTTTTAGAGGAATTCTATCTAGCCACACAGTGATAATACCTGTAAGTTGTACAAAGGGGGGAGGGGAAAAGCCACAAACAGCACAAATACTGCCCCCCCCCATGTAAAAAATGAGCCTGAGAGACTTCCATGTTGAGAGCTTCAAAACAACTCCTGAATTTGCCACTGGGGGGCGTGGGAGGGAACACCTGAAACGGAAGGCTCACCAAGTGAGGTACCTTCCTTCCCTCAGGCACACTAAGCACATACATGAAGAATACTCATAAACATCATTCAGTACCATTGTTGTTAAACTTTTGGCCTAAATTCCCTTAATAATATGCTGGAAATTTGAGTGATTTCTGCATGCTATACGGATGGGTCTAATTCTGAGTGGCAGTGCTTCAAAATAATTTTAAAAAGTGTAACTGAGGGTTGGAATTAGACATATACACGGAACAGCATTAAAAGATTCAAACAAAAAAGTAAACAATTGTGATGCTCAAACTAGATGAAAAAGGAAAACAGTGGTGTATAACCCATTTATATCCAGGGAATTCTTTCCACACAGAACTCCAACACAGAGAGGATTCTTTGGACTTTTCTAAGATGCCCCATAGAGTCCACATAAGGCACTGGGCGAGCTCAGGCCTCCCACCACTCTGTGTGGACTGACAGCATGCCCTGCAACTTCCACAGATCTCCAGAATGCAGCATGAAAGCGACTGGTGCAACAGAATAATGCTCTTGGTTTCAAAGGTCTTGTGTCTAAATTCAACACTTAAAAGCAGATAGGTTCGCCGACAGTTTGTGCAATTCCCTCTAAGGCAAGCAAGATGCCCAAACAGAATGCCATTTAAATACATTTCCGCCTTTCATATAATGCCAGCAGGAATAACAAGCAAGCCAAACTGCCTTTTTAAAAAAAAATAATAATCCTTTCTCATGTAACAAGAAGTGTGCACAAGGTTGGTAGCCAAGAGACACAAAGATTGCATATCTTTCCCTCCGTTTGTATGAAGAAACCATACACCATGGTTTAGAGGTCATCCTACAAGGATATTTGATAAGAAAACCTGTTAAGAAATGAAAACTATTTTTCTATACGAAACCGGAATTCATGCACCTTTAAAATGTGCAATTCACTCCACTTCTAAACGTGACCAGAATGGTGTGTGCAAGCTGATTTACCTATTCATGCACAGTTGGTAAACTCTTTTTGCATAAATCCCAATTGCCATTAATATAGCAAAGCGAGTGCATAACCAGGGCAGCAAGGAGGGAAAGCATATGCCTCTTAAGTCCTTAATTTTTTTTTTAATACGAGCAACTTACTCTTTTCCTTGTTAAGTGAGATCCAAGCACCCATTTTTACACACCTGAACGGGCCTTGTTAGACACTCTGCTCTCTGAGGGCTTCTTTCTAGTTTGCTCTGCCCCCTTCCCTGAGGCCTTAGGTGTTCTAATTGAATACAAGAGGAGTTAATAAGTCACTTATATCAAATCTGAACTGCTACATCCGTTTCTTTAAACGGTTCCAAGTGCCAAAGACTCAACTGCGTATGATAAAGTCCTTTCCAAACATGCTAATACCAACTTTCTATTAATTAGTCAAGGAGCACCTTAGAGGCTAAACAAGATTTTCAGGGTATGAGCTTCCGAGAGTCAAAGCTCCCTTCGCCAGATAGGTATGGAGATCCTTACATCTCTGACAGAAGGTGGGAGAGATGCTGCAAAGAAATGTGTCAGGATGCAAATTTACAATGCAAAATGTAATCCGTTGGATTAGAGAAGGGGGGAAATGCTTAGGAACAGAAAATTAACATTTGTAGTGAGATAAAAATCCTATGTCCCTATTCAGCCCTGTGAGGTCCATTGTTCTCAATCTGTGAATGAAAATTCAGAACAATGTTCCCCCCAACAATGCCCCCCCACTCCAGGGGGCTGAACAGGAACACAAGACTCAGGTATGTCTGTTCCTACTTGCATCTGACAAAGGCAGCTTCGACTCTCAAAAGTTTATAGCCTGAAAATCTGGCTGGTCTCTAAGATGATCCTGCCTTTGACTTGAGCTCTGCTACTGCAGACTAACACAGCCGCCTTCCTGAAATTATTAGTTTTCCACAAGAACTTCCATGTTAAAAACTGCAGCTTAACTATATTCTTCCCCATTCTCAGTTCTCCACACTATGTTCTCCTCTAGCTCTTTACCAACAGAGTCTACTTGAATTAATGGATGAAAAATTCAACAGAAGAAAAAGGGTTACATATGTACAAGTACAAATGGAAGACAATACAAAAAGCCTACATGGCTATTAAGTTGCCTCAAGCATGGAGAATATCAATGGTTGCATAATTAGAAAATGTTTGCACAGGTTGTTTTGAATGTTACACTTTTCACCTGGAACCGAAATGAAGCTCATATTTCCCCCAAATAATCCAAAACATTCTTTTATCAACAACTGGAGAGGTAGGCATAGGAACCTATCTGACAGCAGAAGCCGCTCCTTCAGGCAGAAGCACAACTTTGACCACAACTTAGTTCAAGGAAAGAATTTAAAAAGATCAGTTTTGAAATCTGGGACAAGCATGGTGGCCAGTGTTGGCTGGAATCCAGAAAGCTACTTTAGATACATCCAACATGTTGAGCACACCCTGGTCTGATGCTTCCTTGCACACACAAACGACTTAGCTCAAGTCCATGCAGCTCGTTCACAGTTTGCTGCTGTTCAAGAACCAAGCCCACAGCCCCCCGAAGAACGCAGAACTTGTGGTACAAGTCTGCCCTTTGTTTCTAACCCTAAACAATGCGACACCACTGAAAATACTTCATCTCAAGCAGCAGTCTCACCCTTGTCTGGAAAGGAGTCTCTGAATGGGAGCATTTTGTCCCTGATTTGGCTGAAGGACTCTGTGAAAACAAGAAGCTATGTTTACTATGTGAATTTTACAATCATGCTTACTTTATTTTGATTATTATTTTGAAATCTCAAGTAGAAAAGATGCAACCATCATGGAAGAATTCTTTACACGAACCTGTTTTCAGGAGTCTTTTGTTTCACTATTGTTTTTTTATTTGGCATGCCCATTTCTGTAGCCCTACAGATGCAAAAACAACAAAAAAAAGTATATGCAAACATGCCTTTGAAGAAAAGAACAGTTTTCTTATATTAACAAGCTATCTAAAACAGATATAGTCAGAATAATGAATATCAGTACACAACCCAGTTCTCATTTCTCTGTAAACCTTGGAAGAATCCCAAACATTGTGGTAGTACTACAGTATTAGTTTGCATAAGTAAATATAGATTTTACATGAGGGAGCTTCTTGAACTGAGGTAACCAAGGCTGCATTAGAACATCACAATGAAGCATGCTTTGTGTAACAAGGTCAGGTTAACAACAGTAACAAATCCTGGTCTCCCATAAACACTGGTTGGGCTGGTTATGTGTCACCCCCCCACCACCAACACCTAGGAAGTCACCCTCTTCCCTGTACTGCCATCTATGTGGCCAAAATGGCTGCCAAGGGCAACATGACCCCACCAACTCTGGTCTGTGAATTCAGAGGGTACAAAGCCACAATTAGTGATGACTGTGATTAACAAACCCTAGTCTGAAATCCAGTTGCTGAACCAGATTCATCTGACAAGACTGAACTGTGTTCCATCAAATCACAACGTCATGCTGGAATGCAGTCAGTAGGAATGCCAAGCATCTGGAATTACAGTATACTCCCATAAGAAAAACTGAACAGAAAGTGTTTGGGGGGGAAAGCTTACCTTCTTTCAAAATAACACCAAACTTAAAAAGCAAAACAGACTATCTGGGCAACACACTTAGCCATGAGCAGCTATGTCATACATTAGTAATTCCTTTACCATTTCTCCACGTACTTCATATATTTCTTCCTATCCAAAGACTTCTGTGTGGCTGTAGAAAGTGCCACTCTGTCTCTAGGGGTTTTTGCTTTATCCTAAAAAAAGAGAGAAAACTAGGTATCTGTCTTATTGTACTCAGCAAAAATCGAGAAAATAATACCTTACAAGTCAAATAGCTTCATACTTTATCAACTCATCCTGAAACTCGTCAAAATGAAATAAGCAATTTTTTAAAAGTTAGATGCTACCACAAGAAGTCACTCCAAGCTCCTTAAAGAAAGAGTGTGATGAAAGAAAATACCCTTTTAAAAAGTGTCTCTGAGCAACAACTGCAAATTATTACGGAAAAAGGTTTGAACTCACGAAGCTGCCTTATACAGAGTCAGACCACTGACCTACCAAGGTCAGTCTTACCTACTGTGACTGGCAGCAGTAAGCCGGAGTCTCAAGCTAAGGCCCTTCACATTACCTCCTGCCTTATCCTTTCAATTGGAGATGCTAGGGATTGAACCCAGGATTTTCTGCATGCAACACAAATGCTCTGACAATGATCCAGGGCTCTTCCCCTAGTTCCACCTACAAGCTGCTGACCAGGGCTGCAACCAATCCACCCTTCCCATTATTCAAATGCTAAGAACCAATTACTGAACGAGTCAACATCAAAACATACCAGCTGCCGCAGCATTTTCTCTTTGCGAACTTCCCGATCATGGCCCAGGATATTCATCCTCTCAGACACCTCCATTTTGAAGAATATATCATGAATGTCATACAAGGCCGCTCTGAGCTGCAGGGAAAAAGCAATCTCTGTGATGTGCAACAAAATTTCAAGCTGTGCACCTTTAATATTTCAGAGACACAGATCATCATCCCCAACCTTAACAACCTTCAAAAGGGTCCGTCCTCCAACAACAGAAGCAGGGCTGATGGTAGCCCAGAAAGAAGCCTGGTTGCTCTCTGAAGCGTCCGTGGGTCAGGGTAAGCAGCCAAGCACAAAAATTCACAGATTGCACTGTGTCTGTTTCAGAAGACCGTTTTGGGCCTTGGTATGCAAGGAGGGGAAAGATGACTGCCGAGCGGCAGAACACTTTGAACCTTTAAAGGCTCTGTGTCACTCCACCAGTAGAGGCTCATCTCCATCAGCACGTCAGACCACAGAGCAATCTGAACAGCCCTGACTAGAGAGATCTTGTCAGAGCTCAGAGGCTCAGCGGTGGCGGCCACAGCGAGTACCTGAGATGGGAGACCACGAAGGAAGACTGGGGTTGCTATGCAGAGGAAGGCAACAGCCAACCACCCCTGCTCATCCCTTGCCTTGGAAACCCCATGTGGTCCTGAGGTCAACCATGAGCTGGCTGTGTGACCTGACGGCACATTAAGAGGCTTGTCACTTTCAGCATGCCAGGTCACAGTGAAATCTGGACGTCAGCGGGCAAAACCATCTTTTCTAGTGATCCGAAAACCACTACCATGATTTGAAGTAAAACCTGTAAAGCACAGCTTGTGCCAGCCTCTGGATCAAGACCGATGGTCTGAACCGAAACCACTGTTATGTCCCGTTGCTCTGGAGGCCCTGAACCGAATAAATGGGAAAACAAAAGGCCAAGCGGCGACTCTGAATGGGAGACGAGTGACCACTTAACTTGACAGAGAAGTTCCCAGAGGGCTGCAGGCGTGGAGGGCCACTGGTGGCCAGGAGCAAGCCGTGCCCAGTAGCACCTTGACAAGGAAGGCGGTGGATGGCCAAGCCTACGCCGAAGGCGGCCCAGGTCTGAGATGAACAGCCCCTCAGTGCGGCGGGCACCACAGGGGTCATTTGGCTCGGATTGGCAGTCTTAACAAGCCAGGCCCCCCAAGCTCTGAACCAGACTCTCCCTGTACATCTTGAAGTTGAAACCACGGTTTGAGTTCCAACCTGTTTCACACAGTACCTGAATGGAGCCAGTGTTGTGGCCAGCTTTTAAAAATCGGCCTTTAAATATTTAGAATTTTGTCATCAGGCAACTGCATGCAAATCAGACTATACCTCACCTGAGCCGCCACTCGTTCCTGCAAGGAAGCATCTTGAGCAGAAACGGCTCCTCTCTTCAACGGTGCTTCTGACTGAAAGTTTCTAATGAACTCCCTTGTATCCTAAACAAAAAAAAGACCACATGCAGGCTTCAGTAAGCAAAGGGAAAACGGTCCTCCCCTACTCATATAGCCACCCAATAGCCCCTCCCTCCACAATCCGCCCCGTCAGCCATCCAGACCGGCCAGGTCACCTGCCTTCTCACGCAAACTTCTTTGTCCCTCTCCAGCATTCCTTGAGTGGCACCCTCGCTTGGTGGGCAACCCAAGATAATGGCCAGGCTTTATTTCCTCCCTACCACAAATGTCTGTGCAGACATCACTTGTTACTTTTTTTGCTCCCTGATAATTTTGTTGATGTTTTTGTAGGTTTTGCAGGTCTGCAGAAAAACGAAAATATGCTAGCCTTGAGTGCCCCTCTCCCCTCTACCTTGCAGGGTCTCCCCCCCTCAATCTGCAGAGTGGGGCCCCCAGGTGAATTAGACACAGGTCACCAGTGGGTGGAATATCTGAACCAAGGGAGAGGAATGAAAAACTGTAGTGATGGAGAAAGAATAAGACTTGGGCTATAGAGAACAGCAGCTGGGCAGCACAGAATAGAGAGAGAGAGCAGAGCAGAGCAGAGCAGAGAAAGGAATCCCTGCCCTGGACAGGCAGCAGCTGTTAGAGAGGCGGAACCCAAAGACAGCCCGGCTGGGGCCAAATGCACTCATGCATGCGAGCAGGCGCCTACTCAGACACCCACACCATCCGCAGAGGAATACTTACTTTGACAGTTTGCCGGAGGTGCTTCAATTTCTCTGTCTGTAAGAGTCTACGTGTCAGAAACCCCTTGGCTAGAGCAGAGATCTTGTTTAACTTCCTCTTCATCTCGGGACTATACACCTTCAAGAGAGATCACGTAGCCAGGATTTGATCATGTTGCTAAAGAGTCTCTTACATGTAAACAATAGTTACAGTGTGGACATGACCTTCAAGGGATTCAACAGTACAAATATCCCTGAGGACATCCATGAGGATGGCGCGCTTCACAGCTTCCCTGGTGATCACCGGAGCTCTGAGACGGGCTACTGGCAGAGTCCCAGGCTGCACCCTCTCCTCTCCCAGTTCTCCTCCTGCTACACAAAACTATCAGCAGATGAAAAACCAGCTATTACTAAAGCAACAGCCAAATTCCATGTGCAGGCAATGAGAGCATAGAATAAACTTTAGTTCTGTTTTTGAGTTCCGATTTAGATTTTATGAGGAATTTGATTAAATCGTGCCTTTTAACTTTTAGGTTTATAATCAAATGGTTTTTATGATGTTACCTTATTAACTTCTATATGTATTTTAATTAACTTTTATATGTATTTTAATTAGCTACTCTGTTATAATCGGTTCATCCAATTGAAGTGTTTTAACATCTGTACCTTCATACTTAAAAATGATTTGCTGTGTGAACTTGTATCTGGTCATGGACTGCAATAAATTATATTCATTCAGCTGTCCTATTATCCATGAGGACCGTAATGGTGCACTTCATAGCGTTTCCGGTGACCACCAGAGCTCTGAAATGGGCGACTGGCAGAGTTCCAGGCTGCACCCTCTCTTCTCCCAGTTCTCCCGCCATACAAAACGGCCTTCTTCAAGAGGGTAGTAAATCTGAATTAATCATTTGGGTGGGGTTCAGGATCCCTAGTTTTAAAATGTAGGCTTTTATACTCTGGATTTTAAAGAATAAGATAACCGAAGCTCAGGGGCTGTTTTATACTGGCTAGCTTAAGGGGCTTTCATGCAAACTGCCGTGGGTTTGCCAAAACATGACAGCCAGTAGAAGAGAAGCATTTTAACAAATGAAACCCCAGTTTGCCCACATCTTGTGCAACAGAGGTCCATATTTACATTTCACAGAGAAGCACAGAGCATACCAAAATACCACCTTTATCACACTACAGTGAAAATAAAAACTGGACGGTTTACAGGTACAGCTCTAATGAAACAACTAAATTTGCCCTGAATGCTTGAATTACTGCCGTAGCATAGCCATGCAAACAACCTCCCACAAAACTCATCTGCCCACCTGAGACCACCGCATTTTGCTCCTGCTAATCGACCTGGATGCTGAAACCGACTTTGTATTTGCTGGCGGTTCCCAGAGGTAGAACGGAGTGTCAGCCGCTGAACCAATCTTGGCATTGACAAAGCCTGCCCAAACATAGAACAAATCATGATTAAGGAAAATTTGGAGGGATAACCTACATTCATTGTGCTCCTAGTCTAACAACTAAGGCAACACAGCTTTGCCTTAACCAACACACTTGAGCTTTCAAACCTGCACATAACCAGCTCAAAAATCTCAATAAACAAAGCAGCAACACAATGATGCCGTTTATGGATTATTTAAACTGTGCTATGTATTAGAATCAACAAGAACTCCCTTCCCGTATTTACCCATGCTCTCAAAGTTTGCATTATGGAGAGTTTCCACTTGAGTCAGCACAGATTCCAGCAAGCGGGTGTCACTGATTTTCATCCACTGCAAATCCACCCCACTGCCAACAGTAATCTGAGGGATCTCTGTTCCAGCCAAGGCAGCCTTCTCTCCTTTTAGTCTTCTCTCCTGCTGTTCAATCTCCTGCAGGTGGAGGGAAACCAGAGATCTGGCTATCACAGAGAATCCTCAACACATGGGAAAATGCTTTTTTGATATATCTTCACTAATCACGCTCAAGTCAACTGGCCTGCACAGTTTCTGAGGGAAAGCTGAACCCGAAGAAAAAGGTTAACAAAAATTGCACCCCTAGAGGCCACCCCCTTCCAATTTGCTGGCAGAAGCTGCAGGGACGAGCAGCATGGCTCAGCTCTGCTTTCAAGAGGCCTCACGGCTTTTGTGAAAGAAGCAGCAATTGCTAACACCTGCTCAGATATATTTGCTTGGCTTACACAACCAACACACCTGGCGTTATGGAAAGAGCAAAGATCACCAGGCTAGGAGGCCAAGAAGAACATGAGAGAGCTACGGTCTGGAACCAAAACAGGAGAGCAGCTCATGGTAAAACACAGACTTCCTGTGCAGGAGGCCCCCGACTCAATGGCAGGTATCTCTTGTTAAAGCATTTCAGATACATTTTTCTGTACTTATGACTCTGGAGAACCATGGCCAGTTAAGGACTGAAATGGACTGAAGTGCTGATGTGGCCTAAGGCACACAAGCTCTTCAAGTGATGTCTTTGTTTTAATCACAGTGAAACCTTGCTTTTCGTCCAAGGAGTGATACAGCTTCCTGGGACCTCCCCTCCAGGAACCTTCTAGGATTGCACCCCTTTTGTTTCATCAGTACAACTTGTGTGGTGAGGCTGCAGACCATTCTCATGGCTGCAATGTACTGCTCGCACCCTTCCCCATGCACCCTTCCCCTAACCCCCCTCCCATACTTGACTACTCTTAGCCTGTTTGCTACTGCACTTACATCAGGCCAGCCACAGGACAACTATAATAATTGTCTGCCTCATCCAGGCAAAAGAATTCCCAGTGGCTCTTTGTGCCTTTTACAGAACACTCTGAGAGTGTACACTAATTATGCCTCCTTCCCTCAGGAACCCCTTCCATTGCAAGACTAAAATAGTCAGCAGACTCAGCCTGTTGTTGATTTGGCCACGTTTTCACAGAGGTGAGGGCTGCTGCACCTGCAGACTAAAATGCAGGCTTCGCAGCCTTTTTCAGAGCCTCCCTTGAGATTTGCTGCACAATTTGGAAAGACAGAAGACAAGACAGCTGGCTTTGCACTAGACAGGTTCAAAGTTCTCAACTCTGACCTTTCAACTTTGCCCCTCACCTTTTGCAGCCTTTCCTGTTCTCGCTCTTGCTCTGCAATCAGCAACGAGAGCTGCTGCGCATGCTGCTCTTCTAGTCTTTTCCTCATTTCTTCAAAAGCCAGCATTTTCATTTTCAGAGCCTCCTCGTCTACAGAAAACAAACACATACATTAAAATGGACTGCAGTGGAATTCTTTTTTTTTGTACATAACAAAACTTCTAAAAGACCCAAACATCCCAACCATCCTTCTAGTAGCAACCCAGTGTTCATCCAACAGACATTCTGCTGACACTCCTGAAACTGCATTTCTGGCTTTTCCGTTTCAGCTGCTGGGTCGGGGCCTTTACCTGAAATCCAGCAGTCTGGGTTAAAAACCTGCTTCCATACAGGTATGTGCTTATCAACACAGCCTAAAGTGAGAACATGGGAGTGCATTTTTTCAGTTGCATTTTTGTTGCAGTCCATCACACTACAAAAGCGATTCAGAGGTCACTGTTCTGAAGTTCGAGAGAGTAACATAAATGTCAGCCAGCTTAGGATTCATGTGCAGTGAAAAGAGCAAGAGCCCAGCAGCACCTTAAAGAATTATTAATGAAATGTGTGGCAGAGTAGGAGCTTTCATGAGTCACTTCTCACTTCTTCAGATACAGCTAGAATGGGAGTCCATCTGTCTCCAAGATACAAGGATACAAGGACAGATAGACTCACATTCTAACTATGTCTGAGGAAGAGAGCAGGGACTCAGGAAAGCTCCTACCCTGCCACAAATTTCATTAATAAATCTTTAAGGTGCTGCTGGGCTCTTGCTCTTTTCTCCAGCTACAGACAAACTCACATGGCTTGATCTATGTGCAGTGAAGAATTGTTTTTAGCAGGAGAAATTGCTGTAGTTATGAAAGCAAGAATCTTGGTAACCGTAATTTCTGCAGCTGCAGAACACAGTAACAGAGAAAACTATTTTTCCAACCCAAAATAAATGTGCAGAAACGGATATAAATATTGCTAAGCAGGCAGTGCATGGCAAATACACCTTCAGGAGGCCTTGCTGAAAAGCAGAGGTTATAATTGTGAGACACAGTATACAACTGCTCAGAATAATTTAGGGTGCTGGTATCTGAATGGAATCTGAACTCAGGCAATGAGGATTCTTGTGGCACCTGGAAGACTTGCACATTTATTGTTCAAAGAACTTTCATGAGCCAGGACCCACTTCATCAGATGCATGAAATGGGCTGTGGCTCACAAAACCTTATGCCACAGTAAGCCTGCTAGATTGTTTGTTTCAAAATTAAGGTTTTCCAAGTGCCTCCTAGGGTTTCATGGGTTCAGCTAAGCAAGCCTTCACACTGGAGACCTCCTGGGTACTCCTCATGTGTTTGACTGAACTGACGGAAAGAAGGTATAGCTATTGGCTTGGGGGCAGAAGGGAAGGGTGATTTTTGCCAACTCTCCTGTCCTGCAGCAAACCTCCAATTCCTCAGTAATTGTATTTGTGGGGGCAGCGGCATTGTGGGCAGTAACAGAGGGGGAAGGCAGGGAAATCAAGCTCCACTGACAGAAGCGCATCCATCTGTGGAAACTGTTGGCAGAATTCTAACCACGGGCACCTTAGCTACAGTACAAAACCTTGTAATTGTCAAAGTGAAGTTCTGAACTTCTATTTCTAACTTACAGCTCTTGAAAAAGGGAAGAAAGAGCTGCTCCTCTGTAGAAATCAGAAGTTGAACAAATGTAAATCTTTGTCACTTCCATGGTGAGCCAGCAAGCTTTCAGTCCATTCTCATCAGAAGATGCTGGCGTCACTCTAAGGGTGCAACCCTGTACACACTTACTTGGAAGCAAGCCCTGTGAAAGCCAGAAGGACTTTCTTCTGCCAAAGATGACCACAACAGGCCCATTTTAAGAGTACCTTCTGAGCATTTCAGACCCACCTCAACCCAGGCTTACTACAAAGTGTATCCTCACCCCTGGAACCTCTGCCATCCGCCTCATTCTTGGCAGTGAAAGCAGCTCCCACAGGGCCCCTCTGGTCATGCAGCCACTGTTTCTCTGGCTCACTGGCACTTCCCCTCACAACACAAGGCACATTTTCCTTCTGCACACTGTCAGCATCCAGCTCGAGCCTTCGCTTCACCTTTTCAAAGCTGTTTTCCAAGACATGCTCACTTCTCGCATTCGGAGTGTCCATTTGCGGTGCATGCTGGGTTTGCATCAGCAGAGGGGAGGGGCTTTCCACGTCATAAGATTTATTAAGCTCTGTGACTACACTGCATTTGGCTTTGTCAAGCAAACCAGCTTGCTTGGCTCCACCAGCACTTGCTGCATTTTGCATGGCAACAGGGCTGCTAGCTGCAGGGGGTTCCTGCAGGCTTGGGGCCAAAAAGCAAGTCGTTGATGCCCCTCTGCTATCCGATGTCATCAGCTCTCCTCCTCCAGCTACAGCACTGGTGGGAAACCCTCTGCTTCCTTGCTCATTAGCAGGAAGGTGACAGACTTGATTCTGTTTGACAAGCACTGATTCATCAGAGATGTCTGAAGCACTCTTGTTGCTGGAGCAAACTGGAGCAAAGTCTGGAGTCAGTTTTGGCACAGGGTCCGAGGCAAAAGTTTTGTCACCAGTGGTGTGACCAATCAAACCCACAGCTCTTCCTTTCTCGTTGGGGCTTAATTCATAGGCATTTATAGGGTTGTTAATTACTATGTGTCCCATTGAGGAAGGTCTTGGGCGCCTTCTGTGCATTTTGGGGCTCATGCTTGGCTCAGGACTGGGTAATTTCGAGTAAGAACCCGTAAGGCTTCGGAGAATGCTGTTATCATGATCAAACAGAGAGATATTTTGAAAGTCTTCATCTGAATCAGAATCCAGCACAGGCGGTGTTCCAGATCTCATGGGTATATCCACTTTAGAAAAACTGGATGATGCTACTACCCTTGCGCTATTTTTGGGGACTGAGGTACCCTGCAGAGAAGTGAGGTTTGGTTTATCAAGCGTCATTGCCGTATAACTCCTGCCCACTAACTTTCCTCTCTCTTTCATGGAGTCACTTATTTTAACTGCATCGTTTTCTTTATCCGAAAGGCTCTCACTGACGCTTCTCTTTGAACTACTTCTCATGCTACGTCTGTTTTGTTCTCTCTGTATGTACTCCCTGGATTTTTTCAAGAGGTTCTGAAGACTCATTACATAAGGGTCCGGGGCTTCCACAGCAGCCAGCCCCATCTCGACACTCTCTTGCTTTGCCGTCTCATTGGAAGGAAGCAAATTTCCTGGAATGGCAAATGAACCTTCTGTGCAACCTCTCTTCTCAGACAGGCCAAGGCAAACATCCTCTTGTTTATCTGGGACAAGCTGTTCAGTTTCTCTGAGTAAGTTTCCATGAGATTCAACAGGTGCATCTGCTGGCTTAGCTTCCAGTGTCTTTTGGGGTTCTGTAGAACAACTACGAGCAGTAGAACTTGGTGAAACACTGATTGATTTGCTTACAAAGTCATTTATCACTTGAGGCTCTACAGCAGAACAAGTCTTCTCCATCCCTGAAGGATCTAAGTCACTTGGACTAGACAATTTCTTCATCTGCAAAAAAAGAAAGTCACTGACATGCACTTTTAAAAAGGATACTTCATCACTATAAATGATATCTGAACATAAGCTTTGAAAGTAATGTGAACCAAAGCAACACAAATTTAAGATACATGATCCAGGATCCCAAAAAGGTGTAGTCATTTGTATGCACTTGAAAGGTCTGTAGTGATGCTTGGAACTGAGGAACTAAAGAAAACAAAGTGAGAAAGTTCCCAGCTGGGCCTGAGCCATCATGTGTACCTCTCTGAATCCCAGCCACAATTTGCATCAATGGACCTGTTCAATCCCAGACATTAAGACCACCCGGCCAGAAAGGAGGGGTCAGAGAGCCCACCATTCAAGCCACAGCCACTCCAACACCTATGGCAGAACAGCAACTGGCTTGCTGCTTCTAAGGACTCTGAAAAAATTCTCCTCTAGGGAGGAAGGGGGTCCAGTATTCACTCAGCAGTAGGGATTGATATATTGAGAATGAGAAGAGATAGCTAAAATTGCATTTTTCTAAGCCACTTTGAGGATGGTTGAAAGGAGACATAAATAAATAAATGGATAAAATACTAAGAAGAACAATTGGTATGGCAGACAAACCAACAGGCACACTTCACGTGTATAATTCAAAATCCCTTTTGTGACCATACATTTCCAAGAATGTGTGGCCCCTGCAATGGTACTTTGTGTAAGCATGTGGCTCTTATTGGCCAAAAGTGTGGAAGTTTAAAACAAGGTACAGTAAAATTTTGCCTTTCTACAATGTTTTCAGTATTAAAAGCACTTAAAACGATCAAAGAAACACCTACAACAACCCTGTACTGTAGGCCTGTATTTCCCCCATATTAGACATGGGGGGGGAGCCTGAGGATGAGCAAATCAGGCTTACCTAACGCTTGTGGCAAAGCAGAGATCTGAGCCGGCAACCTCCCAGGCCAAGCACAGCACCTTCTGCATTATTTGCACTACATGAGTTCCCCAAAGGGCTTAAATTAACATCTTTAATACAGTGTGATATTTATTTGGTTGGGATGTGAGGGGTTGTCAAAGACAAAGGCTTTGTTACCTGCAAAGCAGGCAGAAAGTAAGTGGAGCTGTTTGTGTTTTACCCCCAAAATGTGCTCCTGCCATGACGTTCAAATCCCAAGCCAAGTGATGGTTACTAGGCACACACTAACATAGCAAGGAATTAAACAGCTTGTGTTTTGGTCCTTAGTATTATTCTAACTCAACTACCTGAACACACGGTGTTCATTCAGCAAAGCAAGACCATTCAAGCGCTACTAAGTTTGCTACAAACCAAAACGCTCTTTTATTTCACCTGTCAAGGACTATGAAGACCTCATTCAGAGCATTCTACCAGCACAAAACCCTTCATGGCTACAGAGCTTGTATTTGTAGCTTTTTATTCCCAGCACAGAAGAAACACATATACGATTATGACTCACATGTAAAAGCAACTGCAATCTAGTAAACAACTTGCTTTCCTTGTAACCATATCCATTACGTGTGTTTCTAAGATACTATTTTTGCTTCTGTTCCCCAGCTGCATAAATTTCCTTTAGTGGCTCTTTTGGTCTGACATGTTCTTGTTACGGCTAAGACCAAACCTAACTAAGGGGATACACACACACGAATCCTTAAATTTCAATTGCCTCCTTGCTTTTAGTTCTCAGAAACAGCAGTGGCCCTGTATTCCCTCTAGTTTATGAGTCACAGCCCTCAGTTCTCAATATTTAGCACTCACGCAGCCTGGCTAAACACAATTACTTAGAAGACCAGTAGATTTCAGTGGGTGCCACTTCAAAGCCAACATAACTCAAACACTACACTGGCAATCCACCTCATTTACAATCACAAAGGTTGATCTGTGTAAAAATCAAGTGGCTGCAAAGTGCTACGCAGCACCCAGTTTAAGAAAGAAGCTTGCACACTTCCAAAGTTCCTAAGAATTAGACCTTTGCTGTTGTTTCTGACTATTTTTTTAAAAGCATGGGAATTGAAAGAAAATATTTAAGGAGTAGCTTCCAGGCACAATTTATATCCTAATTTATGTCTTACCTGCACGTTTTCCAGAATCTCCTGAACACGATTCAACAAAATTCTTTTCCTAGAATTCTGCCTCCAGAGCTCAAAGTCCAGTGCTTTTTGTCTGTCTTGCTGGATTTCCTTTTTTTTCTCAAGACTAAGCTGCAAAACAGGATGGGGGGGGGTGTTTTTTGAAAGAAAATGTTTACATAGTAAGTTTCCAGTCACAATCACCTGTAACGGACTGTGATACGTCACCAGTACAGACATATTGCATTTATTTTTTATTAAGCCTCTTTTTTGTTTTGCATAAAAATAAGACTTAAGTACACAGACAAATTAACGGTTTTGTATTTATAAAATTAATCCCTCCATCAATAAAGTCCTTATGTCAGGCTAAGTACAGTTTAAAATATAGTTTATAATAAGGCATAGTCTGGACCTGGATAGCCCCGGCTAGCCCGATCTCATCGGATCTCAGAAGCTAAGCAGGGTCGGCCCTGGCTAGTATTTGGATGGGAGACCTCCAAGGAAGTCCAGGGTTGTGACACAGAGGCAGGCAACGGCAAACCACCTCTGAACGTCTCTTGCCCTGAAAACCCCTCTGGTGTCACCATAAGCCAGCTGTGACTTGACGGCACTTTTTGCCACCAATAAGGTATACAAAAATATTTGGCTTTGGAATAAAGCAACATATCCATCAAAGTATTATTTTCCTATTAAATACATAAAATTCTGAATTAAAGTCAAATTACCAGTGGAGGAAGCACAGGAACACCATGGAACTGGATCAGGGAAATGTTGCTGTGCTGAGCAACTGGAGGCATCTCTCCATGCAGCGGCTCTCCTTGAAGCCTCGCCAGGTGTTTTGCACAAAACTTCTCATAGTCCTCCATCTCCCTTCAGTAAAGCTGGGTGAAGATAAAACAACACTCTAGAACAGCAGCATGGCAACAAGTTTAATGCCAGTGGGGCTCTTCTGCACAATTGGCACTGTTTCCTTCCTTCTTTCCTCATTCTAACCAACACGTAGGCCATTCAGCCCAGCCCTGTGCTCAATACAAAAACTCCAGAATTAGCTCAACCCCAGATGGACAGCTCTCCAACCTCTCTTTGAGAGCCCCCCAACAAAGCAGAGCCCTGTTCTCCTGACACTAATTCCATCATGTACTAGAAATACACCCTATTTTTTTGAGATTTTTACATTTGTGAATGCACAGAACCACAAGACTTTTTAAAGCAGCAGATCCAAAAGGCATAAACAGGGGGGAGAAACCAAAACAGAAACACAGCAGCCCAAACTGCACTTTTCCTCTCCTAAGAATGAGTCCCACATTGCTGGATGTTTCTCAAGCATACTGGCAATATTCAGCGCTACAAAAATCAACAAAATGGCTGAGAGTAAGACGCTAAATATAGTTTGTATTATATTACATACACATGTAACACAAGTCTCATTTACTATACACAATCAAGAAGTAAGTACTCATTATACAGTTTGTAACAAAACTAATTATTTTCTCATTAGTTCTAAGAGCAGAAAGCTCTTTAGTTTCAGGAGCAGAAAGCTTCACCATTTAAAAGGAAACTTCAATACAAAACAGGTAACTGCTAACTATACAATGAATAACTATCAGCTTTTCTAAAATCCAGGAGCAGAACGCTTCAGTATTCAGCACTGACAGTTACCAGACAAGAAATCGTCCTGTCAGTATCATCTTAACTAGTACGACTAAACTGGTATAATTCCAGAGATGCTCTGGAACTGCGGCTTGTTCTGCAGTGATACGGAGTGTTCTGAAAGAATGGATTCTGGTGTTTTCTTAAATGCTAATATTCCTGATGGGTAAGTCTCTCACAAAACGTATCAGAGAGGCAACAAAAGATTTCTCGAGTGGCTGGGAAGAGAATTTCAGGTTTGGGAACCTCAGGTCTTCTATTCCCACCCCCCCACCCCCCCACCCCCCACCCCCAACACACACACAAGCTTGAGTTCAAACTCAGGAGGAGGGCTTCCATTCAGATGGCAGACGTTTCACACAGGTTTCAGCTCTCTGGCACTGCTCTTCCACAGCTGCTCTCAGACACCTACCCCAGAAAAACCAAAAAAAATAGGGGTGGCAAGCAACCTTATTATGCTTATTGGCCTACACTAAACAGTTATACTCCATGTCCATGGGCTTAGAAAGGCATAACTCTGCTTAGGATGGCACTTTTAGGGTGGCCAAATGTGAAGCCAACAGCTGTTTCTGCCCCTTTAGCAGCCATTTCATCTACAGCAATGAGCAAGCGATTCTGTTCAGGTCCATGCTGTAAACATATCCTGATGCAGATTTCCATTAAAGTTGCAGAAGCAAAACAAAATTTGTGTGTGGGGGGTCCCTTTAGGGCAGGGGTGTCAAACATGCGGCCTGGGGGCCATATCAGGCCCCCGGAGGGCTTCTATCAGGCCTGCACTGGAACTGGCCATCTCCTGCTTCCAGTTCTGTTGATGATGCTACATCATAGATTGCTTTGCCAGACTCTCTCAACTGCTCAGCCATTTCATGTTTTCCCCTGGGTCCTAGACTCAGAACTCTGAGCATGAGATTTCTGTGGTGAATGTCAATAAATCAAAAGTAGGTTTGCAGCTTACAGATACACACCTGAACTGCATACTCAAGATTGCAACAGCAGACATTTTGATGCAGTAATTCAGAGCAAGAGGTGTCAGTTATCAGGGACTGTTAAATAAAGAAAATATTGCAAGAGTACTAATGTTTTAAGCATGTTTTTATTTCAAGTAAAAATAATCTTTGTGTTTGTGTCCCTTATAAAGTTTATATCGCCATTACCTGTCATTACATTTTATGACACACATGGTCTAGCCTGACAAGGACTCATTTATGTCAGATCTGGCCCTCATAACAAATGAGTTCAACACCCCTGCTTTAGGACAAACATGAAACTTGATCACAAAAGACTATCAGGAAGCTAAAATCCACCACTGGGGATAAATGAACTATGGGACTTCTTCATAATGGCCGAAATTTCAGATTAAATTCTTGCTTGAAAGCCCTACATACAACTCACACTTTGCCGTCCATATCTCAAGTATGCTTATTGTAATCATTTTGCCTTTTTCTGATCAAGTTATGTTGTTTTTGTTATCATTGGATAAAGCCGTTAATATTTCACTGTGATTGTTTTAGCAATAAATAAGATGTTCCAACAGTTTAATGTTAATCATGATAATATTTGACTGGTCATACTGTATATTTCTTAATTAATTTGTATTTGGTATTGATTTAAGTTATAATGTTTATGTCACCAATTTTGTTATTAAGATCTGTTATTCACAGTTAAATTTAATAAAAAATATTTAAAAAATAAAAAATAAAATCCACCACTGGGGGAAAAGAAGCATTTGTATTACAACATTATAATGCAAGGCAGGGCCGGGAACAAAATAAAATGATGTAGAACCACTGAGGAGTAGTGATTAGAGGATAGAATCAGGATCTGAGAGTCCCAGGTTCAAATTCCCAGTCTGCCATGGAATCTCACAGGATTGTTGTGAGGATAAAATGAAAGAAAAGAAAACAATGTAAGATCCTGGTTGGGGAGACAGGGATGGTATAAGCAAAGAAAATAAAATAAACACAACAGCCCTAATAATGCACAGTAGTATATAAACACTGTATGCCGCAGAACAAAGTATGAGTCCAGTGACACCTTTAAGACCAACAAAGTTTTATTCTGGGTATAAGCTTTTGTGTGCATGCACAATTCTTCAGCGCATGCGCATGAAAGCTTATCAGCAGAATAAAACTTTGTTGGTTTTAAAGCTGCCACTGGACTCAAACTTTGTTCTGCTGCTTCAGGCCAACAGCATGGCTACCCACCTGAATTGTATGCCACATTACAACTTCTTAAAAGCAACATTCAAATAATAACAGCACAGCACACTGACAACATTGCAAACCATTATTTTAATCACAAATATTACCGCATACAGCGCACTATTTAGAAACCATACTAAATCAATGTAGTGTTTCATGAAATAAACCAAAGTAAACTGTAAACGGATAGCTGTAACAAAAAAATACTGCACGCCACACTGCTATCTACGACTCCCAATATGGCACAGTAATCCATACATTGATCATTTTTTTTAAAAAAACTCACTAGAACAGTAATAGTATGCAGTATATTACAGAATATATACTGTATATTACTATTTTGGTGTGTTTTCTTACAAAAACAATGTAGCATATAATATTATCGTGCATTATTTCAATTACCATGTACCACTCTTATTTCATCTCACTTTGTTCAACAAGATACTACATGTTATCATATTAATGTATTTTTCGAAACATAACACAGTACTGTCATCTGTGACGGCAACAGGATGCGATTATTTCATGCCGCGCATTAGAAAAAGAACGCTAAAAGGGTAATGTGCGCACGCCTTATTAAACACGCTGCTCTCGCACATCATCCCTCGTAAAAAAACACACGCGCGCGTTGCTTATAAAAGGACAGGCAAGGCAACTGCTCGGAATCCACGCTCATTCAGCCTCTTGCTGTTGTCCTGCGCGATGAGGCGCTGCTGCCATTTCTACCCCCAGGGTCCTCCACTTCCTCGCCCCCGCCCGCTCTTTGCTGCTTCTTTCAGCTGGAAGCCGCGAGGAGAAGGAGCCCCGTGCCGGCCCAGGGCGGCCTTCCCGCTGTTATCCTCCCGCCTCACCTCCAGAAGAAGGGCGCCCGCTGCGCGTCTGCGTTCCCGGAGAACGAACTCCACCAGCCGGGCACGGCAGAGCGCGCTCCCTGCCCACCGAGGCGCACCGCAACGCGGCTCGGGCTCCTGGCAACGCCGGCCCAGCCCTCCGCCCCGAGACAAAAGCCCGCCTCGCCCGCAGCACTTCCGGTCTCAAGGAGCAGAAGGGGGCGGGGGGTGGGGGAGAAGAAAGTCGTTACAAACTGACGCCGTTTCTACGATACGAAGCAAAACTACGTGTCCCAAGGAGGAAGAGGCTCCTTTCGCTTAGGAAAACAGTGCTTTGCATGCCGGGAATTGTAGTTGGCGGCTCATGTGGAGAGCAGGGTTTTTTTTAAGGCTAGGAGTTACACCCTTGCGTGCTGGGAATTATAGTCCGCAGTGGTGGTTCCTGAGGGACAGCTTTTGACTTTCTGCATGGAGACGATACCCATTCCATAGCAAAGAGGCGGGCCGCCCCACGCCCATCTAATCAAGAAATGAGACCTTCCCCGAAAGAAGGTTTCATGGATTGGGTACTGCAGAAAAGCCATCTTTGATAAGGCGAAATGGTTCAATCGCCTGTAATAAATAAGGTGTGCTGAAAGTGAAAATCAATACAATAATTTCCCCTACAATACTCACCCCACTCCAGTCCCACACACAATTTATGTTCAGTAGTGATGTCCCCCTCTCTGTGTGTCTCTGTTTTGAAAGTTTTGGGGGAATCAGTATATTGATAATACAGCTCATCTCCAGACTACAGAAATCAGTTCCACTGGAGAAAATGGATGCTCTGGAGGGTACACTCCATGGCAGCACACCCCACTCAGGTCCCTATCCTCCACCCCCAAATCACCATACCTGAGGGACCGCCTTTCCCCATATGTTCCCCAGAAAGCACCGGCTGGCCCTCCCAGGCCCCAAGGATGCCAGACTGGCAATAACCAGGGCCAGGGCTTTCTCGGTGGTGGCTCCATACTGGTGGAATGAGCTCCCAGAGGAGATCAGGGCCCTGTGAAACCTTTCACAGTTCCACAGGGCCTGTAAGATGGAGCTCTTCCACCAGGCCTTTGATTAGGAGACCCTTAAACACCAAGGAGTGACCCTGTGCCCCGGCTCCACCACCTGCAGCCTGGCTCGCTGCATAAATCAGTCAACCAACCTGAGCTGTTATGAGAATGCCATCAGGACCAACACCGAAGTAGTGGTACACTCTAAATCATTCATTTTGCTCTTGCACATTAATTGATCCAGCACTTTAGGAATGAATAATTGATTGTTTATGTATGTTTTAGGTACGTTTTATTGTATTTTATATATGCATTTTATGTGAGCTGCCCTGAGCCCGCCTTGGCAGGGAGGGTGGGGTAAAAGTTAAATAAATAAATCTGGCAACCCTACAAGTCCCCCCTCCCATCCCCTGATAACGTATTGATAATAAATGTAAATGCATTAATAACAAATCTACTGATATCCCCATGAGCGATATATGGGGGATATACATTTACATAACTGATACAGGACAGCTAAGACGGGCGAAGTGCATTGGGAAGGCAGAGGTTCAGCATTTCCCATAGTTGCTGGCTCAAGTACCCCACAGCGCCTGGAAACCTAGGAAGGAGTCTCAGGCACAGATGGGATGTTGCCTGAGTGGTGACTGAGTGGTGAACTGGTTGGTGACTGAGTGTGTGGAAGTGTATGTGTGTGTGTGTTGAGAGAAGGCCAAGTGTTCCGTCAGCAGCCAACTGTCAGTTGTGGTCAATCTACGCAGAGTCTGAGAAGCAGTCTTCTAATTAGAATCCCATATATTAGTGCTGTGAAAGGCATTAAGATTCTAAAGGAGAAAGTAAAATACTTCAGCGGGCATATTAGTCAAAACCTAATATTGTCAGGGTATTATAAGAGTGTGAGGGGAGAAAGCTGACAGAAACCTACATTAAAAAGGGAAAGATTTAACTGAGCAACATGTAATAAAGACTGGAGAAGGCATATTCATTGGACAAGTATCAAAACATCTTGTAACCAATGCACTTCTTGTGCAAATAAAAAGTTTTGCCTTGTTTATTGTTAACCCAGAGTCATATGCTGTTTAAAATGTAAGATATCCCCCCATGACCCCATAGCTCAGCGAAAGAGCCTTAGAGCTTGCGGACAATACTGTGGGAAAGGTTAATTAATAAGACTGGGATTAAATTCCTGGTGACAGCATTACATGTCCAGAGAGAGAGAGACAACAAGAAATTTAAAACCACATCATACCTAACCACTAGGGCTGCCACATCCAACTTGGGAAATATCTGGGGACTTTGGGGGTGGAGACAGGAGACTTTGGGGGTGGAGCCAGGAGAAAGGAAGTGACATCATTTTGTGATGTCACATCCTGTGATGTTGCTTCCACATGCTGACACATGAACTCATGAAGTTTCCTAATACTGAATCAGGCCATTGGTCCATCAAGGTCAGTATTGACTACTCAGACTGGTAGTGGCTCTCCAGGGTCTCAGGCTGAGATCTTTAATGTCACCTATTACCGATCCTTTTTTAGCGGAAGAAGCTGATACCTCCTGCATGTCAAGCAGATGCTCTATCACTGAGCAACGGCCCTACTGAATCCTTCCTCATCTCGGCAGAATATGAAGCACTAAGTGCTACACAAGTGCTTAATATGATTTTCATATCATAAGAACAGGAGAGAAGCCACAGTGGATCGGCCCATCCAGTACAGCCCATCCAGTACAACACTCTGTGTCACAACAGTGGCCAAAAATACCAGGTGCCCTCAGGAGGTCCAGCAGCGGGGCCAGAACTCCAGAAGCCCTCCCACTGTTGCCCCCCCAAGCACCAAGAATGCAGAGCATCACTGCCCCAGACAAAGGGTTCCATTTAGACCTTGTGGCTAATAATAGCCACTGATAGACCTCTGCTGGATGGGGACAGAGAGAGAGAGACAGACAGACAGACAGACAGACGGACAGACAGAAAAAAGAAAGAAAGAGGGAGAGAGAGAGAAGGAAAAAAACTGGCAGAGGCACTTACTTCCATTTAGACCTTGTGGCTAATAATAGCCACTGATAGACCTCTGCTGGATGGGGACAGAGAGAGAGAGAGAGACAGACAGACAGACAGACGGACAGAAAAAAGAAAGAACAAGGGAGAGAGAGAGAAGGAAAAGAGCTGGAAGAGAAACTTACCTTGCAAGCCACATGCAAAAGCAGCCCCTTCAGTCCCTCCTTAATCTCTGGGCGGACCTCTCTTGCTGTGGAAGCTCTCTTGCTGACTTTTTAAAGGGGAAATGTCTGGTGAGGCTTTTTACTGCAGGGCAGGCTCTCTGCAGACATTTCCCTTTTAAGGCAGGGCAGGGCAGACTCCGACGTTCCCCTGCGTTCCTGCTGGCAGCCATTTTGTCCCCCGGGGGCCAATTTTGAAAAAGCGGGGGTAAGCAGTAAAAACCGGTGTTTCCCCCGCCCTACCGGGGGACTTGGCAGCCCTACTAACCACACAAATTAAGAGAGAGGTAGTGTGTGTTGTGTTCTAATGGCGACCGCCATGCGGTCAGGCCATGCAGTCCGGGGCAAGGACATGGCCAGGCGCAGTCAGCGCTTCACTCCAGAACACAATAGACTGGCCGGATCATAATTTAGATCTATCAGTCAGCCAGGATGCAAATAGGGGCCAATGACCTGGGGAGAATTAATTGTATTAATTGTAATCAGGGCTCTTCTTGTAGAAAAAGCCCAGCAGGAACTCATTAGAATATTAGGCCACACCCCTGACAGCACAACTCATTAACATATTAGGCCACACCCAATGTTCCCAGAAGTGTGGTCATCCAGCCACATCCACCTTTTGCTTCTTATTCTGTTTACCTTGTTGTCAAAACAGTTTTGACAAAACCAATAAAAACATTATTTTCTGTCCCATCTATACAAAACCTTGCCTGAACCAATATCTTATGTCCAACTATTATTCCCACACTGGATTGGAATCAATTCCTAAGGGTTAGGTTCCCATGGAAATCAGGTTGCCTTCCTGCAAAACTAATACGCTGAATATGATTTTTTAGGTTTGCCAACCTACAGGTGGGGTCTGGAGATCTCCTGGAATTACAACTGAGCTCCAAACTACAGAGATCAGGTCAATGGCTGCTTTGGAAAGTAGAGTCCATGGCATTATGCCTTGCTTAGGTCCCTCCTTCCCCTAAAACCCACCCTCCACTCCCAAATCTCCAGGGATTTCCTCAACCTAGAGTTGGCAACCCTAGTTCACTGGCAGAACAACGCTAGGAGCCAGTTTGGTGTAGTGGTTAAGTGCGCGGACTCTAATCTGGGAGAACCGAGTTTGATTCCTCACTCCCCCCCTTGCACCTGCTGGATGACCTTGGGCAAGCCGTAGCTCTGTACCAGCTGTTGTCTCAGAGCTCTCTCAGCCCCACCCACCTCACAGGGTGTCTGTTGTGGGGAGGGGAAGGGAAAGGAGTTTGAAAGACGCTCTGAGACTCCCTTGGGTAGTGAAGGGCGGGGTATAAATCCAATCTCTTCTTCTTCTAGCTGTGTGGATGCACTGGATGGGAGTAGTTTGTGGACTATTTTATTCAAGGTACAAAATTTTATTCAAGGTATAAGATTTCATGTGCCACCCAAACTTCTTCAGATAAAAGACGTGTGCATGCACACAAAAGCTTATACCTTGGATGAAACTTTGGACTCCAACTTTGTTCTGCTGCTTCAGACCAACACGGCTACCCACCTGAATTATTACACTATAATACTTCTTACAAGCAATTATGTACCAGTGGAGTGCTTACCATGCAGAGTCTGTCCCACAGGTAAAATTATCCTGTGAACAGGTGGTCTTTACCACATAAAAGTATCACTACCATCACAAGATCATCAATCGTTGGAACTCCTCAGAAGCGGAAATCTCTCTTATTAGGAGGTTTAAGAACATCAACTTTGCTGGCCCATTAAAGGCAGATGTCAGTCCAGTGGCAGGAGAAGAGGGACAATCATCTTCTTCAGAAACTCTGCCCACTTTTTTAAATTTCACAAAACAGGCAATCTCCAAAGTGCAGCTGACCATGCTCATTTTTAGTTACAACTCTGTTTCTCTGCAGATGTCCCTCAAAGTGCCCCATGCAACAGTCAAGTGTTCTGCCAACACACACAACAATGAAGCTACTTTTTCAGATTCTTCTCTTACATGGCAGTAAGCATCAAACCACTTTAATACAGACTTTAGACACACATATATTTGCAAGCCATTCCCAACAAGACACAACAATGAACTCAGGCTTCAAACTTACTTTTCTTAAGCAGAAGATGCCATGAGAAAACTAAAGAGATTCTCAAAAATTAAAGATATTGTCAAAACCAGCATTTCCTGGGCTCTCTGCTTTTTTACATCACCCCCCCCTTTTCAATAATTTTTTTTATAAAAACAGAAAGAACGGAAGGAAGGAAGGAAGGAAGGAAGGAAGGAAGGAAAGAAAGAAAGAGATAGGTGGGGGGAGAGAGAGAGAGAAAAAAAGGAAGGAAGGAAGGAAGGAAAAGGAAGGAAGGAGGAAGGAAGAAGGAAGGAAGGTAGACAGGCAGAGGAAGGAAGGAAGGTGGAGGAGAGAGAGAGAGAAAGGAAGGGGGGAGGGAGAGAGAGAAAGAGAAAGGAAGAAAGAAAGGTGGGGACAGAGAGAGAAAGACAGAAAGAAAGACAGAAAGAAAGGTGGGGGGGGAGAGAGAGAGAGAAGGAAAAGAGATGGGGAGGCACTTACGCGACGTCGGCAAGCCAAATGCAGAGAGCCTGGCCCCTGTGCTTAATCTCTGGGCGGGACTTTCTCCTGCTGGCTGTTTGCTCTTAAAGGGAAAGCACCCAGCGGCGATTTTTCCTGCCGGCTCTCTGCAGGAACTTTCCCTTTAAGTGTAAACAGCTCAAGGCCGGGCAGGGAGGGGGCGGGGCAGGCTCGGACACCAGCCAGAACGGTGTTCCTGTGCGTTCCTGCTGAAATCGAGCCCTGATTGTAATCCTATCAGAGTGTGTGGGCGAGGCCAGGGGCGTGGTTTAGGTGCGCATTTAAGCAGACCCCCAAGTCCAGCTCAGACGTGTTCCAGAACCTCCTAAATAAACCATGAGCTGATTTCACTTGAAGGCACCTCTGGACTGAGTACTTTACAGCATGACAGATACATTTTCAGTTACCCAGGCCTGCCAGTGAAAACCGCCTAATGGAGGGCAGGTGGTTATGTTACAAAAGAAGAAGAGATTGGATTTATACCCCGTTCTTCACTCAGAGTCTCAGAGCGGCTTACAAACGCCTTTCCCTTCCCCTCCCCACAACAGACACCCTGTGAGGTAGGTGGGGCTGAGAGAGCTCTCCCAAGAACTATTCCTTGAAAGAACTGCTCTGAGAGAACTTGTAACTGACCCAAGGTCACACCAGCAGCTGCATATGGAGGAGTGGGGGATCAAGCCCAGTTCTCCCAGATTAGAGCCTGTGTATTTAACCACTACACCAAACTAGCTGTCAAATAGGTGGTTTTTCATATTTTAACCTGCAGGTATTTCTTCTTAAGTAGTGTCTGTCTGTTTACCTGATGCTGACCTGTCACAATGTTCCAGAGTAGGGCAGAGTAAATGGGTGGATTGCCTCCCGCAGCGTTTCTCAGTCTTGTGATTCTTGATGTTGGCTTTGTGTCTATTTATCCTTTGGCATAGGAGATGTAACTAATAGTAGAATGCAATGTAAATTGGAATGGTAGGCTGGAATGTATTTCTCTGGTCCGGGGATAAAGGAGACATAACACTGTGCACAACCAGTCACCCGACCTTAAGGAAAAGGATGCTGTTAGTTACCTCCATGCTGGAGAGGAGATGGATGAAGGTAACAACAGGGTCTCAATTAATTAGTCTGGATCTACCTGTACACATTATACACTACCGTATACATTCCGACGAAGTGCGCGTGCACACGAAAGCATTCACCCAGAATAAAACTTTGTTGGTCTTCAAGGTGCCACTGGACTCCAACTTTGTCCTGCTGCTTCAGGCCAACACGGCTACCCCACCGGGGCCTGGAGATATTATGCTAGCCGTGATCTGGGCATTATGCTAGCCGTGACCTGGGCATCTAGACATTATGCTAGCCGCGATTAAACTCCTGCTTAATTCTTGCGCCCGGGACAGTGCGGGGATTTAAAAAGCTCACGTGACTTCGCCTTCCCAGCCGGGGGGGGGGGATAAGGGGGCGCGGCAGAATCGCGGGGTTGGGCTTCTGATTGGCTGGCCGGCGGGGGAAGCGGGCGCAGAAGAGGGAGGCGGGGGGCTGACCCCTTCTACTCCCTCCGTCCTGCCGTTCGGCTCGCTCGTATTGGCTGAGGGCGCCGGGCGGCGATTGGTCGGCAGGGGCGTTCGGGGCGAGGCAACAATACCCCTGTCAGAGGCCGGCTGGCTGGCGGGCTGGCGGGCGGGGGAGCGGCGGCGGGGTCGCCTGAGCCGTGTTCCCCGGGCCCGGCGGGGCCATGTTCTGCTACTCGGAGGGGCTCCCGGCCGCCCTCTCGGCCGTGCTGGTGGCGGCGCTGGCGCTGAGCCGGAGCGGCGCGCTCTCCTGCCTGCTGACGGGCGGCCTCTACCTGGCGCTGCGGCTCCTCAGCCTCCAGCCCGCCGACCCGCAGCGCGCCCAGCTCATCCTCCAGCCGCGCCACAGCCCCGCCCGCATCGCCCACCGCGGAGGCAGCCACGACGCGCCCGAGAACACCCTGGCCGCCATCCGGCAGGTCAGCCCCCGCCCAGCCCAGGCCAGGCCAGACGGACAGGCAGGCAGGCCCCCCACCCCCCCACGGCGGCGCGGGAAAGAGGGCGGAGGGAGGAGGGGGGGGAAGGGCCAGCGCCGGGCTGGGGGTTGTCAGGAAGGCGACTGAGGACAGATCAGCCAGGATCCTAGTCATGCCCCTGCAGGAATCGATGGTGCGGCCTCATTTGGAGCCCTGTGTACAGTTCTGGGCACCACACCTCAAGAAAGGATATTATAGCGTTGGGAAAAGGGCAGAAAAGAGCCGCTAGGATGATAAAAAGGGTTGGAACACTTCCCCTATGAAGACAGGTTGAAGCGCCTGGGCCTCTTTAGCTTGGAGAAACGACGGCTGAGGGGTGACACGATCGAGGCTTACAAGATTATACATGGGATAGAGCAGATAGATAAAGAGGTACTTGCCTCCCTTTCTCACAATACAAGAACTTGCGGGCACTCTAGAAATTGCTGAGCAGTCGGGTTAAGGAACTACTTCTTCACCCAAAGAGTGATTAACACATGGAACTCACTGCCACAGGAGGGTGGCGGTGGCGGCTACAAGCATGGACGGCTTCAAGAGGGGATTGGATAAACATATGGAGCAGAGGTCCATCAGTGTCTATTAGCCACAAGGTACAGATAGGAACTCTCGGACTGGGGCAAGTGATGCTCTGTATTCTTGGTGCTTGATGGGAGAGGGGGGCAACAGTGGGAGGGCCTCTAGTGTCCTGGCCCCACTGCTGGACCTCCTGAGGGCACCTGGTGTTTTTGGCCACTGTGTGACACAGAGTGTTGGACTGGATGGGCCACTGGCCTGATCCAGCATTGGCTTCTCTTAAGTTCTTATGTATGGGGCAGTGATGCTCTGTCTTCTTGGCACTTGGGGGCAGCAGTGGGAGGGCTTCTGGTTTCCTGGCCCCACTGTTGGACCTCCTGAGGGCACCTGGTGTTTTTGGCCACTGTGTGACAGAGTGTTGGACTGGATGGGCCACTGGCCTGATCCAGCAGTGGCTTCTCTGATGTTCTTATGATGGATGGGAGGAGCCAGGCAGATAGGTGGGGGACCCAGGCTGCTCTGCTGTCGCTGAGAGGTGCATTTGACCGGGCAGCAGCCCCAGAGTGGTGGTGGGAGATATATACAGCCTAGAGATCACCCGACTCGAACACCTAACAGGACAGATATGACGCCTAGTCCAACAGGTACACACAGGGCTGAGCTTGGTTTGTCCTGGGGGTGCCGCTGGACTGGAGCTTTACCCTCACTTCTCTCTGTTAACTCTGGCATTTACGTGCTAATTTGCTGCCATCCTTTTATCTTACTGGCCACCTGATCCAATTTCAGCTCTGCATAAGGCTCTCTGTGTGAAACAAAGTTTGAGTCTGGTGGCACCTTTAAGACCAGCAAAGTTTAATTCTGAGTAGGAGCTTTCATGTGCATGCACACTTCATCCATGTATTTGAAGAAGTGTGCATGCACACAAAAGCCTATACCCAGAACCAATGTTCTCTCTAAGCTGTGGAGTCCTGTGAGCAAAAATTCTACTTTCTGAGCTACTGGAGTTAAAGTTGTGACTGAGCAATTTGGCTGCTGCATATATAAGTTTGCTCTGGAGCCATCCTTCCTGAGCTAAGACAAAAATGTGTGAGCACTGGAGGCTAAAAAACTGTGAGCTAGCTCACACTAACTCAGCTTAGAGGGAACACTGTCCAGAACTAAACTTTGTTGTTCTTTAAGGTGCCCCTGGACTCAAACTTTGTTCTATTGCTTCAGACCAACATGGCTACTCACCTGGATCTATGTAAAACACATATCCTTATTTACAATAATATTCAGAAGGCTAATCTATGTAAACTTTGTTTCCTGAGGAGGGTCTTCTGAAGTGAATGGAACTCGTACCAGGAAGAGCCTTCTCAGGATCAGAGTCAGAACCCCTTTATTTATTTATTGCAGTTATATTCCGCCCTGTCCCACAGTGGGTTCATGTTTCTTCATATGGAAACGTCACACCTGTAAACAAACTGAAGCTAGCAATTGCAATTAAATGTGTGGCAAACAAAGGAAGGGTTACACTCATTTAACCTGTTTGGTGTAGTGGTTAAGAGCGGCAGACTCTAATCTGTGAGAACCAGGTTTGATTCCCCACTCCTCCACATGCAGCTGCTGGTGTGACCTTGAGTCAGTCATACGTTCTTTCAGAGCTGTTCTCTCAAGGGCAGTTCCTGGGAGAGGTCTCTCAGCCCCACCTACCTCACTGGGTGTCTGCTGTGGGGAGGGAAAGGGATTGTACGCTGCTCTGAGATTCCTTTGAGTAGTGAAGGGTGGGGTAGAAATCCAGTCTCCTCCTCCCCCGTCTTCTTGTTTTGCAAACAAAGGAAGGGTTACACTTTGTACAAGTGATTAATGCATCAAAACTACAGGGATTGCCCTTAGATCAATTAGCCCTAAACTAACAGGGGAGATGACATGCAACTATTTGTGAGTCATTAATGGTATATATAGTAACCTTCCATTGCTCAAGATATAATCCAGGGCAAACCTGGTGAACAGGGAAAAGAGGCCTGTTGACTCTTGTGTCTAATTCTGATCTACTCAGCAGCCCAGCAATCTGTCCTACAGATCAGACCCCAAACTAGTCCGCAGTTCCTTTTCCTTATCTCTGAGTGGGATGTAGATATTCTCTCTCCTCATCTTCCAAGTGACTTTGCTTAGTCACCTTACCAGGGAAGGGAAAGGGCGTGCAAAAATCAGAATACCGCGTATGCTTCAGGCAAATGTAAGAAAGGGGTGAAAGTAGGGGAACAAAAAAAAATAAGACAGAGATGGAAGTATGGAGATTACCTACCAATTACCCAACTCCAATCATACCCTGAATAAATGTTTGTTGGTCTTAAAGGTACCACTGGACTCTTTGTTCTACCAACTCCCGTCAGTTGAAACTCCCCTGTTCCTAAACTCCTGTTCCCAATTTTTTTGTATTCCATACCACAAAAAGGACCAAAACAATAAACTAGACTTGAATAGGATATAGCTTAACTAGAAGGAATTTATGGATAATTAAATAGCACCCTGGGTTCGTCAAACCTCAGATAATTTATATGTTTACAGAGACCATCCATATTATTTATTTATTTCGGCTTTTAATCTGCTCTCCCCCAGTAAACCAGGCTCAGAGCAGTGCACAACACAGTCATAAAACATCAATTAAAATCAGGTTAAAAGCAATAGCAAACAAAAATACAGCTAGAGATGGCACAAAGAGCCAATAATGCCATTATCTCACAGAAGGGGAGGGGGGTGGGAGTGCCAGAATGGAACCGTTGCTGTCCTCAACCAAACACCTGGTGGAGTAGCTCTGTCTTGCAGGCCCTGCGGGACTGTCACAGGTCCCGCAGGGCATGGATTTTGTTTGGCAGAGGGTTCCACCAGGTTGGAGCCAGGGCAGAGAAGGCCCTGGCTTTGGTCGAGGACAGATGCACATCCCTAGGGCCGGGGATCACCAACAGATTTTGATCAGCAGAGCACATCACTCTTCAGGTGGCATACCAGGAGAGACAGTCCCAAAGGTACATAGGCCCCTGCCCATTAAGGGTCTTGAAGGTCAATTCCATTACCCAGTACAGCATCCAGTTCAGGGAAGGCACAACACATCAGGAGACAAGTTGTCCTTGAGCACACCCTGGCATTCCTGGAAGCAGGAGGCTGGCTGTGATCTTGTACCATTTTTTTGTTAGATGGCATCTGGGCAGGAGATGCTTCTGGCAGAGTCAATTTAATTGGTGGGTGATGGAATTAGCACAGAATCACAGAGATGGCAGAACTGAAAAGGATGGTTTTGGAACTGGAGTTCTTGAGCCCAGGCTCTTCTGTCCAGGGTTACAGAATCACTGCAGTGTTCATGGCTTCACTGAAATCTCTCCGCTGTGAGTTTGGGCTTGAGAATTAAGACGTGCTGTTATGCAGTTTACATCCACCAGGTCGCAGTGGGCAGCTGCAGTTTCACAGGATGCAAGCCACTGGACATTCACCTTGTTAAACTGTTTTATTGTGATGAGTTTACTTTTCACAGGGCAATCTACTTGCTGTTTGCTTTGCAATATCTTGGGTTGGATCCAGCACTAAATTTGGGCTTATGCTAGATTTCCTGTGCAAACACAAACACAAGAAAAAGACTGATAGCAGCTTGTGCTAAGTAAAACTTATTGTATGCTCACTTGCGTTGCTCCTGGCACAAGACCATGAGAAACCAATTTCTGGACACTATAATATTCTAGGAATAAGGCCCGTTGTGGAAATAAATACAACGGGCTCTAGAAAGAGGCTCTGGGAGAGTGCCGCAGCCTTGGGCACTCAGTGTCATTTTGCTGTGGCAACCTCAGCAGGGTATAATGACACAGAGTCCACCATTTTCTCCAGGGGAAGATCTCTGCCATCTGAAGAGCAGTTGTAATTCGGCGTGATCTCCATCCCTCCCCTGGAGATTGGCAACAATGGTTCCCCATGAGGGATCGGGTAGTTTGGAGGGTGGAGTCTATGGCATTGAACCTGTCTGAGGTCCCACCCCTGCTGAAACCTCACCCTCTCCAGGCTCCACCCCTCCAATCTCCAGGTATTTCCCAATCTGGAGTTGGCAATCCTATCTCCCTCCCAGCCACCATCAGTGTATCGTTATCTGCCCCCTGGCTTCAGCTTCCCATCTCCTCCCTCCTCCCTCCTAGAGAGCAGTTGTAATTCTGAGCTCCAGCCCCCACCTGGAGATTGGCAACAATAGTTTCCCATGAGGAAATGGCTGCCTTGGAGGGTGAAGTCTATGGCACTGTACCTGTCTGAGATCCCACCCCTCCTCCAGTCTCACCGTCTCCAGGCTCCATCCCTCAAGTCTCCAGGAATTTTCCACCTGGAGTTGACAACCCTATCTCCTTCCCAGCCAATCATTAACCTCAGTCTTCAACTTTCCATCTCTCCCCCCCCTGCAGCCTCCACCGTGCTCTGAAGCCCTGACTGTTATGTCACATTGGCTGTCATGGGGGGCCATCTCAGCAGGGTATAAGGACACAGAGACCACCATTTTCTCGAGGGGAACTGATCTCTGCCATCTGGAGAGTACTTGTAATTCTGAGTGATCTCCAGCCCTCGCCTGAAGATTGGCAACCATAGTTCCCCTGGAGGAAAAGTAGTCTTTCTCTGCAGTGAGGACCAAAGCAGCTTACTTCATTCTCCTCTCCCCCTTTTGACTTGCACAACAACCCTGTGAGGTAGGTTAGGCTTAAAGTCTGTGATTGACCCAAAATCACTCAGCCAGAACCTGGGTCTAGCAGATCCTGCTCTGAAGGGCTGACTGCTACACCTAGGGAAGCCAACCTCCAGGTGGAGCCTGAAGATCACCAGGTATCACAATTGAACTCCAAACAACAGATCTCCCCCCCCCCCGAGAAAATGACTGCTTTGGAGGGTGGCCTCTATGGCATTCTGTTCAGCTGAGGCCTGTCCCCTAGTCAGGAGTGGGGGGGGGGGGGATGGAAGGACTCAGCAGGGTATGATGCCATAGGGTCTACCTTCCAAAGCAGCCATTTTCTCCAGGGGACTGATCTCTGTCATCTGGAGATCAATTGTAACAGTGGGAGATCTCCAGGTCCCACCTGGAGATTTGCAACCCTAGGGGAAAAGTCAGCCGCACAGCAGGGGGTTGAAGAGAATGGTTTGATGGTTGCTGGCCCACCTCATTAGCCAGCCAGCCATGGTGGAGCTAAGCAGGAGAGAGAGCCATTTTCACAGTTTATTCTGACAGGAAATTGGGCAAACTGGCAGTGGTCGGGGGAGGGGGTTATGCTAAAAGTCCATTGTCTTTTTACTGACAGAAGCAGGCCACTGAGGAGACAGTTAGACCCACCTGGCATTGGCAGAGGAGAAGAGTGGACCCAGCACCCAGTCCATCCCCTTCGCCAGCTCCCTCCAGACTGAGGCCGAGACACTGGCCGGCGGCTCTGTGGGTGGGACTGAGGCAATGCAGCAAGGGAATGCAGCCAGTGGCCAGGGACCCCTTTTGAGTGGCAGTTCTTGCAGCCAGCTGATTTTGGTGCCCCATGGAATCTTGCCACTTGAAAACAGCTTTATAATATAGGAGAGATAGGGAGGACAGCAGTAGAATTAGGCTGCGGCCACACGGCCCCTTTAATCCGGGAGGGATCCCGGATTTAAAGGGGCCGCATTTTTCTGTTTACACATCCCAACCCCGGCGGCCGCAGCGGGAACGGCCGCCCCTGCCAGCCGCCCGCCCGCCCCAACGCCTCCCCCCCTCCCCTTACCGGAGCACACCCAGGCGGCTGTTCCCTCCATGTGCTCCGGCGACGGCTGGCAAGGGGCTCCTCTTGCCCGAGGCTCATTGGGCGCGCCACGAGGCTGGGCTGCCCGAGTGATTGACAGGCTGGCTGGTGGCGGCGGGAACGGCGGCGGAGGCGGCCGCAGCAGCAGCAGAAGAAGCGGCGGTGGCAGCCAAGGACCCGCCAGCCGCCTGGTGAGTCTGGGGTTGTTTTTTTTCCCCCTTTTACACTTGGGCCAAGTGTAAAAGGGGGGGGGGGAATGGCGGGGGGGGCATCTGGACAGCCCTGCTCTCTCAATGCTTGCGAGAGAGGGCTGTCCAGATACCTCAAATGTGGGTTCCTCCCGCAACACCCGGGAAAACACTTGATTTTCCCGGGGTCGTAAAATGTGGGAGGAACCCGCATTTAAGCCCGCTTAAGCGCGGGACTTGGGGCAGGCCGTGTGGTCGGCCCCTTTAAATGCGGGAGGAAATAGACCTTCCTCCCGCATTTAATGCCCATGTGGCCGCAGCCTTACACAAGATCTTGTGGAAGCAGGAATGCACTAGGTCCATTTATGTTTCAGTTTGCACATTGCTGGATGTCCAAGCCTTTGATTAGCCCTCCTAAAAAGTTATTACAGGCCTTTAAAAAATAATAAATTCAGTTCGTTTGGATACCAAATGTAAGAGAAATCAAGCGATGGCCTTGCAGGTGTGAACTAGTCTGTTCAAAATCCTGCCCAGGGAACTTTGTTTAAATGAGTATGTGCCTCCTTCCCCCCCACCCCCAAGACGGTTACATAAAAACGTACCTGTTTGTTGGTGTTTTTGCTCACTCAGCTCAGATGTGTGTTCTTAAACTACAGCCTGCTCTTCTATAAACTTTTGTTATTGCAGGAATTACTATCACCAGGGTGTTTATCGATGCTTGTGTCCAGTCTGGTCACACAGGAGAAACCGTGTGCTGCGGTTGAATTTATATTAAGTGTGTTTCTGTGCTAATGTAACCTTAGTTACTCCACACCAAGTTTACACCACAGCTAAGATAGACTCCCACATGCCTGGCTGACTTCTCCGTTGAGATTGGTTGCCATAACCAACGGAGCAGCCCTCACGAATGGTCAGAGTCTAAAAGGCTTTCACAGAGCTATTACAGAATTTTGTGTACTCAACAAAACAAAGTTCTTTACTATGTGAAACCAGACTCATTGGTTAGAAATTTGTGCAAATCTAGGACATTTTTCCATGCTTGCAAATTGCCTATACATCGTCCCCTTTGCATGATGCATCATGATTCGTCATGCAAAGGTTTGATGTATTTTAGAAAGCAACAGCAGGGCAAAGAGAAAGATAAGACTGTAAGAAGGCCAATGTCAGGATCCCCGAGCTTGACAGTCAATAAGATTCACGACAGTGGTGGAAGTAGAGCCCACAAGAAATCTTGGCAGTAGGAGAATCTCAAAGACATGCTGAAGTTCCCCACCCTGGTTCTCGACTATATATTGCCAGTTTCTCCAGATACATCACTGTAAACATGAAAGCTACAAACGTGCTTTGTAAAAAAAATTAAAATGGGGGGACTGAAATAATGAAGACAACCAGTTCTGTGCAAAGATAGCAGGTTTGTGATTGCATGGTACATTTGCAGATGAAATGGATTCAGCAGCTGAGCTGTTGCTTGTAATTGGGTTTTTATGGATCTATCCAGGAAGACGTCACTAGAAATGACTTAATTCATGTATTGTAGGTGTAGGACAGCTTTGTGAGGGGCACACAAATCAATGGATTAAGCATAAGGTGGATCCATTCCGGCATAAATAGCTTCAAATTAGCAGGGGCCAAAATACAAGTCAGTATAGTTGGTGGATCAATTACAGCCTTATAGTTTTAATGTGGTGTGTTAGCAGAGCATGTGCCGAAAGGCCAAGTCTGCACTGGGCCACACTCCCCTGATTAAAGTGGTTTGTCTTTGTTTGTTTAAGGCAGCTGAGAATGGAGCGACTGGTGTGGAACTGGATCTCGAATTCACTGCCGATGGTGTTCCTATCCTGATGCATGATGAAACAGTTGACAGGACCACCGATGGGTCTGGAAGCTTACGTGACTTGACCTTTGCTGAGGTCAGAAAATTTAATCCAGCTGCTAAACACAGATTATGGTAGGTGAGCCATTTGTGTGACACTTATTTCTGTAAATACAGTATTTCCAGAGTTAAATAGGCCTTTTCTCTTGGCTTCTGTACAACCGTATGTATGTATACATGAATTCAAGTTCCATAGAAGCCAGGAAAATCTACTCTCAAAAATTTGCATGGAGGGATTGGAGCCCTAATTTTTTTTTCTTACATCGGATCTCAGTGGGGTAACTCCAGAATAAGCAGTTGTAAAAGTGCAACATTATGGATCCACAGCAAAACAATGATCTATATTAGATTAGTTTAAGTATTTGGGGAAAACACATCCTTTCTTCTAGAAGTTAAGGGCTAAGTTATGTTGGGGTCAATGATTCCCAACATTTTTTTTAATGGTCAACAACAATAGCATGGGTTTTTTTCCTACCTTTTCTATTTTGCAGTTTTCCCTGATAAAAATTTCCCTCTCACTATGAATTCCAGTAAGGGAAAAAAATACGTGCTCCTGGAACCTGTCTTTTCCTTGTTGAGTATCACTAAAGCTCGTGGAAGAGGGGGAGAAATGTTTATTGGGGACCTTGTATCAGACAACAGAATTAATTCCAGTCCTCTCTCCCCAGCAGCACTGCCTTAACTAAGAGCAATCCTAAACAGGTCTACTCTGAATTCTGCTAAGGTCTATTCAATGGGGCTTACTCCCCGAAAAGTGTTCTTAGGACTGCACTGTGAATCAGGCCTGTCTAGGGCTAGTTTTTAAATCTTTAAGGGATGGGAGAACTGACCACAGATTCCCTAAAGTAAGGTGTGAGTTGTCCCTTCATTCTTTTTTTTAAATTTTATTTATTGTCTTCTCAAAGCACAATACCACCAGTATCAAAAAAAGTTCATAAAATACATATTTTGTTGGCAGCATATGGAGAAATATTAAAAAGTGCTTAAACACATCAACAGAGGCTCTAGCACACAGAGAGGAGAGAACTATAAAGACAACAACAACCACAGCAGCTCCCAATGACACCAGTAACTTCTAATTTTTTCTACTGGTCATTATTTATCCACTGGTGTGGCACCCATTTGCCACCCCACCAAACCCGGCAAGTCAATGTACTTTTGAAGTTACAGCCTTCAGGAAAAACTGTCCTCCACCATTAAAGATATTAATTTCAAAGTCATTTATGGGCCAAGGAGATTCTACAGTTTTTATAAATTTCCCTGAAGTCCCTTTTAAAGGTGTCAGTGTCAAACCTTAAAAGTTCTTTTTTCCCTGTAGACCTACAGGAGTCCGCATCTTTATTGTTAGCATCACCTGAAGGACTTGCACACGAGACAAGTGAGTTGGAAGGAGAACAACCCAAGTCTCCCCCTGGCAGTGGGCAGTTTATTTTTAAACATACACAGACTTACACGCCACGCCCTTAGGTTGCTGCGTCAGCGTTCAGTAGACGGGTCAATCATGGAATCCACATGAGGAGGAGGAGATAAGGAGGAGATGGGACAACTGTCTCAGGAGCTTGTTGTTTGCAGTAGTTTCAATGGGGCAACACTCATTGTGTAACAGGAATACACATAAATGGGAGACATATGTCTCGAGAGTATACTGTTTGCAGGAGGGTTTATACAATGCTCATTGTATAGAAGGGAGGGTGGGAGAAGCATGGACTTTGACCCGGCTAGCACTCCAGTCTCAGATCTTCCCTACAATCACCGGCAGAGGTGCTTTGGTTCTCGCTTTGTATAAGAGACTCCCGTGAGGTCTTGTCAGCTTCAGCAGGAAATGTTCTGCTGCTAACCACTGATTCCCCCTTCGATGCCTCATCTTTTTTTTTTTTTTGAAATTTTTGATTGCATTTTTTACCCTACACCTACATTAAAAAAACTACATACTATCCTACCCTAAGGTATACAGAAAATGTGTTCGTAATGCTAATAATACTAACATCATTAGTTACTGAAAAGCTAAATTATTTCTTGGCATACATTGTTAATTCATTCTTGCTGTTTACAAACAAAAATTTAAGGTTAGACCTTTGAACCACATACAGCAGAGGAAACAATCTAAATAATAAATTTTAAGATTACAAGGCTTGGTGTGTTATTACAGCAGACAAAAAACATTTATAAAACTATTTCTCCTTTGATTCTCTTCCTTTCTTCTTCTCTTTCTTCTTTTTAGGGGCAGCTGCCCCTTTCTTAGAGTCCGAGTCTTCTCCATCTTCAATTTCTGAGCTTTCAAATCCATACATACTCTCCTGCTCTGCCAGTGAATCGTCTGGTTCAGTCTCTGTTTTCTTCTTGTTGTGCTTTTCCAAAAACAATCTTGCTTGTTCGATGGAGTCAATTTTAAATTTCTTATCTTTGTAGCTGAACATCAGTCCCTCCGGGATGTCCCATCTGTAAGAAATAGTCTCTGACTGCAACCATAAAGCCAAACTCCTATAAACTTTCCTTCTCTTTCTTATTTCAAATGGAATGTCTTTTAAAACTTTGATTTCTTCTTCCTGTATCTTCAGAACAGTTCCATTCGTGGCTTTTAACACCACATCCCTGGTTGATAAATGGGAGACATATGTCTCGAGAGTATACTGTTTGAGGAGGGTTTATACAATGCTCATAGTGTAGAAGGGAGGGGGGGAGAAGCATGGCCTTTGACCCGGCTAGCACTCCAGTCTCAGATCTTCCCTACATCCCACTCTTTTTTGTTTTTTAATGCAAGGGGGGGTGTCCAGCCCAGGTCTCTGTATCAGATCTCTCATTCGATGTGTCGTCAAAGAGATCTGTCCAGAACCTGGTCTGTGGGTCGCCGAAAGTTATCATGGGGTAGGCTAAGTTCTTTGGGGTAGCTAACCGGCAAAGTTGACACAGGCTAGAGAGACATTGTAAACCACAGCAAAATACAATTCCCAATACAGCAAACAACACACAATATTGAATAATCTGGCCTAACCACCTAGTGGGGATCCAGCTCCAGAGAGCTGCCCACCAGGCAGGCAGGATATCTTGTTTGATGGACTCTGCCAGGGCATGTAGATTCTGGATTTGACGATGGACCGCCTTGGAGTTGTCAGTGAGATTGAAGCAACACATACCGTCCAGTTCCTCACAACCATGATGGTGTAACTTGAGCAAATAGTCAATTGCTGCGCGGTTCTGCAACGTGGCTTAGAGAAGGAGTTTGTTGGCAGCTGGCTTGCAGCTCCCCCCAGGGGGAGGGAGAGCAAGCAAAGGCAAAACAGAATGGTGAGAGTAGAATTAACAGTTATAACCACACAAATTGCAGCAAAAAGATTCTCTGGGGTCTGTTCCTTTCCCTGCTCCGGCAGGAGGAGCTGTGCTCTGTTGGTGGTCTGCTTGACAGCTCCCCAGGTTATTGGAGGTGCCCTCTGCCAGGTCTGCCAGGACTGGAACGGGCGCTGTGCTTCTGACAGGCTGATATTCGTCACCTCGGGCAGGGGGTTGGAACTGTTGATGCTGCGCCATGCCATGACTGGGGTGAACACACTTTGCAGGAACCCACAGTGGACCTGTTGGAGACAAAACAGAATACCCTCTTCCCCAGGTTAGCAAAGGGACCAGACCCAGCCAGAGGATGGGGCAAAGGTGGACCAGACCGAAAATGTCGGTCAAAAAGCAGTTTGTGAGGCATGATCAGCTCCAGAGGTAACATTAAGCTGATTAACAGTAAATAAAACTCAGGCCACGGCCTGTTGGTAAGCAGGGGGAAATTCCCCTGTTTTTATTTGTTTAGATCGGCTACAGGGTACAGATTGCATCAGAGTAAAGTGAGGAGGGGGGAAATGATAAGCAGTTTCCCCCACAAAGTCAGCCAGAGCAATTTGCCATTTCACCCCTTGGAGGGGTTACATGGATAACAATAGGTGTCAATAGAAACATGCAGAAACAATGTGCTGTGCTTCAGAGAGAGAGAAAGTTTAAAATCGGCTTTCAGAGCACAAACATTCTGAGGACAAACCAGGTGATTTTCAGTGGAATCAGAGAATAGCAAGTGTACAGCAGCATCAGCTTGAGAATTGCCCTCAGTGAGAGACCCAGAAAGGGAACTGTGACTTCTAATGTGGGCAACAAAAAACTTCTGAGTGCAGCTAGCTTAGCTAACAGCTTTTGCAAAGTGAGAAACAAGCTAAACAGATTAGAGTCTATGCGCAGAGCCAGGTGAGCTCCTAGAAGAGAGAGAATTAAGCAGCTTCACTACATACAGTGAATCAGAAATGAGATTAGGAGATACAACAGAAGAAGTTTCAAAATCTTGCTTAGAAAAATGAAAAACGATTATTACTAAATCTTGTCCAGCACGTTCTAAGACGCGCTGCCTGCCCTGTGAACAGAGCAGAGATACCAAGGTTAGGGGCTTGGAAAAGTGAGCTGGGGAACCAAGGGATGAGCCAGACAAAAGGATTTGAGGGCTGTGTCAACAAAATACTGACAAAGAGAGTAGGTGAATTTAGCATGCCTTGAGGAAGGACAGTCCACTGAAAGCGTCATTTAACACTGGGACTGTGAGTGCAAAGCACTGCTGGTCTGGTGGATGCAGAGGAATCGTAAAGAAGCAATCTTTCAAATCAATAATAAACAGTTGGAAATCAGCTGGAATTAAATTTGGGTTGGGCGTGCCACATTGCAGGGAGCCCATGGGCTGAATGCAAGCGTTCACTGCTCTCAGATCATGCAGAAGTCGCCATTTACCACTTTTCTTTTTTATGACAAAAACAGGGGTGTTCCAAGGACTAGAGGAAATCTCAATATGGCCTGCAGCTAACTGCTCATTCACTAAACTTTCCAGAGCAGTGAGCTTATCCTGTGGCAGTGGCCATTGATCCACCCATATTGGGGTGTCTGTGAGCCAGTGCAAGGGTAGGGCAGTGGAGTTAGCCATCAAAAGTTAAAGTGGCTCCAAGCCGGAAAAGTAAGTCTCTGCCCCAAAGATTTACATGGACTGGCAACACAAAAGGGCGCAGTTGAACACGAGTCTCAGAATTTTGAAGAGAAAAGGTGATAAACGCTGCGCTTTGGCGAGCTGCCTGGCGTCCTCCCACGCCCCACACACTGGGGCACATTTCCAGAGGCCACTCAGGGGGCCACTGATCCTCACCAATGACCGTAACGTCAGCACCGGTGTCCAAGATTCCCTTAAAGGGACGTCCTTGGAGCAAAAAGGTTTGCTGAGGTCTCTTCTCAGTGACAGTGGCGGTTAGGCCGAGAAGTGCTCCCTCAGGGCCAGGCGATCCCCCTCCACCTGTGGACGAAACACAGGGGAGGAAGATCAACTGGGCTGGGACACTGCCGGGTGGAAGGGTTTGGGGCATATTGGTCCACAACTGAATGAAAATTTGCCCTGTGTGATTAGAATCGATGAGCCCAGGCACAATAAAAAGTCCTTGCTTCGCTGCTGAGGAGCGGGGTAAGACAAGACCCACAGTGTTTAATGGTGGTGGTCCTGCTACTTGGGAAGCAACAACTAAAACTTCATTGGGGTATTTGAACTGAACCTCCTCCTTTACAATGAGATCAATCCCTGGGGTCTCATTGGGGAGTCTTGGGCTTAAGTGAGGTTCAGTTCCTGGGAAGTCTCTGTTTGAACCGGGGCCAGAGACGGGCCCGATTGGTAGTTTCCCAAACGACAGTCTCTGGCCCAGTGAAAGCCTTTTCTGCATTTTGGACACTTAGTTTTAGGCTTTGCACCCTGGCTTGAAGAATTCTGACCACATCCCCGCCTGGCACCCCCACCCGGGTCCCGACATTCTGCCCGAAAATGTCCCGTTCTCCCGCAATTGAAACACTTTCCTTGGGGCTTTTGGCCTTTCTGAAGTGCTGCTGCTAATAAACCAGCCTGATGAGCAGGCCCCCCAACATCTTGACATGCCTGAATGATTTCTGAAAGACTGAGATTCCTTCCGAGACCCTGTATAACCTGGCGGCACTCGGCAGTTGCATTTTCCTTGGCCAATGTTGTGGCCGTTGGCGTCCTGTTGACCAGTATAGTGAACAGGACAGAGACTTAACATCTCAGTAAGATCTTCCAAATCAGCGTTCCCACGCTCCAGTTCTGTCTCAAGGACCTGGCGGACCAGGTTCCCTGGGCGGTTGGCTGGTCCCCTGGTTGAATTACAAGTGGGGGCCATTGGAGCTGAAGGCTGTCCAGCTGGAGGACTGGGAACAGTGGGCAATGGGGCGGCCACCTGACAGACCGAATAAGGGGGAGGGTTGTCAGTTAATTTCATTTTTTCCTGCATCTCTACTTCTCTACTTCATTTTTCTCTACTTCATCTCTACTTCATTTTTTCCTGCATCTCTACTGCATTTTCTATGCATCTCTACTGCATGTCGAGCCTGACGCCAGACATACAGCATCTCCACTGCTGCCCTCGGGGGGGAGTGAAGAACCTTTCCAATTTTTTCCCATTGGTATAGTTGTAGAGATCCCTCAAGAGGATACCAGGGGCACTCTTTTTCGATGATTTTCAAAAGAGTCTGTATTTGAGACAGGGTTGCAGACCCGCCACAAGCCTGTATCAAATACCTAAGTTCCTTTGCATGCTGCTTTTGGGGGAGTGTTAAAGTTCCCCCCATACTCACCAGTTGATGGGGTCGTGGAGTCCCGACGACGCAAACGAGTGCACTCAAGGGGCCTATGCCAGGCGCTGGTGAGTCGTAGTGTGACCCTCTCACATGTCCCTGTTCGGGCGCCAGATGAAGGACTTGCACACGAGACAAGTGAGTTGGAAGGAGAACAACCCAAGTCTCCCCCTGGCAGTGGGCAGTTTATTTTTAAACATACACAGACTTACACGCCACACCCTTAGGTTGCTGCGTCAGCGTTCAGTAGACGGGTCAATCATGGAATCCACATGAGGAGGAGGAGATAAGGAGGAGATGGGACAACTGTCTCAGGAGCTTGTTGTTTGCAGTAGTTTCAATGGGGCAACACTCATTGTGTAACAGGAATACACATAAATGGGAGACATATGTCTCGAGAGTATACTGTTTGCAGGAGGGTTTATACAATGCTCATTGTATAGAAGGGAGGGGGGGAGAAGCATGGACTTTGACCCGGCTAGCACTCCAGTCTCAGATCTTCCCTACAATCACCGGCAGAGGTGCTTTGGTTCTCGCTTTGTATAAGAGACTCCCGTGAGGTCTTGTCGGCTTCAGCAGGAAATGTTCTGCTGCTAACCACTGATTCCCCCTTCGATGCCTCATCTTTTTTTTTTTTTTTTGAAATTTTTTATTGCATTTTTTACCCTACACCTACATTAAAAAAACTACATACTATCCTACCCTAAGGTATACAGAAAATGTGTTCGTAATGCTAATAATACTAACATCATTAGTTACTGAAAAGCTAAATTATTTCTTGGCATACATTGTTAATTCATTCTTGCTGTTTACAAACAAAAATTTAAGGTTAGACCTTTGAACCACATACAGCAGAGGAAACAATCTAAATAATAAATTTTAAGATTACAAGGCTTGGTGTGTTATTACAGCAGACAAAAAACATTTATAAAACTATTTCTCCTTTGATTCTCTTCCTTTCTTCTCTTTCTTCTTTTTAGGGGCAGCTGCCCCTTTCTTAGAGTCCGAGTCTTCTCCATCTTCAATTTCTGAGCTTTCAAATCCATACATACTCTCCTGCTCTGCCAGTGAATCGTCTGGTTCAGTCTCTGTTTTCTTCTTGTTGTGCTTTTCCAAAAACAATCTTGCTTGTTCGATGGAGTCAATTTTAAATTTCTTATCTTTGTAGCTGAACATCAGTCCCTCCGGGATGTCCCATCTGTAAGAAATAGTCTCTGACTGCAACCATAAAGCCAAACTCCTATAAACTTTCCTTCTCTTTCTTATTTCAAATGGAATGTCTTTTAAAACTTTGATTTCTTCTTCCTGTATCTTCAGAACAGTTCCATTCGTGGCTTTTAACACCACATCCCTGGTTGATCTTTTTGAGAATCTCACCACAATTTCACCTGGCAGTTTCTTCTTTTTAACATATTCTGGATATGTCCTGTAGGTCATATCCATCTCGCTTTGAATTGTTGCTGCTTGCCATCCTGTCACAGGTGCCAATGCTTCACAATATTTTCTTAAGATTCTCTCCTTTTGACTCAGGAACGTTCTGAAATCTCAAGAAGTAGTTTGATCGGTCCATTTGAAGCTTTAATACGTTGTCACTTTGAAGAGATTTTTCTTTTTCAATTTTCTGCAGTCTTGAATCATTTTTTTCAACCGCTGTTTTGACATCCAGGAGGTCCTGCTGGAGCCTTTCCTGTTTTCTATTTGACTCTCTCATTTCAGTTTGCATCGTCTCCAGTTTAGTGTTGATTGAAACCAGTTGGTCCACTAGGGGTCGCAGTGCCGCCGTCAATGCTGCATTCAGCTCAGTTCCACCTTTTAAAGTAGGAAGCGAACTTCCGAGCCTTGGAGAAGCTCTCCCCGCCATTTCATCCCGCAGTCGCCGATTGTTTACAGTTAGATAAGAGATCTCAAAGGGGACCTTCTCGATTTATCACACTGATGCCTTTCGCAAGCTCTTCCTCTGCTCCATGTGATCCAACACTCCAACGCATTTATAACGCCTCCAAAACAGCAGCAGGACCGTGGGAAAGTCTCAGAGTAAGTTACGAGGGAGGGGGTGGGGGGATCCGATCCTCCTAGCCCACCCCTTAACGCTTCATATCAAAAGATCAGGAGATTCACGATTCAGCCATTGCGTATCTGGTAGCCCCTCACCTCTCCGCTCTACATTTTCTGCAGCTTCACGGCAGCGCTTCCAGTAGCCCGAGGGCTTCCTCCAGCAGATGAACCTCTAGGGGTAAAAGGGAGCCTCAATTCCGCGATCGCCACCGCAGGGAGAGGCTACCTTCAAGCACCCCAGGCAGGAACCCTTTCCTAGGCTCCCTGGGGGTCCGGCACCAGTCCGGAACCCCTTCAACCTGCCGAGAGCGGGTTGCCTCTCCTGCAGTTGCAGAGAGAAGCGCCCACCATTAAAGTGCCTGAAACCGAAAGTCCGATGCCTCATCTTTATTGGCAGCTGCATAATTGAAATTAACACCTTTGATGGAGTAGAAGTAGCTATTGACTAATTAGGGTTTTAAGCAATGCTCCCTCTAAGCTATGAAGTCCTGTGAGCAAAAATTCTACTTTGTAAGCTACTGGCATTAAAGTTGTGAGCGAGCAGTTTGGCTGCTGCATCAATTAGTTTGCTCTGGAGCCATCCTTCCTGAGCAAAGACAAAAATGGGTGAGCCAGAGGCTAAAAAACTGTGAGCTAGCTCACACTAACTCAGCTTAGAGGGAACACTGGTCATGAGATCACTGTAGCCTGTCAGTATCAGGGATGAGGGAAGTCAGATCATCATCATTGGTTCGAGTCTTTGGCTTGCTGTTAGGCAGCTGCCTCCCAGGGATAAATAAATTAAGAGGTTCAGCTGTAGTGTGAAGATGTATTGAGTTTTTCAATTTCTCCAGTGTAGAAACATTTGTTTGTTCTTACAAAGAAGATACTCTAGAACAGGGGTGGGCAAATTGCGGCCCGGGGGCCACATGCAGCCCACCACAGAGTTTTTTGCGGCCTGCCAAGACAGTTGGACACTGTCAGCACCTGAGGAGCTTATTTACATGCAGTCAGATCACACTGTGAAAGAAATGTTTAATGCTGTGGCATTAGTTGACTTCTACAAATCTTTGTCTGCTGAAAAAAATTCCATGTATGAAGAAATTTGCTGGGAAAATATTCTCTATATTTGGGTCTACATATATTTGTGAGCAAAGTTTTTCTTGCATGAAGATCAACAAGAGTAAATATAGACATTAACAGACATTTGACAGACATTAACTTGCACGCTGTGATGAGAATCTCAACAAGCAATCTCACTCCTGATTTCAAAAAAAATGTAGAAAAGTGTAATAGGGTACATTTGTCTCATTAAACTGATTCTAAAATTAAATGTGCTTGCAGCTATAGATGATATGAAATTAGCACAATAAATAAATTGAATAAAACTACCACTATTTTATTTAATTTATATTTATATTTATTGATTTTTATGACAGAATTTATACCTTTTCTGAAATGCAAAGTTAACTAATGAATGCAATCATTTTAAAAGGTGCGGCCCTCCGCTAACCTCCGCTCCCACAAAGCGGCCCTTGAGCCAAAACAATTGCCCACCCCTGCTCTAGAAGAATTCACAGGATATAGCAGTTCTGTTTTTCCTGACAACACTCAATGGTATATATACACATACAGGGGTCCTTTCGTAGAAAAAGATCTCCAGGAGCTCATTAGCATAACTCATTAGCATAACTCATTAGCATATGCCACGTCCCTTGACATCACTGGAAGTGTGTCAGAAAGGGAATGTCAGTTTCTGCCCCATTATACCCTATGGGCCATTGAAATCAATGGCAAAAACTCATAGGGTATATGAGGGACTGGAGGAAAGGGGATTTGAGGGAGAGGCTCCAAACTTGCAGGGTAGCTGCTGGGGCCTCTCCTTGAAATACCCACCAAGTTTCAAGAAGATTGGACCATGGGGTCCAATTCTATGGGCCCCCAAACAGGTTGTCCCATCCCCTCCATTGTTCTCTATGGTGGGAAAAAATGTTAACTTTTTTTCTACCATAGAGAACAGTGGAGGGAATGGGGGCAACCTGTTTGGGGGCCCGTAGAATTGGACCCCCTGGTCCAATCTTTTTGAAACTTGGTGGGTATTTGGGGAAGAGGTCCCAGCAGCTACCCTGCAAGTTTGGAGTCTCTCCCTCAAACCCCCTCCCCTCCAGTCACTTTTAAAGTTTGGCGGCAATTCAGCAGCAGGCTGAATCAGATCAGAGAATCTGATTCGGCCCATGGCTGCCCTTGTGGCCACTCCTGAGCTGGCAGAGCTTTGCTCCGCCTCGCTCCGGCCCCAACAGACCCCTGTACACATACAAATATAGTTGCTAAGTTTCACTTATACTTGTGTACATTTAATTAAGTACAAAACATTCTATAATAAATAACAACAACCATCTCTGTCAGAACAATACAAACTACAGAACAATGGAGAGTAAGAAATGTCCAGTGAAACTTTCCAGATCTGTGTAAATAAGACCACGAGGTCCCAGATGCTTTACAGCCCTCACTGCATCCTAAAAGGACTTCATCAGATCAATAACATCCAGTCAATATGTAGAACCACATCAATAAATGTGTATCTTACTGGCAAGTATGCCAGCAAATAGATCATCTTACCATCCCTCTCCACAAGTACAAAAATTGTAAAGCTTCTCCTCATTAGTTCATTCTAATTGGAAGCCACTGTAAGAAACAAAGAAATCCTTCCATAATTTCTAAAAGTTACCTTTTCTTTCCATTTTTATATTATAACAGTATTAATTCATTTACACTTCCCTAGAAGTTTTTGCAAAGTGGGCGTGTAGCTCAATGTTTTTAGGAGGAGGAAAACCTGCCATCCAAAGTAAGAGCTGCTAACATAACGCCTCAGCTGAAATGTGGCTACAGCCCAATTTAAACTCCCACTTTAGTACGTCTTAAAGTGGCTTCACACCTTATTCTTTATACATTACAATATTTTTACAGAAAACAAGATAAATCATAATTTTGATTTAATCCGTAGGGAAAATAGATTTTAGACAATGTATCCAATAATTTTCTCTCTGCAGCAATATTTTGCTGTATGGGTTCCTTTGTATTTTCACCAGTACTGTGATCACAAAATCATTTTCTGTATGGTTGCAGCGGACAAAATGATCTGTTAAAGGTGCATCAAAGTTTTTATTTATAATTTTACTTTTGTGTTCAGTAATTCTAGTTCTTAATGTTCTCATAGTTGCCCCTACATAATATTTTTGGTGTACATATTGGATTAGATATACTAGTTTGGACGATGAACTGTTACTATAGAATTGTAACTCCCTTTTTAATTTTCCACATGAAATGTTAATTGTTTTTCCTTCCCACACCTGTGCACGACAGATACATTCATGGCAAATTTAAAAAAAACATACATATATGTTTAGTATATGTATAACCCTTCTTTCAATAACAGCATTATGTATTGTATTTTATTACTAATTTTACTTTTGTGTTCAGCAATTCTAGTTCTTAATGTTCTTAGTAGTTCTTAATGTTTTTAATAATTGCCCCTACATAATATTTTGGCATACACATTGGATTAAAAATATGAGTTTGGATGATGAACAGTTACTATAGAATTGTAACTCTTTTTTTAATTTTACAGATGGAATGTTGATTGTTTTTCCTTCCCACATCTGTGCACGACAGGGACATTAATGACATTTGTCGTGGCCTCTTATACTCGTGTCCCTCTTATAAACTTTATGAGCATGTTTTAATTAACATATTGCCTAAATTTGCTGTCCTTCTAAAGCCAATTTTAGACTTTTCGGTATATCTCTGTCCTTATATAAGACAAATAAATAATTAATAAACCTATTAAGTAGTTTGTGCTGATTGAGCCTCAAAAACCACTCCTCCAGACAATTAAATCACTCAACTTCGATACTAGACTTTTCCAAGTTTCGTTCCTGACAGTTAAGCAGACTAGATATCTGAAAGCAGCTGTTAAAATAAGATAAAATAATCAGGAGCCTCTCCCGCAGGTTGTTACTTTGTAGCCATCTCTAGTTGTTCATTCATTCTTGTTTTTTTTCCCCAAGTGAAATCCAGAAATGTAACCGCAGATGTCATGGTAAGATAGTCTGGATAAACTTTGGAGTTTTCTTGCTAGAATTACACCATGACCATTTCACTCTTTCCCTGTAGGAGAGATTACCGTGGGGAAAAAATACCAACACTGAAAGAAGCCGTTTTGGAAAGCATGCATTATGACCTCATCATTTACTTTGACGTCAAGGGCCATGCAGACCAGGTACTGGTTGCTTACAAGAGGCTGACTTCTCTGATCTCCTTGTGAGAAAACACATCCTGGAGTTCTGTCACTCAGCCAGCTCCAAGAGAGATCTCTCGCTCAACAATGTTAATGAGGTTTGCCACAAGAAAAAACACCCAAGATAGCCAGTTTTGTTAATTTTCCAGCTTTGAATAGGGCCAGTGACATCGCATCTGGTATATCCACATTGGCCATTATAGCTTGCTGGACTCTCAAACATCAGTAACTTAAGCTCCCTTTCCTCTGTTTGAGATGCTAGTAATAAAGTCAAAGGCGGGGGGAGCATGATTTCTTTGAGTGGCAGGGGTGGAGTAGGGTAGCTAGTGACAGCCAATTGGTTATGTTGTTGAGAATGCTGGATGCCCTCTACAGTCATGTGTCTCAGGCTCACATAGCCCAGGGCAGCTTTGGGGCTCTTTCAGCATGCAAAAAGCAGCCTTTGCCCCTGAGCTCCCTCAGGTGTGCCTCTTCCAAATGGTAGCAGGTGGATGCCAAACAGTGTGCATTCTTGCATACCTCCCTTGGCCTGCACTTGTGTCTTTATCCATTGGTCCTTGCCCAGTATTTCTTAAGATGCCAACCTTATTTTAGGCTAATTCTGTTGATACGTGTACATGCACAGAACTTTCATGTAATCTGTTCTCTGGCAGGCAGTTGCAGCCCTGAAACAACTCTACCTGGAATATCCTCGGCTATACAACACTAGCATTGTTTGTTCTTTTATGCCAGATGTCGTCTACAAGGTAAAGTTCCATTTGCCAGTGTACATCAATACTTGCCGTAGAAGGAAGGCTTAGCAGGACATAGACCTGAGAACCAGATGGGTGATGGAGAGGCCTTTGTCAGTATACAATACAGCGAAAGCCACAGTAAATTACAAACAAATGAAAAGTCACTGTTTAACACAGAATAAATACAACCAATATAATTGCCCAATATAATCGCCCAACAGGGTCTATATGTGTACTAAACAACCCACAGGTCTATAATCAAAACACATAAGAGTCTCTTGTGCAGAATATCATCAAACAAATACACATGACGAAATGAAGGATCAAAGCCGGCATCTTCGTCTGAAGATCATGTGTGTTTGTTTGACCTGTGGGTTGTTTAGTACACATATAGACCCTGTTGGGCAATTGTATTGGTTGAGGTCATTGTCAGTGCCATCCTACCTGGGTTTAGATCATCAGGACTTGGCATAAAGTTTTTGATTTTGTTGTGAAGGGTGGGGTATAAGTCCAATCTCTTCTTCTTAATTCCAGCCCCTGTTTAATGGCTTTTTGTTGGGACTTTGGCCTGGATGTACACTCTGGAGTTTCCAGTTTGTTGCTACCACTCAGCCACATGAAACAACCATTTGGTGACCTGAACTATTATTATTATTAATATTAATTAATTAATTAATTAATTCCCCGCCCTATCCCACCGTCAAAGCAAGCAACAGGGAGCGAATCCCCAGTCGAGGTTAATGGCTCAACTTTACATTGAATTGGGATAATACTGACCCCGACCTGCCGCTTCGTTTGTCAGGGCAGTCCTTGGAGATGGGCAAACACACGGCTGAAGCTAGTAGGATGTACTTACAGGTCAGTGGCTAATTTCAGACGTCATGTTAAGCCATGGCCTCAGCGGGATGGGTGGGGTATAAATCAAATAAATTAATTAATCAATAAATATTAACCATCATGTAGAATCCAAACCTTGGCTTGAGCATCCAAACATATAACAGGCAAGAGCGCCATATCTGCTCTTTGTCGTCTGTCTTCTCAGCACTCAGATTCATAAATCCATTCCCACCAGTCCAGCGGCTCTTGCTGCCGTGGGAGCCATGAGTCCAGCGGTGGTTTGTCAAGTCAGAACCATCACGTCATCCCACGGGCAGCGCAAAGCATGGTGTCTGATGCTGGTTCCTCAGCCAGTTGCCAATGTTGGATTGTAAATCCCGACATTATGATAAGCTGCCTGGTTGGTTTAGACATCACAAAAATCTGTGGTTTGGAGCATCTGAATGCAGGCCACTGTACTAATTACAGTGAGTTAAGGTATGTCAAGCAAGGATCTGAAATTGTGGTTCTAATGCTGGTTTATTAACCACAGGTGCACACACGCACACACACACACATCTTGGCTTAATCCTGGCTTCTTACTCAGCACTACAGTGCAAGCCAAGATGTTAGCTGTCTCTTGCATGAGGCAAAGGCCAGGTATGTCAAGGCAAACTAGGATTTGATTGTCTGCAAGCCTAAACCTGGTTTCATAAGCTAACAGTAATAAAACATGCCTTTGAGTTATGTTTGACACAAGCCATACACAAGTCCCTTTAACTCTGGTTTGACATCATAGTGCCTCAACAGAGCTCACATATTAAGGGTCGTGGTACAAAACATGGTGTTCTAGCAAACATGGTGTATGCCTTGAGGCCAAAACTTGCTTCCTCTAGAAATTCTATAAATGAAGATAATGAAATGCAAGAGAGAGAGGCCAGAACTTGAGAACACATTTGCAGCTCTCCCCAGAAGTCACCGGCTTTTTTGGTACCGAGACGCACCTCTTGCCTTTTCTCTGCTTGGTCTTCCAGATGAGGCAAGCGGATCGGAATGTTGTGACCGCACTCACTCACAGACCGTGGAGCTTCAGTCACTGGGGAGACGGGAGGCCTCGCTTCAGCTCCTCCTGGAAACACTACTTGGCCCTCGCCCTAGATGTCGCCATGGACTGGAGCATGCACAATTTCCTGTGGCACTTCTGTGGAGTTTCCGCTTTTCTGGTGCAGAAAAACTTCGTTTCGCAGTAAGTGTTTGGCAGCACAAGGTACTCTGGAGTGCAGCCCCACTTATTGTCCTTCTCAAAGGTTTGGAAGTGGGGAAAGAGGCCAAGCAGACCCCAAACTGGGCAAAATCAGTACAGGAACACAGCAGAATGGATGTGGAGCCTTACTTCGTTTAAGTAAGGGATGCTCCACAAATTCTCCTCTTCCTCCCAGAATCCATATTTTGGATTTGTGAATTAACCTGGCCTTGATTTTGAGAAACACACTAGGAATTATGCAGGGATGTGTTTTGATCAGACTGTCCCCCCACACACACACACCATATTTGATAACGATGCCCTTACAGTGCCATCAGGGAATTCCTTACATGTGGTACTTTGCCAATAAGCAGAAACATAAGAAAGAATATTGCCTAAGGGCTGAAAAGCTGGCATGCCATTTGCATTGAGAATGTTTAAAAATAAAGCTGTCTTTAAATTCCAGCCTCACCATGGGCACTCATCCTCCATTTACACCATTTTTCATTCTCCCCCCCCCCCTTTCAGGGAGTATGTGAGGCAGTGGTCTGCCAAAGGAATCCAGGTGGTTGCTTGGACAGTCAACACAATTGCTGAAAAAATGTACTATGAAAACGTCCTCCAGACCAGCTACATCACCGACAGCTTAATCGAAGACTGTGACCCCCACTACTAGCTTTCGGCCTTTACCGGACTCTTCTGGGTTTAGTTTATCAGGCAGACTGATGTTAATCAGCAATGGTGCTTCAAGGGATTCAGATGATCACGGGTGCGCTTGTTTTCTTGGACTGGGCTACAACAATGTAAACTGCCTCCAAAATTTCTCCTTTTGCCATACTAAATAGAGACTTCAAATTACAATCATTTTTGTCCTTGAGAAGGACTGAGTTGCTCAGTGGCGAGAAGAAACGACCCGTGCAGCCCTCCAAGAATCAGACTGGCATTACTGACCTGGCAACAATATATATGTAGGATTTGCAGATTTACTAAGTCAAGCTGCTTATTTGGACTAAGCTGTGATACTAGATCTCTATAAATCGCCCTCGTGACTTGAAGCGTATTAATCAGCCTACCTTAGACAGGAATCAGGAGAGGATGTCTATTGCTTGGAGCCAAGAGCAAGCACTTTCTCCTCACCTGCTCTCTGAAATCTAGGGATTGTGTTTGAAAATAATATAGAGCATCTGATCACTTTGGGGTCCACTGTCAAGGGTGCGTCTACTAAGGGTAGGGCTGCCAAGTCCCCCGGTAGAGCGGGGGAAACACCGATTTTTAAAGCTTTCCCCCGCTTTTCCAAAATTGGCCACCGGGGGGACAAAATGGCTGCCAGCAGGGGAACCTCGGAGCCTGCCCTGGCCAGCCTCTTGAACTTCTTAAAAGGGAAATTTCCCCTTTAAGAGCTGAGCCAGCAAGAGAGCCCCGCCCAGAGATTAAGGCGGGACTAAGCTCTTTCTACTGCGTGCAAGGTTGCTGCTGAGTAAACTGCTCGGGTAAGCTGGGGTCTGCGAGCTCTTTTCCTTCTCTGTCTCTCCCCCTTCCCCTCTTTCTTTTTTCTGTCTGTCTGTCCACTGTGGTTTTGTCAAAGGAATAAACTGTCTCTTCCAAAGAGGTAAACATCACAAGGAGAGGTTGCCTGTAGAAGGTCTGGGAGTGGGATTGTTTAAAATGTCTTGTCGTGGCTGCTTGGGTCCCACCAATCCTCATTTCCCTTCTGCAAATAAAAGTTGGGATTCCTCATTTTTATGCCAATTTTCTGTTTCTTTCAACCGTGTCCCCCCCTCCGGCAGTAAAAATCTGCATTTTTAAAAGCATTTGTACATCAAGTAACCGGTATTTTAAATTAGGGATGGATCCAACTAGCTTTTCTGCTGGTGAAAAGGGGAGGACAAAGGTCCTCTTTAGCCACCAAAAAGCCTATGCTGGGGGGGGGGGGAGAAGTTATGGGACTTACATGGACAACAGCTGGGTGAAACAAGGGCCAGAAATAAAGCCTGGGAATTGGGCAAGAGTAAGTGAAAAAGCTGTCTGTCTGTCTGTCTCTCTCTCTCTCTCTCTCTGTCCCCATCCAGCAGAGGTCTATCAGTGGCTATTATGAGCCACAAGGTCTAAATGGAACCCTTTGTCTGGGGCAGTGATGCTCTGCATTCTTGGTGCTTGGGGGGCAACAGTGGGAGGGCTTCTGGAGTTCTGGCCCCGCTGCTGGACCTCCTGAGGGCACCTGGTATTTTTGGCCACTGTTGTGACACAGAGTGTTGTACTGGATGGGCTGTACTGGATGGGCCGATCCACTGTGGCTTCTCTCCTGTTCTTATGATATGAAAATCATATTTAGCACTTGTGTAGCACTTAGGGCTTCATATTCTGCCGAGCATCTGCTTGACATGCAGGAGGTATCAGCCTCTTCAGCTAAAAAAGGATCAGGTAATAGGTGACATTAAAGATCTCAGCCTGAGACCCTGGAGAGCCACTACCAGTCTGAGTAGTCAATACTGACCTTGATGGACCAATGGCCTGATTCAGTATTAGGAAACTTCATGAGTTCATGTGTCAGCATGTGGAAGCAACATCACAGGATGTGACTTCACAAAATGATGTCACTTCCTTTCTCCTGGCTCCACCCCCAAAGTCTCCTGGCTCCACCCCCAAAGTCCCCAGATATTTCCCAAGTTGGACTTGGCAGCCCTAACTAAGGGGCATGTCCTTAAGGAGCATTAATGCAGAAGCAGGTCCAGGAAACAGTCTATACAACCAATAGGACTAGACAAATGGGTTTTTACTGACACATGCTGGTCTGGAAGGGCAGCCAACGTACTTTAGAGGCCTGTAAGTATTGCCTTCCAAAGTCACATTTGGTGCTAAGGACACAGCTTTTTGATTTTGATCCCAGGGGTCCATACACATGACAACATTTAGGTGAAAATTATTTTTCTTCTAAATCTTTCTAAAGCTGGTCTAAGATTCTAGTGGGTTTTTTTTGGGGGGGGGGGTTAAAACTGGACCCTTCTTGTAGATTTATTCCTGAAATATTTTAGGCTAATCGGTTTCAAAATTACTTTGCCATCTGTAGTCAAAAGATCAATCCAAAATACTATCCTTTGAGTATCAATTTTTACATCATTAGAGTTTCTTGAACTGCATCCTTTTTGCATAGATGGTGTGGGAAATAGGAGAAAAAGTACTCAACCACAGGACAAGTGGAAGTATTAACCAGCTCATAGAATCATAGAATAATGGAGTTGGAAGGGGCCATACAGGCCATCTAGTCCAACGCCCAGCTTAATACAGGATCAGCCTCAGCCTAGAGCATCCTTGACTGCTTAAAGTCAGCCAGGGAGGGGGAACTCGGCACCTCCCTTGGCAGCTGGTTCCACTGTTGAACAACTCTTACTGTAAAGAAGTTTTTCCTAAGATCCAGCCTTAATTTAAACCCATTATCCTCTGCTGCCTACAGGAACAGCTCCCTGCCCTCCTCTAAGTGACAGCCCTTCAGATACTTCAAGAGAGCCATCGTGTCAACCTCCTCCAGACTCAACATCCCCCTCAGCCTTTCCTTATAGGGCTTCTTGGTCTCCAGGAAAAATGAGGTCACAATTTAGAGTGGGTTTTTTTAAAAGCAGAAGTATCTGGGAAAGACTTAAATAAAATTGACCATCAGCTTCCCAGACAGCCACTAGTAGAGATCCAGAATCTGGCTACAGGCATGTTTAAAACTGCCTTTTTCACCTGTGTATTCCAGTGGTGGGAGAGGAACTGAAAGACATTTTTAGGTGACCCCTAGGAATTTGGTGTTAGAATCCAGCTTTTACAAGAAGATATCCATGCAGCAATTGCACAGTTGAGCTGAAAGAAACCCCCCAATTTAGACAGCAGATGCAGTTCCAGCAGCCAGGCACTTCTCGGACTCCTCTTGTTGACAGTCGACCAGGTAACCTGTCTGGGAGGAGTGGCTGGGCCAGCTGGCCATTGATATATAGGGTCATGAGCAAGTGTCAGCCAAGTAACTATTGCAGCTGCCAAAACAGATCTGTTCTGCAGTGGTTTTCCAAAAAAAGATAAGTTGAAGGAGATGAAGAAGGAAACACGAAATGATTTATATTTCCAAATTGTGACATAGTACCAAAAGACGAGGGTTTTTTAAATTCATGTATAATTTCCATTAAAAAATACTGTGATCAGAACAGCAAAAATTCAGTAGTTCAGAGAGAAAGTTATCCCAGATGTCCACAAAACTCTGCTTGGCAAGTCTGGTCAGGAAGAGGTGACACTGACGTGGCCAGGCCACACGCTTCTTCCAGCACGTGGGGGATCCTGGACTTAGGAAAGGGTCGGTGGAAATCAGCAAAAGGATTTCAGTCTCTCAATATATTGCACTGCATTCTCAAAAATCATAATAAATTAAACAGCAACCAGTGGAGAAAGTTTGATTTTTGAAGCAGAATCCTTGCTTTTTAATCCTGTCTTCATCAGCCCATGTTCAGAGTTACGTCAGTTCTTACACAGACTCCCTCCCCCCATTTGGTTGTGCACATCGCCTCTTAGTCCTCGAAAGTGCTTCTTGGTGCTTTTTGCACCTACACTTCGGTGCTTTCATGATCTGAAGTCTTCTTCATCCATTTCCCATTCGGCTTCTTGCCTGGCTCTCAGAGCAAGAGCCAGAGCCTCAGAAACCCCCGGGGTCCCGCTTGGCTGCTCATCCCCTGGAACAGCTGTAGGCAGAAGAGAGACACTGGGTGGCATCCTGCCAGCCTCACGGCTCAAATCTCGTCCAGTTGCTCTCCTCACTGTACTAGCCAAGACCACATGGGTCCCCTGTTCCCTGGTTGTCAAAAGCCCCCACCACTGACTTCTACCCGTGGAGAAGGTGGCAGGAGACAGCCCCACTGACCAGAGATTTGACAGGGCAAAGAAATACCGCTATGAACATTTGCTGGAAGACACCCCCCCTCCCCAAATTTCTCACCAACTATTACATGCAGGGTGTCTGGATAACTCCACCCAGACCTTTATTCATGGGTCTTGGTATTTTCAAAAAGGATGATGAAATGTTAAACCCTGCTGGGCTACGGAAAGGGACGTTACTGCTTTGCAGACATGATTTCCATCGGCACTTCCAACAAATTCTAAAACTTGAACGTGAAGTGCTAACCAAAGCCAGATAAGCCAAGGGTTTTACTGCAGCTCTGCCCATCTGTGCCAGCACACTACTGATCAGATAATAAAAATCAACCCTGTTCCTGTCCTCCAGACACCAGTCTTGACCTTACCAAAGAAAGTAATTTGGAAACGCAATCCAGATGGTCAGCTGTGTTAGTCTGAAGCAGCCGAACAAATTTAGAGTCCAGTGGCACCTTTAAGACCAACCAAGGTTTATTCAAGGTATGAGCTTTCGTGTGCAAGGCACATAAAAGCTCAAAAGCTCATATCTTGAATAAACTTCGGTTGGTCTTAAAGGTGCTACTGGACTCTAAATTTGGAAAGGCAATGTTTCCTGTGCTGGGTTCATTGCTTACCTTGAGAAAAGCTGGTCATTTCAGACTGAGGGGAGAAGCTGGACCTTCTAGGGACGACAGAAGAGCGTGGGGTGAAGCTGTTCATTTCAGCCACTCCTGAAGGCTAAAGGGGAAACAAGGGTAACAGAACCATCGGACAGGCAGAGACCAGTCGTTTCTCATATTTAATACCACACAAAGCACAGGGGTTCTTTTAGGGCAGGTTTTCTTAAAACATTTTTCTTCCATCTCAGCTAAACCATGTCTTTCTGTTAGTGCCAAATTAACTGTATAGTCCCATCTTTGAGTCCGCCTGCATTTCTGCCCAACTATAATAAAAGGTGCCTTGGGGGACTTGAACTTGCATATTTATTGAAGCAAGAGTCAAGCAAAGCAGTGGACTCAGTGATACATGCCAGTGGATCTGAGAGCTGTTCAGATATCTGGAATTCCCATAATTGTGCCTTGGTTTTAATAAGATGCAGACAGTTTTGGAGGAGGTATAAATAGCTGTCAACCAGCTGTTGCACAGATACTACAGTACTGGAGGGAAGCAGAAAGGTCTGTGGTAAGGCTCCCTTGATGGGAGGTAACATTTCACTATCAATTGCAGTTCTGCAAAGGGAAGGAGATGTAGTTCCCCCCCCCCCCGCCAAAGAGAAGCACAGCACTGCTGCAGAAGGACCAAGAAGTGACCACTTCCAGCTGTTTTGTGCTATCGACCTAGGTGAGAGGGGATTATTTATTTATGACACCACAAAATGAACATGCACTTGCTCATGGCTGTACCTCAGCATAAGAGCCTCTTTCCATTGTTCTTGGGGATCTTTCTACGTAGTTGGGTAGTGATGAATACATTTGCTGCCTAGGCCGCTGGTGCACGGATGAGTGTCTCTGCAGGGGGGGGGGAAATAAAAGGGTAAGAATGGCTGTAATATTTCTTGTTGCAGCTCACTGGCTACAACATCCATTATTAATTGCCCATGTAGCTCCATGACACGCCACCTCCTTGGATATCCCCCTGAATGCATGGCTTTGTTGAGATGCTCAAAAGTAAAATCCTAAGCTTGTGATTCCAACATGGGAGGCAAAGTGGAAGCAGGACAGAACAATTTGTGAAGTTTGCAGAGCAGCCTGGACTCCAAATTTCAGTCACTGTTCCATCACCTTCAGTTGGGTTGGGAGGGGGGGGGGAGTGGCCTATGGGGAAGCAGTCAGCTTTGAGCTGCTATGTCTTCCTTGTAGCTCAGTCAGCGGGGTTTCAATATGCTGGAGATAAGGAGAGCCTGGCAGAGAAGGGAGGGGGAGGTTGAAGGAGGAGAGAGAGGACGTACAGGACAGCCAGGGTCCAAGCAGTATCAAATGCCTCTGAGTAGAACTCATAAACTTGGAGGACAACCTTCCAGAAACGGCAAGAATGAAGAACTGCCTGGGAGCAAACACACAAGCGTCGACACTCATAAATCACACCGTACCGGAGATACGATGTCAAGAACAGCATTAAAATCAAAGGCATTGTGTCCACTGCCAAGGCAAGCACCACCAACTATTAATAACAATAGTTTAAGAATTACTGTCCGGGTGCTGCCTGGCATTTGGTGTATTTGTGCAGTTGCCATCTCCACCTGCTGGCAACACCCAGGAAAACACAGGATTCTCTGCCCTACACGCTGTGATTTCCCACAGGCTCAGAACTGGCTGACTACGTGAAGGGTCGTATTGACAGAGTGAAGCAAGGGGGCCAGAGGAGCTAGCAGCAATCGGGGCTGGCTAGCAATAGGGCTAGCTCACCGCAAAGGACTGGATAGCAGAACATCAATCAGCAAGCAGAATGATGCTCTAGCACAGGGGTGGCCAACCTGTGGCTCGGGAGCCCCATGCGGCTCTTTCACACATATTGTGCGGCTCCTGGCAGGGCAGCTGGGGAAGCAAAGGGGAGGCATGCTTTTTCTCTCTTTCTCCCTTCCTTCCTTCCTTCCTTCCCTCCTCCCTCCCATCTATTTGCTTTCCTAGTTTCTCTCTCTCTCTTTCTTATAACTGGTTTTCCTCGTTTGTTTTTATTTTTGGCAGTCCCATTTAACGTTAATAAAAAGCAAATTTGCATATTTTTAAAAATAAAAACGTGTGTGTGATATTTGTTCCTGTCTTGCGGCTCTCAGACATCTCTATGTGGCTCTTACGTTTATTCTATGTGGCTCTTACATTAAGCAAGGTTGGCCACCCCTGCTCTAGCAGCACGTCTGACAGTGAATGCAAGGAAGAGTGTGTGTCAGGCCCCACCCTCCCCAGAGAACAGGGCTCAGGTCTTGAAAGAGGTCATAACTCAACTACAGGGTTGGAACGCTCCCTGTTGTCTCAGGACCTGGTGCTCTGGATGGCTCTGCCTCCAATTTAGAGTACAAATGGGAAAAGATGGCCCTGTCTCTTGATAGTCTTCCTGATTATTTGTGTGTGTGCGGGGGTTTCTCCAGGTATTCTTGGGTGGGGGGGCTGCCTCCTGGACCTATGCCCCTTTGCCCAAGTCTCTGTAACAAGGAGAGGCCAGAGTACAAGTATGGACTTACGCTGATCTTTCTACATCAGTTACTTATTTTGCTTTTTTTTTAAATCCCACCTGAAGTGCACCATGCAGTGCAGAAGGTTTCTGAGAGAACCCAATCAGTAAAGCCAATGTGTTTAGAATTGTTGTCCAAGTAACAAGTACAAACTAAATTACTCCTGGGAATCTTCTTGTGGGTTCTAGAGCCCGGTTCACCCCGTTTTTCCAAAGCAGTATGGGCAACACTCAACTAAAGAGTTAGCAGCCAAGTTCCATTATCTGAACAGGTTTCTTTCTGCTTGCAAGGAGGGCAATTCCCCAAATTGCAGAAGGAAAAGCACAGACTCTGCCTGCGTGTGCAAAGCTACATGCTGGACTTGTGTGTGCCCTTCGTATTCCCCAGGACAGTTCAAGAGCCTTTGTGCTCCCCTCCTGCTGCCCACATTCGTAGAGAACAAAGCTCCTTGCAGAAGCCAGCATTCTGAAAACTAACCTCTGGCCGCTCTCCAGGACCTGGGAGTCTAGGTGCTTGAAGCGCACGCAATTTCTTCAGCAAAAACATCTTATCCTTGCCTTCCTACAAAACAAGACAACATTTCAGTATTAGTTTCTAATTCTAGTCAAGGCAGGATTTGATACTCTTTGAAGTTGGGCAGACTCCGGGGGACGGCGGAGGACAGGAGGGCCTGGAGTGATGTGGTCCATGGGGTCGCGAAGAGTTAGACTCAACTGTGCGACTAAATAACAAAAACAAAAATCCCATTTATCCTTCCTCTAACAGTAGAAAATTGACATTCGGGGCCCTCAGGTAGGCTGCTCCCACGTGGGGGCGATTCCCCATTTCGTTCTCACTACTGCCGCAAATGCTTGTTTGGGGAAAACTGCAGCAGAGCCAGGGAAAACCTGGAAGGGTGACAGTGATGCAGAACTCTCCTCAAAACACCCAGGGCAAGAGCTCTGGCTGGAAGTGCCCTCCCTTCCCTTCCCTTCCCTTGCGATGAGGCAGACCAACCAGACTGGAACTCCCAACAGTAAATAGATGGGCAGAAACCTCTTAGACCAGGGCTGGCCACAGCAGACAGACTGGAAGGTCCGTCTTCCCCACCCAGCAGATGCCCAGAGGCCCAAGAACACCTGGAGCAGATAACATGGGCTCCACAAGGACAGAAAAGCCACATCACCCGCCTGCCTCTTCTGACATGCAGAGCAGAAAGGGGGCTCTGTGGTCTCTTCAGATTCTCATTGGTCGGCCTCATCCAGCAGGCAGAAATGAAGAGCAATTCCCAGGAGTGCCGGGGGGGGGGGGGGGATTTCAGTTGGCTTGAAGACCTGGTTAACAACCACCTAGACAGGACTCAGTGTGAGACTTCTGCTCAAAGTAGTCAAGGATCAGATCTTTGTTGATGAAACACAGTTCTTTATTTCCAATCTCTACATTGGTACAGCTTCTCGGATTATTGTCAGAGATAACGCATATGACAGAAGCAGGTCTATTATACCTTTCAGAACAGTTTGAATTACCCATAAGTAGCCAATCACTAAAGGGGAAAAACGGCGGGCAAAAAGGGTCTCTGGCCGTTTGCTTCCCACAGGAAAGAAAGTGAGGTGTTAAGTTGTAAATTTCCCTTCCCAAACCAGACCCCTTAGATGTTACCAGTTCACATAACAATCGCTGGCCTCGAGGCTTTCGCACGTTGATAAGAGATGGGACCTGTCCTCCCTTGCAGTCCCAGCCGGGATGAATGGAATGCGGAGGCAGGAGTGTGAGAGGCCCATTGTTCCCATACTTTGAAGTTGTCATCCTCCCGGGCTGACAGTTACACAAACCAGGCCTGGTCAGGGTCATAAACCTGGGGTTATATAGATCACATACATACTGGCCAAAGTGAGGGGTTACATAGAGGAGGGGGGCAACTACATGGCAGGTGCTATAGAAACATACATGGCAATAGAAATCATAGCAGCAAGGCAGAAATCATAGCAGCAAGCAATAGAAATACTTTGTCTGAATCAGCAGATTCTGACACTCAGGTCAGCAACTAGACTTCCAGTTTCCTAGAGGGCCACTGTGGAAGACCAAGTCAGGCACTGAAGACTTTCAGTTCTCCAAAATGGTCTGCCGGCAGCTCTTGCTGCCTTTCATTCTAGGCCCCCTTTTTACTCTTGGGTTGGCAATTAAAGGGCCAAGCAGCAGCTTTCAGAGGGCACATTTTCACCCCAGACAGTCCAGCTGCCAAACCCTTCCTTTGGCAAAATAAACATCACCTATGGTAGTGTTAAGTTCCACTTCTGCATTCTTAAATGGTGGGAAAGTCAGCTCTCTGACTCAAACAGAGCGCCAATCACACAGACAGACAGGGAGGCGTAGTGGTTAAGAGCAGGGGAATCTAATCTGGAGAACTGAGTTTGATTCCGCGCTCCTCATTGTCATGAAGCTTGCTGGGTGACCTTGAGCAAGTCACAGTTCTCTCAGAACTCTCTCAGCCCCACATACCTCACAAGGGGTGGAGAGTGGAAGAGAAGGCAATTGTAAGCCACTTTGAGACTCCTTAGAGAAAAGCAAGGCATAAAAATCCACTCTTCTTCCAGTCAGAAATCATAATTTGCAATGCTTCTGTGCATTTTGAAAAGAGCAAGAGTCCAGTAGAACCTTAAAGACTAACAATTTGTGGCGGGATATGAGCTTTTGCGAGTCACTGCTCACTTCTTCAGATACTGTGCGTTTTGAATCAGGGCCAGAGAGGAGGGGTTCCAGCCACGGTACATCTACTACTGGAATCCTCCCGCCATTTGTGCAGAGGAGGGGGGAACTGAATGAGCAGCAAAACATCCTTTCGCTGGGAGGGGCTCATTCTCTTCCCTTTGTACAGAAACAAAAGTATGCTGCACCATCGCACAAACGATCCGTAACAACACAGCAGGACACTTACATTAATTATCTGCTCTTGTAGCAGTTTAACCATTATTTTCCGTCCGTCTAGGATTTGCCAGTAAAGGTATGTGATCATTCTAGAACAGAACAAAGAGGTCCCAGTCAGCTCATTACTTACAAGCGAGATATGTCCTTCTCCTTCTAACTGATAAGTTTTTTTTAAAAAAATCACAGGATTTTAACAGACATCCTTACATTGTTTATGTAGAAAAGATGTTTGGGAAACATTCGTTTCCATACCAGTCATGTACAGGATTTGAAAGAGGGATGTTGCTTCCCCCATTTTTATAGGTGTCTATTTCAACAGGCAATCTCTTTCCCTGAACACTTAATTGGACTTGACATCTTTCAGAGACTGGCTGATCGTTCTCTTGTTAAACATACTGCTGATAAAGAGTCCAAGACGGTCACTAGTATTCTATCAGTGGGAGCTAATAGTTAGGAGATGGTCTCTTGATAGCTGGATACCTGCATTTGAGACGTCAGAGAAGGAGTCACACTCTCTACTGGGGGGGGGGGAGGGGCAGAGAGATAGCAGAAATAGACGTCTGAAAATCACAATGGCCAGGGAGAGAAAAAGAGTGTTAGCTGAAATTACTGGGGGGGTGGGGGGAGTACAAACTTGGGAAAGGCTCCAAGTTGCTTCCTGGGATATCTGCTGTCTTGCAGAAGGGCCGGTTTGCCAGCAGCTATGTCTACATGGGCCATTGGCTTTATTTACTACCATACAATAGTAGGTTAAGCCTCCTGTAAAGGAAACTAAAATCCAGCAGTGCTGCTCCTAGTTCTTGGGAGTGTGGATTATGTAAAGACAAGGAGGGGACCCGTGATACTTGCGGGGGTGGGGGGAGAGAAGGAGCTCCACCAAGTGGAGGAACCACCCACAGGTGAGTCTTCTCCCCTCCATCCCCCCCCCCCCCGCTGCCATGGCAGGCCTGAGCGCCCAAGAGGTGCTCAGCCTGCTGCTTCTCCCCCCCCCCCCGCCATCCCCCGGCTGCTGTGGCCAGCCAAGAACCTCTTGGGCGCTCAGGCCCGCCGCTTCTCTCCCCCCCCCCCAGCTGCCGAGGCGGGCCTGAGCACCCAAGAGGAGCTCCGGCCCACCGCTTCTCCTCCACACACACATGTCCCCCGGCTACCATGGTGGGCCCACTCAGCCCACTGCTTCCCCCCCTCGGGCACCAGCGAGGCCTGAGCAGCTCTCGCCAGGCCCACCGCTTCTCCCCTCCGGCAGTGAGGCTTACATGCCTCCTAACCGCCGGGCCACCCCAGTTCCCTAAGCGTTCCTTGCACATGCACAGGGAACGCTTTTACTTTTCAGGGGATTTAAATATCCCTGAATATTTTTTTAAACTTTTCAGATTTTTCTGCACATGGGGGGTGTGCCCCCCGTGTGTAGGAAAATCTCCCTGCCCCCCAAGTGCCCCCTCGCGCAGATTTAGATATCCGCACGGAGGGGGCCACTTCAGAATTAGTATATAGACAAGTGGAGACCCACAAGAGACTTGCGGGGAGGGGGCATTTCCCCCATCTCACCGGGCCCACCGCTCACCCCCTTCCCCCCACAGGCTTCCAGCAGTAGAATACTCGTGGGGGGGGGGCAGGTGAGCCTCTCTCTCCTCCCTCCCCGAAAACAGTGGTGGCGGCTGCGCACCGAGCCTCCCCTCCTCACTCAACCTTCCCTTCCCAAAAATCGGCGGTGGCGGCCGCATGCCAAGCCTCCTCCCCTCCTTCTCCCTCTCCACCTCCCCCCCCCTTCCCAAAAATCGGCAACGGCGGCCATGCACCAAGCCTCCTCTTCCCCCTCCCTCCCCGGAAATCGGCGGTGGCCGTGTGCCGAGCCTCCTCTCCTCCCTCCCTCCTCTCTCCCCCCTCCCTTCTCAAAAATTGGCAGCAGCGGCCATGCGCCGAGCCTCCTCCCCTCCCTCCCCGAAAACAGCGGTGGCGGCAAGGTCCGCCACCCGCCAAGCCCTCCCCGCAGCCAAAGCATTCTCTGCGCCTGCACAGAGAATGCTTTTACTTTTGAGGGGATTTAAATATCCCCCCAAAAGTTTTTTTAACATTTAGGATTTTTCTGCACACGGGGGGAGTGCCCCCCATTTGTAGAACCCCCCCTCCCCCCAAGTGCCCCCCCACATGGATTTAGGTATCTGCACGGGGTGGGCATTTCACTATTAGTATATAGATATCTATCATAGAAATTTTGCTTGCTTGCTTTCATCCATAAAAGTTGGGTCGCCTTTCAAACACCATTGTCAAAGGAACAACAACGCAACGGACACTCACAACACAATGACTGAAAGGATGAAGAAGAAATGCACACTTTCAAACAGATTGTGGTAAATCCACACAATCCACAGTGAGTTGGGGTAAGTGGCCAGGATGGCTATCCAGCCAGAAATTGCTGCAAAGATAGTCTCCAGGCCTCGGAATGGACCACACGTTTCGGAAGGCTTCATTCTGGGAAAATAGGCAAAAAGACACTTCAGAAAGACATTCATATCTTTTGACCACAGGACTTCAGTGTGAATAGCACTCATGAGGCAGCACTGCCATACCTGAAGCCCTCGGTGTAAATAATTTCATCAACTTTTTTTAGAGATTTTAATAGCGATTATAATAAGTAACTTTTCCCAGCAAGTCAGAAAAAAGGGCCAAGAATGTATTGGTGGTGGTGGAAAGTGCCATCAAGCAGCAGCCAACTTATGGCGACCCTGGAGGGTTCTCGAGACATTCAGAGGTGGCCCCTGGACTTCCTTGGTGGGCTCCCATCCAAATGCTACCCAGGGCTTAGCTTCTGAGGTCTGATATGATTCTGTCTAACCTGGTCCATGGAGGTCAGGGCAAGAAAACATTGCAGCTGGCAATGCCTCTTCGACCTTGAATTCCCACTGGCTGGACCCAGACTATATTTGCCATTAGCAGAAGGCGCTTTTGTCAGTGGAATGGAGCTCCCCTCTCCCTCCCCCACTGCAGGGAACTGATCTCCCCAAAATGCTGGTTCGGTGGAACAGGAGATTATTCTGCAAAATTCAGTAGGAGGTGGTTTCGCTGACAGAAGTGCCTCTGGTTAACCAAACCAGAAGCTGAAAGGGGAAGGAGCCTCTTGTTACCTCCAGACAATGACTGCTATCACAGAGAGGACGCCAGTAAAGGATGGGAAAAACAGCAGGAAAATGAAGAGGGTGTTCATCTGAGCAGCTCTCCAGGCTTTGCGAGGTGGCTGACAGTTCATCATCAGACTGACCTGCAGGAGGAGGGGATGGAGAAGACTAGAATCCCCAGACAGGCACGGCAGGTTAAGAAAGTCCCACTCAACCTATCGGAGGTGCCAAGGAGTTCACTTTAGCCCACAAGCTCAAGAGCGCATGTTGGCACTGCAGTGACAGGGAACCATCGTTCCCTTCATTTTGTCTTCATTTACCCCACAAACAGCAAAATATCTGCAGACTGTCTTGAAAGGCTGTTCCTGCTACTGCAGACCACAGTTGCAGGTGCCGATTCCGCACAAGTGCTTTGCTTCCCTTTCCTCCCGGGTTTAATTGGTCCGAATCAGTGTGTGCGTTTCCACATTACAGGAATCTGACCCAGGTTCATGCCGGTTCTTCATTTCTGCATCTCTCCTTGCCCCGAATCTTGAGCCCCCGCCCATCTCCCCCCTCTTTTAAAAAAAATGTAGGCAGAGTTTCGTTATGATGTCATGACACAACAAAGTCATGATTGGTTAAGGTTTTTCATAATTCCCGGGAAAGTACATCATGCACCCACCCCTTCCCCCCCTTTTTTAAACGTAGGCGAAGTTTAACGTAGGCGGACCTCCATGCTGCCATTACTGCATCATGTTATCACTTTCGCCATTTGGAAATGCCCACGAAACGAAAAAAAAGCTTGCACCAGGGTTGGAGGGGAAATGGAGGTTGGGAAAGGGATGGGAAATGGAGGGGGAACATGCAACACAACACATGTAACCCCTGCAAAAATTGTGTCCACACACCATGCCACCCGCAATACATTGGCCCTGCAAAAAGTGTTAACCACACAAAGATGGATCAATGTCGTGTCGTGTTGTTGTAATGCAAGGGGGGGGGGGACAAAAAACCCAGCTCACGCTGCACCTCAAAGCCATTAATACATATTTTTATAGTGGCATGACTCAGGCATGACTTTTGTGCAAACAATGCAACACAGAAATGTGGAGACATCAACAACACATGTAACCCCTGCAAAAATTATGTCCACGCCACCCGCAATACATTGGCCCCACAAAAAATTTTTAACCACACAACGGTGGATCAATGTCGTGTTGTGTTGCTGTAACGCAACGTGTTGCTGTAACATAAGGGGGGAACAAAAAAATCCCCGCTCGCGCCAGGGCGGGAAAGGGGAGGGAAAGAAGTAGGGGCGTTAAATAGGTGGAGCAAGAAACCCCAATTTCGGAGACCCCCACTTGAATTCACTCCCGTGGCAAAAAAAAACCCCTGAAAATCCCGGAAACAGAAGATCCGGGGAAACCGAGGATTACATTTGGGCCAACTGCAGACCCAGAGCAACAAGTGGGGAACTGTTGCTCTACCCCGGATTTTATCAGGGAGTGACGCCGGGGCAACAACTAGTGCGGAATCGGCCAGAGTCTTCCAAAGTTCTGCCTAGCTGCCTTCTGCAAAGAAGACCCCTTGCTCAGCTAGCTTCCCTTAAGACAGATAGGCATCATGTATTCTAGCTAAGAGTGAAAAAGCTGCTAGGTTCTTAGAGGTTACACGAAAAGCAGGGTACCTTTTTCACATAAAATATGATGAAGAATGATATTATCTGAATGGCTGGAATTAGAGGCGAGAAGAAAATGCCAATCCTGTGGAGAAGAAAACAGGAGTAAATCAAACTCAACGTGGCAGTGTAAGCAGAAAACTTCCCCCTTTGCTTGTTGGTGAGCAATCCTTTATGTACATTTTTATGGTAATGCCATTTCGTCAGAGCAAACTATCCTTTAAGCTTCCAGGACAAAGGTCTCTTTGTCTCTCTCCTTGTTGCCATTGACTAATTTAAGAGCTGATCGAAGCAAAAACAAAGCCAAACTAAATCTGATATGAACAATCTAAAAATAATTCAAGTACCCCCACTGCACGCTCCCTCCCACCCCCCGGGTTGTTAAATGTTACTATGAACAGTTGAATCACAATAATACTTAGTCATTCCTATTACTGTAACTGAGATGCCTCTGGACACAGATTGTATTGTACTGAGTTGCTCAGATTTATGTCAGTTAACTTTCTTAACCTGCAACAGTTTTGGCATATTTGTTCAATAGTAATCTGAAATTAAACTGCTGAAATAGAATTTTGTGTTTTAAAAGGTCCTGTTGAACAGCAGAAAAAAATCTAGCACTCTACAGAGCCAAAAGTGTCTATTCATGAGCATACAGGTTTGGCTTTGAGTGGCAACCCCGAAGGAAGCCAGAGTCTCTGATTTGCCGCATCTAAGCCAAGCTCATGTGCTCACAGAAAGCTCCTACTAGATCCCCAGAGAGAGGCCCTGCACACACAAGCCATTTTAGAGGAAAATGCCAAGTAAAACTCTCATCTCCTGGCATTCTGAGCACCAACCCCCCCCCCAAACCCTCTGAGGGTTACTTGCCAAGGTCATTTCAGAGCCTGTTAATTAGTTCACACAGGTCAGGTGGGAATCTGGTATGGAAGGAGAAACTCCCTCTCACCACAGAAAGTTCCATGGAGACAGCCTTGCAATTGGTAGGAAAGGTCAGGAGATTATGACTGGCATATCTTATAGACTACAGAAAACAGTTTGGGTCCAGTGGCACCTTTAAGACCAACAAAGTTTTACTCAGGGTGTGAAGAAATGCATTTTTCCTTTGGTGGTTTGAAATGAACAAAACCTTCACTCTGAGTTTTAAAAGTGATTTTTTCTCTTGGCAGAGAACAGGCAGGGAAAGGGAAGTCAGTCCAATTGCTTTCCAGACTTACCTCAGCCCACCTTCATACAAACTCTAATAGATCTAGATAATGGGATGTTAAAGTTCTCTCTCCTCCCCACCCTGCCTCCTCTTCAAGCAGGGAACAGAGATTTGGCGGTGTTAAATACTAGAGAGACTTCAGGAAGGAAATTTCTGAAGATGTCAGGAAAAGCTTCCTTGACCTGGCCTGACCAGGTCAGTGGGAGGGGAAAGGAGAGGTGATTAAACTCAGAGGAGCAAGGAGGGAACTCTCTTCGGTGCTGAGTCCATCAGAGCAGACAAAACTCTTAACTGAGGTCTGGAGGAGGCAGCCATTTAACCATGTGCTGTCCTGGAGAGCTGGAGGAAACTCCAAGGTAATGGTGGAAGCTCTGTAGAGATCTATAACATCCTAAGCCAGGGGTGGCCAAACTTGCTTAACATAAGAGCCGCACAGAATAAACGTCAGATGTTTGCAAGCCGCAAGACATGAACAAATATTACACGTTTTTATTGAAAATATGCAAATTTGCTTGTTATTAACATTAAATGAACTACCAAAAATAAAAACAAATTGGGTTGAAACTGATATTGGTAATCATATTTATTTATCCAATAATATTTGGGGGGGGGGCTTTGAAAATGCATTTAAAATTAAAGTTGCTTTCTTTCTCTGCTCCCCCCTACCTCAAGCATACCCAGGGAGGCCTTTGTTATTTTGTGTGCATTATGACCCCACTGAACTATATGCCTTGCTTTAATAACTTTTCTTGAATTTTTTCAATAAAGCTTTTTTGCTTAATTTTTGTGGGAGTTGCTGGGGAACGACCTGAAGCAACCCGGGCCAGAGTTTGGCTGCTCTGCTGCCCCAAGGCAGGATCAGCCTTGGCACAAGGTGCCTCAGCCAAGACCCAGCAGTACTTTACTGTCCCCTGGGAAAGCCCTTTCTCCTGCCGTGTCAAGGCCCATGGTTAGTAAATGGCTCTGTCTGAGCAGCCACAGCAGGACTTGGAGGAGGCAACGCACCAGCCATCCCAGATGAGAAAAAGGGGCAGATGTCTGTCTGGGTGTGTGAAGAAAATGCAGTTTAAATACAAACTAAATTACTCCTGGGAATCTTCTTGTGGGTTTTGGGAATCTTCTTGTTGGGTATCCTCTTGTGGGCTTGAGTGCCCAAGTGCCCAAGTGCAAGAAAGGGGGGGGGGGGAACCCCATAGGGACGATCAGATGGCCCTAACTTGCAATCATTGCAAGAGAGGGCTGTCGGCAAAATCCCGGGTTCAAAGAGCAACTCCCGGAAAAATACTTGATTTTCCCGGGGTTGGAAAACGCGCTAGGAACCCAGGAGTGAGCCCACTTTGGTGCGGGAGTAGCCGCGGCCAGTCTGGTCAGTCCCTTTAAATCCGGGAGGAAACAGCAGTGATTCTCACTTTAAAGGGCCGTGTGACCACGGCCTGAAACAACCCCTGTAGGGACTTTTTTTCATAACTCTGGAGCCACACAAGGGTATTCTGAGATCACACAGCTCCAAATTATTTATCTAACACGGGCTGTTTCAGCTCAGGAAAACACCATGCAAGGGAAGGCAGGAATCTCTCCTCACACCACAGACAGTAGAAATAGGATAACGACCAGTGTGGATACCAGAAATTATGATGTCTTCCTTGATTTCCCTTGAACTGTGGGTCTTAATGAAGTGAAAAATGGCTACAAATCAGCTAGATACTAAAAGAGCAATCCTAAACAGGTCTACTCAGAATCCTACTCAAGTCTGTCCAATGGCGATTACTCCTAGGGAAGTATTTTATGATCACATGTAAATGTGGAAAATGCTCAGGATTTGGTGGGTTTCAAATAATTCCCTTATTTTTGCGTAGTGGAAGGGTTAAAGTGGTTTTGGTGGCCCTGGCTGTTGTCTTCAGTCAGGGACACAGATCTGGCTGTTTCCCTCGTTGAGCTGCCTGAGAAAGGGATGCTGTTTCTAGGCAGTTTCTAGCCGATGCCCTACTGATGAAGCATCAAAACCTAGAGGTCAGTTCCAGGTTAGACTGTCTATCACTAAACTTCAAAAGAATAGGAACTAATTAGACAGTTATTGTTTGTATTTGGATAGCCTGTTTAAGGACAGCTATACCCCACATCTCATAAGTAGCACATTTCAGAAAATTTCTCAAGCAGTTATTACTAAAATCTTCTAAATGTAAAGATCTGTCACTTACCATGCCAATGTCTGAGCATAGATCAAATCCAAAACATTTCGAGCAATGTCAAACTCTGGCACACCAAGTCGTTTGCAGCATTTTGTGCCAATGATTCTGGAAAAATACCATAAAATCATTTTAATCACAAACCTTTTGATCTGCCAGCACACTTCATTCAAATACTTTAATATATTTTACTTATATAGTGAGACGAAAAGAGTCATCATCACCTCCATTTTGTCTAGTGGTTCACCATGATCTAACACTCCAATCTCCCCTTCCCAATCAGAAGGATCCTTTAAATGTGGGGGATGGAGGATAAGAAACCCAGTAACTGATCTCCAAAATATAGTTACAAGAGTAAACACACTCTGGTAGCCGGGAGATTAAGAACTCTCCCATTGTAGTACCATAAACGAAAGCACCCAAAGGATCATTTGAATCACACTGAGACTCATTTGCTTACCTTCGTGCAAATTCACCAAAGAAAGATCCCAGTAAGCAACAGATGAATTCAGCCACAATGAGCCTGTATATATCTTGGCCAACCAGAGTTTCCCAGCACTAGTTTAAAAAAAAAATGGCAGGGAGAGGAAAAGTCAGAAAATACACAGCCAGCTGCTCTTTCCTCTGGATGCATAAGCATGGGGGGGGGGGGGGAGTTTAAGAAAGCAGATGCCGATGAAAAGTGGAGACCCCTGTAGCTGAGGGGAAGAATGTATTTGATATGGCACAGGCTATGGGCCTGGACAAGCCACCTGACTCCCCTAGTGGACCACATGGCAAACTGTAGGATTCCCGGGTAGACTGATTTTTGCTCGAGTGGCATGTTCGAAGGGTCACCAAAACCCAGTACATTCTTTTTTTCAGGTCCTGTGGGGGACTGAATGGAGGTTTATTTCTCACAAAATACTGGAGGAAGAGGTAGACCAGTGGTAGACCACCTCAGACTGCAGGTGAAGGCTCCTGTCATGGAATGCTCAAAACACTACAACAGCATGTAAAAAAATAAGCGTCTCAGGGCGAGGGATAGCCTAGATTCTCTTTCCCCAACACCTAGTTTTTAATGTTATGACTTGGTTTTGTTTTTTTCAGAGGAATACGATTCCAAATTGCATTACATTCTACTATTCATTATGTTACATTACAATCTACTATTCTAATCTGATAATAACAATAATGGTAGTTTGGTATGATGGTAGATTGGGATGCATTTCTCTGGTCTGGGGTCAAGGGAGATAACTCTACACAGCCAGTCACTCCACCTCAAAGAAGAAGATGCTGTAAGGTCACCTCCATGCTTGAGAGGAGATGGGTGGAGCGTCATGGCAGGGTCTTGGTTAATTGCTCTCAGCATTCCACAGTTAAGGATACATCTGCCCATCAGTCTCCAATGTTGACATATTTACTGCTCACCCTCTACCTATACGTATGGACTGGTACTTTCAGTTTCATTGTATCTGAAGAAGTGTGCGTGGACACGAAAGCTCACACCTTGAATAAAACTTTGTTGGTCTGAAAGGTGTCACTGGACTCAAACTTTGTTCTGCAGCTTCAGACCAACAGGGCTGCCCACCTGGATTTGTTTTCATATGTGGTTGTCATGAGTCTATTCATCTGAATTTCCTTACACAACTGATACACACAGATTAAACACTGTGTAAATTTAACAGGAAAAAATCGGCACCAACAGACCATGGTGCAAAAACTATGACTACTGGATTTGATTCCCACATGGGAGTACGGAAATCAAAAATGGGGATTTTCAAGTTAAAATGGTGGTGCTGTGAAATTCGTTAGTGCCTCTAATTAAGATGCACAGTAGTACAGAAACGAGATCAGAACTGCACCTTTACTTCTGACGCAGCCACAATGTTAAGCCAGTAGTAGCAGAGGATCCCAATTATTGATATTTTCAGGATAATATTCCTACAAAGCAATTAACGGCAATTAGGATTAAGTAAAGGAAAAACCCAGACATTGACAAAAAAAACTCTGTTCTAAACTGTTCTAAACAAGAACACAGGCAACAATAGAACTGACAGTGCTCTGAGCTACACTCAACCCTTCTTGCTTAGTGGACAGCATAGGCATCAACTTCAGGGGGGCTGGGGAGTTGGAGCCCCCCCCCCCCGAACTTTTCCAAGAGGTCCTGAGCCTCCCCCAGAGACAATAGCCTGTGATGTCTCTGGCCCAGCCCCAGCTCCCCCCCCCCCCCCCGGGGAAATTGGAAAGTCTACGCCCTTGACAGATTACATGGATTTCATAGTCTTCATTTTCAGTGCTGGGGATGGGGGGGGAATGGTTTGTCTTTACTGCAAGAAGTATCAGATTGCTATTAAGGAGAGAAACAAATACCATAAATCTCTCCACAGTGATTTAAAACAGTTTAGGAATGGATCTAACGTAGGGTATGTCCAAAACCAAGCAGGACAGAGGGAGTCCCTGTGTTAGACCTTCCTCCTAAGCCAATTTATGAACCTTCCACTTGCTACCTTTTATTAAAAACAGGGAGGGAAAGGTAGTCCATACCTGCCAATAGAGGTGTAGATTTGGTGCTTAGGATACCTGAATTTCTCCACAAAGCCAAAGAAAGAATAGAAGAAAGGCACCATGTGATTGAGCAGGCCGACGACAACCGGCAAGACCAGCGTGACAGCTTCGCTTTCCAGCTCTGTTTTATCACCTTTCAGAAACAGCTACAAAGAGACAAGGGGGGGCGGGAGGACAACCAACCTGCAGTCATTCTCCTTTTGTTTCTTCGCAGTAATTTAAGTTATTGACAAATTCATTATAGAAACAAAACTTGTACAGCCAGAATTTAACAGAATCCACTCCACTTATATGATCAAGCCACTGGGTAATGGTAAGTACGCCAGATGAGGATGCAGAACCATGCCTTTAAAAGCCAGTCTGCTTCAATCACAGGTAAGGGGGGGGCAGTACAGTTTAAAGCAGGGGGTCCCAAACCTTTCTGAGTCTGCATGCACATTTGGAATTCTGACATGGCACGGTGGGGGTGCAGAAACAAAACGGCTGCTAATACGTGAACAACACATGCCCTGTGCTGGACGGCCCATGCTAGCCTGATCTTGTCAGATCTTAGAAGCTAAGCAGGCTCTGCCCTGGTTAGAACTGGGATGGGAAACGAGCAACGAAGTCCAGGATTGCTGTGCAGAGACAGGCCATGGCAAAACCATCTCTGTTCAGCTCGTCTTGAAAACCCTACACGGTCACCATGAGTCCGCCTGTGACTTGACAGCACTTTACACCACATGTGAACACAAGAAGGGGGAAAATATGTACACAGAACGGAACCGCTGGCTCTTACTTCTAAGTTAGCCATGGAGAAGAAGTAGATGCCAGCACAGGAAGCCACTGCAGCCCCCAAGGAGGCAAGCCAGGCAGCCAGATGAATGGAGAGCTTCGCAATCCTCTGGCCCACAGAGAGCTTCAGCACTTCCGCATTCACTTCAGAGAGGGTTTCCTGGAATCAGACAGTGGCTTATTAGCTCCTCGAGGGTTCATTTCAAAAGCTCCTCTTCCTCAGATTAAAAAGAGGCCATGATGTCACAGAGAAGGCCTGGGGCTCTAACAAGGAAGGCTTCTTCTTTATACGAGCAACTTAAAGCAAACACCTGACGTGCCACCAGGCTCCATTCTCCTGCCCAAGAGCATCCACTGGGCAGGCAGGATATCAGTCCACACGTAGCTTAGACTCACCACCTCCAGTCACCTCACAAATACAAATCAAGAGCCACCCCCCCCCCCAAAACCCCCCCCGACACAATAAAAGAGTAATACAATTGTGTTTTAAAATACCATCACATCATACCATTGCCATATACATCTAACATTAAAAATTAAAACCAAGCTCCACACAATCCAATCTATTAGGTTGGCTTCAGGTTATTGGGTTGGACCCAGCCGAGGAGTTTACAGAGTTCACACTTGGCAGAGTGAATCATTCCCCAAGCCACCCCCACCATTTGTCCCAAGACACCCCCAAGCTACTGGGAGAGCCTCGTCAGCCAAACACACGACAGGATGATGAGGAATGGGGTAAAACTATCACTCCCCGTTCTCTGCTGATACAAACCTCACAAAGGAGACAAATCCAATTCCCACTTGTCACCCTGGGGTGAATTTTGTTTCTCTCCCAGTCCTCACAGAGTGAAGGTGGGGAAAAGCCGCTTCACTGACTGCTTCTGTTAGCTCTTCCATTGAAGCCAACCCTTTATCACAAAGTTTTTGTGCCACTGAAATTGATTTTACTACCACAGTCCTTTCATTATATCCCTAGAGAAGGGATATCCCTAGAGAAGGTAATCAACAGAGCCCTGGCCCAGGCTAGCTCGATCTCGGAAGCCAAGCAGAGTCAGCCCTGGCAAGTCCTTGGACAACAGACCACCAAGGAAGCCCAGCTTTGCTATGCGGAGGCAGGCAGTGGCAGACCACCTCTGAATGCCTCTTGCCTTGGAAACCCCTCTGGGTGGGCACAAATCAGTTATAACTTGATGGGACTTGCATTACGTTGTCTGACTGAACTCTTGAATTCTTGTTGTTTTCAACCTAAATTGTTGCTTCTGTCGTGATTTTAAAACTGTAATGGAAATTATGAGTTTAATTAATATTGCAACTGCTGTATTATGGTTTTGATGTTGTTTTTTGGCATGTCGGTGTTACCTGCTAAGGCTCTGAGCCCATGCAGAAAGGTTTATGGGGGGGGGGGGGGGGAGAACTTTCCACCACCAATCATCAGAGCGACCAGGAAAAGTGGCTGTAAGAGGAACCATCGCTGTCCATTCTGCTTGGCATACAGCTTACAAGAAAAGGGGGAAAAACATACAATTGATTCTAAGGGCTTAAGGACATTATCTCTGCTCACGGAGGGGGGGGATTCATGGTAAACTCTTTAGACAGCTTTTTTCTTTAAAAAAATTACAGGCTTGTATAACAATAAAAAAATCCCAGGGAGAACTGCCATGGGCAAAGTGTATCTGTCATACAAAATGTCATTCAAGAGAACAGTAAATATTTAGGGATTTCTTTTTTAAACACACTTTTCATTCCATACCTTCATTTGAGTACTGAGGTTTCTCTGTTTCAGCTTCACAGCTTTCTCACTGGTTACACTGAAGTCCCAGACGCAGAGAAGTTTGGCAGCATTCCCAGAGTACATCGAAGGATTAACAAAGTTGCTGCGAAAGGACTTTGCCATGCTATTGTGAGAACAGAACACATGGGAAACGCTATTGAAAACTCAAAACGCTATGGAAGGGGAAAGAGAACACTGAAAGCAAGATCAAGGCAACCCTTTTTGACAAATGATGGAGAACTTCCTAAACAGAAACTGTGACCCACTTCTGAAATTTCTTCCTTTTTTTTGTAAATAAAAAGCAGATTTGTAAGGGACTGATTCTGAGCACAGAAGCATTAGAGTCATGCGTATGTGTGCCCTTAATCCTTCCACCTGTTATTCCAATCTAAACTGCTCCCCCCCAGGTGCTTTTCCAGATGTGTTTCTTCACTTGCAGGTGTCTATCTGGAATTCTGCATAAGAATATTTGAAACAGAAAACAAGTTGTGAGCTACTTTGACTCAAAATGCATCTTGAAATCTAGGGCTTTCCAGCATAGTCCTATTTCCTTGCTTTTAAGTTCCTGTTTCTTTGAGGGGTGTGCGTGTTTCTGTGTGTGTGTTTTGCTCCCTCTAGTGGTCAATTCGATATTACACTAGTTTATTTCCAGCATATCTGTGAGAGTTCTGCTCAAAGTAGTCAAGGATCAGATCTTGGTTGGTAAACCAGAGTTCTTTATTTCCAATCTCTACATTAGTACAGCTTCTCGGATTATTGTCAGAGATAACACGGATGATACAGGCAGGTCTATTATACCTTTCCAAGGAGTTTGAATTACCCATAGGTAGCCAATCACTATAGGGGAAAAACGGCGGGCAAAAAGGGGCTCTGGCCGTTTGTTTCCCACAGGAAAGAAAGTGAGGTGTTAAGCTGTAAATTCCCTTCCCAACCAGACCCTTCAGATGTTACCAGTTCACATAACAATCAATGGCCTCAAGGCTTTTGCATGTGATAAGAGATGAGACGCATCCTCCCTTGAAGTCCCAGCCGGGGCCGATGGAATGCGGAGGCAGTGGTGTGAGAGGCCCATTGTTCCCATACATTGCAGGTGTCACCCTCCCGCTCTACCAGTTACAAAACCCAGGCCTGGTTAGGCACTAAAACATGGCATCTATAAGCATACATCTGTAATACATACATGGCAAGAGAGTATAACAGAACAGAACTGAAAGTTAGACAGAAAGCATAGATGTAAGAACTAGCAATACTTTGTCTGAATCAGTAGATTCTGACACAATCTCCATGCAGATCAACTGCAGGATTTTATGCTGGAAATAAACCATTGTAATATCAAATTGACCACTAGAGGGAGCAAAACTCATGCAGAACAGAAACCCCCCCTGAAAGAAACAGGAACTTACAAGCCAGGAAGATGAGAAGGCGGAAAAGCCTTTACCGTCCTTTACTACATGGCTTTGGTGCATGCATTTTTGCATAATGTTCTCCACTTGTCATCCTGAGACTCTGGCAGGATATATTTCCTTTCTGACCTTAGCAGCAAATGAAGCACAGCCTGCCTAAACATGGGATCCAGAATTGTTTTACTAGTAAATAATAGTCTAAAAATTAGCTGTTTTCCCCACAATGATTAAAAGACATTTCACTTTTAAACAAAAGAGGAACATAAGCTAACATACCTGTACAGCAAGCCCAGGAAGCAGAGGACGAAATAAATGCCTATCGTGAAAATATAGGTCAGCTGCATGTTATACGGAGAACTGCTCTTATTTTCTGAGATTGTACCATTGATATAAAACCCATAGTACAGCACCGTTTCTGTAAAATAGCCCTGAAATAATAGATAGGATATAGATGTTAGATAACTCCTTGGGGATCATGAGTTTCAAGTGGGCAGCCACGTTGGCCTGCAGAGGAAGAGCAAGATTCAAGTCTAGAATCTAACAAATGGAGATGTCTGGAAAGTGTGGATCCTAGGGATTTTGTTGGTCTTTAAGATGCTGCTGGACTGGACCCCAGCTCTTGCGGTTCATTAACCCAAAGATCCTCCTACTGCCAATGAACTTCCTGTTTTGTTCTATGGCAAAAGCACCCATAGCATGCTCAACTAGTAGTGCTGCAGCTGTATCAGTATCACTTCTTACAAGGAAAGAGTGGAAAGCAATGCATATATGTGCAAAGCAAATGCTTCGGAGTGCTGCTGGGGGGCTCCGGGGTTCTGGAGGGGCCACTGGGGCTGGGGGGGGGCTTAATTTAAAATAAAAATTTAAACCCTGTGAGGGTTTAATTGCGCCTTCCCCTCTCCCCCCCGCAGCAGCAACACAATTTCTACATTGCGGTGTGACTCCGGAGAGGGGGTTTAAACTTTGCTCAGCTGGCTGGCGGGTAAGAGAAGGGACAGCTGCATGGCCTCCGTTGCTGGCTACAGAGTCTTCTTCCTGCCTCTTGCTCGCGGAGTCTTTTCCCTTCTTGCTAGTAGGAAAAAGACTTGGCAGACAAGGAGGCCACACGGCTGCCCCCTCCCTCCCCTCTCTTCCCCGGCCAGCCAATTGAGCAGAGATGGGGTTTAAATTTTAAAACACTCTTTGGAGTTGCGCCACAGTGGCGGCATGATTTCTCCAGAGGGGGCAGCTGCATGGCCTCCATTGCTGGCCACGGAGTCTTCTTCCTGCTAGCAAGCAGGGAGAGGACTCTGCCGGCAAGGGAGGAGGGAAGTCTTGTGGGGCTGTCCCTTTACGGCTGAGCCCCCAGTAGCCCTACCATAGCTACGGGCCAGCTCTCCACTCGGCCTGCGGCTCCGGGTATACTGTCTCAGATGGCCACCAGGATCAGCGTTTGCATGTGGAGGGTGGTCCTCAGATGATCCTCTGTTGGGGCCTGCTCACACACACACACACCCAAAGAGGCAGCTATACTCTGGCATGGGGAGGCGTTCTTTGGCAATTTCTTCCACACATCGGGGGCCAGGGGTCATTTCGAGCAGGAGCTCGGGGGACCTCAGCTCCGGAATTTGGTGCCAGCCCCCCCCCCCCCCGGCAGGGGAATGCCTGCTTGTGTCATGGCTGCAGCAAAATGACCCCGTCCCCTGGAAAGGTCTTTGTTCCCCCGACCAGCCTTCTGAAGGCTTCAGCCACCACTGAAGCTATCCTGCCAGAATAGGGGTATTTCTGAGGCCTGGATTGATAGCTGTCCCCTCTCTGCCAGCTTGCTCTTCCTTCCTTCCTTCCTTCCTTCCTTCCTTTTCTTTTCTTTTCTTGCCTTCTGACATACTTCTGGTGATGTCAGGTGGTGTGCTATATGCAAATGAGTTATGCTAATGAGCTCCTGCACCTCTTTTTCTACGAAATGACCTGTCGGGGGCCTAGTCCTGCCACCAAGTACGCAGCTCAGCAGCCAGGCCTCCCTCCCCCATGGACCACCCAGCAGCCTTCAGTCATAGGCAGCTGCCACCTCATGTGGGGGCGATGCCAGCAATCTCTAGTTATACTTGTCATTGGGTGGCCTGGGGCCTTTGCCACACACGTGGCCTTGTGCACGCGGTGCCTGCTCCCCCCTCAGACGATCCAGCAACCTTTGGCCTGAGACGGCTGCCGCCGCATTGAGATGGCACAGCATGCTGGTGATCTCTGACTTGAACCCCCTGCTCACCTGGTGGCCATGGTCGGAGGAAAACGCTGCTGCAGGGGCCTCTCCGGCTTAGCAGGCTTTGTTTGACCTGGGTCCTGCTGTGTGGGGGGGAGTTAGTTCAAGCCATCTTCCACGGTGGTTCGGGGGCAGAGGAGACCTTGCAACACCTAGCCACTTTGTATTTTACCCTGGGGCATGGGCTCACAGCACTGGCCACAGGAGTCGACTAGGGAAGGGGTTTGCCCCCCCCCCCCGGCAGTGTGGGATCATCTGCCCAGTGCTGCACCACTGGCCCTCCAGTCTGCCCATGTGGGTTCTCCTCTGCGCCCCCTTCCCAACCCATGAGGCCTTGCAGAGAGGACACACCAACTCGGAGTTCACCAGCTGCTAGGGCTGCCAAGTCAGCCCGGGGGGGCAGGGGATCCCCTGCTACAGGGGTTCCCTATCCGCCGGCTAGCATTCGGCCAGCGGGGGGAACCCCACCCCCGAAGTCGTCCAGCCAGGACAACTTCCCCCATGTAATGACGTCACTCGGAAGTGACGCCAGCATGTTGGGGGGCGTTGCCAGGGCCATGCTCTGGCAATCGCCCCAAAACTCTATGATACCATAGAGTTTTGGGGCGATTGCCAGAGCGTCGCCCTGGCAACGCACCCAACGGGCTGACATCACTTCCGGAAGCCACTTCTTTAGTACTCACCGGCGGGGGGAAGCTCCTGGCCTAAGGAGGACTCCCCCCCGCCGGTGAGTACTAAAGACTTGGCAACCCTACCAGCTGGCCTCCTTTATAAAGTTTATATCTCTGGTACCTGGCTTTACATTTTATGCTATACAAGGCCCAGCCTGACAAAGTGACATTTACGACAGATCCGGCCCTCATAACTAACGAGATTGACACCTCTGGTCTAGAGTGTTCAGATTCCAGATTGGGAAGGTCTTCGCCCTTTAGTCACTTTCTCCCTGCCTTCTGGCAGGTAAGAGGGAAAAGTTAAGCACTCATGTTCCCCCACCACCACCACAGCCCACTTTTCCCCGGCAAATGGCCTCCCCCTCTTGTCCTAGCATAAAGAGGCAAACAGGGGTGGATACTCTCTGCCTTATAACACCTCTAGATCAAAGTTAGAAGAACAGCTCTGCATAGTACTAGGATTATTTAATGGGTGGAAGAGGAAGCCCACATCAGATACTCTTTTTAAGAAAAGAAAAGAAAAGAAAAGCACACACTTACGGCTCCTGTGAAAAACTCCAGCCCTGTGAACGAAAGGTTATTTGCCTTGGCTTCAAGGAGCTGAGGGACTGTGATAAAGCTGAAGTTCACAAGGAACGAGAAAACGTTGAACATCAGGAGCCACGTGAGGAAAACGAAGTAAGAGCAGACGCTGGTCCCAAATTGGCTGCCAATGACCTTGAGAGTCTTCTGCCAAAGTTGGAAGAACTGAAAACATTCTGACAAGCCATTTTTAAACTGCCGAAAGAACTAGAAGAGGAGGGAAGGGAAAAGACAAAAAACGTGAACCCCTTCAATTAGTATAGCATCTGATTATGGTTTGAGTTGCTTCATTGGTGGCTATATTATGCGGATTTATTTGCTTTTTTTGGCTTCATTTCTGATTTATATTGCTTTACAGGTTTTTTATTTAATCTTTTAACTGTCGGACACTTTAACTTGCTGTTGGATTATGATTTTATAGGTTACTGTTATGTTATATGCCACAGTTTTAAAGTAGGATGTCATTTTATATGCTGTGTCAGAGGTCTTTTATTGAAATCTGGCATGAAAATGTTTTGACTGGCAAACCAGTACTGGGACTTGGACTCACATCATTACCCATCTTGTGTTTTTAGAAAGTGACTCACGTGTATAAATGAATTACTTCTCTTTCCTATTAGATGGTTGATCGTATAGTGCCTTTTCCAGTTGGGTTTCCTTTAGGTTTAAAATTAACCCCTTGCTTCTGAGAGGCTTGTAGCCTAGGGAACCTTTATCACAGGTCACAAGCACCGTTCATAAGATCTTGTTGAATTCCTGAAGACTGTCAGACTCTTGGACAAATGTGCTCTCAACAACACTTTCTTGGCAGTGATATGTTCATTGAGGCATTAGGATGTTCCAAGCTAAGACCTTCTATGTCAGAACTGAGGCCTTTGGTGCCAGTCCTGAAATTATACATGATTCAAGCAAGACACACACACCCCGCCCCATGACCCATCCAATCAATCCATTCACTCAGCCCGCCCAAATCTATCGTTCTTTTCAGGCCCTCCTTCCTCCCACCTGCAAATCTACTGTTATTTTATATGTGACAGCCAAGCTAGCAGAGACAAGCATCCAAGGTTGTTTACATTCTTCCCACTTCGGGAGGCTTCTTAGGGAAACAGCTGCTGAGCCAAATAAGCAAAGCAGTTCACACACACACACACACACACAGATTCACACCAATCTCCCCCCAGCACCCATGTACATAGCTGGGAAAACAAGGAGCACAAGAAACACAAAATCATGGCAAACAAAGTTCTGGGTTTAACAAAGACACCAGGAGTCACATTTTCCACCCCACCCATCCCTGCCCAAATAAACTGAGAGAGTTTTCTGACACATTTTTTTACTAGACTCATCAGAAAAAGGTCAGTGAGACTTTCAATAAAAATATTACGAGTTGAAAATAGCAAGCTTTTTGCTGGTAAAAATTCCCATCATCCAAAAAGGCTGTGCTGGAGACTACGGGACTTGAATGGATGAAATCCACATGGGACAGGGGCTCTAATACAGAAAAGAATTCAGGGACGCTGAGCAAAAAAAGCTGGCTAGACCCAACCCACTATCTGGCAACATGCCAAGACAATGGTGCATATGCCACGCCCACCCAAGGGATTTTTGAGCTTCTCCACCCCATCAAGATGAAGTCAGACAGACATTTTTTAGGAGAGCTGAAAATGGTTTGAGGGAGGTTCCCAGGATGATGGTGAAGACAGACAGATATTGTGTTTGTCTCACTCTCTTCTCTGATCAAACAATACAGACATACGCAAAACCTGTTTCCCAGAACTCAGAAAGTTGGATGAGAATGTAAACCAGGGGTGGCCAACCTGTGGCTCGGGAGCCACATGTGGCTCTTTCACACATATTGTGCGGCTCCTGGCAGGGCGGCTGGGGAAGCAAAGGGGAGGCATGCTTTTTCTCCCTTCCTTCCTTCCCTCCTCCCTCCCCCCTCCCATCTATTTGCTTTCCTAGTTTCTCTCTCTCTCTCTCTTTCTTTCCACTTCTTTAATTCTTTCTTTCCATCTCTCTTTTTCTCTCTCTCTCTCAATATCATTAGCAAACAAGTAATATCATTATCAATAACCGGTTTTCCTCGTTTGTTTTTATTTTTGGCAGTCCCATTTAACGTTAATAAAAAGCAAATTTGCATATTTTTAAAAATAAAAACGTGTGTGTGATATTTGTTCCTGTCTTGCGGCTCTCAGACATCTCTATGTGGCTCTTACGTTTATTCTATGTGGCTCTTACGTTAAGCAAGGTTGGCCACCCCTGATGTAAACAGTCAAACCTCTTCCAAACCACCTTCAATTTGCTGGAAAAGCTATCCTCACTCTCTGGCCCGTGCTTCCAAATTTAATTCTGTCGTTTTTCATTGCTTTTCCCAAATGATTGCCTGACACATCTACACATTATTATTTAAAGTACAGATCTTTCCAAGGAGCACTGAGTTAAGAGACCTGTCTCATAATTAACAAAACTAATCCCTGCATTTTTACATTGACCAGAGACTGCAGAAAATCTTTGACTATCTTACAAAGCTCTTGAGCTAAAGGGGCTATTGCTGTTATCAAAATGTCACCAACTTCGTAAGAATACTGTTTATTTATTATACCCATCATGACATTTTAACAGTACCCTTCATTGCTATTGCGCCACTGATAAAGTGAAGACAAAAGGAAGTATTTCTTCATTCAGAGAGTCCTAAACTACGACCCAAAGCAGTCTTACGCTCTCCTAAGCCCATAACTCTGCTTCAGGTTGCACTGCTAGAGTTGCAAGGGGCTTCACGAGCCATGTTCCCTAGCATAACAAAATGTAACCAACAAGCGCCCTGACCTGGCTAGCCCAGGTAAGCCCAATCTTGTCAGATCTCAGCAGCTAAGCAGGGCCGACTCTGGCAAGTACTTGGAAGGGAGACCTCCAAGGAATACCAGGGCTAGGACGCAGAGGCAGGCAATAGTAAGCCACCTCTCTGAAACGTCTAAGCCCCACTAGGGGCTGCCAGAAGTCAACTATGACTTCCAGGCATACACACACACACACACAAAATACACACCCAAAAATACTCAACATGTAACCAACAAGCTACACCCCTTCCTGCACCACAAAACCTGTTCTCCCAGGCCCAAAAAAGTAAGCACAGGTACTTAAGGGCAATGAGAGCTCTGCCACATGGCCTTTATGCAGCTTCATAACTGAGCACTTATTTTTAACCCCGCCAGTTTCACAGACCTCTTAATCCCTCATAAAGAAGAAGATTCCTTTACTCTGAATGAGATTACACAGTGGCATTGACGGTGTATCACAGTTTGTTTGTCAGAAAATCCTCACTGAATGCTTCTTCTTCCTTGATGAATGTAATGTGTGCCACACTTACCAAAGCTGTGTTGTAGAAGCACTGGGCACAACAGTTAATTTGAGCATCCCGGTTGCGTGTCTTCGTTTTCTCCGTAAGAACGTGATTCCTGTTGAGTGGTAAAAAGCAATGTACGGTATACATTAGAATTAACTGGAATTTTCCAAGCTCCGTTGCTTGCATCTGATTGCATTCTCTGCTTATATAATGCACAACAGTACCTTCAACAAGAAACATGTGTTTCCCAAATAAGGTTTTCCTCAACCTTTTTGAGCCTATAGGCGCTTTTGGCATTCTGACACTGGACGGTGGGGCACAACCACGAAATAGCTGCCACGGGATATGGGGAGCCAGCCACAAAACAAACATAAGCAAGTGAGGCTATGCATAACTCTAAAAGGAACACGTCAACATTTCAGGCAGGAGTTCTGATTAACACAATGCCTGTTAAGATGGATGTATTATTTAAAGTACTTTTTTGCGTACACACACTGTAACAGGTGGGCAGCCATGTTGGTCTGAAGCAGCAGAACAAACTTTGAGTCCAGTGGCACCTTTAAGACCAACAAAAGTTTATTCAAGGTATGAGCTTTCGTGTGCATACACACGTTTCAAATACACTGGAATGGAAGGTAGAGTTCAAACTTACAGATTCATCCTTTGTATAAGTTTGAACTCCACCTTCCATTCCAGTGTATTTGAAAAAGTGTGCCTTGCACACGAAAGCTCATAACCTTGAATAAACCTTTGTTGGTCTTAAAGGTGCCACTGGACTCTACATTTGTTCTACACACTGTAACAGTCATGCAGAGAAGATTTTTGGAAAGAGCCCTCTTCTGCAAAGCCCCCCCTCCTTTCTAAAAACATTGTGCAGGAAAGGTGTTGGAGGGCACTATTTGGGTGCCACGCTGGGGAACTCTGCCTTAAACCAATTTTTCTCTTATTCCCCCCCACACAAACAAAAAAGAGCTGTCTGGGTCCAACCCACTATTTTGTATTTAATTAAATAATGTTAAAGACATGCTTCTTTTATAATCATTCTATATCAGGATGCAGAGGCAGCTAGATGGGGACCGCAGTAAATGTAGGTTAAATTGCTACAAAAAGAATGTGCATGCCTACATTTTAAAAAATTCTAAAAAATGTTACTTTACAATGTTGTTAGCCAACCTTTCCAACCTAGGCATGCCAAAAGCACTTACAAACATCAAAATGCAATGTGCTTTTACCTGAGCTCTCTCTTTTCTTTCATAGTTTTTGGGATCTTCTGGATAGCTTTGACTCTTTCCCAGCTGGACAAGCTTGCAAGACTTTGGATCAGCTTTTCTTCTGCATAAAAAAAACAAAATGTTCAAGTAGTAGTATGAAACAGTATTGCTGTTATTGATCATCTCCAGGATGTAACTGCGAAAACTAAATCTAGGGTAGAAAGTTAAATGATGTGGTAACAACAGGAAGTTGTACTGGAGGGTGGGGCGGGAGAAAACCACACAGGCTGCCCTGAGCTCCTTGGAGAAAGGGGGGGGGGGGATAAAGACACAACAAAACAACAGCAAGCATGTTATGTCCTGGACACTTGGATGATTCTTTGATGTGACCAAACATGTAATGGCGCTGGCCATGTGGTCTGACCGCATGGCCTGGAAAAGGTACAAGCTTGAGGTAAAAGAACAATAGCACCCAGGCTCCTAAAGATCCACCTATCAGGGGCGTAGCATATTCAAATGAACCAATGTAATCTCTGGTGGGAAGATTAACCTATCCCGCAGAGTGGGTGTGGACAGGGGTGAGGCTTTTCTGTGCATATAAGCTGACCCCCAGGCCACCTCAGGGATGCTTGTACTACGCTGAAACTCACTCCACCAGCCTCCAGACTCCACTACTTTCCAAGACAGCAACCCTGAGGGATGAAATGTGACAAAGAGGGACATGAATACTCAGCAAAACCGTAACTTGCTATTAGGTGACAAAGAATTATTGGCTACAAGCTTAGCGATAATGGGAGAATGGGAACTTCAGCAATGGCATTTTCCAAAGATTTCAGAAGCAGACCCAAATTTCAGTTGTTCTGAGGACGATCTACCAGTATCTATCAGACATTCCTCCTAGGTCTTTCACTGAAGGGCATGCCATACTTCATCCAGATCAAGCTAGCTCCAAGTTTTGGGCAGACAGCCCTGGGCCTCTAGGTGGCCTACTCGAACTACCTTGTCCTCCTCTGCTTCCCCAACATCCTAGCTGATGGAAGTCAGCCGTTTCTGGTTCTACTGTAAAAATATATCATAACGTAATCAGCACCAGAAAGCCCGATTTGACACGCACACTCCCAACATTTCAAAACAGTACATCTTTATCTTCTGCTTCTTCCAAGGAGGTCAGGGTGGCATGTTTTCCCTTCTTTCACTTTATCTGTAAACCTGTAAGATTGGTAAACCTGTGAGACTGGTGATGCTGGGAAAGAGTAAGTAGCCTCAGGTCATCAAGCAAGTCTCATGATGGGAGGAGCCGTGGCTCAGTGGCTCAGTGGCAGAGCCTCTGCTCGGCACACAGAAGATCCCAGGTTCAATCTCCAGCATCTCCAGTTAAAAGGACCAGACAGTAAGAGATGTGGAAGACCTCTGCCTGAGACCCTGGAGAACTGCCAGTCTGAGCAGAGCAACACTGACCCTGACGGCCTGATTCATTATCAGGCAACTTCATGCATTCATGGCAGAGGGAGGATCTGAGCCCCGGTCTCCTAGATCCTAGCCCACCACTACACCACGCTGGGTTTGGGAGGCGTATGCGGCAGGGCTCATTTCATAGCAGGAGCTCCTTTGCATATTAGGCCACACCCCACTAATGTAGCCAATCCTCCAAGAGCTTACAGAGCTCTTCTTACAGGGGCTACTATAAGCTCTTGGAGGATTGGCTACATCAGGGGTGGGTGGCCTAATATGCAGAGGAGCTCCTGCTATGAAATGAGCCCTGCGTATGCCCATGAGCCTCTTGCCAAAGAACTTGGGGGGGGGGGCAACATTTCTTCAGTAGATGAAGTGAAATGGGAAGGAACAAAAATACTCATTCACCTTGCTTTTGCTTCTCTTCATTATATCCTGGGTCCAACTGACGGAGACTAGAAGGCGCCAGGAAGGCCATATCCACTTCTTGCCTGCTACGCTGCCGAACGCCATTAGCTGAGGAATTAAACAGAGCATCTTTTTAGGAGTCTAAAAGTTTCATAAGTGTGTTGTTAAAGAGAGAGAGGATTCTTATGGAACTAACTACATTTTATTCCAGCAAAAACATTCATGTCCAATTCCTTGGTGGGAAAGGAACACTTCTTTGAATATATATTATTTATGAAAAGATTTCTAATCAGGTACATAATTTTTTAATGTTATTCTTCCATAATATTTTTGTACCTGAAAACTCAACATTCAACAATGCTGTAAGGTATTTATCCCTTATAATCTTACCTCCATCTGGTGTATCAGATCTGTGCGCATAATGATCATTAAAGGTATCACTGGAAGTAGGTAACATGTATGGAAATTCTGGTTCGTAGTCAAATGAAGGATTAACTGTAAAGGGGGGGGGGAACAGAACATATGACGCTTCCTGTAGTCAATACAATGCAGGTTTATATTATATAGACATATGTATTAAATATATTTCCTTCTTTTTTTATTCTTACTGTGACACTGCTCAAAGCCAAACTGGCTGTAAGAGCAGTATCATTAAAGTAAAGAATACAATGCAGGTTTATTGATAAAATAACAAGACTGTAGATGTTTGTAGATGACATGGGTTGTGTATTCTACAATAAATGTACCCGAGTACCAGTGTGGACCACTAGACAGGACAGCTTGCATTTAAGCTCTATTCCTCATGAAGTCCCTTTTTAAAAGAGTTGATTTCCTCATTAACTCAGCCATTCTCCCTCCCCCCCACCAAGCAAAGTCACTCACACCAAAGAGCAATACAAAACAGGAGTCAGGAAGTCACAGATCTCAAAGGTACATTTTGGAGTTGTGAAAAATGTGTGTTCGGATAGTATTTACAACCTGGTCCTAAGCTGGCTGCTGGCTTTATGCACAAGTCCTGTTTGATACACTGGGCTGGTGCAATGAGTCTGAGCCAGGGACAAAAAAAGGGGAACAAACTTAACCCTGAAACCCAGGATCAAGAACCTAAAGAGGTAAGGCAAACAGAGTAGAGATCCAACAATTAAACTTAATGTATATAATATAAAATACATGTATTTATTAGCAAAGATTTAAAAAAAATATACGGCCCCAATTGTAACTGGGCCTGTGACGTTCTCGCTATTTGGGGGGGGAGGGCTGCTTTTACTTTAAATCATACTCTGTATCTATAAACTTGGTACTTCTTGCTGCCACCAGGAATTTAACATTCCAAATCTCTCTCTTTTGGTAGTATGACCTAGGGTCTGGACACTTCAGAGGTCTGTGTGGCCCTGACGAAATACTGTACTGATTTCTGGGATAAGTTTAAAACAAAATTGATTTATTGAATAAAGAACAAAATAAGTTTCTGGTTATCTTGAACTGTTTCTGGAAAAAGGAACCGGTAACTATAAGGTGTCACACACACAGTCTCTCGGACACCAACATTCCACGCCGACAGGCTTCTCTCGCTCAGTCACACCGACTAAGCTCTTTGTCTTAGGCACACAAGATAAAACAGTTGTCCAACCACACAGTCTAGACACTACTTGTTTCTTTGCCATATAGTCTCTCTCACAAAAACTTTTAGAGTCACACAGACCCTCTCCATAGCTCTGCCACACTTCACTTTTTTCCCCAAAGACACACACACTCAGCTCTCTCTCTCTCTCTCTCTCTCTCTCTCTCACACACACACACACACACACACCCCTCAGAACTTCTCCTCCCACAGTCTCAGTCATCAGCCAATCACAGCACACTTATCTCCCCCAATCATTCTCATTACCCTACTGCAGTCAAACTAACATTTAAAGGAACACACACACCAAAACCTGGAATCATTACAGGGCCCTTATATTTTTTTTAATTCTTTGCTAATAAATACATGTATTTTTATATTATATACATTCAGTTTTAATTGCTGGCCCTCCACTCTGTTTGACTTACCTCTTTAGGTTCTTGATGTAATGAGTCTGAGGACAGCAGACAGTGTAGGCTTTATAGGCACCTTAGCCAAATCGGTCCAACATAAAAGGTATTACCCATATGATTTTAGATCCTCTTTCTCCTTTGGAGGAGGAGAGGAGGAGATTGGATTTATATCCCACCCTTCACTCCCCAAGGGAGTCTCAGAGCGGCTTAGAAACTCCTTTCCCTTCCCCTCCCCACAACAGACACCCTGTGAGGTAGGTGGGGCTGAGAGAACTCTTTCCCAAGCTGTCCTTAAGGGAACAGCTGGTACAGAGCTATGGCTTGCCCAAGGTCATCCAGCCAGGTGCAAGTGGAGGAGTGGGGAATCAAACCCGGTTCTCCCAGATTAGAGTCCGTGCACTTAACCACTACACCAAACTGGCTTTGGGACCAACAGGAAAAGCACTTTGGACAGAAATGCCTCAATCCAGAGACTTCATTCTCATTGAAGCACTTAACCTCAGTCTACAGTCTGAGACTGCAAAGGGGGGGGGGGAGGATTCACAAAACTAAATGTTCCCACCATACAAAAAGAATCCTTTCACACAGAAAACCACCATGTGTCCCACAGGGTGTCTGTTGTGGGGAGGGGAAGGGAAAGGAGTTTGTAAACTGCTCTGAGACTCCCAGTGAAGGGCGGGGTATAAATCCAATCTCCTCTCCTCTTCCTCCATGTCAGGGAGAAGGCAAGGCTAGAATGTGTCTCCCTGCTGTGAGGGTTTTCTATAGGCACGGAGGGCTGTGTGGATGGAAGATCACTGAGGTTGCCATCTAAGAACCTGGGAGCAAGCCCCATGGAACAGACCTGAGCAGGATTCTGAGAGCATCTGCTTCAGACAGGTCTCTAATTATGCAAGCTCTAACCTGCAAACTGAAAAAAGTGCAGCCCAGTCACAGGTTAACCACCTCACAAGTACTAGTTTGCAGCTGAGTTCAGTTGACTTACGCATGTGTGAACACACAAGCAGCCCAACTCCCTTGCTGCCCACAACTTCCAAGCATTTACCACAGGAAAACACATGTGCGCGCACGCACACAGAGGGTTTTTTTATAACAAGCCCTGTAGCATGAGAGCTAGAAATTCTGCAACAGAGGCCTCGAAACAATCTGCATTCTTATGATTTAGATACATGTGATTCAATAACATACTGTGTGAATCTTCATATGGATTTGAATTGGATGTCTCAAACGCAGCAACTCTTGGATGGTATTCAGCAGGTGACTGAACCCGCATAGAGTCCATAGGTATTTCCACTGATGAATTCTGCCTTTCTCCATCATAGAGATCATAAGGAGAGGAATTGTAAGGATTGCGATGAAAAGAAGTGCTCCAGCGAGGTTGTCTAAATAAAATATAAGAAAAGGGGAAACAAACAAAGGTTATTGCAAAGAGGAACTAAACAACAATTGGTTTAAGCACATGCTTAAAGTAATTGAAAAAACATTTTGCAAATATGATAAATATACATGATTTAGCATAGTGGAGGTAACACATCAACATTTAGACCTAACTTTTTTGTTATTAGAGTGAAGTTAAAAACACATATAGAAAATCAAAAAGTAAAATTGTTCCACTGATTCCATATTACCATCTTCTGCATAATTTCTATTCCCTTAATTTTAGGCATTATGCAATAAGTACCTAATTAACTATGTTTCCAATATCAGTTTGATTTTAAACAAACAAATAAGAATCCACAACAGCTTGCCTGCTCTAAAACACTGAGCATCAGCTTTATTCAAGACAGTAACCCCTTTCATGTGCATTCTTAATCTGAAAATTGTGAATTACATTAATATGGGATATTCTACCTATGTGAACAGGAGCTGACGATTTAAACTGAAAGAGTTACTGCTGCATCTGCTCCAATCCTACAGACAGAGATTCTCACCTGAGGGATCTACAACAAACCTTTTTGGAACTAAAGTACCCACCTGATGAAGTCAGGAAACAGATTAACAAAGCCAGAATGATGCCCAGAGTAAACCTGTTGCAAGACAGGCCCAAAAGAGACAATAACAGAAAAACCCCACCAGTGGTCACAGACAGCTCTCAACTCAAAACAACGCATCATCAGCGACTTACAAACTCTACTGGACAATGACAGTTCTCTTTCACAAGTACTGGGGGGGAAACTTCTATTGCATAGAGACAGCCCCCCCCCCCCATCTCAAACAACTCTTCACCCACAATAATGCAACATCTGATTTGAGCATGGACACTGGAACCAGAGCTCGCAATAAACCCAGGTGCCAACTTTGCTGCCACAGACACACCCAGACAGCACAATCACTGGACCAAACAACATCAACTACAACATCTCAGGTTTATTCACTTGCTCATCTTCTAACATTGTATATGCCATTAAATGGCAACGATGCCCTTCAGTTCTCTACATAGGGCAAACGGGTCAAAGAAGAACGGGGCAAAGAATAAATTGACATCAAGAGTCACAAGACTGAGAAACCTGTAGGAGAACACTTCAGCCTTCCAGGACATTCAATGGGTGACCTCAAAGTAGCTGTCTTAGAATCACAGAATCGTAGAATTGGAAGGGACCTCCAGGGTCATCTAGCCTGACCCCCTGCACAATGCAGGAAATTCACAAATACCTCCCACTCCACACCCACAGTGACTGCTGTTCCACACAAAGAAGATGACAAAAAAGGAACTTCTTATTGCAAAGGAACTTCAGGAACAGACTAGAAAGGGAAATTGCTGAGTTGTAAATTATTACAACACTCAGAACAATGGAATCCCCAGGACTTAACAGGGATATTGGTTTCTTATCTCACTACATATGCTAACCTCATTCAGCCCTTACATCTGGATTCTCACCAATCAACAATACATCCTCTTTATTTTATTTCTTATTTGGAATAACAGATTAGAATAGTAGATTGTAATGTAACATAATGACTAATAGAACAAAGTTTGAGTCCAGTGGCACCTTTAAGACCAACAAAGTTCTATTTAAGGTATAAGCTCTTGTGTGCGAGCTTCAGTATCTAGATCTATCGTAATGAAAAGTAAAATGTAATAGATGCAGGTGGGAAGTCGAGTTGGTCTGAAGCAGTGGAACAAATTTTAAATCCAGTGGCACCTTTAAGACCATCAAAGGTTTATTCAAGGTATGAGGTTTTGTGTGCATGCACACTTCTTCAGATACAATGAAATAGAAATAGAGATAACAGTCATACATATAGATGGTGGGAGGTAAATTAGCATACAGAATAATGAAGATGTTTTTAACAAATTAAAAGAAAAACAAGCTTAGTTTATATGGCTATCATCTGTTTGGGTTCAACTTGTGGGGGGGAATAGCAAGGAAATAAATATGTCAGAACTGGAGATTGATGTATCCTTAATTGTGGAAAGGTGAGTCTGTCATTAGGTTCCAGCTATCTTCTCTCAGGCACGGAGGCTTTACGGCATCTTTTTCTATGAAGTGGGGCAATCGGCTGTATAGAGTAATTTTCCTTGTCCCCAGACCAGAGAAATACATTTAAATCTACCATTCCAAAATGCATTAATATTTAATCACATTCTGAATTGTTAAGAATAATAAACTGAGGCTCTGTTGTAATGTAAAATGTGATGTAATTTTAGAAAGGTAGATCGAATCATATTTCTCTGGTCTGGGACCAGGGGAGATAAATCTACACAGCCATTCACCCCAAGGTCGCCTCCATGCTTGAGAGGAGAAGGATGGAACAGGATTTCAATTAATTGCTCTCAGCAAACTACAATTAAGGATACATTAATCTCCAATTTAGACATATTCCTTTCTTTTACTATGTCTCCCCATTGAACCCAAATAAATAGCAACCATATAAACTAAGCTTGTTATTCTTGAATCTGATAAACATCTTCATTATGCTACATGCTAATTTACTGCTCACCATCTGCCTATATAACAAAGTTAGAGTCCAGTGGCACCTTTAAGACCAACAAAGTGCTTCAGCCCAACCTGGCTGTCCACCTGGATCTGTCTGCCTATATGTATGGACTGGTAAATTCCATTTCATTGGGAGCTGGTGAGTTCAGGGGAGGGGAGCCCTCCGGACGGATGGTTCTTTCGATGGCAGCAGCAGGCAGGCGGGTGTGCCTGCCTGCCTGCCAAACAAGGGAGGCAGGGAGGTGCGGCGGCAGCAGCGGGGGGGCGGGTGCCCTGTTTTGCCGGGGAGGCTCAGTCCCCCCCAGGAAACCTCAGTGGTGGCCTGAGCCCCTGAGCCCCCCCGTAGTTGACGCCTATGCCTTGAATAAAACTTCCTTGGTCTTAAAGATGCCACTGGACTCAAACTTTGTTCTGCTGCTTCAGACCACCTGAAGTTATTCTCCCATTGAGTCAACAATAGCTACTGTCGGTAGTCTTATAAGCTAGATTTCAAACTTACACTCTGTCAAGTTCCAGCGTTTCAGAGTCATGGTAGTCTGGGTTTTCAAAGGCATCGTTATAGTGAAAGGCCATTTTGCAATGAAAATACTTGGAAATTCATTCAGCAGAGCATATCAGTTCTTCATTACTTATTTCTTCATTTTGAATCTATTTAAAAAGAAATTACATTCAAATAAAATGTTTGGGCTGAATTATTTCTAGAATACATCTGCTATGGAGTCACACACTTTCATTTAGGATTAGAATCCACGGAACCCAACTGGATTTAATCCCAAACAAAGTCTAACCCTAAACTTAATTATACACTGCATTCCTAGGACTGATTAAATGTATAAATGAGCCCAGTCACCTGTCTTGAACCATAATAGCAAATTTAAGACACAGGATCCCAGAACTTACTCAGTTGCATCAGCTCTAATGGCGACACGTTAGACTCAAAAAAGTGGGCATGCTGATTCTTCTGTAGAAGCGCCTCTTAATGAAAGTCAGCTGAACCAGCTTCAGGAATTCTACTGTTTTATCTTTTGACCACATCCGCCAGAGACTTTTTATCACCAACCCTCTCTTGCTCTTCCTGTTAATATTCTAGTGGTTACAGAAAGATGTGGTAGGTAGCCTGCCGTTCCACAGCCGCCATGGTTCCTGAGTATCTATCATGCTGCATATGTCCATTTTTACTTTACAAAATGTATATTGTGCTTTTCTGCCCTCATAAGCACCACCAAGGCAGCTAACAAATCAAACGTACATAATAAAACCACACTATGAAAATAATTAAAATCAACCAAAAATACACCATTTAAACAACTAAAACCAGAGCTACAATACATACAAAGACATAAAAACAATAAAAACATTGAACAAGAAGGAAGGATCAGTGACGGAATGCCAAATTAAACAAAAAAAGTCTTCACCAGCTGATGGAAGATGGCAGCAGAATGGAACAGACAAATCTACCTGGGGAGGAAGGTCCAGAGTTTTGGTGCCATGACCAAGAGGGCTTTCTCCTGGGTTGTTACCTGCTTAATCTCAGGAGGCAGGGACAACTGAAGCAGGGCCACCAAAGGTTATCATAGTAGTTGAGTAGGTTCATAAGGGAGTGGGTGGTCCTTCAGGTATGTTGGTTCCAAACCATATAGGGCTTTAAAGGTCAGCACCAAAATAGGGCCTGGAAGTAAATTGGGAGCCAGTGTAGATGGCCAAGACTGGACTGATATGGTCCCTATAGCCTACTCCAGTCACCATCAAAATCCTGGCTGCAGCATTCTGCACTGATTAAAGTTTCTGAACATGTGTCAAGGGTAGCCCCGTAGAGTGCATTGCAGTAATCTAATCTTGAATAGATGTAACCTGGGCACGCACCACTGTGGCCAAATATTTTCAGCCCCAGAAAGGCCTCAGCTAGCTAACCCATTTAAACTGGAAAAGGGCACTCCTGACCACAGCTGCCACCTGCTTATCCCACAGTAGGCCTAGGTCTAAGAGCACCCCCAAACTGCGGAGCTGTTCCTTCAAGGGGAGAGCAATCCCATCTAGAATGGGTGATACTGGGTACCATAAAGGATGCTTTCAACAGCATTAACAAAACTCAAAGCCAGTCCTACTTACACGTCTAAATGGTGCCAACCTAAACAGAGGTACAACCATCCCAAAACACTTACCAGCCCTTTGGGGCTATGTGAATGTATATACGTTTTTATCTAATTATTGTCATGATATTTTAATATTGTAATTTTTTTCTATGTTAGCTGCCCTGGAGACCTTATTTGGGTGGAAGGTAGCAGAAAAACGTTTTAAATAAAAATGAATAAACTCTGTTTAGGATTGCACAGCAAAATTCTTCTTTCCTACCAGGCTTTGGATGAACGGAAGCATCTTCACCCCACTCTACATTTATTCTTATGTGTGCTCCACTTCTGAGTGGTAAGAAGTTCCAGGGGCTAGCACTTATCTGGATCAATTCCCTCAGGAGGGGGGAGAGCACTTGAGGTTTATGGTGTTTCTGTAGTGTTTGCTTCAGTTACAGGCATATTGCAGAACACAAGCAGAGGCACAGAGGCATTCCTACAGGATACCAGATCCACAGGAGAGCCTTGCAATATCTATATACTAATTGCGAGAGGTTTTTTTTCTGTGTGGATACTTATATCTGCCAAAAGAGAGCTCACTCTCCCCCAACAGCTTTTCCTACATAGTCAGGCCCCTTTCTCAGTCTGCAAAAAAATCCAAAAAGTTAAAAAAACCCAAAAACTTCAGGGACCGTTGAATTTTCCCCAATACCTTTTGAAATGCCATCAGCTCCAGGCATCAACTGTGAGGAGATTAGAATGCTCAGGGGAGGAGGGAAGGTTCTAACTGTTTCTGTCAGTAAAAAGCAGGGTTTTTACTGGCAACAGTCTAGGGTTGCCAAGTACCCCCCCTGGCCACTAGCAGCAGATCCAGATCCAGGCTGGGAAACTCCTAGAGATTTGGGGGTGGAACCTGGGGAGGACAGGGACCTCAGTGAGGTACAATGCCATAAACTCCACCCTCCAAAGCATCCATTTTCTCCATGGAAAGTTATCTCTGTAGTCTGGAGATGAGCAGTAAATCCAGGGGATCCTCTGGTACCACCTGGAGGCTGGCATCCCTAGGCAGCACCCTCTGTGTGACTTGATACCACCTGATTTGCATGACTTAATTAGGCCCAGCTGTTTTGCTACAGTTCATCAGCAGCCACCGTATGAAAGCCATTGTGGTGCAACAGTTCGAGCTTCAGACTGGGATCTGCAAGACCCAGGTTCAGATCCCCATCTTGCAGTGGAAGCTGACTGGGAGATTTTGGAGCAGTCACATACTTTCAGCCTAACCAACCTCACAGGGTTGTTGTGCAGATAACAAAGAAGAAATAATAATGTAAGCTGCTTTAGTCCCCATTGTGGAGAAAGACTGTAATTTTCCTAGGTAGAGGCTGCAGGGGAGGGGGGTGGAGATAGAAAGCTGAAGACAGATAAAGGTAGGTTGGCTGTTGGGTGGGAAGGAAATAGGGTTGCCAACTCCAGGTTGGAAAATTCCCAGACATTTGAGAGGTGGAGCCTGGGGAGGGTGGGATTTGAGGTGGGAGGCAGAAAGAGAGAGAAAGAGTGATGAGGTGGGGAGGCAGAAAAACAAAGGGAATGATGACAGGTCAGAAAGAGAGAGGAAGTAACATACATGGAGGAAAGAGAGTAAGAAAGGGGGGGCAGAAAGAAGAAAGAGTGTGAGAGAGGTAGGGGAAGAAGGGAGGAAGCAAAGGTGTGAGGAATGGGATAACCATCCCGCAAGTCTCTTGCGGGTCTCCACTTGTATATACAAATCCCAAATTCTCTCTCTTGCTCTTTTTTTCCAATTTTGTATTTCATGAAGTAAAATTACTTTTAAAAACACACTCCACAATCCTGTGCCTTCATCCTGATTCAAACTCCCCCCTCCCAGCTGCTATTTAACAAGAAAAACACCCTGAAAATCCATTCAGGGATCTTCCAGCTCCTCAGCTAGTGAAGCACCAGCTGCACAATCCCTCTTCCTTGGCTTCTCAACTAGTTGTCTCCAGACTAGGATGCAGCCATCCATGCGTTATTCTTATGGAATGACATGTGACACCTGCAAAGAAATCCCTCCAAAATCATCTTTGTCCTTGGAAAACACAAGGAAGTCCACAGAGCTTCCAGGATTCCTGAACATTTGGTGTTTGTTCAGTGAATGGTGCAAACAAAGTCTATTAATGTCTATAGATATTTCACCTACGTATAAACACCTAGGCACAAAGGTCATGTTACTGTTGATCTGAAATGTCTTTTATGATTAAAAAACCCAAGCTGCCTATCTGTAATCTTGTCACCAGGAAATAGCTGCCAGGAAAAGCCCCGGTAAGCAATTTAATACGTCTTTGCTGACAAGTCAACAAAAGCCAACTGGACTCCGATACCAAGAGCATCAGGAAGGATTAGGGAAGGGTGTGGTGCATGCACCTAGGCTTAGCTGTAGCCAGCTCGCTCTTGTCTCATTCACCACCACCACCCCAACTGCAGCTAAACAGATAGCCAACAAAATCAATAAATGTTTTTCCTTCTACAAATCCTGCACATTTACCCTCCACAGAAACACTGGAAAACAAAACCTAGGGAACGATGAAGAACAACACATGCAGCGGCTTCTTGTAAGCTCCTCAGAGGCAATCTTCAGGAACGGCTACAGAGAACAATCCAAAATTCTCTCCCCTATTTTTCCAAACTGCAGTATAAAATAGTAAAGTAGAGGTAAAGGTTTCCCTTGCTCAAAAGCCAGTCAAATCCGACTCTAGGGGGCAGTGCTCATCTCTGTTTCCAGGCTAAAGAACCAGCGCTGTCCAAAGATGTTTCCGTGGTCATGTGGCCAGCATGACTAGATGCAGAGGCGCTTGGAACACTGTTACCTTCCCACTGAAGCGGTACTTATTTATCTGCTTGCAATTTCTTGCTTTCGAACTGCTAGGTTGGCAGGAACTGGGGCCAGAGGCGGGAGGTCACTCCGCCATGCGGCACTCAGGTCTCAAACTGCTGAACTAAAACTACAAGTGCTTTAAACCTGACATTCTTAAAATATTATTTAGATCAAGGGTCCCCAACATGGAGCCCTGGGCCCCACAACACCCACCAACACCTTTCCTAGCACCTGCCGAATGTTTTTAGAAGGGCAGGCGGGGGTAGACACAGCAGGGCTTGGTTGTGTAGTGAGAGCTTCATCTGAATACACATGATTAGAGACAGGGGCGTAGACTTTTTAAATCCCCGGGGGGGGCGGGGGCTCTCCCGTGTGCGCGCGCAAAGCGCGCGCACGCGCTCGGGATTATGTCCCCGCTGCTCTCCCCCCCCGCCCCAGGGAGCCGCCACCGCCGCTTCCCTCCCCCGGGCAGCCGGGCCATGCCCGCCCGCCCGCTCGCTGGCCGCGCTCCCCGCCCCCCTCCCTCCCTCTCCCCACTCACCTCGGGCGCCGGCTGCTGCTGCCGCCTGCAGCCGGGGGCTGGCGCGTCGCCCTTGCGGGCCCCCGGCTCCCACTCCGCCTCGCGCTCGGGGCGTGCGGGGGGGGGCGCAGATGAGCGCCGCCTCTCTCCCCCCCCCCCGCCGCCCCAGGGAGGCAGGAGAGCAGGCCGGAGGTGGGGGGGAAGGAGAGGCGGCGTCACCGGTGGGCGCTCCATTTTGCCGGGGGTGGCTGAGCCCCCCCCGGGAAATTTCGGGGGGGGCTCGAGCCCTCGAGCCCCCCCGTAGTTGACGCCCATGATTAGAGAGGCTCCTCACAGCTACATTCAGATTGGCTGCCCTTGCAGAACTGGCCAATCACATAACAGAAGTATGAATCAGACCATGCAAATGAAGGATTCTAGCAGCTATGTTTCTATTGGTTACTTGTATTTTGTGGGTGTGTTTTGGGGCTGGGGTTTCTGTATATATTTGTGGCTTGCCACCTGTGTTGTTGTTGTATTTTTGGATAAAAGAACCATGCTGAAAACCCGATAGCCTCTTGAACCTACTACTTAACAGTACAGATCTTTAAAAACACTGATCTGGCATCACTGACGACCACAGCTCAATGATCTTTACTGCATGACTAAAGGAAAGCTGTGTGTATGCAAGAAAATATTTTAAATCAGTATTTTCATTTAAAAAGGCACTCTGTTAAAGACAGGATCTTCCTGAAATGTTACTACTAGACAGGGGTCATTTCATAGAAAAAGAAGTGCAGGAGCTCATTAGCATAACTCATTAGCATATACCACGCCCCCTTACATCACCGGAAGTGTGTCAGAAAGGGAAGCAAAAGGGGGGCATCTCCAAAAGCCTCCCCTCCCCTTTCCCAGCTGGCCTGCCAAGGTGTGGGGGGGGGGGAGTGAAGGAAGAACGGCCCCATAGAATACAATGGAAAGATCGTGTTGCTGTTGCCGTGTGACTCTAAACAGAAGGGGTTTAAACTTTAAACCCCTTCTTATTTCGCTTCTTCCACAGGCCAGCTGGGGGAGGGGCTTGCCACCACTGCCATCTGTGCCCACTAGGGGTGTGCGAATAAAAATTTTTTGGCCCGATTCAGATCGGGCCAAATCAGGCCACATCTGTTCCAGCTGCCGAATGACCCCATGTCAGTTTTGGCAATGCAAGCCCATTCAGTGGGCCGAATGTCAGTTTCAGCCCCATTATAACCTATAGGCCATTGAAGTCAATGGCAAAAACTCATAGGGTATATGAGGGGCTGGAGGAGAGGGGGTTTGAGGGAGAGGCTCCAAACTTGCAGGGTAGCCACCAAGTTTCAAGAAGATTAGACCAGACCATGGGGTCCAATTCTACAGGGCCCCAAACAGGTTGCCCCCATTCCCTCAATTGTTCTCTATGGTGGGAAAAAGTTACTTTTTTCCCACCATAGAGAACAATGAAGGGAATGGGGGCAACCTGTTTGGGGGGCTGTAGAATTGGACCCCCTGGTCCAATCATCTTGAAACTTGGTAAGTATTTTGGAGAGAGGCTCCAGCAGCTACCCTGTAAGTTTGGAGCCTCTCCCTCAAACACCCTCCTCTCCAGCCACTTTTTAAGCTGCCACTGAATGTTGGCGGCAATTCAGCCCATGGCTGCCCTAGTGCCCACTCCTGGGCTGACAGAGCGCTGCTCCACCTCGCTCCAGTCCCAAATGACCCCTGTGACTAGAACAGAGTTTGAGTCCAGCGGCACCTTCAAGACCAACAATGTTTTATTCCTGGTATAAGCTTTTGTGTGCATGCACACGGAAAGTCATACCAGGAATAAAACTTTGTTCGTCTTGAAGGTGCCACTGGACTCAAACTTTGTTCTGCTGCTTTAGACCAACACAGCTACCCAGCTGCTGCTACTAAAGTTATGCATAACCTCAATCCCTGACATTTTGCAGTTGCTGTCATGCTGCCCCCTCTTGAGACAGCCATTTTGTGGTTGCAGCTAACACCCTGTGTCAAAAATCCAAAGGTGCCCTGATTTAGAGATTACTGATTTAGATAGCACTACCCCTAATTTAGCCTTGCCCGTCTGGGGCCCCAAAGTGGCTCACCACACCCTTCTCACCCTGCAGTGTGATGTTGTTAGACTGAGAGAGTGGCTGGCCCAAAAGCACCCAGTGAGCTTCTATGGTTGAACAGGGATTTGAACCCGAGTCTCCCAGATGCTAGCTGACACTCTGACCACACCACACTGGCATGATTAAATAGTACATTAAATGATTATCCAGTCTTAAATTATTAAATGATATCATTTTTATCCTAGGCTCAAAGAAAATTAAAATGGCACACAAAAATATGGCGGAGCAAGATCATAAACGACATGGTTTCACATCACCACAGCCAAATTGCTAAAGAAAGGAGCCTTTAAAAAACTGAGACTGTTTTGCTGTGCAACTTCCTCTTAATTCATACCGGTAAGGTAAAACTGAGACGGAGGCTTGGCTGCTGGTGCCAGATGATAATTTAATGAGCTGTATCAGTTACCAGCATTTCCTTGACAGGTTTACTGGAATGGGGATAGGAAATGTCAAAACAAACTATATTTTTACCTCAAGACCAACATGAGGAAGGCTTCTGTTACTGCAGAACGAACAATAAGGTAATCACACCACAATTCGTTGGGGTGGGGAGGCTTCTTTCCTGCCCCCGACCTGCTGCCTTGTTTTAGCTCCTGGGTACAGAGAAGCGAGCCATTGCAGATGAGGAGAGATCCAAAGTTACATTAAGTGAAGCAGACCCAACTGGAGCGTAGCAGGCAAGCTGGGAGCGTAGCAGGCAAAAGCGGGGCGTGATAAGGAAGCCAGACAGCTAAACAGCACATGAGCACATTCCAGCAGGTGGGGTCACTGGTCGAGTCCCAACCCCCAGGCGGGAGATGGCAGCGTAGCTGACATTTTGCCCTCTCCAAAGAAGCCCCCCCTCTACCCCTTAGGTTTTAACGGGTACAGTTTGTGGAAGGCACAAATTTTGGCAGGAGCATGGACATAAGGAGCCTCATCCCATTCATTTTCTTCAGGACCAAAATGCAACTACTTTATGAGATAAAACAATTGACCTCTTTTTAATTTGGAGTCCAGGATTTGGTCTATTTCATAATGAGGACCCACCCTAATTTCCTACTAGGCTGCAGCCCTTTAATGTTTTTGGTGGACAGGTAGACCAAGTCCCCGGAGGAAAGTTCCCATCCCGGCGTTCTACCCTTATCTGCATGCTTTTTGTAGTCTGCCTTGGCGGCTTCCAATGTTTTTGCAATTAGTGGCCAAGATTCTCAGAGACAGTTCCACCAGCTAGCAAATTTAGTGGACGGGTTTGCAGCTGGTGCTAAACTTGGTAAAGGAACTCCTTCAAAAACCCCTACAGCCATGAAGGGGGAAACTTCAGTTGAAGAGTGCACAGCATTATTGTAACTATATTCCGCAAAGGGTAAGAGATTTACCCAATCATCTTGTTGGTAGTTGGTATAGCATCTCAAATACTGTTCAAAAATTTGATTAACTCTTTTGGTTTGGCCATCAGCCTCTGGATGATAAGCGCTGCTCATAGCGGGTTCAATGCCCATCATCTGTAATAACTCCCACCAGAAGTTGGCAACGAATTGAGAGCCGCGATTGGAGACCACTTTCCGTGGAATTCTGTGGAATTTAATCACCTGATTCAAGAAGGCTTTAGCCAAAGTCTTAGCAGTAGGTAATTTTTTAAATGGGACAAAATGAGCCTGTTTGGAAAAAGTGTCCACTACCTCCCAGATTACTGTTTTCCCTTGGCTGGGAGGAAGGTCTGTTATAAAATCCATAGAAATGGTCTCCCAGGGTCGGCTGGGGGTTTCTAAGGGGTGCAAGAGTCCTGGCAGTTTCCCCCCCTTTGCTTTCCCATGAGACAGATCTGGCAAGAGGACACATAAGTTGACACATCCCCTCTCATCTGAGGCCACCAAAATTGTCTCTGCAGTAAATTTAACTTTTTCAAATAGCCAAAATGTCCAGACAACTTAGATTCGTGAGCAGCATGCATGATATCCCCCCGTAATGATGCAGGGACGATTAGTTTTGTTCCTTTAAACCAACAATTGTCTGGGCCCCGAGTTAAGGCAGGAAGCGCCTGGAATTCGCTGTTTTCGGCATCTGTGTATGATGTAGTAAATTTTACAGTCCACTTGGATGGCTCAGGAGCCTCTACAGTTTTCTTCTGGCTTTGAGTCACAACAACCCCCCCCCCCCAAACTGTGATGGAGTGAACATAGTCTCTACTACCTCGTCTTTTCATGAATCATGTTGAAATAGTTGGGAGAGGGCATCGGCTAAAGAGTTGGATTTTCCCGGAAAATGGCGTAAAACAAAATTGAACTTAGAAACGAAATCCGCCCATCTCATTTGCTTTGCATTTAAAGTCCTCTGAGTACGTAAAGCTTCAAGATTCCTATGATCAGTCCGGATCTCAAATGGGAGTCTTGCCCCCTCTAGCCAATGCCTCCACGTTGTTAGAGCAAGGCGGATGCCTGTGACTTCCTTATCCCAGACAGCGCAGTTGCGTTCAGTGTCCCCGAATTTCTTCAAGACATACGCTAAAGGGTGGAGTTTGCCATCAGACCCTTCTTGTAAAATTGCTCTCCCCATTGCTGCATCGGAAGCATCCACCTGCACAATAATTTTTTTACTTTCATCAGGGTGTGCCAGAATGGGCTCTGAAGTAAATAACTGTTTCAGCCCATCAAAAGCTCGCTGACACTCTGGGGTCCAATGTAGCCAGGCACCCAGCTTCGCTGCGTCAGCCCCCTTCCCCTTAGTTTTCCACAGATCAGTAAGAGGCAAGCTATAGTGAGTGAAGTTATTGATGAATGAGTGGTAAAAATTGGTGAATCCTAAGAAACTCTGTAGTTGTTTCCTGGTACGAGGGACTTCCCAGCCCACCACCGTGGCTATTTTAGCTGGATCCATTTCCAAGTGCCGGGGGGAAATGTGATAGCCCAGGAAGTCAATTTCAGTCTTATGAAAATAGCATTTGGAAAGTTTGGCAAAAAGTTTATTATCTAGTAGTGTAGCCAACACTTCCCTTACCATTTTAATATGCGATTGTTCATCCGGTGAGTACAACAAGATATCTAGATAACAAAGAACTCCTTTGAACAGGTGCTTATGAAGCACCTCATTAATTAAGTTCATGAAGACCCCTGGAGCCCCCTGAAGGCCGAAGGGCATAACAAGGTACTCAAATTGCCCCAAGGGGGTATTAAAGGCAGTCTTGTATTCATACCCCTCCTGGATGCGTACTCTAAAGTAGGCATCCCGCAAATCAAGTTTGGAAAAAATCTTCCTCTTGGAGGCTTCATTTAAGAGATCCTTAGTCAAGAGGAGGGGGTAGGCATTGGAAGTAGACACCGCATTCAGGCCCTGATAATCCGTGCATAATCGCAACCCTCCGTCTTTCTTTTTCCAGAAAAGGACAGGGGCGGCAAAAGGGGAAGTGGCCAGGCGGATGAAACCACGCTCCAAGTTTTTATCGATAAACTTGCGCAGTTCCAGTCTCTCATCGGGGGACATGGAATACAACTTCCCCTTGGGCAATTTATGTCTGGGTAAAAGCTCAATTGCACAATCAGTATTCTGGTGGGGGGGAAGCTCGTCAGCTTCTGTTTCTTCAGCTTCTTTTCTACAATGGTAACATGGCAATGGAAGCCTAGATTCAATCAGCAGAACCAAGCAGGTTTCCCCCCTCTTCCTTTCCTGCATGGGCCAGATTCAAATCCTGGGTGTAAACAGGGCTATTTTGGGGCAGGAACGCACAGGAATGGAGTTCCGGCTGGCTCCTGAGTTGGCCACGCCTACAACCAAAACCTCTGGCATGCGTGACTACAGAGCATGCTGCCTTCCCCACGTTACACACAAGAGGGAAAGGCGGCATGTTAAAATGCCCCCTTTCCCTCTGGGGAGCCCCTCCAGATTTCCTTGTCAATTTCACTCCCTGCCAGTAAACTGAGAGTGAAATTGATAAGGAAAAGCCTCTCTCTGCCTTCCCTTCTCTAGCTGACATGTCACAGCTGGAAAAAGGCAGGCAGGGAACCCAGGCACATTGAAAATGCCTTTCCTCCCCAATCTGGGGGAGGGAGAGAAAGGCATTTAACTGTCCCCCCCCCATACTTCCCTGAGTCCCTCCGCAATAGCGGAGAGGCTCAGGGAAGAAAGGGGGATGTGTGCATGCCTGCCTTCCTTTCCCCAGCCTCTCTGCCGCGGCAGGCAGGCTGGGGAAAGAGGGCAGGCATGCACACATGCCTGGGTTCTCCTCCTGATCTTCTCCAGGTGTGAGAAGATCAGGAAGGGAACCCAGGCACATTGAAAATGCCCTTCTTTCCCTCCCCAATCTGGGGAAGGGAGAGAAAGGCATTTACCCATGCCCGACCCGCACTTCAGCCCCTTGGCAGGTGAGCTGGGGAGCTTGGGGGGGGGAGGCAAGCTCCCATGCCTGCCCTGTGCTTTCCCAGCCCCCACCTAATATCCTAATGGTTGTGCTGTCAGGGCTGTGGCCTAATATGCTAATGAGTTTCTGCTGTTGGGTGTGGCCTATTATGCTAATGAGTTCCTGCTGGGCTTTTTCTACAAAAAAAGCCCTGTGTATATGTAATGTACCATGCTGAATGCGTGTAATGGCTGCCGCCATGTGCTCCATAATAGTGACCGCCATGTGGCCTGAGCACATGGTCAGGCAGTGACCTGAGCTTTGGTCTGGGGAAACAATAGACACCTGGATCCTAAGTGGCCACCAATAAGGAACCTAGGTTCTCCCCGGGGAACCTATGACAATTCATGTAAATGTAAGACCCTATCAGGTCATTTGAGTGTGGCCGGAGGCGTGGTTCCAGCCAGCATAAAAACAGGGTTTGAAGCCCCATCTGGCATGCCTCATCTGACCACCAGATAAAGAGCTATGCTGATTTCACTGCTACTGGCCTCTCGACTCTAGTACTTTCCAGTATACATATGCCATTGACTGATACATATGCCATATAGACTGATGGAGTCCCATGATCTTCAGCATGCCTTTTTGCCCCTTGGATTCTATCCTACCCCTTTCCGGAACCTTGACAAAGTTATGACTGCTGTTGACATTAGCAATTATTAATCAACCTTCTTCAGATCTTTTTCCCCCATCAGTCCAATATGTGGCTTTCACTTCCTTATTGGCAAAATGTCCAAAGATGGCTTGCGCAATTAATATGCATTTAAAATACAGTGAACAAAAACAAATTCAAGTACAGAAGGGTGTCTTGCCACAAACATTAAGATGCCTCCCTTTCCCAAACTGGGGTACACAAACTCACTTGGTCTTCTGAAGGAATAGATTCTACCCAGTTTTTCCTCACTTTAAAATTTTAGCACAGATTATTTCACTTAGCACTGAGCCTGCTCCAAACTTAGTGGAAAGCAATTTGGAGACAGCAACACATTAAGTAGCCCTCAGGACTACAGGCTTGAAGCAAGATCAGTCCATGCTAAGTGAAGAGTATTTGAAAGAAGAGCCAGTGACACTTAAGTATTCATCTACTACCACCCACTAAATATTCAACATTCTAATCAGCCAGCATTCAGGACAAAGCAATGTCATTTATCTATCTATCTATCTATATATAGATATCTATATAGATTTATCTATATATCTATATATCTATATAATTCCAAAGGCGCCCCCTGTGTGAGGATACCTAAATCCGCACAGGGGGGGCACCTGGGAGGCAGGGAGGTTTTCCTACACATGGGGGGCACTCCCCCCATGTGCAGAAAAATCCGAAAAGTTAAAAAAAACCCTTCAGTGACCGAAGAATCCCCCAAAATACCTTTTGAAATGGCACCAACTCCAGACATCAACTGTGAGGAGATTAGAATGTTCGGGGGAGGGGGGGAGGCTCTAACTGTTTTTGTCAGTAAAAAGCAGGGTTTTTACTGGCAGCAGTCAAGGGTTGCCAAGTACCCCCCCTGGCCACCAGCAGCAGATCCAGATCCAGGCTGGGAAACTCCTGGATATTTGGGGGGTGGAGCCTGGGGAGGACAGGGACCTCAGTGAGGTACAATGCCATAAACTCCCCCATCCAAAGCATCTATTTTCTCCATGGAAAGTTATCTCTGTAGTCTGGAGATGAGCAGTAACTCCAGGGGATCCCCAGGTCCCATCTGGAGGCTGGCATCCCTAGGCAGCACCCTCTGTGTGACTTGATACCACCTGATTTGCATGACTTAATTAGGCCCAGCTGTTTTGCTACAGTTCATCAGCAGCCACCGTATGAAAGCCATTGTGGTGCAACAGTTCGAGCTTCAGACTGGGATCTGCGAGACCCAGGTTCAGATCCCCATCTTGCAGTGGAAGCTGACTGGGAGATTTTGGACCAGTCACATACTTTCAGCCTAACCAACCTCACAGGGTTGTTGTGCAGATAACAAAGAGGAAATAATAATTTAAGCTGCTTTAGTCCCCATTGTGGAGAAAGACTGCAATTTTCCTAGGTAGAGGCTGCAGGGGAGGGGAGGGGAGATAGAAAGCTGAAGACAGATAAAGGTAGGTTGGCTGTTGGGTGGGAAGGAAATAGGGTTGCCAACTCCAGGTTGGGAAATTCCCAGACATTTGAGAGGTGGAGCCTGGGGAGGGTGGGATTTGAGGTGGGAGGCAGAAAGAGAGAGAAAGAGTGATGAGGTGGGGAGGCAGAAAAACAAAGGGAATGATGACAGGTCAGAAAGAGAGAGGAAGTAACATACATGGAGGAGAGCGAGAGAGTAAGAAGGGGGGCAGAAGGGAGAAAGAGTGAGAGAGGTAGGGGGAGAAGGGAGGAAGCAAAGGTGTGAGGAATGGGATAACTATCCTGCAAGTTTCTTGCAGGTCTCCACTTGTATACGTATATTTATGATACAGGCACAGGATACACAAACCTCAGCCACACATCTGATGAACCCCTTTTCCCCAGTGGTCAGCAGCCTGCTCCGTCACCTTGATTCCTATTTGCTGTGTGCCTCTTCAGGGGCCTGGGGGAGAAATCTAAGCTTGGAACTTTTATTTTGAGGGTGGGGAACAGTATAAAACAACTCTTCCCCACTGGCTGTCAGAGACCCTTGAAAATGGGAAGAAGGAACTAACTAAAACCCAGAACACCCCCAAGATTTGTAAATGAGCCCATTAACAATCACTGCTCTAATTTTTTTTCCCACTCTGCACCAGCAGTCAATATGGCCTCCCACGCCTTGATCGCCTAGGATAGGGGTGGGCAAACTGTGGCTCGGGAGCTGCATGCGGCTCTTTCACATATATTATGTGGCTCCCGGCAGGGCACCTGGGGAAGCTAAATATCATTAGCAAACAAATATCATTGGACAAATTAATATCATTATCAATATCTGCTTTTACCCCTTTAGTTATTATTTTTGGCAGTCTCATTTAATGTTAATAAAAAGCAAATTTGCTTATTTTCCAATGAAAGCAAGTAATATTTGTTTATGTCTTGAGGCTCTCAAACATCTGATGTTTATTCTATGCGGCTCTTAACGTTAAGCAAGTTTGCCCACCCCTGTTCTAGGTGGCTCTTACGCTGAGCAAGTTTGCCCACCCCTGGCCTAGGAGACCCAGTTCTGAAGCCCCACTCTGGCAGGGGAGCTCACTGGGTGATCTTGGGCCTCCGTGTAGCCTACCTAACAGGGTGGCTGTTGTGAGGATAAAATGGGAGAGGCAATGCTGTAAGCCACTCCGGGTCCATATTGAGGAGAAAACCGTGGTATGAACATCTAAATGAATAAATGTCAGCAACTAAGTATTCTCGATCTTTTCCCTAACAAAATAAAGGAAAACAAGTGATCAAGAAGGAAGGGAGAGTGACAGAAAACATGAAAGAAGGAAAGGAAAGGAAAGGAAGAAAGGAAAGTTAAAGTGGAAGGGAAAAAAATCACCTTTATTTTTGTCACCTATTTATTCTTAATACAACTTCTTATAGAAGTGCCTAATAGCCACTTGAAAGGAGCTCGAGCCCACAAGCCCTTCGAGTACAAGATCAAGCCCTTAAGGCGCCACATCATTCTATTTGTTTCTGAGGCAACCACAGGCTAACATACCACCTGTCTAGACCCACATTATAAAACTTGTTCACCCTTCCTGACTGGAATAAGGAAGAGACTCAGATAAAGGAACTGTTTTTCCAAGGCAAGCTCAACACAGTATGGTTTTAATTTCAGGACACAAGAGCTTGACATAGAGGTCCTGGATGAGAAGGCAGGGGGGTGGGAAACAGACACCACTACAATAAGACAAGAGCTAATGGAAGGGGAGAAATTAGGGAAATCCTTTCAACTGACAGACAGGAAGAATTCCAATACTTACCACAACCCTCTAAGTCCGAACAAGTCAATTCAAATACTCTTCCAAGGCTGAAAACTGGTGAATACGGTAGTGCCTGGGACATTTATCGGAATGCAAAAGCGCAGCTGAAACCATCCTTAGCCCTCTGGCTGCTGTTTCTCTCTCAGGAAGGGGCTGGCACAGGATCCCAGGGGGAAAGGGAGGAGGCAGCAGCCGGTTGCTAATAGAACGGCAGGTGCTGACACTTAAGCCACTCAAACTCCCGGAAATCCATCCAGCATTAATGTCCCAGAGAGGCACACAATACAGGGAAGTCTTGGTAGATCTCCTGATCCTGAAAGAAATTACCAGGGGGCACTGAGATAATGTTGACTGGAGTTCCACTAAACACTCATCCTGAGTTCTCCCTCCCCCTGCATATTTCTTCCTCCCTCCCTCTCCTGGCTGGACTTAATATCTCTGGAGCATTTTATGGTGTTTGTTCGAGTGTAATTGCTTGTTAATTCATTCCTCACTGTCAGGATTATGGTGACTAATCACAAACCCTCAGTAGGCACACACAAAAGACACACACAATTTATCACTGAATTCACAGAAGACAGGTGTGCCCTGTTACTTTCACAGGCTATTTGATCAGCATTGTTACATCCTTGCTCACTGTCAGTAGTCAGAAGCTAACAGATGTGCCCCCAAAGGCACTGAAGCATTTAGCCCATGGCGTTCATTTGCTATTCAAATTCCTCTGCGTCAAGCAATACTAAGGCTGTACATGTGGTTTAATACAAATATAATCCAGGAATGTACTCCTATGAAAAAGGTTTTCAGAAAATAATTACAAATACCTCTATGCATGTGTTTTATGAGCAACAGCGCAGTGGAAGCAAGGTCGCACCCTATGCTTCTGTCTATGGTTATGCACAGTGCAGCATTATTTCCTGGATCAGATCTCCCCAACATGGTGCCCACTAATTCCTGGCACCAAGTGTTTTCAGAAAGCGTGTGGGTCCATGTGCGACTCTTACCCAGCAGGGCTTCCAACTGGCCACTGGCGATCTCATTGGCTGTGGATATTAAAATAATGTTGTTTCAGGGGCAGCTGCTGCCAACATCATGTTGGTGTTATCTTCTCTCCCTCCTCTTTCCCAGTGTATTTTAAAATCACCCCCCTTCTCCTCTGAACCTGAGCTCCCTCTCTGTGTGTGGCTCTGCTTCCTGTGACCACCATGTCTGTGGTTGTGCTCACCACCCTGTGCCAGAATTCCCAAAGGCACCCACAGGTTCTAACAGGGCAGAGGGGGACTCCTGTACTCAGTCCTTAGACTGGGTATGGTGTAGTGGTTATTGGGTAGAGTTGCCAACTCCAGGTTGGGAAAAACCTGGAGATTTCTGGGGGGTGGAGCTACGAAGGGCAGGGACCTTAGCAGGTTATAATGCCACAGAGTCCACCCTCCAAAGCAGCTATTTTCTCCAGGGGAACGGAACTAGATCGTCTGGAGATCAACTGTAATAGTGGGAGATCTCCAGACACCACCTGGAGGTTGGCAACTGTATTACTGTGCCAGATTAGAACTGTGTGGGCTAGGGTTTCCAGCTCTGGGTTGGGAAATACTTGGAGATTTTGAGAGTAGCGCCTGAGGAGGGTGGGGTTTGGGGAGGGAGGGACTTCAAATGCCATACAGTCCACTTTCCAAAGCAGCCATTTTCTCCAGGTGAACTGATCTCTGTTGCCTGGAGATCAGTTGTAATAGCGGGAGATCTCCAGCCACCACCTGGAGGTTGGCAACCCTAGAGATGACCCAAACTCTAACACAGAGACACACACACCATCCACAGCTCTGAAGCTCACTGGGCAACTCTGGGCTAGTCATTATAAGAAGAACCTACCTGACAGGGGTGCTGCGAGGGGAGAATAAAGGAGGGGAGAGCTATGTAATAAGTACCCGGACCTCTATAGAGAAAAGGTGGGATGAAAATGTGACAGATGGCAGGCATAATGCAGTGGCCAAGACACTGCAAATCAGGCAGCCCCTGGTTCTAACCTCACCTCTGCCATAAATGTGCTAGGTGACTCCCCACCCATCAGCAATCAAGAGATAATATTGACCTATTTTACAAGTTTGTTGTAAAGGAGTGCAACACAATAACACACAAGAAATGCACTGAATGATCCAAACGTCTATATAAATACTACCTTTGAAATTATGAATACTATGTGGTACTCTAATTAACCAGGTAAAGTACAAAATATACTAAATTCTGTGTTAACTAGAAGTGAAGAAAGCTGTTAATTTAAAGTACTCTTAAGCATAGCTGTCAAAGATCACAGAAAGGATTATTGCTTGGCTAGAGTTCCTTTCCCCCCAGCTGATCTTGGGGGCAAAAGAACGGTTCGTCATTTGGGACAGTGAGTATGGAACACTTGGATCTTTGATCCAGTGTCACTTTTAAGAGTCTCTCAAAGAGCCGCGCTCTCGTCCTGGAGGCTTGGGCAGATTGCCACCCGGCTACTGCAAATGTCTGCTGATTTAAACAGAGACGTGGGAAGCATTTTCTTGTGGAATCTGATACTGGATTTATGCCAGTATCCTGAGAGAACAAGCATGAAGGATTTCAGAAACATGAGGTGGAGGGGAGAAAACTTGCCCATAACACGGCATACACCAGGCTGGTAGCTGTGTTGGTCTGAAGCAGCAGAACAAACTCTGAGTCCCGTGGCACTAGACTGGAATAGTAGATTGTAACGCATTGAATACTAGGTTGTAATGTAATTTGGAATGGTAGATTGGAATGTATTTCTCTGGCCTGGGGACAGAGGAGATATATTGCACAGCTAATTGCACCACCTCTGCACTGTTGCCTCTGCACTTGAGAGGAGATGGATGGAGCATAGTGACAGAGTCTCAGTTAATTACTCTCAGCATTTCCACAGTTAAGAAGGGAACATCTGCCCATCAGTCTCTGATTTTGATATATTTATTACCTTCACTATGTTTCCCCCTGGAATTAAACCCAAACAAATGGTGACCATATAAACTATGTTATTTGGTATGGTCCTTGCATCTGTTAAACTCCTTTATTACACTGTATGCTAATTTGCAGCTCACCCTCTACCTATATGTATGGACTGGTAACTTCCATTTCAATGTATCTGAAGAAGCGTGCACGTGCATAAAAGCTCACACCTTGAATTAAACTTTTTTGGTCTTTTTTTTTTTTTTGTAAAGAAATTTTTATTTTTCAAAAAAAAACATCAAAAATAATACATTTACCTTATACAAATCCCTTTTTCCATATTATATAACATTTTGTTCTATTTGTACATTCTATTTTTATCTTGTTTTGGTGGTTTCCCACCACCTCTGAAGCATAACACATTTTCCATTTTATTCAAAATAGTAATACTTATATCTATGTTTCATTTCTGGTAACGGTTATATATCTTTAAAATACTTATACACCAATTCTTATTTTCTATACTCTTATGTATTTCTAAATAAAAACAGCTTCATTGTCTAATTTTAACTAAAACATTCATATAATATATTTCTATTCCTTTATGCTATTATAACCATGTATAAATGTAGTTTTTCATATCCCAGTATTTTTCAACATATTCTTTCAAATCTTTCCAGTCTTCTAGAAAGGTCTCTGAGTAGAGATTATTCAATTTTCTAGTCCATTTATCCATTTCAGCCATATATAACAGTTTTTTCAACCATTCCCACACCTCTGGTATTTTTTCATTTTTCCAATTTTGTGCATACACCATTCTTGCTGTTGTAATCATATACCATATTATTGTCCTTTTCTTTACATTTATCTCTTCTAGTTTAAGTCCTAGCAATAACATTTCAGGCAACTTCTTAAATGTACATTTCAAGATTTTTTCCATTTCTGCATGTATTTTTGACCAATAAATCTTTGCTTTATCACAAGTCCACCACATATGATAAAAAGAACCTTCTTTCTTTTTACACTTCCAACATTTGTTAGACATATTCTGACCAATATTTGCAATTTTTTTTGGTGTCATATACCATCTATACATCATTTTAAAACAATTTTCTTTTAAGTTATAACACGTAGATATACTCATAGCATTTTTCCATAAAAATTCCCAAGATTCCATTTCAATGTCTTTGTTAAAGTTTATCGCCCATTTTACCATTTGTTCTTTTACCATTTCATCTGCATTAAACCATTTTAGCAAGACTTTATACATTTTAGAAATCATTTTTTCCCCACCTTCCTCCCAAACTTGTTCTATTTCATTATTTTTTCCCCTGAAACCGTGTTTTTTATCACTTCTATACAAATCATATATTTGTCTATATCTTAACCAACCATAATCAAAGTCAATCTGATGCTGCTCCTTCAGTTTGAAATCTTTGCCATGTCTTATTAATAAGTCTCTATACTTCAGCCAATCTTGTCCTTTATATCTTGATGTTGGATGTAAGACTTCTGCGGGTACAATCCACATGGGTATCGCTTCTGAAAAAAAGTTTTTATATCTTGTCCACGTATCCCTTAGTGTTCTTCTCAAATAGTGATGTTTAAACATATTGTCCATTTTTGTTTTGCCATAATACAAATATGCATGCCACCCAAATCTACAATCATGACCTTCCAGGGACAATAACATTCTATCTTGTAACATAGTCCATGTCCCTACCCAGGTCAAACATATTGCATCATGGTATAACCTTAGATTTGGTAGTTGAAACCCTCCTCTTTCTTTGGCATCACACATTATTTTCATCTTAATTCTTGGTTTTTTCCCTCCCCACACAAATTTAGACAGTTCCTTCTGCCAACATTTGAATGTTTTTACATCTTTCACAATTGGAATAGTTTGAAACAAAAACATTAATCGTGGTAACACATTCATCTTGACCACCGCAATTCTACCCAGCAATGACAAATTCAATACATTCCACTTTTTAATATCCTGCATAATTTGCAACCATAATTTTTCATAATTATTTTTATAAAGATCAATATTTTTCATAGTTAGGTTTACACCCAGATATTTTGTCTTTTTCACCACCTCACATTCTGTAAGTTTTTGTAACTCGTTTTGTTTCTTATTTGACATATTTTTGCACATTACTTTCGATTTGTTCTTATTTACATAAAATCCTGCTAAGTCACCAAACTCTTTTACTCTCTGTAACAAATGTGGTAATGTGGATAAGGGGTCTTCCACTATAAACATCACATCATCTGCAAAGGCCCTATATTTGAAAGAAAAACCTTTAGTTGTTAAGCCTTTAATATCTTTGTCTTCCTTCACATTTAACAGTAGAACTTCTAAAATCCAAATAAATAGCAGCGGCGAAAGTGGGCATCCTTGTCTTGTTCCTTTTTCAACTTTAAAATCGTCAGTCTTTTCGGTATTAATTATTAATGAGGATTTCTGTTCTTTATATATTGCTTTAATGAAGTTAAGCATATATTCACCAATCTCAAGATGTTCTAAAACTTCAAACATAAAATCCCAGTTTAAATTATCAAACGCTTTCTCCGCATCTAAAAAGAAAAAGCCCACTTCCTTTTCAGGATGTTTGTCGTAGTATTCTATAGCGTCCACTACTACTCTTAGATTGTCCCTTATTTGTCGATTAGGTAAGAACCCTGCTTGTTCTGTTTGTATAGTCTCTTTAAGGTGCTCTTTTAGTCTATCCGCTATAATCTTAGCAAAAATCTTATAATCATTATTCAGTAAAGAAATCGGTCTATAATTCTTAACATTGGTCAAATCTTGATTTTCTTTCAGGATCAGTGAGATGGATGCATCTTTCCAGGTTTCTGGTACCTCTCCAGTAACTCTTATATCGTTCATCAATAGCAGTAACACCGGTGAAACTGACTCCTGTAACGTTTTGTAGAACTTCACTGTAAATCCATCCGGTCCGGGTGCTTTACCTAATTTTGAGTCATTTATTGCATTTTTGATCTCTTGTAATGATACTGGATTATTAAATAGTTCTTTAATTTTCTCTGTTGGTTTTGGTAACTTTAATGTTTGCAGGTATTCTTTAATCTTTCTTCTGTCTTTGTTTTCCTTCTTAAAAGGTTTTGCATAGTATTTAAAAAATTCTCTTTTTATTCCTTTGTTATCTATTATCTCAATATTATCTCTTATCACTTTAGTGATAAATTTATTTTCACGTTTTTTCTTTAATTGCCATGCTAAGTATTTTCCGGGTTTGTTTGCACCTTCAAATGCTTTTTGTTGAAGTTTTTTTAAGTTCCAGTACATCTCTTGGTTCAAAATGGCTTTTGCTTGGTCTTGTAGCATCCAAATTTCCTTTTGCAGTTTCTTTTTCCCTGGTTTCTTCTTCAGTTCTTCTTCCTTTGTTTTAATGGCTTGTAGAATATTTTCATATTGCTCTTTTTTCTTTTTATTATCTTTAGCATTTAACGATATCAATAGTCCTCTCATCACTGCTTTGTATGCATCCCATACGGTTTGAATTTTAACTTCTTTCTGCATGTTTACTTGGAAGTATAGGTCTGTTTCTTCAAGTAATTTTTTAATTATTTCTTGATTATCTAATAAGTCCTCGTTTATTCTCCATCTCTTTTGTTTTTTAACCTGCCCAGCTGTCCATAAACACGGATTGTGATCTGAGATTATTCTGGGTAAAATGTCCACTTTTCTTGTCTTAAAGGTTAGGTTAGTAGTCATCCAAATCATGTCAATTCTTGAATGTGAGTCATGTCTGTTAGAGTAAAAGGTAAAATCTTTTCCTTGTGGGTTAGCTTTCCTCCAAATATCTTCCAACTTTTCTTGTTTTATCAGTTCAAAAAAATTTTTTGGAAGCTTCCCTAACGTCTCATCCTTTCTTTTAGAGCGCCTGTCTAGTTTATTATCTACAGTTCCATTGAAGTCCCCTAACATCATAATTTGATCATAGTTTACATTGTCCAATTCCATTTGAAGTTCTTTAAAAAAAATTCTTTAGCTCCATTCGGAGCATAAATGTTCACAATCAAAGTTTTCAATCCTTGCAGTAAAATTTCAATAGCTAAATATCTTCCATCTTTGTCTTTAAATATTACTTTAGGTTCCAAATCTTTTTTGACATATGTTACAACACCATTTTTTTTGTTGCTTGCTAAAGAATAAAATTCTTCTCCCAATTTTTTCCTTATTAAATATTTATGGTCTTGTTTTTTAAGATGAGCTTCTTGCAAGCAAATTATATTACATTTTTGTTTTTCCAACCAATGACCTACCATTCTACGTTTTTGGGGTGAATTTAGTCCATTTACATTCCATGTAAGTATTTTGTAATCCATTTTGATATATTCTTAAATATCTCCAAAATCATCTTTATTCTCTCCCAGGAATGCATACGTTTCTTCTGTGCTTTTAATCACTACTCTGGAGTTGCCATAATAAAAGCTTAGTCCTTGAGGTATTTCCCAACGAAATCTGATTTTTTTCTCCTTCAGTTTATCCGTCAGACGCTTGAATTTTTTCCTTTCTTGCAGTATTGCTCTAGGCAATTCTTTCATTACTATGATTTTCTTTCCATCTATTACAAAAGAGTCAGTAAAGCACTTCCTGTAGATTTGTTCTTTTCATTGTAAATTGGACAACCACATCTCTTGGTATGTTTTTGTCTCTTGCATATGTAGAATTAACTCTATAAACAAGATCCATGTGTTCTTTAACAACTTCTTCCTGTTCTTGTAAAAAATCTGCTATTGCTTCTTGCATTCTTGTAAAAATGTCCTCATTCAATTTTTCCTCAATCCCTCGAAATCTCAAATGATTTTGCATATCTTTATAATGCATCATCTTTTCCATCCTCTCGTTCTCTCTCATTGTCTTATGGGTGTTTTCTTCCAGTTCTTTTACTTTAGTTTCTATATCTTGTGTTCTTGTGGATAATTTTTGAAATTCTGCTTTTAATTCCATGAAATTTTTATCTGCTTGAGCCACTATATTATTCATTTTAACATTTACCTCTCCTATAGCGTCTAACATTTTCTTTTCCATTGCTTCCATAACGGCTAGTAGCTCTTTTTCTTTTTTTGCTGCCATTGTAGGAGAGGACCATGTAGCTGCTCTCGATCTTAGTCCGCGGTCCGTTTTGCCTCTTTAAAAAAGATTATCTTGTTTTCCAAATCAAACACCAATTAGTGCATTCAAACAAGCTAATCTTGCCAAGTCAAATTATGTTGGTTTCAGCCTTCTAAGTTATATAATCTTTGAGATATTGCAGTTTAAAAATTTTATAAATCCAAAATGGCGGGCGCGACTTCTCTACGGTTAATGTCAAAGGTTATAGTCTTTTTACTTGCTTCTGGTTTGCCGTAGTTTCCTTTTGTCCCTTCCTTTTATTTACTTGTCTGCTCTCTGCGCGTCACTTCCTGTTATGGTCTTTCTGGTCCGGCAGTATTTAGAGTCCCCTTTCTGGTCCGGCAGTATTTAGAGTCCCCTTTACCTTCTTCCGGTTCTTCTCCTTTTCCCTTCTTGTCTGCTCTTCTAGCCGTCACTTCCTGATTCAGTCCTCACGTCTTAATCTCGCGATGCTTGGTTCCCTTCTCCCTCTTTGTCTCGCGATGCTTGGCTTCCCCTCCCGACTCTTCTTAACCGCAGGAATGTTAAACAACTTTTTTTTTTGGCTTTTTAAGTTCAAATTCGGTTTTTTAGCGCTTCAAAACTGCTCTCATCCAATCAACAACAGTCTATTGCTTCACCCGATCTGCTTTTCGTCTTTCAAAACGCGGCAGTGGTAAGGCAAAAAACTTTTTTCTGTTACCTTTTGTTGTTACTTCGCTTCAGATGTGGTCCCAACATTTAAACTTTGTCTTCTTTGTTAAGGAATCAGGGGAATTGGAGGTTTTATGCTGAATTTTTCAGCTCAGCTCGGCTCCTTAGAGATACTCGCAAGAATCCTCTTCGGCTGCAGTGCTCAAGGTGTCGGAAAAGTCTCCTCCGAGACTTTCCCTTCACCGAGGTTGCTCAAACCTGGATTATATTGCTTGCTGGTCCTCACACTACCTGTGTGAGGTTGCGTCAGGTGGATTAATCCACTCAAGCTGTCAGGAAGAGCCGCTGTCCGCCTTGCGCATTTGCAAAGCGTGTCAGACCTCCATTCCTCCAACCGGAAACAACTTTTTTGGTCTTAAAGGTGCCACTGGACTCAAACTCTATTCTACTATAATGAGTCTCAGAACAACAGCTGCCCTGGGCCTGCTCCAGCAGGGAGGGCGGGATTATAAATTAATTAAATAAAGAAACAAACAGCCATAGTAAACCTTGCTGGAGGAACTGCAATGAGGGCAGCTCATTCTCTGAAGCTAGTAAGAGAGAAACTAGTACAGTACCATTCTCAAGACTTCAACCAGGATCATGGTTCAGGCACAATACACACAATGAGTTCATAAATTCCAAAGACAGCCCAGCCACAGAGGACAACTGAGCCTGGACATATAACAAAACACACACTCACCAAGCAATGTAAAAACCTCAACATAGCTACCAACAGTTTGCTAACAACCAGGTCAAGTTAACAGAAAGCCCTCTGGAACAGAATTATTTTAGACAGGCTATTTTGAAAGCTAGTGTGATGTTCTTGTTAGAGTGCTGGACTTGGATCTGGGAGACGAGACCCACATTCAAATCCCCACTCTGCCATGGATGCTTGCTGGGTGACCCTGGGCCAGTCACATGCTGTCAGCCTAAACTACCTCACAGGGCTGGTGTGAGGATAAAATGGAGGCAAAAAAACAATAGAAGCTGCTTTAGGTTCCCAAAAGGCAGGGTATACATAAAGTAAATGAATATAATAAACAAAAAGCAGGGTATAAATAAAGTAAATGAATAAAATAAACAAACAACCTTCACACCAAAGAGGGGTATTATAGTCCTATGGAACTGTGTGCCAGTAAGAACTACAAAAAGGAGTAAAATATGATATTTCTACAGGAACGTACAAATACATGACCTGTTCTACTTAAGTGACAAACTGAACAAAGAAGCCTAGTTTCATCACCTACTTAGAATTTACCACCTCAAGCATTAATTGCATTAGGCACAGCAATTTAGTTGTTAGTATTGCTACAAGGAATGAATCTTGCAAGCTTACTTGGCACACACTTCTACAGTAATTGGAAACTTTGCTGGTAACAGCAGCTTTGCTCATACAAAAACAAGCCATCAAAAAAAAGATTTTTATTGCCGTGCTTAAGGCAACACAATAGGGGAATTGGCAGGTCAGTCTCAGGGTCTCCTTAACTCTGTTTTCAGTGTCACCACCTGCAAGAAATACCATTAAACATAATTTGTCAATTTGTTCCCTTTCTGTCACCTGAACCAGATTTTATACATACACACACACAAGTGGAAATCCATCAACTGCCTTCACTTCAGCCATTCCACCGCAGCACAGGCACCACTGCAAGACCTAACACCATGAGACCATACGCATCCTCCCCACATATAACCTCACCACTCTTTAAGATTAGATGGATAACCTCTGCTCCAAATTGCCACTCCTGGGACTAAAACAAGGCTTTTCCGGTACAGCTCTGGGCCTCCCTCCCTCTTTAACAAGTATGCACCTGCTGAAGGGACCTCCGACACCCAAAAGCTTTAACTAGAATTCTTTTTTTGGTCAATTTTTAAGGAGCCATTAAATTCCTGTTCCATTAAACATATTCATTATTGATTTGTTTTATTTAAAATATTTATTAGCCACCTTTCTCCCTTGCAGAACTCAAGGCATCTTATGATATAAATAAAATGGATATAAACATAATATAAACAAAAACAATTCTAAAAATGCCTAAAAGGTCACAATTTAAAAACTCGAATTAGGGCTGCCAATAAATAAAGACTGAGTCAGCCAGATGCAGTCCTAAATGAAACTGTCTTCCACTGCCTCCTGAAGGGTGACAGGTGAACCTCCCTGCGGGAGGATGTTCCATAATCATGGGGCTGCCACCAAAAAAGCCGTCTCTCGTGTGCCCACCATATGAGCTTCTTTGATTGGTAGGATAGTCAGGAGGGCCTCTCCCTGCAATCTTAATCCGTGGGCTGGAAAGGATGGGAGAAGACAGTCCTTCACAATGCCCCAGCCCCAAGCCATGCAGGACTTTAAAGGACAAAACCAACACCTTGGATTGGGCTCAGGAGCAGGTCAGTAACCAGTGTAATTGCTGGCCCTGACCAGCAGTCTAGCTGCAGTGTTCTGCACTAGCGGCAGCTTCTGAATACTCTTCAAGGGCAGTCCCAAGCAGAGCAAACTGCAATATTCCAGTCGAGATATAACTATGGCATGGATCTCTGTGGCTAGATCTGACTGACCCAGGATAAAAGCAGCTGACACATCAGTTCAAGCTGGGCGAAAGCACTCCGAAGCCACTGCAGCCCACCTGGTTTTCTAAGGTGGCCACTGTGTCAAGCATAGGGTTGCCAACCCTGGGTTGGGAAATTCCTGGAGATTTGGGGGGTGGAGCCTAGGGAGGGCATGGTTTGGGGAGGGAAGAGATCTCAGCGGGATATTGTGCCAGAGTCCAACTTCCAAAGCAGACATTTTCTCCAAGGAATTGATCGCTGTAGTCCGGACATCAGTTGCCAGGAGAGCTCCAAGCCCCACCTGGAGGTTGGCAGTCCTAGCAAGCAGCTCTCCCAGGCTGCAAACTTGCCTTTTCAAGGGGACTACAACTCCCTCCAAACCAGGAAAGATCTCAAGTCCTTGATCTGCTTCTCTGCTAGAGAACTTCAGTCTTGTCAGGATGAAACTGTAGCTTGTTTGCTGTCATCCGGTCCATTACGGACTCCAAGCACCGGTTCAGAACATCACCAGCCTCCTTGAAGTTAAGTGGGAAAGAGAGGTAGCTGGGTATCACCCACATATTGGCAAGACCACAGCCCAAACCTCCTGATGAGCCCTTGCCAATGGCTTCATATAGACATTACACAGCATGGGGGATAAAGTGGAACCCTGAGGCACCCCACAGGCCAAGGGCCATAGGGCAGAGCAGGAATCCCCCAACACTACCTTCTCACCCCCCCATATTATATTAGTCTCTGTTCTCCCAAGTACATGGGGTTGAGCTTGGTTTATCTTGGAGGTGCTGCTGGACTCTAGCTTCATCCTCACATCTCTTTGTTAATTCTGGCATTTACCTTCTAATTTGCTGCCATCTCCTGGCCAGGCCACCTGATCCAGTTTCAGCTCTGCATAGGCATTTGGGCTCTGAGTGGACCCTACTAAGGGCTGCCCCCCACCCTCTATTTTCCAGTAAGTAACCCTTAAGAAGATTTTATTCCGTTTGTTTGAAGTGTGCTTTGCACACAAAATGGGGCTCCAGCGGCTCAAGTGGTTAAGATGCTGAGCTGCAGACCAGAAGGTTGGTAGTTCAGCAGTTTGAGACCCGAGTGCTGCATGACGGAGTGAGCTCCCGTCTCTGGCCCCAGCTCCTGCCAGCCTAGCAGTTCGAAAGCAAGAAATTGGAAGTAGATAAATAGGCACCCCTTTGGTGGGAAGGTAAGAGCATTCAGTGCGCCTTGGCGTCTAGTCATGCCGGCCACATGACCATGGAAACATCTTTGGACAGCACTGGCTCTTCAGCTTGGAAATGGAGATGAACACTGCATCCCTAGAGCCATATTCTACTGGCTTTTGAGCAAGGGGAACCGTTACCTTTACTTTGTACATGAAAGTCTATGCTTTGAATTAAACTTTGTCGGTCTCAAAGGTGCCACTGGACTCAAACTTTGTTCCTTTGACCCTCCCAAAGTGTGTCAAATTCGCACCCATCACTTCCCTAGAGAACTACCATTTTCTTCCAAGATGTTTAAGTCAAAGCCCACTTCATCAGGTAGTTAAGGCCCGGGTGTAAGCAATATAGTAAATATAATAGGGGCTTACTTCAAACTAGATATCTCCCCCCCTCCACATGCAATGCTCCCTCTAAGCTGTGGAGTCTTGTGAGCAAAATTCCAACTTCCCTGGGGCATTAGAGTTGTGAGCGAGCGATTTGGCTGCTGCATAGATTAGTTAGCTCTGGAGCCCCATCCTTCCTGAGCGAAGACAAAAAGGTGTGAGCTGGAGGCTAAAGAGAACGGTGAGCTGGCTCACACTCACTCAGCTGAGAGGGAACACTGGAGCCCCATCCTTCCTGAGTGAAGGCAGAAAGGTGTGAGCCAGAGGCTAAAGAGAACGGTGAGCTGGCTCACACTCACTCAGCTGAGAGGGAACACTGGAGCCCCATCCTTCCTGAGTGAAGGCAGAAAGGTGTGAGCCGGAGGCTAAAGAGAACGGTGAGCTGGCTCACACTCACTCAGCTGAGAGGGAACACTGGAGCCCCATCCTTCCTGAGTGAAGGCAGAAAGGTGTGAGCCGGAGGCTAAAGAGAACGGTGAGCTGGCTCACACTCACTCAGCTGAGAGGGAACACTGGAGCCCCATCCTTCCTGAGCGAAGGCAGAAAGGTGTGAGCCGGAGGCTAAAGAGAACGGTGAGCTGGCTCACACTCACTCAGCTGAGAGGGAACACTGGAGCCCCATCCTTCCTGAGCAAAGACAAAAGGGTGTGAGCCGGAGGCTAAAGAGAACGGTGAGCTGGCTCACACTCACTCAGCTGAGAGGGAACACTGGAGCCCCATCCTTCCTGAGCGAAGGCAGAAAGGTGTGAGCCGGAGGCTAAAGAGAACGGTGAGCTGGCTCACACTCACTCAGCTGAGAGGGAACACTGGAGCCCCATCCTTCCTGAGCGAAGGCAGAAAGGTGTGAGCCGGAGGCTAAAGAGAACCGTGAGCTGGCTCACATTCACTCAGCTGAGAGGGAACACTGGAGCCCCATCCTTCCTGAGCAAAGACAAAAGGGTGTGAGCCGGAGGCTAAAGAGAACGGTGAGCTGGCTCACACTGACTCAGCTGAGAGGGAACACTGGAGCCCCATCCTTCCTGAGCGAAGGCAGAAAGGTGTGAGCCGGAGGCTAAAGAGAACGGTGAGCTGGCTCACATTCACTCAGCTGAGAGGGAACACTGGAGCCCCATCCCTTCCTGAGCGAAGGCAGAAAGGTGTGAGCCGGAGGCTAAAGAGAACGGTGAGCTGGCTCACACTCACTCAGCTGAGAGGGAACACTGGAGCCCCATCCCTTCCTGAGCGAAGGCAGAAAGGTGTGAGCCGGAGGCTAAAGAGAACCGTGAGCTGGCTCACACTGACTCAGCCGAGAGGGAGCCCTCCCCCGCCCGGGGGCCCTTCCCAGTCTAACGGGGGTCGAACCGCGACAAAAAGGGCGTGGGGGGGGCGCGCGCAGGCGCAGAGAGGCCGCAGCGATGGCTCCTCCCTTCTGGATGAAGTCCCCCCGGGGGGGGGGGGTTGGAGGCGCGCCTTCCTTCGCACCCTGTGTGAGGGACCCTCGCCGGGGAGCGGCCTCGGCTTCTGACTGAGGGGTCCTACTTGGGGGGAGACTGACGGGGGAACCCTCGCGCACCTCTCGCCACGGCCGCCGCCTCTCCCTCTCCGGCCCCGCTGCCGCCAGGGGCGCTCTCCTCTCTCCCAGGCCCGGAAGCCGCGCGGAGGCGGCTCTTCCGCGGGGGGAGGCGGCGGGGGGAGGGGAGGGGGGGGGGAGACTTTGCCTCGCCCTGCCCCCGCGCACGATGAGCGAGCCGCGCTTCTTCCACGGAGGACCGGAGAGCCCCGGAGACGGTGAGGGAGGGAGGGAGGGAGGGAGGGGGGGGTCGTTTCTTCGCCGGGCCGCCCAAACGGAGCTCTCTCGCCCGGGGTGGGGGTGGGGGGCGGGGGTTAGTCTCTCAGGGGGCTTCTCTCTCGGCCAAGTAATCCGAATTCTTTCCCAAGTCGTGCCCCGTTTCCGGCGTGGGGGTGTGGCGGCGGCGGCGGCGGCGGCCTTGTTAAAATTTGCGCTCGCTTGAGGCCCCCCCCCCCCGGGTTTGGCAGAGGGTCAGTGTCTTCGGTGCACGTGACGAATCCCGAATGGTTATTTCCCAGAAAGAAAAAGGAATCCTAACAGCCTCCGTTGGGAACAGAATCGGGAGGGTAGGCCGTGTTAGTCTGAGTTCAGGGCAGCTCTCGCCGTTACATTTGCAGCCTCAACGTTGGGGTCCAGTGGCCACTTTAAGGCCAACAAAGTTTTATTCAAGGCAGAAGTTTTTTGTGTGCAAACAGGAAAGCTCACCCCTTGAATAAAACTTTGTTGGCCTTAAAAGGAGCCAGTGGACTCCAACTTTGGCCTGCTGCTTCAGACCAACAGGCCTGCCTCATCTGAATCTATTTGCAGCCTCAGGAACTCTACAGGACCCACTTTTTGGAAATTTGGTGTAATTTGGAGAGCCAGTTTGGTGTAGTGGCTAGGAGTGCAGACTCTAATCTGGGAGAACCGGGTTTGATTCCCCACTCCTCCACTTGCACCTGTTGGTGTGACTTTGGGTCAGTCACATGTTCTCCCAGAGCTGTTCTCTCATGAGCAGTCCTCAAAAGAGCTCTCTCTCAGCCCCACCTACCTCACAGGGTGCCTGTTGTGGGGAGGGGAAGGGAAAGGGATTGTAAGCCGCTCTGAGACTCCCTTGGGTAGTGAAGGCCAGGGTATAAATCCAATGTCTTCTCTTCTTCTTTTAATTGGCTCTTTTTAACTTGTTTTATCAGCTGCTGATCTTGTACCAAAATCAGTTCATTTTCAGTTGCATTATTTGATAATCGGTCTGAGCCTCTCTGGCCTTCCACATCATCCAGTGTGTACAATGGTAAATTCTGTTAAATTGCAATGGGTCACGAACCTAAGCTTTCTACGTCAGCTCCTCTCCTTTTCCTTTACGCTGAGATTTGTGTACCTGAAATTCACTCCAAGCCTTGACCTTACTAATCTACCCCAGGAGATTTCCCATTAACGATTTTCCCATTAGGTATTTATCTGTTAAAATAAATGTTAGCCTCTAACATGACACTGGCTTTTTTTCCCTTTTCTTTCATTTTAAATTTGCATTGCTGGTGAGATTTTTACAGTGCAATCCTAACTCAAGTTACACCTTTCTAAAGCCACTGACTTCAGTGTAACTTGCTTTAGGCTGTTCTTAGGCTATTCTGTTACTCCCCCATTAAAATCTGGGCTCTGTTGACTCTTTTTCTCCACCTCCTTCTCTTTTGCAGAGGTATTTGTGCTTGATGCACATAATGTATCCCCAACAGTTACTTTTCTGCAAGAGCTGCCTAGTTACCAGTCTATGCTGAGGAGAAGAACTTCAACTGGAACGCACGACTACCGCAGTTTAGCTCTGGCAACTTCTGAAGAGTCTAGAAGCCTTCTAGAAAGGATTGGCAGTCGAGAGCCTGCAAAGCCACTGAGAGAATATGCGTTAAGTATTGCAGAAAAAAGGCGGCTGAGGTTCGGGCAATTTTTTTCCTGTTCTGTGTTATTGAGGAGCAGTGCTTTTTGTGTCCATTTCTGCTTGAAAGGGTCAATGAAACCTTGGCTGGTCCAGAACACTTGGGTTAGCTTTATTATTTAGTGCTCCTAGGAACTAGAATTAATTGATTTTATCTGTTCTGATTGTTTTTGCTACTGGGATATTTTCTGCTTTTTCCCTTTAGATTTTGCTTTAGAAATGGTTTTTCATGGCTTAGCCTTTGTAAGGTTGTCTTACAACCTTTGTCTTAGCCTTTGTAAGGTTGTCTTGGAATGCTTTTGTTTGGAAATATGTACTAACAAGAAGGGGGACCCACGATACTCACCGGGGGGGGGGTATTCCCCACAGCCCTCAGCCTGCAGGAGGAGGAAGCGGCAGCAGGTGAGCCTTCTCCCTCCTCCCCTCTGGCACCGTTGGTGGCGAGGCCTGAGCGGCTCATAGCTGCCAGCCCGCCAAGCCTTTACCTGCCCCCCTCCATTCCCAGTAGCAGTGGTGGCGAGGCCCGCCAAACCTTCTCTTGCCCCCCTTCTTTGGCAGCGGTGAGGCCTGCCAAAACTTCTCCCGCTCGCCTTCCTCCCCAGCGGCAAGGCCCACCAAACCTTTTTACCGTCCCCCTTCCTCCCCAGAGACAGCGGCGAGGCCCACCAAACCTTTTCCCGCCCCCTTTCCTCCCCAGAGGCAAGGCCTGTCAAACCTTCCCCCGCCCCCTTCCTTCCCAGCAGAGAGGCCCGCCAAACCTTCTCCCACCCCCCTTCCTCCCCAACGGAAGCAGCAAGCCCTGCCAAACCTTCTCCGGCTCCCCTTCCTCCCCAGCGGCAAGGCCTGCCAGACCTTCTCCTGCCCCCCTTCCTTCCCAGCGGTAAGGCCCGCCAAACCTTCTCCCGCCCCCTTCCTCCCCAGAGGCAGCAGCAAGGCCCGCCAAACTTTCTCCTGCTCCCTTCCTCCCCAGCGGTGAGGAAGTGCGTGCGTCTTATGGAGTGAATATGGAGCTTTTCTTACCTGTAACAGGGCTCTTTCTTCAGCAGGAATGCAGGGGAACGCCATTCAGGCTGGCATCCCAGCCTTCCCCGCCCCTCCCTGCTGGGCCTGAGCTGTTAAGACTTAAAAGGGAAACGGCAGGAAAAACCCCACCAGGCTAAGTACTCTTTCCCTTTAAGTGCTTTTCCCCTTTAAGACAGCCAGCAGCAGAAAGCCCCGCCCACAGATTAAGCTCCGTGGCTACTTTGCACAGAAAGGCCTGGCTTTGCATGGCATGCCGAGGTCTCTCTTCTTTCCTTTCTCTATCTTTCTTCCTTCCTTCCTTTCCTTTTTTCTTTCTGTCTGTCTGTCTGTCTTTCTGTCTCTCTCTCTGTCCCCGCCTTTCTTTCTTCCTTTCTCTTTCTCTCTCTCCTCCTCCTTCCTTTCTCTCTCTCTCTCTCTCTTTCTTTCTTTCTGTTTCATTTTTTCCTGTTTTCTTCCTCTAAAAACAAGGTGCGTCTTATGATCAGGTGTGTCTAATGGAGCGAAAAATACGGTAAAGCATCTTTAATCCCATTAAAGGCCTCTGGTGATTTGAATGATCAGGGGGCAGTGAAAACAGTGGCTATGTTGGGGGGGGGTGTTCCAGTTTGGGGAACAATAGTGAGTGGCTGTTTTAATGCTTTAATGCAGGAGCAGATGAAAACTATGGTTTCCTCTTCAGGCTGTTGTCTGCAGTAGAAAGGAACTTGGAGAACCACCAGGGCATATTTAAGTGTGTCTTTCACAGTTAAATCTATGCTAAGTTCCTTGATCTGAATAAATTAGGCAGTTCTGCTTGTTTTGCTTGTTATGATAGTTTAACCATGGAGGAAAGAACTTCTGAAACCAGCCTTATTAGACCTCTGACAGTTTTTGCATCAAACCACAGTGTGGTGGGGTTGCAGAGTGAGAGCCAGTTTGCTGTAGTGGTTAAGTGCGCGGACTCTAATCTGGGAGGCTGGGTTTGATTCCCCACTCCTCCACTTGCAGCTGCTGGATGACCTTGGGCAAGCCATAGCTCTGACAAGAGCTGTCCTTGAAAGGACAGTTCTGGAAAGAGCTCTCTCAGCCCCACCTACCGCACAGGGTGCCTGTCTGTTGTGGGGAGGGGAAGGGAAAGGAGTTTGTAAGCCGCTCTGAGACTCCAAGTGAAGGGTGGGGTATAAATCCAATCTCTTCTTCTCTTCTTCTTCTTCAGAGTCTAAAAGAAAACCCTGGTTATGGTTGTCATGTTTTGTTCATGTTTTTTTTTTACAAGAGTTATTCAGGAGGCAAACATAAAATACCTGTCAGGATGGGACCAGTGGAAACAGACAAGTAGGAAATCGTGGAGAAAGTTTGTAGAGGACACCAAAGAATTGTTGTCTTACCTGGAACTCTGGAGACATGACATTCGCAACATTGAGGGTACCGTTGTTGTTTTTTATGCTCTTTATGCTTTTGTTTGCTTCTGACTTGGAACGTCAGTTGCCTATTCTGCATACATACATGCACAGATTAGGAACACATTTTGAACTTCCAGGGGAGTGTCTGCGAAAGCCCCTGTACTTTGGCACTTGATTGTTAAGCCAAAAAGCACGGGAAGAAATGCCTCTCCCCAAAAGCAGGAACAGTGTGGCGTGTGAGAATCGTACAGTAACATCTGTCTAGTGACACCCTTCCATCCTGCCCTTCCTCCAAAAAGGCCCAGGGTGTGGTGGACACAGTTCTCCCTTCTCCCTTTTATCCTCACAGCAACCTTGTGAGGTGGGTTATGTTGAGAGAGAGTGGGCGGCTCAGGGGTCACCCATCCCGCTTTGTGGCTGAGTGGGCATTTGAACACCCAGAGTACAACCACTACATCACATGACTGCTCAGTGACGTGATTCCATGCTGTGGTATATGACATAAGTCTGCTTCCTGGTTGCTGTTCCACCAATCTGAGACCTATCTGTGGAGCGGAACCTTCTGGGAGGCTGTAGTTGCTTTCAGCTAGTCATCTGTGCCAGAATAAATTTTATGATCTTGAACTTCTCCCAGTGGGCAGCCATGTTTTCTCCCACCTTATTGGTTTTAAAGAGATGGTAGAACCTCAGAACTCTTTGGGGCAGGAGTGGGCGTACTTAAAGTGTAGTAGATAAATGCAGGTGTCCTACCCAACTAACTACAGCCTAGCATTTGTCATCCCTGTAATATTCCCTTTCTGTGCTTTCCATCCAGGAGAGAGAACCAGGCATCTCTTTAATCTACCTTGACTGTGTCAGTACTCTGAAGATAAACTGAGCTTGCAGTAAGCTAGGGTATCCAGTGAGCCAATAGGCCAGTTGTTCTCAGTCCTGCCTACTGCCTCGGCTACAGGCAAGTGTCAGCCATAGGAGAACAGTTCTGGAACAATTTGTTAGCTTTCTAGAAGAGCTGCTTATGCATTTTGCCCCATTCCCTCAAGAACCAGGGCAGTACAGTCTATCTCTCTTTGAATTAGCCATGTTGAATCCCTATATTATGGGAAATGCTACGTGGTGTGAAAGGGTCAGATGCATCCTGAGCTTTCCATTACCAGAGTGCCATGGATGTACCATGATTTTTAAAATGTTTTTCTTTGATTCCCTTCTACGCAGGGAAATTTGGCACTGGAATCCAGTCTTATTTCTCTTTTCTGCGATTCCTGGTGTTGCTGAACTTTGTCATCTTTCTCCTGATGTTCAGCTTTGTCACAATTCCTAGCACTGTTTCTAAAAACGGCGTCTTCAATGGTAGCTACGTCAAACCTTCTCTGAAGAGCACAGGTAAGAAGAGGAGGGGAGGCCCTCTGGATCAGACCAGTGGTACATGTAGACCAGCATCCTGTTTCTCATGGGGTTTGATCAGATCCCACCAGGAAGCCCAGGTGGGGGCCACAGAGGCCAAAGTCACCCAGTGGTTTTACATTCAGAGGTCTGCTGCCTCCAGACTTGTCATGGGCCGGCTTATCCTCCATTTCCAGTGCCTTTTGAAAGCCATCTGATTCTGGCCATTACTACAGCCTGTGGCAATAGGTTCTATAAATAAACAATATGTTGTGCAAAGAAATACTTCTTTTTTTAAAAAAATATTTTTATTAAACATTTCAAATTAACCAGTTGATAACATCAATTTAGAAATACTTCTTTTTGTCTGCCTTGCCCATTGAGAGGTTTAGAAACTCTCTGCAGGGCCCCTCTTTTTGTAGCAGGATAAGATTTTTTCCCTTTGCAGAAGAAAAAGCTAAGCTTGATGGTCATTAATGAGCAAAGAATCAAGTTCTTTATTTTTTCTATTCTAGTGATTTGTTAAAATCTGTTGTTTACAGAGCCAGAATGCACAGTTTATATAGTTAGTGGGACCAAAGGACTGATTTATTTCTACACTTACATTATAGATCTTCTTTCTGGCACAGTAAGTAGTTGGTCTTATTTATTTTTTTTAAGTTTAAAAACAGCCTTCTGAATCACTCGGGGGCACATATTGGAAGGGGTGTGTCGGGGTATATCTTGTAACCACAGGTTGTCACAGGTGAGGTTTGAAAACTCTTTGCTATGTCAGGTATTGTGGGCAAACAGAAGCCCAAATTCCGCTTGGTTTGGTGCTCTCATCTCTCACTTAGTATTTAAGAAGAATCAAGTTCCAGTTTATCACAGTGTCAGAGTGCAGGCACCCCAGCAAATGGGAGTTTGTTCCCTCACCACTGACTTGGATTCTAAACCTCATCAGTTAGGATAAAAAGGGGAAGAGTATGCCACTGTGAGCTCTTTAGAGGAAGGGTGGGATGAAACTATCCTAACATGCAATTTGCAGGGTTATGCAGTTGTATTCCTTAATAAGCAAAGAAATAACGATGAAGTGTCTTACTTTATTAGGAGTGCAGCATCACTGAGCAACTTGAGAAATGCTGAGAGAATTGCAGTTTGTCCCTTGTCAGGATCCTTGATTTGTTCAAGTGCAGAGTTGTGTGTTGTAACTCAACCTTCCTTTGTTGCTCTAACCTGTTGCAGGGTTTCCTTGAAATGACGAGTCTGTTTTATGGCTATTACACAATAGATACTGTATATTTTGGCATTGTAAGGTACAGTGTGCCACTTGCATATTTGCTGACCACGCTGGCTTACCTTTCACTGAGCCTTCTCTGGATTGTTAAAAGGTAACCAGTGTTCATGGGGGGGGGGGGGGGGGTGATGTGATCCACCTGTTTTATCATAATTCTGCCAACATCAAGAGATTGCTTTGAGGATGGCTAAGATAAGGGCTGTGATAAAGCCTATAAAAAGGGCTTTGCATCTTTTGAGAAGTCCATAGAGATGAATAGGATTATCGAGAACGAAACCATTGTTGACAGTATGCGTTTTATTACCAGTACTCTTCCAAACAGCTTAAAACCTCATTAGCTGGCCTGATTGCCACGCTGCACTCAGAGCTTTTTCAGCCAAAGGAGCAGACATCTGGCATGGCAAAGATGCATAGCACTCTGTGTTGTGTGGAGCTTAGGAAATCTGCCAGATGGTCCCATGACAGTGTGTTGGGCCAGTTCAGCTGATGCTTCTGCTGTGGATGCTCAGACTTCCCTTTACTACAAGGACAAGTGGGTTTGAAGCTACATTTTTAGTGATGCATGCAGCAAAGCAGCATATTCCTCATGAGATGCTGATCACATTTTAGCACTAAGGCTATGCTTTGGAGAAAGTCCTGGAGAAAGTCCTGTTGAGTTCCACAGAACTTAATGCATAAGAATAGGTGATGAATACTCTTGTGTTTTCTTATAGAAAAAATGGAAAGATTGCTAAAGGTGACTCTGGCTTCTTATTTTTTTAAAAATGCATTGCCTCTCCTAGATCTGTCGAAGGGTTTAAGCAAAGCTTGGTCCGTAACGAAGATCAATTTCAGAGCTATTGCAACAAAATATTTGCTGGCTGGGACTTCTGTATCACAGATGTAAATGCTGCACAGCTGAAACACAGCAGCTTACACTATGAACTTAAAGTGAGTGTCTTTGTGTGTGCCCCCCCCATAGAAGGTCAAACTGCACTGTGCTTGAGATAGAAACCCAGTTAAATAGTGGTTGAGGCTAATGAGAGTATTATGTCCGAGCTGGAGGAAAAATTGAGACACACCTGTTGGCATTGCTTTTTGAAGAGCCGCACCTGCACTCTTTGGTTGGCTAAACCTCTGTGAGGTGTTCTGTACAGAAGAGCTTTTGCTTCACTACTAGCAAGTGACAGGTGTTCCCATTCCCTTCCCTCGATTGCTCAGAACGTAGTAACCGTTTTCTTATCGCTAGACTGCACAGTGGTGGCCATGGTCCCTCCCATGTCTGGGAGAATATTGAAAGATGCTGATAGTGTGCCCACAATGCAGAACTAAGTACATTCTTCCTCTTTCTCATTGTGGCTTCAGCAGCTGGACAAGAAAAAATGCTTTCCTTGTGTGTGCTGGGGTTCTTACACCCACGTACCAGTGAGGGCTCAGAATCCCCAGTGGCCTCCCAGCAAACTTCATGGTGTAAATTGGTGTAAATTGGAACCCAGCACCTAGAAGGCACTCTCGCCTCTCCAACATCCTAACCCTTCAGACCTTGGCTTAACGGTGGTTTGAGTGTTGAGTGTTAGTCAAGGGGCAGATCTATGACCACGAGCCAGGGTTGCTCCTTTCACTTACTGCTTTTTTCCTGTTTTACAGACAGACTTGGAGGAAGAAAGGCTAAGGCAGAGAGCGGCAGAAAGAACCACCCAAGAGAAAATCCGTATCTATTGTTTGAGAATATTCTTAAATCTCATAGTTCTTACTGTGTTGTCAGCCTGCTTTTATTCTATCTACCGAGCAACTGTCTACTCACAAGAAAATATTTCCTATGTAAGTGATGGGCAAATTTTACAAACCACTCCAAGTAGCCCAGTACTGAGAAAGAGCAAGTTAGCCATTTTAAAGCAGCAGTAGTCTCTGTACCCATTCACCGATTCAGAGGGTCACCGTGCTGGTCTGCTGTAGAGCTGTTAGATCCGAGTCCAGAAGCACATTAGAGAACAACACAATTTTCAGGGTAGGAGTAAGCTCCCTTTGTCAAGTAGGAGTAAGAATGGAGATCTTAGTCTTTATATCCCAGTCAGGAGGTGGGAAAGGTGTTGTAAAGAAGGCATGCAGGACGCAAAGATCCCATGCATATTGTAATGAGCTGGATTAGAGCAGAGGGGCAAATGCTTGGGGGCAGAAAATTATCATCCTATGTCTCTGTTCAGCCCGGGGGGGGTGGGGTGTTCATTGTTCTGAACTTGTGAATGAACTCGTCCAGCAGCAATTGCATCTTGTAATCTTCCCTTGAAGTTTCTTTATTTGAGGACTGCCGCTCTTAGTTCAGCAATGGAATGACCTGGAAGATTACTGATTCATGTTTATATCTCACCTTTCCCACTGCTTTACAAAGTTAACATCTGTAACTACCATCTTAGAGTGCCTTTTACAGCCTTGTGCTTTCAAACCATGCAAACAGCTCTTTTGGCTGGCCGTTATTTGCACACTCCAAAAGAGCAATGTTTCTGCATTTGTGGTTTGCCAGAGGTGGAGGACCTTCCTCACTTCATGCTCTACTGTCCGCTATATGGCACTCCAAGAGAGAAATTTTCATCAGGAATTCTATCGGTTACGCAAGCATACTCAGAAGCTGAAAAGATTGTGTTCTTGCTTTCAGATAATGATTCTTATTTATCCTACAGAGTCTGTTTGTTTTAGCAACATCTAAGATTAAATCCAAGGGCCAGGTTACCTGAAGGTGTTCAAACCTGAATTATCTTTTTATTATTGATTGGTTGTCAATTTTTAACCGGATTGTATTAGTGCTTTTTAATGTTTTGTTAGCATTTTGTGGTATTCTGTGTTTTGTCATGGCCAATGACAATAAACCTACCTACCACTGCTTTACAATGTTTATATCCCACCTTTGCCCACGACCCATTAACTTGTTGAGGGATCTTGGGAGGATTCCTTGTAAATTTTAATGTCCGTATTAACAGCCACCTTGTGGTATATGGGGACAGGGTATGTAATGTCCATGTCCAACGCAGTATGTAATGTCCATGACCTCTTGGCTTCAGTTTTCATAAGGGGGAAGAACTTATGGTGGGAGGCTATATTAAGGCACATATACACGGCTTTCAGTTAGAACTACAGCAGACAAACAGTTGGCAAAACTGTTCAGGCAGGATCCAGATGTATTTACATTCCTGTGATACGGTTGCTGCTGTAAGAACTGGGTCATGGGAGACCTGGGGGAAATGTCTCGGGGAAGCAATAGCTGTCCCATCAGTTGGCTGGATTCTGCAGTTAATCGGATACACCTCTCTATGCAGGACAAGAAAATCAAATTGGAGGAAAATCTGTGGATACAGTACTTGCCTTCTATAGTAATCACAATGATCAACTTCATTGCCCCGTTGATTTTTTCTGTTCTCATCAAGCTTGAAGACTATTCTCCAGCATTTGAAATCAGGTTAACACTGATGAGGTAAGCACCTGCCCTGCTGTCCTTCTGAGCTGGTATTTTGATTCTTCGACAGAATATTGTGACGGAGGCTTTATTGATCTATTTCATTTAGGAAATGTGTGCACCTTGCCTTTAAACTCTTACGGTGGCTAATGGTTCAAAAACAGTGGGATCACTTGGCCCTCCCTCCTTGCATGAGCAGGTGCTGCAACATAGGATGGAAACAAGGAATGTTCACCGGTATGCTATCTCTGTGTCCTCCCCTCCCCAAAGGTGTGTCTTCGTGCGGTTGGCCAACATCGGTGTTCTCTTGTTCTCCCTGTGGACTCGGATCACTTCCTGTGCTGACCAGAATTGTGAGACCTGTGGCTACAACTACAAACTGTACCCCGTAAGCAGATTTTGCGTGTGAACCTAAATTGCTACAAGGCCTGTGGGAAAAATTCTCCCTTTCAGTCGCTTGTCCTTGAATGTCTCTTAAGACGTGGAGGAGGGCTGGCTGACAAGTGCCATAGTGAAATCTTGCTTGTGTATTTATCAAAACTTTGGGCTGCCTTTCTGTCTAACAGAGATTCAAGAAGGCTCACAGTAACAGTAAAAACCTAATTGCACAATACGGCCAAAAATTTTTAAGAGAGTGTCTGTAACATAAATCTAACAAGGAAAACCATGGCATGGTTTTTTTTAACAATCTCAAAAACTAAGCCAGTTCGGCCCTCATTAGTTCTTGGATGGGAGACCACCAAGGAAGACCAGAGTGGCTGCCCAGAGGCAGGCAATGGCAAACCACCTCTGCTCATCTCTTGCCTTGAAAACCTCATGTAGAGATGCCATTAATGGGCTGTGGCTTGACGGCATTTTCCACCACCACGGAGTGTGGTGGAAGGGAAATTAGCTCCCCAAAGCATCAGCAAACAGGGGAGACTTCACTAGTTGTCGAAAAGATGGTGCCAGGTGAACATCTCTAGGAGGGAGTTCTGCAAATAGGGTACAGCCCTCTCTGGAGTGGAACTCACCGGCAAGTGGGGATACCTGGAAAGCAGCCTTTGATCTTGGGTGTTCTGCAGATTACTCTAATGCTGGTATTGCATTGGGGCTAAGAAGGTGGGGCTAGTTGGTTTGAATCTAGTTTTTGCTGTGAATTGACCGAATGGCTTTAGACAGCCTGTTCTCTTGCCTTCATCCCCTTTGTCTGCAATATGGGGTTTAATAATGCTGGACTACATTACAGAGCAGGGGTGTGCAATTTGTTTTTGCTCTGTATTTTTCAGTTTTGGTCTACTGGACCGGGGAAAAAATTGGATTCCTGAAAAAATCTGGATTCTTTACTGGTAAAGTATTGGTATCTGGAATTTTTCAGAAATCCCAATTTTTTTTCAGGTCCAGTAGCCCCAGACCAAAAAACACAGCGGGGGGAAAAAAACAGTGGCAAAACTGTTAAAAACAGCTGAGAGGTGGCTCAGCTGGGGCTTTTTTGAGTGGTCCCTTTAAACTGGACTGCCCAAAAGAGCTCGCCAAGCAGCAATTCCAGCAGGGAGAACTCTCTCCGTCGGCTCTGCTGGGCAGCTCAGTTTTGCCAGTAATTCCTGAATATATCCGGGGCAGTTTCGGGTTGGGTTTTTTTTTCAGTTCTCCCAAAAAAGCTGAAATATGCCCCAAAAATACTGTTAAGGTGTTTTTCATGTATATTTTGGATTCAGGTAGACCCAAACGAACACCCCTATTACTGAGTAATATTGCTTCATTTCAGACTAGACCAAAGTTAATTTAGGTTGTGATCCATTCACCATACTTCGATGTATACACTACTGCATAAAAGCTTACAGACCTGAGTTAGGTCTTCCCACTCTGAGGTCATTGCCAAAAATAGGGAGCCAGTGTGGTGTAGTAGTTGGTGTGTCAGACCAGGATCTTGCAGACCCAGGTTCAGATCCCTGTTGTGCCATGGAAGTTCACTGGGTGACCCTGGGCCAGTCTTACACGGTCAGTCTAGACAATGTCACGAGGTTGCTGAAAGGATAAAGTAGAAGAGATGAGAAGGACGTAAGCTGGTTCGGGTCCCCATTGGGGAGAAAGGCGAGATATGAATATAGTAAATAAGAACAGAGTTGCCGTAAATGAAGTTTCGAAATGTGAATGAGCATGGATCTAATGCTAGGCAGTGCTGGTGGGACACTGTTCTGTCTTGGGACAGTTTTCAGCCACTGAAAAAGTGGAAAGGTTTTAGATCAGCTTGAAAAGAAACAGGATGGCATCCTGCCCCACTTTTGAGCATTTGCCGTTACGGTCCCAGTAGCTGGTTTGAGTTCTGCTTGGGGGCCAGGGGGAGAAGCAGTGCTGTTCTCATGGACTGCTGCTGGCTCTTCCTCTTTGCTTCTCCCAGCTGCTGGATTTATTCTGCTGTCTCATCTTTCATTGCAGTGCTGGGAATCTCAGATCGGGCAGGAGATGTATAAACTGATGATCTTTGACTTCATAATAATTTTTGCAGTTACAGTCTTTGTTGACTTCCCTAGAAAGTGAGTATGCAACTCGGGTGAAAAAACAACTCTGGTCTCCAGAGCTGAAACAGAGGGCTAGATGAGTTTGTAAAGATTTTAATCTAACCGCCCTTATCCAGAAAGAATGCCCTTATCAGAGCGTTGTATGTAAACTCTTTGCTCAAATCAGTCGACCTTTTCCAGTTAGTCCCAAGAGAGGATCTTAAAAATGTAATGAAGTTGATCAGTTACCAGACAGTTTCTTGAGCTGGCCTTTGGGCAAGGGGCAGTTTGGTCTCACTTGCTTTTCTTTGTTGGCGTTCAGGTGTCACAACAAACCTCTGCTTATTTGTGGTGCTCCTTCCCGCCTGCATGGAGGACGGTTGAAGGGTCCCTGGTTTCAGGAGCCTTGACTCAAGCTCCTGCTTGCTGTGGTTCTCAAATACAGGCAAATTGGAGATGGTTTCCTTTCCACGAACCAGGAAACTTTTGATCATGCTGCATGTTGGGGGTGGTTCATGCCCTTCACAGACAGATTTTCTAAAACTCCCTTGTTGTCATGTCTGAATGCAACCATTGTGTGCTCAAAATAAAAGCAAGGCTCTGAACTAAGGTCAGGCACTCACAAATCTGCTCCTCAGGAGCGAGTGCCCTGGTCCTGGGTGGTGAGAAGGATGCCCAGTACTGTGGATACCCTTCCTCCCTGCTCCTCTCTGTGCTGAGGTTTCAGTAAAATAAGAAGTGTTGCAGTAAGATTGTATCTTATCCAAGCCTTAATCTTCTCAAGGTTGAGGGACAGGTAGGCTTTTCCCTAGCAAGCCTGAGAGGTTGAATCTTCTCACCTATGCTATGTTTGGATAAGGACATCAGAAGAGCCCCGCTGGATCAGACCAATAGTCCATCTAGTCCAGCATCCTGTCACACACAGTGACCAGCCAGCTCCTCTGGAGGGCCAGCAACAGGGCATAGAGGCCAGGGCCTTCCCCTGATGTTGCCTCCTGGCTCTGGGATTTAGAGGTTTAGTGTCTTTGAATGTGGAGGTTCCCTTCAGTCACCACAGCTAGTAGCCATTGATAGACATATTGTCCCTGAATCTGTCTAATCGTCTTTAAAAGCTGCTTATTCCTGTGGCCATCACAACATCCTCTGGCAGTGAATTCTACATTTTAATCACTTTCTGTGTAAGTAGTATTTCCTTTTGTCCATCCTGAACCTACGGCCCATCAGTTTCATTGGATGCCCTCGAGTTCTAGTATTTTGGGAGAGGGATAAAAAGTTCTCTTGGTCAGCTCTCTTCACCTCATGCATATTTTATAAACCTTTGTTGTGTGTCCCCTTAGTTGTCTCTTTTCTAAACGGAAAAGTCCCAGACTCTTCAGCCTTTCCTCATAGGGATGGTGCTCCAACCCCCTAATCATCTTAGTTAACCTCCTCTGTACTTTTTCCAGCTCTGTTATGTCCTTTTTGAGATACACTGACCAGAACTGTATACAGTATTCCAAATGAGGCTGCACTGTAAATGTATACAGGGGCGTTACAATGTTGACTGTTCTCAATGTCTTTCCTAATAATCCTTTTAAGTTTGCCTTTTTCACTGCTGCAGCACAGGGGGATGGTACTATCATTGAGCTATCCTCCATGGCTCCAAGATCTTTTCCCCTCAGTATCAGCAAGTTCAGACCCCACTAGCCTATATTTGAAGTTGGGATTTTTTGTCCTGATGTGTATCACCTTACACTTACCAACAGTGAAATTCATTTGGCACATAGTTGCCCACTCATCCAGTTTGTGGAGGTCCTCTTGGAACTCTTCACAGTCAGCCTTAGTTTTCACCATCCTGAAGAATTTTGTATCATCTGCAAACTTGGCCACTGCATTACTCACTCCTAGTTCAAGATCATTTATGAATAAATTAAATAGTGCCGACCCCAATACCGATCTTTGTGGGACCCCACTGCTTACTTCCCTCTATTGTAAGAACTGTCCATTTATTCCCACTCTTTGCTTCCTGTCATTTAACCCATTTTTAATCCATAAAAGAACCCATCCTCTTATCCCATGACCGCTAAGTTTACTCAGGAGTCTCTGGTGAGGGATCCCTTGTCAAAAGACTTTTGAAAGTCCAGGTATATAATGTCTACCGGGTGACCGTTGTCTACATGCTTGTTCACTTTCTCAAAGTACTTCTAGAGGTTGATGAGTCTGGACTTCCCTTTGCAGAAGCCATGCTGATTTTCCCTCAGTGGGCTTTGTGCCTTTATGTGCCTAACAATTCTATGTTTGATTACAGTTTCTACTAATTTGCCCGGGACAGATGTTAGGCTGACTGACCTGTAATTTCCTTGTTCCCCTCTGGATCCCTTTGTAAAAGTTGGTGTAACATTTGCGTCTGATCTTCTGGTACGGTAGATGAATTTAGTGATAGGTTACATATATGGGTTAGTAGATCAACTATCTCACATCTGAGTTCCTTAAGAACTCTCTGGTGTATGCCATCAGGACCTGGAGACTTATTGGTTTTTAATTTCCCCAGTAGGTCTGGAACTTCATCTCTGGTTATCTCAGTTGCATAGAACCGTAGACTTGGAAGGGACCTCCAGGGTCATCTAGTCCAACCCCTGCACAATGCAGGAAATTCACAAACACCTCCCCCCCCCACACCCCCAGTGACCCCTGCTCTGTGCCCAGAAGAGGGCACAAAAAAAACCCTTCCAGGATCCTTGGCCAAACTGACCTGGAGAACAATTGCTTCTTGACCCCATAGTGGTGATCAGCATTTCTCTGGGCATGTAAGAAAGGGCCACAAGAACTAACTAAGCACTGATGCAACCCTTCCTGCCCTCCCTTCTCGTGATCTGCCTAAGTTCACAGAATCAGCACTGCTGTCAGATGGCCATCTCCTCTTTTGGAAAATCTCCAAAGGAGCGCCTACCTCCTCCCGAGGAAGCTTGTTCCACTGAGGAACTGCTCTGACTGTTAGGAAGTTCTTCCTAATCTTTAGCCAGAAACTCTTCTGATTTAATTTCAGCCTGTTGATTCTGGTCCGACCTTCTGGGGCAACAGAAAACAACTCTGCACCATCCTTTTTATGACAGCCCTTCATGTACTTGAAGATGGTGATCATATCACCTCTCATTCGTCTCCTCTCCAGGTTAAACATACCCAGCTCCTCCTTCAACCTGTCCTCACAGGACTTGGTCTCCAGACCCCTCACCTTCTTCGTTGTCCTCCTCGGGACATGTCCCAGCTTGTCGATATCCTTCTTAAATTGTGGTGCCCCAAACTGTGCACAGTACTCTAGGGGAGGTCTAACCAGAGCAGAGTAAAGTGGTAGCATCACTTCACGTGATCTGGACACTATACTTCAATAGATACAGCGCAAAATGGCATTTGACTTTTTAGCTACCACGTCATACTGCCAACTCACGTTCAGTGTATGGTCTGCTAAGACCCCTAAGACCCTAGATCCTTTTCGCACATACTACTGCCAAGACAAGTCTCTCCCATCCTATAATTATCTATTTGATTTTTCTAACCTAAATGCAGAACTTTACATTTATCTCCATTGAAATTCATTTTATTGGTTTTAGCCCAGTTTTCCAGCCTGTCAAGATCATCCTGTATCCTTGCATAAACCTTTGTTGGTCTTAAAGGTGCCACTGGACTCCAAATTTGTTCTACTGCTTCAGACCAAGATGGCTGACTACCTGGATCAATCTGTCTTCTACCATATTTGCTATCCCTCCCAATTTAGTGTTATCTACAAATTTAATAAGCATTCCATCTATTCCTTCATCCAAATCATTTATAAAGATGTTGAACAAAGCAGGTCCCAGGACAGATCCCTGAGGCACTCCACTTGTCACGCCCCTCCAAGAGGATGAGGAACCATTAACAAGCAAACACTCTTTGGGTGCGATCTGTCTAAATTTGGCTCAGTTCTTCAGACTCCCTCCGAAAATAGGGGCTGTGAACACAGAAGCAAAGCTGAGCTTCTCTGCCATCTTCCCATCTCCCTTTATTCCTTTGGATGACAAAGGCTCAACGGCCTCTCCGGCTGGTTTCCTGCTCTGGATATATTTTTTAAAGTATTTATTGTTTATCTTGATGCTTTTAGCAACCCATTCCTCAAAATCTATTTTTGCATGCCAAACTTTTGCCAGAGCCTGTTAGTCCCTCCTGTTCAGTTTATTGGGGCAGACCTTCCACTTTTTAAAAGAAGCCTCTTTTTATAGCTTCCTTGACTTGCATTGGTAACCACACAGGCCTTCTTTTAGACTTGGCAGTGCCTTTCCTAACCTGTGGACTGCATTCTGTTTCGGCTTCAATTAGTGTGGTTTTAAATCGCTTCCAAGCATTCTCCAGGGATTTGACTCTCTAGCGTTTCCCCTTCAGCTTCCTCTTTACTATTCCCCTCATTTTTCTAAAGTTCCCTCTCTTGAAATCAAATGATCAGGTTGGAAGGAGCCGGACTGTCTTCTCCTTCTGTTTCATAACACTTTGCCCCAAGTGAGAGATGTTTCAGTTCTTCCCTTGAGCTCTGTGTGTAAGCTTGGAGGCTGCATGGTAAGCCAAGCCAATATTGGTGGAGCCCTGGCCAAGGGAGCTGCATTATTCATACAGGCTGCAGTATCTAACTTTTTCCTGGTGCAGAGTTTCAGACTAGCCTATGGTTTCTTATTTTCGGCTGTTCTTGTCAGTGTTGGGCAGGGACACCACGTCGCCCTGGCTATCGTATGAACATTTCAGAAGCGTTGCCTCTAGTGCTGCCCAACAACACGCCTGTCTATTAAATTTTACTCCCCTCCCTCGCCAAAGAGGGGAGCAGGCATGAGTCCCTCATTTTCCTCACTGCAAAGTGAGCTAGGGAGAGTGGGGTAAAAGATGGAAAAGCAAATTGACTGGGGCAAGCTGTAAATGCATTTCTGTTTGTATGGTTCTGTTTCCATAAATGTATGTTTTTGGATGGGAAAAGACTCCATTTAGTTTTGTTCCTGGATTTTTAAATCAAGGACTTTGCTCTCCCTTTGTTCTTCTTAGGTTGACTGTTACCCATTGCTCTTCGAAGGCCTGCCAGTGGTGCGGCCTGCAGGAGTTTGACATCCCTGACAACGTCTTGGAAATTGTTTATGGGCAGACCATCTGCTGGATCGGGACTTTCTATTGTCCACTGCTCCCTGCAATTGCGACGATAAAATATTTCACCATCTTTTATGTCAAAAAGGTATCTGTGCAGTAAGAATTGGGTGCAGCATTTGACAGTTGGAAAACAATCAAATTCTTTTCATCTTGTGTGACTTTTTTAAACTTTCCGTAACTGCCAACATCAGCCTAGGCAGTGTTTTTCCTCTCCCTCCTCCCCTTCCCTCAGCTGCGTGAAACCTGCATGGAACTCTGTTTTGTCATTTCTTCTATAGCCAGACTGCTGTGTCAGTTCTGGAACACAGGCTCAGAGTCCTTGATTGGAAAAGCAAGTTCTTAAATGGTCAAAACAATGCCTTTAGGGACTGTGATCAGAAGCTGCAGCAGGGGAAGAGAATGTTGGCAGGAGAAAGAAATCAGAGTTATTGGGGTGGTTGGTAGGCCTTGGGCTTTCCTTCCAGTTGCAAGTGGCCAAGTAAAGCATTGGGACTTGCTGGCAGGCCACTGGGGAAGACAGGGATCCCCCCCCCCCCCCCATTTTTCAAGAAGCTAGTTCTAAGGCTAGTTGCTGATCAAGGGATGGGGGGGGGAGAAAAAATAAGCCATTGTTTGTCTCGGGCCCAGGATCAACGTGTTGTGGCACGCAGGCTGAGAGAATTTTCCTTTTTCCACCTCTCCAGATAAGTCTGATGCACACGTGTAAGCCTTCTGCACGACCTTTCAGAGCATCAAGCTCCAACTTTTTCTTCCTGGTGGTGCTCTTGATCGGCTTAATCTTGGCTTTTATTCCCTTGGGACTCAGCATGACACAGTAAGTAGCCGTGTGGTCTGCATAACTTTTTGGTTCACTTCTCCAAGTGTGCTACTTTCTATTACTGTGGGAAAAGAATTGACAGTGCGTCAGTCTTTCACTGAGTCCATCAGTATCTGCTTGGGTGTCAAAAGTGCAGTACCCTTCGGTATGATGACAGCAGGAACTCAAGGGGTTTGCTTCCTTGTGTGTCACGATCTGTCTCAGTGGTTGCCCACATCCTGCCTGCAGATGCATTTCCCAGCCCCCTCTTTCTTTTCCCCTGAAGCAAACAGCCAGTCCAGGCTCACTGGAGCAGGAGGCACTTCTGACAAGTCCAGGAGACATCACCTTTTGTCACCCATTTGGAAATGGTTGTCTCTGTCATGGGACAAGACTAGACTTGGAACCTCCTCATGTTTTGTTTTTGGTTGCCATCACCCATGGCAGCCGTTTTGTGATGGGGTCATAGAATCACAGAGTTGAAAGGGATCTCCAGGGTCATCTAGTCCAACTCCCTGCACAATGCAGGGAATTCACAAATACCTCCCCCCCCCCCACACCCACAGTGACCCCTGCTCCATGCCCAGAAGATGACAAAAAACCTCCAGGATCTCCAGCAAAACTGGCCTGGATAAAAATTGCTTCCTGTCCCCAAAGTGGCGATCAGCATTTCCCTGGGCATGTTAGAAAGGGCCACGAGAACTAAGCACTGAGGCAACCCTTCCTGCCCTCCCTCTCATGATCTCCCTAAGTTCACAGAATCAGCATTGCTGTCAGAGGGCCATCTAGCCTCTGCTTGAAAACCTCCAGTTCTGAACATTTTGAGAGTGTCCACAGGCTCAATAATATCGGGGACCACTGCTCTGCCACTTTTCTGCTGGCTAGCTCTGACCCAACCCGATCTTGATATGCGCTTGCAGCCGTCGAAAGGAGCTACATCAAATAGTATGTTGTGGTAATGTTTTGCCCAATAGAAAGTGACTTTGTGTTGGTGTGTAAAGTCAATGATGTTTATTTTATGGGCTATTTCCCTGTTTTCCTCTCCCCCCCCCCCCCCCCCCCGGGCAGCATTCACTCTTCAAAAGCTTGTGGGCCTTTTGTGTATTTTACTCATTCCTGGGACGTCATCGCACACACCATCCACAGGTTCCCGGACGTTTTGAGGAAGGTTCTGAGCAGCATGGCCTCAGAAGCGTTTGCGGTCCCTTTCTTCATGGTCCTCTGGTGAGTCCTGGCTAAGGTGTCCCGTCAGTATTTTGGTGGCCAGTCCTCTATGTTCTTCCGCAGGCTTCAGCTCTGGAGAGAGTGGTGGCACAAACAGGGTAGCGGCCCTTAACGGGGCGGAGTGTCTGGCTCGTTTCTCTTTCTGCCAAGTGATACTGATCTGCTTCCCTCACTCCTTCCAGAGAGCCAGTCTGGGGTGGTTGTCAGGAGCACACGGACTCTCTAATCTGGGAGAACCGGGTTCGATTCCCCACTCCTCCTCCACCTGCAGCTGCTGGTGTGACCTCAGGTCAGTCACAGGTTCTCCCAGAGCTGTTCTCTCAAGGGCAGTCCTCAAGAGAGCTCTCTCAGCCCCGCCTACCTCACAGGGTGTCTGTTGTGGGAAGAGAAAGGGAAATGGACTGTCAGCTGCTCTGAGACTCCTTCGGGTAGTGAAGGGCGGGCCATAAATCCAATCTCCTCTTCTTCATTGCCCTAACTCAGGGCAGTTCTAGGAAAGGCACAGCCTGGGCTTGTGTCATCCTGCCCTTACCACAATTATAAGTTTCACTCAAATGATCATGCTTTCTCGGGTACAGGGGAGAGATCGTGGGGGGGGGGAGAATTTAAATCTAGGATCTGTTTCAAACACCAAGCAGCATAAAACATTCTTAATACTTCAGATAAAGCCATTGTGGAATTTCTAGATTCATGGACAACCCTAGGAAAGTCCAGACTGTCACTCATGGCTTGTCCTCAACGAGCGTTGATGCTCCCAGAGACAGGCAACACACAAATCTCAGCCTTTCCTGCAACAAGTGAATCTTGTATGTTTCCAGTGTATCAGCAGGACCACTTTAAGCTTTCACCTAGAGTCCTTAAAGCATTACTAAGCCAGACGTTGAACTTGGAGCTTTCTGCACACAGTATGCATGCTTCACCAGTAAGTCACGGCTCAAGTAGCTTCACTTTAGGATTACTAGTTGTTGTTTTCTGAGTAGCATTTCCCAAATTTGGGTGTGCATTCATATTGAGATGTCGTGTTCTGTTTTTCTTCATTGTTTACAGCCTCATTATGTTCTATTTCATTGCCTTGGCTGGAGCTCACAAGCGAGTTGTTAATCAGCTCAGGGAACAATTAGTTATGGTAAGTACAAATTGTCTCCTTGTCCTCTGCAGTCCAGTACATGCCCATTTGGGCACGGGACGTGGTACACACCCCACTTCTACTCATTCAGCTTTTGTTATTAGCCCATGTGTAATATCACAGTAGCTGACAAAGTTATGATAGATGTCAAATTAATACTGGGTGGGGAGGAATTATGTTCATCTTGGATTGTGATCCAGACCTGTCTTTAGCCAATGCACTACTTTAAAAAACTCTGGAACATCATGCTTTGAGTAATGTTAAATGTAACTATTCTAGATCCTGAAATCATACAATATGTAAGTGTAATGTCAGACTCCTGGGTAAATCAGTTCTCAGCAACAGTCATTCAAAAGAATAAAAGTTTATGGAGACATTGATAGAATCCAGACGTTTCTGTGTTAAAATTGGAGAAAAGCACACAAAGCAAGCTAATTATACATGATCAGGGCCAATCACCTCTAAGGTAGAGAGGCCCCCCCGAAATAGCGGCCCAGCCTTCCACGGGGAAAGATGATTCCAGGCTCTCAAGGTTAATTGTCTAGGCCTAAAAGATAACAAAGCAACAGCAGAGTGGCTAGAAGTGAAAGCTAAGATTCTTCCCCTCTCCGACATCCCCATTACAACCAAGCCCCATAAGGCAGGTTGACATGTAATCTTTGCAGTTATTCCTGGCTTTCTGCAGGTTTCAAAATGTGGTATCATGCTGGTCTTAACTCTTCTCTTTAACTCGAAATGGCTGGAAGTGACCTAAGTCTTTGGGCTGTAGAGGTTCTCCCAGTAACCCGTTATGCAAGAGAGGAAGAGGAAGGTGACTGGTTGCTCCTGATCACATGGCCGCCTTGCTGGGAGGCTGTTAACCAGTGGTTTTTGCCAAGAGCCTGCCGAGGGTGTTGTAGACCTGATGTTTATAATTTTGTTTAAAATTTCTATGCTGCCTTTCCACCCAGATAGAGTCCCCAAGGTGGGATGTGGCACCTTCAGCAAGGAGTCAGAACCTACAATTTGGGAAAATGCAAACATGAAAAGCTGGCCCACATTAATGGGCACGATCATATGCACCCATTTGCCACAGAAGAGGGACAGTTCACCCCCTGGATCAAAGCGGCGTGATCACACCAGCACATCTGGGAAGCGTCCCACAACTGTTGTCAAACCGTTGCAAACTATTTTGATCCGGTGGGGAATCGTGGTAAAAAGCTACTAGTGAAACTCCAGTATCAAATGGTTTGCTGCGGTTCACAGCCGGAATTTCCCCGTGTGATCACTCCAGCACCAAAGTGTGGCATTGCGGATAGCGTGATTACACGCTATCCCGATGCCACGTTGTTGTTGTTTTTCCCCCTTCTCCATGTGCGCATCATCGAAAGCCCTTAGGGTGGGGAGGCGATTCATCAATCCCCCGTTTAAGTGCCTTGGAAACCAACCAGACGCAAAAAACAACTTGCCCGCAGTTGCGTCTGATCACGCAGTGGCAAGTTGCCCTGGCAGGTCCACAGACCTGTGTGATCACGCAACTGCGGGGCAAATTGCTCCGGAGCAAAAAAGCCTTGCTTCCCCCCCCCCCGGATTAATCTCGCTCGTGTGGAAGGGACCTAATAAGCTGGTAAAGCAAGTGCTGCTGGTCATGGTGCTGTTCTTTCTGCTTTTGCACAAGGGGTAGCTTATGGGTGGACATTGCACAAAAAGCTTATCTTCCCCAGTTGCACATTAATTGTGTTTTTATTTTCATGACCACCTTAGGAGAGCCGGGACAAACTCTTCCTCATCAGGAAGCTGACTGAAGCCCAGAGGCTTAGCTGAGAGGCCTACGGATGCCTGTGACACCAAGTCACACGCAGAAGGACTCACGTAGTGATACCACAACAGCAGGGGATCTGCAGTGCCTTGACCCAGTAATTTGGCACCTCGTTGCAGACTGGGGGACACACAAGCTGAACTTGTGGCAGGCGTGAGTCTTTTCCAACTTCAGTGCACATTTCTCTGAAAGTGTGTGTGTGTGCGCTTTCCACTGGTTACAACGCCCTCGTGTTCTCGGCTGGAGTGAGTTGTTGATCGACTCAGGAAAGAATGTTACATCAGACTTTCAGGCATGTGTACCCTTGTTTTCTTTTTTTGCAGGATTTCCCTGTCTTCCATTTGTGCAGAACGCACTGCCTCTAACCTTCACAAACTCTCTCCTATCATATGGGTGTTTGTGCTGTTGTTCCTTAACTTCCACGGGTTACATTTAAGCCTCTATTTTCCAGGGGCTCTTATGATAAGCATGCTTCTTGCAGGGAATTTTGCTTGCAAACAGCCTTAAGGAATTTGGATGCTTCCCTTCCTTGCCGCGGCTGCAGTTCTGATCCAGATTGACTCGGCCACTGGACAGGCCAGGAAACAGTTTGGGGCGTGCCGCCACTTCATGGACAGCCAGCTGGGCCTGCCAGTGCATGCAGCTCTTCCAGTGCCTGTGCCTGGCTGCTGAAGAGGCTTTGAGCGCGGGAAGCGGTCCTGGGCACACTTGTGCACAGAAAGGAACTGTGTTGCACCCGTCTCCCAACAGTGCCTTGCAGAATAAGCCAAAGGAGGTGTTGGGCAGCTACCTCCGCCCCCCCCCCCCCCCCCCCAGTCCTCCTTGAGCTTTGCCAGATGCAGATTGTACATGGTGGCCCTCCCTGTAAAGTCTGGAGAGATGATTGATTGGTCTACATTTCCTTGGACTTTGCATGGTGGGTAGCTTAAACTCGCCTATAATAATAGCTTCTATCCCCCCTCCCCAAGTATACATAAGCTGAGTTCTATTCCTATTGTTGCTGTGGGAGAGCTGTGACAGACTCTCCCTCATCAGCAGGCTGCCTGAAGCCCAGCTGAGAAGCCGAGGCCCAGGCGTAGCCCTCCGGCTCACCACCACAAGCCTTGGAGAGGAACCACTTCTAAGTATGTCTTTCACTGGATGTATGCTTAAGCCATGTGAAACAGGAAACCACTGCAGGTGGTCTCCTTCAACCTGAAGCTTCTACGTCACTGGATTTGAAACAAATTATTTAGAGGCAGGGAAAAGAAGTTGGAGTTGTCGGGGCTGGCTTTCCTGAACCATTTCAGTACATACAAACCTTCTAAAGTCCAATTATGTCTCTAATACTGTTTGCCATTCTCCGGAAAACTGGCCTTGCAACAACCAGAGGCTCAAGTGAATTGAAGGTGAAGCTCTCAGGGCTGGATCCTGAGCTAGCGTTCATTTTTGTGAAGTCAACTGAGCTCGTTTGGGGCCCTTCTCAGGAAGCCATGTGGCCTTGGGTCCACTTCCATTCAGTGGTGTCCTTCATGCTCCAGGGCCTACTTGGAACTTTTACTCTTAAAATGCTAACTTTAGACTAATTTGCATAGTCTTTGTTTAAGTACTACACCTATTTTGCATAACTGGAATTGTACAGAATAACTTGAATGGCATGCTGTGTTTAAAAAAGAACTTGCACGATGTCTGGCACATGGTTAACGTCAAAGTTTGGGATCTTAAATTGTTTTCAGTATTTTTAAATGCTTATTTTTTAAAAGTCAAGGTGTTAAATATGCACTGATACAAATAAATACAATGTGAATACATTATGGAACCAGATTTATTTATCTGTGGCGATATTCTTCACCTCTATGAAACATCACACAAAGATCAAGATTATGCTTTTGAAAAACATGAGATAATCAAAATGTCAGACATAAGGCACAAAGCATTTAAAAATTAAGCGCATTTGAGAGCCATTGATTTTTAAGCCAGATCAACCATGTTTGGAGTTTGTCTACTTTTCTCCATCTCTGAGCCTTATTAAAGTGGTGTGCTGTCAGGTTTTGAAACTTCTATAGGCCTCCAAAGACTTGTAGGTTTTATTGGCAAATGGAACAGTGGCAGAGCCTCTGCTTGGCATGCAGAAGGTCCCAGGTTCAGTCCCTGGCATCTCCAGTTTTTTAAAGGGTCAGGGCACATAGTCGATGTTGGGAAAGATGTGACCTGAGACCCTGAAGAGCCACTGCCAGTCTGAGCAGACAATACTGTCCCTGAAATACCACAGTTGTAAAGTCTTTAACATGCAAGAATCCTGTTTACTGTTGGCACTGGGTAGATCTTATAGATATTACACATTCAGATACAAGTTCTAGAGCAGGGGTGGCCAACCTGTGGCTCGGGAGCCACATGCGGCTCTTTCACACATATTGTGTGGCTCCTGGCAGGGCGGCTGGGGAAGCAAAGGGGAGGCATGCTTTTTCTCTCTTCCTTCCTTCCTTCCTTCCTTCCTTCCCTCCTCCCTCCCATCTATTTGCTTTCCTAGTTTCTCTCTCTTTCTTTCCACTTCTTTAATTCTTTCTTTCCATCTCTCTCTTTTTCTCTCTCTCTCTCAATATCATTAGCAAACAAGTAATATCATTATCAATAACCGGTTTTCCTCATTTGTTTTTATTTTTGGCAGTCCCATTTAATGTTAATAAAAAGCAAATTTGCATATTTTTAAAAATAAAAACGTGTGTGTGATATTTGTTCCTGTCTTGCGGCTCTCAGACATCTGACGTTTATTCTATGTGGCTCTTACGTTAAGCAAGGTTGGCCACCCCTGTTCTAGAGCTTGATATTTTGATTTCCCATGAACACGACAGAACAAGTAATGCTGGCCAAGTTTGAAAGTATTCTCGAAGCCTTCGTGAGAACTAAGCTCAACCTTAGGATTTGAACAAGAGCCTGGTGGGTACCTACCTGAACCTGACCATAACTTTTAAAGCACTGTATTAAGCTGAATGCAAGCTGAATGATGAATAAGACAGTAGCTGCTGTGAAGTTCCCAATGAAGCTTCTAGGAGGAACGGAGCAAACTGCCTTGTATGTGGCTGGAATTGAAGGCCTTGGGAATGTGGACTACGACGACATGGGGAGATGAGAAAAACAAACCGCTTGAGTGGCACTCGTACTCTCAGAGCCACAATCCTTGTTGGTTCTCTTTTCTTTAGCAGAAGAACTGCAAACAGCAACACAATCACAGTTTATGGATTGCCGAGGTGGAAGGGAGATGAGGGTCTGACCAAGCTATGGCTCTGCTCAGTTAAACCCATTTGCACGAGGATTAAAGCAGTAGCCTGCATCCTTGCAGGGGGAGGGGGGGAATCAGTCTGTGAGTTTTCTGCACAAATAAGGAAGTAATGCTAGAAAATAACTCTGGCAGACTTTGTGATAAGGAAATGAAACACATGCTAGATTTTATCTCCAGCAGCTCAGCAGCCGTAACAAGTTACTAGCATACATAACTAGGAAGGCTTTTCTGAAACACCTGCATGCCTCTTACTTTCCCCTGTCAGCTCCGCCTATACAGAACACCATCTATGCTACCTAACTTTAGTGGAGCCATGGTTCTGCAGCCAAGCATCTACTTTAGCCTGCCAAGGGTCCCAGGTTTGATCCCCAGCATTTCTAATAACAAGGCTCAGGCAGCAGGTGAGACGCCGGAGAGCCACCACCACTCAGAAGAGACCGATCTGATGGTCTGCCTGGGCATAAGGCAGCTTCATGTATGTGCAGTACTTCCATACATGGCAAATCAGTGATGTCAACTGTATGCTTGGATTGGTGCTCCATTGCAGCCTGGAAGCTTGAGAGATTTAAAAATCTGCTTTGCCGATGGGGGTGGGGGTGAGATGAGCTAGAGTGTGCCGACTGCCTGGAAGTAATGGGCAAGACAAACCAAGCTTTGCTCATTTCAGGCCAAACCACAGAGTGATGTCACATTTTGAACCCTGCCATTTTTTTTACCTTAGCCTTTCATTGTGTCAATTAAATGTTCCTTGTTGAACGGTGCTGCTTTCTTCCATCCCATTTGGAACATGAATTTCAGCACTGGAATCAGCGTTTTCTTCCCCCTCCTTCAGTCTGGCATTTGTATTTCTGCTCTGGTTTGAAAAGGACAAAGAGGTAATGCTTTGAAATCTGTTTCTGTTGGAAATGTTAAATTAGCCCTAATGGAAAGATCCTAGCAGTTTCTCTAGAATAAATCCATCAGCCATCATCAGCTCTTTTTCAAGAAGGCTCTTCTTACGAGGAACCGTTGTGCTTAATGCTGCCTGCTGAAGGCTTCCAAGCCTCCTGTGATAGGATTAACCGTAAACGGCAGCACATCTTAAGGTTCTTTCATGGCACCCTTCAGTGTCACCCTATGGATCCGGAGTTAACCAAGACAAGGCGGCTGGGTTACCTGTTTTACTCTTCCCAAGAATCAACCAACCAAGCTGAGCCCATCTAGCTGCAGCTGAAAACATGATCCTTTATCCTGTCCTTCCCAGCAGTTGAGAGTCCGTTCTGTGTGACATTTGTACAACACTGACCCAATTTAAGGTATATGAACGCCATTAGAATACAACTTTGAAAAACAGCAACAGAAGCCTGTTTGGAGGTGGAGAATGTCAAAAAGAGGCCTAAGTGTGATGATCCATGACAGGAACAGAGGTCCGGTGTGATTTTATATAGTATTTTATATAGAATCAATGGTATGAAGCGTGTGTTCCCATTTAACTATCTTTTGCCAGCGCTAAAATATTGATCTAGTTTGCTCTAGAATTCTGTTCTAGTGCACATGGGGATGCATATAAAAAAATATGCTGCACAAACTTGAAGCTGTCTGTTTTTATAAGTATTTACCTGTGCTGTGTGTTAGAGCCATTGCATGAACTGCATGCCGACATTTGAACACCCATCACAGGTTCAAGGGAATAACAGCAGCTGTGCTGTAGATGGGCCAGCCAGATGCCACTGTAGGGCCTACAGGCTTGGTATGGAGACCAAGGCCTGTGATGGCAAAATTCTTCAGTCTGCTCCTAAGCCACCCTCCCTCTACCCCCAATGATGCTTGGCTTCTGCTAGGATGTGCTGCGTTGTCTAGCGATGCGTGAGCTTTAAATCCAGAATACCTGTCCTGCCGTGGGAAAGGTAAGATAATCTATGTTTGCATGTTCCCTCCCTCCCGCCAGATGGGCGGGGCAGGGCTTCTGAAAGTTCCACTCCTCCCTCTGACATCAGCCTCTTTGGTGTGGCTCAAAAAAAGCTGAGGGGACTGGAGGAGGAGGAGCTAATAACACACAGGCTGCTAGTATTTAAAGTGGAACCATCATGCCAATAAATCATACTGCATTCCCCAGTTTAAACGATGGGGGTCTGCCTGACCAGGCAGTTTCCAACCTAAAAGGCTGGAACTGGATCAGAAGCATGGGCTGATGCCTCAGTCCCAAGAAGTCAGAGGACAATTGTGCTTCATTAGGCGCCTGCCTTCAGGCTCTTACCTCTGTACTGGCTAATGATTTGGCACTCGAGCATCTGGAGGCAGAAGAAATAGTAAATCCCTCGTCAGATTCTTCGTTTTCCAGTCTTCCTAGAACAGGTGTGCTCATACCAGAAGATGCTGAAGAACTCTCTCCCTCTTCAGAGGTTTCACCAATACCTGGAATCATTGGTGGGATATATACCACTTGCTGATCCCATGGTTCTCCTAAAATAAGGTCATTTGTCTGCATATGATCATCAACGGCCTTAGCACCTGCTTCATTCAAAGACAGTATCTGATTTAAAAGATTTCCCACAGTACCATCTATATCCACAGTCTCCTTCATAGGCAAACTGGCTGGTGCATCTTGATCTTCTCCCTGGCAAACCTGATACCCCAACAATGTATTACATGCGACCGTAAGAATATGGTCTTGGTCCTGATCTTCTTGAAGCCTGGCCAGAATCTCCCTGGATTCATCTACAGGGGCAATGGGCAGAGCTGCATTTTCAGGCTTCCTTAAGTTATCCAGGCTACTGCTGTCTGAGTTACATTTCTGCTCAGCATTTTTAGGATGAAGCATTTGGAAATGGGCCCGATGGCACTCAGAGTTCTTCTCTGAAGCAGAATTGAGGCCTCCTTTGGTTTCTTCAGGCCAGTCCCTTTGAGACTTCCCTGAGAATTCGCTTCTCCAGTTACCTTGGTCATGCATTTCCTTGCCTGGCCCACTGAGTACAGCACACCCCGAAAGCTCCTTGGGATTGTACGTCTTTCCAGTCTTCTGGCTGACCTTTGAACTATGGGCATGTATAACTTCAGCCATTCGTGTTGCAGAACATACTTCCATGTTATTTCTTATTACCCCTGGAGCATTCGTGGAGGTCAAAACTGGATGTCTAGCCAAGGATTTCCTAGATCTAGAACTCCTCCTTCCTGAAGCCACCCCAATGGAAGTGCAAAATGACTTTTTCCTTTTGATTTCAACCAGCTTGTGGGAACGTCCAGCAGGGAGGTGTAGAGAGCCCTTCCTGTGAGAGTCTGGTTCTATGTTTTGGTATTCAGATATTTCTGAAGAAGTGCAAGAGAGAGATCTTTGGTTCTTAAGAATACCTTTTCTAAACACTGTGTTTTGTCCAGATGGTGAATATTGACTTGAGAAGCTTACACTCACTGAACACAAATCATTTAATTTAGGAAGCATTGTAGAGAGCACCCTATTAGATTTATAAGAGTTACAGTAAATATTTGAGGACATTTCAATTGGTCTCTCTCTGTATTTCACATTCTTTCTTTTCTTAGTGGCCTTTGGTTCTGGAAAGATACAAAATTGAAAGCATTTAAAAATCCTATTAGCCTTGGGATTTATTGTAAAGGTAGCATTCAAAGGTCCCATATTTTTTTTTAAAAAAGATTAAATACCAAAGTAAGGTAAAGGTTTCCCTTGTTCAAAAGCCAGTCAAATCCAACTCTAGGGTGTGGTGCTCATCTGTTTCCAAGCTGAAGAGCCAGTGTTGTCCGAAAATATTTCCGTGGTCATGTGGCCAGCATGACTAAATGCTGAGGCACACAGAATGCTGTTACTTTCCCACTGAAGTGGTACCTATTTACCTACTTGCAATTTCTTGCTTTTGAACTACTAGGTTGGCAGGAGCTGGGACCAGAGATGGGAGTTCACTCTGTCACGTAGCACTCGGGTCTCGAACGACCGAGCAACAGACCTTCCGTTCTGCAGTTCAGCATCTTAACCACAGCCCTACAAAGACTGAACTACACAACTACAAATCATCACTAGAAAGAAGAGGCATTACAAAAATGGTGTCTTAAAATTTTTTGAAAAGGCATGTTGCTGTTACCTTACAAAAAAGAACACTAATTAGGATCAAGGACTATATTTAGAACATACAGCTTACTTTTTCCGCCATACTTTTCTGAAGCCCTCTGATTAAGTTCAGTTTTGGATTCTTCATGACACTCCTGTATGCTGTTGAACATAATAAAATGAGTAAGACAGACAGCAGAACAAAATCCTCATTTATTATTAGTGCCAGGAATTAATGAGGCTTGCCGATCAATGTTTTGAGAGCTCTGTATGTAGTTATTTACCACTAGATCAAAACCTCATTGAACTGAAAGCATTTGCCTAGTACGCATGGATGCTATTTATTAGTTTTCTAAACAAGCTGTCATATTACTATCATAGTCCTATGGGTAAAATCCTTCATAAAATCCTGATTTTTTTTCTGGAAAATCAGATAAAAATTTACCCCATGCAAAGTTGTTTTCCAGCATGGCACAACTGCATCGATTTTGTTGGCCACCTGATAGGAAGGGCCCAGAACTTTGCTCTCTATAGCCCAGTTACAGATCTGAAATTCCAACAGCACTCCCCATCCAAGCACCATTTGGCCTAATTTGGCCCTTGGACTTATCAATGGATAGTGGCTTGTCTTGGTGTGCCATAGTAACCTTGCACTGATCGTCCTGAAGCCTCCCCACAAAATTCTGGCTTTATAGACAAAACTGAGTGGGGAGGAATGATGCTCTGGAAAAACTGGTCACTTCAACGTGGCAAATAGTGTAAAAAAGGATGCCACAGGAGTGGTAGCGGTAGCAACGTTTTTGGAAAACTAAAAGAAAAGACAGGATCTCTGGAAGGCAGGGAGGATCACAGGCACTGGGGCTGCCACTTTGAGTGGAAGTGGTTATTTTTAAATTGCAAGCTTCTGTTATGGGGTCGAGCTTCCATACCTCTCTGCTTCATCTTTGTGTGACCGTGTAGAGGAAAGAGACTGTTTCCAGGCACAATCCAAGTTTGGGATGATTTTAGTAGCTCTTCGCTTTGGAGTTGAAACAGCCTCTTGAGTTGTTCCTAATACTTTTGGAAAGTCTTCAGAAGTCTGGAAGAGAAAAATAACTCGTTAAGTTCTTTAGCTGAGAACCTTTTACCATTCAGGTTCACTAGCAGAATGTGCTCAGCTGCTTGACTGACCTTTCTCCAAACCCACTTTTAACCCTAGTGCTTATAAGGACCACGGTGGGACTTGTGGTTGGAATGCAAAATGTTGCTAGTTAATGGCAAAAGGAGCATCACACATTGGTTGGAATGACTGACTAGGATCTAGGTCCGAATACCTACTCTGCCATGGAAAGTTGCTGTGTGACCTTGGGCCAGTTACACACACTCGAGCCTGACCTACCTAACAGGGTTGTTGTGAGGATAAAATGGAGAAGGGGAGAATGTTGTAAGCCACTTTCAGTCTCCATTGGGGGGAAAAGAGGGGCATAAGTGAAATAAATATAATTTAAGAAGCAGTGATGATTTTTTGAGGGAAATATTCAGCCATCTTTTGATGTTGATACCTACAGCAGCCACGATGAGCTTGGAAGCTGAAGAAATGAGTCTCCGCACTTCTTCTGCCGACATGCTTGGATTAGCAGTTCTATGTAGACTGGAGGGGGTGCGCAGCCAATAACTCTGCCTAACAGAAAAGTGTTTAATTCCAAGCTAAACATCAGTTAATTACGGCACAAGCAAGCTAGTAAAGGAAGGGTGCAGGATTTGGTATGACCGCTTGTACAAGACCTCACTCCACTGTGTAACTGCTACCACACCAAAACGAGAATATCACAGCAACTATCTGCTGTATTGCACAGGTGAATAAGTTTACAAGAACTGGTGGGCACTCCATGAAATTACTGAGCAGTTGAGTTAGAACAGATAAAAGGAAGTCCTTCTTCACCCAAAGAGTGATTAACATGTGGAATTCACTGCCACAGGAGGTGGTGGTGGCTACAAGCATGGACGGCTTCAAGAGGGAATTAGATAAACAGAGCAGAAGTCCATCAGTGGCTATTGGCTACAAAGTATAGATAGGATCTCTCAGTCTGGGGCAACTACCTTAGTTCAACCACATCAGATGCCAGCCCCCAGCTACAAAGGGTACACAAACGGGTGTCTGGCACATCATGCTGATTCCTAGACTCTACATGCTCCCTAATCCACCCTATCTGCTGCTCTCCTAGCATGGGGGTGGGTTTTTTTTTACATATGATAGATATGACACCTACTGTGGAAGGGGGCAGTGACTTGTTGCACAAACGTAGCACCCCATCAGGTCTAAACAGCTGGTTCCTCCCTCTGCAAGAGCACAGCATGTCCCATCCCTGGCTCAGTCCTTTTCAGGAAAGATGCCATCAGCCTAACAGTATTGGCATCTTAATTTGAAAAGACTAAGCAGCTTGGTTTTGAACCTGTGAGCTAATATAATCACACAAGTCATGTGCAGCCAGCAGTGACAGGTCTTCTGATATAGCGTGTGCATCGTCTGCTGTGAAAGCCATCAGCTTTAGGGCTGGGCTTGGATCAGGAATCCCTGTTCAGCTGGCAAGTTCGGTCATGGCTCTGAGCCAAAACCCATTTCTCAGCATAACCTAACTCTGAGATTTGCTGAGGAGGGAAAAGGAGCAATAACGCGGACTGCCCTCCATTCCCTGGAGGACAAGTGGTACAAACTGTAATCCAGCAACATCTACAGGATATCTCAGTTGTGGTTATGCAGCGGCTGTGACTGTGGGAACCTCCATCTGACTTCCAGCAGTTCCATGGTGGGAACATAAAATTATTTCATTTCTGAACTTTGCAGCCAACACCACCTGTTCTCTTTAATAGGCTCAAACCCTGCGTCTTCAGACATCAAATTATTTGATGTTGCTGCTGTTTAGTAGTCTAGTGAATTTAGAGGGAACCCAAAGTCTGAACCACATGAGCTCAGTAGACTACATTACCTTTGAGTCTTCTTTGCTCTGCCCTCATTCGTTTGGTCAGGTACATAATCCTGCAAATAAAGCCCCGGAAACTCTAGGTCAGAGGTGTCGAACTCATTTGTTATGAGGGCCAGACCTGACATAAATGTCATTTTGTTGGGCCAGGCCATGTGTGCCATAAAATATAATGCCAGGTACCAGAGATATAAACTGTAAGTACAGCAGCTAGTAAGCTCCGTGTGGGTGTATCCTCCCTGCAAGGCCTCATGGGCTGGGAGGGAGATACAAAGGAGAACCCGCATGGGTGGACTGGACAGCCAGTGGTGCAGCACTGGGCAGATGCTCCTACATGGCTTGACTGCTACAGACAAGGTTGTTCTGCCATGCTGAAGCCACAGTCATGGTGGCTCCACCCACTCTCCCCATAGCAGTCTCCTGTTCCCTCCTTTACACTAGTTGCTTGTGGGCCGCATAAAAGCCCTGGACGGGCCAGATCTGGCCCCCGGGCCTTATGTTTGACACCCCTGCTCTCAGTGATTACCCATCACTATCAAATACAGTTTCAGATCAGTAGCTGTGTTGGTCTGAAGCAACAGAACAAAGTTTGAGTCTAGTGACACCTTTAAAACCAACAAAGTTTAATTCTGGGAATAAGCTTTCGAAGACTTGTGCATGCACACGAAAGCTTATACCCAGTATTAAACTTTGTTGTTCTTAAAAGGTGCCACTGAACTCAACCTTTGTTCCATCAGGTACAGTGTAAGCCCACCCATTCGTTAGCCTGTGGCATGGAAAGATATTAGCAAAGAAAACAGCAATGGGGGGGGGATTCCTCTTGTATTAGATGGAACAGGGCTTGGGTGGATTTGCACAGAGCTGGGCAAGCTGGAAGACTGTCATGCAGTTGCTATGCTGTCCGGCACATACATGTTGCAATTGTTCCTGTGTTCACCACCCAAGCTACTGAGCTGGTAAAAGTGATCAGCGTGTGTGTCAATGAGTCATGAGTTGGGTTTGTGGTAAAGCAGCCACACAGCTATTTTCACTGCATGCCAAGATGTGCCCAGATCCTCTAAATTCAAATGATCAGTGTACTAGTTTGGTTGCATGACCTACATAGCCTGAGTATGAAACAATAATTCATTCTATCAGCCAACTGGATGACTTTTGGGTGGCATGGAGCCTGCTTTCCATACCTTTCCCAGATGGTACGGCAAAAAGAAGAGACTATTCTATCATTCTCCATACTCAGGACTACGAACAGCAGAGAGGGAGGAAGGAACAAAGGCAGCTTTCCCCCACTTTCCACCCTGAAGAAACATCCTCCACCCTTTAATTTGTTGTACTAAAGGGTGAAGAATGGGGGCAGCCATTTTGATAGTTGCACCACCTCTCGTTGAGAGCATTTTGCAGTGGTGCCCACTACTGTTTCTCTACATTTAAAAAAAGCCCACAGACTTTAAAAGGTTGTGGGGCCCCTTTTGAAGGAAGGATTTGAGAGACTCAAGTTCAAATCTGTTTTCTTCTTGTGGAAGTTCAGTAGGTGGCCTGGCCCAGACACCCTCTCTCTGCCCAACCTACCTCAGAGGGCTGTTGTGAGGATAAAATCAAAGAGAGAACAGTGATGGAAACTGATCTGAGTCTTTGTAAGTTGCTTTGGGAAGAAAAGTGGAATACAAATATGTACAGAAATACATTGAGCATTACCCTTGCCATCTCTTTTATGAACTTTTCCAAGTCCTTTCGCTTTTCTGGGCTCTCTTGCACTTTTTGGTAACATTCTTTAGTGCTGCGCATGTATGTGCGCAGGGACGCCTCCAATTTAATCTCTGCAAAATCATGTTCCAGTGGTCGGCCGTGCTGCCACTCAATCAGACATGCAGGATGCTGAAAGAAAACAAACAATTCTGACTCAGCTCGAGGCAATGAGCTGGCAAGCTGCAAGAAGAAGGCCAAGCTTCTGTACCTGTTGCCATTGCAAAGATCATGAATTCAATGACTGTCTTTAGCTCCAATGGCAACAGTGATGGTTAGAGGTAGACCAGCCCACTTTTCCTTTAAAACCAGGTCTGAACAACTGTAACTCTGTCTGGTGTTTAGCAACTGGACTGCTTTTCTTCCTTGCCTGGTAATATCTTATTGCAGATAGACACTTGGACACACTAGGAAAACCACTGTGTAAAAGGCAGTGTTTCACTAAGGCCTGTGTGTGACTTGAAAACCCACACCAAATCCTGCAACTGCTTACTGTATAACAACTGGAGCTTTCCATCTCATCTCTGAGTAATCCAGATGAGTCAAAGGAATTTTCTTTTCTTTGCACATCAATGTAATATTTTCTAAAAAGAGAGAGAGAGATGTTTCTGATCAATAATAATTTTTAGGGATCTTGCCATATTTCATCCCTTGCAATCACCGTATGTGCAGTGCTGCCACAAAAAGACATCCACAGGTAAACACCTGTATACAGGTGGAGTTTCTAGGCAGCCATGTTGGACCAACTAGAATGACACAAAACAGCATACAAGCTTCCAAGTAGTAGTATTGTTACGGTCAGCGACCAGAATAGTTAAACAACAAACAGTAGTTTGCTAATAGTAGTTAAGCAGCAAACAATTAACATTTCCATAACACCAGTGTTCCAGAACTCTTAATTGGGCTGGAAGTTTTTAACAGGGGATGGGATGGGGGATAAAACTGGTATTTTGGAGCCCCACTCTTCCGGCCAGAATGCCCTGCAGATCGAGAGTGCAATGCGCAGAATAGTTTCGTGGGAATGGGACCCACCGAATAGCCTCACGTGGGATTCTGCGTGGACCTGATTAGGGGGGACACCCACCCACCCCCCCACCCTCCCCCAGGCAGCAGTGACGCCAGAGAGAGACCCTTCCCTGGAAGCCTCTGGGAGCCCGGCGGGGTTCTATTCACGACCACTCAATGCTATTATTCGTATTATTAGTTTCGCATCGAATATTTACGGGCCGCCCAAGTGTCCCGGGCAGAACAGCGGCGCTCTCCTCCCCCAGCCCCCGCGGGCTCCCTTACAGCCGGTGGGCCACCGAGCGGGCGAGACCCCTCGCGGACACCGAGCCGCCGCCGCCGCCGCCCTCTCCGCCGGCCGCCATGGCCCCCTCCCTCCTGCGCCCCGCAGGCCCTCGGCGCCCGGCCCGGCCGGCATCCTGGTCGCCACGGCAACCGCCAATGAGGGCGGGAACGCTCGGGAGGCCGGCGCGTCCAAGCCAGCCAATGAGAAGGAGGGGGTGGGGAGGCAACAGCGCCTCCGGGCGGCCGGCAGAACACGTCAAGAGCTAGAGCGAGGGTCAACCGGCGGGCGCAACGTCAACTTCCGGTTAAAAACCGAAAGCGCCAGTCCCCCCCTCCCGCTTCTGTGCGCCCCGCTTTCCTCCCCAGTGGCTTTCAGCGTCGTCCTTCCCGCCCCCATTTTATTTTCACCGCAACCACCCAGGGCTGTAGGCTGGCCTGAGAGGGACTACCCAAGAGTCAGCCAGGGACTGAGTGCCTTTGGCAGAACGGGGACCTCGAACCCAGGTCTCTTAGACAGATACAGCCAACCACCCAGCGCTTTTCTGGAGCCTCTTTTGGAGGCGCGTCTGGCTCTTGAGAGCCCCTTTTCCCTGCTCTATTTCTCCTCACTCGATGTCCAAAGAAAACGCCCAGACTGTTTCCCCCCTCAGGTGCGTGGCGCGCCGGCTCTGACGTCACAGCTGCGCGCCCCGGTGCGGCCAGCGCCCGGGCAGGCCCGGCGGGGAGGCAGGCGGGCGGGATGGCGGAGGCGGCCGCGGCTCTGGCTCTGGCTCTGGCTGGGAGAGGGTTGCGCGCCCACTGCCGTCGCCCTCGCTGTGGGGAAGGTACGGGCAGGGGAGGGGCCGCTGGCTGCCCCGTCCAAGGATACCCGGATGCTGCTTCTCGCCGCCCCCCCCCCTCCCGTTTCCGCCCTTTTCTGCCCTTCAGGCCGCGCCTCGGCGGCGCTTCTCCTCCCCCCCCCCCGGGGGCGCCGTGTGGGGAGGGGGGCGGTCAGGAGGGAGGGAGGGGCCCGGCCCTCGTCTGGGGCGGGCGGGCACCCCCGTGGGCCGCGAACGCGCCCCCCGCCTCCCCAGGCCGCAGGGGTACTGAAAGGGGGGGGGGGGAAGCAGTGCTGCGAGCTGCCGCGGGGGGTCCCGGCAGGGCGTGAACGGAGAGGGGCCGCGTGCGCAGCCCGTGGCGGCGACCCCAGCGCGGGGCTTCCAGGGCCGGTGGTTAAGCAGGGGTGGCTTTGCCGTGGCCTTCCTCTGCAGAACCTTCCTTGGCCCCCCCCCCCCCCCCCCCCCCAGTACCGACCTTCCCTCGCTTCCGCGGTCAGGCGACACCGTGCCACCTTCCTTCCCAATAAGTGGCATAAATAAATAGCTCTCCTCTTTATTCGTGGATAACCTTTTATTCAACACCGTTTCTCTCTGCTGCTTGTCATAAAATAAGGGGCCCAGGGAGAACCAGAGCCGCTAGGCAACAGCTTGGCCTCAGCAAGGAAGCATCACGCCCCCATCAACGCCTTAGGCCAGGAGTGGGCAATTGTTTTGGCCAGGGGTCCTTTCGTAGAAAAAGAGGTGCAGGAGCTCATTAGCATGACTTATTTGCACACGGTACACCACCTGACATCACTGGAAGTAGGGAGGGAAGGCAGGAAGAAGGAAGGAAGAAAGAAAGAAAAAGAAAGAAAGAAAGAGCTGGCAGAGAGGGGACAGCTACTAATCCAAGCCTCAGAAATACCACTATTCTGGGAGGATAGCTTCAGGGGTGGCTGAAGCCTTCAGAAGGTTGGTCGGAGGAACAAGGACCTTTCCAGGGGACGGGGTCATTTTGCTGCAGCCATGATGACACAAACAGGCATTCCCCCGCGGGGGGGGGGGGGAAGAGCTGGCACCAACTCCCGGAGCTGTGCTCCCCCGAGCTCCTGCTCAAAAGGACCCCTGGTTTTGGCTCCGGGGCTACTTTGTGGAAGCGGAGGTTAGCAGAGGGCTGCACCTTTTAAAATGATTGCATTCAATCATTTGGGGGCGGGAAGGGCTTCCCTGGAGCGCTGCGCTTTGGCACGGCCTGGGGAAGGCGTGGGTGGGGGCAGGCAGGGCTTCCCCGGAGCGCTGTGGCCCCAGGAAGAGGAGGATGGGGGAGGGAAGGTAACTTACCTTCTTCTTCCTTACCTCCTCGTCACCCAACAGGGCTGCTGGGAGCAGGGGGTGGGGCTTGGTAATGTGCCCGCCCCCTGGACACTTCACTCCCGGAGCGCCGCTTCTTGGCGCTCCGGGCCCAACAGAGGCCTGACTGAAACCATGTGGCTGACTGTCTTGGCAGGTCGCAAAAAACTGGCGGGCCGCATGTGGCCCACAGGCCGCAATTTGCCCACCCCTGCCTTAGGCAAAAGTCCAGCTGCAGCAGCCGGGAGTCTTGGGAGAGAGGGGTGGAAGTGAACTCTCCTGCAAAGAAGCTTGCTTTGGTTACTCTTTGAATAGCAGGATCCGCGTGTCCTCTCTCTAGCACAGGCAAGGTGATTAAGTGAAAGTACGCAGCCCCCATCTGTTGTCGAGACTCTGCAGATTGCTTCAACAGCAGCAGTTATTACAAGTGGACATGGTGGAAGACTTGAATTAAGTTCTTCGAGTGCTAATCTGGCAGTAATGAAGGTCACACATTTATTTATTTTCAAATAGCATAGTTTGGAATTCAGTACACACTGGCAAAGTTGTGCCCTCCGGTTTCCTGGAATGTTACACTCAGTGTGTGAACTCTGATGCTGAACACAAGTGCAACACTTAAGATATTTTGTTTTTTTAAAAAAGCTTTCCCCCCAAATTTAAAAAAGTACAATTCTGGCATAAGCAGTCTACTAACTGATTTCCCCTCCCTGCAGCTTTGCTAAGTTCTGGTGATGCTGGTAATGACCTACAAAAGTGTATGCTTTGTAAATTAAACTTAGAAGGGTGTAACTGTTTAGGGTTACACAGAGAAAGTACAACTGGGTTTTTCTTAATATTACCTACTTTATACTATTTTATACTTCTTTACTTCATAGTCATACAGCAGTGTTCCTCTGGTCATTCATCCCTGGAGCAATCAGATCAGTTTCAGTATGATTATGATGGAGCCTGTGGTTTGAGGACTGTCACTTGACATCTGGATCCTGTGCCACCCCTGAACTTGTTGATTTCATGATACTGACTTGCACGTCAGTCATACTGTCACAAAGCTGGATGTATTCTGAAGGGGTTCGTGTACCCAGGAGGACTACTCTAAAAATGAGCATCTGTTTATGATTGCAGATTACCCTTTAAAACTGGCTTCCGTCATGACAAACCATGATAGGAATCTCATTCTGTTTCTCTAATGAATGCTTTCTCTGTGCCAGGGTCAAGAAGAGGATGGGATTTGCAACGCATACATGCCTTTCCCAGGTTTTGTAGCACTGGAGCGGCCTTTGAAAGCATCAACAAGCCAGTTATCGGCCGCATAATCAGAGTGGATCACGCAGGAGAATATGGGGCAAACCGCATATATGCAGGCCAGATGGCAGTGTTAGGTCGGACTTCAGTTGGACCGGTGATCCGGGTTCGTATCTCTGGCCCCTACATTCTCTGCACATTTTAAAGTCAGCTTTACTATTATGCCAGCTTGATAGAAGCTATTTTCCGTGTTGCTTTATCACAAAGCGAAACCATGGTTTAGTTCAACTAACCATAGTTAAATGCAATTGTCCAAATGCATGCTGCTCCACTAACTGTGGTTAGTTGGCATTTGTCAAACTAGATTTTGAAACCAAGGTTTGAAGTTGGTTTACTAAAATCTTAATTATGATTTGTGTGATTTATCAGTGTAGGCATTCTGGCTTGTTCATTGGAGCCACCCTAGTATGCTGCCTAGCCACAGAGTTTTTTTGGCTGGAGTAAAGGCCGTGAAATGAGCATTTGTCAAGGCAAACCAGGATTTAAGTCATAAGAACATATCATAAGAGAACATAGGAGAAGCCAATGCTGGATCAGGCCAGTGGCCCGTCCAGTCCAACACTCTGTCACACAGTGGCCAAAAACACCAGGTGCCCTCAGGAGGTCCACCAGTGGGGCCAGGACACTAGAAGCCCTCCCACTGTCCCCCCCCCCCCCGGCAAGCACCAAGAATACAGGGCATCACTTGCCCCAGACTGAGAGTTCCTAGCTATACTTTGTGGCTAAGAGCCACTGATGGACCTCTGCTCCATATAAGAACTTAAGAGAAGCCAATGCTGGATCAGGCCAGTGGCCCATCCAGTTCAACACTCTGTCACACAGTGGCCAAAAACACCAGGTGCCCTCAGGAGGTCCAGCAGTGGGGCCAGGACACTAGAAGCCCTCCCACTGTTGCCCCCCCCCAAGCACCAAGAATACAGAACATCACTTGCCCCAACACAAGAGATTCTACCTATACCTTGGGGCTAATACCCACTGATGGACCTCTGCAGAATCCTAGCTTTAAAAACTAACCATGGTTAAAATAAGCCATAGTTTTGTGTTACAACTGAGCTAAGCTACTTTGTTTGAATTGAGTACCTTATAAAGATTAGTGCTCCAGAGACACTGGGCGTCGTCAATCAAAACAAAGGGAGGTAGGCATCTGTGCAGGAGCTTAACATTCTGAGTGGCCCTCTGCAGATCAGTTTCCTCCAAAAAACAAACAAACCCTTCCGAGAGTTGATATTTTCCAGCACAAGCAGCATAGATACTATGGAACCTTTTACCCCTTGATTAAAAATAAGGCAAGGGAGGAAATGCAACGAAACGCAGAAAAAGTAGAAAGGGTTAATTCAGTACGGTGTAATAGTGATTCAGTAGGATGGAGTATGTCTAGAAATAATAGTGGAATGTTTCTGTAAGGAAGAAAGCACAGGTGCAAGAGTAGTTTAACTGAATCTTCCCAACGTTTTGCAGACAAAATGGGGAAAGGAGAACCGTGTATGCTGCCTTGAGCTCATTGGAAGGAAGAGTGAAATAAAAACGTACTTGCCTGTGAGCTCTCCAGGGGAATTAAAGTAGTTAATGGAACGCATGCATCAAGTGTCCAGCTAAAAGCCACAGAACAGTTTTGCCGCTGACGTAAGCGGGCATGCTGGCCCTTGCATGCCTTCTCCCCGTCTCCAGGCCATCTTACTCCCTGCATGATTTTTTTTTTCAACACAGCAAATGTGGGATCAGGAAAAAGAACATTTGAAAAAGTTCAACGATTTAATGGTCTCATATCGAGTCCGGCCCACAATTCTGTTGCCATTCTGGAATATCGCGGGGTTTGTGCTAGGTGAGGCTTGAATTGTTAAAATATTTTCCTTTTACAATTCATACATGTGGATGGATTAGATGGAGGCACCCGTTCTGATTGGAATGCCTTTGCAACAGGTGCAGGGACAGCCTTACTCGGCAAAAAAGGCGCCATGGCTTGCACGGTGGCGGTGGAGGAGAGCATCTCCCATCACTACAATAACCAGATCCGGACGCTGATGGAAGAAGATCCAGAAAAGTACAAAGAATTATTAGAGGTGCCTCTTAATGGTGTTTGAAAGTTGCTTAGAATAGGGAAAGGACAGGTTGGGGTAGGCAGCCTTTTCTGGCCCAAGAGCTTGGGTGGGGGAGAATCAGCATCTACCTGAGAAGATGTTAGTGTGTATGCAAAAAAAGGGGTGAGTGTGAGATTTGGCCAACCATGCGTGGAGCTAACCAAGCTGCAGTGGTGCTGCTTGCATCTCATGGATTCACCTCAGCTGGTGGCTGTTCAGGTCTGGGAAGGGAAGACAGGGCATAAAGCGTGCCTGCAGCCTTTTCCCCACATTTCAGGTCCTGGCAGTGCTGCCAGTGCTTTGGTGGCTTGGGTAGAGAGACCAGAGCCCCTCAGTACCGAGCAAAATGGTCTGCCATGTCCCTGTGCAGCATGATTTGTTTTTGACTGATGGGTGTCACTTGGGGCAAGCAACAACACTGCTCCAACCAAATCCACATTAAAAATTAAAAAAAGAGAGATCAAATGGAGGAGGAGGAGGCCTGAAGGAGGAAGCCTTAGGCAAGGGAAAGGAAGAAGAGGGGAGCAGTAGTGTCATCTAAAAATGTGTCTTTGGACATCTCAGAACTAGCCTACCCAAGTGTTCATCTTCCATTTTTGTTCTTTACATCAGATAATAAAGAAATTCCGGGATGAGGAGCTAGAGCATCACGACATTGGGCTTGAGCATGATGCAGAGCTGGTAAGCATGCCAGGAAACGTGGGACGGTACATGCCTAGCTGTGGGCCCCATGGTGTTAGAATGGAGCGTGTGGCTGCAAGTGGGCATTCGATGCTGGAATGTGTTTATGGTTTTTTTCATGTCTTCTTCCCCCTTCCTTGCATTTACCAAATGAGCACAGCCATCTATTCCCTGCTTGTCGCCTGCAGTGCCAGGTTTCTGCTTGCGTGGAGTTCTTAACACAAGGGGGAGCATTCGCTGCCTGCACATCCTTTTTTGAAGCAGACGGTGGTGCCCATTTTGTTCATTCCAGTTCTGCAGCTTCCTGTACCAACTTGTCGCATGGTACATTTTGCCCCCCTGGTGTTGTGTCCTTAAGGGTGCTAAATTGTCTTCTTCTCCAGTGTAATCTAGTCCATATATGTTAGCCAAACAGCTTGTCCATTCATTTCTCACATTTATTTATTTATTGAGAATGTTTGTATGGGTCTTCTCCAGACCTGCTGGAGGCAGCTTACTGCTAAAACAATAAAAACCAACCAAACCAATAAAAATGCCAATAAAAGCACATCCCACCAATAAAAACATATCACTTGACTCTTGCAGCAGACAAATTGCTTAGGGCCCATAGCTCAGTGGCAGAGGAACATGCCTCACATCCAGAAGATCCCAAGTTGAGTATCTGGTTAACAGGATTCCCAGGGGCCGGGCAGGGAAGGAACTTTCTGCAATGCCCTGGAGACCCATCAGGAGTCAGAGCAGACAGTACTGGAGTAGGTGGATCGATGGTCCATCAGCATCGGGCATCTTTGTATGTTCATAAGCTTTATGCGGATCGGCCATAGCTCAGTAGATTACCATGCTCAAAGTCCCAAGAGTCTCCACTGAGAAGCAGCCCTTTGCTCAAGAAATAGATTGTCATTCAAAGTAGACAGCCCTGGGCTACAGGAGCTAACTGAACATTCCATGACGTTAGTAACGCAGCAGCTGAACCAGCTAGCTGTTTGCCTCCCGATTCCATTCAAGGTGCCCTAAAACTCTTTATGGTCTGGGTCCCTCTTTCCCAAAGGACTTCCTCTCTGCATATGAGCCCAGCTGGATCTTAAGTTCCTCGCAACCACGCTTGCTCTCTTTTCCCTCCTTAAAAGAGGTGAGATCTGTGACTTCCAGGTCGAGAATGGTGGCCCCGTCCTTAGGAAAGGGGCTGGCAGTCGAAGTCAGGGCAGCCTCTTTTCTCATGTGGTTCAGGCAGCAGCTGTGAGGCTGTACTGCTCAGGTGAGCTTTGTCCTGGCTTGGTTTTCACAGTTGTTTCATTGTGGTAATGTCTTAATGTGCCAGGTTTCCAGTTGGCTGTTGATTTCCTTGTTCTGTTATGAACTGCTTTGAGCAATGAGGAAAAGTGGGATGGAAATGTAGCAGATAAACAAAGGGATGGATGAGTAATCTAAGCCAATAAAAGACGGTTTTCTGTGTTTTGCAGATGTGATTCTTGGGATCCCAACTTGATTATGCAACATGATTCTTTGCGGTTATTGCATATAAGCTATAAAATATGCTAAATATTAATTTCTCTCCTTTGTGTAGGCTCCAGCGTATTCTGTTTTGAAGAATGCAATACAGATTGGATGTAAAGCTGCCATATTTTTATCAGAAAGAATATAGTGGATTTTTGAGTAATGATATGATACTGGTATTTCAAATAATGCAAAGGTAAAAAAAACCCATTAGACCAAATTCTCTCTGCTTTCTTTTTCCTTGCGCAAAGGTTTGGTTCTATGTCATCCTCTTGTTATTTGTGGCAGCACCAAAGAAATGTATGGCCAAGGGAATCACATATGTTTGTGTGCCCAATCTAATTGTGATTTTTAATTTGGAAAGGAAGTCTGCCCACATGGATGTTCACAGCATGGATGTGCCAGTATAGCATGTGCATCAAATGCCATTATGCCAGTCTTACGGAAGAAAATGTCACTTCTGAAAGCATTACTTGGATGTAATGCTGCAGTTGTTAATGCAAGTAGTTTAATGTCATTGCTTATGTTAGATGGAAGTAAATTTCATTGTAATCAATGGGATTTAAAAGGAATCAAGTTTAATCTGTTAAACTGGCCAGATTTTGTTCCAGCTGATGGAAGGAGGTGTCGGATAAGTACTTACACCAGTTTAGCCGTCACAAGACAATGTTCATCGCAAAGGATATGCAGAAGGTTTAGGGGGAATGAGCCAACACTCATATGCCCTAAATGAGCTATTTTCATGCATTATATTTGTAGAGACGAGAATTGACAGCCCCTAAAAATATACATCTCAAGCTTGCCATGGTGAGTTTAAATTCAGCCGTCACTTATGCAAGGAACAGCAATAGACTCTGCGTGCACAGCTCTGAGTCTCCTAGGTGCCAAATGCTCTTATGTATCACAGTTTTTTTCTACATCTTCCCCCCCCCCCGAATCCAGGAACCCAACATAGCTCTATTAGAATCTGGGGTTCAGTCTTAATCCCTAATTTAGGATTGGGATGCACATTCTGCTAGTAAAGTTGCTGGGGCAGAAATCTGTGAGAGTTGGGGTGGTTGTTGTGGCACAGAGCTCAAACTCCAGACCAGGAGGCACCAGTGTGAAATCTCTCCTCTGCTATGACCTCCATAGGCAAGACGCACACTTTGATCCTTGGCCTCCCCTCCCATCTAATAATACCGGCCTGTTAGCCTGACTGCTCTATTTATTATCAGTATTTGGGGAAATATTAGCTCTTAGCAATATGCAGCTGGCTTTGCGGATCCCGCCCATGTATACAGAGGCTGTGCTAAACCGAGGCTTCTCACAAACTGACACAGGACTCGAGTTTAGAATATAAAGGATAAGTTGTTTACTAAAAATGTAATAAAAGGTTTATAAACAATGTTACACCATCATACACACACTTATACAGATCTAGTAAATTAGGTAGAAATACAGAGACGTTCGCATGAGCAGGATATTGATGGTTTCCATCGAGGGTGATATTTACCTCTATATGGATCAGTGAAATCCGTCTGGAAAAAGAAGGAGAGAAGTCTTCAGGCAAAGGACAAAGGACCGTAGTTCTGAACCAGCAGAAAGCCACGTGGCAGATCCCAGTGGTGCACCCAAGGATCCGGGAGGAAGGATGGGAGACCAGCAAGGGAGGAGGAAAAGAATCTCATCTGTGTCTCTTGGGGAGCAGTATTTATTGGGAGGTGTTCCCGGGAGGATGGCAAGATATGAGGCCATCCCAGGAGAGCCTATAGGTGGTCCGTTCTCTATCCCTAGCCACTAAGAGGGTCCTATAGGAGTGGTCAATATTCAGATCTACCTGATGGTCAGGACAGGATGTTGACGTCAGCTGCATCTGTCTTCTGGATGACAGCGAGTCCTGGGCACCCTGCTGTCTTGGCACCCTTTTGTGAAGTCCTTTGATGTACCAAATGGTGAGGGGGACTTGCAGGAGGGGGTGTAAGACTGTGTGCGTGCATGGAGTTTGTACCTTCATGGAGTGACTGGTATATGTGTCTCTAGCCTCATGGCTTTGTGTGTGAGAGAGTGTCCTCGTGCTGTGTGTCAACCTCCCGGCTGGAGGTGGCAACTTCAGAAAATGGTACTCTGACCCCTTATTGTAGGTATCTGTTCCCATCTTCCCACTGGTCACCTAGTACACCTTTATAGCTCACATAACTGGTATCATAGTCCATTCACTGCTCTCATAAATCATCAGAAAAGTTCACAAGAATGGTGCGCAGGCTTACAGGCCTGCCTTATAGGGGTGTCGTAAAGATTACTGTGGTAACTTCTGTGAAACACTTTAAACAGTGTGAGTGAGGAAGGAGCTACCATTTGAGCACCATGTGTTTACCTGTATTTCTTTAAGTGAAACACTGCCAGTTAGAGCGAAACACTGCCTAGCACTGCCAGAAGAATTCAGGGCAGTTTTACAATAAGGATGCAGAGTGGAAAACAAAAAAAGAACACAAGGAGCAGACCCTGATCAAAGACTAGCCTGTTAAACTGGCAGACTAGGACTGACGGCAGCTATCAAATGTGAAGCCACGCACCGACTCCTGAGCTTCACTCACTGTACAGTCAGCACACGTCTAGACATCAGCAGAAAGCCCCTGGTTCATGAGTCTTGGTCTGGTGAAAGCACATTCCTGGTCATGGCTGCCATTCGACCAGACCAGACCAACTCTGATCTTTCAAGGAAGTGGGGGGCAAAATATCATAAATCACACTTCCATCTCTCATTTCAGCAACTATTGAAACAGATTCAGGTGGGTAGCCATCGTGTCCAGAGCAATAGAACAAATGTCCTTCGCATAAGTGTGCATGCACATGGAAGTTTATACCCCAAATTAAATTTTGTTGGTCTTAAAGGTGCCACTGGACCCCGACTTTGTTATACCAACTATTGTCACTGCTAGCCTGACTAGATTCTGCTTCAGGCCACCTGGACTTAACTTTTGAACTGTAACCACTTAGCTGCAGCTACCCAATGCAGGCCAAGAAGATAAGTGACTTGGAGCACAGTCCTAAGCAGACTTACACCCTTCTAAATCCACTGAAGTCAATGGGCTTAGAAGGGTGTAACTCCATTTAGGATTGCCTGGTTGGACAACTGTTTTCCTGCTAAGTGTGATTGTGATTGGTGCTAAGAATCACTGTGCATTCATGGGAATGGATGAACATGTGCTTCAATCCTGGCACTGCTTCCAGAGAGACAAAGTACACAGATAATTCAGAGCTTATATCCCCCTCCTTTGCCAGGGACTGAGAAAAGGCAGCAAATGCCATTTATTACAACCAGCACAAAGCCCTACAAAATACACATCAACCAAACCAATGTTTTCTGTGTTGTTTTATCCACCTAAAAAGAATTAAAGGCAATCTGATGGGAAATAATTATTTGTAGTACATGGGATGTTCATAAGAGTGCCCTGAGCTTCACAATGTCCGTAAGGATTTTTGTGAATATATAGTAAGTAAATGGAATCTAGATCCCATTGATGGTGTGACTGCAGACCTACATATTGGATGGAAAACACTCGTATTGCTTCTCCAGTCTTGCTTTTTTGGTTCATTCCAAATGCATGCTCCGTACAAAAATGGGGCTAGGGGAGGATGGTTTCCTACCCCAACAACAGTCAGAATGACCCATGCCAGATTGACAGCGTTGCCTGCCAAGAGCATGAGTTCATTTTGCTCCCATTGGGTAACATGCACGTCTCTGAGGCTGACCTGTCATCTGTCTGTGAAGGTTGTAAAAATGCCATTGAAGTGACTGGAAAAGAAGAATTCTGAAGATTTGGGTTAGATTCCTAGGACAGCATAACTCTGAGGCCATAGCTAAAGGCAGACATGCTTTTTGCATAACAGGAGAGATTCAGAGCCCGGATACTTCAGGGCGTGTGTTTTGTAGTACAGAAGAGCTCAAGAGGGGTGGGGAGGTATGAGTGGCTTGTGTTTTACCGCCACATCTTAATCACCATCACTGTGTCTAATAATGAACAGGCAGCCCTCCCCCTGTCAGATCACAAAACCACACACTGAGGCCTCCCACAGGCAAGGGAGGGGTCTCTACATATTTGGGGGCCTGCCCAGGTAAGTTAGAAAATACGGTTTTGTAAACCAAAGGAAAAGAAAACATTTTTTTAAAAAATAACCTGCCGAGGTCTGAGAATGCGCTATGGAGCATGGAGAATTAGTACTGCCCTGCATTCCAGAGGTGTTGTGAAAACTGCAGCCAAGAAGATATGTGCAATACATGCTGCACACTGAAGAACTGTTGCAAACATTTATTATTATTACCACGACATGTACATCCTGCTTGAGGTTTGCCTCCTGTCGGAACAATTTGCAAGACAGTGAAATCCTGTGAAAAGTCAGCCAAAGCCCCCTGAAAACGATAGGCCTGGAGTGGAGTAACTCTGACAGGACTGCAGCCCAGTGTTGGCGTCAAGAGATTGTCTGGCCCATGAAGCATCTCCACAATTGCCAGCAATGTCCTTTTGATGGATGACATTTCATTGATGAAGGAAAGGGAGAGGATGTTGGGACTCGTAAGTCCCTTTAGGGATTCATGAGTCACTCAAGTGCTATTTGAAAAATATGCTGGGTTGTTTTCAAATAGGCAGCCTTTTCTTTCCCCAGGTTCATCTCCTCTTTGGTAAGTGATGCTTATTCCCTTGGTCCTCTTCCATCTTCACGGTAAGAGCTGTTTTCTTTGATTCGTCAGTTTGTATTCGATGGAGCAGGGCTGTCGTGGAAATCTCACTGCACTGGCTTGAAGTTTAGCTCGAAACGCCCTCCTCAGTTCTCAGCAAGGGCTACAGTGCTGACTTATTTCTCAGTGGCCTTTATTTATTTGTGCCCCACTTTTCTCTCCAGTGGAGGAATAGCTTACAACACAGTTCTCCCCTTCTTCATTTTATCCTCACAACAATTCTGTGGGGTAGGTTAGGCTGCAAGAGAGAGAGACTTTCCCAAGGTCCCCTAGCAAACTTCCATGGCAGAGCTGGGATTCGATCCTGGGTCCACAGTGATAGTCTTCTGAGGAAGCCCAGGCTACTGCTCTTAAGAAATCGACTGGGCTAAATCAACAACACAAAGCCGTCTGCCTAAGCAATGTGCCATGGCTGCAGTCCGGAGAATGCTTTCTTGGCAGCAAGCCCCTTGGGATCAAATAGGACTTCTGCAGCTGCCTCAAGGTTTGCCACCTCAGTCTTTGCAAACCAGCAGCAAATGCCTCTGCAGAGTTACCGCACGCTGTGCCCTGGGGCTCGGACTGGAGGGACTCTGCCCAGGATGGGCACCGGATTCTGCAAGCGTCTGTTTGGACACCAAAAAAATCCAGTTCAGTAATGTTTCTCCCTTGTGCCAGTTATTGAGCCTTTATTCCCTCACCATTTTCCCTGCCACTGAGTCAAATTTTCCGATTTAACTTGCGTTTTCAGCATTATGTTTTACTTTCTTTTGATGCATGCACCCCAAAACGTCAAAATTACCTTAAGGTAGCGTAACAAGAAATGAACGGGGAATGCCTACAAGGAAAACAGGTGAAACGATCCTGGGAAGCTGGGCAGGATGACTGTGGGAGGCCATCTCTGTGTCCTGAGGCTTGCTGGGATGTGTGGTCCCTTTGCCACCTGGAGGACCCACAAGGGGAGGAGAACTGGGCTTGGAGGACGCACAGCCCAAACCTGATTCTTTAATTCTTTTGGTAGTGGTGTGTGTGTGTGTGTGTGTGTGTGTGTGAGTGTGAGTGTGTGTGTGTGTGGCTTTTCTCATCCAAAATGATCATGAGAGGAAACCGGGCTCATTCATTCATCTGGGGCCAATTTCCTGTCCTCCCATGAATTGTTACAGATCCCCAGTTGACTGACTCCTATCAAGGACTCTGCACAGATGTCTTGAAAATATCCACAGCACGGCATCATTCCATCAGTTTTTTTGCTAGCCCTGCCGCATACAGATATTTTATATGCAGTGTTTCAGCAGACACTGGAAGACTTCAACTATGGCAGGCAGAACTACGGTACTTGTGGTTGGTGAGAACTCTGTTCCAGTTTCTTGCCTTTGTGAGCATATGAAGCTGCCTCATACATAATGCCCCATCATCTGAATGCACATAAAGGCTTTTCTTGGTATGACCTGCTCCATATCCTTTAACTGGCAATGCCAGGGACTGAACCTGAGACTTTCTGTGCACAAAGCATGTTTCTCATCACTGAGCCACAGTCCCTTATCAGGAAAATAGTCACGGGCATTTTAAGTATGGAGCCAGTGTGTGTTATAGTTGTCAGACTAGGATCTGGGAGAACCAGGTTTGAATCCCTAGTCTGCCATGGAAGCTTGCTGGGTGACCTGGGGCCAGTCACTTTATCACAGACTAACCTACATCGCAGAGGGGGGGGGAGGAGAGAATAATGTTGTCAGCCACCGCAGGTTCTATTGGAGAGGAAAGTTGAATATAAATTCCTAAAATAGAAATAAATAAAAAAATTCTTAGAAAAAGCTTGCAGTAAGATTTGGCAGTGGGTAACATGTCGGTCTGTTGTCCATTTTCATGCACGATTCTACGTTTCTGCAAGTTTAAGTCATTGGCGTGGATCTAACCATCTTCTAAGCACCCTTCCTCTCATGTAAGCAGCTCTTCCTCCAGTGGAACAGCCAGTGGAGGAGGACTCCTTAAACTGGAGGAAGACTTCAGACTTGAGCCAAGGTGGCGTATGGCTATTTTAATAAATAAATGAATTAACTTTGCTCAGAAGAGCAGGACAGTGGTAGGAGCCAACCCACTCTTCCTAAATAACCCCCTAGTGTTGTGATTCCTTCCTCCTCCTCCTCCTCTAATGTCAGATTAAACTTTTTAGTCTTTCAGACCAGAGATGATGGTGCTGCAGATTTCCAAGTCGCTGCTGGTGGTCCTACTGCTACTGGGGCAAACGTTGTCTCAGAGCAAGCTCATCCCCAAACTTAATGCAAAGCCTCCTGCTCGGAAACAAAAAAGTCGTCCTTCTGTTGCTGCAGTGGAAGATGCGCACCAAATAGCGCCTCCTAATGGGGAAAGTGCAGCGCCACAAGCAAGGAGTGCTTTGGTCAACTCCAAGCCGTCCGGTGACATGAAGCTTGCCTTGCTAAGGAACACCAAGGCCACCTGCAATGACGGGACAACTGCTGGGTGAGACTCCTTCCAGAAAGTCCCTTGAGAGCCAGTCTGGTGCAGTGGTTAGGTGCGCGGACTCTAATCGGGGAGAACCAGTTTTGATTCCCCACTCCTCCACTTGCAGCTGCTGGATGACCTTGGGCAAGCCATAGTTCTGTCAGAGCTATTCTTGAAAAAGAGCAGTTTCTGTCAGAGCTCTCTCAGCCCCACCTACTTCATGGGGTGTCTGTTGTGGGGAGGGGAAAGGAAAGGAGTTTGTAAGCTGCTCTGAGACTGAGTGAAGGGCGGGGTATAAATTCAATCTCCTCCTCCTCCTCTTCTTCTTTTAGCCGAGGGCTGTCTCATGCACAGATTTAAAACGCCGCACAGTGGAGCCACCCACAATTTCAACTTAAGGTTCTGCAGTCTTCCACCCTTGCAGAAAAATCCAATTCATTGTAAAAGAATTAGGACATACTTCCCCAAAATGCTGAGATGTCTGCACATATACAGACTGGGGGGAGGGGGAGGGGCTATGGCCAGCTGAACTGCACCTGGCATTGAAGTAGTGGTGCCAGCCCCAAGAGGAGCTGGGGGTGGGGTGGGGAGGAGACAGCAAGGGTAGAGGCAAAGAGAGCTGGGGTGTGTGCAGGAGATTTGCCCTCCCTCAGAAGCCTTTGTGAGGCCCTGCTTGAAGAATTAAGAAATGTTGTATTCAGTACTTCCTATTTTTGTTGCAGATACTACATGAGGGAGCAGAGAAACAGCAAGAGGTGGATTGTCTTCTTAGAAGGTAGGTAAGAGGAAAAATTGCCTCTCAAAAAGGAGGCATGGTCGCATATGAGCCCGCCATCAGTCAATGTTTTCTTCAGGGACTCTGAGTCCACTTTCACAGCCTGGAGTGTGGAGGTGAGCACCAGAGACAGGGCCTTTTTTGTGGTGGCACCCAAGCGCCAGAGTGGCCTCCCGATAGAAGCTCCCCAGCACCGAATTTATAGGCTTTCAGATGCCAAGCAAAGATGCTTGTATTCTCCAAGTCTTTTCAGATCCCCCCCCCCCCCCAAGAGCTTTCATTACTTGTTTGTCCTTCTTTTTTGTCTCTGCCTTGGGGACCCTGATCAGGTGGAAAGGCAGCATAATGAATGAATGAATTGATTGATTAATTGATTGATTGATTGATTAAATTGTTTCCCCCTCATTTTATGTCGACTGCTTTTGCATTCTCTAGTTTTGCTGCTGTTTTTAATCCGTGTGTGCATTTCATCCTGTTATGTTATTGTTTGCAACTTGTTTTATCACTTTATTTCTGTCTTATAAAGAATTTTATGGTTATAAACTGCCTCATCAGTATTTATATGGAGAGGCTGGGGTATAAATAGTTTAAATACATCAGGGGGAGAGAGAGAAAGAGAGAGAGAGATCATGTTCACTGGCATGAAGACATACCCAGTGGCTGTCTTAGCATCTTCTGGAGGAATTGGAAGAACTGATCTGTTGGTTACATTTATATCTGTCACGCAGGGTTCATTTCATAGCAGGAGCTCCTCTGCATATTAGGCCACACACCCCCAATGTAGCCAATCCTCCAAGAGCTTACAGAGCTCTTCTTACAGGGGCTACTGTAAGCAATTAGAAGATTGGCTACATCAGGGGTGTGTGGCCTAATATGCAGAGGAGCTCCTGCTACGAAATGAGCCCTGTCTGCCAGGCTCTCAGACCAAGAACCTCTGGTTTTGAGCGCATCTGACTGTGTCGTACCTTTTCCTCCAAGAGTTCAGAGTGTCTTTTTAGCATCACAATACTCCTGCAAGGTAGGTGTGGTTTGGCTATAGAGAGAGAGGCTTGCCCAAAGTCATTTAAGGAACTTCATCTCTAGTGGGGCATTTCATAGTCTGGATTTCCCGCTGTCTGTGAAGAAGAAGAAGAGATTGGATTTCTACCCCACCCTTCACTGGGAGTCTCAGAGTGGCTTACAAACTCCTTTCCCTCCCCTCCCCACAACAGACACCGTGTGAGGCAGGTGGGGTTGAGAGAGCTCTTTCCAGAACTGCTCTTTTGAGAACAGCTCAGACAGAACTAAACCCAGGAGCCCAGCAGGAGCCCAACCTGTAGCATTAGGTCAGCAGGTATTCATGTTCCAGGTAGCTCAGGATGGGCAGGGCAGTGCGTGAGTCAGCTCCCAGTGCAAACAGCCAAGGAGCAATGGAAGTTTCAGGCCTATCATGAGTGCCCAAACTTAGCTCCTGGCTGCAAGCTAGTAAGAATTTAGATGGATGACCAGTCCAGAAGGTTTCTCTTCTTCTGTGTGTCCTGCAGAGGGTTCTCCCTCAAACCGGGCCCAGCACCAGATGTGGGGTGTGCTGTGGGGCTTTTATCCTCAGAGTCCCACCGACACATATCCAAAGCCATCTCTTGCGCAAAAAAGCCTACAGTTTCTTTTTTAGGCCATGACTCATGAGTTGGTTAACAAATGGCATCAATTTTCCCGTGAATACACCCTGACCTCTTATGTTTGCAACAAGGTTCTGTCTGGCCCAATTACAAAATTAGGGATCTAAGGAGAGAAACTTTACTCTGTTCCGGAAGCTGCAGCTAGTGCAGAACACGGTAGAGCAGGTGTTGATGGCAACGCCTGTGCAGGCTCGTATCCACCCAGTGCTGCGTGAACTGCACTGGCTACCTATTGAATACCAGATCCGTTTCAAGGTCTTACCTTTAAAGCCCTATAGAAAGCCAGTTTGGTGTAGTGGTTAAGTCCGCAGACTCTAATCTGGGAGAACCGGGCTTGATTCCCTACTCCTCCACACGCAGTTGCTGGATGACCTTGGGCAAGCCATAGTTCTGTTGGAGCTGCTCTTGAAAAAGAGCTATTTCTGTCAAAGCTCTCAGCCCCACCTACCCCACAGGGTGTCTGTTGTGTGGAGGGGAAAGGAAAGGAGTTTGTAAGCTGCTCTGAAACTCAGATAGTGAAAGGTGGTATATAAATCCAGTCTCCTCCTTCTTCCTCAAGGCCAGGGGCCAGCATACCTTCGGGACTGCCTCTCCCCATATGAGCCCCGTAAAGCACTGAGGTCTGCTAATCAACATCTTCCAGTAGTCCCCAGCCCCAGGGACGTCTGACTTGCCTCAACTAGGGCCAGGGCCTTTTCGGCCCTGGCTCCCACCTGGCGGAATGAGCTCCTATATGAGATCAGTGTTAGGACTTTTGTCCAATATTCAAGAAAATTCAGAGTAATGAATCTTGCTTTTCTGGAAAGAAGAGATTGCTTCTTTTAGTTTAAAAGAAACTTTATTACTAAAGGAAAAAGGGAAACGGGATTAGCTACAAATAAACAAAACATGCTTACTCAGCAGCATTGTGCTGCGTCTACACACTAAGACATCCTACTACAGAGTGAGGGAGAGATTACAATGGAGGATCTCTCCTTCTTCTTGACCCCTGAAAGGGAACGCCTGATATCATTGACCAATTAGCAAAACAGTACACCTTTAGGTTTCCCGGGCTTAGAGTTAATTCGCCAGCTGCCAGGCACTTCCAGGTTAAACTAAGAAACACAACAAGTTGCATAGGTTAACCCTATAATGACTGAAATCCCAAGTCTTGTCTTTCATACTCATTTCTCCAACAATCAGGGCCCTGCAGGATTTATTACGATTCTGCAGGGCCTATAAGATGGAGCTCTTCCACCGGGCTTTTAGTTGAGGCAGTGGACATCCCCCCTCCCTTCTGGCTGGCTGCCCATCAGTAGCCTGGATTCGAATAGCTATCTGGGAACCCACACTCTTGTCCTTTTTTAATTGCCGAAATATCTAATTAGATTTTACACAGTATTTTATGATTGTGTGCTGTTTTAATCTGTTGTTTTAAAGTGGTTTTAATTGTACTGTATATTGCACTGATATTGTTGGAACCTGCCCTGAGCCTGCTCACGGAAAGGGTTGGATACCGGTCCCACAAAATAAAAACAAACAGAGCTCCCCTCCGCCCCCGGAACGTAGTCTCCAGCATGAGTTTTCATTTAAGGCCGTTGCGTGTGGGTAGTCAGGATCCTCTTTCTTTGCCAGGTGGCTGGTGCTGCTATAACACGGAGACTTGTGAGAGCAGACACAAGAATAGCCGTCGCTTGACAAGTTCATTGGAGTGGCCACAAACCAGAAAAGGTACTGAGAGCTGAGAGAGAAAACTAGCATTTAGCTGTTGGACTGTACGTCCATTGCTGTCTTATTTTTCTGCTTGTTACCCTAGGGACCTCATTTGGAGTCCTGTGTACAGTTCTGGTTGCCACACCTCAAAAAAGATATTATAGCATTGGAAAAAGTGCAGAAAAGAGACGCTAGAATTATAAAAGGGTTGGAACACTTCCCCTATGAAGAAAGGTTGAAGCGCCTGGGGCTCTTTAGCTTGGAGAAACGACGGCTGAGGGGTGACATGATTGAGGTTTATAAGATTATGCATGGGATAGAGCAGGTAGAGAAAGAGGTCCTTTTCTCCCTTTCTCACAATACAAGAACTCGTGGGCACTAGATGAAATTGCTGAGCAGTCGGGTTAGAACAGATAAAAGGAAGTACTTCTTTTTTTTGTATTTACTTTTTATTGTAACTTATGCAAAAACATTACAGGTAAGAAATAGTGCGACAGTGTCCTTAAAAATATAACAATATTAAGATAGAAACAGTGTGGTAACAGGTACAGCTTCTTAAAATGTATGTTAACAAGAAACAGTTTGAATTGAAGCATTTATATTCTTTACATTCATTTTTAGAACCTTAAAAAGAAAAAGAATTATTTTGATTATTTGAAATACTTTTTTCTTTTACCTTTATAAACCTTAATAGTAGGTCAAAAATGTAAGATAATGCAGTCAATAATTACATTAGGGGATTCACAAACATGTTATGAAATGAACGATTGGGACACTGTGTTACATAGTGAGATTCCATGAAGAGGAAGTACTTCTTCACCCAAAGAGTGATTAACACGTGGAATTCACTGCCACAGGAGGTGGCGGCAACTACAAGCATGGACGGCTTCAAGAGGGAATTGGATAAACATCTGGAGCACAGGTCCATCAGTGGCTACTAGCCACAAAGTATAAATAGGAACTCTTAGTCTGGAGCAAGTGATGCTCTGTATTCTTGGTGCTTGGGAAGGGGATGACAGTGGGAGGGCTTCTAGTGTCCTGGCTCCACTGATGGACCTCCTGAGGGCACCTGGTGGTTTTGGCCACTGTGTGACATTGTGTTGGACTGGATGGGCCACTGGCCTGATACAACATTGGCTTCTCTTATGTTCTTATGTTCTTAGGGACAGGCATTCTGTCAGCTCATGTGGATGAGAATCCTCACTGGTGGAGTGCAAATGCAGTGTAAGATGTTTCTTCCATTCCTTAAATGATCAGCGATCAAAAGCAGGGGACCTTAAAGACTGCCTTCTACTTCAGCAGCCTGTCAACATACAGAAATCTTCTGCAGATCTTCTGTTCCATATTCCTGCACCATCAGAGATCCTGGGCAGGGTGGCTACAGGGTGGCCTTTTTGGTGGTGGCATTAGAACTCTGGAGTTTCATATCCAGGGATAGCCATTCAGGCCTTGCGATTTGTGTGGCCGTGATGTTTTTTTCTTGTTAACCTGGCTGGTTATTTTGATGTAGATTATTGTCCTAAATATTTTTATATTGTATATTCTGTGTAGGATAAAAAAGTGTGATATGTCTTTAAAAATATGCAAATAGGCAAAGATTTTCCAGGGGGTGGAGGTGGGATTGAAAGCACCACTCAAACATTATGGCAATTGTTGCTACTGGTTACTCAGTTCAATGTAGATTATAATACTGAATTGCTTTAATTGCATGATTCTGCTGCTTCTCTTCAGCTTTGTGCCTTATTGCTCCAGTGACATTTGGATTGGAACCCTGCCCAAATCACGACAAGGTATACTGTTTCCTAGTACCCTTCTGGCCCCTTTTCATCTCAAGTCATTTTCAACCTTGCCTTCTTTCTTCTAGCGCCTTATGCTTTCATGGGCTCTTTGATTATCCAGGAAGTCATAAAAGACCTCATCCCCAAAGGAATTAAGCAAGCTAAAGTGCTCCTGCTTGCTGGCTCCAGGTAAGGAAGCCAGAAGAGGACCCTGCAAACTGAGAGGACTAAATCTGTTTAACTTGGGGATATGATTCCACCTAACTAATGGCAGAGGGAAGGTTTTGTTCAACAGAAGAGCATCAGCTATGTATGCAGAGGGGCTCAGATTGGATCCCTGGCATCTCTAGTCAAAAGAGTCTCCAGTGGCAGAGCCTGAGAACTCGGAACGTTGCTGCCAGCCAGTCTAGTAAACAGTACCAAGGGATGTTTATGTGCAGTCCTATGGCTTATTTATTGATTTCATGTATCTCACCAGCGGGGTGGGGGGGAATGACCCAAAGCTTAAAGAAAGCTTTACTAAGAAATTACAGGGAAGGGATACATGGAGTGAAAGTAATAAACATCTTGGCTAACTAGTTCTGAGCTCCATCTTGTCTGTGTGATTGCTAAACCTTGTGTGTGAAAGAACAAAGGAGATGGGAAGTTTCCCCTAAGGCACTCCCCTTTCCTGAGTATTTAAGATCCAGCATAGAATCTGCAGGGCCTGCCGTGTTGCATTTTCCTTTTCAGTGCTGGAGCCACAGGGGTGCTGCTGAACATTGACCGGGTGGCAGCCCTCTTAGCGGAGCTCGAAGCAGACGCTCTTCGAGTCCAGGGACTTGCTGACTCCGGCTGGTTCCTGATAGACACCAAACGGCCAAGACCACCGGGATGTTCAGATCCTTTCGCTTGCTCTCCGGCAGATGCGCTCAAGAAAGGGCTCCGGTACACTTTTGCCTGCTGACCTGGCAGTAGGGCTTTTCCCCATGCACATAGGAGAGGGGGACTGAAGTGTATTTATTAATGGGTGTTGATGCGACTTGAGAACTGTTGGGAGAAGTAGGAGTGCAGGAACGTTTTCATGGACTCCCATCCCCACTGCGTTCATTGGGGAGGGAGAGAAACTGGCAGGGATCCCAATTCCATCAAGAAAGAGAGACAGCAATTTCAAAAAACCCTCTTATTTATATAACTTCAAACCCTAAATGTAAAACCTTCCAAACATAGAAGGGTCTGGTATGTAGCATACAAAACAGACTCACAATTCTTAATTCAATACTTATAATTCAATGTACAGTGTACACCCAGACAAATAAGGAATATATTCCGGCTACTGACATCAAGGCCCCCAGACTCTGATGAGCAGCCCGTACTGTTAGTAACCCAGAGGTCTATATCTTTCTTGGACCTATAGCGGCTGATGTACCTACTGACGTATCTATCACATAGGACTACCATGAATGTGATGCAGGCCAAACTAAAACTGACTAGAACTGACCCGATGTTCTGACCCAAATCCACCCCCTTCTTTCTATCTCTGGGAAGCTCACAGCAAGTCAAGGAGAGTCAAGGAAGCCTGTCTATTTTGATTCTGATAGTGACACCACTAACTTCTGGAATGTATAAACATCCTCTAAGATAAAAGTCAGTTACAGAATTATCGGTACCAGAAGGCCACAGCACCAGCGGAGTCCTGTAGCCTCCTGGAAAACCGAACCAAAGATTCAACTATAGAGGTGAATTTTACTGTAGAAATTAAAGTATCATAGGTTTAACAGAGGGCTGAGGCTCAATCCAGGACCTAATTCCGCAGCAAGAACACTCACTGCCTAATATTCTGAGGCACAGCAGAACAGTCGCTTGGGACTCTGTTGCAAAACACATCCAGAGCCATCTAAGCTCCCATGTCATGTCCGACAGCTTTGGGGCCCTCTGAGATGGGAGCTCCAGACATCCTCTGGGAAATGGGCCCACGAAAAGCAGGATCAGAGACCTCCCATGTGACAGACTCCAAGGATCGGCCCTCCATGGTTATGTTTTCTTTCCCTCTCCCCTCTAGAATGTGGAATGGAATCCTTCCGGAGAAGTGCAAGCAGCAGTTCAAGCGGGGCGAGGAGTGGCAGTGCTTCCTGGGACATAAGCTGTATCCATCCCTGACTAGTAAGGCAGGCCTCACGCTGCAGCGCAGGGCCTCGTTCCCACGGCGCTATCAAAGGAGGGCAAAGCTAACAGTAGCAACTTTACCCAAGCAGCTATTGTTCGTCCCATGAGCGTGGCTGGTATAGGGTTGCCTGCTACCAGGTCACTGGCTGATTTTCCAACACCAAGGCCAAAATTCTCGCTCTCTCCCCCTGGCATTTTAACAGTTGACTGTTTTTACTTTCTTATCTGATCTACTGCCTGGTTTATTCTGTGCTGTTCTTGGGCTGTCAGCTTACACTTGATGTTCTTCTCTTCTGTTAGACCAAAAAGCCCTGATTGATTTGGCACCTGCTATGGTGTTTCCTGATGGCCAGACTAAGATCTAAAGGGTCTTGAATGGGGCAGGGGGGAAGAGGATGGTTCAGGTCATTCCCTACCTACTAGCTGACTAATGAGCAAACCAAAGAGAACATTCCAGGCAGGTGCATCACTGCCATTCGCCCTCAGCCTGGCCATAGGTCTTCCTTATACCTCGGTTGATTACTTTTGTTGGTGCCCTCTCCCTGTGACTTTACAGGGAGCAAATCCTCCCCTTTTTCTAGAACATGGAGCCCAACAGCATCTGATTCCCAAAGCAGTCGGTCAGTCACCTGTGGCAGCCATTTTGTGTTTAGCTCCACCCCTTTCTGGAACTTTGAGAAAGTGGAGTGCGTGGCAGCCATTTTGTTGTGGCACCCACTCCACTTTCTCAAAGTTCCAGAAAGGATCTGCTGGCTCCAGAACACAGGCCTAGCAGGTTGCAACTAGGGTTGCCAAGTCTGGGTTGGAAAATATCTGGAGACTTTGGGGGCGGATCCAGGAGAGGGCGAGGTTAGGGGAGGAGAGAAGCCTCAGCAGGGTACAATGCCATAGAGTCCACCCTTCAAAGCAGACATTTTCTCCAGGGGAGCTGATCTCTGTCAGCTGGAGATCAGTTATAAAAGCGGGGGATCCCCAGGCCCCACCTGGAGGCTGGCAACCCTATTTGCAACCCACAGAAATCTTCATTGAGTGGGAGAAGTTTCAACCCCTGCCCCTCCCACCTAGTTTCTGCTCAGTTCTATCATTTACCCCCTCCTCCCCAAAATCTCCTGCCCCATAGTGTGAGGCTTCTGTACTATCAGCAAGAGATCAGACCTTTGTAGTTAAACAGAGTTCTTTATTTCAAATACTGGAACAGGGTCTCAGTGTTTGTTAGAGATGTCAAACAAAGAAGCTTTGGGGTTAATATACCTACAAGCATAGCTGCAAAAACAAATTCCTCCAATCAGCATGTACACAAAATGCGGGAAAATAAATGGGACCATTTGTTCCCACCAAAGGTGAGAAAGCTGTAAAAATTCCCATCTTGCCCTGGGTGACCCAGATGTGCTAATTCCTAGGCAAAACATTTGGGCAGCGACAATAAAATAACTTTCAAGGCTATACCCATTCTGATAGCACCCTGAGAGACTCCGGCCGGAGGGGGAGGAAGCCATGGCCAGATAGCGATTGTTTATGTGACGCATTGGAATGTAAGAGGCCATCCTCCCGGGGGGAAAATGTAACACTAAGCAGGACAGCAATTTCTACTTCAAGGCAAGCAATAAAACATGTAAGTGATAATGGGGTACAAAGAAACAGAAAGTAACTTTTCAGAACAGCATAGTATAACAGGATAGTATAAGCAACCTATTGTCAGAATCCTGACATTCTGCCCCCTTCAAGATAGGCCCCCCCGGGTTTGTCTGGGAAGCGATTGTGAAACGAACGGACTAACTTAGGAGCGTGAACGTTATCAGCAAGGACCCACTCGTTAAGCTCGGGGCCAAAATCTACCCATTTTACAAGATCGTAGACCCGACCCCTGCGTAACTTGGAGTCCAGAATTTCAGAGATTTCAAAGTGTGGTTCTCCCTCCTTCATCAGAGGAGGAGGAATCGGAGGATCCGGGCGCCATGCATTCTGCCCAGGATTCTTCTTCAGGAGGCTGTCATGAAAAACAGGATGCACAGAACTCAGTGATTTGGGCAACTCAAGTTCAAAGGATACCTCAGAGATTTTCCTTAACACTTTATAGGGCCCTACATATTTCCAACCCAATTTCCTGCTGGGTTGTAATCCATGAATGTTCTTGGTAGAGAGATAAACCGAGTCCCCAGGTTTTAAGTCCCAGCCTTCAGCCCTTCCCCTGTCCGCATATTTCTTGTAGTCTGCTTTGTCTTTGTCTAAGGCAGGGGTGGGCAAACTTGCTCAGCATAAGAGCCACCTAGAACAGGGGTGGCCAAACTTGCTTAACGTAAGAGCTGCATAGAATAAACATCAGATGTTTGAGAGCCACAAGACATGAACAAATATTACCTGCTTTTATTGGAAAATAAGCAAATTTGCTTTTTATTAACATTAAATGAGACTGCCAAAAATAATAACAGAAGGGGTAAAAGCGGATATTGATAATGATATTAATTTGTCCAATGATATTTGTTTGCTAATGATATTTAGCTTCCCCAGCCGCCCTGCCGGGAGCCACATAATATATGTGAAAGAGCCGCATGTGGCTCCCGAGCCACAGTTTGCCCACCCCTGGTCTAAGGTCTTAGCAATAAGGGGCCAGGATTCTTGTAGTCTCGACCACCATTGAGAAAAGTCTGAAGTGGCCACAGTGTCCTCGTTAGTCAAAGAGGGCAACGGCTGCCCCTCAAAGCCCCCCACAGCCATGAAAGGGGAAACACCCGTAGACGAGTGCACAGCATTATTGTAGCTATACTCAGCAAAAGGGAGTAACTCCACCCAATTGTCCTGATGATAGTTTGTGTAACACCTTAGGAATTGTTCTAGAATTTGATTAACTCGTTCGGACTGTCCATCGGTCTCTGGATGATAACCCGAGTTTAGCGTGGGTTCAATGTCCATGACTTGCAAAAGCTCCCGCCAAAAGTTGGCAATGAACTGGCTCCCTCTGTCGGAAACTATGCGTTTAGGAAAAGTGTGTAGTTTGATCACGTGATTGAAGAATGCCTTAGCCAAACTCTTTGCTGTGGGCAACTGTTTAAATGGGACGAAATGTGCCTGCTTGGAAAACATGTCTACAACAACCCAAATGACTGTCTTCCCCTTCGAGGGGGGAAGACTCATAATGAAGTCCATTGACACATTCTCCCACGGCCGGGAAGGGGTAGGGAGCGGCTGTAGTAGTCCCGGGGCTTTCCACCCCTCCGTTTGCACATTAAACATATTTGGCAAGAAGTGACATAATCTGAAACGTCTTTACGCATACGCGGCCACCAGAATTGTCTCTGAATCAGATTTAAGGTTTTTAAGAAGCCAAAGTGTCCTGACAATTTAGATTCGTGGCAAGATAGCAAAATCTCCCTCCGCAAGGAACAGGGCACAATTAACTTCGAACCATGGTACCAACACCCATCTGTATCTTTAGTATTTTCACAATCCTCAGCCCACTCTGCAACCTACTCCTCTGTATATGCTTCCCCACACTTTACCGTCCAGGAGGGGTTTTCCGAGAGGGTTTTTCTTTGGCTACGAGTTACCACTGCCCCCCCCCCCCAGCTGCTGTGGGGAAAACATAGAACTGAACACTTCCTCCTTCTGGGACTCGTGTTGGGGTAGCCTGGATAGAGTGTCAGCTAGGGAGTTTGCCTTCCCAGGGAAGTGCTTAAGTGCAAAGTTGAATTTGGAAAAGAAATCGGCCCACCGGAGCTGTTTAGCGTTGAGGGATCTCTGCATGCGCAAAGCCTCTAGGTTTTTATGGTCAGTCCAGATCTCAAACGGCTTTTGCGCTCCCTCTAACCAGTGTCTCCAGGTGGAAAGGGCTAACTTAATAGCCGCTGCTTCCTTGTCCCACACCGACCAATGCCGCTCGGTTTCATTAAACTTTTTTGAAATGTAGGCGAGGGGGTGTAACACGCCGTTAGAGTCTTTCTGCAAAATTGCCCCCCCATCATGACATCTGATGCGTCTACATGAAATCACAAATTCCTTGGTCTCATCTGGGTGTGCAAGAATGGGCTCGGAGGTAAACAAACGCTTTAGTTCATCAAAAGCCTTTTGACACTGGGGGGTCCAGCATAATCGCTCCCCAGGTTTCCCTGCTTCTGGGCCCCTCCCCTTAGTTTTCAACAGTTCAGTGAGGGGTAGGGTGATTGTAGCAAAGTTCTTTTGGAAGGTTCTATAAAAGTTGCAAAATCCTAACAGGCTTTGGAGTTGACGTCTAGTACGGGGGGCCTCCCACTGAATCACCACCTCCACTTTGGCAGGATCCCTCTCTAGCCCTCGTTGGGAAATGCGGTAGCCTAAAAAATCCACCTCCTGGTGGAACTCACATTTGGATAACTTAGCATAGAGTTGATGTTCCAGTAAAGTCCCCAAGACCTCCCTCACCAAAGACACATGTGATTTCTTATCAGCAGAATAAATCAAGATATCATCAAGATAACAGAGCACCCCATTGAATAAATGCTTATGTAACACTTCATTGATTAAGCTCATGAAAACACCGGGCGCGCCACTTAAGCCGAATAGCATCACTAGGTATTCGAACTGTCCCAGGGGGGTGTTAAAAGCTGTCTTATACTCATCCCCCTCCCTGATTCGCACTCGAAAGTACGCATCTCTTAAATCCAGTTTGGTAAAGATCTTCCCTTTGGCAGCCTCCGCCAACAAGTCTTTGATTAATGGGAAGGGGTAAGCATTAGAAGCGGACATGGCATTCAACCCCCGGTAGTCTGTGCAAAGTCTCAAGCCCCCATCTTTCTTTTTCCGGAACAACACTGGGGTGACGAACGGGGATTTGGCTGGGCGGATGAATCCCCGTTCCAGATTTTTATCCAAAAATTTTCTTAACTCTTCCCTTTCAGAGGGGCTCATCAAATATAACTTCCCTTTTGGCAACTTCTCCCCCGGGAGCAGTTCAATGGCACAGTCAGTAAGGCGGTGGGGGGGAAGTTCGTCTGCTTCGGTCTCACTGAACACCTCTCCCAGGTCTCTATACTCTCGTGGGATGGGCAGAGGCGACAATGCCAGAGCGGCAGGGGAAGGAGGGGTAGGGGGCCCTTTCCCCCAGCGAGGCTCCCACTTGTGCTGGGCACACTTGGGGTCGATCCAGGATATTTTTCCATCACTCCATTTGATGTAGGGGTCATGGGAACTCAGCCAGGGGCTACCCAACACCATGGGGAACTAGGTGTTAGGCATGATCACGAAAGCCCTTTCCTCCCAATGCCCCCCTGTCCCCAAAATCAGTGGCTCAGTCTCTGCTACACATGCCTCTTTCATTTCGGAGCCATCCATCTGGGTGAACCGCAAAGGCTCCCCCAGCAGGGTTACTTTTGGCCCCAGCCCCTCAACCACTAAAGGACTGATTAAGTCTCTGGCACACCCTGAGTCTATAAGGGCGCGGACCCTCATGTGAATCCCGGAGCTGGGCACCATTACAGTCACTACCATGTAAAGCAAAGGGCCAGGGATGCTCACCGGCGATGGCGCGTCGGGGGATGGCACCTGCAGATCTCGCCGGTTACAGCAGGTCGTTGAAGTTTCCCGAAGGCTGGGTCTCAGTCAGCTCCAACTCGCCCTGCTCGCACGTTGCCCCTTCCAGCTGTAACGCCCGGGTTGCAGGGTTCCCCCCCCCCACTGGGGTGGAGGTCTTGGGTGTCTTTGCCCCTCCGCGGGGGCAAGCCGAGGCGTAGTGGCCGCTCTCCCCACACTTCATACAGAGGCCTTGCTTGAAACGGGAGTCGCGTAGCTTCTGGAACACCAACTTCCCCTCTTGCTTCAGGGCCGTCTTGGGTTGGTGAGAGGCAGAGGCCCCCAACTTGATTAGGGTGAAGCACTCCTCCACGTCTGCGGCGGCGCACATCCAAGCTGCCAGCGAGAATGGGCGGCCGTTCCTCAGGATCGTTTCGTAGATCTCCGGATTCAGCCCCTCGCAGTACTTCTCAACAAATAAGTCTTCGGACCACCCCTGGACCTTGGCCGCTATGCGCCGGAAACGGTTGGTGTAATCCCTCACCGAGCCGTGCCCCTGTGCCAGCTGGCGCAGCTGGTTCCGGGCTTTCTCCTCACCCAAGGGGTCTTCGTAATGCTGCCTCAGGGCCCACATAAAGTTATCTACAGTTCGTAATTCGAGCCCGGGAGGGTTGTGCAGACTCACGTACCAGTCTGCTGCGGTGTCCCGCAGTTTGGAGCCGATGTAGCCCACGTGATCCCGCTCAGTCGGGTAGAGATGGCCCCAAGCCGCCAGGAACCTCTCGATCTCTATGATGAAGAACCTGAGTTTTTCTGGGTCGCCATCGAATGTTGCCGTCACGGGGTCGCTGGGTGCTTGTTGGATCATGCCTCCGCCTGGCACCAGGACCCCCGAGATTGGTGGAGGGGGTCCTCCAGCCGGTGGTGCGACCGGGGCCACGGGTTGAGCCGGAGCTCCCCCCACTCCCCCCACAGGTTGTGCCGGCAGCACTCCAGCCGGTCCTCCACTTGGTTGAGGTTGGCCCGGGAGGGGGATCACTCCAGCCACGAGGGCCCCCATCAGCTGCTGCTGTATTTCTAACACAGCCTCTCGTAGCTCCACAGCTATGCGGTCATGCATTTCGTCCAGCCTTCGATCCAGGACGCGGTCCAGATCCTCTCCGGCAGGATCGGGACCCCTGGGTTGCTGGCGGTCTTCGTCCTGGAAGCTGAAGCCACAAGCTTCCAGGCCCCTTTGAGGATACCGATCCTCCTCCAGCACGCTCGGGTGGCCGAACTCCGATTGGTCACCGCTGAAGCGTACTCTGGCCCCTCTCCGATCGTGGATCCACGTCTTGGATGTGCCGCCCCCGAAGGTAGCCCACAAGCATCGTGGGGAGGCCGGCGACCAGGTCAGCCTAGCCCCCGTTCGCGGGGGTTGGCACGGCTCTTGTCCCGTAGTCACCAGCACCGGCTGCTCCACAGGCATGACGGGAGCCGTGGTAACCGAGGTCTCCAGCGGGGTGATGGGGTTGCTCCCGTCATCTGACATGGCCAGGTACGGGAGAAACCTCAAAACAGATCTCTAACAATCTGTGAGGCTTCTGTACTATCAGCAAGAGATCAGACCTTTGTAGTTAAACAGAGTTCTTTATTTCAAATACTGGAACAGGGTCTCAGTGTTTGTTAGAGATGTCAAACAAAGAAGCTTTGGGGTTAATATACCTACAAGCATAGCTGCAAAAACAAATTCCTCCAATCAGCATACACACAAAATGCGGGAAAATAAATGGGACCGTTTGTTCCCGCCAAAGGTGAGAAAGCTGTAAAAATTCCCATCTTGCCCTGGGTGACCCAGATGTGCTAATTCCTAGGCAAAACATTTGGGCAGCGACAATAAAATAACTTTCAAGGCTATACCCATTCTGATAGCACCCTGAGAGACTCCGGCCGGAGGGGGAGGAAGCCATGGCCAGATAGCAGTTGTTTATGTGACGCATTGGAATGTAAGAGGCCATCCTCCCGGAGGGAAAATGTAACACTAAGCAAGACAGCAATTCCTACTTCAAGGCAAGCAATAAAACATGTAAGTGATAACAGGGTACAAAGAAACAGAAAGTAACTTTTCAGAACAGCATAGTATAACAGGATAGTATAAGCAACCTATTGTCAGAATCCTGACACATAGGACCAGGGAGTCATTAACACAGGCTAATTAGAGGCCAAGAAGAAGGCATCATGGGGACAGCTCCTACTGCAGTGGGGGAACTAAAGGTACAAAGAAGTCTCTGGGTCACAACCTGGCTATCTTGTTCCTCTGTTCTCAGCCTAGGGTTGCCAGGTCTGGGTTAGAAAATATCTGGAGATTTTGGGGGTGGATCCAGGAGAGGGAGGGGTTGGGGAGGGGAGGGGCCTCAGCAGGGTACAATGCCGTAGAGTCCACCCTTCAAAACAGCCATTTTCTCCAGGGGAGCTGATCTCTGTCAGCTGGAGATCAGTTGTAAAAGTGGGAGATCCCCAGGCCCCACCTGGAGGCTGGCAGCTCTATCTCAGCCTCTGATCCAGAATCATTCCTTTGTCTCCAGCTGAGGCCTTCTTCCTTCTCTTTGCAGCTCCCGTGTTTGTGGTTCAGTGGCTGTTTGATGAGGAACAACTGAAATTAGAAAATGTTCACCTCAGGAGCACGGGCATCTTGGAAAACCAGCGGGGTTACATCCAGAACCTTGGGAGGGAGCTGAAGAGCTCTTTGCGTGACATCCCGTAAGTACTGCAGATGCCAAAGTTAAATATTTGAGGAGGCAGTCGTGTTTGCAGAGATAAGCCCCCCCCCCCCCCCCCCGTCAAGAACGAGGTTGAAGAATGAGGATTAGGAAGGACTTCCACTCACTTTAAGTACGTCAGAATAGCCCTGCGGGATCAAACAAGTGTTCCGTCGACTTCCTCATCCTGTTTCACACGGTCAACAGATAAGATGCTTCTGGAAGGCCTACAAGTGGACATGAAGATGAATGCCTTTTACTGTTATTGCTCTGTTGTGACTGACACCTCCAATCATGGAGGCTCCATTCAGTCATCCTGGCTAGTAGCACTGATAAACTTCTCCATGGAACTGTGCAATTGCCTTGTAAAGGCATCTAAGCTGGAGGCCATCTGACTATCTTTCTGTCAGCGAGTTCCACAAATTATTTTCTTGCTGAGTGAGAAAGTGCTTCTTCTGAATCTACTTTCCCACATATCAACTTCATTGTGAGTGTCTCAGTATTATGGGAGAAGAAAAATAGTTCTGTATCTGGATAACAAATAGTGCCAAGTTCTACATCTGGGTAACAAAAATGAGGAACACACATACTGGATGGGGGATACACTTCTGAGTAGCAGTGCATGTGAACAAGAACTTAGGATACGGGTGGACCGTAAGTTAAATATGAGCAGCCAGTGTGATGCAGTGACAAAAAAGGCTAATGCGATCTTGTGGTGTATTAACAGAGGCATAACATCCAAATCTCAAGTTGTCATAGTCCTGCTGTACACTGCATTGGTCAGGCTGCACCTGGAGTATTGTGTGCAGTTCAGGAGCCCTCACTTCAGAAAGGATGTGGACAGAATGGAGCAGGTGCAGAGGAGAGCGGCAAGGACGATTGGGGGCCTGGAGACCCAGAAGCCCTGCGAGGAAAGGCTGAGGGACTTGGGAAGGTTCAGTCTGGAGAAGAGGAGGTGGAGGGACAGGATTGCTCTCTTGAATTATTTGAAGGGCTGTCCCTTAGAGGAGGGCAGGGAGCTGTTCCTGTTGGCAGCAGAGGACAGGACTCGCAAGAATGGGTTCAAATTAAGGTCAGGAAGGTACCAGCTGGATTTTAGGAGAAACTTTTTGACAGTCAGAGTTGTTCAACAGTGGAATCTGCTGCCTAGGGAAGTGGTGACCCCCCCCCCCGGCAGTCTTGAAGCAGCGGCTGGACAAACACTTGTCAGGGGTGCCCTAGGCGGATCCTGCGTTGAGCAGGGGGAGTTGGACTAGATGGCCTGGATGGCCCCTTCCACCTCTGTGATTCTGTGATTCTTTCTCCACCCCTTTAATAACTGTATAAAACTGTACCATGCCTTCCCTCAGCTATCTCTTCTCTAAACAGGAAAGACCCAAGAGTCTTCTTCCTCAGTGGGCAGGTGCTCCTTTCTCTGCATGTGTAGCCCTGGCCTGTTCCAAATCACTGCATCAGGGAGCACTTTGGGTGGGAAAAATCAGAGGGCAGCAACCCTGTGTTTTTCTCTTTCCTGTAGTGCTGCGTTTGTGCCCTCTTGTCTGGCTCATACGCTGGTAATTAAAAGGTAAGTGTAAATACATAATGCCAGGCTGCCTTTTACTGAGTCCATTGGTGTTGTCTGCTCTAACTGGCAAAGGCTCTTAAGGATCTTTCACATCCCCCCCCCCCCATCGTCTGAACAATAGATGCCAGGGGCTGCCCCCTTGAGGCACAGCCCTGCCCCTCATTTATCAGCCAGCTTTCTGCTGCCAAGTGTCAGTTCCTAGATCGTTAAGATACACATCTATCTTTTAATCTTGTGTTCTTCAAGGGATGTGGCCGGGTGGTTTACACAAGTCCTGACTGGATGTCTGCCAGTTTTTCCCTCTTAATGGCCAAGGAAGGAAGACTCTGTGTTACAGCTTTGCTTTGGGTATAGCTTCACTTCTGTCACACAGGGCTCTTGTACAAGGTGCAAAATGGTCTTTCAGACAGTGGGAAATATTTTGCATCAGAAGAGCTCTTCTGGATCCATTCCCACCCCCTGGGTGTGTGACCAGTTTTGTTCCCACCCTCCTTAAAATGTATTCAGCCTTTATCTCCCTCCCTCCTGCGAACAGTGCAAAACTGGAACTTTTCATTGACGATGGGTAGAGCCCAGGGGTCCCCGGCAGGAGAGCTGCCAATGCTTTTCCCGGCACACGCTGAGTGTTGTCAGAAAGTGGGTGGGGCCTTTGCCCAGCAGGGCTCCTGACTGGCCATTTGAGATCAGTTTGGCTATGTGGCTTATTTAAAAGTGGCATAAGCAGCCGCTGTGGGTAAGCAAGAAAATGCTTTTAAACAATATATTCATCTGCCTGAAATGTTGAAGAGTTACTATTGGAGTCACAGATGACCTTACTCCCTGCCATTTTGTAGTTGGCTCTGCCTCCTGCAGCAGCCATTCAGGTTGGGAAATTCCTGGAGATTTCGGGGGGTGGCGGCTAGGGAGGGTGGACTTTGAGGATGTGATGCCATAGAGTCCACTCGCAAAACTGCCATTTTCTCCAGGGGAACTGATCTCAGTAGTCTGGTGATCAGTTGTAATTCTGGAAGAACTCCAGGCCCGACCTGGATGTTGGCAACCCCAGCCCACCACCCTGTGTCCTACTCCCAAAGGTGCTTGCAGGCCTGGCTGTGAGGGGAGGAAGAAGGCCAGTGTCATGGGAATCCAACATGGTGCCTGGATTGGTCCTCAGAGCTGCCAGTCAATCCTCTCTCATCTTGTTTTTTTCTCCCCCCCCCCCCACAGCTACTGGACAGAAATTCAAGTGAAAGGAGTTCCTCTGCCTCGAGCCTTGCAATGCTGGGGGAGGAGCCTCCACAAAGCAGGCCAGCCTCCCAAACCACTCCCTCACAGCTGCCCCTTCCGCCTGATTGACAGCTGCTTGTGGCCACACTGCAATCCTACTTGCCCTGCCCTGCAAGACCCAGCCGGGGACCAAGAAGCCTAAAACAATCGTTTGCGGGGGGGGGGGGGGGGGGGGGGCTGGGGGGGAGTTAAGCCTCTCTCCATTCCCAGCACTTGGTCTCCAGTCCTTACTACCCCTTCCTTACAGCTGTTTTTTTAGGGTCAGAGAATACATTTGGGGTTCTAGTTACAGAATTCTTACATCATATGTAATTTGGACATAAATTAAATTAATTAATTACTGTATGGCAGTGTGTTGTATAGCCAGGAGACCTGAGGATTGGAAGCCGAAGTTCTAACTATTTCGTTTTATGCCCCACTACCATTATGCACCACTAGGTGGCAAGCTGGACTTGGTGGGCTGAGAGGGCTCTGAGAGCTGTGACTGACCCAAGGTCACCCAGCTGGCCTCATGTGGAGGGGTGGGGAATCAAACCTGGTTCTCTGGATTAGACTCCTGCTGCTCTTAACCACAACACCAAAATGGCACCCTTTGGGTATAAATATGGGATCTGGAAAGACAATGGTTAAAATCTAACTATAGCCACTAGGTGACCACCAGCAAACCAATATTTTTCCAGCCTCAGCCCACTCCTATCTGCAATATGGGAATAATTACTGGTCTACCTTACTAGGTTGTTGTAAAGACTACCAGAATAATGCTCGCAAAATGCACCAAACCCTCTAAAGCGCTCTATAAATGCAGAGCAATATCATTACAGATAAAGCCATGCCTTAGCCACAGCAAAGGGAAGTGTCAGCCAGGAAATCCTGCCCCATGAACAGGAATATTTACCTTCTGCAGGGACATCTGCACCGCTTTTCCCAGGTGCTTTCCTGATATGGCCCCCAGACTACCATGTGTGACTGGGTGTGTGGGCAGCTGTTGTGGCTTTGCAAACCCAGCAAAGCAGCATATGCTTTGTGCAAATTATGCACCGTTATCTCTCTCCTTACAACGTGCAGATGATGCGTCTGTCTCCTGGTAGCTGCAGGAGAAACAAGATTTCATCTTTGCAGAAACGCCCGCTTCGATTATTGGTCTGAGGACAATGTCTCTCTCAGTTCATCGCCTTGACACTGCAGGCACAGCCCACGGTGAATTGCAGGGGGTGGGAATAATTTGGACATCTCATCCCCATTATATATACCCTCATGATCCATTGCAGGCCGATTTCCCCTCCCTCCCTTCCTTCCTTGCCTCTCAGCTGCTGTCAACATGCTACAATCCTGAAGCACATTCAAGCCTCACAGGGCCATTTGGATTCCTCCCCCCTCCTATTTTGGTTATTTTACAAAGTCATGTTTTTCTGCAGCGCTGGGGAGTCTCCCAAGCAGGTAGAAAACCTTTTCTCATCTATGGGTGGCCTGCATTTGTATCGTTCCAATTTTAGTATCTGTGCTGCAGAAGCGAGCACGGTGGCCTGCATTTGTGATGGACGTGGGAGGCAGCCAATTCACTGTTAGCAGGGGTCTCCCCTTTTGCCAGCCCAGACTTTGATTTGTTCAGAGCCCAGCTTGTACAGCAACTTCACACGCTGCTGCTAAACTCATGGGCTTGGTGGTGGTGGAAAGTGCTATCGCATCGCCGGGGGCTTCTGGCAGCCCTGCAGGGTGTTCAAGGCAAGAGACATTCAGAGGAGGTTACCATTGCCTGCCTCTGCACAGAGACCCTGGACTTCCTTGGCGGCCTCCCATCCAAGGACTAACCAGGGCTGACCCCACTTAGCTTCTGAGATCTGACAAGATGGCCTGGGTCATCTAGGGTAGGGCAAGCCCATGGGTTTAGACTGGAGTAGCTCTGCCTAGGATTGAAAAGGAATGAGTACCAGGAATGCATTTGTGTATACACTGGACAGTGGCAAGTTACTTGAAGTAGCTCACTTGAAAGTAAATTGTTTAAGGAACACTCATTCCAGGCCGCTTCTGTCACCACCAGCCCTGGAATTAAATAGACGGAAATCTGAAAAACAATGTGAGGACCTGTCTGAAAGTCCGTCTTCCATGCACATCTCAATGCACAGCTTCTCGCTGTCAAAACTGCTCTCTGGGGTGATCCCCACTTTTCCCTGACAGGTGCCTGACAGGTCATAGACAGGTGTCTATGACTTAAGTCCCCAGTCTTCAAGCCATGGGTGGGGACCTGAGGTCTCTTAGTCGGCTGCCTGGGGTCATAAACCTGACTCTCCCCCACCCCACTTCCCCTCAGTGACTTCAGTGTCACATGACTTCCTGTCGCACCCTTGCCGCTCAGCCGGCCCACTGACTGCAAAGCCTGAAGACCCCTGCCCCCAAACACCCTAGCTCAACGACAGCTGCAGTATACGACTGGCCTGGGCTGTTTTGTATTCCAGTTCTGGCTCTGCCATGGAAGCTTGCTGGGTGACCTTAGACCAATCTCATACTTAGGGTTGCCAACTCCCAGGCTGAGCCTGGAGATCTCCCAGAATTATGACTGATCTCCAGGCTACAGAGGTCAGTTCCCCTGGAGAAAAAGGCAGCGTTGGAGGATAATCTCTATGGCAGTGCACCCTGCTGAGACCTCTCCCTTCCCCAGACTCTGCCCTCCCCAGGCTCCACCTCCATGCTTCCAGGATTTTGCCAACCCAGAACTGGCCAACCTACACACACTCCCAGCTTAGCCTACCGTATGAGGTTGTTGTGAGGATAAAATGGAGAAGAGGAGAATGCTTTGGGTCCCTGTTGGGGAGAAAGGAGGAGTATAAAGTAAATAAATAAAAACAATGACTAGTAGACTTAAAACGCCTTCTCTTAGGCCACAGAAGCTCTGTTCACAAGTTACCGTGAATGCACTATAATCTTATGTAGAGTGGGCACTTGGTTTTTCTTTATATCTGAGTTAATTCTCATGGTACATTCAACATACATACAGATGAAGGTGTGATTGAAACCACCCATTCACGCAGGAATTGGCCCCTGGTCTCACTGGTGGAGTGAGTGCTCATGGGCTCTTTCTTATGAAAAGGTGTACAGACATACGTGCAGCTTGTGTGCATGTCTGCTGTCATGTGAGAGAGGGGGGCTCCCAGCTGCGTGTGATTTTTAAAGAGAAGGAATGCCAGGAGCTCTGCTCGGGAGTCACCTTGTGTCACATGTCAATCAGCTGCAACGAATCCTACATGGGTACTCTGGACTTCTCAAGCCCTCCCTCCACCAGTGAACAAGGGGTGTGAGAGGACAGCAGAGGAGACAATGGGGGGGGGTGCCGTGTCAGCTGCTTCCAAGGCCTTCGGAGGTTCTGCTGTCTTCGGGGCAATCAAGTCAGAGAGACTGCGCTTAATTGCAAACATTCTTACGGGAGGGGGAGTGGCAACAACGATAAGCAGAGTGGTGGTTATCTCCTTTTCTTGGCTAAAGGATTAGTCGGCATGGTGCTGTTTGTCTAGGGCAAAGAGAACATCTTGCACAAATAGCATAATTCTAGGCAGCAGGCAAAGGTGATCTTATGGAACAACTCTCCCCAAAAGCAAGGAGTGCCACTGTGTAATTAGTATTTATGTATGGAGGATAATTACCAGCTGCCTATTTTTGTATGCCTTGAATAAAGGGGGAAACAGCATGTAGTTGGATGCTATTTGTAAAAAAAACCCCTCTATTCCATGGGTCATCTTGTTTAGCAAGATAGCCTCTGTTAGACTACTGCTGTGTGTTGAGTTATGGGGCAGGGGTGTCCTTGAAAGCCAGTTCAGTATAGTGGTTAAGAGCGGTGGACTCTGATCTGGAGAACCAGGTTTGATTCCCTACTCCTTCACATGCAGCCAGCTGGATGACCTTGGGTCAGTCACAGTTCTCTCAGAGCCCTCACAGCCCCACCTACCTCACAGGATGTCTATTGTGAGGAGAGGAAGGGAAGGACTCTGAGTGCAGGGTGGGGGGTAAATCAAGTATCTTCGTCTTTGTTGTCTTTTTCTTGAAAGACAAATCAGAAGTAGCAACCCAGACAGTGAAAGGATCACTAGTTTCCTGTTTCTGGCCAGGCACAACATTTTCAGTGGCTTAGCACCACCGTGTCTTCAGTCCCATTTCAACGCTCATGCATTTTTCATGTCACCTGAGAACAGGTGTGCTCTACCTGGATTACCGGTTTTCCACCTAATTTTATTGGCATAAAACTGCAGACATTCAGGTCTCGGCAAGTGCGTGCAAGGGACCAGAAGTGGGCACATCCTTTCCCACAGCAGTCTGAGGAAGAGACAGAAGGAACTTGAAAGCGGGAGACGTTTTCACTTGTCAGCCAAGGAAACACAAATAGCAGTGAGGCCCGAGGCGAGAATTAAAGCGATTTCCAAGGCATGTGCGAAAATGTCCTTATGTTGCGAAGGCTGAGGTGGTTGGTTTTAGAGCTTGATGTGGGTATACTGGGGAGGGGGGACTCTTTAGGATAAAATTGTCACTCTCTATGACATGTGCAGCCCTGGCTGGAAGGCACGAGATACGTCCATGCAGAACCTGAAGACACTGGTCTACTGCAATCAGTATCATCTGCTCTGACTGGCCGTGGCTGCTCAGGGGTTCAGGCAGAGGAGGGTTTCTCTCGGCACTTGCCAGCTGAGATACTTTGACATCAAGATCTGTGTCCCAGGAAGGTCCTGTGCTGGTCTACTTGTCACAAGGGGGGTGGTGGTGGTGGCGGCGGCGGCTGAGGGTGCAGCCGCAATGAGACGCTGAGGACACACAAGGCCCCAGGAGTTCTCAAGCAGGTAACAGACCTCTGTCCGAAGACAGGGACCCACAGTTGGGAGAACTGTCGCCTCAGAGAAACAGGACAAAACTTTGAGCTGCTGTCCAGCTAAAGAAATCTTAGTTGACTACCTGGTGGGTTAATTCATTCATTGGTTCAGTAAAAAAATGCACGAGGTAACAACTGTTCTGAAGAGGGGGGGCCACTTTCCGTTGTGAGTCCCCCCCCCCCCCACAGGCGTCACAATAGAAGAGACTTCCCCTCCTGTGGGGGGCAGAAGGGGAATGCTTCTGAAAAGGTGTTTGTTGCCCTTGGGTCTGACAGTACTTACCTGTGTATGTATGTATGTATCTATCTAAAATGCTGTCAAGTCACAGCTGACTTGTGGCAACCTCCTGGGGTTTTCAAGCCGAGACGAACAGAGGTGGTTTTTGCCATTGCCTGCCTCTGCCTAGCAACCCAGGAATTCCTCAGTAGTCTCCCATCCAAATGCTAACCAGGACCAACCCTGCTTAGCTTCCAAGATCTGACAAGATCAGGCTTGACAGGGCCATGCAGGGCAGGGCATGAAATACTTTCATGAAAAATAGACAACACATTTCCAAAAGTCTGCTATCCCATCATTTGCAGCACCTTTGAGCCAAAGATTTCGAATCATTGGATTGCATCAGTGTCTCTGCCCCACAACTGCCTGAATGGCAGGTGTGGGGACTGTTAAAAGAGTTATTCAAACAGGTATGATTATGGAAATCCAGATTTTCCCTCTGTCTAAGGAGAATGGACCAGTGGATACTCACCGTGAGGGGTCCTTCTCCTCTGAGATAAGGAGGACATCTTGATGGGTGTTTCCCACCCTATCTGTAGGGAGGCAGGAACTAATTCTTCACTTCCTGTCCTCTGGTGGGATACGCCCCTTCAAGTCAGTTCGGGGACTCCCAGAAACAGTAGTCATCTGTAAACCAAACGCTAACCATAACTAGAAAAATATGAACATAATTAGTCTGAACAGTAAACAGATAATGTGGCTTGAACAAGACAGGAAGGAAGATAAACTCAGAATATAGAAAAGGAAGACGATTAATCTTGGGAGGGCGAAGATGTCCTCCTTATCTCAGAGGAGAAGGACCCCTCACGGTGAGTATCCACTGGTCCATTCTCCCTCTGAGAGGAGGACATCTTGATGGGACCTCCCATAGCAGTGTCCCTTTAACTGGGTGGGACATCGTCTTCAGATATGAGAGCTTGCTGCAGGACCCTCCGGCCAAAGGCTGCATTGGTCGAGTTGTAGAAGTCGGTCTTATAATGCCTGACAAAGGTAGAAATGGAAGACATGTGGCTGTCCAACAGGTTACTTCCACCAAGGCTCGGTTGGTGAAGGCTGCGGAAGTCACTGCACTTCTGATGGAGTGGGCCGTGATACCCGGAGGAGGGGTATCTTGAGGGCCCTATAGGCTTCTGCTATACATCTTTTGAGAGTGGCACTGATGGATGCTGTGGACATTTTGTTGCCCCTGTTGGGGGGTGAGACTGAGATGAATAATGATTCCGTCTTCCAGAAGGAGCTGGTGCGATGTAGAAGGCTTTAAGTGAACGTCTGACGTCCAGACAGTGGCACAACTTTTCCTTTGGGTGGGTAGGGTTCGGGAAGAAGGACGGTAGGCAGATCTCCTGTGAGCGGTGAAATCTTGAGTTGACCTTCGGGCAGAAGGAAGGGCCGATAGTGAGGACTACTCTGTCCTTATGGAAGGTGCAAAGAGTCAGTTTGGCAGAGAGGGCCCCAAGCTCGGAGACTCTTCTGGTGGAGGTGACAGCTACCAGGAACAGGGTTTTCATTCGCAGCCACATCAGAGGAATCTCTTGGACTGGCTCGAAGGCTGGTTTGGCTACTACAGAGAGAACCAGGTTAAGTTTCCATGTGGGGAACCTGTGGGGAACCGGTGGGTCCTTAAGTGATGCACCCTTCAGAAAAAACGGTGGATGTGAGGGTGTCTGGACAGGGTCCAGCCTTCTACTCTGGGAACTACGGTTACCAAGACAGCTACCTGACAGCGGAGAGTGGACGCCTTCAGACCCGAGTCGTGACCGCCATGAAGGAAGGACAGAACACTGGACAAGTGTGGGTGTAACGGGTTGACCTTCTTTCTCCTGGACCAGCGAACGAAGGCCTGCCAGGTGGCATTGTAGATCCTCTTGGTGGAAGGGTGCCGAGAGGCTAGCATGGTGTCTGTTACTGGTCTAGAGTAGCCTAAGCTGAGCAAGTTTTGCCGTTCAACTTCCAGGCAATCAAACGGAGCCATGCAGGATCTGGGTGCCAGATGGGGCCCTGGGTCAGCATGTCTGGGGATACTGGGAGTGTAACGGGGCAGTTGCCATGCTCTGGAGTTCCAAGAACCAAGGTCTTCTTGGCCAATACGGGGCTACCACTATGATCTCCATTTGTTGTTCTCTGATTTTTCTGAGGAGCTTTGGTAAAACCGGAGTCAGAGGGTAAGCGTACATGAGACCCTTGGGCCATTGGGAGACCAGGGCGTCCGTCTCTTCTGCTGCTTGATGGTAGTATCAAGAATCTGGCAACCCTGTGGTTGAGTGGAGATGTGAATAGGTCCACCATCGGACGTCTGAAGTGAGATGTTATGAGGTTGAATAGGTCCTCTTTGAGGGACTATTCCCCTTCCTGTAGTGTCTGACAGCTGAGCCAGTCCGCTCTGGTATTCAGCGAGCCCTTGATGTGTTCCGCTCTGATAGATAGTATGTTGCGTTCTGCCTAGGACAGGAGCTTCAGAGCTTCTCGATGGAGTTCTGAGGATCTGGATCCTCCTTGGGTATTGATGTATGCCTTCGCCACTATGTTGTCTGTCCTGATGAGGACGTGATTACCGGCGATTTGTTCCCTGGAGTGGAGGAGGGCTAGGCGGATGGCCCGAAGCTCTAACAGGATGATGGGCAGAAGTTGTTCTTCCTTGGACCATAATCCCTGTGCAGGGAGGTGGAGGAAGACTGCGCCCCATCCCAGGAGGCTGGCATCCTTGACAATCTGCTTCCAGTCTAGACATAGAAGCTGTTCCTCTGGGATAGATATAAGTTGGTTTTATTCTAGAGGGCAGGCATGAGAGGAAGCTGGCCACAGGCCTGTGGAACTCAATGCTAAGAATGCCTGAGCTCAAGTTTTTAGCCTGTCATGCAGCACTCAGGTCTCGAACTGCTGAGCTACCCACCTTCTGGTCTGCAATTCAGCATCTTAACCACTTGAGCCACTGCAGCCCCTCTTTCATGGCGTGATCCACCAGGATAGGCTGGCCTTGACTAGGTGAGGGACTGACACGGGGAGGTCCTGTTTTTTGCATTATCCTGGATTGGAAGGACCATATGAGTTATTGTAGTGGTCTGGCATGGAGGCGCGCCCAGGGCACGGAGTCCATGCAGGAGATGAAGAGGCCCAGTAGTTTAGCCAGGGGCATCAGGGTGGATTGTCTGGCCGTGATGATTTGTCGTGTGAAGAAGCGGATCTTGTCTGCCTGTGTTGAGGTAGGAACATGCGGTTCCGAACCATGTCTAAGATGACCCTGAGGTGCTCTAGGGGCTGCGAGAGGTTCAGGGAGCTCTTCTGGAGGTTTACAAGGAAGCTGTGTGCTTTCAGGCAGCAGATGGTTTCCTGAGTGTCTTTGTGCGCTTTGTTTCTAGAGCTGGAGCGAATCAGCAGGTTGTCTAGATAGGATAGACATGATGCTCCCTCTAAGCTGTGGAGTCTTGTGAGCAAAAAATTCTACTTGAGAGCTACTGGCATTAAAGTTGTGAGCTAGCGATTGGGCTATTGTATAAATTAGTTTGCTCTGGAGCCACCCCTCCTGACCCAAGACAAAAATGTGCGAGCTAGAGGCCAAAAAAACTGTGAGCTAGCTCACACCAACTCAGCTTAGAGGGAACACTGGACATGGGTGCCTTGTTCCCCAAGGAGGGCAATGGGATGGATGAGGATCTTGGAAAAGACTCTTGAAGCAGTGGAGAGTCTGAATGGGAGCGCCCTGAACTGCCAATGTTGGCCTAGGACGAAGAATCGGAGGAACCTCTTGTGACCCGGGAACATGGGGACGTGCAGATATGCCTCTATGAGATCGATGGAGGAAGGAACTCTCCCGGTTGTAGAGCCCCTGAGATGGATTGCAGGGTCTCCATTCGGAAGCGTCTTAATTTTACGAATCTGTTGACGTATTTTAAGTCCAGTATCGCTCTACAGCCGCCGTTCCTTTTGGGAAAAGTAAGGAAAATGGAACAAATTCCCTGTCCCCATTCCTGGATAGGGACAGGTTCTATGGCTGAGATGGTATACAGGTGTTGGACAGCTTCTATCGTTTTTTGTAGCTTGGAGGCGTCTTTGATCAGGGGAGAGGGAACAAAGTGGTCTAATGGTGTCGTCTGGGAACTAAAAGGGTAATTTCCGAATCCCCTCCTATCAGGCCTGCCCAGGGTATGTGGCATCGCCTTTTCTTGTCCCTAGTTTCTATTAGGATTTTGTCTAGGGAATCTCCGAATAGGCAATCTCCTTGGAATGGGTAAGAAGTGACGGTAGATTTGCTGCGCAGGTCCGCTGGCCAGGCCCTGAGCCAGAGGGTACGCCTGGCAGCCACCACTGAAGCCAGAGCCCTGGAAGGGAAAATCCTGGCATCAAGCGTAGCATCAGTGGAGAAGGAGGAGCCTTGAGAGGGTGGTTAGCTCCTTCAGTGAGACGCTTACTAGACAGTGGGATAAGCTGTATTAGTTTCCTGGACCAGGCAATGGCTGTGTGGCCCACGACTGTGGCTGTAGCGGATGCTTTGATGGCCATAACGGAGGCTTCATGCACTTACCGGAGTGCAAACTTGGCCTTGCGGTCTAGACTGTCTCTGACCAGGCCAACGCCATCCTCGGAAGAAGACCCGAAGTCTGGGGCGCAATAACAGGAGCATCCACTAGAGAGACCTGTACAAGCTTATTAATAAAATATGGTAAGGTAAAGAGCTTTCTCACATTAGGTGGGCAGCGTTTGTTTGCCATGGGTTTGGACCATTCCTTGACTAGCTGATTTTCTAGAAATTCTGGGAAGGGGAAGACCTTTTCTGCCCCTGGGATCCTGGGGAAGTAGTCTTTGCTCCCTCTGGGTCTGGAGCCATCTGCTTTTGAGGATCCGGCTGGGTCCTCTCCCTGCAGCTTTGGTTGTAACTCTAATGCTGACAGGGATTTGGAGAGGAGGTAAGGATATTCTTCAGGTTTAAAGAAGCACATGGAGGGCTCTGGAATCTCCATGTCCTCTTCCTCCTCCTCATCAGAGAGGAATTCAGCCTCTTCTCTTTCCCCGGTAACCCCAGTATCACTGTCCTCATAATTAGGTGGGATCCAGTGATGAGGGACCCAGCTGGGGTAGGAAAGTTCCTTCCTAGCTGCTTTAGTGGGCCAGCGAGGTCTGTCTTCCTCCTCGCCCTCTTGGTAGTGCCTGTCTGGCACATCTCTATGGGGTTGGTCCTGGTGACAAGGGGCCCCCATGAGTGGATGATCAATACCTCCTCCCTGCTTAAGGGCCAGGAGAAGGGCAGGGGAAATAGTCTGTTCTCCGTCTCCGGAGTTACTCACGAGTAGACCTTCGGCTGGTGTGTCTCCCAAATGGGGCTGGTGTGCGACCTGGGCATTGGGAAGCTCCTGCCCGTCGTCGCTAGTCATGTCTGGGCTTATGGATGCGGCGACAGCCACTCCGCAGCCTTGGGCCGCCATTTTCTGTGGTCTCCCGGGATCGGGGCAATTCAGAATGGCGCCTGCGCAATCATCCACGTCCGTTTTTTGAAAGAACATTTGAGAAAAAAAGTTTGAAAAGGTATGATGAAGAAGAATGGAAAGTGAAAGTACAAAAAAGGCACGAGTGGCCACTAAGTGCTGCTCTCCCTACTGAGGCAGGAACAGAACTGGCTTGAAGGGGCGTATCCCACCAGAGGACAGGAAGTGAAGAATTAGTTCCTGCCTCCCTACAGATAGGGTGGGAAACACCCATCAAGATGTCCTCCTCTCAGAGGGAGAAGTCCACATAAGCATTGCCAGAGCTAGCCTTTAATTTCTAAAATGAAACCACCCTGGTTAGAGACCACCAAGAAATTGCTCCGCTCTCAAGGGCTCAGATGATGACCTGCAAGGGTCTATTTTGGGATACAGCAAATTAAGGTCTGAGGAGGAGCCTCTCGACTGGAGGGAGGGGACGGTCAGTACTGAACAAGCTGCATGCTAGGGTGGCCAGCTCTGGGTGGGAAATTCCTGGAGATTTGGGGGGTAGAGCCTGGGGGGGATGGGGTTTGGGGAGAGGAGTCCACCCTCCAAAGCCTCCATTTTCTCCAGAAGACCTGATTTCTGTAGTCTGGAGATGAGCTGTAATTCTAGGATATCTCCAGGCCCCACCTGCAGGTTGGCAACCCTATTGCTCTGGCATGTTGTAAGGCTACTCTTGAGGGGCTTCTGTTGACTATTCAATGCATTCATCTAAAGGCTGCTGCTTTTTTCCAGGCTTTACTACTTATTTGGACTGGTATTAGTGAGGGACCTGATTCACTGCTGGCTTTCATATTCTCACCAGGAGAGTTACCTTTTTTTGCTTTTCCCACACTGGTTTTGGTGTGTCTTTGAAATCTGTTTTGCGCCCGACACCATCTAATTATGCCTGCACCGCCTTCATCTGCAGGCTCCAGGCTTTCCCTGAATCATCTGGTTCTTTCCTCTTCAGGTTTTTGTTTTTGTTCATTGTGCACCCAGCCTGGGAAAAAAGTTCTGGGGGATTTGAAAACTTGTTCAACGCTTTGTGACCCGCTGGCCTATCCTAATATTCAAAAGTGTCACACTGCTGCGAGCTGCTACAGCTGCATTTGTGAACTACATATTATGAGGGACTGAAGCTGAAGCTCAAATACTTTGGCCACCAGATGAGAAGGGAGCACTCACTGGAGAAGACCCTGATGCTGGGAATGACTGAAGGTCACAGAAGAAGGAGACGGCAAAGGATGAGATGGTTGGACAGTGTTATCATTGCAACAAACATGAAATTAAGCAAACTCCAAGGCACGACAGAAGACAGGAGGGCCTGGGGTGATGTGGTCCAAGGCGTCACAAAGAGTCGGACTTGACTGTGCAACTGAAGGACAACAACTCAGCTGTACAGGAAAAGCAATTTGCACATAGCTAGAGGCACTCTGATCCCCCCCCCCTGCAGAACTTGAGTGCCACTGACAGCAGAACAGCGTTGGAGTCCGGTGGCACCTTTCAGACTGACAGTTTTATTCGGGGGGGGGGGGGGGCTTTCGTGCGCACGCACACTTCTTCAGATACATTGAAATGGAAGTTAACGGTCCACACATATAGGTTGAGGGTGAGCGGCAAATTAGCATACAACATAACGAAGATGTTTTAACAGATGTGAGAAGCAAACAGGAACAGCAAATAGGGCCTCACCGTGCCCCCCCCCCCCGGAACTGAATCCAAACAAATGGTGACCATATAAACGTAGCTTGTCCCTGTTTGGTTCTCACATCTGTTAAAACATCTTCATTATGTTGTATGCTAATTTGCCGCTCACCCTCTACTTGTATGTATGGACCGGTAACTTCCATTTCATTGTGTCCGAGGAAGTGTGTGTGGACACGAAAGCTCACCCTTTGAATGAAACTTTGTGGGTCTTAAAGGTGCCGCTGGACTCCAACTTTGTCCTGCTGCTTCAGACCAACAGGGCTGCCCACCTGGGCCCACTGACAGAAGCAGCCCGGGAAGTGAAAGGTGAGCTGGAGCAAGCCACGCTGAGCCCTCCCCCCCCCCCCCCCAGTGGGGCTACACTGCAAGAGTCACTCCGCTCAGGGGTGCAAACGATGGGTGTTGAGAACCCCAGAAGAGCCCTGCTGGATCAGACCAGTAGCCCATCTAGTCCAGCCTCCCATCTCGCACAGTGGCCAGCCAGTTCTTCTTTGGTCAACAACAGGGCAGAGAGGCCTCCTGGCTCTGGGATTCACAGGATTAGTGCTTCTGAACATGGAGGTTCCCCTCAGCCACCATGGCTAGTAGCCACTGACTACTATCTCTCAAATCCCCTTTTAAAGCAGTTTATTCCTGTGGCCATCACTATATCCTCTGGCCATGAATTCCACATTTCCACTGGATGTGAGTGAGTTTTGGGATTTTGGGAGAGGGAGAAAAAGTTCTCTCTGTCCACTCTCCTCACCCTATGCACAATTTTATAAACCTCTCCCATGTCCCCCCCTTTAGTAATCTCTTTTCTAAACTGAAAAGTCTCAGACTCTTCAGACTTTCGTCGTAGGGAAGGTGCTCCAACCCCCGTAACCATCCTGGCTGCACCCCTGGTGGACCCGTTGCTTCCTCTGAAAACCTGGCAGCAGTGTGGGGAAAGAGAACTGGCGTGCGCCAGGCAGCCCCTGGGGAAGTTGCTAGAGCTCTATGCCTGCCTCTGGCCACCACCAGCAGCCCCCTTCTGGCAGCTAGGGGCCCGCCAAGCCATTTCCCTGGGTGTTCAGTGCCCAGTCCCACCCTGGTTCCTTTAGTGAATCCCAGGTCCACCGAATCCTGAATCAGCAGTTAAGTGTCTGCTTTTTAAACAGGAGGATGTTGGTTCTTGGGGGGGGGGGGGGGACTAATACGCAAATTAACTAAAACCCATTGCAACCTTTAAATTTAAAATGCAGAGGCTTGCTTCCTTTAGGGGCAGCACTGGGCGCGGGGGGGGGGAGCTGAAATCAAGCAGTTTCCCCTACGATTGTATGACTTCCATCCTTTCCCACTTTGGTCCCCCCTCCCCTTTCCCCCTAGCACGGAAACGCATCTGACTCAGTCCCCCCCCCCGAAGAACTTTGCGCGGGTTCCATGTCCCCCCCCCCCCCCAATACCATCCCATCCCATCCCAGACTGTGGCATTTCCTCTGAGCTCGACGACGACGAATTGGGGCGGGCTGGGGCGCCTCTCTCCCACCGCCCCTCCCCGCTCGGAAGAGGAACTCTGAAGTAACGGTTGGCGGGAAGGGGCCGGGCCAGCTCGCCCCGGGACGCAGCAGGACTGTGCGGAGCAAGAGGGGGCGGGCGCGCTTGTCCCGGGACGGTCCGGCCCAGGAGGAGGAGGAGGGGTGGGGCAGGAAGGAGCTGCGGCGAGCCCCCCCCCCCCCACCGGGCAGAATCCCAGCAGGGGGCGGGGAGCCGTAGGAGCGGAGCGGGGGGCTCCCGGCCGGCTTCGGGGAGAGGCCCGAGGGACACGGCGAGCTGGGAAGGAGGCGAAGGTGGCGGGGACATCCGGGCCGGCCGCGGGAAGTTGGAAAGCAGGGCCCTGTCCGCTCCTCCCTCTTCTTGGCAGAGAGTGGGCTGAAGAGATTTCCCTCCAGCGGCGCGAGAGAGAAAGGAAGGAAGGAAGGAAGAAAGAAAGAGGCGAGGGGACCGAGGGCAGACCTCGCAGGGCTTCCTCTGCGCCGCGGCGCCCCCATGCACTCTTTCCACGCTCAGAGGCCCTCTGGCCCGCGCGGCTGAGCCGCCCCGCCCGGCCATGACTGCCTACAGCCTCAACCTGCGCGTCTTCTGGCCGCTGGTGACCTGCGGCTGCACGGCGCTGCTGGGCCTCTGGCAGGCGCTGAGGACGCGGGCCGGCGCGGCCTGGGACGGGGCCCCCGCGGCGGCGCTGCTGAAAGGCGCGCTGCTGCTGCTAGTGGCGGGGCTGCTGGCCTGCCTGGCGCTGCGCTCCCGCCCCCACCGCCGGCAGCGGGCCCCGGAGAGCCCCGGCGAGGGCAGCCCCGTCGGGTCCCGGCCCGGGCCCCAGCAGCGGCGGCGGCGGCGGGACTTGCTGGAGGAGTACTACGAGCGGCAGCTGCGCCTCTCGCCCCACGTGCTGGGCCACAGCAAGGCGCACGTCAGCCTGGTGGTGGGCGAGCTGGTGCGCGCCGGGAAGGCGGCCGGCCGGCTGGCCCTGCGGGGGGACTTCGTGCAAGTGGGCAGCGCCTACGAGCAGCACAAGGTGCGCAGCCCGGACGCCTTCGACGTGCTGGTGCCGCTGCGCCTGCCGCCCGGCTCGGCGCTGCGGGTGGAGCCGCGGACGGGCGCGGCGGCGGGCCTGCGCGGCGGAGCCTTCGTCTGCGCCCTGGAGGTGGCGGCACCCGGCGGGCTGAGCGAGGCGCTGTGCGTGGAGGGCGGGCGCCGCCTGTCCGCCGCGCTGGTGCTGCGCTGGTTCCAGGGCCACGTGCAGCGCTGCCTGGGCGCCGTCCGCTCCCGCCTGCAGGAGCGCGTCCGGGTCAGCCTGGCCGTCGGGCCCGGCCGCCCGCTCGCCCTCCACGTCGTGCCGCGCTCGGACTACGTCTGCTGCCACCTCTCGCTGGCCGTGCGCCTCATCCCGGCCATCCCCTTCGGCGAGGCGCTCTACCTCACCGCGCTGCCCGCCGTCCAGCCGCCCGCCCCGGGCAAGCTGGCCGCCTTCTGGACGCTCAACGTCGCCAAGCCGGAGCAACGCCTGCTCGGCTGGCTCAAGGAGCAGAGCCCCGCCGACTCCTGCCACCTCCGGTGCCTGCAGATCCTCAAGGGCCTGCGGGACTTGGGGAGCCGCTCCCTGGAGCAGCCCCTGGCCTCGCAGTGGGGCCGCGTCCTCTCTTCCTACGTCCTCAAGACGGCCCTGTTCGCCCTCCTCCTGCGGGGCCCCTTCCAGGCCTGGGCCGACCAGTTCCTGGTGGAGAGGCTGGAGGACTTGGTCCTGTTCCTGGAGGAGGGCCTGCGGAGGCGCCGCCTGCTGCACGTTTTCCTGGGCAACCCCGCCCTCCCGGAAGCCATCAGCCTCCCCAAGTTTCTCAAGGAAGCGGCTCCCATCAACCTGCTGGCTGACTTTGATGGTCCCACCTTAGACAAGGTGGCTGCCCATCTCCTGAACACGTGGCAGCAGGCACCCCAAATCATCCAGATGTACAGCGGCCACAGGTACAGAAGGACACATCCCATCTGAGAAGCTGGCCTGGACTCTCTTTCTTAGTAATAATATCCATAGAGAGAAGAGCTCTCACATTCACATGGTGACCTTTGTGGTTTCGTTGTACTCCTTCTGATCCATTCTTAACTCTACACACACTTACCTATCAGAGAAGCAGTTTCAAAAATACATTCTTTAGATGATGAATGCACTTCTTTGGAGCAGGCGTTACATGATAAGAGGCATTCTTTGTTCTCCCACACAGGAGGGAATGCTTCTTCCAGGGTGTAATTTGCCATGTGTTACTTTCACAGGCCCTCCATCCAGTTGTGTAAGAGACAGGAATCATTCCAAAGGAAGAAAAAGACATCTTTTTGCTATGATGCTCTGCAGTAGGCACAAGAGGCATTCCCTGTTCTCTCTCCCACAGAGAATGCCTCTTTTCAGCAGCTGTTTGCCATGTACTTGTTTTTACAATTTAAAAATGGATTGTGTGGGAATCCAGTCTCAGGGGCATCTTCCGGTTGATCCAAATGGTTTTAGTTGATTTCATCCAACTAACTAACCTGTGGGAGGTTGTGGCCTTAACCGTCATAAGTTCGTACCTTCATTTGTGCCTTTTGCTTGGATTTTTCTGGTCTGATAAGCGTTCCCATGAAGGCATTATGAAAGAAAGAGCAGGCGCTGTAGCCTGCCAGTTTAGGCACAGCTCTTCCCTTCCTGGAAGATGTGGTAAAGCCTCCACAGTGTGGCTTTTGCAGGGTTCACCTGCACATTCCAGTTTCTCCTGGGCATCCCCTCCCCCAAGTTTGCAACTTCTGCTTTGGGAGGGAGTAGAACAGCAGGGGAGGGAGAGGAAGTTTAACCCTGTCTTCCCCTTCCCCTGCTCTTTCCTTGCTGGAAAAACGGATTGTTTTTAAAAAAATATGCACCCCCCCCCCCCCCCCCCCACAAACACAGTGGGGTAAACACTACTCAGGGGAGGCTTTTTCCAGTAAGAAAATTGCAGGGAAGGAAAGAGCTGAAGCCTTCCCTCTCTTTCCCCACCAGTCTGCTCCTTGATTGAGCAATCCGGAGGTTGCATTTTACAGTAAAACACAGAAGTCTGTCACCGGTCACATGAGCTGCTCTTGTGATTCAGACTTGCCCTGATGATGCCTCAGGGTCATCACACCCAGGCAATGCAGAGCTAACCTGAATTCCTCACTGGAGCAGTACCCCAATTGGGGCGGGGGGGGGGGGGATATTTGGCCTGCATCCTGATCCTAATAATTCTTAGGAGTTTATCTGATTGACTGTTAAGGATCAGGGTGGAAATGGCCGCATTACTGACTGCTTGTAGCTGGGCATAGGTGTTGACCAAAGGAGGGGTTCCCAAAGGGTGTGAAAAGGCCTTTGGATGTTTAGAGGGAAGGACCAGCAAGTGGATCCTTGAGTGTCCCACTTAAAGGCCAGCCCTGCAGGGGAAACATGGCAACTGTGCCCTTCCCTCCTTGGTACAGCTTCTCAGCACAACCGCCCTTTGGGGCTTCCCCAGGCTAGTGGGCATGAGAGCTGCTCCAAGTTTGGTTTCAGACGGGCCAGGAGGGCGCTTGGTCATAAGCACACACAAGGGTTCTGTCTTTCCCCTCTCCAGGTATTTGAAGGGGGAGTTTGGTGGTGGACGGAGCCCCCTTGGGCTGTGTTTGTGGCCTGTGATGGTGAGCGCACTCTCAGCTGAGTTGGAAATCGAGGGAAGGGTGTCCATCATGTGGCTGGGCTTTGAGCCAAATGGCTTGAGATGTTATTCCGATGCAAAATGTGATATCAGGGTCAAGCACGAATAACAAAGAAGTGATGTGGTTTTTAGTTATATGTTGGGTCAGGGAACTGAAACACTTTTTCCTGAAGTGGTACGAAGGGGCAGGCTGTATTCAGAAGGAAGGTCACGTTGGGGAGTTAGGGGCAAAAATGTGTTCGGAGACCAAAAAAAGAGCACTTTATTTTTATAAGGAGTTTCCTTGTTTGTATTAGGCCTAAATATTTTTCTTTTACATATAGAGAATTAGGGTCTATATATAAGCTGTGTTCTTTTTAATGGAGGGTGTTTGTTCAGATCCTGAAGGCGCTTACAAAGGACCAAGCCAGACAGGGATGCTGGATTATGGGGGGGGGGGAGGGGTGAATCTTCCCAGCATTTGTTAAAAGAAAAGAGGGGTTGTGTGGAGCCCCAGTTCAGATCAAAATAAAACAGGAGTCCAGCAGCGTCTTTGAGATTTGAAATTTCTCCCAGCCTAAGTTTAGTCTTTATGATTGAATGCATTTTGTTAATCTTTAAGGTGCCAATGTATTCTCATTTTATTTTGCTGCTGCCCATTTGGAATTCCCAATTCAAAGGTATATGTTTTTGTGTAAATTTACCATGCCAGAAGTATTCAGAAATTGGGGCTGCCCTCTCCTGGATTTTTTGTGTGGTTTTGTTTGTTTGTTTTTACTTGGAAGTGTGAAACCCAGCTGCCACAACCCAGATCTGATGTAGGTTGCTGCAATTTCCCTTTGAAAAGCAAAGAACTGGAAAGATCTTTTCATGGATCTTTCAGGATCGCGTCTAGCTTGCCCCTGAAGAGGGTTCTGCTAAGGCTAAAACAATATTTCTTTCAAAACCTGCCTTGTTAAAAGCTAACTTTCCATTTCATAATTCTTAAAAAGAATCCAGTTCAGCAAGAAGACTTGCATGGAGTTTTCTGTGGCTAGTGTTACCGAGTGAATTTCCCAGCCTTCAGTCAAACTTCCCCAGACCTTGGATCTTTTAAAGTCAACAGGAGTTTCATTTGTCCTTCACGTTGCAAAAGATGGAATGCAAGGATCTCGATCCTTTTTGTGTGTGTCTTGAGCCCAAGTGGTTTTACTCCCAAGTAAGTGCACAAAGGGTTGGAGCGGTAACATTCTTCTGAAGCCAGAGTTTTGGAAAGGGCAGTGTTTTCAGAGACTGTTGACTTGGTATGAGGTCATGGTGCAGAAGAAGAATTTGGACAGCTAGGCTGCAAGCCGTAGAATCAGGAGAAGAGTATATAGCATGCAGCTTTCAAAATCAGCTTTTCCTGTAGATGCTTCTGTTATCAAAGGCTGGGGATATATATATATCAGCACGCTGGGACTCAACAAAATATTCATTGTAGTCTATATATTTATTATTTATTTATTTAAAATATTTATATGCCACCTCTTCAGAGGCCGGTATAAGGTGTCTCAGAAAATAAAAGACGTAAAAATTGAAAACATAAAAATAATCAAAAGCCCAGTTAATAAAATCCTAGAAGCATAAAAAACAGCATTAAAAATCCAGCAGTTCGTTCTGAATAACCATAGAGAGGCATTACACTTCTAAATGTCACAGCAACTATGACATAGGCCCCCCACACTAAAGATTTGCGCGCTCTTTTGTTTTTAAACTTTTAATTTCTGGCATTGATGTAATTGATTGAATGGTCTGATCTGAATTCATGATAAGAAATGCTACAGGCCAAGAAGAGCAAGCTGAAGCAATCTATATCCCACTTAATCAGATGACATCTGTAAAATAAATCTTGTTGATTTCGGTGGGATTTAAGTCACAATCACAACAGGCTATGCCTGAAATATTTACGGTGATGGAGATTCAGAAACTTGCTCATCCTTGCATTGGTACCAGTGGAGTCAATTACTGTGAGCAGGGAACCAGCTAAATGCGAGAGTTAAATTACTGTAATCTGTTTTAAACACTCAAAGATGGAAATGCTGGCAACTGACGCTTATCTAGAAACCATTTGTATCAAAGGCAGCGTGGATAAACTGTAATGTTGGTAGGATCATTTTTTGTCCCCGTTGAGTTCTTCCTCAGATTTAAAAAAAGCTCCCTGCTCGATTCTAAAGCCTGCTAACTCTGGAGTTCAGCTCTTGAGGGAATGTGACATAGACTGCAGCCCAATGTGCCTTGGGCATAGCATCAACCCCCATCAAAAACCAGTGGGTCTTGTAGCACTTAAAAGTGATCTGTGATCCTACTGGTTTTGGGGAGACTTGAACCTTGATCCTGATTGGGTATACTGATCTGCTTAGGATTGCAGGCTTGAGCAAGCCAAGAGTTCTCCAGATTGCTTCTCTTGACTTCAGTGTAACACCGGTGTAATTGAAGAGTGGTGGTCTTCTAAAGTCTGAAAATTTATTAATCAGTTATTTTTGTTGGTGTTTTGCAGGCTTAATGCAGAAGCGACTAAGTTCTGCCCAGGCAGCAGCAGATGTCACTTGGGGCCAATCTAAAACACATGAAATTTTAAACAACCCCCCCCCCCCCAAGTGCAGCCAATGGGGCTGCCTTTTCAAGGAAGAGAATCCAAAATGTTTTAACCCTTTCCTCCCTGCTGTTTTCCTGCTGGGTTGTGTTACTGATATAAAGGTAGACAGTGGTTGATGCCTGCAAAGACTTGTTCCAATGGGCAAGTGAACTGACCCCGAGTAGCCTTTATTGATAGCCTGACCTCTGCCTGTGTTTTGTTTTCTCAAGTTACCTTTTCTGACCCGGGGTCATTTGAGTTTCTTATTTGAGGGTCCAAAGGAGTGGCATTTCCCCTTCCATTGTAAGTGATTTCCCCCAAGATTGCAGAACGTGGTCTCTCTTGGTTACCTGGTAACCTTTTGTATAACCTCAGTTCTGGCACCACCAGGCAGGCAACTTATTTACACATTTTGTAGCTTACTTTTTTAAGGTCTTAACTCTTCGGTTTCTGTACATTGTAGTCGATTAACACTTAATAGATGTTCCTGATAGCAGTAAGAAGTAATCTTAGTTAAGAGCTGCCTCATCAAAAGATCTAACCATGCTGAATTTTGTGCCAGATTGAGTAGCCTGATTTGCAATGGCAGCCGGGAAGGCGACTGGAACATTCACAGAAGCAAATGGTAAAGATCAAGTATGGCTGATTTCTGTAGTCTCCTGCCTCTGTAAATCTGAAGCAATCCATGTGGTTTCAAACTTTTTGAACTCTAGATGCTTCGGAATCATTGCAGATGATGTATTTGGTATTGTGTTATTTGTTCTTGTTATATTGACCACAATGATTGGACCAGACCACTAAATTATAAATGCAAAAAACCAACAACATAGGGGAGTTAAGAAGGGATGATTATCTTCAGAGTGGAAGTGTTTCTGTTGAGATCGATAACAAAGATGGAAAATGCGTTAGTGATAATGGAAGAATGAACAGTAAGGGCTATCCGGTTGGTCACATAGGTTGGAGAAGGTATGGAGGAGGTATCATGATACAAGAACAGGTTGGAGAAGGTATAATGATACAAGAACACGTTTGGGAGTTAGACAGGAAAAGCTGGAAATGGTGGGTGGCTGATTCAGGACAAGACTGCTTCAGTCACACAATGCAGTGGATGGGGCGGAGGTGGTCCAGTTTTTATAGCAAACAGGGCGCCCAAGGGAGAGGAGTGGAGTCTTCATGCCTACAGCTTAACCACCCATTAAGAGAAAGTGGCAGTATGCATGTTGCCCTCTGGAGGACGGGGATGCACTGCGCCAGAAGTGTTGTGTAACCAGGTTTAAGGATCTAGAAAACGAGCTTCTCTCCTGGATTTGGTGGGTGGTCCCCAGATTACATTGCAAAGTGAAAGAGGGATCTGCCTTTGTTGACCTGAGTGATTATTTAGAAGCCACACTTTCAGATATGCTTGGTCACAAATCAAAACATTTTGGCAAACCCAGAGCCAGATTAGTTCCCCTGCTGGTGTTTCTTTTCAAGTGCCTCCATCTCTGGCCATTCAGACTGGACTTGGCTGGTATGAGTCATCCATCTGTCTCTGCAGAATTAATCATTGGGAGTTGTGAGCAGGTTTTGAAGGCTGCAGGGCCAAGGGCTTGTTTAATAAACAGTATTGTAGCCTAATGAGACAATCTCTTTTTAAATTGAAGACCTATACAGCGAAGCACATCATTTTTGACACCGCTGTGTCGCTTGTCTCCCCGCCTGGCGTATTTTGAAGGCACTGAAATCTAAATTGAGCTGTTGCCTCTCAGCTGCTGAGAGGCACAAATGCATTTAATGTAGCCGCCTCCTGGATGGCACAGTGTGAGCCATAGTGGCTCCCGGGTAACCAGATAGAGAAGCTTTATAAACAGATCTAATGTCACAAATGACTAGTATAGGCACTTTTAATTTATTGCAATGTTGAGTTAAGAGTTGCAATGCCAAAAGTACAGCCACGGAAGCAGGCACTCTCCAAGGTACAGTTTTCTCTTTTGTAGAGTGGCTTATTCACCAGACCCTGAGGGCATTCTTGATATCTTTAAGAGTTGCGTAGAAAGGAGGAGTCTGCCCAGTGTGGCTGCTGCGTCACAAAGGGTGTGAGTGTATAACTTGCACCCCTGTCTCCTGACTATGCAACTCTTAAAGGAGCCATTTCAAGAGTTTTATCTGGTACAGCTGCCTCCTACATTATTATTTATCAACTAAGAACTTGCTTGTGTTGTGTTAAAATATTCCTATTCTGAATGTTTTGTCTCTACAAAACAACCCAAATCAACTCCTGAACTTGCAGTGGACAGTTGTGGTAGGACTGCTGTTATTGATTAGTGATTAGGCCACACTCTGAGCCCTTTCACGCATCCTGACAAGTGTCAGTTGCATTTCCTACAGTATCCCCTGCTTGGGGGAAAAGGCCCTCCTGTTGCAGATGTTGTACACAGGTGGAAACGAGAAGAATGACTCACCTGTGTTTCTTTTTTAGGGCCTGCTGGGGGATGCAAAAGCATTCCAAGGGTTATTTAGGTACCAGCCCTGGAGAAAGTTGTGCTTAAGATGTTAACTTAAGTTGTGAATGTTACGACTTTTCTGGCTTTAAAGATTCCTTTCAAAAATTTGCACTTCTGTTGTTCTAGTGAAAAGCTGCTCTGGTTTGAAACATGCCACTAATAATAAACAGCTGTTTTGAGATGCCTGCGTCTGTGTGTTTGTGTGCTAAGAGGACACTCCAACGCAGCCCTGGCCTGAGCAAATCCCATCGAGATGAACAGGACTCTGCAAAAGGCTCCTAAAAGAAGCATCTCTTTGGTCTGCTGGGTCTCTGCTGCGACTTTCGGTTCCCTCACCAAAGCAGACTCCTCTACGGTTTCCTTGGCATTAGAAGCACCAGTGAGGCCATTTGACCTCCAAAATGTCAGTAATGAATGCCTTTGGGAGCAGGGTTTGCCCATCTCTTCTGTGCGCCTGTCATGAACTTCAGTGCTTTGACAGATTGTCACCATGTGATGCAGCAAAGTTGTTGAAGGTATCTTCAAAAATTAGACAAATACTCCTAACACTGATAAATAATTTTCATCTTGCTTAGGTGTTTATAAAACTTTTCTGTAATAATGCTGTTGTGAAGTATGATTGTTATCAATGCTCCCGCTAAGCTGTGGAGTCTTGTGAGCAAAAATTCTACTTTGTGAGCTACTGGCATTAAAGTTGTGAGCGAGCGATCTGACTACTGCATAAATTAGCCAGTTTGGTTCAATGTTTAAGTGTGTGGACTCTAATCTGGGAGAACCAGGTTTGATTTCCCACTCCTCCACTTGTAGCTGCTGGATGACTAGCATCCTTATGAGAAGAAAAGATTGGATTTATACCCCACCCTACACTAACTGAAGGCGTCTCAGAGCGGCTTAAAATCTCCTTTCCCTTCCCCTCCCCACAACAGACCCCCTGTGAGGCAGGTGGGGCTGAGAGAGCTCTTTTGAGAACTGCTTCTGAAAGAATAGCTCTGAAATTACTTGTAACTGTCCCAAAGTCATGCCAATAGTTGCATGTGGAAGAGTGGGGAATGAAAACCGGTTCTCCCAGATTAGAGTCAGCGCTCTTAACCACACACACCAAATTGGCTCTCTTATGGGCGAGATCAGCCCATAAGCCACCACTTGGCTAGGTACTCTGGACACAGAAAGGTCCTGGTTGCATAAGCAAAAGGTTGCAGGAGGCCCAGGTTCCGGTCTAAAGGCCTGCGCCCTCTGATCTGCTGAGGGAGGGTGGAAAAAATGTGGGGAAACCCTGAGTGGCCACCCTATTGGAATTTTCCTGAACTGCCGAGCCCAGTGGGAAAGGCCTCAGAGAGGCCTGAGGGAGGGGAAACGGCTCTGCTGCGCTGCTGCCCCTGCTTGGACTGTCCCCTTGTTTGTGTTAAGAGGACCTCAATACTTAATAGAGATCCTTATCCCACTGCTCCTAGGTATTGGGGGGGTTTCACCTGCATCTCCAATCCTCTCATTCCTCTGAGTCTGCATGGGGGGCAGGCCACCCACTGTGATCTCCTGGTTGTTTGGACCCAGTAGAGCTCTGCAGAGATTTTCCAACCCAGCTGGGGGTCAGGGCCTCGGGTCTGCCAGCACTGACAGTTGCCCATGCTGCTGCATCCACCACTGGCCAGTCTCCTGTGCCCAAAGTCTCAGGCGGGAGAGGCCTGTCTCAGTGGCCTCCCCATTCTTTCTAAGGTAAGAGACTCCCAGGGTGCGTTCAGACGGCCTGCTGGAGCCCGTTTAAATCACCCCGCTTCAATGTGGTTTTTCTTTTACTCTGGACAATCGCGATCACACGGGAGTGTATGTCCGGGGGGGGGGAGGTTTTTTTTTTTTTTTAAGTTTGTGCATGCGCATAGCTGCTCATCTGGAGATTTGAAAAGCTACACCCTTGTGCATGCACAAAAGCAGTAGAGCAAATCCTGTCACACTTCCACAAGCACCGTGATTTCACTGCCGTGACAGAACACGTCCCTTCAAACTTTTCACCTGAAACTGACCTCCTTGGGATCCCGAACTCAAAACTAGTGGCCATTTAAACTTTTTAAAAATAGACACGGGAGTGGAGCAGCGCTTATGCGCATATTGCCGACGCAAAAATAAAAATGGCGGGTGAAAAGCGGAAGCCTCTGGCTTCCACGGCGGGTGTGTTTGTGTGTGTGTTAAAGACTCAGAAGTGGCTCGACGACAGTAGAGCGATCACACGGGAAACTGCGCTTTCAACCGGGAGAGCTGAGAAAACCACTTGGGACCTGGTAACAAAATACTCCAGTTTAAAGGGGGGATTGAGCTGGAAACCAACGGCTGGGGACGGGAGGCAGCTGATGCTGTCTGAACATGCACATTTGATCTGTTTTTGAAGAGTGTCGAAGCTGGATCAAATGGTGTGTCTGAACACACCCCAAGAGAGCGGGTTTAGGCTCGGACCTGGTAGATCTCTGCTGGGCTTTTCCTGTGCAGGAGGGGGCCAGCTCTGGAAGAAACCAAAGCTTTGGGTCTGCCAGCACTAATGCTGTTGGCCAGTCTCTGTTGCCTGGAACTTCAGGTGGGAGAGGCTTGTCTTAACGGCCTCTTTTTAAGAATGGTGATGGGGCGATTCTTCCCATACCAAGAAGGTAAGAGTCTCCAAAGAAAGCTGAGCTAGGCTCAAGCGTCCTCCTGGAGCGACAGAGCTATCGAAACAGGAGGGTCAGCCTCTGAGTCAGTAAAGTCTACACAAATGTGCATAGCCCTGCCTGACCTGACCAGCTTGGAGGACTTCCCCCACTGAAGGACAAGTTCCCCCTACCCCCACCTCCAGCCAGGGGCTCATTGAGCAGGTGAGAACCCTGTTATTGTGGTGGAGAAGCTTCTCTGTGCAGCTCAGCAAATGAAACAGGGAGCAGAGCAAAAAGTGGGTGTTTTGCAAGGCAGATCAGGCAAGGAGGATAAGGACAGACGAGGGACTGGCTGCTGCCATGCAGATCATCGGACAACAAGGGAGAAGGAGCACCATGTGCTGCCTTCCCAGCGCACAGAGTGTGAGGTTGGCTGGCTATGCAGATGCAGGAAGGGGGCAGGCAGAGGAAACGGAGCCAGCCCCCAGCCTCTTTCTCTTACTCTTGCTCAGGGGGGGGGTTGGGGGGGTGAGAGAGGGAGATCACAGCAGAAAGGGCAGCACAGAGGCATTCCAGGAGAAGTGAAACTCTACTGTGCCCGCTGTTGGAGAGCCCCAGCTGGGGGGGGGGGGCTCTACCTGACCTTGCCCCCCCCAGTCCCCCTTTCTGAGCCCTGCTTATACCCTGATACAGTTTTGTTTTTCTACCTGACAACTATGGTGAAGACCTTTGGCTTTATCAAAGGAACACATGAAATCAAATCAAATTTGTTATTATCGAGACAATTAGTCCCAAAAACTTAATATGGCAATCAGTGTTCCCTCTAAGCTGAGTTAGTGTGAGCTAGCTCAGTTTTTTAGCCTCCGGCTCACACATTTTTGTCTTGGCTCAGGAAGGATGGCTCCAGAGCAAACTAGAAGAAGAAGAGAAGAAAAAGAAGAGATTGGATTTATACCCCACCATTCACTCAGAGTCTCAGAGCGGCTTACAAACTCCTTTCCCTTCCTCTCCCCACAACAGACACCCTGTGAGGTAGGTGGGGCTGAGAGAGCTCTTTCAAGAACTGCCCCTGAGAGAACAGCTCTTGTCAGAACTATGGTTTGCCCAAAGTCATCCAGCAGCTGCAAGTGGAGGAGTGGGAAATCAAACCCAGTTCTCCCAGATTAGAGTCCGTGCACTTAACCACTACACCAAACTGGCTCTGATAAAGAGGAAGGGCAATGGTCAGAAAATTCTCGTAGGGCCTTTCCTAGGGAAATTCTTCTAGGCCTTTCTAGCCAGAACATTTCCGGAGATTTAAAAAAGGTGTATTTTCCTTCTCAACTACCAGTTGGATACAGCAGAAAAACCTAGGTCATCAGCTTCAACCAATTTAGATACTAGGGGTTTCAAGAGGCAATCCAAAGGGTCCTCAGTTTGTCCACTCCCTGAATTCTTTAATTACATGCTAAAGGCAGAACGGGCAGTTCCAGGCAATATCACTTTCTGGCAGGCACAGGGGGAAAAGTCTTCACCTTTCCAGCAGGCAACACGGAAGACCTCAGGTCCCTCTACTAGACACTCTAGTACTAGTCTTACATTCAGGAGCAGAGCTGCCTAAGGGCGTGGACAATGTGTTTAAGGATTCTGTTGTTGTTGTTGTTGTTGTTGTTATGGCCCTAGGGAATCCCATAGAAACAGCCTCTCTGACCATCTGAGCCCCTGCTGTGCTCTCAGATTTCACCAGAGCCACCATGTTTTGGGCTGATAACGGCCTCCAGGAGCCCTTGACACTGACCCCTTGATGCTTAAAAGATCCCTCTTAAAGATTAAAAGGGCTGCAGAATTTGCAGCAGACACATCCCAAGAGGCCACGTAGTTCAGTGCCAGAGCACAGGTCACCATTATAGTGGTTAGAACTATGGCTAAAGTATTGGAAGGCAGACCCTCTGCCTAATTCAGATTTATCCACATTCAAAACAAAAAAAACAAACAAAAACAAGCGCAAAAGGATTTTTGGAGCTCCTGCACCTTTGGCTATAGGTCCAGATTCCAGCAGAGACAGTTCCCTCCTAACAAACAGGACGGGAACCAACAAAACAAAGACCAGCCACCTGACTATATGGCTGGGGGTCAACTCCAGCAGTTTCCCTATATCTGGATGGAGTCTATGCCCACCAGTGGGCACTCTCCATCATCCAGAAAGAATTTTGCTCCCTCCCACATCACTTCTGTGCTTCCTCACTTCCCTAGACAGAACAGAGACAACTTTCTTCTGTTGTGACCCATTCAACATTCACTGCACATAGGGGCAGTGGAACTGGCAGCCATAGAACAGCATTTCCATGGAACTTGTTCCATTCTATTTATAGTTGTAAAAAGATCTGGGGACTGGAGAGCAAGCCTAAATCAAAGAGAGCTGAAGCTATCGGTAAAGAAGCGCAAATTCTGGTTTGAGTAACTTCACGGCACTCTGCAGAGTAGTCAGCAAGATGATCACATGACATCCTTAGACCTTTGAGATGCATAGCTGCATATTCCACCTTCCAGATGATTCTTCCCTTTTTGATTTTCAGGGCCAGCATTTCCCATACAAGGCCTTACCCTTTGGACTGGCCTCATCTTCCAGGGTGTTTACCAAGGTCCCAGAAGTCCTAATAGCCTACCTATGACAACAAGGAATCCACCTTTATCCTTATCTGGACGATATCCTCTGCAGAGCCAAGGAGGCAGAGAAGGCAAGCTAGGACACCTAGTCCACTCTGCAATCTCTTCAGCACACAGCTGCCTGACCGGTGTGTCATTTCACACCCTCCAGGGACATAGTCCACTTAGGGGTCAGGATTCAGATGAGGATGGCCGAAGTGTTTCTTCCTGCAAAGAAGCAGGTAAAATTGTTGGGAGGGGTGAAAGGAATCCGGCAGAGGTCAGTGGATCTCATACACCAGATGACAGTACTGGAGCTGGTGATGTAGTCCTTAGATCTGATTCCTTGGGCCCACTTCCACGCCAGGCCTTTAAAATGGACTCTTCTTCCTTATCAGAAGCACACACACACATACACACATGAAGCACAAATAAGTCAAGATACTGCCTCCCCCAGAAGTCACTTTGCAACCAAATCTGACAAGGGGAGTCAGTTTCCTTCAGCCTCCTTATCTGAAGGTAATTATGACACAAGCAGAAGGGGCTGGGGGAACATACTAAGGATCATACTGTCCAAGGCAGATGGAACCTGTTGGGAAAAATGAAGACTTGCTGGAACCTATCGACGAACAAGTATGTGCTAGTGCACACAGTCAATACCATGGCCAAGGTGCACATTAGTTGGCAAGGAGGCACCAGATCAATGGTGCTCTTCCAGGAGTTCAAAATCCAGTTTGATTGGGCAGAGAAAAAATTGGTAGGTCTGAAAGCGAAACAACCATACGGTCTTATAAACCTTCAAGCCACCTGGCTGAACACAAAGGATTTAGATCCAGGAGAACAGAGTCTAAACAAAAAAATCTTCCAGCAAAATCACACTTTTGGGGGGGGATCCCTATCTTGGATCTTTTTATAACATCAAACAACAATCAGGTTGCCAGTTTTCTGACCAGTTTCTAGGATTCCAGGGCAGAGGGTGAGGATGTGTGTACTTGTTGTTGACCTAGTGGTCTGCTCAGGGCCAGTGCCAGGTTTTTTTTCCACACTAGGCGAGGCTACCTTCTGGTGCCCACCCCCCCCCCCCCCGTGTGCCCACTGAAGCAGCGCCTGTCAGCTCTCCCCTTCCGCTCCATGGCTGGGAGAAAGGTGCTACTTTCACTGGCCTCTGTGCCCGTCAGGGGTCTGCGCCCCTAGGCGGTTGCCTAACCAGTCTTAATGGTAGCACCGGCCCTGGGTCTGCTGTACGCCTTCCCTCCAATCATACTGATCAGCTGAGTCCTGAACAAAGTATCAAAGGAGGGAACAGAGGTGATTTTCATAACTCCCTTCTGGCATGTACGTTTTTGGGTCTCAGAGCTAGTGAAGATGTCAGTATCTCCACCATGGAAATTGCCAAGCAGCAGATGGGTTCTCCTTGTACAAGAATCAGTTCGCCACCCAGACCATATTTGACTCCAGCTGACAACTTAGAGATTGGTGGGTTTAGAAGGATCGGGCCTTCCAAGTTAAGTAGTTGGCATCATGGTACAGTCCAGAAAACCTGTTTCCAGTCGTCTTCATAATTGTATGTGGCTGTCATTCAAAAGTGGGCCTGTACCAGGTTGGAATCAGGTTCTGAGACCGGATACCTTAAAAGACAGGTTGCAGCACTGTGGGACTGGAAAAGACTGCGTAATTTTTCTTCTCATAGGCACATTAGATTTTTCCTCGAACCATACAGTTGGCACCTCCCATTAGGTATAGGTTGCCCAAGCCTTGAGCAAACCTTCATTTGATGCTTTCAGATTTTCAGAAGTTTCTTTCTCGGAAGACATCTTTTTTCTTGTGAAGATGACTTCTGCGAGAAGGATTTCTGAATTAGGGGTTTTATTGGCCAGGAAGGAATTGTATATATAAAGTCTTGGTGGTACTCAGGAGGGATCCTTCCTTTGAGCCAAAGGTATTTTCCCCTTATCAAGTTAATCAAGAGTTGGCGCTATTGTCCTTTGTCCTACACCATGGCATCCCAAAGAGAGAGTCTGGCACAAACTAGATGTGCACAGGGCTCTGTATGTCTGCTTAAATAGGATAGCACAGATTAGGCTAAAGCAGGGGTGGGCAAACTGGCTTGGGAGCCGCATACGGCTCTTTCACATATATTATATGGCTCCCAGCAGGGCGGCTGGGGAAGCTAAATATCATTAGCAAACAAATATCATTGGACAAATTAATATCATTATCAATATCTGCTTTTACCCCTTTTGTTATTATTTTTGGCAGTCTCATTTAATGTTAATAAAAAGCAAATTTGCTTATTTTCCAGTAAAATCAGGTAATATTTGTCCATGTCTTGTGGCTCTCAAACATCTGATGTTTATTCTATGCGGCTCTTACGTTAAGCAAGTTTGGCCACCCCTGTTCTAGGTGGCTCTTACGCTGAGCAAGTTTGCCCACCCCTGGGCTAAAGGATTTTCTGTCTGTGTCTCACAGCTCACAACCTTTAGGTAAAAAGGTCTCCAGCCATGTGCCTGAAAGGCGAGGCCTGGGACTTCCAAAGGATGTTATGGCCCACTCCACCAGATCTGCAACAACATCTGCAACCTTTTCCACTGGGGTTCTGGGGGAAGAAACCTATACAGCTGCAATCTTTTATACCTGTGTGAGACACTGTAGGTGGGACCAGTTAAAATCTGTGGAAGCTTCATCTGGTAGAAAGGTGTGCAACATTGTGGTGGAACAGAATAAAAATAAAAATACTTCTTCACCCAAAGAGTGATCAGCACATGGAGTTAACTGTCACAGGAGGTGGCGGCAGCTACAAGCATGGATGGCTTCAAGAAGGAATTGGATAAACATATGGAGCAGAGGTCCATCAGTGGCTACTAGCCACAAGGTACAGATAGGAACTCTCGGTCTGGGGCAAGTGATTCTCTGTTTTCTTGGTGCTTGGGGGGGGGGCAACAGTGGGAGGACTCCTGGAGCTTTGGCCCTGCTGGTGGACCTCCTGAGGGCACCTGGTATTTTTGGTCACTGTGTGACGGAGTGTTGGACTGGATGGGCCACTGGCCTGATCCAACATTGGCTTCTCTTATGTTTTCATGTTCTTAAAAATGAGGATCCCACCCAGGTTGTAGCTTGGGCATATAACCAGTTTGGATGCATTCTCTCACTGAGGGAGAACGAAACATTGGAACTTACCTGAAGGTTTCTTCTCTTCAGTGGGGCAAAGTCACCCACACCCCACCACACACACACACGCACACATCTAGTCAGATGCAAAATCTGTTATGGAGCTGGGCTATAGTAAAATGGGAGGGTCAGCATAGCTGTGAGCCAATACAAATTCGCATAGCTCTGCCTGGAGCGAGAGGAGGCGTGATCTAACCAGTGTGGATGACTTCACCTCACTAAAGAGCAGAAAGCTTCAGGGAAGTTCCAGTGTTTTTGTTCTCAACTATCTCTCATGCCCCAGAGAAGAATATGATGGAGGAGCCGGGCTGTTAACACTCACATTGTGATGCTGGAGAGGCAAAAAAGTTTCCAGACAGTTTCTCAGAATGAACATCACTGGGAACGGATCAGTGTCTAAAAAGCAGTGGGAGATCCAAATAAGGTTGCCAATTGATCAAGAAAGAGGGTGAAGAGTTCTGGACTCGGGAGACCAGGAACGGTGAAATCATGAAGCCTTTATTGAGTGATTCAGCATGTCCAGGAGATGGTCAGATCAAGCATGCTTCCAGGGCTCCAGGGCCCTCATTATATGCTGGCGAGAGCCACACCTCCGGCTGCACCCAAAAGACCTGATAGGGGCTTTACATATGCGCATGTTTGTCATAGGTTCCCTGGAGGAGCCTTTGGCCGCATTGGCTCCCCAGGGAGAACCTAGGTCCCACATTGGTGGAGGCTTAGAATCCGGACGTCTATTGTTCCTCCAGATTCAAGCTCCCCTCTCTGCCCGACCATGTGCTCTGGCCATGTGGCGGGTGCCATTACCTGGGAGCACATGGCAGGCTGGTTGCTACACAGAGCATACTACATTACAGAGGGTCAGTTTGCGCCTGTGCCTTTAATGGCAGCCTGAGCTGTAGAAATCAGCAAGGGAACTTTGGACAAGGCAGAGCAGGTACTCATTACTGGCTTGTTCCTTCCTTAAGTTCAAGCTGCTGTGAGACATACAGGAGTAGGAGCTAGTTAGAAAAAAGTTGGCAGCCCCTCGATCTGGGTGAGGATAATCGCAGGGGATTGTGGGAGGGGGACATTTGGTACTGGTGAATGGAAAGGGATGGATGCTGGATGGATTTGGGGGTGGGGGAATCAGGGAGAAGAAGTGACGGAGGGAATTTAAGGCTGCAGTCCCCCATTGCATATTTACATGCAAGTAAACTGCATCACCATCATACTTTGAGTAAACAAGGACAGGATCCAGCTAACTGGAACAAGGCCTAGGAATAGGGAATGTGCTGGATTTTTTACAAATCAGAAACCTTAGGGCCCAGTCTGAATCTAGCATTTGCCCCACTGTCTTACCAAACCCATGCTGGGACAGAAATCCCCCCCTGCATTGCAGGCCCACTTTCACTTTGACTGATTGTCAGATTTGATGGCAGTGTCCAGACTGCCTGCCGCTTTCACTTTGTTTGATCTCTCGGTTTGATGGTAGCCGTCTGCATAGATTTATGGCCATTTTGTGGCCATTCAGGAGTGACTCTGCCGTCTGTATGGTGTTGGCCCTGGGTATCTGAATGCTGTTTTGAGCCGCATCTGTTTCTGTTCCAGTGTGGGTTTGGTAAAACAGCAGCGCAAGTGCTAGATGCAGACTGGGCCTCACACTCTGGCTGGGAGAGAAGGACGGGGTGGTCTCCCTCTGTTCTCTGCTGCCTTCTTTTTCTTCCTGTTTAAGGAGGTGGCAGCAGGAGGGGAGGGCTGGAGCCAGTTGGATTTCAGTCTCCAGGGACTTGACTTGCTTCCTGAAGTCAGTGCAGAGGCAGGGCTCTGATCACCTGCCAGGACTTTGTTTTTTGTTTCAGAAAAGAGATGCTTTGGGGGAAGAAGAAGGTGCTTGCTAGAAGAAACACCTGTGGGTGCCAGGGTGCCCAGGAGTGCCAGCTGCGAAAAACAAGATACCCATTAGGTCTAGTAAGTTTCTCCCTTCTTTTCCCAAGAAAGCCAGTAAGAGACAGAGAGAGTGGGCACTCACAGTGTATTATGAGCTTGATTTCTTCACATTTGCCTCTTCTTGTTTAATGCTGGCGTGTGCTGAAAGTGGAGGTTCTTTTGGCACCACTCCATGTTGGAATGTACACGGTGCAAGTACAAAGTAAATTCTGCTCTTTAATCATTCTGCCAATTTTCCTTTGATGTTTTTTTACCTAACAATTATTCTATTCATGGATGGTGGCAGCAGGATTTTATCAGGGTTACATGGGGGGGGGGGGAGATGGATTTTTGGTCTGGGGGCCCACGGTGGCTCTCGGCAGCCCTTGGTATAAGGTATGTAAGAAGGAAAGAGTATCACCAGTCCAAACAGGGTTCTGCCAATTTGTAGCAGCAGTGAGTGAACACAAAACAAAAGCAATTCGATGTGCAATAAATTTATTGCTGCCATTCTGAAGAGCAGTTTTTGCTTACTGCTCCCCAAGGGCGGACTGTGTGATGGGGTATTTGGAAGGAGCAGGGTATATATTGCACAAATCCAGGGGGGAAGGTTGTAAGTACGTGATAGGAAGTCGTACGACATCAGAGTTAGGGATCAGGAAGGGTGGGAGCCAGAGTTATGATCTCACAGGTGTCACGGCTAAGATCATGGGCAGCAGAGCAGACTAGCAGTGTGGTTCTACCAAAATTAGTCCAGACCAATGCTCCTTCTAAGCTGTGGAGTCTTGTAAGCAAAAATTCTACTTTGTGAGCTCCTGGCATGAAAGTTGTGAGCGAGCCATTTGGCTACTGTGTAAATTAGTTTGCTCTGGAGCCATCCTTCCTGAGCTAAAACAAAAATCTGTGAGCTGGAGGCTAAAAAACCATGAGCTAGCTCACATTAACTCAGGTTGGAGAGAACACTGGTCCAGTCTAAGCCCATCTGGTGACCCCGTAGGGTTTTCGAGGCAAGAGATGTTCAGAGGTGGTTTGCCATCGCCTGCCTCTGTGTTGCAACCCTTGGTGGTCTCCCATCCAAAAACTAACCAGACCCAACCCTGTTTAGTTTCCAAGGTTTGATGAGATTGGGCTAGCCTGGGCTATCCAGGCCTGGAATTGTACTGCAAAAGGGCAGTGGAAAGGAAGCAAAACCTGTCAGGTAGCCGGCAATTATGTTTTGGTAAGGACAAGAATTGCATTGGGAATCTGGTATTTTATCAGACATTTAGGATATCACTGCAGCTCCAAGAAGTGGTGGCAGCTCCAAACGTAGATAGCTTCAAGAGGGGACTGGATAAACATGGAGCAGAGGTCCATCAGTGGCTGTTGGCCACAAGGTATGGATGGACACTATGTCTGAGACAGCGCATTCTTGGCGGTTGGGGGACAACAGTGGGAGGAGTTCTGGAGTTCTGGCTTCACTGGTGGACCTCCTGATGGCACCTGGATTTTGGCCACTGTGTGACACAGAGTGTTGGACTGGGTGGGCCATTGGCCTGATCCAACATTGCCTTCTCTGATGTCCTTATGTTAATTAAATGTCTTTATTTACCTCATCTTCAAGCAAGTATTCAAAGTAGATTTCAACCACATTGAAACAAAACTGTACATTAAAACTTCTAGAGGAGAACACACACAAAAAATCACCATTGTCTTAACACCGGGGAGAGAACAATGCAGCCCTCCCTCCCTCTCTTATGTTTTGAACGCAGTCCCCTTTACATGTATTGTTCATGCTTTTCGAAGCCTTCTTTATGTTCAGTTGGTTTGTTCTTGGCATGGGACTGAGAAATTCCACTTCCTGAATGAACTAAGTATTAGATCAACGGTTTCAGAGGAAGTGAATCATTCCCTCCCCCCTGTTCTTTTAGAGACAGCTGTCTAGCCACTGCATAAGACATGATGAAAAAATATGTCTTTGCAGTTCTGGAAATTGATTATTGATCTTAAAATCTGCAGAAAATTGGTGCTGGTGAGCCCATTGCTAGGATGGATGCAGAAGGCTCAGTCTCTAAACGCTGCGCTTCCCAGGGCATTCCTTGGAGATGCCGTTTTGCTGCCTGACAGATGGTCTTGCGATTCATGGGGTCTGTCAGGAAGCCAGCCTTACATATTAATCATTCAAAGACATTCTCATATGTATGAAAAGGTGGGTGTCATTCCTTCATCCGCAAAGGGTAGTGTGGAAAGCTGCTGCTAATGTGTGGCTTTAAAAATGCCCCCCCCGACTACCGACACCCCTATTTCTTGGCACCAGCATACCCCAAGGCAACTTAAATACATGTAAAACATCAATACAAAATACAATTAAAGAAAAAAACATACCCTGATTTATACCCTGCCTGTTTCCCTGACAGGGACCCAAAGCAGCTTGTGTTGTTCTCCATTTTATACTCACAACAGCCCCATGAGGTAGGTTAGGCTGAGAGGGTGTGACTGGTAGGGTTGCCAAGTCTGGGTTGGAAAATACCTGGAGACTTTGGGGGTGGAGCCAGGAGAAGGCGGGGTTTGGGGAGGGGAGGGGCCTCAGCAGGGTACAGTGCCACAGAGTCCACCCTTCAAAGCAGCCATTTTCTCCAGGGGAGCTGATCTCTGTCAGCTGGGGATCAGTTGTAAAAGCAGGAGATCCCCAGGTCCCACCTGGAGGCTGGCAACCCTAGTGACTGGCCCAAGGTCACCCAGCAAGCTATCAAGGCAGAGTGGAGGATTTGAACCTGGGCCTCCCAGAATCTAACTATTACACCTCACTGGAATGGGGGGGGGGGGGGGGGATGGCAGAATGGTAATCAGCAGTTTGAGATAATTTATTATTTACTTATTTATGTCATTTATAGTAGATAGCAGCTCAAAAGAACCAGCTGGCCAAGCTTAGAACAAGCTTTACTGCCTTCCTAAAAGCCGCTGGAGAAGGGCTAATGGGGCTTCACAGGGGCAGGCATTCTACAATCTTGGTGCCACCAGCGAAAAGGCCCTGTCATGAAGAACCACCCTTTAAAATGGTGGAGCACAAAGCAGACCTCAGTGGATCATTCCCCCTGTTCAGCAGGGCCAGTATTGAGCTGTGGATCAGCCCACGTGAAAGCCTGGTCCCAATTATCATTCAAAGCTTTAAAATGTCAACACCGAAGCTTTGAATTGTGCCCAGAAAAATGGAAGAGGAAGTCAATCCCATATGTATAATTAGGATACCCTGGTAATTAGCCCAAGACAATGGCTAGTCCACCTCATCTGAATGAATTGTCCAAGGCGGCCCCATGTAGAGTGCCCTAGAGATGGAACTGCCTTAGACTGAGTCAGGCCATGGGCCTATCCAGGTCAATCCTGTTTCCTCTGGCTGGCAGAGGCTTACCTGGGTCTCAAGCAGAGCTGTATCCCGCCAGGGCATGCCCTAAGCTGGGTTCAGTTGCCCCTGTGCCTCAGCAGTTCCCCGGGGTGCTCCTGGAACATCTAGTCTGAGGAGGGACACATAAAGCCTCTTACATTCTGCATTTGGGAAAAAGGCAACACACCTAAGTCCGTAGAACAACCCTGCACCACTTGCCATGGGGGCCTGGAGAATTAAGGTAGATCATTACCTTTTAATCACCTCCCAACATGGTTTTCGTTTTGTAATGTTGGTCTGAGGCACTGGAGAGCCCTGATTTGTGGTAGCAGACGTTAACAGCAACAGTTGCAGCTTCTGCTGAAGTTTCTTTGTGATTAATGGATGGCATGCGCGTGTCCCCATTGTTACAGGCACAGCATGGAGCCCCCACTGAAAGAGAACAGTCACTGGGATTGCTAAAGGAAAGGCAGACAATGGAGAGCGACGGGGACTGGAGGGCCGAAGAGCTGATTTAGATAATTTTTATAGCCACAGTCCTGAAATAAGAAGAAAATATGCTTGTACTGATATTGCCAATTAAGACTTTGTGGGTGGTCTGATAATAAGCTGGATTTATCCTGGAAAACGGGGAGTAGGCCGGGGCAGCTTCTGAGCTAAATCCGGGCTGTGGCTTAGAAGGCTTGATAAAAGAACAGGAGGGGAACAGAATGCGGGCCAGGTCATTCTCGGCTTTTTTGAATCCAGCAAAGGAATTGGGCCATGCAAGGGTTCCTTCCAGCACAGAGAAAGAAATTAGATAATGCTGAGGAGAAAAATGCAGGCAAAAGCACTAAGGGAAGGGAGAACGTGAAACCCCTTTCAAGTCTCCAGTAACCCACTGGCACAGGTTAAAATGTGATGAAAGTAGAAAGAGGCGTAGTATGGTGTGCGGACCTACCTGTATACAGACCGGTGTGTCATCCGTTTTGTGTCAAGCTCTTGTGAGTCACCTAGGCCAGGAAAGTGATTCAGCTCTTCCACCTGTGGGGGGGGGGGGGGGGAGGGAATGTATCTTTTGCTTCCGGGGACTGACTTGAGTTCTACATTCTGGATTCCTTGTGTGCCGTCCGCACACCATTTAAGCGCCAGAGCACAAACGCCTTACTGCGCTATCCCAAGGAGGGTCTTGTTCGGTCACTGCAGCTGGCACCCAGATGCCTTACTCCCTGCCCTCTCTGGGGAGCTTAACTGAAGAAAGAGAATGAGTGGCTGGTTCTCTCCGGCACTTCCCAGAGGGTAGCCGGAGGGAGGTCCTGCTACAGGGATTAAGAGGTCTCCAGATGTTCCCATTCTGCTTCTGACTCAGGCCCAGTTCTTCAGCTTGACCCATGCTGCAGACCCTTTACTTTGTGGAGAGAAAGCAGCCCTTCTTGCTGAGGTGAATCAGGGCACTGAGGTGAATTGCGGAAACGTGCATCCCTTATACCTCTGCGATGAAAAGGGCTAGATACTTTTAACGAAATCTGGGAGTTCAGAGGAGCTTGGAGATAGCAGCAATAAATTGTTATAATGTCATGATGCTATAGTGCTCTAGCCTGAAAAAGACCCCCCCCCCCACACACAAATACCCAGCAGTGGGGTGGGAAATTACATGGGGGGGGACGACCTGAGGCAAGGAAAGTGCTGGGGAAGCTGCTTAGTGGAGGTGGACAATTATTGCTGCGGGGAAACAGCCTTCTCCACTTTTGCCTCATGAGCTCGGGATTTTGTCCTCATTAAAAGACAGCTCTGGGTCATATGCTGATATCTTCCCGGAGTTCTTCTTTTTGCTGCTTGCTCTCTCTTTCCAGCCTCCTTCCTCTTTGAGCTTCCCTGTCATTTTGTGGGGCTAATCACACTGGCTGCTTTTGTTCCCGAGGAACTCTGTGAAGATAAACAGTGATCAAAATGCGTTCGGTCTGCTCAGGCTCTCGCAGGGTCCTACCTGGTTAGCTGGATTAATATAAGGTAAATGGGCAGGTTGTTCTTGGTGTTCCCCTCGGGCGTAGCGATTGCAGAGCTCTCTGGAAACCGCTCCGTCCCTCTGAGCCACTCGCTGGGGCACCTGCTCCAAGAGGGGTGAAGGCCGGCTGGAGTGAGCCAAGATTTGTTCACACAGCCCCAAGAGTTGGGGATGATTATTCTGAGATAAAACGCAGCACGTCACTGACTCCTGAAGTGGTCCACGGTAGTTAAGATCCCACGGAGGTTGTACCCAGAAAGAGTGATAATTAAGATCAATGACCCAATACACAAGAAAGGCAGAAGAAAGACAACAGCAAATCATAACGTGTTGAAAACGAGACCATTCATCTGATCGGCAGGGAGGGCATGGAAAAAGAGGAGGCCAGCTATAACTCAGAGGCCCTCATAAGAGCGTAAGTGTAGCCTGCTGGATCAGACCAGTGAGGGTCCCTCTAGTCCAGCATCCTGTCTCACACAGTGGCCAACCAGTTCCTCCGGAGGTCCCACAGCAGGGCAGAGTCCGAGGCGTTCCCCCTGTTGCTGCCTCTGAGCACTGGTTTTCTGAGGTTGACTGCCTCTGAGCATGGAGGTTCCCCTCAGTCACCATGGCTAGTAGCCACTGATAGAACTCTCCTCCATGAATCTGCCTAATTCCTTTTTAATGCCATCTGTGCTCGTGGCCATAATTAACAGTTATTGTTCCTGTTAGCCAAACATAACTCAACAGTCTTGTCTCTCTTTGTGGGTGAATCTGTGTGCAAAACCTGGGGCTTCCTTTCCATTACAGGTGTACAGCCAATGTGGTGTAGAGGTCAGAGTGTCAGTCAGATCTCAGAGTCCCAGACTGGAGCCTCTGCCACGGAGGCTTGCTCTCAGCCTGTGAGGATAAAATGGCAAAGAGGAGAGTGATGTAAGTTGTGTTGGGTCCCCATTGGGGAGAAAGGTGGGTTATAAATAAAGTAAGTAAATGTTTTGGCAAAACTAATGAAGAGCCTCTGTATTTTTCCTGATTAGATCGGAATTTTACACGGTCACAGTTCATCCTGTACTTCCGGAATTTCATGGCCCCTTGACCCTGCTGTCTGCTTGTTTTTTTAATACTGGCTATAAAAATGTCTGCAAAATTAATATCCACTCAGATAACATCTGATGAAGTGGGCCCTGCTCCATGAAAGCTGGTGCCGTAAGACTTCTGTCTCTTTTTGTTTAGAGTAAGTCCCACTTGATCTGGCGAGTCCCTGGGTACACTCACCCATTTGTGAGGAAATTTACTTGCTGGGATTCCAGCTCTGCACAGCTGTCTGCTTTTAGAACTGGAAGTGAAGGCAGTGAATATAGGGTGTTATGTGCATTCTGATTTCTGAAATGTTTACCGTCTTCTCCTCTAGATGTCACTCTACTGCTGCTCTTCCCCTGCCACGCTTCTTGGGCCACCACACCCTTTGAGTCCACAAGGACCTCCTCCCATGCTTCCACAGTGAGCACAAGCACAGATTAGTCTTCATTGGGTGCTCATTTATACTTTTTGCTGCTCCTACCAATAGTGAAAGCTACTGTTCCATGATGGAAAACTGGGGGAAAAAATCACCCCCTTTCATAAAATAATGGCCTCCACCAGTTTCGTATGTATCTCTTTACAAATTTGATATCCCTGAATTATTTTTAGACTATCAATAAAGGGAGGTCCTTTATCTAAATGTCTGGCAGGCAGGCAATGGCCAAGGAGAAGGCATTTTGGAGAAAGCTCTGCTGATGAACATGCGAAGGTCAGACCTGCTGATCAGACCAGTAGACCATCTAATCCACCTTCCTGTTTCAAACAGCGGCCAACCTCTGGCCCTGGAGAGCCAGCAAATGGGGCAGAGGGTCCAAGGCCTTCCCCAGATGGTGCCTCCTACCTCTGGTATTCAGAGGTTTGCCACCTGTGGATGCAGAGGTCCCTTTACTCACCATGGCTAGTGGTCATCGATAGATCTCTCCTCCATGAATCTGCCTAATCCATCTTTAAATAATCCATTTTTAAAACCATCTGTACTCTGAGTCTTGACCATCACTAAATCCAATGGCAGAGTGTGCTGCCACTGACTTACTCGTCAAGTGAAGAAGCATTTTCTTTCTTTTGGAAGTCACACATACATGAAAGAGAGCCACATAAGCTGTAGCACAAGAACCCTGAACAGGTGTTCGTTGCTTCTGCTGTTCCAAGTGGAGGGGCTGGCATGGCTGTGGCCTCCATCAAGACCTTCTGCCCCAGGAATTCTCAGGGTGTACTTGGGCTTGGGGTATCTTGAAAAAGTCGTACAGCCCTATTTGTCCGCACAGAATCCAAAAACAGGAGATCCAGGAAATACCTTTTCTGTAAAGAAGAGAAGAAGAAGAAGAGATTGGATTTATACCCCGCCCTTCACTTGTAGTCTCAGAGCGGCGTACAAACTCCTTTCCCTTCCCCCCCCCACAACAGTGAGGTGGGTGGGGCTGAGAGAGCTCTGAGACAATTGTCCTTGAGAGAACAGCTGGTACAGAGCTATGGCTTGCCCAAGGTCATCCAGCCAGGTGCAAGTGGAGGAGTGGGGAATCAAACCTGGTTCTCCCAGATTAGAGTCCATGCACATAACCACTACATCACTACACCAAACCACTACACCAAACAGGTAAAGGTAAAGGTTTCCCTTGCTCGAAAGCCAGTCGAAAAAGACTCTAGGGATCTCTGTTTCTAAGCTGAGGAGCCAGTGCTGTCCGAAGTCTTCTCTGTGGTCATGTGGCCATCATGACTAGACAGCGAGGTGCACGGAACACTGTTACCTTCCCACCGAAGCGGTACCTATTTAACTATTTGCAATTTCTTGCTTTTGAACTGCTAGGTTGGCAGGAGCTGGGGCCTGAGATGGGAGCTCACTCCATCATGCAGCACTCAGGTCTCGAACTGCTGAACTATCGACCTTCCTGTCTGCAGTTCAGCGTCTTAACCACTTGAGCCACTTTTCTGAGGACCAAGCAAAATCACCACAAAACTGCAAGCTTTTGAGCTCAACAGAGATCTTCATCAGGCAGGATCCTTGCAACCTTCATGGCCTGAGAATTCTGCCTGCCCCCTTCTGACTTTTTAAATTTTGTAACATCCAGCCTGATTAAGAGCTCTGGTGAACCCAAAAGTTTGCACAGTTTTATGTCAATTTAGTTGCTCTTGATAAAAGGTGTTACATGGATTTTGTTCTGGGGTTTTGCGTGTGTGTGTGCCTGTGCGTGTACGTGTGTGTGTTATCAGGACAGTCTGCTGCAACAGCACATTTCCCTGCATGGCTGCTGCTGGATTGGGGGGGGGGGGGGAATCCCTTCCAAATTCCACTCGCTCTTTTGCATTGACCCTCCTACATGTTGCTATTTGGCAACATCTCCATCTGGTGACAGACAGATGGATGCTTCTGCTTCCAAGAGATGCTTCCTCCAGATACATCCTTAGGATTTTCAAGGCGGGGAGATAAAATTTGAAGGAAAGAGAAGCTGAGAGAAAGGAATCCAAGTTGCTAAAAATGTAGCCGGTGCCTGCGCATCCAAGTGGAGGGGGGGACGACGCACCCACTTGCCAAGGCGCAAGAGAGGAAATAAGAAAATAAATTGTGCAGTTGAATGACAGGCTGGAAGACCCTGTCCTTCCCAGTGGAGACATCATAGCGAGCCGGGGTGGCATGCAACGGATATCCCAGGAGCAGACCCTGGAGCGAAACCCAAGCGCCAGGAAGAAAAGTCTGGTGAGGAAACTATGCCGAGCATGGGGAAAGTGAGGGTCTTTTTTCACTGGGCGAACCAATCACTTTGTTGGGTTTGGATGGCTGCGGGCAAAATGTGGAGAGACTGGTGCTCCCGAGCTACTCAAGAGGCTCATGTGAATTCTGATGTAGCGGGCATATGCTCAGGTGGGTCGGGGAAAGAGCTATTCTGGGCAGGGGAGCAGAAGGGGCTGTGAGGCAAGTTTATGTGTCATCAAGGAGAAGCTGTTCATTCAGCCTTGGGGAGTGTGTGGTGGTGGTGGTGGTGGGCTAGAATAACATGAGCTTGCAAATGAGAGGCACAGCACTGTTGGCTAGTGAAAAACATAACATCAGCTCACTTCTTCCAGGTTGCGAATTGTATTTCCCCCTCACCTGTTCAATAAGCACAGGTGCATCTGGTATTTTTAGGGTTGCTTCCTGGTGGCTGATAGCTTTGTAAGAATGGTGGTGAGGCTGGAGAAGCTCTGCCTGCCCCCCGACTAGGGAGGACCACTCGTCTTTGGTGGCGGGGAACTGCATGCATCCAGATGCGCCCGGGAGGGAAGACTGTGTGCAGGAAGGGGCATGCTGGTGAATGGGGGTGTTTTTATATACAGAGTGTGGCTAGGTCCGTTTTTTAACAAATGTAGAGTCCCACTCCCAGGGTACCCTTTAAGACCAACAAAGATTTATTCAAGGTGTGAGCTTTCGTGTGCAAGGCACACTTTCCCAGCTACATTAGAATAGCAGGGAAGGTTCAAACTTATAGCCAGAGAATGAACAGCAAATTAACATGATGATGATGATGTACAAGATATATACATGATGATGTACAAGATACGCAAAGTGACACTAAATAACAAGTTAAGGTTATAAGGTCAACAGCTGTAAAACAATAAATATGTCAAACTAGCAGATGAATGTCTAAAGGTGTATTTTCTAATTGCGGGAAGTGACCGGGAATTTTCATTCTCTCCTCTCAGTTGCGGAGGGTGCTTGACCCTACATCCCCCTCAAACAACCCAATATCCCTTGCATTAAATTCAGTATTATAATATACTATTCTGCAAAAGAAATACACTAAAATACAGAGGATTTATAGTCCTTCTTGCTGAGAATACATATGTGAGGACTGAATGAGTTAGCATATGTAATGAGATAAAAATCCTATATCCCTGTTGAGTCCTAGGGAGGTTTTTGTTCCAAGTGTGATAACTTGTAATTCAGCAATTTCCCTTTCCATTCTGTTCCTGAAGCTCCTTTGTAATACAACAGCTACTTTGAGGTCCTGGAAGGTTAAAGTGTTCTCCTGCAGGTTTCTCAGTCTTGTGATTCCTGATGTCAGATTTGTGTCCATTTATCCTCTGGCACAGGGTTTGTCCTGTGTAGAGAACCGAAGGGCATTAAATTGGCATTTAATGGCATATACAACGTTAGAAGGTGAGCAAGTGAATGAGCCCCTGATGGGGTAGTTGATGTTGTTAGGTCCAGTGATTGTGTTGTCTGGGTATATGTGGCAGCAAAGTTGGCATCTGGGTTTATTGAAAGCTCTGGTTCCAGAGTCCATGTTCAAATGAGATGCTGCATTATTGTGGGTGAGGAGTTGTTTGAGATTGGGGGCTGTCTGTGTGCAAGAAAAGGTTCCTCCCCCACTACTTGTGAAAGAGAATGGTCATTATCCAGAAAAGGTTGTAAGTCGTCGATGATGTGTTGTGCAGTTTTGAGCTGAAAGCTATATGTGACCACTAGTGGTGCTCTCGTGTGTGTGTGTGTGTGTGTGTGTGTGTGTGTGAGAGAGAGAGAGAGAGAGAGAGAGAGAGAGAGATGTTTTTCCAAGCAGTTTCTAGCACAGGGCACAGATGAGAACGTCCCAGGTTAATCCTTGGCATTTTCAATTGAAGTGTCTTGTGTGCCAGGATCTTTCTGTGCTTGAGACCCCCTGGAGAGCTCCCACCATGCACAGCAGGGAACCCTTCCCTAGACGCACCAGCAATCTCATTTGGTAGAAAGCTGCTGTGCCGGTTTGTGTGGAGGGCTGGCATCTATGAGGTCCCAGGTTCAAGCCCAGGCATTTCCACTTAAATGGATCATGAACAGCAGGACTGGGGAAGATTTCTGCCTGAGACCCTGGATTGCTGCTACCAGAGTGGCTGGAAAGCTGTTTTTTGTCTTGTTTTAAATAAAGCAATCGCTGTCCTACGGGCCATGAGAGTGGCTGGCTTTGCGGTTGGTGCTGGAGCAGGACCAGCAGGATCCTCATTCGTATCACACACAATCAGCCTAGCCGACTTACAGTTGCCAACACCAGCAAAGGAAATTCCTGGAGATTTGGGGGTGGAGCCTAGGAATGGAGTGCAGCCGGGTTTAGTACCATAAAAGCTGGGTTTAGTACCACCTTCCAAAGGAGCCATTCCCTCCAGGGAAACTGATCTCTGTCATCTAGAGATCAGTTTTGATTCTGGGAGAACTCCAGGCCCCACCTGGAGGATGGCAACCGCAGGACTGGCTGACCCCTAGAGTCTCCCAAAGAGAAAAAAGAGGAGGGGCCCCTGGATCACAGCCCCATCTGCATCCTGGGTGGCAACAACTGCCTTTAGTTTTTTCCAAAACATGCCCATCTTTGCTTTCTGTGGCAGATGCTGGCTCTTCCAGAAGAGCTGTCTGCTGCCATGGTGTGTGAGGCACTACTACAGTGGAATTATAAAGCAGCTTCACACTGAGTCAGACCTTATAGCAGAGCAGTGGTTACTATGCTCTGGCAGGTAGCAGCACTCTGGGCCTCTCACCATAGGCGTCAACTACGGGGGGGCTCGAGGGCTTGAGCCACCCCTGAAATTTCCCGGGGGGGACTGAGCCCCCCCCAGAAAATGGAGTGCCCTCCGCCGCACCTCCCTGGGCCCTTCCTAGGGCTGCCGCCGCCTCTCTCTCTCCACCCCCCCCGGCCTGGCCACTCCGTCCCTCCCTCCGTCCGTCCAGGGGCCAGCTAAGCAAATGCCCTGGGTGGACAGAGGAAGGGACGGAAGCAGGAGTGGTCAGGCCGAGGGGGGGGCGGTGGTGGCGGGGACATGGTCCCGGCGCGCGCGCACAAGTAAGAGCCCCCGCCCTCCCCAGGATTTTTAAAACTCAACGCCCCTGGCTCTCACCCAGAGAAAGGGATTTCCTTGAGCTGGGAAGGAAGTGCCTCCTGCACCCAAAGCAGGGGCTCTGGTCGCCAGCTCATGATCACCTGTTTCCTAGGGAGAGGATCAGTTGGTGTGTCTCTTCTGGAGCAAAGTGGATGGAGGAGGCTGATCTGATGCTCACTTGATAAATGGCAAAGTCAAGGCAAAAGGCACAGATTTTAACGGTTAAAGAAGATGCTCACAAACCTTTTTTTAAAAAAAGGGTCTAGGTATTTTATAATGCTGTTCTGCTTTGCATGCAGAAGGTCCTAGGTTCAGTCCTTGGCACCTCCAGTTAGAAGGATCAGGTGATGGGAAAGACCTCTGCCTGAGACCCTGGGGAGTCACTGCCAGTCCAAATGGACAAGACTGACCTTGATGGACCCAGGGTCTGCTTCAGTAGAAGGCAGCTCCATATGTTCATGTATTTAATAAGTTGTTCCCCAGATTAAAAAAAAAACACGTTCCCCATTTTCTCTTAAATGTCAACATTTTGCAATCATCTCCAGCTAATTGGACTAATATTCAACAACCATAGTTTACACTGATAATCTCTGACACTTGGAAGGGTTCCTGGGATGCTACATTGCCTTTGGGTCCACCTACCTGGGGGGGGGGGGTGTGTGGTGGTTTCCCTGTGATTTAGTCACACTGTGACTGCAGGGAGGGTGGACTGGGGCCCTGGCACTGGAAAGGGAAGGCTTAACTTCCCCCTGCATTGATTGATGGACTGCAGATGTGGGCCGCTGGAAGCTCTGGTAGAGAAGAACATTTTCGTATCCTTATTGTCCTCTTTACCCATCCTTGATGCTTTTTGCAGTTAAATACATGTAACTGGGTCTGATAATTTATTTTTTGTTTTGTACACTTTTATTCCATCCTTCCTTCAGGTAGCTCAGGACAATGTACTTCCTTCTTCCTTCCTTTGCAGTATCCTCAGGACAATGACCCTGTGAGCATGACTAGCAAATGGGCACACAGTGAGCTTCCATGACAGAGGGTGGGGAATTAAAAGCTGGGACCCTAACCCAGATCCTAGAGCCCGTGTCACTTTCGCCATACGGTTGGCCCTGAGATACTATGCATTGAATGCAATAGAGAAATGGCATGGAGCTGGTAATGGCATGGCGTTAAGGACTAGTAGTCAGGCTGAGAGATGTAGGGACCTTAGCCTTTTTTTCCTTGACATGCTAGCTTTCTAGGAACAGGAAATGCCATTGTGTGGATAAACTCTGGGGCAAGCGATGCTCTGTATTCTTGGTGCTGGGAGGGCAACAGTGGGAGGGCTTCTAGTGGGCTGGCCCCACTGGTGGACCTCCTGAAGGCACCTTGTATTTTTGGCCACTGTGTGACACAGAGTGTTGGACTGGATGGGCCATTGGCCTGATCCAACACTGACTTCTCTTATGTTCTTAAGGTTCAGACAGGTGAGTTCTGAATTGCAATCTGAAAATTCCCTCCAGAGAGAAAACCAGCCTCTCAGGGAGCATGGTTCTAGAAAAGTTTTCTCCCTGAGGTATTCGTTTTCTATGTAGCAGGGAGTGGTTTGGCTGAAGAATATTCCATCCTACAAGTCCCCACTTGAAAGGGGTACAGCCTATACACAGATTGGCCACTTCAGAGAAAGTTATATCAATATTTTCAGCCCACAGAAACCTTCTCAAATAGGCGGCGGCGGGGGGGGGGGGGGGAGCTTGAAACCTGCCTCCGGTCTTCTTAAGTTCCTAGCAGAACGGTTTTCCAAGCCATGCCCAAAGGCTCAGGAAGACCCCCCCCCCCTCCCCGGCCTTGTTAGCGCCCCTTACCGGTGGTTCTCGGGAGTTTCCCTCCTCCGCTCGCGGGTTCCGCCACCGTCCTGGCGACCACCGCCCCCTGGTGTCCAGCGCGCAACCAAACCCTCCCCGGAGAAGCCCTGGGGCTATGGGCCGGGACACGTGTTGCGCCGGACCACCCACCTCGCCGTCGGCGCCGGCGGCCGTTTTTACGCAGCCTGCGGGAGGTGGCTGGTGGCCGGGCAATGCCGGGCATCGAGACGCCGGGCTCGGCGGGAGAGGGGCGTAGCGAGGCGGGCTGCAGACCGCGGCAGTAGAAGCGCACGAAATGCCGGGAGGCGGGCTGCGAGCGCCCCTGCTGCCCTCCAGACCTCGCTAGGCAGCGTGAGTGAGCCCGCCTCGCAGGGGGCGCCTGGAGCAAGGCACGGCTGGTCAAGCAGGCAGGCAGCCCGGCAGCCCTCATTGAGCAAGCCGGGCACGTCGGTGGAGGCAAAGTGGGGGAGACCGACGACGCCATACGCGGGCTGAGCAGCCGGGAGGGACGGATGCGAGAGACCCAGGGAAGAAGATGGCGTATATCCAGGTAGGGCTGAGCGAGGGCCGAGAGCTGGGCAGGGCAGGGGCGCTTAGCTGGCGGCCGGGGTGGGGGGCGGGCAGTAGCCCAGGCTGTGGCGATGTCTGACTCCGGAGCCCAGTCGGCTCGGCTTCTGCCTTCCGCGAGAAACTTAGGCGAGCAGAGTTGAGCGACTGACTTTACTCCCTGGTGCAAGATCCAACCTGTAGCAGCGCTCCTTCTTTTCAGGGGGCCGGGCTAGATCGGGTTTTTTGGTTTGTTTGGGGTTTTTTGCTGCAATTATCTATACAGTCCTTTTATTGACTCGGATCAGCCGTGTTTGTTGGCTTTGCCGGCAAGCGCCTCGCGGGTTAATGGGGCCGCTGCAAAAAATGGGCTGGGAAGAAATTGGATCTCTGTGTCATTATCGCGAAAGTGAGCGGTGCGCGCGGGAGAAAACGGGAGAGGCTTGCAGGATGCAAATAGGTGTAAACAACTGTTTGGCATGCAGGAGGAGTGGCCCGGGGGGGGGGGGGTTCTTGCCCATCTTTCCAGTCGGTGTGGGTGATTCTGTGTGCTGGGTGTTGCCCCCAACCCCGGATGTGACCGGCAACATCGAGGAGGGTAAGCATGCATGTTTGCAGAAACCTCCATGAAAGGAAAATGAGAAACATTAAAGAGTGCAGGATTTGCACTAAGGGCTCTAAGAAAAATGGATCGACAGTTTGGCAGGAGTCGCTTGGGCAAGTTGTCTTTTTTCTTTTTCTTTTGCCCCATTATGTGTGTGCCAAATGTTGATGCCACCCCTGGGCTAGAATGATGAGAGGACTTCAGTGCATGTAACAGACATCCAGCCTGTGCGTGTCATTTGGGGAAACATGGAGGGAGGCAGGCCCGCGTAGTCCGAACCTTGCACCTCATGTTGGCCCACCAGAATGCCATTTGAGAAGCCTACAAGCTTTTCCCCCAAGGCAATACCAGTAACTGTTAAGCCTCTGAGCATGGAGGTGTGGTTGGGGCATCAAGGACAACAGCTGTTGATAGACCTCCTCTGTGAATCAATGGAATCCCCTTCTTTGGCCAGTGATCAGCTTAGTAGTCGTCACTGTATCCTGTGGCAGTGAGTTCCATAAGTTAATCATGTACAGAACAAATTGTAGTAATAAGTACTTTTGTAGCACCTGGTACACATGGTTTGGTTATAATCCTTAAAACAGCCTTGTAGGATAGGTTGCTGTTAGTGCCCTTTGGAGGCAGAGTGAGAGTGAGCAAAGTTCCTAGCAGAGGAATGATTCCAACCGGGGACTAGTTGGTCTCTAGTTCCCCCCTTGAGCTCCGGTGCCCCGGGGGCTTCATCAGAGTCCTGCAGCTTCTCTTCAGCCCCATCGCCGGCCCTGCTCTTCTGATTGCTTGCCTTTTAGAATTAAGAAGCCAAAGGACGTCTGGGGAGCAACAAAGAGCCAGTATAAGAAAGCTCGTCTGCATAACTGGAATTGTACAGCTGAACATTACTGATGATTGGCATGCTGATTAATAACATTTCTGCAGCCCCGACAGGAGCCTTTCAGTTGGAAGGGGCCCACAGGACGGCTCACCATAAGCCACAGAAGCAGCCTGCAGCATAAACCTGTCCGTGGCTGGCACGTGGGTTCCTGGCACCTGTTCCCCTCCGTCCTTTCCCTCTCTGTGCAGCATCTCAAAGAAGCCCTTTAGTCCCACAACAATCTTTGCCTGCCATTCCCGTCGCATACCGATGATTCTAGCATTCCACCGACTCCTCCAGTATACCTTGACGTAAAGGTTTCTTTTTAAAAAAACAGCTGTTCCCCCGCAGAGCCCTGTCGCAGAGGCTCCACTGGCTGGATCAGGACGGATCCTGGCCTGCTGGCCTCTGAAACCTGTAGCCAGGAGTTGACCTTCAAGCAGCCGTGACTCATGCACATTCAAAGATTGCCAGATCAAAATTTCAGACTCGACAGATGTTACAACCCAGACTCTGCTTGGAACTCCTGGTAGCTTAACCAGATGAATCACACACACACACAGACACACACCCCTCCCTAGACTCCTGTTCAAAATGTATCTGCCCTTTCTTCCTATCACATGTCTAGTCCTCCAAGGATCTTAGGTGTACATGATTCTCACCTTCTCCATTTTGCCTTCACAACAACCCTGTGAGGTAGGTTAGGCTGAGAGTGAGTGTGACTGGCCCATAGTCACCCCCTGAGCTTTATGACCAAGCGGAGATTTGATCCCCAGATCTAATCTGGCACACTAACCAGTGCACCGCTCTGAAATATATATATAAATACACAGGGGAACCCAGGTGGGAGAAGCCAAATAATACATATTTCATTTAACCATCATGGTTACTAACTATTGATAGACCTGTCAGTAATGCCATCCTAGCCTAGTGGCCATCATTACATCACATAGCAGTATGTTTGACATGTTCATTCTGGGTATAATAATTTTACGAGTAGTCTGTAGAATAGACGGTTCCCATTCCATCTCTGTGTCCTACTTGGTCATACAGATGAGGCAGGCTGCTAAGTTGGGGGCAGAGTGTTTCTGCCCCCCCATCCTTTTTGCAAGGGCTCTCGGTTCCCCGTGTGGCACCAGAGTTTGCCCTCCCTGACTCCTCCCTCACTGTGAGATGGCTGCTGCAGATGGATAAAGGGACGAGAGGGGCCCTGGCTCAGTGGCAGAAGGTCTGCTTGGCATACGGAAGGTCCCAGGTTCAATCTCCACCTTTTCCAGTTGAGAGGACCGTGTGATGTGGAAGCCCTCTGCCTGAGACCATGGAGAGCTACTGCCTGACTGAGTAGACCAGACTGTCCTTGATGGACTTGGAGTCTGATTCGCTCTGAGGCAGCTTTGTGTGCTCACAGAATGGGACCGGGCTGTCTCCTGCTGCCCCATGTGCGTGGGGGCGAGCTGTGGCTCATTAGCGGTGCATTGGCTTTGTGAGGAAGGTCATTAAAGGATCTCAAGTACCAGCTGCAGGGGAGAAGAGCTTTCTTTGCCTGCGAACCTGGAGTCTCCTGCCCATTGCACCAGAGATGACTGAACTGCTGAGACCTGGTTGTGTCTGGTGCCTTGTAGACAGGATTGGAGGGGGGGGAAGGCCTCACAACAACCCTGTGAGGTAGGTCAGGCAAAGAGAGAGTGATTTGCCAAAGGTCACTCCAGCAAGCCTCCGTGGCAAGGGGAAGATTTGGAGCTGGGTCTCCAAGAGCCTAGTCCGACATGCAAGTCTCAGTTATCACAGGCCTCCCCTTTTTTCAGATTGCTGCCACCGCCAGGATCAGCGCTGCAAATGCTGAAAGGATGCTGGTGTTCCGGGAAGGGGGGGGGGCGGTACCCCTGCCCATTTCCTAGGCCACTGGATTATGAGCTTGTGGGAAAGAATGGGAGGCGTCCCGATCACCATATCGAATCAGCACATCAAAAGTCTGTCAGCCCTCACGCGTCAAAGTTTCTCCAGGACTGCTCTGTGCTTAAATATGTTATCCTAAAATACAGCTATGAGAGGCCAAGAGCTGCAGGCCATTCAAACGCCTTCATATCTCACTGAGCAGAAGAAAACGTTGACCCTTCTTCCTTTAACTGCTCTGGTGGCTGCTATAGGAAATGGCCCTGTGGAAATTTTCGGAATGGGGAAAGACAGAAGAACGTTCAAGAAACTGAGCAGTATATAAAATATCAGTTGTCTCTGGAAATCTGCCTTTTCCCAACCCCCGGGGTCTGTCTGTCTTAAGGATGTAAGAAGAACCTTACCAGATCAGACCAGGGGTCCGTCCCGTCCAGCACCCTGTTTCCCAGATTGGCTAGCCAGTTGCTCTAGAGGACCCATAAATAGGGCAAAGAGGCCTTTCCCTGCTGTTGTCTCCTAGCACTGGAGGTCAGAGGTTCCCTTTGGTTGCCGTGGCCAGTAGCTGTAGGCAGTCCGACTGATCCGTGAATCTGTCTAACCCTCTTTGAAAGCTTCTTGTTTCTTGTTGCCCTTTGCTTTGTGGGTCCCAAGCAACTGTTTGTGTTTCTCTCCTGGCTTGACAGATTTCTAAGGCACTGCCAATTGACTGCGTTTGCTTTCTCTCTTGTGCTTGAAATCTGCCCTCATTACCAGCTCCCAGCAGTGCTAGGGACTGCTCTTCCGTTTCAAGGGCTCAGTCCACAGACCTCTTTTCTTGCACATCAGATATCATTGTTGCTTAGTCCTCCTTTGAGAAGCATGGAAACGGGTCCTTGAAGGACCGCCCTTTTTCTCTGTGCCCACTGCCAGGTGCTGACTAGAACGGGGGCTTTTCAGTGGTGGCCCCTTGCCTTTGGAATGCCATCCCACTTGAGGCTCCTCCATACTTTTCTTTAGGCACCAAAATGGGACATGTCTTTTTGGCCGGAGGGGCCAGAGCAGCACCATTTTCTTATTACCACAGAGAGGCTCTGGCGTGTTCCTTTGAAAGATTCCCTTTTTCTTTTTAAGGATACAGATAAGCCGAGAGGTCAGGGTTGGGGCCTGTGCTCTGAAATCTATTGTAAGAATGAACTACAATCGAAATGGCGAATCACTTTACAGTTCTTGATGAAAAGCCAGTTCCCCCACCTGCCAGCATTCACAACAGTTCCTTGTGACTGGCAGGCCAGTTCCGTTTGGGATGAGAAGGGCATGCCCTTCGGTAAAGGAAACCCTTTTGCATCCACAGCACTGAGCTATTCGCAACCATCTCCTCTTTGTGTGCCCCCTATAATTACAGTGTGCCTTTTCCCTCCTGGCCAGATAGAGAGAGCTTCTAGCCATCCAGAGGTCAGAAGAGGCGTTCAGTGGCTGAGGCTGAGGCGACTTGGAAGAAAGAGCTTTCCTTAGTCAAGCTGCTTGTTGGTCTGGTGGTCTCTGGGCTCGTTTGGGGAAGAAATCAGTGGGTAGCCTCTTGGCTGTGTGATGAGTCATCCCTTGAATTACCTCCCAATATATCCTTAATGATGCCAGAACTCAAGAAATATATTAACCAGGCTTGCTTGCCGTGTTGCCATTCCTTGTGCTCGGGGGGACAGATGATGCATTTAGCACATGCGCTCCTAAGCCTGGAAAACAGTTGTGAGAGTCAGCCTTCATTCTTTGTGATGCAGGGACTAGATCAGCTAATTTAGCAACAGATGCTACCTCATTTCAGCTTCCTGCAGCATCTGTTGCTCATACCAAGGCTGAGAGTGGTAAGTGATGAAGCAGCCTTACTGCGCATGTGTATTCCAGAGGCCTAAGGGATGCCACCAAATGTTGCAGCCTCATTGTTTTGGTGCAGGGTTCCGTTCATGCAGACAGAAGCATAATTTAGGTAAGCTACTAGTTAGTTTATGAAAACAGGGTTCAGCTCACAGTCAATCACTCAAATCCTAGTTTGCCTTGACAAATAAACTAGTATCATTTTCTTCACTCTGTGGCCTAGAAGAACATTGCCAAAGAACAAGGCAGGATGACAACAGAATTAAGCCAGCATGCCACATTCATACATCATACGAAACCATTGTTAAGACTAAGTGTGTTTAATAAACCTGTTTCAGATCTAGGCATCAGGTGTGGGTCCGATGGACCCTAGTGAACCAGAGGTAGTGGAGTGGGCACATGCAGACAATGACACTAACCATAGTTTAATTAAGCCCTGGTTCCATGCGCTGTTTGAACTGAGCCATTAAATCTGGATTCTGTTTTCCTTTGGGCAAACAAAATCTTTATTTTTGTGCCATTTATTTTTCTGTGCTGAGGTTTCCCCATTATATCTTCACAATTGTTAATGTGTTTGTATCTGTGCCATAAAAAGGTGTAAAACAAACAGATCAGGAACTGCATTCAAGGCAAATGAATGGAATGAAAGGCTCACAAAGGCACACAAAAACAGGGGGGGGGAATCTTTCCTATCTATACCGTCTGTTCCTCTATCGATGGAGCACGTGCTTTGCTTGGAGAGGGCCTCAGTCTTTCACGGGAAGTCTGGGCCGCACTTTTGTCAACAGTCATGAGAGCTAGAAACTTGGCTTTTTTTAAGCACAAAGGATTAAAGCCCAATCTCATGCCAGCTACAATACTGAACAGGGACATGAAAAACTCTGATGTTTAAGTGATTGGTTAAGTGGCTCTGGCCACCTTTCCAACATGGAGGGAGTGCCCATAGCTCAGTGGGAGAGCACAAAGGAGCCGAAGCCCCCAGGCTTCATCTCCAGTATCTTCAGCAGGTGCTAGCAAAAACCCCTTGCTGTGTGCAACTCTGGGGAGCTGCTGCTGACCAGAGGGGGCAGCGCAGGAACAGACAGGTGTTTGATTTATTGTGAGGCAGCCCCAAAACTCTGACTCTTGGGAAAGGGGAGACAGTGTGCCCGGGGGCATGCCTTCCTCAGCCCAAAAGTGGCACTCACAGCTGAATGTGAACCATGCGCTTATGGAGAGAATCCACTCATTTCAATGGAATCTGCTTCCGTGAAGCCTCAAAGGCCCTCAGTTCTGTTAGGAAGACAGAGAGTAGGGAACTAAAAAGAGGGCCCGGGGGGGGGGGGGGGAAGTGCGGCGAGGATATGAAATGGCAGCCTGTTGAGGAAAATGAACAGATGAAACCGACAAAAAAACCCTCCCCCCCATTCCATTATCTTTTTTTTCAAAGACGCAGGACAATCAGAGCAGGGTGCAGCAGCAGTGTCTTGCTAGGAATCAAAGACCTGGCCAAGGGCTTGAAAGGCAGGTGTTTGGGGGGTCACTGGAGAGCTTTGCTAAAGTGGTCTTGTCTTTTTCGTTTTCTTTCCCTTTGCTTCGGCGTGGATATCTAAAAGGACAGTTGGAACCAATAAATGAGGTGAGTTAATCTGATGATTCATTCCTCCCGCTCTTGTCTGTCCCCATGCTCAGGGAGACGGTCGTGCATTTTAGACTGCTTTACTTTCTGTGGTACATTGGGGATTTTTTTGGTGTATGTGTTAGGGGTGTTTTGTTTGTTTGTTTGTTTGTTACGGCATTTGTCAGCACCCACTGCTTCTTTGTAGACCATGAACATTTTGGCTGATTAAAGACAAGTCTGCTTAAAATATAATGCAAATGCGTAAATATGTATTAAAATGGATATTAAAAAGATTTATTCTGTTCACTTAAAATATAATGTTGAATCTGCATGAGTGTGCATAATTCCCTGCAATATCAGGTATTCTGTACCTGGATTCCCTGGTGACTTCGTTTCTGTTTAAAACAAAAAGTCACTAGTCCTCATATTTCAAAGGTTATCTGCATACTTGCAGACTGTTGCCACACACTGGATTAAATTCGACCAGTTTTTCTGCTTGATCTTACCATATGTGCCGGCTCACTGCAGTCTGCATCATGTACGGCTTTTATCCATGCAAGTCCCACAGTTTCCAGCAAAGGATTTTTGATGACCAAAACACGCCAGTACAGATCCTTGATTAAAACCGGTGTGCCTCTGCTGTACCCTGTTGGCAGCTCACTCAGCTCCCGGGGGCCTTGGAATACATCTTCCTAATTCACCTCTCTTGGCAGCTCTGTAGCTGCGATGTCCCAGTAGGTACCTTAAATTTCCTTATCTCATATCCGTGGGATGAACTTAGTACTAGACCTACTTCTACAAAAGGAATGAGTGAACCCAGCACACACGAATCAATCAGTCTAGCAGTCTGCAGCGTAAGACCACTGAGTGCTATTTTTGCCAGCAATTGATGGGTTATAATTGTGCTTTTTCTGGTTTCCAACGGCCTCAGGGCCTGTTGTCTAGAATCTCGGATCTCTTGCTGTGCAGATGGACTTGCAGGAATTGTTGTCAGAAGTGTTACGACTGTAGCTGCTGCCAGTCGAGCGAAGATGAAGTGGAAATCCTGGGGCCTTTTCCAGCACAGACACCTCCTTGGCTGTAAGTTTTGGATGACCCCTGTCTCCCCCACCCCCTCCGGCTACTCCAGGCTGATTCATATTGGTTTTCCTGCCTTCAGGCGTGAACGTCAGAAGAGCCCTGGTGGATCCTATCAGGGTACCCACCTTGTCCAGCATCCCGGTTCACACAGTGGCCGAGCAGTTCCCTGGAGGGTCAGCGAACAAGAGGTCCCCTGATGTTGCCTCCTAGCACTGGTGTTTAGAGGTGGACAGCCTCTGCATGCGGAGGTTCCATTTAGTCACCATGGCTAGCAGCCATTGATGGACCTCTCCTCCTTGTGGAAACAGGCCCTATTTATCAGTGAAAATGTAACCCTAGGACCAGATGTGATTGCATTGTTATGGGCTTGTCCTGTGCTTCACGGAAGGGCCATGGCTCAGTGGCAGAGCATCTGCTTGGCATGCAGAAGATCCCAGGTTCATGCAGTTCTCAGGTTCGTGAAGGTCCCTTGGCATGCAGAAGGTCCCAGGTTCAATCCCCAGCATCTCCAGGTAAAGGATCTGGCAGGAGGTGATGGGAAAGACCCTCTGCCTGAGACCCTGGAGACCCAGTCAGAGTAGTCAAAGGGTGTGATTCTTTGGAGGGAAGCTTCAGGTGTTCGCTTATTGGGCCATTAACTTATGTGAATAGGTCTGCTCCTATTTTTAATCAACTGTCTATTGCTACCTTTCCTCGTCTCCTCCAGAGCCCCAGGAAGACCAAAAACATAGCTGGTAGCCTGGCTGGCGGATGGTGTGGTGGGGCCCTCCCTCCGCCAACAGGAGCACCAACTGTCTTTACATTGAAGAGACATGAAATCAGTGGCCCAATATCCTCTGCACCTCAGAGGCATAGAAGAAGAAGAGATTGGATTTATACCCCACCCTTCACTACCCAAGGGAGTCTCAGAGCGGCTTACAAACTCCTTTCCCTTCCCCTCCCTACAACAGACACCCTGTGAGGTAGGTGGGGCTGAGAGAGCTCTGAGACAACTATCCTTGAGAGAACAGCTGGTAGAGAGCTATGGCTTGCCCAAGGTCATCCAGCAGGTGCAAGTGGAGGAATGGGGAATCAAACCCAGTTCTCCCAGATTAGAGTCCGCGCACTTAACCACTACACTAAACTGGCATAGGTTTCTGCAAACTGGAGGTGGGAAGGAGGGGGAAAAAGTTATCCTGCAAACCAGAGAACTGGAAACAGCCATTGCATAAATGTCCATTGAGGCAGACCTTAGGCACCCAGTGTTTTTGCACCTCTGGACACCTTGGGGAATTTTGAGGGAGCCAAACCCAGACTGGCTGCGTCGAGAGGTGGAGCCAAGCACAACACCTTCCTCCTCACTTTGCAAAAGAATCACATGGCAACCATGCTGAACACCGTGAGGCTGCCTTGTTTAGACTCTGCCCATTAGCCCGTCAAGGTTGGTGGCCTGTACTTTGGTTGGCAGCATGGTCTGGCCAATGAGAGGACAGCAAGCCTGAAAAAGAAAGGGATGGGCTTTCATTGCCCCTGAACACTCTTCCCCTCCCCGCAACAGCCCAGCCCTCTGGATCCTAATATTAGATCAAAGTTCCCTTTCTGCTTTGCAAAAGAAGCTAATGGTAACAGGTAGTGAGTCCTGAAAGGGAAAAGGAGCCACGCACTAACCGCTGACCAGTCCCCCCAGATCCTCATTTGAATGAGGGGAGCCAGTAGCAAGGCCTGCCATACAGTGGCCCTCCCTGCTTTCTCAAAAGCTGGGTGGGCAGTGTTCCCTCTCAGCTGAGTTAGTGTGAGCAAGCTCAGTTTTTTAGCCTCCGACTCACACATTTTTGTTCTGGCTCAGGAAGGATGGCTCCAGAGCAAACTGATTTATGCAGTAGCCAAGTCGCCCACACTCAACTTTAATGGCAGGAGCTCACAAAGTAGAATTCCTGATCACAAGACTCCACAGCTTAGAGGGATCATTGGTGGGCACCCCACCAGGGAACCCTGAAATAGACAGATGTAGGTAAACAATCATGGAACAGTAAATAACATGTGGCTCAACCCATAGTTGGACCTAAACACTCTGAATTTCATCCACATCATGTGATGTGAGCCCAGCAATATTTCTCCCTTCCTGTTTTTGTTTTTTTTTAAATGCTGTGCAAAGCTGAGGCCAGGTCTGTCTTGCTCTGGCAAATCTAATTATGTTGACTTAACACACCTGGCAACAACACCTTCCTGTCTTTCCCTCTCTAGTATTTGCTTTCCAGCCTTGTTGGAGGGAGGGAAAAAATCTCAAAGAGCAACAGGGGTTTATTGGCTTTGCATATTATGAAATGTCCGACACAGACAGTCAAAAATAAATGTTTCATGCTCTGAGAGATTACACGGAAATCAGAGTTCAGGTTCTTCTTCATGGTGTTCCTAATTAATCAATTATAAAATGGGGGGGCTGTTCTAAGTATAGCTAAGATTTATAGTTTGGGAAGAAACCCAGATAGTGGTTCACCATCAATGACCTCTTGACAAATGGCTGTTTTGTTTTTTGCTTTAGTGCATTATTAGAATATCTTATGGCTCCTCTTGGCTTAGTCAGTTTGGGCATACTGCTGTTGTTTTTTGCTCAGTAGTAACAGAATGCGTGTCTTGAGCTTGGCCCCCGGCACCTCCGAGGGAAAGGCTCTCTTAAGAGCTGCTGCCAGCCATAACAGGTGATATTGGGACATGATGGACCAATGGTCTGACTTGGCAGATTTCTTCCTTTGTAAACTTGATGGCAAAGAGCTGTTGCTTTTTCTCAGCTTTCAGAGGGGTAGACTGATTCACAAAGGTGTAGGTTTCTTGTTGTTATTAGTAATAACAAGGTGGGGACCCGCAATACTCGCGGGGGGGGAGAGAAGGAGCTCGCCCCCTACCCCCTTCCCCCCCCAAGAGTCTCACCGGGCCCGCCGCTCGCCCCCTTCCCCCCCCAAGAGTCCCGCCGGGCCCGCCGCTCGCCCCCTTCCCCCCCCAAGAGTCCCGCCGGGACCGCCGCTCGCCCCCTCCCCCCCCCCAAGAGTCCCGCCGGGACCGCCGCTTGCCCCCCCCCAAGAGTCCCGCCGGGCCCGCCGCTCGCCCCCTTCCCCCCCAAGAGTCCCGCCGGGACCGCCACTCGCCCCCTTCCCCCCCAAGAGTCCCGCCGGGCCCGCCGCTCGCCCCCTTCCCCCCCCAAGAGTCCCGCCGGGCCCGCCGCTCGCCCCCTTCCCCCCCAAGAGTCCCGCCGGGCCCGCCGCTCGCCCCCTTCCCCCCCAAGAGTCCCGCCGGGCCCGCCGCTCGCCCCCTTCCCCCCCAAGAGTCCCGCCGGGCCCGTCGCTCGCCCCCTTCCCCCCCCAAGAGTCCCGCCGGGCCCGCCGCTCGCCCCCTTCCCCCCCCAAGAGTCCCGCCGGGCCCGCCGCTCGCCCCCTTCCCCCCCCAAGAGTCCCGCCGGGCCCGCCGCTCGCCCCCTTCCCCCCCCAAAGAGTCCCGCTGGGGCTGCCGCTCGCCCCCTTCCCCCCCCAAGAGTCCCGCCGGGCCTCGCCGGGCCCGTCGCTCGCCCCCTTCCCCCACCCCCCCACCCAAAGAGTCCCGGTGGGCTTTGCCGGGCCCGCCGCTCGCCCCCTTCCCCCCCCAAAGAGTCCTGGCGGGCTTCGCCGGGCCCGCCGCTCGCCCCCTTCCCCCACCCACCCTTTCCCCACACCCCCCCTAAGAGTCCCGGCGGGCCTCGCCAGGCCTGCCGCTCCCCCCCCCCCCCCGGCCGTGGCAGTTTGTAGAGCGTTCCCTGCGCATGCGCAGGGGACGCTCTTTTACTTTTCGGGGGATTTAAATATCCCCCGAAAAGTTTTTTAAAGTTTTCGGATTTTTCTGCAAGCGGGGGGGTCACCCCCCACCTGCAGAACCCCCCCTCTGCCCTCCAAGTGCCCCCCCCCACGCGGATTTAGGTCTCCGCACGGGGGTGGGCCACTTGGCTATTAGATATATAGATATTAATGCTGTCTTGCAATCTAAATACTGGGAAAATGGGGAAATCGCAAGATGTCGCATGTTTGGAGGGTAGTTAATTGTTGGGGGAAACCCGCAACCAGTTGACAATTTTCCTGAGGTGTACAGAATTTCCAAGGTGTTTTCTTCTCAACAGGGTAAGCAGTCGAAGTGATGAGAAAGATGGAGATTCTGACAACACGACAACGAGCGAACCTCCCCCGACGCCTCAGGAAAGAAGGAGGTCCTCTTCAGATACGTCTAAGTCCACTTACAGTCTCGCAAGGCGGATTTCAAGTAAGACTGGCTCCCGTTTGGTGTGGTTGTGGAACAGAGCAGCCCAGTTTCCTGTTTCTGAGGCAGAAGGGGCAGACAAGATGGGACAAGGTGTAGCCGGGGGCGGGGGGGGGGGCTCTGGGTGGTCAAGGGAGGGGAATGGCAGCCATTTTAAAAGCAAGCAGAGGACAGCCTCTGTTAAAGCCCCGAGTGGCTTTACCAGCTTTGACTGGTTAGCCAGCTGTGGCCTTTCCTAGACAGAAAAGATGTGGCCACTGTGGTACATGCTCTGGTTACATCCAGAATAGAGTACTGCCAATGCCCTCTGAGTGGGGCTGCCCTTGACACGCGTTCAGAAACTTCAGTTGGTGCAGAATGCTGTGGGCAGGGTGTTGAGACTGGAGTGGGTCGTAGGTTATATCACTTCAATCTTGGCCCAGTACACTGGCTTCCAGTTTGTTTCTGGGGACGATTCAAGGTGCTGGTCGTCTTGACCTTCAAAGTGCTTAAATAATTACTCTCAGCATTCCACAATTAAGGTTATACCTGCCCATCATTCTCCAATTTTTATATATTTATTTCCTTCAGTGTGTGTCCCGTCCTCCCCCCCCCCCCCAGAATTAAATCCAAATGAATGGTAACCATATAAACTAAGCTTGTTATTCTTGTTTGTCAAACGTCTTCATTATGCTGTATGCTAATTTGTTGCTCACCCTCTGCCGCTGTGTCTGGACTGGTAACTTCCATTTCAGTGTAGCTGAAGAAGTGTGTTTGCGTGCACACGAAAGCTTATACCCAGAATAAAACTGTGTTAGTCTTAAAGGTGCCAGAGGAATCAAACGTTGTCCTACATGGTTTGGGACCAGCACACCTGAAGGACCAATCTAATTCCTTATGAACCTGCCCAACCAGGCAGGAAGGGTTGCCTCAGTGCTTAGTTCTAACATGCCCAGGGGAATGCTGATTGCCACTTTGGGGTCAGGAAGCAGTTTTTCCCCAGGCCAGTTTGGCCAGGGATCCTGGAGGTTTTTTGTCATCTTCCGGGTGTGGAACACCAGTCACTGCGGGTGTGGAGGGGGAGGTATTTGTGAATTTCCTGCATTGTGGAGGGGGTTGGACTAGATGACCCTGGAGGTCCCTTCCAACTCTATGAGTCTATGATTCCTGTTATCTTTGGAGGCCCTGCTTCGAGTGCCCCCGCTGACTGAGATTAGGCAAGTGGCAACCCAGGACAGGGCCTTGGTCATGGCACCAAAGCTCTAGAACTCTCTCCCGAGGGAGATTCGTCTGCCCCCTTCTGTTGCCATCTTTTGCCAGGGGGTGAAGACTTCCTTGTTTTATTTGGCATTCCCTTAATAAGTCTCTCCTTCCTAATGAATGTTTTGCATGTGGTTTGTTTTTTAAGCTCTTTTAAACGTTGTTTTAATGAGGTATGTTTGGGAGGTGGGTTTATTTTAATGGTTTTATAATGTGGACAGGATCCTGGCAGCTGTAAAGCCCACCATGTGCCCCCTAGATCCCTGCCCTGTCGTGGCTGGTTAAAGCCTGCCCTGTCGTGGCTGGTTAAAGCCTGTGGTAATGAGGTATGGACCCCCCTGAGGAAGATTATCAACAGGGACCTTCCCAGGGGGGGCTGAAGGAGACGGTGGTCCGTCCTCTCCTCAAAAAAACATCTTTGGATGCTTTGATCCTTATTAACTATTGCCCAGTGTCCAATCTACGGTTCTTGGGTAAGGTAGTGGTGACACAGTGCAGGCTTTCCTGGAGGATGCTAATACCCTGGATCCCTATGAGTCTGGTTTTCGCCCTGCCCATGGGACGGAGACAGTGTTTGCCGCCTGGGTGGATGATCTCCGGAGACACCTGGATCGAGGCATATCGGCGCTGCTGATACTTCTTGATCTGTCAGCGGCATTCGATGTGGTTGACTATGATCTGTTGACCCACTGCCTCCTGATGTGGGGATAAGGGGGCTCACCTAGCAGTGGCCGACCTCCCTTCTCCAAGGTCAAGGTCAGGAGGTGATTTGGGGGGGGAGTTATCTCAGCAACACCCACTGGAATGTGTTGTGACGCACGGAGTGATTCTCTCCCCAATGTTGTTTAATATCTGGATGTGCCCTCCTCGCTCAGATTGTCCAGAGGTACGGGCTGGGTTGTCACTGATATGCTGATGACATCCAGCTCTATCTGCTGATGGGTGGCCACCTGGGCTGTGCCCCAGAAAATCTGGACAGGGCGTTACAAGCCATGGCTGGATAGTTACAACAGAGCCGACTGAAATTGAATCCATCAAAGTTGGAGGTCCTGCACCTGGGTCATGGGGGAACTGGGTATTGGGTATTAGGCTCCCAACCTTCGACGGGGCCCCATTGGTGCTGGTGTTGAAGGTGAAGAGCCGGGGGGGGGGGTGTTCCTGGATGTCTCACTTCCGGATGACGCCATCACACTGGGCATTTGCCCAGCTGGTCCCCGGAGGGAGGGAGAGGGAAGGAGGCAGGAGTGGCCAGGCGGGGGGTGGGGGAGAGGCAGCGGCGGGCGGGCGGGCCTAGGAAGGGCCCGGGGAGATGCAGCGGCGGGCATTCCGTTTTGCTCTGGAGGGGGCTCAGTCCCTGCTGGGAAATTTGGGGGGGGGCTCGAGCCCCCCTGTAGTTGACGCCTATGTGCCTATTGAGTACCGGGTCTGTTTCAAGGTGCTGGTGCTTTCCTTCAGAGCCCTATAGTGCCAGGGGACTGCATATCTTTGAAACTGCCTCTCCCCTTATGAGCCTTTGATTGGCAAACCAGTATCTCCTGGTGGTCCCCGGCTTCAGAGCTGTCCATCTTGCCTTGGGTCCTGGGCCCTACCTGGTGGAATGAGCCCTACTTGGTGGTCTGCAGGGCCTGCAAGATGGAGCTCTTCCGCCAGGCTTTTAGCTGAGGCAGTTGGCGTCCACACTTTATTGGGCCTTTCCTCCAGTGCTCCAGTGAGTCAAATCTGAATAACCACTTGGAACCCCCAACTACCTCATCTGTTGAGGCCTCTGATTAGAGACTCTGTATATTTTATTTGATGTATTTTCATTGGTTTTTAACTGTTTTTGTATACTATGTATGATGTATGTATGATGGAACGCGCCCTGAGTGGGGAGGGTGGGATATAAATCTAATAAAATAAATAATCAGTTGTAATTTTATCATGTATGTTTTGAATTGTTAGCTGCCTTGGTGTCCCTTGTAAGGGGCAGAAGGCAGGATATAGGTTTTGTAAACAAATAAAGTAATTTTTTACTTTTCCCCCCTGAAGGGCTAGATAAAGTTGATTCCTTGAAACTAACCGTGTTCTGCAACCCCAGTTCTCAAAGCAATTCTTCCGGTCCAAGCTATGTGTTCCATGGAAGATAACATGTTCAGATCCCCAGATGTGTAGCTTAGTTGTAGAAAGAAGTCAGAGGGGCGGGAGGGCTCTGATGTGAATTGGGGGCTGGGGCATGGGGGGGTTAATTAAGGTACCGGCTGGATCTTAGGAATGACTTTTTGACAGTAAGAGTTGTGCAACTGAGGAATCAGCTGCCTGGGTGGGGGGAGCTCCCCCTCACTGGCAGTCTTGAAGCAGCGGCTGGACAAACCCATGTCAGGGAGGCTCTAGGCTGATCCTGCATTGAGCAGGGGGGGTTGGGCTACATGGCCTGGATGGCTCCTTCCAGCTCTGTGATTCTATTCTAGTTAAAAAGGCTGTTCCTTTTTGAAAAGTCTTCTAGGATACTGTATCCAAATAACTGTGATATTATCATCCCATTCCCTTCTTCTGCTCCCTTCTCAAGGGGGACAAGGTATCTGTAATTTAATAAATAAGTTTATACCCTGCTTTAAATGAAGGCAGCTCACAACATCATTCTCCCTGTCTTCGTTTTATTTATGCAACAACAACTCTGTGAAGCAGGCTGGCCTGGTTAAAGCACAGCAGAGATTCTAACCGGGGTCGTCAAGTTCCTAGTCCGATCTCCTTCCCACTAACTTTGTTGGGGGACCCCCTAGTCCTACAAGAGGGGGGGGGGAATCTACTGCCCTTCCACTGTGTCTAATTGTGAACGTTTCTGTTGTTGCCCTCCTCAGTGATAATGATACACCTTTCCTTAGAGAGTGGTTGTATAAAATGTTAATATAGCATGAAAGCACTTGGAAAATGATCTAGGAGCACCGTGAGTTGTTCTGGTGTCTAAAACTGTCCTGATATTTGTCGTTTGGTCCTCTTGCGCAGATCTGGAGCTGAGGCGGCCGAGTTCCCCGTTAATTGACATTAAACCGATTGAGTTCGGAATTTTAGGAGCAAAAAAAGAAATAGTTCAGCCTTCCATTTTGAGGAAACCCTACACTTCAGACGACTATTTCAGGAAGTTTGAGCCCAGACTCTATTCCCTTGACTCGAACAGCGAGGATGTGGATTGTCTGACAGATGAGGAGATCTTAGCCAAGTACCAGCTGGGCATGCTGCATTTTAGTGCTCAGTATGACCTCCTGCACAACTACCTAATTGTCAGGGTCATTGAGGGAAAGGATCTGCCGCCTCCTATTTCCTACGATGGCTCCAGGCAGGACATGGCTCATTCAAACCCTTACGTGAAGATCTGCCTCCTTCCGGACCAGAAGAACTCCAAGCAGACGGGAGTTAAGCGCAAAACCCAAAACCCCGTCTTTGAGGAGAGGTACACCTTTGACATCCCATTTTTGGAAGCCCAGAGGAGGACTCTGCTCTTGACTGTAGTGGATTTTGACAAATTTTCACGCCACTGTGTCATTGGGAAAGTGTCTCTGCCCTTGAGCGAGGTGGACCTGGTTAAGGGCGGGCATTGGTGGAAGGCGCTGGTCCCCAGTTCTCAGGTAAAAGACTTGCTTTCTTAACGTATTTATTTAGAGTACAAATACTCCACTTTTCTACCAGTACTAACACCCATGGCCGCCTGCAAAGCTTTATAAAAGAGTAAAGAAAGAAATTGAAATAGACAAGAAAATTGGCATTGCAGTGAACCCAAACCATTCCTTTCCTGGGAGGAGTGTATTTCTTTTGGGCGGGGGGGGGGGGGGTGTTTTGAAGCTAAGTCTCCACCGCCTCACTCAAAGGGGGACATGCCTTGGCAGCAGTCTCTTTAGGTCTGTAGGGGCCTAGGGAATCTGCCCCCAGCCCATGTAATTGCCAGCTAGTTAAACGAGTTCTTGCTGGCCTCGGTTGCTTTGATTTTCTCTTCCTGACGGTGATTGTCTTTCCCCAAAGCCCTGCTGCTGCATCTCTTCCAGGGCTTTAAGGGATTCACCCAGTGTTGTATTTGCTGCTAGCGTACGTGAAATGCAGGTTTGAACTCAGCTGCTGATTTTTTTGTGGGCCTTTCTCCCAGGAGTGGCATTTGGGACTGTGGTGGGAAGGGAGAAGCCAAGGCGCAGTGGCCAAGCATCTGCCGGGCATGCTGAAGGGCCAGGCTCAGTCTCTGCTATCTCCAGTTGAAATGACCAGGTGGTAGATGATGTGAAACACGGTCTACCTGAGGCTCTGGAGAGCTGCTGCCAGTCTGAGTGGACAGTACTGACCTAGATAGACCAAGGGTCTAATTCAGTATAAGGCAGTGCTTTTTCGGGGGGGGGGTGTATTTTATATATGTGCATGTGTGTGTGTGCGCGTATGAGTGTGTGTGTGTACCTGGAAGTCATGGCAACCTCAGGTGACTGACCCCTACTGGGGGCCTGGAGGATATTCAGAGAGGTGGCTGAATAAAGCCTGCCCCTGTCTCGCAATGCTCTCTCTAAGCCAGGGGTGTTGGACTCATTTGTTATAGAGGGCCAGATTTGACATAAATTGGATTTTGTCGGGTTGGGCCAGGCCATGTGTGTCATAAAATGTAATGCCAGGTAGTGTAGATATAAATTTTATAAAGGACACAAACACAAAGGGTTTTTAAACTTAAAATGAAAACATGCCTGAAACATTAGCATTCTTGAAATATTTTGTTTGTTTAACAGTCTCTGATAACTGACACTTCTTGCTCTGAATTACTGCATCAAAATGTCTGTGCTGACGTAATCGGGGAGGGGGAGGAGCCTCAGCCCAATGCAGGGAGCAGAAGCTTGCCCATCTATCTCTCCTGAGTGACTGAGAGAGTCTGGGAAAGCAAGCTAAGATGCAACAGCAGCAGCAGAACTGGAGGAAGAAGCAGGAGACAGCCAGTCCCTTGTGGGCCTGAGAGAAGCCCTCGGGGGGGGGCCTGTTCCGGCCCCCGGGCCGCATGTTTGACACCCCCGAAGCTGTGGAGTCTTGACAGCAAAAATTCTACTTTGTGAGCTGCTGGCATTAAGGTTGTGAGTGAGCGATTTGGCTACTGCATAAATTAGTTTGCTCTGGAGCCGTCCTTCCTGAGCGAAGTCAAAAATGTGTGAGCCAGAGGCTAAAAAACGGTGAGCTAGCTCACACTAACTCAGCTTAGAGGGAACATTGCTCCCGACTGCTGGTATTCCAAAGAGGTCTCCCATGCAAGTACGTACCAGAGGTCAGCCCTGTTTAGCCTCTGAGATCTGTCAAGATCAGGCTTGCCTGGGCTATCCAGGGAGCAGGGAGCAGAAGCTTGCCCATCTATCTCTCCTGAGTGACTGAGAGAGTCTGGGAAAGCAAGCTAAGATGCAACAGCAGCAGCAGAACTGGAGGAAGAAGCAGGAGACAGCCAGTCCCTTGTGGGCCTGAGAGAAGCCCTCTGGGGGGGGGGGCCTGTTCCGGCAGGGCAGTATAAGGCAACTCCATGTCTGCTTATGGAAATCCCTTCTGTCAGTGGAAATGACTGTCGGATCCAAGCCTCAGGATCTGCTCAGTGGGTCTTTGCCTACTTCCGGTTTGCCATTTGTCCCGAAATGCCTGGGAGGCTCAGGAGAGCAGATGAAGTGTGCCACCAGACAGGTGTTGCAGCGATAAGGAAGAAGCCAATCAAACCACCAGTTCCTTCAGCAAATTCTTCTGCTGGCTTCCCACCTGAGATTCCTCCTCCAGTCTTGTGATCAGAACACCAACGTGGACCAAAAGGTGTTCCCGTCTGGCCTCAGGAACTGCCCCATTCATTTGCACAGAGGAAGAGTCCTTTTTTGAAATACAAGTGGACGCCATTCCTGAGCTAGAAAAGCTGTGCAGATAGTTCTGCAAAAGGAACTAGTTACTCTGTCCACCTGGGCAGAAATCCTTAGCTAGGCTCTTGTCCCTGGCCTTTTAATGGCATAGCCCGGGTGAAAGTAATCTGCAGTAGCCCAGCACTTAAGGAAAGAAAATCCCAGGAAAGAGGTTTTACTATGTTTCACGATCTCTGTCGTTTAGTGGGTCAAGATGCTGGCTAATCTTGCCCTCCTTTTGACCATCACAGCCACCACCTTGGGTAGAATCCGGCCCCTTTCTCTTGGGTCTCCTGAGACTGACCACAGGGGTGTGCCATGGTAACCTGCCACAATCTCAGGACACTACAAGAATGGATCTAGGTGTGCTGAGCAAAATAATCACAATCTGTGGTGTATCTGCTCTTTGTTAATAGCACGATGCCCTGGTGCACATCTGCAGCCATCTTTAGCATCACTCCCCTCCCCTCTGTCATCCTTCATGACAAAGTGCCTGGGAGAGACAACTCTGACACATGCCAAAATCAACAACAAAAAACCCCCCCACAGACAAAGGAACAGCTCCCCCCCCCCCCCTTTTCAGATCCCTTCCCAACAAGGACTCCAGGGCCCTGAGCCAATCTGGGTGTCAGGTTCGGGCTCAAACCCACAAGAACTTGGACCCTCCAAATTAAGAGGCATCAAGACATCAAAGGCTGGTGTGTTTGCCCCTGTGTAGTTGGGAAGGAGGCTCTCAGGCTGGAGGAGAACACCTTTTCCAGGCACAGACACTCCAGTGTCCCCTTCCATCACCGCAACTGTCACAGCATCACTTGTCCCCCTGGCTCTCATAGTATGGTAGCATAATATGTGGGCATGCCATGTAGAATAGGATGCAGGGAGTTTTTGGGGCCTCCTAATGACCAACAACAACCCAGTGGTCTTCACAGCTATATGTACATAAGAACATAAGAGAAGCCAATGTTGGATCAGGCCAGTGGCCCGTCCAGTCCAACACTCTGTGTCACACTGTGGCCAAAAAACCAGGTGCCCTCAGGAGGTCCAGCAGTGGGGTCAAGACACTAGAAGCCCTCCCACTGTTGCCCCCCCGCCCCCAAGCACCAAGAATACAGAGCATCACTGGCCCCAGACTGAGAGTTCCTATCTATACTTTGTGGCTAATAGCCACTGATAGACCTCTGCTCCATATGTTTATCTAATTCCCTCTTCAAGCTGTCTATGCTTGTAGCCACCACCACCTCCTGTGGCAGTGAATTCCTCGTGTTCATCACTCTTTGGATGAAGAAGTACTTCCTTTTATCTGTTCTAGCCCGACTGCTCATCAATTTCATGGAGTGCCCACAAGTTCTTATATTGTGAGAAAGGGAGAAAAGGACTTCTTTCTCTACCTGCTCTATCCCATGCATAATCTTATAAACCTCGATCATAAACCTCAGCTGTCACTTCTCCAAGCTAAAGAGCCCCAAGCGCTTCAACCTTTCTTCATAGGGAAAGTGTTCCAACCCTTTTTATCATTCTAGTGGCCCTTTTCTGCACTTTTTCCAATTCTATAATATCTTTTTTGAGGTGTGGTGCCCAGAACTGTACACAGTACTCCAAATGAGGTTGCACCATCAATTTATACAGGTGAATTATGTTACTGGCTGATTTGTTTTCAGTTCCGTTCCTAATAACCTCCAGCATAGCGTTGGCCTTTTTCATTGCAGTCGAACACTGTCTCGACATTTTCAGTGAGTTATTTACTATGACTCCCAAGATCTCTCTCTTGGTCAGTCTCCGCCATTTCGGACCCCATCAATGCGTATTTATAGTTAGGATTTTTATTTATTTTATTTATTTTATTTATTTTGGGATTTATATCCCGCCCTCCCCGCAAGCGGAGGCTCCAATGTTCATCACTTTGCACTTGGCCACACTGAACCCCATTTGCCACATTGATGTCCACTCACCCATCCTTGACAGATCCCTTTGGAGTGCCTCACAATCCTCCCTGGTTCTCACCATCCTGAACAACTTCATGTCATCTGCAAATCTAGCCACTTCACTGCTTACTCCCAACTCCAAATCATTAATAAACAAGTTAAAGAGCATTAGACCGAGTACTGATCCCTGCTGTACCCCACTGCTTACACAGTTGGACCATTGGGCCATCTACTCTGGCTCTCTGCCAGTCTCCAGGGTTGAAGGCCAGAATACTTGTGTATCTTTCTCAGTACCTGCTACCTGAGATTTTGCAACTAGCAAATGCAGGTGAGGTGTGGGAGTTCCAAAGCCAAGCTGCCCCTACAGAAAAAGTGTTTCTGGTATCCATCAGCTTCACTTCTGGAAGAAAAGGTATGCATAGCAGGGCTTCTGCTGTGGATATTAGTTGACAAGCAAGTTAGTATTGGAGTCAGTGGTCTTTAAGATACCCTGGACCCCAGTCGCTTAGGGTGTTCATGGACAAAAAACAGCACTTTAAATTGTGCCCAGAAAATGAATGGCAAGGAACCCCTTTGGGTTATGAGTCGACTGAAAGACCAATAATATTTGTAATCTTGAAGAACAACAGATCACATTATAATCTTCATCTCCATCTATTTCCCCCCGTGTTACAGTCCTTTTTCTGTGTGTCTTGTTTTTATTACTAAGTATTAAAAGAGAGAGGGGGAAAAAAACAGCTGCATGCAGATTGCTTCACATGGTGTCGCTGCATTTCCAGGGGTAGAAAGGAGAGTTGCGTAGCTGTGTTTTGCTAGCTTGTTTTTGGCCTCTTGGACCTGGCCCCTGTGGGTTCTTTGACAAAACAGGCCATGCTCAGAAGATTCTTGGCTTCAGGAGCATCTGTGCTGCTAGCTCAGAACATCTGGATTTGTCCGAAGCTCTTTGAAGAACTATACTTTTTAAGCCACTTTGGTACAGAGAAACTATGATTGCATTCAAACGTTACTGCAAACTGTGGAGTGTAGTTGTGACAGACTGGCTGGGAAGTTCTCCTGCTCACCTGCTCCCTGACCCAGACACTGACCCATTTTCTGGCTGGCAATAAATCATCAAACTGTGGAGAAATGAAATTTTGACCACAGTTATCTGTGAAAAGAAATTCTAGTCTTTCAGGGTGAATGCTTAGTTTGTGCTCTCATTAATCCTCAGAGGTTAACTTAATAAATGCCTCCTACTTGTTGGTCATACTTTTCTGTCTTCTGTTCTTGGTTCTCCACATTGGCTTTAGCACTAGTTAATTCACCAATCCACATCAGCAATGTGTAATTTAAAACTTCCATGGTACGGAGACCATGATTTTATGGTTTAGTCAAGTATAGCCAGTGTACTGTGGGTTTGGATTCCAAGTTCCTCCAAGCTGTCCTTTGTGCTTGGTTGCCTTGGCCTTCTGTGGCAAAGCCTCTCTGTGACATCACAGCAACTAAGCCAATGGCATTCTGCTTTATGTTAGAATGACGTAATCGATTTCAGAGAACTGACTGAGCACTTCAGGTCTTCTTCCAGCTATACAGTGCAGGGAAAGAAACAGGACTTTTGTAGCTGGACAGCTTATGGCAGAGACTGACAACAGGCATGACCTGGCCCGTGGAAGGCCTTTGGAGGCTCTCTCCTCCAAAATTAAGCGGTGCCAGAAACAAAGGGGAGAGTGACCCTGGGATGACTTTGCAGCTGTGATGAGAAAGGGTTAAGGTAGAAGCAGAAGGGGCATCTCTCAGCAGTTTTCTTTTCCTGTCCTATCCCATGTTAGTTATTCTTCAGCTTGGCTGGCATGAAAACACGTAGCGTGTTCTGTTATCACTGCCTGAGCATCAATGTGACCTTTAACACCCCCCCCCCCAATGAGTAGCCTGAGAAGGTAATGGTCGTCAGAGGGTGGTATGTGTATGATGGTAATACCATGGTCTCTACTGTGGTGGTGATGTCGTATAGTGGTTGGACTAAGACCTAGGAGAACAGGGTCTGACTCCCCACTCCGCTATGGAAACTCACTGAGTGGTCTTCGGACACACTGTCTCTCAGCCTAACTGCTCTCATAGAGTGGTTGTCAGTACAGAACTGAAGCTGGAAGAATAATGTTGTAAACTGTTTTGGATTCCCATTGGAGAGAAAAGGTAGGCATAAATATCTAAAACAGGGGTGTCAGACTCATTTGCTATGAGGGCCTGATCTGACATAAAGGTCACTTTGTCAGGCCACATAAAGGTCACTTTGTCATGCTATCAGAGATACAAGGTTTATAAAAGACACAGGCAAACCCAATTAATGATATTATTTTTTACTCAAAATACAAACAAAAGCGATTGATTCCTAGCAGTGAAAGCTATTGATTGACTGGGGAATCCACAAAAGCCACAATAAAGGTATTTAATCATATGCAAGACTAGGTTATTTCCCAAGAGATACCATAAAAAGAGGGGATAATCTTACATTAGTTCCTTTTTGTATCTATAGCACTTTTAGGAGACGGGTCATATTCCTTGCTTACAAGTAAGTAGGGTAGTTTTTCAGCACCCTCCAAATCCCAGCTTCAGCAACTGAGCTTGGCTACATTCGCTCTCTCTCTCTCTCTCTCTCTCATTTTGTTTCCTCATGTTAGACACAACCGGTGTCCCTAGCTGTGTTTTCCCAGCCCAATTTGAGAAAAACACACAGCGGTCCCACAGAGAGGAAAACTCTAAAAATATTTATTAATTAATAAAGGAAGAGTACAGATATCAAGGTTTTGAATCCCTGAATACCCAACAGACTCTTCGAGTGTTACAACAGGTGACATAGGATTTTATACTTAAGATGACACACACAAACAAAACAAGATTATTGGTTCCATCAGACATCAGCACTCTGACCTAACAGATCTCGGACTGGCGGAAAACCCTTTGGGCCAGGCTTTCCCAAGTAAAGATGTTTCCTTTTTTTAGCTGAACAGTGGGCCTTCTTCTTCCCAGGCTATAAAGCTCTAAAAAGTATCCATTGTAGCTGATGTAGGTACAGAGTGGTGATGTTCTTCATTTAACGAGGCTAACTGACATCAGAAACATGCGCAGTTGTAGCTGGCCAGAACAAGGCCACAAGCCTTGAACAGAATAGCAGCCTGTCAGCATTCAGCTATTTCCCAGAATGCATTTCAGCAGTGGACCAAAGTGAATATCCTGAATATGCATTCATGATTTATTTCTGTTTCTGTGATTAGGATCATCAGTGGCACTTAGCATATCTGTATCTATGTCAGAAAGATGCCAAGTGTGCTCAACAAAGCCAACCTGCTAAGTCAGTGGCAAAATACAGAGTGTATAACAGTGTTTCATAAACTGTGCGTACAACACTCACTTCCCCCATCCTACCTCTAAGAATCTCAAAGACTCCCCCCTCCACCGTCCCATTGCCCCCAACCCTGTAAGGTGGGCCAGGTTGAGCAACCAACCCCAGGTGACCCAGACAACTGGGTCCTGGCGCAGGTGGGGGGGGGGGGGGAGTCTGAGCCTGGCTCTCCCAGATCCGCCCACCCCCAGTTCTCATTCCCTCCTGCCTTTCCCACAGAAACGGCGGGGCTGAGGGGGAAGGCCTGACAGAGGGGCTGTTTCTGAAACCTCTCGGGGGCGCTTTTTGCTTTCCTGTGACCCCCTTTCTCTCATAGGCTGAGAACAGGTGGGGAGGAGAAGAGAGGTCGCCATTCCTCACTTGCCCCGACACTCCCTCTGCCTCCTGGCTCCATGGCTGTTCAGGTGCCCCTTTTCCTCTTCACTCCTCCACTCGTTTCTGAGGCCGGGACATCTTTCCCCTCACAGTGGCACGCACAAGATGGCCCAGTTGTTTCCCCCTCCAGTGCGCCATTCCTTCTCCTCCTCTCCCCCCCATTGGCCCTGTCCCTTTGTCAGCAAACCGCTACTCTGCACACCCACTCACGCCCTTACAGTCGCCGTTTGAAAAACGTGAAGCTGGTGGGTGGGTGGCAGTGCTGGCTGCTGGGCTCTGTCCCCCCATGTAGTGGCTCCACCAGTCCTGACTGAGCTGTGGTCGGAGGAGGTGGAAGGGGGAAAAAACCACCACGCCTCCTCTTTCTCTGCCTTCACTACCATTCTCCCCCCCCACTATTTTACCTCAGCCTCTTCGCCCCACCCTCTAGCCATTTCCTTTCTGTTTCTTGACAGCTTTGACCACACACACACCTCTCCGCATGCGCCCGCCCACCCCTTCCCAAGCAGCCTCCTGTCTTCCTGCCCTCGTACCAGTTGCTCATGTGCCAGATAAGAGCCCTGGGTGGGCTGTTTCTGCCTGTGGACTGTATGTTTGAGACCCCTGATCTAAACCAATAGATAAATAATCCTCCTGTTTCTGTCCATGGACACAGTCCTGGTAGGCAATGCTCCCACTAAGCTGTGGAGTCTTGTGAGCAAAAATTCTGCTTTTGTGAGCTGCTGGCATTAAAGTTGTGAGCGAGTGATTTGGCTACTGCATAAATCAGTTTGCTCTGGAGCCATGCTTCCTGAGCGAAGACAAAAATGGGTGAGTGCTAGAAGCTAAAAAACTGTGAGCTAGCTCACACTAAGTCGCTTAGAGGAAACACTGCTGGTCGGTATTTTAATCATGTAGGAGAGATCTTTGAGGGATCAATCTCCCAAGGCAATTTGAAGTGATGAAAGAATCCAGAATGCTTGTAGAGATTAAAACCATACAAGAAAGACATCTTTGGACAGAGTGTGAGTCTTGTCTTGTCTTTTGGTGGGCTGAGTAATGGTGGAAGTTGCAGAGGGAGAGGGGCAGGGTGTTAATGCATCTTCACAGGGCACAGTGAATTCTGGGGGGGGGGGGGGAGCCACTAGGAATCACTACCAAGCACAAGACTCTGTGAGGCACATATGGGGGGAGACAGTCCCTGAGATAATGCAGGTCCCTGGCTGCATAGGGCTTTAAAAGTCAACACTAGAACCTTGAACTGGATCCGGTACTCTATAGGTAGCCAGTGCAGTTGGTGGAGCACCGACTGAATGCGTTCCTGCATAGGGATTGCGGTAAGCATGCGTGCCTCTGCATTCTGTACTATCTGCAGTTTCTGGGTCAAGTTCAGGGGCAGCCCCGCATAGAGCGAGCTACAACAATCAGGCCTGGAAGTGACCATTGCATGGGTCAGTGTAGCTAGGTCCTGGAGAGTGAGATAGGGAACCAGTCGCTTGACCAGCTGAAGATGGTAGAAGGCTGATCCAGCAACGGTGGCAATTTGGGCCTCCGTAGGAAGGGATGGGAGATGGGGCACGGCTCCTGCCTTGTCTCTTGGTGGTGAAGAGAGAGAGACTAGGCCCAAGTAATCAAAAAGCTTTTCTCCAGCTCTCTGTAGGGACATTTCCAAATCTTGTGAGCATTCTGGTTTGATTTTTTAAAATGCTTCTGATATGCCTCCTGTCCACTTGGAACAGAACTGCAGTTGTCTTTTTTTATTTCCCTGCCCCCCGAACATACTAACAAAATTCACTTCCATTAAAACTGGTGTGGGTTTTTTTCATAGAAAAAGTGTAAAAATGGTGTGAAAGAAAGAACTAACCACTTGGGATCCACCAGTGAAGCAAGGGGCCTGACCTGGACAGCCCGGTCTAACCTGATCTCATCAGATCTCCAAAGCTAAGCAGGGTCGGGCCTGGCTAGTATTTGGGTGGGAGACCTCCAAGGAATACCAGGGTTGTGACATGTAGACAGGCAATGGCAAACCACCTCTGAGGGTCACCATAAGTCAGCTGTGACGTCATGACACTTTTTGCCACCAGCGAACCACGGGAGCTGATTAGAGCAAACGTACCACAGTGGAAAAGCATATACCTGTACCTCCCAGCCAATGAAGCCAGGTTTGAGTTAGCAGGGAAAATGCGGCAGCAGCCATCAGGACCATGGCCAGATCCCTGTGAGGGCTGGATGCTCGCAATGGAATGCGTGTTGGCAACGCGTGAAGTGATTGGCTGGCATTGGAAGATAACACTCCCTTATGTTAATAACTCCCTGCAAAGTATAAATCTAACACAGTGTATGTAGAGCTAGGCTAAAGCCTTTCCCCTTGATGTGCTTTTTAAAAGATTTATTTGCAGGGAGTTTCTGCACAGGGAAGTGACCACCTCCACCTGCAGTCTGAAGTCCATTCTGCCATCTAACACCTTGTTCTCCTACATGTGTAGACCAGACATTAGGCTGTTGCTCCAGTTTGGAGCCAAGGGGAGGGGGTGTCAGTAGGTGTACTTTCTGTCCCATCTCCTTGGGGAAGACTTCTCAGCTATAGATGCCAGTGGTCTAGACAGGGCTCGAAAACATCCCACAGTCTCTGGATTTGGTGTTGTCATAAGCAAGAGACCTTTGGTGCTACTGATGGTTTTGGAGTGAATCAGAGTACAGGGAAGGGGGCAAAGCTATTGAGAGCAGTGTTCTCCATCTCTCTCTGACTCAGTGGTAGAGCATCTCCTTTGCGTGTAAGAGGTCCCAGATTCAATCCCTGGCATCTTCAGTTGAAGGAGCAGGTAGAAGGAGATGTGAAAGACCTTTTGCTGTGATCCTGGAGAGTGCTGCTGCCAGTCAGAGTAGACAGTTCTGATAGACCAAGGGTCTGAAGTTTAACCTGTTCCCTTGAGGGAGTCTCTTGTGAGGGGGGTACTTCAAGTAGCAGCTCTCTGGTCCTCTGCCGTCAGGTTTTCGGATCCGTTCTCGGATACGAAGGGGCCCAGGGGCCATGAAGCTGCCTTGTACCACATCAGACCTATAGTCCCTCAAGGACAGTGTTGTCTACTCTGGCTGGCAGTGGCTCTCCAGGGTCACAGCAAAAGGTATTTCACATCACCTACTGCCTGGTCTTGTTTAACTGGAGATGGTGGGGATTGGACCTGGGATCTTCTGCATGCCAAGCAGCTGCTCTTCCAGCGAGCCATGGCCCCTCCCCAGAACACATGAGGCTGCCTTATACTGAAACCGTCAAGGTCAGTGCTGCTTACGCAGACTGGCAGTAGCTCCGAAGGTCTCAGGCAGAGGTCCATGATGGTCATGGGGCTGGGATAGCCAGCAGGCCAATATAGTTGCTAACCAGGAATGTGGAGATACTTCCTTGTAGTATGCTGGTACAAATCCATCTAGCAATGTTTTTAATTTACACAGGCTCTTGACCATTGTTTGCAGTGCTTCTCCCCCCCCCCCCCCCCCGTTTAAAATGCCCCTTTTTGTCATAGTGTTTAATTCCTCTTGCAGAATGAAGTTGAGCTGGGAGAACTCCTGCTTTCCTTGAACTACCTTCCCAGTGCAGGAAGACTGAATGTAGATATTATTAGGGCAAAACAGCTGCTTCAGACGGACATGAGCCAAGGCTCAGGTAATGCTTAGCACTTTTTTGAAGCGATTAGCATGCCAGGTAGTCGATGTATGAATATGTGCCTAGCTTGATAGCATGGTAAGTGTAAGATACTTGCAAGATTTGGATGTTTTATGAAAGGCCTGACAGGGAGATGTTCAAATCACTGAAGTAGCTTTGAGAATCTTGGTCCTCGAGGGGAGGCAACTTACAGCTAAATGTCATCATGCCGGACTATTTGCTCCACCCCAAAAGGCACGGGTGGAGACAACACCGTTGGGGCAGGTTCAGGTCACAGCTTTCTATAGAGCTGTGATGGTTTAAAATTACAATTTGGAGTCTGGTATTTTTAAGAGAGAAAGTTGGGAAAGTAAACTTGCACAGGGTACTTTCAGGCCCCAGCAGTCTCACAAAACATCTTAGGGGACTATACCTTACCCAGTTATTTTCCTCCATTGCAATCCAGTTTCTCCCTGCTGAGCTCAGTCTCTGTTTGCATGGAGGGTTTTTTTTTAATGCGAAAGACCAAGCTGGAAGTGGTACAGTCCATTTTGCCACATCATGTATGTGTGCATCTGTGAACCTTGGGCCTTTCAGACTGCTGGAACCATTGCAAACGGCCTGTGCTACTTCAGGCTGTAGGGGAAGGAATTACACTTTTCCGTGTCCCCCTATATTAATAATTCCCTCTAAGTGGAAAACGTATCACACATGAGTTTTGCTACACCTTTCTCCTGGAGTTGCTTTTCCCCCCCTTGCAGAGAGTTTTCACATGAGGGGAGAATTAAAAATGTGACTCTCCCCATCTACAGTCTGAAATGGTATCGCCTATTCTCCCCTTTCTTTCTCCTCCATGTCTGAGCCAGCGAACTGGCAGTTGACTCTGGAAGAGTGGAGACGCATGTGTGTTCAGAAGAGGGGTTGTGTGAACTGGCCCTCCATCTTTCCCCTTCCGCCAGGGCATTATTTTGTTGCTGTTCCTGTTACTTGCTGTTCCCACTAACGAATACTCACTGTCTGGAGGAGAACAACATAGCAGCTGCCCCTTCACAAGGCCAGCTTTTAGTTCTTCCTGGCTGAAAGCAAACAGGGTACATTTTGACCTCTGCTGCTGAGAAGCCCAGATGACTCATTCAGGGGTTCTAAGAAGGCTTGGAGCCAGGCTGCTGTCAAATGCCACCGGCCTGCTGGAGTGCTGGACCTTAAACAATACCAGGGATCTTGGATTTCCCATGCATGTGCCCAGCAGGCTAGGCAAGGATTGACAGATTAGCCTCTTGCCTGCATAGATTCCAGTATGCATTTTTCTTCCTCTAAACCGACAAAGGTTGTGTGAGTTGAAGAACAGCCAAATGAAGTGGGCCAGATGAATGGCAGGAGAAAATTATTTTGTTTGGTGTGATTCACGGTTATTCCAGCTCGATTCAAGTCCAGTAGCGCCTTAGAGACCAACAAGAGCTTTCAAGAGTCAAAGATTCCTCATCTGAAGCTCATAAACCCCCCCCCCCCCCAATCTTGTTGGTCTCTAAGGTGTTGCTGGACCCGAATCGAGCTTTTCTACTGCAGACTAACATGGCGACTCTCTGAAACCATTATTGCAAAATTCTTTTGTATTTTGAACGAAACCGATGTTCATGTATTTAGTGCAATAGAAACACACACGATTGGACACAATCCCACCTAAGTTAAGCACTTCTAAGTGTCCTTCAGGTGAAAGGGAGTGTTAAACATAGACAAAAATCCCTCTTCCTGGAAATAAACTGGAGTTTAAGGGGGGGGGGGGTTAGTTTGGATTGGATTGCACTTGCCCACAGTATATAATCTGTAAGACTTCATCTATTTCAGTGATCTTCAACCCATGGGTCAGGATCCTCAGATGGAGGATGGCTAATGGCCCATCCAGTCCAACACCCTGTCACACAGTGACCAAAAATACCAGGTGCCCTCAGGAGGTCCAGCAGTGGGGCCAGGACACTAGAAACCCTCCCACTGTTGCCCCCCACCCCCAAGCACCAAGAATACAGAGCATCACTTGCCCCAGACCAAGGGATCCTATCTATACTTTGTGGCTAATAGCCACTGATGGACCTCTGCACCATATGTTTATCCAATTCCCGCTTGAAGCCGTCCATGCTTGTAGCCGCCGCCACCTCCTGTGGCAGTGAACTCCACGTGTTAATCACTCTTTGGGTGAAGAAGGACTTCCTTTTATCCATATGCCAGACAGAGAGGGAAGGTCACTCAGCAGTGGGAAAGGTGCTTTCAGGGACCTGAGCCTTGGCTTCTTCCTCACGGGCGCTTGGCCTGTGTATCCCCATTGCCAGCTCCTCTGCTCTACCATGCCTGGGCCTAGCCTTGACACCAGTGAGGTCATAGTTTTGGCTCCCCCTCTCCTTGTCACATGGCTCTAATGTCATGGGACTTCCTGCCACACCCTTGCTGCTCACTGAGACCTGAGTGTGGAAGACCACTGATCAATTTTTATTACTGTCTGTGTTGTGCAGAGTTGTAAGCTGAGAAAATCACCCTCCTCTAGGCTTGGCTGTAGTGCAGAATCTCCTACAGTTCACTGCCTGGAAGATGTCTTGGGTCAGGTGTACCTTCTAATTGGCTCCAGTGTCTCAAACCTGTCATGCCACTCTAGGGAGGCTTGCTTTCATCAGTCCAGGCTATGGCTTACCTGGGGCTAGTCCCATACTGAGAAGCAATGTGCTATAGCAGTTAAGAGTGCCACACTAGGCGAGATCCTCACTCTGCCATGGAAGCTTGCTAGGTGATAGTGAGCCAATCACTCTCTGTCAGCCTAACCTACCTTGCAGGGTTGTTGGGTGAATGCAGTGGGGAAGGGGGAACCATATACACTGCTCAGAGCTCCTTGGAGGAAGGCTTAAATGTACTAGATGGACAGTGTGCTTCACTGAAGAAGATCACATTCTCCTTTATTTGGGATAGGGAAATCTTTTAAAAAAGTATTTCTACCTGACTTCCCTCCCTGCCAGGGACTAAAAGCAGCTTATGGAGAAAATACAAAAATATTCCCTATAGCTTCAGTATCCTGGATTGGTCCTGAATCTAGTGGCTCAGCTTGCTCAGGCTGCGGCAATAGGCCAGAAGCCAGGAGTCCTTTGACTATGTGTGCCCTTTGGCTCACACTAAAGCCTCGTGCCTCTGGCCTTGCCAAATGCAGGAAAGGAAACAGAAGCTCAGCTCAGCTCCATTGCCAGAAATTTCCCACAGAGTCTCCTCCTGTGCTACATAACCAAAAATTGTGCATCTTTTTCATTCAGATCCCTTTGTGAAAATCCAGCTTGTCCATGGCTTGAAGCTGGCCAAAACGAAGAAGACCTCTTTCATAAAAGGTACCATTGACCCCTTCTACAATGAGTCCTTCAGCTTCAAGGTTCCACAAGAAGAGCTTGAAAATGCCAGCTTGGTGTTCACAGGTGTGTTAGCAAGGCTGCTTTAATCATGTCTTGTATATATATGTGTGTGTGTGTGTATATATATATTCCCCACTCTGCTCACTGAGCCAGGCTCTCTGTCGCGCCCCACCTTCCGCTCCAGGGGCCTCTCTGCCGGTCACTGCCACGCAGCCAGCCTGTGACTCCTCCTCTTTCGCCCCACCCTCTACTCAGGGTCTGCCTCAGGCTTCAGATGTGGCCTGCTGGAGCTCTGTTGCTTCAGTCTCTCGCCCTTCAGAGCTTCCAGCTGCATCCTCCCCAGCCTGTTGAGCTTTCCCCCCTTTTGTACCTTGCCTCCCTCAGGTCCCTGCCCCCTTAGGCCCTCCCACCACCTTTCCCCGTGGCTAAACCCCACTCCCATACTTAAATCTTGATGCGCAGCATTGCGCTAGGGGTGGGGATAGGCCCGTTGGCAGTGTAGCGGGTCAGGAGAGAGCCCCGCTGAGGTTTCGGGGCTCCCCAGGGCCTGCTGTCTTCTGTGGTGGGCTTCGTCTCGCCAGCCACCACTTCCTCTGCTGGCTGCCCCCCCCCCCCACTTGGGAAGCCCACCATGCTGTTCCACCGCCACAGCTCTTTCCCCGCTGGCTGCTCCCTCCTCAGGGTGAGTGCACCTGGGGTCCGTCTGGCTGGTTAGGGTTCAGGTCCCAGTGTGGCTTGCGGGAGTGGGGAGGAAATAGGATGGCTGCAGCCAGACCCCTCTGTGAAGCCCAGCAGGGCCGCGCCGGGACACTCTCTCAGTCTAACCTATGTCACAGGGTTGTTGGGAGGATAAAATGGAGGAGAGCAGGGCCATGTACGCAGCCCTTGAGTTCCGTAGAGGAAGAGCAGAAATATAAGGGATGCTGTAGGACATGGGTGGGTTTTGTATGAATAATAATCCCTAGAAATGTAGCTGGATTGAGAAGAGGTTGTGTGAATGATGTACAGGTAAAGTGTAATTACTTTTGTCTTTCTGTGAAGGAATAGGTTAAGTGTACGGTGTTTCAAAAACAGTGCTGTGGTGTGAATGGCAGAAATGGCTGTAGTAAGCCTGGGGACAAGCAGCAGGTCCCAGGGTCTGAGGAAAACAAGGGGGTAAATACAGAAAGACCGAAGGGGTAAATACGCACATTGCCCCTGTTCATACAACAGAGTTACCCTGAATATTGAGAGGATCTTACACCCAGTTGGTAAGCTCCCGTCGCGCATGGTAGTAATGTTGAAAAGGTCTTCTGTATTCTCTTTCATCCTCCTTGTAGCATTTCAGCATTTCAATTTAAAAGCAATCGCAAGGGAACAAAATGGGCACTGTAAGTCTCTTCATGTGGTTATTGCTGCTCCCACAGTAGAAACAGATGTTCTGATAGAGATGAGAAGCTAAAATTGAATCCATTAGCTTGTTTCCAAACATTTCATAACAAGACTGATGCTCATCAGCAATTTAAATCTTGCTCAGCATGAACAGGTTTTTTGTCCTCTGCAGAAAAGTCTGTGATTAATAGGAACACTGCAGGAACCATCTTGAATTCCCTCTCATGTGGAAGGATGAAACTGTCCCTGTGATTCAGCCTCTTTCTGCTCAAAAGAAGTCAACCCAAATCCCCAGCTAAACACATTTCACCCTTGACATACAGAATACTGGCTCTCTAGCACCGTCTGCATATTGCAGTTAATGTGAGTACATCTGTTCCATAAGGAAGAGCCAACACACTTTCACCCCAAAATGAAACTGGGGGCCAGTGTCTGGATAAAAGGAGGGTTAATGTTGTGTATTCAGCTGTACATATTAGTCCTTTTTCAGATATGGTATCCTCGTGTGCCAGAAACATGGTGGTTGCATGTATTGGTGGCATGTGCTACCCACAATGTTCTTGATACACATCATTTCCATGTTACTTGTACAGGGGCAACACATGTTTTTTGGATGCATGTGAACAGTCCACTGGATTTCCCAGGGTTCTTGTTTCATATATTAAAACTCTACATGCTTGTAAAGAATGTGAGTTGCCCCTGCCCAAACAACATGGCAACCATGCATATTAGGAGCATCATGGGTAGCATACACTCCCAATGCATTCTGTTGCTGGGCTCCCAGTACAACTGAACATAACATCTGAACAGGGCTTTCTTGAATGTAATGTAAATATTACTCAGTGCATGTGCAAAGCAAAAATCCTGTGTATGCTGTACATGGATTTTACAGGCATTCATAGTAGCGTGTACAGGGCTTCTGTGAGAAGGAAGGAGGTGCACTAGAAGTTCTGAGCTGTCTCCCTCTCCCTTAGAGTGCAGAATACAGCCTACTGGCACTGTGGAAGCTGATTTTACTCCTGAAGAGTTGGTATCTGTCTGAATTGGCCTGTCTTGGTTTCAGAGGCACTGAGTAGCTGCAAACACCAGCTATGCATCCCATGTGGATGTTTCCCTGGCCTCCTGACTTCTGATAACCCCAGACACTTATCAAAACAACCCCAATGCATATTATTTAGGGCAAGCCTGAGCTTGCCTTGCCTTCTGCCCTCTACAAAGGAACCATCATGGGTCCCTCTAGTCTCCTTCTCAGATCACATTGTGCCGCACAGCCAATTTCACAACTTATTTTGACAAATGAAAATACATCTAAAGCCACTCCAGAGGAGAAGCCATGTTAGTCTGTTGCAGTAAAAAATAAGCTGTACTGGCTTGCAGGCTCCGAATAGCAGGTGCCAGGGGCCAGGCAAGGTCAAGGTTTCAGAAATTAGGCAAGGTTGAGGTATTTTGTCCAAGCTCAGAGTTCTAGAAGTCAGGCAAGGCAGTCGGTGGCTTAGCATCTAACATAGGTGTTGCGTCCATGCCTAACAGCCTTTCTTGACTGGTTTTATAGACACCCGCCTAAGAGTTAGGCTTGCAGCTAGCTGCTCAGAAGCAGTTCGGCATCTACTCATCTTTGTTATCAGCAAGCAGCTGGTGTCAGACCAGGAGGCGTGCACTTTGCCATCTTGTCTGTAGCGCTGTTCTCAGCCTTTTTCTGTAGCACTCTTAAGGGTGTAGGTGATACTGGTGGGCTGGGAAGAGCCATCTGAGGTTCACCTGCTGAACCAGGGCTGGAGGGTGTCAATGGCTCTGCACCAGCTGTTGGCTGTGAATCTTGACTCTGTGAATCCTTGCAAGCCTGCAGCTCAGTTTCCTGCTGGTCAGCTTCTGTTGAGTCAAGGTTGGTCAAATGGGGCTCCTCTTCTCCCTAGGAGTACTCTTCTCCCGAGGAGTCCTTGCTATCACTGAATCCTGGCTGACACATGACATAAGCAGGAGTTTAATTCTAGAATTAGCTTTGAGAGGCCAGAGCCCACGGGGTCAGGTCGTGTGGTAGGCTCTCACAGGGCAGAGGGTTATGAAGACAAGAAGCATGGTCCAAAGGCTGTGAAATCCAGGAAGCACAGTGCTGAAGAACAGCCACACTGACCCTCAAGCACTGTTCCCCTGTGGGTCCTCCAAGAGGTCGAGTCACTCAGCAGCCCTCCTGGGACTCCACCCAGTGGCACACCACTCACCTGAGCCCACCTGACTCCTGGAGGGGTTCTTTGCTTCACTCTAAGTATCTGCACTGCAACCAGCTGGTCATTTAAATGATCTCCTGCTAAGAGAGCCGGCACTCCTCGCACTCCATCCATGTCACCATTTACAGGTGCTGCCTAGGGCCTACCCCTCCTGCGTGTGCTGATTAGCTGCCACAAGGACAACTTACCACACTTGTACCACACTTGTACACTCTGGGGATCTAGTGATTGTAATCTATTGGCCAACTGCCTTCCTTTCCCTGGCGCCCTTTTAGAAACGTGTTTAAGTGGGACATAATGTAGTTATGGAGAACAAATTTAGGACCATTCAAAATAGGAAGTTGATTACACTGACCTGGATAGCCCAAGCTAGCCCAGTCTTGCCAGATCTTGGAAGCTAAGCAGGGTCGGCCTTGGCTAGTATTTGAGTGGGCAACCTTCAAGAAATACCAGGGGTATGATGCAAAGGCAGGCAATGGCAGACTGCCTCTGAAATGTCTCTGGCATAATGCTAAAAGAGCTAGAACTGCTGGCTGCCAGACAATCTTAAGATCTCTTGGCTATATGATATAATAATCATTATTAATTATTATTAATTAGGAACTTGATTGCAAGGGAAATGTCCACACATACTTTTCACAGCAACAGATCCAGCAAGCATACAAAGTAAAGGTGCATACATGCAGTCCCTTTTCTAGACATACTCTGATTGTTATTAGTTTAGGGTAGGCCATTTACTCTTGAATATAACATCTGAAAAGGGCTTAAAATTGCAGTGTTCTCACACCAAAAACTTCCCCAGGACTCAACAGGGATATTAGTTTCTAATCTCATTACATATGCTAACTCATTCCGTCCTCACATATGTATTCCCAACAAGAAGGACTATAAATCCCCTGTATTTTAGTGTATTTCTTTTTCAGAATAGGATATTAGGATACTGAATGTAATGCAAGGAATATTGGGATGTTTTGCTGACAGGACACTGCATCCACCTCAAAACGTGCTGTTAGGTGATCTCCATGCCTGGGAGGAGAGAACGAGATTCTAGGTTTGCTTCCCACAATTAGAAAATACACCTTTAGACATTTATCAGCTATATTGACATATTTATTGCTTTACAACTGTTGACATTATAACCTTAGCTTGTTATTTAGTTTTGACTTTGCATATCCTAAACATCATCATGTTACATGGTAATTTGCTGTGAAGTCCCTGTCTGTAAGTTTGAACCTTACCTCCCATTCCACTGTATTTGAAAAAGTGTGCCTTGCACACGAAAGCTCGTACCTTGAATAAACCTTTGTTGGTCTTAAAGGTGCCCTGGGACTCTGAAAGTGTTCTAGCAGTCACCCATCGCCTTGAGTCTTTGTTCAGGTTGCCTGCCCTTTGTTAGACACGTGGTAATGGTGGGCATCAAGATGAAGCCCAGGTGTTTGAGCTCCTTCCTGCAACTTATTCCCAGATGGAATTGGCCAAAAATGGACCTCATTCCCCTTCTGTCAAAGGATTGTATCTCCTTTGTTTGTCCATCTCCCCTTGGATTAGTCTTTCTCACAAAAGCTTATACCCAGAATTACATTTTGTTAGCCTTAAGAGGGCCACTGGATTCAGACTTTGTTCTTTTCCTTCAGTCCCACACGACTACCCGCCTGAATCTATGGTTATCTTATCTCACGCTGAAGTGGGGCTTAGAACGGCCCTTTGCACACTTGCAGTGTATTGCAAGGAAAGCAGATAATAATTTTTCGAAAGACCAAAACACCGTCTTTACCAAAAATGCTGTCAAACATAGACTGACGGCCATAACATTTGAGCAGGTGAAATTTCTCGTAGTTGGCGTACTTTTTTAGTTGTCTGGTTTGTGGGAAGGTCGGAAGGTCCACGCTATTGAGGCTGCTCTAAGAGTCATATCAGCCACCCTGAGATTCTTTTTTTATGAAAGGGGGCTTACAGATTCCTTTTGTGATCAAAGTCTTCCAGGGCAAGGTGATTCCATAATTCATGTATGGGGTCACAACTATGCTTATAAAAAGATTTCTGTTCTTTGGAGGTGACACAGTCTAAATTTCTCAGATCTGTATTTGGGGCCCTGTGCGGTGTTTCCAATGCTCTTCTTAAATTGGGCTCAGTGATGGTGTGGCTTGAAGCATAAGATTGGTATCAAGCGATAGGCTTTTGGCTCAAATTAAATTTTCAGGTAATTTCTGTGCACACTGGGTGAGCGCTGTTGAGGAGAAACTACATTTCTATGGGTTAACGCCCCCAGCCATATGTCTCCTTGGATTTATGGGAGCCAAAGATATTATTAAACAGCTTATCTGAGATACAGCCCTTCAAGTAGAGTGAGTGCCGGCTCAGTCATATCTGGTGGTAGGGAACCATGGTAAAAACTTTGCTCCAGCAGATTATCTCTTGAGTTCTCAAATTCCCTAAATACTGAAGAAGCCTTCACCTTGGCCTGCTTTAGTGATTTATCATCAGCCCTTTAGGAAGGGAGATAAACACATATCCTTTAATCTCCATGCATTTGCCCTAACCAATTGGACATGGTCCAAGTAGTCAACTGTATGTTATTGTATTGTCGTCTGTACAGAGACATTTGGTCTCTATATACCACTCCAGTGTAACTGAATTATCCAGGCAGGTTTGATGAACATTATATTGCCCTCCTCCTTTCAGATTGTTCTAACAATACCATCTTTAAGCTGGCCAAATTTTGCATCTTGGCATGTTTAATAAGGAAGCAGCTGGTTAATTTCTCTTATTAATTATGTTTCTAGTATTGGTATCAGTCATTATGTGCCTTGAAATTTTATTGTCCATAGATGTGCTGATAATTCTGTCTGTGTGTCAGTCTTGGCTGATCTATGACTGTAACAAATAAAGGTAAAGAATAACCAAACCTTAAATACTGGGTGCTTGAGAGAGCCGTAGAATGGCCAGGGTAAGCTTGAGACCAATTAACCTCTCTCCTCTCCTGTTCCCTGTCCTTTGACCAAGAGAGAAACTCCTTGGAATGAATGGGAGGGTTTTCCAGCACCAAAACTCCCAATAGTGTGATGTAGCCCAAAGTAGAGGCCATTTGACTATCTAAAGGATGAGTCATAATGATGTAAAATTAAAATGCAAAGAAGACCAGCACAGAGACCATTTACATCGCCCCGTAACTGGTGATAACGCAATTTCCCTGGCTTTACTTAAGCCAATTAACTGTTGCCTCTGCCTTGAAGGTTCTCTGCACTTTGCTCCTCTCCAGTAAAATGTCATCTAATTGCATCTTACACCTTTCTGCATTTCATGGCTTGTTTCCAGGGTCATTTTTTCCCTTTGTAATCTTGTCTGTACAGGGAATCTGATGAAGTGGGCTCTAGTCCATGAAAGCTCATACCAGAATTTAAAAAATGAGTTTTGTGACACCTCGAACAAAGTCAGAGGGCTGGCTCACATGTTACAAAGTCCACGTAGCCACAGCAACGACTGTGGATCAGGCACCTGCCCAGAATTCCCGAGTGCACGGGGGCTCATTTCAGACTGGGGTCACAGTGCACGAAGAGAAGTCTGACTCCACACACATACACACCGCTTTCCTAACCTAAAATGATCCTGGGGAGCTGCTGATTTCCCCACTGGGGAAACTTGCTTGTACTGGTGACTACAAATAAATTTTCTCCAAGTGGGGCCGTTCCAGTAAGGGAAACCATGTTGTGGGGGAGGATTAAGCTCATGTACTGTGGTCCTGGCCTGATTTGTGCCTGTACAAACTTGGAAATTGTTCCCAGTGGGGAATTCCCAGGACATGCCTGTCAAAAGTTCATGCATGGGACAAGTGGGCTCCAGTGGTTAAGACGCTGAACTGCAGAACAGAAGGTCTGTAGTTCGGCAGGTCGCAACCCGAGTGCTGCATGACGGAGTGAGCTCCTGTCTCTGGCCCCAGCTCCTGCCAGCCTAGCAGTTTGAAAGCAAGGAATTGCAAGTAGATAAATAGGTGCCGCTTCAGTGGGAAGGTAACAGCGTTCCATGCACCTCGGCGTCTAGTCATGCTGGCCACATGTCCATGGAGACGTCTTCGGACAGCGCTGGCTCTTCGGCTTGGAAACAGAGATGAGCACCGGATTTGACTGGCATTCGAGAAAGGGAAACCTTTACCTTTACCTTATATTGTTAGGGGGTTCGAAGTTTTCAGTCATGGAGTTGGAGAGAGAACCAAGAAAGGAGCATGGGGTTCTCTTGCCTTTTTGTGATGGACTTTTTTGGTCACCATTAGATATAAATGCTTTCCTTGTACATCAGTGAAAGGCAAGTTTCATAAGCTGGAAACAACCGTTGCTTTTATTTCTCTGACTGCCAGTTGGTGTCCTTTGTGTTCATTGGGTTTATTGATTTGTTGGCGTGAGGGGAGGAGGATTCTGCTGGGCTTATCTCATCCCCTTGTCCAAGTTGTAGGGAGAGAGCAGTCTCTCATTTATTGTTTACTGGGAGTTTTTGTTTCCTGCTTTGTCAATTATATGATGAGTCCAAAGCAGCTCACAATTAAATTATGGAATAAATCAAAACTAATTCCACTCAAATATGCAGCATTAAAATCTGAAGAGCAGCAATTAAAAATTAGAGCCAAAAATTCATGGCAGCAACATATTAGTGGGAGGAAATAATTCTCTCTGTCATGCCAGAATACATCCAAATTTATCTACGAACAAAGCGAACCCTCTGGACCCTAATTGAAATCAAAGCCAACACTGTGAGGCTTCTGCACTATCAGCAAATGATCAGGTCCTTGTTGGTTAAAACATAGTCCTTTATTGTCAAATACTGGATACAGGTCTCGGTTTTTGTTAGTGATACATTGCAAGAGGAACAGAGGTGTGTTATACCTTCAAACATGAAAGCTCACGCAGGGACACCAATCAGCATACAGGAAAAATAGCGGGAAACATCAGGGTCACCCTTTGCCACCCCAGGGTGGGACAATGGAAAAACCCCAGATGGGAGGGCATCCTGTGAGACCCAGACATGCCGGGCACTCCTCAACAACCCTCAAGGCCGGAGTCGAGAGAGAGCGCCCTGAGAGTCTGCGAGGCGTGGAAGGGAGGGACCCGGGGGAGATAACTCTGTGCTTGGTGACAATCAAGGAATGTGGGAACCTCCTACTCCAACAAGTAACACTGAGCAGGGAAAAGCAATTCTACGTCAAAGGGGCCATAAAGCATCCTACCAGGCATTCCAAAAGGAGAAACGGAAGTAACACACGAAACAAGGAATACAGGCACACATTTGAACCAGTGTCAGATTCAATTATAGGAATTAAAGATGTGAACATTAATATCAGCATAGATGCAAAGCAGAATCTGACAAACACAAGTCCCAGCTAAAGCAGAAGAAAACCAATCAAGCCTTCTCTAAACAGAGCATGCTTAGGTTCTTTCGCAGGACAGTGCTGGTGTTTCTGCATCCCCTCTTCTCACAAGAGGAAGTTCTAGGTCTTCCAAGAAATTCAGCATCATTTTATGGCACAGCTGCTGTTCCTTAACTTCTTGGAAAAAACCTATGACATACGTCATTTCCCAGACATTCCAAAATTATAGCGTAGGGAGTTGTAAGCATGCGCTCTGAATACTTGGGAGGGATTTTCTGGAGGTGATTTTGAACGTGTTTCTAGGATGCATTGTTTGGTTCCGCTGATTGCAATGAACTGTTGATTTCTGCCCAGATGTCCCCTTTTGAGAAAACATTGAATAGTAAAATGTGGCTGCCCTTCCCACTTGTCTACAGACAAAATGCACCAGACAGATTTGGTGTGACTCCGAGACTGCTGCGACACTTTTTTGCTGAGCTGGAATGTGAATCAGCCCTGTCCATTTAATTGGCAAAATTGTTACATGAATGAAAACTGAGGGCAGAATTGGAAGTAGGAAAGTACACAGAATGAATCCCTTGGTAAAAGAGGAACTAACACCCCCCCCCCCCCCCCAGCTTTGGAAGGCAGGTCACAGAGACCACACAGGCACATGGCCGGTTCCCCTGTGGGGTGTGGACTTCCAGGAATGGGACGAGTATAAGATGTTGCCAGACAACCATGGCTGGCGTGACTGGGTGGCTAGCAAGGGTCAGAGTGATTTACTAAGCTGATCATTAGCTGTTCCAGGCTTCTGGAACACATTGCGCCTGCCACAGTGGGGAATTAAACCAGTCTGGCGAGGAGTGATGCAAAGGTCAGTTTCTAATATGTCGGAGCTAGCTGGGAAAAATAGTGTGATTTGCAATCTCTGAGACACAAGGGTGCTGTGGTGAAGGAGGAGGGCCACCTGCTGTTGTGAGCCTCTCTAGTCCCTGCAAGCCCAGCTAGTTTGCTGGTTAAGTTGACTCTCAAGAGAAGGCCTGCTGTGGTAGAGAAAGAAGAGGGTTCTTTGCCTGGATGGGGGCTCTGTGGCCCCGGGAGCCTCATACACATTGGGGACTATGGGGGGGGGGCACTCAGCCCTCGAGGGATCCTCCTGTTCTTCTGAGGACTCTTCCTCCTGAGTCAGAGCTGGGTCAGGGCAGGTTCTGACTAGGGGCGTGCAAGGGAAAATTTGGGGGTTTTTTTGGATTTGGGTATAATAAAGCCGATTTTTTTTTGGTTTCCTGAATATACCCAAATACCAATACCAGTATTGTATTGGTATCCAAAATATTTGTTATTCCTGAATATATTCGGCTCCACCATATCCTATGGGGGCCCTTGTAGTCAGTGGCAAAAACTTTCTCGGGAGTATTCCCTAGGCTGGGGGGGGGAAGGGGTTTGAAGTAGAGGTACCAAATTTGCACTGTAGCTGCTGGAGCCTCTCTCCAAAAGAAGCTCCATGTTTGGAAAAGATTGGACTAGGGGATCCAATTCTAGGGGCATCCAAAGAGGGTGTCCCCAATTCTTTATTGTTTCCTAAGGAAGGGGAAAAAGGCAGGTACATATAAAACCAACAGCCCAGCAGTTTCTCCCAGAGAATCTCTGTAGTAGAAACTGTGAGGGTGTGGTGTGAGCGGGCATGTTTGCAAGGCCAGCAGCAGCACCACGGCAATGTGCCCACCAGAACCAGTGCCACTTTTGGAGTGCCAAAACCAAACAGGACTGAGGTCAAACCTGAGAATCTCTGAAGTATAAACTGGGGGGGGGCATGTTTGCAAGGCCAGCGGCAGCAGCAGCACCAGGGCAGTGTTCTAGTGCTAGCAGCCAGTGCCGGCCTACCTACCAACAGAGCCCAGTGCCACTGTGGCAAATGCCAGCTCAACTGATGTCGACTTCAGCACAGAATCACACAACAAATACAGAGAAGCCCTTCCCATTCATGCCTCAGAAAGTGAGAGGGAGGGGGGGAGTGTCTGTCCACTGACCCTCCTCCTCTCTCAGCAGCAACACACGCCAGCCACCGCGGCCTGCCTCAGTGGAGGAGGCTCAGCCTAGGTGCGGCCGCTGCCCTTCATCACAGGCTCTCCCTTTACCACACCACCTCACCCCTGCAAAGAAAAGTCATTTTTTTCCAGTTTTGCTTCTGGTGCTCCGGGGGGGGGGGGGGGGGGCGGGGGGTTCTGCTGGTTCCTGCCTGGCTGCTTGGCAGCTTCCCTACTCTACCTTGTTCATCTCCATCAAGATGGAGGGCAGTTTTTGTGCTGCTGTTTTAATTTCAGCATGCAATTTTGGTTTGCGGTGGCTTGTAGTGTAACTTGTGTGCGCATGCACACCACCCTCAACATCACCCTGCGCTGCACAGGTTCCAGGCTTCTGTAGAGGTATTTCTGCTGCAGGTGGGATGGATGGAAGTGGGGAGATTGGTGGGGCATTTCTGTGCCAATCAAAATGGTTAATGGCCCTGGCTGCTACTTCTCTATAGCCTCTCTTGTTTTAATTATGGGAAGAGCATTTTGCCCCAACTTCCCAGCACAGACTGAGAGGCGATGCAGGCGCAAGTATGTGTGCTCACTTCAGTTACACTCAAAGTCCAGGGCCAGGTAGCCAAACATTGGCCTTCAGGAAGACCAACTGCTCAGCTGACCTGGGGAGCAGGTGTACACGATGTCAGCAGACAATGTTCCCCGCGTGGGGGGGAAATGCTCTCACTCTGCATGCTCATCGGAGGGCATGAGAGGAGCTTCTGGGCCACAACAGAGAAGTCCGGCCAGACCACCTCCTTCATGGCCCCATAGCTCAGTGGACAGGTTGCCTGTGACTTGTAGGGCTCTGGAAAGTTCTCCCTCACCATCACAGCCACGGTGTCCTCTCTCATGTGCCTGCTGCTCCCAGAAGAGGAGCCAAGTATCCACCCGAGGACTGCTATCTCAGCAGTCGTCAGCGGGAGCTGTGGGGGGGGGGGTGCTGCCTAGCAGGGGAGGTGGGGGACAAACAGCAGTGGAGCTGCTTGCTCCCCCTCTCCCTCAGCTCATACCAACATGCCCCTCTTCGCCCACCTTTGCTCACCTTGCCAGGAGAGCTCATCTTGCCATTGAGTGAACTTGTCAGCCTGCTTGGCAGTCTTGCCCTTGATGTGTGGGTCACACATGGTCACCAGCATGTAGACCTTCTGCTGGAGGATAGAGTGAAAGCAATCCTTGAGTCTCTCTCGCAGTCTTCTCACCCTGCTGGAAGCACCTGGCTCCAGAAATGAGGCCAAGTCCTCACGACCTGTGTGGATCGTGGGGATGACCAGAGCCAGACTTGCCATGTCAGATGAGAGCATTTCTGTGTGGCTCTTAAAGGGCTTAAGAACTTCCACAGACTGAGAGATGGTCAACCAGTCCCCTTGGCTGAGCTGGCTCTCTTCCTGAATGACCCCGGTCTCAGAGATGAGGGCAGTCAGGACTCTCTCCTGCTCCACCAAACATTCGAGCATGACACAGGTGGAATTCCAGTGAGTGGTGAAGTCACCAAGCAGGCGGTGCACCGGCACACCTATCAGCATCTGCTTTGCATGCAGCAGAAAGGTGTCCTTCGCACTGCGAGAGAAGTGACCCACGATGTGCTGGCATTTCTGAAGGAGGACCTGGAACTCAGCGTTCTTATTGGGAGCCTCTGCAGAATCCAACCCCAAGGCATCCTTAACCACGAGGTGGAGAAGGTGGGTCACACAGTAAACACAACTTAGGCCTACTTGCTTTCATGTTTGAGCCACCATTGGTCACCATGTAGCCCATGGTGAGGTCCCTGCCTACCCACGGCACTAACTGTCTCTCGATGGTGGCTGAGATGTTGTCTGTTGTGTGTGGCCCGTCAAGTTTCTCGACGTGGAGCAGAGCCTGGTAATAGCCATCTTGGCAGCCCTGACCCTGCCTAACACTAGTTCCTCCACTCCCACCCAAAACGTTGCTTCGTTGCCACCAGTGCACAGTCAACGAGAGATACGAATCATGCCTGGTGGTGCTTCTTCAGATGGTTCTGTAGCCCGGAAGTTGTGAGATGGTTGATGTCCTTCCCTCGACTGATCCAGGGCCTACACAGCTGGCACTGTGCAAAGCGGGGATCCTCCGTCACCTGGAAGTGCTTCTAGACTTCAGAGGTGAAGGGGCACCCACGCTGACCAGCAGCCATGGGCACCCCTGGAGCCACCTTCAGAGGAGCTTGGGTCAGACACACCATGTCTTGGGGGGGCAGGAAGAGATGGCTGAGCAGGGGAAAGGGGTTGAGATGGCAGGTCCTTGGGGTCCACCTCCATCTCTTCCACCTCTCCCAGCCTCTTCTCCTGTCCCTCCTCAGAAGGCCTGCTGGAGCCTAGAGGAACTGGAGCAGTGGGCTGGCCAGCCAGCTTCTCCTCCAGTGCTTCTATAGCCCTCTGAGTTCATGGCGTGATCTCTAGAGACATAGAACTATCCCAAAAGCTTGACCCCAAAGACAGCTCTTGCTGCCCCTCCTGCTGCTGAGCTTCAGCTATTCGTTAAAAATCCCTGAAATCTTTATTAAAAGCCTATTTAACCATGCAGCAGCTAAACCGGAAGCACACACACAACGCAGTGATCCCACTCCCCTAAGAAACTCCGCTAAGAAACAGAAGTATAAAACACAATGAAACAACTTAAAAAATTTAAACTGCTATAAGGCAACAGAACCACAAAACAAAAGAACCGAAAACAGAGAGCCCAGGCCCCTGGCAGAAGGCCTAGTCAAGTTAAAAAAAAAAAACAACCCTCAAAAATCCCCAGCAAGCCAAGAAATATCAAGCACAGTAAAATATAAATATAACTTTTAGACTGCAGGCAACAGGCTGGCAACGAAAGCACAAACCAGAAGACCCAGGAAGAGGTCTGAGAGACCCTAGGGCCCAGAGGCCCACCCTCCACCACAGGCCACTGGCCCCAAACACACCAGCCCACAGCAAAATAAGAGAAGTTTTTAAAATGTGGCCCTAATAAATCAAACCAGTGATGTCTTCAGACTTCTTCTGTTGTCCAGCAGGCAGGATGGATCTTGATCTGAAGCAGTCCGGTAATCAGCAGCAGGAAAGCAAGCTCAGAGCAGTGGCTGAAGCAGAAACCAGCCACACAGTCTCCAGCCCAGGCCCTTGCAGGAGCAGGAATGGAGTCAGCCAGCCGGAGACCCCGGCTTTTATGCTCTCTGGGCACACAGGGAAGAATTTCGAAAAAGAACAGACTTTTGTGATTGGCCAAAGACCAGTATGCCACCCTTACCTGTAATCCTGTTGGCCAGTCCTCCTCCCCCTGGGAAGCAGCAAGCTAGTAGTTGGGCTTCAACAAATGAAGCCAGCAGCAACAACAGCCTTGCAAGCTGCAATGGCATTTGCTAATGCATTGTAGTGGTTGGCTGTCTGTAAGGTCCCTCTTCCCCCTCCCTCCTGGAAAGCAGAGCAAAGGGCGGGAAACCCTCCCCGAGCCCATATTTGGTAATGCTGGAAAAGCCAGGACCCCCCCCCCCCCCCCCCCCGAATATTTTTGGATTTTTTTTCAGCATTTAGCATTTGGCAGCTGAATCAGATCAGGGAATCTGATTCGGTATGCTGAATACCTGAAAAATGCCAAAAAGACATTTTTTGGGGTTTTTTACTTGGCTTAACCGAATGCATACCCCGAGTTCTGACACTACCATTCGGGGGAGCATGAATTGTGGGTACTGCAAGGCATTTCTGAACCATTCCAGAGCCACAGAGTGCATCATCCGAGTCTAAAACCAGCTGCAAATACTTTTTTAAAAACCTCATCTTTGGACTTAAAAATAAGGATATTTGAAAACTTAATAAATCTTTTTTTAATTTCCCTCTTGGCCTGCAAGATTACATGTTTTCAAGCTTACTGGGCTTCTTCAGGCAATAAAGAAACCCTGAGCAGATCTTCTCGTAAGCTTAGGGAAAGCCACTGAAAATCTGCATGTAGATGGAGAGTTCTAAAGTGTGAGTTTCTAACTCAGCATACACACTGGAGCAAGAAACTCACACTTTGGAACTTTGGAACAATGAGCAGCTCTGCCTGCTGGTTAATATAATGCAACCCAGCAGAGACAGGCCTTCCCTGCATTGAGTTCTGTCATCAGATGAGGCCTTAGATAGAATTCATTGGAATTTTTTACCCTCTGTATTAGAGCAAATGGGCCTGCCCTACTGAACAAGCAAGATTACTTAGTACAGAACGCAGGGTGAACATAAGAACATAAGAGAAGCCAGTGTTGGATCAGGCCAGTGGCCCATCCATTCCAACACTCTGTCACACAGTGAACAAAAACACCAGGTGCCCTCAGGAGGTCCAGCAGTGGGGCCAGGACACCAGAAGCCCTCCCACTCTTGCCCCCCCCCCAAAGCACCAAGAACACAGAGCATCACTTGCCCCAGACTGAGAGTTCCTATCTGTACTTTGTGGCTAATAGCCACTGATGAACCTCCAATTCCCTCTTGAAGCCATCCATGCTTGTAGCCGCCACCACCTCCTGCGACAGTGAATTCCACATGTTAATCACTCTTTGGGTGAAGAAGTACTTCCTTTTATCTGTTCTAACCCGACTGCTCAGCAATTTCATGGAGCACCCACAAGGAGTTCTTGTATTTTGAGAAAGGGAGAAAAGTACTTCTTTCTCTACCTGCTCTATCCCATGCATGAATTTATAAACCTCAAGCAAGAGATTACTCATGGGATTGCTCAAAAACCCTTTGCTTTGGGAGAGGAACTGGGCAGGGCTTGTTCCCTTTGTGTTTGACCTTGCGGTTGAATGCCTTGCTTGGGCAAATCAAAAGCACCAAAGGGAGTAAGGATTGGAGGAACAGGAATGAACATGTTATAAGGCTATAAACTAGCCTTATAGGTTGGTTTTGCATTGTTGTTTTCTAGGGGACCCAAAACAAAGAGTCTGCCAGTGAATGGATCTTGTTGATAAGTCTGGAACTCTCCCATGATGGAATATTATCTGAAATTAACAATGCCAGGGATTGAATCTGAGATCTTGAGGAGAAAGGTGTTTCCCCAATATTTGTAAGATCCTTTAATGCAGAGAAGCCACGGTTTGAACGTGGGACCTTCTGCATGCAAAGCAGGCACTCTGTCACTGAGCCACGGCTACTCCTATCGCTCCCTTCCTCTCTGTCTCCTTTGTTTTTGGTAAAAAGGCTAAGTCTGACCCTTTGCACCTAATGGAAGTTTTGGTGATTGAAGTAGATGATGAAGATACTTCTCCATTTCCCTTCTTCTCTGGTCAGCTGTGTGGGCAGCAGCCATTGACTGTATTTTGTTTATGCTGCAGGACAATGTCGATTTGCTCTGTTATCAATTTTTCCAGGTAGCCCTGCAGTTGCAACTTGCCAGGCTCGTGCTTGCAACCCACACAGCCCTGCGGTTAATTATTTAGAGGGCTTTAAAATATGCAGTAGGGAAAAATTCTGCCAAAAAACAACAACTGCAAAAGCCTTTGGGAACATGTTAGCTAGCCAGGGCCTCTCAAGCTTCCTGTTGTGGATGGACTCAAACCTCACCCTGTTAGATCTGCTTGTGAATTCCACACAATTGCATTAGCACCAAAATCGTTTTCTCAAAGATGTAAGGTGTAGACCTCCATCATCAGAGGTGAACTGTGATAATCATACTGGTCTGAGAGTCATGGGTTCCCAAAGGCCATCTAATAAGAGTTCATGGCTGAACCGAACTGGAGATCTCTGGAATCCCAGCACATTTCCATAGTGTTGGAGTTTACAAGCTGCACGCATTTCAGCCATTATAGAGTTAACTGATACTGTTCAATGTTGTTAGTAAACAGGACAATTCCATAGTGTAACCTGTGACCACCTGGAGATGATTTTCTGTGGGAAAGTTTGAGGGAGTCGTTTATCCTAATTAAGTGATCTGTAACCTTTCTATTGGTCAGTCAACATCTTGTTGTTAGAAATGCTTTGATCTTGTATGCATGTATTCACAAGTTTTATTGCAGATCTTCCACTCTTTGTCCTGAGCAAGAGGGAGAAGGCCATGTAACTGTTAGGATGCAAGTTTAGAGGCTAGGAAATATACTTTGTTCCTTTTATCCAAAAGTTCCCTGCCCTTTTATCTTTGAGTAAAGTAATCTTTTAAATCAAGTACACAGCACATGGTTTTTGTTTATGCGCTCAGCCTTTATTAAAAGGCGAAAAACCCAACACTTAGCCACTGTGCCACACCAGTTCGCAGGGTGCAAATGTTTTTCGCAGGGTGCAAATGATCCAGTCATAGATCCCCTTTTCCTTTTGATTTTTTATAAGGCTGAAGCCCGCCTTCTGCTCTTTTCTTCCTTGATCACCAAAGGGCTCATTCACGGGTGCATGCTGCTGGCATCTGACGTGCAAAAATTAGGTAGTTTGCCATTGCTTGCCTCTGCATAGAAACCTTTAACTTATTTGGTGGTCTCCCATCCAAGTATTAACCCGAGCTGGCCCTGCTTGGCTTCTGAGATCTGAGGAAACCAGGCTATCCAGGTCAAGACCTACCAAGGTCATTTTGCAATGTCCAGTTAGTGCTGGATGTCGGCAACTGAGCAATGTGTGTCCATGTTTGAATTCACCATAATTCCAACAAGATTCTCCAGATTGTGGTAGTGTTGTCCTGGGACTGGGCTGAAATCAAGGAGCATTTCCGTTTGGGTAGTCTTTAGATGCTCTGCACAGGGCCGGCTCTATCACTTGGCCAACTAGGCGGACGCCTAGGGATGCAGCAGGCAAACGGGGCAGTGGAGAGACTGAGAGCAAGAGAGACTCGGCAAGACAGCTACCTTTACAGGTAGTGGGAGCAGCGCTCCTCAGCCGTGCTGGGTGAGTGGGTGGAGCCAAGGCGCAGCCTGGGTGACTCGTGGCCGCTGCTCCATTAACTATGTGTGTGCATTAACTATGTTTGTGTGTGAGTAAGTGTGAAGTGCCTTCAAGTTGCTCCCAACTTTGCATTCTTCCTAAAATGCAATGTGTTTGAAAATTGGTGGGCGCATGGGGGAGGGGGGCACGAGAAGGTACCCTCGCCTAATGTTCAAAAAAACCTGGGGCCAGCCCTGGCTCTGCAGCAAGTTTCATGTCATGTGAATGTAAAAGGAGGGAATCTGTGAAGCGCTCCCTCTCTGTGCCTCTTGCTGAGGCTTTGCTTCTTCGTGTGTGTGTGTGTGTGTGTGTGTGTGTGTGTGCGCGCGCGCGTGCGCGCATGCGTAAAAAAGGGCCAAAAAAGGACCATCACCAGTGTGGAAAGGCAAATTGCTTGTGAAGTTTGAAATAATACTTTGATTGTAATTGGATTTGTCTCCAGCCTTTGTGTGTAGAGTGGGCAGAGACATTTATGCTGAGAAAAAGGTTGGTTTGGCTTCTCTGACCAGAGCTGCTGTATGGACTAATGGTAAACTGCTTCTGAAAATGTTTTGGGTTCTTTTTTCATTGGGAAGGGTTTGTGGCTCAATGGGGAGGGGGTGTCCATTGCCATGGGTTCTGTCCTTGGAATCTCCGGTTAAAAGGAATTTATGTAACAGGAGCTGGGCTTCCTGGCATGATAGGCTTGGTTAGAATGGAAGGGAGGAGAGAGAACAGGGGTTAGCAACCTTTTATTATCCAAGAGCCAAACTACAACAACATTCAGAGCAAGAAATCAGCAGAGACCTAGTTTAAGGAAGTCCATTTGCTTAACTGAAAATGTACTGTTTAACATTACTGACAATTGACATGTTGATTAATAATAACCCATATAGTTTCCACAACCCAAGCATTGGCTGTTGTGAGCTCTTTATTAGGAAGTGGCCTGCACAAGGTATTGTAATAATATATACAGGAACACTCTGAGCAGTCGTTTTAGTGCTCTGGCATAAATCTGCACATGGTTCACATTTGGTTTACTGGAACCTGATCACCTCTTTCACTGTCTCATCTAGGCCTATCATTCCCTTCAGATTGTGGATGTTCCGGCATCCTTTTTTCTTCCCTTGCCGTCAAGTGGCTGCCCACTTATGGTGACCCCGTGGGGTTCTCCTAGCAAGAGACATTCAGATGTGGTTTGCCATTGTCTGCTCCAGGATACCAACCTTGGTGACATACCTTAACTTAAAGACTTTGGTTTTAGAAAGCACCACATTTGGCTCTGAAGCCATATGCCTCAGACCCCTGAATTAGACATTAAGGGCCAGTGTGTCAGTCTCTGAATCATTTATGCCTTTTTATCCCACCCTTTCTCCAGGGAGCTCAAGGCAGCATTGGTAGCCCTCCCTCCAGTCTTATCCTCTGAACCAACCTGCAAGGGAGATGAGGCGGAATTCATGGGACTGGCCCATGGCAGACAGAGGACTTGAACTGTCTGCCCAGTCTGCCCAGTTCAAAGTAGTTCTCAAGGCTTCACAAGGCAATTTAGGCACAACCTGCAGATTTAAAAATGGTAGAAGTGTCATACTTAGGAAGAAGCAGTCTTTGATTGCTGCGTTGTTGTTGAACTTCCTGAAGGAATGTGTCCAGCTTCCTTTGGGATCTCTCCTGCACAATGCTTTCCTCCTTCAGATCTCACCATCTCCCTCCCTGGGGAGTCTTTGTAGTGCCAAGTAGACTAATGTTTCCAGCTGTGTGGGGGCTGGGGTGGGTTAATGGTAATGAGCGGTTATTTTTTAGAAGGCTTTAACATCGATAATGATTGAAAATGAGGGCTTTGTAGTTGGGCTTTGGGTGGGTTTTTTTTTTACTGTGTGCTCAGCCTGGTATGTGCCTGGCGTGTGTGTGTGTTTTGCCTTTTTGGTAGATCAAGAGCCATGATAATTATCACTAAAGTGACTCATTTTCTAGCGAGCAATTGGAAAATGAAGGATTGAAGGAATTGCTTTTGCTCTTTTTTAAACTAAACTGTGCCAGATGTCTTTCTTTGTGCTTACCTACAGCAAGTAGATAGATTGCCCCCTTTCATGTTGTCAAGGAGGGGCGACGCTATATGAGAGAAAAGGACAACCCATGGTTGTTGTCTAGGAGATAATCTGCTCTAAACCATAACCGCGGCTTGCATGCTCCCTCCCTGATCTTCCCCAAGAGGTTCAAAAGGTGTGTCAGAGAAGAGAGCTGCAATATTGAACTGTCTGACATGTTTTGCAAGGAGCTCAAGGCGACTTCCATAGAAGTCCTCCCACCCATTTTATTGAGCTATTTATACTCTGCTTTGCTCACCAGTGGGCACCCAAAGCGGCTTACATCCTTGTTCTCCGCTCTCCTGTTTAATCCCTGCAGAAACAACCATCTAAGGGAGGCTAAACAGGAGGAGAGGGGGCCTGGTCCAAGGTCTCCCAGCCAGCCCATGGCAGAATGAGCACCTGGGGCTCCTGGATCCTAGTCCTACCCCAGCCGTCCTATAGTTTAGGCTGAGAGTGAGTCACTGGCACAAGACCACCCAGCAAGGTCCACGTTTACGTGTCTGTTATGAGCCAAGTCTCTTTAGTCCAGCATGCTAACCTCGACCCCACGCTGTGTCCCCTTTCCTTGAGTCACTCACATCTCCCTGTGGTCCAGGGGAGAAGCAAGGGGGCTGTGAGAGTTTGTTCCTTGGCTTGTTTGTTTCAGTATGTTGCCTTCCCTCCTTGGAGCTCACAGTAGTATAAGTCCCCAACCTTTTTGAGCCTGTGTGCACCTCTGGAATTCTGACACAGGGTGGTGGGCACAGCCACAAAATGGCTGCTGGCAGAGGTGAAGGCAGCCATTAACACGGCTGCTGTAGTTTACCTTCAGTCGTACAGTGAAGATCCATCTGCAATAATGGCGGTTGTTGCGAAAACATTTTTAAAAATCTGCACAACCAATCAGAAGCCCTACTGGGCCAAAGCCCTGTCTGACCCCACCCACTTTCTAGAAATGCTGGTGGGCTCCAGGAAAGGTGTGGGCGGGCATCCTGGCACCCATGGGCACCACACTGGGGCCCCCTGGCAGAGGTAGAAGAAGAAGAGGAGATTGGATTTATACCCTGCCCTTCACTACCCAAGGGAGTCTCAGAGTGGCTTACAAACTCCTTCCCCTTCCCCTCCCCACAACAGACACCCCGTGAGCAATGTTCCCTCTAAGCTGTGGAGTCTTGTGAGCAGAAATTCCACTTTGTGAGCCACTGACATTCAAGTTGTGAGCGAGCGATTTGGCTGCTGCATAAATTAGTTTGCTCTGGAGCCATCCTGTCTGAGCGAAGACAAAAATGTGTGAGCCGGAGGCTAAAAAACTGTGAGCTAGCTCACACTAACTCAGCTTAGAGGGAACACTGCCCGTGAGGCAGGCAGGGCTGAGAACTGCTCTTGAGAGAACAGCCCTGAGAGAACCCAGGGTCACACCAGCAGCTGCACGTGGAGGAGTGGGGAATCAAGCCCAGTTCTCCCAGATTAGAGTCCGCGCTCCTAGCCACTACACCACTACACCAGACTGGTTCCCAGGCAGTCTCTCATCCAAGCACTGATCAGCCCTGGGTTTGCTTAGGATCAGGAAGGTGGCTGCATCAGACCCTGCCCTTGGGGCTGCATTTCATAAGGTTATGACTGATCGCTGAGGTGCTGTTCTGAAACAGTTAAATAGACCAGCCAGCCATAGAGTGAAGGGTGATGCAGGAGGAGAAGGCATGGGATAGATGAGCAGTTATCTTTTGGCCTGAAGGACAACCATGCATTGTTGGAATATTCATGGTATTAATTGTGTGGTCATTTGTGTTTATCTTTATAGGTTCAGGTGGGTAGCTGACCGAGTTGGTCTGAAGCCATAGAACAGTGGCTCCTTTACGGTTGCCAGGTCCCCTCACTGCTCTGGCAGGAGGATTTGGAGGCTGTTCCGGGATGTCTCTGACATGATGGTGTCACCCGAAAGTGATGTCATCATGTCAGGGATGTTGCACGGGGACACGCTGGTCTAAGAGCAAAACTCTATGGTAAAATCAGCTTAAACCCACAGAGTTTTGCCCTCAAACCAGAGCATCCCTGCATGACATCTCTGGCATGATGACATCACTTCCAGGTGATGTCATTACATTGGGGAAGTCACACAGGGACATGGCTATTGGGGGGTGGGGGTTTCCTCGACCGGCTAGGCGGCCAGCAGTGGGCAGAAGGCCCAAAAACCAGGGTAACCCCCACTCTGATCTGGGACTGGCAAGCCCAGGCAACTTTAAGACCAACAGAGTTTAATTCTGGGTGTCAGCTTTTGTGTGCATGCACACTTCTTCAGATACGTATCAGTTTGGTGTAGTGGTTAGGAGCACAGACTCTAATCTGGGAGAACTGGGTTTGATTCCCCACTCCTCCACGTGCAGCTGCTGGTGTGACCTTGGGTCAGTCATAAGTTCTTTCAGAGCTGTTCTCTCAAGGGCAGTTCTCCAGAGAGCTCTCTCAGCCCCGCCTATCTCACAGGGTGTCTGTTGTGGGAAGGGGAAGGGATTGCAAGCCGCTCTGAGACTCTCTCTGGGTAGTGAAGGGCAGGGTATAAATCCAATCTCCTCCTCCTCCTCTTCTTCCTCTTCTTCCTCTTCCACCACTGCCGCCACTGGACTCAAACTTTGTTCTATCTTTATAGGTGTTTAATATATTTGATATGTCTAACAGATACATATTGAGCTCTACTTTATTTTAAACATTTATTAGCCTTTCTTCCTTGGAATTGTACTGTTACTAGTTCTAATAAACTGATTGTGTGTATTTTCTAGATTGACCTTTGTAAAGTTTTGTTTTCCACTAGATGAGTTTTTATGGATCTGTGATGTTTTGAGGTCAAAAGTATCTTCCTGTTTTACCCCCCAATCAATTGATCCAACTTTGCTTTCCGCTGCCCTTTGTGTTGAGTAATTCTCCCCCCCCCCCCATGTCTTGTTTATTTCTTCAGTCTATGGGCACAACGTGAAAAGCAGCAATGACTTTATTGGGAGAATCGTGATTGGTCAGTATTCAACAGGCTCCCCAGAATCCAAGCACTGGCGACGAATGCTTAATTCTCACCGGACAGCCGTGGAGCAATGGCACAGTCTCCGGTCGAGAGCCGAGTGTGATCGTGTCTCGCCAGCATCTCTGGAAGTGACGTGAGATCAGCAGCAGTGATGCAACTGCAAGCCAGTAAACAACAGAAGTCATCCACACATGCGTGCGCACACACACACACGTACATGTAATCACCATGGAATCAAAACAACCGTTCCAGCTGGACAGCACACAAAAAAGGTCCGTGCCTCCGAACTCTCCATTCATGCAAAATCATGCATTCTGTTAATTTATTTTCTCAGGATCACTAATGATGTGACACGTAGGACAACGGGCTACTTTGTACCAGCCGCTGCGTCCATGTCAGAGTCCTTAACATTGCCATGTAGGGCAATGGAAACAATTAGAAATTGTTGTCATTAATAGATTTTTGAGATTATTTTGCCTGCTGTGTGGTAGTGTAGTGCAAATCACAGACTTGTTCGCAGCCACAACACTGAGCTCTATACAAGCTTCTTGATTCCCTTTACGGCACCCTACTGTGCATGTCCACAAGTCATTGTATCGGGAGACGTAAGTTCCTTTGTGTTCTTTGGTGGATGTGTGGTAACTAGGCTAGAACTTAGGATGTTATTTTAGCAGTAGAACGTATGGTGAAATCCTGTCTTAAATGAAGTTTCTGTCCTCGTAGTAGCTTAACCAAATCAAGTAGTGTGTGCACTTGTGTCTGGAGTAGCACATACAGAAGGAATGTAACAGACACAATCTCTTTCCTGTGAAGTCTCATGTTTTATAAAAGAAATTGAATGTTGCATCAGTGAAGGACCTCTAGTATCCTGCTCACAGATCATTTATCCTAGAGTAGACCAAATAAAATCAATGGACCTTCTTCTAAGGAAGGAGATGGTGGATTGCACCTGTTTCAGGGCCCCACATGTAAGGGTACGGCAATGATCCGATATACCGCTACGTTCATTTCAGTGGAGGAACCAGATCTGCAAGTGCAAAGAGAAGCATGTGAGGAGTTTCTCCCCCCCCTCGCTTGAAGTGAGCAAAGCAGCTGTGGCAGGTGAAGGCGCTCCCTGTAGTCACTGCTCGTGGCTGACCAGGGGCAGTTGTCCTTCAAAAGCTTCAGGCCTGCCAGCAAGTACCACAAGCCTGCTGCCAGACAATGAAGATTTCTCTTCATTTTTTCCTGCTGGGCTGCCAGAGGGCTTAAGGGTTTTTTAAAACTCTCAAAAAGCATTCTGGTGGCCCAACCAAAAACAAACAAACAAAGGCCCCTTTCACATTACCGTTCTAAACTGGATGTTATCCGTTGTCTGCCCGGTTCCAAGTAAAGCAGAGGTGCCATACAACAAATTGCATTCCATTATTAACAAGTCATCTCTGAAGCGGTCTGGCCATTTCAAACAGTGCCACACTTTTTCCCTCATGCCATCTTCCTCAAACTTGTTCTGAATATTTTAGCGCTATAGCGCTAGACCAATATGGCACATCAGCACAACAGCGGCACCATTGAGATAGTGTGGCACCACTGAGATACACTGAGTCTGTGGCTGTCGTTACATGGACACAGGAGGAGAGAAGTGGCTCCCTGAGCATCAGGTGCTCAGGGCATCAGTGACTGGTGTTACAGAAGATGCACGGGCACGGCTCATCACTCCTTCTGCCCATCACAGAGTTGTTCTACCAGTCCTTGCTGTGGGGTTCAACACCCACCATCAACAAGGGACTTATATGTGCTGAGAAGAGTGGTGCCCATGCCCTCAAAGATGCCCTCCTGCAGTACTTGGAGGACACACCACTTGCCAAACGCACCCTAGATCTCTGCACAGATCGATGAAGTATGTGCAGAAGCTCTTCATAAAAGTTAACTGTACTGTTGATCATCATCATCATCATCACCGCCAGCATAAGTCGAACCACAGCCAGAGATACTGACTATGACTGAAAGATCACCAGCCTCACAGATATCCACACAAAACGTTCACCAATCTTCAACCCACAAAGAGGAGAAGTTTGCCTCCCTGAGATATATGCCTGAGATTCTCTTAGCAACAAGTCACTTACCAGTCAATCGTGTCTGGGCATTCATGGGCTGTATGGATGGGTGAACATCGGAACATTTGCTACAGACACCTCTAACTAGCAACTTCTGTAACACCAATCACTGATGCCCTGAGCGCCCACTGTCCAATGAGCAGCTTCTCTCCTCCTATATCCATGTAACAACAGCCACAAACTCAGTGTATCTCAGTGGTGCCGCTGTAGCGCTGAAGTGCTATACTGGTCTAGCACTATAGTGCTCAGCTTAGAACGTTCCCAAAAACAGTTCGAGGAAGATTGTGCAGCAAAAAAGGGCGGGAAAAAGCACAGCGCTATTGGAAGCACTGCAGACATTTTAAATCGCACGCTACAGGGATTCAGAAGTACAAGGAAGAGGTGAAAACAAAAGAAAGCAGTTTACCTCAAGAACAGCTCAACCATGCTTTGCTAACCAGACACAAGCAGCTTTGTATGAAAAGGTAAATCAAATCCATTAGCATCCAGTTGCTAAAACAGTTGTGTCTGAATGACACAAAAAATCTGTTAGCAACCAGCTACCAAAAGGGATCACAAAGGCTGTCTAAAAGGGGCAAAAATAAATGCAAGGGTTATTGACAGCCAGAAGGGCAAGAAAATGGTGCTGAGTTGGGTGGGACCTTGGCAGGACAAGAAAATGTGCACTGTTCCTTCCAAATGGTATACTTGGACTGCAGTCCTCCCAAAAAGACTGGAGTAAAGCCAGGTTTTGGGGAATGAGAAGGATGAGGGAAACCTAGGGTTGCCAGGTCTTACCTCCTCACTGGTGGGGGTGGAAGGGAGTTTTCTGGGAGTGGGGGGCGGCAACATTTGCCATGCATGACATCCTTGACGTGATGATGTCACATGGAAGTGATGTCCTCATGCCGGGGATGTTGTGAGGTGACGTTCTCTTATGGTTATCATAGAGTTTTGCCCCAAATACCAGATCATCGCTGTGTGATGTCCCCGGCGTGATGACATCACTTCTGTGTGATGTCATCACATTGGAGATGTCACACCAGGTCATGGCTGTTGAGGATGGGGTTTTCCCCTGCCAGCTGCCTGGGTGGTGGCAGGCAGGAGCCCACAAAATCAGGGGCTCCCCCGCTGCCACCTGGGGGCTGGCAACTCTTAAGAAAAACTGGAAGGAGGGATGTTGCCGTACCGCATCAGGTAGAAGCTTTAAAATAAAAAGGTAAAGCACTTTAGTCCTCCCGCCGTCATGCTCCTGCCTCCTTCCTCTCTTTGTGCAGGACTAAAAAAAATCAAGACTGTCTGGCTCAGAATCCTGGCTTGTAATAGAGAACTAACTGCATTTTTTTTTCATTTTATCTTATTGGGAAACTGCAACAAACTGTGGCCAGAAGTCTTCCATTTTCTGTCCTCGCACAAGGAGAAAACAAAGAGAAGGTGAGGGAGTATGTGAGCCTGCAGTTTTCCTTCTTATTCTCACGTGGCCTCTAAATGCCAGCCAGGTAGCCAGAGAATGGAGGGACGTGAAGCTTTTTAGAACCCTATTGTGAAGAAGAGTCTGTTTTTAGAAACTTTTATGCTCCTCAGCGCCTCAAGCAGAAAAAGGCCTTCCCCCCTCACTTGTCACTTGAGGCCTTTGTACAGGAGATGTCGGGGATTGTGCCCTGGAGCAGAAAGTGGTCATGTGTTGATTTTATCTATCTTTTGATTTTACCACATTGAGCTGTCCTCCAGAACACTTCACAAAGGATTGGCTTCTGGCTCACTGTGTCCCAGAAGACAGTTGAATCCCCCAAGTTCATTTGGGGTGTACGCAAGGCAAGGTAATCAGAGCATCTGCTTAAGGTATGGACTGTGCCAATGCCATGCCCCAAAATCCTCTCTGAAAGCCAAAATGTGTTGACTTCACCATGTGTGAAGGAAAGGTTCATGTAAATTAAAGGTTTTGGTTCTCCTTGTGACTGACCTTTTGTGTCTTGGATGTATTTAAAAAGAGCTGCTTTCCAAAACGGTGAGTGATCCTAGCAAAATCATCTGATCCTGTCAGTTCCGCTGGATGCGTCTGTACCCCTTTACTTTTTTTTTGCCCATAACATATTGTCTGAGAATGTATATTTATGGGAAATAAAGAACTGTTTATTTGTGTCAAGTAAGGTCAAGGTAATTTTTTTAACCATTTGAGTTTTTGTAAAGAGTGATTATCTTTGGTTCCTGATGCCCTCATAACAGCCCTGTGAGGTAAATTAGATGGTGATTGGCCTGGGGGTGGGCAAATTAAGATCTGAATTGAGGTCTGCCTGGTCCAGGAGTAAAAATAACTTAAATTTCTGACCACTATTGGCAGATATCCAAACAAGTATACATTGTTGTTTTCTGGTGTTCTTCTTCCATTCCTGCAGCCCTTTTTGATCCCCAGAAAAAAATCATTCATGGAGTCATGTGGTATCCATGGAGATGAATTGCCATGCAAGGTTTGTGGGCTGGAATGAGGAGGGACCAGGAGATGAATTTTAACTCTTTCCTCAGTGGGGCGGTGCTTGCAGACAAGGTGGTAGGAATAGTTTCACACCCTCATCCTTCCTCACTCCATCCCATTCCACCCACACGGCTCTTCCTCCACACAGGCCCTGGGAAGGCTCTTTCCAGGAGCCAGAAGGGGTTGCAGGAACAGAGAGGAATGCGCGAAGACTCCACATTCTAGTTATGAAATGGCTAATAATAAGGTGCCATCAAGTTGCAACTGACTTGTGGTGACCCCAGGACCATGGGGCTTTTGAGGCAGAAATGAACAGTGGTGGCTTGTCATTGCCTCTCTCCACCTAGCATCTCGTCTTCCTTGGTGGTCTCCCATCCTAGAAGTAACCCTGGCTGGCCCTACTTAGCTTCCAAGCTCTGATGAGATTGGACCAGTCTGGCTATTCAGGCTGCTGTGGAATAGTCGGGCACTGCCATTTGTCTCTCTTGGGGGTGGGGGGCCTCAAAGCAGACCACTTCTTCACCAGCACTCAGTTCTTTCTTGTAGCCTCCCTGGCCTGGTTCATGTCCACAAATCCATCCAGTAGTCTGCTGTGGAGATCCCTTGCCTGCCACCACCTCACCTGTAACTTTCAACCAACCCCACCTGGCCCAAACACATACCAGCCTATGACCTCATGAAAACCCAGGCCCTAACCAGCCAGTTGGATGCCACAGCACTCTTTCTGTTGCTGGATGCTTAGCGTTAACTGCTCAGAATGATTTTCCTTCTGCTCCGTGGTTAAGACCTTTAGGTCACGGGGGTGCCTGCTGGCCTGAGATACATGGGATGGCTCGCTGCCTCTGATTGCTGCCGGCTGACAAGGGTCTTGACCCCGCCTGTAATTCCCAGTCACCCCTGAAAGCCCTTTCTAACAGCCAGGGACCTGCAGTTCAGGCACAAGCCTCTTAATCCAAAAGATGTAAAATGCAACAGCTGGGAGACGAACTCCTTTCAGAGAATCCATCCATATTCCGTTGCCTAGAACCAGGCTAACTAGAGTGGAGAAGGTTTGGAATACAGTGATTGACTGGGCAGGCATCCTAAGCGCAGCCACACCATTCAAAGCCCATTGACTTCAGCGGACTTAAAAAAGGCGTAGCTTTGTTTAGGCTTGCTTGGCAGTGGCTCCTCAGTTATCTATGTAGACGTGAGGCAAAAGGACTTCTCTGCCATAATAGCCCATTGGACAGCACAGGCGTACTCTCCTTCCTCCATCCCAGCTGGAAGTCTGAATTACTAACTGGGGAGAGATGTGAATTCTTTCTCCTCCTTGGCCTAAACGCATGCTGGGATCTGTCAGCCATGGAGAAATCTACAGCACCTCCCAGCCAAAACAATCTAATCCCAAAACCTTTGTTCAATGCACATCTGTGGCCTAGTTCTCACTGAGGTGGAAAACCTGTGTCTGGGCTAGGTTGCTTCAAACTGCAGGTGAGGATTTACATGGTTGACTGCACATCAGTACGAAATATGTTTTTCCATGGGCCTAGAAAACAAGCATGCCAAGTAAAAGGTTGAACCTAACCTTTGTCCTGCATGCTAGCTTTTCTGTATGCAGGGGTGAATTGCTTGATTGCATACAGGAACATTTGACTTAGGGTTTTGCTCAGAGTACCAGTCTGGTGTAGTGGTTAGGGACCAGGACTTCTCACGGTCCTGGCCCCACTTGGCTATGGAAATCACTGGGGTGATTTTGTGCCAGTTGCTCTCTCTCAGTCCACCCTACCTCGCAGGACTGCTGTGGGCATAAAATAGGGGAGACAGCTGTGTATATTCTTTAGGAAAAGAGAATCCATATTTAAACCTGTAGTATATCCTCTATTTGGCTGCTCTATTTCCTCTCCCTATTTTGAACCTGGCCCCTCTTTCGTCTCCCCCTCCTCTGCTGGAGAGGATGGCAGCTTGTGGGGTGGAGGGATAACTACCAGGAAAACTCTATTAGGGGAAGGGGTCCCCTCCACCAGAGCCATGGCCACTGTCTTCATACCCCCAGGCACGACTGCTTTTTAAAGTGGGAGATTTGATCATAAATCTCTAACGTGTCATGCAGTCAGCTGCACAGGCTCATAACTGTATCCAGCCTGTGGTGCTGGCACCCCAAAAAGTGAGAAGGAGCTGGAGCTAGTCTTATATGTTCTCAGATCCATTAAGGAAAGAAAAAGACCTTTCAAAACGTGGAAGCCTTTTCTAACCAACTTTCCCTTAGTTTCAGGGGCCATATTGGTCTGAAGCAACAGAACTAAGTTGGAGTCCAGTGGCACCTTTAAGACCAGTAAAGTTTAATTCTAGGTATAAGCTTTCTTGTGCATGTACATGAAAGCTTATACCCAGAACTGAACTGGTTGGTCTTAAAAGGTGCCACTGGACTCCAACTTTCCCTTACTTAGGCAAGATTTTTCTGCTCCTGTTTCATCCTTGTTCTGTCTGGGATTCTCTGGGTTGATGTGAGCATGTGTGTATGGGGGGTGGGGGGTGAGAGAGGAGGGCATGTGCTGCAAGGAGCCTGGCTGGCTTTTGGTGCATGTTCTCATTGCAAGTTTGTGCTTTGGGGGGAGGGAGTGGCCCACAGAGCCTCTCTGCAGCTGCTCCAGATTCCTCTGTGGCACTGCAAGAGAAGACAGAGCGGACAGAAGGCATCAGGCAGCCCTGGACAGGAGACCTCAGCCTGTGACGATGCTCAGATGGAGTTTCTACACAACCCTCTCTGGGGCTTTCCTCCTCATCCACGCTTTCCCACACACCAACATCAAAATCAGTCAAGGTGAGTAGAAATTTCGTTCAAACGAATTCTGATTAAACAACTTGGTTGGGATTTTCATCTAGCTGGGAGCCAGTATGAATGCCAAATCTCCCCCTAGTCTTCCAGCCTAGTAGTTAACTAAACAACAGTGGCTTAGCAGGGATTGAGATGCATCTATAGGCAATGTAAACTTTTCCCCCATAATAATTTGACACCTTGAACTCAGCTTTTCACCAAAGGTCTCTCCTATCAGCTGTAATAGCTTCATTGTCAAATGAATGGAAGGACAACTGCAAAGATCACCAGGCTACAGAGGGTGATCGTTTATGAATTACCAAGGCGTTTGTCAGCCTCATTTCCAGACAGTATTTGTACTGATAATACACAGTGGTGTAAATGCACTGATCTCTTTGTATAAGTGCTGGAGGAATTCTGTATTGCTGAAATGCCAAATTAATGAGTTCTGGGGACGCTTTCTGCATGCTTTTTAACTTTCTAAAGTCTGTGGGTGCAATCCAGAGAAAAGTGAAAGAAGTCCTATTGAAATGGAAGGCAAGGCAAACCTTTCTTTTTGCACAGTCCACAGAAAATCTATGAACTGCAAATACAGTTATTTTTGTTTTTGTTTTTTTAATGTGTTTATGGGAGGAATTGGTATTTTACTTTGCCTGCATTCAGAGCAACTAACATAAAACAAACAAATCCATTTGGAAAGATTAAAAAATGGTGTTTTTTTTTCAAACTGACAAAAACTGTATTATCAAAACATTCCTGACAGCCCTTCAGCCACAGTTAAAACTCCCAAAGATACCTCCCCTATTTTGAATTATAGATTAAAACTCATTTTTAAAAAAGATTTTACAACTTCTACAAAGTTGTAGGCATTTTCTTTGAGTAGCTGCACTCTGTTTATGACTCAACTGCAAGAGAATCCTAAACAGAGTTACAGCTTCTAAACTTATCGAAGTTACGGAACCTAGGAGGCTGCCATTCTGCATAGGATCGCACTATCAACCAGTATCTCGGATGCCCTATTCCCAAGCAGCTGTTCCTATTGGACGAGGTGCCCTCCGGTTTGAGTCATGAAATTACTCAAGGAGCAGCAGTTTTTTCAAATTTCATCAGAACAGGACAGGCAGGGCAACCCCATGTAGCGTAACTCTGTTCTGTGCCCATTGCAACCAAAGGATGTAGCCTGGAGCGACCCTGCAGAGGACTGCGCTGTGAGATTCTCAGAATGGCTTAAACACCTGATCTCGCAGAGAGTAAAGAACAAACAGCTAAAAAGCTGGGTATTTGAGAGTCTTCATTCTAAGTTTTTTTTAATATTATGATTATGGACGGATGAGAAACAGAAGCCAAACAGTCACCCCCTTCTTTTAAGCCAGTTCTCGCTGCCCCACTGTATTCCCACAACATCCCTGTGAGGTAGGTGACACTGAGGGGGAGTTATTGACACAAGGTTGAGGGATCTGGACCTGGGGCGCCTAGATCCTCTTTGCCCTTCCCTTGAGGCTTCAAATAGGCTGCCCGGCCCTGTGTGTATTTTTCAGGTGCTTCTCGGTGTTTCATTGATCTGACGTTTGGCAACGTATTTATATCAAAGTCAAGTAATTCCTCCCCATATGCTTGCAAAATTGCTATTATGTGACTTTTTGACAGACACGCCGATCACCCAACCAGTGCTGTACACAGCCCCTTCAGCTGCAGCCCAGAAGAACAGGTTACCCCTGTATTCTTTCTTGGGGGAGAAAGCAGTACATCTGCCCCCCCCCAAAAAACATGGGGCATGTATTTTCATAGTGAGCTCACCAATAATATGACACGCATCTAAATGCACTTGTCCCCCCCCCCCCCCAAAAAAAAGTAATACGCCCTTTCTAATGTTCTCTTTTTTGGCCGTATTCTCTCAAGACTCCTTTACTTGCAAGCAAAACAAAAAGGTGTGTGGGTGCAGTGAATGGGGTGACTGCGTGAATGAGGGAGCTGGGACGCAGGCTGGGAAAGGGGGCTGAAGTGGAGAGGGAGAGGATGATGAAGCAGGAATTGGAGAGTCCACCTGAACCCCAAAGCCTCAGCTCTATGAACTTCTGCTCTGACTCTGTTATAGTCCTTTGCTTTCTCAAAAAGTCCGACTGGCAAACGAAGCCTGGGCCAGCCGGGGCATCTCCAATTACTGTGCCCTGGGAGTTAAAAACTCTAATGGCCGTTCTTCCAGAGACTGAGCAGAGGCTGCCTGGGGAGACTTAACAAAGAAGGTGCTAATTAGAGGTTGACCCCAAGTCTGTCTTTCTTCTCTGGTCCATTTAGCCTTCACATTCCTGCAGGCGTCTCCTGTGCTCTGAAGCCAATCAAATTCATGTTACCTACTAGGGTAACTGGTGTAGAATACCAGAAGCCCTAAATGGCTTAAATGGGCTTTGTTCCCCCTTTTGCTCTGAACTGGAAGTTGGGGGCATGGTCCAAATTCTCCCAAAAGAACCACGCAGGGCACCTCAGATCAGTGCCTAAAACTCATTCTCTCAATACTGGACACAAACAGCAGGAATGTGGCACCCACCTGCCTCAACCAAATTTGTTAAGTCACCCTACCCAAGATGCCTTTGCCAAAAAAAAAAGTAGGGCGACCCTTTAGCTGGTTTCCTGCAGGTGGGGAAATTGCTGGTAGAGCTATGGAGTCGAACACACTGTTCCTTTCCTCACCCACTGCCCTGATCATGGAAGTTCTAATTAGCCATCCTGGCGTCTAGCGACTGTGACACACCACAGATTTGTCCAGTTGTCTTTTAAAGGTGATGGCCATTACAGCATCACTCCAGTTGTTGGTTGTGTGAAGAGGCCCTCGTTCTCTTTGGGAGGGAATTCCTGATAAGGCTCCCTTTGGAAACTGAACTTCTCCTCCTGGCCTGTCATCTCATGAAAACATCCAATCCCTGATTTGAGTGAGATTGACAGGAGGGAATGGGGCGGACTGTGCTTAAAAGACACAGACCTGTTTTTTTGTGCGCTGTGGTTTATCTAATCTGTGTTTCTGAGGATCCTTTATCTTTGTTTCCGCTGGCTCCTGCCGGACTTTCTTGCACTGTCTGTAATCTGTAGTGTCGAGACGCAAAAGATATGACAGCTGCTACTAATTCATCCTGACAATGGTTGAGGGCAACTCTTGAGAGAGCAACGGTTTCCTGACCCTCGTAATCTGCTGTCTCCAGCGCTTCCCAAGACCAATAGCAAGTGACAGGTGTTACCTGAAACAGCTATTTTAAGAGAAGTGTGTTGAGGGTACACCACCAGAGCTGTAGCTAAAGAGTGCACCACCTGGACTCACCCCGCCCCCCCCCCCAAGAATTCTCCCCACCCCTGGTCACCTATTGAGAGCCAGTTTGGTTTAGTGGTTAGGACCACAAGACTCTATTCTGGGAGAACCAGGTTTGATTCCCCACTCCTCCACATGCAGCTGCTGGTGTGACCTTGGGCCAGTCACAGGTTCTCTTGGAGCTGTTCTCTCATGAGCAGTTCTTGAAAGAGCTCTCTCAGCCCCACCTACCTTAGAGGGTGTCTGCTGTGGGGAGGGGAAGGGAAAGGAGATTGTAAGCCGCTCTGAAGCTCCTTCAGGTAGTGATGGGTGGAGTATAAATCCAAGCTCTTCTCCTTTATTCCACCCATCTTCCAAGGCGCTCAAAGCAGCATATGTGGTTCCTGTTTTATCTTCACAACAACCCTGTTAGGTTAGGCTGAGAGTATCACCCATGGAGCTTCTTGGCCGTGTGGGGGCTTAAGCCCTTTTCTCCCAAAGCCGAGACCAATGCTCTATCGTGCCACACTGTTTTGTTTTCCTTCCCTTCAACCAGAGTCACAGTTGCACCTTGATGCTTCCATTTAGAATTGCAAACTGGTTTTTAGAATAGGCAGATTTCTGATTTTTTAAAAAAATTATAGAATCACAGAGTTGGAAGGGACCATAGAGGCCATCTAGTCCAACCCCCTTCTCAATGCAGGATCAGCCTAGACTAGAGTATCCCTGACAAGGGTTTGTCCAGCTGCTGCTCAAAGACTGCCAGTGAGTGGAAGCTCACCACCTCCCAAGGCAGCTAATGCCACTGTTGCACAACTCTTACTGTCAAAAAGTTTTGCCTAATATCCAGCTGGTATTGCTTTCCACCCTTAATTTGAACCTATTCTTGTGCAGGCTTCCCTCTAAGCTGAGTTAGTGTGAGCTAGCTCACAGTTTTTTAGCCTCCAAGTCACACATTTTTGCCTTAGCTCAGGAAGGATGGTTCCAGAGCAAACAAATTTATGCCATAGCCAAATCACTCGCTCACAACTTTAATGCCAGTAGCTCACAAAGCAGAATTTTTGCTCACAAGACTTCACAGCTTAGAGGGAGCATTGCTTGTGAGTCCTCTCCTCTGCTGCCAACAAGAACAGCCCTCTGTCCTCCTCTAAGTGACAGCCCTTCCGATACTTCAGGAGAGCAATCATGTCCCCCCTCCACCTCCTCTTCTCCAGACTCAACATTCCCAAGTCCCTCATCAGCACTGGTGCGTGCTTCCCCTGAAATGGTAATGCTTCATTCTCCAGGTCTGCCCCTCCTCTACTCTTCCAGGGTCAGGGAGTATTGTTATTTATGACAATATTTAGCGAACTAAGCTATAGCCCTTATGCTTAAGTGACCCTGAAACAGTCTCTTATGTATCTGGACTCTGAGCATGTCAGAATGCTTAGAAAGAGGTAAGCAGAGGTAAGTGTTCAACATTAATATTTATTTAACCAAGGTGTAATAAGTAAACCCTTCTTGACAGGAGTCCAGTAGTATCTTAAAAGACAAAACAAAATGTATTCCAGCATCAGCTTCCAGGCTAGCAAGCCATACATGCTTAAAGTATACAGAGACATTTAAATTTGACACCAGAGTTCTAAAAGTTTTTGTTGGGGTGTAAAGCAACATTGGTGGTTCCATTCATTTCTTGGTAGCCCAACTGGAAATATGGTGACTCTGTTGAGTAAGAAATCAGCTACAGCCCTGTATGCCGCCTCTAACAGAACCCCCCCCCCCCCCCCCGCTTCCTGCAGCCTTGCCAGATCCAGTGCTGTCTTACTCTTGTCCTCTCTTCTGGACCGAATTTGAAGGATTCTGCTACAGATACTTCCCCATCAATAAAACGTGGGCTGAGGCAGATTTGTACTGTGCCGAGTTTTCCATTGGTCTCAAATCAGCCAAGCTGGCTTCCATCCACAGGTAAGGATTGAACTGCGACTTGTGTCAAAGCCGTTTCTACCAGCCTGGCAACCTTCTTGCACACTGCTAGAGTTTGGAAAGTACTCTAAGAAGGATTTTCCTCTAGCATAGGCCTGGAGCAAGGCCTTCCTCAGAGAGCATTGGGCGGACATGACTGCTGTGCAAGCCTAGCCACTGGAACTCAAGATGGCTTCTTCTGCTAAGCGGCAGAGAGCAGACGTATGGTGTGACCCAGTGTGTTTAACACTCTTGCATCCATGTGAAAATCTGAACTGGGGGTTGGGGGTGGATCTCCCTGGCCCCAGGCTGAGAATGCAACCACTATACAAAACTGCCTCCTTTTCTCCAAAACAAGCTTTGTAGACACCAGGTGTTGCGGTCTGTTATATCAGTTGCTCTCCTGGCGCATTGCCTAGCACCAAGCAGTGTTGTTTGCTCATTACACCAACCCTCTGGTGGATTTCCTCTTCATTCTACAAACTCCTATTTGTTTGACAGCTGGGAAGAGAACGTATTCGTATACGACTTGGTAAACAGCCGTGTACCTGGAATACCCACCGATATCTGGATGGGGCTGAATGACCTAAGACAGGTAAGAAATTGAACCATCACAGACCCTGTAAGGAGAACCCTGCTGGATCAGAACCAAGAGCCCATTCAGTCCAACATCTGGTTTCCATCAACAGCCACAAACAAGACAGGAAGATGATGGCCCTCATTCCTTGTATGTCACCCCAACAACTGGCGCTCAAAGTTATTCTCCCTGAAAACATGGAAGTTCCACTTATCTATCGTGGCTAACAGTCACTGATGGCCCTGTGGTCTAGGAAGTTGTCCCTGCCATTTAAAAAACCATTAAGGGCCAAACCAGACGAGCTGCTTACAGGTGTTCAGTTAATAGTGTTCTTGCTGTTTTTTCCTTCCAGGTTTTAGGTACATGAGGGGGCCCATTCTGATCAGGACTGTCCTGAAATAGCCATTAAACAGGGCTGATGGTGTTTCTGTGGGGCCACTTGAGGTCGAGAAAACGTAATAGTGGAGAGAGTCCAGCCCTCCTTTATGGTTCCAGTCCCAACTGGGCCACGGCACCCCTCATATTTGTCACGTGAGGTGGCGGGGGGGGCAGGGCATTGGGCAAGACAGTTCACAGACTTGCCAGTCGCTCCTCTGGTTTGGCTGTAAACCACATCCTGTGTCAGTGGACTCCTCCTTGCACCTCAACACCATCCTCATGGGGCCTTCTGATTTAAGCAGGACCATTGAAACAGTCCAGGAAGAGTCAGGAACCTTTTGTTCCTGGAATCCTTCAGGGGTTTCAGAGTATTTCTGCATTCAGGTCTGGACAGCACTGCCTGCCTTGGCCAAACAGCGACCCCTGTCAGCAACGACAGAAGAAAGCAGATTTCAGATGGGTAACCATATTTATCTGTGGCAATGCAAATAACAGAGTCCAGTGGCACCTGGAAACAACAACCTTCTGTGGGTAAGAGAGCTCATTTTGTCAGGCACACAAAGTGTTCCCCTAAGGGGTAAACATATACATCTGAGATGAAAGATGGTGTGGCTGGTTTCAGATTGCATCGCAAGGAAAATGGCCATCTGAGCAGGGAATGGACTTCCTTCTTTGAGCTCTGTCCCCTGACGGCCAGCCTGATTTGATCATGGTCATTCCCCCTTGGGTGTTATCCAGGTATAATTTCTCCTTGGCTCAAGTTACAAGGCTGAATATCAACATTCTCAGGATGAGCCCAATGTCTTCATCCTCTGATTTTCCACCTCTGCTGGATAAAGGCCATGACAACATCATTTCAGCTCTGTTTCCATCCCTAACTCCCTGGTGGTCTCTTTGGCAGGAAAGCAGTTTTGAATGGACAGATGGCTCATCATATGATTATAACTACTGGGATGGCAACCAGCCGGATGATGGGATCCTTTCTAAACCAGAGGATGAAGACTGTGTCCAGATCTGGTACAGATACAGCAGTGGTAGGTGGTATATGTACATTGCACTAAAGAAAAGGGGGAAACTTCCCTCATGAGTCATTTTTTTTCAACAGAAAAATTGGAAATTTTGGGGAGTACTGGGGAAAAACTGAAATATTTTCCCTTTTAGAATTAGTGAAATGCTTTTAAAGACAAGGTGGGCATGCTGTAGACACAGACAGCTCTTAAATCCAAGATGCATTTCTGCACCTAGAAAAATACCTAATCTCCACAAGGGGCACATAAAGAGCTTTCATTGCTTTTCACCTGTTGCATACCTTTTGTTGTCTTGTTGATCTGACTTGTGGTTGTCCTTGTTAACTCTCTCTCAAGCCACTGCAACACATATACCCACAGCAGAAAAGAACAGGAGTCAATAACACCTTAAACACTAACAAAATATGAGCTTTTGTGAGTCACTGCTCACTTCTTCAGATACAGCTAGAACAGGAGTCCATCTGTTCTATTTATTGGAAAGTGGAGGGATTTCAGATGTCGAATGACATTAGCAGGCAAATGACAACACCAGGTGAATGATAATAGCAGGCATGATTGGATTTAGGTGAGGTATGCAGAGGGGTAAGAGGTGTGGAGAAATCAACATTGGTAATGAAACAGGAAACCTAGGTCTCAATTCAATCCAGGTGGACTCATTGTCTTGAGCTTCATTATCAGTTTCAATTCAGCAGTCTCTCTTTCTAACTTCCCTTGACATTCCTTTGCAAGAGAACTGCTTTTTTTAGGTTAGCAACTGAATGTCCTTGAAGGATAAAATGTTCCTCCACTGGTTTTTGAATGTTGTGATTTCTGATATCAAACTTATGTCCATTAATTCTTTGTCTAAGGGACTGTCCTGTTTGTACAGTGTAGAGGGTGGAAGGGCATTGCTGACATGTGATAGCATAAATCACATTAGAGGGTGAGCAGGACTATGAACCTGAGGTGGTCTGGCTGATGTAGCTGGATCCACTGATGGTGTTGCTAGGATCTATATGAGAGCAAAGTTGGCATCTTGGTGTGTTGCAGGCCATGGTACCAGAGTCCATGTTACTGCTAAGGAGTTTATCATTATGGGTGAGAACAGGGGTCATTTCGTAGAAAAAGAGGTGCAGGAGCTCATTAGCATAACTTATTTGCATATGCTAAACCACCTGACATCACCGGAAGTATGTCAAAAGGTGAGAGAGAGAGAGAGGAAGGAAGGGAGGGAGGGAGGGAGGGAGGGGATCGCTACAAACCCAAGCCTCAGAAATACCACTATTCTGGGAGGACAGCTTCAGTGGTGGCTGAAGCCTCCAGAAGGCTGGTCGGAGGAACAAGGACCTTTCCAGGGGATGGGGTCATTTTGCTGCAGCCATGACACAAGCAGGCATTCCCCTGCGCTGGGCGGGGGGTGGCTGGCACCAACTCCCGGAGATGAGCTCCCCCGAGTTCCTGCTCGAAATGACCCCTGGGTGAGAAGTTGTTTTAGGTTAGCAGGCTGTCTGTAAGCAAGAAAAGGTCACCCCTCAGTGCCTGTGTGTGAGGGAAGTGTCACTATCCAGCATGGGTTGTTGGTCCTTAATAATGCGTTGAACTGGCCTGGGTTGTGAGCTGCAGGTGACCACCGGGGGTGTTCTGTTGTTATTTTCCTTGGGCTTGTCTTGCAGCAGGCTGTCCTCTGGGTATCCTTCTGGGGAAAAGTAGCTTATTACCCTACCTTGCTGGAGGGGGGTGGGATCAGAAGGTCATGGGTCAGAAGCACCAAAACCTCAGTAGAAAACCGTAAGTTTCACTAGGAACTGAGCTCTCTCTAATCAGACACGAAGGTTCACATGCTGAGATACCACAGTGTGCTTCAGCTTGCTGTATTCTCTCCAGTATTGGAGAGTTTTGCAATTTTGCTTCTAGAAAACTAAGGCATTTCTAAGGTTTAAATTACATACATATGTCAAATGTTGCAATGCGTTTTATGTTGTTAAAACTGGTTTAGGTTTGATAGGACTATAAGTATTGCATACTTTCAGGGGTCATTTGGAGCTGGAGCTAACTATGGTGGGAAAAAAGTAACGTTTTTTCCCACCATAGAGAACAATGGAGGGGATGGGGCAACCTGTTTGGGGGCCTGTAGAATTGGACCCCGTGGTCCAATCTTCTTGAAACTTGGTGGGTATTTCGAGGAGAGGTCCCAGCAGCTACCCTGCAAGTTTGGAGCCTCTCCCTCAAACCCCCTTTCCTCCAGCCCCTCATATACCCTATGAGTTTTTGCCATTGACTTCAATGGCTCATAGGGTGTAATGGGGTTGAAATTGACATTTGGCTGGTGATGTCAGGGGGTGTGGCATATGCTAATGAGTTATGCTAATGAGCTCCTGCACTTCTTTTTCTATGAAATGACCCCTGCATACTTTTCAATTGCCCCCAAATTTCAAATGTTTTCCAGGGGGGAAAAAGGTCTCCACCTTCCTGGCTTTAAAATTTCCAGAAATCTTACATCTCTATGCCTTTGCTAGGGTTGCCAGATCCCCTCATCACTCCAGTGGGGGGATTTGGGGGCATTCTGGGGGTGGGTGGGAATGCCCCAAGCCCCGCCCCAAGCCACAGCCACCCCTTCCCCCCCTGCAGAGATTTAAAGGGCTTCAGCAGATCGGTGGGGAGCATGTTGCCTGCCGATCAGCTGGAGGGCCCTTTAAATCTTTTAGCAGAGAGCTCATTTCTCAAAGAGACCCTTTAAAGCAGAGGTGTCGAACTCATTTGCTATGAGAGCCAGATCTGACATAAATGTCACTTTGTCGGGTTGGGCCATGCATGACATAAAATGTAACACGAGGTACTGGAGATACAAACTTTATAAAGGTGATTTCAGATGTCGATTGGCAATAGCAGGTGAATGTCAATAGCAGGCTTGATTAGATGAGGTGTGGTATGCAGAGGGGTAGTAGGCGTGGAGATACCAGCATTGGTAATGAGACAGGAAGCCTAGGACCAATCCAAGTGTTCTAATTCCTAATCAGGATCTTTTTGAAAGAAAATAAATCCAGATAGGAACAGACAAATTCAATCTTTTTTAAAAACAACTTTTCAGTATAAGCCTAAATAATTTCCTCAATGTACATTGTGCTTATACCTGGAATAAAACATTGTTAGTCTTGAAGCTGCAATGAGACTCCAACTTTGTTTTCTCTCTCCCCTCCTCTCCTTCTCCAAAAGAGGAGGACCAGCCCTGGAGAAGGAAGCAAAAGCTCTCTGTGTGTGCTTGTGCATGTGCGAGAGACAGACAGACAGACAGAGACTTGTCTTTGTATCTCCCTCACAAAGCAGGAAGCAGCCACGGAGCTCTGTGTGTGTGTGTTTGTGTGTGTGTGTGTGTGTGAGAGAGAGAGAGAGAGAGCAAGGGAGGGAGGCAAGAGGCAGGAAGCAAAAAGCCACAAGGGAGCTGGAAAAAAGCAAGCTACTGTGTGGCTGCAGCAGCAGCCCTGGGAAAGGAAGCAGGAGAAAGAAGCTGCTCAGGGGCCAGATTTGAGACCTGCGTGGGCTGCATCTGGCCTGTGGGCTGCAGATTTGGTACCCCTGCTTTAAAAGGTCTTTTTGCAAGCAGAGCTGTGTCCAGCAACAGCTCCTCTCCCTCCCTGCTGAAAGATTTAAAGGGCCCTCCAGCAGATCATCAAGCCACATGCTCCCCACTGATCACCTGAAGCCCTTTAAATCTCTGCAGGAGCAGTGGGAGAGGGGTGACTGCTCTTGGGGTGGGGCTTGGGGGCAGAGCTTCCTCACTGGCCAGCTGGCCCATGGCAGATTGGAGCCCCCAGATATGGGAGAACCCCCTTGCGGACCTTGGGGCTGGCAACCCTTGCCTCTGCCCAGATAGAAGCCCTCTTGTTCTGAGATGGCCCTGCTTGCATAGAATTCTGCAGTGTAAGATGCTTGGCATCTGAAAACAGTTCCCTTGGTTCTATCCCAGCAGCCACTTGAAGTGGCCATCAGAAGGGGATGGCATGGAGTTTCCTTGGGAGCAGAACAAAATTGAACATTGGCCCAACCCTTGCTGATCCCATTCCATGATACCATCTCCTGAGTTGTGAAAAGCTGAAAAGTTCTATTTCATCTCTGAAATGTCATCTCTAATCCATTAATGCTTGCGGCCTGGGGCTCCCTAGATCTCCAGATAAAATGGACCCATTTCCTTCCCCATTCTTGGGGAAGTGGCCAGACACCCCTCTGTTTGTTCCTGATTCCAGCTCTGCTGAGAATCTCTTGCTATACAATATTACCTTTGAATCTCTATGTCATTTGTGCTCCCTCTTATTTGTGTGAGCTGCTTGGAGAGTCAGCTTTAAAAAACAACAACCCTTTTTACCCACATCTCCACCTACTTCTGTGGACTGCTCTATGGCAAAGTTTAGATTGGGGCAAAGATCTTGACCTCTATAAAGTGCCATATACATTTATTAAACTCTATTATTAATATTATTCTGACAACAACATCTGTTTACTAGCAATATCCCTTACTATGTTATTTTTATCTTTTCCTCCAATTGCCTTAATCATAAATTGTTAACAACTTGGGGCGGGGGGCCTCAGGGGAGTGGGAAAGAGGTTCAGTGTCTCATAATATCCAGCAAATCTTCTTCGTGGTCTCTGTGCATCACACCTCTGGGATTAAGTGCGCCTGCGCCGATCCCGATTGGTAAACTTCAAAGCCTAACGGATTTTCGTGCCAGCTCCCCGGTCACGTGCACGTCCCACTGCGCATGACCCGGGGAGGGGCACGAGGATCCCGCCAGTTCTCTTCTGACCGCCGCATCGTGAGGATCCCCTCTCCGCTTCGGTCGGTAGTTAGCTTTCGTTTTTCCAGTTGGAAAAAGCCTTTTGGACTGATTTCTCTCCTTTTTGACTTCGGACTGCTTTTTGGACTCGCTTTGGATTTTTCCCTCGCTACTCTCCGCTCGGCCTATGGCCCAGCGGTGGGGCTTCTTTAAGCGCTGTCTCAACTGCGGAAGTAAGATAGCGCCTCCGGACAAGCACTCTCTTTGCCTCCTGTGCTTGGGCGAGTCACACCGTGTGGACTCGTGTTCGAGCTGCACTGCCTTCTCCAAACAAACCCGCAAAAACCGAGCGGCAAGGTTGAGAGTGGCACTCTTGGAAGCAGCCCTATCACCGAAGATGTCTGCTGCCGACGCGTCGGTAGCATCGCCATCGGCCCCGACGGGCCCGGCATCGTCTCCAGCAAGGAGCACCGTCGGTACCGAGAAATTGGCACCGAAACGACCCCTCCCGCTGCCGCACACTCCTGCAAAGAAACGCAGAGAGGGCAAGGAGGAAAAGGGCAAGCATAAGCACAAGAAATCCTCTAGTGCTCCGTCGACGCATCCCGCGTCCGACGTGACCCAGCGTGGGTCTCTGCAGCTTGACCCTCCAGGGCGTGAGCAATCCCGGGGTAGTTCCACCTCCCCAATTCCGCGACCCATCCAACTGACAGACTCGGACCCCGACATCGAGCTGACGCAGATCCCTCGAAGTAGCCCCGAAACCGGGCCCGATCCGTCACTGATGCCGAGAAATGAGCGAGATTGGCGTCTCCCCTCATCCTCGGTGCCATGGGACGTTCGACAGTGGCGATACCTGTACGGCTCATCCTACCCTCCGCCACCGCAGTGGTACCCGTCAGAATGGGACCACCAGTCGACATCGTCCAGAGTCTCACAATGCCGAGACCCTCCGGCTCCGAGACCTACTCCGTCACCGATGCCGAAACCGATGCCAGTACCGACACAAACCCCACCCGATGTCGATCTCCCTCCCTACCAACCGGACCCGTCGAACCCCATGTCGCCTTCCAAACACTCCGGACGGTCAATACCAAATTCTTCCGCTTCCTCCGCTTCCGAAGATGAGTCTCCCACCCACCCGTCACCATCCCCCGATGTTGCCGACAACCTACCAATTTCCCCTTCTGAAGATGTGAAGTCATACGGGGAGCTCATCAAAAGAATGGCCCACTCCTTGGCCCTTGCCACAGTTCAGCCAACCGCTACCGATGCCATCTTCGATATCGTGCAGATGGATACATCTACCACAGTAGCCTTACCACTGATCTCGGTGCTCATGAGCACCACCAAGGAATCCTGGGGGCACCCTTCATCAACCCCAATCTCTAGTAAGAGACTGGATCACATGTACAGGCTCCAAGAACCAGGAGCAGAATTTTTGTTCATACATCCCAAGCCCAACTCGGTCGTAGTGACACCCTCAACTAGGGGCCGTAGCGGACATTCCTTCCCCCTTGACAAAGAGGGACGGAAACTGGATTCATTTGGAAGACGGTTTTATTCAGCAGGAGCACTAGGCATAAAAACTGCGAACTATACAGCATGCATGAGCAGATATCAGTACTCCCTATGGGAGCAGATGACACCGCTTCTGGCCCACCTTCCTGAGGACAAACAGCGTCTAGCGAGGAAGATCCAGAAAGAAGGCATGGTCTTGGCAAAACACCAGCTCAACACATCCAAACACATTGCAGATGTCACTTCCAAGACACTCACTTCAGCAGTTGCCCTTAGACGGCATGCCTGGTTGAGATCGACGTCTCTTCCACATGACACAAAATCCTTGGTGGAAGATCTTCCCTTTGAAGGCGAAGGCCTGTTCAGCTCTACAACGGACACAGTCCTCCACAACCTGGACAAGAGCATAAAAACATCACGTAACCTAGGTGTCTCTCAACCGAGACAACAGAAACAGAAAACTTGGCAAAGATCCTGGTCGAAAAAGCAGCCACAGAGATCTCCCAATGAACCACAGTGGCAAAGACCCCCCTCCTCGGCGTACCAGCAGAAACCCTATGGCCACAAGCCGCGCTTCCCTACAGCTTCTGCCTCCAAATCCAACCCCCCCCAGACCAAACAAGCAGGGTCTTTGACTCCTGCATCCGCTCCAGTCCTCCCACCCGTCTGTCACCCTTCCTACCCGCAGGACTCCTACTTTGTAGTCACCCCTCCCTCTGACACCCTGTCATCAGAAGTCGAAGCCCTCCTGTCCAAGGATGCCATAGAGCCAGTACCCGGAAACCACCTCCAGCGGGGTTTTTACTCTCGCTACTTCACGGTACTGAAAAAGGATGGCGAACTCCGTCCCATACTGGACCTGCGGAACCTCAATGCGTTCATCACTTACAAGAAGTTCCGCATGACCACCCTCCAGACCAGGGGTGGGCAATTGTTTTGGCTCGGGGGCCACTTTGTGGGAGCGGAGGTTAGCGGAGGGCTGCACCTTTTAAAATGATTGCATTCGTTAGTTAACTTTGCATTTCAGAAAAGGTATAAATTGTATCATAAAAATCAATAAATATGAATTAAATAAAATAGTGGTAGTTTTATTCAGTTTATTTATTGTGCTAATTTCATATCATCTATAGCTGCAAGCACATTTAATTTTAGAATCCGTTTAATGAGACAAATGTACCCTATCACACTTTTCCACAATTTTTTTGAAATCAGGTTGCTTGTTGAGATTCTCATCACAGCCTGCAAGTTAATGTCTGTCAAAGAGCATCTATATTTACTCTTGTTGATCTTCATGCAAGAAAAACTTTGCTCACAAATATATGCAGACCCAAATATAGAGAACATTTTCCCAGCAAATTTCTTCATACATGGAAATTTTTTCATCAGACAAAGATTTGTAAAAGTCAACTAATGTCACAGCATTAGACATTTCTTTCACAGTGTGGTCTGACTGCATGTCAATAAGTTCAAGCTGCAGCTCCTCAGGCGCTGCATCAATATCGGCAGTGATGGGATAAGAGAGCAAATTGAATTTAGGCTCAATTTCCTTGAAGTCCTGAAATCTTCTTGGCGGGCCGCAAAAAACTCTGTGGCGGGCCGCATGTGGCCCCTGGGCCGCCATTTGCCCACCCCTGCTCCAGACCATCCTACCACTACTAGAAGCCAATGCGTGGATGGTGATGCTGGACTTAAAGGATGCATACTTCCATGTGACGATTCATCCGTCCCACAGACCGTTCCTACGCTTCGCGGTCGGTCCACATCACTTCCAATACAAGGCCCTACCCTTTGGCCTTTCTACGGCTCCTCGTGTTTTCACAAAGCTCATGGCAGTGGTGGCGGCCCATCTCCGACTTCAGGGTGTCCACCTTTACCCGTATCTGGACGACTGGCTACTGGTTGCGCCCTCTGCGACAACCTTACAGAACTAAATTTCAATAACCCTCCGTACCCTAGACTCACTAGGGCTAACAATAAATATCAAAAAGTCCATGCTCACCCCCTCCAGACGGGTGCAGTTCATCGGGGCCATTTTGGACTCTCTGCAGTGCAGAGCTTTTCTGCCCCCCAACAGGGCAGCGGACATTGTCTCCCTCCTCCAATCTATCTGGGAGGACAAGGAGGCCACAGCCAGACAGATACTCCGCTTGTTAGGCCTGATGGCTGCAACCACGGCGGTGATCCCGTTCGCCAAGTTGCGGATGAGACCATTACAGCTTTGGTTCCTGAGACACTTCCGTCCCAGCATCCACTCCCTCTCCAAACCTTTCCGACTCTCAGACCAAGTCCTGGAAACCTTGACGTGGTGGCTTACACCCCAGAACCTACAGTCAGGTGCACCCTTCCGACTCCCGCCCCCCTCAGCAACCATCACCACAGATGCCTCCCTGTGGGGCTGGTGAGCCCACCTGGATGGTGTTGGTGTGGGCTGCAAGTGGGATCCTGCTGTGGCTCACAACCATATCAACTTCCTGGAGCTACTAGCAGTTCTCTATGTGGTGAGGTCTTTTCGCCAATCCCTGTCGGGAAAGACGGTGGCTGTCCTAACAGACAACACGACCACCATGTATTATATCAACTGTCAGGGTGGAACGGTCTCCCGTGGACTCTGTCGCCTAGCCATCGAGCTTTGGGACGAGTGTCAATCCATCGACATTCATCTCATAGCAAATCACCTCCCAGGACTGCTCAACACTCAAGCAGACTTCCTGAGCAGGGGAGGAGCATCCCTACACGAGTGGGAATTAAACCCTCTCTACCTGACCCCGATCTTCGATCGCTGGGGTCACCCCTCAGTGGACGTGTTCGCCTCTCAGGAGAACAGGAAGTGCCATCTCTTCTGCTCCAGAGCTGGCGCGGATCCGACATCCCTCGGGGACGGTCTCCTTCTTCAGTGGGCGGGGAGACAGCTGTACCTCTTCCCCCCGATCCCCCTGATACCACGAGTAGTCCACAAACTGATGTCAGAGCGACCATGGGCGATTCTCATCACACCGTGGTGGCTGAGACAACCGTGGTTTCCCACACTTCTTCGTCTCTCCCTAGGAGTCTACCTCCACCTCCCGACGCACCCAGACCTACTCTGGATGCACGGAGGTCAAGTGCTGCATCACGACGTGCCCAAGTTAAAGCTAATAGCTTGGATGCTTCAACCTCAGGAATAGAGTCATGCATTGCACAGGTTCTCTTGAACTCACGCAAACTGTCCACACGTCGCTCCTATGCAGCGAAATGGAATAAATTTCTAGCCTTTCTGGCTTCGGCAGGGCGGCCTCCCGTCCCTGCTACCCTTAATGACATTTTTGATTTTCTGTTGTCCTGCTCGGATAGAGGACTGTGCCACTCTTCTATAAGAGTTTACCTGTCGGCCATCTTGGTCAACCATCCTGAGATCGAAGGTTACTCAGTGTTTTCCCACCCTACCACAAAGCAATTCCTCAAGGGAATGTGTTACCTCTATCCACCAGTACAGGCACCGGTCCCGGCATGGGACCTACCCCTGGTCCTTACCAAGTTAATGGGCAAACCTTTTGAACCCATGGCCTCCTGCAGCCTCCAACTCCTTTCGTGGAAGGTTGCGTTTTTGGTAGCGATCACGTCCGCTTGACGTGTGAGTGAGCTTTCGGCGCTTCGTTGCGACCCACCGTATCTCATTTTTCATCACGGGGCCGATACCCTGGCTCCCGATGTCGCCTTCCTGCCCAAAATAGTTTCAGACTTTCATGTAGGGGCAGACATCACGTTACCTGTGTTTTTTCCTGATCCCCAGGACCCGACACAACGCAGTTTACACATTCTTGACGTCAAGAGGGCTCTTTCTTTTTACTTGCACCGGACAAGACCATTTCGCAAGTCTCTGGCTCTCTTCATCTCCTATGCCTTGTCCAGGCAGGGACAGAAACTGGCGTCACAAAGACTCTCAAAGTGGATAGTAGAGACGATAAAACTCGCCTACCTCCTGGCCAAGAGGCCATTGCCGGCGTCCCTCCGGGCACACTCCACTCGAGCCGTGGCTGCCTCCACGGCATTCCTCAAGGGCATTCCTCTGGGAGACATCTGCAATGCTGCAACATGGGTGTCTCCTCACACATTTGTGAAACACTACGCCCTAGATGTCCATGTCCATCAACGTACTGTGGTGGGCCGTGCGGTTCTGCAAGCAGCTCAGATGTGAAACCTCCAGCACCCACCTCCAGGTATGTGGTGTGTTTATTGCTCGCTAGTCTCCCAGAGGTGTGATGCACAGAGACCACGAAGAAGATATACAGGTTGCTTACCTGTAATTGGAGATCTTCGAGTGGTCATCTGTGCATTCACACCACCCACCCTCCTTCCCCTCTGCTTTCGGTCTCCCTCTCTTTTTTCTTGGGGGCTGTTAGCAGCGGTCAGAAGGAACTGGCAGGATCCTCGTGCCCCTCCCCGGGTCATGTGCAGTGGGACGTGCACGTGACTGGGGAGCTGGCACGAAAATCCATTAGGCTTTGAAGTTTACCAATCGGGATCGGCGCAGGCGCACTTAATCCCAGAGGTGTGAATGCACAGATGACCACTCGAAGATCTCCAATTACAGGTAAGCAACCTGTATTTTTATCTGCTCCTATACAAGTGATAGTTTTGAATAATGATGCAAGACGAGAGCTGCTGCATTCTAAAATCATAACTTACTTCTTTGGATATCAAAGATTTCCACGACTAAATGCGTATCTATAAATGCACAGCAGAGAAATTCTGTCAGGGAACCAGATCCCGTAAACCCCACCTTGCAGCATCACATGCCAAAGCTTCTCTCTTTGGCAGCAGGCACAGGGCAACATTTTCAGAAACAGATGCTAAAGCAGTCAGGCGGTATCTGGGCTGACTGCAATTCCTCCATACAAAAAAAGAAGAAGAGATTGGATTTATATCTCACCCTTCACTCACTTTGAGTCTCAGAGCAGCTTCCTTTCCTTTCTCCTCCCCACAACAGTCACCCTGTGAGGTAGGTGGGGCTGGGAGTTGTCTGAGACAACTCTCCTTGAGAGAACAGCTGGAAAATGTATAATTGGTTTTTGGAGTTTAAAATGTAAGATGAGTGGGTAAAGCCAACCATGGTCACGTGGGCATGTAATCTAGGCTATAATATTGATCTTGACAAGTGGGCAACAGTGTGGAAAAGAAATATTAGAATAACCAGAGCAAGCTCCTACAAGGAGAATATATGCAAGATGTTTTATATGTGGCATCTCTCTCCAGACAAACTATCTAAATACTCGAAAACAATCTCTAAAACATTTTGGAAATGTAAACAGAATACTGGAACCTATTTTCACATGTGGTGGGACTGTCGAAAGGCCGCCAAATACTGGTCGACAATTCAGAAAATACTGCAGGAAATACTACAGTTAAAGATACCTCTGAAACCCAATTTATTTCTACTTAATGTATGTCGCGCTCCGCCTTCGTCCCCGGGGGCGGGGCCCCTGTCGCCGTGATTCCCCTTTTGTTGTGGGAAGCCCCAGGAAGGAGAGGGGTTGAATTGCAGGAGAATCAGGGCCTCAGATGTGGCAGGGGGCGGGGTTGAAGAGCACCCTCGTCGCCCTCCTGCCTCCAGGTGCCAGTGGTCGCTCTCTCTCTCTCTCTTGGCGCCACTTACGCCAGTGGCATCACCCGGCCTATCCTCCCTGGCCCATCCCGTCTCCTCCTTTTATTCGTCCCACAATCCTTCCCAGTGCTCCCCTGCGCCTCCCAGCCCTCCCTCTGCCCCAGCCCCGCCCCCCTTTATCCCTGAGGACGCCCGGCCTCGCTCCGGGCTCATAGGAGTGGCTACTTCCTGGGGCGCGCCCTGCTGGGACGCCACCGCCCCAGCTCGTCCCTTGCACGCCCGGCTGCGTTGCAGCCGCTCGGGCTTCCTTCCCTGCTTCTCGGAGTCAGGCGCGGCGACGTCATCCTCCTCCTCTGTGGGCGCCCGGGCCCATCCTGCTTCTGGCGCGGCGGCTCCCGAGCTCCGCGGGGACCGCCGCACGACGCGGGCTCTGGAGGGTCGCAGGGGCGGTGCGGCGAAGCTGTCCCTCTCCTCTGCTGGCGGAACGGCCGGCTCCGCTGACCTCCCCTCGGCGCGGCTCGCTCCTTGGCCGGGCCCCGGGGATCCATCGGCTTGCGGCTTCTCCCCTTCTGGTAAGCCGACCCCGGGGACGGGGAAGGGCTCCCGGGGGTAGGGCTCCCGGTCCCGACCGCCTGGCTCGGGACACTGTAATTCCCAGTATTTACAATCAGCCTGATAGAAGTTTGATTTTACATGGCATTACTGCAGCGAGACTGCTTTTTGCTAAATATTGGAAGATGGATAAGATTCCAGAAAGAGATGAGTATGTATCTAAAATGTTAGAAATCGCCAAAATGGATAATTTGACACTACTGTTAAAGAATAAAAGAGAGGTTTGAATCTACTTGGGTTAAGTTTTATAAATGGTTGGACAATATTTCTAAAATACAGTAGAAAATATGGTATAAGGTTACATTGACCTATAGTTGACTCCCTTTTCAATAAAAAACTGTTTGTTGGTATTGATTTATATGTTTAAAATGAAGAAATAAAATATTAAAAAAAGAAAGAGAACAGCTGGTACAGAGCTATGGCTTGCCCAAGGTCATCCAGCAGCTGCAAGTGGAGGAGTGGGGAATCAAACCCGGTTCTCCCAAATTAGAGTCCGTGCACTTAACACTACACCAAACTGGCTCAAAGAAGTGAAAAGAAGTGAAATCAAGCAAGGCAGAGAGGCTCAAACTTCCACCAGTGGGAGAACCAGTTCAGCTTTGCCAGTTTGGTGTAGTGGTTAAGTGCGTGGACTCTAATCTGGGAGAACTGGGTTTGGTTCCCCACTCCTCTACTTGCAGATGCTGGATGCCCTTGGGCAAGCCATAGTTCTGTATTGGCTGTTCTCTCAAGGACAGTTCTCTCAGAGCTCTCCCAGCCCCACGTACCTGACAGGGTGTCTGTTGTGGGAAGGGGAAGGGAAAGGAGTTTGTAAACTGCTCTGAGACTCCAAGTAAAGGGCGGGGCATAAATCCAGTCTCCCCTCCCTTCTTCTTCTAGAAGGGTTGCCAGCCTGCATGTGGACCCTGGAGGCCTCCCAGAATCACAACTGACCTCCAGACGACAGAGATCTGTTCCCCTGGAGCAAATGGCTGCTTTGGAGGGTAGACTTTGTGGCACTGTACCCTGCTGAGGTCCCACCCCAAACCCCACCCTTCCCAGGCTCCACCCTTAAATCTCCAGGAATTTCTCAACCCAAATTTGGCAACCTTATGAACCCATCAGTCAGTTGTTATTGATTATGCTGAAAAACCAACTTCAATGTGTCAGACACTATGTCATTGATTTAGTTGTTTTATACTAGCTCTCCATTAACGTTATTTAAAACCCTGACTCTATGTTTTTACATTTCCTTTCCCTTTTCTAGCTTTGCGGTCATGGAATGACAACAGCTGCCACAGAGAATTTCCATTTGTATGCAAGATTCCCTCCCTGGCTGCTGATTAGACCCTCTCTCGGAATAGCAGCAGCCACCCAACTGCTGGACTATAAAGATGGAGTGAAACTGATGTACAAGACACCTTTTCAACAGATCCAAATTAAAAAAGAAAAAAGTGTTCTTCTGCATCTGACTCATTGAATTCCCCACCTAGCTGTACCCAGAGCTTATTTGCATTCTGCACGGCTGTGATTAAGCTTCTGATCCAACTCAGGAAGCATCCAGCCATGCAAATATAGCTTTTTTAAAAAACCCAACTAACTGAAATCCCACTGATCCTTTGGGCAAAAGGGGACTGAAGTCCACTGCCTCACTGCCCCTCCAAAACCACTCATTTGGGACTCCAGTTTTTCTAAACACAGCTAGCTGTGAGCAGCCCCCAAATGGCTATCTCCATGGCTGCCCAGCAGAGGCAGCAGTGGGCATGGTTTGTGCCTGTCTCCACCACCTGTGCCACTACCACCCAGCCCTTCAGGGGGATTGGAGGGACAGCAGGGGGGAAGGTGCCTGGGATAGCAGAAGGCCTTGAGACACCCCTGGCTCAACCTGGGGAGGGAAATGCACGCAGAGAACTTGTGTGCAACCATATGTAACACTGAAGGGGTTAACTCTGACCCCAGCTAAAATTTGTAATTTCTCCAGCAGCTCCTACCCAGATGGGCTTGCATTTGGTCCTGGGTGAGAATGGATGAATACTTCCCTTTTCCATCCTTTTGCTGTACTAGAATTGCTCTCTGTTTTGTGATCGACTCTTCCGTAATTCGGATTTAACAAGGAGAATTTCTAAGCCTGAGCCTGCTTGCAGGGAGGGCGGGGTATAAATTGAACCAATATATAAACTGAACCAATAAATAAATAAAACTCTAGCACAGACAGGTTGAGCTGGCATTCAGTTCCTTCAGTTCATGTGCATCTCCCCCCCCACCTCCATATCTGTATGTGTGCATTGATGAAACACTATTGTTTCAAGCAATGCTCCCTCTAAGCTGTGGAGTCTTGTGAGCAAAAATTCTACTTTGTAAGCTACTGACATTAAAGTTGTGAGTGAGCCATCTGGCTACTGCATAAGTTAGTTTGCACTGAAGCCATCCTTCTTGAGCTAAGACAAAAGTGTGTGAGCTGGAGGTTAAAAAACTGTGAGCTAGCTCACACTAACTCAGCTTAGAGGGAACACCGGTTCCAAGTATGCTCATCAAAGATGTGTTCTTGCAAGGCAAACTTTGATCAATGCACACATTTACATGGGAAGGGGAAAACAGCTGCAAATGAACAAGAGGAACTGGTGGGGGTGGGGAAAGCTGGACTTCCATGTACAGTTTAGTAATGAACAAAGTGAGGGAGAACTCGCACATCATCAGTTCCATTTCAGAAACAAACTCAGATACTTCAGTACTCCAAAATCCAGCAAGGAATTCAGAAGGGAATTTCAGAAACATCCTCGTAAGGAAATCCCAAGTGGCGGAACAATTTATCACATTTTTATCTCAGAGCAGCATAATCTTCCTTCCTCTGCTCTTCATTTTATCCTGACAAGGACCCTGGGAGACAGGTTAGGCTGAAAGAGATCAGCCCACCCAGAGAGCGTTGTGAGGAATGGGGACCTGAAGTGGGGTCTCCCTGGTCCTGGTCTGCCCACTCTAACCGCTGCCCTGGGCTAGCTCATTCTGGAGCTCTGGGGCTCGGGCTGCCTGCACACCACTGTTCTCCACGGTGCAGCTTTCATCTCCCTGGCAGCAGCAATGAGGCAGCCCCACATGGTAGTTCTCCATACGTGCCTCAGTCCTGCCCCCAGGCCCCCAGGCTTTAAAAAAATAAAAACCCTTAGCCAGCACGTGTTCACCTGCTGTCCTTTTTGGAAGTCATGGTGACTTCTGGCGACCCCTAGTGGAGCTAGGATGTTTCAGAGAGGCAGTTTATATTACCTGCCTCTGCGTCCCAGCCCTGGTATTCCTTGGAGGCCACCTTTCCAAGAACTTGCCAGAGTGGGCCCTGCTTAGCTGATGAGATCGCACTTGTCTGGGCTATCCAGGTCAAGGCACTTGTTGTACTGCTTTATTTTTCTCTACCTGCAAGCAAGGTTTGGTTTTCTTTCTGTTCTGTTTTTCTTTTTAACATGCTGCCTGCCTGCTGTCAAACAGAGAAGCAGTCTTCTCCCTGCAGCTGAATTGCTGTCACATCACTACCTCCTTTTGCTACATGTACAGACAGGCCCGCAGGTCCTCTCCTGAAAGGGCTGAGCCTTTGGACTGCGCTGCTGCCACAAGATCTTCTCCACAGTGCCATCCAGGAGGCCAGGAACCTTCCGATAGCCGCTTCCAGGTGAGGCGGCTGAAGGTGCCAGGTGGCCTCGGGTCAGAGTATCAGAATGGGGGGTGGGGGAGACCTGGAATCAAATCTGCAGGGTGACTTTGGGCCATCAACTCACCCTTTCTGCCTTGCCTACTTCACAGGGTTGTTGTGAGGGTGAAACAGGGAGAGGAGAAATATGCCTGCCACCTTGGAGTTTGTTGGAGGAAGAGCAGGATAAAAAAAAGAAATGCCATCTACAGGGAAGGGAGCAAACAGGCCAGACCTGTGCCTGGCTTTTGCATGGAGACGGCTGGCAGTGTGATAGAGTGGAGAGTGTGTCGGTCTGAGGAGCTGAGAGAGCCAGGGTCAAACCATGCAGGGAACTTGGGGGAGTTGGTTCTTAGTAGAACCCTACCTTGCAAGGTTGTTATGGAGTTCTATGAGCTGCTTAGAGGAAAGCAGGGATAAGAATGCAATCAGTAAATCAGCTGATTCAAACGGCATTTGTACCCATGGAAACAAGACAGTATTCCCAACCCATGAGGTATCCCAGCCTCCCATTCTGGGAGGCAATGCAACAGTTCCTGCTTTTGTGTGTGTGTGTGCGCGTGCGCGTGTGTATAAGAAAAGACTGTTAACTTCCTATTGGCTCCTTCCGAGTACTGCTGGGCTAATTAGATTTTCCTGAAAAGGCATTCCAGGACCATCCATTTGTTGTACACTGTGCCATTCCATTGCTTCCTCAGAGGTTTTGAAAAAGTCACATAACCTGGCCTCTCTTTAACAGAAAACACTTCTCAATCAAAAGAAGCAGCAATAAATGACACCCTATGCTGGACAAAGATCATTTGGGGACATGACTGTGTCAGATATGCTGAGACTTTGATTTTCAAAGACTGAGGCTAAAGCTGTCAGACATGTGGACAAATGGCTGGTGCAGGGCCAGCCCCCCCCCCCCCCCGCCAAGTGTTGTGGATGCCAGTGAGGAGGAGGGTGCTGGCTTATTTCCTGCTGCAGAGGAGATCACTGGGACCCCTCCTCAAGGTCCTGACCGCCAGCCCGGTCCAACCAGCACTTGGTCACCATAGGGGAGGGGTGTTCCTTACTTGGGGCAACAAGATAACTTGCCCTGGTCCGGGGTTGCAGCCATAGCAATGCGCATGCATTGCAAGTATTTGCCTCTATGTTTCCTCTGAACACTGGATAATGTATAGCTGCCTTAATGTATGGTAGGGCAGAGATATTTAATTTTGTTTTATAAAAATGCATTCAGGTTCCCATAGGGATACCATCAAAAATGGTTGCAAGTCATCCTAACTGTGCCTTAAAGACTAACAGCATTTGTGGCAGGGTACTGAAGATCTGAAGAAGTGAGCAATGACTCACGAAAGCTCCTTCCCTGCCACAAATGTTGTTAGTCTTTAAGGTGCTACTAGACTCTTGATCTTTTCTACTACTTCAGACAGACCAACACGGCTACCCATCTTGATCTAACTGTGCCTTGTGAGAACGTTCAGTCTTCTGGCCATTTCTTAAAAGGCAAGTGAGTCCTTTAAGAACTTTTGTGTTTCCAGCCCCTGAAGGAGCCCCTGGTGCTCTCCTTAAGAGTTGTTTGACCTGCTGCAATTCCCAAAAACAATCCTTACAGAAGCACAATCTCTGAAATCTCTTTTTGACACTTCATGCAGCAGAGTCCAATACAGCTGTCTACTGCTCCCTCCATTCCCCCTCAAAACTACTGTAAAGAACAGTGTGTTTGGGGAGATGGATGTCCCATCATGTCCACTATCATTTCCCCCTCCCTCGACACCTTTTTATTTTTTTTAGTCAACTTTCAGTCTGAAGCAGCATTCTGGGATGCTTGAAAGCTTGCTCAGTTTTTCATGATGGCTGCCTTGACCAGAAGAAAGGCTGGAGTTTGGGGAGTGGACAGAGCTCAGCCAAGTAGAATGCCATACAGTCCTCCTTCCAAAGCAGCCATTTTCTCCAGGGAATCTAATCTCTGTCATCTAGATATCAGTTGCAATTCCAGGAGATCTCCAGACCCCACCTGGTGATTGTGGCTTCTGGTTTCTAAAGGAAAGGAAATTGGGAGGGGTAGCTAATATGGCATAAGACAGAGTCAGGATACAGGATGATCTTGACAGGCTAGAAAACTGGGCTAAAAGAAATTTAATGACTCTCAATGGGGATGAATGTAAAGTTCTGCATTTAGGTGGGGGAGACTTGTCTTGGCAGTTGTGTGTGCGAAAAGGATCTAGGGGTCTTAGTAGACCATACACTGAACATGAGTCAGCAGTGTGATGTGGATGCTAAAAAGGCAAATGCAATTTTGGGCTGTATCAACAGAAGTATAATGTCCAGATCACACGAAGTAATGGTACCACTTTACTCTGCTCTGGTTAGACCTCACCTAGAGTATTGTGTTCACACCCCAATTTAAGAAGGATATAGAAGCTGGAACGTGTCCAGAGGAGAGCAACGAAGATAGTAAGGGGTCTGGAAACCCAAGTCCTATGAGGAAAGGCTGAGGGAGCCAGTGGGTATGTTTAGCCTGGAAAGGAGACGACTGAGAGGTGCTATGATAACCATCTTCAAGTACTTGAAGGGATGTCATCTAGAGTTGTTTTCTGTTGCCATAGAAGGTTGGACCAGAACCAATGGGTTGAAATTAAATCAGAAGAGTTTTTGGCAAAACATTAGGAAGAAACATTCCAGTTAGAGTGGTTCCTCAGTGGAACAGGCTTCCTCGGGAAGTGGTGGGCTCGACTTCTTTGGAGGTTTTTAAACAGAGGCTAGATGGCCATCTGACCGCAATGCTGATTCTATGAACTTAGGCAGTTCAGGAGAGGGCGGGCAGGAAGGGTTGCCTCAGTGCTTAGTTTTTGTGGTCCTTTTTTACACGCCCAGGGAAATGCTGATTGCCCCTTTGGGGGCAGGACGCAATCCTGGAGAGGCTTTTTGTCATCTTCTGGCCGTGGAACAGCGATCACTGGGGGTGTGGAGGGGGAGGTATTTGTGAATTTCCTGCATTGCGCAGGGGGTTGGACTAGATGGCCCTGGAGGCCCCTTTCAACTCTGTGATTCCATGAAATACCAGGCAGCCTTCAAGACTCAAGCAGGGACGTGTCTGCTATATCCACAACTGCCACCAGGGACATGAAGGCAGAGATGTCCTCCAGTGAACTGACTGGGTGAATCTTTTGAGCTGAGATTCTGCAGTGCCAACTTGGGCTCCTGATCCTTGCCCATCAAGCCAATGCTTCCATGTGCCAGCCACAGCAAATAAGTTGCTCTTTGACTCAGTCAGGCCACCTTAGACAGGAATGCATTTAGACAGACAGATAAAGCAATGCTGGGAGGTTAGAAGGAGGGCATGGCAGTTACCACCGGATTAATCACTTTAAGGTGAATCAGCAGGCCAAGTGGAAAGTAGAGCATCCTCCATGAGGTTAGCTCAGCCTTCCCCTGTGTAGAGAAGTGCTGCGTTATTTCATACCAATTTGGCACAGCACTGAAGCCAAGAGGTTGCTGCTGTTTTCAGGGCTGACTCATAACCAGGTGCACAGTGCAGAGACAACAAATGGCCCTTTGGGTGCTGAAACTCAAGGGCGACTTGAAAACAGCTGAGTCTTTATTCATTTTGGCACAGAGGTTGGGAGCAATGGAAGAGGTGAGGTGCAGTTCTCTTAGCTCTGAATGTGACTGGGACCAGAGGGGGCAGGTCAGGACCTAGCCCCTTGGAAATGTTCCAGGGCCCCCACACTGAACGTTCAGCTTTACTCCAAAAAGGAAGCCTCTACACCAGTGGGATCCTATGCAGAATCACCACCTTCTAAACTTCAACAGACTTGGAATAATTCTGTTTAGGATTGCACTGGGACCATGTGCTGTTGTGTGGCGTTAACTCCAGTCTAAATCCATTGAAATCCATGGATTTAGGGCCAGCATTGTGTAATGGTTAAGAGCGACAGACTCTAATCTGGAGAATCAGGTTTGATTACCCACTCTTCCTCCACATGTAGCCAGCTGGGTGAGCTTGGGTCAGTCACGACTCTTTCAGAGCGCCCTCAGCCCAAAAAATAAGTCTAGCTCGCCACCTAAAAGAGCTAGAACTTCAAGCTGCCAGGCAATCTTAGGATCTCCTGGCTACACTTCACACAGTGCCATATAATTTTTTTCCATGGGTTTAGGCTGGAATAACTCTGCATAAGACTGCACTCTTATTTTTAAATGTTATGGATTTTATTAGCAATACTTTATTCTGATGTTGCAGGCTAGCCTGGTCTTGTCAGATCTCGGAAGCTAAGCAGGGTCAGCCCTGGTTAGTATTTGGACGGGAGACCAACAAAGAAGTGCAGAGTTGCAACGCAGAGGCAGGCAATGGTAAACCACCTCTGAGCATCTCTTGCCTTGAAAACCTTACAGGGTGGGTCTCCATAAGTCGGCTGCGTTCCCTCTAAGCTGAGTTAGTGTGAGCTTTTTAGCCTCCAGCTCACACATTTTTGTCTTAGCCCAGGAAGGATGGCTCCAGAGTAGACTAATTTATGCAGCAGCCAAATCGCTCGCTCACAATTTTAATACCAGTAGCTCACCAAGTAGAATTTTCGCTCACAAGACTCCACAGCTTAGAGGGAGCATTGGCTGCGACTGTGGCAAAATCAGAAAAGTTGCCTTCAGTCTGTAGCCAAAAGTGTTTTGATGCTTTTATAATTAATAATTAATAATAAAGACTATCACTATTTCCAGCTAGATTCAGGTGGGTAGCTGTGTTGGTCTGAAGCAATAGAACAAAGTGCGCACAAAAGCTTATACCCAGAATTAAAATCAAAGGTACCACTGGACTCAAACTCTGTACTATCTTCAGCTGTATGACACCCCCCCACCCCAACACACCATTATGAAACTTCTGGCTGTATGCACTGAATGCAACATTAAATGACTTCTTGCTGGCTGAAAACTTCTGCCTTCTTTTGGTGAAGGAGAAAAGGGGGTGCTTCCCTGGTTCTGATCCAATGCACATTTACTTGGAATTAATTAAATGCCAGTCTTACCAGGCATTGCAATTTTAGTGTATGTGTTTTCTTTTATTGGAAATAATATTTAAAAAGTATTAAGTGAAGTGCATGAGACCTGCCTATCTATTAAGCGCACACTTAACCCCTCTCCAATTTACTGTCAATTGTGGAAAGCAAAATACAGTTTTCTCCAGTCATGCAATAATGCCTCAGAAGGTGCCCAAGCCGCTAAAATAGTCACTGGTATCTCGAAGGCCAGTTGAGATAATGAAATCCTGAAATAGTAACTTCAGTGATTAGAAGGGAGCAGTAGAGGAGCGGGAACGCCCCCCTAGCCGTTTAACTTGACAGAGACAGAGTCAAATGTTATGCAGTCCTGTTGGGAATACACTATGTACTCTTTGACAGTCCTTCACATGTGAAGCCAGTACTTGAGTTCAGGCTCTAGTGTGACTATTGGGACAGGTTTAAGCCTGAACCATGTGGCAGAACGTGGAGGCGGTGGAAGGGGCTGTACTTCTTCAGACCACAAGTGAAGGATCACAGTTTGCGGATACTCCCCTATGTTAAGAACTCCCTGAAAACAGAAAACCAGCACAGAACAAGTCAACAGAGATGGTGAAACTTTTCTACCTGCTGAGTTAGTTTTCTATATGCAAGCAGGGCTTTTTTTAAAAATGCAAAAAATATTCAAAGCGTGAATCCACCTTCAGTGTGGAGTGGCTCAGTCCATCCTGCCCCTTCAGGACCATCTTCCTCTGCACAGTCCAGAGGAACAGACCAAAGATGATGAATGCCCATGAAAGCATAGGGGATGCCCACATGTACAGCATCAGTACACATGGCACTTCCAGCAGGGCAAATGGCACCCCCCTTGGGCTGCTTCAAGTTAGGAATAGGGAGCAAGAGGCTTAAGCACCATCCCCCCCTTCTGCTGTTGTTGTGTTCATATTATTAAATAGCCACAGCTTGCAAAGACTCTGGTATGCAAAAGGTCCATTCTTATTGGCTAACAAATAAAGACTCTCATTGGCCCTTAAGCAAATCTTGGTAGCCGATCGCTGAGCCTCGCTTAGGTCCAATAGGATTGTTTGTATATAGTTACATTGTTTGAAGTTATGAGTTGGAACAGTATAAATTAAGGTGCCGCTCTCAGAGAGCTGTCTTTTGAGCTGAAGCAATGTGTTTGGATAAAAGCCTGTTTGATTGATTCATCACCTCCCGCTCAATATTTAATACTGGCGACGAGGATGGGATTCCAGTTCTAGCTGAATAGCTGAAATCACTCTGCCTGCCCAGCTGAAATCACTAAGGGCGCTCAGAGTTAAATCACTACGGGCATGGCATCCAAGGGCCATATCGAACCGTTTGATCCGAAAGCTGGGAACTGGGACTCATACCTCGAGCGTTCTGAATGCTACTGCGTAGCAAATCATATTGATGGAGACGATGTCTGCCGCGCCACTTTTCTGAGTACCTGCGGCCAGGCTGTATTCGACATTGCTCGAGATCTAGTTGTCCCCTCTACGTTACTCGAGACCCCTCTCGGCATCATCAAGGCCCGGCTGTCCGAGTACTTCACCCCGAAGACGTTGGCTGCCGCACACCGATGCGCATTCCATCAGCGGAACCAGAGGGAGGGCGAGTCTGTCATGGAGTACCTCACAGCATTGAGGCGGGCTGCTAGAGACTGTCACTTCACCGATTTGAAGTCCGTCCTCTTAGATCGACTACTCTGCGGCCTTCGAGACGAGGGCATCAGGCGAGCCCTAGTCTTACTAAAGACTCTTACATATGAATCAGCCTTGGAAGAGGCCCTGAGAGTAGAGGCCACCAACCTATCCCTCCGTGAACTGCGATTGGGTCCCCAAAGCTACACGCCAGGCCGTGCTGACGTCGTACACCAGAGCAATACCGCTGAGTCCGATGACGCCTGGGATGACCAATCAGATGTGTTCGATGATGGGGTTTTCAACACAACGGCCAATCAGAAGCTGCGCCACCGACAAAAAAGCCCATGCTGCTCTCAAAAAAGCCCGCGAAGAAACGGCTGTGCCGGTTGCGGAGGCGCGCATGCGTGTAAAGACTGTCAGTTCCGTGATGCCATCTGCCATGCATGTGGGAAAGCGGGCCACATTGCCAAAGTATGCTGCTCTTCTCAGGGTTGTGATGCCATGGACGAGTTCCAGCGTACCCGAGGGTCTGCAAATGCCTCCAGTCGATCGTATTGTTCCAAGACATCTCGACCACCTGGGCATAGACAAAGATACAGCCATCAAGCAAGCGTGTCCGAAAACTACACCAACCGCCTATATATACACCAGGGACTGCACCCGTGCCCCAAGATCAAAGCCACCATCTTCATCGAAGGTCAAGCGAGCCAAATGGAGGTAGACTCTGGGTCAGCATTGTCCATCGTCTCGTGGAGCACTTTCCAGCAAGTCTGCCCATGTTTCACTGCAAACCGCCTACAAAGGTGCACCTTACAGCTGTTTGACTTCCAGAGGAACCAAGTTCCAGTCGTGGGCATCGCAATGGTCCAAATCAGATATAAGAAATTCTCCGGTTGTCTGAACCTGCTCGTGGTAGAAGGTCGCCACACAAGCTTAATAGGGCTGGACTGGTTCGCCGCCTTGGGCATAGAAGTTGTTGGCGTGAACCAGGTCGAACCGCAGCCTTTAGTGGACTTTGAGAAAGAGTTTCCGGAGGTTTTCAAAAATGAGTTAGGCTGTTACAAGGGTCCACCCGTATAGTTTCACCTGGATCCTGCTGTGCCACCAATCCACCACAAGCCCAGATGCTGTCCCGTTGCTTTCAAGCCCAAGATTGACGAACAGATCGATAAGCTATTGGCCCAAGGGATCCTCGAGCCTATTCCCAATGCCAGGTGGGAGACACCTATCGTCACTCCCCTCAAGCCAGATGGCTCAGTCCGTTTGTGCGCCGACTATAAGTGCACCATCAACTGGGCCCTACAGCCGCAAGCATACCTGGTTCCTGTGGTGAGCCACCTCCTGGCTTCAGTCTCTGGGGGCCGGGTGTTCACCAAAATCGACCTCGCCCAGGCATATCAGCAGTTGCCGGTAGATGCAGCCACCGCTGAAGCACAAACCATCGTGACGCACCGAGGTGCTTTCAAAGTTAACTGGTTGCAGTTCGGCGTGAATGTCGCCCCCGGCATTTTTCAAGAGCTCATGGAGCGCCTCCTCCGAGGGTTGCCTGGCGTCATACCTTATTTTGATGACGTCTTAATCGCCAGAGCCTCTGATCTGGAACTGGCTGCTCGAGTGTGAGAAGTCCTTCGTCGGCTGCAAGATGTTGGCCTTCGACTAAAGAGGGAGAAATGCGAGTTCTTCGTCCCTACCATACAGTTCCTGGGTTATCGCCTAGACGCCGATGGCATCCACCCTGCTCCAGACAAGGTTGCAGCAATCCGCAACACACCCCCACCAAAGTCCAAGAAAGAGCTGCAGTCCTTCTTAGGACTATTGAACTTCTATCACACGTTCTTATCCAACAAAGCAGCTCTTGCGGAACCACTCCATTGGCTATTGGACAAGTCAGCTCCATGGGCATGGAGTCGGCAGGAAAACACCTCCTTCCAAGCCGTCAAAGCCCTCATTACCTCCGATGCTGTCCTAGTGCACTACAACGAGAAGAAACCCCTCATCCTCGCTTGTGATGCGTTGCCTTATGGGATCGGGGCCGTGCTCAGTCACTGTCTACCATCTGGCCGGGAAGCCCCCATCGCCTTCTACTCTAGAACGTTATCATCCGCTGAGAGGAACTATGCCCAAATCGATCGGGAGGCCCTAACGATCGTTGCAGCAGTGAAGAAATTTCATGATTTTATCTACAGCCGGGACTTTGAGATCATCACCGACCACAAGTTGTTGCTGGGCATCTTCACAGCCGACAGGCAGACCCCACAGATACTGTCCCCCCAAATGATGTGCTGGGCAGTCCTTCTGTCCACTTACTCATTCCGTCTCCTCCACAGGCCTGGCAAGACCATTGGGCACGCTGACACCCTTAGCCGGCTACCGCTTCCGTTGTCTGAACCACCCGCGGCCCCACTCCAGGAAGTTTTATTGATTGAAGAGCTGCCACAGCCTCCACTCTCCATTGCCGACATTGCGTTCCACACTAGTCGGGATCGCACGCTCGGAAGGGTCTACACTTATGTGTGGAGGGGATGGCCATCCAGGACACTCGATGCAGAATTCCAGCCATTCGTATCGAGGTCATCAGAGTTATTGGTCAATAAGGGGTGCCTGCTGTGGGGGAATAGAGTCATCGTCCCTCCCCCACTTTGCCAGCGAGTGCTGGACGCCTTACATGAAGGGCACCCGGGCATCGTCAAAATGAAGGCCATGGCGAGAAGCTATGTTTGGTGGCCTTGCATGGACCAACAGATCGAGTGGTGGGTCCGAACGTGTCAACCGTGCCAGGAGTCACGACCAGCAGCCCCAGAAACTCCGGTTCACCCATGGGAGAAGCCGAGTGGACCATGGTCCCGCATCCACGTGGACTTTGCTGGGCCTTTTCAGGGCCGAACGCTGCTGATCGTCGTGGATGCATACTCTAAGTGGCTGAAGGTCATCCCTGTCACCTCCATGACATCAGCCGTTGTCACCCGCTGCCTAGACCACCTTTTTGCCACCTTCGGCCTGCTGGACCTCCTCGTGTCCGACAACGGAACCCTGAGCCCATTCGCAGGGAGGGCGGGGTATAAATCGAATGAATAAATAAACAAAAAAATAAATAAATAAACAAACAAACCCAATTTACATCAACGGAGTTCCAGTCTTTCCTGGATGAGAGGGGTATTTGGCACATCACCTCGGCCCCTTTTCACCCCGCAACAAACGGCCAGGCTGAGCGAATGGTTCGGACAGCCAAGGACTCACTCCGCCAGCTGGGTGACAGAAATTTTCAGGCCAAACTCACCGGGTTCTTACTCTTGCAGCATTCCTCACCGCACACCACCACCGGGAAGTCACTGGCAGAGCTGCTCTTGGGTCACCAGCTATCCACCCACCTGAGTCGTCTCCACCCAGACCTGGCACCAGACGTCCACCGTGACCCTATTGCCACAGGGTCCACTCGGTCATTCGCACCAGGAGACACCGTTTTCGCCAGGAACTTTGGAGCAGGTCTGCACTGGGTTCCAGTGGTAGTGTTGAGCGCCACGGGCCCCATCTCTTACGAGGTAAGGGACGACTCGGGGCAGGTCCGTCGTAGACACCTGGACCAACTACGACATCAGTGGCCAGCGCCCGAGGAGCAATTGCAACACCCTCCAGTTCCTGAGTCGGAACAACAATTGCAACGCTCCCCAGTTCCTGCCTCGGAACAACGTTTGCCGCGCTCCCCAGTTCCGGAAACAGAACAATGCCCCCTGGTTCCTGAGGCCAGATTGGCAGATCTACCAGCGCAGCAAGATGCCGGCGCCTGGGACACTCGTTTGACAGAGGGCAGCCCTCTGCCAACTCCAGGTCAGGACTTTCCACGAGGACAGTCTGCCGAGCCACTGCCAGCTCGGACAGTGGTAAGCCCCCTGCCAGAGATGGGTCGTGCCCCTGACCTTCCTGAGCTCCCGGATCTTATGGACCACTCCCCCGTGAGTCTGTCGTCACCGTTTAGGCCGCCCAGCATGGGTCCACCTTTGCCACGCTGGTCCCAACGGACCAGGCAACCGCCCCCACACTTACAAGACTATGTTGTTTGAACTTAGGGGGGAGGAGTGTTGTGTCCGTATTATTAAATAGCCACAGCTTGCAAAGACTCTGGTATGCAAAAGGTCCATTCTTATTGGCTAACAAATAAAGACTCTCATTGGTCCTTAAGCAAATCTTGGTAGCCAATCGCTGAGCCTCGCTTAGGTCCAATAGGATTGTTTTTATATAGTTACATTGTTTGAAGTTATGAGTTGGAACAGTATAAATTAAGGTGCCGCTCTCAGAGAGCTGTCTTTTGAGCTGAAGCAATGTGTTTGGATAAAAGTCTGTTTGATTGATTCATCGCCTCCCGCTCAATATTTAATAGCTGTGGTCTCAGTCCAAACTGGGCTTCCGTATGCCTGGGAACTTAATTCCCAGTGGGGAAATTGCGGCACACATCTGATTGAAAGTCCTCATGGCAGACTCAGACATGAAGCTGGGGCCATGTAATGTGTAATTAAACAAGGGTTCTAGCCTAGTCTTCTCCCTGGAGTGCTACTTCTCTACATGTGGGGACTTATTTAAAAAAGAGAAACATTTAGTCACGTGAACCACAATCTGAAGCAGTGCAACCCACGCTGATGAGGAGTTGGCCTTGCCAGGATACTCTCTTCCTTTCTCCAGTTCTCTGTTGTTTACTTAAAAGCCCCAGACAGCAAAAACGAAAAGCTCAGGCCAATGGATGACAGCAAACACTGAGGTCACTTTGAAAATGGGACAAGGATGAGGAAATAGATCCAGCTGAGACACCTGCAGTTTTGTTTTGGGAAACAAACAGTTATCCTGGCTGCATTGTGATATCTTGGCATGTGACTTATACAAACCAGCTCCCGCCTGAAGTGGAGCCAGATTTCGGATTTTTCTTTCTTTCTTGTTTGGAGCTGTTATGATCCTGGGCCTACAGTGGAGCAGCCTACAGGCTCTAGAGAGGCCTAGTAGCTCCAGGGAAGCCTGCATTAAAGTGACTCCAGGGCCTAAATTTGGGCCCTGTGATTGGCTAACGGGATTTGGAGAGAAAACTTATACCAGTAGAGGAGTAGAGGGTGATGCCTGGGAAGAAGGGGGAAAAAAGGCCTTGCCCAAAGTGGGAGGGGGGGTCTCTCTCCCAGGGAGCAGGGCTGGGGAGGGGCTGCTGCAGAAGGAGGCATCCCTCATCCAAAGGGGGTGAGTCACTCTGAGGCCAAGCACCTAGCAAAGGCTAGGACAGTACAGTCAGACGCATTAGGATTTCTTATTTACCTACCTTTACTGTGCTAATTGAACTGCAACTGTTGTTAAATCTCTTTATTAAAAATAGTTTGTTACTCTGCCTGGGTCCTCACACCTCATTCGGTCACTTATAAGGGGAAACTTACTGGGAAAGGGCAGGGAGGGCACTCTGGCCCCTCCTGAGGAGACCCATACCATTAGAGAACCTTTCTGGCCGCTGCTCACGACAGGAGCTTTGGGAGGTATTTCTTTAGCCCAAGCCATAAGGTTAGTTATGGCATTAACATTTAAATAATAGCTAGGGATGTAGTTAAATGTAATGTTTTGAAAACTGGTTTCTGTACAGTCCCTTTTAAGACACTGACAATCCTAAACAGAGTTACACCTTTTGGTGCACTTAGAATGACGTCACGCTGCTTCGGATTGAAAATGCTTAGGATCTGAGACCACCCCCTCCCACCTCCTCTGTCACCCCAACTTATTTTTATCTCACCATGCATAATTCTTCTCACAATGCCCCTGGGAGGTAGGCTAGGCTGACAGGGAGTGACTGGCCCAAGGTTACCTACTGTTTGGTGTAGTGGTGTAGTGTGGTGTAGTGTAGTGGTTAAGTGCGCGGACTCTAATCTGGGAGAACCGGGTTTGATTCCCCACTCCTCCACTTGCACCTGGCTGGATGACCTTGGGCAAGCCATAGCTCTGTACCAGCTGTTCCCTCAAGGACAGCTTGGGAAAGAGTTCTCTCAGCCCCACCTACCTCACAGGGTGTCTGTTGTGGGGAGGGGAAGGGAAAAGGAGTTTGTAAGCCGCTCTGAGACTCCCTTGGGGAGTGGAGGGCGGGGTATAAATCCAATCTCTTCTTCTTCTTGTTCTTCTTGAGTAGCATAGCTGGACGCAGATCTTCCCAGCCAAATGCCAACACTTAACCACTGCACCACAGGGCTATATCATTTTCACCTCAGTTGGAAAAAGTATGCATATAATGTTTTCAAAAACCATCTGCTATATTTGACTCCAGAATTTAACATAACAGTATGTTCAGTTCTTAGGTCCTGAAAACGGAAAGGCGGAAAAGAAAAAAAAGAAAAAAGCTTTTAATTTTTTACCCTTTTGATATGCTTGGACTGATTTGCAAGCTGCAGTACTGTCTCTGCCTACTACGGGAGCCTTTTTCAGATTCCAACAAGGAATATAAATACCATGTACAGAGCTAAAGCACCTGTTTATGCATAATGACAGATTGTAGTCCGGTTACTTTCAAAAGCATTATCTCCCCCCCCCCCCCCTCACAATTTTTCATGTAGGAAATTCAAGACTGATGTGTGGGGCTTAGGAAATTGTTTCCTATTGCCCCTCTGCCCTAAATGGGGGGCCTGCTTTTTCTCTTCCAGCTCCCATCTTTCCTCAAAAGGATGCCCCTGAGCAGGGCTGGCCCCAAAAATTGGTATGATGGGGCACCTGCTGATATCCATGGTCTTGTAGAGAATCTTCTTACTGGCTCTCACAAGAAATGGAAAATTACCCCTGAAATGTCACTGCACCTATCTCCCATTTCACATAAGGAGAGACTCCTGGAGGGAGTGGAGCGCAACCAGCGCACGTTGTCTAGGTGTGTTGTGAAGTTTCTTCTTATTAACTGGCTGACAAGCATCAAAAGGTACCTGTCTGAACCCTGGCTAATGTGTGTTTCTGGGCTCTTGGTGCTCTCCCAGTTATACAATTCAACTTCCTACTTAAGAAGTATGCTGATCTTCGACGTGGTCTCTGTGCTTCACACTGATGGGTTACTGCGCCTGCGCTGGAATCCATCGGTGTCGTAGAAAGCTCTAACGGATTTTTGCGCCCAGCAACACCGGGCATGCACGGGGCCCCTACCGCGCATGCCCAGTGGAGCGGGCGCGGGGATCCCGCCAGTTCTCTTCTGACCGCCGCGCTGTTAACAGCTTTGTCCGTCAGCTCCGTCGTAGATCGTTTCTCTCCTCGCTAGCTCTTTCTTCTTCCTTCTCTTTCTCTGTCTTAAAAAAAAAAAATAAGAAGAGGGTGTTCTTCTTGGTGTGGGGTTTCTCTCCTTTCCTGGGCCTGTCCATCGTGCAGCCTACGCCTCCTGTTGATGACCCTGTCTTCAACATTGTCCAGGCTGACACATCCACTGCAGTCTCTCTCTCCCCATGTCGGCAGTCCTACTGCAGGCGACAAAGGCGTCTTGGGAAAAACCAGCTTCGGGTCCAGTATCATCCAGAAGGCTCGATCACATGTATCGAATCCAGGATGCTGGGGCTGAGTTCCTATCCTCCCACCCCAGACCCAACTCGATGGTGGTGAATTCATCCTCGAAATCCAAGAGGTCCCACTCTACCCCGTCGGATAAAGAAGGACGAAAATTGGATGCCTTCGGTCGTCGCTTTTATTCCGCGGGTGCCCTGGGTGTCAAGAATGCCAACTACCTCGCATGCATGAGCCGCTACCACTACGCCTTGTGGGAACAACTCTCCACAGTTCTCTCCCATCTCCCAGAGGACCAGAAAGCCACAGCAAGACGTCTGCAAAAGGAGGGGCTGCTGCTAGCAAAACAGCAGCTGAATTCATCAAAGCATGCTCTTGACACCTTCTCAAAGACCATGTCCTCTGGTATTGCCCTGCGATGCCACTCCTGGCTACGGTCCACTACCCTTCAACAAGACACTAGGTCCTATGTCGAAGACCTCCCCTTCGATGGCCTCCGACTCTTCCACTCCTCCACTGGCACCGCTTTGCAGGAGTTGGACAAAAGCATCAAGGCCTCTAGAACCCTGGGAGTGTCCACCTCCACTAGGACCTACAAACTGCGATCCTGGTCACGGCCGTGGTCACGGCGGTCATCCTCCAGGAGTTCACCAGACCAATCCTGGCGTCCCCATTCATCTCCTGCCCAGCAGCGCGCTTCCTACCCACAAAAGCAGCGCTTCTCACTGGCACAGCAACCTGCCCGCACCAAACAACCGAGGCAACAGAAACAGGGCCTTTGACCACCCACCCTCAGTTCTTCCACGACTGGCCCCCTACCTCCCCACCTGGTGCACCATCACTACAGACTCCTGGGTCCTGTCCATTATTGCCAGAGGGTACCTGATCGAGTTCCTCCAGGCTCCCATGGCTCCAGTCTTCGTCTCCACTCCTCCATCCCGCACACTCCTGCAAGAGGTCACCACCCTTCTTGTCAAAGACGCCATAGAGCCCGTTCCTCTCCATCTCCAACGGATGGGCTTCTACTTGAGATACTTTGCCGTACCAAAGCGGGACGGTGAAACCAGACCGATACTAGACCTCAGAGGCCTCAACTATCACATCGAATACCGCCGTTTCTGGATGGTAACCCTACCCTCTATCCTACCTCCCATTCGCAGAGGGGCCTGGATGGCCACGCTGGACCTTCAGGATGCGTATTTCCACATCTCCATCTGTCCCCCCCATCACAAGTTCCTCCGGTTTGCGATAGGGCCTCATTACTATCAATACAAGGCTCTCCCTTTTGGCTTATCCACTGCACCCAGAGTTTTCACCAAGACCATGGTCGTTGTCATTGCCTTCCTTCGTCTCAGGGATATTACCATCTTCCCCTACATCGACGACTGGCTTCTGGTCGCCAATTCCGAACAGGCTCTCAAGGACTCTATCACCATGACCCAGTCCCTCCTTGTAGATCTCGGCCTCCGGGTAAACTGGGAGAAATCCCATCTCACACCCTCGCAGCGCATCTGCTACATTGGGGCAGAACTCGACTCCCCAATGTTGGTCGCTTATCTTCCCGAGGACAGGGCCGAGCCTATCATCCTACTGGCCAAAGTAGTTCGCTCCCAACCTCGATCAACCGCCCTTTCCATTCAGCGGCTGCTAGGCCTCATGGCAGCAACAATGTCAATCATCACGTTTGCATGACTCCGCATGAGGCCACTCCAATTCTGGTTCCTCTGGACCTTCCACCCCCTGCGCCAGCCTCAGGATACCCTTTTGTCTCCTACCACCGTGGTCAGGAACTCCCTCAAGTGGTGGACCCTCCCCTCCTCCCTTCTACGGGGAGCTCCATTTCACCTCCCATCACCTCGCTTCACACTCACAACAGATGCCTCCTAGTGGGGCTGGGGAGCCCATCTCAACGGGATGAGGACAGGTGCAGCTTGGGACGCCTCCCTACTGTCCCACCATATAAACTATCTCAAACTATTAGCCATTCTGTACACGCTCCATGCCTTCCTTCCCGTCGTCAGGGGCTCCTGTGTCGCGGTCCTGTCCGACAACATGACAGCAGTCAGCTATGTCAACAGGCAGGGCGGGACCGTTTCCCGTCGCCTCTGCAAACTTGCCGGTCTCCTTTTGGACTGGTGCATAGAACACGACGTCTACCTTCGAGCGACACACATCCCGGGATCAACCAACACACAGGTAGATCTTCTCAGCCGGGGCAAGGCACGGATACACGACTGGGAGATTTCCGATGTCTACCTCCGACCTGTCTTCCAGACTTGGGGCGTTCCCCACGTCGACGTTTTTGCCACCAGACAGAATTCCAAATGCAAGGACTTCTGCTCTCAGGGAGGCCGCGACCCCCTCTCCCTCGGCGACGGTCTCCTTTACCCCTGGAATGAAGGGTTCCTGTACCTCTTTCCACCCTTCCCGCTCCTGACCCGGGTGGTCCAAAAGATTCTTCTCAACCGGGCCGATTGCATCCTCATCTGCCCCTGGTGGCCGAGACAGTCGTGGTTCCCGGTACTCCTGTCTCTAGCAGAGAACCGGTTCCATCACTTCCCCCCCCCCCCATCCAGACCTCCTGGGGATAGCCAACTCTCCACTACTGCATCACGATATCCCTCGACTAAAGCTCACGGCCTGGAGACTTTTCCCTCAGCCTTCTCAGACCATGTAGCTAACGTTCTCTTGAACTCCCGCAAGCCTTCCACTAGGAAATCTTACGCCTGCAAGTGGGCTCAATTCTGCTGCACATTCCCTGCAGGCACCGGCTCACCATCCTCAGCCGGACTACCCAGAATTTTCGAGTTCCTACTGTCCCTGGCAGACGCGGGACTCGCTCATTCCTCGCTGAGAGTCTATCTGGCCACGATCTCAGCCTTCCACAACCGTGTTGATAACTGTTCAGTCTTCGCACACCCCCTATCTAAGCGCTTCCTCAGGGGCCTGCTTCATCTGTACCCACCATGTCGAACTCCTGCTCACCCCTGGGACCTCTCCCTCATCCTCTGTTGTCTCACGCGGAAGCCCTTTGAGCCTCTGGCTTCCTGCCCGCCTCACATGGCATGGAAAACTGCCTTCCTTGTGGCCATTACCTCAGCCAAAAGACTAGGCGAACTGTTGGCTTTCAGACATGACCCCCCCATCTCTCCTTCCTGCCTGGGGCGGTCCGACTGATGCCTGACATCTCCTTTCTGCCTAAAGTTGTGTCAGAATTCCATCTCCATGCCGAGACTGTCTTACCAGACTTCCATCCCAACTACTCCTCTAAGGAGGAAAGACTCCTTCACACGCTTGACATAAAACGGGCCCTCCTTTTCTACTTGGCTTGTACCAAGCCATATCGCAAAACCCCTAAACTTTTTGTGGCTTACGCCCCCTACAAGTTGGGATCTCCTATCACGGCTCAGAGACTGTCCAAATGGATAGTGAATCTTATTCGCCTCTGCTACGAACTGGCACGCATGCCTCTCCCGGGTCCGATTCGTGCCCACTCAACCAGAGCTGTTGCCACTTCTACAGCTTTCCTGAAAGGGGCCTCCATTTCGGATGTTTGCAACGCTGCCACCTGGGCTGCCCCCAACAGATTTATAAGGCACTAAACCCTGGACACCTGGGCTGCCAGCTGTTTGAATATGGGCCATTTGGTTTTGTCTTCCGCCTCTCAGTGACAGCCTGCCTGCACCCTCCTCCAGGTAGGATACTGCTCGCTACTCTCCCATCAGTGTGAAGCACAGAGACCATGTCGAAGATAAACAGGTTGCCTACCTGTAACTGATTATCTTCGAGTGGTCATCTGTGCATTCACACAACCCGCCCATCCTTCCCCTCTGCTGCCAGGCTTCTCTCTCCTGCTTGGTCGCAGCGGTCAGAAGGAACTGGTGGGATCCCCGCACCCGCTCCACTGGGCATGCGCAGTAGGGGCCCCGCGCATGCCCGGTGTTGCTGGGCGTGAAAATCCGTTAGAGCTTTCTATGACACCGATGGATTCCAGCGCAGGCGCAGTAACCCATCAGTGTGAATGCACAGATGACCACTCAAAGATCATCAGTTACAGGTAGGCAACCTGTTTTTATTCTCCCCCCCCCCCGAATAGGGTGGTCTTAGCTAAGGTAGTCTTAGCCAATGGGCCACAGGGACAGCTGCCCTGGACTCCATGCTGGGAGGGGCCCTGACTACCCACAGCCCCTCCCTGCTCAAGGAGGAGGAAAAACAAAGGGGCTCCCACTGCCACCTGCACTTATCCTGTCTGAGGCTTTGGCAGCTGCCTTCTGGCTCTGATGGTGGCTCCCGCCCACCTTGCACAGGAAAAGGGCCTCCCCTCACTTGGCCCTGGCTGCTGGGGGGGGGCAACATTCTAGGGTGCCATCCTGGAGTTCTCCCCCCCATCACTAAGACTGCCCCTGAATATCTGCCACAGATTCTATGTCTGGTCTTGGTTTTTATTTCTCAGCTTAAGCACTCCTCACCTGTAAAATGGGAGTGTTGTGGGTCAGCCAGGGCTCAGTGATAGTGAGGATTCCTTGGGAGAAGAGGAGCCCCGTGTAGCCAGCTCTGAGTCAACAGAAGCCTACCAAGAAGACAATGAGCTGTAGGCTTGTCAGAATTCACAGCTAACAGCTGTTGCAGAGCCATCACTACCCTCCACCAACCTCCAGCTCAGCAGGTAAAAGTCAGTTGGCCATTCCCAACCTTCCAGTATCGCCTACACCCTTAGAGTGCCATAGACAGAGGCTGAGAATGGAGCTGCAGGTAAGATAGCAAAGTGCATGTCTCCTGGCCCAATGCCAGCTGCTTTCTGATAATGGAGATGAGTTGTTGCAGGACTGACCCTGAGTTGCTGGTTGAAGGTTTGACAGGCATGTGGCTATAAAGCCACCCAAGAAAGGCTGCTGGGCGTGGACACAACACGTACACTATATGCTGACCTGCTGCCACTGCCTCACCTGGTTAATCCCTGTTACTGTGACCCCAGACTGAATGACTTCGCTCTGCTGAATCTTTGGCCTCTGACCTCGGACTGAATAACTCTGCTTGATCTCTGGAGCCCTGACCCTGGACTGAACCACACTGGACTTCTGAACCCACTTCTAGCTGCACCTCCTCTTCCCAACAGACCAGAACGTGATCACCAGGTATATGGAGCCTGCCAGTCAGCACAGGGAATATTAATTAAGTGATCTTTGATCAAGTCATTGTGCACCTCTTCTCATGTTTTTTTAGGTTCCATGTACAAATCCCTGCAGTCAATCTGTGAGTCCTTTTGTATAAATCAAGAGAAGTTGGTAATTGTCATTTGCTCTGCACCCTGAACCGCCATTTTGTGACTGGTTCCACCCCCCTAAGCCACCATTTTGTGTCCAGCTCCATTTGGTGGACTACAAGGAGCATTAGTTAACAAAAATAAGATCATGCAAGCTAGCAACCCTCTGCACCCCTACCTTGGATCACTGCTCCCTGCCAGATACAGCCTGATTTTTATCCCTGCCATGGCAACAAATGACAGCCCTGGCAGCCCCACAGCAGAAAATGACAGAGCGCGTGTTTCCAGATGACTTGGTGCTGACTTTCTCTGTAATTTTGTAGATGAGGCTGGGGCCAGCTGTGGTTGTTCCATGGCTCTAAAAGTGCCTTGTTGTGCTAAAGTCTTAAGATTGGGCAGCGGGGTGGGGGGTGGGGTGTAAATTTATATTTCGAGGTCCCATGATCTCTGGGGTGGTTTGAGCAACTTTGGGGGCACATTGCTGCACAGTTTTTCTTTTCCTGATGGAAGTCTGTGTATGATGCACAGATTGGTAATTGCCAGCATTTCAGACTGTGTAACTGTGATTGCCTAGTAATCGCAGTAATTGCATGTTGGAGCCAATTACCCTGCAAACTGTGTCTGTGTGTATGAATCATCCATAAATAAGGAGGTGGGAAAACAGTGATCTGGGTTATTTTACTAGAAAGAAAAAAAAAGACCCTCCATTTATTAATTTCCTAATTGTTTGGGTTAAGACTTGAAGTATTTATATGATTAATGTAGCAGCTCTAAGAGGACAGATTTTGATCTGGTGGGTTGTAGGTTCAAATGTTAGTTCTGCCACCAACTTCCCAGAGCCCAGGACACACTACAGGGCCTCCACATGTAGACCATGTGTTCTGGTTAGGGATACCAACCTCAAGGTGGGGCCCGGAGTTCTCCCAGAATTAAAGCTCATCTCCAGACTACCAAGATCAGTTTCCGATAGGACATGGCAGCTTCAGAGGGCAGATACTATGGTATAACATGGACTCTAGGAGAAAGGGACGTCCAAGAGTGAAATCACATCCTAGCTGAGCTCTTTCCTCCAGGCACCATCCCCAAATCTCCAGGAATTTCCCAAGCTGGTGTTGCAACCCTAGACTGTACCTGCCCTCCTGAGTGTGTTCTTTGATTACACTTTCTGTCAATTTGCTTGTGGCAAACACTCGGCTGACTGGCCTGTACTTTCCTGGTTCCCCTCTGGATCCCCTTTTAAAAATCAGTGTAAAATTTGCTACTTTCCAGTCTTCTGATACAGTGACTGATTTTAGTGACATGTTACATATATAAGTTAGTAGATCAACAGCCTCACATTTGAGTTCCCTAAGAACTCTCAGGTGTGTGCCGTCAGGACCTGGAGATTTACTGGCTGGTGATTTCTGCAATATGTCTACAGCCTCATCCTTCATCACTTTAGTTTGACTCAGATTTTCAGACTGCCTTTCTGAAAACAGTGACTTGTGACCTGGGTACATGCTGCACAGTTTCCACAGTGAACACAGATGCAAAGAATTCATTGCGTTTCTCTGCCATTTCCCCATGTTCCTTTAGTAGTCCTTTTATGTCTTCTTGGCCATCCAAAGGCCATTGCTTCTCTGGCTGGTGTCCTGCTCTGGTTATAATTAAAGAAATGCTTGTTGTTTGTCTTGATGCTCTTAGCAATCTACTCTTCAATTTCTCTTTTTGTATGCCTAATTATTAACTTACACTTTTTTTGTCAGACCCTGTGCTCCCTTGTTTTCACTTTGTTGCAGGACCATAGCCACGGGGGGCATTTGAGGGTGATGCCCCCGCCAAATTTGCCCTGTCCCCTCACTTACCCATCCCTCCCAGTCCCCCCTCTTCCCTCCACATCCCTCCTGAGCCCACATTAACTGCCTCATCTCTTTTTCGTAGTCGGGGTCTGCCCGGCACTCCCATGTGTAGCAGGGAGGGAGTGGGGGGCTGGCTGCACAAGTGGGCCATTCCTTCCGGTTGCACAGGCGCAATGAGGGGTCAGGGCAGGCCATTGTCTCCTGGCTCTAAAGGTGTTTATTTACAAGGCTTTGTGGGCAAAGTGCCCGAGCAGAAGAAAGTCTTCACAGATTCGAGGAGGTCAACAAGGGAGCCTTGCCCCATATGCATTCGCATCGAGCCTGGCTGATTCCCTCACTTTACCTCCTTGACAGAGGAAGCTGCCAGGCCTTTTGTCCCCGGAGCCTGGGAGAAAGGGCAAGGTAGATGTCAGCCCGGTCAGGGGATACTATGGCCTCCGCAGCTGCTTTTACCTGGGAGCACCGCTGCCTGCTCTGAGCACAGAGGAGACAATAGGTTCCTGGTGGGGGGAGGGGGTCCTTTCTCTGGCTCTTTTCATCTCTTAGTCATTTTCCCCTGGTAATGTAAATGGCCGACTTCCTCCTTGCTCACATTTGTTCTCAACACTGCCTTTCATTTCTGGAGAGGTTTCTGCGTGGCCTTGTTCAGCTGTGCCATGATTGAAGTTACACTTTCCCCTTTGTGGTTGGAGAGTGATGGCGGAAGAGCCGTTCTGCTCTCTTAAGTGCCCTGGCTTGGGCTCAGCACCTCTTTGCCCAGCCACAGTCACAGCGTAAGACTCAGATACATTGGAGAGAGAAAATAAAGAGGGACTTGGAAAAAGGGGTCCGGGTGGTCTCTCTGCAAGGTGGGCCCAGAAGTGATGTTGTGCCCCCCAGAGCCCCCCCCCCCAAATTAGGGTTGCCTTGCCAGCCTCCAGGTGGGGCTGGGGATCTCCTGCTTTTACAACTGATCTCCAGCTGATAGAGATCAGCTCCCCTGGATAAAATGGCTGCTTTGGAGAGTGAACTCTATGGCGTTGTACCATGCTGAGGCCCCTCCCCTCCCCAAACCCCACCCCCTCCCAGCTCCACCCCCAAACTCTCTAGGTATTTTCCAACCCAGACCTGGCAACCCTACACCAAATTTTTCTGGCTACGGGCCTGCTTCATTGGGGCAGTCTTTCCACTTTTTAAAAGAAGTGTTTTGCCTTTTATGGCTTCCTTGCCAAAGGTTGCCTCCTTTGAGACTTGGCAGTACCTTTCCTAATCTGGGGAATGCATTTTATCTGGGTTTCAATTAGTGTGGTTTTAAATAGCTTCCAAGCATCCTCTAGGCCAGGGATTTGACTCTCTTGTGTTTCATTTTCAGCTTCCTTTGAAATAATCCCCACATTTGTGTAAAATTCAGTGTTTTGAAATCAAATGTTACTGTTTTGGACTTTAGAACTTTACATTGGCATGACTTCTGAACTTAATAGCATTGTAGTCTCTGCTCCCAGCTGGTGCAACAACATCTGTGTCTTGTACTAGGTTTTGAGCCCCACTCAGACCCAAATCTAAGATCATGATGCCTTTGGTTGGCTCTTATGCATCTTGGCTCTGACTGGCCCCTCCTGACAGCTGCCTCCCCTATCTTTCTGTATGTAGGGTTTAAGAAAATTCTGTTTCTCTGTATCTGAGGATGCGTGCTTGCACACGAAAGCTTATTCCATAAATAGAACTTTGTTGGTTGTTGCCACTGGATTCAAACTTTTTTCTTCTACTTCAGACCAACACAGCTACCCATCTGAATCTACATTTTTACCAGTCATTGTGATGGTACTTAAAGTTGCCCAGTATCACAACATTATCTTCTTTAGTCTCTCTTATTTCTGGGAGAGGCAAACAAACAGCATTTTGTAAGTTGCAACTGAGAGAGGAGCTGAGAGAGTGAGCTGGGGCTGGAGTCAGTGGGACAGAAAGCAGCCTAGCCTAGATTGGTGTGTTTGTGTGGTGTGTGTTCCAGTGGCCCAAACTATGATGTAAGCCTGCACAGCATTCTTGTGAACTTTTCTGACGATTTATGAGGGCAGTGAATGGACTATGATACCAGTTATGTGAGCCATAATGGTGTATTAGGTGACCAGTGGGAAGATGGGAACAGATGCCTACAATAAGGGGTCAGAGTACCATTTTCTGAGGTTGCCAGCTCCAGCCGGGAGGTTAACACAGGACACAAAGACACTCTCTCACACACAAAGCCATGAGGCTAGGGACATATACCAACAACTCCATGAAGGTACAAACTCCATGCACGCACACAGGCTTATACCCCGTCCTGCAAGTCCCCCTCAACATTTGGTGCATCAAAGGACTTCACACAAGGGTGCGAAGACAGCAGGGTGGTTCCTGAAAACCAGTTCTGCTGCCCAGGACTCTCTGTCATCCAGAAGACAGATGCCAGATGCAGCTGATGTCAACATCCTGTCCTGACCATCCGGTAGATCTGAATATTGACCACTCCTATAGGGCCCTCTTAGTGGCTAGAGATAGAGAATGGACCATCTATAGGCTCTCCTGGGATGGCCTCATATCTTGCCATCCTCCCGGGAACACCTCCCAATAAATACTGCTCCCCAAGAGTCACAAGTCAGACCAGCTTCCCCTCCTTCCTTCCTTGTCTCCCATCCTTCCTCCCGGATCCTTGGGTGCACCACTGGGATCTGCCATGTGGCTTTCTGCTGGTCCAGAACCACGGTCCTTTGTCCTTTACCCGAAGACTTCTCCCCTTCGTTTTCCAGACGGATTTCACTGGCTCATATAGAGGTAAATATCACCCACGATGGATACCATCAAACACCCTGCTCAGGCAAACGTCTCTGTATTTCTACCTAATTTCCTAGATCTGTATAACTGTGTGTATGATTGTGTAACATTGTTCATAAACCTTTTATTATATTTTTAGTAAACTATCTTTTATACTCTTAACTCGAGTCCTGTGTCAGTTTGTGAGAAGCCTCCGTTTAGCACAGCCTCTGTATACATAGGTGGGACCCGCAAAGCCGGCTGTATATTGTTAAGAGCTAATATTTCCCCAAATATTGGTAATAAATTGAGCAGGCAGGCTAACAATGAACACGGTGCAGGACAGATAGTGTTGTGACTTGCGGTAGCTTCCATAATGCTCCTGCTTCTATATTTCTAAGTAAGACTGAAACTGCAAAGACACCATTAAGAAGAGAAGAAGATATTGGATTTATATCCCGCCCTTCACTACCCAAGGGAGTCTCAGAGTGGCTTACAAACTCCTTTCCCTTCCCCTCCCCACAACAGACACCCTGTGAGGTAGTTGGGGCTGAGAGAGCTCTGACAGAAACTGCTCTTTTTCAAGAATAGCTGTGCCAGAGCTATGGGTTGCCCAAGGTCATCCAGCAGGTCCAACTGGAGGAGTGGGGAAATCAAACCCGGTTATTCCAGATTAGAGTCCGTGCACTTAACCACTACACCACGCTGGCTCTTAAGACTTTAGAGTGCAGCCATCCTTTGACGAGTTGAACTGAAATATCGAGGAACAAAACAGAAGATGTACAGGTGTCTTGTGGTCTCTTTGTGTTTATAAAAAGAAGTGGAAGAAATGAATATGATATCTAATCTGTCTTTAAAGCCAGGTTCCACCATGTCAGGTTAACTTAACCAGATTGCTTTTCAACCTTGACATTTTAATAGGGAAAAGGAACAAAAGGTGGCTTCATACAGATCTCTTTTCTGTTCTTCTTTAACAGAAAGGGAGGCTAAATAGTCTTTTTTGGATAATTGCTTGTTAGTTTTGTACTTTGGATGTTGTTCCATTTTGTTACATAGCATGCTATGTGGAACTGGGAAGTGTGTGAAGGGAAGCCAAGTATCCAGATGTGAACTTTGGTATAATGATGAGAATGTTGAAACAGAACCAGGGAAACCCAGGTTTGAATCCCCACTCAGCCCATGAAACTTGGTGGGTCACCTCAGCCCAGTCAAATCTACCTCCTGGGGTTGGTGTAAAAATACAGTAAAAGAAAGGAAAACAACATATGCCACCAGGATCCCCTAGGTCTCCAGGAAAGGGAGGGCGGCCTGTTGTAGAAAACTAGTGTGCTGTAGTGATTAAGATACCAGGCTAGGGTTGCATTCAGATGGCTCCTTTGAGCCGCGCCAGGCACAAGTGCCTGGTGGACTTAAAAAAAAAAACAGCCGACCACACAGCTCCTTACGGTGGATGTTGTCTAAACAATCCACCATGGAGTCACACGCAGTAAATTGATTCACAGGGGAGTTGTCTGGTCGTGCAACGCTGGATAAAAAAGATCTGGATCAAATTCTAGCTGGGCCAATGGCAGAATTAGCTGCCTGTCTGAACACACCCTAGGACCGGGGAGGCCCAGGTTCAGTTGCCCCACAGCCATGAATGCAATGGATAGACACGAGTTCACAGGCCATAAGAACAGAGCAGAGTTGTCGGGTTAGACCAGCAGAGCATCTAGCTTAGAATCCTCTTATCCACAGTGGCCAACCAGAGTTTCTACAAGCAGGGACACAAAGACCGAAACGTCGCCCTGCTGCTGCAACTGGGAAGTACTACCAGTAGTCCAACAGACCTGAGGGGTCCGACCCATAACTAGCATAGCATAATAGGCATTTCACTGGTTTTGCTGCAACACACTCACATTTATTCATTTGAAAGACTAGTCACACATTACTTTCTGGGGAGAAAAATCATCTCAAGGTTTGCTCCTTCCCTATACAGATTTTCTATGGCTAACCTTCAGATTAGTATAATTGTTGTGGTGGAGCCCTAGGTTATAGGAAAAGCTGAGTGGTTAACGTCCTGTGATCTTTTCACCAAGTAAATGGCTTGACCACATTATGTGTGGTCACCTGCCCAGTGATCAAAGGTTGTGCTGCAGAAATGTGCAGAATGTGGCTTGATGTTACGGTGCTCTATGCTTCACCACTCTCCCAGTGATCTGAGGCCGAGGTTTGGAAACGAAAGCCCGGATGATGGCAGGCCATGCATTATAAGGAACTACATTGCTTGGAATATAAAGAAAGAGATCCCAGAACAGCAGCTGCTCTGCATCTTTTGTGCTGTGTTGGTTCCTCCTTGAGTCGACCTTTGTAAAGCCTGCATGTGTACATGGTAGCTGAACACCAGGCCCTGCAAAGAATAAAGGATACCAGACTCTGTAGAAATGATACCAGACATTACAAGGCTCCTGTTGCAATAGGACACTAAATATACTTCCACTCCAGTGGTTAGTCAAGCTAATATTTTCTAATGAGGCACCGTGTGTATAAGCTTCCTATAGTATGCAATTAGTTTGTTGCTAGGGCATGCTTGAGCAGCAAGGATCATTTAGGTGATTTGAACATCAATAGAGCATAAGTGTGTGTTTCAATTCTCCCAAAGAAGGGATACTGGTTATCAATGGAGTGGTGGAACTGGGGCTCAGTGTCAGTGCCTGCCATATATTTCAGGGCCTGCCATATATTCTTGTGTGTCTATGACATACCAGTATGTTAATCTTGCTCTGAGCCTACCCACAGTTAACTGTGCTTTAAGCCTCTCCACAGGACCTGCCCGGGAGTTCACAACGGGACTCCTACCCGGCCCCTAGGAATGCGTAGTCAGCCAGCGCTCAGCCCGCTACCCCCCCTTGCTCATTTTGCTTATGCTTCACTTGGCATGCTACCCGCGCCTGCGTAAACAGTTAGCTACCTTCTGGCCAGTTATCTTGTGTCTTGTCCTTGAACATGAAAGGCTCTGGTGTGGAGAGAAACTGTTCTGATGTTATGATCTCAGGTCTCTGTGAACTAACTTTTAGAATGTTCAACATCCTTATTCCCTGAGAAAAGGTCTTCCCACGTATTCTATGGGAACTGCTACTCCTTCTTTTTGCGCGCCTAAAATACTATAGTCTGATTGGCAGAATGTCTGTAGCCATTTATGAGTTTAGTATATCAATGCATGTAACCCAAAGCATCTCATTACTAACAGAAGAAGTGTATGACTCCAATAATCTTTTCTGCAAGTAAAGGACTTTTATTTACAAGACTTGTTGTGGACTATATTCATTGGGACATTCTCACAGAATGTTAGTAGTCCTTATTACTTTGGGAGAACAGCCCATTCCCTTGCCATGGAGGATGGTGCTGAAATCCCTGTGTCTGATGCTGAAGTGCCGGTGTCCTCGGAAGAGGCACTGATCCAGCTCCCTGATGCCAGCGGTGTGAACGTGAGGCCTCGCTGGACGAGAGGGACCCAATCCTGGGCCCAGTTTGGGACTGGAACCGCCAAGACCTGATCCCCATGTTGGAACTGGGGCTCTGGAGCCTCAGCCTTACAGGGAGCTGAACAAGGACCATTGGAAGCCAATCCGATGGGGGAGATGTGGAAGCAGATGGATTGTCAGTTCGACATGATCCAACGACGGCTCCGAGAGATGACAGCGATGATGACTGATTTGCCCAAATTCGTGGGTCCTCTGGGAACAACTTGACGTGTTGGGGGGGATGTTGGGGCACTGCCAGGCCCGGCACAAGTACCGGTGCAGCCTCTGATTCCTCCCCCCCTTCAAGCTCCCACGCAACCACCGGTGGCGCCTGCCCCGGGACCTGCTCTGGCTGCTGACCATTGCCCTGTACTGACTGAGCTGTTGGGGGCTACCTTCGACGGCAACCCTGCCAAGCTGCAGTTTTTTATAATCAAAGTGGCGAGGTGCATGCAGAACTGGGGCCACCTGTTCCGAGATGAGGGAGATCGAGTTGGATATTTGGGATCGAGACTATGCAAGGAAGCAGCTGACTGTATGTAAGCCTCCACAACCCCCCTGGCCCCGAGCTGGATAGAGTGGATGACTTCATGTGGGCTCTCCGCCAGCAGTATGAAGATTGGATGAGCAAGGAGAAAGCCATGAACCAGGTATGCAACCTCACTCAACAGAAGATGTCTGTGCGGGAGTACACAGCCGCCTTTAAGAGGTTGGAGGCTAAAATCCGAGGGTGGCCTGAGATAGTGTTCATGGAGCAATACCGCAAAGGGTTGCATTCAGAACTGTACGAGACTGTGCTGAGAAATGTCAACCCAACTACCCTTAATGGGTGGAACCAGGCGGCTGAAGATGCTGAGGCCCGCTTCACTTTAATTCGTATGCGGCAAAGAGCTAATTACCCGAAGGGTTCCCCCCAGGGGGGGCTCCTCCGAAGCCGAAGCCTAAGACAGCATCCCAAGACCTCCGTGATCAGCGGATGAAGATGGGCCTGTGCACCCGGTGTGGGGAAGCAGGGCACTTTGCATCGTGCTGGCCAGCAGTCTCCCCGAAAGGGGGGGGGCAGGTCAGATGCCGGCATGCCCCCTGGTCAAAAAGGGGGGCGCTTCGAAGCAGACAGCCTTGCAGGTAATCGAACCGGAGCATTCCAAAGCTGCCGAGATACCCCCGGTGCAGGGAAACCCCGGTGCAGGGAAATGGCCAGGACCTGCTCTAAATGGTGCTACGCAGCAGGTCCCTCCTTCCAAGGCGCCGCAAACGGTGAGCTTCCCCGGGCCCCTCTTGTATTTACTAATGACTGTGATCAACCCCCAACAAGGCACCCAGATGCGGGTGCAAGCCCTGATTGATTCAGGGTGTGCCCGGGACTTAATCAGCCCAATCGTGGTAGATGGGTTGGGGTTGGGAGTGCGGACTTTAGAAGAGCCTCTGCATTTTACGCAGATGGACGGCTCTGAAATGAAAGAACCCTGCACCTTTGAGACTGATCCTGTTACTTTGGGGACAGGTTCGCATTGGGAACAGAGACACTTCATAGTTACACCAAATGCCCAATTTCCCCTGGTGTTGGGGAGCCCTTGGTTACAAGCCCATGACCCATATATCCATTGGAGTGTGGGGAAAATAAGCTGGGTTTCCCCTGTTTGCCACACTCATAAATGGGAGGTGAGCTGGGGCCCCGCGCCTGGCCACGTGAGTGCTTGCCTAGCAAAGGAGGAATTGTTGGCTATTCCGTTGGTTTATAGAGACTTGTTGGATGTATTCAAGGAGACGGAAGCTGATGAACTACACCCCCCCCATCGTAACACTGACTGTGCTATTGAACTGTTACCAGGGCAGAAATTGCCTAAAGGGAAATTGTATGCCATGTTGCCTCAAGAGAAAATTGAGCTCCGTAAGTTTATTGACAAAAATCTGGAGCGGGGATTCATTAGACCTGTCACCTCCCCCTTTGCCGCTCCTGTACTATTTCGAAAAAAAAGGATGGGGGCCTGCGGCTTTGTACTGACTATAGGGGCTTGAATGCAGTGTCAACGTCCAACGCTTACCCCCTCCCCTTAATAAAAGACTTGTTGAATGAAGCCAGCAAAGGGAAAATCTTCTCTAAACTGGATCTCCGGGATGCCTACTTCAGAGTGTGCATACGGGAGGGGGATGAATACAAGACTGCTTTCAATACCCCCCTGGGGCAATTCGAGTACCTCGTTATGCCCTTTGGCCTCCAGGGGGCTCCAGGGGTCTTTATGAATCTCATTAACGAAGTGTTACACAAGCACCTTTTCAAAGGGGTCCTTTGTTATCTTGATGACATCTTACTGTACTCTGATGACTTAGATTCACATGTTAAGTTGGTGAGAGAGGTGTTAGCCACGTTGAAGCAGAATAAGCTGTTTGCTAAGCTATCCAAGTGTGATTTCCATAAGACTGAGATTGATTTCTTGGGATACCGGATCTCCCCTCGGGGTTTGGAAATGGACCCAGTGAAAGTAATGGCGGTAGTGGGTTGGGAGGTCCCTAAAACCCGCAAACAACTCCAGTCATTTCTCAGATTCACCAATTTCTACCGTGGCTTCATCAACAACTTTGCCCAATATAGTTTGCCCCTCACAGACTTGTTAAAAACTAAGGGAAAGGGTCCTGAAGCCGCTAAGCCTAGAGCCAATTGAGATGGACTCCTGAATGTCAACAGGCATTCGATGATCTAAAGAAACTGTTTACTTCAGAACCAATTCTGGCTCACCCAGATGAGGCCAAAAAATTCATTGTCCAAGTGGATGCGTCTGATGTGGCTATGGGGGGGGGCATACTACAGGAGGGATCGGATGGGAAGTTGCATCCATTGGCCTATGTCTCTAAGAAGTTTGGGGAGACTGAGAGAATTTGGGCGGTGTGGGACAAAGAGGCTGCAGCTATCCGACTAGCCCTCACCACATGGAGGCATTGGTTGGAGGGGGCCAGGCAGCCGTTTGAAATCTGGATGGACCATAAAAACCTAGAGGCTCTGCAAACCCAACGTTCCCTTAATGCCAAACAGTTGCGGTGGGCTGATTTTTTCTCTAAGTTTAATTTTACCCTCTGTCATTTTCCTGGCAAAGCTAACTCGCTGGCAGATGAGCTATCGTGTCTACCTCAACATCATTCTCAGAGAGCGGAGGTAGTAGAAACAATGTTCATCCCGGAACAATGGGGGGGTGCAAACTCGAAGCCAAGCTAAATCCCAGCCGCCTAGCTCAGTGTCGGAGTGGGTTCTCAAATTCATCCAAGCATACACAGAGGAAGATCACTGTGAGTTCCGGGCCATTCCGACCCTAAAACAGAGTCCAGAGGGGTGTTGGTTTAAAGATCAAAAACTAGTAGTCCCTACAAACCTCTGCAAAGAAATAATGTATGCGGCTCACGAGTCTAAGCTCTCTGGACATTTTGGATTTTTAAAGACATTGAACTTATTGCAATGGCAATTTTGGTGGCCAAGAATGTGTGGGGATGTGTTTACTTATGTGTCCTCTTGTCAAACCTGTTTAATGAGTAAATCCAGAGGGGGAAAGCCTCCTGGTCTGCTGCAACCTCTGGAAACCCCCAGTAGACCGTGGGAGGTCATCTCTATGGACTTTATTACTGATTTACCCCCCTCCAAAGGAAAGACTGTGATATGGGTAATAGTGGACACTTTTTCAAAGCAGGCTCACTTTGTCCCCTTTAAAGCTCTCCCTAATGCTAAAACGTTGGCTAAGGCTTTTGTGAACCACGTGCTTAGGCTCCATTGTTTACCGAGGAAGGTAATTACAGATCAGGGCCCTCAGTTCGTTGCCACCTTCTGGTGGGAGCTTTTGCAGGTTATGGGGACTAAATCTGCATTGAGTAGTGGCTATCATCCAGAAACCGATGGCCAAACCGAAAGAATTAATCAAATTTTGGAACAATATCTATGTTGTTACACTAACTATCAACAAGACAATTGGGTTGAGTTGTTGCCTTTTGCTGAATACAGTTATAATAACTCTGTGCACTCATCTACTGGAGTTTCTCCTTTTATGGCTGTTGGGGGGTTTGAAGGTGTTTCCCTCCCAAACCTACTGCAGCCTGCTGAAGCTTCTACAGACTTTGCCCATTGGTGGAAATCATTGAAAGACTCTTGGCCATTGCTAGCTAAAATTTTGGAAGATGCTAAGGCTACTTATAAAAAATATGCAGACCAAAAATGAGATCTTGGATGGAATTTAGCACCTGGAGACTCTATCTACGTGTCTACTAAAAATATCAAAGGACTGCAACCCAGTAGAAAATTGGGTTGGAAATATGTAGGACCTTTCCCTGTGATTAGGTGTATTAACAAAGTGTCTTTTGAACTGAAACTGCCCAAATCATTGAAATTTGTACACCCTGTGTTTCATTACAGCTTACTGAAGAAAGATCCTGGTCCGAACGAATGGAGGCCCTCCTCCTCCTCCTCCCCTCCTCCTCTGATGAAGAATGACCAGCCTCACTATGAAATTGACCAAGCCCTAGACTCCAAAATTAAGCGGGGTTGTTTATATTATCTGGTTAAATGGGTTCATTTTGGGCCTGAAGACAATGAATGGGTTGAAGCCTCTCATGTCCATGCCCCTGGTAAAAATCAAAGCATTTCACAAGTTGTATCCCTTAAAGCCTACAGACCCAGGGGGCTAAGTTCTGAGGGGGCAAAATGTCAGTGCCTGCCATATATTTCAGTGCCTGCCATATATTCTTGTGTGTCTATGACATACCAGTATGTTAATCTTGCTCTGAGCCTACCCACAGTTAACTGTGCTTTAAGCCTCTCCACAGGTCCTGCCTGGGAGTTCACAACAGGACTCCTACTGGGCCCCTAGGAATGCAGAGACAGCCAGCACTCAGCCCGCTACTTCCCCTTGCTCGTTTTGCTTATGCTTTGTTTGGCATGCTACTCGTGCCTGCGTAAACAGTTAGCTACCTTCTGGCCAGTTATCTTGTGTCTTGTCCTTGAACATGAAAGGCTCTGGTGTGGAGAGAAACTGTTCTGATGTTATGATCTCAGGTCTCTGTGAACTAATTTTTAGAATGTTCAACATCCTTATTCCCTGAGAAAAGGTCTTCCCACGTATTCTATGGGAACTGCTACTCATTCTTTTTGCGCGCCTAAAGTACTGTAGTCTGATTGGCAGAATGTCTGTAGCCATTTATGAGTTTAGTATATCAATGAATGTAACTCAAAGCATCTCATTACTGACAGAAGAAATGTATGACTCCAATAGTCTTTTCTGCAAGTAAAGGACTTTGATTTACAAGACCTGTTGTGGATTATATTCATTGGGACATTCTCACACTCAGTGGTAGAGCACATGGCTTCAGACAGAAGGTCCCCAGTTCAATTTAGTAGCTCCAAAGAATGGTTCTCAAGTAAGAAGCATATGAGACAAGTGCCTTCCAATTTATTTATGTTTTTGGAAAATTTATATGCTGCCTCTCCAGAGACCTGCAGCATAAAATGGATATTGGACAGCCTCAGATGATACTAACACAATAGTCCACAGGCCAGCAGCAGATCCTTAAACAGCTACCAGAGATTTTTAAAACCATTGGTTAAAAGCCTGAGTAGGAAGGAATGTTTTGGCCTGGTGCCTAAAGGTAAATAAAGTAGACACTGGGTGAGTCTCAAGTCCTATCATATGAAGCTGCCTCATACTGAATATTGGTCCATGCATAAAAAGGATCTTTCCCTATGTGTGCTTCCCGAGATCTAGAGGTGTCAAGGACTGGCACTTCTGCATGCAAAGCAGGCACCACTAAGATACAGCATTTCTCGTCACTCAGCCGCTGAACAGGAACTCCCAAAAGTCATTGAGGGGCTCTACCTAAATAATTCTTTCCTTTCCCTGTTCGCTGAAGTGAAGGTTTATCTACAAGGCTCTAACCATGGAAAGGGGGCATTTTGGGGTCTGCCCCACTCAAGAATATTCCAGGCCCCTTCTCTGCATATTCAGCTTTTATTAGACAACAAAATTGAGAGTAGTTCACTTTTTCTTCTAGAAGATCGGGGGAACATGCAAACAGGATTCTTCTCAGTTGCCCTGTGAAAACTAATCTAGTGCTTTTCTTCCAGTGTTCTGCCCAATGACAGCAAAGGCAATGAAAGAACTGGCACGATACTTAACATTTGGTTTTACAGAATGTATTTAATATACTTGAACAACTTTAAAATATGAGGTGATTGGCATTTAGGTTCTGGCTATTCTGCACTGATTTCTATCTCTTGCTTCACAGAGGGGAAACTACTTGGTTGTAAAGTGCACGGTTATGTGCAAAAGGTGTTGGGTGAAATCCTTAGTAATGCTGTTAAGGGATCTCAGATGCTTCTCTGCTTGTGATCCTGGAGAGCCACTGCCAATTGCAGCAGACACTACTGAGCAATGTGGACTGATAGGTTTGCAGCATCAGTGGAAGTTCTCTCCCCCCCCTTATTTGATTCCTTCCTTGAGCCATGGTGTCTTTTCCTTGTGAGCTGTTAAAGCCTACTTGAGGCAAGACAGCTGGCGAATAACCAAAGGATGACAGCCGACCTCAGATGAAATACCTTAACCTGAGTTCCACCTGCCCCACCCCAGCTGACTGCTTGTCCTCTTGCTGGAGGATCTTTTTAAAGTTAATAACCATCTACTAAAAAGAAATTGGGCTAATACCCAGTGGTAAACAAGGGGTAGGAGAGAAGCCGCATACAGAAACCCAGAGCTGACTGGAAATTCCTTTATTCCACAAAGGATGAGCACAGCTGTGGTTCCCTTGGGATTCTGCTGAGTTCAGAATCCCCTTGGAATCCACTGGTTTGCTTTGAAGCCCTTTGCCGTCTTGCTAGAGGAGGGAAGAATTGCCTTTTTCAAAGCAATCCCTAGGGAGACTCTTCATGGCTCAAACAATGAGTGTAGTTCCCCAAAGAACTTCTTAAACTGCTGGGTTCATCTCTTTGGCACTTGAGCAGCCCAACAACGGGAACATCTAGGCATTAAAAATAGACTTTTGAGAATAAAAGAAAATAATTCAATTAAACTTAAAATCAGTTGGTGTTTCTTTCACACTTGTGACGTTACAGGCACTATTCAGCAGAAGTTATGTTCTTCACACTACTCACCACTGCAATGGCTATACTAGCAAGAAGAAAAATACCACATACAAAATATTACAGTGTGAGAAAATACTGTGCTACAGTCAAGGTTCTTTCATGCCAGAATCCCCATCTGGCAGAGATAAGAAATGTTAAGAGTTACAGATTTGTCTGCACAGGAAACAAACTTTCCCCGATTTGTATGTCTGAAGCATGGCAGTGTTCCACCATGGTTTTAATTTTTACTGGCTTGAGGAAGGAGAATAACAGCAGGAGTTATTGGTGAAAGTGTTTAAGTTCTTACTCTGTGAATCTGCTCCCCAAAGATGGCCCTTAATAGCAAATTAAATGCTGAACAACATATGATGTTCCCTGCCTGGAACTGCCAGTGTGTAATTTAAGTTTGGGTTGTTGTTTTTTTTAATGGGAGTTTTTGGTATGGATTGGGGCCATGGTGCTGAGAAGGGGGGGAGGGTTAACTCTCCCTCTCCAGTGCTCTTTCCCTGATTAAAAATGCTCCCACAGGTGCTTTATGCCCAATAGAAAAAGATAGACAGATATGGGGGCTCATCTTCAATTGTGGGGAGAATGGCACAGAGGGAAGAATTAGCCCTGCCTCCCCTTGGAGCCCCTATCCAGACTGAACCCCCCCAAGCTGTTTTTAAAGTCAAATTACATGTCATATATATTTTAGCCATTAGAATGGGAGAAGACATTCCAGATGCAGATCTCAGATTCTGTTTGGCAGTCTGTTTTTCTTTGATGGCCCTGCGTCATCAACCATGCACAAACGAAGAGAGAGCTGTTATAAATCAGTATATTCTTGGTACATAAATTCTCCTTTACTGGTAAGCATTATCGAGTAACAGTGAGGCTTTTGGAAGGTATTTATGACCAAAAAGCCAGTTTCCTGCACACTTAGTGGGACTGCCCCAAGACACAAGATATTCTGGGAAAAGATCTTACTGGCAATTGGTCGACTATTAAATTTTGGTATAGCACTCATTAGTCATATAGCTTGGGTCTTTGCATGGAGCTGTACACGAATAACATTTTGAGACGCAGAAAACAATTGGTAAAAAAAAATGGCAAACTCAGGAGAGGCCTCTCTGCAATTACCTCATGGGAAACATGAGCAAAAATCACTAAGGAAAAAATTATACAATTTATCCTGTTGCGTGTACCTGTTTATGTTTGATTAAAAAAACCTGTTTTATTTACAGTACAATAGTCAGTTAATTATTAAGAATTGCCATGTATGCTGACAGAGCTGAAAAGAAGGACATAGTTGACCTCCCTGGCTGTATAGTAGCAAATGTGAAGGCTTTGTAAATCCCACCTGATGATCATAAAAACATAAGAGCTCCCCTGATGAATCAGAGGCCAAGGACAGACTGGCAATCTGGAGTGTGAGGAATCCGGAGGCAAAAGCTATGGGGGGGAAATTCCCTGGGGCTGGCCGTTTACACTGGCCAGTGTATTGTGCAAGGAGACTGTTACAGAGTGTTCAGACTGCTGTGGAGCGGCCCTGGGTGGGCTGGCCTCTGCAGCTTGTGGCAGGGCTGTTTCGGCAATGTGCAAATTGCCGAAACGGCACGTTCACACAGCTGCCTCCGCTTGAATCCTGCCTTCTTCCGGTTCACACTGCCTGAAAGCGGGAGGCATGCGGAAGATGGCCCCTGGACACCGGTTTCTCTCGGTGTCCTTCTACAGTGAGAGGAAACCGGCTTCAAAGCACGTAAGTGCGGAAGGGAGCCAAGGGACAGCTGCAGATGTCTGAACAGGCTCCCTTCCCCCGCTTCCCAAGCGGAGCTCTCTCGGGACAGATTGCCAGTCTGTCCTCGGCCAGAATGGTCCAGAATCCTGTTTCACACAGTTGCCTGCTGGGCTGACACATGGGATATAGAGGTCAAGGCCTTCCCCAAATCTACCTTTTAGTGCTGGAATTCAGAGGTTTTCTACCTCTGAAAATGGATGTTCCCTTTACTAATCATGGGTAGTAGCTACTGATGGACTTTTCCCTCATGAATCCATTGAATCTCCTTTTAAAGCCATCGGTGCTCATGGACTGGCAGTCACAATGGGTGTTTTCTCACTAGCTTTCCCCCGCGGTTTACACCGAAGCTAGCACCGGAGCTTCTGGTCAGTTTCCCACCACTTGCTCCATGCTGGAACAGGATTTTCTTGCTCCAGGGAAGCTCCGGAGCAGTGCAGTAATACTCTGGAGGAAATTGTGAGCACGGAGCAAGTGGTGGGAAACTGACCAGAAGCTCCGGTGCTAGCTTCGGTGTAAACCGCGGGGGAAAGCTAGTGAGAAAAGGCCCAATGTAATTTGCCTGTTGAGTGAAGGACTACATCCTTTTTTGCCCACCCTGAATCTATTGCCCATCAATTTCATCGTTTTCAGAAGGCAACCATGTTGGTTTGTTGTACCACAGCTAGAATCGAGTCCAGGAGCACCTCAGAGACGAACAAGATCTTCAGGATATCAGCTTCCGAGAGTCAGAAAGGAGCTTTTCATCAACAAGCTGATTCCCTGAAAATCTTGTTTGCCTCTAAGGTGCTCCTAGACTCAATTCGAGAAATTTCATGAGGTCACCCAAGTTCTAGCATTACTGGGAAAGGAGAGTTATATTTTTATAAAGATTGACCGAGACGATGGCATTTCTCCTGCTCCCTCCATTATATAGAAACCCCTGTTATTTTGCAACTAGATTTGTGGGGGAGAGGATCAGTCATGCTGGTAAAAAACTGGCTCTGGCCCTACCTGCGGCTGGGTTCCCCCTCATCTCTCAGGAAGGCTTAAAAGAGATTTCTTTTTCAAAGGCCAGTTAATATTAAGGACCATTAACTTTTTTTTTTTTTCCCTATTCAGTGGTATTGGTTGTGTTTTCTGTCTGAGAGGTGAAACGGTTGGGTGTGTGGATATTTGTTTTTCGGTGTGATTTATGGATTAGACTTTTAAAAACATTTCAGCAGCTTTAAAAATTATTATTATTTGATCTCTGTTGGCTAGCTGCCTTTGAGTCCTTTGCAGATAGGCAGGATACAAATGTTTTTAAAGGAAGAGTTTGAAGATTTGTTCGTTAACATATGGAACCAAGCTGAAATGGCTAAATTAATTTGAGTATGTATGCGTGAAAGATCGAAGGAAGAGGATTGAGATGTTCCAAATACCATGGCAACCTCTTATTAAATTTATAAATACACATTGGAGCATGGATATGAACTTTTATAGACCTTTTGCACTAGTATAGGAATGCATTTGGATTATTATCTGTGTTTTCTCTTCTTTTTCCTTTAAATTAGCCTAATTTCTGAATACTGGGGGGACATTGCAGGGTATACTTTTCTAATGCAAAATTAAAGATTAGCAACAATAATATGCAGGCAAAAAAAGATGCCAAAGAACTGAAAAAAATATGCATGGTTTAGTTTAGTTTTAATGTGAGAAATTATCCTAGTTTAACTGTTAACACATTTACAAACACAATATTGATCTGTCTCTTAATACAGTATCAGGTTCTTTCAAGAAGGTACATTGATAAAAAAATAAATAAAGAGTTTTTTGGTATAATGCCTTTTTCTGTCATATTCTTTATAAGAGGAAACCAAGTTGCCACAAATTCTGATTCATATTTCTCTGATGGTGATATGTTGATTGAAATTTTGTTCATAATAAAATGTTCCCAAATTCAATTTTTGCCAGGCTATAATTGTGGGAGGTGCTTTGTTTATCCATTTTGTCGCTATTGTGGTTCATGCAACTGATAAGAGAATGTGTACTAATTCTGTTTTCTGTGTATTATTTTTTGGATCCATCCATTTGGCCCAAGAGCGGAACTTCAGGAAGAATAGGTAAGTGTTCATCTGTTATTTGTTTTATTTGCTTGTTTGTTTTTAGATACTTTTTAATGATTTTCTACAACTACAAAACAAAGCTAAAACTACTACACTAACTAAAAACCTACTCTACCCTAAGGTATACAGAAGTCAAAATTCTATGCTGTTATAACAACCTTACTTCAAAATTCAAAAAAATGTTAAAATATGCAGGCTTCAAAATTGCTAAATACTACCTATCTCAAGGCTATAAGAGCTACATGAATGATTGAAATTCAAAATGGAATACAATAAACATGTATGACTTTTAACATATCAGTGTTCATTTTTCATTATGTCCTCTCTTTTTCTTCCTTCCTCTCTGGGGTTTTGCCACTGCTGCTCCCAAAACTTCATCCGACACTTCTTCTTCTGAGCTTTTACTTCCAGATGCGTCTGAGCTTTCCAGCCCATAAATGCTCTCTTGATGTTCTAAAGAGTTCACTGAGGAAGCTTTATCTTTTCCTTCTTTGCAGAAATCCAATAATTTCTTTGCTTTCGCAGTTGAGTCAGACTTTTGCTTCTTATCCTTGTAGCTAAAGCCCAAGCCTTCCGGGGTGAGCCACTGGTACATGATGCCCTCTTCTTGTAAAAACACAGTTAGCTTTTTGTAGGGTTTCCTCTTCTTCCTTATTTCAAATGCAATGTCCTTTAAAACTTTAATATCTGCTTCTTGGATCTTCAGGGCATTTCTATTCGTGGCCTTGAGCACCACATCTCTGGTTGATTTCTTTGAGAACCTCACCATAACTTCTCCAGGCAGATTTTTCTTCTTTACAAATTCAGGATAGGTCCTATAGACCATATCCATATTGCTTTGCAGTTGATCTGCTTGTAAATCTGTCATTGGAGCCAAAGCATCACTCAGAATCTTCTTAAGGTTCTCACCTTTTTGTTCAGCAATGCCCTGAAATCTCAGGAAAAAGGATGACCTTTCCATCTGAAGTCTCAGTAAATTATCTTTGTCAGAAATCCTCTCTTTTCCCATCACATCCAGTCTTAAATCAGTCTTTTCTGCTTTGGTTTTAACTTCTGCCAATACTTTTGCTGTCTAGTCAGACTTTAAGCTTGCAGCTGCCACTTGCTTTTGCAAAGTATCCAGCTTAGAGTTAACAGCAGTCAGTTGATCCATCAGAGGGCACAAAGCAGTTGCTAATGCTGCAGTCAGGTCTGTACTTGTCTCAGACTTTGTAGCAGGAAGTGTTGATGCAGCTTTAGGAGAAGGTCTAAGTTCCCCCACCATCTTTTCTCCCTGTCCAGTCATTGCTTTTTGTTTACAGTTAGGAAACTTCCCAAAAGTTAGTTAAAAGTCACTCTTTTTCCAGTTTCAGTTGATTAGAATAGTCCCATTTACTCTCCAACCATTCAGCAGTCACACAGATTCTCTGTTGTGCTGTTTCTTTAAGCAGGAGAAGAAGGGGGGATTTAAACTTTAAATCCCCCATGCTTTAAGTTCCCATCAGAGAGTCTTGATACAGGACAGCCACTTACAGTTTCGCCATGTGTCTCAGGTAAATAATTATTTTCTTTTTGCTCATCTTCGCTTCTGCAGCTGTCTGGCATGTGCTTCAGTGTGCCCAAAGGTGCCGCGGCGGCAGAACCTATAGAGGCAAAGGGAAGCCTCGATCCCTGGGTCGCCAACCCAGGAGAGGCTGACCCTCGTGCCTCAGGCAGGAGCCCTGTATAAGGGCTCCTGGGGGTCCAAAGCCAGTTCGAACCCCTTCTTACTGCCGGGGCCGGACCGGGTCCCCCAGAGCTTCGGGAGATTGCGCCCGCCATTGAAGCTGCCAAAAACCGGAAGTCCTGTTATTTGTTTTATTTGTTGAATCACTTGGCCAGGGCTTTTTAAAAATTATTTATTTATTTATTTTATTAAATTTATGATTTGCCCACCCTGTAAGCAGGCTCTGGGCAGTTTACAATCTTAAAACAGTTAAAATACAATCAGCATAAAATTATCATAATAATCCAATTAATTAACAGTCCAGATGGCAATATAGACCCCTATTGCTGGCTTCAGCACTGTCTGTGCAGCAGGGCAGGGCAAGTGGGGGAGTCATAAGAAAAAAACAGAAACAGGGTGCCAGTCTTAACTGCTGCTGCCCTCAACTAAAAGCCTGGCGGAACATCTGCTGGAACTCTCAAGTTCTGGTGCTGGAACTCTCAAGAGGGAAACAAAGTTTTCAATCTATATACTGAAAACTCATGAATTTTTAAACATTTTAAAAAGAATTTTGTCAAAGAGGTTCCGGAACTCTATTACGGTGCATTCCCTCAGAAAAAATGCTCTGTACTTGTCTCAAAGGCATTGTATGTATTTACAGGTCCACCACCAGTGAAGGAAGTCTACAAGTGGAGTCGAAGTCTTTTTTTCATATGTTGCAAGATTGTAGATGGTACCATCTCATTAAATTTTGATAGTCTGGAAATGTATATTAAAGTCTTTGGAGGTAAAACTAGGGGAAGTCCTAATATGTTCCCAATCCATTTCCATGAGTCTGTCTTGACAATCACGGTGCCATTGTTTTTTATAGTGCTTTTTCTCTCCTAGGTTGTTTAATATTTTGTATTTTTTTTAGAGAGCAAGCCTGATGTGTAATTCTCTAATTTATAGAAGAGCTGCTCAAAATCTGACTATTAAGAATGTTAGTTAACTGGGGAGATTCTAACAAATGTTTAATTTGTAAGTATCGGAACCTCATTATTTTCTGTCCATTTTTTTGTTCTAACTTGTTTATTATTTTGCTTTGTTCTATTAAATTTATAGTGCATGTAATTCCGGCTTTCTGCCAAGGTTCAAATGTTATCTTCTCTTTTGCTGGGGGGAACTAAGTTTGGTTGAAGATTGTATAGAAATCTCTGGTGCAAGTTGTTTCCTGTATCTGTGCCAGATTCTTCTGTTCTCCTGCCACCATTTTTTGTTTAAGGGAAGCAAAGTCCCAAAAGATGTCAAGCAGGGGTTGAGACAATAGGTAGTGATTTTCAATTTGTGCCCATTCTAAGCTGGAGAATACAAGTTTTGAGGCCTCATAGTATAAACTGAGGTTTGGTATATCCAGGCCTCCTTGTTTAGAGGTTCTACATGTGGTTTTAAAATTTATTCTAGGCTTTTTATTTGCCCACATGAATTTATTTCTCTTTGCCAGGTCTTTAGATTCTGTTGAGGAACTTCAATGGGTAATTTCTGAAATAAAAACAGGTATTTGAGTATTATAAAACATTTTAAAAGGTTTATTCTGTCTGACTAGGTTAGGGGGAGTGCATTTCATTTCTGCTTTAGGAATTTTATTTTTGAATGTAGCTTCTGGAAATTAGAGATATATAATTTTGAGAAGTCAACTAGCATATAAATGCCCAAGTGGTGCAAGATTTTTGTGATCCAATTGTATGGGAATTGTTTTTTTTTATTGTACCTATTTTGTTATCAGATAGAGCAGGGGTGTATAACTCATTTGTTATGGAGGGCCAGATTTGACATAAATTGGACTGGGCCATGTGTGTCATAAAATGTAATGCCAGGTAGCGGAAATATAAACTTTAAAAAGGACACACAAAGATTTTTTAAAATTAAAATAAATACATGCTTGAAACATTAGCATTCTTGCAATATTTTGTTTATTTTACAGTCTCTGATAACTGACACTTCTTGCTCTGAATTACTGCATCAAAATGTCCGTGCTGACGCAATCTGGGAGGGGGAGGGGGAGGAGACTCAGCCCAGTGCAGGGAGCAGAAGTTTGCCTATCTATGGCCCCAATCACACACAGAATTAGCCGCATGATAGGCACGAATGCCATGAGGATTTTAAGGGCGCAATAACACCAGAACATCTGGCAAGTGTCCCACACCCATTGGCAACCTGTTTCTCTCCACTGAAAAAGCAGAGTTAAAAGATACTAGGGAAAGTCCAGTATCAAACAGGTTTGCGATGGGCCACAGACAGGACAGACTTTCCCTGTGTCAGGGCTTTTTTTGTAGAAAAAGGCCAGCAGGAACTCATTAGCATAATAGGCCACACCACTGACAGCACAGCTTATTAGCATATTAGGACACACCCCCGTGTTACCAGAAGAGTGGTCATCCAGCCACACCCACCTCTTATTCTGTTTACCTTTTTTGTTGTCAAAACCCAGGAATTGTAGCAGGAATTAATTTGCATGTTAGGCCACATATCCCTAATGTAGCCAATCCTAATGAATTTCTGCTGCTGGGTGTGGCCTATTATGCTAATGAGTTCCTGCTGGGTGTGGCCAACTCAGGAGCCAGGCGGAACTCCGTTCCTGTGCGTTCCTGCCCAAAAATAGCCCTGCCCTGTGTGATCGCTCCAGCACGCACTCATGGCATCGGGGATAGTCTGATCAGGCTATCCCAACGCCATGCCATTGTTTTTCCCCCCTTCTCAGTATGCGCATCATCGCATACTGCCATAGGAAGCCCTCAGGGTGGAGATGCAATTCATCGATCCCCTATTTAAGCGCATTGGAAAAAAACGGCAACCTCCCCGACTCACCTGTGATTGCGTATGATCACGCAGTGGCGGGCTGTGCCCTCAGCTTCACAGAACTGTGTAATCGCGTAACTGCAGGTCAAATAACTCCAGAGCAAATAGCCTCACTTCCCCCCGATTATCTTGCTCATGTGACTGGGACCTATCTCTCCTGAGCAACTGACAGAGTCTGGGAAAGCAAACTATGATGCAGCAGCAGCAGAACTGGAGGAAGAAACAGGAGACAGCTAATCCCTTGCGGGTCTGATTGAAGCCCTCTGGGGGCCTGATCTGGCCCCTGGGTTGCATATTTGACACCCCTGAGATAGAGTGATTGGGTATATTTCTGATTGCAGTTGGGTAAATTGTAACCCTGAAATTTGGCTAAATTGGACTAAAATTGACTGTAATTCTTGTAGGGAGGTAGTTGGGTTAGTCAAGTATAGTATTAGGTCATCTGCATATAATCCAATTTTATGGGAGTGGTCTGCTACTGTGATCCCCTTGTGGTCTTTGGCACATAGCTTCTGCTAATGGATCTATTGCCAGGGCAAAGAGTAATGGGGACAAAGGGCAACCTTGCCTTGTTCTGCTTTATAAGTTGATTTTTTGTGATGTGTTTCCATTCACTCTAATTTTTGCAGTTGGGTTATGGTAAATTGCCTGGATAGCATTCATAAATTTATTTCCAAAGGTCATGATGGTTAGTACAGACTTGAGATATGGGATCTCCACACTATCAAATGCTTTCTCAGCATCTAATGATAGGAATAGTGCCTCTATATTGGTCTTACAATAGTTAATCATATTTAATAATCTGCATATATTGTCTGCTATGCTTTTATTTATAATGAAGCCAGTTTGGTCAGGTTTGATATAGTTAAAGTTAAAGGTAAAGGTTTGTTGAATCTGACTCTAGGGGGCGGTGCTCATCTCTGTTTCCAAGCCAAAGAGCCAGCGCTGTCCGCAGACGTTTATTTATTTATTTAGATTTATATCCCGCCTGACCAACACAAGTGGCTCTAGGCGGCTCACAACATTAAAATCAATACAAACAAATATAATTAGTACAATAAAATACAATACAATTGACAGCAGTTACAAATACAGTTGGTGGCAATTTCAAATACCAACACCAGGGCAACAACTACTCCCCACAGCCAGGAGTAATCATGTTTTCTGTAATCATGTGGCCAGCATGACTAGATGCCGAGGTGCAAAGTTACCTTCCCACTGAAGTGGTACCTATTTCTCTACTTACAGTTTCTTGCTTTCAAACTGCTAGGTTGGCAGGAGCTGGGACCAGAGATGGGAGCTCACTCCATCACGCGGCATTCGGGTCTTGAACTGCCGAACTACCGATCTTCCAGTCTGCAGTTCAGCGTCTTAACCACTGAGCCACTGCAGCCCCTATTTGATATAGTTAGGAAGTATCAATTTTAGCCTATTTGCCAACACTTGAAAAAAAAATTGCATTGACATTTAGTAGTGGTCTGTATGAGGCAGGGTCAGATTGGTCTTTGTTGGGTTTGGGAATTGTTATGTTAGCTTCAGACCAAGAGGCTGGCATCTGTCCAGTTTCTAAGTTGTTGTTACAAAGATCTCTCAGTGGTTCTGCTAATTCTGTTTTAAAAGTTTTGTAGTATTCTGGTGGAATCCTGAGGCCGTTTTAGATTTTAGCTGGTTAATAGCATCTAATATTTCTTTAGTAGTAATTGTGTTATCTAAGAATTTTTTGTGATCTAACGAAATGGGGTTTAACAAGGTTTTGTTATTTAAAACATTTGTTATCTTTTCTGAATCTAAAGCCTTTAATTTGTATAAATCTGACTAATATGCAAAAATTTGAGTTGTTTTCCTTTGTCTTTCCTCTGTTGGATCTTTCAGGGAGTAAATGTGGTTAGTGCCATTTTTCTTTTTTTCCCTTTTTTTCTTTTTTTTGTAACAAACTTTTTATTTTTGCTCTCTTTCATTATCTTACGCATTGCTATCAATGTTATCTCAACAATAATTCACGTATAACTGTGTATCTTGATTATATAATAAACTTGTGGTTTCCCACCCCCCCTGCACCATTATTCCATTCATTGTAATTAACAAAATGTATAAGTATTATCTCTTACAGGTAACATTTCTGCTTATAAAGTATAATATCATATTCATAATAATAACCTTACATCACATACAAATATCATTTTTTCCAAACTGCTTACAAACATTCCCTATATTCCCCTTCAGAAATTAGACAGTGTAAAAATGTTATTTTTCATGTCCCAATATTGTTCTAAATAGTCTTTCAAATCTTTCCATTCTTCTAAGAAAGTCTCTGAGTCTCAATTGTTCAATTTTCTAGTCCACTTGTCCATTTCGGCCATATATAACAGTTTTCTCAACCATTCCCATAACTCTGGAGTTTTCTCACATTTCCAGTTCTGAGCATAAACCATCCTTGCTGTTGTCACCATATACCATATTAATGTCCTTTTACTTACATTTATATCTTCTAGTTTAAGTCCAACATTTCAGGCAATTTCTTAAAAGTACATTTAATTTTTTTTTCCATTTCAGCATGAATCTTACACCAAAAAGCTTTGGCTTTATCACAAGTCCACCACATATGGTAAAAAGAACCTTCTTTCTGTTTACATTTCCAACATTTATTTGACAGACTTTGATTAATATTTGCTATTTTTTTCAGAGTCATATACCACCTATACATCATTTTAAAGCAATTCTCTTTTAAATTATGACAAGTAGAAATACTCATAGCGTTTTTCCACAAAAATTCCCACGATGACATTTCTATTTCCTTATTCATATTAATTGCCCATTTTACCATTTGTTCCTTTACAACTTCATCTGCACTGTACCATTTCAACAAAATTTTATACATTTTAGAAATCAATTTTTTCCCTCCTTCCTCCTACACCTGTTCAATCTCATTATTTTTGTCTCTAAAACCACCTTTTTTATCACTTTTATAAAGATCAAATATTTGTCTATATTGCAACCACCCATACTCAAAGTCCAACTTATTCTCTTCCTTCAATACAAATTCTCCATTTTTAACAAGTCTTTATATTTCAACCAGTCTTGTCCTTTAAAGTTCAAAAAAGGTTTTATCACTTCCGCTGGTACTATCCACATAGGTATTTCTTCTGGAAAAAAATTCTTATATCTCATCCAAGTGTCCATTAATGTTCTTCTTACATAATGATGTTTAAACATATTATCCATTTTTGTTTTATTATAGTACAAATATGCGTGCCAACCAAATCTACAATCATGACCTTCCAAAGCTAATAGTTTTCTATCTTGTAAAACAATCCAAGATTCTAACCATGTCAAACATACCGCATCATGATATAATTTTAGATTAGGGAGTTGAAAACCACCTCTTTCTTTAGCATCACACAATATTTTCATTTTTATTCTTGGTTTTTTCCCAGCCCACACAAATTTTGAAAGCTCCTTTTGCCATGTCTTAAAAGCTTTTAGGTCTTTCACAATTGGTATTGTCTGAAACAAAAATATTAATCTTGGTAAAACATTCATTTTTACTGTGGCAATTCTTCCCAGCAATGATAAATTTAAAGTATTCCATTTTTTAATATCTTGCGTAATTTGCAACCATAACTTTTCATAATTATTTTTAAACAAATCAATATTTTTCATAGTCAACTCAATACCCAAATACTTTGTTTTCTTCACCACCTCACATTCTATACCTTTTTGCAGTTCTAACTGCTTTTTACTCGACAAATTTTTACACATCACTTTTGATTTTCTTCTGTTTACATAAAAATCTGCTAAATCACCAAAATCTTTAATCTTCTGAAGCAAAAGCGGCAACGTAGTCATAGGTTCTTCTGCTATAAGCATTACGTCATCAGCAAAGGTGCTATACTTAAAAGAGAATCCTTTAGTCATTAATCCTTTAATTTCTTTATCTTCCTTTATATTCCAAAGTAGAACTTCAAGTGTCCAAATAAATAATAGTGGCGAAAGTGGGCAACCTTGTCTGGTTCCTTTTTGAATTTTAAAATATTCAGTCTTCTCATTGTTGATTATAATTGATGAATTTTGTTCCTTATAAATTGACTTAATCATATTCAAAATAAAATCACCTATCTGTAATTTCTCCAAAACAGCAAATAGGAAATCCCAGTTTAAATTATCAAAGGCTTTTTCCATATCCAAAAAGAAGAAACCAACCTCTTTTTCCAGATGTTTATCGTAGTACTCAATTGCATCTAAAACTACTCTCAAATTATCCTTTATTTGTCGGTTAGGTAGAAAACCTGCTTGTTCTTTTTGTATTGTTTCCTTAAGATGTTCTTTCAGTCTCTCTGCAATAATTTTGGCAAAAATTTTATAAGCGTTGTTTAACAGCGAGATTGGTCTATAATTTTTTACATTCAATAAATCCTGTCCTTCCTTTGGAATAAGTGATATGGTTGCTTACTTCCATGATTCCGGGACTTCACCTGAAGTTCCAATTTCATTCATCAAAAGTACCAAGACTGGTGAAAGAGTCTCTTTAATTTTTTTTATAAAACTTAACTGAAAATCCATCCAGACCTGGTGCTTTCCCTAATTTAGAACTTTCAATGGCCTCCTGTATTTCCTGGAGTGAAATAGGAGTATTCATCATTTCTTTTATTTTTTCAGTTGGTTTTGGTAATTTCAGTGATTGCAAATATTTTATAATTTTAGTTTGATCTATTGATTCCTTCTGAAAAAGTTTGGCATAGTATTTAAAAAATTCTCTTTTTATTCCCTTCAAGTCCATTATTTCCTTTTTATCTGTCACAATTTTACCAATAATTTTATTTTCTCGTCTTTTTTTTAATTGCCATGCTAAATATTTCCCTGGTTTATTTGCACCTTCAAAGGATTTTTGTTGTAATTTCTTTAAATTCCAGTATATTTCCTGATTCAAAATAGCCTTTAACTGATCTTGTAACATCCATATTTCTTTTTGCAGTTTTTTCTTCCCCGGTCTTTTCTTTAGTTCCTTCTCTTTTACGTTGATTGCTTGCATAATATTATCCTGCTGTTCTTTTCTTCTTTTGTTTTCTCTATTATTTATGGATATCAATGTACCTCGCATTACAGCTTTGTATGCATCCCATACAACTTGTGGTTTTGTTTCTTTGTGCAGATTTATTTGAAAGTACGTCTTTGTCTCTTCTTGTATTATATTTATTACTTCCTAGTTATCCAAGAGATCTTCATTTATTCTCCATCTCCACTGTTTTTTCCCCTGTCCTGAATTCCATATTACAGGGTTGTGGTCAGAAATAAGCTTAGGTAAAATTTCTGTTTTCTTTGTTTTTAACATTAAATTTGTCGTCATCCATATCATATCTATTCTTGAATGTGAGTCATGTCTATTAGAGTAAAAAGTATAATCTTTAGTTCTTGGGTTCAATTTTCTCCATATGTCTTCCAAATTTTCCTGTTTAGCCAATGCAAAAAAGACTTTTGGTAATTTTCCAGGTGCTTCATCTTTACTTTTTGAAAGTCTATCCATTCTATTATTTACTGTTCCATTGAAGTCACCTGCCAAAATTACTTGTTCATAATCAATTTTATCTAATTCCGTAATTAAATCTTTTAAAAACTTTTCTTTTGCTCCATTAGGTGCATAAATATTCACTATCAAAGTTTTTTTCCCATGCAGAGTTATTTCTGTTGCAAGGTATTGTGAGATTTCTGCTCAAAGTAGTCAAGGATCAGATCCTGGTTGGTGAAACACAGTTCTTTATTTCCAATCTCTACATTGGTACAGCTTCTCGGATTATTGTCAGAGATAATACATATGACAGATGCAGGTCTATTATACCTTTCCAAGCAGTTTGAATTACCCATAGGTAGCCAATCACTACAAGGGAAAAACGGCGGGCAAAAGAGGCTCTGGCCGTTTGCTTCCCACAGGAAAGAAAGTGAGGTGTCAAGCTGTAAATTCCCTTTCCCAAACCAGACCCTTCAGATGTTACCACTTCACATAACAATCAATGGCCTCAAGGCTTTCGCATGTTGATAAGAGATGAGACTCATCCTCCCTTGAAATCCCAGCCGGGACGAATGGAATGCGGAGGCAGGAGTGTGAGAGGCCCATTGTTCCCATACATTGCAGGTGTCATCCTCCCGCCCTGACAGTTACACAAACCAGGCCTGGTCAGGCACTGAAACCTGGGGTCACACATTCTACATACATACTGGCCAAAGTGAGGGTTCACTAAGGGCAAAGCAATTACATGGCAGGGGTTATGTCAGCATCTACAATACATACATGGCAATAGGGTATAAGATAGAATACATAGCTGTAAGAAACAGAAATCCTTTGTCTGAATCAGCAGATTCTGACAGGTATCTTCCTTCATTGTCTTTGAAAATTTCTTTTGGCTCTAGTTCTTTCTTGATGTAAGTTACCACACCTTTTTTCTTTATGTTGGCTAAGGAAGAGAATTCTTCTCCCAGTTTTTTCCTAGTTAAATATTTACAGTCTTGTTTTTTAATATGCACTTCTTGTAAGCAAATCACATTACACTTCTGTTTTTCTAACCAATGACCTACAAGTCTACATTTATTAGGTGAATTAAGTCCATTTACATTCCATGAAAGTAATTTGTAATCCATATTGGCTCAGAATTAAATGTCCCCAAATTCCTCTCTGTTATTTGCCAAAAACGAAAACATCTCTTCTGTATTTTTGATCAAGACCTGAGTGCTTTGGTGGATAAAACTTAAACCTTGAGGAACTTCCCATCGAAATCTGTAATTCTGCTGTTTCAGCTTATCTGTCAAACGTTTAAATTTTTTTCTGTCTTGTAGCATAGCTCTAGGAAGCTCTTTCATAACAATTACTTTAGTTCCTTCAACTTCAAAAGGATCCTTAAAGCATTTTCTGTAGATCAACTCTCGTACTCTCTTGGTAGTAAATTGTACTACCACATCTCTTGGTAAATTCTTTTTACTGGCATATTCTGAATTTACTCTGTAAACCAGATCAATATTGTATTTCAGGTCCTCTTCTTCATCTTGAAGATACGTAGTCAATGCCTCGATAATCTTTATAAAGATGTCTTCTCCTAGTTTTTCTTCAATCCCTCTAAATCTTAAATGAGTTTGCATATCTCTGTAAATCATCATTGTTTCCACTTTGTCATTTTCTTTAGTTACCTTTTGAATATTCTCTTCCATAGCCAGCATTTTAGTTTCCATCTCCTTTGATTTCTTAGCCAAACTTTGAAATTCTGTCTTCAATTCTCCAAAGTTCTTATCTACTTGTTCTGCTATGCCATTTATTTTCTTATCTAATTCTTGATTCTGTTTCCCAAGTTCATTTAGGGCTTCCATCATCCTTTTTTCCATTGCCTCTATCAGAGCTGCTACCTCTTTATCTTTTTTAGTCGTCATCTTAGGAGATGACCAGGAAGCAGCTCGCCTTCCCTGTTCAGGCTCCGTTCTTACACTCTAAAAAAAACCCCAATTTTTTAATGTTCTCCAATTTATACAATCCTAAAGTCAGTCAATACGTCTTAAAAAGCTGAGTCACGTTATGTTATTTTCACCGTTCAATGTAGTTTAGTCTTTGAAATATCCAAATTTAAAGTTTTAGTTTCCACTCAAATGGCAGACGACTTTGGTTTCCACTCAGAATGGCATGTGTCTTTAGTTTCCACTCAAATGGCGGGCGTCTTTAGAATCCACTCAAAATGACATGCATCTTTAAGTTCCACTCAAATGGCGGGTGTCACAAATCACTCTTACTTCCTTGTTCTTAAAAAGAATGCTTCCCAGTTGCCGTAGTTCTTTCACTTTTAAAAAAACCCGGTTTTTTAATGTTCTCCAATTTATACAATCCTAAAGTCAGTCAATACGTCTTAAAAAGCTGAGTCACGCTATGTTATTTTCGCCGTTCAATGTAATTTAGTCTTTGAAATATCCAAATTTAAAGTTTTAGTTTCCACTCAGAATGGCATGCGTCTTTAGTTTCCACTCAAATGGCGGGCGTCTTTAGCTTCCACTCAAAATGACATGCATCTTTAAGTTCCACTCAAATGGTGGGTGTGACAAGTCACTCGTACTTCCTTGTTCTTAAAAAGAATGCTTCCCAGTTGCCATAGTTCTCCCGTGTCTCTCCTCTTCTGATCTTCTTATCTGTTCTTGCTCAAACGTCAGTTCCTGTTGATCTCCATTGATGCGGCTCTCACAATATTTCAGTCTTTCTCACTCCGCCGCCCCTCTTTTAAAACCACAGGAATGTTAAACGAGATGTTTTTTAGGCAATTTCCCCTTCAAATCCAACTCTTTTACAAGCGGAAAAGGACTCGGTCTGTTCTTAAATGCTTTCTCTACTTATCCAGTTGTTTCCCTCTATTTTACATCCACGGTAACGGTAAGTAAAAGTTTTTCTGTTACCTTTTGTTGATATTTTGGTGCAGTTGAGGTTCCTTAATTTAAACTTGATCTTCCTTTGTTAAGGCATCGGGGATGTAGAAGTTTTATGCTGGATTTTTCCAGCCCAGTCAGCTCTCTAGAGTTGCTTGCAGAAATCCGCTCTGGGAGGGGAGGTCAAGGTGGAAGAAAAAGCCTCCTCCGAGGCTTATCTTCCTCCGATCTCAACTCTCTCTTGGATTATAGATGCTTGCTGGTCCCCCCCCCCCCCCGCCTGGGGAGGGCTGCGTCAGATGCGTTAGGCACCCGAACTGTCGAAAAGAGCAGCTGTACACCCGGTGCATTCATTGGGCACTTCAGACTTCCATTTTCCCCGACCGGAAACCCTGTTAGTGGCATTTTTCTGTTTTACTCTCAAGATAGAAATTTAAGAGGTGTAGATGTTTTTGCCAAAATCTGTTTAGTTATAGAGGAGATTATTTTGGATTGTTGTAGTTTAAGTGGATTGTAGTATTTTACGTTCTGCCTTTAACTTTTTATATATACGTTTGCTTTCTGTATTTTTGTCCTCTAAATGTTTTATTTTTTGTAAAGTTTTAACCATTTATTCTTTTTCTCTTTTTAGGCAGGAGATTGCAGAGCCTCTAATGACGGTTTTCAGTGCCTCCCACAGAGTTATTTGAGATACTCCACAGTTTTAGTTTTTTTTAAAGTAATTTTGAATTTCTTGAGTAATTTGTTCCCTCTGGCTTTCCTGCAATAAAATGGATTTATTAAAGACCCATTTTTTTCTCTATAAATTTTTGTTTTATCCCTTCTAATTTACAGTGTACTGGTGCATGGTCAGACCAGATTTTTATTCCAATTTGTGCATTTGTTCATTAAACTGTGCAAAATTAAAATATAGTCAATTCTTGAATATGTGCCAAATATTGGGGAACAATATGTATAGTCTTTCACTTTCTGGTGGCATTAAGAACATAAGAACATAAAAAAGCTGATGTTGGATCAGGCCAATGGCCCATCCAGTCCAACACTGTCACACAGTGGCCAAAAACACCAGGTGCCCTCAGAAGGTCCAGCAGTGGGGACAGGAAGCCCTCTCACTGTTGGCCTCCCCCAAACACCAAGATTACAGAGCATCACTTGCCCCAGAATGAGAGTTCCTATCTATACTTTGTGGCCAATAGCCACTGATGGACTTCTGCTCCATATGTTTATCTAATTCCCTCTTGAAGCCATCCATGCTTGTAGCTGCCACCACCTCCTGTGGCAGTGAATTCCACGTGTTAATCACTCTTTGGGTGAAGAAGTACTTCCTTTTATCTGTTCTAACCCGACTGTTCAGCAATTTCATGGAGTGCCCACGAGTTCTTGTATTGTGAGAAAGGGAGAAAAAGGACTTCTTTCTCTACCTGCTCTATCCTATGCATAATCTTATAAACCTTGATCATGTCACCCCTCAGCCGTCATTTCTCCAAGCTAAAGAACCCCAAGCACTTCAACCTTTCTTCATAGGAAAAGTGTTCCAACCCTTTTATCATTTTAGTTGCCCTTTTCTGCACTTTTTCCAATGCTATAATATCTTTCTTGAGGTGTGGTGACCAGAACTGTACATAGTACTCCAAATGAGGTCATGCCATTGATTTATACAGGGGCATTATGATACTGGCTGATTTGTTATCTATTCCCTTCCTAATAACCCCCAGCATAGCATTGGCCTTTTTCATTGCAGTCCCACACTGTCTCGACATTTTCATTTAGTTATCTACTATGACTCCAAGATCTCTCTCTTGGTCAGTCTCTGCCAGATCAAACCCCATCAACGTGTATTTACAGTTAGGATTTTTGGCTCCAATGTGCATCACTTTGCACTTGGCCACATTAAACCCCATTTGCCACGTTGATGCCCACTCGCCCAATCCTCGACAGATCCCTTTGGAATGCCTCACAATCCTTCCTGGTTCTCACAACTCTGAACAACTTCATGTCATCTGCAAATTTAGCCATTTCACTGCTTACTCCCAACTCCAAATAATTAATAAACAAGTTAAAAAGCATCGGATTGAGTACTGATCCCTGCGGTACCCCACTGCTTACCTCCCTCCACTGAGAAAATTTCCCATTTATACTCACTCTCTGTTTCCTTTTAATTAGCCAGATTCTGATCCACAAAAGGACTTGTCCTTTTATCCAATTATTACTGAGCTTACTTAGGAGCCTTTGATGAGGAAATTTATCAGAAGCTTTCCAGAAGTCAAGGTAAGTCAAGTATCATAAAAACAATATTTTTAAAAAGTAGCAGTTAACTCTGTTTCAGGGTGGGATTTCTTTGTATAAATCTATTACTATGTGATTTATCTAAATGCTTATTACTATGTAGCTAAGATCACCACCAGATATGATGTCTCCTTCCTGGAATGTTTGTAAGAGCTATAAGGTCTTTTCAATAAATCGGATCTGTTCTGAATTAGGAGCATATATGGATCCAAGGGTGGCCTTGTAGGTAACCTTTAGGTAACCTTTTGAACTGCTAGGATCTAGGTAACCTTTGATGAAGAGATATCTCCCTTGGGGGTCTGGGATTATTTCTATGTGTCAAATCTACAGGGTTTCGCTATCAAGACTGCAACTCCTTGAGATTTTGAGGTTCCGAGAGGTTGGAACTCTGTTGTATAGATTTTAAAATCTACTGATCTAATGTGAGATTCTTAGATGAGGATTTCTGGTTTAGTTTTTAATATTTGGGCTGTGATACATTTTTGTTTAATTTTATTTTTTGTTTAATTTTATTGTTTATGCCACAAACATTGAATGACATTACATTAATCTTGATCTATTAGGTTTGTGTTTCCTCTTACACAGAACAATTCAGCTTTGCTTTAATTAATATCAAAACAAACTATATTATCTTCATGTTATTGTAAATAATATCAAATTATATACTGCAAAAAGCTGTTTACTACCTCTATTAAATAAGCTTTAATATTAAGCCAATAGTTTTACTGCAGTCTTCAAATCTTTATTTTCTAGATTTAAGATTGTTACAGTGTTATAAGCTATAATATCATTCCACCAACTGTTTTCTGAGTAACATTTTTTCCTTAATACTAAGATAACCTTATAAACTATTTTAACAGTAAAAATAAAGCTAACAAACTATAGTCTAATATACTCTATTCTTAACTATTATAATGTTCTTATAAACGTGTCAACTATCTTATTATTGTAGGAGCTTTGAATCCTTTTTTCTCACTCTCCCCCCTTCCCTAACCCCACCAAGTAACAAATATTAATAGTTATTTACTGTCTCACTGATTTTTAAAAAGTTCTTCTATTCTGCTCATAGCTGTTTCTTTCCAAAAATTATCTTGTTTTTGCCCCTCTTTTTGCCATTGAAGAAGTTGGATGAATTATTTTGCTTGTCTTCTGTGTGGTGTTTGAATCAGGAAGAAGTCCAAGCTTCAATGCTCTTAAAAGGTTTATGCCATTTTCTTCGTCCTGAGCAAAATACTGTTTTCCCTGGTGCATTATCATTAATTTTCTTTACGGGGTCCATTTATATTTATAGTTAGCTTCTTGAAGTTTGGTAGTCACAGGTTTAAGTTGTTTGTGTATTTGGAGTGCTTCGGGTGGGATATCTGGAAAAATAGAGATTTTTATGTCTTGGTATAATAGTATCCTTTATCCTTTACTAATTTAAGGATAGTATTCCGGACTCCTGAGTCAGCAAATGTGACTAAAATGTCTCTCAGGGATTTTCTGTTCAGGATATTAAGTGCTCCCATTCTAGACACCTTGGTGATTATTGGGAGTATTCCTTCTTCTAGTTTTAGTTCAAAAGCTAACAATTGGCCCATAAAGCTGATTAAATCATTGGTGCCTTCCAAACCCTCAGCCCTGTCCTGAAATTTCAAATTACCTTGTCTTGTTGATGTCTCCAATTGTAAAATTCTTTCTTTTAAGGTTTCTTGTTGCATCTGTTTGTTTTCCTCCTGGATTTTTTAATGCTGGGTCAGCTGTTTGTTGTTCTTGCCAGTGAAACTGATATTTCCTTTAGTTGGTCTGAGAGGAGTTGGAGAAGCCTGATTTTTTCAGAAATGTTGTCCAGGATCATCTTTTTCATAGCTTGGAGAGAGGTTTGCAATGAAGCTTGTAAAGAATGCACCATCAGAGCCTCCTCCAAGATGCAGGATCAACCGAACCTGCATCTTGGAGGAGGCTCTGGTCACCATTTTTGTCGGCAGTGTCATTGCCATCACATTTTCATAGTTTTCTGCCAGAAAGTAAAAGCCAACCGGCTTATTTTGTTTATGGGGTGAATGTGTTTTATTTTCCCCTGATTTCTGCATAATTCAGGGTGAAATTTTGCAAGTCAGTTACGGTTTTAGCAGGTAATAAAGGGAAGGGGGTAGGAGAGAATGGTTCATGCTACTGCCATTTTCTCTGGCATCACCCCTCCCCTTCCAGAAATAACTTGTCCTTCAGCAGTCAGACAGAAGAACTACTCTCATCTGCGACTGTCTAGAATACTGAGAAGACTGTTTTCCTCTTTGTTACTCTGCCTCCTAAGTTGGCAGTGCTGGGGAAAACCAGGTCTATATTGGTGCTGAGAGCGTTGAGGATTCTGATAGTCATGGTACCTGCTCGGGCCTGCAGGCCCTATTCCACCCTGCCCTACTAGGTGTTTCTCCACACCTGGAGGGGCATTTCTTCCACTCTCAAGGTAGCCTGCCACCACCACCTGACCTTTTGCCAGAATTACCCACTGGGGGGTCAGGACTCCCAGCTTCCTTTCCAAGTTCTGAGGCCTTGCCTCTGTGTCTCCCGTAGCCCAACATCTGGTCACCACATGGATAGTTTACTACCTTGCATGCCCCTGGAGGGACAGCTGCTTGCCAACTGCCTATCTTCCTCCTGGGATCCCTTTTAAAATAGTGTGTCCAAGACAGTGGCGGTCTGTGTGGTACAGAGAACTGCTACCAGCATCCAAAGTTATAAAGTATTTATTAAAAAGAAAATGTCTGCAAGCAGACTTTTAGCACAGCACCCAACTGAGCAAGGGAACCAAAAGAAATGGGGGAAATGCAAATCCTCTGTCTCTATATATGCCCTATCAGACGTTAAAATAGGACAGGCTCCTTTTGCTTAGGATGTTACATATCCCTATAGAGTTACCATTATCTTGAAGCTCGCTCCAACTCTTGAGCCGAGCACATGGCCAATGGCTATCTTTCCAGATGAAAGAGGTCTGTGTGGTTTCATGGGCACAGCACCCAAGGAAAAGAGACCACCTTCCTGTTGCCAGGAGATTTTATCATTTCTGTTACTCCATCCACTGACCAGGTCACACTGGGTCAAAGAGGTGTTCCCTGGAGATCTCCAGGAATCTCTTTCCTGGAGACTTTCTAACAATCTGTTCCCCCCAAACTCTGTTTCCTGCTTGAAGGGGGGGAAGAGCTTGGCCATCTCCTTGTCTCTAGCTAGATCTATTAGCATTTGTATGAAGGTGAGCTGAAGTGAGCCTGGAAGGCCATTGATGGACTTTTTCCTTCCCAGCCTGTTCTCTGCCCAGAGGGGGAAAAACCCTGTTAAAATGCAAAGTGGAGGCTTTGCTCATCTCAAACTTCCCAGGAAAAAAGGCATTTCTTCACAGTACCTATAGAACCTGGACTGTTTGTCTAAAACCACGCCTAGGGAAGTACCATGGCTTATAAGTGAGACCTGATGCAGAAATAATACCCAAGGATTTTGCTGTAATTTTGTTCTTTCAGATATGGTCTAATACCAAGTCCATCTGCTCACAATATAATTCTTTGCCTTTGAAGGGAAGGTCTTCAATCTTGACATGGATGTCTGTGGGCAAGGCTGAGGATTTGAGCCAAGAATGGTGTCTCAAAACAACTCCAGATGCTGTGACTCTACTGCTGCAATCAGCTGTGCCCCTAGCTGCATTAAACTGCTGTTTACCGGCTCAGAAAGCAACACTTTAGCAAGGGTTCTTTTGTCTTCTGGCAGGAGGTAAGAAAATTGCTGCATACAGTCCCAAAGCAGCATGTCACAGCGTCCCATTATAGCTAGGAAATTAGACACTTTAACTTCCATTGTCCCTGACACATAGACTTTTCAGCTTAGGGAGTTCAGTTTTCGGCCTTCTTTGTCCATCCATGCAGACTGTGAACCCAACCAGTGTCTAGGAGGAAGGGTTTTGAAGACCAATGAATTCATTGGGGCATGATGAAATAAGTAATGACACCCTTCCTCCTTTATCCTGTAGAGATTCTCCAGTTTCTGGGCAGAAGCAGGGCCAGCTGCAGCAATGTCTTGGATGCCTTGTAGCAAAGGAAGGGACCCTGGACCTGAGCCAGGTGTGTAGAGGACTTTCATAGTCAGGACTGTAGACTGGGGTTTGCAAGACAGGTATTCCCAACCTAAGGCCTTTGCCATTCGTATAAGTTGCTGTGAATAGAGCTTTAAATCCTCAGGTGGTGGGTGTGCTGACATTTCTCCCCCTATCTCATTGGGGCAGCATGGAGGTTTTCAAAGAAATGCTGGATGGCCATCTGACAGCAATGCTGATTTTGTGAACTTGGACAGTTCATGAGAGGGAGGGCGGGAAGGATTGCGTCAGTGCTTAGTTCTCATGGCCCTTTCTGACACACCCAGGGAAATGCTGATTGCTACTTTGGGGGTCAGGAAGCAATTTTCTCCAGGCCAGTTTGGCCAGAGATCCTGGAGGTTTTTCTGTCATCTTCTGGGTGTGGAACAGCGGTCACTGGGTGTGTGGAGGGGGAGGTATTTATGAATTTCCTGCATTGTGCATGGGGTTGGACTAGATGATCTTAAAAGTCCCTTCCAACTCTATGATTCTATTGTCTGTGAATCTGCTTCAGACCCTTCAGGCGATGCAGATTGTCGATGCTGAGGTAATATGGACTGCTGATGTTGAGGGGCCACAGATAGTTGATAGTTGAAATAGGCAAAATGATTTCAGAGGCGCCCGTTTGGTTTTTCTTTTTGGCTTTTTTTGGTGGCGGTTCTGCTGTGCCTTGGGCAATTTTTCAGGTGTCTCCATGACCGATGGGGTCAGAGCTGAGATCATTGACGTGCTGTGCCTTTTTATTGGGCCGAGCCCATTTTCCCCCTTATGTATCTGTGGCGCCCAAGGCTTTCTCCTACAGGGCTGCCTTAAGTCCTGCCGTTCTCTCATTGCAGACTTTAGGTGCCAGGAGGCGGCATGCCGGGCATGAGGCTGTATTATGGCTTTCCCTCAGGCATAATAAACATGAAACATATTTGTCCCTCTGAGCCATTTTGGCCCCACACTCACTGTACTTCTTGAAAAGTGCCATCGTCGATTAATTAAAAGAAAGAGAACAAAATGCTGATTGAAAAAACACTCTCATCACAAAGCTACCACAGAACTCTGGAAGCCTGTCCTCTCCTCACGGTGGCAAAGAGAGAACTGAGGAAAGCGCACTCTCTCCCCACCTCTGTCACATGACCTGTTGAGCGGGAAAAGCAGGGCTTGAGACGGGGGGGGGGGGAGAGGGGAGTACTCCGAGGCTCTGGAAAATCCTAAATCCTCTGGAAGCTTGTTCCTCTGGAAGCTTGTTTAGGAAAATCCTAAATCCTCTGGAAGCTTGACTCCACAGAAGCCACAATAACGAACAAATCTGTTGTAGCCCAAGCTCTTGCGAGCCAGAGCCCACTTCATCAGATGTATGAACTGTTCAGTTAAGCTGGCACAAGTGTATATACCCAAAGCTGCAAAACAGCAGAATGTGTGTGCGTGTGCGTGCGTGTGAAGAGTTATTAGCAAGAGAACGCAGGAGACATTAGTCTTCCAGAACACAGGCATGTTACATTGCAAGCCACAAATCAAAACAGGATCTAGTCAAAAGAGTAAAAAGATGCTTTAAATTGATTTAATTTGTGAATAATGTTTCTTGTGTGTGTGTGTGCATTCGTGTGCGCTTTTTGTGTGTGTATGCCTTTCTAATCAGAGTGGGTATCGGCCATTCTCATCTGGCAAGTGACTATGGCAAGCAGGATGAATCTGAATAGTGGATAAAGCTGTAAGGAGGGAGAGGATGAATGACTTTTTGCAGTAAACTAACTGTTGTGTACTAGTCACGAAATGGCGACCGCCATGCGGTCAGAGCACATGGCCCGATTCTACCTGAGCTTCAGCCAGGTAGAACAATAGACAGTCGGATCCAAAACGACCACCAATAGCCAGCCTAGGTCTTCTGCGGAGGACCTATGAACTACAACTTAAGACTTAAGGTCCTATCAGAACTATGCGCATATGCTAAGCCCCTATCAGGTATTTTGGGTGCGGCCAGAGGTGTGGCTCCGGCCGGCATATAAGCAGGGCCCTGGAGCCCTGGCAGCATGCTTGATCTGACCATCTCCTGAACATGCTGATTCACTTAATAAAGTCTTTGCTATGATCATCCTACAACTCGCCTCCCGACTCCAGTACTTTCCACTAACCATCTCAGATCCTTCTCCAGTCTGATAAGGGTCAGATCTGCATAGGAGTTCCCACTCAGCAGCTTCTCCCTGGAGTGGCCCCATTGAAACATCTCTGCTGAAGTACTGTCTGCAACTTTGGAGTCTATTATTCAATGCCTGGGGAGGATCGTCCCTTGCTGGTTTCTGAGCACTTCCATTTTTAATGTCTCATTTGTGCCTGTGGAAACTTATCTAGCACAGAGACTGTCCAGCTTGGCCAATGTAATTGGCAGAAGGGCACTGCCGGCACATAAGAGCATGTATCTCAAGGAAGGAGGTACAAGCAATGCTTCCCTAGTTTGCCATCTGCACATTTGCTTCCAAAGGAGATTCTTAATACTGTAGATGGTGCATTTTCCATGGTGAGGTACTGCCACCCAATGGCTATGGAAATAAGTGATCTTATAACTTACTGCTGTCAGGAGCACTTAATAATGATTGAGAGTTCAAGGCAGAGGGGTTGCTCAGTAGGTATGCTACCAGAAGCACCCCAACTTTTTATGAGACTATTAAGAAAAGAATTCAAGTTTGTTTGACCATCATAACAATATCTGCTTAAAGAAAATCAAGAGAATGCCCCTCCCCAAGTAAGAATGCAACAGGCTCCATCTCACCAGACCCGTCCCCCAAGATTTCACCTGGCTCACACAAACAGTTCTAGAGGAATAGCTGCGTTATTCTGTTTTTGAAAAACTAATACTGGGTGGGTGAATTACATATCTGCCCCATTCAATGACACCCCAGTTCCTACAAGGAAACTCTAATCTCTCTCTCTAGAAACAGCAGCCTCCAGCTGAAAATATAAAAACTAGCAGTTTCTCTTAACACCAAAGGGAACGTACCTTTTAGCTCTCTGCCCTTTACCATCCGTATGCTCTGACTGAGCGTTACATCCCAGAAGTTGAAAATAGACTCCATTATCAAGAGCCCATCTCCCAACTAGTGATGAAACAGTAAACCACCACTGTGCAACCAACAGTCTGTCAAAAGTCCTAAGATTATGTATTTGTGACCTAGAACAGATAGACCCAAATTCTTGTGTCCAGTAGTTTCATGAGAGGCAGAAATTTTAGGAGGCATGCCTGAAGTACTTGTAGCATCATGTATTTATTTATTTGCTTTGAAAATAAATAAGTATAAGTAATAAAATAAATAAGTAGATAAGACTGACCTCGGTAGACTAATTGACTCAGTATAAGGCAGCTTCATGTATTCAATCATACACTATTGTGGGGGATCCTTAGTGCATAGGCTGAGCATCTGCTTTGCACGCAGAAGGTCCCAGGTTCAATCCATGGCGTCTCCACTTAAGAGACTCAAGTAGTGTTAGGACTTTTGTCCAATATTCAAGAAAATTCAGAGTAATGGATCTTGCTTTTCTGGAAAGAAGAGATTGCTTCTTTTAGTTTAAAAGAAACTTTATTACTAAAGGGAAAAGGGAAACGGGATTAGCTACAAATAAACAAAGCATGCTTACTAAGCAGCATTGTGCTGCGTCTGCACACTAAGACATCCTACTACAGAGAGAGAGAGATTACAATGGAAGATCTCTCCTTCTTCTTGACCCCTGAAAGGAAACACCTGATATCATTGACCAATTAGCAAGACAGTACACCTTTAGGTTTCCAGGGCTTAGAGTTAATTGGCCAGCTGCCAGGCACTTCCAGGTTAAACTAAGAAACACAACAAGTTACATTGGTTAACCCTATAATGAGTGAAATCCCAGGTCTTGTCTTTCATACTCATTTCTCCAACAAGTAGTAGGTGGATATGGAAAGCCGGAGGCCTTGGAGAGCTGTTGCCAGTCAGACAGACAAGACTGACTTTGACAGACCAATGGCCTGATTCAGTAGAAGGCAGCTTCCTATGTTCCTCTGAGACCCACTCGAGGCAGCTCACAAGGTAACAATTCAATTAAATCATAAAGCCAACAACACAGAAACAAGCCAGAGCATAGAGAACAGCACACAGTGGCTGAGAATGATATCCATCAGAGTCCTCAGGCTAAAAGCAGACCATAAAAACAGCTTTTAAAAGTTGGAAACCCTCAGAATTGAAAAAAACAAAATGCAGCTTGATCCTAGAAGTAAGGACAAACACAGCCAGAATCCCCCCTCCTTTCTCTCCCTTTCCCCATCTTTCTGATGACTCTGTTCCCCACTTGGCTTGTCATCGATTCTATTTTTAGCATCCTCTCCAAATTGACTAGCTCCAGGGTTCAGTTGTATCGCAGCCCCCTCTTGAATCAGGAGTTCTGTTTGGGAGCCAAGCATCTCGCCCTGCGCTTTCCTGCAGGGCCAAGTGGGGGAGCAACTGCTAGCAGAGGGCATGATGCAGCTTGCCTGGGGACCGGGGGCTGGAGGGGAAATGCAAAGTGAGCCACGCTGGTACTGATTGTATTTGCAGATGGTGCTTTGATGCCTCAAGGGCAATGTCAGATGGTTACCATTCATGGTTTTGCACAGTGGACCCCATGGAGCCGGGCAGGCCTTTCACAACACAGGACAGCTGGTGTGGCGGTTAGAGGGCTGCACTTGGGAGTCTCTACTCTGCCATGAAGTCCCACTGGGCCAGTCACACTCTCACCATCTTAGAGGAAGGGCAGGCCAAAAAAACAACAACCAAAAATGAAGAAATAGGTCCCTGTGTCTTGATTTTATTTTGAAAATAAGTATGCTGTTTCTACAGGCCACCTTGAGGCAGCTGACAACTACAGTCATAAAGCCAATCAATAAAATAAATCATGGCAATAAAAAAAAAATCAATAAAACGAGCCAAATAAATGAAGATCAAGCAAATAAAAGCATCCCAAAAACTAAATTAAAAAAAACAACAGTAAAAGCCAGCCAACCTAAAAGCACATAAAACAGAGCAGTCTAAAATGATGTTGATAAAAACAGTTCTAAGGCTAGGAACAAACCATAAAACAGCTAAAAGAGAGAGAAATCCTATAGTTAAAAGACTGGGTAAGAAGAAATGTGTTGGCACGGCACCTAAAGGAAAAGAAAGCAGGCACCAGGCAACCCTGAAGAGGCAGAGGGTTCCCACTTGAGGGGCCGCCACCAAAAAGCCTTGTCTAGTTGCCAGCTGCTGAACCTCCTCTGGCGGGGGCACAGAGAACAGGGCTTCAGAAAAAGAGCTTAACTGACAAGCAGAAAAGGAGCTTAACTGACAAGCAATGCTCCCTCTTAGCTGCGTTAGCATGGGCTAGCTCATAGTTTTTAGCCTCCCACTCACACATTTTTGTCTTGGCTCAGGAAGGAGGGCTCCAGAGCAAACTCATTTATGCAATAGCCAAATCACTAGCTCACAACTTTAATGCTAGTAGCTCACAAAATAGAACTTTTGCTCACAAGACTCTACAGCTTAGAGGGAGCATTGCTGACAAGCTCAATATGGGAGGAGGTGGTTGTAAGGTTCTTGCTATTTGGGGAAATGATTTTTCCTTTAAACACTCTCTGTGTATATGAACTTGGTAGTTTTCCGCTGCCACCAGGAATTTAAAATTCCAAATATATCTCTTTCAGTAGAATGACCTAGGGTCTGGGCACTCCAGAGGAATATGTGGCCCTGATAAAGTGTTTGTACTGAATTCTGGGATAAGTTTAAACAAAATTTGATTTATTTAATAAAGAACAAAATAGGTTTCTGGTTATTTTGAACAGTTGCTGAAGAAAGGAACTTGTAAATATAACTGGCAAAACTTGGTGCTACAAACAGTCTCCCAAACTCCACTCTGACAGGCTTATATCTCTCTGTTTTATATATTTATAGCCACAAAGGCTGAATGAGATGCAGGATTCAGTGTCCTTCCTGATTCTGACAGTGGCCAGCCAGATGATTCTTGGAAGTCTATAAGCAGGGCATGTAGGCTACCATCCTTCCGCACGGGATATCCCACTGGGGAAAGGCCATGGCTCAGAGCATGGTAGAGCATCTGCCTGGCATGCAGAAGGTCCCAGGTTCAATCCCTGCCCTCTCCAGTTACGGATCAGGCAGAAGATGGTATGAAAGATGTTGTATTCTTATTATTTTACAGCCACAGCTTGCAGAGACTTTGGGATGCAAAAGGCCCTTTCTGATTGGCTAACAAATAAAGACTCTCATTGGTCCTTAAGCCACTCTAGGTAACCAATTGCTGAGCCTCGCTTAGGTCCAATAGGATTGTTTGTACATAGTTACATTGTTTGAAGTTATGAGTTGGAAACAGTATAAATTAAGGTACCGCTCTCATAGAGCTGTCTTTGAGCTGAAGCAATGGTTTGAATAAAAGCCTGTTTGTTTGATTCATCACCTCCCGCTCAATACTTTAAAAAAGACCTTGGCCTGAGACCCTGGTGAGTCGCGACCAGTGTGAATAGAGAATACTGACTTTGATGGACCAAGGGTCCGACTCAGTATAAGACAGCATGTGCTCATGTATCCCTGGCACCTGGTATTCTGAGGTACACTGCCTCTGAACATGGAGGGTCTATTTAGTTGTTATAGTGGAACTTTCTATTGGGTGTGGGTGTGTGTATGTGTGTGTTTTCAATCCCCTGTATGTGTGTTCAATTCCCTGTCCTCAAATACCACCCACCATGTGAAATTTTCTTTGCTAGGCAAAACCTCCAGCTTACCTTTATGAATCTGAAATAAATTTCAATTATTTCAACGTTTAATAGTGTAAGAGCGGAATCATGCTCAAATATGGATTCAACCTACGTGCCTGGGGCAGATTGCCCCAGGGGCCTGTTTGAGGTTGGAATAAGGGCATGGGTTGGAAAGAGCTAAATCACCCCTCCTTCTTCGATGCAGTCCTGATCTGAATTGCCCTACTCTGCTACAGGTATTCTTTAACTTAAAACAAAAGAAAAACCCTGAGGACCTGATGTGTCTCATCTGGTTTGGCCCCTCAGCAGATTGCTTATGCACTTTTTGAACGTGACACCATTGGGAAACAATCACAGCTCTGAGCTCTGGTTTTCTCAAGGTATGAGGGTTAACGGGGGTGTGTGTGAAAGAGCTTATAGGAAGGCCTCTGGGGTAGGGGGTCACGCATAGCTGCAATGGGATTCAAAATTATCCATTGCTCATTGTCCTTTTCCCAGGGGTCATTTCGTAAAAAAAAAAGTGCAGGAGCTCATTAGCATAACATATTAGCATATGCCACACCCCCTGTTGTCAGAAGGCAACACCCACCACTCAGGCTCCACCCCCAAAATCTCCAGGTATTTCCACACTCAGAGCTGGCGAGCCAGCTTTACACTTTGACTAAAGACACTTGAGGTTTCCTTTGCTCTTGCGGGGAAGCTAGCCTGCAACAAGCATGAAAACACAGATCAAGTTAGTGTGCTTTTGCTTTTTCCCACAGCACATCACCGTATGTGCCCGCTCCTGAGCTTGTTACTCCCGGAACAGCGTTCCTGTGCATTCCTGCTCGGAATGACCTTTTCCCAATGTCAGGAAGACTTTTTTAAAAAATTATTTCCGCGTAGTGAGGATTTTCTTTTTGCCCTCTTGACCAGGCACTGTACATTTCATACAAATCAAGCCATCTGCTGGTAAATACAGGCATTACATGAGAAGTGTACAGTCAGGTTGTTCACAGTAGAAGCAATCCCAAATTAATGGGAATCGGGGCATTTGGGGGAGGAGATTTTTTCATTTGGTTTCCAAGATGTTAAATTACATTGTAGGGTTTTTTTGGTACTGTCCTGTTAAGTTGCTCTTAGTGCTTGAAGCCGGAAGTATCCCACTTCTCACACTGATATAAAATATGAAACCCATCAAGAGATGAGCTGTTTATTTTTAAAACATTGCTCGTGAGGATGACAGCAATCCTGTCAACATTTCACACCTGGAAACACACGTGTAATACCCCAGGTTTTCATACTCCCCCCTAGATCAATGCCTGAAGACATGCTCTCATGAGAAAGGTGTAAGCCAGCACGATGCTTTTTGAACTTTTATAGGGATCTATGAGAGTAAATGAGTGAACTGTTTTGCTGACTGTGTGGGATGGACTCTTGGACGGGGTAACCAGAAGGAAAATGACTCTAAACACTTCCAGCAGCGGTTTAAAGTACCATTTTCTGAGGTTGCCACCTCCAGGCCAGGAGGTTTCTCCCAGCACAACGAGACTTACACAGGAAATAGCCATCTTGGCATTTTAACCAGACATCTCACAGAGATGCGAACACAGCAGGACATTTCCTGGAAGAACTGGTTTTGGCCGCCAAAAAGTCCTACCTTGATCTAAAAGACAATGCTCCTAGCCGATGATGTCAGCTTCCGGCCCTAGGTATCTCTCTGACCATCAGGTAGAATCAAATGCTGACCACTCTTCCTAGCCTCTCTTCCACTGGACAAGAGCTAGTGGCTGGACTCTCTAAGGGGTGGTCTCAAGACAGGCATCTGGCTAAGCCTGCCCCCAGAAACCTCTCCCACCGCCCGAATAAAGGAAAGTTCCCAGCACCATATCTTTCTCTTTACATCGCCTGCTCTTTCTTGCATCGCCCTCTCTCTCTCTCTCTCTCTTACCACGCTCTGACATGGCTCCTAATCCACCCCCCCCCAATTCCCTATAAACTCATCTTATTTCCCCAGCAGGAATACACCAACTCTCTCTACGCAGGTAAATATAAAATGTCAATGATTTCCTAATAATGCAACCGTCCCTTTTATTCTATTTGACTTCCTAGAACTGTATGAATGTGTGAACATTTCTGTAACATTTGAATAAGCTACCTTTTATTCTTTAAGTAAAAGAAAACCTTTTAATACTGATAACAGTCTCCTTGTCAATTTCTTGGTTTGTCTGGAAGAGGCAGCAGTCTCTGTATAAAAAGGTGCAGATTCCTTAATGCCTACTGCTGATTATTAAGAGCTAATATTCCCCAAATATTTATAACATTAAAGAGCAGTCAGGCTAACAAAGGGTCTCTTTGTCCTATAGCAGGTTTTTTAATTTATGGTGGTGATGGAAAGTGCGGCCAATTTGCAGCTAGCTTATGGCGACCCAGGGTTGCCAAGTCTGGGTTGGAAAATACCTGGAGACTTTGGGGGTTGAGCCAGGAGAGGGCAGGGTTTGGGGAGGGGAGGGGCCTCAGCAGGGTACAATGCCATACAGTCCACCCTCCAAAGCAGCCATTTTCTCCAGGGGAGCTGATCTCTGTCAGCTGGTGATCAGTTGTCAAAGCAGGAGATCCCCAGGCCCCACCTGGAGGCTGGCAACCCTTCATGGGTTTTTCAAGGCAAGCAATGAAAAGAGGTGGTTTGCTGTTGCCTGCATAGCAACTCCGGACTTCGTTGGTGGTATTCCATCCAAGGACTAACCAGGGCCAACCTTGCTTAGATGTTGAGATCTGATGAGATCAGGCTAGACTCGGCCATCCAGGTCATGGGTATATTTATAGCCTACCTTATCCCCTCAGACTCTCAAGGCAAACTCTGTAAGTACATAAAAACATCATAAACATCCAGCAACAAGTTAAAGACAATACACAATTAAAATATGCATCTAAAATGGAGTAAGTGAAGATGCCCTCTCAGTCCACAACCACTCTGGTAAGCTGCTCCAAAGGAATGGACCTACAGCAGAGAAAACCTGTGACCTAACTTTTGCCAAACCAACAATCTGAGATGAAGAAAACACCAGGAGAAGACTGTCTGAAGAGAGTAACTGATGCAAGGGAGTGTACTGGAAGATGCAGTTTGACTCAAGTTACGAGGGCCTAAGGCCATGAAGCCCTGTAAAGGTGATAACTAACATTTTGAGTTGGACCCAGAAGCAAATAGGTAACCAGTACTGTTGGGTTCTACCTTTATTAATTCACATAAAATGTTTATACTCCGCCTTATCTTTTCAGACTCAAAGCAGTTAACACAACAGCAAAAGCTGCAAGCACACAAACACCATAACTGTACAGCAACAAGTTAAAAACAATGTGCAATTAAGAGAAGCAGCTGAACACCAATACACAAAAGCCCTGGTCACAAGTTACAGTAAACACACGGTCGATCTGTGTACAGTGTACATTTGATTTTTCTTTATATGTGTGTTGAGTCATTTTCATGTACAACCAACTCATGTACAACTGAATGTGTGATTCAAAGCCCACATTTATCCAGGTACTAATCTCAAATTCATTTGTAAAGTCAACATGCATTGGCTTTTTCTTACAAACAGATTGTTGCATTTACAGTTCGGGTATATGTGCTTTCACTGTAACGTGAATGGGACTAAGCTTAAAAACCATTGCACACAGTTAAAAATGCAGCCAAATCAGTTTACCCTCCTCCAAATGCCCTCTGGAACAAAACAGTCTTATACGGCTTTGTGAACAACGCGGCAAGTGAAGGCACTCACTGCAATCACTCAGGTAGCCCATTCCTCATTACAGGTGTGAGAGTTCTGCTCAAAGTAGTCAAGGATCAGATCTTGGTGGGTTAACCAAAGTTCTTTATTTCCAATCTCTACATTAGTACAGCTTCTCGGATTATTGTCAGAGATGAGACAGATAATACAAGCAGGTCTATTATACCATTCCAAGGAGTTTGAATTACCCATAGGTAGCCAATCACTATAGGGGAAAATTGGCGGGCAAAAAGGAATTCTGACCGTTTGATTCTCACAGGAAAGAAAGTGAGGTGTCAAGCTGTAAATTTCCTTTCCCAAACCAGACCCCTCAGATGTTACCAGTTCACATAACAATCAATGGCCTCAAGGCTTTTGCATGTGATAAGAGATGAGAGGTATCCTCCCTTGAAGTCCCAGCCGAGGCGGCTGGAATGCGGAGGCAGGGATGTGAGAGGCCTCCTTGTTCTCATACATTACAGATGTCACCCTCCCGCTTCAATTGCTACAAACTCCAGGCCTGGTCAAGCAGTAGAACATGGCAGTTACAAGCACAGAATAAAACATAGAGTAACATAGAGGGTACAGGCATGATTACTATGATGTCTGAATTAGCAGATTCTGACAACAGGTTGTTTCCAGACTGAACTGGAAATCCTATCGATTTCTCCTCCTTGCAGACCCCTTTCATGTAATTCTTCCAAGTCCTTTATCCCCCAGGGGAAGCATTTATCCTGGAGATCCAACTCTATGTTCTGAATGGCTGACCACAGTGAGAAGTATTGCCACTGTGTATTCTACCAACTGAAGCCTTAGAAGGTAGAGCCCATTACAGTAGTCCAGGTCTTCATACTCCCCCCAGACCAGTCTGGATGATCGTAGTTACAGTAGAGTGGACCAGTGTGGCTAGGTTGACAGAATCTAAGTACGGGGCTAGCTTTTCAGCCAGACGCAATTGAAAGAAGGCCCTTTTCTAGCAACAGTGCAAGCTGGTTTATCCATCAACAAGGCAGGGTTCAAAAGTAACCCCTAAGCTCTTTCCTTGATCTACTAAAGAAAGCTTAACTCCATCTAAGGCTTGTAGGCCAACCACTATGCATTCTCAGCCAGCATCACCTCTGTCTTGTCTGGATAAGGCTTCGGTTTGTGTATCCTCAGCCCCTTGGCTGCAGTCTTAAGACACTGGCCCAGGACCTTTGTGCCTGATTCTGAAAGCTTGTGGGGGTGAGAGAGATAATGTCACCCACATGTTGGTGACAACCAGAGTTCCCTCTACGCTGAGTTAGTGTGAGCCAGCTCACAGTTTTTTAGCCTCCAGCTCATGCATTTTTGTCTTAGCTCAGGAAGGATGGCTCCAAAGCAAATTAATTTATGCAGTAGCCGAATCGCTCGCTCACAACTTTAATGACAGTAGCTCACAAAGTAGAAGTTTTGCTCACAAGACTCCAGAGCTTAGAGGGAGCATTGGTGACAACCCACTCTGAAGCACCTGATGATCTCAGCCAAAGCTTTTACATATAGGTTAGTGAGCTTTGGGAATAAAATGGTGCTTCAGTGCCCTTTGCACATCAGATCCTGACTAGCTGATTCTCCTTCGCTTATGGAAACTCTTTGCATTCCGGCAGCAAGAAACAAACAAAATCATTATCACTAGGTTATCCCTGAACATTGAATGCAATCAGTCCACCAAACTGAATTGCTGCTGATCAGTCTAGCACTATCAGCAGCAATGGGTTGTCCTTATCCACCTGTTGCCAGAGGCATTCACCATAGTCAATAGAATCATAGAAAGAGCTGGAAGGGGACCTCCAGGGACATCTAGTCCAACCCCTTGTATAATGCAGGAAATTCACAAATACCTCCCTCCCTTCACCCACAGTGACAACCCCAGGATCCCGGGCCAAATTGGCCTGGAGAACATTGTTTCCTGACCTCAAAGTGGCAATCAGCATTTTCCTGGGCATGTAAGAAAGGGCCACGAGAACTAAGTACTGATGCAAGCCTTCCCTTTCATGATCTGCCTAAGTTCACACAATCAGCATTGCTGTCAGATGGCCATCTAGCCTCTGTTTAAGGTCGTTTTTACACTGACATTCTGGACCAGTCTCAACACACTCCCGTTCAGCCATTGCCTTCAGTCTGTATTCAAACAAGTCTGGTTTTTTTTGTTGTTCACGTTAAACATCAGTAGATGGCACCCTCAACCTCCAAAGAAGGAGAGCCCACCACCTCCTGAGGAAGCCTGTTCCACTGAGGAACTGCTCTGTCAGGAAGTTCTTCCTAATGTTTAGGAAATTCTTCTGATTTAATTTCAACTAACTGGTTCTGGTTCGATGCCCTTCAAGTACTTGAAGATTGTGATCATATCACTTCTCAGTGTCAGGTAATCTTGCCACTCTCCAGGGCGGGAGCTGGGATCTGCTGGGCTAAGTGAAACAACTCCACTCCCACCTCCCTCCTCCAGCTGGAATGTACTCCCTATCCCTTGCTTGCTTGCTTCACAGGGTTGTTATCTCTGTCCAAGGCTACTGGTAACTTCACACAGAAATGTTTCGTGTTTTTAGTTTCTCTTGCAGGTGTCGTCTATTAATGTCTTCCTGCTTTTTAGCCTGGGAACACTTTTTGGCGGGTTTTGCCCCGGAGTGGTGATTGAGGGAGCCTTTGTGACAACACAAGTTTGAACTCACTATATATCTATCCTAACGCTATTGTTCAAATCCATTACTAACTCAGCAAGTGTACCCTGAAGAAATTCCCCCAATAAAGAAAGTCTTGATTAAGATCCTTTGTGTGGGATGAATTTATCCAGGAAGTCTCACACTCAGTCATCTCCTCTCCAGGTTAAACATACCCAGCTCCTCCTTCAACCTTTCCTCACAGGACTTGGTCTCCAGACCTTTCACCATCTTCGTTGCCCTCCTCTGGACATGTTCCAGCTTGCCTATATCCTTCTTAAATTGTGATGCCCAAAACTGAACACAATACTCTAGGTCAGGGGTGGGCAAACTTGCTCAGCATAAGAGCCACCTAGAACAGGAGTGGCCAAACTTGCTTAATGTAAGAGCCGCATAGAATAAAAATCAGATGTTTGAGAGCCACAAGACATGAACAAATATTACCTGCTTTTATTGGAAAATAAGCAAATTTGCTTTTTATTAACATTAAATGAGACTGCCAAAAATAATAAAAGGGGTAAAAGCAGATATTGATAATGGTATTAATTTGTCCAATGATATTTGTTTGCTAATGATATTTAGCTTCCCCAGCTGCCCTGCCGGGAGCCACATAATATATGTGAAATAGCCGCATGCAGCTCCCGAGCCACAGTTTGCCCACCCCTGCTCTAGGTGAGGTCTAACCAGAGCAGAGTAAAGCGATACCATCACTTTGTGTGATCTGGACACCACTTCTGTTGATACAGCCCAAAATCTCATTTGCATTTAGCTACCACATTACACTGCTGCTGACTCACGTTCAATGCTGTTTCAGTCCCAAATGGGTCAAAGGCAGATGTCCCACCCAGAAATGACAGTAGTTTTTCTGCCACAATCTGCTCAATCATCTTACCCAAAAAGGGGAGATGAGAAACAAGTCAGTAATTGTCGCATCCCTCTTATCCAAAATTGCCCACATCCCTCTTACCTAAAGATGGTGCCTTAAGAAGGGGTCTAATTCAACTGTGTAGGGAACTCCCCTTGTTAAGAGGAAGGTAGTGATAATCTTCCCCAAAGGAGGTATTGCTTTCTCTCAGCATGAGTCAGTTTGCAAGAAGTGGCCTTCACAACCCCAAGCACTGTCAACAACATCAGTCAGATAAACCAACCTGAAACTATCCACAGAACTCTGACAAGAGGTTGCCACCCGTAGGCCCATCATAGGGTCTATCTAAGTCAATCCAGATGAGAGAGACTATTGTCAAGGAACCGAGCAATATCACCACAGCTGATATCCAGGTAGGAATCAAGAGCATTAGGACCAAATGACATTAGGCCCTAAACCACCCTAAATATTTTTGCTGGATAGGATTTGGAAAAGAAAGCCACCTTTGCTGCCATAACTGCTACCTGATAAGTCTTTAAATGGGCTCTACAGTTTCATAATAGCTGACCATCTTTACTTCACTGGCATATTCTCCTCCCTTCTGTATTACTCACATGCATGCTCGTGTTGTTTATACCTGCCAAAAAGAAGACACTCCCTTGCTGTGATCTAACTGTATCAAGATTCTTCCACTGCACTCCTGATGTTCATGCCTTTTGATAAAATAACTCACAAAAAGAATCTTGGTACAAATGTACATATAATCAAGATTAGTTTTTGCAGCATTTTATCAGTGAGGATAGGCACATCAAAACCTGATGGGGTGGGATAAGATGCACGTGAATGAAAGAAAGTGACAGTTATAGCAAACGGTACATGCCCAGGGTTTTGTACTAAATATTAGTACAGCATTAAGTGTCTCAGTCCCCTTTGCTGCTGGAAACTCTAATCGAATCAAGGCATAATAAAAAACCTACAACATTTTATTTATAAATATTTGATGTTGATTAATAAATATGATATGCAAAGACTCAGGAATTTATTTCTAGAAATTCAGCTTATAAATTAATGGACCTTCCTTGACCGCAACGACTTGGCCACAGTGATCCATGCAATGGTCACCTCAAGTTTTTACTGTAATGCTCTCTACATGGGGCTGCCCTTGTCACAAATCCGGAAGCTGCAGCTAGTGCAGAATGCTGTGGCCAGGCTTTTGATGGGCCTCCCTAGATGGGAGCACATCCAGCCTGTGCTGAATACATTGCACTGGCTGCCAATAGCATACTGAATTTGCTACAAGGTGCTGGTACTTACCTCTAAAGCCCTATATGGCCAGAGTCCAACATGCCTTTTCCCACATACACCCCAGAGAGCACTGCGGTCGGGGTCTCAGAACCGACTGACCCTCCCGGGCCCTAAGGAGGCCAGGCTCGCCAGGGCATGGGGGTTCTCAGTGGCGGCTCCGTACTGGTGGAATGAGCTCCTGGAAGAGATCAGGGCCCTGCAGGACCCTTTGCAGTTCCACAGGGCTTGCAAGATGGAGCTCTTCCATCAGGCTTTCAACTAGGAACCGCCCTACCAACAACAACAACTAGCCGGGCTCTCAATTTCAACCTCGACAGCGGATCTATTCTACCTAATGACTCAGGAAGACCACTGAGCTAGTGAACTGTGTCTGCAAGTATTTTACAGTAGACCACCTTAAGTAATTGCCACCATCCTGAGGAATTATCATCATCACTATTAGCACTTTATGATTTTATGATTGTAGGATTTTATTGCATTGTGTTTGACTTATTATTATTTTAATGGTATTTATGTGAGCTGCCCTGAGCCTGCTTGTGGGGAGGGCAGGGTACAAATTGAACTAATAAAATTTTAAAAAAAAATTAAAATAACTAGATCACCTTTTTTTGCCAAAGCAATGGGATATGGCCTTAAAATTTTATGTCTGCTCTCTCCATGGATCTTAACTTGAGATTAATTCAGAAAAAAAGCCATGCTTAGGATATACTGGACACCACAGTGATTCTAGCAAAGGACTGAGTAAAATGTCTAACTAGGGATGCCAGCCTCCAGGTAGAGTCTGGGGATCTCCCAGAATTAGAACTCATTTCCAGACCACAAAGATCAGTTCCTGTGAGAATGTCCCAAAAGATATAGTCCACAACAGGTCTCCTTAAGCAGTAAGCCCTTTATTTGTAGAGAAGATCATTGGAGTCAAACACTTCCACTGTTAGTAATACTGGGTTTAGGGATTACAGGTATTGATATACTGGATATGAAATATGTCTTAAGGATATTCCACCAATCACTAGGCAGGATTGTAGGCGCTCAAATATACTGGCCAGAAGTTCCCATAGAAAACACAGGAAAAGGAGTTCCCAGAGAACAATGATGTTGAACACCTCTAAAGTTCAGTTCCCAAGACATGGATAAGAAGAATACAAAATACCGGTGAGTTTGGCTCACACATAACTGCTAGCACTCCTGTTCAAGGACAGGGCAAAAGAGATAACAGGGGAGAAGCAAGTAACTTAGCTGGGCATGCGCAAGCGACGCAAGCAAGCAAGCGAGTGGAGTAGAGCACACATTCCAAAGGAGGGAATCATGGCTCCGTTGAGAACTCCCGGGCGGGACCTGTCACCAATCATGAGGGTAAAACACATGAAAGCCGATAACCTTTTCAGAGATCATGTAAATATACCTTGTAGCAGTCATACAGTTATTGAAAAGAATTCATGGCAGTTAACTGACATTCTGCTCTCTCGATAACAAACTCCCCCCCCCCCCCGATGTTTTAAGGGATACAATTTATGAAAGGCACGAATTTTATCAGGGGCATGAACATGCGATTCCTCCACCCACTCATTTTCCTCAGGACCAAAATGCAACCATTTTATAAGATAGAACAAACGACCCCGTTTCATCTTAGAGTCTAAGATGTAATCAATTTTACAGTGAGGCTGATCATCCTTCATCAGAGGAGGAGGAGAGGAAGAGGAGGGTCTCCATTCGTTCGGTCCAGGATCTTTTTTCAACAGGCTGTAATGGAAAACAGGATGCACAAATTTCAATGATTTCGGCAGTTTTAGTTCAAAAGTCACCTTGTTAAGACACCACACCACTGGGAAAGGTCCCACGTATTTCCAGCCGAGTTTTCAACTGAGTTGCAGACCCGTGATGTTTTTTGTGGACACATAGACAGAGTCACCAGGGGAGAGGTCCCAACTAGGATCCCTCTTCTTGTCAGCATATTTCTTATAATCAGCTTTGGCTTCCTCCAAAGTTTTGGCAATTAACGGCCAAGAGTCTCTTAAAGAGTTCCACCACTGGGCAAACTCGGTGGTCTCTTCTGCTTCCTGAATTAGGTCAGGGAGAGGTACACCTTCAAAAAACCCTACCACCATGAAGGGGGACACTCCAGTGGAAGAATGCACTGCATTATTATAACTGTATTTTGCAAATGGTAAGAGATCTATCCAGTTCTCTTGCTGATAGTTAGTGTAACATCTCAAATATTGCTCCAAGACTTGATTAATTCTTTCAGTCTGTCCATCCGTTTCCGGATGGTAGCCACTGCTTAGAGCTGACTCGATCCCTAGGAAGTGTAAAAGCTCCCGCCAGAAGTTGGCAACGAATTGTATTCTGTGGTCCGAAATTACCTTCTTAGATAAACAATGGAGCCTAAGGACGTGGTTTACAAACACTTTCGCCAGACTCTTTACGGTGGGCAAGTTTTAAAACGGGACAAAATGAGCTTGTTTGGAAAAGGTATCCACAACTATCCAGATCACTGTTTTCCCTTTGCTGGGTGGGAGATCTGTAATGCAATCCATGGAGATGACTTCCCAGGGACGTTTGGGGGTTTCCAATGGTTGGGATTTACTCATGGGATTTACTACTATGGGATTTACTATGGGATTTACTCATTAAACAGGTTTGGCAAGATGAAACATAAGTGGAAACATCCCCCCGCATCTTTGGCCACTAAAATTGCCTTTGCAACAAATTTAATGTCTTTAAAAAATCAAAATGTCCAGACAACTTAGACTCATGAGATGCATACATAATGTCTTTGCGGAGGGCTGTGGGGACCACCAGCTTTTGGTCTTTAAACCAGCACCCTTCGGGGCTTTGTGTTAATGAAGGCAAGGCTTTGAATTCACAAATGTCCTCCTCCGAATATGCATTGACAAACTTAAGAATCCACTCAGACACAGCAGGGTTAACTTGCAGTTTGGTCTGGCTTCTGGTTTGCACGGCACCTCCTAACTGCTCAGGAGTGAACATAGTCTCTATTACCTTGGTTTTTTGGGAGTCATATTGGGGTAAGCGGGAGAGAGCATCAGCAAAGGAGTTGGAATTCCCTGGGAAATGGCGAAGCGTGAAATTGAACTTTGAAAAAAATCAGCCCATCGGAGCTGTTTGGCATTGAGGGAGCGTTGTGTGCGCAAAGCCTCCAGATTTTTATGATCAGTTCGTATCTCATACGGCTGGCACGCTCCCTCTAACCAATGCCTCCAAGTGGTCAAGGCTAGTCGGATTGCAGCGGCTTCTTTATCCCAAACCGCCCAATTCCTCTCCGTCTCCCCAAACTTTTTAGACACATGCCATGGGATGTAGTTTCCCATCCACCCCTTCCTGTAGTATCGCCCCCTCCCCATAGCAACGTCCGAAGCTTCCACCTGAACAACAAATTTCTTAGTCTCATCAGGGTGAGCTAGGATGGGTTCAGAAGTGGAAAGGTGCTTTAACATATCAAACGCTTGTTGACACTCAGGAGTCCAGTTCAAGCGGGCTCCCAGTTTGGCAGCTTCCTGCCCCTTCCCTTTCGTTTTTAACAAGTCTGTAAGTGGCAGGCTATAATGAGCAAAGGTATTGATGAAATTTCTGTAGAAACTGCTGAATCCTAAAAAGCTCTGTAGCTGCCTCCTAGTCCTGGGGACCTCCCAGCCTGCCACAGCTGACACCTTAGCAGGATCCATCTCAAGACCCCTGGGTGAGATTCTGTACCCTAAAAAGTCAATTTCTGTTTTGTGGAAATCACATTTGGACAGTTTGACAAAGAGCTTATTGTCTCGGAGGGTGGTGAGCACTTCTCTCATCAATTTGACATGTGTTTCCATGTCTGGGGAGTACAGTAAGATATCATCAAGATAGCATAAAACTCCTTTGAAGAGATGCTTGTGTAGGACTTCATTTATCAAATTCATAAAAACTCCTGGAGCCCCCTGGAGGCCAAAGGGCATAACTAGGTACTCAAATTGCCCCAGGGAGTATTAAAGGCAGTCTTGTATTCATCCCCCTCCCTAATGCGCACCCTGAAATATGCATCGCGCAAGTCCAGTTTGGAGAAGATTTTCCCTGTACTGGCCTCATTTAGCAAGTTTTTGATTAAGGGGAGGGGGTAGGCATTAGAGGTGGACACAGCATTCAAACCCCTGTAGTCAGTGCACAGCCACAGCCCCCTGTCCTTTTTCTTCCTGAATAGCACCAGGGCTGCAAAGGGGGAGGTGGCTGGCCTGATAAAACCTCGCTCCAAGTTTTTGTCTATGAACTTGCGGAGTTCCACTTTCTCCTGAGGAGACATGGCATACAGTTTCCCTTTGGGCAATTTAAGGCTGGGGAGGAGTTTGATAGCACAATCAGTGTTATGATGGGGGGGGGCAGTTCATCAGCTTCCATCTCCTTGAATACATCTGACAAATCCCGGTAGGCAGCCGGGCGGATTTCCCCACTCCACATCCCAGTGATGGTTTTGACAGGAGGGGGAGACCCAGGTAATCCGTCCCTCACTCCAGTGGATGTAAGAGTCGTGCGCATGCAACCACGGACTGCCCAAGACCATAGGGCATTGCGCATCGGGGGTGACAATAAAAGTTCTTTTCTCCCAATGTTCTCCTGTGCCCATTATAATAGGGTCAGTCTCAAAGGCACAGGGTTCTTTCATTTCGGAGCCATCCATCTGCGTAAAATGCAGTGGCTCCTCCAAAGTACGTACTCCCAGCCCCAACCCATCCACCACTATCAGGCTGATCAGGTCTCTGGCACATCCCGAATCAATAAGGGCTCACACCCAGATTTGGGTGCCTTGCTGGGGGCTGACTACAGTCACCAGTAAGTAAAGAAGGGGCCCCGGAGAGCTCACCATTTGAGGTGCCATGGTAGGGGGGACCTGCTGCGTAGCACCGTTCAGAGCATGTCCTGGTCGTTTCCCTGCAGCTGGACCTCAGCTTCCACCTCCGAGTTCTCCGGGAACTTGGCATCCACAAGTTGAAGCGCTGGCAGCTTGGGAGTGGGTGCCTTTTTTGGTTGCAGACAAGGGGTTGCAGGGAGAGGGGCTCCCCATTTGGAAGAGGCAGCAGGGCATGCCGACGCAAAATGCCCTGCTTCCCCACATCGGGTGCACAATCCCATCTTCATTCGTAGCTCTCGGAGGTCGTGTGCCACTGGCTTGGCCTTTGCCTTGACTGGGGTGGCCAAGGGAGCTGAACTTTTAGGGCTGCTCATTTGATGCCTCATGCGGATTAGAGCAAAACGTGCCTTCGCATCCTCTGCCGCCTGGATCCACCCATTGAGGGTAATCGGGTTAACATTCCTTAGAACAGTCTCATACAGCTCTGCATTCAGACTCCGGGGGTGCTGCTCCACAAAAACCACTTCAGGCCACCCCCAGAGCTTTGCCTCTAACCGCTTAAACGAAGCAGTATACTCGTGCACTGATGCTTTCCCCTGCGAGAGGTTGTGTCCCTGGTTCCGGGCTTTCTCCTCACTCATCCGATCCTCGTACTGCTGGCGGAGCGCCCACATAAACTCCTCCATGCAATCAAGCTCTGGGCCAGGAGGGTTGTGAAGATTCACGTACCAGTTGGCCGCTTCCTCCCAGTCTGGACCCGAGGTATCCCACTAGGTCTCCCTCATCTTGGAAAAGGTGGCCCCAATTCATTCTTTATTGCTACGATCATTTGACCAGAAAATACATAAAACAATTCCATAGTTTACACAATACGGAGAACTTATAAGATGGAACTTGGCCAATAAAACATAGCCCTAGTAAATGTTAAAATTAGATACATATTATAACTATAGACATAAACTATTATGCTGGTTAAAATTGTTAAAATTCACCCTACTCTTCCGTCTAGGTGGCCCCAATTCTGCATACAACGGCCCGCTTTGATTATAAAAAACTGTAGCTTCACGGGGTTTCCATCAAAGGTCACTCCCAGTAATTCGGTGGGCATGGGGCACCTGTGCACGGGAGGGGCAGGTCCAGGCCCCGGCGGTGCAGGAGGTTGAACTGGGGGTTGAGCTGGAGGTTGAATTGGAGGCTGCACAGGCGGCTGCACCATGACCAGCTGTGCCCCTGCCCCTCCAGCCGCCCCAGCTAGCTGGTCTCAGAGTACCTGGGCCACCACATTCGGTAGGTCCATCATTAACACCGTCATCTCCCGCTTGAGCCACCACTGGATCGTGTCAAACCGACGATCCATCTGTGTCCACATCTCCGCTGCCTGGGAAGCCTCTGCGGCACTCCACTCTGCACCTCGAATGATTGATGACCTGGTCCCCCGCTTCCACCTTGGGGACCAGGTTTCTGCAGCCGATGTCCCAAACTGGGCCCAGGACTGGGTCCCTCCGCTCCAACAGGGCTGAACGTTTACCCCCCCCCCCCCCCCCCAGTGCTGGCCAGCTGCACCGGCGCCTCTTCGGAGGTAACTGGAACTTCTGAGTCGGTAACAGGGATCTCAGCGCCATTGCTATCCATAGTGGGGTGATGGACTGTTTCCCAAAAAGGGATTACTAACAGTCTGTGAGAATGTCCCAAAAGATATAGTCCACAACAGGTCTCCTTAAGCAGTAAGCCCTTTATTTGTAGAGAAGATCATTGAAGTCAAACGCTTCCACTGTTAATAATACTGGGTTTAGGGATTATAAGTATTGATATACTGGATATGAAATATGGCTTAAGGATATTCTACCAATCACTAGGCAGGATTTTAGGTGCTCAAATATACTGGCCAGAAGTTCCCATAGAAAATGCGGGAAAGAGTTCCCAGAGAATAATAATGTTGAACATCTCTAAAGTTCAGTTCCCAAGACATGGATAAGAAGAATACAAAATACCGGTGAGTTTGGCTCACACATAACTGCTAGCACTCCTGTTCAAGGACAGGGCAAAAGAGATAACAGGGGAGAAGCAAGTAACTTAGCCGGGCATGCGCAAGCGAAGCAAGCAAGCGGAGTAGAGCACACATTCCAGAGGAGGGAGTCATGGCTCCGTTGAGAACTCCCGGGTGGGACCTGTCACCAATCATGAGGGTAAAACACATGAAAGCCGATAACCTTTTCAGAGATCATGTAAATATACCTTGTAGCAGTCATACAGTTATTGAAAAGAATTCATGGCAGTTAACTGACAGTTCCCCTGGTAGTTTAGTTTATTGCTATTACAGTCCTTAGACCAAATATGCTTACAGACAGACAGACAGACAGACAGACACACACACACACTACAAATATATTACAGAAATTAAAAGCTATTATAAAAATTTAAAATATGAAGATAAAATGCTTCTAAATAAAACATTTCCAAAGATTAGAAGCTAGTATAGAAATTACACTTGCCTCTAACTGCTGAGCAATTTCCATTATCTGAGTATCACCTACAAAACCTGGTTACTTGATGAGTGATCTTGGGATGTTTGTCAATCAGAAGAAATTCAAGTTTGTTTTTTTCTGGCAGACCCAAGATTCTTCCTATCAGAGGGGTGATAATCTCTCTACGTGCCACCTCATAGTGTGGGCATTTGAAGAACATTTTCTATAGTCTCTATCTCTCTAAGGAGGCAGGTACAAAGTCTTTCCACATAAGGAATGTTCTTATATTTCCCATCAAGTACAGCAGAAGGGACGGCAGAGCATCTTGCTAAGGAAAAGGCCCTTTTTCCTCCAATGACGTTAAGCGGGGGTCATTTTGAAAAAAAAGGTGCAGGAACTCATTAGCATTACTCATTAGCACAACTAATAACTAAGGCGGGGGGGGGCTCTCTCCATGCCTTCCCCAGCTTGCCCACTTTGGCGGGTGGGTCGGGGAAGGCACGAGGATGCATTTAAATCCCTCCCCACTCTTTCAAGGGCCTTCCCTGACTCGCCCGTCTCTTCTAGCACTGGGAGCGGGGGGCAGGGCTTCCCACCACCGCCATTTGTGCCCTGTGTCCTGGGCTGCTGAAATGCTGCTTCAGCTCCTTCCGGCTCCAAATGACCCCTGATGTTAAGTAATCTGCTGGTTCCTGTATTTTTAATACTTGCCCTCATAATATTTTGAATGCTGGCAATATCAGTTTGACGTTCGATGTCCTCAATTCTTTGCTTCACTAATTTTTTTGCCTGTTCCATTCTGCATAACAGAAGCACCTGAGGGGAAAGACCAATTCTGAAAAGGTAGCTTTGAACTGCTTTGCACCAGTTTGACTGGAAATTATCAATGTAAATCAGAGGGAGTAGACCTTGTGGGCTAAGCTGTCCCTTTAGCCATGTGTAAACAGATAGGATACTAACCCACACCTCAACTTTTAAACAACCTGTCTCTAATCTTACCCTGGCATTTGACACACATTTGGGGACCAGTAGGATAGTTCTTAAAAATTTAGATTGAACTCTTTCTTGGGGGTTGAAGTGAGAGCTGGGTGGCCCCAGAAATGAGCAATATAACAATTGTGCTAGCGTCTTGGCTTTGTATAATTTCAGAACGGCAGGAACATAAGACCCCCCTTGTGAATGATGGAATTTTACAATACCATTTGCAGATCTTTCACCTTGGTCCGCAGCATAATTGCTGTGATGAAATCTAGAGCCTGTTGCCTGTAAAACTACCCCAAGATATTTAAAGTTGGTCACTTGATCAATATGCTGGCCAGTGATCATCCAAGTCTGATTCCTCTGTCTGGGCCCAAAAGCAACCATCTTGGGTTTTTGATAGTTAATTTTGAGAGACTCTGCTCCACAATATGAGAAGAGCTTCTGAGGGTGCTTCGTAGCCTTCAGGTGTTCTGGAGAGTAGCACCGTGTTGCCTGCATATAACAACACTCAAATCATTCTGTTGGCAAGTCTAGGGAGATGAAGTTCAGAAGGACTGAGCCAGTTGGGTAGGTTATTTATATAATAAATGAATAGGGCCAATGCTAGGAGACAGCTCTGCCTGACCCCTCTAAAGGTCTGAATAGAATCAGTAGGATGTCCTTGTCTACTGCATCTGACCCTCAAAAGTTTGTTCATGTAAAGCCCTTATGAGATATAAAAGTCGTCTGTCAATGGATGAATTTGTTAATTTATCCCATAATTGCACTCTGGATATAGAGTCAAATGTGGATTTAAAATCCACAAAAGCTGCATAGAGAGAGGTTGCTCCTTTAGAAGAGCAGGGCTATTTTGGAGCAGGAATGCACAGGAATGGAGTTTCGGCTGGCTTCTGAGATGGCCACACCTACAGCCTTCCCACCTCGGGTTCCCCAGGTGCCTCACAAGCCGTGGGGTGCCTGGGGAAGCTGATCCAGAAACTGCCTTCCTTCCCTCAGGTTCCGTATGAGCCCTGCAAGCCACGGGGCACCTGGGGAAGCCGATCCTGGGAGGGAGCTGAGCTGTCAGGGGGTGTGGCCTAAGATGCTAATGAGTTCCCGCTGTTGGGTGTGGCCTATTATGCTAATGAGTTCCTGCTGGGCTTTTTCTACAAAAAAAGCCCTGTAGAAGAGTACTTCTCAAATAAGGTGCTGAATAATCAGACATTGTAGCTCTCCCTGACCTGAAACTTGGCTTTTCTGGGTCAAACCAGTCCAATAATTTGTCCAAAAGATACCATGCATATAGCTTGCTTATAATATTTAGCAAGCTAATCAGCCTGTAATTTGATGGATCCTCCCTTTTACCTTTTTTATAGAATGGTACTATTGTAGCCAATCTCCATGATTTTGGAATACAGCCTGTGTCATCAATGTACGTAAAGACGGAGGCCAAGAAAGAGGCCTTATTCGATTAATCCTTATTCTCTTTCAGTAATTCAGGGGGGACACCATCATAGCTGGGCGCTTTAGCATTTTTCAACTGGTCGATATGAGATTTAATCTCATCGTGGGTTACAGGAGACCATTTAGGAATATTTTCTAGTTCTATAGAGGAAAGGGGCTGATTTGCATGCTTATACTATTCTGTAAAAAAGAGGCCCATCTGTCTGGCGGTATACATGAGGATATTGAAGTTTAGGGCCTGAGAGTCTGCCTGAGATTAGTTTCCAAAAAAGGGATGAATTTCTGTCTTTAGCTGCTTCAGTCAATTTTCCCCAAAGTCCCCAATTTTCCCAAAGTTCTCTTGCTACTTTGGATCAGCGACTTATATTTTTTCTGTTGTAGCAATTTTGAGAAGGCTTCACCTTTAGCATGGCCTTCTGATGTCAGATATTGTTGTTATCTCCAGTTTAATAATTTTTTTTGCCTTCCTACAATTCTGATTAAACCATAGTTTGGAATGATTACTAAAATGTTGGGGTTTATCATTAAACAGATGGACTAGATATAGATTTAGCTTTTGAATAAACTTTTCATAAAACAGAGAAGAAAAACGGATTGGATTTATATCCCGCCCTTCACTCACTTGGAGACTCAGAGCAGTTTAAAAACACCAAACTGGCTCTCAGTGGATACAGGATTAGTATCTACCATATGACTGTTAGCCGAATTGCTTTAATTTAAGATGAGCAATTGGCAAAATACCGGGTTCTTGCCAACTATACCAGGGTCCCACCCCTCCCGGGAGTTCTCCAGGAAAAAGGCACGTGAGGCAGACGGCAAATTAATGCGGTTTACTGAATGATGTTGTTCAAGCACACAAAACCAGAATCACACACACATGCACACAGACCTAAGGAAACTTAGATAGATAAAGCACAGTTGCAATTTGCAGGGAACATTGTTTGGGTAATACTGTACCTATCCTGAAGAGGAGTTGTCCGCTCGAAGGAAGAATTGGATGGGGAGAGAAAAATAGAAAAATGGGGCACGTGGCTTGAACCAGCAAGGCCATGTGGTCTCTCTGGTCGTGACTCAGAGGTTAAAGATGGAGGCAAGGGTGTTTGGATAGGAAGCTGGACATAAGGGGTAGCAAAGCAGATAGGGGACGATGGCTCAAGAGACCGATTGCCTCTGTGCAGGGTCTTTTATTAGGTGGTCTTGGGGGGCAGGCAGCGCTAACCACATCCCACTAACACACCTACTAGGCGGTCCGTCCCTTCTGACCCTATCATAGGTTAAAGGTAAAAAGGAGGAGAGGCTGGGGGGTGGTCAGTATTGAGAAACTGAAACTAAACAGGAACCTGACACCTGGGCAAAGTCCGATGACTCACTGGATCGCCTCTATTGTCCGTTGATGGCCCTAGCCGGCTGGCTGATGGCCCGACCATTAGTTGCCAGGTAACCTCGTTAGCATAATCCTTGCAGGTATGTTGGAGGGGGCAGGGGTTGACCAGCGTGGTGTGACAGAAAAGAAACCTCATGGCAGAAGGAGTCTTTGTCTCTGTCTGGGTGAACTATAGAGGTTGCCAGCCCCCAGGACTAGACTGGAGCTTTTCCCAGCAATGGAGAATGCCTGTAGTCCCCACAGCATAGCAACATAAGTTCAAGCTTATGAATATTACAATCCATAAGAGCATTAGCAGTGCCTTGCTGGCCAACAATTCCCCCCCTTGGGTCTCTGAAAGCGTCAGATGAAAGGGTCCCAAACAAAACAGGAGCTGGAACATGATGCTGGCAAGTCTGGAGTCTCAGTCGACCGTCGTCTGGAAACCGTCTGGGTATTGAAGACCCAGGTGTTACTACACTAGCAAGGGGCGGACTTAAAAAGAAACGTACAAAAAAACTAACCTACTGAAAATGCCAAATTACCTTAGAGCGAACACTGAACTCCAGGGCAGGTAGGTATGACCACGGAAGGGACGCACATCTAAGAAGATATTTAACTCAATAAAGAAAAGCATTCCTATCAAAATCCTTCTATGGAAAGAGGGCTTAAAACAGCCCGAAGACTCGTACTAAAAATTCCTTATAAAAATATTCTTATTCTTACATAAATATAAATATATATCTATAGATCGAACACACACACACAAACACACCATTACAAATCCATAAGGAAATAAGAGTGTTACAAACAGTTCTTCGTCCTTCCCTCCTGCACACCATGGCTTGGGTGCTGGAACGTGACTTCTGGTGTTGTAAAACAGGAGGGAGGCGTGCTTTACATAGTATCTAAATTCAACACCAGGACTCGTGAGTCTTCGGCTCTTCGGAGGCCTCGCGCGGGCCCCAATCGTTTTCTCATAATGCTCTCGGCTGTGCCCGTCACTTCTTGGCTTGAACACGAGTCAATTCGGCCGGAAAGGAGGAGACCGGTTTGCATATCAGGGAGTCTCCCCCCTTGTCCCCTAAAGCATTGTGGGCACATATTATTCAGAAAGGAAAAAAAAAGGTTAATAATTTGTTAACCATAAAAGAGATACAGAAAGGAAAGCAAAATAGTTAATGCATATTAAATCAAATGGCTAAGTCTAAGTAATATTTTAAAACACATAGCTATTAACCAAAGCAGAATGGGAAAAAGCAAGGCCATACTAGTTGGATACTAGTATGTAACTGCTTGAGATGCAGTAATGATGCTTGAGTGCAGAGGCTGAAGACATCATTGGAATACCTGGGACATCACAAATGAATGAAGGTATATCATCAGACAAATCATGTTAGCAAGTATGGGCAATTCATATTTGCAACAAGGCATTAATTAGTTTCACTCAGGCAGGGGCAGTCCCTGTCTGTCACAGAACAACAGGAGTATACATGATGTTGAAGTCTTCCACCCTTGAAGTCCATTGTACAGTCCATGGGTTCCTATATATGCAAAACTTCTGAGAACTTGAAGAGCACAATGGGGCAGCAGAAATATATATATGAGAACAAATCAAATGCATCACCTTAGCATACACAGAAGGAAAAAAAACTTAATGATTAGTAGCACATACTAGATCATAGAAAATACAGACAAAAGCATTACTGCAACACAGAATTGAAGGATTGGGATATGACACCCAATCACCCATTGGAACACAATCCATAAGAGCACTGGCAGTGCCTTGCTGGCCAACATGACTTCCTAAGGAATTATATGGATCCATTAGATTCTCCTGTATTAAGATAATCTTTTAGGCAGGGGTCCATTGGAGCGGGAGCGCACAGGAGCACAGCTCCGGGAGTGAGGAGCCCAGGGGGCGGGCACATGACCAAGCCCTACCCCCTCCTCAGCTTCCCTGAGCAGTGCAGAGGCACAGCGCCCTGGGGAAAGCCCTGCTAGGGTCTTTATTGTTTTTAATGTTTTGTTTTAATATTGATAATTTTATCATTGTTCCTTTTATGACTGTGTGCTGCTTTTCCAGAGACTTGCTCAGGGTGGCATATAAATTTTCTAAGTATACCATTTTTTATCTGGGCACATGGCACATAAGTACTGGAGAAATTTCACCAACCCTTCAGCAGCTCCCACCCCATCAGTTTGGTGTAGTGGTCAGGAGTTGAACTCTAATCTGGGAGAACCGGGTTTGATTCCCCACTCCTCCACGTGCAGCTGCTGGTGTGACTTTGGGCCAGTCACAAGTTCTCTCAGAGCTGTTCTCTCATGGGCAGTTCTCAAAAGACCTCTCTCAGCCCCACCTACCTCACAGGGTGTCTTGTTGTGGGGAGAGGAAGGGAAAGAGATGGGTAGTGCACATGTCTTGGGTATCTCAAGTCTACTTGAAACCTGGTGGTTTCAAGGGAGCAGGAAGAGAATGAGGGTGTGTTCTTTACGCTTATTTTTATTGCACAAAGTATTGGGTGGGGAAGGGAATGGAGGAAGAGCAGGTCAGTTTCACTCACCTGTGGAGTGGAGCCTGAGGGGTGGGTGTTGTCTTCTGACACACTTCCGGTATGTTAGGGGGTATGGAATATGCAAATGAGTTATGCTAATGAGCTCCTGCACCTCTTTTTCTACGAAATGACCCCTGCTTTTAGGCTTTGTGCCAACTTGGAGGACCATCTTACTTGGCATCCACCTCTCTCTAGGGGTGCAATTGCAGCAGGGTATCTATCTTCCAGATGTAAATTCCTAGGATCTCAGGAATAGGGGGAAATTATCGCCCGCCAAATATGGCATCACTTTAAAAATCCCAACCATGAAGAGAAGGGCTTAATCGACCAAGATATAGGTCAATAGTGCTGGCTTTTGCCTCTACCATAAACGTAAATTTGCCCTAGTTTCCCTGGTGAAAATGGATGCTTTGGAGGGTGGACTCTATGGAATAGTACCTTACTGAGGTTCCTGTCCTCTCTAGGTTCCACCCCCATATATCCAGGAATTTCCCAACCTGAAGCTGGCAACTTTACCCCATACCCCCGTGCCAGTGACTGGAAAGACCTGGCAACTCTGTGTGAACAGTTGGCATTGTAACTCACAGGATGTGTCCCTTAAATATACGCTTTGGGTGTGTCCGGTCATTCGGTTTTTCTGGGAATGAATTATTACTCATAAATTTTGTATCAGAAATTTTTGTATCACTGATTTTTGAGGATGCTTATGTACTTTTAAACTATCTGCCCATCTCTTGGAAGCTAACCGATGGTCAGTGAAAATGGACCCTCCATGCCCTTACTACAGCTAAAAGACTCGCATTACAGCAATGGAAAGCTGAAAGCCCACCACTGGTAAATCAATGGACTTAAGGACCTTAAAACTCCCTCAATATTTGTCTGCATGGCATATAGGCAACAACTGCACATGGACTTACTTTTAGATAATTGGAAACCATTTATGGAAACTTATGTGTAGATCCGCCACCACAGTTGTTATATTTTTGTCTTTACTTTATGCATATCTTTTCTTTTTTAACTTTTAAGTCCCCCCCTTGTGTTTTTTTAAAGAAAGAAATTAAAAAATACTGCATTTATACACACACACATACAACAGGTATGGTTTTGTACATATATACATTTTTTGTATGTGCATTTAAATGTATAATTTTTCCATAAAAAATATATTTAAAATATATGTATTTGAAAATTAAAAAAATAAATTTTATTTTAAAATTAAATTGTATATTTGCAGAGTCAAAATGTATTTCTATTCGTGTATACGTACACAAACTATATAATAATTCAGATTTTGTGCCCGATGTTTTTGACTCCGTTACACATGCACACTAAGCATAAGGAAGGCAGCAGAGGAGGCGACAGGCTCAGAGAGGGGATTGTTCTGAACCTTCTTCCCTGCTGCCCAACAGCAGCATTGCCTGCTCCTGGCCCCTGAACTTTTCAGTGAAAAGATACTGACAAAGCAGAAAGGTGAAATAAACATAGACAGATGAGAGGGAAGAAAGAAAAGGAATATGAATAAAAGAAGAAAGGGCTAGGAAGATTGGAAAAAATTAGAAAGAAAAAGCAAATGGGAAACAAGAAAAGCATAACTGATGTGTTGATACTCTCACCCCCCAATTCTGGTGAGCAGGATTTTGCCCTCAGTGACCAATTGTGGAGGGGCTAGAAAGCAAACAGGTCAAACCCTCTGTCAAAGGATAAATGGACACAAATCTGACATCAAGAATCACAAAACTAAGAAACCCATAGAACATTTCAATCTTCAATGGGGGACCTCAAAGTAACTGTTTTATTTCAAAGGAACTTCAGAAACAGACTAGAATGGGAGATTGCTGAGTTTTATTGCAACTCTTAGGAAAGTGGAACCCCCAAGGCTTAACAGAGATATTAGTTTCTTATCTCATTACACAGGCTAAGGTCATTCAGTTCTTGCATCTGTTTGTAAACTCCTTTATTATACTATGCTAATTTGCTATTTGCTGATCTTACCAATTGCCTTCATCCAGTCTTAACTATATTTACTGCTCAGTTACTTATGCAATCTTGACTGTAATTGGCCCTTCCTGGCAACAACATCCTCACTCTCTACCTATATGTAATGGGTGGTGACTCCTGTTTCAATGTATCTGAAGAAGTGTGCATGCACACACAAGCTTACACCCAGAAGAACACTTTGTTGGTCTTAAAGGTGCCCCTGGATTCAAACTTTGTTCTGTGGAAGGTTTTGTTTATATGTCCCACTATGATGGTGAATGGAAGCTCTTCACAAAATAGTTGCTTAAAGACCACACAGTTGTTGCCTGTAACAAAGAGCTCATGTACTATTGACAACATTGTCTGCAGTCACGTCCAGGGCACACTTTTAATGATATCAGTATATATTTCTTACTGCAGCTTGGTGCCTCTTGACTACCTAGTTTAGTCAGCAAAGCATTGTGCTCTGTCAGGCCTGGCTGAGGCCTGGCCACTCCCCGGGAGTCCTCTTAAGGCCTAGGTTATAAAGTGGACGTTGCGGATTCCCAGTCAAAGGTTAGGACTCTTCGTCAAGGGATGGTTCTCCAAGACAAAGCATCAAACTGATACTGTCCAATAGGAACAAAGCCCCAAGGATGCTGGGAATTGTAGTACAGCACAACAGGCTTGGCCCACACAGCAGCACCTGGTTACAAGTGAGGGAAGAGAGAACTGCTGGAGACCAAGGAGCTGCAGAAAGGGCTGGAAGAGGAACATCATGCGTGACTTGCCAAGCAGCCTTCTGGGAGGAAGAGGCCTAACAAAGCAATCCACCCTAAGGGCTTTGATTTTAATACTTTTACACCGGAGTCGTTCTGCATGGACCTGCAGTGTAACAGAGCTGCAAGGGCTTGATTTCAAACGAAGGGCTGAGAAGAACAGCAGCTGCGGGAGACAAAACCTTTGACATGCTCGGCCTGACGTTCGGGGGGTTGCTAGGGCACCATCATGTCCTCTTCTTCTGTGTTGGTTTTGTCCAGCTGCATAATGGTTGTATAATTACATAGTCTGGTGCTGCATATGGGAGCTGCCTTCCTCAAATGGCAATGACTGTTTCTGCACTGGAGAAAAAATTGTAATGCTTCCCCCTCAACCCCCCCCCAAAGCCGCGCCCCAAACTCTTGAAACTGGAAGGGAGACACGAAGGCGACCTCCCCCCCCCCCCCCCCCCCCGCGAAGGCCGCCCCGCGTCCTTTTCTGGCCCTCCCAGGGTGCCTCGCGGCGGGCGGCCCCTGCTCAGCCCCTGCGGCCTGCTTTCCCGGCATGCCGCGCGGCCTTGCCTCAGCCTGACCAGCAGCAGCAGCAGGAGGCGGTGGAGGCGGGGCTGCCGCTGTCGTCGTTGTCGTCGCCTGGCTGGCTGGCTCGCTCCCCCCCCCCCCCCCGCCCTTCCCGTCTGAGACAGCGAGAGCCGCCGCCGCGCCTGAGGAGGCGGAAAAGAAGGCGCCGCCAGCTGAGGGGGAACGACCGACTCTGACCGGCCGCCTCCTCCCCGTCCTCGCCGTCGGCCTCTCCGCTATTATTTTCCCGCCTCCTCTCCCACCTCCTCCCCCCCGTCCCCCTCCGCCCCCAGCCCGCGCCGCTTCCCCGGCCGGCCATGCCGTCTCGGGCAAGGTAATGAGCCGCAGAGCCCCGGGGTCTCGGCTGAGCGGCACCGCCATCACCACCACCACCGCCTCCTCCTCCTCCTCCTCGTCCGGCGCCAGGCAGCACTATCACCCGCGGAGCTGGAATGACTGGCAACCCAGGTGGGCGGCGGATGCGGGGATCTCTCCCCCCCCCCCCATCTCTCTCGGCCGGGGCGCGGCCTGTAAGCCCGGGAAGGTCTCTCTCCTGGGGGGGGGGGGGCGGGGGGGGGGCGGGAGAGAGAGGCAGAGGCTGCTGCTGCTGCTGCTGTTCCCCGTAGCGAGGATGGGGCGGAGGTGCCTCTGCTGCTGGCTCCCATTCCGGCTTCTCCCCCCCCCCCCCCCCGGGGCCTAGTGCGGAAGGAGCGCGCGTGTGCTGGAGGGGGGCGTGCGTGCGTGTGTTTTTTGAGGGGGGGAGGTAGAAAAAGGAGGAAACGCCCACTTTGTTTTCTCCGCTCACTTTCACTATCGTAGAGGAGGCCCTTCCGAGTGTGTGTTTGTCGTGCTGCGGCCTAGCAGGAGAGGAAGAGGTGGTGTCAAAACCATCCCTCCTCTGCCTCTTCCTCTCCCCCCCCCCCCCCCCCCGATTCTCGGATGATTTTGGAGGCTTGATTTTTAAAAAAACCAAGCAAGCAAGCTTCAGCTGAGGTTGTGATGAGGCTTGAGCATAGAGTGGGGAATGAGTGGCGGGTCTCTTACCCCCCCCCCCCTTTCTCCCTGCCTTTTCATTTCTCAGGTCTTTGCTGAGACTGTGTGGTTCTGGATATGTGTGTGTGTGCCTGTGCTCAAGTTCTCTTTAGTTATCACAAGATAATGGATATATAAGTCAGGAAAATTTCCACCATATTTACTTCAAGGGAGAGATTTTGTGAGATGTATCCTACTTGTTGGGTAGTGGTGGGGGAAAGTGGGCCTTGTGTTGGGGTGGAGAATAAATTTTTTTTAGGGGGCATGAATAAACAGGAGCCTCATGATGCCTTAAAGATGAACTTATTTTGGTATTGGCTTTTATGGGTAAAGCTGACTGTATTTATTTAGATGTTTATATTTGCCTTTTCTCCCAGTTGGGAGCGTAGTTCTCCCCTCTCACATTTTATCATCACCACATGAGACAGGTTAGGCTACTGGAGAGTGACTGGCCCAAGGTCACCCAGTGAGCTTCCATGACAGAGTGCCCATTTGAATCTGGGTTTCCTGCATCCTGGTTTGGCACTCCATCCAGTACAGCACACTGGCTATCAGCTGCTGCTTCGCACGAACAAAACTGTGCTCCAGCATCAACGCTTGTAGCCTGTAGCCCACATCTTCACATGCAGTGGAGTCTTGTGGCACTGCAGAGACAGAATTATATTTCGTTATCAACTTTTGACAGCTAGAGGCTACTTCTTCAGATTCTCTGAGTGGATCCTTGCTCTGTGGCACTTTATGTATTCACTTGTATGTTCATTTTACTGAAGCATCTGAAGAAGGGGCTGTAGTCCATGACAGCTTGTACTGGAAGAAAATCTTCTTCGGCTTTAAGGGTTCCACTAGAGCAGGGGTGGGCAAACTTGCTCAGCGTAAGAGCCACCTAGAACAGGGGTGGCCAAACTTGCTTAACGTAAGAGCCACATAGAATAAACATCAGATGTTTGAGAGCCACAAGACATAAACAAATATTACCTGCTTTTATTGGAAAATAAGCAAATTTGCTTTTTATTAACATTAAATGAGACTGCCAAAAATAATAGCAAAAAGGGGTAAAAGCAGATATTGATAATGATATTAATTTGTCCAATGATATTTGTTTGCTAATGGTATTTAGCTTCCCCAGCTGCCCTGCCGGGAGCCACATAATATATGTGAAAGAGCCGCATGCGGCTCTCGAGCCACAGTTTGCCCACCCCTGCACTAGAGTTTGTGCGAAGAAGATTGATTGCATCTAAAAAAGTGGACTCTGTCTAGTTCACGGAAGGTTATGCTGGATAAAAGGTTCTTACTCTTGAAGGATGCCACAAGGCTCCTGTTTGTTTCTGCTGCAACAGATGAATGTGGCAACCAATGCTCCCTCTAAGCTGTGGAGTCTTGTGAGCAAAAATTCTACTTTGTGAGCTACTGGCATTAAAGTTGTGAGTGAGCGATTTGGCTGCAGCATAAATTAGTTTGCTCTGGAGCCGTCTTTCCTGAGCTAAGACAAAAATGTGTGAGCCGGAGGCTAAAAAACTGTGAGCTAGCTCACACTAACTGAGCTTACAGGGAGCACTGGTGGCAATCCCTCTGAAGTTACAGAGAGCTGGTATAGAGGGAGAAAAGGCAATGGCATCATTTGTGAGGGAATGATGTAGGGCAAGAGATATGGAGGAGAACTTCAAGGTTTTAAAGTCTAGTTAATGTGAGCAGCCAGGAGCCTTAAAGCATTTGCTCCAACCTCTTCCCTGGCAGTGTCTGTTCTTAATGTCATAGATTTCTCTTTGGCATTTTAGATTAATTTCACTTCATTGTCAGCCGCTGTCATCTGCTGGGACAGTCTCACAGGACCTTTGAATAGCAACTTTGTTGCCTGACTGATAACTTGTTAACTTTTCCAGAAGGGAGGAAGTCTAAGTTGGTGTCAAGACTCTGGGAAGGGTCCTGTGGCTTGTGAAGTGGTTTGTAGTCTTGGCATGTTCAGTTGCCAACTAATTGAAAAAGCAGAGTTTGAAACAAGGTATGGCCTTTTTGGGGGAATTAAGGTGCTGATGTGTTTTGCATTGAATGATTTTTGTTTCAGGTTTGTTACCAAACAAATGTAGCTTTACTGGCTTGTAGGATTTTTTGGTTTCCTCTTATTTTAAAAAAAGTTTTAACGTGATAGCTATTCTAAATCCTTAAATATTCTGTGCAAACTTTTAAACAAGTTAAAACACACTTAAAGGTGCATAGAAGTGTATATTAGTACTCTAAGTATGCATCAGTGTTAAGGGAGCTGACATCCGCATGTCTTAAACTTTGTGCATAGTGATGATTGTGTGGATTCCCTGCCCCAAATTAATGCTCATGAAATAAAGCCTCCCAGTTGGTCATCAATATTTATATTGAGGGGAAGTGCCAAGTATCTCTCTTAAATAGCATGTCACTTAAAATGATTGTGGTTGAGATCTAGATAATTATTTTTGAATGTATGTAGGGGTTGGGACCAGGGACCAGGGTTTCCTCTAAGCTTAGTTAGTGTGAGCTAGCTCACAGTTTTTTAGCCTCCTGCTCACACATTTTTGTCTTAGCTTAGGAAAGATGGCTCCAGAGCAAACTCATTTCTGCAGTAGCCAAATTACTTGCTCACAATTTTAATGCCAGTAGCTCACAAAGTAGAATTTTTGTTCACAGGACTCCATAGCTTAAAGGGAGCATTGGTTGGGATGTCCCCAGTGTGATTTTTGATTATTTTTTCTTTGAGGAGCAAATCCTCCCTCATTGCACCACCGTCTCCTTTTGGATGTCTCCTCCGTTTTGAAAATGGCTTGCCATGTGTAGTGGTGTGTGCATATGTTTTGGGGCAAAAATTTCAAGCCTGAAGTACCACTGTCTGGGTGGAATGTAGTTGTATGTTTCTTTTGGTCTGGGTCCCTATTTCCCTACATTAATGCTTATTTAGCAGTAAAAAAATTAAATGTTTATTTATTTATTTATTGGGATTTTTATCCCACCCTCCTCGCTATTTACATTGGGCTCAGGGCGGCTACCAACCAGTTTAAACAGTACAATAAATACATACATATCATAAAAACCCCAATCATAAAAACACTGCTAAACAAAACTAAAATACTGAATATCCAAAACAAAGAACAAGAAGGTGAACTACATTATCATACCCATGTCAGTCTGCCGGCACACCATCTTCCCGATTGGTGTCAAGTGGCGGCGATTGATGTCAAAGTCAGTGTTAATTAGGCAAGGGTCAGAATTACAAAGCTGGGGAGGCCCCTACTTTTTAGCCTCCGGCTCAGACATTTTTGTCTTAGCTTAGAAAAGATGGCTCCAGAACAAATTCAGTAGTGGGAAACAATGCGGTGTTTTGGAAGGGGGTGTGCTGTTCATCTAAGTGAAAATGCTGTGGACTAAGAGACTTGCAAGACTTAGTTTTGAGCTTTTTGTTATAGATCCCATTAAGACTTCAACATTAATGGAATCTATAACAAAAAGCCCAAAACCGTACATTATTTAGGACTGATGTAATTTAAGATTTAGAAGAAGGTTGATTTTATACCCTGCTCTTCACTACCTGAAGGAGTCTCAAGAGTGGCTTAAAATCGCCTTCCCTTCCTCTTCCCATAATGGACATCCTGTGAGATAGGTGGGGCTGAGAGAGTTCTGAGAGAATTGTGATTGACCCAGGGTCACCCAGCTGGTTTAATGTGGAGGAATGGGGAATCAAACCCAGTTCTCCAGAATAGAGACCACCACTCTTAACCACTACACCAAACTGGCTATAGAGATTCTGCCTTCTGAAGGCAAATAAATTTATCCAAGCTGTGTCTTTTGTTCATGAAGTATGTGTTCCATCAATCAAATCAGCACACATAGCACCAAGCTCTCTAAAATAGGGCATACCCTTTTAATACAGTATTTACAGTACAGTTCTCTGCATACTCAAATTAAGTCATACTGAGTTCCTTGCGATTCTAGCCTTGGAGTAAAATTTCTTGAGCATGAAAGCAATGTGAAATTGTGGAAACCTGTTACTGTATGTAGTACAGGAATCTCTGAGAGTTCTGAAGTTGTTGTTAGAGCCAGCTTGCTAATTGCTAAACCACAACAGAAAGGCAGGTAGGTGTTAGGTTGTATTCTCTTTTAACAATGGAGAGGTTGGAAAATGTTATCTCATTTGTTTCTATAAATCAGTTACAAGTTGCTTGTGCTGTATCAATGTAGTAGTACTGACATCATGAAAGCGTGTGTGAGAATCACAAATGTGCATGTCAAGAGTTTTGAGTGGTTCAGAATTAACGTTGTCCCTTTAATACGTAAACAGTGCAACTCTCAGATTAGTGGGGTGTGTATAAATACTGGCCTTACAAATGCAATACATGCTGCACTTACCATATTTACTCAAAAAGATGACCCCCTTTAAAAAAGATGACCACCTTTAAAATGTTATATACACAAAAAAGTTATTATTGAACATAACTGTAATTTAAGATGGCCTTCTCCTTTTGATAGCATACCTGGGGGGGCGGGGGGACCCAGACTTGCATTTAAGTAAATATTGTAACCTGTAGTGCTGCTGTACAAATCCTGTAAAATAAGTGCATGTGTAAAATGAAGAGAGGATACACAAATGTGCATCTGAAACAGCTTAATCTCTGTGTACATCAGATGTGAAGTTTGTAGTGATTTTATAAATAAGGCTGCAACAACCCATGCTTAACCGCTGCAAATGATAAAATGTTTAAGATAATTTCCAACCTTTCCTTGGTAATAATTAGAATTGCCATCTCTTTGTTCATCTTTGCTTTACAGCATGTACAGCGAGAAAGCCTCATCTGCTAACTTTGAGTGTGTGTTCAGATGTTGTCAGAGGTTCAGGAGCAGAGCCAGCGGGAAAAAATAAAAGTGAGCAACCTTGCCAGCAGCATGCCTCATTGGAAAGTTAAACAGACCCCATTACTTCTCTCTGACACCATGTGTTCCTCCTGATTCTAGTCCAGTGTGACTCCTTCTGACTTACGCACTTAGGCCCTTAAAACTAGCCTTGCACCTTCTGGAGTCCTCTGTGCCTGCTTCTTTCATTGATGGCATGCAAGTGTCTTCCATCTGTCAAATTAGATGGTGCACCTGTTGGCTCTTCAAACAGCTTTTCCCTCAGTTTTTTAAAAAACTTATTTCATAAGCCAGACTGTGAGAAGCGTGCTTGCTAACCGTAGCGTTTGTTAGTTAACGCATCTTTCCTGATATGCTTTGAACCAGTGGTTTTGCTAGAGAATCTTAAAGTTGTAGTTCTACAGTACTTAATAGTTTTCTTGACACGTGCTACTTTTTTGGTGGTGGTGGTAAGTGCTGTCAAGTTGCATTTCACTAACGGTGACACTGTAGAGTTTCATGGCAAGAGACATTGAGAGGTGGTTTGCTTTTGCATAGCAATCCTGGACTTCCTTTGTGGTTTCCCATCCAGCAACTAACCAGGGCTGACCCTGCTTAGCTTCTGAGATCTGATGAGATCAGGCTAGCTTGGTTATGCAGGTCAGGGCACTGTTTGGTACAAGAGTAAAATGAGATTCCTATTTCAAAAATCCTTTATATTTGTACTTTGGCAGTGGTCCATCTTTTCAGAATCATTGTGGTGTCCTCTGAGAAATAGGCTTGAATTCTCAGATTTTTCACTGCACTTCATGTAGGGACAGTCCCCCACTCTTTCCTATTTGTGATTTTAAGAATCCCTCCAACACAGTGGTTCTTAATAATCCACTTCCTTTTTTATCAGCTTTTATGAGGAAGGCACTTTACTAAATAAATGGCTGAACACAGTATTTTGTGGTCGTTAACCAAATTTGTATTGATTTTATATACCATGTCTGTATGAAAGGGTTTGTTTAAAATATATTGACTATCTTTTACTGTGTTTTGAAGCTCCTGGTCAGGAAAAATTTGAAAGAGCATATGAACAGGATACTGTTTAGGCAAACAAACCTGAGGAATTAGTCTATAGTAAGAAGAGGTCAAAGTCCTCTACAGCCTTTAAACTACCAGACTACTATAAAGAGTTGATCACATGATATTTAACCTCTTGAGAACCACTGTGGTGTAGTTTTGGGCTGGGCTGCCATCAGTATACTGATGACACCCAGCTGTACCTGCTGATGGCTGGCCAGCTGGCTGTTGCTCCAGGAAATTTGGCTGAGGGTTTGGAGGCCGTGGTGAGGTGGCTGAAGCAGAGTCGTTTGAGACTGAATCTGTCAAAGACGGAGGTTTTCTGGCTGGATGGGGAAGATTCAGGCTTGGGGTCCTGGATGCCTCCTTGTTAATGGAGGCCCAGGTCATAAACGTTGCCAGGCTGGTGTTTTTCCAATTACACCAGGTCGGGCAACTGGCCCCCTACCTGTCTTGCCCATAACCTAGCCACAGTAATCCATGCAACGGTTACCCCTAGGCTTGGTTGCTGTAACTCGTTCTATGCAGGGCTGCCCCTGAGGCTGATCTGGAAGTTACAGCTTGTCCAGAATGTAGCAGCTCAGGTCCTTACGGTGACACTGATAACTGCAAACATATAACCTGTGGTTCACCAGCTGCACTGGCTCCAAGTTGAGTACCGGAGTCAGGTTCAAGGTTTTGGTCTTGACCTTTAAGGCCCTAAACAGTCAGAGACCAGTTTACCTATGGGACTGCCTCTCCTGGTATGTCCCCTGGAGAATATTATGCTGGAAGTCCCTGGCCAGCTGTCCTTAGCTTTAGCCAGGGCCTTCTTGGGTTTTAATGGTTTTAACAATTATCCGGCTTATTACCTGTTTTTCACCACCTCTTCCCCCACACTAGTGTAAATTGATTGGGGTGTCAGAAAATTGTATCATGGTGCCATGTAGATGTTAGGTTTTATGGATCAGGATTTTAGATTGTTAATGTATTTTAAATGAATTTGTTGTGCACCGCCCTGATCCTGCTTGTGGGGAGGGTGGCATAGAAGCTTAAATAAATTAATTTAAATAGTGGTTAGAGTGTCAGCCTAGGATCTGGGAGACCCACTAAGCCGTGGAATCTTTTTAAGTAACCTTGGGCCAGTTGCATACTTTCAGCCTGACCTACCTCAGAGAGTTATTGTGAAGGTGAAATGGAAAAGGGGACTCCTTATTACGCGCTCCACTATCACCAAATGGCAAAGCAATATTAGCAAATTCCTCTGGAACTACAAACGACCTAGAATAGGCTTCACTATGGCATGACGCCCCCTCAAATCTGGCGGGCTAGCCATTCCAGATCTACATGCATATTACACCGCTGTTAACTAATCTAATTTGACTAGACAATACCACAATGGGGACATGCTTGATTGGGCCTACATTGAAGCCACCTCTCTTCACAACCAAATCTTCAAAGAATCCATGTGGTCAAACAACCCAACTAGGCTATGTAAAGCTCTTCGCAATCCATTTTTACAAACGACGCTGAGGACTTGGTACTCCTACTGTTCCAAACTTAACCTATCCCCATCGTTACTTTGCTCCTTCACAGGTCAGGATTGGTTCCTGCCTGCTAAAGACCCTCAATCCTTTGTTGCTTGGAAGTGAGCTGGAATCAGCAGATTAATAGATGTTTATCTAAAAAACAAAAAAATTACCACCAAAAATGAGTTAGAAACTAAATATAAAGTGCATTTGCCATGGTTTGAGTATCTCCACCTGTTTCATCTGCTGGAACGCCCCAACCTGAAAGACAGACTAAAACAACCCCTATCAGTTTCTGAATGTATACTCCACACAAACAGCAAGAAAAAAGGTCTCATAGCCTTAGTCTACAAGACTGTATTAACCATGGACTGCCACAAGCCATTGAGCTATCAACAAGCCTGGCACAAAGACCTTAACTGCTCTATATCCAATGATCAATGGGCAGAAATTTGGATTATCCATTCTAAAATATCTCCATCACTTACAATTCAATCTGCGGCGTCAAAAGTTCTTCTTCGGTGGTACCTAACCCTGGCCAAACTAGCACACATTGCCCCTCATATCTCATCTCACTGCTGGAAACGTTGTGGCAAAAAGGCCACTTTTCCCCATAATTGGTGGGAGTGTGTGCATATTAGACACTTCTGGATGGGAGTGGCCACATTCATTGAAAACCTAACAAGCCAACCCATGCCGTTGAACCCTGAACTGTTCCTGCTTCATCTTTGGCCTCCGCCCCGTCTGCCTGCGATGGTCAGAGTTAACTGACATCCTATTAGTAGCTGCCAAAGTTGTTATAGCCCAAAAATGGAGAGACATTCTCCCCCCCCCCCCCCCAAAGTCAATGGGTCAATAAAATCTGGGATTTCTTTCTACTTGAAAAATGCCTTCTATATTACAACACCGGTCGCAAAGAAAGGTAAATCTTCAGTCCTCTGGAAAAATGGTATCCCTTCTTGCAAAAACTGGACATAGACAAAATCAAAGGCGAAATTATCACAATAAGTTCCTTAAATGTTTTTTTGGTGCAGTGGACCCAATACATTTTACAAGGTCCATAAGACAGGCACAACTTCCCTAGCATGTGTTTACCCAGCCCTCACCTCTAGCCCTAATTGAGAGTTCACTTCTCTGTTTAACTGTTTAAGGTATTAACATATTCAAGTGCCCTTTATATATTCATATATTTCTTTCAGTTATGCCAACACTGTACTGTTTAATTACATTTTGTATTTTTAGATAGTTACTTATTAAGCTGTTAAGCTTGTGGTACTACTTGAAGTTTCTCTTCTTATGCACTTTGTAACGTAATAAAATAAAATAAAATGAGATAAAAAAAATGAAATGAAAAAAAAGATCCCAGAGGGAAGCCATGTTCTGCAAAAAGGACAAGATGTTCTGCACAAACGGCATGAAAAAAACTTTTCTCCATCATGCAGGCATTCCCCCCCCCTTCATGTATTAACATCACCAGGAAAAACACGCATTTTTCTCCAGCCTAAGACAAAAGGATGTGCCCAGCAACAACAGTGGCAAGCCACCAAGTCCTCCTGCTACCCATCAAGATAATGACACTTTCAAACATCTGGTCCTTAATCCAAAGCACCAGCTTTATAACATGTTTGGTGCGCCTCTTTCTCTCCTTTGTTTCACCCCGTCCCCCCAGAGGTGTCACTCCCAGCCAAATATCAAATTTCATTTGCCCACCCATTAATCCCTTTTCTGCTCCATTCATACTTTAAGTTTTGTTAATATCTCCTGGGGACCAGGTGATCACTGGAGCATCTAGCCTCAGGTCACAGTTTAGGTATATAAGGAGAGCCCTCTCTGGGTGTGCTCTCTTGCTCTTGCCTTTCTTACCAAAAAAAAAAATGGACAAGGGGAGATTGTTGTAAGCTACTTAGGGAGAAGGGGTTTTTTTTCAAATGAAGTAAATAAATGAAGAAATGCTGCAGGATAATGTTCAAAGTATGGGTGAAGGGATTGCTGACTTTAGGTGAAGGACTTTGGCAACAGGGTGTATAGGAAACAGAAAAGTTTTGATTACTAGTTCTTAGTAGATCCTCTTACTGTTCTTAGATGCTTGAATCAGGCAGATCTGGAGTTATCAGCCACCTTGTTGATGGCCACCAAAACAGAGATAGGAAAATCATGACATCGTTTTAACTCTCCAGTAATTCATGACTGATTAGTGAAAGCTTTGTGAAGTGATTAAATTTATGAAACTCGCAGAAATGATAAGAATCATGCAAAGCCCCCAAAGACATGATACTTTTTACCAGGGCTCATTGCGTAGCAGGAGCTCCTCTGCATATTAGATCTTACAGAGCTTTTCTTACGGGGGCTACTGTAAGCTCTTGGAGAACTGGCTGCATCAGGGGTGTGTGGCCTAATATGCAAAGGAGCTCCTGCTACGAAATGAGCCCTGCTTTTTATTCATATTTCATATTTATATCCCGCCCTCCCCGCAAGCAGGCTCAGGGCGGCTCACAAGGGCACACGGTGCCAAACCCAATCAAGCTTAAAACATTCTAAAACACAGTAACAATGATAAAACAATTACAAAGTGCTTCCAGTTATAATAATAGTCAATATTCAGATGGCTTCCTATCAGGTTCGGAGTCCGTCCCCCCATTGACCAGCTAGCCTGGGCTGCATTCAGGACCGACCGTCATCGCTGATGTTACTTACGATGGAAGATGGTACGGACAGTGGTGGCTCCTAATCAAAGGCCTGGTGGAAGAGCTCTATCTTGCAGGCCCTGTAGAATTGCATAAGATCCCGCAGAGCCCTGATCTTCTCCAGGAGCTCATTCCACCAGACAGGAGCTGCCACCGAAAAGGCCCTGGCCCTGGTTCCAGTGAGCCTGGTCTCCCTAGGGCCTGGGACACAAAATCAATGTTGCGACCCCGACCAAAGTGCCCCCGGGGTATATACGGGGGCCCCGTCCACACGAGCAAGATAAGCCAGACGGAAAGTGACTCAAATTTGAGCCGGTGCAATTTGCGCCGCTTTTGCAGGATCACACAGGTCCATGGACCTGTGAGGGCGAACTGTCGCTGCGTGATCACACGCAGCCGTGGGCGAGTTGGGTTTTTTTTCCCGGTTGTTTTCAGTGCGCTTATCTGCTTCTACAAGGGATCGATGACTTGCCTGTCCACCCTTGGGATCATCCAATGATGTGCATACTGGGATGGGAGGGGGAAAACCCCCCAAAAAGCCCGCTCCCCAATGCCACTTGTTTGCTCTGGTGTGATCACACCAGGAAAGGTCAGTTCTGGGCTGTCGCAAACCATTTGAGACTGCCCTTTCACTGGTAGCTAAATAAGTCGATTCCCCACCGGCTCAAAGTGGTTTGCGACACTTTGACACCAGTTGCAGGATGCTTCCCAGATGTGCTTGTGTGATCACGCCACTTTGAGCCGGCGGGGAATCGTCCTTCTTGTGTCGCAAATGGGTGCGTATGATCACGCCCGGGGAAAGGCAGTCCCTCAGGTATGTTGGACCCTGGCCATATAGGGCTTTAAAGGTAAGTACCAACACCTTGAAGTGAATTCGGTATGCTATAGGCAGCCAGTGCAGCGCCGCCAGCACAGGCTGGATGTGGTCCCACTTTGTGAGGCCCATCAAAAGCCTGGCCGTGGCGTTCTATACTAGCTGCAGCTTCAGATTTGCAACAAGGGCAGTCCCATGTAGAGAGCATTACAGTAGTCCTTAAGTCCTTCAGATATATTGTAGTACTTCAGATTCTATTTCTTTTCTAAAACAGTTTTTTTCTACAATGTTTTTAATGAACATAATGATCTTGTTACAAGTCTTCTAAGTGAAAATACTTGACCAGTATCTGGTCTCTTTTCTCCACCCCCCCCCCCCCCCAATGATTCATTCTAGTTGGGTACAGAAAGTTGGCTGTTAATTGCAAGGTTTGATCCAGTTGTGTCACCTCTCTTTTGCTTTCTGCAACTGTTTAAATATTTCCCAAGCATTCAGATTGGTTACACTTCTATCTTTTCATCTTTTTTGAAATGAAACTTCACTCAGTTTATGTTTATGGTACTAATTCTGCCCAACAGCTTTTAAACCGACAGGATATGCGGTAGGGTGGGCTGGTGCTGAGCAGCATAAGTACCAAGGTAGCAAACTACTTCCTCCATGTGCTGCAAAATAGTAAAGCTACATCATGGATTTGAGAAATGAAAGGAGGTTTTTAACTAATTTATAAAAGACCTTTAATATTTAGAAGTTTAAGCTTTGGCAGAGAGTTTTGTTCTATTGTAAAATTACCATCAGCCACTTTCATAAACCTTAGTGTGGGCTGCATCTCTTTGGGCTTGAGAGATGTAATTTTTGTTTAATAAAGCAACCTTTGAAGGTATCAACAATGTAGTTGTTTAAACCTCTTTGCCAGTGTTAATATATAGAGCAGTATATGACTGGTAAATGAGTCTTTACTGTTTAGGTGTTTAAATATTTTTTTAATTGAATTTATAAAAGGCATAACAAGAACAATGGTAAGTATACAGAGAATAACAAGTGGGCAAAAAAACACTTAACAAATAAAAAACATAAAAATATAGGTAAATAAATTTAACACAATGCCACAAGAAAAGGCATTAGTTCTAAAAAGACATTAACAAGTCAAAGTGTATAGGCTGGAGCTTTACTCTGACAAAGGATAATATTTATGTAAACGATTGTTACTCAGTCAATACTGTATGAGGTGTTTAAATATTTGGTGTTCTGCTTCCCTGATGGGCTTCTTAATTCCCTTGAAGTGGCTTTCCAGGAGCTGGACAGCTTGGCTGGGTTCCTCACTTCTCTCTTTTTGAGTTGCCTGGTTTTGGATTTGGAATGAAAGTGAATGCGACCAAGCAGAACACAAATGTGCTTCACTCACTCTTAGCGCAGCTCTTTGAAGTCCATGAACTTAGTATACTTAGGTCCAGGTATGATCTGGCTTTTAGGAATTTAAAATCTAAAAACATACCTGAAAGAGCACCTTTCCCCATATGAACCTACATACCAATTTAAGCTGGTGTTGGTACCATTTCTTTGACATGCAAGGATGATGGTGGGAAGAACTTCCTCCTCAGAGAGCAGCCTTCCCCACTGGACTTGCAGCTCCTAACAAGACCTGTTTCCTCAGCCACACAGGTCTTTTATAGACCTCTGATCAGAGTAGCAGGTGTGTAGCAATCTTGAGTATGCTGTTCAGGTCTGTAAGCTGCAAACCTACTTTTGATTTTATTGACATTCATTACAAAATCTCATGCTCAGTGTTTGAGCATAGGACCCAGGGGAAAACATGAAATGGCTGGGCATTGTGAGCTTTTGTACATGTTGCTTCATGTACTGATCAAGAACATGAGAAGGCATCCTGACTAAGGGCCATGTGTTTGTCTACAAACCTATAGTCTTCCTCAGAGAAATAACTACAAATTCCTGTGAAGGAAATGTGCTGGGTGAACTTGATCTGGATATACTCTCAGCCTAATCCACCTCACTGGCTTGTTGTTATTCCTCCTCTAAAATAGTTCACATTGCTTTCTTACTGAGAAAAGACTGGATCATGAGGGCATGAATACAGTGAAAAGGGGGAGAGAACCCAGTCGCACCCAGGAGAGCCCTGGCATAAGGAGCTCAACAAAACACACAGCATAAGCAGCCCAACAGAATACACACACACTGTAGTAAGGCACACAAAAGCTTATACCTTGAACAAAACTTTGTTGGTCTTAAAGGTGCTTTGTATTTCTTCCGTGCGACTGAGACAGTCCAGCAAAGCAAGCTCTGCCTCCCTCTCTCCTTTCAGGGAGGAGCCTCAGCCAGTGGAAGGAAAGAAAGGCTTCCCTTTGTCTCCTGTATGCAATTGAGGCAGTCTGACTAGGGAGCCAGCTTTGGCTGGTAGGAGATGGGGAAGGAGCCTCAGCCAATGCTTTACCAGGCTTTCTCAATCGCACAGGAGAGGCTTGCCTAGTTATCTCTCCTGTGCGACTGAGAGAGTCTGGTAAAGCAAACTGCGATGTAGCTGTAGCAGCAAAACTGGAAAAGGAACCAGGAAACAGCCAGGGCCTTGTGGGGGCTGCATGTTTGACATTTCTGCATTATAGAATTAATAATTAAAAGTATAAAACAGCAACCCAATCTGGTTATATCCAGGGCTCATTTTGTAGCAGGAGCTCCTTTGTGCCACACCCCCCCCCAATGTAGCCAATCCTCCAAGAGCTTACAGAGCTCTTCTTACAGGGGCAACTGTAAACTCTTGGAGGATTGGCTACATCAGGGGTTTGTGGCCTAATACACAAAGGAGCTCCTGCTACAAAATGAGCCCTGGTTATATCAGAGCATTATGAAATTTTTGGCCTTCACATGTGCAGCCTCTACTATCTTCTGCTTATTCTTTTTTCTTCATGTTTCTTTCTGTTAGGCGCCATCTTCCAGTTCTAACTGGGTGTATGGAATACATCCTTAGAGATGGGTTTGACTCTTGTCGCTTGCTCTGTGTGTGTGTTGTGTGCTGTCAAGTCATTTCCAATCTATAGCAACCCTATGAATTAATTACCTCCCAAACATCCTATCGTGGACAGCCTTGCTCAAGTCTTGCAAACTGAAGGCCATGGCTTTCTTTATTAAGTCATAGAATTTTAAAAAGTTGGATGGGGCATAAAGACCACTCAGTCCCTCCCCACTGCACCATGTAGGATGACCTAAACCATCCCTGACGAATAATCATCCACCTTCAAGGAGGGAGAACCCACAACCTGGGCAACTGGGGATCAGTCGATCAAGTCAGTCCATCTCATGATGGGTCTTACTCTTTTCCTCCTTTCAACTTTTTCTAGCAGTTTTGTCTTTTCTTGTGAGTTTTTGTCTTCTCATGATGTGACCAAAGTGCAATAGCGTCAGCTTAGTCGTTTTATCTTCCAGGGAAAATTCAGGCTTGATTTGATCTAGAACCTGTTTATTTGTCTTTCTGGTGGTCCATGGTATCTGTAACATTCTCCGTCAACACTGCATTTCAAATGAATCCATTTTCTTCCTGTCAGCTGTCTTTGTCCAACATTCACATCCATACATAGTAATGGGGAATACCATAGTATGCGTTATCTTGGTCTTCATTAACACTTCCTTGCACTTAAGGATCTTTTCTAGTTCCTTCATAGCTGTCCTTTCAAATCTTACTCTCCTTCAGATTTCTTGGTTGCAATCTCAATCTTGTTTGAGACTAGAAATAGAAAATGTTTAACAATTTCAACTTCTTCATTGTTGTCCTTAAAATTGTATAATTCCTTTGTAATTACTACTTTTGTCTTAATGTTCAGCCATCAGTAGTTGTTTCAAGTATTCAATATTTTTTCCAGTAATGTGGTGTGATCTTCATATCTAAAGCTGTTAATGTTCTTTCCACCAGTTTTCACTCTACCTTCATGTAAATATACCGTATTTTTCGCTCCATAAGACGCACCTAGCTCTGCTCGGTGCCGTGGCTTGGGAAAGGTGAGGGGGGTTTAAGACGCACACACTTTCCCCCCCACTTTTTTGGGGAGAAAAAGTGAGTCTTATGGAGCAAAAAATATGGTAATCCAGTTTTCCTTATATGTTCTGCATATAGATTGAACAGACAGGAAGATAATATCATCCTTGTCTGACACTTTTTGCCAAATAGAAACCAATCTATTTCCCCATATTCTGTCCTAACAGTAGCCTCTTGTCCTAAGTACATGTTGCATATCAACACAATCAGATTTTGTTGCACAGTCATTTCTTTTAAAAGTGTCCATAGCTTTTTGCAATCCACACAGTCAAAAGCTTTGCTGTAATCTATAAACAAAATGGATTTTCTTCTGAAATTCTCTGTTGTGCTCCAGTAACATTGTAAATTTGCAATATGATCTCTAGTGCTTCTTCCTTTCCTGAATCCAGTTTGAACATCTGGCATTTCTTGTTCCACACATAATAAGAATCATTGTTGTAAAATTTCGGGCATCACTTTGCTTGCGTGGGGAGTTAATGTGATGATCTGATAGGTGCTGCAGTCTTCAACATCTTTTTTTGGGAACTGGAATGTAAATTGAGTATTTCTAGCATGTGAGCTATTGCTTGCTGTAGAAAACCCCCAAAACTGAACTGTATGACTGCAACAGTTGTTCAGTATCAAAATCTCTTAATAGTAGTCCTTCTCTGAGATTTCTTTTTATGAAGATCGTATAATGTTTAGTGGAATTTGTGAAGCAATTGTCATGTACCTATGTTTCATCAGGCAGTGCTCTGCCCTTTCAGCGCTTCCAGTTTGGAAATCAGGTGTGCTAGAAAGTTTTATAGATTGGACTAAATCTCATTTAAGATCTTTGTTTCTTTTTGCAGAACTGATAGTGCATCAGCTGACCAAGAGAATTTAAAATACTCTTCATCCAGAGACCGGAGTACTTCTTCCTCCTATGGATTACAACCCTCAAATTCAGCAGCGGTGTCTCGACATAGACATGATGATATCAGAGTCCCTGCTGATGTACAGAATGAAGAAAAGGGTACTTAATTTTTATATGAAAGGAAAAGCTAGCTGTTGTAATTAATTCAGTATGAGAAAGCCATTTAAAATAGGTGTTTCTGGATAAAATTCCTTGGCAAAGACCAGCTAATTTTTTTAGTAATAAAGTGGAAAACAATAATGAGAAATCAACAAATGTGACTTCAGGTATTATCATCTCTAGGTGGCTACAGTGTCAATGGAGGATCTGGGGAAAATACTTATGGTCGGAAGTCGTTGGGGCAAGAGCTGAGAGTTAACAATGTGAACAATCCTGATTTTACCAGTGTTCAGCATGGCAATCGTGCTTTAGTCGCAAAAGACATGAGGAAAACACAAGGTAAGATTTTTGCCTAGTTTGAGGAATAATTATCTGACTACGACAGTATCTAAAGGCTCTCAAGCAAATTTACAGCCCTATTGCACTGAGGAATCTAAAAATGTGTGGTGGCAAGATGAATGGTTACAGTAAAAAAATTCTTTCGGAGAATGTGTCAAAGTCAGAAAATGCATTTGGAACCCCTTGTGTGCATCTGCCTTCTTCCTAAACTTTTGAGGAAATGTAATACTCTGTGATGCTTACACTATAGTTTGCCATAGATCCCTTCCTATGTAGGTGTTTCCTGGTGTAAAAGATAGGTGAGTAGCCAACTCTGTGAAGAAGGCCAATCTTTTTTTCTTGTAAGAAAACTAAGTGGAGTAAGAGAGGGGAAAACATGAATTAAAAGTGCAGTCTTTTCCCCAGGAAAGCATTTGTGGCTGACTCTTTATGCTTTTACAGCAGAACAATGCCCGTTGTGATGGAGGCAGTAGAGGAGAATTCATCATAGGTGTGTGCGGGGTGGGGGCCACTTCTCCGCTGTCTTAGAGGACAGGCCTTGCAGTGTTTGGTGCAGGTGAATGACATCTGTTTGCTTTTACGGGAGAAAATAAAGGTGTGATTTTTGGACTCCGACAGCTTGGGTTAAATTTACTCCTGGTGGGCCCATGGTCTGGAACAGGATTTTCCATTCCCAAGACTCTTGCTAGCTGGACCAATTTATGGTGTGCCATATAGGCTGAGGGGAGCCACTGAAATATTTTCCTTGTCATAATTAATATGACAGGAACAGATTGGACTACATGTAAGCAGGAATAGGCTCAGTTCTCAGTGTATTTACAATCTTTCATAGGAAAAGTAAGGAGACTGTTATTGGGGAGTAAAACCTACCTTCCTGCTCCCCATACTGGTAACTCCAGCATTTGAGGCAGTGGGCTGGTCTTTTCACCATCAGTGTGGCACATCCATACTGATGCTGCCACCTCCTTGCAGTTTTCAGACCTAGTGTCTTCCAAGGCAGCACTGGGACTCTCTCAGATTGTATCAGGTCCCACACATCAAGCAGGCCACACACTGGATTTGATCTTTGGCATGGGGATTAACATGGATCTGATTGCTAAAAACGAAGTGCCATGGTCAGACCATTTTGTCCTGAAGGCGCAGCTGGGTGTCCCAGCCCTCTCCTGTCTTGGCGGTGAGCAGATTTATGCTTGCCTGCAGAGACTAGTGGACCCAGTTGGGTTCCAGAATGCTCTCTGGGATCCGATGCCTCCCAGCATTTCCTTAGATGCGCTGATAGAGGACTGGAATTCCCAGCTCTTTGAAGCCATTGATGAAATGGGAACTTAGATGACTAGAGTGGGTTTGGTGGCATACTCACAACGAAACTGCAAGAGCATCTTATAGGACGTTTATGAAATCCTATGAGGTGGCGGTGAAGGCTGCTAAAAAGGAATTTTATACAGCTTCCATCACATCCGCTAGCTCACGCCCAGCATAATTGTTTAGAGTAATTGGATCTCTGACTTCTCTCACTGAGAGGACCCAAAATCTTAGGAATTCAGCCATCAACTGTGAGGCTGTTGCAAGCTTTTTTGTGGACAACGTCTTGTTGCTCCACCATGACCTCCTAGCCAATATTAATATAGAATGTGAACTGGAGGCCCCTTGGCCAAGCCTGGGTTCTGTGTGACAGCTTCAAATGACTCTCCCAGGCTGATGTTGAAAGGATTCTGGGCTCTATTAGGCCAACCACATGCCTCTTAGACCCGTGTCCCTTGTGGCTGGTGAAAGCCAGGGGTGAGGGAATACAGGGCCCTCTGGTAGACATTATCAATCTGTCCCTGGATTCAGGGGTCCAGCCAGAGGGATTAAAAGAGGTGTAGTTGTACCGCTCTTAAAGAAGTCAACTCTGGACCCTATGGATCCATCTAGTTACTGCCCAGTCTTGAATCTTTCGTTTCTGGGTAAGGTAATTGAGAGAGCGGTGGCAGAACAGCTCCCGAATTTCCTGGACACATTGGCACTGGACCTGTTTAGTCAGATTTGCAGTCGGCCATGGGATGGAGATGGCATTGGTCACCCTCACAGACGACCTTCGTAGGCAGTAGGATCGAGGTGGGTCAGCACTGCTGTCACTGGTTGACCTTACCAGAAAAAATAACAAAAACTGTGTACCAACAATATTATAACAAAACAGAAATCTTACAGAGGCGTTTGACATGGTCAGTAATGACCTTTTGACCCACTGCCTCGCCGATGTAGGAGTTCGAGGGGTAGTCTTGAAGTGGCTTATCTCATATATCTAAGGTCAGGGACAGAGGGTGGCGCAGGGAGAGAGGGTGTCAACTAGGCACCCCTCGGGGCAGTCCTCTCTCCAATGTTGTTTAACATCCATATGGCCCCCTTGCCCAACTGATGTGAAGTTTCAGGCTGGGATGCCACCAGTATGCTGATGACACCCAGCTATATCTGTTGATGGCTGGCCGGCTGGATGCTGCCCCAGCAATTTTGGCGGAGGGGCTGGAGGCTGTGGTGGGATGGCTGAAACAGAGCTGGCTGAGACTGAATTCTGATAAAATGGAGGTCCTGTGACTGGGTGGGCAGGACTCAGGTTCAGGGTGCCGCCTCCCAGCTCTTGACAGTGTGCCCTTAACACTGGTGCCAGCTGTCAAGAGCCTGGGCATGATTCTGGATGCCTCCTTACTAATGGAGGCCAAGATCACAAATGTTGCCAGACTGGCATTCTTTCAACTATGCCAAGTCAGGCAACTGGCCCCCTACCTGTCCTGCCGTGACCTAGCCACAGTAATCCACGCAACAGGCACTTCCAGATTAGACTACTGTAACTCGCTCTACATTGGGCTACCCTTGAGACTGACCCGGAAACCAGCTGGTCCAGAATGCAGTGGCATGTGTCCTTATGGACTCAGCGAGCAGCAGATATTTGACCTGTGCTGTGCGAGCTGCACTTGGTTATCAGTGGACCACCAGATCAAGTTCAAGGTTTTGGTGCTTACCTTTAAGGTCCTTAATGGTCTGTGATCCACATATCTTCAGGACCGCCTCTCCCGGTATACCCTCCAAAGAGCACTACATTCTGCAGATAAGAACTTACTTGTGGTTCCTGCCCAAGAGACATCCGTCTGTCCCTTTTAGTGCCCTGGCCCCAAACTCTCTGCCAAGTAACATCCATGACCTGTGGGACTTAATACAGTTCAGCAGGGCCTGTGTGGCAGAGATGTTCTGCCAGGTGTTTGATTGAGGACAGTGACGGCATCCATCTAGCTGGCAATCTTACCCCTTGTCTTCCCTCTGCAAGGCAGTGGCACAATTAGAAGTTTCAGCCGCCATCTACTTAAATTGATCACTGTAATTGTATTGTAATTTTAATGTTTTAACCTCAAATTAGTATGAATACAAGGCGGTGGACCCGCGATACTCACGGGGGGGGGGGCAGGTGAGCCTCTCTCCCCTCCCTCCCCCCGTTTCCCCCCGAAAATCGGCGGCAGCGGCAAGAACCGCCGCTCGCTGAGGCACTCCCCCCTGGCCCGCTCTAGCTCGGGCCCGAGCAGCCAAGCACTGCTCGGGCTGCCACTTCTCCCCCCCGTTCACCACGTCCCCCCTCCCCGCCCCCTCCCCCCTTCCAGAGTCAGCGGCGCAGCTAGACCTGAGGCCCGTTGCGCTGCCTCCCCCCTCCCCTGTTTCTGAGCCGGTGGCTCGGCCGCAGACCCCCACCACCACCGCCCGGCCGCTTGTCCGTTGCTTCCGCCACCACCACTCAGGTAAGTCAGTTCCCTGCGCATGCGCAGGGAACAGGGTTTTTTACTTTTGGGGGGATTTGAGTATCCCCCCGAAATTTTTCTTACATTTTTAGATTTTTCTGCAGATGTGGGGACCGCCCCATGTCTGCAGAACAACCTCCTTGCCCCCCAGGTGCCCCCCCGGCACAGATTTAGGTATCCGCACGAGGGGGGGGGACAGGACCACTTGGGAATTAGATATATAGATGGTTGTTTTATTTATCGTTGTACACCACTCTGAGTCCTGTTTACAGAGTAGGGTAGTATAAAAATTGAGTCTTATAAATAAATAAATACGTAGCCTACTTTTGTGCTTATGCAGCTTAGGAGCCATGCAGATGATACTAAATTGGAATGGGTAGCAAATACGGTAGACATAGGATGATCTTGACAGGCTGAACTATTGGACTGAAACAAATAAAATGAATTTCAGTGGGGATAAGTTCTGCATTTAGGTAGGAAAAATGAAATGCTACTAGGGGGAGGGCTTTCTTGGTGGTGGCTCCTTACTGGTGGATCAAGCTCCCGGAAGAGATCAGGGCCCTGTGGGTCCTTGTGCAGTTCTGCAGGGCCTGCAAGACGGAGCTCTTCCACCAGGCTTACAAATAGGGGCCGCCACCTTCCTATCTCCCCCCTCCCTTCTTATGACCACCAACAACTGGCTGCAGGTAACATCATGCGGAGCTAGAGACATTTAACATCTGGAGCCGGAGAATGTGGGGTCTATTTACTACGCGATCTGACACATCACTGAGCACTTTATTCTTACTGTTATTGTTATGTTATGTTATGAGAGTGTTTTATTATATTTTAGCTGATTTTAATGTATTTATGTATCTTGAAGCGGCCAAGTCATGTAAGCTGCTCTGTGCCTGCGTAGCAGGGACAGTGGCCTATAAGTCAATAAAGAAAGAAAGAAAGAAAGAAAGAAAGAAAGAGGGAGACTTGTCTTGGCAGTAGTATGTGCGAAAAGGATCCTAGGGGTCTTAGTAGACCACACTCTAAACACGAGTCAGCAGAGTGATGTGGTTGTTAAAAAAGCAAATGTGATTTTGGGCTGTATCAACAAAAGCATAGTGTCCAGATCATGCGAAGTGATGGTATCACTTTATTCTGCTCTGGTTAGACCTCACCTAGAGTACTGTGTTCAGTTTTGGGCCCCACAGTTTAAGAAGAATATAGGCAAGCTGGAATGTGTCCAAAGGAGGGCAACAAAGATAGTGAGGAGTCTGGAGACCAAGTCCTATGAGGAAAGGTTGAAGGAGCTGGGTCTGTTTAGCCCGGAGAGGAGACGACTGATAGGTGATATGATCACCATCTTCAAGTACTTGAAAGGCTGTCATCTAGAGGATGGTATGGAGTTTTTTTTTGTTGCCCCAGAAGGTCGGACCAGAAGCAGTGAGTTGAAATTAAATCAGTAGAGTTTTTAGCTACACATTAGGAATTTCCTCACAGTTAGAGCAGTTCCTCAGTGTAACTGGCTTCCTGGGGAGCTGGTGGGCTCTCCTTCTTTGGAGGTTTTTAAACAGAGGCTAGATGGCTATCTGACAGCAATGCTGATTGTGTAAACTTAGGCAGATTGTGAGAGGGAGGGCAGGAAGGGTGGCATTAGTGCTTAGTTCTTGTGGCCCTTTCTTACATGCCCAGGGAAATGCTGATTGCCACTTTAGAGTCATGAAGCAATTTTTCTCCAGGCCAGTTTGGCTGGAGATCCTGGAGGTTTTTTGTCATCTTCTGGGGATGGAACAGTGGTCACTGCGAGTGTGGAGGGGGAGGTATTCATGAATTTCTTGCATTGTGCAGGGGGTTGGACTAGATGACCCTGGAGGTCCCTTCCAACTCCATGTTTCTATGAGAGTTAAACTTGCTTCCTTGAGGAGCTCTTCATATTCCTCTGCACAGCCCAGTCTCAGTTGTTGTTTTTCATCTCCCTAGAGTGTGATAAAGAGATGGAACCCAGGCACAGCCTTGTATGTATGTGTAGTAATTCCTGGCTCAGATGAAGCCCTGGAGCAAGCAGTCACAGTAGAAAGCAGACAGTAGTAATGGGCTGTGTGAAAGCTACAGGTGTAGCTATAGTTGCTCTAGTTGGCCCTTTCTAAAAATAAAGTACAGTAAAAATCAGTGACTTGACATCACAGTTTGTAGCAGCTACTTGTGCTTTTCCTTCTCAGTAACTATAATAGTTCGCTTGTATCTGTTTGGATTTTATCTTGATATTTTAATTGAATATCATACATGGTCATGCTTCTATTTCTAGAGCGATCATTGTCTTACTCTGATGAGTCTCGACTGTCAAATCTTCTTCGGAGGATTACTCGGGAAGACGACAGAGATCGAAGACTGGCTACTGTAAAGCAACTGAAAGAATTCATTCAGCAACCAGAGAACAAACTGGTTAAGTAGCACATGGGTATTTGTCTTCAGTTAACGTTAATAATATATTATTCCTCAGACTGAGAGGCGGCCATCTTTCAGGTATGAGATTGGCTGAGTGTGTGTTCATGAGCAAGGCTGTGGGGCCCTGCACGTCCTCGCACATACTCACAATCCCTTGATTAAGTCATTGATGAAACCGGCAGGATTTCCCAGGGTGCAGAATTTTCATTTTTTTTTCTTCAGTACTCTCAGCTCTGCCTGCAAACTGACCTAACACATAACTGCTTGGAATCCTGAAGTAGTGGGCAAGGATTTTCCCTCTCCCTTTCCCACAGGCAGTGGAATTGAAGAACGCTTAATACATTTTTCACTCATCACCTTTTGTTGCTCTGACATGAGGGATTCTCACCCTCCCTTTTTGTGCATTCCCATCAGGAGGAGGAGCTTCTTCCATGGAGAGGGAAGGACGGCAGGTTGGCCCTGTTGAGGCTGATCTTCCCTAGCATTTCAGAGGGGGGAGAGAAGGGGTGATCAGTTGAATCACCAGTAAAAGGAGGAAGGTGGCTGACTGGAGCTGGTGTCCCCCTTGTAGCAAAGAACAGCTCCCGCTCCAGGAAACATGCAGCCGCCAGGGCCCTGCCCTCTGGGAGCTTGAGAAGAGGCCAGGAGCAGAGGGGTGCTTCATGTGCTCCTCGGCTTTTGCTGTTCGTTTGTGGGCCCAGTGAATGAGAGAGGTTTCTCCACCCTTTGGGATTCCTAATGGAGAGGTAGAGTGGCTTTCACCAGGCCCCGTGAGGACTGAATGTGTCCATGGCTGTGGGTGCCTTTAGGTTAGGAGGCTGCTCCATAACCACAGCAGAAGGTGTAAACCAGATCTCTTGTTTCAACCTTTTAAATTCGGTGATTCGGTCAAACTCATTTGTTACGAGGGCGGAATCTGACGTAAATGTCACTTTGTCAGGCCAGGCCATGTGTGCCATAAACATAATCCCGGGTACCAGAGATATAAACTGCACAAAGGACAGCAGCTGCTAAGCTCCGAGTTGGAGTATCCTCACTGCAAGGTCCCATGGGCTGGGAGGGGGTGCAGAGGAAAACACACATGGACCGTCTGGAGAGCCAGTGGTGCAGCACTGGGCAGATGCTCCCACGTTGCTTGACTGCTTCAGACAAGGTTGAAGCCACAAGCGGAGTGGCTCAACCCACTCCCCTCCCCAAGCAGTCTTCTGTTCCCTCCCTTGCACCAGCTGCTCGTGGGCCACATAAGAGCCCTGGATGGGCTGGTTCTGGCCCCCGGTCCTTACGTTTGACACCCCTGGCTTAAGGGATGGCTAACCTCTTCCAGGGTGTATGGGTGGGGGTGGTTGGAGGGTAGTTTATTGGGAACTTGACTTCCTCCCTCAGAGGCCTTCTGGGCACCTGTCGGCTGAAAAGCAGCATTGCGTACAGTGCTTAACGGCGTGCAGTTTGTTGTTTCTGACCTAGCTGGTGCAAGAGCATCCATTCTGTATCGTTGTGAAACCAATTGAGCCATGGTTATACTGCAACTAAAAAACAGCAAATACTGTTGTTGTTTTTTTAACGACAATAGCAAGCTGAACTTGTATTGCTGTAACACAAAGTCTAAAAGTAGTTTATGTCTCCTGTTGCAGGTTCTGGTTAAACAACTGGATAATATCTTGACTGCCATACACGATGTGCTTAATGAGAGGTAAGTTGAAATGCAGGAATGTAAGCAGTCCAGAGGTTTTCAGAGGATGGTGTCAATTCGGTTTTGCTTTCCAAAACACTGGATGATTCTATGGCTTTTTCCAAGTTGAATTTTCTGAGGGAGAACTTCTAAGGTTATGACAAGGTCACTAAGCAAGCAAAATTCATCTGACAAACATTTTTCTCACTGAGAGTGTGTTTGCATAGATGTATGTGGGTGAGAGGATTTGTGCTGCGGGGCAAGGCACACTGCAACCCACATAATCATGCTGCCTCTACACGAGGGGAGGGATCTTGGGAGGAAAGTACCTGTGGAACCTTTGGTAAGGGAGGGCACATAGAGAGACCCCACTGTGAATGTTTGTGGGCATTCACATTTTCCCCAGCGGAAGTGTGGTACTCATTGATTACTGACTATGTAGATCTCTCATCCTGATTGGATAAAGGTCCTGTTTCCATGAGTAAAAGGTGTTTTTGTCTTCTGTATTAATGCAGTAGCAAATTGCTTCAAGAACTGAGACAGGAGGGCGCTTGCTGTCTTGGTCTGCTTTGTGCTTCTCTGAGCTACGAAGCTGAGAAGATCTTTAAATGGATTTTTAGCAAATTTAGCTCATCCACTAAAGATGAAGTTAAACTTCTTTATTTGTGTGCAACGTACAAAGCATTGGAGACTGTGGGAGAGAAGAAAGCCTTTTCATCTGTAATGCAAGTAAGAGTAAAAGTAAAAATGTACCCATTTGTCTTTTTGTTGAATGATTCTCTTAAATAAATAAATTGAATTGAAAGCAGTTTGGGTATTAGTGTGTTAAACCCACAATATATAGTGCTTTCTGAAACTCTGTTTAAAAGAAAAAAAATCTGGAATCCAGAAATGTTTGAAAAATGTTGTTAATACTCCCCTAAAAACCAGACTGATTTTTCTGGGCCGGTTTCTTAAGTTTCCTCTGCTGGAGGTCAACGATAGATTTTAAAAATTCTGTTTTGGATCCTCCAGAGTTTTTGGTTCTGTGTTCTCATCCCAAAGGTACCTCCCACTTAGCTTCCTTTTCACTACCTGATCATCTAACATTAATAGTACAAAGGAAGGGAGGGCAGCACTGAAAATGGTTGGAAAAGTTGAGTGGAAATGAAAGTGAAGAGTTTATTAAAAAAAATAGATTATCTAATGCATTTTGATATGTCTTCTTCAGGAGGTATTTATTTTAATTTAACTTAAAATATTTATAAGCCTGCCTTTCTCCTAACAATGTCAGGACTCAAGGTGGGTAACAATAGTAAGTTCTTTGTCCAAAAGGGCATGCAAAATATGTGTGGGGATGTTTTTTGATATAGAAGAATACTCTGAAGAGATTTATCAAAATGCATTGAGCTGTTTAATTGTATTGCACTTTTGGCAATTGTGCATCTACTGTGGATAGTAAACTTTCTCTTATCTTTAAATGGATTTTTAGCAAATTTAGCTCATCCACTAAAGATGAAGTTAAACTTCTTTATTTGTTTGTCAGGTGGATCTGTAACTGGTTGACAGATCGCACCCAAAGAGTGCTTGTTAATGGTTCCTCATCCTCTTGGAGGGAAATGACAAGTGGAGTGCCTCAAGGGATCTATCCTGGAACCTGTTTTGTTCAATATCTTTATAAATGATTTGGATGAAGGAATAGAGGGAATGCTTATTAAATTTGCAGATGATACTAAATTGGGAGGAATAGCAAATGCGGTAGACAACAGGGTACAGGATGATCTTGACAGGCTGGACAACTGGGCTAAAACAAATAAAATGAATTTCAATGGGAATAAATATAAAGTTCTGCATTTAGGCAGGAAAAATCAAATGCATAATTATAGAATGTGGGATCTAGGGGTCTTAGTAGACCATACACTGAAGAGTCAGGTGTGTGATGCAGTAGCTAAAAAAGCAAATGTGATTTTGGGCTGTATCCACAGAAGTATAGTGTCCAGATCACATGAAGTGACTGTATTGCTTTACTCCGCTCTGGTTAGACCTCACCTAGAGTATTGTGTTCGATTTTGGGCACCATAATTTAAGAAGTTAAGCTGGAACGGGCCCAGAGGAGGGCAACAAAGACAGCGAGGGGTCTGGAGACCAAGTCCTATGAGGAAAGGGTGAAGGAGCTGGGTATGTTTAGCCTGGAGAGGAGGCGACTGAGAGGTGATATAATCACCATCTTCAAGTACTTGAAGGGCTGTCATCTAGAGGATGGTACGGAGTTGTTTTTTGTTGCCCCAGAAGGTCAGACCAGAACCAATGGGTTGAAATTAAATCAGAGGAGTTTTTAGCTACACATTAGGAGGAACTTTCTGACAGCAATGCTGATTGTGTGAACTTGTGTGAACTTAGGTAGATTGTGAGAGGGAGGGCAGGAAGGGTGGCATTAGTGCTTAGTTCTTGCGGCCCTTTCTTACACGCCCAGGGAAATGCTGATTGCCACTTTGGGGTCAGGAAGCAATTTTTCTCCAGGCCAGTTTGGCTGGAGAGCCTGGAGGGTTTTTTTGTCATTTTCTGGGCATGGAACAGCGGTCAGTGCAGGTGAGGAGGGGGCGGTATTTGTGAATTTCTTGCATTGTGCAGGGGGTTGGACTAGATGACCCTGGAGGTCCCTTCCAACTCTGATTCTGTGTTTCTTCTGTACAAACTTAGTAATAAATAGCATTGCAGCTTAGACTGAGGGTTGCTGAGGACCCAAGTTGTGATTTCAACTTGTTACTTATGTGAGAATGAAACTAAGTAAGGAGGGAAAAATAGTTACCAGCAAGAGTCTTAAATGAGCAGCCTCCCCAAGCAAGTCTGGCAGTCTTGTTGATCAGACTCTTTGTAAAGTTACACAGAAATCTCTTCCGGCCTTTTACAGGCTAGAAGAATGTTTGCTTTTTCTTCTGACTACACGCTCAAAGATAGAGGAAGAGCTAATAAAAGTGGACAGATTAAGTTCTCACTTGGGAGCACAGGTGTTCCTTGATCAGATGTGTTTTGCTACCTTTCTTTATACCTGCTGGAAGTTTGTATTGTCTGGGAAGGACAGAAATACTCCAAAAGGAGAGTGGAAAGCTGGAATAAAATGGAAGGGGCCTAGCCAGTAGACACATAAGAAAGGCAGGTGATAAAAGAGGGTGTGTCCCTTTCAGTAGGCTGTAGGACAGCTCTGCCTTAGTTTGGAGCTGTCAGCTCCTGGCAGGCCTTGGAAGACTTTCCACTCACATGACTCACATGCTGAACACAAATCTTTGCGGAAAATGCAAACAGTTCAGTCTGAAGCTGCCTTCGGTCTCAAAGCAAGCCTTTCTAAATAATTTATTTTTAAGTGGGCTCTGTGTTTTATTGAATTAGTTGTTTTGAAGTTTGCAAATAGTGTTTTGAATACACTGACTTAGTTTTTTTTCCTTTGGGGGTGGTCTGTTTTTGCCCCTTTTAAAGCTTGTAATGACTAGCCTGCAGTCTATCCTGGAGAATGTGGATACACCAGAATTGCTGTGTAAATGTGTCAAGTGCATCCTTCTCGTGTCTCGATGTTACCCTCACATTTTCAGCACAAACTTTAGGGTAAGCATGTTCACCTTATTTTTTTTAATATGTGTAGACAAGCAATGTTTTACAGATGGGTTAACTTTTTGTTTGTTGCTTTTCCAAGGACACAGTTGACATATTGGTTGGGTGGCATATTGATCACACTCAGAAACCTTCTCTGACACAGCAAGTGTCTGGTAAGTCTTGAAAAATGAAACATTTGTACCTGACAGCCGTGTGCATCTTCCTAATGTGAAACTGGTTTCACTAGATATGAATTTCTCTGTATAGTGTCACATGAGTAGTCCAGATAGCTCAGGATCGTCTGATCCCCAGGCTCTTGGGCAGAGAGCCTTTGCTAGTACTGCGGCCTCAGTGCCTTGTCGAGTGGGAAATGGAACCCCCGCATACAAAGCATGTGCTCTGCCACAAACCAGTATGGTGTAGTGGTCACAGTGTCAAATTAGATATGCTCCTTTATACCTTCTTTTAGATGAGCTGACCATTCTGCACTGTTTTGAGTTTGCTATTTAAGATAGTCCCGACTGCTCCCGGCATCTGTAGTCACATGCCACAGAACTGGACTTCGTTGGTGCTGGCTGTTTACTTTTATGTTCCTTCGGCTTTATTAATTAATAAGTAAAACAAATTATACTTTCAACCTCTACATATTTTCATTGGTCTGATTTTTATTTTTTTTTGGCAGGATGGCTACAGAGCTTGGAGCCTTTTTGGGTAGCTGATCTCGCATTTTCTACCACACTTTTGGGTCAGTTTCTAGAGGATATGGAGGCGTATGCTGAGGTAATGCAATATGGATGATGGCTGGAAAGGAGAAGGATATTAGGCAAACTCTGACATGGTATCTCCCCGTGTAATTCATGCACACTGCTTCTGATTTGGGAAAAAGGTGACTTCCTTTAGCTGGGCAGTGTTGTACTTCATGTAAAACATGTTAAAATAGCATTTCAAGTAGTGTTTTGACCTGCATTAAGAACAGTAAAAATATGCAATGTTCTAATCAATATATCTGGCTTGGATGTCTATATTTCTGGTCTCCCCTCCCCAAAAAATCTCATTCTTACTTGCATGGTAGCCATCTGGGATAAATGGCAAAACCCTTCCAATTAACACTATGGTTGTTTGAGATGTAAAACTTGATGATACAAGTTTTTATTAAGATTGATAGTAACGGGGCTATATTCCATGTAATTTGCCAGGCTTGTAAATTCCTCCAATTTTGAGAATCAATCAAAGGGGGCTGGGGTTGGCCAGAGAGGCTTAATGAGACCTGGAGGTTGAGTGGGATGCTGCCCGAGTGTATTGCTATGTCAGAGGAGGTGGAAGCACCCCAAATTATTTTTTGCTACTCCAGGCAAGCTATCTTTGGAAGGTGGTCCTTCTGGATTGAAAGGTGTGGTAGAAATCAAATAATCTGATAATGTGCCTTACTTTTAACCATTTTTGTTCACTAAGTTTTGATGTGTCAGTAGAAAGTGTGATCAAGTGTCAGTTGACTTATGGCGGCCCCCTGGGGTTTTCAAGGCAAGGGACTTCAGAGGTGGTTTGCCATTGCCTGCCTCTGCGTAAGCTTTATTATAGACATTCAAAGTTCACTTTACAGCCTAGCCCTCCTGAAGTGTTACACCCGCACACCCTTTAGGGCAGGGATGTCAGACTCATTTGTTATGAGGTCCAGATCTGATGTAAATGTGACTTTGTCACGCCGGGCCATGCATGCCATAAAATGTAATGTCAGATACAGTAGGTATAAACTTTATAAAGGACACAGGCAAACCCAATTAACAATATTATTTTCTCTCAAAATATGAACAAAAGCAATTGATTCCTAGCAGTGAAAACAACTGATTTACTGGGGAACCTACAGAAGCCCCAGTAAATGTATTTAATCATATGCAAGGTTTTTTCCAAGGGATACCATAAAAGGGGGAGCAGTTTACATTTCCATATGAATTAGTTACTTTTTGTATCTATAGCACTTTTAGGAGACAAGTCATCTTTCTTGCAAGTAAACAAGGTAGTTTTTCAGTAGTTCCCAATATGCCAGCCTCAACAGCAGAGCATGTTTCTTCTCGTTTCCTCTCTTCCCCTGTCCTATCTCTGAGGTTCTCAGGGATGCACACTGGACTCCCCCCTCCACCGCCTCATCCCCACCACCACCCCTGTGAGGTGGGCCAGGCTGAGTGACCGGCCCTGGATGACCAGATGACAGAGTCCTGGCTCGGGGGGTGGGTTGAACCTGGCACTCTCAGATCCTCACCCCCACCACCAGTTATCTCTCCTGTGTTTCCCACAGAAGGCTGTGGGGAAGGCCTTACAGAGAGGCTATTTTCTCCTGCGACCCCTTTTTGTCCTCTCGCGACCCCTTCTCCCTCACAGGCTGTGAATAGGTTGGGGGGAGAAGGGAGGTTGCCATCCCCACCTGCTCCGACACTCTGCCTCCCAGTTCCATAACTGTTCAGATGTGCAGTGGCGACAATAGTGAATGCCCTTCCCCCCCTTAGCTCTGCCACTTGCTTTCGAGGCCAGGACATCTTTCCCTTCAGAGCGGCATGCACAAGACAGCCCAGTTGCCTCCCATTCCACATGCTGGCTCTCCACCTCTTCTCTCACCTGCCAGCCCAGTCCCTTTGCTGGCAAATCGCCACTCCACATGCCTGCTCTTGCTGACCCCCCTCATGGTTGCCCTTTGAAAAAACATAAGGCTGGTTGATGTGGCAGTGGCAGCACCGGCTGCTCAGATCCGCCTCCCCCCCCCCCATGTAATGGCTTCTCCAATCCTTGCTGCGCTGCAGTTGGAGGAAGTGGGGGGGATTAGCACACTTCCTTTTTCTCCCCCTTTGCTGCCATTCTCCCCCATACCGTTTCACCTCAGTCTCTTAGCCCTGCCCCTAGCAATTTCCTTTCTACTTCTTGACAGCTTCAACCACACACATCTCACCACCTGTGCCCACTCTCCCCCCCCCCCCCCAGCAGCCTCCTTCCTTCTCTCCCTTGCACCAGTTGCTCACAGGCTGGATAAGAGCCCTGGACCAACTGGTTCCGGCCCACGGGCTGTATGTCTGTTTATTCATTTGTATACTGCCTTCCCCGTGGACAGCCTCAGGGCGGTTCACAACAATCTCAATACAATACCATTAAAACAATTAAAACAGTATGGCAGGGAAATCTAAACCTTAACCAAGCCTGCATCAACACTTCCGATAGCTAAGCCCGATACAAGTACAGACCTGACTGCTATACTGGCTACAGCATTGTGCCCTCTGATGGAACAATTAAATACTGTTAACTCTAAGATGGATAATCTCCAAAAACAAGTGGCCGATGCAAACATGAAGTCTGACCAAACAACAAAAGAACTAGCAGAGGTTAAAACCAAAGCAGAAAAATTTGATGTAAGATTGGACGTGATGGAGAAAGAAAGGGCCTCAGATAAGGACTATTTATTGAAATTGCAAATGGAACGTTCAACTTTTTTTTAAGATTTCAAGGGGTCCCTGAACAAAAAGATGGGAGTCTCAAACAGATACTGAGTGAAGCTTTGGCTCCAATGACAGGTTTACAAGCGGATTCACTACAAAGCGACATGGACATGGTCTATAGGGCCTATACTGAATTTGTGAGGAAGAAAAATCTGCCTGGAGAGATTATGGTGAGATTCTCAAAAAAATCAACTAGAGACGTGGTGCTCAAGGCCACAAACAGGACCACCTTGAAGATCCAAGAAGAAAAAGTTAAAGTATTAGAGGATATTCCATTTGAGTTCAGAAAGAAGAGGAAATTCTACAAAAGTTTAACTACATTTCTGCAAGCTTAGGGGCATCATGTACAGGTGGCTTACTCCTGAAGGATTGGTTTTTAACTACAAGGATAAGAAGCAAAAGATAGACTGTTGCAAAAGCAAAGAAATTTTTGGACTTTTGTATGGAAAGAAAAGAGAAAACATCCACAGAGGATTCATTAGAACATCAAGAGAGCATTTATGGACTGGAAAGTTCGGATGCAAAAAGCAGTGAATTATCGGAAGAAGAATCTGATGCAGATCTGGGAGCAGCATCACCAAGAATATGGGGGAAAAAGACGGAAGAAAAAATGAATATTGATGTGTTAAAAGCTATATTGGTTTATTGTGTTTCCTGTTTTGAATTTCAGTCATTTATGTAACCTTTAAAGCTTTATGACAAGAAGTAGGTAATAGGTAATAATTTTAAATGCCTGGATATTTTATTATTTTTCTTGAAGTAATTGAAGCATGGATAACAAAATAGCATAGCAATTTGATTCCTGTATACCTTAGGGTAGTTTAGGGGCTTTTAGTTTAGTGTTTGTGTAGATGTAGAAAATAAAATAAAATAAATATTTAAAAAAAACAATTAAAATAGTAAAACCAGTTTAAAAAAACTGTAAAACACCCCTGCTTTAGTGTATATGAAAGGGTGTGTCAAAGCTGAGAGGTCTGAAAACCGGACTTAATCTTGACGTGGCACCGAAGACATGGTGTTGGCACTGAAGACTCATGTTAAAATGGTACTGCAGTCTTCACTTTCATTTGTATTCAACACACACACTCTGTTTTTATGTAGGACCTCAGCCACGTGGCATCTGGAGAATCAGTTGATGAAGATATACCACCACCTTCTGTTTCGCTGCCCAAACTGGCAGCACTGCTTCGAGTTTTCAGCACAGTGGTGAGGAGTATCGGGGAGCGGTTCAGTCCCATCAGAGGGCCACCAATTACTGAAGCTTATGTAACTGATGTAAGACTTTTTGGTACACTTCATGCTACTTGCTAGTTTGGTTTGTAAATTACAGGAACTGAATATAAGCACTGAGTGGTGGAGAATCTTAACAGCTCATCCTGTGCTTTAGATCTCTCACTTTTTAAATCAATGGAATGTAACACATGTATTCTCTGTGCTTGTGCTTTCCTTTTTTGGTTTTATTTCTTTCTTTTTTGGTTAAATAGTGGTTATAACTATGTGCAGTACAGTACTTTCTTCATAGCAAAGATATTATGGAATGACTCTAAACAGCAGAGCAGTTTTAGTGCTAACACAGAGGAAAATGGCAGTTACCAGTACTGTGAACTCATCCCCCCCCCCCTTTTCCCCCCAGGTTCTGTACAGAGTGATGAGGTGCGTGACTGCCGCAAATCAAGTGTTCTTTTCGGAGGCTGTCTTGACGGCTGCCAATGAGTGTGTTGGAGTCTTGCTTGGCAGTCTGGATCCCAGTATGAATGTTCACTGTGACATGGTCATTACCTATGGGCTGGATCAGCTGGAGAATTGTCAGGCTTGTGGTACTGATTATATCATCTCGGTGTTGAACTTATTGATGCTGGTACATACAACCCTCATCATATCTGGGTTTACTGGATGAATAACGTTTCTCCCCCCCCCCCCCCCCCTTCATCTAAACAAGTTAATAAGAGAGGGCTTTGGAAAACCTAGTTTAATTTTTTGGGTTGTAGACTCAGTGGGGCGGTTTCCCTATAAAGTGGGAGAAGATTTGGGTGGGGATGAGTAGATTTAACTCTTTCGTAGAAGTTGCAGGTAGCTGTGGTGTTCCAAGGAAAAATCAGAAACAAAATCCTTGTAATTCTGTTTTAAGGCCAAAGGACACAAAACTATATGCAAAATTTTGTGTTCTCTAGAACCCATCAGGCTAGATGTTTTAAAAACATGGGGGGTGGGTGAAGAAATTGCTTTTTTGTGTGGGGGAAACTTGAATATTGCTTTCAGAATATAATGAGTTTCATAGATGGTGATTGGATCTCTTTTTGATATATACATGCTTTACTGCCAAAGTGTAGATGAAGTGTGTACCAAATTCCCCTACTAATACTAGGAACCATTGTAATGCTGGTATCCATTGACAGATTGTACTGTGCTGTAGCCATGATCTCTGGGATGAACAGTAGGCTGATTTCTTTCTGAATAGTCAGCAAGATTTGCAGGAATCCTGCATTGCCACTGCTTTAAATTTGCTAGTTTTAGTTGTGGCAGTTATCTGATAGTATGTCTTAAAAGATAAGTTTTCAAAAATCAAGATTTTATAAGGGATGGTAGATGTGACGAGTGCTTATTTTTGTCTAGATTGTTGAACAAATAAATACAAAACTCCCATCATCGTTTATAGAAAAGCTGTTTATACCAGAGTCTAAACTGCTTATGCTCCGCTACCATAAGGAAAAAGAGGTAAAGCTGTAACTGTTTATCTGTATGCACCTTTAAAACACTTTGTTAACATGGAAATATCACAGACACACTCCTATGCCTGTAAATATGTATCCCTGAGAGTAACCCAGAAGTTTACAGAAGAAGAATTCTTTATAGTAGGGTTAACCTTTTGGAAATAGAAGGATCACTGCAGTTGCACTTTTTTGTGGCCGGGTGCACAGACAAGTGACTCCACAACTTTCTCCTGCAGGATGTGGTCACCTGCACACCAGCCAACGTTGTCCCCAAAGTACAGCCTGTTACCACTTACAGTTTTTCTTTCTCTAAATAGAGAAGAACTCTTAATACAAATGAGGCATAAATAAAACCATTTGTCTCCTGTCATGTGCCATGAATGCTTCTGTGGTTCTGGTTTAGAGGAGTTAATTCTTCCTTTCTGCATTGAGCAATGCAAGCTGGGGCTTCAGTGGGATGCTCTTGCGTTGCCAGTCATCTTATGGATGCTCCTACTAACTACTTTGTCAGAATTCTTTCATGTACTTAACAAGTCTTGCCAAGCATGGATATATAGATGGTTATAGAGACAGATAAATAGAGTGGGTTTATTGCTTTAGGGAGTTTGACTAAATCCTTAGGTAACGGGACTCCTGTATGTTGTGACAGTTGTGACAGTGCTGAGTGGCAGTCTGAGGAATTCTTAGAGAGATGTGTGAGAGAAGGGAAACTTCAGAACATTGTTAAAAAGAACGAAATACACTTTTTGACCAGTGACAGATACATATGCTGTAGGGTTTTAAGATTATCACCAATGTAATTCATAGTTTTGCAGGTTATCCTTTATTTTGATAAAAGATATGTACTAGAACTGTACACGCTGATATTTGTTTAAATAAAATTTATTTTAAATGGGATATATTAACTGTAGTAGATATGTGGCATGCAGTTGTAGTTTCCCCCCCACCTAGCTGCAGACACCTGTAAGCCAGCACCTTCACTGCAAAGTAGTCTGTATTTGAGTGACATGTTGGACATTTCTGTTTTCCAGGTTGTTGCAGCAGCACATGCTGTCTATCAAGCAGTACTGAGCCTAAAGAACATCCCTGTTCTGGAAACAGCCTACAAGCTGATCCTGGGAGAAATGGCATGTGCCTTGAACAGTCTCCTTTGCAGCTTGCAACTTCCAGAAGCTTGTTCCGAAATTCAGCATGATGCTTTCAAGAACCATGTATTTGATGTGGCAAATGCAAAGTTCGTTGTTATATTTGACCTTAGTGCCCTAACCACGATTGGAAATGCAAAAAACTCACTGATTGGTGTAAGTACAATGGGCTTGTCTTTGTAAAATGAAAGTGTTTTGTTGGCTGTTGGTCAACTATGCAATAGTAAACAAGGATGGGTGACTGCATTTCTGCTTGACTAGAGAACTGGATGCTAGACACTGATTCTCTGAGCAAGAGAAAATTCCCTGATTTCACTTTCGGACCTCTTTTGTGGAGAAGAAGTTTATGTGCCTGTTGTTCGTGGCAACTCTGTGTACTTGGGCATTTCCCACTGTGTACAGATTTCCTCCTCCTTCTTTTTTGGTGATTGGGAATAACGTATCTTTTTTGTGGACAGAGCTTTTTATTGGAGCTAATAGCATATACAAGAGAAGTTCAAGTTGTTTGTAAAAGGGTTTGTAAATTTCTAAAACTATTGTATGCTGTTAGTAGTACACTTCACAAGAAATCCTCTCATAGCTGCTAAAATCTTAGGCAGTTAATTCTCGGCTCAGTAGTTGTTGTTATCCCCCTATCCGCCCTTTTCCTAGCAACCAAGCGATGGGTGGGGCCAATAGCAGCCTAATTGCTGTGACTGTTTTGTTCTTTATGATTGCCTTGACAGATGTGGGCTTTGTCTCCAACGGTGTTTGCATTGCTGAGCAAAAACCTGATGATTGCACATGGCGACATTGCAGTTCACTTCCCTGCTGTCCAGTACGCTGTGCTCTACACACTCTATTCACACTGCACTAGGTATGAAGGAATTCATTCCATTACATAGATGGAAAAAAAAGCTAATGTACATCTATTGAGGGGTGATTTTATCATCATTTGGTTAAACCATTGGTGCTTATCATGGGAAGATCCTATTAGTAGGCATGTAAAAAATTAGCGGACTTGTTTTTTGTACTCGACAGCATTGCTGTCAACCACTACCCTGTTTATTAGTTTTTCCCACAAAACTCTCTTTCCAATGAACGAAAGCTTGTATTTCAGGGTATTTTTAATATCTTAATGTCCTTTTGGTTTTCCTTGGAAGAGCTGCAAGGAAGCATCTGCTTTCTGTTGGCTCTAACGGTTTTGCTCACACACATTCAAAGAATGGGTAGAATAAAATAGGAAGTACAGACTGTCCAAGGCAGTCCTTTTGGTGGAAGTGAGAAAGCAGGTTGGCTGGAACTATCACTAGATTGACAATTGGGACCATCTGTGCTGTGCAGAGAGGCTGGCTAAATGAGAGCCTAGATGAAGCTCAGGGCCATGGACCCCAGAGGTAGCTTGTCCAAAGGAAGAAGTCAGGGAGGGCAGTAAACTGAAACTCTGAAACCCAGGAAAAGTGGAGGTAGATGAGACGAAAACCTGCGAAGACTTGCAGCTGCCTTATACTGACTCAGACCTTTGGTCTGTCAAGGACAGTACTGTCTGCACGGACTAGCAGCAGCTCTCCAGAGTCTCAGGCAGAGGTCTTTAAGATCACCCAGTCCTTTTAATTGGAGATGCCAGGAATTAAACTGGAGATCTTCTGCACAAGAAGCAAATGTTTCACTGCTGAGCTGCTCCCCGTCCTAAGAATGAGGGCCCAATAGAGGAGAAAGCGCGTGGGCGTCGGGGTGGGGGGAGCACTCTCAGATGTTGAATGAAGCAGGAAGAGAGGACATTTGTGGACAGACAACAGGTAGGATTTTGTGGATGCTCGTTGGAAGCAAAGTTGGCTAAAGATTAAATCGGGTATAAGAAGCAGAGTCACATACAGAGGAAAAAAAGAAAAATTGGGGGACTTGGGGACAGGATGGCTGGTGGTGACATGAAGTTGAAAAGAAGAGTGCAAGAAAAAAGATGAGCTGGGACAAAAGCATATTAATAAGAGGACTGGTGATCGGGAAGGTTGGACTCTTCTAGTTTCCCATCCCCTGCCCTGTGCCTCTCTCTTTCCAAGGGTGATCTGGCACCAAGAAATCAAAAACATGAAGGTTTTCACCATGTTGGGGAAGTAGTGATGGGGAAAAGCTTACTTCTTCCTGTGAGCTTCAACTGAAGACTGAGGAGCAGGGCCTGAAGAAAATGGTCTCTACAGACAAGGGAGTATAGGAAGCCAGTGCATGGTGGGCTAGAATATGTCTATTCCCTCCCCCCGCCTTTGTTTTTGAGTGATGCACAATGGAAAAGAAAGGAATCAATCTGCAGCTTCTCCTGCAAGGAATCTTAAGTTCAGGTTTTGCTGTTTTATACATGTCTGCATAAAGCGGCCGGCCTGCCCCCAGATGAAGCTGATTGAAATTTAATTTTTGTGTTGCTCTTCAGGCATGAGCACTTCATATCTAGCAGCCTGAGCTCCTCTTCTCCTTCCTTGTTTGATGGGGCTGTCATTAGCACTGTAACTACAGCCACAAAAAAACATTTTACTATTATATTGAACCTCCTGGGACTTCTGCTTAAGAAGGACAACCTCACATACGATACCAGGTAAATTTATGCTTTTCTGTTTATCAAAGGCTGGTGGTGTCTTCCGACATGAAGATGAGTACCAATTTAACCAGCAGTATAGATCTGAAAATCTGGGGGCTTGACAGATTTGTGAGATAAGTTATGTATCAGTTCAGTATCATATGAAATGGTTTGTGTATGTGTAACCCATTTCAGAGCAGTTCACAGTCAACAGTTGAATGTAGAACACATTAAATTGTACATTGACTCTCAGTGCACGTATTCGGATGCAAGCTGTGTTGAGTTCATTGGCACCTATTCCACAGTTAGTGGTCATAGGGTTGTACTCTTAACTGTGTTACTTGCAAATTATTGTTGCTAATTCCGTTTAGTCATGTTTGCTTTACTGTACTAAGTGAACTGACCCATGAGCAATGCTCCCTCTAAGCCGTGGAGTCTTGTGAGCAAAAATTCTACTTTGTGAGCTACTGGCATTAAAGTTGTGAGTGAGCAGTTTGGCTACTGCATCAATTAGTTTGCTCTGGAGCTGTCCTTCCTGAGCTAAGACAAAAATCTGTGAACTGGAGGCTAAAAAACTGTGAGTTAGCTCACACTAACTTAGCTTAGAGGGAACACTGCCCACGAGTACCAGTAAAGCTATAAGTTAGAGTTAGGCCATTTTGCTTTGCATGTGCTGGGGGTGGGTCTTCACCCAAAGGACTAAAACAAGCCCCTCGGCCAGGGGTCCCCAGTGTAGTGCCTGCCTGTGGGCACTATGCTGCCCACTGACACCTTTTCTGGCACCCACCAAGTAAGGCTTTTTGCCCAGCAAGGCTTCTGAATAACTGTAAGAGATTTGATTGGCTGTGCAATTTTTTTAAATGTTGCTTTGGCAGCAGCTGCCACCAGAGCACAAGCATCTACACTGTGTTACTGAAGTTAAGCTGTGGCAATCATTTTGTGGCTGGCTTCTCCTGTTGTGGCAGCAATTTTATGGCAGCCATTTTGTTGGTGTGCCCACCATGCCACACCAGAATTTCAAAGGAGCCCACAGTCTAAAAAAACTTGGGGACCCCCCCCCCCCCCGCCCTAGGCACTAGCAGTGCTCCTAGGGCTCAGCTTGCCACCAGCGTGCCTGACCGGCTGCGACCTCAACCCCCCCCCCACCCCCTCTGCTCGCCAGCCACACCAGCACCTTCAGGAAGAGAGGGCTCCTCGGCCACATTGGGTCGCCTGCCCCATGTAAGTCCTGTCGCTCAGATCTTTTGCCCTATATGTAAACTGTAACTTGGTTATGGTTTAGAACAGGGGTGTTGAACTCATGTGTTACAAGGGCCGGATCTGACATAAATGAGACCTTGTTGGGCTGGGCCATGTGTGTCATAAACTAGTGAAGATATAAACAAAGATATAAACTTTATAAAGGACACAAACACAATTAAAACACAATTTCAAAACTTTAAATAAAACATGCATCTCTCCTCTGTGACTGAGAGAGACTGGTAAAGCAAGCTGTGACATGGCAGCAGCAGCAGAACTGGAAGAGGAAGCAGCAAACAGCCAGGTCCTTGAGGGCCGGATTGGGGCCTCCTGAGGGCCTGATCTGGCTCTTGGGCCGCATGTTTGACACCCCTGGTTTAGAATAACTGTTGTGTTACTATGTTTCTAGGAAACTGCTAATCACGTGGGCTTTGGAGGTGGCTGTCCTTATGAAAAAATCGGAGACGTATGCCCCATTGTTCTCTCTCCCATCTTTTCACAAGTTCTGCAGAGGACTTCTTGCAAACAGTAAGAGGCTTATTCTTTTATTTCGTATAAACCAAATTCTTCCCAGTCTCGTTGTTCCTACTTTGCTCATTCAGCCCAACTTGAAATGTCATTGTTCAAGGCAAATAAATGCCTTTGCCTGATTAGAATTAACTGTGGTGCATAATGTGATAATTTAGCGCTGCTGTAAAAGCTATCATAATCCTACAGTGCTGTGTGCTCCTGTGCTGCCTTCACAAGAAGGGAAGTGGAATACAAAACCCAAAGAATTATTAGGAGAGTTCAGTGACCCCAAGGGGGTTTCAGGCTTCTTCACTTCTTAACCGACACTCCTTCCCTGTGTTCCATTGCAAGCTACCCTGGGAACCCAGGGGAGTTTCAGAAGCAGTTTAGGATGTCTGTGGGGGTCAGTTGCTCACAGTTGCACTGTTTAAGCTGCTTGCACATCTTCAAACCATTCTTTGCATAGTCTGGGTGGAGTGGAGAGCCAGTTTGCTGTACTGGTTGGGTAGACCTTCGTTCAAATCCCCACTCACTTGAGTGGTTGGGCTGTTGCTTGACCTTATCCTCACAACCACTCCTGTGTGATAAAATGGAGGAGAGGAGAAGCATGCCTGTAGCCTTGAGCTGCTTGGAGGAGAGAGCAGGTTTAAAATGTTGATAAATCATCACTACATAAACTTTTAAACATTGGCTTTCCCTTGAAGCAGAAATCGTAGGAGGGTCTTGAGTTGGCAATGCTTCTTACAGTGTGGTGTATTTACAATGTATGAATAGAGGGTTGAAGCAAAGAAATAAGAGTGCAGTCCTGATTTTGATCTTCAGTGTCCCTTTAATTTCAGAAGTTAGAAAGATTTTTAAAAGTGACCGCTCTATTCTACTGGAAAATAATGCTGATTTTCCTTTTGTCCAATGCACAGCCCTTCTAGAAGATGTAAATATTTGTCTCCAGGCATGTAGCAGCCTCCATGCTTTGTCACCGTCTCTGCCTGATGACCTGCTGCAGAGGTACTTTGGTAATTCCTTTTGTTTCCACATAAAAAATCATGCTTAAGTTTGTACATGCTTCTTATTTGTTTTTGTTTTTCCTTTCCTTTTTGGGGGAACACATAGATGTGTTGATGTATGTCGTGTCCAGCTCTTTCACAGCAGCGCTCGTATAAGACAAACATTTGGGAAACTGTTAAAATCTATTCCTTTGGATGTAGTGTTAAGGTAAGTAGCTTGAATATATTATTATTATGAATTTTGAAAGGGGATATTTGAAATGTTGGGGAGTTCTATCTAGTTCTGTTGCTGTATCGTCGCCAAATACTTTCAGACAACACTTGAACCTAACATCAAACTTCACGATTGTGTACCTGTCAGTAGGACAGTGAAACTGGCCACCCACAGGCAAGGTAGAGGTTTCTGTGTCTTCAGGTGCTTTCCAGTAGAAAGAAAAGCAGTAGAGATGAGAATTCCCTGTGTGTGTAGGAGAGAGGGAGAATGTGTGAACAAGATGGGTTGGAGAAGCAGGGTGGGGTGGCTGTTGAAGTGGATACATGGAGAGGTTATGTTCAGAATGTCACTTGAGGCCTGGAACTAATTGTATAGTTATTTTTGGCTTTGTAGTAACAACCATCACACGGAAATACAAGAAATCTCTTTGGCAATACGGAGTCACATGAGCAAAGCTCCAAGCAACACATTCCACCCGCAGGACTTTTCTGATATAATTAGCTTCATCTTGTATGGAAGTTCTCACAGAACAGGGTAAGGGCTTTCTGTTTGTGTGTTTATGAATGGGGGAAGGGGGGGGTCAGTTGTAGAAAAAAACCAGAGTAGGGGAATTCTTTTGGGAAAGATGAGTATTTTGCTAATACTTGTGAATAGTTTAATGTAGTAAGCAATTTACAAATCGATGAAGTGCAAGATATGTAATCTGTGAGGCAAATCAAATGTAAGATGCTTTGATGAAGAGCGATTGCTCGCATAGCGCTGGGAGCATGCTCCCCTGCAGGTTTTGATATTCTTCCGCACTAAATTTTTGCACAGACCCTTAAATGCCTTGCTAATGATGGAGACTGCCCTGAATGTAGTGAAGCTGTATGAGTTTACCTTTTAGAGGTCACACCAGTAATCCTTCCCCCACAAGAAAACTTTATATCTGGGGCTATTACCAAATATCAAAGGTTTCGAAAAATATCACACAGATTTTTTTTTAAGGAAAAAGTTTTCTACCAGTCTGAGTGGTGGTCACAAACTTTCAGTGTCATGATTCACATCTGGTAGCACCTTAGAGACCAACAAGATTCTTGGTATATAAACTTTTGAGAGTCAAAGCTCCCTTTGTTTCGAAGGGACTTGAATCTAGCTCTTTAACTGCAGACCAACACAGTTACCCTCTGGAACTATTTTCATTGTCAATGGTGATGTTTCCTCAGTTGTCAAAGGGGAGACCATGGCTTCATGGTGGCATATTGTTTTGACGTGCCAGTGTTTAGGTAATTTCTATCCTGTGGTTGCAGCCAAAAATGCACCCTTCATTTTTAAAAGTGGTTGTCTATGCAGCATAAAGGTCTGTTGTTCAAGAGAGATTATCGGAAAATCTGTATTCAAAACCCGGATCTATAGTATGGAAATAGTTGAGCAGAATGTGGATTCTGGCTAGCATGTCCAGTCACTGTAATTCTTATGAGAAGAAGAGTTGGATTTATACCCTACCCTTCACTTAGTCTCAGAGTGCCTTACAATCTCCTTTCCTGTTCTCTCCCCACAACAGACACCCTGTGAGGTAGGTGGGGCTGAGAGAGCCCTGAGAGAACTGCTCTTGAGAGAACAGCTCTGAGAAAACTGTGACTCACACAAGGTCACCCAGCTGGCTTCATGTGGAGGAGTGAGGAATTATACCCAGTTCTCCAGATTAGAGTCTGCTGCTCTACACCAAACTGGCTCTTATGAGCTGAAGTTTTCATTCCATTGACTTTACCTGCCTTCTCCTATCATTGCTGTAGTGGAGTTTAGTAACTGCCTTTGCCATGCCATAAAGGTCTTCTTACCATTATTTAGCATTTTATTTGCCCTTTGTGCCAAGTACCATCAAAATGTTCCTTGACTATCAGTTGCCACTCAGATATACATAGATATTATTAACGGTTGACACCCAATTGTCTTGATACCTAATTTTGTTTCAGGAAAGAAAGCTGGTTAGAAAGATTATTTTACAGTTGCCAAAGGCTGGATAAACGGGAACCATCAAGTATTCCACGCAATTTATTGAAAACAGAGGCTGTTCTCTGGCAATGGGCTATCTGGGAAGCAGCACAATTTACCGTTCTTTCAAAACTGAGAACCCCTCTCGGCAGGGCTCAGGACACGTTCCAGACAATTGAAGGTAACCCTTGTCAAAGCTTCTGTGTGCAAGCATTTGTTGGTGTGTGTATATATGTGTTTGGAAAGATATGTAGCTGGGGGGGAAGCTGTAATACTATTTTCTGCCATCTTACAGAAAACAGTGTGTTAAAAGGCAACAACACACTTAAGGAGTGTATTTTTGTTACTACAAATATGAGGGGGTTACAAACCTATCTGAAACACAGATAGTCAGCTACTTACACCTTAAACATAAACCAAACCTTCCTTAAACCCAGTGGATGAATTACATCCGTTGAGTTTATCATACCCCCTAGATAAAACAATATCATCCAACTTTAATGGCTTTTAAATGTGTCTCAGAGTTGCAATTTGAATTGCCTCGTCTGATTTAACTCTTTTCCAGTAATTTACAAATGGACAGCATCTTTGTACCAAAACAGCCTGTGCTCACCTTTTTGCCCATTCAGTTGTTTACAGACTGCTATTTTATCCATAATCATAATGAGCCATAATGAAGTTCTAACTGTAGTTCTTTAGGGTGACTGATTAATTTGAGTGTGCACTGTGGGTATAGGATAAAGGTCCCTAATGACCTTTGGGGTGGAAAAGTGGAATCAGAAATGGTTTTGGAGTAGAAAAGTGGGAACAGAAATGGTTTAAGCCAGTGGTAGTCCCTCTGTGACTCACAATGAGCTCCATTCACCAGAACCATTACCAGAAGAGATGCGCTTACTTGCATCCTTTGTGTGAGGCCTGCACCTCAGGGAGGCTCGCGACTTATCCATTCGTCCAAGGTGGAAACCACTTGTCACCTGCAAGCCGACTACCACCTTGCCAACTTTACTGAAACACGGGGCGGGTGGGTTGTTGGCTTTTGGCTGAAGCTGTTGGTCAGATCTACTCTGTCTCTTTGAAATACCATCCATGTTTGTTGATAGGCATCATTAGAAGTCTTGCGGCCCATACTTTAAACCCTGACCAAGACGTCAGCCAGTGGACAACAGCTGACAATGACGAAGGCCACAGTAGCAACCAGCTGAGGCTTGTCTTGCTTCTGCAGTACTTGGAGAACTTGGAGAAATTGATGTACAATGCTTACGAAGGATGTGCTAATGCGCTGACCTCTCCACCCAAGGTAGGTGTCTGCCATAACTATTGTAGTTACGGGTCACATTTGTGTAGCTTTCAGTCACTTTAAAATCTCATCCTTCATTTTACATTTTACATTGGGAGCCTACTGAGATGTCCTTGAAATAATAAATTAATATTTACATATACAATTATGGAAAGCTGATATTTAATCTAAACTGGACTTTAGCAGTTAAATTGAGCTCCAGTAGCAGCTGATTGTTCGTGTTCTGCTTAGTTGGAAACCCTGCTTTGTATTTAGACTGGCCATTGCCCCACCGCCAAATTAAATAAGTCCTGTTGAAACATAAATTCCAAGGTTAGAAAGTTAATTTAAATTAAAATGACAAATGTTCTGAATAAAAAGGCCAATACAGAAAATAGTCTGAATATTCATTCTAAATGGAGTTTGGCTGGCAGTCCATCTGTCATGGTTAATTCCTTTTGCACACTTTTTGATGCATCATATATTTATATTGTCAAGTGTTTTCAACTTTATTACTTTGTATTTACATACTTGTCATTTGTGAATTGTTTATATTTGTTATGTGGGTTCAGGCGGTGTTTTCAACTTGCAGCTTACAATATCTCCTGTTTTTATATACCTTTTTGTACTTCATTTTTGCATTCTTTAAGGATGCTTCTTTTTATTTGCCTTGGAAGGTTTAATTGACATTGTTGCAGTATGTTGTTGACTGGAGATGTTGTGTGAACTTAATTTGTGTTTCTAAAAAAAATTTCATGAAAGGGGAAAAAAAGTAAAATCAGACAAGATATATCAGAATTATTAGTCAGAGCTGTATATATGTAGTATAAATTGTTCTGTGTTTTAGGTATGATCTTCGACGTGGTCTCTGTGCTTCACACTGATGGGTTACTGCGCCTGCGCAGGAATCCTTCGGTATCGTAGAAAGCTCTTTAACGGATTTTCGCACCCAGTGATACTGGGCATGCGCGGAGCCCCTACCGTGCATGCCCAGAGGCACGGGCGCGGACATCCCACCAGTTCTCTTCTGACCGCCGCACTGTTAACAGCACTTTTTTGTCAGTGGAGTCCTTCGAGGAAAGCTCTTCTTTCTCTCTCTCATCGACCTCCTTTCTTCTCTTTTATCCTCTCTTTTACTATTTCCCTCATTCTCACAAAAAAAAAATCCTTTCTCTGAGGTGGTGGGTTATTTCGCTTCTTGCCTTCGGGCTCCCCACCACCCATGTCTTCTCTTTTTTCTTTTTTTTTTCTTTTATTTTTATTTTATCTATCTCTCTTTTTACCTCAGGCTCCCACTTTATGGCTCAGAAGTGGGGCTGTTTCAAACGCTGTTCGGCTTGTGGCAGCAAGTTGGCTGCTCCAGACGGTCACTCTTTGTGTATCCTGTGTCTTGGAGAGTTGCACTGTCCAGATTCCTGCCCTCACTGTGCTAAATTTAGCAATCAGACTCGGAAAAACAGGGCAGCTCGTCTCAAAGTAGCGTTGTTGGAGTCCGCGCTAAGTTCGGGATTGACCACCATGGCCTCAGTACCATTGGCATTGACGGCGTCGACGGCCGATTTCGGAGCGACATTGACTTCGAGGGCTTCTTCCAATATCGCTCGTCCTTCGACGAAACATAAAGCCCCACTGCAGTCAGCTGCCTCCACACCGGCTAAGAAGAAGGAGTCGGACAAATCGGAAAAACACCATAAAAAGCCCTTGGCTGCGGCTGGTAAGCCTCTGTCCAAATCTCCGACTTCGACGTCCGGGCATACAGCACCCTCTTCCGTTGCTGCCCCGGTACCGTCTGGCTCGTCGGTTGCATGTCAACCTCCCACCGATGTGACCATCACCGTTCTGGATTCTCTACCCAGAGAGGTTCCACCGGATCACATCTTGGAGGCGCAGGAATTCCTGGCAACGGAACAGGAACAACTATATGGACCACCTCTGGAACGCCCTACCTCACGTTCCTGGTCCCTGTCGATGGACTCCACCTCCCATACCAAAGACGATCATTTTCCGTATCGAGATCGTCATGGATACCGATCCCCTCAGAACCGTCGCTATTCTCCAAGGCACCGGTCTCGTCGACACAGGTTGCCTAGACATCGATCCCCCTTATCATCGAGATGGGTGTATCTTTCCAATGTTCCTCGATGGGATCCACATCCTCTTTACCCATATGGTGGCTGTGCGTATCTCCAGTCCATGCCATGGGCTCCTTCGGTGTCCTATCCCGACTGGGACTTGTATTCAACAAGAGCTCGATCTCGATCCCCACTCGCATCGTGACCGACTCCATCAGCTTCCCAATCCGTACCGCCCGGTCAAGTCGTCTCCCATACCCATCTCCCGGCAGCTTTGATATCGACTGCCCCTAACATGACCAAGACCACGATGTTGACACAGACGGCCATTCCGTCGATGCCGATACAGTTGACTCCACCGTCGGCACAACCGATTCCAACCGAGGTCACCCCTGCCTCATCGTCGTCAGAACATGACTCCGATGCTGAACAATCCGATCGTAGTTCCCCTGCCGATCCTTCCCCAAAGCCTGATGTTGCTGATAATCTGCCGCTTTCCCCTTCAGAGGATTTGACCTCTTATGGTGATCTAGTCAAGAGAATGGCTCTCTCTCTTGGGCTCCTCATCGTCCAACCCAGGCCTGATGTCACAGACCCGGTATTTGACATCGTGCAGAGAGATACCTCCACGTCTATTGCTCTCCCTATGTCCGCAGTCCTACAAGCTGTCAAAGCGGGATGGGACAAACCTTCATCCACACCAGTCTCTACTAGACGTCTAGACCATATGTATCGAATTCAGGATGCCGATACTCCCTTTCTAGCCAACCATCCTCGTCCTAATTCCATGGTGGTCACCTCTGCCTCCAGGTCAAGGAGGACGCATTCCACCCCTGCTGACAAGGAGGGCTACAAATTGGATGACTTTGGGCGCCGTTTTTATTCTGCAGGAGCACTTGGCCTGAAGGTCAGTAATTATTCTGCCTGCATGGCAAGATATCATTTCGCCTTGTGGGAGCAGTTGTCCGAAAGTATTGCCCTGCTCCCCCAAGAATAGGGGTCCTCAAACTATGGCCCGCGTGTCACATGCGGCCCGCCAAGGGCATTTTTCTGGCCCGCCGGATGTGCCACTGCCTGTCCTCCAATTCCCAGCAGCACACAAAGCAGTGGAAAAATTGCAGCCGACTCGTCCCAGGTCACATGACAAAGCCCCGCCCCCCCCTGCTTCCAGTCAGTCAGGAGGAGGCAAAAGGAAGACTGGAAGAAGGTAAGTGTGGGGTGGCAGGCGCTCCGGCTAGACCCAAGTCTCCTAGCCGGCTGAGAGGCCTCTCAGCCGGCTAGGAGACCTGCGCCAGTCCCAAGAGCCGGGTGGGGGTCTTTTTTGAGGCTTTTTGTGCTGCTGGGAATCGGAGGGGGGGAGAGAGAGAGAGAGAGAGAGGTTTCTCTTTCCCATCAAGATGCCTGCAGTAGTGGAGTTTCAGGGAGAAGCAGCTGGGGGCTTGCTGCCTTAAAAAGTCTGTGAGGATGCCAAGTCCTTTGTTTCTTCGGAGAGAGAAAGACAACAGCCCCGTCAAGGGTGCCTTTTTGCGCACCTCCCCCCCCCCCCCCGTGCCTTCCCTACCCGTAAAATAACCAAAGAAAAAGCCTATCTTCATAGTTGTTGTTTTTAAACTATAGTCCGGCCCTCCAACGGTCCGAGGGACAGTGAACTGGCCCCCTATTTAAAAAGTTTGAGGATCCCTGCCCAAGAACATCAACTAGCCGCACGAAGGATACAGAAGGAGGGCCTTGCTCTCGCTAAACAACATGTCAACACATCCAAGCATGCCCTAGATGCTTGCTCTAAGACAATGATGTCGGCTATCGCTTTGAGGCGTCACTCCTGGCTTCGTTCCACGACCCTACAGCAAGACACCAGGTCTTTAGATGAAGATCTTCCTTTTGATGGTGTAGGCCTCTTCCATGCCACCACTGACGCCGTTCTCCAAGATCTTGACAAAAGTATCAAGGCTTCGCGTGCTTTAGGGGTCTCCGCCGCTCCTCGCCAACCTCGGTCTCGTAACTGGTCTAGATCTTGGTCTCGCAGATCATCCACTAGGAGCTCTCCTGATAGGCCATGGCGTCCCCGTCCATCTTCTGCTGGACAGAAACAGTCCTACCAGCCACAGCAGAGATATTCCCCTGCCCAGCAATTGACCCGCCCAAAGCAGTCTCGGCAGGCCAAGCAGGGCCTTTGACTCCCCAACGCATCTTGCACCTTTCCTTTCCATGTGGAACATAGTTACCACGGACTCTTGGGTTCTCACTGTCATCTCCAGAGGATATCTCATAGAGTTCCTTCAACCGCCACCGACCCCTACCTTTGTCGCTACCAGCCCCTCTCCTGTCCTCCTTCAAGAAGTCAATGTCCTTCTAGACAAGGGTGCCATAGAATCTGTACCCACTTACCACCAGGGCACGGGATTCTATTCAAGGTACTTCGCAGTTCCCAAGAGGGACAGGGGCACCAGACCCATCTTGGACCTTCAAGGACTCAACCTTTTCATCCAGTATTTCCGGTTCAGGATGGTAACTCTACGCTCCATCCTCCCTCTGCTGCGATGACGTGCCTGGATGGCCACCCTCGACCTACAGGATGCTTACTTCCACATCACAATATGTCCTCCTCACCAGAAATACCTCCGCTTTACCATTGGCCTCCAACACTATCAATACAAAGCCCTACCATTTGGCCTGTCTACAGCTCCTCGCGTCTTCACAAAGACAATGGTAGTTGTCGCGGCCTTTCTTCGTCTCCAGGGGATCACCATTTTCCCGTATATCGACGATTGGCTCATCGTGGCATCTTCACCTCAGGCTTTGCTGGAAGATATCGAAGTCACTCGCTCTGTCCTTCAGAATCTCGGCCTCAACCTCAATGAGGCCAAGTCTCATCTTGTTCCTGCCCAGAGGGTACAGTTTATAGGAGCGGAACTGGACTCTATTGCGCTTCGGGCTTACCTTCCAAAGGACAGAATGCCCCTGATAATGACACTGGCTTCGTGAGTACGTTCTGATCCTGATTCCTCGGCACTCATGATCCAACAACTGCTAGGTCACATGGCCGCCACCACATCCGTACTACTTTTCGCAAAACTCAAAATGCGTCCGCTTCAGTTGTGGTTTGTCCAAGCCTTCCATCCACAGCGAGATCCACAGCACCTCCGTCTATCACCTCCCAGAGAGGTTCGAGACTCCCTCCTCTGGTGGACCCTGCCTGCCAACGTTTTATAGGGCTCCCCCTTTCACCTGCCGTCGCTGCACCTCACGCTTACAACCAATGCGTCAACGTGGGGATGAGGAGCGCACCTCCAGGGTCACAGCATGGGTGCCCCTTGGAACCAGGATCTGAAGCCCCAACACATAAACTGAGCACACCTCCAGGGTCACAGCATGGGTGCCCCTTGGAACCAGGATCTGAAGCCCCAACACATAAACTATCTCGAGCTTCTAGCTATTTTCTTCACCCTTCGAACGTTCTTGCCTTAGTTAAAGGGCGCTGTGTGGCTGTTTTGATGGACAATACTACTGCGGTCTGTTACGTGAACCATCAAGGAGGAACTGTTTCCCACAGCCTTTGTCACCTCGCAATCCGCCTTTGGGACTGGAGTACAGCCCATGGCATCTTTCTCAGAGCCACTCACATTCCAGGCTCTTTAAATGGTCAAGCCGACCTCCTCAGCAGAGGACATGCTACTCATCACGAGTGGAAAATGAAACCCCACCTATCTCCGTAAACCATTCCGCCTCTGGGGGACCCCAGACATCGATGTCTTCACAACTCGTCAGAACACGAAATGCAGAGCGTTCTGCACACAAGGCGGACTCGATTCCCTTTCCCAGGAGACGGCCTGCTCTATCCTTGGAGCCACAACTTCGTCTATACCTTCCCGCCCCTTCCGCTACTCACATGAGTGGTCCACAAAATTCTATTGAAGGCAGCGAACTGCATCTTGATCACGCCATGGTGGCCCAGACAGACCTGGTTCCCAGTTCTCCTCTCCCTGGTCCAGGGGAACTTTCATCACTTTCCCTCACGACTGGATCTTCTGATACTTTCAGACTCCCCCATACTCCACCACGATGTATCCCGTCTCAAGCTCACGGCATGGAGACTTTCCCCTCCGTATTCTCCGACAGAATAACTAACGTTCTGCTCAATTCACACAAGGCTTCCACTCGACAATCATACTCCTACAAGTGGACTCGCTTCTGTACTTTTTTAGCCTTGTCTGCCGTACAATCCTGCTCCGCGGGTCTCCCTCATATTTTTGAATTTCTCCTCTCTCTAGCAGAGGCTGAACTTTCACATTCATCCATCCGAGTGTACATGTCTGCAATCTCAGCCTTCCATAACAGAATTGACAATTTCACGGTCTTTTCACACCCCCTGGCGAAACGGTTTTTGAAGGGCCTCCTTCACTGCTATCCGCCCACGAGGGCTCCGCCACAACCTTGGGATCTACCGTTGGTCCTCCGTGTTCTCACTCGAAAACCGTTTGAACCCTTGGCCTCCTGTGACCTTCGACTCTTGTCCTGGAAAACGGCCTTTTACTTGCCATCACCTCGGCTAGACAAGTGGGTGAACTTTTGGCTCTCCGGCATGATCCTCCATTCCTCTGCTTCCTTCCTAACGCAGTTCGTATGGTACCGGACATTTCGTTCCTACCAAAGGTAGTCTCTGACTTCCACCTCCAGTCCGAAATTCTATTGCTGGACTTTTACCCATCCTATTCCTCCGAGGAAGAACGTCTCTTACACACTCTGGACGTTAAGCGGGCACTTTTGATTTATTTGGCTTGTACCAAGCCTAACAGAAAAACTCTTTGTCTCTTATGCATCACACAGAATGGGCAAGCCCATTACTGCCCAGCGACTTTCCAAGTGGATTGTGGGGTTAATAGAACTCGCTTACGAAATTGCTAAGACCCCACTCCCCGGACCCATCAGGGCACACTCTACTAGATCCATAGCCGCCTCCACAGCGTTCCTTAAGGGCGCTTCCTTAAGTGATACTTGTTCGGCTGCCACCTGGGCCACTCCGAACACTTTCATTGGGCATTACGCAATGGACACTCAGGTGGCTGCCCGTTCTGCGATGGGTGGATTGATCTAATCTGTTGCTTCACGGTGACAGCCTGTCTGCTCCCTCCTCCAGGTAAGACATTGCTTGCTACTCTCCCATCAGTGTGAAGCACAGAGACCATGTCGAAGATAAACAGGTTGCATACCTGTAACTGATGATCTTCGAGTGGTCATCTGTGCATTCACACTACCCGCCCATCCTTCCCCTCTGCTGGCAGGCTTTCTACTTCTCCTGCTTGGTCACAGCGGTCAGAAGGAACTGGCGGGATGTCCGCGCCCGTGCCTCTGGGCATGCGCGGTAGGGGCTCCGCGCATGCCCACTGTCGCTGGGCGCGAAAATCCGTTGAAGAGCTTTCTACGATACCGAAGGATTCCTGCGCAGGCGCAGTAACCCATCAGTGTGAATGCACAGATGACCACTCAAAGATCATCAGTTACAGGTAGGCAACCTGTTTTTTTACTGGCTTATATCAAGGAGAAGTGAACTTTTAACTCCAAATATACATGTTTTCTGTTTTGTCCCATCATGAAGGTTATCAGAACATTTTTCTACACTAACCGTCAGACTTGCCAAGATTGGTTAACACGAATTCGACTTTCTATCATGAGGGTTGGATTGTTGGCGGGGCAGCCGGCTGTGACTGTCAGGCATGGTTTTGATTTACTGACAGAAATGAAGAGCAATAATATTTCGCAGGTATTGCACTTCCAGAATTTATTATTGGTTAAGCTAAGGGTGAAATTAAAATCCGTAGGCAACACATTGGCTATTTCTGTTCTTCAGTATGAGGTAATGAGGGAGAACGAGCCATTGGGGTAATGTCACGCATCTGGGGAGCCCAAATGGTAGCAGCCATGTGGTTCCCGAAAACAAGAAGTTCTGTCCTGAACTGAAGCTAATCCCCATTTCCCACAACAACAGAACCAGCATGGTGTTAGAGTGTCGGACTGGGATCTGGAAACCCAGGTTGGAATATCTCCCTGATCATGGAAACTTGCTTGGTGACCTTGAGCCTGTCCAGAGCTCTTACCAGGCCCACGAGCAACTGGTGCAATGGGGGGGGGGGGGGGGGGAGAAGGCTGCTGGGAGGGTGAGTGGGTGCATGCTGCAGGTACCTTGTCCTGCCAGTAGTTCTCTTTACTTGGTAATAAAAAGACGCTCTACTTTTGCCTCTGTAGTCTCTAGGGAGACTATGTTTCTGCTTTAAAAGCAAGTGCGCGTGGTCTGCCTCTGCTCTTGACGTACTGGAGGAAGAGAAGGTGGGAGGGAGGGAGGTTGGCTGGTTGGATCCTTCTCACCTGACTCAACCCTGCAGAGTCGGCCCAGCGCCCGCTCTTGTGTGCGCTCCTCCCTCCCAGTCCCTTCTCACCAACAAGCCAGCAGCTCCCACTTGTACAGGCACACTTCCTCTTCAGTCCTTTTGGCACTTGTGGCCACCAACAAGGACCTCTTCTGTGGGTGTCTCTCTCCTCTCCCTTTCCTCCTCTGCTAAGCTTGGGTGAGAGCCAGGCACAGTTCCTCTTCGATGCTCCAGGTGCCCACAGCCACCGACAAGCAACTCATCCATGGGTGCCTCTCTCCCTCTCCCTTTCTTCCTCCAGGTTGGGGAAGATGAATTCCAGGTGCAGCTTTTGGCTGGCCAGAGCCAAGCTGCTCTTTTGTGATGGCTGACTTAACTGGCCAGATGTTCTTTGAGTTTCTCCTGGGGCCCACCACTCTTATCCCCTTCAAACCCCGCCCTCTTTCAGCCCTGGTCTGGATGAGTTTGCCTCATTGCCAAGGGGAGAGGAGGCAGTGCCCCTAGGAGAGTGCGGACCGCCTTTCCTTGGCGCCTGCATTCTTCCATGCAATTCTTTTAAAAAGTGTGTGTGCACGCGCACACACACACAGTGTGTATCTAACACCTGGCATAGCACATGCTACACCAGGGCTTTACATCACATCCCAGCCAGCATCTTTGTTTTCCTTTTATTTTTTGGGGGTGGGGTGGGGTAACATCTGCCTCAGAATTCTGGAGAACTCAAAAGCATGCCCTTTGTTATGTGACACTTGGTTGGTCCTAATAATAGTTATTCTGTGTTCTGTGGCTGTTCTGTGCCTTCATGTGGCTGTAATCCAGCTTCACCAGAAAAAGAAGGGGAAATAAATTCTCTGACTTTTTCCAGGCGGAAGGGTCATAAATGAAGGCGGGGGGGGTGTGCGTGTGTGTGACTGCCGTGCTGTTGGGTGCCTGGCCGTTCTTTCTCTCTGATGGGCAGAGTGACTTCCCCTGGCACCTGCCAGCAGTGTTACTCCCCTGAGCAAATGTTTTTAAATGTTACTCCAGATTTTGATGCAGTAATTCAGAGCAAGAGCTGTCAATTATTAAAGAATGTTAAATAAAGGAAATACTTTAAGAGCGTTAATGTTTTAAGCATGTTTGTATTTTGAGTAAAAAATGATATCATTAATTGGGTTTGCCTGTGTTCTTTATAAAGGTTGTATCTCCAGTATCTGGCATTACATTTTATGGCACACAGGGCCCAGCCCAACAGCATGACATTTATGTCAGATCTGGCCCTCGTAACAAATGAGTTTGACACCCCTGAGCTACAGGGTGGTGGTTAGTATAAAACAGAGGAGGGGAGAATGAAATGTAAGCTGTTGTGGTTCCCCATTGGAGAGAAAAGCGGGGTATAAATCTCTGAAAGCTGAACATGTACATCACTGTGAGCTACCATGTTGTCTCCTGTCTCCTGTTCTTCTCTCCCCCCATCTTAAATGCTGTTTTGGTGTGGTGTTCAGGATTGTCAGTAAAAAATATATGAGTGTGAGTGTGTGTGTGTGAGAGAGAAATCTCAGTAGATAAGGATCATCTTGTTTCATTCCTGACTATAAATTAACGTCTCAATTTTGCTTTTGCACCCTCTAGGGAAACGAATTGGAAGTGACAGTCATGATGGTGGTAGAAGCACTCTGTGAACTCCATTGTCCTGAAGCAATCCAAGGAATTGCTGTCTGGTCGTCTTCCATCATTGGCAGGAGCCTTGCCTGGATCAATTCCGTGGCTCTGCAAGCAGAAGGACGGTAGGTTAGGATTTCCTTCCCATGCAGTCTGCCTTCAGCTCTGGTTGAGGGAGGTGAACAAGATCTCTGCCTTGCCCCACTCTGCTCTTATCCAAATCAGGAAACAAGCTCAGAAAGGCAGAAGAAACTGATGGTGAGAGAGCATCCTGGTATCCTTTCCTCCCCCTTCTCCTTTCTTCTTTGCCTTCCCTATCATGGAAGGGCAGTGGAGAGGAGAGGAAAGGAAATAGAAGGGGCAGGATGTCTGTCTCTTGACTGTATCTGTCTCACCCTGGGGCTTTTCAGAGGTTTTTTTTTGGGGGGGGGGCGGGGGGAGAGATGTTAGTCTGTTTCTTGAAACTCTCTCCCCTGGTCTCTGAGGGAGAAGCCTGGGAAAGTGGAGGGCAGAACAGTGACATCAGATGGGGCTGCTCAGTGGGCTAGATTGAGCCAATGAGCCTTCAGTTGACGTTGGCATGATGATCAATTTGCTAGGGAATCGTGTTTACTTTTGATGAACTAGGCTGGTATCAGCAGGAGAGCTCCTTCAGAAGGATTGCTAACTGGTGATACTTAAATTCTTTTAAGATTTGAAAAAGCTGCTGTTGAATACCAGGAACATCTTTGTGCCATGACTGGAGTGGACTGCTGCGTTACAGGTTTTGATAAATCCGTTCTGAAGTTGGCCAATTCAAACAGCAGTAATAATGCTAGCCCCAAACACTCTCTGAATGGTAAGTATGACAGTGGGCAGGTTTGCATTAACAAAATATGGGATAGCTCTTGGCTCCGTTAATTGGAGCCAACTGGTGGCCCTAGCACAGACTTCCCACGCCAGCGTGGCAGCATAGGAGGTGTGACACCCCTTCTCCTTGGGGCAGGTATCCCTTTTGTTTGCTGTGAGGAGCACTTGCAAAGGAAGAAATAGTGCCGTGCCTTGGACTTTTCAAGTTGGTTTGAAGAGCAGTGCTTCCTTGCAAGGGCACGTCCCTTAAAACCAGGGATGTTTTAAGTAGAAGCTTCCCACAATCTCTTGACAAGCATGCTGCTTTTCCCACCTAACTCTCCAAGTTGTTCCATTGTTTAGACATCGCACAGCCATGTACGGTCAGGGTTTTTCAGTAGAAGCTCATAGTGCAGGGGGCAGTTCAGAAAAGCAAATCAAACCCCGTGCTATATGCATAGCCTGCGCTTATACCTGAAGTGGTGTGCTGTATCAGAGCCTCTGTCCCAAATGTTCCTTGGGGGGGGGGGCACTCATTTATATGTCTAATTTCACAGGGGATTTGCGGAAAACAGTACTGGCTAAGCCAAGTGACTCTTCCCCTGAAGTTATCAACTATCTGGGCAACAAAGCATGTGAGTGCTACATTTCCATTGCTGACTGGTCCGCAGTGCAAGAATGGCAGAATGCTGTCCATGACCTGAAGAAGAACACTAGCGGTGCCTCGGTCAGTTTAAAAGCAGATTTCAACTACATCAAGTAAGTATTGTCCACTTAAGCAGCTGCTGCACAGGAATCTTTTAGCTTGTCTGTTCTGCCTGGAAGGAGAGAACAGAAAAGTGGTGTCCTCCTTTGTTTATGGGAGTACTCCCTATGGTCCTTCTGAAGCTCCAGAAGGGTTTGTAAGTCTCTGATGGAATGTTGGTAGAATAAAGCTTTGGCCCTCTGAGCAGCTGTGAAAAGTTCTTCCTGCCACATAGAAGGTTGCAACCATACCAGCTGGGGGGAAATCTCTTCACTTGCATGTAAAATTCTCTGCTGTGGGTTTATGGAGCAGGCTTCGTGCCTCCTTCCTAGCTTCTGTCTTATTCAAGAGCAGAAGAGGGTTTGAAGTGCCCTCTCAGGGATGAGAGAGTTTTTTTGCTTTCCCTGGATTTTCTCTCACTGGCTTGATTTTTGTTGCTTCTGTGGCTAGCGCTAAGGCTCATCTCTGAAGCTCAGTCTTCACCCTACAGAAAGCAAGACCAGATGAGTCTGTGCAAAGAGAGCATTTTGTGGTGTGCCTCTGTTTGCAGATGCTCTTGAAACTCAGTTGAGATGGAAAATTCATGAGACGTTTAATGAATCTGAAATTTTCAAGGTCTACAAGTGCGCTCGTGTGTTTGGCAGCTTTCAGTAAAGAATATTTGGCAAATGAGTTGCTATGTTTCTTTGGATTTTTTTCAATTAAAATTTTTAGGGTAATAAAAGAAACTAACTTTCTGAATTAAAACGATTTCAGATCTCTAAGCAGTTTTGGTGCTGGAGAGCTTACGGAATGTACAGAACAGCTGGAATTACTCCCAGGGGAAGACATCAACCTGCTTATTGGAGGATCCAAGGAAAAAATAGGTACTGTCTGTATTTCTGCTAGATGTCTGAAGACTCCCAAGATCAGTGGACTCTGGCATTCTGATCTACCGTCCTTATATACCAGCACTACATTGTTTATAGTTTGGGGGGGGGGGAGCAGTAATCAGTATAATGAAATTTAGCAACCACTGATGTGTTCATATGTATATATTTTAATTTCTGTAGATATGAAAAAGCTTCTTCCTAATATGCTGTCTCCTGATCCAAGAGAACTCCAGAAAGCTCTTGAGGTCCAGTTATTGAGAAGCTCAGTGTGTCTGGCAACAGCGATCGACCACTTGGAACAGGAACAGAAGTGGCAGCCCGTCACTGAGTAAGTGCCTAATACTGGTGTCTGGTGTACAGCTGTCCATAACATTATCCTATCCAGGTGGTCACAGCTGTGGGCCAGCTGCTGCATATATAGGTGTCCCCCCTCTTCATCCTACCAAGCAGATAATTTGCATTGCCTGTTTTGAGATTCCAGATTGGGATGTGTGGAACCGTACTCTTGTCTTCCATTCTTTCCTCTTGAAACCTAGTAATTTAGTGTGTTCAGAGTTGTAGTTAGAGTGGTTCCTCAGTGGAACAGGCTTCCTCCTTGGGAGGTGGTGGGCTCTCCTTCTTTGGGGGTTTTCAGACAGAGGCTAGACGGCCATCTGACAGCAATGCTGATTCTGTGAACTTTCGCAGATCACAAGAAGGGAGGTCAGGAAGGGTTGCCTCAGTGCTTAGTTCTTGTGGCCCTTTCTTATATGCCCAGGGAAATGCTGATTCCCATTTTGGGGTCAGAAAGCAATTTTTCTCCAGGCCAGTTTGGCTGGAGATCCTGGAGGGTTTTTTTGTCATCTTCTGGGCATGGAACAGCGGTCACTGGGGGTGTGTAGGGGGGAGGTATTCATGAATTTCCTGCATTGTGCAGAGGGTTGGACTAGATGACCCTGGAGGTCCTTTCCAACGCTATGATTCTAGGATTACGTTGTATATGATATCAATCCCTGAACTCAGGCAAATTCTCCTTCCCCAGATCCACTGGCCACACATAGTGCGGAGATTAAATATGAACTGGTTTTCTGTGAGAGAGCTCCCTACCTCCTTTCTTAATTTTTGGCATAAATTTGGAAGTATGGAATGAACTTGAAGTAATTTAGCACATTTCCCCATATTCCTTTGCTGTATTTCAAGCCCCAAAATTGTCCATGTAGAAATGGTGCATTTTTAAAAGATACGTTTAAGTTCACAGCATAATCTATTGGAACATGTAGATTTGTGTCTGTGGTGAAACACAACAACTCGAACAACTCTTGTCTTGCTTAACCCTTTTCTTTCAGAAATCTTGTCAAGTACCTGAAACAAACATCACGAATTGCCATTGGACCTTTAAAGCTTGCCACTTTGACAGTGTCCCAATCTTTGCCAGTATTGAGTACTTTGCAGCTGTACTGTTCATCTGCCTTGGAAAACACAGTGTCAAATCGGCTTTCATCAGAGGTATCTTTATGCATTAACTTACCTATAGCCTTGTGACCCACAATTATACGGGCTACTTTGCAGACTGCCAGATTTTGTCTGCAGAGTGTCTCTGAAACATACTTAGATGTCACCATGAAGGGAGAAGTAAGGGTAAACTTGGCATAATGGTTGTACCTCTCAAGGGCCGTCAGTGCCCTACAATCATGCCACATTGAGAGGGATGATACTGGCAGCATGGAAGCCCTGGGCGGTCTTGTCTGTTGAGAAGGTGAACCTAAATGAAGCTTTCAGCTGGTTTATACAGAGTGAGACCTTTGGCCCATCCAGCTTCGTGAGGCCTACTCTGGCAACAGCTCTGGCCACTGCTTTCTGAGATCCTGTAACATCTTCTGCCAATGAACTTAAACCTGCTCTTACTGCCTTAGAGTCTTTGAGTGAACCATTATAACTGTCATGCAATGTTGTGGTGGTATGAATGGCAAGCGGAGCGGCTTAGGAGGGAAAAATTGACTACTGGCATTTTTTTAAAAAACAACAACAAAACATTGTACCAGTCTAAATCAAAGCAGATTAAAAAGCAGCCAAGGTTGCTGCTTTATCTCTTGCTTCTTGACTGCAGCTGTGCTGCAAAGGCACATGCCCCTAGTTCTGTGAGCCTGAGGGCAGGGGTTCATTTTTTTCCCGGGCAATAGCCCCTTTTCAGCCCTTTAAAAATCCAAGGGGAGCCCCAAAGCAATTTGTGGTACACCAAAAGCAAAAAAAAAACCTTCTAGCCCAAGCCACTTCAGCAGTTGTTTCAATCTAGGCCTATAAAATTATTCTTAGTTTGCAATCCATTATTGTTTTATCTTTAGCAAAGACGTGCTGTGTGTTTCAAGCACTATTTATGAGATGCCTGAATTTATATAATGTAAATTGGTTACGTGGCTGTGAATCTAAGTGGTGATGGCTATAGTGCTTAGAATCTGTTCAGGGTATTTGTTCTTGAAGCTTGAAACAGTTCAGAGAGTGCTTAAACAGTTTGGAGAAGCCTGTTAAGCACTCAACTTCTGTCCTTTTTATATAGGATTGTCTCATTCCTCTCTTCAGTGAAGCGTTGCGCTCATGCAAGCAGCATGATGTAAGACCCTGGATGCACGCCCTTAGATATACAATGTATCAGAATCAGTTGCTGGTGAAACTAAAAGGTATATACAGAAAACCAGAAGTACTTGTCTCCTTAATTTACCTCTGTTAATTCACAGCAGTTATTCTTGGGATTGCATTTGTTTTCCCCCAAAGAATGGGTATTTACCCATTCACCTCTCCTTAATCTGTTTTTCCTCCTCAAAGTAGAAGTCAGCCACAGCTCACTAAATGGAAGAGCGTGTCTCATCAGAAAGAGATACTTTTTGGTATTTATTCAACTGTGCAAACGTGTGTAGAGTCACACCACTCTAAGCCAATTGATTTTCAGTGGGTGTCAACCTGCCCTGTAAATCACCAAAATGTTTCTGCCATTGACTTTTAAATGCAAAGGGAATAGTAAATGTAGACTCAGTCCAAGGCCAGCATTGCTGTTGATTGGTCTAATATAGTTGGCTGTTCTTCAAGGAAGGTTCGCTATTTGCCCTTAAAGACACTTGTGGTTTCTGTATTTTTCAGACCAACCTGTTCCAGTGCGAAGCCATTTAATGGAGCTGGGTCTGACTGCTGCAAAATTTGCTCGAAAGCGTGGCAATGTGGCCCTGGCAACCCAGTTGCTTGCTCAGTGCAGTGAAGTTCAGCTTGGAAAAACCACTACAGCCCAAGACTTAGTTCAGCACTTTAAAAAACTCTCTGCGCCCATTCAGATGGATGAAAAATGGGGCCCTGAGCTTGAAATTGAAAAAACAAAACTGTTGTATACAGCTGGTAAGTGTATTCAGGAATCCGAGGCGCTTCGAGCAGCATGGAATCGTCAGTGTCGCTGAATGGCATTTTGCATAATCAAAAAGCTAAGTTTTATCTGGTGGGAGGAAGTCAGGCCTCTTATTAAAAAGAATTTGGGGGTGCATGGTTGTTTAATTTTGGAGGCTCAGGTCAGGAGGCAATAGCTAGACATACTTCGTAGTGCAGTGTACTGAGTGGGGTTTTTTTTAAGCTTTGCTTTGTAGACCACCCCACCCCAGTATCTCAGACTGTTTTTAAAACTCTTGTCCATTTCAAGAATGGCCATGGCAGGATGGGGGTGGGTGGGCGGGTGGGGGGAGATGGCCACCTGAGCAGCACAAGCCAAGACTTCTTCACTACACAAAATACTGAGAGAGCGTTGTGCTGGCTATATGTGTGTTGGCTACATAATCCAACCATGAAGAATCTGCTGCTGCTTTTTAAAAATGACACCAAAGTAACAAACAAACAAAATGGTATAAAAAAGAAAATAAGGTTTTGTGTGGCCTTATGGGAAAATGTTGGCAGCTCCAAAATATACCCCCCCACGCACACCCAAAACATTGCTCCATGAAAATTACTTATCCCTGTATAAATAATTTTTTTGTCAAATAATACTTGTAATGGGGGAGGATGCAAAAGATACAGAATGTAAGTTTCAAATCGTACTACAAAACTAGTATTTAAAACTCAACTGTTGACAGGTCAGTCAACCCATGCCATGGAGATGCTGAGCTCCTGTGCCATCTGCTTCTGCAAGTCTGCCAAAGCAGAATACGCTGTTGCAAAGTCCATCCTTACACTTGCCAAGTGGATCCAAGCCGAATGGAAAGAGATTTCGGGGCAGCTGAAGCAAGTCTACAGAGCACGGCAGCAGCAAAACCTTGCTGGCCTTTCTACTTTATCCAAAAACATCTATGCTTTGATTGATCTGCCATCTGTTAATATCATTGAAGAGGACTATCCCAGGATTGAAAGTGAATCCACAGGTAGAAAATATCCTCTGTGAACTTTCCATATTGCCAGGCTTGATGCTTGATAAAAGGAGGATGGTTCCATGTGGATCAGTAATTTCATAGGAGAAGATTAATATGGTGCAACATGTTATGAAAAGTGGAAGCATTCAGCTGTCCCATAATTTGGGGCCAGTGCATTGTCATGGCATGAATCTCTTGTTTTTTTAAAAAGAAATAACCAGTCCATGTTTGATTCTCTCTAGTGAACATTGGTGTTGGGGAACCAGACTTCATTTTGGGGCAGCTCTACCGCCTTTCTTCAGCACAAGCATCTGAAGTAGCTAAATCCTGGGCAGCACTTGCCAGTTGGGCTTACAGATGGGGCCGGAAGGTAGTTGATAACGCCAGGTAAATTTTTCGCCCTAAAAACATGTTGTGTATTTTGATTTAAATTTGCCTCTGCTAATGAAACAAGTGCTTGCTGATGCCTGAGTCTTAATGGATGGAAAACAGTGAGTAAGCTGGTGTAATGGGACCTGTTAGAAGGGTGAGGAATGACAATGGATCTCCCAGTACTGGAAGACAGAGGTTCACATCTTGTTCATTATGAACCATTTGGTTTGAGTACTGTGGTTATTAGTGGCTATTTAGGTGGTGTGTTCCTTGTAAGAAGCTTTTTTCCCAGGAAGCTATTAGGATTTTCAAAAAGAATAGCAGGAGTACATTGAAAATATAAAGAAGCAGCACCATGTGGCCACTTGAGTGATAATGGTGTCTTGAAGTATCCTGCAGTGCTTTGTGCATTTCTGCACATTGGAGAGCCATTATACTAGTAATTAGGAGCCACACGTGACATACCAGCGGTGCCTCATTTGAGCTTCATTCTCTAATATGGCATCTGCCCCATGTTTCAGGAAAGTGTGCAGGTCCCTTGCCTGTGGGGTTGTGGGTTGGCAGATGGTTCACACCTTGAAATAGCCGCTACCAAAGGAACGGGAAAAGCCTTGAGCCTCCCTGAGGTCCTCCCAGCTTCGTGTCAGAGACGGAAGTAAATGTGACTCTTCAACTTAATTGCAATAGTGAATATAGTTCTCAATGAGCTGCAAAGCGCATTAGATGAAATACAGGACTGTGTTGTTGTTTTGGGTGTTGTGAAGTGTTATGGTTTTGTAAGATTTCAGTGAAGCACTTGATCTTTTTCTTGTGTTAATATTCTAGGTGTTTCAGATCAGTTTTTAAGGATTTTGGTAGTTTTTTAATACAGTTATTGGCTGATAAATCACCTTTACAAACTTATTTCTGAGCACCATTTTTGCCCCGAGCATTATAGCAAGTCGTGGATGTGTTGTGCTTCAGAATATCACTGAACAAGTACTGAAAGTGTTGTTGGCTAAACATGAATTTGGTGTCATAGTAACAATTTATTAACATGAATACTGAAAGATCCATCAAGTGAATATTAACATCTGTGTGCTCCATGTTTGAATCTCCCTATCATGTTTAATTTGTATTTTTTTTAAAAAACTGCAGTTTTTCCCCAATGAAGAACATGCTATGTCACAACATGTTGCATTTCTTGTTCAGTGTGGTCTGTTTGGTTTATTCTTTCCTAATTCTTTTCTAATTGGGTAGTTGATCTGGCTCTGCTAATGTAGACTAAGGCAGTGTTAGCCTTTTGTCACTTTGTTAAATCAAGCAACATGCAACAGAGGTATAGAGCATCTGCTTCTCGTGCAGAAGGTCCCAGGTTCGACCCCCAGCATCTCCAGTTAAAAGTGGTGGGTTAATAGGTGAAGAGCTGCTGCTGGTCAGTGTTGATCTTGATAGACCAGTGCTCTGACTTGTCAGTCAGGTTCATGCTGTCCGATACAGTGGGGTGTGGAAAAAGAGAAACCAGGAAGAACATATGCCTTCCAGGGAATCTGCTCTTGTTCTTTGAAAACAACCGCAGTTGTTAGTTGTTGCTGTGCAGTATGGACCTGCATTTTCAGTTTCTAGTTACCTAAAGCAGCAACCAATTGACACTTCAGACTTAAAACAGTGTTCAGTATGGCCCATACCACCTACTTTTGAAGATGACTAAATGTGTGGTGTTACAGCCAGGGAGGTGTCCGCCTTCTACCGAGAGAGAAATCCGAAGTTCAAAACCTCCTTCCAGAAAACATTGCGGAAGAAGACAGAGAGAAAATCTACAGCATTCTCGGGCAGGCAGTGTGCCGGCCAGCTGGGATTCAGGTTAGTTGCGGGGGAGATAATCTGCACAAAACTTTATTTCATTTGTAGCTTCTAAAGAGGCTAGGGTTGCAACAACAGAAAAATTAAAATTATCCTCTGCACATAACTGTATCTGAGGGTCTCTGAATAAAACTACTACCTAAGGTCAGCATAACTTAGTGGTCAGGAGACGACTGTTCCTATTCTAGGCTGCCATTAATTACTAAGGCTTGGAAAACAAACCAGATCCATTGTTATGTTTAGGAAAATGAGCTTTCCCTGTTATGCTATAATAAAATACAGGGCAAAGTACAACTTTTTTACTTCTTTGAAAATACTAGAATTTGTGATGGTAAGAAAAAGAACGTACATAACTTGCTGTATTTATACAATGCAGTCCTATTCAAATTTACTGCAGTCTGATCTTATTGGTTTTTAGTGGGACTGAAGTAAATTTGCATAGGATACTGCACTGTGTGCAGCTTAGTATTTTATTTCTGACAGTGTCCAGTGTAGAGAGCAGCAGCATTTAAGTATGACTGTCTTATAAATGCACCATCTTCTAAACATACAAAAGGATGTTTGTGGTCCTTAAAGCCTCAGGACTCATTGACTCAAGTACTCTTTAAGTGCCATGGGGTGAGGTATGGGGCAGAGAGAAAGAAATTGGCTGTTGTCTGAGCTGTTAAGACCTTTGAGGAGCATGGCAGGCTTTAAAAGGTGAAGAGGTGGGTATCAAAGAAATGGTCTCAGAAAGAGGAGGCGCAGGACCAGAGAAGGCATCTGGCCTTGAAGAAGAGGATTTGGAAAAGAGTGAGTGGTCTGAAGGAATGAAGAGCAGGTATGAGAGGGAGGCTTTTAAAAATCTTGAGTGGAAGGGTGAGGAAAAGAATGCAAAGTGAAGAAGATCACTGAAAGTTCACAGTGAGTTAGTTACTAGTTAAATCTGTGCAGGCTCTATTGTTTTGAGTGGTTGTTGATGCCTTTTGTGATCTGTTCTGCATTTGCTGTTTAATAGTCTTTCATGATATGTGTTTAGGATGAAGATATGACCCTTCAGATCGCAGAGAATGAAGATAATGAAGAAGATGACATGGTGGATGTGATCTGGCGCCAGTTGCTGTCGAGTTGCCCCTGGCTTTCGGACCTTGATGAGAATTCATCTGAAGGGCTGATCAAAGTGTGGAGGAAAGTGGTGGACAGGATCTTCAGTCTTTATAAACTATCATGCAGTGCCTATTTTACTTTCCTGAAACTGAATGCTGGTCAGGTACGCTGCGTTTTGACTTAGTTATGCAAGCTTCTGCTCTCTAAATAAATTAATATTGTCAATTTTGTGAGTAGGGATGGGCACGAACCCAAAAAAAGTGGTTTGGCTCAGCCCTTGAACCAGACCCAAAAGGGCCCCACTAGAACCGAGCCACTCCGGCAAGTTTGGTTCCCCCTTTCTTCTGAGCCGCTGCTGGGAGAAAGGGGGCAGAGATCGCTCTGGAAGGAGAAAGGTGGTGGTGGGGGCAGTGCCCTGGCAGCCATTTAACCTGTTGGTTTCACTTCTCCTTGCTTCTAGGGGGGAGCAAAACCAAGTGGTTTAATGGCTAGCAGCCATTTAAACCTAACAGCTGGCAGGCAGACCTTGTGCCGCTCTGCTATCAGGTTTAAATGGCCGGCCCCGAACAGTCAAACCAAACCTGGTCACAAGTCCAGTAAAAGTTCGGGGAAGGCACCTTCCCTGAACATCAGTTTGCAAACTGAAATGACCCAAATTTGGGCTGAATTTCAATTCATGAATTGGTTTGTGCCCATCCCTGTTTGTGAATAATGATGACAGTAGTAAAATGTTCTATAAAGAATGTGAGTAAAACAATTATTCAACAATAAAGAGCACACAATAACAACTGGAATTCCATTGACAGGCATAATTAGATCACTGAACTTTATGTGATATCATACAGAATTTGAATGGAATGTTCAAAATACGTAAGGTTTGGCTACTTAACAAACCAGGATGGAGCTGTATTTCAGAGTTCTTTTGTGATTTGTAGGGTAAATTTTTCAGTGAATCGAAAGAAGGGATTTGTGAGTGAAGTGTGTCTGATTGGACGAGTTGTTTCTTTAATGTGTAGGTTCTGCTGGATGAAGACGATCCCAGGCTGCATCTAAGAAACACTGCAGAGCAAAGCACGGATGATGTGATTGTTATGGCAACCTTGAGGCTGTTACGGCTGCTTGTAAAACATGCTGGGGAACTTAGGCAGTACCTGGAACATGGGCTTGAAACCACCCCTACAGCCCCATGGCGAGGTACGGTAGCCCTTGGTGTCTAGTTGCTTAAAAAACAAAAATGGGCAAGGTTTGAACCAACACTTGCCAACAGATGGCCCATATGTCTTCAGAAAAAGCAAAGCTGCCATCCTGTCCTAAGAGGGAAGAAGTTAGTTAGTTAGTTGTTTGTTTGTTTGGATTTTTATCCCGCCCTCCCAGCCAAGGCCAGCTTGTAGAACTGGAATTGGTCTCATAGTTATGAGGACTGTTTCTGGAAATTAGGTTAGATACACTATACACCTTTTTAGGAGCATGTCACTTAGCTCATTTGAAGGCAGCATCACATAGTTTGCAGGTATTCCAAACAGGTTTTTGACACGATCACGTGACCATTCAGTCCTCTCTTTTTTTTCTGCAGCAGAAGACCACCGGGGGGGGGGGGGGTTAGCTCTTCCCGGCCAGTTAATGATCAGACTCAACATATCTTACCCTCTCTCCTTTCAAGACTCCTAGAAGAATAATAGTGTCCTGTGCTGGGTCTAAATGTCAGGTTCCCTGTCATTTTCTGGCCCTTCCCCTTTTGCTTTTCAGATCCTCCAGTCGGGAGATTGGCATCCGGTTCCCTTCCCCCGTCTCCCCTGCCCCTCCCGTCTCTGTGTAACTAATTTGTTTTGCCAGCTCTGCTTATCTCTGCGGCTGTACTGTTAGCCTTGAGCTGTCTCGCTCTGGGTTCTTCCAGGTGTCTATGCGTGGGGATGCAAGTAGAGTGCACTAAAGGGCATGGGGGGGGGGATTTATGCTTTGCTGCGCACCTTTTTCATGGGAACATAACGGTTACAGGTTTTCGCGCTTCATAGTTTTACACTGATTGGTGCCTGTCAATCCAGTACCTTTTGAATACTGTATAAGAGATCCTAGCCTCATCTATTTGGTATCACTAACAAAAACGTGTTCCTGAAAGACCGTTAAGAAAATAAAGGACTTTTCACACGAGGCCTGACTTATTGGTTCTCATCACAAGTCTCACACTAAAGACCTAGCATTTTTCTTGTGAGAGTTGGTTTTTGGATCAAAACCCTCGTGTGTTGTATTACCATTTTAGCTGTAAGTTTATAGAAGACATCTTGGCTGGGATTCTCTTTGCCTGTTAATTGGTTATGTGATATATACCAGACAGTTCCAGTACATCCTTTTGATATTACCCATATCAGTCTAGTTGCTTCTTTGGTAATAACCCATTAATTCAGGTTGCTAAGCCAGAACTCTGGTCACATTGATTAAATTAGTCATAGGGTGCGATCATACACTCCTATTTGCCACAGAAGAGGGACGATTCATCGACAGATCAAACTGGCGCGATCACACCAGCACATCTGGGAGGCGTCCCAGAACCATCGGCAAGCTGGGGCAATCCGATTTGATCCGGCAAAGAATCGGGGTAAAAAGCTACTGGTGAAAGTCCAGTATCAAACAGTTTGCCGCGGCCCACAGCTGGACTTTACCCCTGTGATCGCGCCAGCGTGGAAGTGTGGCATCGCGGACAGTGTGATCACACCCTATCCCAACGCCACGCTGTTTTTTGTCTTCCTTCCATGTGTGCATCATCAAAAGCCCGTGGGGGGGGAGAAGCAAGTCATCGATTCCCCCCCCCCTTCCTTCCAGCGAGGCATCGATCCCCCGTTTAAGCGCCTCAGAAACCCACCACACAAAAACCTCCACTTGCCCGCAGTTGCGTCTGATCACGCAGCGGCAGTTTGCCCCGGCCTGTCCACGGAGCTGTGTGATTGCACAACTGCGGGGCAAATTGCTCCAGGGCAAAAAAGCCTTGATTCCCCTCCGGCTTATCTTGCTTGTGTGGAAGGGACCATAGAATCATTAGATAATAAAAGCGGTATGCCCCTTTGGGCTTTAAGACTGTTTATGCATGGCTGGGGATCTTGTTGGGCTTGGGGTTGGTTTTGTTTTATAGGAACTCCCTCTTCATAAACCACCTTGACTGAGCAGGACAGACAGTCTATAAATTGTAACAAACACACAAATGAACCTCTTGTTCCTTGAGGTATCGGAAAAGATGCTTGTGAGATTTCTGCCAGTTGTTTAAGAGGAAACATTACCATATAAGTTTCCAAATATGACGATGGGAATTGTGTTTTTTCGTGGTTACACCATATATAAAGTCATCCTTCTCTGCCTTTCTTTTTATCTTCATTCAGGTATTATCCCTCAGCTCTTCTCACGTCTAAATCACCCTGAAGTCTACGTTCGGCAGAGTATTTGTAACCTTCTTTGTCGAGTAGCCCAAGATTCTCCTCACCTTATATTGTACCCTGCAATTGTGGGTACTATTTCGCTTAGCAGTGAATCTCAAGCTTCAGGTATGGACTAGTAGAACTTGCGCAGGCTAACTGCAATATGACAATTTGTATCTGTTAGAATACTGTCTTAGTTTTTAATGACCCTTTCTGCTGCTGAGCACAGGGTTCACCTTTGGTGAGGGAAGTCTTCCAAGCTGGTTAGGTCATGCTGCCTCTCACTCCAGGCAGGGCTGTGCAAATGTGTGTAGACTGTATTCGCTCAGAGTGAGGCTGACCTTCCAGTCTCTAGAGTCCTGCTGCCCCAGCAGGATGCTTGAGCCTAGCTCGGCTTTCTTTGGAGACTCTTACCTTCTTGGTATGGAAGATGGAAAAGCTCTGAAGAAGCACCCCATTGCCAGAGTTTTAAAAAGCCTCTCCTGCTGAAGCTTCAGGCATCGGAGACTGGCCAATGGGAGATACATCTATATTATTATATACTTGCTTCTATGTTTAAAGTTTATTTGAACAGTTAAGCAGTTCAGTTTTATCACTTCAATAAAAAAAAGCATTATTGTAACTGAATTACATATATCAAAGATTGCAGCTTCTGTGATGCTCTAGCCCTATCCAGACATATTCTCCATGGGTGACCTGGTTTCACAAAGAATCTGTGACTCCCAAGACCCAGTTCAGTATACGCTGCCAGCTTGTGGCCTATAGGGAAGTGTAGCGTTCAGGTGCCCATGTCTTCTCTAGAACTGCACCTCTTGTGATCACCATTGTCCCATTCTTACTGTGAACAGAATAATGATGTAAGGAATTTTGCAGGTTCTGTAGTGATGGGCAAATCTTTGTCATTTTGGTCAGGGCTCTAGTTTACTGGCTTCGGCAGACCTTTGACCAAACAGAAACGAGCTTTCTCCCCTCCTATTCTTTTTTAAACTTAGGGAGCAAATTCCCTTCTGCAATACCTACCTTTTTGGGAAACATCCAAGGCGAGGAATTACTGGGTGGAGAGTGTGATGGGGGAAGTCCCCCAGCTTCTCAAGAGAGCATAAAAGACGAGACGAAAATGGGCTTAAATGAAGACCAGGCAATGATGCAAGACTGCTACAGTAAAATTGTTGAGAAGTTGTCGACTGCCAATCCCACAATGGTGTTGCAGGTAAAATTTTGAGTTGTGGCTCAGCCTTTGGCTCGCACTCCTAACCTGTCTAGGTGACTCATAGTACTTACTCTGAGACACTTTGAAATTGCTGCTGACTATTTGAAATAAATTAGGAAGAACTCTTTTTATTGTTGTTGTTGCTGTTTGCTATGGACTCAGGTCCAGATGCTGGTAGCAGAGTTGCGCAGAGTCACTGTCCTTTGGGATGAACTTTGGCTGGGAGTCCTGCTGCAGCAGCACATGTTTGTCCTCCGGCGGATTCAGCAGCTGGAAGATGAGGTGAAGAGAGTCCAGAACAACAACACCCTGCGAAAGTAAGTTTGTGTTTTGTTGTGAAAAGCTGGTTTCTTGAAAAGCTGGTATGTGAGGGTCCTCCCGCCCTCTACTGTCCTTGGGTGTACTCCCTCACAGGACTCAGACTAGGAGGGAGAGGGGGCTCCATCTCAGCGAAATTGCCTGGCAAACTGGGACTCACCTCCCAGGCTTCTGGTTGGTCCCTCTGTCCCTGGCTCTTCCAGATAGGCGCAGTTCAGGACCTCAAGCAGGTGCATTTTGTCTGGTAGGGCCTGGATTGAGTCTGGGCTGGGCCCAGCTCTGAACAAGGTAGTAAGAACTACTAGGATCTCTCCTCTTGGATGAAATTCAGGCTGCTTCTTGCCAGTTTGGTGTAGTGGTTAAGAGCGGCAGACTCTAATCTGGAGAACTAGGTTTGATTCCCCAGTCCTTCCACATGCAGCCAGTCACAGTTCTCTCAGAGCTGTTCTCTCAAGAGCAGTTCTTTCAGAACTCTCTCAGCCCCACCTACCTCACAAGGGTGTCTGTTGTGGGGAGAGGAAGAGAAGGAGATTGTAAGCCGCTCTGAGACTCCGAGTGAAGGGCGGGGTATAAATCCAACTCTTTCTCCCCCTTCTTCCTTCTTCCCTTGAACTATTGAAGTAGCTGTACATGGCTACTTAATGAGTAATAGCTTCTTTAGGATAGGAACTTGGTCTCTATAATTCCCTTGGGCCCTGTTATTCTTAGCAGTATTGAGTTAAATTTCTTGTTATGAGCTTTGAAACAATGCTAGACAATCAAAATATGACATCTGGTTATGAAAATACTGGCATCAATAACGTCAGCATCGTCAGAATGCAAGTGATGTTTTCTCTGCCTGCCCGTCTGTTTTACAGAGAGGAAAAAATTGCCATCATGCGTGAAAAGCACACGGCCCTAATGAAGCCCATTGTATTTGCCCTGGAGCATGTGCGGAGCATCACTGCAGCTCCTGCAGAAACTCCTCATGAGAAGTGGTTTCAGGACAACTATGGAGATTCCATTGAAAGTGCTCTGGAGAAACTGAAGAACCCATCAAATCCCGCTAAGCCTGGGAGTAGCTGGATCCCTTTTAAAGAGGTATAGCATTAAAGAAAGGACTAGCAGGCTGCATATCCTCAAAATGCTGCAGACAATAGGTGACTCCAAAGTAGCTTTGGCTCCTGTCTGGGAATAAAATCATAATTCTAATGCAGGAACTGTGGGATGACTTAGACAGCAGCTTTCTAAACCATCTTCTGTTTGTTTTTTTAAAAATAGGTCATGCTCAATCTTCAGCAGAGAGCCCAGAAGCGTGCCAGTTACATTCTGCGTCTAGAGGAGATAAGCCCGTGGCTTGCTGCCATGACCAACACTGAAATTGCTCTCCCTGGAGAAGTATCTGCCAGAGACACAGTCACAATTCATAGTGTGGGGAGTACAATTACAATTCTGCCTACAAAAACAAAGCCCAAAAAGCTCCTTTTCCTGGGCTCAGATGGGAAAAACTACCCATACCTTTTCAAAGGTACGTGCTTTGGGAAGCGGCCATGGCTCAGTGGTAGAACTTGGCATGCAGAAGGTACCAGGTTCAACCCCCAGCATCTCCAGTTAAAAGGATCAAGGAATAGGAGATGTGAAAGCCAGTTTGGTGCAGTGGTTAGGAGTGTGGATTCTAATCTGGGAGAACCAAGTTTGATTCCCCACTCCTCCACATGCAGCTGTTGGTGTGGCCTTGGGTCAGTCACAGTTTTCTCAAGAGCAGTTCTCGAAGAAAGAGCTCTCTCAGCAACTACCTCACAGAATGTCTGTTATGGGGAGGGGAAGGGAAAGGAGATTGGAAGCTGCTCTGAAACTCCTTTGGGTAGTGAAGGGTCTCTTTGTCTTCTTCTTCAAAACTTCTGCCTGAGATTTTGGAGAGCCGCTGCCAGCCTGAATAGTCAATACTGCCTGATTCCGTATAAGACAGCTTCATATGTACATATATATGTTTTGTTAAAAGCCTCCAGGAAGTGGGCAGGAGAGCTCTCACTCTCTTGGCTTGTTCAGAAAGGTTAAAAAGGAGTTATTCTATAGAGCCTTTGGGGCAGTTTGAGCCCAGGCAGAAAGGGAGTGCTTTCTGGCTGCTAATACTGTTTTATATTGACTATTTTAATATGGTTTTAATATATTTGATATTTATTGTGTTATCTTTGGCTGTTCCCCAACTCTGAGTCCCGATTTGTCATGAGAAAGGCAGTTTAATAAATATTTTAAATAAGTAAATCTTGTGGATTGAAACTGAATATTCTCTCCTGTGGTGAACATCGTTTGCTGGGTTAACTTAACCCATTCATTCATAAAGGCAGGGAAATGCAAATGACGTCTGTTCTGCTCACTGGAGGAACCTCCCCTAGGTTCTAGCGTATCTCAACCTAGATTGCTGTATATGTTCATGCTATACACCGGCCCAGTTTAGGAGACTCTTCTTTTTCTGTTAAGCTTTTGAAGGAACTTCCTAACCAGGAAGAGCAGTTGAGCAATGGGAACCCTGAGGGGCAGCCTCTCCTTCCCTGGAGGTTTTCAGGCAGAGGCTGAACAGCCATCTGTCACAAATGGTCTGATATTACATTTCCTGCCTTGAGCATGTAAGGCCCTTTCCAACTCAGATTTTCTCCCACTTCCTGTTCTCCATCTCAGTCAGGATTTAGGGAGGAGTCCTGCATGTTCAGCAGATGGATGGCTTCTCTTCTGCTGGGGTGCAGCCACAGCAGGAAAAAGAGAAGACATCTGTGGAAGGGCATCTTATTCCACTGGCCCCACTGGTGGACCTCCTGGTGGCACCTGGTGACAGAGTGTTGGACTGGATGGGCCTGATCCAGCATTGGCTTCTCTTATGTTTAAAGCAAGGAGGTGCTTTTGCTTTGTGGTGGATAGGAAATAAGGTTGCAATAACTCGCCAAGTCCCCTCCCAAAAAGTATTGGAAACCCACAAAAGGGGCACGAATGTGTATTCCATGTGACAACACTACAAGTGTCACAGTGAACTTCAAGCAAGAGATCTTCATCAGGGGGAAAGAAACATATGAGAATGAATGCAACAACAAAAAAGAAACAATGTAGTGTAAACTTCTAAAGTGCTTCTTTGACTTAAAATCAGAACAAGTAAAAATTAATTTCTTGGGAAAATGTAAAGAGACCTGCCCTGCCCAGGGCTTCAGGCATGTCTGAAGTTTGTCCTTGGGATATTGTTTAAGAAATGAGATACAGAAATCACTCCTACTCCTCACCTTTGTTTTTCTGCAGATTGAAAATGCAATCTGGAATTTTGTGGGTATGGTAGGAGGCATTTCAGGACTTAGAAGGAATTTTAATATGGAAGCCGAAAATTCTGTGGGGAGGGAACTAATCTCCCTACTGTACTGGATTTTCATTTGTTGATTCCCCCCCCCCCCCCAAAAGGAACATCCAGAGCGGCAGTCTGAAGCCATGCAGTCCCTTCTGTCATTTAATTTTTCCCCTGCATATGTGAACCAAGTCTTGGTGGTAGACATCCCTGTTCTATCTCCTTTTCTTTCAAATGAATTAGCACTGGGTCTCTAACTCTGTTCTGGCTAAGCCTAGGGCTGGTTAGCTTAGAAAAAAGGCGAGAAAGGGGAGACATGATAGATTTCTATTAAATTATGCATTGCATGGAGGTGTGGACAGGTTCTCCCTCTCCCATAATACTAGAACCCTGGAGTAGTGCTCCCTCTAAGCTGTGGTGTCTTGTGAGCAAAAATTCTACTTTGTGAGCTACTGGCATTAAAGATGTGAGTGAGCAATTTGGCTACTGCAGAAATCAGTTTGCTCTGGAGCCCCATCCTTCCTGAGCTAAGACAAAAATGTGTGAGCCAGAGGCTAAAAAGCTGTGAGCTAGCTCACACTAACTCAGCTTAGAGGGAACACTGCCCCAAAGTCATCCACTGAAGCTGAATGATGGGAAATTCAGAAGAGACAGAAGGAAGCACTTTTTTCACACAGTGCATAGTTCAATTGTAGAACTCACTGCCACAGGATGTGGTGATAGCTGCCAACTTGGAAAGCTTTGAAAGGAAAAGATGAATATTTCAACAGCCATTTTCTTAGGAATCTTTCTCTTGCTGATGCATGTTTTGGACAATAGAAGAAAACATGACATGCCGAGTCAAGTTCTGTCAAAGGGCAGTCACAACAGCGCTGGTCCAGAGGAGTCTTGAGAAAACGGCCCTTCATCTGGGCTGTTGGAAACACATTGCAGCATGGAATCATATATGACCGTCTCAGTTTTGGAATGGTCAACATGTTTAAGTAAAAAGGCAGGTCAAATTTGATGGAATATGTGATTCCTAGATGGTGGGGAGCATTTTCATCTAGCATCTGTTTGAAAAGCGTCCCAATCATTTTGAAGCAACTTTTCTGTGAGTAAAGTTTGTCTTCTTTTGCTTAAATTCTCTGTCTTCCGTAAGCCCAGTTGTTTTGGTTTTGGCTCTACAGCATCATTCCATTTTGACCAGCAGCGTTCATGTTCTGTCAGTATGGGAAAGGTTGGGAGGCTTTCAGCATTTAACAGTTGACATTTATAGCTGACTATGGCCTTCCAAATCAGAGTTGAGATTTCTGGAAGGCCTTTGTCGAGCCCTATGACTCTGGAAGCGATGCATGATGGTAAAGTTAATATTTTACGGAAGAAGGGCTTGCTGTAGTTTTTCAAGTTGCTCTGTTGGACCTAAGAACCAGATTTGGGAACCATATAGAATGCGTGGTAGTATTAAGGTCTTATACGTTTTCAGGAGCACTAGCATATATTGAGCTCCTTGGATATAGAAAATCTTCAAGGCTAGTGAGGCTGGGTTGACAATTTAATGGAGGATGGGGCTATCAGTGGTTGCTACTCATGTTGGATATCGGATCCCTCCAGTACCAGAGGCAGGGTGCCTCTTTCTATCAGCTGCTGGGGAGCATAGGCAGGAGGGTGCTGTTGCAGTCATCCTGCTTGTGGGCTTCCCAGAGGCAGCTCGTTGGCCAGAGGGTGAACAGAATGCTGGACTCGATGGGCCTTTGGTCTGGGTCAGCATGGCCATGCTTATGTTCTTAAGGCACACTCCGTTTGATGTTGTTCATTTCGGCCTTGTTGCTGCTTGTAAGAAAGGGAGCCCAGCCTCCCAAGTAGAGAGGCTGCTTTGGCCTATGAATAGCTGCCTGATTTCCTTATCAACTCTTTCTGTATGTGGCTGGCTGGAGCTATTTCAGTCGGAAAAGGAGGAAGCTTATTGATGAACTCAAATATCCCTCTGCTTCCCCATTCAGGTCTGGAAGACTTGCATCTTGACGAACGAATCATGCAGTTCTTATCAATAGTTAATACAATGTTTGCTACAATCAATCGTCAGGAGACGCCCCGGTTCCATGCCAGGCACTACTCAGTTACACCACTGGGAACAAGATCAGGCCTGATTCAGTGGGTTGATGGAGCCACCCCATTATTTGGTCTGTATAAGAGGTGGCAGCAGAGAGAAGTGGCTTTGCAAGCACAAAAGGTAATGGCATTGACAGAAAGCTCCAGGGATTTTTTTTTAAGAAGTCACTTTTGAGTAGTTAAAAGCATTAAGAAAGTTAAACAGCAGGCTATTAAGTGGAGAGCTGATTTATTGGGCCAAGAATATCAGTGGCGCTTACTCTTATTGTGCCAAGCAGAGTGCGACAGTTAAGAATGCCCTGACACTTGAAAGGGGTAATTTGTGTTACAAATCTAGATGCAATTGTTGGAAACCTGTGTGTGTGTCACCCTTGTGCTTACATGCCCTGGTTCACCTCTGCTTTCTGCAGTACTGTTCTTTCATTTGGAGAGGCGGCTGCCTTTAACATGCTGGACAGAGAAAACAAGCACTCAAATGTTCCAAATAAATAACAGCCTTCCTTTTGCTGCACACTTCCTCTTTGTCCCTCTAAGTTGAAGAAGGCAGCGGTTCTAGGTGACCTTTTGTGCCATTTAGGAGGGGCTGTGTGTATCATTTATTTCCACCCATTGCCGAAGTTGAGGCTCCAGAGAATAGGTATATTTGGAGCAGAAAAGAGGTCATGCCTGCTGGAACTTCGAGGCACAAGGAGCCCTGCTGTTGGTGGTGCTCTCAGTGAGTAGCACTAGGAAGGGAAAGCAAAAGCTGCCGCTGTAGTCCTTAGTGCAATATAAGACTTTGCAAAATTGGGGAGGGGGAAAAGATATCCAGGAATAGCTCCAAGTTGCCATTTTTTAAAAAAGAAGGCTACCATTTTAGATGGAGTAATTTTTTCCCAGGACAAAACTGATCATGCTCCAATGGGATTTTGAATTATTTGAAAGAAGCACTTTCTCCACAATAAGTTTGGATAATTCTGTTTAAATTTTTTTGGATGGGATATAGAAATAGGAAAAAAGGATCATACAGAAACTCAGCTTGGGCTTGTTTATATGCTGCAAATTACTGTCCAGCCAAGATGTAGCTATATGGGATAATAATTTCAATCAGGAATTAATTCACATAGGTCTCTATCGCTGAACTATGTAAATAGTAACAAAACATATTTTTTAGGCCCAAGATTCCTACCAGGCACCTCAAAATCCTGGAATCGTTCCGAGACCCAGTGAACTGTACTACAGTAAAATAGGACCAGCTTTGAAGACAGTTGGACTTAGCCTGGATGTGTCTCGCCGAGACTGGCCTCTGAACGTCATGAGGTCTGTCTTGGAAGAGTTAATGGAAGCCACTCCGCCAAATCTTCTCGCTAAAGAGCTTTGGTCGTCTTGTACTACCCCTGATGAGTGGTGGAGGGTTACACAGGTAGGTAGAGGCCTCCTGCAAACTAGATTATATTTCTTAACTGGTGTGTGGTGGGGATCAGATTTATAACTTGACAACACTTCTTTTTTTCCTCCCAAGTCTTATGCAAGGTCCACTGCAGTTATGTCTATGGTTGGCTACATAATTGGTCTTGGAGACAGACATCTGGACAATGTTCTTATTGATATGACTACTGGAGAAGTCGTTCACATAGATTATAATGTTTGCTTTGAAAAAGGTAAAGGGGAAAGAAAAAATGGTACATTTCATATGCATCTAAAATAATGAGGTTGGATACCTTGTTAGAAGCTGAATTTTTCCTTTTGCAGGGAAAAGCCTTCGAGTGCCAGAGAAAGTTCCATTTCGGATGACACAAAACATTGAAACGGCCTTTGGAGTGACAGGAGTGGAAGGGGTTTTCAGGCTTTCCTGTGAACAAGTAAGCTGCAAGATGTAGTCTTCCATGTGTGCCCTTCTTCTTCCCCCCCCTTGGGGATTTGGGAAGTGTCCACTTTGACTTCTGCTGAAGGCAGCTACGGGGAGGGCAAAGAGTTACGAGCAGCAATACATTTCTGTTTCTGATCACTAGAAATCCTGTTGAGACTTTAGTTTGCTTTGGATCCTTCTTGGTTGTGGCACCAAAATTGTGAAATTCTCTCCCCAGGGAGAGTACCTGTCCTCCTTGATAGTTATGTTCCACTACTGAGTGAACACTTATCTGTTTTGTCCCTTGTTGCCTGACTTGAACCTCTTTCTTTTTTGTTTTTAATTGCTCTGTGTGTGTGTGTGTGTGTGTGTGTTCAGTTTTTAATGTCTTCTTGCTTGTTTGCTGTCTTGCAGGGCCTAGTGCAGAAAGGCAGGATGCAAATGTTTTAAATAAATAGTACTCTCAAGCCTTAAAAGCTACGGTACCAACGCTCAGACTTTGGGGCTTGCTACAGTGGTTGCAAAATTCAAACGATGGGGTTGATACTTTTTTTTAAAAAAACAGGTGCTGACCATTATGCGGCGTGGCAGAGAGACCCTACTGACACTGCTGGAAGCTTTTGTCTATGACCCGCTTGTGGACTGGACTGCAGGAGGGGAAGCTGGGTTTGCTGGAGCTGTGTATGGTGGAGGCGGGCAGCAAGCAGAGAACAAGCAGAGCAAGAGAGAGATGGAAAGAGACATCACTCGCAGCCTCTTCTCTTCCAGGGTAGCTGAAATCAAGGTACGTGTGATACTCTCAGTGTTTCTTTTATGTTGGGACAGTGCAAATCTGTCTTAAAAAATTACTTGTAACAGTTGTTGCATAAATGTTGTTGTCTCATGTCCTCTTAGTGCTTTGCTTTTGGTAGTGAGTGTTCCTGAAAACAGTCTTGCTGAAATGTTCTCTGCTCCAGCTCTAGAAATTCGATCCACCATCATAGATGCTGAGGTAATCAGTGCCACAGTTCAAAACCATTTCTAAAGCTAGTGTGTGATTCCTGCTCCTTGTCTATCAGAAGAACACTTAATGTGTATTGAAGCATCTACGCACTAAACCTGAGATGGAAATGATTCTTGGTCTTAGGCTGGAAGTATTTCTGTCCTGCCTCAGAACTAAAGTTAACCTTTGTGTCCTCTTCAGCCCCTAGTGTTGAGAGCAGCCCAACACAGACACAAAAGCTTCTTGAGCTTTCCTGGTCAGCACCAAATGCTTGCACTTCCCCTCTGCCAACAGTTTTATTTCCTTCTAGTCGTGTAGACAAAGAGAGCACCTCCCTTCCTGTTAGCTGTGGACAATACAATAAATCCTGTATTGCCCAAAAGAAGGACCATCCTGAATGTAAACTGATCCCCCTTTAAAAAGTTTACACACAAACGTTTTTTGTTACTGAACATTTCCCCTGACCTCAAAAAACCTAGTTTTCCTTCTGAGTAAACAGGGTAAAAATACAGTATTTAAGCAGAGGCCTCAACAGCATTTAAAGCTTCAATAATATCAGCCAGACAAGAAAGCCAATAAAATAATCAGCAATAAGGTTCTTTCAGGACTCAGTCTGGTTGTTCTGCTAACATAATGCTTGTCTTATAGGTCAACTGGTTTAAGAACAGAGACGAAATGCTGGCTGTCCTTCCAAAACTGGATGCCAGCTTAGGAGAATATTTGAACCTGCAACAGCAATTAACGGAGGTTGAAAAACTGCAAGGCAAACTCTCAGAAGAGATTGACTACCTGGAGGGGGCAGAAGGGGTGGATCACCCATCTCACACTCTGCAGCACAGGTATAGGGGAGTCTCTGTGGTCTTTATAAGGCTTTCCGTTCACAGGAGACTGTACTGAAGTTTAAAAACTGCACCCCCCTCCCCCATTCTGTAGGGATTTTCAGAAACTACCACTACTACTACTACTACTACTACTACTGATGTTGTTGTTGTTATTGTTATTATTATTTTCCCTACCCCAAAAATGGGCTGCTGCAAATCAAAAAAGAAATGAATGGTGCAGCATAAAGAGGCTGTGGCTAGAAGGAGGAATTGGCAGAAATCACAGTCAGACATGCACGCATGCCAGACAAAAGCAAGATCCTTTTTGAAGAGAGCTTGTATGGTGATTTCTGCTGATTTCCTCCCCCAAGTGCACCCCATGCTGTTCCAAGGGGTCTCCTGATGAGTGGGAGTGGCTTTGGGGGAGGACACGGGGGGGAGGGAAGGAGAGGTTGCACTGATAAGAGGAAGGCAGTCAAGATCCTTTCTGTGAACTCCGTCCATTTGTGGTAAGGTTGGATCCAACCTCCTGTGAGGCTAATCAGGCTGACAGCAGGGGACTAGGGCTGCCAAGTCCAACTTGGGAAATATCTGAGGACTTTGGGGGTGGAGCCAGGAGACTTTGGGGGTGGAGCCAGGAGAAAGGAAGTGACATCATTTTGTGATGTCACATCCTGTGATGTTGCTTCCACGTGCTGACACATGAACTCATGAAGTTTCCTAATACTGAATCAGGCTATTGGTCCATCAAGGTCAGTATTGACTACTCAGACTGGTAGTGGCTCTCCAGGGTCTCAGGCTGAGATCTTTAATGTCACCTATTACCTGATCCTTTTTTAGCTGAAGAGGCTGATACCTCCTGCATGTCAAGCAGATGCTCTATCACTGAGCAACAGCCTTACTGAATCCTTCCTCATCTCGGCAGAATATGAAGCACTAAGTGCTACACAAGTGCTAAATATGATTTTCATATCATAAGAACAGGAGAGAAGCCACAGTGGATCGGGCCAACAGCCCATCCAGTACAACACTCTGTGTCACACAGTGGCCAAAAATACCAGGTGCCCTCAGGAGGTCCAGCAGCGGGGCCAGAACTCCAGAAGCCCTCCCACTGTTGCCCCCCAAGCACCTAGAATGCAGAGCATCACTGCCCCAGACAAAGGGTTCCATTATTATTAGCCTTGAGGCTAATAATAGCCACTGATAGACCTCTGCTGGATGGGGACAGAGAGAGACAGACAGACAGAAAAAAGAAAGAAAGGGGGAGAGGGAGAGAGAGAGAAGGAAAAGAGCTGGCAGACCCCAGCAGCTTACTCCAGCGGCAACTTTGCAAGCCACATGCAAAAGCACGCCCTTCAGTAGAAAGAGCCTAGTCCCTCCTTAATCTCTGGGTGGGGCTCTCTTGCTCGCTCAGCTCTTAAAGGGGAAATGTCTGTTGAGGCTTTTTACTGCAGGGCAGGCTCTCTGCAGACATTTCACTTTTAAGAAGTTCAGGCCTGGCAGGGAGAGGCCAGGGCAGGCTCCGACGTTCCCCTGCTGACAGCCATTGCCTCCCCCGGTGGCCAATTTTGAAAAAGCGGGGGTAAGCTTTAAAAATCGGTGTTTCCCCCACCCTACCGGGGGACTTGGCAGCCCTACAGGGGACTGGCCCATGGCCAGCCAGTAACATTGCTGGAGAGTAGAGCTTCAGTCTCACCAGGTTTTGCTGAGATAATTTGAGCACTTTAATCATCACACTATGCTGGCTTTCATGAGGATAAGATGGGCTCTGTTTTGAATTTTTGTGTGGGTAGAAATCTCCAGAGGCTCACCAGAACTCCTTGCTTGGTTTGCCAGCATCATAGTGCTGCCTTCAACACAGGAAGCTGCCTTATGCTGAACCACTGGTCCATCAGGGTCAGTACTGTCAGCTCAGACTGGCAATTTCTCTCCAGGGTTTAAGGCAAAGAAAAGTCTTTCACATCGCCTACTTCCTGGTCCTTTTGAACAGGAGATGTGAGGGATTTAACCTGAAACTTCCTTCATACTGAGCCTTAGGTTCTCCTCTGATCATCCTTCTTGGTTGTAAAGCTTATTTTCATAGTGTGCCTTGATGCTGAATGCAGTTTATTTTATATTTACATAGGTGTTGAAAATTTTGTGAATTTACATTACGCTGGAATTAAAGTTCTCTTTGTTGTGACAGGGGGAGTCTTTTCTATCATTGAATCCCATTCAGATGTTGCTTTAGAAATTAAACTTATACATATCAATGTCTCATAAGATGCTTTAACTTTTTGCCACTTCCTTCCAACCCAGGTATTCTGAACACACTCAGCTGCAGTCTCAGCAAAGAGCGGTGCAAGAAGCAATCCAGGTGAAGCTGAATGAATTTGAGCAGTGGATGTCTCATTACCAAGCTGCTTTCAGCAACTTGGAAGCAACACAGCTTGCAAGTCTGCTCCAGGAAATCAGTACCCAAATGGACCTTGGTATGAAATCAGGTGGTCTCCACCCCCACCCCCAGGACTGGCTGGCTGCAGGTCTTGAAAAGCTGCACACTTTCAGTGATTGAATGATGCTGTTTTTATTAGGGGTGTGCAAAAAAAAAAAAATCGGTATTTTTCGGATTCGGATATATCGTACCCACATTTTTTGGTATTCCCGGATAAAACCCGAATATCTATATCGGTATAGGGTAGAAAACCGAAAATTTTCGGTATTCCCGAATTTTTTGGGACCATTATACCCTATGGGGCCATTGTAATCAATGGCAAAAAAGTCTGAAAAGTTTCCAGGGGGCTGGGGGGGAGGGGGTTTGAGGTAGAGGCTCCAAATTTGGACTGTAGCTGCTGAAGCCTCTCCCCAAAGGACCCCCAAAGTTTTGAAAAGATTGAACCAGGGGGTCCAATTCTACGGGCATCCCCCTCCACACACACTGTTAACCGAATTGCTTTAATTTAGGATTAGCAATTAGCTAGACAGGAATTTGACACCTGGGCAATGTTGGATGACTCACTGGGGCCAGGGCAGGCCATCCTTTTGTCTCTTTAATGCCCCTAGCTGGCCACTTGATGGGAGGAAGATTAGCTGCTAGGTAACTTCGTTTAGCATAATCCTTTCAAGAAACCTTATTGCAAAAGGAGTCTTTGTCTTCCTGCTTGGTGAACTATGGTGGATGCCAGGCTCCTGGAGTGGACTGGAGCTTCTCCCAGCAATGGAGAATGCCTGTAGCCCTTACAGCATAGCGACCCAAGTTCGAGGTCATCCAATCCAACCCGACATACAGCGTGGCAAAGTCTCAGACACCTCCCCATCCACTCGCACCCCCAGCAGACCCTGGGCCCTGTCCTGAACAATGATTTGCTCAAACTGACTCACTGTGAAGTGAACACAGCCCACTTAGCTGGAGAAACGAGGAACCATGTTCTTGTTAGATCTGAACTGGGTCTTCCTTCCTCCGGCCAAGGAAGTGCTTCTGTCTCTCCAGGCATGTGTCAGCTTACCTTGACATACATCTGCTCGTGTGTCTCAAGTGGCCCAAGCAGACTCTGTCTGCAGTGCACGGCTAGACTCATCATGGACTCTGGGGAGGGGACCCTCAAGGGTCATCTAGTCCAACCCCGGTCTGCACAAGGGAATTCACTAATACCTCCCCCTCCATTTGCCCAAAGTGTGTGACTTGCTGTGAAGTGAACGTGCAGCCCACTTAGTCGGATGCTTGGAGTGGATTTCTAGTTAACACAGAAGGTGGCCACTCACGCATCCGGCCAAGGAAGTAGCCTCTCTGCCTCATCTCATGATGTCAGCTTACCGGAAAAGATGTGGCCCAAGACTCCACGGCTACAGTTGGAAGGAACTTGGTTGGAACTTAGTAGAACTCGGGAGGGGACCCTCAAGGTCACCTAGTCCAACCCCACATGGTGCAGGAAAATCTCAAACACCTCCCCCTCCACACATGCCCCAGTGGACCCCTGGCCTGGGCCCTGTCCTGAACAATGGGTTGCTCAAACTGACTCGCTGTGAAGTGAACACAGCCCACTTAGTCGGAGGAACAAAGTGCCATTTCTTGTTAGATCAGAAGGTGGGTCTCCCTTCCTCCGTCCAAGGAAGCCCCCGTCTGTCTCTCCAGGCACGTGTCAGCTTACCTCGACATACATCTGCTCGTGTCTCAGGTGGCCCAAGCAGACTCTGCGACTGCAGCTAGACTCATCAGGGGACTTTGGACAGGGAGGGGCAGGGGACCCTCGAGGTCATCCAGTCCAACCCCAGCTACTGTGCAGCCAGCAGACACATTTTGAACAACAATTTGCCCAAACTTTGTGACTTGCTGAAAAGTGAACGCAGAACACTTAGTCAGTGGCAGAAAGATCCCTTTTCTTGTTAGATCTCAGAAGGAGGTTCTTCCTGCCACCTGCCAAGGAAGCCCCTCTCTGTCTCTCCAGGCACGTGTCAGCTAGCTTACCTCAACATACGGCCATTTGTGTCTCCCATGGCCCAGGCAGACTCTGTGCAGCTGGACTCATCGGGACTTTGAACAGGGAGGGGACCCCCAAGGTCATATAGTCCAACCCCGGCCTGCACAATGTAGGGGAATTCTCCAATGCCTCCCCGCCTACACACACCCCCCGCACTGGACCCTGCCCAAATTGTGTGACTTGCCATGAAGTGAACGCGGCCCACTTAGTCAGAGGCGCAAACATCCAGTCTCTTGTTAGATCAGAGGAAGCTGGGTCTTCATGCTCTGTCCAAGCAAGGCCCTCTGTCTCTCCAGGCACTGTCAGCTAGCTTACCTCGACATACGGCCACTACCCTCAGCCCCCAAGCCCCCAACCCAGAATATAAAAAAATGCCCTAAAATTTAAACCCTGCAGCAGACTCCAGGCAGCAGTGACTCTGAGCTCACTCTGAGCTCACTCCAGGCAGGCAGGCAGGCAAGTAGGCCAGGCTGGGAGGAGAGGCCAGAGGCCACACTCTCCAAGCCAAGCTCTATCAACTCTCTGACCAGTACAGCAGCACCAACCGTCCAGGAACAGGAAGAGAGTCAAGGGAGGGTGCAGGACAGGTCTGCTTTTACGATCTCTGGGCATACACAGAGGTTTCCTAACAGAAAACCTTCTGTGAATGGCCAGAGAGCGGATACCAAAATCCTATTGGCTGCCAGTGCCAGTCCCTGGGAGTTCCATAGATGTTTGCAAAGTTTGCAACTGGAAATGCATTGTACTGATTGGCTATCCACAGTCCCTACTCCCCCTCCCTCCCTGGGATCATTAGCAAAAGGTGGGAAAGAGGCTCCAGAACCCCCACCCCCCACCCCTGGAAACGAAAAGTGTAACTAAACTGTTACTAAGCTTCTGGCCTTCCTGGCAGTTAAGCCCCCCTGAGGCTATGATAATTCTTTAACCCCTGAAATGCTGAAAACCCGGTAAAAGCCGGATTTCTCGGCTTGTTTTTTACCGGGATACCAGGGAAGCACGCTGCAGCATTCCTCTTATCCGGGAAACACAGAAAAACCCGAAACGGAGTTTTCCAGCTTTTTTCGGCTTTCCACGAAGCCGAAATGCACACCCCTAGTTTTTATGCTTTAGCTGGGCTTTTAATTGCTTTGGTTTTTAGAGGCTTGTTGACTTTTTAATTATGTTGTTTTTATGATTTGTATCATGTTTTACTTTGCAAGCTGTCTTGAGCAAGTTCTGTAGAGAGGCAGTATGTACATTTTCACCTTCAAATGGGATATCTGCTCTGACCATGGGAGTTGCAGCCCTTGGGTTTGGGGGCTCTGGTGTTATGCAGACCCATCTCTTTTTTTCAAGGAACTAAGTAATTTAAATATATGCTGTATTGTAAGCTGCACTCCACTGCCGAACATTTGTTTGTCATGAGGGCACTAGAACCTGCTTTAATGACTGTTGGTTAGCTAAAAACTGGGTTAGAATAGGTATTTATTCTGTTTGACAGCAGACTATTGACTGTTCAATGTATCTAGTCCTTACTAGAGTTTCTGGATAACTTAAAGGGGGGGAAATAATGTGAATGGATTTGAATATGCTGATTTTTCCCCCTGGGTGGCTTCTTTTAAAGGTCCACCAAGCTATGTGCCAGCGACTGCCTTCCTCCAGAATGCTGGCCAGGCGCATTTGATCAGTCAGTGTGAGCAGTTAGAAGGAGAGGTTGGTGCTTTACTTCAGCAAAGGCGATCCGTTCTGCGTGGGTGTCTCGAACAGCTGCACAACTATGCGACTGTAGCTCTCCAGTACCCCAAAACAGTGTTTCAGAAGCACCGTGTTGAGCAGTGGAAGACCTGGATGGAAGAACTCATTATTAACATGACAATTGAACGCTGTCAGGATCTTTATAGGAAGTAAGTTGCCAGCTGAGCCTATAGAGGATGGAAAGAATTAAATATGCTGTAAATCTTCTGGCTCTTTTAAACATTTATGGCCATTGTTGTTATTATTCCCCAGGTATGAAATTCAGTATGCGCCTCAGCCCCCACCAGCTGCCTGTCAGTTTATAACTACGACCGAAATGACTTTACAGAGGTATGCAGCTGATATAAACACCAGGCTCATCAGACAGGTGGAGCGCTTGAAGCAAGAAGCAGTCACAGTTCCTGTTTGTGAAGAACAGTTGAAAGAAATCGAGCGCTGTATTAAGGTCTTCCTCCATGAAAACGGAGAAGAAGGATCTCTGAGCTTAGCGAGTGTCATCATTTCTGCTCTGTGCACTCTTACCAGGTGAAATGCTCCTGTAATCTGTGCGGGTGTTCCAGGGTGGTCCCTCCCATCAGATATGCATTTCCACAAAGCCTTCTGTTGGTAGTTCTTTCTCTGTTGAAGTTCTGGGTATGGTTGGGGTGGCTCCTCTTTTAGTAGTAGACAAAAGGAAGTTATCAAGGGGGGAGGCTTCCTCTAAGCTCCTGATCTGGGCAGAGCCCATGATGGAGAAATGGTGGCATGAGCATTCTTTCATTAGAACTAGCCTTTCAGGCAACTCTTTAATTTCTCCTCCCCCAGACTATATGATACATTTTCTAATGAGTCAGGTCCCCGACACTGGAGACTTGCCCAGCAGTGAATACCGTATTTTTTGCTCCATAAAACTAACTTTTCCCCCCCAAAAAAGTGGGGGGGAAGGTGTGTGCGTCTTAAACCCCCCTCACCTTTCCCAAGCCACGGCACCGAGTGGAGTCTTATGGTCAGGTGCGTCTTATGGAGCGAAAAATATATATATATAAATATATTGAAAATATATATTTTCAAGATTTTTTTGTTGGTTTTTCAATGTATGATTTTTTTTCTTCTGGTTCTGAAATGCTGTACTTAGTGATTTCATTTTATCTTTCTATGTGTCCCGAGTCTTAAATGGTGGTTTACAAGTAAGCTGCATCAAGTGGCGCACAAGCCCCTACTTATTAGTGAACTAACTTCTCCCTTTAGGCGTAATCTAATGATGGAAGGTGCTGCGTCGAGTGCTGGAGAACAGCTGGTAGACCTGACTTCCAGGGACGGAGCCTGGTTCCTGGAGGAGCTGTGCAGCATGAGCGGGAACGTGACGTGCCTTGTGCAGCTGCTGAAGCAGTGCCATCTGGTCCCCCAGGATTTAGATATTCCTAACCCTCTAGAAGCATCAGAAGCTATTCACCTCGCAAATGGAGTTTACATCTCACTTCAGGTGAAAAGTGGCAGCAGTGCAGTGTTGTGTTCTAATAAAGGCTTGAAAAGGTCAGGGTTAACACACACAAACCCCCTTATGTTGAGCTACGACACAGAATAAGCACACAGAGAGCTAGTAGAAGGTTCTTCCTGTCCTCACAAGTTTGCAGAAACTGGCATGGAAGGTGAATGCTAAAAACCTTTTAAAGTTTTTCATTATTCTCATTACATTGCTTGTGTTAGTAATGTTTATTCCAAACTAGGAACCAGTGAAATGACTGTGTTAACATTCTGTTCCTAGAAGATTTGTTTGTGATTAACATGTAAAAATAAACTTTTTGATGATAGGTTCTTTTTGTAGACAGGCATGTACATGTACACTGAGAGGCATTTTAAAGGACAGTGGTATACACCTCCACTGTAGTTGCTCAGCTCTTTATAGGCATAACTGTATTCTCTTTTGAAACTTCTGGCTGAACTTTGTGTGGTCAGGGCTAGAGTAGACCAGTGGTGTAGCCAGGTTGCTACCAAAACCCATCACTCCAATAGTGCAGACCTCCCCACTGTAGATTTGTACTGTTAGCCAGAAAGGGAAAATGGCCAATGTAATATTCAAGAAATGTGTGAAGGAGGCTTACAGTTTGCCTACTTTGGGTGGGCAACCTCCCTGTAGATGGGCGGTGTCACCTGCCCTTGCTGTTGGATCAGCAGGAAAAATGGGTGGTGATGGAAATGATGTCACGTGATGATGTCACATGATGCAATTTCTGCCCCTTGCCCTGCCTCTAAAGCTCCCAGTGGTGACAGGTGATGACCTGGCAATCCTAGAGGTAGCATCTTAATATCTGCTTCCTACATTTAGGAGTTCATGCCATTTACAACAATCCAGTAAATTCCTAGAATCACAGGACTTCTAAGCACAAAAAGTTCCCACCTGCAAGGCATAACACTAAATAACCATTCACTGTTCTTTGTTAAAGGAGCAATTCGGCGGTAAGAAAAGGCAAATTCTGTGCTGGGGCTCATGGGGGAAAATAAAACAGCAAGTGTCCTTATGCCCTCGTATAAATCTGTACATTGGAATAATCTTATACTCTTCCAATTCCATGCCAACTTTAAAAGACACTGTAAAGCTGGAGAAAGTATAGAAAAGGGTGATGGTGAAATAACGTGACTTTTTCAAATAAGGCAGGGGCATTGCAGTAGTTTATCATTATCCTGTAATGACCAGAACTTGACATGGACCCAGTGAAGTTGATGAGCAGGCAGGAAAAACTACTTAGAATCATAGAATCACAGAGTTGGAGGGAGCCATGCAGGCCATCTAGTCCAACCCCCTGCTCAGTGCACGATCAGCCTAGAGCATCCCTGACAAGTGCTTGCCTAGCCAGTGAGGGGGAGCTCACCACCTCCCTAAGCAGCTCACTCCATTGTTGAAGAACTCTGACTATAAAAAATTTCCTGATATCCAACCGGTACCTTCCTGCCCTTAATTTAAACACATTATTGTGAGTCCTATCCTCTGCTGCCAACAGGAATGTCTCCCTGTCCTCTTCTAAGTGACAGCCCTTCAAATACTTCCTCTTCTCCAGACTAAACATTTCCAAGTCTCTCAGCCTTTTCTCATAGGCTTGGTCTCCAGGCCCCTGATCATCCTTGTCACTCTCCTCTGCACCCACTCCATTCTGTCCACATCCTTTTTGAAGTGAGGCCTCCAGAACTGCACAGGATACTCCAGATGTGGCCTGACCAATGCAGTGTACAGTGGGACTATGACATCTTCCAATTTGGATGTTATGCCTCTGTTGATACACCCCAAGATGGCATTAGCCTTTTTTGTCACTGCATCACACTGGCTGCTCATATTTAACTTTTGGTTCACCCTTACCCCAAGAACTTGTTCACACACACTGCTACCCAGAAGTGTATCCCCATCCAATATGTGTTTGCCTCATTTTTGTTAGATGTAGAACTTGCTACTTATTGTTAAATTGCATCTTGTTCACATCCACCCACTTTTCCAGTGTGTTCAGATCTTGTTCAATTCTGTCTCTGTCTTCTGGTGTGTTTGCTGCTCCTCCCAATTTGGTTTCATCTGCAGATTTAATGAGTAGCTTCTCCACACCCTCTTCCAGACCATTGATAAAAATATTAAAAAGTACTGGGCCCACAATCGAGCCCTGTGGCTCCCCACTGGACACCTCCCTCCATTCAGATGAAATGTCATTAACAACTACTCTTTGAGTGCGGTTCTCCACCCAGTTCCCTATCCACCTAACTGCCCTAGAGTCCAGTCCACAGTCCTCTAGTTTACCCATCAGAACATCATGGGAAACCCTGTCAAAAGCTTTACTGAAATCCAGGTAAACAACCTCAACAGCATTCCCTTGTTTTAAGCAGTGTGTAATTAACATATTTAATGTGCTGCCACACAGTGAAGCAACAGCCACTTGCTTAGATGGACTTACAGCGGGATTAAAGAGAGTCATGGAGGGACTGATCCATCAGTGGCGGTTGATCAGGATGGCTGTGTGGAATTTCCATCTTCAGAAGCAGGGTGGGCGGCATTTTGCTGCCTTCCATGTCCTGCTCTGAGGCTTCCTCGTGGTGTCTGGTTGGTCACTGTGTGAAATGGGATACTGGACTAGAGAGACCCTTGTTCTGATGGGGGGGGGGGCTGTTTTTTCTTCTTGCTATCTGCCATGCTGCTGTCCTTCAGAAAAATGTAATTAATAGAGTAGCTGCTAGCTCATTTTGATGCCTATATTTTGTGTTCTTACAGGAATTAAATTCCAATTTCCGGCAGATCATTTTCCCAGAAGCTCTTAGGTGCTTAATGAAGGGAGAATATACTTTAGAAAGCATGCTGAACGAACTAGACAGCCTCATTGAGCAAACAACTGATGTTCCTTTGCAAACGCTGGTGGAGTCTCTTCAGGCTTACTTAAGAAATGCAGCCATGGGGCTTGAAGAAGAAACACATGCTCATTACATTGATGTTGCAAGGTAAGTCAGTGTTTATGTGTGGTTTTGCTGTGCTTTGGATTCTCCCCTTCCCACGTGGGTTCTTCATTAGTTGATGCTCACTTGAGACATGAATGATACACTCCTGTTGAGTAACCAACAAAGATTTCTTTTCTCTGTTGGTGTCTGTCTTTGGATTTTAAAAAGCCAAACCATTATAAGTACAGTTTTTTTCTTCCTTCCTTTGTTTAGGATGCTTCATGCCCAGTACGGTGAACTGATTCAGCCAAGAAATGGCTCAGTGGATGAAACACCCAAAATGTCAGCTGGTCAGATGCTGTTGGTAGCCTTTGATGGAATGTTTGCTCAAGTGGAGACGGCGTTTGGTTTGTTGGTTGAAAAGGTACAGGCTTAAACTGCCAACATTGTCTGTAAGGAGTGAGACACAGGGAAGGGGGCATGCTCATTAACCCTTTGTTTGACCCCATACAGCTCAATAAGATGGAGATACCCATGGCATGGCGCAAGATTGACATCATCAGGGAAGCCCGCAGTACCCAAGCTAATTTTTTTGATGATGACAACAATCGACAAGTTTTGGAAGAGATTTTCTTTTTGAAACGGTTGCAGACAATCAAAGAATTTTTCAGACTTTGTGGTACTTTTTCTAAAACACTTTCAGGTAAATACACAGAACTTTAAAAAACTATTATGCAATTTACCATGACCCTTTGAGCACATCAGGAGGAAATCTGCATAGATAGCTGAAATTGTGTGCTTGGAGAGATGGGGGAAGAGAATGACCTAAAAGTTGTCAGTGCTGGCCAATTAATTTTCATTGTCATGTACTCTGAGTAGGCAAAACAGTTACCGGGGAGGGACATCATAGAGTCAATTATTAGGTGCATTAAAAGTTGGAATATAAGAACCGAAGGCTAAATCTTGTACACACATCCACATAATTGTATTATTTGTTTCAGTAGTAAGGTATAGACATGTTTAATAAACCAGCTGCTTTGCCCACATGGTTTTAAAATGGGCCTTTAGCAGTTGCAGTGTGGCAACTTCTTCTCGAGATGCATGGGTGCTACTAGGGTGGTAACACCCCATCATCACAGTTGATGGATAAAGCTGCAGAAGGCAGAAACTGACAGGAAATGGAATTGCCAAGTGAATTTTCTTTGCCAAGCTTGCAGATAGCAGCTTGTGCAAACAGCAAAATGGAGCCATGCGCATATTCTGTCCCCCCTTCCTGTTCTATCATTGAACAAGTCTTCTTCTTCTTCTTCTTCTTGACCGTAACTTTGTAGTTTGTAAAATAATTAATCAAAATCAAAAGTTTTAGAAGAAGAAGTTGCATCAGGAATTAGCTTGATAGTCAGTTTTTTCATGCACCAGTTGAGAATCTGCCTTTGTTGCTGCCAAGTTCAGTCTTTCTTTCTTTGCTGTGCCGACATGAGCACAGAGGAGGAGCTGGAGGAGTAGAGCATCTTGGAGGGCCTCGTCCCAGACTCCTGTACAGGAGTTAGTGGGTGGGACTAGGATCTGGAAGACCTGGGTTCAAATCCCCACTCTGCCATGGAGGCTTGCTGGGTGACCTGGAGTTAGTTACATACACTCAGTTTAACCTAACTTGTGGGGCACTTGTCTGGATAAAATGGAGAGAACAGTGTAAGCTGTTGCGGGTCCCCATTTGGGAGAAAAGTTGTGATGACATTTTGGCCATTGTGGAACTAGTTGAATTAGCATAGGATGCATGTAAGGAGCATATGCCTGTGCTAAGCTATTAAAGTAGGGTTAATATTTACACTGTAGAAGACCAGGAAGGATCTGATAAGTTTTCCTCCCACAAGATGTTATTGAGGTCATACTGTCGTATTGCTCATATGTGTAGATTTGAGAAACACTGGTGGGTGATGGTTTGGAAACAAGTTTCATTTCACATCCTCGTGCTACTTTGGAGTAATTTTCCTTTCAAAGGTATAAGTTCTATCGAAGAACAGAACACAGTGAATGGACCGGTGCAGATGGTCAGTGTGAAAGCCTTGTACCGGAATTCGTGCTTTAGCGAGGACCAAATGGCCAAACCAATCAAAGCCTTCACAGCTGACTTTGTGCGACAGCTTTTAATCGGCCTCCCAAATCAAGCCCTGGGGCTCACTCTGTGCAGTTTCATCAGCGCTTTGGGCGTGGACATAATCGCTCAAGTCGAGGCCAAGGATTTTGGGGCTGAGAGCAAAGTGTCAGTGGATGATCTATGTAAGAAAGCGGTGGAGCACAATATCCAGGCTGGCCGATTTTCACAGTTGGTCATGAACAGAGCAACGGTGCTGGCCAGCTCCTATGACACTGCCTGGAAGAAGCACGACCTGGTCCGGAGACTTGAAACCAGTATTTCTTCTTGCAAGACCAGCCTTCAGAGGGTGCAGTTGCATATTGCCATGTTCCAGGTAATGTTTCTTTGAAATCTCTGGCTTCTGTGCAAAGCATTTCATGCTGCATGCGGGGAGCATCACCAAACATTTGTGACTGCTGTTTTCAGTAACATTACATTCTGGATCTGCTCCTTTGGGAAGTACTCTCTCCTCCCTGCACATCCCTCTGGCTGTTTCACTCAGTCCCTACAAAACATAGATAGTAGGTTGCCAGTATTACTAGTGTTAGCTTCTAAAGCGTCACAGGACTTTTGTTTTGCTGTAGTAGACTAATACGGCTGCCCTGGTGGAGTCTTCTGGCAGATGCAGAGTCCCCTGGCTTTGCACGTTGAGTGTGCTCTGGGCGTGATGGATTCCAGATGGAAGCCTCCTATGGATCACTAGCATGCTTTGGATGCAGCTGCATTCCCATGTTGGTGGCTGGTGGCACATGGAGAACATTAGTAACTGTTATCAGTGTGCAGTTCAGTTGTGCGCAGCCTAGTAAGATAGATCTTCACTTTTTGTTGCTACTTTGAACAGCACAGGGGAAGATGGGATGCACCAAATTCAATGATTCAGAGAGTTTAAAATTATAATAGCGCTAATGTTTATTTTTAATTCCCCCTCCCCCACCTCGCGTCAGCCTGGCCAGACTTTAAGAGCCTCACAGCAAGGTTTTTGGTCTCTTCCCTCCTCAAAGGAGGTAAGGTCGGTGTGTGCCTGGGCAGGAGTGTTTTCTTTAGCAGCCCCATCCTTCTGGAATGGGCTAAAGATTGCTTCTTCTCTCATGTGGTTTAGTGCTGTAAAGCTGTATGGTTCAGGAAGGCCTTTTCCTGACTTCGTATTTAATCTATTAATTTGCTTGTTTTGTTGAAAGCTGCTTTGACCAACCAAGAAAAGGGGTATAGAAATATAGCAGCTAAATAACGAAATGTGTCTCTGCATTCTAGAAGAGATCTTGTTATAGGTAGAACATATGTCTGTTATCAGGACAGTGCTGATCAAGATTCCTTACATTCTGTAAATGTTCATGGTCACTACAGAAATTGCTGGATCATTTAAAACTGATATATTTTTAAAACAATTAGCCATATACAATTTCTAAGGTTATGACCCATTGAATTGCTCATACAGTTAATTTCCATAGCAACTAAAATGTATCTTCTCCCCCCCAAGTGGCAGCATGAAGATCTCATCAGTCGCCCCCAAGCCATGACAGTCACTCCTCCACCTCGCTCTGCAATTTTAGCGAATATGAAAAAGAAACTTCACACTCTTGGCCAGATTGAAGCTTCAATTGCAGCTGTTCAGGTATGTTTCTTCATATCATGTGATGGAGTAATATAGATTTGACTCTTAGGGGAAAGCATCCTAAGAAACAATGCAGCCAGAACAAATGGTTCTCCTGACTTAAAAATCTTGGTCACCTGTTGATGGCCAACGCAGTAACATGAGCCATTCTATTTAGGAAAATAATTTAATGATTACTGAATCATTTTAAGTCCCAGGTTAGTATGTGGATGTTACCAAGATACAGTATGTGTTTTAGTGTATGAATAAAGGTGATTGAGCACTGTGACTGGTATCAAGTCAGCAAAGTTAGTCTGAATCATCATATTTTCAATGTCATAATTTCCCAGTTACTAGTAGCAGATAACCAGAAAATCAGACCACGCAACAGCAGTCCCCAGAGTATAAGTGTGAGATTGTCCCAATAGATATAGTCCACAACAGGTCTCCTTAAGCAGAAAGTCCTTTATTTGTAGAAGAGATCCTGTTGGTCAAACACTTTTCCTGTTAGTAATGCTCAAGCTTGGAATTGCAATTACAATTATACTTGGTATGAAATATGGTCTAACTACCCTCTACTAATCAATAGAGAGAATTCTTGGCGCCCAAATATACTGGCCCAATTTTCCCATGGAAAGCGCGGCAAAATGAGTTCTCAGGGAGAAATACTGTTGAATATTTTGGGGGGGGGGGGGGGAAAGTACCCAGAGAAACTAAGTAAAAAGAATACAGAACACCTTTGATTCTTATAACACATAACAGGAGCCACTTTTGTTCAAGGTTGTTAGCTAAGGAGGCTAGAGATAAAAGGGAAAAGAAAGCAAATGAGTAATGAGCATAAGCAAAGCAAAGCAAGCAGGGCGTGCATTCCAAAGGTGGGAGTCGGGTTCCCGATGCTATCTCCCGGGTGGGACCTACAGAGGTTAAATGAAACCTTGGAACACAAAGCATTGTGAATTAAGCAGTAAACGTCAATGCAACTCAGAAAGTATTGCAACAGATAACACAGCAACTTCATTGATCATGGCAAGACAGCCACCCAGGCTTATGGCAGTTAGCCTATGCTCAGCTGACAATAAGCACATAAGAGAAGCCAATGTTGGATCAGGCCAATGGCCTATCCAGTCCTACACTCTGTCACACAGTGGCCAAAAATACCAGGTGCCATCAGGAGGTCTACCAGTGGGGTGAGGACACTAGAAGCCCTCCCACTGTCACCACCCCCCCCAAGCACCAAGAATAAAGAGCACCACTTGCCCCAGACTGAGGGTTCCTAGCCACCTTGTGGCTAATAATGGACCTCTGCTCCATATGTTTATCCATTCCCTCTTGAAGCCGTCCATGCTTGTAGCCACCACCACCTTCTGTGGCAGTGAATTCCATGTGTTAATCACTCTGTAAGAACGTAAGTATGCTAAGCAAAACTGATGAGACTAGGACGTCTTGATTTTTCATTTTTTTTACTGTCTCAGGAAAAGCTGGCAGCACTTGAAGCCAGTATCGAGCAGCGTTTGAAATGGGCTGGTGGCGCCAATCCAGCATTAGCACCAGTCCTCCAAGATTTTGATGCTACGATAGCAGAAAGAAGAAACCTCGTCCTTAAAGAAAGTCAAAGAGCCAACCAGGTACTCTGAGAGACGTGACTTGTTGCACTCTGGTTGATTTCAATAACATAAATACCACATGTAAGAAAGAAACTGGTTGATCTAGTGGCCTGTTTCCAATCATACAGTCCTGAAGCGTCTTTTCTTTTTCAGAGTTTCCTTGATCTTCCCTCCCCTGCTGCAGCGCCCTGAACTATTTTCTCTGTGGGTCATCAGGACCTCCAGAACATTATAGGAGAAAGAGCAGGAATTTGCAGGGGGTGTGAATTGGCAGAAATCAGCATTCACCTCTTCTGAAAACTTAAGAATCTTCAATCTTTGGACATACGGGCCATTGTCTAACAAAAAGTTAGAGAGATTTCAGAATAGTATTTGTTCTTTCTGTGGAGTTACCATGGAGGTGTTTTGTACTGAGAGAATCCCAAATGGGTGGAGCTGATTGAATACAGAATTGGGTGCTCTAAGAATTTGTAACTATTTCCAGTTCCTTTTGTGGATAGCAAATTGCTGTCCTTTAACCACATCTGATTATCATTGTTCACCTAAAGTCATGTAGGCCCTGGTCTTGTCTTGTGGCTCTGATTTCAATTTCCAGACAATATAAGAATTAAGAAGTTCTTGAGAGGAGAAAAAAATGGCTGAAGAATGGGCTTCAAATATTGTCATAGCAGACTGGGAAAGTGATAAACTCCCATCTCCTTGTTAATAAAATAAACTTAGTACTGTGTGAGGATGAGCAATATCCTCACATTGTGCCTGGCAGGAAAATTTGGTTTACACATAATTAGCACTTCTGCATCTCCCCCATCATGTCTTTGGTGTTTCAACTCAGTGGGTTGTAATATGCAAAACTGTTCAAGACTCCTGATTTTAAATGGCCTGAAATTCAGACCAAACTCTTACCTGGCAACAGTGGGAAGAAGACTGTAGAATAGCTAACCCATCTCCAAGTATCATTTCTTAACTCCAAAAGACAAATGGAAGCCCCAGGTAGCTCCTGATAATGCATGTTTTGGCATTACCTCTATCCATATCTGTTTCTCTCCACCCTTTCCTGGAAAGAGGTAGTTTGGACACTTCTAACATTTTGTAAGTTGAGTTGCAGCAGTACCACTTGGGGGTCAGATCTGACAACTTAAAAGTGGAAAAAATGATAGCCATTAAATGAGGCAGCATTCTGCATCCTCTGTGCATTTTATCAGAAGGAAATGTAAGGCTTTAAGTTGTAAGCGCTTGTGTCTTCCCAGATGTTGTGTGAGCTTCTTTCTCCTATCCCCCTCCCCCAACCCCCATCTTGCAGGTTACTTTCCTCTGTAGCAACATCATTCATTTTGAAAGCTTGCGTACCAGAACGGCAGAAGCCTTAAACTTAGATGCTGCCTTGTTTGAACTTGTCAAACGTTGCCAACAAATGTGTTCGTTTGCCTCGCAGTTTAACAGCTCAGTGTCAGAACTGGAGCTTTGTTTACTTCACAGAGTGGTAAGTGTGTGTGTGTGTGGGGGGGGGGAAACAGAAGTGGGACAAGGACAGTGTAGATGTTAGGATCTAAATGTTTAGCTTGTTAGTCATTTGCCTGACTTCATTTTCAGCCTGCTCAGTACTCTAGGTGCTGTAATTGTAATATGTCCATTTGGGCATCATGCCAAATCATAATAAACTTAGGCCATAATAAAGTTTGGCATGAGGTCTGGGTTGAGCTATTGCCAGCTAGTTATAATACATGTTTTAAAATATGTTGACTTAAAATATGCTGGTTTTAAATATGTTGATTTAGGTTGCCAGATTTATGTCTTGCCCGTCCTTCCAAAACCCCATGGTGCTGGCATAAAATGGTTGTCCCTTCACAGAACCCTGATGTCAGGTTGAGAGGTGGTCACTTGTTCAAAGCTACTGAGCTTCGTGGCTGAGCAAGGAAACTGGGCTGGCGTCACTTTTGCAGATAAGTTCAAACAGCTGACTAGTGTGTCTGAAACTTTTTTTTCCTTCAGGGCACCAGTCTTGAGCATCCCATCGGTAGCTCTGAATGGCTTCTCTCGGCTCATAAACTATTGACTCAGGACATGGCTACCCAGAGGATTGTGCAGACTGAGAGAGAGCAGCAGATAGAAACTGTGTGTGAAACTATTCAGAATCTGGTTGATAATATTAAAACTGTGCTCACTGGCCACAACAGGCAACTTGGAGATGTCAAACATCTGCTGAAAGCCATGGCAAAGGTAATGATACTGGAAATATTCATGTGGATGGGAATAGAAGGTTGATCTGGCATTCATGATATCAGAAGTTTATAAAGAACTACATAGTTGCACTGGCATCTGTCAGCTTTCCCAAGCTTGATCATCGCTTGTTAATTTAAGAATGGCTGTTGGTATTGTTAGTGAGTCATTTTAGCTTCTGTTAGAGGAGTCTTCAAACATCATATAGGAACATTGCACACAATTTTGTGACCCTTGGTTGCTGTACTAATGAATGTTCACAATGAGGCAGCTCCAAGCCTCCCCTTAAAAGAAGCTTTCTGCCATGATAAATATTGCAGAAGCCATGTTGGTGCACAAGACCAAGGTATATGGTTAAGAAGTCTTATGTGACTTATCTGATCAAGTTCTCTTTTAATGAGTCTCCCTAAATTTGTAAGTAGTTTAGTGTCTCATTGCTCCCCTCTGCAGTTGGTCAGGAGAAGAGGTAGATCTTCAGAGAGCTGACTCCATAGAGTTCTCGAGCTTGGGTCACTCAAAACCTCATCAATGGGGGGGGGGGGGATCTGTGCAGTTCATCAGTATGTAGAGCAGCAGATGGCTACACTGTTGCACTGATTTGAAGGAATGGAATAGTGGAACAATAAGCTAAATATGATGGGTATGGATAAACGTTTTCCTTATCATAAATTACATTATTCCACTAGTTGTCAAGTTCAATAGAGTCTATTTAGGTCTATATACTAATAGCCAAGTGTCCGCTATGCATGCAGATGTCTAAATCCACACATCGGGGGCACTTGGGGGCAGAGAGATTTTCCTGCACAATTGGGGGACTCCCCAGGTGTGCAGAAAAATCTGAAAACTTTAAAAAATGATATGGGAGCTATTTAAATCCTCCCCAAATTAAAAGAGTGTTCCCTGCACATGTGCAGAGAACGCTCTGGGAACTCTGCGGTGGGCCTGGTGGTTGGGAGACACCCAGGCCTTGCCACTGGGGGGCGGGGGAAGATCAGCAGCGGGCCTGGCAGCTGGGAGGCAACCAGGCCTTGCTGCCGGTGTCCGGGGGGGGGGGGGGAGGCTTGGTGGGCCTGGCGAATGGGAACCACTCTAGCCTCGTCGCCAGTGCTGGGGGGTGGGAAGCTTACCTGTGGCCGCTTTCTCCTCAGCCGTGATGTCCTCTACCTCCTGCAAGTATCGCAGGTCTCTCTTCTTGTTTCTTCTAATCAAGGAGTCAAACAAGGTTGCATTTTGGCTCCTTACCTATTTTATTTATGAACAACCGAGCTCTTACTTTGCAAGTGATATAGACGGACATTTCCATAAACTTGGCTCTCATGCCATCTCTTTATTACTATACGCGGATGACGCAGTAGTATTATCCTGTTCCCAAACGGATCTTAAATGCCTCCTACTTGCTTTTGTATCTTACTGTGAGACAAACTTTTTATCTGTTAATTTTGAGAAATCAAAAATTGTGGTGAGATCCTGGAGATGTTTTAATTGGTGCATCGAAGGTAATGATATTGAACAAGTTAAACATTTTAAATATGTGGGAGTTCTCTTTCAGTATAATAACAGTTGGATAGCACAGCGAAAACTAGTAATACACTTGGCCAAATGTAGCTTGTCTGTGATCCCAAGATTCTTTTATGTAAAGGGTGGCCAATTTGTGCCTCTGGCTATTTGTGTTTCAATGCTAAATGGGCATCCCAAATACTTTATGGCATTCCCATTTGGATTAGCGCTTTCAATGAACTTGTTGAGCAAATCCAGGCGATGTTCCTGCACTGCATTTTGGGGGTCCCAAACTGTGTAAGCTCTGCGGCCATGTGCTTGGAGACAGGGCAGTGCCTCTAAGAGACTAAAGCTTGGCTCTTAAACCTTGAAATTTTGGTTACGCCTTCTCTTTTAATTCTCTTCTTATGTTAGAAGAATCCCAAGTTTTTGGATCTTTGAAACAGACTTCTGGACATTGAAAAACAAACTCTGTTCCTTAGCAAATGGGTCATGCTCCCTTTAGGATTTTGGTATCATACCTGATTATGGGGTTCTAGCAGCCTACTTTTCACAGCTTACACCCCCTCAATTATGTCGAGGTTTTACACTCGCACGATTCCATGTCCTCCCGTCAGCAGTTTTGTCTGGGAGATTTGCAAATGTCCCCCCTATCATGAAAGACTCTGCTTATGTAGAGGTAGAAAGCTGGAATCAGTAGCCCATATTCTGCTCTATTGTGATTTCTGTGTTAAACTGTGGGATTTTTAAATTAGTCTCCTTTCTTAATTTCCATGGCTGTTCTGATGAGAGGCTTGTTTTCCTTCTTTTAACGGACCAGCGTCCCTATATTACTATTCAGTAGCAAGGTATCTTCTAATTGTTAAGAGGATTAGGAAGCATAAGGTTAAATCTTTTGATGGATGATTCCTTTTTCTGTGTGTTAAAAACTACTTTTCCTGTTATTTATGCTTATAACCTATGCCAATAAAGGTACTGACTGACCGACCAGTGGAAACTGTGTGTCAGTACAAAGTCACATTGGAGTTCTTCTAACATAAAAAGAGAATTAAAATGGATGCCTACTGTATTTTCCGCAAAATTAAGCATTGGGTTTGGAAAGGGTTTTTGGACTGATCTTGCATTGAGCAGGGGGTTGTACTAAATGGCCTTCATGACCTCTTCCAGCTCTATGATTCTGTTTTGTGAGTTTTCTAGCTGTTTCCATTCTTCCTAGCAAATATGCTTTTCACTTTTTGATAGCCATTCCAAAAGATTCAAACTGTCATGAGTCTCTAATGCTTAGTTATTTCATTCCAGGATGAAGAAGCAGCTCTGGCTGATGGAGAAGATGTTCCTTATGAGAACAGTGTTAGGCAGTTCTTGGGTGAATATAAATTATGGCAAGACAATATTCAGACAGTTCTGTTCACGTTAGTTCAGGCTATGGGCCAGGTTCGCAGCCAGGAACATATTGAAATGCTGCAGGAAATCACTCCCACCCTGAAAGAGCTGAGAACCCAGAGTCAAAGGTAAGTTTGCACGCATACTCCATGGCCTTGTTCTCTTGGTGGTCTGCTGTCAGTCAAAGCCAGAACTTTTGACACATTCTAGTTTTCAGATGCAGAGAAGTGGGCAGAACCCTGAAAGACAAAGATTCAGCATCTTATAGGACAAACATCTTGAACCTGTGCAGGCAAGGTGGCTTTGATGATAAGGAGAATTTTGCTGCACATCAGATTAAAATGTGTAGCAAAATGGTCTCTCCCCACCTTTGGACTTGAAGTGTACTAAAATGTTTTTAACGAACTTAACATGTTTTTTTTAATACAGGTGTTTGTACTGGATTTCCTACTTACAGTTTATAAAATTGATTTATTTCCTTGTATTCCTAGTGTCTACAATAATCTAGTGAGTTTTGCATCGCCCTTAGTCACAGATACACCAAACGAATGCTCAAGTCCAACATCTGCTGCTACTTGTCAACCAACATTTGCTGCAGGTGAAATATGGTTTATACTTAATCTCAGATTTCTCTTGGAATATATATTCAGAAGTAGTCCTCATGCTCCTGGCCCAGTTTCTTCCATGCCTGTGAAAGATGTGTTGAGATTGTGAGAATTAAAAAACACCGTAAGAGTTGGCATGAAAACTGTGATTGGGTTCAGTGATTGGGTGGGAGAAGCAGCACTCAGGCAAGGGGTGTGTGTGACGGATTATTGCCCCCTGCTGTTTTAGCATTGATTTTCAGAAGCATATTGGAAAGAACTAAAATCATCTCAGTCCGGTTTATATCATGGAGTTCAGTTGCTTTACATAAAGAGAAAATATGCCCTTTACCTTTTTTTTTCTTGGAAAAACCCTGTGCATTGTTTTTATGAAACACTTGACATGTTTTAACTACGTGTAAATGTTTTTATTAATTTTCATTTTGTTCTGAAACAACACTGAATATGCTTCCTTGTCCTCAATTTATAAGTAAGCTTCCATTCCCCTTAATGATATTCTCAATATCTTTATGTCTCGGTAGCGGTTCGTAGCAATACGGGGCAGAAAACTCAGCCGGAGGTCATGTCACAGAACACAAGAAAGCTAGTTCAGAAAACTCTTGCACCGTCAGCAGACACTCCTCCAGGCACAATCGCAGGAACTGCTAAGAGCGTTGTGTCTAGTCCTAAAAAGGCCATCAGGGATCCTAAAACAGGAAAAGGTAAGCAGTAGGATGAAAGCACATGGAGTACTCCTCTTTATAATGAGCAATACATCTAATGGATTTCAATGGGTTTTCTTTTTTAAGCTGTGCAAGAACGGAATTCATATGCAGTAAGTGTGTGGAAACGTGTCAAAGCCAAGTTAGAAGGTCGGGACTTGGATCCCAACAGGAGAATGTCTGTTGCTGAACAGGTAATTAATTCCATGAGCAAAACCACTTTCTTCTTGTGTTCTGCCAAAGTAACTTTAGGTAATGGTTTACCATTTCAGTTTCAGGCAGTGAATGTTTGTGTTCTCCTGTGATGCTGGGGCTTCCATGGGAAAAGGGCTGTTTCTTCTGTGAAGTATCTCCTCCCCACATACCTTTTCTATCTGGGCCTGTTGTCTCCTTTCTGCTTAGGTCACACTGCTTTTATAGTATAAACATGTCTTAATATCCATAATAAAATGAAAATTTAGTGAAATGTGAATATTTGTTTCAGACGTTTACAGATTAAATTTTTTATGGACTTTAAAAATTAGTATTAGACATCTTATTTTTATGCAGAAGTAAGTCCCCAGAGGCTCCCTTCTGCCTGGGATCCCAGTCTTGGGATTGTAGAATTCAGTCACCCTGACTGCTGCAGGTTTCCCCACATTTTTTTTAAACATCACCAGTTCAGTAAGTTGTAGACATACCAAGCTTTATTTAGCTGCTCTTCTGTATCAGTGAATTTCCCCCCATGACTACCTTTGCTCAGGTTAATAAATATAAAACAAATTAATAGCATTCATGCTTTTACCTTTCCCTTAAGCAGTCCCAGCACGGTAGCCAATAGTTCTGACAAGAAGTTAATAAGTAATCTTTTACTTTTTCATTTTTTACAGTTTTATTGTAATAAACTCTTATTTCTGGGCCAGCTGAATACGCATGCATATGAAGTATGCTGCAGATGCATTGCTCATTTCCAGCATTTGACATGAGAGTCCTATAAATTTAGTTCAGTTTGTGTGCCAGTTCTAATTTCCCATTAAGTCAATGCTGATTTTCCTAAGTGACGCTTGACGCTGCCAAAGTTTTGAATACAGTTAGAAAGTCAATCTGCAGCACTAACTTTTTTTTTAACTTGCCATTTCATAGGTTGACTATGTGATTAAGGAAGCAACTAATCTAGATAACTTGGCTCAGCTGTATGAAGGTTGGACAGCCTGGGTATGAACAGGAAGATAGCAGGTCAGTCTGGTTCAGCGTGGTCAGACATCCAGCAGAATCAACTCAGCCTCAGGCATCCATAGCAGCACCACAGTCGGCTGGTGATGCATTTCTGGGGTTTAATGTGAGGAAACCTAGGCAATCTCGGTGCACTGGGAAAGTGAGTCCTGCAGAGTAGCTGCACCTCAGGGATACGCTAAACAAAATGGCCTGGAACCCCCCCAGGGTCAAGGGTGAAAGTTCACCGCCTGAACAACACGGCTGTCTTTCTGCTACAGAAGAACTGCAAATCGTGTCGCGTTGGGGGGGAATAGCTGCAGAAAGAAATTGGGAATGCTACAGACCGCAGAGTGATTTGGAACCCAGTTCCACCTGACCCTGTGAACAATCCAGGAAATACCGAACCCAAAACAGAAAAAAGGGGGCCGTGAAGAAATCACAGCACAGGAAGAATTGAGAGATTCAGATTCTTGAGTTACTCTTGTTGCTTGGCAACGGTGCTGGTTGAGTTGACCAGGTAGTGCAAAAAAGAAGGGGAAAAAAGCTACATGATATGAACTTCAGAAATGGACTGAAATACAAAGAGCTGATGCAAAGAGCTGCACATCAGCTACATAACTATATTGGAAGAATCTCTAAGAAAAAGAGAGCCTTTGTGTCTTTTTTTGTTCTTTTAGTTCTTTCCCACTTCTGGTTTATTCTTGTAGTTTAGGTGTATTTCCAGAACCAATTTTATTTAAATCCTTGTATTTCACTGTTCAGGCAAATTAACCGTTTTTGGAATGGGTGGGTGGAGGGGGGCAAGCCAGTTTTCCAAAAAGCACAGAAAATGCTGATTACTAAGATTTATCTTTTTTGAGTGATCAAATGCAAATTGTTGGGGTATTTTATTTTAAGGTCGTTTTTGTGATTTTATCATATACAGTTTCCCCAAATTCACTGTGCATTTCAAAGTTAATCTACCAGGCATTTGATTTCATGTGAAACTTCTTTCTGCTTGCAGTATACACTCCTTTGTAATTCAGACCTTTCTTTCCAAAGCTCATTCTCCTGTGATTGCTGTAGTTTCTTTTGTAAACGTAGCAAATCCAATGTAACCCTTTACCTTTTGAAAAAAGAAACCAGGATAGTTTCCAAGTAGAGTTTTACACTGTTCATGAAACAAAATCAATAAAGTGAAGTTCTAGAGGAGGTAGTTTTATGTTGTTTAATTCACTTCAGATTTTGATTTACACTTGTAAATGTACTTTTTCAGTTCAATCTGGGGATTTAAAAAAGGATGCATAAAGCTAAGAAAGGACTGTCTTTTTCTTTTTCCATGCTCTGGTGAAATGGTATCTGAATCTGTGTGAAGTTATTTTTTTCATATGACTCCCAGTAGGTAGTGCTTGCTTACCCATTCATAGTGAATTACTCGATGTCTTTTCCTAAATCTACCTTGCACTTTTGAACTGTGGGTGTGAAAGAGAAGTTGCTGTTTAAATGGCACTTTAAACCAGTCTTCAGTGTTTCACTTGCCTGCTTAAAAAAAACAACCCAGTAATTTACAAGCTTGTACTGGATTTGTCCTAGGAAAATACAGCTTGTTCTTGAAAGAACCTTTTGCTATAATTTTCACTTGTTAAAGGTGATGTTCGGGCAGATACAGCTTGATGGTGTAGTTAAAGATCAGATTCGTGGAGCTGGCAGGGGCCCCCCTCCAGCTCTCTTACAAGTCAGATGCTGCGAAAGTCACTGAATGTGGACAATATTAGGACATACATCATTTCCTATTAATCTCTTTTGCAATAAAAACCCCCTCAAATAGCTATTAAAGTGATTTTCAGTAATGCAGCCTATTTACCTGAGACAGCCTTTGCTCAGAAGAGTGGCGATAGAATACACAATGGCCTAGCAAAAGGAACCAGAAAGAAATTCCAGTGTTTAGAACGCAGAAGGAGCCATTTTGCTTTCTTGAGATATCTTATGTAGAGGAGACTTGATAACTGTTAATCATCTTCCATGTAGCTATGCCATCTTACCCATCTTAGATGCATTACGTGCCCCATGTACAGAAATGTACTAAAACTTGTAAGTGAATAAGTTTTAATACCAGGGGTCTTGAGCCTTTGCCATGTATTTCAAGAGAGGGAGAGGCTTCTTGGGGCTTCTTCCCCTTTTTAGTAAAAATTGAGCTAGGGCAAAAATTCACACAATTTAGTGCACTTTGGGTTTTGCACTCCCCCCCCCCCCTTTGTGTATGAACCATCCTTAGCAAGCATTCTGTATCAGTATGATTGGAATAAGATCGTTCCATGTTTCTGTTTCTTGGAAGCTGGGACGGGGGCAGGCTGCTACACCTGTGATTAATGTATTATTATAATATCACTTCTCTCCAGAAACAAAATGTGTATGGAGGTGGGGGGTCTTTACTGCATAATGTAATAAAGCTTAAAATTCAACTTGTATTCATAATGTCTGTGTGCGGCATTCATTTCTTCCAACTGCAGAACTAAATTCAGAATACTTTAGCATTGCATCTCATGTGCAAGTGTGCAATGAAGGGCATAATAAGAACAAAATAGGAGACACTGGGGGCTGGGATCTGTTCCAGTAAAGAATATCTATTTGTACTGCTGGTCCTTTGGATAAGGGTGATAGGGGAAGTCTGTCCCAATGTGCGATTTTAAAAAAGAGAGAAAGCATTAAACCTGCCTTAGATTGAATCAGACCCTTGGTCTGTCACTATCACTACAGTAGCTCTCTAGGGTTTCTGGTTGTGGCCTTCTGCAGCAACTTAATCCTTTTCAACAGGAGATGCAGGGGACTGAACCTGGGACCTTCTGCATGCAGAACAGAGCCTTTATCATTTGGCAATTGTCCCTGCCCAATTAGCACAGCAGTTAAACATTTTAAGGAAAGGATCATGCACAAAATGAATTGGAAGCAGCTAATTCACATATTTTAGTTAAATAACCAACTAGTAGGTATTAATGATTTCAGTGGTGTGATTTAATAAATTCTCTGCCCCATTTTGGCAGAATAAATTGAGAGAATATGTCAAGAATAAGATTTAGATCTTCTTCATGGTCTCTGTGCATCACACCTCTGGGATAATGTGCGCCTGCGCCGATCCTGATCGGTAACTTCAAAGCCAAACGGATTTTCGCGCCAACTCCCCGATCGCGCGCTGGCTCCACTGCGCATGACCGGGGAGGGGCATGAGGATCCCGCCAGTTCTCTTCTGACCGCCGCGTCGTGAGGATCCTTTCTCTCTTGCTCCAGTCGTTAGTGTACTTCTCCCAACTCAAAAAAGCCTTCGGACTGATTCTTTTCCTCCTACTGAACTTGGACTGTTTACTGGACTTGATTTGGACTTTCCCTCCATTCCTACCGTTCGGCCTATGGCCCAGCGGTGGGGGTTCTTTAAGAGGTGCCTGCAGTGCGGCAGCAAGATAGCCCCACCGGACAAGCACTCCCTGTGTCTTCTCTGCCTGGGTGAGTCCCACCGAGTCGACTCCTGTGCTAGTTGCGCAGCTTTTTCTAACCAAACTCGAAAAGAACCGAGCGGCGAGGCTCCGGGTCGCCCTCCTCGAGTCTGCTTTGTCTCCGAAAATGTCTTCCTCCGAAGTTCTGGCTTCGTCACCGATGGGACCGACGCCGTCTCCATCCCGAGGTATCAGTACCGATAAATCGGCACCGAAGAGATCGCTCCCCTTGCCCGATACCCCTGTTAAAAAGCGCAGGGAGGGCAAGGAGGAGAAGGGCAAGCTGAAGCACAAAAAATCCTCAAGTGCTTCGTCGACGCACGGTGCGCCCGACTTAGCCCAGCCTGGGCTCGATCAGCTTGACCCGATGGATCGCGAGCGACCCAAGGGTAGATCGATCTCCCCGATGCCGCGACCGATCACCTTGACGGACTCCGACCTCAACATTGACCTTACACAGGTCCCCCGGGACACTCCCGAAGCCAAGGCGAAGCCACCGTCGGCACCGAGAGGAGATAAGGACTACCGCCCCCCGGCCCCACCGGTACCGTGGGACATCCAGCAATGGCGATACCTCTACGGGTCCTACCTGCCTCCGCCCCAGTGGTACCCCACTGAATGGGATCGACAATCCACCTCCTCCAGAGTGTCACGGTACCGAGAACCCTCATCAGTACCGACACCGACACCAGCACCGAAACGGACACCCGACACCGATCCTCATCCGTTACCGGTAACGCAGGACCTGTCGAGCCCGACCCCTCTTTCACCATCCGACCACTCGGCACCGGGGTCTCCGGCATCGTCCGTGTCAGAAGACGAATCGCTTCCGCACCCGTCTCCCGACACGCAGGTCACCAAAAACCTTCCAATCTCCCCCTCCGAGGATGTGAAACCCTACGGGGAACTAATCAAGAGGATGGCACACTCACTAGCTTTGGCCACAGCCCAACCGACTCCGACAGCCACAGATTCCATCTTCGATATAGTACAAATGGATACATCCACACCGGTGGCCCTCCCACTCATATCGGTCCTGATGACTACGGCCAAAGAATCCTGGCCTCACCCCTCATCTACCCCCATCTCCAGCAAACGCCTAGATCACATTTATAGGATCCAGGAGCCTGGGGCAGAATTTTTGTTTGTCCACCCCAAACCCAACTCAGTAGTTGTGACACCCTCCACCAAGGGTCGTAGTGGGCAATCTTCCCCATTGGACAAAGAAGGATGCAGAATAGATTCCTTTGGAAGACGCATTTATTCAGCGGGCGCATTGGGTCTAAAGATAGCGAATTACACTGCCTGCATGAGCAGGTATCAGTACTCGCTCTGGGAGCAGATGACTGCGCTCATTGCCCATCTCCCAGAGGACAAGCTACGCAACGCCAGAAAGATCCAGAAGGAAGGCATGTCTCTGGCCAAGCTCCAACTTTCGGCCTCCAAGCATTCGGCAGAAGTAACCTCCAAGACGCTCACATCAGCAGTGTCCATCAGACGCCATGCCTGGTTGAGATCCACTTCTCTTCCTCAAGACACTAAGACCTTGGTGGAAGATCTTCCGTTTGAAGGGGATGGTCTCTTCAGCTCAATGACAGACTCAGTGCTTCACGAGCTTGATAAAAGCATGAAGACATCCCGCAACTTGGGAGTCTCTCAACCTAAACAGCAGAAACAGAGAACATGGCAAAGATCATAGCCCAAGAAGCAGTCACAAAGACCTCCCGCTGAACCCCAATGGCAGAGGTCACCACCATCTACCTACCAACAAAAACCCTACAACAATGCCTCGCTTCCCAACTGCTCCAGCGTCTAAGGCGAAACCTCCCAAACCGAGCAAACAGAGTTTTTGACTCCCACCCCTGCTCCGACAACCCCACCCGTCTATCACCCTTCCTGACAGCATGGCAACGCATCACTTCAGACAAGTGGGCACTCTCGGTCGTCTCCGAGGGATACAGAATAGAGTTCTTCGAGATCCCTGTGGAACCCTACTTCGTGGTCACTCCCACATCCGACACTCTAACAACCGAGGTCGAGACCCTGCTGAGCAAGGATGCAATAGAACCGGTAGTAGTTCCACAATTTCAACAGGGATTCTACTCCCGTTACTTCACGGTGCCAAAGAGGGACGGGGGCCTCCAACCCATCCTGGATCTTCGGAACCTCAACGCGTTCATAACGTACAAAAAGTTCCGAATGACCACCCTCCAGATTATCCTACCTCTGCTGGAGGCGGGCTCTTGGATGGTGACGCTGGACCTGAAGGATGCATACTTCCATGTGACCATTCATCCTTCCCACAGACCCTTTTTACGCTTTGCGATTGGTCCACGTCACTTTCAATACAAGGCACTCCCATTTGGTCTCTCGACGGCACCTCGTGTCTTCACAAAATTAATGGCAACAGTAGCGGCCCACTTCCGCCTGCAAGGCAGCCACCTATACCCTTACCTGGACAACTGGCTCCTGATCGCGCTTTCCGCATCAGACTTACAAGACCACGTCTCCCTGACACTCCACACCCTGGAGACTCTGGGGCTGACGATAAATACAAAGAAGTCCATGCTCACCCCCTCCAGACGGGTACAGTTCATCGGAGCTCTTCTCGATTCCCTACAGTGCAGGGCATTCCTACCTCCCAGCAGGGTCTCGAACATTGCCTCCCTCCTCAGAGTTCTGAGAAGAAACCGGGAGGCGACAGCCCGTCAAGTACTGCGCCTTTTGGGCCTCATGGCGGCTACCACCATGGTCATTCCCTTCGCAAGGCTACACATGAGACCCTTGCAGCTGTGGTTTCTCCGCCGGTTCCGGCCAAGCCTACACCCCCTGTCCAAGAGATTCCACCTATCGGACCCGGTGGTTCAAGCCCTGGAGTGGTGGCAGGTGCCACAGAATCTCCAAACAGGCGCCCCTTTTCGCTGCCCTCCTCCGTCAGTCACTATTACCACGGACGCCTCCCTATGGGGCTGGGGAGCCCACCTGGGCAACCTGTGTGTAGGCAACAAGTGGGACCCATCAGTAGCCTCCAATCACATCAACATCTTGGAACTACTAGCGGTCCGTTACGCAATCCGGTCCTTTCAACACCTTCTGTCGGGAAAGACGGTGGCTGTCCTCACGGACAACACGACCACGATGTACTATATCAACCGACAGGGCGGTACAGTTTCCCGCAGTCTCTGCCGCCTAGCGATAGAACTGTGGACGGAATGTCAATCGCTGGATATCTATTTGGTAGCGAACCATCTCCCCGGTCAGCTCAACACGCAGGCAGACTTCTTGAGCAGAGGAGGCGCATCCCTACATGAATGGGAACTCAATCCTCTCTATCTGACCCCGATCTTCAGCCTTTGGGGTCAGCCTTCTGTGGATGTGTTTGCCTCCAGAGACGACAAGAAGTGTTCCCTCTTCTGTTCCAGGGCAGGCACGGATCCGATGTCCCTGGGAGACGGTCTTCTCCTCTCCTGGTCGGGGTTACATGTTTACCTGTTTCCCCTGATCCCGCTGATACTGAAGGTAGTACAGAAGCTACTGGCGGAACAACCACTAGCAATCCTGATCACACCCTGGTGGCCGAGGCAACCGTGGTTTCCCACCCTCCTTCGCCTCTCCAACGGGTCCTACACTCACCTTCCGATGAATCCAGACCTTCTATGGATGTACGAGGGTCTGGTGCTGCATCACGACATACCCAGACTGAAGCTAACAGCTTGGCTAATTCGTCCTCCGAAGTAGACGCTCGTATAGCTGATGTTCTCCTCAATGCTCGTAAGCCGTCTACACGCCATTCCTACGAGGCAAAATGGAATAAGTTCCTGTCTTTCCTGGCTTCTGTAGGACGACCTTCCATTCCATCTACACTCAATGACATCTTTGGGTTTCTTTTGTCTTGCAAAGACAGAGGATTGTGCCACGCATCACTTCGTGTCTACCTTTCAGCTGTTTCGGTTAACCATCCAACCATAGATGGCTACTCCGTGTTTTCTCATCCCACTACAAAGCAATTCCTAAAGGGAATGTGCCGTCTCTTCCCAACAGTCAAAACCCCTGTTCTAGCGTGGGATCTGCCCCTAGTGCTGAACAAGCTAATGGGCAAACCATTTGAACCTATGGCTTCCTGTAGCCTACAGCTTCTTTCGTGGAAAGTAGCTTTTCTGGTGGCCCTTACTTCAGTTCGTAGGGTGAGTGAGCTGTCGGCTCTCCGATGTGACCCACCCTACCTCACCTTTCATCAGGATGCAGTGACCCTGACTCCTGATATTACCTTCTTGCCGAAGATAGTTTCGGACTTCCACATTAAAGCGGACATCACCCTACCGGTGTTCTTTCCCGAACCCAAGGACCAGGCACAATGCTGCCTACATTCTCTCGATGTTAAGAGGGCCCTGTCTTTTTACTTGCATCGGACTAAATCCTTTCGCAAGTCCCCAGTGCTCTTCGTCGCGCATGCCTTGCCCAGACAGAGACAGAAGCTATCGTCTCAGAGACTGTCTAAATGGATTGTTGAGACGATAAAACTCGCCTACCTCCTGGCCAAGCGGCCATTACCTGCGGGCTCACTCTACTCAAGCAGTGGCTGCTTCGACAGCATTTCTCAAGGGCATCCCCCTGGGAGACATCTGCAATGCTGCTACATGGACGTCTCCTCACACGTTTGTGAGACACTATGCTTTGGACGTCCGTACCCATCAGCGGTCGGCGGTGGGCCGTGCAGTTCTGCAGACAGCTCAGATGTGAGACCCTCAGCACCCACCTCCAGGTATGTGGTGTATTTATTGCTTGCTATTCTCCCAGAGGTGTGATGCACAGAGACCACGAAGAAGATATACAGGTTGCTTACCTGTAATTGGAGATCTTTGAGTGGTCATCTGTGCATTCACACCACCCGCCCTCCTTCCCCTCTGCTTTCGGTCTCCCTGGTTTCTTGGAGGCTGCTTGCAGCGGTCAGAAGGAACTGGTGGGATCCTCGTGCCCCTCCCCGGTCATGCGCAGTGGAGCCGGCGCGCGATCGGGGAGTTGGCACAAAAATCCGTTTGGCTTTGAAGTTACCGATCGGGATCAGCGCAGGCGCACATTATCCCAGAGGTGTGAATGCACAGATGACCACTCGAAGATCTCCAATTACAGGTAAGCAACCTGTATAAATGTGGAATACCTTTCAGCAAGTGAACATTTGTACAAGGCATTTTTATCCTACCCCTTCCTTGCTGTGATTCTCCTTTCTGAGTTATCTTCACTGATAACCTTGCTAGGTATGTTGTTAATCTGTGAGACTGGCCCTAGGTTACCCAGTGAGTTTCACTGCAGAATAAAAATTATAACCTAGTCTGACACCACAAGGTTTCAGGACAGCATCCCAGTTTTCGTTCACGAAATGCTGCAGGGCATGTGAGGAAAGCTTCCTCTATCAAGCCACGGCCCTAAGAAGAGAGACATCTGTCAGCAAGAAAGGGGGCCAAGAATAATACTGGCGTTCTTCACAGGAAGCTTAAAACGAACCCATGTTTTGAATACTAAAAGTCCTGTAATAATGCTGACACCGAATGGTTGCAAGCAGGGATCCTTTGGGGCCAGAGCGAGGTGGAGCGAAGCTCCGCCAGCTTAGGAGTGGCCACTAAGGCAGCCATGGGCCAAATCAGATTCTTTGATCTGATTCGGCCCACTGCTGAATTGCCGCCGAAATTCAGCTGCAAGTTTAAAAGTGACTGGAGGGGAGGCGGTTTGAAGGAGAGGCTTTAAACTTGCAGGGTAGCTGCTGGGGCCTCTCCTCGAAATACCCACCAAGGTTCAAGAAGATTGGACCAGGGGGTCCATTTCTACCGGCCCCCAAACAGGTTGCCCCTATTTCCTACATTGTTGTCTATGGTAGGAAAAAAGTAACAATGGAGGGGATGGGACAACCTGTTTGGGGCCCCATAGAATTGGACCCCCTGGTCCAATCTTCTTGAAACTTGGGTATTTCGAGAAGAGGCCCCAGCAGCTACCCTGCAAGTTTGGAGCCTCTCCCTCAAACCCCCTCTCCTCCAGCCCCTCATATACCCTATGAGTTTTTGCCATTGATTTCAATGGCCCATAGGGTATAATGGGGCTGAAACTGACATTCCCTTTCTGACACACCTCTGGTGATGTCAGGGGATGTGGCATATGCTAATGAGCTCTTGCACCTCTTTTTCTACGAAAGGACCCCTGGTTGCAAGAAAGGGTCTGTGCTGGGACTGCCAATGTCCAGGTGGGGGCTGGAGTTCTCTTGGCCTTAACAACTGATCTCCAGACTAAAGATCAGTTCCTCTGAAGAAAAAGGCAGCCTCGGAGGGTCCACTCCAAGGCATCACGCCCCTGCTGAGTGTCTCTCCCCGTCCCTTCCCTGAGCTACATCTTCCCCAGCCTTCGCTTGGAACTCCCCAGGAATTTTGCAACCTGGAAGCAGGTCCCAATTACTTATCCCCACTTTCACGGAGATAGATCGAGATGGGCAGCCGTGTTTGTCTGTCTGCAGCAGTAGAAAAGAACAAGCATCCAGGAACACCTTAAAGACTAACAAGACGTGTGACAGGGTGTGAGATTTCCTGAGTCTGCCACATATTTTGTTAGTCTTTCAGCTGCTATTGGACTCTTGCTACTATCTCCTCCCTCCCCCCTTCATCTCCCCCCTTTGATCCTCGCAGGCAGCAATCAGGTTGGCCCAAAGTCGCCCAGCGAGCGGCCAGGTGAGGGGGCGGTGGGGATTCGAACCACTAAATCCACAGCCCTTCGCCACCCCGCCGTTTCTCTCCCTCCCCGAGGGACCGTTTAACTGCTCCCGACCGTGACAGCGACAACAGACAAGATCCTCCCTTATTGGTCAAGATTCAAACGAGAATGTTTCCGGTCGTCGATGATTGGAGCCGAGGCAAAGCAGGTGGACTCGAGCCGGCCAATCGCGGACGAAGAAAGGGGTGGAGACAACATGGACCGGGGGGGGGGTTCTAAACGGGAGCTTCCGGCTGAAGCGAATGGCTTGGAGCGGAGGGGCGGTGCTTAGGTGGGCGGGAGCCACTGGAGGAGAGACGGAGGCTGGCTGGGAGGCGGACGGGCCTGTAGGCCGCGACAGCAGCAGGAGGAGCAGCTGCCCGCACAAAATGGCGGAGGGCGACAACCGGAGCACCAACCAGCTGGTGAGGGCGCGCGGAGGGGAGGAGGCGGGGGGCGCGCGGCTTCCCCGGGGGGCGTCGGTGACCGGAGTGGGGAGGCGCGCCGCTGCGTGCCCTCGGGGGGGGGGGGGGGGGCGAGGAGGAGTGCTGTGTTGTTGGTTCTCTTCCTCTCGGCCCCGGCCCGTCAGGCGAGGGCCCCGGCGGAGGGCTCCCTTTCCCGGCCCCGCGCTTGCGCTGAGTCTGGCACTCTCCCTGTCCCCCCCCCCCCCTTCGTAAAAGGAGCTGCGGGGGGGGGGGGCGGGCGAGGGGCTCCGCGGCGGCTGCTGCTGCTGCGGGGCGGGCTGCGGGTCCTGGCCCGTGGGCAAGCCCCTGATCCCGACCTCTGTGTGGGGAGGTGTGGGACCGCCCCCTTGTAAGCAAGGCTGGAAGGGCCGAACGGCAAGCAAACCAAAGGCCGCCTCCCTTCCCTGGTCTCTCCCCTTGCGGCGAGTGGTGCCCGCTGGGGTCGTCAGTGGTGCCGATTTCTAGGCAAGGGCCTGAAAGCAGGAGTCTGATTTATTGTTTATGGAGTGTGCTTTTTGTCTGTCTGTGTTTTCCTGAGACCTCAGGGCCACCTGTTTGGGTCTCCGCTCCCCCCCCCCCCCCCATTTTATTCTCTCAACAACCTTGTGAAATGCGTCAGGCTGAGAGCATGAGTGACCTGAAGCGTATCCAGTAACTTCTGTCCTAAGAGGGTTTTTGAACATGGGTCGCCCTGGGCCAAACCTGAGACTAACCACCACACACTGGCTGTCTCAGGGACACTTTAAAAAAAAAAAAAAGGCTGGCAGATTTATCGTGGCATAAGCCTGCTGCGGTGGAACTGCTCGGTGTCAAGATGATTCCAAGACTTCTTTTTTGCCTTCTGCTGTAACAGACTGCTGGATACTTCTGAGTATATGTACATTGGAAGGTTAGATCCAAAATCAAAGAGCAATCTCTTGATGTTCTGTAGAAATCAGCAGGGTGCTCCCTACATTCTTTGATGAAGACCATCTGACTCAGAGTTGGGGGGTGTAGAGTTTGTTTCCTTCCAAGTAAATTTCTGCTTTATCTGCAAATCTGGATGCTGAACATGTATTTCTTCATGCATCTGTTGTAATAAATGCACACTGGGGGCCTTTTTTCTGCTCTGCCAAGTTGTGCATCTGAGAACGTCTATCCAAGCACCTTTAAAAATATGCTAGGATGCCATTATCTTATCTGTTCAGTAAGACTCTGCATCATCATCAGCTACTGTGGTACTGAAGCCACCTGCCCTAGCTGCTTGTCATACTGATATGGGTTGGAATTAATGTGCTCTGTTCATGCTGTTAAGTGAGCTGTGAGTGTACTAGTGCTTCACTGGTTGGTGGAAGATGTTGGAGCAGGGTGGTTTATGAACATACTTTTTAGTTAATTTGTGCTTGCTATAAATTTTTTCTTGACTTTGAAATATAAACGATCAGTCTCCACACATTTGTGCCTGCCAAATTTGCCATTAGGTTCTGTTTCTCTTTCATCTGAAGTTATAGTGCTTGTGGTCACTAAGAACATCAGATAATCCAGTTTCCTTAAAAAATGTCCTTTCTAAGCATCACACAGCATACCTGTGACGAGGGTGCATATAATGGAATATTCTAGATTTAAATTTCAGGAATAGAGGAGAACCTAGAGGCTTTGAATCATTGCATAGAATTCCTGTCTTTCTCATTTCAGGAAATAAATGAGACAAACTGAAGTTTAATCATTGGAATCTGAGACATGGATGGGAGCTTTCCTTGGGTTCTGGACCTTTGTGTTGATTCTTTATTTACATTTCTAATAATGATGTTTTTACCTCAAACTTTCTGTTTAATTATAGGTCTTTGGTTTATGGTTTTTGTTCTTGAAAATCAGCTCAAAACATTGGTTATGCAAAAAATGCAAAACAATTTCTTGAAATGTTACAGCTACAAAATTTAGGCAATCTACTTTCTTGGAACAGTCTAGTATAATTTGAAGCTATTACAAAACTAAAATATCACCACAAAATCATGACTTGCAGAAGTACTATGTTTTACCAAAGAAGTGTGCCCTTCATTTTACTTGAGACCTGAAAATAAGACTACAGCTTTCCATATCCTTCAGCTCAAGCTGAATAATTTGAGAGACCAGAACTCGTATCCTAAGCAAAGCATTTTTTCCCCTACCTTCCACATCTTTTTTTTGTGTGTGCATGCATGTTGGGATACACATACAAAATAACAGAACTGGGTTAACTCTTTTCCTTCCACAATTCAGTAAGTTCTCAAGGGGCTGAGCAGGCCTTCTCTCCATCCACCTGACACTCAGCTATGAATATTTCTTCCTTTCTGGAGTATTACCAGTCTTCTGCCAGTGTTGTTGTTGTTGTTTGCTAATGCAAATAGTGATTTTCCCCCCCCTCTTTATTTGGGGAGTCTCTCCAGTGGATTGTTTTCTCTGCCTTATTTGTGAGTGTCCTGATTTTGCTCCTTGTCATCCATGTGAAGGTCAGGCAGGTGACTGTTATAGTTTATTTTTATGGAAAGAGCAAATAGGACCTGTTGTGAAAGTGTGGCTGTCAAGGAATTATCAGACTGAAATCAGCTTTGATGTAAACCAACATAAACCAACAAACCAACATTTGATGTAAACCAACATAAAGAAAGCCAGTGTTGGTATTTGTTAACTACATGTGTAGACTATCAGATTGGATCCAAACTGCAAGATCCAAATCCAAACTGCAAAGATCCAGATTGGATCCAGACTTCTAGTGCAAGATGGAACTTTCCTGTCTGTCTTGTTCCTCTGCAGTCCACTGGTTTCCTCAAAATGGTGTTCCTGGGCAATAAGGGGACCTTGAGGAATGACATTGGGGGGGGGGGGGGGGAGTCTGCAGCGGGGATCAGGAGTTGATGGAAGTTGCCAGTTTAGTCTTGATCCAACCCAAGAGTAGATAGAGTTCTCTGCTAATAGATATTCTGTACACCCCATGAAGTACACATGGATTTTATTTACAGCAAATGTTATGATCTTTTTAAAAATTGCTTTCGTTCACAGGCTGCAGAGACAGCCAGTTTGGAAGAACAGTTGCAAGGATGGGGAGAAGTGATTCTGGTGACCGACAAAATCCTTCGCTGGGAAAAACCTTGGTTTCCACCTGCTATAATTGGTGTTGTTTCCTTTGTTTTTCTGTAAGTTATCAACAGTGGTAGTTATGCTTGCACTTATACTTGTTTTGTGAACTAAACCAGTAGCTAGCTTACCTTGGGTAAGATACATTGTAACAACGAATAAAGTATATGTTTTAAAGCTTTGCATAACAGGCCCCTGCCAGAATGCAGCATAGTTAAGTGTGGCTTTCACACCCCAAATGGCTGGGGATGATCTCTTCAAACTGCTGTAGTTTCTAGATGTGTTTGCTTGACCTTGCTGCTTCCACATGACTGCCAATGAAGAGAAAAGACAGACCTTATACACGCCACCTGTCTGGTCTTCCCCCACTGCATATGTGACCAGACTAGTTTTGGAAGCAGCTAAATGGAATGCATTTTTTAAATGCAAGTGTCAAAACTTGAAGCATTAAACTTAGCTCTGTGTTTTTGTGTAACTACTGTTTTTATGTCCAAACAGGATGATCTACTACTTGGACCCCTCTGTTCTTTCAGGAGTTTCTTGTTTTGTTATGTTGCTTTGTTTGGCTGACTACCTTGTACCTGCTCTTGCTCCTAGAATCTTTGGCTCCAGTAAATGGTATGTTGCTTGAGAACTTATAAAATAATTAGTCTTCTTCCTTTTTTATTGTAGATTTTATAATTATACCATGAATAGGAGTGGACATGGATCTTGTGTTCATGAATCCAGAACAAAAAACCTGCTACTGCCCAGTGCTCTTTAATGAATGGAAGGAAACTGTACATGGGTAGAATTATATTTATTAAGGACATATTGTGGTACTCCCTTTCCTTTCCCTTTTGTTTGCTATTATTGCTGGTTCTTCTTCCCTGCGTGCTGTCTAATAGTGAGGAGGCAGCCTCAGTGCTTAAGGTAGTACTTCAGCATGCCTCCTGGCCTTATCTGCCGGTAGGCTAGACTTGGATTTACTTCTTTTTCCAAAAAATAGGCTGATCCCGAACATTTGCGAGCTTATACAGCTATCTTGTTTTAATTGGTTGTTAAGCAGAACATTGAAAGCTGTAAATAGCAGGAGCTGGGGAAACAGTATTTATAAATGAAAAACTAATTTAATTTCTAAATTTTTAACGTGGGAAAAGGTGGGACATGCTTTGTTTGAAGTTAAGTCCCAATGTACACTGCATTGGTCAGGCCACATCTGGAGTATTCTGTGCAGTTCTGGAGACCTCACTTCCAAAAGGATGTGGACAGAATGGAGCGAGTGCAGAGGAGAGTGACAAGGTTGATTGGGGGCCTGGAGACCAAGAAGCCCTAGGAGGAAAGGCTGAGGGACTTGGGAAGGTTCAGTCTGGAGAAAAGGAGGTTGAGGGGGGGACATGATTGCTGTCTTGAAGTATTTGAAGGGCTGTCACTTAGAGGAGGGCAGGGAGCTATTCCTGTTGGCAGCAGAAGATAGGACTTGCAATAATGGGTTTAAATTAAGGGTGGAAAGGTATTAGGAAAAACTTTTTACAGTAAGAGTTCTTCAACAGTGGAATCAGCTGCCTAGGGAGGTGCTGAGTTCCCCTCCCTGGCAGTCTTTAAGCACTTATTAGGGATGCTCTAGGCTGATCCTGCATCGAGCTGGGGGCTGGATTAGATGGCCTGTGTGGCCCCTTCCAACTCTGATTCTATGATTCTAAGTGTCCTCAAGAATAGATCTGCACCAAAATGTAGTGTTTTACTGTGACCAGCATCACTTAGTATCAAGGCTTTTGCATAACAATTTTAAAAAAATATTTTTTTCTTTTAGGACTACTGAACAGCAGCAACGTTTCCATGAAATCTGTAGCAACCTGGTAAAATCACGGCGCAGGATTGTTGGTTGGTGGAAACGTCTTTTTGCGTTTAAGGAAGAAAAGCCTAAAATGGTAATTTGCATGCTTCTTGGAAGATAACACTCATTATTGGAATATTAGGATTGAGGGGGTACAACTTATTTAAAAGGGACGGACAAATAAGGGAAAGGTGGAGGAGTAGCATTACATGTAAAGGAGGTATAAACTTCTGAGGAAATACATAAATCGGAGCACGGAAGTCCAGTTGAGAGTCTCTGGATAAAAATAATAGTGATATGGTGGGGGGTCTGCTATAGACCACCAAGCCAGGCAGAGGACTTGGATGAGACACTCCTAGAGCAGATTATAAAGTTCTCAAAGAGATGGGACACTGTGGTCATGGATATCAGTTGGAAGTCCAACTCTCCTAAAAATAAAAGGTCAAATAAATTCCTGACTTGTCTTGCTGACAGCTTCATTTGTGAGAAAGTGGGGAGGGAAACAAGGGGATTCCTATCTAGGACTTGTTTCTCACCAACAGGGAAGAACTGATTGACGAGGTGAAAGTAGTGAGCACTTTGGGTAGTAGTGACCATGTAATTTTGGAATTTACAGTCATGGGGAAGGGAAAGGCTGTACATAGTCAGACATAGGTTGGACTTCAGGAAAGTGAATTTTAACAAATTTCTTTAAATGAAACTAAGTCCTCAGCGCCAGATGAACTGCATCCAAGGGTACTAAAAGAACTAATGGATGTAACTTCTGAGCCTCTTATTTTTGAGAATTCTTGGAGAACAGGTGATTTGCCAGAAAACTGGAGGCAGGCAAATGTTGCCCTCTTCAAGAAGGAAAAGGGAGGATCCGGGTAACTACCGACCAATCAGCTTGATGTTTTAGAACAAATCATTAGATGGCTATGATTACTAGGAGCCAGCATGGGTTTCTCAAGAGCAAGTCATGTCAAACCAACTTTACCTCTTTTTTTGAGAAAGTTACTACCTTGCTGGATCAGGGGAATGCTGTAAACATAGTTTATCTTGATTTCAGTAAGGCTTTTGATAAGGTTCCACATAATCTTGTTGGGAAATTGGTAAAATGTGGTTTGGATCCTATGACTGTTAGGTGGATCTGTAACTGGTTGACAGATCGCACCCAAAGAGTGCTTGTTAATGGTTCCTCATCCTCTTGGAGAGAGATGACAAGTGGAGTGTCTCAGGGATCTTTCCTGGGAATTTCAGTGGGGATAAATGTAAAGTTCTGCATTTAGGTAGAAAAAATCAAATGCATAATTATAGAATGGGGGAGACTTGTCTTGGCAGTAGTATGTGCGAGAAGGAGCTAGGGGTCTTACTAGACCCTACACTGAACATGTGTCAGCAGTGTGACCCGGTAGTTAAAAAGGCAAATGTGATTTTGGGTTGTATCAACAGAAGTATAGTGTCCAAGTCATGTGACGTGATAGTATCGCTTTACTCTGCTCTGGTTAGACTTCACCTCAAGTATTGTGTTCGGTTTTGGGTTCCACAATTTAAGAATGATATAGACAAGCTGGAACGTGTCCAGAGGAGGGCAACGAAGATGGTGAGGGGTCTGGAGACCGAGTCCTATGAGGAAAGGTTGAAGGAGCTGGGTATGTTTAACCTGGAGAGGAGGCGACTGAGAGGTGATAGGATCACCATCTTCAAATACCTGAAAGGCTGTCACATAGAGGATGGTGTGGACTTGTTTTCTGTTGCCCCAGAAGGTCGGACCAGAACTAATGGGTTGAAATTAAATCAGGAGAGTTTTTGGCTAAACATTAGGAAGAATTTCCTGACAGAGTGATTCTTCGGTGGAACAGGCTTCTTTGGGAGGTTGTGTGCTCTCCTTTGGCGGTTTTTAAACAGAGCAATGCTGATTTTTTGAACTTAGGCAGTTCATGAGAGGGAAGGGCTGCACCAGTGCTTAGTTCTCATGGCCCTTCCCTATACACCCAAGGAAATGCTGATCGCCACTTTGGAGTCAGGAAGCAATTTTTCTCCAGGCCAGTTTGGCCGGGGATCCTGGAGGTTTTTTGTCATCTTTTGGGCATGGAATAGGGGTCACTGGGAGGGTATTTGTGAATTTCCTGCATTGTGCAGTGGGTTGGCCTAAGTGACCCTGGACGTCCCTTCCAACTCCTATGAGTCTTATTATCGTTCTTAATGAGGATTTTTCACATTTTATTTTGAGTGCGGATCACTTTTGCCCATCAAAAAAGTTGGTCAGATAATTGTAAAGCACTGACTGTTTTAGAACATCAGAAGGCTTGGTTTATGTTCAAAACAAATTGAATAACACATGAAGTTTTCTTAAACTGAGTCCAACTGAGTGGGTCTGTGAAAGTCTGTCTTATATACTCAGGCTAGAAGCAGCCCTGCAGGGAAGGGGTCCCCAGCATGGTGCCCACTGACACCTTTCCTGGTGCTGGCCTAGTGTTTTAGGAGGGGTGGGGCTTTGGACATTTGATTGGCTGGTTTGTTAGCAGCTCCTACCACAGCCTGAGGATTCTCACTGTGGGACTGAAGGTGCTTACTAGACCTACACTGAACATGAATCAGCAGTGTGATGCAGTAGCTTAAAAAGCAAATGTGATTTCGGGTTGTATGTGGCTGGCTCTGCCTCCTGCAGCAGCCATGTTTTGACCGCAGCCACCATGCCATGTCAGAATTCCAAAGGTGCCCACAGACTCAAAAGGTTGGTGACCCTTGCTCTAGAGTCTCAAGCAGAGCCAGCTGCTTACCCAGGGCTTTAAACTGGACATGGCAGGGACTGAATCTGGGACCTTCTGCATCCAAAGGAGATGAGCCGGGACCTCTCCCCTAAAATTGTAACGATAATGTGTGGTAAAGTGGGATTTGCTTTTTAAAAAGTAATGACTATGACAATGATGTTATATAAGCAAGCCACCACTGTTCCTAAGCATGATCAGAGCATTTATCAGCCATGCCCCTTTTAATAGCAATGAGAACAATGGAGTAAGTGTTTTTTAAACTTTGAGACAGTTTAAAGGATCTTATTAACTGTCATCTCTTTCTCCTAGTATTTCACAACAATGCTGTGCTCATTAGCTGTGATTGCTTGGATAGGACAGCAAGTTCACAACCTTTTCCTCACCTATCTTATTGGTAAGCATTCTGCAGGGCGATCAGCCACTGAGGATATATTGCATTTTTTCTCCCAACAGAGAGACAAAAAGCCTGTCATGCTCTGTTATTCATTTGAACATGAGCAAATATGGCAGGATGGATTTGACCATTTTTAAAAGGTTTTATAAGATCATAGTTCATACTTTGTCTTTTTTCTTTTAGTGAGCTTCTTCCTGTTGTTTCCTGGATTAAACAAACATGGGATTATTTCAAAATATGCTGGAATGGCAAAAAGGGAGGTCAACAAACTCCTGAAGCAAAAGGAGAAGAAAAATGAATGAAGCTTTGCTTGCTATTGCACTCCACAGTGTAATGTGTTCTGGGAACAATCCATTAGAATTATTGTGTGTTTAGTAGAATAGCAGTGCTTATTTCAGTCATAGCCTTTTAACTTTAAAATGGGGTTCCCTCTTTTTAAATAGGATCTGTGTAGTTATTTGACCACACAGTAAATACAGTCTGCTAACACAGGCAAGTCATTCCAATAATAAATGCAACTAGCAGCCTCATAGGGTGGAAAGGTTGTTAATCAGTGTGGTGGCATAAACATTTTGATTGTATTGGTGTGGATGACATCCTTTGCTATTTATTTCTAGTGGAAAGACACTGGTTAGCATTTTCCATTCTTGTAAAACATTTTAAGGGATCCCTGCTGGCTCTCTAGATTTGTTTCCTGACACCCCTGCAGATGAAGTTAACAAGCTTCTTTCCAAAGTTGTGAGCCACAGATGATAAGGATAAATAGGGCTTCTACACACCTGGGACTGAGGTGTCATGACTTCAGTAGTATGAGTTGCTGCAGTTGAAAGTATGTGGAAAACTGAAGCTAGAGAGTCACAGAGTCAATTTTCTTCTATTTGAATTGCTGTAGTTTTGGAGTCGTGCATCATGTCTTTAGGTTTTTTTTAATATGGTCTGTATACAAAATCATGTTAAATACTTGATGCACAAGACTCACAAGTAAGTCTGTCTTTGGTATATGTGTTTTCTTAATGCTGTTTTATTAATGTGTTTAAGTAAAAAATCTGTAATGTATTAAAATGATAGGCCTCTTAAATTTGTTGCAAAACAAAACTTCTGTCTTAATTGTAAACAGATGAACAGTGTTATCCTTGTCAGTTTGAAAACAGATTTCAGAAATGCTGAAATTTGCTTATTACCCTGTAGGCAATACAAGGGTGCAATGAAGAGATGTGGGTGCTTTTTACTGCCTTATAGGTGATAGCCCTGCCTAGCATGCTACCTTATTCTGCCAAATACTACTGTTCAGTAAACATTTGGGAAGCAAGTATTCTTAAGTTGGCACAGTTAACAACTTCACCTACTCTTACATACAAGCAAAAATGCCATAATTGTCGGATAACAAAAGTTCTAGCTGATTCTTCCTAGAACAAACATGAATGTAATAGTGCTTTTTATCAGCACTCGTACTGCTTAATCGGCCACACCAGTGTACTGTACTGGAACGTTACATACATTTGAACAGAATTCTGGTCCCAGTAAAGGTGGCAAATGCTTTAACTATATTGGGGGAGGGTCTTAAATGAGAAAAAGTTTAAGGAAAAAATCTTTAAAGGTGCAGTGTAGTTAGATTACCTTAACACATGGGATTCAAAGTTGGTCTGTTGAGTTTTTCGAAATCAACAGAGAACCTTTCAGCTTGCTTGATGTCTGATCAGGCAGCAGCTACACCCAGAGACTGCTAGTCAAAGACATCCCTGATGCATGCTGCTATGGTATAGGGAGTAGCCCTAAGGCAAATCTGGGTGCCCTCAATCATTTTTCCTTTTGGGGCTGATGTTGTCAGAATGCTAATTTGATTATCAGTGCACTGAGTATTTTCCTCTCCATGCAATTACTATCTTTGTTCACTGTTTCTTCAGTTTTAGCTTTAGATGTATCCCAGGATGAGAGGAGTTAGTTTGGAGGAGAGCATATTGCTTTTCTTTCACTGTCACCAGTAAGGGCTACTACAGTTATGCAGACTGGCAACAGAAGCTTATAGTGTGAACATAAAGCTTTGAGAGATTTCAACCATTTTTGGAACACTGGTGACATCTGAATTATTTATTGGAAGGAACTGCTTCTTGAAAAAATGGTTGCATCTCTTCCTGTGTTTCTTCCCCTGCCCCCTTTGCTCTTATTTTGTATATTTGTTGTTTTAAAGAGGCTGTCTGAACCCATTCTGCTAACTTGGCACACAGCAATGGCAGACATTATATGTAATTGGGGGGGGGGAATGAAAACAAAGAGGATGTACTTATTGAAAGAGCTGGTAGAGTGGAAGAGTGAAGAAAAACTTGGGTGGGGATAAGTTTGTGTAATTGCTGTTTTTGTTGATGTTGCTGCTTTCTTTTGATTGCATTGATACGTAACATGAATGGTAAATGTTTAGCTAGAAAGCTAAAACTGAATAAAAATGTTACTATGAAAAAGATGCCTCAAGCACTGTTTTATCAAATGTCCATGTTAATCTACTGGAGGGGACCTTGCTAAAACAAGATGCTTGCCAGGTGTGCTCTTTATGATTACTATGGTCTTTATGTTGCACTCTGCCTGTTTGGCTTCTCATCAATTCCTTCAGACTCCCCACTGGTGTGTGTGTGGAGGGTGTCTCTGTGGGGTTTTACTCTCTGAAACACTTTCAAACACAAACCTAACAAAACCAGCCCACCCACAAAGTTTCTATGACATCATGCTCATGGGACTTGGCAGGTATGCACAATTGAACTTGAAATTAATAAAAAGCCCCCCCCCCCAATCTGATTAAATATGCTCCTGCCAGCAGAGTATGATGAAAATGAAAGGGAGGAGGGGGGAAATTAGCCTGCTCAAAATGCTGAAAGCTTGCACCAGTCTACCCTCTTGAGGCAGCTAGATAAGTCTGTCTCATCTTCAAGGCTTGTTTTTGTATATTCTGCAACAGACTTCTAAGGCTAGTCAATGGAACTGGCCTTCTAAACATATTTTCTTATGTTGGGAGTTGCTGCTAGTATTTGATAGATTGTACTTATCGGAATTGAAAACATGCAACATTTAAAGTTGTGTATCAACATTGTTTCATCTGTAGATACTGAAATCCAGAGATGGGGGCCGTGGCCTGAAAAGACAGATTTTTCTACAAAACTGAGAAGTGCAAAGTTTGTAGAAAAATCTTGCCAATGTGCTGCTGTGCAAGTTGCATGACTCAGCCAAGGCTGGCTGCTTGCCATTGTTCAGCAGCCCCGCCATGGTAGCCAGTGTGGTGCACTGGTTAGTTTCAGTTTAGGATCTGGGAGACCCAGGTTTGAATCTCCACTCTACTCACTGGGTGACTGGGCAAGTCAGCATTTCAGCCTGAACTACTTTGCGGGCTTATGAAGATACAATGGAGAGCAGAATGATGTAAACTGCTTTGAATTACCATTCTGGAAAATGGTGGGGTGTAAGTGAAATAAAAACGAAGCCTTGGGGGAGAAGGTAGATAAAAGCAAGGTTGTGGCCTGGGAAGAGGGGAGAACATATTGGGGCTGCCAGGTAAAGGCGAAAGGTACAATGAAGTGATCCCCCACACGTTTTTGTGGGTTCTGCACTGTGCAAGTGGGGCTGGTCTTCCAACTGGCACTACACAACCGGAGCAAACGGTTCCCGGGCAGGGGTCATCAGAGGGAGGGAGAGATAGTTTGGTGTAGTGGTTAGGAGTGTGGACGCTAATCTGGCAGAACCGGATTTGATTCCCCATTTCTCCACATGCAGCTGCTGGTGTGACCTTGGGACAGCCACAAGTTCTCTCGCAAGGTGTTATCGAAAGCTCTCAGCCCCACCTTCACAGGGTGTTTCGGGGGGGAGGGGGAGATTGTAAACTGCTCTGGGACTCCTTTGGGCAGTGCGGGGCGGGGTAAAAATCTGAAGAGGGGAGGCGATAACGGTTGGCAGGTGGGAAGGAGAGAAGTAGGCTCGAAGGGAAGGGAAAGCGGCACAATGGATGCCCGCCTCTGTAAATACATAATGTACACTGAGTCAAAAAGGCGTCCAGCTGCTGCTGCTGACTCCCACAGCCTCCGCAAGAGCCCCGTCTCCTCCACAGACCGTCGTTTGAAGCCGCAGAGAGGAAACCCGCCCGGCGCCCGCCCAGAGTCACAGCGCTCACGTGCGCTTCCGCAGTCACCACGAGCCGCTCTTCTAGCCGGATGTAATGAGCGAGAGCGCTTCCGCCACGGAGTGGCTCGCCGCGCTCTCTATGGTGCAAGCCAACGAGAACCTGCCGGCCGGAAGCGCGGTCCGCCTTCCGCCGGAGAGCTCCGCGTTCCCCATAATCCTTCGCGCGCGGGCGCTCTCTTTCCTTTTTCCGCCATCTTGCTGTGCGGGTGAGTAGTGCGCGACGAGGGGTCCCGGCCAGGATCCGCCGCGTATCGGATCCATCCTGTCTCTCAGAGCGGCGGTTCCGCGGCCCCTCGGAAGGCGAGACTCCGCAGCGCCGGGGCGGCCAACCGGGGGACCGATACGCCCGGCCTGGCCTTCGCGGCGCCGCCTGGAAGAAGCCCCCGGGGGTGGGGGGGGGGAGTGTGGAGAGACGGGGAATGCCGGAGCGGAGGGCTTTGGGCGCGGGCGGGCCGGGCCGGGCCGGGCGCAGGCTCGGGGCCACGTTCACGGACTTCCCTCCCAGTGATTGCTTGTGGGTGCCGCTCCTGGGCACGTGCAAAGTGTTGTTTCGAATGCTGAAATAAAGCGCCGGTGAGCCTGCCAGTGCTAGCCCGGCCCGTGTTCACAGCTCCCTCTCGAGGTGTGTTTATCGGCTGGTGAGAAAGGGCGTGTGCGGTGTGCCCCCTGCTGCTGGCCTTGTTATGCTTACCAAGAAGTAAAGCCGCAAGCCGAGGTGCTAGTCCTGGGGCATGTGCACAGTGTTTTCTTATTATGCTTACTCTGGAGTCAAGATGCATGGCTAGTCTTGCCGCCCCCGGGCATGTGCAAACTGCTGCCTCCTCCCTTTTGTGTGTACACATCTCCTGAGTATGTGCAGAGTATTCCCTTTAGCTTTTGCTGCATTTACTACGTCCACACATTCTTAGTGTGTGCAGAATTTCCTCCCACGAGTACGTGAAGTTGCTGTATACTAGCCCTTGACACAAGACAAGTGTTCCATCGACACAAAAAGAGGGCAAGTGTGGGTGAGAAGGCTGGACCAGCAGCTGTGCAATTGCCTGCTCGCAACGGAAGTGTGCACACACATACACCACCCCAGTGATCAGGGTGAAGTTTCCTAAATATTGATGATCACAGGGAGGAAGTCTGTGTGCACGCACTCCCTCTGCACATAGGTGCTGTTCTCACAACTAGGAGATGGTGTGGAGCCCAGTGCAGGGCCAGTGCGTGCATGTCCCTGGCTCCCCTTCTCTGCACATTGACTTGAATGTGTAGAAGGGTCATGCCAGACCCTTCGCCTACCGAGGTAAGTATAGTTTGCCCTGACTGGCAGTGGCTCTCCGGTCTGTCGCATCAACAGTTACTTCAGTCTTTAAAATGGAGATGCTGGGGAGTGAACTGGGGGCTATTTGCTTGCAAAGCAGATGCTTTACTGCTGAACAACAGCACTTCCTATGCTTACTTGAGAGTAAGGCAGAGTCCATACTTGTTTTCTTTTTGGGCACAGTGAGACTGACTAATTGTTAGCAATGGCATATGTCCCAGGAGTTTTGGAAGAGAGTTGGGCTTTTGGAGTTGATGTACAGAGAGTGGGAGGGGGAGCAGCATTCATCTTTTAGTTCCCATCTAAAGCACTGGGGACTGGGTTGTGCTAGGATGGAGAGAAATCTAGGGGTGTGAATTGCATGCCTAGTTTCCAACTCCACTTGTTTGTTGTGTGGAGGCAGGAAAAACAGTGTGGTAAGTTGCTTTGGGGCCGTTAAAAAGTGGGATCTAACTAAAAAAATTAAAAATAAACTTGTGACTGTTAGTTTGAGTGTATCTTGCAGCCTGGCTCTGTATGCTTGAGCAAATAACGTCAGTTCAGACTATAGGGACAACTGGACTAGGGTGCTGCAGTTCCTTGCTGTGAGTACTTGGTTTAGATTCACTCCCACATCCCTTGTGAGCTCAGAATGCCCAGGACTTGAGTCTTGAAATCATTTAGCGGGTGACAGTGTCTCCAGAGGGGGTGACTTCAGGCATTCCTGTTGAGTGTCTGATGAGCCTTTACCAGAAGCTGCCTAGGACTGACAATCCTATAAGCTGATTGTGGTGGCAGGTAAATTGCTTGCAGTCAAACAGCAAGAGAAGCGTTTTGTAAATTGGAAGAGGCGATTCTGTTTGTGGCTCAAACATGCAGTGGCTGTGCGTCATAAGAATGTAGGTAGTTCACTGTATACAACAAAAATTAGCCACTGACTTAAGGCTGTGACGTCATCCACCAATATTTTTGCTTTTCTAAAAGTCGTACAGCATGAGAGCTTCCAGAAATGACTAGAATGAGCAGTTCAAAAGATACTGCCCAATTTTTTCTTTAAGGCAAGGTAGGGGTAGAGATACGGTTTGGAGACTGTTTGGTGCAGGCCGAAGCTCCCAAATTCAATGGCACCCTCCTTAAAGCAGGGATCTTCAACTGTTTTAGGCCAAGAACCTAAGCTTCAAGTGGGTACTGTCAAAAGTCATGTGACATTCTAGTCACTTGACCGGAGGAGGGTGAACCAAAGTTACTACCTCCGTGCTTTCAGACTGTGTGCAAGGGAGCCGAGGGGAGGAGAAACAAGGGGAACATCCGGAAGGGGTGTATATGGGGTGTACTTCTTGAAAGGAATACGCCAGAGACATGGAGGAATCCTCTCCACCATTGAGTGACCTCGCTGTCCCTCTCCGTCTACATACAAAGACAGGCAGGAGTCGTCCCCTTGCTCTCTCTCCGTGGTGATAATTCCACAGGGATTGTCTGTCACAGCAGTGTTAAGCAGAAGTCCAGACTTAAAAATGTACTCCAGCATCAGCATACGTGACTCAGAAATTACTTCATCAGGTGCATTTGAGAGTATATCCGTTAGGATTTATTTACGTCATTTAAATTCCACTTTTCTCCTCCGTGTGGGACCCAAAGTGGCTGCTCACATTCTTCCCTTCCCCATTTTATCCTCACAGTAACCCCATGAGGTAGGTTAGGATTGAGTGCATGGCTGGCCTGAGGTCACACCGCAAGCTTCCATGGGAGAGTGGTGATTCCAACAAAAGTATTTTGCTGTTGACATAGAAGTCCCTCGGACTTTAAAAAAAATGGTTCTGTAAGGACTCTTGACCCAGCTGGTGAAGCTGTGCAATCCCCAAGGTTCTGACCCGTGGACTGTATGTAGATCTCTGGATTAAAGGGTGAGAATCCAGAGGACCAAACAAGCAGGGCTTAGGGGAGGGGTGTCGAAACGTAAGGCCTGGCCCACGAGCAGCTGGTGCAAGGGAGGGAACAGAAGACTGCTTGGGGAGGGGAGTGGGTTGAGCCCTTCCGTTTGTGGCTTCAACCTTGTCTGAAGCAGTCAAGCAGCGTGGGAGCATCTGCCCAGTGCTGCACCACTGGCTCTCCAGACCGTCCATGTGTGTTTTCCTCTGCACCCCCTCCCAGCCCATGGGACCTTGCAGTGAGGATACTCCAACTCGGAGCTTAGCAGCTGCTGTCCTTTGTGCAGTTTATATCTCTGGTACCCGGGATTATGTTTATGGCACACATTTTAGCTGTGGTTTTATACATATATGATTAATGTTGTGAGCCGGCTAACGCTGGCTAGGCGGGATATAAACCCCAATAAATAAATAAATAAATAAATAAACAAACAAGGCCTGGCTCGACAAAGTGACATTTATGTCAGATCCAGCCCTTGTAACAAATTAATTTGACACCTCTGGCTTAGAGAGTGAGTTCCTCCCTGATGCTGGCTCTGGTATTCGGAGGTTTGCTGCTCTGTAGAGGGATACCCTCTTCCGTCCCCATGGACCTCTTCCTCCATGAACCTGTCTAACTCCTTTGAAAGCTGTTTGAGGTCTTGACCATCACTGCCTCCTCTTGCAGTGAAATCCACAGCTTAAATATTTGTGAGTAAAGGAATATTTGTCTGTGCTGAACCTGTTTCCCAGCAATTTCATCAGGTGGCCCTGAGTATTATGGGAGAGAGAGAAAATGCTCCCTCTTTTCAGTTGCTCCACCCTATGCATAATTTTATAAACCTCTGTCGGAACCCCCCTTGGTTGTCCCAACCCCTGTGGTTCCCCTCTTCTGTGCTTTCTGCGGGACCATAGAAAGGAGGGCTGAGGAAACCCTTCCTGTGCCAGAGAAGCTGGAGAGCCACTGCCAGTCAGAGGAGACTGCTCTGACTTGGAATTAGACGATTCCTGCATGTTCAGATACAATTCTCGGGGGGGGGGGGGGGGAGCAACAGTAACAACAGGTGGCGTATTAAAACTCGGAGCACACAACTTGGTTTCCGAACACCTTTAGAAGGCTGACAGTCACCCTTTTAATCAGGGAAGAAGTGCATCTGTAAAATGTCTGAAGATGTTTTTAATGCTCTGAATAGAGCCTTGGTTTGGTTTAGTGTGTTTGTTTTTATTATATTTAGTACCCAGAATTTAAAGCGCGGCCATATTACTGTTATGACTCAGTAGCAACAAATATTTGGAGTAAAATATTTGAGTTTGGGGGGGGTTATCAACTGGTGTAAATGTTGTGTTTAAGCATATGCAAAGCTTTATGTTGAAATTATTTGTATTGAAATGTAAAGACAATATTGCATGTACTTTGCATATAGTGCTTAAATTTAAGGTGGAAACCACAGAAGGTTGAGAAAGGCGCTAGTTTTTCCCACCCAAAGAACTGTGTGATATTGCTGTGGGTTTCTCTGTTTCTGTCTTCCACAGAGGTCACTGGAGGGCCTCAGTTGCACTGTAAACTCTGCAGCATCACTTGCATTTAAATATGGAATAATCCGGGGGGGGGGGGGGACGGGACCCTGAAACTTGATGGGGGAAAAGTCATCTCCCAGGATATTCTTGAGCCCATGAAGCTGCCTTCTGCTGAATCAGACCTTTTTGGTCCATTAAGGTCAGGACTGTCGTCTGCTCTGACTGGCAGCAGCCCTCCAGGGTCTCAGGCAGAGGTCTTTCACATCACCTCCTGCCTGATCCTTTTAACTGGAGGTGCCAGGGATTGGACCTGGGGCCTTCTCTGTGCCAAGCCAATGAATGCTCTTCCGCTAGGGTTACCATTCCCCTGTTCGAGGCAGGGGATCCCCTGCTTTTGCAGGCTCCTGCCCACCACCACCGACCAGCTGGCCAGTGGGAGGAAATCCCCCCCCCCAGGAACAATGTCGGGCAACATGCCAGTGTCACCCAGAAGTGAGGTGGGCGTGTTGGTGATGTGGGGGGTGGGTGAAAATCTGATTCTGAGGCAAAATTCTATTGTTTGAGGGCAATCTTACCATAGAGTTTTGCCCAAAAACAGAGCTTCACCCACAATGTGCCTGTGTCACTTCTGGGTGACACACAGCATTACTTCCCATGATGTGGGGGGGGGGGGGGATGCTTCTGGCTCCCAGAGTGTCCCCCACCATTTCCCTGTTGGGGTCTTGAGGAGCCCTGGCCCCATCTCAGTTTCTTTAAGTTTTTCCAGTGAAAATATTGGCAGCTTCAGGGATCACAGTGTGGACTTGGTCTTGAACTGTGTGCATTTTCTCCTTGCAGGCACCATGGTGCGCATGAATGTTCTAGCAGATGCTCTTAAAAGCATCAACAATGCAGAGAAACGTGGGAAACGTCAAGTTCTCATCAGGCCGTGCTCCAAAGTGATCGTCCGGTTCTTAACTGTGATGATGAAGCATGGTAAGTCCATAACAATGTTTGTGCTGTCTGCATTTGGTCGATGGGGAAATAACCCAGGTTTTGCCCAGGTGGGCACAACCACTGTCTTGGCTGATGGAGTGTTGGACGTTCATAATTCAAAATAAACAACCGTGTAATACCTTTTATTAAGACTGTTCAAAAGGACACAAACCAGTGTGCAGGCTTTCAGGTTCTCCAGGATTCTTCATCAGGCTGGAAGGTAAAAGGGGGGACAGATTTCAGACCCTGTTACAGAGGCCTCTTCGTCTGTGCCCCCTCTAGGGCTCAAATGGGCCCAGTTATCAGACACTGCCCCCAGCATTCTGGGAGGAAGAAGCAAACATTGAAAGCATCCTGTTGAAAATACAAAACTAGGAGTTAGGTGATGTTCACTGGCAGTGGCTCCATTTGAGAGGCTGGACACTGGATTTTTCTCCAGTGTTTAGGTCAGAATACTTAAGGAAATTTGAAAACTTGCAGATTATTTTTTGCCTTTTAAACTGGCCCTGCAGTGGCCTTGGGGCAAGAGATGTTCAGAGGTGGTTTGCCATTGCCTGCATCGTGGCCCTGGACTTCTTTGGTCCCCCATCCGAGGACTAACTGGGGCTGACCTTGCTTAGCTTCTGAGATCTGAGGAGATCAGGCTAGACTGCACCATCCAGGTCAGGGGGCTTCTAGGTGCTCTCCGATTTTATTTCGTTACGAGTGTGTCTGGTTTGCATTGTCTCGTGACTGGGTTCTCCTTCAGTGGAATCATTTATTCCCCCTTAAACAAAGCAAACGAAAAGTTGACGAGAGACTTGTGTTGCTTGCCCAAGCGCAAGAACTGTGTCCCCCTGGGCACATGCATGCTCTAAACGCCCCTTGTGCTGTGTCAGCTGTGGGAACTGTGACGCTTGAAGCAAATCTTGCCAGAAAACTGAGTTTTGATACTGTGGTGGACACCCAGTGTGAAGTAGTTGGAACTTAGGAGTAGGATCTGTGTTCAAATGCCTCCAATCATCCATAAAGTTCACTGGTGATCTCTAGCCAGTCAGTCTCTAAAGAGCCAGCAGCACATTGGTGTGGTCAGAGTGTTAGGTTAGGATCTGGGAGACCCAGGTTTGAATTCCCATTTTGCCACGGAAACCTGCTGGGCGACTTTGGGCCAGTCACTCTCTTTTGACCTAGCCCAGGGGTAGGCATACTTGCTCAGCGTAAGAGCCTCCTAGAACAGGGGTGGCCAAACTTGCTTAACGTAAGAGCCGCATGGAATAAACATCAGATGTTTGAGAGCCACAAGACATGAACAAATAGGACCTGTTTTTATTGGAAAATAAGCAAATTTGCTTTTTATTAACATTAAATGAGACTGCCAAAAATAATAACAAAAGGGGTAAAAGCAGATATTGATAATGATATTAATTTGTCCAATGATATTTGTTTGCTAATGATATTTAGCTTCCCCAGCCGCCCTGCTGGGAGCCACATAATATATGTGAAAGAGCTGCATGCGGCTCTCGAGCTACAGTTTGCCCACCCCTGACCTAGCCTGTCTCACAGGGTGGTCGTGTAGGGGAGAATGTTGTCACCTATGCTGGGTCCCCATTTGGAGAGAAAAGTGAGGTATAAATGAAATAAATGACAGTGTCCACATATCCGCATAAAGTTCACTGATTCAGAGGAGTTCCATGAGCAGAATTTAATTTCCAGGCATGAGAATGGGGCAAATCGCAGCTCCCCAGGCAGGTTTTAGGTGATCTTCTGCCAAGAATGTGTGTGTGTTTATAAATCTTTCTGTGCGAAGTAGAAATTTTTTAGTACAGCATTAACAAGTCCCCAAGAATGTCTAGATCTGAGTCCAGTAGTACCTTAGGGAAGGGCTGTGGTGGTTCAGAGGTTAAGATGCTGAGCTGCAGACCAGAAGGTCAGTAGCTTGGGAGTTTGAGAGTCTAGACCCGAGTGCCGCATGACAGAGTGAGCTCCCGTCTCTGGCCCCAGCTCCTGCCAGCCTAGCAGTTCGAAAGTCAAGAAATTGCAAGTAGATAAATAAGTACCACTTTGGGGGGAAGGTAACAGCGTTCCGTGTGGCTCAGCGTCTAGTCATGCTGGCCACATGACCACAGAGAAGTCTATGGACAGCGCTGGCTCTTCCACCTTGGAAATGGAGATGAGCCTAGAGTCGGATTCGACTGGCTTTCGAGCAAGGGAAACCTTTACCTTTTATACCTTAGAGATCAACAAGATTTTTGGAGTGTGTACCCCAAAAGTCCTGTTGGTCTCTGTGGTGCTGCTGGACTTGAATCTAGCTCTTCTTCTGCTGACCAGCACAGCTACCCTCCTGGAATGAAGAAATTTCTGCAGTCCTGCTTGCAGATTATCCAGTGTTATGCGCGCACAGCAAGATAAATCTTCTCCGTTCAACGATAACAAAAATGATGTTATTAACCTCATTTACTTAAAGGATCTGGGTTCTCAGTAGCTGTGAGGTTGTGATTTGGCCTGAGGCTGAGCCAGCATTGAACCCGGGTCTCCCTGGTGCGGTGTTCTTCACACTGCCATACCTGCTGTTGGTGTTTAGCCATTACAAGGCATAATGTGAAATCGAGTGAAGGGCTCTGGGACCGGCAAAGGGACTCCAGTTCAAAATGGGTCATGATGACTGTGATGGACAGGAGGAGATTCTGCCCTCTTTTCTTCTCCATCCTTCTTGGACCAATCACATTTGAAATGCTGACTGGAATGTTGGAGTGGGCAGAAAGCCTGAGGCAGTTGAACATCCAGCAGCCCTTGGACAAATAGGGCGGGCAGTGGGACGGGCAATGCGCCCTCTAAGCTGTGGAGTTTTGTGAGCAAAAATTCTACTTGGTGAGCTACTGGGCATTAAACTTGGCCTGCTGCATAAATTAGTCTGTTCTGGAGTCATCCTTCCTGAGCTAAGACAAAAATGTGAGAGCTGGAGGCTAAAAAACTGTGAGCTAGCTCGCACTAACTCAGCTTAGAGGGAACACTGGTGGTGGGAGGAGGGATAGGAGGTACTCTGCAATAGACAATAGGTTTGAGTGGTGTTCTTATTTAAAGGCCATGAAGTGCTAAGACTTGTTGGGTTATTTTTTCTGAACCCCCCTGAAAACATACTTTATAACTACTATGTGTAGAGTATCTCTCAGCTGTGATAATCTGTGCTGTTTATCATACGAGAGTGGGAAGGCATTAAATGTCACACTTACAGATGTAATGCCCTTAAGTATGCTTATGACCCATGACTGCTGTGTTCTCATCAAGCCCCACAGCAATCTATAGGATCCAGGGGAAAGAGGTCTTGATGGGTAACCGCTGTGCTCTCGGCTTCATGGATGAAGAAAGGTATATAGAATATCTGGTGTGAAAAAGAAAAGAAACCCACTTTGCCTCACACTCCTGAAGCGGAAGGTTGACCTTTTAGCAGTAAAAGAGGGTGTGGGGTAGTGAGGTGTTTCCCAGCCCTCCAGTCTGAGGGACTTGTTTTAGGGTGGTAAGCAAATAATAGCGGTGAAAAGACTTGAGTGGGGGCTGTGACCCAGGCTGCAGTCTCAGGTTTGCTTAGATTTTCAGCAATGATGAGGTGTAAATATACTGAGTGCTGCTCCATTCTTTCCAGGTTACATAGGTGAATTTGAGATCATTGATGATCACAGAGCGGGGAAAATTGTTGTGAACCTCACAGGCAGACTCAACAAGGTAGGATCTGACTTCTGACTAAGCTGCCAAACTTAAAGCAGAATGAGGAGTTAGACGATGTGTGTGCATTTAGTTTTCATCTCGCTTGGGTGAGACTCTCATGGCTTTAGGGACTTATAATGGTTTGAAGACTGTTGTGGGTGGAAGCAGAAATACAAAGGTGCTTTCCTGAAGAGTTGACAGACCAGGTTGCACATACACAAATTGTTTTTTTCTCTTTGTCTTCTTTTCTTGGTGAATAAACCTCAGTTAAATGGGAACAGTTGCCCTAGTTCTTTGATGGGGCTGTTATGAAAAGAGGCACAAGTTCAACATGAGCTCCTGAAGCTGCCTCTTAAACCTGGCCAGTAGCACATACTCTGTTCCACTTGACTTAATACAAATTCACTGCTCATGGCAGAAAGCAGAGTGTCATTAGACCAGGGATGTCAAACTCATTTGTTAGAAGGGCCGTATCTGACATAAATGTCATTTTTTATAAAGATGATTTCAGATGCCAAATGGCAATAGCAGGCTTGATTGGATTAGGTGTGATGGAGAGGGGTAGTAGGCATGGAGATATCTACTTCCTTAATGGGACAGGAAACCTTGGTCTCAGTTCAGTCCAGAAGGATATAAAGAATAATTATATAAAATATAAATATAAAGAATAAATATCATAAGTCTGACATTAGAAACCACAACATTCAAAAACCAGTGGAGGAACATTTTAACCTTCCAGGACATTCAGTTGCTGACCTAAGAATATTAGTTATCTTACAAAGGAATTTCAAAGGGAGATTAAAAAGAGATTCTGCGGATTTGAGACCTAGGTTTTTTCTCTCTTCTCTCATTAACAGTGCCTGCTATTGTTATTTGCATGTGAAATCACTCCACTCCAAGATAACCTGTATCCAAATAGCTGTATCTGAAGAAGTGAGCAGTGACTCACAAAAGCTCCTTCACTGCCACAAATTTTGTTAGTTGTTAAGATGCTACTGGACTCTTGGCTCCTTTCCACTAATAAAGATTGCAAGCTGTGCTGTTAGGTTTATTTCATCCCTCCCCCCCCCCCCCCCAATTCGTTAGAACTGGAAAGGGGGATCTCTCCAAGTGAATTAATTAATTAATATTATTATTTTTGGAATGTGTTGATTTCAGACTGGGCAAAATCCACTCAGTGCTAGTGATGAAAGGCAGCCAGTGAGGTGGGAGGGGAGAGAGGGAGACATGTTGGAATCATAGATGTATTTTTTAAATACTTAGCTATCTACTTCCAGTCAGTAAACAATGGAATCCAATCCAAGCATTGTAATTCTTAATTAGGGTCTTTGGGAAAGAAAATAAAATCCCAGATAGGCACAGAGAAATCTAATCTTAAAAAAAAAATCCTTTTCAGAATAAACCAAAATAATTTCCTTTTAATTCCCCTTTATCCCAGATGCATCTCTTTCCTGCCCCCCTTCCTTTTTTAAACCTGCGTGCGTGTGATCAAGTAAACAGTAGAGGAGGGTGATCTCAGTGTAAATTGTGCTTGTCAGAAGAATCCCCTCTCTCTGAATCAGTGTGCATGTACATGAAACCTTATATATGGAATAAAACTTTATTGGTCTTAAAGGTGCCCCCAAACTTGGCACATGGGTGCTCTTTCCTTCCCTTTCTTCTGAAAGGATGGGGGGGAGACCTCAGCCAGTGTAGCGAAGGGAAGGGCTTTGTATCTTCCCGCAAGATTGAGGGGAAAACACAGCTGCAGCAGCACGGGAAAGAAGCAGGAGAGAGCCAGTTGCTCACAGCCCAGATAGGAGCCTGCAGGCTCACGGGCTGTATGTTTGACACCCCTGCTTTAGACTGTTGTGGTTTTTCTTTAATTTTGGGGGGGCAAGGGAACAGCCCTCATGGTACATTAGATTCCTGTCCCCAGTCCTTCACTGCTAGATGTTTTGCTTGACCCCGATGTCCTTTGTATAACTGCAGCAAAGAAGGGTTCCTTTGTCAGGGCAGGAGGGCGATGGACTACTCATGGAAATCAGTTCTCACCTGCGTAAGTATCAGCAGCCTAATCCTAGGCAGGAATAATCAGCAATAGCTAATGCTAGCAGCTCCCTAGACAGAAGGAAGAAACAACAGCTAAGACCAGCACACTAACCCTAGGCTGGCAGGGGCATCAATTGGTAACGCCAGCAGGCAGCAAGGAGTGTAACATCTGTAAGGAGTGGGCAGCCATAGCTAAAGCTAGGCCTCGCTGCTACCAGTGGCCTGCCTTACAAGGGGTTTTGTTCCATCATTCTCCCTGGTGCTGGAGGACACAGAGAGGAACCATTGTGATGATTCTGTGGTTCAATATGAGGGTCATGAACCTTCTCCTGATACGATTGGTTTCTAGGGGTGAATTGAACTTCCAAGAAGTCATGTTCTGCTCCTCTTGGCGCCTGCATTGCAGCATTTTATTTTATTAGTCACTGATGCCTGAGCACGAGCGTATCCCCCTCTCCCGTAGCACGTTTGTGAGTGAAGTAGTTGTCATGGTTACGAAATGGTAAAAGTTGCCCTTCTGCCTCCGTTGACAGTGTGGTGTGATCAGTCCAAGATTTGATGTCCAGCTGAAGGATTTGGAAAAGTGGCAGAACAATCTGCTTCCTTCACGCCAGTTTGGGTAAGTGTCGAAAATGGGATGGCTGAACTTGTGTAATGAGGACTGCTGCTTCTGAAAACGTTGCCTGGCTCCTCTTCACCCCAACTGTCAGTCTCACGAGCACTAGAATGTGAGGTATTAAAGAAGAAAAGAGAAGAGACTGGATTTATACCCCGCCCTTCACTTTCGAAGGGAGTCTCAGAGCGGCTTACAAACTCCTTTCCCTCCCCCTCCCCGCAACAGACACCCTGTGAGGTAGGTGGGGCTGAGAGAGCTCTGAGAGAGCTGTCCTTGAGAGAACAGCTGTGCCAGAACTATGGCTTTCCCAAGATCATCCAGCAGGCGCAAGTGGAGGAGTGGGGAATCAAACCCGGTTCTCCCAAATTAAGAGTCCGCGCACTGAACCACTACACCAAAGGGCAGTCGAGTGTACTCTGCAGTAGCATCAGTAAGGCAAGCACTTCCCTTTTAATAATCTCAGAGAAGTAGCCTTGAGATGAGTTTGTATGTGGCTGAGCACCTTCAGGTTTTCCTGGATGAAGCATCCTTCCTGGATCCATTCCTGTTCGGCTTCCGCCTTGGTCATGGGACAGAGACGACATTGGTCGCCCTCACCTCTGGAGACAGCTGGATCGGGATGGGTTGGCACTGCTACTGCTTTTAGATCTGATAGCAGTGTTCAACACAGTCGATTATGAGCTGTTGACCCAACACCTCAACATAGGAGTCGGGGGGACTGTATTGCAGTGGTTTTTCTCCTTTCTTTGTGATCAGAGACAAAGGGTGGCACTTGGTGAGATGGTCTCCCAGGGTACCCACCAGAATGTGGTGTGCCGCAAGGGGCGATCCTCTCCCTGATGCTATTCAATATCTGTATGTGCCCCCTCGCCCAGCTAGTGTGGAGGTATGAACTGACTTATCAGTATGCTGATTGACACCCAGTTCTATCATGTTGATGGACAGCATGTGCCCCAGAAAATCTGGGCAGGGTGTGAGATGCCGTGCCCGGGTGGTTACAGCAGAGCTGGTTTAAATTGAATGGTGGTGGTGTAGGTGCAGGCATTAGGCTCCTGGCCCTTGACGGGGCACCACTGGTGCCTGCACTGAGGGTTAGGGGCCTGGCATGATCCTGGATGCCTCCCTTCCTGTGGAGGTCCAGGTCACTGCCATTGCCAGGTCTGCCTTTTGTCATCTTTTGCAGGTCAGGCAATCGGCCCCTTATGTCTCCGCCCAAGACCTGGCTACAGTGGCCCATGCAATGGTCACTTCCAGGCTAGATTACTCTGTGCAGGTTTACCCTAGAACCTAACTGGGAAGCTCCAGCTGATGCAAAATGCAGCGGCTTGCCTGCTGACTGCAACACCTATGTGGGCATGTATTCAGCTGGTGCTCCACCAGTTGCACTGGCTACCAACTGAGTTCCGGATCTGTTTCAAGGTGTTGATATTAACCTTTAAAGCCCTGAAGAGCCTGGGACCTGCATATCTAAGGGACCATCTCTCCCCATATACCCACTGAAAAGCCTTGAGTTCCAATGATCGACATCTACTGGTTATCCCTGGCCACTTAGCCTTAACTAGGGCCAGGGCTTTTTCAGCCCTTGCCCCAACCTGGTGGAACACGCTCCCACTTGAGATCAGGGCCTTGTGGGACCTGTTACAGTTCTGTAGGGCCTGTAAAACAGAACTGTTCACCAGGCTTTCAGTTGAGGCAGTGGACACCCAATTAGTTGGCTTCCCTGCACAGAAGTTGCCCTGACTATTTGCTCTGTGCGGAGTCCTGGTATTATATGAGCTTCATGTGACTCCAGTTACCATCAGTCCAGCTTATAGGGGGTCTATACTATTATATTTAATTCACCATATTTTAATTGTTCATGCACTTTATTGTTACCCACCCCGAGCTTAAATTTTACTAATTAATAAATATGCCTGTAGCAGCCAAATAAAATGGGAGACTTTAGAAACTAACAGAATGTATTCCCACATAAGCTTTTGTGAGTCAGAGCTCACTTCGCCAGATGGCTTGGAGTCACAGTTCCCTCTGAGATGTGCCAGGGGGCGATGGTGCACCTTTCCGAGGCCAGCTCTGAGCAGATCTGCTGCAAATGTGGTGCCTCTACCACACAAAAAACAGCCCCCTGCAGAACCCCAGATACCCCTGGATTGATTTTCCATTATAGCCCATGGGGCCCATTGACTATAATGGTCATAATTAAGCCAGGGAAAAAACCCTTTTCTTTCTATCTTTTTTTTTGCACACCCCCCCCCCCCATTATGCTTGTCAGTATGATTTGTAGCCTGCCTTGATTCACAGGGAAAAGTGGGATATAAATATTTGAATAAATAAGTAGTTTGGGCAGGTTGATAACATTTAAGCAACTTCCTGTTTGTTAGGTTAGGCAGAGTTCTGGCAGTAGTTGTTCCACCTCTGTTATATTTGACCTGCAATGCTGGTTGTCATATTTCACTTAAAAAAATAGACTGCAAGAGTCCCCCCCCCCCCCCCAAGCGCTGGTAGATTTTCTAAGGATCAGTGCAAGGCAATGGTCCAAGGCCGGGTCTACCAATCAATATGGAGGACTGGGGTGGGTAGACCTCCGGAGGCCAGGGCTACCAATATAATGGAAAAGGGTGGGTAGACCTGTTCTCTGGAGGCCTGGTCTACCCTTGTAGAGGACAATATTTTGTGTAATGAAATTTGACTTGATTTTGTTTTCTCCTATAATGTTTAAATTATTGTTAAAACATAGTTTAAATATAGTTTGAAAGGATTCATTTTGAGATTTTTACAAGATTATGGAAATAATCTTTAAAAATAATTTATGCGATAGTCAAATGTAGACTTGCTCACAACTTTAATGCTACTAGCTTTTTCGCTCTCAAGATAGATTTCTGCTCAGAAGACGGGAGCTTAGAGGAAAGAGTGACTGGAGTATATATGCATGGGCATTTATATTCACAATAGAAAACTGGTGAAAGGAGAAAGGGGCTGATAGATTGGATTGGCTCTTGTTTGAAATCAGTCTTTCTTACAGCCCACTCCATGTAGTTTTGAGAGCCTCCTTCAGTTCTTGTCGGACCAGTAGGATGAACTCTGAATCTAGTACAGGATGGAACCAGATGAGCAGAAGAACACAGAGATATAGCTGAAGTACTTACTATCCATAAGGGGTGGGGCATACCATTTCACAGATCAAAGCTTTGCACAGTCTGCTCTTCAAATAGTTTGTGATACAAAACTCAAGGTGCATTAAAAATAGGTGTTAAAGTTGGGAGCAGGTAATTGTCCTGTATATATTGCTTGTTCAAGGAGCAGGGTTAATTTTCTTTGTTCTGGATCTGTTAAGTGGGAGGGAGCGCTTGTCCTGGACCCTCATCAGTCGTTTCTTCTCTGTCATCCATAGGTACATTGTGCTGACCACTTCTGCTGGCATCATGGACCACGAGGAAGCAAGGCGAAAACATACAGGAGGGAAAATCCTGGGCTTCTTTTTCTAAACTTGTAAAAAAATAAAAGGCAGATTAATAAATGGTTCAAATGGACTGTTCACAGCTAGTTTGTTACAGGAGTCGGTCCCTGTCCTGTGAGTGCTGATGCAAAGGGATCGGTGCTACTGTCATGAAGTACAGAACAGCCCGTCTTCTGTTGCTGCTTCTGAGATGGCACCCTGACGTCCTTGGCTCTGCAGCTGCATCCCGGTGCCACCCTCTCTCTGGATCCCTACGTTTCTGGGCCTCTTTTAAAAAAGGGCTCCAAGGTCTCTGGATCCTACGCCATATATAATCTCCATGTGCCTGTTCAACATACAATCAGAGAACAAGGGGTATTTATTTTATGTCTTTTAATGGTGCCTTTCTGCCTCAATAGCCTCTCCTCCCAACTAAGACTCTTCTGCTAATTAACCAAAGGCCCAAACAATAAGTTGCCACAGAGAAGATGGTGTCCCCTCTGTGTGTCTCTTGGGGGAAATAGTCCAGAAGTGAGACGACATCATGGTAACTCCCGGAAATGGTACTGAAAGCCAGGACTGTTAACACCATAATTTCTTACGAGTTAGCCAGGCAATACGTCTCACGCTCGCTCAGCAACAATAAAGCAGGAGAAAGCTACTCCACTGCTATAAATTTCCTCCTTTGATGGCAGTGCTGAAACAGAGAAAGCAAGGCTGGGCCACGTGAGTCAGAATTGCTTGGCTTCCAATATAAGCAGTAGCCCAACCTTATCACTTGTGTTCACTCTGGCCCCAGGCCAAAAGGGTATAGAACTATGTAAAGGGATGGCCTTCACAGTCAGGGCCTGGACTTCCTGGCTGCCAGCCGCTCGAAGCACTCGCATCCAAATCTTATTATGGCGGCATCCACTTTGCTAGCCATAACCAGCTGTCTAAAACTGCGGGCGATCTAGGGGACAGCCTATTCCTCAATGCTGGAGTTGGCTCAGTCCATCCTCGATCCTGTTCACAGAGTTATTTATAAACCTTCACTTATGACCCTCATCAATAGAAGCTGCTATGTTGCTGTAGGCTAACTGCCAGCTGGCAGCATCTTTCTAAAACTGGAACACAGTTCAAATCTGTCTCCCAAGCACCTCTAGGAGAGGAAATTACCATCTCAGCCTTTTGTTTTTTGTTGCACTGTTAATACTTGCATCTTTAAAATGTATCAAGTTAACAGTCTGGCAAACGTGTTATAAAAGAACAAGACTGATAGAACAGGGCTGATATATTCAAACTACAGACTGCCTTCTGTGTCAAAGAGCAAACTGGAGACAGTACAGTTAAAATCCTTAGTTACAACCGGGGAACTGCAAGTTTGATTTTAAAAGTCACATGCCAACTGTGTCACAGAACAAGGATGGAGGAGTGGCACAAAGGGGGCACCAAATTTGACCCTGGCAGACCTTGATTTTTTACTTACAACAAACGCAGCTGTTTTTACACCACCTCAAAACTCCAGAGCACACTGCTAGAATTAACCCCCGGTTTCTAAACCTTCCTGGAAATCTCTCTGTTGCTCGTCTGCCAGGGAACACCCCGCCCTGTAACCCCTCTGCTGTTGTGCAGTGAATTCTGGAGTGCACCCTCCCATGGCACAGATTTCGTTCATGCAGAGCTCTGCCCTGTTCTCTTGAGCCTCAACACCATTGCTCTGCATGAACTGAGATTTTCAAAACACCCAGTATGTGTTTGTGACTGCATGTGGCAGGGAGTGATTGGGAATGGTGGGCCACCTTTCAAGGAAGCCTGGCTGCTCTTAACGGGGCTTTTAACTGAGGAATGCCAATGGTCACAGCCCAGTTTGAAAACCACTGAAAGCAAAAAGCCCAGTTGAGATGCAGGGAAGGGGGTAAACAAGCTGAAGAGTTTTATGCTACACTTCAGCAGCTTTTAAATCACAGCACCTTCTCCAGCCAGAAGCAAGTCAGCTATACATCCCAATCTGCAACCCACAAAAGGAACTTGTCACATCTAACAAGCCACATTGCACTGAAAGCAAAGGTCTTGCTAGGTGCAACTGAACTGCACTGAATATTAGCTTACCTGAGCTTGGCTGGGGTCCCCAGCAGCTCAAGAGTGAGGAGACAAATTAGCCAAGAGTCTCTTTGGAATGGAGAAGTTCCTTCCTTTTGGACAGGCCTTCTCCAGGATGCTCCAGGCCTGGACTTGCTGTGTCTCACCAGGCTGTGTCTCACCTCTTCACCTGTTCCAGCCATGGCATTGGTTCAAGGAGGGAATATTTCATCTGACCATTTTGAAAGAAAGGATAGCATAGATCCAACACACCTGATACTTTCAGTGATCTGGGTTAAAATCTGCAGGAAGGAGAAAGAAATCTGATCAGTATGTCCATCAAGGATCTCAAGTACCTCAAAGCCAAGGGCCAAAAAAGTCTCCCAAGCAATGGAGAAGGTTTAGACTAGGCTGGCCTTGGCAGAGGTTTGGATGGTTTTATTCTGCATTGTGCCAAGGGACTACTATGTTCTCTTTCCAGGAAGTCTGCCTCCACATTCTTCCCAGTTTTGCCCAAACTCATGGCAAGGATGTCCTCACTGCAACTTGGTGGCTCTAGCCACACTGTGCAACTGTGTCTTCATGGGGAAGCCCATCCCTCCCACCCTTGAGGCAGATAAAGTTTCAGTCATGTATGCTGATGACATGGTTTTGCTATCAAATCAAATAGGTGTGAGGTAGATCCTAAATAAGGTTAGTGCTTTCTGTAAGATGGAGCATTAATTGCTCTAAAACAAAGGCGGTGGTTTTTAGAAAGATGAAAGAAATACAAGTGGACCATAGAATGGCTATCTTCTAGAAGTGTATAAATATATATATTTTTTAATTGAAAAGTTCTTGGATAATGTTGCTAGGCTGATCCCCCCCCCCCCCCCCCATTTGAGTCCCTTGCCACAGCTGGCTGCTTACACAACCTGTTTTAACAGCAGCCATTGGCTAGGCTGACTTTCTTGCTGGCTTGGTAATTTTGGAAGATATGTTCTTTTATTAACCAGGTGAAAACAAACAACTGTTACCTCCAAGACATTTTTATCTTTTTTTTTTTTTGGTAATTCTGTGCGTACTTCCACTTAAGTATTTTTGTGGATTAACTATGCCAAGGTTTTTGGAAATTAGTTTGCAAAAGGAATACTGGATTCAGCAGGACAAACTATCAGCATTTTTAGAAATTTATTTTGTGGGCACTGTATAAAAGATTGATGGAGGCTGTGAGATTTCTCTGATTTTTTTTCCCCCTTCCCATTTTCTGATGTAGGCGAGTGACACAGGAACATAATGCATTCCTATTTTGAGATAATGTAGACATTATTGATCTTATGACATTATTGGTCCTATGTTTTGAAATATGAAGTGTTTTATAAGTTGTCTACTTTGTGACACTGCTGTTTGTTTATTAAAAATCCTATCTTATTGCTTTTTCTGAAGCCTAGATTTACTTGGTTTATTAAAAACCCTATCTTATTGATTAAAAAAAAAGTCTAGCTTGACTTATTCCCTCCCCCCTCTTCATTTCCTTCCGCATGTCAGTGGGATAAAGGGGGGGGATCCTTTCTATCCTTCCCATCCGACAGAAAGATAAAAGGCCTGTTCTGCTGTCCCCCCTTCTATGGAGAAAGTCCCATAGTTCCTCGCTCGCCCCCCAAGCCCCCGCCAGACAAAGCGCACTCTGCCCCAGCTCAGAGGCACTCCTGCCCCCCCTCGGAAGAGCTCGAGTCCCTCCCTCACTGCTCGTCACACGCCCCCCCCCCCCCGGTTGTGGCTGGCCTGGCCGAGAGCCGCTCGCAGCGCCCGCCCGGGGGGGGGGGGGAGGAAGGAAGGCGCGAGGGCCTCCGGGCGGGCTCCTTCCCAGGTAGTTGAGTTGGCGCCCGCGGAGGTCCTGCAGTGCCCGGGGAGAGGGGCTCGCGCGGGGGGGGGGGGGGGGAGTCTGCCAGCGGCCGCCCTCTCCCCCCCCCCCCCGATTCTGACGCGCAAGTCCCCGGGGGGGGGGGGAGGCAGGCGGGGCGGGGTTGGGTTGGGGGGCCCGCACGTAGTTGCCGCGTCTCATGGGCGGGGCAGGCCCGGGCCTGGCGGTGGGATTTCCGGGCAGGCAGGCAGGCAGGCAGGCAGGGCGGCGGGGGTTCTTGGGCGTGCGGAAAGGCCTTGGATGTGCTGTCCCCGCCAGGAACCCCGGGTGGGGGACGCGCTTCTGGTGGGCCCCGGGCAGAACGGTTAGGCCTGCTTCCAGGGCGGGGGAGGTGCACCCGTGGGTAGGGCTGCCAGCCTCCGGGTGGGGCCTCTGGGGATCCCCCGCTTTTGCAACTGATCCCAGTTGACAGAGATCAGCTCCCCTGGAGAAAATGGCTGCTTTGGACTCTGTGGCATTGTACCAGGCTGAGGCCCCTCCCCTCCCCAAACCCCGCCTTCTTCTGGCTCCACCCCCAAAGTCCCCAGGTATTTTCCAACCCGGACCTGGCAACCCTATCTGTGGGGTGGTTCTGAACATAGCTGTCGGGCAGTGTTCCCTCTAAGCTGAGTTAGTGTGAGCTGACTCAGCTCTTTAGCCTCCGGCTCACACTTTTGTCTCAGCTCAGGAAGGGTGGCTCCAGTGTTCCCTCTAAGCTGAGTTAGTGTGAGCTGACTCAGTTCTTTAGCCTCCGGCTCACACTTTTGTCTCAGCTCAGGAAGGGTGGCTCCAGTGTTCCCTCTAAGCTGAGTTAGTGTGAGCTGACTCACAGTTTTTTAGTCTCCAGCTTACATATTTTTGTCTTCCCTCGGAAAGGGTGGCCCCAGAGCAAACTGATTTATGCAGCAGCCAAATCGCTGGCTCACTACTTCAATGCCAGTAGCTCACAAAGTAGGATTTCTGCTGTCGGGGCCAGTGTGCCTGTGAGGTGGTCCTGCGCACATCTTTGGGCTTATTCGGGGGCAGTTGCATGAGTCACCCAGCAAGGTTGTGTAGCAAGGTGGGGATTTGAACGTCAGTTTCTCAGATCCTCTAACTAGCACTCCCTGCCATGGATGTGAGGATTCTTTATGAGCCAGTGTAATTGGGAGGCATGTTGAGCAAGAGTTATGTCTCCATTCAGGACAGCTGTGCTTGTGAGGTGGTCCTGGGCAGGGCTATGAGACATTTCAAGACAAACTAACTGTGATGCTGCCCTGCAAGATGTTGGTGGCTGAGCTTTTTGTGCATGTGTCTTACTTCTGGGTAAATGTCCTTAAGGGGGCAGCACTGGGCAAGTGTTCATGATTTATTTGGGGGCAGGTATATGCAGCTTATTTTGAGGAGCAGTCCCTTTATATGATTGTGAGGTTCAGCTTCCTAGCCACTGCCCCAGCCAGTTTCCCAGCCACTGGACAAGGAAGTGGTCCTGGCTTCCAGGTAGATGAATATGAGGTATAGTCTCAGACATAGATCTGAAGTCTACCTACAGGGCAGTTCTGTGGCGATTACTTCTGGGACAACTTACTTGCATGCAGGCCCGCAGCCATGATTTTTTTTGCTTGTGGGGCATGTTTTTTATTGTGGGGCAGACACAACATAAAATTAAAAATAAAAATAAACCTGAACTGTAGCTCTTCAAACCTGAATTGTATTGGTAGCACTTCACTCCCTGTTTTGACCCACCATCAAATAAAAATTGGACTTTTCGGTTGCTTTAAAAAAATCATAATTATTTGCAGCAGCTCTCCAAACATGAATTGCAGCTGCTCGTCTCTTGCCTTGAAAACACCCTTGCGGGTTGCCAAAAGTCAGTTTCAGCTTGATGGCACACAATTATTATAGGCCCCTGTGTGTCAGAGTCCACAACAGTCAGTCCCAACCCTCAGTCTTAACTAGTAAGCTGTTTATTGAAGACAGTAAAGGTGAACGTCTTAAAACATGCTTGTGTCAGTAATGCCTCTCCAGGTGGGAGTTGGGAAGTTATACATGATTCACAGAGCACCCTGGGGTGAGAAAGGCCAATCGGAGTAAGCAAATCAGCACGCCAGAAAAAACGCTCTGCAGTTCCCAAGGGAAGGAGAACTACCAGGACATCAAAGTCAGGCACAGACAGTGGGAGAGAGAACACGCAGCAGTAAAAACGAAAGCATACCTTAAGACATCAGTAATAAGCACTGGCTTCAGCCAGCTTCCAGCCCGCATCCCCCACCAGTCATGGCAGTGCAGCTGACACTGTGCCTCTTTTTCAAATTATTTCACTAGTCTGTGGTTCCTTGGGAAAGCTGTTTTGCTTCCTCTCATTTGCACCTCACTGGGATGAGGAGCACACCAGAGAATGAGTTCAGGGAATCAGTGGCTGGGAGGCTGAGGAAAGAAAGGAAAGCTGCCGTTACCTGTTAAACAGCTGGTCAGAAATAAAGGGTTCCCCTAGTTTTTTAATTTGTAGAAATCTAGTATCTATCTCTTTTATGTGGGTTTCTTGTAAACAAATTAGGTCTGCTTTCGCTTTTATAATTTGTTTGAATATCCTCCTTTTTGGGGGTGCATTTAATCCGTTTACATTTAATGAAAGTATCTTAAATTTTTTACTTTGTGCCATTTCTAATCCTGTCCTCCTCTATTTAGTTTTTTTTTGAAACCTAGTTGTTGGTGTCTTTTCAGGTCTCTTCTTTTCCTTTCTGCGTTCTTCCCTTCCTCCCTGTTCCTCCTGTGGATCTTGTAGCTCCGCTTCTTCTTGTAGTTGACCTTCTTCTTCTTCTGTGTCCTGAGTCTCCTCTCCTTCTTCTTCCTCTGTCTTCTTGTATCCAAAGTCTTCTCTGTGAGTTTCAAGAAAGTCATTTATTTTAAAGATCGAGTCAATTCTTCTTCGTCTGCCCAAATACTCAAACAGGATACCTTCAGGAGTTAACCATCTATACGTAATGTTTTTTCGTCTCAATAGGTCCGCCAACACCTGGTAATTTCGTCTTTTATCTCTGATTCTCCATGGGACTTCTTTCAGAATCCTTATCTCCTTTTCTTGGATGTACACCTTTTTGTCATATGCTTCTCTTAGAATTCTGTTTCTTGTTTCTCGCTTGTAAAATTTGACATGCACCTCCTGGGGAAGGTTGTTTCTTCTTGCGTAAGCTGACCCTCTTCTAAATATTGTCTCAATGTCCTCATGAATCTCTTCTTTTGTGCCTACTTCCAGTTGTTCTGCTAGGGATGTAGCAAGCAAATCCTTTAACTCACCTTCGGTCTTCTCTGGAATATTTTGACACCTAATCACCGTCGCCGCTTTGTCCAACTCTAGTCGTATTACTGTTTCCTCCAGGTCTTCCATCTTGGCACAAACTCCTTGAAGATCTAAATTTAAGTCCCGCACCTTATCACAGGTCTTTGCACCACCCAGCATCAGAGCCTTTATATCCTTTTTATTTATCTCCACTTGCTCCTTTACTTGTTCCACCTCTTCCTTAACTTGTTCGGATAGTTCTTTGATTTTATTGTATATTGGCATAAGTTCTCTCTGGATCAGTGCTGGTAAGGTTGCTTCGACCTTCTGTATAAGCATGGGCACCGTTGTCTCAACTGTCTTCTGTATTGCTGAGGCTATTGAGTCATCGATCATGGCCTTCAATTCTTTGTGGGATATTGGTGGAATATTCCCTTGTGGAGCTTTCACCTGACTCATTGTTTTGAGCTGTCCTGGTGATGGTAATGAGGTTTTTCTTGTGCTGCTTCCACTTCCTGAAGCCATTGACCTTCCTTGTCTTCCTGTAGATGTATATGTACTAGATGTGCTAAGTATATTAAGTGTTAAGACTGAGACACCAAGTATTTATCTATGGCTTACTGTATATATTTTAGTATTTCGTGTTTTTTATGCTATATTATTATTATTATTATTTAGATTATTTACTAATTGGTTATTCTTATTATTCTTATTCTTATTATTATTAAGAGTGAGTTAATGCCTTTATACACCGGACCTCAAGAAAGTGTAAATTAAACAATAACCTTTTTTAGATTTTTTGTGAATTTAGAGGTTTCCCCCCAATTAAATTTCCAATATTTTAGAACAAATTAATTAGTTATTTACTTGAGCCCCCCAATCAATTATTTAATCTAACCAGTCTATTTAATCCAATATCTGCCCTTATATTTTAATTATAATTTGTTTTAATTAATTTTAATTATATTTAATGTGATTTGAATCTTTTTAGCTACTTTTTAATTAATTTTTGAATTTCCTATGTTTTAAACTGTTCTTATGCTAATTTTTGCTAATCTAATCTATTTGCTCTAATAGCTAATTAGTTATTAAGCTTCAGTTCAATTACAATACTACAATTTTAATGTTGGTAGCCGAGAAGACAGTTTACCTAACTAAAGAAAGAGAAAAAAAGAGCAGCAGAAACTGAGACCCAACCAATTATTCCTTAGCAGAACTAGAACAGTAACCACCCACTATTTAACCAGACACCAAGTAACCAATGATCTACTCACAGATCTCTCTTAACTTTTTTCTTTATATCTATCTATCCTTTGTTCCTTCTTTATTGCCTCCTTGTATTCTAATTTTGATTTCTAGTAATTTCAGGTACTTTCCCTATATTATTTTACCTCTTGCACCTTTTCCTTAACTGTACTACAATTTACTATGTTCCTCCCTTTTCCTTACACTAGTTTCTTTTCTTACTCAAAGCTCTTAACGCAGTTCTTATGCTAGTTTCTCTTCTTACTCAAATTTCTTAAGAGTTCATATGCGTGTTTGAGTAGAGTTACTCCTTTTCCGTAGGGGAAGTTTGTTTCCGTAAGCCTCTGTTGTTTGCTTCAGACCCTCTGAGGCATATACGCTCATTCCAGTCCACTCCACGATGCTCCGCTCCGCTTTCTCCGCTCCACCGATTCCTCCTCTGTTTCCCTTGTCGCTCGTAAAGCCCTCGGCCGATGCCAGCATCTCTCGCGTCTCCGCGTCTTCCCTCTCCGTCAGGAACACACTCCGCAACCTGCAGACCTCCACAGGCCCCCAAACAGCACCGGGAGAGAGAAAGAAACAAGCAAAGCCGATTAGTGCAGCGCTTCCCAGGTGCGTTTAATTCTTCCTCTTCACCACCTCGCCCTCTTTTTTAAGTTACTTTTCTCTTACCGGCTGCCATTTTTAGGGCGTATTCCACAGATTCTCTCAGCCTTAATTCCCACCCCTACTATTTTGAACTTAGTTTTTGGACCTTAAAAGGGAGTAAAGTATTTTATTATACTCAACTTTTAAGTTTCTCTTGGGCGGCTCTTCAGGTTCTTGCGTCTCCGTTTTTCCTCCGCTGGGGTCTTCACCGCAGCAGAAGTCTCTCTCAAAGTGCAGTATCTGCCCACTCTGTCACCACAGCAGGAATCGCCTTTCCCTTACTGAGTGGCAGACAAGGACCTCTACTATTTCCCCCTCTACGTGGGAGAAATAAGATGTTATTTTGGTCTCGCTTCTTTGAGAAGATACAGAAGCTTCTCGGAGAGCTCCCGCTACTCCGTCTGCTCCCTGGACGACCGGAACCGACTGTCCAGCATTTCAGCAGATAAAAGTAAAAAGAAGAGAGGCGTAGTAATATACGCAAAGGAAGAGCTAAATCCCTATTTATTATATGCAGCAGATGATGGTAGAATCGTGGCAGTTGTAATTAGAAGGCAAGGGGTAGAAACATTGATTATTAATATTTACGCTCCAAGTAATAACCAAAAGTCTTTTCTTAAAGAGTTACGTTCAGTACTAGATATGAGACCAATTAAAAATATATATATAGTAGGGGACTTCAATGGGGTCTTTGATAACAAACTAGATAGGTTATATACCTTAGGAAAAAGGAAAAGAGGAGGTCAATTATCAGAAGATTTCTATAAACTGATTGAGGAGTTTAGTTTAATTGATGCCTGGAGGACAAGAAATCCAGAAAAAAAAGGATTTACCTTCTACTCGGCTAGACATAAAAGCTGGTCACGAATTGATATGGCTTGGATAACAACAACAATGGCCTTAGACTTGTTAGATGTGGATATATTACCCCAGACATATGCCGACCATAATCCAATTACTTTAGAACTTAAGGAAATCTCTAGGATCAAAAGATGGAAAGTGAATGCAGAAACTCTGAGAGACCTAGAATTTATAGAGAATTTGAAAGTTGATATTAAAGAATTTTTTTTAAGGAATATCCAGCCGGATATAGCTATTGGTATTGTTTGGGACGCATTTAAAGCGTTTTTAAGAGGGAGAATAATCAGTTTCCAAGCGTGGAAAAATAAACAGAAAAGGCAAAAATATGAATCCCTAACTGAACAAATAAAGCTTCTAGAAATAAAATTAAGGAGAGCAAAAAATTTGGAAGAAAACAGGATAAAACTGAAATTACTGCAGCACAAAATAAACATGATTATCATGGAGGAAATTACTACAGATATTAAATACAATAAGATGGTTTTTTTCAATGAGGCAAATAAACCAACAAGATGGCTAGCATACAAGTTAAGAAAAGAAAGGGAAAGCAGACTAATATCAACACTTAAAAATAAAACAGGAGAGGTTAAATATTTAAATAAAGATATGAAAATAATTGTGAAGGAATTCTTTGAAGAACTTTACAGAGGAGGGAAAGAACATCCAGGAAAAAATAAATAACTACCTGAAAGAAAAAAACAGCAAAACCTTTACCATTGAACAAAAGAGGATGCTAAGTAACCCAATAACAACTTTTGACATAACAGAGGCAATTAAAATGTTAAAGGTAAGAAAAGCGCCAAGCCCAGATGGAATTCCTGCTGAAATATATAAAATCTTTAAAGATCAGCTAACAACCCCTTTGAAGGAGGTAATAAAAAATATAGAAAGAAGCAAAGAGGTGCCTGACTCGTGGAAGCAGGCAATAATCACCCTGATCCCGAAAGACAAAAAAGAGAAAGATGAAGTTGGTAATTATAGACCAATTTCATTGTTGAATGTAGATTATAAGATCTTTGCATCCATATTAGCAGATAGATTTAAAAAGGTTTTAGATCAATATATTCATGAGGATCAAGCTGGTTTTTTACCAAGAAGACAGATGAGAAAGAACATTAGGACTATAATAGATATATTAGAATATTATGAACTACACCCAGAAAAAGAAACACTACTAATGTTTTTAGATGCCGAAAAGGCATTTGATAACCTCTCTTGGGAATTCCTGTTACAGAAACTAGAATTAATGAACTGTGGATCCTCTTTTCTGTCAAACGTGGCAGCGATTTACAAAACACAATCAGCTAAAATAATAATAAATGGAGACCTCACAGAAGAGTTCAACATCCAGAAAGGAACTAGACAAGGTTGCCCGTTATCTCCTTTGCTGTTTATTTTTACATTGGAGACTTTGTTGGAACAGATTAGAAATAACAATGAAATTAAAGGAACCAAAGTTAAAGGCTTTGAATATAAACTACGTGCGTTTGCCGATGATGTAGTGGTTATTTTGGAAGAACCAACTAGTTCGCTGCCAGGCCTCCTCGAGACACTAGGAAAATTTGGAGAAGTAGCAGGCCTAAAGTAAATTTAAATAAAACCAAACTGTTAACAAAAAATTGTAGTAAAGAGGTAGAGGAAAAAATTACTAAAATTTCTAATATGAAGACGGTTAAAGCAGTTAGATATCTGGGCATTAATTTTACAAATAAAACAAGTACTCTGATAAAAGATAATTATTGTAAGCTAATGAAGGAAATAAGAGAAGATTTGACCAAATGGAAAAATTTACAATTGTCATGGTGGGGCAGAATAGCAACAATAAAAATGAATGTCCTTCCGAAATTCTTATTTTTAGCGCAAAACATCCCAGTAATAAAAATAAAAGCGCCTTTTTTAAAAGAACTTAACAAAATCACAAGGGAATTTATATGGCTCGGGAAAAAACCAAGAATAAAATGGAACATAATACAGAAAGACAAAGAGAGGGGTGGATGTGCCGTACCTAATTGGGAAAACTATTACAAAGCGGCAGCGATGGTGTGGATCAAAGATTGGGTCACGTTATTGAATGCAAGGTTATTGGCATTGGAAGGACATGATCTATTGATGGGGTGGCATGCCTACATTTGGTATGGTAAGGATAAGATCCACTCCAATTTTCATCTCCACACTTTGAGAGGGTCTCTGAATAAAATCTGGCAAGATATTAAAGCGACACAATATTTAAATATACCCTGTTGGGTTTCACCACTAGAAGCCTTTGTTAAACCCTCACTAATAACTAAGAGATAAATACTTACATATCAAGAATTATTAGATAATAAAGGGGAACTTAAAACTGAAGACCAACTAAAATTGGAATATAATTTAGATATGACTTGGTGGCAGAGAATACAGATAAGATCTAGGTACGACTCAGATAAAAAACAAGGGTTCTGTAGAACAACGAAGGACTTTGAAAGGTGTTGGAAGATAGGAAATGAGAAAATAATCAAGAAAACCTATAGACACCTAATGGAGCTAGAGGCACAAGAAGAACCGATAACTAATAATATGGTATTATGGATGCAAGATATTGGACATACTATTCCCATAGAAGAATGGGAGAAAATTTGGAAAGCCATTAAATTAGTAAAATCTGTTTCATATAAAGAAAATATATATAAGGTTTTCTCTAGATGGCATTGGACTCCAGTTAGACTGGCGAAATGTTATGGTACAAATTTTAAGAACTGTTGGAAATGTCAATCACAGGCAGGAACTTTTTTTCACATGTGGTGGCTCTGTGGGAAAGCGCGGAAATTTTGGTTAAAGATTAAAAAAATGATACTTGAAATGATGGAGATAGATTTAGATTTTTTACCAGAAATTTGTTTGTTAAATATGTTCCCGGTCGGGCCCAAAAATGAAGTAATTCTCTTAATTTACGTCTTGACAACAGCACGAATTTTATGGGCAAAGAATTGGAAGACAGATAATGTGCCAACACAAGAAGAGGTTATAAAGAAATTGTTAGATGCAGCCGAAAGTGACCGCATGGGTAAAATACAATTAAGAAATGAGGAAGGAGTAATGTATAATGAAATGGATACGTGGTCCAAATTGTATATATGGTTAGATAAACAATGTTAGTTTAGGCTCGAAAATATGTATTGCACTCAGTTGGTGTTATTAGAATTTAAAATTTGTAAAAATTAATAAAATTGTTTTTAAAAAAAAAAAAAAAAAAAACAGCTGGTCAGCCGGAGTAAAACTGACATGCCCTGGGCAGAACTACTTGCAAGTTGGTTCTTGGCAGATATTTGTTGTTTATAATTGTGCTTCTTGTGTTATGATGTAGCTTCTTCCCTGACTTGGATAGCCCCGGCTTGCCTGATCATATCTCACCTCAGAAGTTAGGCAGGGTCAGCCCTGGTTAATACTTGGATGGGAGACCTCCAAGGAAGTTCAGGGTCACTACACAGAGACAGGCAATGGCAAATCACCTCTGAACGTCTCTTGCCTAGAAAACCCCATGAGGGGTTGCCATAAGTTGGTTGCAACTTGATGGGGCAAAAAAAAAGGAGCTTCCTTCAGGGGGAATGTACTTGAGGGGCAGTCCTGGACATCAGTGGAAGTAAGTTGGTACTTGCTGGGCAACCCCAGGCAGGGTTGGGGGCTTATTTATGGGCCAATTTAGTGCTGAGGTACTCCTCGGGAGACGTTTGGGCCTTGTGTTATACTCCCAGAGAACCTGTGTCTGAGGGGCATTGTCTCCCTGGGCCTTGGCAGAAGCATTTCAGCAGTGGCCCCTGGCACTTAATGGTGGCTAATTATTGTGCTGGTGTATGTAGTCAGTGTACTTGACATGGTCCCTGACATGCATCTGGGACTTGGGTGTGGGGCCAAAGTAAATACGTGGTGACTCTGGGCAGGGTTGTGGGGCTTGCTTCTGACCAAATGTATTTCCATGCTTGCTTACAGCATTTATATCCTGCCTTTCTGTGCAATCAAGGCCACCAAGGGGGCTTACTTAAGGTGTTCTCCCACGTACCACAACCCCGCTGAGGACTGCTGTGCACACACCATGACTCATGGTAGCCCCACAGCCACAATACTTTTGGGGCAGCTCCGGACAGGGTTCTTGGGCTTGCTTCTGGGCCAACACAGTCGCAAAGCGGTCCTCGGCAGATACTTGTCATTCGTGTGCATGCAAATCCCAGACACCGCTGGAAGTACACCTCACAACCGTGCCCGAGTACCGTGACCCAGAACAGAGTCTTGCGTATACAGTACAGTCCTGGGTAGACTTTTGAAGCTTTTTTAAATTCTTGGGCTTTTTATTGTTAGGCTGCTGTACATGGCTCTACTTTGGGTAACTGTACTTGAGATGTCAGGGCTGCTGTGGCACAAGTGGGTAAGAGGCTGAACTGCAGACCGGAAGGTCAGTAGTTCAGCAGTTGGAGACCCGAGTGCTGCATGATGGAGTGAGCTCCTGTCTCTGGCCCCAGCTCCTGCCAACCTAGTATTTTGAAAGCAAGAAATTGCAAGTGGATAAATAGGTACCGCTTCATTGGGAAGGTGTCAGGTTCCCTGTCATGTTTGCTTCCTTGTCTCAGTCCCTTTTTCAGATCCCGGCGGGAGAGCGGCATCGGCTTCCTTCCCTCACCATTCCCCCCCCCTCCTCCCCCCCTCCTTTTTGGCGTGAACTCATCTGTTTTCCTAGACTTCAGTTATCTTTGTTGCCGCACTTGTAACCTTGGGCAACTGGGCTTTCTGCTTTTCCAGGTGTCTTTTGCGTAGCAATGCATGTAGATTACACACAGGGCCAGGGAGGGGAATTACGCTCAGTTTACGCGCCTTTTTCTCTGAGAAAGTAATGGTAGCACATTTTGGCACTTGATATTTTTATTCTGATTGGTACCTGACCTTTTGGTATCACTAACAACGCAAATGTTTCCTGAAAGACCATTAAGAAATAAAGACTTTGTTTTGCAATACAAGGCCTGGCTTATTGGATCTCATCAAAAGTCTCACAGATTGTTAGTGATCCTTCCATTCGGGAAGGAGTGAATCCCATACCTGGATATGTCAGATGATGGGTCCCTCGTTCCTACCTCAACCCCCAAAACACCGGTATCCACCGCACCTGTGGAGCCGGTGACCACGAACTATGATTCTTATGCTCCCCTCAGTTGGGGGGGAGCCACGGGTGGTGCAGTTCCCCTGCCAAGGTATTCCTGGTCAATTTTTGGTGGGGGTACCCTGGAGTCCTGGGTCCATGACAGATGGGGATCACGCGTGCGGTTCTCAGATGAGGAAAGGGACTCCTGGAGATTGAGCCTGGTTCCGGACGAACGGGACCCCCTTCGGCCATCGGAGAGAGGTACGGATGACCTCTGGCAGCAAATGGACCGGAGATTTGATGAGATGCACGACCGGCTGGCGATCGAGCTTCGCAAGGCGCTTCTCGAGATGCAACAGGCCATGCTGGGAGCAGCTGCGGGAGCAATCCCTCCAGCAGGGGATGGAGGGGATGGAGGAGTGCCGGCTCAGCCGCAGGATGGTGGAGTGGGGCCTGCGCAGCAACCACCCGTGGGCCCACAGCAGCCACTAGCGGTTCCAGCACAGCCACCTCCATGTCCCGTGGACCGGTTGTACCGGCAGCCTCCTAATGATCCCTTGACAGCTACGTTTGATGGAGATCCCGACAAGCTCCGATTTTTCATCATCAAGATTGAGTGGTTTTGGGGGACTTGGGGCCACCTTTACCCTACCGAACGTGAGAGGGTAGGCTACATTGGCTCGAAGCTGCGGGACACTGCAAGTGACTGGTATGTAAGTCTGCACAATCCCCCGGGTCCCGAATTGAGATCAGTAAATGACTTTATGTGGGCCCTCCGGCAGCACTACAAGGATTCCTTGGGGGAGGAGAAAGCCAGGAATCAGCTGCGGAAGCTGGTTCAGGGCCGATCCTCTGTAAGGGAGTACACTGCCCAATTCCGTAGAATAGCTGCGAAGGTGCAGGGTTGGGGTCAAGATCTCTTCATCGAGAAGTACCAGGAGGGGCTGAACCGCGAAATATACAAGACTGTGTTGAGAAATGATCGGCCTGGCTCATTGGCGGCTTGGATGAGAGTGGCAGCCAATGTGGAGGAGAGATTCACGCTGATGAAGTTGAGTTCACCGGCCTCCCACTCCGCCGCTAAAGCTACACCGAAATCCAAGTTTAAAACCGCCACTCAAGAGCACCGAGATGCCCGTTATAAGCAAGGGTTGTGCATGCGATGCGGGGAGAGTGGGCACTTCACATCCTCCTGTCCCCTGGGGGCCCCGAAAGCTTTGAAGACTCCCCTGCCGACTCCTGGAGAAATACCGCGACCACCCAAAGGAGCTTTCAAACCCCAGGCATTACAGCTGGAAGGGGCACCGAACGAGGGCGAGAGTGCAACGCTGGAGGCTGTGGCCACTCAGCCGTCGGGAAACTTCCCAGACCTGCAGTAGGAGGCGCAGAGCTGCAGGTCCCCCCTCCGGCCGCGCCACCAACGGTGAGCAGTCCCGGGCCTTTGCTCTATATGGTTGTGATTGTTATTGCTCCTGGAAGTGGCACCCAGGTCAGGGTGTGAGCCCTTATCGACTCAGGGTGTGCCAGAGACTTGATTAGCCCCTTGGTGGTAGAGGGGTTGGGACCCAAAGTTAACACGCTGAGGGAGCCTCTGCGATTTACTCAAATGGATGGGTCTGAAATGAAAGAGGCTTGCATAGCAGAGACTGAGCCTTTGATTGTGGGTACAGGGGATCACTGGGAACAGAGAGCCTTTGTCATCACCCCTCACGCCCAATTCCCCATGGTGTTGGGAAGTCCATGGTTGGGAGCCCATGATCCTTATATCAAGTGGAGTGAGGGGGAAATCACATGGGTCAATCCTAAATGCACACAGCATGATTGGAATTCTGGCTGGGGTTCGGGACCTCCCTCCACCCCCTTCGCTTGCTTGGTCTCAGAGGACTTAAACAAAATTCCTCCGGAGTACCGAGACCTGGCTAAAGTATTCAGTGAAACAGAGGCAGATGAACTTCCCCCCCATAGACTCACTGATTGTGCCATAGAACTGTTACCTGGGGAGAAGCTGCCAAAGGCAAAGTTATATTCTATGAGTCCCACGAAGAGAAGAACTGCGGAAGTTTTTGGATAAAAACTTAGAACGGGGTTTCATTCGCCCAGCGAAATCCCCCTTTACCGCTCCTGTTCTTTTCCGAAAAAAGGATGGTGGTTTACGGCTTTGCACAGACTATAGGGGGCTGAATGCTGTTTCCACCTCCAATGCTTACCCCTTGCCCCTGATAAAAGACTTGCTGGCAAAGGGAAAGATTTTTTCCAAACTGGATTTACGAAAAGCCTATTTCCGAGTGCGCATTAAGGAGGGGGATGAATATAAGACTGCCTTTAATACCCCCCTGGGCAGTTTGAATACCTGGTTATGCCCTTCGGATTGGCTGGAGCTCCTGGAGTTTTTATGAGTCTAATTAATGAGGTGTTGCACAAGCATTTATTTAAGGGGGTCCTTTGTTATCTAGATGATATCATTGTTTATTCCCAAGATAAACCTTCCCACGTTAAATTAATGAGAGAAGTGTTATGCACCCTCATGGAGCATAAGCTGTTTGCCAAACTGTCAAAATGCGAGTTCCATTGTACCGAAATTGACTTTTTGGGGTACTGCATCTCTCCTAGGGGCTTGGAGATAGACCCTGCCAAAGTGGACGCGGTAATAACATGGGAAGCCCCTCATACATGCAAACAACTTCAGGGCCTATTAGGATTTTGCAACTTTTACAGAACATTCCTAAAAGACTTTGCTACAGTCACCCTACCCCTAACCGATCTATTGAAAGGGAAGGGTCCTGGGGGTGGGGGTGGGGTGTTGTTTCATTCATGTAGTGAAGGATGCTGTAAAATACTGTGCACACTTTCTCATTTGCAGACATTCTCCAGCACCAAGAGCTCTTCTTAAAAGAGGTGAAAATGTGTCACTTGGCATTAAAAATGTTTTGCTCCAGAAAAGAGAAAGAAAGAAAGAAAGAAAGAAAGAAAGAAAGAAAGAAAGAAAGAAAGAAAGAAAGGGAAGGGTCCTGAGGCTGGTAAGCCGGGTGAGCGGCTGAACTGGTCATTTGACTGTCAGGCAGCCTTTGAAAAGCTTAAGAGGCTTTTTACTTCAGAGCCCATCCTGGCACACCCCGATGAGACTAAAGAATTTATAGTACATGTTGATGCTTCTGATGTGGCTATGGGGGGAGCGATCCTGCAAAAGGGGAAGGATGGGAAGCTGCATCCTTTAGCGTATGTCTCTAAGAAATTCAATGAGACTGAAAGACACTGGTTGGTGTGGGACAAAGAGGCAGCCGCAATTCACTTAGCTTTGTCCACCTGGAGACATTGACTGGAGGGGGCGCAGACGCCGTTTGAAATCTGGACTGATCATAAAAACCTGGAGGCGCTGCATACTCGTAGAACTCTAAACGCTAAACAACTCCGGTGGGCTGATTTCTTTTCCAAGTTTAATTTCAAACTGCGCCATTTCCCTGGGACATCTAATCCCCTAGCAGACGCGTTGTCCAGGCTCTCCCAGCATGAATCTAAGAGAGAAGAAGTGTTCGATTCCATGTTTTCGCCTGAACAACTTAGTGGGGCTGTTGTCACCCAAAGCCAAAAGCAGCAGTCCGCCCCGGCTCCTTCCTCTGAATGGATTACAAAATGCACTATGGAGTATTCCCCGCAGGATCGGGATGAATGGAGTGGGGAGGAGGGCTTGGAACTTAAACCGGATGGGTGCTGGTATAAAGGCTCAAAGTTGGCAATACCCAATTCTCTTTGACTGTCTATTTTGAATGCTTGCCATGAGTCTAAGCTTTCTGGACATTTTGGATATCTGAAAACATTGAACTTGTTTCAAAGACAGTTTTGGTGGCCGCAAATGCGGAAACTTCTTGCCAAACCTGCTTGATGTGCAAGAAACGAGGGGGGAAACCTCCAGGTCTCTCACAACCCCTTCCCACCCCCTCCCGGCCTTGGGAGGTCATTTCTATGGACTTCATTACTAATTTACCTCCCAGCAAAGGGAGAACTGTAATTTGGGTGGTAGTGGATTTATTTTCCAAGCAGGCACACTTTGTCCCATTTAAGCAATTGCCTACAGCTAAGGGTCTAGCTAAAGTATTTTTTAATCACGTGGTGAGACTTCATTCTTTTCCTAGACATGTAGTCTCCGATAGGGGGTGTCAGTTCGTTGCCAATTTTTGGCGGGAGCTTTTAAAGACCATGGACATTGAACCCGCACTCAGTTCTACTTATCACCCAGAGACTGATGAACAATCCGAACGAACTAATCAGATCTTAGAACAATTTTTGCTGTGTTACTCTAACTACCACCAAGATAACTGGGTGGATTTGCTCCCTTTTGCTGAATATAGCTACAATAATTCAGTGCATTCTTCCATGGGGGTGTCCCCTTTTCTGGCAGTGGGGGGGTATGAAGGTAATCCATTGCCAAATGTCATACCCCCTAAATACACTCCACCTTCTCCATTTGAATCGTGGTGGACTAATCTACAGGAATCCTGGCCCCTCATAGCCAAGACACTGGATAGGGCTAAAGCGGATTACAAAAAATATGCGGACCAGAATAGGGCTCCTGGTTGGGAATTGGAGCCCAGGGACTCTGTTTATGTGTCCACAAAAAACATTCGGGGCTTACAGCTGAGTCGAAAATTGGGATGGAAATACGTCGGTCCTTTCAAAGTCCTGCGCAAAATTTCTCCTGTGTCTTTTGAACTTGAAATGCGTAAATCACTGAACTCTGTTCATCCTGTTTTCCATTACAGCTTGCTGAAGAAAAGCCCTGGGCTGAACTCCTGGCGTCCGGAGATTCCAGTTCCTCCTCCTCTGATGAAGGAGGGGGAGCCGCATTTTGAGATTTCCAGCATTTTGGACTCTAAAGTCAAACGGGGGCAGTTGTTTTACCTTGTAAACTGGGTGGATTTCGGTCCTGAGTGTAATAAGTGGGTGGATGGTGATCATGTTCATGCCCCTCGTTTGATTCGTGTCTTCCATAAATGTTTTCCTTCTTTCTTTTTTTTTAAATACAATTTTTTATTTATTATTATTTCTTTTGTCTGTTACATCAAATATTTATAGTTATTTACATTTATCCCCCTTCAATACCCTCCCTCCCTCCCTCCCTCTCTTTTAATCATAGTTTTTTCACCCCAGCCATGGACACAAAGTCTTAATCTTCCACTGAATGTCTTTCTTTCTTTCTTTCAATATCCAGTCTAGGTAGGTCTTCCATCTGGTCTTGATTTCCGTGGATTTTTCTTCCCATGATATTCCTTTGTTGATTGTCTGTATAAAGTCAAACAAATAGTTGTGCCAGATTTCTATTGTCCATTTACTTTTGTCTTTCCAACCCAGAGCAATGACCGCCTTTCCCGCCAGTATCATAGCCTTTTGATTAGACCTATCCAATTTTGATTAGACCTATCCAATAACGGGCTTCCCGTTGTACTTAACATCATTAGATTAAAGTCTATAGTTAGTGTTATATTGCATACTTTTCTGATAATTTCAATAATTTCCCCCCAAAAGGTCTTTACTTCTACACATTCCCACCACATGTGTGCATACCAACCCTTAGAGTGGTTACAGTGCCAGCACAGGGAACTCAATCCTGGAAACATATTAGCTAGCTGTGCTGGTGTCTTGTACCATTTTGTGAGGAATTTGTATTCAAGTTCTTTATATCTGGTTACCTTAATTTCTTCTATTCCTTTCATAATTTTTTCAGCCAACCTCTCTGTTATCTGACCTTCATGGCACCATCTCTTTTGTAAATAGTCTATTATTTTATTTTTATTTATCATCTTTCTATATATTTTCCCTACCAGTCCCTTTTTTTGCTTAGCCATTTCTTTGTATATTTCTTCCATTGGTGCGTCTGTCCAGAGGTCTTCCTTTTCACTGATCTTTTTAACTGACTTATATAGCCCTGCTATTTTTAACCAATAATGTTTACCTATCTCTTCTGTTATTTCCTGTAAGGGTTTTAAATTTCCACCACTAAACATATCACCCACTCTATAATAGCCTTTATTTTTTAGCATTTCCCACCATTTAATTTCTTGTATTTCCTTGTGGATAGTTTCAAGGGGTGCCCATCTTGAGACTTTCCCTAACCAGAAGGGTTGCCGTTTCTTCCAAATTTCTAATGATACTCTTCTAGGGCCTATTGTTAGTTTTAAGTCTTTTGTTGTTACTATAGAAAAGATCCCAAATCTACCTATATCACTGTTAATTTCGTTCTCAAATTTAACCCATTTCTGTACGTTTTCCTCACCTATTTCCAATACTGGTTTTAGTTGAAAGGCTTCATAATAGTTGTTTAAATCCGGGATTCCCCATCCTAATTCTGATTTGTGGCTATATGTTATTCTCTTATGAAACCTACATTTTTTACTGTTAAATATCCACTCTTTTAGTACTCTGTTCCATTGTTCAATTTTTTTTCCCATCGGTCCCAGGGGCAGTGTTTGAAATAGGTACGTTAACTTGGGTACCCAGAACATTTTAACACTTCTTATTCTATTTAGTATCCCTAGTGTTTTATATTTCCATCTTTTCATGTCCCTCTCTATTTTTTTCCATATTTTTTCATAATTATCCTTTATCATTTTGTCAGTATTTTTTTGCAAAACTATGCCTAAGTATTTAAGTTTCTTAACCCCCATTCCTATGTTCGTGCTCCTATTTATCTCCTGCCTTTCTTCTCTATTTACATTAAGGTATAGGATTTCTGATTTTGCCATGTTAACTCGTAGCCCTGAACACTTTTCAAAGTCTTCTAGAATGATCTTAACCTCTTTGACCCCTTCCTTAGGGTTTGTCATGATTACTATGATGTCATCAGCAAATAAATTGAGCTTCATTTCTTCATTACCCATCTTATATCCTTCTATTCTTCCCGGATTTCTAATCCGTTCTGCTAGTTGTTCTATTGCTATTATGAATATAAGTGGAGATAGTGGGCAGCCTTGTCTAACTCCTCCTTGTATGGGAAATGCTTGTGAGTGTTCATTGTTTACTCGTACTTTCGCATTCCCTCCTTTGTATAACTCCTGAACTGCTTGTAAGAACCCTTTCTCTACCCCTATTTTCTTCATTATTTGCCATAAATATTCATGTGAGAGAGTGTCAAAAGCTTTGTACACATCCAATTTTAGTAATCCTTTTTTCTTTTGTTGGCCATGGTATAAGACATTTAAAATGTTTCTAATAGGAGGTGCTATATTTCTGCCTTTAATGAACCCATATTGATCCTCTTTTATAATTGTTGGAATAGCTTTCTTTAGTCTATTTGCCAGTATTTTAGCGAAAATCTTATAATCTTGGTTTAGGAGACTTATAGGTCTGTACGAACCTACTTCTTGTGGATCCTTCTGAGGTTTTAATATCAATATTATTTCTGTTTCCTTCCAAGTATCAGGGACCTTTTTCCCTTTCAGAATTTCATTGAATAGTGCATGCAGTTCGGGTGTTATAATCTCTATCATTTCTTTGTAGAATTCACTTGTGAAACCATCTAGCCCTGGTGATTTGCCTTTTTTAAGTTCTTTTATTACGTCCCTTATTTCCTGAGTTGTAATCTCACCCCCTAGTACATCTTTCCCTTCTTTCTCCAAGAGTAAGCTAGATGTCTCCTGGAATTCTATTGTGGTCTTTTTCTTATATAAATTTTTATAGAAGTTCTCAAAGGCCTTAGTAATTTCCTTGGGTCATTGTGTTATGTTATTGTTAATTTTTATACTTCTAACCATCTGTTTTGCTTTTTTAATCTTCAAATAATTTGCCAATCTTTTCGCTGAGTTGATGCTATTCCTCTGGAAGTCATTCCTTACCATTATTTCCTTTTTCCAAAGTGTTGCTGTATCTAATGCTGCCAACTGTTTTTGTATCTCTTTGATTTTGTTCTGTAAACTAAGGCTATATTTTTCCATTATTTCCCTTTGTAACTTCTCTAGTTCCTGGATTTTGGTTTGTCTTTTTTTATACCATTCTCTTTTTATGCTCTTTTCTTTCTTTATACAATGACCCCTTATTACCGCTTTAGCAGCATCCCATAATATATTAGTGGGCACCGTACCTCTATTTTCCTTAAAGTATAGTTTTATCTGTGTCATCATATATTCCCTGTCCTCTTCTTTTGCCATTATTAAATTATTATATCTCCAGGTATAATAATTTGTCATGGGTAGTTTTAGTTCCAGATCAATACTTATAGGGGCATGGTCTGATATCCAGATTGGAAAGGTTGTAATCTCTTTTACAGACATTTTTTTTCCAGGATTATATAATCTATGCATGACGCCGTTTTATGTCTACTGGATATATGTGTAGGTCTAGGTCTTGTACCTGTAAACTCATGTGCTTCTTTCAGACCCCATTCTCCTAGCTTAATACTTTTATTCTTTGTTATATCAATATTTAGATCACCTGCTACGATTAATTCTCCCTCTGAGAACTGTTGGGTTTTCTTAAAGACCTTAGTTAGAAATTTCTTTTGCTTTTTATTTGGTGCATAGATATTCACTATAGTTACTCGTTTGCCTTCCAATTTAAACTTAATTAATAGGTATCTGCCCTCCTTATCTGCTAACTTTTCTATCTCCTCCACTTTAAGGTTCTTATGAATCAAGGTTGCCACTCCCCTGGCTTTGGAATTCCCTCTTGCTTCTGCTAAAACCTGCCACTTCGGGTCTTTTATTAATGGCTTTCTATCTTTTTTGTGTGTGTGTGTCTCCTGTAGACACATCAGATCTATCTTTTGTTCTCTGGCCATTTTAGTTAATCTGAATCTCTTAAGGTTTGATGTTAGACCATTTACATTCAGTGAAAGTACTCTTAAAGACCTATCCATTTTCTTTGTTTTTGTTGATCTTAGGCCTCCCTGGCTGTGGGTACTTTGCTTTATTTATTAAGAGAAGCCCTCCCCCCTCCCTTCCCCTGTGGATAAGACATATGCTTGGATGAAGACATCATCCCGTCTTTCCACCTTCCAGAGTGTATGCACCCCAGACCTCCCCTTCCTTCTTATTCCTAAAGTTAGCTCATTAAACTTTTAAATACTTCCCTTTAAATGATATCTTCATGAGAGTCCGTCCTCCGCCTTTTGTCTTGTCTTGATGAAGTTCCTTCACCCGGTTCGTCTGCATCCTCCCTGGCTTCTTCCTCTCTCTGGTCTGTCAGGTCCTCTGTGTCGATACCCAGTTGTCTGCAGAGTTCTCTTGCTTCCTTGGGGTTTCGTGCTAACAACCTCTTGCCTTCTTTGAATATTATTGAAGCTGGATACCCCCATGAGAACTTGATATTGTTATCATATAATTTTTGCCCAAAGGGCCTCATTTGGTTTTTCTTCGTAATAGTTTCTTGGCAAAAGTCCTCTCTCACCCAGACCTTTTTCCCCCTGAAGGCCAGGTCCTTCTTTTTCTTCAAGGTCTTAAAAACTTCCTGCTGTAACTTTTCTCTTGTAAATTTGATTATTACATCTCGTGGGGCTCCTCCTTCCTTTCTCCTTTGCAATCTATGGGCCCTCTCAATTTCGTGGGGCTGCACTTTAACTCCATTTTGTTCTATCCATTCTGTAAGAGTTCCTTCAAAAAGCTTATTATTTATCTCTTCAGAGATCCCTGCCAGGATAAGGTTTCCTCTCCTATTCCAGTCTGATAACTCTGTGAGCTGGGTAGTTAACTGTTCTATCTTCTGCTTGTTACGTGACGCCAGCTGAATAGCAGCGTGTGCTGTCTGTTTTATTTCTTTCACTTCGGCTGCCGATTCTGAAACGGCCTCTTTTACTGTCCTAATTTCAGCTTTTATCTGTTCCTGAGAAGTTATCATAATATTTTGGAATGCAGACAGTTGCTCAGAAAGTTCCTTTATTGCAGGGGTGGCCAACCTTGCTTAACGTAAGAGCCACATAGAATAAATGTAAGAGCCACATAGAGATGTCTGAGAGCCGCAAGACAGGAACAAATATCACACAAACGTTTTTATTTTTAAAAATATGCAAATTTGCTTTTTATTAACGTTAAATGGGACTGCCAAAAATAAAAACAAACGAGGAAAACCAGTTATAAGAAAGAGAGAGAGAGAAACTAGGAAAGCAAATAGATGGGAGGGAGGAGGGAGGGAAGGAAGGAAGGGAGAAAGAGAGAAAAAGCATGCCTCCCCTTTGCTTCCCCAGCCGCCCTGCCAGGAGCCACACAATATGTGTGAAAGAGCCGCATGTGGCTCCCGAGCCACAGGTTGGCCACCCCTGCTTTATTGTTTTGGCCATTACTCTCGCTATCTTCCGGAGCGTCAGATAAGGACTGTGAGTTTAGCCTGGGCGTTGCCTCCTTAACACAGCAATAAATAAATGCTTTCTTACCCTCTGAGGTCTCAAAGAGGAATTCCTGTATTCTCCAGAGGTTTGTACGTCAAATTCTTCTTTTAATTATCCTTGCAGATGGACTAATTACATTCTTTTTGAGCTTTTAAGATAATGTTTCTAAGGAGAGGTCGGGCAAACAACCGGCTTCTTCAGCGCATGCGTACAATCTCCAAACGTTTTCCTTCTAAACCGGGTGGGGGGTGATTTTGGGAGGGGCAGGATGTCAGGTTCCCTGTCATGTTTGCTTTCTTGTCTCAGTCCCTTTTTCAGATCCCGGTGGGAGAGCGGCATCGGCTTCCCTCCCTCACCGTTTCCCCCCCTGCCTCCCCCCTCCTCCTTTTCGGCGTGAACTCATCTGTTTTGCTAGACTTCAGTTATCTCTGTTGCTGCACTTGTAACCTTGGGCAACTGGGCTTTCTGCTTTTCCAGGTGTCTTTTGCGTGGGAATGCATGTAGATTACACACAGGGTTGGGGAGGGGAATTACGCTCAGTTTACGCACCTTTTTCTCTGAGAAAGTAACGGTAGCACATTTTGGCATATGATATTTTTATTCTGATTGGTACCTGACCTTTTACTTCTGTTTGAATACAGTATATCAGTTCTTCACCTTCTGTATGTGGTATCACTAACAACGCAAGTGTTTCCTGAAAGACCATTAAGAAATAAAGACTTTGTTTTGCAATACAAGGCCTGGCTTATTGGATCTCATCAGAAGTCTCACAGAAGGTAACAGCGTACTGTGTGCCTCGGCATCTAGTCATGCCGGCCACATGAACATGGAAACATCTTTGGACAGCGCTGGCTCTTCAGCTTGGAAACGGAGATGAGCACTGCCCCCCTAGAGTCATATTCGACTGGCTTCCAAGCAAGGGAAACCTTTGCCTTTAGTTGAAATGCCCTTCTGTGCATGAATAGGGTAAGCAGAGGATGGCCCTGCAGGGACTGTGGCTCAGGAGTTAGGGCTGTGAGGTGGTCCTTGGCAAATATTTGCAGTTTATTATTGAGCTGGTGGCTGTGGCTCCCTTTCAGGTTAGTATCCTTGATGTCCCTTCCGGTGTACTTAGTGTACTTGCCGGGCAGTCTTTCACATGGGTGTGTACAGCGTACTTCAGGGCATAGGTGTGGCAGTTGCTTCTTAGTCAGTGTTCTGTGTGGTCTCTGTTGTTGTTTGCTAGTTAACATACTTGTGAGGTGGTCCTGGACAATACTCCCTCTAAGCTGTGTAGTCTTGTGAGCAAAAATTCTACTTTGTGAGCTACTGGCCTTAAAGTTGTGAGTGAGCGATTTGGCTCCTGCATAATTTACTTTGCTCTGGAGCCATCCTTCCTGAGCTAAGACAAAAAGGTGAGAGCCGGAGGCTAAACAACTGTGAGCTAGCTGTGAGAATGGGCCAAGAGATATAGTCCACAACAGGTCTCCTTTAGTAGAAAGTACTTTATTTGTAGAAAAGATCATGTTGGTCAAACACTTTTCCTGTTAGTAATGCCCAAGCCTAGCAATGCCATTACAATTATACTTGATATGAAATATGGCCTGCCTACCATCTACCAATCAATAGAGAGAATTACTGGCACCCAAATACACTGGCCCAATGTTCCCAAGGAAAGCGCAGCAAAATAGGTTCTCAGGAAAAAATGTTGTTGAGGATTTTTGGAGAAAATGTTCCCAGAGGAAACGAAGCAAAAGAAACAACACCTGTGATTCATGTAACACATAACAGGAGGCTCTCCTGTTCAAGTTCATTAGCCAAGGAATAGCCCCAAGAGATAAGAAGGGAAGGAGAGCAAATGAGTAATGAGCATGTGCAAAGCGAAGCAGGCAAGCAAGACTCGCATTCCAAAGGTGGGAGTTGGGCATAGGCGTCAACTACGGGGGGGCTCGAGGGCTCGAGCCTCCCCCGAAATTTCCCGGGGGGGGCTCAGCCACCCCCGGGAAAATGGAGCGCCCGCCGGGTTCTTACACCCTTGCCTCCCTGAGTGCTCCCTTGCCTTACATCCGATCCTCCCCGCGGGTTCCTACACCCTTGCCTCCCTGAGTGCCCCCGCTCAAGTGGACCCCTTTCTCCCCCTCAACGGCGCGCCCCTCTTCCCATACACAAGCGCCTCGCCGAGGCGAGGCGAGGGAAGGAGCGCGCGGCGGGAAAGGGGGGGGGCGAGGCGAAGCCGCCGCCCGGCAGAGGAGACAGGACGCGCCCGCACGTCGCCACGTCCACCGGCCCTCTCGCCCCGGCTCAGCAGCTGTAGCAGCAACCACGGAGGTGGCGACGGCCCGGCATGATGGACGGAAAGGGGCGCTGCCTGCCCGCCTGCCTGAACCGCCAGCTGCCCGGCCAGCCGCCTTTACGCGGCTAGCTGCAGCCGCCGGAGCACTTGCGCCTCGCCGGTCGGCAGCAGCAGCAGCCGAGCCGCGCGTTCTGTGGCCCTGCGGTCAGCCAGGCGACGGGAGGAAGGCGGGGATCGGCCCCAGGACGCGTCCGCCTGTGCCCAGTGGCTCTTCCCGGCTCGGAGTCGGCCTGACGGGCCGGTCCATCCCAGGGCTGTTCCTCCGGCCTCCGAGAAGGCAGAGGGCCGCGTCGCTAGACGCAGAGAAGGCGGCACGCCCTGCCTGAGGAAGCGGACGCTGCCGCCAGGAGATGCCGTTGGAACAGAGCACAGGCGCCTGGGAGGGAGCGCGGCTAAGAACGGGCAGCCAGTTCTGTAGGAGAGGGAGGTGGGTAGCGTGTGTGTGTGTGTTATTTCATGGGAAACCCCTTCCCCGCATTCCCGGGCGGGCATTTCATCAGGCACTCTAAACCATTGGAAAAGATATTGCTGGAGGCTGATGGGTACAGGTTCAATCTGGAGGATCTCGGTAGTGATGGAGAAGGCGCATGGAACACCTCCCTCATAAGGAGGTCTGAGGTGGTCCAAAAGGTTGCATTGGTCCAAAGGAAAATCCAAAAATATCTACATAATGCCTGCTATTGTGCGTGTAAAGCGCCCTCAAGACCCAACCAGCTTAAAGTGAACCTAGCAAGAGGCTTTCCAGGCAATAGAGAGGCAGAGATGGTTTGCCACCGACTTCCTCTGAAGAATCTTCCTTGGTGGTCTCCCTTCCAAGTACTGACCCTGCTTAACTTTGGAGCTGTGATGAGATTAGGCTATATACCATGCCACCTTCCCTCCCAACGGTTGGGAGGGCGTCGATTTTGCTTTTCGTCGAGTGCGGTTGACTTCTGGATTGTCTTCGAGGAAACTGGATCTGCTGGCCGGGGGGCGGGGGAAAAGCGGCGGGGACATGGTTACAACCGGGTACCATTGCCCCCCTCCTTTAATAACTTCCTTGACCCGTCCCTCCCCTGCAGCGTCGGGGGGAAGTGCGCCGCCATGCCCGCTGGCTCTGCGACCGCCCCAAGCAGGCGGTAAGAAACCGGGTCTGCCAGCCGGGGCACGGGGGAAAAGCGGCAGGGACATGGTCCCATGCGCGCGTGCGCGCTTTGCGCGCGCGCACAAAACAGCCCCCGCCCCCCCCGGGGATTTACAAAGTCTACGCCCCTGGAGTTGGGATACCAATGCTATCTCCCAGGCGGGACCTAAAGGGGTTGAAAGAAACCTTGGAACACAAAACAGTGTTATGAGATTATAACCTGAGGATAAAACAGCCAGTACTGATACATGTAACTCAGCCATACATTGATCATACCCACGCCTATGGCAGTGCTAACTGACACCAGCTCATACTAACTCAGCTTAGCAGGAACCCTGGTCCTGGGCAGATGCCTGTTGCTGACTTCTGGGTGGGTGTCCCTGTTTGGGTGGCTCTGGGCAGGTTTACTTAGGAATCTGCTACACTAGCTTTCTTCTGGTACATCATGCAGTGTTGCGGTGAAGGATGTGCCCTCTGGACATGTTTAGGTTCTTAGTAGATTTCAAGGTTTAGGTCTCCTTGGTTCTCTGCTGCCTTCCTTGTTTTGTTCCCAGGTATTTGTCAAGCATGTCACTGAAAGGAGGACTGTTCACCTGCAATGATCATAAATACTGGAGGCTGGTTTTGAACGCTTACTGGGAAGTGCTGGCAGCCAAAGGAAAGAAGCAGAAGGAACTTGTCGCCTTGGATAAATGGTAAATCCCTTGTATTCTGAGTTGGCACCATTTTAAGGCAGCTGTTTTTTCCCCTTACAAACAGTATCTTTCAAGCAGTCTATACCCTGCTCTTCTGCTTGTAGCATCCTGGAAAGTTGTATTTGGAAATAAAATTGCTAAATATAAAAAGGAAAAGGAAATAAAACTGCAGTGGCAGTGCTTTAAAAGAACAGCCAGCAGTGTAGTAGCCCTAAAGAGCATCCCCATCTAGTCCAGCATCCTTTTTCTCACCATGGTGAACCAGATGCCTCTGGAAGGTGCAAAGCAGTGGCACAGAACCTGTGGCCCTCCTCCTCCCCATGCTAGCCCCTTGGCAAGTGGCGTTTAAAGGTGCCTGCCGCTGAATGTGGCAGTTCCTTGGCTCAGTGCTCGAGCATGTGTGAGTTACTTCCCAGCATCTCTGTTTAAAAGATTCAGGTAGCAGGCTACGTGAGAGAACCTCTGTCTGAAGAAGGAGGAGGAGAAGGAAGAAGAAGAGATTGGATTTATACCCCGCCCTTCACTACCCAAAGGAGTTTCAGAACGGCTTACAAACTCCTTTTCCCTCCCCTCCCCTCCCCACAACAGTGTGGTAGGTGGGGCTGAGAGAGCTCTGATAGAAACTGCTCTTTCAAGAACAGCTCTGAAAGAACTTGTGACTGACCCAAGGTCATACCAGCAGCTGCATGTAGATAAGTGGGGAATCAAACCTGAATGTTTCAGATCAGAGTCCTCCACTCTTAACTACTACACCAAACTGAAGGAGAAGGAGGATGACGAAGGCAATGATGACGATGGCTATATTGTGATGCCCCAGACATCATGTTTGTGATGGGACAACCAGAGCTGTGTGAGGTGTTCCAAATGTCTATTCAAGGACACATCTATTCAAGGACACTGTAATATGGGCTGGTTTTTTTAAAGTTTTTGATCCCTTTTCAGATACAGCAAATCTCTTATCACCATGGCTGCACACTATGTCGACAATTTCATTGCTCCCAGATCTCTTTCCTGATCAATTCCTGTCAGGTCAGGCACCAATCATTGTTGGTCAGGTCAGGCACCAATCAGCTTGTTTCTTCAACTGTTTTTGTCCCTTTCACCCAGTCTGAAGATACCATCCTGGTGTTTTTATTATCCTGAGAATGATAATGTTGATTTCAAACTTCTCTACTTCACTGCTTACCCTCAATTCTGTAGTTGATTAGATCTGATTAAAAACTGTATATCTAATTCTCAACACGGGCCCCCTGTGTGCAGATACTTATTTCTGCAGATTTGGGGGCACACGGAGGGAAAAGAGATGATCTTGCACATGTGGGCCACTCCCCAGGTTTGCAGAAAAATATAAAACCTTTTAAAAATATAAGGGGGAGGTTAAAAACATCCCAAAAGAAAAACAGCATTCACTGCGTCTGTGCAGAGAACACTCAAACTGTTTGCCCGCACCACCCTCCGCCTGGCCTCCCAAACCCCAGCCACCTCCACCAAAGCAGGCCCCCCCATGTCAGGAGGAGACACCACCCTCCATGCCAGTGACCACCCAACAGCCAGTGTTAAAGCCGCCCCCTCTTACCTCCTCCTTTGTCCCACCACGGAAGCCGCTGCCCAGCCGAGGCCAACGTAGCCCACCTCCTGTGTCAGGAGAAGACACCACCCTCTATGCTGGTAACCACCCGGCAGCCAGCACAGACACAGGCGGCCCAAGCACAAAGAGACATCAGCAGAAAGAGCTGGGGGGGGGGGGAGAGTGTGAGAATGCCAAAGGTGGGGGTTGGTGGGAAGGGAGGAAGGGTGGGGGTGTGTGAGTGAATGCCAAAGGGGGGTAGTGGAATGCCAAGGGTGGGGGCTAGGTGGGAAGAGAGCAAGGGCGGGGGCCAGTGAATGCCAAGGGCAGGGAGGTAGTAGAGTTCTAAGGGTGGGTGGGTGGGGGTAGATAGGGAGACCTGCAAAGTTGGGAGTCAGTGTAGTGTCGAGGGAGAGCAGCAAGGGTGGGGGTAGATCAGCAAGAGTGGGGAGTGAGTAGAGTGCCAAGTGTGGGGGGAAGCTGCAAAGGTGGAGTGAGTGAAGTTCTATGGGAAGGAGGTAGGAAGGATTGGGTAGACTGATGGAGAAAAGGTGGGCAGAAGAGATTGGAGTAGATTGACCTTGAGACCCAGAAGCCCTATGAGGAGAGGCTGAGGGACTTGGGAAAGTTTAGTCTGGAAAAGAGGAGGTTGAGGGGGGGACATGTTGGCTCTCTCTAAGTATCTGAAGGGCTGTCACTTAGAGGAGGGCACAGAGCTGTTCCTGTTGGCAGCAGAGGACAGGACTCACAATAATGGGTTTAAGATAATTGCAGAAATGTACTGGCTGGATACTAGGAAAAAACGTTTTGGCAGTCAGAGTTGTGCAACGGTGGAATCAGCTGCCTGGGGAGGTGGTGAGCTCCCCCTCTGTCCCGTCCGAGACGGCCGGGGCTGTTCCCCTCCTCCCGTCGGTCCGCCCACCCGGAACCGTCGGGGATGGCAGTGGACGCCCCGGAACCGACGGAGACGTCAGCAGACGACTCCCCAAGAGCGCCTGACCCTGCGCCGCCCGAGAGTCAGAGAAGGGGCCGCGGCAGGACTCCAGACACGGAGCGGCGGACCCTGAGCGGGCTGGAGAGAGCGGCAGCGACGCGCTGCTTGTCCGCCGCTGGGGCCAGGAAGCGGCCCGGAAACCCGCCCCTGGGGAGATGGGGGCGTCGCAGGCTATGAAGGAGGGCGGGGCAAGGGCGGAAGGGGGGTGGGGCGGGCAGGGGGAGCTCTGGGAAGGTGGCAAGTGGGAATAAAAGGAGGAGGAATGATGACGCCCAGGAGGAAGTGCCGGGAGTGGGAGAGCTGGAGAGAGCAGAGCCAGAGAGAGCCGAGTGAGGCCTGGCATCCTGAAGGCAGGAGGGCGACGCGGGTGGCTTTGAACCCCTTTGAACCAATTCTGAGGCAGAATTCCTCCCTCTTCCCTACCCCACCCCCCTGGGGCTTTCCCCGCCTAAAGGGGCATCACGGCTGCTGGGGTCCGCCTCCGGGGAAGGAGGTGGAGCTTGACAAATCGGTGGAGGATGTGGGCAGGGCCCTCGTGGTAGGGCACCCGCTACCCCGCCTCCCAACCCCTGCAGGCTGGACCACCGCCCGCAGCCCCTTGAGACCCCCAACATTTCAGCCGTCGCTCTCGATACCCGTGCCAGTGGAGCCAGTTCAAGAGGAAGACCCGGCCCCCAAGATGGACTTAACACAATTCGGCCAATGGATGGCCGAACATCAGGCCCAGCTGATTCGAGACCTGGCCCAGCAGCAGCAAACCGCCCAGGCCATGCTCATGAGAGACCTACAGCGGGTACTGATGGCGTAGCCGGCTGGGGCGGCGGCAGCAGTGGGAGCGGCACCGGGAAGAACCCCCTGGCCGGCCCTCGTGAAGCTTGGGCCGGAGGACGATGTGGAAGCCTTTTTGGAGGCGTTTGAAAGGGCGGCCAACGCCGCACAGTGGCCGCAAGCCCAGTGGGCGCATATTTTAGGGCCTTACCTGACGGGAGAGGCACAGGCGGCCCTCAAAGCCTTGGAGAGGGCAGAGGCCGCTGACTATGTGAAAGTAAAGGCAGCCATTCTCGATCGCCTTGAGATAATCCTCGAGACATACCAGCAGCGGTTTCGTAGTATGCAGATACAGGCGTCGGCACGCCCCGGGCAGTCATTGCGGCGCTCCGGGAGTCGGCCACCCGCTGGTTAGCTCCAGCCACAGATGACGCCCGGCGGGTGGTGGAGATGGTCGTTATCGAGCAGCTCTTGCACATCCTACCTACCCGCACCCGCCACTGGCTCACTTGCTGGAGGCCCACAAAGCTCAGTGAGGCACAAGAACTTTCGGAGAACTACCAAGCGGCCGAAGGTCAGGAGCAACCCCCCAAGGTAGAGACGGGCCGGGCCGGGGCGGGGCAGGGGGCAAGAGGCTCCGCAGGAAGTAACACCTCCACCTCCCGTGAGGACCCGGGCCGACCTGGGAGGGCCCGTCCCAACTTCTCCCGGGGTCCCCCGAGTGGGGCGGACTTCCACAACCATTTCTACCCTCCCGCCAGGGGCCGAGCAGGGGAGGCCCCAGGAGGGGGCAACCTCAGCATCCCGGGCCTGCCACCGGGACCAAGCCTGGCATGCCACGGCCCGGAGCTGGGCCCGTGTTACACCTGCGGCCAGTGGGGCCACCTCAAAAGAGACTGCCCACTGATGGAGTGCGACCTGGGCGGAGATGCAGCGATGCAAGCCTCGACAGTGGGACGACGACCTCCGGCATGGGTCCTACCGGTGGCGCTGGGTCGCCGGCGTATGATGGCCTTGTTGGACAGCGGTAGCTCCATCTCGATGGTGTGATCCCACCTCCTACCCCAAGCCCTTCCGGAGTTGCGCACCGCCTCCATTGTGTGTTTCCACAGGCATGAGGAGCACTGCCCGGTCATGATGGCGACCATCACCTATCTCGGTCAACGGTGGGAGCTTCCTGTGGCCCGAGTCTCCAGGCTACCCTACCCAGTCCTCCTGGGATGTGACGCTCCGCATTTCACAGCAGCTTTGCAGGCGGCAGATCCCGGACCTTGGCTTTCTCCATCAGGGAGCCTTGCTCCCGAGGAATTTGCTGTCCCGGCCACTGAAGTCGCCCTTGACCCTACGACTCGGCAGCGCGAGGAAGAGGGCATGGAGGTGCCACTGGAGGTCGGCCCCGGCTGGGGCCACGACCTGTATTCCAAGCTGCCCAAAACCAAGATGAGGCCCTGGCTGGGCTACGGCGGCACGTAGCGGTGAGTGAAGGGCAGGTAGTGGACCCCCAACGGAGTGGCCATCTGCCCCGTGTAGTGCAGGATGGAGGAATGTGGTTCCGGGAGGTGAAAGGGAGGGTCGGGCCCTATAGACAGCTGCTAGTCCCTCAGGGCCATGTCTGCACTGTCATGCAGGCTGTGCATGATCACCCGTGCGCGGGCCACCAAGGTGTTAAAAATACCCTGGCCCGCATCCTGGCCCAGTTCTTTTGGCCCACCATGGCCCGAGACATGAGAGGTTACTGCTGCTCATGCGAGGTTTGTCAAAGATTATCCCGCCATCTGGAGCCTCGCACCCCTCTCTCGCCACTCCCAATTATCCACACACCCTTTGAGAGGGTGGCAATGGATTTTGTGGGGCCCCTGCCCCGGACCCCCCGGGGAGCACGCTATCTCCTGGTCCTTATGGATTATGCCACCCACTTCCCGGAGGCCATTCCCCTGCCCACCTTGAAAAGCGCTGGGGTGGCGCGAGCCCTTATGCGCTTCTTCGCTATGGTCTGCCTTCCCCAAGAGCTCTTAACAGACCGGGGTTCTCCTTTTACGGCACAGCTGATGCGACAGGTATGTAAGGCGCTGCACATCAAGCAGCTGTTTACGTCCGTCCACCACCCACAGACGGATGGGCTGGTAGAACGCCTCAACCAGACCTTGAAGGTGATGATTCACAAGATGGCCTATGACCGCCCCCATTCATGGGATCTCTATGTGGACCCTCTCTTGTTGGCGCTCCAGGAGACCCCCCAAGCCTCGACGGGGTTTTCACCTTTTGAGCTACTCTACGGCCGCCAGCCCCCGGGGAATCCTCGGGGTGGTTGAGGGGGACAGGGTGGAGCCGGCGATGGAAGTGGGAGCGACCCCATGTGACTATGTCCGCCAGCTGCAGGAGAGGCTGAAACAGGTGTGGCAGGAAGCCCGGGTGAATCTAGAAAGAGCACAAACCGACCAGAAGCTGCGGTACGACAAAGGGGCTCATCCCAGGGAGTTCCAAGTAGGGGACCACATCCTGCTGTCTGAAGCCGTGATGGCCAATCCCTCCTGGAACCCCTGGCAAGGGCCTTTTTGGATCACCCGCGTCTTAGGGCCCTTGTCCTATGAAGTGCAGTGCGACCCAGAGTCTCGATGCTGCAAACATATACACATCAACGACCTGAAGCTATGGCATCCCTGGGAACCAGCCACGCAAGAAGGGATGCTGGTTGAGAGCCCGGGTGAATTACCCGATGGATCCTTGCCGTGGCGAGCTACCCCGGGTTTAGGCGAGGGGCCGGTCCTGGACGAGGCCCTGTCCTCGAGGACCTCCGCCGACTCCTGGAGGAAAGCCCCCAAGTCTTCTCCACCTGGCCCGGTTACACGCAATTGGCAACCCATCACATCTCGACCCCCCCCCTGGTAAGAGCGTGGAGCCCCTGGCGTCCAGTGCCCCCGAAGTTAAGAGACGTGATATCTCGAGAGGTGGCTGACATGTTACGTTTGGATGTCATCGAGCCCTCCCGCAGTGCCTGGTGGAGTCCTGTGGTCCTGGGTGCCCAAACCCGATCAATCCGTCTGCTTTTGCGTAGACTACCGGGAGGTGAACAAGTTGGCTCAGTTTGACGCATACCCCATGCCACGAGCCGACCTCCTGATAGATCAACTGGGGGAGGCTCGCTTCCTGTCGGCCCTGGACTTAACAAAAGGGTATTGGCAGGTCCCTGTTGCCCCGGAGGACCAGGAGAAGACCGCTTCTGCTACCCCGAAGGGGCTGTTCCAGTTCAAGCACATGCCGTTTGGACTCCATGGGGCGGCCGCTACCTTTCAGCGCCTGGTTGATCGCGTGCTAGCTCAGTGCGGCAGCTTCGCCCGCGCTTACCTGGAGATTATAATCTGCAGTCCAGACTGGTCCTCCCATATAGCCCATCTGCGGCAGGTATTCCGGGCATTCGAGAGCGCGGGTCTGAAGGCCAACCCCAAGAAAAGTCACCTAGGCTTTCAGGAACTAAAATATCTAGGTTATCTGGTAGGGAAAGCACAACTCCATCCCCTGCCGGAGAAGGTGTGCACCCTGGAAGCACAACCCAGACCCCGGACAAAACGACAGTTGCGACGCTTCCTTGGATTCGTGGGGTATTATAGCCGCTTTATACCCAACTTCGCATCCGTTGCAAGCCCGCTTACGGACTGTCTATGCAAAGCACGCCCCAACCGGATCTTCTGGGGCCCCCCAGAGGAGCAAGCGTTTCAGGCGCTTCGCCAAAGTTTGTCTAACTCCCCTGTCCTGCATAACCCCGATTTTCCCCGCCCCTTTGAACTGTATACTGACGCCTCTGGGACAGGCCTGGGGGCCATGTTGGCCCAGGACGTCCAGGGGGCCACCCGTCCCGTTCATTAGCAGGAAACTTCAACCGGCCGAGGTCCGTTATTCCACAGTAGAAAAGGAAGCACTGGCCGTTAAATGGGCCGTGGGGACATTACAGTATTACCTCACAAACAACCTGTTTGAGTTGATCGTTGATCATGCCCCGCTGCTCTGGATGGCCCAGATGAAGGACTCCAATCCCTGCATCCTGCGCTGTATCTCTCACTTCTCCCCTTTTCCTTCACAGTTCGTCACCAGGCCGGAGTCGACCATCGCGTGGCTGATTATCTGCCCCACCTTTTTGAAGACGATGACCAGATCTCGGAGCCCAGAGGGGGGGGTGTCCCGTCCGAGATGGCCGGGCCTGTTCCCCTCCTCCCGCCGGTCCGCCCCGGGACTCACCAACACAGAGGGGGCAGCCAGCAGAAGCCTCCAAGACCCCCCAGACGACATCCCGCGGGGCGGCTCCTGGGCTGGCGGTCAAGCCGGTGGCGAGGAGGGATGACGTTGCCACGGTGCTTCCCCCGAGGCCCTCTTGGGCTCGGGCGTCCTGGCGAGCACCCCGCCCACCCGGAACCATCGGGGATGGCAATGGACGCCCCGGGACCGACGGAGACATCAGCAGATGACCCCCCGAGAGCGCCCGACCCTGCGCCACCCAAGAGTCAGAGAAGGGGCCGCGGCAGGACTCCAGAGACGGAGCGGCAGACCCTGAGCGGGCTGGAGAGAGCGGCAGCGGCGCGCTGCTCATCCACCGCTGGGGCCAGGAAGCGGCCTGGAACCCCGCCCCCGGCGAGATGGGGGTGTTGCAGTCTATTAAGGAGGGCAGGGCAAGGGCGGAAGGGGGGTGGGGTGGGCAGGGGGAGCTCTGGGAAGGTGGCAAGTGGGAATAAAAGGAGGAGGAATGATGACGCCCAGGAGGAAGTGCCGGGAGTGGGAGAGCTGGAGAGAGCAGAGCCAGAGAGAGCCGAGTGAGGCCTGGCATCCCGGAGGCAGGAGGGCGACGCGGGTGGCTTTGAACCCCTTTGAACCAATTCTGAGGCAGAATTCCTCCCTCTTCCCTACCCCACCCCCCTGGGGCTTTCCCCGCCTAAAGGGGCATCACGGCTGCTGGGGGTCCACCCCCGGGGAAGGAGGCGGAGCTTGACACCCTCCCTGGCAGTTTTTAAGCAGCGGCTGGAGAAACCCTTGTCAGGGATGCTCTAGGCTGATCCAGCATTGAGTAGGGGTTTGGACTAGATGGCCTGTATGGCCCCTTCTAACTCTGTGATCTGTGATTCTATGACATATAAGGGGAATGGGAGAAAGGAGTGAAACAGAAGATGGGTTGACAGAAAAAGCGAAATGGGAGAAGGGGCAAATAGGAGGGTAGGTTAACTGACCGGGGGGTAGATTGACAGAGATGGGGGTTGGCTGATAGACAAGGGGAGGGGAAGAAAGAGGGAGAAGATTGTTGGAGAAGGAGGAAGAGGGAGGGAAGCAAAGAGGAGGAAGGGATGCACCCTCTCCACAAATTTCTTGTGGGTCCCACTTGTTATATATTTTTAAAATGTAAAACATTTTTGTGAGGGGAAAAACTCTGTGAAGTTTTTCTTTGATATATTTGTGCTTTGACATGTCTTAGGTTACGGTGCCATCATGAAATGAGGATTGTAGCTTCTAATTTTATAAAATTAGTAGTCAATTTATTAATGTAACTGTTTGACAATAGTTTTATTTTTTCTTTACAAATATACAAGTTTACAATCAGGTTCCGCATGGCGGTGAACATAAAAAACATTAAAACATCTGGACAATTAAAATACTGTTAAAATTAAGAAATAATTTAGCAAACACATAAGCAAACGATGCTATAAGGAGGGCTGTTATTTGAGGTATGCCAGATAAAGCAAAAAAGTGAAAGACTGAATCTACCTGGGGAGGGAACTGCACAGTTGCCTAGGAGCTCTTTCAGGGGCTCAGTCTTATGTGATTCCTGGAGGCTCCTCTACAGATTACTCAAAGATTAACCATTCACAGTGTAAGAACTGGAAAACTAAGCATTTCCATCAATAATGTGCTTGTTAAACAGTATATGGAGCTAACAGGCCTACTTATCCTGTGGTGGCTTTGCCAGTTTGCTTATGCCGATACAAGTGCAGAGTTTCTAGAATGGGCTTCCACAAAGTCCATTCCAGATCCCTTCCAAACAAATGAAATAGCACAGGTACAGAGCTCTGGAGGGCAGACCGCACTGCTTGCTCCCTTCCATGCCTTTCTGTTCAACCACTTACTAATCCATGGTGAGGGAGTTCGACAAAAGGTTTTGGGATGTTGATATTGTCATGTCTGCTGTCTGATGCGTATCTATTCCAGAAGGCTAGTGAGGCAGGACTTGCTGTTGCAGAAGCCACACTGATTCTCTATATTTTGGAAGTTGGAATTTTTCTGAGGAGTCCTGTGTGGTCCATATTGAATTTGTATGAATGTATTAGAAGTTATTTCAATGAGACTATCTGTTGTGTACTAGTCACAAAATGGCGACCGCCATGCGGTCAGAGCACATGGCCCGATTCTACCTGAGCTTCAGCCAGGTAGAACAATAGACAGTCAGATCCAAAACGACCACCAATAGCCAGCCTAGGTCTTCCGCGGGGGACCTATGAACTACAACTTAAGACCTAAGGCCGTATCAGAACAATGCACATATGCTAAGCCCCTATCAGGTATTTTGGGTGCGGCCAGAGGTGTGGCTCTGGCCGGCATATAAGCAGGGCCCTGGAGCTCTGGCCGCACCGCCTCCTCCGGGTCTGAGACAGATGAGGACGAAGACGTCCACCAGCTACGCCGGCGCGCGCAGAAGGGTGAGTCTCGAGGCCGCGCCCGGCACATCACAGCCGCCTCCGCTTCTTCTAACCCCAGCAAGCTGCCCCCGACGTGCACTAGCTGCGGGGACCCCCACGAGAGATGCTCCTGCCGTTTCCGGGATGCCGTTTGCAGAATGTGCGGGAAGACGGGGCACATCGCCAGGGCCTGCCGCTCCCGGAACGCGCAACAGTCCTCCGCGGCCTCCACCGCCCACTACGAGGCAGTTGACAGCACCTCTTCGGCCACCCAGGTATTCCAACTACGAGAGCCCCTCCCCGCAGCAATCCAGGTTAACCTGCGGATCGGGGGCACCCCCTGTTGCATGGAGGTTGATTCCGGGTTTGCCTACTCCATAGTCTCAGCGGCCACTTTTAAAAAACTGTTTCCACAGCGGAGCCCCTGGCTGCGCCGGCCAACTGCCCTCGTGCTCCGGGACTTTCAGAAAAACCCGGTCGCCATCAAGGGACTGGCGCAGGTCCAGGTGCAATACCAGGGTGTATGCAAATCCCTCGACCTACTAGTGATGGAGCGGGACCTCAACAGTCTGCTAGGGCGTGCTTGGTTCAAGCCCCTGGGGGTGGGCATGACGGGGGTTCACAAAGTAGAGTTAGCGAATTACGACTCAGTCTGCGTGGAATTCCCGGCCGTTTTTGACGGCACCCTCGGTTCCTACCGGGGTCCTCCAGTCTCCCTGGACCTGGATCCGGCTGTACGCCCGATCTGGGTGCCAGCCCGATGGCCGGCTTTAGGAATGCGGCCCAAGGTGGAGGCGGAACTAGACAAACTCGTGGCTCAAGGCGTGCTGGAGCCAGTTCCCCATGCAAAATGGGAAACCCCTATAGTGACCCCGTTGAAGTCTAATGGGGAGGTCCGCATCTGCGCGGACTACAAATGTACTCTGAATCGGGCATTACAGGACCACTCATACCCGGTACCAGTGATCAGCCATGTGCTAGCGTCCCTAGCGGGAGCCACGATCTTTGGGAAGCTGGACTTGGCTCAAGCCTATCAACAGCTCCCAGTAGACGAGGCAACCGCAGAAGCTGAAACCATAGCGACACACAAGGGCGCTTTCAAAGTGAAAAGGCTCCAGTTTGGGGTCAGCGTTGCCCCTGGTCTGTTTAAGCAACTAATGGACTCGGTTTTAAAAGGCATTCCAGGGGTGAAGCCATTTTTTGACGACGTCCTCATCACGGCTCTGGACGTCGCCACCTTCAAGACACGCTTACGAGCCGTTCTGCAGCGTTTCCAGGACGCCGGTCTCAAGGTGCAAAAGGACAAGTGCACCTTGGGAGTACCTTCAGTAACGTTCCTGGGGTTCCACGTGGATGCACAGGGCATCCACCCCAACAAGGAGAAGGTGAAAGCCATCACGGAGGCGCCGACCCCAACGACAAAAGCAGAGCTCCAGGAATTCTTGGGCCTCCTCAATTTCTACCACGCGTTCTTGCCACACAAGGCGGCGGTCACCGAGCCCCTCCATAGGTTACTGGACACGGGGGCGAAATGGGCTTGGGGGCCGCGACACGACAGGGCTTTCGCAGCAGTTAAGGACTTGTTGGCATCTAACACGGTCTTGGCACACTTCGACGAGTCTTTGCCGGTGGTCCTTGCATGCGACGCATCTCCATACAGGGTGGGGGCTGTCCTGGGCCATCGTCTGCCAAACGGTAGGGAGGTGCCCGTGGCCTACTACTCCCGGACACTGTCAAAGGCAGAGCGGAATTACGCCCAAATAGACAAGGAGGCTCTGGCGATAGCGGCAGGGGTAAAAAAATTCCATGATTACCTCTACGGCCGGGCGTTTATGGTCGCCACGGACCATAAGCCACTTCTTGGGCTGCTCGCCCCACACCGCCAGACGCCCCAGATGCTGTCCCCCCGGGTCCTGCGGTGGTCTATTTTTCTTGCAGGGTACCAGTACGACCTCATCCACCGCCCTGGGAAAGCCATGGGCCATGCCGACACCCTCAGCCGCTTGCCCCTCCCGGACTGCGACCCCGACCCGGTTCCTGCATTCTACGTGGCCCTCCTCCAAGATCTTCCAGATCGCCCGGTACAAGTACCCGACGTGGCCCGCTGCACAGCACGGGACCGCGTCCTCTCCCGGGTTTCCGACTGGGTGAGGAGGGGGTGGCCCGACCATCCATGCCAGGAGTTCGCCACTTTCACAGCTCGGAAACATGAACTCTCCACCCACAAGGGGTGTTTGCTCTGGGGGTCGAGGGTAGTCATCCCTGAGCCGCTCCGCCCGAGGGTACTAGCAGCCCTCCACGAGGCACACCCCGGAATCGTCTGGATGAAAGCCTTGGCCCGCAGCTACGTGTGGTGGCCAGGCATAGACAAGGAGATTGAGGATCAGGTACACAAATGCAGCAAATGCCAAGAGTCGCGGCCCGATCCTCCCCATGCCCCCGTCCGGGCCTGGGAGTCAACTGACAAACCATGGTCACGACTCCATCTCGACTTCGCTGGGCCGGTCCAGGGGCAGTTGTTCTTTATTGTTGTGGATAGCTACAGTAAGTGGCTGGAGGTAGTCCCGGTGCGGTCTACCTCGACCGAGGCGGCCACGAGAGCCCTGTGGCGCATCTTCGCCACCCACGGAGTGCCAGACTCGCTCGTGACAGACAACGGAACGGCCTTCACATCGGGAGAGTTCCAGCGCTTCACAGACCTGTTCGGCATCCGGCACATCCGCTCGGCACCGTTCCACCCAGCTACCAATGGACAGGCAGAACGGATGGTTCGCACAACCAAAGACGCCATCAAAAGGATGGACACCGGGGACTGGGAGCTGCAGCTAATCAAATTCCTTTTCAGCCAGCACAACACCCCACACATGGGAACAGGTCGCCGCCCAGCGGAGTTGTTGATGGGCCGGCGACTCGGCACCATACTGGATCGTCTCCACCCCGACCGCGCCATCGATGCTGACGCGAGGACAGAGCTCCGGCCAGCCGCCCGAGGTTTCGCGCCCGAGGACCCCGTCTACGCCCGGAACTACGCCCGGGGCCCAGGGTGGATCCCGGAATGGATCATCCGAGCAACTGGCCCGCTCTCGTACGAGGTCGGGACGGAAGAAGGAGCAACCTGGCGGTGCCACATCGATCAGCTCCAGCGGCGCACTCCAGATCACACACCAAGTGTTCCCGAGTCAGCACTGCCCGCAGAGCCATCACCAACCCAGCTAGGGGACCCTGATCCGGAGGATGAAACCTCAGAATCCCTACCGGAGGAGCAGCCTGTGGATGGAGCGCTGGCCGAGCCACGGCCCAGCGCTCCCGAAAGCAACCAAGAGGGCACCCCGATCCCAGGGCCTGCCGAGGCCCCGCGACCTGCAACGCCCTGGCGCTCGGGCCGCAAACATCACTGGCCAGAGTACCTTCAGGACTATGTCTGCCGAGTGGGACCGAACTATGGGGGGAGGGGTGTTGTGTACTAGTTACGAAATGGCGACCGCCATGCGGTCAGAGCACATGGCCCGATTCTACCTGAGCTTCAGCCAGGTAGAACAATAGACAGTCGGATCCAAAACGACCACCAATAGCCAGCCTAGGTCTTCCGCGGGGGACCTATGAACTACAACTTAAGACCTAAGGCCCTATCAGAACTATGCGCATATGCTAAGCCCCTATCAGGTATTTTGGGTGCGGCCAGAGGTGTGGCTCCGGCCGGCATATAAGCAGGGCCCTGGAGCTCTGGCTGCATGCTTGATCTGACCATCTCCTGAACATGCTGATTCACTAATAAAGTCTTTGCTATGATCATCATACAACTCGCCTCACGACTCCAGTACTTTCCACTATCTTTAGGACTTTACAGGTCCATTTGTATTTCTTTACACAGTGCTACAGCCTCCGTGTTGTGTTTTTGTGCTAAAACCTGCTTTCACTGTGTCGCCGTTATATTTATAAAATCTGTTTGTTTTTTTAAGCAATTTTATTGAAGAATTTTATAATTTTACACCACCAAAATCAATTAATAATATAAAAAACAAAACCTCACATGCATGCTTTGTCTTCATATCTTCTTCTTCATCTTCCTTCTTCTTTCTTCTTCCAGAATTATTACAAAATAATATTTATATGGTTTTCAAACAATGTTAGCTCAATTATAGTAATTTACAATGTATTAACAAAATAATCTTGAACTAAATTATAATTACAGTTAATCTCTGTCCTTGGAGGCCTCAGGGCTCAGGAGGATAAGGACCATCCATCCGAGGACCGATAGTCCTGGGGCGAACATACCCAGATATTCACCAATATCCCACCACTCATTAGCATAGATCAAAAAGATGCCTTTGAGTTACATGAAATTGACAGCCCATGGTAATTGCTGATGCCTAGTAAGCTGCCACTGAATATTGAGGTTCTGTTCATTAGGTCTGTTTTCCATGCCTTTCCCCCAACCTGTTCTTTTAACTAGCATGCCATCCTTTAAAAGGAAGACCATCATGTACGGCACCACTTGGGAAGGCTGATGGTCCCAGCAGGAGAGGGGTGTGTGCCACCTGTGGGGGACAACACACCAAAGCAGCTGCTGAGCATAGCAGCAGGGACAGGAGGTTTGCCAGCCCAGGGCCTTGGCTGGGGGCCACGGTGGGCAGCAACGGTCTCTGGCTAGTCCCATGCAAATCTAGCTGGCAAGGAAGAGGTTAAGAGATGAACAAGGCCCGGAGAAGGGAGGAGCAGTGCTGGGCTTGCCCAACATGGGTGGAGCCCCAGGGATAAAAGGGGAAGAGGCCAAGCGAGGCAGAGGAGCTGGCTGGGAAAGGGAGAGGAACCTAGAGAAAGGGCTGGGGCACAATGAGACCCCCAGACCTGGGGAGGCCTCTGGTGAAACTGCACAGCTCAGGGAAAGTGGGCGACTGAAGGGTTCTTGGCAATAAAGGGAACTTTAACAAGCATCCTTGAGTCCAGTTGAGTCTCTGCTGACTATGAAAGACACTTCATGATTGCTCCCTGGTGGGGCTTGCTGTGGTCACTGTGAACCTCCTGTAAATCAAGGGGAGGAGAAAAGGTTTTGTTCTGACTGCTTTTCTCAGTGCTGTGCAAAGCAATATTTCTTTTCTGCCGTGGCTCGTAGGTATCAAGAGGAGCTGCCAGGTGCCATTGCAAAACGGGAGGCAAGATTCTTGACTCGAGAGGACCTGGTCAAGCTGATGGACTGGAAGCTTTCTGTAAGACAGGCACTCGTCCTCTGGCTCTGAGAATGGGAGTCCTAAGCATTTTAACTTGTGCGGGCTTGGGCAGTCTTGCTAACAGGAGCACTAGTTAGTTAATCCCCTTTGCTACCTGTATTAGTCAGCTGTCTCCAGAGACCCTTGACCCACAGACCTTCCTTTTGTCTTCCAGCTGCCGTCTATGGCCAGCTAAGGATCGCCCTTCCTGTTGTATTTCATACCATTTGTACTTTTTAAAAATTCTGTTTTGGGAGCCAATGGAAGCAGAAGAGTCAAAGTACAAACCAGCTTTGCTCCTCAGTTCATACAGACTTCTGGATGTCTGCAGGGGCTTGTTACATGTCACTCACCATGAACCATTATAAAATCCAGGCTGGCAGAGAGATCCACAGACCGTGGAAAGAATGCTGGGATCTGTAGTTTGGGGAGGGGTGCGAAGGATTCTCTGACAAGGTCCAGGATCAGAATCAAGGTGTGAGCCTTTAAGGAGCTGGGGGGGGGGGGTGCAATCCTAGTTTCCCCTTCCTGCTAGATGGTTGTTTCTTGCTGTGATTTGCTCCCAGTTGGGAATCTGATCATGCCAACAATAGCTGGAATGAATGAGGAGAACATCTTGGCTTTGTTCTTTTCAGAAAGCGCAAAATTGTTTTATTTCAGAGAGATTTTTTGGTTGATGGGGGAGTAATTGTTGAGAAGATATTGTTGGGAAGGTGTGGTTATGATAGCTGCAGTGTGGCTTCTTAGACGTAGAGTTTGATTGCGGACAGAAACGGGTACCATCTTGGCTGGCACTCCCTCTCCCTTGCCCTCCCCTCTTCCACCTATGTTTCCCTGACCTCTTTTAGGAAGCAGCAACACAATCTAGCATACGATAATGCCATCAATGAACTGTTTCTTATTTTAACTGTTTAATTGCAGGAACTGTTTTTATCTTGATGTATTTTATCGCTGTTGTTCATTGCTCAGAGCCCTGAGTACTCAGGGACAGAGTGATTCATAAATCGAAATTATTTACAAATGAAAAAATAAAACATGATGAGGTTTTTTGCAGCTTTGTTTTGAAAATATGGTTGCTTTGTTTCAGCCCATGTGGCTTTTTAACAGAAGGAAGGAAAGGGAAGGAGTTAAAACATAAAGACTCACAGACATAATGCCAAACAGTGGCCTAAACCAAGCCATCTTAATGATACCCCCTCTGGTTGTCAGGAATCTAATTCCAAGGAGTTCTTTGAGGAGAAGGGAATGTATGTGACATCAGGTTTATATTGGATGACTTAAAGTCCCGTTTAAATCTTGCCTTGGTGCTGTAGACACAGGCAGGAATAACTGATGTGCTCTTTTTCTCTCCAGAGAGGCAAGTTTCGTCCTCACCTGCAGCAACTGGTGGCCACCAACTCCAGCGAGGCAGTGGAGAGCTGTACTGGGAAGGCCTTCCAGCTCCTCCCAGATGTAGCAGCTGCCGTAACTGAGCTCAGCAGGCTGAAGGCCGTGGGGCCAGCTACGGCTTCAGGTGAGAAATGCCCGGGACTGTGAAGGTGGCTGTGCTTTGGTACAGATGTGTCAGGTTCCCTGTCATTTTATTTTGCTCTTCCCACTTTTGCATGAGTTCCTCCAGCCGGGGGGGGGGGGGGGGGGGAGTCTCACAAGATGGGAGTGACAAATGGAAGAGCCTAAAGCAAAGAGAGGAGAGAAATGGAACCCTCCCACAACACTGAACACTTCTGGGCAAGCAGCGTCTGTTCTGAACATTGCTGGGAGGCTTCTCCTTCTTTTGATGCAAAGGGGGATTCCAGAGTAGAGCCCCCCACCAGCAGCCTGAAGTGGGAGAGTCCATTCTGCTACCTCATGATACCTGCATCGGTAGACTCACCTTCACCTGGTCCTTGACTGGGATTTTTGTGACTGCCCTTTTCAACATCTGGCTGAATTCTTTGCCGCTTTTGATGGTATCTGTAGCTCTCTCAGCTTGCCTGGCTCTTTGCATTCAGACAGCTGCTGTTGCTTATCAGGGGGTGTTTTGCCATTTGTCTTGTCTCACTGTGATCTCAGTTCTACATCCCCTACCTTTTTGTCATTTTGTTTTTCTCCACTGTTGTTTTCAACCCTGGTAATGTGACAGTCTGGCAGCTGTTTCTAGGCAGCTTGCAAAGAAACCTTTGGCAATTATTTTGCTGCCCAACTATTTGTTTAAATTAATTCCCACCAATAGATTTCTGCCATCTAGAGAACTGAAGGGATGCAGGAGCTGACCATCCCCGATCCAGAAAAATAATCAGGCCATGATTATTAACCCCCCCCCCCCAAAGTGCTGTACAAAATTCAAGGTCCCTGCCGCAAGGAACATACCCTCTACTATGCACCATAAGGGAGGGGAGGGATGTGGAAGCAGTGGAGCAACAGAAAGTACTGCCACCATTCACTGCGTGTGAGGGGTGGTGGTATATAAGGATGTTAGTAAAGAGACTTCACTTTGGAAGCAGCCTTTGCCCCACACCTTACTGGCTCTTGGCTGGGCAATGAATCAGAACCTCTCTGTGGGCTTTACTGCAGCAATTTCACTCTGGTAAGAAAGAAGCCTGATAAAGGGCCAATATTAAAAACCTAGTGTAAACTTATTATATACAAAAAATACATGTATTTATTAGAAATTGGCCCTTGGTCTGGCCCTTGTGTTCAGGTCACTTGCCCTTTGTAACAAGGCTTTCATTGGGCCCTTATATGTTTTTAACTGTCTTTCTAATAAATCCGTGCATTTTTGTATATAATAAGCTTCCACGGGGGTTTTAATATTGGCCCTTTATCAGGCTTCTTTTTTACCCTTGTGGTTCTTGATTCCAGGTATTGGGTCAAGTTTGTTTTCCCCTCCCTTTGTCTTACTGCAATTTCACCCTGCCCTGCTGGACCAAAGTTTTCACATTCCACTGGCTCTTTTCCTGTTTGTGCATATGCCACCTGCTACATGTTGCTTTATTTTATTTTTTTTAAAGGTGGTGAGTTTTCAGCAGGGACAACCTGCATTTAGTCACATAAAGCTTACTGAACAGCAGCAGTGGCTGCACTTTGTAAATAAGACAGAATCCAGAAGCCTTTCTCTTCTGCTTATCAAGTCGGTTTGTTTTCTGTTGCAGCAATTTTAGCTGCAGGAGCTCCGGAAGCTGCAGCATTTATGGCAGATGAGGCAATGGAGTCCATCCCAGACCTTGTGCCTATTCAGTACACGCTCAAGCACTATATGATCTACCTGGGCAAGATCCAAAGCTGTGTCGAGAAGCTCAACAAAAGTAAGTTGGGAGAAACCATGCTCTGGGAGCGTGCAAGGTGCTGTACAGAGCACCAGCCCTGTCATCCTCAGTCGTTTGTGAAGCACCTGAAATCAGGACTGTGTGAATTCTGCTCTTGGTCATCAAAATCCCTGTGGTGCATTTATCCATGCCGGCAGGAAGGATGATGAATTCCATACCTGGATATATTATTAAAATTAAGCCAGTGTGCACAATGTCTCTTCTGTTGCATCATATTTTTAGCATTTTTAACTGGTTTGCATAAGAAGGTACAGAGAGCTTTATGGGGCATTGAAGCTGTGGTTTCTGTGAATGCTTTTAGAAATATCTCCACACTGGGCCCTGACCTGGATAGCCCAGGCAAACCTGATCTCATCAGATCTTGGAAGCCAAGCCCTGGCAAGTATTTGGATGGGAGACCTCCAAGGAATACCAGGGCCGAGAGGCAGAGGCAGGCTATCAAGTCACTACTCTGAACGTCCTCCAAGCCCCAGCAGGAGTCACCAGAGGTCACCATGACTTCCAAGCCCAGGCACACACACACACACAAATGCAAATATACCAAAAAAAAGAAAGAAATATCTCCACACTGGTACGTACGAGGCCCAGAAGACAGTCCTTGTCTGCATAACAAATCAAACAGGAAAAGCTGTTTCAACCACTACACTACTCCTGAAGGAATGCTGGGAACTGTAGGCAGGCAGGGAGAGGACAGAGATCTCTTTCAAGGAACCCTCAGCTGCCTCACAAAACTTGTAGTTTCTAGGCTTCTTCAGAAGAAACCATGGCTTATCTGAAATGAAATCACAATCTCTTTTCAGTGGCCAAGTCTCAGGGCTTCCTCCGTGTTTAGCCCTTCATCTTCTGGACCTTAGCCATGCCACCATGGAAGCTGCCTTTCTAACATTTAAATAATGTTAACAGAATCCTGTTACTGATGTGCCAAAGTGCATATAGCACAAAAATGTGAGAAAATAAAGCCTCTCATCAGTTCAAGCTTGGAACAACCAAAAATGGTAGCAGATAAAATTTCAGATTTTGGAGAGGGCGGTGGCGATTCAGTTGCAGGGCTTTCTGGATGACACTTCTGCGCTAGACCCATTTCAGTCCGGCTTCCGGCCGGGCTATGGGATGGAGACAGCGCTGGTCGCCCTCACAGACAACCTCCGGCGGCATCTGGATCGAGGTGGCACGGCAGTGCTGGTGTTGTTGGACCTGTTGGTGGCGTTAGACATGGTCGACCACCAGTTACTGACCCACCACCTTGCCGATATGGAGGTTCAGGGGTTTGCCTTGCAGTGGCTTGTCTCTTTCCTTCAAGATTGGGGACAGAGAGTGAAGCTAGGGGAGCAGACGTCCCAAAGGCACCCACTGGTATGTGGTGTGCCTCAAGGGGCGGTGCTATCCCCGATGTTGTTTAACATCTACATGCGCCTTCTCGCCCAGATTGCCCAGAGGTACAGGCTGGGTTGTCACCAGAATGCGGATGACACCCAGCTGTATCTGTTGTTGGGTGGCCAGTCTGGAGCCACCCCAGATTACCTGGATTGGGCGCTTCAGGACGTGGCGGGCTGGCTTAGGCTGAGTCGACTGAAATTGAATCCAACAAAGACGGAGGTCCTGTGCCTGAGTCGGAGCAGACCAGGGTTAGAGACCCCATTGCCGGCCTTCGGGGGGGCGCCATTGGTGCCAGCACCGAGGGTCCGGAGCTTGGGAGTGCTCCTGGATCCCTCCCTAACTATGGAGGCCCAGGTAGCCACCACTGCCAAGGCAGCCTTTTACCATCTACGGCTGATTAGGCAGTTGGTTCCCTTCCTTGAACGCAATGACCTGGCGACAGTGATCCATGCTATGGTCACCTTGAGATTGGACTACTGCAACGCTCTCTACATGGGGCTGCCCTTGTCCCAGCTCCGGAGGCTGCATTTAGTGCAGAATGCCGCAGCCAGGTTATTGATGGGCCTCTCTGTGAGGGACCACATCCGGCCTGCGCTGAGGACACTGCACTGGCTGCCAATAGTGTACCGGATCTGGTTCAAGGTGCTGGTTTTGACCTTTAAAGCCCTATATGGTCAGGGGCCTGCCTACCTGAGGGACCGCCTTTCCCCGTACATACCCCAGAGAGCACTGCAGTCAGGCACACAACATCGCCTGAACCTGCCTGGCCTGAGAGAGGCCAGACTGACGACCACCAGGAATAGAGCCTTCTCAGTGGCGGCCCCCCACTGTTGGAATGAGCTCTCGGAAGACATCAGGGCCCTGCAGGACCTTTTGCGGTTCCGCAGGGCCTGCAAGACAGAGCTCTTCGCCAGGCTTTTGGGGCCACCGCTGGGGAAAATGGCCACGGGTACATCTCTTGGTGGTTGTAGGCCCGGTACATCTCTTGGTAGTTGCCCCTGGCCAGGGGAATGAAGTAGTAGATGCAGTTACTGTTTCTGGCGTTGGATTTGCAAATTGCCGCCATTTTAGTGGGTTTGGTGGTTTTACTGTTAAATTATTAACTGAACTTTGTATGCTGATTTTAATGTTGTGAGCCGCCTAGAGCCGCTTTGTGCTGGCTAGGCGGGATATAAATTCAAATACATAAATCAATCAATCAATCATGTTTAAAGGGAATAGAAATCCCTTCCAAGCTTCCAAGAAAAGTGATTTTTAAAAATTATGTTATACTCTTTTAGTTTAGTTTACTTAAATTTACCTGTAAGGTCATCTTGTACATATAATTTTAAATTAATGCAGTCTTTATGCAGTGGAATTTTACTCTGAAATGCTTGTTTCATAACAATACTTATTTTAGAGTTCCCTTTCTTTTTTTTACTCTCAAGGAGTCTAAGACTGTTTCCCTTTTCACACAAACCAGGGATCCCTTCTGAGTTGAACCCTCTGAATAACTGGGTGCAAAATATCCTGTTTCTAGGAGCGATAATCCTTTGCTGTTTGGCTAGACTGTCCCTTCTCCAGTGGTTCTTCGTGGGACAGTCAGGGAATAAGGTCCTCCTCCTTCCGCAGGGTCGGCTCCAGCTTTTTTGATCCCAGCGGGGAGGGGCTTATTCCTCTCGAAGATCTCCAGTTCTTAGCCGGCCCTGCTTGCAGCAGGATGTTTGCCAGCAGCGCTGCACAACGCAGCTGAAAAAGGAAAGTGAAAGAAGTTAGAACAAAGAAGACATTGAGCCGCAGCGCTCCCGCACTCTTTTGGCGGCAGTGGAGAGGGCTTGTGACAGCCTGCCTCGGGCGATCCCCAACGGCGGTGATGCGTCAGAAGCCCTGGGAAGAGCCCCTGCTGGCTTTACCCGCCAATCAAAAGAGTGGAGAGCCTGCTCCAGCGTGGGAGGAGTGCGGGGAAGCTCTGGCGCTCCGCAGCGGTGGCGGGTGATCATCCCCCCCCCCGTTTGTCTGATACAACGCCAATGTGGAGGGGGTAGGAGACGATCCTCATCCCTCCACCCCAATGGCTAACGGCCCCCTTGTATTTCGGACCACGAGGAGGATGAGGTTGGTGCCTTTGTCGTCCTCTGAACCGTGATAAGGCTGGCCCAATAGGTGGGAACCTAGGCACAACGGGACAAGGGCCCTTTTTTTCCCTCGCCCACAGGGATTCGGCAGAAATTATGAGGGAGGGGGATGAAAATCCTTTTCCCCCCTAGGCGGGAAGAGAAGAACGCCGATGGCCATCTTGGGCAGACATCGCGCTATTATTTTTTCCCAACGCCATCCTCTCACTGGCGGGAATTTGCGGTGGCCATTTTGAATTTACAGCATGGGCTCCCTGTCCCCGTGGAGGATCTGGATCTTCCCCAGTCAGACTTGGCTGGGTAGCCCTCCAAGGTTTTCCAGGGCACCTATAATGTGTTAATTAGGACCATTTCTCTTTTCTTTCTTATCCCCTGAATAGAATGGTCCAGCCTTATCCATTTTCAACAGATCTTCGGCCTCGATTGGGATTTGGATGGGGGACCAGGGGTCTTTGCTCAGAGGCAGGCAATGGTGAAACCGCCTCTGAATCTCCCCCCCTCCCCCCCCCCCGGCAGGTGGGGAGTGATCACTTACAGCAATTCCCATTTTTTCCCACTCGCAGAAACCTGGGAAAGCATGGCAACCACCCCACAGGACAGAGACTCACTTGGGGAACTTAGTGCTCCCAGACTCTTCGTTTCTCTGGCCTCTCAAGAGCCTACAGTAAACCAAGAGATGGAAACTAGACAACCCACTCAGGCAGATCTTTTGGGCTGGTTTAGACACGAAATGAGGCAAGAGGTGGCAGAAATGATTAAAGAGGCTCTGCATGACAATGGCCTTCATAGCCCTCCCACAGAGAGGGGGAGATTGACCAAGAGGTCCAGAACACGACACAGCTCACCCAGCGCCTCTAGGTCCCCCGGTTTGAGCAAGTGCAAGAGGCAGGGAGCACCTTCTAGGACACATAGCCCTCTGATGGTCCATGAGGAGTCAGATTCAGGATCCCCTTCATCTATTTCAGAGCTGGAGGAAGGGGAACTGTCCGAGGATGTGGAAGAGGTTATGCCCTCGGTTCAGTCCAGACTTTTCCCTCAGGAGCTTTATGCTTGCCTTCTTCCGAAAGTGCTTAAAACTCTCGACCTCACAACCAAACCCAAAGAGGAATCTCAGGCCTCAGAGTTTCAACCAGGCTCAGGTAAACTGATGCCGAAACCTTCAGTCTCACAGTCAGGGTTGCCACTCCCAGCCCCTTTCTTTGACATCATCAAAGTGGAATGGGAACACCCGGCTAAGCCAAAGGCTAACTATAGCCTTATTTCAAAATTTTATTCCTTTATGCCAGATGCCACTAAAAGGCTAAAACTGCTGGCGGTGGATGATCCAGTCACTAGCCTGTCCTTCGCTTCTGTACTTCCCATGGACACAGACGGAATGCCCAGGGACCAGACAGATAGGCGTATAGAAAAAACTTTGAAGCCTCCACTTCGGCTATTAAAGCCTCAACTGCAGGATCTATGTTCGCCAGAGCTGCATACGACTAGGCAGGTAACCTCGCATCAGCGGGCAGCAATGTGCCAAAGGAGTTCAAAGATGAGCTAAAAAAGATTTCTCTAGCAGTGGCTTTCGCAGCCGACGCCACTCTGGATGCTCTCCAACTCTCCGCCCGTGCTTTAGCATGTAGCGTGACAGCCCGCCATAACATATGGTTACGTCATTGGGATGTAGATTCCCTGGCCCAAGCTAAAGTGGCTTCACTTCCCTTTAAAGGAGGGCATCTTTTCGGGGATGTTTAGACCGATACCTAATTGAGGACAGGGACAAAAAGAAAGTCCTCCCCTCCAAAAGTAAGAACACGAAACACAGGAAACGTTTTCAGCCCTACCAGTCCTTTCGTGACCAAAAAAGGGGACAGAAAACCTCATTTGCCAAGCCCTTTAAAGGAAAATGGCATCCTAGACAGTCTGGCAACAAACCCTTCTTCAGCAACAACAAAGGAGAACAATCAAACCCCAAGAACCCCAGGAAAGGTGCCTCAGCATGACTATCTGAGATCCGGGGACTCAATAAAGATTGGAGGACGGCTCCTATTTTTTGCGGACCAATGGCACTCGACGGTGTCCAACCATTGGGTCCTAGAGACTGTAACACACAGATACAAACTGGAGTTCACTCTCCCCCCCAGGCAGCGCTTCCTTCAGATCCCAAAATATCAAAATACATCCAAACACCTCCAGATGAAGGAAGCTATTCAACACCTCTTGGATATAAGAGCTATAGAGAAAGTCCCTCACTCCCAACAGAGGCAGGGGGTCTATTCAATTTTCTTTGTAGTGCCAAAAAAGAATGGGGACTCCCGAGCCATATTAGATCTCAAATGGCTAAACACCCATGTCAAACACAAGATGTTCAGAATGGAGACTCTAAAATCCATTCTGAGTGCCTTACAGGAAGGAGACTTCCTAACATCACTGGATCTGTTGGAAGCCTACCTCCATATACCCATTCACAGCTCACACAGAAAATTCTTACGCTTCTCATACGCAAAACACCACTACCAATTCAGGGCTCTCCCCTTTGGACTGAAGTCCTCTCCCCGGGTATTTACCAAGGTGCTGGTAACCCTAGTAGCCCACCTCTGGGGAAAAAGGGGGTGGAGCTTTTTCCCTACCTGGATGATATTCTGATCAAGGCACCATCGTTCCAGGAGAGCTTACACGCATCACACATTACCATGCAAACTTTGAGAAACCACGGCTTTGTAGTCAACAGAGAGAAGAGTCACCTTCATCCTTCCCAACAGTTAACACACCTAGGGGCGAGGATAGACACACTGAAGGACAGAGCATTCCTCTCACAGGAGAGGGAACAAAAGATCTGGGCCCTTCTGACAGAGGTGACACAGTCAAGTCGAGTGACACTCATGACACTAACAAAATTACTGGGGATGCTAGTATCCTGCCAGGATCTAGTCCAGTGGGCACGCTTCCATGCCAGACCCTTGCAAAGGTTTCTACTACCCCATCAACGGGCGATAGCACACAAACGCTACAAATTGTTACACCTACCACTAGAGATACGTCAACAGTTGCAATGGTGGCTCCAACTGGGGAGATTCAGCATAGGGTCTCCCCTCAGGGAACCTCAGAGGGTAACTATGATGACAGATGCGAGCCTGTGGGGGTGGGGAGCACACTCGGAGGGACACATGGTTCAAGGGGAGTGGTCAACAGCGGAGTCACAGGAAAGTATCAATTTCCTGGAGCTCAGGGCGATTCATTTGGGTCTCCAAAAACTCACGTTCCAACTATCGGACCGCCATGTTCTAGTTCAGACGGACAACATGACGGCAAAGGCCTATGTAGACCGACAGGGAGGAACACGGGTTCAGAAATTACACCTAGAGGCAACTCAGCTCCTGACTTGGGCAGAAACCCACCTTTTGTCACTGAGGGTGATACATGTTGCAGGAAAAGACAACGATCTGGCAGACTGGCTCAGCAGAGAACGCATAGACCAGTCAGAATGGATGCTGAACAGAGAAGTCTTCAAAATGATTTGCGACAAGTTCGGAAGTGTGGAAATGGACCTGTTTGTGACGGAGATCAACTGCCAAGTCCCAGATTTCCTCTCAAGGACAAAAAACGAAGTTGCAAAAGGCCTCGATGCTCTGAACTGCATATGGCCACAGGGCCTCCTCTATGCCTTTCCACCGATCAACATTCTTCCAAGGGTAGTCCAACAAATCCGACGTCAGAAGGTGGAAGTGATCCTGATTGCCCCCTACTGGCCACGCCGCGCTTGGTTTCAAGATCTTCTACGGATGGCCACGGCAAAACCATGGATCCTATCGGCAAGAGAGGACCTACTGACACAGGGACCTCACAAACATCCAAGACCGGGGCTCCTCAAGCTCACAGTCTGGAGGTTGAGCGGGAGGCTTTAGCTGGGATGGGTTATTCTGAAAAAGTTTTGGCTACCCTCCTAGCTTCCCGTAAGGCGTCAACTAACTGAACATACAACACCACCTGGCGAGTTTTCCAAACATGGTGTAGAGACCGAGGGATTTTCCCTCTTAAGGCCTCGGTTAGGTCCATCCTTAACTTCTTACAAGATGGACTGGATAAAGGTCTCAGCCCCAGTACTCTCAGAAGACAGGTGTCAGCCATCTCGGCGGTACGGGGCGCCAAACAAGGGAGATCCCTTCTCTTGCACGCACACATCAAACGTTTCCTTAAAGGGGCAACATTTATCAGTCCTCCCCAGGTCCACAGGTTCCCTACATGGAGCCTGAATCTAGTTTTAAAGGCTCTCTGCAAGCCTCCATTTGAGCCTATGGCTACATGCCCCCCAGAGAACTGACGTTTAAAACGTTATTCCTGGTGGGAATCACGTCAGCTCGTAGGGTGTCCGAATTGAGAGCTCTCTCCATTAACAGGGAACTCTGTATTTTCCATAAGGACAAGGTGGTCCTCCGCCCGGACCCGGCATTCATTCCCAAAGTAAATTCGGCCTTCCACAGGTCGGAGGAATTGATCCTACCATCTTTTTGTAGTAACCCTAAGCATAGGGCAGAAAGGGAATGGCACTGTCTGGATGTAAGAAGGGCCCTTAGTTTTTATATTGATAGATCAAAACAATGGAGGAAGTCCGAATCTCTTTTTGTGTCTTTCAGGAACTCTTCTATGGGGAGTCAGGTGTCCACGGCCACTCTTAGTCGGTGGATTAAAGGGTGTATTGTCAGGGCCTACAAGGAAAAAGGGGTGGATCCTCCGCAAGGGATCCAGGCACACTCTCTGAGGAGTGCAGCTACTTCTGCAGCCTATAGGTCTTTCCCTACATTGGAGTCTATATGTAGAGCGGCCACATGGAAATCGGTCCATTCATTTACTAAACACTATAGAGTGGATCAACTAGCTTCAGCTAAAGCAGCATTCAGATGAAGGGTACTCCAGCACATGGCTGTACCCACGGAAACGACTTCCCTCCCATAATATACTGCTTTTTTACGTCCCTGACGTGAGGACTGTCCCACGAAGAACCACTGGAGAACGGAAGACTCTTTCACTTACCGTGAGGCTTCCTTTCTCGGTGGTTCTGTTGGCCAGCAAGGCACTCTTCTGTGCTCTTATGGATTTTTATCCATAAGTTTGAACTCTGTGTCGCCAGCAGTGGAAGGGACTTGCGCTTTCTTCTCCACATAGGAGCCAGCTCCAGCCCAAGCCAGGAGGCTGACACCCCAAGCAGTTCACCCAAGACAAGGACAAAGGATTCCTCTTGCCATGAGGCCTCCTTCTGTCAGACATCCGCTGGTTAACCCCCACTCCTCAATATACATCTGAATAAGTTATGCTAACAAGACTGCCTAGCACCTACTGTGCCAACCATCAGATACTTGGCTAAAACCATCAACTGACAATAGGTTGGCCAGGTGAGTCATCGGACCCTAGACTCAGTGTCTGTTTCCTGGTGAAGTCATACTTTTGCAACACTGACCAAACCCCTGGACCTCCTCCCTTTGTTCACCTTTAACCTATAGCAAGGTCCAACAGGGACGGACCGCCTAGTAGGTGTGTTAGGGGGTTGTGGTCTGCAAAGCCCGCCCCAAGACCCCCAATAAAAGTCCAAACCCAGAGTCACTCGGCCTCTTGAGCCATCGCCCTCTATCTTACCTATTGACCCTTCAGTCCAGCTTTCTGTCCCCAACCCTTGCCTCCATCTTTAAACCCTTTTTCTCTCTCTGGACTCGCGATCCAGGAGAACCACGTGGTCTTGCCGGTTCAAGCCTCGTGGCCCCATAGCTTTTATACCTTTCCTCCCAAATCCAATTCATCTGGACATCGGACAACGCATCTAAGGTAACGTGCTTTCCCCACCAACGAAACCTGCTCATGCAAAAGTGCTATTTTCTCTCTTTATTTTATTAGGCCTGTAAGATTGTGTGTGTGATTACGATTTTTGTATGCTTGATTACATGATCCAGTAAACAACATTGAACTTGGAACTCGCCTCACGTGCCTCTTTCCTTGAGATCTCCCGGGAGGGGTGGGACCCTGGTATAGTTGGCAAGAACCCGTGTATTTTGCTGATTGCTAAATGTAAATTAAAGCAATTCGGCTAACAGAATTGGGGGCTCGTCCGGGATTGCCCTGAGGGTTAAACTTCGCGCCATAGTCGACAGGCGTGTCTTTAACCCACAGACGTAAGGGAAAAACCACTTCCGGAACTCTTGGAGAGGCTGTATGATTGGTTTCTGTCTGCGTGCCTGGCTCTAGTGAGCAACCTATCGTGGGTGGCTTCCCCCTTCTCTCTCTCTCTCTTTGAACCCCAGGTCAAACTGTGTGACCGTCCGCGCGTCTATTTTGTGGGAAGGGACCCCAAAGAAGACCAGAGTAGGGCGCTAGACCAGTTGCACCAACACTACATACACTACATACACCCGCTGAGTCCGAAAAAGAACTTTTTCTTTGAGCGCACCCTCGCTCCCCCTCCTTGCTTTACTTCGCTCAACGAAGTGAAATCAATTGATTTTGGTTAGGGGTCAGCCTGCTGGAACATATTGTTTCGAAACCCCGCTGGTTAATAGGTTATCCAGTGAGAGCTTGCGAGCCCAAAACCTTCATTTGGTTGTGTGGTTATCCTGTAAGGACGTGAGGTTTGGCCAACCCGTTCTCGAAACCCTCATATAAAGAGACTGGGTGTCTCTGAGACTGGGTGTCTCCTTTTTGGGTTAAGAGTAATCCCAGAGTGTCGCGAAGGGTGTGAGTCCCCGGCTCTAAAAACTAAATTCAGGCAGGGAGTGCCTTCTGTAGGGTTAAAAGTAATCCCCGAGTGTCGAGAGAGGTGTGAGTCCCCGGCTCCTAAAACTAATTAAAGGCTGGGATAGCCTGTTCTGTGGTGCATTGGCCACCTTGAGCCAACAACTGTAACCTAAGAAGCCGATTAAGGCAGAAAAAGGGAAATTCAGCTTCCTTTTCTCGCGCCCCTGTTGTAAGTAAAAACAGGAGAATCCCTGCAAAGATGTTTCGTACCAAGGAGGATGAACCTAAGCTAGAAAAATGGCTGGTAAAGAAAGGCAAGTCTCCTTGGAAGGAAGGATCTTTTAAGGGCCCCAATCCATTAGAAATCGCCCAAAATGCTTTCCAGGACTACTGTAAAGCGCAAAAACCCAGTTCAGCAGCCAAAGACACAGCCGCCAGTTGGGCTCTGTATACGGCTTTGCGAGACGCTGCCTCAATCATTAACCGTCTACAGGCAGACGTGGAAAAACAAGAAGAAATTGTCAGGGAGAACAACCAAAGACATGCCCAGGAAACGGAGGAATTAAAGATCCAACATAAGGCCGCATTGGAAAGAGAGGAGGCCAGATTCGACAAATTAGAATCTAAATTTGAAGCAACCAGAGAGGAATTAAGAGAAATAAAAAGCAAACATGAACAAGACCTCATAGACCAGAGAGAAAATTATGAGGACTTAATGGAACAGAGAATAAGAGAGGTCGAGGCCGAGAGCCAGCAGTTACAAGCAGATAAATTAACTGTGACCTTAGAGAATCAAGGTTTAGCACTCAACATTCAAAAGGCTGAACAAAAAGCCGCAAAGGCTACAGCCAGGGCTGAGGAAGCAGAGAAAGCCCTAGAAAAGGCCAATGTAGCCCTAGTATCAGTACAACAAGGAGCAAAATATTTGGCCCAAGAAAACCTAATTAAGAGAGAGCGAGCCAATCATGATGCCTGTAAAAGAGAGATAGAGATTCTAAAACGACAATTAGAAGCCCAAAGAGCGGTGGTATCAGCAATCCACCCGGAGGGTTTAATTGACCTCTCCCACACCGAAGAAGACCCTGAAGCCCCCATAGAAGAGCCCACGGAGAACCATGCCCCCGTCCACCCAGTGAGCACCAAACAAATGGTCACTAGGACCGGCACCAGAACCACCACCCAAACTGTAACGGAAACTCAGCAATGGAAGCCCGATGAGGTTAAGGCCATCGCCGAGCAAGTAGGCTCTCTCTCCAAGGATACTGCTGTACAATGGATGACACACATCCATACCATGTATGGCGGTGTCAATGGAGAGGATCTCTGCCAGCTCGCCCGGCGCTGTGCTTCAGGCACAGATCTAACAGCCATTAATTCAGCCATAGCCACCAACGGTATTGCAGCCGGTACTCGGATCCAATGGATGCAGAAGGTTTTGGAGTATCTCCACCCGAACCGCAGCTTATCTGCACTGTTCATCCTAGAAAAGCAAGGGCCAGGAGAAGACCCAGAGGCTTATATGGCCAGGAAACAGCTATTAGCTCAATTGGCAGACACATTATATATTGACCCTGACACTAATGAACCCGAATTCGATGACGATGCGTTTAGACGCGCACTCATGCATGGGTTCAATGCCCAAACCCAATTGGCTCTTAATATTCCAGATCCCACTAGGGGAACCTGGCCCAATATGGAACTCAAAATAAGGCGGGTGGCTACCTTACTCAGGAGCACAGGAGTCACAAAGGCGGGGAAAGGATCCAAGAAACATAAAGACAAGGAAGAGGAAGAACCCATTCAAGCCATCACATACGCCAATCACGGCCCACACTCTCAGTACCAACCTTCAGGCAAATATGATAACCGGAATGATAGAAATTATGATAGAAACAACGACAGGAACAATGATAGGAACTACGATCGGAACTATAAGAATGACCGCTATGACCGTAATAAATCCTGGCAAAGAGGCGGCAACAATAATTATAGAGGGAAAAGGGATTACAATAACAACAGAACCAACCCAGCGCAGGCATACATGCATCCCTCTGCTCCGCCGCTTCCGGCTGACTATAACAATGGCCCTGACGATCGGTATAGTCCTGCCCCTAGCTCAGGCAATTCACACCCGGCTGCCCAGCTGCTGATGCCCGGTCCACAACCGTTCCACCAAAAAGTCAATAGGGAGGCACCTCCAAATGGAGTAAGTCCATTCAGATGGCACCTTTGGATGGAACTCAAAGAACGGGGCTTTGAGATGGAGCGCTTCCATCTGCAACCCGACTCGGTCCTCCTCCAGGCACTGACAGACTCGGCCAAGCAACAGGAACGGCCTCTCAACCCAGTAAAGACCACTCTCACTCGCATTGAAGAGGAAAAAGGGAACCAAAGCTAGGGCTGCCCGGAGTCCCACAATCTCCCCAATGGCATAGTGGCTCCTTTGAAGCCCGACACATGGGGGAGACCGACTGTGAAAGCAGGGGTCGGGACTCCAGGGAACATGAAACCTGCTACACTCCTTGTAGATACGGGAGCATCCACCAATGTTCTTAAACCCCAATTGGCTCAAACAGGCCAGCCATCTTCAGCTACTCTCTCTCTCTCAGGTTTTGCCGGAGGCAAGCACACTGCCACCATCTGGAATTCGATTCCCTTAACAGTGGGAAAGCTTTCCACACGTGTGTCTGCCTGCGACAACCAGGGCGAAGACGATGGCATTCTCGGGGCTCCATTTTTCCGAGACCATGGGCTCACAATTGATTTGGCTAATGGCTTCCTCTGGCAGATTCCGGGAGGTCCTAGCGAAATCAATGCAGTCCATCGGTGTGCCGCCCTAAAGGCTCCTCTTCCCCTGGCCCCATTGGAACCTAGTGACCCTTGGATCCAAGATTTCCCTGAAGTCTGGATCCAAGACAAAGCAGAGTGTGGCACCGTCCGTGATGCCTGTGTATTAATAGAAGGGAAGGATCCACCTCCACAAAAACAGTACAAGTATCCCGCCGAAGCTGAAGCCGGAATAGCCAAAACCATTGAAGGGCTCCTCCAATGGGATGTCATCCTCCCAATGCAATCCATATGCAACGCTCCCCTCTGGCCCGTCCTTAAAGCAGACGGAGTGACCTGGAGAATGACAGTGGATTTCAGAGCGCTAAACGCAGTGACTCCTCCAGTGGCCCCTGTCGTAGCAAAATACCATGAGATCCTTGCGGCCATCGCAGCAGGATCGCGCTACTACAGTGTGATTGATTTGGCTAATGCGTTTCACTCCATCAAATTGCATGAGTCATGTTGGTATAAGTTCGCTTTTACCTTCCGTGGCCAGCAATATGCCTTCAAACGCACACCCCAAGGTTTTCACTCCAGTCCTAGCATCTGCCATGCACACGTTGTACGCATGTGGGAACACCTTAGAGCTACCTCTAAAGATCACGTGCTTTCTTACGTGGATGACATTCTTGTCCACGCCTCCACAGAAGAAGTCACTGATGTAACTCGGGAAGTCTTAAATCTTCTCAGGGAAGCAGGGTTCAAGGCTAGTAGGGATAAGGCCCAGCTAGTTCAAACGCGGGTCAAGTACCTTGGCCTGGCCCTGGGTCCCGATGGCAGGACTCCCGATGCCCAGCGCATGGAAGTCATTGCCAAGCTCCCGGCGCCTACCGATGTGCCCTCCTTAAGAGCTTTACTAGGAACATTCAACTTCTCTAGGGATTTTGTGGAAGGCTTTGCTGATAAAGCGCGCCCTCTGTACTCTCTCTTAAAGAGCAACACACCCTGGTTCTGGGGACCTGAACAGCAATACGCCTTTGCCAGCCTTAAACAAAGCCTTGCTTCTGCTCCCGCTCTAGCGCATCCGGACCCTGATAAACCCTTTTACATCCAACTGGCACATTCTGAGAAAAGGATCGGCGCCACCCTTATACAGCATCATGCTGGCACCCCAAGAGTGGTCGCCTATGCCTCCCGCAATCTTTCCTCTGTAGAAATAAAGTTTACCCCATGTGAGAAAGTCTGTCTAGCCCTTGTCTGGAGCCTTACTCACTGGGAATTTATCATCGGAGGTGCGAAGGTCATAGTGCAAACCACACACACCCCTCTGAAGTACATTCTCTCAGGGAAAATTCAGGATGGCCAAGTATCTAATGCCCGCATTGCCCAGTGGACACTTGCACTGGTCAATAAGGGAGTAGACTACCGAAAAGAACAGAAGGAACCCCCTGCCCCGTATGGCCTCATCATAACTGGGGACGAGCATGAGTGTCCTCTACCAGTGGTCGACCATGTACCCTGGCCAGCCACATGGGGAGTGCCATTCGAAGAAGCCAAGCAGCTCGGTTTTCACTGCTGGTTCTGTGATGGATCCTCCTTCCATGTGACAGGGACACCCTATACAGGTTATGGTGCCATCCGTACCCACGACGGTCACACTTTGCAGGAGTCTGTCCGCCCCCATTCCAGCCAAGCCGCAGAGGTCGCCGCCCTGCGGGCGGTTCTAGCCTTTGAGCCCCCAGACATTCCGGTCGCTGTGTTCACCGACTCGGACTGGACGGCCAAAGCCGCTACAGTGTGGCTCCCCCACTGGGAAAAACAGGATTGGGTAAATGCAGAAGGCAAACCGGTGGCCCACGCAACACTATGGAAAGATGTTGTACAACTCCTCCATAGACGTGTGGCGGAGACTCAAATCTCCCATGTCAAGGGTCACCAGAAAAATAACTCTGAAATCGCATACTGGAACGACCAGGCAGATCTTTTGGCCAAAGCTGCTGCACAGCTACCCCTTCCCCAAGAACCACCAGAACAACCTCTGCAGGCTGTCACTACACGCAGCCAACATAATAGGTCATCCATCCCACCAGTCTTTGTAGACCTTGGGGAGCTCCAGGCAAATGACGCCGATGTACAGGACCTCCTTTCCAAGGGCAAGGACCCCACAGGGAAATACTCCATAGAAGAACGGGACGGAGTAATCTGGGCGGTGGATCACACTGGGGCACGTCACTGGGTAGTTCCTGTAGAGGTACGAGCAGACCTGATCCAATTTGTTCACGAGCAGGGCCATAGAGGAAAAGACCTCACTTTGGAACGGGTGCGCGATGCAGGCTGGTGGCCAGGCATGAGACAAGACGTCGCCCAGTGGGTAGATAACTGTCTCGCCTGTGCCATGGTCAATGCAGACTCATCCGGTCCCAAAGCCCCTATTCAACACCAACGCATAGAGGGACCATGGGCACGAGTTCAGATCGATTTCATCGGTCCCCTTCCCAAAACTAGCCGTGGCAACAGGCACTGCCTCACAGTAATTGATCCCTTCTCCAAGTGGGTCGAAGCCTTCCCCTGCCGGGACAACTCCGCCGGCACGGCTGCCAAACTCCTTTTTAATAACTTATTCTCACGCTGGGGCATCCCCCGAGTCCTGGACTCCGACCGCGGGCCTCATTTCATTGGAGAGGTCACTCAGGAGCTCTGCAAGGCTCTGGGGATCACCCAAAGATTCCACATTGCGGCACACCCCCAATCTTCTGGCTCTATTGAACGCGCTAACCGTACACTCAAAGAGGCGCTCATGAAAATGGTTAATTCCACGGGCAGGACTTGGGATGAAAAACTGCCCATCATTCTCATGGCTATCAGGGGGACCACGGCCTCACACGGCTATTCCCCACATATGGTCATGACTGGCAGGAAAATGCGCATGCCAGAAGCTTTTTGGCTACAGAGCGATGTCCCCTCGGACTTTGAACCCAAAGTGGCAAATGATGAGTGGGTCAGATCCCTCCTCACTGACATCCTGATCATACACCTCCAAGTAGCCAACATGCTCGGGGAAAGCCAGCTCGCAATAGACAAGAAATTGGGATGGGTTCGTAATCCTCAGGTTTGGGATCCAGGGCAGCAAGTGCTCTACCGCAAGTTCAGCCGCAAACAGCATGCTCTCATGGCTAAATGGGCTGGTCCGGTCCCCATCATTGATAGGGTCAGCCCTGCAGTGTACAAACTGGCAATCCCTCGAAAGCATGGCCAAACGTGGCACAAGTTCTTCCACTCCTCCCAACTCAAACTGTGGAAGGGTGAGCCGGTTCCAGTCCCACCTGATCTCCCTCCGGACCCCGGTGGCGACGGGAATCCGCTGGCTGCAGTTAAACACGGTCCTTTCCTTCCCACAGACATCTTTGAACTCTTTCCTCTTTTCTCCCTTGGAGACACTTGCCTGTTCCACTAAGTGCTTCCCAATGGCTCAAGCCGCCATTTAGGAAGCAAGGGGGGGAGGGAATAGCAGAATTTTAAGTATAACAACCTTGTTCCAAGAACAAAAGCCACGGTAGCGTGCAGCAGTAACCGCACCGGGCTTGCATAAGTGCCAAGCGCACACCAATGAACGAAGAACCTCTAAGCACCTTTAGCTAAAAGGGAACCATACTGTGACTACTTGGGTATGTCGACTGCAGTATGGAGTACAGGGATCTCACTCATACACCCCTCAAACATTATATTACAGAATGCATCCAGGAAGTTTCACCTCAGCAACAGACAAATGGGTAAGACCATTAAAAATTTTATTGTTATTGTCCTTGATTCCTTTTACATCGACAACACAAATAGCCAACCATACGGTAGTCTTGACCAGATGGAGATGCGTGGGAATCAACATGCCTTTTAGAATTTTTACCTGTGTAACAGGACGGCATGACAGAGCAGTCACACTCACACCCATAGATCGGTGTCCACCACAGCAGCTCACACATTGCATCCAAAGCCACACCGGAGAAAAGGTGACGCTATGCACCTCCGGGAAATATGCTATGGATGAAATGGAAGTGACCTTGTGCAAACAGCCACAAGACAAAATCAACACCTCCACCATTGAATATACTGCTCCTACCCCCATCTCCCTCTACACTGACATAGCTGTAATATCAGCTGCCGTATGGGACATTGGCGATCCTTTAAAAGTAATCATTTCCATTGGCTCCCGACACTTCCATAACGACACAGAGGTCCCAATAACGCTCACGGACCCATTCGGCGAAGACATAGACCTAGAGCCATTGGCATGGGGCAAGCTTAATTGGCATTTTAACTGCTCTGCGTTAAAGCAGCAAGGTCCCCCAGACTGGACCCTACTTTTAAACACGTCTGTCTGCCTCAATGCCACCGATACTGTAAATCTTACAGCTATCGGAACAACAATTCTACAGCTCACTCATCAGGAAGGAAATTATACTTTAATAATTGGTGATGCAAATCACACACTAAATTTGGACCCACTTATCCAAAATGTAGACGCACTGGCCTCATTGACCTACCCGGTAGTGGGGGCACACACTTTAAAATTTAATCATCAAGAAACAGTCTTGATGCAGCCGCAAATTTCAGTCAAAAGGGTCAATGTCAGCTTAAATGGGCTTGGCACTTCTTTCAGCCATGCCCTCTGTGACTCTTACTTACACACGACCCAGCAAGGTTGGGACAATTGGATCTTAATGTGGCGTAAAGGGGAGCTCTCTAGAAGGACTAAACGCGATCTTTCTGATTGGGTCGCACCCATAGGAGCGGGCATGGCAGCCATAGATGCTGCAAACATAGAGGTGATAGCGAATAAAGCCTCCAAGGTTGCATTCGACATCTCTCAAATGAGCCTCCCTCTTACGCAGTCATTGGATTCCCTTGCCCATGTGGAACGCTCCACCAACCCACTGCTGGTTACTTGGGAACAAATCATGGAGAAAGATTTTAACCATTTCCTTGATGGCATTCAGTCTTTACAAAACAATATTTCATTGGCTCTTGCTTGCACACAAGCACAAACTCTTAATGTAGTCACTGCCATGACTATAATCAAACAAGCTATGGCTGGAGTTATACCTTTAGAAATAAGGGAATTGATTAAAGGAAATCTAACCACCAGTGAAATCTCTCTCGAGCACTGGTGGTCGTTGGCAAACGCCTCTTTTGATGCAGTAGCCCAGACCTTGCAATTGATTATAACCACAGTGACCGCTAAAGAAATTTTCCACATCTATCCAGTAGTTCCACTGGGTATCCAAGTTAATTCGGACACAGTATTATATGCCAGGAACAGTGACCGATGGGCTAAAGTAAGCTCATCCAGCTGGCATATGATCAATCTAGACGGATGTACCCATAAGGAAAACTTAGGCTTCATCTGTGATGACGAAGCCCTAGAGAAACATCACCCATGCTTAGTTCCCAAGAAACACGCCATCTCACACTGCCAATTTGACGCAGTCAGTGAGACCGGGTCCACTATTATATACATAGGCAGAGCTTGTGTCTGTCTCAGGACAACCTGCGAACACATTCACCTCAATACACTATACTACCAACAAATGCTGCCTGGAATAAACAGATGCTTTTGTAACATTACCTCCATCAGAGGGTGTGACTTTTATTTTGAAACCCCCATTTGGACACAACAAGAAATGGCCTTATCTCCAGAATTATATGACTCTATTGCTCCAGTACCTTTGGGGTTAGGACTGGAAGCCCTGAGGAAATTGCTCTCTCACCCAGACCTCCAAGAGCGCCTGGCTCAGCTAAAGAAAGCGGGAGACAAAGCCGCCTTAAATGTTTCCCATAATGGTGCCAGGATTAAGGAACTGGCTGTGGAAATTAAGGAGGCTGGAAAACATAGCTGGTGGGAATCGATTCTTGGTTGGTCGCCGACAACGACGGGGTATTTAAATTTAATGCTCCACCCCATAGTCGTCATTCTGGCCTTCCAAATTATTTTAATAGTGGCGCTAATCACATTGACTTGCTGGGTGAGAAGACAAATCCACAAATTGGAAGCTCAATCTAAAGCCACGGACTTCCAAGCCTTGATGCACGTTGCATCTAAGGTTTCGAATTCCTAGCCCCTCCTTTCCGACCTCTGACATACCTTCACTGTTGCCCTTTTCCCTATGTTTGTCTGTCTTCCTCCATTTTCAGACCCTTATGTGTGTTTATGTTTATGTTTCTATTCTTTAACCGTTATTGGGTGGGTCTCTTAGAAGAGACCCATGAGGTAGAAAAATTGGTCTTTAGCAGCAGTCTATCGAACCCAAGGGAACATCAGCGAGACTACAAATGCAGCCGAAAGCAGGTTCAGTCTCCTGCACATATTCAGAAGACCTCAATCTTGCTGCCTTTTTGATTCCTCTGTAGCATCGCTGACACCAAAAAAAAAACCATATTGCCAGGTCGCCAAGAAGCCAGTGGAGCTTTCTCAGGATGACTGAGATCCATTGTGGCAATATGGTCACGCTTTGAGGCCAGCGCGACGGAGCAGGCCAAGAAAGGAAGTGCAAATGTGCAGGTCCTACTGGAAAGCCAGCGGGAGAAATGCAATCCTTTCAAAAAGGTTAAGGCAAGCCCTGATCTTTTTGTGCAAGCTCTCCACCTGCAATGACTTTTTCGATCATAGGACATAAAAGTTTTAAATCGTTTTTCACCTTTGGGTTCCCAATTTGAAACCTCCTAAAGTATTTTTAATTGTAACATTGGCAGTTTTCAAAATAACAACTTATTAAACAAAGATTCGGTCTTCAGAAATTAAGAACCAGCGTGCTTTGCGGCAGCTCTATTTTGCATACACCCAGACACGTGGATCTTAAAATTAGTCCTCTCAAAACGTGTGCTATTACTTTGTATATCTTTTGACCGTTCCAATCCATGCCCCGGACTTCTTTATTTTTGGTTTCACTTTTGCAAAAGTCTCCCACCAATGTTTTTACACCCTTTTTACTGTTCATAACCAACCACATCTTAGGATCACCACAAGCCTCTGCTTGTTCCCAAGAGTTTTCCTTTTTTTCTATTCTTTAACCAGTATTGGGCGGGCCGAAGCCCTAACGAACCATAGGGAGCAATGAGAGAAAGAAAAGGGAGATAGGGGGTGGGAGGACCGAAAGCATTTCTTCATGGGAGATCAGAAGAGCCGAGGGCGCATCCAAAGATGCCGTCGACAAAAGCTCCGTAGTTACATTTGTGGCTAGCACGAATGTGAAGCTTAGTAGGCGGTTTCTCCTGGTGGGGCGTGTAGAAGTTGGGTTCGGAAGTTACTCCGAAGCCTCCCTTCTTTCGCCCCATCTCCACCAGGCGTGCAATCCGATCGCCACTCGAGGCAGCGACGGGTGCCTGGGGAAAGGCCCCAAGGTTAGCCCGCTCCAGCCAAACGCTCTCCGGCCACATATTACTGCATCTCTCTATGTTAGTGTGACCTCTTCCCCGATTATCTGCCCAAGCAATCCTCAACCCAAAACACTCAGCCGCCTCAGTGCGGGACTCTTATTCGGTCTTTTTGCTTTTTAAATTTTATTTTTCTCATGATATCTTCTTCTCCCAGCATGCCCATTGACGCTCAATCTGCATAGTCTGTCAATCATCATTAACTTATTTAGTTTTCATATGTACTTTTCTCTATTTATTTATTTTATGAGCTTGTAGCCTCATCCAGAAACTTTTTCATTGTGCACGGTTTTGTTTTTGTCTCCGTCTCTTTGTTTTTGTGCACTCTACGGGCAAGAAATAAACCGCTTGTTTGCAAACCAAGTCTTCTGTTTGCAAAGCAAGTCGGTTGCTTGCCAAAACATTTTTGTTTTTTTGCTTGCTTTTCTATTCTTTACCAGTGTTGGGAGGGCCGAGGCCCAGACGAACCGTGAGGAATCATTAGTGAGCAGGACAACAAGAACAAGGGGGACATGGAAGCCCGAGAGACGGCTCAGGAGGAAGAAGTAGGACAAACGAATCCTTTGTCTCCCTCTGCCATGCAGCCCCTCCAAGCCGAAATGATCTGGAGGACATGCAGAAGTTGGGTTCGGAATTTAAATCCGGCCCATGCTCTCTTTCACCAGGCGTGCAAGCTCTCCCTGCACGAAGCAGTGGAGAGTGCCTGGGAAGGACTCCCCGGTTAGGTCAGAACCCCGGACAAAGACCCCTGTCCCCTCTTTTCAACATCTTTCTAAGTTAAAGGGAGATTTTCGACAGCTCTCTCCCTGAAGTGCCTGCAAGCTAAAACGTATCCTCGCTCCAACACTGATGTCCAATTCGATTGTTTTTGATTTTTAATAAATTTATTTTTCTTGAAATGTTTGTGTATCCCAGAATGCCCAAACAATCCTCTCATTTGCATACGCAACAACCTCCAGCCGTAACATATACAGCAAAGTCCAAAACACGCGACCTTTGAGGGTTCTGCCTAGTGACTAGCTGCCCAGTCCGCTCCTCATTGGGTATGGGACGGTACCACTGGGATCAGGCTTAAGGGGGAAAGATTGTTCTATTTTTGTACAGTATTAGGGGAGGGCCCCCCGAAGGGAGCCCTCCAAGCTAAAACGGGTACGCAGCTAATGGCGTCCCCGCGGAGCCACCCGGCTCCAGATAAAAGGTCAGAGTCGACCGGACGCAACTCCCGAACCCAGCTTTTGCATGCCCTGCCTGTGCGTGTGTGCGTCTGTCTCTCTCAGGCACACATCTCACAAATGCTCCCCAGGGTTCGGGAGGCGTGCCCGGAGACTCCGCCAACCCCGAAGGGTGAATACCTGGCCTGTGATTATTCCAGCCAGGACCCCAAGATGATGTGTCTTTCATAATACAATGATTCCAGATGTCTGACCTGTTTTGACCTTTTCCGTATTTCTTGAATGCCTTTAGACACTCTGCTTACAAAATCATTAAACTATGTTTTATTTTAATATCCTTTTTTCCTAATGTAAGTGAGTACCCATGATGCTTTTAGATAGCAAGGGGGGGCGACTCTTCAATATGCAAACCGGTCTCCTCCTTCCCGGCCGAACTGACTCGTGTCCGTGCCGAGAAGCGACGGGCATAGCCGAGAGCTTCATGAGCTATTGATCAAGACCTGAATGGCTTCCGAAGAGCCGAAGACATACGAGTCCTGGTGTTCCATTAGATACAATGTAAAGCGCGCCTCTCTCCTGTTCAAACAGCACCAGTTGCCCTGTTCCAACAGAAAAGCCTTGTCGCTCAGGAGAGATGGACGAAGAATTGTTTGTAACCATTTTATTTCCTTGTGCATTCCTTGTGGAGTATTTTTATTGATACAAATGTGTGTACTTCCGCTATAAGTATTAAATGCTTTATGTATAGATAATACCCTTATAAGAAATTTATAATGCTTCTATAAGGCTTTTTACAATGAATTTAAGCAATTTTTAGAATTACTTTTAATATTTCCGTTAAGGATGTTTCTGCTATTTAGAGATTTAAATATTTCTACATAGGCTCCCTTGGTGGTCTAATGCACAAAGCCTTGTTTTTATGTCCGCCTCAGCACCAATTTGGCATTTTTATTGCGATAGATTTTTGTCATCTTCTGGGTCCGTCCCTTGCCAGCTCTTTCTTCCAGGATCGCCATCATGCAGTCTGTCTCAGTTTTATCACTCATATTCGGAGACCTTCACCTGACGCCTTCAGGTCTCCGAGGGGGGGAAATGTTGGCCAGCAAGGCACTCTTCTGTGCTCTTATGGATTTTTATCCATAAGTTTGAACTCTGTGTCGCCAGCAGTGGAAGGGACTTGCGCTTTCTTCTCCACATAGGAGCCAGCTCCAGCCCAAGCCAGGAGGCTGACACCCCAAGCAGTTCACCCAAGACAAGGACAAAGGATTCCTCTTGCCATGAGGCCTCCTTCTGTCAGACATCCGCTGGTTAACCCCCACTCCTCAATATACATCTGAATAAGTTATGCTAACAAGACTGCCTAGCACCTACTGTGCCAACCATCAGATACTTGGCTAAAACCATCAACTGACAATAGGTTGGCCAGGTGAGTCATCGGACCCTAGACTCAGTGTCTGTTTCCTGGTGAAGTCATACTTTTGCAACACTGACCAAACCCCTGGACCTCCTCCCTTTGTTCACCTTTAACCTATAGCAAGGTCCAACAGGGACGGACCGCCTAGTAGGTGTGTTAGGGGGTTGTGGTCTGCAAAGCCCGCCCCAAGACCCCCAATAAAAGTCCAAACCCAGAGTCACTCGGCCTCTTGAGCCATCGCCCTCTATCTTACCTATTGACCCTTCAGTCCAGCTTTCTGTCCCCAACCCTTGCCTCCATCTTTAAACCCTTTTTCTCTCTCTGGACTCGCGATCCAGGAGAACCACGTGGTCTTGCCGGTTCAAGCCTCGTGGCCCCATAGCTTTTATACCTTTCCTCCCAAATCCAATTCATCTGGACATCGGACAACGCATCTAAGGTAACGTGCTTTCCCCACCAACGAAACCTGCTCATGCAAAAGTGCTATTTTCTCTCTTTATTTTATTAGGCCTGTAAGATTGTGTGTGTGATTACGATTTTTGTATGCTTGATTACATGATCCAGTAAACAACATTGAACTTGGAACTCGCCTCACGTGCCTCTTTCCTTGAGATCTCCCGGGAGGGGTGGGACCCTGGTATAGTTGGCAAGAACCCGTGTATTTTGCTGATTGCTAAATGTAAATTAAAGCAATTCGGCTAACAGTTCAGAAGTGGGACAGTCCAGCCCACCCTTGTTGGGCACGCTTCCGCGGTTACAGAGGGTGCTGTAGTTTCTCAGATATACACCTGGTTAGCACAGAAGAGTTTGGGTCTCCCAGGGTGTCAAGCTGCACTGTAGATAGTTATCAGCTTAAAGTAAGTTAGTTATAGCTCCCCAGTTGGGGGGGGCAGTTTTCTTTTAGTGTTTTTCCACAGTTGTGGGGTTTATGGGCTTATTGAGACTGGAGATCTTCGAGAGGAATAAGCCCCTCCTCGCCAGGATCAAAAAAGCTGGAGCCGACCCTGCGGAAGGAGGAGGAGCTTATTCCCTGACGTGAGGACTGTCCCACTTCTGAACCACCGAGAAAGGAAGCCTCACGGTAAGTGAAAGAGTCTTCCGTTCTCAACCTCCTATCCAGTCTCTTCTGTCAAACTTAAACCCCAGTTCTGGAGATTATGAATAAACAGAATTTAGCTAGGGCTGACACTTAGACTTTAAATTCTATTTTCTGAATTTCCCCCCAAAAGTACAGTAAAGGCTAGGAGTTGTGTCCTTTCACTTCTGAAGTGACTTGTCTGTTTCCCTCAGACTGACACACACACAGTCCTCCTGACTGGCAACTGCCAAGTCAAAATCCAAATGACAACTGACTCACTCCCACCAGACTCACAAGATTTTATAAACCTCTCCTCAACTGGTGCTGACCAATCAGAGAGATGGGGGGGGGGGGACGCAGGCAGCAGCCTGTCAATCAAACTGTGCTTTACAGTGAGGATTAACCCTTAATCTCCCAGTTCACTGTTTCTGATGCACTAAGCATCCTGGTTTTGGAGGTCAGTTCATCACAAAATTCACTCTGCAAAGTGGCTTGGAGAAGGCATTTAAAGTTTAAATGCCTTTGGAGTTCATGTGGCACAGTTACACTGTGGCTTGGAGAAGGCATTTAAAGGGACCATGTCCCTCTAAATGCCTTTCCCTCCTCCACTGGAAACAATGGAGGATGGGAGCACTTTTTCTGGGACCTGTAGAATTGAATCCCTTGGTCCAGTCTTTTTGAAACTTTGGGGGGGGGGGTTGAGGAGAGGCACCATCAGCTATGCTGCAAATATGGTGCTTCTACCTCAAAATACAGCCTCCCAGGTCAATTCTCCATTATAGCCTATGGGGACCATTGACCATAGTAGTCCCCATAGGGTATAATGGAGTTGAAAGAATTCAACAATCTGGAGTATTTCCTGAATCCCAATACCATACCAATATTGGGATCCCAGAATATTGGGAAATATTGATATTTTTCAGGTTCAATTCCAATTTTGTGTGTATGTGTGCGTACACCCCTAGTTGGCACTACAGCCTGCAGCAAGGAGTTATTGAATCTACTCCCGAGTTCTAGTATTTCGGGAGAGACAGAAAGAGTTTTCTCTCCTACCTCCACCCCGTGTATACTTATATAAACCTTTATAAAAGTCAAAAAGTACTTGCAAAGTATCATAGCTGTGGGACTCAGCTCTGGGCCATGAAACTTGTGGGGCAGTCTCAGGCAGAGGTCTTTCAAATTACCTACTGCTTGGTCTCTTTACCTGGAGATGTCAGGGATTGAACCTGGCACCTTCTGCATGTGAAGCAAAGGCTCTTCTACTTGAGCCACAGCCCCTCCCTTGCAGTTGTGGTCAGCCACTATTGTGGCCCCTTAGGTTGCACTCTTCAGAATGTGCCTCTAATGACAAGTAACTGACTAGGATTCTGTCTGCACTTGGTCTCATCATTTTGGACATGTTTTCTAGTAGATGCAGAGAAAATGTGGATACCTCACCTCGTGGAAAAGTGCCTCTGGGCTTGGGTCATAGCCAAAAAACTACAGTTGCCATTGGTCAAGACACTTGGTACGGAGAGGAAGGAAGACGAGTGCAATGCAGAAGCAGATGAAGAGCCCCCAAAGAAATGGAAGAGGAAATGAACAATACGTTGGGTGCCATGAATGCATTTTTTAAAAAAACTGCTCAGTTATGCTGAAAAAAACAGCAACATCCCTAGTTCATGGCTTTGTGAGCAGCGTTTGCCAGTCTGATGGTTCCAGCGCATTGGCTTCTGGGGCCGGCTACTTTGCTGCTTTTTGCAGCATGTCAGAACAGCACTGGCCGCCTGTGCCACCTAGGACACTAATGTTGCAGTACAGAATGAATGGAGCAGTGCAGGGCAAGAAGGTCTGCTTCATTCATGCAGGTGAACAAGGCAGCTGAGACCAGAAATGGTAGAAGGGGCTGAACTGCTACAGAATGACTGTAGACTCCAGGGTCCCACTTTGGAATATTCTGTCCCTACTCTAAAAATTTCCTGTGGATCTGCACAGTTGGAATCCACTGCTTACCGTCTAAAGTGAGGCAATCCCATCTTGCTACCTCAAGGCTGTGCCACCTCGTTCTCTGGCATGTCTGAACCGGGGCTAAAAGTTTCAAAACAATGTTTAGTCATTAACAATTTTGATTAATAATAAAAGTTTCACAGTATCTGTAAAATGTGAATAAAACAGTAATTCAACAATAAACAAAGAAATAGTAAGAGTCAGCATTCCCAAGATGGGCACTATTCGCAATATCATCATACAGACTATGAACTTACAATGATTTAAAATATTTAAAATTTGGCTACTTAATAATCCAGGAAGGGAGTATGTTTCATCGATTTTTGTGGATTGACTGTGTAGATTTTTTTCAATGAATTACAAGACAGGTAACCACTTTTGTGAAGTTAGATGCATCCAATGGACTATCAGGATTTTTTTTAAGTACTTCTGTTTTCTTGCACAATTGTGTGAATAGAAATTGAGCTGCAAGCAAAAGCAATGAAACAAGCTCCAATCTTATTTTGGGTATTGTTTTGTGGTCAGACAGTTCCAGCATAATTGTAGGTGTTTTTAACATCCTGTAATATTTTGAATATGAATTAATATCTTGTAATATTTTGAATCTGGATCAATGTGTTTCTCTAGAATTGTCCTATTTGGGAGCACTGCCACCAACAATTTGAGGAGGAACCAATTCCAGCACAAGGGTTGCCAGGTCCGACTTGGGAAACATCTGAGGATTTGGGAGGTGGAGCCAGGAGACTTGTGTGATGTCACGTCCTGTGGTGTCACTTCCAGGTCAAAGGCCAAGTGATGTCATTTCCCAAGCTCCACTCCCTTCCAATGATTTCACTTCCAGCACACTGCACCAGACTTCGTCCTGTGATGTCACTTTCCGGGCACTCCCCAAACTTGCCTCTTAGTTAGGCAGATAGGGAAATGATTGGAGAACCGCACTCAAAGAGTAGTTATCAATGGCATTTCATCTGAATGGAGGGAAGTGTCCAGTGGGGTGCCAAAAGGCTCAGTTCTGGGCCGGGTACTTTTCAATATTTTTATAAATGATCTGGATGAGGGTGTGAAGGGGCTACTCAATAAATTTTTAGATGACACCAAACTGGGAGAAGCAGCAAACACACCAGAAGATGCAGATAGAATTCAGTGAGATCTGAACACACTGGAAAAGTGGGCGGATGTGAACAAGATGAAATTTAACAAGGATAAGTGCCAAGTTCTACATTTGGGTAACAAAAATGAGGAACACGCATACTAGATGGGGGTTCCTGTTCTGGGTAACAGTGTGTGTGAACAAGCTCTTTGGGTATAGGTAGACCTTAAGTTAAATATGAGCAGTTAGTGTGATGTGGGTGGCAACAAAAAAGGGAGGGAGGGAATGAGAGAGAGCTTGCTTTGCAGGGCTGCCTCAATTGCATGGGAGAAATGCCAGGCACCTTTAAGACCAACAAAGTTTTGTTCAAGGTATCAGCTTTTATGTGCCTTGCTACAGTGTGTGTGTATTCTGTTCGGTTCCTTATGCTGTGTGTGTTTGTGTTTTGTTGGGCTCCTTATGCCAGGGCTCTCCTGGGCATAACTGGGCTCCCTCCCACTTTTCACTGTATTCATGCCCTCTTGATTCAGTCTTTCTCAGTAAGAAAGCAATGTGAACTACTTTAGAGGAGGAATAACAACAAGCCAGTGAGGTGGATTAGGCTGAGAGTGTGTGTCCAGACCAAGTTCACTCAGCACATTTTTTGTGTAGGAAGTTGTAGTTATTTATCTGGGAAGGACTATAGTTTTGTATACAAACAAACAGCCTTCAGTCTGTGTCAGGATGCCTTCTCATGTTCATGAAGCAATTTATGTACAAAAGCTCACAGTGCCCAGACATTTCATGAGCATGAGATTTCTGTAATGGAATGTCAATAAATCAAAAGTAGGTTTGAAGCTTACAGATAATACCTGAACAGCAGACTCAAGATTGCTGCAGCACAAACACTTTGATGCAATAATTCAGAGCAAGAGGAGTCAGTTATGAGACTGCTAAATAGACAAAATATTGCAAGAGTTCTAGTGTTTTAAGCATGTTTTATTTAAAGTTTTAAAAATCTTTAATTGTGTTCGTCTGTGTCCTTTATAAAGTTTATATCTCCATTACCTGGCATTACATTTTATGACAAACATGGCCCGACCCGACAAAGTCTCATTTATGTCAGATCCGTCCCTCATAACAAATGAGTTTGATGCCCCTGATTTAAAAGCTGATAAGAATGAACCCATAATTAAAAGCCTGGGTAAGCAGAAACGTAGCCTGGTGCCTAAAAGATAGTAGGGGCCACTACCCCCCCCCCCCCAGCCCCGGGACCTAAGCTCAGACCCTTCTGAACAATTTCAGCTACAGTGCAGAAAACAGCAAGAATCCAATAGCACTTTACAGACTAACAAAATTTGTGGCAGGATATGAGGTTTTGTGAGTCAGAGCTCCTCCCCTGCCACAAATGTGGTTAGTCTTGAAGGTGCCACCGGACTCTTGCTCTTTGCTGCTGCTGCAGGAAGACTAACAGGGCTCTGCCCACCTGGATCAGAATTCCTTAGAATTAAAGGGGTAGGTTTCCTTCCAAACAGAGGAGGGGGCTCCCACACATCTTCTTCTGAAATGAATCACTTATTAACTTTCTCTGGATATCATTCTGACACCAGAAGGGTGAAAAATATTCTGAAAAATTTTAAGAACATATAGCAATCGTCTCCTAGGTTGGTGTGTGCTGGGGTGGGTGGGGGTGTTGAGAATTAAAATCAGGCTTAACCACACAGGGTTCTGTTTCATAAGACCCATTGAATGAATGGGGTTTTCATGTCTGAAATGTGCATTTGGGGGGGGGGGAATGCATGTATGTATGGGAGATCACGCACCACCAATTTACCACAGGATTTCGAGGAAGGGAGGGCAGGAAAATCTACAATAAAATAAAATCAGTCCCCATCTAATTGTTTTCTTCCTGAATGGGAGAAATTTCCTAGCATGTTGCATGCACAGCTGAGTATGTTTTGAAGAGGGTGGAGAAAAAGAGATGCAGGAATTTTTTTTTTTAAAGGCAATTACTTTGGTTGCAGTCCCACGCACATGCATCCTTAGGCACAAGATCCACTGAAACTAAGATTTTACTCGAGAAACCATGCTTAGGACTCCTACATGCAGGACCTGATCCTATGCATGTTTTACCCAGAAGTAACATACACCCATGAGTTCAGGAGGAAAATTCACCCAGTAACGCTGTTTAAAATCATGCTGAATTAAACAGAGCAGACGGAGGACTCCCAAATCAGTGTGCACAGGGTTGGTTGGGGCAGCTCTCTTCGGCAGGAAGCGGCACTACTGTGATCTGTTGTGCGGCAACTTGGAAGTAAGCCCAGCTGAAACAAGTATTTACTTCTGAGTAAATGTGCAAGGTGGAATGAAGAGGAGGAGGCTTGGAAGTTCAAAGCAGCCGCAAGAGCATCTCCTCAACAGGTTCTCCTTGTAAACACCAAGATTAGGAAGGGGGAGGGAAGAGGAGACAGAACAGGTGTTTGGGGGGGGGGGGTAAGGAAAAAGGGCAGTTCTGCCAGGGCTCGTCTAGTCAGCATGCAGGTAACCCGCCACCACTACCCCCCCACCCGGCCCCAGGAGGACCTCCTACCTTCATGGCAGTGAGGAAGGCAGCCGGCAAAGGGCCAGCACATCCTCCCCCCTCCCAGGCTCCAAGTGCAGCAGGGGCATGGGGTCCAGCCTGCTAGTCTGCTTTGGAGCATGCTGGCTGCACTACCCTAGGCCCAGGCTCCTACCCAGGGCCAGTGCCAGTGCCAGGTTTTTTTCCACACTAGGCAAGGCTACCTTCTGGTGCCTCCCCCTCATGCGCCCACTGAAGCAATGCCTGTCAGCTCTCCCCCCCCCGCCCCCCACGGCCAGGAAAAAGGCGCTGCGTTCACTGGCCTCTGTACCCGTCAGGGGTCTGTGCCCCTAGGCGATCACCTAACCTGGCCTTAATGGTAGCACCAGCCCTGCTCCTACCTCCCTTCCTGGCAGCGGTGAGGGGGCCCATGCAGCAGCCCCCGGTGATGGCTCTGGAGTGGAGTATGGCTGGTGGCTGACAGCGGCTGAGGAGGCTCAGTGCATGTGCTGGTCAGCAAGACAGCAGCTCCCAACTGGTGCAACCTCTGGGTCAGAAGAGTGTCACATGCTGCGGGGGGGGGGGGGGGGTGGACTACTGAAAGCAGGGGATCCCCTGCCCCCATGTGGGGCCTTGCAACCCTACCCATACTAGAGCCAATTCTTGTTCCCTAAGCATTGCACAGCTCTCCCTGTTTTCCATTTTAAAGCGTACATGGGACATTTCTTCTAAGCTTATATCCATTAAGTGTAATTTTTGGCATTCTCTCGTTAACCTTTGAAACACTTTATTGCTTCCAGATTTCTTGTGTTAAGTGTACAGAGTCCAAGTGATTGGTTTTTCTTTTTCTCATTGCCTTCTGTAGTAGGATTTAACAAAAAAGAATTTTCCTCTAAGTTCAGCTTCAAAGGCTTTGGGCATTTCTGAACTTTTGATTTCTCACATGTATGCCTGCATCATGTCATGTTTTTCCCCCTTTTCTGCATGACTTTTATTACCTGATTGTGGGCCTTTCTGCACTTCTTATTCCTCACTTGTTTGCCCACATTTTACTCACATCCCATGCCCCATTTTTGCACATCTTTTGCTCCCTGATGGTGGGCTTGTCTGCACTTATTTCTTGCTTATGTGCCCGCATCATGTCATGTCTCCCCACTTTTCTACATGTCTTTTACTTCCTGACTGTGGGCTTTTCTGCACTTCTTATTTCTTGCATGTGTGCCCAAATCGTATCATGTTCCACCAACCTTTTCTGCACATCTTTTGCTCCCTGATGGTGGGCTTTTTGACATTTCTTTTTCTTGTTTGTGTGCTTGCATCATGTTGTTTTTCACCCCCACTTTTCTGCATCTCTTGCTCCATGACAGTACGCTTTTCTGTACTTTTTCTCCCCCCCCCCACTTTTCTGCATTTCTTATTTCTTGCTTGTGTGCTTCTATCATGTTGTCCTTTTCTGCACATCTTTTGCTACCTAATGAGTTTTCCTGCAGTACTTATTTCTCACTTGTGTGCTTGCATCATGTTGTTTCCCACCCCATTTTCTGCATGACTTTTGCTCCCTGGTGGCGAACTTTTCTGCACTTTGTATTTTTTGCTCATGTGCTCGCATCTTGTCACTTCCCATAGTCCTTTTCTGCACATGTTTTGCTCCCTGATGGGATGCCCTCATTTCTCGCTTATGTGTTTGCATCGTGTTGTTTCCCTCTCTTTCTCCCCCCTCTCTTCCCCCCTTTCTAGTCCCTCAAAAAGTTTCATAGCTATTTTTTTTAAATACACACACAAGTCTACATTTCTTTAAAATAAATAAATAAATAAAGATCCTGGTACTGCCATTGTGTCTTCTATCAGGTATTTTATTGTAAGTATGAAAATCTTGTGAATCCCATCTGGGTTTTCCGTTTCCAGGGTCTCAGTTATTTGATCTTAGTACTCCAGTTAAGAAAGATAGTTACACATCAAGTTTGATATTTATTTGCCTCTGTGAAATAAAAGGAACCAAAAGTTCCCCCCTCTCTCCCTCTTCCTGTATCTATAGAGTCCCACCAAAACTTCCCCCCTCACAACTCTCCCCTCTCTCTCTCCAGTCCCCACCATTCTTCCTTTTTTCCTCTTATTCCTACCTGGGATTGACTGATACTGCTCTAGACCTGTAGTTCAGAGGATGGATATGTGTGGTGGGGGGACTGTGGACCTTGCTGTGGACTGTACTGCAGGAAAGTCTGCTGTAAAGTCCACAGTCTGCAGCTGAGTCCGCAGCAAAGTGTGCAGGGGGAAAAGGTCCACAAAATGTACCACAGCAAAGTCCGCAGTCCTCAGCATTGCATAGAGCATTGTCTGCAGTGACATCCAGAACAAAGTCCAAAATAAAGTCTGCAGAAAGTGAGGAGAAAAGTCTGCAGTCTGCAGTGGAATACACAGCAAGGTCCACAGCAAAGTCAGAAAATTCCATAGTGGAGAATGCAGGCAAGTCCACAGTGAATTCTGCAGTCCACAACTGAGTTTACAGCGGAATCTGTAGCAATGTCCGCAGAAAACTCCACTGTCCAAAGTGGAGTCTCAGGGGAGTCTATAGTGGAGTCTATAGCAAAGTCTGCACCAAACTCTGCAGCAGAGTTTGTAGCAAAGTCTGTAGCAAATTCCACAGTCCACAGAGGAATCCACAGCAAAGTCTGCAGTCCACAATGGAATCTGCAGTGGAGTCCAAAGCAAAGTCTGAAGTAAATCATACAGTAAATCATAGAGTCATAGAATCATAGAGTTGGAAGGGACCTCCAGGGTCACCTAGTCCAATCCCCTGCACAATGCAGGAAATTCACAAATACCTCCCCCTCCCACATCCCCAGTGACCACTGTTCCAAGCCCAGAAGATGACAAAAAAACCTCCAAGATCCCTGGCCAAACTGACCTGGAGAAAAATTGCTTCCTGACCCCAGAGTGGCAGTCAGCATTTCCCTGGACATGTAAGAAAAAGCCACAAGAACTTAACACTAATGCAACCCTCCCTGCCCTCCCTCTCATGATCTGCCTAAATTCACACAATCAGTATTGCTTTCAGATGGCAATTCACACAATTCAGTATTCTGATTAATTTCAACCTGCTTGTTCTGGTCTGACCTTCTGGGGCAACAGAAAACAACTTTGCACTGTCCTCTATGTGACAGCCTTTCAAGTACTTGAAGATGGTGATCATATCACCTCTCAGTCGTCTCCTCTCCAGGCTAAACAGACCCAGCTCCTTCAATCTTTCCTCACAGGACTTGGTCTCCAGACCCCTCACCATCTTCATTGACTTCCTCTGGAAATGTTCCAACTTGTCCATATCCTTCTTAAACTGTGGTGCCCAAAACTGAACACAATACTCTAGGTGAGATCTACCCAGAGCAGAGTAAAGTGGTACCATCATATCATGTGATCTGGACACTATGCTTCTGTTGATACAGTCCAAATACAGTTGCATTTGCCTTTTTAGAAACCACATCACACTGCTGATTATGTTCAGTGTGTGGTCTGCTAAGACCCCTAAATCCTTTTTGCACACACTACTGCCAAGACAAGTCTCCCCCAACCTATAATTATGCACTTGATTTTTCCTACCTAAGCAAAGTCTGCAGTTCACAACAGAGTCCGCAGCAGAATCTGTAGCAAGGTCCACAGGAAAATCCACAGTGGAGTCAGCAGGGGAGTTTATAGCAAAATCTGCAGCAAAGTCCACAGAAAATCCCACTGTCTGCAATGGAATCTACAGCAAAGTCCACAGTGTGGTCCAAAGCAGAGTCAATAGTGGAATGTGCAGCAGAGTTTGCAGCAGAGACCACACCAGAGTCCACACAAAGTCCACAGAGAAGTGCACAGCAAAGTCTGCTGCAAAGACCACAGGAAAGTCTGCATTCCACAACAGAATCCACGAAGGAATCCGCAGCAAAGTCTGCAGAAAGTAGCAAAATCAGCAGCGCAATCCACAGCAAAGTCTGCTGCAAAAACCTCAGAGAAGTCCAACACAAAGTCTGCAGCAAAGCCCACAACAACATCTGATGAAAAGGCCACAGTCTGCACCAAACCCCACAGTCCGCTGTAAAGTCTGCAGCAAAATCTGCAGTGAAATCTGCAGGCAAAGTTCACAATCTGCAGCAGAGTCAATAAAGGTCCAGAACAAGGTCCGCAAAAAAGTCCACAGTCCGCAGTGGAGTCCACAGTGGAATCTGCAGCAAAGTCCACAGTAACATTTGGAGAAAAGGCCACAGGAAAGTCTGCAGTGGAGTTTGGAGTGGAGTCCACAACCAAGTCCATAGCAAAGTTCACAGCTAAGTCTACAGTCCACAGTGGAGTCTGCAGTGGAGCCCACAGCAAAATTCACATTCTGTGGCATAGTCTGCAGCAGAGTCCACAACAGAATCCATGGCAAAATCCGCAGCGAAGCCCACAGTAAAGTATGCAGCAAATTCTGCAGCAAATTCCAGAACAAAGTCTGCAGCAGAGTCCACAGCAAAGTCAGCTATAAGAACATAAGAGGAGCCAATGTTGGATCAGGCCAATAGCTCATCCAGTTCAACACTCTGTCACAGAGTGGCCAAAAACACCAGGTGCCCTTAGGAGGTCCACCAGTGGCAGCAGGAATCCCTCCCACTGTTGCCCCCCCACCAAGCACCAAGAACACAGTGTATCACTTGCCCCAGACTGAGAGTTCCTATCTATACCTTGTGGCTAAGAGCCACTGATGGACCTCTGCTCCATATGTTTATCCAATCCCCTCTTGACGCCGTCCATGCTTGTAGCCAGCACCACCTCCTGTGGCAGAGAATTCCACGTGTTAATCACACTTTGGGTGAAGAAGGGCTTCCTTTTATCTGTTCTAACTCGACTGCTCAGCAATTTCATGGAGTGCCCACGAGTTCTTGTATTGTGAGAAAGGGAGAAAAGTCCACAGCAAAGTCTGCAGTCTGCAGCAGAATCCACAGCAAACTTCGCAGCAAAGTCAGCAAAAAAAGTCCCCTGCAGACTCCACAGGGAAGTCTGCAGCAAAGTCCTCAGAGAAGTCCAGAGCTAAGTCTGCAGTCCACAGTGAAGTCCGCAGTGGAGTCCGCAGCAACATCCAGTGTTGCTTTTGGTCGCAGTCTGCCCCAAACTCCACAGACTCCGCAGCAGCCCACAGCACAATCCGCAGAAAAATGCAGTGTCTTCAGTGGAGTTCTCTGAAAAATCCACAGATAAATTCGCAGTCCACCATGGAGTCCGCAGAGGAGTTATTGAAATACAATCAATTGGTTACAAATGCAGGTAATTTGCCAGAAAATATTCTCTGGTTTGTTGGCACCCCTGTGTTTGTAGCCCCATGTGAAGTTTTTTAAAAACCCAACACTTGAGTCTAAGCCATGAGACTGCAACCTGTATGCTCTTGGAAGTTTCTGCCTCCATATCAAAGGATCAGAAAAATGGGGGGGGGGGGGGATTGTCCTTAGTTTTCTCAGAATTGCCAGATGTTCACTCTTTTACTGTTGAATTGTAAAAGAAATGGGGGGGGGGAATCCCTGTTAAGGAATACACAAGTTCCACCCATAAACAATCCTTTAGGTAGGCAGCTTGTCAGTACATACTAGGATTGATTATATTCTGACTCCATATAATGTAATTCATGCAATAGAAAAGGCTGATATTGGTATCAAAATTTGGACTGATCACCACCCCACACTTTGCACACTCAATTGGATAAATAACACACACACCTCACGTAAATGGGTTCTTAATAAATCCATTTTATTGAATTCAGAGGCTACAGAACAAATTAAGCAAACGATAAAAAATTTCTGGAAAGAGAATATCCCGGAAGACACTTCCTTTTCAAACACGTGGGATTCCATGAAAGCAGTTCTTCGAGGTGAAATCATTGCTTTAACTTCTCACCTTAAAAAACAGAAGCTGGAGTATTTGAAGCAAGTTCAGAATAAGGTAAAATTGTTAGAATTAAGACATAAACAAACAAATAACACGAAAACATTGAAATTACTAATAGCTGAAAGAAATTTTTTAGAAACCATACATACCAAGCAAATACAAAAAGATTTGATATAAACAACGTTATTGGAATAAATTGGCCAAATCCTTAAAGATGTTATCTTGGAAAGTTAAGCAACTCCAAGTTAAAAGATTAATACCTGCTTTGAGAAAGGCAGATGGAACCCTTTCTAACGACACACAAGAAATCAAAAAAATAATAGAACAATTTTTTAGCTGTTTATATAACACAAAAAATACTCAAAAAGAAAATATTTCAAAAATTTTAGGTAGGCAAGGCCTTTTAAAACAACTTACAACAACCCACAGGAACTATTTAGATGCAGCTATCACAAAATCAGAAATTTTAGAAGCTATAGCGCAATCTAAAAATAATACTGCAGCTGGTCCTGATGGATATCCACCTGAATTTTATAAGGTTTTTAAAGGGGTTTTGACAGAGCACTTTGAAGGTCTCTGTAAATTTATTTTTGAAACTGGTAGTATACCGGATTCGTGGAAAAGTTCAGAAACGATTCTTATTCCAAAACCTGGGAAAGATTTGACTTATCCTTCAGCCTATCGCCCAATTTCCTTGTTAAATACTGATGGAAATTTTTTTACAAAAATTCTGGCCAACAGAATTAAAAAGGTTCTCCCAGATTATATAAATTTAGATCAAACGGGTTTTTTACCTGCAAGAAATATGATTGATAATATTCGGCGTACATTGAACCTAATATCTCATTGTGAAGTAAACAATATTGAAGCCTTGGTTATGTCATTAGATGTCGAAAAAGCTTTTGCCAGTTTGGAATTTTTTTTTTTTTTTTTATTAAATTTTTTATTTTGTTTTCACAGATATACATTCGTTTCAACCTCCGATGTTTCCAAACAATTATTACAATATTACAATACGAAACATTATTTATATGTCAATTACAACAGTTACTACTTTTACAATATCATGATTCTTATTTTATTTTCTGATAGACCTTAAGTTTTACTATAAGCATCTAGTAGTGGGGACCGCACGGAACCTCCACATACCATGTTGCAAGTTAATTGGTCTATTTGTTTCTTCTTCTTTGATATTCTCTCTATAAGTCTTATACTACTTCTAAACATTTACTACAATACGGAACATTATTTGTATGTCAACTACAACAGTTACCACTTTTACAATATCATAATTCTTATTTTATTTTCCGATAGACCTTAAGTTTTACTATAAGCATCTAGTAGTGGGGACCGCACGGAACCTCCACATACCATGTTGCAAGTTAATTGGTCTATTTGTTTCTTCTTTGATATTCTCCCTATAAGTCTTATACCACATACAATTCTTATTTTTTATATTAGTTCCTTTGTAGTTTCTTGTCTCATATTTATTTAAATATCTCAAAATTATGTTTTATGTGTATATGTATATAAATTATATTTTAAAGTCTTTTCTTTTGAGTCATTGTTTTATTTTTATACCAATCATAGAATTTTGACCATTTTTCCTTCAACATTTCAGTCTTTTTCATTTTTAATATCTGGCTTAATTTTTCCGCTTCGGCTAGGTCCATAAGTTTAAATATTACTTCCTCTATTAAGGGGCTATTTTTAAGTTTCCAATTTTTAGCCCATATAATACGGGCAGCTGTTATAACATAGATTATAAAAAAATTTTCTGCTTTATCTAGATGTTCTGGGAGCATATTTAATAGGAAGCTTTCAGGTATTAAAGGTAATTCTAACCCTAAAATTTCCTGTATCATTATTGATATATTTTTCCAATATTCTTGGACTCTTATACATTTCCACCACATATGAAAAAACGTTCCTTTGTTTTTTTCACACTTCCAACAAGTGTTTGATGCATTTGCATAACATTTGGCCAACCTGTCCGGAGTCCAGTGCCATCTGTAAAACATCTTATATAAGTTTTCTTTATATGGAACAGCACTAGTATATTTCAATGTTTTCCACATTTTTAGCCATTCGTCCAGATCTATAGTATGACCAAGGTCCTTCATCCAGGCTACCATTACGTGTTTAACCGTTTCTTCATGCATCTCTTCCATTAAAAGAAGCCCATATATTTTTTTAATATTTTTCATATGTGTAGATAGCCACGCCTTATCTAATTGATCGTTTTTCTTCTCTAGAAATCCAGTTTTCCTATCTTGTTCATAAATTGAGTGTAACTGAATCCTTTCCCACCATGAGAGTTCTATTTTATCCAGAATTTTCAAAGTTATTTCATCTTTTAACTTATTATCCTTATTTAGAAGAATTTTGTAGCTAATTTTATTATGAGAACTAATTAATGTAGGTTTTACAAATGCTTCAAGTGGGGATACCCATTTTGGAGTTTTTAGATAATATATTTCTTTGATATGTGACCAGATTTTTATTAAGGCACCTCTAAGAATATGTTGATGGAAATTAGAATGAACCTTATCTTTTTGGTACCATATGTAAGCATGCCATCCCATGTATAGATCATGACCTTCCAGTGCTAAACACCTCATATTTTCTAAGTTAATCCAGTCCTTGATCCACACCATGGATGCTGCTTGATAATACAATTTCCAGTCCGGCATATCAAATCCTCCTCTATCCTTTCTGTCTTTTAATAATTTCCATTTTATTCTTGATTTCGAAGGGTGCCAAATAAAGGGCCTTATTATTGCATCTAATTTTTTAAAGAAGTCTGAATTTTTGAGAATCGGAATATTCTGAGCCAAGAATAAAAATCTAGGTAGGATATTCATTTTAACTACTGCGATTTTACCCATCAGAGAAAGTTGTAAGCCTTTCCATCTTTCGATATCTTTTTTTATTTCTTCTAGGAGTTTGTGATAATTATTTTCTATAAGGGCTATATTTTTATTGGTTACCCATATTCCTAAGTAGCGTACTTTCTTGACCACTTCTAATTTTGTAAGCTCTTGTATTCTCCAATTTAATTCCTTTGTACAATTTTTTGTCAATAATTTTGTTTTTCTATAGTTAATACGAAATCCTGCCAACAGTCCATATTCTTCAATTGATGTCAGGAGTTGTGGAAGTGATATAAGTGGGTCCTCTATTATGTAAACTAGGTCATCAGCGAATGCTCTTAATTTATATTCATAGCCTTTAACTTTAAGGCCTTTTATATTGGTGTTCTCCCTAATCTGTTCGTTCAAAGTCTCTAAGGCAAAAATAAACAGAAGAGGGGACAAGGGACAACCCTGTCTGGTACCTTTTTGAATCTCAATGCTTTCCGTTAAATCTCCATTTACTACTATTTTAGCTTGTTGTTTTGTGTAGATTGCTTTAATTAGAGTTTGGAATAGTGTACCTGCGTCTGATTGTTCCAGTTTACATAAAAGAAATTTCCACGAGACGTTATCGAACGCCTTCTCAGCGTCTAAGAAGACCATTGCTACTTGTTTATCTGGGTACGCCTCGTAATATTCCAAGGCGTCAATAAGAGTTCTTATATTATTTCTCATATGCCTATTTGGAAGAAAGCCTGCCTGGTCTGAATGTATACTATCTACTAAGGCCTTTTTAAATCTTTCCGCTAAGATAGATGCGAATATCTTATAGTCAACATTTAATAGCGATATTGGTCTATAAGAGCTTATATTTTTCTTATCACTGTCTGGTTTGGGTATTAATGTTATAGTTGCTTGGTTCCAGGTGTCCGGAACTTTCCCTTTATCTCCTATTTCATCCACTAAAGTTTTAAATGGCATACTTATCTGATCTTCAAACATCTTATAGATTTCTGCTGGGATACCATCTGTACCAGGAGATTTCTTATTTTTTTGTTTTTTTATTGCTTCTATAATTTCATACATAGATATTGATTTGTTTAACATCCGTTTTTTTGCTTGTGTGAACCTCATCTTATCCCTATTCCTCAAATAAAGATTAATTTGGGTCTCATTTTCCGTGTCCTGTTTATATAGTTCCCGATAGTAGTTTTCAGCTATCCTTTTTAAGTCTTGAATTAGACAGTATTCTTTGCCCTTCTCATTTAGAGCTAAAATTATTTTTTTCTCTTGTTCTTTCTTTAATCTATAAGATAACCATCTAGTGGGTTTATTTGCGTTTTCAAATCTATATTGTTTAGCATATTCTATTTTTTTTGCTATTTCTTGTGTTAACAACATATTCATTCTATGTTGCAACATTTTTAATTTCATTCTACTTGATTCATATTTATTATCTATCTTCATATTTTCTTGTTCTCTTTTTATCTGATCACATAAATTCTGATATTTTTGCTTTTTTTGTTTCATTTTCCAAGCATGCTGACTAATAAAGATACCTCTCAGAAAGGCTTTAAAGGCATCCCAGACAACACTCATGGCTATTCCTGGTTGAATGTTCCGTTTAAAGAATTCCTTAATTTCACTTTTAACTCTTTCCGCAAATTCCTGGTCTTTCAGAATATTAAGGTTCATTGTCCATCTGGTGTTTTTCTTTCTCTCTCTAAAAGTGGTCAATAGTGGACTATGGTCTGAAAATGTACTAGCCAATATGTCAATTTCCAGCAATTCAGTTAGCATTGGTATTGAGGCCCATAGCATATCTATCCTAGACCAAGATTGATGACGTGCAGAAAAGTACGTATATTCTCTTGTGTTTAAATTCCTAGTTCTCCACGCATCTATTAGATTGAATTCCTCTGCTATTTTTAGAAACGTTTTAGGCAATGTCATCCCTTGCTTCTTAGTTGGTCTTCTACTTTTCCTATCAATTTTAGGGTCAAAAACTGCGTTATAGTCTCCTAGAATGCAGATATTTTTATAGTCTTTAAATGTGAGAATTTTTAATATTTCATTATAAAAATTTTCTTGACTCTGGTTGGGGGCATAAATATTCATTATCAAGGATTCGACTCCCTGTCTTTTAATTGTTATCGCTAGTATTCTTCCATCCTCTGACGCATATATCAGCTGTGGTTGTAAATGGGATTTCACATATACAGCTACTCCTTTTTTCTTTTTTTTATTAGCTGCTACGAACACTTCTCCTATTTTTTTGTTTGTTAAATATTTGATATCATCTTTTTTAATATGTGTTTCTTGATAACAAGTTATATCTGGATTAATTTTTAATGTCTGATGAAAGATTTTTTTTCTCTTTTGTGGACTATTAAGACCATTTACATTCACCGATAGGATTTTGAAGTTTTTGTTTTTACCGTGTTCCATTTTTACCGTCTTCTTCCCTACTTCTACCTCTATATTTAAATCGGGTCAGCATATGGGAAGTCTTTGGTTCTGGTTTTCTTCTGTTCTTTTTTGGCTCTGGTGATTTATTTGGGTCTATGTTTGGTCCTTTTTCTATGTCATCCTCCTCCTCTTCTTGGTCTCTTTCTTCTCCTTCTTTCTGCCAGCCTAGATCCTCTCCATTTACATCCAGGAAATTGTCCAGTTTAAATATTGAGTCAATCCTATATCTTCTTCCTTGATATTCAAAGAGAAGCCCTTCCGGAACTAACCATCTATATGTAATATTTTTACATCTCAAGATATCAGCTAAAGTTTGATACTTGAATCTTCTCTCTCTCACCCTCCATGGTATCTCCTTCAAAAACTTTATTTCTTGTCCTTGCATAACTACCTTTGTTTCATATGAGGCTCTCACTATCTTCTCCTTCAAATTTTTTTTATGAAACTTAATATGAACCTCTCTTGGCAGGTTGTTCTTCCTAGCGTATGCAGAATTCCTTCTAAAGATTGATTCAATTTCGGTATCAATCTCCTCCTTCGTTCCAACTTTAAGCTGATCTGCTAGACAGTCTACCATCTCTTCTTTTAGATTATTACCAATTTTTTCTGGTATATTTTGGCATCTTAAGATTAGCGATGCTTTGTCCATTTCCAAATTTATTATGGCCTCTTCTAGACTCTCATTTTTGGCTTTTAGCTCTTGTATGTCCAGTTCAGCCTCCGTTACTCTACTATTTGTTCTTATTTGTGCCGATGCGATTTTTTTAATTTCTTGTTTGTTTTCTAAAATTTGCTTTCTAAATTCCTCTGAATCTTGTTTAATTTGTTTAGTCATTTCTTCCACCTCTGTCTTCAGAGCTATTACCGGTTCCATTTCTTTCTTTATCATCAATGGAATTGCGTTTTCTATTGTGGTTTTGAGTACTGATGATACACTTTCCTCTATCAGCATTTTTAGATCTTTTGAGGACATTGCTGGGATATTAAGAGTTGGTTTTAACTGGCTCATACCTTTAGTTTGATTTGGAGAGGGAATAGAGAGTTTTCTGGATGATCCACTACCTCCCGAGGCCATAAAAATATGATTTAAATCAGTTCTTTCTACTTAATACTTGTGAGTTACCGTCACATTAACTAACTATTTGATTATAAATTATTTGGACCTAGTTTTTATTCTCCCCTACCTAGGTACCTAAACTCTTTATTACTTTAATTTATTATTTTAATTAATTTAACTCAGTTTAATTTAATTAGTTGGTTCTAAGTTTAATTAGTTGGTTCTGAGTTTGTTCACTTATTCAATTATATTAATCTACACAATTATTAAGGGCTTGTTCTGCTTATTTAAGCACTTACTTTGTTTAAATACTTAATTCTACTCACTTATGGTTTAATTGCTACTATTTATTATTACTACTATTATTACTATTATTAAGTCAATTAATTACACCAGGTAGGTTAACACTACAAATTATTTATTTATTGATTAAATTAAATTAAATCAGATTGATCCTACCTCAAATCAATTATTTTTTACTTTATTCTGTCCAATTATCCAAGTATTTATACCCTTATTCTTATTCTTATTAACTTCCCCTTCTTATATTTATTAAGTGTTGCCTTGTTATCTAATTACCTTTCTTACAGTAATGTGTTGCTTAGATGTTTAAATATTTTATTTTATTTTATTACCTTATTTATCTATTATTATTATTATTGACTCAGTTAAAGTGTGCCTAGAGCCTGAAACAAAATAACAAGATGACTTAATAATTAATTACAGTTACTAGCAATTGCTAACGAAATTCTTCTTTCAAACAGTCAGTTAATAATAAAGCACCCACAAATTTCTTCAGTCCAAAACCTCAGTCCTCAAACACTCTTTCCTCCCCCCCACTTGCTTCGTTGTATTGTGCCTTTCAGTTCTTACAGCCTATCCATAGACCGCTTAAGTTATGTAAATTACTTAAGTTACGTAAGTTACGTAAATTGCTTAAGTAGATTACGTAAATTGCGTACGTAATTACGTAAATTGCTTAAGTAGATTACTACGCAGGTTGCCTAAGCTACGTGGACTGCTTAAGTCATACAGCCTGCCATTCAGTCTCTGCCGCTTGCTCCAACTAGCTTCCGATTGTGTTTATCCGTTTCCCTCCGCGATCTCCGTAGCTCCGCGGTCTCCGTAGCTCCTTAGCTGCCGTCTTATCGCGAGGTTTCCTGCATCCGTCTCGTTCTTCCGGGTCTCTCTGCTCTCTGCTCCTCTGACGCACCGATCCCACAGCTGCGCTCGATTTCCTAGTTCTCCGCTCCCGAGTGAATCAGCAACTGCTCCTCTTAAAGCTGCAGCAACTGGCTGAGAACATCAAAAAGAAAAAAGAAAAAACTTCTGTAGCACAATGACCAGCTTTATCCTTAATATTAGCTGCTTAAGTAAGTTTATTTATTTTCTTGCCCCCTTCTGCTATATTTAATTGAGATAGCCGCTCCGGGGGTCCTCCGCCCTCTTTTCACTCGTCTCCGTTCTTTCCTCCTTATTTCCCGTTCGGGCAAGTATTACAACTGTCCCCTAAATCTCCTTGATTCCTCAAAACTATTTCTTAGTATTAAGCTCTCCTATTTTTAAACTTGTAACAACTTAGCTTTTGTGTTGTCCTTCAGTGCTCGACTCCGTAGGCTGGGTTCGGGTTCTCTTTCCTCCCGGCGTCTCGACCGGCGACCTTCAAAGCTTCCCGTTTTCAGGGCGCACTTTCGGGTGGGTAGTCGCCACTCACCCCCTTCTTCGTGCCAGAGCCCTCTACCACCTCTCTCCCTTCAAGAGCTAGGTGAGGAGTTAGTAAAAATCCTGGGAAGCTTCAGGTTTCAGCGAGCAGATTTTCACATCCACTCGCACTCGAGCGTCCCGTCCGCCCGCTCTCTCTAAGTCCGCCAGTTTGGAATTTAATTATTTATTTGAAGTTCTTAGAGTTATGCAATTTGGTGAGACTTTTCAACAAACGATCCAGGCTTTGTATAAGAAATCCTGTTATGAAACTTAAAATTAATAACCAATTTTTAGATACTATACCATTTAAAGAGAGGTACATGGCAAGGTTGCCCTTTATCCCCCCTTTTATTTATTTTAGCTCTTGAGCCCCTAGCTGAATGACCAGTGGTAACTTACCGTGAGGGGTCCTTCTCCTCTGAGGGTTGGAGGACATCTTGTGGGAAATTCCTACCTATCTCCAGGGAGGCAGGATTAAGTAAATCTTCTTCCTGTTTCCTGTGGTGGGAGTCACCCTCAACTCAGTTTCAGTAACTCCGACAGCTAGAAAAAGTTAAACTCAAATATAACAGTTAGAAACAGGAAGACAAAGTTAAGAAGGTACTCTCTCATAGATAATCAAAGTGCAGTACCATGAGGATGACCATAATCAATATCACCCATGCACCTCTCTCTCAGTCAGTATGTGTGCCCCTACCTGTGGGTGACGATCCGAGGAGGGCCAAGATGTCCTTCAACCCTCAGAGGAGAAGGACCCCTCACGGTAAGTTACCACTGGTCATTCTCCCTCTGAGGTGGAGGCCATCTTGTGGGACCTCCCAGAGCAGTGGTCCTATGTTTTGGGTGGGGGATCGTCATTCTCTTGCAGGATAGTTTGCAGAATACGACGACCGAAGGCAGCGTCCGTGGATGCATAGGTATTGATTTTGTAGTGCCTTATGAAGGTAGATAAGGAAGACCAGGTGGCCACCCTGCACACTTCATCTACAGATACTCTGTTGAGGAATGTTGCGTTGGTGGCGGCACTGCATACTGAGTGTGCCATGATTCCCTGTGGCACTTTAAGGTGCATGGTGGTATACGCCTCTGCGATGCACATTCGAATCGAACCACTGATGGCCGGTGTGGACATCTTTTTTCCAGTGTGAGGGGGAGACATGTTGATGAACAAGGCTTCCGTACGCCTAACTGAATCCGATCTCCAAATGTAGCACTTAAGTGCCCTCCTCACGTCCAGGGTATGCCAAGACTTTTCCTTTGGATGTGTGGGGTTCGGAACAAAGGACGGTAGATAAATCTCTTGAGATCTGTGAAATTTGGTGTTAATCTTCGGACAAAAAGAGGGATTCGTGCGTAGGACCACGGTGTCCTTATGAAAGACACATAAATCGGAACGGACGGAAAGGGCTCCAAGTTCAGAGATTCTTCTAACTGAAGTGATGGCCATGAGAAACAGCGTCTTCAGTCTCAAAAATTTAAGCGAAATACTCTGTATGGGCTCGAATGGAGTTCTTGTCCGTGTGGTAAGGACCAAATTTAAACACCATGTGGGAAATCTGTGACAAATTGGGGGGTCCTTGAAGGCAGCACCTTTTAAGAACCGCTTTATGTGAGGATGTTGGGAAACTACCTGTCTCCTGTATAGGGGAAGCACTGTGGATAATGCCGCTAGTTGCCTTCTTAGTGTGGAGGCCTTTAGTCCAGAGTCCAGCCGTCTTGTAAAAAGTCTAAGACGGAGCATAAATGTGGATGGAGAGGATCGATCTTTTTTTCTTTTGACCCATCTGACGAAGGCTTTCCATGTGGTGTTATAAATCCTGGTTGTGGATGGTTTCCTAGAATCTAAGATGGTATTTATTACCGACTCTTGATAACCTAATCTAACAAACTTCTGCCTTTCAACCTCCACGCGGTCAAATGGAACCATCCTGGGTCGGGATGTCTGATTGGACCTTGTAGGAGCATATCTTCCTGGACCGGCAGTCAAAGAGGAGGAGACACTGCTAACTAGTAGAGACGTGAACCACGGTTGATGTGGCCAGTATGGGGCAACCAGGATGACTTCCGCCCGCAAGAGTTGAATCCTTCTCAGAAGTCTGGGAAGTACTGGAAGAGGAGGAAATGCGTACAGGAGCTCGTGAGGCCATGGAGACAGTAGTGCATCCGTCTGTTCTGCCTCTGGGTGGAAGAATCTCGTGAAGAATCTTTTTAGCTGTGTGTTGGTGGCTGACGCAAAGAGATCCACCTTCGGGGTTCCCAACTCCAATGAAATGAGCTGGAATATCTCTGGATGTAGGGACCACTCTCCTTCCTGGATCGTCTGTCGGCTCAACCTGTCGGCTTGAATGTTGGCTGAGCCTTGAATGTAAGTTGCAGTAAGGGAAGACAGATGAGTTTCTGCCCAGGTTAAGAGGAGATGTGCTTCCTTGGCCAGTCTCGGGGATTTCACACCGCCTTGCTTGCTGAAGTAAGTCATGGCAGAAATATTGTCCGTCCTGATGATGACATGTTTGTCTTGTATCTTGTGTGAAAAGTGAGTTAGGGCCAATCGAATGGCCCACAGTTCCAGGAGATTGATGGGTAAGTTGGATTCTGCACTCGACCACATCCCCTGAATCGGATGACAAAGAAGGGCGGACCCCCAGCCCGATAGGCTGGCGTCCGTGAAGATCTGGACCTGGTTCTGAATCCAGAAAAATCTTCCTTGAGTCAAGTTGTGATGAAAGGTCCACCAGCGTAGGCTTGATTTTACCTGTAGTGGAATCTTCATTGACATGTCCGTTTTTAGGGCTATGATATTCTGGAAGGGCCATAGGAACTTCTGCAGTTGCTGGGAGTGGAAACAACCTCATTGCTGGGTGTCGAAGGTGGAAGCCATCAAGCCCATCAGTTTGACCAGTAGGGAAAGAGATGACGTGCGTGCTGTGATGACTTGGGTTGCTGTAGACATGCTCTTCTGCGCCCTGGGTAAGGGTAGAAGAAGCTTGCAAGAACTCGTGACTATTATCACTCCTAGGTGTTCTAGACGTTGCGTGGGTCTTAAGTGACTCTTTGTCTAGTTGACCAGGAAGCCAAAGCCCTCTAGGAGTTGAATAGTCTGTGTAACATCTCTGAATGCTTGAGCCTCCAATGCCGAACGAATCAGGAGGTCATCTAAGTACGAATGGACATGGATTCCAAGCTGACGAAGGATGCTCACGGGATGTACCCGGACCTTTGTGAACACTCAAGGAGCTGTAGACAGACCAAAGGGGGGTGCACGGAACCGCAGGTGAGTGTCCCCAACGCAGAAATGAAGAAATCTTCTGTGTGGAGGGAAAAAAGGGTACGTGAAGATACGCTACCATCAAGTCTACTGACGTTAGGAACTCCTGCGCCTGAAGGGATTCCGCGATGGATCGAAGCGTTCCCATACAAAGTGCTTGAGCTCTACAAATCTGTTTAAGAACTTCAAATTGAGGATTGCCCTCCAATCCCCGTTCTTGTTGGCACTGTAAAGAATATTGAGTACACCCCTGTCCCTTACTCTTCCTGAGGCACTGGTTCTACTGCCTGTATGTGAAGTAGATGACTTATCACAGCAAGTGTTCTGTTCCGTTTTTATTGGGTTTTTGTGAACCGGAGAGGAAAGGAAATGCGACTGTGGTGGATATTTGAAGACTATCTTGTAGCCCATGGACACCACATCCATGGTCCAGGAGTCTGGTTGGGAGGTCAGCCTTCTTTGACTGAAGAGAAGTAGGTGACCTCCCACAGCCAAGTCCACATAGTCACGCCTTGGAAGGTTTGGGATTGTTGGTCTTATCTGTTGGTGCTGTGGAATCCTCCTCTACAAAAAGGCTGTTTATTCTGTGTCCAGGTAGAACATCTGGTATCTGGTCGAGATCGGTAGGAAGAACCATAGGGACGAAAGGAAGACGTTGCACCGGGTCTCTTATCTCCGGTGCGGATGGTTCTGGGCAGTGTCTTCTTTTTTGTCTCGGGTCTCCACCAGGATTTTCTCCAAGGGGTCCCCGAAAATTTGTCCCCTTGGAAAGGATATGCCGACACCATAGCTTTAGATTGGTAATCAGCTGGCCATGCTCTCAGCCAGAGAGTGCGTCGTGCAGCTGCTGCTGTAGAGATTGCCCTGGCAGAAAAAACCGTGGACTCCAGGGTGGCGTCTGCCATAAGAGAGATTGCCTTGAGTAATCTGTTGGCTCCCTCCAGTAGTCCCCGATTGCATCTGAATGAGTCTGCGCATCCAGACTATGGACGCTTGAGATACTGTGGAAGCTGCAAAGGAAGCCCTAATTGCCAGAGCGTTAGCCTCGTGAGCCCTGCATAATGCAAATTCAGCTCTCTTATCCAAATTGTCCCTCAAGGTACCGTGACCATCTTCTGAAACTACGCCTGTTGATTGCAGAGCTGCCACCGGCGCGTCAATCACGGGGACCTGTAATAAATCTAAGGCAGATGAATGTAAAAGATACAGCCTTCTGGTGGAACCTGGGAAGGGTTTTGAGGTCAAGGGCCTTTCCCACTCTGCTTTAACCTTCCTGACATAAAAACCTGGAAAAGGAAAGGCTATTTCCAAAGGATCCACAGGAGGAAAAAATTCATCAAAGACATCTAAGCCTTCATCCTGATCCTGTGGTGTGGGATTGGGCTTGACTGCCTTTTGATTGCCCTGGACTTGGAGGGCAGCCAGGGTTTTATGAAACAAATAATGAAGATCCTCTGGCTTAAGGAATCTAAAAGCCTGTTCCTTAGCAGATTGAGGCTTTGGAATAGGTTCCCCTTCTTCCTCATTAGAGGAAAATTCCCCTTCCTCCTTTTCAATAGAAACATGGGATACAACGTCATCATCCTCTGGGTAATTATATTCCATGTGATGATATTTGGCATTGCTCTTCTGAGCTGCCTTAGTGAGCCATCTACCCCAGTTAGGAGGGGGCCTATTTGGAGGGGGGGGATAAGGGGGACAAAGACCTAGAGGGAGGATGCCCCCCGAGGAGCAAAAACAGGTAATCTCATCCCACATAGCTCTTCTGGAAAAAGCCATTGCCTCAGGGGAAAAAGGTAAATCGCCTTGTACGTTACCCAAGTTGTCCTCTGGAGCCTCGCCTTCATACTTTCCCTTCTCCTCCGTGCCACCGGCAAAACTTTGTTGGATTAGCCAGATCTGTTCTTCCCTGATTGGCCTGGGGCCCGGGGGTAGTTGGAGTGTGGGGGGGGGATTCAGAGCCATTCCCGACTTGTCAAACTCAGCCCAATGTTTCTAAAATGGCCGCCGCTGTCAATGTAGATGGGCCTTCCAGAGCCCCGAGATGGCCAGTTTTGGCGTACTTTTTTTAGTGCCGCCACCACTGTGGGCCTCCCCATGGCGTTCCTCTGCAGCTGGGCGTTTTCTGTTGCTGCCAGCTCCTGGAGCATCGGGAGGCACACTCCGCTTCATCCATGTCTCTCTATGAGGCTTTTCTGCTGGCTTGAGTGAACAGCTAGAGAAAGAGGCAGTGGGGGGGGGGGGGCAGGGCCCTTCCCCTTAAGCTGGATCGGAGAAGAGGGAAGAAGGCTTCTTTTTTTGTTATTTGTTTTTTGAGAGAGGTAGAATGAAGTAAGGAATAGTAAGGAGAAAGTATAAGTAGATAAAATAGGTATTGAGAAAGAATTAGCAATGGAAGTTGGCAGAGCCAAAAGTTCCAGCTGCTCTCCCTATTGAGGCAGGAAACGAAACTGAGTTGAGGGTGACTCCCACCACAGGAAACAGGAAGAAGATTTACTTAATCCTGCCTCCCTGGAGATAGGTGGGAATCACCCACAAGATGGCCTCCACCTCAGAGGGAGAATTTATTAGATCTCATCAAGAAATATCAGGTATACAAATTTTGGATCAGGAACATAAAATCTCCTTATATGCGGACGATATTGTTTTATTTCTTCATAATCCCCAATGTTCCTTGGAGCCATTATTTAACACCTTGCATGAATTTAGTACTATTTCAGGTCTTTCTTTTAGTAAGGAAAAAACTATTACTCATCCCATCCATTTACAATCCAATACAAAGTTTTGGATGGAAAACACTTTTGGTATAATAGATGTTGTTAGACCATGGCATTACTTAGGGGTGTATATTGCTAAAACTCAAGAAGATATTCTGAAATATAATTTCATTAGAGTTCATACCGAAGTTCAGAATACTTTAAAGCAATGGGATTCTCAACAACTAAACTGGGCAGAGAGAATTCAACTACTTAAAAGTTTTGTTATTCCAAATATATACCTTTTTATTTAGGGCTCTTCCCATTTTGATTAGAGCAACATTTTTTCAAAAATGGCAAGCAGTTTTAAATAAATTTATTTGGGCGGGAAAGCATGCAAGAATACAAGCTGCAACTTTATATAGAGCAAAGAAACGGGGAGGTATGTATATACCTAATTTACAAAGGCTATATGAGACAATAAACATTAATAACGTACTTATAGGGGCCACTGCACAAAAACTGCCTAAATGGTCACAAATTGAAATAGCTAATTTGAGTCCTTTTAGTTTGTATGACACTCTTTGGAATACTAACATTATGGAAAAATGCGAATGGTCTCCCTGCGGCAGCTCAAGCCTACCCAGTTCAACACTCCCAATGGCCAACAGTGGCATGGGTGGATTCAGTATAACTAGAACCCAGGAAATCCTGACTCAGGTCCTGAGAGCCTTCAGGAGATGGCTTTGGTGCACAACAGACACAAGCAAAGCTTTTTGCTCCCAGTGTCCAGTCATCAGATGTATATTGCCTCTGGACACTGAAGTTCCATTTTTGCCTGTCAAAATTACAGTAGTCATTGATAAGCCTGTTCTCCATTAGTCGGCAAATCCTTTGAGGCCCCAGGTTCTGTCTCTTACTACAGGATCTCTGCTAACAGGTGGTAGGGAAGACCTGTATCTACCAGACACCTGCCAGTTGGAACATAAAAACAGGAAAAGCTTGCTGGATCAAACCCATAGTCAATCTGGTCCAGCATCCCAGCTCACCCAGTAGCCAACCAGTTTCCCTGGAGGGCCAGGAAAGAGGACAGAGGGCCAATGCCTTCCCCTGCTGCTGCCTCCTGGCACTGGAACTCAGAGGTTTGCTGCCCCTGAATACGAGAGGGATATGGACCCACCGCCAGACTCCATGGGACAGTTTTGTACCTTCTTAAAATGATCTTGGGCTGGGGTGGGGGGAAACAGATGGCATCACCTGCTGCCAATTATTTCCATCCATCATTTATTGCCCACAGCCTGCCAAACAACTAAGACACATGGTGGGATTTTTACTCCCCCTTACAGCTCTGGTTGAGCTGGAAACACCTTGGAAATGAAGTGGGAATGGGGAGCTGTGACTCCGGGACTTGATACCTCTGTCACCCTTGGCGGTCTTCCTCCAACAGCATCTGTTCTGGGACATTCCTGATGGTTCTGGGCCCCAAGCTTTTTGCTCAATATTCTGGATCTGGTTTATTTTATTCTCCTGTACACGTAAACATACTTTTCTCCCTGCCCCCCCCCTCCAGTTTGAAAGACATGAGTCAGAAAACCCTTGCTTATTAAAAGTAATCCTGGTCACATAAACCTTTCATTTCTTTTGAATTACATTAATTGCTTGGCTGCTTGAAATCACATGGGTTTTTAAGCCCACCGCCTCCCTCTCCAAGATATACAGTGCGAGATAGCAGGACATATTCCCTGGGATATATAAAGATGCCACCGCGATGCTTTGGGATTAGCAATCAGAAAACACAGTGGCAGAGTGGCATTCGTTTTCAAGGTTAAATGCTCAGAATACAAAAGGAAAGCAAAAGAAAACATACGTCATAAAAGCCAACACAGCAACCCATCTCCCTAGAATAAAGGCACCTTGTCAAGAGCTCAAAATGATTTCACAGCTTCACACAATGATTATAAGTTTAATAAAGGAGTTTTAATTAATTTAGCTCCGGCTGGGTAGCTGTAATTACCATTTTGCTTTGACATTCTGCTTCTGCCACCGCTGCCAATTCCTTCTATATTTACTTTGGGTTCATACGATCCTATGGGTTTTTCTTTTTTTAATTCAAAGTGATTGGATAATGTGGCATGAAGGGCCAGATTCCAGAAGGTTTTCTGGGCTCACCAACCACTGAACTTTTACTTACGCCTCTTTTGTTTACGTGTGTACGCAGCAGAGCGGAGCTGACCGTTTTCTGGCAGGATCACAGTTTTTTATCCTACTTTTCAACCAAACATTTGCTCCCAAAGTAGCTTACAGGAGTAAACAATAACAAAATCCCATACAAACGTACCATGGAAGAGGCTTCTTGTCTGAACTGGGATCCAGGAAGGATGCTCCTGGCCAGCCCAGAAATGGCCCTGAGGCTGGACACTGGGGGTGGGAAGGGAGGCCCTCCACTGGAGGTGGCTCTATACATAGAGGATAAGGTACAGTTCATAGAGGTTCTCAAAACACTTCCCATGGAAAGAGAGTACACGTATCAAAATAAATTACTCAAGAAGGCTTTAAAAAAAACCCTACATGATTTGACAGCAGAGTTACACCTCTTGGCTTGAAAGGGTATAACTTTGCCTAGGACTGCCCTGTCCTACTGAGGTCGTAAAACTGTGACTGGACTCTACCACTGCATGCAGGGGTTCACAGGATCGGCTGCTTCCCCATTGGGAAAAATATTCCTCTGCATAGAAAGCTGGATGATGTCTGAACTGGAGCCCCATTCCCAGACATGCTCGGTTTTGACCTCTAGGAATCTCAGTCTCCCCACCCCCCCACCCTGTCATGGTGGTCTCCACCTGCAGCCAAAATGGAACCACCCAGAATCAGAAATACTGCCTTTGTGAGAATATTGGCCTTTCGTTTTGGAGCGAAGGGGACATCATCACTACCTGCCCTGGTGACAATGGCCAACAGCCCCCCTCCCCCGAATGCAAGAGCTTTCAAGATGGAGGGAAGGAGTGGGGCTGGTTTGGGCTGCAAGACTTGGGGGGGCTTAGGCAGTTCGTCTACACTGCAGCATCACTGTTTACTCAAGCCTGCTTTGGCCTGCTTTGGCCAGGGCCCAGAGGGAATCTGTCCAGCTTTTCAGTGAATGCCTGCTCCCCGTCTGCAGATAAGTCTGCCCAGTACCCACACACAGGTCTCTGGCAGCTTGGGGTACAAAGGGTGTGCCACTGCAAGTTTTTTTTGGGGGGGGGGGAATGGATCATTTTGAAAAACATTTCTCCTGTTTTAGGGAGGGAATGTTGAGGAGAAAGACCCTTGTGAATCAGGATTATCTGCACTCCAGCTTCTTGAACAGAAATATTAATTCAATTAATATATTGGCTACAAAGGCCAAAGGATGGAGGTGAAAATGTGTGTGTGTGTGTGTGTGGGGGGGGGGTTAAGGATTGCTTTCTCCAACTCTCTGATAACTCCCAGATCTTGTTCATTTTGTGTGGCTGTATCCTAGTCACAAAGCAAATTTATCCACCACTAATGAATATGGAGAGAATTTTGTGTCTTTCCCCCTGTTTTCCATAGACCTGTCCATCATGCTCCTTTGCTGTTTCTTATCTCGCTCGCTCTGCTTCTCCTTTTCTGGAACGCAGCCTGTTACTTTCAAAATATCTCCTGGCCCATGAGCCTCAGAGCTCATGCAATCCCTCAGGCTCCCTGCCCAGGCAACTGGCCCCTTTCCCTTTATTTTAACATCCTTGGGAAAGAGTTGGTCTTCTTTTCCACCGAGGCCCTTCTTTGTTTCTAAAAGTGTGGACTCAAGATCTAAAGGTGCTGATCAACTTTTATTATGCCTTAACCTCTAAAAAGGGGGTGTTGTGTACTAGTCACGAAATGGCGACCACCATGCGGTCAGAGCACATGGCCCGACTCTACCTGAGCTTCAGCCAGGTAGAACAATAGACAGTTGGATCCAAAACAACCACCAATAGCCACCTTAGGTCTCCTGTGGGGGACCTATGAACTACAACTTAAGACTTAAGGCCCTATCAGGACTATGCACATATGCTAAGCCCCTATCAGGTATTTTGGGTGCGGCCAGAGGTGTGGCTCCAGCCAGCATATAATGAGGGCCCTGGAGCCCTGGCAGCATGCTTGATCTGACCATCTCCTGAACATGCTGATTCACTTAATAAAGTCTTTGTTATGATCATTCTACAACTCGCCTCCCGACTCCAGTACTTTCCAGGGGGGATACCCCAAATCTGCAGTTGTGGAATTTTGAGAGAAGGCAGCGGGCACCATCACAACATGGCTGCATAAAGAGGAGGCAGGTCCAATCATCAAATGGTTGCCATGAGCCCTCATGAATTTAACATGAAGGCAAAATCCAGGATAGCTGATGCCAATGAAAAAGCTATAACTGAGTGCCTCTTTATAGATTCATACCAAATGGTAGTGGCAGTTGAAAATTTGGTTATGATCTTTCCTACAGAGCATAGTCAGTAGGTCTTGTCTCCTGCTTTGGCAACCCAGTGCCTCCACTCGGTAGGTTGGTGGGTGGAAAATGGGAAGAAGGGGGGCATGGCGATGCTGCGGAGCATGGTGGACGCCTAAACCCTTCTCTCCCCAACGAAACTTAACAAACACAGACCCAGGATCTCACACACCATCGCTAGACACCTCAAGCGAAATGGGAAAGAAGTCTCACTCCAAGACGAACATCGACGCTACTCCCTCGAGTGCCCTGGCAACTTATTTTACTAGGGCAGAGAAGAAGCTAGATGAGGCCCGAGAGGCAGACAAAATGGCGGATGGAGCTATCTCGCCCGAAGCCGACGCTATGCCGATGCCAAGAGGGGAACTCGCTTCGCTGCTGCAGACGCTCGAAAAAAACATCGCTAAGCAGATCCATTCGGAGATTTATCCCTTAAAGGAACAATTAGATTCCCTGACATCCACTATACAACAAGTTTCTAAAACGGCGGGAACAGCCTTGGAGGCCGCAATAACTACCCACGAAACGGTAAAAAACTTACAGGCAGCTGATAAATGGTCATGAGGCAAAATAATGACGCTAGAGAACAGATTAAAAGATCGGAACCTGAAAATAAGAGGGATGCCAGAAAAAGCAGAAGGGACTGTGGAGCTGAAAGTATTTTTGGCAACATGGCTGGCCCAATCCTTGAAATTAGAAGATAATGTGGCTCCGCTCATAGACGCAGCCTACAGGGTGGGCCCCTTGAACAGACGCTCCAACTCTTATGCAAGAGACATCATAGCCACGTTTCCAGACGCAAGAACACGGGAGACTATTTTGAAGCAATCAAGGACAACCGAAGGTCTAACTTATCAAAACATCAAAATCTTGATGCTACTGGATTTGTCCACAGAAATGCTACAACATCGGAAATCTCTTCGACCCATTACTGAGGTACTTACCACAACCTCCATTTTCGCTGGATTTCTGCAACAGAATTAATGGTGCAACACGAAGGGTCCTGTCTGACTGCCAACGACCTTCAGTCAGGCTACAAACTACTCTCATCTCTTCAATTAGACTTCGACAAGCCTGCAACACCAGAACCTGAAGACTCAGAAGACTCTGATGGAGATCCCACACTGAACTGGATTAGAGTTCGTAAAACAAAACGCAAACTTTAATTTTCCACTTGACTTCACAACCGTTTGATCTTTTTCCTAGGGTTATTAATACAACTATCGTCATTGGGGAGGGGTGTTTTTTTTTATGATTGCCTCTATTTAGATAAGTTTCCTTTACTAGTGGAAAGTTTTTTTTTTACTTTTCACTAGCTGCAATCCCGGGTGGGGATTCAGCAAATAGTTGTGTTCCTTCCTTGGAATATGGAGGAACAGTTGGTTATGTTAAGTTTAATTAATGTTGTTGAAATGATAAAGATTGGGAGCTATTTACATTTAGTTCCAATGTTAAGAGGGTTAGTTGCTGTTTTTTCTATTTCTAGGAGTTTTAACGGTCCAATTCTAATGAATGACTATATGGATTTGAATAGAATGCAGTTTGCACATTGAATACACTTGAATTGCTAAGTATTTATAATGGCTAATACACAAATTACGATACTTTACCTGAACTGTCGTGGTCTGAATAACAACATCAAGGAAAAAAGGTTGTCTACTTCTTTGTCACAGTTAAAACCTCAACTGTTATTTTTACAAGAAACCCACATTAGGAAACCAGGTCGACCTATTTTTAAATCCAAGTGGTTTTTGGATCAATATCATGCTCCAGGTAGTTCCAAATCTAGGGGGGTGGCTATACTTCTTTCTAGAGATGTTGACTTTAAATGCCAGGATAAATTGGTGGACCCTGAAGGTCGGTTTTTGTTCCTCAAAGGTGTTTTGAATGGCATACTATATACTTTGGCAGTCTTATATGCCCCAAATGTAGGACAGGAGTCCTTTATACAGATGGTTTTTGAGAAGCTAGATGTATTTAAATCAGGACATGTAATTTTGAGAGGAGACTTTTCAATAGCATACCCAACCAGAAATGGGATAGAACTTTTACCAACCCTTCAGCTATTTGCAGCATAACTAAAATTAAGAAGCCTTCCTTTTTTCAATCACTTTTAGACAAGCATGACTTGAGAGATATTTGGAGGGCTCATAATCCTGGAGTCAAAGACTACACTTATTCCCCAAAACATGACATTTTCACCAGAATAGATTTGATTTTACTATCTTCTTCATTAATAAATGTAGCAAAGCAATCAGATATTGGATTGCACACACTGTCAGATCACGCTTGGACAGAATGCATTTTGTTGAATGGCAATAAGAATGGTCATATAAAAAGTTGGTCATTGAATAAAAATGTTTTATTTCAGCAGGGTATAGCAGAAGACATAGACAATTCATTGCAGGAATATTTTCACTTCAATGCCTCTTGTGGTGTGTCCCAAGATGTAGTCTGGGATGCTATGAAGGCTGTGGTTCGGGGGAAGTTAATTTTGATAACAGCTTCCTACAACAAACAGAGAAATGTTTTAAAGCAAGAAATATTGGACAAGGTAAAAACATTAGAAAACAAACAAAATTACATGCTCAAAGAAAACTTATAAGAAACTACTTATAGAAAGGAAAAAATTAGATGCCTTAGAAACATCACAAATACAAAAGAACCTTTTATATATGTGGCAGAAATACTCGGTAAAACATCCCAGATCAATTAAATTGCTAGCATGGAAACTAAAAGACACCCAAATTCGTAAAAACATTTCCTGCATAAAAAACGAAAAGGGAACCATGTTGACAACATCAGAAGACATTTTACGGGGGGGCGTGGCTACGCTGCGGAGAATGGCGGCTGCCTAAAACCCTCGCTCCCTGACGAACACGCTATTTACACGGTCCTGGCTTACCTACATCTTCCAAAATCGACTTTAAAACATGGGCAAGAAATCGCACTCCAAGGCGACTAGTAATTCTTCGCCTCCAGGAGCCTTTACAACGTATTTTACTCGTGCCAAAAAGAAATCAGACGAGGCCCGGGAGATCGACAAAATGGCGGACGGAACAGCGCTGACTACAACTGACACCACACCGATCTCCAGGGGAGACCTCTCCGCCTTATTACAGACTCTGGAAGAGAACATCGCCAAGCAAATCCACGCCGAAATACACCCCCTGAAGAAGCAACTAGACTCTCTAACAAACACCATTCAGCAGGTCTCAAAGACCGCCGGAGAAGCTCTGGAGACTGCTATTACCACCCAAAACAAGGTAAAAAGGCTTCGCAATGCGGAGAAATGGTCTCAGGGGAAAATTATAGCGATAGAGAATAAACTTAAGGAACATAATTTAAAAATCCGTGGGATGCCGGAAAAAGCCGAAGGGAACTTAGAAATAAAAGTTTTCCTGTCAAACTGGCTAGCTCACTCATTGGGACTTGAAGAAAAGGTAGCCCCACTCATAGACTCAGCATACCGGGTGGGCCCTCTAACTAAACGATCTGAATCTTACCCAAGGGACATTATCGCTACGTTCCCAGACATGCGGACAAGAGGAACTATTTTAAAGCAGTCTAGATCTGACGCTGGTCTCACATACCAGAATTCTAAAATTTTAATTCTCCTGGACTTATCTATGGAAACCCTATTGCAGAGGAAGTCTCTACGTCCCATCACCAACATCCTATCCCAGCATAATATACGCTATAGATGGATTGCAGCACATGAACTGCTAGTACAACATGAAGGACTTCGTTTAACAGCAACAGACCTCCGCACAGGGCGCCTCTTACTTTCTTCTTTAAACCTTGAAGTAGACAAATCTGCAGTATCAGACCCAGAAGACACAGAAGAGGAGGAAGATGACTATTCATCAAGCTGGAATCGAGTTTGTAAGGCCAAATGAACACTTTGAATACTAATTTTAGAACTTTAACCAATATGTCCAGCCAGGACCATATATACATACAATAAGAGTCAATGGGGGGGGGGTTGTTAATTCCCTTAGTTAATAAGTTTCCTTTAGTAGAGAGGAGAGCAGTGACTTCTCTCTAGCTGTAGTCCTACACAGGGACCCAGCAAAGATTGAGAACCTCCATTTTTGGTTATGGAGGGAATGTTAGATATGTTGAGGGTTATTGTTTTGTTATGGTTGTTATTGGTTGAGAGCCCAAAGTGACCAGATGTAACTTCATGGAATTTTTTATTACAGTGTATTTTCTTCTTTGTATGCCCATTGGTGTTATGCACTCTAATAGCACTAAATGATAAGCAGGTCTTTGCTTGCCATATCTGGCTTAACGAGATTGTAATGATTTGTAATTTCATGACATTATATAGCTACCTACTTTTGTTACAAGATAATTTTTTTTACAAAATGTTAGAATTGAGTACTTTGAGAACACAACTTAATGCTGCTTCAGTAATGTTCTATAACAACATGTTGAAATTTAACTTTTTATTTCAGAATAATGATGGCAGGTAGTCCAATTAAGATAATTTCATTGAATTGTCGCGGATTGAACAACAAAATTAAGGGGAAAAAGTTAACTGCATCTCTCTCGAAATTAAAGCCCACAATATTGTTTCTACAGGAAACCCACATCAAAAACCCTGCTCAAAACATCTTTAAATCTAAATGGTTTTCAGACCAGTTTTGTGCCCCTGGAAGTTCAAAATCTAGAGGGGTCGCTATCCTTTTTTCTAAGAATTCTAATTTTGTATATCAAGACAAATTGATAGACCCATGTGGCCATTTTATATTTTTAAAAGGGACTCTGAATGGAGTTTTATACACTCTGGTGGCTCTTTATGCCCCAAATTCAGGGCAAGAACCTTTTATACAGACGGTATTTGAACAACTAGATGCTTTTAAATCAGGCCACATTATTATAGGGGGAGGTATACCAAAGTATACCAAAGTATACCAAACCCATACTGGGACAGAACTTTTTCTACACCACTGAAGACCTCTATCGAAGCTAAAACTGGAAAATCCTCACATTTCCAAACCTTAATAGACAAACATGATTTGAAGGATATCTGGAGGGTTCAGAATCCAGGGGTAAAAGACTTTAGTTATTTTTCCCCAAAACATAATATTTTTACCAGAATTGACCTGATATTATTATCTTCTTCCCTAGTGAATGCAGTAACACACTCCGACATAGGCCTACGCACTATGTCTGACCACGCCTGGACGGAGTGTACTTTATTAGATGAATCTATGGAAAGACCCCCAAGACACTGGTCACTAAACAAAAACATTTTATTTCAACAATTGATTGTAGACGAAGTAGATACAGCACTACAAGAGTATTTCCAATTTAACACAGCCTGCGGGGTTTCACAGGAGGTGGTTTGGGACGCAATGAAGGCAGTGATAAGGGGGAAATTTATTTCAGTCACAGCATCCTATAATAAAAAAAGAAATATGTTAAAACAGGAATTGTTAGACAAAATACATCACTTAGAAAACAAACATAAAGCAACTGGATCAAAAAAGAATTACAAAAAATTACTTTCAGAACGCAAAAAATTGGAAGCTCTGGAAACATCCCAGATTCAAAAAAATCTTTTATACATGAGACAAAAATATTGGGTCAAACACCCTAGATCCATCAAACTACTGGCGTGGAAATTGAAAGACACCCAAACTCGCAAAAACATCTCTTGCATTAAAAATGATAAAGGAAACTTAATTTCCGCCTCTAAAGAAATACTACAAATTTTTCAAAATTACTATAAGAACCTCTATAGCTCAGACAACCCATCTCAGGAGAACATTTTAACATTTTTAAGAAGCAACAACTTGACTTCACGAATTATGGCAGAACACAGGGAAGTTATGGATTCCCCTGTAACAGAACAAGAAGTTAGTAAAGCTATTTCTCATCTGAAAATTAACAAAACTCCTGGCAGGGATGGCCTGCCAGCGGAGTTTTATAAAACATTTAAACAAACTTTAACCACCCCCCTCACGAACCTTTGTAATCTGTTATTGGAATCAGGAGTTAAACCAAAAACATGGGACAAAGCAAAGATTATTGTTCTACCTAAGAAGGACAAAGACCCCACTTCGACAAAATCTTATAGACCTATCTCCCTTTTAAATTGCGACTATAAGATATTCACCACTATTTTAATGATCAAACTCAACTCTTTTATTGGGCACTATATACATACAAACCAATCTGGCTTCATCCCTGGGCGTGACATAGTTGACAATATCCGGAAAACATTGAATATCATACACTTTAGTAAAAAACATAAACTAGAGGCCTGTGTCCTATCTTTGGACATAGAAAAGGCTTTTGACAGAGTGGAACCTGTTTTTCTACAAGCATGTATAGCGGAAATGGGTTTTGGACAAAACTTTCAGAGAGCCTTACAAACTCTATACACGTCTCCTAGTACACAGGTTATGGTAAATGGTTTTGTTTCTTCCGACTTTGAACTATCACGGGGAACCAGACAGGGATGCCCACTATCACCCTTATTGTTTGCAATTGTTATTGAACCGCTTGCCCGTTTGATCCGTCAAACACCAGAAATATACGGTGTAACTATTAACAACACTGTTTATAAGTTAAGTCTCTTTGCTGATGATTTGGTTTTGTATGTAACACACCCGGAACAATCTTTCCCTATTCTAGAACACATTTTATATAAGTATAGTTTATACGCTGGCCTTCATGTCAACCAGGCAAAAACTACAATATACCCCATCAATTTGTCAGACTCTACTATAAAACACCTTCAAGAAAGATATGTTTATCACTGGACCTCTCAATATTGGACCTATTTGGGAGTTAAAATCCCATTGGACCTTAGGGATTTATATAAGGTCAACTATTTGTCTCTAATGCAAAATATTAGTACTCAGTGTTCACATTGGTCTCTCAAGAACATAACTTGGTTAGAAAAAATTAATGTGTTAAAATCTTTTTTGTTTCCTAGACTGTTATACTTATTCCGTGCGCTTCCCATTGAGATACCTCAAACTACTCTCCGCAAATGGCAAAACTCATGGGTTAAGTTTATCTGGGGCCGTAAAGGCACACGAATTAGTTTTTATACATTACGCAGAACTCGTGCCAAACGAGGCCTAGCAGTCCCTGATTTATCTCTTTATTACCAAGCGGCTAAATTGTCCATATTACTCCGTATATTACATGCAACACAAAATATAGAATGGATGACCATAGAAGAAACATATTTTACACCAAAGAAATACTTTGAATTTATATGGTTGAGTGCCCATGACCACAACCAGATACCGGACACTTTATTTATTAAATCAATGATGAATGCATGGGATTACAGACGAAAACATTTGGTATCTAAGATTTCACTGGCATCAACATTTTTGGGGCAAAAATGGTTTCCGCCTGCTCTCCACTCTGATTCATATAGAATCTGGAGATTTACACGAATAACTAGGCTGTCTGATATCACCAGCAAAGTCCACATACTGTCAAAATTTGAACTAGATACCAAAGCTAAGATGACTGTTCCATGGTTAGAATATGCCCAGGTACAACATATGTTTACTTTACCACAAATGCAAGAAGCACTACAAACCCCACTGAGACCTTTTGAACAACTTATTCTGCAACCAGAGTGGTCACAAAAGGGCCTTATTTCGATTGTCTACAAAATTTTATTAGACAACGACACTACAAAATTGCCATCGTACTCATTCTCTTGGCAAACTGAAGGCAACCTATCCCTCACTGAGGCACAGTGGGAATCTATTTGGTCATCCTACGTATTTAAATCCAAATCTATAAATATGCTGGAGCAAAACTATAAAATATTAGCTCGTTGGTACCTAATACCCAGAAAACTCAACTGTATAAACAAACGTATCTCACCTTTGTGTTGGAAACGTTGTGGAGCACCTGGCACCTTTTTACACTGTTGGTGGAAATGTGGAATAATTAAATCCTTTTGGCAAAAGGTGCTCAAGGAAATCAAAATTTTTACAGGCTATGAAATTCCCTGTTCAATGGAGGTTATACTATTGAATCAGTGGCAAAATATTGCAATACCACAAATACGCAAGGAGTTGATCATGATATTGTTAATAGCAGCTAAAACAAATATAGCCTTATGTTGGAAAACACCCATGGCTCCCTCTATCAAGAAATGGTATTTCAAAATATGGGATTATCTACTTATAGATAAAATCTCAGATTCTCTTTCTACAGCAGCTTGTCAATCTGGCACATCACAATATATAGCCAGATGGTACCCTATTCTAGAAAACTTAGAGAAAATATTAGAATACCAGGGAAACGCACAGGGGTATAGATTCCGCAACTTTTAAAAATCTAGCTGGCTATGTTGAAATTTATGACTCTACCGTTTTATGTTTGTAGAGGATTGTTATGTTTATTTCTGTTTTATTTGAAACCTGACGTAGATAAGATGTATTGTAATCATTAATGTTGTTGTTATATTGAAATAATTGTTAGTTTAATTGTGAAAATTAATTAAAAAATTATTTTTAAAAAAAAGACATTTTACAGATATTTCAACACTACTACGAAAACTTATATCGTTCAGACACTCCATCCCAGAAAGAAATATGTAAATATTTAAAACATCACAATTTGATTAAACAGAGAATCATAGGGAGCTCATGGAGGCACCCATTACGGAACAAGAAGTGGAGAAGGCTATATCCCATTTGAAAATTAATAAAACACCCGGCAGAGATGGGCTGCCGGCAGAATTTTATAAAAAGTTTAAACAAACTTTACTCTCCCCTTTTACACTGCTTTGCAATTCAATATTAGAAACTGGAACAAAGCCCAAAATATGGCACGAAGCTAAAATTATTGTGTTACCAAAAAAAGGTAAAGATCCTTCCTCCACAAAATCTTATAGACCTATCTTGCTTTTAAATAGTGATTATAAGTTATTTACTACTATATTGACAACCAGGCTTAATTCTTTTATTGAAAATTACATACATGTAAATCAATCTGGTTTTGTCCCTGGACGTGATATTGTAGATAATATTAGAAAAACCCTTAACATAATTCATTTTGCTCAAAAACATTATTCAGATGTATTCATTTTAGCACTTGACATAGAGAAGGCCTTTGACTGGGTAGAACCCATTTTTTAAAAAATGGTAATAGCAGAAATGGGCTTCGGTCCAAGATTTCAGAGGACTATAGAATCAATATATTCATCTCCAACTGCACAAGTCATGATAAATGGATTGTTTTTTTCTGACTTTGTATTAACCAGAGGGACTAGACAGGGATGCCCTTTATCACCCTTATTGTTTGCAATTGTTATAGAACCACTAGCCAACATGATTCGCAATACAGAAAAAGTTCATGGGGTTACTATCAACTAAACTACGTATAAGGTCAGTTTATTTGCAGATGATTTAGTTTTATATATTATGCAACCTAATCAATCACTCCCCAAACTAGAAAATTTTTTGCAGGAGTTCGCCCAATATGCTGGTCTTCAAGTTAATCACGCCAAAACAACACTTTATCCTATAAACCTTTCAGATTGTACCAGACAACATCTTTTAGATCGATTTTCTTACCAATGGATCAGTGAGGCATGGATGTATTTAGGTATTAAGGTTCCTTTGTGTCTTCGTGATTTGTATAAAGTCAATTATTTGGAAACTATACAAAGTATAAATGCTCAGTGTTCATACTGGACCAATAAGAATATATCCTGGCTAGAAAAAATCAAAGTTTTAAAATCCTTTTTATTTCCTAAACTATTATATTTATTTAGGACTCTTCCATTGGAGATTCCAAATGAAGCCTTTAGAAAATGTCAAGCTACATGGAATAAATTTATCTGGGGTCAGAAAGGCCCAAGAATTAGCTACTACACACTTCGTAGATCCTGTGCCAGAGGTGGTCTAGCAGTCCCTGATTTGAGACTCTACTATGAGGCCACACAATTATCCACTCTACTTCGCATTTTGCATAAATCAGACACTATAGAATGGACCACAATGGAGGAATCATATTTTAGAACTAAATGGTACGAAGAATACATTTGATCAAGCTCTCAAGAACACACGCAGACTTTGGATACTTTATTTGTTAAACCAATGATGAAAGTATGGGACCAGAGAAGAAAACATTTAGTTTCCAAAATCTCAATTGCTTCCACTTTTTTGAGGCAATCATGGTTCCCTCCTGCTTTACCTCCTGACTCGTATAGAATTTGGAAATTTGCAAAGTTAACCAAATTATACGATATAACTACAAAGGGCCGCATTCTAACGAAATCGGAAATGGATGCCAAAGCAAAATTAAATGTCCCATGGTTAGAATATGCTCAATTACAGCATTTACTGGCTACACTACTGCTGGCACAGATGTTACATACCTCACCAACACCATTTGAAACCCTTATTTTAAAACCTGAATGGTCACAGAAAGGTCTTATTTCCATTATGTACAAAATACTTTCAGACAATGATACAGCAAACTTACCTTCATACTCACATTCATGGTATTCAGAAAGTGATTTGGCTTTAACCACCACACAATGGAAAACCATATGGTCATCATATGTGTTTAAGTCAAAATGTATTAATATAAAAGAACAGAACTATAAGCTCTTAGCTCATTGGTACCTGACACCAAGAAAACTTAACTGTATAAATAAAAAAAATTCACCTCTGTGTTGGAAAAAGTGTGGTGCAATTGGCACCTTTTTACATTGTTGGTGGGAATGTGCGGTAATAAAATCTTTTTGGCAAAAAGTATATATAGAAATTAAAAACTTGATAGAATATGATATCCCCTGTACAATAGAAACAACCTTACTAAATTACTGGCAAGATATACCAATACCACAAATACGTAAAGCGCTAGTAATGCTTCTTTTGACAGCAGCCAAAACCACCATTGCTTCCTGTTGGAAAGCACCAGAAGCGCCATCTATTAAAAAATGGTACTTTAGGATATGGGACAACTTACTGATGGACAAAACCTCAGATTCATTGTCGCATAGAGACCCAGGTTTGGGCCCATCAAATTATATAGCTAGATGGTATCCGATATTAGAAAACTTAGACAAAATTTTGGAGCTCCAGGATAACATGCAAGGTTACAGATTTCGCAACTTTTTGAAAACTAGCTGGTTGCTTTCATGAGGCGGTTCCTTGATATTGGTGACAACAAAGATATGGTTAATGCTCCCTATTTAGATATAGTATGGTTAGAGTTATTAAGTTAATTTGTTATATTGATATTGTTTATAAGGGTTTAATGCTAAAATTATATGGTTAAGACAACACTACCTTGTATACCTGTATGAAACAATGAGAATGTTACACTGAAAAACCAGATGTACCAACAAGCAGTATCAATAGCTATTTTGTTTGTAATTTGTAAAAAATAAAAAATATATATTAAAAAAAAAGAAAATGGGAAGGAAATTGGCATTCCCCCCCCCCCAGTGTCATGACATCACTTCTGGCATGAACGGGAAGTGATGTCAGTATGTTAGGGTGACACTTTAGCACTTGCCCAACATTACACATTGATGGCACTTCCAGTTCATGCTAGAAATTACATCACAATGCCAGAGTATGCTGGACAGTTAGGTCTTTACCCTCAAAATTTCCCGCTGATTGCCGGTCATGAGAACCCACCTTATTTCCAGTAAGCAAACCACAGAACTTCTCAAATCAACAGTACTGTTCCTCATTTACAGCCCACTTTTCTCACTGAGACTCACTGATGGAAGCAATTCCGTCAGACATCAAGAGGCCCCAATATTCAATACAGTAGGACTAGGGCCCTTTCTGCGCTGAAAACTTGATCTGGAGAATCCGGGGAGTTGAGCCTTAAGGGTTGACTTCGCAGTTGCCTGCATTCCCTCTGCACTGGTTCCCCCCCCCCCCCCCCCCGGTTTATTTGTGTATTCTGTATGCATTCTGCATCTACAAGCAAAACCCACATTTTTCGACTAATCAATGTAGAAACATCACATGATGTGTGCCAAACATCTTTCAGAACTTTTAACTGCAGACCCAACCTCTCCCTCCCTCCCTCCCTCTGTGGTTCTACAAAAGAAAGGGGAGGGAAGAAGAAATCTAGGCCCTGCAGAACTAATTACGGCTGCTTGGACTGTTATCTGGTGTGCTGAGGCATCTGACCTTGGATTATTATGCTACCAGCTACTCAGGTGCTTGGGAAGTACTGGGGAGGTTTCAGTGGGATGTGGGAAAGGAATGCCAGATGTGCAACTGCACATTTGGGCGCGTTTTCCCTGGGAAAATTAATGGATGGGTTTGTAGCACTATTTTTTACTTTACCTGATTGGTGCCCCACTCCCTCGTTACTTTTGAATTATGTATAATTTACCTACAGCCCTGTGCTTTGTATCACTAACGTTAGAAGTGCTGACTACCATGGACCATTAAGAATAAAAGGACTTTTGCTTCCAGAAGGCCTGGCTTCTTGGCTCTATAAGAGTTCTTACACTCTGGCTTTTTAAAAGTTTGCCTGAGCAGGAGGACACATCTTTTTTCTTTGGAGAAGGAGGGAAAGAAAACAGAACAGGGAGGGAGTATCAGCCTAAACAGAGATAGGCGGAAATGTGGGATGGCAGTGGGCAGCCCTTAAATACCTGCAGAAACAATTCTACTTTAGAAAGGATTAGCAATTGGAAAGCAGATGAGAACAAAGAATCAAAGCAAAAGGAGTTTTGGTAATTGTGGGGCAACAGTGTCTGAATGCAGTGTCTTTTCAATCAAATGTGTCCTTTCAATTAAGAACAGTGTCCTTTCAATCAAATGTAGAAAAAAGAGAAAGCCCCGACACAAACTGGAATTGAAAGCAGGAGGGAATGCAGAACAGAAGAATAGGATGTGCTCAGAAACCGAGGCAAAATATGGGTGCAGAAAGAGCTTTAGATTCCAGAGCTGGAAAACAATGCAAATGAAAAACTACCTAAGGCAACAGACTAACCTAAGGCATGACATGCTGTAATGAAGAAAGGCAGAGGACATTGCAGTAAAATGGGTGGTGGGTAACCTTTGCCATAGACTACAATAGTACCCAAAGGTATATATTAAGAAACACATAAATAATTCTTACATTTTTTTAAATTGCTGTTTTTGTTTTGTGGTTTTGTTTTGTTTTAAGTATTTTTATTTGCTAAGTTAGATACACAGTAACATCATTTCATTGTTGCATTTTAAATATTTAACATTTTCTCCCCAATCCCTCCCCCTTCACTCTAATCTTCATCTTTCAGCCAGGAACACAGAGCTTGTAGCTTCCACTGAACGTCTTCTTTCTGTTCCTCTTTTATCCAGTTCAAATAGATAGACCATTTCTCCTTGATCTGCAATGTTCTATCCTCCCATTGCAGGAATAATTCTTACATCTTGATCCCAGATTTCAAGTACAACAAAATACAAGAGAACAAAGTTTGAGTCCAGTGGCACCTTTAAGACCAACAAAATTTTATTCACAGTATAAGTGTCCATGAGCATGCACACTTCCTCAAATACAGTGTAACAAAATACATGGACAATTTAAAAGTAAATATTTTGTATGGCCTTTCACTAGCCCGTAGCAACAAGAGGTACGCCCCACATCAGCTGCTGCCCCTGTCCTCCCCTCCTTCCTCTCCTGTGGCATTAAAGGGCCCTCCAGCTGATCAGTGGGCCTTTTAAATCTTGCAAGAGGTGAGGGAAAGGGGCAGCTGCCAGCCAAGCAATGAGATCAGGCATGGGGGCAGCCCCCACTAGGAACCCTTTAAATGTTGTCTTCCTAGTGGGGGCTGCCTGCACTGCCTCCAAGCAGTGCGGCCGCCCCTCTCCCTGCTGGCTGTACACCTTCCCTGAACTCCAAGCAGCACCGCTTGGAGTTCAGGGGAGGCATGTAGCTGGCAGCCGCCCCTCTCCTTCACCTCCTGCAAGGGAGAGGGGTGGTCACATACTTTCCCTGATCTCCAAATGGAGATTTCGCCATTTGGAAATCAGGTGCGGGCAGCCCCCACTAGGCAGGCCACCTCGCGCTTGATCTCCAAGCGGTGAAATTGCCACTTGGAGATCAGGGAAGGTGTGTGGCCGTGACCCCACTAGAAAGATAGCCCCTCTCCCTCCTCCTCCTCCCTCCTCCCCTGCTGCCCCACAAAATTCCCCCATGCCCCATCAACACAAAACTTCTGGCTATGAAGCTGGCCTTTCATAACACCAAGGTAACATTTCTATGAGAACAGGAACAGAGCTATTCCAAGGCAGAACCATGTTTGAGATTCCCCCCTCCCCCCCAAATGTCTCATTTACTCCAAATAAGTGTGTTCAGGGCAGAAGCCCACCTCCGGCAGCCACTGAGTGGTATTGCCCACTGTCTTTTCTCCAAATGTCAGAAGCACCTGGCAGGGGCAGCAACAGCAAGGTGGAGAACCCCCTCTGGACAGAGATCCAGTCCTCAGGCCCTCCTCCTGCAGCATGCTGAGCACCCTCGGCCCTCCTGACTGGCAGGCAAGAGTAGGGGTCTCCTCATTAGAACCCCGTGAGCTGCCAGGGAGAAAGCCCCACTGCCGGGAGAAACCATCAGAAGGTGTTTCAGCTGCAGCAAGCCAAGTGCTTTTCACAGCTGGCAACTGCTGTTTACAGCACACCATAATCACTTGAGCGGGGGGTGGCGTTTATTTCAAAAACTCTGGTGAGAAGTGAGGTTTTGTAGGTGATAGTGCGAGACATGAACGCCTGCATTTTGGAGCTCTCACAGCCTCTCAGAAGGCCCAGGCCATAGCAGAGACCCATTTTTTCTTGAGAACTGGAAGAGGCTAAGGTTGGTCCTAATCCAACACTCTAACCTCTATGTCACACTGGCTCTCAATTTTCCTAACTCCAACCTAAAGCCACAAGGGCCATTTTGCTTTTCCCTTCACCTCCTTTTAGCAACTAAAAATCCTCCTCTGTCTTATTTTTTATTTGATTTGATTCATCTATACCTCGCCTTTCTTCCCAGTGGGGACCCAAGGTGGCTTACACCATTCTTTTCTCCTCCATTTTATCCTCACAACAGCCCTGTGAGGTAGGCTGGGCTGAGGGAGTGTGACTGGCCCAAGGTCACCCAGTGAGCTTCCATGGCACAAGCAGGGATTTGAACCTGGTTCTTCCAGATACTAGTCCAACACTCTTAACCACAATACCACACTGGCTCCTTCGATAGGCTGGGTTGGTTGGGGAGGGCCTCTCTAAATTTTGAGGCTGGCTTGTATAAACAAGCACCTCTCCACTCTTCATCAGGCCCAGTTGGGAATTACCAAGTAATACTTGCTATCCATGTGACCACCAGCACATCAGAACTGTGACTTCTCTGGTGTTAGTTCTTTTCCAACTAGCCCTAACCTTAACCCAACCCTATACCTAACTCTAGCCCTTACACTAACCCTAACTCAAACCATAACCATATCCCTAGCCCAAACCAAAAACCTAACCCTAACCCTAGCCCTAAACCTAATCCTAACCCTAGCCCTAACCCTAAACCTAGCCCTAACCCTATCCCTAACCCTAGGCCTAACTCTAACTCTAGCCCTAATGTGAGTCCGAACCCTTACCTTTACCCTAGCCCCATCTTTAGCGCTAGCCCTAACCTTAGCTCTAACCCTAATCCTAACTTTAGCCCAAACACTAACCCTACCCAAAAACCAACCATAACCCCAACCCTAGCCCTAACCCAAAGCCTAATTATAGCCATAGCCCTAAGCCTAGGCCTAGCTTTAACACTAACCCGAACCCCAACACAAACCCAGACAAGGTTGAACCCAAGCCCCAGACCAAACTGTAGCCCTAGCCCTAACCCTAACATGAACACTAACCCTAACAGTAAACCTAATCCTAACCCTTGCCCTAATCCTAGCCCTAACCCTAACCCGAAACCGTACAATAACCTAGCCCTAACTGTAACCCTAACCCAAATCCTAACACTAACCATAGACCTAGCTATAACTCTAAACCTAACCCTAGCCCTAGTCCTAACACTAACCAAAACCCTAACACAAACCCTAGCCCTAGCTCTAACCCTAACCCTAACTGAAAACCTAACCCTATCCCTAGCCCAAACCCTAACCCAAATCCTAACAGTAAACCTGGCCCTAGCCCTAACCCTAACCCTACCCCTAACTGTAAGCCTAGCCCTAGCCCTAACCCTACACCTAAATCTATCCCTCGACCTAAACCTAATCCTAGCCATAAACCTAGTCCTAGCCCTAGCCCTAACTCTAACCCTAACCCTAACCCTACCTTTAACCCTAACACTAACCCTACCCAAAACCTAACCCTAACCCTAGCCCTAACCGTAACCCTAATTATAGCCGTAGCCCTAGCTCTAACCCTAACAATAAAACAAACCCAAAAACTAGCCCACGCCCGAGAACTAATCTTAGCCCTAGCCCTAACAGTAAAACTAACGCTATCAGAAACCCTAATCCTAACCCTTGCCCTAGCCCTAACCCTAAACCTAACCCTACACATACCCCTTGCCAAAGACCTAGCCCTAACCCTAACACTAACACTAACCAAAGACCTAACCCTAACCCTAGCTCTAGCCCAAACCCTAACCCAAGCCATAACCCTAACCCTAATATTAAAACTGACACTCACCCTAGACCTAGCCTTAACCCTAAACCTAAACCTAACCTGAGCCCTAGCCCTGACTGTGCCCTAACCCTAACCCAAACCCTAACCCTAACCGAGCCCTAACCCTAACACTAACCCAAACCCTAACACTAACCATAGCCCTAGCCCTACCCTAACCATAAACCTAACCATAACCATAACCCTAGCCCTAATCCTAACTCTAGCCCTAGCCCTAGACCGAACTCTAACCCTAACCCTAACTTTAGCCCTAAGGCTAACCCTGCACAAAACCTAACCCTAGCCCTAACCCTAACGCTATCCCTAACCATTGCCCTAGCCCTAACCCTAACCCTAGGCCTAACCCTAACCCTAACTGTAGCCCTAACACAAACCCTAACCCTAGCCCTAGCTTTAACCCTAAACCTAATCCTAGCCCTAACTCTAACCCTAACGCTAGCACTAACCCTAGCCCTAACTCTAACCCTAACCATAGCCCTAGCCCTAACTTTAGCCCTAACCCTTACCCTTACACTACCCTAAATTCAGCCCTAACACAAACCCAAAGCCAATACCAAACCCTAACCCTAACCCAAGACCAAGCCCTAGCCCTAATTCCAGCCCTAACCCAAAACCTGAGCCCAAGCCCTAACTCTAACCCTAGCCCTAACCCTAACCCTTCCCCTAACCCTAGAAAAACCTAACCCTAATGGTAAACTTAACCCTAGACATAACCCGAACCCTATCCCTAACCATAACCCTAAAACGAACCCTAAAACTAGCGCTAGCCTATCCCTAACCCTAACTATAGCCCTAGCATTAGCCTAACAGTAACCTCTAACAGTAACCCTAACAGTAACCCTAACCCTAACACAAACCCTAACCCTAGCCCTAGCCCTCACCCTCACCCTCACCCTCACCCTAACCCTAAACCAGCACGAGACATAACCCTAGCCCTAGCCCAAACCATAACTCAAACCCTAGCTGTAGCTCTAGCCCTAACCCTACAAGTAACCATTATCCTAAACCTTGCCCAAACCCTAGCCCTAATACTAACCCTAACCCTGGACATAGCTCTAGCCCTATCTTTTACCCTAGTACAAGACCTAGCCCTAACCCTAACCATAACCCTAGCCCTAACTTTAACCCAGACCCTACACCTAATAGTACCCTAGCCCTTGCCCTAACCCTAAATCTAACCCTAGCCCTATTCATAACCCTAACCCTAATCCTAAACCTAATCCTAACCCTAAGACTAAAGCTAACCCTACCTGTAACCCAAACCCAAACCCTTACCTTTACCCTAGACCTAAAATTAGCCCTAACACAAACCCCAACCCTAGACCTAAACCTAACCCTAACTCTAGCTGTAACCCTTATCATTACCCTAGCCCTAACTTTAACCCACATCTGAATCGTAGACATAGCCCTAGCCCTAGCAAAAGCCCTAGCCCTAACCGTAACCCAACCCTACATCTAACTATAGCCCTAACCCTTACCCTAACCCTAATCCAAACTGTAAACATAACCCTAGCTCTAACCCAAAAGCTAACCCTAACCCTAACCCTAGCTCTAGCCCAAACCATAACCCTAACCCAAGCTCTAACCCTATTAAAACTAACACTAACTCTAGACCTAGCCTTAACCCTAGCCCTAACCCTAACCAAAACCCTAACACTAACCCTAGCCCTAGACCTACCCTAACCCTAACCCTAGCCCTACCCCTAGCCCGAAACCTAGCCCTAGCCCTAACCCTAACCCTAGCCCAAGCCCTAACCCTAACCCTCACCCTCACCCTAATCCGAACCCAAACCCTAACCCTAACCCTAAACGAGCATGAGATGTAGCCCTAGCCCTACTCTAAACCATAACCCTAACCCTAGATGTAGCCCTAGCCGTAACCCTAACCCTAAGAGTAACCGTAATCCTAACCCTTGCCCTAACCCTTGCCCTAACCCCCGAAATTTCCCAGGGGGACTGAGCCCCCCCGGGGAAATATAGCACCTGCCGCCGTGCCTCCCGGGGCCCTTCTGAGGCCGGCAGCTGCTGCTGCCAGTGCCTCTCCCCCCCCCGCCTGGCCACTCTTCCATCCTAACCCTAACGCTAACCCTAACCCTGGACATAGCCCTAGCCCTATCTTTTACCCTGGCACAAGCCCTAGCCCTAACACTAACCGTAACCCTAGCCCTAACCTTAACACCAAACTACATCCCTAGCCCTTGCACTAACCCTAACCCAAACCATAACCATAACCCAAGCCCTATCTCTAAATCTAACCCTAGCCATAAACCTAACCCTAATCCTAACCCTAGGCCTAACCCTAAACCTAACCCTAGCCATAACCCGAGCCCTAACCCTTACCTTTACCCTAGTCCTAAATTTAGCCCTAACCCTAACTCCAGCCCTAACACTAACCGTAGCCCTAGCCCTAACTTTAACCCTAGGCCTAACCCTAACTCTAGCCCTAACCCTTACCATTACCCTAGCCCTAACTTAAGCCCACATTCTAACCCTAGACGTGGACCTAGCCCTAGCCCTAGCACAAGCCATAGCCCTAACCCTACTGTAAACCAGCCCCTAATCTTAACCCAACCCTACACCTAACTCTAGCCCTAGCCCTAACCCTTACCCAAACCCAAACCCTAACCATAAACCTAGCCCTAACCCAAAAGCTAACCCTAGCCCTATCCCTAAACCTAACTGTAACCCTAATCCTACCCTAACCCAAGCCCTTACTATACCCCTAGCCCTAACCCTAGCCCTAAGCCTAGGCCTAACCCTAACTCTAGCCCTAACACTAACCCTAACCCTAGACCTAGACCTAGCCCTATCTTTATCCCTAACACAAACCCTAACCCTAGCACTAACACTAACCCAAGACCTAGCCCTAACCCTAACCCTAGCCCTAGCTCTAACCCTAACACTAATCCTAGCCCTAGCCCTAACCCAAACCCTAACACTAAAAGTAGTCCTACCCTAACCCTAGCCCTATTTGTAACCCTAGCCCTAGCCCTAACCCTAGCCCTAGCCCTAAACCTAACACTTGACCTAAACCTAATCCTAGCCATAAACCTAGTCCTAGCCCTAGGTCCTAGCCCTAACCCTACCCTAGGCCTAACCCTAACCCAACCATTAGCCCTAACACTAAACCTACCCAAAACCTAACCCTAACCATAAACCTGGCCCTGGCCCTAACCCTAATTATAGCTGTAGCCCTAGCTTAACACTAAACCTAACACAAATCCAAACACTAGCCCAAGCCCCAGACCTAAACCCTAACCCTAAAACTAACCCTAGACCAAGCCCTAAACCTAACCCTAACCCAAACCCTAACACTAACCATAGCCCTAGCCCAAGCCCTAACCCTAAAACTAAACCTAACCCTAATCCAAGCCTTAAACCTAATCCTATCCCTAAACTTAAACCTAGACCTAGCTGCAGACCTAACTCTAACCGTAACCCTGCACTAACCCTAACCCTAACTTTAGCCCTAACCGTAACCCTATCCCTAACCCTTGCCCAAGGCCTAGCCCTAGGCCTAACCCTAACCCTAGGCCTAACCCTAACCCTAGCTCTAACCCTAACACTAACCCTAACACTAAACCTAGCCCTAACCCTAACCCAAACCCTAACACTAAACATAGTCCTACCCTAATCCTAACCCTAACCCTAGCCCTTTTTGTAACCCTAGCCCTAGCCCAAAACCTAGCCCTAGCTCTAAACCTAACCCTAGACCTACTCCTAGCCCTAACCCTAACCCTAACCCTACCTTTAGCCCTAACACTAAACCTACCCAAAACCTAACCCTAACCCTAACCTGAACCCTGACCCTACCCCTACCCCTAACACTACCCCTAACCCTGACCCCAACCCTAACCTGTGTCCTAACCCTACCACTAACCCTAACCCTAACCCCTAACCCCAACCCGAATCCTAACCCTAACCGAACCCTAATCCAAACCCATACCCAAACCTGAACCCGAACCCTAACCCTTATCCTAGCCCAACCCTTACCCTACCCCTAGCCCTAATCTAAGCCATAAACCTAGTCCTAGCCCTAACCCAAACCCTAGACCTAGACCTAACTCTAACCCTAACCCTAACTTTAGTCTTAACACTAACCCTGCACAAAACCAAACCCTAACCCAAGACCTAACCCTAATCCTAAACCTAACACTAACACTAGACCTAGTCCTAACTTTAATCCTAGCCCTAGGTCTAACCCTAACCAAAACCCTAACCCTAGCCCTAACCCTAACCCTGGCCCTAACCCTAGCCCTAACCCTAATATAAACCATAAACCTAGTCCTAGCCCTAACCCAAACCCAAGCCCCAACTTTAGCCTTAACACTAACCCTGCACAAAACCTAACCCTAAGCCCTAACCTATCCCTAACCCTTACCCCAGCCTTGGGCCTAGCCCTACTCCTAACCCTAGGCCTAACCCTAACTCTAACCCTAACACTTACCATTACCCTACCCCTAACTTTAGCCCTAACATAAACCCTAACCCTAGTCCTAGCCCGAACCCTAACCATAGCCCTAGCCCTAACAGTAACACTAACCAAAGACCTAACCCTAACCCTATCTCTAGCCCAAAACCTAACCCTAACCCAAGCCCTAACCCTAACCCTACTCCCAAACCTAACATTAACACTAACCCTAACACTGGCCCTAGCCCTAACCCTAATCTAAGCCATATACCTAGTCCTAGCCCTAACCCAAACCCTAGACCTAGACCTAACTCTAACCCTAGCCCTAACCCTAACTTTAGCCTTAACACTAACCCTGCACAAAACCTAACCCTAACCCTAATGCTAACCCAAGCCCTAACCATAACCCTAGCCCTAATCCTAAACCTAACACTAACCCTAGCCCTAGCCCTAACACTAACCCTAGCCCTAGCTCTAACCCTAACCCAAACGCTAACACTAACCCTAGCCCAAAACCTAACCCTAACCAAAACCCTAGCCATAGCCCTAACCCTAACCCTAATATAAGCCATAAACCTAGTCCTAGCCCTAACCCAAACCCTAGCCCTAACTTTAGCCTTAACACTAACCCTGCACAAAACCTAACCCTAGCCCTAACCCTAGCCCTAACCGTAACCCTATCCCTAACCCTTACCCTAGCCCTGGCCCTGGCCCTGGCCCTAGCCCTACTCCTAACCCTAACCCTAGGCCTAACCCTAACTCTAGCCCTAACACTTACCATTACCCTAGCCCTAACTTTAGCCCTAACAAAAACCCTATCCCTAGCCTGAACCCTATCCCTAACCCTAACCATAGCCCTAACCATAGCCCTAACCATAGCCCTAACCATAGCCCTAACCATAGCCCTAACCATAGTCCTAACCCAAACCCTAAGCCAAAAGCTAACCCAAACCCTATCCCAAGCCCTATCCCTAATCCCAGCCCTAACCCTAGCCCAAGCCCTAACCCTAACTTTAACCCTAATACTAGCACTAGCCCTAACACTAATCCGAAGCCTTACCCTTACCCTAACCCTAGACAACCCTAACCCTAATGGTAAACTTAACGCTAACCCTAACCGTAACCCTAACACTAGCCCTCGACATAACCCAAACCCAAACCCTAGTCCAAACCATATCCATAAAACGAACCCTAAAACAAGCGCTAGTCTATCCCTAACCCTAATGCTGACCCTAACCCTGGACATAGCCCTAGCCCTATCTTTTACCCTAGCACAAGCCCTAGCCATAGCCCTAACCCTAACTGTAACCCTAGCCCTAACCTTAATCCAAACCCTACACCTAACAATAGACCTACCCTTGCCCTAACCCTAAATCTAAACCTAGCCCTAGCCCTAAACATAACCCTAATCCTAACCCTAAACCTAGGCCTAACACTAACCTTAGGCCTAACCCTAAACCCAACACTATCTGTAACCCGAACCCAAACCCTTACCTTTACCCTAGACCTAAAATTAGCCCTAGTATAAACCCTAACCCTAGCCCTAACTTTAACCCTAGGCCTAACCCTAACTCTAGCCCTAACCCTTACCATTACCCTAGCCCTAACTGTTGCCGACATCTGAACCCTAGACCTAACGTAGCACAAGCCCTAGCCCTAATCCTAACCATAGCCCTAGCCCTAACCTTAACCCAGCCCTAAACCTAACTCTAGCCCTAACCCTTACCCTAACCCTAACCCAAACCGTAAACATAACCCTAGCCCTAACCCAAAAGCTAACCCTAACCCTAGCTCTAACCCTAACCCTAGCTCTAGCCCCAACCCAAACCCTAACCCCTAACCCTAAACCCTAACCTAACCCTTAACCCTAACCCTAACTCTTAACCCTTAACCCGAACCCCTAAGCCTAACCCCAACCCACGGAAATGTCCCTAGCAGACTGGTTCTAAATACGTTTACCCGGAATTAAATCCCACTGACATGAGCAGAAACCATTTCCCTGTAATTATATTTAAGACAGATGGTTAAAAAAGCAGTTTAGCACAGAACTAGTATCTCCCTTAAAACATTAGTACGGTGTGAGTAACCAATTCTGAATAAAGACCTCAGAATAGTCCCTTCCTTGAAATGTTGCGTGTATTGTAGAAGACGGAGATTTCTCTATCTAAACACTCTGCTGACTGGTCTCAATGTGCTTAACGAAACTGGGGCAACAGAGGGGTTCACAAACACTGCAGGAGTTTTTACATAGTTGGGATATGTGGAAAAATATGACTTGGTAAACTAAATTAACTTTGAAAATTAAACTGGTCTCACAAGAGTCGAAAATGCCCTGTATGAGATGGGATGCTGAGAGACAGCTTGAAAATGCATGGGTGAGAAGAATCAGTCTAATGAGGCCCATGAAAAGAGGAATAAATCACGAGGGTTGGGAATGAGTTCCAAATTGTTCCCCACTCACATGGCTCCTCCCTGTTTGCATCTAATTACAATAACCTAAAGAAAAATCTCTTTATACCCTCAACCGCAGCAAAGTCACAACTCAACTGAAAAATGAATCTGGGTACCGGATTATACTGCAGAAATGACATATGACTTATAGCTGTGAATGCTAACCAGCTAGTAGGCTACCAACAGCTGCTTTGCTATTGACAGCCCTGGAGCGCTTTTAACATGTACAGTGACAGTCACAGGAAGAGCCTTTACTTTTGTCGGGTACTCCACTTTCATGTTGTCTACCATCAATTTCTTCTGGGAAAGCTCTGTTTTCAGCAACTGGAGGTGATGAAGCAGCTCCTTCTGTTCTATCAGCTGCCTGGTAATTTTGATGGTGCCTTCCCATTCTTCCGAGGAGGAGATATCATCAGTTGGCCATGTAGTCTCCAAACTAATATCTTTAATATAACTAACTAATAACTAACTAATATAACTAACTAATAAGTAATAATAGACTCCAAGGAGCTGGAAACATTAAAATTTTTAGGTTCTCTGGAATTCTTCTGTGACATTCTTGTGCTGGTGTTTAAAGATTTTTCAGGTTGTTGTTCAGACACTTGGAAAAATAAAGAGAGCTGGTATAAGCAAAATAATTTTTGCATAATATTTAATCATGCTTTCTTTCAAGTCTGAAACATGAGAAGCTTACAACTTAATTCAAAACCAAGTACCCTGGCTAGTATTATGCAAGCGGTCTTCAAAATGTGCGTATTGAAACTATGAGACTATGTGCTGTGATGAGGGTATTGACTAGTATTTGCCAAATATTCACTGGACAGCCAGCCCCATATCATGAAACACATCACTCATTATAGTTTATAATTCTTACACCTAAGTCTGGTTTCCGCTTTTCTCCTTTCAAACTAATGCATTCCAAAAGCTTCATACACTAAGGAAGTACATTTCTGCCCTGACCTGGATAGCCCAGGCAAGCCCAGTCTCATCAGATCTTGGAAGCTAAGCAGGGTCATCTCTGGCAAGTACTTGGATGGGAGTCCTTCCTGAAATACCAGAGGCAGGAGTGGACTTTATTCAGCTACCTCTCTGACTATCCTACAGCCTCCCAGTAGGGGCAGTCACCAGAGGTCACCATGACTTCCAGCTGCACACACACTCACATAAAACAATACCAAAAAAAGAAAGAACAAAAGAAAATGTATTTCTGTCCTCAATCTCATTGCTCATATTCCTGGACTGCAATTTATGTTTACTACTAACCCTACACAAAATGCAAAAGTGGTGACAAGAAATACAAAGACCATTCATAACAGCAGTAATTGCTGATAACTACCTTAGTAAACATAGGGAGACTGCATTAACATCTAAATGAAACTAAAATCCAGGGGCTCCTGCAAGATTTACGAAGTTTATTCTAGCATAATCTTTCATGAGTCAGAGCCAGGGCTGTCAATCCCCAGATGGTGCCTGGATTTATCTCAAGAATTATCACTTGTCTCCAGACTGCAGACATCACTTCCCCTGGAGAAAATGGCTACTTTGGAGGGTGGACTGTATGGCATTATACTGGGCTGAAGTCTCCCCCCCCCCCCCCCGCAACCTTGACCTTCCCAGGCTCCACCTCCAAACCTCCAGGAGTTCCCCAACCCAAAGTTGGCAACAATAGAAGCTGGTTCAAAACAAACTCCAGTCCAAAGATCAGTCAGTTCACTCAGCATGGGAGTGTGTGTGTGTCAAAATCTAAAGTCAAGGGCAGGGAGATCAGCAAATACAAGAGACAGTGAACAAAGGCAACGCTGGGGCAATGGACACCTGTAACACAGAAGAGGCACTTCCGGCTTTAATTTTCTCTGCAAAAGAAGTGGTACAAGAAGTGGTTTTAATCTCTTTTTTTTTTTTTTGCAGCATCCTATAATATTGCCTGCTTAGTGAAGATCCTCCTTGAATCGGAAGAAGTGGGCGCTAGTCTACAACAACTTGTGCAGAGATAAAAATTGTCCTGAGGGAACACAACAGACATTTTAATTTTGCTACCAGACACACACGGACAGCTACTTTTACAATCATAAACACTGACTCCAGAATTATACTGTCTTTACTCAGAAGGAAGACAAAGGGATTTAAGGCAACCCCTGTAAAAATATTATACACAGGGGGGGAAATTCAGGTGGGTCATCATGTTGGTATGAAGCAAAAGAACAAATTTTAAGTCCAGTGGCACCTTTAAGACCGACAAAGCTTAATTCTGGGTATAAGTGTTCATGTGCATGCACACTCCTTCAGATACAGTGACAAATGTATGTGTGCATGCACAGGAAAGCTTATGCCTAGAATTAAACCTTGTTGGTCTTAAAGGTACCACTAGACTCAAACACAAATAATTATTACTGGACGTAACTAATTTGTATGCAAATACAAAAGGACTCTGTTTTTTATGGGGGGGGGACTCAGTTTTGCATTTGGGTAGAACAAAGTTTGAGTCCAGTGGTACCTTTAAGACCAACAAAGTTTAATTCTGGGTATAAACTTTCCTGTGCACGAACACTTCTTCAAATGCATGTATCTGAAAAAAATGTGCATGCACACAAAAGCTTATATCCAGAATTGAACTTTGCTAGTCTTAAAGATACCACTGGACTCCAACAGAAATATTTATTATTGGACATAACTGTAATTTGTAGGCGAATGCAAAATGGCTCTCTTTTTTTACAGGGAAAAAGCCCAATCTTGCATTTGAGTAGAACGAAGTTTGAGTCCAGTGGTACCTTTTACACTAACAAAGTTTCAGCTTTCGTGTGCATGCACACATACAATTGCATCTGATGAAGTGTGTATGCACAGAAGAGCTTATATCCAAAATTAAATTTTGCTGGTTTTAAAGGTACCACTGGACTTAAACAGAAATAATTACAGGACACAACTGAAATTTGTAAACGAATGCAAAACGACTCTCTTTCATGGGGGGGGGGGGAAGCCCAGTCTTGCATTTGAGTAGAACAAAGGTCGAGCCCAGTGGGCACCTCTAAGACCAACAAAGTTTGATTCAAGTTGTGACCTTTCCAGACACCTCTTCAGAGATGCACACGCATGCACTCGGAAGCTGATACCGGCTAGCATTAAACTTTGGTGTTCTGAAAGTTGCCACTTTGTCCCATTGCTTCAGACCCACACGGTCACCTGCACGGACCTTGCATTTAGGTAGAGCTTCATCTACTGGAGGCTCCACCAGCTCCCCGCCTCACCCCCGTGAAGAGACGAGGACTGCAGACGCCCCCAGACCACAGGAGCCTCAAACTAGCAGCCACGCATGTGCGTGTTTGCCCCCCCCAGCGAAGAAACTGTTACCATAGCAACGAAACCAATGCCGAACAGGGACGCACGAGATGCTTCTCTTCTCGCTCTCCCGCCCTTTCGCACGGGGTGCCAGGAAGGGGGTCATGACGTGAATATAAAGGGGGGGGAGAAAGATATCAACTTCTGGCACCGAACCAAAAGCCGCCGATGCTTTGTGGTTTCTCAGCCTCTTGGGAATGTGGCTCCTCCACTCACTGCATTGGGGGAATTCTGCTTTTTCTGCATCGGCCAAAACTGCAGAGAAGGCGACTCGTTCTGTTTAACGCCATGAAGAATCCTCCCGCCCCCCCCACTTCCCATATATGTGTGCACAAAAGCCAGAGACAAACGCATAAAATTAGGGCTGCCAAGTCCCCCGGTAGGGTGGGGGAAACATCGATTTTTAAAGCTTACCCCTGCTTTTTCAAAATTGGCCACCGGGGGAGGCAATGGCTGCCAGCAGGGGAACGTCGGAGCCTGGCCTGGCCTCTCCCTGCCAGGCCTGAACTCTTAAAAGGGAAATGTTTGCAGAGAGCCTGCCCTGCAGTAAAAAGCCTCAACAGACATTTCCCCTTTAAGAGCTGAGCGAGCAAGAGAAAGTCCCGCCCAGAGATTAAGGAGGGACTAGGCTCTTTCTACTGAAGGGCATGCTTTTGCATGTGGCTTGCAAAGTTGCTGCTAGGGTAAGCTGCTGGGGTAAGCTGCTGGGGTCTGCCAGCTCTTTTCCTTCTCTCTCTCTCTCCCTCTCCCCCTTTCTTTCTTTCTTTTTTCTGTCTGTCTGTCTGTCTCTCTGTCTCTCTGTCCCCATCCAGCAGAGGTCTATCAGTGGCTATTATTAGCCACAAGGTCTAAATGGAACCCTTTGTCTGGGGCAGTGATGCTCTGCATTCTTGGTGCTTGGGGGGCAACAGTGGGAGGGTTTCTGGAGTTCTGGCCCCACTGCTGGACCTCCTGAGGGCACCTGGTATTTTTGGCCACTGTGTGACACAGAGTGTTGTACTGGATGGGCTGTTGGCCCGATCCACTGTGGCTTCTCTCCTGTTCTTATGATATGAAAATCATATTTAGCACTTGTGTAGCACTTAGTGCTTCATATTCTGCCGAGATGAGGAAGAATTCAGTAGGGCCATTGCTCAGTGATAGAGCATCTGCTTGACATGCAGGAGGTATCAGCCTCTTCAGCTAAAAAAGGATCAGGTAATAGGTGACATTAAAGATCTCAGCCTGAGACCCTGGAGAGCCACTACCAGTCTGAGTAGTCAATACTGACCTTGATGGACCAATGGCCTGATTCAGTATTAGGAAACTTCATGAGTTCATGTGTCAGCATGTGGAAGCAACATCACAGGATGTGACATCACAAAATGATGTCACTTCCTTTCTCCTGGCTCCACCCCCAAAGTCTCCTGGCTTCACCCCCAAAGTCCTCAGATATTTCCCAAGTTGGACTTGGCAGCCCTACATAAAATAAAATAAGACAATTTAACCCAGAACGTCCCCCTCCGCTTTCTCAGCATCCATTGGAAACTTGGAAACAAACACTTATGAAAGGGGGGGGAACAACTCCCTCTCATTTCCGCCGGCCCCTCTCATGGCGCGGCGTACGCTCGGGAACCGGAAGTTTAAACCAAGGCGATCGGGGCACACCTTTCTATCTCTACAGAAGCTGACTGGGCATCATCTGTCGTGTAAAGCGATCCCCCCCTTTCGCTCTACAGCCGGGACCTCACCAAACATGCGCCGGCAGCCGCGGTGCGTCATGGGAGGCGGTGGGGCACCGGGGGCCAGTGGCATGGAAGAACGCTGACCTCGCGCACCTTCCTGAAGCGGACCCGGTCTGGCGCCGTGCGGAAGATCGTGCGTGAGCACTACCTGCATGATGACATCTCCTGCGGCGTGGCCACCTGTCCGCTCTGCAGCGGGGGAGGGGGAGCAGCTCGGTGCTGGCCGGCCAGCCTTACCTGGAAACCCAGCCCGGCGGTGCCGCCAGTAGCCTCTGCCCGGAGCCCCACTACCTCCTGCCAGACCCCAACCACTTGCTGCACCAGGTACGCGCCTCTTGGGACGGTCTGAGAAGGACAGGGCTAAACTATTGGAATTAGTAGGAGCACTAGTAGAATAGACTGGGGGTGTTAAGTTAATGAGAGTTGAATGTCATGGCTTGCTTTGTATGGACAGGCGGGACTAGGCTAGGCGGGGTATAAATTGAAACAAACAAATAAATAAATAAATAAATAAACTGTTAATCTTGAGAAGCTCTCATCAGTATTTTGAATGTTGATATAAAATAAAATTATGTTAAAGAAAGGGGGAAATAATGATAATAGTAATAATTGGTAACAACAACAATAAAACAGCATTTGTGTCCAGTGGCTTCTTTAAGACCAACAAAGTTTAGTTCTGGGTTTAAGCTTTTCTGTGTGTAAACTTTTTCAGATACCTTGAAATGGAAGTTACCAGTCCATACACATAGCTAAAGGGTGAGCAGCAAATTAGCATACAACATAATGAAGATGTTTTAACAGATGCAAGGACGAAACAGAAATAACAAGCTAAGTTTATGTGTTCACCTTTTGTTTGGTTTTAATTTGTGGAGCGGGGGAGACACGGTGAAGGAAATATTTACTTCAGTATTTAGTATTGTCTTCAGGGGAGGAGAAGGGAGGTGATTGTAAGCCACTTTGAAACTCCTCAAAGTAGAGAAAAGCAGGACATGAAAACCAACTCTCCTTCTTGTGCTACCTCAGAAAGTCTAACATATATGTATTTTCTCTTGCATACCTCCATGCTTGAGAGGAGATGGCTGGAGTGTTAACAGCTGGGTCTCAGTTAAAGGAGGATACATTTACACATCTGTTTCCAATTTTGATAGATTTATTTGCTTCACCATGTCCCCCTCTCCCCGGGAATTAAATCCAAACAAAAGGTGACCCTATAAACTTAGCTTTGATTCCTGTTTCATCCTTGCATCTATTAAAACATCTTCATTTTGTTGTATGCTAATTTGCTGCTCACTCTCTAGCTATATGTATGGACATAGGCGTCAACTACAGTGGGGCTTGAGGGCTCGGGCCACCCCTGAAATTTTCCGGGGGGGACTGAGCCCCCCCTGCAAAAAGGAGCACCCGCCCGCCCCCGCGCCTCCCCACCTTCCAGGGCCCCTTCCTAGGCCCGCCCGCCCTTTGCTGCCAGCGCAAGAACCACTCCCCCCCCGGCTCCCCTGCACCCTCTCTCCCTCTGTCCGGGCTCCCCTCCCTGGAGGCAGCAGCTGCAGGCAAATTCCCAGGGAGCTGTTTCGACGGGGCGGGCGGGCTTCACAGATCCCAAAAGTGGCAGGGGCAGGGCTTTGCAAAGAATCCCCCCGTGAGTGAGGGGGCGGGGCTGAGGCTCAGCCGGCAGAGAGGGGGGCATCCAGGAGCCTCGGGAGGGCGGGCAGGGCTTCCTCTTCTCTCCTGGGGAGGGGGAGGGCATGGGAGCAGCGCCTTCCGGGGGCTGCTGGGACTTGCCGCGCTGGCCCCTGGGCTGGAGCATGCCCGGCGTGGGGAGCCCACGGCAGCCAGGTAGGCGCCGGGCCGAGATCTTGCCTGGCCCGGATCTTGCCCACTTTGCCTTGCCTCCGGGGCGGCCTCGGCCAGGTGGCTGCTGCTGCTCCTGCTGCTGGCAGTCCCGCCCAGGTCTCCAGAGTGCAGGAGAGGCCTGCCAGCGGCAGCTCCCTGCTCGCCTTGCCTGACTTCTGACAGGAGGGGGGTGACCCAGGCCGTGCTCCTCCGGCCCTCCGGCACCGCCTTCTTCCCCCGGGGGCGGCCCTGGCTGGGGCTGCGCGGCCGGCCTGCTTGTGTGGGAGACAGCAGAGGACTGCCTGGGTGAACCACGGCAGCAGCAGCGGCAACATCGCCCCGGCGCGCGCGCACAAGAGCCCCCCCCCCTTAGAAAATTAAAAAGTCTATGCCCCGTGTATGGACCAGTAAGTTCTATTTCAGTGTATCTGGAAAAGTGTGTGTGCTCACAAAAGCTCATATCTTTATTCATATCTTACATAAAACTTGGTTGGTCTTAAAGGTGCCATTTGACTCGATCTTTGTTCTGCTGCTTGAGACCAACGTGGCTACCCCACCTGAATCTGTCTTCGCTGGGAGAATAGTCTTCCTGGAGTTGTCTTCCCCATTGAATAAATAAAACCTTGGCTGATTTCTGAGCACACCTGCAGAGAATTGCTTCTTTCACCTGCAGCTTATATACTGCAGGCTTAGGGTTGCCAGCCCTGGGTTTTGTGATACCTGGACATTTGAAAACAGAGTCGGGGGGGGGGGGGGTGTCTGGACTGGGGTCCACCTTCCAGAGCACCTTTTTTCTTTCTCCAGGAGAACTGAAAGAAATGCTTTAAATAAACAAGTAATTTATGTAGTCTGGAAATCAGTTGTAATTCTAGGAGATCTCCAGTCCCCATGGGAGGTGGGCAACCATGACTGCAGCCCCTCCCCCAACTGCAATTGAAAAATGGCTGGTGTTGTTCAGAGCCACTTTTGGGTGGGTGGGAGAAATCCCTTTTTGCTCTAACCCTAACCCTAACTGAAAACCTAACCCTAGACTTAGCCCTAACTCTAACCCATATTATAGCCATAGCCCTAAGCCTACATTTAACACTAACCCTAACCCCAACACACACCCACAGACTAGGCTCAACCCGAGCCCCAAACCAAGCCCTAGCCCTAACCCAAACACTAACCCTAACAGTAAACCTAATCCTAACCCTTGCCCTTGCCCTAACTCTAGCCCTAACCCTACACATACCCTTGCCCAAGCCCTAACCCTAGCCCTAACCCTAAAGCTAACCCTGTCCCTAGCCCTAACCCTAAATGTTACCATAACCCTAGCCCTAACTGTAACCCTACCCCAAACCCTAACACTAACCATACACCTAGCCATAACTCTAAACCTAACCGTAGCCCTAACACTAAACCAAACTCTAACACTAACCCTAGAACTAGCCATAACCCTAACCCTAATTCTAATCCTAACTTTAGCCCTAAAACTAACCCTACCCAAAAACTAACCCTAGACTTAGCCCTAACTCTAACCCAAACCCTAATTATAGCCATAGCCCAAAGCCGAGGCCTAGGTTTAGCACTAACCCTAACCCCAACACACACCCAAAGACTAGGCTGAACCTGAGCCCCAGACCAAACCCTAGCACTAGCCCAAACACTAACTCAAACCCTAACCCTAACCCTAGCCCTAACCATAACCCTAACCCTAGCTCTAACCTTAACCCTAACCCTAACTCAGAACCTAACCCTAGCCCTAGCCCTAACCCAAAACCTAACACTAAACCGAGCCCTAGCCCTAGCCCTACCCCTAACCCTAACTGTAAGCCTAGCATAAGCCATAGCCATAGCCCTAACCCTAACGGTAACCCTAGCCCTAACCTTAACACAAACCCTAAACCTAACTATAGCCCTAGACCTTGCCCTAACCCTAACCCAAACCCTAACCATACCCTTATCCCTAAATCTAACCCTAGCCCTAGCCCTAAACCTAACCCTAGACCTAACCCTAACCCTAGGCCAAACCCTAACCCTAACCCGAGCCGTAACCCGAGCCCAAATCCTTACCTTTACTCTTGACCTTAATTTAGCCTGAACACAAACTTTAACCCTAGCCCTTGCCCTAGCCCTAACTTTAACCCTAGGCCTTACCCTAACCCTAACCCTAACTCTAGCCCTAACCCTTACCCTTACCCTAGCCCTAACTTTAGCCCACATCCTAACCCTAGACATAGCCCTAGCACAAGCCCTAGCCTTGGCCCTAACTGTAACTCTAGCCCTAACTCTAACCCTAATCCTAACTTTAGCCCTAACACTAACCCTACCCAAAAACTAACCATAACCCTAGCCTTAGCCCTAACCCTAACCCAAACCCTTATTATAGCCATAGCCCTAAGCCTAGGCCTAGGGTGAACACTAACCCTAACCCCAACACACACCCAAAGACTAGGCTCAACCTGAGTCCCAGACAAAACTCTAGCCCTAGCCCTAACCCCAACATGAACACTAACCCTAACAGGAAACCTAATCCTAATCCTTGCCCTAACCCTAGCCCTAACCCTACACATACCCCTTGCCCAATCCCAAGCCCTAACCATAATGCTTACACTAACTTTAGACCTAACCCTAACCATAAATCTAACCCTAGCCCTAGTCCTAGCCCTAACCGTAAACCTTACCATAACCCTAGCCCTAAGTGTAACCCTAACCCAAACCCTAACACTAACCATAGACCTAGCCATAACCCTAAATCTAACCCTAGCCCTATCCCTAACACTAAGCCAAACTCTAAAACTAACCCTAGCCCTAACCCTAGCCCTAACCCTAGCCCTAACCCTAACTTAACTCAAAACCTAGCCCTAGCCCTAACTCTAAGCCGAATTATAGCCATAGCCCTAAGCCTAGGCCTAGCTTTAACACTAACAATAACCCCAACAAACACCTAAAGACTAGGCTGAACCCAAGCCCCAGACCAAACCTGAGCCCAAGCTCTAACCTGAACCTGAACACTAACCCTAACAGTAAACCTAATCCTAACCCTTGCCCAAACCCTAACACTAACCCTAAACCTAACCCTAGCCCTAAATGTTACCATAACCCTAGCCCAAACTGTAACCCTAACCCAAACCCTAAAACTAACCATAGACCTAGCCGTAACTCTAAACCTAACCCCAGCCCTAGCCCTAACACTAACCCAAACTCTAACACTAACCCTAGACCTAGCCATAACCCTAATCCTAACCCTAACCATAACTCAAAACCTAGCTATAGCCCTAACCCCAACTCATACCCTAACACTAAACCTAGCTCTAACCCTAACATGAACCCTAGCCCTAACTGTAAGCCTAGCCCTAGCCCTAAACCTAACCATCGACCTAAACCTAATCCTAGCCATAACCCTAGTCCTAGCCCTAACCCTAACCATAACCCTAACACCTACCCAAAACCTATCCCTAACCCTAAACCTGGCTCTAACCCTAATTAGAGCCATAGCCCTAGCTCTAACACTAACCCTAACACAAACCCAAACACTAGCCTAAGCCCTAGACCTAACCTTAGCCCTACCCCTAACCGTAACACTAACCCTAACAGTAAGCCTAATCCTAACCCTTGACCTTGCCCTAACTCTATCTCCAACCCTAACCCAAACCCTACATTTAGCCCTAACACTAATCCTACCCAAAACCTAACCCTAACCATAAACCTAGCCTTTGCCCTAACCGTAACCCTAATTAGAGCCATAGCCCTAGCCCTAGAAGAGAAGAAGAAGAAGAGATTGGATTTATACCCTGCCCTTCACTCACTTGGAGTCTCAGAGTGGTTTACAAACTCCTTTCCCTTCCCCTCCCCACAACAGACACCCTGTGAGGTAGGTGGGGCTGAGAGAGCTCCTTCCCAAGCTGTCCTTGAGAGAACAGCTGGTACAGAGCTATGGCTTGCCCACGGTCATCCAGCCAGTTGCAAGTGGAGGAGTGGGGAATCAAACCCGGTTCTCCCAGATTAGAGTCCGTGCACTTAACCACTACACCAAACTAACCCTAACCATAACCATAACACCAACCCTACCCAAAACCTATTCCTAACCATAAACCTAGCCATAACCCTAACCCTAATTAGAGCCATAGCCCTTGCCCTAGCTCTAACAGTAACCCTAACAAAAACCCAAAAACTACCTCAAGCCCCAGAGCTAACCTTAGCCCTAGCCCTAACTGTAACACTAACCCTAACAGAAACCCTAATCCTAACCCTTGCCCTAATCCTACCCCTAGCCCTAAACCTAAACTTTACCCTACACATACCCCTTGCCGAAGCCCTAACCCTAAAACTAACACTAACCGAAGACCTAACCCTAACCCTAAATGTAGCTCTAGGCCAAACCCTAATCCTAACCCAAGCCCTAACCCTAATCCTAAAACTAACACTAACCCTAGACCTAGCCTTAACCCTAATCCTAGCCATAGTCCTAGACCAAACACTAACACTAACCCAAGCCCTAGCCACAGCCCTAGCACTAACTCTAACCCTAACTGTAACCCTAGCCCTAACTCGAGCCCTAGCCCTAACACTAATCCTAACTCTAGTCCTAACACCTATACCCTAGCCCTAACTTTAGCCCTGACACAAACCCTAGCCCTAACCCTACCCCTAACCCTAGCCCTAACTGTAGCCCTAACCCTTACCCTTACACTAGCCCTAAATTTAGCCCTAACACAACCCCTAAGCCAAAACCTAACCGTAACCTGAGCCCTAGCCCTAACCCTAGCCCTAGCCCAAGGCCTAACCCTAACTTTAACCCTAACCCTTACCCTTACCCTAACCCTAGACAACACTAACCCTAATGTTAAACTCAACCCTAACCCTAGCCCTAGACATAACCCGAACCGAAACCCTAGCCCTAACCATAACCCTAAAACGAACCCTAAACCTAGCCCTAACCGTGACCCTATCCCTAACCGTTGTCCAAGCCCTAGCCCTAACCCTAGCTCTAACCCTAACCATAACCCTAGCCCTAGACATAACCCGAACCCAAACCCTAGCCCTAACCATAACCCTAAAACGAACCCTAAAACTAGCGCTAGCCTATCCTTAACCCTAACTATAGCCCTAGCCCTAGCATTAGCCCTAGCCCTAGCTCTAACACTAACCCTAACCCGAACACAAACCCTAACCCTAGCCCTAGCCCTAGCCCTCACCCTAATCCTAAACCGGCACGAGACGTAGCCCTAGCCCTAGCCCAAACCATAACCCTAATCCTAGCTTAAACCATTGCCCTAACCCTAGCCCTAACCATAGCCCTAACTTTAACCCTAGGCCTAATCCTAACCATTACCCTAGCCCTAACTTTGGCCCACATCTGAACCCTAGACATAGCCCTAGCCCTAGGACAAGCCCTGGCCCTAACCGTAACCCTAGCCCTAACCTTAACTCAACCCTACACCTAACTCTAGCCTTAACCCTTATGCTAACCCTAACCCAAACTATAACCATATCCCTAGCCCTAACCAAAAACCAAACCCTAGCCCTAAACCTAATCCTAACCCTAGCCCTAACCCTATCCTGAATCCTAACTCTAGCTCTAACCTGAGCCTGAACCCTTACCTTTACCCTAGCCCTATCTTTAGCCCTAGCCCTAACCCTAGCCCTAATCCTAACTTTAGCCCAAACACTAACTCTACCCAAAAACCAACCCTAACCACAACCCTATCCCTATCCCTAACCCAAAGCCTAATTATAGCCATAGCCCTAAGCCTAGGCCTAGCATTAACACTAACCCTAACCCCAACACAAACCCAAAGACTAGGCTGAACCCGAGCCCCAGACCAAACCGTAGCCCTAGCCCTAACCCTAACATGAACACTAACCCTAACAGTAAACCTAATCCTAACCCTTGGCCTAATCCTAACCCTAAAAATACTCCTTGCCCAAGCCCTAACCCTAACACGAACCCTAGACCTAACCCTAAACTTAAACCTAACCCTAGCCCTAACCCGAAACCTTACAATAACTCTAGCCCTAACTGTAACCCTAACCCAAATACTAACACTAAACATAGACCGAGCTATAACCCTAAACCTAACCCTAGCCCTAACACTAACCAAAACCCTAACCCTAACTCAAAACCTAACCCTAGCCCTAACTCTAACCCTAACCCTAATCCTAGCCCTAAAAGTAGTCCTACCCTAACCCTAACCCTATTTGTAACCGTAGCCCTAACCCTAGACCTAAACCTAACCCTTGACCTAAACCTAATCCTAGCCATAAACCTAGTCCTAGCCCTAACCTTAACCCTACCCTAGGCCTAACCCTAACCCGACCATTAGCCCTAACACTAAACCTACCTAAAACCTAAACCTAACCATAAACCTAGCCCTAGCCCTAATTATAACTGTAGCCCTAGCTCTAACACTAACACTAAAACTACCACAAACCCAAACACAAGCCCAAGGCCCAGACTTAACCTTAGTCCTAGCCATAGCCCTAACCCTAAAACTAACCCTAGCCCTAACCCTAGCCCTAACCCAAACCCTAACACTAACCCTAGCCCAAACCCTAGCCCTAACCCTAAAACTAAACCTAACCCTAAATGTAACCCTAGCCCTAATCCAAGCCATAAACCTAATCCTAGCCCTAACCCTAAACCTAGCCCGTCCTAACTGTAACCCTATCCCTAACCCTTGTCCAAGCCCTAACCATAGGCCTAACCCTAAACATAGTCCTATCCTAATCCTAACCCTAAACCTAGCCCTAGCCCAAAACCTAGCCCTAGACCTAAACCTACCCTACCCATAAACCTAGCCCTAACCCTAGCCCTAACTCTAACCCTAACCCTACCATCAGCCCTAACACTCAACTTACCCAAAACCTAACCCTAACTTGAACCCGAACCCAGACCTTAACCCTACCCCAAACCCTACCCCTAACCCCGACCCTAACACTAACCCTAACCTAACCGTGTCCTAACTCTAACCTTAACTGAACCCTAACCCTAGCCAAACCCAAACCCTAACCCTAGCCCTACACATACCCCTTGCCCAAGCCCTAGCTGTTACCCTAACCCTAACACTAACAGTAACACTAATCCTAGTCCTAACCCTGGCCCTAATCTAAGCCATAAACCTAATCCTAGCCCTAACCCAAACCCTAGCTTTAGACCTAGGCCTAACTCTAACCCTAACCCTAGACCGAACCCTAACCCTGGCCCTAGCCCTAATTCTAATCTAAACCATAAACCTAGTCCTAGCCCTAACCCAAACCCTAGCCCTAACTCTAACACTAACTTTAGCCTTAACACTAACCCTGCAAAAAACCTAACCCTAACCCAAGCCCTAACCCTAACACTAACTCTAGCCCTAGCCCTAACTTTAGCCCTAGCTCTAACCCAAACCCTAACAGTAACCCTAGCTCTAAACCAAATCCTAATTGAAACCCTAGCCATAGCCCTAACCCTAATATAAGCCATAAACCTAGTCCTAGCCCTAACCCAAACCCTAGCCCGAACTTTAGCCTTAACACTAACCCTGCACCAAACCTAACCCTAACCCTAACCGTAACCCTATCCATTACCCTGGCCCTGGCCCTAGCCCTACTCCTAATTCTAACCCTAGGCCTAACCCTAACCCTTACCATTGCCCTAGCCCTAACATTAGCCCTAACACAAACCCTAGCCCTAGCCCTATCACTAACAGTAACACTATCTCTAGCCCAAAACCTAACTCTAACCCAAACCCTACTCCCAAACCTCACTAACCCTAGCCCTAACCCTGGCCCTAGCCCTAACCCTAATCTAAGCCATAAACCTAGTCCTAGCCCTAACCCTGGCCCTAACTCTAACCCTAACTTTAGCCTTAATACTAATCCTGCAAAAAACCTAACCCAAGCCCTAACCCTAAACCTAACACTAACCCTAGACCTAGCCCTAACTTTAACCCTAGCCCTAACTTTAACCCTAGCCCTAGCTCTAACCCAAACCCTAACTGTAAACCTAGCCCTAAACCTAACCCTAGTCAAAACCCTAGCCATAGCCCTAACCCTGGCCCTAGCCCTAATATAAGCCATAAACCTAGTCCTAGCCCTAACCCAAACCCTAGCCCGAACTTTAGCCTTAACACTAACCCTGCAAAAAAACCTAACCCTAACTCTAGCTCTAGCCCTAACCGTTACCCAATCCCTAGCCCTTACCCTAGCCCTGGCCCTACTCCTAATCCTAACCCTAGGCCTAGCCCTAGCCCTAATTTTAGCCCTAACACAAACCCTAGCCCTAACACTAACACTAACCGAAGACCTAACCCTAACCCAACTCTAGCCCAAAACCTAACCCTAACCCAAACCCTACTCCGAAACCTAACACTAGCCCTAGCCCTTACCCTAACCCTGGCCCTAATCTAAGCAATAAACCTAATCCTAGCCCTAACCCAAACCCTAGCTTTAGACCTAGACCTAACTAAACCAAACCCTAACCCTAGCCCTAGTCCAAACCCTGGCCCTAGCCCTAACCCTAATCTAAGCCATAAACCTAGTCCTAGCCCTTACCCAAACCCTAGCTCTAACTCTAACCTTAACCCTAACATTAGCCTTAACACTAACCCTGCACAAAACCTAACCCTAACCCAAGCCCTAATCCTAACCCTAGCCCTAATCTGTATAAAAGCATGATATATCAAGTGAAAGAGCAGTAACATTGAATGCAAGACATACATTCATCAGATTTTGAATTTGGTTGTACAAGGAGTGATAACTGACACTGTATTGATATCACTTTGTAAAACCGAGAAATATCACTGTCGTGTAACCAACAGATCATAGAAATTAGTAATCAATGGTCCTCAAGGGAGCCATGGGCATTAATGCCATAGATGCAGCCAAGTCAAAGGCTACATCCTGAATTTCCAGGCTGTGATTATATAAAGAGGTATGCTGGCAAAGTTTCTCGTTTTGCCTGAAAACCTGCATTCTGATGAGAATTTTTTTTTAAAATGGAAGGACATTTTCCTGGGATTAGCGGGTGCACGATGTTCCCTTCCTTTGGGAAAACCATGATTTTCAAATATGCAGAGCGAAGTATGAGACCAGTTGCACCTTTAAGACCAACAAAGTTGTATTCTGGGAGTTAAGCGGTGTGCGTGCACATGAAAGCTTATAGCGAGAATTAAACTTCATTAACCTTAAAGGTGCCACTGGACTCAAAGTTTGTTCTGTCGCTTCAGACCAATACGGCTACCCACGTTGAATCTATCTATAAGGGTGTTTTTCGGACGGGCACTGAATCCCTGTGTTGCTGGAGGTGGAGGTGGAATTGTGCCAGAATTTAGCCACTGAAGATTCACATGCTTCTGTCTTATACCTGACTCCCAAATGCTGATAACCCTGAAAATCTTTTTGGCCTCTCAGATGCTCCTGAAATTGAATCAGGCTTGTAGCTTGAGTGTTTCTGACTGAGCCTCCCAAATGATTGCAACAAACTTCCAAAATAACAAACCGAAGTCCGAGAAAACAAACTTTCAAGGTCTCTTTATTGTCATGAGGCCCCCATCCCTTTTCCCCGTCAGCCCTGAGTGTCAAAGAACCTCCGGCATTTACGGTTCTTGGCCCGTCACATCTCATTTCTTGGCCTCTGCGTACTGGTCGAGCAGCATAACGACGTTGGTGCATCCAACCCGGATCCAGCCGTCTTCCTTCATGTGATACACTGGGAGACACCACACCATCAGTGTAAAATGTGCAAAAGTAAAGCCGGCTCTCACAAAGCAGCCACATGCTTACAGGACTGAGATGGGCGACATTGAAAGAGCCAGGGCAGTTCAAGGCGTGTTCACCACGCCTCCACAGTAGGAGTCACGGTGGGTGGCTTAAGAGATGGCCTGGCTGCCCAGGTTGTAGGCCTCTTCCACGCTGAGGTCGGGTTGGTATCCGCTGTCGAGCACCCCGTAAGCATAAGAGTTTCCACTTCCTGTGGAAAAGAGGGGGCCTGACAGGCGTATGCCATCGTCGTCTATGTAGTAAAGGTCCCTGGTCCCTGCAGACAAAGGAAAGGGAATGCTGTAACTTTAGTGCCCAGTAGACCGTGCCCCCCCAGTAGACTGTGCCCCCCTTCTTGCTCTGCCAGTCTTCTCCTCAAAAGCTAAGAAGTCATTTCATTCTCCCTCAACCCCTTAATCCAGTAATATCCCTCCTTTATATCATTCTTTCCACATTCTTGAAGAGAGACCCTGGATTCCTAGCCTTCCACGATCTCTCAAGTCAATTTTAAGCATCCTAAAAACATATGTCTACAAAGGCTATGGCCTGGCAGACAAGTATATTGCAGTCCTCTCCTGTACACCAGTGAAATGTGCAGAACTAGAACAGGCCCACACCAAAAACAGCAATGTGCTTCTGGGCTTAGAGATGAACCCCAGCGGTTTCCCCAAATTTCCTTTTAGAAGGATCCCAACACAAGTTATACTCTTGTGTCTGACCTGAGGCAAGGAAGGAATTTTCACCCTCTGTCTTACTGTTAATGACCTAGTACATTCCTTTGAAGAATGAAGTTTAGCTTGCTTACTCAAGCAGTCTGGCTCCCTCCTCTTCAGCTCTTTTCTGCACCTCACCCACCCCACCCTGCTTGTGTGACATGTTATGGGTTGGGTCACTCTGCTGGGGGAAGCAATAGGTGGTCCAGCCCCCAAACCAGAACTGCCCTCCTCTGCGGGGACAGAGATTCTTCCCTTCAGTAGCTGCATCTCTGCTGTGGGCAGCTCCTCCTGACAAAAGGCAGCCCCTGTTGGATTTCGGCCTGCCACACAGCTATTAACTGCAGGAAGCTTCTGCCTACAAGAGGATGGGAATGTCCTGGAAAGAGAGGGTGCCTATGTGGGATCTGGGGTTGCCCATATAAGGGGGAGCCCCTTGCTCATCTTAAGGCCCTGAAATGCCCAACTTCACCAGTCTTGGGGGGAGCAAGCGAAGGGCCTCAGGCTCCCCATGGTCTCCCCCCACCAGCTGCTCACTGCAGCAGCTGAACACCCAACACCCTTTATGGTGACCCATGTTTTGAGCATCATTCCGCTCACATGCTCCTCCCTCCATGTCCAGCAGACCCCCTCCCCCCATGAGGCCGGCACCTTTTGGTCCCAGTCGCAAAGCATGCTGCCCACGGAAAGGCCCATCCCCCCCCACAGCATGTTGACCAGGAGCTTGGAGGCCGCTGAGACGCTGATCCGTTTCTTGTTGTACAGGTAATAGAGCCTGGAGGAGGGAGAGTGTGGCACACACACACACAGAGGCGTCAAAGCAGGGCCAGTTTCAGATTTTGGGGGGCCCTGGACAGACAGTACCCAGGGGCCCCTATCTTCCCTCCCTCCAGAGCTCCCCTCCTGCCCTCCTTTCCACAACACCACACCGGTATGTCCCCCACTTCCCTGGGCATCCTTCTCCCCCTGCAAGCCCTTCCACCCCGCGTGCTGAGGTACCCCACTAGTGACAGGGAATTCGGCTTGTGCATTTCTTCAAGCAGCTTCCTTCTACTCTCTCCATTTCTGACTTTCTTTAGCATCCACCCCCATCTTTATAACAAAGGAGGATTCTTTCATATCTTGGGAACCATCATTCTGAACTGAGAGGCTAGCAACACATTGTTGCTTCTGCTAAACTCCTCTTTACAGAACTCTTCTAGGGGAAGAAGATCAGGCGTAATAACAATAGTAACAACTACTTGTGTTTCTGCAGTAATGTTTTTAAAAGTCTAATTATGAAGAAGGGAGCCACAAGAGTTATTTAGTTTTCCTAGTGCCATCAGGTGTCAGAAGTACAAATAAGATATTTTTAGCATGTATAGCAACAGGAAAGCACCAGTTAGCCTGGAGATATTTGCTAGGAAATTGCCAAAGGCTAATTTGCATGTTGGAAATTGATTTATTATAGCTGCAAGAATAATAAAAATTTACTGCTGGAACGTCATGCAGCTCAGCATGCATGGTGTACATAAATGTGCACATCATGCACACTTTCTGCCTCCATCCTCCCTTCTTTCTGCAGGTCTCGCTTTGATCATTTATTTCTCCTCCCCCACTCTTGGCTGCACATCTATTCAGCCCTTCCTAACTTCACCAGTCAGACCCACCAGGATCTAAGCTGGTCTGCTCAGAAGTGAGTTCCAGTGTTGTCAGTGGGGCTTCCTCCCAGGAAAGAGTTTGGATCCCAAAGGGCTCTTTTCCATTGCCCTAGAATTCTTCAGCACAAGGCTGCTTAGAAGTAAGGGAAGCATTGTACCCACAACCCTGGAAAGACGGAAAAGCAGGAGTACTGAAGGGACTGACTTGCAGTTAAGGAGGCGAAAACCTTAGGCTGTGAGGCCACAAGAGCAAACTTTAAGTAATTGGGGTTGCCTGGGAGCATGTCGACCCCCCAGCCGCCCTGGACAAACCAGATGCGGGTGCAAGAGGAGCCGGCCGCCACCGCCAAAAAAAGGCGCCATCGCCGCTGAGGAACACGCTGCCACAGCTGTGCTCCAGCCAGAAAGGAGAAAACTGGGCCACTACCGGGGAGCCTGATACTGTTGCCTCCCCCTGGGCCTCTGCCGCCACAGTGCGACAAGCTGTAGGTGCGCACAAACCGTTTGCCGCCGGCCGGGAGCAGGTAGGCCCCTTCAAGCCCCTTTCCACCCTCTTTTCTGAAGCCTCCAGGCACCTCCTCGCACTCCACTCAGCCCCGACGTGACCCTGCTCGACAAGGCTCCCTCGCCACAAGGTTGCAGCAGCCGTCAGGAGCCAGATCCAGATGCTGCGTGCGCCGCCATCATTTTCTGGCCACTGCCCACCACGCTAGGAGCTGCTGCCACCCGGAAACGGGGCCTCACCGCCGTCTCTGGGCCGCCGCCGCCTCTCAGCACAGCCCCAACACCGGGAGCTCCCTATGCGTGCCTTCAGCGCAGAGGAGCAAGGCGCGCCGAAGAAGGAGCCGAAGGGCAGCAGAAGCTCGGGCCGAAGGTGGCGTTCGATGCTTCTCCCTCTGTGTGCTCCGAGCACGCAGAGTGTGAGGCTTCTGCCCTAAGTAATCAAGGATCAAACCTTTGTTGATGAAACAGAGTTCTTTATTTCCTATTACTACATTACTACAGGTCCTCGGATCATTGTTAGAGATAAAGTATACAATAGAAGCAGGATTAATATACCCTCCAGTACAATTTGAATTAACCAATCACAGGGAGGGAAAAACCGCGGGCTAAAGGTCCTTTGACCGTTTGCTTCCCACAGGAAAAAGGTTAAGTGTGAAGCTGTAAATTTCCCTTCTTAAACCAGACCCCTCAGATGTATCCATCTTGTGCATAACAAATAACTTCGCCAAGGCCTTCACACGCCGATAAGAATTGGTCCGTGTCTCCCCCGGCAGGGAGGAAAGGAATGCGGAGACGCGGGGGTGAGAGACCGATTGTTCTCATGTTCTGAAGTCGCCACTCTCCCAGACCAAATGGTTACACTGACCAGACCCAGCTTGAGCCATAAACCCAGGGCAATAAAGGAGAACCTGATACATGGTGATTGAGATAACAGGATGTTACAGAGGAACAGCAAAGACAGGTTACATAGGAAGGGATTATACAAAGCATAAAGCATACAAGCATAAGCATATCAGCAATCTTTGTTAGAATCCTTAGATTCTGACACAGAGCAACTGCCATAAGCGGGAGCGGGGCATCGCTTCTTCAAGTGGCGAGGCCCACCCCCCACAAGCTCCAAATGCGCACCAGGCATGCAGCTCTTGCTGCCCGTCTCCCAGCGCGGCGGCAAAGCGGCCCCTGGATGCTACCGGCATAACCGGGCGCCCAGGAACCCAGATGCTAGAATAAACTTTGTAAGTCTTGCAGGAGCCCCTGGATTCTAGTTTCATTTAGATGTTAATGCAGTCTCCCTATGTTTACTAAGGTAGTTATCAGCAATTACTGCTGTTATGAATGGGCTTGGTATTTCTTTTCACCACTTTGGAATTTTGTGTAGGGTTAGTAGTAAACATAAATTGCAGTCCAGGAATATGAGCAATGAGATTGAGGACAGAAATACATTTTCTTTTGTTCTTTCTTTTTTGTTCTTTGTTTTATGCGAGTGTGTGTGCAGCTGGAAGTCATGGCGACCTCTGGTGACTGCCCCTACTGGGAGCCTGTAGGATAGTCAGAGAGGTAGCTGAATAAAGTCCACTCCTGCCTCTGGTATTTCAGGAAGGTCTCCCATCCAAGTACTTGCCAGAGTTGACCCTGCTTAGCTTCCAAGATCTGATGAGATTGGGCTTGCCTGGGCTATCCAGGTCAGGGCAGAAATGTACTTCCTTAGTGTATGAAGCTTTTGGAATGCATTAGTTTGAAAGGAGAAAAGCAGAAACCAGACTTAGGTGTAAGAATTATAAACTATAATGAGTGATGTGTTTCATGATATGGGGCTGGCTGTCCAGTGAATATTTGGCAAATACTAGTCAATACCCTCATCACAGCACATAGTCTCATAGTTTCAATACGCACATTTTGAAGACCACTTGCATAATACTAGCCAGGATACTTGGTTTTGAATTAAGTTGTAAGCTTCTCATGTTTCAGACTTGAAAGAAAGCATGATTAAATATTATGCAAAAATTATTTTGCTTATATCAGCTCTCTTTATTTTTCCAAGTGTCTGAACGACAACCTGAAAAATCTTTAAACACCAGCACAAGAATGTCACAGAAGAATTCCAGAGAACCTAAAAATTTTAATGTTTCCAGCTCCTTGGAGTCTGAAGATATTAGTTTGGAGACTACACGGCCAACTGATGATATCTCCTCCTCGGAAGAATGGGAAGGCACCATCAAAATTACCAGGCAGCTGATAGAACAGAAGGAGCTGCTTCATCACCCCCAGTTGCTGAAAACAGAGCTTTCCCAGAAGAAATTGATGGTAGACAACATGAAAGTGGAGTACCCAACAAAAGTAACAGCTCTTCCTGTGACTATGTTAAAAGCGCTCCAGGGCTGCCAATAGCAAAGCAGCTGTTGGGTAGCCTGCTAGCTGGTTAGCATTCATAGCTATAAGTCATATGTCATTTCTGCAGTGTAATCCGGGACCCAGATTCATTTTTCAGTTGAGCTGTGACTTTGCTGCGGTCGAGGATATAAAGAGATTTTTCTTTAGGTTATTGAAATGAGATGCAAACAAGATGGGAGCTAGGGAGGAACCATGTGAGTGGGGAAAAATTTGGAACTCATTCCCAACCCTCGTGATTTATTCCTCTTTTCATGGGCCTCGTTAGACTGATTCTTCTCACCCACACATTTTCAAGTTGTCTCTCAGCATCCCATCTCATACAGGTCATTTTCGACTCTTGTGAGACCAGTTTAATTTTCAAAGTTAATTTAGTTTACCAAGTCATATTTTTCCACATATCCCAACTATGTAAAAACTCCTGCAGTGTTTGTGGACCCCTCTGTTGCCCCAGTTTTGTTATCCACATTGAGATCAGTCAGCAGAGTGTTTTGATAGAGAAATCTCCGTCTTCTACGATACACACAACATTTCAAGGAAGGGACTATTCTGAGGTCTTTATTCAGAATTGGTTACTCACATCGTACTAATGTTTTAAAGGAGATACTAGTTCTGTGCTAAACTGCTTTTTTAACCATCTGTCTTAAATATAATTACATGGAAATGGTTTCCACTCATGTCAGTGGGATTTAATTCCGGGTAAACGTATTTAGAACCAGACTGCTAGGGACATTTCCATGGGTTGGGGTTGGGGTTAGGGTTGGGGTTAAGGGTTAGGGTTTAGGGTTAGGGTTCTGGTTAGGGCTAGAGCTAGGGTTAGTGTTAGAGCTAGGGTTAGGGTTAGAGCTAGGGTTAGGGTTAGCTTTTGGGTTAGGGCTAGGGTTATGTTTACGGTTTGGGTTAGGGTTAGGGCTAGAGTTAGGTTTAGGGTTGGGTTAAAGTTAGGGCTAGGGCTACAGTTAGGATTAGGGCTAGGGCTATGTCTAGGGTTCAGATGTTGGCTACAGTTAGGGCTAGGGTAAAGGTAAGGGTTTGGGTTCAGGTTACAGCTAGTGTTGGGTTTAGGGTTAGGCCTAGGGTTAGTGTTAGGCCTCGGTTTTGGGGTAGGATTAGGGTTATGTTTAGGGCTAGGTCTAGGTTTAGATTTAGGGTTAGGGCATGGGCTAGGTCTACTGTTAGGTGTAGGGTTTGGGTTAAGGTTAGGGCTAGGGTTACAGTTATGGTTAGGGCTATGGCTAGGGCTTGTGCTAGGGTAAAAAATAGGGCTAGGGCTACATCCAGGGTTAGGGTTAGCGTTAGGGTTAGGGATAGACTAGCGCTTTTTTTAGGGTTCGTTTTATGGTTATGGTTTGGACGAGGGTTCGGGTTATGTCTAGGGTTAGGGTTACAGTTAGGGTTAGCGTTAAATTTACCATTAGGATTAGGGTTGTCTAGGGTAAGGGATTGTCTAGGGCTTTGGATTAGTGTTAGGGCTAGTGCTAGTTTTAGGATTAAAGTTAGGGTTAGGTTTAAGGTTAGGGCTAGGGCTGGGATTAGGGATAGGATTTGGGATAGGGATAGGGTTAGGGTTAGATTTCATTTTAGGGTTTGCATTAGGGCTAAATTTAGGGCTAGTGTAAGGGTTAGGGTTAGGGCTAGAGTTAGGGCTAGGGCTAGGGTTAGGGTTAGGGTTAGGGCTAGGGTTAGGGTTAGGTGTAGGGTTGGGTTAAGGTTAGGCTAGGGCTACGGTTAGGATTAGGGCTAGGGCTTGTTCTAGGGCTAGGGCTATGTCAAGGGTTCAGATGTCGGCTACAGTTAGGGCTAGGTAATGGTAAGGGTTACAGCTAGAGTTAGGGTTAGGGTTAGGCCTAGGGTTAAAGTTAGGGCTAGGTTTAGGGTTAGGGTTTGTACTAGTGCTAATTTTAGGTCTAGGGTAAAGGTAAGGGTTTGGGTTCAGGTTACAGCTAGGGTTAGGTTTAGGGTTAGGCCTAGGGTTTGGGTTAGGCCTAGGGTTAGGATTAGGGTTATTTTTAGGACTAGGGCTAGGGTTAGATTTAGCATTTGTGCAAGGGCTAGGGCTACTGTTAGGTGTAGCATTTGGGTTAAAGTTAGGGCTAGGGTAACGGTTAGGGTTAGGGCTATGGCTAGGGCTTGTGCTAGGGTAAAAGATAGGGCTATGTCCAGGGTCCTAACCGTTAGGGTTAGGGATAGACTAGTGCTTGTTTTAGGGTTCGTTTTATGGTTATGGTTTGGACTAGAGTTTGGGTTTGGGTTATGTCTAGGGCTAGGGTTAGGGTTAGGGTCAATGTTAAGTTTACCATTAGAGTTAGGGTTGTCTAGGGTTAGGGTAAGGGTATGGCTTTGGATTAGTGTTAGGGCTAGTGCTAGTCTTAGGGTTAGGATTAAGTTTAGGGCTTGGGCTTGGGCTAGGGTTTGTGTTAGGGCTGGGATTAGGGATAGGGTTAGCTTTTGGTTTCGGGTTTGGTTTTGGGTTAGGGCTAGGGCTATGGTTAGGGCTAGGGCTAGGGTTAGGGCTAAAGTTAGGGCTAGGGTAATGGTAAGTGTTAGGGCTAGAATTAGGGTTAGGGTTAGGGTTAGGAGTAGGGCTAGGGCATGGGCTAGGGTAAGGGTTAGGGATAGGGTTTGGGTTATGGTTAGGGCTAGGGTTAGGTTTTGTGCAGGGTTAGTATTAAGGCTAAAGTTCGGGCTAGGGTTTGGGTTAGGGCTAGGATTAGGTTTATGGCTTATATTAGGGTTAGGGCTATGGCTAGGGTTTCGGTTAGGGCTGGGTCTAGGGTTAGTGTTAGGTTTAGGATTAGGGCTAGGGTTAGGGCTTGGGTTAGGGTTAGTGTTAGGTTTTGTGCAGGGTTAGTGTTAAGGCTAATGTTAGGGTTAAGGTTAGAGTTAGGGCTAGGGCTAGGGTTTGGGTAAGGGCTAGGACTAGGTTTATGGCTTAGGTTAGGGTTAGGGCTAGGGCCAGGGTTTGGGCTAAGGCTAGGGTTAGGGTTTAGTTAGGTCTAGGTCTAAAGATAGGGTTTGGGTTAGGGCTAGGATTAGGTTTATTGCTTAGATTAGGGTTAGGGCTAGGACCAGGGTTAGGGTTAGAGCTAGGGCTAGTGTTAGGTTTGGGAGTAGGGTTTGGGTTAGGGTTAGGTTTTGGGCTAGAGATAGGGTTAGGGTTAGGTCTTCGGTGAGTGTTACTGTTAGTGTTAGGGCTAGGGCTATGGTTAGGGCTAGGACTAAAGTTAGGGCTAGGGCAGGGGTGGGCAATTGTTTTGGCTCGGGGGCCACTTTGTGGGAGTGGAGGTTAGCGGAGGGCCGCACCTTTTTAAATGATTGCATTCATTAGTTAACTTTGCATTTCAGAAAAGGTATACATTGTATCATAACAATCAATAAATATTACTTAAATAAAATAGTGGTAGTTTTATTCAATTTATTTATTGTGCTAATTTCATATCATCTATAGCTGCAAGCACATTTAATTTTAGAATCAGTTTAATGAGACAAATGTACTCTATCACACTTTTCTACAATTTTTTTGAAATCAGGAGTGAGACTGCTTGTTGAGATTCTCACAGCCTGCAAGTTAATGTCTGTCAAAGAGCATCTATATTTACTCTTGTTGATCTGGCCGACTGTCTTGGCGGGCCGCAAAAAACTCTGTGGCGGGCCACATGTGGCCCATGGGCCGCAATTTGCCCACCCCTGGGCTAGGGCAATGGTAAGGGTTAGGCCTAGGGCTAGGATTAGGAGTAGGGCTAGGGCCAGGGATAGGGTAAGGGTTAGGGATAGAGATAGGGTTACGGTTCGGGCTAGGGCTAGAGTTAGTGTTTTTTGCAGGGTTAGTGTTAAGGATAAAGTTCGTGCTAGGGTTTGGGTTAGGGCTAGGACTAGGTTTATGGCTTATATTAGGGCTAGGGCCAGGGTTAGGGCTATGGCTAGGGTTTTGATTAGGTTTAGGTTTAGGCCTAGGGTTACTATTAGGGCTTGGGTTAGAGCTAGGGCTAGGGTTAAAGTTAGGGCTAGGTCTAGGGTTAGTGTTAGGTTTAGGGTTAGGGCTTGGGTTAGGGTTAGGTTTTTTGCAGGGTTAGTGTTAAGGCTAAAGTTAGGGTTAGAGTTAGGGCTAGGGTTTGGGTTAGGGCTAGGACTAGGTTTATGGTTTAGATTAGGGTTAGGGCTAGGGCCAGGGTTAGGGTTAGGGTTAGGGCTAGGGTTAGTGAGGTTTGGGAGTCGGGTTTGGGTTAGGGTTAAGTTTTGGGCTAGAGATAGTGTTACTGTTAGTGTTAGGGCTAGAGCTATGGTTAGGGTTAGGGCTAGGGTTTGTGTTAGGGTTAACGTTAGGGCTAGGGCAATGGTAATGCTTAGGGTTAGGCCTAGGGTTAGGATTAGGATTAGGAGTAGGGATAGGGTAAGGGATAGGGTTACGGTTAGGGTTAGGGTTAGGTTTGGTGCAGGGTTAGTGTTAAGGCTAAAGTTCAGGCTAGGGTTTGGGTTAGGGCTAGGACTAGGTTTATGGCTTATATTAGGGCTAGGGCCAGGGTTAGGGTTAGGGCTATGGCTAGGGTTTTGATTAGGGTTTGGTTTAGGGCTAGGGTTACTGTTAGGGTTTGGGTTAGAGCTAGGGTTAAAGTTAGGGCTAGGTCTAGTGTTAGGGTTAGGGTTAGGTTTTTTGCAGGGTTAGTGTTAAGGCTAAAGTTAGGGTTAGGGTTAGAGTTAAGGCTAGGGTTTGGGTTAGGGCTAGAGTTAGGGCTAGGGCCAGGGTTAGGGTTCGGTCTAGGGTTAGGGTTAGGCCTAGGTCTAAAGCTAGGGTTTGGGTTAGGGCTAGGATTAGGTTTATGGTTTAGATTAGGGTTAGGGCTAGGGTTAGGGTTTGGGCTAAGATTAGTGTTATGGTTAGGGTTAGGGTAATGGCTAGGGCTAGGGCTTGGGCAAAGGGTATGTGTAGGGTTAGGGCTAGGGTTAGGGTAAGGGTTGGGCTAGGGTTAGGGTTCTGTTAAGGTTAGGGTTAAGACATGGGTTAGGGTCGGGGTTAGGGGTAGGGTTTGGGGTAGGGTTAGGGTCTGGGTTTGGGTTCAAGTTAGGGTTAAGTTTTGGGTAAGTTTAGTGCTAGGGCTAATTGTAGGGTTAGGGTTAGAGTTAGGGCTAGGTTTAGGGTTAGGGCTAGGACTAGGTTTATGGCTAGGGCTAGGGTTACAAATAGGTTTAGGGTTAGGATTAGGGTAGGACTATGTTTAGTGTTAGGGTTTGGGTTAGGGTTAGGGTTAGGGTTAGGCATATGGTTAGGGCTAGGGCTAGAGTTTGGACAAGGGTTAAGGATAGGATTACGGTTAGGGCTAGGGTTAGGGCTAGGATTAGGTTTATGGCTTGGATTAGGGTTAGGGCTAGAATTAGGGCTAGGGCTAGGGTTACAGTTAGGGTTAGGTTTAGTTTTAGGGCTAGGGTTTGGGCTACGGTTAGTGTTAGGGTTTTCGTTAGGGTTATGTTTAGGGCTAGGGTTAGTTTTAGGGTTAGGGCTATGGCTAGGACTAAGGTTAAGTCTGGGGCTTGGGCTAGAGTTTGGTTTTGTGGTAGTTTTGTGAGGCTTCTGCCCTAAGCAGTCAAAGATCAGACCTTTGTTGATGAAACAGAGTTCTTTATTTTCTTAGTACTGCATGACAGGTTCTTGAATGTTTGTTAGAGATACCATATACAAAACGGTCAGGGTTAATATACCCTCCAGTACAGTTTGAAACCCCGATATTCAACCAATCACAAAAAGGGGGAAAGCGCGGTTAAAGATCTTAAGCTGTTTTACTTCCCACAGGAAAGGTGAGGTGTTAAAGTTATAAATTTTCCCCTCTTGAATTAGGCGCCACAGATGTGCCCCGTATATCCATAACAAAGGCCATCCCAAGGACTTCTCACAGCGATAAGAAAGTTCCGTGTCTTGGAGGGCGAGGGAGCGGAGGAATGCATGGGGGAAGAGGCCATTTGATCTTGGGTGACGTGTCAGCGTTTGAGGTCGCCATTCTCCCGGATGAAACTGTTACATTGACCAGACCGTCAGAAAGCAATATAATTCAAGGCAATAAAGGGAAGGGAGGAAACCTGAGACAGCTTTGCAAGAGATAGCAAGGGAGTGAAATGACATCTGCACAAACATACTACACAATGCATAAAGAATACTCTGTTAGGATCAAGGATCCTGACACTCTGCTACCTGCATAATACATCCTACCCTGGCTTATCAGGAAAATCTTTATGAAAAGCTTTAACTAATTTAGGAGCATGAACCTTATCAGAAAAGACCCATTCATTTAATTCAGGGCCGAAGTCTACCCACTTGACTAAATATAGCAAGCAGCCCCTACGCATTTTTGAATCAAGGATTTCAGAGATTTCAAAGTGAGGTGCCCCCTCCTTCATAAGCGGAGGAGAAATCGGAGGAGTTGGGTGCCACACATTCGGCCCAGGATTCTTCTTCAGCAGGCTGAAATGAAAAACAGGATGCACAGAGCTCAGTGATTTAGGCAGTTCAAGTTCAAACGACACATCAGAGATTTTGCGCAACACTTTGTAAGGTCCAACATATTTCCATCCCAATTTCCTACTGGGTTGGAGGCCATGAATGTTTTTTGTAGAAAGGTACACTGAGTCTCCTGGCTGAAGGTCCCAACCTTCAGCACGCCTACGGTCTGCATACTTTTTGTAGTCCTCTTTGGCCTTGTCCAGAGTTTTAGCAATCAGAGGCCATGATTTCTGCAGGTCTGCCCACCATTGGGTGAAATCAGAGGAGGGGGTTTCAGCCGATGCATCGATTGTTGGTAAAGGCTTTCCTTCGAACCCCCCCACTGCCATAAAGGGTGATACTCCTGTGCAGGAATGCACCGCATTGTTGTAGCTATATTCAGCGAATGGCAACAGCTCCACCCAATTATCCTGATGATAATTAGTGTAACACCTTAAAAACTGTTCCAATATTTGATTGATTCGTTCGGATTGGCCATCGGTTTCTGGGTGGTAACCCGAACTCATGGCCGGCTCAATGTCCATCAATTTCAAAAGCTCCCGCCAGAAGTTGGCAACAAATTGACTGCCACGGTTGGATACCACACGCTGTGAGAGTTCTGCTCAAAGTAGTCAAGGATCAGATCTTGGTTGGTTAACCACAGTTCTTTATTTCCAATCTCTACATTAGTACAGCGTCTCGGATTATTGTCAGAGATGAGACAGATAATACAAGCAGGTCTATTATACCATTCCAAGGAGTTTGAATTACCTATAGGTAGCCAATCACCTTAAGGGAAAATTGGCGGGCAGAGAGGTGTTCTGGCCGTTTGGTTCTCACAGGAAAAAGAGTGAGGTGTTAAGCTGTAAATTTCCTTTCCCCAAACCAGACCCCTCAGATGTTACCAGTTCACATAACAATCAATGGCCTCAAGGCTTTTGCATGTGATAAGAGATGAGAGGTATCCTCCCTTGAAGTTCCTGCCTGGGCAGCTGGAATGCGGAGGCAGAGATGTGAGGCCTCCTTGTTCACATACTTCACGGGTGTCATTCTCCCGCCTTACTGACTACAATCTCCCGGTCTGGCCAAGTATTAATACATAATAAGTACACGGAAAAGGAAAGACATGTGCTACTTAAAAGGTACAGGCATGAACAAGATAAATGTCTGAATTAGCACAATATAAATGTCTGAATTAGCAGATTCTGACACACTGGCCTCCTCATAATTAACTTCACCTAGCTTTATCAGGAAACATTTTATGGAAAAGTCTAACTAGTCTGGGAGCATGCACATTTTCTGACCGAATCCATTCATTGTGTTCTGGACCGAAATCAAGCCATCTAACTAAGTAATACAGTCGGCCCCTACGCATTTTAGAATCTAGAATTTCAGTTATCTCGAAATGAGGGGCCCCCTCCTTCATCAGTGGAGGAGGAGCTGGAGGAACTGGATGCCATGCATTCGGCCCAGGATCTTTCTTCAGTAAGCTGAAATGAAAAACAGGATGCACAGAACTCAGTGATTTAGGCAATTCCAGTTCAAAAGACACATCCGAAATTTTTCGCAACACTTTGTATGGGCCTACATATTTCCATCCCAGTTTCCTACTGGGTTGTAGCCCGTGTATATTTTTGGTGGAGAGGTAGACAGAGTCCCCCGGCTGGAGATCCCAGCCTGCTGCTCGGCCCCGATCCACGTATTTTTTGTAGTCCTCTTTCGCTTGGTCTAGTGCCTTGCCTATTAAGGGCCATGAATCTTGCAATGTCGTCCACCAACGTTTAAAGTCTGAGGGGGGGGCATTGGGTACATTTTCAATGGTGGGCAATGGTTTTCCTTCAAAACCCCCCACCGCCATGAAGGGGGAGACCCCCGTGGAGGAATGCACGGCATTGTTGTAGCTATACTCCGCAAATGGCAATAATTCCACCCAATTGTCCTGATGGTAGTTAGTATAGCATCTTAAAAATTGTTCCAATATTTGATTAGTTCGTTCGGACTGTCCATCGGTTTCTGGGTGGTAACCCGAACTCAGTGCTGGTTCTATGTCCATCATTTTCAGGAGCTCCCGCCAGAAGTTGGCAACGAACTGACTGCCCCTGTCGGATACCACCCTCTTAGGAAAAGCGTGTAATTTTATTACGTGGTTGAAGAAAGCTTTGGCCATTCCCTTAGCCGTGGGCAACTGCTTAAAGGGGGTGAAATGGGCTTGCTTTGAAAACGTGTCTACCACCACCCAAATAACCGTTTTCCCTTTTGAGGGTGGCAGATTAGTAATAAAGTCCATAGCTATTGCCTCCCAAGGGCGAGAGGGGGTAGGTAAAGGATGCAGCAGTCCCGGAGCCTTCCCCCCCCCCCCCGCTTTTTGCACATTAAGCAAGTCTGGCAAGCCGAGACGAAATCGGAAACATCCCGGCGCATGCGCGGCCACCAAAACTGCCGTTGAATTAAGTTAAGTGTTTTTAGAAATCCAAAATGCCCTGCCAGTTTGGAAGAGTGGCATGCCAACAGCACATCCTTACGTTTGCTTTGGGGCACCACCAGTTTGTCTCCATGATACCAACACTGGTTTTCTTTTTTTGGAACAGTCTTCTATCGCCTCCAGTTCTTCGTTTTCCTCAGGGGCATAATCCCCCCCCCCAATCACACACCCCAAAGTCCATCTGGGTTTTCTTATGTTGGCTTCTAGTAACTACTGCCCCTCCGAGCTGTTGGGGGGAGAACATGGAGTCGAACACCTCTTCCTTCACACTTTCATGTTGAGGCAACCTGGAGAGTGCGTCTGCTAAAGAGTTGGCCTTTCCAGGGAAGTGTTTTAACACAAAATTGAACTTGGAAAAGAAATCAGCCCACCGCAGTTGCTTTGCATTGAGTGATCTCTGCATACGCAGGGCTTCCAGGTTCTTATGATCAGTCCAGATTTCAAACGGGGTTTGCGCCCCCTCCAGCCAGTGCCTCCACGTAGTGAGCGCTAACCGGATAGCTGTGGCTTCCTTGTCCCACACGGACCAATTTCTCTCCGTGTCGTTAAACTTTTTTGAGATGTAAGCTAGGGGGTGTAACCGCTCATCCGACCCTTGCTGTAGTATGGCCCCCCCCATGGCCACATCGGAAGCGTCTACATGGATTATAAACTCTTTAGTTTTGTCTGGATGGGCTAAGATGGGCTCCGAAGTAAAAAGGGTTTTTAATGTTTCGAACGCCCTCTGGCACTCCCCATTCCAAGCAATTCTCTCCCCCGGCTTCCCAGCCTCCGTCCCCCTCCCCTTGGTTTTTAGCAAGTCCGTTAGGGGGAGGGTGACTGTCGCAAAGTCTTTTATGAAAGTTCGATAGAAGTTACAAAATCCTAACAGGCTCTGTAATTGTTTCCTTGTTCGGGGGGCTTCCCACTGCACCACCGCCTCCACTTTAGCTGGGTCCATTTCCAACCCTCTCTGAGAAATGCGATACCCTAAGAAGTCTACTGACTCACGGTGGAACTCACATTTCGATAACTTAACATACAGTTGGTTTTTCAGCAAGGTAGAAAGGACTTCTCGAACTAATTTTACATGCTCTCTCTTATCAGTAGAATAAATCAAGATATCATCTATGTAACATAACACTCCCTTGAACAGGTGCTTGTGCAACACTTCATTTATCAAACTCATAAAGACCCCAGGTGCGCCACTTAAGCCGAACGGCATCACCAGGTATTCAAACTGTCCCAATGGAGTGTTGAATGCAGTCTTTGGCTCGTCCCCCTCCCTTATGCGCACCCGGAAGTAAGCGTCCCGCAGATCTAGCTTGGTGAACACTTTTCCCTTGGCCGCTTCGGTTAACAAGTCTTTTATTAACGGGAGGGGGTAGGTGTTTGTGGTGGAGACAGCATTCAGTCCCCTATAGTCCGTGCACAGGCGCAGGCCCCCATCCTTCTTTTTCCGGAATAAAACGGGGGCTGCAAAGGGGGACTTCACTGGCCGAATGAAGCCGCGCGCCAAATTTTTATCCAGAAACTTACAAAGCTCCTCCCGCTCTAAGGGACTCATGGAATAAATCTTCCCCTTAGGGAGTTTCTCGCCCGGGAGTAGCTCGATGGCACAGTCCGATAATCGGTGAGGGGGTAACTCATCCGCCTCGGTCTCGCTGAACACTTCCATTAAGTCTCTGTACTCCTTTGGCACCAGGCAGGGGGCGAGGGCGAGCGCGGCGGGTTGGAGAGGAAGGGTTGGCGGACCCGGCCCCCACTCCGAGTCCCACTTGTGTGTTAGGCACCGATCATCCACCCATGAGATTTTCCCTTCACTCCACTTGATATAAGGGTTGTGCGAACTTAACCAGGGGCTGCCCAGCACCATGGGGAATTGGGCGTTTGGGGTGATGACGAATGCTCTCTTCTCCCAATGTTCCCCGGTTCCCAGAATCAGACCCTCAGTTTCAGCCACACACTCTTCTTTCATTTCCGACCCATCCATTTGGGTAAACTTTAGGGGCTCAGCCAGCGGGGTGACTCTTGGTCCCAACCCTTCCACCACTAAAGGGCTAATTAAGTCTCGAGCACACCCAGAGTCAATTAGGGCGCGGACTCTCATGTGCGTGCCCGATCCCGGGGTCATTACTGTCACTACCATGTATAACAGGGGGCCAGGGATGCTCACCGGAGATGGCGCTTCTTGGTGGGGGACCTGCAGCTCTGCGCCATTCACTGCAGGCCGTTGGAGTTTCCCGTCATCTGCGTTTCCATCAGCTCCAGCTCCCCTTGTTCGCTCGTGGCTCCTTCTAGTTGCAACGCTCGGGGTTTGAGCGGTGTCTTCCCCCTGCTAGGAGTGCTCCCCGCCACGGGTGTCGAGGTCTTCGGCCCCTTCCCTCCCCCTCTCGGGCACGCTGAGGCGAAGTGGCCACTTTCCCCGCATTTCATGCACAACCCTTGTCGAAACCGGGCATCCCAGATGTCTTGCACACTGGGCTTTGGCTTTGCTCTAGGCGCTGCCTTGCTGGCCGCTGTAGCCGACGTTCCCATCTTAATGAGCATAAAACGCTCCTCCACGTCGGTGGCCGCCCGCATCCAAGTGGCCAACGTTCCCGGGCGGCCCCCCAACAGAACGGTCTCATAGATTTCCGGGTTGAGACCCTCCCGGTACTTTTCCATGAAAAGTTCCTCTGGCCAACCGTGGATCTTGGCCGCGATGCGCCGGAACTTATCGCTGTAGTCCCGCACTGAGGACCTCCCCTGGAACAGCTTCCGTAGTTGGTTCCGGGCTTTTTCTTCCCCCAGGGGGTCTTCGTATTGGTGCCAGAGTGCCCACATGAAGTTGTTCAACGACCGTAACTCAGGTCCGGGGGCATCGTGCAGGCTCACATACCAGTCGCTGGCGGTGTCCTTCAGCTTGGATCCGATGTAGCCAATCCGCTCTCTCTCTGTAGGATAGAGGTGGCCCCAGCTGTCCAGGAACCGCTCGATCTCCAACAGGAAGAAACGCAGCTTCTCGGGGTCCCCATCGAAAGTAGTCGTCAGAGGGTCGGAGGGGGCTGGACAGGCGATCGGACCGGCCGGCGCTGGGACCGGTGCTGGGGCGGGACCTGGCACCTGTGGAGGGATGACCGGCGGGGCCGGCTGCGCCGGCTGCCTCGGCTGCGCGGGCGCCTGTGGCTGAATCGGGGCTCCTCCGGGAACCCCCGGCGGCTGCTGAACTCCCGTCCCCGGGCCTGGGAGAGCCTCTTGCATGACCCTCATGGCGTCTCGAAATTGGTACTGGAGATCGAGGGCCAATTCTCGTAGCTCGGCGGTGAGTTGGAGCCGTAAATCTCCCATCATCTGGTCTAGATGTGGCATCTGATCTCCCCGATACGGATCGGGCCCATACGGGCCGGTTCTCTCTCCTTCCATGGGCGGGCGACGCGGTTCTCCTCCGTAGATCGGCTCGCAGTCGTCTCCCAGGTAGCTCGGTCTCCCTCGATCGAGCGGATCGCCAGGGAACGAAACCCATGCCCCTTTCCAGTCGTGCACCCAAGAATCCACGGTCCCACGACCGAACTGGCTCCAAGCGTACTTGGGGGTCCCGCTCTGATGAGGAGGTAGGCACGGGATGTAGTGAGCCCCCTGACTCGTAGTCACCGGCACTTCGGGGGCCCCTCCGCCACCTCCACCACCGTTCCCCTGGTCCGTCGGGGTGGCGGGGATATCTTCGGGGGTAGGGATAGGGACCGTGTCGTCGTCTGACATGGTCAGGAATGGCTAAGTCCCAGTCACAGATCTCTGACAATCTGTGAGAGTTCTGCTCAAAGTAGTCAAGGATCAGATCTTGGTTGGTTAACCACAGTTCTTTATTTCCAATCTCTACATTAGTACAGCGTCTCGGATTATTGTCAGAGATGAGACAGATAATACAAGCAGGTCTATTATACCATTCCAAGGAGTTTGAATTACCCATAGGTAGCCAATCACCTTAAGGGAAAATTGGCGGGCAGAGAGGTGTTCTGGCCGTTTGGTTCTCACAGGAAAAAGAGTGAGGTGTTAAGCTGTAAATTTCCTTTCCCCAAACCAGACCCCTCAGATGTTACCAGTTCACATAACAATCAATGGCCTCAAGGCTTTTGCATGTGATAAGAGATGAGAGGTATCCTCCCTTGAAGTTCCTGCCTGGGCAGCTGGAATGCGGAGGCAGAGATGTGAGGCCTCCTTGTTCACATACTTCACGGGTGTCATTCTCCCGCCTTACTGACTACAATCTCCCGGTCTGGCCAAGTATTAATACATAATAAGTACACGGAAAAGGAAAGACATGTGCTACTTAAAAGGTACAGGCATGAACAAGATAAATGTCTGAATTAGCACAATATAAATGTCTGAATTAGCAGATTCTGACACACGCTTGGGAAAAGCATGTAACTTGATCACGTGGTTAAAGAACGCCTTTGCTAAACCCTTTGCAGTAGGCAGTTGTTTGAATGGAGCAAAGTGAGCTTGCTTGGAAAACATGTCGACTACCACCCAAATTACCGTTTTTCCTTTAGAGGGAGGGAGGTTAGTGATAAAATCCATAGACACTGCTTCCCAGGGCCTGGAGGGGGTGGGTAGTGGATGTAGTAGACCTGGAGTTTCCCCCCCCCCCCGCTTACACATTAGACAGACTTGACAGGCAGTAATGAAATCAGAGACATCTTTATGCATGCGTGGCCACCAAAACTGCCTCTGTATCAAATTAAGAGTCTTTAGGAATCCAAAGTGCCCGGCCAGCTTGGAGGAGTGACAAGCTACTAAAATGTCTTTTCTGCGCACCTGAGGCACCACTAGTTTAGTCCCATGATACCAACACTTATCGGGGTGCAAAGAGCATTCCTCTATTCCACCTAGTTCATCCGCTTCCACTGTGGAATAGTCTCCCGCACATTTCTCGCTCCATGATTCAACAGGTACCACTTTACTTTGACTCCTGGTTGTGACTGCCCCCCCCAACTGCTGCAGCGAGTACATGGAGTCGAACACTTCTTCTTTCTGACTCTCGTGTTGGGGTAACCTAGATAGGGCGTCTGCTAAGGAGTTTGCCTTCCCGGGGAAATGTTTCAGGATGAAATTGAATTTAGAGAAAAAATCGGCCCACCGCAGTTGCTTAGCGTTGAGGGACCACTGCGTGCGTAGTGCCTCGAGGTTTTTATGATCGGTCCAAATTTCAAAAGGAGTCTGAGCCCCTTCCAGCCAATGCCTCCACGTAGTTAGGGCTAAGTGGATGGCTGCTGCTTCCTTGTCCCACACCGACCAATTTCTCTCTGTTTCGTTAAACTTCTTGGAAATATAGGCCAAGGGATGCAATTTATTGTCATCCCCCTTTTGGAGGATGGCTCCCCCATAGCCACATCCGAGGCATCTACATGAATTACAAATTCTTTGGTCTCGTCGGGGTGGGCAAGGATTGGTTCTGAGGTGAACAGTTTTTTTAATGTCTCAAAGGCTTGTTGACACTCCTCAGACCACGCTATTTTCTCCCCGGGTTTCCCTGCCTCCGGGCCCTTTCCCTTGGTCTTTAAGAGTTCCGTTAAGGGTAGGGTGACGGTGGCAAAGTCTTTCAAGAAGGTGCGGTAAAAGTTGCAAAATCCCAGGAGGCTCTGTAATTGCTTCCTGGTTCGCGGGGCTTCCCAATGCACCACCGCCTCCACTTTAGCTGGGTCCATCTCTAGCCCCTTCTGAGAAATGCGGTACCCCAAAAAGTCTACTGCATCTCGGTTGAACTCACACTTTGACAGCTTGGCATACAATTGATTTTTTAGCAACTTAGTCAACACCTCTCTGACCAGTTTTACATACGACGCCTTATCAGCAGAATAAATCAAGATATCATCTAAGTAACATAACACCCCCTTGAATAAATGCTTGTGCAACACTTCATTGACCAGACTCATAAAGACCCCCGGAGCGCCACTTAAGCCGAATGGCATCACCAGGTATTCAAACTGGCCCAAAGGTGTGTTGAATGCAGTCTTATATTCGTCCCCCTCCCTAATGTGCACCCGAAAGTAAGCATCCCGCAAATCCAACTTAGTAAACACTTTTCCCTTGGCGGCTTCTGCTAACAAGTCTTTGATGAGGGGGAGGGGGTAAGCATTAGAGGCAGACACAGCATTCAAACCTCGATAGTCAGTGCAAAGTCTCAAGCCCCCGTCCTTCTTCTTCTGGAACAGCACTGGGGCAGCGAAGGGGGACTTGGTGGGACGGATGAAACCCCTCTCCAAGTTCTTGTCTAGAAACTTTCTCAACTCCTCCCGTTCAGTAGGGCTCATGGAATACAATTTCCCCTTAGGTAATTTTCCCCCCGGGAGTAGTTCAATAGCACAGTCCGATAAGCGGTGAGGGGGCAACTCATCCGCTTCCGTTTCACTAAACACCTCAGTTAGGTCACGGTACTCCCGGGGTACCTGGGAGGGGGTTTATGTGAGTGCTGCTGCTCGTAGGGGGGCGGGGGGTCCAGGTCCCCATTCCGGGTTCCACTTGTGGTGGTTACACTTGTCATCCACCCATGAGATCTTTCCCTCACTCCACTTTACATAGGGGTCATGGGAGCTCAGCCACAGACTTCCTAACACCATGGGGAATTGGGTATTTGGGGTTATGACAAAAGCCCTCTCTTCCCAATGCTCCCCCGTCCCCACTATTAACAGTTCAGTCTCTGCCACACACACCTCCTTCATTTCAGAACCATCCATTTGAGTGAACGTGAGTGGCTCCCTCAAGGGGGTGACTTTGGGGCCCAGTCCGTCAACCACCAAAGGGCTTATCAAGTCTCTAGCACACCCCGAGTCAATCAGGCCACGGACCCGCACATGGTTCCCGGTGCCAGGGGCTATTACAGTCACTACCATGTAAAGTAAAGGGCCAGGGATGCTCACCGGAGATGGCGCATTGGGGGAAGGGACCTGCAGTTTTGTGCCGTTTACTGCAGGTCGTTGGCGTTTCCCAACATCTGCACTTCGGTCAGCTCCAGCTCTCCCTGCTCACTAGTTGCCCCTTCCAGCTGTAATGCCCGGGGTTTGAACAAGGTCTTGCCACGACTCGGGGTGCTCCCAGCCACGGGGGTCGAGGTTTTGGGCACTTTTCCGCTGCCCCGGGGGCAGGCGGAGGCGAAGTGGCCACTTTCCCCGCATCTCATGCAGAGCCCCTGCCGGAAATGGTTGTCGCGGATCTCCTGGACACTCGGCTTTCCCTTCATCTTCTGAGTGGCTTTCGCTTGAGCTGTCACGGAGGTCCCCAGCTTGATCAGCGTGAACCACTCTTCCACATCAGCGGCGGCTCTCATCCAAGTTGCTAGGGATCCGGGCCGGCCCCCCCTTAAGATAGTCTCGTAAATTTTGGGGTTCAGACCTTCTCAATACTTTTCGATGAACAGGTCTTGGGACCAGCCCTGCACCTTTGCCGCGATGCGCCGGAACCAGTCAGTGTATTCCCTCACGGAGGACCTCCCCTGCACCAACTTCCGCAGTTGGTTTCGCACCTTCTCCTCCCCCAGGGGATCCTCATAGTGTTGCCGTAGGGCCCACATGAAATTATTTACGGATCACAACTCGGGCCCTGGGGGATTGTGCAGGCTGACATACCAGTCGCTGGCGGTGTCGTGGAGTTTGGAGTCGATGTAGCCTACTCGATCTCACTCTGTGGGGTAGAGGTGGCCCCATGCATCCAGGAAACTCTCAATCTTGATGAGGAAAAACCGAAGCTTCTCGGGGTCGCCATCGAATGTAGCCGTCAGCGGGTCGTTCGGGGCTTGACAGATCATCTGTTCCGTGGGGGCGGGGACCGGCACCGGAGCGGGGGCCAGGGCCAGGACGGGAGCCTGTTGCGGGGCACCCCCTGGAGGAACTCCCCCTGGGGGAATCTGTCCCCTGGGGGAGCCTGTGGTGGTGGTGCTCCCCCAGCCGGCACCCCTGCTCCCCCACCCCCTCCAGGTGGCTGCCTGAGTACCTGAACCGCTGTCATAACATCTCGGATCTGGTACTGCATCTCCGTCATCACATCTCTTAGTTCCGCGGTTATTTGTAACCGCATGTCTCCCATCATCCGGTCCAGGGCGCGACTCGAATCGTCTCCGTACAAGTGGCCCCCATAAGGAGCGCCCCTCTCCTTGTCCAGTGGTGGGAGTCGCCAGTCGCCCCCGAGGTAGTCCCTCTCGTCCTCCAGGAAGCTTGGGTGGCCGATCTCGGAGCGGTCCCCAGGGACCGAGACGCGCAACCCCTTCCGATCGTGGACCCACGAGTGGACTGTCCCACATCCGAACGAGGCCCATGAATACCTTGGGGTTACAGACAGGTGGGGGATCGGCCACGAAATGTAGTAAGCCCCTTGAGCTGTGGTCACCGGCTTCTTGGGCTCCCCACCGCCGCCTCCCGCTCTGGCTCCCTGATCCCCAGGGGTTACCAGTTCCTCTTGGGTTACAGGAATAGGAATAGTACCATCATCTGACATGGTCAGGAACGGCCAAGTCCCAAACACAGATCTCTAACAATCTGTGAGGCTTCTGCCCTAAGCAGTCAAAGATCAGACCTTTGTTGATGAAACAGAGTTCTTTATTTTCTTAGTACTGCATGACAGGTTCTCGAATGTTTGTTAGAGATACCATATACAAAACGGTCAGGGTTAATATACCCTCCAGTACAGTTTGAAACCCCGATATTCAACCAATCACAAAAAGGGGGAAAGCGCGGTTAAAGATCTTAAGCTGTTTTACTTCCCACAGGAAAGGTGAGGTGTTAAAGTTATAAATTTCCCCCTCTTGAATTAGGCGCCACAGATGTGCCCCGTATATCCATAACAAAGGCCATCCTAAGGACTTCTCACAGCGATAAGAAAGTTCCGTGTCTCGGAGGGCGGGGGAGCGGAGGAATGCATGGGGGAAGAGGCCATTTGATCTTGGGTGATGTGTCAGCATTTGAGGTCGCCATTCTCCCGGATGAAACTGTTACATTGACCAGACCATCAGAAAGCAATATAATTCAAGGCAATAAAGGGAAGGGAGGAAACCTGAGACAGCTTTGCAAGAGATAGCAAGGGAGTGAAATGACATCTGCACAAACATACTACACAATGCATAAAGAATACTCTGTTAGGATCAAGGATCCTGACAGTTTTAGTGTTAGAGCTAGGGCTACGGTTATAATTAGGGCTAGGGCTAGGTTTATGGTTAGGGTTAGGTTTTGGGTAGGTTTAGTGTTAGGGCTAATGGTCAGGTTAGGGTTAGGGTTAGGCCTAGGGTAGGGTTAAGGTTAGGGCTAGGACTAGGTTTATGGCTAGGATTAGGTTTAGGTCAAGGGTTAGGTTTAGGGCTAGGGTTAGGGCTAGGGTTACAAATAGGGTTAGGGTAAGACTACTTTTAGTGTTAGGGCTAGGATTAAGGTTAGAGTTAGGGCTAGGGTTAGGTTTTGAGTAAGGGTTAGGGTTAGAGCTAGGTCTAGGGTTTGTGTTAGGGTTTCGGTTAGTGTTAGGACTAGGGTTAGGTTTCGGGTTATAGTTCGGTCTATGTTTAGTGTTAGTATTTGGGTTAGGGTTACAGTTAGGGGTAGGGTTATTGTAAGGTTTCAGGTTAGGACTAGAGCTAGGGTTACGTTTAAGTTTAGGGTTAGGTCTAGGGTTCGTGTTAGGGTTAGAGCTTGGGCAAGGGGTATTTTTAGGGTTAGGGTTAGGGCAAGGATTAGGATTAGGTTTAGCATAAGGGTTAGGGCTAGAGTTAGGTGTAGGGTTGGGTTAAGGTTAGGGCTAGGGTTACGGTTAGGGCCAGGGCTAGGGCTTGTCCTAGGACTAGGGCTATATCTAGGGTTCAGATGTGGGCCAAAGTTAGGGCTAGGGTAATGGTTAAGGTTAGGGCTAGGGTTAGGGTTAGGGTTTTTGCTAGGGCTAAATTTAAGTCTAGGGTAAAGGTAAGGGTTTTGTCAGAATCTGTCAATTCAGTCAATGTAATCTTGCATGTATACTATGTAACCTTATAGTCATATGTATAGGACCTGTATTAATCCTGTTTTGGTCGGGAGGGTGACAACCCTTAAAGATGAGAACAAGGAGGCCTCTCATCCCTGCCTCCGCATTCCAGCTGCCCCGGCAGTAACTTCAAGGGGAGGACGGCTCTCATCTCTTATCTATGCTAAAGAACCTTGGAGCCATGAATTGTTATGTGAACTAAGGGATCTGGTTTGGGAAGGGAAATTTACTGCTTAACACCTCACTTTTTTCCTGTGTGAACCAAACGGTCAAGACACCTTTTAGCCCGCCAATTTTCCCTTCAGGGGATTGGCTACCTATGGGTAATTCAAACTCCTTGGAATGGTATAATAGACCCGCTTGTATTATTTGTCTCATCTCTGACAATAACCCGAGATGCTGTACTAATGTAGGAATAGGCAATAAAGAACTGTGGTTAACCAACCGAGATCTGATCCTTGACTACTTTGAGCAGGACTCTCACAGATTGTCAGAGATCTTTGACTGGGACTCATCCGTTCCTGACCATGTCAGAAGACGATCTTGTCCCCCTCAAACCTACTACTCCAGAGGAGGTTCCCGCTACCCCGACGGATCCGGGGAACGGGGGTGGTGGCGGCGGAGGAGGTCCCGAGGTGCCGGTGACCACGAGCCAGGGGGCTTACTACATTCCGCGCCGCCCGATTACCCACCAGAACGTGACCCCCCAGTACGCCTGGAGCCACTTCGGGGGCCGTCCCGTGAGTTCGTGGGTGCACGACAGGAAAGGGGTGAGAGTTTCGCTCACCGGAGACCAGCCCGATCGAGGGAGACCGAGCTACCTTGGAGACGACCGCGAGCCGATCTACCGTGGAGGGCCGCGTCGCCCGCCTCCCGAAGAGGAGACACTAGATCTATATGGGCCCGATCCGTACCGCGAGGAGCAGACGGTCCCGCTGGATCAGATGATGGGAGACCTACGGCTCCAACTCACCGCCGAGCTCCGCGAGTTGGCCCTCGATCTCCAGCACCAGTTTCGCGACGCTATGGTGGCGATGCAAGGCGCCCTCCTCGGTCAAGGAGTAGCCGCAGGCACCCGGAGGGGTTCCGGCTCAGCCGCAGGCGCCCGCTCTACCGGCGCAACCAGCTCAGCCGGCCGTCCCAGCTCCAGTTCCGGGGCCCGTTCCCGCACCGGCCCCAGTCCCAGTCGCGCCGGCCGTTCGCCCACCACCTTCCGACCCTTTGACGACTACTTTCGATGGGGACCCCGAGAAGCTGCGTTTTTTCACGCTGGAGATCGGGAGATTCCTGGACAGTTGGGGTCACCTCTACCCCACCGAGAAAGATCGCATCGGCTACATCGGGTCCAAGCTGAAAGACACCGCCAGCGATTGGTATGTGAGCCTTCACGACAACCCTGGCCCTGAGCTGCACTCATTGAACAATTTCATGTGGGCCCTCCGGCATCAGTTCGAAGACCCCCTGGGTGAGGAAAAAGCCAGAAATCAACTGAGGAAGCTATTCCAGGGGAGGTCGTCGGTGAGGGAATACACTGACAAGTTCCGGCGCATCGCCGCCAAGATCCATGGGTGGCCGGAGGAACTCTTCATGGAGAAGTATTGGGAGGGCCTGAACCCGGAAATCTACGAGACAGTGCTGTTAGGAGGTCGCCCAGGCACACTGAACACCTGGATGAGAGCTGCCACCGACATGGAGGAACGCTTCGCCCTGATTAAGATGGGAGCGTCCGCGACGGCCGCCAGCAAAGCAGGCCCCCGAGCGAAGCCCCGATCCAATGTGCAAGACGTACGGGATGCGAGGTTCCGACAGGGGCTGTGTATGAAGTGCGGGGAGAGTGGCCACTTCGCCTCCGCTTGTCCCAGAGGAGGGGGGAAGGGCCCGAAGACCTCAACTCCCGGAGCGGGGAGCACCCCTACCAGAGGGAAAACTCCAATGAAGCCCCGGGCTTTACAGCTGGAAGGGGCTGCGAGTGACCAGGGAGAGCTAGAGCTGATGGAAGCGCAGATGTCGGGAAACTCCAACGGCCTGCAGTGAGCGGCGCAGAGCTGCAGGTCCCCCGCCAAGAAGCGCCATCTCCGGTGAGCATCCCTGGCCCCTTGTTATATATGGTAGTGACGGTGGTGACCCCTGGATCAGGGACCCATATGAGGGTTCGCGCTCTAATTGACTCTGGGTGCGCGCGAGACCTAATCAGCCCCCTGGTAGTGGAGGGGTTGGGACCCAAAGTCACCCCGTTAGCGGAACCCCTGAAGTTTACCCAGATGGATGGGTCAGAAATGAAGGAGGAGTGCATAGCAGAGACTGAGAGTTTGATTTTGGGAACGGGGGAGCATTGGGAGAAGCGAGCTTTCGTCATCACCCCGAACGCTCAGTTCCCCATGGTGTTGGGCAGCCCTTGGCTCGGGGCGCACGACCCTTACATAAAATGGAGCGAGGGGAAGATTTCGTGGGTAGACGAACGCTGCCAGAGCCACCGGTGGGACCCCGGATGGGGCCCTGGACCTCCGAGCCCGCTTCCCCTCGCGCCCGCACTCGCACTCGCCCCAGCCATGGTGCCTAAGGAGTATAGAGACTTGCTAGGAGTGTTCAGTGAGACCGAGGCGGACGAGTTGCCCCCCCATCGACTGTCGGACTGCGCCATAGAGCTCCTCCCAGGGGAGAAACTCCCGAAGGGCAAATTATATTCCATGAGCCCGGCGGAGCGGGAAGAACTGCGGAAGTTCTTGGACAAAAACCTGGCGAGAGGATTTATCCGCCCCGCCAAATCTCCCTTTGCGGCGCCCGTGCTGTTCCGAAAGAAAAAGGATGGAGGTTTACGACTGTGCACTGACTACCGGGGGCTAAATGCAGTCTCCACCTCTAATGCCTACCCCCTCCCGTTAATAAAGGACCTCTTGGCGGAGGCGGCCAAAGGGAAGATTTTTACCAAATTGGATCTAAGAGATGCCTACTTCAGGGTGCGCATAAGGGAAGGGGATGAATATAAGACTGCCTTTAATACCCCCTTGGGGCAATTTGAATACCTAGTGATGCCGTTCGGCTTAAGTGGCGCGCCCGGGGTCTTTATGAGTTTAATCAATGAAGTGTTGCACAAGCACCTTTTTAAGGGCGTGTTATGTTACATAGATGATATCTTGATCTATTCTACTGATAAGAATGAGCATGTGACTTTGGTCAGGGAAGTTCTCTCAACGTTGCTGAAAAATCAGCTTTTTGTGAAACTGTCTAAGTGCGAGTTTCACCGGGAGTCTGTGGACTTCCTAGGCTACCGCATTTCTCAGAAGGGGTTGGAAATGGACCCGGGGAAAGTGGAGGCGGTGGTGCAATGGGAGGCTCCGCGAACGAGGAAGCAGTTGCAGAGCCTCTTAGGATTTTGTAACTTTTACCGGACCTTCATCAAGGACTTTGCTAAAGTCACCCTTCCCTTAACGGACTTGTTGAAAACCAAGGGGAGGGGACCCGAGGCAGGAAAGCCGGGAGAGAAACTGGTGTGGAATGGGGAGTGCCAGAAGGCGTTTGAGACTTTAAAGACTCTTTTTACCTCTGAGCCCATTCTGGCTCACCCGGATGAGACAAAAAACTTTATAATCCATGTCGATGCCTCGGATGTAGCCATGGGGGGGGCCATTTTGCAAAGTGACTCGGAGGGGAAGTTGCACCCCTTGGCCTACATTTCAAAAAAGTTTAACGAAACGGAAAGGAACTGGTCGGTGTGGGACAAGGAAGCCGCGGCCATTAGGTTAGCGCTCACTACTTGGCGCCACTGGTTGGAGGGAGCGCAAACTCCGTTTGAAATATGGACTGATCATAAGAACCTAGAGGCTTTGCGCACGCAACGGGCCCTCAACGCCAAGCAGCTGCGCTGGGCTGACTTCTTTTCCAAATTTAACTTTGTGTTAAAACATTTCCCCGGGAAGGCTAACTCCCTGGCAGATGCGTTGTCCAGATTACCCCAACATGAGAGTGTGAAGGAAGAGGTATTCGACTCCATGTTCTCCCCCCAGCAGCTGGGAGGGGCGGTAGTCACCCGGAGCAAAGCAAAGAAAGCCGAGCTAACAATGGGGACCTGCCAGTGGGGGGGGGAGTATGCTCCAGAAGAAATAGAAGAATTGGAAACGGTGGGAGAGTGTTCCCAGAGAGAGGATCATTGTTGGATGCATGGGGACAAACTAGTGGTGCCTAAGAATAAACGCAAGGAAATCTTGCTAAATTGTCACTCTTCCAAGCTAGCCGGGCACTTCGGTTTCCTAAAGACACTTAATTTGATCCAGCGTCAATTCTGGTGGCCACGCATGCGCCGCGATGTCTCGGACTTCGTCTCGGCATGCCAAACCTGTTTAATGTGTAAGAAACGGGGGGGCAAAGTCCCGGGATTGTTGCACCCCCTTCCCACTGCTTCAAGACCCTGGGAAGACATAGCCATGGATTTTATCACCAATTTGCCCCCCTCCAAAGGAAAAACGGTGATTTGGGTAGTAGTTGACACTTTTTCTAAACAGGCCCATTTCACCCCCTTCAAGCAATTGCCCACAGCCAAAGGGATGGCTAAAGCTTTCTTCAACCACGTGATAAAATTACATGCTTTTCCTAAGAGGGTGGTATCTGACCGCGGAAGTCAGTTCGTTGCCACCTTCTGGCGGGAGCTTTTGAAGTTAATGGACATAGAACCTGCCTTAAGCTCGGGTTACCATCCAGAAACCGACGGCCAATCCGAGCGAACTAATCAAATTCTCGAGCAATTCTTAAGATGTTACACAAACTACCACCAGGACAATTGGGTAGAATTATTGCCCTTTGCAGAATATAGCTACAATAATGCAGTGCATTCCTCCACTGGGGTTTCACCTTTCATGGCAGTGGGAGGCTTTGAAGGTAAACCACTCCCGACTCTCAAGGACGACCCCCAGACCCCCCCCTCGGATTTTAAAAGTTGGTGGTCCGGCCTCCAGGACTCCTGGCCTTTAATTGGGAAGGCCCTGGACCATGCCAAAGAGGACTACAAGAAATATGCTGATCGAGGGCGAGCACCGGGCTGGGATCTTCAACCCGGGGACTCTGTTTATCTCTCTACTAAAAATATCCATGGGCTACAGCCCAGCAGAAAACTGGGATGGAAATATGTTGGACCTTATAAAGTGCTACGTAAAATCTCTGATGTATCCTTTGAACTGGAACTGCCTAAATCACTGAGTTCTGTACACCCTGTGTTTCATTTCAGCCTGCTGAAGAAAGATCCTGGGCCGAATGCATGGCATCCAGTTCCTCCAGCTCCTCCTCCACTGATGAAGGAGGGGAGTCCACACTACGAGATAACTGAAATCCTTGACTCCAAGATGAAAAGGGGCCATTTGTATTACTTAGTTAGATGGTTAGATTTCGGCCCGGAGCACAATGAATGGATTCGTTCTGAACATGTTCATGCCCCCAAGTTGATAAAACTGTTTCATAAAATGTTCCCTGAGAAAGCTAGGTGAAGGGGATTATGGGGAGGGCAGGGTGTCAGAATCTGTCAATTCAGTCAATGTAATCTTGCATGTATACTATGTAACCTTATAGTCATATGTATAGGACCTGTATTAATCCTGTTTTGGTCGGGAGGGTGACAACCCTTAAAGATGAGAACAAGGAGGCCTCTCATCCCTGCCTCCGCATTCCAGCTGCCCCGGCAGTAACTTCAAGGGGAGGACGGCTCTCATCTCTTATCTATGCTAAAGAACCTTGGAGCCATGAATTGTTATGTGAACTAAGGGATCTGGTTTGGGAAGGGAAATTTACTGCTTAACACCTCACTTTTTTCCTGTGTGAACCAAACGGTCAAGACACCTTTTAGCCCGCCAATTTTCCCTTCAGGGGATTGGCTACCTATGGGTAATTCAAACTCCTTGGAATGGTATAATAGACCCGCTTGTATTATTTGTCTCATCTCTGACAATAACCCGAGATGCTGTACTAATGTAGGAATAGGCAATAAAGAACTGTGGTTAACCAACCGAGATCTGATCCTTGACTACTTTGAGCAGGACTCTCACAGGTTTGGGCTCAGGTTACAGTTAGGGTTAGGGTTAGGGCAAGGTCTAGGGCTATAGTTAGGATTAGGGTTTGGGTTAAGATTAGAGCTAGGGTTACAGTTAGGGTTTGTAGGCTATGGCTAGGGCTTGTGCTAGGGTAAAAGATAGGCTAGGGCTATGTCCAGGGTTAGGGTTAGTGTTAGGGTTAGGGTTTGGGCTAGGGCTAGGGCTACGTCTCATGCTGGTTTAGGGTTAGGATTAGGGTGAGGGCTATAGCTAGGGCTAGGGTTAGGGTTTGTGTTAGGGTTAGGGTTAGTGTTAGAGCTAGGGCTAATGCTAGGGCTAGGGCTATAGTTAGGTTTAGGGATAGACTAGTGCTAGTTTTAGGGTTCGTTTTAGGGTTATGGTTAGGGCTAGGGTTTGGGTTCAGGTTATGTCTAGGGCTAGGGTTAGGGTTATGGTTAGGGTTAAGTTTACCATTAGGGTTAGTGTTTTCTAGGGTTAGGGGAAGGGTAAGAATTAGGGTTAGGGCTAGAGTTAGGGTTAAAGTTAGGGTTAGGCCTTGGGGTTTGGGTTCGGGTTTGGGGTTAGGGTTTGAGTTAGGGTTAGGGTTTGGGGTTAGGGGTTGGGGTTAGGGGTTGGGGTTAGGGTTAGGGCTAGGGGTTAGGGTTAGTATTTAGGCTTAGGGATTAGTGTTTGGGTAAGTTTAGAGTTAGGTTGGGTTAGGATTAGGGTTAGGGTTAGGGTTAGATGTTAGGGTTAGGGTTTTGGGTTCGGGTTAGGGGTTCGGGTCAGGGGTTCAGGTTCGGTTCAGGGGTTAGAGTTAGGTTTTGGGTTAGGCCTAGGGTTAGAGTTAGGTTATAATGTTAAGTCGTTACGTTGCCTGATTTAGTCCCAGCAGTGGAGGGGTCTAGTGATTTTGCTACTTGGTGGAATTCACTATGTGAGTCTTGGCCTTTGATTGCAAAAACATTGGAAGAAGCCAAAGTGGACTATAAGAAATATGCTGATAAGGGGAGGGCCCCAGGATGGGATGGGCCCAGGATGGGACCCCCAGGATGGGATCTCTCCCCTGGAGACTCTGTCTATGTGTCGACTAAAAATATTAAAGAACTCCAACCTAGTCGAAAATTGGGCTGGACATACGTGGGGCCTTTCCCTGTTATAAGGTGCATTAACAAAGTGACATTTGAACTTAAACTCCCCAAATCATTGAAATTTGTGCACCCTGTTTTTCATTACAGCCTACTGAAGAAAGATCCTGGGCCGAACAAATGGAGACCTTCCTCCTCCTCTCCTCCTCCTCTGATGAAGAGCAATGAACCTCATTATGCGACCGATCAAATCTTGGACTCTAAACTAAAGTGGGGGCATTTGTTTTATCTTATCAAATGGTTGCATTTTGGTCCTGAAGAAAATGAATGGGTTGAGACCTCTCATGTGCATGCTCCTGAAAAAATTTGGGCTTTCCATAAACTGTACCCTTTGAAACCTGAGAGGGGAGGGGATGTTTTATCAGGAGGGCAGAATATCAGTTAGCACTGCCATGGTTTCCTGGTGATTGTCATTCTCAATGATACTGCAGCATTACCAAGGTACCTATTCTCAGTTAGCCCTGCCAATGTCTCCTGCTGTTTATTATTCTCAGTGGTATTATTCTCTATTGCAATTGTGTAATTCATTGAGGCCTGAGAGGTCTATCGACCAATCTGATGATTAATTAACATTGCCTTTGTTTCAAGTTGCAAACTGACTCCTCTAGGTCCCAGACAGGAGCTGGCATCTGTAGAGTGATTCCCACCACAGGAATGCATTTCTTGCTCGCTCTGCGCATGCTTACTGCTCATTAACTTTTCTTTATTCTTATCTGTTTTTCGCTTCTCCCTAGCTCATGGCCTTCAGCTGAAAGCCTCCTGCTATGTGTTATATTATTCACAGGTGCTATGTGATCCTTTGCTTGCTTTTCCTTGGGAACATCCGCCCCACAAACCCCAACAGTGTTTTGCCTGGGAACCTACTTTATCGCGCTTCCCTTGGGAACAGTGGGCCAGTATATTTGGGTGCCAATAATTCTCCCAGTTGATTGGTGGATATTGAGGGGGGCTTATTTCATATCAAGTATAATTGTAGTTGTATTCATACTAACAGAAGTGTGTTTGACCAACAAGATCTTTTCTGCAAATAAAGGACTTTCTGTTTAAGGAGACCTGTTGTGCACTACATCTATTGGGACAATCTCACAGTATCATGCTTTTATATTGTTGACTAGATGTACAATGAAATAAAGCCATGCTCTGTGTAGGTAGAGTATCTATTACTTCTTACTGGAAGGACACTAACATACGTACTATACAGACTTGGTTTAGCAAGTTGTGGGACTTACATGTGATGGAAACTATCAGTGACAAAAATGATTTTCTATCCAAGCCAAATTTCATTCCTCCTGCATGGGAACGTTTTCATCGTTGGTTATAATTTACCACGGAAGGCAACAGTTATTATTTATAAAGCCATGCAGGCAGAGTATGTATTGCTTCTTACTGGAAGGACACTAACGTACCTACCTTACACACTTGGTTTAGCATGTGATGGAACGAATCACTGACAAAATTGCTAACTGCTCAGTAACACCTAATGCAACCTTTTTTGATGCAAAAAGGTTGCACATAATGCCGCTCAGTGGGATTCCTTGGGAGTAACTCTGCACAGGGCTGCGTTCCCCTGGGAATCCCAACCTGTTTTGATGCAAAATGGTTCCAATATTTGATTTTCTATCTAAGCCAAATTCCATTACTCCTGCATGGGAACATTTCCATCATTGGTTATAACTTACCTCGAAAGGCGACAGTTATTTTTTATAACATAATGTATTAGAATTCACAATCAAATGTATTTCTTGTAATTGTATTCACTGATTTCTCATGTCTAAGACCTCAACGTTAGATATCACTCATTGTTCACCCAAAATCCATTTTTTACTATTGTATGTCTTGCATTCGATGTTATTGCTCTTACAGTTGATATCTCATGCTTTCATATTGTTCATACAATGAAATAAAGCCACGCTTTATGCAGCTAGAGTAGCTATTGCTTCTTAAGGAAAGGAAACTAACGTACGTATCGTACACACTCGATTTAGCAAATTGTGTATGTTTATAACTTCATAATTGTTTTAACTCGATAATTGTTTATAACTTCATCTATTAGAATTCACAATCAAATGCATTTCTTGCATTTGTATTCACTGATTAGTCTTTTCTAAGACCTGTTTGTTAGATGACAGTTAGATTTTTAGGTTTTACACAGGGTTGTCAATACAATGAGAATTATCACTCATTGTACAACCAAAATCAATTCTTGATTCTTGAATGTTTTGCATTCAATATTATTGCTCTTACAATTTATATATCATGCTTTTATATCGTTGACTAGATGTACAATGAAATAAAGCCATGATTTCTGCAGCTAGAGTACCTATTGCTTTTTAAGGGAAGGACACTAATGTACCTACCATACACACTTGGTTTAGCAAATTGTGGGACTTACATGTGATGGAAAGAATCACTGACAAAATTGCTAACGGCTCAATAACCCCTAATACAACCTTTTTTGATGTGAAAATGTTCCACAGAATGCCACTTAGCAGGATTCCTCAGGAGTAACTCCACAGGGGGCTGTGCTCCCCTGGGAATCCCAAATATATTTGGATGCAAAATGGTTTCCGATACTTGATTTTCTATCTAAGCCAAATTTCACTACTCCTGCATGGGAACCTTTCCAAGATTGGTTATAACTTACCGTGAGAGGCGACAGACATTATTTATAACTTCATCTATCAAAATTCACAATCAAATGCATTTCTTGCATTTGTATTCATTGATGACTCTTTTCTAAGACCTGTTTTTTAGATGAAAGATCAATTTCTAGTTTTTACGAAGGCTTGCCAATACGGTGAGAGTTATCACTCGTTGTACAACCAAAATCAATTTTTGATCCTTGTATGTCTTGCATTCGATATTATTGCTCTTACAGTTGATATATCATGCTTTTATATTGTTGAGTATTTATACAATGAAATAAAGCCATGCTGGGGGGGCGGAGCCTGGAGATCGGTGAGGACGGACACATAAAGATTCAGCTCCCTCTCTCCCCTCCAAATTAAGCCCTTCAATCTCCTTTATTTTTATTTGTTCTACAATCTTTTTCAATATGCTGGGCATGGGAAAGTCTGGCTCTGCCAAAACGCGCAAATCGACTGCAATACCTCAACAATTAACCCAGTTCTTCTCGAAGGAAGAAATCCGGCCTACTCAGAAAGACTCTTCTCCAGTAGCCCACAAAATGGCCGACGCTCCACAAGACAATGACCACAACGATGACAGAACTATCATTTCTCACCAGGAATTCTTCTCTTCAATCAAGCATTTGGAAACCACAATTGCTGATCAAATCCATGCTGCAATTCGACCCTTAACTGATGAACTCAAAACAATCACAGAGACGCTCTCGGAAGTGGCCCAAGCAGCTGAATCTGCTCTTGAGAACTCCATTACGTCTCAAGAGGAAATTAGGCAACTACAGGCATATGAACTCTGGTCTAAGAACAAAATTATGACCTTGGAAAACAAAGCAAAGGAACGCAACCTCAAAGTTCGTGGACTGCCAGAAAATTGTGAGGGTGAGTCAGATTTAAAACTTTTCCTTTCTACCTGGCTTACAGAAACCCTCGAACTAGAGGAACTTTTCTCCCCCCCCCCTTCTTGGAAAATGCATACCGAGTGGGCTCTAATTTGAGACTCTCTGAGTCATTTCACCGTAATGTTTATAACTTTTCGTGATGTTCCCATAAGATCCGCAGTCCTTAGCAAAGCAAGACAAAATGGAGAGATTACCTTCCAAAACCACAAGTTGCAAATCCTCTTAGACCTTTCTCCAGAAACACTCCAGCACCGACGCACTTTAAAGCCGGTTACACAGAAGCTGGTGGATCACAATCTCCGTTTTCGGTGGACATCTCCATCAGAAATCCTGGTAAATCACCAAGGTCTGAGACTTACAGCTTCGGATCTCACCAGTGGATACAAGCTCTTGGCATCGCTGGGTATTTCTACTGATATGCCTTCCTCGCCTTCCCACCCTGACCCAGAGAGCTCCAATCAATCACTCCCAGCAAGGCCTAATCCTCGGTGGAAAAGGGCCAACAATCGCTCCAAACATCAGACATGATTTTAGACTTCAAAAACTTTCTTTCTGATCTACAAATTAAGACTTTCATAATATGGGTCTTTTACTCTGTATTTGCACTATAATAATTTTGTAATAGCACAATTACCTTGTTTGATTGTTGTGCTTATTTAGGTATTAAGTACAACACACTGTATGCTGGAACTCCGCAGTGAGTAAGATATCAGTTAGTAATAAGGTTAGAAATTGGAATAAGTAAACCCAGATTTTTCCTATTCTTGAAGGTAGAGTTAACCATTTTTACCTAAGTTAATTATGATTTTTTATTGTAATATGAAAATATAGATTTATATTTTTTTGAAGGTGAAGTTAACCAATTTCCTTTTAGTTCATTATGATTGATAACACCATGATGGAGAGTGAAACCTAACTCTCATTGCTAGTCTAATTGTTAACTTTACTTTTTTTAATAAGACTTTCGGTGAACTTACTTGGTGCAGTTAACCTAGACTTTGAATTCTTTATTGTAAACTAAACATAATTATGATTGATAACACCATGATGGTGAGTGAAACCTAACTCTCATTACTAGTATAATTGTTAATTTTACTCCTTTTAGTAAGACTTCCGGTGAATTTATTTGGTGTAGTCAACCTAGACTTTGAATTCTCTACTGTAGACTAAACCTAACATTTTATAACATTTTTTTTACTTCCCCCTTTTATTTCAAGGCTTATTGATTTATATTCACCTCAAGAAAAAAGGTAACAGGTGAAGTTAAATAGACCTGATATGGTAAGAGTAAATATAACCTTTCTTTTCGTTATGATGGTGTAATCAACCAAAATCCTTTTTTTTGGTTGATTTTATTGATTATAATAAGACTGAGAGTAAAGTGTAATTCATTGTACCTGAAAATTTGATTTCATTATTTTTATAATATGTTTAAGTGAGTAATTCTAGGTAAAACCAGGACTAATATTAACAATAGATTATCAGTATAAAAATTTTTGAATTTCCTTTCTCTTTTTATTATCTTTTAATTTTTTAGGAGATTAATTACTTTTTTAAGAAATCCAATTTTGGAGGGGAGGGGGGTTTGATAAGTAATACACCCCCCCCAAGTTCAGTTAGTGTTCTGTGAAATTAACAGCACACTAGCTTTGTTCCTAGTAAACTAGGACGAGCAGATTGTTTTAAACCCCTATTTTAGGGATTTTGTTTAAGGTTAGATTTATGGTTGCAGTTATTGTAACATTTCATTTTTATTTTCTTATTGGTTTTTATTTCCTTACAATGAGACAATGTCAACTTAGGAAAAGAATAGAGTTATGCCCACATGTGCCTTTTATAAAATTTAGACTTTATGGCTGGTTCACAGTGTTTAGAGTTATAGCCACAATGTGGCTTGCGACTGAATCACTCCCACCACTAGTAAGTCATCACTTATTCCTTAACAATGATTAATGATAATTTGAAAATTATATCTTTGAATTGTAGAGGACTAAATAATAATTCTAAACGTAAGAAATTGGCAATGGCCTTTACCAGAATGCAAGCTGACATTCTCTTTTTACAGGAGACACACCAGAAAGACCCCAACTCTCAACTACTTAAACATAAAAGATTTCCTTTGCATTTTTATGCCCCTGGCACTTCAAAGTCAAGGGGAGTAGCGATTTTATTTTCGAAACAACTTAATTTTTTATGTCAGGCCCAATTAACTGATCCTCAGGGACGGTTTATTTTTATTAAAGGCCTACTAAATAATAAACTGTTTACCCTAGTCTCTCTATATGCCCCTAATGAATACCAGGAATCCTTTTTGAGGGAAACTCTAGCTAAATTGGATACTTTTCAGGAGGGACATATATTAATAGGTGGAGATTTTAACTTAATTTCTGATTCATTTTGGGACCGCTCTTATAAGCCCGGTACCCCCAAATCAACTCGCACTGCACAGAATACTTCGACGGCCTTACATAAATTAATGCAACAATATAATTTACAGGATATCTGGAGAATTCAACACCCTGGAGTGAAGGACTTTTCTTGTTACTCTCCTAGACATGATATTTTTACAAGAATTGATTATATTTTTACTTCTGTTTCCTTAACCAACCAAATTCAACAGTCAGAAATTGGTCTTAGAACACTATCAGACCATGCCTGGTTAGAATGCTATTTAAAAATGAATCCAGAAACAAACACTACACGCTCATGGTCTTTTAATAAAAACTTATTATTTAATCAACTTTATTGTGAAGACATTGAAAAAGCACTTGAAGAATATTTTCAATTCAATCTTCCTTGTGGAGTTCCCATCCATATAGTCTGGGATGCCATGAAAGCAGTAATGCGGGGTAAGCTGATTTCTATGTCGGCTTCCTACACCAAAAACAGAAACCAATTAGTGCAAGAAATTTTGACCAATATTAAAAATCTGGAACAAAAACACAAACAGACATGCTCCAAAAAAATTTATAAACTTCTCACTATAGAGAGAAAGAAACTTGAGTCTTTGGAAACATCCCAAATCCAGAAAAATCTTTTATATTTAAAACATAAATTTTGGTTTCGTCACCCAAAATCTCTTAAACTTCTAGCTTGGAAACTAAAAAAACAGCAATCATCTAGGAAGGTAAATGTATTGTTAGACCCTTTAGGCTCTAGAGTTACCTCAGAAAAGGATATCCTTACAATTTTTAAAAACTATTATCATTCTTTGTATACTTCTGAAAATCCAGGTTTAGAAAAGGTTTGCCATCCAACAATATATGCCCAACCCTAAAGCCAGAACACAAAGAGCTACTAGAAGAACCAATTTCAACTTCTGAAATTCTCCTTGCACTTAAACACATTAAATCTAATAAAGCTCCTGGTAGGGATGGGTTTCCGATAGAATTTTATAAAAAATTTATTAAGACTTTGATTGTTCCCTTCCAAGAGACGTGTAATTCAATTTTGAACACAGGAATATTACCTGAAACCTGGTCTTAAGCTAGGATTGTAGTCATCCCCAAAAAAGGTCCGGACTCTATAACTCCCCAGCAGTTCAGACCAATATCTTTGTTAAATTGTGATTATAAATTATTTTCTACTATTATGACTCTTCGGTTGAATAAATTTATAGGTAGTTATATTAATTTGGATCAAACTGGCTTTATACCTGGGAGGGATATTGCAGACAATATTCGCAAGACTATAGGTATTATTTATTTAGGTAAATCCCGGGAGAAGGACCTATGCATTTTAGCATTGGACATCGAGAAGGCCTTCGATAGGGTGGAACCCCTCTTTTTGAAAACGGTATTGAAATTAATGGATTTTGGACCAAACTTTCAGAAAGTGATTCAGGCCTTATATTTTTCCCCTAAGGCACAGTTGGCAGTGAATAATTCTTTTTCCGAAGATTTTCATTTGTCCAGAGGTACAAGGCAGGGATGCCCGTTGTCCCCCTTGCTTTTTGCCCTTTGTATAGAGCCACTGGCCAATAAGATTCGCCAAACTGAATCCATTAGGGGTATCCAAATTGACCAACAAAAATTCAAAATTAGCTTGTTTGCCGACGATTTTGTTCTATATGTTTCAGATCCCCAACGTTCTTTAGCTATTATAGAAAAAACCTTAACCGATTTTTCATTGGTCTCAGGTCTTCGAGTCAACCCATCTAAATCTATATTATACCCAATTACCTTATCTAAAATTTCAGAAAAATATATTCGTCAAAACTATCCGTATCAATGGATTACAAGCTGTTGGCCATATCTTGGGATACGTATCCCCTCAAATATTAAAGATCTATTTAAAGTAAATTATCTAGACTCTTTTAAAAAGTTTAAAATTCTTCAAGAGCAGTGGCATACTCAACAATTATCTTGGTTAGAAAGAATAGTGTCAATAAAAACTTTTTTATTTCCGAAGTTGTTATATTTATTTCAAACCTTACCACTCCCTATTTTGCCATCTCAATTGAAGGGTTGGCAGAATGAGTGGTCTTCATTCATTTGGAGTTATCATAGAAATAGGATTAGTTTAAAAACACTATTGCGCCCGACCAGATTAGGTGGAACAGCTCTTCCAGCTATTTCTAAATATTATGAAGCCTCTATTTTGTCTACTTTGGCTAGAATTCTTCGAGCTGATCCCCCGCCCCAGTGGTCTTTAATTGAGGAACAGTTTTTAGATAATAGAAATTATCAAACAACCATATGGGCCAAACAATCAGATAAGGCCTTAGCTACCTTTTCCCATCCTTTTATGGTGGCTCTATTCAAAATATGGAAATTAAAACGTAATTTTTTAGTACCCAGGATATCTTTACTTTCTCATTATAGAGGTCAAACCTGGTTCCCCCCAGCACTACACCCAGCCTCTTTTCCACTTTGGGAGGCCACCAAATTAAATACTCTACATGATCTAACCCACAAAAACAAACTTTTGGAAAAAAACTAAATTAGATAGCAAAGCTGAGTTGTCACTCCCATGGTTTGAATATTTTCAATTTCAACATCTATTTAAGTCAATAGAAATGCAAATAACCTGCTCCCGTTCTTTTACCCACTTTGAAAAATTGTTAATAGCTTTGCCAGGTCTTAAAGGTTTGATATCAAAAATATATGGTATCCTCATAAACCCTGATCCCTCTGTATTACCTTCTTACATCCAACCTTGGAAGAATGATCTCCAATTAGAATTCCCTGATAAGTTTTGGGAGAAGGTTTGGTCTTCTTATGCTGCCTCTTCGAAATCTATTAACATTCAGCAACAGAATTTAAAAATAATTACAAGGTGGTATATGACCCCATTGAAACTGCACAAAATTAATTCCACTCTATCCCCCAAGTGTTGGAAAGGCTGTGGACAAATTGGCTCCTACATCCACTGTTGGTGGAACTGTGAAGTTATTTCTCACTTTTGGCAAACCATTATTTCAGAAATTAATAAAATAACGGGTTATGTTATACCCATGAAACCAGAGATCATTCTTCTAAATTGTTGGGAGGGTGTGAATTACGCAAAATATACCATAGAATTATTAACTTTACTTTTATCCGTGGCAAAAACTGCGATAGCATTGTGTTGGAATTCCGTCCAACCACCTTCGCTGAGAACTTGGTACTCGAAGATTTGGGACCACTTGCTAATGGACAAAATTTCAGATAGGCTGGCAAAGTGTGATTCTCACAAAGACATTTACTCCTTTTATGGGCGTTGGCATCCTATTTTGGACAAACTTGAATTAATACTTGAAAAGACTACCTCTACTCAACAAGCTAACTACTATAATTTTATTCGTAAAGACTGGACATTGTAAGGCGTTTAAATATGTAATAATGGTTAAAGTGTTTTGTTTAATGTTACTGTTTTAAAATGTTAAAAATTAATAAAATATGTTTTTTAAAAAAATAAAGCCATGCTCTATGCATCTAGAGTATCTATTGCTTCATACTGGAAGGACACTAACCATACACTCTTGGTTTATCAAATTGTGGGACTAACATGTGATGGAAAGTAGCACTGACAAAATTGCTAACTGCTCAATAACTCCTAATACAACCTTTTTTGATGCGAAAAAGTTCCCCATAATGCTGCTCAGTGGGATTCCTTGGGAGTAACTCCACACAGGGCTGCGCTCCATGGGGAATTCCAAGCATGTTTTGATGCCAAATGGTTTCTGATACTTGATTTTCTATCTAAACAAAATTTCATTAATCTTGCATGGGAACGTTTCCAAGATTGGTTATAAAGTTATAACAGGGTAAGTACCCCGAAAGGCAACAGTCATTATTTATAACATTATGTATTAAAATTCACAATCAAATGTATTTCTTGTAGTTGTATTCACTAATTATTCATTTCTAAGACCTGTTTGTTAGATATCACTTATCGTTCACCCAAAATCAATTTCTGACTATTGTATGTCTTGCATTTGATGTTATTGCTCTTACAGTTGGTATCTCATGCTTTCATATTTTTGAGTAAGATATACAATGAAATAAAGCCATGCTCTATGCAGCCAGAGTATCTATTACTTCTTAAGGGAAGGACACTAACATACCTACCATCAGACTTGGTTTAGCAAATTGTGGGACTTACATGTAATGGAAATAATCACTGACAAAATTACTAATTGCTCAATAACCCCTAATACAACCTTTTTTGATGTGCAAAGGTTGCACATAATGCCACTCAGTGGGCTTCCTCGGGAGTAACTCCACACAGGGCTGTGCTCCCCGGGAAGTTCCAGGCTTTTCAGCCTTCTCAGAAGATGGGGTAGTTGGGTTGAAAAAAAGGGGAAATCAATCTAAAGTGGGACCCATGGGGGGGGGGGGCGGTGCTCTCGAGTGGATCTGGCTTCCTCCCAAAATACTTAATTTTCTATCTAAGCAAAATTTCATTACTCCATCATGGGAATGTTTCCAAGACTTACCCCTAAAGGTGACAGTCATTATTTATAACATAATCTGATACAATTCACAATCAAATGTATTTCTTGATTATGTAGTCATTGATTACTCTTTTCTAAGACCTGTTTGTGAGATGACAGTTAGCTAGGGTTAGGGTTAGGTTAGCATTATGACTAGGGTTAGTGTTAGTGTTAATAACAGCTAATGTTATGGTTAAGGTTAGCTTGGGTTAGGGTTAATGATAGCTAATTTAAATTTAGGGTTAGGGCTAGGGCTAGGGCTACAACTAGGGTTAGGGCTAGGGCTAGTGTTAGGTTTAGGGTTTGGGTTAGGTCTCATGTTAGGGTTTGCATTAGCTTTAGGGTTAAGGTGAGGGTTAGGGTTAGGGCTACAACTAGCATTAGGGTTAGGGCTAGAGCTAGTGTTAGGGTTAGTGATAGGGTTAGGGCTGGGGCTTTGTCTAGGGTTAGGGCTTGGGCTAGTGTTAGGGCTAAGGCTAGGGCTTGAGCTAGGACTAGGTCTAGGGTTAGGGTTAGTTTTAGGGCTAGGGAGAAGGCTAGGGCTGTGGCTATGGCTGGGGTTAGGGTTAGGGTTTGTGTTAGGGTTAGGATTAGTGTTAGGGCTGGATTTGGGCTATGGCTATAATTAGGGTTAGGGCTAGGGTAGGGCTAGATTTAGAGTTAGGGTTATGGTTATAGCTAGGGTTAGCATTAGGGTAAGGGTTAGGGTTATGGCTAGGGCTAGGGCTAGGGCTTGTGCTAGGGTTAGGGCTGGGGCTATGGGTAAGGGTAGGGCTAGGGTTAGGGTTTGTGTTAGGGTTTGTGTTAGAGCTAGGGTTAGGGCTACGACTATAATTCGGTTTAGGATGAGGGTTAGGGCTAGGGTTAGGCTAGGGCTGAGGCTAGGGTTAGGATTAGGGTTAGGGCTAGGGTTAGGATTAGGGTTAGGGCTAAAGTTAGGGCTTGGGTAAAGGTAAGCGTTAGGGCTAGAGTTAGGGTTAGGATTAGGTCTAGGGTAAGGCTTAGGGCTAGGGCAAGGGTTAGGGATAGCGTTTAGGTTAGGGATAGGGTTAGGGTTTGTGTTAGGGCTAAAGTTAGGGCTAGGGTAAGGTTATGGTTATGGCTAGGGTTATCTAGGGTTAGAGTTTTGGTTAGGGGAAGGGGAATAGTTAGGGTTAGGGCTAGGATTGTGCTTAAAGTTGGGGTTAGGGTTATGCTTACAGTTAGGGCTTGGGGTAGTTTTAGGGATAGGGATAGGCTTAGGGCTAAGGCTAGGGCTAGGGTTAGGTTTAGGGGTAGGGGTAGGTTTAGAGCTAGGGCAAGGGTTAGGATTAGGGTTTGTATTAGGTTTAGGGTTAGTGTTAGAGCTAGGGCTGACGCTTGGGCTACAGCTATAATTAGGGTTAGGGCTAGGCTAGGGCTAGTTTTAGGGTTAGTGTTAGGGTTAAGTTTAGGGCTAAGTTTAGGGTTAATGTAAGCGTTTAGGTTATGGTTAGGGCTAGGGCGAGGGTTACTGTTACAGTTAAGTCAGGGTTTGGGTTAAAGTAAGGGTCAGGGCTAGGGTTAGGGTCAGGGCAAGGGCTCGAGTTAGGGTTAAAATTAGGGTTAGGGCTAAAGTTAAGGTTAGGGTTACGGTTAGGGCTAGGTCTAAGTTTAGGGTTAGAGCTAGAGTTAGGGCTAGGGTAAGGGTTAGGGCTAGGACTAGGTTTATGGCTAGGATTAGGATTAGGGCTAGGGTTAGTGCTAGGGCTAGGGTTACAGTTAGTGCTAGGGTAGGGTTAAGTTTTGGGTTAGTGTTACAGTTTAGGGTTTGGGTTAGGGTTAGGGTTTTGGGTTAGGGCTTGGGCAAGTGGTATGTGTAGGGTTAGGGTTAGGGCATGGTTTAGGATTAGGGTTAGGACATGGGTTAGGATTAGGATTACTGTTAGGGTTCATGGTCGGGTTAGGGCTTTGGCTAGGGTTAGGGTTTTGGCTAGGGTTAGGGCTACATCTAATGCTGGGTTTGGGTTACGGCTGGGGTTAGGGTTAGGGTTTATATTAGGGCTAGGGCTAGGGCTAGGACTAGGTTTATGGCTAGGGTTAGGGTTAGGGTTTGTGTTAGGGTTAGGGTTAGTTTTTGGGTAAGGGTTAGGGCTATGGGTAGGGTTAGGGTTTGGGCTCGGTTTAGGAGAATGTCTAGTGCTGGGTTAGGGTGAGGGCTAGTTTTAGGGGTTTGGTTAAGGCTACAGCTAGGGCTAGGGCTAGGGTTAGGGCTGTGGCTAGGGCTAGGGTTAGGGTTTTTGTTACGGTTAGGGTTAGTATTAGAGCTAGGTCTAATGCTAGGGCTAAGGCTATAATTAGGGTTAGGGTTAGGGATAGGCTAGCACTAGTTTTAGGGTTCTTTTTAGGGTTATGGTTAGGGTTCGGGTTTTGTCTAGGGCTAGAATTAGGGTTATGGTTAGGGTTAAGTTTACCGTTAGGGTTAGGGTTTTCTAGGGTTAGGGTAAGGGTTCAGATTAGGGCTAGGGTTAGGGTTAGGGTTAGGGCTGGGATTATGACTAGGGCTAGGGCTTGGGTTAGGGTTAAGTTTTTGCTTAGGGTTTGTGTTAGGACTAAATTTAGGGGTAGTGTAAGGGTTAGGGCTAGAGTATGGGCTAGGGTTAGGGATAGGGCTCAGGCTGGGGTTAGGGTTAGGGCTAGGGTAAAGGTAAGCATTAGGGCTAGAGTTAGGGTTAGGGTTACATTTAGGGTTAGGGCTAGGGCAAGGGCTAGGGTTAGGGTTGGGGTTAAGGCTAGGGCTAGGGTTAGGGCTAGGGCTGGGGCTAGGGCAAGGGTAGGGTTAGGGGTTTTGTTAGGGTTAGTGTTAGAGCTAGGGCTAATGCTAGGGCTACAGGAATAATTTGGGTTCAGGTTAGGGATAGGCTAGTGCTAGTTTTAGGGTTAGTTTTATAGTTATGGTTAGGACTAGGGTTTGGGTTCAGGTTATGTCTAGGGCTAGGGTTAGGGTTAGGGTTAGTGTTAAGTTTACCATTAGGGTTAGGGTTTTCTAGGGTTAGGGTAAGGGTAAGGGTTTGGCTTAGGGTTAGGGTTACGGCTAGTGCTAGTCTTAGGGTTAAAGTTAGGGTTAGGGCTTGGGTTTGGGATAGGGTTATGGTTAGGGCTGGGATTAGGGATAGGGCTTGGGATAGGGCTAAGGTTAGGGTTAGCTTTTGGCTTAGGGTTTGCGTTTGGGCTAAATTTATGGCTAATTTAAGGGTTAGGGTTAGAGTTAGGGCTAGGGCTATGGTTAGGGTTAGGGCTAGGGTCAGGGTTGGGGATAGGGATAGGGATAGGGATAGGGATAGGGTTAGGGTTAGGGCTAGGGTTAGGGCTAGTGTTAGGTTAGGATTAGGGTTATGGTTAGGGATAGGGTTAGGGTTTGGGTTAGGGTTAGGGTTAGGGTTTGTGTTAGGGCTAAAGTTAGGGCTAGGGTAAAGGTAAGTGTTAGGGCTAGAGTTAGGGTTACAATAAGGTCTAGGGTTAGGGTTAAGACTAGGGCTTGGACTAGGGATAGGGATAGGGTTAGGGATAGGGTTAGGGTTAGGGATAGGGTTAGGGTTAGGGGTAGGGCTAGGGCTAGGGGTAGGGGTAGGGTTATGATTATGGTTATGGTTATGGTTATGGTTATGGTTATGGTTATGGTTAGGGATAGGGTTAGGGATAGGGATAGGATTAGGGTTTGCGATAGGGTTAGGGTTTGTGTTAGGGCTAAAGTTAGGGCTAGGGTAAAGGTAAGCATTAGGGCTAGAGTTAGGGTTAGGATTAGGTGTAGGGTTAGGGTTAGGACTAGGACTAGGGTTTGGACTAGGGCAAGGGCTAGGGTTAGGGCTAGGGTTAGGGTTTGTGTTAGGGCTAAAGTTAGGGTAGGGTAAAGGTAAGTGTTAGGGCTAGAGTTAGGGTTAGGGTAAGGGTTATGCTTATGGCTAGGGCTAGGGTTATCTAGGGTTAGAGTTTTGGTTAGGGGAAGGGTAAGAGTTAGGGTTAGGGCTAGGATTGGGGTTAAAGTTGGGGTTAGGGTTAGGGTTACGCTTACGGTTAGGGCTTGGGGTAGTTTTAGGGTTAGGGATAGGGCTAGGCTTAGGGCTAAGGCTAGGTCTAGGGTAGGGCTAGGGTTAGGTTTAGGGGTAGGGGTAGGGTTAGTGTTAGTGTTAGGTTGAGGGCTAGGGTTAGGGTTAGGGCTAGGGCTATCACTTATTGTTCACCCAAAATCAATTTCTTACTATTGTATGTCTTACATTTGATGTTATTGCTCTTACAGTTGGCATCTCATGCTTTCATCTTTTTGAGTAAGATATACAATGAAATAAAGCCATGCTCTATGTAGCCAGAGTATCTATTACTTATGATTAGGGTTAGGGCTTGGGTTAGGGTTAGGGTTACGGTTAGGGTTAGGGTGAGGTTTTGTGCAGGGTTAGTGTTAAGGCTAAAGTTAGGGTTAGAGTTAGGACTACGTTTATGGCTTAGATTAGGGTTAGGGCTAGGGCCAGGGTTAGCGTTCAGGTAGGGCTAGGTTTAGGGTTAGAGTTAGATCTAGGGCTAGGGCTAGGGTTTGGGTAAGGGCTAGGACTAGGTTTACTGTTTGATTAGGATTAGGGCTAGGGCCAGGGTTAGGACTAGGGCTAGGGTTAGGATTAGTGTCAAGATAGCGAGGCGCCCCCGTGAGTTCACCAGGGATCAAATCACATACAGACTAATTTTTTAAAGTTTAAAATCAAAATTTTAATTACAAAGGAGGTTTTAAAATCAAACCTAAAATCCAGTAACACACTGCAGAAGCACAGAAAGAAAACAAATAATTCTACCTTTAAGTTGGCACAGCTTCTAGGTGGCTTGAAAATAGATCTAGATCGAGGAAAGTTGTATCACTCTGAAGACCTCTCTGGTTGAATGAACTGTCCCTTTTTTAATTACTAAAAAAGCTCAGCTGCACTCCCTTGTTAATCAGTACCTGCATAATCTTGAGCAGAAGGTCAGCTGCACTGAAAGGAGGATGACTCGGTTGTTAGACAAGTTAACCCTCTATAGGGACTTTTGCTTCACATGCCCCCCGAAAAGCTGAGACTTATGGGACAAGCCATAGTTGAAGCTATTACATTTCATAATCAAAAGGAAGCCTTAACATAATAATTATAATACAGATCATATTGACATCATACATCCTATTTGACACTTTCATTCCCCTCCCTGTCGAGACAGACTGTCAGCCAAGACATTTTGACTCCCAGGGATGTGGACCACCTGAAACTCAAGATCTTGCAGGCTTAATGCCCATCTTAAAATCCGGGCATTATTCCCCTTCATCCTGTGAATGAATGACAGTGGATTATGATCGGTTTCAACCACAAACTTAACTCCACTTAAATACGGTTTCAATTTTGTAAGAGCCCATACCAAGGCCAAACCTTCCTTTTCTATGGTGGAATACACTTGCTCCCGAGACAAAAGCTTGTGACTTATGTGTACAATGGGATGGAACTCCCCGTCTTCATCCTTTTGAAGCAGGGCTGCTCCAAGACCTCTTTCAGAGGCATCTGTCCTTACTACAAAAGGTTTTGTGTAGTCAGGGGGAATCATAACAGGAGCCTGGGCCAAACACTCCTTTAATGCATTGAACGCCTGTTGGCATTCAAGGGTCCAGACCACGTTAAAGGGAGCCTTCTTCCTGCATAGATCAGTCAAGGGAGAAGCCAATGTGCTGAACCCCTCAATATATCTTCTGTAAAAGCTGACTAGCCCAAGAAATGACTGCACCTTCTTCTTGGTGCGAGGTTGAGGCCATTTCTTAATACTAGCAACTTTGGCTTCCTGAGGTTTCATACTCCTTGACCCCACTGTGTGTCCTAAATACATCACTTGATTGCATCCCAATTGACATTTAGCAGCCTTTATTGTAAGTCTGGCCTGCTGTATTCTTTGTAGGACCTGACGTATGTGTCCCAAATGTTCCCCCCATGAAGCACTATAGATGGCAACATCATCTTGATAAGCTGCTGCAAAAGGCAAGCCTTGCAAAACTCGATCCATGAGTCTTTGGAAGGTCTTGCTGGCCCCATTCAGTCCAAATGGCATTTTTATAAATTGATAATGGCCCAAAGGAGACACAAATGCCATCTTGCCTGAAGCCTCCTTACTTAATGGAACTTGCCAATATCCAGAGGCCAAATCTAGGGTACTAATATAAACAGCTCCAGCCAAATCCTCTATCAAGCCTTCTACTCTTGGAGTGGGATAGGGATCTACAGTGGTCAATTTATTAAGTTTTCGGTAGTCCACACATAGGCGATATTCAAGGGGTGCATCTTCCTTTATTTTCTTTTTTGGCACCATAACTATTGGGGGGCCCCAATCTGAATGTGAACTTTTGATCACCCCCCATTTCAACATCTGTTGTATCTCGGCTGCAACTATCTCCCTCATTGGGCCATTTAGAGGGTAAGGTCTGGACCTTATAGGTGCCTGACTGTCAGAATCTGCCAATTCAGCCAATGTATTAGTCAAATATAGAGTTAACTTTTTGCATGCATGTCTTTAACTATCCTATGTATCTAAAGTATATTGGGACCTATGTAACCATAATGCATTGTTTCTGTCCTGGCCGGGAGGGTGACAACAATGATTTGCGAGAACAAGGAGGCCTCACATCCCTGCCTCCGCATTCCAGCTGCTCCGGCAGTAACTTCAAGGGAGGATGCTTCTCATCTCTTATCAAATGCAAAAGAACCTTGGAGCCATTGATTGTTATGTGAACTCGAAACATCTGAGGGGTCTGGTTTGGGAGAGGAAATTTACTGCTTAACACCTCACTTTTTTCCTGTGAGAACCAAACGGTCAGGACACCTTTTAGCCCGCCAATTTTCCCTTAAGGGGATTGGCTATCTATGGGTAATTCAAACTCCTTGGAATGGTATAATAGACCCGCTTGTATTATTTGTCTCATCTCTGACAATAATCCGAGATGCTGTACTAATGTAGAAATAGGGAATAAAGAACTGTGGTTAACCAACCAAGATCTGATCCTTGACTACTTTGAGCAGAACTCTCACAGATTGTCAGAGATCTGTGACTGGGACTCAGCCGTTCCTGACCATGTCAGACGACGACGCGGTCCCCCTCAACCCTACTACTCCCGAAGATGCTCCCGTTACCCCGAAGGATCCGGGGAACGGGGGTGGTGGCGGCGGAGGAGGTCCCGAAGTGCCGGTGACTACGAGCCAGGGGGCTCACTACATCCTGCGCCTGATTCCTCATCAGAGCGTGACCCCCAAGTACGCCTGGAGCAAATTCGGTCGTCGGACCGTGGATTCGTGGGTACACGACCGGAAAGGGGTACGGGTTTCGCTGACCGGAGACCAGCTCGATCGAGGGAGACCGAGCTACCTCGGAGACGACCGCGAGCCGATCTACCGTGGAGAGCCGCGTCGCCCGCCTTTCGAAGGAGAGGGGACAGGTCCGTATGGACCCGATCCGTATGGAGAAGAGCAGATAGCCCCCTTGGAGCAGATGATGGGAGAGTTGCGACTTCAACTCACCGCCGAACTCCGCGAGTTGGCCCTCGATCTCCAGCACCAATTTTGAGACGCTATGAGGGCAGTGCAAGGAGCTCTCCCCGGTCAGGGGGTAGGAGCCCCACAACAGCCAGCGGCGCCCAGAGGGGTCCCGGTTCAGCCGCAGGTGCCCGCTCTGCCGGCACAACCAGTCCAGCCGGTCGTTCCGGCCCCGGTGCCAGGGCCCGTTCCAGCACCCGCCCCGGTCCCGGTCGCTCCAGTCGTTCGCCCAGCCCCCTCCGACTCGTTGACGACCACCTTCGATGGGGACCCGGAGAAGCTGCGTTTCTTCATGCTGGAGATAGAGAGATTCCTGGACAGCTGGGGCCACCTCTATCCCACCGAGAAAGAACGGATTGGTTACATCGGTTCCAAGCTGAAAGACACTGCCAGCGACTGGTATGTGAGCCTGCACGACACCCCAGGACCTGAGTTGCGTTCCTTGAACAACTTCATGTGGGCCCTCCGCCATCAGTTCGAAGACCCCCTGGGCGAGGAAAAGGCCCGTAATCAACTAAGGAAGCTGTTCCAGGGGAGATCGACGGTGAGGGATTACACTGACAAGTTCAGGCGCATCGCGGCCAAGATCCACGGATGGCCGGAGGAGTTATTCATGGAGAAGTATTGGGAGGGCCTGAATCCGGAGATCTACGAAACCGTGCTGTTGGGGGGCCGTCCGGGCACATTGGCCACCTGGATGAGAGCCGCCATCGACATGGAGGAGCGGTTCGCCTTGATCAAGATGGGAGCTTCGGTGACGGCGGCCAGCAAAGCAGCCCCCAGAGCAAAGCCCCGATCCAGCGTGCAAGACGTCCGAGATGCCAGGTTTCGGCAAGGGCTGTGCATGAAGTGTGGGGAGAGTGGCCACTTCGCCTCCGCCTGCCCAAGAGGGGGGGGGAAGGCCCGAAGACCTCGACACCCGTAGTGGGGAGCACCCCTAGCCGGGGAAAAACACCAATGAAACCCCGGGCGTTGCAGCTGGAGGGAGCTACCAGTGACCAGGGGGAGCTAGAGCTGATGGAGACGCAGATGTCGGGAAACTCCAACGACCTGCAGTGAGCGGCGCAGAGCTGCAGGTCCCCCGCCAAGAAGCGCCATCTCCGGTGAGCATCCCTGGCCCCCTATTATATATGGTAGTGACTGTGGTGACCCCTGGATCAGGTACCCACATGAGGGTCCGCGCGTTAATTGACTCTGGGTGTGCGCGGGACCTGATCAGTCCCTTGGTAGTGGAAGGGCTAGGACCAAAAGTCACCCCATTGGTGGAACCCCTAAAGTTTACTCAAATGGATGGGTCTGAGATGAAGGAGGAGTGCATAGCAGAGACTGAGAGCCTGATTTTGGGGACGGGGGAACACTGGGAGAAGCGGGCTTTTGTCATCACCCCAAACTCCCAATTCCCTATGGTATTGGGCAGCCCCTGGCTCGGGGCGCACGACCCTTATATTAAATGGAGCGAAGGGAAGATCTCTTGGGTGGACGAACGCTGCATTACCCATAGATGGGACCCGGAATGGGGACCCGGACCGCCGACCACTCCTCCCCCGGTCCCCGCGCTCGCTCTCACCCCCACCATGGTGCCCAAGGAGTATAGAGATTTACTGGAAGTATTCAGCGAGACTGAGGCGGACGAGCTGCCCCCCCACCGACTGTCGGACTGTGCTATAGAGCTACTCCCAGGAGAGAAACTCCCAAAGGGGAAATTGTACTCCATGAGCCCTTTGGAGCGGGAAGAGTTGCGAAAGTTCTTGGACAAAAACCTAGCGCGCGGTTTCATCCGCCCAGCCAAGTCCCCCTTCGCCGCGCCGGTGCTGTTCAGAAAAAAAAAGGACGGGGGTTTGCGATTATGCACCGACTATAGGGGACTGAATGCGGTCTCCACTACCAACGCTTACCCCCTCCCTTTAATAAAAGACCTGTTGGCGGAAGCTGCTAAGGGGAAGATTTTTACCAAGCTGGATTTACGAGATGCCTATTTCAGGGTGCGCATCAGGGAAGGGGATGAATCCAAGACTGCCTTTAATACCCCCCTGGGACAATTCGAATATCTAGTGATGCCGTTCGGTTTAAGTGGCGCGCCCGGGGTCTTTATGAGTTTAATCAACGAAGTGTTGCACAAGCACCTATTTAAAGGCGTGTTATGTTACATAGATGATATCTTGATCTATTCTACTGATAAGAAAGCACATGTGAAATTAGTCAGGGAAGTCCTCGCTACCTTACTAAAAAACCAGCTATATGTGAAGTTATCCAAGTGTGAATTCCACCGTGAGTCCGTGGACTTCCTGGGCTATCGCATCTCTCAGAAGGGTTTGGAAATGGACCCGGGGAAAGTGGAGGCGGTGGTGCAATGGGAGGCTCCGCGAACGAGAAAACAATTGCAGAGCCTTTTAGGATTTTGTAACTTTTACCGAACCTTCATCAAGGACTTTGCTAAGGTTACTCTCCCCTTAACGGACTTACTAAAAACTAAGGGGAGAGGGCCCGAGGCAGGGAAGCCAGGAGAAAAAATTGCTTGGAACGGGGAGTGTCAGAGGGCGTTTGAGACTTTAAAGACTCTTTTTACTTCTGAGCCCATTCTAGCGCACCCTGACGAAACCAAAGAGTTCGTAATCCATGTGGACGCGTCTGATGTAGCCATGGGGGGGGCCATATTACAAAGTGGTCCGGAAGGGAAATTGCACCCACTGGCCTACATTTTGAAAAAATTTAACGAAACGGAAAGGAATTGGTCGGTCTGGGACAAAGAAGCCGCAGCCATTAGGTTGGCGCTCACTACGTGGCGGCATTGGTTGGAGGGTGCGCAGACTCCGTTTGAAATATGGACTGATCATAAGAATCTAGAGGCTCTGCGCACTCAGAGATCCCTCAACGCCAAACAGCTGCGATGGGCCGATTTCTTCTCCAAGTTTAACTTTGTGCTTAAGCATTTTCCTGGGAAAGCTAACTCCTTGGCAGACGCACTGTCCAGATTGCCCCAACATGAGAGTGTCAAGGAAGAGGTGTTTGACTCCATGTTCTCCCCCCAGCAGTTAGGGGGGGCAATAGTCACCAGGAGCCAAGCTAAGAAAGCACAGTTGGACATTGGGAAATGTGATTGGGGGGGGGGATTATGCTCCGGAGGAGATAGAGGAATTGGAAGCTCTGGAGGAATGCTCCAAGAGAGAAGATCAATGTTGGCTGCATGGAGACAAACTAGTGGTGCCGAAGGTCAAACGTAAGGAGATATTGTTGACCTGCCACTCGTCTAAGCTTGCTGGGCACTTTGGCTTCCTAAAAACACTTAATTTGACCCAGCGTCAATTCTGGTGGCCGCGCATGCACCGAGACGTCTCCGACTTCGTCTCGGCTTGCCAAACCTGTTTAATGTGCAAAAAGCGGGGGGGGGGAAGTTCCGGGATTGTTGCACCCACTACCCACCCCCTCGCGACCCTGGGAGGCCATAGCCATGGACTTTATCACCAATTTGCCCCCCTCCAAGGGAAAAACGGTTATTTGGGTGGTGGTAGACACATTTTCGAAGCAAGCGCATTTCACCCCTTTCAAGCAATTGCCCACCGCTAAAGGGATGGCCAAAGCTTTTTTCAATCACGTGATTAAATTACACGCTTTTCCAAAGAGAGTGGTATCCGACAGGGGCAGTCAGTTCGTTGCCAGCTTCTGGCGGGAGCTCCTGAAAATGATGGACATAGAACCAGCCCTGAGTTCGGGTTACCACCCAGAGACCGATGGCCAATCCGAGCGAACTAATCAAATATTGGAGCAGTTTTTGAGATGTTACACTAATTATCACCAAGACAATTGGGTGGAACTGTTGCCGTTTGCAGAATACAGCTACAACAATGCAGTGCACTCTTCCACGGGAGTCTCTCCCTTCATGGCAGTAGGGGGTTTTGAGGGGAAACCATTGCCTACCATTGAGAATGTCCCCAATGCTTCCCCATCGGATTTTAAGAGTTGGTGGTCTAGTCTCCAGGACTCCTGGCCATTAATAGGCAAAGCATTGGACCACGCCAAAGAGGATTACAAAAAATATGCTGATCGAGGGCGAGCAGCAGGCTGGGATCTCCAACCCGGGGACTCTGTCTATCTCTCCACCAAAAATATTCATGGGTTGCAGCCCAGCAGAAAACTAGGATGGAAATATGTTGGACCCTATAAAGTACTACGCAAAATATCGGATGTGTCTTTTGAACTGGAACTGCCTAAATCACTGAGTTCTGTGCACCCTGTGTTTCATTTCAGCCTCCTGAAGAAAGATCCTGGGCCGAATGCTTGGCATCCAGCTCCTCCAGTTCCTCCTCCACTGATGAAGGAGGGGGCCCCTCACTTCAAGATAACTGAAATCCTTGATTCCAAGATGCGAAGAGGCCGGTTATATTACTTAGTTAGATGGTTAGATTTCGGCCCGGAACACAACGAGTGGATTCGCTCAGAACATGTCCACGCTCCTAAACTGACGAAATTGTTTCATAAAATGTTTCCTGATAAAGCTAGGTGAAGTGAATTATGAGGAGGGCAGGGTGTCAGAATCTGCCAATTCAGCCAATGTATTAGTCAAATATAGAGTTAACTTTTTGCATGCATGTCTTTAACTATCCTATGTATCTAAAGTATATTGGGACCTATGTAACCATAATGCATTGTTTCTGTCCTGGCCGGGAGGGTGACAACAATGATTTGCGAGAACAAGGAGGCCTCACATCCCTGCCTCCGCATTCCAGCTGCTCCGGCAGTAACTTCAAGGGAGGATGCTTCTCATCTCTTATCAAATGCAAAAGAACCTTGGAGCCATTGATTGTTATGTGAACTCGAAACATCTGAGGGGTCTGGTTTGGGAGAGGAAATTTACTGCTTAACACCTCACTTTTTTCCTGTGAGAACCAAACGGTCAGGACACCTTTTAGCCCGCCAATTTTCCCTTAAGGGGATTGGCTATCTATGGGTAATTCAAACTCCTTGGAATGGTATAATAGACCCGCTTGTATTATTTGTCTCATCTCTGACAATAATCCGAGATGCTGTACTAATGTAGAAATAGGGAATAAAGAACTGTGGTTAACCAACCAAGATCTGATCCTTGACTACTTTGAGCAGAACTCTCACACTGACTCCCCATCTCTATATGATGTTCAATTAAATTAGTTTGACCGTGCTCATTAGTAAATAATGGCTGAAAACATCTCAACACTTCCTTCAACTCTGCCAGTTGTTGCTCTGATAATGATGGATTCGTAGATATTTCTTCCAATGCCCTCCTCTCTCCAACCTCACTTGTCCAATCTGGCATGTCAAAGTCCTCCTCCAGGGCTTGTACTGAGTATGTGTAACTAGGCCGTTCCCTGAACAATTTTAAACGATTAATATGAACAACCTGAGTACCTTTACCTTCCAGTTCTTGTATCAAATAGTTATCTCTTTCCAACCTTTGCAACACAAGAAAAGGGCCAACCCAAGCAGACTCTAGTTTAGTTATGTGAGCAGGCTTTAACAACAACACCTTATCTCTTACAGCTAAACTTCGTGGTCGAGCTTTCTGGTCATAATATTCCTTCCGCTTAAATTGGATTTGTTCTAAAAATTCTCCAGCTGTAATCCTAGCCTGCTCTAGAGTTTGCTTTAGCTTAGCTAGGTACTCAGAGTCCTCTAACCCATTCTCCTCTATTTTTCCACCTTCCCAACCAGTTCTCAACAGCTGCAGAGGACCCACAATTTTTCTTCCAAAAATTAACTCATTTGGTGTACACCATCCCAAACTAGCAGTGGGTGCATCTCTAATGGCAAACACCAAGAAAGGTAAAGCCTCATCCCAACCCCTCGAGTATTCTTGAGCATAAGCTTTCAACATTTTACTCGATGTCTGCACATATCTCTCTACTAATCCATTTGCACTTTGATGGTGAGCTAATACGGGGGCATGTCTCACCCCAGCCAATTCACAAACCTTTTGCACCAGCCTAGAGGTGAAATTAGTCCCCATGTCTGAAGTGATAACCTCAGGCCATCCAAAAGTAGAACTAAATTCCATCAAAGCCTTTGCTGTATTATGGGCCGTGGGGCAATGGTCCTAAAACATCCACTGAAACTCTCTGAAAAAGTTGAGTAAGCACTGGGAAAGGCCTCAGTGGCACCCGAGGATGATCCTGTGGATACCACCACCTTCTGGCATACTGAACAGGTACTACAATATTCCTGTACACTCTTATGAATATGTGGCCAGTAAAAGGAGGCTGAGACCTTTGCCAAGGTCTTTTTTATCCCACCGCTGCCACCATGTCAAGATAGCGAGACGCCCCGTGAGTTCACCAGGGATCAAATCACATACAGACTAATTTTTTAAAGTTTAAAATCAAAATTTTAATTACAAAGGAGGTTTTAAAATCAAACCTAAAATCCAGTAACACACTGCAGAAGCACAGAAAGAAAACAAATAATTCTACCTTTAAGTTGGCACAGCTTCTAGGTGGCTTGAAAATAGATCTAGATAGAGGAAAGTTGTATCACTCTGAAGACCTCTCTGGTTGAATGAACCGTCCCTTTTTTAATTACTAAAAAAGCTCAGCTGCACTCCCTTATTAATCAGTACCTGCGTAATCTTGAGCAGAAGGCCAGCTGCGCTGAAAGGAGGATGACTCGGTTGTTAGACAAGTTAACCCTCGATAGGGACTTTTGCTTCACAATTAGGGTTAGGGTTAGGGCTTGGGTTAGGGTTTGGGTTTGGGCTAGAGGTAGGGTTAGGAGTTCAGTTAGGGTTAGGGTTAGCGTTAGGGCTAGGGCTAGGGCTTTGGCAAGGAGTATGTGTAGGGTTAGGGCTAGGGTTAGGGTAAGGGTAAGGATTATAGTTACTGTTAGTGTTAGTGTTAGTGTTAGTGTTAGTGTTAGTGTTAGTGTTAGTGTTAGTGTTAGGGCTAGGGCTAAGGTTAGGTCTGGGACTTGGGCTAGTGTTAAGGTAATTGTTAGGGTTAGTGTTAGAACTAGGGCTAGGGCTACGGCTATAATTAGGGTTTGGGTTAGGGCTAAGTTTAGAGTTAGGTTTTGGGTAGGGTTAGTGTTATGGCTAAAGGTACGGTTAGGGTTACGGTTAGGGTCAGGGTTAGGGTTAGAGTTATTGCTAGGGCTAGGGTTAGGGTTAGGGCTAGGGCTAGGACTAGGTTCCGTTTATAATGTTTATAATGTTAATTGTTAGGTTAGGTTTATAATGTTCAATACATATACAATGAAATGAAGCCATCTTCTATGCAGCTAGAGTATCGATTTCTTTTTACTGGAACGACGCTATATAAAAGCATGATATATTAAATATAAGAGCAATAACATTGAATGCAAGACATGCATTCATCAGATTTTGAATTTGGTTCTACAAGGAGTGATAACTGACACTGTATTGATATCACTTTGTAAAACCTAGAAATATCACTGTCATCTAACCAACAGATCATAGAAAAGAGTAATCAATGCACACAATACAAGAAATACATTTCATTGTAAATTCTAATCTATTGTTACAAAAAATGACTTTTGGTGTTACTCCCAAGGAATCCCACTGAGCAGCATTATGGGGCACCTTTTGCATCAAAAAAAGGTTGTATTAGGGGTTCTTGAGCAGTTAACAATTTTCTAAGTGAATCTATCTATCACATGTAAGTACCACAATTTGGTAAACCAAAGTACATGCTAGGTACCTTAGAATCTTCCCAGTAAAAAGAAATTGATACGCTGGCTGTACAGAATGTGCCTACATTTCATTGTATGTGTACTCAACCATATAAAAGCATGATATATAGAGTGTAAGAGCAATAACTTTGAATGGAAGACATACATTTATGAGATTTTGAATTTGGTTGTACAAGCAGTGATAACTGTCATTGTATTGCTATTACTTTGTAAAACCTAGAAATATCACTGTCATCTAACCAACAGATCATAGAAAAGTGTACCGTATTTTTCGGACCATAAGATGCACCTGACCATAAGACGCACCTAGTTTTAGAGGAGGAAAACAGGGAAAAAAATATTCTGAACCAAATAGTAGGTAGTTGGGGGGGGAGAGAGAAGAAAGAAAGAAAAAAAGAAAGAGAGAGAGAGAGAGAGAGAGAAAGAAAGAAAGAAAGAAAGAAAGAAAGAAAGAAAGAAGGAAAGAAAGAAGGAAAGAAGGAAGGTAGGGGAGAGAGAGAGAAGGAAGGAAGGAAGAGAAAGAAAGAAAGAAAGAAAGAAAGAAAGAAAGAAAGAAAGAAAGAAGGTAGGTAGGGGAGAGAGAGAGAAGGAAGGAAGGAAGGAAGGAAGGAAGGAAGGAAGGAAGAGAAAGAAAGAAAGAAAGAAGGTAGGTAGGTAGGGGAGAGAGAGAGAAGGAAGGAAGAGAAAGAAAGAAAGAAGGTAGGTAGGTAGGGGAGAGAGAGAGAAGGAAGGAAGGAAGGAAGGAAGAGAAAGAAAGAAAGAAGGTAGGTAGGTAGGGGAGAGAGAGAGAAGGAAGGAAGAGAAAGAAAGGAAGGGAGGGAGGGAGGAGAGAGAGAAAAGGAAGGAAGAAAGGAAGGAAGGAAGGAAGACAGAAAGAAAGAAAGAAAGAAAGAAAGAAAGAAAGAAAGAAAGAAAGAAAGAAAGAAAGAAAGAAAGAAGGGGTGTTTCCCCCCCCCCTTGCTTGGGCCCAGCTCTTCCCTCCCTACCTCCCACCCCTGCAGCCCAGGAAAGGTGAGTGGGGAAGTAGCCAGGATGGACAAGGGTCCAGAGTACAAGTAGTGGTCTTCACAGATCCCACGGTCTTGTCAACATCTATCATGAAAACTGGGTGAAAATGATGCACAAATAGACCAGCCAGCCATTTTCCCTCTAAGCTGAGTCAATGTGAGCTAGCTCACAGTTTTTTCACCTCCAGCTCACACATTTTTGTCTTAGCTTCAGGAAGGGTGGCTCTAGAGCAAACTAGTTTATGCAGTAGCCAAATTGCTTGCTCACAACTTTAATGCCAGCAGCTCACAAAGCAGAATTTTTGCTCACAAGACTCCACAGCTTAGAGGGAGCATTGCCAGCCAGTGTGAAAATGATGCACAAATAGGCCAGCCAGTGTATCAGGCCTTTCTTCTGGTGTACCTATGTTACAGCTGACCTCCACACCAGAGCGTATTCTCAATATTTTATCAGCAAAAAACTTGGCAAAAATATCACAGCTAATGGTCTGTACCAGGGACAGTAAAGGGTCAGGTTTAGGCATCAGCAGAGGCTGAGCTGTCTTGAACAAGTATGATGGATATGAACTAGCTGATGCTATAATAGTAGAGAGGTTGCTTTTCTTTGCTGGCATCACTACTGCTTCATAGGTCTTACAATGAGTTCTGTGACATGATCTGTCAGATTCAGTATGATTTCTCTGCCAGTGCTATTCTAGATGTCTCCCAATCCTTTTCAGATTGTTCAGCTCTGTAGTAAACCAGGTGACTGGGTTTCATCCCAAGGGCAGAAGAGGTCAGTGAGGGGCAACCTTGTCAATAGCTTCTAGGAACTTCATGTTCCATGCTTCTACTGTAGCCTCAACAGAACACATTTGTAGAGGCTGTTAATGAAATCTTGGAGAGAGACTCATCAGGGAAATTTACGGAGTCATTGTGTAAGATCATGCCAATCTAGTACTGCAGTTGTCAACTGGAAGTCCCTTGAACTCTCACAAACAGAGGATGATTGAAATAGTAATTCCTTGCAGCTGGTCTTCAGCATCCACTAACTAGAAGTATTCCTGCCTCTGAGAAGTTCCATTCTTGGACCCAATTCACACGTGCCACTTAAAAATGATTTATGGGCTTTGTTCTTGGCATGCACTTTTGAAAAACACACAGGCAGTTTTAAATACATTTTTATTGATTCAGGCTTCTGAACCGATTGACAGCCATGCAAGACAGGTGATATATAATTGCATTTCATGCCCTTTACTATGTATGTAGGATTTTAGCCTCAGTTATCACAGCAGCTTCTACCTGACAGATGTGCAGCCACTTCTGTGTATAGTTATTTCACAGTACATTTCCCTGAATTCAGTGGAGTTTACTTCCAAGCAAAAGTGTGTACAATTACTGCCCTAATCTCTGTTGTGAGTGTCCTATGGATCTAGCAGCACAATCCAATGATCAGCACTGGCACACAAAGGATATATTTTGCCCATCTTTGCCATCGAGTACAACATGCATTGATTCTTTCAAGCTCTTAAGATTCAGTCTCGATCTACACCTCCCAAAGGATGAAAGAGATGGTGGTAAAATGTGTGGGTGGCAGACAGAGGGAGTTTTGGCTCTTAAAAGCTCATACCTTCAAACCTTGTTGGTCTCGAAGGTGCTGATGGACTTGAATCTACTGTACCATTTCAGCCTGCAGATGGAAAATCACATTTTGGAATATTCCTGTGTTAAAACCCCGCAGCAAACAGAAAACCAAAACAGCAAACAAAGTGAGCAGAATCTTTGTCCCTACCATAATTCTTTTCTATTTGGATGGTGTTCTTAAAAAAATAAATACACCAGCATCCCAAACAGGAATCTATCACCTGTAATCCAGGGTGGTGCATGCCATTTTATGACCACTTCCGCATTTTGTTCTACCAACTGGTGTATGCAGACCTGGCTCTTCAAGGGATACTGCCACTTTCCAGCATGCACAGTGGTTAAGAGTGGGGGACTCTAAACTGGAGAAGCGGGTTTGATTCCCCACTCCTCCCCCGAAGCCTGCTAGGTGACCTTGGGCCAGTCACAGACAGTTCTCTCTTTCCCAACTACCTCACAAAGTGCCTGTTGTGGGGAGAGGAAGGGAAGGAGATTGTAGGTCGCTCTGAGACTCCTTGTGGTAGGGAAACACAGGGTGTAAAACCTACTCTTCTTCTTCTTGCCTGGTCTCCTGCTCCTGACAGGAAGATGTTCAACAGGTACAGCTTTCTGCAGTCTAGATAAGCAAAGGTGGGGCTGGGGTTCTGCCTGTCGTTTTGCTCTTAAAGTCACAGACCGGGGGGGGGGGCAAAAGGGACCCACTTGATTCGCTTCCTTGAGCTTCGACAAAGATCAAGAGGGAGATAATTCCACGTAGACACCCCCCCGGGGGGGCCTCGAGAGGTCACGGCCAGGCGCAGTCTTCCGCTGCGGAGTGAAAAGACCCCCGGGTGCTCTCCCTCCACCGCAAAGGACGGGTGGCTTTTCTTTGCCCTTGGGGGGGCTGCTGTGCTCGGCTCTGTGCACGCCCCGCCCCCGTCTGCTGGAGCCGGCCGAGGGGAGGAGGGGCGGGAGGCGGCCAAGACGGGGCTCAGAGCAAGGCGTGGAGAACGCCGGGAGTTTGCGGGCTCGCTGCTCAGACCTGGGAAAGCCAATCTTGAAGGGCGCGAGGAAGGAGCCAGCCAAAGCCACTTGCACGCCCCGCCGAGGCTATGGGTGATTGCCGCGGAGGGTGGGCGGTGTTGCCCTCGATACCCAGGGCTCTCTGGGGCTCTCCTCTCGAGGCACCCGAGACCCCGGACTTGCCACACAAGCGCGGCAGCCACGGAGCTGGGCAGTCTCTTCGAGGCAGGGCTGCGTTGAGCTGAGGGGAAGGCGCGCGGTGAGCGCTCCGAGGTGCCGCGCGCTTGGCTGATTTGTGGACGGGGAAGAAGTTGGGGGACGGGCAGGTCTGGCTCAGGTTCAGCTCCCGGGGGTGCCGAGAGTTGGGTGCCCTCGGAGTCAGGTATTCTTGCCCTCACTGAGCGGAGGGGGAGGGAGGCACGCACGCATGTTGCCTCCACCGCCACCTCATCCCGCTTCCTGTGTGCGTGCGTGCAACGATGAGCTGCCTGTGCCACTTCCCCTCCTCTCCCGGAGGCCCCTCTTGCTGACGAAGACCCCCCCCACCCGGTGGAGCCTGCCGCGGGCCCCAGGCTGCCACCCCTGGCGATTCTGCCCGGCGAGGAGAACCAGCTGGTCCCCAAGGAGGCGCTGACAGGAGGCGGCCGAGGATGCCCCACCGCTAAGCGGGGGAGGGAGGGGGTTTCTCCCCGGGCCAGCAGCCATGCCGCAGCCCGGGAAAGGTAAGCGGGGGAGGGAGGGGGGGTTCTCCCCAGGCAGTATTCGCTCCATAAGGTGCACACACTTTCCCCCCCACTTTTTGGGGGAGAAAAAGTGCGTCTTATGGAGCAAAAAATACGGTAATCAATGAACACAATACAAAAAATACATTAGATTGTAAATTCTAATCTATTGTTACAAAAAATGACTTTCGGTGTTACTCCCGAGGAATCCCACTGAGCGGCATTATGGGGAACATTTTCCCGCTGGCTGCATAGAAGGTGGCTTCATTTCATTGTATATGTACCCAACCATAGAAAAGCATGATATATCAACTGTAAGAGCAATAACATTGAATGCAACTGTAAGAGCAGTAACATTGAATGCAAGACATAAATTCATCAGATTTTGAATTTGGTTGTACAAGGAGTGATAACTGACACTGTATTGATATCACTTTGAAAAATCTAGAAATATCACTGTCATCTAACCAACAGATCATGGAAAAGAGTAATCAATTAATACAATACAAGAAATACATTTGATTGTAAATTGTAATATTGTGTTACAAAAAATGACTTTTGGCGTTACTCCCGAGGAATCCCACTGAGCAGCAATACGGGGCACATTTTTTCTCTAGCTGTATAGAAGGTGGCTTCATTTCATTGTATATGTACTCAACCATATAAAAGCATGATATATCAACTGTAAGAGCAATAACATTGAAGGCAAGACATACATTCATCAGATTTCGAATTTGGTTGTACAAGGACTGATAACTGACACTATATTGATATCACTTTGTAAATCCTAGAAATAATACTGTCATCTAACCAAGAGATCACAGTAGAGTAATGAATGAATACTATACAACAGTGTTTTTCAACCACTGTGCCGTGGCACACTGGTGTGCCGCGAGATATTGTCAGGTGTGCCGCAGGATTTTTTCAATGAAAGAAATGTGCCTTCTGGGCTGACCTTCCAGGACGCATTTGCACATGCAAGAAAGAACAGTGGCGCACTCTCGCTGATTCCGCTCGCACGCTCTGTGGCCGGCTTGAGGTAGGAGGGAGCCGCTGTTGAGGCGCAGCTCCCCTTGGCCTTGCAACGACTCGAGGGAAGGAGGGAGAGTGCCGAGGGGCTCTGTCTGTTCGCCCACCCGACCTGCCAGCACCACGACGGAGGCAGCAGCCATGAGCGACCGGGAGCAGCTGCTGCAGTGAGCCCACCTTGCCGAGCAGGCGGAGAGATACGATGACATGGCCACGGCCATGAAAGCGGTGAGTGGCTGGGGGGGAGGAGGAGGAGGAGAAGGGGGGTCCTCCTCAGGAGATGCACGGTGCCCCCCACAGACCCCGCTGTCGCAGCCTCCGCTTGGCCGCGATGGAGCCAACGCCCTGGCTCGTCTGTGCCACCCCCCCATGAGCCTCAGAAGGGGCAGCTGAGCCTTTCCAGGTAAGGGCTGTCTTCTTCTGCGTGGCCTCTCAGCCTGGAAGGTGGAGGTGGGCCTCCGTGGGTCCCGCTTCATGGCTGCTCTTTTTCCATCTCTGGCCCTGGCGCTGATGTTGGCCGCCTCCAAGCCGTGTGTCGTCAGCGGCAGTCGGGTGATGCCTGCCTGCATGTTGGAGAATGAGCAGGGCGAGGCGGCAGACTCAAGCGGCATCCAGTTCGTGGGGCCGGAGGCAGGGTCGCACACGGCAGATGGTTTTAAATGAATGAGGAGGACTCGTGTGCTGAATCAGAGTCATGCTAGACCTGTGGATGTTAATACAGAGGACAGGAACATTCGGTACCAAGGGCATTCACTCCTCCAGCAGAGTAAGCTGGTTTCTTCCAGTGCCTGGCTCCTGGGTTGTGTGTGTGTGTGTGGGGGGGGGGTGATTTGCACCAAGACATTCCAGTAAACATGAATATGTTTGATGGTAACAGCTAGCTGTTTCTGTCAGGGTGGGGTTCAAATCAGTAACTGTCCCTCAGCGAAGAATGGGTGTACTGTGTTTCTCTTCAAATCACTTATGATCAGCGGAATGCCGTTCACATAAGAGTAAGAGTTTAAACTCTCTCTTTGAAAAACTTTAGCAGAATCGCAGTATTAAAATACATCCACATTATATTTCTTCTGAAACTCAGGTCAATGTTATGGGAAGGAGCCATTACACTTTGGATCTGTAACTTATGATTTCAAGTTGAGTGGCTATTATGTGTATTTGTCATACTGTCATAGTTAATACTTGAGCTGAGGCAACTAATGACCCATTTATCTTGTATTTCAGTGTTTTTCAACCACTGTGCCGTGAGATATTGTTAGGTGTGCCACGGGATTTTTTCAATGAAAGAAATGTGCCTTAGCTCAAAAAAGGTTGAAAAACACTGCTATACAAGAAATAAATTTGATTGTAAATTGTAATAGTGTGTTACAAAAAATGACTTTCAGCGTTACTCCCGAGAAATCCCACTGAGCGGCATTATGGGGCACCTTTTCCCCCAAGCTGTATAGAAGGTGGCTTCATTTCATTGTATATGTACGCAACCATATAAAAGCATGATATATGAACTGTAAGAGCAATAAAATTGAATGCAACTGTAAGAGCAATAACATTGAATGCAAGACATACATTCATCAGATTTTGAATTTGGTTGTAAAAGCAGTGATAACTTACACTGTATTGATGTCACTTTGTTAAACCTAGAAATAACACTGTCATCTAACCAAGAGATCACAGAAGAGTAATGAATGAACAGTATACAAGAAATACATTTGATTGTAAATTGTAATCGTTTGTTACAAAAAATGACTTTTGGCGTTACTCCTGAGGAATCCCACTGAGTGGCATTATGGCGCACCTTTTTCCTCTAGCTGTATAGAAGGTGGCTTCATTTCATTGTATATGTACTCAACCATATAAAAGCATGATATATCAACTGTAAGAGCAGTATCATTGAATGCAAGACATACATTCAACAGATTTTGAATTTGGTTGTACAAGGAGTGATAACTGAAACTGTATTGATATCACTTTGTAAAACCTAGAAATAACACTGTCATCTAAACAACAGATTACAGAAGAGTAATGAATGAACACTAATCAAGAAATACATTTGATTGTAAATTCTAATAGTTTGTTACAAAAAAATGACTTTTGGCGTTACTCCTGAGGAATCCCACTGAGCGGCATTATGGGGCACCTTTCCCCCCTAGCTGTATAGAACATGGCTTCATTTCATTGTATATGTACTCAACCATATAAAAGCAGGGGTCCGTTGGAGCAGAAGCACACAGGAGCACAGCTCCGGGAGTGAGGAGCCCAGGGGCGGGCACATGACCAAGCCCCGCCCCCTCCTCAGCTTCCCCGAGCAGTGCTGAAGCGAAGTGCCCCAGGGAAAGCCCTGCTAGGGTCTTTATTGTTTTTAATGTTTTGCTTTATAATGTTTTGCTTGATAAAAGACTTACTAACTGAAGCGGCCAAGGGAAAAGTGTTCACTAAGCTGGATCTTCGGGATGCTTATTTCCGGGTGCGCATAAGGGAGGGGGACGAGTTCAAGACTGCTTTCAATACTCCATTGGGACAGTTTGAATACCTGGTGATGCCGTTCGGTTTGAGTGGCGCTCCTGGGGTCTTTATGAGTTTGATAAATGAAGTGTTGCACAAGCATTTATTCAAGGGGGTGTTATGTTACATAGATGATATCTTGATCTACTCTACTGATAAGAAAGAGCACGTGAAATTAGTCCGGGAAGTCCTTTCCACCTTGTTGAAAAACCAACTGTATGTTAAATTGTCTAAGTGCGAGTTCCACCGTGAGTCTGTAGACTTCCTAGGGTATCGCATTTCACAGAGGGGTTTAGAGATGGACCCAGCAAAAGTGGAGGCGGTGGTCCAGTGGGAAGCCCCCCGAACGAGAAAGCAATTGCAGAGTCTATTGGGATTTTGTAATTTTTATCGAACTTTCATAAAAGACTTTGCAACAGTTACCCTCCCCCTGACGGATTTGCTAAAAACCAAGGGGAGGGGTTCGGAAGCCGGGAAACCTGGGGAGAGGATCGCCTGGAATGGGGAGTGCCAACGGGCGTTCGAGACACTGAAAACCCTTTTTACTTCTGAGCCCATTTTGGCCCACCCAGACGAAACCAAAGAGTTCATAGTCCATGTAGATGCATCCGATGTGGCAATGGGGGGGGCCGTTCTACAACAAGGGCCGGATGGGAAGCTGCACCCCCTGGCATATATTTCCAAAAAGTTTAATGACACGGAAAGAAACTGGTCAGTTTGGGACAAGGAAGCCGCGGCTATCCGGCTAGCCCTCACTACGTGGCAGCATTGGCTAGAGGGGGCGCAAACCCCGTTTGAAATTTGGACTGATCATAAAAACCTGGAAGCACTGCGCACACAGAGATCACTAAATGCGAAGCAGCTTCGGTGGGCTGACTTCTTTTCAAAATTTAATTTTGTGTTAAAACACTTCCCTGGAAAGGCCAACTCCTTAGCAGACGCACTCTATTGAAAACAGTAATCAATGAATACTATACAAGAAATTGTATATTCTAATAGTTTGTTACACAAAATGACTTTCTACGTTACTCCCGAGGAATCCCACTGAGTGGCAGTATGGAGCACCTTTTTACTATAGTTGTATAGAAGGTGGCTTCATTTCATTGTATATGTACTCAATCATGTAAAAGCATGATATATCAACTGTAAGAGCAATTGCATTGAATGCCAGAGATACATTCATCAGATTTTGAAGTTGGTTATACAAGGAGTGGTAACTGACACTGTACTGATATCACTTTGTAAAACCCAGAAATATCACTATCCTGTAACTAACAGATCATTGAAAAGAGTAATCAGTGAATAGTATACAAGAAATTGTATATTGTAATAGTTTGTTACACAAAATGACTTTCTGCGCTATTCCTGAGGAATCCCACTGAGTGGCAGTATGGAGCACCTTTTTACTATAGTTCTATAGAAGGTGGCTTCGTTTCATTGTAGATGTACTCAACCATATAAAAGCATGATATATCAACGGTAAGAGCAGTTACATTGAATGGAAGACATGCATTCATCAGATTTTGAAGTTGGTTGTACAAGGAGTGATAACTGACACTGTATTGATATGACTTTGTAAAACCTAGAAATTTCACTGTTGTCTAACCAAGAGATCACAGAAGAGTAATCAATGAATACTATACAAGAAATACATTGGATTTTAAATTGTAATAGTTTGTTACACAAAATGATTTTCTGTGTTACTCCCGAGGAATCCCACTGATTGGCAGTATGGAGTACATTTTCCTCTAGCTGTATAGAAGGTGGCTTCATTTCATTGTATATGTACTCAACCATGTAAAAGCATGATATATCAATTGTAAGAGCAATAACATTGAATGCAAGACATACATTCATCAGATTTTGAAGTTTGTCGTACAAGGAGTGATAACTGACACTGTATTGATATCACTTTGTAAAACCTGGAAATATCAAATACATGTAAAGTACAGATCATGGAAAACAGTAATCAATGAATACAATACAAGAGATACATTGGATTGTAAATTGTAATACTTTGTTACAAAAAATGACTTTCAGCGTTACTCCCGAGGAATTCCACTGAGTGGCAGTACGGGGAACCTTTTTCTCAAGATATAGAAAAGGTGGCTTCATTTCATTGTATATGAACTCAACCATACAAAAGCATGATATGTCATCTGTAAGAGCAATAATATTGAATGCAATACATATATACATCATATTTTGAAGTTGTTTGAACAACGAGTGATAACTGATATTGTATTGATAGCTCTTTGTAAAACCTAGAAATATCACTGTCATCTAACCAACAGAGCATAGAAAAGAGCAATCAATGAATACAATACAAGAAATAGATTGGATTTTAAATTTTAATACTTTCTTACAAAAAATGACTTTCGGCGTTACTCCCGAGGAATTCCACTGAGTGGCAGTATGGGGCACCTTTTTCTCAAGATATAGAGAAGGTGGCTGCATTTCATTGTATATGAACTCAACCATACAAAAGCATTATATATCAACTGTAAGAGCAATAATATTGAATGCAACACATATATACATCATATTTTTAAGTCGGTTGTACAAGGAGTGATAACTGACACTGTACTGATATCACTTTGTAAAACCTAGAAATATCACTATCCTGGAACCAACAGATCATTGAAAACAGTAATCAATGAATACTATACAAGAAATTGTATATTCTAATAGTTTGTTACACAAAATGACTTTCTGCGTTACTCCCGAGGAATCCCACTGAGTGGCAGTATGGAGCACCTTTTTACTATAGTTGTATAGAAGGTGGCTTCATTTCTTTGTATATGTACTCAATCATGTAAAAGCATGATATATCAACTGTAAGAGCAATTACATTGAATCCCAGAGATACATTCATCAGATTTTGAAGTTGGTTGCACAAGGAGTGATAACTGACACTGTACTGATATCACTTTGTAAGACCTAGAAATATCACTATCCTATAACCAACAGATCACTGAAAAGAGTAATCAATGAATACTATACAAGAAATTGTATATTGTAATAGTTTGTTACACAAAATGACTTTCTGCGTTACTCCCGAGGAATCCCACTGAGTGGCAGTATGGAGCACCTTTTTACTATAGTTGTATAGAAGGTGGCTTCCTTTCATTGTATATGTACTCAACCGTATAAAAGCATGACATAGCAACGGTAAGAGCAGTTACATTGAATGCAAGACATACATTCATCAGATTTTGAAGTTGGTTGTATAAGGAGTGATAACTGACACTGTATTGATATGACTTAGTAAAACCTAGAAATTTCACTGTTGTCTAACCAAGAGATCACAGAAGAGTAATCAATGAATACTATACAAGAAATACATTGGATTTAAATTGTAATAGTTTGTTACACAAAATGATTTTCTGTGTTACTCCCGAGGAATCCCACTGAGTGGCAGTATGGAGCACCTTTTTCCTCTAGTTGTATAGAAGGTGGCTTCATTTCATTGTATATGTACTCAATCATGTAAAAGCATGATATATCAACTGTAAGAGCAATTACATTGAATGCAAGACATACATTCATCAGATTTTGAAGTCGGTTGTACAAGGAGTGATAACTGACAATGTACTGATATCACTTTGTAAAACCTAGAAATATCACTATCCTGGAACCAACAGATCATTGAAAAGAGTAATCAATGAATACTATTCAAGAAATTGTATATTGTAATAGTTTATTATACAAAATGACCTTCTGCGTTACTCCCGAGGAATCCCACTGAGTGGCAGTATGGAGCACTTTTTTACTATAGTTGTATAGAAGGTGGCTTCATTTCATTGTATATGTACTCAACAATATAAAAGCATGATATAGCAACTATAAGAGCACTTTCATTGAATGCAAGAGATAAATTGATCAGATATTGAAGTTGCTTGTACAAGGAGTGATAACTGACATTATATTGATATCACTTTGTAAAACCTAGAAATTTCACTGTTCTCTAACTAAGAGATCGCAGAAGAGTAATCAATGAGTACTATACAAGAATTACATTGGATGGTAAATTGTAATAGTTTGTTATACAAAATTATTTTCTGTGTTACTCCCGAGGAATCCCACTGAGTGGCAGTATGGAGCACCTTTTTACTATAGTTGTATAGAAGGTGGTTTCATTTCTTTGTATATGTACTCAATCATGTAAAAGCATGATATATCAACTGTAAGAGCAATTACATCGAATGCCAGAGATACATTCATCACATTTTGAAGTTGGTTGTACAAGGAGTGATAACTGACACTGTACTGATATCACTTTGTAAAACCCAGAAATATCACTATCCTGTAACTAACAGATCATTGAAAAGAGTAATCAGTGAATAGTATACAAGAAATTGTATATTGTAATAGTTTGTTACACAAAATGACTTTCTGCGCTACTCCCGAGGAATCCCACTGAGTGGCAGTATGGAGCACCTTTTTACTATAGTTCTATAGAAGGTGGCTTCGTTTCATTGTATATGTACTCAACCATATAAAAGCATGATATATCAACTGTAAGAGCAATTACATTCAATGCCAGAGATACATTCATTAGATTTTGAAGTTGGTTGTATAAGGAGTGATAACTGACACTGTATTGTTATGACTTTGTAAAACCTAGAAATATCACTATCCTGGAACCAACAGATCATTGAAAAGAAAATCAATAAATAGAATACAAGAAAGTGTATATTGTAAGAGTTTGTTACACAAAATGACTTTCTGCGTTACTCCCGAGGAATCCCACTGAGTGGCAGTATGGAGCACCTTTTTCCTCTAGCTGTATAGAAGGTAGCTTCATTTCATTGTATATGTACTCAATCATGTAACAGCATGTTATATCAACTGTAAGAGCAATTACGTTGAATGCAAGACATACATTCATCAGATTGTGAAGTTGGTTGTACAAGGAGTGATAACTGACAGTGTACTGATATCACTTTGTAAAACGTTGAAATTTCACTGTTGTATAACCAAGAGATCACAGAAGAGAAATCAATGAATACTATACAAGAAATACATTGGATTGTAAATTGTAATAGTTTGTTATACAAAATTACTTTCTGTGTTACTCCCGAGGACTCCCACTGAGTGACAGTATGGAGCACCTTTTTACTATAGTTGTATAGAAGGTGGTTTCATTTCTTTGTATATGTACTCAATCATGTAAAAGCATGATATATCAACTGTAAGAGCAATTAAATTGAATCCCAGAGATACATTCATCAGATTTTGAAGTTGGTTGTACAAGGAGTGATAACTGACACTGTACTGATATCACTTTGTAAAACCCAGAAATATCACTATCCTGTAACTAACAGATCATTGAAAAGAGTAATCAATGAATACTATACAAGAAATTATATATTGTAATAGTTTGTTGCACAAAATGACTTTCTGCGTTACTCCCGAGGAATGCCACTGAGTGGCAATATGGAGCACCTTTTTACTATAGTTGTATAGAAGTTGGCTTCATTTCATTGTATATGTACTTAATCATGTAAAAGCATGACATATCAACTGTAAGACCATTTACATTGAATGCAAGAGATAGTTTCATGAGATTTTGAAGTCGGTTGTACAAGGAGTGATAACTGACACTGTACTAATATCACTTTGTAAAACCTAGAAATATCACTATCCTGTAACCAACAGATCATTGAAAAGAGTAATGAATGAATACTATACAAGAAATTGTATATTGTAATAGTTTGTTACACAAAATGACTTTCTGCGTTACTCCCGAGGAATCCCACTTAGTGGCAGTATGGAGCACCTTTTTACTATAGTTGTATAGAAGGTGGCTTCATTTCATTGCATATGTACTCAACCATATAAAAGCATGATATTGCAACTGTAAGAGCAGTTACATTGAATGCAAGAGATAAATAGATCAGATATTGAAGTTGGTTGTACAAGGAGTGATAACTGACACTGTATTGATATCACTTTGTAAAACCTAGACATTTCACTGTTGTCTAACGAAGAGATCACAGAAGAGTAATCAATGAATACTATACAAGAAATACATTGGATTGTAAATTGTAATAGTTTGTTACACAAAATTATTTTCTGTGTTACTCCCGAGGAATCCCACTGAGTGGCAGTATGGAGCTCCTTTTTACTATAGTTGTATAGAAGGTGGCTTCATTTCATTGTATATGTACTCAATCATGTAAAAGCATGCTATATCAACTGTAAGAGCAATTACAATGAATGCCAGAGATACATTCATCAGATTTTGAAGTTGGTTGTATAAGGAGTGATAACTGAAGCTGTACTGATATCACTTTGTAAAACCAAGAAATATCACTATCCTGTAACTAACAGATCATTGAAAAGAGTAATCAATGAATACTATACAAGAAATTGTATGTTGTAAGAGTTTGTTACACAAAATGACTTACTGCGTTATTCCCGAGGAATCCCACTGAGTGGCAGTATGGAGCACCTTTTTACTATAGTTGTATAGAAGTTGGCTTCATTTCATTGTATATGTACTCAATCATGTAATAGCATGTTATATCAACTGTAAGAGCAATTACATTGAATGCAAGACATACATTCATCAGATTGTGAAGCTGGTTGTACAAGGAGTGGTAACTGACACTGCACTGATATCACTTTGTAAAACCTAGAAATATCACTATCCTGTAACCAACAGATCAATGAAAAGAGTAATCAATGAATACTATAAAAGAAATTGTATATTGTTATAGTTTGTTACACAAAATGACTTTCTGCGCTACTCCCGAGGAATCCCACTGAGTGGCAGTATGGAGCACCTTTTTACTATAGTTGTATAGAAATTGGCTTCATTTCAATGTATATGTACTCTATCATGTAATAGCATGTTATATCAACTGTAAGAGCAATTACATTGAATGCAAGACATACATTCATCAGATTGTGAAGCTGGTTGTACAAGGAGTGGTAACTGACACTGCACTGATATCACTTTGTAAAACCTAGAAATATCACTATCCTGTAACTAACAGATCATTGAAAAGAGTAATCAATGAATACTATACAAGAAATTGTATATTGTAATAGTTTGTTGCACAAAATGACTTTCTGCGTTACTCCCGAGGAATCCCACTGAGTGGCAGTATGGAGCACCTTTTTACTATAGTTGTATAGAAGGTGGCTTCATTTCATTGTATATGTACTCAATCATGTAAAAGCATGCTATATCAACTGTAAGAGCAATTACAATGAATGCCAGAGACACATTCATCTGATTTTGAATTTGGTTGTACAAGGAGTGATAACTGAAGCTGTACTGATATTACTTTGTAAAACCAAGAAATATCACTATCCTGTAACTAACAGATCATTGAAAAGAGTAATCAATGAATACTATACAAGAAATTGTATGTTGTAAGAGTTTGTTACACAAAATGACTTTCTGCGTTACTCCCGAGGAATCCCACTGAGTGGCTGTATGGAGCACCTTTTTACTATAGTTGTATAGAAATTGGCTTCATTTCAATGTATATGTACTCAATCATGTAATAGCATGTTATATCAACTGTAAGAGCAATTACATTGAATGCAAGACATACATTCATCAGATTGTGAAGCTGGTTGTACAAGGAGTGGTAACTGACACTGCACTGATATCACTTTGTAAAACCTAGAAATATCACTATCCTGTAACCAACAAATCAATTAAAAGAGTAATCAATGAATACTATACAAGAAATTGTATATTGTAATAGTTTGTTACACAAAATGACTTTCTGCGCTACTCCCAAGGAATCCCACTGAGTGGCAGTATGGAGCACCTTTTTACTATAGTTCTATAGAAGGTGGCTTCGTTTCATTGTATATGTACTCAACCATATAAAAGCATGATATATCAACTGTAAGAGCAATTACATTGAATGCCAGAGATACATTCATCAGATTTTGAAGTTGGTTGTACAAGGAGTGATAACTGACACTGGACTGATATCAGTTTGTAAAACCTAGAAATATCATTATCCTGTAACCAACAGATCATTGAAAAGACAAATCAATAAATACTATAAAAGAAAGTGTATAGTGTAATAGTTTGTTACACAAAATGACTTTCTGCGTTACTCCCGAGGAATCCCACTGAGTGGCAGTATGGAGCACCTTTTTACTATAGTTGTATAGAAGGTGGCTTCGTTTCATTGTATTTGTACTCAACCATATAAAAGCATGATATAGCAACGGTAAGAGCAGTTACATTGAATGCTAGAGATACATTCATCAGATTTTGAAGTTCGTTGTACAAGGAGTGATAACTGACACTGTATTGATATCACTTTGTAAAACCTAGAAATTTCACTGTTGTCTAACCAAGAGATCGCAGAAGAGTAATCAATGAATACTATACAAGAAATACATTGGCTTTTAAATTGTAATAGTTTGTTACACAAAATGATTTTCTGTATTACTCCCGAGGAATCCCACTGAGTGGCAGTATGGAGCACCTTTTTACTATAGTTGTATAGAAGGTGGCTTCATTTCATTGTATATGTACTCAATCATGTAACAGCATGTTATATCAAGTGTAAGAGCAATTACATTGAATGCCAGAGATACATTCATCAGATTTTGAAGTCGGTTGTACAAGGAGTGATAACTGACACTGTACTGATATCACTTTGTAAAACCTAGAAATATCACTATCCTGGAACCATCACATCATTGAAAAGAGTAATGAATGAATACTATTCAAGAAATTGTATATTGTAATAGTTTGTTGCACAAAATGACTTTCTGCGTTACTCCCGAGGAATCCCACTGAGTGGCAGTATGGAGCACCTTTTTACTATAGTTGTATAGAAAGTGGCTTCATTTCATTGTATATGTACTCAATCATGTAAAAGCATGATATATCAACTGTAAGAGCAATTACATTGAATGCCAGAGATACATTCATCAGATTCTGAAGTTGGTTGTACAAGGAGTGAAAACTCAAGCTATACTGATATCACTTTGTAAAACCCAGAAATATCAATGTCATGTAAAGAACAGATCATGGAAAAGAGTAATCAATGAATACTATACAAGAAATTGTATATTGTAATAGTTTGTTACACAAAATGACTTTCTGCGTTACTCCCGAGGAATCCCACTGAGTGGCAGTATGGAGCACCTTTTTACTATAGTTGTATAGAAATTGGCTTCATTTCAATGTATATGTACTCAATCATGTAATAGCATGTTATATCAACTGTAAGAGCAATTACATTGAATGCAAGACATACATTCATCAGATTGTGAAGCTGGTTGTACAAGGAGTGGTAACTGACACTGCACTGATATCACTTTGTAAAACCTAGAAATATCACTATCCTGTAACCAACAAATCAATTAAAAGAGTAATCAATGAATACTATACAAGAAATTGTATATTGTAATAGTTTGTTACACAAAATGACTTTCTGCGCTACTCCCAAGGAATCCCACTGAGTGGCAGTATGGAGCACCTTTTTACTATAGTTCTATAGAAGGTGGCTTCGTTTCATTGTATATGTACTCAACCATATAAAAGCATGATATATCAACTGTAAGAGCAATTACATTGAATGCCAGAGATACATTCATCACATTTTGAAGTTGGTTGTACAAGGAGTGATAACTGACACTGGACTGATATCACTTTGTAAAACCTTGAAATATCACTATCCTGTAACCAACAGATCACTGAAAAGACTAATCAATAAATACTATACAAGACAGTGTATATTGTAATAGTTTGTTACACAAAATGACTTTCTGCGTTACTCCCGAGGAATCCTACTGAGTGGCAGTATGGAGCACCTTTTTACTATAGTTGTATAGTTGGTGGCTTCATTTCATTGTATATGTACTCAACTATATAAAAGCATGATATAGCAACGGTAAGAGCAGTTACATTGAATGCAAGACATACATTCATCAGATTTTGAAGTTGGTTGTACAAGGAGTGATAACTGACAATGTATGACTTTGTAAAACCTAGAAATTTCACTGTTGTCTAACCAAGAGATCACAGAAGAGTAATCAATGAATACTATACAAGAAATACATTGGATTATAAATTGTAATAGTTCGTTACACAAAATGATTTTCTGTGTTACTCCCGAGGAATCCCACTGAGTGGCAGTATGGGGCACCTTTTTCCTCTAGCTATATAGAAGGTGGCTTCATTTCATTGTATATGTACTCAACCATACAAATGCATGACATATCAACTGTAAGAGCAATAATATTGAATGAAACACATATATACATCATATTTTGAAGTTGGTTGTACAAGGAGTGATAACTGACACTGTATTGATATCTGTTTGTAAAACCTAGAAATATCAATGTCATGTAAAGAACAGATCATGGAAAAGAGTAATCAATGAATACAATAAAAGAAATAGTTTGGATTGTAAATTTTAATAGTTTGTTACAAAAAATGATTTTCGGCGTTTCACCCGAGGAATCCCACTGAGTGGCATTCTGGGGCACCTCTTTCCTCTAGCTTTATAGGAGCTGGCTTCATTTTATTGTATATGAAATCAACCATACAAAAGCATGATATATCAACTGTAAGAGCAAAAACATTGAATGCAAGACATACATTCATCAGGGTTTGAAGTTGGTTGTACAAGGAGTGGTAACTGACACTGCACTGATATCACTTTGTAAAACCTAGAAATATCACTATCCTGTAACCAACAAATCAATTAAAAGAGTAATCAATGAATACTATACAAGAAATTGTATATTGTAATAGTTTGTTACACAAAATGACTTTCTGCGCTACTCCCAAGGAATCCCACTGAGTGGCAGTATGGAGTACCTTTTTACTATAGTTCTATAGAAGGTGGCTTCGTTTCATTGTATATGTACTCAACCATATAAAAGCATGATATATCAACTGTAAGAGCAATTACATTGAATGCCAGAGATACATTCATCACATTTTGAAGTTGGTTGTACAAGGAGTGATAACTGACACTGTACTGATATCACTTTGTAAAAACTTGAAATATCACTATCCTGTAACCAACAGATCACTGAAAAGACTAATCAATAAATACTATACAAGACAGTGTATATTGTAATAGTTTGTTACACAAAATGACTTTCTGCGTTACTCCCGAGGAATCCTACTGAGTGGCAGTATGGAGCACCTTTTTACTATAGTTGTATAGTTGGTGGCTTCATTTCATTGTATATGTACTCAACCATATAAAAGCATGATATAGCAACGGTAAGAGCAGTTACATTGAATGCAAGACATACATTCATCAGATTTTGAAGTTGGTTGTACAAGGAGTGATAACTGACACTGTATTGATATGACTTTGTAAAACCTAGAAATTTCACTGTTGTCTAACCAAGAGATCACAGAAGAGTAATCAATGAATACTATACAAGAAATACATTGGATTATAAATTGTAATAGTTCGTTACACAAAATGATTTTCTGTGTTACTCCCGAGGAATCCCACTGAGTGGCAGTATGGGGCACCTTTTTCCTCTAGCTATATAGAAGGTGGCTTCATTTCATTGTATATGTACTCAACCATACAAATGCATGACATATCAACTGTAAGAGCAATAATATTGAATGAAACACATATATACATCATATTTTGAAGTTGGTTATACAAGGAGTGATAACTGACACTGTATTGATATCTGTTTGTAAAACCTAGAAATATCAATGTCATGTAAAGAACAGATCATGGAAAAGAGTAATCAATGAATACAATAAAAGAAATAGTTTGGATTGTAAATTTTAATAGTTTGTTACAAAAAATGATTTTCGGCGTTTCACCCGAGGAATCCCACTGAGTGGCATTCTGGGGCACCTCTTTCCTCTAGCTTTATAGGAGCTGGCTTCATTTTATTGTATATGAAATCAACCATACAAAAGCATGATATATCAACTGTAAGAGCAAAAACATTGAATGCAACACATACATTCATCAGGGTTTGAAGTTGGTTGAACAAGGAGTGATAACTGACACTGTATTGATATCTCTTTGTAAAACCTAGAAATATCACTTTCAGCTAACCAACAGATCATAGAAAAGAGTAATCAAGGAATAAAATACACGAAATACATTGGATTGTAAATTGTAATCGTTTGTTACAAAAAATGACTTTCGGCGTTACTCCTGAGGAATCCCACTGACCGGCATTCTGGGGCACCTCTTTCCTCTAGCTGTATCGGAGCTGGCTTCATTTCATTGTATATGAAATCAACCATACAAAAGCATGATATATCAACTGTAAGAGCAATAACATTGAATGAAACACATATATACATCATAGTTTGAAATTGTTTGTACAAGGAATGATAACTGACACTGTATTGATATCTCTTAGTAAAACCTAGAAATATCACTTTCATCTAACCAACAGATCATAGAAAAGAGTAATCAAGGAATAAAATACAAGAAATACATTGGATTGTAAACTGTAATAGTTTGCTACAAAAAATGACTTTCGGCGTTACTCCCGAGGAATTCCACTGAGTGGCAGTATGGGGCACCTCTTTCCTCTAGCTATATAGAAGGTGGCTTCATTTCATTGTATATGTACTCAACCATATAAAAGCATGATATATCAACTGTAAGAGCAATAACATTGAATGGAAGACATACATTCATCAGACTTTGAAGTTGGTTCAACAAGGAGTGATAACGGATACTGTATTGCTATCTCTTTGTAAAAGCTACAAATATCACAGTCATGTAACCAAACAGATCATAGAAAAGAGTAATCAATGAATAAAATACAAGAAATACATTGGATTGTAAATTGTAATAGTTTGTTACAAAAAATGACTTTCGGCGTTACTCCCGAGGAATTCCACTGAGTGGCAGTATGGGGCAGCTTTTTCCTCTAGCTGTACAGAAGGTGGCCTCATTTCATTGTATATGTACTCAACCATATAAAAGCATGATATATCAACTGTACGAGCAATTACATTGAATGCAAGACTTACATTCATCAGAGTTTGAAGTTTGTCGTACAATGAGTGATAACTGACACTGTATTGATATCTCTTTGTAAAACCTAGAAATATCACTTTCATCTAACCAACAGATCATAGAAAAGAGTAATCAAGGAATAAAATACAAGAAATACATTGGATTGTAAACTGTAATAGTTTGCTACAAAAAATGACTTTCGGCGTTACTCCCGAGGAATACCACTGAGCAACATTCTGGGACACCTCTTTCCTCTAGCTGTATAGAAGGTTGCTCATTTCATTGTATATGAACTCAACCATATAAAGGCATGGTATATCAACCTTAAGAGCAATAACATTGAATGCAATATATATATACATCAGATTTTGAAATTGGTTGTACAAGGAGTGATAACTGACATTGTATTGATATCTCTTTGTAAAACCTAGAAATATCACTGTCTTCTAACCAACAGATTATAGAAAAGAGTAATCAATCAATTCAATACAAGAAATCGATTGGATTGTAAAATGTAATTGTTACAAAAAATTACTTTCAGCGTTACACCCGAGGTATCCCACTGAGTGGCATTCTGGGGCACCTCTTTCCTCTAGATTTATAGAAGGTGGCTTCATTTCATTGTATCTGAACTCAACCATATAAAAACATGATATATCAACTGTAAGAGCAATAACATTGAATGCAAGACATACATTCATCAGATTTTGAAGTTGGTTGAAGAAGGAGTGATAACTGACATTGTATTGATATCTCTTTGTAAAACCTGCAAATATCACAGTCATGTAACCAACAGATCATAGAAAAGAGTAATCAATGAATAAAATACAAGAAATATATTGGATTGTAAATTGTAATAGTTTGTTACAAAAAATGACTTTCGGCGTTACTCCCGAGGAATTCCACTGAATGGCAGTATGGGGCACCTTTTTCCTCTAGCTATATAGAGAAGGTTGCTTCATTTCATTGTATATGAACTCAACCATACAAAAGCATGATATATCAAGTGTAAGAGCAATAACATTGAATGCAACACATATATACATCATATTTTGAAGTTGGTTGTACAACGAGTGATAACTGACATTGTATTGATAGCTCTTTGTAAAACCTAGAAATATCACTGTCATCTAACTAACAGATCATAGAAAAGAGCAATCAATGAATACAAGAAATAGATTAGATTGTAAATTGTAATAGTTTGTTATAACAAATGACTTTCGGCGTGACTCCCGAGGAATCCCACTGAGCGGCATTCTGGGGTACCTTTTTCCTCTACCCATATAGAAGGTTGCTTCATTTCATTGTAAATGAACTCAACCATATAAAAGCATGATATATCAACTGTAAGAGCAATAACATTGAATACAACACATATATACATCAGATTTTGAAATTGGTTCTACAAGGAGTGATAACTTACATTGTATTGATATCTTTTTGTAAAACCTAGAAATTTCACTGTCATGTACCAACAGATTATAGAAAAGAGTAATCAATTAATACAATACAAGAAATACATTAGATTGTAATTTGTAATCGTTTTTTACAAAAAATTAATTTCGCCGTTACTCCCGAGGAATCCCACTGAGCGACATTCTGGGGTACGTCTTTCCTCTAGCTGTTTAGAAGGTAGCTTCATTTCATTGTATATGAACTCAACCATATAAAAGCATGATATATCAACTGTAAGAGCAAAAACATTGAATGCAAGACATACATTCATCAGGGTTTGAAGTTGGTTGAACAAGGAGTGATAACTGACACTGTATTGATATCTCTTTGTAAAACCAGGAAATATCACTGTCATGTAAAGAACAGATTATGGAAAAGAGTAATCAATGAATACAATCCAAGAAATACATTGGATTGTAAATTGTAATCGTTTGTTACAAAAAATGACTTTCGGCGTTACTCCTGAGGAATTCCACTGACCGGCATTCTGGGGCACCTCTTTCCTCTAGCTGTATCGGAGCTGGCTTCATTTCATTGTATATGAAATCAACCATACAAAAGCATGATATATCAACTGTAAGAGCAATAACATTGAATGAAACACATATATACATCATAGTTTGAAATTGTTTGTACAAGGAATGATAACTGACACTGTATTGATATCTCTTTGTAAAACCTAGAAATATCACTTTCATCTAACCAACAGATCATAGAAAAGAGTAATCAACGAATACAATACAAGAAATACATTGGATTGTAAACTGTAATAGTTTGCTACAAAAAATGACTTTCGGCGTTACTCCCGAGGAATTCCACTGAGTGGCAGTATGGGGCACCTCTTTCCTCTAGCTATATAGAAGGTGGCTTCATTTCATTGTATATGTACTCAACCATATAAAAGCATGATATATCAACTGTAAGAGCAATAACATTGAATGGAAGACATACATTCATCAGACTTTGAAGTTGGTTCAACAAGGAGTGATAACGGATACTGTATTGCTATCTCTTTGTAAAAGCTACAAATATCACAGTCATGTAACCAAACAGATCATAGAAAAGAGTAATCAATGAATAAAATACAAGAAATACATTGGATTGTAAATTGTAATAGTTTGTTACAAAAAATGACTTTCGGCGTTACTCCCGAGGAATTCCACTGAGTGGCAGTATGGGGCAGCTTTTTCCTCTAGCTGTACAGAAGGTGGCCTCATTTCATTGTATATGTACTCAACCATATAAAAGCATGATATATCAACTGTACGAGCAATAACATTGAATGCAAGACTTACATTCATCAGAGTTTGAAGTTTGTCGTACAAGGAGTGATAACTGATACTGTATTGATATCACTTTGTAAAACCTAAAAATATCACTGTCATGTAACCAACCGATCATGGAAAAGATTAATCAATGAATACAATACAAGAAATAGATTGGATTGTAAATTGAAATACTTTGTTACAAAAAATGACTTTCGGCGTTACTCCCGAGGAATACCACTGAGCAACATTCTGGGGCACCTCTTTCCTCTAGCTGTATAGAAGGTTGCTCATTTCATTTTATATGAACTCAACCATATAAAGTCATGGTATATCAACCTTAAGAGCAATAACATTGAATGCAATATATATATACATCAGATTTTGTAATTGGTTGTACAAGGAGTGATAACTGACATTGTATTGATATCTCTTTGTAAAACCTAGAAATATCACTGTCTTCTAACCAACAGATTATAGAAAAGAGTAATCAATCAATTCAATACAACAAATCGATTGGATTGTAAAATGTAATCGTTTGTTACAAAAATTACTTTCGGTGTTACTCCCAAGGAATTCCACTGAGTGGCAGTATGGGGCACCTTTTTCTCAAGATATAGAGAAGGTGTCTTCATTTCATTGTATATGAACAAACATACAAAAGCATGATATATCAACTGTAAGACCAATAACATTGAATGCAAGACATACATTCATCAGATTTTGAAGTTGGTTGAAGAAGGAGTGATAACTGACATTGTATTGATATCTCTTTGTAAAACCTGCAGATATCACAGTCATGTAACCAACAGATCAAAGAAAAGAGTAATCAATGAATAAAATACAAGAAATATATTGGATTGTACATTGTAATAGTTTGTTACAAAAAATGACTTTCGGCGTTACTCCCGAGGAATTCCACTGAGTGGCAGTATGGGGCACCTTTTTCCTCTAGCTATATAGATGGTGGCTTCATTTCATTGTATGTGTACTCAACCATACAAAAGCATGACATATCAACTGTAAGAGCAATAATATTGAATGACACACATATATACATCATATTTTGAAGTTGGTTGTACGAGTGATAACTGACATTGTATTGATATCCCTTTGTAAAACCTAAAAATATCACTGTCATCTAACCAACAGATCATAGAAAAGAGTAATCAATCAGTAAAAAACAAGAAATAGATTGGATTGTAAATTGTAATAATTGTTAGAAAAAATGACTTTCGGCGTTACTCCCGAGGAATCCCACTGAGTGGCAGTATGGGGCACCTTTTTCCTCTAGCTATATAGAAGGTGGCTTCATTTCATTGTATATGTACTCAACCATATAAAAGCATGAGATATCAATTGTAAGAGCAATAACATTGAATGCAAGACATACATTCATCAGATTTTGAAGTTTGTCGTACAAGGAGTGATAACTGACACTGTATTGATATCTGTTTGTAAAACCTAGAAATATCACTGTCATGTAAAGAACAGATCATGGAAAAGAGTAATCAATGAATACAATGAAAGAAATAGATTGGATTGTAAATTGTAATCGTTTGTTACAAAAAATGACTTTCGGCGTTACTCCCGACGAATCCCACTGCGCGGCATTCTGGGGCACCTTTTTCTTCTAGCTATATAGAAGGTGGCTTCATTTCATTGTATATGTACTCAACCATATAAAAGCATGATATATCAACTGTAAGATCAATAAAATTGAATGAAACACATAAATACATCATATTTTGAAGTTGGTTGTACAACGAGTGATAACTGACACTGTATTGATATCTCTTGGTAAAACCGAGAAATATCACTGTCATGTAAAGAACAGATCATGGAAAAGAGTAATCAATGAATACAATACAAGAAATACATTGGATTGTAACTTGTAATAGTTTTTTACAAAAAATGACTTTCGGCGTTACTCCCGAAGAATTCCACTGACTGGCAGTATGGGGCACCTTTTTCCTCTAGCTATATAGAAGGTGGCTTCATTTCATTGTATATGTACTAAACCATATAAAAGCATGATATATCAACTGTAAGAGCAAAAACATTGAATGCAAGACATACATTCATCAGGGTTTGAAGTTGGTTGAACAAGGAGTGATAACTGATACTGTATTGATATCTCTTTGTAAAACCTAGAAATATCACTGTCATGTAAAGAAGAGATCATGGAAAAGAGTAATCAATGAATACAATCCAAGAAATACATTGGATTGTAATTTGTAATCGTTTGTTACAAAAAATGCCTTTCGGCGTTACTCCTGAGGAATCCCACTGAGCGGCATTCTGGGGCACCTCTTTCCTCTAGCTGTATCGGAGCTGGCTTCATTTCATTGTATATGAAATCAACCATACAAAAGCATGATATATCAACTGTAAGAGCAATAACATTGAATGCAAGACATACATTCATCAGATTTTGAAGTTGGTTGAACAAGAAGTGATAACTGACACTGTATTGCTATCTCTTTGTAAAACATACAAATATCACAGTCATGTAACCAAACAGATCATAGAAAAGAGTAATCAAGGAATACAATACAAGAAATAGATTGGATTGTAAATTGAAATACTTTGTTACAAAAAATGACTTTCGACGTTACTCCCGAGGAATACCACTGAGCAACATTCTGGGGCACCTCTTTCCTCTAGCTGTATAGAAGGTTGCTCATTTCATTGTATATGAACTCAACCATATAAAGGCATGGTATATCAACCTTAAGAGCAATAACATTAAATGCAATATATATATACATCAGATTTTGAAATTGGTTGTACAAGGAGTGATAACTGACATTGTATTGATATCTCTTTGTAAAACCTAGAAATATCACTGTCTTCTAACCAACAGATTATAGAAAAGAGTAATCAATCAATTCAATACAAGAAATCGATTGGATTGTAAAATGTAATTGTTACAAAAAATTACTTTCAGCGTTACACCCGAGAAATCCCACTGAGTGGCATTCTGGGGCACCTCTTTCCTCTAGCTGTTTTGAAGGTAGCTTCATTTCATTGTATATGAACTCAACCATATAAAAGCATGATATATCAACTGTAAGAGCAATAACATTGAATGCAAGACATACATTCATCAGATTTTGGTTGAGCAAGGAGTGATAACTGACACTGTATTGATATCTCTTTGTAAAACCTAGAAATATCACTGTCATATAACCAACAGATCATAGAAAAGAGTAATCAATAAATAAAATACAAGAAATAAATTGGATTGTAAATTGTAATAGTTTGTTATAAAAAATGACTTTCGGCGTTACTCCCAAGGAATTCCACTGAGTGGCAGTATGGGGCACCTTTTTCCTCTACCTATATAGAAGGTGGCTTCATTTCATTGTATATGTACTCAACCATACAAAAGCATGACATATCAACTGTAAGAGCAATAATATTGAATGAAACACATATATACATCATATTTTGAAGTTGGTTGTACAAGGAGTGATAAGAGACACTGTATTGATATCGCTTTGTAAAACCTAGAAATATCACTATCCTGGAACCAACAGATCATTGAAAACAGTAATCAATGAATACCACACAAGAAATTGTATATTCTAAAAGTTTGTTACACAAAATGACTTTCTGCGTTACTCCCGAGGAATCCCATTGAGTGGAAGTATGGAGTACCTTTTTATTATAGTTGTATAGAAGGTGGCTTCATTTGATTGTATATGTACTCAACCATATAAAAGCATGATATAGCAACTGTAAGAGCAGTTACATTGAATCCCAGAGATACATTCGTCAGATATTGAAGAGGGTTCTACAAGGAGTGATCACTGACACTGTATTGATATCACTTTGTAAAACGTAGAAATTTCACTGTTGTCTAACCAAGAGATCACAGAAGAGTAATCAATGAATACTATACAAGAAATACATTGGATTGTAAATTGTAATAGTTTGTTACACAAAATGATTTACTGTGTTACTCTCGAGGAATCCCACTGAGTGGCAGTATGGAGCACCTTTTTCCTCTAGCTGTATAGAAAGTGGCTTCATTTCTTTGTATATGTACTCAATCATGTAAAAGCATGATATATCAACTGTAAGAGCAATTACATTGAATGTAAGAGATACATTCATCAGATTTTGAAGTTGGTTGTACAAGGAGTGATAACTGACACTGTACTGATATCACTTTGTAAAACCTAGAAATATCACTATCCTGTAACCAAGAGATCACTGAAAAGAGTAATCAATGAATATTATACAAGAAATTGTATTTTGTAATAGTTTGTTACACAAAATGACTTTCTGCGTTACTCCCGAGGAATCCCACTGAGTGGCAGCATGGAGCACCTTTTTACTATAGTTGTACAGAAGGTGTCTTCATTTCATTGTATATGAACTCAACCATACAAAAGCATGATATATCAACTGTAAGAGCAATAATATTGAATGCAACACATATATTCATCAGATTTTGAAGTTGGTTGTACAACGAGTGATATCTGACATTGTACTGATAGCTCTTTGTAAAACCTAGAAATAGCACTGTCATCTAACCAAGAGATTCCAGAAGAGTAATCAATGAATACAATACAAGAAATAGATTAGATTGTAAATTGTAATAGTTTGTTATAACAAATGACTTTCGGCGTTACTCCCGAGGAATCCCACTGAGTGGCAGTATGGGGCACCTTTTTCCTCTAGCTATATAGAAGGTGGCTTCATTTCATTGTATATGTACTCAACCATATAAAAGCATGATATATCAGTTGTAAGAGCAATAACATTGAATGCAAGACATACATTCATCAGATTTTGAAGTTTGTCGTTCAAGGAGTGATAACTGACACTGTATTGATATCTGTTTGTAAAACCTAGAAATATCACTGTCATGTAAAGAACAGATCAAGGAAAAGAGTAATTAAGGAATACAATACAAGAAATAGATTGGATTGTAAACTGTAATAGTTTGCTACAAAAAATGACTTTCGGCGTTACTCCCGAGGAATTCCACTGAGTGGCAGTACGGGGCACCTCTTTCCTCTAGCTATATAGAAGGTGGCCTCATTTCATTGTATATGTACTCAACCATATAAAAGTATGATATATCAAGTGTACGAGCAATAACATTGAATGCAAGACTTACATTCATCAGAGTTTGAAGTTTGTCGTACAAGGAGTGATAACTGACACTGTATTGATATCACTTTGTAAAACCTAGAAATATCACTGTCATGTAACCAACTGATCATGGAAAAGATTAATCAATGAAGACAATACAAGAAATAGATTGGATTGTAATTTGAAATACTTTGAAAAAAAAATGACTTTCGAAGTTACTCCCGAGGAATACCACTGAGCAACATTCTGGGGCACCTCTTTTCTCTAGATTTATAGAAGGTGGCTTCATTTCATTGTATCTGAACTCAACTATATAAAAACATGATATATCAACTGTAAGAGCAATAACATTGAATGCAAGACATACATTCATCAGATTTTGAAGTTGGTTGTACGAGTGATATTGTATTGATATCTCTTTGTAAAACCTAGAAATATCACTGTCATCTAAAAAAAAGATCATAGAAAAGAGTAATCAATCAATAAAAAACAAGAAATAGATTGGATTGTAAATTGTAATAATTATTAGAAAAAATGACTTTCGGCGTTACTCCCGAGAAATCCCACTGAGTGGCAGTATGGGGCACCTTTTTCCTCTAGCTATATAGAAGGTGGCTTCATTTCATTGTATATGTACTCAACCATATACAAGCATGAGATATCAATTGTAAGAGCAATAACATTGAATGCAAGACATACATTCATCAGATTTTGATGTTTGTCGTACAAGGAGTGATAACTGACACTGTATTGATATCTCTTTGTAAAACCTAGAAATATCACTGTCATGTAAAGAACAGATCATGGAAAAGAGTAATCAATGAATACAATAAAATAAATAGATTGGATTGTAAATTGTAATCGTTTCTAACAAAAAATGACTTTCGGCATTACTCCCGAGGAATACCACTGAGCGGCATTCTGGGGCACCTCTTTCCTTTAGTTTTATAGAAGGTGGCTTCATTTCATTGTATCTGAACTCAACTATATAAAAACATGATATATCAACTGTAAGAGCAATAACATTGAATGAAAAACATATATACATCATATTTTGAAGATGGTTGTACAACGAGTGATAACTGACACTGTATTGATATCTCTTTGTAAAACCTAGAAATATCACTGTCATCTAACCAACAGATCATAGCAAAGAGTAATCAGGAATACAATACAAGAAATACATTGGATTGTAAACTGTAATAGTTTGTTACAAAAAATGACTTTTGGCGTTACTCCCGAGGAATCCCACTGAGTGGCAGTATGGGGCACCTTTTTACTCTAGCTATATAGAAGGTGGCTTCATTTCATTATATATGTACTGAACCATATAAAAGCATGATATATCAATTGTAAGAGCAATAACATTGAATGCAAGACATACATTCATCAGATTTTGAAGTTTGTCGTACAAGGAGTGATAACTGACACTGTATTGATATGACTTTGTAAAACCTAGAAATATCACTGTCATGTAAAGAACAGATGATGGAAAAGAGTAATCAATGAATACAATCCAAGAAATATATTGGATTGTAAATTGTAATCCTTTGTTACAAAAAATGACTTTTGGCGTTACTCCCGAGGAATTCCACTGAGTGGCAGTATGGGGCACCTTTTTCTCAAGATATAGAGAAGGTGGCTTCATTTCATTGTATATGAACTCAACCATACAAAAGCATGATATATCAACTGTAAGAGCAATAATATTGAATGCAACACATATATACATCATATTTTGAAGTTGGTTGTACAACGAGTGATAACTGACATTGTATTGATATCTCTTTGTAAAACCTAGAAATATCACTGTCATCTAACCAACTGATCATAGAAAAGAGCAATCAATGAATACAATACAAGAAATACATTGGATTGTAAATTGTAATAGTTTGTTACAAAAAATGACTTTCGGCGTTACTACCGAGGAATTCCACTGAGTGGCAGTATGGGGCACCTTCTTCTTAAGATATAGAGAAGGTGGCTTCATTTCATTGTATATGAACTCAAGCATACAAAAGCATGATATATCAAGTGTAAGAACAATAACATTGAATGCAACACATATATACATCATATTTTGAAGTTGGTTGTACAACGAGTGATAACTGACATTGTATTGATAGCTCTTTGTAAAACCTAGAAATATCACTGTCATCTAACCAACAGATCATAGAAAAGAGCAATCAATGAATACAAGAAATAGATTAGATTGTAAATTGTAATAGTTTGTTATAACAAATGACTTTCGGCGTGACTCCCGAGGAATCCCACTGAGCGGCATTCTGGGGTACCTTTTTCCTCTAGCTATATAGAAGGTTGCTTCATTTCATTGTAAATGAACTCAACCATATAAAAGCATGATATATCAACTGTAAGAGCAATAACATTGAATACAACACATATATACATCAGATTTTAAAATTGGTTCTACAAGGAGTGATAACTTACATTGTATTGATATCACTTTGTAAAACCTAGAAATATCACTGTCATCTAACCAACAGATCATAGACAAGAGTAATCAAGGAATATAATACAAGAAATACATTGGATTGTAAACTGTAATAGTTTGTTACAAAAAATGACTTTCGGCGTTACTCCCGAAGAATCCCACTGAGTGGCAGTATGGGGCACCTTTTCCCTCTAGCTATATAGAAGGTGGCTTCATTTCATTGTATATGTACTCAACCATGTAAAAGCATGATATATCAATTGAATGAGCAATAACATTGAATGCAAGACATACATTCATCAGATTTTGAAGTTTGTCGTACAAGGAGTGATAACTGACACTGTATTGATATGACTATGTAAAACCTAGAAATATCAAATACATGTAAAGAAAAGATCATGGAAAACAGTAATCAATGAATAAAATACAAGAGAGACATTGGATTGTAAATTGTAATAGTTTGTTACAAAAAATGACTTTTGGCGTTACTCCCGAGGAATTCCACTGAGTGGCAGTACGGGGCACCTTTTTCTCAAGATATAGAAAAGGTGGCTTCATTTCATTGTATATGAATTCAACCATACAAAAGCATGATATATCATCTGTAAGAGCAAAAATATTGAATGCAACACATATATACATCATATTTTGAAGTTGTTTGAACAACGAGTGATAACTGATATTGTATTGATAGCTCTTTGTAAAACCTAGAAATATCACTGTCATCTAACCAACAGAGCATAGAAAAGAGCAATCAATGAATACAATACAAGAAATAGATTGGATTTTAAATTTTAATACTTTGTTACAAAAAATGACTTTCGGCGTTACTCCCGAGGAATTCCACTGAGTGGCAGTATGGGGCACCTTTTTCTCAAGATATAGAGAAGGTGGCTTCATTTCATTGTATATGAACTCAACCATACAAAAGCATGATATATCAACTGTAAGAGCAATACTATTGAATGCAACACATATATACATCATATTTTGAAGTTGTTTGTACAAGGAGTGATAACTGACACTGTACTGATATCACTTTGTAAAACCTAGAAATATCACTATCCTGGAACCAACAGATCATTGAAAACAGTAATCAATGAATACTATACAAGAAATTGTATATTCTAATAGTTTGTTACACAAAATGACTTTCTGCGTTACTCCCGAGGAATCCCACTGAGTGGCAGTATGGAGCACCTTTTTACTATAGTTGTATAGAAGGTGGCTTCATTTCATTGTATATGTACTCAACCATATAAAAGCATGATATAGCAACTGTAAGAGCAGTTACATTGAATGCAAGACATACATTCATCAGATTTTGAAGTTGGTTGTACAAGGAGTGATAACTGACACTGAATTGATATCACTTTGTAAAACATAGAAATTTCACTGTTGTCTAACCAAGAGATCACAGAAGAGTAATCAATGAATACTATACAAGAAATTGTATATTCTAATAGTTTGTTACACAAAATGACTTTCTGCGTTACTCCCGAGGAATCCCACTGAGTGGCAGTATGGAGCACCTTTTTCCTCTAGCTGTATAGAAGGTGGCTTCATTTATTTGTATATGTACTCATTCATGTAAAAGCATGATATATCAACTGTAAGAGCAATTACATTGAATGCAAGAGATACATTCATCAGATTTTGAAGTTGTTGTACAAGGAGAGATAACTGACACTGTACTGATATCACATTGTAAAACCTAGAAATATCACTATCCTGTAACCAAGAGATCACTGAAAAGAGTAATCAATTAATACTATACAAGAAATTGTATATTGTAATAGGTTGTTACACAAAATGACTTTCTGCGTTACTCCCGAGGAATCCCACTGAGTGGCAGCATGGAGCACCTTTTTACTATAGTTGTATAGAAGGTGGCTTCATTTCATTGTATATGTACTCAATCATGTAAAAGCATGATATATCAACTGTAATAGCAATTACATTGAATGCCAGAGATACATTCATCAGATTTTGAAGTTGGTTGTACAAGGAGTGATAACTTACAGTGTACTGATATCCCTTCGTAAAACCTAGAAATATCACTATCCTGGAACCAACAGATCATTGAAAAGAGTAATCAATTAATACTATACAAGAACGTATATATTTTAATAGTTTGTTACACAAAATGACGTTCTGCGTTACTCCCGTGGAATCCCACTGAGTGGCATTCTGGGGCACCTCTTTCCTCTAGCTTTATAGGAGCTGGCTTCATTTTATTGTATATGAAATCAACCATACAAACCATACATTCATCAGAGTTTAAAGTTTGTCTTACAAGGAGTGATAACAAACCCTGTACTGATATCACTTTTTAAAACCTAGAAATCTCACTATCCTAGAACCAACAGATCATTGAAAAGAGTAATGAATGAATACTATACAAGAAATTGTATATTGTAATACTTTGTTACACAAAAGGACTTTCTGCGCTACTCCCGAGGAATCCCACTGAGTGGCAGTATGGAGCACCTTTTTACTATAGTTGTATAGAAGGTGGCTTCATTTCATTCTATATGTACTCAACCATATAAAAGCATGATATAGCAACTGTAAGAGCAGTTACATTGAATGTAAGAGATAAATTCATCAGATATTGAAGTTGGTTCTACAAGGAGTGATAACTGACACTGTAGTGATATCTCTTTGTAAAACCTAGAAATTTCACTTTTGTCTAACCAAGAGATCGCAGAAGAGTAATCAATGAATACTATACAAGAAATACATTGGATTGTAAATTGTAATAGTTTGTTACACAAAATTATTTTCTGTCTTACTCTCGAGGAATCCCACTGAGTGGCAGTATGGAGCACCTTTTTCCTCCAGCTGTATAGAAGGTGGCTTCATTTCTTTGTATATGTACTCAATCATGTAACAGCATGTTATATCAACTGTAAGAGCAATTACATTCATCAGATTGTGAAGCTGGTTGTACAAGGAGTGATAACTGACACTGCACTGATATCAGTTTGTAAAAGCTAGAAATATCACAATCCTGTAACCAAAAGATCACTGAAAAGATTAATCAAGGAATACTATAAAAGAAATTGTATATTGTAATAGTTTGTTACACAAAATGACTTTCTGTATTACTCCCGAGGAATCCCACTGAGTGGCAGTATGGAGCACCTTTTTCCTCTAGCTGTATAGAAGTTTGCTTCATTTCATTTTATATGTACTCAACCATATAAAAGCATGATATAGCAACTGTAAGAGCAGTTACATTGAATGCAAGACATACATTCATCAGATTTTGAAGTTGGTAGTACAAGGAGTGATAACTGACACTGTATTGATATCAATTTGTAAAACGTAGAAATTTCTCTGTTGTCTAACCAAGAGATCACAGAAGAGTAATCAATGAATACTATACAAGAAATACATTGGATTGTAAATTGTAATAGTTTGTTACACAAAATGACTTTCTGCGTTACTCCCGAGGAATCCCACTGAGTGGTAGTATGGAGCACCTTTTTCCTCTAGCTGTATAGAAGGTGGCTTCATTTCATTGTATATGTACTCAACCATATGAAAGCATGATATAGCAAGGGTAAGAACAGTTACATTGAATGCAAGACATACATACATCAGATTTTGAAGCTGATTGTACAAGGAGTGATAACTGACACTGTACTGATATCACTTTGTAAAACCTAAAAATTTCCCGGTTGTCTAACCGAGAGATCACAGAAGAGTAATCAAGGAATTCTATACAAGAAATACATTGGATTGTAAATTGTAATAGTTTGTTACACAAAATGATTTTCTACTTTACTCCCGAGGAATCCCACTGAGTGGCAGTATGCAGCACCTTTTTACTATAGTTGTATAGAAGGTGGCTTCATTTCATTCTATATGTACTCAACCATATAAAAAATTATATAGCAACTGTAAGAGCAGTTACATTGATTGCAAGACATACATTCATCAGATTGTGAAGTTGGTTGTACAAGGAGTGATAACTGACACTGTATTGATATCAATTTGTAAAACGTAGAAATTTCACTGTTGTCTAACCAAGAGATCATAGAAGAGTAATCAATAAATACGATACAAGAAATACATTGGATTGTAAATTGTAATAGTTTGTTACACAAAATGACTTTCTGCGTTACTTCCGCGGAATCCCACTGAGTGGCAGTATGGAGCACCTTTTTACTATAGCTGTATAGAAAGTGGCTTCATTTCATTGTATATGTACTCAACCATATAAAAAATTATATAGCAACTGTAAGAGCAGTTACATTGAATGCAAGACATACATTCATCAGATTGTGAAGTTGGTTGTACAAGGAGTGATAACTGACACTGTATTAATATCACTTTGTAAAACGTAGAAATTTCACTTTTGTCTAACCAAGAGATCACAAAAGAGTAATCAATGAATACTATACAAGAAATGCATTGGATTGTAAATTGTAATAGTTTGTTGCACAAAATGACTTTCTGTGTTACTCCCGAGGAATCCCACTGAGTGGCAGTATGGAGCACCTTTTTCCTCTAGCTGTATAGAAGGTGGCTTCATTTCATTGTATATGTACTCAATCATGTAAAAGCATGACATATCAACTGTAAGAGCAATTACATTGAATGCAAGAGATACATTCATCAGATTTTGAAGTTGGTTGTACAAGGAGTGATAACTGACACTGTACTGATATCACTTTGTAAAACCTAGAAATATCACTATCCTGTAACCAAAAGATCACTGAAAAGATTAATCAAGGAATACTATACAAGAAATTGTATATTGTAATAGTTTGTTACACAAAATGACTTTCTGTGTTACTCCCGAGGAATCCAAATGAGTGGCAGTATGGAGCACCTTTTTCCTCTAGCTGTATAGAAGGTGGCTTCATTTCATTGTATATGTACTCAATCATGTAAAAGCATGATATATCAACTGTTAAGAGCAATTACATTGAATGCAAGAGATACATTCATCAGATTTTGAAGTTGGTTGTACAAGGAGTGATAACTGACACTGTACTGATATCACTTTGTAAAACCTAGAAATATCACTATCCTGTAACCAAAAGATCACTGAAAAGATTAATCAAGGAATACTATACAAGAAATTGTATATTGTAATAGTTTGTTACACAAAATGACTTTCTGTGTTACTCCCGAGGAATCCAAATGAGTGGCAGTATGGAGCACCTTTCTCCTCTAGCTGTATAGAAGGTGGCTTCATTTCATTGTATATGTACTCAATCATGTAAAAGCATGATATATCAACTGTTAAGAGCAATTACATTGAATGCAAGAGATACATTCATCAGATTTTGAAGTTGGTTGTACAAGGAGTGATAACTGACACTGTACTGATATCACTTTGTAAAACCTAGAAATATCACTATCCTGTAACCAAAAGATCACTGAAAAGATTAATCAAGGAATACTATACAAGAAATTGTATATTGTAATAGTTTGTTACACAAAATGACTTTCTGTGTTACTCCCGAGGAATCCCACTGAGTGGCAGTATGGAGCACCTGTTTACTCTAGCTGTATAGAAGGTGGCTTCATTTCATTGTATATGTACTCAACCATATAAAAGCATGATATAGCAACTGTAAGAGCAGTTACATTGAATGCAAGACATACATTCATCAGATTGTGAAGTTGGTTGTACAAGGAGTGATAACTGACACTGTATTAATATCACTTTGTAAAACGTAGAAATTTCACTTTTGTCTAACCAAGAGATCACAGAAGAGTAATCAATGAATACTATACACGAAATGCATTGGATTGTAAATTGTAATAGTTTGTTACACAAAATGATTTTCTGCTTTACTCCCGAGGAATCCCACTGAGTGGCAGTATGCAGCACCTTTTTACTATAGTTGTATAGAAGGTGGCTTCATTTCATTGTATATGTACTCAACCATATAAAAAATTATATAGCAACTGTAAGAGCAGTTACATTGAATGCAAGACATACATTCATCATATTGTGAAGTTGGTTGTACAAGGAGTGATAACTGACACTGTATTGATATCACTTTGTAAAACGTAGAAATTTCACTTTTGTCTAACCAAGAGATCACAGAAGAGTAATCAATGAATACTATACAAGAAATGCATTGGATTGTAAATTGTAATAGTTTGTTACACAAAATGACTTTCTGTGTTACTCTCGAGGAATCCCACTGAGTGGCAGTATGGAGCACCTTTTTCCTCTAGCTGTATAGAAGGTGGCTTCATTTCATTGTATATGTACTCAGTCATGTAAAAGCATGATATACCAACTGTAAGAGCAATTACATTGAATGCAAGAGATACATTTATCAGATTTTGAAGTTGGTTGTACAAGGAGTGATAACTGACACTGTACTGATATCACTTTGTAAAACCTAGAAATATCACTATCCTGTAACCAAAAGATCACTGAAAAGATTAATCAAGGAATACTATACAAGAAATTGTATATTGTAATAGTTTGTTACACAAAATGACTTTCTGTGTTACTCCCGAGGAATCCCACTGAGTGGCTGTATGGCGCACCTTTTTCCTCTAGCTGTATAGAAGGTGACTTCATTTCATTGTATATGTACTCAATCATGTAAAAGCATGATATATCAACTGTAAGAGCAATTACATTGAATGCAAGAGATACATTCATCAGATTTTGAAGTTGGTTGTACAAGAAGTGATAACTGACACTGTACTGATATCACTTTGTAAAACCTAGAAATATCACTATCCTGTAACCAAAAGATCACTGAAAAGATTAATCAAGGAATACTATACAAGAAATTGTATATTGTAATAGTTTGTTACACAAAATGACTTTCTGTGTTACTCCCGAGGAATCCCTCTGAGTGGCAGTATGGAGCACCTTTTTACTATAGTTGTATAGAAGGTGGCTTCATTTCATTGTATATGTACTCAACCATATAAAAGCATGATATAGCAACTGTAAGAGCAGTTACTTTGATTGCAAGACATACATTCATCAGATTGTGAAGTTGGTTGTACAAGGAGTGATAACTGACACTGAATTGATATCAATTTGTAAAACGTAGAAATTTCACAGTTGTCTAACCAAGAGATCACAGAAGAGTAATCAATGAATACTATACAAGAAATGCATTGGATCGTAAATTGTAATAGTTTGTTACACAAAATTATTTTCTGCTTTACTCCCGAGGAATCCCACTGAGTGGCAGTATGGAGCACCTTTTTACTATAGTTGTATAGAAGGTGGCTTCATTTCATTGTATATGTACTCAACCATATAAAAAATTATATATCAACTGTCAGAGCAGTTACATTGAATGCAAGACATACATTCATCAGATTGTGAAGTTGGTTGTACAAGGAGTGATAACTGACACTGTATTAATATCACTTTGTAAAACGTAGAAATTTCACTTTTGTCTAACCAAGAGATCACAGAAGAGTAATCAATGAATACTATACAAGAAATGCATTGGATTGTAAATTGTAATAGTTTGTTACACAAAATGACTTTCTGTGTTACTCCCGAGGAATCCCACTGAGTGGCAGTATGGAGCACCTTTTTCCTCTAGCTGTATAGAAGGTGGCTTCATTTCATTGTATATGTACTCAATCATGTAAAAGCATGATATATCAACTGTAAGAGCAATTACATTGAATGCAAGAGATACATTCATCAGATTTTGAAGTTGGTTGTACAAGGAGTGATAACTGACACTGTACTGATATCACTTTGTAAAACCTAAAAATTTCCCTGTTGTCTCACCGAGAGATCGCAGAAGAGTAATTAATGAATTCTATACAAGAAATACATTGGATTGTAAATTGTAATAGTTTGTTACACAAAATGATTTTCTGCTTTACTCCCGAGGAATCCCACTGAGTGGCAGTATGCAGCACCTTTTTACTATAGTTGTATAGAAGGTGGCTTCATTTGATTGTATATGTACTCAACCATATAAAAAATTATATAGCAACTGTAAGAGCAGTTACATTGAATGCAAGACATACATTCATCAGATTGTGAAGTTGGTTGTACAAGGAGTGATAACTGACACTGTATTAATATCACTTTGTAAAACGTAGAAATTTCACTTTTGTCTAACCAAGAGATCACAGAAGAGTAATCAATGAATACTATAAAAGAAATGCATTGGATTGTAAATTGTAATAGTTTGTTACACAAAATTATTTTCTGCTTTACTCCCGAGGAATCCCAATGAGTGTCAGTATGGAGCACCTTTTTACTATAGTTGTATAGAAGGTGGCTTCATTTCATTGTATATGTACTCAACCATATAAAAAATTATATATCAACTGTAAGAGCGGTTACATTGAATGCAAGACATACATTCATCAGATTGTGAAGTTGGTTGTACAAGGAGTGATAACTGACACTGTATTAATATCACTTTGTAAAACGTAGAAATTTCACTTTTGTCTAACAAAGAGATCACAGAAGAGTAATCAATGAATACTATACAAGAAATGCATTGGATTCTACATTGTAATAGTTTGTTACACAAAATGACTTTCTGTGTTACTCCCGAGGAATCCCACTGAGTGGCAGTATGGAGCACCTTTTTCCTCTAGCTGTATAGAAGGTGGCTTCATTTCATTGTATATGTACTCAATCATGTAAAAGCATGATATATCAACTGTAAGACCAATTACATTGAATGCAAGAGATACATTCATCAGATTTTGCAGTTGGTTGTACAAGGAGTGATAACTGACACTGTACTGATATCACTTTGTAAAACCTAGAAATATCAATATCCTGTAACGATCCCAAAAGATCACTGAAAAGATTAATCAAGGAATACTATACAAGAAATTGTATATTGTAATAGTTTGTTACACAAAATGACTTTCTGTGTTACTCCCGAGGAATCCCACTGAGTGGCAGTATGGAGCACCTTTTTACTATAGTTGTATAGAAGGTGGCTTCATTTCATTGTATATGTACTCAACCATATAAAAGCATGACATAGCAAGTGTAAGAGCAGTTACATTGAATGCAAGACATACATTCATCAGATTGTGAAGTTGGTTGTACAAGGAGTGATAACTGACACTGTATTGATATCAATTTGTAAAACGTAGAAATTTCACTGTTGTCTAACCAGGAGATCACAGAAGAGTAATCAATGAATACTATACAAGAAATACATTGGATTGTAAATTGTAATAGTTTGTTACACAGAATGACTTTCTGCGTTACTCCCGAGGAATCCCACTGAGTGGCAGTATGGAGCACCTTTTTCCTCTAGCTGTATAGAAGGTGGCTTCATTTCATTGTATATGTACTCAACCATATAAAAGCATGATATAGCAACGGTAAGAGCAGTTACACTGAATGCAAGACATACATACATCAGATTTTGAAGTTGGTTGTACAAGGAGTGATAACTGACACTGTACTGATATCGCGTTCTAAAACCTAAAAATTTCCCTGTTGTCTAACCGAGAGATCGCAGATGAGTAATCAATGAATTCTATACAAGAAATACATTGGATTGTAAATTGTAATAGTTTGTTACACAAAATGATTTTCTGCTTAACTCCCGAGGAATCCCACTGAGTGGCAGTATGCAGCACCTTTTTACTATAGTTGTATAGAAGGTGGCTTCATTTCATTGTATATGTACTCAACCATATAAAAAATTATATAGCAACTGTAAGAGCAGTTACATTGAATGCAAGACATACATTCATCAGATTGTGAAGTTGGTTGTACAAGGAGTGATAACTGACACTGTATTAATATCACTTTGTAAAACGTAGAAATTTCACTTTTGTCTAACCAAGAGATCACAGAAGAGTAATCAATGAATACTATAGAAGAAATGCATTGGATTGTAAATTGTAATAGTTTGTTACACAAAATGATTTTCTGCTTTACTCCCGAGGAATCCCACTGAGTTGCAGTATGCAGCACCTTTTTACTATAGTTGTATAGAAGGTGGCTTCATTTCATTGTATATGTACTCAACCATATAAAAAATTATATAGCAACTGTAAGAGCAGTTACATTGAATGCAAGACATACATTCATCAGATTGTGAAGTTGGTTCTACAAGGAGTGATAATTGACACTGTATTAATATCACTTTGTAAAACGTAGAAATTTCACTTTTGTCTAACCAAGAGATCACAGAAGAGTAATCAATGAATACTATACAAGAAATGCATTGGATTGTAAATTGTAATAGTTTGTTACACAAAATGATTTTCTGCTTTACTTCCGAGGAATCCCACTGAGTGGCAGTATGCAGCACCTTTTTAGTATAGTTGTATAGAAGGTGACTTCATTTCATTGTATATGTCCTCAACCATATAAAAAATTATATAGCAACTGTAAGAGCAGTTGCATTGAATGCAAGACATACATTCATCAGATTGTGAAGTTGGTTGTACAAGGAGTGATAACTGACACTGTATTAATATCACTTTGTAAAATGTAGAAATTTCACTTTTGTCTAACCAAGAGATCACAGAAGAGTAATCAATGAATACTATACAAGAAATGCATTGGATTGTAAATTCTAATAGTTTGTTACACAAAATGACTTTCTGTGTTACTCCCGAAGAATCCCACTGAGTGGCAGTATGGAGCACCTTTTTCCTCTAGCTGTATAGAAGGTGGCTTCATTTCATTGTATATGTACTCAATCATGTAAAAGCATGATATATCAACTGTAAGAGCAATTACATTGAATGCAAGAGATACATTCATTAGATTTTGAAGTTGGTTGTACAAGGAGTGATAACTGACACTGTACTAATATCACTTTGTAAAACGTAGAAATTTCACTTTTGTCTAACCAAGAGATCACAGAAGAGTAATCAATGAATACTATAGAAGAAATGCATTGGATTGTAAATTGTAATAGTTTGTTACACAAAATGATTTTCTGCTTTACTCCCGAGGAATCCCACTGAGTTGCAGTATGCAGCACCTTTTTACTATAGTTGTATAGAAGGTGGCTTCATTTCATTGTATATGTACTCAACCATATAAAAAATTATATAGCAACTGTAAGAGCAGTTACATTGAATGCAAGACATACATTCATCAGATTGTGAAGTTGGTTCTACAAGGAGTGATAATTGACACTGTATTAATATCACTTTGTAAAACGTAGAAATTTCACTTTTGTCTAACCAAGAGATCACAGAAGAGTAATCAATGAATACTATACAAGAAATGCATTGGATTGTAAATTGTAATAGTTTGTTACACAAAATGATTTTCTGCTTTACTTCCGAGGAATCCCACTGAGTGGCAGTATGCAGCACCTTTTTAGTATAGTTGTATAGAAGGTGACTTCATTTCATTGTATATGTCCTCAACCATATAAAAAATTATATAGCAACTGTAAGAGCAGTTGCATTGAATGCAAGACATACATTCATCAGATTGTGAAGTTGGTTGTACAAGGAGTGATAACTGACACTGTATTAATATCACTTTGTAAAACGTAGAAATTTCACTTTTGTCTAACCAAGAGATCACAGAAGAGTAATCAATGAATACTATACAAGAAATGCATTGGATTGTAAATTCTAATAGTTTGTTACACAAAATGACTTTCTGTGTTACTCCCGAAGAATCCCACTGAGTGGCAGTATGGAGCACCTTTTTCCTCTAGCTGTATAGAAGGTGGCTTCATTTCATTGTATATGTACTCAATCATGTAAAAGCATGATATATCAACTGTAAGAGCAATTACATTGAATGCAAGAGATACATTCATTAGATTTTGAAGTTGGTTGTACAAGGAGTGATAACTGACACTGTACTGATATCACTTTGTAAAACCTAGAAATATCACTATCCTGTAACCAAAAGATCACTGAAAAGATTAATCAAGGAATACTATACAAGAAATTGTATATTGTAATGGTTTGTTACACAAAATGACTTTCTGTGTTACTCCCGAGGAATCCCACTGAGTTGCAGTATGGAGCACCTTTTTACTATAATTCTATAGAAGGTGGTTTCATTTCATTGTTTATGTACTCAACCATATAAAAGCATGATATAGCAACTGTAAGAGCAGTTACATTGAATGCAAGACATACATTCATCAGATTTTGAAGTTGGTTGTACAAGGAGTGATAACTGACACTGTATTGATATCAATTTGTAAAACGTAGAAATTTCTCTGTTGTCTAACCAAGAGATCACAGAAGAGTAATCAATGAATACTATACAAGAAATACATTGGATTGTAAATTGTAATCGTTTGTTACAAAAAATGACTTTCTGCGTTACTCCCGAGGAATCCCACTGAGTGGCAGTATGGAGCACCTTTTTCCTCTAGCTGTATAGAAGGTAGCTTCATTTCATTGTATATGTACTCAGCCATATGAAAGCATGATATAGCAACGGTAAGAGCAGTTACATTGAATGCAAGACTACATACATCAGATTTTGAAGTTCGTTGTACAAGGAGTGATAACTGACACTGTACTGATATCACTTTGTAAAACCTAAAAATTTCCCTGTTGTCTCACCGAGAGATCGCAGAAGAGTAATCAATGAATTCTATACAAGAAATACATTGGATTGTAAATTGTAATAGTTTGTTACACAAAATGATTTTCTGCTTTACTCCCGAGGAATCCCACTGAGTGGCAGTATGCAGCACCTTTTTACTATAGTTGTATTGAAGGTGGCTTCATTTCATTGTATATGTACTCAACCATATAAAAAATTATAAAGCAACTGTAAGAGCAGTTACATTGAATGCAAGACATACATTCATCAGATTGTGAAGTTGGTTGTACAAGGAGTGATAACTGACACTGTATTAATATCACTTTGTAAAACGTAGAAATTTCACTTTTGTCTAACCAAGAGATCACAGAAGAGTAATCAATGAATACTATACAAGAAATGCATTGGATTGTAAATTGTAATAGTTTGTTACACAAAATGACTTTCTGTGTTACTCCCAAGGAATCCCACTGAGTGGCGGTATGGAGCACCTTTTTCCTCTAGCTGTATAGAAGGTGGCTTAATTTCATTGTATATGTACTCAATTATGTAAAAGCATGATATATCAACTGTAAGAGCAATTACATTAAATGCAAGAAATACATTCATCAGATTCGAAGTCGATTGTACAAGGAGTGATAACTGACACTGTACTGATATAACTTTGTAAAACCTAGAAATATCACTATCCTGGAACCAACAGATCATTGAAAAGAGTAATCAATGAATACTATTCAAGAAATAGAAGAAATGCATTGGATTGTAAATTGTAATAGTTTGTTACACAAAATGACTTTCTGCGTTACTCTCGAGGAATCCCACTGAGTGGCAGTATGGAGTACCTTTTTCCTCTAGCTGTATAGAAGGTGGCTTCATTTCATTGTATATGTACTCAATTATGTAAAAGCATGATATATCAACTGTAAGAGCAATTACATTAAATGCCAGAAATACATTCATCAGATTGTGAAGTCGGTTCTACAAGGAGTGATAACTGACACTGTACTGATATCACTTTGTAAAACCTAGAAATATCACTGTTGTCTAACCAAGAGATCGCAGAAGAGTAATCAATGAATACTATACAAGAAATACATTGGATTGTAAATTGTAATAGTTTGTTACACAAAATTATTTTCTGTGTTACTCCCGAGGAATCCCACTGAGTGATAACTGACACTGTACTGATATCACTTTGTAAAACCCAGAAATATCACTATCCTGGAACCAACAGATCATTGAAAAGAGTAATCAATGCATACTATACAAGAAATTGTATATTGTAATAGTTTGTTACACAAAATGACTTTCTGCGTTACTCCCGAGGAATCCCACTGAGTGGCAGTATGGAGCACCTTTTTACTATAGTTGTATAGAAGGTGGCTACAACTGTAAGAGCAATTACATTGAATGCAATGTATCTCTTGCATTCAATGTACATTGAATACAACTGTAAGAGCAATTACATTGAATGCAAGAGATACATTCATCAGATTTTGAAGTTGGTTGTACAAGGAGTGATAACTGACACTGTACTGATATCACTTTGTAAAACCTACAAATATCACTATCCTATAACCAACAGATCACTGAAAAGAGTAATCAATGAATACTATAGAAGAAATTGTATATTGTAATGGTTTGTTATACAAAATGACTTTCTGCGTTACTCCCGAGGAATCCCACTGAGTGGCAGTATGGAGCACCTTTTTACTATAGTTGTATAGAAGGTGGCTACATTTCATTGTATATGTACTCAACCATATAAAAGTATGATATAGCAACTGTAAGAGCAGTTACATTGAATGCAAGAGATACATTCATCAGATTTGAAGTCGATTGTACAAGGAGTGATAACTGACACTGTAGTGATATCACTTTGTAAAACCTTGAAATTTCACTGTTGTCTAACCAAGAGATCACAGAAGAGTAATCAATGAATACTATACAAGAATTACATTGGATTTAAATTATAATAGTTTGTTATACAAAATGATTTTCTGTGTTACTCCCGAGGAATCCCACTGAGTGGCAGTATGGAGCACCTTTTTCCTCTAGCTGTATAGAAGGTGGCTTCATTTCATTGTATATGCACTCAATTATGTAAAAGCATGATATAGCAACTGTAAGAGCAATTATATTGAATGCAAGACATACATTCATCAGATTTGAAGTCGATTGTACAAGGAGTGATAACTGACACTGTACTGATATCACTTTGTAAAACCCAGAAATATCACTATCCTGTAACTAACAGATCATGGAAAAGAGTAATCAATGAATACTATACAAGAATTTGTATATTGTAATAGTTTGTTTGTACAAGTGTCAGTTATAACTCCTTGTACAACCAACTTCAAGCAACTGTTTGTACAGTGTCAGTTATAACTCCTTGTACAACCAACTTCAAAATCTGATGAATGTATCTCTTGCATTCAATGTAATTGCTCTTACAGTTGATATGTCATGCTTTTACATGACTGAATACATATACAATGAAATGAAGCCAACTTCTATACAACTATAGTAAAAAGGTGCTCCATACTGCCACTCAGTGGGATTCCTCGGGAGTAACGCAGAAAATAATTTTGTGTAACAAACTATTACAATTTACAATCCAATGTATTTCTTGTATAGTATTCATTGATTACTCTTCTGCGATCTCTTGGTTAGACAACAGTGAAATTTTTACGTTTTACAAAGTGATATCAATACAGTGTCAGTTATCACTCCTTGTACAACCAACTTCAATATCTGATGAATTTATCTCTTGCATTCAGTGTAACTGCTCTTACAGTTGCTATATCATGCTTTTATATGGTTGAGTACATATACAATGAAATGAAGCAACCTTCTATACAACTATAGTACAAAGGTGCTCCATACTGCCACTCAGTGGGATTCCTCGGGAGTAACGCAGAAAGTCATTTTGTGTAACAAAGTATTACAATATACAATTTCTTGAATAGTATTCATTCATTACTCTTTTCAATGATGTGATGGTTCCAGGATAGTGATATTTCTAGGTTTTACAAAGTGATATCAGTACAGTGTCAGTTATCACTCCTTGTAGAACTGACTTCAAAATCTGATGAATGTATCTCTGGCATTCAATGTAATTGCTCTTACAGTTGATATATCATGCTTTTACATGATTGAGTACATATACAATGAAATGAAGCCACCTTCTATACAACTATAGTAAAAAGGTTCTCCATACTGCCACTCAGTGGGATTCCTCGGGAGTAACGCAGAAAGTCATTTTGTGTAACAAACTATTACAATATACAATTTCTTGAATAGTATTCATTGATTACTCTTTTCAGTGATCTGTTGGTTACAAGGTAGTGACATTTCTAGTTTTTACAAAGTGATATTAGTACAGTGTCAGTTATAACTCCTTGTACAACCAACTTCAAAATCTGATGAATGTATCTCTTGCATTCAATGTAATTGCTCTTACAGTTGATATGTCATGCTTTTACATGATTGAATACATATGCAATGAAATGAAGCCAACTTCTATACAGCTAGAGGAAAAAGGTGCTCCATACTGCCACTCAGTGGGATTCCTCGGTAGTAACAGAGAAAATCATTTTATATAACAAACTATTACAATTTAAATCCAATGTAATTCTTGTATAGTATTCATTGATTACTCTTCTGTGATCTCTTGGTTAGACAACAGTGAAATTTCTAGGTTTTACAAAGTCATATCAATACAGTGTCAGTTATCACTCCTTGTACAACCAACTTCAAAATCTGATGAATGTATCTCTTGCATTCAATGTAACTGCTCTTACAGTTGCTATATCATACTTTTATATTGTTGAGTACATATACAATGAAATGTAGCCACCTTCTATACAACTATAGTAAAAAGGTGCTCCATACTGCCACTCATAGGGATTCCTCGGGAGTAATGCAGAAATTCATTTTGTGTAACAAACTATTACAATATACAATTTCTTGTATAGTATTCATTGATTACTCTTTTCAGTGATCTGTTGGTTATAGGATAGTGATATTTTTAGGTTTTACAAAGTGATATCAGTACAGTGTCAGTTATCACTCCTTGTACAACCAACTTCAAAATCTGATGAATGTATCTCTGGGATTCAATGTAATTGCTCTTACAGTTGATATATCATGCTTTTACATGATTGAGTACATATACAAAGAAATGAAGCCACCTTCGAAACAACTATAGTAAAAAGGTGCTCCATACTGCCACTCAGTGGGATTCCTCGGGAGTAACGCAGAAAGTCATTTTGTGCAACAAACTATTACAATATACAATTTCTTGTACAGTATTCATTGATTACTCTTTTCCATGATCTGTTAGTTACAGGATAGTGATATTTCTGGGTTTTACAAAGTGATATCAGTACAGTGTCAGTTATCACTCCTTGTACAATCAACTTCAAAATCTGATGAATGTATCTCTGGGATTCAATGTAATTGCTCTTACACTTGATATATCATGGTTTTACATGACTGAGTACATATACAAAGAAATGAAGCCACCTTCTATACAACTATAGTAAAAAGGTGCTCCATACTGCCAGTCAGTGGGATTCCTCGGGAGTAACACAGAAAATAATTTTGTGTAACAAACTATTACAATTTACAATCCAATGTATTTCTTGTATAGTATTCATTGATTACTCTTCTGCGATCTCTTGGTTAGACAACAGTGAAATTTTTACGTTTTACAAAGTGATATCAATACAGTGTCAGTTATCACTCCTTGTACAACCAACTTCAATATCTGATGAATTTATCTCTTGCATTCAATGTAACTGCTCTTACAGTTGCTATATCCTGCTTTTATATGGTTGAGTACATATACAATGAAATGAAGCCACCTTCTATACAACTATAGTACAAAGGTGCTCCATACTGCCACTCAGTGGGATTCCTCGGGAGTAACGCAGAAAGTCATTTTGTGTAACAAAGTATTACAATATACAATTTCTTGAATAGTATTCATTCATTACTCTTTTCAATGATGTGATGGTTCCAGGATAGTGATATTTCTAGGTTTTACAAAGTGATATCAGTACAGTGTCAGTTATCACTCCTTGTAGAACTGACTTCAAAATCTGATGAATGTATCTCTGGCATTCAATGTAATTGCTCTTACAGTTGATATATCATGCTTTTACATGATTGAGTACATATACAATGAAATGAAGCCACCTTCTATACAACTATAGTAAAAAGGTTCTCCATACTGCCACTCAGTGGGATTCCTCGGGAGTAACGCAGAAAGTCATTTTGTGTAACAAACTATTACAATATACAGTTTTTTTTATAGTATTCATTGATTACTCTTTTCAGTGATCTGTTGGTTACAGGGTAGTGATATTTCTAGTTTTTACAAAGTGATATTAGTACAGTAGCAGTTATCACTCCTTGTACAACCAACTTCAAAATCTGATGAATGTATCTCTTGCATTCAATGTAATTGCTCTTACAGTTGATATAGCATGCTTTTACATGATTGAATACATATACAATGAAATGAAGCCAACTTCTATACAACTATAGTAAAAAGGTGCTCCATACTGCCACTCAGTGGGATTCCTCAGGAGTAACGCAGAAAGTCATTTTGTGTAACAAACTATTACAATATACAATTTCTTGAATACTATTCATTGATTACTCTTTTCAATGATCTGTTCGTTCCAGGATAGTGATATTTCTAGGTTTTACAAAGTTATATCAGTACAGTGTCAGTTATCACTCCTTGTACAATCGACTTCGAATCTGATGAATGTATTTCTTGCATTTAATGTAATTGCTCTTACAGTTGATATATCATGCTTTTACATAATTGAGTACATATACAATGAAATTAAGCCACCTTCTATACAGCTAGAGGAAAAAGGTGCTCCATACTGCCACTCAGTGGGATTCCTCGGGAGTAACACAGAAAATCATTTTGTATAACAAACTATTACAATTTAAATCCAATGTAATTCTTGTATAGTATTCATTGATTACTCTTCTGTGATCTCTTGGTTAGACAACAGTGAAATTTCTAGGTTTTACAAAGTCGTATCAATACAGTGTCAGTTATCACTCCTTGTACAACCAACTTCAAAATCTGATGAATGTATCTCTTGCATTCAATGTAACTGCTCTTACAGTTGCTATATCATACTTTTATATGGTTGAGTGCATATACAATGAAATGTAGCCACCTTCTATACAACTATAGTAAAAAGGTGCTCCATACTGCCACTCAGAGGGATTCCTCGGGAGTAGCGCAGAAAGTCATTTTGTGTAACAAACTATTACAATATACAATTTCTTGTATAGTATTCATTGATTACTCTTTTCATTGATCTGTTTGTTACAGGATTGTGATATTTCTAGCTTTTACAAAGTGATATCAGTGCAGTTTCAGTTATCACTCCTTGTACAACCAGCTTCACAATCTGATGAATGTATGTCTTGCATTCAATGTAATTGCTCTTACAGTTGATATATCATGCTTTTACATAATTGAGTACATATACAATTAAATGAAGCCACCTTCTATACAACTATAGTAAAAAGGTGCTCCATACTGCCACTCAGTGGGATTCCTCGGGAGTAACACAGAAAATAATTTTGTGTAACAAACTATTACAATTTACAATCTAATGTATTTCTTGTATAGTATTCATTGATTACTCTTCTGTGATCTCTTGGTTAGACAACAGTGAAATTTCTAGGTTTTACAAAGTCGTATCAATACAGTGTCAGTTATCACTCCTTGTACAACCAACTTCAAAATCTGATGAATGTATCTCTTGCATTCAATGTAACTGCTCTTACAGTTGCTATATCATACTTTTATATGGTTGAGTGCATATACAATGAAATGTAGCCACCTTCTATACAACTATAGTAAAAAGGTGCTCCATACTGCCACTCAGTGGGATTCCTCGGGAGTAGCGCAGAAAGTCATTTTGTGTAACAAACTATTACAATATACAATTTCTTGTATAGTATTCATTGATTACTCTTTTCAGTGATCTGTTGGTTACAGGGTAGTGATATTTCTAGTTTTTACAAAGTGATATTAGTACAGTGTCAGTTATAACTCCTTGTACAACCAACTTCAAAATCTGATGAATGTATCTCTTGCATTCAATGTAATTGCTCTTACAGTTGATATGTCATGCTTTTACATGATTGAATACATATACAATGAAATGAAGCCAACTTCTATACAGCTAGAGGAAAAAGGTGCTCCATACTGCCACTCAGTGGGATTCCTCGGTAGTAACAGAGAAAATCATTTTATATAACAAACTATTACAATTTAAATCCAATGTAATTCTTGTATAGTATTCATTGATTACTCTTCTGTGATCTCTTGGTTAGACAACAGTGAAATTTCTAGGTTTTACAAAGTCATATCAATACAGTGTCAGTTATCACTCCTTGTACAACCAACTTCAAAATCTGATGAATGTATCTCTTGCATTCAATGTAACTGCTCTTACAGTTGCTATATCATACTTTTATATTGTTGAGTACATATACAATGAAATGTAGCCACCTTCTATACAACTATAGTAAAAAGGTGCTCCATACTGCCACTCTTTGGGATTCCTCGGGAGTAACGCAGAAATTCATTTTGTGTAACAAACTATTACAATATACAATTTCTTGTATAGTATTCAATGATTACTCTTTTCCATGATCTGTTAGTTACAGGATAGTGATATTTCTGGGTTTTACAAAGTGATATCAGTACAGTGTCAGTTATCACTCCTTGTACAATCAACTTCAAAATCTGATGAATGTATCTCTGGGATTCAATGTAATTGCTCTTACACTTGATATATCATGGTTTTACATGACTGAGTACATATACAAAGAAATGAAGCCACCTTCTATACAACTATAGTAAAAAGGTGCTCCATACTGCCAGTCAGTGGGATTCCTCGGGAGTAACACAGAAAATAATTTTGTGTAACAAACTATTACAATTTACAATCCAATGTATTTCTTGTATAGTATTCATTGATTACTCTTCTGCGATCTCTTGGTTAGACAACAGTGAAATTTTTACGTTTTACAAAGTGATATCAATACAGTGTCAGTTATCACTCCTTGTACAACCAACTTCAATATCTGATGAATTTATCTCTTGCATTCAGTGTAACTGCTCTTACAGTTGCTATATCATGCTTTTATATGGTTGAGTACATATACAATGAAATGAAGCCACCTTCTATACAACTATAGTACAAAGGTGCTCCATACTGCCACTCAGTGGGATTCCTCGGGAGTAACGCAGAAAGTCATTTTGTGTAACAAAGTATTACAATATACAATTTCTTGAATAGTATTCATTCATTACTCTTTTCAATGATGTGATGGTTCCAGGATAGTGATATTTCTAGGTTTTACAAAGTGATATCAGTACAGTGTCAGTTATCACTCCTTGTAGAACTGACTTCAAAATCTGATGAATGTATCTCTGGCATTCAATGTAATTGCTCTTACAGTTGATATATCATGCTTTTACATGATTGAGTACATATACAATGAAATGAAGCCACCTTCTATACAACTATAGTAAAAAGGTTCTCCATACTGCCACTCAGTGGGATTCCTCGGGAGTAACGCAGAAAGTCATTTTGTGTAACAAACTATTACAATATACAATTTCTTGAATAGTATTCATTGATTACTCTTTTCAGTGATCTGTTGGTTACAAGGTAGTGATATTTCTAGTTTTTACAAAGTGATATTAGTACAGTGTCAGTTATAACTCCTTGTACAACCAACTTCAAAATCTGATGAATGTATCTCTTGCATTCAATGTAATTGCTCTTACAGTTGATATGTCATGCTTTTACATGATTGAATACATATGCAATGAAATGAAGCCAACTTCTATACAGCTAGAGGAAAAAGGTGCTCCATACTGCCACTCAGTGGGATTCCTCGGTAGTAACAGAGAAAATCATTTTATATAACAAACTATTACAATTTAAATCCAATGTAATTCTTGTATAGTATTCATTGATTACTCTTCTGTGATCTCTTGGTTAGACAACAGTGAAATTTCTAGGTTTTACAAAGTCATATCAATACAGTGTCAGTTATCACTCCTTGTACAACCAACTTCAAAATCTGATGAATGTATCTCTTGCATTCAATGTAACTGCTCTTACAGTTGCTATATCATACTTTTATATTGTTGAGTACATATACAATGAAATGTAGCCACCTTCTATACAACTATAGTAAAAAGGTGCTCCATACTGCCACTCATAGGGATTCCTCGGGAGTAACGCAGAAATTCATTTTGTGTAACAAACTATTACAATATACAATTTCTTGTATAGTATTCATTGATTACTCTTTTCAGTGATCTGTTGGTTATAGGATAGTGATATTTTTAGGTTTTACAAAGTGATATCAGTACAGTGTCAGTTATCACTCCTTGTACAACCAACTTCAAAATCTGATGAATGTATCTCTGGGATTCAATGTAATTGCTCTTACAGTTGATATATCATGCTTTTACATGATTGAGTACATATAAAAAGAAATGAAGCCACCTTCGAAACAACTATAGTAAAAAGGTGCTCCATACTGCCACTCAGTGGGATTCCTCGGGAGTAACGCAGAAAGTCATTTTGTGCAACAAACTATTACAATATACAATTTCTTGTACAGTATTCATTGATTACTCTTTTCCATGATCTGTTAGTTACAGGATAGTGATATTTCTGGGTTTTACAAAGTGATATCAGTACAGTGTCAGTTATCACTCCTTGTACAATCAACTTCAAAATCTGATGAATGTATCTCTGGGATTCAATGTAATTGCTCTTACACTTGATATATCATGGTTTTACATGACTGAGTACATATACAAAGAAATGAAGCCACCTTCTATACAACTATAGTAAAAAGGTGCTCCATACTGCCAGTCAGTGGGATTCCTCGGGAGTAACACAGAAAATAATTTTGTGTAACAAACTATTACAATTTACAATCCAATGTATTTCTTGTATAGTATTCATTGATTACTCTTCTGCGATCTCTTGGTTAGACAACAGTGAAATTTTTACGTTTTACAAAGTGATATCAATACAGTGTCAGTTATCACTCCTTGTACAACCAACTTCAATATCTGATGAATTTATCTCTTGCATTCAATGTAACTGCTCTTACAGTTGCTATATCCTGCTTTTATATGGTTGAGTACATATACAATGAAATGAAGCCACCTTCTATACAACTATAGTACAAAGGTGCTCCATACTGCCACTCAGTGGGATTCCTCGGGAGTAACGCAGAAAGTCATTTTGTGTAACAAAGTATTACAATATACAATTTCTTGAATAGTATTCATTCATTACTCTTTTCAATGATGTGATGGTTCCAGGATAGTGATATTTCTAGGTTTTACAAAGTGATATCAGTACAGTGTCAGTTATCACTCCTTGTAGAACTGACTTCAAAATCTGATGAATGTATCTCTGGCATTCAATGTAATTGCTCTTACAGTTGATATATCATGCTTTTACATGATTGAGTACATATACAATGAAATGAAGCCACCTTCTATACAACTATAGTAAAAAGGTTCTCCATACTGCCACTCAGTGGGATTCCTCGGGAGTAACGCAGAAAGTCATTTTGTGTAACAAACTATTACAATATACAGTTTTTTTTATAGTATTCATTGATTACTCTTTTCAGTGATCTGTTGGTTACAGGGTAGTGATATTTCTAGTTTTTACAAAGTGATATTAGTACAGTAGCAGTTATCACTCCTTGTACAACCAACTTCAAAATCTGATGAATGTATCTCTTGCATTCAATGTAATTGCTCTTACAGTTGATATAGCATGCTTTTACATGATTGAATACATATACAATGAAATGAAGCCAACTTCTATACAACTATAGTAAAAAGGTGCTCCATACTGCCACTCAGTGGGATTCCTCAGGAGTAACGCAGAAAGTCATTTTGTGTAACAAACTATTACAATATACAATTTCTTGAATACTATTCATTGATTACTCTTTTCAATGATCTGTTGGTTCCAGGATAGTGATATTTCTAGGTTTTACAAAGTTATATCAGTACAGTGTCAGTTATCACTCCTTGTACAATCGACTTCGAATCTGATGAATGTATGTCTTGCATTTAATGTAATTGCTCTTACAGTTGATATATCATGCTTTTACATAATTGAGTACATATACAATGAAATGAAGCCACCTTCTATACAGCTAGAGGAAAAAGTTGCTCCATACTGCCACTCAGTGGGATTCCTCGGGAGTAACAGAGAAAATCATTTTGTATAACAAACTATTACAATTTAAATCCAATGTAATTCTTGTATAGTATTCATTGATTACTCTTCTGTGATCTCTTGGTTAGACAACACTGAAATTTCTAGGTTTTACGAAGTCATATCAATACCGTGTCAGTTATCACTCCTTGTACAACCAACTTCAAAATCTGATGAATTTATCTCTTGCATTCAATGTAACTGCTCTTACATTTGCTATATCATACTTTTATATGGTTGAGTACATATACAATGAAATGTAGCCACCTTCTATACAACTATAGTAAAAAGGTGCTCCATACTGCCACTCAGTGGGATTCCTCTGGAGTAGCGCAGAAAGTCATTTTGTGTAACAAACTATTACAATATACAATTTCTTGTATAGTATTCATTGATTACTCTTTTCATTGATCTGTTGGTTACAGGATTGTGATATTTCTAGCTTTTACAAAGTGATATCAATGCAGTTTCAGTTATCACTCCTTGTACAACCAGCTTCACAATCTGATGAATGTATGTCTTGCATTCAATGCAATTGCTCTTACAGTTGATATATCATGCTTTTACATAATTGAGTACATATACAATTAAATGAAGCCACCTTCTATACAACTATAGTAAAAAGATGCTCCATACTGCCACTCAGTGGGATTCCTCGGGAGTAACACAGAAAATAATTTTGTGTAACAAAATATTACAATTTACAATCCAATGTATTTCTTGTATCGTATTCATTGATTACTCTTCTGCGATCTCTTGGTTAGACAACAGTGAAATTTCTAGGTTTTACAAAGTGATATCAATACAGTGTCAGTTATCACTCCTTGTACAACCAACTTCAATATCTGATGAATTTATCTCTTGCATTCAATGTAACTGCTCTTACAGTTGCTATATCATGCTTTTATATGGTTGAGTACATATACAATGAAATGAAGCCACCTTCTATACAACTATAGTAAAAAGGTGCTCCATACTGCCACTCAGTGGGATTCCTCGGGAGTAACGCAGAAAGTCATTTTGTGTAACAAACTATTACAATATACAATTTCTTGAATAGTATTCATTGATTACCCTTTTCAGTGATCTGTTGGTTACAGGGTAGTGATATTTCTAGTTTTTACAATGTGATATTAGGACAATGTCAGTTATCACTCCTTGTACAACCAACTTCAAAATCTGATGAATGTATCTCTTGCATTCAATGTAACTGCTCTTACAGTTGATATGTCATGCTTTTACATGATTGAATACATATACAATGAAATGAAGCCACCTTCTATACAGCTAGAGGAAAAAGGTGCTCCATACTGCCACTCAGTGGGATTCCTCGGGAGTAACAGAGAAAATCATTTTGTATAACAAACTATTACAATTTAAATCCAATGTAATTCTTGTATAGTATTCATTGATTACTCTTCTGTGATCTCTTGGTTAGACAACAGTGAGATTTCTAGGTTTTACAAAGTCATATCAATACAGTGTCAGTTATCACTCCTTGTACAACCAACTTCAAAATCTGATGAATGTATCTCTTGCATTCAATGTAACTGCTCTTACAGTTGCTATATCATACTTTTATATGGTTGAGTACATATACAATGAAATGTAGCCACCTTCTATACAACTATAGTAAAAAGGTGCTCCATACTGCCACTCAGTGGGATTCCTCGGGAGTAACGCAGAAATTCATTTTGTGTAACAAACTATTACAATATACAATTTCTTGTATAGTATTCATTGATTACTCTTTTCAGTGATCTGTTGGTTATAGGATAGTGATATTTCTAGGTTTTACAAAATGATATCAGTACAGTGTCAGTTATCACTCCTTGTACAACCAACTTCAAAATCTGATGAATGTATCTCTTGCATTCAATGTAACTGCTCTTACAGTTGCTATATCATACTTTTATATGGTTGAGTGCATATACAATGAAATGTGGCCACCTTCTATACAACTATAGTAAAAAGGTGCTCCATACTGCCACTCAGTGGGATTCCTCGGGAGTAGCGCAGAAAGTCATTTTGTGTAACAAACTATTACAATATACAATTTCTTGTATAGTATTCATTGATTACTCTTTTCATTGATCTGTTGGTTACAGGATTGTGATATTTCTAGCTTTTACAAAGTGATATCAGTACAGTGTCAGTTATCACTCCTTGTACAACCAACTTCAAAATCTGATGAATGTATCTCTGGGATTCAATGTAATTGCTATTACAGTTGATATATCATGCTTTTACATAATTGAGTACATATACAATGAAATGAAGCCCCCTTCTATACAACTATAGTAAAAAGGTGCTCCATACTGCCACTCAGTGGGATTCCTCGAGAGTAACACAGAAAATAATTTTGTGTAACAAACTATTACAATTTACAATCCAATGTATTTCTTGTATAGTATTCATTGATTACTCTTCTGCGATCTCTTGGTTAGACAACAGTGAAATTTCTAGGTTTTACAAAGTGATATCAATACAGTGTCAGTTATCACTCCTTGTACAACCAACTTCAATATCTGATGAATTTATCTCTTGCATTCAATGTAACTGCTCTTACAGTTGCTATATCATGCTTTTATATGGTTGAGTACATATACAATGAAATGAAGCCACCTTCTATACAACTATAGTAAAAAGGTGCTCCATACTGCCACTCAGTGGGATTCCTCGGGAGTAACGCAGAAGGTCATTTTGTATAACAAACTATTACAATATACAATTTCTTGAATAGTATTCATTCATTACTCTATTAAATGATCTGTTGGTTCCAGGATAGTGATATTTCTAGGTTTTACAAAGTGATATCAGTACATTGTCAGTTATCACTCCTTGTACAACCGACTTCAAAATCTGATGAATGTATCTCTGGGATTCAATGTAATTGCTCTTACAGTTGATATATCATGCTTTTACATGATTGAGTACATATACAATGAAATGAAGCCACCTTCTATACAACTATAGTAAAAAGGTTCTCCATACTGCCACTCAGTGGGATTCCTCGGGAGTAACGCAGAAAGTCATTTTGTGTAACAAACTATTACAATATACAATTTCTTGAATAGTATTCATTGATTACTCTTTTCAGTGATCTGTTGGTTACAGGGTAGTGATATTTCTAGTTTTTACAAAGTGATATTAGTACAGTGTCAGTTATCACTTTTTGTACAACCAACTTCAAAATCTGATGAATGTATCTCTTGCATTCAATGCAATTGCTCTTACAGTTGATATGTCATGCTTTTACATGATTGAATACATATACAATGAAATGAAGCCAACTTCTATACAACTATAGTAAAAAGGTGCTCCATACTGCCACTCAGTGGGATTCCTCGGGAGTAACGCAGAAAGTCATTTTGTGTAACAAACTATTACAATATACAATTTCTTGAATAGTATTCATTGATTACTCTTTTCAATGATCTGTTGGTTCCAAGATAGTGATATTTCTTGGTTTTACAAAGTGATATCAGTACAGTTTCAGTTATCACTCCTTGTACAATCGACTTCAAGTCTGATGAATGTATGTCTTGCATTCAATGTAATTGCTCTTACAGTTGCTATATCATGCTTTTACATAATTGAGTGCATATACAATGAAATGAAGCCACCTTCTATACAGCTAGAGGAAAAAGGTGCTCCATACTGCCACTCAGTGGGATTCCTCGGGAGTAACAGAAAAAATCATTTTGTATAACAAACTATTACAATTTAAATCCAATGTTATTCTTGTATAGTATCCATTGATTACTCTTCTGTGATCTCTTGGTTAGACAACAGTGAAATTTCTAGGTTTTACAAAGTCATATCAATACAGTGTCAGTTATCACTCCTTGTACAACGAACTTCAAAATCTGATGAATGTATCTCTTGCATTCAATGTAACTGCTGTTACAGTTGCTATATCATACTTTTATATGGTTGAGTACATATAGAATGAAATGTAGCAACCTTCTATACAACTATAGTAAAAAGGTGCTCCATACTGCCAATCAGTGGGATTCCTCGGGAGTACCACAGAAAATAATTTTGTGTAACAAACTATTACAATTTACAATCCAATGTATTTCTTGTATAGTATTCATTGATTACTCTTCTCCGATCTCTTGGTTAGACAACAGTGAAATTTCTACGTTTTACAAAGTGATATCAGTACATTGTCAGTTATCACTCCTTGTACAACCGACTTCAAAATCTGATGAATGTATCTCTGGGATTCAATGTAATTGCTCTTACAGTTGATATATCATGCTTTTACATGATTGAGTACATATACAATGAAATGAAGCCACCTTCTATACAACTATAGTAAAAAGGTTCTCCATACAGCCACTCAGTGGGATTCCTCGGGAGTAACGCAGAAAGTCATTTTGTGTAACAAACTATTACAATATACAATTATTTTATAGTATTCATTGATTACTCTTTTCAGTGATCTGTTGGTTACAGGGTAGTGATATTTCTAGGTTTTACAAAGTGATATTAGTATAGTGGCAGTTATCACTCCTTGTACAACCAACTTCAAAATCTGATGAATGTATCTCTTGCATTCAATGTAATTGCTCTTACAGTTGATATGTCATGCTTTTACATGATTGAATACATATACAATGAAATGAAGCCAACTTCTATACAACTATAGTAAAAAGGTGCTCCATACTGCCACTCAGTGGGATTCCTCAGGAGTAACGCAGAAAGTCATTTTGTGTAACAAACTATTACAATATACAATTTCTTGAATAGTATTCATTGATTATTCTTTTCAATGATCTGTTGGTTCCAGGATAGTGATATTTCTAGGTTTTACAAAGTTATATCAGTATAGTGTCAGTTATCACTCCTTGTACAATCGACTTCGAATCTGATGAATGTATGTCTTGCATTTAATGTAATTGCTCTTACAGTTGATATATCATGCTTTTACATAATTGAGTACATATACAATGAAATGAAGCCACCTTCTATACAGCTAGAGGAAAAAGGTGCTCCATACTGCCACTCAGTGGGATTCCTCGGGAGTAACACAGAAAATCATTTTGTATAACAAACTATTACAATTTAAATCCAATGTAATTCTTGTATAGTATTCATTGATTACTCTTCTGTGATCTCTTGGTTAGACAACAGTGAAATTTCTAGGTTTTACGAAGTCATATCAATACAGTGTCAGTTATCACTCCTTGTACAACCAACTTCAAAATCTGATGAATTTATCTCTTGCATTCAATGTAACTGCTCTTACATTTGCTATATCATACTTTTATATGGTTGAGTACATATACAATGAAATGTAGCCACCTTCTATACAACTATAGTAAAAAGGTGCTCCATACTGCCACTCAGTGGGGTTCCTCGGGAGTAGCGCAGAAAGTCATTTTGTGTAACAAACTATTACAATATAAAATTTCTTGTATAGTATTCATTGATTACTCTTTTCATTGATCTGTTGGTTACAGGATTGTGATATTTCTAGCTTTTACAAAGTGATATCAGTGCAGTTTCAGTTATCACTCCTTGTACAACCAGCTTCACAATCTGATGAATGTATGTCTTGCATTCAATGTAATTGCTCTTACAGTTGATATATCATGCTTTTACATAATTGAGTACATATACAATTAAATGAAGCCACCTTCTATACAACTATAGTAAAAAGGTGCTCCATACTGCCACTCAGTGGGATTCCTCGGGAGTAACACAGAAAATAATTTTGTGTAACAAACTATTACAATTTACAATCCAATGTATTTCTTGTATCGTATTCATTGATTACTCTTCTGCGATCTCTTGGTTAGACAACAGTGAAATTTCTAGGTTTTACAAAGTGATATCAATACAGTGTCAGTTATCACTCCTTGTACAACCAACTTCAATATCTGATGAATTTATCTCTTGCATTCAATGTAACTGCTCTTACAGTTGCTATATCATGCTTTTATATGGTTGAGTACATATACAATGAAATGAAGCCACCTTCTATACAACTATAGTAAAAAGGTGCTCCATACCGCCACTCAGTGGGATTCCTCGGGAGTAACGCAGAAAGTCATTTTGTGTAACAAACTATTACAATATACAATTTCTTGAATAGTATTCATTGATTAATCTTTTCAGTGATCTGTTGGTTACAGGGTAGTGATATTTCTAGTTTTTACAAAGTGATATTAGTACAGTGTCAGTTATAACTCCTTGTACAACCAACTTCAAAATCTGATGAATGTATCTCTTGCATTCAATGTAATTGCTCTTACAGTTGATATGTCATGCTTTTACATGATTGAATACATATACAATGAAATTTAGCCAACTTCTATACAACTATAGTAAAAAGGTGCTCCATACTGCCACTCAGTGGGATTCCTCGGGAGTAACGCAGAAAGTCATTTTGTGTAACAAACTATTACAATATACAATTTCTTGAATAGTATTTATTGATTACTCTTTTCAATGATCTGTTGGTTCCAGGATAGTGATATTTCTAGGTTTTACAAAGTGATATCAGTACAGTGTCAGTTATCACTCCTTGTACAATCGACTTCAAATCTGATGAATGTATGTCTTGCATTCAATGTAATTGCTCTTACAGTTGCTATATCATGCTTTTACATAATTGAGTGCATATACAATGAAATGAAGCCACCTTCTATACAGCTAGAGGAAAAAGGTGCTCCATACTGCCACTCAGTGGGATTCCTCGGGAGTAACAGAGAAAATCATTTTGTATAACAAACTATTACAATTTAAATCCAATGTAATTCTTGTATTCATTGATTCTTGTATTCATTGATCTGGTATTCATTGATTACTCTTCTGTGATCTCTTGGTTAGACAACAGTGAAATTTCTAGGTTTTACAAAGTCATATCAATACAGTGTCAGTTATCACTCCTTGTACAACCAACTTCAAAATCTGATGAATGTATCTCTTGCATTCAATGTAACTGCTCTTACAGTTGCTATATCATACTTTTATATGGTTGAGTACATATACAATGAAATGTAGCCACCTTCTATACAACTATAGTAAAAAGGTGCTCCATACTGCTACTCAGTGGGATTCCTCGGGAGTAGCGCAGAAAGTCATTTTGTGTAACAAACTATTACAATATACAATTTCTTGTATAGTATTCATTGATTACTCTTTTCATTGATCTGTTGGTTACAGGATTCTGATATTTCTAGCTTTTACAAAGTGATATCAGTGCAGTTTCAGTTATCACTCCTTGTACAACCAGCTTCACAATCTGATGAATGTATGTCTTGCATTCAATGTAATTGCTCTTACAGTTGATATATCATGCTTTTACATAATTGAGTACATATACAATTAAATGAAGCCACCTTCTATACAACTATAGTAAAAAGGTGCTCCATACTGCCACTCAGTGGGATTCCTCGGGAGTAACACAGAAAATAATTTTGTGTAACAAACTATTACAATTTACAATCCAATGTATTTCTTGTATCGTATTCATTGATTACTCTTCTGCGATCTCTTGGTTAGACAACAGTTAAATTTCTAGGTTTTACAAAGTGATATCAATACAGTGTCAGTTATCACTCCTTCTACAACCAACTTCAATATCTGATGAATTTATCTCTTGCATTCAATGTAACTGCTCTTACAGTTGCTATATCATGCTTTTATATGGTTGAGTACATATACAATGAAATGAAGCCACCTTCTATACAACTATAGTAAAAAGGTGCTCCATACTGCCACTCAGTGGGATTCCTCGGGAGTAACGCAGAAAGTCATTTTGTGTAACAAACTATTACAATATACAATTTCTTGAATAGTATTCATTGATTAATCTTTTCCGTGATCTGTTGGTTACAGGGTAGTGATATTTCTAGTTTTTACAAAGTGATATCAGTACAGTGTCAGTTATCACTCCTTGTACAACCATCTTCAAAATCTGATGAATGTATGTCTTGCATTCAATGTAATTGCTCTTACAGTTGATATATCATGCTTTTACATGATTGAGTACATATACAAAGAAATGAAGCCACCTTCGAAACAACTATAGTAAAAAGGTGCTCCATACTGCCACTCAGTGGGATTCCTCGGGAGTAACGCAGAAAGTCATTTTGTGCAACAAACTATTACAATATACAATTTCTTCTATAGTATTCATTGATTACTCTATTCCATGATCTGTTAGTTACAGGATAGTGATATTTCTGGGTTTTACAAAGTGATATCAGTACAGTGTCAGTTATCACTCCTTGTACAATCAACTTCAAAATCTGATGAATGTATCTCTGGGATTCAGTGTAATTGCTCTTACACTTGATATATCATGGTTTTACATGATTGAGTACATATACAAAGAAATGAAGCCACCTTCTATACAACTATAGTAAAAAGGTGCTCCATACTGCCAGTCAGTGGGATTCCTCGGGAGTAACAAAGAAAATAATTTTGTGTAACAAACTATTACAATTTACAATCCAATGTATTTCTTGTATAGTATTCATTGATTACTCTTCTGCGATCTCTTGGTTAGACAACAGTGAAATTTGTACGTTTTACAAAGTGATATCAATACAGTGTCAGTTATCACTCCTTGTACAACCAACTTCAATATCTGATGAATTTATCTCTTGCATTCAATGTAACTGCTCTTACAGTTGCTATATCATGCTTTTATATGGTTGAGTACATATACAATGAAATGAAGCCACCTTCTATACAACTATAGTAAAAAGGTTCTCCATACTGCCACTCAGTGGGATTCCTCGGGAGTAACGCAGAACGTCATTTTGTGTAACAAACTATTACAATATACAATTTCTTGAATAGTATTCATTCATTACTCTTTTCAATGATGTGATGGTTCCAGGATAGTGATATTTTTAGGTTTTACAAAGTGATATCAGTACAGTGTCAGTTATCACTCCTTGTACAACCGACTTCAAAATCTGATGAATGTATCTCTGGCATTCAATGTAATTGCTCTTACAGTTGATATATCATGCTTTTACATGATTGAGTACATATACAATGAAATGAAGCCACCTTCTATACAACTATAGTAAAAAGGTTCTCCATACTGCCACTCAGTGGGATTCCTCGGGAGTAACGCAGAAAGTCATTTTGTGTAACAAACTATTACAATATACAATTTCTTTTATAGTATTCATTGATTACTCTTTTCAGTGATCTGTTGGTTACAGGGTAGTGATATTTCTAGTTTTTACAAAGTGATATTAGTACAGTGGCAGTTATCACTCCTTGTACAACCAAGTTCAAAATCTAATGAATGTATCTCTTGCATTCAATGTAATTGCTCTTACAGTTGATATGTCATGCTTTTACATGATTGAATATATATACAATGAAATGAAGCCAGCTTCTATAGAACTATAGTAAAAAGGTGCTCCATACTGCCACTCAGTGGGATTCCTCGGGAGTAACGCAGAAAGTCATTTTGTTTAACAAACTATTACAATATACAATTTCTTGAATAGTATTCATTGATTACTCTTTTCAATGATCTGTTGGTTCCAGGATTGTGATATTTCTATGTTTTACAAAGTTATATCAGTACAGTGTCAGTTATCACTCCTTGTACAATCGACTTCGAATCTGATGAATGTATGTCTTGCATTTAATGTAATTGCTCTTACAGTTGATATATCATGCTTTTACATAATTGAGTACATATACAATGAAATGAAGCCACCTTCTATACAGCTAGAGGAAAAAGGTGCTCCATACTGCCACTCAGTGGGATTCCTCGGGAGTAACACAGAAAATCATTTTCTATAACAAACTATTACAATTTAAATCCAATGTAATTCTTGTATAGTATTCATTGATTACTCTTCTGTGATCTCTTGGTTAGACAACAGTGAAATTTCTAGGTTTTACAAAGTCATATCAATACCGTGTCAGTTATCACTCCTTGTACAACCAACTTCAAAATCTGATGAATGTATCTCTTGCATTCAATGTAACTGCTCTTACAGTTGCTATATCATACTTTTATATGGTTGAGTACATATACAATGAAATGTAGCCACCATCTATACAACTATAGTAAAAAGGTGCTCCATACTGCCACTCAGTGGGATTCCTCGGGAGTAGCGCAGAAAGTCATTTTGTGTAACAAACTATTACAATATACAATTTCTTGTATAGTATTCATTGATTATTCTTTTCAGTGATCGGTTGGTTATAGGATAGTGATATTTCTAGGTTTTACAAAGTGATATCAGTACAGGGTCAGTTATCACTCCTTGTACAACCTACTTCAAAATCTGATGAATGTATCTCTTGCATTCAATGTAACTGCTCTTACAGTTGCTATATCATACTTTTATATGGTTGAGTACATATACAATGAAATATAGCCACCTTCTATACAACTATAGTAAAAAGGTGCTCCATACTGCCACTCAGTGGGATTCCTCGGGAGTAACGCAGAAAGTCATTTTGTGCAACAAACTATTACAATATACAATTTCTTCTATAGTATTCATTGATTACTCTTCTGTGATCTCTTGGTTAGACAACAGTGAAATTTCTAGGTTTTACAAAGTGATATCAGTACAGTGTCAGTTATCACTCCTTGTACAACCTTCTTCAAAATCTGATGAATGTATGTCTTGCATTCAATGTAATTGCTCTTACAGTTGATATATCATGCTTTTACATGATTGAGTACATATACAAAGAAATGAAGCCACCTTCGAAACAACTATAGTAAAAAGGTGCTCCATACTGCCACTCAGTGGGATTCCTCGGGAGTAACGCAGAAAGTCATTTTGTGCAACAAACTATTACAATATACAATTTCTTCTATAGTATTCATTGATTACTCTATTCCATGATCTGTTAGTTACAGGATAGTGATATTTCTGGGTTTTACAAAGTGATATCAGTACAGTGTCAGTTATCACTCCTTGTACAACCTACTTCAAAATCTGATGAATGTATCTCTGGGATTCAATGTAATTGCTCTTACACTTGATATATCATGGTTTTACATGATTGAGTACATATAAAAAGAAATGAAGCCACCTTCTATACAACTATAGTAAAAAGGTGCTCCATACTGGCAGTCAGTGGGATTCCTCGGGAGTAACAAAGAAAATAATTTTGTGTAACAAACTATTACAATTTACAATCCAATGTATTTCTTGTATAGTATTCATTGATTACTCTTCTGCGATCTCTTGGTTAGACAACAGTGAAATTTCTACGTTTTACAAAGTGATATCAATACAGTGTCAGTTATCACTCCTTGTACAACCAACTTCAATATCTGATGAATTTATCTCTTGCATTCAATTTAACTGCTCTTACAGTTGCTATATCATGCTTTTATATGGTTGAGTACATATACAATGAAATGAAGCCACCTTCTATACAACTATAGTAAAAAGGTGCTCCATACTGCCACTCAGTGGGATTCCTCGGGAGTAACGCAGAAAGTCATTTTGTGTAACAAACTATTACAATATACAATTTCTTGAATAGTATTCATTGATTACTCTTTTCAATGATCTGTTGGTTCCAAGATAGTGATATTTCTAGGTTTTACAAAGTGATATCAGTACAGTGTCAGTTATCACTCCTTTTACAATCGACTTCAATTCTGATGAATGTATGTCTTGCATTCAATGTAATTGCTCTTACAGTTGCTATATCATGCTTTTACATAATTGAGTGCATATACAATGAAATGAAGCCACCTTCTATACAGCTAGAGGAAAAAGGTGCTCCATACTGCCACTCAGTGGGATTCCTCGGGAGTAACAGAGAAAATCATTTTGTTTAACAAACTATTACAATATACAATTTCTTGTATAGTATTCATTGATTACGCTTTTCATTGATCTGTTGGTTACAGGATTGTGATATTTCTAGCTTTTACAAAGTGATATCAGTGCAGTGTCAGTTATCACTCCTTGTACAACCAGCTTCACAATCTGATGAATGTATGTCTTGCATTCAATGTAAATGCTCTTACAGTTGAAATGTCATGCTTTTACATGATTGAGTACATATAGAATGAAATGAAGCCACCTTCTATACAGCTGGAGGAAAAAGGTGCTCCATACTGCCACTCAGTGGGATTCCTCGGGAGTAACACAGAAAATCATTTTGTGTAACAAACTATTACAATTTAAAATCCGATGTATTTCTTGTATAGTATTCATTGATTACTCTTCTGCGATCTCTTGGTTAGACAACAGTGAAATTTCTGGGTTTTACAAAGTGATATCACTACAGTGTCAGTTATCACTCCTTGTACAACCAACTTCAATATCTGATGAATTTATCTCTTGCATTCAATGTAACTGCTCTTACAGTTGCTATATCATGCTTTTATATGGTTGAGTACATATACAATGAAATGAAGCCACCTTCTATACAACTATAGTAAGAAGGTGCTCCATACTGCCACTCAGTGGGATTCCTCGGGAGTAACGCAGAAAGTCATTTTGTGCAACAAACTATTACAATATACAATTTCTTGTATAGTATTCATTGATTACTCTTTTCAATGATCTGTTAGTTACAGGATAGTGATATTTCTGGATTTTACAAAGTGATATCAGTACAGTGTCAGTTATCACTCCTTGTACAACCAACTTCAAAATCTGATGAATGTATCTCTGGGATTCAATGTAATTGCTCTTACAGTTGATATATCATCCTTTTACATCATTGAGTACATATACAAAGAAATGAAGCCACCTTCTAAACAACTATAGTAAAATGGTGCTCAATACTGCCACGCAGTGGGATTCCTCGGGAGTAACGCAGAAAGTCATTTTGTGCAACAAACTATTACAATATACCATTTCTTGTATAGTATTCATTGATTACTCTTTTCAATGATCTGTTAGTTACAGGATAGTGATATTTCTGGGTTTTACAAAGTGATATCAGTACAGTGTCAGTTATCACTCCTTGTACAACCAACTTCAAAATCTGATGAATGTATCTCTGGGATTTAATGTAATTGCTCTTACAGTTGATATATCATACTTTTACATGATTGAGTACATATACAATGAAATGAAGCCACCTTCTATACAACTATAGTAAAAAGGTGCTCCATACTGCCACTCAGTGGGATTCCTCGGGAGTAACACAGAAAATAATTTTGTATAACAAACTATTACAATTTAAATCCAATGTAATTCTTGTATAGTATTCATTGATTACTCTTCTGTGATCTCTTGGTTAGACAACAGTGAAATTTCTAGGTTTTACAAAGTCATATCAATACAGTGTCAGTTATCACTCCTTGTACAACCAACTTCAAAATCTGATGAATGTATCTCTTGCATTCAATGTAACTGCTCTTACAGTTGCTATATCATACTTTTATATGGTTGAGTACATATACAATGAAATGTAGCCACCTTCTATACAACTATAGTAAAAAGGTGCTCCATACTGCCACTCAGTGGGATTCCTCGGGAGTAGCGCAGAAAGTCATTTTGTGTAACAAACTATTACAATATACAATTTCTTGTATAGTATTCATTGATTACTCTTTTTATTGATCTGTTGGTTATAGGATAGTGATATTTCTAGGTTTTATAAAGTGATATCAGTGCAGTGTCAGTTATCACTCCTTGTGCAACCAGCTTCACAATCTGATGAATGTATGTCTTGCATTCAATGTAATTGCTGTTACAGTTGATATATCATGCTTTTACATGATTGAGTACATATACAAAGAAATGAAGCCACCTTCTAAACAACTATAGTAAAATGGTGCTCCATACTGCCACTCAGTGGGATTCCTCGGGAGTAACGTAGAAAGTCATTTTGTGCAACAAACTATTACAATATACAATTTCTTGTACAGTATTCATTGATTACTCTTTTCAGTGATCTGTTGGTTACAGGGTAGTGATATTTCTAGATTTTACAAAGTGATATCAGTACAGTGTCAGTTATCACTCCTTGTACAACCAACTTCAAAATCTGATGAATGTATCTCTTGCATTCAATGTAACTGCTCTTACAGTTGCTATATCATACTTTTATATGATTGAGTACATATACAATGAAATGTAGCCACCTTCTATACAACTATAGTAAAAAGGTGCTCCATACTGCCACTCAGTGGGATTCCTCGGGAGTAGCGCAGAAAGTCATTTTGTGTAACAAACTATTACAATATACAATTTCTTGTATAGTATTCATTGATTACTCTTTTCATTGATCTGTTGGTTACAGGATTGTGATATTTCTAGCTTTTACAAAGTGATATCAGTGCAGTCTCAGTTATCACTCCTTGTACAACCAGCTTCACAATCTGATGAATGTATGTCTTGCATTCAATGTAAATGCTCTTACAGTTGAAATGTCATGCTTTTACATGATTGAGTACATATAGAATGAAATGAAGCCACCTTCTATACAGCTGGAGGAAAAAGGTGCTCCATACTGCCACTCAGTGGGATTCCTCGGGAGTAACACAGAAAATCATTTTGTGTAACAAACTATTACAATTTAAAATCCGATGCATTTCTTGTATAGTATTCATTGATTACTCTTCTGCAATCTCTTGGTTAGACAACAGTGAAATTTCTAGGTTTTACAAACTGATATCACTACAGTGTCAGTTATCACTCCTTGTACAACCAACTTCAATATCTGATGAATTTATCTCTTGCATTCAATGTAACTGCTCTTACAGTTGCTATATCATGCTTTTATATGGTTGAGTACATATACAATGAAATGAAGCCACCTTCTACACAACTATAGTAAGAAGGTGCTCCATACTGCCACTCAGTGGGATTCCTCGGGAGTAACGCAGAAAGTCATTTTGTGTAACAAACTATTTGAATATACAATTTCTTGTATAGTATTCATTGATTACTCTTTTCAATGATCTGTTGGATCCAGGATAATGATATTTCTAGGTTTTTCAAAGCGATATCAGTACAGTGTCAGTTATCACTCCTTGTACAACCAACTTCAAAATATGATGTATATATGTGTTGCATTCAATATTATTGCTCTTACAGTTGATATATCATGCTTTTGTATGGTTGAGTTCATATACAATGAAATGAAGCCACCTTCTCTATATCTTGAGAAAAAGGTGCCCCATACTGCCACTGAGTGGAATTCCTCGGGAGTAACGCCGAAAGTCATTTTTTGTAACAAAGTATTAAAATTTAAAATCCAATCTATTTCTTGTATTGTATTCATTGATTGCTCTTTTCTATGGTCTGTTGGCTAGATGACAGTGATATTTCTAGGTTTTACAAAGAGCTATCAATACAATATCAGTTATCACTCGTTGTTCAACCAACTTCAAAATATGATGTATATATGTGTTGCATTCAATATTATTGCTCTTACAGATGATATATCATGCTTTTGTATGGTTGAGTTCATATACAATGAAATGAAGCCACCTTTTCTATATTTTGAGAGAAAGGTGCCCCGTACTGCCACTCAGTGGAATTCCTCGGGAGTAACGCCAAAAGTCATTTTTTGTAACAAAGTATTACAATTTACAATCCAGTGTATCTCTTGTATTGTATTCATTGATTACTGTTTTCCATGATCTGTTCTTTACATGTATTTGATATTTCTAGGTTTTACAAAGTGATATCAATACAGTGTCAGTTATCACTCCTTGTATGCCAAACTTCAAAATCTGATGAATGTATGTCTTGCATTCAATGTTATTGCTCTTACAATTGATATATCATGCTTTTACATGGTTGAGTACATATACCATAAAATGAAGCCACCTTCTATATAGCTAGAGGGAAAAGGTGCCCCATACTGCCACTCAGTGGGATTCCTCGGGAGTAACGCCGAAAGTCATTTTTTGTAACAAACTATTACAGTTTATAATCCAATGTATTTCTTGTATTATATTCCTTGATTACTCTTGTCTATGATCTGTTGGTTAGATGACAGTGATATTTCTAGGTTTTACGAAGAGATATCAATACAATGTCAGTTATCACTCGTTGTACAACCAACGTCAAAATATGATGTATATATGTGTTTCATTCAATATTATTGCTCTTACACTTGATATGTCATGCTTTTGTATGGTTGAGTACATATACAATGAAATGAAGCCACCTTCTATATAGCTAGAGGAAAAAGGTGCCCCATACTGCCACTCAGTGGAATTCCTCGGGAGTAACGCCGAAAGTCATTTTTTATAACAAACTATTACAATTTACAATCCAATTTATTTCTTGTATTTTATTTATTGATTACTCTTTTCTATGATCTGTTGGTTACATGACTGTGATATTTGCAGGTTTTACAAAGAGATATCAATACAATGTCAGTTATCACTCCTTCTTCAACCAACTTGAAAATCTGATGAATGTATGTCTTGCATTCAATGTTATTGCTCTTACAGTTGATATATCATGCTTTTATATGGTTGAGTTCATATACAATGAAATGAAGCTACCTTCTAAACAGCCAGAGGAAAGACGTACCCCAGAATGTCGCTCAGTGGGATTCCTCGGGAGTAACGGCGAAATTAATTTTTTGTAAAAAACTATTACAAATTACAATCCAATGTATTTCTTGTATTGTATTGATTGATTACTCTTTTCTATAATCTGTTGGTACATGACAGTGAAATTTCTAGGTTTTACAAAAAGGTATCAATACAATGTAAGTTATCACTCCTTGTAGAACCAATTTCAAAATCAGATGTATATATGTGTTGTATTCAATGTTATTGCTCTTACAGTTGATATATCATGCTTTTATATGGTTGAGTTCATTTACAATGAAATGAAGCAACCTTCTGTATAGCTAGAGGAAAAAGGTACCCCAGAATACCGCTCAGTGGGATTCCTCGGGAGTCACGCCGAAAGTCATTTGTTATAACAAACTATTACAATTTACAATCTAATCTATTTCTTGTATTAATTGATTGCTCTTTTCTATGATCTGTTGGTTAGATGACAGTGATATTTCTAGGTTTTACAAAGAGCTATCAATACAATGTCAGTTATCACTCGTTGTACAACCAACTTCAAAATATGATGTATATATGTGTTGCATTCAATGTTATTGCTCTTACACTTGATATATCATGCTTTTGTATGGTTGAGTTCATATACAATGAAATGAAGCCACCTTCTCTATATCTTGAGAAAAAGGTGCCCCATACTGCCACTCAGTGGCATTCCTCGGGAGTAACGCCGAAAGTCATTTTTTGTAACAAACTATTACAATTTACAATCCAATGTATATCTTGTATTGTATTCATTGATTGCTCTTTTCTATGATCAGTTGGTTAGATGACAGTGATATTTCTAGGTTTTACAAAGAGATATCAATACAATGTCAGTTATCACTCGTTGTACAAACAGCTTCAAAATATGATGTATATATGTGTTGCATTCAATATTATTGCTCTTCCAGTTGATATATCATGCTTTTGTATGGTTGAGTTCATATACAATGAAATGAAGCCACCTTCTCTATATCTTGACAAAAAGGTGCCCCATACTGCCACTCAGTGGAATTCCTCGGGAGTAACGCCGAAAGTCATTTTTTGTAACAAAGGATTACAATTTACAATCCAACGTATTTCTTGGATTGTATTCATTGATTACTCTTTTCCATGATCTGTTCTTTACATGACAGTGATATTTCTAGGTTTTACAAAGTGATATCAATACAGTGTCAGTTATCACTCCTTGTACGACAAACTTCAAAATCTGATGAATGTATGTCTTGCATTCAATGTTATTGCTCTTACAATTGATATATCATGCTTTTGTATGGTTGATTTCATATACAATGAAATGAAGCCACCTTCTCTATATCTTGAGAAAAAGGTGCCCCATACTGCCACTCAGTGGAATTCCTCAGGAGTAACGCCGAAAGTCATTTTTTGTAACAAACGATTACAAATTACAATCCAATGTATTTCTTGGATTGTATTCATTGATTACTCTTTTCCATGATCTCTTCTTTACATGACAGTGAGATTTCTAGGTTTTAGAAAGTGATATCAATAAAGTGTCAGTTATCACTCCTTGTAAGACAAACTTCAAACTCTGATGAATGTAAGTCTTGCATTCAATGTTATTGCCCTTACAGTTGATATATCATGCTTTTATATGGTTGAGTACATATACAATGAAATGAAGCCACCTTCTATATAGCTAGAGTAAAAAGGTGCCCCATACTGCCACTCAGTGGGATTCCTCGGGAGTAACGCTGAAAGTCATTTTTTCTAACAATTATTACAATTTACAATCCAATCTATTTCTTGTTTTTTACTGATTGCTTACTCTTTTCTATGATCTGTTGGTTAGAAGACAGTGATATTTCTAGGTTTTACAAAGAGATATCAATACAATGTCAGTTATCACTTTCTCCTCTAGCTGTATAGAAGGTGGCTTCATTTCATTGTATATGTACTCAATCATGTGAAAGCATGATATATCAACTGTAAGAGCAATTACATTGAATGCCAGAGATACATTCATCAGATTTTGAAGTTGGTTGGACAAGGAGTGATACCTGACACTGTACTGATATCACTTTGTAAAACCTAGAAATATCACTGTTGTCTAACCAAGAGTTCACAGAAGAGTAATCAATGAATACTATACAAGAAATACATTGGATTGTAAATTGTAATAGTTTGTTACACAAAATGTCTTTCTGTGTTACTCCCGAGGAATCCCACTGAGTGGCAGTATGGAGCACCTTTTTACTATAGTTGTATAGAAGGTGGCTTCATTTCATTATATATGTACTCATTCATATAAAAGCATGATATATCCACTGTAAGAGCAATTACATTGAATGCCAGAGATACAGTCATCAGATTTTGAAGTTGGTTGTACAAGGAGTGATAACTGGCACTGTACTGATATCACTTTGTAAAACCTAGAAATATCACTATCCTGTAACCAACAAATCATTGAAAAGAGTAATCAATGAATACTATACAAGAAATACATTGGACTTTAAATTGTAATAGTTTGTTACACAAAATGACTTTCTCTTTTACTCCCGAGGAATCCCACTGAGTGGCAGTATGGAATATCTTTTTCCTCTAGCTGTATAGAAGGTGGCTTCATTTCATTGTATATGTACTTTACCATAGAAAAGCAAGATATATCAAATGTAAGAGCAATTACATTGAATGCAAGACATACATTCATCAGATTTGAAGTTGGTTGTACAAGGAGTGATAACTGACACTGTACTGATATCACTTTGTAAAACCTAGAAATATCACTATCCTGGAACCAACAGATCACTGAAAAGAGTAATCAATGAATACTATACAAAAAATTGTGTATTGTAATACTTTGTTACACAAAATGACTTTCTGCGTTACTCCCGAGGAATCCCACTGAGTGGCAGTATGGAGCACCTTTTTACTATAGTTGTATAGAAGGTGGCTTCATTTCATTGTATATGTACTCAACGATATAAAAGCGTGATATAGCAACTGTAAGAGCAGTTACATTGAATGCAAGAGATACATTCATCAGATTTGAAGTTGGTTGTAAAAGGAGTGATAACTGACACTGTATTGAAATCACTTTGTAAAACATAGAAATTTCAGTTTTGTCTAACCAAGAGATCACAGAAGAGTAATCAATAAATACTATACAAGGAATACATTGGATTGTAAATTGTAATAGTTTGTTACACAAAATGACTTTCTGCGTTACTCCCGAGGAATCCCACTGAGTGGCAGTATGGAGCACCTTTTTAATATAGTTGTATAGAAGGTGGCTTCATTTCATTGTATATGTACTCAACCATATAAAACCATGATAAAGAAACTGTAAGAGCAGTTACATTGAATTCAAGAGATATATTCAACAGATTTTAAAGTTGGTTGTACAAGGAGTGATAACTGACACTGTATTAATATCACTTTGTAAAACGTAGAAATTTCACTGTTGTCTAACCAAAAGATCGCAGAAGAGTAATCAATGAATACTATACAAGAAATACATTGGATTGTAAATTGTAATAGCTTGTTACACAAAATGATTTTCTGTGTTACTCCCAAGGAATCCCACTGAGTGGCAGTATGGAGAACCATTTTCCTCAAGCTGTATAGAAGGTAACTCATTTCATTGTATATGTACTCAACCATATAAAAGCATGATATCGCAACTGTAAGAGCAGTTCCATTAAATGCAAGACATACATTCATCAGATTTTGAAGTTGGTTGTACAAGGAGTGATAACTGACACTGTATTGATATGACTTTGTAAAACCTAGAAATTTCACTGTTGTCTAACCAAGAGATCACAGTAGAGTAATCAATGAATACTATACAAGAAATACATTGGATTTTAAATTGTAATAGTTTGTTAAACAAAATGATTTTCTGTGTTACTCCCGAGGAATCCCACTGAGTGGTAGTATGGAGCACCTTTTTCCTCTAGCTGTATAGAAGGTGGCTTCATTTTATTGTATATGTACTCAATCATGTAACAGCATGTTATATCAACTGTAAGAGCAATTACATTGAATGCAAGACATACATTCATCAGATTTTGAAGTTGGTTGCACAAGGAGTGATAACTGACACTGTACTGATATCACTTTGTAAAACGTAGAAATTTCACTGTTGTCTAACCAAGAGATCACAGAAGAGTAATCAATGAATACTATACAAGAAATACATTGGATTGTAAATTGTAATAGTTTGTTACACAAAATGACTTTCTGCGTTACTCCCGAGGAATCCCACTGAGTGGCAGTATGGAGCACCTGTTTAATATAGTTGTATAGAAGGTGGCTTCATTTCTTTGTATATGTACTCAATCATGTAAAAGCATGATATATCAACTGTAAGAGCAATTACATTGAATCCCAGAGATACATTCATCAGATTGTGAAGTCGGTTGTACAAGGAGTGATAACTGACACTGTACTGATATCACTTTGTAAAACATAGAAATATCACTATCCTGGAACCAACAGATCATTGAAAAGAGTAATAAATGAATACTATACAAGAAATTATATATTGTAATAGTTTGTTGCACAAAATGACTTTCTGTGTTACTCCCGAGGAATCCGATTGAGTGGCAGTATGGAGCACCTTTTTAGTATAGTTGTATAGAAGTTGGCTTCATTTCATTCTATATATACTCAATCATGTAAAAGCATGACATATCAACTGTAAGAGCATTTACATTGAATGCAAGAGATACATTCATCAGATTTTGAAGTTGGTTGTACAAGCAGTGATAACTGACACTGTACTGATATCACTTTGTAAAACCTAGAAATATCACTGTTGTCTAACCAAGAGATCACAGAAGAGTAATCAATGAATACTATACAAGAATTACATTGGAATTAAATTGTAATAGTTTGTTACACAAAATGATTTTCTGTGTTACTCCTGAGGAATCCCACTGAGTGGCAGTATGGTGCACCTTTTTCCTCTATCGGTATAGAAGGTGGCTTCATTTCATTGTATATGTACTCAATTATGTAAAAGCATGATATATCAACTGTAAGAGCAATTACATTGAATGCAAGACATACATTCATCAGATTTGAAGTTGATTGTACAAGGAGTGATAACTGACACTGTAGTGATATCACTTTGTAAAACCTAGAAATATCACTTTCATGGAACCAACAGATCATTGAAAAGAGTAATCAATGAATACTATACAAGAAATTGTTTATTGTAATAGTTTGGTACACAAAATGACTTTCTGCGTTACTCCCGAAGAATCCCACTGAGTGGCAGTATGGAGCACCTTTTTACTATAGTTGTATAGAAGTTGGCTTCATTTCATTGTATATGTACTCAATCATGAAAAAGCTTGACATATCAACTGTAAGAGCAATTACATTGAATTCAAGAGATACATTCATCAGATTTTGAAGTTGGTTGTACAAGGAGTGATAACTGACACTGTACTGATATGACTTTGTAAAATCTAGAAATATCACTATCCTGTAACCAAGAGATCACTGAAATGAGTAATCAATGAATATTATAAAAGAAATTGTATATTGTAATAGTTTGTTACACAAAATGACTTTCTGCGTTACTCCCGAGGAATCCCACTGAGTGGCAGTATGGAGAACCTTTTTACTATAGTTGTATAGAAGGTGGCTTCATTTCATTGTATATGTACTCAATCATGTAAAAGCATTATATATCAACTGTAAGAGCAATTACATTGAATGCCAGAGATACATTCATCAGATTTTGAAGTCAGTTGTACAAGGAGTGATAACTGACACTGTTCTGATATCACTTTGTAAAACCAAGAAATATCACTATCCTGGAACCATCAGATCATTGAAAAGAGTAATGAATGAATACTATTCAAGAAATTGTATATTGTAATAGTTTGTTACACAAAATGACTTTCTGCGTTACTCCCGAGGAATCCCACTGAGTGGCAGTATGGAGCACCTTTTTCCTCCAGCTGTATAGAAGGTGGCTTCATTTCATTGTATATGTACTCAACCATATAAAAGGATGATATAGGAACTGTAAGAGCAGTTACATTGAATGCAAGAGATAAATTCATCAGATATTCAAGTTGGTTGTACAAGGAGTGATAACTGACACTGTACTGATATCACTTTGTAAAACCTTGAAATATCACTGTTGTCTAACCAAGAGATCACAGAAGAGTAATCAATGAATACTATACAAGAATTACATTGGAATTAAATTGTAATAGTTTGTTACACAAAATGATTTTCTGTGTTACTCCTGAGGAATCCCACTGAGTGGCAGTATGGTGCACCTTTTTCCTCTATCGGTATGGAAGGTGGCTTCATTTCATTGTATATGTACTCAATTATGTAAAAGCATGATATATCAACTGTAAGAGCAATTACATTGAATGCAAGACATACATTCATCAGATTTGAAGTTGATTGTACAAGGAGTGATAACTGACACTGTAGTGATATCACTTTGTAAAACCTAGAAATATCACTTTCATGGAACCAACAGATCATTGAAAAGAGTAATCAATGAATACTATACAAGAAATTGTTTATTGTAATAGTTTGGTACACAAAATGACTTTCTGCGTTACTCCCGAGGAATCCCACTGAGTGGCAGTATGGAGCACCTTTTTACTATAGTTGTATAGAAGTTGGCTTCATTTCATTGTATTTGTACTCAATCATGTAAAAGCATGACATGTCAACTGTAAGAGCAATTACATTGAATGCAAGAGATACATTCATCAGATTTTGAAGTTGGTTGTACAAGGAGTGATAACTGACACTGTACTGATATCACTTTGTAATATCTAGAAATATCACTATCCTGTAACCAACAGATCACTGAAAAGAGTAATGAATGAATACTATAAAACAAATTGTATATTGTAATAGTTTGTTATACAAAATGACTTTCTGCGTTACTCCCGAGGAATCCCACTGAGTGGCACCTTTTTACTATAGTTGTATAGAAGTTGGCTTCATTTCATTGTATATGTACTCAATCATGTAAAAGCATGACATATCAAGTGTAGGAGCAATTACATTGAATGCCAGAGATACATTCATCGGATTTTGAAGTTGGTTGTACAAGGAGTGATAACTGACACTGTACTAATATCACTTTGTAAAACCCAGAAATATCACTATCCTGTAACTAACAGATCATTGAAAAGAGTAATCAATGAATACTATACAAGAAATTGTATATTGTAATAGTTTGTTGCACAAAATGACTATCTGCATTACTCCCGAAGAATCCCACTGAGTCGCAATATGGAGCACCTTTTAACTATAGTTGTATAGAAGGTGGCTTCATTTAATTGTATATGTACTCAATCATGTAACAGCATGTTATATCAACTGTAAGAGCAAATACATTGAATGCCAGAGATACATTCATCACATTTTGAAGTTGGTTGTACAAGGAGTGATAACTCACACTGCACTGATATCACTTTGTAAAACCCAGAAATATCACTATCCTGTAACTAACAGATCATTGAAAAGAGTAATCAATGAATACTATACAAGAAATTGTATATTGTAATAGTTTGTTGCACAAAATGACTTTCTGCATTACTCCCGAAGAATCCCACTGAGTCGCAGTATGGAGCACCTTTTTACTATAGTTGTATAGAAGGTGGCTTCATTTCATTGTATATGTACACAACCATATAGAAGTATGATATAGCAACTGTAAGAGCAGTTACATTGAATGCCAGAGATACATTCATCAGATTTTGAAGTTGGTTGTACAAGGAGTGATAACTTACTCTGTACTGATATCACTTTGTAAAACCTAGAAATATCATTATCCTGGAACCAACAGATCATTGAAAAGAGTAATGAATGAATACTATTCAAGAAATTTTATATTGTAATAGTTTGCTACACAAAATGACTTTCTGCGTTACTCCTGAGGAATCCCACTGAGTGGCAGTATGGAGCACCTTTTTCCTCCAGCTGTATAGAAGGTGGCTTCATTTCATTGTATATGTACTCAACCATATAAAAGGATGATATAGGAACTGTAAGAGCAGTTACATTGAATGCAAGAGATAAATTCATCAGATATTCAAGTTGGTTGTACAAGGAGTGATAACTGACACTGTACTGATATCACTTTGTAAAACCTTGAAATATCACTGTTGTCTAACCAAGAGATCACAGAAGAGTAATCAATGAATACTATACAAGAATTACATTGGAATTAAATTGTAATAGTTTGTTACACAAAATGATTTTCTGTGTTACTCCTGAGGAATCCCACTGAGTGGCAGTATGGTGCACCTTTTTCCTCTATCGGTATAGAAGGTGGCTTCATTTCATTGTATATGTACTCAATTATGTAAAAGCATGATATATCAACTGTAAGAGCAATTACATTGAATGCAAGACATACATTCATCAGATTTGAAGTTGATTGTACAAGGAGTGATAACTGACACTGTAGTGATATCACTTTGTAAAACCTAGAAATATCACTTTCATGGAACCAACAGATCACTGAAAAGAGTAATCAATGAATACTATACAAGAAATTGTTTATTGTAATAGTTTGGTACACAAAATGACTTTTTGCGTTACTCCCGAAGAATCCCACTGAGTGGCAGTATGGAGCACCTTTTTACTATAGTTGTATAGAAGTTGGCTTCATTTCATTGTATATGTACTCAATCATGTAAAAGCATGACATATCAACTGTAAGAGCAATTACATTGAATGCAAGAGATACATTCATCAGATTTTGAAGTTGGTTGTACAAGGAGTGATAACTGACACTGTACTGATATCACTTTGTAAAATCTAGAAATATCACTATCCTGTAACCAAGAGATCACTGAAAAGAGTAATGAATGAATACTATAAAACAAATTGTATATTGTAATAGTTTGTTATACAAAATGACTTTCTGCGTTACTCCCGAGGAATCCCACTGAGTGGCACCTTTTTACTATAGTTGTATAGAAGTTGGCTTCATTTCATTGTATATGTACTCAATCATGTAAAAGCATGACATATCAAGTGTAGGAGCAATTACATTGAATGCCAGAGATACATTCATCGGATTTTGAAGTTGTTTGTACATGGAGTGATAACTGACACTGTACTGATATCACTTTGTAAAACATAGAAATATCACTATCCTGGAACCAACAGATCATTGAAAAGAGTAATAAATGAATACTATACAAGAAATTATATATTGTAATAGTTTGTTGCACAAAATGACTTTCTGTGTTACTCCCGAGGAATCCGATTGAGTGGCAGTATGGAGCACCTTTTTAGTATAGTTGTATAGAAGTTGGCTTCATTTCATTCTATATATACTCAATCATGTAAAAGCATGACATATCAACTGTAAGAGCATTTACATTGAATGCAAGAGATACATTCATCAGATTTTGAAGTTGGTTGTACAAGCAGTGATAACTGACACTGTACTGATATCACTTTGTAAAACCTAGAAATATCACTGTTGTCTAACCAAGAGATCACAGAAGAGTAATCAATGAATACTATACAAGAATTACATTGGAATTAAATTGTAATAGTTTGTTACACAAAATGATTTTCTGTGTTACTCGTGAGGAATCCCACTGAGTGGCAGTATGGTGCACCTTTTTCCTCTATCGGTATAGAAGGTGGCTTCATTTCATTGTATATGTACTCAATTATGTAAAAGCATGATATATCAACTGTAAGAGCAATTACATTGAATGCAAGACATACATTCATCAGATTTGAAGTTGATTGTACAAGGAGTGATAACTGACACTGTAGTGATATCACTTTGTAAAACCTAGAAATATCACTTTCATGGAACCAACAGATCATTGAAAAGAGTAATCAATGAATACTATACAAGAAATTGTTTATTGTAATAGTTTGGTACACAAAATGACTTTCTGCGTTACTCCCGAAGAATCCCACTGAGTGGCAGTATGGAGCACCTTTTTACTATAGTTGTATAGAAGTTGGCTTCATTTCATTGTATATGTACTCAATCATGAAAAAGCTTGACATATCAACTGTAAGAGCAATTACATTGAATTCAAGAGATACATTCATCAGATTTTGAAGTTGGTTGTACAAGGAGTGATAACTGACACTGTACTGATATGACTTTGTAAAATCTAGAAATATCACTATCCTGTAACCAAGAGATCACTGAAATGAGTAATCAATGAATATTATAAAAGAAATTGTATATTGTAATAGTTTGTTACACAAAATGACTTTCTGCGTTACTCCCGAGGAATCCCACTGAGTGGCAGTATGGAGAACCTTTTTACTATAGTTGTATAGAAGGTGGCTTCATTTCATTGTATATGTACTCAATCATGTAAAAGCATTATATATCAACTGTAAGAGCAATTACATTGAATGCCAGAGATACATTCATCAGATTTTGAAGTCAGTTGTACAAGGAGTGATAACTGACACTGTTCTGATATCACTTTGTAAAACCAAGAAATATCACTATCCTGGAACCATCAGATCATTGAAAAGAGTAATGAATGAATACTATTCAAGAAATTGTATATTGTAATAGTTTGTTACACAAAATGACTTTCTGCGTTACTCCCGAGGAATCCCACTGAGTGGCAGTATGGAGCACCTTTTTCCTCCAGCTGTATAGAAGGTGGCTTCATTTCATTGTATATGTACTCAACCATATAAAAGGATGATATAGGAACTGTAAGAGCAGTTACATTGAATGCAAGAGATAAATTCATCAGATATTCAAGTTGGTTGTACAAGGAGTGATAACTGACACTGTACTGATATCACTTTGTAAAACCTTGAAATATCACTGTTGTCTAACCAAGAGATCACAGAAGAGTAATCAATGAATACTATACAAGAATTACATTGGAATTAAATTGTAATAGTTTGTTACACAAAATGATTTTCTGTGTTACTCCTGAGGAATCCCACTGAGTGGCAGTATGGTGCACCTTTTTCCTCTATCGGTATGGAAGGTGGCTTCATTTCATTGTATATGTACTCAATTATGTAAAAGCATGATATATCAACTGTAAGAGCAATTACATTGAATGCAAGACATACATTCATCAGATTTGAAGTTGATTGTACAAGGAGTGATAACTGACACTGTAGTGATATCACTTTGTAAAACCTAGAAATATCACTTTCATGGAACCAACAGATCATTGAAAAGAGTAATCAATGAATACTATACAAGAAATTGTTTATTGTAATAGTTTGGTACACAAAATGACTTTCTGCGTTACTCCCGAGGAATCCCACTGAGTGGCAGTATGGAGCACCTTTTTACTATAGTTGTATAGAAGTTGGCTTCATTTCATTGTATTTGTACTCAATCATGTAAAAGCATGACATGTCAACTGTAAGAGCAATTACATTGAATGCAAGAGATACATTCATCAGATTTTGAAGTTGGTTGTACAAGGAGTGATAACTGACACTGTACTGATATCACTTTGTAAAATCTAGAAATATCACTATCCTGTAACCAACAGATCACTGAAAAGAGTAATGAATGAATACTATAAAACAAATTGTATATTGTAATAGTTTGTTATACAAAATGACTTTCTGCGTTACTCCCGAGGAATCCCACTGAGTGGCACCTTTTTACTATAGTTGTATAGAAGTTGGCTTCATTTCATTGTATATGTACTCAATCATGTAAAAGCATGACATATCAAGTGTAGGAGCAATTACATTGAATGCCAGAGATACATTCATCGGATTTTGAAGTTGGTTGTACAAGGAGTGATAACTGACACTGTACTAATATCACTTTGTAAAACCCAGAAATATCACTATCCTGTAACTAACAGATCATTGAAAAGAGTAATCAATGAATACTATACAAGAAATTGTATATTGTAATAGTTTGTTGCACAAAATGACTTTCTGCATTACTCCCGAAGAATCCCACTGAGTCGCAATATGGAGCACCTTTTAACTATAGTTGTATAGAAGGTGGCTTCATTTAATTGTATATGTACTCAATCATGTAACAGCATGTTATATCAACTGTAAGAGCAAATACATTGAATGCCAGAGATACATTCATCACATTTTGAAGTTGGTTGTACAAGGAGTGATAACTCACACTGCACTGATATCACTTTGTAAAACCCAGAAATATCACTATCCTGTAACTAACAGATCATTGAAAAGAGTAATCAATGAATACTATACAAGAAATTGTATATTGTAATAGTTTGTTGCACAAAATGACTTTCTGCATTACTCCCGAAGAATCCCACTGAGTCGCAGTATGGAGCACCTTTTTACTATAGTTGTATAGAAGGTGGCTTCATTTCATTGTATATGTACACAACCATATAGAAGTATGATATAGCAACTGTAAGAGCAGTTACATTGAATGCCAGAGATACATTCATCAGATTTTGAAGTTGGTTGTACAAGGAGTGATAACTTACTCTGTACTGATATCACTTTGTAAAACCTAGAAATATCATTATCCTGGAACCAACAGATCATTGAAAAGAGTAATGAATGAATACTATTCAAGAAATTTTATATTGTAATAGTTTGTTACACAAAATGACTTTCTGCGTTACTCCTGAGGAATCCCACTGAGTGGCAGTATGGAGCACCTTTTTCCTCCAGCTGTATAGAAGGTGGCTTCATTTCATTGTATATGTACTCAACCATATAAAAGGATGATATAGGAACTGTAAGAGCAGTTACATTGAATGCAAGAGATAAATTCATCAGATATTCAAGTTGGTTGTACAAGGAGTGATAACTGACACTGTACTGATATCACTTTGTAAAACCTTGAAATATCACTGTTGTCTAACCAAGAGATCACAGAAGAGTAATCAATGAATACTATACAAGAATTACATTGGAATTAAATTGTAATAGTTTGTTACACAAAATGATTTTCTGTGTTACTCCTGAGGAATCCCACTGAGTGGCAGTATGGTGCACCTTTTTCCTCTATCGGTATAGAAGGTGGCTTCATTTCATTGTATATGTACTCAATTATGTAAAAGCATGATATATCAACTGTAAGAGCAATTACATTGAATGCAAGACATACATTCATCAGATTTGAAGTTGATTGTACAAGGAGTGATAACTGACACTGTAGTGATATCACTTTGTAAAACCTAGAAATATCACTTTCATGGAACCAACAGATCACTGAAAAGAGTAATCAATGAATACTATACAAGAAATTGTTTATTGTAATAGTTTGGTACACAAAATGACTTTTTGCGTTACTCCCGAAGAATCCCACTGAGTGGCAGTATGGAGCACCTTTTTACTATAGTTGTATAGAAGTTGGCTTCATTTCATTGTATATGTACTCAATCATGTAAAAGCATGACATATCAACTGTAAGAGCAATTACATTGAATGCAAGAGATACATTCATCAGATTTTGAAGTTGGTTGTACAAGGAGTGATAACTGACACTGTACTGATATCACTTTGTAAAATCTAGAAATATCACTATCCTGTAACCAAGAGATCACTGAAAAGAGTAATGAATGAATACTATAAAACAAATTGTATATTGTAATAGTTTGTTATACAAAATGACTTTCTGCGTTACTCCCGAGGAATCCCACTGAGTGGCACCTTTTTACTATAGTTGTATAGAAGTTGGCTTCATTTCATTGTATATGTACTCAATCATGTAAAAGCATGACATATCAAGTGTAGGAGCAATTACATTGAATGCCAGAGATACATTCATCGGATTTTGAAGTTGGTTGTACAAGGAGTGATAACTGACACTGTACTAATATCACTTTGTAAAACCCAGAAATATCACTATCCTGTAACTAACAGATCATTGAAAAGAGTAATCAATGAATACTATACAAGAAATTGTATATTGTAATAGTTTGTTGCACAAAATGACTTTCTGCATTACTCCCGAAGAATCCCACTGAGTCGCAGTATGGAGCACCTTTTAACTATAGTTGTATAGAAGGTGGCTTCATTTAATTGTATATGTACTCAATCATTTAACAGCATGTTATATCAACTGTAAGAGCAAATACATTGAATGCCAGAGATACATTCATCACATTTTGAAGTTGGTTGTACAAGGAGTGATAACTCACACTGCACTGATATCACTTTGTAAAACCCAGAAATATCACTATCCTGTAACTAACAGATCATTGAAAAGAGTAATCAATGAATACTATACAAGAAATTGTATATTGTAATAGTTTGTTGCACAAAATGACTTTCTGCATTACTCCCGAAGAATCCCACTGAGTCGCAGTATGGAGCACCTTTTTACTATAGTTGTATAGAAGGTGGCTTCATTTCATTGTATATGTACACAACCATATAGAAGTATGATATAGCAACTGTAAGAGCAGTTACATTGAATGCCAGAGATACATTCATCAGATTTTGAAGTTGGTTGTACAAGGAGTGATAACTTACTCTGTACTGATATCACTTTGTAAAACCTAGAAATATCATTATCCTGGAACCAACAGATCATTGAAAAGAGTAATGAATGAATACTATTCAAGAAATTGTATATTGTAATAGTTTGTTACACAAAATGACTTTCTGCGTTACTCCTGAGGAATCCCACTGAGTGGCAGTATGGAGCACCTTTTTCCTCCAGCTGTATAGAAGGTGGCTTCATTTCATTGTATATGTACTCAACCATATAAAAGGATGATATAGGAACTGTAGGAGCAGTTACATTGAATGCAAGAGATAAATTCATCAGATATTCAAGTTGGTTGTACAAGGAGTGATAACTGACACTGTACTGATATCACTTTGTAAAACCTTGAAATATCACTGTTGTCTAACCAAGAGATCACAGAAGAGTAATAAATGAATACTATACAAGAATTACATTGGAATTAAATTGTAATAGTTTGTTACACAAAATGATTTTCTGTGTTACTCCTGAGGAATCCCACTGAGTGGCAGTATGGTGCACCTTTTTCCTCTATCGGTATAGAAGGTGGCTTCATTTCATTGTATATGTACTCAATTATGTAAAAGGATGATATATCAACTGTAAGAGCAATTACATTGAATGCAAGACATACATTCATCAGATTTGAAGTTGATTGTACAAGGAGTGATAACTGACACTGTAGTGATATCACTTTGTAAAACCTAGAAATATCACTTTCATGGAACCAACAGATCATTGAAAAGAGTAATCAATGAATACTATACAAGAAATTGTTTATTGTAATAGTTTGGTACACAAAATGACTTTTTGCGTTACTCCCGAAGAATCCCACTGAGTGGCAGTATGGAGCACCTTTTTACTATAGTTGTATAGAAGTTGGCTTCATTTCATTGTATATGTACTCAATCATGTCAAAGCATGACATATCAACTGTAAGAGCAATTACATAGAATGCAAGAGATACATTCATCAGATTTTGAAGTTGTTTGTAAAAGGAGTGATAACTGACACTGTACTGATATGACTTTGTAAAATCTAGAAATATCACTATCCTGTAACCAAGAGATCACTAAAATGAGTAATCAATGAATATTATAAAAGAAATTGTATATTGTAATAGTTTGTTACACAAAATGACTTTCTGCGTTACTCCCGAGGAATCCCACTGAGTGGCAGTATGGAGAACCTTTTTACTATAGTTGTATAGAAGGTGGCTTCATTTCATTGTATATGTACTCAATCATGTAAAAGCATTATATATCAACTGTAAGAGCAATTACATTGAATGCCAGAGATACATTCATCAGATTTTGAAGTCAGTTGTACAAGGAGTGATAACTGACACTGTTCTGATATCACTTTGTAAAACCAAGAAATATCACTATCCTGGAACCATCAGATCATTGAAAAGAGTAATGAATGAATACTATTCAAGAAATTGTATATTGTAATAGTTTGTTACACAAAATGACTTTCTGCGTTACTCCCGAGGAATCCCACTGAGTGGCAGTATGGAGAACCTCTTTACTATAGTTGTATAGAAGGTGGCTTCATTTCATTGTATATGTACTCAATCATGTAAAAGCATGATATATCAACTGTAAGAGCAATTACATTGAATGCCAGAGATACATTCATCAGATTTTGAAGTCAGTTGTACAAGGAGTGATAACTGACACTGTACTGATATGACTTTGTAAAACCCAGAAATATCACTATCCTGTAACTAACAGATCATTGAAAAGAGTAATCAATGAATACTATACAAGAAATTGTATATTGTTATAGTTTGTTACACAAAATGACTTTATGCGTTACTCCCGAGGAATCCCACTGAGTGGCAGTATGGAGCACCTTTTTACTATACTTGTATAGAAGGTGGCTTCATTTCATTGTATATGTACTCAGTCATGTAACAGCATGTTATATCAACTGTAAGAGCAAATACATTGAATGCAAGACATACCTTCATCAGATTGTGAAGCTGGTTGTACAAGGAGTGGTAACTGACACTGCACTGATATCACTTTCTAAAACCTAGAAATATCACTATCCTGTAACCAACAGATCAATGAAAATAGTAATCAATGAACACTATACAAGAAATTGTATATTGTAATAGTTTGTTACACAAAATGGCTTTCTGCGCTACTCCCGAGGAATCCCACTGAGTGGCAGTATGGAGAACCTTTTTACTATAGTTGTATAGAAGGTGGCTTCATTTCATTGTAGATGTGCTCAACCATATAAAAGTATGATATAGCAACTGTAAGAGCAGTTACATTGAATGCAAGAGATACATTCATCAGATTTTGAAGTTGGTTGTACAAGGAGTGATAACTGACACTGTATTGATATGACTTTGTAAAACCTAGAAATTTCACTGTTGTTTAACCAAGAGATCGCAGAAGAGTAATCAATGAATACTATACAAGAATTACATTGGATTTAAATTGTAATAGTTAGTTACACAAAATGATTTTCTGTGTTACTCCCGAGGAATCCCACTGAGTGGCAGTATGGAGCACCTTTTTCCTCTAGCGGTATAGAAGGTGGCTTCATTTCATTCTATATGTACTCAATTATGTAAAAGCATGATATATCAACTGTAAGAGCAATTACATTGAATGCAAGACATATATTCATCAGATTTGAAGTTGATTGTACAAGGAGTGATAACTGACACTATAGTGATATCACTTTGTAAAACCTAGAAATATCACTTTCGTGGAACCAACAGATCATTGAAAAGAGTAATCAATGAATACTATACAAGAAATTGTTCATTATAATAGTTTGGTACACAAAATGACTTTCTGCGTTACTCCCGAGGAATCCCACTGAGTGGCAGTATGGAGCACCTTTTTACTATAGTTGTATAGAAGGTGGCTTCATTTCATTGTATATGTACTCAATCATGTAAAAGCATGACATATCAACTGTAAGAGCCATTACATTGAATGCCAGAGATACATTCATTAGATTTTGAAGTCGGTTGTACTAGGAGTGATAACTGACACTGTTCTGATATCACTTTGTAAAACCTAGAAATATCACTATCCTGGAACCATCAGATCATTGAAAAGAGTAATGAATGAATACTATTCAAGAAATTGTATATTGTAATAGTTTGTTACACAAAATGACTTTCTGTGTTACTCCCGAGGAATCCCACTGAGTGGCAGTATGGAGCACCTTTTTACTATAGTTGTATAGAAGGTGGCTTCATTTCATTGTACATGTACTCAACCATATAAAAGCATGATATAGCAACTGTAAGAGCAGTTACATTGAATGCAAGAGATAAATTCATCAGATATTGAACTTGGTTGTACAAGGAGTGATAACTGACAGTGTATTGATATCACTTTGTAAAACCTAGAAATTTCATTGTTGTCTAACCAAGAGATCGCGGAAGAGTAATCAATGAATACTATACAAGAAATACATTGGATTGTAAATTGTAATAGTTTGTTACACAAAATTATTTTCTGTGTTACTCCCGAGGAATCCCACTGAGTGGCAGTATGGAGCACCTTTTTCCTCCAGCTGTATAGAAGGTGGCTTCATTTCTTTGTATATGTACTCAATCATGTAACAGCATGTTATATCACCTATAAGAGCAGTTACATTGAATGCAAGACATACATTCATCAGATTGTGAAGTTGGTTGTACAAGGAGTGATACCTGACACTGTACTGATATCAGTTTGTAAAACCTAGAAATTTCACTGTTGTCTAACCAAGAGATCACAGAAGAGTAATCAATGAATACTATACAAGAAATACATTGGATTGTAAATTGTAATAGTTTGTTACACAAAATGACTTTCTGCGTTACTCCCGAGGAATCCCACTGAGTGGCAGTATGGAGCACCTTTTTAATATAGTTGTATAGAAGGTGGCTTCATTTCTTTGTATATGTACTCAATCATGTATAAGCATGATATATCAACTGTAAGAGCAATTGCATTGAATCCCAGAGATACATTCATCAGATTTTGAAGTCGGTTGTACAAGGAGTGATAACTGACACTCTACTGATTTCACTCTGTAAAACCCAGAAATATCACTATCCTGTAACTAACAGATCATTGAAAAGAGTAATCAATGAATATTATACAAGAAATTATATATTGTAATAGTTTGTTGCACAAAATGACTTTCTGCATTACTCCCGAGGAATGCCACTGAGTTGCAGTATGGAGAACCTTTTTACTATAGTTGTATAGAAGTTGGCTTCATTTCTTTGTATATGTACTCAACCATATAAAAGCATGATATAGCAACTGTAAGAGCAGTTACATTGAATGCAAGAGATAAATTCATCAGATATTCAATTTGGTTGTACAAGGAATGATAACCGACACTGTATTGATATCACTTTGTAAAACGTTGAAATTTCACTATTATCTAACGAAGAGATCACAGAAGAGTAATCAATGAATACTATAAAAGAAATACTTTGGATTGTAAATTGTAATAGTTTGTTACACAAAATGACTTTCTGCGTTACTCCCGAGGAATCCCACTGAGTGGCAGTATGGAGCACCTTTTTACTATAGTTGTATAGAAGGTGGCTTTATTTCTTTGTATATCTACTCAATCATATAAAAGCATGATATATCAACTGTAAGAGCAATTACATTGAATCCCAGAGATACATTCATCAGATTGTGAAGTTGGTTGTACAAGGAGTGATAACTGACACTGTCCTGATATCACTTTGTAAAACCCAGAAATATCACTATCCTGTAACTAACAGATCACTGAAAAGAGTAATCATTGAATACTATAGAAGAAATTCTATATTGTAATAGTTTGTTACACAAAATGACTTTCTGCCTTACTCCCGAGGAATCCCATTGAGTGGCAGTATGGAGCACCTTTTTACTATAGTTGTATAGAAGTTGGCTTCATTTCATTGTATATGTACTCAATCATGTAACAGCATGTTATATCAACTGTAAGAGCAATTACATTGAATGCAAGACATACATTCATCAGATTGTGATGCTGGTTGTACAAGGATTGCTAACTGACACTGTAATGATATGACTTTGTAAAACCCAAAAATATCACTATCCTGTAACTAACAGATCATTGAAAAGAGTAATCAGTGAATAGTATACAAGAAATTGTATATTGTAATAGTTTGTTACACAAAATGACTTTCTGCGTTACTCCCGAGGAATCCCACTGAGTGGCAGTATGGAGCACCTTTTTACTATAGTTGTATAGAAGTTGGCTTCATTTCATTGTATGTGTACTCAATCATGTAAAAGATTGACATATCAACTGTAAGAGCAATTACATTGAATGCAAGAGATACATTCATCAGATTTTGAAGTTGGTTGTACAAGGAGTGATAACTGACACTGTACTGATATCACTTTGTAAAATCTAGAAATATCACTATCCTGTAACCAACAGATCACTGAAAAGAGTAATGAATGAATACTATAAAACAAATTGTATATTGTAATAGTTTGTTATACAAAATGACTTTCTGCGTTACTCCCGAGGAATCCCACTGAGTGGCAGTATGGAGCACCTTTTTACTATAGTTGTATAGAAGTTGGCTTCATTTCATTGTATGTGTACTCAATCATGTAAACGATTGACATATCAACTGTAAGAGCAATTACATTGAATGCAAGAGATACATTCATCAGATTTTGAAGTTGGTTGTACAAGGAGTGATAACTGACACTGTACTGATATCACTTTGTAAAATCTAGAAATATCACTATCCTGTAACCAACAGATCACTGAAAAGAGTAATGAATGAATACTATAAAACAAATTGTATATTGTAATAGTTTGTTATACAAAATGACTTTCTGCGTTACTCCCGAGGAATCCCACTGAGTGGCACCTTTTTACTATAGTTGTATAGAAGTTGGCTTCATTTCATTGTATATGTACTCAATCATGTAAAAGCATGACATATCAAGTGTAGGAGCAATTACATTGAATGCCAGAGATACATTCATCGGATTTTGAAGTTGGTTGTACAAGGAGTGATAACTGACACTGTACTAATATCACTTTGTAAAACCCAGAAATATCACTATCCTGTAACTAACAGATCATTGAAAAGAGTAATCAATGAATACTATACAAGAAATTGTATATTGTAATAGTTTGTTGCACAAAATGACTTTCTGCATTACTCCCGAAGAATCCCACTGAGTCGCAGTATGGAGCACCTTTTAACTATAGTTGTATAGAAGGTGGCTTCATTTAATTGTATATGTACTCAATCATGTAACAGCATGTTATATCAACTGTAAGAGCAAATACATTGAATGCCAGAGATACATTCATCACATTTTGAAGTTGGTTGTACAAGGAGTGATAACTCACACTGCACTGATATCACTTTGTAAAACCCAGAAATATCACTATCCTGTAACTAACAGATCATTGAAAAGAGTAATCAATGAATACTATACAAGAAATTGTATATTGTAATAGTTTGTTGCACAAAATGACTTTCTGCATTACTCCTGAAGAATCCCACTGAGTCGCAGTATGGAGCACCTTTTTACTATAGTTGTATAGAAGGTGGCTTCATTTCATTGTATATGTACACAACCATATAGAAGTATGATATAGCAACTGTAAGAGCAGTTACATTGAATGCCAGAGATACATTCATCAGATTTTGAAGTTGGTTGTACAAGGAGTGATAACTTACTCTGTACTGATATCACTTTGTAAAACCTAGAAATATCATTATCCTGGAACCAACAGATCATTGAAAAGAGTAATGAATGAATACTATTCAAGAAATTGTATATTGTAATAGTTTGTTACACAAAATGACTTTCTGCGTTACTCCTGAGGAATCCCACTGAGTGGCAGTATGGAGCACCTTTTTCCTCCAGCTGTATAGAAGGTGGCTTCATTTCATTGTATATGTACTCAACCATATAAAAGGATGATATAGGAACTGTAAGAGCAGTTACATTGAATGCAAGAGATAAATTCATCAGATATTCAAGTTGGTTGTACAAGGAGTGATAACTGACACTGTACTGATATCACTTTGTAAAACCTAGAAATATCACTGTTGTCTAACCAAGAGATCACAGAAGAGTAATCAATGAATACTATACAAGAATTACATTGGAATTAAATTGTAATAGTTTGTTACACAAAATGATTTTCTGTGTTACTCCTGAGGAATCCCACTGAGTGGCAGTATGGTGCACCTTTTTCCTCTATCGGTATAGAAGGTGGCTTCATTTCATTGTATATGTACTCAATTATGTAAAAGCATGATATATCAACTGTAAGAGCAATTACATTGAATGCAAGACATACATTCATCAGATTTGAAGTTGATTGTACAAGGAGTGATAACTGACACTGTAGTGATATCACTTTGTAAAACCTAGAAATATCACTTTCATGGAACCAACAGATCATTGAAAAGAGTAATCAATGAATACTATACAAGAAATTGTTTATTGTAATAGTTTGGTACACAAAATGACTTTTTGCGTTACTCCCGAAGAATCCCACTGAGTGGCAGTATGGAGCACCTTTTTACTATAGTTGTATAGAAGTTGGCTTCATTTCATTGTATATGTACTCAATCATGTAAAAGCATGACATATCAACTGTAAGAGCAATTACATAGAATGCAAGAGATACATTCATCAGATTTTGAAGTTGGTTGTACAAGGAGTGATAACTGACACTGTACTGATATGACTTTGTAAAATCTGGAAATATCACTATCCTGTAACCAAGAGATCACTGAAATTAGTAATCAATGAATATTATAAAAGAAATTGTATATTGTAATAGTTTGTTACACAAAATGACTTTCTGCGTTACTCCCGAGGAATCCCACTGAGTGGCAGTATGGAGAACCTTTTTACTATAGTTGTATAGAAGGTGGCTTCATTTCATTGTATATGTACTCAATCATGTAAAAGCATTATATATCAACTGTAAGAGCAATTACATTGAATGCCAGAGATACATTCATCAGATTTTGAAGTCAGTTGTACAAGGAGTGATAACTGACACTGTTCTGATATCACTTTGTAAAACCAAGAAATATCACTATCCTGGAACCATCAGATCATTGAAAAGAGTAATGAATGAATACTATTCAAGAAATTGTATATTGTAATAGTTTGTTACACAAAATGACTTTCTGCGTTACTCCCGAGGAATCCCACTGAGTGGCAGTATGGAGAACCTCTTTACTATAGTTGTATAGAAGGTGGCTTCATTTCATTGTATATGTACTCAATCATGTAAAAGCATGATATATCAACTGTAAGAGCAATTACATTGAATGCCAGAGATACATTCATCAGATTTTGAAGTTGGTTGTACAAGGAGTGATAACTGACACTGTACTGATATGACTTTGTAAAACCCAGAAATATCACTATCCTGTAACTAACAGATCATTGAAAAGAGTAATCAATGAATACTATACAAGAAATTGTATATTGTTATAGTTTGTTACACAAAATGACTTTATGCGTTACTCCCGAGGAATCCCACTGAGTGGCAGTATGGAGCACCTTTTTACTATACTTGTATAGAAGGTGGCTTCATTTCATTGTATATGTACTCAGTCATGTAACAGCATGTTATATCAACTGTAAGAGCAAATACATTGAATGCAAGACATACCTTCATCAGATTGTGAAGCTGGTTGTACAAGGAGTGGTAACTGACACTGCACTGATATCACTTTCTAAAACCTAGAAATATCACTATCCTGTAACCAACAGATCAATGAAAATAGTAATCAATGAACACTATACAAGAAATTGTATATTGTAATAGTTTGTTACACAAAATGGCTTTCTGCGCTACTCCCGAGGAATCCCACTGAGTGGCAGTATGGAGAACCTTTTTACTATAGTTGTATAGAAGGTGGCTTCATTTCATTGTAGATGTGCTCAATCATATAAAAGTATGATATAGCAACTGTAAGAGCAGTTACATTGAATGCAAGAGATACATTCATCAGATTTTGAAGTTGGTTGTACAAGGAGTGATAACTGACACTGTATTGATATGACTTTGTAAAACCTAGAAATTTCACTGTTGTTTAACCAAGAGATCGCAGAAGAGTAATCAATGAATACTATACAAGAATTACATTGGATTTAAATTGTAATAGTTAGTTACACAAAATGATTTTCTGTGTTACTCCCGAGGAATCCCACTGAGTGGCAGTATGGAGCACCTTTTTCCTCTAGCGGTATAGAAGGTGGCTTCATTTCATTCTATATGTACTCAATTATGTAAAAGCATGATATATCAACTGTAAGAGCAATTACATTGAATGCAAGACATATATTCATCAGATTTGAAGTTGGTTGTACAAGGAGTGATAACTGACACTATAGTGATATCACTTTGTAAAACCTAGAAATATCACTTTCGTGGAACCAACAGATCATTGAAAAGAGTAATCAATGAATACAATACAAGAAATTGTTCATTATAATAGTTTGGTACACAAAATGACTTTCTGCGTTACTCCCGAGGAATCCCTCTGAGTGGCAGTATGGAGCACCTTTTTACTATAGTTGTATAGAAGGTGGCTTCATTTCATTGTATCTGTACTCAATCATGTAAAAGCATGACATATCAACTGTAAGAGCCATTACATTGAATGCCAGAGATACATTCATTAGATTTTGAAGTCGGTTGTACTAGGAGTGATAACTGACACTGTTCTGATATCACTTTGTAAAACCTAGAAATAACACTATCCTGGAACCATCCGATCATTGAAAAGAGTAATGAATGAATACTATTCAAGAAATTGTATATTGTAATAGTTTGTTACACAAAATGACTTTCTGTGTTACTCCCGAGGAATCCCACTGAGTGGCAGTATGGAGCACCTTTTTACTATAGTTGTATAGAAGGTGGCTTCATTTCATTGTACATGTACTCAACCATATAAAAGCATGATATAGCAACTGTAAGAGCAGTTACATTGAATGCAAGAGATAAATTCATCAGATATTGAACTTGGTTGTACAAGGAGTGATAACTGACAGTGTATTGATATCACTTTGTAAAACCTAGAAATTTCACTGTTTTCTAACCAAGAGATCGCGGAAGAGTAATCAATGAATACTATACAAGAAATACATTGGATTGTAAATTGTAATAGTTTGTTACACAAAATTATTTTCTGTGTTACTCCCGAGAAATCCCACTGAGTGGCAGTATGGAGCACCTTTTTCCTCCAGCTGTATAGAAGGTGGCTTCATTTCTTTGTATATGTACTTAATCATGTAAAAGCATGATATATCAACTGTAAGAGCAATTACATTGAATCCCAGAGATACATTTATCAGATTTTGAGGTTGGTTGTACAAGGAGTGATAACTGACACTGTACTGATATGACTTTGTAAAACCCAGAAATATCACTAACAGATCATGGAAAAGAGTAATCAATGAATACTATACAAGAAATTGTATATTTTGGTTGTACAAGGAGTGATAACTGACACTGTACTGATATCACTTTGTAAAACCTAGAAATATCACTATCCTGTAACCAACAGTTCAATGAAAAGAGTAATCAATGAATCCTATACAAGAAATTGTATATTGTAAGAGTTTGTTTCACAAAATGACTTTCTGCGCTACTCCCGAGGAATCCCACTGACTGGCAGTATGGAGCACCTTTTTACTATAGTTGTATAGAAGGTGGCTTCATTTCATTGTATATGTACTCAACCATATAAAAGCATGATATAGCAACTGTAAGAGCAGTTACATTGAATGCAAGAGATAAATTCATCAGATATGGAAGTTGGTTGTACAAGCAGTGATAACTGACACTGTATTGATATGACTTTGTAAAACGTAGAAATTTCACTGTTGTCTAACCAAGAGATCGCAGAAGAGTAATAAATGAATACTATACAAGAAATACATTGGATTTAAATTTTAATAGTTTGTTACACAAAATGATTTTCTTTGTTACTCCCGAGGAATTCCACTGAGTGGCAGTATGAAGCACCTTTTTCCTCTAGCTGTATAGAAGGTGGCTTCTCTTTTCAATCATCTGTTAGTTACAGGATAGTGATATTTCTGGGTTTTACAAAGTGATATCAGTACAGTGTCAGTTATCAGTCCTTGTACAACCAACTTAAAAATCTGATGAATGTATCTCTGGGATTCAATGTAATTGCTCTTACAGTTGATATATCATGCTTTTACATGATTGAGTACATATACAATGAAATGAAGCCACCTTCTATACAACTATAGTAAAAAGGTGCTCCATACTGCCACTCATTGGGATTCCTCGGGAGTAACGCAGAAAGTCATTTTGTGTAACAAACTACTACAATATACAATTTCTTAAATAGTATTCATTCGTTACTCTTTTCAATGATCTGATGGTTCCAGGATAGTGATATTTCTAGGTTTTACAAAGTGATATCAGTACAGTGTCAGTTATCACTCCTTGTAAAACCGACTTCAAAATCTGATGAATGTATCTCTGGCATTCTGTAATTGCTCTTACAGTTGATATATCATGTACAACTATAGTAAAAAGGTTCTCCATACTGCCACTCAGTGGGATTCCTCGGGAGTAACGCAGAAAGTCATTTTGTGTAACAAACGATTACAATATACAATTTCTTTTATAGTATTCATTGATTACTCTTTTCAGTGATTTGTTGGTTACAGGATAGTGATATTTCTAGGTTTTACAAAGTGATATCAGTACAGTGTCAGTTATCACTCCTTGTACAATTAACTTCATATCTGATGAATGTATGTCTTGCATTCAATGTAATTGCTCTTACAGTTGATATAGCATGCTTTTACATGATTGAGTACATATACAATGAAATGAAGCCACCTTCTATACAGCTAGAGGAAATAGGTGCTCCATACTGCCACTCAGTGGGATTCCTCGGGAGTAACACAGAAAATCATTTTGTGTAACAAACTATAACAATTTAAATCCATTGTAATTCTTGTATAGTATTCATTGATTACTCTTCTTTGATCTCATGGTTAGAGAACAGTGAAATTTCTAGGTTTTACAAAGTCATATCAATACAGTGTCAGTTAGCACTCCTTGTACAACGAACTTCAAAATCTGATGAATGTATGTCTTGCATTCAATGTAACTGCTCCTACAGGTGATATAACATGCTGTTACATGATTGAGTACATATACAAAGAAATGAAGCCACCTTCTATAAAGTTGGAGGAAAAAGGTGCTCCATACTGCCACTCAGTGGGATTCCTTGGGAGTAACAAAGAAAATTATTTTGTGTAACAAACTATTACAATTTACAATCCAATGTCTTTCTTGTATAGTATTCATTGATTACTCTTCTGCGATCTCTTGGTTAGACAACAGTGAAATTTCTAGGTTTTACAAAGTGATATCAATACACTGTCAGTTATCACTCCTTGTACAACCAACTTCAATATCTGATGAATGTATGTCTTGCATTCAATGTAACTGCTCTTACAGTTGCTATATCATGCTTTTATATGGTTGAGTACATATACAATGAAATGAAGCCACCTTCTATACAACTATAGTAAAAAGGTGCTCCATACTGCCACTCAGTGGGATTCCTCGGGAGTAACGCAGAAAGTCATTTTGTGTAACAAACTATTACAATATACAATTTCTTGAACAGTATTCATTCATTACTCTTTTCAATGATCTGTTGGTTCCAGGATAATGATATTTCTAGGTTTTACAAAGTGATATCAGTACAGTGTCAGTTATCACTCCTTGTACAACCAACTTCAAAATCTGATGAATGTATCTCTGGGATTCAATGTAATTGCTCCTACAGTTGATATATCATACTTTTACATGATTGAGTACAGATACAAAAAAATGAAGCCACCTTCTATACAACTATAGTAAAAAGGTGCTCCATACTGCCACTCAGTGGCATTCCTCGGGAGTAACGCAGAAAGTCATTTTGTGTAACAAACTATTACAATTTACAATCCAATGTATTTCTTGTATAGTATTCATTGATTACTCTTCTGTGATCTCTTGGTTAGACAACAGTGAAATTTCTACGTTTTACAAAGTGATATCAGTACAGTGTCAGTTATCACTCCTTGTAGAACCAACTTCACAATCTGATGAATGTATGTCTTGCATTCAATGTAATTGCTCTTAAAGTTGATATAACATGCTGTTATATGATTGAGTACATATACAATGAAATGAAGCCACCTTCTATACAGCTAGAGGAAAAAGGTGCTCCATACTGCCACTCAGTGGGATTCAACGGGAGTAACGCAGAAAGTCATTTTGTGTAACAAACTATTACAATATACAATTTCTTGAATAGTATTCATTCATTACTATTTTTAATGATGTGATGGTTCCAGGATCGTGATATTTCTAGGTTTTACAAAGTGATATCAGTACAGTGTCAGTTATCACTCCTTGTACAACCGACTTCAAAATCTGATGAATGTATCTCTGGCATTCAATGTAATTGCTCTTACAGTTGATATATCATGCTTTTACATGATTGAGAACATATACAATGAAATGAAGCCACCTTCTATACAACTATAGTAAAAAGATTCTCCATACTGCCACTCAGTGGGATTCCTCGGGAGTAACGCAGAAAGTCATTTTGTGTAATAAACTATTACAATATACAATTTCTTTTATAGTATTGATTGATTACTCTTTTCAGTGATCTGTTGGTTACAGGATAGTGATATTTCTAGATTTTACAAATTCATATCAGTACAGTGTCAGTTATCACTCCTTGTACAACCAACTTCAAAATCTGATGAATGTATCTCTTGCATTCAATGTAACTGCTCTTACAGTTGCTATATCATACTTTTATATGGTTGAGTACATCTACAATGAAATGAAGCCACCTTCTATACAACTATAGTAAAAAGGTGCTCCATACTGCCACTCAGTGGGATTCCTCGGGAGTAGCGCAGAAAGCCATTTTGTGTAACAAAATATTACAATATACAATTTCTTGTATAGTGTTCATTGATTACTATTTTCATTGATCTGTTGGTTACAGGATAGTGATATTTCTAGGTTTTAGAAAGTGATAGCAGTGCAGTGTCAGTTACCACTCCTTGTACAACCAGCTTCACAATCTGATGAAGGTATGTCTTGCATTCAATGTAATTGCTCTTACAGTTGATATAACATGCTGTTACATGACTGAGTACATATACAATGAAATGAAGCCACCTTCTATACAACTATAGTAAAAAGGTGCTCCATACTGCCACTCAGTGGGATTCCTCGGGAGTAACACAGAAAATTATTTTGTGTAACAAACTATTACAATTTACAATCCAATGTATTTCTTGTATAGTATTCATTGATTACTCTTCTGCGATCTCTTCGTTAGACAACAGTGAAATTTCTAGGTTTTACAAAGTGATATCACTACAGTATCAGTTATCACTCCTTGTACAACCAACTTCAATATCTGATGAATTTATCTCTTGCATTCAATGTAACTGCTCTTACAGTTGCTATATCATGCTTTTATATGGTTGAGTACATATACAATGAAATGAAGCCACCTTCTATACAACTATAGTAAAAAGGTGCTCCATACTGCCACTCAGTGGGATTCCTCGGGAGTAACGCAGAAAGTCATTTTGTGTAACAAACTATTACAATATACAATTTCTTGAATAGTATTCATTCATTACTCTTTTCAATGATGTGATGGTTCCAGGATAGTGATATTTCTAGGTTTTACAAAGTGATATCAGTACAGTGTCAGTTATCACTCCATGTACAACCGACTTCAAATTCTGATGAATGTATCTCTGGCATTCAATGTAATTGCTCTTACAGTTGATATATCATGCTTTTACATGATTGAGTACATATAAAATGAAATGAAGCCACCTTCTATACAAGTATAGTAAAAAGGTTCTCCATACTGCCACTCAGTGGGATTCCTCGGGAGTAACGCAGAAAGTCATTTTGTGTAACAAACTATTACAATATACAATTTCTTTTATAGTATTCATTGATTACTCTTTTCAGTGATCTGTTGGTTACAGGGTAGTGATTTTTCAAGTTTTTACAAAGTGATATTAGTACAGAGTCAGTTATCACTCCTTGTACAACCAACTTCAAAATCTGATGAATGTATCTCTTGCATTCAATGTAACTGCTCTTACAGTTGCTATATCATACTTTTATATGGTTGAGTACATATACAATGAAATGTAGCCACCTTCTATACAACTATAGTAAAAATGTGCTTCATACTGCCACTCAGTGGGATTCCTCGGGAGTAGCGCAGAAAGTCATTTTGTGTAACAAACTATTACAATGTACAATTTCTTGTATAGTATTCATTGATTACTCTTTTCATTGATCTGTTGGTTACAGGATAGTGATATTTCTGGGTTTTACAAAGTGATATCAGTACAGTGTCAGTTGTCACTCCTTGTACAACCAACTTCAAAATCTGATGAATTTATCTCTGGGATTCAATGTAATTGCTCTTACAGTTGATATATCATGCTTTTACATAATTGAGTACATATACAATGAAATGAAGCCACCTTCTATACAACTATAGTAAAAAGCTGCTCCATACTGCCACTCAGTGGGATTCCTCGGGAGTATCACAGAAAATAATTTTGTGTAACAAACTATTATAATTTACAATCCAATGTATTTCTTGTATAGTATTCATTGATTACTCTTCTGCGATCTCTTGGTTAGACAACAGTGAAATTTCTACGTTTTCCAAAGTGATATCAATACAGTGTCAGTTATCACTCCTTGTACAACCAACTTCAATATCTGATGAATTTATCTCTTGCATTCAATGTAACTGCTCTTACAGTTGCTATATCATGCTTTTATATGGTTGAGTACATATACAATGAAATGAAGCCGCCTTCTATACAACTATAGTAAAAAGGTGCTCCATACTGCCACTCAGTGGGATTCCTCGGGAGTAACGCAGAAAGTCATTTTGTGTAACAAACTATTACAATATACAATTTCTTGAATAGTATTCTTTCATTACTCTTTTCAGTGATCTGTTGGCTACAGGGTAGTGATATTTCTAGTTTTTACAAAGTGATATTAGTACAGTGGCAGTTATCACTCCTTGTACAACCAACTTCAAAATCTGATGAATGTATCTCTTGCATTCAATGTAATTGCTCTTACAGTTGATATGTCATGCTTTTACATGATTGAATACATATACAATGAAATGAAGCCAACTTCTATACAACTATAGTAAAAAGGTGCTCCATACTGCCACTCAGTGGGATTCCTCGGGAGTAACGCAGAAAGTCATTTTGTGTAACAAACTATAACAATATACAATTTCTTGAATAGTATTCATTGATTACTCTTTTCAATGATCTGTTGGTTCTAGGATAGTGATATTTCTAGGTTTTACAAAGTGATATCAGTACAGTGTCAGTTATCACTCCTTGTACAATCGGCTTCGAATCTGATGAATGTATGTCTTGCATTTAATGTAATTGCTCTTACAGTTGATATATCGTGCTTTTACATGATTGAGTACATATACAATGAAATGAAGCCACCTTCTATACAGCTAGAGGAAAAAGGTGCTCCATACTGCCACTCAGTGGGATTCCTCGGGAGTAACTCAGAAAATCATTTTGTATAACAAAGTATTACAATTTCAATCCAATGTAATTCTTATATAGTATTCATTGATTACTCTTTTGTGATCTCTTGGTTAGACAATAGTGAAATTTCTACGTTTTACAAAGTCATATCAATACAGTGTCAGTTATCACTCCTTGTACAACCAACTTCAAAATCTGATGAATGTATCTCTTGCATTCAATGTAACTGCTCTTACAGTTGCTATATCATACTTTTATATGGTTGAGTACATATACAATGAAATGTAGCCACCTTCTATACAACTATAGTAAAAAGGTGCTCCATACTGCCACTCAGTGGGATTCCTCGGGAGTAGCGCGGAAAGTCATTTTGTGTAACAAACTATTACAATATACAATTTCTTGTGTAGTATTCATTGATTACTCTTTTCATTGATCTGTTGGTTACAGGATTGTGATATTTCTAGCTTTTACAAAGTGATATCAGTGCAGTGTCAGTTATCACTCCTTGTACAACCAGCTTCACAATCTGATGAATGTATGTCTTGCATTCAATGTAATTGCTCTTACAGTTGATATAACATGCTGTTACATGATTGAGTACATATACAATGAAATGAAGCCAACTTCTATACAACTATAGTAAAAAGGTGCTCCATACTGCCACTCAGTGGGATTCCTCGGGAGTAACGCAGAAAGTCATTTTGGGTAACAAACTATTACAATTTACAATCCAATGTCTTTCTTGTATAGTATTCATTGATTACTCTTCTGCGATCTCTTCGTTAGACAATAGTGAAATTTCTAGGTTTTACAAAGTGATATCAATACACTGTCAGTTCTCACTCCTTGTACAACCAACATCAATATCTGATGAATGTATGTCTTGCATTCAATGTAACTGCTCTTACAGTTGCTATATCATGCTTTTATATGGTTGAGTACATATCCAATGAAATGAACCCACCTTCTATACAACTATAGTAAAAAGGTGCTCCATATTGCCACTCAGTGGGATTCTTCGGGAGTAACGCAGAAAGTTTTTTTGTGTAACAAACTATTACAATATACAATTTCTTGTATAGTATTCATTCATTACTCTTTTCAATGACCTGTTGGTTCGAGGATAATGATATTTCTAGGTTTTACAAAGTGATATCAGTAGAGTGTCAGTTATCACTCCTTGTACAACCAACTTCAAAATCTGATGAATGTATCTCTGGGATTCAATGTAATTGCTCCTACAGTTGATATGTCATACTTTTACATGATTGAGTACATATACAAAAAAATGAAGCCACCTTCTATACAACTATAGTAAAAAGGTGCTCCATACTGCCACTCAGTGGGATTCCTCGGGAGTAACGCAGAAAGTCATTTTGTGTAACAAACTATTACAATTTACAATCCAATGTATTTCTTGTATAGTATTCATTGATTACTCTTCTGTGATCTCTTGGTTAGACAACAGTGAAATTTCTACGTTTTACAAAGTGATATCACTACAGTATCAGTTATCACTCCTTGTACAACCAACTTCAATATCTGATGAATTTATCTCTTGCATTCAATGCAACTGCTCTTACAGTTGCTATATCATGCTTTTATATGGTTGAGTACATATACAATGAAATGAAGTCACCTTCTATACAACTATAGTAAAAAGGTGCTCCATACTGCCACTCAGTGGGATTCCTCGGGAGTAACGCAGAAAGTCATTTTGTGTAACAAACTATTACAATATACAATTTCTTGAATAGTATTCATTGATTACTCTTTTCAATGATCTGTTCGTTCCAGGATAGTGATATTTCTAGGTTTTACAAAGTGATATCAGTACAGTGTCAGTTATCACTCCTTGTACAATCGACTTCAAATCTGATGAATGTATGTCTTGCATTCAATGTAATTGCTCTTACAGTTGCTATATCATGCTTTTACATGATTGAGTGCATATACAATGAAATGAAGCCACCTTCTATACAGCTAGAGGAAAAAGGTGCTCCATACTGCCACTCAGTGGGATTCCTCGGGAGTAACGCAGAAAGTCATTTTGCGTAACAAACTATTACAATTTACAATCCAATGTATTTCTAGTATAGTATTCATTGATTACTCTTCTGCGATCTCTTGGTTAGACAACAGTGAAATTTCTAGGTTTTACAAAGTGATATCAATACAGTGTCAGTTATCACTCCTTGTACAACCAACTTCAATATCTGATGAATTTATCTCTTGCATTCAATGTAACTGCTCTTACAGTTGCTATGTCATGCTTTTATATGGTTGAGTACATACACAATGAAATGAAGCCACCTTCTATACAACTATAGTAAAAAGGTGCTCCATACTGCCACTCAGTGGGATTCCTCGGGAGTAACGCAGATACTCATTTTGTGTAACAAACTATTACAATATACAATTTCTTGAATAGTATTCATTGATTACTCTTTTCAATGATCTGTTGGTTCCAGGATAGTGATATTTCTAGGTTTTACAAAGTGACATCAGTACAGTGTCAGTTATCACTCCTTGTACAATCGACTTCAAATCTGATGAATGTATGTCTTGCATTCAATGTAATTGCTCTTACAGTTGCTATATCATGCTTTTACATAATTGAGTACATATACAATGAAATGAAGCCACCTTCTACACAGCTAGAGGAAAAAGGTGCTCCATACTGCCACTCAGTGGGATTCCTCGGGAGTAACGCAGAAAATCATTTTGTTTAACAAACTATTACAATTTAAATCCAATGTAATTCTTGTATAGTATTAATTGATTACTCTTCTGTAATCTCTTGGTTAGACAATAGTGAAATTTCTAGGTTTTACAAAGTCATATCAATACAGTGTCAGTTATCACTCCTTGTACAACCAACTTCAAAATCTGATGAATGTATCTCTTGCATTCAATGTAACTGCTCTTACAGTTGCTATATCATACTTTTATATGGTTGAGTACATATACAATGAAATGTAGCCACCTTCTATACAACTATAGTAAAAAGGTGCTCCATACTGCCACTCAGTGGGATTCCTCGGGAGTAGCGCAGAAAGTCATTTTGTGTAACAAACTATTACAATATACAATTTCTTGTATAGTATTCATTGATTACTCTTTTCATTGATCTGTTGGTTACAGGATTGTGATATTTCTAGCTTTTACAAAGTGATATCAGTGCAGTGTCAGTTATCACTCCTTGTACAACCAGCTTCACAATCTGATGAATGTATGTCTTGCATTCAATGTAATTGCTCTTACAGTTGATATATCATACTTTTATATGGTTGAATACATATACAATGAAATGTAGCCACCTTCTATACAACTATAGTAAAAAGGTGCTCCATACTGCCACTCAGTGGGATTCCTCGGGAGTAACGGAGAAAGTCATTTTGTGTAACAAACTATTACAATATACAATTTCTTGTATTGTATTCATTGATTACTCTTTTCAGTGATCTGTTGGTTATGGGATAGTGATATTTCTAGGTTTTACAAAGTGATATCAGTACAGTGTCAGTTATCACTCCTTGTACAACCAACTTCAAAATCTGATGAATGTATCTCTGGGATTCAATGTAATTGCTCTTACAGTTGATATATCATGCTTTTACATGATTGAGTACATATACAAAGAAATGAAGCCTCCTTCGAAACAACTATAGTAAAAAGGTGCTCCATACTGCCACTCAGTGGGATTCCTCGGGAGTAACCCAGAAAGTCATTTTGTGCAACAAACTATTACAATATACAATTTCTTGTATAGTATTCATTGATTACTCTTTTCCATGATCTGTTAGATACAGGATAGTGATATTTCTGGGTTTTACAAAGTGATATCAGTACAGTGTCAGTTACCACTCCTTGTACAATCAACTTCAAAATCTGATGAATGTATCTCTGGGATTCAATGTAATTGCTCTTACACTTGCTATATCATGCTTTTACATGATTGAGTACATATAGAAAGAAATGAAGCCACCTTCTATACAACTATAGTAAAAAGGTGCTCCATACTGCCACTCAGTGGGATTCCTCGGGAGTAACACAGAAAATAATTTTGTGTAACAAACTATTACAATTTACAATCCAATGTATTTCTTGTATAGTATTCATTGATTACTCTTCTGCGATCTCTTGGTTAGACAACAGTGAAATTTCTACGTTTTACAAAGTGATATCAATACAGTGTCAGTTATCACTCCTTGTACAACCAACTTCAATATCTGATGAATTTATCTCTTGCATTCAATGTAAGTGCTCTTACAGTTGCTATATCATGCTTTTATATAGTTGAGTACATATACAATGAAATGAAGCCGCCTTCTATACAACTATAGTAAAAAGGTGCTCCATACTGCCACTCAGTGGGATTCCTCGGGAGTAACGCAGAAAGTCATTTTGTGTAACAAACTATTACAATATACAATTTCTTGAATAGTATTCATTGATTACTCTTTTCAATGATCTGTTGGTTCTAGGATAGTGATATTTCTAGGTTTTACAAAGTGATATCAGTACAGTGTCAGTTATCACTCCTTGTACAATCGACTTCGAATCTGATGAATGTATGTCTTGCATTTAATGTAATTGCTCTTACAGTTGATATATCGTGCTTTTACATGATTGAGTACATATACAATGAAATGAAGCCACCTTCTATACAGCTAGAGGAAAAAGGTGCTCCATACTGCCACTCAGTGGGATTCCTCGGGAGTAACTCAGAAAATCATTTTGTATAACAAAATATTACAATTTAAATCCAATGTAATTCTTGTATAGTATTCATTGATTACTCTTCTGTGATCTCTTGGTTAGACAATAGTGAAATTTCTAGGTTTTACAAAGTCATATCAATACAGTGTCAGTTATCACTCCTTGTACAACCAACTTCAAAATCTGATGAATGTATCTGTTGCATTCAATGTAACTGCTCTTACAGTTGCTATATCATACTTTTATATGGTTGAGTACATATACAATGAAATGTAGCCACCTTCTATACAACTATAGTAAAAATGTGCTCCATACTGCCGCTCAGTGGGATTCCTCGGGAGTAGCGCGGAAAGTCATTTTGTGTAACAAACTATTACAATATACAATTTCTTGTGTAGTATTCATTGATTACTCTTTTCATTGATCTGTTGGTTCCTCGGGTGCAACAATCCAGGAACTTTCCCCCCCCCGTTTTTTGCACATTAAACAGGTTTGGCAAGCCGAGACGAAGTCGGAGACGTCTCGGCGCATGCGCGGCCACCAGAATTGACGCTGGATCAAATTAAGCGTTTTTAGGAAGCCAAAGTGCCCAGCAAGCTTAGACGAGTGGCAGGTCAACAATATCTCCTTACGTTTGACCTTCGGCACCACTAGTTTGTCTCCATGCAGCCAACATTGATCTTCTCTCTTGGAGCACTCCTCCAGAGCGTCCAATTCCTCTACCTCTTCAGGAGCATAATCCCCCCCCCAATCACATTTCCCAATGTCCAACTGTGTTTTCTTAGCTTGGCTCCGGGTGATCACTGCCCCCCCTAATTGCTGGGGTGAGAACATGGAGTCAAACACCTCTTCCTTGACACTCTCATGTTGGGGCAATCTGGACAGTGCGTCTGCCAAGGAGTTAGCTTTCCCAGGAAAATGCTTAAGCACAAAGTTAAACTTGGAGAAGAAGTCGGCCCATCGCAGCTGTTTGGCGTTGAGGGATCTCTGAGTGCGCAGTGCCTCTAGATTCTTATGATCAGTCCATATTTCAAACGGAGTCTGCGCACCCTCCAACCAATGCCGCCACGTAGTGAGCGCCAACCTAATGGCTGCGGCTTCTTTGTCCCAGACTGACCAATTCCTCTCCGTTTCGTTAAATTTTTTCGAAATGTAAGCCAGTGGGTGCCATTTCCCTTCCGGACCACTTTGCAATATGGCCCCCCCCATGGCTACATCAGACGCGTTTACATGGATTACGAATTCTTTTGTTTCATCAGGGTGTGCTAGAATGGGCTCAGAAGTAAAAAGAGTCTTTAAAGTCTCAAACGCCCTCTGACACTCCCCGTTCCAAGCAATCTTTTCTCCTGGCTTCCCTGCCTCGGGCCCTCTCCCCTTAGTTTTGAGTAAGTCCGTTAAGGGGAGAGTAACCTTAGCAAAGTCCTTGATGAAGGTTCGGTAAAAGTTACAAAATCCTAAAAGGCTCTGCAATTGTTTTCTCGTTCGCGGAGCCTCCCATTGCACCACCGCCTCCACCTTCCCCGGGTCCATTTCCAAACCCTTTTGAGAGATGCGATAGCCCAGGAAGTCCACGGACTCACGGTGGAATTCACACTTGGATAGCTTAACATATAGCTGGTTTTTTAGTAAGGTGGCGAGGACTTCCCTGACCAATTTCACATGTGCTTTCTTATCAGTAGAATAGATCAAGATATCATCTATGTAACATAACACGCCTTTAAATAGGTGCTTGTGCAACACTTCGTTTATTAAACTCATAAAGACCCCGGACGCGCCACTTAAGCCGAACGGCATCACTAGGTATTCGAATTGTCCCAGGGGGGTATTAAAGGCAGTCTTGGATTCATCCCCCTCCCTGATGCGCACCCTGAAATAGGCATCTCGTAAATCCAGCTTGGTAAAAATCTTCCCCTTAGCAGCTTCCGCCAACAGGTCTTTTATTAAGGGGAGGGGGTAAGCGTTGGTAGTGGAGACCGCATTCAGTCCCCTATAGTCGGTGCATAATCGCAAACCCCCGTCCTTTTTTTTTCTGAACAGCACCGGCGCGGCGAAGGGGGACTTGGCTGGGCGTATGAAACCGCGCGCTAGATTTTTGTCCAAGAACTTTCGCAACTCTTCCCGTTCCAAAGGGCTCATGGAGTACAATTTCCCCTTTGGGAGTTTCTCTCCTGGGAGTAGCTCTATAGCACAGTCCGACAATCGGTGGGGGGGCAGCTCGTCCGCCTCAGTCTCGCTGAATACTTCCAGTAAATCTCTATACTCCTTGGGCACCATGGTGGGGGTGAGAGCGAGCGCGGGGACCGGGGGAGGGGTGGCCGGCGGCCCGGGTCCCCATTCCGGGTCCCATTTATGGGTAAGGCAGCGTTCGTCCACCCAAGAGATCTTCCCTTCGCTCCATTTAATATAAGGGTCGTGCACGCCGAGCCAGGGGCTTCCCAACACCATAGGGAACTGGGCGTTTGGGGTGATGACAAAAGCCCGCTTCTCCCAGTGTTCCCCCGTCCCCAAAATCAGGCTCTCAGTCTCTGCTATGCACTCCTCCTTCATCTCAGACCCATCCATTTGAGTAAACTTTAGGGGTTCCACCAATGGGGTGACCTTTGGTCCTAGCCCTTCCACTACCAATGGGCTGATCAGGTCCCGCGCGCACCCAGAGTCAATTAATGCGCGGACCCTCATGTGGGTACCTGATCCAGGGGTCACCACAGTCACTACCATATATAATAGGGGGCCAGGGATGCTCACCGGAGATGGCGCTTCTTGGCGGGGGACCTGCAGCTCTGCGCCGCTCACTGCAGGTCGTTGGAGTTTCCCGACATCTGCGTCTCCATCAGCTCTAGCTCCCCCTGGTCACTGGTAGCTCCCTCCAGCTGCAACGCCCGGGGTTTCATTGGTGTTTTTCCCCGGCTAGGGGTGCTCCCCACCACCGGCGTCGAGGTCTTCGGGCCTCTCCCTCCCCCTCTTGGGCAGGCGGAGGCGAAGTGGCCACTCTCCCCACATTTCATGCACAGCCCTTGCCGAAACCTGGCATCCCGGACGTCTTGCACACTGGATCGGGGCTTTGCTCTGGGGGCTGCTTTGCTGGCCGCCGTTGCCGAAGCTCCCATCTTGATCAAGGCGAACCGCTCCTCCATGTCGGTGGCGGCTCTCATCCAGGTAGCCAACGTGCCCGGGCGACCCCCCAACAGCACGGTTTCGTAGATTTCCGGGTTCAGGCCCTCCCAATACTTCTCCATGAATAACTCCTCCGGCCATCCGTGGATTTTGGCCGCGATGCGCCTGAACTTGTCAGTGTAATCCCTCACCGTCGATCTCCCCTGGAACAGCTTCCTTAATTGATTACGGGCCTTTTCCTCACCCAGGGGGTCTTCGAACTGATGTCGGAGGGCCCACATGAAGTTGTTCAAGGAACGCAACTCAGGTCCTGGGGTGTCGTGCAGGCTCACATACCAGTCGCTGCCGGTGTCTTTCAGCTTGGAACCGATGTAACCAATCCGTTCTCTCTCGGTGGGATAGAGGTGGCCCCAGCTGTCCAGGAATCTCTCTATCTCCAGCATGAAAAAACGCAGCTTCTCCGGGTCCCCATCGAAAGTGGTCGTCAACGGGTCGGAGGGGGCTGGGCGGACGGCTGGGGCGACCGGGGCCGGAGCGGGTGCTGGAACGGGCCCTGGCACCGGGGCCGGAACGACCGGCTGGACTGGCTGTGCCGGCAGAGCGGGCACCTGCGGCTGGACCGGAACCCCTCCTGGCGCCGCTGGCTGTTGTGGGGCTCCTACCCCCTGACCGGGGAGAGCTCCTTGTACTGCCCTCATAGCGTCTCGAAATTGGTGCTGGAGATCGAGAGCCAACTCGCGGAGCTCGGCGGTGAGTTGAAGTCGCAACTCTCCCATCATCTGCTCCAAGGGGGCTATCGGCTCCTCTCCATACGGATCGGGCCCATACGGACCTGTCCCCTCTCCTTCGAAAGGCGGGCGACGCGGCTCTCCACGGTAGATCGGCTCGCGGTCATCTCCGAGGTAGCTCGGTCTCCCTCGATCGAGCTGGTCTCCTGTCAGCGAAACCCGTACCCCTTTCCGGTCGTGTACCCACGAATCCACGGTCCGACGACCGAATTTGCTCCAGGCGTACTTGGGGGTCACGCTCTGATGAGGAATTAGGCGCGGGATGTAGTGAGCCCCCTGGCTCGTAGTCACCGGCACTTCGGTGCCTCCTCCGCCGCCACCACCCCCGTTCCCCGGATCCTTCGGGGTAACGGGAGCATCTTCGGGGGTAGGGTTGAGGGGGACCGCGTCGTCGTCTGACATGGTCAGGAACGGCTGAGTCCCAGTCACAGATCTCTGACAATCTGTGAGAGTTCTGCTCAAAGTAGTCAAGGATCAGATCTTGGTTGGTTAACCACAGTTCTTTATTCCCTATTTCTACATTAGTACAGCATCTCGGATTATTGTCAGAGATGAGACAGATTATACAAGCGGGTCTATTATACCATTCCAAGGAGTTTGAATTACCCATAGATAGCCAATCCCCTTAAGGGAAAATTGGCGGGCTAAAAGGTGTCCTGACCGTTTGGTTCTCACAGGAAAAAAGTGAGGTGTTAAGCAGTAAATTTCCTCTCCCAAACCAGACCCCTCAGATGTTTCGAGTTCACATAACAATCAATGGCTCCAAGGTTCTTTTGCATTTGATAAGAGATGAGAGGCATCCTCCCTTGAAGTTACTGCCGGAGCAGCTGGAATGCGGAGGCAGGGATGTGAGGCCTCCTTGTTCTCGCAAAACATTGTTGTCACCCTCCCGGCCAGGACAGAAACAATGCATCATGGTTACATAGGTCCCCATATACTTTAGAGACATAGGATAGCAAAAGACATGCATGGAAGAAATTAAATCTAGATCTGACTAATACATTGTCTGAATTGGCAGATTCTGATACAGGATAGTGATATTTCTGGGTTTTACAAAGTGATATCAGTACAGTGTCAGTTATCACTCCTTGTACAACGAACTTCACAATCTGATGAATGTATGTCTTGCATTCAATGTAATTGCTCTTACAGTTGATATAACATGCTGTTACATGATTGAGTACATATACAATGAAATGAAGGCACCTTCTATACACCTAGAGGAAAAAGGTGCTCCATACTGCCACTCAGTGGGATTCAACGGGAGTAACACAGAAAATCATTTTCTATAACAAAGTATTACAATTTAAATCCAATGTAATTCTTGTATAGTATTCATTGATTACTCTTCTGTGATCTCTTGGTTAGACAATAGTGAAATTTCTAGGTTTTACAAAGTCATATCAATACAGTGTCAGTTATCACTCCTTGTACAACCAACTTCAAAATCTGATGAATGTATCTCTGGGATTCAATGTAATTGCTCTTACAGTTGATATATCATGCTTTTACATGATTGAGTACATATACAAAGAAATGAAGCCACCTTCGAAACAACTATAGTAAAAAGGTGCTCCATACTGCCACTCAGTGGGATTCCTCGGGAGTAACGCAGAAAGTCATTTTGTGCAACAAACTATTACAATATACACTTTCTTGTATAGTATTCATTGATTACTCTTTTCCATGATCTGTTAGTTACAGGATAGTGATATTTCTGGGTTTTACAAAGTGATATCAGTACAGTGTCAGTTATCACTCCTTGTACAATCAACTTCAAAATCTGATGAATGTATCTCTGGGATTCAATGTAATTGCTCTTACACTTGATATATCATGGTTTTACATGATTGAGTACATATACAAAGAAATGAAGCCACCTTCCATACAACTATAGTAAAAAGGTGCTCCATACTGCCACTCAGTGGGATTCCTCGGGAGTAACACAGAAAATAATTTTGTGTAACAAACTATTACAATTTACAATCCAATGTATTTCTTGTATAGTATTCATTGATTACTCTTCTGCGATCTCTTGGTTAGACAACAGTGAAATTTCTACGTTTTACAAAGTGATATCAATACAGTGTCAGTTATCACTCCTTGTACAACCAACTTCAATATCTGATGAATTTATCTCTTGCATTCAATGTAACTGCTCTTACAGTTGCTATATCATGCTTTTATATGGTTGAGTACATATACAATGAAATGAAGCCACCTTCTATACAACTATAGTAAAAAGGTGCTCCATACTGCCACTCAGTGGGATTCCTCGGGAGTAACGTAGAAAGTCATTTTGTGTAACAAACTATTACTATATAGAATTTCTTGAATAGTATTCATTGATTACTCTTTTCAATGATCTGTTGGTTCCAGGACAGTGATATTTCTAGGTTTTACAAAGTGATATCAGTACAGTGTCAGTTATCACTCCTTGTACAACAGACTTCAAAATCTGATGAATGTATCTCTGGCATTCAATGTAATTGCTCTTACAGTTAATATATCATGCTTTTACATGATTGAGTACATATACAATGAAATGAAGCCACCTTCTATACAACTATAGTAAAAAGGTTCTCCATACTGCCACTCAGTGGGATTCCTCGGGAGTAACGCAGAAAGTCATTTTGTGTAACAAACTATTACAATATACAATTTCTTTTATAGTATTCATTCATTACTCTTTTCAGTGATCTGTTGGTTACAGGGTAGTGATATTTCTAGTTTTTATAAAGTGATATCAGTACAGTGTCAGTTATCACTCCTTGTACAACCAACTTAAAAACCTGATGAATGTATCTCTTGCATTCAATGTAATTGCTCTTACAGTTGATATGTCATGTTTTTAAATGATTGAGTACATATACAATGAAATGAAGCCAACTTCTATACAACTATAGTAAAAAGGTGCTCCATACTGCCACTCAGTGGGATTCCTCGGGAGTAGCGCAGAAAGTCATTTTGTGTAACAAACTATTACAATATACAATTTCTTGTATAGTATTCATTGATTACTCTTTTCAATGATCTGTTGGTTCCAGGATAGTGATATTTCTAGGTTTTACAAAGTGATATCAGTACAGTGTCAGTTATCACTCCTTGTACAATCGACTTCAAATCTGATGAATGTATCTCTGGGATTCAATGTAATTGCTCTTACAGTTGATATATCATGCTTTTACATGATTGAGTACATATACAAAGAAATGAAGCCACCTTCTAAACAACTATAGTAAAATGGTGCTCCATACTGCCACTCAGTGGGATTCCTCGGGAGTAACGCAGAAAGTCATGTTGTATAACAAACTATTACAATTTAAATCCAATGTAATTCTTGTATAGTATTCATTGATTACTCTTCTGTGATCTCTTGGTTAGACAACAGTGAAATTTCTAGGTTTTACAAAGTCATTTCAATACAGTGTCAGTTATCACTCCTTGTACAACCAACTTCAAAATCTGATGAATTTTTGCATTCACTCTTGCATTCAATGTAACTGCTCTTACAGTTGCTATATCATACTTTTATATGGTTGAGTACATATACAATGAAATGTAGCCACCTTCTATATAACTATAGTAAAAAGGTGCTCCATACTGCCACTCAGTGGGATTCCTCGGGAGTAGCGCAGAAAGTCATTTTGTGTAACAAACTAATACAATATACAATTTCTTGTATAGTATTCATTGATTACTCTTTTCATTGATCTGTTGGTTATAGGATAGTGATATTTCTAGGTTTTACAAAGTGATATCAGTGCAGTGTCAGTTATCACTCCTTGTACAACCAGCTTCACAATCTGATGAATGTATGTCTTGCATTCAATGTAATTGCTCTTACATTTGATATAACATGCTGTTACATGATTGAGTACATATACAATGAAATGAAGCCAACTTCTATACAACTATAGTAAAAAGGTGCTCCATACTGCCACTCAGTGGGATTCCTCGGGAGTAACGCAGAAAGTCATTTTGTGTAACAAACTATTACAATATGCAATTTCTTGTATAGTATTCATTGATTACTCTTTTCAGTGATCTGTTGGTTATAGGATAGTGATAATTCTAGGTTTTACAAAGTGATATCAGTACAGTGTCAGTTATCACTCCTTGTACAACCAACTTCAAAATCTGATGAATGTATCTCTGGGATTCAATGTAATTGCTCTTACAGTTGATATATCATGCTTTTACATGATTGAGTACATATACAAAGAAATGAAGCCACCTTCTAAACAACTATAGTAAAATGGTGCTCCATACTGCCACTCAGTGGGATTCCTCGGGAGTAACGCAGAAAGTCATTTTGTGCAACAAACTATTACAATATACAATTTCTTGTATAGTATTCATTGATTACTCTTTTCAATGATCTGTTAGTTACAGGATAGTGATATTTCTGGGTTTTACAAAGTGATATCAGTACAGTGTCAGTTATCACTCCTTGTACAACAAACTTCTAAATCTGATGAATGTATCTCTGGGATTCAATGTAATTGCTCTTACAGTTGATATATCATGCTTTTACATGATTGAGTACATATACAAAGAAATGAAGCCACCTTCTAAACAACTATAGTAAAATGGTGCTCCATACTGCCACTCAGTGGGATTCCTCGGGAGTAACGCAGAAAGTCATTTTGTGCAACAAACTATTACAATATACAATTTCTTGTATAGTATTCATTGATTACTCTTTTCAATGATCTGTTAGTTACAGGATAGTGATATTTCTGGGTTTTACAAAGTGATATCAGTACAGTGTCAGTTATCACTCCTTGTACAACCAACTTCTAAATCTGATGAATGTATCTCTGGGATTCAATGTAATTGCTCTTACAGTTGATATATCATGCTTTTACATGATTGAGTACATATACAAAGAAATGAAGCCACCTTCTAAACAACTATAGTAAAATGGTGCTCCATACTGCCACTCAGTGGGATTCCTCGGGAGTAACGCAGAAAGTCATTTTGTGCAACAAACTATTACAATATACAATTTATTGTATAGTATTAATTGATTACTCTTTTCAATGATCTGTTAGTTACAGGATAGTGATATTTCTGGGTTTTACAAAGTGATATCAGTACAGTGTCAGTTATCACTCCTTGTACAACCAACTTCAAAATCTGATGAATGTATCTCTGGGATTCAATGTAATTGCTCTTACACTTGATATATCATGCTTTTACATGATTGAGTACATATACAAAGAAATGAAGCCACCTTCTAAACAACTATAGTAAAATGGTGCTCCATACTGCCACTCAGTGGGATTCCTCAGGAGTAACGCAGAAACTCATTTTGTGCAACAAACTATTACAATATACAATTTCTTGTATAGTTCTCATTGATTACTCTTTTCAATGATCTGTTAGTTACAGGATAGTGATATTTCTGGGTTTTACAAAGTGATATCAGTACAGTGTCAGTTATCAGTTCTTGTACAACGAACTTCACAATCTGATGAATGTATCTCTGGGATTCAATGTAATTGCTCTTACAGTTGATATATCATACTTTTACATGATTGAGTACATATACAATGAAATGAAGCCAACTTCTATACAACTATAGTAAAAAGGTGCTCCATACTGCCACTCAGTGGGATTCCTCGGGAGTAACGCAGAATGTCATTTTGTGTAACAAACTATTACAATATACAATTTCTTGAATAGTATTCATTGATTACTCTTTTCAATGATCTGTTGGTTCCAGGATAGTGATATTTCTAGGTTTTACAAAGTGATATCAGTACAGTGTCAGTTATCACTCCTTGTACAATCGACTTCAAATCTGATGAATGTATGTCTTGCATTCAATGTAATTGCTCTTACAGTTGCTATATCATGCTTTTACATAATTGAGTGCATATACAATGAAATTAAGCCACCTTCTATACAGCTAGAGGTAAAAGGTGCTCCATACTGCCACTCAGTGGGATTCCTCGGGAGTAACACAGAAAATCATTTTGTATAACAAACTTTTACAATTTAAATCCAATGTAATTCTTGTATAGTATTCATTGATTACTCTTCTGTGATCTCTTGGTTAGACAACAGTGAAATTTCTAGGTTTTACAAAGTCATATCAATACAGTGTCAGTTATCACTCCTTGTACAACCAACTTCAAAATCTGATGAATGTATCTCTTGCATTCAATGTAACTGCTCTTACAGTTGCGATATCATACTTTTATATAGTTGAGTACATATACAATGAAATGTAGCCACCTTCTATACAACTATAGCAAAAAGGTGCTCCATACTGCCACTCAGTGGGATTCCTCGGGAGTAACGCAGAAAGTCATTTTGTGCAACAAACTATTACAATATACACTTTCTTGTATAGTACTCATTGATTACTCTTTTCAGTGATCTGTTGGTTATAGGATAATGATATTTCTAGGTTTTACAAAGTGATATCAGTACAGTGTCAGTTATCACTCCTTGTACAACCAACTTCAAAATCTGATGAATGTATCTCTGGCATTCAATGTAATTGCTCTTACAGTTAATATATCATGCTTTTACATGATTGAGTACATATACAATGAAATGAAGCCACCTTCTATACAACTATAGTAAAAAGGTTCTCCATACTGCCACTCAGTGGGATTCCTCGGGAGTAACGCAGAAAGTCATTTTGTGTAACAAACTATTACAATATACAATTTCTTTTATAGTATTCATTCATTACTCTTTTCAGTGATCTGTTGGTTACAGGGTAGTGATATTTCTAGTTTTTATAAAGTGATATCAGTACAGTGTCAGTTATCACTCCTTGTACAACCAACTTAAAAACCTGATGAATGTATCTCTTGCATTCAATGTAATTGCTCTTACAGTTGATATGTCATGTTTTTAAATGATTGAGTACATATACAATGAAATGAAGCCAACTTCTATACAACTATAGTAAAAAGGTGCTCCATACTGCCACTCAGTGGGATTCCTCGGGAGTAGCGCAGAAAGTCATTTTGTGTAACAAACTATTACAATATACAATTTCTTGTATAGTATTCATTGATTACTCTTTTCAATGATCTGTTGGTTCCAGGATAGTGATATTTCTAGGTTTTACAAAGTGATATCAGTACAGTGTCAGTTATCACTCCTTGTACAATCGACTTCAAATCTGATGAATGTATCTCTGGGATTCAATGTAATTGCTCTTACAGTTGATATATCATGCTTTTACATGATTGAGTACATATACAAAGAAATGAAGCCACCTTCTAAACAACTATAGTAAAATGGTGCTCCATACTGCCACTCAGTGGGATTCCTCGGGAGTAACGCAGAAAGTCATGTTGTATAACAAACTATTACAATTTAAATCCAATGTAATTCTTGTATAGTATTCATTGATTACTCTTCTGTGATCTCTTGGTTAGACAACAGTGAAATTTCTAGGTTTTACAAAGTCATTTCAATACAGTGTCAGTTATCACTCCTTGTACAACCAACTTCAAAATCTGATGAATTTTTGCATTCACTCTTGCATTCAATGTAACTGCTCTTACAGTTGCTATATCATACTTTTATATGGTTGAGTACATATACAATGAAATGTAGCCACCTTCTATATAACTATAGTAAAAAGGTGCTCCATACTGCCACTCAGTGGGATTCCTCGGGAGTAGCGCAGAAAGTCATTTTGTGTAACAAACTAATACAATATACAATTTCTTGTATAGTATTCATTGATTACTCTTTTCATTGATCTGTTGGTTATAGGATAGTGATATTTCTAGGTTTTACAAAGTGATATCAGTGCAGTGTCAGTTATCACTCCTTGTACAACCAGCTTCACAATCTGATGAATGTATGTCTTGCATTCAATGTAATTGCTCTTACATTTGATATAACATGCTGTTACATGATTGAGTACATATACAATGAAATGAAGCCAACTTCTATACAACTATAGTAAAAAGGTGCTCCATACTGCCACTCAGTGGGATTCCTCGGGAGTAACGCAGAAAGTCATTTTGTGTAACAAACTATTACAATATGCAATTTCTTGTATAGTATTCATTGATTACTCTTTTCAGTGATCTGTTGGTTATAGGATAGTGATAATTCTAGGTTTTACAAAGTGATATCAGTACAGTGTCAGTTATCACTCCTTGTACAACCAACTTCAAAATCTGATGAATGTATCTCTGGGATTCAATGTAATTGCTCTTACAGTTGATATATCATGCTTTTACATGATTGAGTACATATACAAAGAAATGAAGCCACCTTCTAAACAACTATAGTAAAATGGTGCTCCATACTGCCACTCAGTGGGATTCCTCGGGAGTAACGCAGAAAGTCATTTTGTGCAACAAACTATTACAATATACAATTTCTTGTATAGTATTCATTGATTACTCTTTTCAATGATCTGTTAGTTACAGGATAGTGATATTTCTGGGTTTTACAAAGTGATATCAGTACAGTGTCAGTTATCACTCCTTGTACAACAAACTTCTAAATCTGATGAATGTATCTCTGGGATTCAATGTAATTGCTCTTACAGTTGATATATCATGCTTTTACATGATTGAGTACATATACAAAGAAATGAAGCCACCTTCTAAACAACTATAGTAAAATGGTGCTCCATACTGCCACTCAGTGGGATTCCTCGGGAGTAACGCAGAAAGTCATTTTGTGCAACAAACTATTACAATATACAATTTCTTGTATAGTATTCATTGATTACTCTTTTCAATGATCTGTTAGTTACAGGATAGTGATATTTCTGGGTTTTACAAAGTGATATCAGTACAGTGTCAGTTATCACTCCTTGTACAACCAACTTCTAAATCTGATGAATGTATCTCTGGGATTCAATGTAATTGCTCTTACAGTTGATATATCATGCTTTTACATGATTGAGTACATATACAAAGAAATGAAGCCACCTTCTAAACAACTATAGTAAAATGGTGCTCCATACTGCCACTCAGTGGGATTCCTCGGGAGTAACGCAGAAAGTCATTTTGTGCAACAAACTATTACAATATACAATTTATTGTATAGTATTAATTGATTACTCTTTTCAATGATCTGTTAGTTACAGGATAGTGATATTTCTGGGTTTTACAAAGTGATATCAGTACAGTGTCAGTTATCACTCCTTGTACAACCAACTTCAAAATCTGATGAATGTATCTCTGGGATTCAATGTAATTGCTCTTACACTTGATATATCATGCTTTTACATGATTGAGTACATATACAAAGAAATGAAGCCACCTTCTAAACAACTATAGTAAAATGGTGCTCCATACTGCCACTCAGTGGGATTCCTCAGGAGTAACGCAGAAACTCATTTTGTGCAACAAACTATTACAATATACAATTTCTTGTATAGTTCTCATTGATTACTCTTTTCAATGATCTGTTAGTTACAGGATAGTGATATTTCTGGGTTTTACAAAGTGATATCAGTACAGTGTCAGTTATCAGTTCTTGTACAACGAACTTCACAATCTGATGAATGTATCTCTGGGATTCAATGTAATTGCTCTTACAGTTGATATATCATACTTTTACATGATTGAGTACATATACAATGAAATGAAGCCAACTTCTATACAACTATAGTAAAAAGGTGCTCCATACTGCCACTCAGTGGGATTCCTCGGGAGTAACGCAGAATGTCATTTTGTGTAACAAACTATTACAATATACAATTTCTTGAATAGTATTCATTGATTACTCTTTTCAATGATCTGTTGGTTCCAGGATAGTGATATTTCTAGGTTTTACAAAGTGATATCAGTACAGTGTCAGTTATCACTCCTTGTACAATCGACTTCAAATCTGATGAATGTATGTCTTGCATTCAATGTAATTGCTCTTACAGTTGCTATATCATGCTTTTACATAATTGAGTGCATATACAATGAAATTAAGCCACCTTCTATACAGCTAGAGGTAAAAGGTGCTCCATACTGCCACTCAGTGGGATTCCTCGGGAGTAACACAGAAAATCATTTTGTATAACAAACTTTTACAATTTAAATCCAATGTAATTCTTGTATAGTATTCATTGATTACTCTTCTGTGATCTCTTGGTTAGACAACAGTGAAATTTCTAGGTTTTACAAAGTCATATCAATACAGTGTCAGTTATCACTCCTTGTACAACCAACTTCAAAATCTGATGAATGTATCTCTTGCATTCAATGTAACTGCTCTTACAGTTGCGATATCATACTTTTATATAGTTGAGTACATATACAATGAAATGTAGCCACCTTCTATACAACTATAGCAAAAAGGTGCTCCATACTGCCACTCAGTGGGATTCCTCGGGAGTAACGCAGAAAGTCATTTTGTGCAACAAACTATTACAATATACACTTTCTTGTATAGTACTCATTGATTACTCTTTTCAGTGATCTGTTGGTTATAGGATAATGATATTTCTAGGTTTTACAAAGTGATATCAGTACAGTGTCAGTTATCACTCCTTGTACAACCAACTTCAAAATCTGATGAATGTATCTCTGGGATTCAATGTAATTGCTCTTACAGTTGATATATCATGCTTTTACATGATTGAGTACATATACAAAGAAATGAAGCCACCTTCGAAACAACTATAGTAAAAAGGTGCCCCATACTGCCACTCAGTGGGATTCCTCGGGAGTAACGCAGAAAGTCATTTTGTGCAACAAACTATTACAATATACACTTTCTTGTATAGTATTCATTGATTACTCTTTTCCATGATCTGTTAGTTACAGGATAGTGATATTTCTGGGTTTTACAAAGTGATATCAGTACAGTGTCAGTTATCACTCCTTGTACAATCAACTTCAGAATCTGATGAATGTATCTCTGGGATTCAATGTAATTGCTCTTACACTTGATATATCATGGTTTTACATGATTGAGTACATATACAAAGAAATGAAGCCACCTTCCATACAACTATAGTAAAAAGGTGCTCCATACTGCCACTCAGTGGGATTCCTCGGGAGTAACACAGAAAATAATTTTGTGTAACAAACTATTACAATTTACAATCCAATGTATTTCTTGTATAGTATTCATTGATTACTCTTCTGCGATCTCTTGGTTAGACAACAGTGAAATTTCTACGTTTTACAAAGTGATATCAATACAGTGTCAGTTATCACTCCTTGTACAACCAACTTCAATGTCTGATGAATTTATCTCTTGCATTCAATGTAACTGCTCTTACAGTTGCTATATCATGCTTTTATATGGTTGAGTACATATACAATGAAATGAAGCCACCTTCTATACAACTATAGTAAAAAGGTGCTCCATACTGCCACTCAGTGGGATTCCTCGGGAGTAACGTAGAAAGTCATTTTGTGTAACAAACTATTACAATATACAATTTCTTGAATAGTATTCATTGATTACTCTTTTCAATGATCTGTTGGTTCCAGGACAGTGATATTTCTAGGTTTTACAAAGTGATATCAGTACAGTGTCAGTTATCACTCCTTGTACAACAGACTTCAAAATCTGATGAATGTATCTCTGGCATTCAATGTAATTGCTCTTACAGTTAATATATCATGCTTTTACATGATTGAGTACATATACAATGAAATGAAGCCACCTTCTATACAACTATAGTAAAAAGGTTCTCCATACTGCCACTCAGTGGGATTCCTCGGGAGTAACGCAGAAAGTCATTTTGTGTAACAAACTATTACAATATACAATTTCTTTTATAGTATTCATTCATTACTCTTTTCAGTGATCTGTTGGTTACAGGGTAGTGATATTTCTAGTTTTTATAAAGTGATATCAGTACAGTGTCAGTTATCACTCCTTGTACAACCAACTTAAAAACCTGATGAATGTATCTCTTGCATTCAATGTAATTGCTCTTACAGTTGATATGTCATGTTTTTAAATGATTGAGTACATATACAATGAAATGAAGCCAACTTCTATACAACTATAATAAAAAGGTGCTCCATACTGCCACTCAGTGGGATTCCTCGGGAGTAGCGCAGAAAGTCATTTTGTGTAACAAACTATTACAATATACAATTTCTTGTATAGTATTCATTGATTACTCTTTTCAATGATCTGTTGGTTCCAGGATAGTGATATTTCTAGGTTTTACAAAGTGATATCAGTACAGTGTCAGTTATCACTCCTTGTACAATCGACTTCAAATCTGATGAATGTATGTCTTGCATCCAATGTAATTGCTCTTACAGTTGATATATCATGCTTTTACATAATTGAGTACATATACAATGAAATGAAGCCACCTTCTATACAGCTAGAGGAAAAAGGTGCTCCATACTGCCACTCAGTGGGATTCCTCGAGAGTAACACAGAAAATCATTTTCTATAACAAACTATTACAATTTAAATCCAATGTAATTCTTGTATAGTATTCATTGATTACTCTTCTGTGATCTCTTGGTTAGACAACAGTGAAATTTCTAGGTTTTACAAAGTCATATCAATACAGTGTCAGTTATCACTCCTTGTACAACCAACTTCAAAATCTGATGAATTTTTGCATTCACTCTTGCATTCAATGTAACTGCTCTTACAGTTGCTATATCATACTTTTATATGGTTGAGTACATATACAATGAAATGTAGCCACCTTCTATATAACTATAGTAAAAAGGTGCTCCATACTGCCACTCAGTGGGATTCCTCGGGAGTAGCGCAGAAAGTCATTTTGTGTAACAAACTAATACAATATACAATTTCTTGTATAGTATTCATTGATTACTCTTTTCATTGATCTGTTGGTTATAGGATAGTGATATTTCTAGGTTTTACAAAGTGATATCAGTGCAGTGTCAGTTATCACTCCTTGTACAACCAGCTTCACAATCTGATGAATGTATGTCTTGCATTCAATGTAATTGCTCTTACAGTTGATATATCATGCTTTTACATAATTGAGTACATATACAATGAAATGAAGCCACCTTCTATACAGCTAGAGGAAAAAGGTGCTCCATCCTGCCACTCAGTGGGATTCCTCGAGAGTAACACAGAAAATCATTTTCTATAACAAACTATTACAATTTAAATCCAATGTAATTCTTGTATAGTATTCATTGATTACTCTTCTGTGATCTCTTGGTTAGACAACAGTGAAATTTCTAGGTTTTACAAAGTCATATCAATACAGTGTCAGTTATCACTCCTTGTACAACCAACTTCAAAATCTGATGAATTTTTGCATTCACTCTTGCATTCAATGTAACTGCTCTTACAGTTGCTATATCATACTTTTATATGGTTGAGTACATATACAATGAAATGTAGCCACCTTCTATATAACTATAGTAAAAAGGTGCTCCATACTGCCACTCAGTGGGATTCCTCGGGAGTAGCGCAGAAAGTCATTTTGTGTAACAAACTAATACAATATACAATTTCTTGTATAGTATTCATTGATTACTCTTTTCATTGATCTGTTGGTTATAGGATAGTGATATTTCTAGGTTTTACAAAGTGATATCAGTGCAGTGTCAGTTATCACTCCTTGTACAACCAGCTTCACAATCTGATGAATGTATGTCTTGCATTCAATGTAATTGCTCTTACAGTTGATATAACATGCTGTTACATGATTGAGTACATATACAATGAAATGAAGCCAACTTCTATACAACTATAGTAAAAAGGTGCTCCATACTGCCACTCAGTGGGATTCCTCGGGAGTAACGCAGAAAGTCATTTTGTGTAACAAACTATTACAATATACAATTTCTTGTATAGTATTCATTGATTACTCTTTTCAGTGATCTGTTGGTTATAGGATAGTGATAATTCTAGGTTTTACAAAGTGATATCAGTACAGTGTCAGTTATCACTCCTTGTACAACCAACTTCAAAATCTGATGAATGTATCTCTGGGACTCAATGTAATTGCTCTTACAGTTGATATATCATGCTTTTACATGATTGAGTACATATACAAAGAAATGAAGCCACCTTCTAAACAACTATAGTAAAATGGTGCTCCATACTGCCACTCAGTGGGATTCCTCGGGAGTAACGCAGAAAGTCATTTTGTGCAACAAACTATTACAATATACAATTTCTTGTATAGTATTCATTGATTACTCTTTTCAATGATCTGTTAGTTACAGGATAGTGATATTTCTGGGTTTTACAAAGTGATATCAGTACAGTGTCAGTTATCACTCCTTGTACAACCAACTTCTAAATCTGATGAATGTATCTCTGGGATTCAATGTAATTGCTCTTACAGTTGATATATCATGCTTTTACATGATTGAGTACATATACAAAGAAATGAAGCCACCTTCTAAACAACTATAGTAAAATGGTGCTCCATACTGCCACTCAGTGGGATTCCTCGGGAGTAACGCAGAAAGTCATTTTGTGCAACAAACTATTACAATATACAATTTATTGTATAGTATTAATTGATTACTCTTTTCAATGATCTGTTAGTTACAGGATAGTGATATTTCTGGGTTTTACAAAGTGATATCAGTACAGTGTCAGTTATCACTCCTTGTACAACCAACTTCAAAATCTGATGAATGTAACTCTGGGATTCAATGTAATTGCTCTTACACTTGATATATCATGCTTTTACATGATTGAGTACATATACAAAGAAATGAAGCCACCTTCTAAACAACTATAGTAAAATGGTGCTCCATACTGCCACTCAGTGGGATTCCTCAGGAGTAACGCAGAAACTCATTTTGTGCAACAAACTATTACAATATACAATTTCTTGTATAGTACTCATTGATTACTCTTTTCAATGATCTGTTAGTTACAGGATAGTGATATTTCTGGGTTTTACAAAGTGATATCAGTACAGTGTCAGTTATCAGTTCTTGTACAACGAACTTCACAATCTGATGAATGTATCTCTGGGATTCAATGTAATTGCTCTTACAGTTGATATATCATACTTTTACATGATTGAGTACATATACAATGAAATGAAGCCAACTTCTATACAACTATAGTAAAAAGGTGCTCCATACTGCCACTCAGTGGGATTCCTCGGGAGTAACGCAGAAAGTCATTTTGTGTAACAAACTATTACAATATACAATTTCTTGAATAGTATTCATTGATTACTCTTTTCAATGATCTGTTGGTTCCAGGATAGTGATATTTCTAGGTTTTACAAAGTGATATCAGTACAGTTTCAGTTATCACTCCTTGTACAATCGACTTCAAATCTGATGAATGTATGTCTTGCATTCAATGTAATTGCTCTTACAGTTGCTATATCATGCTTTTACATAATTGAGTGCATATACAATGAAATTAAGCCACCTTCTATACAGCTAGAGGAAAAAGGTGCTCCATACTGCCACTCAGTGGGATTCCTCGGGAGTAACACAGAAAATCATTTTGTATAACAAACTTTTACAATTTAAATCCAATGTAATTCTTGTATAGTATTCATTGATTACTCTTCTGTGATCTCTTGGTTAGACAACAGTGAAATTTCTAGGTTTTACAAAGTCATATCAATACAGTGTCAGTTATCACTCCTTGTACAACCAACTTCAAAATCTGATGAATGTATCTCTTGCATTCAATGTAACTGCTCTTACAGTTGCGATATCATGCTTTTATATAGTTGAGTACATATACAATGAAATGTAGCCACCTTCTATACATCTATAGTAAAAAGGTGCTCCATACTGCCACTCAGTGGGATTCCTCGGGAGTAACGCAGAAAGTCATTTTGTGCAACAAACTATTACAATATACACTTTCTTGTATAGTACTCATTGATTACTCTTTTCAGTGATCTGTTGGTTATAGGATAATGATATTTCTAGGTTTTACAAAGTGATATCAGTACAGTGTCAGTTATCACTCCTTGTACAACCAACTTCAAAATCTGATGATTGTATCTCTGGGATTCAATGTAATTGCTCTTACAGTTGATATATCATGCTTTTACATGATTGAGTACATATACAAAGAAATGAAGCCACCTTCGAAACAACTATAGTAAAAAGGTGCCCCATACTGCCACTCAGTGGGATTCCTCGGGAGTAACGCAGAAAGTCATTTTGTGCAACAAACTATTACAATATACACTTTCTTGTATAGTATTCATTGATTACTCTTTTCCATGATCTGTTAGTTACAGGGTAGTGATATTTCTGGGTTTTACAAAGTGATATCAGTACAGTGTCAGTTATCACTCCTTGTACAATCAACTTCAGAATCTGATGAATGTATCTCTGGGATTCAATGTAATTGCTCTTACACTTGATATATCATGGTTTTACATGATTGAGTACATATACAAAGAAATGAAGCCACCTTCCATACAACTATAGTAAAAAGGTGCTCCATACTGCCACTCAGTGGGATTCCTCGGGAGTAACACAGAAAATAATTTTGTGTAACAAACTATTACAATTTACAATCCAATGTATTTCTTGTATAGTATTCATTGATTACTCTTCTGCGATCTCTTGGTTAGACAACAGTGAAATTTCTACGTTTTACAAAGTGATATCAATACAGTGTAAGTTATCACTCCTTGTACAACCAACTTCAATATCTGATGAATTTATCTCTTGCATTCAATGTAACTGCTCTTACAGTTGCTATATCATGCTTTTATATGGTTGAGTACATATACAATGAAATGAAGCCACCTTCTATACAACTATAGTAAAAAGGTGCTCCATACTGCCACTCAGTGGGATTCCTCGGGAGTAACGTAGAAAGTCATTTTGTGTAACAAACTATTACAATATACAATTTCTTGAATAGTATTCATTGATTACTCTTTTCAATGATCTGTTGGTTCCAGGACAGTGATATTTCTAGGTTTTACAAAGTGATATCAGTACAGTGTCAGTTATCACTCCTTGTACAACAGACTTCAAAATCTGATGAATGTATCTCTGGCATTCAATGTAATTGCTCTTACAGTTAATATATCATGCTTTTACATGATTGAGTACATATACAATGAAATGAAGCCACCTTCTATACAACTATAGTAAAAAGGTTCTCCATACTGCCACTCAGTGGGATTCCTCGGGAGTAACGCAGAAAGTCATTTTGTGTAACAAACTATTACAATATACAATTTCTTTTATAGTATTCATTCATTACTCTTTTCAGTGATCTGTTGGTTACAGGGTAGTGATATTTCTAGTTTTTATAAAGTGATATCAGTACAGTGTCAGTTATCACTCCTTGTACAACCAACTTAAAAACCTGATGAATGTATCTCTTGCATTCAATGTAATTGCTCTTACAGTTGATATGTCATGTTTTTAAATGATTGAGTACATATACAATGAAATGAAGCCAACTTCTATACAACTATAATAAAAAGGTGCTCCATACTGCCACTCAGTGGGATTCCTCGGGAGTAGCGCAGAAAGTCATTTTGTGTAACAAACTATTACAATATACAATTTCTTGTATAGTATTCATTGATTACTCTTTTCAATGATCTGTTGGTTCCAGGATAGTGATATTTCTAGGTTTTACAAAGTGATATCAGTACAGTGTCAGTTATCACTTCTTGTACAATCGACTTCAAATCTGATGAATGTATGTCTTGCATCCAATGTTATTGCTCTTACAGTTGATATATCATGCTTTTACATAATTGAGTACATATACAATCAAATGAAGCCACCTTCTATACAGCTAGAGGAAAAAGGTGCTCCATACTGCCACTCAGTGGGATTCCTCGAGAGTAACACAGAAAATCATTTTCTATAACAAACTATTACAATTTAAATCCAATGTAATTCTTGTATAGTATTCATTGATTACTCTTCTGTGATCTCTTGGTTAGACAACAGTGAAATTTCTAGGTTTTACAAAGTCATATCAATACAGTGTCAGTTATCACTCCTTGTACAACCAACTTCAAAATCTGATGAATTTTTGCATTCACTCTTGCATTCAATGTAACTGCTCTTACAGTTGCTATATCATACTTTTATATGGTTGAGTACATATACAATGAAATGTAGCCACCTTCTATACAACTATAGTAAAAAGGTGCTCCATACTTCCACTCAGTGGGATTCCTCGGGAGTAGCGCAGAAAGTCATTTTGTGTAACAAACTATTACAATATACAATTTCTTGTATAGTATTCATTGTTTACTCTTTTCATTGATCTGTTGGTTACAGGATTGTGATATTTCTAGGTTTTACAAAGTGATATCAGTGCAGTGTCAGTTATCACTCCTTGTACAACCAGCTTCACAATCTGATGAATGTATGTCTTGCATTCAATGTAATTGCTCTTACAGTTGATATAACATGCTGTTACATGATTGAGTACATATACAATGAAATGAAGCCAAGTTCTATACAACTATAGTAAAAAGGTGCTCCATACTGCCACTCAGTGGGATTCCTCGGGAGTAACGCAGAAAGTCATTTTGTGCAACAAACTATTACAATATACACTTTCTTGTATAGTACTCATTGATTACTCTTTTCAGTGATCTGTTGGTTATAGGATAATGATATTTCTAGGTTTTACAAAGTGATATCAGTACAGTGTCAGTTATCACTCCTTGTACAACCAACTTCAAAATCTGATGAATGTATCTCTGGGATTCAATGTAATTGCTCTTACAGTTGATATATCATGCTTTTACATGATTGAGTACATATACAAAGAAATGAAGCCACCTTCGAAACAACTATAGTAAAAAGGTGCCCCATACTGCCACTCAGTGGGATTCCTCGGGAGTAACGCAGAAAGTCATTTTGTGCAACAAACTATTACAATATACACTTTCTTGTATAGTATTCATTGATTACTCTTTTCCATGATCTGTTAGTTACAGGATAGTGATATTTCTGGGTTTTACAAAGTGATATCAGTACAGTGTCAGTTATCACTCCTTGTACAATCAACTTCAGAATCTGATGAATGTATCTCTGGGATTCAATGTAATTGCTCTTACACTTGATATATCATGGTTTTACATGATTGAGTACATATACAAAGAAATGAAGCCACCTTCCATACAACTATAGTAAAAAGGTGCTCCATACTGCCACTCAGTGGGATTCCTCGGGAGTAACACAGAAAATAATTTTGTGTAACAAACTATTACAATTTACAATCCAATGTATTTCTTGTATAGTATTCATTGATTACTCTTCTGCGATCTCTTGGTTAGACAACAGTGAAATTTCTACGTTTTACAAAGTGATATCAATACAGTGTCAGTTATCACTCCTTGTACAACCAACTTCAATATCTGATGAATTTATCTCTTGCATTCAATGTAACTGCTCTTACAGTTGCTATATCATGCTTTTATATGGTTGAGTACATATACAATGAAATGAAGCCACCTTCTATACAACTATAGTAAAAAGGTGCTCCATACTGCCACTCAGTGGGATTCCTCGGGAGTAACGTAGAAAGTCATTTTGTGTAACAAACTATTACAATATACAATTTCTTGAATAGTATTCATTGATTACTCTTTTCAATGATCTGTTGGTTCCAGGACAGTGATATTTCTAGGTTTTACAAAGTGATATCAGTACAGTGTCAGTTATCACTCCTTGTACAACAGACTTCAAAATCTGATGAATGTATCTCTGGCATTCAAAGTAATTGCTCTTACAGTTAATATATCATGCTTTTACATGATTGAGTACATATACAATGAAATGAAGCCACCTTCTATACAACTATAGTAAAAAGGTTCTCCATACTGCCACTCAGTGGGATTCCTCGGGAGTAACGCAGAAAGTCATTTTGTGTAACAAACTATTACAATATACAATTTCTTTTATAGTATTCATTCATTACTCTTTTCAGTGATCTGTTGGTTACAGGGTAGTGATATTTCTAGTTTTTATAAAGTGATATCAGTACAGTGTCAGTTATCACTCCTTGTACAACCAACTTAAAAACCTGATGAATGTATCTCTTGCATTCAATGTAATTGCTCTTACAGTTGATATGTCATGTTTTTAAATGATTGAGTACATATACAATGAAATGAAGCCAACTTCTATACAACTATAATAAAAAGGTGCTCCATACTGCCACTCAGTGGGATTCCTCGGGAGTAGCGCAGAAAGTCATTTTGTGTAACAAACTATTACAATATACAATTTCTTGTATAGTATTCATTGATTACTCTTTTCAATGATCTGTTGGTTCCAGGATAGTGATATTTCTAGGTTTTACAAAGTGATATCAGTACAGTGTCAGTTATCACTCCTTGTACAATCGACTTCAAATCTGATGAATGTATGTCTTGCATCCAATGTTATTGCTCTTACAGTTGATATATCATGCTTTTACATAATTGAGTACATATACAATCAAATGAAGCCACCTTCTATACAGCTAGAGGAAAAAGGTGCTCCATACTGCCACTCAGTGGGATTCCTCGAGAGTAACACAGAAAATCATTTTCTATAACAAACTATTACAATTTAAATCCAATGTAATTCTTGTATAGTATTCATTGATTACTCTTCTGTGATCTCTTGGTTAGACAACAGTGAAATTTCTAGGTTTTACAAAGTCATATCAATACAGTGTCAGTTATCACTCCTTGTACAACCAACTTCAAAATCTGATGAATTTTTGCATTCACTCTTGCATTCAATGTAACTGCTCTTACAGTTGCTATATCATACTTTTATATGGTTGAGTACATATACAATGAAATGTAGCCACCTTCTATACAACTATAGTAAAAAGGTGCTCCATACTTCCACTCAGTGGGATTCCTCGGGAGTAGCGCAGAAAGTCATTTTGTGTAACAAACTATTACAATATACAATTTCTTGTATAGTATTCATTGTTTACTCTTTTCATTGATCTGTTGGTTACAGGATTGTGATATTTCTAGGTTTTACAAAGTGATATCAGTGCAGTGTCAGTTATCACTCCTTGTACAACCAGCTTCACAATCTGATGAATGTATGTCTTGCATTCAATGTAATTGCTCTTACAGTTGATATAACATGCTGTTACATCATTGAGTACATATACAATGAAATGAAGCCAAGTTCTATACAACTATAGTAAAAAGGTGCTCCATACTGCCACTCAGTGGGATTCCTCGGGAGTAACGCAGAAAGTCATTTTGTGTAACAAACTATTACAATATACAATTTCTTCTATAGTATTCATTGATTACTCTTTTCAGTGATCTGTTGGTTATAGGATAGTGATATTTCTAGGTTTTACAAAGTGATATCAGTACAGTGTCAGTTATCACTCCTTGTACAACCAACTTCAAAATCTGATGAATGTATCTCTTGCATTCAATGTAATTGCTGTTACAGTTGATATATCATGCTTTTACATGATTGAGTACATATAAAAAGAAATGAAGCCACCTTCTATACAACTATAGTAAAAAGGTGCTCCATACTGCCACTCAGTGGGATTCCTCGGGAGTTACACAGAAAATACTTTTGTGTAACGAACTATTACAATTTACAATCCAATGTATTTCTTCTATAGTATTCATTGATTACTCTTCTGCGATCTCTTGGTTAGACAACAGTGAAATTTCTACGTTTTACAAAGTGATATCAATACAGTGTCAGTTATCACTCCTTGTACAACCAACTTCAATATTTGATGAATTTATCTCTTGCATTCAATGTAACTGCTCTTACAGTTGCTATATCATGCTTTTATATGGTTGAGTACATATACAATGAAATGAAGCCACCTTCTATACAACTATAGTAAAAAGGTGCTCCATACTGCCACTCAGTGGGATTCCTCGGGAGTAACGTAGAAATTCATTTTGTGTAACAAACTATTACAATATACAATTTCTTGAATAGTATTCATTGATTACTCTTTTCAATGATCTGTTGGTTCCAGAACAGTGATATTTCTAGGTTTTACAAAGTGATATCAGTACAGTGTCAGTTATCACTCCTTGTACAACAGACTTCAAAATCTGATGAATTTATGTTCATTTATGCTCTGGCATTCAAAGTAATTGCTCTTACAGTTAATATATCATGCTTTTACATGATTGAGTACATATACAATGAAATGAAGCCACCTTCTATACAACTATAGTAAAAAGGTTCTCCATACTGCCACTCAGTGGGATTCCTCGGGAGTAACGCAGAAAGTCATTTTGTGTAACAAACTATTACAATATACAATTTCTTGAATAGTATTCATTCATTACTCTTTTCAGTGATCTGTTGGTTACAGGGTACTGATATTTCTAGTTTTTATAAAGTGATATCAGTACAGTGTCAGTTATCACTCCTTGTACAACCAACTTCAAAACCTGATGAATGTATCTCTTGCATTCAATGTAATTGCTCTTACAGTTGATATGTCATGTTTTTAAATGATTGAGTACATATACAATGAAATGAAGCCAACTTCTATACAACTATAGTAAAAAGGTGCTCCATACTGCCACTCAGTGGTATTCCTCGGGAGTAGCGCAGAAAGTCATTTTGTGTAACAAACTATTACAATATACAATTTCTTGTATAGTATTCATTGATTACTCTTTTCAATGATCTTTTGGTTCCAGGATAGTGATATTTCTAGGTTTTACAAAGTAATATCAGTACAGTGTCAGTTATCACTCCTTGTACAATCGACTTCAAATCTGATGAATGTATGTCTTGCATCCAATGTAATTGCTCTTACAGTTGATATATCATGCTTTTACATAATTGAGTACATATACAATGAAATGAAGCCACCTTCTATACAGCTAGAGGAAAAAGGTGCTCCATACTGCCACTCAGTGGGATTCCTCGAGAGTAACACAGAAAATCATTTTGTATAACAAACTATTACAATTTAAATCCAATGTAATTCTTGTATAGTATTCATTGATTACTCTTCTGTGATCTCTTGGTTAGACAACAGTGAAATTTCTAGGTTTTACAAAGTCATATCAATACAGTGTCAGTTATCACTCCTTGTACAACTAACTTCAAAATCTGATGAATTTTTGCATTCACTCTTGCATTCAATGTAACTGCTCTTACAGTTGCTATATCATACTTTTAAATGGTTGAGTACATATACAATGAAATGTAGCCACCTTCTATATAACTATAGTAAAAAGGTGCTCCATACTGCCACTCAGTGGGATTCCTCGGGAGTAGCGCAGAAAGTCATTTTGTGTAACAAACTAATACAATATACAATTTTTTGTATAGTATTCATTGATTACTCTTTTCATTGATCTGTTGGTTATAGGATAGTGATATTTCTAGGTTTTACAAAGTGATATCAGTGCAGTGTCAGTTATCACTCCTTGTACAACCAGCTTCACAATCTGATGAATGTATGTCTTGCATTCAATGTAATTGCTCTTATAGTTGATATAACATGCTGTTACATGATTGAGTACATATACAATAAAATGAAGCCAACTTCTATACAACTATAGTAAAAAGGTGCTCCATACTGCCACTCAGTGGGATACCTCGGGAGTAACGCAGAAAGTCATTTTGTGTAACAAACTATTACAATATACAATTTCTTCTATAGTATTCATTGATTACTCTTTTCAGTGATCTGTTGGTTATAGGATAGTGATAATTCTAGGTTTTACAAAGTGATATCAGTACAGTGTCAGTTATCACTCCTTGTACAACCAACTTCAAAATCTGATGAATGTATCTCTGGGATTCAATGTAATTGCTCTTACAGTTGATATATCATGCTTTTACATGATTGAGTACATATACAAAGAAATGAAGCCACCTTCTAAACAACTATAGTAAAATGGTGCTCCATACTGCCACTCAGTGGGATTCCTCGGGAGTAACGCAGAAAGTCATTTTGTGCAACAAACTATTACAATATACAATTTCTTGTATAGTATTCATTGATTACTCTTTTCAATGATCTGTTAGTTACAGGATAGTGATATTTCTGGGTTTTACAAAGTGATATCAGTACAGTGTCAGTTATCACTCCTTGTACAACCAACTTCAAAATCTGATGAATGTATCTCTGGGATTCAATGTAATTGCTCTTACAGTTGATATATCATGCTTTTACATGATTGAGTACATATACAAAGAAATGAAGCCACCTTCTATACAACTATAGTAAAATGGTGCTCCATACTGCCACTCAGTGGGATTCCTCGGGAGTAACGCAGAAAGTCATTTTGTGCAACAAACTATTACAATATACAATTTCTTGTATAGTATTCATTGATTACTCTTTTCAATGATCTGTTAGTTACAGGATAGTGATATTTCAGGGTTTTACAAAGTGTTAACAGTACAGTGTCAGTTATCACTCCTTGTACAACCAACTTCAAAATCTGATGAATGTATCTCTGGGATTCAATGTAATTGCTCTTACAGTTGATATATCATGCTTTTACATGATTGAGTACATATACAAAGAAATGAAGCCACCTTCTAAACAACTATAGTTAAATGGTGCTCCATACTGCCACTCAGTGGGATTCCTCGGGAGTAACGCAGAAAGTCATTTTGTGCAACAAACTATTACAATATACAATTTCTTGTATAGTACTCATTGATTACTCTTTTCAATGATCTGTTAGTTACAGGATAGTGATATTTCTGGGTTTTACAAAGTGATATCAGTACAGTGTCAGTTATCACTCCTTGTACAATCGACTTCGAATCTGATGAATGTATGTCTTGCATTTAATGTAATTGCTCTTACAGTTGATATATCATGCTTTTACATAATTGAGTACATATACAATGAAATGAAGCCACCTTCTATACAGCTAGAGGAAAAAGGTGCTCCATACTGCCACTCAGTGGGATTCCTCGGGAGTAACTCAGAAAATCATTTTGTATAACAAAGTATTACAATTTAAATCCAATGTAATTCTTGTATAGTATTCATTGATTACTCTTCTGTGATCTCTTGGTTACACAATAGTGAAATTTCTAGGTTTTTCAAAGTCATATCAATACAGTGTCAGTTATCACTCCTTGTACAACCAACTTCAAAATCTGATGAATGTATCTCTTGCATTCAATGTAACTGCTCTTACAGTTGCTATATCATACTTTTATATGGTTGAGTACATATACAATGAAATGTAGCCACCTTCTATACAACTATAGTAAAAAGGTGCTCCATACTGCCACTCAGTGGGATTCCTCGGGAGTAGCGCGGAAAGTCATGTTGTGTAAGAAACTATTACAATATACAATTTCTTGTATAGTATTCATTGATTACTCTTTTCATTGATCTGTTGGTTACAGGATTGTGATATTTCTAGCTTTTAGAAAGTGATATCAGTGCAGTGTCAGTTATCACTCCTTGTACAACCAGCTTCACAATCTGATGAATGTATGTCTTGCATTCAATGTAATTGCTCTTACAGTTGATATAACATGCAGTTACATGATTGAGTACATATACAATGAAACGAAGCCAACTTCTATACAACTATAGTAAAAAGGTGCTCCATACTGCCACTCAGTGGGATTCCTCGGGAGTAACGCAGAAAGTCATTTTGCGTAACAAACTATTACAATTTACAATCCAATGTCTTTCTTGTATAGTATTCATTGATTACTCTTCTGCGATCTCTTGGTTAGACAACAGTGAAATTTCTAGGTTTTACAAAGTGATATCAATACACTGTCAGTTCTCACTCCTTGTACAACCAACTTCAATATCTGATGAATGTATGTCTTGCATTCAATGTAACTGCTCTTACAGTTGCTATATCATGCTTTTATATGGTTGAGTACATATCCAATGAAATGAAGCCACCTTCTATACAACTATAGTAAAAAGGTGCTCCATACTGCCACTCAGTGGGATTCCTCGGGAGTAACGCAGAAAGTTTTTTTGTGTAACAAACTATTACAATATACAATTTCTTGTATAGTATTCATTCATTACTCTTTTCAATGATCTGTTGGTTCCAGGATAATGATATTTCTAGGTTTTACAAAGTGATATCAGTAGAGTGTCAGTTATCACTCCTTCTACAACCAACTTCATAATCTGATGAATGTATCTCTGGGATTCAATGTAATTGCTCCTACAGTTGATATGTCATACTTTTTCATAATTGAGTACATATACAAAAAAATGAAGCCACCTTCTATACAACTATAGTAAAAAGGTGCTCCATACTGCCACTCAGTGGGATTCCTCGGGAGTAACGCAGAAAGTCATTTTGTGTAACAAACTATTACAATTTACAATCCAATGTATTTCTTGTATAGTATTCATTGATTACTCTTCTGTGATCTCTTGGTTAGACAACAGTGAAATTTCTACGTTTTACAAAGTGATATCAGTACAGTGTCAGTTATCACTCCTTGTACAATCGACTTCGAATCTGATGAATGTATGTCTTGCATTTAATGTAATTGCTCTTACAGTTGATATATCATACTTTTACATAATTGAGTACATATACAATGAAATGAAGCCACCTTCTATACAGCTAGAGGAAAAAGGTGCTCCATACTGCCACTCAGTGGGATTCCTCGGGAGTAACTCAGAAAATCATTTTGTATAACAAAGTATTACAATTTAAATCCAATGTAATTCTTGTATAGTATTCATTGATTACTCTTCTGTGATCTCTTGGTTAGACAATAGTGAAATTTCTAGGTTTTTCAAAGTCATATCAATACAGTGTTAGTTATCACTCCTTGTACAACCAACTTCAAAATCTGATGAATGTATCTCTTGCATTCAATGTAACTGCTCTTACAGTTGCTATATCATGCTTTTATATGGTTGAGTACATATACAATGTAATGAAGCCACCTTCTATACAACTATAGTAAAAAGGTGCTCCATACTGCCACTCAGTGGGATTCCTCGGGAGTAACGCAGAAAGTCATTTTGTGTAACAAACTATTACAATATACAATTTCTTGAATACTATTCATTCATTACTCTTTTTAATGATGTGATGGTTCCAGGATAGTGATATTTCTAGGTTTTTCAAAGTGATATCAGTACAGTGTCAGTTATCACTCCTTGTAGAACCGACTTCAAAATCTGATGAATGTATCTCTGGCATTCAATGTAATTGCTCTTACAGTTGATATATCATGCTTTTACATGATTGAGTACATATACAATGAAATGAAGCCACCTTCTATACAACTATAGTAAAAAGGTTCTCCATACTGCCACTCAGTGGGATTCCTCGGGAGTAACGCAGAAAGTCATTTTGTGTAACAAACTATTACAATATACAATTTCTTTTATAGTATTCATTGATTACTCTTTTCAGTGATCTGTTGGTTACAGGGTAGTGATATTTCTAGTTTTTACAAAGTGATATTAGTACAGTGGCAGTTATCACTCCTTGTACAACCAACTTCAAAATCTGATGAATGTATCTCTTGCATTCAATGTAATTGCTCTTACAGTTGATATGTCATGCTTTTACATGATTGAATACATATACAATGAAAAGAAGCCAACTTCTATACAACTATAGTAAAAAGGTGCTCCATACTGCCACTCAGTGGGATTCCTCGGGAGTAACGCAGAAAGTCATTTTGTGTAACAAACTATTACAATATACAATTTCTTGAATAGTATTCATTGATTACTCTTTTCAATGATCTGTTGGTTCTAGGATAGTGATATTTCTAGGTTTTACAAAGTGATATCAGTACAGTGTCAGTTATCACTCCTTGTACAATCGACTTCGAATCTGATGAATGTATGTCTTGCATTTAATGTAATTGCTCTTACAGTTGATATATCATGCTTTTACATAATTGAGTACATATACAATGAAATGAAGCCACCTTCTATACAGCTAGAGGAAAAAGGTGCTCCATACTGCCACTCAGTGGGATTCCTCGGGAGTAACTCAGAAAATCATTTTGTATAACAAAGTATTACAATTTAAATCCAATGTAATTCTTGTATAGTATTCATTGATTACTCTTCTGTGATCTCTTGGTTACACAATAGTGAAATTTCTAGGTTTTTCAAAGTCATATCAATACAGTGTCAGTTATCACTCCTTGTACAACCAACTTCAAAATCTGATGAATGTATCTCTTGCATTCAATGTAACTGCTCTTACAGTTGCTATATCATACTTTTATATGGTTGAGTACATATACAATGAAATGTAGCCACCTTCTATACAACTATAGTAAAAAGGTGCTCCATACTGCCACTCAGTGGGATTCCTCGGGAGTAGCGCGGAAAGTCATGTTGTGTAAGAAACTATTACAATATACAATTTCTTGTATAGTATTCATTGATTACTCTTTTCATTGATCTGTTGGTTACAGGATTGTGATATTTCTAGCTTTTAGAAAGTGATATCAGTGCAGTGTCAGTTATCACTCCTTGTACAACCAGCTTCACAATCTGATGAATGTATGTCTTGCATTCAATGTAATTGCTCTTACAGTTGATATAACATGCAGTTACATGATTGAGTACATATACAATGAAATGAAGCCAACTTCTATACAACTATAGTAAAAAGGTGCTCCATACTGCCACTCAGTGGGATTCCTCGGGAGTAACGCAGAAAGTCATTTTGCGTAACAAACTATTACAATTTACAATCCAATGTCTTTCTTGTATAGTATTCATTGATTACTCTTCTGCGATCTCTTCGTTAGACAATAGTGAAATTTCTAGGTTTTACAAAGTGATATCAATACACTGTCAGTTCTCACTCCTTGTACAACCAACTTCAATATCTGATGAATGTATGTCTTGCATTCAATGTAACTGCTCTTACAGTTGCTATATCATGCTTTTATATGGTTGAGTACATATCCAATGAAATGAAGCCACCTTCTATACAACTATAGTAAAAAGGTGCTCCATACTGCCACTCAGTGGGATTCCTCGGGAGTAACGCAGAAAGTTTTTTTGTGTAACAAACTATTACAATATACAATTTCTTGTATAGTATTCATTCATTACTCTTTTCAATGATCTGTTGGTTCCAGGATAATGATATTTCTAGGTTTTACAAAGTGATATCAGTAGAGTGTCAGTTATCACTCCTTCTACAACCAACTTCATAATCTGATGAATGTATCTCTGGGATTCAATGTAATTGCTCCTACAGTTGATATGTCATACTTTTTCATAATTGAGTACATATACAAAAAAATGAAGCCACCTTCTATACAACTATAGTAAAAAGGTGCTCCATACTGCCACTCAGTGGGATTCCTCGGGAGTAACGCAGAAAGTCATTTTGTGTAACAAACTATTACAATTTACAATCCAATGTATTTCTTGTATAGTATTCATTGATTACTCTTCTGTGATCTCTTGGTTAGACAACAGTGAAATTTCTACGTTTTACAAAGTGATATCAGTACAGTGTCAGTTATCACTCCTTGTACAATCGACTTCGAATCTGATGAATGTATGTCTTGCATTTAATGTAATTGCTCTTACAGTTGATATATCATACTTTTACATAATTGAGTACATATACAATGAAATGAAGCCACCTTCTATACAGCTAGAGGAAAAAGGTGCTCCATACTGCCACTCAGTGGGATTCCTCGGGAGTAACTCAGAAAATCATTTTGTATAACAAAGTATTACAATTTAAATCCAATGTAATTCTTGTATAGTATTCATTGATTACTCTTCTGTGATCTCTTGGTTAGACAATAGTGAAATTTCTAGGTTTTTCAAAGTCATATCAATACAGTGTTAGTTATCACTCCTTGTACAACCAACTTCAAAATCTGATGAATGTATCTCTTGCATTCAATGTAACTGCTCTTACAGTTGCTATATCATACTTTTATATGGTTGAGTACATATACAATGAAATGTAGCCACCTTCTATACAACTATAGTAAAAAGGTGCTCCATACTGCCACTCAGTGGGATTCCTCAGGAGTAGCGCGGAAAGTCATTTTCTGTAACAAACTATTACAATATACAATTTCTTGTAGAGTATTCATTGATTACTCTTTTCATTGATCTGTTGGTTACAGGATTGTGATATTTCTAGCTTTTACAAAGTGATATCAATGCAGTGTCAGTTATCACTCCTTGTACAACCAGCTTCACAATCTGATGAATGTATGTCCTGCATTCAATGTAATTGCTCTTACAGTTGATATAACATGCTGTTACATGATTGAGTACATATACAATGAAATGAAGCCACCTTCTATACAACTATAGTAAAAAGGTGCTCCATACTGCCACTCAGTGGGATTCCTCGGGAGTAAGGCAGAAAGTCATTTTGCGTAACAAACTATTACAATTTACAATCCAATGTCTTTCTTGTATAGTATTCATTGATTACTCTTCTGCGATCTCTTCGTTAGACAATAGTGAAATTTCTAGGTTTTACAAAGTGATATCAATACACTGTCAGTTCTCACTCCTTGTACAACCAACTTCAATATCTGATGAATGTATGTCTTGCATTCAATGTAACTGCTCTTACAGTTTCTATATCATGCTTTTATATGGTTGAGTACATATCCAATGAAATGAAGCCACCTTCTATACAACTATAGTAAAAAGGTGCTCCATACTGCCACTCAGTGGGATTCCTCGGGAGTAACGCAGAAAGTTTTTTTGTGTAACAAACTATTACAATATACAATTTCTTGTATAGTATTCATTCATTACTCTTTTCAATGATCTGTTGGTTCCAGGATAATGATATTTCTAGGTTTTACAAAGTGATATCAGTAGAGTGTCAGTTATCACTCCTTGTACAACCAACTTCATAATCTGATGAATGTATCTCTGGGATTCAATGTAATTGCTCCTACAGTTGATATGTCATACTATTACATGACTGAGTACATATACAAAAAAATGAAGCCACCTTCTATACAACTATAGTAAAAAGGTGCTCCATACTGCCACTCAGTGGGATTCCTCGGGAGTAATGCAGAAAGTCATTTTGTGTAACAAACTATTACAATTTACAATCCAATGTATTTCTTGTATAGTATTCATTGATTACTCTTCTGTGATCTCTTGGTTAGACAACAGTGAAATTTCTACATTTTACAAAGTGATATCAGTACAGTGTCAGTTATCACTCCTTGTACAACGAACTTCACAATCTGATGAATGTATTTCTTGCATTCAATGTAATTGCTCTTATAGTTGATATAACATGCTGTTACATGATTGAGTACATATACAATAAAATGAAGCCACCTTCTATACACCTAGAGGAAAAAGGTGCTCCATACTGCCACTCAGTGGGATTCCACGGGAGTAACACAGAAAATCATTTTGTGTAACAAACTATTACAATTTACAATCCAATGTATTTCTTGTATAGTATTCATTGATTACTCTTCTGCAATCTCTTGGTTAGACAACAGTGAAATTTCTAGGTTTTACAAAGTGATATCACTACAGTATCAGTTATCACTCCTTGTACAACCAACTTCAATTTCTGATGAATTTATCTCTTGCATTCAATGTAACTGCTCTTACAGTTGCTATATCATGCTTTTATATGGTTGAGTATATATACAATGAAATGAAGCCACCTTCTATACAACTATAGTAAAAAGGTACTCCATACTACCACTCAGTGGGATTCCTCGGGAGTAACGCAGAAAGTCATTTTGTGTAACAAACTATTACAATATACAATTTCTTGAATAGTATTCATTCATTACTCTTTTCAATGATGTGATGGTTCCAGGATAGTGATATTTCTAGGTTTTACAAAGTGATATCAGTAGAGTGTCAGTTATCACTCCTTGTACAACCGACTTCAAAATCTGATGAATGTATCTCTGGCATTCAATGTAATTGCTCTTACAGTTGATATATCATGATTTTACATGATTGAGTACATATACAATGAAATGAAGCCACCTTCTATACAACTATAGTCAAAAGGTGCTCCATACTGCCACTCAGTGGGATTCCTCGGGAGTAACGCAGAAAGTTTTTTTGTGTAACAAACTATTACAATATACAATTTCTTGTATAGTATTCATTCATTACTCTTTTCAATGATCTGTTGGTTCCTGGATAATGATATTTCTAGGTTTTACAAAGTGATATCAGTAGAGTGTCAGTTATCACTCCTTGTACAACCAACTTCATAATCTGATGAATGTATCTCTGGGATTCAATGTAATTGCTCCTACAGTTGATATGTCATACTTTTACATGATTGAGTACATATACAAAAAAATGAAGCCACCTTCTATACAACTATAGTAAAAAGGTGCTCCATACTGCCACTCAGTGGGATTCCTCGGGAGTAACGCAGAAAGTCATTTTGTGTAACAAACTATTACAATTTACAATCCAATGTATTTCTTGTATAGTATTCATTGATTACTCTTCTGCAATCTCTTGGTTAGACAACAGTGAAATTTCTAGGTTTTACAAAGTGATATCACTACAGTATCAGTTATCAATCCTTGTACAACCAACTTCAATATCTGATGAATTTATCTCTTGCATTCAATGTAACTGCTCTTACAGTTGCTATATCATGCTTTTATATGGTTGAGTACATATACAATGAAATGAAGCCACCTTCAATTAACTATAGTAAAAAGGTGCTCCATACTACCACTCAGTGGGATTCCTCGGGAGTAACGCAGAAAGTCATTTTGTGTAACAAACTATTACAATATACAATTTCTTGAATAGTATTCATTCATTACTCTTTTCAATGATGTGATGGTTCCAGGATAGTGATATTTCTAGGTTTTACAAAGTGATATCAGTACAGTGTCAGTTATCACTCCTTGTACAACCGACTTCAAAATCTGATGAATGTATCTCTGGCATTCAATGTAATTGCTCTTACAGTTGATATATCATGCTTTTACATGATTGAGTACATATACAATGAAATGAAGCCACCTTCTATACAACTATAGTAAAAAGGTGCTCCATACTGCCACTCAGTGGGATTCCTCGGGAGTAACGCAGAAAGTCATTTTGTGTAACAAACTATTACAATATACAATTTCTTTTATAGTATTCATTGATTACTCTTTTCAGTGATCTGTTGGTTACAGGATAGTGATATTTCAAGATTTTACAAAGTCATATCAGTAAAGTGTCAGTTATCACTCCTTGTACAACCAACTTCAAAATCTGATGAATGTATGTCTTGCATTCAATGTAATTGCTCTTACAGTTGATATATCATGCTTTTACATAATTGAGTACATATACAATGAAATGAAGTCACCTTCTATACAGCTAGAGGAAAAAGGTGCTCCATACTGCCACTCAGTGGGATTCCTCGGGAGTAACACAGAAAATCATTTTGTATAACAAACTATTACAATTTAAATCCAATGTAATTCTTGTATAATATTCATTGATTACTCCTCTGTGATCTCTTGGTTAGACAACAGTGAAATTTCTAGGTTTTACAAAGTCATATCAATACAGTGTCAGTTATCACTCCTTGTACAACCAACTTCAAAATGTGATGAATGTATCTCTTGCATTCAATGTAACTGCTCTTACAGTTGCTATATCATACTTTTATATGGTTGAGTACACATACAATGAAATGTAGCCACCTTCTATACAACTATAGTAAAAAGGTGCTCCATACGGCCACTCAGTGGGATTCCTCGGGAGTAACGCAGAAAGTCATTTTGTGTAACAAACTATTACAATATACAATTTCTTGTATAGTATTCATTGATTACTCTTTTCAGTGATCTGTTGGTTAAAGGATAGTGATATTTCTAGGTTTTACAAAGTGATATCAGTACAGTGTCAGTTATCACTCCTTGTACAACCAACTTCAAAATCTGATGAATGTATCTCTGGGATTCAATGTAATTGCTCTTACAGTTGATATATCATGCTTTTACATGATTGAGTACATATACAAAGAAATGAAGCCACCTTCGAAACAACTATAGTAAAAAGGTACTCCATACTGCCACTCAGTGGGATTCCTCGGGAGTAACGCAGAAAGTCATTTTGTGTAACAAACTATTACAATTTACAATCCAATGTATTTCTTGTATAGTATTCATTGATTACTCTTCTGCGATCTCTTGGTTAGACAACAGTGAAATTTCTACGTTTTACAAAGTGATATCAATACAGTGTCAGTTATCACTCCTTGTACAACCAACTACAATGAAATGAAGCCACCTTCTATACAACTATAGTAAAAAGGTGCTCCATACTGCCACTCAGTGGGATTCTTCGGGAGTAACGCAGAAAGTTTTTTTGTGTAACAAACTATTACAATATACAATTTCTTGTATAGTATTCATTCATTACTCTTTTCAATGATCTGTTGGTTCCAGGATAATGATATTTCTAGGTTTTACAAAGTGATATCAGTAGAGTGTCAGTTATCACTCCTTGTACAACCGACTTCAAAATCTGATGAATGTATCTCTGGCATTCAATGTAATTGCTCTTACAGTTGATATATCATGCTTTTACATGATTGAGTACATATACAATGAAATGAAGCCACCTTCTATACAACTATAGTAAAAAGGTGCTCCATACTGCCACTCAGTGGGATTCCTCGGGAGTAACGCAGAAAGTCATTATGTGTAAAAAACTATTACAATATACAATTTCTTTTATAGTATTCATTGATTACTCTTTTCAGTGATCTGTTGGTTACAGGATAGTGATATTTCTAGATTTTACAAAGTCATATCAGTACAGTGTCAGTTATCACTCCTTGTACAACCAACTTCAAAATCTGATGAATGTATGTCTTGCATTCAATGTAATTGCTCTTACAGTTGATATATCATGCTTTTACATAATTGAGTACATATACAATGAAATGAATTCACCTTCTATACAGCTAGAGGAAAAAGGTGCTCCATACTGCCACTCAGTGGGATTCCTCGGGAGTAACACAGAAAATCATTTTGTATAACAAACTATTACAATTTAAATCCAATGTAATTCTTGTATAATATTCATTGATTACTCTTCTGTGATCTCTTGGTTAGACAACAGTGAAATTTCTAGGTTTTACAAAGTCATATCAATATAGTGTCAGTTATCACTCCTTGTACAACCAACTTCAAAATCTGATGAATGTATCTCTTGCATTCAATGTAACTGCTCTTACAGTTGCTATATCATACTTTTACATGGTTGAGTACATATACAATGAAATGTAGCCACCTTCTATACAACTATAGTAAAAAGGTGCTCCATACTGCCACTCAGTGGGATTCCTCGGGAGTAACGCAGAAAGTCATTTTGTGTAATAAACTATTACAATATACAATTTCTTGTATAGTATTCATTGATTACTCTTTTCAGTGATCTGTTGGTTATAGGATAGTGATATTTCTAGGTTTTACAAAGTGATATCAGTACAGTGTCAGTTATCACTCCTTGTACAACCAACTTCAAAATCTGATGAATGTATGTCTGGGATTCAATGTAATTGCTCTTACAGTTGATATATCATGCTTTTACATGATTGAGTACATATACAAAGAAATGAAGCCACCTTCGAAACAACTATAGTAAAAAGGTGCTCCATACTGCCTCTCAGTGGGATTCCTCGGGAGTAACGCAGAAAGTCATTTTGTGCAACAAACTATTACAATATACAATTTCTTGTATAGTATTCATTGATTACTCTTTTCCATGATCTGTTAGTTACAGGATAGTGATATTTCTGGGTTTTACAAAGTGATATCAGTACAGTGTCAGTTATCACTCCTTGTACAATCAACTTCGAAATCTGATGAATGTATCTCTGGGATTCAATGTAATTGCTCTTACACTTGATATATCATGGTTTTACATGATTGAGTACATATACAAAGAAATGAAGCCACCTTCTATACAACTATAGTAAAAAGGTGCTCCATACTGCCACTCAGTGGGATTCCTCGGGAGTAACACAGAAAATAATTTTGTGTAACAAACTATTACAATTTACAATCCAATGTATTTCTTGTATAGTATTCATTGATTACTCTTCTGCGATCTCTTGGTTAGACAACAGTGAAATTTCTACGTTTTACAAAGTGATATCAATACAGTGTCAGTTATCACTCCTTGTACAACCAACTTCAATATCTGATGAATTTATCTCTTGCATTCAATGTAAGTGCTCTTACAGTTGCTATATCATGCTTTTATATGGTTGAGTACATATACAATGAAATGAAGCCACCTTCTATACAACTATAGTAAAAAGGTGCTCCATACTGCCACTCAGTGGGATTCCACGGGAGTAACGCAGAAAGTCATTTTGTGTAACAAACTATTACAATATACAATTTCTTGAATAGTATTCATTCATTACCCTTTTTAATGATGTGATGGTTCCAGGATAGTGATATTTCTAGGTTTTACAAAGTGATATCAGTACAGTGTCAGTTATCACTCCTTGTAGAACCGACTTCAAAATCTGATGAATGTATCTCTGGCATTCAATGTAATTGCTCTTACCGTTGATATATCATGCTTTTACATGATTGAGTACATATACAATGAAATGAAGCCACCTTCTATACAACTATAGTAAAAAGGTTCTCCATACTGCCACTCAGTGGGATACCTCGGGAGTAACGCAGAAAGTCATTTTGTGTAACAAACTATTACAATATACAATTTCTTTTATAGTATTCATTGATTACTCTTTTCAGTGATCTGTTGGTTACAGGGTAGTGATATTTCTAGTTTTTACAAAGTGATATTAGTACAGTGGCAATTATCACTCCTTGTACAACCAACTTCAAAATCTGATGCATTCAATGTAATTGCTCTTACAGTTGATATGTCATGCTTTTACATGATTGAATACATATACAATGAAATGAAGCCAACTTGTATACAACTATAGTAAAAAGGTGCTCCATACTGCCACTCCGTAGGATTCCTCGGGAGTAATGCAGAAAGTCATTTTGTGTAACAAACTTTTACAATATACAATTTCTTGAATAGTATTCATTGATTACTCTTTTCAATGATCTGTTGGTTCTAGGATAGTGATATTTCTAGGTTTTACAAAGTGATATCAGTACAGTGTCAGTTATCACTCCTTGTACAATCGACTTCGAATCTGATGAATGTATTTCTTGCATTTAATGTAATTGCTCTTACAGTTGATATATCATGCTTTTACATAATTGAGTACATATACAATGAAATGAAGCCACCTTCTATACAGCTAGAGGAAAAAGGTGCTCCATACTGCCACTCAGTGGGATTCCTCGGGAGTAACTCAGAAAATCATTTTGTATAACAAAGTATTAATATTTAAATCCAATGTAATTCTTGTATAGTATTCATTGATTACTCTTCTGTGATCTCTGGGTTAGACAATAGTGAAATTTCTAGGTTTTACAAAGTCATATCAATACAGTGTCAGTTATCACTCCTTGTACAACCAACTTCAATATCTGATGTGTTTATCTCTTGCATTCAATGTAACTGCTCTTACAGTTGCTATATCATGCTTTTATATGGTTGAGTACATATACAATGAAATGAAGCCACCTTCTATACAACTATAGTAAAAAGGTGCTCCATACTGCCACTCAGTGGGATTCCTCGGGAGTAACGCAGAAAGTCATTTTGTGTAACAAACTATTACAATATACAATTTCTTGAATAGTATTCATTCATTACTCTTTTCAATGATGTGATGGTTCCAGGATAGTGATATTTCTAGGTTTTACAAAGTGATATCAGTACAGTGTCAGTTATCACTCCTTGTACAACCGACTTCAAAATCTGATGAATGTATCTCTGGCATTCAATGTAATTGCTCTTACAGTTGCTATATCATGCTTTTACATAATTGAGTGCATATACAATGAAATGAAGCCACCTTCTATATAGCTAGAGGAAAAAGGTGCTCCATACTGCCACTCAGTGGGATTCCTCGGGAGTAACACAGAAAATCATTTTGTATAACAAACTATTACAATTTAAATCCAATGTAATTCTTGTATAGTATTCATTGATTACTCTTCTGTGATCTCTTGGTTAGACAACAGTGAAATTTCTAGGTTTTACAAAGTCATATCAATACAGTGTCACTTATCACTCCTTGTACAACAAACTTCAAAATCTGATGAATGTATCTCTTGCATTCAATGTAACTGCTCTTACAGTTGCTATATCATACTTTTATATGGTTGAGTACATATACAATGAAATGTAGCCACCTTCTTTACAACTATAGTAAAAAGGTGCTCCATACTGCCACTCAGTGGGATTCCTCGGGAGTAACGCAGAAAGTCATTTTGTGTAACAAACTATTACAATATACAATTTCTTGTATAGTATTCATTGATTACTCTTTTCAATGATGTGATGGTTCCAGGATAGTGATATTTCTAGGTTTTACAAAGTGATATCAGTACAGTGTCAGTTATCACTCCTTGTACAACCGACTTCAAAATCTGATGAATGTATCTCTGGCATTCAATGTAATCGCTCTTACAGTTGATATATCATGCTTTTACATGATTGAGTACATATACAATGAAATGAAGCCACCTTCTACACAGCTAGAGGAAAAAGGTGCTCCATACTGCCACTCAGTGGGATTCCTCGGGAGTAACACAGAAAATCATTTTGTATAACAAACTATTACAATTTAAATCCAATGTAATTCTTGTATAGTATTAATTGATTACTCTTCTGTAATCTCTTGGTTAGACAACAGTGAAATTTCTAGGTTTTACAAAGTCATATCAATACAGTGTCAGTTATCACTCCTTGTACAACCAACTTCAAAATCTGATGAATGTATCTCTTGCATTCAATGTAACTGCTCTTACAGTTGCTATATCATACTTTTATATGGTTGAGTACATATACAATGAAATGTAGCCACCTTCTATACAACTATAGTAAAAAGGTGCTCCATACTGCCACTCAGTGGGATTCCTCGGGAGTAGAGTGGAAAGTCATTTTGTGTAACAAACTATTACAATATACAATTTCTTGTATAGTATTCATTGATTACTCTTTTCATTGATCTGTTGGTTACAGGATTGTGATATTTCTAGCTTTCACAAAGTGATATCAGTGCAGTGTCAGTTATCACTCCTTGTACAACCAACTTCAAAATCTGATGAATGTATCTCTGGGATTCAATGTAATTGCTCTTACAGTTGATATATCATGCTTTTACATAATTGAGAACATATACAATGAAATGAAGCCACCTTCTATACAACTATAGTAAAAAGGTGCTCCATACTGCCACTCAGTGGGATTCCTCGGGAGTAACACAGAAAATCATTTTGTGTAACAAACTATTACAATTTACAATCCAATGTATTTCTTGTATAGTATTCATTGATTACTCTTCTGCGATCTCTTGGTTAGACAACAGTGAAATTTCTAGGTTTTACAAAGTGATATCAGTACAGTGTCAGTTATCACTCCTTGTACAACCGACTTCAAAATCTGATGAATGTATCTCTGGAATTCAATGTAATCGCTCTTACAGTTGATATATCATGCTTTTACATGATTGAGTACATATACAATGAAATGAAGCCACCTTCTACACAGCTAGAGGAAAAAGGTGCTCCATACTGCCACTCAGTGGGATTCCTCGGGAGTAGCGCAGAAAGTCATTTTGTGTAACAAACTATTACATTTTGTGTAACAAACTATTACAATATACAATTTCTTGAATAGTATTCATTCATTACTCTTTTCAATGATGTGATGGTTCCAGGATAGTGATATTTCTAGGTTTTACAAAGTGATATCAGTAGAGTGTCAGTTATCACTCCTTGTACAACCGACTTCAAAATTGTAACAATATGTAACAAACTATTACAATATACAATTTCTTGAATAGTATTCATTCATTACTCTTTTCAATGATGTGATGGTTCCAGGATAGTGATATTTCTAGGTTTTACAAAGTGATATCAGTAGAGTGTCAGTTATCACTCCTTGTACAACCGACTTCAAAATCTGATGAATGTATCTCTGGCATTCAATGTAATTGCTCTTACAGTTGATATATCATGCTTTTACATAACTGAGTACATATACAATGAAATGAAGCCACCTTCTATACAACTATAGTAAAAAGGTGCTCCATACTGACACTCAGTGGGATTCCTCGGGAGTAACACAGAAAATAATTTTGTGTAACAAACTATTACAATTTACAATCCAATGTATTTCTTGTATAGTATTCATTGATTACTCTTCTGTGATCTCTTGGTTAGACAACAGTGAAATTTCTAGGTTTTACAAAGTGATATCAATACAGTGTCAGTTATCACTCCTTCTACAACCAACTTCAATATCTGATGAATTTATCTCTTGCATTCAATGTAACTGCTCTTACAGTTGCTATATCATGCTTTTATATGGTTGAGTACATATACAATGAAATGAAGCCACCTTCTAAACAACTATAGTAAAAAGGTGCTCCATACTGCCACTCAGTGGGATTCCTCGGGAGTAACGCAGAAAGTCATTTTGTGTAACAAACTATTGCAATATACAATTTCTTGAATAGTATTCATTGATTACTCTTTTCAGTGATCTGTTGGTTACAGGGTAGTGATATTTCTAGTTTTTACAAAGTGATATTAGTACAGTGTCAGTTATCACTCCTTGTACAACCAACTTCAAAATCTGATGAATGTATCTCTTGCATTCAATGTAATTGCTCTTACAGTTGATATGTCATGCTTTTACATGATTGAATACATATACAATGAAATGAAGCCAACTTCTATACAACTATAGTAAAAAGGTGCTCCATACTGCCACTCAGTGGGATTCCTCGGGAGTAACGCAGAAAGTCATTTTGTGCAACAAACTATTACAATATACAATTTCTTGAATAGTATTCATTGATTACTCTTTTCAATGATCTGTTGGTTCCAGGATAGTGATATTTCTAGGTTTTACAAAGTGATATCAGTACAGTGTCAGTTATCACTCCTTGTACAATCGACTTCAAATCTGATGAATGTATGTCTTGCATTCAATGTAATTGCTCTTACAGTTGATATGTCATGCTTTTACATAACTGAGTGCATATACAATGAAATGAAGCCACCTTCTATACAGCTAGAGGAAAAAGGTGCTCCATACTGCCACTCAGTGGGATTCCTCGGGAGTAACACAGAAAATCATTTTGTATAACAAACTATTACAATTTACAATCCAATGTATTTCTTGTATAGTATTCATTGATTACTCTTCTGCGATCTCTTGGTTAGACAACAGTGAAATTTCTAGGTTTTACAAAGTGATATCAGTACAGTGTCAGTTATCACTCCTTGTACAACCGACTTCAAAATCTGATGAATGTATCTCTGGAATTCAATGTAATCGCTCTTACAGTTGATATATCATGCTTTTACATGATTGAGTACATATACAATGAAATGAAGCCACCTTCTACACAGCTAGAGGAAAAAGGTGCTCCATACTGCCACTCAGTGGGATTCCTCGGGAGTAGCGCAGAAAGTCATTTTGTGTAACAAACTATTACATTTTGTGTAACAAACTATTACAATATACAATTTCTTGAATAGTATTCATTCATTACTCTTTTCAATGATGTGATGGTTCCAGGATAGTGATATTTCTTGGTTTTACAAAGTGATATCAGTAGAGTGTCAGTTATCACTCCTTGTACAACCGACTTCAAAATTGTAACAATATGTAACAAACTATTACAATATACAATTTCTTGAATAGTATTCATTCATTACTCTTTTCAATGATGTGATGGTTCCAGGATAGTGATATTTCTAGGTTTTACAAAGTGATATCAGTAGAGTGTCAGTTATCACTCCTTGTACAACCGACTTCAAAATCTGATGAATGTATCTCTGGCATTCAATGTAATTGCTCTTACAGTTGATATATCATGCTTTTACATAACTGAGTACATATACAATGAAATGAAGCCACCTTCTATACAACTATAGTAAAAAGGTGCTCCATACTGACACTCAGTGGGATTCCTCGGGAGTAACACAGAAAATAATTTTGTGTAACAAACTATTACAATTTACAATCCAATGTATTTCTTGTATAGTATTCATTGATTACTCTTCTGTGATCTCTTGGTTAGACAACAGTGAAATTTCTAGGTTTTACAAAGTGATATCAATACAGTGTCAGTTATCACTCCTTCTACAACCAACTTCAATATCTGATGAATTTATCTCTTGCATTCAATGTAACTGCTCTTACAGTTGCTATATCATGCTTTTATATGGTTGAGTACATATACAATGAAATGAAGCCACCTTCCATACAACTATAGTAAAAAGGTGCTCCATACTGCCACTCAGTGGGATTCCTCTGGAGTAACGCAGAAAGTCATTTTGTGTAACAAACTATTACAATATACAATTTCTTGAATAGTATTCATTGATTACTCTTTTCAATGATCTGTTGGTTCCAGGATAGTGATATTTCTAGGTTTTACAAAGTTATATCACTACAGTGTCAGTTATCACTCCTTGTACAATCGACTTCGAATCTGATGAATGTATGTCTTGCATTTAATGTAATTGCTCTTACAGTTGATATATCATGCTTCTACATAATTGAGTACATATACAATGAAATGAAGCCACCTTCTATACAGCTAGAGGAAAAAGGTGCTTCATACTGCCACTCAGTGGGATTCCTCGGGAGTAACACAGAAAATCATTTTGTATAACAAACTATTACAATTTAAATCCAATGTAATTCTTGTATAGTATTCATTGATTACTCTTCTGCGATCTCTTGGTTAGACAACAGTGAAATTTCTAGGTTTTACAAAGTCATATCAATACAGTGTCAGTTATCACTCCTTGTACAACCAACTTCAAAATCTGATGAATGTATCTCTTGCATTCAATGTAACTGCTCTTACAGTTGCTATATCATACTTTTATATGGTTGAGTACATATACAATGAAATGTAGCCACCTTCTATACAACTATAGTAAAAAGCTGCTCCATACTGCCAGTCAGTGGGATTCCTCGGGAGTAACGCAGAAAGTCATTTTGTGTAACAAACTATTACAATATACAATTTCTTGTATAGTATTCATTGATTACTCTTTTCAGTGATCTGTTGGTTATAGGATAGTGATATTTCTAGGTTTTACAAAGTGATATCAGTACAGTGTCAGTTATCACTCCTTGTACAACCAACTTCAAAATCTGATGAATGTATCTCTGGGATTCAATGTAATTGCTCTTACAGTTGATATCTTATGCTTTTACATGATTGAATACATATACAAAGAAATGAAGCCACCTTCTATACAACTATAATAAAAAGGTGCTCCATACTGCCACTCAGTGGGATTCCTCGGGAGTAATGCAGAAAGTTATTTTGTGTAACAAACTATTACAATATACAATTTCTTGTATAGTATTCATTGATTACTCTTTTCAGTGATCTGTTGGTTATAGGATAATGATATTTCTAGGTTTTACAAAGTGATATCAGTACAGTGTCAGTTATCACTCCTTGTACAACCAACTTCAAAATCTGATGAATGTATCTCTGGGATTCAATGTAATTGCTCTTACAGTTGATATATCATGCTTTTACATGATTGAGTACATATACAAAGAAATGAAGCCACCTTCGAAACAACTATAGTAAAAAGGTGCTCCATACTGCCACTCAGTGGGATTCCTCGGGAGTAACGCAGAAAGTCATTTTGTGCAACAAACTATTACAATATACACTTTCTTCTATAGTATTCATTGATTACTCTTTTCCATGATCTATTAGTTACAGGATAGTGATATTTCTGGGTTTTACAAAGTGATATCAGTACAGTGTCAGTTATCACTCCTTGTACAATCAACTTCAAAATCTGATGAATGTATCTCTGGGATTCAATGTAATTGCTCTTACACTTGATATATCATGGTTTTACATGATTGAGTACATATACAAAGAAATGAAGCCACCTTCTATACAACTATAGTAAAAAGGTGCTCCATACTGCCACTCAGTGGGATTCTTCGGGAGTAACACAGAAAATAATTTTGTGTAACAAACTATTACAATTTACAATCCAATGTATTTCTTGTATAGTATTCATTGATTACTCTTCTGCGATCTCTTGGTTAGACAACAGTGACATTTCTACGTTTTACAAAGTGATATCAATACAGTGTCAGTTCTCACTCCTTGTACAACCAACTTCAATATCTGATGAATTTATCTCTTGCATTCAATGTAACTGCTCTTACAGTTGCTATATCATGCTTTTACATGATTGAGTACATATACAATGAAATGAAGCCACCTTCTATACAACTATAGTAAAGAGGTGCTCCATACTGCCACTCAGTGGGATTCCTCGGGAGTAACGCAGAAAGTCATTTTGTGTAACAAACTATTACAATATACAATTTCTTTTATAGTATTCATTCATTACTCTTTTCAGTGATCTGTTGTTTACAGGGTAGTGATATTTCTAGTTTTTACAAAGTGATATTAGTACAGTGGCAGTTATCACTCGTTGTACAACTAACTTCAAAATCTGATGAATGTATCTCTTGCATTCAATGTAATTGCTCTTACAGTTGATATATCATGCTTTTACATGATTGAGTACATATACAAAGAAATGAAGCCACCTTCGAAACAACTATAGTAAAAAGTTGCTCCATACTGCCACTCAGTGGGATTCCTTGGGAGTAACGCAGAAAGTCATTTTGTGCAACAAACTATTACAATATACAATTTCTTGTATAGTATTCATTGATTACTCTTTTCCATGATCTGTTAGTTACAGGATAGTGATATTTCTGGGTTTTACAAAGTGATATCAGTACAGTGTCAGTTATCACTCCTTGTACAACCAACTTCAAAATCTGATGAATGTATCTCTGGCATTCAATGTAATTGCTCTTACAGTTGATATATCATGCTTTTACATGATTGAGTACATATACAATGAAATGAAGCCACCTTCTATACAACTATAGTAAAAAGGTGCTCCATACTGCCACTCAGTGGGATTCCTCGGGAGTAACGCAGAAAGTCATTTTGTGTAACAAACTATTACAATATACAATTTCTTTTATAGTATTCATTCATTACTCTTTTCAGTGATCTGTTGGTTACAGGGTAGTGATATTTCTAGTTTTTATAAAGTGATATCAGTACAGTGTCAGTTATCACTCCTTGTACAACCAACTTCAAAACCTGATGAATGTATCTCTGGCATTCAATGTAATTGCTCTTACAGTTGATATGTCATGCTTTTACATGATTGAGTACATATACAATGAAATGAAGCCAACTTCTATACAACTATAGTAAAAAGGTGCTCCATACTGCCACTCAGTGGGATTCCTCGGGAGTAGCGCAGAAAGTCATTTTGTGTAACAAACTATTACAATATACAATTTCTTGTATAGTATTCATTGATTACTCTTTTCAATGATCTGTTGGTTCCAGGATAGTGATATTTCTAGGTTTTACAAAGTGATATCAGTACAGTGTCAGTTATCACTCCTTGTACAATCGACTTCAAATCTGATGAATGTATGTCTGGCATTCAATGTAATTGCTCTTACAGTTGCTATATCATGCTTTTACATAATTGAGTGCATATACAATGAAATGAAGCCACCTTCTATACAGCTAGAGGAAAAAGGTGCTCCATACTGCCACTCAGTGGGACTCCTCAGGAGTAACACAAAAAATCATTTTGTATAACAAACTATTACAATTTAAATCCAATGTAATTCTTGTATAGTATTCATTGATTACTCTTCTGTGATCTCTTGGTTAGACAACAGTGAAATTTCTAGGTTTTACAAAGTCATATCAATACAGTGTCAGTTATCACTCCTTGTACAACCGACTTCAAAATCTGATGAATGTATCTCTGGCATTCAATGTAATTGCTCTTACAGTTGATATATCATGCTTTTACATGATTGAGTAAATATACAATGAAATGAAGCCACCTTCTATACAACTATAGTAAAGAGGTGCTCCATACTGCCACTCAGTGGGATTCCTCGGGAGTAATGCAGAAAGTTATTTTGTGTAACAAACTATTACAATATACAATTTCTTGTATAGTATTCATTGATTACTCTTTTCAGTGATCTGTTGGTTATAGGATAATGATATTTCTAGGTTTTACAAAGTGATATCAGTACAGTGTCAGTTATCACTCCTTGTACAACCAACTTCAAAATCTGATGAATGTATCTCTGGGATTCAATGTAATTGCTCTTACAGTTGATATATCATGCTTTTACATGATTGAGTACATATACAAAGAAATGAAGCCACCTTCGAAACAACTATAGTAAAAAGGTGCTCCATACTGCCACTCAGTGGGATTCCTCGGGAGTAACGCATAAAGTCATTTTGTGCAACAAACTATTACAATATACACTTTCTTGTATAGTATTCATTGATTACTCTTTTCCATGATCTATTAGTTACAGGATAGTGATATTTCTGGGTTTTACAAAGTGATATCAGTACAGTGTCAGTTATCACTCCTTGTACAATCAACTTCAAAATCTGATGAATGTATCTCTGGGATTCAATGTAATTGCTCTTACACTTGATATATCATGGTTTTACATGATTGAGTACATATACAAAGAAATGAAGCCACCTTCTATACAACTATAGTAAAAAGGTGCTCCATACTGCCACTCAGTGGGATTCTTCGGGAGTAACACAGAAAATAATTTTGTGTAACAAACTATTACAATTTACAATCCAATGTATTTCTTGTATAGTATTCATTGATTACTCTTCTGCGATCTCTTGGTTAGACAACAGTGACATTTCTACGTTTTACAAAGTGATATCAATACAGTGTCAGTTCTCACTCCTTGTACAACCAACTTCAATATCTGATGAATTTATCTCTTGCATTCAATGTAACTGCTCTTACAGTTGCTATATCATGCTTTTATATGGCTGAGTACATATACAATGAAATGAAGCCACCTTCTATACAACTATAGTAAAAAGGTGCTCCATACTGCCACTCAGTGGGATTCCTCGGGAGTAACGCAGAAAGTCATTTTGTGTAACAAACTATTACAATATACAATTTCTTGAATAGTATTCATTCATTACTCTTTTCAATGATGTGATGGTTCCAGGATAGTGATATTTTTAGGTTTTACAAAGTGATATCCGTAGAGTGTCAGTTATCACTCCTTGTACAACCGACTTCAAAATCTGATGAATGTATCTCTGGCATTCAATGTAATTGCTCTTACAGTTGATATATCATGCTTTTACATGATTGAGTACATATACAATGAAATGAAGCCACCTTCTATACAACTATAGTAAAGAGGTGCTCCATACTGCCACTCAGTGGGATTCCTCGGGAGTAACGCAGAAAGTCATTTTGTGTAACAAACTATTACAATATACAATTTCTTTTATAGTATTCATTGATTTCTCTTTTCAGTGATCTGTTGGTTACAGGGTAGTGATATTTCTAGTTTTTACAAAGTGATATTAGTACAGTGGCAGTTATCACTCGTTGTACAACTAACTTCAAAATCTGATGAATGTATCTCTTGCATTCAATGTAATTGCTCTTACAGTTGATATATCATGCTTTTACATGATTGAGTACATATACAAAGAAATGAAGCCACCTTCGAAACAACTATAGTAAAAAGTTGCTCCATACTGCCACTCAGTGGGATTCCTCGGGAGTAACGCAGAAAGTCATTTTGTGCAACAAACTATTACAATATACAATTTCTTGTATAGTATTCATTGATTACTCTTTTCCATGATCTGTTAGTTACAGGATAGTGATATTTCTGGGTTTTACAAAGTGATATCAGTACAGTGTCAGTTATCACTCCTTGTACAACCAACTTCAAAATCTGATGAATGTATCTCTGGCATTCAATGTAATTGCTCTTACAGTTGATATATCATGCTTTTACATGATTGAGTACATATACAATGAAATGAAGCCACCTTCTATACAACTATAGTAAAAAGGTTCTCCATACTGCCACTCAGTGGGATTCCTCGGGAGTAACGCAGAAAGTCATTTTGTGTAACAAACTATTACAATATACAATTTCTTTTATAGTATTCATTCATTACTCTTTTCAGTGATCTGTTGGTTACAGGGTAGTGATATTTCTAGTTTTTATAAAGTGATATCAGTACAGTGTCAGTTATCACTCCTTGTACAACCAACTTCAAAACCTGATGAATGTATCTCTGGCATTCAATGTAATTGCTCTTACAGTTGATATGTCATGCTTTTACATGATTGAGTACATATACAATGAAATGAAGCCAACTTCTATACAACTATAGTAAAAAGGTGCTCCATACTGCCACTCAGTGGGATTCCTCGGGAGTAGCGCAGAAAGTCATTTTGTGTAACAAACTATTACAATATACAATTTCTTGTATAGTATTCATTGATTACTCTTTTCAATGATCTGTTGGTTCCAGGATAGTGATATTTCTAGGTTTTACAAAGTGATATCAGTACAGTGTCAGTTATCACTCCTTGTACAATCGACTTCAAATCTGATGAATGTATGTCTGGCATTCAATGTAATTGCTCTTACAGTTGCTATATCATGCTTTTACATAATTGAGTGCATATACAATGAAATGAAGCCACCTTCTATACAGCTAGAGGAAAAAGGTGCTCCATACTGCCACTCAGTGGGACTCCTCAGGAGTAACACAAAAAATCATTTTGTATAACAAACTATTACAATTTAAATCCAATGTAATTCTTGTATAGTATTCATTGATTACTCTTCTGTGATCTCTTGGTTAGACAACAGTGAAATTTCTAGGTTTTACAAAGTCATATCAATACAGTGTCAGTTATCACTCCTTGTACAACCGACTTCAAAATCTGATGAATGTATCTCTGGCATTCAATGTAATTGCTCTTACAGTTGATATATCATGCTTTTACATGATTGAGTACATATACAATGAAATGAAGCCACCTTCTATACAACTATAGTAAAGAGGTGCTCCATACTGCCACTCAGTGGGATTCCTCGGGAGTAACGCAGAAAGTCATTTTGTGTAACAAACTATTACAATATACAATTTCTTTTATAGTATTCATTGATTTCTCTTTTCAGTGATCTGTTGGTTACAGGGTAGTGATATTTCTAGTTTTTACAAAGTGATATTAGTACAGTGGCAGTTATCACTCGTTGTACAACTAACTTCAAAATCTGATGAATGTATCTCTTGCATTCAATGTAATTGCTCTTACAGTTGATATATCATGCTTTTACATGATTGAGTACATATACAAAGAAATGAAGCCACCTTCGAAACAACTATAGTAAAAAGTTGCTCCATACTGCCACTCAGTGGGATTCCTCGGGAGTAACGCAGAAAGTCATTTTGTGCAACAAACTATTACAATATACAATTTCTTGTATAGTATTCATTGATTACTCTTTTCCATGATCTGTTAGTTACAGGATAGTGATATTTCTGGGTTTTACAAAGTGATATCAGTACAGTGTCAGTTATCACTCCTTGTACAACCAACTTCAAAATCTGATGAATGTATCTCTGGCATTCAATGTAATTGCTCTTACAGTTGATATATCATGCTTTTACATGATTGAGTACATATACAATGAAATGAAGCCACCTTCTATACAACTATAGTAAAAAGGTTCTCCATACTGCCACTCAGTGGGATTCCTCGGGAGTAACGCAGAAAGTCATTTTGTGTAACAAACTATTACAATATACAATTTCTTTTATAGTATTCATTCATTACTCTTTTCAGTGATCTGTTGGTTACAGGGTAGTGATATTTCTAGTTTTTATAAAGTGATATCAGTACAGTGTCAGTTATCACTCCTTGTACAACCAACTTCAAAACCTGATGAATGTATCTCTGGCATTCAATGTAATTGCTCTTACAGTTGATATGTCATGCTTTTACATGATTGAGTACATATACAATGAAATGAAGCCAACTTCTATACAACTATAGTAAAAAGGTGCTCCATACTGCCACTCAGTGGGATTCCTCGGGAGTAGCGCAGAAAGTCATTTTGTGTAACAAACTATTACAATATACAATTTCTTGTATAGTATTCATTGATTACTCTTTTCAATGATCTGTTGGTTCCAGGATAGTGATATTTCTAGGTTTTACAAAGTGATATCAGTACAGTGTCAGTTATCACTCCTTGTACAATCGACTTCAAATCTGATGAATGTATGTCTGGCATTCAATGTAATTGCTCTTACAGTTGCTATATCATGCTTTTACATAATTGAGTGCATATACAATGAAATGAAGCCACCTTCTATACAGCTAGAGGAAAAAGGTGCTCCATACTGCCACTCAGTGGGACTCCTCAGGAGTAACACAAAAAATCATTTTGTATAACAAACTATTACAATTTAAATCCAATGTAATTCTTGTATAGTATTCATTGATTACTCTTCTGTGATCTCTTGGTTAGACAACAGTGAAATTTCTAGGTTTTACAAAGTCATATCAATACAGTGTCAGTTATCACTCCTTGTACAACCAACTTCAAAATCTGATGAATGTATCTCTTGCATTCAATGTAACTGCTCTTACAGTTGCTATATCATACTTTTATATGGTTGAGTACATATACAATGAAATGTAGCCACCTTCTATACAACTATAGTAAAAAGCTGCTCCATACTGCCAGTCAGTGGGATTCCTCGGGAGTAACGCAGAAAGTCATTTTGTGTAACAAACTATTACAATATACAATTTCTTTTATAGTATTCATTCATTACTCTTTTCAGTGATCTGTTGGTTACAGGGTAGTGATATTTCTAGTTTTTATAAAGTGATATCAGTACAGTGTCAGTTATCACTCCTTGTACAACCAACTTCAAAACCTGATGAATGTATCTCTGGCATTCAATGTAATTGCTCTTACAGTTGATATGTCATGCTTTTACATGATTGAGTACATATACAATGAAATGAAGCCAACTTCTATACAACTATAGTAAAAAGGTGCTCCATACTGCCACTCAGTGGGATTCCTCGGGAGTAGCGCAGAAAGTCATTTTGTGTAACAAACTATTACAATATACAATTTCTTGTATAGTATTCATTGATTACTCTTTTCAATGATCTGTTGGTTCCAGGATAGTGATATTTCTAGGTTTTACAAAGTGATATCAGTACAGTGTCAGTTATCACTCCTTGTACAATCGACTTCAAATCTGATGAATGTATGTCTGGCATTCAATGTAATTGCTCTTACAGTTGCTATATCATGCTTTTACATAATTGAGTGCATATACAATGAAATGAAGCCACCTTCTATACAGCTAGAGGAAAAAGGTGCTCCATACTGCCACTTAGTGGGACTCCTCAGGAGTAACACAAAAAATCATTTTGTATAACAAACTATTACAATTTAAATCCAATGTAATTCTTGTATAGTATTCATTGATTACTCTTCTGTGATCTCTTGGTTAGACAACAGTGAAATTTCTAGGTTTTACAAAGTCATATCAATACAGTGTCAGTTATCACTCCTTGTACAACCGACTTCAAAATCTGATGAATGTATCTCTGGCATTCAATGTAATTGCTCTTACAGTTGATATATCATGCTTTTACATGATTGAGTACATATACAATGAAATGAAGCCACCTTCTATACAACTATAGTAAAGAGGTGCTCCATACTGCCACTCAGTGGGATTCCTCGGGAGTAACGCAGAAAGTCATTTTGTGTAACAAACTATTACAATATACAATTTCTTTTATAGTATTCATTGATTTCTCTTTTCAGTGATCTGTTGGTTACAGGGTAGTGATATTTCTAGTTTTTACAAAGTGATATTAGTACAGTGGCAGTTATCACTCGTTGTACAACTAACTTCAAAATCTGATGAATGTATCTCTTGCATTCAATGTAATTGCTCTTACAGTTGATATATCATGCTTTTACATGATTGAGTACATATACAAAGAAATGAAGCCACCTTCGAAACAACTATAGTAAAAAGTTGCTCCATACTGCCACTCAGTGGGATTCCTCGGGAGTAACGCAGAAAGTCATTTTGTGCAACAAACTATTACAATATACAATTTCTTGTATAGTATTCATTGATTACTCTTTTCCATGATCTGTTAGTTACAGGATAGTGATATTTCTGGGTTTTACAAAGTGATATCAGTACAGTGTCAGTTATCACTCCTTGTACAACCAACTTCAAAATCTGATGAATGTATCTCTGGCATTCAATGTAATTGCTCTTACAGTTGATATATCATGCTTTTACATGATTGAGTACATATACAAAGAAATGAAGCCACCTTCGAAACAACTATAGTAAAAAGGTGCTCCATACTGCCACTCAGTGGGATTCCTCGGGAGTAACGCAGAAAGTCATTTTGTGCAACAAACTATTACAATATACACTTTCTTCTATAGTATTCATTGATTACTCTTTTCCATGATCTATTAGTTACAGGATAGTGATATTTCTGGGTTTTACAAAGTGATATCAGTACAGTGTCAGTTATCACTCCTTGTACAATCAACTTCAAAATCTGATGAATGTATCTCTGGGATTCAATGTAATTGCTCTTACACTTGATATATCATGGTTTTACATGATTGAGTACATATACAAAGAAATGAAGCCACCTTCTATACAACTATAGTAAAAAGGTGCTCCATACTGCCACTCAGTGGGATTCTTCGGGAGTAACACAGAAAATAATTTTGTGTAACAAACTATTACAATTTACAATCCAATGTATTTCTTGTATAGTATTCATTGATTACTCTTCTGCGATCTCTTGGTTAGACAACAGTGACATTTCTACGTTTTACAAAGTGATATCAATACAGTGTCAGTTCTCACTCCTTGTACAACCAACTTCAATATCTGATGAATTTATCTCTTGCATTCAATGTAACTGCTCTTACAGTTGCTATATCATGCTTTTATATGGCTGAGTACATATACAATGAAATGAAGCCACCTTCTATACAACTATAGTAAAAAGGTGCTCCATACTGCCACTCAGTGGGATTCCTCGGGAGTAACGCAGAAAGTCATTTTGTGTAACAAACTATTACAATATACAATTTCTTGAATAGTATTCATTCATTACTCTTTTCAATGATGTGATGGTTCCAGGATAGTGATATTTTTAGGTTTTACAAAGTGATATCCGTAGAGTGTCAGTTATCACTCCTTGTACAACCGACTTCAAAATCTGATGAATGTATCTCTGGCATTCAATGTAATTGCTCTTACAGTTGATATATCATGCTTTTACATGATTGAGTACATATACAATGAAATGAAGCCACCTTCTATACAACTATAGTAAAGAGGTGCTCCATACTGCCACTCAGTGGGATTCCTCGGGAGTAACGCAGAAAGTCATTTTGTGTAACAAACTATTACAATATACAATTTCTTTTATAGTATTCATTGATTTCTCTTTTCAGTGATCTGTTGTTTACAGGGTAGTGATATTTCTAGTTTTTACAAAGTGATATTAGTACAGTGGCAGTTATCACTCGTTGTACAACTAACTTCAAAATCTGATGAATGTATCTCTTGCATTCAATGTAATTGCTCTTACAGTTGATATATCATGCTTTTACATGATTGAGTACATATACAAAGAAATGAAGCCACCTTCGAAACAACTATAGTAAAAAGTTGCTCCATACTGCCACTCAGTGGGATTCCTCGGGAGTAACGCAGAAAGTCATTTTGTGCAACAAACTATTACAATATACAATTTCTTGTATAGTATTCATTGATTACTCTTTTCCATGATCTGTTAGTTACAGGATAGTGATATTTCTGGGTTTTACAAAGTGATATCAGTACAGTGTCAGTTATCACTCCTTGTACAACCAACTTCAAAATCTGATGAATGTATCTCTGGCATTCAATGTAATTGCTCTTACAGTTGATATATCATGCTTTTACATGATTGAGTACATATACAATGAAATGAAGCCACCTTCTATACAACTATAGTAAAAAGGTGCTCCATACTGCCACTCAGTGGGATTCCTCGGGAGTAACGCAGAAAGTCATTTTGTGTAACAAACTATTACAATATACAATTTCTTTTATAGTATTCATTCATTACTCTTTTCAGTGATCTGTTGGTTACAGGGTAGTGATATTTCTAGTTTTTATAAAGTGATATCAGTACAGTGTCAGTTATCACTCCTTGTACAACCAACTTCAAAACCTGATGAATGTATCTCTGGCATTCAATGTAATTGCTCTTACAGTTGATATGTCATGCTTTTACATGATTGAGTACATATACAATGAAATGAAGCCAACTTCTATACAACTATAGTAAAAAGGTGCTCCATACTGCCACTCAGTGGGATTCCTCGGGAGTAGCGCAGAAAGTCATTTTGTGTAACAAACTATTACAATATACAATTTCTTGTATAGTATTCATTGATTACTCTTTTCAATGATCTGTTGGTTCCAGGATAGTGATATTTCTAGGTTTTACAAAGTGATATCAGTACAGTGTCAGTTATCACTCCTTGTACAATCGACTTCAAATCTGATGAATGTATGTCTGGCATTCAATGTAATTGCTCTTACAGTTGCTATATCATGCTTTTACATAATTGAGTGCATATACAATGAAATGAAGCCACCTTCTATACAGCTAGAGGAAAAAGGTGCTCCATACTGCCACTTAGTGGGACTCCTCAGGAGTAACACAAAAAATCATTTTGTATAACAAACTATTACAATTTAAATCCAATGTAATTCTTGTATAGTATTCATTGATTACTCTTCTGTGATCTCTTGGTTAGACAACAGTGAAATTTCTAGGTTTTACAAAGTCATATCAATACAGTGTCAGTTATCACTCCTTGTACAACCGACTTCAAAATCTGATGAATGTATCTCTGGCATTCAATGTAATTGCTCTTACAGTTGATATATCATGCTTTTACATGATTGAGTACATATACAATGAAATGAAGCCACCTTCTATACAACTATAGTAAAGAGGTGCTCCATACTGCCACTCAGTGGGATTCCTCGGGAGTAACGCAGAAAGTCATTTTGTGTAACAAACTATTACAATATACAATTTCTTTTATAGTATTCATTGATTTCTCTTTTCAGTGATCTGTTGGTTACAGGGTAGTGATATTTCTAGTTTTTACAAAGTGATATTAGTACAGTGGCAGTTATCACTCGTTGTACAACTAACTTCAAAATCTGATGAATGTATCTCTTGCATTCAATGTAATTGCTCTTACAGTTGATATATCATGCTTTTACATGATTGAGTACATATACAAAGAAATGAAGCCACCTTCGAAACAACTATAGTAAAAAGTTGCTCCATACTGCCACTCAGTGGGATTCCTCGGGAGTAACGCAGAAAGTCATTTTGTGCAACAAACTATTACAATATACAATTTCTTGTATAGTATTCATTGATTACTCTTTTCCATGATCTGTTAGTTACAGGATAGTGATATTTCTGGGTTTTACAAAGTGATATCAGTACAGTGTCAGTTATCACTCCTTGTACAACCAACTTCAAAATCTGATGAATGTATCTCTGGCATTCAATGTAATTGCTCTTACAGTTGATATATCATGCTTTTACATGATTGAGTACATATACAATGAAATGAAGCCACCTTCTATACAACTATAGTAAAAAGGTTCTCCATACTGCCACTCAGTGGGATTCCTCGGGAGTAACGCAGAAAGTCATTTTGTGTAACAAACTATTACAATATACAATTTCTTTTATAGTATTCATTCATTACTCTTTTCAGTGATCTGTTGGTTACAGGGTAGTGATATTTCTAGTTTTTATAAAGTGATATCAGTACAGTGTCAGTTATCACTCCTTGTACAACCAACTTCAAAACCTGATGAATGTATCTCTGGCATTCAATGTAATTGCTCTTACAGTTGATATGTCATGCTTTTACATGATTGAGTACATATACAATGAAATGAAGCCAACTTCTATACAACTATAGTAAAAAGGTGCTCCATACTGCCACTCAGTGGGATTCCTCGGGAGTAGCGCAGAAAGTCATTTTGTGTAACAAACTATTACAATATACAATTTCTTGTATAGTATTCATTGATTACTCTTTTCAATGATCTGTTGGTTCCAGGATAGTGATATTTCTAGGTTTTACAAAGTGATATCAGTACAGTGTCAGTTATCACTCCTTGTACAATCGACTTCAAATCTGATGAATGTATGTCTGGCATTCAATGTAATTGCTCTTACAGTTGCTATATCATGCTTTTACATAATTGAGTGCATATACAATGAAATGAAGCCACCTTCTATACAGCTAGAGGAAAAAGGTGCTCCATACTGCCACTTAGTGGGACTCCTCAGGAGTAACACAAAAAATCATTTTGTATAACAAACTATTACAATTTAAATCCAATGTAATTCTTGTATAGTATTCATTGATTACTCTTCTGTGATCTCTTGGTTAGACAACAGTGAAATTTCTAGGTTTTACAAAGTCATATCAATACAATGTCAGTTATCACTCCTTGTACAACCGACTTCAAAATCTGATGAATGTATCTCTGGCATTCAATGTAATTGCTCTTACAGTTGATATATCATGCTTTTACATGATTGAGTACATATACAATGAAATGAAGCCACCTTCTATACAACTATAGTAAAGAGGTGCTCCATACTGCCACTCAGTGGGATTCCTCGGGAGTAACGCAGAAAGTCATTTTGTGTAACAAACTATTACAATATACAATTTCTTTTATAGTATTCATTGATTTCTCTTTTCAGTGATCTGTTGGTTACAGGGTAGTGATATTTCTAGTTTTTACAAAGTGATATTAGTACAGTGGCAGTTATCACTCGTTGTACAACTAACTTCAAAATCTGATGAATGTATCTCTTGCATTCAATGTAATTGCTCTTACAGTTGATATATCATGCTTTTACATGATTGAGTACATATACAAAGAAATGAAGCCACCTTCGAAACAACTATAGTAAAAAGTTGCTCCATACTGCCACTCAGTGGGATTCCTCGGGAGTAACGCAGAAAGTCATTTTGTGCAACAAACTATTACAATATACAATTTCTTGTATAGTATTCATTGATTACTCTTTTCCATGATCTGTTAGTTACAGGATAGTGATATTTCTGGGTTTTACAAAGTGATATCAGTACAGTGTCAGTTATCACTCCTTGTACAACCAACTTCAAAATCTGATGAATGTATCTCTGGCATTCAATGTAATTGCTCTTACAGTTGATATATCATGCTTTTACATGATTGAGTACATATACAATGAAATGAAGCCACCTTCTATACAACTATAGTAAAAAGGTTCTCCATACTGCCACTCAGTGGGATTCCTCGGGAGTAACGCAGAAAGTCATTTTGTGTAACAAACTATTACAATATACAATTTCTTTTATAGTATTCATTCATTACTCTTTTCAGTGATCTGTTGGTTACAGGGTAGTGATATTTCTAGTTTTTATAAAGTGATATCAGTACAGTGTCAGTTATCACTCCTTGTACAACCAACTTCAAAACCTGATGAATGTATCTCTGGCATTCAATGTAATTGCTCTTACAGTTGATATGTCATGCTTTTACATGATTGAGTACATATACAATGAAATGAAGCCAACTTCTATACAACTATAGTAAAAAGGTGCTCCATACTGCCACTCAGTGGGATTCCTCGGGAGTAGCGCAGAAAGTCATTTTGTGTAACAAACTATTACAATATACAATTTCTTGTATAGTATTCATTGATTACTCTTTTCAATGATCTGTTGGTTCCAGGATAGTGATATTTCTAGGTTTTACAAAGTGATATCAGTACAGTGTCAGTTATCACTCCTTGTACAATCGACTTCAAATCTGATGAATGTATGTCTGGCATTCAATGTAATTGCTCTTACAGTTGCTATATCATGCTTTTACATAATTGAGTGCATATACAATGAAATGAAGCCACCTTCTATACAGCTAGAGGAAAAAGGTGCTCCATACTGCCACTCAGTGGGACTCCTCAGGAGTAACACAAAAAATCATTTTGTATAACAAACTATTACAATTTAAATCCAATGAAATTCTTGTATAGTATTCATTGATTACTCTTCTGTGATCTCTTGGTTAGACAACAGTGAAATTTCTAGGTTTTACAAAGTCATATCAATACAGTGTCAGTTATCACTCCTTGTACAACCAACTTCAAAATCTGATGAATGTATCTCTTGCATTCAATGTAACTGCTCTTACAGTTGCTATATCATACTTTTATATGGTTGAGTACATATACAATGAAATGTAGCCACCTTCTATACAACTATAGTAAAAAGCTGCTCCATACTGCCAGTCAGTGGGATTCCTCGGGAGTAACGCAGAAAGTCATTTTGTGTAACAAACTATTACAATATACAATTTCTTGTATAGTATTCATTGATTACTCTTTTCAGTGATCTGTTGGTTATAGGATAGTGATATTTCTAGGTTTTACAAAGTGATATCAGTACAGTGTCAGTTATCACTCCTTGTACAACCAACTTCAAAATCTGATGAATGTATCTCTGGGATTCAATGTAATTGCTCTTACAGTTGATATATCATGCTTTTACATGACTGAGTACATATACAAAGAAATGAAGCCACCTTCTATACAACTATAGTAAAAAGGTGCTCCATACTGCCACTCAGTGGGATTCCTCGGGAGTAACGCAGGAAGTCATTTTGTGCAACAAACTATTACAATATACAATTTCTTGTATAGTATTCATTGATTACTCTTTTCCATGATCTGTTAGTTACAGGATAGTGATATTTCTGGGTTTTACAAAGTGATATCAGTACAGTGTCAGTTATCACTCCTTGTACAATCAACTTCAAAATCTGATGAATGTATCTCTGGGATTCCATGTAATTGCTCTTACACTTGATATATCATGGTTTTACATGATTGAGTACATATACAAAGAAATGAAGCCACCTTCTATACAACTATAGTAAAAAGGTGCTCCATACTGCCACTCAGTGGGATTCCTCGGGAGTAGCACAGAAAATAATTTTGTGTAACAAACTATTACAATTTACAATCCAATGTATTTCTTGTATAGTATTCATTGATTACTCTTCTGCGATCTCTTGGTTAGACAACAGTGAAATTTCTACGTTTTACAAAGTGATATCAATACAGTGTCAGTTATCACTCCTTGTACAACCAACTTCAATATCTGATGAATTTATCTCTTGCATTCAATGTAACTGCTCTTACATTTGCTATATCATGCTTTTATATGGTTGAGTACATATACAATGAAATGAAGCCACCTCTATACAACTATAGTAAAAAGGTGCTCCATACTGCCACTCAGTGGGATTCCTCGGGAGTAACGCAGAAAGTCATTTTGTGTAACAAACTATTACAATATACAATTTCTTGAATAGTATTCATTCATTACTCTTTTCAATGATGTGATGGTTCCAGGATAGTGATATTTCTAGGTTTTACAAAGTGATATCAGTACAGTGTCAGTTATCACTCCTTGTACAACCGACTTCAAAATCTGATGAATGTATCTCTGGCATTCAATGTAATTGCTCTTACAGTTGATATATCATGCTTTTACATGATTGAGTACATATACAATGAAATGAAGCCACCTTCTATACAACTATAGTAAAAAGGTTCTCCATACTGCCACTCAGTGGGATTCCTCGGGAGTAACGCAGAAAGTCATTTTGTGTAACAAACTATTACAATATACAATTTCTTTTATAGTATTCATTGATTACTCTTTTCAGTGATCTGTTTGTTACAGGGTAGTGATATTTCTAGTTTTTAAAAAGTGATATTAGTACAGTGGCAGTTATCACTCCTTGTACAATCGACTTCGAATCTGATGAATGTATGTCTTGCATTTAATGTAATTGCTCTTACAGTTGATATATCATGCTTCTACATAATTGAGTACATATACAATGAAATGAAGCCACCTTCTATACAGCTAGAGGAAAAAGGTGCTTCATACTGCCACTCAGTGGGATTCCTCGGGAGTAACACAGAAAATCATTTTGTATAACAAACTATTACAATTTAAATCCAATGTAATTCTTGTATAGTATTCATTGATTACTCTTCTGCGATCTCTTGGTTAGACAACAGTGAAATTTCTAGGTTTTACAAAGTCATATCAATACAGTGGCAGTTATCACTCCTTGTACAACCAACTTCAAAATCTGATGAATGTATCTCTTGCATTCAATGTAACTGCTCTTACAGTTGCTATATCATACTTTTATATGGTTGAGTACATATACAATGAAATGTAGCCACCTTCTATACAACTATAATAAAAAGGTGCTCCATACTGCCACTCAGTGGGATTCCTCGGGAGTAACGCAGAAAGTCATTTTGTGTAACAAACTATTACAATATACAATTTCTTGTATATTATTCATTGATTTCTCTTTTCAGTGATCTGTTGGTTACAGGGTAGTGATATTTCTAGTTTTTACAAAGTGATATTAGTACAGTGGCAGTTATCACTCGTTGTACAACTAACTTCAAAATCTGATGAATGTATCTCTTGCATTCAATGTAATTGCTCTTACAGTTGATATATCATGCTTTTACATGATTGAGTACATATACAAAGAAATGAAGCCACCTTCGAAACAACTATAGTAAAAAGTTGCTCCATACTGCCACTCAGTGGGATTCCTCGGGAGTAACGCAGAAAGTCATTTTGTGCAACAAACTATTACAATATACAATTTCTTGTATAGTATTCATTGATTACTCTTTTCCATGATCTGTTAGTTACAGGATAGTGATATTTCTGGGTTTTACAAAGTGATATCAGTACAGTGTCAGTTATCACTCCTTGTACAACCAACTTCAAAATCTGATGAATGTATCTCTGGCATTCAATGTAATTGCTCTTACAGTTGATATATCATGCTTTTACATGATTGAGTACATATACAATGAAATGAAGCCACCTTCTATACAACTATAGTAAAAAGGTTCTCCATACTGCCACTCAGTGGGATTCCTCGGGAGTAACGCAGAAAGTCATTTTGTGTAACAAACTATTACAATATACAATTTCTTTTATAGTATTCATTCATTACTCTTTTCAGTGATCTGTTGGTTACAGGGTAGTGATATTTCTAGTTTTTATAAAGTGATATCAGTACAGTGTCAGTTATCACTCCTTGTACAACCAACTTCAAAACCTGATGAATGTATCTCTGGCATTCAATGTAATTGCTCTTACAGTTGATATGTCATGCTTTTACATGATTGAGTACATATACAATGAAATGAAGCCAACTTCTATACAACTATAGTAAAAAGGTGCTCCATACTGCCACTCAGTGGGATTCCTCGGGAGTAGCGCAGAAAGTCATTTTGTGTAACAAACTATTACAATATACAATTTCTTGTATAGTATTCATTGATTACTCTTTTCAATGATCTGTTGGTTCCAGGATAGTGATATTTCTAGGTTTTACAAAGTGATATCAGTACAGTGTCAGTTATCACTCCTTGTACAATCGACTTCAAATCTGATGAATGTATGTCTGGCATTCAATGTAATTGCTCTTACAGTTGCTATATCATGCTTTTACATAATTGAGTGCATATACAATGAAATGAAGCCACCTTCTATACAGCTAGAGGAAAAAGGTGCTCCATACTGCCACTCAGTGGGACTCCTCAGGAGTAACACAAAAAATCATTTTGTATAACAAACTATTACAATTTAAATCCAATGTAATTCTTGTATAGTATTCATTGATTACTCTTCTGTGATCTCTTGGTTAGACAACAGTGAAATTTCTAGGTTTTACAAAGTCATATCAATACAGTGTCAGTTATCACTCCTTGTACAACCAACTTCAAAATCTGATGAATGTATCTCTTGCATTCAATGTAACTGCTCTTACAGTTGCTATATCATACTTTTATATGGTTGAGTACATATACAATGAAATGTAGCCACCTTCTATACAACTATAGTAAAAAGCTGCTCCATACTGCCAGTCAGTGGGATTCCTCGGGAGTAACGCAGAAAGTCATTTTGTGTAACAAACTATTACAATATCCAATTTCTTGTATAGTATTCATTGATTACTCTTTTCAGTGATCTGTTGGTTATAGGATAGTGATATTTCTAGGTTTTACAAAGTGATATCAGTACAGTGTCAGTTATCACTCCTTGTACAACCAACTTCAAAATCTGATGAATGTATCTCTGGGATTCAATGTAATTGCTCTTACAGTTGACATATCATGCTTTTACATGACTGAGTACATATACAAAGAAATGAAGCCACCTTCTATACAACTATAGTAAAAAGGTGCTCCATACTGCCACTCAGTGGGATTCCTCGGGAGTAACGCAGGAAGTCATTTTGTGCAACAAACTATTACAATATACAATTTCTTGTATAGTATTCATTGATTACTCTTTTCCATGATCTGTTAGTTACAGGATAGTGATATTTCTGGGTTTTACAAAGTGATATCAGTACAGTGTCAGTTATCACTCCTTGTACAATCAACTTCAAAATCTGATGAATGTATCTCTGGGATTCAATGTAATTGCTCTTACACTTGATATATCATGGTTTTACATGATTGAGTACATATACAAAGAAATGAAGCCACCTTCTATACAACTATAGTAAAAAGGTGCTCCATACTGCCACTCAGTGGGATTCCTCGGGAGTAGCACAGAAAATAATTTTGTGTAACAAACTATTACAATTTACAATCCAATGTATTTCTTGTATAGTATTCATTGATTACTCTTCTGCGATCTCTTGGTTAGACAACAGTGAAATTTCTACGTTTTACAAAGTGATATCAATACAGTGTCAGTTATCACTCCTTGTACAACCAACTTCAATATCTGATGAATTTATCTCTTGCATTCAATGTAACTGCTCTTACAGTTGCTATATCATGCTTTTGTATGGTTGAGTACATATACAATGAAATGAAGCCACCTCTATACAACTATAGTAAAAAGGTGCTCCATACTGCCACTCAGTGGGATTCCTCGGGAGTAACGCAGAAACTCATTTTGTGTAACAAACTATTACAATATACAATTTCTTGAATAGTATTCATTCATTACTCTTTTCAATGATGTGATGGTTCCAGGATAGTGATATTTCTAGGTTTTACAAAGTGATATCAGTACAGTGTCAGTTATCACTCCTTGTACAACCGACTTCAAAATCTGATGAATGTATCTCTGGCATTCAATGTAATTGCTCTTACAGTTGATATATCATGCTTTTACATGATTGAGTACATATACAATGAAATGAAGCCACCTTCTATACAGCTAGAGGAAAAAGGTGCTCCATACTGCCACTCAGTGGGATTCCTCGGGAGTAACACAGAAAATCATTTTGTATAACAAACTATTACAATTTAAATCCAATGTAATTCTTGTATAGTATTCATTGATTACTCTTCTGTGATCTCTTGGTTAGACAACAGTGAAATTTCTAGGTTTTACAAAGTCATATCAATACAGTGTCAGTTATCACTCCTTGTACAACCAACTTCAAAATCTGATGAATGTATCTCTAGCATTCAATGTAACTGCTCTTACAGTTGCTATATCATACTTTTATATGGTTGAGTACATATACAATGAAATGTAGCCACCTTGTATACAACTATAGTAAAAAGGTGCCCCATACTGCCACTCAGTGTGATTCCTCGGGAGTAGCGCAGAAAGTCATTTTGTGTAACAAACTATTACAATATACAATTTCTTGTATAGTATTCATTGATTACTCTTTTCATTGATCTGTTGGTTACACGATTGTGCAATTTCTAGCTTTTACAAAGTGATATCAGTGCAGTGTCAGTTATCACTCCTTGTACAACCAGTTTCACAATCTGATGAATGTATGTCTTGCATTCAATGTAATTGCTCTTACAGTTGATATAACATGCTGTTACATGATTGAGTACATATACAATGAAATAAAGCCAACTGCTATACAACTATAGTAAAAAGGTGCTCCATACTGCCACTCAGTGGGATTCCTCGGGAGTAACACAGAAAATAATTTTGTGTAACAAACTATTACAATTTACAATCCAATGTATTTCTTGTATAGTATTCATTGATTACTCTTCTGCGATCTCTTGGTTAGACAACAGTGAAATTTCTACGTTTTACAAAGTGATATCAATACAGTGTCAGTTATCACTCCTTGTACAACCAACTTCAATATCTGATGAATTTATCTCTTGCATTCAATGTAACTGCTCTTACAGTTGCTATATCATGCTTTTATATGGTTGAGTACATATACAATGAAATGAAGCCACCTTCTATACAACTATAGTAAAAAGGTGCTCCATACTGCCACTTAGTGGGATTCCTCGGGAGTAACGCAGAAAGTCATTTTGTGTAACAAACTATTACAATATACAATTTCTTGAATAGTATTCATTGATTACTCTTTTCAGTGATCTGTTGGTTACAGGGTAGTGATATTTCTAGTTTTTACAAAGTGATATTATTACAGTATCAGTTATCACTCCTTGTACAACCAACTTGAAAATCTGATGAATGTATCTCTTGCATTCAATGTAATTGCTCTTACAGTTGATATATCATGCTTTTACATGATTGAGTACACATACAAAGAAATGAAGCCACCTTCGAAACAACTATAGTAAAAAGGTGCTCCATACTGCCACTCAGTGGGATTCCTCGGGAGTAACGCAGAAAGTCATTTTGTGCAACAAACTATTACAATATACACTTTCTTGTATAGTATTCATTGATTACTCTTTTCCATGATCTGTTAGTTACAGGATAGTGATATTTCTGGGTTTTACAAAGTGATATCAGTACAGTGTCAGTTATCACTCCTTGTACAATCGACTTCAAATCTGATGAATGTATGTCTGGCATTCAATGTAATTGCTCTTACAGTTGCTATATCATGCTTTTACATAATTGAGTGCATATACAATGAAATGAAGCCACCTTCTATACAGCTAGAGGAAAAAGGTGCTCCATACTGCCACTTAGTGGGACTCCTCAGGAGTAACACAAAAAATCATTTTGTATAACAAACTATTACAATTTAAATCCAATGTAATTCTTGTATAGTATTCATTGATTACTCTTCTGTGATCTCTTGGTTAGACAACAGTGAAATTTCTAGGTTTTACAAAGTCATATCAATACAGTGTCAGTTATCACTCCTTGTACAACCGACTTCAAAATCTGATGAATGTATCTCTGGCATTCAATGTAATTGCTCTTACAGTTGATATATCATTCTTTTACATGATTGAGTACATATACAATGAAATGAAGCCACCTTCTATACAACTATAGTAAAGAGGTGCTCCATACTGCCACTCAGTGGGATTCCTCGGGAGTAACGCAGAAAGTCATTTTGTGTAACAAACTATTACAATATACAATTTCTTTTATAGTATTCATTGATTTCTCTTTTCAGTGATCTGTTGGTTACAGGGTAGTGATATTTCTAGTTTTTACAAAGTGATATTAGTACAGTGGCAGTTATCACTCGTTGTACAACTAACTTCAAAATCTGATGAATGTATCTCTTGCATTCAATGTAATTGCTCTTACAGTTGATATATCATGCTTTTACATGATTGAGTACATATACAAAGAAATGAAGCCACCTTCGAAACAACTATAGTAAAAAGTTGCTCCATACTGCCACTCAGTGGGATTCCTCGGGAGTAACGCAGAAAGTCATTTTGTGCAACAAACTATTACAATATACAATTTCTTGTATAGTATTCATTGATTACTCTTTTCCATGATCTGTTAGTTACAGGATAGTGATATTTCTGGGTTTTACAAAGTGATATCAGTACAGTGTCAGTTATCACTCCTTGTACAACCAACTTCAAAATCTGATGAATGTATCTCTGGCATTCAATGTAATTGCTCTTACAGTTGATATATCATGCTTTTACATGATTGAGTACATATACAATGAAATGAAGCCACCTTCTATACAACTATAGTAAAAAGGTTCTCCATACTGCCACTCAGTGGGATTCCTCGGGAGTAACGCAGAAAGTCATTTTGTGTAACAAACTATTACAATATACAATTTCTTTTATAGTATTCATTCATTACTCTTTTCAGTGATCTGTTGGTTACAGGGTAGTGATATTTCTAGTTTTTATAAAGTGATATCAGTACAGTGTCAGTTATCACTCCTTGTACAACCAACTTCAAAACCTGATGAATGTATCTCTGGCATTCAATGTAATTGCTCTTACAGTTGATATGTCATGCTTTTACATGATTGAGTACATATACAATGAAATGAAGCCAACTTCTATACAACTATAGTAAAAAGGTGCTCCATACTGCCACTTAGTGGGATTCCTCGGGAGTAGCGCAGAAAGTCATTTTGTGTAACAAACTATTACAATATACAATTTCTTGTATAGTATTCATTGATTACTCTTTTCAATGATCTGTTGGTTCCAGGATAGTGATATTTCTAGGTTTTACAAAGTGATATCAGTACAGTGTCAGTTATCACTCCTTGTACAATCGACTTCAAATCTGATGAATGTATGTCTGGCATTCAATGTAATTGCTCTTACAGTTGCTATATCATGCTTTTACATAATTGAGTGCATATACAATGAAATGAAGCCACCTTCTATACAGCTAGAGGAAAAAGGTGCTCCATACTGCCACTCAGTGGGACTCCTCAGGAGTAACACAAAAAATCATTTTGTATAACAAACTATTACAATTTAAATCCAATGAAATTCTTGTATAGTATTCATTGATTACTCTTCTGTGATCTCTTGGTTAGACAACAGTGAAATTTCTAGGTTTTACAAAGTCATATCAATACAGTGTCAGTTATCACTCCTTGTACAACCAACTTCAAAATCTGATGAATGTATCTCTTGCATTCAATGTAACTGCTCTTACAGTTGCTATATCATACTTTTATATGGTTGAGTACATATACAATGAAATGTAGCCACCTTCTATACAACTATAGTAAAAAGCTGCTCCATACTGCCAGTCAGTGGGATTCCTCGGGAGTAACGCAGAAAGTCATTTTGTGTAACAAACTATTACAATATACAATTTCTTGTATAGTATTCATTGATTACTCTTTTCAGTGATCTGTTGGTTATAGGATAGTGATATTTCTAGGTTTTACAAAGTGATATCAGTACAGTGTCAGTTATCACTCCTTGTACAACCAACTTCAAAATCTGATGAATGTATCTCTGGGATTCAATGTAATTGCTCTTACAGTTGATATATCATGCTTTTACATGACTGAGTACATATACAAAGAAATGAAGCCACCTTCTATACAACTATAGTAAAAAGGTGCTCCATACTGCCACTCAGTGGGATTCCTCGGGAGTAACGCAGGAAGTCATTTTGTGCAACAAACTATTACAATATACAATTTCTTGTATAGTATTCATTGATTACTCTTTTCCATGATCTGTTAGTTACAGGATAGTGATATTTCTGGGTTTTACAAAGTGATATCAGTACAGTGTCAGTTATCACTCCTTGTACAATCAACTTCAAAATCTGATGAATGTATCTCTGGGATTCCATGTAATTGCTCTTACACTTGATATATCATGGTTTTACATGATTGAGTACATATACAAAGAAATGAAGCCACCTTCTATACAACTATAGTAAAAAGGTGCTCCATACTGCCACTCAGTGGGATTCCTCGGGAGTAGCACAGAAAATAATTTTGTGTAACAAACTATTACAATTTACAATCCAATGTATTTCTTGTATAGTATTCATTGATTACTCTTCTGCGATCTCTTGGTTAGACAACAGTGAAATTTCTACGTTTTACAAAGTGATATCAATACAGTGTCAGTTATCACTCCTTGTACAACCAACTTCAATATCTGATGAATTTATCTCTTGCATTCAATGTAACTGCTCTTACATTTGCTATATCATGCTTTTATATGGTTGAGTACATATACAATGAAATGAAGCCACCTCTATACAACTATAGTAAAAAGGTGCTCCATACTGCCACTCAGTGGGATTCCTCGGGAGTAACGCAGAAAGTCATTTTGTGTAACAAACTATTACAATATACAATTTCTTGAATAGTATTCATTCATTACTCTTTTCAATGATGTGATGGTTCCAGGATAGTGATATTTCTAGGTTTTACAAAGTGATATCAGTACAGTGTCAGTTATCACTCCTTGTACAACCGACTTCAAAATCTGATGAATGTATCTCTGGCATTCAATGTAATTGCTCTTACAGTTGATATATCATGCTTTTACATGATTGAGTACATATACAATGAAATGAAGCCACCTTCTATACAACTATAGTAAAAAGGTTCTCCATACTGCCACTCAGTGGGATTCCTCGGGAGTAACGCAGAAAGTCATTTTGTGTAACAAACTATTACAATATACAATTTCTTTTATAGTATTCATTGATTACTCTTTTCAGTGATCTGTTTGTTACAGGGTAGTGATATTTCTAGTTTTTAAAAAGTGATATTAGTACAGTGGCAGTTATCACTCCTTGTACAATCGACTTCGAATCTGATGAATGTATGTCTTGCATTTAATGTAATTGCTCTTACAGTTGATATATCATGCTTCTACATAATTGAGTACATATACAATGAAATGAAGCCACCTTCTATACAGCTAGAGGAAAAAGGTGCTTCATACTGCCACTCAGTGGGATTCCTCGGGAGTAACACAGAAAATCATTTTGTATAACAAACTATTACAATTTAAATCCAATGTAATTCTTGTATAGTATTCATTGATTACTCTTCTGCGATCTCTTGGTTAGACAACAGTGAAATTTCTAGGTTTTACAAAGTCATATCAATACAGTGGCAGTTATCACTCCTTGTACAACCAACTTCAAAATCTGATGAATGTATCTCTTGCATTCAATGTAACTGCTCTTACAGTTGCTATATCATACTTTTATATGGTTGAGTACATATACAATGAAATGTAGCCACCTTCTATACAACTATAATAAAAAGGTGCTCCATACTGCCACTCAGTGGGATTCCTCGGGAGTAACGCAGAAAGTCATTTTGTGTAACAAACTATTACAATATACAATTTCTTGTATATTATTCATTGATTTCTCTTTTCAGTGATCTGTTGGTTACAGGGTAGTGATATTTCTAGTTTTTACAAAGTGATATTAGTACAGTGGCAGTTATCACTCGTTGTACAACTAACTTCAAAATCTGATGAATGTATCTCTTGCATTCAATGTAATTGCTCTTACAGTTGATATATCATGCTTTTACATGATTGAGTACATATACAAAGAAATGAAGCCACCTTCGAAACAACTATAGTAAAAAGTTGCTCCATACTGCCACTCAGTGGGATTCCTCGGGAGTAACGCAGAAAGTCATTTTGTGCAACAAACTATTACAATATACAATTTCTTGTATAGTATTCATTGATTACTCTTTTCCATGATCTGTTAGTTACAGGATAGTGATATTTCTGGGTTTTACAAAGTGATATCAGTACAGTGTCAGTTATCACTCCTTGTACAACCAACTTCAAAATCTGATGAATGTATCTCTGGCATTCAATGTAATTGCTCTTACAGTTGATATATCATGCTTTTACATGATTGAGTACATATACAATGAAATGAAGCCACCTTCTATACAACTATAGTAAAAAGGTTCTCCATACTGCCACTCAGTGGGATTCCTCGGGAGTAACGCAGAAAGTCATTTTGTGTAACAAACTATTACAATATACAATTTCTTTTATAGTATTCATTCATTACTCTTTTCAGTGATCTGTTGGTTACAGGGTAGTGATATTTCTAGTTTTTATAAAGTGATATCAGTACAGTGTCAGTTATCACTCCTTGTACAACCAACTTCAAAACCTGATGAATGTATCTCTGGCATTCAATGTAATTGCTCTTACAGTTGATATGTCATGCTTTTACATGATTGAGTACATATACAATGAAATGAAGCCAACTTCTATACAACTATAGTAAAAAGGTGCTCCATACTGCCACTCAGTGGGATTCCTCGGGAGTAGCGCAGAAAGTCATTTTGTGTAACAAACTATTACAATATACAATTTCTTGTATAGTATTCATTGATTACTCTTTTCAATGATCTGTTGGTTCCAGGATAGTGATATTTCTAGGTTTTACAAAGTGATATCAGTACAGTGTCAGTTATCACTCCTTGTACAATCGACTTCAAATCTGATGAATGTATGTCTGGCATTCAATGTAATTGCTCTTACAGTTGCTATATCATGCTTTTACATAATTGAGTGCATATACAATGAAATGAAGCCACCTTCTATACAGCTAGAGGAAAAAGGTGCTCCATACTGCCACTCAGTGGGACTCCTCAGGAGTAACACAAAAAATCATTTTGTATAACAAACTATTACAATTTAAATCCAATGTAATTCTTGTATAGTATTCATTGATTACTCTTCTGTGATCTCTTGGTTAGACAACAGTGAAATTTCTAGGTTTTACAAAGTCATATCAATACAGTGTCAGTTATCACTCCTTGTACAACCAACTTCAAAATCTGATGAATGTATCTCTTGCATTCAATGTAACTGCTCTTACAGTTGCTATATCATACTTTTATATGGTTGAGTACATATACAATGAAATGTAGCCACCTTCTATACAACTATAGTAAAAAGCTGCTCCATACTGCCAGTCAGTGGGATTCCTCGGGAGTAACGCAGAAAGTCATTTTGTGTAACAAACTATTACAATATCCAATTTCTTGTATAGTATTCATTGATTACTCTTTTCAGTGATCTGTTGGTTATAGGATAGTGATATTTCTAGGTTTTACAAAGTGATATCAGTACAGTGTCAGTTATCACTCCTTGTACAACCAACTTCAAAATCTGATGAATGTATCTCTGGGATTCAATGTAATTGCTCTTACAGTTGACATATCATGCTTTTACATGACTGAGTACATATACAAAGAAATGAAGCCACCTTCTATACAACTATAGTAAAAAGGTGCTCCATACTGCCACTCAGTGGGATTCCTCGGGAGTAACGCAGGAAGTCATTTTGTGCAACAAACTATTACAATATACAATTTCTTGTATAGTATTCATTGATTACTCTTTTCCATGATCTGTTAGTTACAGGATAGTGATATTTCTGGGTTTTACAAAGTGATATCAGTACAGTGTCAGTTATCACTCCTTATACAATCAACTTCAAAATCTGATGAATGTATCTCTGGGATTCAATGTAATTGCTCTTACACTTGATATATCATGGTTTTACATGATTGAGTACATATACAAAGAAATGAAGCCACCTTCTATACAACTATAGTAAAAAGGTGCTCCATACTGCCACTCAGTGGGATTCCTCGGGAGTAGCACAGAAAATAATTTTGTGTAACAAACTATTACAATTTACAATCCAATGTATTTCTTGTATAGTATTCATTGATTACTCTTCTGCGATCTCTTGGTTAGACAACAGTGAAATTTCTACGTTTTACAAAGTGATATCAATACAGTGTCAGTTATCACTCCTTGTACAACCAACTTCAATATCTGATGAATTTATCTCTTGCATTCAATGTAACTGCTCTTACAGTTGCTATATCATGCTTTTGTATGGTTGAGTACATATACAATGAAATGAAGCCACCTCTATACAACTATAGTAAAAAGGTGCTCCATACTGCCACTCAGTGGGATTCCTCGGGAGTAACGCAGAAACTCATTTTGTGTAACAAACTATTACAATATACAATTTCTTGAATAGTATTCATTCATTACTCTTTTCAATGATGTGATGGTTCCAGGATAGTGATATTTCTAGGTTTTACAAAGTGATATCAGTACAGTGTCAGTTATCACTCCTTGTACAACCGACTTCAAAATCTGATGAATGTATCTCTGGCATTCAATGTAATTGCTCTTACAGTTGATATATCATGCTTTTACATGATTGAGTACATATACAATGAAATGAAGCCACCTTCTATACAGCTAGAGGAAAAAGGTGCTCCATACTGCCACTCAGTGGGATTCCTCGGGAGTAACACAGAAAATCATTTTGTATAACAAACTATTACAATTTAAATCCAATGTAATTCTTGTATAGTATTCATTGATTACTCTTCTGTGATCTCTTGGTTAGACAACAGTGAAATTTCTAGGTTTTACAAAGTCATATCAATACAGTGTCAGTTATCACTCCTTGTACAACCAACTTCAAAATCTGATGAATGTATCTCTAGCATTCAATGTAACTGCTCTTACAGTTGCTATATCATACTTTTATATGGTTGAGTACATATACAATGAAATGTAGCCACCTTGTATACAACTATAGTAAAAAGGTGCCCCATACTGCCACTCAGTGTGATTCCTCGGGAGTAGCGCAGAAAGTCATTTTGTGTAACAAACTATTACAATATACAATTTCTTGTATAGTATTCATTGATTACTCTTTTCATTGATCTGTTGGTTACAGGATTGTGCAATTTCTAGCTTTTACAAAGTGATATCAGTGCAGTGTCAGTTATCACTCCTTGTACAACCAGTTTCACAATCTGATGAATGTATGTCTTGCATTCAATGTAATTGCTCTTACAGTTGATATAACATGCTGTTACATGATTGAGTACATATACAATGAAATAAAGCCAACTGCTATACAACTATAGTAAAAAGGTGCTCCATACTGCCACTCAGTGGGATTCCTCGGGAGTAACACAGAAAATAATTTTGTGTAACAAACTATTACAATTTACAATCCAATGTATTTCTTGTATAGTATTCATTGATTACTCTTCTGCGATCTCTTGGTTAGACAACAGTGAAATTTCTACGTTTTACAAAGTGATATCAATACAGTGTCAGTTATCACTCCTTGTACAACCAACTTCAATATCTGATGAATTTATCTCTTGCATTCAATGTAACTGCTCTTACAGTTGCTATATCATGCTTTTATATGGTTGAGTACATATACAATGAAATGAAGCCACCTTCTATACAACTATAGTAAAAAGGTGCTCCATACTGCCACTTAGTGGGATTCCTCGGGAGTAACGCAGAAAGTCATTTTGTGTAACAAACTATTACAATATACAATTTCTTGAATAGTATTCATTGATTACTCTTTTCAGTGATCTGTTGGTTACAGGGTAGTGATATTTCTAGTTTTTACAAAGTGATATTATTACAGTATCAGTTATCACTCCTTGTACAACCAACTTGAAAATCTGATGAATGTATCTCTTGCATTCAATGTAATTGCTCTTACAGTTGATATATCATGCTTTTACATGATTGAGTACACATACAAAGAAATGAAGCCACCTTCGAAACAACTATAGTAAAAAGGTGCTCCATACTGCCACTCAGTGGGATTCCTCGGGAGTAACGCAGAAAGTCATTTTGTGCAACAAACTATTACAATATACACTTTCTTGTATAGTATTCATTGATTACTCTTTTCCATGATCTGTTAGTTACAGGATAGTGATATTTCTGGGTTTTACAAAGTGATATCAGTACAGTGTCAGTTATCACTCCTTGTACAATCAACTTCAAAATCTGATGAATGTATCTCTGGGATTCAATGTAATTGCTCTTACACTTGATATATCATGGTTTTACATGATTGAGTACATATACAAAGAAATGAAGCCACCTTCTATACAGCTGGAGGAAAAAGGTGCTCCATACTGCCACTCAGTGGGATTCCTCGGGAGTAACGCAGAAAGTCATTTTGTGTAACAAACTATTACAATATACAATTTCTTTTATAGTATTCATTCATTACTCTTTTCAGTGATCGGTTGGTTACAGGGTAGTGATATTTCTAGTTTTTATAAAGTGATATCAGTACAGTGTCAGTAATCACTCCTTGTACAACCAACTTCAAAACCTGATGAATGTATCTCTTGCATTCAATGTAATTGCTCTTACAGTTGATATGTCATGCTTTTAAATGATTGAGTACATATACAATGAAATGAAGCCAACTTCTATACAACTATAGTAAAAAGGTGCTCCATACTGCCACTCAGTGGGATTCCTCGGGAGTAGCGCAGAAAGTCATTTTGTGTAACAAACTATTACAATATACAATTTCTTGTATAGTATTCATTGATTACTCTTTTCAATGATCTGTTGGTTCCAGGATAGTGATATTTCTAGGTTTTACAAAGTGATATCAGTACAGTGTCAGTTATCACTCCTTGTACAATCGACTTCAAATCTGATGAATGTATGTCTTGCATTCAATGTAATTGCTCTTACAGCTGATATATCATGCTTTTACATAATTGAGTACATATACAATGAAATGAAGCCACCTTCTATACAGCTAGAGGAAAAAGGTGCTCCATACTGCCACTCAGTGGGATTCCTCGAGAGTAATACAGAAAATCATTTTGTATAACAAACTATTACAATTTAAATCCAATGTAATTCTTGTATAGTATTCATTGATTACTCTTCTGTGATCTCTTGGTTAGACAACAGTGAAATTTCTAGGTTTTACAAAGTCATATCAATACAGTGTCAGTTATCACTCCTTGTAAACCAACTTCAAAATCTGATGAATTTTTGCATTCACTCTTGCATTCAATGTAACTGCTCTTACAGTTGCTATATCATACTTTTATATGGTTGAGTACATATACAAAGAAATGTAGCCACCTTCTATATAACTATAGTAAAAAGGTGCTCCATACTGCCACTCAGTGTGATTCCTCGGGAGGAGCGCAGAAAGTCATTTTGTGTAACAAACTAATACAATATACAATTTCTTGTATAGTATTCATTGATTACTCTTTTCATTGATCTGTTGGTTACAGGATAGTGATATTTCTAGGTTTTACAAAGTGATATCAGTGCAGTGTCAGTTATCAATCCTTGTACAACCAGCTTCACAATCTGATGAATGTATGTCTTGCATTCAATGTAATTGCTCTTACAGTTGATATAACATGCTGTTACATGATTGAGTACATATACAATGAAATGAAGCCAACTTCTATACAACTATAGTAAAAAGGTGCTCCATACTGCCACTCAGTGGGATTCCTCGGGAGTAACGCAGAAAGTCATTTTGTGCAACAAACTATTACAATATACAATTTCTTGTATAGTATTCATTGATTACTCTTTTCAATGATGTGTTAGTTACAGGATAGTGATATTTCTGGGTTTTACAAAGTGATATCAGTACAGTGTCAGTTATCACTCCTTGTACAACCAACTTCAAAATCTGATGAATGTATCTCTGGGATTCAATGTAATTGGTCTTACAGTTGATATATCATGCTTTTACATGATTGAGTACATATAAAAAGAAATGAAGCCACCTTCTAAAGAACTATAGTAAAATGGTGCTCCATACTGCCACTCAGTGGGTTTCCTCGGGATTAACGCAGAAAGTCATTTTGTGCAACAAACTATTACAATATACAATTTCTTGTATAGTATTCATTGATTACTCTTTTCAATGATCTGTTAGTTACAGGATAGTGATATTTCTGGGTTTTACAAAGTGATATCAGTACAGTGTCAGTTATCACTCCTTGTACAACCAACTACAAAATCTGATGAATGTATCTCTGGGATTCAATGTAATTGCTCTTACAGTTGATATATCATGCTTTTACATGATTGAGTACATATACAAAGAAATGAAGCCACCTTCTAAACAACTATAGTAAAATGGTGCTCCATACTGCCACTCAGTGGGATTCCTCGGGAGTAACGCAGAAAGTCATTTAGTGCAACAAACTATTACAATATACAATTTCTTGTATAGTATTCATTGATTACTCTTTTCAATGATCTGTTAGTTACAGGATAGTGATATTTCTGGGTTTTACAAAGTGATATCAGTATAGTGTCAGTTATCACTTCTTGTACAACCAACTTCAAAATCTGATGAATGTATCTCTGGGATTCAATGTAATTGCTCTTACAGTTGATATATCATACTTTTACATGATTGAGTACATATAGAATGAAATGAAGCCACCTTCTATACAACTATAGTAAAAAGGTGCTCCATACTGCCACTCAGTGGGATTCCTCGGGAGTAACACAGAAAATAATTTTGTGTAACAAACTATTACAATTTACAATCCAATGTATTTCTTGTATAGTATTTATTGATTACTCTTCTGCGATCTCTTGGTTAGACAACAATGAAATTTCTACGTTTTACAAAGTGATATCAATACAGTGTCAGTTATCACTCCTTGTACAACCAACTTCAATATCTGATGAATTTATCTCTTGCATTCAATGTAACTGCTCTTAGAGTTGCTATATCATGCTTTTATATGGTTGAGTACATATACAATGAAATGAAGCCACCTTCTATACAACTATAGTAAAAAGGTGCTCCATACTGCCACTCAATGGGATTCCTCGGGAGTAATGCAGAAAGTCATTTTGTGTAACAAACTATTACAATATACAATTTCTTGAATAGTATTCATTCATTACTCTTTTCAATGATGTGATGGTTCCAGGATAGTGATATTTCTAGGTTTTACAAAGTGATATCAGAACAGTGTCAGTTATCAGTCCTTGTACAACCAACTTCAAAATCTGAAGAATGTATCTCTGGCATTCAATGTAATTGCTCTTACAGTTGATATATCATGCTTTTATATGGTTGAGTACATATACAATGAAACGACACCACCTTCTATAGAAATATAGTAAAATGGTGCTCCATACTGCCACTCAGTGGGATTCCTCGGGAGTAGCGCAGAAAGTCATTTTGTGTAACAAACTATTACAATATACAATTTCTTGTATAGTATTCATTGATTACTGTTTTCATTGATCTGTTGGTTACAGGATAGTGATATTTCTAGGTTTTACAAAGTGATATCAGTGCAGTGTCAGTTACCACTCTTTGTCCAACCAGCTTCACAATCTGATGAATGTATGTCTTGCATTCAATGTAATTGCTCTTACAGTTGATATAACATGCTGTTACATGATTGAGTACATATACAATGAAATGAAGCCACCTTCTATACAACCATAGTAAAAAGGTGCTCCATACTGCCACTCAGTGGGATTCCTCGGGAGTAACGCAGAAAGTCATTTTGTGCAACAAACTATTGCAATATACAATTTCTTGTATAGTATTCATTGATTACTCTTTTCAATGATCTGTTAGTTACAGGATAGTGATATTTCTGGGTTTTACAAAGTGATATCAGTACAGTGTCAGTTATCACTCCTTGTACAACCAACTTCAAAATCTGATGAATGTATCTCTGGGATTCAATGTAATTGCTCTTACAGTTGATATATCATGCTTTTACATGATTGAGTACATATACAAAGAAATGAAGCCACCTTCTATACAACTATAGTAAAAAGGTTCTCCATGCTGCCACTCAGTGGGATTCCTCGGGAGTAACGCAGAAAGTCGTTTTGTGTAACAAACTATTACAATTTACAATCCAATGTATTTCTTCTATAGTATTCATTGATTACTCTTCTGTGATCTCTTGGTTAGACAACAGTGAAATTTCTACGTTTTACAAAGTGATATCAGTGCAGTGTCAGATATCACTCCTTGTACAACCAACTTCACAATCTGACTTTCTGCGTTACTCCGAGGAATCCCACTGAGTGGCAGTATGGAGCACTTTTTTACTATAGTTGTTTAGAAGGTGGCTTCATTTCATTGTATATGTACTCAATCATGTAAAAGCATGATATATCAACTGTAAGAGCAATTACATTGAATGCCAGAGATACATTCATCATATTTTGAAGTTGGTTGTACAAGGAGTGATAACTGACACTGTACTGATATCACTTTGTAAAACATAGAAATATCACTATCCTGTAACTAACAGATCATTGAAAAGAGTAATCAATGAATACTATACAAGAAATTGTATATTGTAATAGTTTGTTGCACAAAATGACTTTCTGCGTTACTCCCGAGGAATCCCACTGAGTGGCAGTATGGAGCACCTTTTTACTATAGTTGTATAGAAGGTGGCTTCATTTCATTGTATATGTACTCAACCATATAAAAGCATGATATATCAACTGTAAGAGCAATTACATTGAATTCCAGAGATACATTCATCAGATTTTGAAGTCGGTTGTACAAGGAGTGATAACTGACACTGTACTGATATCACTTTGTAAAACCTAGAAATATCACTATCCTGGAACCATCACATCATTGAAAAGAGTAATGAATGAATACTATTCAAGAAATTGTATATTGTAATAGTTTGTTACACAAAATGACTTTCTGCGTTACTCCCGAGGAATCCCACTGAGTGTCAGTATGGAGCACCTTTTTACTATAGTTGTATAGAAGGTGGCTTCATTTCATTGTATATGTACTCAACCATATAAAAGCATGATATAGCAACTGTAAGAGCAGTTACATTGAATGCAAGACATACATTCATCAGATATTGAAGTTGGTTGTACAAGGAGTGATAACTGACACTGTATTGATATCACTTTGTAAAACATAGAAATTTCACTGTTGTCTAACCAAGAAATCGCAGAAGAGTAATCAATGAATACTATACAAGAAATACATTGGAGTGTAAATTGTAATAGTTTGTTACACAAAATTATTTTCTGTGTTACTCCCGAGGAATCCCACTGAGTGGCAGTATGGAGCACCTTTTTACTATAGTTGTATAGAAGTTGGCTTCATTTCATTGTATATGTACTCAATCATGTAAAAGCATGACATATCAACTGTAAGACCATTTACATTGAATGCAAGAGATACATTCATCAGATTTTGAAGTCGGTTGTACAAGGAGTGATAACTGACACTGTTCTGATATCACTTTCTAAAACCTAGAAATATCACTATCCTGGAACCAACAGATCATTGAAAAGAGTAATCAATGAATACTATATAAGAAATTGTATATTGTAATAGTTTGTTGCACAAAATGACTTTCTGCGTTACTCCCGAGGAATCCCACTGAGTGGCAGTATGGAGCACCTTTTTACTATAGTTGTTTAGAAGGTGGCTTCATTTCTTTGTATATGTACTCAATCATTTAAAAGCATGATATATCAACTGTAAGAGCATTTACATTGAATGCAAGAGATTGGGCTCCCCGCCGCCCGGCTTTGCCGTGGCGGGGGGAAGCAATTTTGCCGCCTCGCATGACGCGAGGCAGCAACAGAGCGCGTCGGCGCTCATTGGCTCGATGGGGGGGGGCTTGCTCGATTTGAGCCGTTGCCCCGCTCCCATCTGCGCAGTCGCCTCGAGAGCTCGGGTACTGGAGCACGCGTCGCGTGCTCTCGTCGAGGCCTGGGCTGTTGGTGGTCGTCGAGGCCGGGGCAGTTGGTGGTCGGCGGACGGCTGAGGCGGCGGCGGCTGCTTTTTGACGGCGGCGGCGGCTGATTTTTGACGGCGGCGGCGGCGGCGGCGGCTGCTTTTTGACGGCGGCGGCGGCTGTTTTTTGGCAGCGGCGGCGGCTGCTTTTCGACGGCGGCGGCGGCGGCGGCTGCCTTCGGGGCTCCGGGAGCAGGCTGCGCGTCAAAAGGGGTTTTGTAGGGGCGGCAGCGGCGGCGCGCTCCCCCGTCTTTGTTAGTGGCCGGGGCGGTCGGGTTTGAGCAGAGGCGGCGGGGATCGCCATACCCCCCCCGGTCCCCTTATTGGCCCCCCCTTGGGTCAGATACAGCCCGCCCCTTGCGTGAGCCCACGGGCCCGTGATAGCGGCGGCAGGTGGGCAGTTTTAGGCTCCTGGGGCTTTCTTTTCGGAGCTTGCCCCCCCCCGTTTCGTTTCGGGCCTGTGGTGTGCGCCCTGCACCTCCTGGTGCTAAATTGCCAGCGGGAGCACCATTTTGACCCCCCCCCATCGAGGGGACGTTTAGGAGGCTAGGCCGGTGGGTGGCAGGGTGGGCCCAGTGATAGGTGGCCGTGAGGGGCCTAGTTTTGTGGGGCTGAATTATATCCTGGGGGAGTGGCTGGCTGTTAAGCAGGCCCTGACAGGAAGGCCTATAGACGGCCATTTTGACTGGGGTTGTTGCACCAGGTACGGCGGCCATCTTGGGGAGGGCAGCAAGCCTCATGCTCAGGGGCCATTTTGCGGAAAAAATTTCTGGCAGCCATTTTAGGTGGTTTTGATATTTTTCTATTCCAATACTGCTGTTTTTCAAGTTGGTTTACGCTTTGGATTGTTTCATTGACAATTGTATTTGTTTATATTATTAGAGTTCGTAGTCATGGCACCTGGAAAAGGTAAGGGCAAGGGCAAGGGCAAGAACCCAGCACCAAAGAGACCTCCTGCGCAGCCTGATCCGGTGGTTCCTTCCAGTGATGCGGAGGAGGATGTGATAAACGTGGCTATCCTTCAGCGGTTAGAGGCGCTGGAGAAAGAGCGTGGTATGCCAGTAGGTGGTTTACCAGTCGTCAATAATGCCAATATGTCTTTTAAAGCGCAGGTGCTGGCGCGGTTGGCCTTTCTTGAGGACAGGCAGGATGCGGCGGCTTCAGGTCCGGCAGGAGCTGTGTTTGGCCAGCAGGGTCCAGGTGCGGGGGAGCAGCAGGTGGCTCTTTATTCGCCTTCTCAAGTTGCAGGAGGTAAGGAGCTGGCACTGGGTAGGCTTGGATCAACGTGGCCTTGGGGTCCAGGTGGCCAGAATGCTGCAGCGGCGCCTATGCTCCACGTTAGCCAGCCTATTGGTCAGGCCCCCGAGCAAGGTGCCTCCACTTCCCATTTACCGCAGTTTAATTGGCCAGCATTTCCTTATTCCAGCCCTACTTCGGTTTGCCAAGGAGCTTGGCCGGCGTGGGGTTCCTCGCAGCCTGGCGTTGGCTATCCTTATGGGGGCGGGGCATCTTATGATGCGGTGGCTGCGGGGGCCATTCCAAGTGGCGATACAGACCTGCCTTTAGGTGACCACCTTTCAATGGCCACGAAAGAGAGGATTTTAAAAGGGGAGTATGTTGATGTGTTTGGGTTGCTCTATCGGGAGGTAGAGAAAAAGGACAGGGATAATTTAGATGACCGGGAGAAGGAGCGCTTGAAGCACCGTGTGGTAGATAGGACGTGGGCCAATTGGCTGCCGGGTTTCATAATCTACGCAGCCGTCATAGTGCGACACCAGCCATGGAGGGCTTTGTCGATGCTCCAGTATCTGGACATCATTTACAAGGCATTTACGGACTTCCCAAGCCCGGCATGGTCGCAATATGACGAAGAGTTTAGGATGAAGGCGGCCATTAACCCAGCCATGCGGTGGGACAGGATCTGCGCCAATTTGTGGTTGCAGATCATGTCTCCGGCTAGGTCTGGGGGGGGTGAGCGGTCTCATAGTGGCCACTCAGTTAAGAGGGCGTTGGTGCAATCAGGTTCCCGCCCGGTGGCGGGGCAGGCGGTTCAACGACGCCAGCTTTGCTGGGAGTTTTCTTCCCAGGGAACCTGCGGTCGTAAATCATGCACCTTTAGGCATGAGTGCCCTTTGTGCGCGGGACCTCATCCCTTATCCAGTTGTCCGCGGCCCAGGGGCCGTGGGGGAGGCAAAGGAGGCAAGTACCCGGGGGGGGGAAGCCACACAACCCACATCCTGACAAAGGGTCCTAGCCCGATTAAACTGGGAGTTTTGAGACGCTGGTTGCGTAGTTACCCAAGGAGTGGTGATAGGGCCTATCTCTTGGAGGGGTTCACTGTTGGTTTTCGCATACCGTTTCAGGGGGTGAGGGTGCCCTATTTGGCTAGGAATTTAAAGTCGGTTTTGGGCATGGAGGACATAGTTAGGGCCAAGATTGCCAAGGAATGCAGGGAAGGCAGGGTTTTGGGCCCGTTTGTTAGTCCACCAGTGGCCAGTTTAAGAGTCTCTCCTTTAGGTGTAGTTCCAAAAAAGGCACCTGGTGAGTTTCGCCTCATTCATCACCTGTCCTACCCTCGGGGAGGGTCGGTGAATGACGCCATACCTGGTGAATTATGCTCTGTCAAATATACTTCCTTTGATCAGGCCATGCGGGTGGTCCGCCTCTGCGGTGTGGGGGCCGAATTGGCTAAATGTGATATTAAATCAGCCTTTCGGCTCCTCCCGGTGCACCCTGAGGATTTTGAGCTACTCGGATTTGCCTTTGAAGGGAACTTTTACATGGATAGGGCCCTACCCATGGGCTGCTCGGTGTCCTGTTCTGCTTTTGAGAGGTTCAGCTCGTTTTTGGAGTGGGCCTTGAGAACCAGGACTGGTCTCTGTAGTACCGCCCATTATTTGGACGATTTTCTTTTCGTGGGCAAGAGGGGCTCTGGCCAGTGTCGTTTCCTGCTCGACAGTTTTGTATACATAGCTGATGAGCTGGGTGTCCCTCTGGCTCAGGAAAAGACTGAGGGCCCGACATCCACATTAACATTTCTAGGTATTGAGATTGATACGGTTAGTATGTGCTGCAGGTTACCCCAAGAAAAATTGGACGCGTTAAGGACGCGGGTCATCTCTGTTAGGTCCCATACTAGGGTCACTCTTTTGGAGCTGCAGCAGTTGGTAGGTCACCTCAACTTTGCATGCAAAGTGGTGGCGCCGGGTAGGGCATTTGTGAGGAGGTTATGTGACTTAATGAGAGGCCTCCGTCTCCCACACCATAGGACCAAAGTCTCCAAGGGAATGAGGGAGGACCTCTTTGTTTGCGAACAGTTTCTGGAATCGTTCAACGGGGTCTCTATGTGGCGGGATGAGCTCTTGTTAGAGGCTGAGCTTCAGATTTCATCTGATGTGGCCGGCTCATCCGGTTACGGAGTTTATTTTAGGGGGCATTGGTGTGCCGGGGACTGGCCTAAAGATTGGTTTCGGGCAGGTTGGGTCAACTCACCTTCCTGGAGTTTTTTCCAATTGTCGCAGCGGTGTGGATCTGGCCTGACGATTTGGCTAATAGGACCGTCCACTTCTGGTGCGACAACCAGTCCACGGTTCATGTCATCAATTCCCTTACATCCAAATCCCCTAGGGTCATGGCTTTGGTTAGGGCCTTTACTTTACAGTGCCTCAAATTTAACATCCTGTTTAAGGCCAGACACGTCCCGGGGGTCGCTAATGGGATCGCTGACGCTCTCTCTCGTAAACAGATGGAGAGGTTTCGTCAGCTGGCTCCAGAGGCCGACCCGCTCCCGGCACGGATGCCCCCAGAGGTGTGGGGGATTGGAGGGCTGAGGCTGACAGGGCAATGAGCCTGGCACTTGCCCCTTCCACCAGGAGAGCTTACCTGAAGGCCAGTAAGCAGTTTCTGTCCTTCAGGGCGGGAGTGGGTTTGCAGCAGGTCTGGCCTATTCCGGTGTCACACCTGATGCAATTTTGTGTGTCACTACGGAACGGTGGCCTTTCAGCTCACACAATCAGAGGCAAGCTGTCTGCGCTGGCTTTTGCCAGTAAGGCTTCGGGTCACAAGGACACCACGGGCGACTTCCGTCTCCGGAAGATGCTGGAGGGGTGGTCTCGGGAATGACCTAGGGCAGTAGACACCAGGGAACCTTTGACACCCACAGTCCTGAGAGGGCTGGAGGGCCAGTGGCCCTCTTGTTGTAGTGACAGCTATGAGGTGGGCCTGTTCCATGCCGCTTCACTGACCGCCTTTTTTGGGGCACTCAGGATTAGCGAACTGGTGGCAGGCTCTCAGACTGACGCTTCTGGTGCAGCCTTGGAGCTTAGGGATGTATCAATCAATAAGTTTCAGCTACGGATCAGGTTGCGTAGATCCAAAACCGATCAGAAGGGTAAGGGGAGTGTGCTGGAACTAGGGTCTAGTTCGGAGGCAGCACTGTGCCCAGTCGCCGCCATGCGGCGGTACTTGGCACTTCGGGGTGATGGCCCGGGCTATTTGTTTCGGCATAGCGACAGCACCCCTCTTACGAAGTTCCAGTTTTGGACCGTGACTCGGAAGGCATTGATCCGGTTGGGTCTGGGCGGTGTTCGTTTTTGCTCACATTCTTTTCGAATTGGGGCAGCATCGACTGCGGCCGCAATGGGGTACCCTGATAGGACAATACAGAGGATCGGGCGTTGGAAATCTGGATGTTATAAGAGTTACGTTAGGCGTTGTACCTTGTAGGTTCATTGTAGTTTCATTCAGACGTTTGTTAATAAAGTTCTTGTTACAGGTGCTGCAGGCCGTGAGACAAGACGAAGAGTCATGGTCTGCGGCCACAGCATGGTCTTTTGGGCAGCTCATCGGGCGAGGAGAACCTCTTTCGGCTCCCAGCTTGGCCTCAGCGAAGTGGCGACGGTTGAGTGGTTGGGGACGAGGGGCATGAGATGGCCGGCGCTCCTCCCGTTGTTGTTCGAGGAGAGGCGGGGGCCCCCCCCTCATGTGCTAGTCATACACCTGGGGGGCAACGATTTGGGTTTGGTCAAGGGTGTGGCCCTTGTGATGCAGGCCAGGGCTGATTTGGCACTGATCAGGTCACGGTGGCCTGGTGTGCAGATAGTCTGGTCTGCCATGCTCCCCCGTCTGGTTTGGAGGCATGCCGGTGACCCCAGGTGTATGGACAGGGCTAGGCGGAACGCTAACAGCCAACTTCGCACGGCCATGGAGTCCGGGTTGGGTCTCTTTTTGCCGCACCCTAACATACAGGTCAAGTTCCCGGACCTGTATCGCCCTGACGGGGTGCACCTTTCAAACAAGGGCAATGAGTTATTTCTTGAGGACTTGCAACACGGGATTCGGATGGCTCTCGGTTGCCGTGTGGGGTAAGCAAAGGCCAAAGCAGAGGCTTGGATTTGCATGTGGTAGGTTTATGCAAGCAAGAAAATGGAACTGGTGGGTACCTTACGGCATATCCCTGTTGGGAACAGGAGGTCACCAGGAACCACCCTAGGGCCTTGCGGTCTGGGGAGGTGAATGGTGATCGCCTCTGGGAACCTCTCAGACTAGGCTCCTCCCTGAAGGTCTGTGCAGCCTCAGGGGTAGGCGCCCCTGGGAGGGGACGCCAGTATGCTGGGCCGCCGGTTACGAGCCAGAATCTGACTGGGTCAATACTGGGGCTAGGTTACCTGCCCATTACAAGGGCAAGGAGGCTGGGTCTGGGAATGACGCCTGCCTTGCCTGTTCCTGAGCTTGCTTAGTTGCCCGTTGCTGCATGTCCTGTTTAAAAAGTTAATAAAGTGGCCCTTGTTTGATTCCAAACTGTTGTCTGTCTTGTTATTTCATGCTGGGGTGGCAATGGGCTCCCCGCCGCCCGGCTTTGCCGTGGCGGGGGGAAGCAATTTTGCCGCCTCGCATGACGCGAGGCAGCAACAGAGCGCGTCGGCGCTCATTGGCTCGATGGGGGGGCGGGGCTTGCTCGATTTGAGCCGTTGCCCCACTCCCATCTGCGCAGTCGCCTCGAGAGCTCGCCCACCCGCCCGCCCCGTTTGCAGTGTAGGCTGATGCTGGTCGCCGTTGGGGGCCGGGTAGGAATTTTTTATACCGACTTCTATTTGGCTCCTGGAGACGGTGTTTTTTCGCCTACCTTACACTGCTGCTGGTGGTTAAGGGCATAGAGGGTGGTCGGGTATAATTAGGCTGGTCACTTGGTAGGTTTATGCAAGCAAGAAAATGGAACTGGTGGGTACCTTACGGCATATCCCTGTTGGGAACAGGAGGTCACCAGGAACCACCCTAGGGCCTTGCGGTCTGGGGAGGTGAATGGTGATCGCCTCTGGGAACCTCTCAGACTAGGCTCCTCCCTGAAGGTCTGTGCAGCCTCAGGGGTAGACGCCCCTGGGAGGGGACGCCAGTATGCTGGGCCGCCGGTTACGAGCCAGAATCTGACTGGGTCAATACTGGGGCTAGGTTACCTGCCCATTACAAGGGCAAGGAGGCTGGGTCTGGGAATGACGCCTGCCTTGCCTGTTCCTGAGCTTGCTTAGTTGCCCGTTGCTGCATGTCCTGTTTAAAAAGTTAATAAAGTGGCCCTTGTTTGATTCCAAACTGTTGTCTGTCTCGTTATTTCATGATGGGGTGGCAATGGGCTCCCCGCCGCCCGGCTTTGCCGTGGCGGGGGGAAGCAATTTTGCCGCCTCGCATGACGCGAGGCAGCAACAGAGCGCGTCGGCGCTCATTGGCTCGATGGGGGGGCGGGGCTTGCTCGATTTGAGCCGTTGCCCCGCTCCCATCTGCGCAGTCGCCTCGAGAGCTCGCCCACCCGCCCGCCCCGTTTGCAGTGTAGGCTGATGCTGGTCGCCGTTGGGGGCCGGGTAGGAATTTTTTATACCGACTTCTATTTGGCTCCTGGAGACGGTGTTTTTTCACCTACCTTACACTGCTGCTGGTGGTTAAGGGCATAGAGGGTGGTCGGGTATAATTAGGCTGGTCACTTGGTAGGTTTATGCAAGCAAGAAAATGGAACTGGTGGGTACCTTACGGCATATCCCTGTTGGGAACAGGAGGTCACCAGGAACCACCCTAGGGCCTTGCGGTCTGGGGAGGTGAATGGTGATCGCCTCTGGGAACCTCTCAGACTAGGCTCCTCCCTGAAGGTCTGTGCAGCCTCAGGGGTAGGCGCCCCTGGGAGGGGACGCCAGTATGCTGGGCCGCCGGTTACGAGCCAGAATCTGACTGGGTCAATACTGGGGCTAGGTTACCTGCCCATTACAAGGGCAAGGAGGCTGGGTCTGGGAATGACGCCTGCCTTGCCTGTTCCTGAGCTTGCTTAGTTGCCCGTTGCTGCATGTCCTGTTTAAATAGTTAATAAAGTGGCCCTTGTTTGATTCCAAACTGTTGTCTGTCTCGTTATTTCATGCTGGGGTGGCAAACATTCATCAGATTTTGAAGTTGGTCGTACAAGGAGTGATAACTGACACTGTACTGATATCACTTTGTAAAACCTAGAACTATCACTATCATATAACCAACAGATCACTGAAAAGAGTAATCAATGAATACTATACAAGAAATTGTATATTGTAATAGTTTGTTACACAAAATGACTTTCTGCATTACTCCCGAGGAATCCCACTGAGTGGCAGTATGGAGCACCTTTTTACTATAGTTGTATAGAAGTTGGCTTCATTTCATTGTATATGTACTCAATCATGTAACAGCATGTTATATCAACTGTAAGAGGAATTACATTGAATGCAAGCCATACATTCATCAGATTGTGAAGCTGGTTGTACAAGGAGTGATAACTGACACTGCACTGATATCACTTTGTAAAAGCTAGAAATATCACTATCCTGTAACCAACAGATCAATGAAAAGAGTAATCAATGAATACTATACAAGAAATTGTATATTGTAATAGTTTGTTACACAAAATGACTTTCTGCGCTACTCCCGAGGAAATCCACTGAGTGGCAGTATGGAGCACCTTTTTACTATAGTTGTATAGAAGGTGGCTACATTTCATTGTATATGTACTCAACCATATAAAAGTATGATATAGCAACTGTAAGAGCAGTTACATTGAATGCAAGAGATACATTCATCAGATTTTGAAGTTGGTTGTACAAGGAGTGATAACTGACACTGTATTGATATGACTTTGTAAAACCTAGAAATTTCACTGTTGTCTAACCAAGAGATCACAGAAGAGTAATCAAGGAATACTATACAAGAATTACAATGGATTTAAATTGTAATTGGTTTGTTATACAAAATGATTTTCTGTGTAACTCCCGAGGAATCCCACTGAGTGGCAGTATGGAGCACCTTTTTCCTCGAGCTGTATAGAAGGTGGCTTCATTTCATTGTATATGTACTCAATTATGTAAAAGCATGATATATCAACTGTAAGAGCAATTACATTGAATGCAAGACATACATTCATCAGATTTGAAGTCGATTGTACAAGGAGTGATAACTGACACTGTACAGATATCACTTTGTAAAACCTAGAAATATCACTATCCTGGAACCAACAGATCATTGAAAAGAGTAATCAATGAATACTATTCAAGAAATTGTATATTGTAATAGTTTGTTACACAAAATGACTTTCTGCGTTACTCCCGAGGAATCCCACTGAGTGGCAGTATGGAGCACCTTTTTACTATAGTTGTATAGAAGGTGGCTTCATTTTTTTGTATATGTACTCAATCATGTAAAAGCATGATATATCAACTATTAGAGCAATTACATTGAATCCCGGAGATACATTCATCAGATTTTGATGTTGGTTGTACAAGGAGTGATAACTGACACTGTACTGATATCACTTTGTGAAACCTAGAAATATCACTATCCTGGAACCAACAGATCATTGAAAAGTGTAATGAATGAATACTATACAAGAAATTATATACTGTAATAGTTTGTTGCACAAAATGACTTTCTGCGTTACTCCTGAGGAATTCCACTGAGTGGCAGTGTGGAGCACCTTTTTACTATAGTTGTATAGAAGTTGGGTTCATTTCATTCTATAGGTACTCAATCATGTAAAAGCATGACATATCAACTGTAAGAGCATTTACATTGAATGCAAAACATACATTCATCAGATTGTGAACCTGGTTTTACAAGGAGTGATAACTGACACTGTACTGATATCACTTTGTAAAGCATAGAAATTTCACTTTTGTCTAACCAAGATTTCACAGAATCCCACTGAGTGGCAGTATGGAGCACCTTTTTACTATAGTGGTATAGAAGGTGGCTTCATTTCATTGTATATGTACTCAACCATATAAAATCATGATATAGCAACGGTAAGAGCAGTTACATTGAATGCAAGACATACATTCATCAGATTTTGAAGTTGATTGTACAAGGAGTGATAACTGACACTGTACTGATTTCACTCTGTAAAACCCAGAAATATCACTATCCTGTAACTAACAGATCATTGAAAAGAGTAATCAATGAATACTATACAAGAAATTATATATTGTAATAGTTTGTTGCATAAAATGACTTTCTGCGTTACTCCCGAGGAATGCCACTGAGTGGCAGTATGGAGCACCTTTTTACTATAGTTGTATAGAAGTTGGCTTCATTTCATTGTATATGTACTCAATCATGTAAAAGCATGACATATCAACTGTAAGACCATTTACATTGAATGCAAGAGATACATTCATCAGATTTTGAAGTCGGTTGTACAAGGAGTGATAACTGACACTGTTCTGATATCACTTTCTAAAACCTAGAAATATCACTATCCTGGAACCATCACATCATTGAAAAGAGTAATGAATGAATACTATTCAAGAAATTGTATATTGTAATAGTTTGTTACACAAAATGACTTTCTGCGTTACCCCTGAGGAATCCCACTGAGTGGCAGTATGGAGCACCTTTTTACTATAGTTGTATAGAAGGTGGCTTCATTTCATTGTATATGTAGTCAACCATATAAAAGCATAATATAGCAACTGTAAGAGCAGTTACATTGAATGCAAGAGATACATTCATCAGATATTGAAGTTGGTTGTACAAGGAGTGATAACTGACACTGTATTGATAACACTTTGTAAAACGTAGAAATTTCACTGTTGTCTAACCAAGAGATCGCAGAAGAGTAATCAATGAATACTATACAAGAATTACATTGGATTTAAATTGTAATAGTTTGTTATACAAAATGACTTTCTGTGTTACTCCCGAGGAATCCCACTGAGTGGCAGTATGGAGCACCTTTTTCCTCTAGCTGTATAGAAGGTGGCTTCATTTCATTGTATATGTACTCAATCATGTAAAAGCATGATATATCAACTGTAAGAGCAATTACATTAAATGCAAGACATACATTCATCAGATTTGAAGTTGATTGTACAAGGAGTGATAACTGACACTGTACAGATATCACTTTGTAAAACCTAGAAATATCACTATCCTGGAACCAACAGATCATTGAAAAGAGTAATCAATGAATACTATACAAGAAATTATATATTGTAATAGTTTGTTGCACAAAATGACTTTCTGCGTTACTCCCGAGGAATGCCACTGAGTGGCAGTATGGAGCACCTTTTTACGATAGTTGTATAGAAGTTGGCTTCATTTCATTGTATATGTACTCAATCATGTAAAAGCATGACATATCAACTGTAAGACCATTTACATTGAATGCAAGAGATACATTCATCAGATTTTGAAGTCGGTTGTACAAGGAGTGATAACTGACACTGTTCTGATATCACTTTCTAAAACCTAGAAATATCACTATCCTGGAACCAACAGATCATTGAAAAGAGTAATGAATGAAAACTATACAAGAAATTGTATATTGTAATAGTTTGTTACACAAAATGACTTTCTGCGTTACTCCCGAGGAATCCCACTGAGTGGCAGTATGGAGCACCTTTGTACTATAGTTGTATAGAAGGTGGCTTCATTTCATTGTATATGTACTCAACCATATGAAAGCATGATATAGCAACTGTAAGAGCAGTTACATTGAATCCCAGAGATACATTCATCAGATATTGAAGTTGGTTGTAGAAGGAGTGGTAACTGACACTGTACTGATATCACTTTGTAAAACCTAGAACTATCACTATCATATAACCAACAGATCACTGAAAAGAGTAATCAATGAATACTATACAAGAAATTGTATATTGTAATAGTTTGTTACACAAAATGACTTTCTGCATTACTCGCGAGGAATCCCACTGAGTGGCAGTATGGAGCACCTTTTTACTATAGTTGTATAGAAGTTGGCTTCATTTCATTGTATATGTACTCAATCATGTAACAGCATGTTATATCAACTGTAAGAGGAATTACATTGAATGCAAGACATACATTCATCAGATTGTGAAGCTGGTTGTACAAGGAGTGATAACTGACAGTGCACTGATATCACTTTGTAAAACCTAGAAATATCACTATCCTGTAACCAACAGATCAATGAAAAGAGTAATCAATGAATACTATACAAGAAATTGTATATTGTAATAGTTTGTTACACAAAATGACTTTCTGCGTTACTCCCGAGGAATCCCACTGAGTGGCAGTATGGAGCACCTTTTTACTATAGTTGTATAGAAGGTGGCTTCATTTCATTGTATATGTACTCAAGCATATAAAAGTATGATATAGCAACTGTAAGAGCAGTTACATTGAATGCAAGAGATGCATTCATCAGATTTTGAAGTTGGTTGTACAAGGAGTGATAACTGACATTATATTGATATGACTTTGTAAAACTTAGAAATTTCACTGTTGTATAATCAAGAGATCACAGAAGGGTAATCAATGAATACTATACAAGACATACATTGTATATTGTAATAGTTTGTTACACAAAATGATTTTCTGTGTTACTCCCGAGGAATCCCACTGAGTGGCAGTATGGAGCACCTTTTTCCTCGAGCAGTATAGAAGGTGGCTTCATTTCATTGTATATGTACTCAATCATGTAAAAGCATGATATATCAACTGTAAGAGCAATTACATTGAATGCAAGACATACATTCATCAGATTTGAAGTTGATTGTACAAGGAGTGATAACTGACACTGTAGTGATATCACTTTGTAAAACCTAGAAATATCACTATCCTGGAACCAACAGATCATTGAAAAGAGTAATCAATGAATACTATACAAGAAATTGTATATTGTAATAGTTTGGTACACAAAATGACTTTCTGCGTTACTCCCGAGGAATCCCACTGAGTGGCAGTATGGAGCACCTTTTTACTATAGTTGTATACAAGGTGGCTTCATTTCTTTGTATATGTACTCAATCATGTAAAAGCATGATATATCAACTGTAAGAGCAATTACATTGAATCCCAAAGATACATTCATCAAATTTTGAAGTTGGTTGTACAAGGAGTGATAACTGACACTGTACTGATATCACTTTGTAAAACCCAGAAATATCACTATCCTGTGACTAACAGATCATTGAAAAGAGTAATCAATGAATACTATATAAGAAATTGTATATTGTAATAGTTTGTTGCACAAAATGACTTTCTGCGTTACTCCCGAGGAATCCCACTGAGTGGCAGTATGGAGCACCTTTTTACTATAGTTGTATAGAAGTTGGCTTCATTTCATTGTATATGTACTCAATCATGTAAAAGGATGATATATCAACTGTAAGAGCAGTTACATTGAATGCCAAAAATACATTCATTAGATTTTGAAGTCGGTTGTACAAGGAGTGATAACTGACACTGTACTGATATCACTTTGTAAAACCTAGAAATATCACTATCCTGGAACCATCACATCATTGAAAAGAGTAATGAATGAATACTATTCAAGAAATTGTATATTGTAATAGTTTGTTACACAAAATTACTTTCTGCGTTACTCCCGAGGAATCCCACTGAGTGGCAGTATGGAGCACCATTTTACTATAGTTGTATAGAAGGTGGCTTCATTTCATTGTATATGTACTCAACCATATAAAAGCATGATATAGCAACTGTAAGAGCAGTTACATTGAATGCAAGAGATACATTCATCAGATATTGAAGTTGGTTGTACAAGGAGTGATAACTGACACTGTATTGATATCACTTTGTAAAACGTAGAAATGTCACTGTTGTCTAACCAAGAGATCGCAGAAGAGTAATCAATGAATACTATACAAGAAATACATTGGAGTGTAAATTGTAATAGTTTGTTACACAAAATTATTTTCTGTGTTACTCCCGAGGAATCCCACTGAATGGCAGTATGGAGCACCATTTTACTGTAGTTGTATAGAAGGTGGCTTCATTTCTTTGTATATGTACTCAATCATGTAAAAGCATGATATATCAACTGTAAGAGCAATTACATTGAATCCCAAAGATACATTCATCAAATTTTGAAGTTGGTTGTACAAGGAGTGATAACTGATACTGTACTGATATCACTTTGTAAAACCCAGAAATATCACTATCCTGTGACTAACAGATCATTGAAAAGAGTAATCAATGAATACTATATAAGAAATTGTATATTGTAATAGTTTGTTGCAGAAAATGACTTTCTGCGTTACTCCCGAGGAATCCCACTGAGTGGCAGTATGGAGCACCTTTTTACTATAGTTGTTTAGAAGGTGGCTTCATTTCTTTGTATATGTACTCAATCATGTAAAAGCATGATATATCAACTGTAAGAGCATTTACATTGAATGCAAGAGATACATTCATCAGATTTTGAAGTTGGTTGTACAAGGAGTGATAACTGACACTGTACTGATATCACTTTGTAAAACCTAGAACTATCACTATCATATAACCAACAGATCACTGAAAAGAGTAATCAATGAATACTATACAAGAAATTGTATATTGTAATAGTTTGTTACACAAAATGACTTTCTGCATTACTCCCGAGGAATCCCACTGAGTGGCAGTATGGAGCACCTTTTTACTATAGTTGTATAGAAGTTGGCTTCATTTCATTGTATATGTACTCAATCATGTAACAGCATGTTATATCAACTGTAAGAACAATTACATTGAATGCAAGACATACATTCATCAGATTGTGAAGCTGGTTGTACAAGGAGTGATAACTGACACTGCACTGATATCACTTTGTAAAAGCTAGAAATATCACTATCCTGTAACCAACAGATCAATGAAAAGAGTAATCAATGAATACTATACAAGAAATTGTATATTGTAATAGTTTGTTACACAAAATGACTTTCTGCGCTACTCCCGAGGAATCCCACTGAGTGGCAGTATGGAGCACCTTTTTACTATAGTTGTATAGAAGGTGGCTACATTTCATTGTATATGTACTCAACCATATAAAAGTATGATATAGCAACTGTAAGAGCAGTTACATTGAATGCAAGAGATACATTCATCAGATTTTGAAGTTGGTTGTACAAGGAGTGATAACTGACACTGTATTGATATGACTTTGTAAAACCTAGAAATTTCACTGTTGTCTAACCAAGAGATCACAGAAGAGTAATCAAGGAATACTATACAAGAATTACAATGGATTTAAATTGTAATTGGTTTGTTATACAAAATGATTTTCTGTGTAACTCCCGAGGAATCCCACTGAGTGGCAGTATGGAGCACCTTTTTCCTCGAGCTGTATAGAAGGTGGCTTCATTTCATTGTATATGTACTCAATTATGTAAAAGCATGATATATCAACTGTAAGAGCAATTACATTGAATGCAAGACATACATTCATCAGATTTGAAGTCGATTGTACAAGGAGTGATAACTGACACTGTACAGATATCACTTTGTAAAACCTAGAAATATCACTATCCTGGAACCAACAGATCATTGAAAAGAGTAATCAATGAATACTATACAAGAAATTGTATATTGTAATAGTTTGTTACACAAAATGACTTTCTGCGTTACTCCCGAGGAATCCCACTGAGTGGCAGTATGGAGCACCTTTTTACTATAGTTGTATAGAAGGTGGCTTCATTTTTTTGTATATGTACTCAATCATGTAAAAGCATGATATATCAACTGTTAGAGCAATTACATTGAATCCCGGAGATACATTCATCAGATTTTGAAGTTGGTTGTACAAGGAGTGATAACTGACACTGTACTGATATCACTTTGTAAAACCTAGAAATATCACTATCCTGGAACCAACAGATCATTGAAAAGTGTAATGAATGAATACTATACAAGAAATTATATACTGTAATAGTTTGTTGCACAAAATGACTTTCTGCGTTACTCCCGAGTAATTCCACTGAGTGGCAGTGTGGAGCACCTTTTTACTATAGTTGTATAGAAGTTGGCTTTATTTCATTCTATATGTACTCAATCATGTAAAAGCATGACATATCAACTGTAAGAGCATTTACACTGAATGCAGGACATACATTCATCAGATTGTGAAGCTGGTTTTACAAGGAGTGATAACTGACACTGTACTGATATCACTTTGTAAAACATAGAAATTTCACTTTTGTCTAACCAAGATTTCACAGAATCCCACTGAGTGGCAGTATGGAGCACCTTTTTACTATAGTGGTATAGAAGGTGGCTTCATTTCATTGTATATGTACTCAACTATATAAAATCATGATATAGCAACAGTAAGAGCAGTTACATTGAATGCAAGACATACATTCATCAGATTTTGAAGTTGGTTGTACAAGGAGTGATAACTGACACTGTATTGATATCACTTTGTAAAACGTAGAAATTTCACTGTTGTCTAACCAAGAGATCGCAGAAGAGTAATCAATGAATACTATACAAGAAATACATTGGATTGTAAATTGTAATAGTTTGTTACACAAAATTATTTTCTGTGTTACTCCCGAGGAATGCCACTGAGTGGCAGTATGGAGCACCTTTTTACTATAGTTGTATAGAAGTTGGCTTCTTTTCTTTGTATATGTACTCAGTCATGTAAAAGCACGATATATCAACTGTAAGAGCAATTACATTGAATCCCAGAGATACATTCATCACATTTTGAAGTTGGTTGTACAGGGAGTGATAACTGCCCCTGTAGTGATATCACTTTGTAAAACCCAGAAATATCACTATCCTGTAACTAACAGATCATTTTTTATTTTTTTTCCATAGATAATTTTTTATTTTCATATAACATATAACCACACACCTGCATTTACACAATACAAAAAGAGGGAAAAATATAATAATAATAAAATTAAAACATTCAAACAAACTTAACTTGTTCAATTAATTTCAATGGCTATGCTTGGCATGTTATTTTCATTGCTATGTACAGATTTTGTTCTTATACAAGTAGCCAACTGGATTTCGTAAAACTGTAAAATCTATACCCCTGAACATTTCTCTGATTTTGAAGTATCTTATCTAAATTCTGTAAAATCGGTTGCCATCTATGTTTATACTTTGATGGAGTACCAGATGGGTCCTGACACAAAAGAAAATCTGAAATTCTATCCATTAATAAATAGTCCCAAACTCTGAATAGCCATTTTTTCACAGAGGGAGCTGCATAGTCTTTCCAACATTCCGCTATTGTGGTTTTAGCTGCTGTCAAGAGTATCATTAATAGTTCTTTATGTACTTGTGGTATCAATACATTCTGCCAACAATTTAATAAAACCACTTCAAGTGAACAGGGGATATCATAACCTGTTAACCCTTTAATTTCCTGTATCACTGTTTGCCAAAATCGTTGGATCACTGGACACTCCCACCAACAGTGCACATAAGTACCAATTGTACCACATCGTTTCCAACATCTTGGCGAAATATTTCTATTAATATGATTGAGCTTTCTAGGTGTTAAATACCACCTAGCCAAAATTTTATAGTTCTGTTCCTGTATATTAATTGTCTTAGATTTAAGTGCATATGAGGACCAGATTGATTCCCACTGAATAGCAGTTGAAGACAAATTGTTCTCCAGCTGCCAAGTAAGTGAATAAGCAGGTAGGTTAGTACTATCTTTATCTAGCAGTATCTTATATATTATTGAGATATGTCCTTTACGTTTCCACTCTGGTTTTAAAATCAAAGTCTCTAGAGGTGTCAGGGGGTTTTGCAATACAGTTGCAAATAATGGAGTACTTAGTAAATGATGTATTTGAGTATATTCCATCCATGGGATGTTCAGTTTAGCTTTCTTATCTAAGTCTAATTTGGATAGTAAGCGGCCATTTCCTATGACATCAAATATTCTAGTAATCTTAGCGAACTTCCAAACTCTATAAGATCCCGGGGTTAACGCAGGTGGGAACCATTTTTGTCCCATAAAAGTTGTGGCCACTGAGGGCCTCGATATCAAGTGCTTTCTCCTATGCTCCCAAACCCTTATCATTGGTTTAATAAATGGTGTATCTTGTTTTAAAGTATGGGTTTGGGCATCAGACCAAATAAATTCGGGATATTTTTGGGGAGAGAAATAGAATTCTTCCATAGGAACCCATTCTATAGAATCATATTTAGATAAAATACGAACTAAAATAGTTAACTGCGTTGCCTGATAATAAAGTTTCAGGTCAGGAGCCGCTAGGCCTCCAGTAGCTTGAGACCTTCGGAGCGTTTTAAAGTTAATTCTTGAGATCTTACCCCCCCATACGAATTCATTCCACATCCCCTGCCATTTACATAACGTATCATAAGAAATCTCGATAGGTAAAGCCCGGAATAGGTACAGTATCTTTGGAAACAAAAAACATTTTAAAACTTTAATTTTTTCCATCCAAGACATACTCTTGTGGCTCCAGTGGCTACACTGGTTACTAATTTCCTGCATAGTATCAAAGTAATTAACTTTAAATAAATCCTTAAGTTCTAGAGGTATTTTAACTCCCAGGTATGTCCAAGGGCTAGTTACCCAATTATAAGTACAGTTCTCTACGATATATTTCTTTGTTGCTTTAGATAGATTAACAGGATATAGTTCAGTTTTAGAGTGGTTGACTTGAAGTCCGGCATATACACTAAAATCATGTAAAATAATATTCAAAGCAGGTAGAGATTGCTCTGGTTTTGCTATATATAAAACAAAATCGTCTGCAAACAGACTAATTTTATTTATTTGATGGTTAATCTCTATTGTAACTAACAGATCATTGAAAAGACTAATCAATGAATACTATACAAGAAATTGCATATTGTAATAGTTTGTTGCACAAAATAACATTCTGCGTTACTCCCGAGGAATCCCACTGAGTGGCAGTATGGAGCACCTTTTTACTATAGTTCTATAGAAGGTGGCTTCATTTCATTGTATATGTACTCAATCATGTAAAAGCATGATATATCAACTCTAAGAGCAATTACATTGAATGCAACAGATACATTAATCAGATTTTGAAGTTGGTTCTATAACTGACACTGTATTGATATGACTTTGTAAAACCTAGAAATTTCACTGTTGTCTAACCAAGAGATCACAGAAGAGTAATCAATGAATACTATACAAGAATTACATTGGATTTAAATTGTAATAGTTTGTTATACAAAATGATTTTCTGTGTTACTCCCGAGGAATCCCACTGAGTGGCAGTATGGAGCACCTTTTTCCTCGAGCTGTATAGAAGGTGGCTTCATTTCATTGTATATGTACTCAATTATGTAAAAGCATGATATATCAACTGTAAGAGCAATTACGTTGAATGCAAGACATACATTCATCAGATTTGAAGTCGATTGTACAAGGAGTGATAACTGACACTGTACAGATATCACATTGTAAAACCTAGAAATATCACTATCCTGGAACCAACAGATCATTGAAAAGAGTAATCAATGAATACTATACAAGAAATTGTATATTGTAATAGTTTGTTATACAAAATGACTTTCTGCGTTACTCCCGAGGAATCCCACTGAGTGGCAGTATGGAGCACCTTTTTACTATCGTTGTATAGAAGTTGGCTTCATTTCATTGTATATGTATTCAATCATGTAAAAGCACGACATATCAACTGTAAGAGCAATTACATTGAATGCAAGAGATACATTCATCAGATTTTGAAGTCGGTTGTACAAGGAGTGAAAACTGACACTGTACTGATATCACTTTGTAAAACCTAGAAATATGACTATCCTGGAACCATCACATCATTGGAAAGAGTAATGAATGAATACTATTCAAGAAATTGTATATTGTAATAGTTTGTTACACAAAATGACTTTCTGCGTTACTCCCGAGGAATCCCACTGAGTGGCAGTATGGAGCACCTTTTTACTATAGTTGTATAGAAGGTGGCTTCATTTCATTGTATATGTACTCAATCATGTAACAGCATGTTATATCAACTGTAAGAGCAATTACATTGAATGCAAGACATACATTCATTAGATTGTGAAGCTGGTTGTACAAGGAGTCATAACTGACACTGCACTGATATCACTTTGTAAAACCTAGAAATATCACTATCCTGTAAACAACAGATCAATGAAAAGAGTAATCAATGATTACTATACAAGAAATTGTATATTCTAATAGTTTGTTACACAAAATGACTTTCTGCGCTACTCCCGAGGAATCCCACTGAGTGGCAGTATGGAGCACCTTTTTACTATAGTTGTATACAAGGTGGCTACATTTCATTGTATATGTACTCAACCATATAAAAGTATGATATAGCAACTGTAAGAGCAGTTACATTGAATGCAAGAGATACATTCATCAGATTTTGAAGTTGGTTGTACAAGGAGTGATAACTGACACTGTATTGATATGACTTTGTAAAACCTAGAAATTTCACTGTTGTCTAACCAAGAGATCACAGAAGATTAATCAATGAATACTATACAAGAATTACATTGGATTTAAATTGTAATAGTTTGTTATACAAAATGATTTTCTGTGTTACTCCCGAGGAATCCCACTGAGTGGCAGTATGGAGCACCTTTTTCCTCTAGCTGTATAGAAGGTGGCTTCATTTCATTGTATATGTACTCAATTATGTAAAAGCATGATATACCAACTGTAAGAGCAATTACATTGAATGCAAGACATACATTCATCACATTTGAACTCGATTGTACAAGGAGTGATAACTGACACTGTACAGATATCACTTTGTAAAACCTAGAAATATCACTATCCTGGAACCAACAGATCATTGAAAAGAGTAATCAATGAATACTACACAAGAAATTGTATATTGTAATAGTTCGTTACACAAAATGACTTTCTGCGTTACTCCCGAGGAATCCCACTGAGTGGCAGTATGGAGCACCTTTTTACTATAGTTGTATAGAAGTTGGCTTCATTTCATTGTATATGTATTCAATCATGTAAAAGCATGACATATAAACTGTAAGAGCAATTACATTGAATTGAAGAGATACATTCATCAGATTTTGGAGTTGGTTGTACAAGGAGTGATAACTGACACTGTACTGATATCACTTTGTAAAATCTAGAAATATCACTACCCTGTAACCAACAGATCACTGAAAAGAGTAATCAATGAATACTATAAAAGAAATTGTATATTGTAATAGTTTGTTACACAAAATGACTTTCTGCGTTACTCCTGAGGAATCCCACTGAGTGGCAGTATGGAGAACCTTTTAACTATAGTTGTATAGAACGTGGCTTCATTTCATTTTATATGTACTCAATCATGTAAAAGCATGATATATCAACTGTAAGAGCAATTACATTGAATGCCAGAGATACACTCATCAGATTTTGAAGTCGGTTGTACAAGGAGTGATAACTGATACTATACTGATATCACTTTGTAAAACCTAGAAATATCACTATCCTGCAACCATCACATCATTGAAAAGAGTAATGAATGAATAATATTCAAGAAATTGTATATTGTAATAGTTTGTTACACAAAATGACTTTCTGCGTTTCTCCCGAGGAATCCCACTGAGTGGTAGTATGGAGCACCTTTTTACTATAGTTGTATAGAAGGTGGCTTCATTTCATTGTATATGTACTCAACCATATAAAAGCATGATATAGCAACTGTAAGAGCAGTTACATTGAATGCAAGAGATAAATTCATCAGATATTGAAGTTGGTTGTACAAGGAGTGATAACTGACATTGTATTGATATCACTTTGTAAAACGTAGAAATTTCATTGTTGTCTAACCAAGAGATCGCAGAAGAGTAATCAATGAATACTATACAAGAAATACATTGGATTGTAAATTGTAATAGTTTGTTACACAAAATTATTTTCTGTGTTACTCCCGAGGAATCCCACTGAGTGGCAGTATGGAGCACCTTTTTACTATAGTTGTATAGAAGGTGGCTTCATTTCATTATATATATACTCAATCATGTAAAAGTATGATATATCAACTGTAAGAGCAATTACATTGAATCCCAGAGATACATTCATCAGATTTTGAAGTTGGTTGTACAAGGAGTGATAACTGACACTATACTGATATCACTTTGTAAAACCCAGAAATATCACTATCCTGTAACTAACAGATCATTTAAAAGAGTAATCAATGAATACTATACAAGAAATTGTATATTGTAATAGTTTGTTGCACAAAATGACTTTCTGCGTTACTCCCGAGGAATCCCACTGAGTGGCAGTATGGAGCACCATTTTACTATAGTTGTTTAGAAGGTGGCTTCATTTCTTTGTATATGTACTCAATCATGTAAAAGCATGATATATCAACTGTAAGAGCAATTACATTGAATCCCAGAGATACATTCATCAGATTGTGAAGCTGGTTTTACAAGGAGTGATAACTGACACTGTACTGATATCACTTTGTAAAACATAGAAATTTCACTTTTGTCTAACCAGGATTTCACAGAATCCCACTGAGTGGCAGTATGGAGCACCTTTTTACTATAGTGGTATAGAAGGTGGCTTCATTTCATTGTATATGTACTCAACTATATAAAATCATGATATAGCAACAGTAAGAGCAGTTACATTGAATGCAAGACATACATTCATCAGATTTTGAAGTTGGTTGTACAAGGAGTGATAACTGACACTGTATTGATATCACTTTGTAAAACGTAGAAATTTCACTGTTGTCTAACCAAGAGATCGCAGAAGAGTAATCAATGAATACTATACAAGAAATACATTGGATTGTAAATTGTAATAGTTTGTTACACAAAATTATTTTCTGTGTTACTCCCGAGGAATGCCACTGAGTGGCAGTATGGAGCACCTTTTTACTATAGTTGTATAGAAGTTGGCTTCTTTTCTTTGTATATGTACTCAGTCATGTAAAAGCACGATATATCAACTGTAAGAGCAATTACATTGAATCCCAGAGATACATTCATCACATTTTGAAGTTGGTTGTACAGGGAGTGATAACTGCCCCTGTAGTGATATCACTTTGTAAAACCCAGAAATATCACTATCCTGTAACTAACAGATCATTTTTTATTTTTTTTCCATAGATAATTTTTTATTTTCATATAACATATAACCACACACCTGCATTTACACAATACAAAAAGAGGGAAAAATATAATAATAATAAAATTAAAACATTCAAACAAACTTAACTTGTTCAATTAATTTCAATGGCTATGCTTGGCATGTTATTTTCATTGCTATGTACAGATTTTGTTCTTATACAAGTAGCCAACTGGATTTCGTAAAACTGTAAAATCTATACCCCTGAACATTTCTCTGATTTTGAAGTATCTTATCTAAATTCTGTAAAATCGGTTGCCATCTATGTTTATACTTTGATGGAGTACCAGATGGGTCCTGACACAAAAGAAAATCTGAAATTCTATCCATTAATAAATAGTCCCAAACTCTGAATAGCCATTTTTTCACAGAGGGAGCTGCATAGTCTTTCCAACATTCCGCTATTGTGGTTTTAGCTGCTGTCAAGAGTATCATTAATAGTTCTTTATGTACTTGTGGTATCAATACATTCTGCCAACAATTTAATAAAACCACTTCAAGTGAACAGGGGATATCATAACCTGTTAACCCTTTAATTTCCTGTATCACTGTTTGCCAAAATCGTTGGATCACTGGACACTCCCACCAACAGTGCACATAAGTACCAATTGTACCACATCGTTTCCAACATCATGGCGAAATATTTCTATTAATATGATTGAGCTTTCTAGGTGTTAAATACCACCTAGCCAAAATTTTATAGTTCTGTTCCTGTATATTAATTGTCTTAGATTTAAGTGCATATGAGGACCAGATTGATTCCCACTGAATAGCAGTTGAAGACAAATTGTTCTCCAGCTGCCAAGTAAGTGAATAAGCAGGTAGGTTAGTACTATCTTTATCTAGCAGTATCTTATATATTATTGAGATATGTCCTTTACGTTTCCACTCTGGTTTTAAAATCAAAGTCTCTAGAGGTGTCAGGGGGTTTTGCAATACAGTTGCAAATAATGGAGTACTTAGTAAATGATGTATTTGAGTATATTCCATCCATGGGATGTTCAGTTTAGCTTTCTTATCTAAGTCTAATTTGGATAGTAAGCGGCCATTTCCTATGACATCAAATATTCTAGTAATCTTAGCGAACTTCCAAACTCTATAAGATCCCGGGGTTAACGCAGGTGGGAACCATTTTTGTCCCATAAAAGTTGTGGCCACTGAGGGCCTCGATATCAAGTGCTTTCTCCTATGCTCCCAAACCCTTATCATTGGTTTAATAAATGGTGTATCTTGTTTTAAAGTATGGGTTTGGGCATCAGACCAAATAAATTCGGGATATTTTTGGGGAGAGAAATAGAATTCTTCCATAGGAACCCATTCTATAGAATCATATTTAGATAAAATACGAACTAAAATAGTTAACTGCGTTGCCTGATAATAAAGTTTCAGGTCAGGAGCCGCTAGGCCTCCAGTAGCTTGAGACCTTCGGAGCGTTTTAAAGTTAATTCTTGAGATCTTACCCCCCCATACGAATTCATTCCACATCCCCTGCCATTTACATAACGTATCATAAGAAATCTCGATAGGTAAAGCCCGGAATAGGTACAGTATCTTTGGAAACAAAAAACATTTTAAAACTTTAATTTTTTCCATCCAAGACATACTCTTGTGGCTCCAGTGGCTACACTGGTTACTAATTTCCTGCATAGTATCAAAGTAATTAACTTTAAATAAATCCTTAAGTTCTAGAGGTATTTTAACTCCCAGGTATGTCCAAGGGCTAGTTACCCAATTATAAGTACAGTTCTCTACGATATATTTCTTTGTTGCTTTAGATAGATTAACAGGATATAGTTCAGTTTTAGAGTGGTTGACTTGAAGTCCGGCATATACACTAAAATCATGTAAAATAATATTCAAAGCAGGTAGAGATTGCTCTGGTTTTGCTATATATAAAACAAAATCGTCTGCAAACAGACTAATTTTATTTATTTGATGGTTAATCTCTATTGTAACTAACAGATCATTGAAAAGACTAATCAATGAATACTATACAAGAAATTGCATATTGTAATAGTTTGTTGCACAAAATAACATTCTGCGTTACTCCCGAGGAATCCCACTGAGTGGCAGTATGGAGCACCTTTTTACTATAGTTCTATAGAAGGTGGCTTCATTTCATTGTATATGTACTCAATCATGTAAAAGCATGATATATCAACTCTAAGAGCAATTACATTGAATGCAACAGATACATTAATCAGATTTTGAAGTTGGTTCTATAACTGACACTGTATTGATATGACTTTGTAAAACCTAGAAATTTCACTGTTGTCTAACCAAGAGATCACAGAAGAGTAATCAATGAATACTATACAAGAATTACATTGGATTTAAATTGTAATAGTTTGTTATACAAAATGATTTTCTGTGTTACTCCCGAGGAATCCCACTGAGTGGCAGTATGGAGCACCTTTTTCCTCGAGCTGTATAGAAGGTGGCTTCATTTCATTGTATATGTACTCAATTATGTAAAAGCATGATATATCAACTGTAAGAGCAATTACGTTGAATGCAAGACATACATTCATCAGATTTGAAGTCGATTGTACAAGGAGTGATAACTGACACTGTACAGATATCACATTGTAAAACCTAGAAATATCACTATCCTGGAACCAACAGATCATTGAAAAGAGTAATCAATGAATACTATACAAGAAATTGTATATTGTAATAGTTTGTTATACAAAATGACTTTCTGCGTTACTCCCGAGGAATCCCACTGAGTGGCAGTATGGAGCACCTTTTTACTATCGTTGTATAGAAGTTGGCTTCATTTCATTGTATATGTATTCAATCATGTAAAAGCACGACATATCAACTGTAAGAGCAATTACATTGAATGCAAGAGATACATTCATCAGATTTTGAAGTCGGTTGTACAAGGAGTGAAAACTGACACTGTACTGATATCACTTTGTAAAACCTAGAAATATGACTATCCTGGAACCATCACATCATTGGAAAGAGTAATGAATGAATACTATTCAAGAAATTGTATATTGTAATAGTTTGTTACACAAAATGACTTTCTGCGTTACTCCCGAGGAATCCCACTGAGTGGCAGTATGGAGCACCTTTTTACTATAGTTGTATAGAAGGTGGCTTCATTTCATTGTATATGTACTCAATCATGTAACAGCATGTTATATCAACTGTAAGAGCAATTACATTGAATGCAAGACATACATTCATTAGATTGTGAAGCTGGTTGTACAAGGAGTCATAACTGACACTGCACTGATATCACTTTGTAAAACCTAGAAATATCACTATCCTGTAAACAACAGATCAATGAAAAGAGTAATCAATGATTACTATACAAGAAATTGTATATTCTAATAGTTTGTTACACAAAATGACTTTCTGCGCTACTCCCGAGGAATCCCACTGAGTGGCAGTATGGAGCACCTTTTTACTATAGTTGTATACAAGGTGGCTACATTTCATTGTATATGTACTCAACCATATAAAAGTATGATATAGCAACTGTAAGAGCAGTTACATTGAATGCAAGAGATACATTCATCAGATTTTGAAGTTGGTTGTACAAGGAGTGATAACTGACACTGTATTGATATGACTTTGTAAAACCTAGAAATTTCACTGTTGTCTAACCAAGAGATCACAGAAGATTAATCAATGAATACTATACAAGAATTACATTGGATTTAAATTGTAATAGTTTGTTATACAAAATGATTTTCTGTGTTACTCCCGAGGAATCCCACTGAGTGGCAGTATGGAGCACCTTTTTCCTCTAGCTGTATAGAAGGTGGCTTCATTTCATTGTATATGTACTCAATTATGTAAAAGCATGATATACCAACTGTAAGAGCAATTACATTGAATGCAAGACATACATTCATCACATTTGAACTCGATTGTACAAGGAGTGATAACTGACACTGTACAGATATCACTTTGTAAAACCTAGAAATATCACTATCCTGGAACCAACAGATCATTGAAAAGAGTAATCAATGAATACTACACAAGAAATTGTATATTGTAATAGTTCGTTACACAAAATGACTTTCTGCGTTACTCCCGAGGAATCCCACTGAGTGGCAGTATGGAGCACCTTTTTACTATAGTTGTATAGAAGTTGGCTTCATTTCATTGTATATGTATTCAATCATGTAAAAGCATGACATATAAACTGTAAGAGCAATTACATTGAATTGAAGAGATACATTCATCAGATTTTGGAGTTGGTTGTACAAGGAGTGATAACTGACACTGTACTGATATCACTTTGTAAAATCTAGAAATATCACTACCCTGTAACCAACAGATCACTGAAAAGAGTAATCAATGAATACTATAAAAGAAATTGTATATTGTAATAGTTTGTTACACAAAATGACTTTCTGCGTTACTCCTGAGGAATCCCACTGAGTGGCAGTATGGAGAACCTTTTAACTATAGTTGTATAGAACGTGGCTTCATTTCATTTTATATGTACTCAATCATGTAAAAGCATGATATATCAACTGTAAGAGCAATTACATTGAATGCCAGAGATACACTCATCAGATTTTGAAGTCGGTTGTACAAGGAGTGATAACTGATACTATACTGATATCACTTTGTAAAACCTAGAAATATCACTATCCTGCAACCATCACATCATTGAAAAGAGTAATGAATGAATAATATTCAAGAAATTGTATATTGTAATAGTTTGTTACACAAAATGACTTTCTGCGTTTCTCCCGAGGAATCCAACTGAGTGGTAGTATGGAGCACCTTTTTACTATAGTTGTATAGAAGGTGGCTTCATTTCATTGTATATGTACTCAACCATATAAAAGCATGATATAGCAACTGTAAGAGCAGTTACATTGAATGCAAGAGATAAATTCATCAGATATTGAAGTTGGTTGTACAAGGAGTGATAACTGACATTGTATTGATATCACTTTGTAAAACGTAGAAATTTCATTGTTGTCTAACCAAGAGATCGCAGAAGAGTAATCAATGAATACTATACAAGAAATACATTGGATTGTAAATTGTAATAGTTTGTTACACAAAATTATTTTCTGTGTTACTCCCGAGGAATCCCACTGAGTGGCAGTATGGAGCACCTTTTTACTATAGTTGTATAGAAGGTGGCTTCATTTCATTATATATATACTCAATCATGTAAAAGTATGATATATCAACTGTAAGAGCAATTACATTGAATCCCAGAGATACATTCATCAGATTTTGAAGTTGGTTGTACAAGGAGTGATAACTGACACTATACTGATATCACTTTGTAAAACCCAGAAATATCACTATCCTGTAACTAACAGATCATTTAAAAGAGTAATCAATGAATACTATACAAGAAATTGTATATTGTAATAGTTTGTTGCACAAAATGACTTTCTGCGTTACTCCCGAGGAATCCCACTGAGTGGCAGTATGGAGCACCATTTTACTATAGTTGTTTAGAAGGTGGCTTCATTTCTTTGTATATGTACTCAATCATGTAAAAGCATGATATATCAACTGTAAGAGCAATTACATTGAATCCCAGAGATACATTCATCAGATTTTGAAGTTGGTTGTACAAGGAGTGATAACTGACACTGTATTGATATCACTTTGTAAAACCCAGAAATATCACTATCCTGTAACTAACAGATCATTGAAAAGAGTAATCAATGAATACTATATAAGAAATTGTATATTGTAATAGTTTGTTGCACAAAATGACTTTCTGCGTTACTCCCGAGGAATCCCACTGAGTGGCAGTATGGAGCACCATTTTACTATAGTTGTTTAGAAGGTGGCTTCATTTCTTTGTATATGTACTCAATCATGTAAAAGCATGATATATCAATTGTAAGAGCAATTACATTGAATCCCAGAGATACATTCATCAGATTTTGAAGTTGGTTGTACAAGGAGTGATAACTGACACTGTACTGATATCACTTTGTAAAACCTAGAATTATCACTATCCTATAACCAACAGATCACTGAAAAGAGTAATCAATGAATACTATACAAGAAATTGTATATTGTAATAGTTTGTTACACAAAATGACTTTCTGCGTTATTCCCGAGGAATCCCACTGAGTTGCAGTATGGAGCACCTTTTTACTATAGTTGTATAGAAGTTGGCTTCATTTCACTGTATATGTACTCAATCATGTAACAGCATGTTATATCAACTGTAAGAGCAATTACATTGAATGCAAGACATACATTCTTCAGATTGTGAAGCTGGTTGTACAAGGAGTGATAACTGACACTGCACTGATATCACTTTGTAAAACCTAGAAATATCACTATCCTATAACCAACAGATCAATGAAAAGAGTAATCAATGAATACTATACAAGAAATTGTATATGGTAATAGTTTGTTACACAAAATGACTTTCTGCGCTACTCCTGAGGAATCCCACTGAGTGGCAGTATGGACCACCTTTTTATTATAGTTGTATAGAAGGTGGCTACATTTCATTCTATATATACTTAATCATGTAAAAGCATGACATATCAACTGTAAGAGCATTTACATTGAATGCAAGAGATACATTAATCAGATTTTGAAGTTGGTTCTATAACTGACACTGTATTGATATGACTTTGTAAAACCTAGAAATTTCACTGTTGTCTAACCAAGAGATCACAGAAGAGTAATCAATGAATACTATACAAGAATTACATTGGATTTAAATTGTAATAGTTTGTTATACAAAATGATTTTCTGTGTTACTCCCGAGGAATCCCACTGAGTGGCAGTATGGAGCACCTTTTTCCTCTAGCTGTATAGAAGGTGGCTTCATTTTATTGTATATGTACTCAATTATGTAAAAGCATGATATATCAACTGTAAGAGCAATTACGTTGAATGCAAGACATACATTCATCAGATTTGAAGTCGATTGTACAAGGAGTGATAACTGACACTGTACAGATATCACTTTGTAAAACCTAGAAATATCACTATCCTGGAACCAACAGATCATTGAAAAGAGTAATCAATGAATACTATACAAGAAATTGTATATTGTAATAGTTTGTTACACAAAATAACTTTCTGCGTTACTCCCGAGGAATCCCACTGAGTGGCAGTATGGAGCACCTTTTTACTATACTTGTATAGAAGTTGGCTTCATTTCATTGTATATGTATTCAATCATGTAAAAGCACGACATATCAACTGTAAGAGCAATTACATTGAATGCAAGAGATACATTCATCAGATTTTGAAGTCGGTTGTACAAGGAGTGATAACTGACACTGTACTGATATCACTTTGTAAAACCTAGAAATATCACTATCCTGGAACCATCACATCATTGAAAAGAGTAATGAATGAATACTATTCAAGAAATTGTATATTGTAATAGTTTGTTACACAAAATGACTTTCTGCGTTACTCCCGAGGAATCCCACTGAGTGGCAGTATGGAGCACCTTTTTACTATATTTGTATAGAAGGTGGCTTCATTTCATTGTATATGTACTCAACCATATAAAAGCATGATATAGCAACTGTAAGAGTAGTTACATTGAATGCAAGAGATAAATTCATCAGATATTGAAGTTGGTTGTACAAGGAGTGATAACTGACACTGTATTGATATCAGTTTGTAAAACGTAGAAATTTCACTGTTGTCTAACCAAGAGATCGCAGAAGAGTAATCAATGAATACTATACAAGAAATACATTGGATTGTAAATTGTAATAGTTTGTTACACAAAATTATTTTCTGCGTTACTCCCGAGGAATCCCACTGAGTGGCAGTATGGAGCACCTTTTTACTATAGTTGTATAGAAGGTGGCTTCATTTCTTTGTATATTTACTCAATCATGTAAAAGCATGATATATCAACTGTAAGAGCAATTACATTGAATCCCAGATAGACATTCATCAGATTTTGAAGTTGGTTGTACAAGGAGTGATAACTGACACTGTACTGATATCACTTTGTAAAACCCAGAAATATCACTATCCTGTAACTAACAGATCATTGAAAAGAGTAATCAATGAATACTATACAAGAAATTGTATATTGTAATAGTTTGTTGCACAAAATGACTTTCTGCGTTACTCCCGAGGAATCCCACTGAGTGGCAGTATGGAGCACCATTTTACTATACTTGTTTTGAAGGTGGCTTCATTTCTTTGTATATGTACTCAATCATGTAAAAGCATGATATATCAACTGTAAGAGCAATTACATTGAATCCCAGAGATTCATTTATCAGATTTTGAAGTTGGTTGTACAAGGAGTGATAACTGACACTGTACTGATATCACTTTGTAAAACCTAGAATTATCACTATCCTATAACCAACGGATCACTGAAAAGAGTAATCAATGAATACTATACAAGAAATTGTATATTGTAATAGTTTGTTACACAAAATGACTTTTTGCGTTACTCCCGAGGAATCCCACTGAGTTGCAGTATGGAGCACCTTTTTACTATAGTTGTATAGAAGTTGGCTTCATTTCATTGTATATGTACTCAATCATGTAACAGCATGTTATATCAACTGTAAGAGCAATTACATTGAATGCAAGACATACATTCTTCAGATTGTGAAGCTGGTTGTACAAGGAGTGATAACTGACACTGCACTGATATCACTTTGTAAAACCTAGAAATATCAGTATCCTATAACCAACAGATCAATGAAAAGAGTAATCAATGAATACTATACAAGAAATTGTATATTGTAATAGTTTGTTACACAAAATGACTTTCTGCGCTACTCCCGAGGAATCCCACTGAGTGGCAGTACGGAGCACCTTTTTACTATAGTTGTATAGAAGTTGGCTTCATTTCTTTGTATATGTACTCAACCATATAAAAGCATGATATAGCAACTGTAAGAGCAGTTACATTGAATGCAAGAGATAAATTCATCAGATATTCAAGTGGCAGTATGGAGCACCTTTTTACTATAGTGGTATAGAAGGTGGCTTCATTTCATTCATATAAAAGCATGATATATCAACTGTAAGAGCAGTTACATTGAATGCAAGAGATAAATTCATCAGATATTGAAGTTGGTTGTACAAGGAGTGATAACTGACACTGTATTGATATCACTTTGTAAAACGTAGAAATTTCACTGTTGTCTAACCAAGATATCGCAGAAGAGTAATCAAGGAATACTATACAAGAAATACATTGGATTGTAAATTGTAATAGTTTGTTACACAAAATTATCTTCTGTGTTACTCCCGAGGAATCCCACTGAGTGGCAGTATGGAGCACCTTTTTACTATAGTGGTATAGAAGGTGGCTTCATTTCATTGTATATGTACTCAATCATATAAAAGTATGATATATCAACTGTAAGAGCAATTACATTGAATCCCAGAGATACATTCATCAGATTTTGAAGTTGGTTGTACAAGGAGTGATAAATGACACTGTACTGATATCACTTTGTAAAACCCAGAAATATCACTATCCTGTAACTAACAGATCATTGAAAAGAGTAATCAATGAGTACTATACAAGAATTGGAAATTGTAATAGTTTGTTGCACAAAATGACTTTCTGCGTTACTCCGGAGGAATCCCACTGAGTGGCAGTATGGAGCACCTTTTTACTATAGTTGTATAGAAGGTGGCTTCATTTCATTGTATATGTACTCAATTATGTAAAAGCATGATATATCAAGTGTAACAGCAATTACACTGAATGCCAGAGATACATACATCAGATTTTGAAGTTGGTTGTACAAGGAGTGATAACTGACACTTTACTGATATCACTTTGTAAAACCCAGAAATATCACTATCATGTAACTAACAGATCATTGAAAAGAGTAATCAATGAATACTATACAAGAAATTGTATATTGTAATAGTTTGTTGCACAAAATGACTTTCTGCGTTACTCCCGAGGAATCCCACTGAGTGGCAGTATGGAGCACCTTTTTACTATAGTTGTATAGAAGGTGGCTTCATTTCATTGTATATGTACTGAACCATATAAAAGCATGATATAGCAACTATAAGAGCAGTTACATTGAATGCAAGACATACATTCATCAGATTTTTATATTGGTTGTATAAGGAGTGATAACTGACACTGTATTGATGTCACTTTGTAAAACCGAGAAATTTTACTGTTGTCTAACCAAGAGATCACAGAAGAGTAATCAATGAATACTATACAAGAAATACATTGGATTGTAAATTGTAATAGTTTGTTACACAAAATAACTTTCTGCGTTACTCCCGAGGAATCCCACTGAGTGGCAGTATGGAGCACCATTTTACTATAGTTGTTTAGAAGGTGGCTTCATTTCTTTGTATATGTACTCAATCATGTAAAAGCATGATATATCAACTGTAAGAGCAATTACATTGAATCCCAGAGATACATTCATCAGATTTTGAAGTCGGTTGTACAAGGAGTGATAACTGACACTGTACTGATATCACTTTGTAAAACCTAGAATTATCACTATCCTATAACCAACAGATCACTGAAAAGAGTAATCAATGAATACTATACAAGAAATTGTATATTGTAATAGTTTGTTACACAAAATGACTTTCTGCGTTACTCCTGAGGAATCCCACTGAGTTGCAGTATGGAGCACCTTTTTACTATAGTTGTATAGAAGTTGGCTTCATTTCATTGTATATGTACTCAATCATGTAACAGCATGTTATATCAACTGTAAGAGCAATTACATTGAATGCAAGACATACATTCATCAGATTGTGAAGCTGGTTGTACAAGGAGTGATAACTGACACTGCACTGATATCACTTTGTAAAACCTAGAAATATCACTATCCTATAACCAACAGATCAATGAAAAGAGTAATCAATGAATACTATACAAGAAATTGTATATTGTAATAGTTTGTTACACAAAATAACTTTCTGCGCTACTCCCGAGGAATTCCCATGGAGTGGCAGTATGGAGCACCTTTTTACTATAGTTGTATAGAAGGTGGCTACATTTCATTGTATATGTACTCAACCATATAAAAGTATGATATAGCAACTGTAAGAGCAGTTACATTGAATGCAACACTGAATGCAAAAATTCATCAGATTTTGAAGTTGGTTGTACAAGGAGTGATAACTGACACTGTATTGATATGACTTTGTAAAACCTAGAAATTTCACTGTTGTCTAAGCAAGAGATCACAGAAGAGTAATCAATGAATACGATACAAGAATTACATTGGATTTAAATTGTAATAGTTTGTTATACAAAATGATTTTCTGTGTTACTCCCGAGGAATCCCACTGAGTGGCAGTATGGAGCACCTTTTTACTATAGTTGTATAGAAGGTGGCTTCATTTCATTGTATATGTACTCAATCATGTAAAACATGATATATCAACTGTAAGAGCAATTACATTGAATGCAAGAGATACATTCATCAGATTTTCAAGTCGGTTCTACAAGGAGTGATAACTGATACTGTTCTGATATCACTTTGTAAAACCTAAAAATATCACTATCCTGCAACCATCATATCATTGAAAAGAGTAATGAATGAATAATATTCAAGAAATTGTATATTGTAATAGTTTGTTACACAAAATGACTTTCTGCGTTTCTCCCGAGGAATCCCACTGAGTGGTAGTATGGAGCACCATTTTACTATAGTTGTATAGAAGGTGGCTTCATTTCATTGTATATGTACTCAACCATATAAAAGCATGATATAGCAACTGTAAGAGCAGTTACATTGAATGCAAGAGATAAATTCATCAGATATTGAAGTTGGTTGTACAAGGAGTGATAACTGACACTGTATTGATATCACTTTGTAAAACGTAGAAATTTCACTGTTGTCTAACCAAGATATCGCAGAAGAGTAATCAAGGAATACTATACAAGAAATACATTGGATTGTAAATTGTAATAGTTTGTTACACAAAATTATCTTCTGTGTTACTCCCGAGGAATCCCACTGAGTGGCAGTATGGAGCACCTTTTTACTATAGTGGTATAGAAGGTGGCTTCATTTCTTTGTATATGTACTCAATCATATAAAAGTATGATATATCAACTGTAAGAGCAATTACATTGAATCCCAGAGATACATTCATCAGATTTTGAAGTTGGTTGTACAAGGAGTGATAAATGACACTGTACTGATATCACTTTGTAAAACCCAGAAATATCACTATCCTGTAACTAACAGATCATTGAAAAGAGTAATCAATGAGTACTATACAAGAAATTGTATATTGTAATAGTTTGTTGCACAAAATGACTTTCTGCGTTACTCCCGAGGAATCCTACTGAGTGGCAGTATGGAGCACCATTTTACTATAGTTGTATAGAAGGTGGCTTCATTTCTTTGTATATGTACTCAATCATGTAAAACATGATATATCAACTGTAAGAGCAATTACATTGAATGCAAGAGATACATTCATCAGATTTTCAAGTCGGTTCTACAAGGAGTGATAACTGATACTGTTCTGATATCACTTTGTAAAACCTAAAAATATCACTATCCTGCAACCATCATATCATTGAAAAGAGTAATGAATGAATAATATTCAAGAAATTGTATATTGTAATAGTTTGTTACACAAAATGACTTTCTGCGTTTCTCCCGAGGAATCCCACTGTGTGGTAGTATGGAGCACCTTTTTACTATAGTTGTATAGAAGGTGGCTTCATTTCATTGTATATGTACTCAACCATATAAAAGCATGATATAGCAACTGTAAGAGCAGTTACATTGAATGCAAGAGATAAATTCATCAGATATTGAAGTTGGTTGTACAAGGAGTGATAACTGACACTGTATTGATATCACTTTGTAAAACGTAGAAATTTCACTGTTGTCTAACCAAGATATCGCAGAAGAGTAATCAAGGAATACTATACAAGAAATACATTGGATTGTAAATTGTAATAGTTTGTTACACAAAATTATCTTCTGTGTTACTCCCGAGGAATCCCACTGAGTGGCAGTATGGAGCACCTTTTTACTATAGTGGTATAGAAGGTGGCTTCATTTCATTGTATATGTACTCAATCATATAAAAGTATGATATATCAACTGTAAGAGCAATTACATTGAATCCCAGAGATACATTCATCAGATTTTGAAGTTGGTTGTACAAGGAGTGATAAATGACACTGTACTGATATCACTTTGTAAAACCCAGAAATATCACTATCCTGTAACTAACAGATCATTGAAAAGAGTAATCAATGAGTACTATACAAGAAATTGTATATTGTAATAGTTTGTTGCACAAAATGACTTTCTGCGTTACTCCCGAGGAATCCTACTGAGTGGCAGTATGGAGCACCATTTTACTATAGTTGTATAGAAGGTGGCTTCATTTCTTTGTATATGTACTCAATCATGTAAAAGCATGATATATCAACTGTAAGAGCAATTACATTGAATCCCAGAGATACATTCATCAGATTTTGAAGTTGGTTGTACAAGGAGTGATAACTGACACTGTATTGATATCACTTTGTAAAACCCAGAAATATCACTATCCTGTAACTAACAAATCATTGAAAAGAGTAATCAATGAATACTATACAAGAAATTGTATATTGTAATAGTTTGTTGCACAAAATGACTTTCTGCGTTACTCCCGAGGAATCCCACTGAGTGGCAGTATGGAGCACCATTTTACTATAGTTGTTTAGAAGGTGGCTTCATTTCTTTGTATATGTACTCAATCATGTAAAAGAATGATATATCAACTGTAAGAGCAATTACATTGAATCCCAGAGATACATTCATCAGATTTTGAAGTTGGTTGTACAAGGAGTGATAACTGACACTGTACTGATATCACTTTGTAAAACCTAGAATTATCACTATCCTATAACCAACAGATCACTGAAAAGAGTAATCAATGAATACTATACAAGAAATTGTATATTGTAATAGTTTGTTACACAAAATGACATTCTGCGTTATTCCCGAGGAATCCCACTGAGTTGCAGTATGGAGCACCTTTTTACTATAGTTGTATAGAAGTTGGCTTCATTTCACTGTATATGTACTCAATCATGTAACAGCATGTTATATCAACTGTAAGAGCAATTACATTGAATGCAAGACATACATTCATCAGATTGTGAAGCTGGTTGTACAAGGAGTGATAACTGACACTGCACTGATATCACTTTGTAAAACCTAGAAATATCACTATCCTATAACCAACAGATCAATGAAAAGAGTAATCAATGAATACTATACAAGAAATTGTATATTGTAATAGTTTGTTACACAAAATGACTTTCTGCGCTACTCCCGAGGAATCCCACTGAGTGGCAGTATGGACCACCTTTTTACTATAGTTGTATAGAAGGTGGCTACATTTCATTCTATATATACTTAATCATGTAAAAGCATGACATATCAACTGTAAGAGCATTTACATTGAATGCAAGAGATACATTGATCAGATTTTGAAGTTGGTTCTATAACTGACACTGTATTGATATGACTTTGTAAAACCTAGAAATTTCACTGTTGTCTAACCAAGAGATCACAGAAGAGTAATCAATGAATACTATACAAGAATTACATTGGATTTAAATTGTAATAGTTTGTTATACAAAATGATTTTCTGTGTTACTCCCGAGGAATCCCACTGAGTGGCAGTATGGAGCACCTTTTTCCTCTAGCTGTATAGAAGGTGGCTTCATTTTATTGTATATGTACTCAATTATGTAAAAGCATGATATATCAACTGTAAGAGCAATTACGTTGAATGCAAGACATACATTCATCAGATTTGAAGTCGATTGTACAAGGAGTGATAACTGACACTGTACAGATATCACTTTGTAAAACCTAGAAATATCACTATCCTGGAACCAACAGATCATTGAAAAGAGTAATCAATGAATACTATACAAGAAATTGTATATTGTAATAGTTTGTTACACAAAATGACTTTCTGCGTTACTCCCGAGGAATCCCACTGAGTGGCAGTATGGAGCACCTTTTTACTATAGTTGTATAGAAGTTGGCTTCATTTCATTGTATATGTATTCAATCATGTAAAAGCACGACATATCAACTGTAAGAGCAATTACATTGAATGCAAGAGATACATTCATCAGATTTTGAAGTCGGTTGTACAAGGAGTGATAACTGACAGTGTACTGATATCACTTTGTAAAACCTAGAAATATCACTATCCTGGAACCATCACATCATTGAAAAGAGTAATGAATGAATACTATTCAAGAAATTGTATATTGTAATAGTTTGTTACACAAAATGACTTTCTGCGTTACTCCCGAGGAATCCCACTGAGTGGCAGTATGGAGCACGTTTTTACTATAGTTGTATAGAAGGTGGCTTCATTTCATTGTATATGTACTCAACCATATAAAAGCATGATATAGCAACTGTAAGAGTAGTTACATTGAATGCAAGAGATAAATTCATCAGATATTGAAGTTGGTTGTACAAGGAGTGATAACTGACACTGTATTGATATCACTTTGTAAAACGTAGAAATTTCACTGTTGTCTAACCAAGAGATCGCAGAAGAGTAATCAATGAATACTATACAAGAAATACATTGGATTGTAAATTGTAATAGTTTGTTACACAAAATTATTTTCTGCGTTACTCCCGAGGAATCCCACTGAGTGGCAGTATGGAGCACCTTTTTACTATAGTTGTATAGAAGGTGGCTTCATTTCTTTGTATATTTACTCAATCATGTAAAAGCATGATATATCAACTGTAAGAGCAATTACATTGAATCCCAGATAGACATTCATCAGATTTTGAAGTTGGTTGTACAAGGAGTGATAACTGACACTGTACTGATATCACTTTGTAAAACCCAGAAATATCACTATCCTGTAACTAACAGATCATTGAAAAGAGTAATCAATGAATACTATACAAGAAATTGTATATTGTAATAGTTTGTTGCACAAAATGACTTTCTGCGTTACTCTCGAGGAATCCCACTGAGTGGCAGTATGGAGCACCATTTTACTATACTTGTTTTGAAGGTGGCTTCATTTCTTTGTATATCTACTCAATCATGTAAAAGCATGATATATCAACTGTAAGAGCAATTACTTTGAATCCCAGAGATACATTCATCAGATTTTGAAGTTGGTTGTACAAGGAGTGATAACTGACACTGTACTGATATCACTTTGTAAAACCTAGAATTATCACTATCCTATAACCAACGGATCACTGAAAAGAGTAATCAATGAATACTATACAAGAAATTGTATATTGTAATAGTTTGTTACACAAAATGACTTTTTGCGTTACTCCCGAGGAATCCCACTGAGTTGCAGTATGGAGCACCTTTTTACTATAGTTGTATAGAAGTTGGCTTCATTTCATTGTATATGTACTCAATCATGTAACAGCATGTTATATCAACTGTAAGAGCAATTACATTGAATGCAAGACATACATTCTTCAGATTGTGAAGCTGGTTGTACAAGGAGTGATAACTGACACTGCACTGATATCACTTTGTAAAACCTAGAAATATCACTATCCTATAACCAACAGATCAATGAAAAGAGTAATCAATGAATACTATACAAGAAATTGTATGTTGTAATAGTGTGAGAGTCCTGCTCAAAGTAGTCAAGGATCAGATCTCGGTTGGTTAACCACAGTTCTTTATTGCCTATTTCTACATTGGTACAGCGTCTCGGGTTATTGTCAGAGATGAGACAAATAATACAAGCGGGTCTATTATACCATTCCAAGGAGTTTGAATTACCCATAGGTAGCCAATCCCCAGTAGGGAAAATTGGCGGGCTAAAAGGTGTCTTGACCGTTTGGTTCACACAGGAAAAAAGTGAGGTGTTAAGCAGTAAATTTCCCTTCCCAAACCAGACCCCTCCGTTCACATAACAATTCATGGCTCCAAGGTTCTTTAGCATAGATAAGAGATGAGAGCCTTCCTCCCCTTGAAGTTACTGCCGGAGCAGCTGGAATGCGGAGGCAGGGATGAGAGGCCTCCTTGTTCTCACCCTTCGGGGTTGTCACCCTCCCGGCCCAAACAGGTTAAATACAGGTTCAATACATAAGGATTATACAGGTACATAGTATGCATGCAATAATACATTGACTGAATTGACAGATTCTGACACCCTGCCCTCCCCATAATTCCCTTCACCTAGCTTTCTCAGGGAACATTTTATGAAACAGTTTGGTTAACTTGGGGGCATGAACATGTTCAGAACGAATCCATTCATTGTGCTCCGGGCCAAAATCTAACCATCTAACTAAGTAATACAAGTGGCCTCTTTTCATCTTGGAGTCAAGGATTTCAGTTATCTCGTAGTGTGGACTCCCCTCCTTCATCAGTGGAGGAGGAACTGGAGGAACTGGATGCCATGCATTCGGCCCAGGATCTTTCTTCAGCAGGCTGAAATGAAACACAGGGTGCACAGAACTTAGTGATTTAGGAAGTTCCAGTTCAAAGGAGACATCAGAGATTTTACGTAGCACTTTATAAGGTCCAACATATTTCCATCCCAATTTTCTGCTGGGCTGCAGCCCATGGATATTTTTTGTAGAGAGATACACAGAGTCCCCAGGTTGAAGGTCCCATCCCGGTGCTCGCCCCCGGTCGGCATATTTCTTGTAGTCCTCTTTGGCATGGTCTAAGGCTTTCCCAATTAATGGCCAGGAGTCCTGGAGGCTGGACCACCAACTTTTAAAGTCCGAGGGGGGGGTCTGGGGGTCTTCCTTGAGGGTAGGAAGTGGTTTACCTTCAAAGCCCCCCACCGCCATGAAAGGTGAAACCCCAGTGGAGGAGTGCACTGCATTATTGTAGCTATATTCTGCAAAGGGTAGTAATTCCACCCAATTATCTTGGTGGTAATTTGTGTAGCATCTTAAGAACTGCTCCAGAATTTGATTAGTTCGCTCGGATTGGCCATCGGTTTCTGGATGGTAACCCGAGCTTAAGGCAGGTTCTATGTCCATTAGTTTCAAAAGCTCCCGCCAGAAGGTGGCAACGAACTGACTTCCGCGATCGGATACCACCCTTTTCGGAAAAGCGTGTAATTTAATCACGTGGTTGAAGAAAGCTTTAGCCATCCCTTTGGCAGTGGGTAATTGCTTGAAGGGAGTGAAATGGGCTTGCTTGGAGAAAGTGTCCACTACTACCCAGATCACTGTTTTCCCCTTAGATGGAGGCAAATTGGTAATAAAATCCATGGCTATGTCTTCCCAGGGTCTGGAGGCAGTGGGTAGGGGGTGCAACAATCCAGGGACTTTACCCCCCCCCCGTTTTTTACACATTAAGCAGGTTTGACATGCTGAGACGAAGTCCGAGACATCTCGGCGCATGCGCGGCCACCAGAACTGACGTTGGATCAGGTTAAGTGTCTTTAGGAACCCAAAGTGGCCGGCGAGCTTGGAGGAGTGGCAATTTAGTAAAATTTCCTTGCGTTTGGTCTTAGGGACCACTAATTTGTCCCCATGTAGCCAACATTGGTCCTCTCTTTTGGAACACTCTCCCACCGCCTCCAATTCCTCTATTTCTTCAGGAGCATACTCCCCCCCCCACTGGCAGTTCCCGGTGGTCAGCTCGGGTTTTTTCGTTTTGCTCCGGGTGACAACCGCCCCTCCCAGCTGTTGGGGGGAGAACATGGAATCGAACACCTCTTCTTTCACGCTTTCATGTTGGGGCAATCTGGACAATGCGTCTGCCAAGGAGTTAGCCTTCCCAGGGAAATGTTTTAACACAAAGTTAAACTTTGAAAAGAAATCAGCCCAGCGCAGCTGCTTTGCATTGAGGGACCGCTGCGTGCGCAAAGCTTCTAGGTTCTTGTGATCCGTCCATATTTCGAACGGAGTTTGCGCTCCTTCCAACCAATGGCGCCACGTAGTGAGCGCCAATCTAATGGCCGCTGCTTCTTTGTCCCACACTGACCAATTTCTTTCTGTTTCGTTAAACTTTTTTGAGATGTAAGCTAAGGGGTGCAGTTTCCCCTCCGAGTCCCTTTGTAGGATGGCCCCCCCCATGGCTACATCCGAGGCATCGACATGGATTATAAAGTCTTTCGTCTCATCCGGGTGGGCCAGAATGGGCTCAGAGGTAAAAAGAGTTTTTAAAGTCTCAAACGCCTTCTGACACTCCCCATTCCATGCCAGTTTCTCTCCCGGCTTTCCCGCCTCGGGCCCCCTCCCCTTGGTTTTTAACAAGTCCGTTAAGGAGAGGGTGACTTTAGCAAAGTCCTTGATGAAGGTCCGGTAGAAGTTACAAAATCCTAAGAGGCTCTGTAATTGCTTTCTCGTTCGCGGAGCCTCCCATTGCACCACCGCCTCCACTTTTCCCGGGTCCATTTCCAACCCCTTCTGAGAAATACGGTAGCCCAGGAAGTCCACAGACTCACGGTGAAACTCGCACTTAGACAGTTTCACAAAAAGCTGATTTTTTAGTAACGTTGAAAGAACATCTCTGACCAGAGTCACATGCTCGTTCTTATCAGTAGAATAGATCAAGATATCATCTATGTAACATAACACGCCCTTAAACAGGTGCTTGTGCAACACTTCATTGATTAAACTCATAAAGACCCCGGGCGCGCCACTTAAGCCGAACGGCATCACTAGGTATTCAAACTGCCCCAAGGGGGTGTTAAAGGCAGTCTTAGATTCATCCCCCTCCCTTATGCGCACCCTGAAATAGGCATCTCGCAGATCCAACTTGGTGAAAATCTTCCCCTTGGCCGCCTCCGCCAAGAGGTCTTTTATCAACGGGAGGGGGTAGGCATTAGAGGTTGAGACTGCATTTAGCCCCCTATAGTCCGTGCACAATCGTAAGCCTCCATCCTTTTTCTTTCGGAACAGCACGGGCGCCGCAAAAGGGGACTTGGCTGGGCGGATAAACCCCCTTGCTAGATTTTTGTCCAAGAACTTCCGCAGTTCTTCCCGTTCCGCCGGGCTCATGGAATACAATTTACCCTTCGGGAGTTTCTCGCCTGGGAGTAGCTCTATGGCACAGTCCGACAGTCGATGGGGGGGCAACTCGTCCGCCTCAGTTTCACTGAACACTTCTAGCAAGTCTCTATATTCTTTAGGCACCATGGCCGGGGCAAGGGCGAGCGCGGGCGCGGGAGAAGGCGGGCTGGGAGGTCCGGGGCCCCATCCTGGGTCCCATCGATGGCTCTGGCAGCGTTCGTCTACCCACGAAATCTTCCCCTCGCTCCACTTTATGTACGGGTCGTGTGCGCCGAGCCAAGGGCTGCCCAACACCATGGGGAACTGGGCATTCGGAGTGATGACAAAAGCTCGCTTCTCCCAGTGCTCTCCCGTTCCCAAAATCAAGCTCTCAGTCTCTGCTATACACTCCTCTTTCATTTCGGACCCATCCATCTGGGTAAACTTCAGGGGTTCTGCTAACGGGGTGACTTTGGGTCCCAACCCCTCCACTACCAGGGGGCTGATTAGGTCTCGCGCGCACCCAGAGTCAATTAGAGCGCGGACCCTCATGTGGGTACCTGATCCCGGGGTCACCACCGTCACTACCATATATAACAGGGGCCCAGGGATGCTCACTGGAGATGGCGCTTCTTGGCGGGGGACCTGCAGCTCTGCGCCGCTCACTGCAGGCCGTTGGAGTTTCCCGACATCTGCGCTTCCATCAGCTCCAGCTCTCCCTGATCGCTCGCCACCCCTTCCAGCTGTAAAGCCCGGGGCTTCATTGGAGTTTTCCCCCGGGTCGGGGTGCTCGCCGGTCCGGGGGTTGAGGTCTTCGGGCCTTTCCCCTGTCCTCGGGGACATGCTGAGGCGAAGTGGCCACTCTCCCCACACTTCATACACAACCCCTGTCGAAACCTCGCATCACGAACGTCTTGCACATTGGATCGGGGCTTCGCTCGAGGGCCCGCTCTGCTGGCTGCCGTTGCGGACGCTCCCATCTTAATTAGGGCGAAGCGCTCTTCCATGTCGGTAGCGGCTCTCATCCAGGTGTTCAGTGTGCCCGGACGACCCCCTAGCAGCACTGTCTCGTAAATTTCCGGGTTCAGGCCCTCCCAATACTTCTCCATGAAGAGTTCCTCCGGCCATCCATGGATCTTGGCAGCGATACGCCGGAACTTGTCAGTGTATTCCCTCACTGACGACCTTCCTTGAAACAGCTTCCTCAGTTGGTTCCGGGCTTTTTCCTCACCCAGCGGGTCCTCGAACTGATGCCGGAGGGCCCACATAAAATTGTTCAGTGAGCGCAACTCAGGACCAGGGTTGTCGTGCAGACTCACATACCAATCGCTGGCGGTGTCTTTCAGCTTGGACCCGATGTAGCCGATGCGATCCTTCTCGGTAGGGTATAGGTGACCCCAACTGTCCAGGAATCTCCCAATCTCCAGCGTGAAGAAACGCAGCTTCTCGGGGTCCCCATCGAAAGTAGTCGTCAACGGGTCGGAAGGGGGTGGGCGAGCGGCCGGCGCGGCCGGGGCTGGGGCCGGCGCGGGAACGGGCCCCGGAACTGGAGCTGGGACGGCCGGCGGGGCTGGTTGCGCCGGTAGAGCGGGCGCCTGCGGCTGAGCCGGAACCCCTCCGGGTGCTTGCTGCTGCTGTGGGGCTCCGACTCCTTGACCGAGGAGGGCACCTTGCATCGCCACCATAGCGTCGCGAAATTGGTGCTGGAGATCGAGGGCCAACTCGCGGAGCTCGGCGGTGAGTTGAAGCCGTAGGTCTCCCATCATCTGATCCAGCGGGACCGTCTGCTCCTCGCGATACGGATCGGGCCCATACAGATCCAATCCCTCCTCTTCGGGAGGCGGGCGACGCGGCCCTCCACGGTAGATCGGCTCGCGGTCGTCTCCTAGGTAGCTCGGTCTCCCTCGATCGGGCTGGTCTCCGGTGAGCGGAACTCTCACCCCTTTCCTGTCGTGCACCCATGAAGTCACGGGTCGGCCTCCGAAGTGGCTCCAGGTGTACTGGGGGGTCGTGCTCTGATGGATAGTCGGGCGGCGTGGAATGTAGTAAGCCCCCTGGCTCGTGGTCACCGGCACCTCGGGACCTCCTCCGCCGCCACCACCCCCGTTCCCCGGATCCGCCGGGGTAACGGGAGTCTCCTCTGGAGTAGTAGGGTTGAGGGGGACAAGGTCGTCTTCTGACATGGTCAGGAACGATTGAGTCCCAGTCACGGATCTCTGACAATCTGTGAGAGTCCTGCTCAAAGTAGTCAAGGATCAGATCTCGGTTGGTTAACCACAGTTCTTTATTGCCTATTTCTACATTGGTACAGCGTCTCAGGTTATTGTCAGAGATGAGACAAATAATACAAGCGGGTCTATTATACCATTCCAAGGAGTTTGAATTACCCATAGGTAGCCAATCCCCAGTAGGGAAAATTGGCGGGCTAAAAGGTGTCTTGACCGTTTGGTTCACACAGGAAAAAAGTGAGGTGTTAAGCAGTAAATTTCCCTTCCCAAACCAGACCCCTCCGTTCACATAACAATTCATGGCTCCAAGGTTCTTTAGCATAGATAAGAGATGAGAGCCTTCCTCCCCTTGAAGTTACTGCCGGAGCAGCTGGAATGCGGAGGCAGGGATGAGAGGCCTCCTTGTTCTCACCCTTCGGGGTTGTCACCCTCCCGGCCCAAACAGGTTAAATACAGGTTCAATACATAAGGATTATACAGGTACATAGTATGCATGCAATAATACATTGACTGAATTGACAGATTCTGACAAATAGTTTGTTACACAAAATGACTTTCTGCGCTACTCCCGAGGAATCCCACTGAGTGGCAGTATGGAGCACCTTTTTACTATAGTTGTATAGAAGGTGGCTACATTTCATTCTATATATACTCAATCATGTAAAAGCATGACATATCAACTGTAAGAGCATTTACATTGAATGCAAGAGATACATTAATCAGATTTTGAAGTTGGTTCTATAACTGACACTGTATTGATATGACTTTGTAAAACCTAGAAATTTCACTGTTGTCTAACCAAGAGATCACAGAAGAGTAATCAATGAATACTATACAAGAATTACATTGGATTTAAATTGTAATAGTTTGTTATACAAAATGATTTTCTGTGTTACTCCCGAGGAATCCCACTGAGTGGCAGTATGGAGCACCTTTTTCCTCTAGCTGTATAGAAGGTGGCTTCATTTTATTGTATATGTACTCAATTATGTAAAAGCATGATATATCAACTGTAAGAGCAATTACGTTGAATGCAAGACATACATTCATCAGTTTTGAAGTCGATTGTACAAGGAGTGATAACTGACACTGTACAGATATCACTTTGTAAAACCTAGAAATATCACTATCCTGGAACCAACAGATCATTGAAAAGAGTAATCAATGAATACTATACAAGAAATTGTATATTGTAATAGTTTGTTACACAAAATGACTTTCTGCGTTACTCCCGAGGAATCCCACTGAGTGGCAGTATGGAGCACCTTTTTACTATAGTTGTATAGAAGTTGGCTTCATTTCATTGTATATGTATTCAATCATGTAAAAGCACGACATATCAACTGTAAGAGCAATTACATTGAATGCAAGAGATACATTCATCAGATTTTGAAGTCGGTTGTACAAGGAGTGATAACTGACACTGTACTGATATCACTTTGTAAAACCTAGAAATATCACTATCCTGGAACCATCACATCATTGAAAAGAGTAATGAATGAATACTATTCAAGAAATTGTATATTGTAATAGTTTGTTACACAAAATGACTTTCTGCGTTACTCCCGAGGAATCCCACTGAGTGGCAGTATGGAGCACGTTTTTACTATAGTTGTATAGAAGGTGGCTTCATTTCATTGTATATGTACTCAACCATATAAAAGCATGATATAGCAACTGTAAGAGTAGTTACATTGAATGCAAGAGATAAATTCATCAGATATTGAAGTTGGTTGTACAAGGAGTGATAACTGACACTGTATTGATATCACTTTGTAAAACGTAGAAATTTCACTGTTGTCTAACCAAGAGATCGCAGAAGAGTAATCAATGAATACTATACAAGAAATACATTGGATTGTAAATTGTAATAGTTTGTTACACAAAATTATTTTCTGCGTTACTCCCGAGGAATCCCACTGAGTGGCAGTATGGAGCACCTTTTTACTATAGTTGTATAGAAGGTGGCTTCATTTCTTTGTATATTTACTCAATCATGTAAAAGCATGATATATCAACTGTAAGAGCAATTACATTGAATCCCAGATAGACATTCATCAGATTTTGAAGTTGGTTGTACAAGGAGTGATAACTGACACTGTACTGATATCACTTTGTAAAACCCAGAAATATCACTATCCTGTAACTAACAGATCATTGAAAAGAGTAATCAATGAATACTATACAAGAAATTGTATATTGTAATAGTTTGTTGCACAAAATGACTTTCTGCGTTACTCCCGAGGAATCCCACTGAGTGGCAGTATGGAGCACCATTTTACTATAGTTGTTTTGAAGGTGGCTTCATTTCTTTGTATATCTACTCAATCATGTAAAAGCATGATATATCAACTGTAAGAGCAATTACATTGAATCCCAGAGATACATTCATCAGATTTTGAAGTTGGTTGTACAAGGAGTGATAACTGACACTGTACTGATATCACTTTGTAAAACCTAGAATTATCACTATCCTATAACCAACAGATCACTGAAAAGAGTAATCAATGAATACTATACAAGAAATTGTATATTGTAATAGTTTGTTACACAAAATGACTTTTTGCGTTACTCCCGAGGAATCCCACTGAGTGGCAGTATGGAGCACCTTTTTACTATAGTTGTATAGAAGTTGGCTTCATTTTATTGTATATGTACTCAATCATGTAACAGCATGTTATATCAACTGTAAGAGCAATTACATTGAATGCAAGACATACATTCTTCAGATTGTGAAGCTGGTTATACAAGGAGTGATAACTGACACTGCACTGATATCACTTTGTAAAACCTAGAAATATTACTATCCTATAACCAACAGATCAATGAAAAAAGTAATCAATGAATACTATACAAGAAATTGTATATTGTAATAGTTTGTTACACAAAATGACTTTCTGCGCTACTCCCGAGGAATCCCACTGAGTGGCAGTATGGAGCACCTTTTTACTATAGTTGTATAGAAGGTGGCTACATTTCATTCTATATATACTCAATCATGTAAAAGCATGACATATCAACTGTAAGAGCATTTACATTGAATGCAAGAGATGCATTAATCAGATTTTGAAGTTGGTTCTATAACTGACACTGTATTGATATCACTTTGTAAAACCTAGAAATTTCACTGTTGTCTAAGCAAGAGATCACAGAAGAGTAATCAATGAATACTATACAAGAATTACATTGGATTTAAATTGTAATAGTTTGTTATACAAAATGATTTTCTGTGTTACTCCCGAGGAATCCCACTGAGTGGCAGTATGGAACACCTTTTTCCTCTAGCTGTATAGAAGGTGGCTTCATTTCATTGTATATGTACTCAACCATATAAAAGCATGATATATCAACTGTAAGAGCAGTTACATTGAATGCAAGAGATAAATTCATCAGATATTGAAGTTGGTTGTACAAGGAGTGATAACTGACACTGTATTGATATCACTTTGTAAAACGTAGAAATTTCACTGTTGTCTAACCAAGAGATCGCAGAAGAGTAATCAATGAATACTATACAAGAAATACATTGGATTGTAAATTGTAATAGTTTGTTACACAAAATTATTTTCTGTGTTACTCCCGAAGAATCCCACTGAGTGGCAGTATGGAGCACCTTTTTACTATAGTTGTATAGAAGGTGGCTTCATTTCATTGTATATGTACTCAATCATGTAAAAGTATGATATATCAACTGTAAGAGCAATTACATTGAATCCCAGAGATACATTCATCAGATTTTGAAGTTGGTTGTACAAGGAGTGATAACTGACACTCTACTGATTTCACTCTGTAAAACCCAGAAATATCACTATCCTGTAACTAACAGATCATTGAAAAGAGTAATCAATGAATACTATACAAGAAATTATATTTTGTAATAGTTTGTTGCACAAAATGACTTTCTGCATTACTCACGAGGAATGCCACTGAGTGGCAGTACGGAGCACCTTTTTACTATAGTTGTATAGAAGTTGGCTTCATTTCTTTGTATATGTACTCAACCATATAAAAGCATGATATAGCAACTGTAAGAGCAGTTACATTGAATGCAAGAGATAAATTCATCAGATATTCAAGTTGGTTGTACAAGGAGTGATAACTGACACTGTATTGATATCACTTTGTAAAACGTAGAAATTTCACTGTTGTCTAACCAAGATATCGCAGAAGAGTAATCAATGAATACTATACAGGAAATACATTGGATTGTAAATTGTAATAGTTTGTTACACAAAATTATTTTCTGTGTTACTCCCGAGGAATCCCACTGAGTGGCAGTATGGAGCACCTTTTTACTATATTTGTATAAAAGGTGGCTTCATTTCTTTGTATATGTACTCAATCATGTAAAAGCATGATATATCAACTGTAAGAGCAATTACATTGAATCCCAGAGATACATTCATCAGATTTTGAAGTTGGTTGTACAAGGAGTGATAACTGACACTGTACTGATATCACTTTGTAAAACCCAGAAATATCACTATCCTGTAACTAACAGAACATTTAAAAGAGTAATCAATGAATATTATACAAGAAATTGTATATTGTAATAGTTTGTTGCACAAAATGACTTTCTCCGTTACTCCGGAGGAATCCCACTGAGTGGCAGTATGGAGCACCTTTTTACTATAGTTGTATAGAAGGTGGCTTCATTTCATTGTATATGTACTCAATTATGTAAAAGCATGATATATCAAGTGTAACAGCAATTACACTGAATGCCAGAGATACATACATCAGATTTTGAAGTTGGTTGTACAAGGAGTGATAACTGACACTTTACTGATATCACTTTGTAAAACCCAGAAATATCACTATCATGTAACTAACAGATCATTGAAAAGAGTAATCAATGAATACTATACAAGAAATTGTATATTGTAATAGTTTGTTGCACAAAATGACTTTCTGCGTTACTCCCAAGGAATCCCACTGAGTGGCAGTATGGAGCACCTTTTCATTATAGTTGTACAGAAGTTGGCTTCATTTCATTGTATATGTACTCAATCATGTGACAGCATGTTATATCAACTGTAAGAGCAATTACATTGAACTCCAGAGATACATTTGTCAGATTTTGAAGTTGGTTGTACAAGGAGTGATAACTGACACTGTACTGATATCACTTTGTAAAATCTAGAAATATCACTATCCTGAATCCCACTGAGTGGCAGTATGGAGCACCTTTTTACTATAGTTGTATAGAAGGTGGCTTCATTTCATTGTATATGTACTCAACCATATAAAAGCATGATATAGCAACGGTAAGAGCAGTCACATTGAATGCAAGACATACATTCATCAGATTTTGAAGTTGGTTGTACAAGGAGTGATAACTGACACTGTATTGATATCACTTTGTAGGTTTGTCTAACCAAGAGATCACAGAAGAGTAATCAATGAATACTATACAAGAAATACATTGGATTTTAAATTGTAATAGTTTGTTAAACAAAATGATTTTCTGTGTTACTCCCGAGGAATCCCACTGAGTGGCAGTATGGAGCACCTTTTTCCTCTAGCTGTATAGAAGGTGGCTTCATTTCATTGTATATGTACTCAATCATGTAACAGCATGTTATATCAACTGTAAGAGCAATTACATTGAATGCAAGACATACATTCATCAGATTTTGAAGTTGGTTGTACAAGGAGTGATAACTGACACTGTACTGATATCACTTTGTAAAACGTAGAAATTTCACTATTGTCTAACCAAGAGATCACAGAAGAGTAATCAATGAATACTATACAAGAAATAGATTGGATTGTAAATTGTAATAGTTTGTTACACAAAATGACTTTCTGCGTTACTCCCGAGGAATCCCACTGAGTGGCAGTATGGAGCACCTTTTTAATATAGTTGTATAGAAGGTGGCTTCATTTCTTTGTATATGTACTCAATCATGTAAAAGCATGATATATCAACTGTAAGAGCAATTACATTGAATCCCAGAGATACATTAATCAGATTGTGAAGTCGGTTGTACAAGGAGTGATAACTGACACTGTACTGATATCACTTTGTAAAACATAGAAATATCACTATCCTGGAACCAACAGATCTTTGAAAAGAGTAATGAATGAATACTATACAAGAAATTATATATTGTAATAGTTTTTTGCACAAAATGACTTTCTGCGTTACTCCCGAGGAATCCCATTGAGTGGCAGTATGGAGTACCTTTTTACTATAGTTGTATAGAAGTTGGCTTCGTTTCATTCTATATATACTCAATCATGTAAAAGCATGACATATCAACTGTAAGAGCATTTACATTGAATGCAAGAGATACATTCATCAAATTTTGAAGTTGGTTGTACAAGGAGTGATAACTGACACTGTACTGATATCACTTTGTAAAACCTAGAAATATCACTGTTGTCTAACCAAGAGATCACAGAAGAGTAATCAATGAATACTATACAAGAATTACATTGGATTTAAATTGTAATAGTTTGTTACACAAAATGATTTTCTGTGTTACTCCTGAGGAATCCCACTGAGTGGCAGTATGGTGCACCTTTTTCCTCTAGCGGTATAGAAGGTGGCTTCATTTCATTCTATATGTATTCAATCATGTAAAAGCATGACATATCAACTGTAAGAGCAATTACATTGAATGCAAGAGATACATTCATCAGATTTTGAAGTTGGTTGTACAAGGAGTGATAACTGACACTGTACTGATATGACTTTGTAAAATCTAGAAATATCACTATCGTGTAACCAACAGATCACTGAAATGAGTAATCAATGAATACTATAAAAGAAATTGTATATTGTAATAGTTTGTTACACAAAATGACTTTCTGCGTTACTCCCGAGGAATCCCACTGAGTGGCAGTATGGAGAACCTTTTTACTATAGTTGTGTAGAAGGTGCCTTCATTTCATTTTATATGTACTCAATCATGTAAAAGCATGATATATCAACTGTAAGAGCAATTACATTGAATGCCAGAGATACATTCATCAGATTTTGAAGTCGGTTGTACAAGGAGTGATAACTGACACTGTTCTGATATCACTTTGTAAAACCAAGAAATATCACTATCCTGGAACCATCAGATCATTGAAAAGAGTAATGAATGAATATTATTCAAGAAATTGTATATTGTAATAGTTTGTTACACAAAATGACTTTCTGCGTTACTCCCGAGGAATCCCACTGAGTGGCAGTATGGAGCACCTTTTTACTATAGTTGTATAGAAGGTGGCTTCATTTCATTGTAAATGTACTCAATCATGTAAAAGCATGATATATCAACTGTAAGAGCAATTACATTGAATGCCAGAGATACATTCATCAGATTTTGAAGTTGGTTGTACAAGGAGTGATATCTGACACTGTACTGATATGACTTTGTAAAACCCAGAAATATCACTATCCTGTAACTAACAGATCATTGAAAAGAGTAATCAATGAATACTATACAAGAAATTGTATATTGTAATAGTTTGTTACACAAAATGACTTTCTGCGTTACTCCCGAGGAATCCCACTGAGTGGCAGTATGGAGCACCTTTTTACTATAGTTGTATAGAAGGTGGCTTCATTTCATTGTATATGTACTCAGTCATGTAACAGCATATCAACTGTAAGAGCAAATACATTGAATGCAAGACATACCTTCATCAGATTGTGAAGCTGGTTGTACAAGGAGTGGTAACTGACACTGCACTGATATCACTTTCTAAAACCTAGAAATATCACTATCCTGTAATCAACAGATCAATGAAAATAGTAATCAATGAACAGTATACAAGAAATTGTATATTGTAATAGTTTGTTACACAAAATGGCTTTCTGCGCTACTCCCGAGGAATCCCACTGAGTGGCAGTATGGAGCACCTTTTTACTATATTGTATAGAAGGTGGCTTCATTTCATTGTAGATGTACTCAACCATATAAAAGTATGATATAGCAACTGTAAGAGCAGTTACATTGAATGCAAGAGATAAATTCATCAGATATTCAATTTGGTTGTACAAGGAGTGATAACTGACACTGTTTTGATATGACTTTGTAAAACCTAGAAATTTCACTGTTGTCTAACCAAGAGATCGCAGAAGAGTAATCAATGAATACTATACAAGAATTACATTGGATTTAAATTGTAATAGTTTGTTACACAAAATGATTTTCTGTGTTACTCCCGAGGAATCCCACTGAGTGGCAGTATGGAGCACCTTTTTCCTCTAGCGGTATAGAAGGTGGCTACATTTCATTCTATATGTACTCAATTATGTAAAAGCATGATATATCAACTGTAAGAGCAATTACATTGAATGCAAGACATACATTCATCAGATTTGAAGTTGATTATACAAGGAGTGATAACTGACACTGTACTGATATCACTTTGTAAAACCTAGAAATATCACTATCCTGGAACCAACAGATCATTGAAAAGAGTAATCAATTAATACTATTCAAGAAATTGTATACTGTAATAGTTTGTTACAGAAAATGACTTTCTGCGTTACTCCCGAGGAATCCCACTGAGTGGCAGTATGGAGCACCTTTTTACTATAGTTGTATAGAAGTTGGCTTCATTTCATTGTATATGTATTCAATCATGTAAAAGCATGACATATCAACTGTAAGAGCAATTACATTGAATGCAAGAGATACATTCATCAGATTTTGAAGTTGGTTGTACAAGGAGTGATAACTGACACTGTACTAATATCACTTTGTAAAAACTAGAAATATCACTACCCTGTAACCAACAGATCACTGAAAAGAGTAATCAATGAATACTATAAAAGAAATTGTATATTGTAATAGTTTGTTACACAAAATGACTTTCTGCGTTACTCCCGAGGAATCCCACTGAGTGGCAGTATGGAGAACCTTTTTACTATAGTTGTATAGAAGGTGGCTTCATTTCATTGTATATGTACTCAATCATGTAAAAGCATGATATATCAACTGTAAGAGCAATTACATTGAATGCCAGAGATACATTCATCAGATTTTGAAGTCGGTTCTACAAGGTTACAGGGTAGTGATACAGGGTATCACTAGGTAGTGTTGGTTACAGGGTAGTGATATTTCTAGTTTTTACAAAGTGATATTAGTACAGTGTCAGTTATCACTCCTTGTACAACCAACTCCAAAATCTGATGAATGTATCTCTTGCATTCAATGTAATTGCTCTTACAGTTGATATGTCATGCTTTTACATGATTGAATACGTATACAATGAAATGAAGCCAACTTCTATACTACTATAGTAAAAAGGTGCTCCATACTGCCACTCAGTGGGATTCCTCGGGAGTAACGCAGAAAGTAATTTTGTGTAACAAACTATTACAATATACAACTTCTTGAATAGTATTCATTGATTACTCTTTTCAATGATCTGTTGGTTCCTGGATAGTGATATTTCTAGGTTTTACAAAGTGATATCAGTACAGTGTCAGTTATCACTCCTTGTAAAATCGACTTCAAATCTGATGTATGTATGTTTTCCATTCAATATAATTGCTCTTACAGTTGCTATATCATACTTTTATATGGTTGAGTACATATACAATGAAATGAAGCCACCTTCTATACAACTATAGTAAAAAGGTGCTCCATACTGCCACTCAGTGGGATTCCTCAGGAGTAACGCAGAAAGTCATTTTGTGTAACAAACTATTACAATATACAATTTCTTGAATAGTATTCATTCTTTACTCTTTTCAATTATGTGAAGGTTCCAGGATAGTGATATTTCTAGGTTTTACAAAGTGATATCAGTACAGTGTCAGTTATCACTCCTTGTACAATCGACTTCGAATCTGATGAATGTATTTCTTGCATTTAATGTAATTGCTCTTACAGTTGATATATCATGCTTTTACATAATTGAGTACATATACAATGAAATGAAGCCACCTTCTATACAGCTAGAGGAAAAAGGTGCTCCATACTGCCACTCAGTGGGATTCCTCGGGAGTAACACAGAAAATCATTTTGTATAACAAACTATAACAATTTAAATCCAATGTAATTCTTGTATAGTATTCATTGATTACTCTTCTGCGATCTCTTGGTTAGACACCAGTGAAATTTCTAGGTTTTACAAAGTCATATCAATACAGTGTCAGTTATCACTCCTTGTAGAACCAACTTCAAAATCTGATGAATGTATCTCTTGCATTCAATGTAACTGCTCTTACAGTTGCTATATCATACTTTTATATGGTTGAGTACATATACAATGAAATGTAGCCACCTTCTATACAACTATAGTAAAAAGGTGCTCCATACTGCCACTCAGTGGGATTCCTCGGGAGTAGCGCAGAAAGTTATTTTGTGTAACAAACTATTACAATATACAATTTCTTGTATAGCATTCATTGATTACTCTTTTCATTGATCTGTTGGTTACAGGATTGTGATATTTCTAGCTTTTACAAAGTGATATCAGTGCAGTTTCAGTTATCACTCCTTGTACAACCAGCTTCACAATCTTATGAATGTATGTCTTGCATGAAATGTAATTGCTCTTACAGTTGATATATCATGCTTTTACATAATTGAGTACATATACAATTAAATGAAGCCACCTTCTATACAACTATAGTAAAAAGGTGCTCCATACTGCCACTCAGTGGGATTCCTCGGGAATAACACAGAAAATAATTTTGTGTAACAAACTATTACAATTTACAATCCAATGTATTTCTTGTATAGTATTCATTGATTACTCTTCTGCGATCTCTTGGTTAGACAACAGTGAAATTTCTAGGTTTTACAAAGTCATATCAATACAGTGTCAGTTATCACTCCTTGTACAACCAACTTCAATATCTGATGAATTTATCTCTTGCATTCAATGTAACTGCTCTTACAGTTGCTATATCATGCTTTTATATGGTTGAGTACATATACAATGAAATGAAGCCACCTTCTATACAACTATAGTAAAAAGGTGCTCCATACTGCCACTCAGTGGGATTCCTCGGGAGTAACGCAGAAAGTCATTTTGTGTAACAAACTATTACAGTATACAATTTCTTGAATAGTATTCATTGATTACTCTTTTCAGTGATCTGTTGGTTACAGGGTAGTGATATTTCTAGTTTTTACAAAGTGATATTAGTACAGTGTCAGTTATAACTCCTTGTACAACCAACTTCAAAATCTGATGAATGTATCTCTTGCATTCAATGTAATTGCTCTTACAGTTGATATGTCATGCTTTTACATTATTGAATACATATACAATGAAATGAAGCCAACTTCTATACAACTACAGTAAAAAGGTGCTCCATACTGCCCCTCAGTGGGATTCCTCGGGAGTAACGCAGAAAGTCATTTTGTGTAACAAACTATTACAATATACAATTTCTTGAATAGTATTCATTGATTACTCTTTTCAATGATCTGTTGGTTCCAGGATAGTGATATTTCTAGGTTTTACAAAGTGATATCAGTACAGTGTCAGTTATCACTCCATGTACAATCGACTTCAAATCTGATGAATGTATGTCTTGCATTCAATGTAATTGCTCTTACAGTTGATATATCATGCTTTTACATGATTGAGTACATATACAAAGAAATGAAGCCACCTTCGAAACAACTATAGTAAAAAGGTGCTCCATACTGCCACTCAGTGGGATTCCTCGGGAGTAACAGAGAAAATCATTTTGTATAACAAACGATTACAATTTAAATCCAATGTAATTCTTGTATAGTATTCATTGATTACTCTTCTGTGATCTTTGGTTAGACAACAGTGAAATTTCTAGGTTTTACAAAGTGATATCAATACAGTGTCAGTTATCACTCCTTGTACAACCAACTTCAATATCTGATGAATTTATCTCTTGCATTCAATGTAACTGCTCTTACAGTTGCTATATCATGCTTTTATATGGTTGAGTACATATACAATGAAATGAAGCCACCTTCTATACAACTATAGTAAAAAGGTGCTCCATACTGCCACTCAGTGGGATTCCTCGGGAGTAACGCAGAAATTCATCTTGTGTAACAAACTATTACAATATACAATTTCTTGTATAGTATTCATTGATTACTCTTTTCAGTGATCTGTTGGTTATAGGATAGTGATATTTCTAGGTTTTACAAAGTGATATCAGTACAGTGTCAGTTATCACTCCTTGTACAATCAACTTCAAAATCTGATAAATGTATCTCTGGGATTCAATGTAATTGCTCTTACACTTGATATATCATGGTTTTACATGATTGAGTACATATACAAAGAAATGAAGCCACCTTCTATACAACTGTAGTAAAAAGGTGCTCCATACTGTCAGTCAGTGGGATTCCTCGGGAGTAACACAGAAAATAATTTTGTGTAACAAACTATTACAATTTACAATCCAATGTATTTCTTGTATAGTATTCATTGATTACTCTTCTGCGATCTCTTGGTTAGACAACAGTGAAATTTCTAGGTTTTACAAAGTCATATCAATACAGTGTCAGTTATCACTCCTTGTACAACCAACTTCAATATCTGATGAATTTATCTCTTGCATTCAATGTAACTGCTCTTACAGTTGCTATATCATGCTTTTATATGGTTGAGTACATATAGAATGAAATGAAGCCACCTTCTATACAACTATAGTAAAAAGGTGCTCCATACTGCCACTCAGTGGGATTCCTCGGGAGTAACGCAGAAAGTCATTTTGTGTAACAAACTATTACAATATACAATTTCTTGAATAGTATTCATTCATTACTCTTTTCAATGATCTGATGGTTCCAGGATAGTGATATTTCTAGGTTTTACAAAGTGATATCAGTACAGTGTCAGTTATCACTCCTTGTAGAACTGAGTTCAAAATCTGATGAATGTATCTCTGGCATTCAATGTAATTGCTCTTACAGTTGATATATCATGCTTTTACATGATTGAGTACATATACAATGAAATGAAGCCACCTTCTATACAACTATAGTAAAAAGGTTCTCCATACTGCCACTCAGTGGGATTCCTCGGGAGTAACGCAGAAAGTCATTTTGTGTAACAAACTATTACAATATACATTTTCTTTTATAGTATTCATTGATTACTCTTTTCAGTGATCTGTTGGTTACAGGGTAGTGATATTTCTAGTTTTTACAAAGTGATATTAGTACAGTGGCAGTTATCACTCCTTGTACAACCAACTTCAAAATCTGATGAATGTATCTCTTGCATTCACTGTAATTGCTCTTACAGTTGATATGTCATGCTTTTACATGATTGAATACATATACAATGAAATGAAGCCAACTTCTATACAACTATAGTAAAAAGGTTCTCCATACTGCCACTCAGTGGGATTCCTCAGGAGTAACGCAGAAAGTCATTTTGTGTAACAAACTATTACAATATACAATTTCTTGAATAGTATTCATTGATTACTCTTTTCAATGATCTGTTGGTTCTAGGATAGTGATATTTCGAGGTTTTACAAAGTGATATCAGTACAGTGTCAGTTATCACTCCTTGTACAATCGACTTCGAATCTGATGAATGTATGTCTTGCATTTAATGTAATTGCTCTTACAGTTGCTATATCATGCTTTTACATAATTGAGTACATATACAATGAAATGAAGCCACCTTCTATACAGCTAGAGGAAAAAGGTGCTCCATACTGCCACTCAGTGGGATTCCTCGGGAGTAACTCAGAAAATCATTTTGTATAACTAAGTATTACAATTTAAATCCAGTGTAATTCTTGTATAGTATTCATTGATTACTCTTCTGTGATCTCTTCGTTAGACAATAGTGAAATTTCTAGGTTTTTCAAAGTCATATCAATACAGTGTCAGTTATCACTCCTTGTAAAACCAACTTCAAAATCTGATGAATGTATCTCTTGCATTCAATGTAACTGCTCTTACAGTTGCTATATCATACTTTTATATGGTTGAGTACATATACAATGAAATGTAGCCACCTTCTATACAACTATAGTAAAAAGGTGCTCCATACTGCCACTCAGTGGGATTCCTCGGGAGTAGCGCGGAAAGTCATTTTGTGTAACAAACTATTACAATATACAATTTCTTGTATAGTATTCATTGATTACTCTTTTCATTGATCTGTTGGTTACAGGATTGTGATATTTCTAGCTTTTACAAAGTGATATCAGTGCAGTGTCAGTTATCACTCCTTGTACAACCAGCTTCACAATCTGATGAATGTATGTCTTGCATTCAATGTAATTGCTCTTACAGTTGATATAACATGCTGTTACATGATTGAGTACATATACAATGAAATGAAGCCAACTTCTATACAACTATAGTAAAAAGGTGCTCCATACTGCCACTCAGTGGGATTCCTCGGGAGTAACGCAGAAAGTCATTTTGCGTAACAAACTATTACAATTTACAATCCAATGTCTTTCTTGTACAGTATTCATTGATTACTCTTCTGCGATCTCTTCGTTAGACAATAGTGAAATTTCTAGGTTTTACAAAGTGATATCAATACACTGTCAGTTCTCACTCCTTGTACAACCAACTTCAATGTCTGATGAATTTATCTCTTGCATTCAATGTAACTGCTCTTACAGTTGCTATATCATGCTTTTATATGGTTGAGTACATATCCAATGAAATGAAGCCACCTTCTATACAACTATAGTAAAAAGGTGCTCCATACTGCCACTCAGTGGGATTCCTCGGGAGTAACGCAGAAAGTTTTTTTGTGTAACAAACTATTACAATATACAATTTCTTGTATAGTATTCATTCATTACTCTTTTCAATGATCTGTTGGTTCCAGGATAATGATATTTCTAGGTTTTACAAAGTGATATCAGTAGAGTGTCAGTTATCACTCCTTGTACAACCAACTTCATAATCTGATGAATGTATCTCTGGGATTCAATGTAATTGCTCCTACAGTTGATATGTCATACTTTTACATGATTGAGTACATATACAAAAAAATGAAGCCACCTTCTATACAACTATAGTAAAAAGGTGCTCCATACTGCCACTCAGTGGGATTCCTCGGGAGTAACGCAGAAAGTCATTTTGTGTAACAAACTATTACAATTTACAATACAATGTATTTCTCTTATAGTATTCATTGATTACTCTTCTGTGATCTCTTGGTTAGACAACAGTGAAATTTCTACGTTTTACAAAGTGATATCAGTACAGTGTCAGTTATCACTCCTTGTACAATCGACTTCGAATCTGATGAATGTATGTCTTGCATTTAATGTAATTGCTCTTACAGTTGATATATCATGCTTTTACATAATTGAGTACATATACAATGAAATGAAGCCACCTTCTATACAGCTGGAGGAAAAAGGTGCTCCATACTGCCACTCAGTGGGATTCCTCGGGAGTAACTCAGAAAATCATTTTGTGTAACAAACTATTACAATTTACAATCCAATGTATTTCTTGTATAGTATTCATTGATTACTCTTCTGCAATCTCTTGGTTAGACAACAGTGAAATTTCTAGGTTTTACAAAGTGATATCACTACAGTATCAGTTATCACTCCTTGTACAACCAACTTCAATATCTGATGAATATATGTCTTGCATTCAATGTAACTGCTCTTACAGTTGCTATATCATGCTTTTATATGGTTGAGTACATATACAATGAAATGAAGCCACCTTCTATACAACTATAGTAAAAAGGTGCTCCATACTACCACTCAGTGGGATTCCTCGGGAGTAACGCAGAAAGTCATTTTGTGTAACAAACTATTACAATATACAATTTCTTGAATAGTATTCATTCATTACTCTTTTCAATGATGTGATGGTTCCAGGATAGTGATATTTCTAGGTTTTACAAAGTGATATCAGTACAGTGTCAGTTATCACTCCTTGTACAACCGACTTCAAAATCTGATGAATGTATCTCTGGCATTCAATGTAATTGCTCTTACAGTTGATATATCATGCTTTTACATGATTGAGTACATATACAATGAAATGAAGCCACCTTCTATACAACTATAGTAAAAAGGTGCTCCATACTGCCACTCAGTGGGATTCCTCGGGAGTAACGCAGAAAGTTTTTTTGTGTAACAAACTATTACAATATACAATTTCTTGTATAGTATTCATTCATTACTCTTTTCAATGATCTGTTGGTTCCAGGATAATGATATTTCTAGGTTTTACAAAGTGATATCAGTAGAGTGTCAGTTATCACTCCTTGTACAACCAACTTCATAATCTGATGAATGTATCTCTGGGATTCAATGTAATTGCTCCTACAGTTGATATGTCATACTTTTACATGATTGAGTACATATACAAAAAAATGAAGCCACCTTCTATACAACTATAGTAAAAAGGTGCTCCATACTGCCACTCAGTGGGATTCCTCGGGAGTAACGCAGAAAGTCATTTTGTGTAACAAACTATTACAATTTACAATCCAATGTATTTCTTGTATAGTATTCATTGATTACTCTTCTGTGATCTCTTGGTTAGACAACAGTGAAATTTCTACGTTTTACAAAGTGATATCAGTACAGTGTCAGTTATCACTCCTTGTACAACGAACTTCACAATCTGATGAATGTATTTCTTGCATTCAATGTAATTGCTCTTATAGTTGATATAACATGCTGTTACATGATTGAGTACATATACAATAAAATGAAGCCACCTTCTATACACCTAGAGGAAAAAGGTGCTCCATACTGCCACTCAGTGGGATTCCACGGGAGTAACACAGAAAATCATTTTGTGTAACAAACTATTACAATTTACAATCCAATGTATTTCTTGTATAGTATTCATTGATTACTCTTCTGCAATCTCTTGGTTAGACACCAGTGAAATTTCTAGGTTTTACAAAGTGATATCACTACAGTATCAATTATCACTCCTTGTACAACCAACTTCAAAATCTGATGAATGTATCTCTTGCATTCAATGTAACTGCTCTTACAGTTGCTATATCATACTTTTATATGGTTGAGTACATATACAATGAAATGTAGCCACCTTCTATACAACTATAGTAAAAAGGTGCTCCATACTGCCACTCAGTGGGATTCCTCGGGAGTAGCGCAGAAAGTTATTTTGTGTAACAAACTATTACAATATACAATTTCTTGTATAGCATTCATTGATTACTCTTTTCATTGATCTGTTGGTTACAGGATTGTGATATTTCTAGCTTTTACAAAGTGATATCAGTGCAGTTTCAGTTATCACTCCTTGTACAACCAGCTTCACAATCTTATGAATGTATGTCTTGCATGAAATGTAATTGCTCTTACAGTTGATATATCATGCTTTTACATAATTGAGTACATATACAATTAAATGAAGCCACCTTCTATACAAGTATAGTAAAAAGGTGCTCCATACTGCCACTCAGTGGGATTCCTCGGGAGTAACACAGAAAATAATTTTGTGTAACAAACTATTACAATTTACAATCCAATGTATTTCTTGTATAGTATTCATTGATTACTCTTCTGCGATCTCTTGGTTAGACAACAGTGAAATTTCTAGGTTTTACAAAGTCATATCAATACAGTGTCAGTTATCACTCCTTGTACAACCAACTTCAATATCTGATGAATTTATCTCTTGCATTCAATGTAACTGCTCTTACAGTTGCTATATCATGCTTTTATATGGTTGAGTACATATACAATGAAATGAAGCCACCTTCTATACAACTATAGTAAAAAGGTGCTCCATACTGCCACTCAGTGGGATTCCTCGGGAGTAACGCAGAAAGTCATTTTGTGTAACAAACTATTACAGTATACAATTTCTTGAATAGTATTCATTGATTACTCTTTTCAGTGATCTGTTGGTTACAGGGTAGTGATATTTCTAGTTTTTACAAAGTGATATTAGTACAGTGTCAGTTATAACTCCTTGTACAACCAACTTCAAAATCTGATGAATGTATCTCTTGCATTCAATGTAATTGCTTTTACAGTTGATATGTCATGCTTTTACATTATTGAATACATATACAATGAAATGAAGCCAACTTCTATACAACTACAGTAAAAAGGTGCTCCATACTGCCACTCAGTGGGATTCCTCGGGAGTAACGCAGAAAGTCATTTTGTGTAACAAACTATTACAATATACAATTTCTTGAATAGTATTCATTGATTACTCTTTTCAATGATCTGTTGGTTCCAGGATAGTGATATTTCTAGGTTTTACAAAGTGATATCAGTACAGTGTCAGTTATCACTCCTTGTACAATCGACTTCAAATCTGATGAATGTATGTCTTGCATTCAGTGTAATTGCTCTTACAGTTGATATGTCATGCTTTTACATTATTGAATACATATACAATGAAATGAAGCCAACTTCTATACAACTACAGTAAAAAGGTGCTCCATACTGCCACTCAGTGGGATTCCTCGGGAGTAACGCAGAAAGTCATTTTGTGTAACAAACTATTACAATATACAATTTCTTGAATAGTATTCATTGATTACTCTTTTCAATGATCTGTTGGTTCCAGGATAGTGATATTTCTAGGTTTTACAAAGTGATATCAGTACAGTGTCAGTTATCACTCCTTGTACAATCGACTTCAAATCTGATGAATGTATGTCTTGCATTCAATGTAATTGCTCTTACAGTTGATATATCATGCTTTTACATGATTGAGTACATATACAAAGAAATGAAGCCACCTTCGAAACAACTATAGTAAAAAGGTGCTCCATACTGCCACTCAGTGGGATTCCTCGGGAGTAACAAAGAAAATCATTTTGTATAACAAACGATTACAATTTAAATCCAATGTAATTCTTGTATAGTATTCATTGATTACTCTTCTGTGATCTTTGGTTAGACAACAGTGAAATTTCTAGGTTTTACAAAGTGATATCAATACAGTGTCAGTTATCACTCCTTGTACAACCAACTTCAAAATCTGATGAATGTATCTCTTGCATTCAATGTAACTGCTCTTACAGTTTCTATATCATACTTTTATATGGTTGAGTACATATACAATGAAATGTAGCCACCTTCTATACAACTATAGTAAAAAGGTGCTCCATACTGCCACTCAGTGGGATTCCTCGGGAGTAACGCAGAAATTCATTTTGTGTAACAAACTATTACAATATACAATTTCTTGTATAGTATTCATTGATTACTCTTTTCAGTGATCTGTTGGTTATAGGATAGTGATATTTCTAGGTTTTACAAAGTGATATCAGTACAGTGTCAATTATCACTCCTTGTACAATCAACTTCAAAATCTGATAAATGTATCTCTGGGATTCAATGTAATTGCTCTTACACTTGATATATCATGGTTTTACATGATTGAGTACATATACAAAGAAATGAAGCCACCTTCTATACAACTATAGTAAAAAGGTGCTCCATACTGTCAGTCAGTGGGATTCCTCGGGAGTAACACAGAAAATAATTTTGTGTAACAAACTATTACAATTTACAATCCAATGTATTTCTTGTATAGTATTCATTGATTACTCTTCTGCGATCTCTTGGTTAGACAACAGTGAAATTTCTAGGTTTTACAAAGTCATATCAATACAGTGTCAGTTATCACTCCTTGTACAACCAACTTCAATATCTGATGAATTTATCTCTTGCATTCAATGTAACTGCTCTTACAGTTGCTATATCATGCTTTTATATGGTTGAGTACATATAGAATGAAATGAAGCCACCTTCTATACAACTATAGTAAAAAGGTGCTCCATACTGCCACTCAGTGGGATTCCTCGTGAGTAACGCAGAAAGTCATTTTGTGTAACAAACTATTACAATATACAATTTCTTGAATAGTATTCATTCATTACTCTTTTCAATGATCTGATGGTTCCAGGATAGTGATATTTCTAGGTTTTACAAAGTGATATCAGTACAGTGTCAGTTATCACTCCTTGTAGAACTGAGTTCAAAATCTGATGAATGTATCTCTGGCATTCAATGTAATTGCTCTTACAGTTGATATATCATGCTTTTACATGATTGAGTACATATACAATGAAATGAAGCCACCTTCTATACAACTATAGTAAAAAGGTTCTCCATACTGCCACTCAGTGGGATTCCTCGGGAGTAACGCAGAAAGTCATTTTGTGTAACAAACTATTACAATATACATTTTCTTTTATAGTATTCATTGATTACTCTTTTCAGTGATCTGTTGGTTACAGGGTAGTGATATTTCTAGTTTTTACAAAGTGATATTAGTACAGTGGCAGTTATCACTCCTTGTACAACCAACTTCAAAATCTGATGAATGTATCTCTTGCATTCACTGTAATTGCTCTTACAGTTGATATGTCATGCTTTTACATGATTGAATACATATACAATGAAATGAAGCCAACTTCTATACAACTATAGTAAAAAGGTGCTCCATACTGCCACTCAGTGGGATTCCTCAGGAGTAACGCAGAAAGTCATTTTGTGTAACAAACTATTACAATATACAATTTCTTGAATAGTATTCATTGATTACTCTTTTCAATGATCTGTTGGTTCTAGGATAGTGATATTTCGAGGTTTTACAAAGTGATATCAGTACAGTGTCAGTTATCACTCCTTGTACAATCGACTTCGAATCTGATGAATGTATGTCTTGCATTTAATGTAATTGCTCTTACAGTTGCTATATCATGCTTTTACATAATTGAGTACATATACAATGAAATGAAGCCACCTTCTATACAGCTAGAGGAAAAAGGTGCTCCATACTGCCAATCAGTGGGATTCCTCGGGAGTAACTCAGAAAATCATTTTGTATAACTAAGTATTACAATTTAAATCCAGTGTAATTCTTGTATAGTATTCATTGATTACTCTTCTGTGATCTCTTGGTTAGACAATAGTGAAATTTCTAGGTTTTTCAAAGTCATATCAATACAGTGTCAGTTATCACTCCTTGTAAAACCAACTTCAAAATCTGATGAATGTATCTCTTGCATTCAATGTAACTGCTCTTACAGTTGCTATATCATACTTTTATATGGTTGAGTACATATACAATGAAATGTAGCCACCTTCTATACAACTATAGTAAAAAGGTGCTCCATACTGCCACTCAGTGGGATTCCTCGGGAGTAGCGCGGAAAGTCATTTTGTGTAACAAACTATTACAATATACAATTTCTTGTATAGTATTCATTGATTACTCTTTTCATTGATCTGTTGGTTACAGGATTGTGATATTTCTAGCTTTTACAAAGTGATATCAGTGCAGTGTCAGTTATCACTCCTTGTACAACCAGCTTCACAATCTGATGAATGTATGTCTTGCATTCAATGTAATTGCTCTTACAGTTGATATAACATGCTGTTACATGATTGAGTACATATACAATGAAATGAAGCCACCTTCTATACAACTATAGTAAAAAGGTTCTCCATACTGCCACTCAGTGGGATTCCTCGGGAGTAACGCAGAAAGTCATTTTGCGTAACAAACTATTACAATTTACAATCCAATGTCTTTCTTGTATAGTATTCATTGATTACTCTTCTGCGATCTCTTCGTTAGACAATAGTGAAATTTCTAGGTTTTACAAAGTGATATCAATACACTGTCAGTTCTCACTCCTTGTACAACCAACTTCAATGTCTGATGAATTTATCTCTTGCATTCAATGTAACTGCTCTTACAGTTGCTATATCATGCTTTTATATGGTTGAGTACATATCCAATGAAATGAAGCCACCTTCTATACAACTATAGTAAAAAGGTGCTCCATACTGCCACTCAGTGGGATTCCTCGGGAGTAACGCAGAAAGTTTTTTTGTGTAACAAGCTATTACAATATACAATTTCTTGTATAGTATTCATTCATTACTCTTTTCAATGATCTGTTGGTTCCAGGATAATGATATTTCTAGGTTTTACAAAGTGATATCAGTAGAGTGTCAGTTATCACTCCTTGTACAACCAACTTCATAATCTGATGAATGTATCTCTGGGATTCAATGTAATTGCTCCTACAGTTGATATGTCATACTTTTACATGATTGAGTACATATACAAAAAAATGAAGCCACCTTCTATACAACTATAGTAAAAAGGTGCTCCATACTGCCACTCAGTGGGATTCCTCGGGAGTAACGCAGAAAGTCATTTTGTGTAACAAACTATTACAATTTACAATACAATGTATTTCTCTTATAGTATTCATTGATTACTCTTCTGTGATCTCTTGGTTAGACAACAGTGAAATTTCTACGTTTTACAAAGTGATATCAGTACAGTGTCAGTTATCACTCCTTGTACAATCGACTTCGAATCTGATGAATGTATGTCTTGCATTTAATGTAATTGCTCTTACAGTTGATATATCATGCTTTTACATAATTGAGTACATATACAATGAAATGAAGCCACCTTCTATACAGCTGGAGGAAAAAGGTGCTCCATACTACCACTCAGTGGGATTCCTCGGGAGTAACTCAGAAAATCATTTTGTGTAACAAACTATTACAATTTACAATCCAATGTATTTCTTGTATAGTATTCATTGATTACTCTTCTGCAATCTCTTGGTTAGACAACAGTGAAATTTCTAGGTTTTACAAAGTGATATCACTACAGTATCAGTTATCACTCCTTGTACAACCAACTTCAATATCTGATGAATATATGTCTTGCATTCAATGTAACTGCTCTTACAGTTGCTATATCATGCTTTTATATGGTTGAGTACATATACAATGAAATGAAGCCACCTTCTATACAACTATAGTAAAAAGGTGCTCCATACTACCACTCAGTGGGATTCCTCGGGAGTAACGCAGAAAGTCATTTTGTGTAACAAACTATTACAATATACAATTTCTTGAATAGTATTCATTCATTACTCTTTTCAATGATGTGATGGTTCCAGGATAGTGATATTTCTAGGTTTTACAAAGTGATATCAGTACAGTGTCAGTTATCACTCCTTGTACAACCGACTTCAAAATCTGATGAATGTATCTCTGGCATTCAATGTAATTGCTCTTACAGTTGATATATCATGCTTTTACATGATTGAGTACATATACAATGAAATGAAGCCACCTTCTATACAACTATAGTAAAAAGGTGCTCCATACTGCCACTCAGTGGGATTCCTCGGGAGTAACGCAGAAAGTTTTTTTGTGTAACAAACTATTACAATATACAATTTCTTGAATAGTATTCATTCTTTACTCTTTTCAATTATGTGAAGGTTCCAAGATAGTGATATTTCTAGTTTTTACAAAGTGATATTAGTACAGTGTCAGTTATCACTCCTTGTACAATCGACTTCGAATCTGATGAATGTATTTCTTGCATTTAATGTAATTGCTCTTACAGTTGATATATCATGCTTTTACATAATTGAGTACATATACAATGAAATGAAGCCACCTTCTATACAGCTAGAGGAAAAAGGTGCTCCATACTGCCACTCAGTGGGATTCCTCGGGAGTAACACAGAAAATCATTTTGTATAACAAACTATAACAATTTAAATCCAATGTAATTCTTGTATAGTATTCATTGATTACTCTTCTGCGATCTCTTGGTTAGACAACAGTGAAATTTCTAGGTTTTACAAAGTCATATCAATACAGTGTCAGTTATCACTCCTTGTAGAACCAACTTCAAAATCTGATGAATGTATCTCTTGCATTCAATGTAACTGCTCTTACAGTTGCTATATCATACTTTTATATGGTTGAGTACATATACAATGAAATGTAGCCACCTTCTATACAACTATAGTAAAAAGGTGCTCCATACTGCCACTCAGTGGGATTCCTCGGGAGTAGCGCAGAAAGTTATTTTGTGTAACAAACTATTACAATATACAATTTCTTGTATAGCATTCATTGATTACTCTTTTCATTGATCTGTTGGTTACAGGATTGTGATATTTCTAGCTTTTACAAAGTGATATCAGTGCAGTTTCAGTTATCACTCCTTGTACAACCAGCTTCACAATCTTATGAATGTATGTCCTGCATGAAATGTAATTGCTCTTACAGTTGATATATCATGCTTTTACATAATTGAGTACATATACAATTAAATGAAGCCACCTTCTATACAACTATAGTAAAAAGGTGCTCCATACTGCCACTCAGTGGGATTCCTCGGGAGTAACACAGAAAATAATTTTGTGTAACAAACTATTACAATTTACAATCCAATGTATTTCTTGTATAGTATTCATTGATTACTCTTCTGCGATCTCTTGGTTAGACAACAGTGAAATTTCTAGGTTTTACAAAGTCATATCAATACAGTGTCAGTTATCACTCCTTGTACAACCAACTTCAATATCTGATGAATTTATCTCTTGCATTCAATGTAACTGCTCTTACAGTTGCTATATCATGCTTTTATATGGTTGAGTACATATACAATGAAATGAAGCCACCTTCTATACAACTATAGTAAAAAGGTGCTCCATACTGCCACTCAGTGGGATTCCTCGGGAGTAACGCAGAAAGTCATTTTGTGTAACAAACTATTACAGTATACAATTTCTTGAATAGTATTCATTGATTACTCTTTTCAGTGATCTGTTGGTTACAGGGTAGTGATATTTCTAGTTTTTACAAAGTGATATTAGTACAGTGTCAGTTATAACTCCTTGTACAACCAACTTCAAAATCTGATGAATGTATCTCTTGCATTCAATGTAATTGCTCTTACAGTTGATATGTCATGCTTTTACATTATTGAATACATATACAATGAAATGAAGCCAACTTCTATACAACTACAGTAAAAAGGTGCTCCATACTGCCCCTCAGTGGGATTCCTCGGGAGTAACGCAGAAAGTCATTTTGTGTAACAAACTATTACAATATACAATTTCTTGAATAGTATTCATTGATTACTCTTTTCAATGATCTGTTGGTTCCAGGATAGTGATATTTCTAGGTTTTACAAAGTGATATCAGTACAGTGTCAGTTATCACTCCATGTACAATCGACTTCAAATCTGATGAATGTATGTCTTGCATTCAATGTAATTGCTCTTACAGTTGATATATCATGCTTTTACATGATTGAGTACATATACAAAGAAATGAAGCCACCTTCGAAACAACTATAGTAAAAAGGTGCTCCATACTGCCACTCAGTGGGATTCCTCGGGAGTAACAGAGAAAATCATTTTGTATAACAAACTATTACAATTTAAATCCAATGTAATTCTTGTATAGTATTCATTGATTACTCTTCTGTGATCTTTGGTTAGACAACAGTGAAATTTCTAGGTTTTACAAAGTGATATCAATACAGTGTCAGTTATCACTCCTTGTACAACCAACTTCAAAATCTGATGAATGTATCTCTTGCATTCAATGTAACTGCTCTTACAGTTTCTATATCATACTTTTATATGGTTGAGTACATATACAATGAAATGTAGCCACCTTCTATACAACTATAGTAAAAAGGTGCTCCATACTGCCACTCAGTGGGATTCCTCGGGAGTAACGCAGAAATTCATTTTGTGTAACAAACTATTACAATATACAATTTCTTGTATAGTATTCATTGATTACTCTTTTCAGTGATCTGTTGGTTATAGGATAGTGATATTTCTAGGTTTTACAAAGTGATATCAGTACAGTGTCAGTTATCACTCCTTGTACAATCAACTTCAAAATCTGATAAATGTATCTCTGGGATTCAATGTAATTGCTCTTACACTTGATATATCATGGTTTTACATGATTGAGTACATATACAAAGAAATGAAGCCACCTTCTATACAACTATAGTAAAAAGGTGCTCCATACTGCCAGTCAGTGGGATTCCTCGGGAGTAACGCAGAAAATAATTTTGTGTAACAAACTATTACAATTTACAATCCAATGTATTTCTTGTATAGTATTCATTGATTACTCTTCTGCGATCTCTTGGTTAGACAACAGTGAAATTTCTAGGTTTTACAAAGTCATATCAATACAGTGTCAGTTATCACTCCTTGTACAACCAACTTCAATATCTGATGAATTTATCTCTTGCATTCAATGTAACTGCTCTTACAGTTGCTATATCATGCTTTTATATGGTTGAGTACATATACAATGAAATGAAGCCACCTTCTATACAACTATAGTAAAAAGGTGCTCCATACTGCCACTCAGTGGGATTCCTCGGGAGTAACGCAGAAAGTCATTTTGTGTAACAAACTATTACAATATACATTTTCTTTTATAGTATTCATTGATTACTCTTTTCAGTGATCTGTTGGTTACAGGGTAGTGATATTTCTAGTTTTTACAAAGTGATATTAGTACAGTGGCAGTTATCACTCCTTGTACAACCAACTTCAAAATCTGATGAATGTATCTCTTGCATTCACTGTAATTGCTCTTACAGTTGATATGTCATGCTTTTACATGATTGAATACATATACAATGAAATGAAGCCAACTTCTATACAACTATAGTAAAAAGGTGCTCCATACTGCCACTCAGTGGGATTCCTCAGGAGTAACGCAGAAAGTCATTTTGTGTAACAAACTATTACAATATACAATTTCTTGAATAGTATTCATTGATTACTCTTTTCAATGATCTGTTGGTTCTAGGATAGTGATATTTCTAGGTTTTACAAAGTGATATCAGTACAGTGTCAGTTATCACTCCTTGTACAATCGACTTCGAATCTGATGAATGTATGTCTTGCATTTAATGTAATTGCTCTTACAGTTGATATATCATGCTTTTACATAATTGAGTACATATACAATGAAATGAAGCCACCTTCTATACAGCTAGAGGAAAAAGGTGCTCCATACTGCCACTCAGTGGGATTGCTCGGGAGTAACTCAGAAAATCATTTTGTATAACAAAGTATTACAATTTAAATCCAGTGTAATTCTTGTATAGTATTCATTGATTACTCTTCTGTGATCTCATGGTTAGACAATAGTGAAATTTCTAGGTTTTTCAAAGTCATATCAATACAGTGTCAGTTATCACTCCTTGTAAAACCAACTTCAAAATCTGATGAATGTATCTCTTGCATTCAATGTAACTGCTCTTACAGTTGCTATATCATACTTTTATATGGTTGAGTACATATACAATGAAATGTAGCCACCTTCTATACAACTATAGTAAAAAGGTGCTCCATACTGCCACTCAGTGGGATTCCTCGGGAGTAGCGCGGAAAGTCATTTTGTGTAACAAACTATTACAATATACAATTTCTTGTATAGTATTCATTGATTACTCTTTTCATTGATCTGTTGGTTACAGGATTGTGATATTTCTAGCTTTTACAAAGTGATATCAGTGCAGTGTCAGTTATCACTCCTTGTGCAACCAGCTTCACAATCTGATGAATGTATGTCTTGCATTCAATGTAATTGCTCTTACAGTTGATATAACATGCTGTTACATGATTGAGTACATATACAATGAAATGAAGCCAACTTCTATACAACTATAGTAAAAAGGTGCTCCATACTGCCACTCAGTGGGATTCCTCGGGAGTAACGCAGAAAGTCATTTTGCGTAACAAACTATTACAATTTACAATCCAATGTCTTTCTTGTATAGTATTCATTGATTACTCTTCTGCGATCTCTTCGTTAGACAATAGTGAAATTTCTAGGTTTTACAAAGTGATATCAATACACTGTCTGTTCTCACTCCTTGTACAACCAACTTCAATGTCTGATGAATTTATCTCTTGCATTCAATGTAACTGCTCTTACAGTTGCTATATCATGCTTTTATATGGTTGAGTACATATCCAATGAAATGAAGCCACCTTCTATACAACTATAGTAAAAAGGTGCTCCATACTGCCACTCAGTGGGATTCCTCGGGAGTAACGCAGAAAGTTTTTTTGTGTAACAAACTATTACAATATACAATTTCTTGTATAGTATTCATTCATTACTCTTTTCAATGATCTGTTGGTTCCAGGATAATGATATTTCTAGGTTTTACAAAGTGATATCAGTAGAGTGTCAGTTATCACTCCTTGTACAACCAACTTCATAATCTGATGAATGTATCTCTGGGATTCAATGTAATTGCTCCTACAGTTGATATGTCATACTTTTACATGATTGAGTACATATACAAAAAAATGAAGCCACCTTCTATACAACTATAGTAAAAAGGTGCTCCATACTGCCACTCAGTGGGATTCCTCGGGAGTAACGCAGAAAGTCATTTTGTGTAACAAACTATTACAATTTACAATACAATGTATTTCTCTTATAGTATTCATTGATTACTCTTCTGTGATCTCTTGGTTAGACAACAGTGAAATTTCTACGTTTTACAAAGTGATATCAGTACAGTGTCAGTTATCACTCCTTGTACAATCGACTTCGAATCTGATGAATGTATGTCTTGCATTTAATGTAATTGCTCTTACAGTTGATATATCATGCTTTTACATAATTGAGTACATATACAATGAAATGAAGCCACCTTCTATACAGCTGGAGGAAAAAGGTGCTCCATACTGCCACTCAGTGGGATTCCTCGGGAGTAACTCAGAAAATCATTTTGTGTAACAAACTATTACAATTTACAATCCAATGTATTTCTTGTATAGTATTCATTGATTACTCTTCTGCAATCTCTTGGTTAGACAACAGTGAAATTTCTAGGTTTTACAAAGTGATATCACTACAGTATCAGTTATCACTCCTTGTACAACCAACTTCAATATCTGATGAATATATGTCTTGCATTCAATGTAACTGCTCTTACAGTTGCTATATCATGCTTTTATATGGTTGAGTACATATACAATGAAATGAAGCCACCTTCTATACAACTATAGTAAAAAGGTGCTCCATACTACCACTCAGTGGGATTCCTCGGGAGTAACGCAGAAAGTCATTTTGTGTAACAAACTATTACAATATACAATTTCTTGAATAGTATTCATTCATTACTCTTTTCAATGATGTGATGGTTCCAGGATAGTGATATTTCTAGGTTTTACAAAGTGATATCAGTACAGTGTCAGTTATCACTCCTTGTACAACCGACTTCAAAATCTGATGAATGTATCTCTGGCATTCAATGTAATTGCTCTTACAGTTGATATATCATGCTTTTACATGATTGAGTACATATACAATGAAATGAAGCCACCTTCTATACAACTATAGTAAAAAGGTGCTCCATACTGCCACTCAGTGGGATTCCTCGGGAGTAACGCAGAAAGTTTTTTTGTGTAACAAACTATTACAATATACAATTTCTTGTATAGTATTCATTCATTACTCTTTTCAATGATCTGTTGGTTCCAGGATAATGATATTTCTAGGTTTTACAAAGTGATATCAGTAGAGTGTCAGTTATCACTCCTTGTACAACCAACTTCATAATCTGATGAATGTATCTCTGGGATTCAATGTAATTGCTCCTACAGTTGATATGTCATACTTTTATATGATTGAGTACATATACAAAAAAATGAAGCCACCTTCTATACAACTATAGTAAAAAGGTGCTCCATACTGCCACTCAGTGGGATTCCTCGGGAGTAACGCAGAAAGTCATTTTGTGTAACAAACTATTACAATTTACAATCCAATGTATTTCTTGTATAGTATTCATTGATTACTCTTCTGTGATCTCTTGGTTAGACAACAGTGAAATTTCTACGTTTTACAAAGTGATATCAGTACAGTGTCAGTTATCACTCCTTGTACAACGAACTTCACAATCTGATGAATGTATTTCTTGCATTCAATGTAATTGCTCTTATAGTTGATATAACATGCTGTTACATGATTGAGTACATATACAATAAAATGAAGCCACCTTCTATACACCTAGAGGAAAAAGGTGCTCCATACTGCCACTCAGTGGGATTCCACGGGAGTAACACAGAAAATCATTTTGTGTAACAAACTATTACAATTTACAATCCAATGTATTTCTTGTATAGTATTCATTGATTACTCTTCTGCAATCTCTTGGTTAGACACCAGTGAAATTTCTAGGTTTTACAAAGTGATATCACTACAGTATCAGTTATCACTCCTTGTACAACCAACTTCAAAATCTGATGAATGTATCTCTTGCATTCAATGTAACTGCTCTTACAGTTGCTATATCATACTTTTATATGGTTGAGTACATATACAATGAAATGTAGCCACCTTCTATACAACTATAGTAAAAAGGTGCTCCATACTGCCACTCAGTGGGATTCCTCGGGAGTAGCGCAGAAAGTTATTTTGTGTAACAAACTATTACAATATACAATTTCTTGTATAGCATTCATTGATTACTCTTTTCATTGATCTGTTGGTTACAGGATTGTGATATTTCTAGCTTTTACAAAGTGATATCAGTGCAGTTTCAGTTATCACTCCTTGTACAACCAGCTTCACAATCTTATGAATGTATGTCTTGCATGAAATGTAATTGCTCTTACAGTTGATATATCATGCTTTTACATAATTGAGTATATATACAATTAAATGAAGCCACCTTCTATACAACTATAGTAAAAAGGTGCTCCATACTGCCACTCAGTGGGATTCCTCGGGAGTAACACAGAAAATAATTTTGTGTAACAAACTATTACAATTTACAATCCAATGTATTTCTTGTATAGTATTCATTGATTACTCTTCTGCGATCTCTTGGTTAGACAACAGTGAAATTTCTAGGTTTTACAAAGTCATATCAATACAGTGTCAGTTATCACTCCTTGTACAACCAACTTCAATATCTGATGAATTTATCTCTTGCATTCAATGTAACTGCTCTTACAGTTGCTATATCATGCTTTTATATGGTTGAGTACATATACAATGAAATGAAGCCACCTTCTATACAACTATAGTAAAAAGGTGCTCCATACTGCCACTCAGTGGGATTCCTCGGGAGTAACGCAGAAAGTCATTTTGTGTAACAAACTATTACAGTATACAATTTCTTGAATAGTATTCATTGATTACTCTTTTCAGTGATCTGTTGGTTACAGGGTAGTGATATTTCTAGTTTTTACAAAGTGATATTAGTACAGTGTCAGTTATAACTCCTTGTACAACCAACTTCAAAATCTGATGAATGTATCTCTTGCATTCAATGTAATTGCTTTTACAGTTGATATGTCATGCTTTTACATTATTGAATACATATACAATGAAATGAAGCCAACTTCTATACAACTACAGTAAAAAGGTGCTCCATACTGCCACTCAGTGGGATTCCTCGGGAGTAACGCAGAAAGTCATTTTGTGTAACAAACTATTACAATATACAATTTCTTGAATAGTATTCATTGATTACTCTTTTCAATGATCTGTTGGTTCCAGGATAGTGATATTTCTAGGTTTTACAAATTGATATCAGTACAGTGTCAGTTATCACTCCTTGTACAATCGACTTCAAATCTGATGAATGTATGTCTTGCATTCAATGTAATTGCTCTTACAGTTGATATATCATGCTTTTACATGATTGAGTACATATACAAAGAAATGAAGCCACCTTCGAAACAACTATAGTAAAAAGGTGCTCCATACTGCCACTCAGTGGGATTCCTCGGGAGTAACGCAGAAAGTCATTTTGTGTAACAAACTATTACAATATACAATTTCTTGTATAGTATTCATTGATTACTCTTTTCAATGATGTGATGGTTCCAGGATAGTGATATTTCTAGGTTTTACAAAGTGATATCAGTACAGTGTCAGTTATCACTCCTTGTACAACCGACTTCAAAATCTGATGAATGTATCTCTGGGATTCAATGTAATTGCTCCTACAGTTGATATGTCATACTTTTACATGATTGAGTACATATACAAAAAAATGAAGCCACCTTCTATACAACTATAGTAAAAAGGTGCTCCATACTGCCACTCAGTGGGATTCCTCGGGAGTAACGCAGAAAGTCATTTTGTGTAACAAACTATTACAATTTACAATACAATGTATTTCTCTTATAGTATTCATTGATTACTCTTCTGTGATCTCTTGGTTAGACAACAGTGAAATTTCTACGTTTTACAAAGTGATATCAGTACAGTGTCAGTTATCACTCCTTGAACAACGAACTTCACAATCTGATGAATGTATTTCTTGCATTCAATGTAATTGCTCTTATAGTTGATATAACATGCTGTTACATGATTGAGTACATATACAATAAAATGAAGCCACCTTCTATACACCTAGAGGAAAAAGGTGCTCCATACTGCCACTCAGTGGGATTCCACGGGAGTAACACAGAAAATCATTTTGTGTAACAAACTATTACAATTTACAATCCAATGTATTTCTTGTATAGTATTCATTGATTACTCTTCTGCAATCTCTTGGTTAGACACCAGTGAAATTTCTAGGTTTTACAAAGTGATATCACTACAGTATCAGTTATCACTCCTTGTACAACCAACTTCAAAATCTGATGAATGTATCTCTTGCATTCAATGTAACTGCTCTTACAGTTGCTATATCATACTTTTATATGGTTGAGTACATATACAATGAAATGTAGCCACCTTCTATACAACTATAGTAAAAAGGTGCTCCATACTGCCACTCAGTGGGATTCCTCGGGAGTAGCGCAGAAAGTTATTTTGTGTAACAAACTATTACAATATACAATTTCTTGTATAGCATTCATTGATTACTCTTTTCATTGATCTGTTGGTTACAGGATTGTGATATTTCTAGCTTTTACAAAGTGATATCAGTGCAGTTTCAGTTATCACTCCTTGTACAACCAGCTTCACAATCTTATGAATGTATGTCTTGCATGAAATGTAATTGCTCTTACAGTTGATATATCATGCTTTTACATAATTGAGTACATATACAATTAAATGAAGCCACCTTCTATACAACTATAGTAAAAAGGTGCTCCATACTGCCACTCAGTGGGATTCCTCGGGAGTAACACAGAAAATAATTTTGTGTAACAAACTATTACAATTTACAATCCAATGTATTTCTTGTATAGTATTCATTGATTACTCTTCTGCGATCTCTTGGTTAGACAACAGTGAAATTTCTAGGTTTTACAAAGTCATATCAATACAGTGTCAGTTATCACTCCTTGTACAACCAACTTCAATATCTGATGAATTTATCTCTTGCATTCAATGTAACTGCTCTTACAGTTGCTATATCATGCTTTTATATGGTTGAGTACATATACAATGAAATGAAGCCACCTTCTATACAACTATAGTAAAAAGGTGCTCCATACTGCCACTCAGTGGGATTCCTCGGGAGTAACGCAGAAAGTCATTTTGTGTAACAAACTATTACAGTATACAATTTCTTGAATAGTATTCATTGATTACTCTTTTCAGTGATCTGTTGGTTACAGGGTAGTGATATTTCTAGTTTTTACAAAGTGATATTAGTACAGTGTCAGTTATAACTCCTTGTACAACCAACTTCAAAATCTGATGAATGTATCTCTTGCATTCAATGTAATTGCTTTTACAGTTGATATGTCATGCTTTTACATTATTGAATACATATACAATGAAATGAAGCCAACTTCTATACAACTACAGTAAAAAGGTGCTCCATACTGCCACTCAGTGGGATTCCTCGGGAGTAACGCAGAAAGTCATTTTGTGTAACAAACTATTACAATATACAATTTCTTGAATAGTATTCATTGATTACTCTTTTCAATGATCTGTTGGTTCCAGGATAGTGATATTTCTAGGTTTTACAAATTGATATCAGTACAGTGTCAGTTATCACTCCTTGTACAATCGACTTCAAATCTGATGAATGTATGTCTTGCATTCAATGTAATTGCTCTTACAGTTGATATATCATGCTTTTACATGATTGAGTACATATACAAAGAAATGAAGCCACCTTCGAAACAACTATAGTAAAAAGGTGCTCCATACTGCCACTCAGTGGGATTCCTCGGGAGTAACAAAGAAAATCATTTTGTATAACAAACGATTACAATTTAAATCCAATGTAATTCTTGTATAGTATTCATTGATTACTCTTCTGTGATCTTTGGTTAGACAACAGTGAAATTTCTAGGTTTTACAAAGTGATATCAATACAGTGTCAGTTATCACTCCTTGTACAACCAACTTCAAAATCTGATGAATGTATCTCTTGCATTCAATGTAACTGCTCTTACAGTTTCTATATCATACTTTTATATGGTTGAGTACATATACAATGAAATGTAGCCACCTTCTATACAACTATAGTAAAAAGGTGCTCCATACTGCCACTCAGTGGGATTCCTCGGGAGTAACGCAGAAATTCATTTTGTGTAACAAACTATTACAATATACAATTTCTTGTATAGTATTCATTGATTACTCTTTTCAGTGATCTGTTGGTTATAGGATAGTGATATTTCTAGGTTTTACAAAGTGATATCAGTACAGTGTCAGTTATCACTCCTTGTACAATCAACTTCAAAATCTGATAAATGTATCTCTGGGATTCAATGTAATTGCTCTTACACTTGATATATCATGGTTTTACATGATTGAGTACATATACAAAGAAATGAAGCCACCTTCTATACAACTATAGTAAAAAGGTGCTCCATACTGTCAGTCAGTGGGATTCCTCGGGAGTAACACAGAAAATAATTTTGTGTAACAAACTATTACAATTTACAATCCAATGTATTTCTTGTATAGTATTCATTGATTACTCTTCTGCGATCTCTTGGTTAGACAACAGTGAAATTTCTAGGTTTTACAAAGTCATATCAATACAGTGTCAGTTATCACTCCTTGTACAACCAACTTCAATATCTGATGAATTTATCTCTTGCATTCAATGTAACTGCTCTTACAGTTGCTATATCATGCTTTTATATGGTTGAGTACATATAGAATGAAATGAAGCCACCTTCTATACAACTATAGTAAAAAGGTGCTCCATACTGCCACTCAGTGGGATTCCTCGGGAGTAACGCAGAAAGTCATTTTGTGTAACAAACTATTACAATATACAATTTCTTGAATAGTATTCATTCATTACTCTTTTCAATGATCTGATGGTTCCAGGATAGTGATATTTCTAGGTTTTACAAAGTGATATCAGTACAGTGTCAGTTATCACTCCTTGTAGAACTGAGTTCAAAATCTGATGAATGTATCTCTGGCATTCAATGTAATTGCTCTTACAGTTGATATATCATGCTTTTACATGATTGAGTACATATACAATGAAATGAAGCCACCTTCTATACAACTATAGTAAAAAGGTTCTCCATACTGCCACTCAGTGGGATTCCTCGGGAGTAACGCAGAAAGTCATTTTGTGTAACAAACTATTACAATATACATTTTCTTTTATAGTATTCATTGATTACTCTTTTCAGTGATCTGTTGGTTACAGGGTAGTGATATTTCTAGTTTTTACAAAGTGATATTAGTACAGTGGCAGTTATCACTCCTTGTACAACCAACTTCAAAATCTGATGAATGTATCTCTTGCATTCACTGTAATTGCTCTTACAGTTGATATGTCATGCTTTTACATGATTGAATACATATACAATGAAATGAAGCCAACTTCTATACAACTATAGTAAAAAGGTGCTCCATACTGCCACTCAGTGGGATTCCTCAGGAGTAACGCAGAAAGTCATTTTGTGTAACAAACTATTACAATATACAATTTCTTGAATAGTATTCATTGATTACTCTTTTCAATGATCTGTTGGTTCTAGGATAGTGATATTTCGAGGTTTTACAAAGTGATATCAGTACAGTGTCAGTTATCACTCCTTGTACAATCGACTTCGAATCTGATGAATGTATGTCTTGCATTTAATGTAATTGCTCTTACAGTTGCTATATCATGCTTTTACATAATTGAGTACATATACAATGAAATGAAGCCACCTTCTATACAGCTAGAGGAAAAAGGTGCTCCATACTGCCACTCAGTGGGATTCCTCGGGAGTAACTCAGAAAATCATTTTGTATAACTAAGTATTACAATTTAAATCCAGTGTTATTCTTGTATAGTATTCATTGATTACTCTTCTGTGATCTCTTGGTTAGACAATAGTGAAATTTCTAGGTTTTTCAAAGTCATATCAATACAGTGTCAGTTATCACTCCTTGTAAAACCAACTTCAAAATCTGATGAATGTATCTCTTGCATTCAATGTAACTGCTCTTACAGTTGCTATATCATACTTTTATATGGTTGAGTACATATACAATGAAATGTAGCCACCTTCTATACAACTATAGTAAAAAGTTGCTCCATACTGCCACTCAGTGGGATTCCTCGGGAGTAGCGCGGAAAGTCATTTTGTGTAACAAACTATTACAATATACAATTTCTTGTATAGTATTCATTGATTACTCTTTTCATTGATCTGTTGGTTACAGGATTGTGATATTTCTAGCTTTTACAAAGTGATATCAGTGCAGTGTCAGTTATCACTCCTTGTACAAGCAGCTTCACAATCTGATGAATGTATGTCTTGCATTCAATGTAATTGCTCTTACAGTTGATATAACATGCTGTTACATGATTGAGTACATATACAATGAAATGAAGCCAACTTCTATACAACTATAGTAAAAAGGTGCTCCATACTGCCACTCAGTGGGATTCCTCGGGAGTAACGCAGAAAGTCATTTTGCGTAACAAACTATTACAATTTACAAACCAATGTCTTTCTTGTATAGTATTCATTGATTACTCTTCTGCGATCTCTTCGTTAGACAATAGTGAAATTTCTAGGTTTTACAAAGTGATATCAATACACTGTCAGTTCTCACTCCTTGTACAACCAACTTCAATGTCTGATGAATTTATCTCTTGCATTCAATGTAACTGCTCTTACAGTTGCTATATCATGCTTTTATATGGTTGAGTACATATCCAATGAAATGAAGCCACCTTCTATACAACTATAGTAAAAAGGTGCTCCATACTGCCACTCAGTGGGATTCCTCGGGAGTAACGCAGAAAGTTTTTTTGTGTAACAAACTATTACAATATACAATTTCTTGTATAGTATTCATTCATTACTCTTTTCAATGATCTGTTGGTTCCAGGATAATGATATTTCTAGGTTTTACAAAGTGATATCAGTAGAGTGTCAGTTATCACTCCTTGTACAACCAACTTCATAATCTGATGAATGTATCTCTGGGATTCAATGTAATTGCTCCTACAGTTGATATGTCATACTTTTACATGATTGAGTACATATACAAAAAAATGAAGCCACCTTCTATACAACTATAGTAAAAAGGTGCTCCATACTGCCACTCAGTGGGATTCCTCGGGAGTAACGCAGAAAGTCATTTTGTGTAACAAACTATTACAATTTACAATACAATGTATTTCTCTTATAGTATTCATTGATTACTCTTCTGTGATCTCTTGGTTAGACAACAGTGAAATTTCTACGTTTTACAAAGTGATATCAGTACAGTGTCAGTTATCACTCCTTGTACAATCGACTTCGAATCTGATGAATGTATGTCTTGCATTTAATGTAATTGCTCTTACAGTTGATATATCATGCTTTTACTTAATTGAGTACATATACAATGAAATGAAGCCACCTTCTATACAGCTGGAGGAAAAAGGTGCTCCATACTGCCACTCAGTGGGATTCCTCGGGAGTAACTCAGAAAATCATTTTGTGTAACAAACTATTACAATTTACAATCCAATGTATTTCTTGTATAGTATTCATTGATTACTCTTCTGCAATCTCTTGGTTAGACAACAGTGAAATTTCTAGGTTTTACAAAGTGATATCACTACAGTATCAGTTATCACTCCTTGTACAACCAACTTCAAAATCTGATGAATGTATCTCTTGCATTCAATGTAACTGCTCTTACAGTTGCTATATCATGCTTTTATATGGTTGAGTACATATACAATGAAATGAAGCCACCTTCTATACAACTATAGTAAAAAGGTGCTCCATACTACCACTCAGTGGGATTCCTCGGGAGTAACGCAGAAAGTCATTTTGTGTAACAAACTATTACAATATACAATTTCTTGAATAGTATTCATTCATTACTCTTTTCAATGATGTGATGGTTCCAGGATACTGATATTTCTAGGTTTTACAAAGTGATATCAGTACAGTGTCAGTTATCACTCCTTGTACAACCGACTTCAAAATCTGATGAATGTATCTCTGGCATTCAATGTAATTGCTCTTACAGTTGATATATCATGCTTTTACATGATTGAGTACATATACAATGAAATGAAGCCACCTTCTATACAACTATAGTAAAAAGGTGCTCCATACTGCCACTCAGTGGGATTCCTCGGGAGTAACGCAGAAAGTTTTTTTGTGTAACAAACTATTACAATATACAATTTCTTGTATAGTATTCATTCATTACTCTTTTCAATGATCTGTTGGTTCCAGGATAATGATATTTCTAGGTTTTACAAAGTGATATCAGTAGAGTGTCAGTTATCACTCCTTGTACAACCAACTTCATAATCTGATGAATGTATCTCTGGGATTCAATGTAATTGCTCCTACAGTTGATATGTCATACTTTTACATGATTGAGTACATATACAAAAAAATGAAGCCACCTTCTATACAACTATAGTAAAAAGGTGCTCCATACTGCCACTCAGTGGGATTCCTCGGGAGTAACGCAGAAAGTCATTTTGTGTAACAAACTATTACAATTTACAATCCAATGTATTTCTTGTATAGTATTCATTGATTACTCTTCTGCAATCTCTTGGTTAGACAACAGTGAAATTTCTACGTTTTACAAAGTGATATCAGTACAGTGTCAGTTATCACTCCTTGTACAACGAACTTCACAATCTGATGAATGTATTTCTTGCATTCAATGTAATTGCTCTTATAGTTGATATAACATGCTGTTACATGATTGAGTACATATACAATAAAATGAAGCCACCTTCTATACACCTAGAGGAAAAAGGTGCTCCATACTGCCACTCAGTGGGATTCCACGGGAGTAACACAGAAAATCATTTTGTGTAACAAACTATTACAATTTACAATCCAATGTATTTCTTGTATAGTATTCATTGATTACTCTTCTGCAATCTCTTGGTTAGACACCAGTGAAATTTCTAGGTTTTACAAAGTGATATCACTACAGTATCAGTTATCACTCCTTGTACAACCAACTTTAATATCTGATGAATTTATCTCTTGCATTCAATGTAACTGCTCTTACAGTTGCTATATCATGCTTTTATATGGTTGAGTACATATACAATGAAATGAAGCCACCTTCTATACAACTATAGTAAAAAGGTGCTCCATACTGCCACTCAGTGGGATTCCTCGGGAGTAACGCAGAAAGTCATTTTGTGTAACAAACTATTACAATATACAATTTCTTGAATAGTATTCATTCATTACTCTTTTCAATGATGTGATGGTTCCAGGATAGTGATATTTCTAGGTTTTACAAAGTGATATCAGTACAGTGTCAGTTATCACTCCTTGTACAACCGACTTCAAAATCTGATGAATGTATCTCTGGCATTCAATGTAATTGCTCTTACAGTTGATATATCATGCTTTTACATGATTGGGTACATATACAATGAAATGAAGCCACCTTCTATACAACTATAGTAAAAAGGTGCTCCTTACTGCCACTCAGTGGGATTCCTCTGGAGTAACGCAGAAAGTCATTTTGTGTAACAAACTATTACAATATACAATTTCTTTTATAGTATTCATTGATTACTCTTTTCAGTGATCTGTTGGTTACAGGATAGTGATATTTCTAGATTTTACAAAGTCATATCAGTACAGTGTCAGTTATCACTCCTTGTACAACCAACTTCAAAATCTGATGAATGTATGTCTTGCATTCAATGTAATTGCTCTTACAGTTGATATATCATGCTTTTACATAATTGAGTACATATCCAATGAAATGAAGTCACCTTCTATACAGCTAGAGGAAAAAGGTGCTCCATACTGCCACTCAGTGGGATTCCTTGGGAGTAACACATAAAATCATTTTGTATAACAAACTATTACAATTTAAATCCAATGTAATTCTTGTATAATATTCATTGATTACTCTTCTGTGATCTCTTGGTTAGACAACAGTGAAATTTCTAGGTTTTACAAAGTCATATCAATACAGTGTCAGTTATCACTCCTTGTACAACCAACTTCAAAATCTGATGAATGTATCTCTTGCATTCAATGTAACTGCTCTTACAGTTGCTATATCATACTTTTATATGGTTGAGTACATATACAATGAAATGTAGCCACCTTCTATACAACTATAGTAAAAAGGTGCTCCATACGGCCACTCAGTGGGATTCCTCGGGAGTAACGCAGAAAGTCATTTTGTGTAACAAACTATTACAATATACAATTTCTTGTATAGTATTCATTGATTACTCTTTTCAGTGATCTGTTGGTTATAGGATAGTGATATTTCTAGGTTTTACAAAGTGATATCAGTACAGTGTCAGTTATCACTCCTTGTACAACCAACTTCAAAATCTGATAAATGTATCTCTGGGATTCAATGTAATTGCTCTTACACTTGATATATCATGGTTTTACATGATTGAGTACATATACAAAGAAATGAAGCCACCTTCTATACAACTATAGTAAAAAGGTGCTCCATACTGTCAGTCAGTGGGATTCCTCGGGAGTAACACAGAAAATAATTTTGTGTAACAAACTATTACAATTTACAATCCAATGTATTTCTTGTATAGTATTCATTGATTACTCTTCTGCGATCTCTTGGTTAGACAACAGTGAAATTTCTAGGTTTTACAAAGTCATATCAATACAGTGTCAGTTATCACTCCTTGTACAACCAACTTCAATATCTGATGAATTTATCTCTTGCATTCAATGTAACTGCTCTTACAGTTGCTATATCATGCTTTTATATGGTTGAGTACATATAGAATGAAATGAAGCCACCTTCTATACAACTATAGTAAAAAGGTGCTCCATACTGCCACTCAGTGGGATTCCTCGGGAGTAACGCAGAAAGTCATTTTGTGTAACAAACTATTACAATATACAATTTCTTGAATAGTATTCATTCATTACTCTTTTCAATGATCTGATGGTTCCAGGATAGTGATATTTCTAGGTTTTACAAAGTGATATCAGTACAGTGTCAGTTATCACTCCTTGTAGAACTGAGTTCAAAATCTGATGAATGTATCTCTGGCATTCAATGTAATTGCTCTTACAGTTGATATATCATGCTTTTACATGATTGAGTACATATACAATGAAATGAAGCCACCTTCTATACAACTATAGTAAAAAGGTTCTCCATACTGCCACTCAGTGGGATTCCTCGGGAGTAACGCAGAAAGTCATTTTGTGTAACAAACTATTACAATATACATTTTCTTTTATAGTATTCATTGATTACTCTTTTCAGTGATCTGTTGGTTACAGGGTAGTGATATTTCTAGTTTTTACAAAGTGATATTAGTACAGTGGCAGTTATCACTCCTTGTACAACCAACTTCAAAATCTGATGAATGTATCTCTTGCATTCACTGTAATTGCTCTTACAGTTGATATGTCATGCTTTTACATGATTGAATACATATACAATGAAATGAAGCCAACTTCTATACAACTATAGTAAAAAGGTGCTCCATACTGCCACTCAGTGGGATTCCTCAGGAGTAACGCAGAAAGTCATTTTGTGTAACAAACTATTACAATATACAATTTCTTGAATAGTATTCATTGATTACTCTTTTCAATGATCTGTTGGTTCTAGGATAGTGATATTTCTAGGTTTTACAAAGTGATATCAGTACAGTGTCAGTTATCACTCCTTGTACAATCGACTTCGAATCTGATGAATGTATGTCTTGCATTTAATGTAATTGCTCTTACAGTTGCTATATCATACTTTTACATAATTGAGTACATATACAATGAAATGAAGCCACCTTCTATACAGCTAGAGGAAAAAGGTGCTCCATACTGCCACTCAGTGGGATTCCTCGGGAGTAACTCAGAAAATCATTTTGTATAACTAAGTATTACAATTTAAATCCAGTGTAATTCTTGTATAGTATTCATTGATTACTCTTCTGTGATCTCTTGGTTAGACAATAGTGAAATTTCTAGGTTTTTCAAAGTCATATCAATACAGTGTCAGTTATCACTCCTTGTAAAACCAACTTCAAAATCTGATGAATGTATCTCTTGCATTCAATGTAACTGCTCTTACAGTTGCTATATCATACTTTTATATGGTTGAGTACATATACAATGAAATGTAGCCACCTTCTATACAACTATAGTAAAAAGGTGCTCCATACTGCCACTCAGTGGGATTCCTCGGGAGTAGCGCGGAAAGTCATTTTGTGTAACAAACTATTACAATATACAATTTCTTGTATAGTATTCATTGATTACTCTTTTCATTGATCTGTTGGTTACAGGATTGTGATATTTCTAGCTTTTACAAAGTGATATCAGTGCAGTGTCAGTTATCACTCCTTGTACAACTGTCAGAATCTGTCAATTCAGTCAATGTATTATTGCATGCATACTATGTACCTGTATAATCCTTATGTATTGAACCTGTATTTCACCTGTTTGGGCCGGGAGGGTGACAACCCCGAAGGGTGAGAACAAGGAGGCCTCTCATCCCTGCCTCCGCATTCCAGCTGCTCCGGCAGTAACTTCAAGTGGAGGAAGGCTCTCATCTCTTATCTATGCTAAAGAACCTTGGAGCCATGAATTGTTATGTGAACGGAGGGGTCTGGTTTGGGAAGGGAAATTTACTGCTTAACACCTCACTTTTTTCCTGTGTGAACCAAACGGTCAAGACACCTTTTAGCCCGCCAATTTTCCCTACTGGGGATTGGCTACCTATGGGTAATTCAAACTCCTTGGAATGGTATAATAGACCCGCTTGTATTATTTGTCTCATCTCTGACAATAACCCGAGACGCTGTACCAATGTAGAAATAGGCAATAAAGAACTGTGGTTAACCAACCGAGATCTGATCCTTGACTACTTTGAGCAGGACTCTCACAGATTGTCAGAGATCCGTGACTGGGACTCAATCGTTCCTGACCATGTCAGAAGACGACCTTGTCCCCCTCAACCCTACTACTCCAGAGGAGACTCCCGTTACCCCGGCGGATCCGGGGAACGGGGGTGGTGGCGGCGGAGGAGGTCCCGAGGTGCCGGTGACCACGAGCCAGGGGGCTTACTACATTCCGCGCCGCCCGACTATCCATCAGAGCACGACCCCCCAGTACACCTGGAGCCACTTCGGAGGCCAACCCGTGACTTCATGGGTGCACGACAGGAAAGGGGTGAGAGTTCCGCTCACCGGAGACCAGCCCGATCGAGGGAGACCGAGCTACCTAGGAGACGACCGCGAGCCGATCTACCGTGGAGGGCCGCGTCGCCCGCCTCCCGAAGAGGAGGGATTGGATCTGTATGGGCCCGATCCGTATCGCGAGGAGCAGACGGTCCCGCTGGATCAGATGATGGGAGACCTACGGCTTCAACTCACCGCCGAGCTCCGCGAGTTGGCCCTCGATCTCCAGCACCAATTTCGCGACGCTATGGTGGCGATGCAAGGCGCCCTCCTCGGTCAAGGAGTCGGAGCCCCACAGCAGCAGCAAGCACCCGGAGGGGTTCCGGCTCAGCCGCAGGCGCCCGCTCTACCGGCGCAACCAGCCCCGCCGGCCGTCCCAGCTCCAGTTCCGGGGCCCGTTCCCGCGCCGGCCCCAGCCCCGGCCGCGCCGGCCGCTCGCCCACCCCCTTCCGACCCGTTGACGACTACTTTCGATGGGGACCCCGAGAAGCTGCGTTTCTTCACGCTGGAGATCGAGAGATTCCTGGACAGTTGGGGTCACCTATACCCTACCGAGAAGGATCGCATCGGCTACATCGGGTCCAAGCTGAAAGACACCGCCAGCGATTGGTATGTGAGTCTGCACGACAACCCTGGTCCTGAGTTGCGCTCACTGAACAATTTTATGTGGGCCCTCCGGCATCAGTTCGAGGACCCGCTGGGTGAGGAAAAAGCCCGGAACCAACTGAGGAAGCTGTTTCAAGGAAGGTCGTCAGTGAGGGAATACACTGACAAGTTCCGGCGTATCGCTGCCAAGATCCATGGATGGCCGGAGGAACTCTTCATGGAGAAGTATTGGGAGGGCCTGAACCCGGAAATTTACGAGACAGTGCTGCTAGGGGGTCGTCCGGGCACACTGAACACCTGGATGAGAGCCGCTACCGACATGGAAGAGCGCTTCGCCCTAATTAAGATGGGAGCGTCCGCAACGGCAGCCAGCAGAGCGGGCCCTCGAGCTAAGCCCCGATCCAATGTGCAAGACGTTCGTGATGCGAGGTTTCGACAGGGGTTGTGTATGAAGTGTGGGGAGAGTGGCCACTTCGCCTCAGCATGTCCCCGAGGACAGGGGAAAGGCCCGAAGACCTCAACCCCCGGACCGGCGAGCACCCCGACCCGGGGGAAAACTCCAATGAAGCCCCGGGCTTTACAGCTGGAAGGGGTGGCGAGCGATCAGGGAGAGCTGGAGCTGATGGAAGCGCAGATGTCGGGAAACTCCAACGGCCTGCAGTGAGCGGCGCAGAGCTGCAGGTCCCCCGCCAAGAAGCGCCATCTCCGGTGAGCATCCCTGGGCCCCTGTTATATATGGTAGTGACGGTGGTGACCCCGGGATCAGGTACCCACATGAGGGTCCGCGCTCTAATTGACTCTGGGTGCGCGCGAGACCTAATCAGCCCCCTGGTAGTGGAGGGGTTGGGACCCAAAGTCACCCCGTTAGCAGAACCCCTGAAGTTTACCCAGATGGATGGGTCCGAAATGAAAGAGGAGTGTATAGCAGAGACTGAGAGCTTGATTTTGGGAACGGGAGAGCACTGGGAGAAGCGAGCTTTTGTCATCACCCCGAATGCCCAGTTCCCCATGGTGTTGGGCAGCCCTTGGCTCGGCGCACACGACCCGTACATAAAGTGGAGCGAGGGGAAGATTTCGTGGGTAGACGAACGCTGCCAGAGCCATCGATGGGACCCAGGATGGGGCCCCGGACCTCCCAGCCCGCCTTCTCCCGCGCCCGCGCTCGCCCTTGCCCCGGCCATGGTGCCTAAAGAATATAGAGACTTGCTAGAAGTGTTCAGTGAAACTGAGGCGGACGAGTTGCCCCCCCATCGACTGTCGGACTGTGCCATAGAGCTACTCCCAGGCGAGAAACTCCCGAAGGGTAAATTGTATTCCATGAGCCCGGCGGAACGGGAAGAACTGCGGAAGTTCTTGGACAAAAATCTAGCAAGGGGGTTTATCCGCCCAGCCAAGTCCCCTTTTGCGGCGCCCGTGCTGTTCCGAAAGAAAAAGGATGGAGGCTTACGATTGTGCACGGACTATAGGGGGCTAAATGCAGTCTCAACCTCTAATGCCTACCCCCTCCCGTTGATAAAAGACCTCTTGGCGGAGGCGGCCAAGGGGAAGATTTTCACCAAGTTGGATCTGCGAGATGCCTATTTCAGGGTGCGCATAAGGGAGGGGGATGAATCTAAGACTGCCTTTAACACCCCCTTGGGGCAGTTTGAATACCTAGTGATGCCGTTCGGCTTACGTGGCGCGCCCGGGGTCTTTATGAGTTTAATCAATGAAGTGTTGCACAAGCACCTGTTTAAGGGCGTGTTATGTTACATAGATGATATCTTGATCTATTCTACTGATAAGAACGAGCATGTGACTCTGGTCAGAGATGTTCTTTCAACATTACTAAAAAATCAGCTTTTTGTGAAACTGTCTAAGTGCGAGTTTCACCGTGAGTCTGTGGACTTCCTGGGCTACCGTATTTCTCAGAAGGGGTTGGAAATGGACCCGGGAAAAGTGGAGGCGGTGGTGCAATGGGAGGCTCCGCGAACGAGAAAGCAGTTACAGAGCCTCTTAGGATTTTGTAACTTCTACCGGACCTTCATCAAGGACTTTGCTAAAGTCACCCTCCCCTTAACGGACTTGTTAAAAACCAAGGGGAGGGGGCCCGAGGCGGGAAAGCCGGGAGAGAAACTGGCATGGAATGGGGAGTGTCAGAAGGCGTTTGAGACTTTAAAAACTCTTTTTACCTCTGAGCCCATTCTGGCCCACCCGGATGAGACGAAAGACTTTATAATCCATGTCGATGCCTCGGATGTAGCCATGGGGGGGGCCATCCTACAAAGGGGCTCGGAGGGGAAACTGCACCCCTTAGCTTACATCTCAAAAAAGTTTAACGAAACAGAAAGAAATTGGTCAGTGTGGGACAAAGAAGCAGCGGCCATTAGATTGGCGCTCACTACGTGGCGCCATTGGTTGGAAGGAGCGCAAACTCCGTTCGAAATATGGACGGATCACAAGAACCTAGAAGCTTTGCGCATGCAGCGGTCCCTCAATGCAAAGCAGCTGCGCTGGGCTGATTTCTTTTCAAAGTTTAACTTTGTGTTAAAACATTTCCCTGGGAAGGCTAACTCCTTGGCAGACGCATTGTCCAGATTGCCCCAACATGAAAGCGTGAAAGAAGAGGTGTTCGATTCCATGTTCTCCCCCCAACAGCTGGGAGGGGCGGTTGTCACCCGGAGCAAAACGAAAAAAACCGAGCTGACCACCGGGAACTGCCAGTGGGGGGGGGAGTATGCTCCTGAAGAAATAGAGGAATTGGAGGCGGTGGGAGAGTGTTCCAAAAGAGAGGACCAATGTTGGCTACATGGGGACAAATTAGTGGTCCCTAAGACCAAACGCAAGGAAATTTTACTAACTTGCCACTCCTCCAAGCTCGCCGGCCACTTTGGGTTCCTAAAGACACTTAACCTGATCCAACGTCAGTTCTGGTGGCCGCGCATGCGCCGAGATGTCTCGGACTTCGTCTCAGCATGTCAAACCTGCTTAATGTGTAAAAAATGGGGGGGTAAAGTCCCTGGATTGTTGCACCCCCTACCCACTGCCTCCAGACCCTGGGAAGACATAGCCATGGATTTTATTACCAATTTGCCTCCATCTAAGGGGAAAACAGTGATCTGGGTAGTAGTGGACACTTTCTCCAAGCAAGCCCATTTCACTCCCTTCAAGCAATTACCCACTGCCAAAGGGATGGCTAAAGCTTTCTTCAACCATGTGATTAAATTACACGCTTTTCCGAAAAGGGTGGTATCCGATCGCGGAAGTCAGTTCGTTGCCACCTTCTGGCGGGAGCTTTTGAAACTAATGGACATAGAACCTGCCTTAAGCTCGGGTTACCATCCAGAAACCGATGGCCAATCCGAGCGAACTAATCAAATTCTGGAGCAGTTCTTAAGATGCTACACAAATTACCACCAAGATAATTGGGTGGAATTACTACCCTTTGCAGAATATAGCTACAATAATGCAGTGCACTCCTCCACTGGGGTTTCACCTTTCATGGCGGTGGGGGGCTTTGAAGGTAAACCACTTCCTACCCTAAGGAAGACCCCCAGACCCCCCCCTCGGACTTTAAAAGTTGGTGGTCCAGCCTCCAGGACTCCTGGCCATTAATTGGGAAAGCCTTAGACCATGCCAAAGAGGACTACAAGAAATATGCCGACCGGGGGCGAGCACCGGGATGGGACCTTCAACCTGGGGACTCTGTGTATCTCTCTACAAAAAATATCCATGGGCTGCAGCCCATGGGATGGAAATATGTTGGACCTTATAAAGTGCTACGTAAAATCTCTGATGTCTCCTTTGAACTGGAACTTCCTAAATCACTAAGTTCTGTGCACCCTGTGTTTCATTTCAGCCTGCTGAAGAAAGATCCTGGGCCGAATGCATGGCATCCAGTTCCTCCAGTTCCTCCTCCACTGATGAAGGAGGGGAGGCCACACTACGAGATAACTGAAATCCTTGACTCCAAGATGAAAAGGGGTTTACAAAGTGATATCAGTGCAGTGTCAGTTATCACTCCTTGTACAACCAGCTTCACAATCTGATGAATGTATGTCTTGCATTCAATGTAATTGCTCTTACAGTTGATATAACATGCTGTTACATGATTGAGTACATATACAATGAAATGAAGCCAACTTCTATACAACTATAGTAAAAAGGTGCTCCATACTGCCACTCAGTGGGATTCCTCGGGAGTAACGCAGAAAGTCATTTTGCGTAACAAACTATTACAATTTACAATCCAATGTCTTTCTTGTATAGTATTCATTGATTACTCTTCTGCGATCTCTTCGTTAGACAATAGTGAAATTTCTAGGTTTTACAAAGTGATATCAATACACTGTCTGTTCTCACTCCTTGTACAACCAACTTCAATGTCTGATGAATTTATCTCTTGCATTCAATGTAACTGCTCTTACAGTTGCTATATCATGCTTTTATATGGTTGAGTACATATCCAATGAAATGAAGCCACCTTCTATACAACTATAGTAAAAAGGTGCTCCATACTGCCACTCAGTGGGATTCCTCGGGAGTAACGCAGAAAGTTTTTTTGTGTAACAAACTATTACAATATACAATTTCTTGTATAGTATTCATTCATTACTCTTTTCAATGATCTGTTGGTTCCAGGATAATGATATTTCTAGGTTTTACAAAGTGATATCAGTAGAGTGTCAGTTATCACTCCTTGTACAACCAACTTCATAATCTGATGAATGTATCTCTGGGATTCAATGTAATTGCTCCTACAGTTGATATGTCATACTTTTACATGATTGAGTACATATACAAAAAAATGAAGCCACCTTCTATACAACTATAGTAAAAAGGTGCTCCATACTGCCACTCAGTGGGATTCCTCGGGAGTAACGCAGAAAGTCATTTTGTGTAACAAACTATTACAATTTACAATACAATGTATTTCTCTTATAGTATTCATTGATTACTCTTCTGTGATCTCTTGGTTAGACAACAGTGAAATTTCTACGTTTTACAAAGTGATATCAGTACAGTGTCAGTTATCACTCCTTGTACAATCGACTTCGAATCTGATGAATGTATGTCTTGCATTTAATGTAATTGCTCTTACAGTTGATATATCATGCTTTTACATAATTGAGTACATATACAATGAAATGAAGCCACCTTCTATACAGCTGGAGGAAAAAGGTGCTCCATACTGCCACTCAGTGGGATTCCTCGGGAGTAACTCAGAAAATCATTTTGTGTAACAAACTATTACAATTTACAATCCAATGTATTTCTTGTATAGTATTCATTGATTACTCTTCTGCAATCTCTTGGTTAGATAACAGTGAAATTTCTAGGTTTTACAAAGTGATATCACTACAGTATCAGTTATCACTCCTTGTACAACCAACTTCAATATCTGATGAATATATGTCTTGCATTCAATGTAACTGCTCTTACAGTTGCTATATCATGCTTTTATATGGTTGAGTACATATACAATGAAATGAAGCCACCTTCTATACAACTATAGTAAAAAGGTGCTCCATACTACCACTCAGTGGGATTCCTCGGGAGTAACGCAGAAAGTCATTTTGTGTAACAAACTATTACAATATACAATTTCTTGAATAGTATTCATTCATTACTCTTTTCAATGATGTGATGGTTCCAGGATAGTGATATTTCTAGGTTTTACAAAGTGATATCAGTACAGTGTCAGTTATCACTCCTTGTACAACCGACTTCAAAATCTGATGAATGTATCTCTGGCATTCAATGTAATTGCTCTTACAGTTGATATATCATGCTTTTACATGATTGAGTACATATACAATGAAATGAAGCCACCTTCTATACAACTATAGTAAAAAGGTGCTCCATACTGCCACTCAGTGGGATTCCTCGGGAGTAACGCAGAAAGTTTTTTTGTGTAACAAACTATTACAATATACAATTTCTTGTATAGTATTCATTCATTACTCTTTTCAATGATCTGTTGGTTCCAGGATAATGATATTTCTAGGTTTTACAAAGTGATATCAGTAGAGTGTCAGTTATCACTCCTTGTACAACCAACTTCATAATCTGATGAATGTATCTCTGGGATTCAATGTAATTGCTCCTACAGTTGATATGTCATACTTTTACATGATTGAGTACATATACAAAAAAATGAAGCCACCTTCTATACAACTATAGTAAAAAGGTGCTCCATACTGCCACTCAGTGGGATTCCTCGGGAGTAACGCAGAAAGTCATTTTGTGTAACAAACTATTACAATTTACAATCCAATGTATTTCTTGTATAGTATTCATTGATTACTCTTCTGTGATCTCTTGGTTAGACAACAGTGAAATTTCTACGTTTTACAAAGTGATATCAGTACAGTGTCAGTTATCACTCCTTGTACAACCAACTTCACAATCTGATGAATGTATTTCTTGCATTCAATGTAATTGCTCTTATAGTTGATATAACATGCTGTTACATGATTGAGTACATATACAATAAAATGAAGCCACCTTCTATACACCTAGAGGAAAAAGGTGCTCCATACTGCCACTCAGTGGGATTCCTCGGGAGTAACACAGAAAATCATTTTGTGTAACAAACTATTACAATTTACAATCCAATGTATTTCTTGTATAGTATTCATTGATTACTCTTCTGCAATCTCTTGGTTAGACACCAGTGAAATTTCTAGGTTTTACAAAGTGATATCACTACAGTATCAGTTATCACTCCTTGTACAACCAACTTCAATATCTGATGAATTTATCTCTTGCATTCAATGTAACTGCTCTTACAGTTGCTATATCATGCTTTTATATGGTTGAGTACATATACAATGAAATGAAGCCACCTTCTATACAACTATAGTAAAAAGGTGCTCCATACTACCACTCAGTGGGATTCCTCGGGAGTAACGCAGAAAGTCATTTTGTGTAACAAACTATTACAATATACAATTTCTTGAATAGTATTCATTCATTACTCTTTTCAATGATGTGATGGTTCCAGGATAGTGATATTTCTAGGTTTTACAAAGTGATATCAGTACAGTGTCAGTTATCACTCCTTGTACAACCGACTTCAAAATCTGATGAATGTATCTCTGGCATTCAATGTAATTGCTCTTACAGTTGATATATCATGCTTTTACATGATTGAGTACATATACAATGAAATGAAGCCACCTTCTATACAACTATAGTAAAAAGGTGCTCCTTACTGCCACTCAGTGGGATTCCTCGGGAGTAACGCAGAAAGTCATTTTGTGTAACAAACTATTACAACATACAATTTCTTTTATAGTATTCATTGATTACTCTTTTCAGTGATCTGTTGGTTACAGGATAGTGATATTTCTAGATTTTACAAAGTCATATCAGTACAGTGTCAGTTATCACTCCTTGTACAACCAACTTCAAAATCTGATGAATGTATGTCTTGCATTCAATGTAATTGCTCTTACAGTTGATATATCATGCTTTTACATAATTGAGTACATATCCAATGAAATGAAGTCACCTTCTATACAGCTAGAGGAAAAAGGTGCTCCATACTGCCACTCAGTGGGATTCCTTGGGAGTAACACAGAAAATCATTTTGTATAACAAACTATTACAATTTAAATCCAATGTAATTCTTGTATAATATTCATTGATTACTCTTCTGTGATCTCTTGGTTAGACAACAGTGAAATTTCTAGGTTTTACAAAGTCATATCAATACAGTGTCAGTTATCACTCCTTGTACAACCAACTTCAAAATCTGATGAATGTATCTCTTGCATTCAATGTAACTGCTCTTACAGTTGCTATATCATACTTTTATATGGTTGAGTACATATACAATGAAATGTAGCCACCTTCTATACAACTATAGTAAAAAGGTGCTCCATACGGCCACTCAGTGGGATTCCACGGGAGTAACGCAGAAAGTCATTTTGTGTAACAAACTATTACAATATACAATTTCTTGTATAGTATTCATTGATTACTCTTTTCAGTGATCTGTTGGTTATAGGATAGTGATATTTCTAGGTTTTACAAAGTGATATCAGTACAGTGTCAGTTATCACTCCTTGTACAACCAACTTCAAAATCTGATGAATGTATCTCTGGGATTCAATGTAATTGCTCTTACAGTTGATATATCATGCTTTTACATGATTCAGTACATATACAAAGAAATGAAGCCACCTTCGAAACAACTATAGTAAAAAGGTGCTCCATACTGCCACTCAGTGGGATTCCTCGGGAGTAACGCAGAAAGTCATTTTGTGTAACCAACTATTACAATTTACAATCCAATGTATTTCTTGTATAGTATTCATTGATTACTCTTCTGCGATCTCTTGGTTAGACAACAGTGAAATTTCTACGTTTTACAAAGTGATATCAATACAGTGTCAGTTATCACTCCTTGTACAACCAACTACAATGAACTGAAGCCACCTTCTATACAACTATAGTAAAAAGGTGCTCCATACTGCCACTCAGTGGGATTCTTCGGGAGTAACGCAGAAAGTTTTTTTGTGTAACAAACTATTATAATATACAATTTCTTGTATAGTATTCATTCATTACTCTTTTCAATGATCTGTTGGTTCCAGGATAATGATATTTCTAGGTTTTACAAAGTGATATCAGTAGAGTGTCAGTTATCACTCCTTGTACAACCAACTTCAAAATCTGATGAATGTATCTCTGGGATTCAATGTAATTGCTCCTACAGTTGATATGTCATACTTTTACATGATTGAGTACATATACAAAAAAATAAAGCCACCCTCTATACAACTATAGTAAAAAGGTGCTCCATACTGCCACTCAGTGGGATTCCTCGGGAGTAACGCAGAAAGTCATTTTGTGTAACAAACTATTACAATTTACAATCCAATGTATTTCTTGTATAGTATTCATTGATTACTCTTCTGTGATCTCTTGGTTAGACAACAGTGAAATTTCTCGGTTTTACAAAGTGATATCAGTACAGTGTCAGTTATCACTCCTTGTACAACCAACTTCACAATCTGATGAATGTATGTCTTGCATTCAATGTAATTGCTCTTACAGTTGATATATCATGCTTTTACATAATTGAGTACATATACAATGAAATGAAGCCACCTTCTATACAGCTAGAGGAAAAAGGTGCTCCATACTGCCACTCAGTGGGATTCCTCGGGAGTAACTCAGAAAATCATTTTGTATAACTAAGTATTACAATTTAAATCCAATGTAATTCTTGTATAGTATTCATTGATTACTCTTCTGTGATCTCTTGGTTAGACAATAGTGAAATTTCTAGGTTTTACAAAGTCATATCAATACAGTGTCAGTTATCACTCCTTGTACAACCAACTTCAAAATCTGATGAATGTATCTCTTGCATTCAATGTAACTGCTCTTACAGTTGCTATATCATACTTTTATATGGTTGAGTACATATAGAATGAAATGTAGCCACCTTCTATACAACTATAGTAAAAAGGTGCTCCATACTGCCACTCAGTGGGATTCCTCGGGAGTAGCGTGGAAAGTCATTTTGTGTAACAAACTATTACAATATACAATTTCTTGTATAGTATTCATTGATTACTCTTTTCATTGATCTGTTGGTTACAGGATTGTGATATTTCTAGCTTTTACAAAGTGATATCAGTGCAGTTTCAGTTATCACTCCTTGTACAACCAGCTTCACAATCTGATGAATGTATGTCTTGCATTCAATGTAATTGCTCTTACAGTTGATATAACATGCTGTTACATGATTGAGTACATATACAATGAAATGAAGCCACCTTCTATACACCTAGAGGAAAAAGGTGCTCCATACTGCCACTCAGTGGGATTCCACGGGAGTAACACAGAAAATCATTTTGTGTAACAAACTATTACAATTTACAATCCAATGTATTTCTTGTATAGTATTCATTGATTACTCTTCTGCAATCTCTTGGTTAGACAACAGTGAAATTTCTAGGTTTTACAAAGTGATATCACTACAGTATCAGTTATCACTCCTTGTACATCCAACTTCAATATCTGATGAATTTATCTCTTGCATTCAATGTAACTGCTCTTACAGTTGCTATATCATGCTTTTATATGGTTGAGTACATATACAATGAAATGAAGCCACCTTCTATACAACTATAGTAAAAAGGTGCTCCATACTACCACTCAGTGGGATTCCTCGGGAGTAACGCAGAAAGTCATTTTGTGTAACAAACTATTACAATATACAATTTCTTGAATAGTATTCATTCATTACTCTTTTCAATGATGTGATGGTTCCAGGATAGTGATATTTCTAGGTTTTACAAAGTGATATCAGTACAGTGTCAGTTATCACTCCTTGTACAACCGACTTCAAAATCTGATGAATGTATCTCTGGCATTCAATGTAATTGCTCTTACAGTTGATATATCATGCTTTTACATGATTGAGTACATATACAATGAAATGAAGCCACCTTCTATACAACTATAGTAAAAAGGTGCTCCATACTGCCACTCAGTGGGATTCCACGGGAGTAACGCAGAAAGTCATTTTGTGTAACAAATTATTACAATATACAATTTCTTTTATAGTATTCATTGATTACTCTTTTCAGTGATCTGTTGGTTACAGGATAGTGATATTTCTAGATTTTACAAAGTCATATCAGTACAGTGTCAGTTATCACTCCTTGTACAACCAACTTCAAAATCTGATGAATGTATGTCTTGCATTCAATGTAATTGCTCTTACAGTTGATATATCATGCTTTTACATAATTGAGTACATATACAATGAAATGAAGTCACCTTCTATACAGCTAGAGGAAAAAGGTGCTCCAAACTGCCACTCAGTGGGATTCCTCGGGAGTAACACAGAAAATCATTTTGTATAACAAACTATTACAATTTAAATCCAATGTAATTCTTGTATAATATTCATTGATTACTCTTCTGTGATCTCTTGGTTAGACAACAGTGAAATTTCTAGGTTTTACAAAGTGATATCAATACAGTGTCAGTTATCACTCCTTGTACAACCAACTTCAAAATCTGATGAATGTATCTCTTGCATTCAATGTAACTGCTCTTACAGTTGCTATATCATACTTTTATATGGTTGAGTACATATACAATGAAATGTAGCCACCTTCTATACAACTATAGTAAAAAGCTGCTCCATACTGCCACTCAGTGGGATTCCTCGGGAGTAACGCAGAAAGTCATTTTGTGTAACAAACTATTACAATATACAATTTCTTGTATAGTATTCATTGATTACACTTTTCAGTGATCTGTTGGTTATAGGATAGTGATATTTCTAGGTTTTACAAAGTGATATCAGTACAGTGTCAGTTATCACTCCTTGTACAACCAACTTCAAAATCTGATGAATGTATCTCTGGGATTCAATGTAATTGCTCTTACAGTTGATATATCATGCTTTTACATGATTGAGTACATATACAAAGAAATGAAGCCACCTTCGAAACAACTATAGTAAAAAGGTGCTCCATACTGCCACTCAGTGGGATTCCTCGGGAGTAACGCAGAAAGTCATTTTGTGTAACAAACTATTACAATATACAATTTCTTGAATAGTATTCATTCATTACTCTTTTCAATGATGTGATGGTTCCAGGATAGTGATATTTCTAGGTTTTACAAAGTGATATCAGTACAGTGTCAGTTATCACTCCTTGTACAACCGACTTCAAAATCTGATGAATGTATCTCTGGCATTCAATGTAATTGCTCTTACAGTTGATATATCATGCTTTTACATGATTGAGTACATATACAATGAAATGAAGCCACCTTCTACACAGCTAGAGGAAAAGGGTGCTCCATACTGCCACTCAGTGGGATTCCTCGGGAGTAATACAGAAAATCATTTTGTATAACAAACTATTACAATTTAAATCCAATGTAATTCTTGTATAGTACTCATTGATTACTCTTCTGTAATCTCTTGGTTAGACAACAGTGAAATTTCTAGGTTTTACAAAGTCATATCAATACAGTGTCAGTTATCACTCCTTGTACAACCAACTTCAAAATCTGATGAATGTATCTCTTGCATTCAATGTAACTGCTCTTACAGTTGCTATATCATACTTTTATATGGTTGAGTACATATAGAATGAAATGTAGCCACTTTCTATACAACTATAGGAAAAAGGTGCTCCATACTGCCACTCAGTGGGATTCCTCTGGAGTAGCGCAGAAAGTCATTTTGTGTAACAAACTATTACAATATACAATTCGTTGTATAGTATTCATTGATTACTCTTTTCATTGATCTGTTGGTTACAGGATTGTGATATTTCTAGCTTTTACAAAGTGATATCAGTGCAGTGTCAGTTATCACTCCTTGTACAACCAGCTTCACAATCTGATGAATGTATGTCTTGCATTCAATGTAATTGCTCTTACAGTTGATATAACATGCTGTTACATGATTGAGTACATATACAATGAAATGAAGCCAACTGCTATACAACTATAATAAAAAGGTGCTCCGTACTGCCACTCAGTGGGATTCCTCAGGAGTAACGCAGAAAGTCATTTTGTGTAACAAACTATTACAATATACAATTTCTTGTATAGTATTCATTGATTACTCTTTTCCATGATCTGTTAGTTACAGGATAGTGATATTTCTGGGTTTTACAAAGTGTTATCAGTACAGTGTCAGTTATCACTCCTTGTACAACCAACTTCAAAATCTGATGAATGTATCTCTGGGATTCAATGTAATTGCTCTTACAGTTGCTATATCATGCTTTTACATAATTGAGTACATATACAATGAAATGAAGCCACCTTCTTGTCAGAATCTGACAATTCAGCCAATGTATTCTTGCATGCATGTCTTTAACTATCCTATGTATCTATAGTGTGTAACCGTAATGTATTATTCCTGTCTTGGTCGGGAGGGTGACAACCATGATTTGCGAGAACAAGGAGGCCTCACATCCCTGCCTCCGCATTCCAGCTGCCCCGGCAGTAACTTCAAGGGGAGGATGCTTCTCATCTCTTATCTAATGCAAAAGAACCTTGGAGCCATGAATTGTTATGTGAACTCGCAACATCTGAGGGGTCGGGTTTGAGAAGGGAAATTTACTGCTTAACACCTCACTTTTTTCCTGTGAGAACCAAACGGTCAAGACACCTTTTAGCCCGCCAATTTTCCCTTAAGGGGATTGGCTATCTATGGGTAATTCGAATTCCTTGGAATGGTATAATAGACCCGCTTGTATTATTTGTCTCATCTCTGACAATAATCCGAGATGCTGTACTAATGTAGGAATAGGTAATAAAGAACTGTGGTTAACCAACCAAGATCTGATCCTTGACTACTTTGAGCAGAACTCTCACAGATTGTCAGAGATCTGTGTTTGGGACTCCGCCGTTCCTGACCATGTCAGACGACGACGCGGTCCCCCTCAAACCTACTACTCCCGAAGAGACTCCCGTTACCCCGAAGGATCCGGGGAACGGGGGTGGTGGCGGCGGAGGAGGTCCCGAAGTGCCGGTGACCACGAGCCAAGGGGCTCACTACATCCTGCGCCGGGTTCCTCATCAGAGCGTGACCCCCAAGTACGCCTGGAGCCATTTCGGTCATCGGACCGTGGATTCGTGGGTGCACGACCGGAAAGGAGTGAGGGTTTCGCTCACCGGAGACCAGCTCGATCGAGGGAGACCGAGTTACCTCGGAGACGACCGCGAGCCGATCTACCGTGGAGAGCCGCGTCGCCCGCCTTTCGAAGGAGAGGGGACGGGTCCGTATGGGCCCGATCCGTACCGCGAGGAGCAGACGGTCCCCTTGGATCAGATGATGGGAGAGTTGCGGCTTCAACTCACCGCCGAGCTCCGCGAGTTGGCCCTCGATCTCCAGCACCAATTTCGAGACGCTATGAGGGCAGTGCAAGGAGCTCTCCCGGGTCAAGGGATAGGAGCCCCACTACAACCAGCGGCGCCCGGAGGGGTTCCGGTTCAGCCACAGGCGCCCGCTCTGCCGGCACAACCAGTCCAGCCGGTCGTTCCGGTTCCGGCGCCAGGGCCCGTTCCAGTACCTGCCCCGGCCCCGGCCGCCCCGGCCGCCCGCCCAGCCCCCTCCGACCCTTTGACGACCACTTTCGATGGGGACCCGGAGAAGCTACGTTTCTTCATGCTGGAGATAGAGAGATTCCTGGACAGTTGGGGCCACCTCTATCCCACCGAGAGAGAACGGATTGGCTACATCGGGTCCAAGCTGAAAGACACTGCCAGCGACTGGTACGTGAGCCTGCACGACACCCCAGGACCTGAGTTGCGTTCCCTGAACAATTTCATGTGGGCCCTCCGTCATCAGTTCGAGGACCCCCTGGGGGAGGAAAAGGCCCGTAATCAGCTAAGAAAGCTGTTCCAGGGGAGATCGTCGGTGAGGGACTACACTGACAAGTTGAGGCGCATCGCGGCTAAGATCCACGGATGGCCGGAGGAGCTATTCATGGAGAAGTATTGGGAGGGCCTGAACCCGGAGATCTACGAAACCGTGCTGTTGGGGGGCCGCCCGGGCACTTTGGCCACCTGGATGAGAGCTGCCATCGACATGGAGGAGCGGTTCGCCCTGATAAAAATGGGAGCGTCGGTGACAGGGGCCAGCAAAGCAGCCCCTAGAGCGAAGCCCCGATCCAGTGTGCAAGACGTCCGAGATGCGAGATTCCGACAAGGGTTGTGCATGAAGTGTGGGGAGAGTGGCCATTTCGCCTCTGCCTGCCCAAGAGGGGGGGGGAAAGGCCCGAAGACCCCAACCCCCGGAGCGGGGAGCACCCCTAGCCGTGGCAAAACACCAATGAAACCCCGGGCGTTGCAGCTGGAAGGAGCTGCCTGTGACCAGGGGGAGCTGGAGCTGATGGAGACGCAGATGTCGGGAAACTCCAACGGCCTGCAGTGAGCGGCGCAGAGCTGCAGGTCCCTCGCCAAGAAGCGCCATCTCCGGTGAGCATCCCCGGCCCCCTATTATATATGGTAGTGACTGTGGTGACCCCTGGATCAGGTACCCACATGCGGGTACGTGCTTTAATTGACTCTGGGTGTGCGCGAGACCTGATCAGCCCCTTGGTGGTGGAAGGGCTGGGACCAAAAGTCACCCCGCTGTTGGAACCCCTAAAGTTCACTCAAATGGATGGGTCGGAAATGAAGGAGGAATGCATAGCAGAGACTGAGAGCTTAATTTTGGGGACGGGGGAACACTGGGAGAAGCGGGCTTTTGTCATCACCCCAAACGCCCAGTTCCCTATGGTGTTGGGCAGCCCTTGGCTCGGGGCGCACGACCCTTATATTAAATGGAGCGAAGGGAAGATCTCGTGGGTGGACGAACGCTGCCTTAAACATAGATGGGACCCAGAGTGGGGACCGGGACCTCCGACCCCTCCTCCCCCGGTCCCCGCGCTCGCTCTCACCCCTACCATGGTGCCCAAGGAGTATAGAGATTTGCTGGAAGTGTTCAGCGAGACTGAGGCGGACGAGTTGCCCCCCCATCGACTGTCGGATTGTGCCATAGAACTACTCCCAGGAGAAAAACTCCCAAAGGGGAAATTATAGTCCATGAGCCCGTTGGAGCGGGAAGAGTTGCGAAAGTTCTTGGACAAAAATTTAGCGCGGGGTTTCATCCGCCCAGCCAAATCCCCCTTTGCGGCGCCGGTGCTGTTCCGAAAGAAAAAGGATGGGGGTTTACGACTGTGCACTGACTACCGGGGGCTGAATGCGGTCTCCACTACCAACGCTTACCCCCTCCCGTTAATAAAGGACCTCTTAGCGGAAGCTGCTAAGGGGAAGATTTTTACCAAGTTGGATTTACGGGATGCCTATTTCAGGGTGCGCATCAGGGAAGGGGATGAATCCAAGACTGCCTTTAATACCCCCTTGGGGCAATTTGAATATCTAGTGATGCCGTTCGGCTTAAGTGGCGCGCCCGGGGTCTTTATGAGTTTAATCAACGAAGTGTTGCACAAGCACCTATTTAAGGGCGTGTTATGTTACATAGATGATATCTTGATCTATTCTACTGATAAGGAGGCACATGTGACTTTGGTCAGGGAAGTCCTCGCCACCTTACTGAAAAACCAGCTGTATGTGAAACTGTCTAAGTGTGAGTTCCACCGTGAGTCCGTAGACTTCCTGGGCTACCGCATCTCTCAGAAGGGTTTGGAAATGGACCCGGGGAAGGTGGAGGCTGTGGTGCAATGGGAGGCTCCGCGAACGAGAAAGCAATTGCAGAGCCTCTTAGGATTTTGTAATTTTTACCGAACCTTCATCAAGGACTTTGCTAAAGTCACTCTCCCCTTAACGGATTTGTTAAAGACAAAGGGGAGAGGGCCCGAGGCTGGGAAGCCAGGAGAAAAGTTAGCTTGGAACGGGGAGTGTCAGAGGGCGTTTGAGACTTTAAAGACTCTTTTTACTTCAGAGCCCATCCTAGCGCACCCTGATGAAACCAAGGAATTTATAATCCATGTAGACGCGTCTGATGTAGCCATGGGGGGGGCCATATTACAAAGTGGCCCGGAAGGGAAATTGCACCCGCTGGCTTATATTTCGAAAAAGTTTAATGAAACAGAAAGGAATTGGTCGGTTTGGGACAAAGAAGCCGCAGCCATTAGGTTAGCGCTCACTACGTGGCGGCATTGGTTGGAGGGTGCGCAGACTCCGTTCGAAATATGGACTGATCATAAGAATCTGGAGGCGCTGCGCACTCAGCGGTCCCTCAACGCCAAGCAGCTACGATGGGCCGATTTCTTTTCTAAGTTTACCTTTGTGCTTAAACATTTTCCTGGGAAAGCTAACTCCTTGGCAGACGCGTTGTCCAGGTTGCCCCAACATGAAAGTGTCAAGGAAGAGGTGTTTGACTCCATGTTCTCCCCCCAACAGTTAGGAGGGGCAGTGGTCACCCGGAGCCAAGCTAAAAAGGCCCAGTTGGACATTGGGAAATGTGATTGGGGGGGGGATTATGCTCCTGAAGAGATAGAGGAATTGGAAGCGTTGGAAGAATGTTCTAAGAGAGAGGATCAATGTTGGCTGCATGGAGACAAACTCGTGGTGCCGAAGGCCAAACGCAAGGAAATATTGTTAACCTGCCACTCTTCCAAGCTAGCCGGGCACTTTGGTTTCCTAAAAACTCTTAATTTGATCCAGCGTCAATTCTGGTGGCCGCGCATGCGCCGAGACGTCTCCGATTTCGTCTCGGCTTGCCAGACCTGTTTAATGTGCAAAAAGCGGGGGGGGAAAGTTCCGGGATTGTTGCACCCCCTACCCACCCCGTCAAGACCCTGGGAAGCTATAGCCATGGACTTTATCACCAATTTACCCCCCTCTAAGGGAAAAACTGTTATTTGGGTGGTGGTAGACACATTTTCGAAGCAAGCGCATTTCACCCCTTTCAAGCAATTGCCCACCGCCAAAGGGATGGCCAAAGCTTTTTTCAATCACGTGATTAAATTACACGCTTTTCCGAAGAGAGTGGTATCCGACCGCGGTAGTCAGTTCGTTGCCAACTTCTGGCGGGAGCTCCTGAAAATGATGGACATAGAACCCGCCCTAAGCTCGGGTTACCACCCAGAGACCGATGGCCAATCCGAACGAACTAATCAAATTTTGGAGCAATTCCTGAGATGTTACACTAATTATCACCAAGATAACTGGGTGGAATTGCTGCCATTTGCAGAATATAGTTACAACAATGCAGTGCACTCTTCCACGGGAGTCTCCCCTTTCATGGCAGTGGGGGGTTTCGAGGGGAAACCATTGCCTACTATTGAAGATGTCCCCCAAGCTCCCCCCTCGGATTTTAAAAGGTGGTGGTCCAGTCTCCAGGACTCATGGCCTCTAATAGGCAAAGCATTGGACCATGCCAAAGAGGATTACAAAAAATATGCTGATCGCGGGCGAGCACCAGAATGGGACCTTCAACCCGGGGACTCTGTCTATCTTTCGACTAAAAATATCCATGGGTTGCAGCCCAGCAGAAAGCTAGGATGGAAATATGTTGGACCCTATAAAGTACTACGCAAAATATCTGATGTGTCTTTTGAACTAGAACTGCCTAAATCACTGAGTTCTGTGCACCCTGTGTTTCATTTCAGCCTGTTGAAGAAAGATCCTGGGCCGAATGCTTGGCATCCAGCTCCTCCAGTTCCTCCTACCTGATGAAGGAGGGGGGCCCTCACTTCGAAATAACTGAAATCCTTGATTCCAAGATGCGAAGAGGCCGATTATATTACTTAGTTAGATGGCTAGATTTCGGCCCGGAACACAATGAATGGATTCGCTCAGAACATGTTCATGCTCCTAAACTAACCAAACTGTTTCATAAAATGTTCCCTGATAAAGCTAGGTGAAGAGAATTATGAGGAGGGCAGGGTGTCAGAATCTGACAATTCAGCCAATGTATTCTTGCATGCATGTCTTTAACTATCCTATGTATCTATAGTGTGTAACCGTAATGTATTATTCCTGTCTTGGTCGGGAGGGTGACAACCATGATTTGCGAGAACAAGGAGGCCTCACATCCCTGCCTCCGCATTCCAGCTGCCCCGGCAGTAACTTCAAGGGGAGGATGCTTCTCATCTCTTATCTAATGCAAAAGAACCTTGGAGCCATGAATTGTTATGTGAACTCGCAACATCTGAGGGGTCGGGTTTGAGAAGGGAAATTTACTGCTTAACACCTCACTTTTTTCCTGTGAGAACCAAACGGTCAAGACACCTTTTAGCCCGCCAATTTTCCCTTAAGGGGATTGGCTATCTATGGGTAATTCGAATTCCTTGGAATGGTATAATAGACCCGCTTGTATTATTTGTCTCATCTCTGACAATAATCCGAGATGCTGTACTAATGTAGGAATAGGTAATAAAGAACTGTGGTTAACCAACCAAGATCTGATCCTTGACTACTTTGAGCAGAACTCTCACACTTCTATACAGCTAGAGGAAAAAGGTGCTCCATACTGCCACTCAGTGGGATTCCTCGGAAGTAACACAGAAAATCATTTTGTATAACAAACTATTACAATTTAAATCCAATGTAATTCTTGTATAGTATTCATTGATTACTCTTCTGTGATCTCTTGGTTAGACAACAGTGAAATTTCTAGGTTTTACAAAGTCATATCAATACAGTGTCAGTTATCACTCCTTGTACAACCAACTTCAATATCTGATGAATGTATCTTTTGCATTCAATGTAACTGCTCTTACAGTTGCTATATCATACTTTTATATGGTTGAGTACATATACAATGAAATGTAGCCACCTTCTATACAACTATAGTAAAAAGCTGCTCCATACTGCCACTCAGTGGGATTCCTCGGGAGTAACGCAGAAAGTCATTTTGTGTAACAAACTATTACAATATACAATTTATTGTATAGTATTCATTGATTACTCTTTTCAGTGATCTGTTGGTTATAGGATAGTGATATTTCTAGGTTTTACAGAGTGAAATCAGTAGAGTGTCAGTTATCACTCCTTGTACAACCAACTTCAAAATCTGATGAATGTATCTCTGGGATTCAATGTAATTGCTCTTACAGTTGATATATCATGCTTTTACATGATTGAGTACATATACAAAGAAATGAAGCCACCTTCGAAACAACTATAGTAAAAAGGTGCTCCATACTGCCACTCAGTGGGATTCCTCGGGAGTAACACAGAAAATAATATTGTGTAACAAACTATTACAATTTACAATCCAATGTATTTCTTGTATAGTATTCATTGATTACTCTTCTGCGATCTCTTGGTTAGACAACTGTGAAATTTCTACGTTTTACAAAGTGATATCAATACAGTGTCAGTTATCACTCCTTGTACAACCAACTTCAATATCTGATGAATGTATCTTTTGCATTCAATGTAACTGCTCTTACAGTTTCTATATCATGCTTTTATATGGTTGAGTACATATACAATGAAATGAAGCCACCTTCTATACAACTATAGTAAAAAGGTGCTCCATACTGCCACTCAGTGGGATTCCTCGGGAGTAACGCAGAAAGTCATTTTGTGTAACAAACTATTACAATATACAATTTCTTGAATAGTATTCATTCATTACTCTTTTCAATGATGTGATGGTTCCAGGATAGTGATATTTCTAGGTTTTACAAAGTGATATCAGTACAGTGTCAGTTATCACTCCTTGTACAACCGACTTCAAAATCTGATGAATGTATCTCTGGCATTCAATGTAATTGCTCTTACAGTTGATATATCATGCTTTTACATGATTGAGTACATATACAATGAAATGAAGCCACCTTCTACACAGCTAGAGGAAAAAGGTGCTCCATACTGCCACTCAGTGGGATTCCTCGGGAGTAACACAGAAAATCATTTTGTATAACAAACTATTACAATTTAAATCCAATGTAATTCTTGTATAGTATTAATTGATTACTCTTCTGTAATCTCTTGGTTAGACAACAGTGAAATTTCTAGGTTTTACAAAGTCATATCAATACAGTGTCAGTTATCACTCCTTGTACAACCAACTTCAAAATCTGATGAATGTATCTCTTGCATTCAATGTAACTGCTCTTACAGTTGCTATATCATACTTTTATATGGTTGTGTACATATAGAATGAAATGTAGCCACCTTCTATACAACTATAGTAAAAAGGTGCTCCATACTGCCACTCAGTGGGATTCCTCGGGAGTAGCGCAGGAAGTCATTTTGTGTAACAAACTATTACAATATACAATTTCTTGTATAGTATTCATTGATTACTCTTTTCATTGATCTGTTGGTTACAGGATTGTGATATTTCTAGCTTTCACAAAGTGATATCCGTGCAGTGTCAGTTATCACTCATTGTACAACCAGCTTCACAATCTGATGAATGTATGTCTTGCATTCAATGTAATTGCTCTTACAGTTGATATAACATGCTGTTACATGATTGAGTACATATACAATGAAATGAAGCCAACTGCTATACAACTATAGTAAAAAGGTGCTCCATACTGCCACTCAGTGGGATTCCTCGGGAGTAACACAGAAAGTCATTTTGTGTAACAAACTATTACAATATACAATTTCTTGTATAGTATTCATTGATTACTCTTTTCCATGATCTGTTAGTTACAGGATAGTGATATTTCTGGGTTTTACAAAGTGTTATCAGTACAGTGTCAGTTATCACTCCTTGTACAACCAACTTCAAAATCTGATGAATGTATCTCTGGGATTCAATGTAATTGCTCTTACAGTTGATATATCATGCTTTTACATAATTGAGTACATATACAATGAAATGAAGCCACCTTCTATACAACTATAGTAAAAAGGTGCTGCATACTGCCACTCAGTGGGATTCCTCGGGAGTAACACAGAAAATAATTTTGTGTAACAAACTATTACAATTTACAATCCAATGTATTTCTTGTATAGTATTCATTGATTACTCTTCTGCGATCTCTTGGTTAGACAACAGTGAAATTTCTAGGTTTTACAAAGTGATATCAATACAGTGTCAGTTATCACTCCTTGTACAACCAACTTCAATATCTGATGAATTTATCTCTTGCATTCAATGTAACTGCTCTTACAGTTGCTATATCATGCTTTTATATGGTTGAGTACATATACAATGAAATGAAGTCACCTTCTATACAACTATAGTAAAAAGGTGCTCCATACTGCCACTCAGGGGGATTCCTCGGGAGTAACGCAGAAAGTCATTTTGTGTAACAAACTATTACAATATACAATTTCTTGAATAGTATTCATTGATTACTCTTTTCAATGATCTGTTGGTTCCAGGATAGTGATATTTCTAGGTTTTACAAAGTGATATCAGTACAGTGTCAGTTATCACTCCTTGTACAACCAACTTCAATATCTGATGAATTTATCTCTTGCATACAATGTAACTGCTCTTACAGTTGCTATATCATGCTTTTATATGGTTGAGTACATATACAATGAAATGAAGCCACCTTCTATACAACTATAGTAAAAAGGTGCTCCATACTGCCACTCAGTGGGATTCCTCGGGAGTAACGCAGAAAGTCATTTTGTGTAACAAACTATTACAATATACAATTTCTTGAATAGTATTAATTCATTACTCTTTTTAATGATGTGATGGTTCCAGGATAGTGATATTTCTAGGTTTTACAAAGTGATATCAGTACAGTGTCAGTTATCACTCCTTGTACAACCGACTTCAAAATCTGATGAATGTATCTCTGGCATTCAATGTAATTGCTCTTACAGTTGATATATCATGCTTTTACATGATTGAGTACATATACAATGAAATGTAGCTACCTTCTATGCAACTATAGTAAAAAGGTGCTCCATAATGCCACTCAGTGGGATTCCTCGGGAGTAGCGCAGAAAGTCATTTTGTGTAACAAACTATTACAATATACAATTTCTTTTATAGTATTCATTGATTACACTTTTCAGTGATCTGTTGGTTACAGGGTAGTGATATTTCTAGTTTTTACAAAGTGATATCAGTACAGTGGCAGTTATCACTCCTTGTACAACCAACTTCAAAATCTGATGAATGTATCTCTTGCATTCAATGTAATTTCTCTTACAGTTGATATGTCATGCTTTTACATGATTGAATACATATACAATGAAATGAAGCCAACATCTATACAACTATAGTAAAAAGGTGCTCCATACTGCCACTCAGTGGGATTCCTCGGGAGTAACGCAGAAAGTCATTTTGTGTAACAAACTATTACAATATACAATTTCTTGAATAGTATTCATTGATTACTCTTTTCAATGATCTGTTGGTTCCAGGATAGTGATATTTCTAGGTTTTACAAAGTGATATCAGTACAGTGTCAGTTATCACTCCTTGTACAATCGACTTCGAATCTGATGAATGTATGTCTTGCATTTAATGTAATTGCTCTTACAGTTGATATATCATGCTTTTACATAATTGAGTACAAATACAATGAAATGAAGCCACCTTCTATACAGCTAGAGGAAAAAGGTGCTACGTACTGCCACTCAGTGGGATTCCTCGGGAGTAACACAGAAAATCATTTTGTATAACAAAGTATTACAATTTTAATCCAATGTAATTCTTGTATAGTATTCATTGATTACTCTTCTGTGATCTCTTGGTTAGACAACAGTGAAATTTCTAGGTTTTACAAAGTCATATCAATACAGTGTCAGTTATCACTCCTTGTACAACCAACTTCAAAATCTGATGAATGTATCTCTTGCATTCAATGTAACTGCTCTTACAGTTGCTATATCATACTTTTATATGGTTGAGTACATATACAATGAAATGTAGCCACCTTCTATACAACTTTAGTAAAAAGGAGCTCCATACTGCCATTCAGTGGGATTCCTCGGGAGTAGCGCAGAAAGTCATTTCGTGTAACAAACTATTACAATATACAATTTCTTGTATAGTATTCATTGATTACTCTTTTCATTGATCTGTTGGTTACAGGATTGTGATATTTCTAGCTTTTACAAAGTGATATCAGTGCAGTGTCAGTTATCACTCCTTGTACAAGCAGCTTCACAATCTGATGAATGTATGTCTTGCATTTAATGTAATTGCTCTTACAGTTGATATAACATGCTGTTTCATGATTGAGTACATATACAATGAAATGAAGCCAACTGCTATACAACTATAGTAAAAAGGTGCTCCATACTGCCACTCAGTGGGATTCCTCGGGAGTAACACAGAAAATAATTTTGTGTAACAAACTATTACAATTTACAATCCAATGTATTTCTTGTATAGTATTCATTGATTACTCTTCTGCGATCTCTTGGTTAGACAACAGTGAAATTTCTAGGTTTTACAAAGTGATATCAATACAGTGTCAGTTATCACTCCTTGTAAAACCAACTTCAATATCTGATGAATTTATCTCTTGCATTCAATGTAACTGCTCTTACAGTTGCTATATCATGCTTTTATATGGTTGAGTACATATACAATGAAATGAAGCCACCTTCTATACAACTATAGTAAAAAGGTGCTCCATACTGCCACTCAGTGGGATTCCTCGGGAGTAACGCAGAAAGTCATTTTGTGTAACAAACTATTACAATATACAATTTCTTGAATAGTATTCATTGATTACTCTTTTCAGTGATCTGTTGGTTACAGGGTAGTGATATTTCTAGTTTTTACAAAGTGATATTAGTACAGTGTCAGTTATCACTCCTTGTACAACCAACTTCAAAATCTGATGAATGTATCTCTGGCATTCAATGTAATTGCTCTTACAGTTGATATGTCATGCTTTTACATGATTGAATACATATACAATGAAATGAAGCCAACTTCTATACAACTATAGTAAAAAGGTGCTCCATACTGCCACTCAGTGGGATTCCTCGGGAGTAACGCAGAAAGTCATTTTGTGCAACAAACTATTACAATATACAATTTCTTGAATAGTATTCATTGATTACTCTTTTCAATGATCTGTTGGTTCCAGGATAGTGATATTTCTAGGTTTTACAAAGTGATATCAGTACAGTGTCAGTTATCACTCCTTGTACAATCGACTTCAAATCTGATGAATGTATGTCTTGCATTCAATGTAATTGCTCTTACAGTTGCTATATCATGCTTTTACATAATTGAGTGCATATACAATGAAATGAAGCCACCTTCTATACAGCTAGAGGAAAAAGGTGCTCCATACTGCCACTCAGTGGTATTCCTCGGGAGTAACACAGAAAATCATTTTGTATAACAAACTATTACAATTTAAATCCAATGTAATTCTTGCATAGTATTCATTGATTACTCTTCTGTGATCTCTTCCTTAGACAACAGTGAAATTTCTAGGTTTTACAAAGTCATATCAATACAGTGTCAGTTATCACTCCTTGTACAACCAACTTCAAAATCTGATGAATGTATCTCTTGCATTCAATGTAACTGCTCTTACAGTTGCTATATCATACTTTTATATGGTTGAGTACATATACAATGAAATGTAGCCACCTTCTATACAACTATAGTAAAAAGCTGCTCCTTACTGCCACTCAGTGGGATTCCTCGGGAGTAACGCAGAAAGTCATTTTGTGTAACAAACTATTATAATATACAATTTCTTGTATAGTATTCATTGATTACTCTTTTCAGTGATCTGTTGGTTATAGGATAATGATATTTCTAGGTTTTACAAAGTGATATCAGTACAGTGTCAGTTATCACTCCTTGTACAACCAACTTCAAAATCTGATGAATGTATCTCTGGGATTCAATGTAATTGCTCTTACAGTTGATATATCATGCTTTTACATGATTGAGTACATATACAAAGAAATGAAGCCACCTTCGAAACAACTATAGTAAAAAGGTGCTCCATACTGCCACTCAGTGGGATTCCTCGGGAGTAACGCAGAAAGTCATTTTGTGTAAGAAACTATTACAATATACAATTTCTTGTATAGTATTCATTGATTACTCTTTTCCATGATCTGTTAGATACAGGATAGTGATATTTCTGGGTTTTACAAAGTGATATCAGTACAGTGTCAGTTATCACTCCTTGTACAATCAACTTCAAAATCTGATGATTGTATCTCTGGGATTCAATGTAATTGCTCTTACACTTGATATATCATGGTTTTACATGATTGAGTACATATACAAAGAAATGAAGCCACCTTCTATACAACTATAGTAAAAAGGTGCTCCATACTGCCACTCAGTGGGATTCCTCGGGAGAAACACAGAAAATAATTTTGTGTAACAAACTATTACAATTTACAATCCAATGTATTTCTTGTATAGTATTAATTGATTACCCTTCTGCGATCTCTTCGTTAGACAACAGTGAAATTTCTACGTTTTACAAAGTGATATCAATACAGTGTCAGTTATCACTCCTTGTACAACCAACTTCAATATCTGATGAATTTATCTCTTGCATTCAATGTAACTGCTCTTACAGTTGCTATATCATGCTTTTATATGGTTGAGTACATATACAAAGGAAATGAAGCCACCTTCTATACAACTATAGTAAAAAGGTGCTCCATACTGCCACTCAGTGGGATTCCTCGGGAGTAACGCAGAAAGTCATTTTGTATAACAAACTATTACAATATACAATTTCTTGAATAGTATTCATTCATTACTCTTTTCAATGATGTGATGGTTGCAGGATAGTGATATTTCTAGATTTTACAAAGTGATATCAGTACAGTGTCAGTTATCACTCCTTCTACAACCAACTCCAAAATCTGATGAATGTATCTCTGGCATTCAATGTAATTGCTCTTACAGTTGATATATCATGCTTTTACATGATTGAGTACATATACAATGAAATGAAGCCACCTTCTATACAACTATAGTAAAAAGGTTCTCCATACTGCCACTCAGTGGGATTCCTCAGGAGTAACGCAGAAAGTCATTTTGTGTAACAAACTATTACAATATTCAATTTATTGAATAGTATTCATTGATTACTCTTTTCAGTGATCAGTTGGTTACAGGGTAGTGATATTTCAAGTTTTTACAAAGTGATATTAGTACAGTGTCAGTTATCACTCCTTGTACAACCAACTTCAAAATCTGATGAATGTATCTCTTGCATTCAATGTAATTGCTCTTACAGTTGATATGTCATGCTTTTACATGATTGAATACATATACAATGAAATGAAGCCAACTTCTATACAACTATAGTAAAAAGGTGCTCCATACTGCAACTCAGTGGGATTCCTCGGGAGTAACGCAGAAAGTCATTTTGTGTAACAAACTATTACAATATACAATTTCTTGAATAGTATTCATTGATTACTCTTTTCAATGATCTGTTGGTTCCAGGATAGTGATATTTCTAGGTTTTACAAAGTGATATCAGTACAGTGTCAGTTATCAATCCTTGCACAATCGACTTCAAATCTGATGAATTTATCTCTTGCATTCAATGTAACTGCTCTTACAGTTGCTATATCATGCTTTTATATGGTTGAGTACATATACTATGAAATGAAGCCACCTTCTATACAACTATAGTAAAAAGGTGCTCCATACTGCCACTCAGTGGGATTCCTCGGGAGTAACGCAGAAAGTCATTTTGTATAACAAACTATTACAATTTACAATTTCTTGAATAGTATTCATTCATTACTCTTTTCAATGATGTGATTTTTGCAGGATAGTGATATTTCTAGGTTTTACAAAGTGATATCAGTACAGTATCAGTTATCACTCCTTGTACAACCGACTTCAAAATCTGATGAATGTATCTCTGGCATTCAATGTAATTGCTCTTACAGTAGATATATCATGCTTTTACATGATTGAGTACATATACAATGAAATGAAGCCACCTTCTATACAACTATAGTAAAAAGGTTCTCCATACTGCCACTCAGTGGGATTCCTCGGGAGTAACGCAGAAAGTCATTTTGTGTAACAAACTATTACAATATACAATTTCTTTTATAGTATTCATTGATTACTCTATTCAGTGATCTGTTGGTTACAGGGTAGTGATATTTCTAGATTTTACAAAGTGATATCAGTATAGTGTCAGTTATCACTCCTTCTACAACCAACTCCAAAATCTGATGAATGTATCTCTTCAATTCAATGTAATTGCTCTTACAGTTGATATGACATGCTTTTACATGATTGAATACATATACAATGAAATGAAGCCAACTTCTATACAACTATAGTAAAAAGGTGCTCCATACTGCCACTCAGTGGGATTCCTCGGGAGTAACGCAGAAAGTCATTTTGTGTAACAAACTATTACAATATACAATTTCTTGAATAGTATTCATTGATTACTCTTTTCCATGATCTGTTAGTTACAGGATAGTGATATTTCTGGGTTTTACAAAGTGATATCAGTACAGTGTCAGTTATCACTCCTTGTACAACCGACTTCAAAATCTGATGAATGTATCTCTGGGATTCAATGTAATTGCTCTTACAGTTGATATATCATGCTTTCACATAATTGAGTACATATACAATGAAATGAAGCCACCTTCTATACAACTATAGTAAAAAGGTGCTCCATACTGCCACTCAGTGGGATTCCTCGGGAGTAACACAGAAAATAATTTTGTGTAACAAACTATTACAATTTACAATCCAATGTATTTCTTGTATAGTATTCATTGATTACTCTTCTGTGATCTCTTGGTTAGACAACAGTGTAATTTCTAGGTTTTACAAAGTGATATCAATACAGTGTCAGTTATCATTCCTTGTACAACCAACTTCAATATCTGATGAATTTATCTCTTGCATTCAATGTAACTGCTCTTACAGTTGCTATATCATGCTTTTATATGGTTGAGTACATATACAATGAAATGAAGCCACCTTCTATACAACTATAGTAAAAAGGTTCTCCATACTGCCACTCAGTGGGATTCCTCGGGAGTAACGCAGAAAGTCATTTTGTGTAACAAACTATTACAATATACAATTTCTTTTATAGTATTCATTGATTACTCTTTTCAGTGATCTGTTGGTTACAGGGTACTGATATTTCTAGTTTTTACAAAGTGATATTAGTACAGTGGCAGTTATCACTCCTTGTACAACCAACTTCAAAATCTGATGAATGTATCTCTTGCATTCAATGTAATTGCTCTTACAGTTGATATGTCATGCTTTTACATGATTGAATACATATACAATGAAATGAAGCCAACTTCTATACAACTATAGTAAAAAGGTGCTCCATACTGCCACTCAGTGGGATTCCTCGGGAGTAACGCAGAAAGTCATTTTGTGTAACAAACTATTACAATATACAATTTCTTGTATAGTATTCATTGATTACTCTTTTCAATGATGTGATGGTTCCAGGATAGTGATATTTCTAGTTTTTACAAAGTGATATTAGTACAGTGGCAGTTATCACTCCTTGTACAACCAACTTCAAAATCTGATGAATGTATCTCTTGCATTCAATGTAATTGCTCTTACAGTTGCTATATCATGCTTTTACATAATTGAGTGCATATAAAATGAAATGAAGCCACTTTCTATATAGCTAGAGGAAAAAGGTGCTCCATACTGCCACTCAGTGGGATTCCTCGGGAGTAACACAGAAAATCATTTTGTATAACAAACTATTACAATTTAAATCCAATGTAATTCTTGTATAGTATTCATTGATTACTCTTCTGTGATCTCTTGGTTAGACAACAGTGAAATTTCTAGGTTTTACAAAGTCATATCAATACAGTGTCACTTATCACTCCTTGTACAACAAACTTCAAAATCTGATGAATGTATCTCTTGCATTCAATGTAACTGCTCTTACAGTTGCTATATCATACTTTTATATGGTTGAGTACATATACAATGAAATGTAGCCACCTTCTATACAACTATAGTAAAAAGGTGCTCCATACTGCCACTCAGTGGGATTCCTCGGGAGTAACGCAGAAAGTCATTTTGTGTAACAAACTATTACAATATACAATTTCTTGTATAGTATTCATTGATTACTCTTTTCAATGATGTGATGGTTCCAGGATAGTGATATTTCTAGGTTTTACAAAGTGATATCAGTACAGTGTCAGTTATCACTCCTTGTACAACCGACTTCAAAATCTGATGAATGTATCTCTGGCATTCAATGTAATTGCTCTTACAGTTGATATATCATGCTTTTACATGATTGAGTACATATACAATGAAATGAAGCCACCTTCTATACAACTATAGTAAAAAGGTTCTCCATACTGCCACTCAGTGGGATTCCTCGGGAGTAACGCAGAAAGTCATTTTGTGTAACAAACTATTACAATATACAATTTCTTTTATAGTATTCATTGATTACTCTTTTCAGTGATCTGTTGGTTCCAGGATAGTGATATTTCTAGGTTTTACAAAGTTATATCAGTACAGTGTCAGTTATCACTCCTTGTACAATCGACTTCGAATCTGATGAATGTATGTCTTGCATTTAATGTAATTGCTCTTACAGTTGATATATCATGCTTCTACATAATTGAGTACATATACAATGAAATGAAGCCACCTTCTATACAGCTAGAGGAAAAAGGTGCTCCATACTGCCACTCAGTGGGATTCCTCGGGAGTAACACAGAAAATCATTTTGTATAACAAACTATTACAATTTAAATCCAATGTAATTCTTGTATAGTATTCATTGATTACTCTTCTGTGATCTCTTGGTTAGACAACAGTGAAATTTCTAGGTTTTACAAAGTCATATCAATACAGTGTCAGTTATCACTCCTTGTACAACCAACTTCAAAATCTGATGAATGTATCTCTTGCATTCAATGTAACTGCTCTTACAGTTGCTATATCATACTTTTATATGGTTGAGTACATATAGAATGAAATGTAGCCACCTTCTATACAACTATAGTAAAAAGGTGCTCCATACTGCCACTCAGTGGGATTCCTCGAGAGTAACGCAGAAAGTCATTTTGTGTAACAAACTATTACAATATACAATTTCTTGTATAGTATTCATTGATTACTCTTTTCATTGATCTGTTGGTTACAGGATTGTGATATTTCTAGCTTTTACAAAGTGATATCAGTGCAGTGTCAGTTATCACTCCTTGTACAACCAGCTTCACAATCTGATGAATGTATGTCTTGCATTCAATGTAATTGCTCTTACAGTTGATATAACATGCTGTTACATGATTGAGTACATATACAATGAAATGAAGCCAACTGCTATACAACTATAGTAAAAAGGTGCTCCATACTGCCACTCAGTGGGATTCCTCGGGAGTAACGCAGAAAGTCATTTTGTGTAACAAACTATTACAATATACAATTTCTTGTATAGTATTCATTGATTACTCTTTTCCATGATCTGTTAGTTACAGGATAGTGATATTTCTGGGTTTTACAAAGTGATATCAGTACAGTGTCAGTTATCACTCCTTGTACAACCAACTTCAAAATCTGATAAATGTATCTCTGGCATTCAATGTAATTGCTCTTACACTTGATATATCATGGTTTTACATGATTGAGTACATATACAATGAAATGAAGCCACTTTCTATACAACTATAGTAAAAAGGTGCTCCATACTGCCACTCAGTGGGATTCCTCGGGAGTAACGCAGAAAGTCATTTTGTGTAACAAACTATTACAATATACAATTTCTTGAATAGTATTCATTGATTACTCTTTTCAGTGATCTGTTGGTTACAGGGTAGTGATATTTCTAGTTTTTACAAAGTGATATTAGTACAGTGTCAGTTATCACTCCTTGTACAACCACCTTGAAAATCTGATGAATGTATCTCTTGCATTCAATGTAATTGCTCTTACAGTTGATATGTCATGCTTTTACATGATTGAATACATATACAATGAAATGAAGCCAACTTCTATACAACTATAGTAAAAAGGTGCTCCATACTGCCACTCAGTGGGATTCCTCGGGAGTAACGCAGAAAGTCATTTTGTGTAACAAACTATTACAATATACAATTTCTTGAATAGTATTCATTGATTACTCTTTTCAATGATCTGTTGGTTCCAGGATAGTGATATTTCTAGGTTTTACAAAGTGATATCAGTACAGTGTCAGTTATCACTCCTTGTACAACCAACTTCAAAATCTGATGAATGTATCTCTGGGATTCAATGTAATTGCTCTTACAGTTGATATATCATGCTTTTACATGATTGAGTACATATACAAAGAAATGAAGCCACCTTCGAAACAACTATAGTAAAAAGGTGCTCCATACTGCCACTCAGTGGGATTCCTCGGGAGTAACGCAGGAAGTCATTTTGTGCAACAAACTATTACAATATACACTTTCTTGTATAGTATTCATTGATTACTCTTTTCCATGATCTGTTAGTTACAGGATAGTGATATTTCTGGGTTTTACAAAGTGATATCAGTACAGTGTCAGTTATCACTCCTTGTACAATCAACTTCAAAATCTGATGAATGTATCTCTGGGATTCAATGTAATTGCTCTTACACTTGATATATCATGGTTTTACATGATTGAGTACATATACAAAGAAATGAAGCCACCTTCTATACAACTATAGTAAAAAGGTGCTCCATACTGCCACTCAGTGGGATTCTTTGGGAGTAACACAGAAAATAATTTTGTGTAACAAACTATTACAATTTACAATCGAATGTATTTCTTGTATAGTATTCATTGATTACTCTTCTGCGATCTCTTGGTTAGACAACAGTGACATTTCTACGTTTTACAAAGTGATATCAATACAGTGTCAGTTATCACTCCTTCTACAACCGACTTCAAAATCTGATGAATGTATCTCTGGCATTCAATGTAATTGCTCTTACAGTTGATATATCATGCTTTTACATGATTGAGTACATATCAAATGAAATGAAGCCACCTTCTATACAACTATAGTAAAAAGGTTCTCCATACTGCCACTCAGTGGGATTCCTCGGGAGTAACGCAGAAAGTCCTTTTGTGTAACAAACTATTACAATATACAATTTCTTTTATAGTATTCATTGATTACTCTTTTCAATGATGTGATGGTTCCAGGATAGTGATATTTCTAGGTTTTACAAAGTGATATCAGTACAGTGTCAGTTATCACTCCTTGTACAACCGACTTCAAAATCTGATGAATGTATCTCTGGCATTCAATGTAATTGCTCTTACAGTTGATATATCATGCTTTTACATGATTGAGTACATATACAATGAAATGAAGCCACCTTCTATACAACTATAGTAAAAAGGTTCTCCATACTGCCACTCAGTGGGATTCCTCGGGAGTAACGCAGAAAGTCATTTTGTGTAACAAACTATTACAATATACAATTTCTTTTATAGTATTCATTGATTACTCTTTTCAGTGATCTGTTGGTTCCAGGATAGTGATATTTCTAGGTTTTACAAAGTTATATCAGTACAGTGTCAGTTATCACTCCTTGTACAATCGACTTCGAATCTGATGAATGTATGTCTTGCATTTAATGTAATTGCTCTTACAGTTGATATATCATGCTTCTACATAATTGAGTACATATACAATGAAATGAAGCCACCTTCTATACAGCTAGAGGAAAAAGGTGCTCCATACTGCCACTCAGTGGGATTCCTCGGGAGTAACACAGAAAATCATTTTGTATAACAAACTATTACAATTTAAATCCAATGTAATTCTTGTATAGTATTCATTGATTACTCTTCTGTGATCTCTTGGTTAGACAACAGTGAAATTTCTAGGTTTTACAAAGTCATATCAATACATTGTCAGTTATCACTCCTTGTACAACCAACTTCAAAATCTGATGAATGTATCTCTTGCATTCAATGTAACTGCTCTTACAGTTGCTATATCATACTTTTACATGGTTGAGTACATATAGAATGAAATGTAGCCACCTTCTATACAACTATAGTAAAAAGGTGCTCCATACTGCCACTCAGTGGGATTCCTCGAGAGTAACGCAGAAAGTCATTTTGTGTAACAAACTATTACAATATACAATTTCTTGTATAGTATTCATTGATTACTCTTTTCATTGATCTGTTGGTTACAGGATTGTGATATTTCTAGCTTTTACAAAGTGATATCAGTGCAGTGTCAGTTATCACTCCTTGTACAACCAGCTTCACAATCTGATGAATGTATGTCTTGCATTCAATGTAATTGCTCTTACAGTTGATATAACATGCTGTTACATGATTGAGTACATATACAATGAAATGAAGCCAACTGCTATACAACTATAGTAAAAAGGTGCTCCATACTGCCACTCAGTGGGATTCCTCGGGAGTAACGCAGAAAGTCATTTTGTGTAACAAACTATTACAATATACAATTTCTTGTATAGTATTCATTGATTACTCTTTTCCATGATCTGTTAGTTACAGGATAGTGATATTTCTGGGTTTTACAAAGTGATATCAGTACAGTGTCAGTTGTCACTCCTTGTACAACCAACTTCAAAATCTGATGAATGTATCTCTGGCATTCAATGTAATTGCTCTTACACTTGATATATCATGGTTTTACATGATTGAGTACATATACAATGAAATGAAGCCACCTTCTATACAACTATAGTAAAAAGGTGCTCCATACTGCCACTCAGTGGGATTCCTCGGGAGTAACACAGAAAATAATTTTGTGTAACAAACTGTTACAATTTACAATCCAATGTATTTCTTGTATAGTATTCATTGATTACTCTTCTGCGATCTCTTGGTTAGACAACAGTGAAATTTCTAGGTTTTACAAAGTGATATCAATACAGTGTCAGTTATCACTCCTTGTACAACCAACTTCAATATGTGATGAATTTATCTCTTGCATTCAATGTAACTGCTCTTACAGTTGCTATATCATGCTTTTATATGGTTGAGTACATATACAATGAAATGAAGCCACCTTCTATACAACTATAGTAAAAAGGAGCTCCATACTGCCATTCAGTGGGATTCCTCGGGAGTAACGCAGAAAGTCATTTTGTGTAACAAACTATTACAATATACAATTTCTTGAATAGTATTCATTGATTACTCTTTTCAGTGATCTGTTGGTTACAGGGTAGTGATATTTCTAGTTTTTACAAAGTGATATTAGTACACTGTCAGTTATCACTCCTTGTACAACCAACTTGAAAATCTGATGAATGTATCTCTTGCATTCAATGTAATTGCTCTTACAGTTGATATGTCATGCTTTTACATGATTGAATACATATACAATGAAATGAAGCCAACTTCTATACAACTATAGTAAAAAGGTGCTCCATACTGCCACTCAGTGGGATTCCTCGGGAGTAACGCAGAAAGTCATTTTGTGTAACAAACTATTACAATATACAATTTCTTGAATAGTATTCATTGATTACTGTTTTCAATGATCTGTTGGTTCCAGGATAGTGATATTTCTAGGTTTTACAAAGTGATATCAGTACAGTGTCAGTTATCACTCCTTGTACAACCAACTTCAAAATCTGATGAATGTATCTCTGGGATTCAATGTAATTGCTCTTACAGTTGATATATCATGCTTTTACATGATTGAGTACATATACAAAGAAATGAAGCCACCTTCGAAACAACTATAGTAAAAAGGTGCTCCATACTGCCACTCAGTGGGATTCCTCGGGAGTAACGCAGAAAGTCATTTTGTGCAACAAACTATTACAATATACACTTTCTTGTATAGTATTCATTGATTACTCTTTTCCATGATCTGTTAGTTACAGGATAGTGATATTTCTGGGTTTTACAAAGTGATATCAGTACAGTGTCAGTTATCACTCCTTGTACAATCAACTTCAAAATCTGATGAATGTATCTCTGGGATTCAATGTAATTGCTCTTACACTTGATATATCATGGTTTTACATGATTGAGTACATATACAAAGAAATGAAGCCACCTTCTATACAACTATAGTAAAAAGGTGCTCCATACTGCCACTCAGTGGGATTCTTCGGGAGTAACACAGAAAATAATTTTGTGTAACAAACTATTACAATTTACAATCGAATGTATTTCTTGTATAGTATTCATTGATTACTCTTCTGCGATCTCTTGGTTAGACAACAGTGACATTTCTACGTTTTACAAAGTGATATCAATACAGTGTCAGTTATCACTCCTTCTACAACCGACTTCAAAATCTGATGAATGTATCTCTGGCATTCAATGTAATTGCTCTTACAGTTGATATATCATGCTTTTACATGATTGAGTACATATAAAATGAAATGAAGCCACCTTCTATACAACTATAGTAAAAAGGTTCTCCATACTGCCACTCAGTGGGATTCCTCGGGAGTAACGCAGAAAGTCCTTTTGTGTAACAAACTATTACAATATACAATTTCTTTTATAGTATTCATTGATTAATCTTTTCAGTGATCTGTTGGTTACAGGGTAGTGATATTTCTAGTTTTTACAAAGTGATATTAGTACAGTGGCAGTTATCACTCCTTGTACAACCAACTTCAAAATCTGATGAATGTATCTCTTGCATTCAATGTAATTGCTCTTACAGTTGATATGTCATGCTTTTACATGATTGAATACATATACAATGAAATGAAGCCAACTTCTATACAACTATAGTAAAAAGGTCCTCCATACTGCCACTCAGTCGGATTCCTCGGGAGTAACGCAGAAAGTCATTTTGTGTAACAAACTATTACAATATACAATTTCTTGTATAGTATTCATTGATTACTCTTTTCAATGATGTGATGGTTCCAGGATAGTGATATTTCTAGTTTTTACAAAGTGATATTAGTACAGTGGCAGTTATCACTCCTTGTACAACCAACTTCAAAATCTGATGAATGTATCTCTTGCATTCAATGTAATTGCTCTTACAGTTGCTATATCATGCTTTTACATAATTGAGTGCATATACAATGAAATGAAGCCACCTTCTATATAGCTAGAGGAAAAAGGTGCTCCATACTGCCACTCAGTGGGATTCCTCGGGAGTAACACAGAAAATCATTTTGTATAACAAACTATTACAATTTAAATCCAATGTAATTCTTGTATAGTATTCATTGATTACTCTTCTGTGATCTCTTGGTTAGACAACAGTGAAATTTCTAGGTTTTACAAAGTCATATCAATACAGTGTCACTTATCACTCCTTGTACAACAAACTTCAAAATCTGATGAATGTATCTCTTGCATTCAATGTAACTGCTCTTACAGTTGCTATATCATACTTTTATATGGTTGAGTACATATACAATGAAATGTAGCCACCTTCTATACAACTATAGTAAAAAGGTGCTCCATACTGCCACTCAGTGGGATTCCTCGGGAGTAACGCAGAAAGTCATTTTGTGTAACAAACTATTACAATATACAATTTCTTGTATAGTATTCATTGATTACTCTTTTCAATGATGTGATGGTTCCAGGATATTGATATTTCTAGGTTTTACAAAGTGATATCAGTACAGTGTCAGTTATCACTCCTTGTACAACCGACTTCAAAATCTGATGAATGTATCTCTGGCATTCAATGTAATTGCTCTTACACTTGATATATCATGGTTTTACATGATTGAGTACATATACAATGAAATGAAGCCACCTTCTATACAACTATAGTAAAAAGGTGCTCCATACTGCCACTCAGTGGGATTCCTCGGGAGTAACACAGAAAATAATTTTGTGTAACAAACTGTTACAATTTACAATCCAATGTATTTCTTGTATAGTATTCATTGATTACTCTTCTGCGATCTCTTGGTTAGACAACAGTGAAATTTCTAGGTTTTACAAAGTGATATCAATACAGTGTCAGTTATCACTCCTTGTACAACCAACTTCAATATCTGATGAATTTATCTCTTGCATTCAATGTAACTGCTCTTACAGTTGCTATATCATGCTTTTATATGGTTGAGTACATATACAATGAAATGAAGCCACCTTCTATACAACTATAGAAAAAGGAGCTCCATACTGCCACTCAGTGGGATTCCTCGGGAGTAACGCAGAAAGTCATTTTGTGTAACAAACTATTACAATATACAATTTCTTGAATAGTATTCATTGATTACTCTTTTCAGTGATCTGTTGGTTACACGGTAGTGATATTTCTAGTTTTTACAAAGTGATATTAGTACAGTGTCATTTATCACTCCTTGTACAACCAACTTGAAAATCTGATGAATGTATCTCTTGCATTCTATGTAATTGCTCTTACAGTTGATATGTCATGCTTTTACATGATTGAATACATATACAATGAAATGAAGCCAACTTCTATACAACTATAGTAAAAAGGTGCTCCATACTGCCACTCAGTGGGATTCCTCGGGAGTAACGCAGAAAGTCATTTTGTGTAACAAACTATTACAATATACAATTTCTTGAATAGTATTCATTGATTACTCTTTTCAATGATCTGTTGGTTCCAGGATAGTGATATTTCTAGGTTTTACAAAGTGATATCAGTACAGTGTCAGTTATCACTCCTTGTACAACCAACTTCAAAATCTGATGAATGTATCTCTGGGATTCAATGTAATTGCTCTTACAGTTGATATATCATGCTTTTACATGATTGAGTACATATACAAAGAAATGAAGCCACCTTCGAAACAACTATAGTAAAAAGGTGCTCCATACTGCCACTCAGTGGGATTCCTCGGGAGTAACGCAGAAAGTCATTTTGTGCAACAAACTATTACAATATACACTTTCTTGTATAGTATTCATTGATTACTCTTTTCCATGATCTGTTAGTTACAGGATAGTGATATTTCTAGGTTTTACAAAGTGATATCAGTACAGTGTCAGTTATCACTCCTTGTACAACCGACTTCAAAATCTGATGAATGTATCTCTGGCATTCAATGTAATTGCTCTTACACTTGATATATCATGGTTTTACATGATTGAGTACATATACAATGAAATGAAGCCACCTTCTATACAACTATAGTAAAAAGGTGCTCCATACTGCCACTCAGTGGGATTCCTCGGGAGTAACACAGAAAATAATTTTGTGTAACAAACTGTTACATTTTACAATCCAATGTATTTCTTGTATAGGATTCATTGATTACTCTTCTGCGATCTCTTGGTTAGACAACAGTGAAATTTCTAGGTTTTACAAAGTGATATCAATACAGTGTCAGTTATCACTCCTTGTACAACCAACTTCAATATCTGATGAATTTATCTCTTGCATTCAATGTAACTGCTCTTACAGTTGCTATATCATGCTTTTATATGGTTGAGTACATATACAATGAAATGAAGCCACCTTCTATACAACTATAGAAAAAGGAGCTCCATACTGCCACTCAGTGGGATTCCTCGGGAGTAACGCAGAAAGTCATTTTGTGTAACAAACTATTACAATATACAATTTCTTGAATAGTATTCATTGATTACTCTTTTCAGTGATCTGTTGGTTACAGGGTAGTGATATTTCTAGTTTTTACAAAGTGATATTAGTACAGTGTCAGTTATCACTCCTTGTACAACCAACTTGAAAATCTGATGAATGTATCTCTTGCATTCAATGTAATTGCTCTTACAGTTGATGTGTCATGCTTTTACATGATTGAATACATATACAATGAAATGAAGCCAACTTCTATACAACTATAGTAAAAAGGTGCTCCATACTGCCACTCAGTGGGATTCCTCGGGAGTAACGCAGAAAGTCATTTTGTGTAACAAACTATTACAATATACAATTTCTTGAATAGTATTCATTGATTACTCTTTTCAATGATCTGTTGGTTCCAGGATAGTGATATTTCTAGGTTTTACAAAGTGATATCAGTACAGTGTCAGTTATCACTCCTTGTACAACCAACTTCAAAATCTGATGAATGTATCTCTGGGATTCAATGTAATTGCTCTTACAGTTGATATATCATGCTTTTACATGATTGAGTACATATACAAAGAAATGAAGCCACCTTCGAAACAACTATAGTAAAAAGGTGCTCCATACTGCCACTCAGTGGGATTCCTCGGGAGTAACGCAGAAAGTCATTTTGTGCAACAAACTATTACAATATACACTTTCTTGTATAGTATTCATTGATTACTCTTTTCCATGATCTGTTAGTTACAGGATAGTGATATTTCTGGGTTTTACAAAGTGATATCAGTACAGTGTCAGTTATCACTCCTTGTACAATCGACTTCAAAATCTGATGAATGTATCTCTGGGATTCAATGTAATTGCTCTTACACTTGATATATCATGGTTTTACATGATTGAGTACATATACAAAGAAATGAAGCCACCTTCTATACAACTATAGTAAAAAGGTGCTCCATACTGCCACTCAGTGGGATTCTTCGGGAGTAACACAGAAAATAATTTTGTGTAACAAACTATTACAATTTACAATCGAATGTATTTCTTGTATAGTATTCATTGATTACTCTTCTGCGATCTCTTGGTTAGACAACAGTGACATTTCTACGTTTTACAAAGTGATATCAATACAGTGTCAGTTATCACTCCTTGTACAACCAACTTCAATATCTGATGAATTTATCTCTTGCATTCAATGTAACTGCTCTTACAGTTGCTATATCATGCTTTTATATGGTTGAGTACATATACAATGAAATGAAGCCACTTTCTATACAACTATAGTAAAAAGGTGCTCCATACTGCCACTCAGTGGGATTCCTCGGGAGTAACGCAGAAAGTCATTTTGTGTAACAAACTATTACAATATACAATTTCTTGAATAGTATTCATTGATTACTCTTTTCAGTGATCTGTTGGTTACAGGGTAGTGATATTTCTAGTTTTTACAAAGTGATATTAGTACAGTGTCAGTTATCACTCCTTGTACAACCAACTTGAAAATCTGATGAATGTATCTCTTGCATTCAATGTAATTGCTCTTACAGTTGATATGTCATGCTTTTACATGATTGAATACATAAACAATGAAATGAAGCCAACTTCTATACAACTATAGTAAAAAGGTGCTCCATACTGCCACTCAGTGGGATTCCTCGGGAGTAACGCAGAAAGTCATTTTGTGTAACAAACTATTACAATATACAATTTCTTGAATAGTATTCATTGATTACTCTTTTCAATGATCTGTTGGTTCCAGGATAGTGATATTTCTAGGTTTTACAAAGTGATATCAGTACAGTGTCAGTTATCACTCCTTGTACAACCAACTTCAAAATCTGATGAATGTATCTCTGGGATTCAATGTAATTGCTCTTACAGTTGATATATCATGCTTTTACATGATTGAGTACATATACAAAGAAATGAAGCCACCTTCGAAACAACTATAGTAAAAAGGTGCTCCATACTGCCACTCAGTGGGATTCCTCGGGAGTAACGCAGAAAGTCATTTTGTGCAACAAACTATTACAATATACACTTTCTTGTATAGTATTCATTGATTACTCTTTTCCATGATCTGTTAGTTACAGGATAGTGATATTTCTGGGTTTTACAAAGTGATATCAGTACAGTGTCAGTTATCACTCCTTGTACAATCGACTTCAAAATCTGATGAATGTATCTCTGGGATTCAATGTAATTGCTCTTACACTTGATATATCCTGGTTTTACATGATTGAGTACATATACAAAGAAATGAAGCCACCTTCTATACAACTATAGTAAAAAGGTGCTCCATACTGCCACTCAGTGGGATTCTTCGGGAGTAACACAGAAAATAATTTTTTGTAACAAACTATTACAATTTACAATCGAATGTATTTCTTGTATAGTATTCATTGATTACTCTTCTGCGATCTCTTGGTTAGACAACAGTGACATTTCTACGTTTTACAAAGTGATATCAATACAGTGTCAGTTATCACTCCTTGTACAACCAACTTCAATATCTGATGAATTTATCTCTTGCATTCAATGTAACTGCTCTTACAGTTGCTATATCATGCTTTTATATGGTTGAGTACATATACAATGAAATGAAGCCACTTTCTATACAACTATAGTAAAAAGGTGCTCCATACTGCCACTCAGTGGGATTCCTCGGGAGTAACGCAGAAAGTCATTTTGTGTAACAAACTATTACAATATACAATTTCTTGAATAGTATTCATTGATTACTCTTTTCAGTGATCTGTTGGTTACAGGGTAGTGATATTTCTAGTTTTTACAAAGTGATATTAGTACAGTGTCAGTTATCACTCCTTGTACAACCGACTTGAAAATCTGATGAATGTATCTCTTGCATTCAATGTAATTGCTCTTACAGTTGATATGTCATGCTTTTACATGATTGAATACATAAACAATGAAATGAAGCCAACTTCTATACAACTATAGTAAAAAGGTGCTCCATACTGCCACTCAGTGGGATTCCTCGGGAGTAACGCAGAAAGTCATTTTGTGTAACAAACTATTACAATATACAATTTCTTGAATAGTATTCATTGATTACTCTTTTCAATGATCTGTTGGTTCCAGGATAGTGATATTTCTAGGTTTTACAAAGTGATATCAGTACAGTGTCAGTTATCACTCCTTGTACAACCAACTTCAAAATCTGATGAATGTATCTCTGGGATTCAATGTAATTGCTCTTACAGTTGATATATCATGCTTTTACATGATTGAGTACATATACAAAGAAATGAAGCCACCTTCGAAACAACTATAGTAAAAAGGTGCTCCATACTGCCACTCAGTGGGATTCCTCGGGAGTAACGCAGAAAGTCATTTTGTGCAACAAACTATTACAATATACACTTTCTTGTATAGTATTCATTGATTACTCTTTTCCATGATCTGTTAGTTACAGGATAGTGATATTTCTGGGTTTTACAAAGTGATATCAGTACAGTGTCAGTTATCACTTCTTGTACAATCAACTTCAAAATCTGATGAATGTATCTCTGGGATTCAATGTAATTGCTCTTACACTTGATATATCCTGGTTTTACATGATTGAGTACATATACAAAGAAATGAAGCCACCTTCTATACAACTATAGTAAAAAGGTGCTCCATACTGCCACTCAGTGGGATTCTTCGGGAGTAACACAGAAAATAATTTTTTGTAACAAACTATTACAATTTACAATCGAATGTATTTCTTGTATAGTATTCATTGATTACTCTTCTGCGATCTCTTGGTTAGACAACAGTGACATTTCTACGTTTTACAAAGTGATATCAATACAGTGTCAGTTATCACTCCTTGTACAACCAACTTCAATATCTGATGAATTTATCTCTTGCATTCAATGTAACTGCTCTTACAGTTGCTATATCATGCTTTTATATGGTTGAGTACATATACAATGAAATGAAGCCACCTTCTATACAACTATAGTAAAAAGGTGCTCCATACTGCCACTCAGTGGGATTCCTCGGGAGTAACGCAGAAAGTCATTTTGTGCAACAAACTATTAAAATATATAATTACTTGTATAGTATTCATTGATTACTCCTTTCAATGATCTGTTTTTTACAGGATAGTGATATTTCTAGGTTTTACAAAGTGATATCAGTACAGTGTCAGTTATCACTCCTTGTACAACCGACTTCAAAATCTGATGAATGTATCTCTGGCATTCAATGTAATTGCTCTTACAGTTGATATATCATGCTTTTACATGATTGAGTACATATAAAATGAAATGAAGCCACCTTCTATACAACTATAGTAAAAAGGTTCTCCATACTGCCACTCAGTGGGATTCCTCGGGAGTAACGCAGAAAGTCATTTTGTGTAACAAACTATTACAATATACAATTTCTTTTATAGTATTCATTGATTACTCTTTTCAGTGATCTGTTGGTTACAGGGTAGTGATATTTCTAGTTTTTACAAAGTGATATTAGTACAGTGGCAGTTATCACTCCTTGTACAACCAACTTCAAAATCTGATGAATGTATCTCTTGCATTCAATGTAATTGCTCTTACAGTTGATATGTCATGCTTTTACATGATTGAATACATATACAATGAAATGAAGCCAACTTCTATACAACTATAGTAAAAAGGTGCTCCATACTGCCACTCAGTGGGATTCCTCGGGAGTAACGCAGAAAGTCATTTTGTGTAACAAACTATTACAATATACAATTTCTTGTATAGTATTCATTGATTACTCTTTTCAATGATGTGATGGTTCCAGGATAGTGATATTTCTAGTTTTTACAAAGTGATATTAGTACAGTGGCAGTTATCACTCCTTGTACAACCAACTTCAAAATCTGATGAATGTATCTCTTGCATTCAATGTAATTGCTCTTACAGTTGCTATATCATGCTTTTACATAATTGAGTGCATATACAATGAAATGAAGCCACCTTCTATATAGCTAGAGGAAAAAGGTGCTCCATACTGCCACTCAGTGGGATTCCTCGGGAGTAACACAGAAAATCATTTTGTATAACAAACTATTACAATTTAAATCCAATGTAATTCTTGTATAGTATTCATTGATTACTCTTCTGTGATCTCTTGGTTAGACAACAGTGAAATTTCTAGGTTTTACAAAGTCATATCAATACAGTGTCACTTATCACTCCTTGTACAACAAACTTCAAAATCTGATGAATGTATCGCTTGCATTCAATGTAACTGCTCTTACAGTTGCTATATCATACTTTTATATGGTTGAGTACATATACAATGAAATGTAGCCACCTTCTATACAACTATAGTAAAAAGGTGCTCCATACTGCCACTCAGTGGGATTCCTCGGGAGTAACGCAGAAAGTCATTTTGTGTAACAAACTATTACAATATACAATTTCTTGTATAGTATTCATTGATTACTCTTTTCAATGATGTGATGGTTCCAGGATAGTGATATTTCTAGGTTTTACAAAGTGATATCAGTACAGTGTCAGTTATCACTCCTTGTACAACCGACTTCAAAATCTGATGAATGTATCTCTGGCATTCAATGTAATTGCTCTTACAGTTGATATATCATGCTTTTACATGATTGAGTACATATACAATGAAATGAAGCCACCTTCTATACAACTATAGTAAAAAGGTTCTCCATACTGCCACTCAGTGGGATTCCTCGGGAGTAACGCAGAAAGTCATTTTGTGTAACAAACTATTACAATATACAATTTCTTTTATAGTATTCATTGATTACTCTTTTCAGTGATCTGTTGGTTCCAGGATAGTGATATTTCTAGGTTTTACAAAGTTATATCAGTACAGTGTCAATTATCACTCCTTGTACAATCGACTTCGAATCTGATGAATGTATGTCTTGCATTTAATGTAATTGCTCTTACAGTTGATATATCATGCTTCTACATAATTGAGTACATATACAATGAAATGAAGCCACCTTCTATACAGCTAGAGGAAAAAGGTGCTCCATACTGCCACTCAGTGGGATTCCTCGGGAGTAACAGAGAAAATCATTTTGTATAACAAACTATTACAATTTAAATCCAATGTAATTCTTGTATAGTATTCATTGATTACTCTTCTGTGATCTCTTGGTTAGACAACAGTGAAATTTCTAGGTTTTACAAAGTCATATCAATACAGTGTCAGTTATCACTCCTTGTACAACCAACTTCAAAATCTGATGAATGTATCTCTTGCATTCAATGTAACTGCTCTTACAGTTGCTATATCATACTTTTATATGGTTGAGTACATATAGAATGAAATGTAGCCACCTTCTATACAACTATAGTAAAAAGGTGCTCCATACTGCCACTCAGTGGGATTCCTCGGGAGTAACGCAGAAAGTCATTTTGTGTAACAAACTATTACAATATACAATTTCTTGTATAGTATTCATTGATTACTCTTTTCATTGATCTGTTGGTTACAGGATTGTGATATTTCTAGCTTTTACAAAGTGATATCAGTGCAGTGTCAGTTATCACTCCCTGTACAACCAGCTTCACAATCTGATGAATGTATGTCTTGCATTCAATGTAATTGCTCTTACAGTTGATATAACATGCTGTTACATGATTGAGTACATATACAATGAAATGAAGCCAACTGCTATACAACTATAGTAAAAAGGTGCTCCATACTGCCACTCAGTGGGATTCCTCGGGAGTAACGCAGAAAGTCATTTTGTGTAACAAACTATTACAATATACAATTTCTTGTATAGTATTCATTGATTACTCTTTTCCATGATCTGTTAATTACAGGATAGTGATATTTCTGGGTTTTACAAAGTGATATCAGTACAGTGTCAGTTATCACTCCTTGTACAACCAACTTCAAAATCTGATGAATGTATCTCTGGCATTCAATGTAATTGCTCTTACACTTGATATATCATGGTTTTACATGATTGAGTACATATACAATGAAATGAAGCCACCTTCTATACAACTATAGTAAAAAGGTGCTCCATACTGCCACTCAGTGGGATTCCTCAGGAGTAACACAGAAAATAATTTTGTGTAACAAACTGTTACAATTTACAATCCAATGTATTTCTTGTATAGTATTCATTGATTACTCTTCTGCGATCTCTTGGTTAGACAACAGTGAAATTTCTAGGTTTTACAAAGTGATATCAATACAGTGTCAGTTATCACTCCTTGTACAACCAACTTCAATATCTGATGAATTTATCTCTTGCATTCAATGTAACTGCTCTTACAGTTGCTATATCATGCTTTTATATGGTTGAGTACATATACAATGAAATGAAGCCACCTTCTATACAACTATAGTAAAAAGGTGCTCCATACTGCCACTCACTGGGATTCCTCGGGAGTAACGCAGAAAGTCATTTTGTGTAACAAACTATTACAATATACAATTTCTTGAATAGTATTCATTGATTACTCTTTTCAGTGATCTGTTGGTTACAGGGTAGTGATATTTCTAGTTTTTACAAAGTGATATTAGTACAGTGTCAGTTATCACTCCTTGTACAACCAACTTGAAAATCTGATGAATGTATCTCTTGCATTCAATGTAATTGCTCTTACAGTTGATACGTCATGCTTTTACATGATTGAATACATATACAATGAAATGAAGCCAACTTCTATACAACTATAGTAAAAAGGTGCTCCATACTGCCACTCAGTGGGATTCCTCGGGAGTAACGCAGAAAGTCATTTTGTGTAACAAACTATTACAATATACAATTTCTTGAATAGTATTCATTGATTACTCTTTTCAATGATCTGATGGTTCCAGGATAGTGATATTTCTAGGTTTTACAAAGTGATATCAGTACAGTGTCAGTTATCACTCCTTGTACAACCAACTTCAAAATCTGATGAATGTATCTCTGGGATTCAATGTAATTGCTCTTACAGTTGATATATCATGCTTTTACATGATTGAGTACATATACAAAGAAATGAAGCCACCTTCGAAACAACTATAGTAAAAAGGTGCTCCATACTGCCACTCAGTGGGATTCCTCGGGAGTAACGCAGAAAGTCATTTTGTGCAACAAACTATTACAATATACACTTTCTTGTATAGTATTCATTGATTACTCTTTTCCATGATCTGTTAGTTACAGGATAGTGATATTTCTGGGTTTTACAAAGTGATATCAGTACAGTGTCAGTTATCACTCCTTGTACAATCAACTTCAAAATCTGATGAATGTATCTCTGGGATTCAATGTAATTGCTCTTACACTTGATATATCATGGTTTTACATGATTGAGTACATATACAAAGAAATGAAGCCACCTTCTATACAACTATAGTAAAAAGGTGCTCCATACTGCCACTCAGTGGGATTTTTCGGGAGTAACACAGAAAATAATTTTTTGTAACAAACTATTACAATTTACAATCGAATGTATTTCTTGTATAGTATTCATTGATTACTCTTCTGCGATCTCTTGGTTAGACAACAGTGACATTTCTACGTTTTACAAAGTGATATCAATACAGTGTCAGTTATCACTCCTTGTACAACCAACTTCAATATCTGATGAATTTATCTCTTGCATTCAATGTAACTGCTCTTACAGTTGCTATATCATGCTTTTATATGGTTGAGTACATATACAATGAAATGAAGCCACCTTCTATACAACTATAGTAAAAAGGTGCTCCATACTGCCACTCAGTGGGATTCCTCGGGAGTAACGCAGAAAGTCATTTTGTGTAACAAACTATTACAATATACAATTTCTTGAATAGTATTCATTCATTACTCTTTTCAATGATGTGATGGTTCCAGGATAGTGATATTTCTAGGTTTTACAAAGTGATATCAGTACAGTGTCAGTTATCACTCCTTGTACAACCGACTTCAAAATCTGATGAATGTATCTCTGGCATTCAATGTAATTGCTCTTACAGTTGATATATCATGCTTTTACATGATTGAGTACATATACAATGAAATGAAGCCACCTTCTATACAACTATAGTAAAAAGGTTCTCCATACTGCCACTCAGTGGGATTCCTCGGGAGTAACGCAGAAAGTCATTTTGTGTAACAAACTATTACAATATACAATTTCTTTTATAGTATTCATTGATTACTCTTTTCAGTGATCTGTTGGTTACAGGGTAGTGATATTTCTAGTTTTTACAAAGTGATATTAGTACAGTGGCAGTTATCACTCCTTGTACAACCAACTTCAAAATCTGATGAATGTATCTCTTGCATTCAATGTAATTGCTCTTACAGTTGATATATCATGCTTTTATATGATTGAATACATATACAATGAAATGAAGCCAACTTCTATACAACTATAGTAAAAAGGTGCTCCATACTGCCACTCAGTGGGATTCCTCGGGAGTAACGCAGAAAGTCATTTTGTGTAACAAACTATTACAATATACAATTTCTTGTATAGTATTCATTGATTACTCTTTTCAATGATGTGATGGTTCCAGGATAGTGATATTTCTAGTTTTTACAAAGTGATATTAGTACAGTGGCAGTTATCACTCCTTGTACAACCAACTTCAAAATCTGATGAATGTATCTCTTGCATTCAATGTAATTGCTCTTACAGTTGCTATATCATGCTTTTACATAATTGAGTGCATATACAATGAAATGAAGCCACCTTCTATATAGCTAGAGGAAAAAGGTGCTCCATACTGCCACTCAGTGGGATTCCTCGGGAGTAACACAGAAAATCATTTTGTATAACAAACTATTACAATTTAAATCCAATGTAATTCTTGTATAGTATTCATTGATTACTCTTCTGTGATCTCTTGGTTGGACAACAGTGAAATTTTTAGGTTTTACAAAGTCATATCAATACAGTGTCACTTATCACTCCTTGTACAACGAACTTCAAAATCTGATGAATGTATCTCTTGCATTCAATGTAACTGCTCTTACAGTTGCTATATCATACTTTTATATGGTTGAGTACATATACAATGAAATGTAGCCACCTTCTATACAACTATAGTAAAAAGGTGCTCCATACTGCCACTCAGTGGGATTCCTCGGGAGTAACGCAGAAAGTCATTTTGTGTAACAAACTATTACAATATACAATTTCTTGTATAGTATTCATTGATTACTCTTTTCAATGATGTGATGGTTCCAGGATAGTGATATTTCTAGGTTTTACAAAGTGATATCAGTACAGTGTCAGTTATCACTCCTTGTACAACCGACTTCAAAATATGATGAATGTATCTCTGGCATTCAATGTAATTGCTCTTACAGTTGATATATCATGCTTTTACATGATTGAGTACATATACAATGAAATGAAGCCACCTTCTATACAACTATAGTAAAAAGGTTCTCCATACTGCCACTCAGTGGGATTCCTCGGGAGTAACGCAGAAAGTCATTTTGTGTAACAAACTATTACAATATACAATTTCTTGAATAGTATTCATTGATTACTCTTTTCAGTGATCTGTTGGTTCCAGGATAGTGATATTTCTAGGTTTTACAAAGTTATATCAGTACAGTGTCAGTTATCACTCCTTGTACAATCGACTTCGAATCTGATGAATGTATGTCTTGCATTTAATGTAATTGCTCTTACAGTTGATATATCATGCTTCTACATAATTGAGTACATATACAATGAAATGAAGCCACCTTCTATACAGCTAGAGGAAAAAGGTGCTCCATACTGCCACTCAGTGGGATTCCTCGGGAGTAACACAGAAAATCATTTTGTATAACAAACTATTACAATTTAAATCCAATGTAATTCTTGTATAGTATTCATTGATTACTCTTCTGTGATCTCTTGGTTAGACAACAGTGAAATTTCTAGGTTTTACAAAGTCATATCAATACAGTGTCAGTTATCACTCCTTGTACAACCAACTTCAAAATCTGATGAATGTATCTCTTGCATTCAATGTAACTGCTCTTACAGTTGCTATATCATACTTTTATATGGTTGAGTACATATAGAATGAAATGTAGCCATCTTCTATACAACTATAGTAAAAAGGTGCTCCATACTGCCACTCAGTGGGATTCCTCGGGAGTAACGCAGAAAGTCACTTTGTGTAACAAACTATTACAATATACAATTTCTTGTATAGTATTCATTGATTACTCTTTTCATTGATCTGTTGGTTACAGGATTGTGATATTTCTAGCTTTTACAAAGTGATATCAGTGCAGTGTCAGTTATCACTCCTTGTACAACCAGCTTCACAATCTGATGAATGTATGTCTTGCATTCAATGTAATTGCTCTTACAGTTGATATAACATGCTGTTACATGATTGAGTACATATACAATGAAATGAAGCCAACTGCTATACAACTATAGTAAAAAGGTGCTCCATACTGCCACTCAGTGGGATTCCTCGGGAGTAACCCAGAAAGTCATTTTGTGTAACAAACTATTACAATATACAATTTCTTGTATAGTATTCATTGATTACTCTTTTCCATGATCTGTTAATTACAGGATAGTGATATTTCTGGGTTTTACAAAGTGATATCAGTACAGTGTCAGTTATCACTCCTTGTACAACCAACTTCAAAATCTGATGAATGTATCTCTGGCATTCAATGTAATTGCTCTTACACTTGATATATCATGGTTTTACATGATTGAGTACATATACAATGAAATGAAGCCACCTTCTATACAACTATAGTAAAAAGGTTCTCCATACTGCCACTCAGTGGGATTCCTCGGGAGTAACACAGAAAATAATTTTGTGTAACAAACTGTTACAATTTACAATCCAATGTATTTCTTGTATAGTATTCATTGATTACTCTTCTGCGATCTCTTGGTTAGACAACAGTGAAATTTCTAGGTTTTACAAAGTGATATCAATACAGTGTCAGTTACCACTCCTTGTACAACCAACTTCAATATCTGATGAATTTATCTCTTGCATTCAATGTAACTGCTCTTACAGTTGCTATATCATGCTTTTATATGGTTGAGTACATATACAATGAAATGAAGCCACCTTCTATACAACTATAGTAAAAAGGTGCTCCATACTGCCACTCAGTGGGATTCCTCGGGAGTAACGCAGAAAGTCATTTTGTGTAACAAACTATTACAATATACAATTTCTTGAATAGTATTCATTCATTACTCTTTTCAATGATGTGATGGTTCCAGGATAGTGATATTTCTAGGTTTTACAAAGTGATATCAGTACAGTGTCAGTTATCACTCCTTGTACAACCGACTTCAAAATCTGATGAATGTATCTCTTGCATTCAATGTAATTGCTCTTACATTGGATATGTCATGCTTTTACATGATTGAATACATATACAATGAAATGAAGCCAACTTCTATACAACTATAGTAAAAAGGTGCTCCATACTGCCACTCAGTGGGATTCCTCGGGAGTAACGCAGAAAGTCATTTTGTGTAACAAACTATTACAATATACAATTTCTTGAATAGTATTCATTGATTACTCTTTTCAATGATCTGTTGGTTCCAGGATAGTGATATTTCTAGGTTTTACAAAGTTATATCAGTACAGTGTCAGTTATCACTCCTTGTACAATCGACTTCGAATCTGATGAATGTATGTCTTGCATTTAATGTAATTGCTCTTACAGTTGATATATCATGCTTCTACATAATTGAGTACATATACAATGAAATGAAGCCACCTTCTATACAGCTAGAGGAAAAAGGTGCTCCATACTGCCACTCAGTGGGATTCCTCGGGAGTAACACAGAAAATCATTTTGTGTAACAAACTATTACAATTTACAATCCAATGTATTTCTTGTATAGTATTCATTGATTACTCTTCTGCGATCTCTTGGTTAGACAACAGTGAAATTTCTACGTTTTACAAAGTGATATCAATACAGTGTCAGTTATATCTCCTTGTACAACCAACTTCAATATCTGATGAATTTATCTCTTGCATTCAATGTAACTGCTCTTACAGTTGCTACATCATGCTTTTATATGGTTGAGTACATATACAATGAAATGAAGCCACCTTCTATACAACTATAGTAAAAAGGTGCTCCATACTGCCACTCAGTGGGATTCCTCGGGAGTAACGCAGAAAGTCATTTTGTGTAACAAACTATTACAATATACAATTTCTTGAATAGTATTCATTCATTACTCTTTTCAATGATGTGATGGTTCCAGGATAGTGATATTTCTAGGTTTTACAAAGTGATATCAGTACAGTGTCAGTTATCACTCCTTGTACAACCGACTTCAAAATCTGATGAATGTATCTCTGGCATTCAATGTAATTGCTCTTACAGTAGATATATCATGCTTTTACATGATTGAGTACATATACAATGAAATGAAGCCACCTTCTATACAACTATAGTAAAAAGGTTCTCCATACTGCCACTCAGTGGGATTCCTCGGGAGTAACGCAGAAAGTCATTTTGTGTAACAAACTATTACAATATACAATTTCTTTTATAGTATTCATTGATTACTCTTTTCAGTGATCTGTTGGTTACAGGGTAGTGATATTTCTAGTTTTTACAAAGTGATATTAGTACAGTGGCAGTTATCACTCCTTGTACAACCAACTTCAAAATCTGATGAATGTATCTCTTGCATTCAATGTAATTGCTCTTACAGTTGATATATCATGCTTTTATATGATTGAATACATATACAATGAAATGAAGCCAACTTCTATACAACTATAGTAAAAAGGTGCTCCATACTGCCACTCAGTGGGATTCCTCGGGAGTAACGCAGAAAGTCATTTTGTGTAACAAACTATTACAATATACAATTTCTTGTATAGTATTCATTGATTACTCTTTTCAATGATGTGATGGTTCCAGGATAGTGATATTTCTAGTTTTTACAAAGTGATATTAGTACAGTGGCAGTTATCACTCCTTGTACAACCAACTTCAAAATCTGATGAATGTATCTCTTGCATTCAATGTAATTGCTCTTACAGTTGCTATATCATGCTTTTACATAATTGAGTGCATATACAATGAAATGAAGCCACCTTCTATATAGCTAGAGGAAAAAGGTGCTCCATACTGCCACTCAGTGGGATTCCTCGGGAGTAACACAGAAAATCATTTTGTATAACAAACTATTACAATTTAAATCCAATGTAATTCTTGTATAGTATTCATTGATTACTCTTCTGTGATCTCTTGGTTGGACAACAGTGAAATTTCTAGGTTTTACAAAGTCATATCAATACAGTGTCACTTATCACTCCTTGTACAACGAACTTCAAAATCTGATGAATGTATCTCTTGCATTCAATGTAACTGCTCTTACAGTTGCTATATCATACTTTTATATGGTTGAGTACATATACAATGAAATGTAGCCACCTTCTATACAACTATAGTAAAAAGGTGCTCCATACTGCCACTCAGTGGGATTCCTCGGGAGTAACGCAGAAAGTCATTTTGTGTAACAAACTATTACAATATACAATTTCTTGTATAGTATTCATTGATTACTCTTTTCAATGATGTGATGGTTCCAGGATAGTTATATTTCTAGGTTTTACAAAGTTATATCAGTACAGTGTCAGTTATCACTCCTTGTACAATCGACTTCGAATCTGATGAATGTATGTCTTGCATTTAATGTAATTGCTCTTACAGTTGATATATCATGCTTCTACATAATTGAGTACATATACAATGAAATGAAGCCACCTTCTATACAGCTAGAGGAAAAAGGTGCTCCATACTGCCACTCAGTGGGATTCCTCGGGAGTAACACAGAAAATCATTTTGTATAACAAACTATTACAATTTAAATCCAATGTAATTCTTGTATAGTATTCATTGATTACTCTTCTGTGATCTCTTGGTTAGACAACAGTGAAATTTCTAGGTTTTACAAAGTCATATCAATACAGTGTCAGTTATCACCCCTTGTACAACCAACTTCAAAATCTGATGAATGTATCTCTTGCACTCAATGTAACTGCTCTTACAGTTGCTATATCATACTTTTATATGGTTGAGTACATATAGAATGAAATGTAGCCATCTTCTATACAACTATAGTAAAAAGGTGCTCCATACTGCCACTCAGTGGGATTCCTCGGGAGTAACGCAGAAAGTCACTTTGTGTAACAAACTATTACAATATACAATTTCTTGTATAGTATTCATTGATTACTCTTTTCATTGATCTGTTGGTTACAGGATTGTGATATTTCTAGCTTTTACAAAGTGATATCAGTGCAGTGACAGTTATCACTCCTTGTACAACCAGCTTCACAATCTGATGAATGTATGTCTTGCATTCAATGTAATTGCTCTTACAGTTGATATAACATGCTGTTACATGATTGAGTACATATACAATGAAATGAAGCCACCTTCTATACAACTATAGTAAAAAGGTGCTCCATACTGCCACTCAGTGGGATTCCTCGGGAGTAACACAGAAAATAATTTTGTGTAACAAACTGTTACAATTTACAATCCAATTTATTTCTTGTATAGTATTCATTGATTACTCTTCTGCGATCTCTTGGTTAGACAACAGTGAAATTTCTAGGTTTTACAAAGTGATATCAATACAGTGTCAGTTATCACTCCTAGTACAACCAACTTCAATATCTGATGAATTTATCTCTTGCATTCAATGTAACTGCTCTTACAGTTGCTATATCATGCTTTTATATGGTTGAGTACATATACAATGAAATGAAGCCACCTTCTATACAACTATAGTAAAAAGGTGCTCCATACTGCCACTCAGTGGGATTCCTCGGGAGTAACGCAGAAAGTCATTTTGTGTAACAAACTATTACAATATACAATTTCTTGAATAGTATTCATTCATTACTCTTTTCAATGATGTGATGGTTCCAGGATAGTGATATTTCTAGGTTTTACAAAGTGATATCAGTACAGTGTCAGTTATCACTCCTTGTACAACCGACTTCAAAATCTGATGAATGTATCTCTTGCATTCAATGTAATTGCTCTTACATTGGATATGTCATGCTTTTACATGATTGAATACATATACAATGAAATGAAGCCAACTTCTATACAACTATAGTAAAAAGGTGCTCCATACTGCCACTCAGTGGGATTCCTCGGGAGTAACGCAGAAAGTCATTTTGTGTAACAAACTATTACAATATACAATTTCTTGAATAGTATTCATTGATTACTCTTTTCAATGATCTGTTGGTTCCAGGATAGTGATATTTCTAGGTTTTACAAAGTTATATCAGTACAGTGTCAGTTATCACTCCTTGTACAATCGACTTCGAATCTGATGAATGTATGTCTTGCATTTAATGTAATTGCTCTTACAGTTGATATATCATGCTTCTACATAATTGAGTACATATACAATGAAATGAAGCCACCTTCTATACAGCTAGAGGAAAAAGGTGCTCCATACTGCCACTCAGTGGGATTCCTCGGGAGTAACACAGAAAATCATTTTGTGTAACAAACTATTACAATTTACAATCCAATGTATTTCTTGTATAGTATTCATTGATTACTCTTCTGCGATCTCTTGGTTAGACAACAGTGAAATTTCTACGTTTTACAAAGTGATATCAATACAGTGTCAGTTATATCTCCTTGTACAACCAACTTCAATATCTGATGAATTTATCTCTTGCATTCAATGTAACTGCTCTTACAGTTGCTACATCATGCTTTTATATGGTTGAGTACATATACAATGAAATGAAGCCACCTTCTATACAACTATAGTAAAAAGGTGCTCCATACTGCCACTCAGTGGGATTCCTCGGGAGTAACGCAGAAAGTCATTTTGTGTAACAAACTATTACAATATACAATTTCTTGAATAGTATTCATTCATTACTCTTTTCAATGATGTGATGGTTTCAGGATAGTGATATTTCTAGGTTTTACAAAGTGATATCAGTACAGTGTCAGTTATCACTCCTTGTACAACCGACTTCAAAATCTGATGAATGTATCTCTGGCATTCAATGTAATTGCTCTTACAGTTGATATATCATGCTTTTACATGATTGAGTACATATACAATGAAATGAAGCCACCTTCTATACAACTATAGTAAAAAGGTTCTCCATACTGCCACTCAGTGGGATTCCTCGGGAGTAACGCAGAAAGTCATTTTGTGTAACAAACTATTACAATATACAATTTCTTTTATAGTATTCATTGATTACTCTTTTCAGTGATCTGTTGGTTACAGGGTAGTGATATTTCTAGTTTTTACAAAGTGATATTAGTACAGTGGCAGTTATCACTCCTTGTACAACCAACTTCAAAATCTGATGAATGTATCTCTTGCATTCAATGTAATTGCTCTTACAGTTGATATATCATGCTTTTATATGATTGAATACATATACAATGAAATGAAGCCAACTTCTATACAACTATAGTAAAAAGGTGCTCCATACTGCCACTCAGTGGGATTCCTCGGGAGTAACGCAGAAAGTCATTTTGTGTAACAAACTATTACAATATACAATTTCTTGTATAGTATTCATTGATTACTCTTTTCAATGATGTGATGGTTCCAGGATAGTGATATTTCTAGTTTTTACAAAGTGATATTAGTACAGTGGCAGTTATCACTCCTTGTACAACCAACTTCAAAATCTGATGAATGTATCTCTTGCATTCAATGTAATTGCTCTTACAGTTGCTATATCATGCTTTTACATAATTGAGTGCATATACAATGAAATGAAGCCACCTTCTATATAGCTAGAGGAAAAAGGTGCTCCATACTGCCACTCAGTGGGATTCCTCGGGAGTAACACAGAAAATCATTTTGTATAACAAACTATTACAATTTAAATCCAATGTAATTCTTGTATAGTATTCATTGATTACTCTTCTGTGATCTCTTGGTTGGACAACAGTGAAATTTCTAGGTTTTACAAAGTCATATCAATACAGTGTCACTTATCACTCCTTGTACAACGAACTTCAAAATCTGATGAATGTATCTCTTGCATTCAATGTAACTGCTCTTACAGTTGCTATATCATACTTTTATATGGTTGAGTACATATACAATGAAATGTAGCCACCTTCTATACAACTATAGTAAAAAGGTGCTCCATACTGCCACTCAGTGGGATTCCTCGGGAGTAACGCAGAAAGTCATTTTGTGTAACAAACTATTACAATATACAATTTCTTGTATAGTATTCATTGATTACTCTTTTCAATGATGTGATGGTTCCAGGATAGTTATATTTCTAGGTTTTACAAAGTGATATCAGTACAGTGTCAGTTATCACTCCTTGTATAACCGACTTCAAAATATGATGAATGTATCTCTGGCATTCAATGTAATTGCTCTTACAGTTGATATATCATGCTTTTACATGATTGAGTACATATACAATGAAATGAAGCCACCTTCTATACAACTATAGTAAAAAGGTTCTCCATACTGCCACTCAGTGGGATTCCTCGGGAGTAACGCAGAAAGTCATTTTGTGTAACAAACTATTACAATATACAATTTCTTGAATAGTATTCATTGATTACTCTTTTCAGTGATCTGTTGGTTCCAGGATAGTGATATTTCTAGGTTTTACAAAGTTATATCAGTACAGTGTCAGTTATCACTCCTTGTACAATCGACTTCGAATCTGATGAATGTATGTCTTGCATTTAATGTAATTGCTCTTACAGTTGATATATCATGCTTCTACATAATTGAGTACATATACAATGAAATGAAGCCACCTTCTATACAGCTAGAGGAAAAAGGTGCTCCATACTGCCACTCAGTGGGATTCCTCGGGAGTAACACAGAAAATCATTTTGTATAACAAACTATTACAATTTAAATCCAATGTAATTCTTGTATAGTATTCATTGATTACTCTTCTGTGATCTCTTGGTTAGACAACAGTGAAATTTCTAGGTTTTACAAAGTCATATCAATACAGTGTCAGTTATCACTCCTTGTACAACCAAAATCTGATGTATGTATCTCTTGCATTCAATGTAACTGCTCTTACAGTTGCTATATCATACTTTTATATGGTTGAGTACATATAGAATGAAATGTAGCCATCTTCTATACAACTATAGTAAAAAGGTGCTCCATACTGCCACTCAGTGGGATTCCTCGGGAGTAACGCAGAAAGTCACTTTGTGTAACAAACTATTACAATATACAATTTCTTGTATAGTATTCATTGATTACTCTTTTCATTGATCTGTTGGTTACAGGATTGTGATATTTCTAGCTTTTACAAACTGATATCAGTGCAGTGTCAGTTATCACTCCTTGTACAACCAGCTTCACAATCTGATGAATGTATGTCTTGCATTCAATGTAATTGCTCTTACAGTTGATATAACATGCTGTTACATGATTGAGTACATATACAATGAAATGAAGCCAACTGCTATACAACTATAGTAAAAAGGTGCTCCATACTGCCACTCAGTGGGATTCCTCGGGAGTAACGCAGAAAGTCATTTTGTGTAACAAACTATTACAATATACAATTTCTTGTATAGTATTCATTGATTACTCTTTTCCATGATCTGTTAATTACAGGATAGTGATATTTCTGGGTTTTACAAAGTGATATCAGTACAGTGTCAGTTATCACTCCTTGTACAACCAACTTCAAAATCTGATGAATGTATCTCTGGCATTCAATGTAATTGCTCTTACACTTGATATATCATGGTTTTACATGATTGAGTACATATACAATGAAATGAAGCCACCTTCTATACAACTATAGTAAAAAGGTGCTCCATACTGCCACTCAGTGGGATTCCTCGGGAGTAACACAGAAAATAATTTTGTGTAACAAACTGTTACAATTTACAATCCAATGTATTTCTTGTATAGTATTCATTGATTACTCTTCTGCGATCTCTTGGTTAGACAACAGTGAAATTTCTAGGTTTTACAAAGTCATATCAATACAGTGTCACTTATCACTCCTTGTACAACGAACTTCAAAATCTGATGAATGTATCTCTTGCATTCAATGTAACTGCTCTTACAGTTGCTATATCATACTTTTATATGGTTGAGTACATATACAATGAAATGAAGCCACCTTCTATACAACTATAGTAAAAAGGTGCTCCATACTGCCACTCAGTGGGATTCCTCGGGAGTAACGCAGAAAGTCATTTTGTGTAACAAACTATTACAATATACAATTTCTTGAATAGTATTCATTCATTACTCTTTTCAATGATGTGATGGTTCCAGGATAGTGATATTTCTAGGTTTTACAAAGTGATATCAGTACAGTGTCAGTTATCACTCCTTGTACAACCGACTTCAAAATCTGATGAATGTATCTCTTGCATTCAATGTAATTGCTCTTACATTGGATATGTCATGCTTTTACATGATTGAATACATATACAATGAAATGAAGCCAACTTCTATACAACTATAGTAAAATGGTGCTCCATACTGCCACTCAGTGGGATTCCTCGGGAGTAACGCAGAAAGTCATTTTGTGTAACAAACTATTACAATATACAATTTCTTGAATAGTATTCATTGATTACTCTTTTCAATGATCTGTTGGTTCCAGGATAGTGATATTTCTAGGTTTTACAAAGTTATATCAGTACAGTGTCAGTTATCACTCCTTGTACAATCGACTTCGAATCTGATGAATGTATGTCTTGCATTTAATGTAATTGCTCTTACAGTTGATATATCATGCTTCTACATAATTGAGTACATATACAATGAAATGAAGCCACCTTCTATACAGCTAGAGGAAAAAGGTGCTCCATACTGCCACTCAGTGGGATTCCTCGGGAGTAACACAGAAAATCATTTTGTGTAACAAACTATTACAATTTACAATCCAATGTATTTCTTGTATAGTATTCATTGATTACTCTTCTGCGATCTCTTGGTTAGACAACAGTGAAATTTCTACGTTTTACAAAGTGATATCAATACAGTGTCAGTTATATCTCCTTGTACAACCAACTTCAATATCTGATGAATTTATCTCTTGCATTCAATGTAACTGCTCTTACAGTTGCTACATCATGCTTTTATATGGTTGAGTACATATACAATGAAATGAAGCCACCTTCTATACAACTATAGTAAAAAGGTGCTCCATACTGCCACTCAGTGGGATTCCTCGGGAGTAACGCAGAAAGTCATTTTGTGTAACAAACTATTACAATATACAATTTCTTGAATAGTATTCATTCATTACTCTTTTCAATGATGTGATGGTTCCAGGATAGTGATATTTCTAGGTTTTACAAAGTGATATCAGTACAGTGTCAGTTATCACTCCTTGTACAACCGACTTCAAAATCTGATGAATGTATCTCTTGCATTCAATGTAATTGCTCTTACATTGGATATGTCATGCTTTTACATGATTGAATACATATACAATGAAATGAAGCCAACTTCTATACAACTATAGTAAAATGGTGCTCCATACTGCCACTCAGTGGGATTCCTCGGGAGTAACGCAGAAAGTCATTTTGTGTAACAAACTATTACAATATACAATTTCTTGAATAGTATTCATTGATTACTCTTTTCAATGATCTGTTGGTTCCAGGATAGTGATATTTCTAGGTTTTACAAAGTTATATCAGTACAGTGTCAGTTATCACTCCTTGTACAATCGACTTCGAATCTGATGAATGTATGTCTTGCATTTAATGTAATTGCTCTTACAGTTGATATATCATGCTTCTACATAATTGAGTACATATACAATGAAATGAAGCCACCTTCTATACAGCTAGAGGAAAAAGGTGCTCCATACTGCCACTCAGTGGGATTCCTCGGGAGTAACACAGAAAATCATTTTGTGTAACAAACTATTACAATTTACAATCCAATGTATTTCTTGTATAGTATTCATTGATTACTCTTCTGCGATCTCTTGGTTAGACAACAGTGAAATTTCTACGTTTTACAAAGTGATATCAATACAGTGTCAGTTATATCTCCTTGTACAACCAACTTCAATATCTGATGAATTTATCTCTTGCATTCAATGTAACTGCTCTTACAGTTGCTACATCATGCTTTTATATGGTTGAGTACATATACAATGAAATGAAGCCACCTTCTATACAACTATAGTAAAAAGGTGCTCCATACTGCCACTCAGTGGGATTCCTCGGGAGTAACGCAGAAAGTCATTTTGTGTAACAAACTATTACAATATACAATTTCTTGAATAGTATTCATTCATTACTCTTTTCAATGATGTGATGGTTCCAGGATAGTGATATTTCTAGGTTTTACAAAGTGATATCAGTACAGTGTCAGTTATCACTCCTTGTACAACCGACTTCAAAATCTGATGAATGTATCTCTTGCATTCAATGTAATTGCTCTTACATTGGATATGTCATGCTTTTACATGATTGAATACATATACAATGAAATGAAGCCAACTTCTATACAACTATAGTAAAATGGTGCTCCATACTGCCACTCAGTGGGATTCCTCGGGAGTAACGCAGAAAGTCATTTTGTGTAACAAACTATTACAATATACAATTTCTTGAATAGTATTCATTGATTACTCTTTTCAATGATCTGTTGGTTCCAGGATAGTGATATTTCTAGGTTTTACAAAGTTATATCAGTACAGTGTCAGTTATCACTCCTTGTACAATCGACTTCGAATCTGATGAATGTATGTCTTGCATTTAATCTAATTGCTCTTACAGTTGATATATCATGCTTCTACATAATTGAGTACATATACAATGAAATGAAGCCACCTTCTATACAGCTAGAGGAAAAAGGTGCTCCATACTGCCACTCAGTGGGATTCCTCGGGAGTAACACAGAAAATCATTTTGTGTAACAAACTATTACAATTTACAATCCAATGTATTTCTTGTATAGTATTCATTGATTACTCTTCTGCGATCTCTTGGTTAGACAACAGTGAAATTTCTACGTTTTACAAAGTGATATCAATACAGTGTCAGTTATATCTCCTTGTACAACCAACTTCAATATCTGATGAATTTATCTCTTGCATTCAATGTAACTGCTCTTACAGTTGCTACATCATGCTTTTATATGGTTGAGTACATATACAATGAAATGAAGCCACCTTCTATACAACTATAGTAAAAAGGTGCTCCATACTGCCACTCAGTGGGATTCCTCGGGAGTAACGCAGAAAGTCATTTTGTGTAACAAACTATTACAATATACAATTTCTTGAATAGTATTCATTCATTACTCTTTTCAATGATGTGATGGTTCCAGGATAGTGATATTTCTAGGTTTTACAAAGTGATATCAGTACAGTGTCAGTTATCACTCCTTGTACAACCGACTTCAAAATCTGATGAATGTATCTCTTGCATTCAATCTAATTGCTCTTACAGTGGATATGTCATGCTTTTACATGATTGAATACATATACAATGAAATGAAGCCAACTTCTATACAACTATAGTAAAAAGGTGCTCCATACTGCCACTCAGTGGGATTCCTCGGGAGTAACGCAGAAAGTCATTTTGTGTAACAAACTATTACAATATACAATTTCTTGAATAGTATTCATTGATTACTCTTTTCAATGATCTGTTGGTTCCAGGATAGTGATATTTCTAGGTTTTACAAAGTTATATCAGTACAGTGTCAGTTATCACTCCTTGTACAATCGACTTTGAATCTGATGAATGTATGTCTTGCATTTAATGTAATTGCTCTTACAGTTGATATATCATGCTTCTACATAATTGAGTACATATAAAATGAAATGAAGCCACCTTCTATACAGCAAGAGGAAAAAGGTGCTCCATACTGCCACTCAGTGGGATTCCTCGGGAGTAACACAGAAAATCATTTTGTATAACAGAGTATTACAATTTAAATCCAATGTAATTCTTGTATAGTATTCATTGATTACTCTTCTGTGATCTCTTGGTTAGACAACAGTGAAATTTCTAGGTTTTACAAAGTCATATCAATACAGTGTCAGTTATCACTCCTTGTACAACCAACTTCAACATCTGATGAATGTATCTCTTGCATTCAATGTAACTGCTCTTACAGTTGCTATATCATACTTTTATATGGTTGAGTACATATACAATGAAATGTAGCCACCTTCTATACAACTATAGTAAAAAGGTGCTCCATACTGCCACTCAGTGGGATTCCTCGGGAGTAACGTAGAAAGTCATTTTGTGCAACAAACTATTACAATATACAATTTCTTGTATAGTATTCATTGATTAATCTTTTCCATGATCTGTTAGTTACAGGATAGTGATATTTCTGGGTTTTACAAAGTGATATCAGTACAGTGTCAGTTATCACTCCTTGTACAATCAACTTCAAAATCTGATGAATGTATCTCTGGGATTCAATGTAATTGCTCTTACACTTGCTATATCATGCTTTTACATGATTGAGTACATATACAAAGAAATGAAGCCACCTTCTATACAACTATAGTAAAAAGGTGCTCCATACTGCCACTCATTGGGATTCCTCGGGAGTAACACAGAAAATCATTTTGTATAACAAACTATTACAATTTAAATCCAATGTAATTCTTGTATAGTATTCATTATAGTATATCAATACAGTGTCAGTTATCACTCCTTGTACAACCAACTTCAAAATCTGATGAATGTATCTCTTGCATTCAATGTAACTGCTCTTACAGTTGCTGTATCATACTTTTATATGGTTGAGTACATATACAATGAAATGTAGCCACCTTCTATACAACTATAGTAAAAAGCTGCTCCATACTGCCAGTCAGTGGGATTCCTCGGGAGTAACGCAGAAAGTCATTTTGTGTAACAAACTATTACAATATACAATTTCTTGTATAGTATTCATTGATTACTCTTTTCAGTGATCTGTTGGTTATAGGATAGTGATATTTCTAGGTTTTACAAAGTGATATCAGTACAGTGTCAGTTATCACTCCTTGTACAACCAACTTCAAAATCTGATGAATGTATCTCTGGGATTCAATGTAATTGCTCTTACAGTTGATATATCATGCTTTTACATGATTGAGTACATATACAAAGAAATGAAGCCACCTTCGAAACAACTATAGTAAAAAGGTGCTCCATACTGCCACTCAGTGGGATTCCTCGGGAGTAACGCAGAAAGTCATTTTGTGCAACAAACTATTACAATATACAATTTCTTTTATAGTATTCATTGATTACTCTTTTCCATGATCTATTAGTTACAGGATAGTGATATTTCTGGGTTTTACAAAGTGATATCAGTACAGTGTCAGTTATCACTCCTTGTACAATCAACTTCAAAATCTGATGAATGTATCTCTGGGATTCAATGTAATTGCTCTTACACTTGATATATCATGGTTTTACATGATTGAGTACATATACAAAGAAATGAAGCCACCTTCTATACAACTATAGTAAAAAGGTGCTCCATACTGCCACTCAGTGGGATTCCTCGGGAGTAACACAGAAAATTATTTTGTGTAACAAACTATTACAATTTACAATCCAATGTACTTCTTGTATAGTATTCATTGATTACTCTTCTGCGATCTCTTGGGTAGACAACAGTGAAATTTCTACGTTTTACAAAGTCATATCAATACAGTGTCAGTTATCACTCCTTGTACAACCAACTTCTATATCTGATGAATTTATCTCTTGCATTCAATGTAACTGCTCTTAGAGTTGCTATATCATGCTTTTATATGGTTGCGTACATATACAATGAAATGAAGCCACCTTCTATATAACTATACTAAAAAGGTGCTCCATACTGCCACTCAGTGGGATTCCTCGGGAGTAACGCAGAAAGTCATTTTGTGTAACAAACTATTACAATATACAATTTCTTGAATAGTATTCATTCATTACTCTTTTCAATGATGTGATGGTTCCAGGATAGTGATATTTCTAGGTTTTACAAAGTGATATCTGTACAGTGTCAGTTATCACTCCTTGTACAACCGACTTCAAAATCTGATGAATGTATCTCTGGCATTCAATGTAATTGCTCTTACAGTTGATATATCATGCTTTTACATGATTGAGTACATATAAAATGAAATGAAGCCACCTTCTATACAACTATAGTAAAAAGGTTCTCCATACTGCCACTCAGTGGGATTCCTCGGGAGTAACGCAGAAAGTCATTTTGTGTAACAAACTATTACAATATACAATTTCTTTTATAGTATTCATTGATTACTCTTTGCAGTGATCTGTTGGTTACAGGGTAGTGATATTTCTAGTTTTTATAAAGTGATATTAGTACAGTGGCAGTTATGACTCCTTGTACAACCAACTTCAAAATCTGATGAATGTATCTCTTGCATTCAATGTAATTGCTCTTACAGTTGATATGTCATGCTTTTACATGATTGAATACATATACAATGAAATGAAGCCAACTTCTATACAACTATAGTAAAAAGGTGCTTCATACTGCCACTCAGTGGGATTCCTCGGGAGTAACGCAGAAAGTCATTTTGTGTTACAAACTATTACAATATACAATTTCTTGTATAGTATTCATTGATTACTCTTTTCAATGATGTGATGGTTCCAGGATAGTGATATTTCTAGTTTTTACAAAGTGATATTAGTACAGTGGCAGTTATCACTCCTTGTACAACCAACTTCAAAATCTGATGAATGTATCTCTTGCATTCAATGTAATTGCTCTTACAGTTGCTATATCATGCTTTTACATAATTGAGTGCATATACAATGAAATGAAGCCACCTTCTATATAGCTAGAGGAAAAAGGTGCTCCATACTGCCACTCAGTGGGATTCCTCGGGAGTAACACAGAAAATCATTTTGTATAACAAACTATTACAATTTAAATCCAATGTAATTCTTGTATAGTATTCATTGATTACTCTTCTGTGATCTCTTGGTTAGACAACAGTGAAATTTCTAGGTTTTACAAAGTCATATCAATACAAAGTCACTTATCACTCCTTGTACAACAAACTTCAAAATCTGATGAATGTATCTCTTGCATTCAATGTAACTGCTCTTACAGTTGCTATATCATACTTTTATATGGTTGAGTACATATATAATGAAATGTAGCCACCTTCTATACAACTATAGTAAAAAGGTGCTCCATACTGCCACTCAGTGGGATTCCTCGGGAGTAACGCAGAAAGTCATTTTGTGTAACAAACTATTACAATATACAATTTCTTGTATAGTATTCATTGATTACTCTTTTCAGTGATCTGTTGGTTCCAGGATAGTGATATTTCTAGGTTTTACAAAGTTATATCAGTACAGTGTCAGTTATCACTCCTTGTACAATCGACTTCGAATCTGATGAATGTATGTCTTGCATTTAATGTAATTGCTCTTACAGTTGATATATCATGCTTCTACATAATTGAGTACATATACAATGAAATGAAGCCACCTTCTATACAGCTAGAGGAAAAAGGTGCTCCATACTGCCACTCAGTGGGATTCCTCGGGAGTAACACAGAAAATCATTTTGTATAACAAACTATTACAATTTAAATCCAATGTAATTCTTGTATAGTATTCATTGATTACTCTTCTGTGATCTCTTGGTTAGACAACAGTGAAATTTCTTGGTTTTACAAAGTCATATCAATACAGTGTCAGTTATCACTCCTTGTACAACCAACTTCAAAATCTGATGAATGTATCTCTTGCATTCAATGTAACTGCTCTTACAGTTGCTATATCATACTTTTATATGGTTGAGTACATATAGAATGAAATGTAGCCACCTTCTATACAACTATAGTAAAAAGGTGCTCCATACTGCCACTCAGTGGGATTCCTCGAGAGTAACGCAGAAAGTCATTTTGTGTAACAAACTATTACAATATACAATTTCTTGTATAGTATTCATTGATTACTCTTTTCATTGATCTGTTGGTTACAGGATTGTGATATTTCTAGCTTTTACAAAGTGATATCAGTGCAGTGTCAGTTATCACTCCTTGTACAACCAGCTTCACAATCTGATGAATGTATGTCTTGCATTCAATGTAATTGCTCTTACAGTTGATATAACATGCTGTTACATGATTGAGTACATATACAATGAAATGAAGCCAACTGCTAAACAACTATAGTAAAAAGGTGCTCCATACTGCCACTCAGTGGGATTCCTCGGGAGTAACGCAGAAAGTCATTTTCTGTAACAAACTATTACAATATACAATTTCTTGTATAGTATTCATTGATTACTCTTTTCCATGATCTGTTAGTTACAGGATAGTGATATTTCTGGGTTTTACAAAGTGATATCAGTACAGTGTCAGTTATCACTCCTTGTACAACCAACTTCAAAATCTGATGAATGTATCTCTGGCATTCAATGTAATTGCTCTTACACTTGATATATCATGGTTTTACATGATTGAGTACATATACAATGAAATGAAGCCACCTTCTATACAACTATAGTAAAAAGGTGCTCCATACTGCCACTCAGTGGGATTCCTCGGGAGTAACACAGAAAATAATTTTGTGTAACAAACTGTTACAATTTACAATCCAATGTATTTCTTGTATAGTATTTATTGATTACTCTTCTGCGATCTCTTGGTTAGACAACAGTGAAATTTCTAGGTTTTACAAAGTGATATCAATACAGTGTCAGTTATCACTCCTTGTACAACCAACTTCAATATCTGATGAATTTATCTCTTGCATTCAATGTAACTGCTCTTACAGTTGCTATATCATGCTTTTATATGGTTGAGTACATATACAATGAAATGAAGCCACCTTCTATACAACTATAGTAAAAAGGAGCTCCATACTGCCACTCAGTGGGATTCCTCGGGAGTAACGCAGAAAGTCATTTTGTGTAACAAACTATTACAATATACAATTTCTTGAATAGTATTCATTGATTACTCTTTTCAGTGATCTGTTGGTTACAGGGTAGTGATATTTCTAGTTTTTACAAAGTGATATTAGTACAGTGTCAGTTATCACTCCTTGTACAACCAACTTGAAAATCTGATGAATGTATCTCTTGCATTCAATGTAATTGCTCTTACAGTTGATATGTCATGCTTTTACATGATTGAATACATATACAATGAAATGAAGCCAACTTCTATACAACTATAGTAAAAAGGTGCTCCATACTGCCACTCAGTGGGATTCCTCGGGAGTAACGCAGAAAGTCATTTTGTGTAACAAACTATTACAATATACAATTTCTTGAATAGTATTCATTGATTACTGTTTTCAATGATCTGTTGGTTCCAGGATAGTGATATTTCTAGGTTTTACAAAGTGATATCAGTACACTGTCAGTTATCACTCCTTGTACAACCAACTTCAAAATCTGATGAATGTATCTCTGGGATTCAATGTAATTGCTCTTACAGTTGATATATCATGCTTTTACATGGTTGAGTACATATACAAAGAAATGAAGCCACCTTCGAAACAACTATAGTAAAAAGGTGCTCCATACTGCCACTCAGTGGGATTCCTCGGGAGTAACGCAGAAAGTCATTTTGTGCAACAAACTATTACAATATACACTTTCTTGTATAGTATTCATTGATTACTCTTTTCCATGATCTGTTAGTTACAGGATAGTGATATTTCTGGGTTTTACAAAGTGATATCAGTACAGTGTCATTTATCACTCCTTGTACAATCAACTTCAAAATCTGATGAATGTATCTCTGGGATTCAATGTAATTGCTCTTACACTTGATATATCATGGTTTTACATGATTGAGTACATATACAAAGAAATGAAGCCACCTTCTATACAACTATAGTAAAAAGGTGCTCCATACTGCCACTCAGTGGGATTCTTCGGGAGTAACACAGAAAATAATTTTGTGTAACAAACTATTACAATTTACAATCGAATGCATTTCTTGTATAGTATTCATTGATTACTCTTCTGCGATCTCTTGGTTAGACAACAGTGACATTTCTACGTTTTACAAAGTGATATCAATACAGTGTCAGTTATCACTCCTTGTACAACCAACTTCAATATCTGATGAATTTATCTCTTGCATTCAATGTAACTGCTCTTACAGTTGCTATATCATGCTTTTATATGGTTGAGTACATATACAATGAAATGAAGCCACTTTCTATACAACTATAGTAAAAAGGTGCTCCATACTGCCACTCAGTGGGATTCCTCGGGAGTAACGCAGAAAGTCATTTTGTGTAACAAACTATTACAATATACAATTTCTTGAATAGTATTCATTGATTACTCTTTTCAGTGATCTGTTGGTTACAGGGTAGTGATATTTCTAGTTTTTACAAAGTGATATTAGTACAGTGTCAGTTATCACTCCTTGTACAACCAACTTGAAAATCTGATGAATGTATCTCTTGCATTCAATGTAATTGCTCTTACAGTTGATATGTCATGCTTTTACATGATTGAATACATATACAATGAAATGAAGCCAACTTCTATACAACTATAGTAAAAAGGTGCTCCATACTGCCACTCAGTGGGATTCCTCGGGAGTAACGCAGAAAGTCATTTTGTGTAACAAACTATTACAATATACAATTTCTTGAATAGTATTCATTGATTACTCTTTTCAATGATTTGTTGGTTCCAGGATAGTGATATTTCTAGGTTTTACAAAGTGATATCAGTACAGTGTCAGTTATCACTCCTTGTACAACCAACTTCAAAATCTGATGAATGTATCTCTGGGATTCAATGTAATTGCTCTTACAGTTGATATATCATGCTTTTACATGATTGAGTACATATACAAAGAAATGAAGCCACCTTCGAAACAACTATAGTAAAAAGGTGCTCCATACTGCCACTCAGTGGGATTCCTCGGGAGTAACGCAGAAAGTCATTTTGTGCAACAAACTATTACAATATACACTTTCTTGTATAGTATTCATTGATTACTCTTTTCCATGATCTGTTAGTTACAGGATAGTGATATTTCTGGGTTTTACAAAGTGATATCAGTACAGTGTCAGTTATCACTCCTTGTACAATCAACTTCAAAATCTGATGAATGTATCTCTGGGATTCAATGTAATTGCTCTTACACTTGATATATCATGGTTTTACATGATTGAGTACATATACAAAGAAATGAAGCCACCTTCTATACAACTATAGTAAAAAGGTGCTCCATACTGCCACTCAGTGGGATTCTTCGGGAGTAACACAGAAAATAATTTTGTGTAACAAACTATTACAATTTACAATCGAATGTATTTCTTGTATAGTATTCATTGATTACTCTTCTGCGATCTCTTGGTTAGACAACAGTGACATTTCTACGTTTTACAAAGTGATATCAATACAGTGTCAGTTATCACTCCTTGTAGAACCAACTTCAATATCTGATGAATTTATCTCTTGCATTCAATGTAACTGCTCTTACAGTTGCTATATCATGCTTTTATATGGTTGAGTACATATACAATGAAATGAAGCCACCTTCTATACAACTATAGTAAAAAGGTGCTTCATACTGCCACTCAGTGGGATTCCTCGGGAGTAACGCAGAAAGTCATTTTGTGTAACAAACTATTACAATATACAATTTCTTGAATAGTATTCATTCATTACTCTTTTCAATGATGTGATGGTTCCAGGATAGTGATATTTCTAGGTTTTACGAAGTGATATCAGTACAGTGTCAGTTATCACTCCTTGTACAACCGACTTCAAAATCTGATGAATGTATCTCTGGCATTCAATGTAATTGCTCTTACAGTTGATATATCATGCTTTTACATGATTGAGTACATATAAAATGAAATGACGCCACCTTCTATACAACTATAGTAAAAAGGTTCTCCATACTGCCACTCAGTGGGATTCCTCGGGAGTAACGCAGAAAGTCATTTTGTGTAACAAACTATTACAATATACAATTTCTTTTATAGTATTCATTGATTACTCTTTTCAGTGATCTGTTGGTTACAGGGTAGTGATATTTCTAGTTTTTACAAAGTGATATTAGTACAGTGGCAGTTATCACTCCTTGTACAACCAACTTCAAAATCTGATGAATGTATCTCTTGCATTCAATGTAATTGCTCTTACAGTTGATATGTCATGCTTTTACATGATTGAATACATATACAATGAAATGAAGCCAACTTCTATACAACTATAGTAAAAAGGTGCTCCATACTGCCACTCAGTGGGATTCCTCGGGAGTAACACAGAAAGTCATTTTGTGTAACAAACTATTACAATATACAATTTCTTGTATAGTATTCATTGATTACTCTTTTCAATGATGTGATGGTTCCAGGATAGTGATATTTCTAGTTTTTACAAAGTGATATTAGTACAGTGGCAGTTATCACTCCTTGTACAACCAACTTCAAAATCTGATGAATGTATCTCTTGCATTCAATGTAATTGCTCTTACAGTTGCTATATCATGCTTTTACATAATTGAGTGCATATACAATGAAATGAAGCCACCTTCTATATAGCTAGAGGAAAAAGGTGCTCCATACTGCCACTCAGTGGGATTCCTCGGGAGTAACACAGAAAATCATTTTGTATAACAAACTATTACAATTTAAATCCAATGTAATTCTTGTATAGTATTCATTGATTACTCTTCTGTGATCTCTTGGTTAGACAACAGTGAAATTTCTAGGTTTTACAAAGTCATATCAATACAGTGTCACTTATCACTCCTTGTACAACAAACTTCAAAATCTGATGAATGTATCTCTTGCATTCAATGTAACTGCTCTTACAGTTGCTATATCATACTTTTATATGGTTGAGTACATATACAATGAAATGTAGCCACCTTCTATACAACTATAGTAAAAAGGTGCTCCATACTGCCACTCAGTGGGATTCCTCGGGAGTAACGCAGAAAGTCATTTTGTGTAACAAACTATTACAATATACAATTTCTTGTATAGTATTCATTGATTACTCTTTTCAATGATGTGATGGTTCCAGGATAGTGATATTTCTAGGTTTTACAAAGTGATATCAGTACAGTGTCAGTTATCACTCCTTGTACAACCGACTTCAAAATCTGATGAATGTATCTCTGGCATTCAATGTAATTGCTCTTACAGTTGATATATCATGCTTTTACATGATTGAGTACATATACAATGAAATGAAGCCACCTTCTATACAACTATAGTAAAAAGGTTCTCCATACTGCCACTCAGTGGGATTCCTCGGGAGTAACGCAGAAAGTCATTTTGTGTAACAAACTATTACAATATACAATTTCTTTTATAGTATTCATTGATTACTCTTTTCAGTGATCTGTTGGTTCCAGGATAGTGATATTTCTAGGTTTTACAAAGTTATATCAGTACAGTGTCAGTTATCACTCCTTGTACAATCGACTTCGAATCTGATGAATGTATGTCTTGCATTTAATGTAATTGCTCTTACAGTTGATATATCATGCTTCTACATAATTGAGTACATATACAATGAAATGAAGCCACCTTCTATACAGCTAGAGGAAAAAGGTGCTCCATACTGCCACTCAGTGGGATTCCTCGGGAGTAACAGAGAAAATCATTTTGTATAACAAACTATTACAATTTAAATCCAATGTAATTCTTGTATAGTATTCATTGATTACTCTTCTGTGATCTCTTGGTTAGACAACAGTGAAATTTCTAGGTTTTACAAAGTCATATCAATACAGTGTCAGTTATCACTCCTTGTACAACCAACTTCAAAATCTGATGAATGTATCTCTTGCATTCAATGTAACTGCTCTTACAGTTGCTATATCATACTTTTATATGGTTGAGTACATATAGAATGAAATGTAGCCACCTTCTATACAACTATAGTAAAAAGGTGCTCCATACTGCCACTCAGTGGGATTCCTCGGGAGTAACGCAGAAAGTCATTTTGTGTAACAAACTATTACAATATACAATTTCTTTTATAGTATTCATTGATTACTCTTTTCAGTGATCTGTTGGTTACAGGGTAGTGATATTTCTAGTTTTTACAAAGTGATATTAGTACAGTGGCAGTTATCACTCCTTGTACAACCAACTTCAAAATCTGATGAATGTATCTCTTGCATTCAATGTAATTGCTCTTACAGTTGATATGTCATGCTTTTACATGATTGAATACATATACAATGAAATGAAGCCAACTTCTATACAACTATAGTAAAAAGGTGCTCCATACTGCCACTCAGTGGGATTCCTCGGGAGTAACGCAGAAAGTCATTTTGTGTAACAAACTATTACAATATACAATTTCTTGTATAGTATTCATTGATTACTCTTTTCAATGATGTGATGGTTCCAGGATAGTGATATTTCTAGTTTTTACAAAGTGATATTAGTACAGTGGCAGTTATCACTCCTTGTACAACCAACTTCAAAATCTGATGAATGTATCTCTTGCATTCAATGTAATTGCTCTTACAGTTGCTATATCATGCTTTTACATAATTGAGTGCATATACAATGAAATGAAGCCACCTTCTATATAGCTAGAGGAAAAAGGTGCTCCATACTGCCACTCAGTGGGATTCCTCGGGAGTAACACAGAAAATCATTTTGTATAACAAACTATTACAATTTAAATCCAATGTAATTCTTGTATAGTATTCATTGATTACTCTTCTGTGATCTCTTGGTTAGACAACAGTGAAATTTCTAGGTTTTACAAAGTCATATCAATACAGTGTCACTTATCACTCCTTGTACAACAAACTTCAAAATCTGATGAATGTATCTCTTGCATTCAATGTAACTGCTCTTACAGTTGCTATATCATACTTTTATATGGTTGAGTACATATACAATGAAATGTAGCCACCTTCTATACAACTATAGTAAAAAGGTGCTCCATACTGCCACTCAGTGGGATTCCTCGGGAGTAATGCAGAAAGTCATTTTGTGTAACAAACTATTACAATATACAATTTCTTGTATAGTATTCATTGATTACTCTTTTCAATGATGTGATGGTTCCAGGATAGTGATATTTCTAGGTTTTACAAAGTGATATCAGTACAGTGTCAGTTATCACTCCTTGTACAACCGACTTCAAAATCTGATGAATGTATCTCTGGCATTCAATGTAATTGCTCTTACAGTTGATATAACATGCTTTTACATGATTGAGTACATATACAATGAAATGAAGCCACCTTCTATACAACTATAGTAAAAAGGTTCTCCATACTGCCACTCAGTGGGATTCCTCGGGAGTAACGCAGAAAGTCATTTTGTGTAACAAACTATTACAATATACAATTTCTTTTATAGTATTCATTGATTACTCTTTTCAGTGATCTGTTGGTTCCAGGATAGTGATATTTCTAGGTTTTACAAAGTTATATCAGTACAGTGTCAGTTATCACCACTTGTACAATCGACTTCGAATCTGATGAATGTATGTCTTGCATTTAATGTAATTGCTCTTACAGTTGATATATCATGCTTCTACATAATTGAGTACATATACAATGAAATGAAGCCACCTTCTATACAGCTAGAGGAAAAAGGTGCTCCATACTGCCACTCAGTGGGATTCCTCGGGAGTAACACAGAAAATCATTTTGTGTAACAAACTGTTACAATTTACAATCCAATGTATTTCTTGTGTAGTATTCATTGATTACTCTTCTGCGATCTCTTGGTTAGACAACAGTGAAATTTCTAGGTTTTACAAAGTGATATCAATACAGTGTCAGTTATCACTCCTTGTACAACCAACTTCAATATCTGATGAATTTATCTCTTGCATTCAATGTAACTGCTCTTACAGTTGCTATATCATGCTTTTATATGGTTGAGTACATATACAATGAAATGAAGCCACCTTCTATACAACTATAGTAAAAAGGTGCTCCATACTGCCACTCAGTGGGATTCCTCGGGAGTAACGCAGAAAGTCATTTTGTGTAACAAACTATTACAATTTACAATTTCTTGTATAGTATTCATTGATTACTCTTTTCAATGATGTGATGGTTCCAGGATAGTGATATTTCTAGGTTTTACAAAGTGATATCAGTACAGTGTCAGTTATCACTCCTTGTACAACCGACTTCAAAATCTGATGAATGTATCTCTGGCATTCAATGTAATTGCTCTTACAGTTGATATATCATGCTTTTACATTATTGAGTACATATACAATGAAATGAAGCCACCTTCTATACAACTATAGTAAAAAGGTTCTCCATACTGCCACTCAGTGGGATTCCTCGGGAGTCACGCAGAAAGTCATTTTGTGTAACAAACTATTACAATATACAATTTCTTTTATAGTATTCATTGATTACTCTTTTCAGAGATCTGTTGGTTCCAGGATAGTGATATTTCTAGGTTTTACAAAGTTATATCAGTACAGTGTCTGTTATCACTCCTTGAACAATCGACTTCGAATCTGATGAATGTATGTCTTGCATTTAATGTAATTGCTCTTACAGTTGATATATCATGCTTCTACATAATTGAGTACATATACAATGAAATGAAGCCACCTTCTATAGAGCTAGAGGAAAAAGGTGCTCCATACTGCCACTCAGTGGGATTCCTCGGGAGTAACACAGAAAATCATTTTGTATAACAAACTATTACAATTTAAATCCAATGTAATTCTTGTATAGTATTCATTGATTACTCTTCTGTGATCTCTTGGTTAGACAACAGTGAAATTTCTAGGTTTTACAAAGTCATATCAATACAGTGTCAGTTATCACTCCTTGTACAACCAACTTCAAAATCTGATGAATGTATCTCTTGCATTCAATGTAACTGCTCTTACAGTTGCTATATCATACTTTTATATGGTTGAGTACATATAGAATGAAATGTAGCCACCTTCTATACAACTATAGTAAAAAGGTGCTCCATACTGCCGCTCAGTGGGATTCCTCGGGAGTAACGCAGAAAGTCATTTTGTGTAACAAACTATTACAATATACAATTTCTTGTATAGTATTCATTGATTACTCTTTTCATTGATCTGTTGGTTACAGGATTGTGATATTTCTAGCTTTTACAAAGTGATATCAGTGCAGTGTCAGTTATCACTCCTTGTACAACCAGCTTCACAATCTGATGAATGTATGTCTTGCATTCAATGTAATTGCTCTTACAGTTGATATAACATGCTGTTACATGATTGAGTACATATACAATGAAATGAAGCCAACTGCTATACAACTATAGTAAAAAGGTGCTCCATACTGCCACTCAGTGGGATTCCTCGGGAGTAACGCAGAAAGTCATTTTGTGTAACAAACTATTACAATATACAATTTCTTGTATAGTATTCATTGATTACTCTTTTCCATGATCTGTTAATTACAGGATAGTGATATTTCTGGGTTTTACAAAGTGATATCAGTACAGTGTCAGTTATCACTCCTTGTACAACCAACTTCAAAATCTGATGAATGTATCTCTGGCATTCAATGTAATTGCTCTTACACCTGATATATCATGGTTTTACATGATTGAGTACATATACAATGAAATGAAGCCACCTTCTATACAACTATAGTAAAAAGGTGCTCCATACTGCCACTCAGTGGGATTCCTCGGGAGTAACACAGAAAATCATTTTGTGTAACAAACTGTTACAATTTACAATCCAATGTATTTCTTGTGTAGTATTCATTGATTACTCTTCTGCGATCTCTTGGTTAGACAACAGTGAAATTTCTAGGTTTTACAAAGTGATATCAATACAGTGTCAGTTATCACTCCTTGTACAACAAACTTCAATATCTGATGAATTTATCTCTTGCATTCAATGTAACTGCTCTTACAGTTGCTATATCATGCTTTTATATGGTTGAGTACATATACAATGAAATGAAGCCACCTTCTATACAACTATAGTAAAAAGGTGCTTCATACTGCCACTCAGTGGGATTCCTCGGGAGTAACGCAGAAAGTCATTTTGTGTAACAAACTATTACAATATACAATTTCTTGAATAGTATTCATTCATTACTCTTTTCAATGATGTGATGGTTCCAGGATAGTGATATTTCTAGGTTTTACAAAGTGATATCAGTACAGTGTCAGTTATCACTCCTTGTACAACCGACTTCAAAATCTGATGAATGTATCTCTGGCATTCAATGTAATTGCTCTTACAGTTGATATATCATGCTTTTACATGATTGAGTACATATAAAATGAAATGAAGCCACCTTCTATACAACTATAGTAAAAAGGTTCTCCATACTGCCACTCAGTGGGATTCCTCGGGAGTAACGCAGAAAGTCATTTTGTGTAACAAACTATTACAATATACAATTTCTTTTATAGTATTCATTGATTACTCTTTTCAGTGATCTGTTGGTTACAGGGTAGTGATATTTCTAGTTTTTACAAAGTGATATTAGTACAGTGGCAGTTATCACTCCTTGTACAACCAACTTCAAAATCTGATGAATGTATCTCTTGCATTCAATGTAATTGCTCTTACAGTTGATATGTCATGCTTTTACATGATTGAATACATATACAATGAAATGAAGCCAACTTCTATACAACTATAGTAAAAAGGTGCTCCATACTGCCACTCAGTGGGATTCCTCGGGAGTAACGCAGAAAGTCATTTTGTGTAACAAACTATTACAATATACAATTTCTTGTATAGTATTCATTGATTACTCTTTTCAATGATGTGATGGTTCCAGGATAGTGATATTTCTAGTTTTTACAAAGTGATATTAGTACAGTGGCAGTTATCACTCCTTGTACAACCAACTTCAAAATCTGATGAATGTATCTCTTGCATTCAATGTAATTGCTCTTACAGTTGCTATATCATGCTTTTACATAATTGAGTGCATATACAATGAAATGAAGCCACCTTCTATATAGCTAGAGGAAAAAGGTGCTCCATACTGCCACTCAGTGGGATTCCTCGGGAGTAACACAGAAAATCATTTTGTATAACAAACTATTACAATTTAAATCCAATGTAATTCTTGTATAGTATTCATTGATTACTCTTCTGTGATCTCTTGGTTAGACAACAGTGAAATTTCTAGGTTTTACAAAGTCATATCAATACAGTGTCACTTATCACTCCTTGTACAACAAACTTCAAAATCTGATGAATGTATCTCTTGCATTCAATGTAACTGCTCTTACAGTTGCTATATCATACTTTTATATGGTTGAGTACATATACAATGAAATGTAGCCACCTTCTATACAACTATAGTAAAAAGGTGCTCCATACTGCCACTCAGTGGGATTCCTCGGGAGTAACGCAGAAAGTCATTTTGTGTAACAAACTATTACAATATACAATTTCTTGTATAGTATTCATTGATTACTCTTTTCAATGATGTGATGGTTCCAGGATAGTGATATTTCTAGGTTTTACAAAGTGATATCAGTACAGTGTCAGTTATCACTCCTTGTACAACCGACTTCAAAATCTGATGAATGTATCTCTGGCATTCAATGTAATTGCTCTTACAGTTGATATATCATGCTTTTACATGATTGAGTACATATACAATGAAATGAAGCCACCTTCTATACAACTATAGTAAAAAGGTTCTCCATACTGCCACTCAGTGGGATTCCTCGGGAGTAACGCAGAAAGTCATTTTGTGTAACAAAGTATTACAATATACAATTTCTTTTATAGTATTCATTGATTACTCTTTTCAGTGATCTGTTGGTTCCAGGATAGTGATATTTCTAGGTTTTACAAAGTTATATCAGTACAGTGTCAGTTATCACTCCTTGTACAATCGACTTCGAATCTGATGAATGTATGTCTTGCATTTAATGTAATTGCTCTTACAGTTGATATATCATGCTTCTACATAATTGAGTACATATACAATGAAATGAAGCCACCTTCTATACAGCTAGAGGAAAAAGGTGCTCCATACTGCCACTCAGTGGGATTCCTCGGGAGTAACAGAGAAAATCATTTTGTATAACAAACTATTACAATTTAAATCCAATGTAATTCTTGTATAGTATTCATTGATTACTCTTCTGTGATCTCTTGGTTAGACAACAGTGAAATTTCTAGGTTTTACAAAGTCATATCAATACAGTGTCAGTTATCACTCCTTGTACAACCAACTTCAAAATCTGATGAATGTATCTCTTGCATTCAATGTAACTGCTCTTACAGTTGCTATATCATACTTTTATATGGTTGAGTACATATAGAATGAAATGTAGCCACCTTCTATACAACTATAGTAAAAAGGTGCTCCATACTGCCACTCAGTGGGATTCCTCGGGAGTAACGCAGAAAGTCATTTTGTGTAACAAACTATTACAATATACAATTTCTTTTATAGTATTCATTGATTACTCTTTTCAGTGATCTGTTGGTTACAGGGTAGTGATATTTCTAGTTTTTACAAAGTGATATTAGTACAGTGGCAGTTATCACTCCTTGTACAACCAACTTCAAAATCTGATGAATGTATCTCTTGCATTCAATGTAATTGCTCTTACAGTTGATATGTCATGCTTTTACATGATTGAATACATATACAATGAAATGAAGCCAACTTCTATACAACTATAGTAAAAAGGTGCTCCATACTGCCACTCAGTGGGATTCCTCGGGAGTAACGCAGAAAGTCATTTTGTGTAACAAACTATTACAATATACAATTTCTTGTATAGTATTCATTGATTACTCTTTTCAATGATGTGATGGTTCCAGGATAGTGATATTTCTAGTTTTTACAAAGTGATATTAGTACAGTGGCAGTTATCACTCCTTGTACAACCAACTTCAAAATCTGATGAATGTATCTCTTGCATTCAATGTAATTGCTCTTACAGTTGCTATATCATGCTTTTACATAATTGAGTGCATATACAATGAAATGAAGCCACCTTCTATATAGCTAGACGAAAAAGGTGCTCCATACTGCCACTCAGTGGGATTCCTCGGGAGTAACACAGAAAATCATTTTGTATAACAAACTATTACAATTTAAATCCAATGTAATTCTTGTATAGTATTCATTGATTACTCTTCTGTGATCTCTTGGTTAGACAACAGTGAAATTTCTAGGTTTTACAAAGTCATATCAATACAGTGTCACTTATCACTCCTTGTACAACAAACTTCAAAATCTGATGAATGTATCTCTTGCATTCAATGTAACTGCTCTTACAGTTGCTATATCATACTTTTATATGGTTGAGTACATATACAATGAAATGTAGCCACCTTCTATACAACTATAGTAAAAAGGTGCTCCATACTGCCACTCAGTGGGATTCCTCGGGAGTAATGCAGAAAGTCATTTTGTGTAACAAACTATTACAATATACAATTTCTTGTATAGTATTCATTGATTACTCTTTTCAATGATGTGATGGTTCCAGGATAGTGATATTTCGAGGTTTTACAAAGTGATATCAGTACAGTGTCAGTTATCACTCCTTGTACAACCGACTTCAAAATCTGATGAATGTATCTCTGGCATTCAATGTAATTGCTCTTACAGTTGATATATCATGCTTTTACATGATTGAGTACATATACAATGAAATGAAGCCACCTTCTATACAACTATAGTAAAAAGGTTCTCCATATTGCCACTCAGTGGGATTCCTCGGGAGTAACGCAGAAAGTCATTTTGTGTAACAAACTATTACAATATACAATTTCTTTTATAGTATTCATTGATTACTCTTTTCAGTGATCTGTTGGTTCCAGGATAGTGATATTTCTAGGTTTTACAAAGTTATATCAGTACAGTGTCAGTTATCACTCCTTGTACAATCGACTTCGAATCTGATGAATGTATGTCTTGCATTTAATGTAATTGCTCTTACAGTTGATATATCATGCTTCTACATAATTGAGTACATATACAATGAAATGAAGCCACCTTCTATACAGCTAGAGGAAAAAGGTGCTCCATACTGCCACTCAGTGGGATTCCTCGGGAGTAACAGAGAAAATCATTTTGTATAACAAACTATTACAATTTAAATCCAATGTAATTCTTGTATAGTATTCATTGAATACTCTTCTGTGATCTCTTGGTTAGACAACAGTGAAATTTCTAGGTTTTACAAAGTCATATCAATACAGTGTCAGTTATCACTCCTTGTACAACCAACTTCAAAATCTGATGAATGTATCTCTTGCATTCAATGTAACTGCTCTTACAGTTGCTATATCATACTTTTATATGGTTGAGTACATATAGAATGAAATGTAGCCACCTTCTATACAACTATAGTAAAAAGGTGCTCCATACTGCCACTCAGTGGGATTCCTCGGGAGTAACGCAGAAAGTCATTTTGTGTAACAAACTATTACAATATACAATTTCTTTTATAGTATTCATTGATTACTCTTTTCAGTGATCTGTTGGTTACAGGGTAGTGATATTTCTAGTTTTTACAAAGTGATATTAGTACAGTGGCAGTTATCACTCCTTGTACAACCAACTTCAAAATCTGATGAATGTATCTCTTGCATTCAATGTAATTGCTCTTACAGTTGATATGTCATGCTTTTACATGATTGAATACATATACAATGAAATGAAACCAACTTCTATACAACTATAGTAAAAAGGTGCTCCATACTGCCACTCAGTGGGATTCCTCGGGAGTAACGCAGAAAGTCATTTTGTGTAACAAACTATTACAATATACAATTTCTTGTATAGTATTCATTGATTACTCTTTTCAATGATGTGATGGTTCCAGGATAGTGATATTTCTAGTTTTTACAAAGTGATATTAGTACAGTGGCAGTTATCACTCCTTGTACAACCAACTTCAAAATCTGATGAATGTATCTCTTGCATTCAATGTAATTGCTCTTACAGTTGCTATATCATGCTTTTACATAATTGAGTGCATATACAATGAAATGAAGCCACCTTCTATATAGCTAGAGGAAAAAGGTGCTCCATACTGCCACTCAGTGGGATTCCTCGGGAGTAACACAGAAAATCATTTTGTATAACAAACTATTACAATTTAAATCCAATGTAATTCTTGTATAGTATTCATTGATTACTCTTCTGTGATCTCTTGGTTAGACAACAGTGAAATTTCTAGGTTTTACAAAGTCATATCAATACAGTGTCACTTATCACTCCTTGTACAACAAACTTCAAAATCTGATGAATGTATCTCTTGCATTCAATGTAACTGCTCTTACAGTTGCTATATCATACTTTTATATGGTTGAGTACATATACAATGAAATGTAGCCACCTTCTATACAACTATAGTAAAAAGGTGCTCCATACTGCCACTCAGTGGGATTCCTCGGGAGTAACGCAGAAAGTCATTTTGTGTAACAAACTATTACAATATACAATTTCTTGTATAGTATTCATTGATTACTCTTTTCAATGATGTGATGGTTCCAGGATAGTGATATTTCTAGGTTTTACAAAGTGATATCAGTACAGTGTCAGTTATCACTCCTTGTACAACCGACTTCAAAATCTGATGAATGTATCTCTGGCATTCAATGTAATTGCTCTTACAGTTGATATATCATGCTTTTACATGATTGAGTACATATACAATGAAATGAAGCCACCTTCTATACAACTATAGTAAAAAGGTTCTCCATACTGCCACTCAGTGTGATTCCTCGGGAGTAACACAGAAAGTCATTTTGTGTAACAAACTATTACAATATACAATTTCTTTTATAGTATTCATTGATTACTCTTTTCAGAGATCTGTTGGTTCCAGGATAGTGATATTTCTAGGTTTTACAAAGTTATATCAGTACAGTGTCAGTTATCACTCCTTGAACAATCGACTTCGAATCTGATGAATGTATGTCTTGCATTTAATGTAATTGCTCTTACAGTTGATATATCATGCTTCTACATAATTGAGTACATATACAATGAAATGAAGCCACCTTCTATAGAGCTAGAGGAAAAAGGTGCTCCATACTGCCACTCAGTGGGATTCCTCGGGAGTAACAGAGAAAATCATTTTGTATAACAAACTATTACAATTTAAATCCAATGTAATTCTTGTATAGTATTCATTGATTACTCTTCTGTGATCTCTTGGTTAGACAACAGTGAAATTTCTAGGTTTTACAAAGTCATATCAATACAGTGTCAGTTATCACTCCTTGTACAACCAACTTCAAAATCTGATGAATGTATCTCTTGCATTCAATGTAACTGCTCTTACACTTGCTATATCATACTTTTATATGGTTGAGTACATATAGAATGAAATGTAGCCACCTTCTATACAACTATAGTAAAAAGGTGCTCCATACTGCCACTCAGTGGGATTCCTCGGGAGTAACGCAGAAAGTCATTTTGTGTAACAAACTATTACAATATACAATTTCTTGTATAGTATTCATTGATTACTCTTTTCATTGATCTGTTGGTTACAGGATTGTGATATTTCTAGCTTTTACAAAGTGATATCAGTGCAGTGTCAGTTATCACTCCTTGTACAACCAGCTTCACAATCTGATGAATGTATGTCTTGCATTCAATGTAATTGCTCTTACAGTTGATATAACATGCTGTTACATGATTGAGTACATATACAATGAAATGAAGCCAACTGCTATACAACTATAGTAAAAAGGTGCTCCATACTGCCACTCAGTGGGATTCCTCGGGAGTAACGCAGAAAGTCATTTTGTGTAACAAACTATTACAATATACAATTTCTTGTATAGTATTCATTGATTACTCTTTTCCATGATCTGTTAATTACAGGATAGTGATATTTCTGGGTTTTACAAAGTGATATCAGTACAGTGTCAGTTATCACTCCTTGTACAACCAACTTCAAAATCTGATGAATGTATCTCTGGCATTCAATGTAATTGCTCTTACACCTGATATATCATGGTTTTACATGATTGAGTACATATACAATGAAATGAAGCCACCTTCTATACAACTATAGTAAAAAGGTGCTCCATACTGCCACTCAGTGGGATTCCTCGGGAGTAACACAGAAAATCATTTTGTGTAACAAACTGTTACAATTTACAATCCAATGTATTTCTTGTGTAGTATTCATTGATTACTCTTCTGCGATCTCTTGGTTAGACAACAGTGAAATTTCTAGGTTTTACAAAGTGATATCAATACAGTGTCAGTTATCACTCCTTGTACAACCAACTTCAATATCTGATGAATTTATCTCTTGCATTCAATGTAACTGCTCTTACAGTTGCTATATCATGCTTTTATATGGTTGAGTACATATACAATGAAATGAAGCCACCTTCTATACAACTATAGTAAAAAGGTGCTCCATACTGCCACTCAGTGGGATTCCTCGGGAGTAACGCAGAAAGTCATTTTGTGTAACAAACTATTACAATTTACAATTTCTTGTATAGTATTCATTGATTACTCTTTTCAATGATGTGATGGTTCCAGGATAGTGATATTTCTAGGTTTTACAAAGTGATATCAGTACAGTGTCAGTTATCACTCCTTGTACAACCGACTTCAAAATCTGATGAATGTATCTCTGGCATTCAATGTAATTGCTCTTACAGTTGATATATCATGCTTTTACATGATTGAGTACATATACAATGAAATGAAGCCACCTTCTATACAACTATAGTAAAAAGGTTCTCCATACTGCCACTCAGTGGGATTCCTCGGGAGTCACGCAGAAAGTCATTTTGTGTAACAAACTATTACAATATACAATTTCTTTTATAGTATTCATTGATTACTCTTTTCAGTGATCTGTTGGTTCCAGGATAGTGATATTTCTAGGTTTTACAAAGTTATATCAGTACAGTGTCAGTTATCACTCCTTGTACAATCGACTTCGATTCTGATGAATGTATGTCTTGCATTTAATGTAATTGCTCTTACAGTTGATATATCATGCTTCTACATAATTGAGTACATATACAATGAAATGAAGCCACCTTCTATACGGCTAGAGGAAAAAGGTGCTCCATACTGCCACTCAGTGGGATTCCTCGGGAGTAACAGAGAAAATCATTTTGTATAACAAACTATTACAATTTAAATCCAATGTAATTCTTGTATAGTATTCATTGATTACTCTTCTGTGATCCCTTGGTTAGACAACAGTGAAATTTCTAGGTTTTACAAAGTCATATCAATACAGTGTCAGTTATCACTCCTTGTACAACCAACTTCAAAATCTGATGAATGTATCTCTTGCATTCAATGTAACTGCTCTTACAGTTGCTATATCATACTTTTATATGGTTGAGTACATATAGAATGAAATGTAGCCACCTTCTATACAACTATAGTAAAAAGGTGCTCCATACTGCCACTCAGTGGGATTCCTCGGGAGTAACGCAGAAAGTCATTTTGTGTAACAAACTATTACAATATACAATTTCTTGTATAGTATTCATTGATTACTCTTTTCATTGATCTGTTGGTTACAGGATTGTGATATTTCTAGCTTTTACAAAGTGATATCAGTGCAGTGTCAGTTATCACTCCTTGTACAACCAGCTTCACAATCTGATGAATGTATGTCTTGCATTCAATGTAATTGCTCTTACAGTTGATATAACATGCTGTTACATGATTGAGTACATATACAATGAAATGAAGCCAACTGCTATACAACTATAGTAAAAAGGTGCTCCATACTGCCACTCAGTGGGATTCCTCGGGAGTAACGCAGAAAGTCATTTTGTGTAACAAACTATTACAATATACAATTTCTTGAATGGTATTCATTCATTACTCTTTTCAATGATGTGATGGTTCCAGGATAGTGATATTTCTAGGTTTTACAAAGTGATATCAGTACAGTGTCAGTTATCACTCCTTGTACAACCAACTTCAAAATCTGATGAATGTATCTCTTGCATTCAATGTAACTGCTCTTACAGTTGCTATATCATACTTTTATATGGTTGAGTACATATAGAATGAAATGTAGCCATCTTCTATACAACTATAGTAAAAAGGTGCTCCATACTGCCACTCAGTGGGATTCCTCGGGAGTAACGCAGAAAGTCACTTTGTGTAACAAACTATTACAATATACAATTTCTTGTATAGTATTCATTGATTACTCTTTTCATTGATATGTTGGTTACAGGATTGTGATATTTCTAGCTTTTACAAAGTGATATCAGTGCAGTGTCAGTTATCACTCCTTGTACAACCAGCTTCACAATCTGATGAATGTATGTCTTGCATTCAATGTAATTGCTCTTACAGTTGATATAACATGCTGTTACATGATTGAGTACATATACAATGAAATGAAGCCAACTGCTATACAACTATAGTAAAAAGGTGCTCCATACTGCCACTCAGTGGGATTCCTCGGGAGTAACGCAGAAAGTCATTTTGTGTAACAAACTATTACAATATACAATTTCTTGTATAGTATTCATTGATTACTCTTTTCCATGATCTGTTAATTACAGGATAGTGATATTTCTGGGTTTTACAAAGTGATATCAGTACAGTGTCAGTTATCACTCCTTGTACAACCAACTTCAAAATCTGATGAATGTATCTCTGGGATTCAATGTAATTGCTCTTACACTTGATATATCATGGTTTTACATGATTGAGTACATATACAATGAAATGAAGCCACCTTCTATACAACTATAGTAAAAAGGTGCTCCATACTGCCACTCAGTGGGATTCCTCGGGAGTAACGCAGAAAGTCATTTTGTGTAACAAACTATTACAATATACAATTTCTTGTATAGTATTCATTGATTACTCTTTTCAATGATGTGATGGTTCCAGGATAGTGATATTTCTAGTTTTTACAAAGTGATATTAGTACAGTGGCAGTTATCACTCCTTGTACAACCAACTTCAAAATCTGATGAATGTATCTCTTGCATTCAATGTAATTGCTCTTACAGTTGCTATATCATGCTTTTACATAATTGAGTGCATATACAATGAAATGAAGCCACCTTCTATATAGCTAGAGGAAAAAGGTGCTCCATACTGCCACTCAGTGGGATTCCTCGGGAGTAACACAGAAAATCATTTTGTATAACAAACTATTACAATTTAAATCCAATGTAATTCTTGTATAGTATTCATTGATTACTCTTCTGTGATCTCTTGGTTAGACAACAGTGAAATTTCTAGGTTTTACAAAGTCATATCAATACAGTGTCACTTATCACTCCTTGTACAACAAACTTCAAAATCTGATGAATGTATCTCTTGCATTCAATGTAACTGCTCTTACAGTTGCTATATCATACTTTTATATGGTTGAGTACATATACAATGAAATGTAGCCACCTTCTATACAACTATAGTAAAAAGGTGCTCCATACTGCCACTCAGTGGGATTCCTCGGGAGTAACGCAGAAAGTCATTTTGTGTAACAAACTATTACAATATACAATTTCTTGTATAGTATTCATTGATTACTCTTTTCAATGATGTGATGGTTCCAGGATAGTGATATTTCTAGGTTTTACAAAGTGATATCAGTACAGTGTCAGTTATCACTCCTTGTACAACCGACTTCAAAATCTGATGAATGTATCTCTGGCATTCAATGTAATTGCTCTTACAGTTGATATATCATGCTTTTACATGATTGAGTACATATACAATGAAATGAAGCCACCTTCTATACAACTATAGTAAAAAGGTTCTCCATACTGCCACTCAGTGTGATTCCTCGGGAGTAACACAGAAAGTCATTTTGTGTAACAAACTATTACAATATACAATTTCTTTTATAGTATTCATTGATTACTCTTTTCAGAGATCTGTTGGTTCCAGGATAGTGATATTTCTAGGTTTTACAAAGTTATATCAGTACAGTGTCAGTTATCACTCCTTGAACAATCGACTTCGAATCTGATGAATGTATGTCTTGCATTTAATGTAATTGCTCTTACAGTTGATATATCATGCTTCTACATAATTGAGTACATATACAATGAAATGAAGCCACCTTCTATAGAGCTAGAGGAAAAAGGTGCTCCATACTGCCACTCAGTGGGATTCCTCGGGAGTAACAGAGAAAATCATTTTGTATAACAAACTATTACAATTTAAATCCAATGTAATTCTTGTATAGTATTCATTGATTACTCTTCTGTGATCTCTTGGTTAGACAACAGTGAAATTTCTAGGTTTTACAAAGTCATATCAATACAGTGTCAGTTATCACTCCTTGTACAACCAACTTCAAAATCTGATGAATGTATCTCTTGCATTCAATGTAACTGCTCTTACAGTTGCTATATCATACTTTTATATGGTTGAGTACATATAGAATGAAATGTAGCCACCTTCTATACAACTATAGTAAAAAGGTGCTCCATACTGCCACTCAGTGGGATTCCTCGGGAGTAACGCAGAAAGTCATTTTGTGTAACAAACTATTACAATATACAATTTCTTGTATAGTATTCATTGATTACTCTTTTCATTGATCTGTTGGTTACAGGATTGTGATATTTCTAGCTTTTACAAAGTGATATCAGTGCAGTGTCAGTTATCACTCCTTGTACAACCAGCTTCACAATCTGATGAATGTATGTCTTGCATTCAATGTAATTGCTCTTACAGTTGATATAACATGCTGTTACATGATTGAGTACATATACAATGAAATGAAGCCAACTGCTATACAACTATAGTAAAAAGGTGCTCCATACTGCCACTCAGTGGGATTCCTCGGGAGTAACGCAGAAAGTCATTTTGTGTAACAAACTATTACAATATACAATTTCTTGTATAGTATTCATTGATTACTCTTTTCCATGATCTGTTAATTACAGGATAGTGATATTTCTGGGTTTTACAAAGTGATATCAGTACAGTGTCAGTTATCACTCCTTGTACAACCAACTTCAAAATCTGATGAATGTATCTCTGGCATTCAATGTAATTGCTCTTACACCTGATATATCATGGTTTTACATGATTGAGTACATATACAATGAAATGAAGCCACCTTCTATACAACTATAGTAAAAAGGTGCTCCATACTGCCACTCAGTGGGATTCCTCGGGAGTAACACAGAAAATCATTTTGTGTAACAAACTGTTACAATTTACAATCCAATGTATTTCTTGTGTAGTATTCATTGATTACTCTTCTGCGATCTCTTGGTTAGACAACAGTGAAATTTCTAGGTTTTACAAAGTGATATCAATACAGTGTCAGTTATCACTCCTTGTACAACCAACTTCAATATCTGATGAATTTATCTCTTGCATTCAATGTAACTGCTCTTACAGTTGCTATATCATGCTTTTATATGGTTGAGTACATATACAATGAAATGAAGCCACCTTCTATACAACTATAGTAAAAAGGTGCTCCATACTGCCACTCAGTGGGATTCCTCGGGAGTAACGCAGAAAGTCATTTTGTGTAACAAACTATTACAATTTACAATTTCTTGTATAGTATTCATTGATTACTCTTTTCAATGATGTGATGGTTCCAGGATAGTGATATTTCTAGGTTTTACAAAGTGATATCAGTACAGTGTCAGTTATCACTCCTTGTACAACCGACTTCAAAATCTGATGAATGTATCTCTGGCATTCAATGTAATTGCTCTTACAGTTGATATATCATGCTTTTACATGATTGAGTACATATACAATGAAATGAAGCCACCTTCTATACAACTATAGTAAAAAGGTTCTCCATACTGCCACTCAGTGGGATTCCTCGGGAGTCACGCAGAAAGTCATTTTGTGTAACAAACTATTACAATATACAATTTCTTTTATAGTATTCATTGATTACTCTTTTCAGTGATCTGTTGGTTCCAGGATAGTGATATTTCTAGGTTTTACAAAGTTATATCAGTACAGTGTCAGTTATCACTCCTTGTACAATCGACTTCGATTCTGATGAATGTATGTCTTGCATTTAATGTAATTGCTCTTACAGTTGATATATCATGCTTCTACATAATTGAGTACATATACAATGAAATGAAGCCACCTTCTATACGGCTAGAGGAAAAAGGTGCTCCATACTGCCACTCAGTGGGATTCCTCGGGAGTAACAGAGAAAATCATTTTGTATAACAAACTATTACAATTTAAATCCAATGTAATTCTTGTATAGTATTCATTGATTACTCTTCTGTGATCCCTTGGTTAGACAACAGTGAAATTTCTAGGTTTTACAAAGTCATATCAATACAGTGTCAGTTATCACTCCTTGTACAACCAACTTCAAAATCTGATGAATGTATCTCTTGCATTCAATGTAACTGCTCTTACAGTTGCTATATCATACTTTTATATGGTTGAGTACATATAGAATGAAATGTAGCCACCTTCTATACAACTATAGTAAAAAGGTGCTCCATACTGCCACTCAGTGGGATTCCTCGGGAGTAACGCAGAAAGTCATTTTGTGTAACAAACTATTACAATATACAATTTCTTGTATAGTATTCATTGATTACTCTTTTCATTGATCTGTTGGTTACAGGATTGTGATATTTCTAGCTTTTACAAAGTGATATCAGTGCAGTGTCAGTTATCACTCCTTGTACAACCAGCTTCACAATCTGATGAATGTATGTCTTGCATTCAATGTAATTGCTCTTACAGTTGATATAACATGCTGTTACATGATTGAGTACATATACAATGAAATGAAGCCAACTGCTATACAACTATAGTAAAAAGGTGCTCCATACTGCCACTCAGTGGGATTCCTCGGGAGTAACGCAGAAAGTCATTTTGTGTAACAAACTATTACAATATACAATTTCTTGAATGGTATTCATTCATTACTCTTTTCAATGATGTGATGGTTCCAGGATAGTGATATTTCTAGGTTTTACAAAGTGATATCAGTACAGTGTCAGTTATCACTCCTTGTACAACCAACTTCAAAATCTGATGAATGTATCTCTTGCATTCAATGTAACTGCTCTTACAGTTGCTATATCATACTTTTATATGGTTGAGTACATATAGAATGAAATGTAGCCATCTTCTATACAACTATAGTAAAAAGGTGCTCCATACTGCCACTCAGTGGGATTCCTCGGGAGTAACGCAGAAAGTCACTTTGTGTAACAAACTATTACAATATACAATTTCTTGTATAGTATTCATTGATTACTCTTTTCATTGATATGTTGGTTACAGGATTGTGATATTTCTAGCTTTTACAAAGTGATATCAGTGCAGTGTCAGTTATCACTCCTTGTACAACCAGCTTCACAATCTGATGAATGTATGTCTTGCATTCAATGTAATTGCTCTTACAGTTGATATAACATGCTGTTACATGATTGAGTACATATACAATGAAATGAAGCCAACTGCTATACAACTATAGTAAAAAGGTGCTCCATACTGCCACTCAGTGGGATTCCTCGGGAGTAACGCAGAAAGTCATTTTGTGTAACAAACTATTACAATATACAATTTCTTGTATAGTATTCATTGATTACTCTTTTCCATGATCTGTTAATTACAGGATAGTGATATTTCTGGGTTTTACAAAGTGATATCAGTACAGTGTCAGTTATCACTCCTTGTACAACCAACTTCAAAATCTGATGAATGTATCTCTGGGATTCAATGTAATTGCTCTTACACTTGATATATCATGGTTTTACATGATTGAGTACATATACAATGAAATGAAGCCACCTTCTATACAACTATAGTAAAAAGGTGCTCCATACTGCCACTCAGTGGGATTCCTCGGGAGTAACGCAGAAAGTCATTTTGTGTAACAAACTATTACAATATACAATTTCTTGTATAGTATTCATTGATTACTCTTTTCAATGATGTGATGGTTCCAGGATAGTGATATTTCTAGTTTTTACAAAGTGATATTAGTACAGTGGCAGTTATCACTCCTTGTACAACCAACTTCAAAATCTGATGAATGTATCTCTTGCATTCAATGTAATTGCTCTTACAGTTGCTATATCATGCTTTTACATAATTGAGTGCATATACAATGAAATGAAGCCACCTTCTATATAGCTAGAGGAAAAAGGTGCTCCATACTGCCACTCAGTGGGATTCCTCGGGAGTAACACAGAAAATCATTTTGTATAACAAACTATTACAATTTAAATCCAATGTAATTCTTGTATAGTATTCATTGATTACTCTTCTGTGATCTCTTGGTTGGACAACAGTGAAATTTCTAGGTTTTACAAAGTCATATCAATACAGTGTCACTTATCACTCCTTGTACAACGAACTTCAAAATCTGATGAATGTATCTCTTGCATTCAATGTAACTGCTCTTACAGTTGCTATATCATACTTTTATATGGTTGAGTACATATACAATGAAATGTAGCCACCTTCTATACAACTATAGTAAAAAGGTGCTCCAAACTGCCACTCAGTGGGATTCCTCGGGAGTAACGCAGAAAGTCATTTTGTGTAACAAACTATTACAATATACAATTTCTTTTATAGTATTCATTGATTACTCTTTTCAGTGATCTGTTGGTTACAGGGTAGTGATATTTCTAGTTTTTACAAAGTGATATTAGTACAGTGGCAGTTATCACTCCTTGTACAACCAACTTCAAAATCTGATGAATGTATCTCTTGCATTCAATGTAATTGCTCTTACAGTTGATATATCATGGTTTTACATGATTGAATACATATACAATGAAATGAAGCCAACTTCTATACAACTATAGTAAAAAGGTGCTCCATACTGCCACTCAGTGGGATTCCTCGGGAGTAACGCAGAAAGTCATTTTGTGTAACAAACTATTACAATATACAATTTCTTGTATAGTATTCATTGATTACTCTTTTCAATGATGTGATGGTTCCAGGATAGTGATATTTCTAGTTTTTACAAAGTGATATTAGTACAGTGGCAGTTATCACTCCTTGTACAACCAACTTCAAAATCTGATGAATGTATCTCTTGCATTCAATGTAATTGCTCTTACAGTTGCTATATCATGCTTTTACATAATTGAGTGCATATACAATGAAATGAAGCCACCTTCTATATAGCTAGAGGAAAAAGGTGCTCCATACTGCCACTCAGTGGGATTCCTCGGGAGTAACACAGAAAATCATTTTGTATAACAAACTATTACAATTTAAATCCAATGTAATTCTTCTATAGTATTCATTGATTACTCTTCTGTGATCTCTTGGTTGGACAACAGTGAAATTTCTTGGTTTTACAAAGTCATATCAATACAGTGTGACTTATCACTCCTTGTACAACAAACTTCAAAATCTGATGAATGTATCTCTTGCATTCAATGTAACTGCTCTTACAGTTGCTATATCATACTTTTATATAGTTGAGTACATATACAATGAAATGTAGCCACCTTCTATACAACTATAGTAAAAAGGTGCTCCATACTGCCACTCAGTGGGATTCCTCGGGAGTAACGCAGAAAGTCATTTTGTGAAACAAACTATTACAATATACAATTTCTTGTATAATATTCATTGATTACTCTTTTCAATGATGTGATGGTTCCAGGATAGTGATATTTCTAGGTTTTACAAAGTGATATCAGTACAGTGTCAGTTATCACTCCTTGTACAACCGACTTCAAAATCTGATGAATGTATCTCTGGCATTCAATGTAATTGCTCTTACAGTTGATATATCATGCTTTTACATGATTGAGTACATATACAATGAAATGAAGCCACCTTCTATACAACTATAGTAAAAAGGTTCTCCATACTGCCACTCAGTGGGATTCCTCGGGAGTAACGCAGAAAGTCATTTTGTGTAACAAACTATTACAATATACAATTTCTTTTATAGTATTCATTGATTACTCTTTTCAGTGATCTGTTGGTTCCAGGATAGTGATATTTCTAGGTTTTACAAAGTTATATCAGTACAGTGTCAGTTATCACTCCTTGTACAATCGACTTCGAATCTGATGAATGTATGTCTTGCATTTAATGTAATTGCTCTTACAGTTGATATATCATGCTTCTACATAATTGAGTACATATACAATGAAATGAAGCCACCTTCTATACAGCTAGAGGAAAAAGGTGCTCCATACTGCCACTCAGTGGGATTCCTCGGGAGTAACACAGAAAATCATTTTGTATAACAAACTATTACAATTTAAATCCAATGTAATTCTTGTATAGTATTCATTGATTACTCTTCTGTGATCTCTTGGTTAGACAACAGTGAAATTTCTAGGTTTTACAAAGTCATATCAATACAGTGTCAGTTATCACTCCTTGTACAACCAACTTCAAAATCTGATGAATGTATCTCTTGCATTCAATGTAACTGCTCTTACAGTTGCTATATCATACTTTTATATGGTTGAGTACATATAGAATGAAATGTAGCCATCTTCTATACAACTATAGTAAAAAGGTGCTCCATACTGCCACTCAGTGGGATTCCTCGGGAGTAACGCAGAAAGTCACTTTGTGTAACAAACTATTACAATATACAATTTCTTGTATAGTATTCATTGATTACTCTTTTCATTGATCTGTTGGTTACAGGATTGTGATATTTCTAGCTTTTACAAAGTGATATCAGTGCAGTGTCAGTTATCACTCCTTGTACAACCAGCTTCACAATCTGATGAATGTATGTCTTGCATTCAATGTAATTGCTCTTACAGTTGATATAACATGCTGTTACATGATTGAGTACATATACAATGAAATGAAGCCAACTGCTATACAACTATAGTAAAAAGGTGCTCCATACTGCCACTCAGTGGGATTCCTCGGGAGTAACGCAGAAAGTCATTTTGTGTAACGAACTATTACAATATACAATTTCTTGTATAGTATTCATTGATTACTCTTTTCCATGATCTGTTAATTACAGGATAGTGATATTTCTGGGGTTTACAAAGTGATATCAGTACAGTGTCAGTTATCACTCCTTGTACAACCAACTTCAAAATCTGATGAATGTATCTCTGGGATTCAATGTAATTGCTCTTACACTTGATATATCATGGTTTTACATGATTGAGTACATATACAATGAAATGAAGCCACCTTCTATACAACTATAGTAAAAAGGTGCTCCATACTGCCACTCAGTGGGATTCCTCGGGAGTAACACAGAAAATAATTTTGTGTAACAAACTGTTACAATTTACAATCCAATGTATTTCTTGTATAGTATTCATTGATTACTCTTCTGCGATCTCTTGGTTAGACAACAGTGAAATTTCTAGGTTTTACAAAGTGATATCAATACAGTGTCAGTTATCACTCCTTGTACAACCAACTTCAATATCTGATGAATTTATCTCTTGCATTCAATGTAACTGCTCTTACAGTTGCTATATCATGCTTTTATATGGTTGAGTACATATACAATGAAATGAAGCCACCTTCTATACAACTATAGTAAAAAGGTGCTCCATACTGCCACTCAGTGGGATTCCTCGGGAGTAACGCAGAAAGTCATTTTGTGTAACAAACTATTACAGTATACAATTTCTTGAATAGTATTCATTGATTACTCTTTTCCATGATCTGTTAGTTACAGGATAGCGATATTTCTGGGTTTTACAAAGTGATATCAGTACAGTGTCAGTTATCACTCCTTGTACAATCAACTTCAAAATCTGATGAATGTAAATCTGGGATTCAATGTAATTGCTCTTACACTTGATATATCATGGTTTTACATGATTGAGTACATATACAAAGAAATGAAGCCACCTTCTATACAACTATAGTAAAAAGGTGCTTCATACTCCCACTCAGTGGGATTCTTCGGGAGTAACACAGAAAATAATTTTGTGTAACAAACTATTACAATTTACAATCGAATGTATTTCTTGTTTAGTATTCATTGATTACTCTTCTGCGATCTCTTGGTTAGACAACAGTGACATTTCTACGTTTTACAAAGTGATATCAATACAGTGTCAGTTCTCACTCCTTGTACAACCAACTTCAATATCTGATGAATTTATCTCTTGCATTCAATGTAACTGCTCTTACAGTTGATATATCATGCTTTTACATGATTGAATACATATACAATGAAATGAAGCCAACTTCTATACAACTATAGTAAAAAGGTGCTCCATACTGCCACTCAGTGGGATTCCTCGGGAGTAACGCAGAAAGTCATTTTGTGTAACAAACTATTACTATATACAATTTCTTGAATAGTATTCATTCATTACTCTTTTCAATGATGTGATGGTTCCAGGATAGTGATATTTTTAGGTTTTACAAAGTGATATCCGTACACTGTCAGTTATCACTCCTTGTACAATCGACTTCAAATCTGATGAATGTATGTCTTGCATTCAATGTAATTGCTCTTACAGTTGCTATATCATGCTTTTACATAATTGAGTGCATATACAATGAAATGAAGCCACCTTGTATACAGCTAGAGGAAAAAGGTGCTCCATACTGCCACTCAGTGGGATTCCTCGGGAGTAACACAGAAAATCATTTTGTATAACAAACTATTACAATTTAAATCCAATGTAATTCTTGTATAGTATTCATTGATTACTCTTCTGCGATCTCTTGGTTAGACAACAGTGAAATTTCTACGTTTTACAAAGTGATATCAATACAGTGTCAGTTATCACTCCTTGTACAACCAACTTCAAAATCTGATGAATGTATCTCTTGCATTCAATGTAACTGCTCTTACAGTTGATATATCATGCTTTTACATGATTGAGTACATATACAATGAAATGAAGCCACCTTCTATACAACTATAGTAAAGAGGTGCTCCATACTGCCACTCAGTGGGATTCTTCGGGAGTAACGCAGAAAGTCATTTTGTGTAACAAACTATTACAATATACAATTTCTTTTATAGTATTCATTGATTACTCTTTTCAGTGATCTGTTGGTTACAGGGTAGTGATATTTCTAGTTTTTACAAAGTGTTATTAGTACAGTGGCAGTTATCACTCGTTGTACAACCAACTTCAAAATCTGATGAATGTATCTCTTGCATTCAATGTAATTGCTCTTACAGTTGATATATTATGCTTTTACATGATTGAGTACATATACAAAGAAATGAAGCCACCTTCGAAACAACTATAGTAAAAAGGTGCTCCATACTGCCACTCAGTGGGATTCCTCGGGAGAAACGCAGAAAGTCATTTTGTGCAACAAACTATTACAATATACAATTTCTTGTATACTATTCATTGATTACTCTTTTCCATGATCTGTTAGTTACAGGATAGTGATATTTCTGGGTTTTACAAAGTGATATCAGTACAGTGTCAGTTATCACTCCTTGTACAACCAACTTCAAAATCTGATGAATGTATCTCTTGCATTCAATGTAATTGCTCTTACAGTTGATATATCATGCTTTTACATGATTGAGTACATATACAATGAAATGAAGCCACCTTCTATACAAGTATAGTAAAAAGGTTCTCCATACTGCCACTCAGTGGGATTCCTCGGGAGTAACGCAGAAAGTCATTTTGTGTAACAAACTATTACAATATACAATTTCTTCAATAGTATTCATTGATTACTCTTTTCAGTGATCTGTTGGTTACAGAGTAGTGATATTTCTAGTTTTTATAAAGTGATATCAGTACAGTGTCAGTTATCACTCCTTGTACAACCAACTTCAAAACCTGATGAATGTATCTCTTGCATTCAATGTAATTGCTCTTACAGTTGATATGTCATGCTTTTAAATGATTGAGTACATATACAATGAAATGAAGCCAACTTCTATACAACTATAGTAAAAAGGTGCTCCATACTGCCACTCAGTGGGATTCCTCGGGAGTAGCGCAGAAAGTCATTTTGTGTAACAAACTATTACAATATACAATTTCTTGTATAGTATTCATTGATTACTCTTTTCAATGATCTGTTGGTTCCAGGATAGTGATATTTCTAGGTTTTACAAAGTGATATCAGTACAGTGTCAGTTATCACTCCTTGTACAATCGACTTCAAATCTGATGAATGTATGTCTTGCATTCAATGTAATTGCTCTTACAGTTGCTATATCATGCTTTTACATAATTGAGTGCATATACAATGAAATTAAGCCACCTTCTATACAGCAAGAGGAAAAAGGTGTTCCATACTGCCACTCAGTGGGATTCCTCAGGAGTAACACAAAAAATCATTTTGTATAACAAACTATTACAATTTAAATCCAATGTAATTCTTGTATAGTATTCATTGATTACTCTTCTGCGATCTCTTGGTTAGACAACAGTTAAATTTCTAGGTTTTACAAAGTCATATCAATACAGTGTCAGTTATCACTCCTTGTACAACCAACTTCAAAATCTGATGAATGTATCTCTTGCATTCAATGTAACTGCTCTTACAGTTGCTATATCATACTTTTATATGGTTGAGTACATATACAATGAAATGTAGCCACCTTCTATACAACTATAGTAAAAAGCTGCTCCATACTGCCAGTCAGTGGGATTCCTCGGGAGTAACGCAGAAAGTCATTTTGTGTAACAAACTATTACAATATACAATTTCTTGTATAGTATTCATTGATTACTCTTTTCAGTGATCTGTTGGTTATAGGATAGTGATATTTCTAGGTTTTACAAAGTGATATCAGTACAGTGTCAGTTATCACTCCTTGTACAACCAACTTCAAAATCTGATGAATGTATCTCTGGGATTCAATGTAATTGCTCTTACAGTTGATATATCATGCTTTTACATGATTGAGTACATATACAAAGAAATGAAGCCACCTTCGAAACAACTATAGTAAAAAGGTGCTCCATACTGCCACTCAGTGGGATTCCTCGGGAGTAACGCAGAAAGTCATTTTGTGTAACAAACTATTACAATATAAAATTTCTTGAATAGTATTCATTGATTACTCTTTTCAATGATCTGTTGGTTCCAGGATTGTGGTATTTCTAGGTTTTACAAAGTGATATCAGTACAGTGTCAGTTATCACTCCTTGTACAATCGACTTCAAATCTGATGAATGTATGTCTTGCATTCAATGTAATTGCTCTTACAGTTGCTATATCATGCTTTTACATAATTGAGTGCATATACAATGAAATGAAGCCACCTTCTATACAGCTAGAGGAAAAAGGTGCTCCATACTGCCACTCAGTGGGATTCCTCGGGAGTAACACAGAAAATCATTTTGTATAACAAACTATTACAATTTAAATCCAATGTAATTCTTGTATAGTATTCATTGATTACTCTTCTGCGATCTCTTGGTTAGACAACAGTGAAATTTCTACGTTTTACAAAGTGATATCAATACAGTGTCAGTTATCACTCCTTGTAGAACCAACTTCAAAATCTGATGAATGTATCTCTTGCATTCAATGTAACTGCTCTTACAGTTGATATATCATGCTTTTACATGATTGAATACATATACAATGAAATGAAGCCACCTTCTATACAACTATAGTAAAGACGTGCTCCATACTGCCACTCAGTGGGATTCTTCGGGAGTAAGGCAGAAAGTCATTTTGTGTAACAAACTATTACAATATACAATTTCTTTTATAGTATTCATTGATTACTCTTTTCAGTGATCTGTTGGTTACAGGGTAGTGATATTTCTAGTTTTTACAAAGTGTTATTAGTACAGTGGCAGTTATCACTCGTTGTACAACCAACTTCAAAATCTGATGAATGTATCTCTTGCATTCAATGTAATTGCTCTTACAGTTGATATATTATGCTTTTACATGATTGAGTACATATACAAAGAAATGAAGCCACCTTCGAAACAACTATAGTAAAAAGGTGCTCCATACTGCCACTCAGTGGGATTCCTCGGGAGTAACGCAGAAAGTCATTTTGTGCAACAAACTATTACAATATACAATTTCTTGTATAGTATTCATTGATTACTCTTTTCCATGATCTGTTAGTTACAGGATAGTGATATTTCTGGGTTTTACAAAGTGATATCAGTACAGTGTCAGTTATCACTCCTTGTACAACCAACTTCAAAATCTGATGAATGTATCTCTGGCATTCAATGAAATTGCTCTTACAGTTGATATATCATGCTTTTACATGATTGAGTACATATACAATGAAATGAAGCCACCTTCTATACAACTATAGTAAAAAGGTTCTCCATACTGCCACTCAGTGGGATTCCTCGGGAGTAACGCAGAAAGTCATTTTGTGTAACAAACTATTACAATATACAATTTCTTCAATAGTATTCATTGATTACTCTTTTCAGTGATCTGTTGGTTACAGAGTAGTGATATTTCTAGTTTTTATAAAGTGATATCAGTACAGTGTCAGTTATCACTCCTTGTACAACCAACTTCCAAACCTGATGAATGTATCTCTTGCATTCAATGTAATTGCTCTTACAGTTGATATGTCATGCTTTTAAATGATTGAGTACATATACAATGAAATGAAGCCAACTTCTATACAACTATAGTAAAAAGGTGCTCCATACTGCCACTCAGTGGGATTCCTCGGGAGTAGCGCAGAAAGTCATTTTGTGTAACAAACTATTACAATATACAATTTCTTGTATAGTATTCATTGATTACTCTTTTCAATGATCTGTTGGTTCCAGGATAGTGATATTTCTAGGTTTTACAAAGTGATATCAGTACAGTGTCAGTTATCACTCCTTGTACAATCGACTTCAAATCTGATGAATGTATGTCTTGCATTCAATGTAATTGCTCTTACAGTTGCTATATCATGCTTTTACATAATTGAGTGCATATACAATGAAATAAAGCCACCTTCTATACAGCTAGAGGAAAAAGGTGTTCCATACTGCCACTCAGTGGGATTCCTCAGGAGTAAAACAAAAAATCATCTTGTATAACAAACTATTACAATTTAAATCTAATGTAATTCTTGTATAGTATTCATTGATTACTCTTCTGCGATCTCTTGGTTAGACAACAGTTAAATTTCTAGGTTTTACAAAGTCATATCAATACAGTGTCAGTTATCACTCCTTGTACAACCAACTTCAAAATCTGATGAATGTATCTCTTGCATTCAATGTAACTGCTCTTACAGTTGCTATATCATACTTTTATATGGTTGAGTACATATACAATGAAATGTAGCCACCTTCTATACAACTATAGTAAAAAGCTGCTCCATACTGCCAGTCAGTGGGATTCCTCGGGAGTAACGCAGAAAGTCATTTTGTGTAACAAACTATTACAATATACAATTTCTTGTATAGTATTCATTGATTACTCTTTTCAGTGATCTGTTGGTTATAGGATAGTGATATTTCTAGGTTTTACAAAGTGATATCAGTGCAGTGTCAGTTATCACTCCTTGTACAACCAACTTCAAAATCTGATGAATGTATCTCTGGGATTCAATGTAATTGCTCTTACAGTTGATATATCATGCTTTTACATGATTGAGTACATATACAAAGAAATGAAGCCACCTTCGAAACAACTATAGTAAAAAGGTGCTCCATACTGCCACTCAGTGGGATTCCTCGGGAGTAACGCAGAAAGTCATTTTGTGTAACAAACTATTATAATATAAAATTTCTTGAATAGTATTCATTGATTACTCTTTTCAATGATCTGTTGGTTCCAGGATTGTGATATTTCTAGGTTTTACAAAGTGATATCAGTACAGTGTCAGTTATCACTCCTTGTACAATCGACTTCAAATCTGATGAATGTATGTCTTGCATTTAATGTAATTGCTCTTACAGTTGCTATATCATGCTTTTACATAATTGAGTGCATATACAATGAAATGAAGCCACCTTCTATACAGCTAGAGGAAAAAGGTGCTCCATACTGCCACTCAGTGGGATTCCTCGGGAGTAACACAGAAAATCATTTTGTATAACAAACTATTACAATTTAAATCCAATGTAATTCTTGTATAGTATTCATTGATTACTCTTCTGCGATCTCTTGGTTAGACAACAGTGAAATTTCTACGTTTTACAAAGTGATATCAATACAGTGTCAGTTATCACTCCTTGTACAACCAACTTAAATATCTGATGAATGTATCTCTTGCATTCAATGTAACTGCTCTTACAGTTGCTATATCATGCTTTTATATGGTTGAGTACATATACAATGAAATGAAGCCACCTTCTATACAACTATAGTAAAAAGGTGCTCCATACTGCCACTCAGTGGGATTCCTCGGGAGTAACGCAGAAAGTCATTTTGTGTAACAAACTATTACAATATACAATTTCTTGAATAGTATTCATTCATTACTCTTTTCAATGATGTGATGGTTCCAGGATAGTGATATTTCTAGGTTTTACAAAGTGATATCAGTACAGTGTCAGTTATCACTCCTTGTAGAACCGACTTCAAAATCTGATGAATGCATCTCTGGCATTCAATGTAATTGCTCTTACAGTTGATATATCATGCTTTTACATGATTGAGTACATATAAAATGAAATGAAGCCACCTTCTATACAACTATAGTAAAAAGGTGCTCCATACTGCCACTCAGTGGGATTCCTCGGGAGTAACGCAGAAAGTCATTTTGTGTAACAAACTATTACAATATACAATTTCTTTTATAGTATTCATTGATTACTCTTTTCAGTGATCTGTTGGTTACAGGGTAGTGATATTTCTAGTTTTTACAAAGTGATATTAGTACAGTGGCAGTTATCACTCCTTGTACAACCAACTTCAAAATCTGATGAATGTATCTCTTGCATTCAATGTAATTGCTCTTACAGTTGATATGTCATGCTTTTACATGATTGAATACATATACAATGAAATGAAGCCAACTTCTATACAACTATAGTAAAAAGGTGCTCCATACTGCCACTCAGTGGGATTCCTTGGGAGTAACGCAGAAAGTCATTTTGTGTAACAAACTATTACAATATACAATTTCTTGAATAGTATTCATTGATTACTCTTTTCAATGATCTGTTGGTTCCCGGATAGTGATATTTCTAGGTTTTACAAAGTTATATCAGTACAGTGTCAGTTATCACTCCTTGTACAATCGACTTCAAATCTGATGAATGTATGTCTTGCATTCAATGTAATTGCTCTTACAGTTGCTATATCATGCTTTTACATAATTGAGTGCATATACAATGAAATGAAGCCACCTTCTATACAGCTAGAGGAAAAAGGTGCTCCATACTGCCACTCAGTGGGATTCCTCGGGAGTAACACAGAAAATCATTTTGTATAACAAACTATTACAATTTAAATCCAATGTAATTCTTGTATAGTATTCATTGATTACTCTTCTGTGATCTCTTGGTTAGACAACAGTGAAATTTCTAGGTTTTACAAAGTCATATCAATACAGTGTCAGTTATCACTCCTTGTACAACCAACTTCAAAATCTGATGAATGTATCTCTTGCATTCAATGTAACTGCTCTTACAGTTGCTATATCATACTTTTATATGGTTGAGTACATATACAATGAAATGTAGCCACCTTCTATACAACTATAGTAAAAAGGTGCTCCATACTGCCACTCAGTGGGATTCCTCGGGAGTAACGCAGAAAGTCATTTTGTGTAACAAACTATTACAATATACAATTTCTTGTATAGTATTCATTGATTACTCTTTTCAGTGATCTGTTGGTTATAGGATAGTGATATTTCTAGATTTTACAAAGTGATATCAGTACAGTGTCAGTTATCACTCCTTGTACAACCAACTTCAAAATCTGATGAATGTATCTCTGGGATTCAATGTAATTGCTCTTATAGTTGATATATCATGCTTTTACATGACTGAGTACATATACAAAGAAATGAAGCCACCTTCTATACAACTATAGTAAAAAGGTGCTCCATGCTGCCACTCAGTGGGATTCCTCGGGAGTAACGCAGGAAGTCATTTTGTGCAACAAACTATTACAATATACAATTTCTTGTATAGTATTCATTGATTACTCTTTTCCATGATCTGTTAGTTACAGGATAGTGATATTTCTGGGTTTTACAAAGTGATATCAGTACAGTGTCAGTTATCACTCCTTGTACAATCAACCTCAAAATCTGATGAATGTATCTCTGGGATTCAATGTAATTGCTCTTACACTTGATATATCATGGTTTTACATGATTGAGTACATATACAAAGAAATGAAGCCACCTTCTATACAACTATAGTAAAAAGGTGCTCCATACTGCCACTCAGTGGGATTCCTAGGGAGTAGCACAGAAAATAATTTTGTGTAACAAACTATTATAATTTACAATCCAATGTATTTCTTGTATAGTATTCATTGATTACTCTTCTGCGATCTCTTGGTTAGACAACAGTGAAATTTCAACGTTTTACAAAGTGATATCAATACAGTGTCAGTTATCACTCCTTGTACAACCAACTTCAATATCTGATGAATTTATCTCTTGCATTCAATGTAACTGCTCTTACAGTTGCTATATCATGCTTTTATATGGTTGAGTACATATACAATGAAATGAAGCCACCTCTATACAACTATAGTAAAAAGGTGCTCCATACTGCCACTCAGTGGGATTCCTCGGGAGTAACGCAGAAAGTCATTTTGTGTAACAAACTATTACAATATACAATTTCTTGAATAGTATTCATTTATTACTCTTTTCAATGATGTGATGGTTCCAGGATAGTGATATTTCTAGGTTTTACAAAGTGATATCAGTACAGTGTCAGTTATCACTCCTTGTACAACCGACTTCAAAATCTGATGAATGTATCTCTGGCATTCAATGTAATTGCTCTTACAGTTGATATATCATGCTTTTACATGATTGAGTACATATACAATGAAATGAAGCCACCTTCTATACAACGATAGTAAAAAGGTTCTCCATACTGCCACTCAGTGGGATTCCTCGGGAGTAACGCAGAAAGTCATTTTGTGTAACAAACTATTACAATATACAATTTCTTTTATAGTATTCATTGATTACTCTTTTCAGTGATCTGTTGGTTACAGGGTAGTGATATTTCAAGTTTTTAAAAAGTGATATTAGTATAGTGGCAGTTAACACTCCTTGTACAACCAACTTCAAAATCTGATGAATGTATCTCTTGCATTCAATGTAATTGCTCTTACAGTTGATATGTCATGCTTTTACATGATTGAGTACATATACAATGAAATGAATCCACCTTCTATACAACTATAGTAAAAAGGTTCTCCATACTGCCACTCAGTGGGATTCCTCGGGAGTAACGCAGAAAGTCATTTTGTGTAACAAACTATTACAATATACAATTTCTTGAATAGTATTCATTGATTACTCTTTTCAATGATCTGTTGGTTCCAGGATAGTGATATTTCTAGGTTTTACAAAGTTATATCAGTACAGTGTCAGTTATCACTCCTTGTACAATCGACTTCGAATCTGATGAATGTATGTCTTGCATTTAATGTAATTGCTCTTACAGTTGATATATCATGCTTCTACATAATTGAGTACATATACAATGAAATGAAGCCACCTTCTATACAGCTAGAGGAAAAAGGTGCTCCATACTGCCACTCAGTGGGATTCCTCGGGAGTAACACAGAAAATCATTTTGTATAACAAACTATTACAATTTAAATCCAATGTAATTCTTGTATAGTATTCATTGATTACTCTTCTGTGATCTCTTGGTTAGATAACAGTGAAATTTCTAGGTTTTACAAAGTCATTTCAATACAGTGTCAGTTATCACTCCTTGTACAACCAACTTCAAAATCTGATGAATGTATCTCTTGCATTCAATGTAACTGCTCTTACAGTTGCTAAATCATACTTTTATATGGTTGAGTACATATACAATGAAATGTAGCCACCTTCTATACAACTATAGTAAAAAGGTGCTCCATACTGCCACTCAGTGGGATTCCTCGGGAGTAGCGCAGAAAGTCATTTTGTGTAACAAACTATTACAATATACAATTTCTTCTATAGTATTCATTGATTACTCTTTTCAGTGATCTGTTGGTTATAGGATTGTGATATTTCTAGCTTTTACAAAGTAATATCAGTGCAGTTTCAGTTATCACTCCTTGTACAACCAGCTTCACAATCTGATGAATGTATGTCTTGCATTCAATGTAATTGCTCTTACAGTTGATATATCATGCTTTTACATAATTGAGTACATATACAATTAAATGAAGCCACCTTCTATACAACTATAGTAAAAAGTTGCTCCATACTGCCACTCAGTGGGATTCCTCGGGAGTAACACAGAAAACCACTTTGTGTAACAAACTATTACAATTTACAATCCAATGTATTTCTTGTATAGTATTCATTGATTACTCTTCTGCGATCTCTTGGTTAAACAACAGTGAAATTTCTAGGTTTTACAAAGTGATATCAATACAGTGTCAGTTATCACTCCTTGTACAACCAACTTCAATATCTGATGAATTTATCTCTTGCATTCAATGTAACTGCTCTTACAGTTGCTATATCATGCTTTTATATGGTTGAGTACATATACAATGAAATGAAGCCACCTTCTATAAAACTATAGTAAAAAGGTGCTCCATACTGCCACTCAGTGGAATTCCTCGGGAGTAACGCAGAAAGTCATTTTGTGTAACAAACTATTACAATATACAATTTCTTCAATAGTATTCATTGATTACTCTTTTCAGTGATCTGTTGGTTACAGGGTAGTGATATCTCTAGTTTTTACAAAGTGATATTAGTACAGTGTCAGTTATAACTCCTTGTACAACCAACTTCAAAATCTGATAAATGTATCTCTTGCATTCAATGTAATTGCTCTTACAGTTGATATGTCATGCTTTTACATGATTGAATACATATACAATGAAATGAAGCCAACTTCTATACAACTATAGTAAAAAGGTGCTCCATACTGCCACTCAGTGGGATTCCTCGGGAGTAACGCAGAAAGTCATTTTGTGTAACAAACTATTACAATATACAATTTCTTGAATAGTATTCATTGATTACGCTTTTCAATGATCTGTTGGTTCCAGGATAGTGATATTTCTAGGTTTTACAAAGTGATATCAGTACAGTGTCAGTTATCACTCCTTGTACAATCGACTTCGAATCTGATGAATGTATTTCTTGCATTTATTGTAATTGCTCTTACAGTTGATATATCATGCTTTTACATAATTGAGTACATATACAATGAAATGAAGCCACCTTCTATACAGCTAGAGGAAAAAGGTGCTCCATACTGCCACTCAGTGGGATTCCTCGAGAGTAACACAGAAAATCATTTTGTATAACAAACTATTACAATTTAAATCCAATGTAATTCTTGTATAGTATTCATTGATTACTCTTCTGTGATCTCTTGGTTAGACAACAGTGAAATTTCTAGGTTTTACAAAGTCATATCAATACAGTGTCAGTTATCACTCCTTGTACAACCAACTTCAAAATCTGATGAATGTATCTCTTGCATTCAATGTAACTGCTCTTACAGTTGCTATATCATACTTTTATATGGTTGAGTACATATACAATGAAATGTAGCCACCTTCTATACAACTATAGTAAAAAGATGCTCCATACTTCCACTCAGTGGGATTCCTCGGGAGTAGCGCAGAAAGTCATTTTGTGTAACAATTATTACAATATACAATTTCTTGTATAGTATTCATTGATTACTCTTTTCATTGATCTGTTGTTTACAGGATTGTGATATTTCTAGCTTTTACAAAGTGATATCAGTGCAGTTTCAGTTATCACTCCTTGTACAACCAGCTTCACAATCTGATGAATGTATGTCTTGCATTCAATGTAATTGCTCTTCCACTTGATATATCATGCTTTTACATAATTGAGTACATATACAATTAAATGTAGCCACCTTCTATACAACTATAGTAAAAAGGTGCTCCATACTGCCACTCAGTGGGATTCCTCGGGAGTAACACAGAAAATAATTTTGTGTAACAAAATATTACAATTTACAATCCAATGTATTTCTTGTATAGTATTCATTGATTACTCTTCTGCGATCTCTTAGTTAGACAACAGTGAAATTTCTAGGTTTTACAAAGTGATATCAGTACAGGGTCAGTTATCACTCCTTGTACAACCGACTTCAAAATCTGATGAATGTATCTCTTGCATTCAATGTAATTGCTCTTACAGTTGATATATCATGCTTTTACATGATTGAGTACATATACAAAGAAATGAAGCCACCTTCGAAACAACTATAGTAAAAAGGTGCTCCATACTGCCACTCAGTGGGATTCCTCGGGAGTAGCGCAGAAAGTCATTTTGTGTAACAAACTATTACAATATACAATTTCTTGTATAGTGTTCATTGATTACTCTTTTCAGTGATCTGTTGGTTATAGGATAGTGATATTTCTAGGTTTTACAAAGTGATATCAGTACAGTGTCAGTTATCACTCCTTGTACAACCGATTTCAAAATCTGATGAATGTATCTCTGGCATTCAATGTAATTGCTCTTACAGTTGATATATCATGCTTTTACATGATTGAGTACATATACAATGAAATGAAGCCACCTTCTATACAACTATAGTAAAAAGGTTCTCCATACTGCCACTCAGTGGGATTCCTCGGGAGTAACGCAGAAAGTCATTTTGCGTAACAAACTATTACAATATACAATTTCTTTTATAGTATTCATTGATTACTCTTTTCAGTGATCTGTTGGTTACAGGATAGTGATATTTCTAGATTTTACAAAGTCATATCAGTACAGTGTCAGTTATCACTCCTTGTACAACCAACTTCAAAATCTGATGAATGTATCTCTTGCATTCAATGTAATTGCTCTTATAGTTGATATATCATGCTTTTACATGATTGAGTACATATACAATGAAATGTAGCCACCTTCTATACAACTATAGTAAAAAGGTGCTGCATACTGCCACTTAGTGGGATTCCTCGGGATTAACGCAGACAGTCATTTTGTGTAACAAACTATTACAATATACAATTTCTTGTATAGTATTCATTGATTACTCTTTTCATTGATCTGTTGGTTATAGGATTGTGATATTTCTAGGTTTTACAAAGTGATATCAGTACAGTGTCAGTTATCATTCCTTGTACAACCAACTTCAAAATCTGATGAATGTATCTCTGGGATTCAATGTAATTGCTCTTACAGTTGATATATCATGCTTTTACATGATTGAGTACATATACAAAGAAATGAAGCCACCTTCGAAACAACTATAGTAAAAAGGTGTTCCATACTGCCACTCAGTGGGATTCCTCGGGAGTAACACAGAAAATAATTTTGTGTAACAAACTATTACAATTTACAATCCAATGTATTTCTTGTATAGTATTCATTGATTACTCTTCTGCGATCTCTTGGTAATACAACAGTGAAATTTCTACGTTTTACAAAGTGATATCAATACAGTGTCAGTTATCACTCCTTGTACAACCAACTTCAAAATCTGATGAATGTATCTCTTGCATTCAATGTAACTGCTCTTACAGTTGCTATATCATGCTTTTATATGGTTGAGTACATATACAATGAAATGAAGCCACCTTCTATACAACTATAGTAAAAAGGTGCTCCATACTGCCACTCAGTGGGATTCCTCGGGAGTAACGCAGAAAGTCATTTTGTGTAACAAACTATTACAATATACAATTTCTTGAATACTATTCATTCATTACTCTTTTCAATGATGTGATGGTTCCAGGATAGTGATATTTCTAGGTTTTACAAAGTGATATCAGTACAGTGTCAGTTATCACTCCTTGAACAACCGATTTCAAAATCTGATGAATGTATCTCTGGCATTCAATGTAATTGCTCTTACAGTTGATATATCATGCTTTTACATGATTGAGTACATATAAAATGAAATGAAGCCACCTTCTATACAACTATAGTAAAAAGGTTCTCCATACTGCCATTCAGTGGGATTCCTCGGGAGTAACGCAGAAAGTCATTTTGTGTAACAAACTATTACAATAAACAATTTCTTTTATAGTATTCATTGATTACTCTTTTCAGTGATCTGTTGGTTACAGGGTAGTGATATTTCTAGTTTTTACAAAGTGATATTAGTACAGTGTGAGTTATAACTCCTTGTACAACCAACTTCAAAATCTGATGAATGTATCTCTTGCATTCAATGTAATTGCTCTTACAGTTGCTATATCATGCTTTTACATAATTGAGTGCATATACAATGAAATGAAGCCACCTTCTATACAGCTAGAGGAAAAAGGTGCTCCATACTGCCACTCAGTGGGATTCCTCGGGAGTAACAGAGAAAATCATTTTGTATAACAAACTATTACAATTTAAATCCAATGTAATTCTTGTATAGTATTCATTGATTACTCTTCTGTGATCTCTTGGTTAGATAACAGTGAAATTTCTAGGTTTTACAAAGTCATATCAATACAGTGTCAGTTATCACTCCTTGTACAACCAACTTCAAAATCTGATGAATGTATCTCTTGCATTCAATGTAACTGCTCTTACAGTTGCTATATCATACTTTTATATGGTTGAGTACATATACAATGAAATGTAGCCACCTTCTATACAACTATAGTAAAAAGGTGCTCCATACTGCCACTCAGTGGGATTCCTCGGGAGTAACGCAGAAATTCATTTTGTGTAACAAACTATTACAATATACAATTTCTTGTATAGTATTCATTGATTACTCTTTTCAGTGATCTGTTGGTTATAGGATAGTGATATTTCTAGGTTTTACAAAGTGATATCAGTACAGTGTCAGTTATCACTCCTTGTACAACCAACTTCAAAATCTGATGAATGTATCTCTGGGATTCAATGTAATTGCTCTTACAGTTGATATATCATGCTTTTACATGATTGAGTACATATACAAAGAAATGAAGCCACCTTCGAAACAACTATAGTAAAAAGGTGCTCCATACTGCCACTCAGTGGGATTCCTCGGGAGTAACGCAGAAAGTCATTTTGTGCAACAAACTATTACAATATACAATTTCTTGTATAGTATTCATTGATTACTCTTTTCCATGATCTGTTAGTTACAGGATAGTGATATTTCTGGGTTTTACAAAGTGATATCAGTACAGTGTCAGTTATCACTCCTTGTACAATCAGCTTCAAAATCTGATGAATGTATCTCTGGGATTCAATGTAATTGCTCTTACACTTGATATATCATGGTTTTACATGATTGAGTACATATACAAAGAAATGAAGCCACCTTCTATACAACTATAGTAAAAAGGTGCTCCATACTGCCACTCAGTGGGATTCCTCGGGAGTAACACAGAAAATAATTTTGTGTAACAAACTATTACAATTTACGATCCAATGTATTTCTTGTATAGTATTCATTGATTTCTCTTCTGCGATCTCTTGGTTAGACAACAGTGAAATTTCTACGTTTTACAAAGTGATATCAATACAGTGTCAGTTATCACTCCTCGTACAACCAACTTCAATATCTGATGAATTTATCTCTTGCATTCAATGTAACTGCTCTTACAGTTGCTATATCATGCTTTTATATGGTTGAGTACATATACAATGAAATGAAGCCTCCTTCTATACAACTATAGTAAAAAGGTGCTCCATACTGCCACTCATTTGGATTCCTCGGGAGTAACGCAGAAAGTCATTTTGTGTAACAAACTATTACAATATACAATTTCTTGAATACTATTCATTCATTACTCTTTTCAATGATGTGATGGTTCCAGGATAGTGATATTTCTAGGTTTTACAAAGTGATATCAGTACAGTGTCAGTTATCACTCCTTGTACAACCGACTTCAAAATCTGATGAATGTATCTCTGGCATTCAATGTAATTGCTCTTACAGTTGATATATCATGCTTTTACATGATTGAGTACATATAAAATGAAATGAAGCCACCTTCTATACAACTATAGTAAAAAGGTTCTCCATACTGCCATTCAGTGGGATTCCTCGGGAGTAACGCAGAAAGTCATTTTGTGTAACAAACTATTACAATAAACAATTTCTTTTATAGTATTCATTGATTACTCTTTTCAGTGATCTGTTGGTTACAGGGTAGTGATATTTCTAGTTTTTACAAAGTGATATTAGTACAGTGGCAGTTATCACTCCTTGTACAACCAACTTCAAAATCTGATGAATGTATCTCTTGCATTCAATGTAATTGCTCTTACAGTTGATATGTCATGCTTTTACATGATTGAATACATATACAATGAAATGAAGCCAACTTCTATACAACTATAGTAAAAAGGTGCTCCATACTGCCACTCAGTGGGATTCCTCGGGAGTAACGCAGAAAGTCATTTTGTGTAACAAACTATTACAATATACAATTTCTTGAATAGTATTCATTGATTACTCTTTTCAATGATCTGTTGGTTCCAGGATAGTGATATTTCTAGGTTTTACAATGTGATATCTGTACAGTGTCAGTTATCACTCCTTGTACAATCGACTTCGAATCTGATGAATGTATGTCTTGCATTTAATGTAATTGCTCTTACAGTTGATATATCATGCTTTTACATAATTGAGTACATATACAATGAAATGAAGCCACCTTGTATACAGCTAGAGGAAAAAGGTGCTCCATACTGCCACTCAGTGGGATTCCTCGGGAGTAACACAGAAAATCATTTTGTATAACAAACTATTACAATTTAAATCCAATGTAATTCTTGTATAGTATTCATTGATTACTCTTCTGTGATCTCTTGGTTAGACAACAGTGAAATTTCTAGGTTTTACAAAGTCATATCAATACAGTGTCAGTTATCACTTCTTGTACAACCAACTTCAAAATCTGATTAATGTATCTCTTGCATTCAATGTAACTGCTCTTACAGTTGCTATATCATACTTTTATATGGTTGAGTACATATACAATGAAATGTAGCCACCTTCTATACAACTATAGTAAAAAGGTGCTCCATACTGCCACTCAGTGGGATTACTCAGGAGTAGCGCAGAAAGTCATTTTGTGCAAAATACTATTACAATATATAATTTCTTGTATAGTATTCATTGATTACTCTTTTCAATGATCTGTTAGTTACAGGATAGTGATATTTCTAGGTTTTACAGAGTGAAATCAGTACAGTTTCAGTTATCTCTCCTTGTACAATCAACTTCAAATCTGATGAATGTATGTCTTGCATTCAATGTAATTGCTCTTACAGTTGATATATCATGCTTTTACATGATTAAGTACACATACAATGAAATGAAGCCACCTTCTACACAACTATAGAAAAAAGGTGCTCCATACTGCCACTCTGTGGGATTCCTCGGGAGTAACGCAGAACGTCATTTTGTGTAACAAACTATTACAATATACAATTTCTTGAATAGTATTCATACATTACTCTTTTCAATGATGTGATGGTTCCAGTATAGTGATATTTCTAGGTTTTACAAAGTGATATCAGTACAGTGTCAGTTATCACTCCTTGTACAAACGACTTCAAAATCTGATGAATGTATCTCTGGCAATCAATGTAATTGCTCTTACAGTTGATATATCATGCTTTTACATGATTGAGTACATATACAATGAAATGAAGCCAACTTCTATACAACTATAGTAAAAAGGTGCTCCATACTGCCACTCAGTGGGATTCCTCGGGAGTAACGCAGAAAGTCATTTTGTGTAACGAACTATTACAATATACAATTTCTTTTATAGTATTCATTGATTACTCTTTTCAGTGATCTGTTGTTTACAGGGTAGTGATATTTCTAGGTTTTATAAAGTGATATCAGTACAGTGTCAGTTATCACTCCTTGTACAACCAACTTCAAAATCTGATGAATGTATGTCTTGCATTCAATGTAATTGCTCTTACAGTTGATATGTCATGCTTTTACATGATTGAATACATATACAATGAAATGAAGCCAACTTCTATACAACTATAGTAAAAAGGTGCTCCATACTGCCACTCAGTGGGATTCCTCGGGAGTAACGCAGAAAGACATTTTGTGTAACAAACTATTACAATTTACAATCCAATGTATGTCTTGTAGAGTATTCATTGATTACTCTTTTCAATAATCTGTTAGTTACAGGATAGTGATATTTCTGGGTTTTACAGAGTGAAATCAGTACAGTGTCAGTTATCACTCCTTGTACAATCAACTTCAATTCTGATGATCTGAATCTTGCATTTAATGTAATTGCTCTTACAGTTGATATATCATGCTTTTACATGATTGAGTACATATACAATGAAATGAAGCAACCTTCTATAAAGCTAGAGGAAAAAGGTGCTCCATACTGCCACACAGTGGGATTCCTCGGGAGTAACACAGAAAATCATTTTGTGCAACAAACTATTGCAATTTAAATCCAATGTATTTCTTGTATAGTATTGATTGATTACTCTTTTGTGATCTCTTGGTTAGACAACTGTGAAATTTCTAGGTTTTACAAAGTCATACCAATACAGTGTCAGTTATCACTCCTTGTACAATTAACTTCAAAATCTGATGAATGTATGTCTTCCATTCAATGTAACTGCTCTTACCGTTGCTATATCATGATTTTATATGGTTGAGTACATATGCAATGAAATGAAGACACCTTCTATACAACTATAGTAAAAAGGTGCTCCATACTGCTACTCAGTGGGATTCCTCGGGAGTAGCGCAGAAAGTCATTTTGTGTAACAAACTATTACAATATACAATTTCTTGTATAGTATTCATTGATTACTCTTTTCAATGATCTGTTAGTTACAGGATAGTGATATTTCTGGGTTTTACAAAGTGATATCACTACAGGGGCAGTTATCACTCCCTGTACAACGAACTTCAAAATCTGATGAATGTATCTCTGGGATTCAATGTAATTGCTCTTACAGTTGATATATCATGCTTTTACATGACTGAGTACATATACAAAGAAAAGAAGCCAACTTCTATACAACTATAGTAAAAAGGTGCTCCATACTGCCACTCAGTGGCATTCCTCGGGAGTAACACAGAAAATAATTTTGTGTAACAAACTATTACAATTTACAATCCAATGTATTTCTTGTATAGTATTCATTGATTACTCTTCTGCGATCTCTTGGTTAGACAACAGTGAAATTTCTACGTTTTACAAAGTGATATCAATACAGTGTCAGTTATCACTCCTTGTACAACCAACTTCAAAATCTGATGAATGTATGTCTTGCATTCAATGTAACTGCTCTTACCGTTGCTATATCATGATTTTATATGGTTGAGTACATATACAATGAAATGAAGCCAACTTCTATACAACTATAGTAAAAAGGTGCTCCACACTGCCACTCAGTGGGATTCCTCGGAAGTAACGCAGAAAATCATTTTGTGCACCATACTATTACAGTATATAATTTCTTGTATAGTATTCATTGATTACACTTTTCAATGATCTGTTGGTTCCAGGATAGTGATATTTCTAGGGTTTACAAAGTGATATCTGTACAGTGTCAGTTATCACTCCTTGTACAATCTTCTTCGAATCTGATGAATGTATGTCTTGCATTCAATGTAATTGCTCTTACAGTTGATATATCATGCTTTTACATAATTGAGTACATATACAATGAAATGAAGCCAACTTCTATACAGCTCGAGGAAAAAGGTGCTCCATACTGCCACTCAGTGGGATTCCTCGGGAGTAACACAGAAAATCATTTTGTATAACAAACTATTACAATTTAAATCCAATGTAATTCTTGTATAGTATTCATTGATTACTCTTCTGTGATCTCTTGGTTAGACAACAGTGAAATTTCTAGGTTTTACAAAGCCATATCAATACAGTGTCAGTTATCACTTCTTGTACAACCAACTTCAAGATCTGATTAATGTATCTCTTGCATTCAATGTAACTGCTCTTACAGTTGCTATATCATACTTTTATATGGTTGAGTACATATACAATGAAATGTAGCCACCTTCTATACAACTATAGTAAAAAGGTGCTCCATACTGCCACTCAGTGGGATTACTCAGGAGTAGCGCAGAAAGTCATTTTGTGTAACAAACTATTACAATATACAATTTCTTATATAGTATTCATTGATTACTCTTTTCATTGATCTGTTGGTTACAGGATTGTGATATTTCTAGGTTTTACAAAGTGATATCAGTGCAGTGTCAGTTATCACTCCTTGTACAACCAGCTTCACAATCTGATGAATGTATGTCTTGCATTCAATGTAAATGCTCTTACAGTTGCTATATCATGCTTTTACATGATTGAGTACATCTACAAAGAAATGAAGCCACCTTCTAAACAACTATAGTAAAAAGGTGCTCCATACTGCCACTCAGTGGGATTCCTCGGGAGTAACACAGAAAAAAATTTTGTGTAACAAACTATTACAATTTACACTCCAATGTATTTCTTGTATAGTATTCATTGATTACTCTTCTGCGATCTCTTGGTTAGACAACAGTGAAATTTCTACGTTTTACAAAGTGATATCAATACAGTGTCAGTTATCACTCCTTGTACAACCAACTTTAATATCTGATGAATGTATGTCTTGCATTCAATGTAACTGCTCTTACAGTTGCTATATCATGCTTTTATATGGTTGAGTACATATAGAATGAAATGAAGCCACCTTCCAAAGAACTATAGTAAAAATGTGCTCCATATTGCCACTCAGTGGGATTCCTCGGGAGTAACGCAGAAAGTCATTTTGTGTAACAAACTATTACAATATACAATTTCTTGAATAGTATTCATTCGTTAGTCTTTTCAATGATGTGATGGTTCCAGGATAGTGATATTTCTAGGTTTTACAAAGTGATATCAGTACAGTGTCAGTTATCACTCCTTGTACAACCGACTTCAAAATCTGATGAATGTATTTTTGGAATTCAATGTAATTGCTCTTACAGTTGATATATCATGCTTTTACATGATTGAGTACATATAGAATGAAATGAAGCCACCTTCTATACAACTATAGTAGAAAGGTAGAAATAGTAGAAATAGTAGAAATAGTAGAAATACTGCCACTCAGTGGGATTCCTCGGGAGTAACGCAGAAAGTCATTTTGTGTAACAAACTATTACAATATACAATTTCTTGAATAGTATTCATTCATTACTCTTTTCAATGATGTGATGGTTCCAGGATAGTGATATTTCTAGGTTTTACAAAGTGATATCAGTACAGTGTCAGTTATCACTCCTTGTACAACCGACTTCAAAATCTGATGAATGTATCTCTTGCATTCAATGTAATTGCTCTTACAGTTGATATGTCGTGCTTTTACATGATTGAATACATATACAATGAAATGAAGCCAACTTCTATACAACTATAGTAAAAAGGTGCTCCATACTGCCACTCAGTGGGATATCTCGGGAGTAACGCAGAAAGTCATTTTGTGTAACAAACTATTACAATATACAATTTCTTATATAGTATTTATTGATTACTCTTTTCAATGATCTGTTGGTTCCAGGATAGTGATATTTCTAGGTTTTACAAAGTGATATCTGTATAGTGTCAGTTATCACTCCTTGTACAATCGACTTCAAATCTGATGAATGTATGTCTTGCATTCAACGTAATTGCTCTTACAGTTGATATATCATGCTTTTACATAATTGAGTACATATACAATAAAATGAAGCCACCTTCTATACAGCTAGAGGAAAAAGGTGCTCCATACTGCCACTCAGTGGGATTCCTCGGGAGTAACACAGAAAATCATTTTGTGTAACAAACTATTACAATATACAATGTATGTCTTGTATAGTATTCATTGATTACTCTTCTGTGATCTCTTGATTAGACAACAGTGAAATTTCTAAGTTTTACAAAGTCATATCAATATAATGTCAGTTATCACTCCTTGTACAACCAACTTCAAAATCTGATGAATGCATCTCTTGCATTCAATGTAACTGCTCTTACAGTTGCTATATCATACTTCTATATGGTTGAGTACATATACAATGAAATGAAGCCACCTTCTATACAACTATAGTAAAAAGGAGCTCCATACTGCCACTCAGTGGGATTCCTCGGGAGTAGCGCAGAAAGTCATTTTGTGTAACAAACTATTACAATATACAATTTCTTGTATAGTATTCATTGATTACTCTTTTCATTGATCTGTTGGTTACAGGATAGTGATATTTCTAGGTTTTACACAGTGATATCAGTGCAGTGTCAGTTACCACTCCTTGTACAACCAGCTTCACAATCTGATGAATGTACGTCTTGCATTCAATGTAATTGCTCTTACAGTTGATATAACATGCTGTTACATGATTGAGTACATATACAATGAAATGAAGCCAACTTCTATACAACTATAGTAAAAAGGTATTCCATACTGCCACTCAGTGGGATTCCTCGGGAGTCACGCAGAAAGTCATTTTGTGTAACAAACTATTACAATATACAATTTCTTGTATAGTATTCATTGATTACTCTTTTCAATGATCTGTTAGTTACAGGATAGTGATATTTCTGGGTTTTACAAAGTGATATCAGTACAGTGTCAGTTATCACTCCTTGTACAACCAACTTCAAAATCTGATGAATGTATCTCTTGCATTCAATGTAAATGCTCTTACAGTTGATATGTATCATCTTTTACATGATAGAGTATATATAGAATGAAATGAAGCCAACTTCTATACAAGTATAGTAAAAAGGTGCTCCATACTGCCACTCAGTGGGAGTCCTCGGGAGTAACGCAGAAAGTCATTTTGTGCAACAAACTATTACAATATATAATTTCTTGTATAGTATTCATTCATTACTCTTTTCAATGATCTGTTGGTTCCAGGATAGTGATATTTCTAGGTTTTACAAAGTGATATCAGTACAGTGTCAGTTATCACTCCTTGTACAACCAACTTCAAAATCTGATGAATGTATCTCTGGGATTCATTGTAATTGCTCTTACAGTTGATATATCATGCTTTTACATGATTGAGTACATATACAAAGAAATGAAGCCACCTTCTATACAACTATATTAAAAAGGTGCTCCATACTGCCACTCAGTGGGATTCCTCGGGAGTAACGCAGAAAGTCATTTTGTGTAACAAACTATTACAATATACAATTTCTTTTATAGTATTCATTGATTACTCTTTTCAATGATCTGTTAGTTACAGGATAGTGATATTTCTTGGTTTTACATAGTGATATCAGTACAGTGTCAGTTATCACTCCTTGTACAACCAACTTCAAAATCTGATGAATGTATCTCTGGCATTCAATGTAATTGCTCTTACAGTTGATATATCATGCTTTTACATGATTTAGGACATATACAAAGAAATGAAGCCACCTTCTATACAACTATATTAAAAAGGTGCTCCATACTGCCACTCAGTGGGATTCCTCGGGAGTAACGCAGAAAGTCATTTTGTGCAACATACTTATACAATATATAATTTCTTGTATAGTATTCATTGATTACTCTTTTCAATGATCTGTTAGTTACAGGATAGTGACATTTCTGGGTTTTACAGAGTGAAATCAGTACAGTGTCAGTTATCACTCCTTGTACAATCAACTTCAAATCTGATGAATGTATGTCTTGCATTCAATGTAATTGCTCTTACAGTTGATATATCATGCTTTTACATGATTGAGTACATATACAATGAAATGAAGCCACCTTCTCTACAAGTATAGTAAAAAGGTGCTCCATACTGCCCCTCAGTGGGATTCCTCGGGAGTAACGCAGAAAGTAATTTTGTGTAACAAACTATTACAATATACAATTTCTTGAATAGTATTCATTGATTACTCTTCTGCTATCTCTTGGTTAGACAATAGTGAAATTTCTACGTTTTACAAAGTGATATCAATACAGTGTCAGTTATCACTCCTTGTACAACCAACTTCAATATCTGATGAATGTTTCTCTGGGATTCAATGTAACTGCTCTTACAGTTGCTATATCATGCTTTTATATGGTTGAGTACATATACAATGAAATGAAGCCACCTTCTATACAACTATAGTACAAAGGTGATCCATACTGCCACTCAGTGGGATTCCTCGGGAGTAACGCAGAAAATCATTTTGTGTAACAAACTATTACAATATACAATTTCTTGTATAGTTTTCATTCATTACTCTTTTCAATGATCTGTTGGTTCCAGGATAGTGATATTTCTAGGTTTTACAAAGTGATATCAGTACAGTGTCAGTTATCACTCCTTGTACAACCGACTTCAAAATCTGATGAATGTATCTCTTGCATTCAATGTAAATGGTCTTACAGTTGATATGTCATGCTTTTACATGATTGAGTACATATACAATGAAATGAAGCCAACTTCTATACAACTATAGTAAAAAGGTGCTCCATACTGCCACTCAGTGGCATTCCTCGGGAGTAACGCAGAAAGTCATCTTGTGCAACAAACTATTACAATATATAATTTCTTGTATTGTATTCATTCATTACTCTTTTCAATGATCTGTTAGTTACAGGATAGTGATATTTCTGGGTTTTACAGAGTGAAATCAGTACAGTGTCAGTTATCACTCCTTGTACAATCAACTTCAAATCTGATGAATGTATGTCTTGCATTTAATGTAATTGCTCTTACAGTTGACATATCATGCTTTTACATGTTTGAGTACATATACAATGAAATGAAGCCACCTTCTATACAGCTAGAGGAAAAAGGTGCTCCATACTGCCACTCAGTGGGATTCCTCGGGAGTAACACAGAAAATCATTTTGTGTAAGAAACTATTGCAATTTAAATCCAATGTATTTCTTGTATAGTATTGATTGATTACTCTTCTGTGATCTCTTGGTTAGACAACTGTGAAATTTCTAGGTTTTACAAAGTAATACCAATACAGTGTCAGTTATCACTCCTTGTACAATAAACTTCAAAATCTGATGAATGTATGTCTTGCATTCAGTGTAACTGCTCTTACAGTTGCTATATCATGATTTTATATGGTTGAGTACATATACAATGAAAGGAAGACACCTTCTATACAACTATAGTAAAAAGGTGCTCCATACTGCTACTCAGTGGGATTCCTCGGGATCCTCTTCTGTGATCTCTTGGTTAGACAACAGTGAAATTTCTACGTTTTACAAATTGATATCAATACAGTGTCAGTTATCACTCCTTGTACAACCAACTTCAAAATCTGATGAATGTATGTCTTGCATTCAATGTAACTGCTCTTACAGTTGCTATATCATGCTTTTATATGGTTGAGTACATATAAAATGAAATGAAGCCACCTTCTATACAACTATAGTAAAAAGGTGCTCCATACTGCCACTCAGTGGGATTCCTCGGGAGTAACACAGAAAGTCATTTTGTGTAACAAACTATTACAATATACAATTTCATGTATAGTATTCCTTGATTAATCTTTTCAGTGATCTTTTGGTTACAGGATAGTGATATTTCTAGGTTTTACAAAGTGATATCAGTACAGTGTCAGTTATCACTCCTTGTACAACCAACCTCAAAATCTGATGAATGTATCTCTTGCATTCAATGTAATTGCTCTTAAAGTTGATATATCATGCTTTTACATGATTGAGTACATATACAATGAAATGAAGTCACCTTCTATACAGCTAGAGGACAAAGGTGCTCCATACTGCCACTCATTGGGATTCCTCGGGAGTAACACAGAAAATCATTTTGTGTAACAAACTATTACAATTTACAATCCAATGCATTTCTTGTATAGTATTCATTGATTACTCTTCTGTGATCTCTTGGTTAGACAAAAGTGAAATTTCTACGTTTTACAAAGTGATATTAATACAGTGTCAGTTATCACTCCTTGTAAACCAACTTCACAATCTGATGAATGTATGTCTTGCATTTAATTTTACTGCTCTTAGAGTGGCTATATAATTTTTTATATGGTTGAGGACATATACAATGAAATGAAGCCACCTTATATACAACTATAGTAAAAAGGTGCTGGATACTGCCACTCAGTGGGATTCCTCGGGAGTAAAGCAGAAAATCATTTTGTGTAACAAACTATTACAATTTACAATCCAATGCATTTCTTGTATAGTATTCATTGATTACTCTTCTGTGATCTCTTGGTTAGACAACAGTGAAATTTCTACGTTTTACAAAGTGATATTAATACAGTGTCAGTTATCACTCCTTGTACAACCAACTTCACAATCTGATGAATGTATGTCTTGCATTCAATGTAACTGCTCTTACAGTTGCTATATAATTTTTTATATGGTTGAGTATATATACAATGAAATGAAGCCACCTTCTATACAACTATAGTAAAAAGGTGCTGCATACTGCCACTCAGTGGGATTCCTCGGGAGTAACGCAGAAAATCATTTTGTGTAAGAAACGATTAGAATTTACAATCCAATGTATTTCTTGTATAGAATTCATTGATTACTCTTCTGCGATCTCTCGGTTAGACAACAGGGAAATTTTTAGGTTTTACAAAGTGATATCAGTACAGTGTCAGTTATCACTCCTTGTACAACCAACTTCAAAATCTGATGTATGTATGTCTTGCATTCAATATAACTGCTCTTACCGTTGCTATATCATGCTTTTATATGCAGAAGAGTAATAAATACAAGAAATAAATTGCATTGTCAATTGTAATAGTTTGTTACACAAAATGATTTTCTGTGTCACTCCCGAGGAATCCCACTGAGTGGCAGTATGGAGCACCTTTTTCCTCTAGCTGTATGGAAGGTGGCTTCATTTCATTGTATATGTACTCAATCATGATAAAGCATGATATATCAACTGTAAGAGCAATTACATTGAATGCCAGAGATACATTCATCAGATTTTGAAGTTGGTTGGACAAGGAGTGATACCTGACACTGTACTGATATCACTTTGTAAAACCTAGAAATATCACTGTTGTCTAACCAAGAGTTCACAGAAGAGTAATCAGTGAATACTATACAAGAAATACATTGGATTGTCAATTGTAATAGTTTGTTACACAAAATGACTTTCTGTGTTACTCCCGAGGAATCCCACTGAGTGGCAGTATGGAGCACCTTTTTACTGTAGTTGTATAGAAGGTGGCTTCATTTCATTATATATGTACTCATTCATATAAAAGCATGATATATCCACTGTAAGAGCAATTACATTGAATGCCAGAGCTACATTCATCAGATTTTGAAGTTGGTTGTACAAGGAGTGATAACTGGCACTGTACTGATATCACTTTGTAAAACCTAGAAATATCACTATCCTGTAACCAACAGATCATTGAAAAGAGTAATGAATGAATATTATATAAGAAATTGTATATTGTAATAGTTTGTTACACCAAATGACTTTATGCGTTACTCCCGAGGAATCCTACTGAGTGGCAGTATGGAGCACCTTTTTACTATAGTTGTATTGAAGGTGGCTTTATTTCATTGTATATTTACTCAACCATATAAAAGCATGATATAGCAACTGTAAGAGCAGTTACATTGAATTCAAGACATACATTCATCAGATTTTGACGTTGGTTGTACAAGGAGTGATAACTGACACTGTACTGATACAACTTTGTAAAACCTAGAAATTTCACTGTTTAACCAAAAGATAGCAGAAGAGAAATGAATGAATACTATACAAGAAATACATTGGATTGTAAATTGTAATACTTTGTTACAAAAAATGACTTTCGGCGTTACTCCCGAGGAATTCCACTGAGTGGTAGTATGGGGCACCTTTTTTTCAAGATATAGAGAAAGTGTCTTCATTTCATTGAATATGAACTCAACCATACAAAAGCATGATATATCAACTGTAAGAGCAATAATATTGAATGCAACACATATATACATCATATTTTGAAGTTGGTTGTACAACGAGTGATAACTGACATTGTACTGATAGCTCTTTGTAAAACCTAGAAATATCACTGTCATCTAACCAAGAGATCACAGAAGAGTAATCAATGAATACAATACAAGAAATAGATTAGATTGTAAATTGTTATAGTTTGTTATAACAAATGACTTTCGGCGTGACTCCCGAGGAATTCCTCTGAGTGGCAGTATGGGGCACCTCTTTCCTCTAGCTATATAGAAGGTGGCTTCATTTCATTGTATATGTACTCAACCATATTAAAGCATGATATATCAATGGTAAGAGCAATAACATTGAATGTATGACATACATTCATCAGAGTTTGAAGTTGGTCGTACAAGGATTGATAATTGACACTGTATTGATATCACTTTGTAAAACCTAGAAATATCACTGTCATCTAACCAACAGATCATAGAAAAGAGTAATCAAGGAATACAATACAAGAAATACATTAGATTGTAAACTGTAATAGTTTGTTACAAAAAATGACATTCGGCGTTACTCCCGAGGAATCCCACTGAGTGGCAGTATGGGGCACCTTTTTCCTCTAGCTATATAGAAGGTGGCTTCCTTTCATTGTATATGTACTCAACCATATAAAAGCATGATATATCAATTGTAAGAGCAATAACATTGAATGCAAGACATACATTCATCAGATTTTGAAGTTTGTCGGACAACGCATCTAAGGTACTGTGCTTTCCCCACCAACGATTACCTGCTCATACAAATGTGCTATTTTCTGTCTTTATTTCTTAGGCCTGAGTGATTCTGTGTGTGATTACATTTTATGTATGCTTGAACAACATTATCCAGTAAACTACATTTAACTGGAACACTGCCTCACGTGCCTCTTTCCTTGAGAACTCCCGGGAGGGGTGGGACCCTGGCATAGTTGGCAAGAACCCGTGTATTTTGCTGATTGCTAAACATAAATTAAAGCAATTCGGCTAACAGAATTGGGGGCTCGTCCGGGATTGCTCTGCAGATTAAATTTCGCGCCATAGTCGACAGGCGTGTCTTTGATCAGCAGACGTAAGGGAAATACCACTTCTGGAGTTCTAGGAGAGGCTGTATGATTGGTTTCTGTCTGCGTGCCTGGCTCTAGTGAGCACTCTATCGTGGGTTGGCTCTCCGCTGCTCTATCCTTCAGGGTCGCTGGTCAGCCGCACCGGTCATGTCTAATTGCCACTGAGCGGCATTCTGGGGCACCTCTTTCCTCTAGCTGTATAGAAGGTGGCTTCATTTCATTGTATATGAACTCAACCATACAAAAGCATGATATATCAACTGTAAGAGCAATAACATTGAATGCAACACATATATACATCAGATTTTCAAGTTGGTTGTACAAGGAGTGATAACTGACATTGTATTGATATCTCTTTGTAAAATCTAGAAATATCACTGTCATGTAACGAACAGATCAGAGAAAAGAGTAATCAATGAATACAATACAAGAAATAGATTGGATTGTAAATTGTATTAGTTTGTTTCAAAAAATGACTTTCGGCGTTACTCCCGAGGAATTCCACTGAGTGGCAGTATGGGGCACCTATTTCCTCTAGCTATATAGAAGATGGCTTCATTTCATTGTATCCGGACACAACCGTATAAAAGCATAAAATAACAACTGTACGAGCAATAACATTGAATGCAAGACATACATTCATCCGATTTTGAAGTTCATAGTACAAGGAGTGATAACTGACACTGTATTGATATCTCTTTGTAAAACCTAGAAATGTCACTGTTATGTAAACAACTGATCATGGAAAAGAGTAATCAATGAATATAATACAAGAAATACATTGGATTGTAAATTGTAATAGTTTGTTACAAAAAATGACTTTCGGCATTACTCCCGAGGAATCCCACTGAGGGGAATTCTGGGGAACCTCTTACCTCTAGCTGTATAGAAGGTGGCTTCATTTCATTGTGTATGTACTCAACCATATAAAAGCATGATATGTCAACTGTAAGATTGCCAATCTGTCCTCGGCTATTGTATATGTACTCAACCATATAAAAGCATGATATATCAACTGTAAGAATTGAATGCAAGACATACGTTCATCCGATTTTGAAGTTGGTTGTACAAGGAGTGATAACTGACTCTGTATTGATATCACTATGTAAAACCTAGAAATTTCACTTTCATCTAACCAAGAGATCACAGAAGAGTAATCAATGAATACTATACAAGAAATAGATTTGATTTTAAATTGTAAACGTTTGTTACAAAAAATGACTTTCGGCGTTACTCCCGAGGAATCCCACTGAGCGGCATTATGGGGCACTTTTTTTCTCTAGCTATATAGAAGGTGGCTTCATTTCATTGTATATGTACTCAACCATATAAAAGCATGATATATCAACTGTAAGAGCAATAACATTGAATGCCAGAAATACATTCATCAGATTTTGAATTTGGTTGTAAGAGGAGTAATAACTGACACTGTATTGATATCTCTTTGTAAAACCTAGAAATACTGTCATGTAACCAACAGATCATAGAAAAGAGTAATCAATGAATACTATACAAGAAATCCATTGGATTGTAAATTGTAATAGTTTGTTACAAAAAATGACTTTCAGCGTTACTTCTGAGGAATCCCACTGAGTGGCAGTATAGGGCACCTTTTCCCTCTAGCTCTATAGAAGGTGGCTTCATTTCATTCTATATGCACTCAACTATATAAAAGCATGATATATCAACTGTAAGAATTGAATGCAAGACATACATTCATCAGATTTTGAATTAGGTTATACAAGGAGTAATAACTGACACTGTATTGATATCACTTTGAAAAACCTAGAAATATCACTGTCATGTAACCAACACATCACAGAAAAGAGTAATCAAGGAATACTATACAAGAAATAGTTTTGATTGTAAATTGGAATAGTTGGTTACAAAAAATGACTTTTGGCATTACTCCAGAGGAATCAACTGTAAGAGCAATAACATTGAATGCAAGACATGTGCAACATTGAATGCAAGAGCGGCATTATAGGGCACCTTTTTTCTCTAAGTATAGAGAAGGTGGCTTCATTTCATTGTATATGTAGTCAACCATATAAAAGCATGATATATCAACTGTAAGAGGAATAACATTTAATGCAAGACATACATTCATCAGATTTTTAAGTTGGTTTTACAAGGAGTGATAACTGACACTGTATTGATATCACTTTGTAAAACCTAGAAATATCACTGTCATGTAACCAACAGATCATAGAAAAGAGTAATCAATGAATACAATACAGGAAATACATTGGATTGTAAATTGTAATAGTTTGTTACAAAAAATGACTTTCGGCGTTACTCCCGAGGAATCCCACTGAGCGGCATAATGGGGCACCTTTTCCCTCTCGCTGTATAGAAGATGGCTTCATTTCATTGTATGTGGACTCAACCGTATAAAAGCATGATATAACAACTGTAAGAGCAATAACATTGAATGCAAGACATACATTCATCCGATTTTGAACTTGGTTGTACAAGGAGTGATAACTGACACTGTATTGATATCTCTTTGTAAAACCTAGAAATATCACTGTTATGTAAACAACTGATCATGGAAAAGAGTAATCAATGAATATAATACAAGAAATACATTGGATTGTAAATTGTAATAGTTTGTTACAAAAAATGACTTTTGGCGTTACTCCCGAGGAATCCCACTGAGGGGAATTCTGGGGAACCTCTTACCTCTAGCTGTATAGAAGGTGGCTTCATTTCATTGTATATGAACTCAACCATACAAAAGCATGATATATCAACTGTAAGAGCAATAACATTGAATGCAACACATATATACATCAGATTTTCAAGTTGGTTGTACAAGGAGTGATAACTGACATTGTATTGATATCTCTTTGTGAAATCTAGAAATATCACTGTCATGTAACCAACAGATCATAGAAAAGAGTAATCAGTGAATACAATACAAGAAATAGATTGGATTGTAAATTGTAATAGTTCGTTACAAAAAATGACTTTCGGCATTTGTCCCGAGGAATTCCACTGAGTGGAAGTATGAGGCACCTTTTTCTTCTAGCTATATAGAAGGTGGCCTCATTTCATTGTATATGTACTCAACCATATAAAAGCATGATATATCAACTGTAAGAGCAATAACATTGAATGCAAAACATACATTCATCAGATTTTGAATTTGGTTGTAGAAGGAGTGTTACTCCCGAGGAATCCCACTGAGCTGCATAATGGGGCACCTTTTCCCTCTCGCTGTATAGAAGGTGGTTTCATTTCATTGTGTATGTACTCAACCATATAAAAGCATGATATGTCAACTGTAAGAGAAATAACATTTAATGCAAGACATACATTCATCAGATTTTTAAGTTGGTTTTACAAGGAGTGATAACTGACACTGTATTGATATCACTTTGTAAAACCTAGAAATATCACTGTCATGTAACCAACAGATCATAGAAAAGAGTAATCAATGAATACAATACAGGAAATACATTGGATTGTAAATTGTAATAGTTGGTTACAAAAAATGACTTTCGGCATTACTCCTGAGGAATCCCACTGAGCGGCAGTATGGGGCACCTTTACCTCTAGCTGTATAGAAGGTGGCTTCATTTCATTGGCTGAAGACAGACTGGCAAAAGGGAGCACAGTGCGAGCGGGCTAGAAAGCCCCGGGGCCAACCCGTCCCATGGCTGCCCATTCACACTGGCTCCAGTGCTGCGGGACCTCACCTGAACGGAGGTGGACCGGCACGTCCACTCTTCGTCCGCCGGTCCCTGGAGCCTCCTCTGCTTCTGCTGGGTGTGGCACGCAGCTTCCGGCTTTTTCTGTGTGAGGGCGTTCAGACTTCCGCTGCCGCTTCCTGTGCGCCATGGGAGCCGTCCAGACCAGCAGGAAGCGGCAGCAACGCGCGCCCGGACAGCCGGAGACCACTTTGAAGAGGTCTCCGGCTGCAGCGCGAGGAGAGCAGCCCGCATATTGGTAAGTGCGGGCCGCCGACGGGGGACAGATGCGGCAATCTGGCTGCCCTCTCTGCCTCCGCTTTAGAAGCAGAGGCAGAGCGGGCCAGATTGCCAATCTGTCCTCGGCTATTGTATATGTACTCAACCATATAAAAGCATGATATATCAACTGTAAGAATTGAATGCAAGACATACATTCATCCGATTTTGAAGTTGGTTGTACAAGGAGTGATAACTGACTCTGTATTGATATCACTATGTAAAACCTAGAAATTTCACTTTCATCTAACCAAGAGATCACAGAAGAGTAATCAATGAATACTATACAAGAAATAGATTTGATTTTAAATTGTAAACGTTTGTTACAAAAAATGACTTTCGGCGTTACTCCCGAGGAATCCCACTGAGCGGCATTATGGGGCACTTTTTTTCTCTAGCTATATAGAAGGTGGCTTCATTTCATTGTATATGTACTCAACCATATAAAAGCATGATATATCAACTGTAAGAGCAATAACATTGAATGCCAGAAATACATTCATCAGATTTTGAATTTGGTTGTAAGAGGAGTAATAACTGACACTGTATTGATATCTCTTTGTAAAACCTAGAAATACTGTCATGTAACCAACAGATCATAGAAAAGAGTAATCAATGAATACTATACAAGAAATCCATTGGATTGTAAATTGTAATAGTTTGTTACAAAAAATGACTTTCAGCGTTACTTCTGAGGAATCCCACTGAGTGGCAGTATAGGGCACCTTTTCCCTCTAGCTCTATAGAAGGTGGCTTCATTTCATTCTATATGCACTCAACTATATAAAAGCATGATATATCAACTGTAAGAATTGAATGCAAGACATACATTCATCCGATTTTGAAGTTGGTTGTACAAGGAGTGATAACTGACTCTGTATTGATATCACTATGTAAAACCTAGAAATTTCACTTTCATCTAACCAAGAGATCACAGAAGAGTAATCAATGAATACTATACAAGAAATAGATTTGATTTTAAATTGTAAACGTTTGTTACAAAAAATGACTTTCGGCGTTACTCCCGAGGAATCCCACTGAGCGGCATTATGGGGCACTTTTTTTCTCTAGCTATATAGAAGGTGGCTTCATTTCATTGTATATGTACTCAACCATATAAAAGCATGATATATCAACTGTAAGAGCAATAACATTGAATGCCAGAAATACATTCATCAGATTTTGAATTTGGTTGTAAGAGGAGTAATAACTGACACTGTATTGATATCTCTTTGTAAAACCTAGAAATACTGTCATGTAACCAACAGATCATAGAAAAGAGTAATCAATGAATACTATACAAGAAATCCATTGGATTGTAAATTGTAATAGTTTGTTACAAAAAATGACTTTCAGCGTTACTTCTGAGGAATCCCACTGAGTGGCAGTATAGGGCACCTTTTCCCTCTAGCTCTATAGAAGGTGGCTTCATTTCATTCTATATGCACTCAACTATATAAAAGCATGATATATCAACTGTAAGAATTGAATGCAAGACATACATTCATCAGATTTTGAATTAGGTTATACAAGGAGTAATAACTGACACTGTATTGATATCACTTTGAAAAACCTAGAAATATCACTGTCATGTAACCAACACATCACAGAAAAGAGTAATCAATGAATACTATACAAGAAATAGTTTTGATTGTAAATTGGAATAGTTGGTTACAAAAAATGACTTTTGGCGTTACTCCAGAGGAATCAACTGTAAGAGCAATAACATTGAATGCAAGACATGTGCAACATTGAATGCAAGAGCGGCATTATAGGGCACCTTTTTTCTCTAAGTATAGAGAAGGTGGCTTCATTTCATTGTATATGTAGTCAACCATATAAAAGCATGATATATCAACTGTAAGAGCAATAACATTGAATGCAAGACATACATTCATCAGATTTTGAGGTTGGTTGTACAAGGAGTGATAACTGACACTGTATTGATATCAATTTGTAAAACCTAGAAATATCACTGTTTCATTGTGAATTCATTGTAAATTGGAATTGTTTGTTACAAAAAATGACTTTCGGCGTTACTCCAGAGGAATCCCATTGAGCGGCATTATGGGGCACGTTTTTCCTCTCACTGTATAAAAGATCTCATTAACTTAACACCCCCCGTCTATTCAACTGGTGCTCCTACTAATTCCAAGAGTCCAGCTCTGTTCTTCTCAGACCGTCCCAAGAGGCACGTACCTTGTGCAGCAAGAGGCTGGTGTCCGGCAGGAGGTAGTGGGGCTCCGGGCAGAGGCTACTGGCGGTGCTGCCAGGCTGGGTTTCCAGGCAGGGCTGGCCGGCCAGCGCCACACTGCTCCCCCTCCCCTGCCGCAGAGCGGACAGGCGGCCATGCCGCAGGAGATTTCATCACGCAGGTAGTGGTCGCGCACAATCTTCCGCACAGCGCCAGACCGAGTCCGCTTCAGGAAGTTGCGCGAGGTCAGCGTCCTTCCACGCCACAGGCCCCCGGCGCCGCACCAGGGCCCCCGGCGCACGTTTGGTGAGGTCCCGGCTGTAGAGCGAAAGGGGGGGGAATCGCTTTACACAACAGGTGACGGCCAATCGGCTTTTGTAGAGATAGAAAGGTGTGCCCCGGTCGCTTTGGTTCAAACTTCCGGTTCCCGAGCGTACGCTGCGCCATGTGAGGGGCCGGCGGAAATGAGAGGGAGTTGTTCCCCCCCATCGTAAGTGTCTGAGCATCCCCGTCTGCAGTAACGGTTTCATTGCTATGGTAACACAGTTTCTTCGCTGGGGGGGGGACGAACACGTGCATGTGTCTGCGTGTTTGAGGCTCCTGTGGTCTGGGGGCGTCTGCGGTGCTCGTCTCTTCGTGGGGGTGAGCCGGGGGAGCCGGGGGAGCCTCCAGTAGACGAAGCTCTACCCAAATGCAAGGTCCGTGCGGGTGACCGTGTGGGTCTGAAGCAACGGGACAAAGTGGCAACTTTCAGACCACCAAAGTTTAATGCTAGCTAGTATCAGCTTCCATGTGCATGCGTGTGCGTCTCTGAAGAGGTGTGCGTGCACAGGAAAGGTCACAACTTGAATCAAACTTTGTTGGTCTTAGAGGTGCCCACTGGGCTCGACCTTTGTTCTACTCAAATGCAAGATTGGGCTCCCCCCCCTCATGAAAGAGAGTCGTTTTGCATTCGTTTACAAATTTCAGTTGTATCCCGTAATTATTTCTGTTTGAGTCCAGTGGTACCTTTAAAACCAGCAAAATTTAATTTTGGATATAAGCTCTTCTGTGCATACACACTTCATCAGATGCAATTGTATGTGTGGATGCACACGAAAGCGGAAACTTTGTTAGTGTAAAAGGTACCACTGGACTCAAACTTCGTTCTACTCAAATGCAAGATTGGGCTTTTTCCCTGTAAAAAAAGAGAGCCATTTTGCATTCGCCTACAAATTACAGTTATGTCCAATAATAAATATTTCTGTTGGAGTCCAGTGGTATCTTTAAGACTAGCAAAGTTCAATTCTGGATATAAGCATTTGTGTGCATGCACATTTTTTTCAGATACATGCATTTGAAGGCGTGTCCGAGCACAGGAAAGTTTATACCCAGAATTAAACTTTGTTGGTCTTAAAGGTACCACTGGACTCAAACTTTGTTCTACTCAAATGCAAAACTGAGTCCCCCCCCATAAAAAAACAGAGTGCTTTTGTATTTGCATACAAATTAGTTACATCCAGTAATAATTATTTGTGTTTGAGTCTAGTGGTACCTTTAAGACCAACAAGGTTTAATTCTAGGCATAAGCTTTCCTGTGCGTGCACACATACATTTGTCACTGTATCTGAAGGCGTGTGCATGCACATGAACACTTATACCCAGAATTAAGCTTTGTCGGTCTTAAAGGTGCCACTGGACTTAAAATTTGTTCTTTTGTTTCAGACCAACATGACGACCCACCTGAATTTCCCCCCCTGTGTATAATATTTTTACAGGGGTTGTCTTAAATCCCTTTGTCTTCCTTCTGAGTAAAGACAGTATAATTCTGGAGTCAGCGTTTGTGATTGTAAAAGTAGCTGTCCGTGTCTGTCTGGTAGCAAAATTAAAATAAGTCTGTTGTGTTCCCTCAGGACAATTTTTACCTCTGCACAAGCTGTTGTAGACTAGCGCCCACTTCTTCCGATTCAAGGAGGATCTTCACTAAGCAAGCAATATTATAGGATGCTGCAAAAAAAAAAAAAGAGAGATTAAAACCACTTCTTGTACCACTTCTTTTGCAGAGAAAATTAAAGCCGGAAGTGCCTCTTCTATGTTACAGGTGTCCATTGCCCCAGCGTTGTCTTTGTTCACTGTCTCTTGTATCTGCTGATCTCCCTGCCCTTGACTTTAGATTTTGACACACACACACTCCCATGCTGAGTGAACTGACTGATCTTTGGACTGGAGTTTGTTTTGAACCAGCTTCTATTGTTGCCAACTTTGGGTTGGGGAACTCCTGGAGGTTTGGAGGTGGAGCCTGGGAAGGTCAAGGTTGGGGGGTGGGAGACTTCAGCCCACTATAATGCCATACAGTCCAGCCTCCAAAGTAGCCATTTTCTCCAGGGGAAGTGATCTCTGCAGTCTGGAGACAAATGATAATTCTTGAGATAAATCCAGGCACCATCTGGGGATTGACAGCCCTGGCTCTGACTCATGAAAGCTTATGCTAGAATAAACTTCGTAAGTCTTGCAGGAGCCCCTGGATTCTAGTTTCATTTAGATGTTAATGCAGTCTCCCTATGTTTACTAAGGTAGTTATCAGCAATTACTGCTGTTATGAATGGTCTTTGTATTTCTTTTCACCACTTTTGAATTTTGTGTAGGGTTAGTAGTAAACATAAATTGCAGTCCAGGAATATGAGCAATGAGATTGAGGACAGAAATACATTTTCTTTTGTTCTTTCTTTTTTTGGTATTGTTTTATGTGAGTGTGTGTGCAGGTGGAAGTCATGGCGACCTCTGGTGACTGCCCCTACTGGGAGCCTGCAGGATAATCAGAGAGGTAGCTGAATAAAGTCCACTCCTGCCTCTGGTATTTTAGGAAGGTCTCCCATCCAAGTACTTGCCAGAGTTGACCCTGCTTAGCTTCCAAGATCTGATGAGATTGGGCTTGCCTGGGCCATCCAGGTCAGGGCAGAAATCTACTTCCTTAGTGTATGAAGCTTTTGGAATGCATTAGTTTGAAAGGAGAAAAGCGGAAACCAGACTTAGGTGTAAGAATTAGAAACTATAATGAGTGATGTGTTTCATGATACGGGGCTGGCTGTCCAGTGAATGGCAAATACTAGTCAATACCCTCATCACAGCACGTAGTCTCATAGTTTCAATACGCACATTTTGAAGACAACTTGCATAATACTAGCCAGGATACTTGGTTTTGAATTAAGTTGTATGCTTCTCATGTTTCAGACTTGAAACAAAGCATGATTAAATATTATGCAAAAATTATTTTGCTTATACCAGCTCTCTTTATTTTTCCAAGTGTCTGAACTACAACCTGAAAAATCTTTCAACCCCAGCACAAGAATGTCACAGAAGAATTCCAGAGAACCTAAACATTTTAATGTTTCCAGCTCCTTGGAGTCTGAAGATATTAGTTTGGAGACTACACGGCCAACTGATGATATCTCCTCCTCGGAAGAATGGGAAGGCACCATCAAAATTACCAGGCAGCTGATAGAACAGAAGGAGCTGCTTCATCACCTCCAGTTGCTGAAAATAGAGTTTTCCGAGAAGAAATTGATGGTAGACAACATGAAAGTGGAGTACCTGACAAAAGTAAGGGCTCTTCCTGTGACTGTCACTGTACATGTTAAAAGCGCTCCAGGGCTGCCAATAGCAAAGCAGCTGTTGGTAGCCTGCTAGCTGGTTAGCATTCACAGCTATAAGTCATATGTCATTTCTGCAGTATAATCTGGTACCCAGATTCATTTTTCAGTTGAGCTGTGACTTTGCTGCGGTTGAGGGTATAAAGAGACTTTTCTTTAGGTTATTGTAATTAGATGCAAACAAGATGGGAGCTAGGGAGGAACCATGTGAGTGGGGAACAATTTGGAACTCATTCCCAACCCTCGTAATTTATTCCTCTTTTCATGGGCCTCATTAGACTGATTCTTCTCACCCACGCATTTTGTAACTGTCTCTCAGCATCCCATCTCATACAGGGCATTTTCTACTCTTGTGAGACCAGTTTAATTTTCAAAGTTAATTTAGTTTACCAAGTCATATTTTTCCACATATCCCAACTATGTCAAAACTCCTGCAGTGTTTGTGGACCCCTCTGTTGCCCCAGTTTCGTCATCCACATTGAGACCAGTCAGCAGAGTGTTTAGATAGAGAAATCTCCGTCTTCTACGATACACGCAACATTTCAAGGAAGGGACTATTCTGAGGTCCTTATTCAGAACTGGTTACTCACACTGTACTAATGTTTTAAGGGAGATACTAGTTCTGTGCTAAACTGCTTTTTTAACCATCTGTCTTAAATATAATTACATGGAAATGGTTTCTGCTCATGTCAGTGGGATTTAATTCCAGGTAAACGTATTTAGAACCAGACTGCTAGGGACATTTCTGTGAATTAGTGTTGGGGTTGGGGTTAGGGTTAGGAGTTACGGTTAAGGGTTAGGGTTAGGGTTAAGGGTTAGGTTTAGGGTTAGGGTTCGGGTTAGGGCTAGAGCTAGGGTTAGAGCTAGGGTTAGGGTTAGCTTTTGGGTTAGGGTTAGGGTTATGTTTATGGTTTGGGTTAGGGTTAGGGTAAGGGTAAGGGTTAGGGCTAGAGTTAGGTTTAGGGTTGGGTTAAGGTTAGGTCTAGGGCTACGGTTAGGATTAGGGCTAGGGCTTGTGCTACGTCTAGGGCTATATCTAGGATTCAGATGTCGGCTACAGTTAGGGCTAGGGTAATGGTAAGGGTTAGGGCTAGAGTTAGGGTTAGGGTTAGGCCTAGGATTAAAGTTAGGGCTAGGGCTATGGTTAGGGCTAGAGTTAGGGTTAGGGCTAAATTTAGGACTAGGGTAAAGGTAAGGGTTAGGGCTCGGGTTACGGCTAGGGTTAGGTTTAGGTTTAGGATTAGGGTTAGGTTTATGGCTAGGGCTAGGGTTAGATTTAGAGATAGGGCTAGGGCTTGGGTTATGGTTACGGTTTGGGTTAGGGCAAGGGGTAGGGCTGAAGTTAGGTTTAGGGTTTGGGTTAAGGTTAGGGCTAGGGTTACGGTTAGGGTTAGGGCTAGGGCTAGGGCTTGTGCTAGGGTAAAAGATAGGGCTAGGGCTATGTCCACAGTTAGGGTTATGGTTGAGGCTAGGGTTAGGGCAAGGGTTAGGATTATGGTTACTCTTAGGGTTAGGGTTACAGCTAGGGCTACATTTAGGGTTAGGGTTATGGTTTGGAGTAGGGCTAGGGCTACATCTCGTGCTGGTTTAGGGTTAGGGTTTGGGTGAGGGTTAGGACTTGGGTTAGGGTTAGGGGTAGGGGTAGGGCTAGGTTTAGGGCTGGGGCTAGGGGCAGGGCTAGGTTTACAGTTAGGGTTAGGGTACAGCTAGGGCTAGGGTTAGTGTTAGGGTTAGGGTTAAGGCTAGGTCTAGGGTTAGTGTTAGTGTTAGTTTTAATATTAGGGTTAGGGTTAGGGCTTGGGTTAGGGTTAGGGTTTGGGTTTGGGCTAGGGTTAGGGTTAGCTTTTGGGTTAGGGCTAGGGTTATGTTTACAGTTTGGATTAGGGTTAGGTTAGGGGTTAGGGCTAGAGTTAGGTGTAGGGTTGGGTTACGGTCAGGACTAGGGCTTTTGCTAGGGCTAGGGCTATATCTTGGGTTCGGATGTGGGCTAAAGTTAGGGCTAGGGTACTGGTAAGGGTTACAGCTAGAGTTAGGGTTAGGGTTAGGCCTAGGGTTAAATTTAGGGCTAGGGTTAGGGTTTGTGTTAGGGCTAATTTTAGGTCTAGGGTAAAGGTAAGGGTTTGGGTTTGGGTTACAGCTAGGGTTAGGTTTAGGGTTAGGCCTAGGTTTAGGGTTATGTTTAGGGCTAGTGGTAGATTTAGGGTCAGGGCAAGGGCTAGGGTACTGTTAGGTGTAGAGTCTGGATTAAGGTTAGGGCTAGGGTTATGGTTAGGTTTAGGGTTAGGGCTAGGGCTTGTACTAGGGTAAAAGATAGGGCTAGAGCTACTACCATTTTGTGTTATTTTTTAAGCACAGAACGGAGGCCATGTCTACTCACTTTTTTTTTCTAACTGCAGTGAAGGGTGAGGTGTAAATCCAATTTCTTCTTCTTCCTCCTCTTCCTCTTCCTCCCACTGTTTAAGTGCTCAGTTTAGAGCAGGGTTCCACAACCTTTTTGGATTATTCCTGGGGAGGCCAATTTTTGGGCTTGGAGGGTCTGCTTTCTGGAGGGGGGCAAAGAAGCAAAAGAGACTCCTTGAACCTGGGCTGGCATCAGTAGATGCTGGGGGGGGGCAGCTTTGAGGTTCAAGGAGTTCTGGGGGGGGCAGCTTTGAGGTTCAAGGAGTTCTGGTGGGACCCACTGCCCCGATCCCCACCCACACATCTCCCCTGTCACCTGCCTGTACCCATGCCCCCAGCTGCTCAGAGTCATTGAGGAAGGGCATGTGGGTGGTGCTCCTGGTGGCAAAGGATGGTGCTGCCAGGGAATGAGTGTGCAGGGAAGTGGGGTACCTCAGCACGTGGGGTGGAAGGGCTTGCAGGGGGAGAAGGATGCCCAGGGAAGTGGGGGACATACCGGTGTGGTGTTGTGTTGTGAAAAGGAGGGCAGAAGGGGAGCTCTGGAGGGAGGGGAGATAAGGGCCCCTAGGTACTCTCTGTCCAGGGCCCCCCAAAATCTGAAACTGGCCCTGCTTTGATGCCTCTGTGTGTGTGTGTGTGTGTGTGCCACACTCTCCCTCCTCCATTCTCTATTACCTGTACAACAAGAAATGGATCAGCGTCTCGGCGGCCTCCAAGCTCCTGGTCAACATGCTGTTGGGGGGGATGGGCCTTTCCGTGGGCAGCATGCTTTGTGGCTGGGACAAAAAGGTGCTGGCCTCATGGGGGGGAGGGGGTCTGCTGGACATGGAGGGAGGAGCATGTGAGCGGAATGATGCTCAAAACATGGGTCACCATAAAGGGTGTTGGGTGTTCAGCTGCTGCAGTGAGCAGCTGGTGGGGGGAGACCATGGGGAGCCTGAGGCCCTTCGCTTGCTCCCCCCCGAGACTGGTTAGGTTGGGCATTTCAGGTCCTTAAGATGAGCAAGGGGCTCCCCTTTATAAGGGCAACCATAGATCCCACATAGGCACCCTCTCTTCCCAGGACATTCCCATCCTCTTGTAGGCAGAAGCTTTGTGCAGTTAATAGCTGTGTGGTAGGCCGAAATCCAACAGGGGCGGCCTTTTGTCAGGAGGAGCTGCCGACAGCATAGATGCAGCTACTGAAGGAAAGAACTCTGTCCCCACAGATGAGGGCAGTTCTGGTTTGGGGCTGGACCACCTATTGCTCTCCCCAGAAAAGTGTGACCCAACCCATAACATGTCACACAAGCAGGGTGGCATGGGTGAGGCGCAGAAAAGAGCTGCAGAGGAGGGAGCCAGAGACTGCTTGAGCAAGCGAGCCAAACTTCGTTCTTCAAAGGAATGTACTAGGTCATGAACAGAGGGTGAAAATTCCTTCCTGGCCTCAGGTCAGATGCAAGAGTATAACTTGTGTTAGGATCCTTCTAAAAGGAAATTTGGGGAAACGGCTGGGGTTCATCTCTAAGCCCAGGAGCACATTGCTGTTTTTGGTGTGGGCCTGTTCTAGTTCTGCACATTTCACTGGTGTACACGAGAGGACTGCAATATACTTGTCTGCCAGGCCATAGCCTTTGTAGACATATGTTTTTAGGATGCTTAAAATTGACTGAGAGATAGTGGAAGGCTAGGAATCCAGGGTCTCTCTTCAAGAATGTGGAAAGAATGATATAAAGGAGGGATATTACTGGATTAAGGGGTTGAGGGAGAATGAAATGACTTCTTAGCTTTTGAGGAGAAGACCGGCAGAGCAAGAAGGGGGGCACAGTGTACTGGGGGGGCACGGTCTACTAGGCACTAAAGTTACAGCATTCCCTTTCCTTCATCTGCAGGGACCAGGCCTTTGCTACATAGACGACGATGGCGTATGCCTGTCAGAACCCCTCTTTTCCACAGAAAGTGGAAACTCTTATGCTTATGGGGTGCTGGACAGCGGATACTGCCCCGACCTCAGCGTGGAAGAGGACTACGACCTGGGCAAGCAGGCCATCTCTTAAGCCACCCACCGTGACTCCTACTGTGGAGGAGTGGTGAACAGTAAGTTTTCCTGGCCTCTGCCCTTGAACTGCCCTGGCTCTTTCAGTGTCGCCCATCTCAGTCCTGTAAGCATGTGTCTGCTTTGTGAGAGCCAGCTTTACTTTTGCACATTTTACACTGATGGTGTGGTGTCTCCCAGTGTATCACATGAAGGAAGACGGCTGGATCCGGGTTGGACGCACCAACGTCGCTATGCTGCTCGACCAGTACGCAGAGGCCAAGAAATGAGATGTGACGGGACAAGAACCGTACATGCCGGAGGTTCTTTGACACTCAGGGCTGAAGGGTTAAAGGGACGGGGCCTCATGACAATAAAGAAACCTTGAACGTTTGTTTTCTCGGACTTCGGTTTGTTATTTTGGAAGTTTGTTGCAATCATTTGGGAGGCTCAGTCAGAAACACTCAAGCTACAAGCCTGATTCAATTTCAGGAGCATCTGAGAGGCCAAAAAGATTTTCAGGGTTATCAGCATTTGGGAGTCCAAGCTCCCTTTCTCAGGTATAAGACAGAAGCATGTAAATCTTCAGTGGCTAAATTCTGGCACAATTCCACCCCCACCTCCAGCAACACAGGGATTCAGTGCCCGTCCGAAAAACACCGTTATAGATAGATTCAACAAGTGGGTAGCCATATTGCTCTGAAGAGACAGAACAAACTTTGAGTCCAGTGGCACCTTTAAGGTTAATGAAGTTTAATTCTGGCTATAAGCTTTCATGTGCACGCACACTTCTTATACCCAGAATACAACTTTGTTGGTCTTAAGGGTGCAACTGGTCTCAAACTTCGCTCTGCATATTTAAAAGTCATGGTTTCACCAAAGGAAGGGAACGTCATGCACCCACTAATCCCAGGAAAATGTCCTTCCATTAAAAAAAAAAAAATTCTCATCAGAATGCAGGTTTTCAGGCAAAACGAGAAACTTTGCCAGCATACCTCTTTACATAAACACAGCCTGGAAATTCAGGCTGTAGCCTTTGACTTGGCTGCATCTATGGCATTAATACCAATGGCTCCCCTTGAGGACCATTGTGGCACCTTCCCCATGATCCAGGATGGTGGGCAAGGCCCTTGCTCAGTATGGCTTGCACTTGGCAGAGGGTTCCCACCTTGGAACATTTGCTGTCAGAGGGACTGGAGGGGGTGATGGTGTCAATTTGTCCTAAGCGTGACTGTCCCAACCTGATCCGGGCACCCTTAACAGGCAGGGGGGCCCTTAACAGGCAGCTCCTGAAATGCAATGTCTCCAGCCCAATTCCAGCTGCAATGACAATTTCTTTTAGCTTTCTGTCTCTTGTTGATTTTTTGGCTCACATCCTGCCAGTGTGTGGGAACCTTTGCTGTTTCACCAGCACCCAGGACCGAACCACCTTCAGCTCTCAGGAGCTGGAGGAGTGGGCAGAAAGGCTGATCTACTGGCACCTGGCATGACCACAACTTTCAGACACCAGAGAGGCTTCAAGGGGCTGTCATATAGAGGAGGATTCAGAGTTGTTTTCTGTTCCCCCAGAAGTCGGACCAGAACCATCAATTACCTCAGAAGAATTTTCAGGTAAAGATTAGGAAGAACTTCCTCAGTGGAACAGGCTTTCTCAAGAGGTGGTGGGCTCTCCTTCTTTGGAGGTTTTCAAACAGAGGCTAGATGGTCATCTGACAGCCAATGCTGATTCTGCAAATTTGGCCAGATCATGAGAGGGAGGGCAGGAAGGGTTGCCTCAGTGCTTAGTTCTTGTGGCCCTTTCTTACACTCCCAGGGGAATGCCGATCACTACTTTGGGGAAGCAATTTTCCTCCAGGCCAGTTTGCCAGAGATCCTGGAGGGTTTTTTTTGCCATCCTCTGGGCACAGAGTAGGGGTCACTGGGTGTGTGTGTGCAAGGAGGTATTTGTAAAATTCCTGCATTGTGGACTAGATGATCCTGGAGGTCCCTTCCAACTCTATGGTTCTAGGATGCAAGTCTGAAAACCTTTGCAACACAGCATGTTTGGATGCTCTTAGGAAGTCCCTCCTCTGGTTGAATCAATCAGCTGCATCCACTGTGCCCCAGTTCTGTTGGGCTGTCCCTCATCTGGAGCTGAACAGCCCTGCAATGAGACAGCTGGTCGGCCATCTCCCCACTTCTCTCAGCCATAAGTTGCAGCTTTCGCTGTTTGGGGGATGGATGTGGGGCTCCTGACTTTTGGAAGAAAGGCATTTGGTGCTGGAAGAACCTTGTGATTTGAATGTCCAGCTAAGCTAATGGGCGGTAGATTCAGGACAGGCAAAAGGAAATACTTCTTAATTAAAATGTGGGATTTATTATTGAATGAATTATTTATTAAATTAAAAGTTATTAAAATGTGGAATTCGCTGCCTGAGGATGTAGTGATGGCCACAGGCATAGACACGGGATTAGACAGATTCACAGAGGGTAGATCTATTAGTGGCCACTAGTCACGGTGACTGAAGGGAACCTCATTCAGAGGCAGTCACCATCTGAATCCCAGAGCCAGGAGGCAGCATCAGGGAAAGACTCTGTGCTCTGTTGCTGGCCCTCCAGGGGAACTGGTCGGCCACATTATGCCCTGCCGAGATCCCTCCCTCCTCCAAATGCCACCCTCTCCAGGCTCCACCCACAAAATCCCCAGGAATTTCCCAACCTGGAGTTGGCAACTTTGGGTTCTGGACTCAGTTGCTAATTTCGTAAGGAAAAAAAGCAGGGCACGTATGACGAGAAGGGACAGCTCGGATTTCTTGAAGGCCTCGTTCAGAATAGCTCCCTGTCCCAGACGGCACCTCCAGGCAGGGATTAGCACACAACTGGCAAGTTGTGGGAAACGTTCCTCGGTCCGTTTCCCTTTGAAGTGAGTCTGGCATGATCCGACAAAACGTTGATTTCTATACCTGACTCTATTGTTTTCGTAATCAACTTTTGAGATGTTAATATAGAATCGATTTGCGTGTGAGAATTAAACCGGGACGAGCAATAGGTTTGATTCTTTGTGGATGCATTATCCTCCAGATATCCAAAAGTCGATATTCCCTTAGTGTCCTCTGAAGTTCTGTTTCAGTGTCCATATTTAATGTTTTCTTCTTCTTTGGTTTTGACTTGTCCAGTTGTAAGTCTAAACTGTGATTAAAATCTCCCCCTAGAACTTCCTGAAATATTCTTAGGAGTTCTAACGTTTCCTTTCTAAATTGCACCTGATTGGCATTTAGAGCATATATTGTCCCTAATCTAATAGTTTGTCGTTCTAGTGTGCCTTTTACAAAAAATATACCTGCCGCATTGGTCTTTTAAACAAACTATCCTTCGCTACAAAGTTAACCTTTTCTGCAATCAATATAGCTGTCCCCCTAGTTTTAGAAGATCCTGGGGATGTAAATTGTTGATTGTACCAAGAGTTTGCTAACACTGGGTCTGTTTCTTTGCTGCATCCCCAGCACGACTTCCTGTAGCTCCACTGCTATGCGGTCGTGCATCTTGCCGAACCTTCAGTCCAGCGCCCGGCTCAGATCCTCTCCCAGAGGATCAGGCCCTCTGGGCAGCCTGCGTTCCTCGTCTTGGAAACAGTACTGCCTCGCGAGGGTCCCTGCTCTTTGTCTACTAGGCTCGGATGGCCAAAGTCTGAGCGGTCCCCACTGAACCGCATGCGAGCCCCTCTCCGGTCGTGTATCCATGACTCGGAAGTGCTGGCTGTGAACAAAGCCCACGAATAGCGAGGCGATACCGGTGGCCAACTTATCCTGGGCCCCGTCCGCGGGAGTGGGAAGGAATTCTGTCGTGTGGTCACCGGCACCCCCTGCTCGATGGGTCCGCTCTCGGTGGGCACTGGGGTTTCCCCCAGCGTTACAGGAATGGTCTCATTGTCTGACATGGTCAGGTATGAGAAAATCCCAAAGCACAGATCTCTAACTATCTGTGAGGCTTCTGAGCTAACAGCAATAGATCAGACCTTTGGGTTTAAAGCAAAGCTCTTTATTTCTAATACTAGCACAGGTACTCATTGTTTGTCAGAGATACAGGAAAAGAAATAACATGGGTTAATATACCTTCAGGCAGAGGTGCATAAACATAAGGAACCAGTCAGGATGAATACAGAAAAGTTGGTTCTCACCAACAGGTGAGGAAGTTATAAAAATTCCCTTCTTGCCCTGAGTGACCCAGATGTGCGAACTCTAGGCTAAACATTTGGTCAGCAACAATTAAACAGTCTGCAATGTTGAAACAACTTTGATAAAATACTTCAAGCTTGAAAGGGGAGAGAGGGTGGACAGGATGAGATAGCTTCGGTTGTTTTATGTGGCGATCAAGGGCGTGGCAGCCCATTCCCCCGGGAAGAAAGTAACATTAAGCAGGGCAGCTATTTCTACTTCAAGGCAAGCAATAAACAATTGGTTACAGTGTGGCACAAAGAAACAGAAAGTAACAGCAAGACAACCATACTATTGTCAGATTCTGACACCAGATTCTGACACCCAAGCCTTAACCTTAACCCAACCCTACACCTAACTCTAGCCCTAACCCTTACCCAAACCCTAACCTGAACCCAAACCCTAACCATAAACCTAGCCCTAACCCAAAACCTAACCATAGCCCTATCCCTAAACCTAACCGTAACCCTTGTCAGGATCTGACATGCTTCTGCTAGTGATGTATGCATTTCTCAATGCTATCTCTGTATTTCACTTGTTGCCTTGTTCCTTTGTTCCAGCAGACTTTGCCATCTGCCCTTTATCTGTACCTCCCCCTTCGCTCCCTGCTAGCTATAATGTTCGCTTTGAAGTATAATGGTTACTCTGTTTAATGTTACCATGCCTGGGCGGGAGATGGCGACCAACATTCCTAAGTGTCATCTCTAAACAAATGGTGGCTACTCCCTTGCGTATTCCCTCCTCCCTTTTTCCCGAGCATATTGGTGTTATCTTGTTATTGAAACCTTGAAGAAGTCTTTATGGCCGGACGCCTGGAAGAATGTTGTGTTTAAGCTGATACATGTGGGTCACCGAGATCAAGGGGGGAATTTATAACTTTCTCACCTTCTGTGGGAATTGCAACGGTCCCTGTTTCTTTTCCCGCGTTCACCCCCCTGCCCTGATTGGCTTAAGCCTGAGGTTCAATTGAAAGCCTGAGAGTATAATAATGCTGTCTGTATGCCATTCGGATATCTCTAACAAACATTCGAGAACCTGTTTGCAGTATTGAAAATAAAGAGCTTTGCTTCATCAACAAAGGTCTGATTCTTTGATGTCTATACAGAAGCCTCACAACCCTAATCCTACCCTAACCCAAGCCCTTACTATACCCCTGGCCCTAGCCCTAAGCCTTGGCCTAACCCTAACTCGAGCCCTAACTCGAGCCCTAAACTTTACCTTTACCCTAGCCCTATCTTTAGCCCTAACACAAACCCTAATCCTAGCACTAACACTAACCCAAATGCTAACACTAACCCAAGACCTAGCCCTAACCCTAGCCCTAGCCCTAACCCGAACCATAACACTAAATGTAGTCCTACCCTAACATTAACCCTAGCCCTAATTGTAATACTAGCCCTAGCCCTAAACCTAACCCTTCACCTAAACCTAATCCTAGCCATAAACCTAGCCCTAACCCTAACCCTACCCAAAGGCCTAACACTAACCCTAACCCTAACCTGACCGTTAGCCCTAACACTAAACCTACCCAAAACCTAACCCTAACCATAAACCTAGCCCTAGCCCTAACCCTAATTATAGCCGTAGCCCTAGCTCTAACATTAAACCTAACACAAACCCAAAAACAAGCCCAAGCCCCAGACATAACATTAGCCCGAGTCCTAGCCCAAACCCTACCATTAGCCCTAACACTAAACCTACCCAAAACCTTACCCTAGCCCAAAACCTAGCCCTAGCCCTAACTAACCCTAATTATAGCTATAGCCCTAGCTTGAACACTAAACCTAACACAAACCCATACACTAGCCCAAGCCCCAGACATAACCTTAGCCCTAGCCCTAACTCTAACCCTAACCCTAAAACTAACCCTAGCCCTAGCCCTAACCCTAGCCCTAACCCTAACCCAAACCCTAACACTACCCCTAGCACAAGCCCTAGCCCTAACCCTACCATAACCCTAGCCCTAACCTTAACCCAACCCTACACCTAACTCTAGTTCTAACCCTTACCCAAAACCTAACCCTAACCCAAACCATAACCATAAACCTAGCCCTAACGAAAAACCTAACTCTATCCCTATTCCTAAACCTAACTGTAACCCTAACCCTAACCCTAGCCCTTACTATAACCTTAACCCTAGTCCAAAACCTAACCCTAGCCCTAGACCTAACCCTAACTCTAGCCCTAACCCGAGCCCTAACACTTACCTTTACCCTAGCTCTATCTTTAGCCCTAAGAAAAACCCAAACCCTAGCACTAGCCCTAACCCTAGCCCTAACCCTAACCCTAATCCTAACTTTAGCCCTAAAACTAACCCTACCCCAAAACTCACCCTACCCCAAAACTAACCCTAACCCTAGCCTTAGCCCTAACCCTAACCCAAACCCTAATTATAGCCATAGCCCTAATCCTAGGCCTAGCCCTAACACTAACCCTAACCACAAAACAAATCAAATGCTAACCCTAACCCTAGACCTAGATCTAACCCTAACCCTAGCCCTAGCCCTAACCCTAACCCTAACACTAAACCTAGCCCTAGCCCTAACTCAAACCCTAACCCTAGCCCTAACTGTAACCCTAGCCCTAGCCCTAAACCTAACCCTTGACCTAAACCTAATCCTGGCCATAAACTCTAACCCTAGCCCTACCCCAACCTTTAGCCCTAACACTAACACTACCCAAAACCAAACCCTAAACCTAGCCCTAGCCCTAGCCCTAACCCTAATTATAGCTGTAGCCCTAGCTCTAACACAAACACTAACATAAACCCAAACACTAGCCCAAGCCCTGGACCTAACCTTAGCCCTAGCCCTAACACTAACCCTAACCCTGAACATACCCCTTGCCCAAACCCTAGCCCTAACCCTAACCCTTACAGTAGCCCTAAATTTAGCCCTAACACAACCACAAATGCTAAACCATAACCTAAACTTAACCCAAGCCTGAGCCAAAGCCCTAGCCCTAATCCCAGCCCTAACCCTAGCCATAGACCAAGACCAAGCCCTAACCCTAACTTTGACCCTAACCCTAGCCTAATTCAAACAATAACCTAGCCCTACCCCAACCAAAACCCTAACCCTAGCCCTAACCTTAACCCAAACCTACACCTAACTCTAGCCCTAACCCTTACCCAAACCCTAACCAAAACCAAAACCCTAACCATAACTCTAGCCCTACCCCAAAACCTTACCCTAGCCCTAGCGCTTACCCTAACCCGAACCCGAACCTTAATCCTAACCCTAGCCCTAGCCCTAACCCTAATCCAAAACCGAATTATAGCCATAGCCCTAACACTAGCTCTAACACAACCCCTAACACTACCCCTAGACCTACCTCTACCCATAGCCCCAGCCCTAGCCCTAGCCCTAGCACAAGCCCTAGCCCTAGCCCTAGCCCTAACCCTTACCCTTACCCTAATGGTAAACCTAGTCGTAATCATAACTCTAACACTAACTCTAAATCTAGCCCTACCCTAGGCCTAGCTCTAACCCTAACCCTAATTCTAGCCATAGCCCAAGACCTAGCCCTAACACTAATCCTAACCCTAACACAAACCCTAACCCAAACCCTAGCCATGCCCACAGCCCAGACTTTGCCCTAGCCCTAACCCTTACCCTAACCATAGACATAGACCTAGCTCAAGCCCTAGTCTTAGCCCTAACTCTATCCCAAGCCCTATCCCTAATTCCAGCCCTAACCCTAGCCCAAACCCAAGTCCTAACCCTAACCCTAACTTTAACCCTAAGACTAGCACTAACCCTAACCCTTACCCTAACCCTAGAAAACCCTAACCCTAATGGTAAACTTAACACTAACACTAACCATAACCCTAGTCCTAGACATAACCCGAACCCAAACCCTAGTCCTGAACCATAACCATAAAACGAACCCAAAAACTACTGCTAGCCTATCCCTAACCCGAACCCTAATTGTACCCGTAGCCCAAGCATTAGCCCTAGCTCTAACACTAACACTAACCCCTAACCCTACCCTTGCTCTAGCCACAGCCCTAGCCCTAGCCCCAGCCCTAACCCTAACCCCAACCCTAACCCTAACTTCAACCCAAACCCTAGCCCTAACCCTATCCCTAACCCATGCCCTATCCCTAGTCCTAACCCTAACCCTAGATGTAACCCTAACCCTAACTCTAGCCCTAACGCTTACCTTTACCCTAGCCCTAACCCAAGCCTGAGCCCTAACCCTAATGCTAACGCTAACCCTAGCCCTAGCCCAAACTCTAGCCCTAACCCTTACACAACCCCTAAATTTAGCCCTAACACAAACCCTAAGAAAAAACCTAACCCTAACCCTAACCCTAGCCCAAGGCCAAGCCCTAACCCTAGCCCTAACCCTAACCCTAGCCCTAATCTGAACCCTTACCCTAACCCTAGAAAACCCTAACCCTAATGGTAAACTTAACCCTAACCGTAAACCTAATTCTAGCCCTAGACAAAACCTGAACCCTAACCATAACCATAAAAAGAACCCTAAAACTAGCGCTAGCCTATCCCTATCCCTAACTCTAATTATAGCCTTAGCCCTAGCATTAGACCTAGCTCTAACACTAACCCTAACCATAACAAAAACCCTAACCCTAGCCCTAGCCCTACCCATAACCCTAACCCTAACCCTAATTTTAACCCAAACCCTAACCCAAACCCTAAAACTAGCCCTCACCCTAACCCAGCACTAGACATACCCCTAAACCAAGCCCAAACCCTAACCCTAACCCTACCCATAGCCTTAACCCTTACCCAAAAACTAACCCAAACCCTAACCCTAATCCTAGCCATAAACCTAGTCCTAGCCCTAACCGTAAACCTTGCCCTAACCCTAGCCCTAACACAAACCCTAACCATAACCCCAGCCATATCCCAAACCCAGCATTAGACGTAGCCCTAAACCTAGCCAAAACCCTAACCCTAGCCATAGCCCTAACCTGACCACTAAACCTAACAGTAATCCTAATCCTAACCCATGCCCTAACCCTAATCCTAACCCTACACATACCACTTGGCAAGCCCTAACCCTAGCCCAAACCCTAACCCTAACACTAACCCAAAACCTAATCCTAGCCCTAGCCCTAACTGTAACCCTAGCCCTAACCCTAATTCTAGCCATAACCCTAGCCCTAAACTTAGACCTAGCCCTAACCCTAGCCCTAACCCTAGCCCTAACCCTAACTTTAGCCCTAACCCTAACTTTAACCCTAACTCTAGCCCTTGCCCTGACCCTTACCCTTACTTTAACCTGAACCCTAACCCTAGATAACCCTAACCTTAACCGTAACTGTAACCCTCGCCCTAGCCCTAACCATAACCTTAGCCCTTACATTAACCCTAAACCTAGCCCTAACCCTAAAACTAGCCCTAGCCTAGCCCTAACCCTAATGACAGCCATAGCCCAAGCCCCAGCCCTAGCTCTAACACTAACCCTAAACCTAATACAAACCCTAATCCTAACCCTTGCCCTAAACCTACCCCTACCCCTACCCCTACTCCTAGACCTAGCATAGCCCTAGCCTTAGCCCTAAACCTATCCCTAACCCTAAAACTACCCCAAGCCCTAACTGTAAGCGTAACCCTAACCCCAACTTTAACCCCAATCCTAGCCCTAACCCTTACTCTTCCCCTAACCAAAATTCTAACCCTAGAGAACCCTAGCCATAACCATAACCATAACCCTTCCCCTAACCCTAACTCTAACCCTAACGCATACATTTACCCTAGCCCTAACTTTAGCCCTAACACAAACCCTAACCCTAGCCCTAACCCTAGCCCTAACCATAACCCTAATCCTTGCCCTAGTCCTAGCCCTAGTCCTAACCCTTACCCTAGCCCTAATCCTAACCCTAACTCTAACCCTAATGCTTACCTTTACCCTAGCCCTAACTTTAGTCCTAACACAAACCCTAACCCTAGCCCTAATCCTAAACCGAATTATAGTCGTAGCTCTAACCCTAACACAAACCCTAAACCTAACACTAGCCCTAGACCTAACCCTAACCCTAGGCTTAACCTTAACCCTAGCCCTAAACCTAACCCTAACACTAGCCCTAACACTAATCCTAGTTGTAGCCCTAGCCCTAACCCTAACCCTAAATTTAAATTTAAATTAGCTATAATTAACCCTAACCCTAACTCAAGCTAACCTTAACCATAACATTAACTGTTATTAACACTAACACTAACCCTAGTCATAATGCTAACCTAACCCTAGCTAACCCTAACCCTAGCTAACTGTCATCTAACAAACAGGTCTTAGAAAAGAATAATCAATGAATACATATTCAAGAAATACATTTGATTGTGAATTGCATCAGATTATGTTATAGATAATGACTGTCACCTTTAGGGGTAAGTCTTGGAAACATTCCCATGATGGAGTAATGGAATTTTGCTTAGATAGAAAATTAAGTATCCTGGGAGGAAGCCAGACCCACTCAAGAGCACTGCCCCCCCCCCGTGGGTCCCACTTTGGATTGATTCTCCCTTTTTTTCAACCCAACTGCCCCGTCTTCTGAGAAGGCTGAAAAGCCCGAAACTTCCCGGGGAGCGCAGCCCTGTGTGGAGTTACTCCCGAGGAAGCCCACTGAGTGGCATTATGTGCAACCTTTGCGCATCAAAAAAGGTTGTATTAGGGGTTATTGAGCAGTTAGCAATTTTGTCAGTGATTATTTCCATTACATGTAAGTCCCACAATTTGCTAAACCAAGTGTGTATGCTAGGTATGTTAGTGTCCTTCCCTTAAGAAGTAATAGATACTCTGGCTGCATAAAGAATGGCTTTATTTTATTGTATATCTTACTCAAAAATATGAAAGCATGAGATACCAACTGTAAAAGCAATAACATCAAATGCAAGACATACAATAGTCAGAAATTGATTTTGGGTGAACAATAAGTTATATCTAACAAACAGGTCTTAGAAATGAATAATCAGTGAATACAACTACAAAAAATACATTTGATTGTGAATTCTAATATATAATGTTATAAATAATTACTGTTGCCTTTTGGGCTACTTACCCCGTTATAACTTTATAACCAATTGGTTATAACTTTATAACCAATCTTGGAAACGTTCCCATGCAAGATTAATGAAATTTTGTTTAGATAGAAAATCAAGTATCGGAAACCATTTGGCATCAAAACATGCTTGGGATTCCCTGCAGAACGCAGCCCTATGTGGAGTTACTCTCAAGGAATCCCACTGAGCAGCATTATGGGGAACTTTTTCGCATCAAAAAAGGTTGTATTAGAGGTTATTGAGCAGTTAGCAATTTTGTCAGTACTACTTTCCATCACATGTAAGTCCCACAATTTGAGTGTATGGTTAGTGTCCTTCCAGTATGAAGCAATAGATACTCTAGATGCACAGAGCATGGCTTTATTTCATTGTATAAATACTCAACAATATAAAAGCATGTTATACCAACTGTAAGAGCAATAATATCGAATGCAAGACATACAAGGATCAAAAATTCATTTTGGTTGTACGACGAGTGATAACTCTCACTGTATTGGCAAGCCTTCGTAAAAACTAGAAAGTTAACTTTAATTAAAAAACAGGTCTTAGAAAAGAGTAATCAGTGAATACAAATTCAAGAAATGCATTTGATTGTGAATTCTAATAGACGAAGTTATAAATAATGTCTGTCGCCTTTCACGGTAAGTTATAACCAATCTTGGAAACTTTCGCATGCAGGAGTAGTGAAATTTGGCTTAGATAGAAAATCAAGTATCGGAAACCATTTTGCATCCAAATATATTTGGGATTCCCAGGGGAGCGCAGCTGTCTGTGGAGTTACTCCTGAGGAATCCTGCTAAGTGGCATTCTGTGGAACATTTTCACATCAAAAAAGGTTGTATTAGGGGTTATTGAGCCGTTAGCAATTTTGTCAGTGATTCTTTCCATCACATGTAAGTCCCACAATTTGCTAAACCAAGTGTGTATGGTAGGTACGTTAGTGTCCTTCCCTTAAGAAGCAATAGGTACTCTAGCTGCAGAAATCATGGCTTTATTTCATTGTACATCTAGTCAACGATATAAAAGCATGATATATAAATTGTAAGAGCAATAAGATTGAATGCAAGACATTCAAGAATCAAGAATTGATTTTGGTTGTACAATGAGTGATAATTCTCATTGTATTGACAACCCTGTGTAAAACCTAAAAATCTAACTGTCATCTAACAAACAGGTCTTAGAAAAGACTAATCAGTGAATACAAATGCAAGAAATGCATTTGATTGTGAATTCTAATAGATGAAGTTATAAACAATTATCGAGTTATAACAATTATGAAGTTATAAACATACACAATTTGCTAAATCGAGTGTGTACGATACGTACATTAGTTTCCTTTCCTTAAGAAGCAATAGCTACTCTAGCTGCATAAAGCATGGCTTTATTTCATTGTATATCTGCTCAACAATATGAAAGCATGAGATATCAACTGTAAGAGCAATAACATCGAATGCAAGACATACAATAGTCAAAAATTGATTTTGGGTGAACAATGAGTGATATCTAACGTTGAGGTCTTAGACATGAGAAATCAGTGAATACAACTACAAGAAATACATTTGATTGTGAATTCTAATACATTATGTTATAAAAAATAACTGTCGCCTTTCGGGGTAAGTTATAACCAATGACGGAAACATTCCCATGCAGGAGTAATGAAATTTGGCTTAGATAGAAAATCAAATATCAGAAACCATTTTGCATCAAACAGATTGGGATTCCCAGGGGAACGCAGTCCTGTGCAGAGTTACTCCCAAGGAATCCCACCGAGCGGCATTATGTGCAACCTTTTTGCATCAAAAAAGGTTGTATTAAGAGTTACACTGAGCAGTTAGCAATTTTGTCAGTGATTCGTTCCATCACATGTAATTCCCACAATTTGCTAAACCAAGTGTGTATGGTAGGTACGTTAGTGTCCTTCCAGTAAGAAGCAATACATACTCTGCCTGCATGGCTTTATAAATAATAACTGTCGCCTTTCGGTGTAAATTATAACCAATGATAGAAACGTTCCCATGCAGGAGTTGGAAGATTTACTGGTGTCCATCTGGGGAGCAACATTCAGTTCATCAAGAAGTTTAAAGCCTGAGTCCAGATCTTTAATTAGCTGGGAGCCATCTTCTGTTTCATCTGATAAGTGATCTAGTCAACAATATAAAAGCATGATACTGTGAGATTGTCCCAATAGATGTAGTGCACAACAGGTCTCCTTAAACAGAAAGTCCTTTATTTGCAGAAAAGATCTTGTTGGTCAAACACACTTCTTCTGTTAGTATGAATACAACTACAATTATACTTGATATGAAATAAGCCCCCCTCAATATCCACCAATCAATTGGGAGAATTATTGGTGCCCAAATATACTGGCCCACTGTTCCCAAGGGAAGCGCGGTAAAGTAGGTTCCCAGGCAAAACACTGTTGGGGTTTGTGGGGCGGATGTTCCCAAGGAAAAGCAAGCAAAGGATCACATAGCACCTGTGAATAATATAACACATAGCAGGAGGCTTTCAGCTGAAGGCCATGAGCTAGGGAGAAGTGAAAGACAGATAAGAATAAAGAAAAGTTAATGAGCAGTAAGCATGCGCAGAGCGAACAAGAAATGCATTCCTGCGCTGGGAGTCACTCTACAGATGCCAGCTCCTGTCCGGGACCTAGAGGAGTCGGTTTGCAACTTGAAACAAAGGAAATGTTAATTAATCATCAGATTGGTTGATAGACCTCTCAGGCCTCAATGAATAACACAATTGCAATAGAGAATAATACCACTGAGAATAATAAACAGCAGGAGACATTGGCAGGGCTAACTGACAATAGGTACCTTGGTAATGCAAAAGTATCATTGAGAATGACAATCACCAGGAAACCATGGCAGTGCTAACTGACATTCTGCCCTCCTGATAAAACATCCCCTCCCCTCCCAGGTTTCAAAGGGTACAGTTTATGGAAAGCCCGAATTTTTTCAGGAGCATGCACATGAGAGGTCTCAACCCATTCATTTTCTTCAGGATCAAAATGCAACCATTTGATAAGATAAAATGAATGCCCCCGCTTTAGTTTAGAGTCCAAGATTTGATCGATCGCATAATGAGGTTCATTGCTCTTCATCAGAGGAGGAGGAGGACAGGAGGAGAAAGGTCTCCATTTGTTTGGCCCAGGATCTTTTTTCAGTAGGCTGTAATGAAAAACAGGGTGCACAAATTTCAATGATTTGTGGAGTTTAAGTTCAAATGTCACGTTGTTAATGCACCTTATAACAGGGAAAGGCCCCACGTATTTCCAGCCCAATTTTCGACTAGGTTGGAGTCCTTTAATATTTTTAGTTGACACATAGACAGAGTCTCCACGGGAGAGATCCCATCCTGGGGATCCCATCCTGGGGCCCTCCCCTTATCGGCATATTTCTTATAGTCTGCTTTGGCTTCTTCCAACGTTTTTGCAATCAAAGGCCAAGACTCACATAGTGAATTCCACCAAGTAGCAAAATCACTAGACCTCTCCACTGCTGGGCCTAAATTAGGCAACAGAACGACTAACATTATAACCTAACCATAACCCTAACCCTAGCCCTAACCCAAAACCTAACACTAGACCAAAACCTAACCCTAAGCCTAAACCCTAACCACTAACCCTAAACCTGAACCCGAACCCCTAACCCGAACCCAAAACCCTAACCCTAACATCTAACCCTAACACTAACTTAACATTAACCTAACCCTAAACTTACCCAAACACTAATCCCTAACCCTAAACCCTAAATACTAACCCTAACCCCTAACCCTAACCCTATCCCGCAACCTAACCCTAGCCCTAGCCCTAGCCCTAACTCTAACCCTAACCCTAGCCCTAACTGTAACAGTCGCCCTAACCCTAACGCCTAACCCTGGACACAGCCCTAGCCCTATCTTTTATCCTAGCAGAAGCCCTAGCCCTAGCCCTAACCCTTACCATAATCCGAGCCCTAACCTTAACCCAAAGCCTATACCTAACTATAGCCCTAGACCTTGCCCTAACCCTAACCCAAACTTTAACCCTAACCCTCGCCCTATCGCTAAATCTAACCCTATCTCTAGCCCAAAACCTAACCTTAATCCAAACCCTAATGTAACCCTAATGTAACCCTAACCCTAAACCTAACCTTAGCCCTTAAATAACCCTAGCCCTTGCCCTAACCCTAGCCCTAAACCTAACCCTAACCCTAGCCCTAACCCTTACCTTTACCCTAGCCTATCTTTAGCACTAACAAAACCCGAGCCCTAACTCGAGCCCTAGCCGCAACCCTAACCCTAATCCTAACACTAACTTTAAACACAACACTAATCTGACCAATAAACCTTACCCTAAGTGTTAGCCCTAACCCTAACCCAAACCCTAATTATACCGATAGCCCTAAGCCTAGGCCTAACTTTAACACTAACCCTAACCCCAACACAAACCCAAAGACTAGGCTGAGCCCAAGCCCCAGACCAAATCCTAGCCCTAGCCCTAACGCTAACACTAACCCTAAACCAAACTCTAAACCTAACCTAGCCCTAGCCCTAGCCCTAACCCTAAACCTAACCATAACCCTAGCCCTAACTGTAACCCTAACCCAAACCCTAACACTAACCATAGACCTAGCAGGAACCCTAAACCTAATCCTGGCCCTAGCCCTAGCCCTAAAACTAACCCAAACCTTAACACTAACCCTAGACCTAGCACTAACCCTAACCCTCTAACCCTAACCCTAACTCAAAACCTAGCCCTAACCCCAACCCAAACCCTAACACTAAACCTAGCCCTAGCCCTAAACCTAACGCTAACCCTAGCCCTAACTGTAAGCCTAGCCCTAGCCCTAAACCTAACTCTTGACCTAAACCTAATCCTAGCCCTAACCCTAACTGTAACCCTTACCCTAACACCAACCCTACCCAAAACCTATCCATAACCCTAAACCTAGCCCTAACCCTAATTAGAGCTGTAGCCCTAGCTCTAACACTAACACTAACCCTAACACAAACCCAAACACTAGCCCAAGCCCTAGACCAAATCCTTAGCCCTACCCCTAACCATAAAACTAACTCTAACAGTAACCCTAATCCTAACCCTTGCCCTAACCCTATCCCCAACCCTTACTCTAACTCTAACCCTAACCCAAACCCTATGTTTAGCTCTGACACTAATCCTACCCAGAACCTAACCCTAACCATAAACCTAGCCCTTGCCCTAACCATAACCCTAATTAGAGCCCTAGCCCTAGAAGAGAAGAAGAAGAGATTGGATTTATACCCCGCCCTTCACTCACTTGGAGTCTCAGAGTGGCTTACAAACTCCTTTCCCTTCCCCTCCCCACAACAGACACCCTGTGAGGTAGGTGGGGCTGAGAGAGCTCCTTCCCAAGTTGTCCTTGAGAGAACAGCTGGTACAGAGCTATGGCTTGCCCAAGGTCATCCAGCCAGTTGCAAGGGGAGGAGTGGGGAATCAAACCCAGTTCCTCCAGATTAGAGTCCGTGCACTTAACCACTACACCAAACAAACCCTAACCCTAACCCTAACACCAACCCTACCCAAAACCTATCCCTAACTATAAACCTATCCCTAACCCTAACCCTAATTACAGCCATAACCCTAGCCCAAGCTCTAACAGTAACCCTAACAAAAACCCAAAAACTACCTCAAGCCCCGAGGCTAACCTTAGCCCTAGCCCTAACCGTAACACTAACACTAACAGAAACCCTAATCCTAACCCTTGCCCTAACCCTACCCCTAGCCCTAAACCTAAACCTTACCCTACACATACCCCTTGCCGAACCCCTAGCCCTAACCCTAAAACTAACACTAACACTAACCGAAGACCTAACCCTAACCCTAAACCTAGCTCTAGGCCAAACCCTAATCCTAACCCAAGCCCTAACCCTAACCCTAAAACTAACACTAACCCTAGACCTAGCCTTAACCCTAATCCTAGCCATAGCCCTAGACCAAACCTAACACTAACCCAAGACCTAGCCCTAGCCCTAGCATTAACCCTAACCCTAATTGTAACTCGAGCCCTAGGCCTAACCCTAACTCGAGCCCTAGCCCTAACCCTACTCCAAGCCATAAACCTAGTCCTAGCCCTACCCTAACCCTAACTTTAGCCCTAATGCTAACCCTGCAGGAAACCTAACCCTAACCGTAACCCTATCCCTAACCCTATCCCTAACCATTGCCTTAGCCCTAGCCCTAGCCCTAAGGCTAGTCCTAACACTAACCCTAACTCTAGCCCTAACACTTACTTATACCCTAGCCCTAACTTTAGCCCTGACACAAAACCTAACCCTAGCCCTAACCCTAATCGTAACCCTATCCTTAAATCTAACCCTAGCCCTAAACCTAACCCCAATCCTAACCCTAAACCTCGGCCTAACCCTAACCATAGGCCTAACTCTAAACCTAACCATAGCCATAACCTGAGTCCAAACCCTTACCTTTACCCTAGACCTAAATTTAGCCCTAGCACAAACCCTAACTCTAGCCCTAATTTTAACCCTAGGCCTAACCCTAAACCATACCATTACCCTAGCCCTAACTTTAGCCCTCATCTGAACCCTAGACATAGCCCTAGCCCTAGGAGAAGCCCTAGCCCTGGCTCTAACTGTAACCCTAGCCCTAACCTTAACCCAACCCTACACCTAACTCTAGCCCTAAGCCTTATGCTAACCCAAACCATAACCATATCCCTAGCCCTAACCAAAAACCTAATCCTAGCCCTAAACCTAATCCTAACTCTAACCCTATCCCTAGGCCTAACTCTAACTCTAGCCCTACCCTGAACCCAAACCCTTACCTTTACCCTAGCCCTATCTTTAGCCCTAGCCCTAACCCTAACCCTAACTTTAGCCCAAACACTAACTCTACCCAAAAACCAACCCTAACCCCAACCCAAGCCTTATCCCTAACCCAAAGCCTAATTATATCCATAGCCCTAAGCCCAGGCCTAGCATTAACACTAACCCTAACCCCAACACAAACCCAAAGACAAGGCTGAATCCGAGCCCCTAAAACAAGCACTAGTCTATCCCTAACCCTAACCCTAACTCTAACCCTGGACATAGCCCTAACTTTTTTTAAAAAACTTTTTTATTATTTTTAAGTATTACAATACAAATTTCCAACCATAAATTAATCAACATATATAACACCTTTCTAATACAACTGCAAGAAGAGCCAACACATTCAAACAACCCAATTATTACTAACATCATAATCTCAAAACACAAAATTCAAATAATTGTCAGGTACTTTATAAGATGCATTTGTACTTGTTGTAACATAAGAGAAAAATCTAAACCATCTATCCATAAAATCATTAGCCATACCACATGAAAATTGAGACTTTATTTGTGTGGTTAACTTATCTGCTACCGTGACATCCCAACACTTAACTATCCACTGCCTGATTGATGGAATCGTAGGTGTGTTCCAGTATTTCGCTAAAGTTGATTTAGCCGCTGATAATAAAAGTGTAATGAGTTCGGATTGTTGACAGGTAAGGTTTAAATTAGGCCAATACGTAAGAAGAATTGATTCTGGGGTGTTAGGGATCAGAGTCCCACAAATTTTATTTATTTCTTTAAGAATTTTTTCCCAGAATTGAAACACCAGTGGGCAACTCCACCAGCAATGTAAAAATGTTCCGATTAAATGGCAACCTTTCCAACAATCAGGGTTAGACTTATACTTGCAACAAAAGAGGCGTTGAGGTGTGAAATACCACCGTGATTGGATTTTAAAGGACTGTAGTTTTACAATTAAATTACTAGTATTCAATGAAAATGCCTTCCAAATATCACTCCATTGTTTGTCATCATGTATCGAACTACAGTCCTTTTCCCAAGCTTTCCTTGCCTTTGAGGGAAGCTTCCACTTCAAGGTATTAATTAAGACATAAATCTTGCCGGTCATGCCTTTAATGTTAGCTCCCTCCAAGACCGTTTTCTCAAAACTGGTAAGTGGTCTATCTAAATTCAGGGAGTGTTTAATTGAGGAGAACATATGTAAAATTTGATTATATTGGAACCAATTCAGGGGGGCTTCCAATTTGGTTTCTAGCAAAGCTTTTGGACAAAGCCTCTTCTGTCGCAAAAGATCATTGATACGAAATAGTTGTTTTGATCTGAAGGTCTGAAACGCAGCTGGGGACCTTCCGGGGTCAAACCAAGACTGACCTAAAAAAGAGGCCGCTACTGAAAGACTGGGTGCCAGTACATTCCTGTGTTTATCCCAGATCTTAATGGTAAGATCTAGAAACTTATTATGGAAAGAATAATCAAAACGTTTCCCTGGAAAATCCCATATGACTTCATAAATCTTTTGAGTTGCTGTAAAGTAAGATTCCAGCAATGGCAAACCTAGTCCACCCAGAGATGTAGGTCTATGCAAAAGACTAAATTGTAATCTGGGTTTCTTATTATTCCATAGGAAACCTCTAATCAGAGAATCCCATGTTTTACAATCAGACCTTAAAAGTGGAATAGGGATGTTCTGAAAACAGAACAAAAATTTAGGTAATAAAATGGATTTAAAAAGCTCAATTTTTTCCAAAAGAGTAAAGTTTAATTTTTGCCATTTTTGCAATGTCACCTTGAGATGAGATGCAAGAGGAGTATAATTGACTTGGTATAAATTATTCATATTTGTCGGGATCATAATCCCCAGATGTCTCCAAGAATTCTCAGCCCAACGAAATGGAAATGATTTGGATATTATATGTTTATCATTTTCTGAGAGACCTATAGAAAATAATTCAGATTTTTCAAAATTAATTGAAAGTCCAGATACTTTACCAAAATCAGAGATATGGTGCATTAATAAATCTAAGGAGTACAATGGATTAGACAAATAAAAAATGGCATCATCAGCAAAAAGGCTAAGTTTACAGCTAACCTGTTTAATTGACACCCCTTCAATCGCTGTGTCATCCCTAATAGCACAGGCCAATGGTTCTAAGAAAAGGGCAAACAAAAACGGAGACAGGGGGCAACCCTGTCTTGTCCCTCGTGCTAAGTTGATTTCATCTGATCTGAAGGAGTTGACAGAGATTTGGGCTGAAGGATTAGTATAAATGGCCTTGATAGCAGTCAAAAAATGAGGGCCAAAATTCATGAGTTTCAATAATTCTAGTAAGAATTGGGGTTCCACCCGGTCAAAAGCTTTTTCAGCATCAAGAGATAGGATGGAAGCTGAAATTTTGTTAGTGGAACAGTAATCTATCATGTTATTGTCTTTCTGATGTTGTCTGTTAAAGTCCTCCCAGGCATAAAGCCTGCTTGGTCTTTATGGATGTACTGAGTGATTATCTTGTTCAACCTGGCTGCCAAAATAGAGGAGAATAGTTTGAAATCATGGTTAAGGATCGAGATAGGGCGAAAAGAAGATGATAGTAGTTTATCCTTACCCGGTTTAGGAATAACTATGATTCTAGCCCTAGTCCACAATGTTGGCATGGATCCTGTCATAAGAACTGCATTCATGGTCTTCTGTAGGTGTAAAAGCAAATCTGATTTAAAAGCTTTATAAAATTCGACCGGGAGGCCGTCCCTTCCTGGAGTTTTATTGTTTTTTGAATTTGACAGAGCATCAGAGACTTCCTGAATGGAAATGGGGGAATCTAAAAATTTAGTGTGATCAACAGAAAGTTTATTTGAAAAGTTAATTTTCTTTAAATAAGCTTTAATATCTAAGATATTTGGGTTCATAGACGTATATAAGTCCTTGTAATAGTCATAAAAGACCGAGGTGATAGTTTTAGGAGTATTCTGCAGGTTACCTTTCTTGTCTTTAATAACATGAACAAGGTTCTCTGAGGCTTTACAGGCAGCCCTAAACTTAAGTCTCCTTATGGATAATGGAGTTTTAGTAACCCATGATTGTTTAAGATATCGGAGTGATTTTTGGATTTGGTTTGTTTCTAACAACTCCAGTTTTTGTCGTTCCCTAAGTAGTTTTTTGTAAGTTTTTTGACCTCCAAATTTCATGTTTATTTTCTAATTTGCTAATATTGTCTTGCAAATCATCAATCAATTGTTGTTTCTCTTTTTTATAGATTGAAGAAGCTGTACTGATGTGTCCCCTAATAACTGCCTTGAAGGCATCCCAAATATTTGCTTGGGTACCTTCACACTCTGAGTTAAATTTAAAATACTCTAATAAATCAGATTTTAATTTCTGTTTTATATTGTCATTTTTCAATAAAGATTTGTCAAAAGACCAATAAGGTCCCTTATTGTCATTTTGAAGTTTGTTTATTTTGCAAGACACCCAGGCATGATCTGAAAGTGTTATTGTACCTATTTCCACTTCCCTAAGGTTTTTAATACTTTGGTTTGAAACTAAAATAAAATCTATCCTGGTGTAGATCTGGTGTCGTGGAGAATAGTAAGTATATTGTTTTTCATTAGGGTTGAAAATTCTCCAGGCATCGCCCAAATTGAATGTGTCTAAAATTGATTTTAGTTCCGTTTGTTTTGTTGCCTCCTTCCGAGAAATTCTTTTTTTGTGAGATCTGTCTATGATAGGGTCTACAATGTAATTCAGATCAGCACCCAAGACAATCTCTCTGTTACTAAAATCTGTTACTAAAACTCTGTTACTAAAACCAGTCCTAATAAAACTTATCTGCTCTGAATTTGGAGCATAAATGGAGGCTATGGTAAGTGGTTCACCGTTAAGCAGTCCTTTTAAAAAAATAAATCTACCGGCTGGGTCTATTTTGGTATCTAAAACATTGAAAGGAACATTTTTGGAAATCAAAATTGCAGTGCCCCTTGATTTAGACGAACCTGGAGCCTGAAACTGATGAGTGAACCATTTGGAGGGAAAAACCTTCAAAGAACCTTTTTTTTTGATGAGTTTCTTGGATACAAAGAAAATTTACACGCTGCTTGGACCAAAAATTAGAGGCTCTTCTTCTTTTGATGTTGTTGTTTAAGCCTCTTGCATTCCAAGAAGCCAATTTAAAATTATGTGTCATATTATAGACAGTCTATGCTTTAAGGCAAAAGGAAACCTTACAAAAACAGTACCTAACTAGCTAACTTTATGAAACTTACAACCTTAGGAAAAACTAGTATTAAAAATACCTTCTTTATAGGATTATTCTTGAACTTTATTTCCCCCCCTTATATTAAGAAAAAACAAAGAAAACCAAATAAAACTTAATTTAATATTACTTATGACAAAACCCCCACAAATCTCACAACCCCAAACTGGGGCTAGAGTCAAGATGGCTCACTTCAACAAGTAGAGCCAAGGAGTGATTAAACCTATCACTCCATCTATTAACTCCAATTATATTCAGGAGGGGATAGTATAAAGCTTGTAAAGATGTTCATTCATACCCAAACAACCAACCCCCCTTATATATAAAATGAAATTTTAGAATTTATAATAAGGTCAATAAATTCAAAAGAAACCCTCCTTTATGTTTTTTCTTTTGACCATACTAACGTCATCGAGTTTTATAACATTACTTAATGTTATAATTAAGCCCTTTCAAAATATGCTTATAACTTTAACTCTTTAAATACTTACAATATTAAAGTCATAAAGTTTCTACAGTATTACTGAATGGTCTATCTAAGCTATTATAAAATCACAACTATAACTTATTTTCTAATTTAACTCTATTAAGGCATCATAGGTAAAAGTAATAGTAAAAAATCCAAAGTTATTTGGTTATCAAAGTTTACCCCCCCCCCAAAAAAACAATCTAAGGTAACGTGTCAATAGTGCTATAAAGTGTTTTTCTTATAAAAGGTCATATAGACATAAACTTATGCCTGTTCCAACAATTGAAACTCATCTAAAGGCACTGTTATACCATGTCTAAGTAACAGTGAGGTTTTAAGACTGTAAATAAAGTAAACAAGAGAATTAAAATACAAGAAAACCATTGTGCTCAGGGAACTGCCAATGCTTCTTCCTCTTGTTTAGTGAGCTTGATTCCCAGTGAAGTAAGAAGGGCTTTACCAGTCAGTCTGTCTGTGGCTTGAAATGGCAGTCCATTCTTGTAGACTATGATATCTGAAACCGGTGACCAACGGAACCTGATTTTGGCTTCAATTAGTTTATCAGTAATATCTTTTAGGGAACGACGTTTTTCCAGGGCTTCCGGAGGTAAATCCAGCAGGATCAAAATTTTCTTGTCCTGGTAGTATAAAGTTTTGTTCATTCTGGATTCTTTCAAGATTCTATCTCTGGTTCTTTGATATAAGAATTGTATGAATATATCTCGTGGTCTGCCCTGTCTAGCCGACGCAAACGGGCCTAAACATTGTGCTTTCAGTATCGCTGGTGCGACTCCATCTTCTAAATTTAAGGTGGTAGCCAGCCATTTAGAGATGAACATAGCCAAATCCCCATTCTCTTCAACCCCCTCCTCAAACCCACGTAGTTTAAGGTTGCTTTGACGCCACTTGCTTTCCATAATGGCAAGCTGATTTTGGGTTTCATTAGAGGATGTTTGTAAAGCTCTCACCTCGTCTTGGAGAGTTAATGCCATTTCGGAGGAATTTTCTGCGATTTTAGAAACTTCTTTAAGTTCTTGTCTCATTTCCTGAAGAGTGGTTTGCATAGGTCGTAGTAAATCAGTCACTAGGGTGTTCATTGCCCTCAAAATGTCTTCGCGGAAGTCTCGGAGGTCGCGCCTGGTGAGTACCGCATTCGCGTCTTCTTCCCTGATCGAGGAGCTGTCCGCTGCCATTTTACAAGGCCCCGAGGCCTCCGGAGTCAAAGGAGACTGAGTGTTTGACGGAGAGAAATAAGCTTTTACTGAGGCTTTTTCGGGTCGAAGCAATCCCGTGCCTGAGCTCATTGATTTCCTGGAGGGTTTCTTCGGCATGAAAGCGATCAGCACGATTTCTAGTTAAGGTTTCGGGGGGTTAGAGCGGGAGCTCTCTCTCTACGCGTCCGCCATGCGCCGCTGGCTCCGCCCCCTCCAATAGTGAATATTTTTGATGTTTGTACATCAATGCTCCATTGTGTTTGATATAATGTCATATTTTCTTCCTCGATTGTATTTAAAAACTTATACATATTCGTAAGCAGACCTGGTTTTTGTTCTTTTGTTTCCTTAAGAAGAACCTCAAATGGTGTCATTTGCCTGCTTCTCTTCTGTCTTTTTTTTAAAAAAATCAAGTATCTTTATTCATTTTTCATAAGTACATAGATTATCGTAACAGCATAAAAATACATTGCATAAATTCATAAACAATTCAACTACAATGATAAAACGAAGATATATCAACTTCAATAAAGTTTGCAATAATCGAAAAGAACTGTGACTTGAATGCCAAATTAGGTTGAGTCAGAATTAGAAGGTAGTTGCTTTTATGAGATGTGTCATGTGGAGGTTGTTGCGTGTTATGATTTGGGTGATGTGATAGTTAGCTGTAGAGTAATGTTTGGTATGAGGGAATGTGCGGATAGATGTCTGATGCAGATAGAAATTCTAAGAATGGAAACCACTTCCCTGCAAAATTGGACGGTTTTGGAAATAGTTCCGACTGTTTAAGGTGGTCTGTGATCTTTTCCATAATTAGATGGTCCCAGACTTTGTTAAGCCAGTTTGAGATGGTTGGAGCTTTGTCAGCTTTCCATTTGGATGCTATGGATGTCTTGGCAGCTACAAGAAGGCTAATAATGAGGTCTCGACATGATGGTGTTATGTCTTTTATATCCCATATGTCTAAAAATATTAATGCAGGGTCTAGAGGTATGATGTGACCGGTGATGAGTTTTATTTGAGTAAGAACTTCTTGCCAGAATTTTTGTATATAGGTGCATTTCCACCAGCAGTGGGCGAAGGATCCAAGTTACCCGCATTTTTTCCAGCAAATAGGTGGGTGTGAAGATGTTATTTTGGATAGGCACTCAGGCGTGAGGTACCAACGAGATATGATACGGTGTGTTTGTAGCTTTGTTGAGATTACTGATGATGCCAATAATTTAGAAGTCCAGATTTTTGACCATTGTTGATTAGAGATATCTTTCTCGCAGTCTCTTGTCCAGTGCCGTTGATAGTTCAGTGGTTTATCACCTTGATGTTGAATGCTTCTCTTCTGTCTTAATTGAGGGATTCTAGTAAGTGTTTTATTTGTAAGTATTTATACCAATGTGCTTGGTTTACTTTTGTTTTGAATTTACTTTTTTCTATAATTTTATCTTTTTCCCAGAAGGTGAGCTCCTGCTTGGTTCCAGTGATTGAAAGCTATTGGGTCTTGTTCGGGAACAAACCATTGTTGGTTAGCATATGAAGCTTGATATGAAATCTCTGGTGCTAATATGTTCCATCTTTTATACCATATCATTAATGAAGTTACTAAAGTATTTTTCCCTTTTATCAGGTTTTTATTCCATAATAGATCATATAAGGAGCTGATTTTAAAGTCTTCTAATTCAATCTGAACCCATGCAGGGTTTTTGTTGTTGTTTTTTGGTTTTTTTGCTGTAGCGGCTTTTAACAAAGCTGCTATATTAGTGACTTCATAATATGTGTACAAATGAGGTAGATCTATGCCACCTCTTGTAGAATCTCTTGTCAAAGTTTTAACGTTTATTCTGTTCTTTGTTATTCCATACAAATTTATTTAAATAACTTTGCCATTTCAATATTGTAGATTTCTTAATATAAATCAGTAAAGCGCTAAATAGGTATTTGGGTAGAATGCTTTTAATAAGATACAATCTTTCTGTCCAGTTTAACACCTTTGCACTCCAATTTTTAAGCAAATTCTTTTTTTTTTGTAAATTTTTTTTTATTGCTTTTTAAATTTATTCTACATACTACATGCTAAATCTACGCTAAATTATCTTATACAGAGAATACAGTTTGTAATGTTACAAATTCAGACTATTATTATATTGAAAAGCAAAGTTAAATCTTGGTATCATCTGTTACCTCTGTTTTGTTGTTTAGATTAATATTAAAAGCTAGCTAGCTGGATTACATACAGACATAGAAGTATCTAAAAATTAGGTTTAAATCATTATCTGACATAGTGCATCACAATATTAAAAAAACAGTTAAACATTATTTTTTCTTCGGTCCTCTTCTTTTCTTCTTTCTTTCTTCCTGAGGCTTAGGGGCCACAGCCCCTTTTTCAGGATCCGACTGTTCTTCAATTTTTCCGCTTTCAGAGCCATTAAATCCATACATACTTTCCTGCGATCCCAGTGAATCGTCTGGCCCAGTCTCTGCTTTTTTCTTCTTGCGCTTTCCCAAATTTTTTTTTGCCTTTTTGATAAAGTCAGTTTTATATTTCTTGGCTTTAAAACTGATTATCAGTCCCTCTGGAATGTCCCAATAATAGGAAATAGACTCCAATTTAATCTCTTCTTCTTGAATCTTCAAAGCTGTTCTGTTCATGGCTTTTAGCACCAAATCGCTTGTTGATCTTCTGGAGAACCTCATTGCAATTTCACCTGGCAGGTTTTTCTTCTTTACAAATTCTGGATAAGTCCTGCGGACTAAATCCATATCGCTTTGTATTTTCTCCGCTTTCAAACCTGTCACTGGTGCCAATGCATCGCTTAGCAGCTGTTTGATGTTCTCTCCTTTTTGTTCAGAAACATTCTGAAAACTCAGAAGTTTGAACAGTCCATTTGAGGTTTTAAAATGCTGGCTCCTTGCAGAGCTATTTCAGTTTCTGTTTTTTGCCATTTGGACTTATTTTTTTCAACTATTCTTTTAACTTCCAAGGGATCCTGAGGTTCAGTCATTTCTTTCAGGATGGAATCTATTTAGCATTGATAGTAGCCATCTGTTCAACTAGAGGCCTCAGCATACCTGACAACATTATCTTCAGCTCTGTGATATCGCCCTTTGCTCTCGGAACTGAACTTCCAGTTTTGGGGGAGGATCTTCTCCCCGCCATTCTTGCTTACTTTCTCAGTTGTTTATAGTTAGATAAGGGGTTCTGAAGAAAACAATGGCTTTTTGTCGCACTAATGTCTTTGCAAAGTTCTCTTCTTTGTCTGCACGATCCTGCCCTCCAGCACTCAGATTACGCTCCATAATCACAACAAAGCCGTGGAAGAAGTCTCGCGCCGTAAATTACATTGAGGGGGAAGGGGGGGTGTTTGTCCCTCCAAGCCTTCCCTGCCGCTTTTACAATTTGAGACTCACAGTTTTGCCATTGCGTATCTGGGATTGTGTTGCTTTTCTGCCTTGTATACTCTGCTGCTTCTCGGCTGTGCTTTTGTAGCCATGCGGCTTCTGCGGCAAGCAGAACCTACAGGGGTTAAAAGGAGCCTCAATCCTGTGGTCGCCACTGCTAGGAGAGGCTACTTTCAAGCACCCCAGGCAGAGCCCCTTTGCTAGGGTCTCTGAGGGTCTGGACCTCTCCAGGACCCATTCGAACCTGCTGAGAGGGGGTCGCTTCTCCCGCAGCTGCGGAGAGAAGTGTCCTCCATTATGCGCATATTTTACCAAAAGTCAATTTTTAAGCAAATTCTTTATTTCTTTTTGTAATTTACTAAATTTTGTCTCAAATAATTGTTTCCCTTTTGTCGGGATATAAACACCTAGATATCGCCAAGGCTTGTCTTTTTTTTTTAATAACTATTTTTATTAATTTTCAACTTTAACCATTAACAATAATCAAACTATTAATAACTACAATTATTTAACATAAGGCTAGCATAACATACATTACAATTTTCTTCCATTTTCTTACACAGTTTAACATAAATTATTCAATAAAATAAAAATTTACTATATCTATCTGGCATTACACTTTGTTTTTTTTTTGTTTTACTCGTATATTCAAAAAAACGAAACCATTTTTCCAAAAAATTATTTGATTTTTGCGGATTTTCCATTACTAAAAGTTGTGTTGCAAGCTTATCCGTTACAACTATGTCCCATAACTTTTGAAACCATTGTCGAGTAGTTGGAATCTTTGGTATTTTCCAAACCTGTGCTATTAATATTTTTGCTGCAAGAAAAAATAATGATAAAAGTTCTCTATTTGTTTGTGTTAAATTTAAATCTGGCCAATAATTCAAAAGAATAGATTCAGGGCTAAAGGGAACCTCAATAGACAATATACTTTCCACCAGTTTTTTAATTTTGTGCCAAAAAATCTGAATCATAGGGCATCCCCACCAACAATGAATAAACGTACCTGGACTCCCACATAATTTCCAACAATTAAATGTTGGTTGTTTAAAAAGATAGGCTATTTTTTGGGGCGTTAAATACCACCTTGTGTAAAGTTTAAAGTTTTGTAATTTCATATTTAATAAAGGTGTTGTATATAAAGTGTTGGTCCAAATTTTTTTCCATTGTTCTATGTCTAATGAGATATTGCAGTCTTTATGCCAAGAAAGTTGTATTGAAGATAATTGGTTCCATTTTTTATCTTGTAATAACGTATAAATTAAAGAAATCACTCCCCTAACTGATTGTGTATTTATTTTAATTCGTAATTCAAATGTGGTCAGTGGTCTATTCAATATCATAATTATATCTGGGTTATATAAAAAGTGCCGTAATTGAGTATATTGCATCCAAGGTATATCAAATTGATATTTTTGCTCTAAATATTGTTTAGAGTGCATTTGGGTTTTATTGCAAAGGTCGCCTAAACGAATTAAATCATGTGCAATCCAAGTTGCATAAGTTGTTTCCATTCCTGGTTTAAACCAGGGTTGTCCTGTAAAAACAGTTAGTGGCGAAACTTGCGGAGCTAATATTGGTCTAAATCTATCCCAAATGTTTAAAGTTAATAATAAATATGGATTTTGTAAATGTTGTTTAAATTTTCTATATTTAGCAGGGGTCCATATATTTTCATATAAATAACCTATTTCTAGTGAATATTGTTCAATCACAAGCCAATCCTTCTGGCACGTTGGTTGTGCATAGTAAATAATATTTTTTAATTGCACTGCATAATAATAAAATTCCAAATTAGGTAGTCCTAATCCTCCTAGCTTGATGGGTTTAATTAAAGTCATATAACTAATTCTGGGTTTCTTCATGGCCCATAAAAAAATTGAAATTTTTTTTTTCCAGGCTTGAAAAATGCCTGGAGTTATTTTGAGGGGTAAATTTTGAAATAAAAAAAGAAATTTTGGAAAAATAAAAGTCTTAATTGTTTCTATTTTTTCTATAAGTGTCAAATTTAATTTTTTCCATCTATCTAATGACAATTTGGTTTCAGCAATCAGAGGTTCATAGTTTACTTTGTAAAGATTACTAATATTTGTAGGAATGTTTATGCCCAGATATCTCCATTGAGTTGATACCCATCTAAAAAGGTATTTATTCAACAGATCTTGTTTAGTTTCCAATAACATGTAGATTGGGTATAATTCTGATTTTGTATAGTTAATTTTAAATCCTGAAATTTTACTAAAGGCCGATATTTGGGCCATTATTTTTGGTAATGTTTGTAATGGTTGAGTTATAAAAAAAGCTGCATCATCTGCAAAAAGATTTAATTTATGCCTTGATTGTCCAATTTGTACTCCTTGTATGGCCGTGTCCGTTCTAATTGAATATGCTAATGGTTCTAAAAAAATTGCAAAAAAAATAGGTGAAAGAGGGCACCCTTGGCGTGTCCCTCTTGTTAAAGTTATAAATTCTGATCTGTAATTATTGGTCACGATTTGGGCCCTAGGATTACTATCTATTGCTCTAAATGAATTCATGAACTTTTCTCCAAAGTTCATTTTTTGTAAAAGCGTTTGTAAATACAATATTTCTACTCTATCAAACGCTTTTTCAGCGTCAAGGGCCAAAATAAGGGATTCTACTTTCTTACTTTTACAATAATCTATTATATTCAATGCATGTCTAATACTATCCGTAAGAGAACGACCTGAAATAAAGCCAGACTGGTCTGTATGAACATATTTTGCTATTATTGAACTTAAACGTGTAGCTAAAACTGAAGAAAACAACTTGGAATCGTAGTTTAGTAATGATATCGGCCTATATGAAGAAGGGTCTAACTTATCTTTCCCAGGTTTATGTAAAATTATTATTTTGGCTTCCAGCCAGGATTTAGGTAGGTTTCCATTTTTCATAATATGGTTACAAGTGTCCACCAAATTTGGTAAAATTAAATCTTGAAATTTTAAATAAAATTCATTTGGCAGGCCGTCTGTTCCTATTGCTTTATTGGATTTCGCTTTTTGTAAAGCTTTTTTCAATTCTTCTACAGTAAATGGTTGGTCTAATAGGTCTTTATGCTCTTTTGTGAGCTTTACTTTATATTGGGTAGAGTCTAAGTATTTCTGGATGGAATCTAGTGCAGGCCTCTCTGAAGTATATAACTCTCGAAAAAAGGTCAAAAAATTAGAGTTTATATCTTTTGATGTTGTATGGATTTGGCCTGTCTTAGAGCGAGTTGCATGTATTAAGTTTGTGTTATGTCGTTGTGCTACCCTTTTTTTTTAATAATGTTATCGACCTGGGGGGTTTTGTTAAAAATTTTTGCCTAGTATAGAGTAGTTGTTTTTGAATTTTTGAGGTTTCCAATAGTTCCAATTGCTTCCTTGTTTGTGTAAGTTTACGTAAAGTCTTTTTCCCTCCAAATTTAATATGTTTTTGTTCTAGTATTTTAATTAAATCAGTTAAATCTGTAATAATTTTTTGTCTTTCTTTTTTATAGGCAGAAGTCAATGAGATACATCTGCCTCTGAGAACTGCTTTTAAAGCGTCCCAGATTGTTAAATTGGAAACTCCACAATTCTTATTAAAATAGAAATATTCTTCTATAGTTTTCCTAAGTTCTTCACAGGAAATATCACTTTGTAACCACAATTTGTTAAATGACCAATTTGGGCCTTTACCATCCGAGTTTTGTTGTGCCATAAGTGTTGTTACCCACGAGTGATCCGAAATAGTTCTAGGTCCTATATCTGCAAAAGAAAATTGGTTTAATATGTTTTTTGAAACTAGTAAAAAATCTATACGCGTATATATATCGTGGACATTAGAGTAGTATGTAAATTGCTTGTTTCCAGGATTCAACTGTCTCCAGAGATCACATAATTGAAAATCTTCTAAAATGTTGTTAAGTTCTGTGGGTCTAAATTGTTTTTTGGTCTTTTTATTATGGTTTTTGTGTGTTTTGTCTATATTTGGATCTATGATGTAATTCAAATCACAACCTATTATAAGAGAGCCTTCTTGAAATCCTTGTAAAAGTTGAAGTGTGTTCTGTATAAAATCTATTTGTTGTAAATTTGGGGCATAAATAGATGCTAGTGTCATAGGGGAACCATCTAGAGTTCCCTTTACAAAGAGGTAGCGTCCTTTTAAATCAATCTTTGTGTCCTTACATTGAAATGGTGTGTTCTTTGAAATTAATATAGCTACACCTCTCGCTTTGGAAGTGCCCTGTGCTTGGTAATTTTGTGTAAACCAATTTGTCTTTAAAATGCGATCAACTGGCTTCTTAAGATGTGTCTCCTGTAAAAATAAAAAATTTGGTTTTTCCTTATACATAGTGTTTGGAATTTTTCTCAATTTTACTGGGTTGTTCATTCCTCTACAATTCCAAGTTAATATTTTGTGGAAAGAAGTCATTTTTTTTGTATTTTACTATTCTCTAGCCTATTCCTAAACTTATTCTATATAAAAAAAATACAAGAAACCTCTTAACACCTAACCTACTACTATTAATATAACTTTTCTTTCCAAAATATACACAAAAGCACCCTTCCAAAGGGTGTGGTTCTAGAAGTATCCCCCACCCCTTGTGAAGGATTCAGGGAGAGTGCAATGTCTCCCTATCTAGATACCCAAAAACTTAACCTAAATGGGGGTATAATTTTCTTGTTCTTTTCCCAAAACTTCCCCCCCCTCCCTTTTAAGGTTGTTAACACATTTTTTTAAACATTTCACTTATGTGTCTATATATGAACTTGTATTATATATTAAATTGTATTTAAGACCAATTTACCTTGTAATATATTTTAACCATATATAGTTCTATATTTCTATAAGTAGTTTTCTATGTTTGTATAAAATAACATTGAATAAAGTTTTTCCTATGTTTAATTAAAAATAAACTTCTACTACATTTCTTATAAATTACTAAATATACTATTCATATAATTGTTTACCTATAAAAGTTTCTATAACATATTTCTTATTTTCCTTATAGTTACACAAACAGTATTAACTAAAGTTTTTCCTATGCTTAACTTAATATTTTACTTCCACTATATTTCTTATTGGTTTCCTAAGTATATCTCCTATATAATTCTTTAACCAAAAATTTACCATAACATCTTTATATAACTATAACTTTTCTTATATCAACTTTATGGCTATTATCACTATATTTTTAATAAATTGCTGAATATATTTTCTATATACTTATTTAACTATAAAATTCACTATAACATATTTCTTATTTTAAGCTAAAGAATTTTTTAACCAGTATTCTCTTTCCTATAAACTTCAAAAAATGAAATAAAAGTAGTTAACATATTGTGCTTAATTTGTCTGCTTTAAGCCTCATGTTTTAAAAACAATTAGTAAAATTATCTTAGTTCATGTGGTTTCCAAGTTGTTGCCTTCGTCTCTTATAGGTATGTTCAATGTCTTCAAAAAGGCTTTTCCTGATGCTTGGTCTGTAATTTGGTGCTGTATTCCATTTCTAAATATCTGTATATCTGAGGTTGGGCTCCAACGAAAACGAATTTTGGCTTCATATAGTTGAGTTGCAAAGGATTTTAATGTCTTTTGTTTCTCCAAAGCTTCCACTGACAGGTCTAATAAAGCAATGATTTTTTTACCATTGTAAGTCAGTGTGTTTTTGAGTCTAGCTTCTCGTAGAATTTTATCCCGGGACTTGGGGTATAGAAAGTGCACTAGAATGTCTCTGGGTCTGTCCTTGCTGGCTCTTGCAAATGGGCCTAGTCGGTATGCTCTCAAGATAGCTGGAGCCACACCCTGTTCTAAGTCCAAAGATTTGGCCAGCCAAGTGGACATAAAGGTGGCTAAATCTGTGCCATTTTCTACCCCCTCTTCCAGCCCCCTGAATTTTAAATTATTCTGTCTCCAGCGGTTTTCCAGGACCAAAATACGGTCTGTTAAGTTAGAGTCTGAAGATTGTAATTGCTTTACCTCTTCTTGCAGCGTCATGGTGAGTTCTGAGTTGTTTTCTGCCAGTTGAAAGGTTGCTTTAATTTCGTTCGTCAGGCTGGTGAGAGTCATTTGAATTGGTTGAAGAAATTCTTCTACTGCCGTGGATATGGATTGTTGTATCCATCCCTGAATTTCTTTTAAGTCCCTTTTTGTTAGCAGCGCGTTTTCGTTTTCCTGGCCGTCCGTGGCTGTTGGAGTTGTTGTCGACGCCATTGCTGGGTTCGCTGAGACGCCTGGGCCCGTTTTTTCGCCGTTAGTTCCTGGGGTAAAGAATTGTTTTACCGACCCGGTTTCTATTTTTTTCGGTGTGGCTTTAGGCTTAGAAGGTTTGCCCATATTTTTGCCGTTGTTTTCTTTGTGTTGTTTTGAGTTTTCGCTGGTTTGTGGAAGGGAAAGGCAGGAGCTCTGCTAAAACGCGTCCGCCATGTAACGATGACGCTCCGCCCCCCCCGCCAAGGCTTGTCTACATATTTATATTTAAAGTGGGATGTAATATTTAATAAATAGGACTTTTCTATGTTAATGAGATGTAATATGGATTTTTCTTTGCTAAACTTTAGTCCTGAAATTTTCCCAAATTTTCCTATTTTTTTTGTAGAGCCGCTAATGAATTTAAAGGATCTGTAACATACAAAATAAAATCGTCTGCATAAAGTCATACTTTGTGAATGGTATGACCTATTACTATACCTTTTATTTGGTTATTATTCCTTATCAATTCCACCAAAGGTTCCAGAGCGAGGATAAATAGCAGCAGAGACAGGGGAAATCCCTGTCTCATTCCACTTTCCAGGTGTATACTGTTTGAATTTTGATTATTGATTTTTAATGTTGCAATAGGTTTTTTTTAATATATAGCCTGAATGGACTTAAAAATTTTTTCACCAAAGCCCGTAAAATGAAGACGTGTTTTTAAGTAACATATATCTAGGCTATCAAAAGCTTTCTCCACATCTAGCGACAAAAGGAGAGCTTCCTTACCCAGGTTTTCACAGTACTGTGTTAGGTTGATGGTCTTCCTTATGTTTTCTTTTCCTATGAGGTAGAAAACCAGTTTGGTCTTTGTGCATGTATTTTGGAAAGACTTTATAAATCCTATTTGCTATTATTTTAATAAAAATCTTAGAGTCTGTATTTAAAAGTGTGATTGGCCAATAGGATGCCACTAATGTGTTATCTTTCAATGGTTTGGGTATTAGAATTATTTCTGATGGTTGCAATGTATTTGGTGTTTCTCCTGTTTCTTGTATGTGTCTAAATACGTCTGCCAAGGTGTTTACTAGTTCCAGTTTGAATAATTTGTAAAACTCAAATGGATAACCATCAGGGCCTGACACTGGATTTTTTTTTGATTGCATAATAGCATCCATTACTTCCTGATTGGTAATGGGGTCATCTAGCAATTTTTAATGAACTGCTGAAACTTTTTAACTAGGTGATTTTGGATTAAAAAATCAATTATGTTATCTTTATTTATATGTTTTGATTTGTACAAATTTGTATACTAAGATTCTACTATCTGAATTATCTTTTAAAGATCTGATTGAGTTTCCCCATCTTTATCATTTAATGCCTGTATTTGTCTAGAAGCTTGTTTTTCTTTAACTCTCCATGAGAGTAGTTTTAGTGTTTGGGGAGATTTTTTCCAGTGTTGTTGTTTGACCGATAGAAGGTCTTTTTGAATTTTCTTTGAGATTAAAGTTTCCAAAAAATTTCTCTCAGCCAATTGTTCTAGCATTCTTGTTTTGTTCCCTGTGGATTTGTATTGTGCCTCTAAAGTCTTTATCCTATTCTGCAGTGTATTAATGATTCTATCTTTTTCTTTCTTTAGGTGAGATGTGATGGAGATCAAATGTCCTCTCAGCACAGATTTTAATGCATCCCAGTTATTCTGATATGAAGTGTTTTCTGCCTTATTTAATTCTAAGAAGTTTTTAATGTTCAGCGTCATTTGTTGTTGTATATCTGGTTTTAATAAAAGTGATTTATTGAGTACCCATTTATGGCTTTTTGTCCTTTGTGGTGATTGTTTGATTTTACATGATACAGGGGCATGATCTGACCAAACTTTGATTTCTATATCCGACTCTGTTGTTTTCATGATCAACTTTTGAGATGTTAATATCAAATCGATTCTTGTGTAAGAATTAAACTGGGAAGAATAATAGGTTTGATTCTTTACATTGTAGATGCATTATCAAAAAGTCCACATTTCCTTAGTGTCTTCTGAACTTCTGTTTCAGGGTCCATATTTAATGTTTTCTTCTTCTTTGGTTTTGACTTGTCCAGTTGTTAGTCTAAAATGTAATTAAAATCTCCTTCCTGAAGTATTCTTAGGAGTTGTAATGTTTCCTTTATAAATTGCACCTGATTGGCATTTGGAGCATATGTTGGAGAAAGTGCAAAAAATGGCAACTAGAATGATCAAAGGGTTGGAACACTTTCCCTATGAAGAAAGGTTGAAGCACTTGGGGCTCTTTAGCTTGGAGAAACGACGGCTGAGGGGTGACATGATCGAGGTTTATAAGATTATGCATGGTAGAGAGCAGGTAGAGAAAGAAGTCCTTTTCTTCCTTTCTCACAATACAAGAACTCGTGGGCACTCCATGAAACTGCTGAACAGTTGGGTTAGAACAGATAAAAGGAAGTACTTCTTCACCCAAAGAGTGATTAACATGTGGAATTCACTGCCACAGGAGGTGGCAGCGGCTACAAGCATGAATGGCTTCAAGAGGGAATTAGATAAAGATATGGAGCAGAGGTCCATCAGTGGCTATTAGCCACAAAGTATAGATAGGAACTCTCAGTCTGGGGCAAGTGATGCTTTGTATTCTTGGTGCTTGATGGGGGGCAACAGTGGAAGGGCTTCTGGTGTCCTGCCCCCACTGCTGAAACTTCTGAGGGCACCTGGTGTTTTTGGCCACTGTGTGAGAGAGTGTTGGACTGGATAGGCCATTGGCCTGATCCAGCATTGGCTTCTCTTACATAATAGTTTGTCCTTTTAGTGTGCCTTTTACAAAAATATACCTGCCGTGTTGGTCTTTTAAACTATCCTTTGCTACAAAGTTAACATTTTTGGCTATCAATATAGCTGTCCCCCTAGCTTGAGAAGATCCTGGGGATGTAAATTGTTGATTATACCAAGAGGTTGCTAACACTGGGTCTGTTTGTTTCCTAAGATGTGTCTCTTGTAAGAAAGCAATATTTCATTTGTGTTTTAAAATCTGCATTGTAATTCTCTACTGTTTGATTTTGTTGTTCAGTGCCAAGATATAAAATCATACATTAAAGGACTTATTGCAATCTTCTAATGATTAATTGAGGCTAATATAAAGTTTTCTCAATAGCACAAGCTACTTAATATTATGAGTCAGTCCTAACCCTAAATTTACTATATTCAATATTATCCACTTGTTAGCTGCCATATTATCGACTCTTACCAAACTTAAATTAAACTAAACCAAACCCCTTTTTTCCAGAACACTCTATATAACGTAAGTGTGAGTCCAGATGCACTCTCCCTGCTGTAATCAGTTTACCATTTTGTTTGAAAAGACATTCTTCCCCAATGAAGTCACCATTCCTCATTCTGCAAGAACTCTTTTGCATGTTATTTGCTAGTTGTGGCACATGCAAAGAGTTCTCAAAAAGGATTTCTCTAACCTGTCCAGGGGTCCTTTCATAGAAAAAGAGGTGCATGAGCTCATTAGCATAACTCATTAGCATAACTAATTAGCGTATGCCACATCCCCTGACATCACTGGAAGTGTGTCAGAAAGGGAATGTCAGTTTCAGCCCCATTATACCCTATGGGCCATTGAAATCAATGGCAAAAACTCATAGGGTATATGAGGGGCTGGAGGAAAGGGGGTTTGAGGGAGAGGCTCCAAACTTGCAGGGTAGCTGCTGGGGCCTCTCCTTGAAATACCCACCAAGTTTCAAGAAGATTGGACCATGGGGTCCAATTCTATGGGCCACCAAACAGGTTGCCCCATCGCCTCCATTGTTTTCTATGGTGGGAAAAAACATTACTTTTTTCCCACCATAGAGAACAATGGAGGGAATGGGGGAAACCTGTTTGGAGGCCCATAGAATTGGACCCCCTGGTCCAATCTTCTTGAAACTTGGTGGGCATTTGGGGGAGAGGTCCCAGAAGCTACCCTGCAAGTTTGGAGCCTCTCCCTCAAACTCCCTCCCCTCCAGTCACTTTTAAAGTTGCTGCCGAATTTCAGCGGCAATTTGGCAGTGGGCCGAATCAGATCAGAGAATCTGATTTGGCCCGTGGCTGCCCTACCGCCCCTCCTGAGCTGGCGGAGCAGCGCTCTTCCTCGCTCCGGCCCCAAAGGACCCCTGAGCCTGTCCATCTGGGAGTCTGAATTTAACAGTACCCCTTTTACCACAACAGCTCTCCCATCAGCTCCACATAGTGTTTCTCTTTCTTTCCTTCATTTAGAGTTTCAAAAAAAGTACCTGTGTGCATTCACCTGCATTGGACATGCACAGTCTAAGAACCATATATGACGTTTGGTTGCATCTTAAGTTAACATGAAACTTCTTAAGGGGTGGCTGATTCTCCCCTTTGATTTGCCTTGGGGGGAAGATTCTACTATCTGAATTATCTTTTTAAGATCTGTTTGAGTTTCCACATCTTTATTTTTTAAAGCCTGCATTTGTCAGAAGCTTGTTTTTCTTTAACTCTCCATGAGAGTAGTTTTAGTGTTTGGGGAGATTTTTTCTCTATATTGTTGTTTGACAGATAGGAGGTCTTTTTGAATTTTTATTGAGATTAAGGTTTCCAGATATTTTCTCTCAGCCAATTGTTCCTGCATTCTTGTTTTGCTCTCTGTGGATTTGTGTTGTGCCTCTAAAGTATTTATCCTATTCTGCAGTGTATTAATGATTCTATCTTTTTCTTTCTTTAGGTGAGATGTGATGGAGATCAAATGTCCTCTCAGCACAGATTTTAATGCATCCCAGTTATTCTGATATGAAGTGTTTTCTGCCTTATTTAATTCTAAGAAGTTTTTAATGTTCAGCGTCATTTGTTGTTTTATATCTGGTTTTAATAAAAGTGATTTATTGAGTACCCATTTATGGCTTTTTGTCCTTTGTGGTGATTGTTTGATTTTACATGATACAGGGGCATGATCTGACCAAACTTTGATTTCTATATCTGACTCTATGATTTTCGTGATCAACTTTTGAGATGTTAATATCAAATCGATTCTTGTGTAAGAATTAACCGGGAAGAGTATTAGGTTCAATTCTTTACATTATCCTCCAGATATCAAAAAGTCCATATTTCCTTAGTGTTGTGAGACTGTCCCAATAGATATAGTCCACAACAGGTCTCCTTAAACAGATAGTCCTTTATTTGTAGAAAACATCATGTTGGTCAGACACTTCTTCTGTTAGTAATGCTTAAGCTTTGAATTACAATCATAATTATACTGGATATGAATTACAGCCCAATTACCCTCTACCAATCAATACAGAGGCCCCGTCCACACGAGCAAGATAAGCCAGACGGGAAGTGACTCAAATTTGAGCCGGTGCTATTTGCACCGCTTTTGCAGGATCACACAGGTCCATGGACCTGTGAGGGCGAACTGTCGCTGCGTGATCACACGCAGCCGTGGGCGAGTTGGGGGTTTCTTTCCGGCTGTTTTCAGTGCGCTTATCTGCTTCTACAAGGGATCGATGACTTGCCTGTCCACCCTTGGGATCATCCAATGATGTGCATACTGGGATGGGAGGGGGAAAACCCCCCAAAAAGCCTGCTCCCCAATGCCACTTGTTTGCTCTGGTGTGATCACACCAGGAAAGGTCAGCTCTGGGCCGTCGCAAACCATTTGAGACTGCCCTTTCACTGGTAGCTAAATAAGTCGATTCCCCACCGGCTCAAAGTGGTTTGCGACACTTTGACACCAGTTGCAGGATGCTTCCCAGATGTGCTTGTGTGATCACGCCACTTTGAGCCGGCGGGGAATCATCCTTCTTGTGTCGCAAATGGGTGTGTATGATCACGCCCAGAGAATTCTTGGCGCCCAATTATACTGGCCCAGTGTTCCCAAGGAAAGCACGGCAAAATGAGTTCTCAGGGAGAAATACTGTTGAACATTTTGGAAGAATGGTTCCCAGAGAAATTAAGAAAACAGAATACATAACAACTGTGGTTCTTGTAACACAGAACAGGAGGCACTTCCTTTCAAGGCCATTAGCTGAGGAGGCTAGAGATAAAAGTGAATGAGTAATGAGCATGTGCAAAACAAAGCGAGTGAGGCAAAGTGAGGTGTGCATTCCAGTGGTGGGGGTCAGGTTCCCGATGCTATCTCCTGGTCGGGACCTATAAATATGGAGTAAAACATTCAGACCCAAAACAATGCAAGTTAAACAGAAAAGCTTAGCCGGAAGTAACATTGTGATATTGGTGCAGTCACCCCAGTCTATAGCAGTTTACTGACATTCTGCCCTCCCAATAAAATATCTCCCCCTTTCCTGGGCTTCAAAGGGTATGATTTATGAAATGCTCAGATTTTATTCAGGGCATGGACATGTGAAGCCACAACCCATTCATTTTCTTCAGGAACAAAATGCAACCATTTTATTAAGTAGTAAAGACGACCTCTCTTAAGTTTAGAATCTAAAATGTGTTCAATTTCATAATGAGGCTCATCATTCTTCATCAGAGAAGGAGGAGAGGATGAGGAGGGTCTCCATTTGTTCGGTCCAGGATCCTTCTTCAACAGGCTGTAATGGAAAACAGGGTGCACAAATTTTAACAACTTAGGAAGTTTCAGCTCAAAGGTCACTTTGTTAAGACACCTGAGTACAGGGAATGGGCCCACATATTTCCAACCTGGTTTTCTACTAGGTTGTAGACCTTTGATGTTTCTTGTAGACACATAAACGGAGTCTCCTGGGGAAAGATCCCAGCCCGGGGTCCTTCCTTTGTCAGCATGCTTTTTATAATCTGCTTTAGCTTCCTCCAAAGTTTTAGCAATCAACGGCCATGAGTCTCGCAATGAGTTCCACCAGTTAGCAAAGTCACTCGACCCCTCTACAGCCGGACTTAAATTAGGAAGGGAGACTCCTTCATACCCCCCCACTGCCATAAAGGGGAACACTCCAGTCAAAGAATGTACAGCATAATTGTAACTATATTCAGCAAAAGGTAAAAGGTCAGCTCAATCATCCTGTTGAAAATTAGTATAACACCTTAAGTACTGCTCCAAAATTTGATTAACTCTTTCGGTTTGTCCATCCGTCTCTGGATGGTAAGCACTGCTCAGTAAAGATTCAATTCTCAGGATCTGCAAGAGCTCCCACCAGAAGTTGGCAATGAATTGTGTCCCTCGGTCAGAAATCACCTTCTTTGGCAGGCTATGAAGTTTAATTACATTATTATTAATTAGTTTAGTTTAGTTTAATTACGTTATTATTAATTAGTTGACAAAGGCTTATGCTAAAGACTTGGCAGTGGGTAATTTTTTAAAAGGAACAAAATGAGCTTGCTTTGAAAAAGTGTCCACCACAACCCAAACCACAGTTTTTCCTTTGCTGGAGGATAAATCAGTAATAAAATCCATAGAAATAACTTCCCAGGGTCGGTTGGGTGTTTCTAGTGGTTGTAAAAGTCCCGGAGGTTTCTCACCCCGGGATTTTCCCATTAAACACGTTTGGCAGGATGAGACATAAGCTGAGACATCCTCCCTCATGCGCAGCCACCAAAACTGTCTCTGTAACAAGTTCAAAATCTTAAGAAACCCAAAGTGTCCAGATAACTTTGATTCGTGAGCAGCATACATGATTTCTCTGCAGAGGGAACCACCAGTTTCTGGTCTTTAAACCAACAACCTTCTGGGCTCTGTGTTAAAGAAGGCAATGCCTTGAATTCACAAATGTCCTCCTCTGAATAGGTTGTGACAAACTTAATAATCCACTCTGCTACTGCTGGAGTGATCTCGGATTTAGCCTGGCTCCTCGTTTGCCCAGCCCCCCCCCCCAATTGTTCAGGGGTAAACATAGTTTCTATCACTTCAGTCTTTTGAGAGTCTTGTTGGGGTAGGCGAGAAAGAGCATCAGCCAGCGAGTTCTGAGCACCCAGGCGCCTGGCAAAGCCGTGGCTCCCGGGGGCTGCTTTGCCGCCTCGCCGGACGCGAGGCAGCAACTGATGCGCTGCCGCGCATCTCGGAACAGGCGGGGCGGGGCTTGCTCTATAAGAGCCTGCGCCCCGCTCCCGCCTTGGCCGTTGCTCAGCGTGCTCGAGAGCACGCTGTCGGAGCTCGTCTTCGTCCTCGGGCCTGCTACTGAGGCTCGGAGGACTGTGGAGTGGTGAGGGGCTGCTTTGACGGGCGGGAGCGCGGCTCCGAGCACCACAGCGGCTGTGAGCTGTATAGTTGGTGCAGGGTGGCGGCTTCTCGACCCGCCCCCCCACGATTGTCGGGCGCGGCTCTTTTGTACGCCGAGTCGGCGCTGGGCGGCTTTAGGGCTCCCTCCTCCCTTTAGGTAGCAGCTGTAGATGAGGGCTCCTGGGGGCCAGAGGCGGCGACGGCGGGCAGCGGCTTCCCAGCCCGCCCCCCCATCCCGATTATTGAGGGGGCTTTTGGGTAGCACGCAGTGGTGAGTTGTCCTCGGGCCTACCTGTGGAGAGGCTAGCTCTGTGGGCCTGACTCACACTTACCTTGCCAGCCCCAGTTCGGCTGCGCTTCGTTTGGGTGCGTCCAGGGTGCGGGTTTCGGATAGCGTCTCCGGCCCGCCCCCCCCAAGGAGCACGCATCTGGCATAGGGACTGTGCTCGGGCCTACCTATTGGGAGGCCTGGAGGATTGCGGAGGTCTGTGGCGCGGCGGCAATGGGGCTTGGCGGCTGTGAAGCTTTAGCTGCAGTTTGGATCACGGCCCCTTTCTTTGCTCCGGCGGCAGTGCAAGCGGTAGGAGGAGGAGGCGCCGGGCTTCTGTGCGCGGCAGCCTGACCCCCCGAGCTTTGGATTAATTACGGCCCAGTGGTGGGGGTCCCAGTGGTGGGGGTCCTAAGGGTGACAGCGTTTCACCCCCCCAACTTTCGGTTTACTGTGGCCCGGCGAAGGCGGCCCTTAAGGCTAGAGGGTGGCAGCGTTGCGTGGACTTGTGCCCTGGCCTTCATAGTAAATTGAGCCACTTCGGCTGCACGGGCACGCGTGGCTTCAGGTTTGCCCCCTCCCACTTATACACTTCTTGGGGCTCTGTTCATTTTACCCCCCCTCCCTTTTCACAGCTTGAGGGGCATGGCAGAGGCAATAGTAGAGTGCCTGGGTTTGTTGGGAGCGTCGGCATTTTAATTTTTCAATCGGGCAACCCGGTTTTTTCAGGGAGGTAGTGGCCATTTAGGTGGCTTGGTGGTAGTAGTCTGCGGTGTGGCTGCTGTATTTCCCCCTTCCCTCCAGTTCTGTAAGTGCCTGGGGCCATCGTCTTAAGAGCCCTCCCTGGCATCTTTTGCCTGGGGGCAGCCATTTGTGGTTGGGCCCTGTGCTTCATTGCTGGCGGCCATTTTGTGTCTCAATCAGGCCTCAGATTACCAAGGCCCCTGCTTGGCGGCCATCTTGGGTATGGTAAGGGCCTTCTAACTGAGGGCGGCCATTTTGTGAGGGTCTGCTCCCTTCAGTGGCAGCCATTTTATATAAGCTTTCGGGCGGCCATTTCCTCCCTCTTGTATTAGGTGGTAAATTGTTTTCCAAATTTAATTATCAGTATCTAGTTACATAACAGGTTCAATATGGCGCCTAAGAAGGGACAAAGCAAAGGTAAGGGGAAGCATCCTGCTCCCAAGAGGCCTCCAGCGCAACTGGATCCAGTTATCCCACCTGACGAGGAGGATGTCGAGGATCCGGTGAACATGGCTATCATGCAGCGTCTTGCGGCTTTGGAAAGGGAGCGTGGCGTGCATCATAGCGACATTACGGCTGGCGGGGGATCTAACTTTTCTTTTCAAGCCCACGTTCTTGCTCGTCTGGCTTTTCTGGAAGACAGGAAGGAGGCTGCCGCATTCGGACAGGGAGGGGAGTCGTCATCCGAGTGGCCTGGGCGAAGCTCGGGGAGCCAGCAGATGGCATTGTATACCGCTCCTTCTGGGCTCGGAGGTAAGGAGGCTGGGGCTGTCGGGCAATGGCCATGGGGCCCTGGTTTTCAGGGCTCTGCTGCAGCTCACACTGCCGCATCTCCTTGCACATACTCTTCACCTTATGCCCAACCTTTTTCAGCATGGGGTTTCCCTATGTCCGGTGCTGGCTACCCAGGCTTGGGCGGGTTGTCTTACGAGGCTGTGCCACCTGGAGCTGTACCTAGTGGGGATACAGATCTTCCTCTTGGAGATCATTTGTCCATTGCCACTAGGGAAAAAATCCTTAGGGGAGAGTATATCGATGTCTTTGGTCTTCTCTATCGTGAGATGGAGAAGAAGGACAAAGACAATTTGGAGGACCATGAAAAAGAACGCTTAAAGCGGCGGGTGGTAGATAGGACTTGGGCCAACTGGTTTCCTGGCTACCTTATTTACGCCGCCATCATAGTGCGACACCAGCCTTGGAGGGCATCGGTGATGATTCAGTATCTGGACATCGTTTATAAAGCCTATGTGGACTATCCAAGCCCGGCCTGGTTGCAGTATGATGAAGAGTTCAGGCAAAGGGCTGCCATGAACCCAGCCATGCGTTGGGATAAAATTCATCCCAGCTTATGGCTTCAGATCATGTCCCCTAACCGCTCAGCATGGGGTGAGCGGTCGCACAGCGGCCACTCCATTAAGAAGGCTAATGTGCAGTCAGGTCCCCGCATTCAGGCAGGGCTGGCAGTTCAGCTTTGCTGGGAGTTTACCTCCCAGGGGACCTGTAGCCGGAAATCTTGTTCCTTCTGACACGAGTGCCCCCTCTGCGCCGGGCCCCATGCATTGTCCCATTGCCTTCTTCCCAGGGGTTGGGGGGGTGGTAAGGGGGGAAAGTACCCTGGAGGCAAAGGGAAATTCTTCCCCCCTCCTGACAAAGGGACCCAGCCCGATTAATTTGGATGTTTTGGGGCATTGGTTAAGCTTTTATCCCAGGGCTTTAGATCGGGCCTATCTCTTGCACAGTTTTACTTTTGGGTTTCGAATTCCTTTTCAGGGAACCAGGGTTCCTTATTTCGGGCTGAATTTGAAGTCGGTCATGGGTATGGAGCACGTGGTTCACGAAAAGATAGATAAGGAGTGCAGGAAAGGTAGGGTCCTCGGACCATTTAATTCACCCCCAGTTGTTAATCTAAGAGTTTCCCCGTTGGGAATTGTGCCTAAGAAGGCACCGGGTGAGTTTCGCCTCATTCATCACCTCTCTTACCCTCGTGGGGAGTTGGTGAATGATGCCATACCCGGGAACTTATGTTGATAATGGGGTGGCTGACGCACTCTCTCGCAAACAGATGCAGAGATTTTGTCAGCTGGCTCCAGAAGCCGACCTGCTCCCGACACCCATGCCAGTTGAGGGGTGGCAGATTGGAGGGTTGAGGCCAACTGGGTGATGAGCCTCACCCTTACCCCTTCCACCCGAAGTGCTTACATGAGTCCCGTTGTTACAAGGGCTATGTAAGGCCCTGCAATGCGTAAGCCAGCCTATCCTCTTGTCGCTTCAGTCGTTAATGTAGCTCTTTTTACAGGCTCCGCGGGATGCCAGGAGAGATGGAGGGTTACGATCTGCGGCCACAGTATGGTCTTCTGGGCCGCTCATCGGGCTCGGAGGACGTCCGTCGGCTCCCAACTCGGCCTCAGCGAAGTGGCAACGGTTGAGTGGCTGGGTAGGAGGGGTATGAGATGGCCCACGCTTCTGCCACTGTTGTTTAAAGAGAGGCGGGGGCCTCCCCCTCATGTTCTAGTCCTGCACCTGGGGGGCAATGACTTGGGTCTGATCAAGGGTGTGGCCCTTGTGTTGCAGGCCAAGGCTGATCTTTTGAAGATAAGAGCCAGGTGGCCTGGTGTAAAGATAGTGTGGTCAGCCATGCTCCCCCGCCTGAGATGGTGGCATACCGAGGACCCCAGGTGTATGGACAGGGTTAGGCGTAACGCCAACAGCCAGATTAGGTCAGCCATGGAGTCGGGGTTGGGTCTGTATTTACAACACCCCAATATACGGATTCAGTGTCCGGATCTGTTTAGACCTGACGGGGTTCACCTTTCAAACAAGGGCAACGAGATATTCCTAGCGGACTTGCAGCACGGGGTCCGATTGGCACTTGGTTGCTGAGTGGGGTGCAAGGGCCAAAGCAGAGGCTTGGCCTTGCCCGTGGCAGGTTGTGCAAGCAAGAAAATGGAACCGGTGAGCACCTCACAGCATATCCCTTTTGGGAACAGGTGATCTTCAGGATCTGCCCTAGGGCCTTGCGGTCTGGGGTGGTGAATGGGGATCGCCTCTGGGAACCTCTCAGGCTAGGCTCCTCCCTGTTGGTCTGTGCAGCCGCAGGGGTAGGCGCTACTGAGGGGGGAGTGCCAGCATGCTGGGCTGCCGGTTATGAGCCAGAAGTATCGGGCTTCAGACCAGGGCTAGGTGTCCCGCCCTTATCAAGGGCAAGGAGGCCGTGTCAGAGAGTGATGCCTGCCTTGCCTGTTCCAGAGCTTGCTTAGTTTTGCCCGTTGCTGCAATGTTCTGTTTAAATAGTTAATAAAGTGGCCCTTGTTTAATTCCAAACTGTTGTCTGTCTCGTTATTCCGGCTGGGGTGGCAACTGAGCTCCCGGGCGCCTGGCAAAGCCGTGGCTCCCGGGGGCTGCTTTGCCGCCTCACCGGATGCGAGGCAGCAACTGACACGCTACCGCGCATCTCGGAACAGGCGGGGGCGGGGCTTGCTCTAAAAGAGCCTGTGCCCCGCTCCCGCCTTGGCCGTTGCTCAGCGTGCTCGCCCACCCGCCCGCCCTGTTTGCAGTGTAGGCTTTGGCTGGTCGCCATTTGGGGCTGGGTAGGAATTTTTGCATCCCACCTATTTGGCAAGTTTGGTCGGGGTGTTTTTTGCCTACCTTACACTGTGCTCAGTGGTTTAGGGGCTTAGTTGGTGGTCGGGTTATTAATTAGTCTGGTCACTTGGCAGGTTGTGCAAGCAAGAAAATGGAACCAGTGAGCACCTCACAGCATATCCCTTTTGGGAACAGGTGATCTTCAGGATCTGCCCTAGGGCCTTGCGGTCTGGGGTGGTGAATGGGGATTGCCTCTGGGAACCTCTCAGGCTAGGCTCCTCCCTGTTGGTCTGTGCAGCCGCAGGGGTAGGCGCTACTGAGGGGGGAGTGCCAGCATGCTGGGCTGCCGGTTATGAGCCAGAAGTATCGGGCTTCAGACTGGGGCTAGGTGTCCCGCCCTTATCAAGGGCAAGGAGGCCGTGTTAGAGAGTGACGCCTGCCTTGCCTGTTCCAGAGCTTGCTTAGTTTTGCCCGTTGCTGCAATGTTCTGTTTAAATAGTTAATAAAGTGGCCCTTGTTTAATTCCAAACTGTTGTCTGTCTCGTTATTCCGGCTGGGGTGGCAATGACTTCCCAGGGAAATGATGAAGAGTAAAATTAAACTTTGAAAAGAAATCAGCCCATCTGAGTTGCTTAGCATTAAGCGAGTGTTGAGTGCGCAAAGCCCCTAAGTTTTTGTGATCAGTCCAGATTTCAAAAGGCAGGTGTGCTCCCTCTAGCCAGTGCCTCCAGGTGGTCAGGGCCAGATGGATTGTGGCAGCTTCCTTATCCCACACAGCCCAGTTATGCTCCGTCTCCCCAAATTTCTTAGAAACATAAAGCTAATGGATGTAACTGTCCATCAACCCCTTCCTGAAGGATCGCCCCCCCCCCCCCCATAGCCACATCGGAGGCACCCACCTGCACCACGAATTTTTTATTTTCATCAGGGTGCGCCAGTATGGGTTTGGAAGTGAAGAGGTGTTTCAATGCCTTGAACGCTTGTTGGCACTCCTGTGTCCATGCTAACTGGGCACCTGGTTTGGTAGCTTCCAGTCCCTTCCCTTTAGTTTTCAATAAGTCAGTGAGGGGAAGGCTGTAGTGGGCGAAATTATTGATGAAATTTCTGTAAAAATTGGTGAATCCTAGAAAACTCTGTAGCTGTCTTCTGGTGCGGGGGGTTTCCCATCCCACTACTACAGATACTTTGGCCAGGTCCATCTTCAAACCCTGGGGCGATATTTGATACCCCAGGAAGTCTATTTCAGTTTTATGGAAATCACATTTGGAAAGTTTGGCAAAAAGTTTGTTGTCTCTGAGTGTGGCCAACACTTCCCGTACTAATTTTACATGCAACTCCAAATCTGGGGCATACAGTAAGATATTATCAAGATAGCATAGAACCCCCTTGAATAGGTGCTTGTGTAAAACTTTATTTATTAAATTCATAAAAATTGTCTGAAGCCCCCTGAAGGCCGAAGGGCATTACTAAGTATTCATACTGCCCTGGGGGGTGGGTATTAAAGGCAGTCTTATATTCATCCCCCTCCCTGATGTGCACTCGAAAGTAAGCATCTCTGAGATCCAGTTTCGAAAAGATCTTTCCTTTACTGGCCTCATTCAGCAAGTCTTTGATCAAAGGGAGAGGGTAGGCATTTGGCGAGGAGCCAGCATTAACCCTCTACAGTCAGTACATAGCCGCAAGCCCCCATCTTTTTTCCTTCGGAAAAGAACCGGCGCGGCAAATGGGGAAGTGGTGGGGCAGATAAAACCTCAGTCCAGGTTTTTATCGATTAATTTACACAATTCAACTTTCTCCTGGGGGGACATAGTGTATAGCTACTCTTTAGGCAATTTGTGGCCAGGCAACAGTTCAATAGCACAGTCTGTGTTGTAATGGGGGCAGCTCGTCAGCCTCCTCTTCTTTGAAAACCTCTGCTAAGTCCCGGTAAGCAGCCAGAATAGATAAAAGTTCCTCACGCACCAAACAGGCAGTCTTGGAGCCAGGCCGATTGCCCCACTCCATGCTCCAAAGATGATCTTTACAAGAGGTAATCCGTCCCTCACTCCAGTGGATGTAGGGGTCGTGTGTTATTAACCATGGGCTGCCCAATACCATAGGGAATGGCGCATGGGGGGCAATAATAATAGCGCGTTGCTCCCAGTGCTCCCCTGTGCTGAGTATGATAGGTTCAGTCTCGAAGGCACAGGGTTCCTTCATCTTGGAGCCATCCATCTGGGTAAAATGTAGAGGCTCTTCCAAAGTACGCACCCCCAACCCTAACCCATCCACTGCTATTGGGCTGATCAAGTCCCTGGCACAACTCGAGTCAAATAAGGCTCGCACTTGCATCTGCGTGCCCCGATCTGGATTCACCACAGTCACAAGCATATACAGGAGGGCCCCGGAGAGCTCACTGTTTGAGGTGCGATGAGTTGAGGGACCTGCTGCGTTGCGCCGTTCAGAGCAGGTCCTGGTCGTTTCCCTGCGACTGTTCTGTTCTCTTACCATCTGACTTCTCTGGGAATCTGGCCTCCACGATTTGGAGCGCCAAAGGGTTGGGGGGGATGCTTCCTTTGGCTTGGGATGGGTTGGCGGGGATGCAGGCGCGCCACCTTTCGGTGAAGCGGCAGGGCAGGATGAAGCGAAATGACCTGACTCTCCGCACCAGGTGCCTAATCCCTTCTTCATCTGGAACTCTCTAATATCACAGCCAGTTACCTTGGCTTTTGCTTTAAAAGGGGTAGCCGGGGGGGCAGTGGTGTTTGGGGAGCCAGGTGATTGCCTCATGTGGATCAAAGTAAACCATGCTTTGGCCTCTTCCACGGCTCTGATCCACCCATTCAGGGTGGTCAGGTTCACATTTCTCAAAACAGTCTCGTATAACTCCCCATTCAAGCCTCGGCAATATTGTTCTATGAAGACCTCTTCAGGCCAACCCCTAATCTTAGCTTCCAACCTCTTAAAAGCAGTGGTATACTTACGAACGGACAATCTCCCTTGTGAGAGGTTGCGCACCTGGTTCCGGGCTTTCTCTTCACTCATCAGGTCTTCATACTGCCAACGTAAGGCCCACATAAATTCTTTCACGGTATCCAACTCAGGACCTGGGGGGTTGTGAATGCTCAGATACCAATTTGCAGCTTCCTCTCACAGCCTGGAACCGATGTAACCCACTCGATCCCCCTCATCTTGGAACAGGTGGCCCCAATTCTGCATGCACCACCCTGCCTCAATTATGAAGAATTGCAGCTTTGCAGGGTTCCCATCAAAGGTGGCCCCCATCAGCTCATGTGGCACAGGTTGCCGGTCCACTGGCTGCGCAGGCCCCGGGACTAGTGCTACAGGAGGTCCCAGGGGGCAGGAAGCTGGGCTAGCGGCTGCATGGGTGGCGGAGCTACTGCTGGCAGTGCTCCGGCTCCAGCCCTCACCAATTGCTCTTGGACTGCCTGGGCGACCACGTTCGGGAGGTCAGTCATCAGCACGGTCATCTCCCTCTGTAGCCATCTCTGGATCGTGTCGAAGTGATGATTCATCTGTACCCACACCTCAGCCATCGTGGAGTCATTGTTGGCCCGTTGCTCAGCCACACGGCCCGTCGATTGTTGGGTCCCGCTTCCCGAGTGTGGGGACCAAGCCTCGGTAGTCCTTTGCCCAAATTGGGCCCAGGATTGGGTTCCCCCACTCCACCGGGGATGGACTGTCACCCCAGAGGTGCTGATGGGGCACACTGGCACCTCCTCAGTGGTAACCGAAGTCTCTGTTTCAGTAACAGGGATCTCAGGTCCACCATCTTCCATATCGGGTACAGTGAACTGGGTCCCAAAGAAAGGATTACTAACAGTCTGTGAGACTGTCCCAATAGATATAGTCCACAACAGGTCTCCTTAAACAGATAGTCCTTTATTTGTGAAAAAGATCATGTTGGTCAGACACTTCTTCTGTTAGTAATGCTTAAGCTTTGAACTACAATCATAATTATACGGGATATGAAATATGGCCCAACTACCCTCTACCAATCAATACAGAGAATTCTTGGCGCCCAATTATACTGGCCCAGTGTTCCCAAGGAAAGCACGGCAAAATGAGTTCTCAGGAAGAAATATTGTTGAACATTTTGAAAGAATGGTTCCCAGAAAAATTAAGAAAACAGAATACATAACACCTGTGGTTCTTGTAACACAGAACAGGAGGCACTTCCTTTCAAGGCCGTTAGCTGAGGAGGCTAGAGATAAAAGCGAATGAGTAATGAGCATGCGCAAAGCAAAGTGAGCGAGGTGAAGCGAGGTGTGCATTCCAGTGGTGGGGGTCAGGTCCCCGATGCTATCTCCCGGTCGGGACCTATAAGTATGGAGTAAAACATTCAGACCCAAAACAATCCAAGTTAAACAGAAAGGCTTAGCCGGAAGTAACATTGTGATATTGGTGCAGTCACCCCAGTCTATGGCAGTTTACTGACAAGTGTCTTCTGAAGTTCTGTTTCGGTGTCTATATTTAATGTTCCCTTCTTCTTTCATTTTGACTTGTCCAGTTGTAAGTCAATTTTAATGTAATTAAAATCTCCTCCTGGAACTATATCTCCTTCCTGAAGTATTCTTAGGAGTTCTAACGTTTCCTTTATAAATTGCACCTGATTGGCATTTGGAGCATATAACCCTCATGTAATAGTTTGTCCTTCTAGTGTGCCTTTTACAAAAATATACCTGCCATGTTGGTCTTTTAAACTATCCTTTGCTACAAAGTTAACATTTTTGGCAATCAATATAGCTGTCCCCCTAACTTGAGAAGATCCTGGGGATGTAAATTGTTGATTATACCAAGAGGTTGCTAACATTGGGTCTGTTTCTTTCCAAAGATGTGTCTCTTGTAAGAAAGCAATATTTGATTTGTGTTTTAAAATCTGCGTTGTAATTCTCTACTGTTTGATTTTGGTGTTCAGTTCCAAGATATAACATCGTACATTAAAAGACTTATTGCAGTGAGGCCCGGTCCAAACACTGGTTCTGGCACCACACGCTTCTACTTGGAGTGCCTCCCAGAGGCCTCTATTTCTAAGGAGATTTGAATAAGATACTGGTTTGGCTGCTTGTCCTTTACACCCCAAAATAAGGTTTGGACCACCAAATGTCATACACAAGGGCACATATGATACTTCCTCCTCCAAAGCCCAGTTCTTCTGCCAGCCACTATGAAGTGAACAAATGAGCTTTGACAATTGAAAGCTCAGATTCTCAAAACCAAACTGACCTCCAAGGTTAGCACCTTAGACTGTTGGCAGTCTGTGTGTGTGATTGCTCAGTGATTGGGGAGTAGGCCACATGTGATTGTTGCAAGTGTCCATGGGATGTTTTGGGGTCTGAAACTACTTACAAAACATAACCCACGGTGGCTTTTTTAGGTAAGATTACTTTTTCAGACCTATTTCAGGAGTGTTGTGAATTTACATTTTCATATCTGTGGGTTTGCTTTTTACATCACTGTGACATCATTATCAATTTTTTGAAATGACTTGGAAAGCCAGAAAGGATGGTAGTGCCTTTGAGGACAACATCAAAACTGCATTCTTACAACACTATTGTTTGCTACAGAAAGAGGGATATCAGAAGACCACCTCTGTTTGGAGAAGGACAGCATGTGACTTATATTCAAATACAATACAGTTTAGGAAATGGCTATATAATTTCTGGCATGAAGACCGAAGAGGGCTAAAAACCAAAACACTCCTAATGGTTAAATCAGAGAAAACAGCTAGTGACTGTAGGTGGCCTGAAGATTCATGTCCTTCTGTCATGTATGATAACTGCAAAGAATGGTCCCTTCCAATAACAGCTGAAGCCACACAACTAAATCTTAATGTGAGTGGTTTTGTGGATCCACAAAGTGTGGTAGTTTCCCAAAATAATAATATAGAACATGATTGTGCTAGTAAATTTTGGCCTCTGTTTTCTGAAAAGAAAGATGTGTCCATTTCCAATGAAAAACAACAGCAAGCAATTGCTGATAATGATGATTGGTTATCTATATCTGGAGGCATTGATATGAGTCCTAGCAATAAAGAGGTGGTGGTCCAAAGATTTGGGAGGTGTGTAGCCCAGCCCCAGTGTCTGCCTGTGTGATTGTCCTAGGGACACCACACTTTGGGCCAGCTGGAACAAGAACTGCCCTTTGGACCAGGACACAGCATATGTCCGCTCAAAGGGTAGAGTCTCCTGAAGATGGGGGTGCAAGAAGTGTGAGGGTCCAAACCTTATTTTGGTTTGTAAAGAGCAACCAGTTCCTTATTCAAATCTCCTTAGAAATAGAGGCCTCTTGGAGTCACTCCAAATAGAGGCTCGTGGCTTCAGAACCAGTGTTTGGACTGGGCAGTTGTCAGGTATGCCTGCCACTTTCCGGGGTGGGAGATGGGATTTACTAAACTAAATGAGACAATTCCACTCCTCTCCTTGTGCCCCAGCTGGAATGTACTCCCTCCTCCTTGCTTGCTGGCTTCACAGGAGTTATTATCAGCTTGCTAGCTTCACAGGGTTGTTATCTCTATTCAAGATTACTAGTAGCTTCACATAGACATGGTTTATGTTTTTAACTTCTGTTGCAAGTGCCATCTATTACTGTCTTCCTGCTCTTTAGCCTGGAAACTATTTTATGCGGGGTTTATCCCTGGACGGGGATTGGGGAGGTCTGTATGCCAGTCACTATATCTATCCTAACATTATTATCAAACCCCATTACTAACTCAACAAGTGTACCCTGAAGAAAATCCCCCAATAAAGGAAGTCTTATTCAAGATCCTTTGTGTGGGGTAAATTCATCCAGGAAGTCTCACAGAGAGTTAGTAATCCCATTTTCTCTCTGGGGAAGCCCCACCATTCTTGACTATGTTTGAAGACCGTGGTGAACCCCTGGCAACCTCGGGGGACACGGTGGTCCCCGTATCCACGGAGGAGGATGTTGTACCTCCTTGCACCACCCCGTGGGTAGACTGTCGACCCAGGGGCCTCTGATATTCATGGACCCAATTTGGAATAAAACCAACAGAGACCTGGACCTCCTCCCGACAAGGGGGGTCCTTGGGGTCAGAGCTGAGCAGAGAACTGGGAGAAGGGGCATGATCCCGCGACTCCTGCTGTCCAAAGAGACCTGAGTTTGGAGACTTGTGGTCCCATGTGGACCGCCACATGGAAGCGATGGAGAATTTGTTGCAGAGAGAGATGACCGCCTTGCTGGAGAGGTTACCCAGGATTGTCCAGAGGGTGGTCAACGCTCAGGCAGCGGGAGCCAGGGCCCCCAGGGGTCAAGCACCACCATCTCAGATCCCTGCAGGTCAGCCGGTTCCAGTGGGGCCACTGGCACCCGAGCCTGCACAACCCATGCCGGCAGGACCCCTCATACCCATAGATCAGGGGTGGCCAACCTTGCTTAACGTAAGAGCCACATAGAATAAACGTAAGAGCCACATAGAGATGTCTGAGAGCCGCAAGACAGGAACAAATATCACACATACGTTTTTATTTTTTAAAATATGCAAATTTGCTTCTTATTAACGTTAAATGGGACTGCCAAAAATAAAAACAAACGAGGAAAACCGGATATTGATAATGATATTACTTGTTTGCTAATGATATTGAGAGAGAGAGAGAGAAAAAGAGAGAGATGGAAAGAAAGAATTAAAGAAGTGGAAAGAAAGAGAGAGAGAGAAACTAGGAAAGCAAATAGATGGGAGGGAGGAGGGAAGGAAGGAAGGAAGGGAGAAAGAGAGAAAAATCATGCCTCCCCTTTGCTTCCCCAGCCGCCCTGCCAGGAGCCGCACAATATGTGTGAAAGAGCCGCATGTGGCTCCCGAGCCACAGGTTGGCCACCCCTGCCATAGATCGCCAGCCAGTACCGCAAGAACTGTTACATTTGATGGAGACCCGGCAAAACTTCAATTTTTTATTATTGAAGCCGGATGGTTCCTACAAACCTGGGGCCACCTCTTCCCGTATAAGGCCAACTGAGTGGGATATATCGGTTCCCATTTGCGAGAAGCTGCTGCTGATTGGTACGTGAGCCTCCACAACCCTCCTGGGCCGGAACTGGATCGTGTCAAAGACTTCATGTGGGCCCTTCGAAGGCAGTACGAGGACCCAATGAGTGAAGAAAAAGCCCAGAATCAGATGAGGAGGCTCACCCAAGGGAGAGGCTCGGTTTGTGAGTATACAGCAGCATTCAAACGGATCACAGCCAGGATAAGGGGTTGGCCTGAAGAAGTGTTGGTGGAAAATTACTGGCAGGGGTTGAATTTGGACTTGCATGAGACTGTGTTACGTAATGTCAACCCCACCACCTTGGCAGCCTGGATCTGGGCCACTGAGGAGGCCGAATCGTGCTTCACACTGATAAAGATGCGAGCAGAGATGGAGAGTCCCAAGGAATCGGGACCCTCAGCTCAGAAGATGAAGGCAAAGGGGCCTTTTAAAGACATCCATGAACTGCGCCTTAAGAAGGGGTTGTGCATGTGGTGTGGCGAAGCCGGGCACTATGCCTCATCCTGCCCCGCCACCCTGCTGAAAACGATGCCTCCCACTACCCCTAGACCCCTGAAAGTGATCCCGGAATCCAAACCACGAGCCTTGCAGCTTGAGCCTGTTCCCGAGGAGGACAAAGTGGCGATTGTGGAACTTCCTTCGCCAGCGGGAAACGAGAGGGATCTGTGCTGAAAGGCGCGAAGCAACAGGTCCCCATCTCCTCAGAGCCAAAAGTGGTGAGCTCTCCTGCCCCTTTGTTATATGTTGTAACAGTTGTAGCCCCCCAGACTGGAACTCATACACGAGTACGGGCTCTAATAGACTCAGGGTGCGCCCACGACCTCATTAGCCCACTGGTGGTCGATGGTCTGGGGGTGAATTCCCTAGAAGAACCCTTACGGGTTCACCCAGATGGACGAGTCAGAGATGAAGGAGCCTTGTCTCTTCAAAACCCATCCTGTGGTACTGGGAGTGGGGGAGCATTGGGAGGAATTTATTATTTATATTTATTTATTTATTTATTTAATTTATATCCCGCCTTGCCAGCGGACCGGCTCAAGGCGGTTATTTATTATAACTCCACATGCCCAGTTCCCCATGGTGCCAAGCAGCCCTTGGCTGCTTGGGCATGATCCCTACATTATGTGGAGTGAAGGAAGAATTCAGTGGGTAGCTCCCACATGCCAACAGCACACTTGGAATACAGCGTGGGGTATCGAGCCCTCCAAGGCACAAGCATGTCTGGCAGCAGAGGATTTGTTACAAATACCTCCCGCATATCGGCATTTAGCGGAGGTTTTCAGCGAAACCAAAGCCAATGAGCTTCCCCTCCACTGGAATACAGACTGCGCTATCGAACTATTGCCTGGGGTAAAGTTGCCCAAAGGGAAGCTGTATTCGATGAGCCCCTCTGAGAAAGCGGAACTTCGCAAATTTATAGACAAAAACCTACAAAGAGGGTTCATTAGACCAGCTCAATCCCCCTTTGCTGCTCCAGTGTTGTTTTGAAAAAAAAAAAAGATGGGGGGTTGCACTTGTGCCCAGCACAATTGTTTGGCGTTTAACGTGCGCTGAGTATAGAGAGCTTCGAGGTTTTTGTGACCAGTCCAGACTTCAAACGGAACCCTTGCTCCCTCCAGCCAGTGCCGCCAGGTAGTGAGAGCAAGGCGGATGGCTGCGGTTTCTTTATCCCATACCACCCAATTCTTTTCCATCTCATCAAATTTTTTGGAGACATACGCTAGCAGAATTGGGCATGGGGTGGGGATCTCTCCATGTCACAGTAACATCAAGACTAGATTATTGTAATGCACTGTAGATGGGTCTCCCCTCAATATCAATTCAGGAACTCCAGTTGTTGCAGAATGCCCCAATTCTTCCTAAAATACATTTGTTTGAAAACTGGTGGGCGCACGGGGGAGGGCGCCAGAAGGTAGCTTTGCCTAGTGTGCAAAAAAACCTAGCACTGGCCCTGGCTGCAGCAGGAAAGGAGACAGCAGGAATTTTGGAAAGTTGGGCTAGGGCACAAGCCACATGAGATATTAATTTGGATTCCCTCCTCCATACACTGTATCTCCCAAAAGGCAGCCATCAGTGGAGGCTGATACAGATCAAGGGCATGTTGCAGGAAAAGAGGGGGTTGACTCTTTACCCCTTTCCTCTAGTTGAAAATGCCCCACATTGTGGGCACCTCCCTCTCTCTCAATTTGTCCTCTACTGGTACTAAAAGCAACACAGTGATCCCAATTTTGATTTGGAAAATGGCAGAGGTGGGGGGAAAGCTACAATATCCCCCACTAATCCATATTCCTTCATCTCACTGCCTCACAAATACTTTTTTGCAGCTAAAATCATACATTGATGAGGCATAGCATAGATCTCCAACACTTTTGTGTGTAGTTCAGTCCTCAATCTGTGCCCAGGTCCCACAGCAAATTAAAGCCATTAACAGAACTAAAAATAGTTTTTCCTGGTCTTTGGGATGGGAGAAGAACTCCTACAAGTCTTGCATGGAAAATGTTACTGTGTTTCCCCAAGTATTAAGTACATTCCTGGATACAGAAAACATAGTCCATAAGGAATTCAAATAATGAAATAGAGATCACTGATGACTCAATAGTCATTCCCCCCCCTTCTAGCAACTAAATATTGCTAAAAAATTAAATTATACCATTAATATTTCTCTGCAGCAAGGCAAGCTGCTGTGATGCCCAAAAGTTTGCAATGCCCTGTAATAAGCAAGCTGCTTCAGTCCCCAGAGATACAGCCCAGCAGCATGGAAACTGCTGCACAGTCAACACAAAATCGGCTTTGTGTGGGTGCATAAATGAAAACATTTACTGGATATACTTGGCCACAGGTGACCCACTTAGAACCTACTAACAAAATATATCAGTGAAACACTTAGGACCTACTAACAAAATATAAAGCAAACTGGCATTTTGACATCTAAACAGCTTCACTGGCATAAATAGAAACATGCATCTTTTTGTTGTATTATTGCCCAATCTACCTGACTGTTCTCCTGCACGCCCCGCCCCCCCCCCCCAAATAAATGGGACTTGAGCAAGAAGATGGATGGAATTTTCATGGGAGGACTTGGCATGTGGATCGTGCCCCTCACTCCTCGGAAAGAAGCTCCAGACTATATGCAAAACACACGGCCAAAGTACAAGACAACACAACAGTTTGCTCAGACAAGTCAAATTCTGAATTGAATTGCTTATTTTTCAAATTATTTTGAAAGTTATATAGCTACCTTACACTGAACCAGCTTGTGGCCAGTTATCTTAGAACTGACTAGCAGTAGTTTTCCAGGCTCTTGGGCATAGCAAATTCTTTCCCAGCACCAGCTATGCAGGATCCTTTAACTAGAGGTGCTGGGGATGCAACCATGCAGTGTGGGAGACCCTCCAGCCAAATGAGGTGACAGACTGGACTGTACCATTCCAGGCTGTAAACAGATCACTCTCTTTTTAATACTCCATTGCATTAAAAAAATCCTCCCTACAAGTACTATCTTCTTATAAGGTGTGCTACTCATTTTCTCATAGTGTTTGTTTGTTTGTTGAGGGGGGGCGGGGAGAGAGCGCATTAAAATGGATTCTCCAACCTTCAAGCTGAAATGGAATTGTATCATCTTAGAGCTTGGCTGCCTCATTGTAAGTGTAGACCAGGCCCTATAACATCTGCCAATATGAACAGAAGCATTTGGCTACACACACCTGTCCAGACAGAACTATGAGATGCCAGGGCAGTGGCAAAGCCTTCTCTCACTGTGAGGGCAGATGCCACATCCACAAGGAGGTAATTCATGAGTTAGAGAAGCAGTCATGATCTAAATGCAGTCATGATCTAAAAGCCCTGTGGGGCCCATGGTGCACCCAGCTGTTGTCTTCTTGTGTTTCCTGGCCCCTACTTACTTCTTCCCTAATGCAAAACAGCTGAGCCTGGCTTTCCTCCACCTCACAAGAGCAGGAGATGCTTCAGAAGAGCCCAGGAGGTACCACCTTTGTGTCTGCGGGGAGCACCTGTTCAGAAATAGCTGTCACACCATAGGAATATCCTAACATTTTGTGGAACATTCCAGCATTTTGTGATTGGATGTTCAGTACCTGCTGCATGCCTTGGAAACATTATGTTATGGTGCCCACTACCTGTTCTCAAATGCCTAGATCAGTGATGGTGAACCTTTTAGAGACCGAGTGCCCAAACTGCAACCCAAAACCCACTTATTTATCGCAAAGTGCCAACACAGCAATTTAATCTGAATACTGAGGTTTTCGTTTTAGAAAAAACAACTCATACATTAACATCTTTTGTCTTAAAAGAAAAACACAATAACAGAGCTTTCCATGATACAAACAACTTTTTATTGAAAGGTAAAAGTTTGCATTTGGCATGCTTTTGAACAATTAATGTGATTTTTGCTGTCCAATATTGCGAACTCTGTGCTAGGGCGATGCCGTGTGTGCCCACAGAGAGGGCTCTGAGCGCCACCTCTGGCACGTGTGCCATAGGTTTGCCACCACTGGTCTAGATCTTCAACAAGGTTGCAAACCTGGGCTGGGCAAGAACATGAGAAGCCAATGTTGGATCAGGCCAATGGCCCATCCAGTCCAACACTCTTGTCACACAGTGGCCAAAAATACCAGGTGCTATCAGGAGGTCCACCAGTGGGGCCAGGGCACTAGAGCCAGTTTGGTGTAGTGGTTAAGTGCGTGGACTCTAATCTAGAAGAACCGGGTTTGATTCCTCACTCCTCCACTTGCAACTGCTGGATGACTTTGGGGAAGACATAGTTCTGTCAGAACTGTCCTTGAAAGAGCAGTTCTTGAAAGAGCTCTCTCAGCCCCACCTACCTCACAGGATGTCTGTTGTGGGGAGGGGAAGGGAAAGGAGTTTGTAAACTGCTCTGAGACTCCGAGTGAAGGACGGAGTATAAATCCAATCTCTTCTTTTCTTCTAGAAGCCCTCCCACTGTTGCCCCCCCCCCCAAGCATCAAGAATACAGAGCACCACTTTCCCCAGACCGAGTGTTCCTATCTATAGCCACTAATGGACCTCTGCTCCATATATTTATCCAGTTAACTCTTGAAGCTGTCCATGCTTGTAGCCACCACCACCTCCTGTGGCAGTGAATTCCATGTGTTAAGAAGTACTTCCTTTTATCTGTTCTAACCCAACTGTTCAGCAATTTCATTGAGTGCCCATGAGTTCTTGTATTGTGAGAAAGGGAGAAAAGTATTTCTTTCTCTACCTGCTCTATCCCATGCATAATCTTGTAAACCTATATCATGTCACCCCTCAGTCGTCATTTCTCCAAGCTAAAGCGCCCCAAGTGCTTCAACCTTTCTTCATATGGCCTGGGTCCACTATATAGGATTGTAATCTCAGCTGTTTGTGACTTGACTATTTCACTTGATGGAAGTGACACACACCCTGACGAATGGGACATTTGATACCAGGTCTGTTGCCTATTAAATTTCCTTTGGGAAAATACTTTTAGGCTAAATTAATTCTGCATCATATTAACTTTCAACTCTGATAATTATGATTATTTCATTTTTATCTAGACTAATTTGGAGAATTAGCACAGCTTCCACAGGCTCATTTTACTAGTTGTAGCATTCAAAGTAATCCCAGCATAAATTTATTTCTCTTTCTTATAAAATCTATTATTACATATATATTTGTTTACACAAAAGTAATCTGGCTTTTTTCTCCTCCCCCCCTTTCCCCCCCTACAAATAAAGACAGCAACATCTGGTCTCATTTATATATGTATATACAAAATTCTGAATGCATGTATTTTTGGATGCGCGTCATTGTATAAGGAATACTGACCACTGAGGAAGGCCCATAGGGGCCGAAACGCATATGGTCCTTAGGTCAAAGGTTTTATCCATCAGTTTGATATGTACTGCAATTAGTTCTTAATGAACCTAGTTTTAAATGTCTGTTACTTGGACTGTCTCTTAATTTTGTTTTATTTATGTGTACACCCAAATAAATGTCTATATTTTTCATAATAATTCTTTTGTTAGCTTGACCTTCTTGGTTCGCTGCTTTGTAACGATGACCTCTTCATTTATCCAGTGGTTTCTCATCCATGTTCACCTTCTCTTCCTGGAATAGCCTAAAAGCAGATTTTATGGTGCCATCCCCACATTGTTGAGAAAAGCACAGGAAAGTCACCCAGATAAAACCACACAGTCCAGTGTATGCAGTTCTCAGGTACACAGGGACCAGGCTGAAGTTGGACAGCTGTTTGGGAAGAGGGCAATGTTAACAAAACCAGGGAAATACCCTGTAATTTTTGTTTTCATCTGGCATGTTTTTAAGCCCACCCTTTATTCAGGGTGGCATGCACGGTTCTCCCATCCCCATTTTGTCAACACAGCAACCACTACTCTCAGCTTTTGTACAAAGCTTGCACTCTTAAGTATCTCCAGCATAATGTATGATTTAGCTTTAATATGAAGTAATCCAGAGTGTGTGAACTTTTATTTCAGACAGGAATATAAATCTAACCTAGTGCAAGACCTGGGCAGTATCCTTTTGTGTCTTGCCCTTTTCCAAAGCTCTACACACAGAGAGGGTTGACAGATATGCAGGTGCTGGCTATCCTATGTATCAAGGCTCTCCTACTAATCCTTTATTACAACGAATCGTGTGGCTTACAGTTTCTTTAACCAGAGTTTCCAGGGCAGAATGAACACTAATTTGAAACTCACCTGCACAAAAGGCCAGTACATCAGCCCAGTCTGGAAAAAAAGAAAACATTGATAATTTTATCATTGTTAACGATATAGAAAGTAGAGGAAGAATGCTATGAATAACTATAAAATAGGGCCTAGTGTGACGACTGGTCAGAGTGAAGTTTTTCTCTCTGTTTCTTCTAACAAGTCAGGGTCGCTAAAACTAGTTTGCTTGGCAATGAGTTAAAGAAAAATGGAAATAACTTCACGCAGTGAATAGTTTATTTAAATCCAGTGGGAGAACAGGTGATAGTGTTAAAACAGAAAGATGATAAAAATCCTTGCAGGACTGCTCAGCCGTTCTAGGGAAATAGAACCTCCATGTTCAGGGGCAACAGACGTCTGAATAGCAGGTTTGCTTGGGGAATATACAGTGGGAGTGTTGTTGTCTTTGTTGCCCATTGATGGGTTTCCCAGAGACATTGGGTTGACAAGAGAAACATCAGATCCTAGTTCTGAATCAACAAAACTCTTTTTAAATTCTCAGCTTACCTTGTATATTTAAAATTCTTAATGAAATGAAAGTACCCCCAGTAAGCCAATTTTTAAAACAAGTGCTCAGTACTGGCATCAGCTGTTCAGAAAGGAGAAGTGTTGCAAACACAGAATTCTTCTATAAATACTGAAGGGGTGAGGGAAATTCAATTTGAATTGCAGTTCATATGGTAGTATAGGCTGTTTTGCCTCTTCAAGCTGTTGCTTTAAGAACCATTGAATGATATTAAGCTGCCTAATTTTAAATACAAGATCAGCAAAGTAGGCCATAAAGATTATGTGACACTTGAGATGTTACTACATTTTCCCAGGTGGGTGAGCAAAGGCTTCAAGAAGGAATGCTTTATTTGGCTATGGATGAGAAATGACTCCGAAGGAGGTCTTAATTTCACACCTGCAAGGCTTCTTTTCCTTTAAAAGGCACTTTTCTCAGAGCTGAGTGTTGCCTAAACATACCCGAAGTGGAGATGGAGGTCAGATGAAGGATGTGGAAATGCATTTGCAAACATACAAAATATATATTTTTTTAAAAAAGAAAGAAAACTTTCTCAGAAAAGAGGGAAAAGTTCACAGTATTAAGGGATATGCTGGGCTTGTAACATCACAGAGTCCTAGCATACTCTTTTATAGGTGACACAAAAGATTGCTTGAGAGGTGTGTGGCACCGTGCAAGTTGCCCAAACATGGGTGTCTCCAAACAAAGCTAGCCATGATGATGGGAGAGCCGTGAACTGAACTTCCACTGTGTTTTGGGTTCTTTTTTTAAAAGGTAAATAATAGCACAGTGGGAAGGGGCAATCTGGACTGAGGCCATGTTGGAGAGGGGAGGGTCTCAATTGCCTCACCCCCACATTGGGGACTCAGTACAGGCACCCATCTGGACACCCGTGTGTTTTCTCCAAGGAGGCAAAGAGCATACCTGGGGGAAGTAGAGTTTATTTGGGGGTGAAAGTATGGGACAAATGGTTGATCCTCCTCTTCCCCTGCCTGGTGGTTTTTGGATTCCCCCACCACATAGTGGCTATTTTTTAATTTTAAAATGAAGTTATCCATTCATGGATTTCTTATTGTTGCAGCTCCTCCTTCCCTATAAGCCCTGCCAGGCTTTAATATCTGTTAATGAAGCTGTCGTCATTAGGTCGTACTCCTCAAGGGGCTCCAGAACTGGAACTCTGGAGGGCATACAATAGATGCAGGAGAATAAAGATATATTTTCAATCCATATATCTAATTCTCAACAGTTCCCTCTACATGCCTATACTTATTTCTGCAGGCGGAGGGCACACTCTCCCCCAACAGGTTTTTCTAAAGATTCAGGGGACTTTGTAGATCTACAGAAAAATCCAAAAAGTAAAAAAAAAAAAACCTCAGGGAGGATTGACTCCCCCCCCCAAAAAAAACCATTTTGAAGTGGCCACCGCAGAGATCTACTCCAGGCCCTGCCGCATTCAGTGAGAGATAGACTGGCTGATAGCCAGAGAGAGACAGAGAGGGCAGGAAACAAAAGCAGAACTGGAGCTGGGATTGGGGAGGATTCCTCATACAGTATGAATGGCTCTACAGCAGGGGGACATTTGAAAAAGACATCTGAGCTTCTCATCCCTACCTCTTTTGCTGCAGCCTACACTGTCCTCTTAAAACTTTTTTTTGGGGGGGCTTCTAACTGGTTCTGTCAGGAAAAGGCAGGGAGAAAGCGGCAGGGCCCTTTCCAGGCCTGTTTTGGCTTTTCATGAATGGATCCTTAGGGCCAGGCCTGACAAGGGTTGCCAGGGCCAGGCTGAGAAATTCCTAGAAATTCTGTGGTGGAGTCTAAGGAGGGCTGGGTTTGGGGAAAGAAAAGGCCTCAGGTGGATGTAATGCCACAGAGTCCAGCTTCCAAAGTAGCCATTTTCTCCAGGGAGACAGATCTCTGCTGTCTAGAATTCAGTGGTAATTCTGAAGGACCTCCAGGTTCCACCTGGAGGTTGGCAGCCCTAGGCCTGGCAGCACTCTCTTGGTGACTTGATACTACCCAACTTGCATGATTCAACTAGGCTTGGCTGCTTGCTACTGTTCAACAGTAGCCATCCTATGAAATCCAGTCAGAGCTTCAAAACAGGATCTGCAAAACCCAGGTTCAGATCCCCATCTTGCGGTGGAAGCTGACTGGGTGATTTTGAACCAGTCACATACTTTCAGCCTAACCAACCTCACAGGATGTTATGCAGATAAAAAGGAGGAGAGAATAATGTAAGCTGCTTTGGTCCTCACTGTAGAGAAAAACTAATTTTCCTAGGTAGAGGTTGTGGGGAGGAGGATGGAGATGGAAAGCTGAAGACAGAGAGGCAGATAAAGGTACGTTGGCTGTTGGGTGGGAAGAAAATAGGGTTGCCAACTCCAGGTTGGGAAATTCTGGACATTTGAGGGGTGGAGTCTGTGGTGGGTGGACTTTGAGGAGGGGAGGATCAGTATAATGCCATAGACTTCACCCTCTAAACCAGACATTTCCTCCACAAAAACTACCACTGAGAGCCAGTTAGGAGTACGTACTCTAATCTGGAAGAACTGGGTTTGATTCCCCACTCCTCCACATGCAGCTGCTGGTGTGACCTTCGGTCAGTTACATGTTATTTCAGAGCTGTTCTCTCAAGAGCAGCCTTTGAAAGAGCTCTCTCAGCCCCACCTACCCCATAGTTTGTCTATTGTGGGGCGGGGAAGAGAAAGAAGATTGTAAGCCACTCTGAGACTCCTTTATTTATTTTATTTATATTTATTAGTTTCGATTTATATCCCGCCTTACCAGGGACCGGCTCTAGGTGGCTAACAACATAGTGAAGGGTAGGGTATAAATCCAATCACCTCCTCCTCCTCCTTCACCAGCCTCCAGGTTAGGGCTGGAGATCACCCAGAATTACAACTGCTGTCCAGGTGAGAGAGATCAGTTCCCCTGGATAAAATGGCTGCTTTGGAGGGTTGAGTCTATGGCATTATACCCTGCTAAGGCTGCTTCCCTCCCCAAGCCTCACTGTCCCAAGGGCTCCACCCCCAAATCTCCAGGAATTTCCCAGCCTGGAGCTGGCAGCCCTTAGGTGAATTGATCTCAGTAGCTGGGAGATCCGTTGTGATTCCCCGAGAGCTGCCACTGCTGCTGTGGTGGGAGAAGCAGGTGGGTGGCTGGGAGCAACACCACCACTGCTGCTGCTGTGCAGGGTGGGGGAGGAAGCAGGCAGGAGGCTGGGAGAGTGATGGGGCAGAAAGAGAGAGTGATGAGGTGGGGAGGCAGAAAAACAAAGAGAATGATGAGGGGGCAGAAAGAGAGAGGAAGTAACATGCATGGAGGAGAGATAGAGAGTAAGAAAGGAGGGCAGAAGGCAGAAAGAGTATGAGAGAGGGAGGGGGAGGGAGAGGGAGGAAGCAAAGGTATGAGGAATGGGATAATCACACCACAAGTTTCTTGCCGGTCCCCACTTGTAAGTGTCTAATTTTCAGGTAGTAAAATTGGTGATATATATTTTTAATCTAGCGTGAGCCAATATGAGGTAGTGGTGGTTTGAGGTAGTGATTAGAATACTGTCCTAGACTAAGGTTCAAATCCTCATTTGCTAGGTGACCAAATCTTAACCAAACCTACATCACGGGGCTTTGTAAGTGGCATATAGGCAGATGGAAGAGCCCTGAACTCCTTGGAGGATGCAAATGTGAGAAATAGATTCACACTACTGCACGACAGAGGACAGACTGGAGGATCTTGGTATTGACTCACCTTATATGTGTTCCAAAACTTCTGTCTGCAGTCTAAGAAAATATCTTCTTTCCTTTGAAGTATACTCATGCCTAGTGACAATTCTTAGCAAAGTCAGAATACTCAGCACATTTATCTGAAATTTCCTTTTTCATTCACTTTTAACATGCAGAGACATTGCAGCAAGTCTTTCTTAAAACAGAGGTTTGAGATTAAAGCAAAAACAGATGGAACTGTTAATCCAGTGATGCAAACCACAGTAAGCCACTTTATGCTGCACTGCACCATGCTAGCTCTCTACCAAACTATGCAGGCCAATCTGTACACAGTTGATGCTGTCCACTTTATATCTCCTTCTCTGCCTGTGGTGGTTTCCACACAGGCAGGGGCCTTTGCAGTTTCCCTGTGGCTGGTGCAGCTGCAGATAAAGCACAGTAGCAATGGGCTTCTGCAAAAAAAATAAAAATAAAATTAGCACTAGAACATCATTATATCCTTGTAACAACAAGCACAACAGGCTCTGTGAATTCCTAGCTTTCGTTTTTTAAAAATGACTCTGCAAAGAAGACACTAGCGGCTTCCTTTTTAAAATGAAAGATGAGAATTCAGAGAACCTGTTACACCTATTGTTACAATGGTATATTGATTTGATATTCTAATGCCAGTTTTTTTAAAGCCTCCTTGTGGCTGGGAGGGGAGGAAAAGGCTGCCATGGGGTAAGAGCGTGGGGTGAGGCTGCCATGTGGATGGGAAAATCCAAACATTCCCAAACACACAGCTGCCATTCAGGCTTTACTACCATCTTTCCCAAAACTTTGGATCTGAGAAAGATCAGAGAAAAGTTGGGCAAAGCAGGCCCGTAGCTACAGTGCGACACCTCGGGGTTGGGCTCCCCAACTTACTGCCCAGGCCTCCCTACTTCCCATCCAGCTGATTTATTTTATTTTTGTGCGCACCATGGCTGCACTGTGCTAAGCTGTCACCCTGCCCTGCCTGCTGCAGTGTACCTCTGGCTGGCTGCTGGCAAGGCACTGCTTCCTACTCCAGCCCTGCCCATGAGCTTCCCTTGGGGCCTCTGGCCAGCAACAAACGCTCTCATCACTTTTTAAAAACTTTTACTCTTTGGTCACTCCTGACACAGCCTGGGGTGTGTGAGGGGGATGCCCCCGACTTATTTAAGTGCCCTCCAAAGTAAAAAATCTTGACTATGGTCCTGGGGCAAAGCACCATAAGTGCATGAATGTACCACAATGCTGTGAAGTAGTGTGTGTGTGTGTGTGGGGGACACACTTCCTAACCGCATTTAACCTGGGGCATATAACCGGTGCAGAAATGGGCTGCATTGGTGATGCAACTAGTGGGATGGTATATGAACCAAAGCTTCATCCCCCCTAAAAGCTGTAACAATACAGGAAATTTTGTAGGAGAGAAGGGTGTTTTGGTATATATATGTCAGGGTAAAAGGTTTGGGGGCGGTATTTCCCCATAGCAAACACTCAATTCCCTTTAAGGAACAGGATGGAAAGAGAGAGAGATCCAGTAACTACATAATTGCTACTTAAAATAATCCCCTTTTGGCAAATTTGGGGAAATGGTCTGATGTGCCAGGTGCAACTGGAAAGAACATCTGATGCTTTTATGCATTTGGTGGGTATCTGCCTCCCACTCACAGTCCAATATAAATGAAGAAAATCAATCAATAAATCCACTGGGGGGTCTAAATCAGCCCCTTCCCTCTTGTGTAGTCCAGTCTTTTAAAAGGCAGCTGGTCAGGAGTGAGCAAATATGGTCCGCAGCACACTGTGGAAAAGGCCAGTTTTAACTTGTTTTTCCTGTACACTGTTTCCCTCATCAAATCTGCCCTTTTCCTCCCCCAGCTTTAGAACACTGGATTAGGACCTGATCGATGGAGGATTAAATCCCCACTCGGCCATGAATCTCACTGGGTGACTGACCTTTGGCGACTCCTCCCCTCCTCAATGTGATTTATCTCAAAGGGTTGTTGTTGGGACAAGATGGGAGAAGAACGATATTCCCCACCTGAGCTCTTGATTACACCATTAAAAACAATGCAATCATAGCAGTACACATACCAATCAACAATGCAATAAAACAATACTACAGAATTGGAGTAGTGTTCCTCTCTGGCCTGAAATTGAACTTAATTCTGCCACCTCCTCCTGTATGTGTAACCCAAGACTGAAAAAAGGGCACTCTGCGCATGATCAAAAGGCACCCGTTATTTATCATGGCTTCACTTGTTCCAGGCTTGAGCTCTAGCACAGCAAAGAAGTCCTGAATCTGAGCCCTGTTTTGGTTGAGTTTCATCTGCATTGAGAATCCGCCATTGCAAAATCTTTTAGGATCTAGCAAAAGGAACAGCGGCACATGACATAACTTGTTTCTTGGCTCCTTGAGAAACTAATACTATCCTGTATCTTGCAAAGGTGTCTATATCAGCAAGAAGATTAACAGATTTTCTGAGCCTCTGAAATGTGGCAGTTCCTTACAGAAATCTTGGGGGGAGGGGGGGTGCGGCCTATGCTGGAATGAAACAACCTACGCTGGAGGCTGGCTTGGGTTGCTCTGTGGGTGAGGGAAAAATACACGGTTGGCACGGTAAACTGACAGTAGAGGATTCTATTCATTTGTACCACTGTATCCCACTTTTTGTGGCAAGGAGAGCAAGGCAATAATCTCGTAGGGTAGACATGTTTACCCAAAGTAATCTCCTCTGTGTTCAATGGTGTTTGCTCCTAAGCAAGTGGCCATAGGATTGTGTGATTTTAGCTTCACAATAGTGTGTGTGTGTGGGTGTGTGTGTGTGAGAGAGAGAAAGACCTAACACTACCCTCCTTAGAAGGCAACAGAGTTTGGAAGGATAAGCTTCTATGGCTGCTTGCTAGCCTGGCAGGGCACTCTGTGCTTGCTCAGAGGCATCCTTCTTACTAGCCAGAAGAGCCAAAACAGGTAGAAATTACAGGGGAGAAGTCACTGCAGAAAAACCAGACAGGAGTTTTAAAGCATATTTAACAATTGTTTTATTTCAGCAGATACTTTTGTGAACTAGAGGCTAATGGTGGGTGCTTGTGTCTCCCCCCAGCTCCTGCTAGAATAAAAACGTGATCATCTTTAAGGAGGGAAGGAAGGCAGCATGGTATAGGCCCAGTCGTGTCAGATCTCAGAAGCTAAGTAGGGTTGGTACTTGGAAGGGAGCCTACCAAGGCTGACTCTGCAGAGGCAGGCAATGGCAAACCACCTCTGCTTCTTACTTGCCTTGAAAGCCTCTTGCTGGGTTCACCATAAGCTGGCTGCAACCTGACAGCATTTTAGACACACAAATGCTCAAAAATCATATAATATATTTTACAAGTATCCCTGAAAAAATGGAGTGGGTTGGGTGTAGTTCTAGGACTGAGGAGACCCAGATTCAAATCCCTACGCAGCCATGATGAAGCTCACTTTGTGAACTTCCCCCAGACTATCTTACCAGGCTGTTGTGGGGCAAAACAGAGTAGAGGAGTTCCCAGGAGACCTGGGTTCAAATCCTAGCTTAACCAGTGAAGTTCATCTGCAGGCCCTGGGCCTGTTACTCTCTGTTAGTCTAACCTACCTCACAGGGTTGCTGCGGATATAAAAAGGAAGGTGCAGTAATCCTGACATGTACTTCCTTATCTGAGGCGGTCACCTCTCCTCAGCCTGGGCCACCTCTCAAGGTGGTGGTGATGGGGCAAAATGGACACCCACCTAACACTACCCTCCTTAGAAGGCATTGCACCCCACTGAGAGGTCCCTGCCCTCCCCAGGCTCCACCCCCACATCGCCAGGCGTTTCTCAGCCTGGACCTGGCACCCCTAACTGGGGCATTGAGCGATTGCTGCTCCGCCCATCCTGACTCACCGGTGTAGAAGGCCAGGACTGCCACGGGCGCGCCCACCAGCTGGTCGCACAGCACCTTGGCCAGGACGGCGAGAGGGGCCCGGCCGGGAAGGAGCCGCTCAAGCCCCCGGAGCCAGACGTAGTTGAAGTTGCCGTGGAAGGTCAGCGCCATCAGTGCCACGTGCTGTGTCTGCCGCCAGTCGGCTGCCGAGCCCGGAGCGCGCCGGAGCTGCTGCTGAGTCGCGTCGCCCGCTGCGAAGAGACCCCCGTAAAGGAACAGGTTGCACGGCCAAGGAGAGCGGCGTGCCCAGCGGCCCAGCAGCGCCATCGGCTTGCAGGGGCTTACACCTCTCTGGCCTCGGCTAGCCTTGCCAGGGCGGCTCCTCCTCTTCCTCCACCCTCCCTCCCTGTTTTTCCCCTGCCTCCCTTGCATTCGCCGCCCCTCCTCCTCAAATTCATCCCATTGTTCCGTAGCAGTGTGCTGCATTCACTCCGTTGCTAGGGAGGTTTCTGCTTACCGTTAATTACCATATACATAAAACCAGTGAGGCAGCAACAAACCTCAGGTCCCTGCTATCCAGCATCGTGTTTCACTCACTGGCCGAAATATTTGTTTTATATTCTTTAGATGTTTATACTCCTTCTCCCCCCCCCCCCCCCTTAAAGCAAGGCTGCAGAGATGGGTCACCAGCAAAAATTCCACCTGGGCCCCCCATATAACCTTGCCAGAAACCTCAGCTAGCCTAACAAAACAAACCATTTGGCTTCCTGTTATGGTGCATCTGTAGTAATAGGAGTAAATAAATTGAAGCTAAACCCAGACAAGACAAAAGTGAGGCTAACTGGAAAGGCAGATATTTTGGAGGACCTTGTTCTCAGTTCATGATGGAACCAAGTAATAGAAAATCTTGAACAATTTAAATTTTTTAATCATCAACATTAAAGTTGTGCAATTCCCCAGTCATTATTTTTGTCTTCTTGATGTTCAGTTTGTAATCCTGCTTGTTACTTTCTGCTTTAACCTTCATCAGTAGTTGTTTCAAGGCTTTTACTCTTTTCTTCCAATAATGTGGTGCCATCTGCATATCTCATATTGTTAATATTCCTTCCACCAATTTTCACTCCACCTAAATCTAATCCGGCTTTCCTTATATGTTTTGCAGACAGATTGAAGAGATAGGGAGATAAAATGCATCCTTGTTTGTCACCTTTGCCATTTGGAAACTATTCTGTTTCTTCATATTCTGTACTAACAGAACTTTTCTGGAATATAGGTTGCATATCAAAACAATCAGATGCTGTGGCACACCCATTTCCTTTAAAACCAAGATAGCTTTTAATGATCCACACAGTCAGAAGCTTTGCTGTAATCTATGAAACATAAGCTGATTTTCTTCTGAAATTCTCTCGTATGCTCCAGTAACCAATGTAAATTTGCAATATGATCTGTAGTGCCTGTAAAGGTCTATGTAGGTCTCCCCTCAGTCAATTTGGAGACTCAAAATGGTGCAGCTAGGTTATTATCAGGAGCTAGGTTGTCTCTTGACCCTTCGCACCTTTCTCTCCAGTGGAGAAACCCTTCTTCTTTTTGTTACATTATTTTCATGTTTTCACTTTTAAAATGTCAGGAGCCAAGTGATGGAGCAAATAAATTATCTTTTCTACTTCAGAGTTTGATAGGCCCCCTCACTTTACACAAGAGTAAATTTACTGGAGCCAATGTGGCTGCTCTCATGTGATTGCACCATTCCAATGAGTTCCAGGGAAGACAGGCCCAGTGAGGAGGCTGCTGAAATGGTCCAGCGCCTGTGCAAAAAAAAAAAAACCCACACTGAAAAAACCTGGAACAGATGGAACTGTGACAGGAAAGCTGAACTGTTTCCACCAATAGCGCAATCATGAAAACCGGCACGACATGCATGAAAACGCAAAAGGCAGCTGCAGCCTGAAAAACACCCTACATTCCTGCCCTATCCTCTCCCCCTTCCCTCATTGCTAATAGGACACATTGGGGAAGAGGGAGGGGGTGGGCTACATGGGGCTCTGTATGCTATGGTAACCTTTTTGTGTGAATACAATAAAAATCTTAATTTAAAAAATTGAATCCAATTTTTCTTATGTTCTGCATATTCATTGAGCAGAAACAGACATAGTATACATTTTTGACTGTCACTTTCACCAATTGGAAAACTTTCTGTTTCCCTATATAATGTTCTAACAATAGTCTCTTGTTCAGAATACAGGTTGCGCATCAAAACAATCAGATGTCTGGCGCACCTTTTTCTTTTAAAACTGTCTATAGCTTTTCAGGGACCACACAGTCAAAATCTTTGCTGTAATCTATAAAACACAAACTGATTTTCTTCTGAAGTTCTCTGATATGATCCAGTAACCATCATAGATTTTCAATATGGTAAGAGTCTTTGTTATAAAATTCTGAACATCACTTTGCTTGTGTGGGGAATTAATGTAATGGTCTGATATAGGGTTGCCAAGTCCAGGTTGGAAAAGACCTGGGGACTTTGGGGGTGGAGCCAGGAGAAGGCGGGGTTTGGGGAGGGGCGGGGCCTCAGCATGGTATAATGCCATAGAGTCCACCCTTCAAAGCAGCCATTTTCTCCAGGGGAGCTGATCTCTGTCAGCTGGGGATCAGTTGTAAAAGCGGGAGATCCCCAGGCCCCACCTGGAGGCTGGCAACCCTAGTCTGATAGTTGCTGCAGTCTTTGACTTCTTCTTGTTTTCGAACTGGAATGTAGATTGAGCATTTACAGTCTGTGGCCATTTTAATTTTGTTGTTTTCCATGTTGGTTGGCATATTCTTGTTAAGATTTTTTTAAGATATCTTTTTATTGATTTTCTACAACTACAAACATACTAAAACTACTACATTAACTAAAATCCTAAACTACCCTAAGGTAAACAGAGTCAAATTCTATGCTATTGTAATATTTTTTTCAAAAAATTCAAGAAGAACTATAACTTCCAGGCATTTATACACGCCTTGGCCGTGCAACCTGTTCATTTACGAGGGTCTCTTTGCAGCGGGCGATGCAACTCAGCAGCCTGGGGAGGGCAGGGACCTCTCAGTGGGGTGCAATGCCTTCTAAGGAGGGTAGTGTAGGCGGGTGTCCATTTTGCCCCACCACCAATGCGGGGAGAACAGCATATAAATCAAATAAAAATAAAAAATAAATAAAGGGGTACTGGACTGGAACATGTACGGGCTTGTTCTCTATCTGTAACAGTGAATAATGTACTCATCATGACTCAGCAACTCACTGATTGGTTGATGTGTAATTACTGTACTGTATATATTTGACAGTGTGCAAAGTATTTTTTCTCACGATTCAGTTGTCTGGCAAAGCACTTTGTTAGTGGATGTCAGAATATCTTATAGCACTTTAAATAAACTGTAAATACACTCCGCTGGTGTGGTGCAGTTTGGTGTGCTGTGGTCTTGTGGACTCAAGTCTCATACAGTGGTGCTGTGCGGTGAGGCACATCACATACACACCGACAGTACCATGCCCTTGATCTGTATCAGCCTCCACTGGTGGTTGCCTTTTGGGAGATATAGTGTATGGAGGAGGGAATCCAAATTAATCATCATCTCATGTGGCTTGTGCCCTAGCCCAACTTTCCAAAAATTCCTCACTCAGTCTGTTTTCTTTTATGGTTGTATGATAGTTGGTTTTTTCTTTTTATTTCTCAAACTGCTCCTCCTGCTATTTATTGATCTGTGTATGTATTTAATGATCTCAAGTTAGGGAAATAATTCATAATAAATAATTTACTATAAAATTGAATGCTGCTAAATTTAGTTTTCAGCTACAATCTATTTTGTCTACAGATATATAAATAATATAATAGTTGCAGGATACTTATATAGGAAAATAACATTCTAAATCTTTTTAATTGTTTTTATTACAACTTATTTTTCTTTGTGTGTCAGTAATTAATTAAAGAAACTGTGCTGAGAGGCCTATAGTTTCAAAAGTGTCTTACTTGGAACTAATAAAAACACAATACTGCTGCAGGAAGTCAGTGTCTGAGCTGGGATAACTTTTTGATATACCAACAACATGAAAAACTGCTGCCCCCAAGGAAACAGAGCTAGCCAACACAATAGCTGCCTCAGCTTATCTTCAGTCACATAGTGAAGATTATTTATTTAATTTATACCCTGCCCACCCCACGGAAGCAGGCTCAGAGCAGCTTACATAAAAGTCAAAATACATAAAATAACAATTATAAATTGATCACCAAGGCAGTGATCCGGTCCACTGTAACCTCCACCACAAAGATCAAATCAAGTGTGTGTCCAGCCCGGTGAGTGGGGGTGTGATGAAATGGAACTTAAAGGGGCAGAGTAGAATGCCTGGAAAGTCACATGACTTGAAAAGGTGGGGGCCCAAGGGCTCGGAACCCACTGTTGATAGACAGATAACTGTCGGAGTGGTCAGTTAGGAACGGACAGTCAGAGAACTTTGAGGTGGAGAGGGAGTCCAGCCTGGGACGTCAGAGAGAGCAGAAGGGCAGTCTGTGTCCCTTGGTGCTCTGTGGGAGCGAACAGCGTGTGAAAGCTCAGTGAGAAGAGCTAAGGTGTCTGACTTGCCAGAGTGGGAGCAGAACAGTGAACTTAAGAATACACACAAACGCTATTCAGTACTGTCAACCAAAGGATCCTGACTGAAAGGGAGATTAGGGAGGCTGAGGGGCAGGACGGTCAAGAGCCAACTGGGGCTAGTGTGAGACCGGGGTGCCAAGCCAAGAAACTGTACATCTCCACGCAGCAGGACAGGAGGGTGAAGTCTGAGTGTTTAGCGAGTGTGTGCAAAGTGTATCAAAACATACCATCTGCAACAAAGTAACAACGAGTCTGTAAAACAGTAAAGCTTAATGTGACATCAGAAACAGTAACATCGTGACAATATAAGCAATCTCCGCAATATCCCTCCACTTATACTCAATTGTACCAATAAAGTTGTATTCAGTAAGAGAAAAGCTGTGGTGCCTTTTGAAAAGGGATTTCAGACCAAAGTACACAGGGTCCCAAATATTTACCTCAGATACTAAATGCAGAGACCAAATATCAACAAACCCCGAAGAGACTATATTGTAAAACTGTAGCTACTTTAATTGGAGGAAACTGGTCAGCGGGTTTATTATTATTTAGAGAGAGACTGATCCAGGTTACCTCAGGGACCCCGTCACCCAAAGTAGGACAGGAGATCCGCTCACTCGCTGTCGGTCAGAGTTAGGGGACTGGTTGGTAAATAGGTGAGGGGCTGACTTCGTTATATTGGTGGTAGCGGTGGGATTTCGAATTAACACTCAAAAAAGAAAAAAAAAACAAGTAAAGGAACACTACAGCAGTTAATTTAAGCAAATCTGAGAAAAAAGAAAGAAAAATTCCTGTCAGGAATGGCACCCCCACAAAAAACAGCTAAGGCAACAGGAGATGGCCAGGCACAAGGGACAGTTGCTGAGGAAAATCCTAGCCCAAATATTGAAGCCATGAGATTACAAGTAGAATTGGCCAGAACTGAAGCAGAGAGAGCAATGCAGATGGCCAAATTACAGGCAGAAGAGAAACAAAGGCAGGCAGAAGAGAGAGAGAGAGAGAAAGGCAGACACAAACAGAACAGAAAGAGGCAGACCATGCTCATGAGGAAAGGATGTATAATTTGAAACTTCAGGAAATTCAGTTAAGGGCAGAGCTCCATACTGAAACTAGACAGGAACATCATCTCTCTGTGGAGCAGAAAAAGTTTCCCAAATATCAGAAAGATGATGATGTTGAGGCTTTTCTGTTTAGTTTTGAGAGGACATGTAAGGATTTGAATATTGCGTTAGAAGATAGAATGATTTATTTAAGACCGCAAATCTGTGGAGGTCTGAGTGAAATATATTCTGAGCTCAGGGATGAGGAGACCTCAAATTACCAGCTTTTTAAAGAACGCGTCAGAGTTAGGTATGGCTTCACTGTTGAACAAAGCCGAAAAACATTTAGGGAGATTAAAAGAAAAGCCGGAGAGACTTATTCTCAGTTAGGGTGTCGACTGGACAGAGCCCTGAATAGGTGGATTGAGGGAAGCCGAGTTACCTCAGTAGAAGACCTGAAAAATCTGATAGGCTTAGAGCAGTTCTACAGCCAAGTCCCCTCACAGTTCAGATGGAGGGACAAAAAATTAAAATCTGTGGAAGAGGCAGTGGTCATCTTAGACGAGATAGAGGGAGACTTGGGAAAGTCTATGTGGGCTGCCCCTGTGAACAAACCCAGAGTTTGGGGACCCCCCAAAAAGTTTGGCCGTAACAACAACAACCCTAACAGGCGGGATAGCCCCCCCCCCAGTACAGAAAAACAGAGGTAATCTGTTACCAATGTGGGGAGAGGGGACATTTCAAAAGATTCTGCACAAAGACAGATCTAGGAAAGAAACCTGTACCACCGAAAACTGTTAAAATGGTGCAGCGTTTAAACTCAGAAGAACAGACAGCTGAACCTGCACAAGCAGAAACTGAGGCACCAGAGCAAGCCGACAGAGTTTTACAAGTGTGGAGAGTGCAGGAGGGTTTATGTGAGGATTATTTAGAGACTGTAACTGTGAATGAGAAAAAAGTTAGTGCTTAAGGAAACTATCTAGTACATGTTTTTAATTACCTCAAGGAGTTCTTGGTGGGTACATGGGTCTCCCTTTCCCAGGTTTGCCTCACAACAACTCTGAGGTGGGTTAGGCTAGAGAGAAACTAACTTGCTTCCTTGACCCTTGCCCATCCTGGCTGGTCAAGGCTTGTGGGGATGGTGTTCAGGTCCCCCTGTTGTTTAACATGCACCCCTTGTCCAGTTGGTCCAGGGGTTTGGACTGGGTTGCTGGAAAGTATTGGAGTCAGGAGGCGAGTGGTAGTGATTTCATGGTAAAGCTCTTTATTGAGGGTCAGATGGAACATGGGGAACCCCCGGCTCAGAGCCCTCTTTTATGCCGGCCGGAGACAATGCCCCAACCTCGCCCCCAGGTCCTGATAGGACCTTAAGTCCGTGGTTGTAGTTCATAGGTCCCCAGCGGGAGACCTAGGCTCATAATTGGTGGTCACTCGGGATCCAACTGGCTATTGTTCTACCTGGCTGAAGCTCAGGTAGATTCTGACCATGTGCGCTGACCACATGGCGGTTGCCATTACAGGAGACCATGCGATCGTGGTCCTAGTGCACAACAGTTGCCATCAGTATGCTGATGACCCCCAGCTTTATCTGTTAGTGGATGGCTGGTCGGAATCTGCCCCAGATGTTTTGGACAGGACATTGGGGGCCATGGCTGGATGGCTACAGCAGACCTGTCTGAAATTAATTCCAGTGAAGATGGAGTACCTGTACCTAAACTGTGGGGGGTTGGGATTGGGAATCCATCTTCCATCACTTGGAGGGGCATTGCTGACGCTAGCACCAAGGGTGAGGAGTCTTGGGGTGATCCTGGATGCCTCGTATTCAATGGAGGCCCAGGTCACCACTGTTGCCAGGTCATCCTTTTATCACTAGTTTCCTATCTCACCTCCCAGGACTTAGCTACTGTGATCCATGCAATGGTTACTTTCGGGCTGGATGTCTGTAACTTGTTCTATGCGGGGCTGCCCTTGAACCTGATTTGGAAACTGCAGCTAGTGCAGAATGTGGCAGCACACTTGTTGATGGCAATATCTGTGTGGGTTATGGTAATGACCTTTAAAGCCCTATGCAGCCAGGGACCAGCATACCTACAGGACCATCTCTCCCCGTATGTGCCCTGGAGAGCCTTGTGCTCTGCAGATCAAAATCTCCTGGTAGTCCCTGGCCCAAAAGACCCTCGCTTAGAGTCAACCAGGTCCAGGGCTTTTTCTGCTCCAGCCACGGCCTGGTGGAACACGCTCCCAGATGAGATGAGGGCCCTGCAGGACTGTTACAGTTCCGCAGAGCCTGTAAAATGGAGCTGTTCCGCCAGACATCCAACCATCTCAGCCTTCCCTGTCTACAGCACCGGCCCCATTTGCCAAGCCTAACATCTTGCAGGAGGCATTATGGATTTCCTGAAGTTATTAAGCTGCTATCTTGCATTGTACTGTTTTAAATTTAGCTTTAAATTATGTGTTTTAATAATTGTTAAGTTAAATATACTGTGACCACCCTCAGCCCACTTGTGGAGTAGGGCTGGATATAAGCCCAATAACATGAATAAATAACTGACAAAGGATCATAAGAACATAAGAGAAGAAGAAGAAGAAGAAGAAGAAGAAGAGATTGGATTTATACCCCGCCCTTCACTACCCAAGGGAGTTTCAGAGCGGTTTACAGACTCCTTTCCCTTTCCCTCCCCACAGCAGACTCCCTGTGAGGTGGGTGGGGCTCAGAGAGCTCTGAGACAACTTGTCCTTGAGAGAACAGCTGGTACAGAGCTATGGCTTGCCCAAGGTCATCCAGCAGGTGCAAGTGGAGGCGTGGGGAATCAAACCCGGTTCTCCTAGATTATAGTCCACACACTTGTTTTTTTAAATTAAATTTTATTATTTGTTGTAGCTATTTTAAAACGTTACAGAGTGCATAAGAATGAAAAGTAATACCACCAGTTTAACAGCTTAATAAGTGACGATATGAAAATACAAGTATAGCTAAACAGTACAATGTTGACATAACAAGTAAAATATGTAATTGCAAAAAGGGCACGTGAATATGTTAATACCTTAAACAATTAAACGAAGAAGTGAACTCTCAACTCTCAACTCGGGCTAGAGGCAAGGGCTGGGTAAACATTTGCTGGGGAAATCGTGCCTATCTATTAGACCTCGTAAAATGTATAAGGCCTACTGAGCCAAAATTTTTTAAAAGAACTTATTGTGATAATTTTGCCTTTGATTTTGTCTTATGTCCAGTTTTTGCAAGAAGGGATACCATTTTTCCAGAGGGCTGAAGATTTCCCTTTCTTTGCGACCGGTATTGTAATATAGAAGGCAATTTTCGAGTAGAAAGAAATCCCAGATTTTATTGACCCATTGAGCAATAGTGGGGGGGGAGAACATCTCTCCATTTTTGGGCTATAACTACTTTAGCAGCTACTAATAGGACATTAATTAATCCTCTGTCTCTCGCAGGTGGACAGGGCTGAGGCCAAAGATGAAGTAGGAACAGTTCGGGGTTCAACGGCATGGGTTGATTTGTTAAGTTTTCAATAAATGTGGCCACTCTAGTCCAGAAATGTCTGATATGCACACACTCCTACCAGTTATGGAAGAAAGTGGCCTTTTTGCCACAACGTTTCCAACAGTGAGATGAAATGTGAGGGACAATGTGTGCTAGTTTGGCCGGGGTTAGGTACCAGCTAAGAAGAACTTTTAACGCTGCTGCTTGGATGGGAAGTGATGGAGATATTTTAGAATGGGTAATCCAAATTTCTGCCCATTGATCATTGGGTACAGAGCGGTTAAGGTCTTTGTACCAAGCCTGTTGATAGCTCATTGGCTTGTAACAGTTCATGGTTAATAGACTAAGGCTATGAGACCTCTTTTTTTTGCTATTTGTGTGGAGTATACGTTCAAAAACTGATAGGGGTTGCTTTATTCTGTCTTTCAGGTCGAGGTGTTTCAGCAGATGAAGCAGCTGGAGATATTCAAACCACGGTAAGTGCACTTTATATTTTGTTTCTAGCTCATTTTTGGTGGCAATTTTTTTTTTTTTTAGGTAGATATCTATTAATCTGGTGATTTTGGCTCGCTTCCAAGCAGCAAAGGATTGAGGGTCTTTAGCTGGCAGGAACCAATCCTGACCTGTAAAGGAACAAAGTAACGATGGGGTTAAGCTTGGAATGGTAAGAGTACCAAGTCTTCGTTTGTAGAAGTGGATTGCGTAGACCTGTACAAAGCCTAGTCGGATTGTTTGACCACATGGATTCTTTGAAGGTTTGGTTGTGAAGAGAGGTGGCTTCAGTGTAGGCCCAGTCAAGCATGTCCCCATTATGGTATTGTCTGGTCAGATTAGAAAGGTTGACAGCGGTGTAATATGCATGTAGGTCTGGAATAGCTAACCTGCCAGATTTGAGGGGATGTTGTGCCATAGTGAAGACTATTCTGGGACGTTTGTAGTTCCAGAGGAATTGGCTATATTGCTGTGCCGTTTAGTGATGGTGGAGCGCATAATAAGAAGGGGAAGGGCTCGGAAGCAATACAGAAACTTTGGAAGAATAAAGGATTTAATAGTCTGTATCCTTTCAAACCATGTACGTTGCTTGTTGTCCCATCTTTTAAGCATGGTTTGAATTTCTCTGTCAATTGCCATGTAGTTGTATTTTATCAGATCTTTTAGATTCATCGGAATCTTTATTCCTAGGTACTGTCATGCCTGCCCCTGACTTAGCCCCAGACCCAGTGCCTGACAGCTGAGGACAGGAGGACTTGGCTCAGTTAACTAAGAAAGATGTAAGTCCTGCAGAGGATCCACAGCCAAGTTCTCAGCAAGGCCCACCTGAGGCTGGTCAGGCAGTTGCTGGACCAAGCAATTCACCACCAGACTCGCCTCCACCTGTCAGCAGACTCCGTGAAAGGAGCAGGCAAGAGCTGTATAGGTGACGCAAGGAAGCACGCAGGCAGGGGCAAAGATCATTAAGTCCTGAGTACTGACAGAAACCAGGACTTCGCACAGCAGTGCTAAGTGGTTAATGAGCAGGAACACTACTTAACAAGGCTGCCGGCAGGTAGCAATCCATGCTGGCAACATCGTTGTCAGAGCCCTCCGTCCCATGAGTACCTTGCCTCTGATCCTGACTGATTCTCTGGCTTCCGACCCGGCTTGCTTCTTGGACTTCTGACCTCTGCTTCCTGATCCTGGACCCCGGCTTTTGACCCTCAGCATTCCTTGACTCCGGCTTCAGCTCTGCTCCTGACTGACCTCGGGTTGATTTATGGACTCTGACCTCCGGTACATTTTGACTACGCCTCTGCTTTGAGATTGGGACTTGCTGCAACACTCTGCTGACTTTCTCCATCCAAGTCACACCCAGGGCGTGCTTGCCGGCCTGTCTGCCCAGCCAGGCTACCAGGCTCTGCCGTGACAGGTACAGCTAATGGGATTGCACGCATTGGAATGAGAAGTTTGCTTTGATGTGAGTGGATTCATCTGAAGATAAAAGTATAGGGTAGAGGATCTATTTCAAGTGGTTGACTTTAAGGTCTGAGACTAATCCAAAATCGTAGAGAGTATGCTGGACTGACGCTAGTGATGTGGAAGGGTTGGTTAGGTAGACGACCAGGTCGTCAGCAAAAAGGCTAACTTTAAATTCTTTGTCTTAAACCTTTATACCTGTAATTTGTGGGTTGTTGCGCAGAGCACTTGCAAGTGGTCTCATCACTAGTGCAAACAGTAGTGGCAAAAGGGGGCAGCCTTGCCTTGTGCCATGTTGGAGCCCGATTTCGTTTGATGAATTACCATTTATGAGGAGGGTAGCAAGTGGTTTAGAATAGAGCACCGACAGCACTTTTAAAAAGGAGTCACCAAAGTCCTTCAGTTGTAGTAGTTTTTTGAGAAATAGGAACTCAACCATATCAAAGGCCTTTTTGATGTCATACAATACCAGGAGTGAATTCAGGCCTGTGCATTCATGGCTGGGGTGTATAAGGTTGAGTGTCTTTTTGACATTATCAGTAATGTCCCTTGTGGGTATGAAGCCCGACTGGTCAGCATGCATGTAGGATCCTATGAATTGATTAATTCTTGATGTCAGTATGGAAGTAAAGAGTTTATAGTCTGAGTTCAGAAGAGATATAAGGTGGTAGGACCGTGGGTCGGTGGCATTACCAAATTTTTTTGGTAAAAAAATTACATTGGCCGGGTGCCATGTTGGTGGCATAGTTCCCGTGGTGAGGATAGAGTTAAAAAGTGTTTCTAAAGGTTTAATTAGGGTTGACTTGAAGGCTTTGTAGTATTCGGCAACATATCTGTCAGGCCGAGGTGCTTTATTTGTTTTCAAGTTCTTTATGGCAGCAGTGATTTCTGCAGCTGAAATTGGGGCACTGAGAAATTCTCAGTATTCTTCAGAGATGGCGTGTATAGCCGAAGTAGAGTTCAAGTAAGTATCAATGAGCTGCTCTGACGGGGAGGTAGAAGTATAGAGGGAAGTATAAAAAGATTCCATCATCTGTAGAATGTCTTTAGTTGAGGTTAGCAGATGTCCCTTCTTATCACAAAGCTGAGCAATATATCTGTCTGACCATTGTTTCTTTAGCTTCCAGGCTAGGATTTTTAGAGCTTTCGAGCCTTTGGTGGATCTGAAATATTTTCCAGTGATTATGTCTTTTTGTATAGAAAGTCCATCTCGCTAAGTTGTTTGCGAAGTTGTAAAAGTCTGTTGTACACTTTGGGACTACAAGTTGGACCACGGCCTTGGATGCATCCCAGACAGTATCAATGGAGACCCCGCATTGCAGATTAGTGTCAAAATAACGAGCAAACTCTTTTTCAAGTTTGCCTTTCACAATGGGTTCCGTCAATAAAGATGTGTTGAATTTCCATTTTGGTGGTGTCTTTGAGTTTGTTTGCAGCCGGAGTACACACTCCACAGGAGCATGATCCGACCAGCGTTGAATGCCTATGTCAGAGGAATGAATTTTAGGGAGCAAGTCCTTTGACGTTAGCAAGTAGACTAGCCTGGTGTGTACTTTGTGGAGAAGTAAGTATAGTCCCGGGTGTTGTCATGTTGCCATCTCCAAATGTTGCATAAATCGAAATCAGAGATTAGAGTGTGAAGTGTAGAAGGTGATTTTTTTTTTGCGTGGGAGTTTGCCAACATTAGACCTATCTAGAAAAGTGTCCATAAGATAATTGAAGTCATCTCCAATCAAAATTGGGCCTTTTTGAAACTGTTTTAGTTTGGTTAAAGTGTCTTTTAAGAACAGAAGCAGCGCTTGATTAGGCGCGTAAATGGATGCCAAGGTGATGCTGATGTCATTAAGCCTACCATTAATAAAAATGTATCTACCATTGGCTTCTTTTTCAATTTTCTCTAAGGTGAATCTAGTGGTTTTGGCAATAAGAATAGCTACACCTCTAGATTTAGAGCTGCCTGGCACAGCAAATTTGAGTGGAAACCAGTTATCTAAAAGGACCTTATTGCATTTTTTAACTTGGGTTTCTTGTAAAAAGGCAACATCAATTTTTTGTCATTTTAGATCTATTGCAATACGTTTCATCTTGATTCTATTATTCAGCCCTCTGCAATTGAGAGTCAAGAATTTTAGGTCAATAGATGCCATAACATAGAGTAACAACGTGCATTAGCTTAAAGCATGACAGTAACCTTGCAATACATAAAAAACAGTGTGCCCATAAACTGTCACTCAAGTGCTTATGGCAACATAAAGTAGCTATAGAAATATCAGTGGTAACCTGTGATGTAACTTCAAAGATAAAATGACAACCAACAAACAGACAGTGCAGTAACCTCTTAATTAGAACACTGGCAATATAAACTGAATCAACTTTCAGCCTTGTGGTGGAAACATAGTCAAAACCATCCTCATTTCCCACGCTACCTCCCCCCCCCCCCCGGTCCCCTATTCCCAGTTACTCTCAGTGGAGTAAGACCCACCCCCAATACCAAATAAAGAAAAGACTTGTCGAAAAGCCTAAACCAATACTGAGACCCAACAAACAAAAACTGGCTTCTACACCCCCCCCCCTTCTTTCTTCCTAGTGAGGAGAGCAAGTCCCCACAGAGCCAATGTGGCTCTCCCTCGAGGAAAACCAGAACAGCCAAAAATAGAAAATATAGAGCTACCTCCATCAGGCGAAACCTGAATCAAAACTACCCCCCCCCCCCCCGGTCCCCCAGCATAACTTTAAATTAGCAATATTGAAAGGTAGTTAGAGTTCACCAAACCGATCACAGTCCATCTTCCAATCAGCTGTCACCACATACTGGAATCCTGCTCCATTTCATAGGAGACACTTGGATGTCTCTTTTATGTTTCTTCAGAGTTGCCCAGACTGAGCTAGGCCAGGATCCAGGCCCACTGCTTTAAGTAAGTGGGATCCTGTTTCCAGGTCGTCCCCTTGATAAGTAGTGCCCTGGTGTCGAAGCAGCAGGTATCCTGCAGGCGACCACATATAATGCATTCCAGCTTCGATTAGACATTCTGTTATCGGTTTAAGTGATCTGCGAATCTGTAGGGCCTCAGGGGATACATCTGGAAAAACAAATATTTCCTCAGAGTTGTAGCCCCCCTTTTGTCCTTGCTTTTTGCAGAATACGGCTCTTCGTCCTGAAGTCCATAAAGTCAACTAAGATATCTCGTGGGCCTTGACGCCTTTCCTTTACAATCGGGCCCAGACTAAAGGCACGCCCCACTAATGGCACTATCCCTTTCTCAAGCTGAAGGGTCATTGCCAGCCAATTAGAGATAAAAAATAGATACCTCTGTGTTTCCCTCTGCCTGCTCCGGGAATCCACGGAATTTCAAAAATCGCTCTCAAAGCCAATGTTTAAGCATAAGTATTTTTTCTTTAGTCCATGTTTCGTTGTTTTGCAGTTTTCAAATATCTTCTTGGTTTGCAATAGAAGCCTTGAGAGCTGCTTCAGCTGACTGGGAGATTTTTGTCATTGAAATTTGCATCCCTGCTAGCTGTTCCTCTAAAGGTTTTAGCAGATCTCCAATTTCACACAGCATGTCTTTCCTGAAAGAGACACATAAATCTTTAAGGCATTGTTTAGTTAGTACCTCCTCAGCGAGGAGCCGTGGTGCTGTCATCAATCACCATCCTGGAAATGTCTTATCGGCCAAGACGCTCTGAGTCTCCGGCAGTTTCGGGTGAAAAAAATCGCTCCAACAAGCAAGACCCCTGCACTGGAGTCTAAGCTTTGCTTCTGCCAGTTTTACCCATCTTTTGTAGCCGACCCCTTTCCAGTAAGCTTAGAAATCTGGGGAGGGGGAGAGAGGGGAGCCAGAGTTCGATCAGAAGGCATCCACTATGTTTCAAGCTGACGCCATGCCCCCTATAGGTCAGAGTCCATGCACTTAACCACTACACCAAACTGGCTCTCAATGAGAAGCCAATGTTGGATTGGGCCAATGGCCCATCCAATCCAACACTCTGTCACATAGTGGCCAAAAATACCAGGTGCCATCAGGAGGTCCATCAGTGGGGCCAGGACACTAGAAGCCCTCCCACTGTTGCCCCCCCCCCCCCAGCACCAAGAATACAGTACATCACTTGCCCCAGACCGAGAGATCCCATCTATAACTTGTGGCTAATAACCACTGATGGCCCTCTGCTCCATATCTATATATCTAATAGCCAAGTGCCCCCCCGCGTGCGGATACTTAAATCCGCGCGGGGAGGGCACTTGGAGGGCAGAGGGGGGGTTCTGCAGGTGGGGGGTAACCCCCCCGCCTGCAGAAAAATCCAAAAAGTTTGAAAAACTTTTCGGGGGATATTTAAATTCCCTGAAAAGTAAAAGAGTGTCCCCTGCGCATGCGCGGGGAACGCTCTGGGAATGCCGGGAGTCTCAGGGGGGGAGGGGGCGAGTCTCTGGGAACACTGAGGGAACTGGGACAGCCCGGCAGTTGAGAGGCATCTAAGCCTCGCCGCTGGAGGGGGAGGAAAGCAGCAAGGCCTGGCGGCTGTGTGCCGCGTGGGCCTCACCGGGTCAACGCAGGGGTGGGAGGGGGAAGAGCGGCGAGGCCTGACATCTCCGGGCCTTGCTGGGGTTATCCGGGGGCGGGAGGGGAGGTGGAGAGGCGAGGTCTGGAGCTGCCGCGCCTTGCCGGGGCAATCCGGGGGCAGGAGGGGGGGAGAGGTGAGGCCCCGCCGGTTCTGAGCCTCGCCAGGCCACCGTGGGGGTGGGAGGTGAGTGAGAGCGGCCGGGGGGGAGGGAAACGCTGGGTCCAAGTGGCGTTAAGCAACTCGGGCCCAAGCAAGAGCGGTGGGGGGGAGGAAGCGAGCGAGAGCAGCGGGGGGGCGGGAGGCAAATGAGAGCGGCGGGGGGGCTGGGAGGGAGGCAGAAGCACCGGCCCTGAGTGGCTGTCAGTTTCTCCCCCCACGAGTATCGCGGGTCCCCCTTCCTTGTGTTTTATCTAATTCCCTCTTGAAGCTGTCCATGCTTCTAGCTGCCACCACATCCTGCGGCAGTGAATTCCATGTGTTAATCACTCTTTGGGTGAAGAAGTACTTCCTTTTATCCATTCTAACCCAACTGCTCAGCATTTTAATTGAGTGCCCATGAGTTTTTGTATTGTGAGAAAGGGAGAAAAGTACTTTCTCTACCTGGTCTATCCCATGCATAATCTTGTAAACCTCTATCATTTCACCCCTCAGTCGTTTCTCCAAGTTAAAGAGCCCCAAGTGCTTTAACCTTTCTTCATATGGAAAGTGTTCCAACCCTTTTATCATTCTAGTTGCCCTTTTCTGCACTTTTTCCAATGCTATAATATCCTTTCTGAGGTGTGGTGACCAGAATTGCACACAGTACTGTCAGTTGAGTATAGGCCAACTGCCATAAGCCTGAGTGGCTGTCTTGCCATGATAAATGAAGTTGCTGTATTACCTGTTGCAATACTTCCTGAGTTGCATTGACGTTTACTGCTTAATTCACAATGTTTTGTGTTCCAAGGTTTCGTTTAACCTCTGTAGGTCCCGCCAGGGAGATAGCATCGGGTACCCGACTCCCACCTTTGGAATGCATGCCTCGCTCGCTTTGCTTTGCTTTGCACATGCTCATTACTCATTTGCTTTCTTTTCCCTTTTATCTCTAGTCTCCTTAGCTAATGACCTTGAACAAAAGTGCCTCCTGTTATGTGTTACAAGAATCACAGGTGTTATGTATTCCTTTTGCTTAGTTTCTCTGGGAATTTCCCCCCAAAACATATTCAACAGTATTTCTCCCTGAGAACTCATTTTGCCACGCTTTCCATGGGAATATTGGGTCAGTATATTTGGGTGCCAAGAATTCTCCCTATTGACTGGTAGAGGGTAGTTAGACCATATTTCATACTAAGTATAATTGTAACTGCAATTCCAAGCTTGAGCATTACTAACAGGAAAAATGTTTGACCAACATGATCTTTTCTACAAATAAAGGACTTTCTGCTTAAGGAGACCTGTTGTGGACTATATTTTATTTTTATTTATTTTATTTTATTTATTTATCTTTATTTTTATACCCCGCCCTCCCCGCAAGCAGGCTCAGGGCGGCTTAAAAGGGCACAATGCCAGTCAAAACATCATAAAACAGATTTAAAATCAACAATAACAATAAAATTCCAAGGTTACAGATATGTCACAATAAATTTCCAATAAAGTGCTTCCAATCTTACTAATCAGATGGCTTCCTATCAGGTTAGGGACCTACCAACCATAACCATCAGGTCTGGACTGCATTCAGGGCCGGCTCACATTATAGATGTTACTACAGTGGATATTGCTGCTGTTATTATTGGTGGCGGCTCCTAGTTAAAGGCCTGGCGGAAGAGCTCCGTCTTGCAGGCCCTGCGGAACTGCATTAAGTCCCACAGGGCCCTGATCTCCTCCGGGAGCTCGTTCCACCAGGTTGGAGCCACCACCGAAAAGGCCCTGGCCCTGGTCCCAGCAAGCCTGGCCTCCCTGGGGCCTGGGACACGAAGTCGATGACACGACCCCGACTGAAGTGCTCGCTGGGGTATATGTGGGGAGAGGCGGTCCCTCAGGTATGTTGGACCCTGGCCATATAGGGCTTTAAAGGTAAGAACCAGCACCTTGAAGCGAACTCGGTATGCTATAGGCAGCCAGTGCAGCGCCGCTAGCACAGGCCGGATGTGGTCCCATCTTGTGAGACCCATCATTAGCCTGGCCGCGGCATTCTGAACCAGCTGCAGCTTCCGGGTTTGCACCAAGGGCAGCCCCATGTAGAGGGTGTTACAGTAGTCCAGCCTCGAGGTGACCGTCGCATGAATCATTGTAGCTAGGTCATCGCGGTCGAGACAGGGGACCAACTGCCGAGCCAGCCGAAGATGGTAAAAGGCCGACTTAGCAGTGGCTGCTACCTGGGCCTCCATTGACAGAGAGGGATCCAGGAGCACTCCCAAACTCCTTACCTGCGACGCAGGCACCAACGGCACTCCATCGAAGCTCAGGAGTGGGAGCCCCCGCCCCGGACCGCCCCAACCCAGACACAGGACCTCCGTCTTCGCTGGGTTCAATTTCAGCCTGCTCAGTCTGAGCCAACCAGCTACGGCGTGCAATGCCCGGTTAAGATCTTCTGGGTCAGAGTCCGACTGGCCACCCAACATCAGATAGAGCTGGGTGTCATCAGCATACTGGTGACATCCCAGCCCATACCTCCTGGCAATCTAGGCAAGGGGGCGCATATGGATGTTGAACAACATTGGGGAGAGCACTGCCCCCTGAGGCACACCACATTCAAGTGGGTGCCTCTTGGACTGCCGCTCCCCGAGCACCACCCTTTGTCCCCGACCTTGGAGAAAGGAAACGAGCCACTGCAAGGCCCGCCCCTGTATCCCCATGTCGGCAAGACGATGGGCCAGCAGCTGATGATCGACCGTGTTGAACGCTGCCAACAGGTCAAGCAACAGCAGCACCGCCCCATTGCCTCGATCCAGATGCCGCCGAAGGTCGTCAGTAAGGGCGACCAAAGCCGTCTCCGTCCCATATCCCGGGCGAAAGCTGGACTGGAAGGGGTCTAAGACCGAAGCATCATCCAGATAACCCTGTAACTGTAATGCCACCGCCCTCTCAATTAATTTGCCCAGATAGGGCAAATTGGATACCGGCCGATAGTTTGCCAATTCGGCTGGATCCAGATATGATTTTCTATATCTATTTTTCTATATCTATTGGGACAATCTCACAAGTACTTCAAATGAGGTTGCACCATTGATTTATACAGGGACATTATGAGACGGGCTGATATGTTTTCAATTCCTTCCTAATAATTCCCAGCATAGTGTTGGCCTTTTTTATTGCAGTCGACACTATCCTGACATTTTCATTGAGTTATCTACTGCAACTCCAAGATCTCTCTCATTGCCAATCTCCACCAGTTCAGACCCCATCAACATGTATTTATAGTTAGGATTTTTGGCCCCAACATGCATCATTTTGCATTTAGCCACTTTGAACCCCATTTGCCACGTTGAAGCCCACTTCCCCATCCTTGACAGATGCCTTTGGAGTGCCTCACAATCCTCCCTGGTTCTCACCACCCTGAACAATTTAGTGTCATCCGCAAATTTAGCCACTTCACTGCTTACTCGCAGCTCCAACTCCAGTAAGCTTTCTGGCAGAACAGGTTTCCTGGGTAGTCCCCAGCACTACACAGGCTTTGAAGTAAACCTGTAGAACATCTCACTGCTTGGGGAAACAGGAGTAACACAATTCTCCATCTGAAGTTTAAGCAAGATCTCAGATACAAAAATAAAAGACATAAAGCACCATGAAATGCAATATCAGAACTGGTCTATCCAACACTGAGCTGTGTTTTACAGATCCTGTCATGGCCACCAAACAGATCTGAGACTTGGAGCCTTTTGGCTTATAAAATAAAACCCTGGTTTTCCCTAAGAGATAATGAAAGGAAAGGAAAAGGAGGAGAGATTGCAGAATAGTTCCCCTTTGCAAGCCAGTTCATAGGACTGTGAAAGAACTATTTCCAGATACATAATTACATAAAGAAGGTACCAGTTTACATGCTACTTTCTGCCTGTAATCATGGGCAAGCCCATAGCCAAGGATGAAAACGGGGGGTGGGGTGGGGGTTACCACCAGAACCAGCTCTTTGATAGTTACTATCAAATGTATTTAACTGACATAACTTTCTGTCATAGAACTCAAGGAAACAGATGTAGACTTCCCACTTTTCAAGTGATCTTCCTCGTAGGCATTAATAAAACCCATACCTGCTAGCTTCTGTTACAGTCAGCCAGTGTGGTGTACTGATTACAGTGTTGGCCTAGGATCTGAAAGACCCAGGTTCCAATCCCCACACTCTGTCATGGAAGCTCGCTGAATGCCCTTGGGTAGTCACTGTCTTTCAGACTAACCTACCTCACAGAGTATGTAGTGAGGATAAAATGGAGGAGGGAAGATTGGGGGGGGGGGGGGGAAGGAGGAGGAGGAGGAGGAGGAGGAGGAGGTGGGGGAGGAGGAGGAGGAGGAGGAGATTGGATTTATACCCCGCCCTTCACTCAGTCTCAGAGCAGCTTACAAACTCCTTTACTTTCCCCTCCCCACAACAGACATCCTTTGAGGTAGGTGGGGCTGAGAGAGCTCTTTCCAGAACTGTCCTTGAGAGAACAGAACTATGGTTTGCCCAAGGTCATCCAGCAGCTGCAAGTGGAGTCGGGAATCAAACCCAGTTCTCCCAGATTAGAGTCTGTGCACTTAACCACTACACCACACTAGTACCAAAATTAATTATGCCTTCAAATCATGTCCTAAAATTATGGTTGAAAGGCCTTTCTCCAAAAGGCTCAACTATCCCATTCCTTAATTTCGGGCATAAAGGTCTGTAATGAGCTGGGGCAGATGATATAAGAAAATAATGGCTTAAGGTTCTTATCATGGAAAGGCTTTCTCATGGGTCTTGAAGCCACAACATACCACAATATAATCCTGTAACCCCTTTAGTACCAGAGATCACTTCTGGAAGTTGTAAATTAAAATAAAGTGAAGAGCCTCAATAAGTCTGTGCAGAGTGACTTTCCTTCCCTATTGAGGAACCAGTGTTGATTTATGTGCTAAAAAAATTGTTATATTCCATGTTTCAGTCACCACTCTTTCAGTCACCACAGTCATACAATTTGCAATAAAATAGAAAGCTTGCTGGGTGACCTTGGAGCAGTCACATACTCTCAAATAACTTACTTCACAGGGCTGTTGTGAGGATAAAAATGTAGAGGAGAATGATGTCTGTTGCTTTGGGTACCCATAGGGGAGAAAGGTGGGACATAAATGAAGTAAATATAGAAATAAAATAGGGCATAAAGAACTCAGTTCAAACAATAAGCTATATTACAAACAGAAGCAAACCACACATGTCCAAAGGCTTGTCTAAATAAAAAGGGATGCAGAAAATAAAGTTCAGGCCCCAAGGAGACGTCTCTAGAGAAGACTGTGCCATAAGCACAGGGCCACTGCTCACAAAGCCCCAACCCTACAAGCCACCCACCTACCATCTGAAGGAGGGTACCCAGAAGGAACTCCAGAACCTTCCCATATCCTCAAAATGAGTGCGAAGAACTTCCAGCAAGGAGGGGGATATTTTGAACGGAAAGTTAAATATTCTCTTTTTTTTCAAAGAAATTCAGCTCCATCTTGTGGCATCCAAATCAGAATACAAGGTATTTCCTCTAACAACAGCATCCAGGAGCAGATAAAGTCAGGCAAGGATCAGTTGTCCCCTTGCCTGTTTTAATTAGACATTTGCTTGCCTACCCCACCCCCCTCCTGTAGGAACCGACAAACCCTTCCCTCCTATGGCATGTTAGTCCCCATTGTTTTCCCTGCCTCCCCTCCAGCACTCCTGCTAATGAGCATCTTTGTACTGCGCAGGTGCTGTATCCCTTCTCGCTCCTCCTTTCTTAGGTACCAGCAGTGCATTGAGCAGAGATGTGGTGAGAGCGCAGTGGCTCTTGTCCAATCCTGGTGTTTTTTTGGGGGGAGGATACTGGAATGTGGCTACTCTTTTTCTTTCTTTCTCCCTAGCTGGGATGGACTAAGAGGAAGAGAGCCCACCGCAGGAGCGAGAGAGCAGAGCCTAGCCGCTGTGTGTGCTTAAGCATGGAACTGAAGAGATCCATCTCAGCCAGCATGGAGGCAGAGAAACCTCTGAGACGCTACGGGGCAGTAGACGAGACGGAATGGAAAACAGACAAGCTGGGGAGAAGTAAGTACTTTCCTTTTGTCATTGGCAGGAATTATTCCCTAGTGGGGATTGCGCGGGGGGGGGGGGGAAGCTAAGATGTTGCCTCACCTTCAGATCTCTGCATCAGCATCCTGGAAAGGATAAAGGCACTTGGTGGGCTACAGAAAGAGACTACCCATATCCCACCCCTTCTGCCTCCCCTCAGTCAGGTCCTGCCTTGAAGAGTGACAACCCAGCTATTGCTTCATGGGAACAAAAAGGCAGCTTCTCTCCCTTCAGAAAACTCATGTGATCATCTTTGCTGCTGTCTTGCTAGAAATGTGTGATGGTACAAACAAAAATATCCTATAGCAGAGAACTTGAGAAGGATGTCAGTGTTGCATTTTGCAGCCCAACTTATTTTACTGCATACTTTAAAAATAAAGCCTAAATAAGCCCAGCATCAACCTCAACATGTCAAATGTGTATGACTGAGAATCTTCCCTCACAGATGTATAATGCGTGTTGCAGTTCTGAAAGGAGGAAAGCAGTGGAGGGTGGGTAGGCACAGAGGGAGGCATCTGTCCTTTGTTGTCTGTCATCTCACACCTCAAAAGCATGTGGCTTGAACAGTGGACTGACAGGACATTGGTCTAATCAATAAAATTGTGAGGGCTATTTACCTCATAGTTTCTCATTATGCCCAGTGGGGAAAAAAATCAGAAACTGTTCAACAGCATGATAAACCATGCCAAACTGACTGGCTTAACAAAGGCTCCCAAGTGCCAGAACCGATTGTAAAAACAAGCTTTCCACACCTCTCCCTGAGAACACAACCAATGACAACTGCCATTCCAAAAGCACCAATGAACAAGGAGCAATTCCATCCTACCCCTCCATAGCTGCTGATTCAAGCAAACTGCCACAAATGCAGCACTTTATTATCTTCTTCTGGGTTGGGAGCAATGCTCCCTCTAAGCTGTGGAGTCTTGTGAGCAAAAATTCTACTTTGTGAGCTACTGGCATTAAAGTTGTGAGCTAGTGAATCGGCTACTGCATATATTAGTTTGTTCTGGAGCCGTCTTTCCTGAGCTAAGACAAAAATGTGTGAGCCGGAGGCTAAAAAATGGTGAGCTAGCTCACACTAACTCAGCTTAGAGGGAACACTGGTTGGGAGGAGGAATTAACTTCTGTGGATACGCCAATACATTTTCCACTGTTCTCTTTGGAAAATCAAAATGTGCTCAGAATTCCTTGCAAAGTCCCTCCAAATTGGGGGTAGATGGGAAGAGATGATGGGAAGATAAAATGTCTTGAACATTTAAGGAAAGGGGTAGAGGAGCTCTTCCTGAGATGGTTTTAGGTGTGCTGAGACACCTTTGCACAGGGTGCATTCTTTACCATCTTAGGGTACCATGCAACATTTAATTCAGATGTCTAATGTTCTGGCTTACAGCTAGCCAAAATGTGGCATGGCCTCACCATGGACTCTGAATGGTTAGGCCTTTTGGCAATCTATGGCTATGTTGTGGTCTAGTTCCATACGCTGCTAGGACTTGGATCACACCCTCCCCACCCAGTGCTTCCACTGCAGTATGGGTACCCAAAGAACCTCTCACAGCTGCTTTCTGAGGCAGCACAGCCTACTCTACCATGCCAGGATTCTACCACCTCATTCTGCTGCATGTGTAGACTAGGACTCATAGAATCTCTTGCCAAGTTTAATTTCAGTTTGTTCTAAGGTTTTCAACCTCCAGGTTGGGACCTGGATTTCTCTCAGAATTACAACTGATCTCCAGACTACAGAGATCAGTTCCCCTGGATAAAATGGCAGCTTTGAAAGATGGACTCTATGGCATTATATCCTCCCAAGGTCCCTCCCCAAATTCCACTCTCAACAGACTCCAGCCCCCAAATCTCCAGGTGTTTCCCAACCCAGAGCTGGCACCCCTGGTTTCTCCTGTATCATCCTAGGAATAGTCTTCATGTTCCTTTGACTGTGCAGTCCTTGTGACCCTCCCTCTCCAAGTATGAACAAAAGGGCAGGATTTGTTCCCTATTTTCCTCCTTTATTCTAATTTTTCTGCTGACCCTTACATGCATTTCTGCATTTTCCTGGAATGCTGGGAAGAAGGGCAGTTTAAACATACAAATATGGTCATAGATCACAGGCACAACTGAGGTACAAAAATGATTTGCCAGCATTTGTTATCACAGCATGGTGACAGGTATACCAGAGTTTTAGAGCTCATAGACTTGCATGGATTTGGGCAATTTCATTTTCCTCAAAGGGCTGCTGTTCAGCTCTGTTGACCTATCTGGATTCAAAATGCTGCTTTCCGGTAGAGGATTTTGTCTTCAGAACAGCTCTTCTGCATTGTCATTTCTGTCACTCGTTTGTCCCTATTGCTTTGGGTTTCCTCCCATTTTGCCCATGTGTTTTGCTCCTTCTGGGACAACAAAAGATAGTAAAACACATTGGTGGTGGTGGACACTGAAGCAATAGGGAGAAACGAGTGAAAAAAATGATAGCGCAGAAGAGCCAGACATTTGCCTGTTATCCATCAAGTGACTTGGATGCCAATGCTCTTTGCATTTTGGAGTGCTCCTCCATGACATCTGCATTCTTCTCAGTTGTTGTTGAACTGTATTAAAGATTTGAAGCACTTGGAGCCCTCTGGCAGAATTATCTTGCAAATCATATTCTGTTTGAGTTGTCTTAATATACTCAGCCTATTAAAACTTTCTATGAATTTTATTGTGGCCTGGAACTCTTAAAAAGGTCACTGCAATTTAGTGCCTTCCTGGAAGCAGGGGCTTCTTTACATGACACTGTTATTGGCCAATTGATGTAAGTGTTATACAAAAAGACAGGCTTTTGCATATGGATATTTGTACAATAACAAGTATACTAAGGATGGTGTTTATAATTAGGTATTAAAGATATACCACGTTGCATTTTTGTATGTGAATGATGTGTACTTTGCAAACACTTCCCTCACCTCCTTCAGAAAAGTCCAGGAGGCATTGCTTTTGTATCTGTAGATAGCTCTGAGGACTACTTGGAATCTTGGACTATTGGGCTTAGAACCTTCCAACTACTTTGTGGAATCTCCTAGCATTTTGCAGTTGGCCTTGCCCCTCTGCCAGCCACCCTCTACACTTTCTCAAACTTCCAAATGTGCTCAAAGGTTCAACAAACAACATATTAAATTATCATTTTGACTACAATGCTATTTACATATTTTGGTTTTTAAGGAATGTTGCTTCTTTACTTCCTCCTCTTTACAACTGTGTATACTTCCCTGTGTCCCAGGAGTCAGTTTGAGATTCTGTTGAGGATCTCACCGAGCCAACAAGCTGCTTAGATGAATGAAGCATAAGTCAACAACCCTAGAATTTTGGAACCTTTATTTCAGCTGCCTAGTTGATCTCTGTAGCTGGCAATTGCAGAAGGGAACAGCTGTTTCCCCATGCATATTGTAAAAGTTGTGGATTCTACCTGGAGGCTGTACGTCCTTCTGTCGTGTTACCCAAGCTTAGCTTACTCACTTTATAGGAGATAAATGCATGTAATTGTGTGTAGGATCACAGCCATTTTTTAAAAACTGCTTGCTATTTTAATTAGTTTTAAGTAGCTTCTAGTGCATCCCCCTCTCCCCCGGAAAAAATCCCTGTTGTGTATGACAGCATCATGCACAAACCATGTGTGAATTTCACAGACAACATCTAAGACTGGATGTGGGCAATATACCCTGAAAAACCCCTGTGGAGTTTGCCTTCTGGAATAATGTGCATTCTTGGTATTCAAATATATAAATATATATGAAAAATGCAGCTATCTTAAAATATGTTACCAATTGTCCAAAACAGGATGCAACAGCTGCAGGGAGTGCCAGAATGCACAGAGCATGGGACTTCAGTGCTCCTGCATGCACAATTCACGTGCATGCACACCAGAGAAAAGGTACACCTATTTCACACTGAAATATTTGAGAAATACTGAGGCTGGGAGCTGAACACCACATAATGACAAACAACCCATGCTGTTAATTAAAAGCATTTTAACAAACTACCATTCTAAGGCAAAAATGTCCCCTGGGATGGGAACATAAATACACAGTTTTGGATAATAACCTACCAGTCATAAACCAACAGGTGAGAACAGCACAGAACTACTACATATGTGAATAATGAAATGTCTAAGAGCACAGAGGATAAGCTATTGTGTCTAGGAAGAAATTTAGAAAACCAACTGACCACAGGTGGGTCTTCTAAAAGACAAACAAAAATGAACAGTGTGGCAGTATATATATGGAATGGTATCAAGAAGATATCTGCTCTGGGGACTCAATGGTTTGAGTAATCTGGTGTTTGGAGACTTCTTAATAACATCCATAGATTATATATTGGACAATTTCGTCAGCCTAGTTCTACACTGACCCCAAGAAATTATAGTCCCAAGAGAGGGAGAGACAGAAGAGCTATGGTTCTACAAAACAGCACCAGATTGAATTTCTGGCATCTTTGGTTAAAAAAAAAAAAAAGATTAGGTGCCAGGTTGTGCTGCCCCAGCAGAGATTAGAATAGTAAGGTATAGCAAGTTGCACTATATCTTTAAATTTATAAAGGACTGTGGGTAATGTAGTCTTAGTAACCTTAAGATCAGCTGGTTAGAAGTAGCTTTCTTGATTGGTTTTATACAGCCTCCCTTTTCCTTTGATACTTTTGCCAGGGAAAATCTGTTTATTGCTCTCCCAGTGTTTTTGTAACGCTCTCAGCTAGCAGACAGGAGAGATCCAGCTCCTTTTTTACCACATGAACCATTCAATAGATTCAGGACTTTAAGGCTCCTAACAGCACCAGAAAAGGGAATGTGAGTAAACTGTTTGTCTGCTTGAAGAGTTGAATAAAGTGAATTCTAAATGAGTGGTCAAGTGTGTTGAATACTTAGCCATTCTTAGAGCAAGCTTTTATGCTGCTGGGAACAGCATACTGCTGATAGGAAATTGATAAGTATTGGAGTCCGGAGTCCGTGGAACAGTGAAACAGCATGATCTTTATTGCTGGTCCGGATGAAGCATACAACCCAGGGCTCGAAGCCCTCCTTTTATGCTGGCCTGATAGGCTATTAGAAGTCTATTTACATTTCATAGGTTCCCTGGGAGAAACCTAGGTACAGGATTGGTGGCCGGTTTGAATCCACCTGGCCTTTGTTCTACCTGGCTGAAGCTCAGGCCATGCTCTGGCCATGTGCTCTGGCCATGCGGTCGCAATGAAGGGAGCACATGGCGACCGCATGGTCAATACATAACACCCCTCCCCCCATAGTCCAGAACCCCTCTGCACACATAGTCTTTGAGATAGTCCGGGCGTCTGCGCTCACGTCCAGAGCGCCGGGGGGTTGTAAGGCGGGGCGTGTTGCTTGTGTCGGCAGGTTGCGGTGTGGGTAGTTGTTCTGCTGGCGGGGCCTGTCTGCTCGGGGGTCGTTCAGGTGTGGATGGTGCGACTGCTTCGTCCGCAGGCAGGAGTGGCATCTCCGCAGTCTCCGGATCAGGGTCTGGCGCTGCTTCTGGAGTCGTGTCGATGTCACGGTCTGTTGGTGCAGGGAGTTCGGGGGCCTGGGTATCATCGTGGTTCTGGGTACGGCGTCGAATCTAGTCAATGTGCCGTTTCCAGACTACGCCATCTTCCGTAAGGACCTCGTAGGAATAAGGCCCTGTGACTCGGACGATCCTCGCGGGGAGCCATGTCGGACCCCGCGCGAAGTTCTTTGCATATACGGGGTCCTCGGGAGCGAATCCTCGGGCAGCTGGCCGGTCTTCCGTTGTCGGGTTCCCCTCGATTGCTCGGTCGGGATGTAGGTGGTCCAGTACGGTTCCCAGTCGTCTTCCCATCAGAAGTTCGGCTGGCCGGCGCCCGGTCCCTGAGTGGGGTGTGTTCCGTTGGCAGAACAGGAACTTGTACAGCTGCTCTTCCCAGTCGCCGTGCTCCATCTTCTTTAACGCATCCTTCGTTGTCCTCACCATGCGCTCGGCCTGGCCGTTGGTTGCAGGGTGGAACAGAGCAGAGCGGATGTGGCACAGACCGCAGGCTTCCACGAACCGTTGAAACTCATCGGAGGTGAAGGCAGTCCCGTTGTCGGTCACGAGAGTTTCTGGCATTCCGTGTGTCGCGAAGATCGGCCAGAGACTTCTTAAGGCAGCGTTGGTGGAGGTCGAAGCTACCGGCACTACCTCAAGCCACTTGCTGTAGCTGTCAACAACGATAAGAAACAACCGGCCCTGGACCGGTCCCGCGAAGTCTAGGTGCAGGCGGGACCAGGGCTTGTTAGTAGATTCCCAGGATCGGACAGGAGCGTGTGGCGGATCTGGCTGCGACTCCTGGCATTTGGCACACTTCTGGACCCGCCCCTCAATGTCTTTGTCCAGGCCTGGCCACCATACGTAACTCCGGGCCAGAGCTTTCATGCGCACAATTCCTGGGTGAGCCTCGTGTAGGGCCTCTAGCACTCGGGGCCGCAGGGGCCCGGGGATCACCACTTGAGATCCCCATAGCAGGCATCCCTTGTGGGCCGATAGTTCGTGCCTGCGTGCCGTGAAAGCGGCGAAATCTGGTCCCGGTTTTTCCGGCCACCCCCTTCCCACCCAGTCCGAGACATGGGAAAAGATGCGGTCCCGCTGCGTGCGACGGGCCACATCCGATACCTGTACAGGGCGCTCTGGTAGGTCCTCTAGGAGCGCGACGTGGAAAGTGGGAGCCGGGTCAGGGTCGCAGGACGGGAGGGGAAGACGGCTGAGGGCGTCTGCATGACCCATCGCATTCCCCGGGCGATGTACCAATTCGTAGGAGTAGCCTGACAAAAAAATTGACCACTGCAGGACCCGCGGGGACAGCATGTGAGGGGTCTGCCTGTGGGGGGCAAGGAGACCCAGCAGCGGCTTGTGATCTGTGGCCACGGTGAATGACCGCCCGTACAGATAGTCATGGAATTTCCTGACGCCGGCTACGATTGCTAGAGCCTCTTTGTCGATCTGGGCGTAGTTCCGTTCCGCCGACGACAGGGTCCTGGAGTAGTAGGCAACCGGAACCTCCTTCCCGTTGGGTAGCTGGTGCCCCAAGACCGCCCCAACACCGTAGGGGGACGCGTCGCAGGCCAGGATGACAGGGAGCCTCTCATCAAAATGCGCCAGGACCGCATTCGAAACTAACAGGTCCTTGACGGCCCGGAAGGCCGCATCGTGCTTGGGGCCCCAGGCCCAAGCTGCTCCCTTGTCCAGGAGACGATGCAGGGGTTCGGCGACCGCCGCCTTGTGCGGAAGGAAGGCGTGGTAGAAGTTCACAAGTCCCAAGAACGCCTGGAGTTCTGCCTTTGAGGACGGGCGGGGTGCACCTGTAATCGCTGCTACCTTCTCCTTTGTAGGGTGAATGCCGTCCGCGGAGACTTGGAACCCCAAGAAGGTCACCGAGGAGACTCCCAGGGTGCACTTGTCTTTTCGAACCTTGAGACCCGCGTCCTGGAACCTTTGCAGCACCATCCGGAGGCGAGCTGCGAATGTGTCGGTGTCCGGGGCGGCGATGAGGACGTCGTCGAAGAACGGCTTCACTCCTGGAACATCTTTTAGGAGAGAATCCATTAGATTTTGAAAGATTCCAGGTGCTACGCTGACCCCAAATTGGAGGCGTTTTACCTTGAACGCTCCCTTGTGAGTCACAATCGTTTATGCCTCGGCCGTTGCTTCGTCTACGGGAAGCTGCTGATAGGCTTGGGCCAAGTCTAATTTTCCAAATATTTTGGCGCCTGCGAGGGAGGCCAGAACATGGCTGACCACCGGCACTGGGTACGCGTGGTCCTGTAATGCCTTATTAATTGTACATTTGTAATCTGCACAGATGCGGACTTCCCCGTTAGCTTTGAGGGGGGGTCACAATGGGAGTCTCCCACTTGGCGTGGGAGACCGGCTCGAGCACCCCTTGTGCCACGAGCTTTTCCAGCTCCGCCTCCACTTTGGGCTGGAAGGCAAGCGGTGGCCGTCGGACGGCCACGCGGATGGGCCGGACTGCCGGGTCCAGGTCGAAGGAAACCGGGGGTCCTTTGTAGCAGCCCAATGAGCCGTCAAAAACGGCGGGGAATTCCTCGCAGATGGCCGAAAAGTTGGTGGAGCCCACACAGTGTATTCCTGTCCACTGCACTCCGAGTGGCTTGAACCAGGCGCGACCTAGGAGACTGGTTAGATTGCGCTCCACCACGAGAAGGTCTAGCAGGCCGTTAAAGGCATGGTACTGGACCCAGACCCTGGCTAGCCCCTTAATAGCCACGGGGTTTTTCTGGAAGTCCTGGAGGACCAACCCGGCCGGCAGCCGCAGCCAGCGTGCCCCCTTCGGGCAGAGGCGGCGGAACGTAGCTGCAGACACAATTGAATATGCTGACCCTGAGTCCAGTTCCATGGAGCAAGGAACTCCCTCTATTCGGAGAGACACGGAAATCGTGCCCGGAATGGGCTGGGGCAAGTTCATTACCGTAGCCGTGGGAACAACACTACCCACTTCTTCGAAGTTCGCTGCTGGGGCACGGTGGCTGTTCCTCCGGCGGCAGGCCCGGGCGAGATGTCCTGCTTTCCCGCAGGCATGGCAGATGGCATCACAGAAGTGGCATGTCCGTCTGTCGTGGGGGTCCCCGCAGCTGGCGCACGTTGGGGCCTGCCTGTTGAGGGAAGCAGAAGAGGGAACAGAGACAGATGCTGGGCGCCGGCCCTTGGGCCTGGGGACGCCGGCCTCACCCTTCTTCGAGTGTGGTTGCATCCGGTGGACGTCCTCTTCCTCGCTTGAGTCGGGTTCGGGAGGAGCCGCCTGGTGGACTTTGGTGGCTGCCTTGTCCTTTTGCATTGTCTCGAAGGCTGCTGCCGTTTGGAGCATCTTTTCCAAGGTAGGTTCCGGCATTGCAATGAGGCGCCGGCGGAGCTTGGCTTCCCGGACCCCTCCCATGAAGGCGGTCTCCACGTGGTCATCCACATGGCGGAATTCGCAGCCCATGGCTAGTCGACGGAGTTCAGCCAGGAAAGTGGCGGCTGACTCCCCCGGCTGCTGCTGGCACTGTATGAACTCCCAGCGCCTGGCCAGTTTTGATGGCTTTGGGGTGAAGTAATCGCCGAGGGTCTTGGTGAGCACGTCGTAAGACACCTCGGTGGGGTCTTGCGGGGCTAGTAGGTTCTGGGCCACCCGCATGACCTCCACCCCTCCGGAACTCAAGAGCCAGGCACTCTTCAGGTCTGCATCTGTGATTCCGCGGACGTTAAAGGCGCAACCCAGCGTCTTGAGCCAGGACTCCCACGTCTCGGGGCGAGACGTATCGAAAGGGGTAATTGGTCCCGGAGCGTTTGCCATATTTACCAGAGCAGGAGCGGCGGCGGCTCTTTGAGCGATGTCCTCGTGTCTTGCGGCGGTGCCGGGGAGCGCTGAGGCTCGGCGCTGGCTAGTGCCGGAGGATTGGGCTCAGAGCGGCTTGCGGTGAGTGCTGGAGCTCAGAGATGACTGTGGCCGGCGGGACGGAGCTCGCTGTGCTGCTGTGGTCGGCTGAAGAGTCACTCATCGGGATCCCATCCTCGTCGCCACTGATAAGTATTGGAGTCGGGAGTCCGTGGAACAGTGAAACAGCATGATCTTTATTGCTGGTCCGGATGAAGCATACAACCCAGGGCTCAAAGCCCTCCTTTTATGCTGGTCAGGGACAATCCCCTGACCTCACCCAACTGGCCTGATAGGCTATTAGAAGTCTATTTACATTTCATAGGTTCCCTGGGAGAAACCTAGGTACAGGATTGGTGGCCGGTTTGAATCCACCTGGCCTTTGTTCTACCTGGCTGAAGCTCAGGTAGTTTCTTGGCCATGTGCTCTGGCCATGCTCTGGCCATGTGCTCTGGCCATGCGGTCGCAATGAAGGGAGCACATGGCGACCGCATGGTCAATACATAACAGAAATATCTTGATCTGAAACCCTCGAGAATCACATCCAGAGGGCAGACAAGACTGACCTTGGTAAACCAATGGTCTGACCAGGGCTTATTTCGTAGCAGGAGCTCCTTTGCATATTAGGCCACACACCCCTACTATGGCCAATCCTCCAAGAGCTTACAGAGCTCTTCTTACAGGGGCTACTGTAAGCTCTTAGAAGATTGGCTGCATCAGGGGTGTGTGGCCTAATATGCAAAGGAGCTCCTGCTACGAAATGAGCCCTGGGTCTGACTTAGTATAAATCACCTTTATTTAGGAGTGAGCCATGGCACACTGATAGTCCATCTGTTTTGCATGTAGAAGGTCCCTACTGCGTCTAGTTCAAAGGAACAGGTAAGTAGTGAGACTCTGGAGAGACACTGCTGGATGACCTTGGGCAAGCCATAGTTCTGGCACAGCTGTTCTTGAAAAAGAGCCGTTTCTGTCAGAGCTCTCTCAGCCCCACCTACCTCCCAGGGTGCCTGTTGTGGGGAGGGGAAGGGAAAGGAGTTTGTAAGCCGCTCTGAGACTCCAGTGAGTGAGTGAAGGGCGGGATATAAATCCAATCTCTTCTTCTTCTTCTTCTAGTGGGGAACTCACAAATCGGGGTTTCTTGCTCCACCCCTTTAACGCCCCTCTGCTTCTTTCCCTCCCCTTTCCTGCCTCTTCTCTCCCTTTCCCCTCCCTTTCCCGCCCTGGCTTGAGTGGGGTTTTTTTTGTCCCCCGCCATCGTTGTGTTATGACACCATGACACAACAATGATGGATCAGTGTTGTGTCATGATGTCATAATGCAATGATGGCAGGGCACAAAAAAAACACCCGCTCACGCCAGGGTGGGAAAGGGAGGGGAAATCACACTTGGGGAAGAGAGGGAAGGGGACGCTAGATTCGGGGCAAGGTGACAAATGTGGAACTCCCTCAGCAGAATCAGGCCAATTAGACCCGGGGGGAACAGAGAGCAAACCATTGGTGTGGAATCGGCCTTTGTCTGCTGTGCTTGTAGAAGCATGCTTGCTTGATGCTACTGCACAGCTGGGATAGGGCAATTGTGTAATTTTTTTAAAAATGGATGCCACCCCGTCTCAAGTGATGTTCCCACCCCAATTAAGAAAAGTGTGGGGTTTTTTTTGTAGCCGCAGAATAAATACACCAGAGAAAAAACAATGGTGTGTAAAGCAGGCACATAATCTAGTCAATTTAAGGGCTTGACTACTCGGAAAATCTGCAGTAAGCTTTGCATGCAAAATGGGCCAGAGGCCCGATCTGCATCTAGCATTTGCTCCGCTGTCTTACCAAACCCATGTTGGAAGAGAAATTCCCCTCTCCATTGCATGCCACTTTCACTTTGATCGATTGTTGGATTTTATGGCAGTGTCCAGACTGCATGCCGCTTTCAGTTCGTTTGATCTCTTGGTTTTATGATACTGCATAGATTGATGGCCATTTTATGGCTGTTTAGGGTTGAGTTTGCAGTCAGTATAGTGTTGGCCTGGGGTATTTGAATGTGGTTTTGAGCCGCATCTTTTTCTGTTCTAGTGTGGGTTTGGTAAAACAACGGAGCAAATGCTAGATGCAGATTGGGCCATACTGTCCATGAACTTATTAGCATAATAGTTCATGCTAATGAACTATTAGCATGATAGGCATAATAGGCCACACCCAACTGCAGAAAGTCTACCTAATAATTCGAGGATACAGACACACAGGTGCAGCAATGGGGTTACAGATATTTCTGTTTGTTGGGAGGGAGATTACCCAGCATCTCCCTCCTGGAAACTGGGCAGCCCCATTGAGTGAGGAAGGCTGACTACCACCCTGGAGGATGCATCATCCCTAGTCTGCATGCCAATACCACATGGTGCCATGGTGTGCACAGGCTCTTGTTTCACAAAAGGTAACCGACTGCAGATGGTATTTTTCTAGCACTGCCTTCAAGAACAAACCCCTTCTTGACAAAAAGCAGCTCAGGGCCAGCTGTTGCAGAGTACATTAATATTGGCATACAAAAGGCAAATATTATACTTGATATATATATATATATATATTTATTTTATTTCTAGGCTGCTCTCCCCGCTGTTTGCAGGCCCAGAGCGGCTAACAAGACATATTGATACTAATATAATGTTGAGGCAGGTGAGGTGAGGACAGTGATATTTGCTATGAGAAAAAGGCAATATCCTTGGTTTCACCTTTGAAAATGTTGGAGGGTGTGTTGTTCATTTTTGGCAGGCATGAATCTGGCAATGGGTGGCCCAGCCCAGGACCAGAATCCACCCACCATGGACTTTCTGCACAGCTGTGAGAACAGGGAGGAAGAGAATCAGAAAGAACACAGAATGAGGCTTTTAGAAGTCCACCTGTTTGCTTTTCTCATGACTATAATAATCAATTGGTTATAGTGGTTAAATGCCAGAGTAGGATCTGGGGGACCCAGGTTTGAGTCCCTGCTCTGCTATGGAAGTCCGCTATGGAAGTCCCAAGGCCACCCATTCTCTCTCAGCCTAGCCTCCTGCACAGGGGTTTTGTTGTGAGAATTAAATGGAGGAGTGAAGAACAATGTTGTAAGCAGCTTAAGGTCCTCATTGAGGAGAAAATTAGATATAAATATCTAATTAAATAAAACTGGATCACTTTGAGTAAGATCTGAGGGGACCTTCCAGTATTGTGTGTGGAACAGCCAGGAGATCCTGGATGGGACTGTATGGCTGCCAAAGCTGTGGCTCTTCTTTGGCATCACTAGGTGGTGAGCTGTGCTTGTTTGTAGGCTGAGAATGCTGGGACTTGCCTAAAGTCACCCAGCTAGCTTCAAGTGGGGAAGTGGGGAATCAAGCCCACTTGTCCAGATTAGAGTCAGCTACTCTTAACCACTACACCAAACTTGCTCTCAGACCTTCCACCTGAAATGATCCCAGTGGTTTCCCTCATGATTAGAACAATAAATAATTAACAGTTTAAAAACCCTGGCCTCTCTCCTATTCTTTCCAGTATAAGGGGAAAAGAAAACTTCATCTGGCAGCTGGATAGAAGTGGGAAAACCCAATGATGCCAGTGGAAAACTGGCCAGTTGGCAAACCTGTGTGCTGCAGATTATTATGCCCATACACCTCACCATCTGAGAGCATCCAGACACTGCAACTAACTCACAAAGTTCCTACATAGAATTCACAGCACACCCCAAGTGCCCACACACAAATTGTTTGGTCTTCTTTAAAAACCCTGCCTAGCCATTTTAATCCACTTCCTGTCTATCTTAAACCTACATAGATCAACTTGACATCATTTCCATGGCAGAAAACACCATGATGCCCGAGGAAATCGAGCTGGAGATGGCCAAGATCCAGAGGCTTCGGGAAGTATTAGTCAGAAGAGAGTCAGAACTCCGGTTCATGTAAGTAAATAGGCCACCTTAGAGGGGAGCAAGATTCAACCATTTTGGAGAAGAATGAGCCAATGGTTTGGGGAGATCAGGTTTTAAATACAGCACCACCTGCAGTACACATTTCAACGAAAAAGCCCAAGTCAAAAATTTAAAATCCCCCAACAAGAAAGTCAGGCTGATTTTGAAATGAATATGAAACTCATGCAGAATGTGTAGTTTGATTTATCAAGTCAAGACAAGTTTTAATAGCTGTTCTGTTCCCATAGGGAGGGATAGAATGCCTTTTATTATTTAAAATGCAAGGTCCAAATTGGTAAGCATTGGAAAATTACTCCTCAGGCTAAAAGAGGAACGCTTGTATGCATAGGAAAAGATGTGAGGAAGGAGGAGAGTCTGATGCATGAAAGCAAAAGAGTTAAATATTTTACATCGTGGTTTGATGCAGAGTTAATATGCACCTTTGCTACAGCAGACCCAGAGTCTAGAGGAAGATGGAACCTTGGAGGCCATCTATTCCAGCCTCCTGCTCAATACAGGAAAACCACAGCTTCAGTTTTCCCAAGAGATCATTCTCCAGGAAGGGAGAGCCTACCATCTTCTTAGGAAACTGGGTCGATTGTCAAATTACTCTTACCATTAAAAAAATTCTCCTAATATTCAACTGGAACCTACTCTCCTGTAACTTAAGCCAATTATTTATTTATTTATTTATTTATTTATTTATTTATTTGTTCCATTTATATCCCGCCTAGCCAGGGGGACCGGCTCAAGGCGGCTAACAAATTCCAGTACCTTATAGGTTTACAATATAAAAACATTAAAATACAAATACAAAATACATAATAAAATTCCCATAAAATTTCCGAAGATGGCGACATCCGAGTTTCCCGGTAAGCGAAGGCGGCGGGGGTACTCCCCCCAGGACCAGGGCGATGTTAAAACCAGTTCTCCATCCGATGGCGGCTCCTATTTGAAAGCCTGGCGGAAGAGCTCCGTCTTACAGGCCCTGCGGAATTGCAATGAGTCCCGCAGGGGCCTGATGTCATCCGGTAGCTCATTCCACCAGTAAGGAGCCGCCACCGAGAAAGCCCTGGCCCTGGTGCAAGTCAAACGGGCTTCTTTTGGACCGGGGCAAGTCAGGCGATTCTGTATGCCTGACCTCAGTAACCTCTGGGGCTGATATGGGGAAAGGCGGTCCCTCAAGTAGGCAGGCCCCTGACCATAAAGAGCTTTAAAGGTCAACACCAGCACCTTGAACCTGATCCGGTATGTTATAGGCAGCCAGTGCAGCGTCCGCAGCACAGGCCGGACATGGTCCCTCAACGAGAGACCCGTCAACAGCCTGGCCGCAGCATTCTGCACTAGCTGCAGCCTCCGGATCTGAGACAAGGGTAGCCCTAAGTAGAGAGCGTTACAGTGGTCAAGACGTGAGGTGACCATTAATTTAGTCTTAATTTAGACAATTAAGTTTAGTCTTGCCCTTTGAAACAAAAAGAACAAGTATTTGTCCTTGTCCATGTGACAACCCTTCAGGAATCTGAAGAGTACAATCATGTCTTCTCTTCTCCAGTGCAAAGCTGCCCACTGGTTAAAATCATCCAAGTACCTTCCTTTTGAATAGAGAAGTTGGGTGGCTTGGGAGTTTCTGTGGCTCAGTGCCAGAGCATTGGCTTTACATGAAGAAGATCCCCAGGTCCAATTCCCAGCATCTCTAGATCTACCCAAGGCCTTGGAAATCTCCTGCCAATCAAGGTAGATAAAAACTACATAAGACCAGTAGTCTGAATATGATCAAGCCAGCTTCATATGCTTAGACACTGCTTGTCATGACACCTTACCAGTCCCCTACAAGCATTTACCCAACACCTAGGTGCTAGGTTACAACATCCTTTTCCGACCTTACATACTCAACCACATGGTTTATTTTGATCCTGCTGGGTTTGATAATATCATAAGGTGTTTCAATGTGTCAACTGGTATTTTATTAATGATTGAATTTTCATTATGTGTGTGTTTGAAATGTTGCTACCTGTTCTAGCAGGCTGAGAAGGGGCAAGAGAATTAAGAGTGTTGGGCTAGGACTGGGGAGCACCAGGTTCCAGTGCTTACCTGGTCAAGAAGTCACTAGCAGAGCAGTCCTAAGCAGAGTTATACCCTTCTAAATCCTTTGAAATCAGTGGGTTCCACTCTGTAGTTTTCCACTGTGGGTGACCTTGAGCCAGTCACATTTCTCAGTCTAACCAACCTCATGGTTGTTGTGAAGACAAAGTAGAGGAAGGAAGGCCCATAAAGCCTCTCTGAGCTCCTTCAAGGAAGACTGGGATAAACATGTACAGAGAGATCTCTTGTCCCCCTGCCCTGAAGATTGAATCAATAGAGAACCACGGCTCTAAACAGAGGAGCAAGGTACTGAAATTATGGCTCTCCCACCATATATCTCTTAATGGAGTTTTTTCCAGGTGACCAGAAAATAGTTCTATTGCCAATCTTTGAGAGCACTGAATTACATGTTATTTTTTTTAAAACATTGAGTTCCCCAGACCCAACTCCATTTCCTGACAAGTGAGCTGCTTTTTAAATGACCACAGGGACAGGCTGAGCTTCATTGGTAGCATCTTGCCCTTGGATCACCTTCTCCCTTGAGGCTGCCCTGGTACCTATTCTACAGTCTTTCAGATGGAAGATGAAAATATTTCTTTTTTACCCAGGAATTTAACTGAGGGGAGAACAAAATGGCTGCCACAAGGCAAGATCAATCACAAAACTTTGGGAGGTTGCAAGCCAAGCATCTGCTTCCAAATGAGCAGTACCGTCAGATACAAAGAACTGGCCTGAAGCACTTCCTGCTTCAGGGAGGTAGAGGAAAGCCAGGATCAGCTCTTTAATTTAGGTAAGGTTAGGTAAGGGATGCTGTTTGGTTTCAGTTTCTAAAGAAAAAGAAGGGTTCTCTCTAGGGTTGCCAAGTCTGGGTTGGAAAATACCTGGAGACTTTGGGGGTGGAGCCAGGAGAGGGCAGGGTTTGGGGAGCAGAGGGGCCTCAGCAGGGTACAATGCCATAGAGTCCACCCTTCAGAGCAGCCATTTTCTCCAGGGGAGCTGATCTCTGTCAGTTGGAGATCAGTTGTAAAAGTGGGAGATCCCCAGGCCCCACCTGGGGGCTGGCAGCCCTAGTTCTCTCCCTGGCAATAAGGAGAGGAACTAAGCTCAGAAATACAAGTAAGTTGGCACCTGTCAAGAGCACAGAGCTCTTACTTGTCTACCCAAGGTGGGTTCTGTTCTTTGCTAGTCAGTCAGAAGGCATTCCCAAAGCTTGTTTTCCCGCACTGCCATTTAAAACCCTTTGACTTTCACTCTCAATAATCATGGTGCTCTGAATTGGCTCACAGGGGATCACTGCTGTAAAGCTAGCAGTGCACCAGCCCACCTGTTAGTCATACTGCTCAACCCACCAGCTAAGACCTTCCTCACAAGCCCTGCTCTCTGTCCTCCCCCCGCCCCCCGGTCAGCAGAGGTGATGATGACCAGGTGCTGCCTAGAGGTGAGACTTTTCCAGCAGTGGCATGTTGCCTGTGGAATGCCCTTCTCTTTCAGGCTTGCCTGGCATCTATCCTACTCTAATTTAGGCACCAGGTCAAAACATAGCCTTCGAAGCTTCTCAGTGTTTTATGCTGTTTCTATGCTTTGGTTGGGTTTAATTGTGGGTTTAGTGGTAAATAACTGTTAGGGTTTTATGTTCTGACTGTTTTATTTTATAAGCTACCTTGAGCAGGTTCTACAGAGAGGTGGCATAGAAATTTTACTAAATAAATGGAAACCATTATTATTAATTTAATTTATGTGCCATCCTATCCCATGAGTGGGCTCAGGGCCACTAGTGGGGATAACATAAGAACATAGGCTAGACTACTGTAACGCTCTCTACATGGGGCTGCCTATGTCACAAATCCGGAGGCTGCAGCTGGTGCAGAATGCTGTGGCAAGGCTGTTGATGTGCCTCCCTAAACAGGAGCACATCCGCCCAGAGCTGGCGGCACTGCACTGGCTGCCTATAGCATACCGAATTTGCTTCAAGGTGCTGGTGCTTGCCTTTAAAGCCCTAAATGGCCTGGGTCTGACCTACCTGAGGGACCACCTTTCCCCATATGTACCCCAGAGAGCACTATAGTCTGGGGCCCAACACCGTCTGGTTACATCTGGCCCCAGAGAAGCCAGGCTCACTGCCACTAGGGGGAGAGCCTTTTCGGTGGCAGCCCCTTACTGGTGGATTGAGCTCCTGGAAGAGATAAGGGCCCTGCGGGACTTGATGCAGTTCCGCAGGGCCTGCAAGATGGAGCTCTTCCACCAGGTGTATGAATAGGGGCCACTGCCCTTCTTCTTCTCCCTCCATGTTATCAGGGGTCATTTCGAGCAGGAGCTTGGGGGAGCGCAGCTCCGGGAGTTGGTGCCAGCCCCTCCCGGCGGGGGAATGCCTGCTTGTGTCATGGCTGCAGCAAAATGATCCTGTCCCCTGAAGAGGTCCTTGTTCCTCCGACCAGCCTTCTGAAGGCTTCAGCCACCACTGAAGCTGTCCTCCCAGAATAGTGGCATTTCTGAGGCTTGGATTAGTAGCTGTCCCCTCTCTGCCAGCTCTCTCTCTGTCTCTCTCTTCTTTCTTTTTTGCCTTCTGACATACTTCCAGTGATGTCAGGGGGTGTGGCATATGCAAATATGTTATGCTAATGAACTGTGAATCTTTTATAATGTTTTAACTGTTTTAACTTTTATTGTATTTATGAATCTTGGTTTGGCCAAGTCGTGTTAGCCGCTCTGAGCCTGCAATAGTGGGGAGAGTGGCCTAGAAATTGAAAAAATAAATAAATAATAAATAAATAAGAGAAGCCAATGTTGGATCAGGCCAGTGGCCCACCCAGTCCAACACTCTGTCACACAGTGGCCAAAAACACCAGGTGCCATCAGGAGGTCCAGCAGTGGGGCCAGGACACTAGAAACCCTCCCACTGTTGCCCTCCCAAAGCACCAAGAATACAGAGCATCACTTGCCCCAGACTGAGAGTTCCTATCTATACTTTGTGGCTAATAGCCACTGATGGACTTCTGCTCCATATGTTTATCTAATTCCCTCTTGAAGCCGTCCATGCTTGTAGCTGCCACCCCCTCCTGTGGCAGTGAATTCCACATGTTAATCACTCTTTGGGTAAAGAAGTACTTCCTTTTATCCGTTCTAACCTTCTGCCCTAAGCAGCCAAAGATCAGACCTTTGTTGATGAAACAGAGTTCTTTATTTTCTTAGTACTGCATGACAGGTTCTCGAATGTTTGTTAGAGATGCCATATACACAACAGTCAGGGTTAATACACCCTCCAGTACAGTTTGAAACCCCGATATTCAACCAATCACAAAAAAGGAAAAAAGCGCGGTTAAGGATCCTTAGCCGTTTTACTTCCCACAGGAAAGGTGAAGTGTGAAAGTTATAAATTTTCCCCTCTTGAATTAGGCGCCACAGATGTGCCCCGTATATACATAACAAAGTGCCCTTTCAAGGACTTCTCACAGCGATAAGAAAGTTCCGTGTCTCCAAGGGCGGGGAGAGGAGGAATGCATGGGGGGAAGAGGCCATTTGGTCTCGGGTGACATGTCGGTGTTTGAGGTCGCCATTCTCCCGGATGAAACTGTTACATTGACCAGACCTTCACAAAACAATATAACTCAAGGCAATAAAGGGAAGGGAGGAAACCTGAGACAGCTTGCAAGAGATAGGAAGGAGTTACAATCACATCTGCACAGAGAAACTACACAATGCATAAAGAATACTTTGTTAGGATCTTAGGATCCTGACACTAACCCGACTGCTCAGCAGTTTCATGGAGTGCCCACGAGTTCTTATATTGTGAGAAAGGGAGAAAAGTACTTCTGTCTCTGCCTGCTCTATCCCGTGCATAATCTTATAAACCTCGATCATGTCACCCCTCAGCCATAGTTTCTTCAAGCTAAAGAGCCCCAAGCACTTCAATCTTTCTTCATAAGTAGATCAGTGGGGATTTTTAATTTTTAATTTATTTTTTATTTCAATTTATATCCCACCCTTTCTGTGAACGGGCGCAGGGCAGCTCACAACAATAAATATAAACAATCTAAATTAATACAATAAAATAATACAATAAAATCAGTTTAAAGTATTTAAAGTGGGCAGTGCAATACATTAAATTCCAGCTTCTACAGCCAGGAAAATTAGTGGGCCAATGCCAAACCATGATGGTCTCATGTAGCAGCAGTAGGGAGGCCAGCTAGTAGATGCCAGCTGCCACAGCCAAAGGCCGGGAAGAACAGTTCTGTTTTACAGGCCCTGCAAAACTGCAACAGGTCTTGCAGGGCCCTGATTTCAATTGAGAGCCTGTTCCACCAGGATGGGGCCAGGATCAAGAAGGCCCTGGCCCTGGTTGAGGCTATACAGGCATCTTTTGGGCTGGGGACAACCAGCAGATGGCTGTTTGCAAAGTGCAAGGCGCAAGGGGCACATGTGGGGAGAGGCTCTCCCATAGATATGTCAGTCCCAGGCTGCATAAGGTTTTAAAGGTCAACACCAACACCTTGAAGTGGATCCAGTACTCAATTGGTAGCCAGTGCAATTTGAAGAGACGCTGCAGTCAGCACAGACGTTGCACAGACGTCGTAGTCAGCAGGTGCACCGCCACATTTTGCACCAGCTGGAGTTTCTGGATCAGCCTCAAGGATAAACCCATGTAGAATGAGTTAAAGTAATCAAACCTGGAAGTGACCATTGTATGGGTTACTGTAGCCAAGTCCTGGGGAGAGAGGAAGGGAGCCAGCTGCCTGATCTGCTGCAGATGGTAAAAGGCAGACCTGGTAGCTGCAGCAATCTGGGCTTCCATGGAAAGTGAGGCATCAAGATCACCCCCAGGCTCCTCACCTTTTGGGTTGGCATTCTGTATATGTTCTGTGTAAATAAGAAGAAGAGAAGAAGAAGAGAAGAGATTGGATTTATACCCCGCCCTTCACTCCCCAAGCGAGTCTCAGAGTGGCTTACAAACCCCTTTCCCTCCCCACAACAGACATCCTGTGAGGTAGGTGGGGCTGAGAGAGCTCTTTCCCAAGCTGTCCTTGAGGGAACAGCTGGTACAGAGCTATGGCTTGCCCAAGGTCATCCAGCCAGGTGCAAGTGGAGGAGTGGGGAATCAAACCCGGTTCTCCCAGATTAGAGTCCATGCATTTAACCACTACACCAAACTGGCATTTAATATTATCACACTATTAATACTACCAAATAGGGTTGCCAGGTCCCCCCTGGCCACCAGCGGGGGATGGGGGGTAGGGTTGCCAGATCCAGATTGGAAAACTCCTAGTGATGGGGGGGGTGTGTGTGGAACCTGGGGAGGGCAGGGACCTCAGTGGGGTACAATGCCATAGAGCCTACCCTCCAAAGCATCCATTTTCTCCAGGAGAACTGATCTCTATAGCCTGGAGATGAGCTGGAATCCCCAGGTCCCACCTGAAGGCCAGCATCCCCACAATCATACTATAATACTATTAATATGCATTTAATACTATCATAACAATATGTACAACTAAACTTTCCCAGCCAGTAAATCCCATTTAGTCAAGTTTATTGTACAAAAAGGAAATAAACTCTTGTAGCATTATTTGCCTTAAATGATACATGTGATGTGCGTCAAGTTGAGGGTCCCCTGATCTGACATGCAATCATACATGTGTCAGCCACAGGGCGCCCTGATTACTCCTTTATCAGGCAAAAATGGTGCAGAAGGAAAACCTAGAGGCTCTCCTCCTTTCTCACAACCTCTGCAAGCAACAGGTGCCTGCCAAAGGTATGTGTGACAGCAAAGCCAGGTTGGTACACCACCAAGTTCATTTGCATCACATGTATCATTTCAGAGATTCTCTCTTCTCAGCTTTTGCTCCTCTCTGCAGAACCAATACTGGATTTTTAAATATTGCTTTGTTTAATTAAAGCAACAACAACAACAGGGATATGTTGGAAGTTGAATTATGTTTTTTTTTTCAGTGATGAATTTTATGCCCCAGCTCCTCTTCTTGGGGGTGCACCTGTACCCCCCTGCACTCCTGTTATTTATGGCCCTGGGAATAGCCTGGTATCAGGAAAGTCTTTTAAAAAAAAGAAGGGTGGGAGACTGAGATCACAGCAGTACTGGGATAGGGTACTTCATTAATGTTCAACCAGAGGGGTAGTGGTCTTGCTGTTGCACATGGTTCTGAGCAGGCCTCAAGACCTGGTGAGACATGTAGAGGTTGTTACACCAATTGGGAACAGTGAGCACAATGCTACATTCAGCATTTGGGTCAATGGAAACTCCAAAATTGTAACATCACCGATCAGCTAGAGGGTGCTTTAAATCTAGCAGGGCGGGGGTGTTGCAGGCCACACACTTGGCTCACAAAAAGACCCTATAAAGTATCTTTTGTGAGCGGGGGGGGGGGGGGGGGGATGGTGCATGGGGCTGATTTCCCCCAGCCTCGCACACCATTACCTCCTCCCCACTTGCAAAAAGACCCTTTAAAGTGTCTTTTTGCGAGCCAAGAGTGCAGCCCACGACTGCCCCTCTCCGTCCCACTAAATTTAAAGGGCCCTCCAGCTGATTGGTGGACCACATGGTCCTCACCAATCAGCCGAAGTCCTTTAAATCTGGCAGGAGGAGAGGGAGAAGGGTGGCCGGGCAGGTGGTCACAGTTGGGGGTGGGACTTGGGTGGCCCTGCCCACCCCCTAACAACCCCCAAATTCCCCTGCTGGAGCCCCCCAAATCCCCCTGCTGGAGCGAGGAGGGGATCTGGTAGCCCTAGCCACACTACGCTTTGCAGAATGTATTTTAATTTATTCTATTTGGCTTTAAACTGCTTTTCCAATCTCCTTTTACTGGGTCACAGCTCCATTAAACTTTTTAAAAACTTGCTGGCTGAGAGTGCCTGGCTTTGAGTGGTTCCTCCGAAGAAGCAAAAGATATTGCGATGCTGAGCTCAGCTGTGCATGATAGGAACAGAGGAGGAATTATCCTCCCCCAGCTTATTTTAATTGTCTTTGGCTTTGAACTAGTGTTACCATTCCCCAGTCTGCTTTTGTGGGCTTCTTACCGCCACCAGCCAGGTAGCCAGTGGGAGAAAATCCCCCCCCTCAAACAACGTGCTGATGTCACCCGGAAGTGATAAAGGCACATTGGTGATGTTGGGTGTGTGTGTGTGAGACACTGTGGTGTTTGGGCAAAACTCTATGGTTTGAGGACCATTTTACCATAGAGTTTTGCCCAAAACCCAGAGTATCGCCCCGGTGTGCCTATGTAATTTCTGGTGATGTCAGCATGTCGGGGGTGACACTTCCAGCTCCTGGAGTATCTCTTCCATCCCCCTGCTGGCTTCTCGAAGAGACCTGGCAACCCTACTTTGAACTGCTTTCTCTCTTCTTATTGGGTTGCAGTTCTGAGAACGGCTGAGAGTGGCTGGTCTTGAGTAGTTCTTTTTCCTCTGAAGACATGGATAGGAGTGGATAAGGGATCTTCCTGCTCACATCCAGTTAGTTTTCTATTATTATTTACCATTGCTTTATTTGTTCTATCAATTTTATTAGCTTCTTCAGTTTATTTGCCATAATGCATACTTGCAGGTGCTGGCTGTGATGAAGCCAGACTAGGCACTTGCCATAAACAGAAAGCAGCTGCTAAGAGGCTTCCTGAACAAGACAGTCATGTCCACTGGACTGGATTCCTTCACAGAATTTGGGACTGTTTTTCAGTATTTGAAGGATTTTCCTGCCACTCCACATGTTTCTCATTACCATAACAGCCATTTGTGAAAAACCTTTTTAACCAGTATATACGTTATCTTCTTTGATTTACCATCTGACTGGCCTTTCTGGCTAATTGCTAATTACCTGCACAAAACACTCTTTATTCCAGGGTCAAGGGGCCAGGTAATGGTGGGAAACTGAATCTAATCCATTCAGAGACCATTCACTACCTATGTTAACAGACAGCATGGTGTAGTGGTCAGAGTGCAGAACGAGAATTTGGGAGAACCAGGTCACTCTGCCACAGAAGTTCACTGGCTGGCCTTGGGCCAGTCACACTCTCTCACTTAAGCTACCTCACAGAACTGTTCTTCTGTGGAGAAAATACTATTTATTTATTTAAATACTCATATCCCATTTTTCTCACTAGCGATCTGGCTACTGCATTAGTTTGCTCTGGAGCTATCCTTCCTGAGCTGAGACAAAAGTGTGTGAGCCGGAGGCTAAGAAACTGTGAGTTAGCTCACACAAACTCAGCTTAGAGGGAACACTGCCTGTGACAGGCAGCGTTTTTCCAAGTTGTTTTGAAGCAGCTGTGGGGAAGAGAAAGCTGTATGTATGTGAAAAGGCATAAATTCCACATAACATCCTCAACTGAGAGCCAAATTTTAAACTCCTATTTACGCTATGCTGCAAATAAACTATTAGTAGCTGTGGAAGAAAAAATAAGGCAGAAGGAAAATGCCTTTTCCTCTTCAACAGTTTAGGGGGGTGGGTGGGTGACAGTTTTTAATTAGCAAAGCCACTTGGGGAGGGGGATAAGAATTAAACTTGTGTGTTTGTTGCGGTTAAAGTATCAGGCTAGGATCTAGATGACCAGGGTTCAAATCCCCTCCACTGCACTGAAAGCTGCTGGGTGACTTTGTGTCAATCACTCTTTCTCACCCTAGTCTACCTCACAGGTATATTTGAGGATAAAATGGATAAAAGGAGAACCATGGATACTCTGAACTCCTTTGAGGAAGGGTAATAGACAGATTAAACTCCATCTCCCGCCTGCACACTGCACCCATCCAAATTGGTGGGATGGTAGGAGTCTTATTTCCCTTTCAATAAATTCAGGGCCTTAAGAAGAAATGTAACAGCCTAACCCAGCCTGGTGCACCAAATACTGAAATATAATAAAATTATTCTCTATTTCCCAGTACGTGTAGACTACTCTACTCTGTTGAATCTGGTTTATGGAATGAATATAATTTTATTGTGGTCCATGACCAGATACAAATTCACACAGCAAATCCATTTTTAAGTATGATGGTACAGATGTTAAAACACTCCAACTGGATGAACAGATACAGAATTATAACAGAATAGCTAAGTAAAATACATATAAAAGGTTATTGAAATAAATAAGATACATGTGAAAGTTAATAAAATAACATCATAGAACCATTTAATTATAAACCTAAGAGTTAAAAACAGGCACTATTTAAACAAATTCTAATAAAACCTAAATCGGAACTCAGAACTCAGAAACAGAACTAAAATTTATTATGTATTCTAATCACCTGAACACAGAATTTGGCTGTTGCTTTAGTAATAGCTGGTTTTTCATCTGCTAATAGTTTATCTACACAACAGCGGATCTATCAACAAGGGACAGAAATGTTGCGTTGTGTATTTCTTTGTAAAATGAGAAGCAATAAACCCCATGTTCTATTGTTTCCACCTCGGCTAGAAGGCAAGGGCAGGTCCTCTCAGTCTTCTTATATCTTCCTTCCAAAAGCCTGGATGGCATGGAGTCACATCTGGCCAGTGTAAAAGCCCTCCTACAAGGGGGGAAATCTAAAGTTTTAAAATATTTGGCCATTGTCATGATGTATCTCATTTCCTGAGAGACCTTGAAGTTGGGAGACTTAGTTGAATCTTGGTGGCATTCTGTGTCACAGATCCTTTGCTTAACCAAAGATTTAGCCTGATCATAGGACTATAACAAAAGAGTGCCAGATTGAAGACCCATTTTTTCAAGGCCTTCCTCAACTATGTGTAACCATCTTAGTTGGTAAGAATCTTGCAGTACAAGGGGGCGAGGGCCTTTTGGGATCATATATATCTAGGGTTGCCATCCTCCAGGTGGGGCCTGGGGATCTCCTGCTTTTACAACTGATCTCCAGCTGACAGACATCAGCTCCCCTGGAGAAAATGGCTGCTTTGAAGGGTGGACTCTATGGCACTGTACCATGCTGAGGCCCCTACCCTCCCCAAACCCCACCTTCTCCTGGCTCCACCCCCCAAAGTCCCCAGGTATTTTTCTTTTCTTTTTTTGCAATAAATTTTATTATTTTCTAACACTATTGCATATTTTTCTTATACAGACCTTTTTTCAATATTATATCCATTTTTTGTTCTATTGTATAATCTTGTTATCATCTTGTAATGGTGGTTTCCCACCACATCTGAAGCATTTAACATTTTCAATTTTAACCATTCTTTATATGCATATATATATATATTTTTACTCTCCTGGTAACGACGTAAACAACCTTATAAAACTATCCATCATATAAATTCTTATTTTCTTATACACTTCTAAAAATATCCTTATTTTCTAACTGCCATTTATACATTCAAATATCTCTTTTTAATATTATGTCCAAGTATAAATGTAATTTTTCATATCCCAATATTGTTCAACATATTCTTTCAAATCTTTCCAATCTTCTAAGAAAGTCTCTGAGTACAGATTATTCAATTTTCTCGTCCATTTGTCCATTTCAGCCATATACAACAATTTTTTCAACCACTCCCACACCTCCGGTATTTTTTCACCTTTCCAGTTCTGCGCATATACCATTCTTGCCGTTGTAATCATATACCATATTAGTGTCCTTTTTTAACATTTATCTCTTCTAATTTAAGTCCAAGCAGTAACAATTCCGGCAATTTCTTAAATGTACATTTCAAATTTTTTTCCATTTCTGTATGTATCATAGACCAGTAGGTCTTAGCTTTATCACAAGTCCACCACATATGGTAAAAAGAACCTTCTTTTTTTTTTCATTTCCAACATTTGTTTGACATACTTTGATTAATATTTGCAATTTTTTTTGGCGTCATATACCATCTATACAACATTTTAAAACAATTTTCTTTTAAGTTATAACACGTAGAGATACTCATAGCATTTTTCCATAGAAATTCCCAAGATGACATTTCAATATCTTTGTTAAAATTTATCGCCCATTTTACGATTTGTTCTTTAACCATTTCATCTGCATTAAACCATTTTAGCAAAATTTTATACATTTTGGAAATCATTTTTTCCCCTCCTTCTTCCCAAATTTGCTCAATTTCATTATTTTTTTCTCTAAAACCAGTTTTTTAATCATTCTTATAGAGATCATACAGTTGTCTATACCTCAACCAACCATAATCAAAGTCTATCAAATGTTGTTCTTTCAATACAAATTCTTTACCTTGTCTTATTAATAAGTCTTTATATTTCAGCCAGTCCTGTCCCTTAAAGTACGATGATGGGTTTTACACTTCTGCTGGTACTATCCACATAGGTATTTCTTCTAAGAAAAAGTTCTTATATCTGTCAGAATCTGCTAATTCAGACATAGTATTTTCCTAGTTCTTACAGTTGTGCCTTGTTAATTCCCTCTTGTCATATCTCATTATTATGTATGTCTTTTCTGTTGCCTTGTATGTATGCTTGTAGTTGCCATATTGTAGTGCCTGACCAGGCCTAGGTTTTTGTAACTGTTAAAGCGGGAGGGTGACACCTGCACTGTATGGGAACAATGGGCCTCTCACACCATTTGCCTCCGCATTCCATCGACCCCGGCTGGGACATCAAGGGAGGATGCGTCTCATCTCTTATCACATGCAAAAGCCTTGAGGCCATGGATTGTTATGTGAACTGGTAACATCTGAAGGGTCTGGTTGGGAAGGAAATTTACTGCTTAACACCTCACTTTCTTTCCTGTGGGAACCAAACGGTCAGAGCCCCGTTTTGCCTGCCGTTTTTCTCCTATAGTGATTGGCTAACTATGGGTAATTCAAACTCCTTGGAAAGGTATAATAGACCTTCCTGTATTATCTGTCTCATCTCTGACAATAATCCGAGAAGCTGTACTAATGTAGAGATTGGAAATAAAGAACTCTGGTTTACCAACCAAGATCTGATCCTTGACTACTTTGCGCAGAACTCTCACAGATTGTCAGAGATCTGTGACTGGGACTTAGCCGTTCCTGACCATGTCGGACGACGGCACGGTTCCCATCCCTACTACCCCCGAAGATACACCGACCACCCCGGTGGACCAGGGGCCCGGTGGTGGAGGCGGCGGAGGGGAGCCCGAAGTACCGGTGACTACGATTCAGGGGGCTCACTACATCCCGCGCCTACCTCTTCAGAGCGTGACCCCGAAGTACGCCTGGAGTCAGTTCGGTCGTGGGACCGTAGATTCCTGGGTGCATGATCAGAAAGGGGCACGGGTTTCGTTCCTGGGAGATCAACTCGACCGTGGGAGGCCGAGCTACCTGGGAGAAGACCGCGAGCCGATCTACGGAGGAGATCCGCGTCGCCCGTCCATGGAAGGAGAGAGGACCGGACCGTATGGGCCCGATCCGTACCGGGAAGACCAGATGCAGTCCCTCGACCGGATGATGGGAGATTTGCGGTTCCAGCTTACCACCGAGCTGCGAGAGCTGGCCCTCGATCTCCAGTATCAGTTTCAGGATGCCATGAGGGCTATGCAAGAGGCCCTACCAGCCCCCGCGACAGGAGTCCAGCAGCTGGCGGCGCCTCCAGGAGGAGTTCCGGCTCAAGCGCCGCCACCCGTGCAGCCGAGGCCGCCGCAGCAAGCTCCCCCGGTCGTCCCTCAGCAGGTGCCGGCCCCCATCCCCGCACCCGTCCTGGCGCCAGCAGGGCCGATCGTTCGCCCGGCCCCCGCCGACCCGTTGACGGCTACTTTCGATGGGGACCCAGAGAAGTTGCGGTTTTTCCTGCTGGAGATCGAGCGGTTCCTAGACAGCTGGGGGCATCTCTACCCCACCGAGAGGGAGCGGATTGGCTACATAGGGTCCAAGCTGAAGGACACCGCCAGCGATTGGTATGTGAGCCTGCACGATGCCCCCGGCCCTGAGCTGCGTTCGCTGAACAACTTCATGTGGGCCCTCCGACACCAATACGAAGATCCCCTGGGGGAAGAAAAAGCCCGGAACCAACTACGGAAGCTGACCCAGGGGAGGTCCATGGTGAGGGACTACACCGACAAGTTCCGGCGCATCGCAGCCAAGATCCGCGGCTGGCCCCAAGACCTCTTTATAGAAAAATACCGAGAGGGTCTCAACCCCGAGGTGTACGAGGCCGTCTTGCTAGGGGGTCGGCCGGGGACGTTGGCCACCTGGATGAGGGCAGCCGCAGATGTGGAAGAGCGCTTCACCCTCATCAAAATGGGAACGTCAGCTACAGCTGCAGGAAAGGCGATGCCGAGGGCGAAACTGAAGCCCAACGTGCAAGATATCCGAGATGCCCGCTTTAGACAGGGGCTTTGCATGAGATGTGGGGAGAGCGGCCACTTCGCCTCGGCGTGCCCCAGAGGAGGAGGAAAGGGCCCGAAGACCTCTACCCCGGTGGCCGGGAGCACTCCCAGCAGAGGAAAACCCCCGTTCAAACCCCGAGCGCTGCAGCTGGAAGGAGCAGCGAGCGAGCAAGGGGAGCTGGAACTGACGGAAGCGCAGATGTCGGGAAACTCCAACGGCCTGCAGTGAGCGGCGCAGAACTGCAGGTCCCCTGCCAAGACGTGCCATCTCCGGTGAGCATCCCTGGCCCATTGTTATATATGGTAGTGACTGTAATGACCCCGGGGACGGGAACCCACGTCCGGGTCCGTGCCCTAATTGACTCTGGGTGTGCTCGGGACTTAATTAGCCCTTTAGTGGTGGAAGGGTTGGGACCGAAAGTCACCCCGTTGAGCGAGCCGCTCAAGTTCACGCAAATGGACGGCTCGGAGATGAAAGAAGCGTGCGTGGCTGAGACTGAGGGTTTGATTGTGGGAACGGGGGAGCATTGGGAGAAGCGAGCTTTTGTCATCACCCCTAATACCCAATTCCCTATGGTTTTGGGGAGTCCCTGGCTGAGCTCGCACGACCCTTACATCAAGTGGAGTGAGGGAAAAATCTCCTGGGTGGACGACAAGTGCCAGACTCACAAGTGGGACCCAGAGTGGGGACCGGGACCACCACTACCCCTCCGGACGGCCGCCCTCGCCCTCGCACCCTCCGACGTCCCTAGGGAGTATAGGGATCTGATGGAGGTATTCAGCGAGACCGAGGCAGACGAGCTGCCCCCCCACAGACTGTCAGACTGTGCCATAGAACTGATCCCGGGCGAGAAACTTCCCAAAGGAAAGCTTTACTCCATGAGCCCTCTAGAGCGGGAGGAGCTAAGGAAGTTCCTAGACAAGAACTTGGAGCGCGGGTTCATCCGCCCTGCTAAATCCCCCTTCGCTGCCCCCATTTTGTTCTGAAAAAAGAAAGACGGGGGCTTACGCTTATGCACAGACTACAGAGGATTGAATGCAGTCTCCGCTTCTAACGCCTACCCCCTCCCCTTAATAAAAGACTTGCTAACGGAGGCGGCCAAGGGAAGTGTTCACTAAGCTGGATCTCCGAGACGCTTATTTCCGGGTGCGCATAAGGGAGGGGGATGAATTCAAGACTGCATTCAACACACCCTTGGGACAGTTTGAATACCTGGTGATGCCGTTCGGTTTGAGTGGCGCTCCGGGGGTCTTTATGAGCTTGATCAATGAAGTGTTGCACAAGCATTTATTCAAGGGGGTGTTATGTTACTTAGATGATATCTTGATCTACTCTACTGATAAGAAAGAGCACGTGAAACTGGTCCGGGAAGTCCTTTCTACCCTGTTGAAAAACCAGCTGTATGCCAAGCTGTCTAAATGCGAGTTCAATCGCGAGTCTGTGGACTTCCTGGGATACCGCATATCGCAGAGGGGCTTAGAGATGGATCCTGCGAAAGTGGAGGCGGTGGTCCAGTGGGAAGCCCCCCGAACGAGGAAGCAGCTCCAAAGCCTATTAGGATTTTGTAACTTCTACCGAACCTTCATAAAAGATTTTGCCACAGTCACCCTTCCCCTGACAGACTTGCTAAAAACTAAGGGGAGGGGTTCGGAGGCGGGGAAGCCTGGGGAGAGAATTGCCTGGAATGGGGACTGCCAGAAGGCGTTCGAAACCCTCAAAACCCTTTTTACCTCTGAGCCCATTTTGGCTCACCCGGACGGGGGGGCCATTTTGCAGAAGGGATCAGACGGAGAATTGCACCCCCTCGCGTATATTTCCAAAAAATTTAATGAAACAGAAAGAAATTGGTCAGTTTGGGACAAGGAAGCCGTGGCTATCCGGCTCGCTCTCACTACCTGGCGGCATTGGCTAGAGGGGGCGCAAACCCCGTTTGAGATTTGGACTGATCATAAAAATCTTGAAGCGTTGCGCACTCAGAGATCTCTGAATGCGAAACAACTCCGGTGGGCTGATTTTTTCTCAAAATTTAACTTTGTGCTGAAACATTTTCCTGGAAAGGCCAATTCCTTAGCAGACGCACTCTCCCGATTGCCCCAACACGAGAGCATAAAAGAAGAAGTGTTCGACTCCATGTTTTCCCCCCAGCAGCTGTGAGGGGCGGTAACCACCAGGAGCCAAAGCAAACGAGCGAAAGTGGAAGTGGAGTCGTGTGATTGGGGAGGGGAATACTCGCCCGAGGAAATTGAGGAGTTAGAAACTGTGACTGAATGCTCCCTGGGTGAAAATCAGTGTTGGTACCATGGAGACAAATTGGTGGTGCCTAGAAGTAAGCGGAAGGACATTTTATTAGCCTGCCACTCCTCCAAACTAGCTGGACACTTTGGGTTCCTGAAAACGCTCAACTTAATTCAACATCAGTTTTGGTGGCCGCGCATGCGCCGAGATGTCTCAGATTTCGTCTCTGCTTGTCAGACCTGTTTGATGTGTAAAAAGAGGGGGGGGGAGTCCCGGGGCTCCTGCACCCCCTACCTACTCCTTCTCGCCCTTGGGAAGCGATAGCCATGGACTTTATTACTAACTTACCACCCTCGAAGGGGAAAACGGTAATCTGGGTAGTGGTAGACACGTTCTCTAAGCAAGCTCATTTCACCCCTTTCAAACAACTGCCAACGGCAAAGGGGATGGCTAAGGCTTTCTTCAACCAGGTGATTAAATTACATGCTTTTCCCAAGCGGGTGGTATCCGATAGGGGTAGCCAATTCGTTGCCAACTTCTGGCGGGAGCTTTTAAAGCTTATGGACATAGAGCCTGCTCTAAGTTCGGGTTACCACCCAGAAACTGATGGACAGTCCGAACGAACTAATCAGATCCTGGAGCAATTCTTGCGGTGCTACACCAACTACCACCAGGACAATTGGGTGGACTTACTGCCATTTGCAGAATATAGTTATAATAATGCGGTGCACTCCTCGACCGGCGTCTCCCCTTTCATGGCCGTGGGAGGTTTCGAGGGGAAGCCTCTGCCCACGATTGAAAACGCTTCTGATGCTTCTCCCACGGATTTTAAACGGTGGTGGGCGACCTTACAAGAATCGTGGCCTCTGATAGCTAAGACTTTAGACCAAGCCAAAGCGGACTACAAAAAATATGCGGATCGTGGTCGAGCTGTGGGTTGGGATCTCCAACCTGGGGACTCTGTCTATCTTTCCACAAAAAACATACACGGCTTGCAACCTAGCAGGAAATTGGGATGGAAATACGTAGGCCCATATAAGGTGTTGCGTAAAATTTCGGATGTGTCTTTTGAACTAGAACTGCCTAAGTCACTGAGTTCTGTGCACCCTGTTTTTCATTTCAGCCTGCTGAAGAAGGATCCTGGGCCGAATGCGTGGCATCCAGTTCCTCCGGTACCTCCTCCACTGATGAAGGGGGAGGCACCCCATTTTGAAATATCTGATATTCTTGATTCTAAAATGCACAGGGGCCGCTTATATTATCTAGTTAGATGGCTTGATTTTGGCCCGGAGCACAATGAGTGGGTTCGTTCTGAACATGTGCATGCTCCTAAATTAGTTAGAGCTTTTCATAAAAAATCTCCTGACAAGCCCGGGTAGAGGTGTTTATCGAGGGGCCAGTGTGTCAGAATCTGCTAATTCAGACATAGTATTTTCCTAGTTCTTACAGTTGTGCCTTGTTAATTCCCTCTTGTCATATCTCATTATTATGTATGTCTGGTAACATCTGAAGGGTCTGGTTGGGAAGGAAATTTACTGCTTAACACCTCACTTTCTTTCCTATGGGAACCAAACGGTCAGAGCCCCGTTTTGCCCGCCGTTTTTCTTCTATAGTGATTGGCTACCTATGGGTAATTCAAACTCCTTGGAAAGGTATAATAGACCTTCCTGTATTATCTGTCTCATCTCTGACAATAATCCGAGAAGCTGTACTAATGTAGAGATTGGAAATAAAGAACTCTGGTTTACCAACCAAGATCTGATCCTTGACTACTTTGCGCAGAACGTCTCAAATAATGGTGTTTAAATATATTGTCCATTGTTGTTTTGCCATAGTATAGATAAGCATGCCAACCAAACCTGCAATCATGACCCTCTAGGGCTAATAGTTTTCTATCTTGTAGCGTAACCCATGTCCCTATCCAGGTCAAACATACCGCATCATGATATAACCTTAAGTTTGGCAACTGAAAGCCCCCTCTTTCTTTGGCATCACACATTATTTTCATCTTAATCCTTGGCTTCCCCCCCCCCCCCATACAAACTTGGAAAGTTCTTTCTGCCAATACTTAAATGCTTTTACGTCTTTCACAATCGGAATAGTCTGAAATAAAAACATTAATCGTGGTAATACATTCATTTTAACTGTAGCAATCCTTCCCAACAATGACAAATTTAATACATTCCATTTTTTAATATCTTGCATAATTTGCAGCCATAGCTTTTCGTAGTTATTTTTATAGAGATCAATATTTTTCATTGTTAATTCAACACCTAAGTATTTTGTCTTTTTTACCACCTCACATTTTATAAGTTCCTGTAGTTCAACCTGTTTTTTATTTGACATATTTTTACACATCACTTTAGATTTGTTATTATTTAAATAAAAACCAGCCAAGTCACCAAACTCTTTCACTCTTTGCAACAAATATGGTAATGTAGTCATAGGTTCCTCTACTATAAACATCACGTTGTCAGCAAAGGCTCTATATTTAAAGGAAAAACCTTTTGATGTCAGGCCTTTAATTTCTTTGTCTTCTTTTAAGTTCAGCAGTAAAACTTCTAGTATCCAAATGAATAACAATGGTGAGAGCGGGCATCCTTGTCTTGTTCCTTTTTCAATCTTGAAACAATCCATTTTTTCAGTATTGATTATAAGAGAAGATTTCTGTTCTTTATAGATTGACTTAATCAGGTTTAATATATAATCTCCAATCTGGAGTTGTTCAAATACCTCAAACATAAAATCCCAATTTAGATTATCAAACGCCTTCTCCGCATCTAAGAAAAAAAAGCCCACTTCCCTCTCTGGGTGTTTGTCATAGTATTCTATCGCATCAACCACTGCTCTTAGGTTGTCCCTTATTTGACGGTTAGGTAAAAACCCTGCTTGTTCTATTTGTATAGTCTCCATAAGGTGTTCTTTTAACCTTTCTGCTATAATCTTAGCACAAATTTTGTAGTCATTATTTAGCAGAGAGATTGGTTTATAGTTCTTTACATTTGTTAAGTCCTGACCTTCTTTTGGGATAAGCGAAATAGTTGCTTCTTTCCAGGTTTCTGGGACCTCACCTGTAACTCCAATATCGTTCATTAATAATAACAGTACTGGTGAGATCGACTCTTGCAATGATTTATAAAACTTCACCGTAAATCCATCCGGACCCGGAGCTTTACCTAATTTTGATTCTTCTATTGCCTTTTTAATTTCTTGTATTGATATAGGGTTATTCAACAGTTCTTTAATTTTTTCTGTTTGTTTTGGAAGCTTTAATGTTTGTAAATATTCTTTGATCCCTCTTCGGTCTATTTTCTCCTTCTGAAAAAGTTTTGCATAGTATTTAAAAAATTCCCTCATTATTCCTTTGTTGTCTATTATCTCTGTATTATCTCGTATCACTTTTGTGATAAATTTATTTTCACGTCTTTTCTTTAACTGCCATGCCAAATATTTTCCAGGTTTATTTGCGCCTTCAAATGACTTTTGTTGAAGTTTTTTTAAGTTCCAATAAATCTCCTGGTTCAAAATAACTTTTATTTGGTCTTGTAACATCCAGATCTCCCTTTGAAGTTTCTTTTTCCCTGGTCTTTTCTTCAATTCATTTTCCTTTATTTTAATGGCTTGCATAATATTATCATATTGTTCTTTTTTCTTTTTATTTTCCTTGTTATTTAACGATATCAGTAGTCCTCTCATCACTGCTTTGTATGCATCCCATACAATTTGAAGTTTGGTCCCTTTTTGCATATTTGCTTGAAAGTATAAATTGGTCTCTTCTTGCAGCTTTTTTATTATCTCTTGATTATCCAGCAAGTCCTCATTTAGACTCCATCTCCCCTGTCTTCTTGAATGTCCAGAGGTCCATATGCTGGGATTATGATCCGAAATTATTTTAGGAAGAATTTCTATTCTTTTTGTCATCAACGCTAGATTAGTTGTCATCCAAATCATGTCAATTCTTGAATGTGAGTCATGCCTGTTAGAGTAAAAAGTAAAGTCTTTTCCTTGTGGATTTACTTTCCTCCAAACATCTAACCGTTCTTGTTTTATCAACTTGAAAAAGATCTTAGGTAGTTTTCCCAATGCTTCATCCTTACTCTTTGATCGTCTATCCATCTTATTATTAACAGTTCCATTAAAATCCCCTGCCATGATAGTTTGGTCGTAGTTTACATTGTCAAGTTCAGCCTGTAAGTCTTTAAAAAAAATTTCTTTCGCTCCATTGGGTGCATAAATGTTTACAATTAAGGTTTTCCTTCCTTATACAGAAATTTCAATAGCCAAATATCTTCCTTCTTTATCTTTAAATATTTCTTTAGGTTCCAGTTCTTTTTTCACATATGTTACAACACCATTTTTTTTATTACCTGCCAATGAAAAAAATTCTTCCCCCAGTTTTTTCCTAATTATATATTTGTGGTCTTGCTTCTTAAGATGTGCCTCTTGTATACAAATCACGTTACATTTTTGTTTTTCCAGCCAATGTCCTACCATTCTACGTTTCTGGGGTGAATTAAGTCCATTTACATTCCATGAAAGTAATTTGTAATCCATCATGATATAACGTTAAATATCTCCAAACTCTTCCTTATGTTCTGCAATAAATGCATGCATTTCTCCTAAACTCTTAATCACCACTCTGGTACTTTCGTAGTTAAAACTTAATCCTTGTGGTATTTCCCAACGAAATCTCATTTTTTTCTCCTTCAGTTTGTCAATCAGGCGCTTAAATTTTTTTCTGTCTTGGAGTATGGCTCTAGGAAGCTCTTTCATCACAATTATTTTTTCCCATCCATTTCAAAAGTATCTGTAAAACATTTCTTGTAGATTTGTTCTTTAATTCTCTTCATTGTAAATTGGACTACTGCGTCTCTTGGTACATTTTTGTCTCTTGCGTATGCTGAATTAACTCTATAAACAAGGTCCATATGGTCTTTAATGGTCTCCTCTTCTTCTTGTAGAAATTCCGCTAGTGCCTCTTGCATTCTTGTAAAAATATCCTCACTTAGACTTTCATCAATCCCTCTGAATCTCAGATAAGTTTGCATATCTTTGTAATGCATCATTTGTTCCATACTATCGTTGTCCTTTGTCACTTTCTGAATATTTTCTTCCAGCACTTTTACTTTGTTCTCCATTTCTTGTGTTCTTGTTGTTAAACTTTGCAGCTCTGTTTTTATATCTGTAAAATTCTTGTCCACTTGTGCAGCCATGCCATTTATTTTAATGTTCACTTCTCCAATAGCACCTAACATTTTGGTATTCACCTCTCCAATTGCATCTAACATTTTCTTTTCCATTGTCTCCATAACAGCCATTAATTCTTTTTCTTTTTTTGCAGCCATTGTAGGAGAGGACCATGTAGCCGCTCTTGATCTCAGTCCGCAGTCCGTCTTGCCGCTTTAAAAAAGATCGATTTTTCTTGTTCTTCAAATTAAACAACAATTATTGCATTCACAAGTACTGGTCATGCCAAGTCAAACAATGTTAGTTTCGCCGCTCTACGTTATGTAGTTTTTAAAATATTAATGTTTAAAGTTTTTGTTAATCCAAAATGGCGGGCACAACTTCTCTATGGTTTAGGTCAAAGGTTACTGTCTTTTCCACTTTGCTTCTGGCTTGCCGTAGTCCTTCTCAGTTCCGTCTTCTTTTTTCCGCTTGTCTGCTCTCCAAAACGTCACTTCCTGTTGTAGTCCATCCAGTCTAGTCTCACTGCTATGGTTCTCAGTCCTCCTCTGTCCCTTCTTCCTTTTCCCACTTGTCTGCTCTCAAAATCGTCACTTCCTGATATAATCCACACAGCCTGGTCTCGCGATGATTAGACTCCCTCCTTCCAACTTTTCTTAACCGCAGGAATGTTAAACAACGTTGTTTTTAAGCAATTTAAGTCAAAATCTGGCTTTTTAGCGCTCCAAAACTGCACTCAGCCAACTCTCCAGTACTTTACAGCTTCACCCGTTCGTCTTCCCAGTTTTAGAAACGCAGCGATGGTAAGCCAAAAGTTTTTTTCGTTACCTTTTGTTGATACTTCACTTCAGATGTGGTCTCACAGTTTAAACTTTGTCTTCTTTACTAAGAAATCAGGGGGATGGCGATTTTAAGCTGAATGAATCAGCCCGGCTCGGCTCCTTAGAGATGCTTGCAGAAATCTTCTTCGGGAAAGGAGCTCAAGGTGTTGGAAAAGTCTCCTCCGAGACTTCTCCTTCACCAATCTCGCTCTCACCTGGATTATAATGCTTGCCGGTCCTCACACTGCCTGTGTGAGGCTGCGCCGGGTGTTTTTATCACCCGAGCTGTCGATAAGAGCCGCCGTTCACCTTGCCAACTTGCAAAGCGTGTCAGACCGCCATTCCTCCAACCGGAAACCGTCCCCAGGTATTTTTCAACCTGGACTTGGCAACCCTATATATATCTTAAGCCATTGAAAGGCATATGCCAAGAAAATCCTTGCCTCAATCCTCATTTGGCCTCATTTGGAGGACAGTTTCGAAACGAAGAAGAGAATTAGGAATGCCCAGGCGGGGGTGTGGGGGTGTGTAAAATGGCACAAAGAAATGTAGATCATAACTTTTCAAGTAAATTCAGACTTGAAGCTGAAATACCAGTAAGGGTGCCATACAGAAGTTGGAGTATTGCTTTTGCCTGGAAGAGCTTTAGTACAGCAGGTACATAGAGACACCCCCTTAGAAAAGTAAAATCTCAGTATCGCATGCATAGTCCCTTTGGCACACTCTGCTCTCAATTTCCAATGTGCAGTATAAGACCTATTTTCCTGGACTGCAACCCCAAGATAAAATAAATTTCTTAACCTGCTCAATTTTATTTCCCTTGTATCAACCATACTCTTTTTGGAGGGTGTTTACCAAACACCATCACTTTAGTCTTATAATTGATGGAAAGATGTTCTTTGTCACAGTATATGGGAAAACTGTCAAGTACCCTAGTAAAAAAAAGAAGTCCCAATGGCATCCTTGATAAAAGGAGTGCATATAGTAAGATAGATACATGACAAGAGCCAAGTTTTGGGGGATGAAAGTCTGTATTTGTCATCTTCTTAACCACATCACCCAAATAAATATTGAATAGAATAGGCAGGGGTCATTTCGAGCAGGAGCTCGGGGGAGCTCAGCTCCGGGAGTTGGTGCCAGCCCCCCTGCCCCCATGCAGGGGAATGCCTGCTTGTGTCATGGCTGCAGCAAAACAACCTCTGGAAAGGTCCTTGTTCCTTCGACCAGCCTTCTGAAGTCTTCAGCCACCACTGAAGCTATCCTCCTAGAATAGTGGTATTTCTGAGACTTGGATTAGTAGCTGTTCCCCCCCCCCCTTTTTTCTTTCTCGCTCCCTCTCTCCCTCCCTCTTTCTTTCTTTCTTTCTTTCTGACATACTTCCAGTGATGTTGAAACACTATAAACCAAGAATAGAGATTTCCCAATGATCCTAAGGTCCGAACATCAGGTAGAGAAGAAAGCCTTTATTTTTATGACGTCAGTCTTGGCAATGGTAATCCATCAAAGTTACCGAGCCCAGGTTTTACTTAGGCTTGGTGTTTTATACTAGGGGGTGGGGACGCACAGAAAGGAAGGGGACAGTGTCATACAGCATCATATTTGTATTTTTTAGATTGATAGAATTATTTTAAAAGCCCTTTGGAGGGGGTTCATTAAAGACTGAATTTAAAAAGCTTCAATAAAAATGTCAAAATACTATAGAGATAGAATTATTGTAGTTTACATACGGTCAAAATTCATCTTGGTGCAGGGCTTGGTGAAAAATGTATGTTCTGGGTCAGAAATAGAAATTAAGAGCTATTATTTATTTATACATATTTTAAAAGGATTTATATCTTTCAACCTGAAGATTTTTTAATGAGCCAGGGCCTTCCACCCCCCGCCCACCCCCCCACCTCCTTCGACAGCGATGGCCACAGCAGGCCCTTACAGGTTGCCGGCTCATGCTCTCTCCTCCCTAAACAGTCTCTCTAGGGTCGTGCCGCTTCTCCCCCCAGCCCGCCTTGGCAGGCCAGCTGGGGAAGGGGAAGCTTTTGAAGATGCCCCCCCTTTTTGCTTCCCCAGCCGGCCTGCCAAGGCAGGCAGGGGGGGAAGTGAAGAGAGAAGGGGTTTAAAGTTTAAACCCCTTATCTCTAGAGTCGCACCGCAGCGGCAGCATGATTTTTCTATTGTATTCTATGGCCCCATAGAATACAGTGGAGAGATCACACTGCAGCAGCAGCATGACTCTAAAGAGAAAGAGTGCAGGAGCGGGGAGCTGGGGATGGAGCTGGCCGCCGTCGCCATTTGTGCACGCTCCTAAGCTCCCGGAGTGGTGCTCCCGCATGCTCCGGGCCCAAACGATCCCTGGGGTTAGGGTTACCAGACTGAGGTTGGGAAGCTTCTGGAGATTTGGGGATGGAGCCTGGGGAGGACAGAGACATTCAAGGATGATTTGCCATTGCCCAATTATGCATCATGTCCCTGGTATTCCTTGGAGGTCTCCCATCCAAATATTAGTCAGAGCTGACCCTGCTTGGCTTCCAAAATCTGATGAGATCAGGCTAACCTGAGCCATCTAGGTCCATGGCATGGTGCTGTATGGGTGCTTCCCAGGCAATCATCTTCAACCTATGTTTGGGAGCCACAACCATTAGGAAAGAGCCATGTGATAGAACTGTAATAATAATTTACTCATAATTGCAAGAGCCAATAAGATTTGAGTTTGATTGGGGACTGGGCAAATTGATCTAAGGAACTGAAAGAAGAGAAAGTATTAACAAGCTCAGTGGTTAAGGATTTGAATAGAGCTCTTTATAGTCCAATCCTGAGGACACTTCCCTGGGAGTAAGCCCCCTTGGATAGACCTCAGTAGGATGTCTCTGTTAGACTGATGAGGAATTGTTATAGGAAGGGGATAAACAGTTAAAGTATATGAGAGAGAGAATGTCTGAAAATGTAATGCAGGTTTCTGTGGACTGCCTCCCCTATTATATCACACAGACCAGCATTGTAGCTAACTCCACCTAAGAAACTTCTATGCTGCTTCTATCATTTCTAAAAGGTACTTCACACCAACTCTGCATCTCCATTATTTTCTAATTTCTCTCAACTATGTACAGCTTTCTATGCCATGCTTCATTTGGACTGCTTTGCTTTCTCAGGTCCTAGTTTCCTTCTTTTCTATAGCCATGGATGTACATCCCCTTCCTCAAGCCTTGCTTCTTGTCCCAACTCTCTAAAGTCAGACCAGTTTGGCCAGTGGCAACTCAAAATACATCTGCCTGTCAAGGGAGTTCAACTAAATATGACTAGAGGTTTTGTCACCACTGTTACATCACTTAATGCATTACAATATGGGTTCGTGTTCAGGCTATAATTTATGATGTTTTAGTTTGCGAAGATCTGTTTTCTTGGTCACATCAGTTGGTGCTATTTCCCCCCCCCCCCCCTGTAAACTCCTCTTCCATCACAATGGACTCTGCTCATGTGTTATCTGTCAATCCCCTCTTTATCCCACCCTTTCTCTAGTCTCCCTTTCCTTATATTGACCTCACAACAATGGCAGTATCACCCAGCCTGATGAAGGGAGCTTTGATTCTTGGAAGCTTATTCCCTGAAACTCTTGTTGGTCTTTAATCTGCTACTGGACTCAAATCTAACTGTTTTAGTATCACCGAGAAAGCATAATGCAAAATGTAGATCTGAACATGGGTCTCCTCAGTCCACACTGGTCTTCGTGCCATTGGTCCATCTACTTCAGCATGGTCTGCTCTGATGCAGGTAAGCTCAGAGACTCAAACAGAGAAAGATCCTTTCCAGCACCTGTTCTCTTAGACCTTCTAGCTTTAAACCTTTATCCTTTGGGACACAAAGCATGGTCTCTCTACCATCAGTCCATCAGTGTCATCATTGTCTTCTCAGACTGGCAGTGGTTCTCCAGGGTTTTATGTAGATGATTTTGCCCATGCCATGCTTTGTTTTTGAGCCATTGGGGCCTTGCTAGGCGAGTTCCCAAGCCCCCCTAAATTTCTGGAGAGCCACTTCCTAAATCCTACATGGCTCTGCCTCCATAAATAGTGACAACGGCCTGTGATTTCACTGGCTCCTCCCTGTCATGTCACTGGGTCTCAGTTCTTTTAAGGCACAGCAATGCCTCTGGCCCAGCCCCAGCCGCCCCGGGAAACTGGAAAGTCTATGCCTTTGGCTGTACCAGGTGCCCTACAAACATATTTTTGTGCAAAAAGAATATTAATATTTTGATTGTGAACTTTCTGATACTTAGTTCAGCTTTTTTCAAAGTGTTTTGTTTGAATGTTGTTATTCATAACACAGACCCGCCAGATTCAGAAAACAGATTTCTGAGAATGTTGCATAGTAGTTAGAGACCTGGTTTCAAATCCCCACTCTGCCATGGAAGATTACTGGGTGACCTTGGTTCAGTCACAGAGCTCCTGTGAGGATATTATGGAGAAGGAAAGGAGAATGATAAGCTACTTTGAGTGCCCACTGGGGAGAAAAGTGGTGTATAAATGAAGTAAATAAATCAGAATTTGATACCCAATTGCTTGTGTGGTACACACACAGAAACCTCCCATCCCTGTATCTCCTCAGTCAGCACATGTAATTTCAATGTGCTGTTCATTCTGAAAATCAGGGCACACCTACTGATTGTAGGTCTTGTCTCTCAGCAAGGTTCAGGTCTGGAAGATTTATTGCTTTTCAGCTGAAAGGAGACAGGAAAATTTAAAAAGAGAAGATGTAAGATAGCCCTCAGTTGATAACAGAGACCCAAGTGAGACTCTGAAACTGCTCCAGCTCCTTTCTGCTACTACAGCTTGCTGGCTGGGGCAAAAATTCCAGGCGGATTGACTGATATCTTCAACATGTTGGAAAAGAGCTGAAGTGCCTGTTCAAATACCTATTTCTTCATTTCCCATCACCTAGCTGCATTTAACCTTACTGCCACAGCTTCTGTAAGCAGGAAAGAATGCACTGGATTCCAAGGATCTCTTCCTGCAATGGTGGTACCTCTTCTGGTATAGTGTGTTTTCGCCCAATGCAAGAGATTCTTCTTGAAAAGACCTATAGGGTCCAACCTAGTATTTTTCTTTAAATGTTGTAAGAAGGGGACGGCAAAGGATGAGATGGTTAGACAGTGTTATCGATGCAGTAAACATGGGATTGGGCAGACTCCGGGGGACAGTGGAGGACAGGAGGGCCTGGCGTGATGTGGTCCATGGGGTCGTGAAGTCTGACTCGACTGTGCGACTGAACAACAAAAAAAATGTTAGAATATTTATTACTTAAAAAAAATTAAGTAGAGAGTATACTGTTGTTGGGTTTTGAGAATGTTATGATTAATATACTTTGCAGCCTCCCTGGAAAACTTCTCCGTGGAAGAAAATCCCAGGAAAAGGTATCACATCAGGATCTTCCTTGCAGCCAAGTGAAACTCAAAATAAAAAGGGTTTGCTGCAGTAGATAAGTGAATCCCATTAATCAATTCCAGAAAAACTTAATATTACAGTCCAGTTTTTTCTTCCTGTTTCTTTAGGATGGACGACATTCAGTTGTGCAAGGACATCATGAGTCTTAAGAAAGAGCTGCAGAACTTAGTAGCAACTCCAGGTAATTTTTTTTTAGCAAATGTTGATAGCATCACAAGAAATAGTAAAACTGACTGCAGTTAAAGAGCCCCAAACACCCCATCATGATGGAATGCCCAACTACCAGCTTGCAACTGCCAAGACAAAAACTTCCACAAATAACAGGAAGAGGATGGATCAAAACAGGATGTAGAAGTAAGGAGCCAAAACAAATGTGATATGAAAGATCAAAGTTTTCTGTGACTTTCCCCAATGGTACCAGCTTGATTAAAGAAACTGTTCAGGGTATATCTTTAGGACTGTCCTGAGCCCCTTTTTTCCTAAAACAATTAGGAATGCTCCCTTTGTCGAAGAGACATTAATAATCTCCCATACCCAACCAGTTACTCCTCTTTAGATCTGGGTAACCAAGTAAGGAGGATGAAGGCCAAGGGGACACATAGGGTCTTTCTGGATAGATCCAATCTACAACCTCAGGTTGGAATAACAGAAAACTCCTCCAAGCAAAACCAACTCACAGGAGTGCTGTTATTTGTACTCTACCATCTGTGGAGTTGAAGCTGGAACGCATTACCCTTCTTAACTCACCCAAATTGTCTACCCACAAAAGCAACATAAAACGTTAGCCAGAAGCAAACAGATTGCAGAAACATTTGTGACTGCCAAAGTTCTCCCCAAAAAGTACCATGGAAACAGACTTTCAGCAAAATTAGAACTAGAAAAATATAATTATGGGTTGACTCCAGCAAGCTGTTCCACTTGTTCTTGCCCCCTTCCCCCTTACTACAGGTCCCATTTCAAATGGCTTTTGCCCTGCAGGTCCCATAATCCCCAGCCTAACCTTTCTGTAGTCAAATTCAGTCCTCATCCTTTTTGCAGCAGTGGAAAAGTTGGATTGGATCCAACTCCATCTCTCTACTGAACCCATCTTCTCTTCTTCTGGACAGAAAAAGACAAGACTAAACAGCAAAAGCAAAGAGAAGATGAACTGATTCAGAAGATCCATAAACTTGTAGAAAAAAGAGATTTCCTGGTCGATGATGCAGAAGTGGAGAGATTAAGGTAAACACTGACAAGCTGAACAGCAATCGTTTGGGTACAAGGTGTCCTTGGTACAAATGGAGTGTGGTTCTTGATGTTCTAACACTTCTAAATCAGGTACAGTGTGTGGATAGAAGTATCACTGACCACTGCCCTGTGTCATATCACACTCCCTAAGGACCCCTGATTTTCAGGAATTACTTTTCAGGGATGCAAGGGGCTACATGGAAGGGTGCCATGAACACCCAGGGGTATACACAGTTCTTTGGGGACAACAGTGTTTTTGTCCAGAGCCATGAAGGAAGTTTGAAGTTTCATAGTTTTGGTTTTTTGTGCACTACTGTTATTTTACTTTAATAGAGAGAAAGAAGAAGACAAAGAAATGGCTGAGTTTCTCCGGATAAAGTTGAAACCCTTAGACAAAGTAACAAAATCTTCAGCTGGTGAGTTTTTAAAACTTTCAAAGGGATGTAGCAAAGCTGATGTCCAGAGTGATATGGCACATGACTACATTGCTCTCTCGAGCCTGCCATTCTTCCTACCCACCTTGGTTAAAGGTGACTGATTTGTCCAATGCACGTCATGAGCAACTTCTACCACATGAAGTTCTGCCAAAGACCTTTGACTCAGACAACACATTCACACTGCAGAAGCAGGGAGGAAGAAAAAATGGCTGCCACACTATCAGGGCCTGATCAAGGTATCTGGTGACTCCAAGCAGTCTGGCTGTTGCTTGTTTTGTGCCAACACAACCAGGGAGCAAGCTGAGCACCAGTGATGCTGGTAGTGCAGGGACTGTGTTCTGACCAGGCTAGTGGAAGCATGGGGCTAGGAGGTCACTTCCTCCTGTACCATCGGCAGCTGAGAGCAAGCTGAGCTTCAAGTATGCTGACAGTGCGTAGACACTTGCTTGGAGCTGCTGAGCAGTAGCATGGCTCTGCAGACAGCTCATCACTAGTGGCTGGAGCAAGCCACACAGCTCCACACTGCAGCACTCTTTCTACTGTATAATCCCACCCCAAGCTGCAGTTTGGATGGCTTGGGCTGAGAACAATGCAAGTACAATGGAATAGCACAAGTCTGCTCTCCCCTTTACTTGGGATTGTCCTATCCTATAAGTCTCCCACAGTACATTAAACAGTTGACTGTGCTTCAATATGGGAAAGCTTTTATGTTTGCTAGGTTGAATTCTGTACCCTCTCAAGTAATGAATGGTCACATCATACCACTATGAGAACCTGCAGGACGCCATCTTGATATATGTCGATCACCATCATCGCGAGCACTTTATTGTAAATTTTATTGCTGAATTGTTATAATGTTGTTTTAAACTGTTTTAATTGTTTTATCTTGACTTGGCATTGCACCATCTTGTAAGCCGCCCTGAGCCCGCTAGTGTGAGAATGGGCCAAGAGATATAGTCCACAACAGGTCTCCTTAAGTAGAAAGTCCTTTATTTGTAGAAAAGATCATGTTCGTCAAACACTTTTCCTGTTAGTAATGCCCAAGCCTAGTAATGCCATTACAATTATCCTTGATATGAAATATTTTATTTATTTATTTATTGGGATTTATATCCCGCCCTCCTCACTGTACGGCGGGCTCAGGGCGGCTAACAACAGCCATTATGGCAACAATACATTCCTTAAAATAGTTAAAAGATATTTAAACAGGCATTAAAACATATCCAAACACATAGATGGCGTATCTTCAGTTCAAAATATCAAAGCAGCATCAAGATGTATCATCGTATCTGATCAGACACTGGCAGACAGAAATCGGGCCAGGGCCGGATGTAGATACTGTAGGCGGCCCCTATTTGAAAGCCTGGCGAAAGAGCTCCCTGCAGAATTGTAATAGATCCCGCAGGGCCTTGATGTTATCTGGGAGCTCATTCCACCACTAAGGGGCCGCCACAGAAAATGCCCTGGCCCTTGTAACTGCCAGGCGGGCCTCCCTCGGCCCTGGGATAGTCAGGCGGTTTTGGGATACAGATTGAAGTGGTCTCTGGGGAATATATGGTGAGAGGCGGTCCTTCAAGTAAGTAGGTCCCCGGCCATATAGGGCTTTATAGGTAAGTACCAGAACCTTGAACCTTATTCGGTATGCTATAGGCCTGCCTACCATCTACCAATCAATAGAGAGAATTATTGGCACCCAGATACACTGGCCCAATGTTCCCAAGGAAAGCACGGCAAAATAGGTTCTCAGGAAAAAATGCTGTTGAGGATTTTTGGAGAAAATGTTCCCAGAGGAAACGAAGCAAAAGAAACACACAACACCTGTGATTCATGTAACACATAACAGGAGGCTCTTCTGTTCAAGGTCGTTAGCCAAGGAATAGCCAGCTAGAGATAAGAAGGGAAGGAAAGCAAATGAGTAAGGAGCATGCGCAAAGCAAAGCAAGCAAGCAAGCAAGCCTCGCATTCCTAAGGTGGGAGTCGGGATACCGATGCTATCTCCTGGGCGGGACCTAAAGGGGTTGAAAGAAACCTTGGAACACAAAGCAATGTTATGAAATCATAACCTGAGGGTAAAACAGCCAGTATTGATACACGTAACTCAGCAATACATTGATCATACCCATGCCTATGGCAGAGCTAACTGACAGCTAGCAGGGAGAGCGAGGTAAAAATGTGAAAAATAAATAAATAAATTATAAGAAGGTGCCCTACTCAGAAAGGCTGTTTATGTGCTACTGGTAAAATTGATACACTGAAACACTGTTTAGTGGCATATCCCTTTTTCTCAGTTGTGAGAAATTTCATCCTTAGATGGGATCAGTGGGAGAAAAATTGGGGAGACTTTGGTTGGAGAGGATTCGGAGCTTACTTTGGCTATTGTGAATTTTTTTTCATATGTTAGAGCAAGTAGAAAATTATTTTAAGTTATTGTTTAGCCTTGTTTATGTGGACTCTAATGTGGCTCTATTCAAATCCTATCAGTTAAATGAGCAGTATCACTTAAGTATTACAATGGAATAGCAGCTTTTGATGATGGGCCATATCAACTCCAGCTCTGACACTAATGGCACTTCATTCTGATTGCTGCAGGTACTCCAGCAGAGAAGAAGGCAGAACCTCCTCCACCTCCAAACAAACCCACCATTGCGAAAACAGGAATAACTATTATTAAAGATTGCTGTGGGGCCACCCAATGTGCTGTCATGTAGCTCCATCCACTCTGGCCACACCTTTATTTTCAAAGCACTTTTTTTTGGGGGGGGGGGGTCCTCTTCCATCCAATGAAAACTGTAGAGGGAAAAGGACATAAAAGCATTCAGTCTTGAGAGTTGAACATTTCTGTATATTTTTTTTTACACTAGCTATTGTATGCTGAATGTACAGTTGGTGACTCCTTCACTGTTGCACGGATCACTCAGCAAGCATGTTTAGTTAAAACAAGGATTATATCTAAATATAAGCTGAATCCAGAGAACAGGAAAGACTTATTTTAAAAGGAAACACATAGACACACCAGGGGGATGGCTCACAAGCTTAAGAGCCTAATGCCAGTTTTTAACTTTATAAATATGTATGTGTATGTAATACAGGGAAAGATTAAGTTCCAACCCTACACCAGCTGTGAAGTAGAAAATCATTCCACATACTCTGTAGAATAGTAGCTTTAATAGTTTCTGTGTATAGGATGCATTTAACCATTTTCCCCATGGCAAATAGCAGGTCAGACAACCTGCAACACCCCAGCTATTTTGAGCAACAGTTGGTATATTAATACTGTAAATAGACAGTGCAGCTATATAGTCTATACTTCAAGCTGCTGGAAAATGGTCCAACTATTATGATTTCCAGTGACTTTTGCTGTGGCATTCTTCCTGCTCCCAGCAGATAGTTCTTCACAGAGACCAAGGCACTGGACCGTAGGAGCTTTCATTTCTTCATGTTCATGACCTGGTGATCAGTCGACTATCTTCTTCTAAGTTTCTGCTGAGCTCCGCTCCAAAGCCTGCCTGTCTAAAAACTGTTCTCCTAGAAAAACCTTAGCACTTGTTGCTTACTGCCGAGGCTGGTCAAAGGTAGACTGTGTTCCACTTTTGAACAGTTCCTGGTGGGGTAGTCTGGTACTTGCTGCTTACCATGATTCTCACAGAAAGCATTTGTGATTTAGTAAGCAAGACTGCATATTCAGGATCCCTGAAGACAGATTAGAAAAGCCATTAAGAGATCCTGAGAATACATTCTAGTACTGTAAATTTAATACACAAAGGTGCACAACCAGAATTTTAGTAAAATTAGCCATGAAAGCCTGACATCACGCCAGCCCTGTGCTTTTTGTTTCAGGTGCAAGTTTTACTTAGAAAGGCTTTTCTGCCTTGTTTATTTAACAAGTTAGTAAGATGGAACTAGTTGAAGTATCACAAGTGAGTTGGTAACTATGAGGGAAGGCAGATGCAGTATGATAATGAGTCAATGTCAGAAAAACTATTTTTTAGATATTCAGGGAGACATTAGCAAGGAAGGATTATGGAACAATTCAAACAAACCATGCTGAAAAGCCAAAATCAATCACCATTTGTGAAGGACACTCAGCAGCATTCAGAATCGATGTTATAGAAAATGGTTGGCTGTGTGGCACCATTATAGTCATGGCACCTTACCTGCTGTGCACCACTCAATATTCAGGATTAACCTGTGGCAAACAATCTCAGTGCATTGCATGTGTATCTGCAAACAGGGAGAAAGATGGTCAATGCTTGCATTGCACATTTGTTTATATACAGGGATGAAGCAACTAGTACTAGGAACCAGAGGACTGGGAGTGGATGATCTCCAGCTAAAATGAGACAGTGGCTGTCCCAAGGTAAATTCAGACAGGGACATAAACCTACACCCTCCTTGATCCAAGCAGTGATTCGGTGGTGTTGGCCTTAATCTAGTCCCTGCTGATTTAGCAGAGAGGGAACACATCATGGAAAAGAACTGGATGAGAACAGATTCAGATTGCTCAAGGTAGTAATCCAAGCCCCCTGCTGAAGCAGCAGCAGACAGGAAGGGTAACCAAATAGTTATCTGCCACACGTGCCAAAAACATAATGATGGGGAGGAGTTACCATGGGAACAACCCATGATGATGCAAATATGCATAGGATACCAGAGCAAGTAGACACTATAGCAGGGATTTTGAGTGAGAACTGGGCTTTTGTTGGTGCAAAATCCCAGCAATGAATACAGGAATTTACACTGGGGTGCAACTCTACAATGGTCTGAGGAATGCACAGTAGGCAAGTATTACTGGGCAACAGAAAATACCCACATAGCATTTTTTAAAGAGCTGATGGGAGGTTTTGATCAAGCTGAGAACCAGGGTTTGACTATATATGGGGGGGAAGCCTGTTTTGACCCTTGGCTGTCCCCAGACTGGTGTTACACTCCTCGCCTTGCAACCAATTGCTCCAATTAATGTAATTTTACTTGTACCTGAGAGTATCTATGTTCTAAGTATGACAAAATGTATCTGTGTCATGTAAGTTTTCAGTCGTGAATGAGAATTTCCTGATGTAGAAACATCAGTTTTAATAATAAAATATTCTTGTGAAATATTCCCTGAGCAGTTTTACTCATTTTTTCCTCCTCTGCTCTCACTGGTTACCCTTAAAGTGTGCATAATCAATCAGGAAGCACAAAAAATAAGAACAGAAAGTCCAAGAAATTTAACAGTGCCACACAACACTGGGAAGGGGCCATGGTTCAGCATCTGCTTTACATGGAGACCTTGTGTTCAATTCTTGGCATCTTCAGTTGAAAGGATCAAGTAGCAGGTGATATGAAAAACCTCTGTCTGAGACCATGGATCAAGCCATGTCAATGATGACAATACTGACCTTACTAGAACAAGACTCTGAACCAGAATAAGATGGCTTCCTGTATCCCCCCGTGTTCATGGTTGGTCAGGCTGCGGGTATGTTTGACCAAACAGATCAGAGCACACAAAGAAAAAGAATATAGATTTTTATAAAACTTCACTTGAAACATAATGCTATTTGGTTTGTCATACCCTCTCTGAAAACTGAACTGGCATCAGTGACCAGTTTTCTACATTAGAACAACTTCAGTTCTTATAATTATATTCCAATTTAATTTTAAATCTTTCCTTTTTTCAAGGAGCTCATGGTGGCGTATATATTCTTCCTGTTATATCCTCACAACCACCCCATGAGGTAAGTTAGACAGAGTGTTACAGGCCCAAAGAAGAGGAGGAGGAGATTGGATTTATATCCTGCCCTTCATTCACTTGGAGTCTCAGAGTGGCTTACAAACTCTTTTCCCTTCCCCTCCCCACAACAGACACCCTGTGAGGTAGGTGGGGCTGAGAGCGCTCTTTCCCAAGCTGTCCTTGAGAGAACAGCTGGTACAGAGCTATGGCTTGCCCAAGGTCATCCAGCCAGGTGCAAGTGGAGGAATGGGGAATCAAACCCGGTTCTCCCAGATTAGAGTCTGTGCACTTAACCACTACACCAAACTGGCTCTAAAGCCACCCATGGCAGAAGCTAGGACTCTCCAACTATGGTTGCAACATACCCCTTCACTTTGCCCCATAGATGTGGACAATGGCTACCACAGTAGCTCCATCCTGGCCAACCCGGTTGAATCAAAGTTTTAACAATTCTAGATAATGTCAAAATGCTTGTAAAGCTGGTTTCATCTTGCAAGCCACAAGCCCAGCTCCAAAACTCTGCCACCTAGCACTGAATTCCCAAGGGCATTCTGGCTTTCCTGGTATCTTGTATTAGATGTTGGGAAATAATTCAAAGCACTAGAACTAAGCTGTCTGAAAAAAATCATTCTCTCAGTTCTCTCCAAGCCATCACCAGAGACCCCAAGACATATGTCCCAAAGAATTCACAGTAGTGCCAGAGGGAGAGAGTGTGTGCTTGCACAGAAGACTGTTACAGGTAACCCCATTTTCACCATCCAGGCTTCTGTATAGTCATATCCTGAGAGACTAGCAAGCTGACCTACCATGGAAATGAGTATGTGGCTCTCAGATGCAATGGAGAACCACCTTACCCAACCATTGCTTCATGTCTTGCTTGGACATTCATGAATGTTTAATGAAGGCAGAGACAGCGGACTAGGTTCTGCACACATCCTTAACAGGAATGCCTTGGAGAAAAACAGCAGAGAATGCGTGGGCCCCAGTGGAGTGGGCAAAGGCCATGGTGCAAAGGCCAACTCATAGTAGTCTATGATAGTATGAACTGGCCATTGGGATAGAGTTTGGGATGATGCTGGTGGTCCCTTTCTAGAACCTGAATGGCAAATAAAGAGATGGTCCCTATGCCTAGGCAAAGCCCAGCTGCCCAACAGTTACACTCAGAAGTGAACCAAAGCTCTAGGGGCACCAGTCACTGTTCACACTATGCAAAAGCAATAGAGCTGTGCCTTCAAAAGCTAAAAGGGTCAACTTTATTTCTTAATACAGAATTTTATTCCCCGTCCCTTATATAATTCACAACATTGGACAAAAATCCCAGTGCTGCCACAATGCTCTACCCACATGCCTTCTACTGACAGGATTGCTTTGGGGGCAGAAACCTATCACGGCAAGATGTTATGCCCTTTCACCGTGTAACCAGCTTTCTTGTTGAGCCTTCTGGGTAAGGGTTGCTGAGAGAGTCTTCCAGGTACAGCGCTTGAGGAAAAGATGCTGAGTAGCAGCTTCAGCCTTTTTGCTCATCATGTTTTCAGCAATGGCTTCCAACTCATCATTGTCCCTTTAAGGTAAGTAATCCCTCACAGTCTTCTTATCCAGAGAGTTTCAGGCTGTTGTTAGATGTGTGCTTGCACACAAGAACAGATGGTTTCTTACAAAAGAAGCCATCATTTTACTGAAGTTTTATACCTACCAGTTTTCTCTGCGCGTTCTCCCTTCCTCCAGGAGAGAATGGCACAAGTCACCATTTGTAATGGCAGCGATTAATGTTCAGCATTAAAGCCCCGGAGACTTTTCGCACAATGTTCTGCAGAAAAGTTGTTCTTGGCTTCTGCTACACAATAGGAGAGGCTCAGACCTCTTTTGGTGAACCGTCGCCTTGAAAAATACAGTGAAACTCTTGTTTCAACACCATGCTTGCTTGAAAGTTTTATTGACAACTGGTTGGTCCCAACACAAAAAACAGCACTAGAAACACAAGAAGGTTGTCCAAATAAAAGTAGACAATTAAGGAGGAAGATGGACATTTTCTCCTGTCCTATTCCACCCAGAGTGAGTGTGTGTTTGTGCATAAGTTGAAGGTTTCAGTGATTTTTCTTCTTTTTTAAACATGTCAAGAATCAAAACCAGTACACTGTAAATTAAAGAATTTCATAGTCTTAATTTTTTCTTGCCCCAGATCAGTTATGCCCATTATTTTATCAAGGCTTACATTGAATTCACTGGTCTGACTCTGAAAAACAAAATCCCCCTAGGGGGTAATCCTACAACTTTCAAAACAGAGATTCAGATCAGAATTACACATGAATTCTAAAAGTTCTCATCCTCTACAGATGGCGTGAACCTGTATTCAAATACCTAACAGCACTATTAGTTCTTTCACCAAAAGATGGGTCTAATAAAGCATTCAGGTGACTTGCAATTCCTGCTCAAAACAATGACTGTTTCTATACATATGAGGACCCCCCCCCCCGGTGATCAGATCATTTGTTTCATGTGGTCTGTAAGAGGTGGCAGAAAGGTATTACAATTAAATGGTTAAAAGAAATTCTAAAAAAAGCATCTGTTCCTATAAACTTCATCTCTATTGAGGAAATGTAAGGACCTGAAACACTGTGCCTTGACATGATCTTAGGGGGAAAACTTCCAGTGCTTCTTTTACATTCATAATGGCTATAAACACTCAGTACTGTTAATACTCAGCTTTGTTTAAAAGGTATGTTTCTTTTCTTTTTTAACAAAAACCCATTTTTGTTTTTTTAAAAAAGCTCTCTATAGCCATTTTAGTGGCTTTTTTTCAGTTGCTGGCTATGAAATCCAAGCCCACTTTGGATCTTCCTTATACATTGCAAAATATAATTATTACTCCTTCCCCCGCAAAAAATCCATTCAGGCAGTGGAAACCTTTGGTAGAGGTTCCTTCTGGTTTACAAGCAATAAGAATCCTTACCTGGCAAATACAACCCATTGTAAGTGCCAAGTTTACCCAGTACGGGTATAAAAGCTTTGGTCAGAAGACATTTTAGCTCTCCTAAGAAGAAGGTAAAAGGACTCCACTGACTTGCCACTTTCTACAAAGGCTGGTCTTTCTAAAAGCCAACAAAAATGCCACAATAAGAAAAAAAAGTAGCAACACTAGAAGCAAACATTAGAATAAAAACCAGACACAGTTAAAAATCAAATTAAGCTTCCCATTTATTGAATGTTTAAAAATTAGAAAAAAAACCAAGGTTAGGAGTCACAACCTTGGCATTTCTATGTACGGCTCATATCTCTGTGCACATGGAAGCAGCACCCGCTACCCTTCAGTCTTAAAAGGCTCCTTCCATACCTTGTTGCAATTTGTCTTTATGCATTTAATGCATACTCTTGAAATATTATCAAAATACTCCCCAGTAATCTCATTGACAAATGCAACAAGCAGCATCTTCAGAATGCACAACACCAAGCCTCCTCTCTCTTTCTCGCTTTCATTTTCAACCCGGATCAACATCAACCCAGAGAAATCATAAAAGGGAAGCTTAAAATATCCACAACTTCCTACAAGTTTCCTTGACAGAACCAGAGAATGTTACTGAAGGCATTAAAAAAGGGGGTTCTCTTTGTAATAAAGCAACATAATCTTCTACAGTCATCTTCCAAAAAGAGTCAATTACAAGTCACCAGAAATATTGCAAGCATTGTCCTCAATGACTCAATCCCAAAGGCCCCACTGCAGGCTTTATTCTAATCTAACAATGATTTAAAAAAAACAACTGATCAGCTTTTTGCAAAATTATGCACTGGATTAATACCGTCTGGAAAGAAATATAAGTCAGAAACAGCCTACAGGTTTAAAGGGTGCTAGATGCAGAATTACATTACTGATGAGGTGTCAGAAACTTAAGGTTCATTCTGCCTTAAGTCAAAAGGTTTAGTGTTTAGCTTTTTGTTGGCTGAATGAGAGAAGAACGGTGAAACACTATGAAATGCTTCATGTTCAGATTTTTAAAAATCTGCCCAGCTGAATTCAGTGTAAAAGAGCCAAAACCTCATCAACGGCAATCCAATTGCTACAAAGTGAACATGTGATACTCCAGATTTAAAATATTAAGGGTAGCCAAAATAGCATCATTTCCTGTGCAGTCTAACAACACCTTTTCCCTTTCAAAATACAACAAATTTAAAGCTTGGTTACAGGGGCAAGTGAGAAATTTGCTGCCAATTTTACTCTGTTTTTATGCTGCTTTTTGGCTGGGCTGTCTATGGCTTCTTTGCTTGGTTCAGCCAGTGGGCAGGGAGATGCTGATGGGATTTCTGCAGCATTAGGTGCTGGAGGGATGTGGCTTACTTCTTCTTTAACCTTGGAAGGACCAACAGCCTTCTCCATGTCTTCTGTTAAAGTCATCATCTCTAAAAGAAAAAATGTTTGATATTAAAATATTTGGAGCCTTATCTCCTCCACTGCAGTGACATCAGAGCAACAACTTCTGAGAAAGATGTACTAATAGCTGAATACATTAATTATGTGGTGTACTTGAAGTGTGAATGCCAATGAGCTACTGACTAGAAGTACAGGAAATCAGGATCTGAACCTTGCCGCAGACTTGTTACTATATCATCTAGTCTCCTGAAGATGGGAAGCAAGAAAGATCTGTGAAAATAAGATTGCAATCATGTGCACTGTAAAATACAGGAAGGTTGAAAAGTGCCAGTAGAAACCAACCTGCATGCATGGCCAGGAAAATCAGCACAAGATAATGAAATCTTCTTTTTATGTGCTAGAAACCTTGATTTTTTCCATTTAAAAGACTTTCACAGAAGGAGGAGAGCTAAAAACAACAGTACTTTAAATGAAAAGTGTGAGTTCTTCCTGAAGTTGTTTGACAAACAAAGGGAAGAAGTTTACAGAGCAGCTCCTGGTATTCTGTGTGGCACTTTTCAAATACACAAGGAAACAGAGGCATGTTGGTGCATCTAGAAGGAGGGATGTCTTACTATCTGTGTATGTGCACTGCAGCCAGCTCATCCAAGTTAAGGAGAATGCTTCAGGAAGGATTCCCATCTACACAGAGAGGGCCACTCGTACAAGTCTTTGAAATTGTTTCCAAAGGGGCTGAAAAAATTGGAAATTTCTGCTTTACTGAAAAGCATCTGAAATTGACTTTTAAAAATGCCCAACAATTGCATTCCATATGAAGGACTCTTCATATATAGCAAATGTTGTTCCCATCTTCAAGAAGGGGAAAAAGTTGGATCTGGGAAACTACTGACCCATCAGCTTGATGTCTCTACCTGGGAAAGTTTTAGAACAAATCATCAGACAGACCTTGAGTATTTAGAAAGGACGGCTGTGATTACTAAGAGCCAGCATGGGTCTCTCGAGAACAAGTAATGTCAGACTAACCTTATCTCATTTTTTGAGAAAGTTACTACCTTGCTGGATCAGGGGAATGCTGTAGATATAGTTTATCTTGATTTCAGTAAGGCTTTTGATAAGGTTCCACATAATATACCTGTTGACAAATTGGAAAAATGTGGTTTGGATCCTAGGACTGTTAGGTGGATCTGTAACTGACAGATTGCACCCAAAGAGCACTTGTGAATGGTTCCTCATCTTCTTGGAGAGGAGTGACAAGTGGAGTGCTTGGGACCTGTTTTGTTCAACATCTTTATCAATGATTTGGATGAAGGGATAGAGGGAATGCTTATTAAAATTTGCAGATGATACTAAATTGGGATGGGTAGCAAATACGGTAGAAGACAGTCAGGATACAGGATGATCTTGACAGGCTGGAAAAGTGGGCTATAACAAATAAAATGAATTTCAATGGGGATAAAGGTAAAGTTCTGCATTTAGATAGGAAAAATCAAATGCATAATTATAGATTAGAGGAGACCTGTCTTGGCAGTAGTATGTGCGAAAAGTATCTAGGGGTCTCAGTAGACCATACATTGAACATGAGTCAGTAGTGTGATGCCGTTGCTAAAAAGGCAAATGCAATTTTGGGCTGTATCAACAGAAGTATAGTGTCCAGATCACATTAAGTGATGGTACATTTTACTCTGCTCTGGTTAGACCTCACCTAGAGTACTGTGTTCAGTTTTGGGCACCACAATTTAAGAAGGATATAGACAAGCTGGAATGTATCCAGAGGAAGGTAACGAAGATGGTGAGGGGTCTGGAGACCAAATCCTATGAGGAAAGGTTGAAGGATGAGCTGGGTATGTTTAGCCTGGAGAGGAGACGACTGAGATGTGATATGATCACCATCTTCAAGTATTTAAAGGGTTGTCACATAGAGGATGGTACGGAGTTGTTTTCTGTTGCCCCAGAAGCAGACCAGAACCAATGGGATGAAATTAAATCAGAAGAGTTTTCGGCTAAACATTAGGAAGAACTTCCTGACAGAGTGCTTCCTCAATAGAACAGGCTTCCTTGGGAGGTGGTGGGCTCTCCTCCTTTGGGGGTTTTCAAACAGAGGCTAAATGGCCATCTGACAGCAATGCGGATTCTGTGAAGGGTTGCATCAGCGCTTAGTTCTCATGGCCCTTTCTTACACACCCAGGGAATTGCTGATTGCCACTTTGGGGTCAGGAAGCAATTTTTCTCCAGGCCAGTTTGGCCAGGGATCTTGGGAGATTTTTTGTCATCTTCTGGGCATGGAACAGCAGTAACTGTGGGTGTGGAGGGGGAAGTATTTGTGAATTTCCTGCGTTGTGCAGGGGGTTGGACTAGATGGCCCTGGAGGTCCCTTCCAACTCTATGATTCTATAATTCTGTGAAAAGTGTTGAGGATGCCTTTCACCACTGACAAAGTGAACTTCCACACAGAACATGTGAGACACCACAGTTCAATATGCTAGTGAATTTTATCTTTTGAGCTGGAAGGTCATTTTACTCCTTATTACAAGGAGGAAATATATAAGCATGCCATGGAGACTTTATCGTGGCTTAGGAAACCTGAAAACATTAGGTCTTCCAAGTTAACCTTAACAAGCCCTTCAATTCTTTATGTTGAACCATCTTCTGCACAAAAAGATAAACCTGCATGTGAAGGATGGCCAGGGCCGGTTCTTTCATAAAGCAAGGTTAGGCGAATGCCTAGGGGCGCTGTCCTATGAGAACGCCCCATCAGCCTGGCACCCCGCCCCCGCCCCAAAAGTCCGCCCCTGTGCTGCTCCGAGTCCGACTGCCCCCGAGTACTCTGGAAGGGAGCACGTGTGGTGCACGTTGTCTTCCTCCTCTTGCAGTTGCTGTCCAAAAGACTCCAAATTGTTGGGCCCTCCTTTGCAGTGCAGTTTGCCGCTCTTAAACGTCCACACCACCGCTGTTTTTCACAACAAAAGCTGAAGCACAGTTACTAGGCCCCAGCATTCTTGGACTCAGGCGAGTAGTTGGGGGCAGTCAGTTGGTTGTTGGGGACTCGGAGCAATGGGGTTGGGGTGGCGAATCAAGTTGAGGGTGGTGGGGGAGGCTGGCTGGTGTGGTGGGCAGAACAGAGGCCTGGGGAGGAGGGGCTGGCACTGCCGCTGTACTTCCCCCCCCGCACCTGCCTGGCAGGTGCCTGTCTCAAGGCCAGAGGCAGTGGGCAAGAGCCTCCAGAAGATCTCCCCATGGTCCCCCATTCCCCCTGACAGTGCGTGCTTCTTTCGTTCTCCCTGCAATGGAAAGAAGCCCCCCTTCCAACGGAAGTCTCGGCTGGCCCAGTCTGTCGACCACGTGCCGAGGAGCAAGCACGGTAGTGGGCATTCTTCTTTCATAGTCTCCCCTGCGGCGCCCAAATCCATGGCCAGGGGGGTGTCCATTCCTTGAAGCACATCACCGCTGGCTGCCCCTCGCTGTCTCATCTGAGCTATGCCCAGACCGGCTACCCACGAGTAAGAGTGGGGGGGGGGGGAGATTTCGGATCCCACCTCCTTTGCTCGGATGACTAAGTGAAATCCCGCCTAGTTAGGGTTTGGTGGGGGTATTTCAGCTTGGCTCCCCTCTTTTTGCCGGCACTCCTCCCATGTATTTGGGGGAATCGCTGGGGGTGCGCCCCTCCCAGCAGGACTTTGGCTGGAAACCCGGGAGGGAGACGGGCCAGGCCATCTTGGTCTTCCTCCCCCCACCCCCCCGGTGAGCATGTCTCACCGGCAGTGCCAAGGTACGAAGGAACTCTGAGTCTCCGAGAGGTGCATTAGCTGCAGGGATATTTTAATCCATTTTCTACCTGCCGCTTCCATTGGATGAGCCTCCAGGGGTATTTTTGCTTTTCAATGAGGGAGGGAGGCTTCCCCAAGCTAAGTCGTTCATAGCCTATAATTTGAAATTTCATTGAGGAGGGGAGATGGATGATTTTAGTAAAACAGTTGCCAGTGTATTTTTTTTGCTGCAGTGCAGCTTAAAACTTGGTTATTTGCTGCCTTCGCTCTGATATTATCTAATATCAGCAAGTTTCGTTTATTGCACTTGAACCTAATAAAAAATGCTTTGGATGAGGTGTGGTGGAGAAAACTCCTTTATTTTTAAACTTATATTTCTTTTCCAGAGTGCCCTCCTGTTGATCCAAGTTCCTTAATATTGGCTGGTGTTTGTTACTTGCAAGTCTAATTATCTGCAGAACTGCTAAATTTAAAAATAAGTGGAGGGTTAAAATTGGCTGGTAGGAAGCATGATTGTTAAAGGAGAGAGAGAGAGGAGAAATTACTTTAAATGTGTTGGAATAGTAGACAGCTGAATAAAAAAATTAAGGACATATGGTACAGTCCTGGCATGACTATCACTTCAGAATGTACATGGGGAATTGCTTGTTTTGAATGCCATTTCCTCCCACCTTAACAAAACCTCCCTCCACATGGAAAATTTGTAAATTAGGGAGGAAGACTTAGCAATCAACCAACTGATGAGGTTCTCTGCATGTATGAAAATGATTTTTGAAGTGGGTTGGTGGGTTCTGTTTTGTCATCCAGCTCTTGAAACCCAGATGCTTCTAGTCTACAAAGATGATGGCTACAAATTGATAGCACTGCATAATGGATGTAAGCTGATCCTAACCGTGTAAGCAACATTTTAGCAGGCAGAATAGCCTTGAATTTTAGCTGTTTGTAAAAGACCTTTCAGTATGACTGGCAGCAGCTGCAGGGAATGAGCCCTTGAGCCGAGTCAACACTCCCTGGACATCGGAGGAAGGGAGCCAGGCCTCTGGGAACCTAATCTGTCCCCCACCCCCCAAGTCTTATTGGCCTCTGAGGTGCCACTCACTGGACTTCAGGCCCAGCCAATGCCATAATGCCCCAGCCTGCAGGGATCTACGGTGTGGTCTCCTTTGGGTTTTTTAAAAAAAACAAGCAGTGATGTCATAAGAACATCAGAGAAGCCAATGTTGGATCAGGCCAATGGCCCATCCAGTCCAACACTCTGTCACACAGTGGCCAAAACCACCAGGAGCCATCAGGAGGTCCAGCAGTGGGGCCAGGACACTAGAAGCCCTCCCACTGTCCCCCCCCCCCCAAGCACCAAGAATACAGAGCATCACTTGCCCCAGACTGAGAGTTCCTGTTTGTAACTTGTGGCTAATAGCCACTGATGGACCTCTGCTCCATATGTTTATCTATGTTTATCATATGTCATACCTTTGTACTGGGGTTACCTGAAACTTTGCAAGGTAAGGGATGTGTACATTTTCATTGTTCTTTGTCAGGTTGGATGTTCAGTGGAGCGAAGACCTTTGGGGAACTTGAAAGTTTACTTGCTTCACGGTTGTTTGTTATTAGTCCTGATTTTTAAAAAGTTTCTGCGTTGCTGTCTTGGGGAGGGGGTTTCCCCTGATGAGTTATGCTGGCTACTTTGTGGTTTTTCTCTGGGGAGTTATGCCTGGACTCCTTAGCAGTTGGACTTGTTTTGTTCCTATACAATTCTGAGTATTGGAGATAGACTGCTTCTCAACGAGGGTTGCCAGGACTGGGTTGGACAACACCTGGAGATTTTGCTGACAATATTTGCTAAAGAAAAGGCACGCAAAATTAGATTCTGATGTGCCTGAAATGGAAACTTTAAAGAGACTTAAATTTCAACATCACAATTAACAGGATTTTTTAAAATGCTTTGTGATTTGTGTTTTTCTGTTTGAGAGATTGTATTACTTGTTCTCACAATTAAAAAAAAAAGGAAAGCAATTTCAAATTTTGTGTTTTTCATTTTTCCTAAAATGTATTTATGTTTGAAAATTAGTGGGCGCACTGGGGGGGGGGGGGGGGGGAGGAAGGTAGCTTCGCCTAGTGTACAAAAAAACCTGGCACCGGCCCTGAGGAAGGCTGTTTGTTTTTGAAGGCAGATCAGGAAATTAAGGAGGGACTGACTTCTAAAAGTAGTTAATCCTGCGGACAGTTTGAGAGAAGCATCCTTTCAGGGGTACTCATTCTTACCAGACAGGCTTGATGGATGTTCTTCAAACTGAATGAGATCTACTGATTCAAGAAGAACAGGATCTGGCCTCAGCTGTGGAGAGGGGAGGCACGAGGGGAGTGGCTCACACAACAGGTCAATGGGAGATGTGTTTGCGAGGCAAAGCAGTTCTTGCTCAGTATGATTTGAAACTGCAGAAAAACAGGAGGTACTATTTTAAAATAAACGCACATATTTGAAGACCATCTCATGAACAGCAAAGTGGAGTTATGTGGTTTTCCAGCTCATGGCCTCTGTCACCTCATCTTCACAGGGGGTGTTAGAATGTACACAGTACCTTCTAAGTGCTCCCCAAATTATTGTACAAGAGCTTGAAGATGAGTCAAAGTCAGAAATGTTTGCTGTTATTTAAGGTTTCTATAAAACCAGTAACCAGAGGAGACACAAACAATATCTGAGGCAGGCATATGAACAGAAGCATTTTGTAGGAATAACTGGAGCTTCAGACAATCTTGAAGATTTTTAAAAAAGCATACCCCACTGCATATTAACCTATTCCAACCTTTAGTTTTCCTCTATGCTCCCCCACTGTCAGAGGGATGCTGGTTACATGGGACAGGGTCTTCTCGGCAGCAGCTCCCTCTACAGGGAAGTTTACTCTGGCTCCTTTCTTTATTGGCCTTTAGATATCAGATAAATTCTCGTACAAAACAGGGCATTCCTGTGTAATATGGTTTTACTTGGTCTGCTGTTAATACAGTTCTGCTTTTCTTGTGCTATTATGCATTTAAGTACTGTATTGTGTTTTTTATTTGGCAGTTTTATTTGTTCTCCCTTGGAGAACTCTGTTTAAAAGAAAGACTACAAAGGGTGTAATAAGATGCCATTACGATGCAGAACTTGCTTCTCCAAAGAAGCAGGCAGATGGCTTTACGCACAGATGGCACAGCAGGCACTGAAAGTCAACCAGTACTCTCACAAGAGATCTTCTGAATTCCTGGGTAGCTGAAATTTCTAGACACAAGTTCCAAAGTCACTTCTGATAGAGCAACTGAAGTAGAGCTGAAGAGCTTTGGAAACCATCACTAACTGAAGCTTGTACAGGGTGAACCCCAGTGGAGTTGGACAAGGCTAGTGAAGAGCCAGAATGTGACTGAGAAATGGGCGCTGTGTCTGTGGATATGGGAAGGAATATGCACAAAAATGTTTGTCCATAACTCTGAAAGGTTCTGTAAACCCATTACAAATAGAGATTCTCAAAGCCTAGATCAATGTTAAATTAAATGTAAACTACGTGTAAAATGGTAGGCACAGCAGTATACACTTAAATTCTTTGCACACTTCCTTCACATTATTAGAACAGCCCAGTCTCATGACTCACCCTGCAAAGCTATGACAGATCAAGTATAAGGGCTATAACTAGGCCCCATATCCTGAGTGACAGCTTCTAGAAAAGCATTGGCATTAGAATCATTTATCGAAGCTGGACACATAAGCAAAGTGATGGACAATGCGGTGGTAACATGTGGCCAGATCTCACAGATCTAGCTCTGCTATCAGTGGTGCTTTCCTCTGGTGCAGGAGCTGTTCTCTGGCGTACAAACCTCTTGACTCACCAGAATGCTGCTTGCAAGGGAGGCAAAGTGCTACTATTAATGGAACAGTTCCAACCCATTAAGCTCAGCTCTATCCATATCAAGAGATGGAGCTACACTGATTGGTTTCAAATTATCCCTCACAGCTACATTGTTTAACAACAAAACTGCCAGCAAACTGTTCACATTACCAGTATTTGGTGCTTCTACTTTTAACTCCAAAGACTTGCTCAAACTTGGCACATCTGAGACTTGTCGATCATAGTCAGCAAGCTGGTTGCCATGATTCTCATCAGTGAGAGGAAGACCAGGTGAGCTAAAACGAGCTACAGGAAGGCATATTGGTTGGCAAAACTGAGCTTTAACAAGCATGCTTAAATACAAAAGCTACTCTTGAAGATGTGCCACTCAAAAACAAACAATGGGGAATTACTTACTTTTCATATCATTCTTAAGGACAACAATTCTTTTGTGCCCGTGACCTTTAATCCAGACTACCTGAACAATGACAAAAAGTCTTGTGTGAAAACCCACAGGATAGATTCCCAGTGCAATTTTCTTAGTTTTAAATTTCTCCGTTCTCATATCACTTTCTTGACATCCCTTAAATTATCAAATTCCATCCTGGATTAGTTTCCCTGAATCTAAACACATTTCACCTATGCTATATGGGGGCAGAAAAAGCTCAATTTCCTTATTTTTAAAAAATTTATTGTCCTCCTGAAAAGAGTGGCTTGCAAAATGTATCAAATGACGAACTGGGGGGAAAAAAAATCAAACTCACATAAACCATCCTCCAGCAAAGCCTGGTGGCTACCATAATTCAAGAACAAAATTTTTAAAAAGCAATCTGAAATGAGGATGGCCTTGCAGTGCTTTCAAAAATCAGGCAAGAGGATACTCTCCCTTACTTTCTGATTAAAAAGGGAAAGGAGAACCATGTATGCCAGTCTAAGCTCCTTACAAAATAGGGAGAATTTCCTAGATAAAGGCCACTTCCGCATTTTCGTCACTCATTTGTCCCTATTGCTTTGAGTCCCCCCCACCCATTTTCCACGTGTTTTGCTCCCTCTGGGACTACTAGAGCAAAACACACGGGGGGGGGGGGGAACCCCCCGGAAGCAATTGGGACGAATGAGTGACAAAAATGAAAGTGCGGAAGTGGCCAAAGAGAGCAGGAGTATTTACAGAAGAGTGTGCGCCATCAATTTTTTTCCCTTTTGAATGGAAGAGATCTGCAGTGCTCAGTAGTCAGGCAGATCTGCTCTCCATCTGCCTCCTGCTTAGCAAGCTGTCAAGGGGCCACAACATATCTATAGTTTAAAAAGCCTATCTATGAATGTTAGTAAACCTGTAAAAGAACAAGAACCCACAAACTACAAACCGATGGAATTGCCCCCAAGAGTTCTTCAAGATTGTTGTAGCCATATGCTTTAGGATGCAGCATCTCTCCCGTGTATTTTGTGTATGCTGTTGAGAATTCATGAAGGAAGATCTGTTGGTAATGGTAAGTGTGAAGCAAACACCTCACTTTCTTGGCAAACACATACAGGTCTTTAAGCCTGACGTATTCTGTCTCATCACTGGTAAAGACCTGTGAAAGAAAGGGGCACCTGAATAATCTTCTACACTCAATATTAATTTGCATAAAGAGGTACAGTCTGCATCCATGTGCAAGGAAAAAGGCCAATTAGTCTTTGTGCATGGAAAAATCCTGAAGTCCAAACGTTAATCCTTACAGTGTCTCTTTCAACCTGTATAAGAGACAAATGACACACAAGCTTGATGAACACACAGCTCTCTCATTAAAAGGTGAGAATATTCCTTGATGTAAGGTATTTCCTTTTCTGAAGTATTGGAATATGGCTCAGAGAGCAAAATGCTCAATATGATTTGGAATTTGATTATGGACTAACACTACAAGAAAAAATCAAGTTGTGGGGAAGGGGGAAGGGTAGAAGATTAACAAGGCTCTTTCTGATAAAATGGACCAGTGGATACTCACCGTGAGGGGTCCTTCTCCTCTGAGATAAGGAGGACATCTTGATGGGTGTTTCCCACCCTGTTTGTAGGGAGGCAGGAACTAAATTCTTCACTTCCTGTCCTCTGGTGGGAAACGCCCCTTAAGATCAGTTCGGGGACTCCCGGAAGCAGTGGTGAGCTGTAAACCATAAACTAAGTGGAACTGGAACTAGATAAAAACATGAACACAGTTACTCTGAACTATAAACAGTTAGCATAGACAGGAAGGAAGATAGGTACAGAGATCAGGGAAAGAAGACGATGGAGATTCGGGAGGGCGAAGATGTCCTCCTTATCTCAGAGGAGAAGGACCCCTCACGGTGAGTATCCACTGGTCCGTTCTCCCTCTGAGAGGAGGACATCTTGATGGGACCTCCCATAGCAGTGTCCCTTCAGCTGGGTGGGACATCGTCTTCAGTCATGAGCGCTGTCTGTAGTACTCTTTGACCAAAGGCTATGTCTGTTGAGTTGTAGGCATCAATTTTGTAGTGCCTGACGAAGGTGGAGACAGAAGACCAGGTGGCTGCTCGACAGATTTGCTCCACAGAAGCCCGGTTAGTGAAGGCTGCAGAGGCCGCTGCACTTCTGACTGAATGAGCCGTAATCCCGGCAGGTGGAGGCGTTTTGAGGACCCTGTAGGCTTCCAGTATGCATCTCCTGAGAGTAGCGCTGATAGCGGCCGTGGACATCTTGTTGCCCGTATTAGGGGGCAACACGGAGATAAATAAGGACTCAGTCTTCCGAATAGGCCTGGTGCGAGTAAGGAATGCCTTGAGTGCACGCCTAACATCCAGGGAGTGCCATATCCTTTCCTTTGGATGGGTAGGGTTTGGAAAAAAGGTGGGTAAGCAGATTTCCTGAGATCGGTGGAATCTGGAGTTTACCTTTGGGCAGAAGGAAGGGTCTGTGGAAAGGACTACCCTATCCTTATGGAAGGTGCAGAAATTTGGATTGGCTGAGAGAGCGCCGAATTCGGATACTCTTCTGGTGGAGGTGATTGCCACCAAAAACAAGGTTTTCATCTGAAGCCAGATGAGGGGAATGTCCTGGATTGGCTCGAAAGGAGGTTTGGTTAGGGCGGAAAGAACCAGATGAAGTTTCCATGTAGTGAATCTGTGAGATACCGGAGGGTCCTTTACCGGAGGGTCCCTTGAGGAAATGGCGGATGTGCGGGTGAGAAGAGAGCGACCAGCTGTCTGCTCTTGGGAGAACAGTTGCTAGAACCGCAATCTGGCGACGAAGGGTGGATGCCTTCAGGCCTGAGTCGTGACCATCCTGGAGGAAGGACAGCAGGTCTGACATGTTAGGGTGTAGAGGATCAATCTTTTTCCTTCTGGACCATCGGACGAAGGCCTTCCATGTGAAGTTATAGATCCTCTTGGTAGAAGGACGTCTGGACGCAAGCATAGTTTCCGTCACCGGCGCCGAGTAGCCTAAGTTGAAGAGATGTTGGCATTCAACTTCCAGGCAGTCAAGCGGAGCCAGGCAGGGTCCGGGTGCCAGATGGGACCCTGGGACAACATGTCCATGGATACCGGAAGGGTGAGAGATGGTGCGCTCGACAGATTCTGTAGTTCGGAGAACCAGGGTCTTCTTGGCCAATACGGAGCTACTACGATGACCTCCGCCTGTTCCTCCTTGATCTTGCGAAGTAATTTCGGCAACACCGGGGTTGGTGGGTAGGCATACAGGAGGAGGTTAGGCCACTGGGATACCAGGGTGTCCTTCGCTTCGGCTGTGTGATGATAATACCTGAAGAAGAATCTGGGAGTCTTGTGATTGAGCGGGGAGGCAAACAGGTCTACCTTTGGATGGCCGAAGTGGGACGCTATCAACTCGAACAGGTCCTGTTTGAGAGACCATTCTCCCTCTTGCAGCATCTGGCGGCTGAGCCAGTCGGCCCGGTTGTTCAGAGAACCCTTGATGTGTTCGGCTCTGATCGAAAGGAGATGGTTTTCTGCCCAGGTTAGGAGCTTCATTGCTTCTGGATGGAGTTGTGAGGACCGGGACCCTCCCTGGTCGTTGATGTATGCCTTGGCTGCGATATTGTCCGTCCTGATAAGGACATGCTGGCCGGAGATGTGGTCTTTGAAATACAGAAGGGCTAGGCGAACGGTGCGGAGCTCTAGGAGATTGATGGGTAGAAGCTGTTCTTCCTTGGACCATGTCCCTTGTGCAGGTAGGTGAAGGAAGACTGCCCCCCAGCCTAGAAGGCTGGCGTCGGTCACTATCTGCTTCTAGTCGTTGACATAATAGGGTTTTCCCCGAGAGAGGTTGTGGGGTTTGATCCACCAGGCTAGGCTGACCTTGACTTGGTGAGGTACCGAAACTGGGAGGTCGAGCTTCTGCATTATCCTGAGCTGAAAGGGGCATAGCAGCTGTTGTAGCGGTCTGGCATGTAAGCGTGCCCAGGGGACGGAGTCCATACAAGAGGTGAAAAGGCCGAGGAGTTTGGCTAAGGTCATCAGCGCGGAGCGTTTGGCAGCGATGGTTTGTTTTGCCAGAAGTCAGATCTTTTGTGCCTTTGGTGAAGGTAAGGAAATGAGATTCCGGGCAGTGTTGAACACAACTCCCAGATGCTCCAGAGACTGGGAGGGGATCAGTGAGCTCTTTTGTAAGTTCACCAGGAAGCCGTGTGTGCGAAGGCAATGGATGGTTTCTTGCGTGTCTGACAACGCCTTGTGTAGCGAACTTGAGCGAATCAAGAGGTCGTCTAAATACGGGTGAACGTGAATGCTGTGCTCCCGGAGACAGGTGATGGGATGGATGAGAATCTTGGAGAATACCCTTGGGGCGGTTGAAAGGCCGAAAGGGAATGCCCTGAACTGCCAATATTGGCCTAGGACCAGGAACTGGAGGAACCTTTTGTGACTTGTGAAGATGGGAACATGAAGGTAAGCGTCTGTTAGGTCGTTGGGGGAGAGGAACTCTCCGGGTTGAAGGGCCTCCAGGATGGATCGTAGAGTCCCCATCCGGAAGTGTCGGAGTCTTACAGATTTGTTTATGTATTTTAAGTCCAGAATCGCTCTCCAGTCGCCATTCCTTTTGGGGACGGTGAAGAATATGGAGTAGATGCCCTGTCCCTGTCCCTCTGTGGGGACAGGCTCTATGGCGGAGATGGCGTGAAGGTGATGAACTGTTTCTCTTGTCCTCTTTATTTTGGATGGGTCCTTGCTGAGAGGGGAGAGAACGAAGCAATCTGGTGGTTTCTTTAGAAATTCTATGGAGTAGCTTCTGGACGTGACCTCCTGGGACCAAGCGTCTGCTTTGGAAAGGACCCATTGGTGATGGAAAAGTAGCAGACGGGCACCGACCGGACCCGGGTCGTAGTCATGCCGAATTGGACTTGGTAGAGTTGTCCCGTCCGGATTTGCCGTCCCTGAAGGAGAAGGGTCTGCCTGGGCGGCCGTGGAATGGATTCCGTCTAAAGCTTTGTCTGGGAGAACCCCAGGAAGGCCTGTAGGAGTCCCTGTTGAATCTGGGTAAAGCTCTTTGGGAACGAAAGTAGTAGTTGCCGGACCCTCTCCTGTCGGGTCTACCGAGGTTGCGTGGCATGGCCTTTTTCTTGTCTCTGGTCTCTACCAGGATCTTATCCAGGGACTCTCCAAAGAGGCGATCACCTTGAAAAGGATAAGCAGCAACGGTGGCCTTGGCTCGGACATCCGCGGGCCATACCCTAAGCTAGAGGGTGCGACGCGCTGCAACAGCTGATGCCAAGGACCTGGACGAAAAAACCATCGCGTCGAGTGTGGCGTTGGCCGAGAAAGATGCAACCTTCAGAAGACGGTTCGCCCCCTCTGCAAGACGCTTGCTGGAAGGAGGGATGAGTTGAATCATTTTCCTGGACCATGCTATGGCAGCGCGGCTAACGATGGTAGCAGTGGCGGATGCCTTAATGGCCATAACTGAAGCTTCGTGCGCCTTGCGCAGGGCAAAGTTGGCTTTGCAGTCTAAACTGTCCCGAACCAAGCCATCACCGTCCTCAGAGAGGAGGCCTGATGTTTGAAGAGCAATGACCGGGGCGTCCACTAGTGGAACCTGTAAAAACTTGTTAGTGAAAGAAGGCAAGGTGTACAACTTCCATAAATTAAGAGGGCAACGCTTGTTGGCCATAGGTTTTGCCCATTCCTTGATAAGTTGATTTTCCAGGAATTCCGGGAAGGAGAAGACCTTTTCAGTCTCTGGGATCCTGGGGAAGTAGTCTTTACTACCCCTAGGTCTGGAATCCTTGGGCTTAGTTGCGCTGGATGGGTACTCCCCTTGCAGCTTAGGCTGCAGCTCTAAGGCTGATAGGGACTTGGAAAGCAGAAATGAGTACTCTTCTGCTTTGAAAAAACGCAAGGAGGTTTCAGGGACGTCTAAGTCCTCCTCCTCTTCCTCATCAGAGAGGAATTCCCCTTGTTCCCTATCTCCAGAGTCCCTGGGGTCACTGCCTTCAAAGGTTTGAAGTGGGAAGGAACCCAGCCAGGGTATGACTGATCCTTTCTGGCTGCCTTAGTGGGCCAACGGGGCCTGTCTTCCTCCCCCTCATTGTCCTCATCAGCCTTCTCCTCCTCCTCCCCTTGCACGGCTGCTGAGCAGGGCATCTGGGGGTAAGTTTGTCTTTGTTGGGAAGGGGCTCCCCGGGAGGGAACGCTGGAGACCTCCTCCCTCACAGCCTGTTTGAGGGCTCTAAGCAGTGCGGGAGAGATGGTTTCTTCCTCCCCTGTGGGTTTACTCAGGAGTAGGCCCTCTCCCTGAGTAGCAGCAGGTGGCGTATCGTCGTCAGCCAACTGCTGAGGGACTTGGGTATTAGGGATCTCTTGCCCGTTGTCGCTGGACTCTGTAGGGTTTATGGATGCGGGAAAAACCGCTCCGCAGCCTTTTGCCGCCGACAAAACTGATTTCCCGGCCTCGGGATGTTTCAAAATGGCGGCCGCACGCTTGCCTGACTTCCCGGGCTCGGAGCGATTCAAAATAGCGCCCGCACGATTGGGCGCATCTTTGTGGGGCCGCTTTTTCGCGCACTTCTCCTTGTGAGCCGTCGTTTTTGCAGCAGCCTTGGAGGTTCCCCCTCGGTTGGGAGCTGGGGGTGCACCTCTCTCTCTCTCCGCTTCTTTCTCTGTCTGAGAGAAAGCCATCCGTCCCCTCCATTGAGGTTGGGGGGGGGGAAGAAAGCTTGAATGGAGAGAGGTAAAGTCTGAGGAGAAGGCAGAAAGGCTTGAGAAGCTAGGGAGGATTAAGTGGAGCAGAAAATTGTAAGAAAAAGTTGTAGAAAAAGTTGTAGAAAAAAGGTTGGAAAAATACTAATTGAAGCACGAGTTTCCCTAAGTGCTGCTCTCCCTTCTGAGGCAGGAACAGAACTGATCTTAAGGGGCGTTTCCCACCAGAGGACAGGAAGTGAAGAATTTAGTTCCTGCCTCCTTACAAACAGGGTGGGAAACACCCATCAAGATGTCCTCTTCTCAGAGGGAGAAGGGAACTTTGAAGCAATTTAAGTGAACATTCACAAATACTCAGGGTGAACGCATGAGTCCTACTGAAGTTCTATCCATTTATTCAACCTTTATGCATGTGGAATTAATTCAGAATTCAGCTGCTGAAATGCAAGCAAGAAAGCTCTACAAGAAAAACAGGGTTGCACTTACCTGTAACTGCTGTTCATTGCACATTGGGACTGCATGTGGACAGGGCAGCCGTGGAAAAAATGTCCAAAGCTTTCTAGTAGGCTAGGAGTGCTCCTCTTCCTTCCGGCACCTTCCTGCCAAAATGATCACATGGCCAAGTGGGGGGGGGTGCTACTCACTCAGTTCTCTCTATGCCACCATTGGATACTCCAAGGAACTAAGGTTCCAGAGAGTTCATGGCAGGGCAGGAGGGTGGGATGTGTTCTGCACAGAAGACCACGTGATGAACAACTGTTACAGGTTAAGTGCAACCCTATTTTCACCACTGTGGCTTCTGTGCAGTCCCACACTGGGAGACTAGGAAGCTCACTGAGTGAAGGAGGTAGGTGTGAAGTTCTTAAAAGAAGAAACCATGGAAGAGACTTAACAGTTCTTCAGTGTCCCATGTTGACCTTCACCCAGAACTGTCTCATAAAAAAGCAGGGCACTCTCAACAAGTGTTCCAACCAAAATACATGTAGGAACGTGGCAAAGAGAGAGCACTCTTCTGGAGAAAGCTGATATGTAAAGTAGCATTGAACAGCCATGCACTCAAGACAGAGTGTGATAGCCTCTACCAACCCACATGGATGGGCTGTGTGAAGATGCTGACTAATCCTTGGAGCCTGAGAGACCAATACAAAGTAGTGCTGGGTGCCTAGCAGACCAAAACCCCAGGAAAAGTCATATTCAAAGAACGTAAGAAGTGCACAGATGTTTGGCAACGGAAACAAGTTTAACGATAGCATTGTGTGACCTGAGAACTAAGACACAATCCCTGGATCCTGACCAGGGTATCAGACATCCTAACCTCACATGAATGGAGAGGGCACAGGTTAGAATCCACAATGTCCCCGGGAGAGTGTTGCACTCATTGGATAGTAATCTGCGTGTGATCCCTGGCCCCAAACTCATCCGGCTGTCCTCAACCAGGGCCAGGTCCTTTTCAGCCCTGGCCCCAAGCTGGTGGAACTCTCTGTTGAATACCATCAGAACCCTGCAGGACTTTATGTAATTCTGCAGGGCCCATGAGGCAGAGATGTTCCCCAGGCCTTTGGTTGAGGGGAGCAATGGTTTTCAAACTGGCTGGCAGCCCCTTTACTCTCCAAACTTACTTGTTCCTCTTCCTCCCTGCCTGCGAGGAGGTTGGCAGTTCAGAATGGAAAATAATGATAAAATTGCCACCTGATTTTTAGATTTGTTGTATTAATTCTATTTTTACATTCTATTTTATGACTCTGATATATTTTTATATGTTGTACATCGCCTAGAGCCCTCCAACAGCAGGGACTGGGTGATTCATAAATCCAGTCAATGATGACAGTGATGTCCTCGTTCCACAGCTGGAAGTGCAGCATAGGAAAAAGTCCTATTCTAAATGAAGCACCAGGGAAGTGCAAAAAAATCAAACAAGGGGTTGTGCCTCTGTTTTGTAACATCATTAGAAATCCAATAAGGAAGAGGAAAGTTTAGAGAGTTAGTCCCACCCAGTGGCCAAAACATAATGAACAGCACAAGAAGCAGGATTCAAACCCTGTTACAGCCTCAATAGACTCTTTTCCATTTAGGGGTGCAAGATCTGGTAGTGAAGGAGTGGTGCTTGCCACTTAAAAAAGTCAGAGGCCACTGCTACAATGCAGGCAAGGAGCTGATCAAACTACCAAAGCTGTCAGCGGGTGTGAGAATAAGCAGATCTGCACCATAATAATGAAAGCAATGAAGCAAGTGTGATGTGGCCAAAGAAGGGATGGACAGGGTGCACCATAAATGAACCTTGAGCATCCTGCAGAGCAATCTGCGCAGCAAACAGCCAGAGAAAAAAAAGGCATAAAAGCAGATTACCTTGTGAAGGGATTGGAAGGGCATTCCCCAATGACAGGGGTCCCTTTCAGGAAAGTGGCAAAAAAAAAAACAGGGCATAGAATATCTCATTGTGGGGCAGGGGCAAATAGCCCATGCCTCCAATCAGAGTATCTGGGAGTTGGTCTCCATTAATCAATGAAAACATAATTACAGTTCATTCTGTAACTAATTGGAGTGTTTGCATTAGAATAAAAGACAAAAATAAGGTATGTCTAGTGCTGTAGGTGAAAGTGGTGATATGACAAACTAATTGTGCAGAAGACCAGGAACCAGTACAAAACACATGCCCATAGCTGGGTCTCCACACTACAGGGACCCACTATAGGGAAGGATGCTACTCTCTTGTGGAGTAAATCACCATAGAGGAGGGGTGAAAGAATTTAAAACATTTTTGACAAATCCAGTTACCAGAGGTTTTTCCAAGGATGAAACCTGGGATCTTGCACATGGAAAAACATGTGCACAACCCTGAAACACCAAGTTATTTGAAAGGGGGAAAGAAATGATTCTTAAGGATCTGACAGCAAGCCTGTTACTCCCTACAGAGTGTTGTCCAACTGGCCTGAAGAGGCTCTGTGTTAGAATGTTAAGAGTTGGGAGGGGTCTTGCAGGTCATCTAGTCCAACCCCCTGCACTCTGCAGGGCATAGCTGAAAGATAGTCCTACAACATACTTGAAAGATGGTTGTCCAGCCTCCGCTTGAAAACATCCAGCGAAGGAGCATCCAACCACTGCTCAACCACGCTTACAGTTAGGAAGTTTCTCCTGATATTTAGCTGGCATCCCTTGTAATTTCCACCCTTTAGATCTAGTCTTGCAATCCAGAGCAAGAGAGAATAGATCTGCTCCATCTTCTATATGACAGCCCTTCAAATATTTGAAGACTGCAATCATGTCTCCTCTAAGCCTTCTCTTTCCCAGGCTAAACATACCCAACTCTTTCAGCCTTTCCTCATAAGACTTGGCTTCCAACCCTCTCACCATCCTGGTTGCCCTCTTCTGGACACGCTCAAGCTTGTCAACATCCTTCCAAAAATGTGGTGCCCAAAACTGGACACAGTACTCCAGGTGAAGGCCTGACCATAGCAGAATAGAGTGGAACTACCACCACCCGTGATCTGGGCACAATGCTTCTGTTAATGCATCCTAAGACTGCATTAGCTTTCTTTGCAGTCACATTGCATTGCAGGCTCATGTTTAGTTTGTGAGCAACCAAAACACCTAGATCCCTTTCACATGTGCTGCTGTAAAGCCAAGTTCCTCCCATTCTATATCTGTGCCTTTGATTTTTTGTACCTAAGTGTAGGACTTTGCACTTACCTCTACTGAAATTCATTTTATTTGTCTCAGCCCACTGTTGCAGCCTATCTAGATCTTTCTGAATCCTGACTCTGTCTTCTTCACTATCAGCAATCCCACCCAGCTTTGTGTCATCTAAGAATTTGATAAGCAACCCCTCTATGTCTTCCTCCAGGTCATTTTGAATACAACTCCATCTAATCATGCCTTTGGGGGAAACTGGTGACAGAAAGAGCAGGCAAGTCTGTTCTGTGAACCCCTAGGAAGATAAGCCACAAACAATGACCATTTATTTTTTTTGAAAATAATTTTTTATTGAAGAAAACAGCTTCCAAAAAAAGTTACTCAAATATCAGCATTGTCAATGTAAGGATGTAATATCAACAAATAAACAACTTATCGTAACAAGTAAGCTTGACTAACAGATTGATAATACGTGTCTTGTATCTGGTAAATCTACACAGACCTAAATAAAGAAAAAAGAAAAACTCCCATAATACCTTTGCTTTGTAGGATATGAGGTAGTAATTAGAGGAGAGTGTGACAAAGAAGCGATAGGTAGATAGATTCAGAAATGAAGCCAAGAGGAATAGCTAGGGTCTCGGGGAAGTAAGTTGTTTTCAGTCATATATTGTAAGAAAGGGTACCAGGTGCACACGAAGCGCGAGGAGGTCGCATCCGAAGAGGTGCTGGGAGGATTGAGACTGTCAGTGATCTTGTCCATAAGAAATTGATCCCAGATTTTTTTTTCTCCAGAGATCCAGAGAGGGGGAAGTGCTAAGCTTCCAGGATGCCGCGATGGATGTTTTGGCCGCTGTAAGTAGGAAGGTGGTTAGAGGGAGAAGAGGTTTTTCACCCAAAGATGGATCCCTTAGGTGTAAGAGAAGGACAGACGGGTCCAGAGGAAGAGTTTGTGATGTAATGTTTGCTATCTCTTTAATTATAGAACACCAGAATCGTTGGATTTGGGGACACGACCACCAGCAGTGCAAGTAATCTCCTGGCTCTCCACATGCTTTCCAACGAAGTGGTGAGTGAGAGTTATTGATGTGGTGGAGATGCACTGACGTATAGTACCACCTGGAAACCAGTTTAAAGAATTGGAACCGTACATTGAAAATTCCAGAAGTGTTGGCTGCTGAAGACCAGATCAGAGACCATTGCTGGTCAGATAAAAAACGGCCAAGGTCTTTATCCCATGCCTTCTGATAGTGGAACTGGCGAGGATCAGTGTATTCAGAGAGTATTTTGTAGATGTTTGAGAGAAGATGCTTAGAGTGTTCTGAGTATGTTGTAAGCAAGACTTCAAAATTTGTTTTTGCACGTCTGAAGGTCCCTTTGTTCAGCACAAAAGAGAACAAGCTGCCTAATTGGTAATACGTGACCCAGGGGATTGGACGGCTGATCTGCTCTTCAAGTTGTTGCTTCTGTAACAGCTTTCCATTGTTGATGTCCTGGAGTGTCGTTATTCCGAGTAGTGACCATTCTCTGGACTGTCCTGGAGTTTGACCCGATACAAACCAGTCCTGGTAAGTGAAAGTGGTGATATGGGTGGCGCAAGGAGGTGTTTCATGGAGTCCCAAAGTGCGATGGTGTGTGATAGGAATGGGTTGTCTGAGATGCGCGGAGATCTTCTAGATGACAATGGCCATTTATCAGCACCATTCTAAAGCAACAGTTGGCCCAGTCCTGAAGAGGACCCCTTTGAGCCACAATGACACAGTGGAAATCCAGAAACATTTCCTCTTTAAATGTAGTTTATTCTTCACTAGAATGAGTAGAAATGACAAAAAACTTCTGGTAGAAATATGTCTCCTCAGCTTCAAGAATGAGGTGAGGAAAAAAGCAGAACAGTAGAGGTCCTCTCTTCATGGCAGCAAAAAGAGGGAGCAGCGTCCCCTCTCCCGGTCATGTGATCACTTTGACAGGAAAGCTTCAGAGGGAGGAGGGGTGCTTCTAGCCTACTAGAAAGCTTTGGGAATATTCTCTGCAGCTACGATGATGAACTAAGACTTCTATAGCCCTGAGCTGAAGAAATGTCAAAATAAATGCAGTCCTCATGCCACACCCTTCATGCTGCCCAAGCCCTGAAAGGAAGATATTTTCAAAAATTGCAGGTCTGGCTTTTGGACTGAAAGCTAAAGTTTCCTTGTACCTTATGAACTACCTGAAGACACTGCATGGCCACCAAGACCTTTACTGCTTTTGTCAGATTTCCCATTCCTGTCCAGGCATCTGCTATTCAGTTTCTATTCTTGTCCTTACTAGAAAGCCAACCCTGCAGCTGGCAGTTTTTCTCTTTTGTGTTGTAAAACCTTATCTGCCTAGAGATCATAGCATTCTTTCTTGCTCATTCTAACAGAGACCAAACCAATATGAAACTCCTAAGGTGCTGTTTGCCCTGAACTGGATAGCCCAGGCTAGCCCGATTTGGGAAGCGAAGCAGGGTTGGTCCTGGTCAGTATCTGAGAGACCACCAAGGAGTACCAGGGTCATGACGCAAAGGCAGGCAAACCACCTCTGAATGTCTCTTGTCTTGAAAACCACATGGGGTTGCCGTAAGTCAGCTGTAACTTGATGGCCAAAAAAGGGCACTGTTCTCTTTTGACACGTCAACATTAACTGTACATCCTACTACATCTGAAAGGCAGCCAGGTTCCCCCCAAGTTCCTCTTTTTGCCTGTGGCCTTGAACTCTGCAGACAACCACTGCATGATTTTGTTCATTTCTGTTTCTGTGCCAAGAGAAATCAAGCACTAAAAAAGCAAGATAATGAATGCAGCAGAACAAGGAATTCAATACTATACAAAAAGCAACATTATATTCTTAATATGGAAGTTTTAACTCTGTTTATGGTTTTTATGGTATTGATTACTGATTTGTAAGCCACCCTGAGCCTGCTCGCAGGGAGGGCGGGGTATAAATAAATAAATAAATAAATAAATAAATAAATAAAGACAAGTTCCTCACCTCAACGAAGTAAGGCATGCTCATGAGAAGATCAGTAAAGGTCATGAAGCCATATTCACATGGATTGAGGGTGATATTTTGGGTGGTTTCATAACGCTTTTTTAGCTGATCCGCAGGGACGAAGGAGGTTTCATCCAAAGTCATCAGCAACACCAGAAGCTGAGCAGTCAAGGTCCGGAGAGACTTTCTATTTATAAGCTGGATCTGTTTACAACCAGATCCCACATCAACCACCTGAAGAAATTTGAATTAAATTAAAATAACTGAACAAACCAAAGGACTGGAGGACCAACTAGCATGAACATGGGTTGACCCCAATTTGCGGGATGGGGCAGGGAAGACAGGACAGCTTTTGCAGGAAAAGAGGGTGAATCCAACACAATGTCTTATATTAGTTGCCATCACTACACCACTTCTGAAGAAAACCGAAATGCGAGATTTCTAAGAAACCCATAAATATATTACTTATTCACCCCTCCCGACGCTACCAAGTATCTGCTGGAATACTATTCCACCACCTTGTAAATTTATACTTAAACACAATTACTAGGATATCTAGTGCCTGCAAAAGCACAATATACTTAACTGAAACAGTGTTAGGAAAGGTCTAACATTCCTGATGAAGCAATCCCATGATTCTCGGATCAGCCTGCATCTAAGAAAGCAGTGGGGGATTTTTCTTAAATTTTCCAGCCTCATGATGAGACACGCAGTTTCACTGAGAAGCTGGCCCTTTACGCAGAGAGCTCTTGAAATTAGCCCTGTAAAGCCTTGACATTATTTTACTGAAAGACACAATATACCTAAAGACTGCCCTGTCAGCAACCCTTGTAATCTTGTCATATAAGCAGCAATTCTATATCACCCTAAAAAGGCTTACCTTGACAACATGGCAAAGTTTTTGCATTAGAGCTGGAATGGAGCCGACGTTGTAATCTTGGAGGCGCAACGAGTAACCAAATGTTTTCGCATACTCTGTGAGCATATCTGCCATCATAAGGCATTTGTCTTTCTGAGAGCGGAGCAATTTAACAAACTGGGCTGCCAATGCTTTGACCTGTTCTACTTCTGTTAGTGTGAGAATTTTCTCTTCTCCACATTCCAGTATCTGAGGGTGGAATTGAGCTTAGTCAGTGAGAGAGAGAGAGAGAGAGACTGGAGAGAGGCAATGCTTGAAGAAGAGAAGAGATTGGATTTATATCCCGCCCTTCACTCACTTGGAGTCTCAGAGCGGCTTACAAACTCCTTTCCCTCCCCCTCCCCACAACAGACACCCTGTGAGGTAGGTGGGGCTGAGAAAGCTCTTTCCCAAGCTGTCCTTGAGAGAACAGCTGATACAGAGCCATGGCTTGCCCAAGGTCATCCAGCCAGGTGCAAGTGGAGGAGTGGGGAATCAAACCCGGTTCTCCCAGATTAGAGTCCACGCACTTAACCACTACACCAAACTGGTCAATGAACATTAGTAACATATGTCAGTTTCTCTTTGTCATTTCACTTAAGATTCAGGAGATAACTGATTAAAAAACAGATTAAGTGTTCTTTCAGATGTTAACCTGAAGAATTAAGGGCCTCTGAAAGCAAACTTACAAAACAGTCAGCCCACATAGCTACACTGCAACCTTTCCACTTATTAGTTGTACAGGACAGTGTACAACAGCAAAGACACACAGGACTGATTCATATTTACAGGTCACCTGTGAACATTTGAATGGGAACGGATAAATAATCTAGTTCCTCAGATTAAACTCATGGGGGTTAGATCCAGACTAAATTGGCAACTTCCCTGATTACTCCTTCCCACAGCAGATCCCTCCATGTAATTCCTCAGGATCTCCTATCTTGTAGGAGCAGCATGCTGTGGAAATCAGTAGGCATAGAGAGAGGAAGGAAATTACACTTTGCCATTGGGAAATTTAGTCTGGATCCAACCCATGATCCTTCCCAAACTTGGTTTTCCTTTCTACACCCTCTACATGCATTTCACAGATAAACCCTCACGGATTCTTGAGCCTGGTGTGCATGCAGTTTGCTGCTTCATGCAAGGGACCGAGGTAACATTGCAAAGAACTGTGGGGCTCAGGTGTTAGAAGGGGAAACAAACAGCACAGACTCCCATGTAAAACCACACCCAAGCAGTCACCACTGAAACAATCAGGTTGGTACAACTTGGCCAGTGCAAATCCTGCAGGGATCAACAAAGAAGCCTCTGCTGGGGACGTTCAACCTATGTGCTGATGCAGGTAGTAGTGGGGGGAAATGATCCTCTCCCAGGAAACTATCCCACCCTTCAGATTCTGCACCATTATGGGATGGACCTATCAAATATTTAAGGATGAGGGCCATGCTACACTGGATTTGGTGCCAACCCACATTCAAACAAACCAGTGCAACTATAAAAGACATTAAGATTTTAAGACCAAAGTATAGGATTTTAAGCCTGCCCCAGAAATACCTACAACTTACCTGCAAGACATCTGGAATGGCTTCAAAGAGTTCAAGTAACTTGGTAAACCCATAAAAAGCAAGTTTGCATTGACGACCAAAGTGATGGTGGTAAGATGGTATAAATTTATCAAAAGGCATGCGAAAATAGGGCTGATGGCGTAGCAGGTCAACTACCTCCTTCGAGAACTGCTTTGTTCTCTCAATTTCCTCCTTCGTACGTTCTACATGTGGAAGAAATACAAAACAGAGTAACTGAAAAGCAATGCAAAGGTGAAGGGTATTAATTTGGAACCCTCTTGCCCTGAATTGGCCTACTTACAGCCTCCATCTTTGACCAATATGGATATCAGAATAAAGAAATAAATAACTTTCTTGTTAGTAGTAGACAGCACAGGAATAGGCAGGTCAGTGATCTGACTCAGTATAAAGAGGCTTTGTATGTTCACCAACTAGTTTTTTTTTTTAATATGCAAAGTTGATTTTACAAACCGCAGGGATGCAAAGCAAGTTGATGTTTATCAGCACCTATCACAAAACTTAATTAACTTAGAAAGTGTCCTTTAACCCTCTTGGCATTCATGGGTGCCAAATGTTATATGACCCATAAAAAAGACATTTAAGATATTCAACTACACATACCTCTTTTGGGAATACAGATTACCATTTCGTTATCCAGTTGAGACAGACAGATTGTATTATCCGAAATTTCCGATATTAGATCAACCAACTCACATACTCCGTACTCAGTAACATCCCAGTCTTTTGAGAAACACCTAGATGTTCCAAGAAGAAATGCATTCTAAAATAATGTGTTGGGGTGCTCAGATAATTAGGTGAACTGAATGGAAACAAATAGCAAAGTATCAAGGTCCCCAAGTCTCCCCACCAAGAGCACAGAGGTATAAGCAGTACAATAAGGACACATATTTGAATCACCACCACACAGAAAAAAAAGAGACATTTTATGTTTCATGACTACTATATAAAGCTTAAACCACTTTTGCACTAAAGCTGGCTCCCAGCACTGTTCACGAGGGAGGGGAGGGAATTACAATACTTTCTTGGGGAAAGGATTCTAAACCAAAGCTCAGTCCAGGCATAACAAAAGGTGGCTATCTGCTTCCAGCCCTGCTATTAGGGCTTTCAAGAGTCACAGTGCTCAACTATAATCTTTATAGCTCTCTCTTATGCACGACCTATGAAGCCCACTAACAGCGGCCAACCTTTGATGCTTTATAATTCTCCATAATCAGGCTTGGAGCTTTTACTACATTCCTTTGTTTCTGTTCCCTTTGTAACTGTTTATTAATATTTTTATAAATAACTGTAACAGAAGTACTGCAAATAGGGGTGTGCAAACCCCCCCCCCCCCCAAAGCCTTTTTCAGATTCGGGTATACTGGATTTTAAAAAATGGTATTCCTGATATTCTTGAATTCCAATACTGGCATGGTATTTGGATTCAGGATTTTGCAGGAATTCCAATCCTTTTGGGCTCCATTATACCCTATGGGGATCCTTATACTCAATGGGGAATCTGTCTGGGGGTATCTGTTGTTTGAGGTAGAGACACCAAATTTGCAGCATAGCTACTGGTGCCTCTTCTCAAAAAACCCTCTAGTTTCAAAAACACTGGATCAGGGGATCCAATTCTATGGGCCCCAGAAGAAGGTGCCCTTGTGCTCCATTGTTTTCAAGGCACTGTTTCAAGGCATTTAAATGCCTTCTCCAAGCTGCACGACTCTGCAGCAAGTGAACTCTGAAGATGTTAAAAGGGCTCGCAGTCCCTTTAAACACCTTCAAGCTCTGAGTTCACCCAGAAGGCATTTAAAGGGACTGTGAACCCTTTTAAATGTCTTCAGAGTTCACTTGCCACAGAGTTGCATAACTTGGAGAAGGCATTTAAAGGAACTGCAATCCCTTTAAATGGTCTTTAAGTTTGGTTATCTGGAGGTCCCAAAAATCCCAAATATTTTTGGGATTTTTGGGGCTTGGCCATTTTGGATAGCTGAAATGCAGCCCCAATTTAAAACTGGCTTTAAAATTCCTGGAAAGTATTGGTAAGGTATTTTCGTGTATTTTTTCAGCTCTGTTTATGTTGAATGCACACCTGTACTTGGGTGTATCTGAATGCAAACCCCTAATCACAATATATGGAAAACACAAATAAAAAGCAATTCAAAAATTAATGAAGAATGACAATTAAACCACTAGGCAATTATGTGATATCATACAGAATTTAAGCGAGGTATATGAAGTACGTAAAAGTTGGTTGCTTAATAAACCAGGATGGAATTGTATTTCATACACCTTTTGTGGCTCTGAATAGTCTGGAGCCAGGAGAGTTGAATTACTACTGTCCAGTCTCAAACATACCATTCTTGGGCAAGGTGACTGAATGAGTGATGGTTGGGCAACTTCACGGATTTCTGAATGAAGCAGATTGTTTGGATCCATTCCAATCTGGTGTCAGGGCTGGTTATGGGACTGAATTGGCCTTGGTCACTGTGATGCTAAGCACCCTAATTCCCTCAGAAGGGTTAAAGAAAATATTTTACAGCCTAGTTGAGTTCACAAAACCACACAGAGGGATGTAGTAATTGAGAACCATGGGAACCTGAGCTTAATTGTATAATATATTATGGGAGGAGGGAAATGAGGAGCAGAAGCTAGCAGCTTCTGGAAAGTTCCTGAGATGATGATCTGTCTCTAGAGGACAAAGAGTTATAACTGAGAGCTATAGATTAGTAAGAGTTATCCTTAGTTTATGCTATGCTACGCTTATGCTAAGCTATGCTGTACTCCATTATGACTGGTTGCAATGGACAGAATGCTTTCTTGCTGCTATTGATATACCACCTGTAACACAGGTATGAAATGTATTTAGTTAGAAAAGATAGATTTCTTATTTTCTTGTTATAAGCCTGACGAGACAGTACTGAATAGATTTTAGTAATCTAATAAACCTCAATTCATTTTTTAAAGGTTTGGTTTATTGTGTACAAATTGCACCTCGAGACCTCACAGGTAGACTTGGCTGGAAAGTTGTTCAGGGGTTCCAGTAATGGAAGCCGGGAACAACTCAGTGGGGGAGCTGGAGAACTACCTCTGACAGTCACCCTGGTAGATGACATATACTGGAAGATGAACAGAGGAAGAACAACCTTGTTAATGCTGCTGGAATTCTTGGCAGCTTTCAGTATCATTGCTCATGGTATCCCTCCTGGACCACCTTTTGAGACTGGGAGGCAACATTCTGCAGTGGTACCAGTCCTACTTTGATGGCAGGTTTCAGAGGGTGGTGCTGGGGGATTGCTCCTCTGCCCCTTTGCCTCCAGGTTTCCACAAGGTCCCATCTTATTCTCTATGTTTTTCAACAACTATGTTAAGTCACTGGGAGAGGTCATCCAGAAATTTGGGTTGAGCTGCCACCAATATGCAAGATGACACACAACTCTATCTCATACTTCCAGCAGATCCCAAGAAGACTATGAAACAGTGAACAGGTGCCTTGAGGCAGTTTCAGAATGGATGAGGGCCAACAAACTGAAACTTAACCCTGACTACGGATGGGCACAAACCCCTAGTTTGGTTTGTGGATCTTCTCTCCCTCCTTTCTGCTGGTGGTGGCTCCCAGAGGCCAGCAGATTGGGGGGGAGAGATCTTGCAAAAGCCATTTAAAGGGAATGTTCCAAGCTGGAGGGAGGGGGGAATGAAAGGGATAACTGAAATAACTTCCAATTGGGATGACATTTAAATGCCTTCCTAGCAGCAGCACGACTCACCTAGTCAACTGATAAGGCATTTAAATGCCTTCCAAGTTCACTCACTGAGTTGTGGCCTGGCGATGACAGGATTCTGCGAGTCAACTGATAAGGCATTTAAATGTTTTCCCAGTTCACTTGCTGAGTTATGCTGCTGCCATGGCAGGACTCACCAAGTCAACTGACTTTAAATGCCTTCTCAGTTCACTTGTGAGTCGCACTGCCACCACAGCAACGCAGCTTGCAAAAACCATTGAAAGGTATCCCTTTAAACTGTTTTTGCAAGCTGACACAAACCACACAAACCTAACTGGAAAGTTCGTGGGGCTCCTGAGGGCGGGATGGCACGAACTGAGGTTCGCAAAAAATGAACTGGGCCAAGTTCATGACAAACTTAGGTTTGTAACTCAGTTCGTGCCCATCCCTAACCCTGACAAAACGGAGGTTTTACTGATGGGGTTTCCAGAAAATGTTCTGGATGGTGCTGTACTCTCCCTAAATTAAATGTTGGACTTATTTTCAGTGAAGGCAAAGAAGAGGAGAAGAGATTGGATTTATATCCCGCCCTTCACTCACTTAAGAGTCTCAGAGCGGCTTACAAACTCCTTTCCCTCCCCTCCCCACAACAGACACCCTGTGAGGTAGGTGGGGCTGAGAGAACTCTTTCCCAAGCTATCCTTGAGGGAACAGCTGGTACAGAGCTATGGCTTGCCCAAGGTCATCCAGCCAGGTGCAAGTGGAGGAGTGGGGAATCAAACCCGGTTCTCCCAGATTAGAGTCCGCGCACTTAACCACTACACCAGACTGGCTCTCCATTCTCTGGGTTATGTCTCCTACTCTCCCCAAAGTAGAGTTTATGCAAATTAAACTAATCTCTAAGGATTAGCAGGGTCAGACCTTCTGCAGTACTGCCAAAGTCAAGCTCCATGCATGAAATCTAGAAACTAGAAAACATATTAGCTTTCCTTCTGCGAAAGCTATCAGGAATATTATCCCTAATATGAATGAACTATATGCAACCATGGCCTGAAGAATGGATCTGGAACAGCTCCATACTGGGTGGGATGAGGACTTTACACCCACCACTAAAGAGAAAAAACCTTCACAGCAAGTCCAACTTTCATTCTCCTTCAGTGGAGGGAAGTCATCCTCCCTGGGATGTACCAGAGCTAAGCCATGCTGGGAGGGAAGGAACTCAGAATCAGCAGTCTACTACCTGCTAAGGCTGCCTTATCAATTTTATAATGCTTAACAAAAGGTGAAAACAATATCTGGTCAAGTGGCTGCCCTACAGATTTGATTATCAGGGGCATGAGATGAAAATGCTGGTGAAGTTTCTGCTGCTCTAGTGACTAAGTTGGGCACAGGCAGGTGCAATGCTTGATATGCTTTGAATATACATTGTCAAATCCAGGAGAAAATAGTAGTTATGGAAATCTCCTCCTCAATGTGTAGGTAGTGTGAGAAATAAACAAGGCAACCAAATAACTAAAAGAAGCTGCCTTTTTGACAGAACGCAGAACCTTCTGAGCATCTAATTTTTGCAACAATCTCTCTTTTCCATGCACCAATTGGGACAAAAGGGGTGGGGAGTAAAATGACTTGTTGCTTAATGTGGAAAGAAGAAACAACAATGGGAACAAAGGACAGATCTTGTAGGAGAATTACCATAGCTTGCTGAAAGGTACAAAACTCTTCCCCTTACTGATGAAGCTGACAGTTCTGATATTCTTGCTGAAGTAATTGACACAAGGAAGGAATCTTTCCAGGACAGGAACTTTAGCTCTATTTTTCTCATAGGCTCTAAAAGAGGTTTAATCAATGGTTTAATGGAATTCACAGGAGGTGATGGTGGCTGCAAGCATGGATGGCTTCAAGAGGGAATTGGATAAACATATGGAGTAGAGATACATCAGTGGCTATTAGCCACATGGTATAGATAGGAACTCTCAGTCTGGGGCAAGTGATGCTCTGTATTCTTGGTGCTGGGGGAGCAACAGTGGGAGGGATTCTAGTGTCCAGGCCCCACTGGTGGATCTCCTGACAGCACCAGGTATTTTTGGCCATTGTGTGACAGTGAGCCGTTGGACTGATCCAACATTGGCTTCTCTTATGTTCTTAAGCAGCTTGTTTAAATTCCAGGTCAGAAACCGGTGGTGAACAAAAGGAGATATCTGAGTTGCTGTGTTTTATAAAACTGTTGGAAGAGAGGATTTTGTCATTATTCAGGCTGAGAATAGATGACAAAGTTGATAACTGCATTTTTAGAGTATTTGAATGGAGGCCTTGACACAGACCATCACAGAGAAAGAGGATTATGCCTTTTTTGGGAAAGAAAAAGACCGTCCAGGTGCTTTCTCCTACACTACCTGTGGAACCATCTCCAGGCAAGTTCATAAATGTGGATGGTAGATGGTTTGCCGGAAGCTCACATACTCTCAACCACTTCCTGGGACAATCCTGTAATCTCTAAGGCTTTCCTTTCAATTTCCACGCAGCCAGTTGTAGCCACTCCAGCTCCAGGTGAAAGAGAGGACCTTGTTGTAGCAGGTCTGATGATGGCTGGATCCTCCAAGGCTGAGCTATTGCCATGCTGACAAGATCTGAAAACCAAAGCCTGCTGGATCAGAAGGGAGCAATCAGTATAACTAGGGCCCCCTCCCTCCAAACCTCTGTAATGGATCACTGTCTTGATGTGGTGAGGGGGCTTACGTGGTTTGATGAGGCTATGGGCTATGCAGTGGAGAGCCACCCAGGACAGACAGGCCACAGCAGAAAACTCAAAGTGTGATTCACTGGAGATGGAAATGGCAACCCACTCCAGTACCTTTGCCAAGAAAACCCCATAGACAGTAACAAAAGGCTAAAAAATATGATGCCGGAAGATGAGCCCCTCAGGTCAGAAGGTGTCCAATATGCCACTGGGGAAGAGCAGAGAGCAAGTACAAATAACCCCAGAAAGAGTGAAGCGGCTGGGCCAAACCTGAAAGGATGTTCAGCTGTGGATCTGTCTGAAGGTAAAAGGAAAGTCTGATGCTGCAAAGAACAATACTGCATAGGAACCTGGAATGTAAGATCTATGAATCAAGGTAAGTTGGATGTAGTCAGAAATGAGATGGCAAGACTGAACACTGACATCTTGGAAATTAGTGAACTCAAGTGAGAAAGGCAATAATGGGATAAAATCTCAAAAACGACAGAATGATCTCGGTCCGAATCCAAGGCAAACCGTTCAAAATCACAGTAATCCAAGTCTATGCCCCAACCACTGACGCAGAAGAGGCTGAAGTGGACTGGTTCCATGAAGACCTACAACACCTCCTAGAACAAACACCAAAAAAAGATGTCCTGATCATCATAGGGGACAGGAATGCTAAAGGTAAAGTCAAAAGGTAACTGGAATAAAAGACAAGTTTGGCCTTGGAGAAAAAAATGAAGCCCGGCAAAGGCTAACAGAGTTTTGTAAAGAGAACACACTGATCATAGCGAACACCCTCTTCCAACAACCTAAGAGGCAACTCTACGCATGGACATCACCAGACGGGCAACACCAAAATTAGATTGATTATATCATTTGTAGTCAAAGATGGAAAAGCTCTATACAGTCAGTAAAACCAAGACCTGGAGCGGACTGTAGCTCAGATCATGAGCTACTCATTACAAAATTCAGGATTAAACTGAAGAAAATTGGGGAAACCACTAGGCCACATTCAGGTTTGACCGAGATCACATGGCTGAAATCATTAAGCCCAGAATTTTGGTTAGGACCATGACATTCTCTAAACTTTTGGTTGTGAAGCTTGAACTGCCGGGGTTAATTTTTTCGGCCTCTCCTCTGTAAGAAAGACCCTTCTTTTTTTTTTATACAATGTATTTTATTGAATTTTAGAATATAATACAGATTTAAACCGTACAAAATGAGCATGTTCATATGCTACACAGTATTGTGAAGTAAGTGAGCAAAGTTAACCTAGCCAAAGACGAAGTGCACATTAACAATCTGGAAAAACACTATATTATGATAAAAACAAACATTGAGAACTTAACATGTATAAACTTATTTTAAGATTACCAAAAACTCTTAACCACTTTAGTATATCAGAAATTTTGATATCTATTACTACCATAGCCATAACTCATCCATCACTGTACATATTTCTTGTTGCTTTGAAATGCTTCTAAAATATGAAACCATGTTGATACAAACGTGGTAGAGGTAGGGATCTTATCAAAGCACATAAGATTATCTGAGAGTTTAGCCATTATATATAAATCCCATATCTTTTTATGCCATTGTGAAACAGTGGGTGTCACTTTCCAGTGCAAGGAAAGGACCGTTTTAGCTCCATACAACATTAGGGAGACCCCCTCTATGATGGAACTTGAGGAATATTGTTCAGCCCATCCGTTCAAAAACAAGTGTTCTGGTGTGGGGAATATATCAATTCTATTAATGGATTTTATTTGGTTCAAGACTTCAGTCCAAAAAATAAGAATTTTAGAACAAAATATCCAACAATGGAGGTAATTTCCAATGCTGCCACATTTTTTCCAGCAATATGGTGAATACATAGGATTTATACGAGTCAGTTCATGAGGAGTAATGTACCAATGGGACAAAATTTTGAATGACTATCATTTCATTGCTGTAATTTTGGAATTAAATGGGGGAGTAGTCCAAATTTGGTTCCAAACTTTGTCTGACAGGATGTATTGGCAGTCTTTTTGCCACATAGATTGGTAGGATAGAATCTTAAGAGTTATCCAAAGTCGCCAATATTTTGTGTAATTTGGCGATGAGACCTTTTTGGTTGATCCCTGCAATGCTAATAATTGATTCCAACGCTGTGAGAGGCTATTTAAGAATAGTATCAAGTTTGATATGTGAGCACAAATTTGTTATCTGGAAATATTGCAACCATGGAATATTACATTACAGTCTGGTTTCTAAATCGGATTTAGGTAAAAGCATCCTTCTGGACGTTAAGATCCTGAAGTGTTTTAATGTTAGTCATTTCCATGGCTTGTACAGTGGGTTATTCAGACTAGGAAGAAACCAGATTTGATTAAGAAAGGATTGGTGCCTTGAAATTGTTGGTAGTAATTTTGGTCTCAAGCGGTCCCAAGTTGTTAACATTGCTGAAAATAGAGGACTTTTTTTTTACTTGACTAGGTCTGATAGAGGGAGATTGCCATATGCATTCATGGATCTCAAAAGGAACTGTATATAGAGCAAATTGTTGTGTATGGTCAGACATGGAGTTTGCGTGCAACAATTTGATCACTTGAGATAAATGTATGGCTCTGTAATAGCATTGTAGGCTGGGAAAGTTTATTCCACCTCTATTTTTGATCCTATGATGCTTGTACGCCCAGAAAAACTGTAATAGCATTCTTTGCCACATGTGCAGCAGAAAGGTGGAGATATTTAGAGGTATAGTGTGAAGGAGAAAAATAAATTTGGGCAAAACAAATGACTTAATTAGGTTCAGCCTATCTATCTATGCCAGGTTCATCTTGTGCCATTTGGAGAGCTCAGATTGTATACCTTTCTCCAACTTTTCATGGTTGAATCTGTATTTATCACTAAATGTTTTAGGTAAATTTATTCCTAAGTATGGTAAGTAGTCATTGATCCACGAGATGGAGTGGAGGGATTTAATAGTTTGAGCCATTTGATGGTCTAGATTAACTGGTAATATTTGTGATTTAGCTATATTTACTTTCAGTCCCGTGATTAGGCCAAAATTTGTTAGGTATTTTTGCACTGCCAATAAAGATGTTATAGGGGAGTTCCGGTTCCGCCCACCTCCTCGGCAGACGCAAGGAGTGCGAGCTCTGAGGGTTTGCTTGTAATTTCTCTAGAATTACCAGGCATAAAGGACTGCCTTTCTTTCTTCTTGTAGGGTAGGAAGAAGCTAAGAGTGTAGAGGCTGAGCCAAGGGGGGAGGCAACCCCCTAGGTCAAGGGGTTTTTCCCCTTTTCCCTCATTAAACTCTAAGCAGGGTGCTAGGTTGGAACGCCGGCGCTGTGGAAGCGGCTTCGGCTTGAAGAGGTGGGAGAGGAACCTTACGGGACCACGAGAGAAGAGCGACTGGACTGGACAACACAACAATAAAAAAGCTGAGTAAAACTAAGTTAACTTAGAAAATTATAAGCCTTAAAAAAATTTGAATTAAATTGAGATAGAATCTCCCGGGCTAAGGCGGCCAGAGACTGTGGGGGGAAAAAAAGACTTGCACCGGGAAAAGAGGGAGTTGCTACAAGTAAACTCGCTGCACTAACCTTTATTTTTTCTGTGTTTGTTTTGAGGATATCCTGGCACCCGAGCAGGTTTTCCTTTGAAGAGTAGCGGGTCTACGAGTGAGGAGGGTAAAGAGATCGGCGTCGGGAGTGGCCGGAGCGGGGAGGCGCATGCGCGAAGGTCAGGAGCTACGCAAGATTAGCCACATACGAGAGCAGCGGAGCAAGCGGATACGGCGGCGAGATACGTTAACAGCGGAGGACGCTACGGAAGTTACGGAGGCTACGGAAACGGCGGAGAGGCGCTAAAGGAGACGACAGAAGAAGACAGACGGGAACCACGGCTAGGAAAGCGGCTGGGAATAGAAACGGGGAGGCAATTAAAGGGCAAAGGAGCTTCTAGGCGGGAAAAATAACGCTGGGGGGGGCTGAGTGGAGAGAAAGAAACTAAATAGTGCCCAACGTGTAAAGAGGGGATTAAAGGTTGAAGAAGGGGGAAAATTAGTTACAGAAAATTAGGGGGATTCCCTGAATAGATAAAACATACAGGAGTGGCTGGTGTATAGTAAGAAGGGAGGAAATTGATTGAGAGACTTAAATTTACTTTGGAGGTGTAATTAAGACTTCTGCTGGTATATTTGTGTTTATATAAGTGTGTATAGGGGGGGACTATATATATGTATATATAATTGGTTTAAATTGTTGAACGAACTGTTGAGATCCGTGAATAATCAAAAGTGGGTAATTAATTGGTCAGATAATTAAGATATTGATTAATTGGTTATTTGATTAATTAAGCTAATTAACTACAACATTTATATATAAAGAAAATTGATCAAGCGTGACAGACAGACATAGTAGACCTTAAAATTTAATCTCATAAAAACTAAGAGTGTTACAAAAACATAAATATAATAAGCGGAGTGAACAAATTAGATAAAATTATTTAATTACTTGATTATAAGTTTAATTAATTAATTAAATTGGTTGAGAAATAGTAGGCACAGGGAGAAAATTAGAATAATCACTAATATTAAAAGTACAAAATACAGTTGGCATATGGCTGCAGGAAATCCTGGAAACTTAAGAAAAAGCTCCTTACCATCACCAGCACATCTAAATTTAATAAGCCAAATGAAGCCGTCAAGCAGCAACCCTACCCAAAGCAACAAAGAATTGAAGAGTATGATCGACGACTCTGTAGCAGCAGCTGTTAAAGCCGTCATAGAATCTACATTACCTGTGTTGATGGCGAAGGTAGAGGAGAGGATCCCGACAATTTTACATCAGGAGTTGACGTCAATTATACAGCAAGAACTGGCACCGATAAACACGAAGATTGATAACTTAACATCCCAAATAAAAGAGGAAATGGAAGAAATGAAGACTCAAGTCACCGCTAATAAGTCGGACATTCTCAGGCACGATATAGATATACAAGGTCTGAAGGAGGGGAAGAGAAAGGACCATGATAAGATGAGAGAGCTAAGCTTGGACTTGCAAGAAATGAAGGCAAAAAATGAAAATTTGGAGGAGGCCTTAATAGGACTCGAAATGGACAAAGCTGCCTTAACAATCAGATGTCAGAACGTTCCTGAAAACTTGACTACGGATTGGAAAGAAGAATTAGTTACTGCAATGGCAAGGCAACTAAAAGTAGGATCTGAACAAGAAATATCAACAGAAATAGATGCAATGTTCAGATGAAATTCTGCATACGCCAAAAAACACAAAACACCAAGAGAAATTCATATAAAATTCAACAAAAGAAATATGAGAGATAAAATATTGAAAGCGTCATATGAAAAGAAAGTACAGATCCAAGAGGCGGAGATAAAACTTTTACGAGAAGTTCCATGGAGAGTCCGGGAAAAAAGAAAATCATACCAACACTTAGCGGCATTACTACGAGACAAGAACATACTTTATAGATGGAACATACCAGAAGGAATAATCTTCGAGTATAAAGGAAGGAGATTCAAGTTGGACTCGGTGTTTAAACTGGATAATTTTTTGGAGACCTATGGACCGGACTTTGGAATAGCGGAGGAGGAAGAGGAAGAAGAATCGCAGTCGGAGAAAGAAGAAGGAGAAGAGGAAGAGAAAGAAGAAGAAGAAGAAAGAAAGGAAAGGAAAAGAGGGGGAAAAAGGAAAGAGAAAGGAAGATACCAGAATCCCGCTACAGATACAAACCAGAAACCAGGTGAAGAGCATGGCAAAAGACGTAAGAACAAAGAATGGAGCAGAATCTTAAGGATTTTAAACTAATCTCAATTAACATAAATGGGTTAAATATTCCACAAAAAAGAAAAAGAGTGTGCCATCAATTAACTAAAATAAAAGCTGATGTAGTGTGTTTGCAAGAGACGCATATTAAAAAAGATCATACTAAATATTTGAAGTGTAATAAACTAGGTATCGCATTTATTTCAGCAGACAGTTCCAAAAAAAAGAGAGGGGTAGTAACATACGTAAAAAAATACCTACATCCCAGGTTAATACACGCAACTGAAGATGGGAGAATGGTGGCAGTTTCAATAATACGTCAGGGAAAAGAATATACTATTATAAATATATACGCGCCTAACGCCAATCAACAGCCCTTTTTCAGTGAAATTGCGGAAATATTAAAGAAAAGTGGTAGTGGTAACATTTACTTAGTTGGAGATTTCAACGCGGTGGTAGAAGCCAGGAGAGATAGGAAAAATCTAAATAGTGTAAGGAGAAAGGGTAAAACTCTGCCAAGTAACTTTTTCCAAATAGCAGAGGAGTATGACTTATTGGATGTATGGAGAACCAAATATGCAGACAAAAACACCTTTACATATTATTCGGGGAGACACAAGTCTTGGTCCCGTATAGATATGGCCTGGATATCAAGAGAACTAATAAGGGAATTAAATGATATTGAGACATTGCCTCTAATTTTTGCCAATCACAACCCTCTCCTTTTGTCATTTAAAGAAATAAGGAAGAGCCCCAGATGGACTATGAATAAATATGTATTAAAAGATACAAGTTTTGTGGATAATATGAAAAAGGATATTAAAGAATTTTTTGAAATAAATATACAGCACATAACTCCTATTAACATCGTTTGGGATGCATTTAAGGCCTATGCGAGAGGCAAACTAATTAGTCATGTGGCTTGGAAAAAGAAACAGGAAAAGAAAGAATATGACCATTTAGTTAGGCAAATTAAGATAGAAGAAGAACTTAGATTTAAACAACAAGGAGATTTGAAATGTAAACAAAGAATATTATATAGACAGCATAAATTAAACCTGTTACTGAATAAAGAAATTGGGAAAAAAATACAGTATAATAAACTTTTTTTTTTTGAGAATGCTAATAAGCCATCAAGATGGCTGGCATATAGGCTAAAAAAAGAAAAGGCCAAAAGGACAATAATTTCTTTGAAAAATGAAAAGGGAGAAAATAAATATCTTCAGGCAGAATTAAAGCAGATAGCAGAAGAATATTTTAGCAAAATATATAAGCAGAATGAAGAAAAAATAGAAGATATAGATATGTATTTGGAAAATAATTTAAAGGGAAAAAAGTTTACAACAGAACAAAAGGAGAGGCTAAATGAACCAATCGCAATATATGAGATTATAGAAGCCATTAAGAGACAAAAGAAAAATAAATCACCGGGACCGGACAGTCTTCCTGGAGAGTTCTATCAGGTTTTTGAGGGACAAATTTCAGGAACATTTAAAGATCTAATAAAGCATATAAGTCAGACCTGTGCAGTACCAGATTCGTGGAATTCAGCCTTGATTACATTAATACCAAAGGGTAAAGAGGAAATGGATTATATAGCTAATTATAGACCAATCTCATTGCTAAATGCTGATTATAAGATATTTGCAAGCATTTTAGCAGAAAGATTTAAAAAAGTGTTAAATCAAATAATTAATAAAGATCAAGTAGGCTTTCTTCCTAAGAGACAGTTAAGAGAAAATATTAGAACTGTAATTAATACGTTAGAATATTACGAAGCACACCCTGAAAAATCGGTGGCACTGATCTTTATGGATGCAGAGAAGGCCTTTGATAACGTTTCATGGAAATTTTTACTTTCAAAGCTGAACCATTATAATCCTGGGACTTACTTTAAAACCCTGATAGAGGCAATATATAAACAACAATCAGCAAGGATATCCATTAATGGGGATATGTCACGAGAATTTCCAATAGAAAAGGGTACAAGGCAGGGTTGCCCTTTGTCCCCCCTACTATTCATCTTTGCGCTTGAATCTGTTTGTGACCAAATTAGAGAAAATGAACAAATTAGAGGAACTAGGTGTAAAGGTCAAGAATTTAAACTATGTGCCTACGCCGATGATTTAATGTTCATTATTGAAGACCCAACAGAATCAATAGAAAGATGGAGGGAAGAGATAAACTCATATGGTAAAGTAGCTGGACTTTCAATGAATATTAAAAAAACCAAAATACTGTTAAAAAATGGATCAGAACATCTGAAGCTAGAAATTCAAAGACTAACAGGGATTGAGATTGTTAAGAAAGTAAAATATCTAGGAATAATGTGTTCCAATAAAGCCAGTACCTTAATAGAGGATAATTATAATGTGTTATTAAAAAAGATTAAAGAAGATCTTAAGAACTGGAAAGATTTAAACCTGTCATGGCTAGGCAGAACAGCTGCAGTTAAAATGAATATCCTCCCTAAATTTTTATTTTTGGCTCAATCAATTCCACTTTTGAAAAAAAATGCCCATTTTTATAAAGAATTAAATAGTATAACTAGAAAATTCATCTGGGCATCGAAGAAACCAAGAGTCAGATGGAAGTTATTGCAAGATCTAAAAGAAAGAGGTGGTATAGGTGTACCAAGATGGGAATTATACGGGAAAGCAGCAGCGTTGGTCTGGATTAAGGACTGGTTAACTCTTAGTAATCGGAAGGTACTTGCACTAGAGGGACACGATCTATACATGGGCTGGCATGCCTATGTATGGTATGGGAAACATAAAATACATACAAACTTTAATTCACACTTGTTGAGAAAAGCTTTACTGGAAGTATGGTTAGAGGTTAAAGACAGTTATTATGGCAAAATACCTAGCTGGATCTCTCCACCAGAAGCCTTTATTAAACCATCACTACTAAATCCGCAAAATGTAATTGGTTATAATAAATTACTGGATAATAAAGGGATACTTAAAAACGAAATTCAATTAAGAGAAGAATTAGGGCTACAACTTTCCTGGTGGGAAAGTATACAATTAAAATCTAGATACCAAAAAGATATAAAAAACGGGATTGATAGTAAACCAAACACACTAGACGAGATCTGGTTAAAAAATGATGATAAAACAATTAACAAATTATATAAATTCTTTCTAAATAATGAAATGCAAGATGAAGTTATAAAACCCACTATGGTAACATGGATGAAAGATCTAGGAAAGAATGTTGATACAGAGGCTTGGAGTAAGATTTGGAGATCAGTTAAATTTCTAACAACTGTTAACTATAAGGAAAACATTTATAAGATGTTCTATAGATGGCACTGGCCCCCGGATAAGTTACATAAATTCTATAATGTATCGAATAAATGTTGGGCCTGTGGCAACAGAGGAACATATTTTCATGTATGGTGGACATGTGGGATAATTAGTAAATATTGGGAAATGGTTAAAATCATGGTGAATGAGATTTTTGAAATAGAGGTACCTTTAGACCCGGCTCTATTTTTGTTGAACATGATACCGGAAGGAATGGTAAAAGAGGATAAACGATTACTGTCATATATAGTTACAGCAGCTCGCATTTTAAGGGCTAAATATTGGAAAGCGTCGGAAATGCCATCGCAAATAGAACTAATTAGCTTAATTTTAGGTTGGGCAGAAATGGATAAATTAGGTTATTTATTAAACCCATATGCCAAGGAAGATACTATTGTGATCTGGTCCAAATTTTATAACTGGATGGATTAAAAGAAGTGAAGACTCTCAGATGGAAAAGTAAATATTTAATGCTTAATGTTTAATGAAGTAATAATTTAAATGTGTAACGATTAACGGAGAAATAATCTAAATATGATGTGGAGTAAGACCATGTAAATGTGAATACGTTTATACATGTAAAATAAAAAATTATATATAAAATAAAAAATAAAAAAAATAAAAATAAAGATGTTATAGGTTAGGACAGACATAACATCATATCGTCAGAAAACAGCGAACACCTTAAACTCCTTCTTGTGCATTTTGATTCCTTTTATACTTGTATCATTTCTAAATAGGTTTGCTAGAGGTTCAATATAAAAAGGAAAGAGGAGTGGGGAAAGAGGACATCCTTGCCTGGTACCTCTCTTTAACTGAAATGGGTCTGACATTTGGTGACTGATTTTGAGTTGAGCAACAGGATCAGCATAAATCGCATTGATTGCCGCCAGAAATTTTTCACCAAAGCTCATTTTCTGTAGTAATATTTTAAGATATGACATTTCCATAGAATCAAGGCCTTTTCTATATCCAAGGTGAGGAGGGCTGTGGGTATTTTTTGTGTCACAATAATTTAAAATAGAAAGGGCTTTGCAAATGTTTTCCGTGATGTCCCGGTTAGGCATAAAGCCCACCTGATCTTGTTCTATATATTGAGTTACAGAAGAGTTGAGCCTGTGAGCCAGAATTGATGTAAAAAGTTTAAAATCGGCATTCAGTAATGAGATGGGTCTGTGTGAGGCAGGTAATGCTGGGTCTTTCCCTTGTTTTGGAAGAACTATAATTGCTGCACTATTCCAAGATGGAGGGAGGCATCTAGTGTTTAGAATATGACTGCAAGCCTCTGACAGAGGAGAGGGATAGCTACTAATGAGGCAAAAGTCTTATAGAACTTTGGTGTAAAGCCATCTGGCGCCTTCACTGGTTTAAGTCTTTTAATTACCTCTAAAACCTCCTGGGGAGAAATTGGTTTGTCCATCAGAGCTCTATGTTCCTGTGTCAAAATGTTCCCCAAAGGGTGAGTTTGACATTTTTTTTCCAATTCAGCCAGCTCAACCGTGTTGGAATTTTTTGTAGAAATTTTTAAAAAGTTGTAAGATGGTTTGTGTGTCAGAATGAGAGATGCCCTATCTTTCAATGCTGTGATTAGCCTTGATTGTTTTATATGTTTAGATAAAAATCTAAGTAACCTAGGAGTGACAGCCCATTCTCTTTGTTCAGAACATAAAATGTTTTTTTGAATCTGAGATATTTCCAGTAGTTCTAATTTTCTACATTCCACTACTAAATGTTTGTACACCTTTGGGCTACCATTCTGCTTATGTTGGTATTCCAAAAATGAGATGTTATTCTGGATTTCTAATCTATCCTCTTGCTTTTGTTTTTTTTAGATAAGAGGCTGATGAGATCAGTTGTCCCCTAACTGGTTTTAAAGCATCCCATCTTATACGTGGGTTAACAGAATCAGCTGGATTGTCTATTAAAAAATTCCAGATACCTTGTTCCAGTGTAGTCACTATATTTTCATTTGACAATAAAGAGCTGTTCAATGACTGTCCTGGCTGTTTTCTTTTCATCGTTAATATCTATGGTGCAGTTTACCCAGCAATGATCCAACCACAATTGGCTGCCTATCTGAGAAGAGTGACTTAAATTAATTAAAGAGGGTGTAACTAAAATATAGTCTATCCGCATGTTAAGAGTCATGGCGAGTTGAATAAAAAGTGTAGTCTCCTTCTGTAAGGTATGTTTGTCTCCTTATGTCAACTAAATTGAATGAGGCAAGAGTATTAACTAATTTATGTTTTCTTCAGTTTGCTGCTGCAGGGATGGAATGTAGAGCTATCTTTTGAGTGGTCCATGATGAAATTTAAATCTCCCCCCAAGATTATTTCCCCTGCATGGAATTCCTCCAGTTTTTGTAATGTTTGCTCAATAAAGTGGATTTGTTCCGAATTGGGCACATATAGGGATGCTAAGGTGATTGGCACATTATCTACCACGGAGGCTTGATGCACAAAATTCACATCCTCAGAAATTAAGATGGTCGTGCCCCTGGATTTGGATGTGCCTTTAGCCAAAAATTGTTGTTGGAATTTTTTAGTTTTGAACAGAGGGGCTGTGTCATCCTTAATATGGGTCTCTTGGAGAAAAATAATGTCCAAATTAAGTTTTACAATTTGACGATGGATTCTCTTATGTTTAATGATGTAATCCAAACCTCTCACGTTGTATGGGTAAATCTTGATTGTCAAGTTCATGATGTCACAATACAACTGTGCCCTCTAATAAAGATAGAGGATCACGTTAACAAAGCACATTAATAAACTAATGTAACTATGAAAGATTAGCTTCAAAAAAAGAAAATTGCAGGTAAAGTCAACTTTGCCAATTAATAGACGTTTATACCACCCTACCACTCTATGTCAACACTAGTGCTTATAATTGCTGAAAGTACTGCATTACCTCAAATAATGTACTCCAATTGAATAAAAACAATAAGTACACTCAGTTGGTATATAAGATAAAGATCACACAAAATAACTACTGCTATATATGTCTTTGTATCTCTCCCCCCTAAGCCCTATCCCAAGGATTAATGGGTACAAAAAGCAGAACCAAAAATCGGAGGTAGAGTCTAGGGGACGATCACAAATTATATATTGCCCTACCAGTATGTATATAGGGTTGTAATATATATGTAAACATATGTAAATATATGTTTAAGATATATTTAAAAGTAATCAATAGCAAAATTAAGTAGAATCACTTGTTTTAATTGCAGTTATTAAAGTCTATCAATTTAATTAACTTTTACATTGTATTTTTGAAATGTATGTTTAAAGGTCTTTCTAAACTCCTGCAAAGTCTAAACTATGCAGGAGGCTGGGATATATAAGTAGTTCACTTCTCCCCTCAGCTCTTTAAATTGAGAGCCTAATTAACTGAAGCGGACTATGAGAGCCTGAGTCCACCTTCCCCCCTCCAAGTAAATAACATTAAAACATTTAGTTTAACAGAAGCTTATATATATTTAAACCTTAAACATTACCCACTATTTAGTATATAAATTGGTGCTAACTAACATTGGAAGAAGCCATTTTAAGAATGAGCAACTCACCTATGAATTACCAACTATCAACCAGTTCAAAATGCCTGAGTCAAAAAGGCGGGAAAGACTAAATTTAACCTAGAGAGAGTGCTGAAGCATTATAATGCATTTAAAGACACATAAAGACTTAGCAATAATTGTTTTTAGATGATTTAGGATGAAGCCTCCTGCCATTCTGAACTTTTTGATGAAGGCGGTGATGGGGAGCGACATTTTCTTTTGTAAGACTGCTTTGAGAGTTCCACAGGCATCACCAGCTCCATCAATCAAACCTTAAAGCCTTCCTCACGTAAAGTAACCTTGTGGGTTTTGCCTTGGTAGTTGAATTGCAAGATGAGTGGTGATGCCCATGTGTAGCGAATGTCCTCTTCAGCAAGACGTGTCGTAAGTAGTTTCAGTTCTCTGCGCTGCATGAAAGACTCCTTGGGGAGATTCAGAAAGATTTTGAACTTGTCAGATTGGGATTTGAGATGGCTCTGTTGTCTGGCGGCGTGAAGAATTTGTTTTTTATATCTAAAGTTTAAGAATGTTCCTATAATGTCCCATGATGGTCTTGTCTTGAGAATAGATGTCGGACCCGCATAGTAAGCCTTTGTAATAATAGGCCAGGGATGGGCAAACTTGCTCAGCGTAACAGCCACCAAGAACAGGAGTGGCCAAACTTGCTTAATGTAAGAGCCGCATAGAATAAACATCAGATGTTTGAGAGCCACAAGACATGAACAAATATTACCTGCTTTTATTGGAAAATAAGCAAATTTGCTTTTTATTAACATTAAATGAGACTGCCAAAAATAATAACAAAAGGAGTAAAAGCAGATATTGATAATGATATTAATTTGTCCAATGATATTTGTTTGCTAATGATATTTAGCTTCCCCAGCCGCCCTGCCGGGAGCCACATAATATATGTGAAAGCCGCATGTGGCTCCTGAGCCACAGTTTGCCCACCCCTATAATAGGCAATAAGTCCCCTTCAGGCGGTACCACGTGCGTCAGCCATGCTGAGTATCTCCGTCAGGTCTCTATTCCTGCCGATTTTCTCCTCTAGACCCCTAATTTTCAAATAGTTTTGGCGAAGTGTCATGTCAGATCTCAGAGCTTTTTCAGCCAGGATACCTTCTAACTGCTGTAACTGTTGAATCTCATTTTGGTTAGAAATGCTGGCACTCATAGCATTTTCTGCTATAGCTTTTGTTTCACTCATAGACTGTGGCATCCCCTCCATTTGGTCATGTAGTGGTTTGAATAGTGATGAGATATTGTTGAGAATCAATTTCTCTAGCCACCAAGCTAATTGTTGTTTCACTAACTGTGGAAGGACCACCTGTTTGCTCCTCTTTTTTTTTTTTTTGATAACGAATTTTATTTTTCTTATCCAAAACTTTACACAATTACCTTCAGAATATTTTCATCACTATCGTATTTTATATATAACTGTGTATTCCGATTACAGTTCAAACTCTTTATGACTTCCCACCTCACCTACACCATTATATATATATATAACAACAATTATAAAGATTTAGAAATATTATCTCTTACAGGTAACATATTTGGTTATAAAAAATTTTAAACGTTTAAAATATTATCTAAATATCGGTTATATGCAATCTGGCTTCCATTCTAATCACATCAAACGTTCAATATATTTTCATTAAAAAGAACTATTTCTTCTTTTCTTAATATTATTTTAAACATCCAAAATCAGTAATTAGACAGTGTAAAAATATTATTTTTCATATCCCAGTATTGCTCTAAATATTCTTTCAAGTCTTTCCATTCTTCTAAAAACATCTCTGAGTCTTGATTGTTTAGTTTTCTTCTCCATTTATCCATTTCTGCCATAAGTAGCAATTTTCTCAACCATTCCCATAGGTCAGGGGTTCTCTCACATTTCCAATTCTGGGCATATACCATCCTCGCTGTAGTCGCCATATACCATATCAGTGTCCTTTTGTTTACATTTATATCCTCTAACTTAAGACCAAGCAATAACATTTCAGGCAGTTTTTTAAGAGTACATTTCTTTTTTTCCATTTCAGTATGAATCATACACCAAAAAACTTTAGCTTTGTCACAAGTCCACCACATGTGATAGAAAGAGCCTTCTTTTTGTTTACATTTCCAACACTTATTAGACAATCGTTGATCAATATTTGCTATTTTTTTCGGAATCTATAATTTTTCTGTTTCAGCTTATCTATCAACCGTTTAAATTTCTTCCTGTCTTGCAACATAGCTCTAGGGAGCTCTTTCATCACAATTACTTTGTCTCCATCCACTTCAAAAGATTCCTTAAAGCATTTTCTGTAGATCAGCTCTCTTACTCTCTTGGTTGTAAATTGCACTACCACATCTCTCGGCAGGTTTTTCTTGCTAGCATACTCTGAATTAACTCTGTAGACCAGGTCGATATTAGACTTTAAGTCCTCTTCTTCATCTTTCAAATAATCACTCAAAGCTTCATGCATCTCTTTGTATACTATCATTGTTTCCAGTCTATAATTCTCCTTTGTCACTTTTTGAGTATTTTCTTCCAAAACAAGCATTTTACTTTCCATCTCTTTCGATTTCTTTGCCAAGTTTTGAAATTCAGTCTTAAGGTCTCCAAAATTCTTGACCACTTTCTCAGCTAAGCCGTTTATTTTCTTGTCTATTTTCTTGTCTAATTGTTGGTTTTACTGGCTAAGATTGCTTAAAGCTTCCATCATCCTTTTCTCCATTGCCTCTATCATAACCACTATTTCAGTATCTTTTTTGGGAGGCATCTTAGTTGCTGACCAGGTTACCGCTCATTTCCTCTGCTCAGGCTCCGTTTTTGCCTCTTAAAAAAAAGCCGATTTTTTGGTATCCTCCAATTCCAACGTTCTTAGACTCTATCAATCAGTCCTGGAGAGCTTTGACAAATGCCGTTATTTTCGCCACTTAAAAGTGTTTACTTTTCAAGATATTTAGTTTTAGTCCTCCACAAAATGGTGGACGTCTTTTCTCTATGGTACAGGTCACAAATCTTACTTCCTGGTTCTCTTTATCCCTGAAGTGCTTCTTACTTAATGCAGTCCTCCCAAGTTCCTTCCTCTTCAGTTCTTTTCTGCTCTCAGCCAGATGTCACTTCCTGTTATTTAATACAGCTCTTGCCTATGCAGATCTCACGATGCCTCCGGTCCCTCCAGCCCTCTCCTCCGTGACCACAGGAATGGTAAACAAAATGCTCTTCAGGCAATTTTTAGCTAAAATCCAATTCTTTTACAACAGGAAAAAGTCTCAGTCTATTCTTCAACTGGTGCTCTGCTTATCTCTCAGTTTTCCTTGCTCCCAACCACACAGTACCGGTAAGCAAAAAGTTTTTCATTACCTTTAGATGTTACTTGGGTAAAGGTGAAGCTTCATAAATTAGAATTTGTCTTCTTTTAGTTAAGAAATCGGGGGAGTGGAGGTTTTATGCTGAATAAATCAGCCCGGTTCAGTTCTCTAGAGTTGCTTGCAGAACCCGCACTGGGGGAGGAGATCAAAGTGGCAACAAATCTCTGAGACTTATCGCTCACCGATCTCAACTCTCTCTTGGGTCGTGTTGCTTGCTGGACACTCCCCTGCCTGGGGAGAGTTACATCGGGTGCTAAAAAGCCCCCAAACTGTCAGAAAGAACCGCCGTCCACCCTGAACAATTACAGGGTGCATCAAATCTCCATTTTCCCCGACCGGAAGTCCGCCTGTTTGCTCCTCGTCTGAGTGACTGTCCTGAAAGGGGAGAAGAAAGTGTTGTAGAGGGCGTGTGTGGAATCTGGCCCAATGTAACACCACCTGGCATGACACTTGCATCCCCAAGAGTTGTGCTAAAGTCATGATTTCCACTCTTTGTGAGCATAACTTCTTGCGTCAGGTGAATTAGCTTCTGTTATCTCTCTTGAGAAAGAAACACTCTGTCCCTCACCATGTCGATCCGCACTCCCAGATGAAGCAGTGATTGAGTAGGGATTAAAGAACTCTTTTCCACATTGATCATGAACCCGTGCTCCCTGAGTACTGTGGTCTTGAGTGTCTGCCCTGTCAGATCGTATAATCTGGTCTTGAGGAAAATGTTGTCTAGAAAGGGGTAAAGAGACACATCCTTGGTTCTTAGGTAAGCAATCAGGATCACTGAGACCTTGGTAAAAACCCTTGGTGAGGACTTCAGCCCAAAGGGGAGTGCCCGATATTAGTGGTTTCCATTATAGGTGAAGTGGAGAAACTTGCGATGTTTCCTGAATTGGAATATGTCAGTAAGCTTCCGACTCATCTATGAAAGCCATGAAGTCCCCTTTTTTTAATGGAGGTCAGAATGGATTTCACTGTTTCCATTTTGAACTTTTTGGTAACTATTTGTTTGTTTAGCCACTTGAAGTCTAAAATTGCTCTTACATCCCCATTCTTCTGTGGTACAGTGAAGAAGATGGAGTAGATCCCTTGAGATCTCTCCATGGACGGGACTGGTTCTATTGTTCCGCTATTTATCAGATGGGCAATGGCCCCTTTCAGTTGCTTATTTCACTCTGGATTTGTTCTTCGGTAGTTCCAGAAAACGGTTTGAAGGTAGGGACCAGAATTCTAGGGCAGTGTCCAGAACCCATCTGTCCATGACCGTCCTCTGCCAAACCCATGCAAACCTTTGAAGGTGGCCCCTGACACCTGTCTTTGTCCTCTTCCTGGCATAGTCATGCCTGTGTTCCCTTCTGTGAGAGAGCCAGTTTGGTGTAGTGGTTAAGTGCGCGGACTCTAATCTGGGAGAACCAGGTTTGATTCCCCACTCCTCCACTTGCAACTGCTGGATGACATTCGGCAAGCCTTAGCTCTGTACCAGCTGTTCTCTCAAGGACAGTTCTCTCAGAGCTCTCCCAGCCCCACCTACCTCACAGGGGGGTGTCTGTTGTGGGGAGGGGAAGGGAAAGGAGTTTGTAAGCTGCACTGAGACTCCCTTCGGTAGTGACGGGTGGGATATAAATCCCATCTCTTCTTCTTCTCTTCTCTGTGTTCTTGCCATTGTGGGATTTCTTCGAGGGGAAGGAGAATGATCTGCCATCTTTAGACTTGGGTTGCCACTTTCCTCTGTAAGGTCCGCTATTACTGGTTTTGATCTCTCTTTTAGCATCCCAAAAGGACTGAAGAGATCTAGTCTTCCCTTCTCTCTTCTTTGAGGGAAGAACCTTTTTCTTATTCTTATCTTCAATAAGGTACCTTTCCAAACCTTCCCCAAACAAGCTGGTGCCTTTGAATGGAACAACTGCTACTTTTGCACATGCTGAAGGATCCATATCCCAGCCATGTGTTGTATCTTGCTGTGATACTGCAAGCCATGCTTCTGGCTGATTGTTGCACTGCATCAAGTGTGGCATCGGCGGCAACAAGTGTGGCATCGGCGGCAAGAGCAATCTTCTTTAGCTCATCCTCTGGCTCTTTTGGGATGCTGCTATCTGCCTTCACCAGGTCAGATGACCAAGCATAGGCTGCTCTGGCAAATAAGGAAGCTGTAATTGAAGCTCGCAGGGCATTAGTTCCGCAAGGTCTGCAAGATGGAGCTCTTCCACCAGGCCTTCAAGTAGGGGCCACCTCAATCTTTATAGCCCTGGCCCAACCACTGAAAACCGCTAATCTGACCATTCTGCATCAACTGGAAGCTTAAAAATGCATGCTGCCGCTGCTCAGACAAGGGTGATGAACTTTCACCATCTTGTACTGTGATTTTAAACTTGTATATTGTATGTTTTTATATGATAGTTGTTTTATGGAATTTTATTGTATGTGAATTTTGTTGGTAGCTGCCCTGAGCCTGCCGAAAGGTGGGGAGGGCAGGATAGAAATCTAATTAATTAATTAATATAAAATAAATAGGTGACACTTTGAAATCTCTCCTCAAAGCTTGCTCTATATGCTTGTCACAGTTCTGTCTTGGCAGGCCATCTGCCCCCATAGGGAGGACTGAAGTGGATGCCAAGCTGATTGGGTCATCCACTACAGGAAGTTTCAGCTTTTTTGAAGCTTCTGGAATCAAGGAATAGAATTTCCCAAATGCCGGGTGAGTGGCCTTAGGCTTAGCTGGATGTTCCCACTCTGCCTTCATATTATAGAAGGCTGCTGGCAGTGGTACCCCTGTTGTTTTGGTAATGGATTTGGGCATGGTTTTGTCTGATCCTACAGGGAAACCTGAGTCCTCTTCCTCCTTTTCTTTTGGGGTGTGAGCTAGTTCCAATGTCCTAATGACTTTTGGGAGTAGTCTTATTGTAGAGTTCCTGGGGAAAAAGTCTAGACTGGGCTACTGGAACCACCTCCTCCTGCTGACAATTGGCCCTCTTCATTGGGTGAACCAGAGGCTTTGGATGAGGAATCCAAATCTTGGTCATCTAGCAATGGGCTATGTTCCCTTTGGAATTCTGCATCCTTTTTCTTTTCCTGGCTGGAAACTCAGAGTCCCACTCACTAGGGCTGCCAAGTCTTGAAAACTCACCGGCGGGGGGAGTCCTCCTCCCGCCCAGAGTTTCTTCTGGCGCGCGCGCGCGCCCATCAACGTCACCGGAAGTGACGCAGCACGTTGGGGGCGTTTCCAGGGCGACGCTCCCAACGTGCTGCGTCACTTCTGGTGACGTCATTACGTCATCCTTGCTGGACGACGTCGGGGGTGGGGTCCCCCCCGCCGGCCAAATGCTGGCCGGCGGATCGGGAACCCCTTTAGCGGGGGATCCCCCGCCCCCCGGGCTGACTTGGCAGCCCTACCACTCACTATAGTTAGACCTCTTATGGAGTATGGGAGCAAATTTGAGACTCCTGTAACATGGCTTTAAATTCTTTCCTCATTTCCAGTTTTAACCAAGAAAGGAGGTTGGCTTGTAATTCTTCCCCATGGGGATGTTCCCGAGTTTGAGTGACAGGGGAGTTAGGAGATTCAGCCAGATCAAAAATACAAGTTTCAGTTTCCATTTCTTGACAAGTGGATGGTCCTTGTTTGGCAACCATTTTATACTCTCCCTGAAAGTGAAAGTAACAACTGTATCCCCAAAATGGTTGCTGCCCCCCATTATCTTTCCCTTCCCCAGGTATGCAGCCATTGGGGTTCTTTGTCTTTGGTGGTTTCCTACCCTCAGGGCTGGCTCTGTCCAGCTTCCAAGAATTGATGAGAGCAAGCTGGCCTTAGGGAGGTGGGGGAGGATTTAAAGTTTTGGAGCGCTTAAAGGAGCTCCCTGCCATTGTGTTCCCACCAGGTGCTCCATTCCTCTTCCCTGTGTCAGTCATGGGAAGGTTTTTGGGGGGGCGGATTGGCCTTTAGAAGGACCCCTCCCGGTCCCCTTCCCTGCTTAACACTCCAACGATAGCCAGGACTCAGAATCGGCCTCCTACACTGTCCTGCAGGAACCAGGAGCTGATTGTAAACAGCTGATGAGTGCTCCCCGCTCCACTGCGGCAGCCCCACCAACATTAGGCACTTCGCCACGTCTCCTGAGTACCCTATGGGTAGGGAGCAGAGACCCATCTACCAGTCTCCCCTTTCTGGACTGGGATGCGAGCGGGAGTCCTGTTGGTGCTGCTGTTCCCCGGGATCCTTCCAGGTCTGTCAGCTCTTTCCAAACAGAGCTGCTCTTCACCCACGGCTGGAAAAGGGGGGGGGGGGGGAGGTAGGTTTGAGGACAGAGTAAACTATAAGCTACTTGTTCCTATCCCTCTCCTTCTGATTTGTTGTTGTTCTTCTCTTCTTCATGTGAGTATTGTGCTCTTTCTAGAGCACAGCCTACAACGTCCTACTCGGAAGACAGAGCCAGAGAAAACTGGGTTCCAGGGGACAAGCCCCTCCCCTCCGTGACTAAAGAGTCTGCTGGCCCTTTGGAGAGGAGGAGCTATTCCCAGGAGTAAGGAGTCTGAAGGACTGCCCCACTCCTGGACCACCAGAAAATATATTGCTTGGAAGTGGGTTGGATAGGAACTTGTAGACATGCTTCCCTGAAGTTGACTGAGGTAAAAAACCTGCCAGATTGGAAAGCTTGCAGAATGGATCTGAGAGATTCCATCTGAAATTTGTGTCTGACAACCATCTTATTGAGGGGGCTTCAGATCTAGGATTGTTCTCCATTCACCTGATTACTTTAGCACCAGAAAAAGGATGGTGAAAAGGCTGATCCTGAGGCACTTGTTCTATGGCTTCACTTTGTAATTGGAGGGAGTGCCACCGAGGATTCTTGGATCTGGGAAAAGGGATAAACCTGAAGGGCAGACATTTCACAAGCTCTGTCTCGCAAGACTACTGAAGATTTCTCCTGACTCATCTGTCCTGCATAGTCAGGCTCCAAATGTAGCTGAATAACTAAAGCCAAGCCCCTATCATACAGTCAGGTAGAGCAGGACTTTTTGCTGAATTGACGATTGTCTGCTCTGGCCTGACTGGAAGCTGCAGGCTAGGACTTCCCCTGTAAGAGTGGAAGGGATGACAACCATTTTGTTGAGGAACTTCAGAACTAGGATTTGTCTCTATATGTTGCGATCTGTACCAAGAGTCCTTGTCTCTAACAATGAAAGAGATGCTAGATGGCATGGCTTTCCTTTTTTCTTCGATTTCAACTGAAACCTTTTCCAAAGTCAAATGTCCAAAAAGCTTCTGGCCAAAGAATTTCTCAGTCAAGAGATCAGACTTGGAAAGAAGGTCAACCTCCCAATGTTTAAGCCACAGACTGCAGCAAACAACGTTGGCTGCTTGAGCCAGTTTGGTGTAGTGGTTAAGTTCATGGACTCTAATCTGGGAGAACTGGGTTTGATTCCCCACACCTCCACTTGCAGCTGCTGGATGACCTTGGGCAAGCCATAGTTCTGTCAGAGCTGTTCTTGAAAGAACATTTTCTGTCAGAGCTTTCTCAGCCCCACTGACCTCACAGGCTGTCTGTTGTGGGGAGGGGGAGGGAATGGAGTTTGTAAGCCGCTCTGAGACTCCAAGTGAAGGGCAGGGTATAAATCCAATCTCTTCTCGTCTTCTTCTTGAGTTTGGATGCTGAATTGAAGAATGTCCTGAGAGGCACCTGCCATGAACTCCACTGCTCTTTTGATCTTCAGCAATGTCCTTTTGCGGGTGAGGGAATCTGGGTTCGGGTTTTGCAGAAGGTCATCTGCCCATCTCACTATGGCTCACTAGAGCTCCTAAAGGACTAACAGCTGCAGGGGGTGCCCTCATGTGACTTCTTCAGTGCAACTTTTTGTTTTGTCTATGGGGTCTTTTAAAGCACTGTCCCCATCCTTAGATAACAGCCCCAGAATGCAGAGCAGCCACCAAGCTAACAAAGTCAGGAAGGTAATAGAATATTTCAGCTGTAGTTAGCAGAACCAGATATATCTGATTCCACTCTCATAGCCTCCTCAAAATGTTTAGGGAAGGGGTAAACAGATGAAACTGACACCAGTTTCTTAAAGACATGCTTGTCCAGATTAGGGGAGGCCAAGAATTTAACTAGATCCTCTGCATCCTGTTTATACTTGAGAGCCTCAATGACTTTCAGTTGAAGTCTCGGAAAGTACTCTGCCTGGAATAATCTAGTGGACGTTTCAGAGGTATGGATATCTTCCACTGACCATTACCCTTCTTCTTTGTCAGTTATTACAGACTCAGTTCCTATGACTGTCATTATTCATTATGTCTAGTTGATGGCAGTGCCAGCTCACACTTGTCATGCTCAAACTGATTTTCCTCACAGATGGACAATTCAGAAGCCGTATAGGAGTTGGCCCTTCTCTTTTCCACTGTCCCGGGCTCTGTTACCCCGGAGGTTGTGAGGATTCACTCCCCACCATTTTGTGCTTTGTTTTTGCCTAACCAAAGATTCCCTTAAGGAACTTTTGACACCCTGCCTCAGAACGAGTACGAGGCATAACCCAGAAGAGGATGACCCTTTTCCACTGAAGAAGAAAGAGCAGTTTCATTTCTTGTGGTGCTGTTGGACCCAGGCCTCCTGTTGAATAAAAAGGTAGTAGCAGTGGCCAGGGGAGCCTTCCACCAACTTTGGCTGGAGAGCCATCTGAGGAAAGATGGCTTTACCACTTTACCACTGTGGGGCATGCCCTGGTAACATCAAGATGAGATTACTGCAATGTGCACTACATGAGATTGCCTTTGAAGACTGTCCAGAAACTACAGTTGGTACAGAATGCTGCTACCAGAATGTTGACTGGAGTGGGTCATAGGAACCATATCACTCCATTCTTGTTCCATCTATACTGGCTTCCAATTAGTTTCCTGGCTCAGTTCAAGGTCCTGGCATTGACCTTCAAAGCCCTATACGGTTTAAGCCCGTGTACCTTAAAGGACTGCCTTCTACCACGTGAATCCACCCACCCACATCATATTCAGAGGACCTGCTTTGGTGCCCCTGCTATCTGAGACTAGATGGGTGGCTATCTGAGAAAGGGCCTTCTTGACCACAGTGCCAAAACCTTTGAATTCGCTCCCTAGGGAGATTCCTCTGTCTCTCTCTGTTGCTGTCTTCTATCAGCAGGTGAAGACTTTTTGATCTGCTTGGCATACCCTCATAACTATTATTGGCCTGCTCCTTGGTTTTTGGCATAATGTGTGTTTACATGTTTTTACTGAATTATTATTATATATCATTTATTTTAAATGTTTTTAATGCTGAAATAGTTTTATGTTTGATGCTTGCTGCCTTGGCAGCATAGAAATGTTTTAAATGAATAAATTTGCTGTGCAGAATGTTTGGTGATTTCAAAGTCAGTCTATTGCTGAACTTTCTGCCTTCAGAGAGACCTTCCATGTCTCTCATTTTTCTCTCTGAAGCAGGCCACTGCTTTTCTGAATTCCTGAGCATTCCATTAAAGATTCAAAGTTCACTAGCTGTCTGAACAGAGCTGTGTGCACTTTCAGTCGTTGTCTGTTTAGACCAATAGGCAGCATTGTGGAACAGTTGAGGGTGCTGAATTAGGACTAGGGGGAGAGGTTCAAATTCCCACTCTGCCATGAAGCTCTCTGGGTGACACTGGCTCAGTCACCATCTCTCCACCTAACCTACCACACAGGGCTGTTGCAAGGACAAAATGGAGGGTAGGACACTAAGTAAGCTGCCCTGAGCTCACTGGAGAGAGGATGGATCAATTTATGAAACCCTTATTGTTATATTACTTGTTCTTCATTTATTGTTGAATTGTTGTTTTACTCATGTCCATATATTGTAACACTTTTAATTAATAAATTAGTATTAATTTTAAAAACAAAAAGTTTAAATGTGCACATTCACTTACCAATGATAAGCCTGTAGAAACTCTCTCACAACTACTTGTTTACTTGCTTGAGACTTGAGAAGTTTTAGTAAGTCTTGAGTAAATCGCTTCACTTGGGCCCTATGTGTTAAAGTTAATAGACGCTTGGTGCCTATACCAAGAATCTGCAAGAAAAATCCAATATTATGAGCCCTTCTACACAAGAGTATGAGATCATGTTTGAGCTCTTCAGACACAAATATTATGAGCATTCAAATTACATGTGTTCATAGATGCACAGCTGCATTGGGCATGGTTAAGTTATGCTAATTCTTCACATCAGCACTGTTGCTGGATTTTCACCACCATCCAAACCTCCCCCCACGTTTTATAACCACCCTTTACACCTAGTATTCATGGGGAGGGGGGAAGCACAACCGCCACTGCAACAAAAACGCAAGACTGAACTCACTTGCAGCACGTGAGGTACAGCTTCAAGCAACTCCATTAATTTGGAATATCCATAATCAGACACACGACATTGCTTTGCAAAATGATGATGGTACATTGGGATGAATTTACTGATGGGCATGATGCACGATGGCTGGTTTTTTAGTAAATCAATCACTTCTCTGCTGAACTGGATGAGCTGTGGGTTGCCCACAGGACTCTTAGAACGCAGCAGCCAAGGATCTAAAGAAGGAGGAGAAAAACACATACAAACAATGTTGTAACTTAAGTGAGGACACTAATGCAGCATCACAAGCAACATTGCAAAGATATCAGAATAGGAACACTATAGATTTGGCAGACTGCTACAGACTGAAAAGTGAAATGAAAAAGCACTTTAAAAGGGCCAGTAATCTGATCTTACAACTGGGGAGGAACTGTGGTTCAATAGTACAGCATCTGCTTGGCACACAAAAGGTCCCAGGTTCAAACCCGGTTCTCTCCATTTAAAAAGATCAGACAAAAGGTGATGTTAAAGACCTCTGCTTGAAATCCTGGAGAGCTGCTGCCAGTCTGAATAGATGATACTAACTGTGATGGAGTTAAAGGATTATTATCAGCGTGTCCATGGGACTGTACATACCCAGAGGTATTTCTTCCCCACCTCACTCTTCTCCTTTGAACAGCTAACTTCTTTTGTCATATTACGCTTTTTTGGAAACTATATAGAGCTTTTTAAATTTTTTGAAGTGTTTCAGTTGCATGAAGAGGATGCTCTTCAGGATGGGGGGGGGAGGACCTCCCTTCTATAGCATTGAATCACCTTTTTTTTTAAATCCTGGTCAGTGATAGATACAATACAGTACTACATATCATTTTTTGGAAACACAATTTTCCAGTGGAGCTCTGATCAAAGAATGCAGGTTAAAAAAAAAATCATAGCCAAACTTGACATAACCTGAACACTGCAAAAAAGACAAGGCTCTTAAAGTTCAATGTTTAGCAAATCTAAAGAACATTTGGTGTTACAAAAGTCCAGCTGCTAATTCACTGTTGACACCATTCAACCCAGTCTCCTGAGCTAGGAGAATGTATTATAACACCAGTACCCTGGAAAACAGCACACTGTATACAAGCACAGTAAGAAAACTTAGGAGTACTTGAGTTTCCTTAAGAACGGGTGGCAATTTCTACCAACTTCCCCCTTCCACTACAGACATTGCTCCCCCATTATGCTGTTCTGACAAATACAGGTTGCTTACCTGTAATTGGAGATCTTCGAGTGGTCATCTGTGCATTCACACCTCTGGGATAACGTGCGCCTGCGCCGATCCCGATCGGTAACTTCAAAGCCAAACGGATTTTCGCGCCAACTCCCCGATCGCGCGCCGGCTCCACTGCGCATGACCGGGAAGGGGCACGAGGATCCCGCCAGTTCCTTCTGACCGCTGCAAGCAGCCTCCAAGAAAATTACACGGGAGACCGAAAGCAGAGGGGAAGGAGGGTGGGTGGTGTGAATGCACAGATGACCACTCGAAGATCTCCAATTACAGGTAAGCAACCTGTATATCTTCTTCGTGGTCTCTGTGCATCACACCTCTGGGAGAATAGCGAGCAATAAATACACCACATACCTGGAGGTGGGTGCTGAAGGTCTCACATCTGAGCTGTCTGCAGAACTGCACGGCCCACCGCCGACCGCTGATGGGTACGGACGTCCAAAGCATAGTGTCTCACAAACGTGTGAGGAGACGTCCATGTAGCAGCATTGCAGATGTCTCCCAGGGGAATGCCCTTGAGAAATGCTGTCGAGGCAGCCACTGCTCGAGTAGAGTGAGCCCGCAGGGACACTGGTAATGGCCGCTTGGCCAAGAGGTAGGCGAGTTTTATCGTCCCAACAATCCATTTAGACAGTCTCTGAGACGATAGCTTCTGTCCCTGTCTGGGCAAGGCATACGCGACGAAGAGAGCTGGGGACTTGCGAAAGGGTTTAGTCCGATGCAAGTAGAAAGACAGGGCCCTCTTAACATCGAGAGAGTGTAGGTAGCGCTGTGCCTGGTCCTCGGGTTCAGGAAAGAACACCGGCAGAGTGATGTCTGCTTTAATGTGGAAGTCCGAAACTATCTTCGACAAGAAGGTAATATCAGGAGTCAAGGTCACTGCTTCCTGATGAAAGGTAAGATAGGGTGGGTCACATCGGAGAGCCGACAGCTCACTCACCCTATGAACTGAAGTAAGGGCCACCAGAAAAGCTACTTTCCACGAAAGAAGCTGTAGGCTACAGGAAGCCATAGGTTCAAATGGTTTGCCCATTAACTTGTTCAGCACTAGGGGCAGGTCCCACGCTGGAACAGGGGTTTTGACTGTTGGGAAGAGACGGCACATTCCCTTTAGGAATTGCTTCGTAGTGGGATGAGAAAACACGGAGTAACCATCTATTGTTGGGTGGTTAACCGAGACAGCTGAAAGGCAGACACGAAGTGATGCATGGCACAATCCTCTGTCCTTGCAAGACAAGAGAAAACCAAAGATATCGTTGAGAGAAGATGGAATAGAAGGTCGTCCTACCGAAGCCAGGAAAGACAGGAACTTATTCCATTTTGCCTCGTAGGAACGCCGTGTAGATGGCTTCCGAGCATTGAGGAGAACATCAGCTATACGAGCGTCTACTTCAGAGGACGAATTAGCCAAGCTGTTAGCTTCAGTCTGGGTATGTCGTGATGCAGCACCAGACCGTTGTACATCCAGAGAAGGTCTGGGTTCATCGGAAGGTGAGTGTAGGACCCGTTGGAGAGGCGAAGGAGGGTGGGAAACCACGGTTGCCTCGGCCACCAGGGTGTGATCAGGATTGCTAGTGGATGTTCCGCCAGTAGCTTCTGTACCACCTTTAGTATCAATGGGATCGGGGGAAACAGGTAAATGTGTAATCCCGACCATGATAGGAGAAGGCCATCTCCCAGGGACATCAGATCCGTGCCCGCCCTGGAACAGAAGAGGGAACACTTCTTGTTGTCTCTGGAGGCAAACACATCCACAGAAGGCTGACCCCAGAGGTTGAAGATCGGGGTCAGGTAGAGAGGATTGAGTTCCCATTCATGTAGGGATGCACCCCCTCTGCTCAAGAAGTCTGCCTGCGTGTTGAGCTGACCGGGAAGATGGTTCGCTATCAGGTAAATATCCAGTGATTGACATTCCGTCCAGAGTTCTATTGCTAAGCGGCAGAGACTGCGGGAAACTGTACCGCCCTGTCGGTTGATATAGTACATCGTGGTCGTATTGTCCGTGAGGACGGCCACTGTCTTTCCCGACAAGAGGTGTTGAAAAGACCGGATTGCGTAACGGACCGCTAGTAGCTCCAGGAAGTTGATGTGGTTGGAGGCTACTGATGGGTCCCACTTGTTGCCTATGCACAGATCGCCCAAGTGGGCTCCCCAGCCCCATAGGGAAGCGTCTGTGGTAATAGTAGCTGACGGAGGAGGGCGGCGAAAGGGGGCGCCTGTTTGGAGATTCTGTGGCATCCGCCACCACTCCAGGGCTTGAACCACCCAGTCCGATAAGTGGAATCTTTTGGACAAAGGGTGTAGGTTTGGCCGGAACCGGCGGAGAAACCACAGCTGCAAGGGTCTCATGTGTAGCCTTGCGAAAGGAATAACCATGGTGGTAGCCGCCATGAGTCCCAAGAGGCGTAGTATTTGACGAGCTGTCGCCTCCCGTTTCCTTTTCAGAACTCTGAGGAGAGAAACAATGTCCAAGACCCTGTTGGGAGGTAGGAATGCCCTGCACTGTAGGGAATCTAGAAGAGCTCCGATGAACTGTACCCGTCTGGAAGGGGTGAGCATGGACTTTTTGTATTTATTGTCAATCCCAGAATCTCCAGGGTGTGGAGTGTCAGGGAGACGTGGTCTTGCAGGTCTGATGCGGAAGGAGCGATCAGGAGCCAGTCGTCCAGGTAAGGGTATAGATGGATGCCTTGCAGGCGGAGGTGGGCCGCTACTGTTGCCATTAATTTCGTGAAGACACGAGGTGCCGTTGAGAGACCAAATGGTAGTGCCTTGTACTGGAAATGACGTAGGCCAATCGCAAAGCGTAAAAAGGGTCTGTGGGAAGGATGAATGGTCACATGGAAGTATGCATCCTTCAGGTCTAGCGTCACCATCCAAGAGCCCGCCTCCAGCAGAGGTAGGATGATCTGGAGGGTGGTCATTCGGAACTTTTTATACGTTATGAATGCGTTGAGATTCCGAAGATCCAGCATGGGTCGGAGGCCCCCATCCCTCTTTGGCACCGTGAAGTAGCGGGAGTAAAACCCTTGTTGAAACTGCTGGACTACTACCGGTTCTATCGCATCCTTGCTCAGCAGGGTCTCGACCTCGGTTGTTAGTGTCGGATGGGGGAGTGACCACGAAGTAAGGTTCCATAGGAATCTCGAGGAATTCTATTTTGTATCCCTCGGAGACGACTAAAAGTGCCCACTTGTCCGAAGTGATGCGTTGCCATGCTGCCAGGAAGGGTGATAGACGGGTGGGGTTGTCGGAGCAGGGGTGGGAGTCAAAAACTTTGTTTGCTCGGTTTGGGAGGTTTCGCCTTAGACGCTGGAGCAGTTGGAAAGCGTGGCCTGTTGTTGTAGGACTTTTGTTGGTAGGTAGATGGTGGCGACCTCTGCCATTGTGGTTCAGCGGGAGGTCTTTGTGACTGCTTCTTGGGCCATGATCTTTGCCATGTTTTCTGTTTCTGCTGTTTAGGTTGGGAAACTCCCAAGTTGCGGGATGTCTTCATGCTTTTATCAAGCTCGTGAAGCACTGTGTCTGTCGTCGAACTGAAGAGACCGTCCCCTTCAAACGGCAGATCTTCCACCAAGGTCTTGGTGTCCTGAGGGAGAGAGGTGGATCTCAACCAGGCATGGCGTCTGATGGACACTGCTGATGTGAGCGTCTTGGAGGTCACTTCCGCCGAATGCTTGGAGGCCGAAAGTTGGAGCTTGGCCAGAGACATACCTTCCTTCTGAATCTTTCTGGCATTGCGTAACTTGTCCTCTGGGAGATGGGCAATGAGCGCAGTCATCTGTTCCCAGAGCGAGTACTGATACCTGCTCATGCAGGCAGTGTAATTTGCTATCTTTAGGCCCAATGCGCCCGCTGAATAAATGCGTCTTCCAAAGGAATCTATTCTGCGTCCCTCCTTGTCTAATGGGGAAGAGTGTCCACTACGACCCTTGGTGGAGGGTGTCACAACCACTGAGTTGGGTTTGGGGTGGACAAACAAAAATTCTGCCCCAGGCTCCTGGATCCTATACATGTGATCTAGGTGTTTGCTGGAGATGGTGGTAGACGAGGGATGAGGCCAGGATTCTTTGGCCATAGTCATCAGGACCGATATGAGTGGGAGGGCCACTGGTGTGGATGTATCCATCTGCACGATATCGAAGATGGAGTCTGTGGCTGTCGGAGTCGGTTGGGCCGTGGCCAGAGCCAGAGAGTGTGCCATCCTTTTGATTAATTCTCCGTAGGGTTTCACATCCTCGGAGGGAGAGATTGGCAGGTTGTCGGTGACCTGTGTGTCGGGAGACGGGTTTTGCGGAAGCGATTCGTCTTCTGACACTGAAGATGCCGGGGACCCCAGTGCCGAATGGTCAGATGGCGAAAGAGGGGTCGGGCTGGACAGGTCCTGTGTTACCGGTAACGGACAAGGATCGGTGTCGGGTGTCCGTTTCGGTGCTGGTGTCGGTACTGATGAGGGTTCTCGGTACCAAGACACTCTAGAAGAGGTAGACTGTCGATCCCATTCGGTGGGATACCATTGGGGCGGAGGTGGGTAGCAGCCGTAGAGGTATCGCCACTGCTGGATGTCCCACGGTACCGGTGGAGCCGGAGAGCGGTAGTCCTTATCTCCCCTCGGTACCGATGGTGGCTTCGCCTCGGTGTCGGGGGTCTCCCGAGGGACCTGTGTAAGGTCTATGTCGAGGTCGGAGTCAGTTAAAGTGATCGGACGCGGCATCGGGGAGGACGATCTACCCCTGGGTCGCTCACGATCTGTCGGGTCAAGCTGGCCGAGCCCAGGCTGGGCTGAGTCGAGCGCACCGCGCGTCGACGAAGCACTCGAAGATTTCTTGTGCTTCAGCTTGCCCTTCTCCTCCTTGCCCTCCCTGCGCTTTTTAGCAGGAGTGTCGGGCAAGGGGAGCGATCTCTTCGGTGCCGGTCTGTCGGTACCGATGCTTCGGGATGGAGACGGCGTCGGTCCCGTCGGTGAAGAAGCCGGAACTTCGGAAGACGACATCTTCGGTGACAAAGCAGACTCGAGGAGAGCAACCCGGAGCCTCGCCGCTCGGTTTTTACGAGTTTGCTTAGAGAAAGCCGCACAACTAGTGCAAGAGTCGACTCGGTAAGACTCACCCAGGCAAAGAAGACACAGGGAGTGCTTGTCCGGTGGGGCTATCTTGCTGCCGCACTGCAGGCACCTCTTAAAGAACCCCCACCGCTGGGCCATAGGCCAGGCGGTGGAAGTGAAAGGAAAGTCCAAAATCAAGTTCAGTTAACAGTCCGAGTTCAATAGGGGAGAAATCAGTCCGAAGGCTTTTTTAGAGATGGAGAAGTAAACTACCGACCGGAGCAAGAGAGAAAGGATCCTCATGACGCGGCGGTCAGAAGAGAACTGGCGGGATCCTCGTGCCCCTCCCCAGTCATGCGCAGTGGAGCCGGCGCGCGATCGGGGAGTTGGCGCGAAAATCCGTTTGGCTTTGAAGTTACCAATCGGGATCGGCGCAGGCGCACATTATCCCAGAGGTGTGATGCACAGAGACCACAAAGAAGATCTGCTGGTACCTAGGACATTGCCCCCCCCCCGCCCCCAGTAAGCTGACCTTTACTAGTGAAATGCAATGCCCCAAATGCAGAACATTGGTATACATAGTGGTCCCAGCCAAATTCAAATGCGGACTCCTAAGCAGTTGTATGCTACTCTGCCTTTCCCCCCAAATCTTTGTATAAGATATCCTTGGGCCCTACACTACAGGACTCAATCCATCACACACAAAGGAGTAAGATATCACAGGCATCATTAATACCAGACACAAACTGCCAACAACTGGGCCTGCAAGACGGAGCTCTTCCGCCAGGCTTTTGGGGCCGCCGCTGGGGGAAATGGCCATTGAGAGATGGCCAGGGAAGCACATAGGCCCGGAACAACAGTTAGTGGTAGTGGTAGCCTCCTGGCCGGGGAAAGCTGTCGTTGCCCTGGTGTTAGTAGTTAGATCGCCAATTACTATATTTGCAATTTGCCGCCAACTGAAACTGTAATTGAAACTGTACTGTATTTTAATGTATTAATTTATATTATTTATACTGTTTTTAAATGTTGTGAGCCGCCTAGAGCCGCTATGTTGGTCAGGCGGGATATAAATCTAAATTAATAAATAATAATAAATAATAAATAAAAGCTGATAAAAGGAGAAAAATTGTACCTGCTGTTGGTGGTGGTGGCTTGTTGTGTATCCACTTCACAACTTTAATGCCATTCTGTGCAGTGGCAATGTTAACGCCAGGAACACAAGTTATAAGATGCTCCAAAGGGACCCCTCCCTGTCCTTCCTGCACCATTTCTAGATTGCTGAACTCTGAAGCATAGCAGTCAGGAAAGCTGAAAGAATAGAAATTTTGAAAATGGTGGACCAAAGCTAAACTACTTCATACACTATTTATTCATAATGTTTGATAAATCCTGCAGTTATGCAGATGAAGGTATGCACAGACAGGCAACTTTTAGAAGCATTCATATTAGCGTAACACTCTCCCATGACCCATTAATATAATAAATGACAGCGATTTACAGAGAGTATCTCAGAGCCCAACAGATTAACAACAATTTCTGTTGATGTTGGATATTGATTTTAGAAGTTCCCCACTGTTTCCCATATGAAGAAACACACCCACAATAACATTCAGGCAGCTTAACACTGCGCAAGTGCAAAAGCATACAGAGACCTGCTCAAGGGGGCTCACAACTACAGCAATAGCACTACCTCACCTCAGTAAAGGCACTGTCCCCTCGTGTGTCTGCAACAAACTGTGAACTTGAGGTGCAAAGGTTTTCAGGGACAGAATCACAAAAGGAATTCTGTAGGAGTCTGGATCAAATACATGTTCACTAGAAAAAGAAAAAAAAGATAATTCTCCTAGTTCACCTTTCTCAAATAGACTCAAGGCAGATTACAACTTTTTTTTAAAAAATGCAACCTACCCTCAACAATACAACAATACAATAAACATACACAACAATACAATAAACACACCAACTTAACCGCTAGGTTAGGTCCACCAAGTCTAGCATTGTGTCACCTAATGCAGTGGCCAGCATTACATCACCTTGTATACTGTTCAGGTTTGCACCCCATACCACAGCGGATACCAAACTGAATGGGATTATTACTTCAGAGTAAAGGCTAAATGAATTAGTACGCCACTGCCACTATGCAAAAATCTAGGACAACACATTCAGTCTGCATAACTGCAATGTGGTCATATTTCATTATTTCACTCAGAGGAGGAAACTGCTTCATCAAATGCCAGACAACTCAACAGGGTATCATTCATTAAAAAAACCCAAAAGTGTCAGCATGATGTCTTGCCACACTAGCATTCATTTCCAAACAGAATGGTGACAGAATCAGAGATGTGGCTCACCTGAAATCTTTATTTATGCAGTGCTGTTTACAAGTGGGTTCATGATATTCCAGCTCTTCAAATATGATAGGACTACAATTAGCAGAGGAACCATCATGAGACTGTGAAGACCCCAAAGGACTCTGTCTGGTTTGACTACTGGGTAGAAGACACACGAGCCGCCCATTGCCTTGATCACGAATTCCTACCACATCTGTTAACTTATACAAGTCTGATACATTCAACTTGTGTCCAAACCTTAAAAGACAAAAGATTTAAGATAAACTTTAGTAAAGGGGATTGGGGGGAAGCACAAGTGTGTTTGTTCATCTTGACAGTGGGGGGGGGAACACACCACAAACAGCAAGAATCATATGTTTAAAATGTCTTGCATATGATTTTTTAGTAAAATACTACCTTGGTGAGCAAAGAAACTTACTTTTTCTCATAGATAGCTGTAAATTTGAAGATAGGCAGACAACAAGCTGGAGCATCTTGAAGAATGGATATTACTTCTGAACTGCAAACAGAAGTGTTGAAGCATTACAGAAGGCAAGTGATTTCTAACTATGAGTCTGTTTTCTTCTTTTAGAATTATACTATGATAACTAGTATAGTACAGCTGTTCCTCAGAAAAATGGATTAGATCCTAGGCTTGAGTCCCATGAAATGGCAACCACAGCATTAATCATGCCTCAGATTCAAGTGATCCCTCCAACACATGTGCTCCAATTCCACCTTTTGCAGGCACACCATAGTCTGCCATTATACCCAAAAAAGCAAATCATGGTATGTGCTTGCCCTTGAAAGTGGAATTTGATTGAGGAATCCTAATGTTGGTTTGCAGGGCAAGTACACATCACAGCTTGTTGAGCTGAAGAGCTATCAGCAAACTGTGACATGCCACAAAATAGGGAAGAAGGAAAGCCTGGGCACCCAAGAAGAGAGGGAAATCAGATTGGCTCAAGGCACAACCATGCAATGCCAAATCAAAGGTTTCAATTCATCTCAAAGGATTGCTACCTTCTGGTTTGGCATTGGTTCATCATTGCAAGCATGAATGAATTTGCAATTGAGAGACAGATGCAGAATGAGTTAAAGTACTACTACTTACAGAAATATAACTCTGTTCTACACCTGTCAAGAACCAATCTCCACTGATGGATACCCTTTGATTTATGACTTAAGCCAATTACTACAACAAAGAACCAAAATGCTCAACTTTTAAGAGCAGCTTTGAATTTACGTGTGACTAGTTTTTTGGCTGAACCCAAAGTTTTCTTATCTTGCTAGCACATACAAAGATAACTGGCCTCCCTTAATCTTCTTGCTTTCAACAACTCCTTATATTATTAGTTCTGTAGAAGGCTGTTTTGCCCATGTTAAACTCTATATCCTCTGAGAAGCTCAACATACCCCAGTTTCCCAAGATTTCCCTATCATAGCTGTTCTTAAGCCTAACAGTTGTTCAGGTTAGCATAGAAAACCTACTTCAGCTGCTTTAAAAACAATTACCTAACTAAGGACAGAGATTTATTGGCTGTCCCTGTCGCTAGTGAGACCTGGATCCTTTTGCTGCCGACTTTGCATCTGTGGAGATTATTGACAGCACTGATGGCTTCTTGGAGATTCTCCATTTGCACCACAGCCTTCAGCTGATAATCGGTGTGTGGACTGAATTCCACAGTTTTTACCTGGAAGAGATGAGATAGGCATTGAAGTAAAATCTGCAATTGAAATCTGAGCTAAACATTCTTCATGTCTCAAGATATTCAAAATCAGAACTGACATATTCATGTTTGTCTGTGTATTCACAATGTTATTATAAGCAGCAAGACTTAAAGGACTTCCACTTAGACAGATGTTTCCTTTGTCACCTCTCCTCTTCCAACCTGTTTCAATACTGTGTAACAAACCCCAACGAGAACAAATTTAGACACAGTGGCATTTAATGCTTTTAAACATTATTCTGAGGATGTAATGCACATAATATTTAAAATGCTGCAACAGACAGAGAGCTCTTTTTGAGCTTATTTAAGGAGCTTATTTGTTTGAATGGACTGCTTGAGAACGAAGCATTATATGTTATTTATCAGTTTCAGTAATTGAACTGTTATTACGGCAACTGCCTAGCTAAGCTACTGAGGAAGAATCAGCATGGACAAAAGCTATCAAGGAAGAATCAGCATAGACTATGTAAGGGAAGATCTTGTCTCACTAACTTTTACAGTTCTTTGAGGGGGTGAACAAACGTGGACAAAAGTGACCCAGTAGATGCTGTTTACCTAAACCTCCAGAAAGCTTTTGGTAAAGTTCCTCATCAAAGGCTCCTAAGTAAACTCAGCAGTCATGGGATAAGAAAACAAGTCCTCTTGCAGATTAAAAACTGGTTAATTAACAGGAAACAGAAAGTTGAGTATAAATGAGCAGTTTTCACAGTGGAAGGTGGTAAACAGTGGGATATTGTAGGGCTCGGTACCAGGTCTAGTGCTTTTTTAACCATCAATTATTTGGAGTTGGGAGTAAGCAGTGAAGTGGCTAAGTTTGCAGATGATACTAAGTTGTTCAGGGCAGTGAGAACCAGAGAGGACTGTGAGGCACCCCAAAAGAATCTGAGCGATTGGTTGCCAACGTGGCAAATGAGGTTCAGTGTGGGCAAGTGCAAAGTAATGCACATTGGAGCCAAAAATATTAACTATAAATGTATGTTGACGGGGTCCAAACTGGTGGTAACTGACCAGGAGTCATGGTAGATAACTCACTGAAGATGTCGACTCAGTGTGCAACTGCAATAAAAAGGGCAAATGCTATGCTGGGAATTATTAGGAAGGGGACTGAAAACAAATAGCCAGTATCATAATGCCTCTGTAAAAAGGTATGGTGCGGCCTCATTCGGAATACTGTGTACAGTTCTGGTCACTGCACCACAAAAAAGATAATATAGCATTGGGAAAGGTGCAGAAAAAGGCAACTAAAATGATTGCAGGGATGGAACACCTTCCCTATGAAGAAAGGTTAAAGAGGTGAGGGCTCTTTAGCTTGGAGAAGGGTGACATGATAGAGGTGTTATATGGGTCAAAATAGTTTCTGTTATTTCTATTGATGTACATTACTAGATGAATTGGGAGTCATTGGCAGCCCATTTTCGGAGTTATATATCTGTGGTTATAGCAGTTCTTACTCCGTTGTCCTTTGTTGTTGTATATCCTGCTTCAAGGCAGGGCGGCAAGAACTGGGAAGCCTCCAGGGGATAAGCCCCTCCCCGCCTGGATCAAAGCTCAGAGCCGACCCTGCAAAGGAAGGACGAACTTATCCCAGATGTGAGGACTGTCCCACAATCTGAACCACTGGAGAATGGCTTCTCTTACGTTTTTAAGCCAGTCAACATTTAAGGAATTATGACTACAAAAGGAGAAACGGAAGACATTAAGCCTTTTTTAAACTTACCTTGCCATGCCTAGAGAACGTTTCTTGCAGAATTTGCTGCAGCTCTTTTCTGGACAGTCTGTAGTCCAAATTGCTGACCTGAATGTCCGTTCCATTTGCAAATGGATCAGGGCCTTCCGTACTACTAGAGTGGTTTATGATATTGAAAGTAAGTGGTGAAGATCTGTTTGAGAGGTTTGGAGACACACTCCTAATAAAATAGAGGAGAGAACCATCCAGAATTGTTTGTTCCACAGAACTGTTTTACTGAGCATTACTTTCATATGTAAATGCTGAAATATATTCTCCAAACAATTCAAAAGCAATTCTTCCACATGTAGTAATGTCTCCAACAAAACAAAGCACATGAACTTGAGTTGTATATTTTTGTTCACAGTAATTAAATTAAGTCATGGGCATCCCATGCAATATCCTGCCATACATACACAGCCCCCCTCCACCTCCTTTAGGGGCGGGGGGAAATATCCAGACTGACAAGCTACAACGATCATGGGGAAACAAAAAACAGCACCTCTGCTATCAAGGACAATGGTAACAGTAAAGTGGCTGGCTCCTATACTAAAAATAGCAAAGCCAGGCAACAGAGACTTATGCAGAAAAACATAACTTTTGAAGCTCAAAAGACAACCCGCAGGATTAAAAGGTGTCCTTGGAGCACAAGAGCGGTGGAGAAGCATTTAAAGATGTGTGTGACTATGAATGGTGAAGGTTAATCTGTCCCAACCACTGAGAAAATTATGGATGCAAAGATTTGGGGGGAGTCTTCCTAAATTGGCCCCCTTGCATGATTCCTCAAAGGCCTGCATTGCATAATTTCCTTGTTAGTGGAACTGCACAAGTCCCATGTTAGTGTTAACCTTTCAATTCATCTCAAAGTACTGTTACCTTCGGTTTACCTGTCCTGTTTCATGTGGTCGGGGACAGTCCAAGCAACACAGAAAACACAATATCCGCACACACTCAGCTTACCAAAGAGAGGTATATTATTGTTGCAGACAGTGTTCCCTCTAAGCTGAGTTCGTGTGAGCTAGCTCACAGTTTTTTAGCCCCCGGCTCACACATTTCTGTCTAAGCTCAGGAAGGATGGCGCCAGAGCAAACCAATTTATGCAGTAGCCAAATCATTTGCTCACAACTGAAATGCCAGTGGCTCACAAAGTAGAATTTTTACTCACAAGACTCCACAGCTTAGAGGGAACCCAGGTTGCAGATACAAATCTAATAGGTGTTATGTTTCACTTTTCCTTTGTTTATGCTACCATCTCACAAGCTTTAACAGTAAAAGAGTGAATAGCTTATCCTGTGCAGACAGGTTTATGTCCAATTATTTCCTTCTTTATCTGAGACACCTATACAAGACAGTGCTTCCCTGGAATAGTCAGAAACTTCCATCATTGGCACTCAGTGTTTGTGGGGTACATTTGTTTAATAATAACTACTCACCTAGATGACCAGCAACTCTGAGATATCAGTAAAGGACTGAGCTGTCTGAAAGCAGATGGATAACTGACTTGGAATACATCATCCTTTTCTTTTCTCTCTGTAGGAGAGTTGCTGATGCTTCTGACTGTAAATGAGTCCTTTCTATATTGAAAAAGAGAAGAATGGAAATATTAGTGCATCATTCTTTTTTGAGTCCTGAAAAAACTCAGTGCCACCCTTGACATACTTTTGACTGTTTTTATAGACCAGTTCTCCTGTTCCAGCCTTTGTGGATGCCAAAGGTGCAGAATTTGCCATGTTAGAGTTACTGAGTGAAGCGGTGTGCTCTCTTGATTGATCTTGGGGGCTTTCACCACTTTTCACAGTCTTAGGACTGAGCACTGACTTGATACGACACAACTCCTTGAAGGAAGAAAAAAATATGTCAGAAAGCAATTTGTACTGTTTGGAAGCAAAGTAACTTCAAGTAACTGCTGTGCACCATTGCTATGGTGACATTAGGTCCATGATACGATGAGTGGCAGGAGGAAGGAATATGAATGCAGGGTGCATTCCCACAGCACATGGGTGGGAGGCAGCACACACCCACCTTGGCTCTGTATGAGAAAAGGAAAACACCAACATACTTTTCCCATCCAACTCTTCTCCACATCCACATGCATACACCTTTGTTTTGGATGGGTAAGTAGCATGCTATTAGCTTTCTCTCTGCATCAAAGCTGCTACTTGCTTCTTTAAAAAAAACACACATAAGAGGTAGCTATATTTTCCCTCTGCACGGCAAGTTACAATTGGGGTGGGGGTTGGCTTGCTTTGAGAAAACATCTTCCCACCTGAGCACTACAAACCTGCTTTGAAATGCTGTTCTTTTGTACAAGCCACCAATTTGTGACTGGCTCCACCTCCTAAGCCATCATTCTGTAACTGGTAGCTCCCAAGGCTCTTGAAAACAATTACGCAGCTCCCGAAAACATAAAGTCTGCCCCCTGCCACAGCAGGTTTCGCAGCATTAAGCAAGAGCCAACCCATCTTGTTTCTTTGAAAGGCTCTACTTTCCTATTAACAAATCTGTATTCTTTATTAAATGCTTTAAAGGTACAAGATACCTGTAGGCTCTTGATGCTTGTGTTTTTTGTAGCTGACCCGTGTGTTTGAAGGCCTTTCCCTGCAAGGTTTTTTGAGCTGGAAGATTGGTCATTTGACTCTCTGCTTGCGAGGCACAGCTTTGAATTCTTATTCACTTTTTTAGGAGACTTCACTTTTTCAGCTCCAATTAAGCCTGTGTTCTTGGTTTCAGCAAGCTCTTTGTTGTGGGGGGTGAAAGACACAACAATCCGGTTGCCAAAGACATCTTCGTTCTCCATTCGCTTCTGAGCACGCTCGGCACTGTCTTGGTTTAAGAAGCGGAGGATTGCACTGCTGCCAGAAATAGTCAGCACTTTGCCTCCGCAGTTATCCGACAAACGCCGGAGCCTGTAACAGACACTTTTCGTGTCCCGATTTGTAGGTAGGTTGTAAACATATAACAGAGTATGGCATGCCTAGTTCAGGGAACAAAGGATTTTTAATTTGGCTTTAGAATGTCGGTTTAAAATATCTGCATGCATGCCTTTCTCCCAAGCAACTTGGGACCCAAAGTCAGGTAGCAATAGCATAAAAACAATTAGATAAAAACCCTGAATCATTAAAACACCAAATATTTCCCCATTTACCCAGGCTGCACTCAAAGCTGGGACACAATCACAGCTAAACATTTCTGACAAGGGCACAGTACTTGTAAAAATACACCAATGGTTGAAGAGAAAAAAAATCTAGAAATCTTGCCTATAAAAGTCTACGTTTCAGCAGATTCTTCCCTTGCTTTGCAAGTTACTCCCCACAACCAAGAGGACCAGAATCCTGACTGAGGCTCTCAGTAGCAGTGTCAATTTCAACACAAGTTCCTGCACTCTGGAGATGCACAAGACATTTAAATTTCACTCCCTTCAGCAATTATTTTGCTTACTGTACCCCTGAACTGAAATGATCTGGAGGACGCTAGTTGCGCAGCAATCCTGGGTTCTCATTACAAAAAAACAAAGAAGGGACATAGAGAACAAAACCCAGCTGTTTAATCCTGTGTTAACAACAGTTTAGATTCCTATAACAGAACCAATAAGCTACCCAAGTCTGTATGAAATGTGCTATGCTGACAAGTGCTTGTCTTCTGTCCAAATAGAAATCATCTATTCAACCAAAAACTATGGGGAAAAAAATACTTACTGGTTTTTTAAGTGGTAATCGTGGAGGCAAATCTGAAATAAATTCTTCAAATCTGATCAGCTCATGGGCATGATGCAGGAGTGCTTCAGAAGCTTGGTTTTTATGGACCAGGATGATGTGGAAACCATGGCGGTGTCTCAGGTCACTGAGTTCTAGTGCAAAGTTCACATCAGCTGAAAAGCAAAAGTCCAACATGCATACCAATAAATAAAGGTGATTCTGAAATATTCTCATTGTCACTGGGAGTTTCCTTTGATACTGCACAGCAACATTATGGAGCATTTAGCAATAAAAAGCAGTATGCCCATAAAACTAACCCCTTTTCCCTTCTCTTCTGCTGCTTGCCCCTATTTGCTGTCTCCTCTGAATTCCCTACAATGGGAATTTCAAGAATGGAAAACAAACAATGCACATGTATCTATACAAAGAGGCCAGATACTCAGAATAATCAAACAATATAAATGGGAAATGTATCTAAGTTTTTAACAAAGTAGTTTTTCTGCATTCATACTGACAAAAGAATCAAGTATCTGGATTACTTAATAAATGTCAAGATCCTATTTCATTCAGTTTCTCTCTTTAAAAAGCAAACCGAACACAGCACTACCAGGCACTGATTTTTCTTGCTCATAAATATGCTCTTCCCACTTCAGAATGTGAAAGAGAAGAACAGTTATTTGGAAGACTACCAGAGAGGAAAAGAAACTATATGCAAAAAAGACCCAGTTGTCAGTTTATAAAGTGTGATTTAAAAAGCTTGGTACACTCATTTAAAATATCTTAAGGTGTTCTCCTCTCCATTAGCCTTAACCAACCTGCCTTAATGTGAGCTACCACCCATCCTTACTATAGCGCTTCTTCACAAAATGGTTGACATGAAATTTCCTGCTATAGAATGTAGCAATGGCTGCCCTAAGAAGAATTTAGAGAGAGCAGATCAATGGATATTAGCTATGATAGGTGAGAACTTCCATATTCAGAGGCTATTGCTGGAGACAACCAACAGCGGAAGGCCTTCACCTCTGTGTGCCAGCTAGTGGGCCTTCCCAGGCACCTGGATGGCCTCTGTGGGAAACAGAATATTGGACTAGATGGACCACCAGTCTTATTTAGGAGGGCTCCAGTTGAAGAACAGAAGGAAGGGAGGATTGGGAAATAGCTGCTGCTGGAAACCAGGAAATACTGGCCTGGAGGGACCAATGACCTCCACATTTATAAGGCACCTTTCATGTGCAATCTACACTAGGAAGGCCCTTATTTCCAACATGCAATAATGCCTGTAAATTACATTCTCTTGTTATTTTTTACAAAATGTATATCCTGCGTTTTTCCCTTACAAGGGCCACCAACGTGGCTAACTATTTAAAAGATGATAACACGGCCAACCATTTAAAAGATGTATAATAAAATTACATTATTAAACCACTGTAATAAAAACATACATTATAAACCCATCATAAATAAAAAACATAAAAACACAAAATTAAAACAACTTTTAAAAGAGTTCAAAATTGGTTAGAATACATACAAAACAAAAACACATTGGTTAGGAAGGAGAGATCACGGGGGGGAATGCCAAATGAACAAAAAAATCTTTACCCACTGGTGGAAGATGACAACAGAAGGGGACTGATGAATCTCCCAAGGGAGAGAGCTCCAGAGTTTTGATCCCATGACTGAGAACGCCCATTCCTGGATTGCCACCTGCCTAACCTCAGAAGGCAGCGGCACTCAGAGCAGGGCCTCCAAAGATGACTGTAACATTTGGGTGGATTCATAAGGGATTAGAGGCAGTCCTTCAGGTATGTTGGTCCCAAACCACATAAGGCTTTGAAAGTAAGGACCAGCACCTTAAATTATGCCTGGAAACAAACTGGAAGCCAATGTAGGTGAGTCAAGAATGGAGTGATATTGTGCCGACAACCCACTCCAGTCAATAATCTGGCTGCAGCATTCTGCAGCAGCCCCACATAGAGAGCACTGCAGTGATCTAGTCTGGAGGTAACCATGGCATGTACCACAGTTGCCAGATCTTTCCCGCCCAGGAACAGCCGCAGCTGGCTAACCAGCCAAAACTGGTAAAATGCACTCTTGGCCACAGCTGCCACCTCTGATCCAGTAGTAGGCTTGGGCCCAAGAGTACCACACCCCCAGACAACAGACCTGTTTCTTCAAGGGGACTGCAATTTTTCAACTTCCTGTCTCTTGCCTGTGAGAGTTGCCCTCTTCAGTTCTGGTAACTCCAAAAACAGTAAAACTGTAAAGTCAATTCAAGGAAAGAGAACAAATGGGCAATAACAGAGTGACCACCTAGATAAGGAAAAAACAGGCAAACAGTACTCATGAGACAAGAAGTGTACCTGCTGAATAACTAGTTTGACCATGACTTTGGGAGAGACAAGATGTCCTCCTTTCCTCAGAGAAGAAGTACCCTTCACGGTAAGTGTCCAATGGTCATTCTCCCTCTGAGGTGGAGGACATCTTGCTGGGGCCTCCCAGAGCAGTGTCCCCAGTGGGTCATCATCCTCTGGATCTAGAATATGTTGTAACTCACTTCCAAAAGCTGTCAGCTAAGTCCTAGAAGTTCACCTTGGAGTGCCCTACATAGGAGGATATTGACAACTATGTGTTCGCCTTGCCTATCTCTGACTGTGGTGTGTTTGGTTAGGGCTGTGTTGCTTGTGGCACTTCGAACTGAGTGTGCAGTGATCCCAGATGGTATTTTAAATATTGAGCTTTGTAAGTTTCAATAACGTAGGTCTTAAGGGTACTGCTAATGTCCAAATTGACATCTTGCTTCCTTCATTCAGTGGGGAGATGAAGATGAATAAGGAATCGATTTTAAGCATATGTCTTACTTCCAAGGTCTGCCGCAGTTTCTCTTTTGGATGGATAGGAGAGTGTGGTACACAATTTCTGCATTAGAAACCTGCATCTTTGTGGTTATCACCCCTGGGAAAGTGGTGAGCTTGAAGATGTCTAAATAGGCTCAGACACTGGAACAGAAGTAACACCGTTGTTGGCGTTGCAACTTGACATTATAAAGGAAGAATCCTTGAGCCCACCATCATGTCCCTCCCATAGAAAGCATAGACCCTGTTTAGTCTTAAGTCTTCAGGAGGTTGATACCTTTTCTACTACTCTGCCTGATACTACTCTCCATAAAGTATTGTAAATTAATCCAGCCTAGACATAAAGGTCAGTCTCCAACCAGTTAAACACAGCCATTCTGAATGTGGAAACTATACAGGACCTTGTTGAAACATGTCCAATGATACCGGGAGCACTAGCAGTGGTTGGTTCACCCTCTCCTAAGGGTCAGAGAACCATGGTCACTGAGGACAATATAGGTGATCTGAGGACAATATACTGTGATCGCTGCCTTCTGGTCCTTGATCTTCCTGACCAATTTTGGAGGAACTGGGATGGGGGGACAAGCAAACATAAGGTCACTTGGCCACTGGGATGTTAAAACCTCGATCAATTCGGCCAATGGAAGAAGAAACATGGTGGAGCACCAATTCACTTGAAGGTTGTTCGGTGATGTCAGGTTTTTATCTGCTCACATTATGATCTTGATACTGTCCTTGTAGTAGATGGAGATCTAGACCCTCCTTGTATGTTGCTGGTTCTGATTAGTACATGTTGACTGAGTACTAAGGACTGATGGTTGTCAGTTAGCACTGCCAAAGATTCCTGTTGCCTGTTATTACCAATGCTTCTGCTGCATTCATGTCAGTTACCACTGCCAAAGATTTCTATTGCCTTTTATTACCAATGTTTCTGTTGCATTCATGTCAGTTATCACTACCAATGATTTCTATTGCCTATTCCGATGGTCACTTCACGTTGCCTTTGTTTTTAGTTCCAGTCTTATTCCTCTAGGTCCCGGACAGGAAACAGCATTGATCAACTGACTCCCACCGCAGGAATGAGTTTCTTGCTTGCTCTGCGCATGCTTGCTGCTTATTAGCTTTCTTTCCTCTTATCTCTCTTTCGCTCTAGCTAGCTCACGGCCTTGAGCTGGAATCCTCCTGCTACATGTTATATTATGCACAGGTGTGAATTACTCCTTTGCTGGAATTACTCCTTTGCTTGATTTTACCCTTGGGAACATCCGCCCCACAAATCCTAACAGTGTCTATGCTTGAGAATCTAATTTACCGCGCTCTCCTTGGGAACAGTGGGCCAGTATATTTGGGCACCAATAATTCTTCCAACTGATTGGTGGAAGGCGAGGGGGGTTTATTTCGTATCAAGTATAATTGTAGTTGTATTACTATGCCTGGGCATTACTAACAGAAGAAGTGTATTTGAGAAACAAGATCTTTTCTGCAAATAGAGGACTTTCTGTTTAAGGAGACCTGTTGTGGACTACATCTATTGGCACAATCTCACAGACTGTTAGTAATCTCCAATTGGGGACCAGTCCATTGTACCCACCATGGCAGACAATGGCGCTGAAATCCCTACTACCGAACCGGAGGTACCAGCTCCTACCGAGGAGGAACCGGCATGACCCGTGACCACTAGTGGGGTGACCGTTCATTCCAGATGGAGTGGAGGAGCCCAGTCCCAGGCTCAATTCGGGCCACAAACCACCGAGACTTGGTTTCCTCGGTGGGAAGCTGGGGCAAGGCAGTCTGGGGCCAGTGACGTGGAGCAGAGAGCCATGGATGACTTCCAGATGGCCGAGGTGTGGGTGCAGATGGATTGGAGGTTTGACATGATCCAGAGACGCCTTCAAAGAGATGACTGCCCTGCTGATCGATCTACCGAACATCGTGGCACAGGCGGTTCAGGGGCAGCTAGCAGGGGCTGGAGCCGGTGCACCACTGGCAGTGGTACCGCAACCAGTGCAACCACCGGCCCAGCCTTCCGCCCTGCCGGGACCACCCGCTCCACCTGTCCCAGGTCCGGCACAGCCAGCAGATCACAGGCCTGTGCCTCACGAATTGATGGGGGCCACCTTTGATGGGAACCCCACCAAGCTACAGTTTTTCATCATCGAAGCCGGCCATTGTATGTAGACTTGGGGCCATCTGTTCCAGGATGATGGTGACCGTGATGGTGACCATCGGATCATGACTGCGAGAGGAAGCTGCTGACTGGTACGTGAACCTCCACAATCCCCCGGGGCCTGAGCTGGATAGTGTGGAGGACTTCATGTGGGCCTTACGCCGCCAATATGAAGACCCAATGAGCGAGGAGAAAGCCCGAAACCAGGTGCGCAATCTCTCGCAAGGCAAGATATCCGTTTGTGAGTATACTGCTGCTTTCAAACGGTTAGAAGCTAAAATCAGGGGGTGGCCAGAAGAAGTGTTTGTAGAGCAGTATTGAAGGGGCTTAAATGTGGAGCTCTATGAGACTATACTCCAAAATGTTAATCCTACCACCCTAAATGGTTGGATCAGAGCTGCCGAAGAAGCGAAGGCTTGTTTTACCCTGATTTGCATGCAGTACCCGTCTGGTACCCCTAAGAGCACTGCCCTGTCAGCCACCCCTTTTAAGCCAAAGACCAAGCCACCCATGAGGGATCTCAGAGAATGCTGCATGAAAAAGGGGTTATGCACCAAATGCAGGGAATCGGGCCATTTCACCTCGGCGTGTCCAGCTGCCTCTCCCAAGGGAGGAGCCCCATCCCCTCCACTGGCCCGTCCAAAGCCAAAGAAAGCGTCCACCCCGAAGCCACTGGCGCTCCAGATTGTGAAGTCCTGCTTCCCAGAGGAGCCAGAAAAACAGGTTGCCTACCTGTAACTGATGATCTTCGAGTGGTCATCTGTGCATTCACACTGATGGGTTACTGTGCCTGCGCTGGAATCCATCAGTGTTGTAGAAAGCTCTAACGGATTTTTGCGCCCAGCAACACCGGGCATGCACGGGGCCCCTACTGCGCATGCCCAGTGGAGTGGGCACGGGGATCCTGCCAGTTCCTTCTGACTGCTGCGACCAAGCAGGAAAAGAGAGAAGCCTGGCAGCAGAGGGGAAGGATGGGCGGGTAGTGTGAATGCACAGATGACCACTTGAAGATCATCAGTTACAGGTAGGCAACTGTTTATCTTCGATGTGGTCTCTGTGCTTTACACTGATGGGAGAGTAGCGAGCAGTGTCCTACCTGGAGGAGGGTATAGGCAGGCTGTCACTGAGAGGCAGAAGACAAAACCAAGCGGCCCAACTCCGAACAACTGGCGGCCCAGACATCCTGGGAGTACTGCCTTATAAAGGTGTTGGGGGTAGCCCAAGTGGTGGCGTTACAAACATCCGAAATGGAGGCTCCCTTCAGGAACGCCGTAGATGTAGCAACAGCCCTGGTCGAATGGGCATGAACCGGACCAGGGAGAGGAGTGTGTGCCAGTTCGTAGCAGAGGCGAATAAGAGCTACTATCCATTTAGACAGTCTCTGAGCCGTGATAGGAGAGCCCAAATTGTTAGGGGCATAAGCTACAAAAAGCTTGGGTGTTTTGCGATATGGCTTGGTACAAGCCAAGTAGAAAAGGAGGGCCCTTCTGACGTCCAGCGTGTGAAGGAGTCTCTCCTCCTCCGAGGAATAGTTAGGATAAAAGTCTGGTAGGACAGTTTCAGCATGGAGGTGGAATTCCGACACCACCTTAGGTAGGAAGGAAATGTCAGGTATCAGACGGACCGCCCCAGGCAGGAAGGAGAGATGGGGGGGGGGTCGTGTCTGAAGGCCAAAAATTCTCCTACTTTCTTGGCAGAAGTAATGGCCATGAGAAAGGCAGTTTTCCACGCCAGGAAATGAGGCGGACAGGTAGGACAGGTAGCTCAAAGGGCTTCTGTGTGAGCAAACGGAAGACGAGCGAAAGGTCCCAGGGTTGGGTAGGAGCTCTGCGTGGTGGGTAGAGATGGAGAAGGCCTTTTAGGAAACGCTTGGATAATGGGTGTGCAAACACTGAGCAGTTATCAATCTGGTTATGGAAAGCTGAGATCGCGGCTAGGTAGACTCTCAGCAAGGAGTGGGCAAGACCCGCATCTGCTAGGGATAGTAGGAACTCAAATATCTTTGGCAGCCCGGCAGAGGATGGCGATCCCCCATCTGCAGAGAATGTGGAGCAGAAGCGAGCCCACTTGTAAGCATAGGATTTCCTAGTGGAAGTCTTGCGAGAGTTCAAAAGGACGTTAGCTACACGGTCTGAGAAGGCGGAGGGAAAATTCTCCACGCCGTGAACTTCAGTCGAGGAATGTCGTGATGAAGCAATGGAGAATTGGCAACCTCTAACAAGTCTGGCTGCAGGGGGGAAGTGGTGGAGCCGGTTGTCTGCTAGGGATAGGAGCACCGGGAACCAGGATTGTCTCGGCCACCAGGGGCAGATGAGGATGCAATCGGCCTGGTCGTGTAGAATCTTCTGGACCACCTGAGTCAGGAGCAGGAAGGGTGGGAAGAGATACAGAAATCCCTCACTCCAAGGGTACAGGAGACCGTCGCCTAGCGATAGGGGAGACCGGCCTCCTTGTGAGCAGAAGTTTTTGCATTTGGAGTTCAGTCTGGTCGCAAAAACATCGATCTGAGGGACACCCCACGTCTGAAAAATGGGTCGGAGGTAGACATCGGAAATCTCCCAATTGTGCATCTGTGCCTCGCCTCGGCTGAGACTGCGTGTTGGTGGAACCCGGGATGTGTGTCGCGCAGAGGTAGGTGTTGTGTTCTATACACCAGTCCCAGAGGAGCCCGGCTAGTCTGCAGAGGCGACGGGAGATGGTCCCGCCCTGCCTGTTGACGTAGCTGACAGCTGTCATGGTGTCTGACAGGACTGCGACACAGGAGCCCCTGACGATGGGAAGGAAAGCGCGCAATGCGTAGACAATGGCTAACAGTTCGAGGTAGTTTATATGATGGGACAGTAGGGAGTCGTCCCAAGCTGCGCCTGTCCTCATCCCGTTGAGATGGGCTCCCCAGCCCCAGTAGGAGGCATCGGTTGTGAGAGTAAAACGAGGCGATGGGAGGTGAAACAGAGCTCCTTGCAAGAGGGAGGAGGGGAGGGTCCACCACTCGAGAGAGTTCCTGACCTCGGGGGTAGGAGACAGGAGGGTGTTCTGAGGCTGGCGCAAGGGGCGGAACATGCGGAGGAACCAAAGTTGGAGTGGCCTCATTCGGAGTCTGGCGAATGTGAGGACTGACGTGGTCACTGCCATGAGACCTAGCAGTCGCTGGATAGAAAGGGCGCTTGATTGAAGCTGGGAGCGAACTTGATTGGCTAATGAGATGATCGGCTCAGCCCTGTCCAGGGAAAGATAAGCTATCAAAGCTCTGGAGTCGAGTTCTGCCCCGATGTAGCGGACGCGCTGAGAGGGTGTGAGATGGAATTTCTCCCAGTTTATATGGAGGCCCAGGTCCACGAGGAGGGATTGGGTCGTAGCGATGGAGTCTATAAGAGCCTGTTGGGACTTGGCGACCAGGAGCCAGTCATCGATGTAGGGGAAGATGGTAATGCCCAAGACGGAGGAAGGCTATGACGACGACCATGGTCTTGGTGTAGACTCTGGGAGCGGTGGATAAGCCGAAGGGGAGGGCCTTGTATTGAAAATGATGGGGTCCTATCGCAAACCTGAGGAACTTGCGGTGAGGGGAACAGATAGAGATGTGGAAGTACGTGTCCTGAAGGTCCAACGTGGCCATCCAGGCCCCTCTGTGGATGAGAGGCAGAATAGAGGGTAGAGTCACCATCCGGAAGCGACGGTACTCGATGTAGTAATTGAGCCCTCTGAGGTCTAGTATTGGTCTGGTTCCACCGTCCCGCTTTGGCACTGCAAAGTATCTCGAGTAGAAGCCCGTCCATTGGTGATGGAGAGGAACGGGTTCTATGGCGTCTTTGCAAAGAAGGGTGGTGACTTCTTGTAGGAGCAGACAGGACGGTGGGGTGGAGACGAATACTGGAGTCGTAGGAGCCTGGAGGAACTCGATTAGATACCCTCTGGCGATAATGGACAGGACCCAGGAGTCCATAGTGATGGTGCGCCACGTGGGGAGATAGGGAGCCAGCCTTGGGAGATCTGAGGGTGGATGGTCAAAGTCCCTGCTTCTGTTGCCGTGGTTGCTTAGAGCGGGAAGGCTGCTGGGCCAGTGTGAAGCGCTGCTTTTGCGGGTAGGAAGAGCGCTGTTGGGCAGGAGAAGAGCGGGGGCGCCAGGATTGATCTAGTGAGCTCCTGGAGGAAGACCGACGGGACCAGGGTCGTGACCAGGATCTCAGTTTATAGGTCCTCGTCGAGGAGGAGACCCCTAGGATTCTGGAAGCCTTTATGCTTTTGTCCAACTCCTATAAAGCGGTGTCAGTGGAGGAGTGGAAAAGCCCGAGGCCGTCAAAGGGGAGGTCTTCAATGTATGACCTAGTGTCCTGTTGAAGGGTAGTGGATCTCAACCAGGAGTGGCGTCGCAGGGCAATACCGGAAGACATCGTTTTGGAGAAGGTATCAAGTGCATGCTTTGATGAGTTTAGCTGTTGTTTAGCCAGCAGCAACCCTTCCTTCTGCAGATGCCTAGCTGTGCCCCTCTGGTCCTCTGGGAGATGGGTGAGAACGCTGGAAAGTTGTTCCCATAAAGCATAGTGGTAATGACTCATGCATGCGAGATAGTCTTGACACCAAGGGCACCCGCAGAATAAAAACGACGACCGAAGGCGTCCAACTTCCGGCCTTCCTTGTCCGACAGAGTGGAGTGGGACCTCTTGGACTTGGAAGAGGAGTTTACCACCATCGACTTGGGTTTGGGGTGGCAGGTTAAAAACTCGGCTCCGGCATCCTGGATGCGGTACATGTGATCGAGTCATCTCGATGAAACTGGACCCGAAGCTGGTTTCTCCCTAGACGCCTTTGCCGCCTGCAATAGGACTGCCGACATAGGGAGGGATACCGCAGTAGATGTGTCAGCCTGGACGATATTGAAGACCGGGTCATCGACCGCAGGTTTAGGTTGTAGTATTGACAGACCCAGCGACAGGGCCATGCGCTTGACTAGGTCTCCGTAGGAGGACATGTCCTTGGAGGGCGATATCAGGAGGTTCTCAGCCACCTCTTGGTTGGGAGAGGGACGAACAGGAGAACCTGGATCGGAGTCATCCTCATCACTGGTATCTTCTGATGAGGAAGAGGCAGGAGCGTCAAAGGGTTGTGTCAGTATCGACTGCGTCGGTATCGATTGTGGAATAATTTGTGGCACCGGTGTCGGTATCGGGGTTGGAGGGGCCGGGGGTCAGACGACAGGACGGGATACCGGAGGTTGTGCAGGCAACACCCGTGGCAGTGGAGGCGGGGAAGCTGGAGGGACCTCAGGAGCTACACGGACGGGAGGCCTGACCGAGGAGGACGCCGGTGGACGAGGTGGAGGCGATGACCTGGAACAGACGGCGTATCGATCCCAATCAGAGTAAGGAGCCTGGCTAGACCACGGGATGGATGTCGACGGATGACGGGAGTCCATATAATAAGATCGATGCCGATCCCAAGGTAAAGGCGGAGGGGGGTCCCAGCGGGACGGACTGGGAGAACGACGGTGAGGTGCTGCATATCGATGTGGCAATCGGTATCGAGGGGAATGGGAGCGGTAATCATGACGGTAGTGCGGACATTCCGGATAGGTAGAATACTCCATGTCGACAGGCAGGTCAGGGTCGCTGAACGCGGGGGAGAGGGACCGGATAGAAGCGGGTGACCTCGAGGCCGACAGAAGGCAGTCAGCAAGGTGTTGACGATCGGTCCCGGAAAACTCTTGAGCCTCCAGGATGTGGTCCAGAGGAGCTGTATCGAGGTGGTGAATTGGTGAGTCGAGGAGATGAATCGTGGGTATCTCCATCAACGCCGGTGGCAAGACAGGCAACGTCAAAATTGGCACAGTCGCCTCCGGAGCAGGCGGAGCCGGAGGAGCGGAGGCCTTCTTAGGTGGTTTCCCAGACGGCATAGCAGAGTCCTTATGCTTCTTCTGGGACTTGTCCTTTTTTTTTCTTGACTGGTGTCGACGCCGCAGACTAAATGTCTGCCGGGCGTTTTGACACAGTATGGACAAAGTCCGACGCTGGTCCCGACGTTGAAGCTCGGTCGAGGGCGGGGCGGGATGGAGGCCTCGATGTCGACACCACATCGATCGGAGCCAAAGTGCTGGCGGTTTCTTCCATGGTCCTGGAAAACGTTGACGAGAGTAACGCAGATTCAAGAAGGGCGACCTTCAATCTGGCAGCTCTGTTCTTGTGCGTCTGATTACTAAACTTTGTGCAATGCGGACAGGAGTCCGGGCGATGAGACTCTCCCAAGCAAAGGATGCAGAGGGAGTGTCCGTCGGGAGCTGCAAGTTTACTCCCACACTTGGAGCACCTCTTGAAGCAACCCCACATTTGAGCCATACAGTAACTCAAAGGTGGGAAAGAAAGGAGGGGGGGGTGCCCGAAGGCGAGGAAAGGAAGAAAAACCTCACACCAAGAATAACACCCTCTTTTTTTTTTTTGATTTAGGACAGAGTAAGAAGAGGAGAGAAGAGTGAAGACAAAGGAGAAGAAACTTTCCACGATGGAGCTGACTGACGAAGCTGTGAACAGCGCGGCGGTCAGAAGAGAACTGGCGGGATCCCCACGCCCACTCCACTGGGCATGCGCGGTAGGGCCCCCGCGCATGCCCGGTGTTGCTGGGCGTGAAAATCCGTTCGAGCTTTCTACGACACTGATGGATTCCAGCGCAGGCGCAGTAGCCCATCAGTGTGAAGCACAGAGACCACGTCGAAGATGAAGGGGTTGCTGCTCAGCCTCAGAGAAATGACAAGGACCTGCTCTAAATGGTGCAACGCAGCAGGTTCCTCAATTGACAGCGCCTCAAATGGTGAGCTTCCCCAGGCCCCTTCTTTATATCTTAATGACTGTAGTGAACCCACAGGCACGCAGATGCGTGTCCATGCCCTTATTGATTCGGGGTGTGCCAGACTTAATTAGCCCAATTGTTGTGGATGGACTGGGGTTGGAGGTGAACACTCTCAAAGAGCCTTTACGTTTTACCAAAATGGATGGCTCAGAGATGAAAGAACCTTGTGCTTTTGAGACTGAACCGATAATAATTGGCACGGGGGAACATTGGGAGCAACGGGCTTTTGTAATCACTCCCCATACGCAGTTCCCCATGATGCTAGGAAGCCCATGGTTGGGGATGCATGATTCCTATATCTCCTGGAGTGAGGGACGGATTACCTGGGTTTCTCCCTCTTGTAAAAAGCATCTTTAGAAAGCCGATTGGGGCAATCGGCCTGGCTTCGAGAGCGCTTGTTTGGTGCGTGAGGAACTTTTATCCATACCTACCGCATACAGGGATTTAGCGGAGGTTTTCGAAGAAAAGGAGGCGGATGAGCTTTCCCCCATCGAAACACAGACTGTGCCATTGAACTGTTACCCAGGCATAAACTACCCAGGGGTAAATTATACTCCATGTCCCCCCAGGAAAAAGTGGAACTTCGTAACTTCATAGATAAAAACCTCAAATGAGGTTTCATTCGGCAGGCCACTTCCCCCTTCGTTGAGCCAGTACTTTTCCGAAAGAAAAAAGATGGGGGGGCTGCGGTTGTGTACAGATTATCGAGGCTTGAATGCAGTGTCTACTTCAAATGCTTATCCCCTCCCATTGATCAAAGACTTGCTCAATGAGGCCAGTAAGGGGAAAATTTTTTCGAAACTGGACCTCTGGGATGCTTACTTCCGAGTGCGCATCAGGGACAGGGATGAATATAAGACTGCCTTTAATACCCTGTTGGGGCAATTCGGGTACCTGGTTATGTCCTTTGGCCTTCAGGGGGCTCCAGGCATTTTTATGAACTTAATAAATGAAGTTTTACACAAGCACCTATTCAAGGGGGTCCTGTGTTTTCTAGATTATATCTTGCTCTATTCCCCGGATATGGAATCACACATTAAATTGGTGAAAGAAGTATTATCCACACTCAGAGACAATGAACTGTTTGTTAAGCTCTCTAAGTGCGATTTCCATAAGAATGAAATAGACTTTCTAGGCTACCGCATTTCTTCACAGGGTTTGGAGATGGACCCTGCAAAAGTTTCGGCGGTGGTGGGGTGGGAGACCTCCTGCACTAGACGCCAGTTACAAAGTTTCCTTAGATTTGCCAATTTTTATCAAAATTTCATCAGCAATTTTACCCAATACAGCCTTCCCCTCACTGACTTGCTTAAAACGAAAGGGAAGGGGCCGGAGGCTGCAAAGCCAGGCGCTTGGTTAAACTGGACTCCCGAGTGTCAACAGGCTTTTGATGCTTTGAAATCTCTTTTTACTTCTGAACCCATTTTGGCGCACCCAGATGAAAATAAAAAGTTTACAGTGCAAGTTGATGCGTCCAATGCAGCCATGGGGGGGGGGGCGATCTTGCAAGAAGGGTCTGATGGGAGATTATACCCTTTATATTTGTTTCAAAAAACTTTGGGGAAACCGAGTGCAATTGGGCGGTGTGGGATAAAGAAGCTGCAGCCATCCGCCTGGCTCTAACTACCTGGTGGCACTGATTGGAGGGGGCACATCAACCCTTCGAAATATGGACTGATCATAAGAACCTAGAAGCTTGGCAGACTCAGCGCTCCCTTAATGCTAAACAGCTCAGATGAGCTGATTTTTTCTCTAAATTCAACTTCACCCTTTGCCACTTCCCAGGGTGCTCCAATTCCTTAGCTGATGCTCTCTCATCTCCCCAAACATGACTCCCGAAAAGATGAAGTAATAGAGACTATGTTCACGCCAGAACAATTGGGGGGGGGGGGGTGTGCAGACCAGAAAGGGGGCGACACCTGAAGTATCTCAACGGATTATAAAGTTCGCCCGAGAATATTCTGAGGAGGAACACCGAGAGTTTCATTCCTTATCTTCCCTCATAAAGAGTCCAGCTTTAGTCTTAAAACAGAAGTGCTTAGGGAATGTCTTAGAAATACTGACTCCAATAAAGTGAACCTACTTAAGGACAGTTGTTGAGTGCTGATTTACTAGGGAACCTGACAGAGTGTTAAGACTAAAGCGGGGAAACGGAAATGGGATTATATACACGATTCAAACTGAGGTGTTAGCTGGCTACAAGCCAATGAGTGCCCCGGTACTCTTGCGCTGAGAATAATGGCTTCAACATTCAGGCGGGAGACTCACCAGAGAAACCAGAGATCTTACGTAAACAGGGGCAAATGTTAGGAGAGCATCAAAAGCGACATTCCAGAGTTTACAACAGCAATTACACCAAACCTTCTCCCCACTCCTTTTCCTTATAGCAGCATCTCCCTCTCTTTCCTCCTTTTAGTTATGACAGCCTAGCTGACATAACTCCTTTCCCTTCCCCTCCCCACAACAGACTTCCTGTGAGGTAGGTGGGGCTGAGAAAGCTCTGAGACAATTGTCCTTGAGAGAACAGGTGGTACAGAGCTACGGCTTGCCCAAGGTCATCCAGCAGGTGCAAGTGGAGGAGTGGGGAATCAAACCCAGTTCTCCCAGAACCTGTGCCCATTTCTATGCGGGGGGAGGTGATGCGCTGGGGCCATGAATCAAAACTAGCTGGACATTTTGGATTTCTGAAGTCTTTGCATTTACTGCAACACCAGTTCTGGTGGCCGCATATGAGGGCAGACATTTCCCAATATGTTACCTCGTGCCCTACCTGTCTCATATGCAAACGACGAGGGGGTAAATCCCCTGGCCTGTTGAAACCTTTGGAAATCCCATCTAGACCATGGGAGGTGATTTTGATGGATTTTGTCACTGACTTGCCCCCCAGCAAGGGCAATACTGTTATTTGGATGGTGGTAGATTCTTTTTCGAAGCAGGCACATTTTGTTCCATTCAAAAAGCTGCCCACGGCCAAGGTTTTAGCAAAGATGTTTATGCACCACATTGTTAAACTACACTGTTTTCCGAGGAAGATAATTTCGGACAGAGGATCGCAGTTTGTTGCCAAGTTCTGGAAAGAACTTTTGCTCCTGCTGGACATTGAACAAGGACTCAGTACTGCTTATTACCCAGAAACTGATGGCCAATCAGAGAGAATTAACCAAACGCTGGAGCAATTTCTCAGGTGCTTCACCAATTATCAACAGGATGCTTGGGTGGACTTGTTACCGTATGCAGAATACAGCTACAACAACTCGGTGCATTCTTCCACTGGGGTCTCCCCTTTCATGGCTTTGTATGGTTACGAGGGGAGGCCCCTCCCCGTGATGTCTGATGACACCCCGGGGAATGGGGGGACTTGTGTGAGTGGTGGCGTGGTCTGCAGGACCGGGGGGGGGGCGATTCATGAGGCCCTGGATAAAGCCAAAGCTGATAATAAAACTTAGGCTGACAAGCACTGGGTGGAGCCTTGGGACATTAATCCGGGTGATTGTGTGTATTTGTCCAAGAACTTAAAAGGGCTGCAACCCAGTAGAAAGCTGGGTTGGCGTTATGTGGGTCCTTTCCCAGTTGTGCGTAAAATCAACGAAGTGACTGTTGAATTGGCCTTGCCTAAATCCCTTTGGGGCGTTCATCCAATCGTTCATTTCAGCCTCCTGAACCGGGATCCTGGACCGAATGCCTGGCGCCCTCATTCCCCAGCCCCCCCGCTTCTGATTCTAAATGGCGAACTGCATCACAAGGAGGCTCAGATCCTGGACTCTAGAATATGGCGTGACCGTCTTTTCTATTTGATTAGATGGAAGGATTTCGGTCCTGAGGAAAATGAATGGGTCCAGGATTGCCATGTCGATGCCCCTGAATTATTATGTGCTTTCCACTCCTTGCACCCTTTGAAGCCGGGGGGCTCTTTAGGGGGGCAGTATGTCAGCTAGGCTGTCATAACTAAAAGGAGGGGAGAGAGGGAGATGCTGCTATAAGGAAAAGGAGGGGGGATGGTTTGGTGTAATTGCTGTTGTAAACTCTGGAATGTTGCCTTTGATGCTCTCCTAACATTTGCCCCTGTTTACATAAGATCTCGGATTTCTCTGGTGAGTCTCCCACCTGAATGTTGAAGCCGTTATTCTCAGCGCAAGAGTATCGGGGCACTCATTGGCTTGTAGCCAGCTAACACCTCAGTTTGAATCCTGTATATGATCCCATTTCTGTTTCCCCACTTTAGTCTTAACACAGAAGTGCTTAGGGAATGTCTTAGAAATACTGACTCCAATAAAGTGAACACCTGTGGACATAATAGGAATCTTCCTGCCACCTCGCAGATTGATTGCCATTCGCTTCAGAGGCTATAGGTCATGCTGGCTCCTCTTGTGCCCTCAGGCAATCTTGCTGGGGAAGCCTACGCAAGCCTGAATAGGTCACGCTGGCTCCTCTTGTGCCCTGTTAGGCACCAACAATAAGGAGGGTGTTCAGACCCTCAGCAAAAGAATGTCCTTGCTGTCTCCTTGTCCACGTGCCCTAATACGAGTGAAGACTCCTAAAATGACCACTGCTGTTGAAGACAGCAGCCTCTATATATAACATTGTTGTTGTTCTCCAAAAAGAGTTAGAATATAGGGAAGAACAGTGAAAGAATTCTAGGAAGTATTAAGATAGATCTATGAAGCTGAATAAGGAATTCAGAATTTTAAACATTAGATAAAGGCAAAGCCTGATCTAAGCTGCTCTCCCGGTTGAAGCAGCAAAAGAACTGGAGAGGTCGACACCCACAGTCGAGACAGGAAGTTGAAAAATTGTTCCTGCCTCCCTGATTGGATGGTGGGAATCACCTAGCAAGATGTCCTCTGCCTCAGAGAACGGAAGCATCCCAGGGGTTGAGCAACAGGTGGTCCCAAACAAAAAGTTAAAGAGGAGAAACTATCATACTGATTGCAGGGGAAGGGAAAAAGGAGTGGCTTTTATAACGCTCAGTGGGAAGTCTCCATACTACAGAGAGTTAAGAAACTCTCGGGTCTCTCAATCTTCATCTCCATTAAGGCCCTGACCTGGATACCCAGGAAAGCCTGATTTCATCAGATCTCAGAAGCTAAGCAGGGCTGATTGTGGCAAGTATATGGATGGGAAACCTCCAAAGAATACCAGGGCTGGGAGGAAGAGGCAGGCTATCACACCACTTCTCTGAACATCCTTCATGCCCCAATAGGAGTCACCAGAGGTCACCATGACTCCCAGGCACGGCCACACAAACAACATTCAAATTTTTCCTTCTCCATTCAGTAGCTAAGCACTTAATTTCTCTTTTTTTCCTATCTCCCTTCTGACATCTTGAGTAGCAACAAAGACGCTCTCATCCAGACTCTACACAAAACCTCAAACATAACAGTCCCTGAGGGACTCAAAGCTACCTTTAAAGCAATTGTATGCAGTACATGAGAGGTACTGCAAGGTGGTCAGATACCACTTCCTGAGTGTTTCTTCTACTCCATATGACCACCACCAACATAGAAGGAAGGTGGCTAACCAGTGCAGACACACAACAAGCAATCTGCATTTATTATAGCCTAAAAGTTTACACCTACAGAATGATATTTCATCATGGCATTCATGCATGCTATCTGCATTGCCACTTTGCTTGAAATTGCTGAGTACTATGAGCAAACAAATTTACTTATTCCATACACCACCACTCAAGTTGATGGAACCACTGAAAACAAGTGCACTGTAACTTTAAGAACAACCATTCATCTTCTTGAGGTCCTTTAGACACAACGAACAAAAAAGGACGCTGCAAATACTTATTTTGAATAAGAATGTGTTGTGGAAAAGGCAGTGTTACCAAGACAGGCATTTCTGTTTTGAAAAATCCAGATCCTGGGGTCTGAATCCAACTGAGATGTCTAGAGTCTTAAAACTGGAGTTCACCAAAAAAGCCACAAATTCTTAAGGCAAAGATAACGGTTTAGACGTACTGGACACAAGGACCACAGTGGCTGGTGCAGCATGCGTATCAGCAAATCTTCTAAGACTCTGTCTGAGTTTGTCATCAGCTGCATTCTTCGCTGTGGCATTAATGTGTGCAACTGTCACCTAGAGAAATGAAGGAATGTTACACCAACAGGACCCGGTGAAAGATGGTTAAATTAGCAAGCAACATATACCCCAGGGATAACATTATATTGTATGAATATACAAACAACTACTTGGGCTACTAGGAGATGAGGTTTTTAGTATTTTGCATTTACACAACAAAACAATCTCAGTAACAAACAAGTTCTGGAGATCCTTATTAGGATTTCTTCAGTGCCAAGGAAAAGGCAGGACAATGACTTGGCAGCTGGTTTGGCTCTGATCATTAAAAAGGCACCCCGTTATCTCTGCCATCTTCTCGGAAGTAAACAAAGCCAGTACTAGAACTGTTTAACTACATTTGCCACTAGCTGCCCTGGATTCTTAAAAACCAGTAGGGGGCACATTTTTCTTTTTAAAATGACAGTCTAAAGCACTGTCCCAGTTGGAAGACAAGAGAGCAACATCACGCACAATAAAGCCAACCTGGAAAGGAACTGCCAAGCTTCCTAAATCACTTCTTTTCTCTCTCAAACTCTGCTGTATGTTTCAGTGGTTTCAGAGCCACAGAACACATGGGCGTTTGGCACAAGTATTACAGATTTCCCTAAATGCAAGCCTTCTTCCCACCACAGAAACAATGGCAATCAGCAAAGCACACACTATACATGGAGAAGGTTCTGCATTCAATCCAGTTAAAAAGACAGCAGGGCTAAGGAAAACCCACTAAATGATTAGGTTTAAATGGCAGCAAGCCCTTTGGTTTCACTCCCCCCCTTTGAAGTGAGGGGAAGCAAAACTGATGGGTTAAATGGCTATGTGACGTCCTCGCTTACCGGGGAGACTGTTCTCCTTTAAAACCCACTCTGTGTACATGAACTTGGTAGATTTCTGCTGCCACCAGGAATTAAAAATTCCAAATCTCTCTCTCTTGGTAGAATGACCCAGTGTCTGGGCGCTTCAGAAGATTATGTGGCCCTGAGGAAGGACAATTCTGATTGCTGGGATAAGTTTAAACAAATAAGGATTTATTTATAAAAGAACAAAATAGGTTTCTGGGTAATTTTGAACCATTGTTGAAGAAAGAACACATAACTGACAAAGAAAGCTTAGTGTCACACACAGTCTCTCATACACCAAAACTCAACTCTGACAGGCTTCTCTCTCTCTCTCTCTCATATAGCCACGCAGGCTAGACTCAAACTGCTTCTTCTGTCACAGACTCTCACAAAAACTCTCCACACTCATCTCTTCAAGAACACTCAATACTGAATCTTCTCAGAGACATCTCTCCTCCCACACTCTCAGTCATCAGCCAATCACACTTGTCTCCCTTTATTCTTCTTCTTACATTACTGCGGTAAAATTAAACATTTAAAGAAACACACACCAAAACATGAAATCAATACAGGCTGCCAGTCATTTAAACCTAACAGCTGACTGGCAGACCTACTCAGCTATTAGGTTTAAGTGGCTATGACTGAGCCATTAAACCTGTAATGATTTCATGTTTTGGTGCATGTATTCCTTTAAATGTTTAGTTTGACTGAAGTACTGTAAGGAGAGTGATAGAGGGAGACAAGGGTGATTTTGACTGGCTGATGACTGAGAGTGTGGAAGATGTTCTGAGAGGAATTTGTGTGTGTGTCTATGAAGAGTGAGCATAGTCTGTGTGACTATGGGATTGAGTCTTTTTCTGAGTGAAAAAGACCAACCATTTAGTCTGTGTGACTAAGAGTTGATTCTATTCTGTGGGAATAAAACAAAGAGATTAACCTGTGTGGCTACATATATGAGAGATATAAGCCTGTAAGAGTGGTGTTTGGAGTTTGAGAGACTGTTTGTAGCACCAAGCTTTGCCAGTTATATTTACAAGTTCCTTTCTTCAGCAACTGTTCAAAATAACCAGAACCCTATTTTGTTCTTTATTAAATAAATCAATTTTTGTTTAAACTTATCTCAGAAATCAGTACAGTACTTCCTCAGGGCCACATAGTTCTCTGAAGTGCCCAGACCCTAGGTCATTCTATCAAAGGAGAGAGATTTGGAATGTTTAGTTCCTGGTGGCAGCAGAAAACTACCAAGTTTATATACAAAGGATGTTTAAAAGTAAAACCATTTCCCCAAATGGCAAGAACCTCTCAAAACCCCTCGCTTTTGACCCCCCCTTTAAATGGGAAGAAGCAAACCGATGGGATAAATAGCTGGCAGCCATTTAATCCTTCTGAGGCGTTCCCCCTCTTTCTCCTGGCCCTGGAGAGCTGTGGCCAGGAGAAAGGTGCAAGGGAAGCCCCTTCCAGGGCATGGTTTGCCGTGGCTGGGAGAAAGGGGGAACCAAACTCGACTGGGGCACCTTTGGGTGAGTTTGGTTCGGTGGCTGCCCCAAACCTTTTTTTTGGTTCATGGCCATCTCTAAGTTAGAGTACAGTTTGTATGATTTACCAGCTCCTCATCCCACACTTAGAGTCAACTAATTTTGGCTCTTGAAACTCTTGCAGAATATTTACATTACACATATTTATCTCTGCTTATCTAGCTGAATAATTTGAGAAGCTGATATGCAGAAAACCGCCCCAAAATTCATTTTATCATGGTTATTAGCTACTCATTTTAAGCAATCGACACAATTGTTGATTTATTGATTTAACCTAGAAAGCTGACCAGACCAGACTATGGACCTAATTTCATCACAGACTGGGGGCCAGTTTGTGGACCATTTGCCCAGTCTGTGCATTTGCATTTTCAATGGACTGCTCATGAACCGCAATTTTTTTTTTCAGGCCACCTGTTTGGTCCATGGGAGCAGTTCGTGAGCCAAACAGCCCAGTGCCAAGGCATTAATTGTCAAGGCAACCAGGGGGGATGTTCTTCTACTGCTCTTCTGCAGCCCTGGAAATGCCAATACCAGCCCTCAAAGCCTAACAGGCAGCTCTGGGTACCAATAAAAGAGCTCATATTCTGTTCTACGGAAGTAGACTGCATCTGGAGATGCGCTATAATTCAAAGCCAATCTGCACACAACGTGGAGAGCAGGTAGAGGGGCATCCTGAGGAGGTCTCCTAGAAATCTGATGGCTCTAGCTTGCAGAGGGGCTGTTTGATGCACTCCTCCGTTTGCACATTGGACCCTAAGGATCTTTCCCCCCTTCCCCAAAGTCAATCTGCACAGAACATGGAGGGCAGGCAGCAGGGCATCCTGAGGTTCTCAGCGAGTTTGATGCCTCTAGCTCGCAAGGGGTCTGTTCAACATGCTCCTGAACCTGCATCTGTGATCTCCCCACAGAGCACTTTCTTGGGGGCACCTCAGCCCCCCCCTAAATCTACTCTTTAACAAACTTGGAGAGCAGATATAGGAGAATCAGCTGAAGACTCACTGGGAGTTTAGTGTCTCTAGCACGTGTGTGTGTGGAGGGGGAGGCAATTCTACTGCATCCTGAAGTCATGAACCGCATAAACCAGTCCACTAAACAAAAAGGTCTGTGAAAATCTGTAGTCTGTGAAACCCATCCCTAGTCAGCACCACAGGTTATTTTCCCTACAGTTCACAGCTTGTTTTCATACAGTTTATCAGACTACATGCTTTGCTTGGATACAAGGATTTCCCACCAGCCGTCATTTCTTAGCTTCAGAGGACTTTACCTGGCAATTGTTCAATTCCTCAATAACTTCTTTGTTCTCCTTACTGATGTCACACACGCAAATGAATTCTGCCTCACGGTGGCCTTTAAAAAATTTCTCACGAATTCGCTGTACAACTGCCACAGCTGAACGGCCTGATGGAACAGAGCAGTTTTCAATATCCCAGAAAACTCCAATAGGGGGCAGGTTCTCCAGCATCTGGCTACTCAGGGCAACTTCTGGAGATCCTATAATTGTGTAGATGGGGAAAGCAGGGAGGAAAAAAACCCAGTCAACACACTGAGATATTGCTGCTGTGAAATTCTACTGCATTTTCACAAAGCGAAATGTAGTGTAGTAGTAGTAATAGTAAAATTTTATTGTGTCACCATTGGTCATTACAAGTTAAAATAACTTACAAAATAAACAATTTAAAGTACTGAAATTTGAATCCACTTTAACTTATAGCAACCTCTAAAATGTGCACATTCAGGTTAAAAATACAAATTGTTAAAAAACTTAAATATATACACCCACCTCCAGGAGTTCATAGTCAACCTCAAACATTACCACTTTACAGACAGGTGGGGCTTTGGCACAGCAAGAACGGTCGCACTGGGGAGAGCTCCTGTGTGACGGCCAGATTGGCGGCTCCTATAGAGGGATTCAGGGGCTCCCAAATTCCAATGAGCTCCCCGAAGAGGAGCTCATCGCAAGGGGCTTGACTTGAACCCCCTGCATGCGGCAGCAAGCGGGCAGAAGTCCGAGGGCGCCCCAACGCAGGAACCAACAGAGTGCTCCTACTGTGACTACCCGGGAAGATGAGGAAATTGGAACCTCATCCATATCATCGATGAAGAACAACACCATGAGTACGCTTAAAAGCAACAATAACAAAAAATCTATCTAGAAGAAGAGATTGGATTTATACCCCACCTTTCACTACCCAAAGGAGTCTCAGAGCGGCTTACAAACTCCTTTCCCTTCCCCTCCCTACAACAGACACCCTGTGAGGTAGGTGGGGCTGAGAGAGCTCTGAGAGAAACTGCTCTTTTTCAAGAACTATGCTTGCCTGCTATGGCTTGCCCAAGGTCATCCAGCAGGTGCAAGTGGAGGAGTGGGGAATCAAACCCTGTTCTCCCAGATTAGAGTCCACACACTTAACCACGACACCAAATTGGCTCTCTACCTAGCGATAAAGCCCTTTTAAAGTTTAATAAACACTTTAGAGTAATTATGGCAAACCCAGAATATCAAACAAGCTGGCAAGATATTGAAGAAGCCTTTTGTGACAACTGTACAATCTTAGAAACTTTTTGGAATGTACGTATAAATAGATCACCTTTAATTAAAAAGAATCAATTCTTAATTGTCTCTTTGAAAATCTGGGATAAGTATAGAAATGACCTTTTACCCCTAATCTCTAGATACGCTTCTTATACCAATCAAGTATGGTTTTCCCCCGCTCAAGGTAATTCTCCTTTCAGACTCTGGTATTCTAAAGGTTTCGCTAGGTTGGTCGACTTTATATCAAATGGCCGAATACTTTTCAAATCTCAGATAGAGGTGGTTTTGCAGGAAAAAATATCTTGGCTAAATTATCATCAAAATAGACATATTTTAGAATCATTGGGTATAATGAGAAATTGGGAAATGCCTCTAACCACTCTAGAATTACTTTTCAAGCAAAGAGAGAAGTCAGAAAGGTCTTCTGTCTAAAATACATAAATTACTATGGTCTTTACAAAAGAACGTTATGTTATCAGGTGAAGAAGCATGGACAGCAGATTGTGACTGCAGAATTACTTAGGAGGAATCTGAAGAAGCCTGGAAGCCCCCAAGTGTTAACTCCAGGATTTCAACACTCTATTTTAATTCATTTAAGATTTTACAAAGAAGTTATTTGACTCTGATGAGAATAGCTAGGTTTTCAAAACATGTTGGAAAGGATGTGGTTCATTGGGAGATTTTATGCATTGTTTTTGGCTGTGTCCCTTTAAAAAGATAACGGAATGGAGGGGTGAAGAACTCTTTCTGGTCCCACCCCCCTTCCTCTTGCAGCAGCTATGAAAAGAACTTCCAAGTGATTTTTAAATGGCTTCCTGGGCAAAAAAGTGAAGAGAAGGCTTTTGTCTGAGACTGTAATATTTCCTCATGGAATATAAAATTGCAGAAGAATTGGCTTTAGCTGTTTTTGGACTTCCGTAATCTAGAAATATATTGTATTTTTCCTCTTTCTTTTGTCTGGAACTAGAAGCAAAGTACCTGGAATTACGTATATCAAGACTTTATAAAGGATTACCTTCATTACAATAAGGAGTATAAGTGACTATATTTTAACACTCAGATTATAAATACTTTATTTTCTAAAGGAAGGAGAACTGGATTTTACCCTGAACTTTTTATACCTCATATTCCCATAACATTTTATGTTTATGTTTGCTGAACTATAAAATACACTTTGTCCTGATTGCCTTGTTTTGTAATGTAAACAACTGATAAGACCCTTAACTTTTGCTGATACTAACTTGTCCTTAACATGACTACAATAGATGTGTTTTATCAATATTAGAAGTGGTATGACTGTAGAGCTTTGCTGAAAAATAACTTGGGAGAGTCTCTGGTTTTAACATATTGTTTTAAAAATGGATGGCACAGATAGATCACAACAGGTGCCAGAGGCTGTATTTTTGTTTGAAGACTTCAAACTTTAATCCAAAACACAGTCATTGCTGCTATAAAAACAGCAGTTAAAGAACTTTTTGTTTCTAAGCAAGACAAAATGGATTTACAGCAACAACATACACCAAACAAGATGGAGGAAGGCCAGTCACAATGGGAGGAGGAGAAGCAAGGACACTTCTATATAAAAGATATAGAAGAAGCTACAACCCAACTGATATGGTTTACAGAATGAAACCAGCACCTTCAAAGAGAAATAAAACTTCTACAGAAGTGCACCTGAGACCCTATAAAGACATTAACACTGATGAAGCTCTCAAAACAATGGCTTATATACTGACTCAGAAAGAGAAAAGAAAGCAATCTATGGAACTTAAAACCACTTCAAGAACTGACTAGATAGCTACTTCCAGAAAACGTTTATACCTACAAGGAAAAAAGACACAGAATTAAGACTTTAAAACTTAAAAGGAGAAATCAAAAAAAGGAGGAAGGAAGGATTGAAAAGCTATAACTTCTGAGGGAAATCTAGAAACTTACACTGAAGATCATATAGATGGACTAAAAAATGAGTTCAGAGAGACAGCAATGTTTAGACAATCCAAACCAGAAGAAAATAAGAACCATATAACCATATATAGTTAATGGATGATTATATTAAAATGCTCAGACAAAGGTTAAATTAGTAAAAAATAAGATTTATATACTTATATCTTTGCAAAATATTATATGCATAGGTGGAAAATTGACATAGTACAGCTTATGTATGAGGAAGTTTAATAGAAAAAAATGATATGTAATAATGTACCTATTTTATGTTTGTATGTTTGTTTTTATGTTTTGTCTGTCTTAGAGAAGAAGAAAAAAAGGCCTGCAAAAAAAATTACCACTTTAAAGTTTGTTTTACATTTGCCTTCATTTGGCTATCTTCCTAATTTTACTAGCTAAGGCAAGAAGTGCTACCCTACAGGAAACCACAGGATCCACAACTGACAACATACATTTTAGTTTGTCAGTATAAGAAAGTTATGTAATTGATCCACTATCACAGTCAGAAACTTATATCTGGGTTCCTGTCATGATCTAGGCTGTGCCAGTAAAGGCCAAGTAGGCCTAGGGAGAGACCCTCATCCTGAGAGGAAGGGTGAGCAGTCTGAGGCCCACTTAAGTAGGGGTGTGCATTTCGGCTTCGTGGAAAGCCGAAAAAAGCCGGAAAACTCCGTTTCGGGTTTTTCTGTGTTTCCCGGATAAGAGGAATGCTGCAGCGTGCTTCCCTGGTATCCCGGTAAAAAACAAGCCGAGAAATCCGGCTTTTCGGCATTTCAGGGGTTAAAGAATTATCATAGCCTCAGGGGGGCTTAACTGCCAGGAAGGCCAGAAGCTTAGTAACAGTTTAGTTACACTTTCATTTCCCGGGGTGGGGGGTGGGGGTTCTGTAGCCTCTTTCCCACCTTTTGCTAATGATCCCAGGGAGGGAGGGGGAGTAGGGACTGTGGATAGCCAATCAGTGCAATGCATTTCCAGTTGCAAACTTTGCAAACATCTATGGAACTCCCAGGGACTGGCACTGGCAGCCAATAGGATTTTGGTATCCGCTCTCTGGCCATTCACAGAAGGTTTTGTTAGGAAACCTCTGTGTATGCCCAGAGATCATAAAAGCAGACCTGTCCTGCACCCTCCCTTGACTCTCTTCCTGTTCCTGGACGGTTGGTGCTGCTGTACAGATCAGAGAGTTGAGAGAGCTTGGCTTGGAGAGTGTGGCTGGCTGCTGCCCCTGCTCTCTGAGCCTCTGGCCTCTCCTCCCAGCCTGGCCTGCTTGCCTGCCTGCCTGGAGTGAGCTCAGAGTCACTGCTGCCTGGAGTCTGCTGCAGGGTTTAAATTTTAGGGCATTTTTTATATTCTGGCTTGGGGGCTGAGGGTAGTGGGGTGGTTGGGGGGGGGCTCTGTTAGGGCTCTCTCTGTTTTTTTTGGGGGGCTCTCTCTTTTTTGGTAAGCTGACATCATGAGACGAGGCAGAGAGGCTACTTCCTTGGCCAGATGCGTGCGGGGCTGCCTTCTATGTTAAGTTAAACAGAACACCACGCACAGCATCTGACTAAGTGGGCTGCACATTCACTTCACAGCAAGTCACACACTTTGGGCGAATTCCCTTGTTCAGACTGGGGTTGGACTAGATGACCCTTGAGGATCCCCTCCCCAGTCCATGGGGAGTCTAGCTTGGGCCACATGAGACATGAACGGATGTATGTCAAGAGAAGCTGACACGTGCCTGGAGAGACAGACAGGGGCTTCCTTGGACAGAGGAAGGGAGACCCACCTTCTGATCTAACAAGAAATGGCACTTTGTTCCTCCGACTAAGTGGGCTGCGTTCACTTCACAGCGAGTCAGTTTGAGCAACCCATTGTTCAGGACAGGGCCCAGGCCAGGGGTCCACTGGGGGCATGTGTGGAGGGGGAGGTGCTTGAGATTTTCCTGCACCATGTGGGGTTGGACTAGGTGACCTTGAGGGTCCCCTCCCGAGTTCTACTAAGTTCCAACCAAGTTCCTTCCAACTGTAGCCGTGGAGTCTTGGGCCACATCTTTTCCGGTAAGCTGACATCATAAGATGAGGCAGAGAGGCTACTTCCTTGGCCGGATGCGTGAGTGGCCACCTTCTGTGTTAACTAGAAATCCACTCCAAGCATCCGACTAAGTGGGCTGCACGTTCACTTCACAGCAAGTCACACACTTTGGGCAAATGGAGGGGGAGGTATTAGTGAATTCCCTTGTGCAGACCGGGGTTGGACTAGATGACCCTTGAGGGTCCCCTCCCCAGAGTCCATTATGAGTCTAGCCGTGCACTGCAGACAGAGTCTGCTTGGGCCACCTGAGACACACGAGCAGATGTATGTCAAGGTAAGCTGACACATGCCTGGAGAGACAGAAGCACTTCCTTGGCCGGAGGAAGACCCAGTTCAGATCTAACAAGAACATGGTTCCTCGTTTCTCCAGCTAAGTGGGCTGTGTTCACTTCACAGTGAGTCAGTTTGAGCAAACCATTGTTCAGGACAGGGCCCAGGGTCTGCTGGGGGTGCGAGTGGATGGGGAGGTGTCTGAGACTTTGCCACGCTGTATGTCGGGTTGGACTGGATGACCTCGAACTTGGGTCACTGTGCTGTAAGGGCTACAGGCATTCTCCATTGCTGGGAGAAGCTCCAGTCCACTCCAGGAGGCTGGCACCCACCATAGTTCACCAAGCCGGAGACAAAGACTCCTTTTGCAATAAGGTTTCTTTCTGTCACATTGCGCAGGTCAACTCCTGCCCCCTCCAACATACCTGAAAGGATTATGCTAAACGAAGTTACCTAGCAGCTAATCTTCCTCCCATCAAGTGGCCAGCTAGGGACATTAAAGAGACAAAAGGATGGCCTGCCCTGGCTCCAGTGAGTCATCCAACATTGCCCAGGTGTCAAGTTCCTGTCTAGCTAATTGCTAATCCTAAATTAAAGCAATTCGGTTAACAGTGTGTGTGGAGGGGGATGCCTGTAGAATGGGACCCCCTGGTCCAATCTTTTCAAAACTTTGGGGGTCCTTCGGGGAGAGGCTTCAGCAGCTACAGTACAAATTTGGAGCCTTTACCTCAAACCCCCTCCCCCCCAGCCCCCTGGAAACTTTTCAGACTTTTTTGCCATTGATTACAATGGCCCCATAGGGTATAATGGTCCCAAAAAATTCGGGAATACCGAAAATTTTCGGTTTTCTACCCTATACCGATATAGATATTCGGGTTTTATCCGGGAATACCAAAAAAATTGGGTACAATATATCCGAATCCGAAAAATACCGAATTTTTTTTTTTGCACACCCCTACACTTAAGACTAGGGACAGTACGTCTAGACACGTTAGGGCATTTGGTTTCTTTTCACCCACTTATTGCCATTGTTCTTGCACCTTGTTTGTTTTCCTGTTGGATTGATCTCCTATAAAATAAACCTTTTTCACTGTTTACTCTACCTGGTCCTCATGCTTATTTCGGCCAAATAAGGGAGGTCTGAAGGTCTTGGGAGGGTGCTCTGGGCCTTCTCAAGGGATCCTAAAACCAGAATGGTGGCAGCCCACCTGAGCTGTGGCAGTTCCAAATACAATGGACAAACCATAACATAATGAAAAAGATCCTCCACAGAAATATTACATAAGCAAAAACCCTCATGCCAAGCCCAACATTGCATTCTGGGTGGGGGGGAAATCATCCTCTTCTGGGATATACCAGAGCTAAGCTGGGTTGGGAGGGAAGGAACTCAGGATCAATGATCTACCATCTGCTGAAGTACTCTGCCTCCAAAGCTAGCCTCTGGTAAGGCTGCCTTATCAATTTTATAATGCTTAACAAAAGCTGAAAACAACCACCTGGCCAGGTGGTTTCCATGCAAATTTTATCAACAGGGGCATTAGTTGCGGCTGCTCTGGTCAAATGTGCAGTGACCAACTTGGGTACAGGCAGGTACAATGTTTGATAAGCTTTGACTATATGTTGTCAAATCCAGGAGAAAAGTCATAGCTGCAGAAACTCTCCTCCCCAATGTATAGGTACTGTGAGAAACAAACAAGGCATCCAAATAGATATATATCATAGATAAATATCATAGAATCACAGAATTGGAAGGGGCCATACAGGCCATCTAGTCCAACCCCTTGCTCAATGTAGGACCAGCCTAGAGCTTCCCTGACGTGTTTGTCTAGCCACTGCTTAAAGATTGCCAGTGAGGGGGAGCTCACCACCTCCCTAGGCAGCAGATTCCATTGGACCCATCCTTTTGATATAACAATGTACAATCACAATTTTTCTTTTCAAGCACTGGATTTGGAAAAAGAAAGGCAAAAGGACTTGCTGGTTAATATAGAAATATGGAAAGAACAACTTTAGGAATAAACAATTGATGTCATTGGAGAGTGAAGAAACTAGGCTCTCTCACACACTTTTTTTGTTGTGGCCTAAGTAAGTCTTGCTTGAAGTGGGGCTTTCTGACAGGGGAAGGTCCACCCCCACTGGCCCTCTAAAGGATGAGCTTAATTTGCATAAACCCTCTTTTGGAACAAGTAGGAAGCATAACCCAGAAAGGACAACTTCCCCAATGAAGAAGAATTACTCTCACATAAGCGCACTGAAATCTTTCATAAGATTGTTGCTTGTCACCAGCTCACAGTGGCCCACTTAATGTTGAACTAGAATCTTAAATTGAATTTAAAGCACAATAGCCTAATGAAATTTGTGCCATTTAAACCACAAAAGCAACTCAGTAGAACTGTAAATGTTCAAATTTTCAGTTTAGGTCTAGCTTGCATATTGTGTGGTAGTAAATCCAAGTCTACCAAGGATTATACAAAAAGAAGAGAGCCAAAACAACTCTCAGTTTTGACAATATCTCAGAAAAAGCCATAAATGAAATTATCTTCTGACAGGAACAAAACATTGTTATACCATATTTCTGTGGTAACTGTCCAAAGCTGCTTGCCAGCAGCAAGCTCTTCTCTTTTCTTGTCCCTTTGGTTCCACAGCCATTACACAAAGGGACGGACACAGATGCAGCTTGAGTGCTTGGAGGCGGAATGTTGGGCCAGATTTTAGCTGCATTAACCATACTCTCTCTGGATGGCTGTGGGCAAAAAATCAGGATCATTTAGTTTATGTTATTAACCATACCAATAAAAACAAGGGTGCAACCTTGTGAAGCTTGAATTTGTCCAGTACATTCAACACAGATTAAGAAAACTGTGATGCTACTGCATGAGTTATTTAAACCAAACTCTCCAATTTATAGAGCTCTGGGTTGGCTACTGTTTTAAAAGGCTGCCTTATGAAGTAAGGTGGGGAAGGTTCTTTCTTCAGTTCTTTTAATATGCTATTGGCAAGTTTACCTCAAACCTCCACACACACTTCAAGGAGTGCAGAATGGACAATTCTATAATGCATAACTAAGAGAATTACCAATGTGGTGCAGCTTCAAAGCACTGGAGCACAATCTAAGAGACCAAGGCTCAAATCCGTACTGTCTCATGAAGTGGGTGAATCTTGGCCAGTTAACCTCTTTTAGCCTAACCTATCTCACAGGTTGTTCTAAGGATAAAAACAGGGAAAGAAGAAATAGAGAACCACATATGCCACCCAGAGCGCAGTGAAGAAAGGATGGGTTAAACAATGGACTGAACAGAATGATTTTTTGAGGATTTTAACTTTAAATCACTATTTAGGATGTTCTGACACAGCAGGCCTGAAAGTTTACTTTTAGGTTCTTGTATAAAGCTGAAAACATGCCTTTTTACACTGTTCTAGCCAGCTTACAGTTTTCAGCCTTGGATGATACTTACAAATAAATGGCCCAGAATAAATCCAAGAACTGGAACAGAGTTTACAACAATTATTTTTTTTGGATACTAAGAGATATCTTACATCATGCCTTTAGAAGGCTCAAATCAGAAGGCTTAGTAAAGTCACCTGCTGGTAAATATAAGAGCATCTGTATAAACTCACCACACCCTTGTAACCTCTGAATCTCTCAAACCTGGAATTCAGTGAAATCTACTTTCACCTCTTTAGCATGGTAAGAAACTCTGAAACTTTTTTTAAAAGGTCACCTTAGAGGTGTGACATGCATGTGTACATGGGACTGATTTCTATGGGTTTCTGTGCATCTACTTAATGTTTTGTTCAATCAGACTGAAAGTGATGATTATTTTTAAATAAAAGTTTAATTAATGCACTGTTTATTGGCTTGGAAATACATGGTTTCATTTTGAGCCTGGAACAAACAGACACCTCAATCTCTTCTTTAGAGAGGGAGGGCTGCACTCTGCAAAGATTGAATATTTTAAGGGAACATTCAATTATCAAGCAGTACTTTGATCTGCTCATTAATGCATTGCTTTAATTCAGTCAGTCAAGTTATTTAATCTCCATGTGGCAGTTTAAAGAAATGCCCACTCACGAGTGGATCCAACACCTGCCACAGAGTGACCCTAATTGACATCAAGAGGTTCTTTACTGAACAGCCTAATTTTAATGGAAGTCTGCAGTGTCCAAACCAAAGGCTGGCAGCTGTCAATTCACAATCCACCGTATTAGAGCCTAAGTTAAGAACCCACAAAACAAATGTATTATTGTATATATTCCACTCTTGTATACTAAGTGTCTGATTGTCCAAGTAACTTTAAAAGATATGTTAATAACGAAGAACAGATATTTGCTTCCATCCTGCTCTAGGATGGATCCCTCAAAGAATTCAGTGCAGCCTCCTATTCATGTATCCTTGCAAATTTGAACCTGAATTATTATTGATGTTGAATGAATTTTTAGGGGATTAATTTTAGTTTCTGGTAACCATCCTGTCTTTTAAAAAGCCAAACCCTTATTTAAGGTTTCGTATAGTATTTTCCTGACATACCAAATGCTACATTTTTCTCATTCTCGCCCGAGGTTCATAAGAGCAGCGTACGTGATTCTCTTTCTGCCTCAAATGATAGTGTTCAGTGAAACAACTTCTGAAAACTGTGCTGGTCGCATAGAACCATAAACTGGGTCACATAAAGCTACTGTAAACTTTCTTTGGCTCGAGGAGCTAGCCCCAAAATTTAGAAGACAGACTTATTTTCCAGCTTTCAGGGTTTTATATTTTGATGACGGTATCTTCTAACTACTGCTGCTATAAACTCTTCAGTTTCTCATGATTTATTAAAGCCATGATAAAATTGTTGTAGGATATAAGAATAGGATTACTTTATCACCACAACAAAAAGCTAACCTAATATGTCTCCCCTATTACTCATAATTCTTCTATTTGCTATTGCAGCTGGTCTAGGAAGCAACTAGTTAAGAAATAAATTTATCTACCACCATTGAATAGTGTACAGTTAACATATAAACAAGCAATCATTGCAGCATCATGCACATCTTTTTTACAGCAAACCATATTATTGATTGGCAATAAGTGTGCCTGTCTCTTGAGCATCACTGAGGGACACTAACAATAAAACCACTACTCAAAATACTAGGTGTCAAAATGAAATGTCTAGGCGACATGGCGCCTGGGGTTTGTTAAGCCCTGCCTTACACTGAGTCAGTCCATTAGTTTACTGAGATTAGTACTGTCTACACTGTCTGGCAGCAACTTCCTAGGGTCTCAAGCAGAAGGTTCTTCGAATTACTGACCACTTGATACTTCTGATGCCAAGGACTGAACCAGGTGCTCTACCAGTGAGCCACAGGAACTGTGACACAACATGTCTTGGAGGCTCAGACAACATTTTGACAGGATCACGAAGGCAACCATTATCTGCACAAATCAGTGCTCGCCCTGATTTCAAAACAGAGTTTAAACTAACTCTGGCCCATGGATTCTCAGTATAAACACAGAAGAATAAATCCCCAAACGCATTTTTCTTCCTTGTCAAGCTTTAACAGAACCCTTGTAACACAGAGTATAAGAGAGTACAAACCTTGCTTAAACACTCACTGCAGTAGTGAGAGCCCTTTAAACACAGAGAAGGTGCCACTTTTAGATGCAGTGAGCTGGTGCAAACACACGAAGCACGCTCCGATTGTGCAATGTGTTCTTCCAGAAGCCCTGTAGCCCCACTTGTGAATTTGGAACAAGAAAAATAACCCGAAGATGTGCAGCTTTGATGGGCAGGAAACTGATGCAGTTTATGCACGTTACCACGACAGGACTGAAAGTGGAGTTTCCCACAGCAGGGGAAATGTGGACAAGAAGAGATGTTATTTTCTAGGCACATTCCGGACAAGTCGCTTGCAACACCTGCCATATCATTGCTAACTGGAACATTCTTTGGTGAAGACACCGATGGATAAGCAAACCCTGACCCGACTTGACAAGTGACTGTCCCAGTGCCTTGTGAATCCAATGCCGCACCACGGTGAATCAAAGCACCACCACCACTATGGAGCTGAGAGGCAGCTTCAGAGCCATGGGCCCAACAGCTTACTTTGGAACCAGACAAAAGTTGCATCTGCTTTTGCTGAAGGGAGTAAACATCAGGAAGGGGGATGGCCGCTAACTGTTTGGAGCCAGCATGGTGAGGGGATGGGGCATCCTTCAACTCCACAGGACCCGTCTTGCTCTCCATGGGTTCATTCTGAGGGGTAATAAACCATTACAGATAAGGTTCAGTACCGCTGCAATAAGGAGGCTGCATCTCCAATAGACAAAATATAACTCAGCAGAACATTAATACACAAGATTAGATAAACAGGATTGCAGCATCAAAGTTTCCCTGCCTCCCCCCCAAAGAGAGACCAGTTTGGCAATCCTCTTGATCCCTTCATGTATTTTACATAATTTATAGCACTTTCTTTACTCCAGGTTCAACCAGTTTTTTTTTCTCTTAAGCAAGGAATGTGCAGAAAGATGAATGGAACGGTGACTGGACAGCAAGACTCAAGTGTTGGTGATAAAGTTGTACAGGGAACACTCTCAGCTTCTGACTACTAGGCCACTTCAAGGCCTCATCTAGTTTTAGCCCTGCATCCCTGCCTCTGTGTATCCAAGCTTCTCTTACGCACTGAGAATCAGATGTCCATCTGTGTCTGTCTGTCTGTCTGTCTGTCTCTCTTTCTCTCACACACACAAATATAAAAATGGAAACTTCAAACAAAAGGAATCAAGATACAGAGAACTTATACAACCCTGGGGAAAGGACAGAAGAAACTGGCTTAGGAAGGAAAAACAAAAAAGACAGGAGCCTTTGAGTGCCTTACAGCCAGACAGGCACAAGGTTACAACAACTACTTCCCTACAGATTAAAGAAACAAGGAAATTTCAGTGCTTTGTGAATGTGCTGTAACTTGCAGGCTTTATTTGAAGAATCTGTACGCCATGCTTGATGTTAGACAGCCACCCCACCACAAAGCATCCAATTAGCAATATGGGGGGGGGGGGGAACCTACTTCTGTGACAATAGCAATAAAAGGATATGCATATCTACTAACTTCAGCACTGCAGATTATCAAGTTTGCTTAACCTGGAACCAAAGACTGTATCAATCATGTTTACTGACCACATCTCTCACACACTCCCCATTATGTCAGAACCATATTTTACCAGGAAAGTGGTTAAAAGCTCCTAAATAATTCTGTCTTAAAGACAATGGGCCAAGTGTATCACAATGAAGAGGAACATGAATTATGTAGCAAGATGCAGCCTATTCAGTTACAAACTGCATTTCTTTGAATGCACCTCTAAACTGGATGAAAAAGGAAATAAACTTCTGAAATTAAAGTACAAGGGCATCTATGGAAGCAGAAACCACATCAACAGTTGAGTATGGATTAGAAAGCATCAATGAGCAAGTCATACCTATGCTAACACAAAATGACACGGGAGTGCTGTGCACCGTAACACAGTTATGGACAGTTGCTAAAGTGGAGGAAATAAACTTCTCCAATCTTAAGCAACATTGTTCAACACAACATCATTTAGCAAACATCCCGTGGGTCTTTGACATGGTTCCAAATTTTGCAAATTTAAACCCAAATCTTACCATCTTTGTACTGAAAGATAAATTTTGTTCCACAGCTGCAAAACAATTAGAGAATTTCCAGAGCCATTGTTTAACATCCTTATCTTGCTGCTGAAGCCATCCAAGTGATTTAGTGCAGAGGTCCTCCGTTGTGTTTCTTTCCATTATACAGCCCTATGACATTCAACATTCTTACATAATTCCTTCCTTTCATTCTTTCTACCTGTGGAAAATGTAGAGATTTTGACACATATTAAGGCCAAGTACAATGCATTTCAACTGCTCACCTTACAATGACAACCTAAGCATCCTCTTCTAAGTCCACTGCAGTAAAAAGTTAGAAAGGTGAAACTCTGCATAGGATTGCACTGCTAGACACTTTCAAGTACATTAACTTTTAACTGCAAATACCAAGCCTTGAAGGGAGCCTAACATATTGGGAAGTCTCTAGGCTTCTGCAATCTTTCATTCAATTTGTCATAACCTGGACAAAGTCTAACCTTTAGTTCAATGTAGAGGTGCAAAACAGAAGCTAAAGCAGTTAACAATCAATAGAAATGTCACTCAGCTACACAGTACCACCTATATTATTAGCTTGAGTGGTCTTATATCACTCACATCAATGTAATGAATAATAGATACAACGGCCAGCTCTGTTTGAAATCCAGGAAACAGGTAAAACAATGAAAGCATGATTATATCTCTCAATTTATGAAGCTGTATATGAGCCTTATGTTTAATATTAGCTGGAAGACGACTCATTGCCAGTATGACTATTTAGTCTGATACCACCTGCATCAGACCTTCAGGTCAAGAAAAATCAGCTGTTCAGTAAGAATCTAGGAAGCCTGAATTTTGAAAATTTGGAGTGTGCATGTAGAAGAAGAAGAGGAGGAGGAGGAGATTGGATTTATACCCCGCCCTTCACTACCCAAAGGAGTCTTAGAGCGGCTTACAATCTCCTTCCCTTCCCTCCCTCCACAACACACTGTGAGGTAGGTGGGGCTGAGGGAGCTCTCTTGAAAACTGCCCTTGAGAGAACAGCTCTGAAAGAACTTATGACTGAACCAAGATCACACCAGCAGCTGCATGTGGAGGAATGGGGAATCAAACTGTCTCTCAGTCTGGTGTACCCTGTCCCGTGTAAGCACCTATTGCAATATATAACCAAACCAATAGTTCAAAAAACACCTATTACACATTTTATGGCCCATGAAGCTGATTTGTGCAATCTGGTATCACAGAACACATATGTCCATGAGAATACTTCCAGGTGGTCAGCTGTGTGGGTCTGAAGCAGTAGAACAAATTTAGAGTCCAGTGGCTCTTTTAAGACCAACAAAGGTTTATTCAAGGTATGAGCTTTTTGTGCACTCACTCTTTAAAAAAAGAGAGTGTGTGTGTGTGTATATATGAAAACTCATACCTTGAATAAACCTTCGTTGGACTTAAAGGTGCTCCTGGACTCTAAATCTGACCGTAAACAACAGCTTCATTTTTATTCTGTGGGATCAAGACCGGTAGATTACATGGACCAATTCAAACATCTTTGTTTCTATGTTTGTGTGTGATTTTGTCAGTAAGCAGCCTCTAATGAATTTAGAAAGGCAAAACTCCATTTAGGATTAAACACAATTTTAAAAATTCCTAATCCATCTCCTTTAACCATACTCTACTTGTGTGCAGGAAGGAAGAGGATAGCAAAATTACAGATGTCCTTCAAGATATTACAGCCCCATACACTGTCACAACACAACCACCTAAGAATTTAAAAAAAACACATACATACACACATTTTTACATATTTACATGAGACAATTACACTACTTTTTCAAAAGCTCTGGGTACCTACTCAACATACAGAGCAAGTGTACATGATTTTCATCATAGCAATATTAACACACCTTCAGCCCTATAGTAAACTAGCAGTTTACATATAAAGTGCAAGCTTTCTGACTTCTAGACATGCGATATAGTCAGCTTAAATATTTTTAACAGCAATATAGTAAACTGAATTGTAATACAAACATTTGCTCCACATTCATGTATTTTGCTTTGTTCATACTTTTTAAACTCTGCTCTATTTTTAGAAGTGTACCCTTAAGCATCTAAAGGCTAGTTTTCCCGGCACATTCAGGTGTTTGACCTTGTTATGATATCCAAAATTGTAAAAAACCAGAAGCTTGAAGCAACCTTTTAAAGGTCCTTTCTAATTTTCCTTGCCCTCTAATCCCTATCCTAGTAGTATTTTGGGGGGAGAGCAAGTAAAGTTTTTGCCTCTCATCAAATGACAATAGTTCCATGTTACAATTACAACATAAAATAAATATCTACATAATATAAAATAGGTTTTACGCAGTTGGAAACATGGTATGTCATTCTGCAACTAGTAAATATCTCGATATTGCAAACTATTTTACAAATAACTGTTGAGAAGCATTACACCAAAAGTTTATATAACAGCTGTAACAAATACCTGGACAATAAAACAGGTTTATCCATTTGGAAAGAGTATTAATTTCATTTTGTAACACTCACATTCACCCCTACATTTACAGAACACAATGCTTTAAAAAAAGTCACTTAGAAGATTTAAAAATTTGTTTTACATGAGTGTTTGTAAAACAATTCACACTGTACATACTGCACACACACAACAGTAACACAACAGAAATAACATTCAGGAAACTACTTTTACTTTCAGCACATGTGCACATTATACAAGAAAGAACAAAACTTATATTTTAGGGTATTTACAATCCACCTTTCAGAGACTCAAGGTGGATTACACAGTGCAAGGCAAGGCAGTCAATAAAATGGGACACCCAATCATAGCATGAGTCTTTCTACTGTACACAAACAACAATCCAATGCAAGTCTTAGAAGTAAGCCCATTTTAATTCCGTAGGGCTCACTACCAAGGGAAGTCTTTTAGAGACTGCAACCATATACACAACCTAGCTGCTCCCACTTGAAAGACTCAGGAGAGAATCCGCACCCACTACTCTGTCGCATTCCCTCCCACGACTTCTTCCCCTTAAACAGAATTCTCCCTTTCATTTCCCTCCACACGTCTGAGGGAGTGAGCAGCAGGCGCCTCATGAAAACCCTTACTGAAATAAATATTCTAGGTCTTGAAGCGTCCCTGCCTTAAATTCAAACAAAAAAAACAACCCCCCCCCCACACACACACAAGCAACCCACTTTGCCTTGCGCATTTCGTTTATAACACGCAGCACTTTCCCACCTGTGTGCAGAAAGTAAACACAGAACGGTGACGCTCCCAGCACGCCAGCGTCGCCCGCCCGCCCCGCCCCCCCCCCGGCGCTCCCTCCTCAGACCCGACTCTCCCCAACCCCCCGCCCCCCGGCTTCCTCACTCCCGGGCGCACTTTTTAAACAGGGAGGGACCGCGCGTTGCCAGAGGCTCCCTCCAGCTGCCCTCTTCGCCCCACCCCGCGGGCGAGACCTCGGCCCCGGGGGAACCCCGCCGGCGCCTCCCCAGTGCGGAGACCGACGCCAGGCCTCACCGCTCGGCATCCCAGCAGCCCGCTTCCAGCCCGCCGCCGTCTTCCCCCTCCGCCCCTTTGTTTTGCTCCCGTCCTCCTTCGTCTTCCGCCGCCGCCCCGCCCCGCTACTTCCGCCGTCCAGAGGCGCCTCCTCCGTGCCGTGCAGGAAGCGCGGAGCTCTGTCGTAAAAGGAACGGAAAATACGCATGGCGGTTGCTCGAGAGCGGCGCGGGTCACTGAGGCGCGCGCTTCGCGGCCGGGGGAGGGGGAGCGATGAAAAAACCCAGACAAGTTTTAAAAAAAACACACCGTGTAAAATGACAACTCTGTTGGTCCGTTACAGCAGAAGCTGGAGGACTCGGAGTCTGCTGTCGTGCACTAGCGATAATCCCGTCTGCTTTTTTATACCTAAAGAGAGACCGACAGGGCTTATTGTGAAAAATCGATGTAATTTTTTTTTTAAATCCCTCCAAAGTAAAAATCGGAAAGCTTTTTGTGGGCTAGAAGGACTTCTATCATATGCATGAAGTGGAACTTCTGTCAGCAAACACATAGAAAGGGACACATTGTGAAGAAAAATAGCTGAACGGTTTTTTAATCCTTCCTTTTGATGGAATAAAAATGTTTAGTCTCTGAGATGCTACTGGGCTTTTGTTGTTGTTATGTCCGCTGACCGCCACCAGGCGCCACAACTCATCTAGAACCACTTGCTTGGGGTATTTCCCAGTACTCAAAGTCCAGAGGATGACCAAGCTGACATGCATGGTTCATCTCAAAGGGATGAGAGTTCCAAGATGCTCCACAATGCCGGTGAAGTTCAAAGCAAAGGTGCCTTGGAGGGGGCAACAGGACAATACATCAGTCACCATGCTCCACACTCATCTGTCCCTGTCCATCCCTGCAGTTGCAGTGGGAGTGGCTGACCAATCACTGACCACCATCTCTTCCTGACTTACCACCATGGGGTGGCAAGGACACAGCTGGCTGCAGGCACCCAAGGCAGTTGATGGACTTGCAACCACAACACTATCCTCATTCCCTAGGTCAACTAGTTCTCTGATCCCTGTACTAGGCTAAGTCCCCCAGTCACAGGGCTGACCAATGCAGCTCCAAGTTGTGCCGCTTGGTGTATGGTCTGGCTGCAGACATGGTCTGAGTTTATCTTGCCTGGCAAGTGCTGTTATTGGCTATCGGGGGAGTGGGCATTCAGTCAGGAGTCAGTGGGTGCTAGGTGCGGAGCTCATCCATATCCTGGGGGGCTGCTTTTCCCAGCCGTCATGGTTATGGCTACATCATAGTTTTTGCTCCCGTAACTCCCACTGCAGTCCCGGCCTGCCCCCCTTCCAGTAGTGGTGTTCCAACCGGTGGCTGTAGCAGGGCAGTACCCCTGCCTGGCGCCAGGGCACTATGCAGACATATCTCCAAGTTACACCGATGTGAGGACCTTGACTCTCCTCCAGCCAAGACCCCCTTGGTTAGTGGGGTCCTCAATCTAATTTTGGACTTAGATGTTTTAAGAGGCACCCCCTTTTAGAGCCAAATTGCCAGGAGACCTGAAACCTGGAGAGTCTCATGAAGGCATATGGGTACAGCCATGAAAGCCCAGGAAAGAGGTAGGGCATGCTGGCATTACAAACTGATAAAGTGCAATGTCCCTCAGCTCAGAATTCTCAATAACAATAAGAATTCATTCTTATTGTTGGCGGGGGGGGGGGGGGGATCAAACCCAGTTCTCCCAGATTAGAATCCACACTCCTGACCATTACACCAAACTGGCAATCACTCTTGTTCTTTAAGGTTTGAGAAAGGAATAACACAAGGTCCTGTGTTATTCCTTTCTCAAACCTTAAAAAAAAACAAAAAACTAATTTCTCTTTCTCTGGGTGCAGTTTGGATAACACTGGCATATTTTGGAAATATGCCAGCCTAGAGGCCATGTGGCTGACTGAACACTTGCTGCTCCCCCAGCTCAGGACTGTACTGTTGGTGGCTGTATGGCAGTTTCCCCAGTGGGCAATAATTGTTAAGAGATATCCAAAGACCTATCTCCTTTCTTACATGGGAGCTTGGATAAGGCAACCCTTTTCCAACTGAAAACAAGTGGGTATGTACAGGTTTGCATGTGAAGAAAGAACAGCTCTGAGTTTGCAAGAGAGAGAAGCAGCTGGTGTGAGAGCGCTCTCTCTCTCTCTCTCTCTCTCTCTCTCTCTCTCTCTCTCTCTCGATCTCCTGTGGAGCCAGGGCCGGTGCTACCATTAGGTGAAGTTAGGCGACTGCCTAGGGTGGAGACATCAGAGGAGCGTAGAAGACAAGTCACCCAGCTGCTGCCACTGCCTTCAGTGCCCGGGCAGCTGCGCTCCCCCACCTCCAGGTTTGCCCCACTCGCACCCAGGTGCTGCAGCAGCAGTTGCTGCATCTCGCTTCCCTTCCCAGGGAAGGAGTGGCTGGCCAAGCCCTCCCTGCCACCAGCCAGCCAGTCCCACCCTTTCTCTCCCTTAGTTCCAGCCCAGTGCTCTGGCCTGCCCCCCCCCCCCCCAGGATCCTGTGCTGCTCCCTCTCCACCTGCTCCCTGGCTTCCCCAGCAGGCGCCTGGTTTCACTTCGCCTTTGGAGAGATGCTGTCGCTGAGCTCCCCTGAGAACAGGTTCCCTGTTGCAAGCAAGGGAGGAGGAGAATGGGCTTGGTGGGGAGGGCGTGGTGGCCAGTGGCAGCCCCCTGTGAAGGGCCCAATCCATTCCACCCCCTCCAAGGGCACAGCTGGATCCTCAGGAGGACAGGTGGCCTTGCACGCTGCTGCACCTTCGCCATGCTCTGCCCAGCCAGCTTGCTTCCATCGCCTCCCATCTGATGCACAAATCCATTCAGCATCACATCCATCTCCACAGCCCCCTTCCCACTGCCCACTCGGCTTGGGACGCTTGCTGCCAGGTGGCCACAGGCTCTGGCACTCACTCACTGGCAGCCAGGGAGGGAGAGGTGAGCGACCCTCCTGGCCCTCGAGCTAAACGAAGGCAATTTGCGAAGGCGGCCCCGAGGCCAAACTCTTGCCTCCCCCCCACCCGCAGGAGCCGAGGGCAAAGTTGCAGGGGCTGGGATCTCTTAGATCCAAGCCCCTCCAGCCTTGCCTCCCCCCCTCAGATGGATATGGTTAGTTCCCCTAGAAAAATCCGTGCTGCTGCACCCTCTACTGCCTTCCAATTTTTCCCAAGCGATTTCCTTGTCTTTGGGAGACGTTTCCGGGATAAATTGGGGGAGAGCTGCTGGAAACCTCTGACTGCACACACATTCCCCCACCCCACCCCACCCCAGCCTAGCAGGGACGCCCCTCCTTAGTCCCAGCCAGGGACATCCCACCGGCCAGTCCACTGGAATGCAACGGGAAGGGTCTCCCCTCTGAGGTGCTTCCAAATGCTGCCCAAAGAGCAAAATAGGCATTTCCCTGCCAAGGTCTGTCTTCCTCCCCAGGCCTTTTTCCAGTGACTCTGCTTTTGCCCATGTGGCCAGTGATTGGGCGCTGGCCGAGAGTTGCAGGATTCCGATCCGCACTTAGGCACAGGTGCGGCGGACTGAGGGTTTATGGTGGAGGATGGCAACAACCCTGCGCCGGGCCGTCTCCTGCTCCATCCCTGGGCGCTGCATTGCTTTGCGTGGCCAGCCCAGAGATGAGGCCAGAGCGCAATCTCCCCCCCCCCCCCCCCCCGGGCAGGCAAGTTCCTGTGCAAATGGGAAGACAGGAGCTGTCCATGAGACATCTCCCAGATACGGGACGGCCAGGCTGTTCAGGGATTCCCCCCCCCCCCAGTAGGGTGCTGCTTCCAGTATCACCGGAGGTTCCTCTGGGCAGAGCAACACCTGCAGCCAAGGGTCGGTAACAGCAAGCACTGCATATAGATCTTGGCTCCAGTATTGCTCAAGAAATCAAGCTTCTCTTGACCCTACTCTAGGGACTGTGGGTCAGTGGCAGAGTACCTGCAGAAATTTAGATTTTTCTAGTGTCTGCATGGCTACCAGACCTAGCGGGGGGGGGGGGGGGAGAGAACCATACCTCGGTGGAAGACCACGTGCTCTGCATGCAGAAGGTCTGAGGTTCAACACCAAACATCTTCCACACACAAAAAAAGAATCAGGCATTAGGTGATGTGAAAGATGTCTACCTGAGACCCTGGAAAGCCACTGTCCCTCAGTATAGACAATACTGACTTTGATATACCAGCCTTCTGACTCAGTAGAAGGTGGCTCCATGTACTGGCAGCATTGCACATGCAGAAGTGGGCTTTAGGACATGAAAGCTTAAGCTGGGACAAAAGTTCATAAATCTTTCAGACTCTTGTTAATTTTACAGCCCTAACAACAGCCCTTGGAGGTAGATCATTGTGCCTGTCTTCTCTAGCATACAACTCCCTTTAAACTACAGAGAAAGGAGCTAATACCAGCAGTATCCTCTGTCCCAGAGCTATTCACCTGCAGTGAATCTAGTCCAAGCCTTTTGGTTTGTCAGGATAATGATACTGCAGCAGATAAAAAAAGAAGAAATCAGCAATTTCAAATTTTGTGTTTTTCATTCTTCCTAAAATGCATTTATGTTTGAAAATTTGGGGGCGCATGGCGGAGGGGGGCGCCAAAAGGTAGCCTCGCCTAGTGTGCAAAAAAACCCTGGCACCGGCTCTGTGTGGAGTAGAAGTTCTGATCAATCTTATTTTTGTGCCACATGGGAGATAACCACTTTTCCACCAGCTTGATTTCCTTTTCTTTTATATTGATCTGCAAGGTGTACCTGGGTGATCTACTCCCTAAGGGAACTCAATATTATTGGTGTGTTGATATCAGCAGTCAGCCCTCACATTACAGCATCAGCAATATTTGTGACAGGGACATTTACCTGAATGTTCGTGTCCTGTCTTACATCATTCTGAAAGTCACAAAACACATGCCAGTTAGTTACTGTATGAGACTCCTTTTATATCTGTAGCCTGTCTCAGGTTTCTATGGGGATATATTTTGTATCTGCAAGCTGAGGCAGGGAAAGACCCAACTGTTATTTATTATTATTATTTATTGAATTTTTTACCTTACCCTCCCAACCAAGGCTAGCTCAGGGCGGCTTGCACAGAATCAACACATAATTACAATAAAACATAAAATATAAAGTAGATTAAAACAATTCTAAAACCCTTTAAAGTGCTAGTAGCATTAGTTTCATAATGGCTGCTGTTCTTCAGTTCTCTCATCTCACAGTCGGTTCTTCAATATTCTTTAATTCTCCTTCTGGCGGTTGGCTTAAGCTGTTGTTGGAGTTCCAAGAGAAAACAGGGCTCTCTAGCCTCTCAGCTATCAGTTCTTAATGGTAGTGGCGGCTCCAAAGTCCTGATGGAAGAGCTCCATTTTATGGGTCCTGTGGACCTGCAAAGGATCCCGCAGGGCCCTGATATCCTCTGGGAGCTCATTCCACCAGAGAGGAGCTGCCACTGAGAAAGCCCTGGTCCTGGTTACTTCAGCCTGGCCTCCTTAAGACCCAGGAGGGCCAGTCAGTTTTGAGCCCCTGATCGCAGTGCTCTCTGGGGCAGGCCTGTAGCTACAGTAGGGCCTCTTGGGGCTGGGCCCCCTGACTTACTGTCAAGGCCCCCCCCACTTTCCCCTTTCCATTTTATTTTTCACGCCTCTCTCTTGTGGCCAGGAAGCCCCGCATCATACCCATGCTGTGCCAAAGTGGGAACAGAGGATGCATTGTTTATTCTGGCTGAAGAGAGTATGTGTGTGTGCCCCACAAGAAAAACATTTGCCCCACAAACTGAAAAATCCTGGCTATGGCCCTGCTCTGGGGTACATGTGGGGAAAGGCAGTTCTTCAGGTACATAGGACCCTGACCATATAGGGCTTTAAAGGTGTTGTGTACTAATGGCGACCGCACATGTGGTCGGAGACCACATACGCGGTCGGGCAAACTACTGAAGCTTCAGATCAGTCGACAATAGCTCATGCGGATCCTAACTTGGACCAAAAAGCTTATCTGGATCCTAAAAGGGACCTATGGTTAGGGGTGCCATGCAAATAGTCCTATCACAGGGATCGGGTGTGGCTAGGAGTGTGGTAAAAGCAGACCCCGGGTCTTCCTCGGCAGGCTGTTTTCCTGTAAATAAACAATGAGCTGATTTCACTCAACGTGTCTGGACCCAGTATATTATAAAAGGTAAGAACCAGCACCTTGAAACGAATCCGGTATGCTATTGGCAGCCAGTACAGTGCCTTTAGCACAGGCTGGATGTGCTCCCGAATAGGGAGTCCCATCAACAGCCTGGCCATGGCATTTTGCACCAGTTACAGCTTCTGGATTTGAGACAAGGGTAGCCCCATGTAGAGAGCATTACAGTAGTCCAATCTTGAGGTGACCATCGCATGGATCACTGTTGCCAAGTTGTTGCGTTGGAGGAAGGGAACCAATTGCCTACTCAGCCAAAGATGATAAAAGGCTGATTTGGCAGTGGCTGCTACCTAGGCCTCCATTGTTAAGGAGGCATGTAGGAGCACTCCCAGACTCCTAACCTCCAGTGCTTGCACCAAAGGAGCCACACTGAAGTTCGGAAGCATGATCCCTACCCTCAGACCGCCCCGGCTCAGGCACAGGACCTCTGTCTTCGTCGGATTCAGTTTCAACCGGCTCAGCCTAAGGCAATCATCCACGGCTTGTAACACCTGGTTTGGAGCCAGACTGGCCACCCAAAAACAGATAAGGCTGGGTGTCATCCTCATACTGGTGACATCCCAGCCCATGCCTACAGGCAATCTGGGTGAGGGGACACATATAGTTGTTAAAAAGCAGCATGGACAGCACTGCCCCTTGGGGCACTCCACAGTCTAGTGGGTGCCTTTGGGATAGCTGTTCACCCAAAGCCACCCTTTGTCCCTGACCTTGGAGAAAGAAAACAAGCCCCTGCAAGGCCAGTCCCTGGACTCCATTGTCGGTGAGGAGGTGGATCAGTAGCTAATGGTCGACCATGCTGAATGCTGCTGAAAGGTCTAACAGCAACAGCACTGCCGTTCTGCTCCAATCCAGATGCCTACAGAGGTCATCCATGAGGGCGACCAGTGCCGTCGCCATCCCATGGCTTGAGCAAAAGCCAGACTTGAAGGGATCTAAAATGGAAGTGTCATCCAAAAAGCCCTGTAACTGCATCCCCACTGCCCTCTCAGTTATCTTGCCCAAATAGTAGGGCAAGATAGTTAGCCAATTTGGTCGGATCCGATGACTTTTTCTGGAGAGGGCAGACCACTACCTCCTTAAGTGCCTCTGGGAGCAGCCCCTCTGAGAGGGACTTGTTGATGATCTCCCACAGGGCACCTTGAAACCCTTTGTGGCCGGCTTTAATTAGCCACGAAGGGCACGGATCAAGGGGGCATGTGGTAGGGCGTAGTTAGGAGCAATTTGTCAACTTGTCAACTCGGTTGTATAACTGACAAGGTGGGATATAAATGAAACAAATAAATAAAATAAATAAATAACTTCCTCTAGGCTGAGTGGGCTGAAGTGATCCATAACCCGACTAGAAAATGTGGATGGAGCTTTGAGTTCACTCACTGGGTGTGTTCACATGGTCGTGCTGGAGCCTGCTTGAGCCGGCTGGAGCCATCTCGAAATGGCTCGTTCCGCCCGTATGCAGTCACACTTGCCCTTGTCTTGAAGCATCTTCAAGCGGCTCCCCGGCGTCTACACTACCGAGGCGTGGGGAGCATGTTCCTTTTAAAAAAATTTTTCACTGTTTGTGCATGCGCACAAACGCTCATACGTAGGTTTAACAAAAAAAACTTTTTCGCGCATGCGCAGACCAATTCAACCGAATCACTGCTTCCTGTTGATAACTCCGCAGAGCACAGTGATCTCACTCACATGACTGAGTCAATACGCCAGAGTTAAAACCTTTTTTCCCCACTCTTTTCTGGCACTTGCACTGAGGGAGCATCACGAATCCTCAGGAGCAGTGCTTGGTGGCCTTTCTGACTAGCCAGATCTGCCTCACTGTGGTCTGTCACCTGCTTCACAGGTTAGCATCCCGGAGAGCGCGGAGGCTGGCATTTGTCAGGTGGTACCTGGCAAGTAGGAGAGCCAGTCTGAGGGACTTGGCGTCTTCAGAGTCCTTTGAGTTGGCATGTGTACTCACGATGCCTGAGTAAAGGGCCCCATGGAGGTGGTGGGTCTATCCTCGGCCAAATCAGCTCTGGACCGTCTATGCCTGTGTCATCTGGGAGAATGAGCAGTGGATAGAGAACTTCAGGATGAGCAGGGCAACCTTCACGTGGCTGGTGGACTCTCTGAGGCCACATCTGCAGTGTCAGAGGACGACTATGAGGGACCCCATTCCGGTAGACGAGCGTGTGGCCATCGCCATATCTTGGCTGGCCAACACCACATCCTACCGTCTGGTGGGTGCCCTATTTGGAGTGGCATGATCTACTGTGGCAGGAATTGTGGTGGAGGTCTGCTTGGCGATTGAGGTGCACCTATTGAGCAGCATCGTCTGTCTGCGGTCACCTGGATGGGTAAGCATCTCCCCTGTAAAGCACAAGCATGAGATTAAGTTGGTGTTATACAACGTGTGTCTAACCCTGACACTGGGAATGTGATGTTCACCATCTTAGGTGATTTTGGGGGTGGAGGTGGAGCCTGAAGATGGGCAGGTTTTAGGGAGGGGATGCACATGTGGTATGATGCTATACAGTCCACCTTCTAGAGGCAGCCATTTTCTCCTGTTGAAATGACTTATCTGGCTGCCACTGGAAGGCAGGTATTCCTACTAAAGATGCAGAAATGACATTTTGCACATCACATAATACAGCTTGCATGGAGAGGAAAGCATTGCTGCAGCAGAAGAGAGGTGCACCACCCAAATTGGATGACCATCTCAATGACCACCACCGTGGTCCAGATGTCAATTACTGCAATGGAGATCTGGTGGTGATTATTGTCAAAAGTTAAATATGGAGTCTCAGGGGGCTTTCAGTCATGTTCCCTTCCTGTCCCTACAACAGGCATCTTGTGAGTGGTGTCTCCTATAGCTTAGTGTGAGTGAGTCCTGCCACAGGAGAGAAAGCACCATAACTTTGGAATTGTAAATTACTTTAGATGTTATGTATACCTCCTATTGATAAATCTGGCCAGAGCCCTTTAGCGTGGGTACAAACACTGATGTGGTGTCCTTTTCTTTTTGCAGGTCATGCTGGGGTTTGAGGAATTGAGGTTTCCTCACTGTGTGGGGCCCATGGATGGCTGCCACATACAGATCCAGGCACCAGCACATCAGGCAGCAGAGTTCTATAACCAGAAGCATGACTACTCTGTGTTGCTGCAAGGGACCATTGGCCACAGTGGACGTTTCATCGATGTCACCGTTGGGGAGGCGGGAAGGAGCCACGATGTGCACACGCTGTGTCGGTCAAAAATCATGGATGCCATGGACCATGGCATATTTGTACCGGGGAACCCAACGGTGACCATTGAGATCCCCTCTCTGATAATAGCTGATGCCGCCTACCCCATGCGGCGTTGGCTAATCACCCCATACACCGGGGCACTGACACCTCAGCAGGCAACATTCAACAAGGCTCACTGCAGGGCTCGGTGTGTGGTGGAGCGGGCATTTGGACGACTGAAGGCCCACTGGAGGTGTTTGGGGACCAGGCTTGCAGTGCTTGAGCGGAATTTGAACTGCATAATCTGCGTGTGCTGTGCTGCACAACATCTGTGAGGAGCATGGCCACCCGGTCACAATAGAGGACTCACAGCAGCACAGCACTCCTCACATGCAGGAACACCAGCTGCAGGGGAATGACAGGGAGCGTGAGGAGGGGAGGGCCGTGCGTGCTGCACTGACCCGCTGGTTCCTGAGCCGTCGTAGACACTAACCTCCACCCCCACCCCGCACCCAAAGTTGGAAATAAACAAGTTATGCATGGTTTTGTACACCAATAAATAATCTGTTTCACAGCCTGTTGTGTGACTTGTTTTCTGTCAACCATGAGGAATACATTAATTTGAACAGACTTTTCCATACTGTTTCCAGAATGGTTGTTCAGTACTTTGAATCTCATTCTGAAAACCAACCCTATAGTGCTGACCTCTCTGAGCCATGAGAAGGTGCAAAGGCTAAACCCCACTCTTTCATTGCCCAAAGGCGTCACAAGGCTGCTTACAGTCACCCTCCCTTCTTCCTCTTGTCCCCATGTTGGTCACCCAGCGAGGCAGGTTGTGACAGAGAGAGCTCTCTCGAGGACTGTTGTGGAGAGCAGCTCCCGGGTGACCTGTGACTGGCCAAAGTTAACCCAGCCGGCTGCATGTGTGGGGGAGAGGTGGGATTCAAACCCATGGCTATGTTCCTTGAAAAGGGGGGTGGTGTTTCCCTTTAAGCTGAGTTACTGTGAGGAGCCCTTCAGGTAGGGTTGCCAAGTCTGGGTTGGGAAATACCTGGAGACTTTGGGGGTGGAGCCAGGAGAGAGCGGGGTTTTGGGAGGGGAGGGGCCTCGGCATAGTACAATGCCATAGAGTCCACCCTCCAAAGCAGCCATTTTCTCCAGGGGAGCTGATCTCTGTCAGCTGGAGATCAGTTGTAAAAGCGGGAGATCCCCAGGCCCCACCTGGAGACTGGCAACCCTACCTTCAGGTTTTTTGGCTACATCCTGCAGATCTATGTCTTCGCTCAGGAAGGGATGGATGAGGAGCAAAATCATTCCTGCTGCAGCCCAATCGCTCAGTCATTCAGAACTTGAATTTCAATAGCTCCCATTGTTGAAATTCTGCAAGAAAGACTCCTCAGCCACCTGGGAGCATTTCCCCCTTTAAAAAAAAGGCTGGTGGGGGAAGGGTCATGTAAAAACTCCCTGGAAATCTCCATAGACGCAATGCTTTCTGAACTTGTGGGAGAGGACATATCACAACAGGTGGTTTGTGGGGTGGACACTTGGCACTAGCTGCTGTTGCCTCGTTCTCCACCCCCCCTTTCCGGGTGGGGAGGGTCAGAATTGCACACAGGCACTTATACCAATGGGGCAGATGGACATTTAAACCTTAATATGTCTGATGTTGAAAAATGAGGGCTACTTATCATCTGTACCTTAAAAGGATTTTTTAATTTGATTTTTGGGTCACATTCTCCATTTCTCAAGGCAGAATTGACACACAAAGAAAGAACCTAAATCTGGGTGTGTATGGCCAAAGTGCCCCCCTCAATGCTTTACCTTGAGCCGGGGGGGGGGGGGGGGGTTGCTTTGAAAAGTGCATAATGAAAACTAATTGGCTAAAGGAAAAATGTTGACTGCCTTAGTTAGCAAATGAGGGTTGTGGTCACAAACCCAAACTGCCTGAAAACTTGTCCCATGTACGTGCATTCAAACGCACCGTGCGTACGTCTTTTTAACCGCCCAGACGTTGTTTTCACCCATAAGCGCATGCGCGAACTCTCTCCTGCCCCAAACCCCCTTGAGAATGGATGCACGTCCTAAGAAGGGGGTGTATTGGCAGGAGGTGGAACTGGAACTAATGTGATCTCCAGTACCCATATGGAGACCCTGTCAATCTTCGAGGAAATGGCTGTGGCACTGCGCGAGGCTGGCTACAACCGCTCTGCCAGCTAGTGCCGCGCTAAGTTTAAAAGGGACAAGGGAGCGTTTTTTTGACGCGCTTGAGGACTGGGAGGGGATCCCACCCATTAGTGGGAGGCCCCCCCAGTTCAATCTGCTGTGCCACTTGTGGGACCAGGCCGGAAACCCAGGATGGGAGATGAGGAAGCCTCCAAGTGAGTTCAAGTAACCCCATCTCTACCATGCTGTCTTTAGGGATGCCAAGACTCTTTTGGAAAATTCCAGGAGACTTTGTGGGTGGATCCAGGAGAGGGTGGGGTTGGTGGAGGGGAGAGGTCTCAGCATGGGGCAATGAGCCCCCCCATGGCTGTTTTCTAAAGGGGAGGTGATCTCTATCAGCTGGAGGCCAGTTGCATAAGTGGGAGATCTTCAGGCCCAACCTAGAGGCTTGCAAACCTTGCTGTTGCACACCTTAGGTTGTCTTTTGCATGTCTGTAAATTTTTCACCCCTTCCCTTTCCACAGAAACATACAGGCCCAAACGTACCTGCTGACAGGCGGCTCTGGATGATTCCACGCCTGGGCCCTCTCAGAGCAGCGAACCCAGATATGGTAAGCAAACACAGCGCCCACTGCTTTGGTACTGGGATTTGAAGTTGCATCCTCCACTCAAATAAACCACGGTATTTTACCTATACCTGGTTTCATTAGTCTCCCATGGCCCAAGCAAGCAAACTGGGTTTCATTAGGTTTGTTACACAGGGGCCATCACTGCCAGCCACTTAGGGCACTCATATGCTGTGATGAGGTGCAGGTGTACTGGATGGCAGTGAATGATGGTACTGTCAGATCAGTGAGGTTGGAGTGTGTGGGTAGCAGTGTTCTCCATAACAGTCACAACCAGTGTTCCTTCTAGGCAGACTTAGTATGAGTTAGCTCAGGTTTCTTTGGCTTCTGGCTCACACAATCATGTCTTCACTCGAGAAGGGATGATTTTCAAGCAAAAACGTTCATGCATTCCCCAATTTCACAATCTCTGATTTTTAGTGCCATTAGCTCAACAAAAAAGTCTTCTGCATCTCTGACTGCATAGCATAGAGGGGGACGCCAATGAGGTTACTCAGGAATACAATTGTTACTCAATTGTCATGTCTCTTATTACGCAGGATCCGGATGGCTTGTTAGCCAAGGCATCCAGACATCAAAGGAAAGTGAGCAAGGTAGGTTTGTATGTATGCTTGGAGAGTCCTCTGTTAATGAACACTGATCACTGACTGTACTGGTAACCATGTTGGAATTCAAACATCAGCGACTGAAGGAGAGTGATCCTCCCCTGGGACATGCAGATGTTTGGAGATGTGTAATGGGTCTCATTCAGGTGTGCTATCATTGAGAGCACATTGTGTGATAATTTCTAACGTCGTCCTGGCCTGATTATATATTCATCATCCAATCATTTCAGGGTCAATGGGTGCGGAGGAGGAGAGTCCAGCAGGAGACTCCGGAACCCCCACCGAGCCACAAATTGGTAAGTGCCATGACCCTCACTTGTGTTGTGAAGGGATACCCATGCCCATCCTGACGGCTTCCTATTCTCTTACAGCAGGAGGTCAACCGAGCCATGTTGGCCATGCAGAAGCCCATGAACAACAACCGCCCAGTGTACGGGAGATGTTGGAAGGGATGAGGGCAACCCTCCAGCAGCTTCAGGCAAGCCTGGACATAACAAACAGAAAACGTGACTATTCCCTCCTGCCCCGGTCTGTGAGCAGCATCATGAAACTGTGAGCAATCAGGGGCTCACATTAATACATTACCAAGTTTATTATTGAACAGATACTACTGTTGCTGACCCAGAAGACCAAATGCAAAAATCCTAATTCAACCCCTGCAATAATGCAATCGAAGACCGTTGTGTGCTTTGCTTTGGTTATGGCACTACTGGCTGTTTATTCTAAGCACCCTCTTTTATTTGCAGTGGACAATCACCAGCAGCGGTTCGCCATCCTGGAGCGGGCCATGCTGAGATTGAGAGCCGAGTGTGACCGCATGCGCCTCAACCGGACTCTCCAGGCACAGGAGGAGGAGGGGGTCGACGACAGTGAAGAGATGGTGGAGGGAGTTGGGGAGGAGGAGGGGGAGGTGGCAGGGGAGGAGGGGGAGGGGGCAGAGGAGGAGGGGTAGGATGGTTGTTGAGTTGTTATAATAGTTGTTGTTCCTTTTAATTTTTTGGAAAAAGTTTTGTTTTCTCTTTCTTTGACTGTTCATCTTTTATACCTGTTAATAAATTTATATTTCATTACAGCAGTCTGCTGGTTTTACTTCGGGGACAAATGGGGTTTCTTTGCTTTTTTATTAGCTGCCAACATTAAATGTGGTGAGTGCCTCTTCGAATACAGAAAGAAGCACCTAACACATATCCCTCAGCGGTAGGGATGCCAGGCTCCAGGTGGGACCAGGGTATTCACCGGAAGCAAGGATTTATTTTATTTATTTATTTATTTATTTAGCGATTTATATCCCGCCCTCCCCGCAAGCGGGCTCAGGGCAGCTTACATGGGCCAATGGCCAATCAAAACATTAAAACCTATAAAATCCATAAAACGTTCATAATAAATACAGTTAAAACATATAAAAGCTTCCATAGTTTCACTTGAGATGGCGACTTAGTGAATAGCATAGACACCCCCCCCCCCCGTCCCTATGCCAAGACCGTATAGGACCAGGGTCATCATAGGTGTTAGAAATAATGGGTGGTATCTTTGGTGGCGGCTCCTATTCAAAAGCCTGGCGGAAGAGCTCCGTTTTGCAGGCCCTGCGGAACTGCATCAGGTCCCGCAGGGCCCTGATCTCCTCCAGGAGCTTGTTCCACCAGATAGGAGCCGCCACTGAAAATGCCCTGGTCCTTGTTCTGGCCAACTTGGCATCCCTGGGGCCAGGGACACATAATCGATGTTCCGACCCTGACCGTAGTGCTCTCTGGGGTACGTACGGAGAAAGGCGGTCCCTAAGGTATGCTGGACCCTGGCCATATAGGGCTTTATAGGTAAAAACCAGCACTTTGAAGCGAACTCGGTACACTATAGGCAGCCAGTGCAGTGCCGCCAGCACCAGCCCGATGTGGTCATGCCTCGCAAGACCCATCAGCAGCCTGGCTGCGGCATTCTGCACCAGCTGCAGCCTCCGAATTTGCGCCAAAGGCAGCCCCATGTAGAGAGCGTTACAGTAGTCCAGCCTCGAGGTGACCGTCGCATGAATCACTGTGGCTAGATCACCACGGTCGAGGTAGGGAACCAACTGCCCCGCCAGCCTCAGATGATAAAAGGCTGACTTAGCAGTGGCTGCTACCTGGGCCTCCATTGACAAGGAGGGCTCCAGGAGCACTCCCAGACTCCTAACCCTCGACGCAGGCACCAACGGTGCCCCGTCAAAGCTCGGGAGCGGGACCCCCCACCCCAGGCTGCAGCGACCCAGGCACAGGACTTCCGTCTTCGCCGGGTTCAATTTCAACCTGCTCGATCTGAGCCAGTCAGCCACGGCGTGCAATGCCCGGTCTAGATCGTCTGGGCCGGAGTCCGACCGGCCGCCCAACATCAGATAGAGCTGGGTGTCATCCCCATACTGGTGACATCCCAGCCCAAACCTCCGGACAATCTGGGCAAGGGGGCGCATATAGATGTTAAACAGCATCGGGGAGAGCACCGCCCCTTGCGGCACACCACAATCAAGTGGGTGCCTCGAGGACTGCTGCTCCCCTAGCACCACCCTTTGTCCCCGACCTTGGAGAAATGAGACGAGCCATTGCAAGGCCCGCCCCCTTATCCCCATGTCGGCAAGGCGGCAGGACAGCAGCTGATGATCTACCATATCGAACGCGGCCGATAGGTCGAGCAACAGCAACACCGCCCCACCGCCTTGATCCAGATGTCGTCGGAGGTCGTCAGTTAGAGCGACCAGAACTGTCTCCGTTCCATATCCCGGGTGAAAGCCAGACTGAAAGGGGTCAAGGACCGAAGCATCATCCAGGTACCTCTGTAATTGTAACGCCACCGCCCTCTCAATTAATTTGCCCAAGTAGGATTGTCACCAGACTACCTGGAGAGCTGGTTACTCTGGATAAAATGGACGCCTTGAGGGGTGGCCTCTATGGCATTGCACCCTAAAGAGGTCCCAGACCTCCCCATGCCACATCCCCCAAAGCAAAACTTGTTTCCCAACATGGAACAAAGTCACTCTCCACTCCAAGCAGGTGCCCATGGTGGAGTTAATGAGTGCTAATGAGCCTGGAGTCAGAGTTAGCAAACAATGTTTAATGACTATCAACACAAACAAACACTAACCACTAAGCAGTAAACATAGAATACAAAACAATATGTTGCAGTGCTTTGCTCTACTCTGGTGGAGAGTAGAGGTGTTTAGTCTTCTTCACTCTCTTTCCACGGCGAACGCAGGGAGTGGCCTGAGTGAGGGTTGACACTAACTCGCTGGTGGGATGATTTGCCAACCCCTCTCCCCAGGCAGTCTCCACGTCCTCGTCCTCATTGCCTGGGCACAGTGGACTGCCAGAAGCTGCAGACTCCACTCGTGCAGCTGGTCTGCCCCCGTCCCCACTCATTGACCTTGTAAGCTCAGTGAGACCGTTTAGTGTGCCATGAAGGATGCCACACAGGGCCTCATTTGCACATCTATCCTGTTCGAGGGATGCCCTCATTAGGTCCATGAATTCTTCATGCTCCCTGTGCGCGGTGTCTAGAAGTGCCTGCCGGTGCTTGTCAGAATGACGCATTATGGCCTCCCCCATTCTTTGGGTTGCAGAAATGCGCTTTTTACACGCACGGATGAATAACAGTCGTGATTGAGGAGACAGGTAGCTGATGTTCACCCCAGACAGAAATTCTGCGGTGGGGATAATAAAAATAAAGAAAGATATGCCAGGTAGTGGGTGACATGCAGCAGCCGTCATCTCCATTAACCGCCATCTCATACCAAGCTCTGACACAACACCTGTGGGTCCAGGGTATTAGACTTACCTTTTTGGTTTTTGGCGGCTGGACTCCCAACTGCCTCTGGCCAGGTGGATGTTGAGGTGCCTGTGGTACACAGGGGAGAATGCAGTGTTACACCAAAGACATTAATGGATGCCTGATGCATTATATCATGTAGAGGTACACAGATAAGTAAATGCAAATGTGACACTAAATGCTCAGGGGAAGCTGGCATGTTCAAATACTTTGGAGATGGAGGGGGTGGGCTATGTGAGGCATCATAGAAAAAAGTAAATTATGTAGATATTCATTGCCCTGAGACCTGGTCTCAAATTACACACCTTCCAGTTGTGAGATCTCCTCCATATCTCCGCTGTAATCGTCCTCGACCACATCCTCGACCTCAGTCTGTGGAATGTCAACGTCCCCTTCTGTAATTAACAGAAAATGCAGCATATGTCAATTAAACTGCATGCTGTGGTGTTTCAGGTGACCACTCAGCCATTTCAGAGATACAGATGGCTGGAGCTATGGGAAGGATGAGGAGGCAAACCCTGAACATGTCCTGATGGCTGTTCTGGTCATATTGCTGAGGGGCATAGCAGCATACTGTCAGGTTGAGGTAGATTTATATTCCCACCATCCTGAATGCTGTTTATGAAATGGAAAACAGCCACATGTTCTGGTTAACGGTATGCCCCTATCACAAGGTTCCCAGAATCGGGGGCTTCCGGTCGGGGGAAAATGGAGATTTGACGCACCCTGTAAATGCTCAGGGTGAACGGTGGTTCTTTCTGACAACTCAGGGGCTTTTAGCACCTGATGCAACCCTCCCCAGGCAGGGGAGCATCCAGCAAGCAACAAGACCCAAGAGAGAGTTGAGATTGGTGAACAATAAATCTCGGAGGAGATTTGTTGACACTTTGATCTCCTCCCCAGTGTGGGCTTTGCAAGCAACTCTAGAGAGCTGAACCAGGCTGATTTATTCAGCATAAAACCTCCACTCCCCCGATTTCTTGACTGAAAGAAGACAGACTCTAATTTATGAAGCTTCACCCTTACCAGAAAAACATCTAAAGGTAACGAAAAAACTTTTTGCTTATCGGCAACATGTCTTTGAGAGCAAGGAAAACAGACAGATAAGCAGAAGATCAGTTGACGAACATACTGAGACTTTTTTTTTGTTTTAAAAGAGTTGGATTTTAGCTAAAAACTGCCAGAAAAGTGTTTGTTTACCATTCCTGCGGTCATGGAGGAGAGGCTGGAGGGACTGGGGGCATCGCGAGATTTGCATGGGCGAGAGAAAAAACGAAGACAACAGGAAGTGATGTCTGGCTGAGAGCAGAAAAGAAGAACTGAAGAGGAAGGGATCTGGGAGGACTGCAACTAGCAAGAGCACTTCCAGGTGAAAGAGAACCAGGAAGTAAGACATGTGACCAGTACCATAGAGAAAAGATGTCCGCCATTTTGGGGAGGACTAAAACTTTAAAATCAAATATCTTGAAAAGTAAACACCCTAGAACGGCGAAAATAACGGCATTTGTCAAAGTTCCTTAAGACTGATTGATTGAGCCTAAAAACGTTAACATTAGAAGATATCAAAAAATCGGCTTTTTTAAAGGGCAAAAATGGAGGCTGAACAGAGAAAGCGGGCAGGGTCAGCATCCAAGATGGCTCCTAAAAAAGATACTGAACTAATGGCTATGATAGAGGCGATGGACAAAAGGATGACAGAAGCTTTTAATGATCTTAGCCAGCAAAATCAACAATTGGAAAAGAAAATGAATGACCTAGCTGGACAAGTGGATAAAAATTTTGGAGACCTAAAGACTGAAATTCAAAATGTGGCAAAACCCCCCAAAAGAGATGGAAAACAAAATGCTTGTGTTGGAAGAAAATATTCAAAAAGTGACAAAAGAGAACTATAGAGTGGAAACAATGATGGTATACAAGGAGATGCAAAAGCACTTAAGATTCAGAGGGATAGGCGAAAAGATGGGTGAGAATATACACATAAGGATGACTGAAGCCTTGAGTGACTATTTGAAAGATGAAGACAAGGACATAAAAGCTAACATTGACCTGGTTTACAGAGTTAATTCTGAGTATGCTAGCAGGAGAAACCTGCCAAGAGATGTGGTAGTGCAATTTACCACTAAGAGAGTAAGAGAGTCAATTTATAGAAAATGCTTCAAGGAACCTTTTGAAATGGATGGAGATAAAGTAATTGTGATGAAAGAGCTCCCTAGAGCTATGTTGCAAGACAGGAAGAAATTCAAACGGCTGACAGATAAACTGAAACAGAAAAATTACAGATACAGATGGGAAACTCCTGAAGGTGTAAGCTTTAACCACCAAAGTACAAGAGTGCTAATCAAGAGTATGGAAGAGATGCTTTCTTTCTTGGCAAAAAATATTGAAGAATTTGGTGACATTTAACTTAACACCATTATGGATTACAAAGTACTTTCATGGAATGTAAATGGACTAAATTCACCCAATAAACATAGAATAGTTAGACATTGGCTTGAAAAACAGAAATGCGATGTGATTTGCCTACAAGAAGTACACATTAAAAAACAAGATTGCAAATATCTGATTAGGAAAAAATTGGGAGAAGAATTTTTCTCATTAGCAACGATTAAGAAAAAAGGAGTAGTAACATATGTCAAGAAAGAATTAGATCCAAAGGAAATTTTTAAAGCCAAGAAGGTAGATATACTGCAACAGAGATAACCATGCATAACAGAAAAATCTTGATTCTGAATATCTATGCACCTAATGGAGCAAAAGAAAAGTTTTTTAAGGACTTAATTGCAGAATTGGACCAAGTTAACTATGAACATTTAATTCTGATGGGTGATTTTAATGGAACTGTAAATAACAAAGTAGACAGACGTTCAAAAAGTAAAGATGACACAATTGGAAAGCTACCTAAAGCTTTTTTTGCAATGGAAAACAGGAAAGTCTGGAAGATGTTTGGAGGAAATGGAATCCTTGAGTTAAAGACTATACTTTTTACTCCAACAGGCATGACTCACACTCAAGGATAGATATGATGTGGATGACGTCAGAATTAACGCTTAAAACAAAAAAGATAGAAATTTTACCAAAGTTTATTTCTGACCACAATCCCTTGTTGTGGACTTCGAGACAGGTAGAAAAACAACGGAGATAGAGATTAAATGAAGAACTCTTGGATAATAATGAAATAACTAATAAAATACAAGATGACACAAAAAATTATTTTCAAATGAATTTACACCAAGAAACCAAGCCACAAGTCGTATGGGATGCATATAAGGCTGTAATGCGTGGAACATTGATATTTTTAAACAATAAAGAGAATAAGAGAAAGAAAGAACAACAGAATAGTATTATTCAAGCAATTGAATCAAAGGAGAAAGAATTAAAGAAAAGACCTGGAAGAAAGAAACTTCAGAGAGAAATACAATTCCTACAAGATCAACTAAAGGCTATTTTGAACCAAGAAATATATTGGAATTTTAAAAAGCTGCAGCAAAAATCTTCTGAAGGTGCAAACAAACCTGGAAAATATTTGGCATGGCAACTAAAAAAAAGAAGAGAAAACAAGATTATAAGTAAAATTGTGACAGATAAAAAAGAAATAATGGACACCAAAGGAATAAAAAGAGAATTCTTTAAATATTATGCTAAACTTTTTCAAAAAGTGACAGTAGACCAAAGTAAAATTTCAGAATATTTACAAACATTGGGAATACCTAAACCACTGAAAAACTTAAAGAAATGTTGAATAGCCCTATTACAATTCAGGAAATACAGAGGGCTATTGAAGATTCTAAATTGGGAAAAGCACCGGGGCCAGATGGCTTTTCGGCTAAATACTATAAAAAAAAAAGGAAAGTCTTTTGCCAGTTTTGGAACTTTTGTTAAATGAAATAAGAGCTACAGCTGAGATACCAGATTCATGGAAAGAGGCAACAATCTCACTGATTCCAAAAGAAGGACAGGATTTATCAGATGTCAAGAATTACAGACCAATCTCTCTACTTAATAATGACTATAAAATTTTTGCGAAAATATTAGCAGAGAGACTGAAAGAATATTTAAAGGAAACGATACAACAAGAACAAGCAGGTTTTTTGCCAAATCACCAAATAAAGGATAATTTACAAACAGTCCTAGATGCAATTGAATACTATGATAAACATTCTGACAAAGAGGTAGGTTTTTTCTTTCTGGATGCAGAAAAAGCCTTTGACAACTTAAACTGGGACTTCATGTTTGCGGTATTGGAGAAATTACAAATTGGAGAATTTTTGCTGAATATGATTAAATCGATATATACGGAACAGAAATCATCTATTATAATTAATGGCAAAAAGACTGATTATTTTAAAGTTCAAAAGGGAACGAGACAAGGTTGCTGTGAGAGTCCTGTTCAAAGTAGTCAAGGATCAGATCTCGGTTGGTTAACCACAGTTCTTTATTGCCTATTCCTACATTAGTACAGCGTCTCGGGGTATTGTCAGAGATGAGACAAATAATACAAGCGGGTCTATTATACCATTCCAAGGAGTTTGAATTACCCATAGGTAGCCAATCCCCAGGAGGGAAAATTGGCGGGCTAAAAGGTGTCTTGACCGTTTGGTTCACACAGGAAAAAAGTGAGGTGTTAAGCAGTAAATTTCCCTTTCCAAACCAGACCCCTCCGTTCACATAACAATTCATGGCTCCAAGGTTCTTTAGCATAGATAAGAGATGAGAGCCTTTCCTCCCCTTGAAGTTACTGCCGGAGCAGCTGGAATGCGGAGGCAGGGATGAGAGGCCTCCTTGTTCTCACCCTAGGGGTTGTCACCCTCCCGACCAAGAAAGGAGAAAATACAGGTCCAATACATAAAGAAATAACAGAATACATAGTGTGCATGCAAGATTACATTGACAGAATTAACTGATTCTGACACCCTGCCCTCCCCATGATTCCCTTCACCTAGCTTTTTCAGGGAACATTTTATGGAACAGTTTGGTTAACTTGGGGGCATGAACATGTTCAGAACGAATCCATTCATTGTGTTCCGGGCCAAAATCTAACCATCTAACTAAATAATACAAATGGCCCCTCTTTGTCTTGGAATCCAGGATTTCAGTTATCTCGTAGTGTGGACTCCCCTCCTTCATCAGTGGAGGAGGAACTGGAGGAACTGGATGCCATGCATTCGGCCCAGGATCTTTCTTCAGCAAGCTGAAATGAAACACAGGATGTATAGAACTTAGTGATTTAGGCAGGTCGAGTTCAAAGGAGACATCAGAGATTTTTCGTAGCACTTTAAAAGGTCCAACATATTTCCATCCTAATTTTCTGCTGGGCTGCAGCCCGTGGATATTTTTGGTAGAGAGATAAACTGAGTCCCCGGGTTGAAGGTCCCATCCCGGTGCTCGGCCACGATCAGCATATTTTTTATAGTCCTCCTTGGCATGGTCCAAGGCTTTACCAATCAACGGCCAGGAGTCCTGGAGACTGGACCACCAGTTTTTAAAGTCTGAGGGGGGAGCCTGGGGGTCTTCCTTGAGGGTGGGGAGTGGTTTACCTTCAAAGCCTCCCACTGCCATGAAAGGTGAGACCCCAGTGGAAGAATGCACTGCATTGTTGTAGCTATATTCTGCAAAGGGTAATAATTCCACCCAGTTATCTTGGTGGTAGTTGGTGTAGCACCTTAAGAACTGCTCCAGAATTTGATTAGTTCGCTCGGATTGGCCATCGGTTTCTGGATGGTAACCCGAGCTCAAGGCAGGTTCTATGTCCATTAGTTTCAAAAGCTCCCGCCAGAAGGTGGCAACGAATTGACTTCCGCGATCGGATACCACCCTTCTCGGAAAAGCATGTAATTTTATCACCTGGTTAAAGAAGGCTTTAGCCATCCCTTTGGCGGTGGGTAACTGTTTGAAGGGAGTGAAATGGGCTTGTTTGGAAAACGTGTCTACCACTACCCAGATCACTGTTTTTCCTTTTGAGGGGGGCAAATTGGTAATGAAGTCCATGGCTATGTCTTCCCAGGGCCTGGAAGCCGTGGGTAGGGGGTGTAACAATCCCGGGACTTTGCCTCCCCGTTTTTTACACATTAAGCAGGTTTGACATGCCGAGACGAAATCCGAGACGTCTCGACGCATGCGCAGCCACCAGAATTGACGTTGGATCAGGTTAAGAGTTTTTAGGAATCCAAAGTGCCCGGCGAGCTTGGAAGAGTGACAATTTAGCAGGATTTCTTTGCGTTTGGTTTTCGGCACCACTAATTTGTCCCCACGGAGCCAACAATTGTCCTCTCTTTTTTCGCACTCTCCCATTGCTTCCAATTCCTCTATTTCCTCAGGGGCATATTCCCCCCCCCATTGACAGTCCCCAGTGGTGAGCTCAGTTTTCTTTGCTTTGCTCCTGGTGACAACCGCTCCTCCCAGCTGCTGGGGGGAGAACATGGAATCGAATACCTCCTCTTTCAGACTCTCGTGTTGGGGCAATCTGGACAACGCGTCTGCCAGGGAATTAGCCTTCCCAGGAAAATGCTTTAACACAAAGTTAAATTTTGAGAAGAAGTCCGCCCAGCGCAGTTGTTTGGCGTTGAGGGACCGCTGTGTGCGCAAAGCTTCTAAGTTCTTATGATCCGTCCATATTTCGAACGGAGTCTGCGCCCCTTCTAACCAGTGGCGCCAGGTAGTGAGCGCCAATCTAATGGCCGCAGCTTCCTTGTCCCACACTGACCAATTCCTCTCTGTTTCATTAAACTTCTTTGAGATGTACGCTAAGGGGTGCAGTTTCCCTTCCGAGTCCCTTTGTAGGATGGCCCCCCCCATTGCTACATCCGAGGCATCAACATGGATTATAAAGTCTTTAGTCTCATCTGGGTGCGCCAAAATGGGCTCTGAGGTAAAAAGAGTTTTTAAAGCCTCAAATGCCTTCTGACACTCCCCGTTCCACGCCAGTTTCTCTCCCGGCTTTCCCGCCTCGGGACCCCTCCCCTTGGTTTTCAACAAGTCCGTTAAGGGAAGGGTGACTTTGGCAAAGTCCTTGATGAAAGTTCGATAGAAGTTACAAAATCCTAACAGGCTCTGCAGCTGCTTTCTCGTTCGCGGAGCCTCCCATTGCACCACCGCTTCCACTTTCCCCGGGTCCATTTCCAACCCCTTCTGAGAAATGCGGTAGCCCAGGAAGTCCACAGACTCGCGGTGAAACTCGCACTTAGACAGTTTCACAAACAGCTGGTTTTTTAGTAATGTTGACAGTACGTCTCTGACCAAAGTCACATGTTCGTTCTTATCAGTGGAATAGATCAAGATATCATCTATGTAACATAACACGCCCTTAAATAGGTGCTTGTGCAACACTTCGTTGATTAAACTCATAAAGACCCCGGGCGCGCCACTTAAGCCGAACGGCATCACGAGGTATTCAAACTGCCCCAGGGGGGTGTTAAAAGCAGTCTTGGGTTCATCCCCCTCCCTTATGCGCACCCTGAAGTAGGCATCTCGCAGATCCAACTTGGTGAAAATCTTCCCCTTGGCCGCCTCCGCCAAAAGGTCTTTTATTAACGGGAGGGGGTAAGCATTAGAGGTGGAGACTGCGTTTAGCCCCCGATAATCCGTGCACAATCGCAAGCCGCCATCCTTTTTCTTTCGGAACAGCACGGGCGCCGCAAAAGGGGACTTGGCGGGGCGGATAAACCCCCTGGCCAGATTTTTGTCCAAGAACTTCCGCAGCTCTTCCCGTTCCGCCGGGCTCATGGAATACAATTTGCCCTTTGGGAGTTTCTCACCCGGGAGGAGCTCTATGGCACAGTCCGACAACCGGTGGGGGGGCAACTCGTCCGCCTCGGTCTCACTGAACACTTCCAGCAAGTCTCTATACTCCTTAGGCACCATGGCTGGGACGAGAGCGAGGGCGGCCGCAGGAGACGGCGGGCTGGGGGGCCCGGGACCCCATCCTGGGTCCCAGCGGTGGCTCTGGCAGCGTTCGTCTACCCACGAAATCTTCCCCTCGCTCCATTTTATGTAGGGATCGTGCGCCCCGAGCCAAGGGCTACCCAACACCATAGGGAATTGGGCATTAGGGGTTATGACGAAAGCTCTCTTCTCCCAGTGGTTCCCCGTTCCCAAAATTAAGTTCTCAGTCTCTGCTATGCACTCCTCCTTCATTTCGGACCCATCCATCTGGGTAAATTTCAGGGGTTCCGCTAACGGGGTGACTTTGGGTCCCAGCCCCTCCACTACTAGGGGGCTGATTAGGTCTCGCGCGCACCCAGAGTCAATTAAAGCGCGGACCCTCATGTGGGTGCCTGATCCTGGGGTCACCACCGTTACTACCATATATAACAAGGGGCCGGGGATGCTCACCGGAGATGGCGCTTCGTTGTGGGGGACCTGCAGCTCTGCGCCGCTCACTGCAGGCCGTTGGAGTTTCCCGACATCTGGGTTTCCATCAGCTCCAGCTCTCCCTGCTCACTCGTTGCCCCTTCCAGCTGCAAAGCCCGGGGTTTCATGGGGGTCTTCCCCCGAGTCGGGGTGCTCGCAGGTCCTGGGGTTGAGGTCTTCGGGCCCTTCCCCCCTCCTCTTGGACACGCTGAGGCGAAGTGGCCACTTTCCCCGCACTTCATACACAACCCTTGTCGGAACCTCGAGTCGCGGACGTCTTGTACATTGGATCGGGGCTTCGCTCGTGGGCCCGCTCTGATAGCGGCGGTTGTGGATGCTCCCATCTTGATTAGGGCGAAGCGTTCTTCCATGTCGGTGGCCGCCCTCATCCAGGTAGTCAGCGTGCCCGGACGGCCTCCCAGCAGCACGGTCTCGTAGATTTCCGGGTTTAGACCCTCCCAATACTTCTCCATGAAGAGTTCCTCCGGCCATCCGTGGATTTTGGCAGCGATGCGCCGGAACTTTTCAGTGTATTCTCTCACTGACGATCTTCCCTGGAACAGCTTTCTCAGTTGATTTCTGGCTTTTTCCTCACCCAGCGGGTCTTCGAACTGGTGCCGAAGAGCCCACATGAAGTTGTTCAGGGAACGCAGCTCAGGGCCAGGGTTGTCGTGCAGGCTCACATACCAATCGCTGGCGGTGTCTTTCAGTTTGGATCCGATGTAGCCTATGCGATCCTTCTCGGTAGGATACAGGTGGCCCCAACTGTCCAGGAATCTCCCGATCTCGAGTGTGAAGAAACGTAGCTTCTCGGGGTCCCCATCGAAAGTAGTCGTCAGCGGGTCGGAAGGGGGTGGGCGAGCGGCCGGCGCGGCCGGGACTGGGGCCGGTGCGGGAACGGGCCCCGGGACTGGAGCCGGGACGACCGGCGGAGCTGGCTGCGCCGGTATAGCGGGCGCCTGCGGCTGAGCCGGAACCCCTCCGGGTGCTGGCTGCTGTTGTGGGGCTCCGACTCCTTGACCGAGGAGGGCGCCTTGCATCGCCACCATAGCGTCTCGAAATTGGTGCTGGAGATCGAGGGCCAACTCGCGGAGCTCAGAGGTGAGTTGCAGCCGCAGGTCTCCCATCATCTGATCCAGCGGGACCGTCTGCTCCTCTCGATACGGATCGGGCCCATACAAATCCAGTGTCTCCTCTTCGGGAGGCTGGCGACGCGGTCCTCCACGGCGGACCGGCTCGCGGTCGTCTCCTAGGTAGCTCGGTCTCCCTCGATCGAGCTGGTCGCCGGTGAGCGGAACTCTCACCCCTTTCCTGTCGTGCACCCACGAAGTCACGGATCGGCCCCCGAAGTGGCTCCAAGTGTACTGGGGGGTCACGCTCTGATGGGTAATCGGGCGGCGCGGGATGTAGTAAGCCCCCTGGCTCGTGGTCACCGGCACCTCGGGACCTCCTCCGCCGCCGCCACCCCCGTTCCCCGGATCCGCCGGGGTAGCCGGGGCCTCCTCTGGAGTGGTAGGTTTGAGGGGGACGAGATCGTCTTCTGACATGGTCAGGAACGATTGAATCCCAATCAAGGATCTCTGACAATCTGTGAGAGTCCTGTTCAAAGTAGTCAAGGATCAGATCTCGGTTGGTTAACCACAGTTCTTTATTGCCTATTCCTACATTAGTACAGCGTCTCGGGGTATTGTCAGAGATGAGACAAATAATACAAGCGGGTCTATTATACCATTCCAAGGAGTTTGAATTACCCATAGGTAGCCAATCCCCAGGAGGGAAAATTGGCGGGCTAAAAGGTGTCTTGACCGTTTAGTTCACACAGGAAAAAAGTGAGGTGTTAAGCAGTAAATTTCCCTTTCCAAACCAGACCCCTCCGTTCACATAACAATTCATGGCTCCAAGGTTCTTTAGCATAGATAAGAGATGAGAGCCTTTCCTCCCCTTGAAGTTACTGCCGGAGCAGCTGGAATGCGGAGGCAGGGATGAGAGGCCTCCTTGTTCTCACCCTAGGGGTTGTCACCCTCCCGACCAAGAAAGGAGAAAATACAGGTCCAATACATAAAGAAATAACAGAATACATAGTGTGCATGCAAGATTACATTGACAGAATTAACTGATTCTGACAGTTGCCCACTTTCACCATTGTTATTTATTTGGAATGTAAAAGACGACAAGGAAATTAAAGGTCTGTCAACTAAAGGATTTTCTTTCAAGTATAGAGCGTTTGCTGATGATGTGATGTTCATAACTGAGGAACCTATGACTACTTTACCACTTTTATTGCAAAAAATTAAAGACTTTGGAGATCTTGCAGGTTTTTATGTTAATAGAAGGAAATCAAAAGTGATGTGTAAGAATATGTCAAGCAAAAAGCAGTTGGAATTACAAAATTTAATAGACTGTGAGGTGGTGAAAAAGACTAAATATTTAGGTATTGACTTAACTATGAAAAACATTGACCTCTTTAAAAATAATTATGAGAAGTTATGGACACAATTTCACACGACATTAATAAATGGAATACTCTAAACTTATCACTACTGGGTAGAGTTGCTACAGTCAAAATGAACATTTTGCCAAGACTAATGTTTCTATTACAAACAATACCAATCGTGAAAGACTTTAAAGCCTTTAAAACATGGCAAAGAGAACTTTCAAAATTTGTCTGGGCAGGAGAAAAACCAAGAATAAAAATGAAAATAATGTGTGATGCAAAGGAAAGAGGAGGTTTTCAACTGCCAAATTTAAAGCTATACCATGATGCAGTCTATTTGACGTGGCTAGAATCATGGATCTCTTTAAAAGACAGAAAACTATTAGCACTTGAAGGACATGATTGTTGATTTGGTTGGCATGCGTACTTGTACTATAATAAAACGAAGATGGACAATATGTTTAAGCATCACTATGTGAGGAGAACTTTAATAGATACATGGTTTAGATACAAGAATTTTTTCCAAGCAGAAACGCCTCTGTGGATTGTACCAGCAGAAGTAATAAAACCTTTTTTGAGCTTTAAAGGACAAGACTGGTTGAAGTACAGAGACCTGCTAAAAATTGAAAATAATGAGTTTGTATTGAAAGAAGAGAATCAGATGGATTTTAAATATAGTTGGCTGAGGTATAGACAGATTTATGATCTATTTAAGACAGATAAAAAATGTGGGGGTTTCAGAAAGAAAATTAATGAGATTGAACAGGTATGGGAGGAAGGTGGGGAAAAACTGATTTCAAAAATGTATAAAATTTTGCTGAAATGGTATAATGCAGATGAACTTGTAAAAGAACAAATGATAAAATGGGCAATCAGTATGAACAAAGAAATACAGGTTGCTTACCTGTAATTGGAGATCTTCGAGTGGTCATCTGTGAATTCACACCTCTGGGATTAAGTGCGCCTGCGCTGATCCCGATCGGTAATCTTCAAAGCCTAATGGATTTTCGCGCCAGCTCCCCGGTCACGTGCACGTCCCACTGCGCATGACCCGGGGAGGGGCACGAGGATCCCGCCAGTTCCTTCTGAACGCTGCTAACAGCCCCCAAGAAAAAAATGAGGGAGACTGAAAGCAGAGGGGAAGGAGGGCGGGTGGTGTGAATGCACAGATGACCACTCGAAGATCTCCAATTACAGGTAAGCAACCTGTATATCTTCTTCGTGGTCTCTGCATCACGCCTCTGGGAGAATAGCGAGCAATAAACACACCACGTACCTGGCGGTGGGTGCTGGAGGTCTCACATCTGAGCTGCTTGCAGAACTGCACGGCCCACCACAGTACGTTGATGGACACGGACATCTAGGGCGTAGTGTTTCACAAACATGTGAGGAGACGCCCAAGTCGCAGCATTGCAGATGTCTCCCAGGGGAATGCCCTTGAGGAATGCCGTGGAAGCAGCCACGGCTCGAGTGGAGTGTGCCCGGAGGGATGCCGGCAATGGCCTCTTGGCCAGGAGGTAGGCGAGTTTTATCGTCTCTACTATCCACTTTGAGAGTCTTTGAGACGATAGTTTCTGTCCCTGCCTGGGCAAGGCATAGGAGACGAAGAGAGTCGGAGACTTGCGAAATGGTTTTGTCCGGTGCAAGTAAAAAGAAAGAGCTCTCTTAACGTCAAGAGTGTGTAAACTGCGTTGTGTCGGGTCCTGGGGATCAGGAAAAAACACAGGTAACGTAATGTCCACTCCTATGTGAAAGTCTGAGACTATTTTGGGCAGGAAGGTGACATCGGGAGCCAGGGTAACGGCATCATGGTGGAAAGTGAGGTACGGTGGGTCGCAATGAAGCGGCGAGAGCTCACTCACACGCCGAGCGGACGTGATGGCTACCAAAAACGCAACCTTCCACGAAAGGAGTTGAAGGCTGCAGGAAGCCATGGGTTCAAAGGGTTTGCCCATTAACTTGGTAAGGACCAGGGGTAGGTCCCATGCCGGGACCGGTGTCCGTACTGGTGGGTAGAGGCGACGCATTCCCTTGAGGAATTGTTTTGTGGTTGGGTGGGAAAACACTGAGTAGCCTTCAATCTCAGGATGGTTGACTGAGATGGCTGACAGGTAGACCCGGATAGATGAATGGCACAGTCCTCTATCCGAGCAGGACAAAAGAAAACCAAAAACGTCATTAAGGGTAGCGGGGATGGAAGGTCGCCCTACAAAGGCCAGAAAGGCTAGAAATTTAGTCCATTTTGCCACATATGAACGACGTGTGGATAGTTTGCGTGAGTTCAAGAGGACTTGTGCAATGCGCGAGTCTATTCCTGAGGTTGAATCAGCCAAGCTGTCAGTTTCAGTTTGGGCACGTCGTGGTGAAGCACCTGGCCCCCGTACATCCAGAGCAGATCTGGGTCCGTCGGGAGGTGGAGATATACTCCGAGGGAGAGACGGAGGAGTGTGGAGAACCAAGGTTGCCGCGGATGAGAATCGCCCATGGTCGCTCTGACATCAGCTTGTGTACCACTCGTGGTATCAGGGGGATCGGGGGGAAAAGATACAGCTGTCTCCCCGTCCACTGGAGAAGGAGGCCATCCCCGAGGGAGGTCGGATCCGCGCCGGCTCTGGAACAGAAGAGATGGCACTTCCTGTTCTCCCGAGAGGCGAACACGTCCACGGATGGGTGCCCCCAGCGATCGAAGATCGGGGTCAGGTAGAGGGGGTTTAATTCCCACTCGTGTAGGGATGCTCCTCCCCTGCTCAGGAAGTCTGCTTGGGCGTTGAGCAGCCCGGGGAGGTGAGTTGCTACGAGGTGAATGCCGAGGGACTGACACTCGTCCCAAAGCTCGATAGCTAAGCGGCAGAGTCCACGGGAGACCGTCCCACCCTGACAGTTGATATAATACATGGTGGTCGTGTTGTCCGTTAGGACAGCCACCGTCTTTCCCGACAGGGATTGGTGGAAAGATCTCACCGCATAGAGAACTGCCAGCAGTTCCAAGAAATTGATATGGTTGTGGGCCACAGCAGGATCCCACTTGCCGCCCACACCGACACCATCCAAGTGAGCTCCCCAGCCCCATAGGGAGGCATCTGTGGTGATGGTCACCGAGGGAGGCGAGAGCTGGAAGGGTGCACCCAACTGTAAGTTCTGGGGCGCAAGCCACCAAGTCAGGGTTTCCAGGACTTGATCTGAGAGCCGGAAATGTTTGGAGAGGGAGTGAATACTGGGATGGAAGCATCTCAGGAACCAAAGTTGCAATGGTCTCATCCGCAACTTGGCGAACGGGATCACCACCGTGGTTGCGGCCATCAGGCCTAATAGGCAGAGTATTTGTCTGGCTGTGGCCTCCTTGTCCTCCCGGATGGATTGGAGGAGGGAGAGTATGTCCGTTGCCCTGTTGGGGGGCAGAAAAGCCCTGCACTGCAGGGAGTCCAGAATGGCTCCGATAAACTGCACTTGTCAGGAGAGAGTGAGCATGGACTTTTTGAGATTTATTGTCAACCCTAGTGAGTCTAGGGTGTGGAGGGTTACTGAGATGTGGTTCTGTAAAGTTGTTGCGGAGGGCGCAACCAGGAGCCAGTCGTCCAGATACGGGTAAAGGTGGACACTCTGAAGCCGGAGATGGGCCGCCACTACTGCCATGAGTTTCGTGAAAACACGAGGAGCCGTAGAAAGGCCAAAAGGTAGAGCCTTGTATTGGAAGTGACGCGGACTGACCACGAAGCGTAGGAACGGTCTGTGTGAAGGATGAATTGTCACATGGAAATATGTGTCCTTTAAGTCCAGCGTCACCATCCACACGTTGGCTTCTAGCAGTGGTAGGATGGTCTGGAGGGTGGTCATGCGGAACTTCTTGCAGATGATGAACGCATTGAGGTTCCGAAGATCCAGTATGGGACAGAGTCCGCCATCCTTTTTTGGTACCGTGAAGTAGCGAGAGTAAAAACCCTGCTGGAGGTGGTCTACGGGTACCGGCTCTATGGCATCCTTGGACAGGAGGGCTTCGACTTCTGATGACAGGGTGTCGGAGGGAGGGGTGACTACGAAGTAAGAGTCCTGCGGTATCTGGAAGAATTCTATCCGGTAGCCCTCTGCTACGACAGAGAGGGCCCATTTGTCTGATGTTATGAGTTGCCATGCGGGTAGGAAGGGTGACAGACGGGTGGGAGGACCGGAGTGGATGCGGGAGTCAAAGACCCTGCTTGTTCGGTTTAGGAGGTTTGGACTTGGAAGCGGAAGCGGTTGGAAAATGTGGCTTATGGCCATAAGGTTTCTGCTGATAAGCAGAGGAAGAAGGTCTTTGCCATTGGGGTTCAGTGGGAGATCGCTGTGGCTGCTTCTTAGACCAGGATCTTTGCCAGGTTTTCTGTTTCTGCTGTCTCGGTTGGGAAACGCCCAGGTTACGAGATGTTTTTATGCTCTTGTCCAGGTCGTGGAGAACTGTGTCCATTGTGGAACTGAACAGGCCTTCGCCCTCAAAAGGAAGGTCTTCCACCAAGGATTTAGTGTCGTGGGGAAGAGAAGTCGACCTCAACCAGGCATGGCGTCTAAGGGCAACTACTGAAGTGAGCGTCTTGGAAGTGACATCTGCAGAATGCTTGGATGCGTTGAGCTGGTGTTTTGCCAAGACCATGCCTTCCTTCTGGATCTTCCTGGCTAAACGCTGTTTGTCCTCAGGAAGATGGGCCAGAAGTGGTGTCATCTGCTCCCATAGGGAGTATTGATACCTGCTCATACAGGCTGTATAGTTTGCAGTTTTTGTACCCAATGCACCTGCCAAATAAAAACGTCTCCCAAAGGAGTCCAGTTTCCGTCCCTCTTTGTCAAGGGGGGAGGAATGTCCGCTACGGCCTCTAGCAGAGGGGGTCACAACAACTGAGTTGGGTTTGGGGTGTATGAATAAAAATTCTGCTCCGGGTTCTTGGAGCCTGTACATATGATCCAGTCTCTTACTAGAGATTGGAGTTGAGGAAGGGTGCCCCCAAGATTCTTTAGCGGTGTTCATGAGCACCGAGATAAGCGGTAAGGCTACTGCGGTAGATGTACCCATCTGCACAATGTCGAAGATGGCATCAGTAGTGGTAGGGGTTGGTTGAACTGTAGCTAGGGCCAAGGAGTGAGCCATTCTTTTGATGAGCTCCCCGTATGATTTTACATCCTCGGAAGGGGAAATTGGTAGGTTGTCGGCAACGTTGGGGGATGGCGACGGGTGGGTGGGTGATTCATCTTCGGAAGTGGAAGACGCGGAGGAGTCCAGTATCAACCGTTCGGAGTGTTCAGAAGGAGACATAGGAGTCAACGGGTCCGGTTGAAAAGGAGGGAGATCGACATTGGGCGGAGTTTGTGTCGGTATCGACATCGGTTTTGGCATCGGTGGCGGAGTTGGTCTCAGAGCCGGAGGATCCCGGCTTCGGGAGACTCTGGATGACGTCGATTGGCAATCCCATTCCGACGGATACGACTGCGGTGGTGGTGGGTAGGAGGAACCGTACAGGTATCGCCATTGTCGAACGTCCCACGGCACCGAGGAGGAGGGGAAACGCCAGTCTCGATCACTTCTCGGCGTCGGTAACGGATCGGGCCCGGTCTCGGGGCTACTTCGAGGGATCTGGGTCAGCTCGATGTCGGGTTCCGAATCCGTCAACTGAATGGGTCGTGGCATCGGGGAGGCGGAACTACCCCGGGATCGCTCACACCCTGGTGGGTCAAGCTGTGGGGACCCGAGCTGGGTCACGTCAGACGCGGGATGCGTCGACGGAGCACTAGAAGCTTTCTTGTGCTTTAGCTTGCCCTTTTCCTCCTTGCCCTCTCTGCGTTTCTTTGCAGGAGTGTGCGGCAGAGGGAGGGGTCGTTTCAGTGCCGATTTCTCAGTACCGGTGGTGCTCCTTACCGGAGACGACGTCGGGCCCATCGGAGCCGATGGTGATGCTCCCGAAGCGTCGGCTGCAGACATCTTCGGGGATAACGCTGCTTCCAAGAGTTCTACTCTCAACCTGGCTGCTCGGTTCTTGCGGGTTTGTTTGGAGAAGGCAGCGCAGCTCGAACACGAGTCCACGCGGTGTGACTCGCCCAAGCACAGAAGGTAGTGCTTGTCCGGGGGCGCTATCTTACTCCCACAGTTAAGACAGCATTTAAAGAAGCCCTACCACTGGGCCATAGGCCGAGTGGGGAGTAGACGAGGGAAATTCCAAAAGCGAGTCCAAAAAACAGTCTGTAGGTCGAAAAAGGAAAGAAATCAGTCCGAAAGGCTTTTCCAACTGGAAAACGAAAGTTAGCTACCAACCGAAGCGGAGAGGGGATCCTCATGTCGTGGCGGTCAGAAGAGAACTGGCGGGATCCTCATGCCCCTCCCCGGGTCATGCGCAGTGGGACGTGCACGTGACTGGGGAGCTGGCGTGAAAATCCGTTAGGCTTTGAAGATTACCGATCGGCGCAGGCGCACTTAATCCCAGAGGAGTGATGCACAGAGACCACGAAGAAGATATAGCTATGTCATCTTGGGAATATTTGTGGAAAAATGCTATGAATATTTCTACTTGTTATAATCTAAAAGAAAATTGTTTTAAAATGTTGTATAGATGGTATATGACTCCGAAAAAAATAGCAAACATTGATCAACAGCTGTCTAATAAGTGTTGGAAATGTAAACAAAAAGAAGGTTCTTTCTACCATATGTGGTGGACTTGTGATAAAGCCAAAGTCTTTTGGTATATGATTCATGCTGAAATGGAAAATTTTTTGAAATGTACTTTTAAAAAGCTGCCTGAAATGTTATTGCTTGGTCTTAAGCGAGAGGAAGTTAATGTAACTAAAAGGACATTAATATGGTATATGGTGACCACAGCGAGAATGGTCTATGCTCAGAACTGGAAATGTGAAAAAAAACCCAGACATATGGGAATGGTTGAGAAAATTGCTATTTATGGCAGAAATGGACAAATGGACAAGAAAACTGAATAATCAAGACTCAGAAAGATTTCTAGAAGAATGGAAAGACCTGAAAGAATATCTAGAACAACATTGGGATATGAAAAATAATATTTTTACATTGACTAATTATTGATTTTTGATGTTTAAAAGAAGAAACAATTATTTTTAAGAGAAATATACTGAACGATTGAAATAAGAATAGAAACCAGAGTACATATTACAGATATCTAGATAATACTTTTAATTGTTTAAAAATTACCTTTCTTTTTTTAATGTTGTGACCAAATTTGTTACCTGTAAGAGCCAATAATTTTAAATCTTTATAATTGCTATTATATATATAACGGGGGGGGGGGGCGCGATATTCGCGGGGGGGAGAAGCTGACAGCTGCTCCTCCTTCCTCCGCCCTTTCCCCCTTCCTCTGCCCTCTCCCCCCCGAGACTCCGGGCGGGCCTCGGCGGCTCTCGCTGGGCCCACCGCTTGCCCCCTCCCCCCCCAGAGACTCCCGGTGAGCCTCTTCCCCCTCCTCTGGCCCCGCGTGCCAAGCCTCTACCCCGTCCCCGCCGTCCACTGAGGCTTCCCCCTCCTCTCCCTGCTTTCAAAACGGCGGCGGGGGCATAGAGACCTGCCGCCCGCCGAGGCTCTTCCCTCCCTCCCCCCTGCAAATGGCAGCGGCGAGTCCTCGTCACGCCGCTTCCCACCCCCTCCCCTACAGCAGCCACAGCACGCGCAGAGAACGCTTTAACTTTTCGGGGGATTTAAAGATCCCCCGAAAAGCTTTTTACACATTTAGGATTTTTCTGCACATGGGGGGAGTTCCCCCCCGTGTGTTGAAACCCCACCCCACCCCCAAGTGCCCCCCGCGTGGATTTAAGTATCCGCACACGGGGGGCACTTGGGAATTAGATATAGAGATGGTATAGGTGAGGCGGGAAGACACAAAAGTTCTTGAATTGTAATCGGAATACATAGCTATATAGAAAAATAGATAGTGATGATAATATTTTAAAAGTAACTATGTAAAGTTTTGTAATTGGAAAAATAATAAAATTTGTTTTTGTTTTTGTTTTTAAAAAAAGAAGGTTCCCAGAATCCAGGTGTGTCCTGCAGATCTCCTTGAATTACAGCTAATCTCTAGATGATGAAACATTTCTCCCCTGGAGAAAATGGCTGCCAAATCCCCATCCAGGAGGAGATAATGGCCTCCATTGTGGGCCTAGGGATCGCCTGTTGTCACAGCACATCTCCAGACTACAGAGATCAGTTCCCCTGTTGAAACTTGAGGCTTACTATCCAAATCTATGGGTGCTTCCCTACCTGGATGTGTGAACGCTACACCCATATCCCCTGCCGGCAGCCAGTGGGGACCTGGCAGCCTCTTGTGAAAATTGTGTCTTTATTCCCACAAGAAACCAAACACTCTACAGGCATCCACAACAAAGACTACTGGATTTTTCAAACATGCAGCTGGCAAACCTAGGTGGCTGCTGGGAGAGATTACCTCATTCCTCAGAGGGACAAGGCTGGAGAATGTGTAGGAGGTTCCTTTGTGACCTGCGGGTGGAAAGGTCCACAATTGCACATGGACCCATGTGTATACACTCACCACATGTGCTGCTTGCACTACTTGGCGTATCTTCCTGGGGGTCGAGGGGCATGAGATCCAGTGTGACCTCTGTTTGCGAGGGAGGGATGCACTCCTGGGTAGGCCTGAATGCTGTTCTTTCCACAAAGCTGTGTGACAGCCTCCTCCCAGTCACACTGGCTATGCCCTGGAAGATCCTGCTGAGCTCCTCAATGTATGGGCAGGTCTGCCGGGAGCTGCCTGATCTCTCGTTGTTGGCAACAACTTTCTTGTATGCCAGGCACAGAGCCTTTGCCTTTCTGCGGTACTCCTCAGCAGTCCTCCTGAATCCCTTTGCCACCATTCCCTCTGAGATTCTGGAGAACACATGCATGTTCCTGCTGGACACACCCAATTCCTCCTGGACCTGCTGTTCACCCCACAGAGCTTAAAGCTCCAGGGTCTCAGCCCTGTGCCAGGAGATGCCTCTAGCAGCAGCAGCCATCATACCCACTCCCAAGTTTCAGTTTCCCAACCAAAGCATGGCCTAAGGAGATTGTGTGAAATGAGTTCCGGCACAGGTCACGTGATTCCTAGGTACTACTTCCAGCACAATCAAGGCACCCCTTTCGTTATGACACTTCGCAGTAAAATCTTCACCGAAAAATTAGCTTACCGTGAACACCAGATTATGTAGACTATTGAACAAGTGGCCATTTAATGATATGTTCTTTAAATGTTGGTATGTATGGGCACTCATGTGCTTCTCGGCAAAAAAAAAAAAAAGGCAGACAAAAAGCGGAAGCCGGAGGCTTCCACGGGGGGAAGGGGGGGGGGTTAATCGGAAGCGGCTCGGAGACGGCTGCACGCTCACACTAGGAAAAGGCAGCTTGAGCTGGAAGAAGATGGCTGAGACCACCTAAGCACCTGGTCTCAAAAAACCAACATTTTGAGATGCTATTTGCAACGGTAGGTGATGGTGGGGTAGGTGATGGTGGGGACGGGGGCCATCTGTACCTGTCTGAACACGGCAGATTTGAGCCGGCTCAAAGCATTTCCATATGGCTCAAAACTGCCTGTCTGAATGCACCCACTGTATCAACTGTGGTGGGGAAGTCACAGCGAAGTGACAAAACTTTATCTGCAAAATAGCTCGCAAAAGCTTCACAGCCAATGTCCAATTCCCTAACAATTGGTCTGCTTTGTGGCAGAGCGGTAATGGACTGAATCATTCTAAACAATGGGGCTAGGCGTGAGCCCGCAGACACAATCTCAGCCATATAATACTGTCTCTTAATGGCTCTAACTGCCACCTCATAGGATCTCATAAACGTCCTATAAGAGCCAGTTTGGTGTAGTGGTTAAGTGTGTGGACTCTAATCTGGGAGAACCGGGTTTGATTCCCTACTCCTCCACATGTACCTGCTGGATGACCTTGGGCAAGCCATAGTTCTGGCACAGCTTGAAAAAGAGCAGTTTCTATCAGAGCTCTCTCAGCCCCACCTACCTCCTAGGGCGTCTGTTGTGGGGAGGGGAAGGGAAAGGAGTTTGTAAGCCGCTCTGAGACTCCTCTGGGTAGTGAAGGGTGGGGTATAAATCCAGTCATCATCTTCTTCTCCTCCTCCTCTTCTTGTAGTTTCATCAGGAGCACGGTACCACTGTCTCTCTAGCCATCTTAACCCCTGCTTCATCAGTTGCAACTCTTGGGTAAACCATGGTGTGAGCCTAGACTGGAGGTGCAGAGGGTGTCAGGGAGCGAACTTGTTGATGGCTGTCGAGAGTTGGCCATGCCAGTCCTCTACAAGCTCATCCAATGAGCCGCCAGGGTGCTTTGGATCCTGCAGAGCCATCTGAAGCTGAACCAGATCTGTTTGTCTCTACAGGTGAGCCAAAATAGGCTTGCTGCCCAAACAGGGTTGGAGTGAAATATCCAGATGGGATTTCAAGGCAAAGTGGTCTGACCATGGTACTGCCAGAGCAGTAATTCAGTCCACTGTAACCCCCGCGGCGAAGATTAGATCAAGCATGTGCCTGGTGAGTGAGGGCTGTTACAAATTGAGAGAGTCCCAGGCTGAGGACAGATTGGCAATCTGGAGTGGGAGGAATCTGGAGGCAAAAGCTGCGGGGGGAAAATTCCCCGGGGCTGGCCATTCACACTGGCCAGTGTATTGTGCAAGGCTGCTGTTATGGAGTGTTCAGACTGCTGCGGAGCGGCCCCGGGTGGGCCAGCCTCCGCAGCTTGTGACAGGGCTGTTTTGGCAGTGTGCGTATGTGCACATGTGCGCATGAGTGTCAGTGCCTGACATGAATTCGTTTGTTGTGAAGTCTGTTTAATCTATGCTTTAATACACAAGTATCTAATGAGTTGCTCTTCCTTTCTGTATTACATAATGTCTAAATACACAAATGTCTAATGAGTTGCTTTTCCTTTCTGTAAGCAGTATGAGTTACTATACAAATGCAGAATGAGTTACTATTCATTTGTATAAGTGTTTATCCGTTCCTAATCCTTTTCTATTCTCAGGTCCCTGACCGGGAGTTAGCAACCATTAACCAGCCCGCCCCGAAGGAATGCGGAGTCTCTCTCCCTCTCGCTCACCCCCCCCCCCCACTTTCACTCGGCTTTGCTTTGCCTAATAGCTAACGCACTTGCGCACTGAATGGTCTGACTTCTGGTATGTCTTATCTCCTCTCCTGTGTCCTTGGCCAGGGGAGGAAAGGATTCTCTGTGAACTGTGAGTTTGTTATGTTTGCAGGTTTTGAGAAACTGGTTTTTAGACTCAGCAATAACTGGATAACAACTGTAGTCCATGAGAATGCTTTTGGAGGTTCCTGGGAACTAACGTTCCTGCGCCTTTCGTGGAAACCAGTCGTGCTAGTAATAGCGCGGCAAAACGCAGGACACTGATTGGTGGCATATCTATAAACATGTATAGTATATCAATGAATGTAACCCATAGTATTTCATTACTAACAGAACAAGTGTATGACTCCAGTGATCTTTCTACAAGTAAAGGACTTTTTACTTAAAGACCTGTTGTGGACTATATTCATTGGGACATTCTCACAATGAGTGCATGTGCACTCATGTGCAAATTGCCAAAATGGCACATTCACACAGCCGCCTCTGCTTGAATCCCGCCTTCTTCCAGTTCACACTGCCTGAAAGCGGGAGGCATGTGGAAGACGGTTCCTGGACACTGGTTTCTCCCGGTGTCCTTCTACAGTGAGAGGAAACTGGCTTCAAAGCGCGTAAGTGCAAAAGGGAGCCAAGGGACAGCTGTGGATGTCTGAACGGGCTCCCTTCCCCCGCTTCCCAAGTGGAGCTCTCCCGGGGCAGATTGCCAGTTTGTCCTCGGCCCCAGTGTTGCCATGGATGACACCAGGTCCATTGCCTGAGTAGGGGCCGCGTCATAGTAATGGACACTGAAATCACCCAGGGCTATCAGTCTAGGGCAGAGGTGTCAAACATGTGGCCCGGGGGCCGGATCAGGCCCCTGGAGGACTTCTATCAGGCCCTCAGTGGAACTAGCTGGCTTCTGCTTCTTCTTCCAGTTCTACAGCTGCTGAGTCATTGTAGGTTTGCAGCTTATAGATACGCACCTGAACAACATACTCATGATTGCAACAGCACAGACATTTTGATGTAATAATTCAGAGCAAGAGGTGCCAGTTATCAGACAATGTTAAATAAACAAAATATTGCAAGAGTGCTAATGTTTTAACCATGTTTTTATTTTAAGTTAAAAAAACCACTTTGTGTTTGTGTCCTTTATAAAGTTTATATCTCCACCACCTGGCATTACATTTTATGACACAAATGGCCCAACCCAACAAGGTCTTATTTATGTCATATCTGGCTCTCATAAGAAATGAGTTTGACACCCCTGGTCTAGGGTGTTCCAACGCTCAGCCTGATACGGCCTGTTGTTCCAAGGCTGGACTGTAGGAGACATTATTTGGCTACAATAAGCAGCCCTGGGGAAGGAGGAGGTGACCTGCTCATTGCCTTGAGCTGGGAAATGAATTTAAGTTATTTATGTTATGTGAACCTTTCTATGTCACCTCAAGGCAGTTTACAAAGTAAAACATAATAAGAACACAGAATGCCATAAAATTGTTTAAAGTTTAAAACCCAGCATTAAACATCCAGGCAAAACATAAAACAAGTCTAAAAACAACTAGGGAAAGAAGGAGATTATAAACATGATAGTAAAGATCAACCCCTTTGTTAAAAGTCTGGGTAAAAAGAAATTATTTGGCCAGGTCCTAAAAGACAGTAGGGGTAGCCACCAGGTGAGCCTCAAGGAGAAGGGCCAGCAAGGCACCACTACTGAAAAAGCCCGAGCTTGGTCCCCACATCAGCAATTGGGGCACAGAGACCCAGGATTGTGACAGATTTTTTGCAGTACAGGAGGAAGCGGTCCTTCAAGTTCTTATCCACCAACCATTCTTTTCCTATATGCATTTTCCTATTCAAAACCACTGCCCCCAGGTTGGTTTAAGCCAGACAGGAGAAAAAAGGACCCACATAGTTGGGCCCTCAGTGAAATTGATGTCACGGGATGCCCCCTCACGGGGGACCTCTGTTTAGGATCCCTGTACATCTTAGCAGAAAAATGGAGTCTGGATCAAACTGATATCAAAATGACAGTGAGTCATGCTGAGTGCATGCAAGGAAGTGAAGCAATTCCTCCATTAATCATACAAAAACCATATCTGGTCGGAGTCAACCAAAGGGCCTTTTCCCCAAGAACCTAAGGGGTTCCCTTCCTGATAATCTAGCCTTAATAACAACCCAAATTAATCAAGACAATTATCAATGGGCCAGCTCCAGCCATTGTTGGACATGAAGATCCACCTCCCACTCCATGATGTAAAATATTCAGCCATCAATACTTGCCTATCTAAACCCTCAATCTCCTTAAAGGAACACATCTTGATCCCTTCATCTGTAATGCAAAAGAAGAAAAACTCCCCTCCACAATGCAGACAAAAAAACCCTTTTCAAATTAGCTCATCTCCGGAGAGATGGACTTTTCATCACTCCCACATTCCAATGCCAATGCCTTGTCCCTTCTTCAGTCTTAGCAAAAATATATAAAAAGTCATTCCTCAGTCCATCCAGTTTTGGACCCCAGCCTGTTGCCCCAACTGTACAGTGGCTTCTTTACTTTTCCACCCTGTTCTGCTGTGCTTCTCCAGGGCTGCCCAGCTGTCTTCTGGAAGCAGGTTTGTATGTCTTCGATTGCCCCCTTTCATTTTCTCCCTTAGTAGCAGGTAGTTCATTAGAGAAAGGGTTTAAACCATGTTTGTACCTCACACGTGCATTTATTTCCTTTCTGCAGTGCCTCTATTTTTATCTGATTTAACTTGGTTCTCTTTTGGTAATTCAATACATTAATTTTCTTGTTTAAGAAGCTTATTCCCCTTTATTTGTTTTGAGTGTTGGTCTGTATCTTGACCTCCATATACACAGGTTATGGTCTTAGCAATAAATACCCAACACACGTGTTTTCTTTTAACTAGCAGAAGGATGCTTTTGCTTGCTACAGGGGCTGCAAGTGTATTGGTGATTTGGGTAATAAGACTGTCAGGTCCTGGGGGCCCCCAGGGTTAGGTTTGGGGGGTCAGGTGCCTCCAGGTCTTGATTTCTGGCCGGTCAGCAGGCAGCGAGGCCTCAGATGCTTTAGGAGGGGAGTTAGATGCACTCAGGGGCTCTCTCTCTCTCTCTCAGTCTCAACTCTGGCTTTTCCAACTGTCCCTTAGAGTGCTGCGCTCTCTTCCTCCCTGGCCCGTCCAAAACCTCCCCCTTAAATCTGGCCCTGTGGGGTGTAGACCCCCTGAACCTGCCAATCCCCTTCAAAGGAGCTGGGGCTTTCACCCAATTGGGTGTCCCCCTTGAGGCCCCTCCCCTAGCCTGTACCCCTGGTGTGTGGTAGGGCCATTAGGCCACCTGGCCCCACCATCTCCCTCAGCTGCTGTTCTGCTCAGCCCTGGACTGGGTGCACTGGATTCTAGACTCTGTGTGTGGCTCAGCTCTGCCACCCTGCCAGGTCCTGGGCCCTCCCAGCTGGCACACAGCTGGATGTCACTGCATCTGAGAGGTAGGTAGTCAGCCTGGGTGTTGTGAGGCTTGGTGCCTCCTGTGCTTGCCATTTTCCCAGTCTCTGCCATTGTCATCCTGGTCTCTGCTGCTGAAGCCGCCATCCTGCATGCTGCCACCTTGAGCAGGCGACTCTCTCTTGCTGCTGCCGCCACTGCTGTTGACGGGGGTGAGTCTAGGTTCGGGGGTTCCCCTGCAATCACCCCCAGACAAAGACCTAAACCTAAATTAGCATCTAAAATTGAACACTGATTATAGAGTGTCCTATATTTAACGAGCTGAGAGCTAATTTAATCACCCTTTCCTTACAAATACAGAATTGCTTAATATGAGAGCCCAGGTGACATGGCTATTATCAGATACAAACGATCCTGTCACCCTTTCAGTGGCAAATTTTTTAGCTGTGATAATACCAGGGAAAGTTCTTTTTATTTTTATTATTTTTATTCTAATTTCTGCTTAAGGCACAAGCTGTATGAACAGAGATAGGCAGACAGACAGACAGACAGATAGAATTAGCATGTAGAAAGGAGGGTTTGGAGAACAAATAGATGCCCTCCACTACCCAATGCTTCATCTCTAAATAGGGTTGCCAGTCCCGGGTTGTGAAATACCTGGAGATTTTGGGGGTGGAGCCTGAGGAGGGTGGGCTTTGGAGAGGGGACAAACTTCAGTGGGGTACAATGCTATAGAGTCCACCTTCCAAAGTGGCCATTTTCTCCAGGGCAACTGACCTCTGTCACCTGGACATTAATCGTAATCCCAAGCAATCTCCAGCAACCACCTGAAGATTGGAAGCCCTGTCAGTTGTGGGATCCATTGTCAAGTTCAGTTGGAGTTCTGTTTTGTTTTGGAAGAAACTTTCAAAAATATAATGAGCAGCAGAAGGGTGCAGGGGCTGAAGAGGCCAAACAGAGGTGAACTCTTGGCTTGTTGGCCAAGACTGCCAACAGTGTTTGAGAGTTGGGTTTGACCTGACCTGAAAAAAGTGACGTTATTTTTGTTTGTGTTCTCAGCAACCGTATTACTGCTATTATTTCAACTTTACTGATGGGGAACTGAGGCTGAGGCAACAACTTGCCTAAGGCCCTACAATGAGTCCATAGAAGAGAAGAGCTTCTCAGTCAAATCTCTGATATTCAAGGCCAACTCCCTGACCACTTATAGGGACCACATATTATTGACTGAATGTATTTTGTTCACTGAACTGCTTTAGTGTGGAGGTTTGGGGAATATTTACATTGATTCTTTCACCATTTCCATCTTGTGGAAAGGTGCAGGAACTCATGTGATGTCACTGCAAAAAAAGGGGGGACATTTTACTAATTCTGCTCATTCTCAGGTTCATTCTGACCTGAGAATTCCAGCAGCTCTTACAAAGTTAAAGAATTAAATGTAGATCAACTTCTGAAAAGCACATTTCCCTAGAATGCTGCTGCTCTATTGATCTTGAGAACCTGTGGCTTCCAGGATGGGAGGGGGGAAGCAGGAGTGATAATGTAACCTTCTAGAGGATTTCAATGAGAACGTGTCCTGATTGGATTGTCTCCATCACCTGATGCCAGTTGACTTGAGACTATAATTGAGCTAAGAGCCTGAGACTAACTTCGAGATTCTGGTGAACTGAGGCCTGGATTATGATACGCTTATGTTGCAATGGAGGGCTACATAGAGAACGCTCAAGCCACGGCCTTTAACTTTTGGGGACTCTTAAGATTGTGCTATCTAACACAAGGTATAAATGTGTTAGAAAAGTTGGCTTTTCTTGTTTTTCTTTGCTGCAAGGATTATAGAGTGTTGTGTTTCTTATAAACAAAACTATTTCAGAAAATATTTAATAAACATCATAATTTTAATAAAGTTCTGGTTTCTTGTGTACACTAGCCCTGGGAACCCATGGGGTTCAGACTTGGACTTCTTGACATATACAGACACACAATTCTATTTTGATTCCTTTGAAGAGAATTCTAAGTATAGTGGAATTAAAACAAGGAAGGCAGCATAGTGGCTATGAGATGAAACTACAAGTCCCTGGCTCAAATTTCATCTCTCCCATGAATTCACCAAGTACCAGCCTTAGAAAAATCATTCTCTCTTTTTGTTGTGTACTAGTCATGAAACGGTGACTGCCATGCGGTCAGAGCACATGGCCCGATTCTACCTGAGCTTCAGCCAGGGAGAACAATAGACAGTCGGATCCAAAACGACCACCAATAGCCAGCCTAGGTCTTCCGCGGGGGACCTATGAACTACAACTTAAGACTTAAGGCCCTATCAGAACTATGCGCATATGCTAAGCCCCTATCAGGTATTTTGGGTGCGGCCAGAGGTGTGGCTCTGGCCAGCATATAAGCAGGGCCCTGGAGCCCTGGGAGCATGCTTGATCTGACCATCTCCTGAACATGCTGATTCACTTAATAAAGTCTTTGCTATGATCATCCTACAACTCGCCTCCCGACTCCAGTACTTTCCACTGGCGACGAAGGTGGGATCCCGATGAGCGACTCATCAGCCGCGCCGAGCAGTGGAGCTCCGAGCACCGAGCCGCCGGCTCAACAAGCCCCAGAGGACATCGCTCGCAACCTTGCTCCTGCCTCGGCAAACATGGCTGCCGCAGCGGGAAACATCCCTCCATTCGACACCTCCAAGCCCGAGCACTGGAACGCATGGGTCAGGCAGCTCGAGTTCCTCCTGACCGTGCACGGAGTCACCGAGGCCACCCTGAAGAGGGCCTGGCTAATGGGCCACTGCGGCATCGAGACAATGCACATCGCACAGAATATCATAGCACCCCGAGACCTGCTGGACGTCTCCTACGACGACCTCAAGAAGCTGCTCGGGAACTACTTCGCGCCCAAACCATCCATGTTGGCGTTCCGGGTCCAGTTCCTCGAATGGAACCAGCAACTGGGAGAGAATGCCGCCATGTTCCTGGCCGACCTCTGCCGCCTGGCAGTCGGGTGTGAGTTTAAGAATGTGGAGGACAACCTGCTAGGCAGCTTTGTGGCAGGGGTAAGAGAAGCCAAGCTCCGCCGCCAGCTTACCACCACCCCCGAGCCAACCCTCGAGAAGGTGCTGCAGGCTGCCGTCGCGTTCAGGACGACCTACAAGGACAAGCAGGCATCCAAGGTCCACCGCATCGCCTCCTCCGGGTCTGAGACAGATGAGGACGAAGACGTCCACCAGCTACGCCAGCGCAGGCAGAAGGGTGAGTCTCGAGGCCGTGCCCGGCACACCACGGCCGCCGACACCTCCACTTCTTCCAACCCCAGCAGGCTGCCCCCGACGTGCGCTAGCTGCGGGGACCCCCACGAGAGACGCTCCTGCCGTTTCCGAGATGCCATTTGCAGAATGTGCGGGAAGACGGGGCACATCGCCAGGGCCTGCCGCTCCCGGAACGCGCAACAGTCCTCCGCGGCCTCCACCGCCCGCTACGAGGCAGTTGACAGCACCTCTTCGGTGTCAGGATCCTATGATCCTAACAAGGTTTTCACTGTGCTTTCTGTAACTTGCTATCGTTTCTGTAACTTGCTATCGCTTAGCCAAAAGTGTAACCATTGCTATCTCTTTCAAGCTGTCTCCTGTTTCTCCCCCATCGTTTATTGCTCTGAGTTATATGGCTCTTTGAGGGTCTGGTCAGTGTAGCCATTTCATCCGGGAGAGTGGTGACCTCGCATACTTGCACGTCACCAAAGAACAAATGGCCTTTCCTCCCATGCATTCCCTCCTCCTTCATCCCCGGAGGGACAGGACTTTCTTATCGCTGTGTGAAGACCTTGAAAGGCCGCAGTGACTACTTTGTTATGTATATGCCTAGCACATCTGGGGCGCCCAGTTCAGGAGGGGAATTTTTATAACTTTCACACTTCACCTTTCCTGTGGGAAGTAAAACGGCTAAGATCTTTTAACCGCGCTTTTCTACCTTTTTGTGATTGGTTGAATGTCGGGATTCAAACTGTACTGGAGGGTATATTAACACTGACTGCTTTGTATGTGACATCTCTAACAAACATTCGAGAACCTGTCATGCAGTATTAAGAAATAAAGAACTCTGTTTCATCAACAAAGGTCTGATCTTTCGCTGCTAAGTGCAGAAGCCTCACATTCGGCCCCCCAGGTACTCCAACTACGAGAGCCGCTCCCCGCAGTGATCCAGGTCAACCTGCGGATCAGGGGCACTCCCTGTTGCATGGAGGTTGATTCCGGGTCTGCCTACTCCATAGTCTCAGCGGCCACTTTTAAAAAACTGTTTCTGCAGCGGAGCCCCTGGCTGCGCTGGCCAACTGCTCTCGTGCTCCGGGACTTTCAGAAAAACCCGGTCGCCATCAAGGGGCTAGCGCAGGTCCAGGTGCAATACCAGGGCGTATGCAAATCCCTCGACCTACTAGTGGTGGAGCGGGACCTCAACAGTCTGCTGGGGCACGCTTGGTTCAAGCCCTTGGGGGTGGGCATGACGGGGGTTCACAAAGTAGAGTTAGCAGATTACGACTCAGTCTGCGCGGAATTCCCGGCCATTTTTGACAGCACCCTCTGTTCCTACCGGGGTCCTCCAGTCTCCCTGGACCTGGATCCGGCCGTACGCCCGATCCGGGTGCCAGCCCGGTGGCCGGCTTTAGGAATGTGGCCCAAGGTGGAGGCGGAACTAGACAAACTTGTGGCTCAAGGCGTGCTGGAGCCAGTTCCCCATGCAAAATGGGAAACCCCTATAGTGACCCCGTTGAAGTCTAATGGGGAGGTCTGCATCTGCGCGGACTACAAATGTACTCTGAATCGGGCATTACAGGACCACTCGTACCCGGTACCAGTGATCAGCCATGTGCTAGCATCCCTAGCGGGAGCCACGATCTTTGGGAAGCTGGACTTGGCTTAAGCCTATCAACAGCTCCCAGTAGATGAGGCAACCGCGGAAGCTCCAACCATAGCGACACACAAGGGCGCTTTCAAAGTGAAAAGGCTCCAGTTTGGGGTCAGCGTTGCCCCTGGTCTGTTTCAGCAACTAATGGACTCTGTTTTAAAAGGCATTCCAGGGGTGAAGCCATTTTTTGACGATGTCCTCATCGCGGCTCCGGACGTCGCCACCTTCAAGACACGCTTACGAGCCGTTCTGCAGCGTTTCCAGGACGCCGGTCTCAAGGTGCGAAAGGACAAGTGCACCTTGGGAGTACCTTCAGTAACGTTCCTGGGGTTCCACGTGGATGCACAGGGCATCCACCCCACCAAGGAGAAGGTGAAAGCCATCACGGAGGCACCGACCCCGACGACAAAAGCGGAGCTCCAGGCATTCTTCGGCCTCCTCAATTTCTACCACGCGTTCTTGCCACACAAGGCAGCGGTCGCCGAGCCCCTCCATAGGTTACTGGACACAGGGGCGAAATGGGCTTGGGGGCCGCGGCACGACAGGGCTTTCGCAGCAGTTAAGGACTTGTTGGCGTCTAACGCGGTCTTGGCACACTTCGACGAATCTTTGCCGGTGGTCCTTGCATGTGACGCATCTCCATACGGTGTGGGGGCTGTCCTGGGCCATCGTCTGCCAAATGGTAGGGAGGTGCCCGTGGCCTACTACTCCCGGACACTGTCAAAGGCGGAGAGGAATTATGCCCAAATAGACAAGGAGGCTCTGGCAATCGTGGCAGGGGTAAAAAAATTCCACGATTACCTCTACAGCCAGGTGTTTACGGTCGCCATGGACCATAAGCCACTTCTTGGGTTGCTCGCCCCACACCGCCAGACGCCCCAGATGCTGTCCCCCTGGGTCCTGCGGTGGTCTATTTTTCTTGCAGGTTACCAGTACGACCTCATCCACCGCCCCGGGAAAGCCATGGGCCACGCCGATGCCCTCAGCCGCTTGCCCCTCCTGGACTGCGACCCCGACCCGGCTCCTGCATTCTACGTGGCCTTCCTCGAAGATCTTCCGGATCGCCCGGTACAGGTACCCGACGTGGCCCGCCGCACGGCGCGGGACCGCGTCCTCTCCCGGGTTTCCGACTGGGTGGGGAGGGGGTGGCCTGACCATCCGGGCCAGGAGTTCGCCGCTTTCACAGCTCAGAAACATGAACTCTCCACCCACAAGGGGTGTTTGCTCTGGGGGTCGAGGGTAGTCATCCCCGAGCCGCTCTGCCCGAGGGTACTAGCAGCCCTCCACGAGGCACACCCTGGAATCATCCGGATGAAAGCCTTGGCCCGCAGCTACGTGTGGTGGCCAGGCATAGACAAGGAGATTGAGGATCGGGTACACAAATGCAGCAAATGCCAAGAGTCGTGGCCCAATCCTCCCCATGCCCCCGTCCGGCCCTGGGAGTCAACTGACAAACCATGGTCGCGGCTCCATCTCGACTTCGCTGGACCGGTCCAGGGGCAGTTGTTCTTTATTGTTGTGGATAGCTACAGTAAGTGGCTGGAGGTAGTCCCGGTGTGGTCTACCTCGACCGTGGCGGCCACCAGAGCCCTGTGGCGCATCTTCGCCACCCACGGAGTGCCAGACTCGCTTGTGACGGACAACGGAACGGCCTTCACGTCGGGAGAGTTCCAGCGCTTCACAAACCTGTTCGGCATCCGGCACATCCGCTCGGCACCGTTCCACCCCGCAACCAATGGACAGGCAGAACGGATGGTTCGCACAACCAAAGACGCCATCAAAAGGATGGACACCGGTGACTGGGAGCTGCAGCTAATCAAATTCCTTTTCAGCCAGCACAACACCCCACACACGGGAACGGGTCGCCACCCAGCGGAGTTGTTGATGGGCCGGCGATTCGGCACCATACTGGATTGTCTCCACCCCGACCGCGCCATCGATGCCGATGCGAGGATGGAGCTCCGGCCAGCCGCCCGAGGTTTCGCGCCCAAGGACCCCGTCTACGCCCGGGGCCCAGGGTGGATCCCGGCATGGATCATCCGAGCAACCGGCCCGCTCTCGTACAAGGTCGGGACGGAAGAAGGAGCAACCTGGCGGTGCCACATCGATCAGCTCCAGCGGCGCACTCCGGACCACATACCAAGTGTTCCCGAGTCAGCACTTCCCGCGGAGCCATCACCAACCCAGCTAGGGGACCCTGATCCGGAGGACGAAACCTCAGAATCCCTACCGGAGGAGCAGCCCGTGGATGGAGCGCCGGCCGAGCTGCGGCCCAGCACTCCCGAAAGACACCAAGAGGGCACCCCGATCCCAGGGCCTGCCGAGGCCCCGCGACGCCCCGGGCCGTGAACATCGCCGGCCAGAGTACCTTCAGGACTACGTCTGCTGAGTGGGACCAAACTATGGGGGGAGGGGTGTTGTGTACTAGTCATGAAATGGCGACCGCCATGCGGTCAGAGCACATGGCCCGATTCTACCTGAGCTTCAGCCAGGGAGAACAATAGACAGTCAGATCCAAAACGACCACCAATAGCCAGCCTAGGTCTTCCGCGGGGGACCTATGAACTACAACTTAAGACTTAAGGCCCTATCAGAACTCTGCGCATATGCTAAGCCCCTATCAGGTATTTTGGGTGCGGCCAGAGGTGTGGCTCCGGCCGGCATATAAGCAGGGCCCTGGAGCCCTGGCAGCATGCTTGATCTGACCATCTCCTGAACATGCTGATTCACTTAATAAAGTCTTTGCTATGATCATCCTACAACTCGCCTCCCGACTCCAGTACTTTCCACTTTTGCTTTCTCTATATCCCTGTTTTATATAGGGATAATACTGACTTACCTTAGAAGGTTGTTGTAAGGATTGCAAGAAGAGAACATTTGTGAAATGCTTTAAACACTCACAGGAATATGAAGCAGCTTTCTACGACTTGGTCTATATGTCAAGGTTACGCTTATCTTCTCTGACTGGCAGTGGCTCTCCAGGGTCTCAAGTCTTTCACATCCCTCACTACCTGATCCTTTCAACTGGAGCTGCTGAGGACTCAACCTGGGACATTCTCCAAGCAAAGCAGATGCATTGTCATTGAATCACATCTCTTCCGTTCAAAAGCTCTGTATTTTTATTACCTGAACTTGCCTGTTATCTCACTCCTCTGTTAGGCTCAAAGAAATACTTTCAGTACAGTATTTCAGTACAACATTTCTGAACATGTTCTGAATTTTTTGAAACATTAAAAATAGGAAGCTGCATAACATTTAAAACAATCTAGGCTGTGTAGACCATTAAAAGGACTATTTTTCAAAGGACAAGATTTTTCAGGACAGGCAAAAAATACAGGAGGTAACTTGTTCATATAACCTATCATTTATGGAATTCACTGGTACAAAACGTGATGATGACAAATGGCTTTAAAAGGGGATTAGACAATTACATAGCAAAAAAGTCTATAAGGACTTGTAATAAGCTGTGGTGGTTAAATAGAATCCCCATATTTAAGAGGAGAGTATCACTGAATACCATTTGCTAGGCAAGAGTATATCTGGGGGGCTGCTGCTGTCCTGCCCTGCGGGTGAGATTCCTGAAGGCATCTGGTTGGCTGTGATGACAAACAGAATGCTGGTGCAGATATACCTTTGGTCTGATTCAGTCAGGACTGATGGTAGGGTTCGAAGTGTTTGGGACCCTGCCTGGCAAAGAGCCTACCCTCAACTGCACATTCAACTCCGTCTCCCATTTTCCAAAGGGTGAAGCCCTGAAGTAGTAGAGGAAGCAGAATGCAAACCCCAGGCATCCCTCAGACTCAGCCAGGAACCATCCAACCCTCTCCCCCCATGCAGGACAACTTCGGCATTTAAACCGGCTGACATCAAGAATGCTAAAAGGCACAGGATGCTAAAGGCACACACTGTGCTCCATCTTCATTTAGAATGCTAAAAGGCACATCTAGTATATCTGCAACTGGAGGTAGAAAAGAAAAACAGGGATCCACCACTGGGAGAAGGTAGCTGTGACTGAGAAGCCCAAAGATCCCTACACCCAAACCTGGATTTAGCCAACTTCTTCTTTTGTTCTTATGTTTGTAAGCCGCTGGCTTGTATCATGCACCATGGCTAACCACACAGAAATTCCTTTGCATACAGGAATACCCAGGTACCTGAGCCTTGGAAATCTGGTCTGAGCATCCACAGATGTACTTTGGGCTTTAAGCAAGTCCCCCTTTTCAACCTCAGTTGCCTTTCAGTTCTATGGAAAGAACAACAGTTACCCAGGGCTTTTTTTCTGGGGGAACACGCTGGAATGGAGTTCCGGAACCTCTTCAACAAAATTCTTTTAAAAATGTTTAAAAGTTCATGAGTTTTCAATATACATGTTGAAATCTTCATTTCCCTCTTGAGAGTTTCGGCACCTCCCCCCCCCCCCCCCCCAAATCCCTGCAGTTGCTTATCTGACTGGGATGTTGCAAGGAAAAGCATCTGACTAAGATCAACAGAGCCTCTGCAGCACTAAACATCCCTGGGGCTTGGTCATACTAGGCCGGATTCTTCAGCCATTCTGTAGAAAAGTCCTTTCTGGGCTATTAATGTCTCTGGCGTATCAAATTCTGCCACTTGACCACTTTCCATCACTAGAATCCTGCGAATGTTAAAAAGAGGAATTTCAGTGTCAAGAGACATAATACCAGTCATTAGCAAGCCAAACACAGTTGTGAGAGCCAGTTTGGTGTAGTGGTTAAGTGCACGGACTCTAATCTGGGAGAACCGGGTTTGATTCCCCACTCCTCCACTTGCACCTGGCTGGATGACCTTGGGCAAGCCATAGCTCTGTACCAGCTGTTCCCTCAAGGACAGCTTGGGAAAGAGCTCTCTCAGCCCCACCTACCTCACAGGGTGTCTGTTGTGGGGAGGGGAAGGCAAAGGAGTTTTTAAGCTGCTCTGAGACTCCCTTGGGGAGTGGAGGGCGGGGTATAAATCCAATCTCTTCTCTTCTTCTTCTTCTTCTCCTCCCTTATGATCTCCCTCAAACCATGAGACCAACCAATCAGGCCTAGCTACAGATCTCTATTTTTTTGTGGATGCTTGTTTGTCAGACATGAGGAGTACAGCCTTTTTGGTGATGGTTCTAGCAAGGTAGAGAGCCTTCCCCCTAAGAAGCTTGCATAACTTAATATCTTGCCTCTTTTCAGAGACAGACTTTTGAAAGAACTGAGCCTATGCATTTCTGTTGCTGGTTTCTGACATTTGTTTTATTTATAAGTTACAAATAGGGGTGTTCATTTGACTCCATCTGAGTAAAAAAAAATAGCCAGAAAATACTTTATTGGTATTTATCAGCTATTCTTTCAGCCAGAGTGAGCTTTTGGTTGAGGCAGCAGGCATCCCCTTCCTTGGGCTGGCCCCCATCTGTAGCCTGGGTCCTGAGATCTTAAATTTTAAAGATCTTTAAAAACTTAAAATCTTAATACCAGCGACCACTGAGGTATTTGTTTTTTTATTAGAGTTGTATGGCACATATGAGTTATGCTATTTATTTTGTGTTTTAATGTGGTTTTAATTGTATTATATTTTTTTACTGTTGGAACCCGTCCTGAGCCCGTTAAGGGGAGGGCAGAATATAAATCCAAACAAACAAATAATTTTTTGGCTATCAAATATAGTCAGTCCCAGATAATCCTGGAAAAAATCAGAATTATCCAGGAAAACAGGATAGCCACAATTAAATGGTGTTTAAAGAGAGTTTAAATGCATTTAAAGGGACCACAACACCTTTATGCCTCCAGCTCTACTATACCCTATGGGGAACACTGTAGTCAATGATCCCCGTAGGCTATAATGTAGAATCTTTCTGGGGGTATGCAAGGGTCTAGGGGGGCTGTTTTCTGTGGTAGAGACACCAAATGTTCAGCATAGATTCTGGCATCTCTACTCAAAAGCCCTTCATGTTTCAAAAAGATTGAATCAGAGGGGTCCAATTCAATGGGCCCCCAAGAAGGTCCCCCACCCTCCATTATTTACAATGGAGAGAAAAAACAGCAAAAAAAGCAGGGACTGATGTCAAACCAGAGAGTCTCTGCAGCAGAAACTGAAGGTTGGAGGTGCATTTTTGCAGAACCAGTGCCACTGTGGCAATGGTAGCTCAACAAATCATAGAATCATAGAGTTGGAAGGGACCTCCAGGGTCATCTAGTCCAACCAATTGCACAGTGCAGGAAATTCACAAAAACCTCCACCCCACACCCCCAGTGACCTCTGTTCTATGTCCAGAAGATGACAAAAAAAACCCCCCAAAACCTCCAGGATCCCTGGCCAAACTGGTCTGGAGAAAAATTGCTTCCTGACCCCAAAGAGGCAAGAGGGTGTGTGCAAGCCTAGTACAGCTAGTGCATGTACACAGTGCCCAGCAAAACCAGTGCATGTAGAATTCCCAGCAGAATCAATGCCATGGTGGCAATGCCCAGCATAGCTAGTGCATGTACAGAGTGCCGAATACTACCAGTGCAATGTACTAGTGCCCAGCAAAACTCAGTACCTTTCCTTAAATGCTTTCTTTTTTCCCTCCATTGAAAACAATGGAGGATGAGGGTACCTTTTTTGGCACTCTGTACATGCACTGGTTCTGCTGGGTTTGGAATAATCTCCTTTAAAATCCATTTAAAAACTTTAAAGATAAGAAAACTTTACAGATGTTATTGATGTAAGGAGACTTTGTAACAAATAAGTGTCAAAACAATCATACTTATTATTAAATAATTATTTTAATTTATTGACAATTGTAAAGAGAACAGCCTTTTTACAGCATTTTTTGTTTACATGAGACTCTCTGATTTGACATTGGTCTTTGTTTTATTTTGCTTTTTTTCACCACCAATGGAAACAATGGAGGATGGCGGCACCTCTTTTGGGGGTCCATAGAATTGGACCCCCTGGCCCAATCTTTTTGAAACTTGGAAGGGTCTTTTGAGAAGAGGGGCCCGAAGCTACACTGAAATTCTGGTGCCTCTACATCAAAAAAAACAGCCCCCCCCAGACCCCTGGATACCCCCAGATAAATTCCCCATTGACTATAATGGTCCTATAGGTTATAATGGAGCCGGAAAAAATTGGGATTTTCGAAAAAACCTGAATCCAAATACCATATTGGTATAGGAATTCCGGTATTTCTGGGAATCCCGAATATTTTGGTGTCCAATATATCCAAATCCAAAAAATCCTGATTTTTTTGTGTGTGCACACCTCTAATTACAAGCCTTGTTGAATTTTAACTGGCTTCAGGACTTTCTTATCATTTTGTTTCAATTTCTGTTGAATTTGACTTGACATCAGGATTCATAATTTTCTTTTCAGCTGTTAACTGTCTCAGAAAGGGTTTATACCTTTTTAAACAAAGTTTATACCTTTTTAAACAAGTACATAATTACTTTTTTACATTTTTGACCAGGTCTTTCCTCAGGACAGCACACATGGCAGGATATGCAATCCCCCCCACCATCATCACAACAAACCTGTGAGGTAGGTGTCCGCTATGCTGCCATAGTAAGTGGGGGGTGGGCTGCGGTCAGGTGATGCCTGTGTTCAAGATGTATGCCTTCTGGTATTTTAACTTTCGATTCTGTCTCTGTGTCTTATCTAGCTGTCTCGGCCTGACCTTGGTGTCTGGTTGTTTCTTTTCATTTGGGAACATGTATTCGTTACTTTAGGCCCGCTTTCATTCTATTGCTGATTGGCTCCCTTCCATTTCCCTGGCCGGTTTGATTTCTGTATAACTTCCCAGCTCCCGCCTGGAGACTCATTCCTGACACAAGATGTGTACAGCAAATGACCTGCCTTTACTGATCCAATAAACTGATCCTGCTTAAGGAATGTTGTTGGGATTGATTGTTGTGGGTCTCTGACAGTAGGTTAGGATGACCAATAGTGGGCTGCATGGCAAAATCTCAAAAAAGGAAGGCTGCAAACTCCTAACATTAACCTCTTACCTGTCATAGTCCATGATGGTCTTAACACGGTGGGCTATGGTCAGGACAGTGCATTCATTGAACTGAGTCTTTATGGTGGACTGAATCTGCAGATCTGTCATGGGATCCACTGCTGCAGTGGCTTCATCAAGAACCACGATTCGTGCTTTTTGAAGCAATGCTCGTGCCAGGCAGATGAGCTGCTGCTGACCAACACTAAAGGGAGGACAGAGGGACACTTCAAGGTTCTGGTGCTGCATGGGTCATCAGCATCTTGAAAGAACTATTTTGATTAAATGCTCCCTTTCCCTTTAGAGAAGGCTCTCCACTTTTAGAATAATTGTGTATAGTCTTAAACATATATGAAGCTTCTTCAAATATCATGTCAGTTCATTGGTCCACCAAAACCAATAGAATCTACCCTGACACCCAAGGTCTCAGGTCTTTCCCAGCTGCCTATCATAGATTCTTTACTTGGAAATGATGGAGGTTGAACTAGGAACTTTCTGCATACAAAAGTCCCCTGCTTGACTGCTGAGCCAAGGCCAAGAGGCATGAGAAGGTGGTTTGGGAAAAAGACATGTGTTCAGAGTACTTTGGCTCAGCAGCTTTAGCAGCATTAAGAGGCAGGATGCCACTGCCTATCAGTTGCTGGGGGCAACAACAAGTGGTGTTGGTTGGAGAACAGTGATATGGCTGCCCCTCTGGAATATTGATCAGCCCATAAGATGTGAAAACAGGAGACCAATGAGGGCATCTTTTCTTCCCACATTTTGGGTACCTCAGATTTCCACCACCTTCAGAGCATTCATGGGCCAAACAGCCTGGCAGATCCAAAACAAAACTCTTCAGCAAAACCCGTTCCAAAGCAATCCAAATGTCTTCATTAGAGTACTTATTCAGAGGATCAAGGTTCCTTCTGAGAGAATCTGGAAACAAGACTGGGTCCTGGGGGGGGAATATAATATAAAATAAACTATCTACATGTGCAGATTTTGTAAATATATGAAATGAAAGGCGCTTTCTGAAATTAATCATCTTTGGCCTGGAAGCCCCCTAATCTGCAAACAAATGTTAGGGGGAAGATCACAATTTCTTTAGGCAAGAAAGAACCTTTGGTATCACTGCTGTTAGAAACCAACTTCCTACCTGCGGGATAATGCTTATCTTGCTTCTCAGATCATGCAGGCATAATTGGGCAATGTTGATTCCATCAATAAAGATTTCTCCCTCTGCTGCTTCCACTAGTCGGAGGAGACCGATTGCCAAAGAGGATTTCCCAGCCCCTGTTCGTCCAGATATGCCAATCTAGGAATATAATGGAAGTCTGAGAAGATCTGAGTTGCTCTTGAGGCTTTTGCAGTGGAGGCGCCCATGTTATAGAATTGCCTTCTTGAGAGGTGATGAGGATTTTTCAGAAGCTGTTTAAAGGTGAATTTTTCAGGAATGCATATGTAACTGGATGATGTGATGCTTTTTGGCTAGTTAGCACTGCAGGAGAATGGAAGGTTTTGCTCACTTACCATGAAGCTTCCTTCTCGGTGGTCCAGGAGTGGGGCAGTCCTTGCCTCCTTACTCCTGGGACTTAGCTCCTCCTCTCCACAGGCAGGGCTGGCCAAACTTGATCCTGGAGGGGAGGGGCATGTTCTCTGGCTCCCCTGTCATTCATGAAGCCACATGACTTCCAACGATCTGCGGAATACTGAAAACCAAAACCCAACACCTTCTCCCAACCAGGAACAAGTGCAAACCACAGATCTCCGACTGTAAACATCAAACTTTATTTGAAAAACATAGAGACCTTCAGCATGATCCTACCAAATCTTGCCTCTTATCTATTCCAGAAACTGCACTACATGAAAAAAATCCCCTGATAGGAAAACAGAAGTCGTTCCTTCAAACAGGGTGGGGAGGACTGCCCCACTCCTGGACCACCAAGAAGGAAGCTTCACAGTAAGTGAGCAAAATCTTCCATTCTCCAGTGGTCCTGGGAGTGCGGCAGTCCTTGTCTCCTTACTCCTGGAACATAAAAGAGCAGTACTCCCCAGGGTGGGTCAGATGACTTCTGCTCCTCATAGAGCATGTTGGAGAACCCTTCTGCCAAAAGCGGCCTCAGCCGAGGCCATCTATGATGCACAACATTATAATCAGATGTATTGTGACGTTCTATGAGGTGACTGATCAGACTTAACTTTACTGTACTGACCAGCTCCCTCTAACTTCTAATAGTCTCTTCAGGGTTTGTTTTAAATTTCTTTATAGGTATTTTGAGGACCACTGCTAGATATATTTGTTGTTGGTTTTAAGAGTCAGGCACTAAGGCATTCTCACTTTAAAATAAAACAGTACTTTATTTTCTTAAACACAACAGGGGGATGTATATACAGTTGACACTTTATTTCTTTATAGGCTGGCACGTTTGGCTTGGGTTACCCTCAGGCAGTAGGCTGTATTGTTTCCAGTTTCTTTAGATGTCCATAAGTTCACTCAGCACCTTCATATGTACACTCTCCTGGCCTGCTTAGTGGTTAGCCTTTTGGCTTTGGCTTCCTGGCCCTTTTTTCCTTGAGTCCCAACTGGCCACCAACCAGCTGTCCAGACTCTGCCAGACCTTTCCTTGGCCCTCACTTAACCACCTATCCCAGGTTCTTCAGGAGTGATGTATTTTGTGTTTGTGACCCCTAATGTGTTCTACTTTCACTAGTCTGTTCACTGACCCCTGAACCAGACTATCCAACCCCCAGTTATCTGCTTCCACTGGTATTTTAGGCTGCTCACACAGAGCTACAGAGGATTGTTCCCTCCACAGACTCTCACTCTCCACTGTCAGCCCCAAACTGTCAGCTGTGCCCGTTAAGTGTCAGTTACTGAGTGGTCTGAGCCAAATGGCCCCTCCTCACTCAGTCATGTGACTCACCAGTGTTCCTTGTTTACATTCTGACGGTCCCAGATCTTTAATTCCATCTCACCATCTTATCAATCTGATAATGCTTAGTAAAGGAATGGGTAGCCAGGTAGCCACTTTGCAGATAATTTCTAAGGATGGAAATCTTCTATACGCAGCCAACATGGCCGCCCCCATCAAGGAGTGAGTAGTAATCCTCCCCAGGAGGTTCTAGACCCTGCACCTTGTAAGCCTCAATGATACACTCCCTGAGCCACCTGCTTAAGGTGGAAGTAGAAATGGCTTTACCCAAACCCGATTTCCTAAAGGACACAAACAAGGAGTCCATTTTCCTCTACCCTTTAGTCCTGTCCAGGTAAATGCTCAAGGCCCTACAAACATCCAACTTATGCCAGACCCTTTTCTTCTCATGTTTGGGCTCCTGACAAAATGAGGGAAGCACCATGTCCTCCGACCTGTGAAAGAAAGAATTAACTTTAGGAATAAAAGCTGGATCCAGGTGGAGAACCACTTTATCCTTATGAAAAATACATAGCTCCCTATGTACTGACAAAGCCTGTAATTCTGAAACCCTTCTTGCAGAGATAATCCCCACCAGAAACACTGTCTTGAATGTCAGCTCTTTGAAGGGACAGGAGGCCATAGGCTCAAAGGGTTCACTATACAATGCTTTTAAAACTGTGTTCAGGTTCCAGGTGGGAAACCTATGAACTTGCGGTGGGTTAATAAGCGAGGTACCGCTCAGAAAACATCTGATATGTGGATGCTGAACCAAAGAGCTACCTTTCTTAACCCCCCTGACAGCCGAAAGGGCCACCACCTGTCTCTTCAGAGTACTAGTACTCAGACCCTTTATCAACCCATGCTGAAGAAAGGCTAGAATATCCCCCACCTTGGCCAAAAGAGGGTTCAACTCTCTCTCCTTGCACCAGGAGTGAAACATCTGCCATGTCCTATTATACACAGTATTTGTAGACCTTTTCCTAGAGGCTAAAAGAGTGGCTACCACCCCCTCCTCATACCCCATGTCCTTTAACTGTCACCTTTCAATCTCCAGGCTGCTAGTTGTAACATGTCCGGTCTCAGATGCATCATCGTTCCCTGCATCAATAGGTCTCTTCTGAGCAGAAGCTGCCACGGCTCCCTGACCAAGAACCTCAACAGATCTTGAAACCACGCCCTTCTGGCCAAGGACTAAAATCAGCTGTTTTCTGGTCCACCATCAACTGTATCATCCTTGGAATCAAGGGAAAAGGGGGGAATGCATACAGAAGACCCTTTGGCCAGCTTAAGAACATAAGAACATAAGAGAAGCCAATGTTGGATCAGACCAATGGCCCATCCAGTCCAACACTCTGTCATACAGTGGCCAAAAACACCAGGTACCCTCAGAAGGTCCAAAAGTGGGGGCAGGAAGCCCTCCCACTGTTGCCCCCCCCCCAAAAAACACCAAGAATATAGAGCATCACTTGCCCCAGACTGAGAGTTCCTATCTATACTTTGTGGCTAACAGCCACTGATGGACTTCTGCTCCATATGTTTATCTAATTCCCTCTTGAAGCCATCCATGCTTGTAGCCGCCACCACCTCCTGTGGCAGTGAATTCCACGTGTTAATCACTCTTTGGGTGAAGAAGTACTTCCTTTTATCTGTTCTAACCCGACTGCTCAGCAATTTCATGGAGTGCTCACGAGTTCTTGTATTGTGAGAAAGGAAGAAAAGGATCTCCTCTGGAACCCTTTTTAAAGATAGGAGTGACATTCGCTATCTTCCAGTCCTCAGAAATAGAGGCAGATTTTAAGGAAAGATTACATATTTTTGTCAGGAGATCCACAAGTTCCCATTTGAGCTCTTTCAGAACTCTTGGATGTATGTCATCAAGGCCCGGTGATTTATTTGTTTTTAAGTTGTCTATCAGTCGTAGGACCTCCTCTCTTGTCATCTCAATCTGACTCAGGTCTTTCAACACCCCTCCCGAAATCAGTGGTTCTGGAGTGGGCAGGCACTTCTCACCTTCCACAGTGAAGACAAAGGCAAAAAATGCATTTAGCTTCTCAGCCATTTTCCTATCATCCTTCACTACACCTTTTACCATGGTCATCCATGGCTTAGGCTCAGAGTGTCCATTCCGATGGCTTTTGGATTTCTTGCCTTTGATACAAAGTGGTGCACTTGTCTGTTTAGGTCTGTTGCAAATAGATCCACCTCTGCCGCCCCAAACCTCCTGCATATCTGGGAGAATATGTCCTTGTGCAGCATCCACTCCAACTGGTCCACCGTTTGCCAACTCAGCCAATCTCCCAGACCGTTCTCCTGACCAGCTACATGAACGGCTTTGAGAGAAAGAACATGTGCCTCCGCCCATTCCATTACTTGTGCCGCTTCCCGGTTCAGTCTCTTGAAATGGGTACCACCCTATTTGTTGATGAAGGCTTTCACAGTCATATTGTCTATCTGGATGAGGACATGATGGCCCACTACATGCCTCTGGAACCTGACCAGGACAAGTATTATTGCTCTCAGTTCCAGGAAATTGATACTCCTGGTCATCTCTTCCACTGACCAGGTTTCCTGTGTCATATTTCCTAAGGTGTGCGCTCCCCAACTGAACAGCTGGCGTCCGTAGTTACCACTGTTCTCCTGGGGTCCCTCAGTGGCATACCCACTGAGAATCTGGTCAGCTCCAGCCACCACTGAAGCTGTTGGTTCACCGACTCTGGCAGGATTACTCTCCTTACCTTCTTGTGCACAATCTCCTCCTGGTACTGAAGGAGAAAACTCTGGAGAGATCAGGTGTGGAACCTGGCCCAGGGCACCACGTCTTGGCATGAAACCAGCATTCCCAATAGACAGGCCAAAGACATCAATTCTATTGAGGTGGCTTGTAGAACTTTATGTATCAACTGTACAATTTTCTGCCATCTTTCCTGAGACAGGAAAACTCTGTCCATTGCCGAGGGGATCAACACACCCAAGTGGGATGAAACCAAGACACTCTTATCCTCTTTGACAATGAAACCATGCTCCCTGAGCATCTGCATTGTCATCTCCAGATGCTGACCCACTTGGTGCACCAAAGCTGCCTTTATCAGGATGTCGGTGATATACGGAAACAGGGACATGCCCTTCATTCTCAGGAACGCTATCAGATTCACTAAAACTTTGGTGAAGACTCTTGGTGATGATTTTAGTCCAAATGGGAGGGCCCGGTACTGAAAATGCCTCCTATGTTAAGCAAATTGCAGGAACTTGTGATGAATGTCCTGAATCGGAATGTGCAGGTAGGTGTCTGCCAAATCTATCAATACCATGAACTCTCCTGTATGAATGGACATGAGGATTGACCGCAGTTTCCATCTTGAATTTTTTGGTCTTCAGGTATTTGTTCAACCAACTGAAGTCTAAAATAAGCCTGAATATGGGACCATGAAGAAGACGGAATATACACCTTGCGATATCTCCCTCTCTGGAACTTTCTCTATGGTCCCAATGTTGAGGAAATGTTGAATGGCCTTCCTGAGCAAATTGTGTCTTTCTCTTGAATGGTTCTTTGGCAGTTCCAGGAACCGGCATGGGGGGAACTTCTCGAACTCCAGAGAATAGCCATGAGTGACTGTCTCCAGAACCCACTTGTCTGTGACTGTCTGGTGCTACTGGTGAGAGAACGGTTGCAGATGACCCCTCACTTGACGTGAAGTTAAGGCCTGGCATAGTCATGCTGTGGTTCCCTTCTTTTACCTTTTGGGTTCTGTCCTGCTTTTCCTGCAAACGTCTGGGCTCTGGAATCTCTAGCCCTGCGTTGCCGTCTGCCTCTACTGTAGCCTTGTCTGTCATCTCGCCTGAAGTCTCGAAAGGACTGAAACCATCCCTTAGTCTTCACTTCCCTTTTCTTTGAAGGCAGGACCCGTTTCTTGTCTCTGTCCTCAACGAGATATCTGTCCAGGTCTGGTCCAAAAAGACATCCTTAAAGGGCACTGCTGATGGATCTGCATCCCAATTTCTAAGCCATGTATTACATCTAGAGGTTACACTACATGCCATCACCCTAGCAGCTAGCTGGAGTGCATCTACAGAGCCATCCGCTGCAAAAACTGTGGCCAATCAATTTTCTTGAGCTCATCTTTCAGACTCTTAGGAATGCCACTGTCCTCCGCCATAAGGTTGGAAGCCCAGGTATACGCAACTCTAGCAAATAAGAACCCAATGGCAGATGCTCTCAGAGAACTGGCTGACACTTCAAAATCCCTTCACAGAGTTTTCTCAACATGCTTGTCACAATTGTCCTTGGGCAGACCACCTGCATCCATAGGTAAGACAGACGTAGAGGACAGGGAATTGATAGGATCATCAACCACTGGTAATTTAATTTTTCTAGTAGCCTCTGGAATCAAAGAGTAAAGTTTGGAAAACATAGGGTTATTCACCTTGGGTCATGGGAACATCCTGCCATGATGATGTTATAGAAAGAGGCAGGCAGAGGCAGCCCCTGCAGCCTTAGAGTTTGGTTTGGGAATGCCTTTGTCAGACCCAACAGGGAAGTCAGCAGCCTCTGTGTCTTCCTTAGCCTTAGGAGTGTAAGAGAGCTCCAGTGCTCTCAGGACCTTTGGCAACAGCCTATTGTACAGCTCCTGAGGAAACAACCTAGACTGAATGAGAGGGACTGCCTCTTCCTCTTTGATAGCTCTCCCTCCTTCTTTGCAGAGGCCAAGCAATCAACTTCAGAATCATTCTCCATGTCACTGAGGACTATGCTCTCTCTCTCCAGAGGAGGCTTTCCTGTCCTTTTTTCTAGGGGGAGGACTGTCCAGGGAACTGCTGAGTCTACGCCTTCTGTCCCCTTTAGACTGAGTGAAGACTGCTTGTTGGCACAAATCTTTGAACTCCTTCCTCATCTCCTCCTTAAGCCAAGAGAGAAACTACTCTGAGCTTCCTCCCTCGAAGGTTCCAGCACTAGAAAGGAAGTCTGGAAGTCTGAAAAGACTCCATCTCATCTAAGGAGAAAGAGCTCAAAGGGTCAGCCTTATCACCCATTTTCCTCTGAAAGTGAAAGTAGCCAACCATCACTCTGAGACATAACATGGCTGCCCTTCCCACCCTTTCCTTCCCTCTAGACAGACCCAAAGGGGGAGAGGGAGAACAGAGAACATGCTCCCAGCACGTTGCAGCAAGCCCAGAAACCTCTGACCCCAGTTCTAACTCCAAAGACACCAAGGAAGAGCAAGCAGCCACCCCAATGCCATACCCAACAGCTAGGGGCTGAGGAGAAACGTGGGGGGGGGGGGTTAAGCCTCCACTGCACAAGCACGATCTAAACCAGTCCACAGGAAAACTGGCAGAACCGCCCGGCTCCCCCCCATACCCAAACTTACCCCCTACCATGGTACTGAAGGGGAGAAAAGGTTGGCTGGAGCCACAGCTGGCTATATGCAGTTCTGTAGGCGAAAATACAAGGCTCCAGTCTCGCCCGGGATTGTGCCGGCCGAAGCCACACCACCCAAGACTGTCCCGCCTCCACCGCTCTTCCCCTCTTCAGAGATGGAGCAAGGGATAAACACTCTTCAGTGGCTTACAATGTTGGGGGGGGGGGCGTGAGAAACAGCAGAAGCCGGTTCCCAGCTGCTGTGACTGACTAGGGGCCAGGCAGGTCCGGGAGCGGTGGGGAGGTAGAAACACCTTCCCCCACCTCCCTCACACTCACTTCTTTGCTTCTTCTGTCTCTTCTTCCAGGATCTTCGTGCTCCCGAGAGCACAGCCAGACATCCTGCTCTGAAGGCAGGGCCAGTAAGACTGGGGAGCCAGAGGACAAGCACCTTCCCTCCAGGATCAAGTTGGGCTCTATGGAGAGGAGGAGCCAAGTCCCAGGAGTAAAGAGTCAAGGACTGCCCCACTCCCAGGACCACCAGAGAATGGCTAATCAGGTGTTTGATATTGCCTTTTTAGACAACTGCTTAAAATCTCACTAGGTCTGTGTTTGAAAGAAATGCTTTTTCAACAGCATTTGCCTATTAAATTCCCTAAAGTGTGGTACAAGCCCAAATTACTTACTTTTTCTTGTCCACTGATCTTTATATTAATATTCTTCAGTGATAACTCCAAGTCTGGCCTGAAGCGTAAACTGAAATCTTTAAACTCAATCATTCCTTCAGCAGGCCAATTCTCACTTAGAAAGTTGCTACCCAAAGTCCAAGGAGCCTGGATAAAGTACAAAGCCACATCTCATATTCAGGACACCAGAGACCCATGTTCCCACAACTACGAAGCAGACAAAAAAGGGCCACGGATGAAAATAAAAATTTCACTTGGATGTTTTATCTATTGGAGCATGCTTGGTTTTTCTGCAGACCACAAACAGTCCTAAATGCAGAGTAAAATCTTCTTGTCCACCTTAATTAGAATGCAACAGTCATTTCAAACATTATCAGAGAATTCTTAGCAAAAGCTTTGGTTTTTCCCTCTGAAAAGAGATAAGCAAGCCTCTCCACAGCTCTCTCTCCAATTCCAACTACTTCCTCCCCAAAGTCACTTTTTGTGTGCTCAGTTATTATATACAAGCATGTGTAATTTATAGTTTGGTCTTAACAAAAGCAATTTAACTAAGTTTTTGATGGGATAGGAGGAGGTTGCTGAAGGCTTTGCTTGCAAAAGGAACCTCAATAATATATTTTGTAGAAGAACTGAAAATTAACAGCAACTGACTTCTTTGGGTGTCTCTGAGTAATCTCTCACTCTCTCCACTGACACAATGCTATTCTCCATTTCTGCCAAGGAACGCACCATCCAATTCAAAATGCCTGTCACCTGGTAAAAGGAAAGAGAAACTTAAGATATGGCTCCAAATCTAGAAGCCACAGTAAGGTATTTTCTTAACAGCACTCTCCAATACAAACACAGACTAGTTACTCACATATCACCATGCCTTACCTATACACCTAAGGATGCCAGTGTTTAAAGTTAATGGTAGATTAATAATTGTAATAACTATGAAACAATTAAAAGGCCTCTGAAAAATGGGGAAAACTGAAGGAGCAGCTGGAAACATCCAAGCTCTGGAAGAAACTTTTCAAAATGAGATGAGCTACATGTCCATTCCTAAGCATGTGTGCTGACTTGGCTGGCAGCCACTGAGGCAATATGCTAGACACTGAAGACACGAGCCGGAATCAAGGTCAGTGAGAAGCCAAAGGTCTGGTAGCCGGAAGGTCGTTTCAAGAATGCAGGTTTCCAAAGGGAAGGAGCGACTGCTATGAAATCAGAAGCAGGTCTGGTGTTGCAGAGTTGTTGCCACGCTGGGCCAGGTGCACCAAGGGGTTTTAAACAGATCCTCCCTCCCTCCCTTTGGAGTGGAGGCTACAGAGGCTTACAACTCCTCTTGTTGTCATGCTGGAACTGCAGTCTGGCACTTCTTCTGCGTTCCTGCAGAGTCAGCTTCTGCTGTACCCTACGTCTGGGGCACTCAGGGGAACTAGGCGGGGAGTCTGGCCTTGGGGTGTGTGTGGCTGGGGTTGCTGGCCCCAGCTCAGGAATGGTCTCTCCTTCTGGCTGCACCTCTTGTGCAGCTGCTGGGAACTCTTCCTTCTCAGGTGCTGCTAAGGGTTCTTCCTCTGGGCTGTCTCTAGAGGAGGTTGAGTTGTTCCTTGTTCATCTGAGGAGGAGTCAGCCTCAGCCGGACCTATACCCACGACAACATGTCTTACAGTAGGAATAAGCATTGGAGGGGGGGTCTTCTTGTGCATAGATTTTCTGCTCTAAATCACATCATCCAAGCTGGGGGAAGAGGGACAGAGGGATTGCTGCCAGGACACTGGGGAAGGGGGTTCTTCCCATATACCACACACCATATATCTTACTGAAATTGGCTCACTGCCACAATTACCATTGCTTTTAGTGGCAGTGGGATGGATATCATTACGTCTATTTTCCCTGGCTATCCCTAGGAGGGCTAAAAGCAGTCATGGGAGGATTTTGATGGGAGAAAAAGCATGGGGATATGAGCTAACCCCTACTTCCCCCCCCAGTTCTACTCGTAATCCTTATTGAATCCTCATAGGACTGCTTTTGGAGGTTAATTTATATATGGAAGGGATTTCTTTTGTTTTGGTTGAGTGTTTTGTTTTGTTTACCAATTAAGGATTTCAGACTACCTCAGAGAGGCCCCTGTTACAGGTCAGGTCAGTACCCTAGGTATGTGAAGACCTCCTGGGAAGGCCCCCCCCCCCATCCTATGTACACCACTTTTTATTAGTTTCTATGAAGTATTAAAGGCAGGTTATAAATGCAATGCATAATAAATGTAGTGGTTTTTTTAAAGTTACCTGAAGAGCACAAGAAACAGAAAAGCCAATCATTCCTGGGCTGAGGTGCGGTGTGCTAATCACGGCAAGTAAAGCTGCGAGAAGGACAAGACTATTCCCTAGGAGCTCTGAGTTTGTGGCGAGCCACCTGGAACACAAAGACCACGGTGTTGGCACTTAACCATCTTCACAGTTATTGAGGCTGGATTCCATACTGCAGATGGTTTGAGTTAAGCCACAGCAGCAAAAAAATGAAGATGCTCACATTCTTTCTAGTGTCTAGGATGAAGCCTCTCCTCATCTGCACCCCATTCCTGCACTCCCTTGTGCCCACGGCGCTAAGAGCCCACGAAGGCAAGTATTTTCAGAGGCCCAGAAACTAGCAAAGAGCCCACCATGCTAAAGGTCTCCTGTTCTCACTTTCCCTCAAAGTAAGACTAAAGAAGGCCAGGTGGAACACAAGAAAATGATGTCAACTCTGTGCCTCTAACCTTTGGCCTCCATGTCCATCTTGTAGGGCTTCCAAATACATCTACTTGGCCACTGTGTTGGATGGAATGCTGGAGTAGATGGACTCCTGGTCTGATCCCATACGGCTTCTCTTATGTTATAAGGTACGTGGTAAACATGTACACAAACAGCTCTCTGGAAGTGACACTAAATAGTGAAATGACTTCTTGCTGGCACCAACCCTATTCTCTGTAACCTTCACCTTTTGAAACTGTGGCTCTGTATACCTGTCAGCCACCACAGCAGGAAAAGTGGCCCTCTGGTTTTCATCCACCTTGAAATCGTTCTGCAAAATGAACCGTTGCTGGTCTTTGTATGCACGAATGCTGCTGCTTCCTTGAAAGGTCTCTGCAATGTGGGAATAGACCTGGGAACGGCTGCAGGCTTCCAGGCGTTTAAGCTGGCAGGAGGTGGCAACGAAGAAGCTCTGACAGAAAAAGAAAGAGGCATGTTAGAAGCTGAGGGTCCATTCTCATCTCAGAGTGGTGGGGCTTGGTGTGTTTGTAGGTACATCAAGCCTGGCACATGTTACTCAAACAGGGCAAGAGCCCCCTGAAAAATGCAAGAGTGTAAATACAGAACACATGTGGGAAGTTGATCACATGAAACAATTTGTGATACATTTTGGCCTACTCTGCTCCAAACCCAATATAAATATTTTAATTAAATAAAAACAATTGTACTGGTTCACAAATGAGGAACTGAGGCCATGATACCCACCAGCCCATAAATTAACCCATATTCAAACCAGGTCTTCATCTAATACAATTGTTCTTTTAAAAAACCTCAAAGCTTAGTTCTAAGTTCCCAACTAAATCTTCACACTTTCATCTTTTTAAAAAAAGTTTGTGTTGGACCCAGGAATACATCTTCACAATGCTGATATTAGTACCAATTCTGTTGCCTGGAAAGATGCTGAAAACAGCTCTTCAACACCCTTGTCATCCATTTCCTCAGGCATTGCCATTGGACACAGGCCTGGGAGCTTCCCACCGCACTGGTGCCTTACCCCAACTTGAGACAATTTTGGGCCAAGTTTGTTCCCTGTTTGGAGATCTGCCACAATGGTGAACCTGACAGCCTGGCTATGGAGGTCTTTCATACCTGGAACACAGCATACAAGGCAGTCAGGGGCATGATGGCCATCACAGCTATTGGCGAAGCCACTATTATTGCAATGTAAATCTCCAGTAGATGGAACATAAACCCAAGCAAGGACTTCAGCTTGTCTGGGATGATGGAATCAATAGAATCCATTTCTTTGGAGAAGCGGTTCAGCAGGTCACCAATAGGTGTCTGTTCAAAGAAAATCATGGGAGATCGGACAACGTCCTGTAGAAGGTGTGAAAAGAGCTTGTGGGATGCCATTGCCCCAGCCAGGAACACAGCGGCTGTCGACCCAAACTTGCTGAGAGCTGCAATGCAGGACAAGAGATTTTCTTTAGCTCAGAATGACACAATTTTCTTTTGGTGCTAACAAAAATATTAAGATGACTTGGAAATTATTTTCATTTACATTAAGAAAAATTCAGTACTGTGTCAATTCCTAGGAAAGAATGATAAATGGCAGTAACAGATACTAGGTGTACTAAGAAACATAATGCAGAATGATAGATAGGAACCAAGCAATGGGTAGGATTTGTGAAGACTATGGTCACTATACCCCTCAGCTACAGGTGAGTAGCCATCCAGTAGAACTAAATTCAAGTCCAGTAGTACCTTAAAGATCAACAAAATTTCCCAGGGTATAAACTTTCATGAGTGAAAGCTCACTTGATGAGGATAATTTTGACTCACAAAATCTTATAACCCGGGAAATTTTGTTGGTCTTTAAGGTGCTACTATACTCAAATTTTGTATTCTGATTTCTGATCCTATAAGAGACACAGTATCTAATCTTAGCTCCAAAAAAGCTGTAAGCCTTTGCACTGCACACCCTAGCTTGGCTTGCCAGGCAGTCCTGTAAATGACCTGGTTTTTCTTTTCTTTTTTTGAACCTGGTGTGAGAACCTTGTTAGATCCAATAAGCCAGGCCTTGTATTGAATAAAGTCCTTTTATTTCTTAATGGTCTATGCAGTAAGCACTTTCAGTGTTAGTGATGCCAGTTATGGGGCAGAGGGTGAATTATACCAACTTCAAACATCAGGATAAGAACATGGCACCAATCAGGATAATTGCAAAAAGGTGCAAAAATACTAGCTGTTGCTTTCCCACTGAAAAGGCGCTGAACAGAGTCAGCTCAGACTTGGCAGCCTTTCCCCTCCTCCCACTAAGCTCCCCCGGTGATTCCCATACTACCAGCCACCTGGAGTCAGAGCTGTTAGGAAAACACTTCAAGGTTACAGGTGCTTCTCAGAGAAACAGAAACAGAGGCCTGACAGGAAACGGGGAGGGGAGGAGATAGAGAGCTCAATGACATGGTGAGTACAGGGCACCCAACTCCTGCCCAGAAAGATGAGAAGAGAACATAGAGTCAAACACTTCCTCTCTCCGAGACTTGTGCTGAGGAAGACGAGAGAGGACATCCGCTAGAGAATTAGCCATCCCCGGGAAATGGTGCAAAGTGAAATTAAACTTTGAAAAAAAAATCAGCCCAATGCAACTGTTTAGCGTTCAAAGCCCGTCTCGTGCGCAATGCCTCTAGGTTCTTATGATCAGTCCAAACCTCAAACGGTTTTTGGGCTCCCTCTAACCAGTGCCTCCAAGTAGAAAGAGCCAAGCAGATGGCTGCCATCTCCTTATCCCACACAGACCAGTTCCTTTCAATCTCCGTGAATTTTTTTAGAGATGTAAGCAAGAGGGTACAGCTGCCCATCCCTCCCCCTCTGCAGAATCGCTCCCCCCATGGCAACATCAGATGCATCTACATGGATGGTGAACTCTTTGGTCTCATAGGGGTGGGCTAGGATGGGTTCCGAGGTGAACAGAGATTTTAAAATCTCAAACACTCTCTGGCACTCGCTAGACCAGGACAAGTGCACGCTCGGCTTGCTCGCCTCTGGTCCTTGCCCCTTCGTTTTTAACAAGTCAGTGAGGGGCAGGGTGACTTTGGCAAAGTCTTTGATGAAGGCGCGATAGAAGTTGCAAAATCCGATAAATGATTGTAATTGTTTGTGTGTGCGAGGAGCCTCCCAGGAAATCACCGCCTCTATTTTTGCCGGGTCCATTTCCAAACCCCTAGGCGAAATACAGTAGCCTAGAACATCAATTTCTTGTTTGTGGACCTCACACTTGGAGAGCTTAGCAAACAGCTCGTGTGCTTTTAAGGTGGACAGGACTTCCCTCACCAACTTAACATGAGAGGCTAAGTCTTGGGAATAAAAAATGATAAAGAATGATATCATCAAGTAACAAAGGGCCCCTTTGAACAAGTGCTTGTGCAACACTTAATTAATTAGATTCATAAACACGCCTGGATCTCCAGCCAAGCCAAAGGGCATGACTAGATATTCAAACTGTCCCAAGGGGGTATTAAAAGCCATTTTGTATTCATCCCCCTCCTTAATGTGGACTCGGAAATAGGCATCGTGTAAATCCAATTTGGTAAAAATCTTCCCCTTCGCTGCCTCAGTCAACAAGTCTTTGATCAATGGAAGGGGGCAGGCATTGGAAGTAGACATGGCATTCAGACCCCTATAGTCAGTACACAGTCTTAGACCCCCATCCTTCTTTTTCTGGAAAAGAATGGAAGCAGCAAAAGGAGAGGTAGCAGGGCGGATGAAACCTCTAGCCAAGTTTTTATCCAAAAAGTTGTGGAGCTCACTCCACTCAGCTGGCCCCATAGAACAACGTTTTCCTTTAGGGAGTTTTCCCCCCAGCAACAGTTCAATAGCACAGTCAGTAGCTCCATGGGGGGGCAGTTCTCAGTCTCACTAAACACCTCAGCCAGATCCCAGTACACAGAGGGTATTTTCTCCATTTCCTCCTGGACCAGAAACGCTTGAGGAGCTACCGGGGGCCCAGAACCCCATTGGTCTACCCATTTGTGTTGCGCACATTTAGGGTCGACCCAGGAGATTTTCCCCTCACTCCACTTGATATACAGGTCATGCGATCCTAGCCAGGGGCTGCCTAGCACCATGGGGAACTGAGTGTGCGGGGTAATTACAAAAGCTCACTTCTCCCAGTGATCCCCCGACTCCATTATCAAAGGTTCAGTCTCGGCCATACACGGCTCCTTCATTTCTGAGCTGTCCATTGGTGTGAAACGCAGTGGCTCCCCTAACGGGACTACTTTGGGCCCCAACCCTTCCACTACTAGTGGGCTTATTAAGTCTCGTGCACACCCAGAGTATATTAGTGCACAGACATGAGTGCCACTACCAGGGGCTATTACAGTCACAATCATATAAAGTAGAGGTCCAGGGGTGCTCACCACTGGCAGCGCAGCCGGCGAGGGGACCTGCAGCTGTGTGCCTCCTACTGCAGGTCCTTGAAGTTTCCTGATGGCTGTTCAGCCACAGTCTCCAAGGCATGGGTCTCAGCCGTTGCCCCTTCCAGCTGTAATGCCTGGGGTTTATAGGTGCCTTTCGGAGGTTTTGGGGTCCCTGCAGGCACTGTCGCGGTGGGTCTTCGGGTCTTCGGGGCGGCCGCAGGGCAGTTAGAGGCGTAGTGCCCAGATTCCCCACATCTCATGCAGAGCCCGTTTCATCCATGCATCACGCAGCTCTTGCACCGCCTTCAGCTTAGACTTGGTCGGGGCTTTAGGTGCAGAATGGGAGAGATGGGGCCCCAGCTTAATCAACATAAAACGCTTCTCCACATCAGCCGCTGCCCGCATCCAAGCTACTAGGGAACCGGGCCGGTCATTTCGTAACACAGTCTTGTAAATCTCCAGATTGAGGCCCTCCCTAAATTTCTCAACGAACAGAACTTCAGACAACCCATGCACTTTTGCAGCCGCTCTCCAGAACTGGGCAGTATATTCCCTCACAGAGTTACAACCCTGAACCAACTTGTGCAGCTGGTTATGGGCCTTCTCCTCCCCCAAGGGAACTTCATAATGCTGCCTCAGCGCCCACATAAACTCGTTCACCGACCTGAGTTCAAGGCCCGGGGGGTTGTGTAGGCTTACATACCAGTCACTCGCAGTGTCCCGTAACTTGGAGCTGATGTAGCTGACCCTCTCGCGCTCCGTGGGGTAAAGATGTCCCCATGAGTCCAGGAACCTTTCAATCTTGATGAGGAAAAACCACAGCTGGTCATGGTTCCCGTCGAATGTTGCCACCAGAGGATTCATCAGCAGTTGGCGAAAAATCCTTTCTCCAGCCTGGGGAACCAATAGTCCAGGAGCCACCAGGGGTAGGGGTGCCCCGACAGGTGGGAGAGGCTGGTTACCAGCACCTGCAAGTGCGAGTTGAATGGGAGGTGCGGGCACCCCGCTGACAGCTCCTGCTGCCCCGTCCCTGTCCCCGCCATCCGCGCCTTGCACAGGAGCCCTCCTTTGGAACCCCTGTATCTCGGCCAGAGCCTCTCTCAGCTCCAAAGCAAAATGATCTTGCATTTATTCGAACCTACGATCCATCTGCTGCCACAATTCTTCAGGAACGGCAGCCGGAAGTCTGGATGGGTCATTGGACCAGGCTGACCACTCAGCCTCCAGCTGCCACGGTGTTCATCCTCGAACTGTACCCCAGAGCCTCCCCTGTCATGGGTCCAAGACTCCTCTGTAGTGGTTCTGAATGCTGACCAGGAATACTTCAGTTTCACCGACCTCTCGAAGGTGATCCCCCTTGTAGGGAAGGGGAGTAATAAATCCAGCTCTGTGGTCATTGGCACCAATGAAGGTGAAGTGGTTACCGGGACCTCAGGGGTAGAGACCGGAACGAGGGTCCCATCATCCGTCATGGTCAGGTATGGGGTGCTCTCCTTCCGTTAAGTGAAAGATCACTAACACTCTGTGAGAACCTTGCTAGATCCAATAAGCCAGGCCTTGTATTGAATAAAGTCCTTTAATTTCTTAATGGTTTATTTGGTAAGCACTTTCAGTATTAGTGATGACAGTTATGGGGTAGAGGGTGAATTATACCAACTTCAAACATCAGGATAAGAACATGGCACCAATCAGGATAATTGCAAAAAGGTGCAAAAATACTAGCTGTTGCTTTCCAACTAAAAAGGCGCCGAACAGAGTCAGCTCAGACTTGGCAGCCTTTCCCCTCCTCCCACTAAGCTCCCCCGGTGATTCCCATACTACCAGCCACCCGGAGTCAGTGCCATTAGGAAAACACTTCAAGGTTACAGGCGCTTCTCAGAGAAACAGAAACAGAGGCTTGAGAGCAAACGGGCAGGGGAGGCGATAGAGAGCTCAATGACATGGCGAGTACAGGGCACCCAACTCCTGCCCAGGAAGATGACAGGGAACCTGACACCTGGCCACTGCTTCCAACACCACAAACAGCAAGTACATTCTGGAGGAAAAATTAGCTCCCATGAGAAAGACAGAGCCAAGCATACCTTGAGTAATACCGAGGAAAAAGAAAACTCCTACGCGGAGCTGCGTGTGCTGCTGCGTTCCATTGCAAACGGGGTCGTTGGCCCAGAGGCTCAGCCAGTAACTGCGGCTAAATGAGGCTGCTTGCTGACAAACGAAGAGAAGTACAATGTAGGCCCAGAAGAGGGAGCCTCCTGCTCGCAGATAGTTTAGGTAGACTGAACTGTTGACCTAGAAGGAAGGAATTGACAGGGGGACTAAGATGACAGGGAAAACCAAAATGGCTGACAAAACAGAGAGCAAACAAAGCAAGAAACAAAACAGGAATAACTGGCTCATTAACAGCCAAGTAGAAGTCAGTACAGCATATAGTGGCCAAGAATCCAGGGGTCAAAACAGGCTCCAGGATTCTTCTTTTTTTAATTCCAAGCCACTCTGGGTGACTTGTAGTGCAATTCTATGCAGAGATGTTCCAGTCTTCACTGACTGAAATCAGTGGGCTTACACTGGAGTAATCCTGCACTGAACTCCATTGCTGGGACTGAGCAGTGGATTCAGGAGAGGCAGAAGCTTCTTAACCTTTACCCTGCTGGTCATTTCTCTACTCAGAATTGCCCCCCTCAGTTGCTGTTCTGCCAGGAAGAGAAACACAGTACTCCACTTACAGTATAGACTGGCCCAGACACAAATCTAAATGGCCTGGGTCCAACCTACCTGAGGGACTGCCTTTCCCCGTATGTACCCCAGAGAGCACTACGGTCTGGGGCCCAACATCGGCTGGTTATACCAGGCCCCAGGGAAGCCAGGCTTGCTGTCACTAGGGGAAGAGCCTTTTCAGTGGTGGCCCCTTACTGGTGGAACGAGCTCCCAGAGGAGATCAGGGCCCTGTGGGACCTTGTGCAGTTCCACAGGGCCTGTAAGACGGAGCTCTTCCGCCAGGCTTTCAAATAGGGGCCGCCTCCCCTTTTTTGCCTTCCCTTTATCCCTGTCTGACATCATGACCCCAGCCTGGGACCTGGACGTCTGCAAGTACCATCAGTGCTTGTAAGCAGGGAATGCTGGGTATTATAATACGCCATCTTTTGGAGCACTTTAACTTTGTAAATGTGAATTTTAGTGAATTTTATCAGTTTTAAATGTTTTAATGTATTTATTTGTGAGCTGCTCTGAGCCCGCCTGGCGAGGAGAGCAGCATATAAGCCCAATAAATAAATAAATAAAAATAAATAAATAAAATATGTAATTAAATCTCAGCCACTGTGTCTCATTCCTCTTCCTATCCATAAGAGGAAGAAAAATGGTTTTTTTTGGGGGGAGCCTTAAAAACTCCTGCAACAAATATGCAAGTGAGGGATCCAAATCAACTGTGCAGGAGGAGACTGTATCTTGTATTCCCAGTTCAAGAGAATGTAGCTTATTCCCAACTATGGATAGTTGCTTCAGATATTTGGACTTGCAGAACTCAAAGGGGACAGGGGAAGAGGCCATAAGCATTTCTCCATACATGGCGTGCCAGTGCGGTGCAATGGTTATATACATAAAATGGTTCCTATGTGGGAAGAATCTAACACAGCTACCCCTCTGGAACTTGATATTGCTCTGCCACGAAGTTTGCAGGGTGACCTTGGATCCCTTGCCATCTCTTGCCCTAGCATACCTTACATGATTGTTGTGAGGTCAGGTGCTTTCAGCATCAAACCTGAACTCCCTAAGGGAAGGACAAGCTAAAACATAAAAACAAAAATGAACAAGCTTTCTCTCAAAAAGTACTTTGGTATCTATACTCTTCTCCCATGAAATTTGTATGTGCTTCTATCAGAGGACGATGCAATTCGAAGCACAGGATCAGTAGCGTGAATCAGGGTTGAGATCAGTCTGGCCGATTCTGCACAAGGGCTTTGCTTCCCTTTCCTCCCAGGTTTTTTTTTTTTTTTAATTAATATTTTATTTTATTTTCATGAAGCAAGTACAAGCTGTAACAATATAAAAACTGAATTATGAAAAAATCTTTTCCGAACAGAAGTTACAGTGTCAGTAGAATAGGTTAGGTTTAGCATGAAACAGTTAGCGTCCTTACAGTATTTACCGGTTTGTGGAAATTATTTCTGAATCAATACAACTGTTGAACAAAGTACATATCATATTACATGTGAAAATAGATATGAACAACTACATGGGTAAACAGTGGAGAAGCAAGTAGAACCTTCGGTTTTTGGTTTACAATCTGTCAGGTAAATGTACTATTTTAATAAGAGTTATATACCATGCAACCAGTTTGTGTACACCTTTCCATGGATAATGTGGTGGTGGGAGTTACTTTTAATAAGAAGTTGAGTACTCACAACCATTTCTGTAGGTCTTCCCAGCATTTCGGGATAGCATTTTCATGAGAAAGAAAATCTAGGATTGGTTTCCATTTTTTCTTGAAGTTTGTCTTTATCGGATTCATGGAGGCTTCATTCAATCTGTTAGTGATGTTCTCCATTAGGTACTGGTCCCATAATTTTTCATACCATAACATTAAAGATGGGGGATTTGGATTTTTCCAGTAGGAAGCAATTGCAGTGCGGGCAGTGAATACCATAACCTCCAGAGTGCGTCTTGACTTATGAGATTGTATTGGTTGTGGCCAGAGATCCAGGAAAAGTGATTCATGCATTTTTCAATTTCAATGTGTGTGATATCCTTGATTTTTGCTTTAATTTGTTCCCAAAATTTGTAGATTTTGTCACATTGCCACCAACAGTGTGCAAATGTGCCTACTTGGTAGCAGCCCTTCCAGCACCAGGGTGAATAAGAAGGGTTTCCGTAGGAGATTTTCTGTGGGGTGAGGTACCACCTTGTGAGTAGCTTGAGCTTTTGCAGTTCCAAGGAGTTCGGAACCGGGAAACCTACTCTTGCTGTCCAAATATTCAACCAGAGTTTATCATCCAGACCGTTGTGCAGTCTCTGCCCCAAGCCGTTTGATAGGGCATTGGAGATGGGTTTTGCAAGTTGTTTAATAGAGAGTATGTTGCAGATATCAACCCATTATTTCGATTTTCAAATAACTGTATCAGGAGTTCAAAGTCGGTTATTTTTTGGGATAAGATTGTTGTCAGACCTATTTGGGTGCTGTAGTGTTGAATAGCTAGGTAAAGAAACCATGGGATTGATGCACCTAGTTTCTTTTCCATGTCTGCTTTGCTTAGTAGGCTCTTCCTATTTGTGATGTCTATTAATCTGGAAAGTTTGGCCTTCTTCCATTTGAGCCTGAGTGGGTCGTTAGTCATCTGTCTGAACCATGACTGGTGTATAAAGTCAGCGTATTTAGAGATTTTGTGGGTAAATTGGTTGCGTTTGGATCTCCATAGTTTGAGCATTGGTGTCAGATAGGGGTTGTGCACTTTGGTTAGTTGGGATAAAGATTTAAAATCCCATAACAGTGAGTCTATAGGGCATGGAGCAAATAGGTCGTTACCTATAGAGATCCAGTCAATGTGGTTTGTATGTCTCATTAGTTTGGTTATATTAGCCAAAAGTGTTGCTTTGTGATAAGTAGATAGGTCTGGTATGCCGAAGCCTCCTTTGTTTTTGGGTCTTTTTAGTATTTTTAGACCAATTCTGGCTTTTTTGCCATCCCATAGAAAATTCCAAAGATTGTTTTGCCAGCGCTTAAGCAGTGTTTCTGGAAGGTATATAGGGAGAGTTCTGAATAGAAAGAGGTATTTTGGCAAAATAAAAGATTTAATTAAGTTGAATCTTTCTAGCCAGGAGAGGTTCAGCTTTGACCATTTCAGGGTGAGTGTGCAAATTTCAGAGTGAGCAGCAGTAAAATTTGATTCCAAGAGTTTAGATCAATTTTCTGTGACGTTGATTCCTAGGTATTTCATATGAGTGGTTACCCAATCAAAATTGAACCTGTTTCTGATAAAGTTTTTTTCCCCTGATGAGAGGTTGATGGGTAGTAATTGTGATTTGGAATCATTCACTAGTAGGCCTGAGACTGAGCCGAATGAGTGCAGTAGCTGCATTAGTTCTGTGATAGAGGTAGTTGGATTTGTTAGATGAAGCAACATATTGTCTGCAAACAAAGAGATTTTATATTCAGTATCCTTAATTTTGATGCCAGATATTAGTGAGTGCGATCTGATTGCCTGTGCCAATGGCTCTATTGCCATAGCAAAGAGCAGGGGGGATAATGGGCAACCTTGCCGCGTTCCCCTGCCAAGTACAAAATATCCAGATCTGTAGCCATTGGCTTTAATAGATGTCATTGGGTTGTCATAGAGACTGTGGATGGTTCAGATAAATTTGGGGCCAAAATTCATTCTTTTTAGCACCGAGAAAAGGTACTTAAATGAGACAGAATCAAAAGCCTTTTCAGCGTCAAGAGATAAAAAGGCTGCCGGGATTTTCTGTTTTTTGCAGTGATGTAGTATGTTGAGCGTTTTGATGGTGTTGTCTGCTAGGTCTCTGTGTGGTATGAACCCTGCCTGATTGCTGTGTATGTAGTGAGGAATAAAGGTGTTGATGCGTTTGACTAGAATGGAAGTGAATAATTTTAAATCCTGATTAAGGAGGGAAATAGGGCGGTATGATTTAGGGAGTAGTGGGTCTTTACCAGGTTTTAGTATAACTACTGTGGTGGCATGTTTCCAAGAGGTGAGCATTTCGCCTGTATTCAATATGTGATTGAAGGCCTTCGTAATAGGGTGTACTAAGTGCTCTGAGAAAGTCTTATAGTACTCTGCAGGTAGGCCGTCTGGGCCGGGGGATTTATTGTTTTTGAGTGACTTGATGGCCTGTTGTACTTCCTCCGAGGTTATGGGCTCCTCCATTAGTGTCTTGTGGTGTGGATCTAGTGTTGTGTGTATTGGGAAGTTCTTCAGAGAGTTTTGGAAGGTTTCTTCATTTACTGTTTGAGGTGTGTATAGTTTGAGATAAAAATCCTCTAGTATAGCAAGTATGTCCTTAGAGTTCGTGACCACTTTGTTTGAGGTATCTTTTAAAGCAGTGATCTGGGACCGTTTTCTAATCTCTTTTACATTGTGGGAAAGGAGTTTCAGTGATCTGGGTGTTTTTTGCCAATATTTTTGCTTTGTGTAGCAGAGCTGTTTTTTGATTAAAGAGATTTCTAGCATTTGTAGAGCTTTTCTTTCTAAGTGTAGCTGCTGTAAAGTTTTGTTAGAGCCTGTTCTTTTGTGTTCCTGTTCTAATGCTTTGATTCTATCTAAAATATCCTTAAGCTGTTTTTGTTTTTGTTTTTTCAGGAATGCAGCCTTAGAGATGATTACTCCTCTGAGAGAAGGTTTCATCGCGTCCCAGCAGATTACAGGGGAGACCTGATGTGTTTCATTTTCCTCAAAATAAAGTTTTATGGCTTGTGCAATTTCCGATCTAAGGTCTGGGTTATTCAATAAAGAGGTGTTCAAAGACCATTGTGTGTGTTTATTGGTGTGGTCACCTGATGTCACTGTGCAACTAACCCAAGCGTGGTCAGACCACTGGAATGGGCCTATTGTGGATGAGATAACTCTATTTTGAAGTGATTCGGACAGCAAGAGCAGGTCTATTCTGGAGTAAGTTTTGTGGCGTTCTGAGAAAAATGTAAAATCCTTTTCTGTTGGGTGTGATGTTCTCCAGATGTCAATTAACCTGTGTTTTTCGAGCAGGTGTGCCAGACAAGTGAATCTGGATTTGGAATTAGGAATGGTTGTGATAGTTTTGGATTTGTCCATTTCACTGTCAGATACTAAATTGAAATCTCCTCCCAGGATTAAGTCCCCTTCTGTGAAGTCACTAAGAATTTTCAATGTGTTTTCTAAAAAGTTTGTTTGATATTCATTTGGAGCATATAGTGTGGCAACAGTTGTCAGCTTACCTTCTAGTTGCTCTTTTATAAAGAGGAATCTTCCCTCTGGATCCTGCTTTTTGCTCAATAAGTCAAAACGCACTGTGTGGTTAAATAGTATCGCTACACCGCGGGATTTGGAGCTTCCTGCTGCTGTATATTGGGATGAGAATTGGTTAGAGTTAAAGATTTTTACATCTGATTTTTTAAGATGTGTTTCTTGCAACGTAACTATTGATGGTTTTAGCTTCAATAAGTTTGAGAGTACTCGTTTTCTTTTGATCACATGGTTCAGACCATTAACGTTGGATGAAATAATTAGTAATTCTCCTGACATGTTTATTAAATTGGTTTCTCCCTCAAGAAAAAAGGCTGCCTCTAGCTTTTTAGACTGTTAGCAATGAGTGTGTTATACTCTAGTTTGGCCACAAGAGTGTGCTATTCTCCCTCTAATACAAGTTGCTATGGAGTATCCTATAAATTGCGAGCCTGGGTTTTCTCAAGCACTGAAAACACTTTTGTTGCTTAAAAATACTTTATAACCTTTAGATAATAGTAAAATTTGATAATTGATTTTTGTTATAATGATTAAAATTGTAAACCCTGCACAGAATCAAAATATGATGACAGAACAAGTTGATTGCAATTATTATAATCACTGTCTGATAGTTCTAGGAGTATAAGAGTTGTGAGGTAATCAAGTATAAATTAATTTTGTAAACCTATAAATAGTTTAATTCAATCAATTAACAGTAAACAATTAATTAAGTCAATGAAACAAGTAGCTTAATACTATGCATCTCTCTGTTCTCCTGAGAGTATAGGATCCCTGCAGGAGGCTGGGAAAATGACCCTTTTCTTCCTCTCCTTGTCCCAGCACCAATTATTGAGAGACACCAGCTACAGTGAACTAATATAAATCCCCCTCTATCCCTGACCCTCCCCAAATACTTAAAACTTTAATAAATCAATGAACTTTTGTACTGATTAAATACACAATAATAAGATGATTCGTTATAACTTTAGACTAGTTTTAAAAGCTTAGAACATTAGAAATGTAAGAACCCTCCTTAAGAAATGTGAGGAACCAAATGTGAACCTTCTTTTTTCTGGTAGACCCGTTTGGAAGAGAGTAGTGTTCTAGAGGTAAAAGAAATCTTGCTTCAGAAGCAGAAGTTGGGCAGAGTTTTTCAGCTTGCTAGGTGTTGGTGCGGCCTCATGTCCTCCGGTGGTGGTGACGACGATGAGAGTCTTCTTTTGTTCGATCTCTTGCTGAGTTCCATTGGGATGGCTATGTCGAGAGATCGTAGTGCTGATAAGCCTTCCTCCACTGATGCGATCTTAATGGCCTTGCCTTTGTAGATGACTTGGATAACGAGGGGAGAGATCCATGTATACTTAATGTCCACTTCAAGTAGCTGGGAGGTTATCGGTTTGAGCTCCCGCCTTTTTTGCAATGCCTCTTTCAGTAAGTCTGGGTAAACTTCTACTTCAAAACCATTGTATTTGAGGTTACCCTTTTGCTTTACTGTGTTGAGAATGAGTCTTCTGTATCTGAGGTCCATTAGTGTGATCATAATATCTCGAGCCGGTCGTACTTTTAAAATAGCAGGAGAGCCCAGTCTGTAGGCCTTAGTGATAGCTGTGGAAATGTCCCCATCAGCGGCGATTTGCTTTCTTAGCCAATTTGCAATGTGTTGGGATAAGTCTTCATGGCCTTCAGATTTTTCTCCTATCCCTCTTAATTTTAAATTATTTTGTCTGGCTGAGAGATCTAGGCGCATTGCTCTTTCTGCTAAAAGATCATCAGTGACTTGGAGTGACTGGATTGCAGACTGGTTAGCTAAGCTATTGCTCATGGCTGCTTCTGCAATATTTTTAGTCTCTGTTATATTTAATTGTAGAGAGTCAAGCCTGTCATAAACAGGTTGGAACATTTTCGCCATTTGGTCTAGGAAGTTTTTTTCCATGTTGGTTAGTGCCGTGTTAAATTTAGTTGGGGTGATTGTCTGCTTAGCCACCTCCCCGCTGTTATGCTCGGCCGCCATTCTGAGGGCTTCTGTCACCCGGGCCGTTTTAGAAAAGGATCGATCTGAAGGCTTTCCCGGCCCGTTCGGCTTGAATTTTTTGGTAACTTGGGGGTGGTGGTTTCGCCTACCGTCCCCATGCAGTTGGGAGAGATTTGGAGCAGTTCTGTCATGTCAGCTTCATCCGTGAAGAGAGGGTGGGAGAGTGTGAGATTCAGGCGGTTATCTCCATCGGGTGCCCCCTAGAGTCCCCCCTTTCCTCCCGGGTTTAATTGGTCTGAATCAGTCTGCGCGTTTCCGCATTACATGAATCTGACCTGGGATGATGCTGGTTATTCATTTCCGCATCTGTCCTTGCCCCGAATCTTGAGCCCCTGCTTGCTCAAGGCACTGCTGCACATCCCAGAATGGCCACCGCTCCGGGAATCACCCACCCATTCGATTCAGCCTGCCCCAAAGACTGGGAAGCCTGGACGGACCAGCTCACATCCTACTTCGACGCACAGGACATCACGGATGCCGGGAAGAAGTAGTCCTGGCTCATGGCCTCATGCGGGGTAAAGACACTGAAGTTACTCCGCAGCCTGCTTTCCCCTCGTACCCCAGTGGAGGCCACGTACGATGACATCATGGCACTCCTAAGGAACCACTTCTCGCCGAGACCCTCCAAGAACACACAGCAGGTGAAGTTCTTCCGCCGGCTGCAGCAGAAGGGTGAGTCTGCCTCCAATTACCTGGCGGCCCTCCGCCATCTCATGGTGGGGTGCGAGTTTGTGGCCATAGAGGACACACTATACTCCACATTCCTGTGTGGGGTCCGTGACCCCAAGCTTCAAAGGAAGCTGATGGCCAACTCCACAGCCACCCTGGACAAGATGCTAACCACTGCTTGCACCTTTGAGGTCTCTCAGCAGGAGAAGCTAGGCACAACTGCAGCCGCCCACCAGACCAAGGCTGCTGCAGACTCCGACATTTCCGAGGATGACGAGACACTCCAGGTACCACACCGGCCTCTGGGACAAGGGTCCCGCAACTCGGGTGAGAAGGCTTCCCGCTCAGCGACGCCACACTCCAAACATTCCATGTGCGCTAGCTGTGGCGATCAGCATGACCGCCGGACCTGCCGTTTCCGGGAAGCAGAGTGCCAGTCATGTGGCAAGAAGGGCCACATCGCCCGGGCCTGCCGCACCCACTCCAACCACCGCACCCAAGCCACACAGCAGGAGTCCGCTGAACTCCTCCAGATAGCAGTAACCCGCCACCACCACCGCAAGACACAGCAGGTAATGAACTTGCCCCCCGACACCCCCAACAAAATTAAAGTCTCAGTTTTGATTGAGGGGACCCCCTGCCAAATGGAAGTAGACACCGGGTCATCCTACTCCATAATCTCAGAGTCCACCCTCCGCAGGCTCTGCCCCATGGGGGGGCCCCAACTTCGGAAAGTCCATGGCTTAACCCTGCGGGACTTTCAGAAGAACCCGATACCGATAAGGGGGTTGGGCAAGTTCCGGGTCCAATGTAAGAACTTTATGGGATGCTTGGGCCTCCTGGTGGTGGCGGGCAACCTCACAAGCCTGCTGGGACTCTCCTGGTTCCAGCCCCTAGGGCTGGGCATCACCGGGGTACACAGCGTGTGGCCCACAGATTTTGCCACATCTGTGAGGAATTCCCAGTGGTTTTTGATTGGGCACTGGGCTCCTATAAGGGGCCACCCATCACCCTGGACCTTGACCCCACGGTCCAGCCCATGCGCATACTGGTCCACCATCCGCCGCTCGCAGTGTGGCCCAAGATTGAGCGGGAGCTTGATAAGTTGGTCACCCAGGGTGTACTAGAACCAGTGTCCCACGCCCAATTGGAAACCCCGATTGTGATGCCAATGAAGGCAAACGGGGACATCCGCATCTGCGCGGACTATAAGTGCACCATCAATAAGGCACTTCAGGCCCATGCCTACCCAGTCCCGGTCATCAGCCACATGTTGGCCTCCCTGGCCAGGGTGTGAGTGTTTGGGAAACTAGACCTGGCCCAGGCCTACCAGCAGCTGCCGGTCGACGATGCCACAGCAGAAGCACAGACCATTGTGACACACAAGGGGGCGTTTAAGGTAAAGCACCTCCAGTTCAGGGTCAGCGTAGCCCCCGGGATCTTTCAAGAGTTAATGGACCGTTTGTTAAAAGGTCTTCCAGGGGTGCAGCCCTTTTTCGACGATGTCCAGATCGTGGCTCCGGACGTCAAGACTTTCTCGGCCCGCCTACGCTCTGTCCTCCAGCGATTCCAGGACGCCGGCCTGAAGGTGAAACGTGAGAAGTGCCTCCTCGGGGGGCCTGCAGTGGATTTCCTCGGCTTCAAGGTGGACACCCATGGAATTCACCCCACTAAGGACAATGTGAAGGCCATCTCCGATGCCCCGACACCCAAGTCCAAGGCTGAGCTGCAGTCTTTTCTGGGACTCATCAACTTCTACCACGCCTTCCTTCCCCACAAGGCAGCGGTAGCTGAGCCCTTACACAGGTTCCTGGACAAAAGCGCCACCTGGAGTTGGGGTCCCCGCCAGGCGGCGGCCTTCCAAGGCATCAAGGACCTCCTAATGTCCAACGTGGTCCTCGCCCACTTCGATGAAGCCCTGCCTGTCATATTGGCCTGTGACACATCTCCTTATGGGGTGGGGGCAGTTTTGGGTCACAAACTGCCGAACGGCCGGGAGGTCCCAGTCGCATATTACTCCCAGACCCTAGCCCCGGCCAAAAGGAACTATGCTTAGATAGACAAGGAGGCACTTGCGATCGTGGCCGGGGTCAAAAAGTTCCATACTTACTTGTACGGGCGCCGGTTCACGGTCGCCACGGACCACAAACCTCTTCTGGGCCTCCTCGCCCCGGATCGCTGCACGCCACAAATGTTGTCTCCGCGAGTCCTCCGATGGTCGATCTTTCTCGTGGGGTACGATTATGACTTGGTGCATCGCCCGGGAAAGGCCAGGGGCCATGCGGATGCACTCAGCCACCTTCCGCTGCCCTCCTGTGACCCCGACCCATCTCCAGCTTACCACGTCGCTCTGCTCGAGGACCTGCCGGACCGGCCACTTTAGGTAGGGGATGTGGCCCGGTGCACGGCCCAGGACCGTCAATTCTCCCGGGTCTCCAACAGGGTGGGAAGGGGTGGCCCAAGAATCTGGACCCTGAGTTTGCGGCCTTCTCAATCCGGCGTGCAGAACTCTCCACCCACAAGGGGTGCTTACTCTGGGGCTCGAGGGTAGTGATTCCGGAACCCCTCCGCCCGTGAGTGCTGACCGCTCTGCATGAGCACCACCCTGGGGTAGTACGAATGAAGGCCCTGGCCCGGAGCTACGTCTGGTGGCCAGGCCTTGACAAGGAGATAGAGGACCGGGCCCGCCGCTGCAAAAAGTGCCAAGAGACCCGTCCGGACCCTCCACATGCTCCCGTCCGCCCCTGGGAGTCCACCCAATGCCCCTGGTCCCAGCTCCATGTGGACTTTGCGGGCCTGGTACAGGGGCAGCTTTTCTTTATTCTAGTCGACAGCTACAGCAAGTTGCTAGAAGTTGTTCCTGTGTGCGCCACCTCATCTGAAGCTGCCATTTGAGCAATGTGGCGCATCTTTGCCACCCACGGCCTGCTGGACACCATCGTCTCGGACAACGGCACGGCTTTCACCTCTGCGGAATTCCAGTGCTCTGTGGAGCTCCATGACATTTGGCACGTGAGATCCGCCCCTTTTCACCCGGCCATGAACGGCCAAGCAGAGCGAATGGTCCGCACCACTAAGGAGGCGCTGAGGCGCATGGACCAGGGGGATCTGGGGTTTAAGTTAACGGCTTTCCTATTCGGCCAGCGCACCACCCCTCACTCAGCTACCGGTCACAGCCCCGCAGAGCTGCTCATGGGCCGCCGGCTGACAACTCAGCTCGACCGGCTCCACCCCGATCGGGCACTGGCCATCTCCAAAGAACCCAATGTCCCCAAAGCTCCCAGAGGGTTCGTGCCAGAGGACTCAGTCTACGTCCGCAACTATGCCTGGGGCCCCCTGTGGTTGCCGGGGTGGATTATCTGCGTCACCGGTCCCCTCTCCTATGAAGTCGCGGATGAGGAAGGACAACGGTGGAGGTGCCACGTGGACCAACTTCGCCGCCGCCTGCATGCCTTCTCCATGGACGATCCAGGGCTGGACTTCCCAGATGCGGAACCCAAGGTACCTGAGACAGACGACCGGCTGAGGCTTTGCAGGAGGACTCCCACAGAAGCCGGCCACCCAGACATCACTCCAGTTGCCATCCCTGCACCAGTACCAGACCCAGCTCAGCCCGAGGCAAATATCCCTGAATCTCCGCTCCCTACACCGGCGGCTCCAGCGACCCTGCGCCACTTGACCAGAGAACGGAAACATCCCGCACACCTCAGAGACTATGTTTGCCAAGGGACAGTCCGGACTATGGGGGGAGGGGTGTAATGTAGTATACTCTGTGTAGCAACCAGCCTGCCACGTGCTCCCAGGTAATGGCGCCTGCCGCATGGCCAGAGCACATGGTCAGGCAGAGAGGGGAGCTTGAATCTGGAGGAACAATAGACATCCGGATTGAAAGCCTCCACCAATGTGGGACCTAGGTTCTCCCTGAGGAGCCAATGCAATCAAAGGCTCCTCTAGGGAACCTATGACAAACATGTGCATATGTTAAGCCCCTATCAGGTCTTTTGGGTGCGGCCGGAGGTGTGGCTCCGACCAGCATATAATGAGGGCCCTGGAGCCCTGGAAGCATGCTTGTTCTGACCATCCACTGGGCATGCTGAATCACTCAATAAAGGCTTCATGATTTCACCGTTCCCGGTCTCCTGAGTCCAGTACTCTTCACAAGCTTTATGATGAAGCCTGGAAAAACAAGAGTGAGGACCCCAGCAGTGTCCCACCCTTCCCCTGCACATCTGCTTTTAAGGTTGAAACCCCCTTAAACTGCTATCTTATGCAACACTGAACACGGGGAATGCTTTTCAGTGGGTAAACAAGCACTGATCACTTCCAACCTATTATCGTTTAGTACATTGTTTATGGGAACAAAACAGAACAAAAAAAGTTCCACATCCTGTAAGTGGGAAAAAAAACTCCCAAGATACCCTGCCAGTTAATTCTCTTTCTTCTCCTGTTGTTGGTTCTGTCATTTCTTCCTCTGTAGGTTTGGGTCCAACTCTCTCAAGCCTTCATGGAAACAAACAAAAGTGTTAAGATTGAAAACACGCATTCCACTGCGCTGCAAGCACTTTTCTTGTAACACAATAAAGTACCCTGCTCCTAGTTACACCAAGTTATTATTTTAAATTGCACCAATTTATTATTTTGAAAATGTCACCCTTTACCAAAATAACACTCAGGGCAGCTTACAAAAAAATACTAAATATAACCTCCCCCCATTGACACACTTTAAAATCAGATGCACCAAACAGAAATAAAGGAGTCATAACAAAAACAAGGAACATGCCTACTGGATGGGGGATACACTTCTGGGTAGCAGCGTGTGTGAACAAAATATTGGGGTAAGGGTGGGCCGTAAGTTAAATATGAGCAGCCAGGGTAATGCAGTGACAACAAAGGCTAATACGATATTGGGGTGTATCAACAGAAGCATAACATCCAAATCGCAAGATGTCATAGTCTTGCTGTACACTACATTGGTCAGGCTGAACCCGGAGTACTGTGTGCAGTTCTGGAGGCCTCACTTCAAAAAGGACAGAAGAGAGAAGGTGCAGAGGAGAGCAATGGGGATGACTGGGGGCCTGGAGACCAAGCCCTATGAGGAAAGGGTGAGGGACTTGGGAATGTTCAGTCTGGAGAGGAGGAGGCTGAGGTGGGACATGATTGATCTCTTGAAGCATTTAAAGGGCTGTCAGTTAGAGGAGGGCAGGGAGCTGTTCCTCTTGGAAGGAGAGGATAGGACTCAATGGGTTTAAGTTAAAGGCGGGAAGCGGTACTGGCTGGATATTAGGGAAAATCTTTTTATAGTAAGAGTTCTTCAACAGTTCAATCAGCTGCCTAGGGAGGTGGTGAGCTCCCCCTCCCTGGCAGTCTTTAAGCAGTGGTTGGACAAACACTTGCCAGGGCTACTGTAGGCTGATCCTGCATTGAGCAGGGGGTTGGAGTAGATTACCTTGATGACCCCTTCCAACTCTGTGATTCTATGATTCAATAATAAAACCCAAATCACCAAGAAGCAAGAAAATGGGAACAATGGCCATAGTTACAACACAATCTTAATAAGACTTAAGTCAACTGAATAGACCTGAGTAAGATTCTGAGTAGACCTGTATAAAATTTCTTTCTTGGTATAAACATGATTCATATGTGGGTGGGGCACAGAAGAAGAGTCTCAGGCTCAGACACCAGCATCTTAAATAGCAGGTGCTCGAAAGGATCCTTCTCCATCTGAAACTCTAGAAAGCCGCTGCCAATCAAAGCAGACAATACTGAACTAAATGGGTCATAGAATCATAGAGTTGGAAGGGACCTCCAGGGTCATCTAGTCCAAACCTCCTGCACAATGCAGGAAATTCACAAATACCTCCCCCTCCACACCTGCAGTGGCTGCTGTTCCACACCCGGAAGATGACAGAAAAATCTCCAGGATCCCTGACCAAACCGGCCTGACCCCAAAGTGGCAATCAGCATTTTCCTGGGTGTGTAAGAAAGGGCCACAAGACTAAGCACTGAGGCAATCCTTCCTGCCCTCCCTCTCATGATCTGGCTAAGTTCACAGAATCCACATTGCTGTCAGATGGCCATCTAGCCCCTGTTTTAAAAGCTCCAGAAGAGAGCCCACCACCTCCCGAGGAAGGCTGTTCCACTGAGGAACTGCTCTAACTGTCAAGAAGTTCTTTCTAACGTTTAGCCAAAAACTCTTCAGATTTAATTTCAATCTGTTGGTTCTGGTCCAACCTTCTGGGGCAACAGAAAACCGCACCATCCTCTATATGACAGCCCTTCAAGTACTTGAAGATGGTGATCATATCACCTCTCAGTCGTCTCCTCTCCAGGCTAAACATACCCAGCTCCTTCAAACTTTTTTCATAGGACTTGGCCTCTAGATCCCTCACCATCTTTGTTGCCCTACTCTGGACTTGTTCCAGCTTGTCTATATCCTTCTTAAATTGGGGTGACCAAAACTGAACACGATACTCTAGGTAAGATCTAACCAGAGCAGAATAAAGCGATACCATCACTTCACACGATCTGGACACTATACTTCTGTTGATACAGTCCAAAATGACATTTGCCTTCTTTGCTATTGCATCACACTGCTGACTCATGTTCAGTGTATGGTCTACTAAGATGCCCTAGATCCTTTTTGCACATACTACTGCCAAGTCTCCCCCAACCTATAATTATGCATTTGATTTTTCCTACCTAAATGCAGAACTTTACATTTATCCCCACTAAAATTCATTTTATTTGATTTAGCCCAGTTTTCCAGCCTATCAAGATCATCCTGTATCCTGACTCTGTCTTCTACCATATTTGCTACCCCTCCCAATTTAGTATCATCTGCATATTTAATAAGCATTCCCTCTATTCCTTCATCCAAATCACTGATAAAGATGTTGAACAAAACAGGTCCCAAGCCAGATCCTTGAAGCACTCCACTTGTCACTCCTCTCCAAGAAGATGAGGAACCATTCACAAGCACTTTTTGAGTGTGATCTGTCAACCATTTAAGAGATCAACCTAACAGTCATGGGATCCAAACCACATTTTTCCAATTTGTCAACAAGAATATTATGTGGAAACTTATCAAAAGCCTTACTGAAATCAAGATAAACTATGTCTATGGCATTCCCCTGATCCAGCAAGGTAGTAACATTTTCGGGGGGGGGGGTAGAAGAGATAAGGTCAGTCTGACATGACTTGTTCTTGAGAAACTCGTGCTGGCTCTTACTAATCACAGCTGTCCTTTCTAAATGCTCAAGGACTGTCTGTTTGATGATTTGTTCTAAAACTTTCCCAGGTATATACGTCATGCTGACAAGTTGGTAGTTGTCCAGATCCTCTTTTTCCTCCTTCTTGAAGAGGGGGACAGCATTTACCTGCCTCCAGTCTTCTGGCACCTCACCTATTCTCCAAGTATTCTTCAAAATATTGGACAGAGTCTCAGAAATTACATCCGTGAGTTCTTTTAGTACCCTTGGATGAAGTTCATCTGGCCCTGAAGACTTAGTTTCATTTAAAGATACTAGGTGTTTATGTACTACCCCTATGCCAATCCTAGGCTGCAACTCCCTTCCCTCATTGTGTGTTATGTTTTTGTCCCCTCATTGTGTGTTGTTTTTGTCATGTTAAGCACTGTTCCCCTCTCAAGAGAAGACTGAGGAGAAGTAGGAATTGAGCAGTTCTGCCCTTTCTTCACCTGTTACAATTTCACTTTCCTGTCCCTGCAATGGACCAACCATGTCCTTCCTCTTTTTCTTGCTTTGAACATAAGAACCCTTTTTTGTTGTTTTTAGCATTTCTCATACTGAGCTTTAGCTTTCCTCTCTCTCTACAAGCACTGGTTATTTGTTTATATTCATCCTTGATTATAAAGCTCTTCTTCCACTTTCTAAATGAGTGTTTTTTATTTCTCAAGTTCTTAGAAAGCTGTTTATGGAGCTACCTTGGCTTCTTTAGGCTCCTCCCATTTTTCCTTCTCATAGGAATTGTTTGTAATTGTGCCTTTAGTATTTTGCTTTTAAGAAACCCCTCTTGAACTCCCTTCTCTTTAAGGATTCCTGACCATGGGATTCTACCCAGCATAACTTTAAGCTTGTCAAAATTCGCTTTCCTGAAGTCCATCCAATATGTCTGACTACGTACAGCTTTTACCTTCCCAAAGACTGTAAATTCCAAAATTACATGTTCACTCCTTCCCAGGGTGCCTACTACTTTCAACTCGTCAACCAGTTCTTCCCTGTTGGTAAGAATCAAGACCAAGATAGCAGATCCTCTTGTTTCCCTCTCCACTTTCTGGAAAAGGAAGTTGTCAGCAAGACAAGTCAGGAATTTATTGGACCTTTCATTTTTAGCAGAGTTGGATTTCCAACAGATATCCAGGTAACTGAAATCTCCCATGACCACCGTGTCCCATCTCTTTGAGAACTTTGTAATCTGTTCTAGGAGTGTCTCATCCAAGTCCTCTGCCTGGCTTGGTGGTCTACAGCAGACACTCACCATAATATCTCTATTATTTCTCACTCCTTTTATTTTTACTCAGAGACTCTCAACTGGACTTTCTGTCAGAATCTGTCAATTCAGCCAATGTATTCTTGCATACATGCCTTCAGCTGTCCTATGTATCTAGAGTTTATTAGACCCTATGTAACCATTATGCATTATGTATTAGACCTTTGTATTAATCCTGTCTTGGTCGGGAGGGTGACAACCATAATTGGTGAGAACAAGGAGGCCTCTCATCTCTGCCTCCGCATTCCAGCTGCCCCGGCAGTAACTTCAAGGGGAGGACGGCTCTCATCTCTTATCTCATGCAAAAGAACCTTGGAGCCATGAATTGTTATGTGAACTGAGGGGTCTGGTTTGAGAAGGGAAATTTACTGCTTAACACCTCACTTTTTTCCTGTGTGAACCAAACGGTCAAGACACCTTTTAGCCCGCCAATTTTCCCTTAAGGGGATTGGCTATCTATGGGTAATTCAAACTCCTTGGAATGGTATAATAGACCCGCTTGTATTATTTGTCTCATCTCTGACAATAACCCGAGATGCTGTACTAATGTAGGAATAGGTAATAAAGAACTGTGGTTAACCAACCAAGATCTGATCCTTGACTACTTTGAGCAGAACTCTCACAGATTGTCAGAGATCTGTGATTGGGACTCAGCCGTTCCTGACCATGTCAGAAGACGACGCGGTCCCCCTCAAACCTACTACTCCAGAAGAGACTCCCGCTACCCCGGCGGATCCGGGGAACGGGGGTGGTGGCGGCGGAGGAGGTCCCGAAGTGCCGGTGACCACGAGCCAGGGGGCTTACTACATTCCGCGCCGCCCGGTTACTCATCAGAGCGTGACCCCCAAGTACGCATGGAGCCACTTCGGTCAGCGTACCGTGGATTCGTGGGTGCACGACCGGAAAGGGGTGAGGGTTTCGCTCACCGGAGACCAGCTCGATCGCGGGAGACCGAGCTACCTAGGAGACGACCGCGAGCCGATCTATCGTGGAGGGCCGCGTCGCCCGCCTCTCGAAGGAGAGGGGATGGATCTGTATGGGCCCGATCCGTATCGCGAGGAGCAGACGGTCCCTTTGGATCAGATGATGGGAGACCTGCGTCTTCAACTCACCGCCGAGCTCCGCGAGTTGGCCCTCGATCTCCAGCACCAATTTCGCGATGCTATGATGGCAGTGCAAGGAGCCCTCCCAGGTCAAGGGGTAGGAGCCCCACTACAGCCGCCGGCGCCCGGAGGGGTTCCAGTCCAGCCGCAGGCACCCGCTCTCCCGGCGCAGCCAGCTCAGCCGGTCGTCCCGGTTCCAGCTCCAGGGCCCGTCCCAGTGCTGGCCCCAGTCCCGGCTGCGCCGGCCGCCCGCCCAGCCCCCTCCGACCCTTTGATGACCACTTTCGATGGGGACCCGGAGAAGCTACGTTTCTTCATGCTGGAGATAGGGAGATTCCTGGACAGTTGGGGCCACCTCTACCCCACCGAGAAAGAACGAATTGGCTACATCGGATCCAAGCTGAAAGACACTGCCAGCGACTGGTATGTGAGCCTGCACGACAACCCCGGACCTGAATTGCGTTCCCTGAACAACTTCATGTGGGCCCTCCGGCATCAGTTCGAGGACCCCCTGGGTGAGGAAAAGGCCCGTAATCAACTACGAAAGCTGTTCCAGGGGAGATCGTCAGTGAGGGACTACACTGACAAGTTCCGGCGCATCGCGGCCAAGATCCATGGGTGGCCGGAGGAACTATTCATGGAGAAGTATTGGGAGGGCCTGAATCCGGAAATCTACGAGACCGTGCTGTTGGGGGGCCGCCCCGGCACTCTGAACACCTGGATGAGAGCCGCCATCGACTTGGAGGAGCGATTCGCCCTGATTAAGATGGGAGCGTCCGTGACGGCGGCCAGCAAAACAGCCCCCAGAGCGAAGCCCCGATCCAGTGTGCAAGATGTCCGAGATGCGAGATTTCGACAGGGGTTGTGTATGAAGTGTGGGGAGAGTGGCCACTTCGCCTCCGCTTGCCCAAGAGGAGGAGGGAAGGGCCCGAAGACCTCAACCCCCGGAGCGGGGAGCACCCCTAGCCATGGAAAAACACCAATGAAACCCTGGGCGTTGCAGCTGGAAGGGGCAGCCAGTGACCAGGGAGAGCTGGAGCTGATGGAAATGCAGATGTCGGGAAACTCCAACGGCCTGCAGTGAGCGGCGCAGAGCTGCAGGTCCCCCGCCAAGAAGCGCCATCTCCGGTGAGCATCCCCGGCCCCCTGTTATATATGGTAGTGACGGTGGTGACCCCGGGATCGGGTACCCACATGCGGGTCCGCGCTTTAATTGACTCGGGGTGTGCGCGAGACCTGATCAGCCCCCTAGTAGTGGAGGGGCTGGGACCCAAAGTCACCCCGTTATTGGAACCCCTGAAGTTTACTCAGATGGATGGGTCGGAGATGAAGGAGGAATGCATAGCAGAGACTGAGAGCTTGATTTTGGGGACGGGGGAGCACTGGGAGAAGCGAGCTTTCGTCATCACCCCAAACGCCCAGTTCCCTATGGTGTTGGGCAGCCCTTGGCTCGGGGCGCACGACCCTTACATAAAATGGAGCGAGGGGAAGATTTCGTGGGTGGACGAACGCTGCCAGAGCCACCGGTGGGACCCAGGATGGGGGCCTGGACCTCCGACCCCTCCTCCCCCGACGCCCGCGCTCGCCCTCACCCCTACCATGGTGCCTAAAGAGTATAGAGACTTGCTAGAAGTGTTCAGCGAGACTGAGGCGGATGAGTTGCCCCCCCATCGACTATCGGACTGTGCCATAGAACTCCTCCCAGGAGAGAAACTCCCAAAAGGGAAATTATACTCCATGAGCCCGTTGGAACGGGAAGAACTGCGGAAGTTCTTGGATAAAAATTTGGCACGGGGGTTCATCCGCCCAGCCAAATCCCCCTTCGCGGCGCCCGTGCTGTTCCGAAAGAAAAAGGATGGGGGCTTGCGACTCTGCACTGACTACCGGGGGTTGAATGCAGTCTCCACCACTAACGCCTACCCCCTCCCGTTAATAAAGGACCTCTTGGCGGAAGCGGCCAAGGGAAGGATTTTTACCAAATTGGATCTACGAGATGCCTACTTCAGGGTGCGCATCAGGGAAGGGGATGAATCTAAGACTGCCTTTAATACCCCCTTGGGGCAATTCGAATACCTAGTGATGCCGTTCGGCTTAAGTGGCGCGCCCGGGGTCTTTATGAGTTTAATCAATGAAGTGTTGCATAAGCATCTATTTAAGGGCGTGTTATGTTACATAGATGATATCTTGATCTATTCTACTGATAAGAAGGCGCATGTGACTTTGGTCAGGGATGTTCTCTCAACCTTGCTGAAAAACCAGCTTTATGTGAAACTGTCTAAGTGTGAGTTTCACCGTGAGTCCGTGGACTTCCTGGGCTACCGCATTTCTCAGAAGGGGTTAGAGATGGATCCGGGGAAGGTGGAGGCAGTGGTGCAATGGGAGGCTCCGCGAACGAGAAAGCAACTGCAGAGCCTCTTGGGATTTTGTAACTTTTACCGAACCTTCATCAAAGACTTTGCCAAAGTCACCCTTCCCTTAACGGACTTATTAAGAACCAAGGGGAGGGGGCCCGAGGCCGGGAAGCCAGGAGAAAAGTTGGCGTGGAATGGGGAGTGTCAGAGGGCATTTGAGACCTTAAAGACTCTTTTCACTTCCGAGCCCATTCTAGCACACCCGGACGAAACGAAGGACTTTATAATTCATGTAGATGCCTCTGATGTAGCCATGGGGGGGGGGCATTTTACAAAGTGACTCGGAAGGGAAACTGCACCCCTTGGCTTACATTTCAAAAAAATTTAACGAGACGGAAAGGAATTGGTCGGTGTGGGACAAGGAAGCCGCAGCCATTAGGCTAGCGCTCACTACGTGGCGCCATTGGCTGGAAGGAGCGCAAACTCCGTTTGAAATATGGACTGATCATAAGAATCTGGAGGCGTTGCGCACTCAGCGGTCCCTCAACGCTAAGCAGCTGAGATGGGCTGATTTCTTTTCAAAGTTTAACTTTGTGCTTAAACATTTTCCTGGGAAGGCTAACTCCTTGGCAGACGCGTTGTCCAGGTTGCCCCAACATGAGAGTGTAAAAGAAGAGGTGTTTGATTCCATGTTCTCCCCCCAACAGCTGGGAGGAGTGGTAGTCACCCGGAGCCGAGCAAAGAAGGCCGAGCTCGACACTGGGAAATGCCAGTGGGGGGGGGGGGAGTATGCTCCTGAAGAGATAGAGGAACTGGAAGCTTTGGAGGAATGTTCCAAGAGGGAGGACCACTGTTGGCTGCATGGGGACAAGTTAGTGGTGCCTAAGACCAAGCGCAAGGAAATCTTGCTAAACTGCCACTCCTCAAAGCTAGCTGGGCACTTCGGTTTCCTAAAGACTCTTAATTTGATCCAGCGTCAATTCTGGTGGCCGCGCATGCGCCGAGACGTCTCGGACTTCGTCTCGGCATGCCAAACCTGTTTAATGTGCAAAAAACGGGGGGGAAAAGTCCCAGGATTATTGCATCCCTTACCCACTGCGTCAAGACCCTGGGAAGCCATAGCCATGGACTTTATCACTAATTTGCCCCCCTCCAAGGGAAAAACAGTGATTTGGGTGGTGGTAGACACTTTTTCTAAACAAGCACATTTCACCCCCTTCAAGCAATTGCCCACAGCAAAAGGGATGGCTAAAGCTTTCTTCAATCACGTGATCAAATTACATGCTTTTCCGAAGAGGGTGGTTTCTGACCGCGGAAGTCAGTTCGTTGCCACCTTCTGGCGGGAGCTTTTGAAATTAATGGACATAGAACCGGCTTTAAGTTCGGGTTACCACCCAGAGACCGACGGCCAATCCGAACGAACTAATCAAATTCTAGAACAATTCCTGAGATGCTACACAAATTACCACCAGGATAATTGGGTGGAATTGCTGCCGTTTGCAGAATATAGCTACAATAATGCAGTGCATTCATCCACAGGAGTCTCCCCTTTCATGGCAGTGGGAGGTTTTGAAGGAAAACCATTGCCTACTATTGAGGAAGCCCCTCAAGCCCCCCCCTCAGATTTTAAAAAGTGGTGGTCCAGCCTCCAAGACTCATGGCCATTAATAGGCAAAGCCTTGGACCATGCCAAAGAGGACTACAAGAAATATGCTGATCGAGGGCGAGCACCGGGATGGGATCTTCAGCCCGGGGACTCTGTTTATCTCTCCACTAAGAATATACATGGGTTGCAGCCCAGCCGGAAACTGGGATGGAAATATGTTGGACCTTATAAAGTGCTGCGCAAAATCTCTGATGTGTCGTTTGAACTGGAACTGCCTAAATCACTGAGTTCTGTGCACCCTGTGTTTCATTTCAGCCTGCTGAAGAAAGATCCTGGGCCGAACGCTTGGCATCCAGTTCCTCCAGTTCCTCCTCCACTGATGAAGGAGGGGAGCCCTCATTTCGAGATAACTGAGATCCTTGACTCCAAGATGCGAAGAGGCCACTTATATTACTTAGTTAGATGGTTAGATTTCGGCCCGGAACACAATGAATGGATTCGTTCAGAACATGTTCATGCCCCTAAGCTGACTAAACTGTTTCATAAAATGTTCCCTGATAAAGCTAGGTGAAGAGAATTATGGGGAGGGCAGGGTGTCAGAATCTGTCAATTCAGCCAATGTATTCTTGCATACATGCCTTCAGCTGTCCTATGTATCTAGAGTTTATTAGACCCTATGTAACCATTATGCATTATGTATTAGACCTTTGTATTAATCCTGTCTTGGTCGGGAGGGTGACAACCATAATTGGTGAGAACAAGGAGGCCTCTCATCTCTGCCTCCGCATTCCAGCTGCCCCGGCAGTAACTTCAAGGGGAGGACGGCTCTCATCTCTTATCTCATGCAAAAGAACCTTGGAGCCATGAATTGTTATGTGAACTGAGGGGTCTGGTTTGAGAAGGGAAATTTACTGCTTAACACCTCACTTTTTTCCTGTGTGAACCAAACGGTCAAGACACCTTTTAGCCCGCCAATTTTCCCTTAAGGGGATTGGCTATCTATGGGTAATTCAAACTCCTTGGAATGGTATAATAGACCCGCTTGTATTATTTGTCTAATCTCTGACAATAACCCGAGATGCTGTACTAATGTAGGAATAGGTAATAAAGAACTGTGGTTAACCAACCAAGATCTGATCCTTGACTACTTTGAGCAGAACTCTCACACTTTCATGCTCAGATTCATGTATTTCCTCACAAGTATATACCTCCTTTACATATAATACAACTCCTCTGCCCTTCCTTATTTGTCTGTCCCTTTTAAATAAGTTGTACTCCGCAATCCTGATGTTCCAATTATGAGTGTCATCCCACCAAGTTTCAGTAATGCCTATTAGGTCATAGTCCCCTTCCTATACTAGGACTTCAAGTTCCTCCTGCTTGTTTCCCATGCTCTGTGCATTAGTAGAGACATCGGAATTCATGTTTTATGCACCCTGAGGTTTTCATTTCTATAGTTACATGTAAGTTAATGTTACGTAGCATACGTGCCACTCCCTGCAAATCTTTGGAGTTCTTATTACCAGTTATTGGCATCATACTGGGCTTTGCATTTTTGTCTCACTCCCCCATAGGATTTAGTTTAAAGCTCTCCTTATTAGATTTGCAAGGCTGTTACCAAACACATTTTTCCTACCCTCGTGAGATGCAATCCATCTTCTGATAGAAGAGATCAGCAGTGTGACTTGATGTAAGACAGTTTCACATAAGTATAGACTCAGTTTGCCTCTAACAGACAAATCACCATTTATGTAAGAACATTTCCTGAATAAAATAAAAACAGTGTTTCTTTCTCTAAATAAAGTTTGTTTAAAAATAATATTCAGTTCTCTCATAAGGATAAAAAATGCAACTACCACACAATCTTGACACACAATATGCAACATTCATACCTGTTAATTAGATAAGAGGATCTTTTATCAACCCACAGCCTAAACCATAGCTTATGGTTTTGGATTCAAGCCCCCTTCACAGAATTCATCAACCTTTTCTCCCTGGGCTGCATTTTGTTCTCTCTTTCACAGCACTGATGCTCCTCTGCACCATAAGAATCTATAGATCTAATTCTCAGTGGTTCCCTCTGTGTGCAGATACTTATTTCCGCAAACAGAGGTCACATTCTCCCCCAACAAGTTTTTCCAAAGACTTAGTGGGTCTGCAAAAAACCCCCAAAAAGTAAAAAAAAGAACTCAAGGAGGGTTGAATCCCCCCCCCCCCAATCTTTTGAAATGGCCACTACAGGGATCTACTCCAGGCCCTGCCGCATTGTCAGTGAGAGATAGACTAGCTGATAGTCAGAGAGACAGACAGACAGACAAAGAGAGAGAGAGAGAAGGGAGGAAGCAAAAGCAGTACTGGAGCTGGCATTGGGGAGGATTCATCCAGCAGTACAAATAGCTGAACAAAAGGGGATGATTTTTTAAAAGGGCATCTGAGCTTCTCACCCCTACCTCTTCTGTTGTGGGCTCCATTGTCCTCTTAAAACTTTTTTTGGGGGGAGGCTTCTAACTGGTTCTGTCAGTAAAAGGCAGGGGAAAAGGGGCAGGGCCCTTTCCTGGCCTATTTTGGCCTTTCAGGGAGTAATCCTTAGGGCCAGGCCTGACAAGGGTTGCCAGTGCCAGGCTGAGAAATTCCTAGAGATCTTGCGGAGAAAGACTGTAATTTTCCTGGGCAAAGGCTATGGGAGAAGAGGGTAGAGATGGAAAGCTGAAGACAGAGAGGCAGATAAAAGTAGGTTGGCTGTTAGATGGGAAGGAAATACGGTTGCCAACTCCAGGTTGGAAAACTCCTGGATATTTGAGGGGTGGAGCCTGGGGAGGGTGGGCTTTGAGGAGGGGAGGAACTTCAGATCGGTATAATGCCATAGACTCCACCCTCCAAACCAGCCATTTCCTCCATGGGAACTACCATTCCCAGCCTCCAGGTAAGAGCTGGAGATCACCCAGAATTACAAGTTCTGTCCAGGTGGCGGAAATCAGTTCCCCTGGATAAAATGGCTGATTTGGAGGGTTGAGTCTATATAGCATTATACCCTGCTGAGGTGGCTTCCCTCCCAAAGCCTCACTATCCCAAGGCTCCACCCCCAAATCTCGAGGAATTTCCCAACCTGGAGCTGGCAGCCCTAATGGAAATTGATCTCTGCAGGTTGGGAGATCCATTGTGATTCCCGGAGAGCTGCCACAGCTTCTGTGGGGAGAGAAGCAGGTAGGTGGCTGGGAGCACCACCACTACTGCTGCTGCTAAGTGGGGTGGGGGAGGAAGCAGGCAGGAGGCTAAAAGAGTGATGAGGCAGAAAGAGAGAGTGATGAGGTGGGGAGCAGAAAGAGAGAGAAAGAGTGATAGGGAGGCAGAAAAACAAAGAGAATGATGAGGGGGCAGAAAGAGAGTGGAAGTAAAATTCATGGAGGAGAGATAGGGAGTAAGAAAGGGGGCAGAAGGGAGAAAGAGTGTGAGAGAGGTAGAGGAGAGGGGAGGAAGCAAAGGTGTGGGTCCCCACTTGTACCAAGATAAAAGAAATTCCCTCTGAGGAGTCTCTGAGCTTAGGCATCCTTTGGAGATGCAGTGCAATTTCTACTTACTCTGCAAGCTTTCTTTGATGGGTCACACACCCTGGTGGGATCATCTCATGACCATTTCCTGCACCTGTTGGAATTAAAACCTGTGAAAAGGCATGACTCAGTCACATTGGAAAGGTAATATCTGGAGGTTCACTTCCTTCCACAGGAACCTGTCCATCTATCAAGATTTTTTCTCACTGCTTCTTAGTTGGATAGCTACTAGAGATAGTGGCCTTTTCAATGTTGGCATCCCCATTATAGAATTTCTTCTCCAGACAGGATCGTTAGGATCACATTTTACATATTAGCTAAAGACTGGTCTAAACCTACAGAAGAATGAGGTGGCAGGATTCCGGAGGTGGTAGAATGGGCTGTACCATTCAGGTGAGGGTGTGGTTATGTTCTTAATGCTCATCCATTACAACAGCTCTCCAAACTCCCAAACCTATTCATTTCAGGAAAAAAAAGCTTCTTAAATAAATAAGCGTTATGGGGGAAAGAGTATGGACTCATATCAGTTTGCACTAAGGGCCATTCCTCTCTGAAACAATACTACATATTCTGATGTTACATTTTCCTACATCTATAGATGTGTTACCAAGAGCACACAAGAGGCCCTTCAAGGTAACAAGCCAATGAAGTAGTAATGGGAAGTAATCTCCCATGCATCCAACCCCCCCCTTCCCTTTCCTGGATTATAAATACTGTCAGTGTTATGTCTGCTGACAGCCACTGGGCACCAGCAGCAGACAGTCAAGCAGACAGCTTGACTCCAAGAGAAAATAAGAGTAAAGGATCCTAGACCACCACTAGCCCTCCAATAAGAACTCTGGCGGGAAATTTGAACCCGCCAATAGGACTTTTGGGTGTGTCCTAGTGAAGAGTACTGGACTCGGGAGACCAGGAACGGTGAAATCATGAAGCCTTTATTGAGTGATTCAGCATGTCCAGTAGATGGTCAGATCAGGCGTGCTTACAGGGCTCCAGGGCCCTCATTATATGCTGGCCGGAGCCATACCTCCGGCCGCACCCAAAAGACCTGATAGGGGCTTAACATATGCGCATGTTTGTCATAGGTTCCCTGGAGGAGCCTTTGACCGCATTGGCTCCCCAGGGAGAACCTAGGTCCCACATTGGTGGAAGCTTAGAATCCGGACATCTATTGTTCCTCCAGATTCAAGCTCCCCTCTCTGCCTGACCATGTGCTCTGGCCATGCAGTGGGTGCCATTACCTGGGAGCACATGGCAGGCTGATTGCTACACAGAACATACTACATTACACCCCTCCCCCCATAGTCTGGACTGTCCCTAGGCAAACATAGTCTCTGAGGTGCACGGGACGTTTCTGTTCTCTGGTCGAGCAGCGCGGGGTCGCCGGAGCCGTCGGTGTAGAGAGCGGAGATTTGGGAAAATCTGCCATGGGCTGAGCCAGGTCTAGTGCTGGCGCAGGGACGGCGACTGGAGTGATGTCTGGGTGGGCTGCTTCTGCGGAGTCTTCCTGCAGAGTCTAGGCAGGTTGTGGGGTGGGTGGATCGTCTGTTTCTGGTACCTCAGGTTCTGCATCTGGGAAGTCCTGCCCTGGATCATCCACGGAGAAGGCGTGCAGGTGGCAGTGAAGCTGGTCCACGTGGCGCCTCCATCATTGTTCTTCCTCGCCCGTGACTTCATAGGAAAGGGGACCGGTGATGCGGATGATCCGCCCCGGCAACCACAGGGGGCCCCGGGCGTAGTTGCGGATGTAGACTGGGTCCTCTGGCACGAACCCTCTGGGAGCCTTGGGGACGTTGGGTTCTTTGGAGGTGGCCGGCGCCCGATCGGGGTGGAGCGGGTCGAGCTGGGTTGTCAGCCGGCGGCCCATGAGCAGCTCTGCGGGGCTGTGACCGGTAGCTGAGTGAGGGGTGGTGCACTGGCCGAATAGGAAAGCTGTTAACTTAAACCCCAGATCCCCCTGGTCCATGTGCCTCAATGCCTCCTTAGTGGTGCGGACCATTCGCTCTGCTTGGCCATTCGTGGCCGGGTGAAAAGGGGCAGATCTCACGTGCTGGATGCCACGGAACTCCACAAAGTGCTGGAACTCCACGGAGGTGAAAGCCATGCCACTGTCCAAGACAATGGTGTCCGGCAGGCCGTGGGTGGCAGATGCACCACATTGCTCGAATGGCGGCTTCAGAGCAGGTGGCGCGCACAGGAACAACTACCAGCCACTTCCTGTAGCTGTCGACTAGGACAAAGAAAAGCTGCCCCTTTACCGGGCCCACAAAGTCCACATGGAGCCGGGACCAGGGGCATTGGGTGGACTCCCAAGGATGGACGGGAGTATGTGGCGGGTCTGGATGGGTCTCTTGGCACTTTTCGCAGTGGCAGACCTGGTCCTCTATCTCCTTGTCAAGGCCTGGCCACCAGACGTAGCTCCGGGCCAGGGCCTTCATTCGTACTACCCCAGGGTGGTGCTCATGCAGAGCGGTCAGCACTCACGGGCGGAGGGGTTCCGGAATCACTACCCTCGAGCCCCAGAGTAAGCACCCCTTGTGGGTGGAGAGTTCTGCACGCCGGATTGAGAAGGCCGCAAACTCAGGGTCCAGATTCTTGGGCCATCCCTTCCCACCCTGTTGGAGACCCGGGAGAGTTGACGGTCCCGGGCCATGCGCCAGGCCACATCCCATACCTGAAGCGGCCAGTCTGGCAAGTCCTCGAGCAGAGCAACGTGGTAAGCCGGAGCTGGGTCGGGGTTGCAGGAGGGCAGTGGAAGGTGGCTGAGTGCGTCTGCATGGCCCATGGCCTTCCCTGGGCGATGCACCAAGTCGTAGTCTTACCCCGCAAGGAAGATCAATCATTGGAGGACTCGCGGGGACAACATCTGTGGCGTGCGGCGATCCGGGGCGAGGAGGCCCAGAAGAGGTTTGTGGTCCATGGCGACCGTGAACTTGTGCCCGTATAAGTAAGTGTGGGACTTTTTGACCCCGGCCACAATCGCAAGTGCCTCCTTGTCTATCTGAGCATAGTTCTTTTCGACCGGGGCTAGGGTCCGGGAGTAATACGTGACCGAGACCTCCCGGCTGTCCGGCAGTTTGTGGCCCAAAACTGCCCCCACCCCATAAGGAGATGTGTCACAGGCCAATACGACGGGCAGGGCTTCGTCGAAGTGGGCGAGGACTGCATTGGACATTAGGAGGTCCTTGATGCCCTGGAAGGACGCCGCCTGGCAGGGACCCCAACTCCAGGTGGCGCTTTTGTCCAGGAACCTGTGTAAGGGCTCAGCTACCTCCACCTTGCGGGGAAGGAAGGCGTGGTAGAAGTTGATGAGTCCCAGGAAAGACTGCAGCTCAGCTTTGGACTTGGGGGCCGGGGCATCGGAGATGGCCTTTACCTTGTCCTTAGTGGGGTGAATTCCATGGGCGTCCACCTTGATGCCGAGGAAATCCACCGCAGGCACCCCGAGGAGGCACTTCTCGCGTTTCACCTTCAGGCCAGCATCCTGGAATCGCTGGAGGACAGAGCGTAGGCGGGCCGAGAAGGTCTTGACGTCCGGAGCCACGATCAGGACGTCGTTGAAAAAGGGCTGCACACCTGGAAGACCTTTTAACAAACGGTCCATTAACTCTTGGAAGATACCAGGGGCTACGCTGACCCCGAACTGGAGGCGCTTTACCTTAAACGCCCCCTTGTGTGTCACAATGGTCTGTGCTTCTGCTGTGGCATCATCGACCGGCAGCTGCTGGTAGACCTGGGCCAAGTCTAGTTTCCCAAACACTTATACCTTGGCCAGGGAGGCCAACACATGGCTAATGACTGGGACTGGGTAGGCGTGGGCCTGAAGTGCCATATTGATGGTGCACTTATAGTCCGCACAGATGCAGATGTCCGTTTTTCTTCATTGGCATCACAATCAGGGTTTCCCATTGGGCGTGGGACACTGGTTCTAGTACTCCCTGGGAGACCAGCTTATCGAGCTCTCGCTAGATCTTGGGCTGCACTGCGAGCGGCGGATGGCGGACTGGTATGTGCACGGGCTGGACTGCGGGGTCGAGGTCCAGGGTGATGGGCGGCCCCATATATGAGCCCAGTGCCCCATTGAAAACCACTGGGAATTCCTCACAGACGTCGGTAAAATCTGTGGGCCGCAGGCTGTGTACCCCGGTGACACCCACCCCTAGGGGCTGGAACCAGGAGAGTCCCAGCAGGCTTGTGAGGTTGCCCGCCACCACCAGGAGGCCCAAGCATTCCATAAAGTTCTTAAATTGGACCCGGAACTTGCCCAACCCCCTTATCGGTATCGGGTTCTTCTGAAAGTCCCGCAGGGTTAGGCTCTGCACTTTCTGAAGTCGGGCCCCCCCGTGGCAGAGCCTGCGGAGGGTGGACTCCGAGATTATGGAGTAGGACGACCTACTTCCATCTGGCAGGGAGTCCCCTCGATCAAAACTGAGACCTTAATTTTGTTGGAGGTGTTGGGGGGCAAGTTCATTACCTGCTGTGTCTTGTGGTGGTGGCGGGTTGCTGCTGTCTGGAAAAGTTCGGTGGACTCCTGGTGCATGGCTTGGGTGCGGCAGTTGGAGCGGGTGCAGCAGGCCCGGGCGATGTGGCCCTTCTTGCCGCATGACCGGCACTCTGCTTCCCGGAAACGGCAGGTCCGGCGGTCATGCTGGTCGCCACAGCTAGCGCACGTGGAATGTTTGGAGTGTGGCGTCGCTGAGCAGGAAGACTTCTCACCCGAGTTGCGGGACCCCTGTCCCGGTGGCTGGCCCTGTACCTGGAGCGTCTCGTCATCCTCAGATACATTGGAGTCTGCAGCGGCCCCGGTCTCGTGGGCAGCTGTGGATGTGCCTAGCTTCTCCTGCTGAGAGACCTCAAAGGCGCAAGCCGTGTTTAGCATCTCGTCCCGGGTGGCGGTGGAGTCTGCCGTCAGCTTCCTTTGAAGCTTGGGGTCGTGGACCCCACACAGGAACGCGGAGTATAGCATGTCCTCTACGGCCACAAACTCGCACCCCACCAGGAGATGTCGGAGGCCTGCCAGGTAATTGGAGGCAGACTCACCCTTCTGCTGCAGCCGGCGGAAGAACTTCACCCGCTGCATGTTCTTGGAGGGTCTCGGCGAGAAGTGGTTCCTTAGGAGCGCCATGATGTCATCGTACATGGCCTCCACCGGGGTATGAGGGGAAAGCAGTCTGTGGAGTAACTTCAGCGTCTTTACTCTGCATGAGGCCATGAGCCAGGACTTCTTCTTCCCGGCATCCGTGATGTCCTGTGCGTCGAAGTAGGATGTGAGCTGGTCCGTCCAGGCTTCCCAGTCTTCGGGGCAGGCTGGATCGAATGGGTGGGTGGTTCCCGGAGCGGTAGCCATTCTGGGATGTGCAGCAGTGCGTCGAGCGAGATCCTCGGGAGCTGATGGCGGTGTGGTGGCACTGAAGCTGAGCGGTGCCGGTGGCTGACGGATCTGGTCTGGGCTTGATGCAGTGCTGGTGTCAGCCGAGGAGTCACTCATCGGGATCCCACCTTCGTCGCCAGTGAAGAGTACTGGACTTGGGAGACCAGTAACGGTGAAATCATGAAGCCTTTATTGAGTGATTCAGCATGTCCAGTAGATGGTCAGATCAGGCGTGGTTACAGGGCTCCAGGGCCCTCATTATATGCTGGCCGGAACCACACCTCCGGCCGCACCCAAAGACCTGATAGGGGCTTAACATATGAACATGTTTGTCATAGGTTCCCTGGAGGAGCCTTTGACCGCATTGGCTCTCCAGGGAGAACCTAGGTCCCACATTGGTGGAAGCTTAGAATCCGGACATCTATTGTTCCTCCAGATTCAAGCTCCCCTCTCAGCCTGACCATGTGCTCTGGCCATGCAGTGGGTACCTGGGAGCACATGGCAGGATGCTTGCTACACAGAACATACTACATTACACCTAGGGACTGTATATAGTTGGCCATCTCGGCCAGTATTGAATGCTTGTTGTGTACTCAATAAATCTGTTCTGATCACTACGTTGTAGTCCGGGCTTTCCACACATCAAACCCAGTACACAATAGTCAGTGACTTGAGCAGGCTAATTTCCCTATTTGATTCTCAGCTGCTCTTAGAATTCCATGCCTTTAAAAGCATACTCAGTTCTCATCAGGCGATGCTTGAGTTTTGTTTGGCTAATTTACAGTTGTTGGGTTTTTGTTTTGGTCCACTGTATGCAGAAACCAGTATTATACCTAAGGGTTTTACTGCTTTTGTGATTGGCATAAGCCATCCACTAGACTATTAGTATAGTAATAATTAAGCAGCTCTAATACAAACAAGCCTCAATGTCTGGTGGGCTCATTCCATTCAAATTTTCAGTAAAGTAATCAGCTTGTTGCCTGAACTGAGAAGGTACAGAAGGTAACCTGCAATACCTTGTAAAGCCTTGTCTTCTTCTTCTTTGGTATTCTGAGACCTCAGGAATTCTGCAAAAGCTCCTTTTCTCTGCACAAGTTCTTTGAAGCAGCCGGTTTCAGAGATCTGTCCATTAGCAATCATAATAATGTCATCCACTTGGGGTAAAAGGTGGACTGCATTAGTCACCAGAAGACGAGTCTGGGAAGAAAAGAAATAATCCCCATCTGTTTAATTAAGACTGTGAAGACATGCATTTTTGGGTGGAGATCTGAACTGAGTAAAACTTTCACCAAGAGTTTTTAAAAGTTTTTCTCTCTGGGCAGAGAATAGGGAGGGGGTGGAAGTCAGTTCAATTGCTTACCAGCCGTACATCAGCCACCCCGTTTATGAATGCTAAAAGGTCTAGCTAACAACAATGGGATGGTGCAGTCCCTCCCCCACCCCCCAAGCAGAAAACAGATTTGGAGGAATTAAGGCTGCTAAGACTTCAAGAAGAAACTCCTGGAGATTTCAGGCAGAGTTTCTTTGACCTGACCTGACTAGGTCAGTGGGAAGGGAAAGAGAGAGATGATAAAATTATTGGGAGCAAGAAGGAACCTCTTTGGTGCTGATTCCATCGAGGCAGACAGAACTCTTAACTGAGGTCTGGAGGAGGTGGCCATTGCCACATGCTGGCCTGCACACCTGAAAGAAGCTTGAAAGTAATGGCACTCCTGTACAAGATCTGTAAGTTTCCAAGCTAAGGGGCCTGCCTTATTATTATTTTTTTAATAAACTTTCTGTTTTAGAAATTGTTCAGAATAACAATATAAACAATGACATAATAGGATATAACATTTGCATAGCTTAAAGGAACAATAAAGCAGAATACCGGAATGGTAAAGAACAGAACTATATACATTCATAGTCCTATAATAATGCTAATATTCTATATTTTGTGGGAATCTTCTTCTGAAATTGTATATTGCCTTCAATCAAAGATAGGAAACCAGCATTCTAAGAAGTCGGAGTGATAGTCCAGATTCTCTGAAATATGTATTTGGTCAGAAATTCTCTGCATCAAGAAGAATTCCCATATTTGCCCTAACCTGGATAGCCCAGGCAAGCCTGATCTTGTCAGATCTTGGAAGCTAAATAGGGATAATTCTGGCAAGTACTTGGATGGGAGACCTCTTTGGAATACCAGCAGTTGGGAAGGCTTTATCCAGCAGTTGGGAAGGCTTTATCCAGCCACCATATCCTCCAGGCCCCCAGTAGGGGTCAGTCACCAGAGGTCGCTGTGACTTCCAGATACACACACACTCACATGCACAAGCACGCACACACACATACACACATATATGAAAATTTTTTTTCCATATTTTACACTACCACTGATAGTTCATCAGTTTAGCTCAAGGGTGTCAAATATAATGCCTGGGTGCTGAAACCAGCCCCTCCAAGGCTCTAATGCTGTCTGTGAGCAACTAGTGCAAGGAAGTGAAGAGGAGACTACTTGGAGAGGAGTGGGCAGAGCCCCGGACTTCAGCATAGCAGAACAACCTTGTCTTCAGCAGTGAAGCAGCGTGGGAGCATCTGCCCAGTGCTTCACTGCTGGCTCTCCAGTTTGTCTATATGGGTTTTCCCTTGCACCCCCCTCCCAGCCCATGGGGCCTTGCAGTAAGGATAAAACAACTCAGAGCTTACCAGCTGCTGTCCTTTATACACCTTATATCTCCGGTACCTGACATTATGTTTTATGGTACACATGACCTGACCCTCATAACAAATGAGTTTGACATGTCTGGTTTAACTAATAGAACCATAGCAGCTGTTAACAATAATGAAATAAGTTCAATGCTCAACTTAGGTATATTTAAGGCATCCCATGGACATAACATAATACTTTTGGGACTTAGAGGAATTGAGTAGCCAGTGATACAGCTGATCATTCTAAAAAAAAATTCCCAGAATTTTTGGACCTTAGGGCATTCCCAAAAAGAAGTCGATTTTCCCACAGTTATTCCAATGGTGAGGGTCAATCTTTGGATTTATATAATGAAGTTTTAAATGGGTCAGGTACCATTTGACAACATTTTAAAACATTGGAGCTTTATAGAGAAAGTATAGATACTTGTGAAAGTAGCACTGAAATACCAGATTTTTATCCATTGAGAGTTGGTTATGATAGTTTTACAGTCTTTGTTCCATTTAGTCTGATAGGGAAGCATTTTCTTTCATTGATACTGAATTAGCAACTTACATACACTGTTCCGGCTGGCGTCCGAGCCTGCCCCACCCCCTTCCTGCTGGGCCTGAGCTGTTTACACTTAAAGGAAAAGTTCCTACAGACAGCTGGCAGGAAAAAGCCCCACCCAGCACTTTCCCTTTAAGTACAGAGAGCCAGCAGGAGAAAGCCCTGCCCAGAGATTAAGCACGGGGCTAGGCTCTTTGCACTGAAAGGCCTGGCTCTGCATTTGGTTTGCCGACCTTGCGTCGCTCTCCCTGCTCCGGTAAGTGCCTCCCCCATCTCTTTTTCTTCTCTCTCTCTCTCCCCCCCACCTTTCTTTCTGTCTTTCTTTCTTTCTGTCTGTCTTTCTCTCTCTCTCTGTCCCCACCTTTTGTTTTTTCTCTCCCTCTCTCTCCCTCCCCCTTCCTTTCTCTCTCCCTCTCTCTCCCTCCCCCTTCCTTCCTTCCTTCCTTCCTTCCTTCCTCCTATCTATCTATCTATCTATCTATCTATCTATCTATCTATCTCTTTCCTTCCTTTCTTCCTCCCTTCCTTCTTTTTCTCTCTCCCCCCTACATTTCTTTCTTTCTTTCTTTCTCTTTCTTTCTTTCTGTTTCATTTTGTTCTTTGTGTTTTTATAAAAAAAATTATTGAAAGGGGGGGGGGATGTAAAAAAGCAGAGAGCCCAGGAAATGCTGCTTTTGACAATATCTTTAATTTTTGAGCATCTCTTTCATTTTCTCATGGCATCTTCTGCTTAAGAAAAGTATGTTTGAAGCCTTAGTTCATTGTTGTGTCTTGTTGGGAATAGCTTGCAAATATATGTGTGTCTAAAGTCTGTATTAAAGTGGTTTGGTGCTTACTGCCATGCAACAGAAAACATCTGAAAAAGTAGCTTCATTGTTGTGTGTGTTGGCAGAACACTTGACTGTTGCATGGGGGACTTTGGGGGACATCTACAGAGAAACAGAGATGTAACTAAAAATGAGCATGGTCAGCAACACTTTGGAGATTGCCTGTTTTGTGAAATTTAAAAAGTGGGCAGAGTTTCTGATGAAGATGATTGTCCCTCTTCTCCCGCCACTGGGCTGACATCTGCCTTTAATGGGCCAGCAAAGTTGATGTTCTTAAACCTCCTAATAAGAGAGATTTCTGCTTCTGAGGAGTTGACTTCCAACGATTGGTGATCTTGTGATGGTAGTGATACTTTGATGTGGTAAAGACCACCTGTTCACAGGATAATTTTACCTGTGGACAGACTCTGCATGGTAACCACTCCACTGGTACATAATTGCTTGTAAAAAGTATTATAGTGTAATAATTAAGGTGGGTAGCCATCTTGGTCTGAAGCAGCAGAACAAAGTTGGAGTCCAAAGTTTTATCCAAGGTATAAGCTTTTGTGTGCATGCACACTTCTTCTATCTGAAGAAGAGTGGGTGGCACATGAAATCTTATACCTTGAATAGAATTTTGTACCTTGAATAAAATAGTCCACAAACTACTCCCGTCCAGTGCATCCACAAACCTAGAAGAAGAAGAGATTGGATTTATACCCTGCCCGTCAGTACCCAAGGGAGTCTCAGAGCGTCTTACAAACTCCTTTCCCTTCCCCTCCCCACAACAGACACCCTGTGAGGTAGGTGGGGCTGAGAGAGCTCTGAGACAACAGCTGGTACAGAGCTATGGTGTGCCCAAGGTCATCCAGCAGGTGCAAGGGGGGGAGTGAGGAATCAAACCCGGTTCTCCCAGATTAGAGTCCGTGCACTTAACCACTACACCAAACTGGCTCCTAGCGTTGTTCTGCCAGTGAACTAGGGTTGCCAACTCCAGGTTGAGGAAATCCCTGGAGATTTGGGAGTGGAGGGTGGGGTTTAGGGGAAGGAGGGACCTAAGCAAGGCATAATGCCATGGACTCCACTTTCCAAAGCAGCCATTGACCTGATCTCTGTAGTTTGGAGCTCAGTTGTAATTCCAGGAGATCTCCAGACCCCACCTGTAGGTTGGCAACCCTAAAAAATCATATTCAGCGAACTTCCAATTCTGCAGGAAGGTAAACTAATTTCCATGAGAACCTAACAATTTAGGAATTGACTCCAATCCAGTGTGGGAATAATTGTTGGACATAAGATATTGGTTCAGGCAAGATTTTGTATAGATGGGACAGAAAATAATATTTTTGTTGGTTTTGTCAAAACTGTTTTGACAACAAGGTAAACAGACTAAGAAGCAAAAGGTGGATGTGGCTGGATGACCACACTTCTGGTAACATCGAGTGTGGCCTAATATGTTAATGAGCTGTGCTGTCAGGGGTGTGGCCTAACATGCTAATGAGTTCCTGCTGGGCTTTTTCTACAAAAAGAGCTCTGATTGAGATCAGTCCTTTATTATTATTATTATTATTTTCTTTGATAAATATTTCAAAGATAGTGAGGTCTGCTAAGTCACTTTATAAGGTCAGGGTTATTCAATAGATGCTGTATTTGTAAATATTGATACCAAGGAATTGTACCAATGCCTTTAGCTTCCAGTTGAGTTTTTTCCTAACAAATGACCTTCAGACATACTATCAATAAACCTTGTAACATTGTTTTTTCTCCACTGTTGAAATGCATTACACAACAGACCTGAAATAAACCATTTCTGACCTAAAAATGCCAAAACGGGAGAGATTTTTGGAGCAAGAAATTCCCTTTTTTGTCCCAAATAAACAGGGTAGTGTCTAGGAAAGGATATGGTTTAATGGAAACCAGTCTTTCTCCTGTTTTATACCATATCCTCTTCAAAGAGGGCAGAACCTGTGAAGGTTTATTCTGTGTTTACCCAACTTTTTCAGTTCATAGCAATTAGTATATGCTAAGATTTTTTTTTAGTCGAGCAGATTCATAATATGTTAGAAATTCAGGTAAGGCATAATCCCCTAATTTGGGTGGATGAATTAACACATGTTGACCAATTCTAGGCTTTTATTATCCCAGATAAACTTATTTAGACTATGTTGCCAGGACAAGATCTTTAATAGATAGTTTAATAGGTAAGGTTTGAAAGATAAAGAGAGCTGTTATCTCAAGAGCAGTTCTCAAAGAGCTCTTTCAATCCTATCTACCTTACATGGGCTGAGGACAGACTGGCAATGTGGGGCGGGAGAGCTCCACTTCAGAAGCGGGGGAAGGGAGCCAGTTCAAAGAGCTGCAGCTGTTCCCCGGCTCCCTTTTGTACTCACCCGCTTGGGAGCCGTTCCTCTTCCGCCTCAGAGGGACACTGGCAGAAAGTGGTGCCCAGGGGCTGTCTCCCACTTGGATCCCACTTCCCGGCTGTGTGGATGGGAGAAGGTAGGATTCAAGCGGGGGCAGCCGGGTGAACGCACCACCATGGAGAGATACACATGAGCGCTCATGCACACAAGCAGCTCCAATACAGGAGGTGGTTTTTTAAAATTTTTTTTAAAAATAGACTGCTGCTGCAGCTATGCGCCTATGCGCACAGGCGACCATGCGCCTATTGCCGAAACGGCCCCGCCACAAGCCGCGGAGGCCGGCCCGCCTGGGGCCGCTCCACAGCAGTCTGAATGCTCCATTCCAGCATGCTAACACAAGAGTCTGGCCAGTGTGAATGGCCAGCCCTGGGCCAGTTTTCCCCCACGGCTTTTGGCCCCACTTTCCTTCCGCTTCAGAATCCCAGTCTGTCCTCGACAATGGTGTCTGTTGTGGGGAAAGGAAGGGAAGGAGACTGTAAACCGCTCTGAGACTCTAAGTGAAGGGTGGGGTATAAATCCAATCATCATCATCATCATCCTCTTCTTCTTAAGATTGACAAAGTTTTATTCTAAGTGTAAACTTTTGTGTGCAAAGCATACTTCTTCAGACAAATGGAATAAAATCTCCTCAAGGGTTACTTACAGGAAAAAAAGAGGATGGGGGGCATCCGTTAGGATGGGCCACTCAGAGCCAAGATGCATATGCAGAGCTGAAATTGGATTGGGTGGCCGGTAAGATCAATGGATAGCAGCAAATCAGCACGTAAATGCAAGAGCTAACAGAAAGATGTGAGAATGTAACTAGAGTCTAGCACTACCCCCAAGACAAACCAAGCTCAACCCTGTGTACATGGGAGAACAGAGACTCAGTGTGCACACACTTCTCTGCACATACTTTGAAACAGATTTCCTTGAATATTACATGCAGGTTGGGTTAGATGGGGGGTGGGTTAGTTGCCAGGAAGAGCTGATTAGAGTCAAGATGCATAAGTAACTGAGCAATAAATATAGCTAAGATTGGAATAACACATAGAGTAGGACATGTAAATAGCAGCAAGTTGGCGTAAAGATGATAAAGGAGTTAACAACAGATGTGAGAACTAAGTTTGAGTCCAATGGCCTCTCTCTATAAGACTAACAAAGTCTAATTTCTGGTTATAAGAAAGAACAGAATGACTTAGCTTGTGTAGTGACATAAAAAGCCGATGTCTCTGTTAAGCTCTGGGGGTTCCATTGTCCTGATTGTTGCAATAACTTGTAGTTCAGCAATCTCCTGTTCCAGTCTGTTTCTGAAATTCCTTTACAATAAAACAGCTACTTTGAGGTCACCCACTGAATGTCCTGGAAAGTTGAAGTTTTCTCCTACAAGTTTCTCAGTCTTGTAATTTGTGATGTCACATTTGTGTTCATTTATCCTAGGACTTCTACAGTTATTGATTGAATGAAGCTCTTTCTGCTCCTGAATACAGATTCCCCTGAACTCCCCCCACCCACCAAAGCATATAACAAAGTTCAACCTGAAACTCTGCCCCTCCCCTCATATCCAACCCTTTACAAAAATAAATAAAGCTTTCACCCTAATCCAGGGTATTCTACCAGAAGCCTGAGTATAAATACTCAGGTAGAGTAGGGAGTTAAAAGAATGGTCTTTCCTACTTTCTGGAGTACCCTAACCTAGGAGGAAAAAGTGTGAGCCAGACTTCCAAAGTCTCCTGAGCCACAAGCCGAAATAGTGAGGAAGAAACTTCTTAAATCAACAAACAAAAAAGAAAACCTTTTTAACCTAAGCAACTGACAAGTTGATAAGACACAGTAGTCAACTCACAAAAAATTCAAAAAGACTGTAAAATTCTATAACTATTAGAGTGTCTTCAATGTGAGACTTAATAGGCATCTTGCTCCAATGCTGGCAAGGTTTGTTTTTCCCTGGTGAACTAAATAGCTGTGGGCTGATTCTCAGTTCCGTGGAAAGACCTAGATGAAGAGATTCAAGAAGCTCTTTGCCTTCCTACAGATTCATCACCTATAGAAAGACACTTTTATTCAGAACTTGGAGCTTGAATGGTTGTCCCTAATAATAGTGAATGTTTCAGTCAACTTTAGGGTGATGGGTTTCATTTGTTGCCACTTCTGGATTGTCTCTGGTGAAAGATCTTGAAAAATGTGAAATTTGTTTTTATTATTTTCTTGCCTCTTTCAAAATTTGCTCTTTTGTATAATGGCAGAGGAAAGTAGCTATGATGTCATGGGGAAACTGGTTGGGCTTGCGAGAACCGTTTCTGTAGGAGTTTTCAATGACTGGGGCTATCCCCTCTTTCAAATTCAGCCAGGAAGTTTAAAAAGTATATGTCGGTTGGACCGTTGTCTTTTTCTCAAAACCTGTGGACTTTGAAGTTATTCCTATGGGTTTTGTTTTTCAAGATCTCAAGTCTTGCTTGCAAAGCTTCTTCAGGTTTTTGCAAAAATTTAATCTTTTATTGTAAAGTGAGCCCCAGCTCCATAGATGTTTCCGTGGTTGCACTGACCAGCAGTAAAGTATCCTTGATTTCCTTTAGTTGTGTATTGATTGGATTGAAGAGTCAGATTGAAAAATTGGCAGTCTTGTCTAGAATACTGTCTTAAAGCATTTCCAAGTCTCTCCTGAAAATTGGATCATCTTTGCTCTCCTTGTTCTGCTTTGCAGCTGCCATTTTGTTGCCTCTGTTTTTGGGGCTCGAGCTGATTCTGCCTTTACCAGCTGGGAAATAGTTTTTGAGAGTAGAAGGTTCAGTGGTGTTTTTTTTAACTTTGCCCAGTCCTGATTTCCCCATCTCCCGAAGATTTTTGTCACCTCTAATGCTTAATTAGCTGCCTTTTTTTGTGGTTGGAGACTGGTGCCTTCACTCAGTCTGTCCGTTCATGTGACATGATGTCACTTCCTCCTGCCTTGTATTTAACATCTGACAGGGAATGTATATCAATCAATCAATTTATTAACGTCATAGACCAGCAAATAATACAATAAGAGGCAAGTAAATAACAGGTAAAAGAAGAGTAAAATTATAAAATATGTGAGGGCGATCTGGCTGTGACATCTCTCACCCCACTGATCATCAGAGTTGATTTGGCTGATCTGGCTGGCTAGGTGGGTGTCCCATACCTCCCTCACTGCTCCATGTATGTCCCTCCAAAGCTGTGCGTTCAGTCAAAGAGGATGACCATCCCAGCTAGAAGGAGTGTACTGTTCTTCAGTCAAGGGCATACGATAGCTGTGCTCCCCTGCTAGAACATCCAAACAAGCTCAAGGTCCATTTGATAGGGAATGCAGAGGGAGGGACAGAGGAATTGTGTTTTACCCATTTATTTTGAATCCCTTGTTCAATCTGGTGCTGTGCTAAGAATGTCCTTGTGTACATTTTCTTTTAAATACATACTTAGTAACTTTTGATCCTGGTAGTGGTTCTCTGTGCCACATAGACCTCCACCACCTTGGACACACGATTTCAAAAGGAGTGCCAGGAGGAAGGGGAGGGCAGTCAGTTGGCAAGTGACTACTCCCCTAGTGATGCACAAAGCAGGAAGCAGTCTCCATGGTCACCAGGTGCTGGGCAATGGGAGACACAGAGGCAAGGCCTCAGAACTTGGAAAGGAACCTGGGAATCCTGAGTCTCCCAGTGGGCAATTTCTACAAGGGTCAGGTGGCAGCAGCAGTTGAACAGAGGGAGAGGAAAGCCCCTCCAGTTGTTGGGAAAACCTTGGAGAGCAAGGCAGAACAGGGCCTGAAGGCCAGAGTAGGACTGTTCTACCACACTTTGGCAGCAGCACTGGGATAAGAACAAACAGAGTGCCTGATTAGCCAGGCATTTTGAATTTGGCACATGCACACACAAAAAGAGCAATAGAAGTTTTAGATTTTTTCCCCAGGTCAACTGGAGTTGGGTCAGATTGATCTAGCTAGGATGAAGTTAGCAGTGCAAGTCAGAATACTAAAGTTGATGAAGCAAGAGCTGCCAGAAGCAGCCAATAGATTGTGAGAATAGGACTGCTGATGAGATGAAGGCTCTCCTGCTAAGCTGTGGCAAATCAGCAGGGATGGCTGCAGCTGAGCACCCCAGACAACAGGATGAGATCCGGCTCAAGGAGCTAGAGGTTCAGAAAGGGAATAACACAGGAGCAACAGCGTAAGGAGGAGAAAGAAACTCTCAGGCAAGAGCTTGAGAGGGAGGATAAGCTGCAGGAGAAGAGGGAGAAGATGCTGGAGGAGCAGCAAAGGATACAGGAGGAGCAAAGAAGGATGCAGAAGAACAGCAGAAACATAACCTCGAGATGTTACTGGGTTTTAGGAAACCTTTTGATAGGGTTCCCCATGATATTCTGATATGTAAACTAGAGAACTCTAGAATAGTGAGGTGGATAGGGAACTGGTTGGAGAACCACACTCAGAGAGCAGTTATCAATGGCATTTCATCTGAATGGAGGGAGGTGTCCAGTGGGGTGCCACAGGGCTTGGTTCTGGGCCCAGTACTTTTCAATATTTTAATAAATGATCTGGATGAGGGTGTGGAGGAGCTACTCATTAAATTTGCAGATGACACTAAATTGGGAGGAGCAGCAAACACACCAGAAGATATACAATTCAATAAGGACTGAACACGACACAATTTAACAAGGATAAGTGCTGAGTTCTACATCTGGGTAACAAAAATGAGGAACATGCATACTGGATGGGGAATACACTTCTGAGTAGCAATGTGTGTGAACAAGATCTTGGGGTAAGGGTGGACTGAAAGTTAAATATAAGCAGCCAGTCTGATGTGCCAACAAAAAGGCTAATTCCATCTTGGGGTGTATCAACAGAGGCATAACATCCAAATTGCAAGATGTCATAGTCCCACTGTACACTGCATTGGTCAGGCTGCACTTGAAGTATTGTGTGCAGTTCTGGAGGCCTCACTTCAAAAAGGATGTGGACAGAATGGAGCGAGTGCACAGGAGAGCAATAAGGATGATTGGGGGCCTGGAGACCAAGCCCTATGAGGAAAAGCTGAGGAACTTGGGAATGTTTTGTCTAGAGAAGAGGAGGTGGGAGGGGGGACATGATTGCTTTCATGAAGTATATGAAGGGCTGTCAGTTAGAGCAGGGCAGTGAGCTATTCCTGTTGGAAGGAGAAGATAGGACTCACAACAGTGGGTTTAAATTAAGGGTGGAAAGCGGTACCAGATGGATATCAGGCAAAACTTTTTTTTTGTAAGAGCTGTGCAATAGTGGAATCAGCTGCTTAGGGAGGTGGTGAGCTCCCCCTTTCTGGCAGTCTTGAAGCAGCAGCTGGACAAACACTTGCCAGGGATTCTCTAGGCTGATCCTGCACTGAGTAGGGGGTTGGACTAGATGGCCTGTATGGCCCCTTCCAACTCTGTGATTCTATGATGCATTTGCAGGTTGAGCAAAGCAGGAAAATAAAAGTTATCCCCAAAGATTTTGTTCCATACAAGGAGGGGGAAAACCCCTCAATATATCTTTCAACTTTTGAGAAAGCAGCTATGGAGTAGGGGATTGCAGAGATGGACTACATATCCTACCTCTGTAGCATTCTAACTGGGGAGCTAAGTGCTATCTACAACAGCATGCCCAGAGTGGAGAGGGGAATACCTTTTAAGGATTTCAAAGCCACAGTTTTTAAACCATTCAAACTGGGGACTGATCACTTTCAAAAGCAGTTTTGGGGCTTATCCCCATAGCAGTGCAAAATGTACTATGTGGTAAAAATGAGTGAGATGGGGAGGAGATGGGTGGAAAAAGCAAAAGCTGGGGACTTTGAGGCTTTATTCCAGTTAATGGTGCTAGACCAATTTTATTCCAAACTCCCCAGGGATCTAAAATGTCTGGTAAAGGATCAAAAGCCAAAAGATGCCATTGAGGCATCAGAAATTACAGACCAGCTGGTGCTAAACAGGGAGGAGTTGGACTGGAGGACTTTCCAGTTGGGAAGGGAAAGGGTCCCAGAGGGGTGGGTAGATGGATTCTCAACCCAAAAGGGTTGGGGCTTCTGCTCAGTCAGAGGTTAAGAAAGCCCCTGATTCAGCTAATTGGAATGAGCCCCTGGTTAGAAAATGCTTTAATTGTGGAGGAACAGACCACTTGCGGGCTGCCTGTCCCCAGTTACAAGCATAGACCTCCAAACCTGCTTCAAAAGCACTAGCTACCCAGAAAGAGGAGCAAGTGGCCACAATTAACCATGAGTGTCTCTTTGCCACCATAGAGCCACTGGAAGCCTGCGGACACTACAGAGAACTGGTGCAGCTGAGAGACCAATTGGTTATGCTGATACAGGCTCCTCTGTAACCCTAGTGAGAGAGGAACAGGGGTCCAAATCTGATATTGTGCCCAACATGGCATTCAGAATCCAGGGTGTTTGTGGGGTGGCCCTGACTGTTCCTGTGGCACTGATGCCTGTGGAATGGAGAGGCCTCACAGAGACAGAGGTTATGAAGAACCAGTGATACTTGGCCAAGATCTCCTTGGTAGCCAGTATTCAATAAACATGGTAACAAACAGCCAAACCCTAGAAAGGGGTGGAAAGGAGGAAAGCATATCTGCAGAGACCAACTCTCTACTGCATGATTATTATCCAGCATGATTATTCTTAGGATTTAAATGGGTGTGCACCCAATCTGAAACTGACATTAGGCATGCACATTTCAGATTTGCATATATGTGCACAGTAACCCTGAATGTGTAGATTTTTAGAGGTTGTTATAATTTAAATCTAATTCAAATTCTAGTGCTGTAAATTGTCTAATCTGTACATTGTTTTAAATTGTAATGGCTAATGGCTACACAATAAATTTTACTTACTACCTACTACCAGTAACCCTTACCATAATCAGCAGACCAGATTTAGCATGAATTTGATCTTCAGTGTGGCTATGCAGATGGTGCTGTTCTTTCAGGTGTGCTTTCTGCCTGTTTGATTCTATACACTGGAGCCTTCTGGATCCCCAATACAAAGGCAGACATATCAGCAATACAGGAGACTGAGCTAATCATACCTTGTCTTTCAACAAGCCATTGGGTCCAATGACTTGCTCAAAAATGTGCTGGCCAACCTGGGCATCCACAGCAGACAGCGGGTCATCCAGGAGGTACACTGCAGCATTCCTATAAACTGCACGTGCCAATCCCAGCCTCTGTTTCTGTCCTCCAGAAATATTTATGCCCTGTGGAGCCACAAAATATTTCTTTTATCCACAACGTATACACTTTGTCACCAAATTCAAGTAAAATTAAAAGAGGTTTTCATACACATTTGCTTTTTCACATTCCATGTAAAAGTCAAAAAGAAGAGCTGGGCTGGAGGTGCTCAAAGGTCCTTTGAGCGTTGTGTATGAAAAAATTCTCTTTGTCCAGTGTGTGTGGCACTTAGAGATAGTGGGAAGAAAACAAAAGTTTCAGGACATGATGAGCCCCCACCTTTTAAAAAGAAAAAGAGTGCATTCAGGGAAGGCACTTAACAATCTGTGGAAGAACCCCAAATCGCTGTCAACTTGTTTCACTTCCTGGCAAACAAACATAGCAAGCAACAAACCTTATGTCTTATTTTAGTCTGACTTCTGGCAGGGAAGCCCTCCAGGTCCGGTTGGAGGGCACAGGCTGCAATCACTCTTTCATACCATTTCCTGTCCATCCCTTGTCCAAAAACGACATTGTCTTCCACAGAAGCGTTTTGTATCCAGGGCTCCTGGGGCACAAAAGCCACCGCACCCTGTAAAAACAAGCAGAGGTCATCAAATGCAGAGAAGGACCAGCACTGCCCTATTTATTTATTTATTTATTTTTGGGATTTATGTCCCGCCTAGCCAGTGTGAGCTGGCTCTAGGCGGCTTACAAGATTCATCAATCTACATAAAAACATAGCTATAAAAACACAGTTAAAATATATCACAACAAAGAATCACAAGATTCCACCAAATTTGGCGACCAACATTACTTCCAGGCACAAAGTACAGCAAATTTCCAGGCCCGTGACCAAAAGCTTGCACCAGTGGTATATTTTGGCGCTTCCCAGGGACCCCCTTCCCCCCAGTGGCGGCTCCTAATTATAAGCCTGGCGGAAGAGCACTGCTTTACAGGCCCTGCGGAACTGCATAAGGTCCCGCAGGGCCCTGATGTCATCTGGGGGCTCATTCCACCAGTAAGAAGCTGCCACTGAGAAGGCCCTGGTCCTGGTGGCCATCAGCCTAGCCTCTCTGAGGCCAGGGAGGGTCAGGCAGTGTTAAGTGCCTGATCGCAGTGCTCTCTGGGTTGTATACGGGGAAAGGCGGTCCCATAGGTAGGCAGGCCCCTGACCATACAGGGCTTAAAAGGTTAAAACCAGCACCTTGAACCGGATCCGGAACGCTATAGGCAGCCAGTGCAGTGTCCTCAGCACAGGCTGGATGCAGTCTCGCACCGAGAGACCTATCAACAGCCTGGCCGCGGCATTCTGCACCAGCTGCAGCCTCCGGAGCGGAGACAAGGGCAGCCCCATATAGAGAGTGTTACAGTTGTCCAGCCTCGAGGTGACCAATGCGTGGATCACTGTTGCCAGGTCATTGCGTTCAAGGAAGGGAACCAACTGCCTAACCAGCTGCAGATGGTAAAAGGCTGCCTTAGCAGTGGCTGCTACCTGGGCCTCCATCATTAATGAGGGGTCCAGGAGCACTCCCAAACTCCAAACCCTCGGCGCTGGCACCAATGGTGCCCCCCCCCGAAGGCCGGCAATGGGATCTCTAACCCCGGTCCACTCCGACTCAGGCACAGGACCTCCATCTTCGTTGGATTCAATTTCTGTCGGCTCATTCTGAGCCAGTCCAGCACGTCTTGAAGCGCCCACTCCAGGTCATCTGGGGTAGCCCTGGACCAGCCGCCCAACAACAGATATAGCTGGGTGTCATCAGCATACTGGTGACACCCCAGCCCATGCCTCTGGGCAATCTGGGCAAGAGGGCGCATGTAGATGCTAAACAACATTGGGGATAGCACTGCCCCTTGCAGCACTCTGCACACTAGCAGGTGCCTCCAGGATAGCTGCTCCCCCAGCGCCACTCTCTGTCCCTGACCTTGGAGAAACGAGGCAAGCCACTGCAAGGCAAGCCCCTGAATCCCCGTGTCGACGAGGTGGTGGATCAGCAGCTGGTGACTGACCATGTCGAATGTGGCCAACAGATCTAACAACACCAGCACCACTGTACCGCCCCGATCCAGATGCCACCGGAGGTCGTCTGTGAGGGTGACCAGTGCCGTCTGCACCCCATGACCTGGCCGGAAGCTCTGCAACTGAATCGCTGCCGCCCTCTCGAAAATCTTGCCCAAATAGGGCAAGTTGGACACCGGCCGATAGTTGGCCAATTTGGCCAGGTCCAGTGATGGTTTTTTCAGGAGAGGGCGGACCATCACTTCCTTGAGTGCCCCCGGGAATAGTCCCTCCTTGAAGGACTTGTTGATAATCTCCCAGAGGTCACCTCGCAACCCCTCGTGACCAGCTTTTATGAGCCACAAGGGGCACAGATCAAGGCTGCATGTGGTTGGGTGTACACTAGAGAGCAACCTGTCAACTTCCTCCAGATTGAGTGGATCGAAATAATCCAGAATGGAACAAGAAGATGTGCATGGAGCCTCGAGTTTGCTAACTGTCTCAACTGTGGTCGGGAGATCATGGCGGAGCAGCAGGATTTTATCTGCAAAGTGGCTCACAAAAGCCTCACAGGGTCCATCTGACTCCGCGAGCAAGCCAAAATCTGCTCGCCGCCTAAAGAGGGTCTGAGTGGCACCTTCAGATGGGCGTTCAAGGCATAGTGATCCGATCATGGAACCGCCAAGGCAGTAATCCGGTCCACCATAACTCCCCCTGCAAAAATCAAGTTGAGCATATGCCCGGCCTGGTATGTGGGCATCATTACACATTGGGTGAGTCCCAGTGCCACCATGTCCAACACCAGGTCCATCGTCGGCCCAGAGGCTGTGTCATCGGCATGGACGATGAAATCCCCCAACACCGAAAGCCGTGGATGTTGACACTTAAGCTTCAGCATTCAGATCATGGAGATCTAACTGACAGCTGGTAACTGTGTGGGACTGGACAGTACAAGTCCACACCGGTTATGACTGGCACTGGAGCAAGTGCAGTCACTGTGACTCAGCAAGAAGGTGATTGGCTGAGCTGTGTATATATGTAATTGTGTAGCTTCCATTGTCCCTTCTCTGATTATATGGTTGCTGGCGGGAGCTTTTGTCGGACTGCTGTAAATATTATAAATAAATCCTTGTACATAGTTCACCACTGGACTGAGTACTGTGTGGTTACTATGAGGATTTTACACAGCAGTGAAGCTGGTGAATGCTGGTGGTGCTGAAGAAGCTGGTAAAGTCCTAAGGCTACCTAGGTGGGTGCTAGCTAACACACGCTCTGCGCGACAGTGGATACTCCAATGCCCAGCCGGCCACAGCATCGGCCAGAGATGACAGGCTAGTGGGTGGTGCATCGGCGATTGGTACACCACCCAGATAGCCAAACTCTCCCTGGTTTCCTACACCAGGCCAGAGCATTCTATGCCCGCGAGTTTCAGCGACGGGAGCACCCTGGAGTAAGCCACCCCACCCCCCTGCCCCTCAGTCTGTGATTGGTGAAGGACCGAAAAACCAGGCGGAGCAATCTGGGAGAGTGCCACCATCTCCCTGTCCCGCACCCATGTCTCGGTCACGCATGCCAGGTCCGCACCCTGCTCGACTAGAAAGTCTTGCAGGGTAGAGGTCTTATTATTTATGGACCTGGCACTGCACAACACCAGTGTCGGAGGGGGGTCACTCCCAGCCCCACTGACTGCCTCCCTCGGGATGGGATGCAGGCTGGAAGGGGGCCGAGCTTCTCTATTTCTCCGCCCTCTTCCCTTTAATACCCACCTGGTCCCACCGCTATACCTTCCCCTCCCCAGGAGCACTGATATCCCCAGACCTACCTCATCCATCTGTGGTGGCCTCCTTGCCGTATTACAGCGCCTCAGGCCTCCACATAGGTGGGTGATTGGCAGATGACAACAAGTGCTGCACTAAGCAAAAGATCTGCAATGTCCTACTTACTAGCTCCCCACAAACCTTCCCCTGTACAACACACTAACTAGGTAAACCTAAGAACCTAACTGTCAACAGTAAAACAGTGTAGCAGAACAGAAAACCTAACTGTAAAACAGTACTACTACAACCTAGATTAATAATTCTATGACATCCACTCTAACCTCCCTTCTTGACCCCGCCCCCTCCCCCACCTGGCAACAAGAGAAGACAATTCAATGAAGGGTGGGAAAAGCCACCTCCAACTGTGGCATATCATCTGGAGGATAGCGATGTTCCAAGCTAAGATCTTCCCAGCACTCTTGGCCCCCCAGTCTCGTCTCCACATCAGCAACCTTCTCCTGGGAGCCGCACAGCCCACCAGGAGTCTGGCAGCTGGGCAGATACCTATGAAGGAGCCAAGTCAGTAGGAATGCACTTCCCAGATTAAGCCCAGTTCAAGTAAGCAGCAGCAGCCAGGTGCAGCCACGATGGACACACAGGCAATCTCTACTGGCCGGGGCGAGCCACACAGATGAAACAGACGATTCAGGCCAGCAGGGGGAGCCCAGCAGGCAGCAAACAAGCCCAGCATCAACAAGCGGGCCCGGCACAGGCATAACCCCCCACCTCCAGAGTCCACAGCATCGGCAGCGTTCTTGGCCGGTCCCAAGAAGGCACCCACCGCAGCTCTTGATGGCGAGGGCCCCCGGCGGCAGCGGGAGCAGGAACAGGAGCGGCAGCTCTTCACTCGGTGCCTCACTTGTCTCCTCTGGCTGCTCCCTGATCTCAGTTTGTGATGGTCTGCGGCGACCCACATGGCCCTCGCGCTTCTCCAGTGGCCCCAGCGAGCCCCAAGTCACCCTCTGGCACTGCGCGGCCCACCTGTATGGCGCGCCCAACGCTGGCGACCTCCTGCTCAAAGGGCCCGGCTCAAAGCGCCCGGCTCAATGCTCCGTCGCGCTCTTCTGGCAACTCCAGCAAGCCCCAGGTCGCCCTCCAGGATAGAACGGCCCTCCGGCATGGCACCAGTTCGAGGCGCCTGGCTCCCTCGGCAGGTCCTCCATGTCTGTGTTCCCTGGCATCTCCTGGCCACTGTGGGCCCTTCAGGCCCTAGCCAGAGGGAACATCGATTCTCCTCCATGTCCGTGTTCCCTGGCGTCTCCTGGCCACTGTGGGCCCTTCAGGCCCTAGCCAGAGGGAACATCGATTCCTGCAGCATGATAGTCTGGAGTTTTTTAAACCAAACTGAAAAATAAAATCCTATACATTATGTGGAGATAGGGATTCAGGCCCTCCTCATAGCTAGCATACAAGGCTAATTACATACTGCCAGGGCAAGGATGGTTCTAAAGATAAACATAGAACCATGGATTCACAGAGTAGAAAGGAGCCATACAGGCCATCTAGTCCAACCCCCTGCTCAATGCAGGATCAGCCTACAGTATCCCTGACAAGTGTTTGTCCAGAGATTTCTTGACATTGAAAGGCAAGAACTTAGGGAACACGCAGCCAGCAGATGCTCCCCATGCATGTTGGGGTTTTTTGACATGGGCTGTACTGCAAAATATCTGTTTAGTTTAACAGCCCCACATCACCGCAGAGCATACATGCTTGCACGCTTTAATGTTCTGCCATCAAAGGTGTTGTTAGGGAGATACTGCCAGATACCTTATGTAGACAGACTCTGTCCTTGCTATCTAAGAAGAAGAAGAGAAGAAGAAGAGATTGGACTTATACCTCACACTTTACTCGGAGTCTCAGAGCAGCTTACAAACTCCTTTCCCTTCCCCTCCCCACAACAGATACCCTGTGAGGTAGGTGGGGCTGAGAGAGCTCTGACAGAAACTACCCTTTCAAGGACAGCTCTGACAGAACTATGGCTTGCCCAAGGTCATCCAGCAGGTGCAAGTGAAGGAATGGTGAATCAAACTCGGTTCTCCCAGATTAGAGTCTGCGCACTTAACCACTACACCAAACTGGCTCTCTCTATATCTAAAAGATATAGAATCCACTACACACACCATTCTTCATTGCCCCTTTTACTGGGACATTTGATCCTGTTTTATTACTCCATTTCTAGAGGGTTAGAGCTGGCAGTCAGACGACACAACTGTTCACTTTCTTTTGTTTAATTCTAACTACGAAATAATGGAGGCTGTTGCAGAATTTTTGTATTATGCAATTAGAAGACGTGGCTTGTATAGCCAAGTGTATGTGTCGGATGCATCTTAGTATTTTGCTGGATTTCTTGATGTTTGTGCTTTTATGGTTTTGTGTGTGTGTGACAAGTGTTTGTCCAGATACTGTTTAAAGACTGCCAGGAATGGGGTGCTCACCACCTTCCTAGGCAGCTAATTCCACTGTTGCACAACTCTTACTATAAAAAAGTTTTGCCTAATATCCAGCCGGTACCGCTCCCTGCCTTTAATTTAAACCCAGTGTTGTGAGTCCTATCCTCTCCTTCAAACAGGAACAGCTCCCCACCCTCCTCTAAGTGACAGCCCTTTAAATACTTCATGAGAGCAATCATGTGTCCCCCCTCAACCTCCTCTTCTCCAGACAAAACATTCCCAAGTCCCTCAGCCTTTCCTCATAGGGCTTGGTCTCCAGGCCCCCCCACATCATCCTCGTTGCTCTCCTCTGCACTCGCTCCATTCTGTCCACATCCTTTTTGAAGTGAGGCCTCCAAAACTGCACACAATACTCCAGGTGCAGCCTGACCAATGCAGTGTATAGCGAGACCATGACATCTTGCAATTTGGATGTTATGCCTCTTGAAACACCCCAACACTGCATTAGCCTTTTTTGCCACTGTTTCACAAATAGCTTACAGTCCAATCATACCCTAAGATCTTGTTCACACACACTGCTACCCAGAAGTATATCCCCCATCCAGTATGCATGTTTCTCATTTTTGTTATGTAGAATTCGGTGTAGGTGTAGAATTCGGCACTTATCCTTGTTAAATTCCATCTTGTTCATACCCAACCTCTTTTCCAATGTGTTTGGATCTCGTTGAATTCTATCTCTATCTTCTGGTGTGTTTGCTGCTCCTCCCAATATGGTGTCATCTGCAAATTTACTGAGTAGCCCCTCCACACACTCATCCAGATCACTGATAAAAATATTGAAGAGTACTGGGCCCAGAACCGAGCCCTGTGGCACTCCACTGGACACTTCCCTCCATTCAGATCAAATGCCAGTGACAACTACTTTTTGAGTGCAGTTCTCCAACTAGTTCCCTATCCACCTAACTATCCTAGAGTCCAGTTCACAGTCCTCTAGTTTGCCCATGAGAATATCATGGAGAACCCTGACTTCCGGTTTTAGCGACCTGAATGGTGGACGCGTTCCCTCAGAGCTCCGAGGGACGTGATCCATGACCTGGCAGATGGGAGGGGTCTTGGACAATTCTGGACCCCCCGGAGGCCTTGTAAGGGGGCTCCTAGGCATGGGGTGTGAGCAGGGCCTCTCCCAAGGCTGACTGCCAAGGGATCGAGGCTCCTCTATGCCCCAAAGGTCCTGCCACCAAGAACTAGCAATGGACCTAGGGGCGCACACTGTGACAAGCGGGTGAAAGGTCAAGTGGCTTCTCTTACCTGAGCAAAATGCATCTGATGAAGCATGAGTCTGGCTGAACCAGGAACTTGGCTGCTCCCTTAAGCAACGGTCCCCTTAAGCGAAGCGAGGGGGGGAATCCACCCCATGAAACAGAAAAACATCCTTTAAACTAATTGAGAGCTAAGGGAACTGAAGACAAAGCATAAACTGACTAAGGTAGAGTCTAACCAAGATGAAGCTACTTGACTCTTCAAGCCATAGACACTTTTGAAACGTTTCCCTAAAAGTAAACAACTACGCAGATGGCTGGGGGGAAAATGGCACCGGAAACTAAACATCCTTCAGGAAATGCTAGCCCAGCTGCGACGGTCATAAGACCAGAAGCAGCTACAGACTTTCCTAATATGATAGCAGCTGCACTGCACCCTCTGCTGGACCAGATAACTACACTGAATAGCAATTTTGAAACTCTCCAAAGACAGCTGAAGGATACAAATACCAAGACAGAGCAAACAGCAGAATTGTTAAAGAAGGTGGAGGCCAAGACATCTAAAATTAAAAAATGACTGGAGACTGTGGAAAAGAAAAGAACCTCTGATAAATATAAACTACTACAACTTCAAATGGAAAAATCCAATTATGTACTGTGATTTCAAGGTGTCCCAGAGCATAAAGGAGAAAATCTCAAAAAAATTCTAAGTGATGGTTTGGAACCAATGGCAGATATAAAAGCAGATCTTTTACAAAGTGAAATGGATATAATCTACAGAACATACCAGGAATATATTAAGAAGAACAACCTGCCTGGTGAAATCTTTGTGAAATTCTCCAAAAGATGTATCAGAGACCTGATACTTAAAGTGACAAATGGGACTACTCTAAAAATCAAGGAAAAAGAAATAAAAGTCTTAAAAGACATTCCATTTGAAATACGAAAGAAGAGGAGACAGTATAAAAGCTTGGTTTTATTTCTGCAGAAAAATTCCACGCCATACAGATGGATATTACCAGAAGGCCTCATGTTTAAATATAAGGATAAAAAAGAAAGAATAATCTCTGTAATAAAAGCAAAAATATTTTTGGAGCAGTTTCAGAGAACAGAAAAAGCGGAAGAAGGCAAAGAAACAGAAACTAGCAGCGATGAGGAAAGCAAACAATACACTGTATCTACATCTACTGAAGAAGAATCGGAATCAGGGGCAGCTGCCCCCTAAACTCCCAAACCCAGATGAGGATATGAACTGAGAAATAAGAAATATAAACATTAAACTAGAAATCTCTATGACTTGAACTCTTAACAAATATAATCGATTACTTGGTGACTCTTTCCTTAGCTAAATATTTTCCTTTAATATACTCTTAGATTAACCCATGCTTCATCATATCAAAGCTATTGTAATTTGAAATATCTCATTAAGCAACTGTATGAGCAAAATGACCACTGCTACTTGGGTTTTTAGTGATTTTCTTTCCTTTTTTCCATAGTTGTTAGTTACCCTTCCCTTTTGGTTTCTCTGTAGTTTTTAGAATAAAAGCAATAAAAATTCCAAAAAAAAGAAAGAATATCATGGAGAACTCTGTCTAACGCTCTACTGAAATCCAGGTAAACAACATCAACAGCATTCTCTCAATCCAGTAAGTTCATCACTCAATCAAAGAAGAAAATGAGGTTCCTGTTGGGAACAAATTCGTGCTCACTTCCCCAGAACACCAAGTTGTCCTTTAGATGCTCACAGATTGATCCCTTTAAAACCTGCTCCAGTATCTTCCCTGGGACAGACGTCAGACTGACTGGCCTGTAGTTTCCTGGGTCATCCCTCCTCCATTTTTTTCCTGAAAATTGGAATAACAGCTGCCCTTCTAGTCTTGTGGTCTGGAAGATGATGGACAAAGGCTCTGCAAGCTCTCTAGAAAGTTCTTTGAGCACTCTTGAATGCTGTACTCATTCAGTGCAGTCAGGTACTTCTCAACTACTTCTCTTTCCATGTCAACCAGCAGCCCAGATGCCGTGCCTTGACTACTACCATCTCTACATAAGCCTGTTCTCTTCTTCAGGGAAAAAACTGAGGCAAAATAGGCATTAAACCTTTTTGCTTTCTCTGTCCTCTGTCAAAGTTTCTTCATTTTCACTCAACAGTGGGCCCATCGCCTCTTTTATCTTGTGTTTGCTCCTCTCATATCTGAAGATTTTCTTGTTGTAAAGAGCCTCCCTGGCCAGCTGTAGCTCACTGTGAGCTTTGGCCTCTCTGATGGTTGACCTATAGTGCCTAGCAACCCACAAATGCTCTTCTTTAGAAGTATGTCCTTGCCTCCATTTCTTGAACATCTCCTTTTTCTCCCTGAGCACATAATGGAATTCTATGTTCATCCACACTGGCTTCTTGAATTCCCTACTATGTTTCTTTCTTGCAATAGTGGCCACATTCTTAGCCAAAGAGGAAGGGAAAATTCCAAATATTCGCTACCCACCCCCTGCCTGTTGCCTTAGAGGTGGGGGTAATAAAAACAACAACAAAAAAACTTCTCCCCCTGGTTGCAGAGGGAAATTACGATTAACAAAAGAGGGAGGGAGAACCCCCTTCTTCACCTCATTTCAGAACTGCTGGCTCTTTGATAATGCAAATTTCACAAGAGGGGAAACCATGGGGGAGGAGAGGAGGCTTTTGTTGGATGGCGAGGTTTTCCAGATAGACTGTCTTTGTCTGATGAGGCTTTCTCTCAAACTACGTACCACATGGCTAGTTTTGAATTTTAACATAAGTCTCAAAAGATTTTAGCAGGACTGCTGCTACAGTTCAAAAAGTTTGGGTCCTTTTCAGGCCAGATTAAAAGAAGGGAAAACTAAAAAAAAAAAATTCCTTGCACCAAAAATTTCTTGCACTCTCCTTGCACCCCCCCCCCTTTAATTCACAGAACCCTCTGTGAATTCACAAAACAGAGCCATTCCTTTTTTTTTCACTGTGCACCCCCTTTATCTTATCTCATGCTGCTAGTTCTTTGATTATGCAAATGTCACAAAAGGGGAGATGAGGGCAGTTTGGCTGTGTTCACACACACTAAATAATCCACTTTCAATCCACTTACAATGCACTTTCCAACTGGATTTTGCCAGTTCACACTGTAAAATCCAGTTGGAAAGTGCACTGAAAGTGGATTGAAAGTGGATTATTTAGTATGTGTGAACACAGCCTTTGTCCTGCCATGAGGTTTTTAGAATTTAACTTCTTTTGGCATCTTCAGGTAAGGCTGAAGTGGGATCATTAAAAAAAACAACACAAAAATACTTGGGATTTGCCAACATCATTTGCTAAATCACTGCTCCTAATCTGGAGGTTTTACATTTGTACCCCAAATGGAGATTTTGCTGCTTCTTGCAGACATGAGAAAAATGTGCCACCTAAAAAAAAACTGGTGTTTGTCCCTCAGTTACTCTTAAACTGTGGGCCATATAAACAGTTAAAACAAAATGTTTCAAAGGAAAATGTGGCTTTTCCTATACCCTCTAGAAGGGGCAGCCTTTAAAGGCTTTATAACACAAAACAAACACATTGTACCTACTAAGGTTTCAAATGGCAGAAGGTTCTGTGGGGGAAGGAGAGGTTTTTCTCCTTCCCCAACAGTTCTGCTAAAGGCTAAAATTCTGAGAAATCTCCAGTTCTGACCTGGAGATTAGTATCTCTATGGATTATTGGGAGTTTACACACAAGAAGGAAAAATAAAAATTATATTTCTGATGTTATGCTTTCACTGCTGTGAATCCTGCCCATTTAAGTTTGGGAAGGGGAAAATAATTGCTCCATTTCGTTTTGGGCTGCTAAAGTCTCCTGATTAAGTTAATTTTAAATTGTCAGTCTTCTGGTTGTTTTAAAGAACTTTTCTGTGTGTTCACTTGACCCGCATAGGTCAGAATGAAACAGGCAGACAAACCCTATTTGTTTGTACTGTGTCCTCCCCTTTGGTAACATAGCTGTGCTGTTTTATAGCCCTGAATCTAAGTTCTTTCTGGGGGCATGTGTTCTACAGCTAAGGTTGATCACTCATCTTACAGTTACAAAAGTTGGACTTGTTGGTCTCGAGCTCTGTTTAAGGTTGTCAGGTCCAGGCAGGAGATTCCTGGGGATTCAGGCTGAGGTTTCAAGAAGGATGGAGACTCCAGTGGGGCAAAAACCATGAAGTCTTCCCTCCTCCCACAAGCACTCACTTTCTACAGATAAATTAGACTCTGTAGTCTGGAGCTCTGTTAGAACTCCAGGGGAGCTCAGGTCTTGCCTGGAGAAATGCTATTCTCTGGGCAGTAGTCTCTTGGGATTAACACCATTCCCTCCAAGTTTCATTTACAAAGGATTAAAAGGAGAACGTTTGCTTCCTTAGGATTCCTTGCCCATCCCTTGCCCAGTTTCTTTCCCTGGGGTTGGAATGGAGGGGGGGAAGGAGATTTTATTTTGCTGCAGCCATCCTGGCTGTACTTAATGCCTGCTTGTTCCAACTACTGGGAGTTGGCTGGGCTCTCCCAGGAATTTTGGTGAGGCATTTTAGGCTCCCATTTTCCTAATTTAACAAAAGGTACAGAATTTTCACTATTCTGTTCAAGATTTATAGGGATTTTAGGGATTTGTTTTCTTTTCTATTATTTTATAGGAATTCTAGCAGCGCTTCATGGGGTGCAAATACAGTTAGGGTCAAAGCTGCTGTTTTCCAGGGGAACTTGATCTCAGCATGGCAAGATTGGTGACTTATTTCTGCCTGCTGGGTTTTTCTGTTTCCTTAAGACAGCATTTTTAGAATGCTGCCAACCTCTGCCTTCCTTGCAGGGCATATTTTCACTTGCTTAGTTCAGTTCCTAACCAAAAGAGGGAATATTCCTTAACTCTCTTAAATTATCACATCCAAAAAAGGAAGCCCTTAAAGACTCCTTTAATTTACACACTAAGATTCAGAGGCTGAACAGCCACCAAAAGGAAAAGACCCTGTTTCTAGGCGCCTTCCTTAAACAAACTTCAGATTCTCGGATCTGAGGAGCAAACTTAAGTTACAGTTACCAAATTGGCCTATGGCCACCAAAGGGAAAAGACCCTGTTTCCAGGGATCCCCCTAACTAACTTCAGATGCACGGATCTGAGGAACTAACCTTGGGGAAAAGGGGTATGTCAAGGAGAGTCTCCTGCTTTCACTAAAACAGGGGCAATGAAAAGGGAAGTCTTCTCCCCCCTTCTTGGCTTATGCAGTTACTTTCAAGGAGAGTCTCCTGTTTTACCTCAAACAGGGGCACTGGAAGGAGAGTCGTCTCCCTTCTTCCGTACTTATACAGTTACTGTTGTTGGCACAAGGTGGCCAACATCACCACAGAACTGGCTCTAAGCCTTAATTAGTTTTTGGAGCCGGGGACTCACACCCCTTGACACTCTGGGATTACTTTTAACCCTACACTCGGCGCTCAGCCTGAACTAGTTTTTAGAGCCGGGGACTCACACCCCTCGACACTCTGGGATTACTCTTAACCCAAAGAAGAGACACTCAGTCTCTGAGACACCTTGTCTCTTTACAAACGAGGGTTTCGAGAATGGGGTGGCCAAACCTCACATCCTTATGGGATAACCTCACAACCAAATGAAGGTTTTGAGCTCACAGGCTCTCACTGGATCACCTTTTAACCAGCGGGGTTTCGAAACAACATGTTCCAACGGGATGACCCCCAACCAAAATTTAATTAATTCACTTCGTCGGACGAAGTAACAATGAAAGAAAAGTGAAGGGTGCGTTTCAAAGGAAATTTATGGAAACTGGCGTGTATGTGCTGTGTGTGTGGTGTGGTGCAGCGAACCTAACGCCCTACACTGTTTCTCTGTGGATCCCTTCCCACGATAGAGTCGGAATGGCTTTAGGAAACGGGGAAAGCCAACCCACAATAGATTTGCTCACTAGAGCCACGCAGACAGAAACCTTTCACACAGCCTTTCCTAGAACTCCGGAAGTGTTTTTTCCCCTACATCTGCTGGTCAAAAGACACACCCGTAGACTTTGGCGCGACCTTTGACCTGCAGGGCAATCCCGGGCAAGCCCCCAATTCTGTTAGCCGAATTGCTTTAATTTACGTTTAGCAATTGGCGAAATACACGAGTTCTTGCCAACTATACCAGGGTCCCACCCCTCCCAGGGAGTTCTCAAGGAATGAGGCACTTGAGGCAGATGGCAAGTTCAGTGCCATTTACTGAATGATGTTGTTCAAGCACACAAAAACAGATTCACACACACAAACACACAGGTCTAAGGAAATAAAGATAGAAAATAGCACTGTTGCATTAGCAGGAGTTTCATTGATGGATGATACTTTACCTATCCTGGAGATGGATCCTTGTTCCAACAGAAGATTAGAGGGATTGGAAAGGAAAAATGGGGGAGCGTGATCTAAACCTGCAGACACACGCTTCTTCCTGGCTGCACAAACCAGGGATTAAAGATGGAGGCAAGGTAGTGGGATAGCAAGCTGGACATAAGGGGGGGGGTAAAGCAGATAGAGGGCGATGGCTCAAGAGACCGATTGCCTCTGTGCAAGGTCTTTTATTAGGTGGGCTTGGGGTGGGCTGCGCAGAGCACATCCCACTAACACACCTCTTAGGCGGTCCATCCCTTTCTGACCCTACCATAGGTTAAAGGTGAACAAAAGGAGGAGGGCCGGGGAGTGGACAATATTGCAGAAACTATGATCTCACCAGGAATTGACACTTTGGGTGAGGTCCGATGACTCACTGGGGCCACTACATTGTCTATTAATGGCCCTGGCCGACTGGGTGATGGCCCGACCATCAGTTACCAGGCAACCACGTTAGCATAATCTGCTCAGGTATGTTGGAGGGGGCAGGGGTTGACCAGCGTAGTGTGACAGAAAGAAACCTCATGGCAGAAGGAGTTTTTGTCTCTGTCTTTGTGAACTATCGAGGGTGCCAGCCTTCTGGCGTGGGCTGGAGCTTTCCCCTGCAATGGAGAATGCACATGGCCCTTCCAATGCTAGCAACCCAAGTTCAAGCTTATGAATCTTAAAATCCATAAGAGCACTTAAAGTGCCTTGCTGGCCAACAATACCTCTGAGTTTATTAAAGTCTGCCTTGCTGAAATCTAACTTACACATGTGGCTATGAACATCCTTAGTCCCCCACAGCAAAAGGAATTCTTTTTTTTTTTTGTAAAGAAATTTTTATTTTTCAAAAAAAAAAAAAAAAAGGAATTCTAGCAGGACATGATCACTTCCCCCTAAGGTCCCCACCACCTTCACCCCATCTACCATCTCTTGCCTGTTGGTCAATATTAAGTTGAGTACAGCTGAACCCCTTGTAGCTTCCTCCAACACTTGAGCCAGCTTGGTGTAGTGGTTAAGTGCCTGGACTCTAATCTGGGAGAACCGGGTTTGATTCCCCACTCCTCCACTTCCACCTGCTGGATGACCTTGGGCAAGCCATAGCTCTGTGCCAGCTGTTCTCTCAAGGACAGTTGTCTCAGAGCTCTCTCAGCCCCACCTACCTCACAGGGTGTCTGTTGTGGGGAGGGGAAGGGGAAGGAGTTTGTAAGCCGCTCTGAAACTCCTTCAGGTAGTGAAGGGCGGGGTATAAATCCAATGTCTTCTTCTTCTTCTTCTTGATGAAGTGAAGGAAGTTCTCAGCCAGACAGGTCAAGAATGTGCATGACTGTGGATGCTTTGCAGTATTTGTCTCCCAGCACACATCAGGGAAGTTGAAGTCATAACTACCAGGTCATGTTGTTTGGATACCCTGTCTAGCTGTTCAAGGAGGGCAACATCCACATCTTCATCCTGGTCAGGAGGTCTATAGCAGACTCTGGTGTTTGTCCTTCCTTCCCTTACCCTTACGCAGATACTTTCTACTGGGCTGTTGCCTTCCTCCTCCAGTATTTCTGCACAAACAAACCCACTCCTCACATACAGAGCCACTCCACCTCCTCTTTGACCCTTTCGGTTTTTCTTGAAGAACTCATATCCATCCACTATTACATTCGGGTCCTGGGAATCATCCCACCAAGTCTCTGTAATGCCTACTAAATCATATCCCTCTGTCTGGATTAAAATCTCAAGCTCTTCCTTCTTATTGCCCAAGCTTTGGGCATTGGGACATAGACACTTGAAGACCTGCACCTTTGGCTTCATTAGAACTGTTCCTCCCAGGTGGGCCTCTTATTTGCTCTCCTTCATTTAAATCCCTCTGTTGGTCATCTCCTTCCCCTTGTTGTGTCAGTATAAAGCCCTCTTGATTAAACTCCCCAGGTTTCTGCCAAACACATTCTTCCCTGGCCTTGACAGGTGAAGTCCATCACATGCTAGAAGGCTGTCATCCTGAAAACCTAGCCTGTGGTCCCAGAATCCAAATAGCTCCTGCTGGCACCATGTATGCAGCCAGTGGTTCACCTCCATTATCATCTGTTCCCGTTGTATTCCCCTTCCAATGACAACACCCCCTGTGCCCCCATGCCCTTCAGCTTTCTCCTGAGAGCTTCATAGTCAGCCTTAATGCTTTCGATGCTGTTCATGGCTGTGTCATTGATGTCAACATGAACAATCACAAATGAGTAATGCTACCTAGGCTTGATGAGTTGAGCGATCCTGTCTGTAATATCTTTAGCTAGTAATAAGGTCCATGGTGGAAATAAATGCAATGGGCTCTAGAAAGAGGGTGTGGGAGAGGGCTCCTGCCTGCAGCAGTGGCCCAACCCCCCCCCCACCTCCGGGTGAGCACCATGGCCAGACCATCACAGGACAGGAGCTGTGCTAAGGCGACTGCTGCTGTGGCCGGGAGGCCAGGCCTCGCTCTGGGCAGGACGATGGGCCTGCTGGTCCCCATCTGCCAGAGGCCCCTTGCCCTGGCTACCAGGCTGAACTGTGCCCTGCTACAGCACTGCCCCCCATGCCCTCTACCGACACAGGCAGGGATGGGAGCCAGCATGGAGTCACCATGGCCAGGTGGATGGTGAGTGAGGGAGTGGAGTGGCACTACTTTGGAGGGCTGGGCAGATTGTGCTTCCTCTGCTGCCGCACCCCGCCCCACCGCCGGATACTGGGCAGGGCCGGAGCACCTGCCTCAGCACAGTGGCGGGGCTCCCCACCTCCCACCCACCTCGCCAGTAGGCTGCTCAGCAGCAGCACCACCTTCCCCCAGCTGCCTGGGGCTGAGGGGGGGAGAGGCAAAAGGCAGGGCAGGAGGGTCCTAGGTGTCTTTGGCTTCAGTCGGCTGGCCAGAGCAGGTAGCCATGGAGGGAACCAGAGGCCAGGCCTGAGCACGGAACGCACTTCCTCTTCCACCGCCCCCCCCCCCCCCCCGGATACTGGGCAGGGCTGGAGCGGCTGCCTCAGTACAGCAGCAGGGCTCCCTGCCTCTTACCCACCTCGCCAGTAGGCTTCTCGATGGTGGCGGGAGCACCACATTTCCCCGGCTGCCTTGGGGGGGGGGGGGGAGGAGAGGCAAAAGGCAGGGCGAGGCCTCTTGCTGCTACAGGAGGCCTCCCAGCAGCTCGGACACTTCTCTGAAGGCCTTTCCAGGCTTGCTGGCCTAGGCAGGCAGGCCCGGGGAGTGGGGGGGGGGCTCATCCAGCCTTCCTTGGCTCAGCCTCCCCGCTTCTTCAAAGGCTGGGGGGGGGGGGCGGAGACAGGCCAGCGGAGTAGGTGCACCACCAAGGGAGAGGCCTCACTCCACCAGGTCCTGCCGGAGGCGTTTCAGGGGCCTCAGAAGCCAGCTGGGAGGGGGGTGAAGATGGGCTGATGGCACGCTGCCAACGGAGAAGCCCCATGCCACCCGCTCCACCCTCCCCTCCGGCCAAAAGCGGCATCTACAACGGCCCTCGGGCAGGTGGTTTCGCAGCGGCTTGGCACCTTTGGCGGTGCATGACGGGACAGAAGGCAGGGAGGAACGGTGGCTGCTGGAGCAAGGCCTCTGCTACACACTGAGGCCAAGACACTGGGCGGCTCTTGCGTGGGCGGGATGAAGGCAATGCAGCCAGTGGCCAGGGACCCCTTTCTGCTCCTGGAGCCAGTTGATTGGCACACCGTCAGAGTGAAAAGTCAGAGAGCCAAAGGCTGTGGGAGCATGTGGAATGTTCAGGAAAGAGTCACCCCAACACTCAATTATATATAAGGAGAGATTTTTGCCCCTGGCAAGCAACACACCTCTCAGATCTTTGGGACACTGAAACATTTCAAGTTGGCAGGACATGGGGGAGAAGGGATGTTTGTCACAGTAATGTTACATAGCATTAACCAATATGTCCTTACAACTCTGGCATGATCACAATCCACTCAATCTTCCAATATTCTGCAGGACATACTGAATTTCCCAGCAAGTTGACATGCATTTGGCGTGTAGGGAAAACGCAGTTTCTCAGGGACACAACAAAAAGCTGGTGAAAGGAGCCATGTTTTGGTGTAAGTGCATCCATTTTGCAGGTTCAGTCCCTGGCATTTCTAGTTTAAACATTTAGGTAGTAGGAAATATGAAAGTTTTATACTTGGGAGCCTGCCTGCCGGTCACAGTAGCCAACCCCTTGATAGCCCAGTGATCTGACTCAGTGTTAAGGCAGCTACATGCATTGATAAGGTGAAAAGACTGCCCAGGACAGAAAAAGACTTTTACCTTCAGGGCCACACAGCCTTCGGTTCTCCACAGCTCACCAAGTAATGCTGAGAGTAAGGAGGACTTGCCTGCTCCTACCTGGCCAACCACAGCACACAGGCCACCCTGGGGTACAGTGAGGTTTATCCTGCAGTAACAGTAACATTAAATATCCAGTGAGCTTCTGGTTCTTACTGAAAGGACAACAGTAACTGTCTGAAATTGTTGCCATTTATTTGTGCTGTGTGTTGGGACAGAACCCCCCCCCCCCCCAACAGACCTTGCCATGGTTACATGGATTTATGAGGATGATCATCTGTTGGCATGCTTTGGTAATCAACAAAAACCAGGGGAAAACATTTTAAAGTCCCCAACTGTACACAACCACTTACCTTTTCAGGCAGGGAGGATATTCTCTGCCCCAGGTGAACGTTCCATTCCTTACAACAATATGACCATGTACTAAAGAGACAAAAAACATACAAAAAACAAGCACAAACTTTATTGTTCCACTTCGATTATTCATCGGTTACAAGTCAGTGTGGTGTTGCGGCAAGAGTGTTGCCTCTAGGATCTGGGAGTTCCAGGTTCAGATCCCCAGTCTGCCACGGAAGCCTCAGTCTGCCACAGGTGACCTTAGACTAGTCTCACACATACTCAGCTACCTACCTTTTGTTGTGAGGATCAAATGGAGGAAAACAGAATGCTGTTATAAGCCATTCTGAGTTCTTACTGGGGGGGAAAGTGTGGTACATAAGCTACATAAACTGTAAGAAACTGTTAAGATTATAATGACAGCAAAAATTTCTGCCACCTTAAGTGGGGTATAAAATTAAAAGAAATGCTGGTCTTTCTGTACAATTAGTTAAAAAAACACTGGATTTTTTCTTTATTTGCTGAAGAGTACTGGACTCAGGAGACCAGGAATGGTGAAATCATGAAGCCTTTATTGAGTGATTCAGCATGCCCAGTAGATGGTCAGAACAAGCATGCTTCCAGGGCTCCCGGGCCCTCATTATATGCTGGCCGGAGCCACACCTCCAGCCGCACCCAAAGGACCTGATAGGGGCTTAACATATGCACATGTTTGTCATAGGTTCCCTGGAGGAGCCTTTGATTGCATTGGCTCTCCAGGGAGAACCTAGGTCCCACATTGGTGGAGGCTTTCAATCCGGATGTCTATTGTTCCTCCAGATTCAAGCTCCACTCTCTGCCTGACTATGTGCTCTGGCCATGCGGTGGGTGCCATTACCTGGGAGCACATGGCAGGCTGGTTGCTACACAGAGCATACTACATTACACCCCTCCCCCCATAGTCTGGACTGTCCCTTGGCAAACATAGTCTCTGAGGTGTGCGGGTCGTTTCCGTTCTCTGGTCAAGTGGCGTGGGGTCTCTGGAGCCGCCGGTGTAGGGAGCGGAGATTCAGGGATATCTGCCTCGGGCTGAGCCGGGTCTGGTACTGGTGCAGGGATGGCAACTGGAGTGATGTCCGGGTGGCCGGCTTCTGTGGGGTCCTCCCGCAGAGTCTCGGCTGGTTGTGGGGCAGGCGGATCATCTGTCTCGGGTATCTCGGGTTCCGCAACTGGGAAGTCCAGCCCTGGATCGTCTGCCCTGGCAACAACAGGGGGCCCCAGGCGTAGTTGCAGATGTAGACCGGGTCCTCTGGCACGAACCCTCTGGGAGCTTTGGGGATGTTGGGTTCTTTGGAGGTGGTCGGCGCCCGATTGGGGTGGAGCCGGTCGAGCTAGGTTGTCAGCCAGCGGCCCATGAGCAGCTCTGCGGGGCTGCGACCGGTAGCCGAGTGAGGGGTGGTGCGCTGGCCAAATAGGAAAGCTGTTAACTCCCAGGGACTCCCAGGGGCGGACGGGAGCATGTGGAGGGTCCGGATGGGTCTCTTGGCACTTTTTGCAGTGACAGACCCGGTCCTCTATCTCCTTGTCAAGGCCTGGCCACCAGACGTAGCTCTGGGCCAGGGCCTTCATTCATACTACCCCAGGGTGGTGCTCATGTAGAGCGGACAGCACTCGCGGGCTGAGGGGTTCCGGAATCACTACCCTTGAGCCCCAGAGTAAGCACCCCTTGTGGGTGGAGAATTCTGCGTGCCAGATTGAGAAGGCCGCGAACTCAGGGTCCAGATTCTTGGGCCACCCCCTTCCCACCCAGTCAGAGACCTGGGAGAGTTGACGGTCCCGGGCCGTGCGCCGGGCCACGTCCCATACCTGAAGTGGCCAGTCCGACAGGTCCTCGAGCAGAGCGACATGGTAAGCCAGAGCTGGGTCGGGGTCACAGAAGGGCAGCGGAAGGCGGCTGAGTGCATCCACATGGCCCATGGCCTTTCCCGGGCAATGCACCAAGTCATAGTTGTACCCCGCGAGGAAGATCGACCATCAGAGGACTCGCGGGGACATTTGTGGCGTGTGGCGATCCGGGGCAAGGAGGCCCAGAAGAGGTTTGTGATCCGTGGTGACCGTGAACTTGTGCTCGTACAACTAAGTATGGAACTTCTTGACCCCAGCCATGATCGCAAGTGCCTCCTTGTCTATCTGAGCATAGTTCCTTTCGGCCGGGGCTAGGGTCCGGGAGTAATATGCGACTGGGACCTCCCGGCTGTCCGGCAGTTTGTGACCCAAAACTGCCCCCACCCCATAAGGAGATGTGTCACAGGCCAATACGACGGGCAGGGCTTCGTCGAAGTGGGCGAGGACTGCATTGGACATTAGGAGGTCCTTGATGCCCTGGAAGGACGCCGCCTGGCAGGGACCCCAACTCCAGGTGGCGCTTTTGTCCAGGAACCTGTGTAAGGGCTCAGCTACCTCCACCTTGCGGGGAAGGAAGGCGTGGTAGAAGTTGATGAGTCCCAGAAAAGACTGCAGCTCAGCCTTGGACTTGGGGGCCGGGGCATCGGAGATGGCCTTCACCTTGTCCTTAGTGGGGTGAATTCCGTGGGCGTCCACCTTGAAGCCGAGGAAATCCACTGCAGGCACCCCGAGGAGGCACTTCTCGTGTTTCACCTTCAGGCCGGCGTCCTGGAGTCGTCGGGGCCCCCATGGGGCAGAGCCTGCGGAGAGTGGACTCCGAGATTATGGAGTAGGATGACCTGGTGTCTCGTCATCCTCGAAAACGTTGGAGTCTGCAGCGGCCTCGGTCTGGTGGGCGGCTGCGGAAGTGCCTAGCTTCTCCTGCTGAGAGACCTCAAAGGCGCAAGCCGTGGTTAGCATCTTGTCCAGGGTGGCTGTGGAGTTGGCCATCAGCTTCCTTGGAAGCTTGGGGTCGCAGACCCCACACAGGAATGCGGAGTATAGCGTGTCCTCTATGGCCACGAACTCGCACCCCACCAGGAGATGGCGGAGGGCTGCCAGGTAATTGGAGGCAGACTCACCCTTCTGCTGCAGCCGGCGGAAGAACTTCACCTGCTGCGTATTCTTGGAGGGTCTCGGTGAGAAGTGGTTCCTTAGGAGCGCCATGATGTTGTCGTACGTGGCCTCCGCTGGGGTACGAGGGGAAAGCAGGATGCGGAGGAAATTCAGCGTCTTTACCCCGCAGGAGGCCATGAGCCAGGACTTCTTCTTCCCGGCATCCGTGATGTCCTGTGCATCGAAGTAGGATGTGAGCTGGTCCGTCCAGGCTTCCCAGGCTTCGGGGCAGGCTGGATCGAATGAGCGGGTGTTTCCCAGAGCGGTGGCCATCCTGGGATGTGCAGCACTGCGTTGAGCGAGATCCTCGGGAGCCGATGGCGGTGCGGTGGTGCTGGAGCCAAGCAGGGCCGGTGGCTGACGGATCTGGTCTGGGCTCGATGCGGTGCTGGTGTCGGCCAAGGAGTCGCTCATCGGGATCCCATCCTCATCACCAGTGAAGAGTACTGCACTCAGGAGACCAGGAATGGTGAAATCATGAAGCCTTTATTGAGTGATTCAGCATGCCCAGTAGATGGTCAGAATAAGCATGCTTCCAGGGCTCCAGGGCCCTCATTATATGCTGGCCGAAGCCACACCTCCGGCCGCACCCAAAAGACCTGATAGGAGCTTAACATATGCGCATGTTTGTCATAGGTTCCCTGGAGGAGCCTTTGAGTGCACTGGCTCCCTAGGGAGAACTTAGGTCCCACATTGGTGGAGGCTTTCAATCTAGATGTCTATTGTTCCTCCAGATTCAAGCTCCCCTCTCTGCCTGACCATGTGCTCTGCCAAGTCAGAGCATTGATCTACCTAGCCTACCACTGTCTGCAGCTCTCTATGATCTTAGGAAGAGACCAGATCATTTTGTGTTTGTCCAGGGATTGAACCTGGGACTTTACAATTGCAAAACACTTTGCTATAGGCGTCAACTACGTGGGGGCATGGGGGTGCGGGTCACTCCTGAAATTTCCCAGTGGGGACTGAGCCTCCCCCGGGCAAAACGGAGCTCTGAAAAGGCAACCCACCCTTTAAAGGGCAGGAAACCCTTGCAAGGCCCAGGGCTTCTGAGCCCGCCCCACCCCTCCCTCGCCAAAAGCCATGAAGAATGCCCAGCTGCGCTCTGTTCTGCCATTCCTGCAAGTGCAGGGGATGGCAGTGAAGAGCCATGTGATGGGTGCTGGTGTGCCAGCGCACCATCTTGCCCACCAAAAAGAGAGCGAGTGTAGCCCGGTGGTGATCGGTGGCCTGGTGGCTGGGAGACCCCTGGCATGCTGCCTCCAGTTGCCATTGAAAGTTTGGCCCCTTGGACTGTAGCTGTCCTCTTCCGCTTGGTCTGGGGAGGAAGGATGACTGGGGGGGTTAGAAAGATGGGGAGGGGAAGCCTTGACGAAGGGGCCTGTGACGACCGAGAACATGTGGATGGCGAGGGACTTGGGTTCAAGTGCCTCCGCAGCCCTTTCTCCACTGGGCTGGACACAGGGGCCAGTTTTGTCTCTTTGGGGCCCAGACCGAGGGCTGCCACCTCCCTCCGCGTGAGTTAAGGGGTGGTGCCAGAGCTCAGGGAATGGGGTTCCAGTTCTGGAGTGGGGCCCACTCACTCCAGACCCAGCTCTGGCCGGCGAATGTCGAAGGGGAAGATGCCCTGCACATGGCCAAAGGCATTTCGCATTAGCGCAGTGAATGGCATGATTTCTACCTTGGCTCCGATGGGACCCCCACGAGACGCTGCCCATAGACCAATTGCTCCTGTAAATGGATCCTCCCCACCTAGGCCTTTTGGGGCGCATTCCCCCTGCCGTGCCAGCCTTTCCAGGGACATTCTATACATATATATATATATATATATATATATATAGAGAGAGAGAGAGAGAGAGAGAGAGAGAGAGAGAAAATTTTATTGAATTTTCATAATAATAACAAAAAAACAGCAGAATTAACCAATAAAAGAAAACAATATGCAGACAGAATAAGGATTTAAACAACATAGATTGCACCACACAACCACCATAGTGAGATAATACTAAGCACCATATCAATCATTATAATTATCATAAATGTACTGCATCCAAAATTTCTGGTATTTCTTTTTGCTTTACTAAATAGTCTAGAATGGGAAATACAGGTTGCTTACCTGTAATTGGAGATCTTCGAGTGGTCATCTGTGCATTCACACCTCTGGGATATAGTGCGCCTGCGCCGATCCCGATCGGTAATCTTCAAAGCCTAACGGATTTTCGTGCCAGCTCCCCGGTCATGTGCACGTCCCACTGTGCATGACCCGGGGAGAGGCACGAGGATCCCGCCAGTTCCTTCTGACCGCTGCCAACAGTCCCCAAGAGGAAAAAAGGGAAGACCGAAAGCAGAGGGGAAGGAGGGCGGGTGGTGTGAATGCACAGATGACCACTCAAAGATCTACAATTACAGGTAAGCAACCCGTATATCTTCTTCGTGGTCTCTGTGCATCACACCTCTGGGAGAATAGCGAGCAATAAACACACCACATACCTGGAGGTGGGTGCTGAAGGTCTCACACCTGAGCTGCTTGCAAAACTGTACGGCCCACTACAGAGCACTGATGAACACGGACGTCTAGAGCGTAGTGCTTCACAAACGTGTGAGGAGACGTCCAAGTCGCAGCATTGCAGATGTCTCCCAGGGGGATGCCCTTGAGAAACGCCGTAGAGGCAGCCACGGCTTGAGTGGAATAAGCCCGCAGGGACGCCGGTAGTGGCCTCTTGGACAGGAGATAGGCAAGTTTTATCATCTTCACAATCCATTTCGAAAGTCTTTGGGACGACAGTTTCTGTCCCTGCCTGGGCAAGGCATAAGCGACGAAGAGAGCTGGAGACTTGCAGAATGACCTTGTCCGATGCAAGTAAAAAGAGAGAGCTCTCTTGACGTCGAGCGAGTGTAAACTGCGTTGCACTGAATCTTGAGGGTCAGGAAAGAACACCGGCAAGGTAATGTCTGCCTTGATATGGAAATCAGAGACTACCTTGGGTAGAAACGTGACATCATCAGGGTAATGGCGTCATGATGGAATGTGAGGTATGGAGGATCGCAGCGAAGAGCCGACAACTCACTCACATGTCGAATCGAAGTGATGGCTACCAAGAAAGCAACCTTCCATGAAAGGAGCTGAAGGCTGCAGGAAGCCATAGGTTCAAAAGGTTTGCCCATTAACTTGGCAAGGACCAGCGGCAGGTCCCAAGCTGGAATGGGGGCTCGCACCGGTGGGTATAGACGATGCATCCCTTTCAGGAATTGCTTCATGGTAGGCTGGGAAAATACCGAATAGCCATCAACTCTGGGATGGTTGACCGAAATGGCTGACAGGTAGACACGGAGAGATGAGTGGCACAGTCCTCTATCCTTACAGGATAAAAGAAAACTAAAAACATCATTGAGGGTGGAAGGGACGGAAGGTCGCCCCACAGAGGCCAAGAAAGACAGGAACTTAGCCCATTTAGCTGCGTATGATCGGCGTGTGGAGAGTTTACGGGAGTTCAGAAGAACGTGAGCAATGCGGGTGTCTACCCCAGAGGTTGAATCAACCATGCTGTCAGTTTCAATCTGGGCACGTCGCGGTGAAGCACCTGGCCCCCGTACATCCACAGCAGATCTGGGTTCATCGGGAGATGGAGGTACGATACGAGGGAGAGGTGGAGGAGAGTGGGGAACCAAGGTTGCCGCGGCCACCATGGTGTGATGAGGATCGCCAACGGGCGTTCCGACAGCAGTTTGTGCACCACTCATGGGATTAGGGGAATCGGAGGGAACAGATACAGGTGCCGCCCCGTCCACGGGAGAAGGAGACCGTCTCTGAGGGAGTCTGGATCCGCGCCTGCTCTGGAGCAGAAGAGAGGACACTTCTTGTTTTCTTGGGAAGCAAACACGTCCACAGAGGGATGTCCCCAGAGATTGAAGACTGGGGTCAAATAGAGAGGGTTGAGCTCCTACTCATGTAGGGATGCTCCTCCCCTGCTCAGGAAATCGGCTTGTACATTGAGCAGGCCGGGAAGATGAGTTGCCATGAGATGGATATCTAGGGACTGGCATTCGTCCCAAAGTTTGACCGCTAGACGGCAGAGTCCGTGGGAGTCCGTCCCACCCTGATGGTTGATATAATACATGGTCGTTGTATTGTCTGTGAGGACAGCCATCGTTCTTCCCGACAGAAAATGACGAAAGGACCTGATTGCATATAGGACTGCTAACAGTTCCAGAAAATTGATGTGGTTGTGGGCCACAGAGGGGTCCCACTTGCCGCCCACGCAGAAACCATCCAGGTGAGCTCCCCAACCCCATAGGGAGGCATCTGTGGTAATGGTTGCTGAGGGGGGCGGGAGTCGGAAAGGTGCACCCGACTGTAGGTTCCGGGGCACAAGCCACCAGGTAAGGGCTTCCAGGACCGAGTCCGAAAGGTGGAAATGCTTGGAGAGAGGATGGATGCTGGGGCGGAAGCAACGAAGATACCATAGCTGTAATGGTCTCATCCGTAGTTTGGCAAAAGGGATCACCGTTGTAGTTGCGGCCATCAAGCCGAGTAGACGGAGTAACTGTCTGGCCGTGGCCTCCTTGTTTTCCCGAAGGGATCGGAGGAGGGCGACAATGTCCAGTGCCCTGTTGGGGGGCAAGAAGGCCCTGCACTGCAGGGAGTCCAGGATGGCTCCAATAAACTGCACCCGTCTGGATGGAGTGAGCATGGACTTTGTCAGATTTATTGTCAGCCCTAGAGTCTCTAGGGTGCGAAGAGTTAGAGCGATGTGGTTCTGTAGTGTCGCCGCGGATGGCGCAACGAGGAGCCAATCATCCAAATATGGGTAGAGGTTGACACCCTGAAGCCAGAGGTGAGCTGCCACTACTGCCATAAGTTTTGTGAAGACACGAGGTGCCGTGGAGAGTCCAAAGGGGAGGGCCTTGTATTGGAAATGATGCGGACCGACCGCGAAGCAGAGGAATGGTCTGTGTGAAGGATGAATAGTCACATGGAAGTATGCATCCTTTAAGTCCAGCGTCACCATCCAAGCGTCGGCCTCCAGCAGTGGTAGGATGGTCTGGAGGGTGGTCATACGGAACTTCTTGTAAGTTATAAAAGCATTGAGGTTCCGAAGGTCCAGTATGGGATGGAGTCCGCCGTCCTTCTTTGGTACCATGAAGTAGCGGGAGTAGAACCCCTGATGTAGGTGGTCTATGGGTACCAGCTCTATAGCATCCTTGGACAGGAGGGCTTCGACTTCTGATGACAGGGTGTTGGAGGGAGGGGTGACGACAAAATAAGATTCCAGAGGGATCTGGAGGAATTCTATTCGGTAACCCTCTGCGATGACAGAAAGGGCCCATTTGTCGGAAGTGATGTGTTGCCATGCGGGTAGGAAGGGTGACAGGCGGGTGGGAGGACTGGAGCGGAGACAGGAGTCAAAGACTCTGCTTGTTCAGCTTGGGAGGCTTCAACTTGGAGGCGGAAGCAGCTGGGAAGCGGGGCTTGAGGCCATGTCTTTTGTTGATAAGTGGAGGAGGAAGACCTCTGCCATTGGGGTTCAGTGGGAGATCGCTGTGGCTGTTTCTTAGACCAGGATCTCTGCCAAGACTTCTGCTTCTGCTGTTTAGGTTGTGAGACGCCCAGGTTGCGGGACGTTTTCATACTTTTATCTAGTTCGTGGAGAACGGTATCTGTCATGGAAATAAAGAGACCTTCGCCCTCGAAGGGAAGGTCCTCCACCAGGGTTTTAGTGTCTTGGGGAAGAGAAGTCGACCTCAGCCAGGCGTGGCGCCTGAGAGATATCGCCGAAGTGAGCGTCTTAGCAGCTACGTCTGTAGAGTGTTTGGAGGCAGTGAGCTGATGCTTTGCTAAGATCATGCCCTCTTTCTGGATCTTCCTGGCTAGGCGCTGCTTGTCCTCAGGGAGATGAGCGAGAAGCGCTGTCATCTGCTCCCAGAGGGAGTATTGATACCTGCTCATACAGGCCGTATAGTTTGCAGTCTTTATGCCCAGAGTAAAATCATCTGCCAAAAGAATCTAGTTTCTGCCCCTCCTTGTCCAGAGGGGAAGAATGTCCACTGCGGCCTTTGGCAGAAGGGGTCACAATAACCGAATTTGGTTTAGGATGCACGAATAAGAACTTGGCTCCCGGTTCCTGGATCTTGTACATGTGATCCAGTCTCTTACTAGAGATAGGGGTCGAGGAGGGATGCACCCAGGACTCCTTGGCCGTATTCATGAGGACCGAGATGAGAGGCAGGGCTACTGCAGTGGAGGTATCCATCTGTACGATGTCGAAGATGGAATTAGAAGCAGACGAGGTCAGTTGGACCGTGGCTAAGGCTAGCGAGTGTGCCATGCACTTAATCAGCTCTCCGTAAGATTTTATGTCTTCGGAGGGAAAGATCGGAAGGTCGTCGGCGACATGGAGGGTCGGGGACGGACGGGTAGGCGATTCATCACCCGAGGCGGAAGATTCCGGTATCGACCGTTCGGAAGGTTCCGATGGCGACAACGGGGGCAGGCTCGACAGGTCCTGCGACGGTTGGAAAGGGGGATGATCGACATTGGATTGAGGGTGTGTTGTCGACGGTGTCGGCCTCGGGGCCGGGGGATCGTGGCGACAACGGGGTCAGGCTTGATGGGTCCTGTGACGGTTGGAAAGGGGGACGATCAACATCGGATTGAGGGTGTGGTGGCATTGGTGGTGGTGTCGGCCTCGGGGCTGGGGGATCGTGGCATCGGGAGACTCTGGACGACGTCGATTGACGGTCCCATTCCGGTGGATACCATTGCGGTGGCGGAGGGTAGGAGCCATAGAGGTATCTCCATTGTTGAGTGTCCCACGGTACCGGAGAGCACGGGGGACGCCAATCTCAATCAACTCTTGGCGCCGGTATCTGATCGGTCCCAGTCTCGGGACTGTCTTGCGGGACCTGAGTAAGGTCGATGTCGAGGTCTGAATCCATCAGTTGGATGGGCCGCGGCATTGGGGAGGTTGAGCTGCCCCTAGATTGCTCGTGACAGGGTGGGTAAGCTGCATGGGCCCGAACTGGGCCAAGTCAGGTGCAGGATGCGTCAGAGCACTAGGAGTCTTCCTGTGCTTCAGCTTGCCCTTCTCCTCTTTGCCCTCTCTGCATTTCTTTGCAGGAGTGTCTGGCAAAGGGAGTGGTCTCTTTGGTGTCGATTTCTCGGTACCGCCGGTGCTCCACGCCGGGGATGATGCTGGGGCTGTCGGAGCCGATGGCGATGCTCCCGAAACGTTGGCCGAAGACATCTTCGGAGATAGGGCTGCTTCTAAGAGAGCCACTCGCAGTCTAACCGCTCGGTTTTTGCGGGTCTGCTTTGAGAAAGCAGCGCAACTGGAGCAGAAGTCTACTCGGTGGGACTCACCCAAGCACAGCAAACAGAGTGAGTGTTTGTCCAGAGGTGCTATTTTGCTGCCACAGTTCAGACAACATTTGAAGAACCCCCACCGCTGGGCCATAGGCCGAGTGGGAGGAAGCGAAAGGAAAGTCCAAAAGCAAGTCCAAGTCACAGTCCGAGGTCAAAAATGAAGAAATCAGTCCAAAAGGCTTTTCCAGTTGGAAAACAAAAGTAAACTACCGACTGAAGCGGAGAGGGGATCCTCACGACGCGGCAGTCAGAAGAGAACTGGCGGGATCCTCATGCCTCTCCCCAGGTCATGTGCAGTGGGACGTGCACGTGACCGGGGAGCTGGCACGAAAATCCATTAGGCTTTGAAGATTACCGATCGGGATCGGCGCAGGCGCACTATATTCCAGAGGTGCGATGCACAGAGACCACAAACAAGATCCCATATTGACTCAAAATCTGATTTGTTTTTGGGTACCTGAGTATTATTGATGTTGTCCAAAATCTTTGCCATTATATATATATTCCAATTTTGCCAATTTTGTGTGGTTGGACTTATATTAGATTTCCACCTTACTGCCACTGTACTTTTCGCAGCTGACAGTAAAATTGTTACCACCTTAATCATACTATTTGAAGTAATTCCCATTGCCCATTGATTCAACATAATATGCTCATTGGATAGAAAAACAAGTAAACCTAGAACCACCAGAGGAAGTGAGACACCTAAGTCATTGTATAATTTGGCAGAAGAATTTTCTGTAATCGATACTTGGCGAGTAAAAAATGGTGACAAAAAAGACTATACCTTCTTTTCAAATAAATATAAATCGTGGTCACGCATCGATATGGTCTGGACATCCATAACTATGTTACGGGATACCCAGGAGGTTGAAATTCTGCCAGCAACGTTTGCAGACCACAATCCATTGATGTTAACTCTTTTAGAGCCTCCCAAAAAATTTCGGTGGTCAATGCGTTTACGGGTTATGAATGATGACATTTGTTAAGAACTGCAAAGAAGAAATTGTCGATTTCTTTACAAGAAATATTACACCTGAAGTAAATTTGCATGTGGTTTGGGATGCATTCAAAGCGTTTATTCGAGGTAAAATGATTAGTCAAGAGAGTTGGATGCGAAAACAGAGAAAATGTAAATATTTAGAATTAGTAAACCAAATCCAAAAAGAAGAAGAGAAACTAAAGAAGGACCCTAATAAATTAGGATATAAGAATAGATGAAACTGCCACTCCCTAAATTGTATATTAAATGAGGAACTGGCAAAAAAAATAGTGTTCAACAAACAAACCTTATTTGAGAACGCAAATAAGCCCACGAGGTGGCTCGCATATAAAATCAAAAAAGATAGGGCGGCCAGATATATAAAGGAATTGAAAGACGAGAAAGGTAAAATATGCACGAAGATGCAGGACTTAAAGGGAATTATAGAAAATTTCTATGGAAATCTATACAAACAAGAAGGGAACACTAAAGAGGTAATTCAAAACTACTTAAATAAATATATATATAAAAAGTTTAATGAAAACCAGAAGGAAGTCTTGAATGCACCAATTATACCATCAGAGGTTTTAGAAAGTATTAAGAAAACCAAACATCAAAGGCACCTGGTCCAGATGGACTTCCAGCAGAATTCTATAGGAAATTTGAAGACCAAATTACACCATATTTAAGTAAGACAATTCAAAACATCTATGAAGGAGGAGAGATCCCAGAAACCTGGAGAGAAGCAGTAATCACGTTAATCCCTAAATTAGGGACAAATTCTGTAGATGTCCGAAATTATAGACCGATATCTTTGTTGAACACGGATTATAAGATTTATGCCACAATATTAGCGAATAGACTCAAAAAGATCCTAACCCAGATAATACAGAACGACCAAGCAGGCTTTTTACCCCACAGACAACTAAGACACAATATAAGGGCCATTTTGAACATATTAGAGTATTATGAGAGCCACTACGATAAACAATTGGCATTGTGCTTTTTAGATGCCGAAAAGGTGTTCGATTAATTAAATTGGGAATTTATGTTAGGACAACTTAATTATTGGGACTGTGGAGAAAAATTCTACCAGATGATAAAAAAGATTTATTACCATCAAGAAGCCACGATAACATTTAATGGAGACTCCACTATGAAAATTCCTATATAAAAAGGGGTTAGACAGGGCTGTCCGCTCTCCCCACTACTATTCATTTTTATATTAGAGACCTTATGTGATGTAGTAAGAGAGGAAAAACTGATAAAAGGACTAAACATTAAAAAAGAAAGCTACAAATTACTGCCATTCACAGATGATATGGTATTCATCTTGGAAGACCCTCTCACTTCTATAGGACCTCTACTAGAAACGCTGAATGAATTTGGTCAAGTGGCAGGTTTCAGGGTAAACGAAAGGAAAACCAACATTATAACAAAAATTTGTTCTAAGGAATTAGAAATGCAACTTCAAGAAAAAACAAATTTTGAAGTAACAAAAAAGGTTAAATATTTGGGGATCTATATATCAAATAGGTGTAGTTCGTTCTACAATGACAACTATTTAAAAATATTAACTGAGATTTAAAAAGATCTGGAATCATGGGCAAGACAACAAATTTCCTTTATGGGGCGTATCGCACTCATTAAGATAAATATTCTGCCCCGCCTTAATTTTATTTTCCAAAATTTACCAATTTTAAAAAATCAAACCTTTTTTAAAGGTCTAGGGAAAATTATATCTGGATATATATGGCAAAAGAGAAAAGTAAGGATTAAGATGAAATACTTACAAGATAAACAAGAAAGAGGTGGTTTTGGATTACCAAACTGGTATATTTACTACCTAGCCTCCGGGATGGTATGGATAAAGGAGTGGATAAAACTAGAAAATACCAGAGTATTAAAATTAGAAGGGCATGATTTGCAATTAGGATAGCACTTGACCTTGTGGTATAACCAAAAAAATAAATTTTTTAGACAACATGTGATAAGAGGCCTTCTCTTAAAAATTTGGGAAGAAATCAGATATAAATTTTACCAAAAAATCCCAAAATTGGTAGCCCCACTTGAGGCCTTTATTAAACCTACTCTCATAACGAAAGAAAAAATGAGCTCTTACGAAATATTATTAGATAGAAAGCAAGAATTACAAACTGATGAAACACTTAAAAATTTAGATATAGAATTAACATGGTGGGAAATAAACCAATTGAATTCAAGATATAATTTGGATAGGAAGATAGGCTTTTATAAATCCCCCACGGAACTAGATAAAGCATGGTTACAGACAGAATCCAAAACAATCAAAAAAATTTATGATCTTCTTATCAATAACAAAATGGCAGATGAATGGGTCAAACCAAATATGGTGAAATGGGCGCAGTACATAGGCTATAACATTGACATTGACATATGGTTAGAAATTTGGAGGAGAAATATTAAAATCACTAGAGCCACATCATACAAAGAAAACATATATAAGATGTTTTATATGTGGCATTACCCACCAGAAAGATTGGCTAGGTTCTCTGGGAAGGTGTCAGAAGTATGTTGGAAATGTAAAAACAATATAGGCTCATATTACCACATGTGGTGGACCTGTAAGAAAGCCACTCGGTTCTGGCTACTTATTCAGAAAACTCTCCAGGAGATAACTCAAACAACTATTCCGTGGAAACCAGAACATTTTTTAATTAAATGTAATAATGTTAGACTGCGAGAAAAATGTAAAAAAGTTGATAATACATGGTGTCACCACTGCAAGAATCCTTTATGCGAGATATTGGAAGATGGAAAAAATACCGAAGCTGGAAGAATTTATAAACAAATTCTTTGAGACTGCAGAGATGGACAATTTGACATTAAAAATAAATAATAAGCATAACGAAATGTATATATCTTTATGGGACAAATTTTATGATTGGTATGAAAAATACATGTGTAAATAACAAATGTTAACTTGTGAGAAAAAAATAATATGCAAATACCGTTTTGTTTCCTTTACAATGTTGTAAGATGCTAAAGCACATTTGGAATTGTATTATTAAAATAAAAAATATATATTAAAAAAAACACAACATAATATGCTCCAGTGTGTATTGTACTTCTATTCCAGTAATATATTTAATTTGTTGCGATAGTTCTTTCCAAAATTTCACCAAAACCGGGCATTCTAGCCAACAATGAATATACGTCCCCTTTTAACCACATTGTCTCCAGCAATCAGGCTTCCTTGATCTTGAGAGACATGAGTTTCTGGGGCGTAAGGTACCAAAATGACAGCATCTTAAAAGTTTGAAGCTTTATATCAATAATGCTAGTTTTAAATGGATAGGATCTCCATGTTGTGTTCCAATATTCATCATCTAGCAATGTTGTGGTCAGAGCTTGCCATTTTAGTTGATAAGAGAGACTCTTATTACCTTCTGTGGAGTGCAGAGCCAAATAGGTCTTAGCAATAAGATGTTGCAGAGAAGACAGGGCATTTTTATAAACTGACTCAAAGGCTGTTAATGTTTGTTTTAACAGGGAGGGTAAGACGTATGTGGTAACATATTGTTTTAATTTGCAAATATTGAAACCAAGGGATAGCCATTTCCAATTTTCTTTCTAAAATTACTTTATCTAATAGATCAGTAATGTCAAGTAATACATTTAACTTTGCCTGTCTCCATAGATTAGGTTGAGGCAACACGTGCTCTGGAAATAAGCTTCGTTGGTTAAACAATGATTGGAAGCATGATATTGGAGGCACCAAGAATTGTCTTTTTTTATCCCAAGTGGTTAAGTTAAAAAAGCTTTAAGAAGTAGGTTATTGTCGATATTTTTGGACCGTTCAGTATGAGATTGCCAAATGGAGTCTGAGATATGAGGTTATAAAAGAGTTTAATCTAGAAGCTAACACTGAGGTGAAAATTTTAAAATCTACATTTAACAGAGATATAGGACAATATGAAGTAACGGATGTAGGATCTTTTCCCGTTTTGGGTAAAACTATGATGGAGGCCTGTTTCCAAGATAAAGGAAGTTCGCCCTGTTGAATAATATAATTACAAGTCTCTGTTAGTGGCTTTACTAAATGAGTGGCGTATTTTTTATAAAACTCTGAAGTAAATCCATCTATGCCTGGAGCTTTGTTGATTTTCAGTTTTTTAATTACATTCACAACTTCCTGCTCCAGGACCAGATTTTCCATTATTTCAGTATGTTCTGCAGAGATTTTGATGCCATTATAATTAAAATCTAAAAATTGTTTAATACTATCAGAGGTGATGTTTTTCTTGTTATATAATTGAGTATAGTATTCTAAAAAGGCTTGGGAAATATCTTTAGCACTATACAGTAACTTTTCCGTCCTGTTCTTTATAGCTGTTATCATATTAGATTGTTTTTTTCCCCGCACCCTTCCAGTTAAGTGCTTTAAAGCTTGAGAAGTATGTTGCCATGACTTCTGTTTTAGATATAACAGATTCCGCTGAATTTGGGTTATATCTAAAGAGTCTAGTTCCCTCCTTAGAGCTACTAATTTTTTATACACTTTGAGATTACCTGTAGCTTTATGTATGGATTCTAAGGATTGTATTTCTACCATTCTTTGGAACCCTGATCCGGGAGGCCATGCAAGATTGGGGCTGGCGCAGTCCCTGCCCCGGAGAGCACGCAGTCTCTGCGCTCCAGCAGGGCTGCGGCAGGACTTCTGGACTGAGCCGCCCGGGCAGGCAGAGGGGGGGATTGTGGGCAGGGGCTCGGACTCTTCCTGGGCTCTTTCCACCAGACTGGGGATGCTCTGAGGGGCGGCGGCGCCTCTCTTTAGCTGCCTCCCCCGGCGAAGGCAGCTGTGCCAGCAGCAAGGACACCGGCAGGGAATGAGGTGCGGGACCCCAGTCAGGAAAGTTGCCACCAGTGGGTGGGTGGAGAGGCAGCCATCCCGAGGAGGAGGAGGAGAAGTGCTCGGGCCCGGGGGCCCCAATGCCTCCAGGAGGCCCACAAGCCGGCAACGTTCCCCAGCAGCCGATCTGCAGACTGCCCATGAACATGCCTGCTTCCTGCTTTGCTTGGCCTCTTTCCTTCTCGAAGTGCTGCTCCGCCATCACTCTTCTCTTTTCCTGATTGCGAACTTGAATTTCCCGTGGAGTATAGCAGAGAAGAGCAACAGCAGAGCAGCGCCTCAAGAAGGAAAGAGGCGAGGCAAAGCGGGAAGCAGGCACCGTTCTGCAGACAAAAAGCCTTGCTCGCACCAAGACCAGCCACCGCCAAAATCTTTCTTCCCTTTCTCACTCTTCCTTTCCTTCTCTCTCTTTCCGTCTCTTTCTTTCCTTCTCTCTCTCTCTCTCTTTTCCCTCCCTCCTTGTCTCTCTCTCTCTCTTTTCCTTTTTTATAAAATGATTTTTATTGATTTTATAACTACAACACCTAAAACCACTACCATAACTAAAATACTAAACTACCCTAAGGTATACAGAAGTCATAAAAAAAGCTATTAACATATTCTAGCTTCAATCTGTTCAAGGAAAATTTAACATAAACAAGGCTTTAAAATGCTAACATTTCTAATTAAAAAGCTTACAAATACATGAGTGACTGGTATTCCGAATGGACTATATAAACAAATAAGACTTTCAACAAATACAGCTTATTTTTCTTTGCTAACTCCCTTTTTCTTCTTTCCTCTCTGGGGTTTCGGTGCTCCTGCCCCCAAAGCTGAATCTGACTCTTCATCTCCTGTGCTTTTACTTCCCGCTGTGTCCGAACCCTCCAGACCATAAATGCTCTCTTGTAGATCCAAAGAGTCCTCTGATGTCACTTTATCTTTTCCTTCTTTGCAATAGTCCAAAAATTTCTTGGCCTTTGCAGCTGAATCAATTCTTTGCTTCTTATCTTTGTAGCTAAAGACCACACCTTCTGGAACAAGCCAGCGATACATGATGCCTTCTGTTTGGAGAAATGCAGTCAAATTTTTGTAGTGTTTCCTCTTCTTCCTCACCTCAAATGGAATGTCTTTAACACTTTAATATCTTCTTGAATCTTCAGGGCATTTCTGTTAGTGGCCCTGAGCATGTCTCTAGTAGACTTTTTGGAGAACCTCACCATAACTTTTCCAGGCAGATTTTTTTTTCTTTACAAATTCAGGATAGGTCCTATAGACCATATCCAAATCACTTTGTAATTCATCTGCTTGTGAATCCGTCATTGGAGCTATAGCATTGCTAAGAATATTTTTGAGATTCTCACCCTTTTGTTCAGGTATGCCTTGGAATCTCAAATAAAAGAAAGACCTCTCCATCTGAATTTTCAACAAATTCGGCCCAGGAAGAGTCCTTTCTTTTTCCATCATGATCAGCTTTAAATCAGTCTTTTCAACTTTGGTTTTAACTTCTGCCAACCCTTTGGCTGTCTGATCAGACCTCTTGTTTGCCTCTGTAACCTGTTGTTGCAGAGAATCCAGCTTAGTATTAACAGAGTTCAGCTGGTGTCCCGGTCAGGAACGACCGGACCTTCTCTCCCCCCCCCCCCCGCCGAAGTGGCCCCACACTCACCCGGCCCAGTCCGAGATGCCCAGGAAGCTGGAGCCCCACGAGAACTGCCCCAGGAAGGCCCACGGCCGCAACAGGCAGCCAACTCCGCTGCCACGCCTCCCGGCCCGTATCGGGCCCAGGAACGCCTACGGGCACCGCGCGGCACCACTGCTGAAAACAGAGCAAGCAAGGTGCCCAGGAGCACCGCAGCCGAGCCCCACAGGCCCTCGGCCCTCACCAGCACCAGGGAGGCTGGTGACCAAGGAAAGTCAGCAGAGGCAGCGGAGCCTCTTCCATGGGACTCCGGTGCGACACCCAGAAGACCTGGAAGTGGGGCGGAGCCCAGCCCAAACGCCGGGACGGCATCTCTGCTTCTAAAGGGGGGTGGGGCTCAAGAGGGAGGAGTTGGCTGGGACACCCGGGTGGCTCTGGGGGAGTGAGGAGGGGAATAAAAGGAGGCCGGGAAGGAAGGGCCGTTTTATGGCAAAGAGAGAGAGCGAGAGAGACGCCAAGAACTGAACACCGACAGAGGCAGAGGGGTGAAGAGGGTGCTGTAAATCCCACCCCCTGCCGATCTGAGGCCCTTCCTCGCCCCTTTCTTGCCCCAACACTGCTCAGAGCCACCCGCCGCCGGTGGACGGTGGGAGGGGACCCCAAAGGGAAGAAGGCGGAGCACGACAGCTGGTCCATCAGGAGGCGTAAAGCTATTGCCAAGGCTGCAGTCAGGTCTGTACTGGATTCAGACTTTGTGCCTGGAAGTGTAGATGGAGTTTTGGGAAAAGGTTTTATTTTCCCCACAATCTTTTCTCCCTGTCCAGTCATCGTTTTTTATTTACATTCACAGTAAAATCCTACAAGTCCGTCAAAAGTCTTCCTTTTTTTGTTAAATCGCTTAAAAGCATCTCATTCAGTCTTCAGCCACTCTCCTAGCACATAGATTCTCTGTGGCTCAGATTCTTTAAGAGGAGGCAGGGGGGGATTTTAAATTTTAAACCCCCTCCTTCGCTTTGAGCTGTTAAGCTCACAACAGAGAATCTTTCAGGAAAGTAAAAGAGAAACCTTCACTCAAATTTCGCCAGGTGTCTCAAGTAGAAAATCTTTTCCTTGCTGCAATCAGACCTCTGCAGCCGTCCGGTGTGCGCTCAGTCATGCCCGGAGGCTTCTGCAGCAGCTGAGCCTAGGGAGGCAGGGGGGCGCCTTGATCTCAGTATCGCCATCCCAGAGAGAGGCCACCCCCAAATGCCTCAGGCATGGTCCCTCTACAAGGGTCCCTGGGGGCCTGAAACCAGTTCGGAGCCCCCTCAAACCGCTAAGCCCAAGTCGCGTCTCCCAGAGCTGCGGGAAGATGCACCCGCCACTGAGATCGCCAAAACCGGAAGTCTCTCTCTCTCTCTTTTCCCTACCCCCTCCCTCCCCCCCTCTGGCCCAGCCTCAGGCCCCCCTCCTGGAAATTGGAAAGTCTATGCCCTTGCTACAGCTCTTAGTCTTACCCTGGGGCTAGCCGATAAGTTTCATACCTGAATAGGGGTTTGCACATGGTTAGAAAACCACATCCAAACCCAATGACCTCCTTCTAATGCAATATTCTCACTTAGCCCTGATTCACAAACAACAGTTCACCCAGCTAAATATTATAAACTGGTAACTATGAAGGAGGAAGCAGGGCTGCAAGCCTGCCTAGCAATATTAAAAAAGAAAATCCCCTAAATGCAGGAAACAAATACACCAACAAGAATCCTTCTCTCGTACATGTTCATTTTTCATGGAGAAGCATTTAAATCTACTGAGCTTCCACCAGCAATTTATTTTATTTATTCACTTAGGCAGGGGTTATTTCGTAGAAAAAGAGGTGCAGGAGCTCATTTGCATAACTCATTTGCATATGCCACACCCCCTAACATACCGGAAGTGTGTCAGAAGGCAACACCCACCCCTCAGGCTCCACTCCACAGGTGAGTGAAACTGACCTGCTCTTCCTCCATTCCCTTCCCCATCCAATACTTTGTGCAATAAAAATAAGCGTAAAGAACACACCCTCATTCTCTTCCTGCTCCCTTGAAACCACCAGGTTTCAAGTAGACTTGAGATACCCAGGACATGTGCACCACCCATCCCTTCCCCTTCCCCTCCCCACAACAAGACACCCTGTGAGGTAGGTGAGGCTGAGAGAGGTCTTTTGAGAACTGCTCATGAGAGAACAGCTCTGAGAGAACTTGTGACTGGCCCAAGGTCACACCAGCAGCTGCATGTGGAGGAGTGGGGAATCAAACCCGGTTCTCCCAGATTAGAGTCCAACTCCTGACCATTACACCAAACTGATAAGGTGGAAGCTGCTGAAGGATTGGTGAAATTTCTCCAGTACTTATGTGCCATGTGCCCAGATAAAAAATGGTATACTTAGAAAATTTATATGCCACCTTGAGCAAGTCTCTGGAAAAGCAGCACACAGTCATAAAAGGAACAATGATAAAATTATCAATATTAAAACAAAACATTAAAAACAATAAAGACCCTAGCAGGGCTTTCCCCGGGGCGCTGCGCCTCTGCACTGCTTGGGGAAGCCGAGGAGGGGGTGGGGCTTGGTCATGTGCCCACCCCCTGGGCTCCTCACTCCCGGAGCTGCGCTCCTGTGCGCTCCCGCTCCAACGGACCCCTGCACTTAGGACATTTCTAGGCTGCCATCTCTTCAGAGTCCTGCTTGACATATTAGAGTTTTCAAAGTTGCTTCATAACAGTGTCAAATCTTGCATTTTTGGCAGAGAGTACAAAATATTGGAAGAGTACAGACAGCCCCAAGAACCAGACAGATGGCTTCTAAAATACAGAAGGCAATTTCTCTCCAAGCTGGTACTTACTGCAATCTAAAGAATCACAGTCTGTTGCCGGTTGCTCCAGCTCTTCAAGGCAGAGAAAGGTGGCTAAACGTTTGAGGGAAACCTTGGCCTGGAATAAAACACACAAATATATGCTTCAGCTGAAGGCCCATGTAGTGGGCTTTGTAGGGGTTTTAAACTCCCAGTGCGCTGTATAAAAATATATCTATCTGCTGGAGTCAAATTGTTCATTCTTCTAGCAAAGTATTTTTCTACTGTGACTGGAAGACTGGCAGCAGTTCTCCAAGATCTCAAGAACAGAAAAGTCTTTCCTAACACTGACTGCCTGATACTGAACCTGGGACCTTCTGCGTGCAAAACAGGTGCTCCATTCTTAAACAGCAGCCCCCTTCCTTTCAGAATTAGGGATAAACTCAGAGGTTGGTTGGGATGCTGAGCTCCGGGAATGAGGGGGCAGGCACATGACCAAGGCAGGGGGCAGGCACATGACCAAGCCCTGCCCTCTTGTCCCAGGAGCCCTCAGTCTGCCACAAGGAGGCAGAAGGAGGAAGGAAGGTAAGGAGGGGCCTGCAGAAAGGCCTGCAGAGGCCGGGGCTCCAGGAAGCGGGGATGGAATGTTCGGGGGGGGGGGGGAGGTGGCACGGACAGGAGCTCCAGCTAGCTGCAAGTCCCGTAGTCAGCTGAGAGGCTTCCTGGCTGGCTCTGGCACTTACAGCCAGTCTGGGGCTCCAGGAAGCAGGGAAGGAATGTTTTCGGGGGTGGGGGGGAGGAGGTAGTGGCGACGGGAGCTCCGGCCACAAGCCTCGTGCCACAACCCCCCCCCCCCCCACTCTATGTATCTGGGAGACCAGGTGCGCAGGGCCGACTGGGCTGGAGTAAACTCTGGGTCCCTTTAAGAGCTTCTGCAGCTCGCAAAAGCTGCTGGGAGACCAGCTGCAGAAGCTCTTAAAGGGACCCAGAGTTTTCTCTACCCAGCTGACCCCACAGGGTAGATCTGGCTACAGAAGCTCTTAAAGAGACCCAGAGTTTTCTTCAGCCCAGCCAGCCCCGCGCCCCTGGTCTCCTAGATACACAGAGCAGGGTTTTTTTTCTTCCAGGTTCCACTTTCCACAAACAGGGAAGAAGAAGAAGAGATTGGATTTATACCCCGCCCTTCACTTGTTTAGTCTCAGCACCGGGGCCATTGTTGGGGCTGGGGGGGAATGGGGATCCATCCAGGGGAGGATGCGGTAGCTTGGGTTAGCTGGGACTGGGACATCCATCCTGGAATGTCCTGAGGCCATCTTCTGTGGGAGGGGTGGGGTTGCCTGCCTGTGCCCAGGTGCTAGGGATGCTAGCCTCCAGGTGGGACCAGGGAATCCCCAGGTATTACAGTTTATCTACCAACATGAGAGATCAGTTCCCCTGGAGAAAACTGATATTTTGAAGGGGACCCTATGGCATTGTACACCCCTCCTCCCCAGTCTCCTTCCCCAAATCTCCAGGAGTTTCCCAGCTGGCTCCGGCATCCCCCACCAGTGGCCAGGAGGGACCTGGCAACTCTAGTATGAGCTATTTTAACATATATGTATGTTAAGTTGCTGCCCACCCTCTCTCTATATGACTTATTTCCATTTCATTGTATCTGAAGAAATGTGGGTGCACAAAAAAGCTTGTTACTTGAATAAAATTTGTTTAAACTTTTGTTGATCTTAACTGGACTCAAACCAGGATTTATTATTTGCTGAAAAGAGTTACTTTTCAAGTTTATTGCAGATAGTGTGCTTTAAGCAATTGTGATTTACCATTATGTCTGAATGCAGCTTTCCATTCAGGCTGAGAACCTATGATGCACTTTCCCTGGTTCTGTTTGCTGGTCAAATAAAACTGCAAGCAATTGCACATGCACTTCTGTCTAACAGATATGTGTCTCTTCTCTGCATCTTAGCCTCTTTAGAATCAAAGCAGTTGTTACATCAGAAAGCACTACTGAAGAACTGATAACATTGCATGTTTCAGCTGGTTTAGAGAACACGCTCCTTTCTTATGGCCCTCTTTTGCAGGCCACATCCTGTCCTTCATTCTTCATATGTATTTCCTCCAGTCCCTCAGTATTTAAAAGGCAAGATGGAATGTTGCCAAATGTATGATATCTTCACAATGATGAGGAATATATTTTTGTCATACTTTTTTTAAAGGCCTGTTTAGATCTTTCTTCCCTTGTCACATTTTTGCACCTTTTAATATATCCTGGACCTCCTTTAGCACAACTTTGCTTTTCTTTCTCCCTTGATACCTTATATACTTTGTGAATAATGCACTGAGACATAAATTAACCTGCTTGATGTTTATGTGGCAGTGTGTGGTAGAGCTAGTATAGCTCTAGAGTCAACAAGAATAGGACTAGCTTTAATGGAGTGTTGGCCTGGAAAATGGCCTGCAGAGGCCACCCCCCCACACACTGTATTATTGTAGTATTTAAATATAGCAGTCCATTACATCAATGCCCTAGTTCCCAGCTTGCTTGCTTTTGCTGAAAGATGGGAACTAGTGCATTAACACTATAGCTCTTGCTGATTTTTAAAAAAAAAATCTCTGAAACCTCTGAAAAATTGATGCTCAGAATCATGGTGATCCCGTGGTGCTGTAAAGAAGGTAAATAGGCTGCCTTTCCCAGGTGCTGCTTATTGCAATCATTAAGGAGCTCTCTTGGCATTGTTCAGCCATAGGTGGAGTGGCTGGCAGGAGACTGACATGTGATTGAGTCACCGTCTCCAAAGTAGAGGGGGAATGTGAAGTGTTTACCCATTTAGTCTGGCCATGAGCTGCTCAACAAAATATTTCACAGCTCCCAGGGAGGGCAACTGGACCATTTGAGTGCAATCTTGTCAGATCTCGTAAGCTAAGCAAGGTCAGCCCTTGTTAGTTCTTGGATGGGAGACCACCAACATAGTCCAGGGCAGGCTAATCTGAAGCCAGGACTGTCCCTGCAAGAATTTCTTTGTTCCCACTCATTTTGTTTTCCCCATTTCTTCCAGAGGGAGGTGACCCCCGAACTCTCTGAAAGTGACCTTGTTGTGCTGACAAAAACAACACTAAATGGCAGTGATATAAAACCCACAGTCAACTATAATAGAGAGGAAGGCTGCCAGTCAAATAGAAAAGGAACACTAAAAACACCTCAGCCATCAATGCCAAGGAGAATAAAATTAACCTGGTATCCCCCCTCTTTACCTGACATGGGTGGTTCCAGAGAATGGTGTTTTCTGACACCTCTTGTCTGAGATCCTTTGACTGGAGATACCAGGCACTGAAGCTGGAAACTTTTATTTCTTTAACTATTTATACTCCACTTTTCTTCCCAAAGGGTACCCAAAGTCACTGGGAACCAACACATGACAGAACGCAAGGAGACAGGGTGAGAGAAAAAGGAGCTGTGACGGTACTTCTGTGATACCACCCCTGACCTGAAATAGCCCAGCTACTGTTTGCTCACCTGGGGAAACATAACAGGTATTGATATGGGTATGTCTGCTTCAGTGGGGCAAAGAGCATTCAAATGGGCTGTTTCAGTTTGGGAGCATGGCACAAGGGGAAGCTCCCATCCCTTGCACCGCGGTCCCAAACTTATTTGGAACTCCTGTTTAAAGGTTAAAAAAAATACAGAGAACTCTCAGCATGACACCTGGTTAGTTCCTTTGGCAGATGGTTGCCAACCTCTCCTGCCCCAGCACACAACGATGCAGCGAAATGAAAGATCAACCTGGGACTCACTTGCATGATGGCATTAATGGAAAAGGGAAGGAATGAATGAGCAGTGTTGAGGATGTTGACCAGGGCCAAAGAGACGAAGGCGTTCTGGGCATTCAAGATATTGTGCTCATCTGCCAAGGTGTAGACGGTGAACATGATGAAAGCAATCTGTAGGGCAGGCAGGAGAAAACTGGTGAGGGGCTGGAGATGCCAGGGGTGGGTGACTTCAGCTGCGTTGGCCAAACTGGACTCACCAGAAATGTTGAGGAGTGGAAAGAAGCCAGAGATGCTGAGAAGAGAAACTGGGAGGTCTTCAGTGCCCTGAGTTCCTGCCTTCGGACGTCCAACACTTGGCCTGTAAAGTGCTCTTCCCAGCCTTGCAACTTGAGGATTTTAATGCTGCCAAGAATAGAGTTGATCAATTTGGCACGACTATCCTTATGTTGCATTTGGACTTCCTGAAAGAGAACCCAATACAGAGAACCATCATTATGCCTGGAAAATTGGTTGTCAAAAATCAAAGTTTACAGCAAGAATACTGAACTCAGATTTTCAAAATGCCCCCCAAATTGGTCCTTAATATTAGATAACATTTATGTAGGATACCCTGAATCAGGGCCCTCCCTGGAATCAGACCCAGCTTCAGACTCACTTTGTCACTTGCTGGCAGAGGAGAGAGATATGCGTGCCCAACCAAGCAGGCCACAATTCAGGTCTGTGAAAGCCCTGCTGCAAGGCTGGAGAAGAGGGCTGTGTGGGAGGGAAAATCCATCTGATTGACTGGCTTTGCCAACCAGGACTACTTCCTGTGAAAAGTTACAAGCGTCAGACCCCGCCACTTCTTGGCGTGGTTGCCATGGGAGAGGAGTCAGTGAGGAATTTTAGCTTTCTGTTTCCCAGCACATTTGTTATCTCTCCTAGCTGACCAGAGTAACCTTGAATGTATCTTCTCCTGGGTGTCAGCTTTCTCTTGGGAAGCAGGGTCTGTTATTCTGGTGGGCCTTGGGCCAAGAGGGGTAGTTATGTGCTTGTGGTATAATTGCTTGCTTCGTACCTTTTTAAATTAATTCTAACAAAGTACATCATTTACCTGAAGCTCTTCAATGTCTCAATAAACTGCATTCTTTGAAATGACTGGTGTTGGGAACTGAATTACTCAGGGGTCTGTGTAAGGAAGAAACCAGCTTGTATGTAAAAAGAAAACAAAACAAAACAGCAACACCGAAGAACTGAATGAGGGCAGGAGGGGGAGGATTGACCTTGCAAGTCATTGTAGGAACTGCTCAGTTCTTGGCTTCACAAGAGCTTCACAGCTGAGATATCTTAATTAACAGCTGGACTGGATAGAAGGAGGGTTAGCGTCCCAGCAGAGCAGTCGAAGGATAAAAGCCAAGAGCTGTGGATGGGGAAGTTTTTAAGCGCGTGTCTTCTGGGCAGGATTTTCCTACCTTTTGGAGTTTGTGTAAGTTTCAGCTGATTTTAATGTTTATTTGTATCTTGGCAACCACTGAAGGATGTTGAATTTTCTTTCGTTCATCTAATTATCGCTAATCAAGGTTGCCTTATCTCTTCTTCAATAATAAAAGCGTTTTGCCTGATTTACTGAATGGGAGTGTAATGTGAGACTTCTGCTCAAAGTAGTCAAGGATCAGATCTTTGTTGATGAAACACAGTTCTTTATTTCCAATCTCTACATTAGTACAGGTTCTCGGATTATTGTCAGAGATAATGCATATGACAGAAGCAGGTCTATTATACCTTTCAGAACAGTTTGAATTGCCCATAGGTAACCAATCACTAAAGGGGAAAAACGGCGGGTAAAAAGGGTCTCTGGCCGTTTGCTTCCCACAGGAAAGAAAGTGAGGTGTTAAGTTGTAAATTTCCCTTCCCAAACCAGACCCCTTAGATGTAACCATTTCACATAACAATCGTTGGCCTCAAGGCTTTCGCACGTTGATAAGAGATGGGACCTGTCCTCCCTTGCCATCCCAGCCGGGATGAATGGAATGCGGAGGCAGGAGTGTGAGAGGCCCATTGTTCCCATACTTTGAAGTTGTCATCCTCCCGGGCTGACAGTTACACAAACCAGGCCTGGTCAGAGTCATAAACCTGGGGTCATATAGCTTACATACATACTGGCCAAAGTGAGGGTTACATGGTGGTGGGGGGGGGCAACTACATAGCAGGTGCTATAGAACCATACAAAGCAACAGAAATCATAGCAGCAAGCAATAGCAAAGCAATAGAGAACTTTGTCTGAATCAGCAGATTCTGACATGTAAAGCCTGAAGTTAAATACTCTGATAAGAGAATGTGAAGCCTGCAGCTTACAGTCTGACAACAAGGGCCAACTGGGCAGAAGTGGATCACAGCAGCAGCCCTCATAAGGGGGCCAGACTGCAGCCCAGTGAGGAAGGTATTGTTGGCTCTCTCCACAGGCAGTGGAAGAGAGGCCAAGGAGAGATGAAATAAGGAGATGAGAACCCCCTCCCTTCTTCAGCCCTACAGGTGATAGGGATGATGGAAGGAGACTTGCCTGAAGGATGGGGTCTAAACACCCCAGCCTCATGCAGCGCTTTCACATCTAACAGCTTACTAAGGAAGTATAATGCTTTGAAAATTAAACCATTATTCCAAGTGACAGTAGTGAAAGTTCAGTTAAAGTGCTTTATGCTAGGGACCTGGTTCGCTATTGTGTGAAACAAGATGCTATACTAGATGGAATCTGGTCATCCAGCAGGGCACCTCTTATATCGTGCTTATAATTCATTTGAAGAATGCTGTGTCACTAATAATATATAATATTTTTGTAGTTTTTTTAAAGCTTGGTTTTGCCTCCTGAGAATCTGTATCCTTAACCTTTTAAGAGAAAACCTAGCCCCTAGGTTTAAATGAATTTCTTTCCCAGAACCAAACTTATTTGGCCCAGAGAATCTTTCATCTGCAATTACCACTTCACAACCTTTGCTTTAATAAGATTCAGTATCATTTTAACTGGATTGCATAACACCAGCTAATTTACTAGCAGGGACATACCTGGAAGTGGCTTCTTTTCTTGGTGATCACAAAGTTCAGAGGCAAGAGAAACAGGAACACAGCAACAGAAGTCAAAGCAGAGGGCCCAAGGAGCTGTTGGGCATAACAAAATCAAGAGATGGCACCAGAAAAATACCCCAAACATTAGAATATGTTTATATACAGAGACCTCTAAGCTGTGGAGTTTTGTGAGCAAAAATTCTACTTTGTGAGCTACTGGGATTAAAGTTGTGAGTGAGCGATTTGGCTACTGCATAAATTAGTTTGCTCTGGAGCCACCCTTCCTGAGCTAAGACAAAAATGTGTGAGCTGGAGGCTAAAAAACTGTGAGCTAGCTCACACTAACTCAACTTAGAGGGAACATTAACAGAGACCCTGCCATATAGTCCTTGAAATTATATAAGAACTGAAATATTCTGCACCCAGAAAACTGCTAATGAAACAAAACTATCAAAGAACTTGTTAGAATGACATTTCAACTAACAAAAACCATGGAAAGCCCCTCCTGTCCAACTGGCTATGCAAAGAAAGCTCCTCTATGGCTATACCCCTTCTGCATCTTGTGCACTGTCCACACTGTTATCATCCACCTTCCAACCTACTACAATTTTATTCTGCCCTTCCTCCAAGGAGCTCGGAGTGGCATATACCTCTGTCCCTTCCTCCAGCTGATCCTCTTAACAACTCTGCAAGGAAACCTAGACTGAGAATCTGCCAGTGGCTCAAAGTCACCATCCAATGAGCTTCCAATTGGCTGAGTGGGGAATGAATTTACTGAAACTATTTCTAGGTTTTCCATATTTTCCACTGAAACCGAATGGAAGCTGAGGCTCCTGAGGCAGCTCCACAAAAACACCATCAAAACAGCAACAATGAAAGCACAGCATCCAAAGAGAAATAGTTAATCTTGCTATTAAAGTGACAAATGTATTATTATAAATCAAGACAGAAATATAACCATGGAAACACTGGAGCAAAATCAGCCATACGCAGCTTATCTTAAGACAGGCAAGACCAGAACGAACATGGCCTGAAGCTCTCCTCCAGTAACATTCTATACAGTCCACAGCCTACTAGATATGAAAGGGCTTCTCTTGGGAAGGTGCTGGCTATTCGCTTTGGACTGACCATACAGATTTATTTATTTTTATTTATTTATTAATTTTATTTATACTCCACCCTCCCCACAAACAGGCTCAGGGCGGCTTACAAAAATCGGTAACCAGTACCGTAAAACCATATACAACATTAAAACTTCCACGTTAAATAATCACACAGTTCTTTAAATGCTAGTAACTCTAGGTGTCTTCCAGTACTAAAGAAGGCGCACTGTATGGTCTCCATCAAGTTCGTTGGTCTTCAGGCTTGCATGATGGTATAGCAGAATCTCCAGGCCAGGGCTGACTCATATCACAGATGTCAGTAGTGGCGGCTCCTAATTAAAAGCCTAGTGGAAGAACTCCATCTTGCAGGCCCTGTGGAACTGTAAAAGGTCCAGCAGGGCCCTGATCTCTTCTGGGAGCTCATTCCACCAGTAAGGAGCCGTCACTGAGAAGGCCCTGGCCCTAATGGCTTCAAGCCTGGTGTCCCTAGGGCCTGCAATGGTCAGGCGATGTTGTGCCCCCGACCGTAGTGCTCACTGGGGAATATACGGGGAAAGGCGGTCCCTCAGGTATGTCGGACCCTGGCCATATAGGGCTTTAAAGGTAAGTACCAGCACCTTGAAGTAGATTCGGTATGCTATTGGCAGCCAGTGCAGTGCCTTCAGCGCAGGCTGGATGTGCTCTTATTTAGGGAGAGCCATCAAAATCCTGGCTGTGGCATTCCGCACTAGCTGCAGCTTCCAGATCTGTGACAAGGGCAGCCCCATGTAGAGAGCATTAAAGTAGTCTAATCTTGAGGTGACCATCGCGTGGATCACAGTAGCCAGGTCATTGTGGCCAAGGAAGGGAACCAACTGCCGAACCAGCCGGAGATGGTAAAAGGCTGACTTAGCAGTGGCTGCTACCTGGACCTCCATTATTAAGGAAGTATCCAGGAACACTCCCAAACTCCTAGCCTCCGGCGCTGGCACTAATTGTGCCCCACCAAAGGCCAGAAGTGGGAGCTGCCCCAATTCAGGCATAGGACCTCCGTCTTCATCGGGTTCAGCTTCAGCCGGCTCAGTCTAAGCCAATCAGCCACGGCTTGCAATGCCCAGTCTAGATTGTCCGGTCTGGAGTCCGACTGGCCGCCCAGCATCAGATAGAGCTGGGTATCATCAGCATACTGGTGGAACCCCAGCCCATACCTCTGGGCAATCTGGGAAAGGGGGCGCATACAGATGTTAAATAACATCAGGGACAGCACTGCCCCTTGAGGCACACCACACTCCAGTGGGTGTCTCCTGGACTGCTGTTCGCCTAGCGCCACCCTTTGTCCCCGACCCTGGAGAAAGGAAGCAAGCCATTGCAAGGCAAGTCCCTGAATCCCCATGTTGGCGAGGCAGTGGGTCAGCAACTGGTGGTTGAACATGCTGAACATGGCCAGCAGATCTAACAGCAACAGCACCGCCAAACCGCCCTGATCCAGATGCCTCTGGAGGTCATCCTTTAGGGCGACCAATGCCATCTCTGTCCTGTACCCCGGGCGAAAGCCGGACTGGAAGGGGTCTAATATGGAAGAGTCATCCATAAAGCCCTGCAGCTGTATCGTCACCACCCTCTCAATTAATTTGCCCAAGTAGGGCAAATCGGAAACCGGCCGATAGTTGGCCAATTTGGCCAGGTCCAATTATGGTTTTTTTTAGGAGAGGGCGGACCATTGCTTCCTTGAGTACCCTTGGGAACTGCCCCTCAATGAGGAACTTGTTGAAAATTTCCCTTAGGGCACCTCGAAACCCTTTGTGGCCAGCTTTAATGAGCCAGGATCAAGGCTGCATGTGGTTGGGCATACAACTGCGAGCAATCTGTCGACTTCCTCCAGGCTGAGCGGGCTGAAATGATCCAAATCCGAAGGTGAAGACGTGCAAGGGGCCTCGAGTTCACTCACTGTTTCGCAGATGGGAGGCTCAAGGGCTATTTCTTGCGATCCAAGAAATACCACCAAAGAACACATATTCTGTGTTAATGGTGACATCTGGTGGCCAGCTGTGCAACTCTGAATTCAGATGAAGTCTGCAGAAGGAAACAGGATTGCCTTCTACTATCCAAGCTCACAGACACCGCGTGATGATTCTTTGAGGTGAATTCACTGCTGATGCACATGCAGGGACATTCACAGTGGCAACAGAAGTATCGACATGGGAGTTTTCTGCACAGGTTCCCTTGAGGCCACCTCCCCCTCCCCTGCAGTGCCACCAGATGCCACTTTGCTGGCTTAAAAAAAGTTGTCATTTACTATAAAATAATAGAGCCATTTTCAAGTGGCAAGATTCCATGGGACGCCAAAATCAGTTGGCTGGATGGACTGCCACTCAAAAGGGGGTCCCTGGCCACTGGCTGCATTCTCTTCCTGCTTTGCCTCAGTCCCGCCCACAGAGCCACTGGCCAGTGTCTCGGCCTCAGTCTATAGGGAGCCAGCGAAGGGGAAGGACCGACTGGGTGCTGGGTCCACTCTTCTCCTCCGCCCACTGCCAGGTGGGTCTAACTGTCCCCTCAGTGGCCTGCTTCTGTCAGTGAAAAGACAATGGACTTTCAGCATAACCCCCCTCCCCCGCCCACTGACTTTCCTGTCAGAATAAACTGAAAACGGCTGTCTCCTGCTTAACTCTGCCATGGCTGGCTGGCTAACTCATTGGGGCCAGCTGAACAGAATACCATAGAGGCCACCCTCCAAAGCAGTCATTTTCTCCTGGGTGGTGGTGGGAAATCTATTGTCTGGAGTTCAGTTGTGATACTTGGCGATCATCAGGCTCCTCCTGGAGGTTGGCTACCCTAGGCGTAGCAGTAAGCACTTTAGCGCAGGATCTGCTAGACCCAGGTTCTTGCTGAGTGGGTGATTTTGGGCCAGTCACAGACTTTAAGCCTAACCTACCTCACAGGGCTGTTGTGCAAGTCAAAAGGGGAAGAGGAGAATGATGTCAACTGCTTTGGTCCCCACTGCAGAGAAAGACTACTTTTCCTGCAGGGGAACTGTGCTTGCCAATCTCCAGGCAAGGGTTGGAGATCACTAAGAATTTTCAGCATAACCTCCTCCCCCGCTCACTGACTTTCATGTCAGAATAAACTGAAAACGGCTCTCTCTCTCCTGCTTAACTCCGCCATGGCTGGCTGGCTAACGAGGTGGGCCAGTGACCATCAAACCACTCTCTTCAACCCCGTGCTTTGCGGCTGACTTTTCCCCTAGGGTTGCCAATCTCCAGGTGGGACCTGGAGATCTCCCGCTGTTACAATTGATCTCCAGATGATAGGGATCAGTTCCCCTGAAGAAAATGGCTGCTTTGGAGGGTATACCCTATGGCATTATACCCTGCTGAGTCCTTCCATTCCCCCCCAAAAAAATGCTGCCCTCCACAGGATCCACCCCCCCAAATCTCCAGGTATTTAGGGGCTGACAACTTTCCCCTCAGTGCCTGTTGCTAGGCAACCAAGCTTGCTTCTCTGAAAGCCCCTTTCCACACCTATGTTGGCCTCTGGGAGAAAACTCATTGGGGCCAGCTGAACAGAATGCCATAGAGGCCACCCTCCAAAGCAGTCATTTTCTCCTGAGGGGGGCAGATCTGTTGTCTGGAGTTCAATTGTGATACCTGGCTATCTTCAGGCTCTACCTGGAGGTTGGCTACCCTAGGTGTAGCAGTAAGCGCTTCAGAGCAGGATCTGCTAGACCCAGGTTCTTGCTGGGTGGGTGATTTTGGGCCAGTCACAGACTTTAAGCCTAACCTACCTCACAGGGCTGCTGTGCAAGTCAAAAGGGGGAGAAGAGAATGATGTCAGCTGCTTTGGTTCCCATTGCAGAGAAAGACTACTTTTCCTGCAGGGGAACTATGGTTGCCAATCTCCAGGTGAGGGCTGGAGATCACTCAGAATTACAAGTGCTCTCCAGATGGCAGAGATCAGTTCCCCTGGAGAAAATGGTGGCCTCTGTGTCCTTATACCGTGCTGAGATGGACCCCCTATGACAGCCAATGTGACATAGCAGTCAGGGCTTCAGACCACGGTGGAGGCTGCAGGGGGGGAAATGGAAAGTTGAAGAATGAGGTTGATGATTGGCTGGAAAGGAGATAGGGTTGCCAACTCCAGGTGGAAAATTCCAGGAGATTTGAGGGATGGAGCCTGGAGATGGTGAGGTTGAAGGAGGGGGTGGGACCTCAGACAGGTACAGTGCCATAGATGCCACCCTCCAAGCCAGTCATTCCCTTATGGAGAACCATTGTTGCCAATCTCCAAGTGGGGGCTGGAGATCACTCAGAATTACAACTGCTCTCTAGGAGGGAGGGGGAAGGAGATGGAAAGTTGAAGCCAGGGGGCAGATAACGATATGTTGACAGTTGGCTGGGAGGGAGATAGGGTTGCCAACTCCAGGTTGGGAAATTACTGGAGATTTGAGGGTGGACCCAGGTGAGGTTTCAGCAGGGGTGGGACCTCAGACAGATACAATGTCATAGAGTCCACCCTCCAAACCACCTGTTCCCTCATGGGGAACCAGTTGCCAACCTCCAGGGGAAGGATGGAGATCACGCCAATTACAACTTCTCTTCAGATGGCAGAGATCTTCCCCTGGAGAAAATGGTGGACTCTGTGTCATTATACCCTGCTGAGGTTGCCATGGCAAAATGACGCTGAGTGCCCAAGCCTGGGGCACTCTCCCAGAGCCTCTTTCTAGAGCCCGTTGTATTTATTTTCACAATGGGCCTTATTCCTAGTTTACTATAATGCCAAAATTTCCACTTCTGGCTGTCAGGGCTTATTCTGAAGTTCGGTGATCACAAGCAACCAAAGCAGTACCTATGTCCTTCTGTGGCACTTGCATAACTGGATGGCACCATCCATATGGATTCTGCAACAATCTCCCTATAGCATCCCGGCATGCAACAACTAAATCTGACCGGTATATGGACTGCTGGGTCAAATATGTCTTGGAAGCCCATCTGCCCCCGTGGTTTGGATGCATTCTTAGTTATCCTTTAAAAAAAAGGATTAAAGATTGCAGTCCTATAGTCTCTCACTGTAACTCACTGCACTGTAGTCTCTTTACCACATATTTAGATGAAGAGCTAAGAAGTGGATCCAAGGTTACATAAGGTTCTTCCCTCTTAATAACAGATCTCACTAAAAAAAACCCATGAACTTTACCTGCCAAAGGAAGACAAAACAGATGATAATCCGTACGGGTGCCAGCCAGGTCCCATTAAAATAGACCATAAGGTCTGTTAGCTTTTGAACATCGACAGACACCAAGTTGACAATTTCCCCGACAGTTGTTGTTTTCTTGGCTGCAGCTGACAGGACTAAGATCTATGGGGGAAAAAATTAAACCCCAAGGGGGAGGGGTTGTCAAGTGTTTGCACCTGTTTGGAAAAGGCAGTTGAACAAATTTTGGATTCACAAAAGCTCACAGTTTCTCCACTGAAGAATGTTATCCCAAGAAGGCTAGACCGGGTTGAAATTAAATCAGAAATGCTTTTGGCTAAACATTAGAAAGAACTTCCTGACTGTTAGAGGGGTTCCTCAGTGGAACAGGCCTCCTCAGGAGGTGGTGGGCTCTCCTTCTTTGGAGGTTTTCAAACAGAGGCTAGATGGCCATCTGACAACAATGCTGATTCTGTGAACTTAGGCAGATCATGAGAGGGAGGGCAGGAAGGGTTTCCTCAGTGCTTAGTTCTTGTGGCCCTTTCTTACACACCCAGGGAAATGCTGACTGCCACTTTGGGGTTAAGAAGAAATTTTCCCCCAGGCCAGTTTGGCTGCAGATCCTGGAGGTTTTTGTCACCTTCTGGGCATGAAACAGCGGTCACGGGGTGGGGGTGGTGTCAGATGCCTGACAAATGTTTCATTGTACTTTGCTTTTGTTTTCTCTGATCCAGTGAATTGCATGTCTGTCTCCTTGTCAGTCTACTCCCCCCTCCCTTTCCCCGCACTTTGAAGTATATTGCTGTTAAGGGATCTGGACAATGTTACAGGTTTTAGGCGGGATAGTGGCGACCCTGCATTCCTGCACGTCACCAGGAACAAATGGCCTTCCCTCCCATGCATCCCTCCTCCTTCTTTCCAGGCTAGGGAAAGGGAGTGTGAAAACCTTGGAGCTCTGTTGTTGTCACCCAAGCAGATTTGTTGTGTATAGCTTCACACATGTGGGTCACCCAGATCAGGAAGGGAATTTTTACAACTTTCTCACCTCCTGGTGGGAACCTAAACGGCCCGCTCTTATGTTCCCGCGTTTGCATTCTGAATCTGATTGGTTTAATGTTGGGGTTCAAACAAATGGGAGGGTATATTAACACTGACTGTTTTCTATCTGGCATCTCTAACAAACATTCGAGAACCTGTTTGCAGTATTGAAAATAAAGAGCTTTGATTAATCAACAAAGGTCTGATTCCTTGCTGTCTATACAGAAGCCTCACAGATTGTTAGAGATCTGTGCTTGGGACTTTATCGTACCTGACCATGTCAGATGACGATACCATTCCCATAACTTCAGAAGATTCGACCGTGCTGATGGAGAGTGGGCCTACCAGACCCGGGGAGCTGGTGACAACAGCGCAAGGCACTTACTATATCCCACGTACGGGACTTGGTTTGCAACAACCGCCGTTCACCCCCCGGTACTCATGGTCCACGTTCGGGCACGGCGCTTCCGAGTCGTGGGTCCACGACCGGAAGGGGTCTGGCGTATGGTTCAGTGGAGATCATACGGAGTTCGGCCATCCAAGTTTGCTGGAGGATGGCTGAGACTACCCAGGAGGCTTGGAGGACTGGAGGTACGGCTTCCCGGAAGAGGAGCGTGGCGCGCCCTGTGGCCCCGATCCCATGGGCGAGGATCTGGGGCGAGTGCTGGACCGGAGGTTCACCGAGATGAAGGACCGCATCACAGTGGAGTTGCGAGAGGTAATGCTGGAGATGAAGCAACAACTGCGGGATGTCGTTGCTGCAGTGCAGGTCCCGGTGCAACCACCTCCGCCCAGGGGGACGGGGGGGCAGCGGGGCCCAGGCCCGCGGGTGGAGCGCCTCCTCAGCAAGTCCCACCCGCAGGACCCCCAGCTGGGGGTCCTCCCCAACAAGTTCCCGTTCAGCCCATCCCGGCCGAGCGAATGATCCGCCAAGCCCCCAACGATCCCGATGGCCACGTTCGATGGGGACCCAGAGAAGCTCCGCTTTTTCATCATCGAAATCGAGAGGTTCCTAGAGGCTTGGGGCCATCTATACCCAACTGAATGAGATCGAGTGGGCTACATCGGGTCTAAGCTACGGGACACTGCAAGTGATTGGCCTACACAATCCCCCTGGGCCCGAGTTACAAACTGTTAATAATTTTATGTGGGCCCTCCGGCAACACTATGAGGATCCCCTGGGGGAGGAGAAGGAGAGGAACCAGCTGCGGAGGCTGGTGCAGGGGAGGTCCTCTGTATGGGAGTACACTGACCGCTTCAGGCAGATCGCAGCCAAAGTGCAAGGCTGGTCCCAAGACCTATTCGTGGAGAAGTATAGAGAGAGCCTGCACCCCGAGATCTACGAGACGATCCTGAGGGGCGGACGACCCACATCCCTGGCCGCATGGATGAGGGCGGCGGCAGATGTGGAAGAGTGGTTCACCTTAATAAAGCTTGGAACCCCCACCACCTCCCAACCTAAGGCCCCTCCAAAGATGAAGGGGAAGTCGACCTTCCAGGAGCTACGAGACAGCTGCTTCAAACAAGGGCTTTGCATAAAGTGCAGGGAGAGTGGGCACTTCGCGTTAGCCTGCCCCCGTAGCAGCGGGAAAGCACCCAAGACCTCCACCCCAGTGGGGGGGCACCCCTCGTCCGACCAAAACCCCATTTAAACCCCGGGCATTACAGCTGGATGGGGCAACTTGCGAGCAGGGAGAGCTGGAACTGGTCGAGTCACAGCCGTCGGGAAACTTCAGAGACCTGCAGTAGGTGGCGCAGAGCTGCAGGTCCCCCCACCCGGCGCGCCATCTCCGGTGAGCATCCCCGGCCCCTTACTTTACATGGTAGTGACTGTAGTAGCCCCGGGCACGGGAACCCACATTCGGGTGTGTGCCCTAATTGACTCGGGGTGTGCCAGAGACCTGATAAGCCCCTTGGTAGGGGATGGGTTGGGCCCCAAAGTGACCCCCTTGGGGGAGCCCCTCACATTCACTCAGATGGATGGTTCCAAAATGAAGGAGGCGTGCGTGGCAGAGACTGAATTGTTAATTGTGGGAACGGGGGAACATTGGGAGAAGAGGGCTTTTGTCATCACCCCAAACACCCAATTCCCGATGGTGCTGGGAAGCCCGTGGCTGAGCTCCCATGATCCCTATGTGAAGTGGAGTGAGGGGAAAATCTCGTGGGTGGATGAAAAGTGTATCCACCATAAGTGGAACCCTGAATGGGGGCCCGGACCCCCCACTCCCCTCAGGGCAGCTGCTTTAACCCTGGTGCCGGCGCAGGTCCCTTGGAAGTATAGAGACTTGGTCAAAGTGTTCAGCGAGACGGAGGCGGATGAATTACCCCCCCACCGCCTGTCCGATTGCACCATTGAATTGCTGCCAGGGGAAAAGTTACCCAAGGGGAAATTATATTCCATGAGCCCGTCGGAGCGTGAGGAACTAAGGAAATTTCTAGACAAGAATCTGGAACGTGGATTCATCTGCCCGACCAAATCCCCTTTTGCAGGCCCCGTATTGTTCCAGAAAAAGAAAGATGGGGGCCTGAGACTGTGTACGGACTACAGAGTGCTAAATGCCATTTCTGCCTCGAACGCCTACCCCCTCCCGCTCATCAAAGACTTGCTGGCCGAGGCGGCTAAGGGAAAAATATTTACCAAACTGGATTTGCGGGATACTTATTTTCGAGTGCGCATCAGGGAGGGGGATGAATATAAGACTGCTTTTAACACCCCACTGGGACAGTTCGAGTACCTGGTGATGCCATTCGGCTTGAGTGGCGCGCCGGGAGTTTTTATGAGCCTGATTAATGAAGTGTTACACAAGCATTTATTTAAAGGGGTGCTATGTTATCTAGATGATATCTTGATTTATTCCCCTGATAAGCCCTCACTCGTAAAATTAGTAAGGGAAGTGCTGGCCACCTTATTGAAAAATCACCTCTATGCAAAGTTATCGAAATGCGAGTTTAATCAAACTGAGGTGGATTTCCTGGGATATCGAATCTCACAGAAAGGGCTAGAGATGGACCCCGCCAAAGTGGAGGCGGTGGTGCAATGGGAGGCTCCCCGTACTCGTAAGCAACTACAGAGTCTCCTTGGATTTTGCAACTTCTACCGTACTTTCCTAAAAGACTTTGCTACTATCACTCTGCCTCTTACCGAGATGTTAAAGACCAAGGGTAAGGGACCCGAAGCAGGGAAGCCGGGAGAAAAGATAGGGTGGACGGAGGCGTGCCAATCAGCGTTTGAAAAGCTAAAAAAACTGTTTACTTCAGAGCCTATCCTAGCCCACCCTGATGAAACCAAGGAATTTGTAATTCATGTAGATGCCTCAGATGTTGCCATGGGGGGGGGCGATACTCCAGAGGGGCCCCGATAATGAATTGCACCCACTGGCTTACATCTCCAAGAAATTCAATGAAATGGAGCGGAACTGGTCAGTGTGGGACAAGGAGGCGGCAGCCATCCGCTTAGCCCTAACCACCTGGAGGCACTGGCTGGAAGGGGCGCGAACCCCTTTCGAGATCTGGACAGACCACAAAAATTTGGAAGCGTTGCGAACGCAAAGGTCCCTCAATGCCAAGCAGCTCCGCTGGGCTGATTTCTTTTCAAAATTTAACTTTGTGCTAAAGCATTTTCTGGGGAAGGCAAATTCCCTAACAGACGCACTGTCCCGATTGCCCCAACACGAATCCCAGAGGGAGGAAGTGTTCGATTCTATGTTCTCGCCCCAGCAATTGGGGGGGGGGGCTGTTACTACTAGGAGTCAAAGCAAGAACCCCCCTGCCCCGTCGTGGGCAGAAAAATGCACCGGGGAGTATTCCAAAGAAGAAGCAGAGGAGTTGGGGGGGATGGCTGAATGTTCTTTACATGAAGATAATTGATGGTATCATGGGACTAAATTAGTGGTGCCCCAAACGCTCCGCAGGGAGATATTAGTAGCTTGTCACTCCTCCAAGCTCACTGGACATTTTGGATTTCTTAAGACCCTCAACCTTGCGCAACGTCAATTCTGGTGGCCTCGTATGCGTAAGGATGTTTCTGACTTTGTAACCACTTGCCAAGTGTGCCTGATGTGTAAACGTAAGGGGGGAAACCCCAGGACTCTTACACCCTTTGTCTACCCCCTCTAGACCATGGGAAGCGGTGTCCATGGACTTTATCACCAATTTGCCGCCCTCCAAGGGGAAAACGGTCATTTGGGGGGGGGTGGACATGTTTTCCAAGCAGGCTCATTTTGTTCCGTTTAAACAGCTCCCCACTGCCAAGGGACTGGCTAAGATATTCTTTAACCACGTGATCAAACTCCATGCATTTCCTAAGCGCATAGTTTCCGATAGGGGGAGCCAGTTCGTTGCCAACTTCTGGTGGGAGCTTCTCCAGGTGATGGACATTGAACCCGCCTTAAGTTCGGGTTATCATCCCGAAACTGATGGACAGTCTGAATGAGTTAATCAAATCCTGGAGCAATTCCTGAGGTGTTATACTAATTACCACCAAGACAACTGGGTGGACCTCCTGCCGTTTGCAGAGTATAGCTATAACAATGCAGTGCACTCATCTACCGGCGTCTCGCCTTTCATGGCGGTGGGGGGATTTGAGGGGAAACCCCTACCCACAGTGACTGATGCATCGGAACCCCCTCTGTCCGATTTCACCCAGTGGTGGGCCAAATTGCAGGAGTCGTGGCCTTTGATTGCCAAGACTTTAGATAAAGCCAAGGCTGACTACAAGAAATATGCTGACAGAGGACGAGCTGAGGGATGGGACCTCCAGCCGGGAGATTCTGTCTACCTTTCCACAAAAAACATTTATGGTCTCCAACCTAGCAGGAAGCTAGGCTGGAAATATGTCGGGCCTTATAAAGTATTAAGAAAAATCTCAGATGTGTCTTTTGAACTTGAATTGCCTTAATCATTGAGCTCTGTGCATCCTGTTTTTCATTTCAGCCTGCTGAAGAAAGATCCTGGGCCGAATGCATGGCACCCAGTACCTCCGACTCCTCCTCCGCTGATGAAGGAGGGGGACCCTCATTTTGAAATCTCAGAAATTCTTGATTCTAAGATGCATAGGGGCCGCTTACTGTATCTAGTTAAGTGGGTAGATTTCGGCCCTGAACTGAATGAATGGGTCATTGCTGAAAATGTACATGCTCCTAGATTAGTTAAAGCCTTCCATAAACGTTTTCCTGATAAGCCGGGGTAGAATGTATTTTGGAGACGGCAGGGTGTCAGGTGCCTGACAAATGTTTCATTGTACTTTGCTTTCGTTTTCTCTGATCCAGTGAATTGCATGTCTGTCTCCTTGTCAGTCTACTCCCCCTCCCTTTCCCCGCACTTTGAAGTATATTGCTGTTAAGGGATCTGGACAATGTTACAGGTTTTAGGCGGGAAAGTGGCGACCCTGCATTCCTGCACGTCACCAGGAACAAATGGCCTTCCCTCCCATGCATCCCTCCTCCTTCTTTCCGGGCTAGGGAATGTCTTATCTTAGTGTGAAAACCTTGGAGCTCTGTTGTTGTCACCCAAGCAGATTTGTTGTGTATAGCTTCACACATGTGGGTCACCCAGATCAGGAAGGGAATTTTTACAACTTTCTCACCTCCTGGTGGGAACCTAAATGCCCCGCTCTTATGTTCCCGCGTTTGCATTCTGAATCTGATTGGTTTAATGTTGGGGTTCAAACAAATGGGAGGGTATATTAACACTGACTGTTTTCTATCTGGCATCTCTAACAAACATTCGAGAACCTGTTTGCAGTATTGAAAATAAAGAGCTTTGATTTATCAACAAAGGTCTGATTCCTTGCTGTCTATACAGAAGCCTCACTGGTGGGGTGGAGGTATTTGTGAATTTCCTGCATTGTGCAGGGGGTTGGACTGGATGACCCTGTAGGTCCCTTCCAACTCTATGATTCCATGAGGGCAGTTATGGCCAAGAGGCAGATAGTGTACATGGATCATCCGGCAAGCATCATGGATGAATGGGGATTTGAACCTGGTTCTAGTCTGACAGCCTAACCACTATGCTGCACCAGTTCTCCACTGAGCCTACAGTCATGCGTACTACAAGATAGGCCAAAATGGACCACCATTTGTTGGATTGTGCAGTCTCTTCCCTATTCTCCACTCCAGGGGAAACAATTGAGAACTGGGCACCAAGATAACCTGGTGATGATCCTCTTCCATATCAACAGGTCTGCGCCGCTAGCAAAAACTTGTTTTTCCTTCAATAAGTATACAGCCAGTTGCTTCTACACAACTTTCCTCACCTTTGTTTCTCATGAACACTTTGCTTTCCCTCTTAATACCTCCAAGATGGTGCGCCAGCTTCCTCTATCTCTTCTCCACCTGCTCTGCTATCATATTCTTCCATGGAATTCTGTGGCAGCATTTTCTGTTGTTTCCACTGACAAAAAGCTTCCCATTTGGTGCATAGTGTCCAGTCTTGGGTTATGAAGCTTCCTGTTCCTCTGTTCTTGTCTTTAGGAACCCAGGTCCTCTGTTCTCTTTTATCTCTTCCCTTAAAATCTGTTCTCATTTTGAAGACTTTTAAAAACTGACCTATTACTGTGCTGACTGTCTGAATCTGTTACTTTTGGGTTTAATGTGTATGACAGTGTTTGCATATTTGAAAACCACTTTGAGTGTATTGCAGGAGAAAAAAATGTATATAAAAACAATTAATATTGGAAGTAAAGGGAAGAAAAAAATGTAGCAAACATTCTGCTTACCTTGCGATAAACAAGACCTGTAATGGCAGTCTTTAACTTCACTCCCAAAGCCAGACACACATACATGTAGTGTTGCTCAAACAGTGTTTGTAGACAAGCTAACAGGAACAGCAGCATGGCATAGAAATAACCTTTCCAAGAGGGAGCTTCTTGATCAGTGATGAAGTCTAGAAAAAGGCTATAAGATGAGGGAATTTAGATGACAGCACATCTCCAGTGCAAGATATACCATACAACAGCACCATCATGGCAGTGTTTCAATACAGGAGCCCCTTCTGATGACATGCTTAAGGCCAGCCTACAAGGATTGTGAGGGAAAAGGATCATGCTTCCATGTATTAATCCAAACGTTTCTACAGACCCTACACATTGTACATACATAGGCTCTCTGTGTAGTCTGTATTTCATGTGTACAGAACCCTACCTGCATATACCTTATGTGCCAGGCCAGCAGACCCAATCATGCTCCATGCCCTATCCATGAGCCATTTCTGCAAACACATGTAATCTAAATAAAGATGGAGTGATTTTCAGGAAAAGCTTTGGAGAAATGGGGAAGCAAAAAAGATGACAGTCACCCTGGAAGCAGTGCAACTACCTGGGAACTGGATACTACTCTGGAGCAACTTTACCCTACCGTAAGCTTGTTACGAGATGAACACTGTCAGTCATCTGCAGCCACTTCAGTGTAAAGTATTCTCCAATACAGCCATAGGCATCTTCAGTGCCAAAGGATATCATTTCTGGCCTACTTGCCTGGTACATTTCATACATGCAAGTGCATCTGGTATTTTCTCCTTAGCATATTTGCCAATGCCCACGTACCTCAGTGTCTTTGGGATCAAAAACAAGAAGATATCACCAATGACCAAACCAAATGTTCCAAGGAGAAAGCAGGGCCCAAACATACTCCAGAGAGCTTTCAGAAGTGGCTTTCTTGGACAATATTCTGTCTGCAGCAGGACAGAAGTCTCTTCAGATCCTTCCTTTGCTTGCTTGCTTCTAAACTGCACCAATTCTGCAACTCTTTGCAACAAAAATGAATGCAGAGTAAGAGATCAACAAAGAGGCAGAACAGGAAAGTCAGTTTGCACAACTGAAACCATACATCTTAACCTTACTAATTATTGACTCAATTCATAAAGCTTCTGTAACTCAGACACTGGTTGTTGCAAGTTCTCTGTTATAAAGCAGCACACATGAAGTATTACAATAAGCAAGTAAATATACAGGCATTCTGTGTGATTGTTTTGGTGCACTGGCATAAATTTGTGCATGGATTGCACTTCCTGAAAAGTGGTTCCCATCTAGCATTTCTCTTTCTGTAAAGCATCTCTAAGAAGCCCTTTAGGCCTCAAAAAATCTTTGCTGGTCATTCCCTTCAGATAATAACAATTGTTCTGACAACACTTATACACCTCCAGAAGATCTCAACTTAAAGGTTTCATTTTCTCGTTTAAAGAGCCATATTTGGCTCTGGACTGAGTCACATTTGGCTCTTAAGCCACAGGCTGCAGACCCCCACTATCAAGTGTGCTTTACTGCTGCTAAGAAGAGCCCTGCAGGATCATACTAAGATCCACCTACTTCCATGAGTGGTTCTCTTGGCACTTCTGAGCAGTTCACAGATTCAGCTGCTGGAAACTGAACTGGTAGCCTGCTGACCCCCGGCCCCCCGCATCTAAGGACAGGGGCACTTACTGCTTGGCTGTTGTGCAATTCTTTTTCCATGCCTTTTCAATCTGAGTCACAATCTCTTCTGAGGTATTTTCTTTTCTTAAGGACCACAGGTCTTCTGTTTGTAATGGCTGCCGGTATCCCTTCCAGAGCAGCCTGTAAAACAAGAGCTTTTGCAACACCTGCACAAACTTGTTAAGCAGTAGGGAAGGGTGGGGCTTGTTTTCTTACCCAAAGAACCACCAGAAAGTGATTTGGGACAGAAACGAGGCCCTGCCTTCTGGACACAGGTTCTGCAAAAAGGTACAGCAAATCACAACTCTCATCAGATTCAAAACCAGATACTCAAGCCATATTAAAACAACAGTGTTCGTATTGCTGTTCTGCTCAGTTGAAAACCAGAAATGAGGGGCACAGGCCTGTGGTTAAGGACACCAACTTAAGGAACAGAGATGGACTGGGAGGAAAAGATAACCCTGGAAAAGGGACCACCCTCCCACCCACAGGAGGGAGAAAGGGCCTGCCCAGCCAGTACTGTGCCATGCTCAGCCAGGTGCCTAATTCCCCATGCCACAGGCCAACAGCTTGCAGCAGAAGTCTGCAACCACTCCTCACAGGGATTAGGCCATCCCTTGCTTGTGCGGGGGGGGGGGGGGCTTTTCCCAGGGACCTTAATGGCCAACCCATCCCTTTTAAGGAGTGTAGCTAGCAATGGATGATGTACAGGGCTCATTTCGTAGCAGGAGCTCCTCTGCAAATTAGGCCACACACCCCTGATGTAGCCAATCCTCCAGGAGCTTACAGTAGCCTCTGTAAGAAGAGCTTTGTAAGCTCTTGGAAGATTGGCTACATTAGTGGTGTGTGGCCTAATATGCAAAGGAGATCCTGCTATGAAATGAGCCCTGGATGATGAGGACTAGAAACATGAACAAAGAATGGAAGACAGAATCCTAAGAAAATAGGTACCACCAAAAAGACAGAAAGGCCAAATGCTTACCTCAACAGCATCTTGGGAGAAGAAGGGAGACTGATCTGTGAAACAGCAGAGCACTAGCTCTAATAAGATCAAGGTGAAGTAAATATATGAGGAAACATGATGGAACAGGTCATTTCTAAAGCCCTGAAAGAGACAGAAGACTTGATAGTCCATCAGATGTACCCAGGAAGCAGTTTACCTCCCTATCTTATATGCAAAAAATTACAGTGGAAGGGAGATCACCAAAAAATACTAGGGTTCTGACGTGAAATCAGGCCATAATGGCAAACCACCTCTGAAGTCTCTTGCTTTGAAAACTCCAAAGGGTTACTATAAGTCAGTGGTGACTTGACGGCAAAAAGAAAGGAAAAAAAGAGGACGTTCCTGGACGTGAACAAATTGGCTTTACAGCGAATCAATCCACGCTCGACCATTGTGCCACCCTAGCTTTTTTAGCTGAAAAGTATTCTCGTCACCTGTTTCTAACACACTGACCTGGATAGCCCAGGCAAGCACAATCTTGTCAGATCTCGGAAGCTAAGCAGGGTTGACTCTGGCAAGTACTTGGATGGCAGACCTCCTTGGAATACCAGAGAGGAGAGGCAGGGACAGGCTTTATTCAGCCTCTCTGAATATCCTCCAGGCTCCATTACCAGAGGCCGCCATGACTGCACACACACATACAAAAAATACAACCCCCCCAAAAAAACCCTCTTTCTAAAAACTGTTCTAAGTCTATTGGAGTCAAAGGATGTAACTTTGCTTAGGATGTTGCTGATGGTAGCTAGCCATGCAGAGAGATGCCCATTTGGCCTGGATTCTACATTAGCTGATCCTCAGAAAGCCACAGTTCCCAGGATTCCTTGAAAGGAAGCTGTGACAGCTAAACCAATTTACATTTGTAAGTAAAACAGACAGACATCCCTAGTAGACATCGACATTGCTAATTTTCTATTTGCCCTAAGGGCTACTGCATGATTAACATACACTTACACCTTCAAGGGCATGTTGAATTTTAGAGCTAAAGGAGATGGTAGCAGAAAAGAAACACAGCAACCAATAAACCAGTAACACGCCTGAAGACTGGACACCTTTTAATCGTTCCATCTGGGTGATAAATACAACAAGTATCTAAGCAAGGAAAAAGAAATGCTTAATATTAAGAACATCCAGTCACACAGAATATCAATTTTAAAATAAAAACACTCACGACACCACAAGATGTATTGATGACCACTGTCTTTAAAAGGAGTTTAGACATATTAATGGAGACAGGCCCTATCAGGAGCTATTAAAATATAAAATCTTTGAAGCCTACTTTCCTATCCAACTGGACAGGCTCAAGGGGGCTAAAACAATAGCTAAATAAAACTTTCATGTTTGGAGACAATGTACCTCTAAATAACAGTAGCCGGGGGCAACATCAAGGGAGGGCTGTTACATTCAGGCCCTGCTGATGGACCTTCCAGGAGCAGTTGGCCGACTGCTAAAGAAAACAGAGTGTTGGATTAGATGGAGTTTTGGTCTAATCCAGCAGCGTTCTTCTTATATTTTATCCTCACTGTGAGGTAGGGCAGATGGAGAGAGATAGATTGACTGGCTCAAGGTCACCTAGGGAGCTTCCTAACAGAGTGGGGATTGGGACCCAGGTCTTTTCTAGCCCTAGTCCAACATCCTAAGCATTACAACACACTATCTAAAAATGCCATTTCTGAGGACCAAAAATGTGCTTTTAAAGAAACCCCGGTTTTCCGGTTCCGTCTTCTCTGGTAACAGATGCAGGAGGAAAGAGCTCCTGTGATTCTGTGAAACCTCTTAGTGCAGGGGTGGGCAATTGTTTTGGCTTGGGGGCCACTTTGTGGGAGCGGAGGTTAGCGGAGGGCTGCACCTTTTAACATGATTGCATTCATTAGTTAACTTTGGATTTCAGAAAAGGTATAAATTGTATCATAAAAATCAATAAATACAAATTAAATAAAATAGTGGTAGTTTTATTCAATTTATTTATTGTGCTAATTTCATATCATCTATAGCTGCAAGCACATTTAATTTTAGAATCAGTTTAATGAGACAAATGTACCCTATCACACTTTTCTACAATTTTTTTGAAATCAGGAGTGAGATTGCTTGTTGAGAAACCTCGTGGCCGACTGTCTTGGCGGGCCACAAAAAACTCTGTGGCGGGCTGCATGGGGCCCTCGGGCCGCTATTTGCCCACCCCTGTCTTGGTCCCGAATTGATATGGCATGGGTATCCAGATCAGTAATGATGGAGACGATAGAGGTAGATATCCTTCCATTGACATTTGCAGATCATAATCCGCTGATGCTGAGTTTGAGAGATGTAAAGAAAAATAAGAGATGGACAATGAACAGATATATATTGAAAGATCAGGAATTTGTAGGAAAAATGAAAGAAGACATAAAAGATTTCTTTGCTAGAAATATTCAACCAGATATCTCAATAAATACGGTGTGGGATGCCTTTAAGGCATATATAAGGGGAAAGATGATTAGCCATACCGCTTGGATAAAAAAACAGGAAAATAAAAAATATGAAAATTTGGTTAAGCAGATTAAAAAAGAAGAAAAATGTAGACTAACGAGTGAGAACAGGCTTGATGTTAGGAATAGGATAATCTTGTGCCAACATAGGATAAATTTATTGTTAAGCAAAGAAATTGCAAAGAAAACAGAATATAATAAGATATATTTCTTTGAGAACGCCAATAAGCCTTCTAGATGGCTGGCATATAGGTTAAAAAAAGAGGAAGCTAGAAGATCAGTAATTACATTAAAAGATGAAAAGGGAAAAAATATATATCTGTTGAAAGAGCTAAAGGAGGTCGCGGCTAGATATTTTAATAATTTGTATAAACAAGAAGTTGAATATGAGGATCAAATTAAACTATATTTAGAAGAGAGGGCAAGAGTAGTGACATTTACAAATGAGCAGAGGAAAATCTTAAATGAGTCAGTCTCTATGTGTGAGATAGTGGAAGCGTTTAAAAGGCAAAAAAGAAATAAGGCACCGGGAACTGATGGCTTACCAGCCGAGTTTTACCGGATTTTTGAAAATCAAATCACCATGGTTTATAAAGACCTTATAAAAAATATAGGAGAAACTGGTAATATCCCAGACTCCTGGAAGAACGCGGTAATAACGTTAATCTTAAAAGACCAAGATAAAGCAGACATGATTAGTAATTATAGACCGATTTCACTACTGAATGCTGACTATAAAATATTTGCAAGTATTCTGGCAGAAAGATTTAAGAAGGTACTAATACAGACCATCAGTAGAGATCAAGTGGGATTTCTACCAAAAAGGCAATTGAGAGAGAACTTAAGAACACTAATTAACATTCTAGAATACTATGAAGTACATTCAGAGAAATCGGCTACTCTAATGTTTATGGATGCAGAAAAAGCGTTCGACAATATATCATGGAAATTCTTACTTTATAAATTAAAAGAATCTAATCCAGGAGATAATTTCAGAACTATGGTGGAAGCAATTTATAAAAAACAAAAAGCTAGAGTAGTAATAAATGGGGATATGTCACAAGAAATAAAGATAGAAAAAGGAACTAGACAGGGCTGTCCACTGTCACCTCTGCTCTTTATTTTCGCATTAGAAACTTTATGTGATAAGGTAAGGAATGAACAGGAAATCATAGGACTCAAATGTAAAGCTCAGATATATAAATTATGTGAATATGCAGATGATTTAATGTTTATTATGGAAAATCCAGAAGGGTCCTTACCGAAACTATTAGAAACAATTAATGATTTTGGCAAAGTTGCAGGGTTAAAAATTAATCTTCAAAAGACTAAACTACTCATGAAAAACTGCTCAAAAGAACAGGAAGCTAAATGCCAAGCCCTCTCCAAAATCTTAGCGGTTAAAAAAGTAAAATACTTAGGAATTATCTGTACAAATAAAACTAGCTCATTAGTGGAAGATAACTATAAAAAACTAATAAATGATATTAAAATAGAATTAAATAGATGGAAGGATTTAAAGCTATCATGGCTTGGTAAGGTAGCTGCTATAAAAGATGAATATCCTTCCTAAATTCTTATTTTTAGCACAGACAATTCCGCTTCTTAATGAAAAATCACCTTTCTATAGAGAGATTAACAATTTAACCAAAAAATTTATTTGGTCTTCCAAAAAACCTAGAGTTAGATGGAAACTCTTACAGGACCGGAAAGAAAGAGGAGGCATTGGACTCCCAAACTGGGAAATCTATCGGAAAGCGGCAGCCTTAATCTGGGTTAAGGACTGGATAAAACTAGAGGACCAAAAAGTATTAGCTTTAGAAAGCCATGACTTCTATATGGGGTGGCATGCTTATGTTTGGTACAATAAGCATAAAATACATTCTAATTTTGTAAGGCACACTCTAAGAGCGGCACTTATGGAAAATTGGATAAATATTAAACATACATTTTATCTTAAGATACCAAAATGGGTGTCACCCCTGGAGGCATTTATCAAACCGTCTCTATTAGATAAAAATAAAGCATTAAGTTACGATAAATTGCTAGATCAAGTGGAAATATTAAATCAGAGAACCAGATTGAGGAGGAATTTGGACCTGGTGGGAAATTAATCAACTAAAATCCACATACAGTGAGGATAAAAAATTGGGCTTTAATAAAAATTTAAATGTACTACATCAGGTTTGGATAAACAGTGATAACAAACTAATCAAAAAAATTTATGATTTAAGCATAGATTTCGAAATGCAGGAGGAGATAGTGAAACCAGTCATGATAAAATGGATGGAAGACATTGGGCACAATGTAGATTTAGATAGTTGGACTAAAATCTGGAAATCTATAAAATTCTTAAAAGTGGTAAATTATAAAGAAAATATCTATAAATTATGTTATAGGTGGTATTGGTCCCCAGATAGACTAAGCAAGTGTTTTAAAAGTGTTTCTAATATGTGTTGGCTTTGTGGGAAAAATATTGGTTCTTTCTTCCATGTCTGGTGGTCCTGTAAAATTTTACAAAAATTCTGGATGATGGTTAAGACGTTGATTTTTGAAATTATGGATTTGGAAACTGCTTTGGATCCTGTAATATATTTATTAAATATGCTACCAGAAGGCTTGACGAAAGCAGATCAAAAATTATTGGCATGTATTCTGACAGCAGCTCGTATTTTACGGGCCAAATACTGGAAACTATCTACAGTGCCGAAAAAAGAAGAAATAGTTGATAAGCTTTTGGGGTGGGCAGAGATGGATAAGCTGAGCTATTTAATGGTCTTGGATAATAGAACTGACCCAAATGATGTATGGTTCAAGCTTTATCTTTGGCTGGAATAATATGTGTACTCTCAATTCAAGAAAATTGTGGACATTATAGATTGTAAAAAGAGAGGGAAACTGTAATAAAATGTATAATAATAATAAAAAAGAAACCCCCGAACAGTTCATTATGGTCTTTTCACAGCTCTACAGCACCACCCACATGCCAAAATCCTCCTTGTCTACTTTGCAGCTAATTCCACTTCTAGTCTCAGAACTTCAGTTTCAGCAGTCTGGGGTGCTCCCCTGTTCTGCAGAGGGAAGGGCACCAAATCAGGGTCTACCATGAAACAGTGAAAGAAAAACAATAGGAATTACCAGTGTAACCATCTGTAAAGCAGGGGTGATGATCAGTCTGGGTGCCTGTGGGACCCCTTGGATTGCTTGCCGGAGAATGAAAAAGATGCTTGAGAAACACAGCAACAGCAAGGTGAAGCTAAGAACCTGAGAAGCAGAGGGAAAAGCTCAGTTTGAGAAACACACCTGTAGAAAAACCCATAAAATTTAAGAGGGCAATACATTCTGCTGAAATCTTTGGATGTTGCTTTGATGTGGGGAATCCCAGCCACAAGACCATGCATGCAAGAGGGTTCACGCACCCTGCATCACTAAATCATTTTCAAATGTTCTCCCTGCTGTCCAGAGTTGAAGCTGTCTGGCAATTGTGGAGGGGCTGCTGATGTGGCAACTGGAACAAACACTGGCACATATTGGCTGGACCATGGCATAACCAACGTCCAGGTCAGGTTTGTTCCTGTGCTATCAAGAACCTCAATGGTAAAAAGTTAGAAAACAAGTAAGGGGCCAATAGTTAAAACTTAAATATAGAATAATTATAAGTAAAAATTCATGTATTTATTGCAGAGGCATTTAAAAACATACAAGGGCCCAAATCAAGCCTCATAATATGATAAAAGTGACATGTGCACAAGAAGAAACACTTATGACCTAATGCGTTTCAGCCCAGTAGGGCTTTTCTCACACAGGTCAAACACAATAAAGTACATATAGGCTCCTGTTACGATCAAAAGGCAGTAAACAAGTTGATACAGGACCCAAAAAGGAATTTTCCTATATGAAATCAAATAACACAAGAAAAAAATTATTTGTGAAGCCTCCTTGCTATACCTAGTCCCTGCTGGAATAGTTTGTAAATATGACTTCAAAAACAAATGTCCTCTTAAAACCACCATGAGTCTCCAGCGCTCTCTCTTTCAAAGGTAACCTCTTTCTCTGGGACTAATAATCTTGGGTTTGAGCCTTACCATTTTAGATTTGAAGACAGCTGACATCCTGATATAACCTCTGCTGTTTCTCTGGAGATAAAGGTAATAGAAGGGAAGCAAGACCCAAAGGTAGATACATGGAATCCAGAGCAGCATAGTATTCTGAAAGCATGGAGTAAAGCTTGGGGTAACTGTGTACCATGTTCGGTTCCAGTCCTGCAACAACACAAGAACAGGAACAGACCCATCCTAATAAACACTTTACTGGGAGTAAGCACCATTGGCTAGACCTGCTTACGAAAGCTCTTAAAAGGTAAAGTTTGAAGGGTACAGCTGTGTGATGCAATAGTACAGTATCACAGCTGTCCTACACCATTATTTTTGGGAGATCTTTGTTGTCTGATTGAATTGTTTTTATATTTTCAGTCACAGAAAGACAGGTGGGTTACAAATGAAGTAAATACAATAAAATATGGATCAAGGAAATATTGCTCAAGATTGCTTGGAAGCCACATTTTGAAAACCAGATGCAGTAATAGAAAAGAACATCTTATACATAGAGGACCATGATATATATCTGATTCAGACACAATTTGAATTAAAAGGAAATGCCAATCGCATTTAAACTTGAACAGCAAATCTGAATTTATGTTGGACTCTGCTTTTGAGGGGACAACTGATGGAAAAACTTGAAGGTTTTTTCCCAGAACTCCTGTTCATGAATTTAAAGAGAAAACTTTTATAGATAAGCTTACCAAGTTAGCATTATTTATACCAAGATCTACCATGATCTTTTATATCTTTAACCCTTCCAAGACACTGGGGATATTTCACACCCCAGAAGTCATTAAAAAAATTGGTTTACTCATCCAAAGCTTTCTACAGACACAAAACTCCTGTTATGCTACCTCCTCAATGATCTGCAGACCCTTGAAGTCCCTCTCTTCCCTCCCCACCATAGGCGCAAACTACGGGGGGGGCTTGAGGGCTCGAGCCACCCCCGAAATTTTCTGGGGGAGACTGAGCCCCCCCCAGCAAAATGGAGTGCCCGCTGCTGCGCCTTCCCGCCGCCGCACCACTGCCAGAGCTGTGCCACCGCCAGAGCTGCTCTCCCCATCCACTCCTCCCTCCCTCCCTCCCGGAGAGCGGCGGCACGGCAGCGGCTCTGGCCACAGCGGGGACATTGTCCTGGTGGCGGTGGCTCTGGCAGCAGTAGGGGGGACACTGCCGCTGTGCCACCCCACCAGCCACAATCCTCCCTGGCCACTGCCGCCGCAAGAGCCCCCCCGCCTGGCTCCCCCGCACCCACTCCCTCCCTCTGAGGGGTGCGTGGGAGCCAGGCAGGGGGGAGAGGTGGTGGCGGGGAGGCTTGCGGCAGACAGAGCCCCCGCCCTCCCTGAGAGAATGGAAAGTCTACACCCCTGCTCCCCACTGCCTTTCTTTTTTTAAATTGGAGGTTCATCAAAAGAGTCAATGGCCCATTCTGGCCCCAAACAGACTTGGCTTGAAAATGAAAATACTACACATAATCGTAATTGGGGTTCTAATGACCCCAAACAAATATTGAAAAATTATATTAGCACTGTCCCCATGTATAAATAGATGGACCAACACCTATTATCTAAATTTTATAGGAAGGTGGAGCAAACAGCGAAAACAAAAATTTCTCTCCATAACAAATCTATAGGCATTTGTTGGTTGGGGGTTTTGTGCCACTTTTGGAATTGGGCATTGAAAAGACCCCCAAGGAAACATGTGTTTGTGCTCTGTCAGAGCTTCCCTATGTTTACAGCCACATGGAAAAGCTCAAATTGGACTGTATTGCAATTTTCGAAATGGGGTAATTTTTTCCCTTGCAAGATAAGCCTGGAAATGTTTGCAGGCATTCTTTGAACCTCACATTTTCCAGACTTGAAGAAGCCATTCAGCCTGGAACTCTAGATGACCCCTAGCCACCTGTCCACTAAACTGACTGTTTCCCTTCAAATTTTCCAAACCCTTGAGTGACCTTCTCAACTTTACATATTTGGAGAGGTGGAAGGTTACAATGATAATGTAAGGGGGTGTAAGATCCTTGTATACCCACTTGCATTTCTACATTGGCAAACCTGTAGTGTACTTCACTGAGGGTTTGCCAAGGCTTGAAATTCTAAACTCCGTTGAACAACAACAGGAGAATGGAAGAACTGTGTCTTATCCTTTTAAAAAATAGTGGAGTCAATGTGACCCCATTTACGTTTCTGTGGGGGTTTGATGTTTTCAATTAGGGGTATTTTTCACCCTGATTCCAAATTTTACTCTTCTTTGTCCTGCATTGCTAATGGAAGTTACTCTTGAGGCCTGATTTTTTTTTCTTTTTTTAAAAAAAATTATTTTCATTTTCTAAGAGTTACAACAATCACCTTAAAAGACATTCATATATCATTTATAACGAAGAAAATCAACTCGGTTACACTTAGCTCTAAATTGTGTCTTTACATGTATTACACTTTTCCATTTGTAAGGCAGAGCCCCTACAAGCTGCTGCCTCAAGACTTAAGTTACATGTACGTATATTATTTCGAGTCTATTTTTTCTTGTTACGACCTAGCCATACATAGAATATATTCCATCTTTTTATAAATGTTTCAAGATCTTTCCCCTGTAGTAATAGATTCAATCTGTCCATTTCAGTCACTTCTAGTAATCTTTGTATTGACTCCTCCCTTGAGGGTAACATTTTGTCAGTGAACTGCCATAGACTGGAGTGACTGCGTCAATGTTCCAATGTTACATCTGGCTAAGCCTTTCTGTTTATCTTGCCTTGTTTTGGTCTGAATGTTTTATTCCATGCTTATAGGTCCCGACCAGGAGATAGCATCCGGGTCTGAACCCCCCCTGGAATGCACACCTTGCTTTGCCTCACTCACTTTGCTTTGCGCATGCTCATTACTCATTTGCTTTTATCTCTAGCCTCCTCAGCTAATGACCTTGAAAGGAAGTGCCTCCTGTTGTGTGTTACAAGAACCACAGGTGTTATGTATTCTATTTTCTTAAATTCTCTGGGAACTGTTCTCCCAAAATGTTCAACAGTATTTCTCCTTGAGAACTCATTTTGCCGCGCTTTCTTTGGGAACACTGGGCCAGTATATTTGGGCGCCAAGAATTCTCTGTATTTATTGGTAGAGGGCAGTTGGGCCATATTTCATATCCAGGATAATTATGATTGCAATTCAAAGCTGAAGCATTACTAACAGAAGAAGTGTCTGACCAACATGATCTTTTCTACAAATAAAGGACTATCTGTTTAAGGAAACCTGTTGTGGACTATATCTATTGGGAAAGTCTCACAGACTGTTAGTAATCCCGTATTGGGACCTGCCTACTGTATCCGCCATGGATGACGGTGGAGCTGAAATCCCTATTACAGAACTGGAAGTACCGGTTACCATGGAAGAGGCACCAGTACGACCTGCCAGCACCACTGGGGTGACCGTCCGGCCCCGGTGGAGCGGTGGGATCCAATTCTGGGCTCAGTTCAGGCCCCGGACTACAGACACTTGGTCTCCTCGCTGGGAAAGTGGGACCAGGCAATCGACGGCCCAAGGGACTGAGAGATGGGCCAACAATGACTCCGCGATGGCCGAGATGTGGGCTCAGATGGATCATCGGTTCGACAAGATCCAGAGACGACTGCAGAGGGAGATGACCATGCTGATGACTGATCTCCCCAATGTGGTGGCCCAGGCAGTCCAGGAGCAGCTGGTGGGAGCTGGTGTTGGAGCCGGAGCTCAGCCGGCAGTGGCTCCGCCGCCCGCGCAGCTGCCAGCCCAGCCTCCCACCCCCCCGGGACCTCCTGTAGCACCGGTCCCGGGGCCTGCGCAACCAGCGGACAGGCAACCTGTGCCACATGAGCTGATGGGGGCCATCTTTGATGGGAACCCCACAAAGCTGCAATTCTTCATAATCAAAGCAGGGCAGTGCATGCAGAATTGGGGCCACCTGTTCCAAGATGAGGGGGATTGAGTGGGCTACATCGGTTCCAGACTGCGAGAGGAAGCCACGGATTGGTATGTGAGCCTTCACAAACCCCCAGGTCCTGAGTTGGATACCGTGGAAGAATTCACGTAGGCCCTACGTCGGCAGTATGAAGACCCGATGAGCAAAGAGAAAGCCCGGAACCAGTGCACAACCTCTCACAAGGGAGATTGTCAGTTCGTGAATATACCGCTGCTTTTAAAAGGTTGGAAGCTAAGATTAGGGGTTGGCCTGAAGAGGTCTTCATAGAGCAATATCACTGGGGCTTGCATGGGGAGTTATACAAGACTATTTTGAGAAATGTGAATCCGACCACCCTTAACCGTCTGGATCAGAGCAGCTGAAGAAGCCGAAGCGCGATTTACCTTGATCCGCATGAGGCACTCAACTAGCTCCCCAAAAAGTACTGCCCCCCAGCCACCCCTTTCAAAGCAAAAGCCAAGGTGACTATCCGTGATGTTCGGGAGTTCCAGATGAAGAAGGGATTATGCACCTGGTGCGGAGAATTGGGCCATTTCACTTCAGTCTGCCCTGCCGCTTCCCCAAAAGGCAGAGCACCTGCAACCCCGCCAGCTCGTCCCAAGCCAAAGAAAGTGTCCACTCCAAACCCTTTGGCACTCCAAATTGTGAAGGCCAGATTCCCAGAGAAGTCAGAGGAGGAGATGACTGAACAGCCGCAGGGAAATGACCAGGACCTGCTCTGAATGGCACAACGCAGCAGGTCCCTCAAACCATCGCACCTCAAATGGTGAGCTCTTCGGGGCCCCTCCTTTATATTCTTGTGACTGTGGTGAATCCACATCAGGGCATGCAGATGCGGGTGCAAGCCCTAATTGACTCGGGTTGTGCCAGAAACTTAATCAGCCCAATAGTAGTGGATGGGTTAGAAAAAGAAGAAGAAGAGAAGAGATTGGATTTATATCCCACCCTTCATTCACTTGGAGTCTCAGAGTGGCTTACAAACTCCTTTCCCTTCCCCTCCCCACAACAGACATCCTGTGAGGTAGGTAGGCCTGAGAGAGCTCTTTCCCAAGCTGTCCTTTTTTTTAATTAATTTATTTTAATTTTGTTTTAACTTTACATCAATCACAGAGTGTACACATTATTTAAAGAGCCATACATTAATCCAACCATGAATAAAATTTGGACCATACAACCATCAGGTCCACTTTCGCACTCAAATTCAACAAAAAGCTCAGTTTATCCATTTCAGCCCAGTCTAGTAATTTAATAATCAAATCCTCTTTACCCGGAAGCATTGAAGATTTCCACAGTTTATACGCGCTGCAGTCAATATACAGGCCAACAGCTTTTGATCTTGTCTTGGTAGTCCGTCCAGTAACATGTTCAGCAAAAACATCTCAGGGACCAACGGTAAATCCAAACCCATAATTTTACAAGCCATTTCTTTAACCATTAACCAAAATTTTTGTACATCATCACATACCCACCACATATGATAAAATGTTCCAACACTCTTTCCACAAATCCAACACTTATTAGAAGTACTTTTATAACATTTATGCAGCTTGTCAGGTGACCAGTGCCAACGATAGAAAAGTTTGTATATATTTTCTTTATAGTTTACCACTTTTAAAAATTTTATTGACTTCCAAATTTTTAACCATGAATCTGTTTCAATATTATATCCAAAATCATTCATCCATTTCAACATTGACAGCTTTATTTTTTCCTCTTGCGTATCATAATTTAGAATTAGTTTATATATTTTACTAAGTTTATTTTTATTCAACCAAATCAAATCTAATTCATTCGGATTCCTGCCAAAACCGATCTTTTTGTCTATGTGGTATCTGGAGTGTAATTGATTGCTCTCCCACCATGATAGCTGTAATCCTATCTCATTTTCTAACTGGACGTCATCTTTTATATTTCCCTTACTATCCAATAATTTGTCATACCTCACCATGTTTTTTACGTTAATAAGCGATGGCTTGGTAAAGGCCTCCAACGGAAAACCCATCTGGGTATGTTTACATAGAATTTTTCTTTTATACTTGACCAAGTTTTCATAAGTGCTGCTCTCAACGTATGGGTATTAAAGTTAGAATGGATCTTATGTTTACTATACCAAACATAGGCATGCCAGCCCATATACAGATCATGCCCTTCCAATGCCAATACTCTTATATTATCCAACATCACCCAATCTCTTATCCAAACCAGGGCCTCCGCTTTACCGTATGTTTCCCAATTTGGTATTCCAATTCCCCCTTCCTCCTTTTGATCTTGTAATAATTTCCACTTAACCCGAGGTTTCTTCGGAAACCAAATTAATTTTCTTTTTAGGTCATTAATTTCTTTATAAAATCTGGCATTTTCTTTTAATAGTGGGATCGTTTGCGCTAAAATAGGAATTTAGGGAGGATGTTCATTTTAACCACGGCCACCTTACCTAGCCAGGATAGCTTTAAATTTTTCCAATTATTCAAATCATTTTTAATTTTTTTTAGTAGCGTATTATAGTTATCCTCTATCAACGAGTTTGCTTTATTAGTACACATTACACCTAAATACTTCACCTTTTTTACCACTGAAATTCCAAATAGATTTTGAATTTTTAATTCTACCTGGTTAGAACAGTTTTTTGCAAGAAGTTTCTTTTTTTCAGGTTAATCTTCAATCCCGATACTCTTCCATAATCTTTGATTATTTCCAGTAATCTACCTAATGATATCCCTGGATCTTCCATAATGAACATCACATCGTCAGCATATGCACATATCCTGTACTCCTGACCCTTACATCTAAGTCCCTTAAAATTTTTATCTTCCCTAACTTGGTCGCAAAGAGATTCTAATGCGAAAATAAAAAGAAGCGGGCACAGGGGACACCCTTGTCTTGAACCCTTTCCAATCTTTATTTCTTGCGAAATGTCAGCATTTATCCTGAGTCTGGCAGATTGCTTTTTATATATTGCTTCTATCACGGCTTTGAAATTCTCTCCTGGATCATATTCCTCTAGCCTAGCCAATAAAAATTTCCAAGATAAATTATCGAAGGCTTTTTCCGCATCCATAAACATCAGTAATGCTGATTTCTCTGGGTGCGCATCATAATCCAAAGCATTAATTAGCGTTCTCATGTTCTCCCTTAGTTGTCTATTTGGCAAAAATCCCACTTGGTCTCTATTTATTATTTGATTTAACACTTTCTTAAATCTTTCCGCCAGTATACTAGCAAAAATTTTATAATCCGCATTCAATAATGATATCAGTCTATAGTTACCAATAATGTCCAAATTGTCTCTATCTTTAGGTATTAGTGTTATTAACACGTTATTCCAGGACTCTGGCACTGAGCTTGTATTACCAATAGCCTTTACTAATTCTTTAAATACAATGGAAATTTGGCCTTCGAATATCTTGTAAAATTCTCCTGGCAAACCATTCGGGCCCGGTGATTTTTTTTTTCTGCCTTTTAATAGCTTCCACCACCTCGCAGATTGTAATTGGTTCGCTTAATCTCCTCCTTTGATCCTCTGTAAATTTACCCGTGTTTACATTCTCTCTTAGATATGTCCTAATTAACAATTAATATCCCTCTTCTTGTTTATAAATACTGCTAAAATAGTCCTCGATTATCTTTTTTAAATCATTTAACAAATATTTATTTTCCCCTTTCTCATCTTTTAATATAAATATTGCTTTTTTCCCTTCCTCTTTTTTTAATCTATATGCCAACCATCTCGACGGTTTATTTGCGTTTTCAAAAAAACCCAGTTTATGATGTTCTATTTTCTTCCCCACTTCCGTGCTCAGCAACAGATTTAATCTATGCTGCTTGAGTAACAAGCGTTGTTTACTATTGTCATCTCCCTTTGCTCTTAACCTATTATCCTCTTCTAGTTCAATTTGTTTGACCAACTGTTCGTACTCCCTGTTTTCCTGTTTCCTTTTCCATGAGGTGTAACTAATGATCTTTCTCCTTATATATGCCTTAAAAGCATCCCACACCGTATTAATGGAAATCTGAGGTTGAAGATTTCTTTTGAAAAAATCCTTAATATCCTCTTTCAACATTTCTATAAATACTTGATCTTTTAATATGTACCTATTTACCGTCCACCTGGTAGTTTGCCTTACTTCTCTCAGTGATAATATTGGATTATGATCTGCAAAAGTTAAGGGGCATATCTCTACCTCATTCATTTCCATTATAATTGGTCTTGACACCCAAACCATGTCAATCCTCGACCATGACTTATGTCTTCCTGAGTAGTAAGTATATGCCATCTTATCTTTATATTTTGTTCTTCAGGCGTCTAAAAGACCCTGATCTTCTGCTTTCTGAAAAAAGATATTGGATAAGATTTGGCCTTTATTTTCCCCCCTGATTTATTCAGTCTTCCTGTCCAATTTTCTATCCACAACTGCATTAAAATCCCCTATGAGACATATATTATTATTCTTTTTAATCCTCAGTACCTCTGCTAATTCTTTATGGAATGGTGTTTGGTTAGCGTTGGGCGCATATATATTCACTATTACATATTCCTTCTGGTTCTCCCAGATTATTCTCACAACAAGCATGTGAGGTAGGCTAGACAGAGAGAGAGAGAGAGAGAGAAAACATGCAGCTGGCCCAAGGTTACCCCATGAGCTTCTGGACTGGATGGTGATTTGAACCTAGACCACCAAAATCTAAACCCTGATTTACACATGTAGCATAAATAGGGGAGAACAAGGTGACAGAACCTTGATGATCATACCACTTCAGACTGCAGATAGTGGGTTTCAGCTGTGACACAAAAAATGTTCTTATAAATGGAAGAAGTGGCAAACTACTGTTTGCTGCTGACCTGTTTTTTCTTTGTTTGTGTTTCTATTTGCAAGAAGATTTTTTAGCTTTGAAGAATATTCCCAAATGTGATTCGCTGCCTGCAGCTTGAAATGGTGCAGTCCATTCCAATGTCTCAGTTAGGGTTGCAACACACACACCCACACACCCACTCGGGGGAAAACAAGACATCACTTTGAGAGATTTGCCATGGAGCAAAAACAAATGTTTTGGGGGCCCTTAAAGACTAACAGGGTTTTTCCCCCCCCTACAGTGAAGACAGGTGCAGGTGGGATAGCTATGATGGTCTGAAGCAACAGGACAAAGTTTGAGACCAGTGGCACCTTTAAGATCCACAAAGTTTAATTCTGGGTATAAGCTTTCGTGTTTCAATGTACTTGAAGAAGTGTGCAAGTTTTATTTTTGTTTGGAAGAAAGGGAAGCAATCTTTTTATTTTAGGGTTTTCCTTGCCTGATTTAGATTATGTGGAAAGTGAATTTAGCTGAGCAAGGAGGAGCAGGAACTTTGTACAGCAAAAGGACTATCAGATATGCTCTCATGTTGCAGTGCATTTCAGAAAACTTTTTCCAAGTGAACACGTGGCACTCACTCACCCAGAGTTCAGCTGATTCCTCCCAGGAACTGCACAACCAGCTTGCCACAGTCATCTTTCCTGCTTCAGCTTCCAGATGCCCTTAGTCTCCCCTGCTCTGATTTGCTAACCACTACTTCTGCAGCCACTATCTCCTTTGGAACTGAGATTTAATGCTTGCCTCATGTGGGGGGTGGGGAGGACAAGGGTGAATGGCAGCTTGGAGCAGATCAATAGTTCAAGGAGACAGTCGGGTTTAGCTCTTCAGGCAGCAGGGATGCCAATACTTGTTTGCAGGTTTCTACAAGAGAAAAGATGACCTTTTAAAAAGAAGAATGGCATTAATTTTAATAATTTTTAATTCTCCATAAGTACTGCCCAAAGGATCTCAGAACAACAGAGAAACACATTAAGAACAGCTAAAAATAAAAGTGATATAACAGCAAAAAGGAGGGGGAGCAGTAAAACTGTCCAAAGATTTATCACAATTTTCTTCCAAGGAGCTCAGGGTGGCTCTCCTCCATTTTATTCTCGCAACAACCTGTGAGATAGATTAGAATGAGAGAGGGTGACTCCCAAGGTCACTTATTAAGCTTCATGACAGAGTAGGGATTTGAACCCAGGTCTTCCCTACTATGTTATTCTCACAACAATCCAGAGGGAGGTAAGGCTTCATGAAGTGACTGGTTCAACCCAGTTCTGTCCCACCAATTTATCCTCACAGCAATCATGTGTGGTAGGTTAGTCGGAGAAACAGAAAATGGCCCAGAGCCAGTGAGGACTAGTTAACCCCTGAGGTCAGTGACAACCCCAGGTTTTTCTGCCCACTAGGCGAAGATACATTCTGCCCCCCCCCCCCTCCGTGGGCTCAGATTGCAGAGAAGCGGTGGTCCGGGAGTGAAGTGTCCAGGGGGCGCGCACATTACCAAGCCCCACCCCCTGCTCCCAGCAGCCCTGTTGGGCAATGAGGAGGCAGAAGAAGGAAGGTAAGTTACCTTCCCTCCCCATCCTCCTCTTCCCGGGGCCGCAGCACTCCAGGGAAGCCCTGCCTGCCCCCTCCCATGCCTTCCCCGGGCCATGCCAAAGCTCAGGGGAAGCCCTGCCCACCCCCACCTTCCCCGGGCCGTGCCAAAGTGCAGTGCTCCGGGGAAGCCCTGCACACTTCCACCCTTGCCTTCCCTGGGTTGCATGGAGGCGCAGCAGGCAGGCAGCTGCTTTCGGAGATCTCTCTCTCTCTCTCTGTGTCCCTCTGCATGTGTGTGTGTCTCTGTGTCCCTCTGTCTCTCTCTCTCTGTCCCTATGTTCCCCTGTGTGTCTCTCTCTGTTCCTCTGAGACTGTCTCTGTTTGTCTCTCTGTCTCTCTGTCCCTCTGTATGTGTGTCTTCCTCTCTCTCTCTCTATGTTCTCCGTGTCTCTCTCTCTCTGTCTGTCTCTCTCTGTCCATCTGTGTGTGTGTCTTCCTCTGACATTGCAGGGAAAGGGGTTGTTTGCACATGAAATGTGGAAGCATGTAAAATCATTCAAAGCAAAACCAGGTCTATTTGCAAGGCAAGCAGGTGAAGGCAATTTTTGTCATTTCCCTTTATTAGGAAAACAGAAAGTGCCTGAAAGTGTTTCTGCTAAGATTAGGGATCATCTGCAGAGTTTGGAGGACGAGGTCACAAGAAGATTTCAATTTCAATTTCAATTCCATTTGCTCTCTTATCCCATCACTGCTGATATTGATATAGCACCTGAGGAGCTGCAGCTTGAACTTATTGACATGCAGTCAGATCACACTGTGAAAGAAATGTTTAATGCTGTGAAATTAGTTGACTTTTAGAAATCTTTTGTCTGCTGAAAATATTTCCATGTATGAAGAAATTAGCTGGGAAAATGTTCTCTATATTTGGGTCTACATATATTTGTGAACAAAGTTTTTCTTGCATGAAGATCAACAAGAGTAAATATAGATGCTCTTTGACAGACATTAACTTGCAGGCTGTGATGAGAATCTCAACAAGCAATCTCACTCCTGATTTCAAAAAAATTGTAGAAAAGTGTGATAGGGTACATTTGTCTCATTAAACTGATTCTAAAATTAAATGTGCTTGCAGCTATAGATGATATGAAATTAGCACAATAAATAAATTGAATAAAACTACCACTATTTTATTTAATTTATATTTATTGATTTTTATGATACAGTTTATACCTTTTCTGAAATGCAAAGTTAACTAATGAATGCAATCATTTTAAAAGGTGCGGCCCTCCGCTAACCTCCGCTCCCACAAAGTGGGAGCCAAAAACAATTGCCCACCCCTGCCCTAGGCAATGGTCTAAAATTTAACAATAACGGGCCAGCCCTGCCTGAGGTTGTAAACTTGTGTCTGAGAGGCATCACTTCAGACCACAAGGTGATGGGAGCAGTTCCTCCATGTACAAATATCCAGGACATAGAAAATCAGTATTTCAAAAAGAGTGCTAGGATAGTGTCAAACCTTGCTCGCTTTGCTTGCTTCAGGTTGCCATGATTTAGGGGGGAAGGAATTCCTGAGGGGAGGGGTGTGTGTGAATAAGTGAATGAATGAAACCTTTTGCTTTAGCAGCCATAACTTTCTTGAAAGTGTGCCTCCTTCTTCATTCTCATGGAAGGGTGCCTTGAAGCAGCTTGGTGCCAGCCTAGTCAGGAGATAACCAAATATGCATCCTTACTCCCTGGTTGGGATGCAATGTTAGGCGTATGAGTGACGTGTGCTTCGGGGTGGGGCTTATGTCTGGATTACCTATATGAAGTATGTACCCCCCAAAATGCTTCGGTTCTAACACAGTGATATTCTGGATCATGCATACTTTTCAATAAACTTATCACTGCCAAAGAGAGAGTCATTGAGAGTAACTTGACTAGGGGGTCTGACAGATAGAAAGAACCCTGACATGCTAGTTTTCTTGTGAATGGATTTTTAAAACAGAGATATATTTAATTATGTGAATCTCTAGACACAGACTGATCATCTCACTAGAACTAGGCCTTTGGTCTATTAGGTTTTCAGATTACAGGACTGCTCCATTTGACTGCCGTGCCTTCCCTGATGTTTCCACATGAACTCACTTCTGCAGGGGGTGTTAAAACAGAGATGTCCCGCCAGGCCTATGGTTGAGGACCACAATGACTGGTCCCTGATCCACCCAGGGGAGGAAGCAAACTGCACTTTAAGCCATCAATTAATATTATTGATTGTATTGGTAATCTGTAATTCATTTATTACATATTTTAACCTGTTGTTCACTGCCCTGAGCCCTTTGGGGAAGGGTGGTCTATAAATTTAATAATAACAACAACAACAACAACTGTGGATCACATACCTTTAAACTGCCATTTATATACATCTGACAACTCAGAGGAATTCACAGGAAGCCCAAAACACAGCTTTAACACATGAAAGCTGCTCTAGACCACGAGGTTAAAGTCAGGAACGAAGTCCAGTGAGTCTCAAGCACTAAGTTTATTGTAAAATGACTGATATCAGTTAGGCTGGTAAATTATTCTCCCAGGCAGAAAAGTAACAAAGAAAGCAGGCCAAGATTTGGAGGGACAACATTGCAAAAGATGGTCACCGGTTTAGTTCTTTGTGTGTGCGCCAGTCAATGGTGTGGATCAAAATGGTCCACTACTGAAATCCCACAATTATTTGGGTCTCCTTAGCATCTTCAGAAAGCCTGATCAAGCAAAAGACAAACTGAGTTAGAACTTTTTGTCAATTGATGTAAATAGGCCTAACTAAGCCTATTGTTTAGGATGTAGATGTTAGGCTAGCAATGTAAGGCACCTGCAGAGCAATCCATAGCCACAGCTATCTCTCAGTGTACGTTGCTAGCAAGCAGCTGCTGAGAGCCACTATGGGCCCTACCCTCACACCACCCAGAATCCCACCACAATATCACATTAAAAACATGCAACCTGCTGATAACACCAGTAGGCTACCAAACAACAATTTCTATAACAATTTCCAAACATCATTCATTTCCTCCTATCCCTTTCTTCACATTTATATGCTCCAGGGAGATTTAGACAAGGTGTACAGTCACTTGTATTACCCTCACTTCAACCCTGTGAGGTAGGTTAGGCCAAGAGAGTGATTTCCCAGAGACTATGCTTCCCTTGCCTTTAATAACCAGGCAGGCTACCAAACTTACAACCACAGACCTACAGCACCTGCCTGGGCTTCTCCTCACCAGAGTGAGCGACCTTACTTCGCAGATTATGTCCGCCTCCACACAACGAAATAGTTTAATGCAGGGGTCATTTTGTAGAAAAAGAGGTGCAGGAGCTCATTAGCATAACTCATTAGCATAACTCATTTGCGTATGCCACACCTCCTGATATTACCTGAAGTATGTCAGAAGGCAAGAAAGAAAGAAGAGAGAGAGAGAGCTGGCAGAGAGGGGACAGCTACTGATCCAAGCCTCAGAAATACCCCTATTCTGGGAGGATAGCTTCAGGGGTGGCTGAAGCCTTCAGAAGGCTGTTCGGAGGAACAAGGACCTTTCCAGGGGGCGGGGTCATTTTGCTGCAGCCAGGACACAAACAGGCATTCCCCCGCGGGGCGGGGGCTGGCACCAACTCCTGGAGCTGCGCTCCCCCGAGCTCCTGCTCGAAATGACCCCTTGAAAGTCTGCCCTTGCGACAAGACCTTGTCCGTCCGTCTTTAAAGTGCCACGTGCTTTCTACTTAGTCGCCGGGGCTTCCCGTACAGCAGGTGGCAGCACCGCCTCGGCTTGCGGTCCTTTCCCTCTTCCGGCTGCCGCCGCCGCCGCCGCCCCTCGTCTTCCCCGGACTCCGTGCGGGCCCTCCGCGTGCGCGCAGCCGGGATGTCGCTGCTGCAGGGGTGGGCGCCGGTGCTGTTCTCCTGGGGCTGCTGCTGCTGCTGGTGGGCCTCCTTGGCGCGGGCCTCCGAGGACATCGTGGTGGGCTGCGGCGGCTTCGTCAAATCCGACGTGGAGATCAACTATTCCCTGATCGAGGTGAGTGCCGGAGCTTGCGACGGAGGCCGGCAAGGAAGACCTGCCAGCGCGCCCCCCCCCCCCCCCCCCCCGGCTCCGCTGATTTCGGCAGCTGTGCCTTGCAAGAGAAGCTGAAAGGGGTTTCGCGGCCAGGCACGTTGGGGAAGGAAATGAAACTGATCACCTGCTGATTTTTGCACATCAGGCTGGGGTTAAGAGACAGGAGTAGGCCAAGCGGGCGTGCTGCGCGGGGTATCAGTTGGCAACCTTACAAGCAGGGAGGGGGAACGTATTGGGCAGGTTCTGGGATTAAAGAACACAGTGCCTGTTCCGTTTCAAATCCTCCCCGTTTTTCCCCAAGAGGCTTTGGCAGGGCGTACGAAGATCAACCAGCTCTTCCTATTCACCTTGCATGGTTGTTGTGTTGCAAATCTTTACTATTTATAAATTTTCAGAGTCTTGTGAAATATTTTCTGTGGAGCAATATGTCCCTGGGCCCAGCCTGAAACAGAAGCATTACACTGTTGTCAGCCACTTTGGGGAGAAAAGTGGAACATAAATACATAAAATAAACATTTCCGCCTCCTCCAAAGCCCAGAGTCACATAAGATACCCACCACACCTCTTCCTGAGTCTTCTGTGGCTGTGGGGGAAAGGTCTCTTGTGTTGCACTGGGCAATGGAACAGGCAAAAACACTGTAGTAGGTAGTGTCCGATTAGGATCTGAGAGACCTACAAGCAAATCTCCACTCTGCCATGCCATGGAAATTAAGTGGGTGACCTTGGGCCAGTTGTTGTCTTGCAGCCTTGCAGGATTAAAGTTAAAATGGATGATTTGATTTATTGGATTTGTATCCCGCTCTCCCCTGTATCCAGGCTGAGAGTGAGTAACATCATTGGTAAAATCATTTAACAATTCAGTATTGATGTTTCTAATGTAGAATACAATTAAACATCTAAAACATATGTAATAAACAACATAATACTGTAAACCAGCAACATAATTAAAAGATGGCATAAAAACTCAGGGGGAGTGTTGTATAATCTGATCTGAAAAGAGAGGGGAGAAGAAGGGGAGAGAGGAGGCGTCCAATAGGAGATGGAACTGTCCTCAACCGTAGGCCAGGCAGAATCTGGTGCCAGTGCAGCTGGTAGAGCACTGGTTGAATATGTGCTCTGAAGAGCATTTCTGTAAGTACCCTCACAGCTTCATTCTGGACTAGCTGCAATTTCTGGGTCAGTCTCAAGGGTAGCCCTGTGTAGAGCTAGTTACATTAATCCAATCTGGAGGTGACCACTATAAGGATCGCTGTGGCCAGGTCAGAGGGAGACAGGAAGGGAACCAACTGTTTAACCTAATGCAATTGGTAAAACACCAGTTTGATTATATTTGTGGCCTCCATTGACAAGGAGGCATCCAGGATCACACCCAGGCTCCTGACAGTCGATCCAGATATTAACGGTACACCATCAAGAGCCAGGAGTTGGCATCCTAATCCCGCATCTCCCCAGCCCAGCTACAGGACCTCTGTCTTTGATGGATTTAGTTTCAGCTGGCTCTGTTTTAACCAACCAACCACGGCCTCCAGACCCCTGTCCAAAATCTCTGGGGCAGCCACTCATCAGCGGATACATCAGGGTATCATCAGCATACTGGTGACACCCCAGCCCAAAACTCCATGCCAACTGGGCGAGGGGGCACATAAAGATGGGGAGAGTATTGCCCCCTGTGGGTCACCACACACCAGAAGGTATTGTGGTAAGACCCCTTCCCCTAGCGCCACCCTTTGTTACCGATCTTGAAGGAAAGAGACAAACCACTGCAAGGCTGTCCCTCGAATCCCCACAGGAGAGAAGAACAATGTTTGAAGCTGCTTTGGGCCCTCAAATGGGAGGAAAATGTGGTATTAAAACTACATAAGTGTTGGAACAGAATGTGTAATGTGCTGGTTTTCTGCAGCTACGTTAAAAGATGCTCTTCCATTTCTGTAGTGGAAGCGGGTATTTCCTGCTTTTGAAAGTTATGCAGTAGGTGACTTCATACTTGGTCAGTGCAACAATATTTTCACTTACATGGTTTTGTTTTGCTTTGCAGATTAAATTGTATACAAAGCATGGGACCCTGAAATACCAAACTGACTGTGCTCCCAATAATGGTTACTTCATGATTCCTTTGTATGACAAGGTAAGCAAACCTGTGATATTGCACCAAAGACAGAAATGCATCTCTAATTATATCTTGATTTTGTAACTAACTGCAAAACCTGAATGCAACATATATCAAGTCTCCAATACTGAATAACCACGATATATCCAGTTAAATGCACAGTTTGGTTTGTTTCTGTTTACTAGCCCGTGACGGTAACGTGGCTTAAAAGAGAATCAACTTTTATGAAGCTTTGTGTTATGCAGGCAACAGTTAGCTACCTCTCCTCTCTTTAATAAAATAGTAGTGGCTAAAACTACCTTTTGCCACCTGGCTAGCTCTAAGTAGAGTTAAGGGTCTGCTGATAGTGTTGCAGGCCTAAGTCCAAAAAAATTATATCCTTGAGTTTATGAAAGCATGTTTGGACTTTGAATAGTAAAGAGCATAGTTTACCTCACCAGAAATACTGTCTGCAAATTATAAATGTGCCCAAAAGATGGGGGGAAGTATTTCTAAATTATTGTGAAAAGGTATGGGTCTGCCAATTTATGATGTTTTCCATTGAATAATGAAATATATGTTTCATGAAGTGTTCATTCAGGAGTGTGTGCAAAATGAAAGGGTTGGGGGGAGGAAAGCAAACTTTAATTTTGTCATTCAAAGAGAAGATTGAATATTTCTGTTTTCTGGAAAGAGATCTTGTATTTTTGTTTTTCTGTTAAAGCATTTAGTTATTTTTGGGGATCGTTATAGGACTACTAAATATACAGATGTCCCAGTAGCTTTATAGTCTGGCATAGGTTTTTAAAGTGAATTACTGTATTCCACATTTATTTATTTATTATTCAGATTTATATTCCACCCTCCCCGCAAATGGGCTCAGGGTGGATCACGGCATAATATCAAAATATATCAAAATTTCCAATGTATAAAGTATAAATGTAGACAATTAAGACAACTTAAAACAACATAAATTAAAACTGCACCATATATCCTCATGCAGAGGTTTCCAGCTGGTGCCATTGGTTTCTTGAACTTCTTCTTAACCTGGGCCACATGAGATGGTACGATGAGCTTAGAGTCATAGAATTGGAAGGGACCTCCAGAGTCATCTAGTCCAACCCCCTGCACAATGTAGGAAATTCACAAATACCTCCCTCCTCCATCTCCCAGTGACTACTGTTCCACACCCAGAAGATGACAAAAAACCTCCAGGATCCCCAGCCAAACTGGCCTGGAGAAAAATTGCTGCCTGACCCCAAAATGGTGATCAGCATTTTCCTGGGCATGTAAGAAAGGGCCACAAGAACCAAGCACTGAGGCAACCCTTCCTGCCCTCCCTCTCATGATCTGCCTAAGTCCACAGAATTGACATTGCTGTCAGATGATATTCTAGCCTCTGCTTGAAAACCTCCAAAGGAGAGCCCACCTCCTCCCGAGGAAGCCTGTTCCACTGAGGAACCGCTCTGTCAGGAAATTCTTTCTAATGTTTAACCGAAAAGTTTGCCTAGTGTCTTCAGCCTGTCTGCTCCTTAAATTAGTTGACAGAAAGTGCTAAAAAGAATTCCAAAAAGAATTACCCTGAAATGTTCAAGATGCATAATCAGCTAAAAAGTATCAGTGGCTGATTTTCTGTTAAAAAGAAAACAATTGGATTTTTTGGGTATTGTGACACGTTTAATGTTTTCTCTCTCTTTTTTAGGGGGATTTTGTCCTTAAAATTGAACCTCCCCTAGGGTGGAGCTTTGGTATGTATCTGTTTATAGAAATAACTTTCTGTACTGCTTTATATTAGGGATTCTCATCCTTTGTTCTGGCAGTTTCTCCCCTACCCCAACCATTTACCCAAAGAATGAATTTCTATTATGGAAAAGCTGCAGAAGGCCATAGAGGATGTTTAAAACTTCCATCCTTCCACCGATGGTCTCCTAACCTCTGTTGTTATTGCTGCCCATATTTCTTTTTCCAGGTTTAATCATGGGAAGGAGGTGTCAGTTTTGATAAATAAAGCTATGCAAGGTGAAGTCCCCTGTGGGGAGAGGGCACAGGGTATAAACAAACAAAATAAGTTCAGGTGGGTAGCCGTATTGGTCTGAAGCAGCAGAACAAAATTTGAGTCCAGTGGCACTGTTAAGACCAACAAAGTTTTATTCAAGGTGTGAGCTTTCAAATGCATGCACTTCAATCGCCCCACTTCAAAGAAGTAGATGATGTAAGGTTGCCTCCATGCTTGAGAGGAGACGGATGGAGTGTGGTCATGTGGCCGGTATGATTAAATGCCAAGGCACACAGAACACTGTTGCCTTCCCACCAAAGCGGTACCTATTTATCTACTTGCAATTTCTTGCTTTCAAACTGCTAGGTTGGCAGGAGCTGGGGCCAGAGGCGGGAGCTCACTCTGTCATGCAGCACTCGGGTCTCAAACTGCCGAGCTACCAACCTTCCAGTCTGCAGCTCAGCGTCTTAACCTCTGAGCCACCACAGATACATTAAGGATATGTCTGCCCAATCAATATTTATTTGACATATTTATTCCCTTCACTTTGTTTTCCCCAGAATTAAACCCAAACAAATGGTACCCATATAATTTAAGCTTGTTATTCCTGTTTGGCCTTTGAGTCTGTTAAACACCTTTATTATGCTGAATGCTAATTTACTGCTCACCCTCTACCTATATGTATGGACTGGTAATTTCCATTTAATTGTATCTCAAGAAGTGTGCGTGTGCATGAAAGCTTATGCCTTGAATAAGACTTTGTTGGTCTTAAAAGTACTACTGGATTCAAACAAAATAAGGGATAAGTCCCATCTCCTGTCATCACATGACCCTACTCTAAGTTGAGATCACACATGTTTATAGTTTACTTTTAAACACCACTGGGAAGATCCAGTTGCAGATCTTCGGGAACTTTGTTTTTTACACTTTTTTATTTAGTGAGTTTCTAAGCTGCCTTTCCTGTAAGAAAGTTCCAGACTCCACAATTGATAACAATCAAGGTTGGGAAACAAAAGGAGTCCAGTGATCAGATTTCTCTGTAGCAAATGCATTAGGTTTGTGGAAGAATGGGCACCCATTGAAACTCTTCCTATCATAAAATTTAAGTAATTGGGTTTTGTGCAGCTAGTCATGAAATAGGCTTTTAAGTATTCAGGTAAACATTTATAGTTTGAAATAGGGCTGCAACATTTAACTCCCTCGTTCACATTTATCAGTTAACAACAATAACAACAACAAATACCTTTTATTGGCATAAAATATTAAAAGCAGTTCCCATTAAGATAAAACAGTCCCAAAATTTGTAAAAAAAATAGTTAACCCTAAAACCATTACAGAGGTGTATCAGAGGAATCTTTAAATTCTAAAAACCTTAAAATTAAATTTTACAGTTTTATTAAACTCAAAATGATCAGGAAGATTCTTCCGTTTTATAAGACCATGAAGAAACTTAGTAGTCAATTCAATAATCTCTGGATCTAAAGAAGTAAAGAGGTAATGTAGCTTAATTCCATTCGGTTGTCCTGCTACCTTACTAAGGGGAACTTCTAGAAATTTTGCTCGAATATCATTTAGCAAATTAAAATGTAGGAGTGCATGCTCAACCATTTCTAAATCTTTCTTATTGCATCTGCAGTACCTAAGTGCATAAGGAATTTTCTTATACCTCCCCTCAAGAATAGCAGATGGGAGAACATTGAACCGAGCCAGCAGATAAACTCTGCATAATTGCGGTGAAGTCAGACAGAAAAAATATTGTGGCAGGGCGCCAGAGAGTGGATAAGCCCATCTTACTAAGGAGCACCTACCAGAGGCAAGAGCTCTGAGCTCTTGTAGTTCTATATCAATAAGTCTCTGCTTAAGCAGAGTGAAAACCTCAGGCTCTGATAAGGTGACAAAATCATTCAAATTAAAACCGATGGAATTAATTTTCTTTTCAATAGCCAAGAGCCAGGCAGAGGGGTGAGAATCTTCCAGCATATAGGCAATAAGGCTATTGTGATTGCATCTAAAATGCAGACGCAGCCAGAATCTAAAGGTAAAGATCCACGCCTTTGTCTCCAACCTTCTCTGATTAAGCTCCATGCACATGGCAGCATAGGAGATGCATGACGGCAACCCCAGAATTTTCCTCAAGAAATTGGATTGAAGTTGTTCAACTGCTTTATTAAAAGCTATAATCCAAATAGGGATGCCATAGAGGAGCTTTGCAATAGTTTGATGTACAAACACTTTTATAGCTGCTGGCACGTACTGATTACCCTTAGTGTAATAAAACCGCGTAAGTGCAAGCACACAACAGTTTGCAGCTTTAATTGCCTCTGTTCTGTGTGTTACCCAGCTAAATTTGTGATGAAAGTTCACCCCCAGATATTTAAAGCTCTTGACCTGTACAGTTGTTTTACCCCTTATACTCCAATTCTTAGGTTTCCAGGATCCCCCGAAAACCATAACTTTGGATTTTTCGAAATTCACTGAGAGACCATTTTGATCGCAATAGTCTAGGAAACACGCCAGCAATTTTTTCATCCCTACTTCAGAGCGGGAGAGAATGACAGCATCATCAGCATATAAAAGCAAGGGGACAGCTCGTCCACTCAAAAAAGGACAGTGACTATAGCCCACAGATTCTTCCAAACAACCAGACAAATCATTAAGAAACAGATTAAAAAGAAGTGGAGCTAGGATACAACCCTGTTTAACCCCAATATTACTAATAATTTTTGGGGTTAGGGTACCTTCTCTAGAACCCCTAATTTGACAAGTTGTACCAGTATAGAGATTCCTAATCAAGAATAACAGTCTTAGATCCATCCCCAATTCCAACAGTTTCCTCCATAACAGTTCCCTGGACACAGTCAAAAGCACCCTTCAAATCGAGGAAGGTAGCAAAAAGCTTGCTTCCCTTCCCTTTACGGTATTTATTCACTAGGTGGCTTAGGACTATACAATGGTCTAAGGTGGACTTCCCCTGACAGAAACCAGCTTGTTCAATTCCTAATATTCGATGCTCAGTGACTCATGCGTTAAGCTTAGTTTCCAAGTGTCTTGCATAGAGTTTCCCAATCGTAGAAAGAAGGCTAATCGGTCTATAGTTACTAGGCAGCTCCAAGTTATCTTTTTTAAAAATTGGCACTACTACAGCATTCATCCAAGCTTCAGGTATTTCTCCAGACCTATCTATAGCTGTAAAAAGAGCCGCCAAACAGGGAGCCCACATTTATCAGTTTTTAATACAGGTCTTTTTAAAGGAACAGCTGTCGTCTTAGAAGAAGCATGCTCTCTGCCCCATCTTTGTTTCACAGGAGGGGATGACTCTTTTACCTAAAAGAAAACATGCTTGTTCTATAATCAATGTATCTTTTTCAATTTCTAAACTATTGTGCAAATATATGCAGATTTAATTATTTAAATGCCTTTAAGTGCTAAGCACAGTTCTAGTGTTTGGAGGGTGAACTTTTCCAGCAGATCTCACTGTGAGTTTGCTGTTCCTGTATGTTCTAAATGTTTTTGAATTGGCAATTGTGTATTATAATCTGTTTTGATTTTGCGGATTTATACCTTTGCAGTTTGGCTGCTGTGTTGTTTGCCACCTATAATCAAAGGAGATATGGCAGGATAGAAATCTGTAATAGAAGGATCTGTCTTTGGTGTGAGACTTCTGAATCGAATCAATAAGCCAGACCTTTGGTGAAGCAAAGAGTTCTTTTGTTCTTAATGATGGTTCAGGTACTTCATGTTTGTTAGAGATACTTGGTTACAGGCAACAGAGATTAATATACCCAACACAGTCAGGTAAGAACAGGCAAAGGGCCAATCAGAACAAATACAAAAAAGCGCGAAAACCCCCCAACCGTTGGTTCTCACAGAAAAGGCGCAAAAGCACTTAAAATTCCCCCCATGCCCCTCGGTGACCCCTACTTGCGATTCACAGGCCAGGCACCTGGCTAGAAACGGTTCAACAGTTCTCCAAGGTTACAAAAGCAAGATAAAACATTCTAGGCTCCAGAGGAAAAACAGGGAGGTGACGAGTAGAGATAGCAGGATTGTTTATGTGATGCGATGGAATGCGGCAAGCCACCCTCCCGGGAAGGAAAAAGATACATTAAGCAGAGCATGCAATAAACCCCAAGGCTAGTCGTAAATTACAGATAGAGACCCCAAGCCTGAACAATTAATGGCAGAGATCCTGACATTTGGCAGGTATCACTTCAAAAAATAAAGCTAGGCACCTCAAAATTGGGCACTGGCTTCAAGGGTGATCATGGGAGTTTCAGTGCCAGAAAAGAAGAAAAAAGGAACAGCTGGCGCACATCTCCAGAACCACCACCTATTCCCCGCTATGTTCTGTGGAAGCTAAGTTTGACTGTGCCAGACATAACTCAGCTGAAAATAAAGCTTGGAGGCTCAGCAATTGGCCACTATTTTCACAATGATAACAGGAGTTGCAGTGTCAGATATTAAGGGAATCAGAACACCCTTGCCCAGGTTATTGCGACAGACGACCAGTGATGGGCCATGTCCCCTACCGTCTTTGGAGGTTTTTAAACAGAGGCTAGATGGCCATCTGACCGCAATGCTGATTGTGTGAACTGAGGCAGATCATGAGAGGGCGGGCAGGAAGGGTTGCCTCAGTGCTTAGTTCTTGTGGCCCTTTCTTACATGCCCAGGGAAATGCTGGTTGCCACTTTGGAGTCAGGAAGCAATCCTGGAGGGTTTTTTGTCATCTTCTGGGTGTGGAACAGCAGTCACTGCGGGTGTGTAGCGGGAGGTATTTGTGAGTTCCCTGCATTGTGCAGGGGGTTGGACTAGAGGTCCCTTCCAACTCTGATTCTGTGATTCCTCTGGTACTGCTGCATCCCTTTAAGTAGGAGACAGAACCACTTGTTCACTGTTTAAGTGACTGTTAAATATCACAAATGCAGTGTACAATGCAATTGGGAAGTGGAGCCCTAGTTTAAATATTATCATATTAATGTCTAAATGGTAATGGCTGTAACAAGTTTGTTTCTTTCCAGCTTCCATAGCAAATACCCATAAGTGCCCCAAGGAATGGCTTCTTTTTAGTGCAATCCTGTGTTGAGTTACTCTGATCTCAAAAGTCAAGGGGTTTCGACTTACAAAATGACTGCTTTGGTTCACAGTTCAGGCCTGCGAAATGTAAAGCTGTCTCTTAGAAGCTGCTGCAAGGTTAGCAAATGATGCTGCTGCATGTTCCTAATTTTTTTTTTCATTTCCTCTCTGTTTTTTTCTTCCAGAGCCAACTAGTGTGGACATCCATGTGGATGGTGTCAATGACATTTGCACTAAAGGAGGTGACATTAATTTTGTTTTTACAGGCTTCTCTGTGAATGGGAAGGTGAGGCCTCTTTTCTTCATTTTGCTGCTGCTTGTCTGATCGGTGGCGGTGATGCAGAAGTAGGGAGTTTTGCCTACATATTACTGGAAGCTGAAATAGTGCTGCATTAACTTTGGCAGGTTCTCAGCAAAGGTCAGGACCTGGGCCCTGCTGGTGTCCTGGTTGCACTGAAAAATGCTGGTTCAGAGGTGACCATTCAAGCAACAGTGACTCAGCCAGGAGGAAAGTGAGTATAAATGGTTTGATCTGGGTAACAAGTCTGAAATAAATTGTTCATCTGTAGCTGTATTTTATTGGTTGGTGCAGTGCTCATCAGCATTTCTAGACATAGGAGCCACTGAGCTGCAAGCATGCGTCTGGAAGTCATGTGACATTGGAGAGATGTTGCCCAAAGAGTTGGATGTAGGGAATGACATCAGTGATGTCAAGCCCAGGACTGTGAATAGCACTCCAAGAGAATCAGGAACATAAGCCAAACTCTGAGAGTGAGGAGCAAGCCAGGGGTCAGAGCCACAGAGGAAATGTCTCCATCAATAAGTGATATTGCCTCACTGTCATGCCGTTTTTCTCAGCATGCATGTCAAGAGAGGTTGGAGTTCTTGCTCTTTGCGCAGCAAGCCTTCCAAATGGCAGTAAAAAAAATGGCAATGCTGTAGAGGGGTTCTGCTACCCTGGGGCTGAAGACCATTGTGCTAGATTGCAGAGCTGCAATTGCATGTAAGTAGATTGTCAAGAAAAAATATGGCGGGAATGCTTAGTAATGGCCAGTCAATGTCTGAATCTCTTTTCCCTTCTTCAGGTTCACCTTTTTCAGAGTGCTTCCTGGAGAATATGAGATCTTTGCTTCTCATCCAACCTGGACACTGAAAGAAGTGAGAGCTGGTGCACGTAGAACTATAAAGGAGATGCTCCCCCAGCATCACCATCAGTGCTGTAAAGTGGAAGCAATGATGCCAGTGTCCGGGCATCAGAAGGCGCTTTCTGGTTTTTGTGAGCTCTAAGCGAGGCACATTTATTTATTTATTTATTTATTTATTGTTCTCGTTTTTGTGAGCTCTAAGCGAGGCACATTTATTTATGTATGTATGTATGTATGTATGTATGTATGTATTGTTCTCATTTTTATCCTCCCTTCCCAGCGGCTTTCAACATACAATACCATTGAGATGGTTTATAAATTAAAATATAAAAACAACATCAGAGGTTTTTTTTGTGATACCATGTAAAGCTTGGTAACTAGAACAGCCCTCCTGGACATGACACAGTTTCATCTAGTCCAGCATCCTGTTCACTACCAGTTTAGGCAGCCCACTGGCAGGACATGAAAGCCTTCCATTGTTAATTTGTGTCCCCAGCACTTGGTATTCAGTGGTATACTTGCTTTGCACATGGCACTTTCTCTGAACCACAGTGGCTAACTGTGACTAGAACCTCCTCTTCATGATTTTATTTAATTCCCTTTTAATGTCATCTAAACTGCTATCTCTGCTTCTTGAGGCAGTGAATTCTACTGGCTTCACAATTGTTAAGAAGTACTTTGTTTTCGTCCTGAATCTACAATCACTGGATTGCTCCAACTTCTAAGAAAGAAGACAAATTTACTAAGTCTCTTAACTTCTTTCATATCATGCCATCTATTGTTGTTTTTTCCCAAAAGACACACATGCTCTAGTCTTTCACCACAGGACCATATTTACTCTTAAGAATCTATTCTCCAACAGTGGAGGAAGGTATCCTTAGGATGGGTGGTCTTGAGCTTTTCAACCATATCGAGCCCAATATTGAAGGTTGTTTCCTACTTATATCTTTATAACTGTACTTCATGGCTTGAAAAAGGTGGGTTTGTGCATGTTCTCTGCATGCGTGTGCACACACCATCTCCCTTTTGCAGGAATAATTCACCCTATGATCTTATCAGTAAACAATCAGTTTAGAATAACAGTAAGTAACTGTTTAGAATAATCATGTGTGCTGGAGACTGATACAAATAATTGCTGCCTGGTTATATTTTCAAAGGGAGAACTTCCGTTGCTTCTTTTCCCTTGTGGCCTTTGGTGCAACTTGATCACTTTTCACCAGGCATGGTTTCTTTTTCTTCCTCCCCTCCTTTTGTTTAGCCTTCAGACAGATATGCTTTTGTTTAGCATTCAGACAGATGGTTCCAGTGTATGGCAAAGCTCACTCGCCACTTAATGGCATTTCACTTTGTCTCATCAAATAATATGATTACTTTTGGATTTTCCTGTTTTTGTGTGTATTTGGCTGTTGTTTGCTATGCCTGTTGATACACACACACACACACACACACACACAACCCTGAAAGGGTGTCGCAGTTGGGTTTGATCACACTGCCCTTGTTTCTCTGCTTCAGGCAAACACAACTGTGCGAGTGACCAATTCCAACGCTTATGCATCTGGCCCTCTCATTGTAGCTGGTTACAATGTTTCGGGGTCAGTCCGAAGTGATGGAGAACCCATGAAAGGCGTCATGTTTCTTCTTTTCTCCTCTTCAGTACCCAAAGAGGTAGGTAGGATATTTTCCAAAAGGATTTTATTCCTCATGCAGATGGGAGCAGGTTCAGCTAATCAGTCTGCCTTTCTTTTTCTCATGTAAGTTCTTAGATATTTAACTTCATTTGTAGACAAGCAGGTGATCAAATTAACTTAAAATTAAGGACATGTTTTAATATATGCAGTAGCTTCACTGGCTGCCAGAATGTTTCCAGGCCTAACGCAAGGTGTAGGTTTTGACCTTTAAAGCCCTAAATCGGTGAACTGGGTCTAGAGTATCTTGGGAAAATATCTTCTCCTCATATAACATCATCTCCTGCCTTTCTTTTAGATCTGCCATTGAGAATCTGCTGCAGGCATCATCTTTTGTTTGTATTGTGTGTGTGTGTATATATATAAAATTTATAAAAGTAATTTTATCTATATGTATTATTTATAAAAGTAATTCTGGGGCAGTTTCAATAATATTCAATACAATACATTATAAAGTTGCATACCAAAAAATAAAAAAAAACTCATTTAAAAATAAAATAAAAGCAACTACATTTAATTAAATGAGCAGCAGATAAAAATCAATATAACATTTCTAAAATCAGTAAATCCTTCTGCTAGGATTAGGGCCTTTTCAATAGCTGCCCCTGTCCTGAGGACCTCACTTCCTCTGGAGGATTGGCTCCTTCACTTGCCCTTTTTAGGAAACTGACAAAATCATTCTTGTTCGCTGCTAAGCCTTTCAGAGGTAGGGCTTTTTGTTTATTGATTTCAGATACAGAGGCCGAGGACAGACTAGTAGAATAAGGCGGGGGGAATTGCCCCCGCTGCGCGGCATTCGCACGGCGCCGGAAGGAAGCCGCCCACAGCGTTCAAACTGCGGGCGACTTCCTATGGCGGCGTGCGAACGCCATGCGGCTCCCTCTCCTGGCGCGTGTTCACACCCGCCAGAGGCGGGTAAAACACGCGCCGCAACAGCCGGGACACAACTTTAAGTGGTGCCTGGCTGCTGCAGGAGGAGCACGGCGCCGGACGCAATGCGTCCGGGCCGCCTCCTGGGGCAGATGCGGCAGTCTGAACAGCCACTCTGCCTCCACTTTTCTCTCTACTTCTGTTACTTATTTTTAACTGATTCTATTTTGCATTTTGTTAAAAGATACATACTACTTTGACAATCAGTGCTGAAAGGCACAACCCACATTAAGTAAATGGATATAAATATTGCTGTGCAGATTTTTAAGAAAATCAGTGGAGTAGCCAGCTTGTGTGAGCCAGAAATGGATTTTGCAAATTCTCTGCTGCTCTCTGGCTCTGATCTGTGATTGGATCTGCTGGCTGATCAGTTACCTTGCTTGTGCTAGTGGGATGGCACTTATGCATGTCTGCCTTATTTTATACAGGACATCATGGGATGCAAAACCTCTCCAGTGGATGGCTTCCCACTAAGGGAGGACTCTCTCACCTATCTGTGCTATGTCATTTCCAAAGAAGATGGCTCATTCACCTTTCTGTCTTTGCCCAGTGGGAAATACACTGTGGTAAGTATCAGGAGAAATGCTTTCTTTCCTCTTTGAGACTTTCCTCTTCAAAGTGGAGTATTCAGGGTGGTGTGACTTCATGGTGGGTAATACTGAAAAGGCAACTTTAATTTAATAGATACAAAATGTGAAATGACTGTGTTTTATATTGTCAAAGGCTTTCATGGCCGGAGTTCATTAGTTGTTGTAGATTTTCCAAGCTGTATGGTCATGGTCTTGGCATTGTAGTACCTGATGTTTTGCCGGCAGTTGTGACTGGTATCCTCAGAGGTATAACACAGACAGATAAGAGTACTCTGTGTCGATCTGAGAAGAAAAATGGTAGGCAGGTAACCCTGTGCCTATAACCTACAGCCTGTGCTCACTGCATACATAATTCGATCTACTGAACTGGTGTGAGATTGCCATCATGACTGCCACCTAAGTAATATTATTTAATCTTGAAGCCTCTGCTCTTGCACTTTATTAATGTTCCAGCACTTTAAGATAACTAATATTTAACTGTTATGGCACTTTTATGAATGGTTTTAAATGTATTTATATATGTATATTTTTATGTAAGCTGCCCTGAGCCTGCCTTGGCGGGGAAGGCAGAATATAAATTGAACGAATAAAATAAATATCTACTCAGGAAGGTGGGGTAGGGCTGGGTCATTATATTGTAGGAGTTTCCCAAGCTGTGACATGCTAATGGAGTTTTCCTGAGGAGGTTCTTTTGCATATGGATTGGCTGTTGAAATTCTAATCTTATCTGTAGTGCTGTTGTAAGATGTAGAACATTTTGTGTTTTTCAGGACTAGAAACCATGCCCTATTTATTTTTAAACTCTCATCTTTCCTGTTGAAATTATGTTTATGCTGATGAATTTCAGGGGATTCCCTTGTAATCTGACATGGTAATTGGATGCGTTGTCCAGTATTTCAGTGTCTTAGAATAAGATACTGTGTCCTGTTTGAGTTAGGCTATGTTCAGTCACTGCTGATTTTTTAGGCAGGCCAAGTCTGCAGTGTTTTTCACATTCTTTTATTCTTGTCTGGATGCTATGTTGTGTGGTCCCGATGTAAACCTGTCCACAACTGCAGGGTATGCGGTATACTCCTGCAGAATTTATTTATTTTATTTTTCGCACTTCTACCCCACCCTCCCTGCAAGCGGGCTCAGTGAGGGGGGTCTCTTATTTCTTTTGCCGTTCATAGCGTCTGTTGTATTTTTCTGGTGGGTCTGAATACTGTTTTAGGTTGTGTTTTTTTCATAAGTTTTCCCATCTGATCAGTGATTCCTTTGATATATGGCAAAAACACTTTTCCTGTGGGAGACTGTTTTTCCTCAGTTGTTTGTTTTACCTTTGGTTTAATCGCTACTCTGATTTCATTCACAAAATGCTCTACATCTTACAACAGCACTACAGATAAGATTAGAATGTCAACAGCCAATCCATATGCAAAAGAACCTCCTCAGGAAAGCTCCTCCATTAGCATGTCATAGCCTGGGAAACTCCTACAAGATAATGACTCATCCCTACCCCACCTTCCTGAGTAGATATAAATTACCTGCCTACCATTTTTCTTCTCACATTGACACAGAGACTACTCCATCTTTCTGTGTTATACCTTTTAGGATGCCAGTCACAGCTGCTGGCAAAACATCAGGTACTACAGTGCCAAGACCACGACCATAGGACCCAGAAAATCTACAAGTAATGACTGTTTTTTGTTTTCTTTGTCTTGTTAAGGAAGTTGTGATTGCTTAATGAATGGGTAATGGTAGGCAAAAGAGAGAACACATGAGGTGGTTTTATACTCTTGTTAGACCATTGGTCTATTGAGATCAGTTTTGTCTCCTCTGCCTGCCAGTGGCTCTCCAGGATCTCAGACAGGAGTCTTTCATATCATCTACTGACCAAGCTTTTTATAATTGGAGGTATTGGGGCTCGAACCTGGGACTTTCTGCACACAAAGCAGTTGCTCTACCACTGAGTCTCCCCCGCCCCCAGTGATGACATGTGGGATTATCAGGGTTTTTTTTAAAAGAAAGAAAGAAAAGAAAACAATGCAAGACATTGGTCTCTGTATCAATCTTATCTCTGGCCCTTAAGGGACTTTTCTCATTTAAGCTTCATGAAATGGATGAACTGTCAGTGCTGAGATCTGTGCTTCTTGAAACTGCTTTGTAGTCTTCTGGAAGATTTTGGTGTCTCTTTTGGTGAGTTGTTTTAAAATCTGTCCTTTAAAAAACATTCTTTCAGGTACCGTTTTACAGGGGAGAGAGAATTACATTTGATGTTGCACCATCCAGGCTGGATTTCACTGTAGAGCATGACAGTTTGAAAATTGAGGTGAGTTTTTTGTTTTTGTTTTCAAACCATATTCTGTATGTTGGATAAAGAAAAAAAAAAGATTTCTGTTCAGGTGTCTTGGTTGTGATCTGTTGGAACTGGGAAAATGCTGAACTGAAGACATGAAACCCCTTCCAAAAAGGAAAGGAAACAGGCAAATGCACTGTGACAGGTTCTGACTCTTAGGCTTGTCTTTTTCTTCCAGCCCATTTTCCACGTCATGGGCTTCTCAGTGACAGGCAGAGTTTTGAATAGCCCTGAAGGTGAAGGAGTTGGCGATGTTGTTGTGACACTGGATAGCCAGATAAAAGGTACTTGGCCATCAGTTTTGGTGTTCTGTTTGCCTGAGAAGAAGGAGGGCTTAGAAGTGGTTTGATCAAAATCTGTCACATTTTTATCCCTCCCTTCCTCCAAGGAGCTCAGAGCAGCATACATGGCTCTCCCCTTCTCTGTTTTATCCTTACAACGGTGCTGTGCAATAGGTTAGGCTGTGAGAGAGTGTCTGGTCAAGGTAACCTAGTGAGCTTAACTGAGTAAGGGTGAAATGTCTGAAGAGCCTTGAGCTGGGTTTTTAATAACTTTTATGTTGCTTTATGTTTTTATTATGTTTTATTTTATAGCTGCCTTGGACAGGTTGTCTGGAGAGGCATCATAGATATTTTCCAAATAAATAAATAATATACTGTAAGCATCTGTATATTACAGTTTCTTATGCCTGTTTTGTATCTTTTAAGCCAGTGATGCAGGATGTATTCATTGTTCTTTCTTTTTAAAAAATCTTTGTTAAAGTTGCCACAAAGTCTGATGGTTCTTTTCGCCTTGAAAACATAACAACTGGCACCTACACCATTCAAGCTCAGAAAGAGCATCTCTTCTTTGATACTCTCACGGTGAAGATTGCCCCCAACACTCCCCAGCTGGCTGACATCATAGTCACAGAGTGAGTGTAATTTGAGAAGGCTTGACCCTACAGAAATAGACCCAGTTAAAGGGCAGAGCCAAGAATTTTTAGGAATATAAAGTTAAGACTTTGGGACCCAACCTTTGCATGTGTGGGGATACTACAGGGGGCCAAGGGATGGGATAATTGGACATGGGGATTCAGGTGAATGAGGCGAAGGGCTCCATAAAGGATTTCAGCCAAAGGGTCAGCTTTTATTGACTGCACAGTGGATGAAGCTGGTATCCTCACCAGGACAGCACTGGAATGTTCAGCCACCAAAAGGCCTTTTGGGTCCCTCTGAATCTGCTTACACCATCTGGATCTAACCCATGCATCATGTGAAAACAAGTTATATGACTCACATAGCTCCATGGGTGCCCTTAGTGGTTCTGCAGGTATGACTGTATAAAACTCTCCTATCCATTTTCAATAGGTTTAGTGTCTGTGGACAGATATCAGTAACACGTTTTCCTGACTCAATCAAGCAGATTAATAAATACAAGGTGACTATGTTGCCCCAAGACAAGGACAAAGCCTCGATGGTTACTACAGAAACTGACACTCACGGAGCATTTTGCTTTAGGGCAAAATCAGGCGCATACATTGTTCAGGTAGGAATAACTTCATGTTCATCTGTTTGCTCACCAAAGCAATCAAACCTGGCTTCTCTGGGTTATATATGTTGCTATTTTTTAGTTTCTTAGAAAGCATAGAAGGAGGGATTATGACTTAGTCTTGAAACATACATTCTGCTTGCAAAAGGTCTTCAGGTACTTATCTCCACTTAAAAAATCTTGGAAGACTGTTCTGTGACTGAGTTCCTGAAGAACTGCAGCCAACTAAGTGGAGCAGTGGTCTGCCATGGACATTCTCTCTCCTTCAGTTTTCTTCTTTTTTTAAAGCAAAGATGGCATCACTTAAATTACCTTTCTTAGGACATAGCTTGCTTTGTGCATCCTGACTCACTAACTGAGGACCATTAGGGTAGAATATTCCATCCCTTTGACCTGCCACTAAAACAATGTGTAAAATAAGTAAACAGTATTTGCCAGCAGATGTAAATTTCAGTGTTGCCTTGCCCAGTCCTTATCCAGAACATTTAGGCCCCTGGAATATTTCTAGTGATTTCTTGGGAGATGTTTGAGAGCAAAACTAATTTAAGTGGAGGTTAGCAAGAGTCTCTTCTCCCCTCAAAGATCATTGCCTTTTTTGCATTTAATATTGCTGGAAGAGCCAGTATAATATTCTGTGTTCATATGGTGTGTGAGAGCATCAGGGATAGGTGTTTGATGAGATCCGTAAGATGGAAGAGCAGAGCACATCTTGATTTGAGGGAATAACATTCTGGTGTCTCTGATAGTAGTTTCTGGTCCTGGATTACCAAAAGTGAAAAGATACATCTAATCTCAGGAAACCTTATCTGTGGTGTTCCATTTCACATGAAGGGGACCTTTCCTGCCATCCTGTGTTCTGTAGGTAATAGTTCCTGAAGCAGAAAGCAGAGCTGGTCTTGCTTTGAAGCCCAAAACGTTTCCAGTGACAGTTGTTGCCAAGCCGGTGCTGGATTTAATCTTTTCCCAATTTCTGGCCTCCATTTCTGGGAAAATCACTTGCTTGGGTAAGTTGTGTCTCAGTAAACAAGCATGCTCCAACCCCTTTACATGTTCTTGTAGCTGACTGAAGATGTAGATCTCACAACAGCTTACCTCGCTTGGCAAGTGCAGCTTGTAAAGTTGCAACATTCTGTCTCTTCTGTTGGTTGCAAATCTTTGGTCTCTTTAACTGGTTGAAAACCTTTCTGTTTGATTTAAAGAGATGTCCCTGATTAATGAGGCAGCAGTTTTAAAAAAATTATTTTAATAGAAGAATGTACAAACTAATAGGGAACCATTGGTGGCTAGTGTGGGGCAGTGTTCCAAATTGTAGCAGTATCGAGCTCAGCTGTTCTGTGAATGACTGAGCCTGAAAGGGGGCTGTAGAACCATGGCATAGCAGTTAGTGTTGGGCCAAGATCTGAGAGATCTAGGTTCTAATCCCACTCTGCCACCGAATCTCTCTGGGTGACATTAGGCTATTTATATACTGTCAGCCTAATCTAACTCACGGGTTTTGTTGTGAGGTTAAAATGGAGGAGAGGATGGTATAAGCCACTGTTGGTCCTCATTGTGAAGAATGGTGGAAGGTATAAATGAAATTAAAAAAAAAAAGGTAGATCTTCTTTGCATGCAGAAGATCCCAAGTGGAATCCCCAACATCTCCATTTAAAATAATCAGGTAGCACGTGATGTGAAAGAGCCACTACCAGCTGGGGTAGACAATACTGACCTTAATAGACCAGTGGTCTGACTGTGTATAAAACAGCCTGATCTAGTCACAGGTGCTTTTTTATGTTGCAATGGGTGTTGTCCTCATAGGAAGATTCATCTAGACCAGGGGTGGGCAAATTGCGGCCTGGGGGCCACATGCGGCCCGCCACAGAGTTTTTTGCGGCCCGCCAAGACAGTCGGCCACGTGGTGTGATAGGGTACATTTGTCTCATTAAACTGATTCTAAAATTAAATGTGCTTGCAGCTAAAGATGATATGAAATTAGCACAATAAATAAATTGAATAAAACTACCACTATTTTATTTTATTTATATTTATTGATTTTTATGATACAGTTTATACCTTTTCCGAAATGCAGAGTTAACTAATGAATGCAATCATTTTAAAAGGTGCGGCCTGCCGCTAACCTCCGCTCCCACAAAGTGGCCCCTGGGCCAAAACAATTGCCCACCCCGATCTAGACAACAGAACTCATGCAGGATTACATTTCCATGCTTTGCCTCAAATGTCAAAATGGGCCTTTGGAAAACCAAGTTTGCAAACCTGTTTATCAAACAGGTCTTCAAGGCTGGGATCTGGGACTGCCTGCAGTTTTTGGCAGAGTGTGTGCTGGGCAGACCTGGGTTTAGCTTTGCATAATGTGATAGCTCTCAAATAATGCTCCAGCAAGGGTAAGATCTGTTAAAGGCTATGATCAGTCTTCAGTTTCTTGGAATCTCTGTACTGTAAAAGTTCTAATTTATGGGAAATTTTTTTGCCAAGCTGTCATCCACTCACCAGCAATGCTTCCTCTAAGCTGTGGAGTCTTGTGAACAAAAATTCTACTTTGTGAGCTACTGACATTGTCAGGTCTCGGATGCAATCACTCTCACAACACTCTTGTATCAGCAAGATTTGTTTATTAAGAAGTGGAAAGATTCCAAGCATGGACAGATTCTGTGTCAGAACTGACTCCCAGATGCCAGGACTGAACTATATACAAGACTGAACTATATACAAGACATTCCCCCCAAGCCAAACTACCCAATCAGTATTCTCACTCAGTCTGCCAAAGATCCAAACCTGCTTTGAGGGCCGGCCCCCACACCTGCCACTAACGGTTACATTATCTAGACATTCCCTGCACCCAAGGTCAGGGTGACACTGAGATCATACATTTCCCAGGGTCTCGCAGACTACTCCAAGCTACGCAAGCATAAGCGGACATCCACACGCACACACAGTTCTAACTAGGAAGATAAACAGCATGTAGACGAAAACAGTGAACTGAGTACTTCTGAGAAAGCAATTAACTCCTGAGGTCACAGAGCCTGATTGTAGTTAGGCAACCTTATATGACAAGCGAGGCTCGAGCGATTTGGCTGCTGCATAAATTAGCTTGCTTTGGAGCCATCCTTCCTAAGACAAAAAGGTGTGAGCCGGAGGCTAAAAAACTGTGAGCTAGTTCACACTAACACAGTTTAGAGGGAACACTGCTCACCAGCATCCCTTTTTTGTCTTTCCTAGATGCTTGTGGTGAACTTGCTGTGACTCTGCAGTCTGTGAACCGGCAGGGAGAAAAACGGAGCCTCCAGCTTGCTTCTAAGACCAACTCTGTGAATTTTGTCTTTGAAAATGTGCTTCCAGGCAAATACAAAAGTAAGGGTCACTTCTTGGGACACTCTGCTTTCCATCCCCTTCTACCGTGTATACTTCCAGTCTTCTTTAGGATGCCGATGTGTAATCTCAAATTCTAAATGGGATATCTTAAACAACCACAAAATCCAAACAAATATCATTTTATAGACTTCTAGTTCAGTGTACTGAAACTAGCAGAGTTCTGTTAAGTTCCAAAGGTCAATACTGATATTTCTTACATGTTAATGACCTTTATCTCACCACTCTACTCAGCAAAGTCTGAAGCCTTCCTCTAAGTGGCTCTTCTGCTGGAGTAAGGTTCTGTAGCTTATAGAAGGCCCCAGGCTTTGCTGAGCAGAGTGCTAGGTCTGGGTCAGCGTGGTTCAGGAACAAACACCTACAATGTCTGGTCTACATGCGCAGGGTCTGAGGTGGTAGAATGGACTCTTCCATTTCAACCTGGAGGTAGGGGATAATGTTGTAGCTCAGCTCTGATGTGCTGGCTTTCTCCTTGCAGGAAATTGGAGTGAAAGCATTCAAAAGTGTCCTCTTTTGCTTGAAGTGAGGTGTTGCTGGCTCGGCTGTCTACGCCTTTATTTTGCAGGATGTGTAGACCAGACATGACTGTTACTGAGCCAAAGGCTGATTTTACACAAGTCACATACCCTGAAAGGACAGTGTCTTTTGTGTCTGCAGCCATGCAACAGTGGCAAATCTGTTACAGCTTGGTGTGTAAGGCCTGCTTTATACATGCAAGAGACTGAAGTGGGAATGAGGAGTTAGAATGGACAGCATGCAGGTGGGAGGACTGCATCTTGGAATGCTCACCTGTTAATTCCCCCCCTCCCCCCGGCAACAGAAAACTATCACAGCAAACAAAGGGAGTGTCTGTAAAATCTGCATAGCAACTCTGGAGTTCCTTGACTGAGCTAGCTTGACCCATCCAGGTCAGGGCTTCTTTCTCCATATTAGAAGTGAACTGTTGCTTTGTGTTTAGGTAATCCTTTATGCTGAACAGGTTACTTTGGTGCAATGCTTTCTTATTGTGGTCTGTAAGGAAATCAATCTGACATCATACTATCTGCCACATAACTGTCCTTGTAGTGAGCATTGTCCGCGAAGACTGGTGCTGGAAGAATAAATCCTTGGAATTTGAAGTTCTGGAAGAAGATATGTTGGGGATTGAGTTCCGCCAGACTGGATACATGCTGCGCTGTTCCCTTTCTCATGCAATTACCTTGGTAGGTGCAGGCATCTGGATGATGTGTATTCTTGCAAGTGACAATTGTGCCCAATGTGTATGGAGGGGTTCCCATCCTGGGTGCCCATCTCCTCTGGAAACAGACCAGACGTCCCCATGTAGGCATCTCCTGCCTGCAGAAAATGTAACATGCACCTGTCGTTTTGCTTAGTCTTCTGGCTGTTTGCTTGGTTTCAAGGCCTACAGTCATTTTTTCTTTGGGGGGGGGGGCTTTTTAATTAATCAGGAGTTTTACCAAGATGGAAATGGGCCTGAGAATGTTGGCATTTACAATCTGTCCAAAGGTGTGAACAGATTCTGCCTCTCAAAACCAGGTAAATGTCTTTCTGTGGCTGATTTCAAATGTTTATTGGGGGGGGGGGGAGATTATCAGAGGAAAAAATCAGAAAAAAAACATTTGTTTTCCTTCTGACTTTCTTTCCTGGGCCTCTAGATAGCTTAAGATGAGATAAAATGACAGGCCCAGAGTCCCCCAATAAGTGTCATAACTCTAAAGGTTTAAACTAAAATCTTTTTAGCATAGTCCAATACTCTATCCACTACACTGCCCCACTTCTTACCCAAGTCTGTCCAATGAAGCAATTGCTCAGTTGGACTAGGATCCAAGTCCAGCCTGTATTATAGTACACAGTTGTCAGAATACTGGACAAAATGTTCAGACTTTAAAATGACATTGAGATGACGGACTGTGGCAGATAGTTTTAGTCTAAGGAACTGGGGATACGGCAAGAGTACCTTGGAGAGCCCTTCCCGTTTTCTGTTCTGATTAGTCTTTTGGTCCAGCAGAAATGGGGGGGGAAGGTGACATCCAAATGGGGAAGGAAGGTCAAGAGTGAAGAGTGTAGACATTTACCTTTTACCTATGAATTTTGAATACATTTTTTCTAATACCTCCAGGTGTGTATGAAGTAACACCCCGCTCCTGTCACAGATTTGAACATGAATACTACACCTATGACACGTAAGTCTGGGTAGCAGAATATTTACAATAATGTTTGCACAAGGAGCTTCTGCGGCGATTTGTTTTCCCCATTTCTAGTCCTGAACTTCATTGTGTAACCATACCTGAGCTCCACAGAGCAAGAAGGTTGCTCCCTCATTTCACAGATTGCAGCTCTTCAGCATCCCTTTTCAGTTTAGGCCAAGATCCTAAAAGCTGATGTAAAGAAAGATCAGAACAGCCTTTCCCCCTTTCTATGTACTCTGCTCCCATCCCTTCAGGCATGCTGTTGAGAAACCTTTGCTGGAGCAGCTGAACTTCTTGGGTGGTCTGTTCTTTGTGGATTATCTTTTTGAAAGGACTCTTGAAAAGATCCCTTAACCAGCTGCTTCCTATCTTGGAATCTCCTTCTTTCTACTCAGTTCTATTCCTCAGCCTTTCACTGCAGTCAGTTGCTGAAGATGCAACTCCCTTTTTAGTTTCTGTTTTAGAATGTTCTTATGGAAATGAAAACACTTCTTGTTTCAACATGTAGTGGAAATTTTCTAAGAACCCTCTATTTTTGTGGCCTCCCCCCCACTGCTCTTAGGATTGCCTGAAACTGTACTAGGGACTTCCAGCTGTTACTAGCCTGCAGTCTCAAATCCTAAAAACCATCTGAATTTTATGTTGCTTGGAGCTTTGCAGGATGAAATAGAGGGAAAGGAAAGGTTGTTGGGAGCCACCTTTAGGCACACTTTTTTTGTTTTTTGCCTTGGTTTCTAGGTCTGTGCCAAGTATCCTGACGCTTACTGCCATTCGACATCATGTCCTTGGAATTATAACAACCGACAAATTGATGGATGTGATGGTGACCATTAAGTAAGGACTTAGAGGTTAAAATGTGTGTCCTTAAATGGTGTTTTCAGCATTTGACCAGTATGTTGGTGCTTATGTAGGCTGGTAGGTTGCTGCTTCTGAGGTGAAGATATATTTGCTGCACAACAGCAGTGGGTGGATGTTTCTAGAGCTTCAGATATCCTTAATTTAAAGGGGCATCCATTATGGCAAAAGAATAGTTGGAATATTTCAGCATACTGTAACTTGGTAGATCTCCAGCAGATGCCCATTGTCTGTTGTTTATTGGGGAGGCTATCTTGCATTTTTCTTTTCATTTGGAAACCTCCATAGAATCAATTTGTATATGTTTGTAGTTTCTGAGTGTGGAAATAGGGTTTCCAATTTACTGCAAGTGGCTCAAGTGAGGGTTCTAAGTTACATTTTACAGGGGAAATCCTCTTCCAGTCCTGTTCCAGCCTACAATACAGTGTGGTTTATACTTTCCAACAGTGGCATGTGGCCATCTCCAGTTTCACCAGTGAAAGATTCACTTTCTTCCTTGTACCTTTCCTTTTCCCCACCCAGGTCTTCAATTGACAGTGAACCAGACTTGGTCCTTGGCCCACTGAAATCACAGCAAGAACTGCGCAGAGAGCAGCAGTTGGCTGAAATCAAGACACGTAAGGAGGAGAGAGAAAGGAAGGGTCCAGAAGAAGAAGGATCAAAGCCACCGGTGCAGGAGATGGTGGAAGAGCTGCAGGGACCATTCCATTACGAGTTTTCTTATTGGGCCCGGTATGTTGGCTTCCCTCTCAAAGGATGTGTGGCTTTTCCTTGCATTTGTGTTTCCATGTATCAGCTTTTTATTTCTATTTTGAAAGAGGAAAAGAATGCTTGACAATTAGGCCAGCAGTGGCATAGGCAGCTGCAGAGCAAGAGCCAAGAGCTGTAACTTGGGAAGGTGGGATAAGGGATGGGCACTACTTTAGTACCAAGTTTGCTAGTAAAATCACCCGGGTTGTGGTTCGTGAACCAAGTTTTGTGCGATCTCACTGCAACGACCCTCTCATGAGCCTTCACGTGGTTATCAGGAGGTTTGTGTGGCTTGTGGTGTGAAGCGGGGGGGAGGGGGGAGCAAGTCTGGCTGTGGTGGGAAGCAGGCGGGTCTGGCTGTCAGCTGTTAGGTTTAATTGGCTGCGAGCCATTAAACCATTTCGCTCCTCCCACTTTGAAGCGGGGGAAGTGAAATGGAAAGCTAACAGCTGGACCCGCCCGCTTCCCACCACAGCTTTAATTAATTTTTTCCATCAACATTTTTTCCCCCCCTTATTGAAACCCAAATTGCTGGCAACACTTTCTGAAGTTCTTGTCCCAGTTTCCCATTACTGTGTGGATATTTGGGCTCATCCCTGGACCACTGAACTTACTCATTTTTTTTAAAAAAAAGTTTGAGCAAAAAACAATTGAGGAGACTCTTTCCTCTGGGATGTTTGCAAGAAAACTTTATAAGATAAACATCACTTTCAGACTTCAGCATATCGCGATTACAAGCTATGTGGTCTGGAGCCAATTTTTGTATTGTTTATGGCTTTTATTCCAGGTCTGGGGAGAAGATAACTGTGACACCATCCTCAAAAGAGCTCCTTTTCTACCCATCGTTAGTAGAAGCTGTTGTCAGTGGAGGTAAGTGTTGGTGGTAGATTTGCAGTACAAAGTTATTGATGTGGCCATGGTTTTGTGGTACAGCATCTGCTCTGCATGCAGAAGGTCCAATGTTCAGTCCTTGGCAGCTCTAGTTGAATAATCTCAAGGAACAAGTTTGGAAAAGACCCCTGGCCTGAGATCGTGAAGAGCTGTGTGCAGTGCAGATGAATACTGAATTGGATGAACCTATGATCTGACTCCAGACAAGACAAGACAGCTTTGTATAGTATTGCTGTGCTGTGGGTTAATTTCTGTTTCTTAGCATATTAAAGAGATCGCTTGAGAGTATGGTGCTGTAAGCCTCCATATTTCTGCTATCACGCTAACTTCTTTATTCCTTTCCCTTCTCCCCCTCTTGCTTCACCCATTAAGAAAGCTGCCCTGGAAAGCTGATAGACATCCATGGCAAGGCAGGTTTATTCCTGGAAGGGCAGATCCATCCTGAACTGGAGGGTGTAGAGATTGTCATTGGTGAAAAAGGAGTGCTGTCCCCCCTCATCACAGTTTTCACAGATGACAAAGGCTCTTACAGGTGAAGCCTGGTGGGTGGTTTTCCTGACGTAAGACCTCCGACAAGAATTTGGGGGTTGGTTCTGTTTGTAGCATAAAAAGGTTGACTCAGTAATAGCTACTATTAATCTTTTTTTACTCTTTTGTTTGAAGTGTGGGACCACTCCACAGTGACCTAGAGTATACTGTCACTGCCCAAAAAGAAGGATTCGTTTTGAGCACTGTGGAGGGAACAGTTGGGGACTTCAAAGCTTTTGCTCTTGCGGGAGTCACATTTGAGGTAATCATATTATTTGCGGATTTCCTCTCTGCAGAACACCCAACAAACATCAACAGGCAGAAGAGCTTGGGAGTTCGTACAATGCCTTGTTTTAAGGAAAGGTGAGGTATACTCGTAGAGCCTACCAAAAAGCAGGCGCAGATCTAGCCAGTATGGGATTGCACTTCTCTGAAGGCCACAGACAGCTGCAGATGCAGTCTGTGATAGTGCCAGCTGTTGAAAGAGTTGCATAGGCAAGTCAGATAGTTCAATTTAATTATCCTGTTTTGAGTGACTGTCTTGAGAGCCTTAATAGAGGTGATGTGTTAAGGGTATTAGCTGCTAGAATTCTCCCCTTGACTGTTCAGCATGGGTAAACCATTTATTGTGATGATACTGGTGATCCCAAAACAGGTTTTGAGCTTCTGATTTGTCACACTTAACAAAATGCTGTTTATCTGCTCACAGAATAAAGAATGCAGATCTCCTTTAAAGCCTCTTCTCAGCTTAATTTATTGGGGGGGGGGGGGGGTCATAGCATTCTGTTGTTGTTGTTTTGCTTCAGACTTTAAGAGTGCCATGGGTGAATTTCTGTATTGCTCAGTATTTTCACAGCTGATGGATTTATATAGGACTAGTAGCAAAGCCCGTTGTAGAAACAATACAATGGGCTCTAGAAAGATGTGGCCTCCCCCCCCCCCCCGCCCTGCAAGGCCCTGTCGGCCCAGGTTGGCCGGGAGCGGTTCATCGCCACCCCCCACACCGGGTGGCCACAGCTCTCCCCCCTGCGTGGGGGCCCAGTGGTTCAGGCAGCCCGGCCACTGCCTCCACCCCCACACCGTTGCCAGGGCCCGCCGGGCCAAGGAGAGTGGCCTCGGCTTCACCAGGCAAGGCCCTGCTTGTCCAGTGAGGCCAGGTGCGGGCCTCCGCCTCCCCCCCCACCCCCCGAGTTATGGCCCGCCAGCCCAGGTAGAACAGCCTCAGCTTTGCTGGGCAAGGCCCCGCAGCTGACCTCCTCCAATGTCCTCTCGTCCAGGGCCGCAACCCAGTTCCTCTTAAGCCTCCGCCCATGAGGCATCCATCCCCTTCACCAGCTCCGTCCCAACTGAGGGTAAGAGGCTGGCCATCGGCTTTGTGGGTGGGCCTTAGCCAACACAGCAATCCAATGGCTAGGGAGACCTATGATGGGCAGTTCTTTGAGCCAACTGATTTTGGCACCCCATGGAATGTTGCCACCCCAACTTGTCTTTATAGATAAGGATAGTGAAGTACCCAGGTTACCTGGGCTTCTACAGTTTTGTGCCCCAGTAGTTCAGTGATTTTTATGTACCTGGTTCAATAGAGGGGCCTGGATAGAAGGTAGATAATGGTTCAGTAATTACCCAGCAGCCATTTTCTGGTGGCTCATCAAAAGCTTACCAGGCCAAACCACTCTATGGTATATTGTGTTGGGTTCCTCTCACTGAATTGTGTGCATTTTGTTTTCTTTTTATTTGCCACAGATTAAATCTGAGAATGACCAGCCTCTTGCCGGAGTTCTTCTTTCTCTCAGTGGAGGAGTGTTCCGTTCTAATCTTCTGACCCAAGATAATGGCATGCTGACCTTTTCCAACCTGGTATGGTTTATCTGTTTGTTGTTCAGTCCTGTTTAAAATCCAGACCTTTAAAAAGACCTTGGTTCTTTATGATGAGGCCCAAAATTGATCCATGGTGACGAAATGATTGATTAATTAAAAATATCAATATCCCACCTTCCTGTTCACTTAGGGCCTTCCAGGCCCTCAACAAATAAAAAGACAAAAACCAACTTTAAAAACAATTCATATATGTAAAAGCAGCAATTAAAAGCCAGTAGGGGAGAGAGAATGCCAGACAAAACAGAAAAATCTGCATCCACTGGTAAACGACAGTGACTGAGGGGGATAGGTGAATTCTCCTGGGGAGGGAACGCCATAATTTTGTGCTATGACCACGAAGGCTCTGCCTGAGACAATGGGCTGAATAATGGGCTTTGTTTATTGGGAATCATTGTGGCTCTGTGGTGGAGCACTTGCTTTGCATGCAGAGTGGTTGAAGTTCAGTACCTGGTGTCTCCAGGTCAAGGGCTCCCTCCCTGCTTGCAACCTTGGAGAGCTACTGTCAGATGGTGCAGGTGAAAGGGAAAGTTGTTGACCAGTGCTCTGCCTTGATATAAGGCGGCTTCAGGTGTTCTTATATGTTCATGAGTAAATCACTTGTGCTTCTGTGTACAAAGGGCTCTTGGATCTTTTCTACGGTGCTATTCATGTGGTTAAGAAGGGTGTTGAGCACAAGGCTATTGCCCCATTCAAACCATCTATTGCACTTCACCTCCAAGAAATTTTTACATTTTGAGCTTCCTGAGTTGCCAACATTTTAAAAATGTGTGAATTACCCACCAAAACATAGGCCACATTTCTCTCTCTTTTAATTCAACTTAATTTACAAAAGAAAATTGCATGGATTTTTACCTGTATCATGCGAGTTTGCTTGCAGGCAGAAGGTGCCTGTTGTTTAGGATGGTGAGAACCAGGGAGGACTGTGGTGCTCCGGAGGGATCTGTCAAGGCTAGGCATCTGTGGCAAATGAGGTTCAACGTGGGCAAGTGCAAAGTGATGCACATTGGAGCCAAAAATCCTAACTATGAATATGCTTTGATGAGGTCCGAACTGACAGTAACTGACTGGGAGAAAAATCTTGGAGTCGAGGTAGAAAACTCACTGAAGATGTCGACTCAGTATGTGACTGCAATTATAAAAAAAACAAAACAAATGCTATGCTGGGGATTATTAGGAAGGGGACTGAAAACAAGTCAGCCAGTATCATAATATAAATAAATCTATGGTGTGGCCTCATTTGAAATACTGTGTGCAGTTTTGGTCACTACATCTGAAAAAAAATGGTGCAGAAAAGGGTAACTAAAATGATTAAGGGGATGGAACACCTTCCCTGTGAAGAAGGGTTAAAGAGGTGAGGGCTCTTTAGCTTGGAAAAATGATAGAGGTTTACAAGATTATGCACTGGATAGAGAAGGTAGAGAAATAAGTACTTCTTTCCCTTTCTCACTATACAAGAACTTGTGGGCACTCAGTGAAATTAATTAGCAATAGGCTTAGAACAGATAAAAGGTAGTACTTCTTCACCCAAAGAGTAATTAACATGTGGAATTCACTGCCACAGAAAGTGGTTACAGCTACAAACATAGCTTCAAGAGGAGATTGGATAAACATGGAACAGAGGTCCATCAGTGGCTATTAGCCACTGAGTATAGATGGAACACTATGTCTGGGGCATTCAGGTGGGCAGCAGACTCAAAGTTTGTTCTATGTCTGGGGCAGTTGTGCTCTGTATTTTTGGTGCTGGGGGGGGGCAACAGTGGGAGAGCTTCTGACGTTCTTGACTCATAGCTGGACCTTCTGATGGTACCTAGGTTTTGGCCACTGTGACACAGATGGTTAGACTAGGTTAGGGATTTAGACTGCTGTTCTGGTGTTGGATTGTCGTATTGCTGCCATCTTTTGTGGTTTACTGTTAATTATGTATATGGATTTAATTTTAACCTTTCTATACTGTGGATTTTAAATGTTGTTAGCCGCCTAGAGCCGGCTGCACTGGCTAGGCGGGGTATAAATTGAAGTAAGTAAGTAAATAAATAGGTGGGCCACTGGCCTGATCCAACATGGCTTCTATTACATTCTTAATCCCTGGCATCTCCTGATAAAAAGACTGGTGGTGGAAAGTGCCATCAAGTCACAGATTACATATGGCAACCCCATAGGGTTTTCAAGGCAAGAGACATTCAGAAGTGGTTTGCCATTGCTTGCCTCCATGTCACAAGCCTGGAATTATTGGAATCTCCCATCCAAATTCTAGCCATGGCTAACCCTTGCTTAGCTTCTGAAGTCTGATGAGATCGAGCTAACCAGGGCTATTGAGGTTAGGGATTAGGTGATGTGAAAGACCTCAGACCTTGGAGAGCAGTTGTCAATCAGAGTAGACAATACTGACATTGATAGGCTGATGGTACAGGGCAGGTTCATTCTCCTCTGTGGCATCTTGCAGCTATTTTGTAAATCCTGCAGGTAGGAGACAAAGTTAAAATGTTGCCTTCTTGCTTGCCTTTTGTAGAGCCCCGGGCAGTACTATTTCAAGCCCATGATGAAAGAATTCCGCTTTGAACCCTCCTCTCAAATGATTGAAGTTCAAGAAGGACAGAATCTTAAAATCACCATTGTTGGTTACAGAACAGCTTACAGGTCAGTACATGCAAATTACCATTATTTAATGCTCATAAACCCAATTGTTGGGTTGAGGATGGGCCTACGCTTACACTGTGGGACAAAGTCATGTATACCCACCAGAGATAAACCAAATCCAACTGCTGGAGAGGACAAGTATGGTTCACAGACTTCGCTGTTTGTGAATTTCCCATCTCATTTTTTTTTGTTGATCATTTGTTGTGGTGTTTTGAAAAGTGTTCTTCAGGCAAGCCATGCTCTGTAGCATTAGTTCTGAATCTCCCTGCAAAAGAGAAGCAGCTCCTCAGCCTTTGGTAGCTTTGTGCCTCAGTAGCAGTCACCGTCATGCCTTCAGGTGGCAGTGGTTCACCAAGGAGGATTATCTCTTTGCCCAGCGGGATGTTGCATTGGTGCCCTTTTGATTTTCAAGCAGATCTTGTCTTTTCTTACAGACAGTAAAAGCTGTCTAGTAAGCCAGTGAGATCTGGCTACTCACCAGCTTCACCAAGGGCAAACATAGGTAATGCGAAGCCAGGGCAGTTTGCTTGCTTTGCATGACCTTCCTTGGCGCTCTGTGACATCCTCTGCATTGCCAGATAGGCAACAGGACTGTATTCTTGCTGGTGGGAAGAGCGGAAACCTGTTCGGGAGGGGAAAAGGTGCCATTGCAGCACTTGATCAGGGTTTGAGGGACATTTCATCCCCAACCAGTACATTTTTAAATCAGAAATTTGCAATCAAAACTTTGGGCTCTGCTCTAATGACTGCACAAAGAACTGAAATAAACTTTCAGTCTGGGCAAACTACGAAGAGTGTATTCTTTGAGGTCATGTTTCTTGAGCTGCTTAACGATACCTATTGTTAAGAGAGCACGCTGGAACAAGACTGCACTTTGCCACCCTGGAGTCAGCATAGATTACAGTGAGGGCTGTTGTGGAGGAGGAGAGAAGGAGATTGGATTTATACCCCGCTCTTCACTACCCAAAGGAGTCTCAGAGCAGCTTACAAACTCCTTCCCCTTCCCCTAACGGACACCCTGTGAGGCAGGTGGGGCTGAGAGAGTTCTGACAGAAACTGCTCTTTTTCAAGAACAGCTGTGCCAGAACCACGGCTTGCCCAAGGTCATCCAGCAGGTGCAAGTGGAGAAGTGTGGAATCAAACCCGGTTCTCCCAGATTAGAGTCCGCGCACTTAACCACTAACCACTATGCTTAATCACTACACCAAACTGGCTCCAAACTGGTGCCGTGGTTATGAGTGTCAGACTAGGATCTTAGAGACACGTTTGAATCCCCCTACCCACTCAAGCACTCTGCTGTAGAAGCTCCTTAGGTGATCTTAAGTTAGTGATTCTATAAGTTACTTTGGGTCCCCAGTGGGGAAAATTGGGATATAGCAGTTAAATATATATCTGTTCTTGGATGCCTTCTCATCTCCCCTTGTCCACCCACCTGAGAGCTTCCCCTTCCTGAAGTCTTTTCAGTTTCTTGTTTCTTGCAATGAAACATTAATACACTAAGGCTTACCTCTATTACCTGAGGGCAATGTTTAAATTAACAAGGGGGGCTTTTCTTGTGTGTCCGTTCTCTTAGCTGTTACGGTACTGTTTCCTCTTTAAACGGGGAACCTGAACAAGGTGTTTCAGTGGAAGCTGTGGGCCAGAGAGACTGCAGCATGTATGGAGAAGACACCATTACGGATGAAGAGGGCAAGTTTAGGCTTCGGGGGCTGCTGGTAAGGATTGGGGCAATCACTGTGGGACTTCAGTTTCCTTCTCTTTGTGGTATCCAGTGCTTTATCAAACTGTGCATTATGCACTTATTGCCCCTTTCCCAAAAGATTTCTTTCCCTATTAGTTGATAAACATGAGTTTGTAGTGTAGCCAACCAGCAGGACAGTATGGTGTAGCAGTTGCAGTGTTGGAAATGGCAGTGATCCCATAGGGCCTGCCAGTGGGCACCACAACACTCACTTATGTGGTTCCTGGTACCCTCTTGTTGCTTCTCCAGAGCAAAGAGTCAATCCTGGCTTTCACTGGAGTAGAAGGCTTCACTTTTGTGTCTGCAGGGAGCACCTATTCAGAAACAGCCACTTTCATCAGAAGAGGATGCTTGGCTTAGAACCTGCCAGTGACTGGCACCAGATCCCCTGGCAGCCATTTTGTGGTTGTCTGCATCCTCCATGGCAGCCATTTTGTTGTGGCATTTCTTCACTATACTTAAAATTCCAAAAGTACTCCCAGGCTCAACACAGTTGGAGAGACCCAAGTTCAAATTAAAACTGATTTCTTGATGACTGATGTTAATGGGGCTCAAATTTCATATTGTTTCATACTTTTTTTAAAAGCCAAATTGCATGTACCACGTCCAGCTTAAAGCAGAAGGAAATGATCACATTGAACGAGCTCTTCCTCAGCATCGTGCCATTGAGGTAAGCAGCTCATTTAAACCCAATGCCTAATTCACTGGATTGCAGATCACTGTTGTGATTAAGGAGGCATTCCACTTGAATAACATGCAAAGAAACAGTTTGCAAAATGTTGTTGCTTAAGGTGAAGTTGTGTTGCACTGGAGAATACACATGTTTATAGGGAAGAGAGAGTAATTAAAAGTTCTGTATTCTTGTTTTAAATACAACATTTCACTTCAAGGCTGTGTGAACTCAGTGCTTCAAAAAATTGTTGCCAAGCAAAGATTTAATTATCTGACCTGTATACATTATGCAGCAGATGCACTTGTGTTTCATAACTTTATTCTGCTGCTGATGGGGAGAGTGGCAAAGAATTGTCCTGGAGCTTAGGAAATCCTCAGTGCTTCCCTTTCAAAAAGGGTTGCATAGTAACTAAGAGACTGAGCTGTGCATTTGAAAGCCCCTTTATTGAGTTTCCCCTGTAGCAGAAGTTCACCAGGTGACCTTAGACAAGCCAGTCTCTCACAGCTTCTCTTCAATACTCACCTGCTTTACAGGGCTGTTTGTAAGTCGTGGTTAAGTGCACGGACTCTAATCTGGGAGAACTGGGTTTGATTCCCTACTCCTCCACTTGCACCTGCTGGATGACCTTGGGCAAGCCATAGCTCTGGCACAGCTGTTCTTGAAAAAAGAGCAGTTTCTGTCAGAGCTTTCTCAGCCCCACCTACCTCTCAGGGTGTCTGTTGTGGGGAGGGGAAGGGAAAGGAGTTTGTAAGCCACTCTGAGACTCCCTTGGGCAGTGAAGGGCGGGGTATAAATCCAATCTCCTCCTCTTCTTCTTCTTCGGACTACAGCAAGATAATGCACATGAAGTACTCTGGAGTTGTCAGTGCTCTCTATAAATGCTAAATACTATTACTAGGGCAGTGAAAGGCTGAAAAATTCAACATGATTAAAATCTGATGATAATTTTAATAAGAATTGCAGAGTGGTGCAACCTCTTAGAAGTGGTCCTTTCCTGTGTGAAAAAGAGTATTTCTTAGAGGACGCTTGCTGTGCCATGCGGGCGCATCTTCCGAAAGTTTACCAAGTCATCAGTTAGTTGTTCATTCAGCCAGAACTAGTAAGATTAATGGACTAACTTTTCTTTAAGTGGGTGATCACTCCAGTTCTTTCTCTTTGATTTGGGGGATTTCACCAGTATTTGTTTTGAAGCTCCTCTGTATTCTACCAATGTGTGTGTATTTGTGCTGCAATTGCCCCTTTTTGAGGGAAAATGTATTCTCAAGACAGCTTGAGGGGAAGACTGGGGAACACACCAGAGTGGGGTTACTTTGGGCCAGGAATTCTTGGCAGGTTCACCAGGACAGTGGGTCCAAAAGGTGACAGGGCAGCCTAAGCAACAGCAATGATCTTGGCTGATGACTCTTAGGATACTTTAGCCAGGGAGGAAGGCTCAGGGGTCTTGCAGGGTTTCAGGCTCATAGCAGCTGCATAGACCTATTTTAGACCAAGCAGTTGGTTGAGATGTTGGCAGGGCTGCAGTTTGGTGGCTTGATCTCTGGCATTGCTGGAGTCAGGCAGGCGCAGTCATTGCCAGCCCAAGCAGACGCAGGATCAGCCAACACAGGACAGACCTGAACAATGGGTTGCTGCCCCCTTTGCACTTGCATCCCATACAAGGAGACATTTTGCCATTGTGATCCACAAATGTTGACAGACCTGTCTTCTGTGAATTAGTCTGATTTCCTCTGAAAGGCATCAAAGCCAGTGGCTACCACTATCACAACTCCCTATGTGTACCAAATCCCAAAAATTAATGAAGCATTGTGGGAAGAAATACTTCTTTGTCTGTCCTGAATATACTGCCAAGTCAACCTTGCCTGGGTTTCCAAGTATTACAAAAAGAGATTTTTTTTTCTCCCAAACTTCTTTCTCCAAGTCATAGGTAATTTCTTATGCGCTCTCTTTACTTGTATCTCTCTTCCTACAGTAGAAAATCCCTGACTGCTGTAATCTTTCTTTGTATGCAGCATTCGGGTTGCCCACTTTTTCTTGCATCTAATTTTCTGTGTCTGTGGACCTTTTTTAATGACTGGTTTACTGAACGAGTTATATCCATGGTTGATATAATTCCTGCTGCTTTCTCTGTTTTTATGGTCTGTAAACTCTGAATTAAATCTAGTAGACCAAGAGGCTTTTTTGCTTGACTAGATTGAATAAACCCCCGTAGATGTTGTACTCACGTTCCCTTTCCTGTTGGCCATTCACATAAGCAACTATGTCCCCTTACCTTTTTGGTACCTGCTAAAGACTCCCAGGACACTTCCACCCATTCAGCAAAAGAGGAACCCAGAATTTGTTATGGCCATACATTTAACAGGAGATAAAGAAGTCTGTACAAATTAATACAAACAGATCTTTTCCAGAAAACCATGGGTGGTAAATCAGCTAATTTTTTTTCTGTTCTCCTCCCAGCCTGTGCTTCCATCCATGTGGAAATTTGCATGAACACCAAGAGATTGCAGGGGAGGAATTAAGATAGATGCTATGGGTAATACTTGTGTTTATTTAGCCAGTTTCTATCCTGCCATTCAGCTCCAAGGAGTTCCTGGGGCCGGTAACAACCAATCGAGAGAATGCAAACTTCCATAAAAGTTAAAGCCAAAAAGATTAACACTAATGAAGCAAAACAAAGAAGCTAAGGTGGAATAGCAAGTTAGAGTATTGGTCTGGGACCTGGGAAAGTCTGGCTCAAATCAATATCTATCTATCTCCCTTCCTCCCTCCCTCTCCCTTCCTCTGTCCCCCACCAAGGGAGCTTACTAGGTGAACTTAGGCCAGTCTCTCCCTCTTGCCCTAATGTATGCCATAGGGTGCTTGCTAGGATAAAAGGGAGTGGTAGAATACATTGTAACTTATTTTGGATCTCCATTGGGAAGAAAAAGCAGACTATAAAAAATATAACGCACTGTAAACCACCTTAGGCTGTATCCTGCCATTGTCCTAGTTACAAAACAGGGAGGGGTGATCTTGCGTGATACCCTTTCTCCACAGAGGCCACCTGACTTGCTTGGCTTTGTCAGGGAAGGGCCTCTTCCTGCTGCAGTTCCTTTTCAGGAGGCTACTAGAGAAAGGCAGAGAGCCAATGGTGAGATAACAATACAATACAGTCCTTAAAAATTTATTTTCTGAAAGCAGCAAAAGTAAAAAGATTACAGTGTAAACGATTAAGCAAAAAACAGCCTAAAAACAAAGCATGATAGAAAACATCACAGCAGCACCTTAAGAACTTTACCCCCAAAAGCATGCTCTTCCACCATTCAGTCAAATTGGTCAGTGCTCAGTCATCATTGAATCAAATACATCTAAATGGCCTTTGGGGAAGGTAGGACTGGAAATTATGCTAGTGAGGAATGGGGTAAAATACCTCCCAGTTTACATTTAATATTATTAAATGGTTTGATTATGAGAGAAGAAAACAAGGGGTGTTTCTGTGATGGCACTGAGGGACCATGTGGCAAAAAAAAGTTTAAAAACCCATAACAAATCACAATGGAGGAGTATGGCAGGAACTCTATGGGCAATTTGGGTGATGTATGACCCTGTGGGCATTAGGGCAGGGTGGGCATGCCTTGCCTGCCTGCCTCTAATATTAATGGTCTCCTAGACTTTTATGTAATCCAAAGGAAACTTCTGCCAAACGTCTACAGCACCACTTTCAAAATAATATAAATGTATAACCACAAAGTTACAGTCCAATAATTTTTGTAGTTGTTCCTGTGTAAATATTCATCAGCTGAGTAGATAGTTGGTGAGACAAGATTCTCCGGAATAACTCCCGTTTCGAATCTATGGTTCTTCTTCCATGCCACTATTTCTGTTTTTGTATTAAAATATACAATAAAATTAGAGAATCACACCCAGGTGATGCATTCTCATTAATAGTTAACTGTACACACACTCAGCACATTCATCAAATACATTACCAGAACAAGAGATGGAAACTCTACATCAGGTGTCTATACATATTTTAGGTTGCATTCAAACATTATGCCTAAAAATACAAAAATATACATTTATAGATTTTAATAACTCATAGAATCCATTGCAAAAGCCCCAAAAGAAGGGGGAGAGCAGAGAAACTTACCCCTCACCGGGGAAAGAGTTCATCCAATACACTCTTCTATCAGGTCCTACAGCCTTACCCTGACCCACCAAAGCGAAAATCTTAAGGGGGCAGTCATCATGTACACTAATAATTGTTGAGGGCCCTATTGTTGCCACAACCTTTACAAACATTTGTACACTACATGTATACATACAAGAAGGATTTCATAAAAGATAATACCATAACCAAAGTCTAAACCTAAAGGAGTTATGTTTAGAACTAAACCTCCACGCTGCCGTGCGCTGCTGCAGGAATGACATTGCATCCCCTTTCGGAGTTCTTTAGGGACAGGGTAAGGCAGTAGGACCTGATAGAAGAGTGTATTGAATGAACTCTTTCCCCGGCGAGGGGTAAGTTTCTCTGCTCCCCCCTTCTTTTGGGGCTTTTGCAATGGATTCTATGAGTTATTAAAATCTATAAATGTATATTTTTGTATTTTTAGGCATAATGTTTGAAGGCAACCTAATGTGTGATTCTCTAATTTTATTGTATATTTTAATACAAAAACAGAAATAGTGGCATGGAAGAAGAACAATAGATTCGAAACGGGAGTTATTCCGGAGAATCTTGTCTCACCAACTATCTACTCAGCTGATGAATATTTACACTGGAACAACTACAAAAATTATTGGACTGTAACTTTGTGGTTATACATTTATATTATTTTGAAAGTGGTGCTGTAGACGTTTGGCATAAGTTTCCTTTGGATTACATAAAAGACATTGGCAGCACATCGTCGCGCAGCTTCATTCTTGTACCTGATTTACATTTCTAAAGCTGTGCTCCTCTTTATTGTAACTTGGTCTCCTAGACTGGCACTGCAGTTGGAAGCAGAGTTGCACACTGCTAAGTCCAGTGAAGTCAGTGGGTGTAACTCTGCTTAGAATTGCATTTTTGATTTGTTAATCAACTGTTTATGTGGCATTCACCTGTGAGTCAGATGTTTCTCCACTCCATCAATGCCTGGCTGATACCCAAGATGGGAGGTGCTGTCCAGTATTCTTGAATATAGCCATGCACCATTTACACCAGCCCTGTGCAATCTTATGATTGCGAGTAAGCCTGCTGCTGTGATTAAAGCACACATTACTCAAGAAGGATCAGTGATTTTATTTGGGGAGCACAGGGTGGGATTTGTATTTTGCTGGATTGAAAGGTATACTTAAGAAAAAATGCTTAGAATTACTTGCTTATTGAGTATGTTTACAGAGCACGTTTCTGTCTTCTTGATTGATGTATCTATAATATTTGATTGTGTTTATCTGTGGAACATTTGGTTTCTTTTTTGGTAAATTAAAACACAAACGAGTAAACTATTTCAAAATCCATTCAGTAGCTAGAAGGGAAATGGCAGCTAGCATGCAGGGTTCCTCCAAGTTGAATCTTGTGGGCGATTTGTGTTAAGTAAGCTCCGTGCTCATTGTTTATAAAATTATGAATAAAGTAGAAACAGCAAACAGAGAATTGGGGTCATCCAGAAAAAAACTACTTGAACAGACAAAAGGGTTTACAAAGCAAAACCAGCAAACAGAATTCCTGTCCACAAAGTAGGCCAACAGCTACCAGCTCAGACTCTTTTAGGACAAATTAAGGGGTTGCTGTCTAGAACTTGGCTTTCTGGAGAAAGTGTTCCTCTGTTCACCAGACGTTTGGAGGTAACTCACAGGAGACAGTTCCAGAATTGTTTGGCTGATCCTCACGATTGTAGACAGAATGTAGGTGTGAGAGTCCAAGAGAGTTCAAACCACAAACAAAGGGTCTTAAACAAGAACTTCTTTTAATTGATGGTGGATCAACTGGTTGACACTTCTTGAGTCAGTAATGGGGGAAGGAGGCGTGTTAAGGTACAGTTATAGTGTATTCAAACCACAGTGTAGCAAATAAACCCCCCAATCAACTTGCAAGAAAAAGGGTGCCCAAATACATCGGCCCGTTTGTTCCCAGACAGAAAAGCAGGAAGGAAAGTGGTTTGCACCTGTAGGAAAAAACCCAATTAGCAACACAGTCTGTGAGAAGATTCAGTCAAGGTTACAGATAAGCCAAGGGCACAGGCGGAGGCGAGAGCGAGGGAAAAGGAACACATTCCAAAGGAGGTGGGGGAGAGGTGCATCCCACATCCCACTGTGGTACATCCCACCTCCTGAGCGGGAAATGGCAGTCTCTTACAGTAGGCTTAGATGGCCCTTTGTCTGATCTAGCAAGCCATCTGGCTTCATTGTAACTACTTGGTATAGCAATTCCCCTTTTAAATGAAATAGTTTGATGGGGAGGGATCATTGCTATCAAACTCCTTAATTTCCGTTTTGGTTTTGAAAGTCTGAGGGTTGTTTCTAATTCTGCCTGGAGTCGTCTGTTCAAGCCATTTCATGCATGATGTTCCTTTTATGCGGCACAAGGCATATTTCTCTGCACTTGAAATGTGCATAAATGTTCCATTTTTTATTGCTGTATGAGCTGATATGAGCAGCTGATATGGAGCTCATATTTAACCTCAAACTTTCCATCTGGCCAGCAGTGTGTATTTGCATATTGTAGGTTGGCAACGATGACATCGGGGATGTGAATATTATCGCTTTCCGCCAAATTAACCAATTTGACCTAAGTGGAAATGTTATCACTTCTTCAGAGCACCTCCCCACCTTATGGGTAAGTGTATTTTCCAGCTCTCTCTAGGACTTCCTCCAGAGGAAGGATTTTTCTTCACATGGATTTTATTTGTAAGCAGTCCTCCTGAAGGCTTAAGTCAGTGATTTCCAACATAGTACCTACCACTGTGTTTCCTCATGCCCAGAACATCTCTTCCCTGAACAGGGAGTGCTTCGGGAGTCCCCAGGAGTAAGTTGTATTGAACGTAATGAGACTTACTTCAACTTAGTCATATCTGTTGCACTCAGAGCAATACACTATCTGCCAGCTGGACAGAAGTTCATGGGTGTGTGCTCGGTACAAGGGATTCCTGGTTCTCAGGGAACAAGTTTGCACCCTTGAGGCCAAGGTGGCTGACCTGGAGAAGTAGAGACAGTCAGTTAGGCACATGGGTAAGACTCTCGGGGACTTGCTAGATGTGTCCCACTCCATGAATGGCAGCCCCACCACTGTCAGGGAGCATGAGATCAAGAGAAAATTGAGCACGATTCTGAAGGAAGGGGACACATCAGCTCAAAAGGGACCCCTTCTACAGTTGGTGAACAGGTATCTTTTCGCACCAAGGAACCATTCCTGGGCAGAGAGGGAGGGGGGGTCTTGGTAGGTGATTTGATCCTTAGGCATGTAGATAGATAAGCTGCAAACTTGCATACTGACCACTTGGTGGAATGAGGATAATTAGTGGGATACAGTGATTCCTGGATATACACTATATCAGAAGGATAGGGTGGAAAGGCTTGGAGGCAGAGTAACTCTGTATGTAAGAAGGTATACAGTCCAGTAAAATTGAAAATCTAAGAGAAATAGATTTCCTTACAGAAATGCTATGGGTGGAAATAGTGGGGCCAAAAGGAAGCTTAACTCCGGGAATTTGTCGCCCACCAGATCAAAGGTTAGAGGAAGATTTAAAAACAGCAAAAGAATTAAAGAAAGCTGCTAGATGAAATTAGGAGTGTACACAAAAAGAAATCGATATTTTTCAGGTTTGGGTACTGAACCCTAAAAATATCAGTATTTCCCAAAAGTCCCGAATCCCAATATCAGTATGATATAGAAATTTGGGAAATATTCAGGATTGCCAATTTTTTTCGGCATGCAGGCCCAGCTGGGACTTTCTGCCAGGCAGAAGAAGCTGGCCCCAGGATTTGTGTGCGGCGGGGAGCTGTCTCCCCATCACACACAGACCTGGCTTTGAGCATTCTGCCCAGCGATTTAAACCACTGGGCCAGAGAAGCTGGCCCCAGAATCTGTGTGCAGTGGAGCTCTCTTTTGTTGCATGCATGCAGACCTGGCTTGGAGCCTTCTGCAGACTAAAAAATTGGTGTTTTTTGTTCAGGTATACTGAACCCTAAAAATATCAGTATTTCCCAGTATTCCTGAATGCCGATAATAGTATGATACTGGGATTCAGGAAATATTCGGGATTGCTGATTTTTTTCCAGCACTCAGGCCTGGCTGGGACTTTCCTGCCCGGCAGTTTAAACCACGGGGCAGGAGAAGCTAGCCCCAGGATCTACGTGCAGCAGGGAGGTCTCTCCCCACTACACATAGGCTTGGCTTGAAGAGCCCACCAGCCGAAGTGGTGCAGGACTCTCTGCCCCTCTGCTGCATGAGATATTGGGGGCAGAGGAATGAGCCTAAACACAGGCTCATATTGGACTTACCCACCTGCTGGAACTCCACCTATGCCATGATTGCACGTTTGGTAGAGCAGAAAACACGATGCAGGATGTCATTTCCATGACCATCCTGCATGGGGAAGAGGAGCTCTGCATCAGCTCCAACAACTGGCTGATCCTCTCCCAAATGGTGCATGTCCTCAAGCCCTTCCAACTAGGTGCTCTGCACCCGTATGGTGAGCCTGGGGCAAGTCATGCCCCAATTCGAGAGGAGGGCTGGACTGGGCGCTGGCCTCTGCACTGGAGCCAGGCCCTAAGTGGACACCTGTTCTCCCACAGGTCAGGACCACAGCAGAAAGGTTGCAGGTGGGCATCATCACCAGGTTCCCACCCCGCAGCATGATGAATTCAAATTAATGGTGTAAATGCAATGTCATTTCAGGAAAATAAGGTTAGCTGGTTATTTTTAAGAATAATGAAGAACCTACAAATAAAATTCTCTTTTAATCCTCCGTTACAAAATCCCAGAATTCTGGCCTTCCAAGAATTAGTTTTGGAGGCTCTAAATGAAATGTACAAGACAGAAATGAAGGTATGGCATAATTTGAATGTGGTGGGGGGGAAAAACTAAAAACAACTGATGACCTGTGAGAATGTTGTTTTTAAGCCTGCAGACAAGGGGGGAGCTGTTGTGGTCTGGGATAAATTGGATTATATTAAGGAGGCTAACGGACAATTGAATAACTCGGCACATTACAGTGTAAGTACTGAGGACCAGTGTTCCCTCTAAGCTCCACAGTGTTGCAAGCAGAAACTCTACCTTGTGACCGAAAAAGTTAGTAGCATTAATGTTGTGAGTATACATTTGACTATTGCGTAAATTCGTTTTTTAGAAGATTACTTCCATAACCTTGTAAAAATCTCAGAATAAATTATTTTAAATTATATTTTAAGAATAATTTAAACATTATAAGAGAAAACAGAATTAAATCAAATTTCACCCACCCCTTTCCACTATATTGGTAGACCTGTCCTCTGGAGAACAGATCTACCCTCTCCTTTCCCCCACTATATTGGTAGACCTAGCTTCCAGAGAACAGGTCTACCCTCCCCTTTCCACTTTATTGGTAGACCTGTCGCCTTGTGCTGAGCCTTGTGCTTGGGCCGTCGCCTTGTGCTGAGCCTTAGAAAACATACCAGCACTTAGAGGAGAAAAAACTCTTGCAGTCTACTTTGGGTTTTTTAGTGAAATATGACAATCAGCATTACAGGTCAAGTATAGCAGAGGTGGAACAATCACTGCCAGAACCCTGCCTAACCTAACAAACAGGAAGTTGCTTAAATGTTATCAACCTGCCCAAACTACTTATTTATTCAAATATTTATATCCCATTTCCCCCTGTGACTCAAGGTAGCTTACAAGTCATACTGAGAAATGCATAATAGGAGTGTACCAAAAAAAATCATTTTTTCCAGCTCCATTGTAGCCTATGGGGACCATTATAGTCAATAGGACCCATGGAGAATCAATCTGGGGGTATCTGGGGCTTGGGGGGGCTGTTTTTTGAGTTAGAGGCACCAAATTTGCAGCATAGCTGCTGGCACCTCTCCTCAAACCCCCCCCCCCCAAAGTTTCAAAAAGATTGGACCAGGGGGTCCAGTTCTATGGGCCCCAGAAGGAGGTGCCCCCATCCAAAAAGAATATCTCCTGAGCAGAAGTGATCTGCCTGTGCGCCAGGGAGTTTTGTGTGCCAGCACCCCCTAGCACAGCTTAGAGGGAACTGTGCTGAGAACCCCATTTTTGATATTAAGAGAGAAATTGATAATATTTTGGATGAAGCCTTACTGGCAGGCAGTGCTCCCTCTAAGCTGAGTTAGTGTGAGCTAGCTCACAGTTTTTTAGCCTCCAGCTCACAAATTTTTGTCTCAGCTCAGGAAGGATGGCTCCAGAGCAAACTAATTTATGCAGTAGCTCACTCACAACTTTAATGCCAGTTGCTCACAAAGTAGACTTTTTGCTCACAAGACTCCACAGCTTAGAGGGAACATTGCTGGCAGGTGATAAATCAAGATCTACTAATGACTTTTTGCTACAGTCTGACAATAAAACACAATTTTATCTTTTGCCAAAAATATGTTGTGCCAATACCAGGAAGTTGGGCATCATGTTGAACTTGCAGGGGAACCGAAGCAAGTTGGCCTGTATCTGTGACCCCCAGATAAAAAGCACCAGTCCTCTCCTGAATGCAGAACTCATGCAATGGAAGCATGAGCTCAGCAAAGAAGTGTGGAGGCTACAGGCCAACAGTGGGTAAAATAGGCTGGGGAGAAGGAGGAGGAGCTGCAGCCCAGCACCTCTGCCTCTAAGAGCCCAACCAGGGAGAAGCCTCACTACTGGTTGTCAGTGGTGAACTGGGAGGTCAGCAGCAGCGGGGGGATGCCAGGCATGTAATGGAGGAGGAATTGGCAGAAGTGATGGTGAGGGAGTACCTCGTGGAGTCCCCTGAGCCTGCCTCCACCGATCCCCTGGAGTACTGGTCATGTGAGGCTGTCATCTTGCCCAACCTGTCTTGCGTTGCCATAAGTCTCCTTTCCTGCAGAGAGATGGGGTGGCTCAAAGCCCTGAGCCCACTTAACACCCAACCCCCCACCAGGGGAGAGGTGTTCACAATCAGGAGGGGTTGAGAGGGTATAAAGGGTCCTGAGCTGAGGCACCCAGTAGTGAATTCCCTCTACTCAGCAGGAGCAGAGACCAGGTGGCTCAGAGCCCTGAGTCCACCTAACACCCAGTCCTTACCAGGAAGTGGTGTTCACAATCAGGAATAAATGAATGTGTCCTACTTTTAATAAGTTCCCTGTCTCTCTGTCTAACTGCCAACATCCAACAGAGGAGAGGGTGTGGAACTGAGCTGAGGGTATATATAGTATTCTCATCTCATTGAGCAGAATGGGAACTCTCTTATTGGCAACCAGCAGTGCCTGTTAAGCTTTGGAGAGCCCCTACTGGTGTTTCCAAGGCTGGAGAATTCCACCCCCCACTCTGTTGCTTTGAAGTTTGGTAAACATATTGATCAAGCAGAGGCATTCTGTCTGGAAATGTATCCATTCATGAACCGCTTGAAAGTTTGAGGAAAGTTCATGCCGGTTGACCCCCATGAACTTCATTTTGTGAACCACACCACCCAAAATTCATCACAGACTTTAGTTCTTGAGCTGGTTCATGCCCATTCCTAGCAGTGCTGCTCTGTATTCTTGGCGGTTGGGGGGCAACAGCGGGAGGGCTTCTGGAGTTCTGGCCCTACTGGTGGACCTCCTGATGGCGCCTGGGTTTTGGCCACATTGTGATAACAGAGTGTTGGATTGGATGGGCCATTGGCTTCTCTTATGTTCTTACGTTAGACTTGTGCAGAAACGTTTACAACAGTAGCCATCTTCTAAGCTTTTCCTGCTACTTCTGCTGGCAGCTAAGGAGCTTGGAAAAAGACCTGGTTCTCACACACATGAGAATGAAGTGCCACTTTGGACTACTGGTGGGGGATTTCAGCTTTAAAGTTTCCTTCAACCGCACACCCAACACTTCTGTTCAAATAGAAAATTCTATACAGCAAGGAGAGCGAGTCTGTCCCTTTCCTTTGCTTGCAGTGCTGGGTTTCGATTTGCAAGGGGACTTTTGCATATGGGATGGGATTCAAAAATATGATGCCCTTCCCAATTCTCCTGTCTGTGCTAACCAGGCCTAATATGACGGGGAGGGAGATGGGGGCAATGGCAGCCTTCTTTCAGTTACAAGCAAGACTTTGCACATGTGTGGTGGTTTTCTCTCCCTTCACAGGTCAAGCTTTATAAAAGTGAGAACCTTGATAACCCCGTCCACACTGTCTCATTAGGGCAATCCTTGTTCTTCCACTTCCCACCGCTGCTTCGAGATGGAGAGGTATTGTTCTAGTTCCTTCCCTGGAAAACTGGGTTTTAGGAGATGTTGCAAGGCAATTGGATTCACTAGTGCTTTTGCGTGAATTTTAAGCTGTGATAGTTTTTCTGGTGATAGACATTAATCTGGGTTTTATTGTACTTTGTTTTTAAATTTGGAATTGTAAGCTGCTTAGGGCCACAAGGGAAAGGTACAGTATAAATAGTTAATCAATGAAAATAATTTTGTCACTACCAGCCAATTTGGTATTGTGATAGCATGTCAGACTAAGTTTAGGGCAAATTAGGTTCAGATCCCTATAGTGCCATGAAGCTTGCTGGGTGATTTTGAGCCTGGTCCCTCTTTCTCAGCCTAGCCTATCTTACAGGGCTATTGTGAGGATAAAAGAGAACAGTGTTTGCCACCCTGAATTCTTTGAAAAGGGTGGCATTAAAAAATGTTATAGCTAGTACTAGACCAAAATTACCAGGCTGGCAAGTAGCTTTTCCTTGTGGGAGGGAAGAGATTGCAGAAGAACAGCAGGGACCCGCTCTTTTCCAAAGGGGCAAGTCAGGCTGCTGCAGGAAGGTGAAGAAAACAATCTACTGACTTCCATTGTTACTCAGCAGCTATTGACAGTGCTGGCTGTTGTTCATGTGGACTGAATGGCCACATTCCAGTACCCCATGTTCAGTTTCCACTATGGCAATTCTTTGTTGTCTGACTTATTTTTTCATTGCCTCCCTATTGCAGAATTATGTGGTGCTTTTAGACTCTACTCTCTCCAGATCTCAGTATGACTATACCCTGCCTCAAGTTTCGTTCACCACTGTTGGCTATAACAAACACATCACTTTGGTTTTCAATCCCACTGTAAGTGTCCCTCTGATTAACTTGATTCTGAGAATTACTCAAATTATATTTTAGGAGGTTCTTGATTTCCCAGCAAGTTCTGTTTCTGTTTTAGGGGAGGTTCCTGTTCTCCAGTCCTCCTTCTGCTGTTGTACTTCTTATGAGGCTGTTTTCTTTGTCTGTAAAATCTTCCCTCTCTTCCAAATCAACTTTTGTAACCCCACTGTGGCCATCTGGGCCGGATTACTCCAACCATCTCCTCCGGGGGGAGGCAGATGGGACATTGCCAAGAGGGCTGGGCCCTCTTGGGCTGTGTGATGTTAAAAGGTGGAGAAGGGAGGCTGCTGGTGGGGGCAGGAGGGATGAGATGGGTCTCTCTGAGGCTGGAGAAGTGTGGAGAGATAATCTTGGCTGAGGAGGAGGCTGAGAGGCTGGAAACCATGATGATGGAGGCTGAAGCCAGCAGCAGGTTGGGAAGAAGATGCCCAAAGGGAAGGGCAAGAGCACAGAGAAGTGCATGGAGGAGACATCGTTTGCAGCACAGAAAGGTTCAGCCCAGGAAGAAACGGGCAAGGAGTGGTATGCAAGGGTCAGAGCCAGCATGAGGCCAGGATGCTGGGTGGGTCTCCCAGTAGGCACAGATTTGTGAGGGAAGCAACAGGGAACCTGAAGCGGTGAGTGAAGCTCACAAGGGAAGGCCAAGGAGGATCGCCAGGGGCAGCCCTAGTTAAAGGGACCAGCGCCCAGTCTGAAGCCAAGAGCAAAGGTGGCACACCGTACTATTCTGGAGCATCAAATTGGGTTTATAAAATCCAAACTGATATACAGGAAAAGCTATGGAAATCAGTTTCTGGAGGTGGCAATGCTGTCTGCAGTAAGGGTCAAGTCTTTCTAGAACTAGCTGCAGTTATACAATGGAAAACGGGGTGGGATGCAATCTTCTGCTGAATGCTTAGAAAAATTAAATGGTGTGATTTGGTACCTAAAAGAGAGATGGGTAAATGCCAAATCATGTTTGCCTGGGGAGTATTCCACAAGCGAGGCACCCAAACAGTAAAGGCCTGTCTCCTCCAGTTATCAATGGGAAGCTTTCGACTGTGGGGCACCCAGAATAGGGCCTCAGATAATGGACTGCCCTTGATGAGTCATAGCAGTGACTTGTCCTGGTAGATCTCTGCCTTTATATCTTTTGAAAAATCTGTGCAGGTTGCATAAGAAGGGCCTGAAATCCATCTAGTCCAGCATCCTGCTTCTTATACTGGGTGATCTGATGCTTCCAGAAGTTATACATGCAGGGGTACAGAGAACCAACGTTTTCCTCTGTTGTGGTTGTGGGTCACCCCCTGCTTCCATTACTGATATTCACTGGCTCTGTACATAGAGGTTTTATTTAGCCCTCAAGGATTTTGGCCATTCCAGTGGCAGTTCTAGAGTTGCTATTTGAAACTGGTCCAGAATGCAGTGGCGTGTGTTCTTACAGGAACACTAATAAGAGCACATATACAACCGGTGCTCCACCAGCTGCACTGGCTCCCAGTTGAATTCCGGGTCAGGTTTAAAGTTTTGGTTTTAACCTTTAAAGCCATATGTGGTCTGGGACCAACATACCTTCAGAACCATCTCTCCCAGTATGTACCTTGTCGAGCATTACACTTGTTAGATCAAGATCTGCTGGTGATCCCTGGCCCTAAAGATGTGCGCTTAGCCTCGACCAGAGCCTCCCATTCTCCCTATGGGACTTAATGCAGTTCTGCAGGGCCTGTAAAATGGAGATGTTCCGCCAGGCCTATGGTTGAGGTGGTGGACGTTCATTTACACTGGCTTCCCCCTCTACTGTTGTCATCTGTTTTGCTTTCATCTGCACTGTCATCCACCTGCAACCATACAGGGAACCTGTGTGTGAGCAGGTGAAGATAGAATTGACTGAGGCAAATGGCACCATTGTTTGTTACTGTTGATTTTAATTGCCTGCTGTAATTGGAAGCCTACTGTAATTGGATGCTGTTGTAACCTGCCCTGAGCCTGCTTGCAGGGGAGGGAGGGCTAAAAGCCAAATAAATAAATAAATGTACAATACACAGAAGGTAAATGCTTTTCACAAAGAAAGTAATAACTGTCTCTTTGCAGAGAAAATTGCCAGAACAAGATATTGCACAAGGGTCTTACATTGCCTTGCCACTGACACTTCTGCTTCTGTTGGCTGGATATAACCATGATAAGGTAATGGACTCTTTAGTTCCCCCCTCTTTTGGGGTGTTTCCATGACATGATCATATTTTGCTGAAGCCATGCAGGCATTCTGATGTCTGGAGTCAAAACTGGGGCATACGCAGAGCTCCCTGCTTGGTTTGACTTCTTGTAGTGAATCAGTTTGAGAGGTGGGGCAAAGGAAAAGGACTTGCAGGATGTCCACAGCAAGCCAGGTTTACCTGCATTGCCATTGATTACAGTGTTGTGTGAGCGAAAGGAGAAGAGCAGGCACTCTCAGAATTGTAAGTTTCCCCCCTGTCTTTTTTTTTAAAAAAGACAGTTTGGAGGATAAAATGAGGAGAACAATATACACTGCCCTGATCTCCTTGGAGGAAGGGATGGATAAAAAAGGAATAGGTATATTAAATTAATCATATGTCCCAGAGTTTTGTTATAGGTTCATTTGGTTTAGTTTTATGGACTTGTAGGTTACGATTTGATAGTTGCCTTGAGAGCCTGTTTGGGTCGAAAGGATGAATACGTGCGCTGAATAAATAAAGTAAAATACTGCTTTCAGTTGGGCCAGTGTGGAGACCTGTGTTTTCTGTTCCTGCAGCTGATCCCCTTGCTGCTGCAGCTAACAAGTCGTCTTCAGGGTGTTCGTGCCCTTGGGCAGGCAAGTTCTGATGTGGGCGGCCTGGAAGACATGAAGAGGCAAGCCAAGAAACAGAAGATGAGGCGGACGTGAGGTGGAAGGTACCCTAGTTGTGTCAGATCGAGCTGTGAGAATGTCAACAGGCAAAGCTGCTAAGCAGGTCTGAGACCAGGGACCTGGTGAAGATGTTATTTACACTTGAGCCTTTTTCTCAGGGTAGCTCCATCGTGGGTGGAAGCATTATGTTGCATTGTTAGAATATCAGTTGTTTTTTTTTGTTTTTTAACAAAACAGTGAACCAACTGAGATCTTTGCCATTGAGAATATCTTCCACCCTGAAGGTGTTGATAGGATCACTTTTGTTAGGAGAATATAAATTATTTTTCCCTGTTTCCAGCTTGGCAAAACCAACTTGCTAATAAAAATCAATTTTTCTCCCAGCTGGTGTCATTGGTCTTGATTCAGTTTCTTTAATTTGCAACACTTTGCATCCACCATTAGGTAGCAGAGACAATCCTTTAAAGGTGGGCTTGGACTCTCTCTCCCCCTTTCTCCTAACCTACTTCACAGGGTCGGCATGAGGGGAGAAATGGGACAATCCCATTAATATATGTACTTCCTGGGAGGAAATATAAATACAAGATGTGTGGAGGCAACCAAAAAGTTTCTCCAGTTTCTTGGACAGGTGGAAAAAACTAACTGGAAAAAGATCCATAACAAACTTCTCATGAGATGGTTTCAATTTGGCTATTTCTTATCCTCCCAATGACACATTTGTGCCCTGCTGCTAAGAACCCAGGGTCCTAACTCTGTGCCCTGACTGCTAAGCCTGCATCAGCCAATGGACTTGATATTGCTGCAATAAATATGCATGTAGAATGTGAATTAGAGCAGTTTTAAAGTTGAAGCCTCGTAAGATGAGTTCTACTGTATCAGGTCAAGAGTGCCTTTTTTCTCCCTCCTGCTGTAGGTATTTATGGTGGGGTCGGGGTCTGTGAGTGGATGGGCAAGAGTCTGAGGGCTCTTAGCCTGTGAATTACAGCTTTTGGCCAGACTGACTAACCTGGTGGACGTTTGCTATTTTTTGTTTTTATACTGTGTGGTAAACCTGTTTAAATGTGGTTCTGAGTCTCCATCAGGGAGAAAAGCAGGATAAAAATATACTAAATAAATAGTTCAGTGTCGTGTAGTCATCCAGTTGCTCCCCAGGAAGCCCATGAACAAGGTTTGAAAGCAATACTTATTTTCTGCTGGTGCCCCCCCCCCCAGCAATAGCATACTTTCTCTGAACATGGAGTTCCCATTTAGCTGTTGGTAGATGATATATATATCTAGTGATATATATATATATCTGTTGATAGATTATATATATATCTATAACAATATCTATTAAAGTCCTCTAATTCAGTGCCCACCATCGAAACCTGTGTCTGCAAATCCTGCACATTAAATCAAGCAGCAGATCCAGTGGTCATGCTCTGGTGTTCTTTTTTCCCTGTCAGCAATCCTTTTTGTTGTTGTTGGAAACATGATCTCTGTCTTTTAGCACAGCAATTGGAACACAAGCATTTAGGGGGAACTCATTTGTTTAAGAATGAAAAGGCTCATTAATATTTACAAGCTAGTTATAGCAGATGATGCATGCGGGATTTATCATACGTGCCTTTTATTGAAGGGGTGATGGATCAACTGGTTGGTTGGTTTTTTTCAAAAAAAACCCAGTCCTCTGAAAGCAGTTGAGGTTGCTAAGTAACAACACTGTCATTATTTGTCAACATTGATACAACAAAGGTCATAAAAGCTTGGTGAATTAATAGCTAAAAACAAAAGTTGATTTTACAGAATCTAGAAACAAACGCTTTTATCGAGGCTTTGTTAGTAGTTCGACAAGACTATCTCCCAATTGATAGAGAGACATAATTTTTTTAAAATATTTTCATTTTAATGCTTGGGTCTAATTGTTGTAGAAGTGGTAAGCTTGTATTGGGCTTTTGGGGCTAAGGAGCTCTCAGGACTGATGTTCCTGTCTATGAAAATATCATCCCATCCACATGAAAAATGAAATGGTGCAGAGAAATTTTGTAGCCTAGTCTTTTTCTAGACAGGTTTAGAGCCACATGTTCAGTCTAGTCTGAGGATCTGCTAATTTTCACACAGTTAAGGGTGTTTGGGTATTTTCTTACTTTTTTAAACTGAGGGCTGAAATATCCATAGATTCCTGCTTCTCAGGTTCAGCATACTTTCTCTGGAATGGGATGTCTGGATTTGGATCCCTGTGTGTTTTTATTGTGCCAATTATTTCTTTACCAACCAGGAACTCCCATTGATAGATGGCCACATAGAAGAAATCCACAGGGAAAATGCAAGGACAGCAAATACAATGAAATCCAAACTTGAAGCAGTGAGGAATCAAGTTACTGCAGCTGGAGTCAGCAATATATCATGGATGTTGTTCCAGCAAAGGCTGAAGGTGAAATAAGGCCTTAAAATACTCTGTTGAGGAGGTGGAGATACAGGCCCCTTCCCTGCCAGAGCAGGTTGCCAAAGTTAAGGTGCCACATCCAGTTACAACAGCAATTACTGCAATGGGGCTGAGGGATTAAGGACTTTGAGAGGTTTGAGGGGTCTGTGGAATAAGAGCTGATGTGCTCCAAGAGGCTTGGAACTTAAAACGACCACTTTTTTTCCTTTCTGCTCTCAGCGCAAACCTGCAGCTCAGAAAGGCTCAACTCTGATTCTTGCTGATCAGGGCAAATGCCTACACTAGCTTTGCAGTTTGCCACGAGCAAAGGATCTTTTGCTTGGATTTAATTTTGCTGCGTTTGCCTGCTGAGAGACACCAGGACAACAAAGGAAAGTGGAGGTGAGCTGAAGGAGCTTTCGAAGTCCGCACTGCACAGAGAGAGGGAAGAAATTTAACCCTCTGGCTTCCTGGAGAAAGGAGAAGCCAGCTAGCTTCAGCCAGAAAGATGAGCAACGGAGAAGCCAGTTCCAGCACAGCTACAACGCCTGGAAGCCAACCCAGAAGGGGAGTAGTGAGTATGATGTTTTCTACCCGAGCAGGAGAGATGCCCATAGAGCAAAAGCACACTTTATCAAATGAGATGTCTGCCTTAAGCCTGAAAGATGGGCACAGATTTAAAGGGGAAATTGAAAGTTTTGCCCATGGAGGGAATCACAAGGCTAATTCCAGTGATTCAAGAGGTGGCAGAAAGCATGAGTCTAATGGTTGAACAAAGACACAAAAACACTGGCATGCATGATGGGCCACACAAGATTAGATGCCATGATTTTAACCATACCCCAGACCGTGCGCCTAATGGAGGATTTAAAGAACAAAGCACGGACGCACATGGTCAGAGCCAGAAAAAGGCGCCCAGCAATGATATGATTTCTTCAATTCTTAAGGGTCTGCCTGTCTCCTATAAGTTGGTAACCAGTATGATTAGACTGAAAGATGATCTGAATTTAGAAGGTCTTTTGTCTGCACTGACTGAGGAATATGATTCTAGATAACCTAAAGAAAGTTTGTCTAATGAAATGTCTGTTTTGAGCCTAAAGCATGGACAGAAATTTAAAAAGAAAGTGGCTTGTTATTTGTGTCAAGAAAACCATTTTGCAAAATTCTGCCCTTCTAAGCATGCATCTAATGATGAGCCCCAAGAGCAACAAAGAGCCACACGCACGCATGGTTTCAGTAACAAAGACCCAGCGATTGGAAGGGGAAGCCATTATGGGAGGGGCAGAGGTCACATTTAGCGCGCACAGCACAGAGGAGGAAAGTTTGCTGCAAAGACACAAAGCAGAGATCATGCTTTTAGAATCACTGATGATTTTGATAATGAAGACAATAAGAAAATGTTTCTGATTGATTCTGGTTCATGCATTTCATGTGTTCATGTGTGCAAGTTTAAAAACTGGTTTAGTGATATAAATATTGAGGAAAAACCAAAGATTTTTCAAGCTAACAAGACTTGCTAGACGTGCGAGGGGTTGGCACTGTGGAACTGAAATTGTGTACCATGGATGGTGAATTAATAAATGTGAAATTACAAAATACCGCCTATGTGCCTGAAGCTGCTGATAATTTAATTTCAACTAAAAGGCTTTTGAACACTGGACACACTGTCCTGCTCAAGAAAGAGCATGGAAGTAAAATTACCACTAGAGATGGAGAATTGGAATTCCAGGTGTATGAAAGAAATGGATTTAATTATTTGATTGGTGTAGATGAGGAAACAGAGACTTTTGATGTCGATCCTGATGAGGAAATTGAGATTGATGACAATAAGGGACAGATTTGCCAGACTAGTGATGCTGAATGTGATCACAAAGAATGTTTATTTTCGTGGCATATAAAATTTGCGTATGGAGGAATGAAAAGCATTGAAAAGTTGTTAAAAGACTGTGGAATACCTGTTTTAAACTGTGATAAGTCAAAAGTCAGATGTGACACATGTCTCAGATTGAAGGGGACTGCCCCACATTATGCTGGAAAACATCCAGCGCAGAATCAGGAATTTCTGGAGACTGTGTACAGTGATCTGGTTGGGCCATTGGCCGCATCCCTGGGTGGGAACAAATATTTTGTGACTTTCACAGAGAATAAAACAAAATACACTTATGTGTATATGCTGAGAAGTAAGGATGAAACATTGCAAAAATTCAAAAATTATGTGGCCATACTTAGAAATAAATTTGGCAAAGCACCTCAAAGCTTACAGACAGATGGAGGTGGTGAATATTGTAATGCTGAATTTAAACAATTTCTGCAAGAGCAAGGAATTCAGCATAAAGTAAGCATTGCACATTCACCCCAACAGAATGGTTCTTCTGAAAGATTGAACAGAACCATTCAAGAAATGTACAGAGCAATGCTGATGTATTCTGGACTACCTAATGGTTTATGGGCCGAAGCTGTTAACACAGCAGTGTACTTACACAACAGAATGCCTTCAAAGATTACTGGGATTCTCCTTTTCAGGCCTAGTTTGGAAAACAGCCTGGTCTAAAGCATATCAAAGCTTTTGGTGCAAAAGGGTATGCACACATACCAAAGGAGAAAAGAGGAAAGCTTGATCCCAAAACTGAAACTGGAATTGTTGTAGGCTATCCTGTTGGTGGAAAAGGATACAGGATATACAACCCCCAAACCCACACAGTTGGGGAACGCAATGTTGTTTTTGTTGATGAGACTGTATTGCCTAGTGTTTCCACTGCAGCTGATCCAAAGATGTCTGGGACTGCACCTGATGAGTTTGTTGCTTGGCTACCTGTAAAGACCGCCGGTGAACTGGCTGGGGAACTGGCAGGGGAAGCAGCAGGTCCACCTTCTGAGGAAACTACCGAAACAGAAGGGGAAGCAGGGGCCACACCAGAGGAAGCGGCTGAACCCACGGCAGAACTCACACCTGGTGTAAGGTGATCAGAAAGGAGCACTAAAGGACAACCTGCAAAGAAGTATGGATTTTGTGAACTTGTGCAACCTGCAAAAGGACCCAAGAACTGGAAGAAAGTTTGCAACTTACCTGCGAGTGAAAGAGGCAGATGGCTTGAAGCAATGGAACAGGAGCTGCTGCCCATTTGCAAAAAAGAGGCCTGGACTCTCACTCAACTACCCCAAGGCAGAAAGTCTGTTGGATATAAATGGGTCTTCAGAATAAAGCACAAGGAAGATGGAACTGTGGCGCTATACAAAGCATGTTTAGTAGCTAAAGGCTACTCACAGCAATATAGGACTGACTATTTTGAAACTTTTGCTCCAGTCACTGACCAAGCAACATTCAGAACACTTCTAAGTGTTGCTGCGTCTAGAAACATGATAGTAGAGCATCTTGATGTAAAGACTGCTTTTCTCAACAGAGAACTATCAGAAGAAATCTACATGGAACAACCTGAAGGTTTCAAGGTCAAAGGTCAAGAAAACTACGTCTACAGACTCAATAAGGGACTCTACGGCCTAAAGCAAGGAGCAAAGGCCTGGTATGACAAACTTACTGAACTTTTAAAGAAGCAAGGCTTCAAGCAAGGGAAAGCTGAACCTTGTCTGTACACTAGAATCAGAAATGGACAATATCAGTATGTTCTTGTTTATGTTGACGATTTGATCGTGGCTTGCCAAAACAGAGGAGACATCAAAGCAATAGCTGATGGACTGAATAAGGAAGTGGAAGTCAAACAGCTAGGAGATGTTCAACAATACCTCGGGATGCAAATTGAGAGACTGGAAGATGGAACTTTTCTTTTATGCCAGAAAAGAAAGATTATGGACTTTATAGAATCTGTTGGCATGAAGAACTGCAAAGCTTCATCAATTTCACTTGTACCTGGATATTTGAAGGAAAAGGACGGCACACCACTCAAGGACATAGGATGATACAGAAAGGCTGTCGGAAAGCTCTTGTACCTGAGCAAATCAACGCGTCCAGATATTACAGCAGCAGTTGGATTTCTAAGCAGAAAAGTAAGTTCTCCATATCACCATGATTGGAGTGCAGTAAAGAAGATGCCACGTTATCTCAGAGGAACAATGGACTTAAAACTGAAAATTGCACCAACTGAACAACCGAGACTAGGCTACATGGATGCCAGTTGGGGAGAAGAGATGAACAACTACAAGTCTACCAGTGGACACATTCTTTTATGGAGATGGACTGATAGACTGGACTAGTAGAAAGCAGACTGTTGTAGCGCAATCCACAGCAGAAGCTGAGTGCATTTCAGCAGCAAGTGCCTGCAGCAGACTTGAATGGATCTTTAATATGTTGAAAGATTTTGGAATAAATGAATCTGTACCTGTATTTATGTTAGAAGACAATCAGGATTGTATAACAATATGTAAGGAAGAAAGCATGACTGCTAGAAGTAGATCTATTGGTATTAAATGTGCATTAGTTAAAGATTTGTACCAGAAAAAGCTGATAGAAATTGAGCATTGTCGTACAGATGAAATGGTAGCTGATATCCTGACTAAGCCTCTGACTAAAGACAAGTTTGAAAGACTATGTGAAATGTTGACTGTGCCTGATACTGATGTTGAATAATGTTTTGAATATGCATGTATAATTGCTTACATGTTAGGTCTTGAGAAAGGGGTGTTAGAAATATGTGCCTAGACCAAAACCCAACTTCCATCAATTATAGGGTTAACTTGTTTATCCTAGTATTTTGCAGCTTGAGCCGGAGAAGAAACCTGGGAGCTGACCAATTAATGTAAAGCCCGCGAAGCTACTAGACTATTGTATTTCTAATTGGTTGTTGTTCCACAGGTGACTTGTCCTGGAGGTCAGGAAGAAAGACAGAATCACCATTCTGTCTCACTCTGTTGTAGAATGTCTTAAGAGTGTAGACCGGAGCAATGCTGCTCTTTAGAAAGCATGTTTTGTTTATTTGTAGCTAATCCCATTTTCCCTTTATCCTTTAGTAATAAATATTTTAAACTAGAGGAAGCAGTCTCTTCTTTCCAGAAGCAAGATCCATAACTCTGAATTTTCTCTAATATTGGGGTGTTAATGAGACATTAAGTGAAGTTTCTTTCTGTTAAATGTAACCATCAGTCGGGCTGCCAGTTCCAGTATGGGAAACTCCTGGAGCTTTAAGGAGGGTGGAGTTGGGAGACAACGGGACACAGCAGGGATGTAATGCCATAGGGCCTGCCTGCTGATGCTGCCATTTTTTCCTGGGAAGCTGAACTCTCTAGTCTGGAAATCAGTTGTAATTCCAGGAGAACTCCAGGCTCCACCCAAAGATTGCCTACCCTACCTTCCTGCCATTGAATGATTCTATTTTTAAACTATTTTGTGAGAGAACGAGGAACTATGGGTTAATATTTTAAAAGGAAAGCCAAATAAATTAGTAAAAGTTGCAGCCCCTAAGTTTTAGCTTTCCATGGAAACCATACCTTTGTGTCTATTGACCAGGATCAACCTCGTATGTTGTTGCATTTTTCAGCAGTATGCTTTATGGCAATTTTACAACAATTTCACAGCACTGTGAGTCTGCAAGTTATATAATAGTATCCAGTTGCTGTTTTCAATCTCGGGTACAAGAGGACCTAGATCAGAGTAGCAGAAATAATGTGTTTTGTTGTTTGAGTGGACTGTTTATGCCCTGAATCTTTTAAGTAGTGTTTTGTAAATGAATCATTCCTACATAAACAAAGAGATGTCTCAGATTGTGTGAGCTGTTCTCACAGTGCAGCGATCCAAGAAACTGAAATCACAAGGAAAGATTCATGCTAATAAGATGTTGGAAAGTGGAAGTCGGTGGTGGTTTGCTTTTTTGTCTGGTTAATTATAATGATCACGTTTCACCTGCATTAAATTGCAGTGTGAAGTCAATTGTCAGTGTGGAGCAAATTGAAATTAGACACCTTCTCTGGCCTGGGAATTTATTCTCACAGAAATAGGAGTGAGGTTTGTTTTCAATCAAACTGCAGCTCTGTTCTCATGGAAAAGAAATCGGCACCTCTCTGTTCTGGAGAGGGATCAATTTGACAACCATGGAAAACCTCAACCCTGTCTCTTTGCAATCCACATAGAGGATCTATGCTGAAAATGACTATATAGGCAACACTTCTTCTGCGGCCAGAGACAGATGGAAAATGTATAGATACCTAGGACATGAACTGTAATATGGGTGGTTCATTCAGTTTGGGGCATTATTCTAGGCAGCTGGCTCTGGATGAGTCCCTGGGCAGTTATAGGGTGGTTAACTGCAATTTAGGGAATTCCTGGAGGCTAAGAGTAATTCCAATAACTTTTCACTGGACTCGTTACCTGCTCAGAGTAAGCTGGCACAGACTAAACTTTCTCAAGCTGAACTCTTAAAGAGTTACCAACTCTAGGTTGATAAATTCCTGGAGATTTGGGGTGGAGTCTGGAGAGGGGTAGGACCTCAGTGGGGTATAATGTCACAGTGTCCATCATCCATATCTGCTTTTTTCCTCAGGGGAGCAAAGTCTGGAAATGAGCTGCAATTCCAAAAGAACTTCAGCCTCCCCCCCCCCCCCCCCCCCAAGATGTTGGCAATGCTAGGCCATTAGCTGTAGAGTCTTACAGTCGCTTGACCTCTCCATCTCACATTGTGGTTAGTTTCCCTTTGGATCAGATAGCTGCATTCTTTTGAGCCTATGGGCACTTGGAATTTTTAGAACAGGTAAAATTATAATAAAAGGGTTGCCTTTGGGGGCGGGGGAGATGAATGATACAATGGCTGCCATGTCCAATCCCAAGGGAAGGTTCCCACAAAATGTTAAAAGATTTGATGCCCCAAGTTCTCCTATGATAGAGGCAGCTTTTTACAAATGAGTTCTCCTGCAGACCCAAAGGTGATGCCTCCTGTGTTCTTCCTAAGTACTTCTTCCAGTAGATGGAGGGAAATTAGGACTGAGATGGTTTGGAAGAAGTAAGTGAGTATGTGCGCATGGGAACCATGTTGAGATCACAGCTGTGATATATTTGGTATTACTGCTGTGGATGAATTCACTTTAAGCAGTGGCTAGACAAACACTTATCAGGGATGCTTTAGGCTGATCCTGCATTGAGCAGGGGGTTGAACTAGATGGCCTGTATGGCTCCTTCCAACTCTGTGATTCTATTCTACTTTGGGTCTTTCTGGTGGGTTGCTCAGACTTTTTTGTTCTTATTTCCTATTCTCTGCTCCTGTCAACAATGGGTCAGCTCTGTTTGCACTGCATCATTCAGTGTTTCTCTCAAATTTTGACTCTTTTTATTTACATGCTCTTTGTCTCTTTGATTTAAGAAGAAATGTACCCCTTCAGGGATGGGAAAAAGAGAAGAGCAGTCTTCCCACATTATTTATTTATTTATTTAGATTTTTATTCCGCCTTGCCTGCAAGTAGGCTCAAGGCAGAGTACAACAATTAAAATCCAATAAAACACAGATGCACTAACAGTGCAATAAATTACATTAAAATTACATAATCACAATACAAATACAAATTGCAAATACAGAAAGGTGGCGGTACTGTATGATGGTCCCATATAGCCAGCATCCAAGATTGTTCTTATGTGTGAGGCTTCTGTACTTAACAGCAAAAGATCAGACCTTTGTTGATGAAACGGAGTTCTTTATTTCTTAATACTGCTTGACAGGTTCTCGAATGTTTGTTAGAGATGTCACATAAAGAACAGTCAGAGTTAATATACCCTCCAGTACAGTTTGAATCCCAACATCCAACCAATCACAATAGAGGAGAAAAGCGCGGTTAAAAGTTCTAAGCCGTTTTACTTCCCACAGGAAAGGTGAAGTGTGAAAGTTATAAAAATTCCCCTCTTGAACTGGGCGTCCCAGATGTGTGAAACTTATACATAACAAAGTGGCTCCGGCGGCCTTTCAAGGTCTTCACAATGAGATAAGACAGTTCCATGTCCCAGGGAATGGGAGGAGGGAATGCCTGGGAGGAAAAGCCATTTGTTCTTTGGTGACGTGCAAATATGTGGGGTCGCCACTCTCCCGGATGAAATGGTTACACTGACCAGACCTTCAAAAAGCAATATAACTCAGAGCAATAAACAGTTGAGGGGGAGACAGGAGACAGCTTGACAGAGATAGCAATGGTTACACTTTTGGCTGAGCGATAGCAAATTACAGAAAGCACAATGGAAACCCTGTTAGGATGCTATGATCCTGACACCATGCAGGCCATGATGATTCAGATGTAGTAATCAGCGGCAGCTCCTAATCGAAAGTCTGGTGGAAGAGCTCCATTTTACAGGCCCTGCAAAACTGTAAAAGGTCCCGCAGGGCCCTGATGTCTTCCGGGAGCTTATTCCACCAGTGTGGAGCTGCCACTGAGAAGGCCCTGGCTCTGGTGGTAGCCAATTTGGCTTCTTTCGGGCCAGGGAGAGTCAGGCGATTTTGTGACCCTGACCTCAGCACTCTCTGGGGAACATCCGGGGAAAGGCAGTCCCTCAGGTAGGCAGACCCCCGACCATATAGGGATTTAAAAATTAAAACCAGCACCTTGAAGCGAATCTGGTATGCTATTGGCAGCCAGAGAATTATTGAGGTTTTAGTGGATTAGGTGCTGGTCTTGCAGCAGGGAGGCTTGGAGTTCCACTTTTCTAAGTGGCCTTGACTAGTAAGGACTGAGCTATCTCACGCCACTCTTGTGAAGGTTCATCTATGAACTGCATATTCATCACACACTTTGTTCAAGGAGCTCAGTTTGACATTCATTGTTTCCCTCAGAGCTTATCCCCGCCACAGCCCTGACCCAGTGTCATTGGGTGCATTTTGTGGTAGAGTAAGGGTTTGAACCCAGTCCTTCTACTGATTTGCTATACCAGGGTCTCTAACCTTTTTGAGCCTGTGAGCACCCTTGAAATTCTGACAGGCACAAAATAACTGCTGCAGAAGGTGGAGCCAACTACAAAATGGCTGCCATAGGAGGCAGAGCCAACCACTAAATGTTGGACAGTGAAGTTATGCATAACTCTGATAGCAGTTCTTTAGCACTTTAGGCAGAAATTCTGTTTAATGGGGGGAATTTCTCTCATGCTTATTCACACAGAGGAAGCTCAAGTTCAGGGGGGAGGAGGGGGGAGTTTAAAAAATACTCTGGATAAGGGGAGTGAGAATAAAACTAACTCTGTGGTGGCAACTGCCATGGAAACAACTTCTTAAAAAATCTCTACAGCCAATCAGAAGCCTTGATAGGCAACAGCCTCATCTGGCCCTGCCCACTTTCTAAAGTCACTTGTTGGGCAACATGGTGTCCATAGGACCTGTACACTACATCATGTTGATTAAGACATTTCTCATAAAAGTCTGGAAATAACAAATGAAAATCACATAGGAGAATTTAAGAATCGGGAATTATTTTTGAAAACATTCTCCCAGTTTCCTTGAAAATAGAATAGAATGTTGAAGGAGTTGCGAGTGAAAAATTTTTGTGCTAGGAGATACTTTCAGCCCCATGGCTAATTCTTTCCTGGAAATCTCTCTGTCACAAAGAGTCAAAATGTTTCTCTCTGTAGGTGGTATAGACAAAATCCTCCTAAGCCTTGTTACTTCTCACCTCTGGTGAGAAACGGCTCGAGTTTTCCGATAGTGCTCGTGGAAGCATCAGAAGTTGCCAGCCCCTTTATTGCCACCAGGTTTTTCTGAAAGTCCCGGAATATAAGTCCCATGAGTTTCTGCAATCGGGGCTCCCCCTTTAGACACAGCTTTCAGAACATAGCTGCCAAAATAATTGAATATGAGGAACTGGTATCTAGTTCCATGGGACAGGGGGCCTCTTTGATCCGGACGTGGACTGATATTTTCCCGGGGGTTAGCTGGGGCAAGCTTAGTACCTGGTGGTGTGCGGGAGACAATATGCAGTCTGCCGATTCGTAGTGAGCGGCTGGAGAGCAGCAGCTGGTCTGGGTGTGGCAGGCCTTGGTGATGTGCCCCGTCTTTCCGCAAGAACGGCATGTCACCTTGCAGAACCAGCAGGAACATCGCTTTTGGGGATCTCTGCAGCTAGTGCATCTTGGGGGCAGCCTGTGCTGGGAAATGGGAGCAGAGACAGCAGCCAGGGCTGTGTGCCGGGAATGGGAACCGGAGGAGCAGGACGCACCTTTATGTGAGCGAGGATGCAGCTGGCAGATGTCTTCCTCCTCTGATGTGTTCGATTTGGAGGTCGCAGTGTGGTGCGTGTAGGTGGCTGGGCGGTCTTTCTGGGACGTCTCAAACGTGACTGCGATTTGGAGCACCTTTTCAATTGTGATCTCAGAGAATGCGATTAGCCGTTGCCATAGCTTGGCTTCACGCACTCCGGCCACGAAACTGGCCAGCAAGTGGTCCTCTACGTGCTGGTATTCAAAACTGAGTGCCAGCTGGCAAAGGTTGGCAAGGAACGCGGAAGCACTCTCACCCGTCTCTTGAGTCCTCTGGAGGAACTGTACCCAGAGCGCCAGCATGGAGGGCTTGGGTGCGAAGTAATCCCCCAGTAGTTTGAGGATGTCATTGTACGGGACGTCCAGCAGGTCATGGGGAGCAATCAGGCTCTGGGCCAGGCACATGGTTTCGATGCCGCAGTGGCCCAGGAGTCAGGCCCGCTTTATGTCCGCCTCGGTGTCCCCATGAACAACTAGGAGGAACCCAAGTTGCCTGGACCAGGCATCCCAGTCTCGGGTCGGAAAGGGTCAAATGGAGGGATTTGTCCTGTGGTGGCAGCCATATTTACCCAAGCAGAGGTGTGATGTGGAGCAATGTCATCTGGGGGGGGGATGGCGATGCTTCAGTGTCAGATGCCGATGGATCGGTACTTGGTGCGGTGCTGCTCGGGTTGACTGATGAGTCGCTCATCGGGATCCCATCCTCGTCACCACTGAAAAGTACTGGAGTCGGGAGGCCAGTAACAGTGAAATCAGCATGGTAGTTTATTGTGGGTCAGATGGAACATGGGAAACCCCAGGCTAAGAGCCCTCTTTTATTCTGGTCGGAGACACACCTCTGACCTCGCCCAAATGTCCTGATAGGACCTTACAATAGTGGTTACATTGCATAGGTCCCCTGGAGGAACCTAGGTACATGACTGGTGACCTTTCAGGATCCAGCCGGCTATTGTTCTACCTGGCCGAGGCTCAGGTAGATTCTGGCCATGTGTGAATGGCCACGTGGTGGTCACCATTACATGAGCACATGGTGACTGTGATAGTAATACACAACATTCCCTTGGTGAAAAGCACAAAACAGAGCTTTTAAAATGAGCCTTTTGGCTAAACTATTCTGTTTGTTTGTTTTTTTCACTTCTGGATTTGTTTTGAACAACTGTCTTTAATGAAACTGCTTTGAGCAATAGGAAAAGTGGCATAGAAGTATTTAAGGGCAGGGAGATCCAGACTCTTGTCAACCTGAGGCTATTCAACAGTAGCTCAAATACTCATCATTCTTGAATCCTGGGCAAACAGCCTTTTCAGCTGCATTAGATTTAAGCCAGTGTGTTAACTCTCTCCTGTCAAATACTTTGCCAAGTCAGAACATTAATTTATCTCTCTGCCATTTATTCTGTTTGCAGATTAATCTTTGCCTTACAGCATAACTTTTCTGCTGTCTTGGTTTAATGGAAATAAATGAATTCCTATCTCCTTTTCCCATCCTCTTGTGGATTAGGTTGCATTAATCTTATCTCCACTCTATCCAGGAGCTTGGTACAAGCAAAATACGATGGGAAAAAATGGTAAAGAGGAAAAAGAGAAAGCAAAAACACCATTGTCTGCCACCAGCTAGGTTTGTTGGCCTGCCCTCTTCTGGCCCCCATGGCAGCCATGTAAGACTTTGTGAGAGAGAGTACTAGGAGAGGGAAGGTGGGAGATTGATGCTATCCTGACCCCGTATTTTGAGATATCCCCATGTGTGAATTTTGATCTTCTGGCTCCACTGCCGTTGGGCCCTCATAGTTCTCCTGATTCCTCAGGCGAGTCTGTTCCCTCCCCCTCCTTGTTACTTTTCCAGATTTGGTTCTGGCAGGGGTCTTTGGCCCCAAGGTCACCTCTCAGCTGAGAAGCAGGACCATGCCCCACAGTGGACAACTCAGCAGTGAAGCTTCCCGAAGCAGAAAAATACAAATCTTACTGTGTTACCACTGGGATCATTCAGGAATGGGACTGCATCAAAGTTGTGCATCTCATTTTTCTGTTGTGGCAATAACAATAAAATTAAGAGTATGCAGGGGCAGGAGGCAATTGGAGTCTCAGTGATAGTTCTTCTGTGCTGTTTTTTATCTGCTGATAATCTGACTACCTTTATTCTTTTCAAAGAGACTGCTCTGAAACTAAGGGCTAAATGTCTACTGCTACCAGACAGAAACATTAGGTTAGTTATTTCAGCTTGACACCTGGAAGCACTAAAAGCTCTAGAAAAAGAACCACAAGACAGTCTTACGGTGAAAATGTTGATACAGTCTGATAATCTGGATGCTTTGAGATTCTTGGCAAAAAAGTTGCTAGGAACTGGGAACATTCACAGCCCAGTTCCCTTGCCCCATGGTTATTTATTTGATTTGTATTTATTTTATTTTACAGAATTTATATCCTTTCTTTCTGCCCTCTCAAGGGCTACCAAATTAAAACATAAATAATAAAATCACATTTTAAATCCAGTTTATTGGTATTTATGCCTCACCTTGTGGAATTTAAGGTGGCATGCATAAGATTCCCATCAGGTCCCCCATTCATGAACTTCCCACACCCACACCTGCTAAGCCTCTGGAAGATTTTGGTGCATTATGTGTCTTCCTGGCATACCCTTAGACATTAACTGCTGTTGTGATCCTAATGCTACCCTATCCCTTAATTGAAGTAATATCTAACAAAGTTCTTAGTAATGATTGAGAAATTTTGGAAGTTTGTGATACATTTTGAATATCTGTTAGAGCTTGTCGTTTCCTTAATGCAAATCAAACCTGGTTAAAATCTTGTGCAACTCAGACTGAGCTGGTGTCGTGTAGTGGTTAGATTGACAGACCAGGACTGGGGACACCTGGGTTAAAATCCCCTGAAACTCACTGGGCAATCTTTAGACATCCCAGCCTTACCTCTCTCACAGGGTTGATGTGAGATAAAATGGAGAAAGGAAGAATCATGTATGTCATCCTGAGCTCCTGGGAGGAAGCATGGGATAAAAATATGATGTTTTCCTTATTCTGACATAATTTTCAGTTTTCTCACACTAATTTTCCCATAAAGTGTATGCATTTCGATACTGCTTTGCGGCAGCCAGTCAGCATCATCTGTATATTATGCATATAAGTGATGTACATCATAAGTTTAAATATTGATTCGTGTTTGTAAAAAAAAAATCATCCACACAGCAACAAAAATGGTGGAGTGAAACCATTCATAACATATGGAAGCAAAAAGCCCTGTTTCTCTATTAGCAGTAATGTTGCTGAAGTTCATCATTTAATTACTTGGTTCTGAATCTGATTAGTTTGCAATGCTTGGCTATTTTGTGAATGGAGTGCCATGATCTTCTCTGGCTCAAAATATAAAACAAGATTTTATGAGGTTCTGTACATGCACATTGAGTATTTAGCAAACCCAGCACCCAAAGCCATCTGTTTTTCAGATGAATGCTCCAGTTATTTTCATTGGATGAAATTCTTATTCAGTGCTGTGGACTACATGACCAAACTACCTCCTAAAGTAGCCTTTTTGTTTGATTCCCCCCCCCCCCCCGGAACGTTTATATGTGGTTGTTTTTTTCCCCATTGGTACTTAAAAGAGAGCCAGTTTGGTGTAGTGGTTAAGTGTGTGGACTCTAATCTGGGAGAACCGGGTTTGATTCCCCACTCCTCCACTTGCATCTGCTGGATGACCTTGGGCAAGCTATAGCTCTGTATCAGCTGTTCTCTCAAGGACAGTTATCTCAGAGCTCTCTCAGTCCCACCTACCTCACAGGGTGCCTGTTGTGGGGAGGGGAAGGGAAAGGAGTTTGTAAGCCGCTCTGAGACTCTGAAGTGAGTGAAGGGCGGGATATAAATCCAATCTCCTCTTCTTCTCTAAAACCATCTCTCATTGTGCTTATTTTGGGAATATGTGTGGGTCTGTGTGGGGGTTAAATTTTTAAGTGGCTCTTTGCCATGGCAGCTGTTGGGAATTAAAGTTCCCAAGATACAGTATAAGGGCACATTAGTGCCTGCACATGTACCATCATTATGGTGCATGTGAAAGGCACCATTTATTTGTTTTATTTTTTCACCTTTCTCTATTCATGGATACAAGGCAGTGCACATACACCAACATTAAGGTGCATATGCAGAATGCTGCAGCCAGGCTGTTGATGGGTCTCTCTGCACGAGACCTCATCCAGCCTGCACTGAAGACACTGCACTGGCTGCCTATAGCGTACCGGATCCGGTTCAAGGTGCTGGTTTTAACCTTTAAAGCCCTATATGGTCAGGGGCCTGCCTACCTGAGGGACCGCCTTTCCCCATATGTGCCCCAGAGAGCACTGAGGTCAGGCTCACAACATCGCCTAACTCTCCCTGGTCCAAAAGAAGTGCGGCTGGTTCCATACTGGTGGAATGAGCTCCCGGAAGACATCAGGGCCCTGCAGGACTTATTACAATTTGCAAAACAAAGCTGTTTCACCAGGCTTTCCGTTAGGAGCTGCCACTGACGAACGAGCCACTGGAACTTCTCTGGCTTGGGATTTATGGGGTGCTGCACCCATTCTGGGATTTGTTTTGATCTGCTGCCATCATCAGTATGTTTTATCTGTGATTTTACTAGTAATTTATGTTTTTAACTGATGTATTTATTGTTTGATATTTTAACCCGTTAGCCGCCTTCAGCCAGCCTGCCCGGCAAGACAGGATATAAATATGAATAATAAATAAATAAATATTCATGGTACCATCAGCACACATGTACCTATACCACAAGCTGGGAAAGAAAATGCTTGCTGATAATCCAGCTAATTACTTGAGCCTGAGGGGAATTTGACCATCACTAGTTCTTGGAACTTCAGGCATTCTCAAGCCTTGCTGTGGTTCCTGGTCTTTTTAATTTCTGAGTATTTTTAGATGGGCTCATAATATTAGATTAGCCTACTTCTCAAGGACTGATGCTGCTGATATGCATGACACACTGGGTGAATGAGGCTGCAATAGTATGATAAAAACTGTGATTCGTATCCTATCACAACCTGTGGCTAAAGAACAGTGTGTCAGGATAATGTGTCAGCTGAACCCTTCCATCTCCTTTTGATCTTGAATTATGTTGTGAAATAGCACACGCTCTCCTCTGCAATCTGTAGATGGATGAACTGTGAAAGTTTCACTGCATGCTTTATCTTGGAATTCTTTGCTGATAAAGGTCTGACGACCTTGTAGTGAGGATAACAGTGGATGGGGTTGAAGGACAAAACACAATATCAAAATCATATTGGAGATAAAGAAGTCTTTGGGCTTACAGTGACAATTTTTTTGTTAGCCTGTGATTTCCCCCCCAAGATACCCTGGCTAGTTTATCCTTAAACATCAGTACCAACAAAGCACAGTCTTAGAGGCAACCAGTTCAACTATAGGAGGGAATTAATTTTGTGGTGAAGGGTGATATCTGGGAGTACGTATCCCCCAAATATATAACATTTACTAAAATATAACTTTTACACTTAGCATGAATACATTAAAAAACCCACCCTTTTAGACAATGGAACTCCAAATAACTGACTTGGCTAGATAGGATTAACTTGGTTAAAAATTTTGTATTACCAATGTACTTGTTCATTTTTAGGGCAATACCAATCTTAATACCCAACAAAACTGTAACAAGCTGGCAAGCTGATATGAACACATTCTTATGGCCGGGGGGGGGGGGGGCGAGCTTTAGACCGTTGATTAGAACATATGACTGTGGCAATATGGACATCCCAAATTTAAAATGGTACTATGAAGTGGCAAACATAGCTTCACTAATTAGGGCAGCCACTGCCACTCAGTGACCAGATTGGGATCAAATAGAAACTCCAAATTCTATGTATGAAGCTTTATGGAATAAAGACATCTGAAAAGTTTGTGATCAACAAGACAATCCTTTTTTAAGCAATTCATTAAAGATTTGGTACAGGCATAAAGAAAAGTTAGCACCGGGTATATCAAGACAATCTAGTGCATATACTTGCCAAAAATGGTTTGTCCCAGGCCAAGACCCAAAAGAATTCCACACATGGCAAGAAGCAGGGGTCACCCGTATTGCACATCTATTGGATAAATCAAGATCGGAACACAAAATCAAACAGAAAATTCACTGGTATAAGTACCTCCAGATTAAACACTTATTAGAATCACCCCCCCCCCCTTATTACAAACTAATAGATCAGTGACCCCCTTCAAACAACTTTTAGATAAAAAAGAAAAACAAAAGACCAGTTTAATAATGACTCTATACAAACAGATTAATAGAATGGATAAAGAACCAGAAACCCTGTACCAAAAACAATGGAAGCTAGATGTAACAATACCATTATCAGAAGACTATCGGATCCAAATTTGGAATGCAGAATGTAGAACCTCTGTGACTCTTACAATAAGGACACAAGCAGAAAAAAAATCAACTAGATGATACCTACCTCCTACCACATTATATCACTCAATTAAAACAATTAGCCCATTATGGCAGAAGCCATGTGGAAAACTGGCAGACTTTATACATTGTTGCTGGCAATGCCCAATTATACAAAAATATTGGCAGCAAATTATTGAACAAACAAATGAAACTACAAACATAAACTTACCATGCAATCCAAAATTTCTCCTCTTAGAAAAATGGCCTGAAAATAGAAAAGGATTTTTTTAAAAAATCAATCTTAATAGCTATTGCGTGCTCTCTCATAGCTACAAAATGGATAGAAAAAAGTCCACCCACTGTTACTCAGTGATACAACCAGATATGGGATCATTTTATCTTAAGAAAACTATCTTTTAATATATCAAACTAATTTCCTGTTAATTACAAAAACAAAATAAAAACATGTGGTGGAAAAATACATTATTTTTAATAATCCCCTTTATTACAGTATGATTTATTTTTAGTTTGAGTTTAATAACTTTGAGCTGTACAGATATTTATAATATAACAAACATTCATTAGAAATAGTATAATAAAGATACAAGATCATGTATGACTGAATGATAAATTGAAAAATTGTAATATAATGTTGAAAATTTATAAATTTAAAAAATTGTGTTGAAGGGTTGCACTTGAAGTTCACTGGAAGCATTGGAAAAGATAAGCTAATGTATGCAGGATTGCATCATCTGTGGTGCAAAAACTGGGCATATTATCCTATTTCTGAAGACTTACCAATGCTTCAAGACATTCATTTATCAGGCTAATGCTGAGCAAATACTCCAGAATGACAGTTCATCAATGGCAGCTAATAATGTTATCCCGATTAGCTGGAACTCCCTTTCCCACGGCCTTTAAGATGTGACATTGGCCTGTGAGGAACCATCGCTGTCCTCAACCTTCCGGTGCCTCATTGGATGAGTTGGTAGAGGACTGGAGTGCCTGTCTCTCTGAAGCCATCGATGAGGTTGCCCCCCACAGTCCTCTCTGTTCCAGTTGTCGAATGTCCCCCTGGTATATGGAAGAACTCAGAAATGAAGTGGGAACTTAGATTACTTGAGCAAGTCTGGTGGTGTGCTCACAACGAAACTACAAGAGCATCTTTTAGGACATTTATGAGGTCCTGTGAGGTGGTGGTGAAGGCTGCGAAGAAAGAGTTCTACTCAGCCTCCATCATGTCTGCTAGCTCATGCCTGGCACAATTAGTTAGAGTAGTTCGGCAATTGATGTCCCTCTCTGGAGGGACCAAAAAGAGTAGGAATTCAGCTATTAGCTGTGAGGCTTTTGCGAGCCTTTTTGCGGATAAAGTCCTGTTGCTCCACTGTGACCCGCATGCCAGTATTGATGCAGTAAGTGAACTGGAGGCCCCATGGCCATCTTTAGATTCAGTTTTAGACACCCTCTGCCTGCTCTCCCCTACTGACAGAATCCTGGGTGCTGTGTGGACAACCATGGGCCTCCTGGATCCATGTCCCTCATGGCTGGTGAAACCTGGTGATGAGAGGATACGGGGCCCACTGAAGGACATTATCAATCTGTCCCTGGAAGCAGGGATCTTTCCAGAGAGTCTTAAGGAGGCTGTGGTGGTACTGCTCTTTAAAAAGCCATTACTGGATCTGTATGATCCAGCCAATTACTGCCCAGTATTGAACTTACTGTTCTCAGGCAAGGTAATTGAGAGAGTGGTAGCCGAGCAGCTCCAGAATTTCCTGGATGACACATAAGCACTGGATCCAGTCCAGCTTCCACCCAGGCCACCCTAACGGACAATCTCCAAAGGCAGCTGGATCGAGGCAGTTCAGTGCTGCTGTTGTTATTTGATATCACAGCACCATTTGACATGGTCGATTATGATGTGGGGGTTTGTAGGTTAGCCCTACAAAGCTTTCCTCATTTCGCCATGGTCAGGAACAGATAGTAGTATGAGATTGTCCCAATAGATATAGTCCACAACAGGTCTCCTTAAGCAGAAAGTCCTTTATTTGTAGAAAAGATGTTGGTCAGACACTTTTCCTGTTAGTAATGCTCAAGCTTGGAATTGCAATTACAATTATACTTGGTATGAAATATGGCCTAACAACCCTCTACCAATCAATAGGGAGAATTCTTGGCGCCCAAATATACTAGCCCAATATTCCCATGGAAAGCGTGGCAAAATGAGTTCTTAGAGAGAAATATGGTTGAATATTTTGGGGGAAAAGTTTCCAGAGAAACTAAGCAAAAGGAATACATAACACCTGTGATTCTGGTAACACATAACAGGAGGCACTTTCGTTCAAGGTCATTAGCTAAGGAGGCTAGAGGTAAAAGGGAAAAGAAAGCAATTAAGTAATGAGCATGCACAAAGCAAAGCAAGCGAGGCGTGCATTCCAAAGGTGGGAGTCGGGTTCCCAATGCTATCTCCTGGGTGGGGACCTGCAGAGGTTAAATGAAACCCTGGAACACAAAGCATTGTGAATTAAGCAGTAAACATCAAGGGAACTCGGGAAGTATTGCAACATGTAACACAGCAACTTTATTGATCATGGCAAGACAGTCACCCAGGCTTATGGAAGTTAGCCTATGCTTAACTGACATTCTGCCCTCCCGATACAACATCCCCCTCCTTCCCAGGTTTCAAAGGGTACAATTTGTGAAATGCACGGATTTCAGCAGGGGCATGAACATGTGAAGCCTCCATCCATTCATTTTCTTCTGGACCAAAATGCAACCATTTTATTAAATAGAACAAACAGACTCTTTTAAGCTTAGAGTCCAAGATATGCTCAATTTCATAGTGGGGCTCATCATTCTTCATCAGAGGAGGAGGAGGGTCTCCATTCGTTCAGCCCAGGATCCTTCTTCAGAAGGCTGTAATGGAAGACAGGGTGCACAAATTTTAACGATTTAGGAAGTTTCAGTTCAAATGTTACTTTGTTAATGCACCTAATCACAGGGAATGGACCCACATATTTCCAACCTAATTTTCTACTAGGCTGTAGACCTTTGATGTTTCTTGTGGATACGTAGACTGAATCTCCAGGGAAGAGATCCCAGCCTGGGGCTCTCCCTTTGTCGGCATACTTTTTGTATTCAGCTTTAGCTTCCTCTAGGGTGTTAGCAATTAACGGCCAAGAATCCTGCAAGGAGTTCCACCAAGTAGCAAAGTCACTTGACCCCTTCACTCCTTCAAAACCTTTGACTGCCATAAAAGGGGATACTCCAGTAGAAGAATGTGTACTGCATTATTGTAACTATATTCAGCAAATGGCAAAAGATCAACCCAGTCATCTTGTTGAAAATTAGTGTAACATCTCAAATACTTCTCCAAGATTTGATTAACTCTTTCGGTTTGTCCATCCGTCTCTGGATGGTAGGCGCTGCTCAAGCCAGATTCAATTCCCAGGATCTGCAAAAGCTCCCGCCAGAAGTTGGCAACGAACTGTGAGCCACAGTTGGAAATTACCTTCTTTGGTATACTATGAAGTTTGATCACGTGATTAACAAAAGCTTTTGCTAAAGTCTTTGCTGTAGGTAATTTCTTAAAGGGAACAAAATGAGCTTGCTTGGAAAAAGTGTCCACCACCACCCACACCACAGTTTCCCCCTTGCTGGGGGTTAGGTCAGTAATAAAGTCCATAGAAATAACCTCCCAGGGTCAGCTGGGAGTTTCTAGCGGTTGCAAAAGTCCTGGGGGCTTCCCACCCTGGGATTTCCCCATTAAACACGTTTGGCAAGAAGAGACATAAGTAGAAACATCTCCCCTCATTCGCGACCACCAAAACTGTCTCTGCAGCAAGTTCAAAGTTTTAAGAAAACCAAAGTGTCCTGATAGCTTCGATTCATGAGCAGCATACATGATCTCTTTGCGGACAGCAGAAGAGACAACCAGTTTTTGGTCTTTAAACCAACACCCCTCTGGGCTTTGTGTTAATGTAGGCAATGCTTTGAACTCACAAGTGTCCTCTTCCGAATGAGCTGTAGCAAACTTAATAATCCACTCAGACATGGCTGGGGTTACCTGGAACTTGGTCTGGCTTCTCATTTGTACAGCTCCCCCAATTGCTCAGGGGTGAACATAGTTTCTATCGCCTCAGTCTTTTGAGAGTCATGTTGGGGTAGACGAGAAAGAGCATCAGCCAGGGAATTGGATTTCCCAGGGAAGTGGCATAGGGTAAAACTGAACTTTGAAAAGAAATCAGCCCATCTAAGTTGCTTAGCGTTAAGAGAGTGTTGCGTGCTCAAAGTCTCTAAGTTTTTGTGATCAGTCCAGATTTCAAAAGGCTGACACGCTCTCTCTAACCAGTGTCTCCATGTGGTTAAGGCTAGCCAGATTGCTGCAGCTTCCTTATCCCACACCGCCCAATTTTGCTCTGTATCCCCAAATTTCTTAGATACGTAGTCCAAGGGATGCAACTTTCCATCAACTCCTTGTAAAATCACCCCCCCCCCCATTGGCAACATCAGAGGCATCCACCTGCACAATAAATTTCTTATTCTCATCGGGATGCGCCAGGATGGGTTCAGAAGTAAAAAGACATTTTAGTGCATCGAACGCCTGTTGACATTCCTGTGTCCAGACCAACCGGGCACCCGGTTTGGTAGCCTCCTGCCCCTTCCCTTTGGTTTTTAACAAGTCAGTGAGGGGACGGCTGTAGTGAGCAAAATTATTGATGAAATTTCTGTACAAATTAGCGAGTCCTAAAAAGCTTTGAAGCTGTCATCTAGTTCGGGGGGTCTCCCATCCCACCACCGCAGACACCTTTGCTGGGTCCATCTCCAAACCCCAGGATGAGATTCGGTACCCCAAAAAGTCTATTTCAGTTTTATGGAAATCGCATTTGGATAGTTTTGCAAAAAGTTTATTGTCCCTGAGTGTGGCCAGCACTTCCCTTACTAATTTCACATGTGACTCCATATCTGGGGAATACAGCAAAATGTCATCAAGATAGCACAGGACCCCCTTGAATAGATGCTTGTGCAGGACCTCATTTATTAAATACATAAATATGCTTGGAGCCCCCTGAAGGCCAAAGGGCATTACCAAGTATTCAAATTGCCCTAGGGGGTATTAAAGGCAGTCATATTCATCCCCCTCTCGGATGCACACTCGGAAGTAAGCATCTCTGAGGTTTGCCCTTTACTGGCCTCAGTGAGCAAGTCTTTGATCAAGGGAAGGGGGTAGGCATTTGAGGTGGACACAGCATTCAAACCTCGATAGTGCACAGCCGTAGGCCCCCATCTTTTTTCTTTTGGAAAAGGACTGGTGCAGCAAATGGGGAAGTGGCTGGACAGAAAAAACCCCACTCAAGGATTTTATCAATGAATTTGCGAAGTTCAATTTTCTCCTGGGGAGACATGGTATATAACTTCCCTTTGGGTAATTTATGGCCGGGCAACAGCTCGATGGCACAGTCTGTGTTACAGTGGGGGGGGCAGCTCATCAGCCTCCGCTTCCTCGAAAACCTCCGTTAAATCCCGGGAGATGGCCAGAATGGATAAAAGTTCCTCGCGTGCCAAACAGGCACTCTCAGAGCCAGGCTGATTGCCCCACTCCACTTTCCAAAGATGCTCTTTACAAGAGGGAGAAACCCAGGTAATCCATCCCTCACTCCAACAGATAGAGGGGTCATGCATTTGCAACCATGGGCTGCCCAACACCATGGGAAATTGCGCATGGGGGGTGATAATAAAAGCACATTCCCAGTGCTCCCTTGTGCCGATTATGATAGGTTCAGTCTTGAAGGCACAGGGTTCTTTCATCACAGAGACATCCATCTGGGTAAAGCATAGAGGCTCCTCCAAGGTACGCACCCCCAACCCATCCCCTACTATTGGGCTAATTAAGTCCCTGGCACAACCCGAGTCAATTAGGGCTCACACCCACATTTGTGTGCCCTGATGTGGATTCACAACAGTCAGAAGCATATAAAGAAGGGGCCCCAGAGAGCTCACCGTTTGAAGCATGATGGTTTGAGGGACCTGCTGCGTTGCACCGTTCAGAGCAGGTCATGGTCGTTTCCCTGCAGCTGGTCCACCATCTCGTCTTCCGATTTCTCCAGGAACCTGGCCTCCACAATTTGGAGCACCAACGGTTTTGGAGTGGATGCTTTCTTTGATTTGGGACAGGCTGGTGGGGAAGTGGGTGCTCCACCCTTAGGAGAAGCAGCGGGGCATGCTGAAGTGAAGTGGCCCGATTCCCTGCATCTGGTGCATAATCCCTTCTTCATCTGGAACTCTCTGAGATCACGTACGGCTGGTTTGGTCTTTGCCTTGAAAGGGATGGCCGGTGGGGCAGTACTCTTGGGAGTGCTAGTCTGGTGTCTCATGCAGATAAAAGTAAACCACGCTTCGGCTTCTTCCGCAGCTCTGATCCACCCATTCAGGGTGGCCGGATTGACATTTCTTAAAATAGTCTCATATAGCTCCCCATTTAAGCCCCGGTGATATTGCTCTATGAAGACTTCTTCAGGCCAACCCCTAATCTTGGCTTTCAACCGCTTAAACACAGCAGTATTCTCACGGACCAACAATCTCCCTTGCAAGAGGTTGCGCACCTGGTTCTGGGCTTTTTCCTCACTCATCGGGTCTTCGTATTGATGGCGTAAGGCCCACATGAACTCTTCCACATTATCCAACTCCAGACCCGGGGGGTTGTGGAGGCTCACGTACTAGTGTCAGAATCTGCTTATTCAGACAAAGTATTCCCAGTGCTGCATGATGCTTACTTTTAATTCTGTCATATTATACCCTATTGCCATGTATGTGTGTCAGATGTATGCTTTTAAATGCCAGATGTTTGCCTAGCTCTTCGTTAACCCCTACTTTGGCCTATATGTTCCTGGCTGGGGTAACCCCATGTTTTAGTGCCTAACCAGGCCTGGTTTTTGTAACTGTTAGAGCGGGAGGGTGACACCTGCAATGTGTGGGAACAATGGGCCTCTCACACTGCTGCCTCCGCATTCCACCGGCCCAACTGGGACTTCAAGGGAGGATGCGTCTCATCTCTTATCAACATGCGAAAGCCTTGAGGCCATTGATCGTTATGTGAACTGGTAACATCTGAAGGGTCTGGTTGGGAAGGGAATTTACAGCTTAACACCTCACTTTCTTTCCTGTGGGAAGCAAACGGCCAGAGCCCTTTTTGCCCGCTGTTTTCCCTTTGTAGTGATTGGCTACCTATGGGTAATTCAAACTCCTTGGAAAGGTATAATAGACCTGCCTGTATCATCTGTGTTATCTCTGACAATAATCCGAGAAACTGTACTAATGTAGAGATTGGAAATAAAGAACTGTGGTTTACCAACCAGGATCTGATCCTTGACTACTTTGAGCAGAACTCTCACAGATTGTCAGAGATCTGTGACTGGGACTTGGCTGTTCCTGACCATGTCAGACGATGGCACTATTCCCATCCCTACTACTCCCGAAGACACACTGACCACCCCGGGGGACCAGGGGGCCGGTGGTGGAGGTGGCGGAGGGGAACCCGAAGTACCAGTGACTACGATTCAAGGGGCTCCCTACATCCCGCGCCTACCTCCTCTTCAGAGCGTGACCCCGAAGTACTCCTGGAGCCACTTCAGTCGCGGGACCGTAGACTCCTGGGTGCACGATCGGAAAGGGGCACGGGTCTCGTTCCAGGGAGATCAACTCGACCGTGGGAAGCCGAGTTTCCTGGGAGACGAGCGCGAGCCAATCTATGCGGGAGATTCGCGTCTCCAGTCCATGGAAGGGGAGAGGACTGGACCGTATGGGCCCGATCCCTACCGAGAAGACCAGACGCAAGCCCTCGATTGGATGATGGGAGATTTGCGGTTCCAATTCACCACCGAGTTGCGAGAGCTGGCCCTCAATCTTCAGTACCAGTTCCGGGATGCTATGAGGGCCATGCAAGCGGCTCTACCCACCCCCGCGGTCGGAGTCCAACAACCACAGGCGCCTCCTGGAGGAGTTCCGGCCCAGGTGCCGCCACCAGTACAGCCGCCGGTGCCGCCGCAAGTTCCGCCGGTCGTTCCTCAACCAGTGCCGGCACCCATCCCTGCGCCGGCCCCGGTGCCGGCAGGGCCGGTTGTTCACCCGGCCCCCGCCGACCCGTTGACAGCTACTTTCGATGGGGACCCCGAGAAGTTGCGGTTTTTCCTGCTGGAGATCGAGCGGTTCCTGGACAGTTGGGGGCATCTCTACCCCACCGAGAGGGAGCGGATCGGCTACATCGGGTCCAAGCTGAAGGACACCACCAGCGATTGGTATGTGAGCCTGCACGACGCCCCCGGTCCTGAGCTAAGCTCGCTAAACAACTTCATGTGGGCCCTCCGACACCAATATGAAGATCCCTTGGGGGAAGAAAAAGCCCGGAACCACCTGCGGAAGCTGACCCAAGGGAGGTCGACGGTGAGGGACTACACCGACAAGTTCCGGCGCATCTCAGCCAAAATCCGCGGCTGGCCCCAGACCTCTTCATAGAGAAGTATCGAGAGGGTCTCAACCCCGAGGTGTACGAAGCAGTCCTACGAGGGGGAAGGCCGGGATCGCTGGCCACTTGGATGAGGGCGGCCGCCGACGTGGAAGAACGGTTCACCCTCATCAAGATGGGAACCTCCTCGGCCGCAGCAAGCAAAGCGATGGCGAAAGCAAAACCTAAGCCCAACGTACAAGAAATTCGGGATGCCCGTTTCAAACAGGGGCTATGCATGAGATGTGGGGAAAGTGGCCACTTTGCCTCAGCGTGCCCCAGAGGAGGAGGGAAAGGGCCGAAGACATCCACCCCGGTGGCAGGAAGTACCCCCGGCAGAGGGAAGCCCCCGTTCAAACCCCGGGCTCTACAGCTGGAAGGAGCGGCAAGCGAGCAGGGAGAGCTGGAGCTAACAGAAGCACAGATGTCGGGAAACTCCAACGGCCTGCAGTGAGCGGCGCAGAACTGCAGGTCCCCGGCCAAGACGCGCCATCTCCGGTGAGCATCCCTGGCCCCTTGTTATATATGGTAGTGACTGTGATGACCCCGGGGACGGGGACTCATGTCCGGGTCCGTGCCCTGATTGACTCTGGGTGTGCCCGGGACTTAATTAGCCCTTTAGTAGTGGAAGGGCTGGGACCGAAGGTCACCCCGTTGAGCGAGTCGCTCAAGTTCACGCGTGGCTGAGAAGCGTGCGTGGCTGAGACTGAGGGACTAATAGTGGGAACGGGGGAGCATTGGGAAAAGCGGGCTTTTGTCATCACCCCAAACACCCAGTTCCCTATGGTGTTGGGTAGTCCCTGGCTGAGCTCCCATGACCCTTACATCAAATGGAGTGAGGGGAAGATCTCCTGGGTGGATGAGAAGTGCCAGAATCACAAGTGGGACACAGGGTGGGGACCAGGACCGCCGGTGCCCCTCCGGGCGGCAGCCCTCACCCTAGCACCCTCGGCCGTCCCCAAGGAGTATAGGGATTTGACGGAAGTCTTCAGCGAGACCGAGGCAGACAAGCTTCCCCCCCACAGGCTGTCGGATTGTGCCATAGAGCTGATCCCAGGCGAAAAACTCCCAAAGGGGAAGCTTTACTCCATGAGCCCTCTAGAGCGGGAGGAGCTAAGGAAGTTCCTAGACAAGAACTTGGAGCGCGGATTCATCCGCCCTGCTAAATCCCCCTTCGCAGCCCCCGTTTTGTTCCGGAAAAAGAAAGACGGGGGAATGCGGCTGTGCACAGACTACAGAGGATTAAATGCGGTGTCTGCTTCCAACGCTTACCCCCTCCCCCTAATAAAGGACTTGCTAACAGAGGCGGCCAAAGGAAAAGTGTTCACTAAGCTGGATCTCCGAGACGCTTACTTCCGGGTGCGCATAAGGGAGGGGGATGAATTCAAGACAGGCTTTAACACACCGTTGGGACAGTTCGAATACCTGGTGATGCCGTTCGGTTTGAGTGGCGCGCCGGGGGTCTTTATGAGCCTGATAAATGAGGTGTTGCACAAGCATTTATTCAAGGGGGTGTTATGTTACTTAGATGATATCTTGATCTATTCTACTGATAAGAAAGAACACGTGAAACTAGTCCGGGAAGTCCTTTCCACCCTGTTGAAAAATCAACTGTATGCCAAACTGTCTAAATGTGAGTTCCATCGAGAGTCCGTAGACTTCCTAGGGTACCGCATTTCGCAGAGGGGCTTAGAGATGGACCCGGCTAAAGTGGAAGCGGTGGTCCAGTGGGAAGCCCCTTGAACGCGGAAGCAGCTCCAGAGCCTATTAGGATTTTGTAACTTCTATCGGACCTTTATAAAAGACTTTGCCATGGTCACCCTTCCCCTGACAGACTTGCTGAAAACTAAAGGGAGGGGTTCGGAGGCGGGGAAGCCCGGGGAGAAAATTGCTTGGAATGGGGAGTGCCAGAAGGCGTTCGAAACCCTAAAAACCCTCTTTACCTCCGAGCCCATTTTGGCTCACCCTGATGAAACTAAGGAGTTTATAATCCACGTGGATGCATCCGATGTGGCTATGGGGGGGGGGGCATCTTACAGCGGGGCCCAGACGGGGAGCTACACCCCCTTGCCTACATTTCAAAAAAATTTAATGAGACGGAGCAGAACTGGTCAGTTTGGGACAAAGAAGCCGCGGCTATCCGGCTAGCCCTCACTACGTGGCGGCACTGGCTCGAGGGGGCGCAAGCCCCGTTCGAAATTTGGACTGATCATAAAAACCTTGAAGCGTTGCGCACTCAGAGATCCCTGAATGCGAAACAGCTCCGCTGGGCCGATTTTTTCTCAAAATTTAACTTTGTGCTAAAACATTTCCCTGGGAAAGCCAACTCATTAGCAGACGCACTCTCCCGATTGCCCCAACACGAGAGCGTGAAAGAAGAGGTGTTCGACTCCATGTTTTCCCCCCAGCAGCTGGGAGGGGCGGTGACCACCAGGAGTCAAAGTAACCGAGTTACCAGGGAAGCCGAGTCGTGCGACTGGGGAGGGGAATATTCACCCGAGGAAATTGAGGAATTTGGGGCGGTAGCCGAATGCTCCTTGAACGAAAATAACTGTTGGTACCATGGGGATAAATTGGTGGTGCCCCGAAGTAAACGAAAGGATATTCTACTGACTTGTCACTCTTCTAAGCTGGCTGGACATTTCGGGTTTCTGAAAACACTCAACCTAATTCAGCGACAGTTCTGGTGGCCACGCATGCGCCGGGATGTCTCAGACTTTGTCTCTGCATGTCAGACCTGCTTGATGTGTAAAAGGAGGGGGGGAAAGTCCCGGGACTCTTGCACCCCCTACCTACCCCTTCGCGCCCTTGGGAGGCGATAGCCATGGACTTTATTACTAACCTACCACCCTCGAAGGGAAAGACTGTAATCTGGGTGGTGGTAGACACATTTTCTAAGCAAGCCCATTTCACCCCTTTCAAGCAGCTGCCAACGGCAAAGGGGAAGGCCAAAGCTTTCTTCAACCACGTGATTAAACTACATGCTTTTCCTAAGCGGGTGGTATCCGACAGGGATAGTCAGTTCGTTGCCAACTTCTGGCGGGAGCTTTTGAAGCTTATGGATATAGAGCCTGCCCTGAGTTCAGGGTACCACCCAGAGACCGATGGACAGTCCGAACGAACTAATCAAATCCTGGAACAGTTTTTAAGGTGCTATACTAATTACCACCAGGACAATTGGGTAGATTTACTGCCATTCGCAGAATATAGTTATAATAATGCAGTGCACTCCTCTACCGGCGTCTCCCCCTTCATGGCCGTGGGAGGTTTCGAGGGAAAGCCTCTGCCTACAATCGAAAATGCCTCCGATGATTCCCCCACAGACTTTAAACGATGGTGGGCGACCCTACAGGAATCGTGGCCACTAATAGCCAAGACTTTAGACCAAGCCAAAGAGGATTACAAAAAATATGCAGACCGTGGTCGAGCTGAAGGCTGGGATCTCCAACCTGGGGACTCTGTCTATCTTTCCACAAAAAGTATACACGGCTTGCAACCCAGCAGGAAGTTGGGATGGAAATATGTGGGCCCCTATAAGGTGTTGCGCAAAATCTCAGATGTGTCATTTGAACTAGACTTGCCCAAATCACTGAGTTCTGTGCATCCTGTTTTTCATTTCAGCTTGCTGAAGAAGGATCCTGGGCCGAATGCGTGGCATCCAGTTCCTCCGGCACCTCCTCCACTGATGAAGGGGGGGGGCACCCCATTTTGAAATATCAGACATTCTTGATTCTAAAACACGTAGAGGCCATGTGCATTATTTAGTCAGATGGCTTGACTTTGGCCCAGAGCACAATGAATGGGTTCGCTCTGAACATGTGCATGCGCCTAAGTTAGTTAGAGCTTTTCATAAACGATTTCCTGACAAACCTGGGTAGGGTTGTTTATTGGGGTGGCAGGGTGTCAGAATCTGCTTATTCAGACAAAGTATTCCCAGTGCTGCATGATGCTTACTTTTAATTCTGTCATATTATACCCTATTGCCATGTATGTGTGTCAGATGTATGCTTTTAGATGCCAGATGTTTGCCTAGCTCTTCGTTAACCCCTACTTTGGCCTATATGTTCCTGGCTGGGGTAACCCCATGTTTTAGTGCCTAACCAGGCCTGGTTTTTGTAACTGTTAGAGCGGGAGGGTGACACCTGCAATGTATGGGAACAATGGGCCTCTCACACTGCTGCCTCCGCATTCCACCGGCCCGACTGGGACTTCAAGGGAAGATGCGTCTCATCTCTTATCAACATGCGAAAGCCTTGAGGCCATTGATTGTTATGTGAACTGGTAACATCTGAAGGGTCTGGTTGGGAAGGGAATTTACAGCTTAACACCTCACTTTCTTTCCTGTGGGAAGCAAACGGCCAGAGCCCTTTTTGCCCGCCGTTTTCCCTTTGTAGTGATTGGCTACCTATGGGTAATTCAAACTCCTTGGAAAGGTATAATAGACCTGCCTGTATCATCTGTGTTATCTCTGACAATAATCCGAGAAGCTGTACTAATGTAGAGATTGGAAATAAAGAACTGTGGTTTACCAACCAGGATCTGATCCTTGACTACTTTGAGCAGAACTCTCACAACTAGTCAGCAGCTTCATCTCATAGTCTGGAACCGAGGTAGCCCACTCGATCACCCTCATCTTGGAACAGGTGGCCCTAATTCTGCATACACCAACCTGCCTCAATAATTAAAAATTGCAGCTTTGCGGGGTTCCAGTCGAAGGTGGCTCCCATCAACTCATGTGGCATGGGCTGCCTGTCTGCTGGCTGCACGGGTCCTGGGGCCAGTGGTGCAGGTGGTCCCGGGGGTGTGGGAGGCTGGGCTGGCGGCTGCATAGGTGGTGGAGCCACTGCCGGTGGTGCTCCGGCTCCAACTCCAGCCCCCACCAGTTGCTCTTGAACTGCCTGTGCCACCACGTTTGGGAGGTCGGTCATCATCACAGTCATCTCTCACTGCAGCTGTCTCTGGATCATATCAAACCTACGATCCATCTGCTCCCACATCTCGACTGTCTGAGAGTCATCGATGGCCCTTCGTTCTGTCCCTCGGGCTGCTGACTGCTATCAAGTTTCAGTAGTCTGTGGTCCAAATTGAGCCCAGGATTGCCCCCCCCCCCCCCGCTCCACTGGGAACGCTGGTGCTTACAGGGCATACCAGCACCTCTTCGATGGTGACTGGTACCTCAGGTTCAGTAGTAGGGATCTCAGTGCCACTGTCATCCATAGCAGGTACAATGAACTGGTCCCAATGAGGATTACTAAGTCTGTGAGATTGTTCCAATAGATATAGTCCACAACAGGTCTCCTTAAGCAGAAAGTCCTTTATTTGTAGAAAAGATCATGTTGGTCAAACATTTTCCTGTTAGTAATGCTCAAGCTTGGAATTGCAATTACAATTATATTTGGTATGAAATATGGCCTAACAACCCTCTACCAACCAATAGGGAGAATTCTGGCCCAATATTCCCATGGAAAGCATGGCAAAATGAGTTCTCAGGGAGAAATACTGTTGAATATTTTGGGGGGGAAAGTTCCCAGAGAAACTAAGCAAAAGGAATACAGAACACCTTTGATTCTTATAACACATAACAGGAGGCACTTTTGTTCAAGGTCATTTGCTAAGAAGGCTAGAGATAAAAGGGAAAAGAAAGCAAATGAGTAATGAGCATGCGCAAAGCAAAGCAAAGCAAGCGAGGTGTGCATTCCAAAGGTGGGAGTCAGGTTCCCGATGCTATCTCCTAGGCGGGACCTACGGAGGTTAAATGAAACCCTGAAACACAAAGCATTGTGAATTAAGCAGTAAACGTCAATGCAACTCAGGAAGTATTGCAACAGGTAACACAGCAACTTCATTGGTCATGGCAAGACAGCCACCCAGGCTTATGGCAGTTAGCCTATGCTCAACTGACAGGTAGCACTTGGGGGGAGAGACGTCCTCAAGGTACCCACTGTTATGTGGGGTTCCTTGGGGCAGTTCTTTCAGTGATGTTGTTTAACATCTGTATGCGCCCCCTTGCCCAACTGGCTTGGAGTTTTGGAATGAAACCCAGCTGCAACTGCTCTTGGATGGCCACCCAGATACTGCCCCACAACATCTGGCTGAGGGTTTGGAGGCTGTGGCAGGATGGTTAAGAACAGGCTAAAACAGAACCCAGGGAAGGTTGAAGTTCTGTGGCTGGGTGGGGGGCCCTTCAGGGTTGGGGTTTAGGCTCCTGGCTCTTGATGGGGCACCATTGATACCAGTGTACTCTGTCAGGAGTCTGGGTGTAACTGTGGATGCCTCCTTGACCATGGAGGCACAAGTCAAAAATTCTGCCAGATTGGCGTTTTACCATCTGCAGCAAGCATGGCTGCTGGCTCCTTTCCTGTTGCACCCTGACCTAGCCATGGTAATCCATGCCACACTCACCTCCAGGCTGGACTACTGTAACTTGCTCTGTGTTGGTCTGCCCTTGAGACTGACCCAGAGGCTCCAACTAGTTCAAAACGTGGTGGTGTGAGTCCTAGTGGGAACACCACAGACAGTACATATACAACCTGCGCTGCACCAGCTACACTGGTTACCAGTGGAGAACTGGGTCAGGTTTAAGGTGTTAGTGTTGACTTTCAAGGCCTTGAGAGGTCACGGACCCACATACCTTTGGGACTGTCTCCTCCAATATGTCCCCAGAAGAATGCTGAGGTCAGCTGGCAACAACTTGCTGGTGATCCCTAGGGAGGTTCAATTGTTCTCAACTAGGGCCAGGGCCTTTCTGGTCCTGGCCCTGACCTGGTGGAACTCACTGCTGAATAACATCAGGGCCCTGCGGGATGTGATGCAATTTCATAGGGCCTGTAAGGCAGAGATGTTCCGCCAGGCTTTTAGTTGAGGGCAGCAATGGGAGGTTAAGACTAGCACCCTCCCTTTCTTTCCTGTGGCTCCTACGTACCCTTCCCTGCCCTGCTGTGCGGGACAGCAGGGTGGCTGGCAAAGGGGGATTACTATAGTACTATCTTGGATTGTTTTTAAATTATTGATTTACTGTTGGCAAACTTAATTATATGTATTGATTGTATTTTACATGTTTTATTAGGTTGAAAATTGCCCACTGCCTGCTTGCTGGGTGGGCAATTCAGAATCCAATAAAATGGAAATAAATAAATCCTTCTTAGCTAAAGGGAGGTCCAGGGCAACATTTTTAGAGTTAAATATGAAGTTGTGAGAATAAGGCTCAGAATGCTGAGAGCTGGTTCAAGTTGTGCAGGGTCTCTGTTTGGCCAAGTGTAAAGATTCCTGCCTGTTCCACAGCACTTTGCAGAGCTGGCATGTGAAAGGAAAAGCTGGCATACCCTTGTTGTTAGCCCATCTCTGCTCAGGCTGGCTCCAATGGCTCTCTGCTTCAAATCCAACAAGGCCTCTGATTAAGGAGGTAAAGGGGTTCTGATCCACCTATATCCTCCTCTTCCAGAACAAGTGTCAGGATCTGACATGTTTCTGCTAGTGATGTATGCATTTCTCAATACTGTCTCTGTGTTTCACATGTTGCTTTGTTCCTTTGTTCTAGCAGGCTTTACCATCTGCCCCTTATCTGTACCTCCCCCTTCACTCCCTGCTTGCTGTAACGTCCGCTTTGAAGTATAATGGTTACTCTGTTTAATGTTGCCATGCCTGGGCGGGAGATGGCGACCAACATTCCTAAGTGTCATCTCTAAACAAATGGTGGTTACTCCCTTTCGTATTCCCTCCACCCTTTTTCCCGAGCGTATTGGTGTTATCTTGTTATTGAAACCTTGAAGAAGTTCTTTATGGCCGGACGCCTGGAAGAATGTTGTGCTTGAGCTGATACATGTGGGTCACCGAGATCAAGGGGGAAATTTATAACTTTCTCACCTTCTGTGGGAATTGCAACGGTCCCTGTTCTTTTCCCGCGTTCACCCCCCTGCCCTGATTGGCTTAAGCCTGAGGTTCAATTGAAAGCCTGAGAGTATAATAATGCTGTCTGAATGCCATTCAAGCATCTCTAACAAACATTCGAGAACCTGTTTGCAGTATTGAAAATAAAGAGCTTTATTTCAACAAAGGTCTGATTCTTTGCTGCCTATACAGAAGCCTCACAGATTGTTAGAGATCTGTCTTTAAGACTTTCTCATTCCTGACCATGTCAGATGATGACACCATTCCCGTAACATCAGCAGAAGACACCGTGCCAGTGGAGAATGTGCCAGCTGGCCCTGCGAACCCGGTGACTACAGCTCAGGGAGCCTACCAACTACGGGATTAGGATTAGGACCACACTGGCCACGGGCGTCACCCTGATATTCGTGGTCCAACTTTGGCCACAGGACCTGCGAGTCATGGATCCACGACAGGAGGGGATCCCAAGTGCTGTTCAGTGGGGACCGCACGGAGTTTGGCCAGCCCAGCATTATCGAGGAAGAGCGGGGCTTTCCTCGGGGCCCAGAGGATTGGCGTTACCGTTTCCCGGACGAGGAGCATGGGATGCCATGCGGTCCCGATCCTGTGGGAGAGGATCTGGGATGAGTGCTAGACCGGAGGTTTGGCGAGATGCAAGACCGCATCAGAGTGGAGCTGCAGGAGGCGGTTTTCAATATACAGCAGCAACTGCAAGATGTGGTGGCTGCATTGCCGGGACCGGCGCTGGGACCCCCTCAGGGAGGGGGGGCCCCGGTTCCTGGACCCACAGGTGGTGCACCACCCCAGCAAGTGCCCCCTGCGGGCCCACCCGCTGGGCCCCCTCCACAGCCAGCGCCTGGAGGCCTGGGGCCCATGGATCAAATGATTCGACAGGCGCCTACAGACCCACTAACCGCCACTTTCGATGGGGACCCAGAGAAGCTCCGGTTTTTCATTCTTGAGATTGAGAGGTTCCTGGCGGCTTGGGGCCATCTATACCCTACCGAGAGGGACCGGGTGGGGTACATTGGTTCGAAACTCTGAGATACCGTGAGCGACTGGTATGTCAGCCTACACAACCCCCCTGGACCAGAACTGCGTACTGTTGATAATTTCATGTGGGCCCTGTGGCAACATTATGAGGACCTGTTGGGGGAAGAGAAAGCTTGGAACCAATTCCGGAAATTGGTGCAAGGAAGGTCCTCCGTGAGAGAGTACACCGACCGCTTCTGGCGCATCTCGGCCAAAGTGCAGGGTTAGTCCGAAGACCTGTTTGTGGAAAAGTACTGGGAGGGGCTGCATCCCGAGATCTACGAGACCGTTCTGAGAGGAGGGCGACCCATGTCCCTGGCTGCTTGGATGAGAGCCGCGGCGGACGTAGAAGAGCGATTCACCCTGATAAATCTGGGGGCTCCGGCAGCAGCCCAAGCGAAAGCACCCCAGAAGGCGAAAGGGAAGACAGAATACCAGGAGCTACGAGATATCCGCTTCAAGCAAGGGCTCTGCGTCAAGTGCGGGGAAGGTGGCCATTTCGCATCCGCCTGTCCCCGAGGTGGCACCAAGGTACCCAAGACCTCCACCCCAATGGGGGCTACTCCTCACACCGGAAAAGTCTTGTTTAAACCCCGGGCTCTACAGCTGGAAGGGGCAACGTGTGAGCAGGGTGAGTTGGAGCTGGTTGAGGCACAGCCGTCGGGAAACTTCAGCGACCTGCAGTAGGAGGCGCAGAGCTGCAGGTCCCCCCATCTGGTGTGCCAACTCCAGTGAGCATCCCTGGCCCTTTGCTTTATATGGTCGTGACTGTAATTGTCCCTCGCACGGAAACCCATGTGCGGGTGCGGGTGTTAATAGACTCGGGATGTGCCAGAGACTTAATTAGCCCCATAGTAGTGGAGGGACTGGCCCCTGAGGTAAAGCCTCTGGAAGAACCCCTCACCTTCACTCAGATGGATGGTTTGGAGATGAAGGAGGCGTGTGTGGCCGAAACAGAACTGTTGGTGGTGGGCATGGGGGAGCACTGGGAATCACAGGCTTTTGTTATCACCCTAAACACTCAGTTCCCCATGATGCTGGGCAGCCCCTGGTTAAGTTCCCATGACCCTTACATCAAATGGAGTGAGGGAAAGATCTCCTGGGTCGACGAAAACTGCGCTCATCATAAATGGGACCCTGGTTGGGGATCGGGTCCCCTGGTTCCCCTTAAAGTGGCGGCTCTGGCTCTGGTGCCGGCGCAGATTCCCCAGGAATATAGGGACCTGGCGGAAGTGTTTAGTGAATCTGAGGCGGATGAACTACCTCCCCACCGCCTCTCTGACTGCGCCATAGAACTGCTGCCTGGGGAAAAATTACCCAAAGGGAAATTATACTCCATGAGCCCCGCCGAGTGTGAAGAACTGAGAAAGTTTCTAGACAAAAACCTGGAACATGGTTTTATCCGCCCAGCCAAATCCCCCTTTGCTGCCCCGGTACTGTTCAGAAAAAAGAAAGACAGGGGTTTGCGGCTGTGTACGGATTATCGTGGGCTGAATGCTGTGTCTGCTTCGAACGCCTACCCCCTCCCACTCATCAAGGACCTGTTGGTGGAAGCGGCCAAAGGGAAAATTTTTACAAAACTAGATTTGCGGGATGCATACTTTCAGGTGCGCATCAGGGAGGGGGACGAGTACAAGACGCCGTTCAACACCCCATTGGGACAGTTCGAATATATGGTGATGCCATTCGGCTTGAGTGGTGCGCCGGGAGTTTTTATGAGCCTGATCAATGAAGTGTTGCATAAGCATTTATTTAAGGGGGTGCTCTGTTATCTAGATGATATTTTGATCTATTCCCCTGATAAGCAATCCCATGTAAAGTTAGTGAGAAAAGTGTTGGCCACGCTGCTGGAGAACCAGCTTTACACCAAGCTATCTAAGTGCGAGTTCCACCAGCCGGAAGTCGATTTCCTGGGTTACCAAATCTCTCAACGTGGTCTGGAAATGGACCCAGCCAAGGTAGAAGCGGTGGTGCAGTGGGAGGCACCCCGCACGAGAAAGCAGTTACAGAGCCTGTTAGGATTTTGTAATTTCTACCACACTTTCCTCAAAGACTTTGCGACAGTCACGCTTCCCCTTACTGAACTCCTATAAACGAAAGGGAGGGGCCCAGAGGCCGGGAAACCTGGGGAGCGGATAGGATGGAATGAGGAATGTCAGAGGGCTTTTGAAAGACTTAAGAAACTGTTTACCTCGAAGCCTATCCTAGCCCATCCAGATGAAACGAAAGAGTTTGTAATTCATGTGGATGCTTCTGATGTTGCCATGGGAGGGGCGATTTTGCAAAAGGGAACAGACAATGCCTTACACCCTTTAGTGTACATTTCAAAAAAATTCAATGAGACAAAGAGACACTGGTCTGTGTGGGACAAAGAGGCCATACGTTTAGCTCTAACTACTTGGAGGCATTGGCTAGAGGAGCCCAAATGCCGTTTGAAATCTGGACTGATCATAAAAACTTGGAGGCGTTGCGGACCCAGAGATCCCTCAATGCCAAGCAACTCTGCTGGGCTGATTTTTTCTCGAAGTTCAACTTTGTACTTAAACACTTCCCTGGGAAGGCAAACTCCTTAGTGGATGAATGCCCCAACACGAATCCCAGAGGGAGGAAGTGTTTGACTCGATGTTCTCTCCCCAACAACTGGGGGGGGGGGCAGTAATTACGCGGAGCCAAAGCAAAACCACTATCGAGCCCCCAGAACCCCCTCCCGCCAACTCAGAACCTCCAACCTGGACAGACAGATGTGCCAAAGAGTACGCGGAGGGGGAGACTGAGGAGTGGGGGAGGATAGTGAATGTTCCCTCCACTCTAATGACTGTTGGTACCATGGGAACAAGCTAATAGTACCCAAGACGCTCTGAGGCAAGGTACTCAAGACCTGCCATACCTCCAAACTATCGGGACATTTCGGATTTCTAAAGACTCTTAATTTGGTTCAGAGACAATTCTGGTGGCCGCGCATGCGCAAAGATGTGTCAGACTATGTAACCGCTTGTCAAGTGTGCCTTATGAGTAAGCGCAGAGGGGGTAAAACCCCTGGGTTATTGCATCCGCTGCCAACTCCCAGCAGACCCTGGGAGAGTGTGTCTATGGACTTCATCACTGGGCTTCCGCCTTCTAAAGGCAAGACGGTTATATGGGTAGTTGTAGACATGTTTTCTAAGCAAGCCCATTTTGTTCCCTTCAAGCAGTTACCCACTGCAAAAGGGTTGGCCAAGACCTTTTTTAACCACGTGATAAAATTACATGCTTTCCCTAAGAGGGTAATATCCAACAGGGGCAGCCAGTTTGTTGCCAACTTCTGGCGGGAGCTTCTGAAAGTAATGGACATTGAACCTGCCCTCAGTTCGGGTTATCATCCAAAAACCGATGGACAGTTTGAACGAGTTAATCAGATCTTGGAGCAGTTCCTGAGATGTTACACTAATTTTCATCAGGATAATTGGGTGGATCTGTTGCCATTTGCTGAATACAGTTACAATAATGCAGTGCATTCCTCCACGGGAGTATCTCCCTTCATGGCAGTGGGGGGTTTTGAGGGAAAACCTCTACCCACTATTGAGGACCCTAGTGAACTCTCCTCAACCGATTTCTCTCAATGGTGGGCCAAATTGCAAGAGTCATGGCCTCTAATAGCCAAGACATTGGATAAAGCGAAAGCGGACTATAAAAAAATATGCTGATAAGGGCCGCGCTGAGGGGTGGGAGTTGCAACCGGGGGATTTGGTCTATCTTTCCACAAAAAACATCCATGGACTTCAACCCAGTAGAAAACTGGGGTGGAAATACGTCGGACCATATAAAGTGTTAAGGAAAATCTCGGATGTTGCTTTTGAACTCGATTTACCCAAGTCACTGAGCTTTATACATCCCGTTTTTCATTTCAGCCTGCTGAAGAAGGATCCTGGGCCGAATGCGTGGCACCCAGTATGTCCGACTCCTCCTCCGCTGATGAAGGAGGGGGACCAACACTTTGAAATCTCCGAAGTGTTGAATTCGAAAATGAAACGGGGAAAATTGACGTATCTGGTCAAATGGGTCGATTTTGGACCGGAATTAAATGAGTGGGTGTGGGCTGAGAATGTTCATGCTCCCAAATTAGTTAAAGCTTTTCATAAACGGTTTCCTGATAAACCCGGATAAGATGTATTTTGGAGGGAGTAGGGTGTCAGGATCTGACATGTTTCTGCTAGTGATGTATACATTTCTCAGTACTGTCTCTGTGTTTCACATGTTGCTTTGTTCCTTTGTTCTAGCAGGCTTTACCATCTGCCCCTTATCTGTACCTCCCCCTTCACTCCCTGCTTGCTGTAACGTCCGCTTTGAAGTATAATGGTTACTCTGTTTAATATTTCCATGCCTGGGCGGGAGATGGCGACCAACAGAAGCCTCACAACAAGCCATCAAACTGTAGCCTTGCTTCTGGGCTTATCCTTTCTAGCCAGAGCTTTAAATCCACCTATATAGCCATCACAGGCAGGGCCGGTGCTACCATTAGGCCAAGTTAGGTGACCACCTAAGGCACAGACCTCAGAGGAGTGCAGAAATGGACAATCAGCGCCACTCCAACCAGCCACAGGCTTTCACACACACTCACTCACCAGCCCCGAATCTCCCATGCTTTTCCTCCTCCAAAAAGTCACGGCAACTGCAGCAGCAGCAGCAGCAGCAGCTCCCTTCAGCTTTGCCTTGCACCCTGCCTGCCCAAGCCCGCACAATTCTTTTAAAATTAGCAGGGTTAAGTTTTGTGCTTTTAATTTCCCTCAGAATTTATCTGTTTTTGATAATTGGTTAGCAGTGGGGGGGACACAAGTAGTTAGCCTTGACTTGGGCGCAAAAAAGCCTGGCACCGGCCCTGATCACAGCCCCAAGATTTCAATGGGCTGGCCATTAATAGAATCCAGGTGACAAACAGGCAGGCAGAAGAAGGAGCTTTGTTCTCTTTTTTTTCTCCTTCAATATTTACAATGGTCTCTACACACCACCTATTATCTTTAGCACCTGTCATCAGTGGCCAAGTATACATCGAAGGTATAACCTATGAGAATTTTGGGTTTGCACTATATATTTTTAATGTTTTGACCCCAAGTCCTTCCTGATTTCAGTCCATTTTCAGGTCCCCTGAATGGACTAATATTTTGGAATAGTACTTTTGAATGTTTACCAGCTAGTGATATTTGTGCTGTCTGGTTTATCTTTTAAAATGCAGAATTGGCAATGATGCACTGATCCCCATCCTTTCTTTTATCTCTCTATAATGCAGTTATTTGCAAAATGAGTAATTTAATAGGCTTGAGGCTTGTTTTGTTTGAAGCCAGTTTGTGTCAGGTGGCCTGACAAAGGCTTCATTGTAATTGCTTTCATTTTCCCTGATCAAATGAATTGTTGCTTGTCTCCCTATCCATTCACCCCCCTCTCCCTGCTTTGTCACCTTGGGATGTATTGCCTTCAGGAGTTCTGGACAATGTAACCATTTTAGTCGGGAGAATGGCGACCCTGCATTCTTGCACGTCACTAAGAACAAATGGCCTTTCCTCCCAAGCATCCCTCCCCCCTGTTCCCGGGCCTGAGAATGTCTTATCTTGTTGTGAAAACCTTGAAGGTCTGTTATTGCCATCCGAGCTGATTATTATGCAGAGGCTTCAGACATCTGGGTCACCCAGATCAAGAAGGGAATTTTTATAACTTTCGCACCTCACCTTCCTGTGGGAATCCAAACGGCCCGATCCCTTCTCCCGCGTTTTCTACTCTAAATCTGATTGGTTTCATGTTGGGGTTCAAACAAACTGGAGGGTATATTAACTCTGACTGTTTTCTATCTGGTATCTCTAACAAACATTCGAGAACCTGTCAAGCAGTATTAAGACTAATAAAGAACTTTGCTTCATCAACAAAGGTCTGATCTTTTACTGTTAATACAGAAGCCTCACAGTTTGGTGTCGTGGTTAGGAGCGTGGACTCTAATCTGGGAGGACCAGGTTTGATTCCCTACTCCACATGCAGCTGCTGGCGTGACCTTAGGTCATTCAGAGTTCTCTCAAAGCTGTTTTGGAAAGAGCAGTTCTCGAGAGAGCTGTCTCAGCCCCACCTACTTCACAGATTGTCTGTTGTGCGGGGGAAAGGGAAAAGAGATTTTAAACTGCTCTGAGACTCCTTCGGGTAGTGAAGGGTGGGATATAAATCCAATCTCTTCTTCTTTTGGTAAGAAACACATCTAGTTTTGTCAATGTAAGGGCTGTGAAATTTCCCCAGTTTACCTTCCTACTGAAAAATGTTTGTTTTATTAGTATTAAGTATTGAGTCAGGAAGCAATGAATCCAATGCAGGCTTTTATTCTAAACATCGTTCAGCTCAAAGACAGCTCTGACAAGAACGGCACTTAACTTATACTGTTCCAACACATAACTATATACATTGTAACTAAGGATGCGAAATCTGATTGGACCTAAGCGGGGCTCTTTGATTGGTTCCTAGGATTGGCTTAAGGACCAATAGGAAGTCTTTATTCAGCAGCCAATAAGATTGAGGGAGCTAGAATACCAGAGCCCTAATGATGCAATGTAAAACAACATAAGAGAACATAACAATTAGCTGAGGTTTTTATGTTAGGAAAAAGTTAGTAAAACCTCTTCTTTCTTCCTCAAGTACATCATTAGTAGATCTCAACCTGTACATGTTTGCTCAGTGGATGTGCATGAGGTGTTGCACTCAAGTTACTCCTATGGATTGCTTGAATGACTCTCTCATCCTTTTGCATATTACTCTGTTCTCATTAATCAATTATGTTCAGTGCTGTGTGTGTAGTGAGGAAACATCCATTTCGCATTCCTTCTCCAGTTGGATTCACTGAATTCAGTGGAGCTCATGCTTGCTGAACAGAAAAGAGAAATGTATGCTATGATGCTAAATTAGGGTATTATTTACAGGATCACACCTACTAGCCCTATGGATCATTAGTATGAGTACTTGGGGTGATTCTCAGGTTGGTGCATTTCTTTCCCTTCCTGTTGGATGCAGCAATCAAATTAAAGACTTTAGCTTTCATGGCTATAGCTTGTCATTATATCAGAAGCACGCCCTATGCTTTGCTGTCTAATTTACAAGGTGGGCTTACAAACTCTGGGTCAGTTTTTTGGAAAGCTTTGTTCTAACTCAAAAAGAACTAATAAAAATAGTGTCTCCACATTACTTAGACCGATTTCCCACAGCCACTGCTTCGCCCCCACTCTTCCCTTTGCTCCCATTGTGTCAATTTCCCACTATTTGCTGTGCGGCCACATTTTGCCCCACAGCTTCGCCCGATTTCCGCCGCGTCTACTTGATCTGGTTTTTTGAGGATCGAGTAGATACAGCAGAAATCGGGCAAAGCTGTGGGGCAAAATGCAGCCACGTAGCAAATAGTGGGAAATTGACACGATTGGGGCAAAGGGAAGAGCGGGGGCGGAGCAGCGGCTGTGGTGAATCTTGCTGTTATTAAAGAAGCTGTGTCTCTGAATAGCTGTAAAAAAATTAGTACCCATAAAAACAAATTGCAGGGATTTAGATTCTGTTCTTGCAAAGTTGACTTTTGGGTGAAACAGAATTCTCAGCCAATTTCAATAAAATTAGTCTAAGTGCCTTCAAATACCAATAAATAATACACATTTCTATGAATTAGAGCTTTGTTTTGATCCTGTCAAAAATACCGTTAGCTTTGGAGATGTCTTTTTCATTGACATATAGTGAATGTGTTGAAAGTGATTGTCAAGTGAACTCAACCATCCTCTAACTGGGTCACTTCCCAGTGGGCAAGATGGCCTCTGGTCTATGGTTAGTAAGGGGCCATCAACCCATCTTAAGAATTATTTGAAAACTAGCTTTCAAAATGTGTGACGTAACTTGCCTTTTAAAAGTGCTTGGGGCTGGTATACTGCAGCCTCCTATACTGTCTAGCCTGACTGTTAAGATCCTCTTCCTAAACCGTGCTTGGTGTGCCCCATATAAAGAAGTGAGGTGGGTGGCCACCAGAGATGGGCTTTTTCAATTCCTTAGGAATGTTTTTTACCTTGAAGCTTACCAACACCTACTTTATCATACTTCAGATACATGTCAAAATATATCCCTTTACTTGGCTTTAGACTGAAGAGTTCCATCTTTTAAAAGCTGTTTTTATGATTTTTTTTCTTCTAGCCTGAAGGCTGTTCTATGGTTTTTTGCCCCTCCAGTCAGATTAACAAGGCAGACACATGATTGGGATTAACCAAGGACCACTTTATTGATTAATTAAAAATTCTGCAGCAAGTGTAAACGTCCCAGTGTAGAAAACGGCCAAGGCAACTGTCAGTCCTCCCATCACCTCCTTGTGTTTACTGGGCGAGCCACCTTTACCTCAAGCGGGAGCCATACCCTTGGCTTGCCCCTGGTCAACATGGCAAACTGTGAGCAGCCCCATAGTGCTCCAGCTCCCCAAGCTGCATAACTCAGAAGGGAGGAACCCTGCCAGGGCAGCTCTGAAGGCAGTCTGCATTCCCTGCCCTAGGCCACAAAACCCACAAGCAGAGTGTGACAGACCCCCTTGACCCCCAAACTGGAGGTGCTCACTGTATCAGCTGTTTCCCTTTCTGCATCAAGCTGCCATCACCAGGGCCAAGCCACTTAGGACCCTGCGCCTACCAGGCAACCCAAGGTGGCCTGCAAACCTTGCTGCAGATTCTCCAGGAGTATGTCATTGCCCTTATCTGACAGATGCACACTATCATCCCTGTACACGTCCTCCAATTCTGCCTGTATCTCAGGGTGCAGCAAATAATTGCCCCAATCCCTCTTGCATGGCCTTCCAAAGCTCCCTATTCACCTTCTTCCAAGCCTGCTCCAGGCCCCTGGGGTCCCCAGCTCTGCGCCACTCCCAGCGTGGCAAAATGGCGGACCACACAATCAGCACACCTGGCCACCTGCTCCTGAAGAGGTCAGCCCTGGCCTGCAGCACCAATGCCTTCCCCTCCATAAGGTGGGTGAGCTGGGAGCCTCACCCCCAGGCTCTCCGTGTTGACAACTGGAGCCCCTCTGTACTTCAGATCAGCTAGGTGCAGTTTGCTTGATTAGTGAGAGTCCAAATACTCTTCTCTTTGAAGCCTCACCTCTTCAGTCTCTGGTTTGACCCTGGAGGGAGGAAGGCACTCACAATGTTGCCCCACACTTCAGCTTTTAAAAGGCTTTACAAAGTTTATTAAAGACAAACTGAAGAAAAGTAACAAATCACTGTCTGGTGATAGCGAGAAAAATAAGCATGCAGGCATCTGCAAAGTTCAGGTCCTTAGCCCCCCTGTTATCACTGGAAGATGATGCCTTCTCTCATATCAAACTGTCTGTGAGCCAATCAAGATTAAGGGATTAATCATTATTTGCAGCTGTAAAATGTTTAGGAAAAAAGGCACCAAAGTTTGAGGCTGGAACACTTTGCAGGTGTTAAATTAGCACTCCTTTGTGAGGCCTGAACTCCTGAAGTGACTTATGTTTGAAGGTACATATCAGAAGTCTAAAAGAGAACAAACTTAAATAACAAGTGATATTTCCATATACCCCCCACATGCAGAAGGTAAGTGGCTAATAGCCATTTGTTTTTTTGCAATTTGTTAGCTTGGCAAAGCTTTGTGTAATGTGTCCTGCTGTTGTGTAGTGCCTGGCCCCCCCCGGAAGCAGTGGGCTAACCCCAAGGCAACACTGGCCCCCTGGGGGATCCTGTTCTTGCTTACTGTCATCAGCCACTGCACCATCCTCCAGTGCCACCATCCTCCCCTCCAGACATTGCCCTGGAGCTGCCACCTCCTGGGATGGCCCCTCCTCCTGAAACACCTGCACAACAGCTGTCCCCTTGGTGCACAAGTTTGCAGTGTCCTTGCCCTTCAAAGCAGACAAGTGTGTTAAAATTTGTTCCAAGAGCCTCTTGTTAGTCTCCTGCCTTGTCTGGTGCCTTCCCACCCCACCTTGGTGGGAGTAGGGACCCGCTCCTGCTCTGCACTAATGCCTCTAACCTAGACAAAATGGATGTAACAGTAGGTTCCTCCATCTGCTCATCACATGAGATAGCCGGCTCCACCTGCTTGGAGGCCACCCGGACTGCAGGCTGTTTTTCCTCTGGCCTCCCTGTCGCCTTCTTGTGCCCCTTCCCCACCATAGGTGTAACCCTGGGCCCCACTGGCAACCCTTACACAGTTAAAGGGGCATCCCTCCTGCACCAGGTTCCCAGGCCCCTGGCCCTTGCCCCAGAGACCCCAGTGCTGACTTTCCCCGACTGCACACTGGCCTAGCTCCACTGCCACCACCACGGCCTGCAGCAAGGAGATTGGCAGCCCTTGCCCGCAGGTTCCTGTTGTCATTGTGGGCGGAGGAGCCATGTTTTAATATTGAAAATATTTCTGTCCCTTTCTTTCATGATTTTGCTGTATTTTTAATCTTTGTGAGCCATCAAGAAGGGCTCTGGAGAGGCAGTGTATGAATTTTCCGAATAAATAAATGGTAAAGTGGTCTTTGTGTTTACGATAGGAAAATTTCTGCTGAGGAAAAAATAAGTTACTGGTGACTGGATCCCTCCCTCTCAAACAAGTGTTAGTACCAAGGTGACAGCTAACTTCTTAGCTAGATTGGGCTGCCAGAAAATGAAATAAAAACTGTTGGTTTACTCATAACCAATACATTTTAGAACCCTATCATGAAAAGATATATTAAAATTTATCAGTTGCTAACATCAGAAATGAAAATAGCCATTTCAGAAGTTTTTAAATTAAAAAACTATTTATAATGAACTCTTTTCTTGAACTATCTCTCCCATTTAAACATCTTGTCATGCACACAGACACAATATCTAATGCAGGGTTTTTATGGGGGTGGGGGGAAATGCTTAAGCATGATAAAAGCAGCAATAATCTTTAAAAATCTACCTTCAGCCATGGTGAGATTTCTCTTGGGTTGGTAGGGTATGTAGACTCTATTCCTGTGCAGCTTTTAAAAACAGACATTTCCCCCCATCCTCTCCAGCTGCTATTTGTGAATCCTAGGGAAAACACACTGGTCTAATAATTCAGGGACCCTGGAGTGACTTTTGGAAGAAAGAGGAATGCCAGGCTCTTTCGTAGTTTGGTCCTTGGGTGAAAAGGATGAAGGAATTGTACTATTTACAGTTTGCAAAAAATTCATTCATTGAGTCATCCCTCCCATGTTTATTTATCTGTGTATTATATTTCATCCCACTCTTCCTTCAAGGAACTCAGGATAGCAGACTTTGTCCTCTGCCATTTTGTGTTTCCTGAACAAGAGAGATATAACCCTGTAACTTTCTTATTCCCCAAGTGACTTCACTCTTTTATTGCTCAGTCCTGTTTCAGAGACCATTCTTGATTCATTAGGTCAAAGTAGCTTAATGTGTTCCTGTAGATATAGAAAATGGCACTCCTTGTAACCAAATTCTATTCTCTTGGAGGATTTGTGGAAGCCTCCGTTTTTGAGAAGGGGTACCAGGACTAGCTGTTTGAACTGGGGCCAATGCAAACGGTTTTTAAAAAATGTTTTTAAAGATCTCAAGTCCCTTTGTCTCCTTTTGTCATTGTCCAAATGTGTAAATTTTGGGTGGTGTTGGTCTGAAGCAGCAGAACAAATTTTGAGTCCAGTGGCACCTTTTAAGACCAACAGAATTTTATTCAAGGTACAAGCTTTTGTGTGCAAGCATATTTCTTCAGTATTTGTGAATCCAATATCTGAAGAAGTGTTCTTGCACGCAAAAGCTTATACCTTGAATAAAAATTTGTTGGTCTTAAAGGTGCCACTGGACTCAAACTTTGTTCTCCAAATGTATGATTTAGTGTAAAAAGTTAAATTATTTGTCTAATTGAACTCAATGAGGTTCCCTCTCTTACCTTCCCTCTTGGTGTAGTGGTTAAGAGTGGCGGACTCTAATCTGGAGAACTGAGTTTGATTCCACTCCTCCACATGAAGCCAGCTGGGTGACCTTGGGTCAGTCACAGTTCTCTCAGAACTCTTTCAGCCCCACCTACCTCACTGGGTGTCTGCTGTGAGGAGAGGAATGGAAGGCAATTGTAAGCTGCTCCAAGACTCCTTTGGGGAGTGAAGAGTGGGGTATAAAACTCTCTCTCTTCCTCTTCTCATTTCTTTTTACACTAATAAAAAGTGTAATGAGATCACATCATGGGTGTCTAAGTATATATAGAGTTTGACCCTTAAACCTGAAATGTCTTTGGTATACATGGAAGTGCTGGAAATTCTTTACTTTGCACTTTGCTGTAGAAAGCGAGAAAATGTATGGGAATGAATCTTGAAGCAGTGGACTTAGTCCCAGGAGTAAGTCCAACTTTGTCGAATAAGGCTTTTCTCTGCAGAGAGGAAGAGCGAGTAGGCCAAGAAGTTTTGCTTAGATCCGTGGGCCAACAGTGTGTGAGGCTTCTGTGCTATCAGCAAATGATCAGGCTTCTGTTGGTTAAAACATAGTCCTTTATTCAAATACTGGAACAGGTCTCAATGTTTGTTAGAGATGCCAAACAAAGAAGGCTTGGGTTAGTATACCTACAAGCATGAATGCTTAAACATTTCCTACCAATCAGCATACAACTAAAATGCGGGAAGACAGAGTTTGTTCCCACCGTAGGTGAGAAAGGCATAAACATTCCTCTTTTGGCCTGTGTGACCCAGATGTGCTAAGTCCTAGGCAAAACATTCAAACCATGACAATAAAATAACCTTCAAGGCTATAAGCAGTCAGATAGTGTCCTGGGAGCCTGGAGCAAAAGAGGGAAGGAACAGGAATAAGATAGCTTTTGTTTATATGACGTGTTGGTATGCAGGAACCCATCCTCCCGCCTAAAGAAGTAACATTAAGCAGACAGGCAATTGACACAATAGGAGGCAATAAACCATATGGTTGATAGCAACTACAAAGAAAACGAAAGTAACAACCAGAGCAATCTTCGGCAACATATATCCTTGTCAGATTCAGTGAAAGAAAGAAACATTTAGCAATAAAAGAAATCATTGTGCATATAGAGTAGAATCTGACATTCTGCCCCCTCGAAACTAGACTCCCCCCCCCGGTTTATCAGGGAAACGCTGATGAAAGGAGCGGACTAACTTAGGAGCATGGACGTTATCAGCAAGGACCCATTCATTTAACTCAGGGCCAAAATCCACCCACTTAACAAGGTAGTAGACCTGGCCCCTACGAAGTTTAGAGTCCAATATTTCAGAAATCTCGAAATGAGGTTCTCCCTCCTTCATCAGAGGAGGAGGAATCGAAGGATCTGGGCGCCATGCATTTGGCCCAGGATTCTTCTTCAGGAGGCTGTAATGAAAGACAGGATGCACAGAGCTCAGTGTTTTAGGCAGTTCAAGTTCAAATGAGACTTCAGAAATTTTCCTTAAAACTTTATAAGGTTCCACATATTTCCATCCCAGTTTCCTGCTGGGCTGTAATCCATGAATGTTCTTAGTAGAAAGATACACAGAATCTCCGGGCTTTAGGTCCCAACGTTTAGCCCTTCCCTTGTCAGCATACTTTTTGTAATCTGCTTTAGCTTTTTCCAAAGTTTGTCCAATGAGGGGCCAGGACTCCTGTAACCTCAACCACCACTGGCCAAAGTCCGAGTCCTTAGTTTGGTGTAGTGGTTAAGTGCGCAGACTCTAATCTGGGAGAACCGGGTTCGATTCCCCACTCCTCCACTTGCACCTGGCTGGATGACCTTGGGCAAGCCATAGCTCTGTACCAGCTGTTCCCTCAAGGACAGCTTGGGAAAGAGCTCTCTTAGCCCCACCTACCTCACAGGGTGTCTGTTGTGGGGAGGGGAAGGGAAAAAGAGTTTGTAAGCCGCTCTGAGACTCCCTTGGGGAGTGGAGGGCGGGGTATAAATCCAATCTCTTCTTCTCTTCTTCTTCTTCTTCTTAGTGGTGTCCGTGTCAGGCAAGGAAGGCAGTGGTTTTCCCTCAAAACCCCCCACAGCCATAAAAGGGGAAACCCCTGTAGAAGAATGCACTGCATTATTGTAGCTATACTCAGCAAATGGGAGCAAGTCCACCCAATTGTCTTGATGATAATTTGTGTAACAACGAAGAAATTGTTCTAAAATTTGATTAACTCATTCGGACTGTCCATTGGTCTCTGGGTGGTAACCCGAACTAAGAGCGGGTTCAATGTCCAGGGTTCTCAAAAGCTCCCGCCAGAAGTTGGCAACAAATTGGCTCCCCCTGTCGGATACTATGTGCTTAGGAAAAGTGTGTAGTTTGATCACGTGATTGAAAAATGTCTTAGCCAGGCTTCTTGCCGTGGGAAGTTGCTTAAACGGGACGAAATGTGCTTGCTTGGAAAACAGATCAACCACCACCCAAATAACCATTTTCCCTTTGGAGGGGGGAAGGCTCGTAATAAAGTCCATGGACACAGTTTCCCAAGGCCGAGAAGGAGTAGGGAGAGGCTGTAGTAAACCCGGGACTTCCCCCCCTTCTTTTGCACATTAAGCACACCTGGCAAGAAGTAACATAATCTGACACATCTTTGTGCATCCGCGGCCACCAAAATTGTCTTTGAATAAGATTCAGAGTCTTTAAAAACCCGAAATGCCCAGACAATTTCGATTCATGACATGACAACAGGATTTCCTTTCGCAAAGAGAGGGGCACAATTAGTTTCGAGCCATGATACCAACAACCATTAATATCTTTAGAATTCTCAGCATCCCCCTCCCATTCCTTGACCTCCTCATCCGAGTATGCCCCCCCGCATCTATCGACCCATGATTTGGGCTCAGGGGACTTTTTTTCTGGCTCCGTGTGACCACCGCTCCCCCCAACTGTTGGGGAGATAACATGGAGTCGAATACCTCCTCCCTCTGGGATTCGTGCTGGGGTAACTGGGACAATGCGTCTGCTAACAAATTAGCTTTCCCAGGGAAGTGTTTCAGGACAAAATTGAATTTAGAGAAGAAATCGGCCCACCGGAGCTGTTTCGCATTCAGAGAACGCTGCGTGTGCAAAGCCTCTACGTTTTTGTGGTCAGTCCAAATCTCAAACGGCTTTTGCGCTCCCTCTAGCCAATGCCTCCAAGTGGAGAGGGCTAGTTTGATAGCGGCAGCTTCCTTGTTCCACACCGACCAATGTCTCTCAGTCTCAGTAAACTTCTTTGAAATATAGGCGAGGGGATGCAACACCTCATTAGCGTCTCGTTGTAGGATCGCCCCCCCATTGCCACATCAGAAGCATCCACATGTATTACAAACTATTTAGTCTCATCTGGGTGGGCCAGAATGGGCTCTGAAGTGAATAGCCGCTTTAATTCCTCAAACGCCCTTTGGCACTGGGGGGTCCAGCACAGTCTCTCCCTCGGTTTTCCTGCTTCAGGGCCCCTCCCTTTGGTTTTCAACAGTTCGGTGAGCGGCAGGGTGATGGTGGCAAAGTCTTTCAAGATGGTTCGATAAAAATTGCAAAACCCTAACAGGCTCTGTAGCTGCTTCCTAGTGCGGGGGGCTTCCCACTGCACGACCGCTTCTACCTTAGCAAGGTCCATTTCCAGCCCCCTTTGAGAAATGCAGTAGCCCAGGAAATCCACCTCCCTTTTGTGGAACTCGCACTTGGACAGCTTAGCATACAACTGGTGCTCTAACAATGTCTGTAACACTTCTCTTACTAATGTCACGTGAGATGCCTTATCAGCTGAATAAATCAAGATATCATCAAGAAAGCAGAGCACCCCCTTAAACAAATGCTTGTGCAACACTTCATTGATTAAACTCATAAAAACGCCAGGAGCACCACTCAAACCGAAGGGCATCACCAAATACTCGAACTGGCCCAGCGTGGTATTGAACACCATTTTGAATTCGTCCCCCTCCCTGATGCGCACCCAAAAGTACGCGTCTCTCAAGTCCAGTTTTGTGAAAATTTTCCCCTTGGCTTCTTCCGCCAACAAGCCCTTGATTAAGGGGAGGGGGTAGGCATTGGATGCGGACACTGCATTCAAGCCCCTATAGTCCGTACAAAGTCTCAAACCTCCATCTTTCTTTTTCCGGAAAAGGACGGGGGCTGCAAAAAGGGACTTAGCCGGGCGGATAAATCCTCACTCTAAGTTTTTATCCAAAAATTTCCGCAACTCCTCTCTCTCAGAGGGGCTCATGGAGTATAATTTCCCCTTCGGTAATTTCTCCACTGGGAGCAGTTCAATAGCACCGTCAGTAAGACGGTGGGGAGGCAGTTCATCAGCTTCAGTTTCACTGAACACATCTCTTAAGTCTCTATATTTCGGGGGGACCGGATCTGGCACTAATGCTAGTGCCGCCGGATTTGAGGAGCCAGGAGGCTCTTTCCCCCATTTGGAATCCCAGGTGTGCTTGGAACATTTGGGGTCAACACAGGATATTTTCCCATCACTCCACTTGATGTACGGGTCATGGGAGCTCAACCATGGGCTACCCAGCACCATGGGAAATTGGGTATTAGGAGTAATCACGAAAGCCCTTTCCTCCCAGTGAGTCCCCGTCCCCACCACCAAAGGTTCAGTCTCTGCCACACATGCCTCCTTCATCTCAGAACCATCCATTTGGGTGAACCATAAGGGTTCTTTCAGGGCCATCACCTTGGGTCCCAATCCCTCCACCACTAAGGGGCTAATTAAGTCTCTGGCACACCCCGAGTCTATAAGGGCACGAACCCGCATGTGGGTTCCGGTGCTTGGCACCATTACAGTCACTACCATGTAAAGCAAAGGACCCGGGATGTTCACTGGCGATGGCGCGTCGGGGGCTGGGACCTGCAGCTCTGTGCCAGCTACTGCAGGTCATTGAAGTTTCCCGACGGCTGGGTCTCAGTCAGCTCCAACTCTCCCTGCTCACACGTTGCCCCTTCCAGCTGTAATGCCCGGGGTTTAAACAGTGTTTTGGGAGGTCGGGGGGTCCCTCCGCCCAATGGGGTGGAGGTCTTTGGGATCTTCGCTCCTCCGTGGGGACACACTGAGACGTAGTGGCCACTCTCTCCGCATTTCATGCACAGGCCTTGCTTGAACCGGGCGTCACGTAATTTCTGGAACACCGACTTTCCCTCTGCTTTCTGGGGGGTCTTGGGAGGGTGAGTAGTCAAAGTTCCCAACTTGATCAGGGTGAAGCGCTCCTCCACATCAGCCACGGCCCGCATCCAAGCCGCCAGGAAATGGGTCGGCCGCTCCTCAGGATCGTCTCGTAGATCTCGTGGCTCAGCCCCTCTCGGTACTTTTCCACGAACAGGTCTTCGGACCACCCCTGAACTTTCGCCGCGATGCGCCAGAAGCGGTCGGTGTAGTCTCTCACCGTGCCTCACCCCTGGGTTAGCTTGCGCAGTTGGTTCTGGGCTTTTTCTTCCCCCAGTGGGTCCTCGTAGTGCTGGCAGAGGGCCCACATGAAGGTATTCCTTTCCACTGTATTGGTAGACCTGGCCTCCAGAGAACAGAACTACCCGCCACAGCCCACTATATGGTTAGACCTGGCCTTTGACCATCGCCCTGCACTGGCCCTTAGAAAACATACCAGCACTGGGGGAGGGGGGGAGCTCTTGCAGTCTGCTTCAGTTTTTATAACAGAGGTGGAACAATCACTGTCAGAACGCTGCCTAACCTAACAATCAGGAATCATAGAATCATAGAGTTGGAAGGGACCTCCAGGGTCATCTCCAAACTACCTGCACAATGCAGGAAAGTCAGAAGTACCTCCTCCTCCACACACCCAGCGACCACTGTTCCATGCCCAGAAGATGACAAAAATCTCCAGGATCTCCAGCTAAATTGGCCTGGAGAAAAATTGCTTCCTAACCAAAGTGGTGATCACCATTTCCCTGAGCGTGCAAGAAAGGGCCACGAGAACTAGCACTGATGTAACCCTTCCTGCCCTCTCTCTCATGATCTACCTATGTTCACAGAATCAGCATTGTTGCCAGATGGCCATCTAGCCTCTGTTTGAAAACCTTCAAAGAAGGAGAGCCTTCTGAAACTCTTCTGATTTAATTTCAACCCATTGGTTCTGGTCTGACCTTCTGGGGCAACAGAAGACAACTCCATACCATCCTCTATATGACAGCCCTTCAAGTGCTTGAAGAGGTTATCAGATCACCTCTCAGTCGCCTCCTCTCCAGGCTAAATATACCCAGTTCCTCTTTCAAACTTTCCTCACAGGACTTGGTCTCCAGACCCCTCACCATCTTCATTGCCCTCCTCTGGGCACGTTCTAGCTTGTCTGTATTCTTCTTAAGTTGTGTGCGAATACTCTAGGTGAGGTCTAACCAGAGCAGAGTAAAGTGGTACCATTACTTCATGTGATCTGGCCACTATACTTCTCTTGATACAGCCCAAAATTGCATTTGCCTTTTTAACAACCACATCACACTGCTGACTCATGTTCAGTGTATGGTCTACTAAGACCCCTAGATCCTTTTCACACATTCTACTGCCAAGATAAGTCTCCCCCATAATAATGCATTTGATTTTTTCTACCAAAATGGAGAACTTTACATGTATCCCCATTGAAATTCATTTTATTTGTTATAGCCCAGTTTTCGAGCCTGTCAAGATCATCCTGTATCCTGACTGTCTTCTACCATATTTGCGACCCCTCCCAATTTGGTATCATCTGTATCCTTAATAAGCATTCCCTCTATCCCTTCATCCAAATCATTGATAGATGTTGAACAAAACAGGTCCCAGGACAGATCCTTGAGGCACTCCACTTGTCACTCCTCATCAAGAGGATGAGGAACCATTCACAAGCACTCTTTGGGTGCGATCTGTTAACCAGTTACAGATCCACCTAACAGTCATAAGATCAAAACTATTTTTTACCCATTTGTCAACAAGAATATTATGTGGAACCTTATCAGAAGCCTTACTGAACTCAAGATAAACTATGTCTACAGAATCCCCCTGATCCAGCAAAAGTAGTAAGTTTTTGCAGGGCAGAAGAGATAATGGACAGAGACTCAGAAATTACATCCATGAGTTCTTTTAGTAACCTTGGATGCAGTTCATCTGGCCCTGAGAACTTAGTTTCATTTAAAGACACCAGTGCTCCGTTCGCACCGGAGCTTGGCGGAGCGAAGCTCCGGGAGTGAAAAGTCCAGGGGGTGGGCACATGACCAAGCCCCGCCCCCTGGTCCCAGTAGCCCTCAGTCGGCCACAAGGAGGCAGAAGGAGGGAGGAAGGTAAGTAGCAGGGGCCTGCAGAAAGGTCTGCCAAGGCCCAGCACTTCCCGCCTTTCCAGGGAGCGTGGCGGGGATGTGGGGTGGGGTGGGGAGGGGGGATGTGGGGAGGTGGCAAGGGGATAAGGCCGGTAGAGGCCGCCTGCCTGCTCCGCTGGCCCGCCTCCATCCACCCCCGCTGCTGTGGCTTGCTCCAGTGTGATAAGGCCACCAGCCACAGTCAGTCTGGTGTTCCAGGAAGGCTGCTGGGGATGTTTTCCAGGGGAGGAGGGGATGGGGGGGTGAGAGCTCCGGCTGGCCCCGCACGTTTTATAGCCAGCCAGGACGATTCCTGGCCGGCTATGGAAGTTGCAGCCGTGGGGGGGGGGGTGTGTTTTCCGGGGGGGGGGAGAGGGGAGGAGGGCGAGAGCTCCGGCTGGCCCCACAAGTTTCATAGCTGGCCAGGATGCTTCCTGACCGGCTATGGAAGTTGCAGCCCTGTGTGTGTGTGTGTGTGTGTGTGTATGTGTGGGTGGGTGTTTTCGGGGGGGGGAGAGGGGAGGGGGGCGAGGGCTAGAGCTCCGGCTGGCTATGGAAGTTGCAGCCATGGCGGGGGGGGTGTTTTCCAGGGAGGGGAGAGGGGAGGAGGGCGAGAGTTCCGGCTGGCCCCACAAGTTTCATAGCTGGCCAGGATGCTTCCTGACCGGCTATAGAAGTTGCAGCCCTGTGTGTGTGTGTGTGTGTGTGTGTGTGTGTGTTTTGGAGAGGGGAGGGGGACGAGGGCGAGAGCTCCGGCTGACTATGGAAGTTGCAGCCATGGGGGGGTGTTTTCCAGGGAGGGGAGAGGGGAGGAGGGCGAGAGCTCTGGCTGGCCCCACAAGTTTCATAGCTGGCCAGGATGCTTCCTGACCGGCTATAGAAGTTGCAGCCCTGTGTGTGTGTGTGTGTTTTGGAGAGGGGAGGGGAATGAGGGCGAGAGCTCCGGCTGACTATGGAAGTTGCAGCCATGGGGAGGGGGGGGTGTTTTCCGGGGAGGGGAGTGGGGAGAAGGGCAAGAGCTCCGGCTGGCACTGCAAGTTTCATAGCCGGCCAGGATGCTTCCTCGCTGGCTATGGAAGTTGCAGCAGTCTAGGGATGTTTTCCGGGGGGGAGGGGGGCGGCTGCGAGCGCTCCAGCTGGCCCTGCAAGTTCTGGCCAGCTATGGAAGTTGCAGCCAGTCTGGGGCTCCAGGGAGGCTATCGGGGATTTTTCCTGAGGGGGGATGCTGCGACAAGCGCTCAGGTTGGCCCCACAGGTCCCATAGTCTCCCTTCCTGGTGGCCTGCCTGCCTGCTTCCCAGCTCTGTGCCTGACTCAGCCCCATGGCGAATGGCGCCTCCCTGCCACCGATGAGCCCCCCAGCCCAGGGAGAGCAGGAAGCATGTCATCACCCCAGGCCCAGCTGGCCAACCAGCCCTGGCCTTCCTCCACCACCACCGCTGCCCTCCCTCTGCAGAAGGTAAGGCCACCTGTTTGTCCCAGTGCCCCGCTAGGGCGCATCTGTGCCAGCAGGCTGCAATGCAAGCTTCCTTATAGGTGCTTGGCTAGGATTGGGTTGTTTTCCTTCTGAGTAGGAGGCTTGGGCGCTGGGCATCCCCTTCCCAGCAGGGGTGCCAACTTCACCGGGGCTCTCTGCTCCTCCTGTGCCTCTCATGGCAGGCTCAGGATACAGCAATGGAGCTGGCTGGAATGCCTCCCGTCCGGGCGGACCACCTGTCAGAAGCTGGAACTGCATTTTTAGAAAGGAGGAGGATGAGGAGAGGAAATTTATTTATTCCATGAAGCTCATATCCCGCCTTGTACCACAAGTGGGTTCAGCAAGTCAAAACCAATACAGAATTAAAACACTGAACTACCCCCACAAGACCCCTTGGCCAGGTAATACAGAACAAACTTAGAATAACCAACAATAGCAAATGTGGAAATCCATGGGGAAACAGAGGGAGTTCCCCCTGTGGCTGTGGCTGCCCCCTTTTTCTTTTCCTTCAAACTCTAAAGCAGATAGAGTGTGTGTGTGTGTGGGGGGGGGGACAGAGAGAGAGAGGAGTAGAAAAAACTAAGAATTAAAAATAATATACCTTTTCCTAATCAGGTTTCTTACTATTCACAGTGCTCAAAAAGTTGGGGTGAAAATGTGGCTTCCGTTTCTCACCCCCCCCCCCCCAGCAATGTGCCTTTGCCAAACTATGTTTTCAACCAGCCTCTCCTCGCCCCTTCTCTCCTACATCCTCTTTGGATTTCTCCTGCTTCCTCACTCTTAGTTTCTTCAAATCATTTAGTTTTGAAAAGAAAGGAAACATATTTTTTTGCTTTTGCTTTCTGAATGGTCATGCCAGGAAGCTGGGTGCTCCTCTCTTGCACAGCTCCAGTGAGACAGTTGGTAGGAAGGACAGGATTGCCCATTGGAAACCATGGGAGAAATTTGAAGGCCCATTGGAAATAATGGGAGCCAGGAATGCCAATTGACTTGCATAGGCTCCACTGAAATACATTACAGCTCCAGAAGAGTTGCAAAGAAAATGTGGAATGGATTTTGTGAGTGTTTGTGTTTGAGCTTGGATTCCTGGCTGCCCTGGATTGTATAGATGTCTTATGGGGTTGCAGGGCAGCTGTGGCATAGTTGCATGTCTCCCACTTGCTCTGTTTGGGTTTTGAGTAAGAGAATTTCCCAATGTGTTGGGCCCCCTGGTTAATGACAACCAACTAAGGCAGATCATATCTCACCTGATCTTACTGTAGGACAACCCTTCCTATAGCCTGCCTTGATGTGTTTATGGTAGATGGCAAACATGGGCAACATTGTGTACATGGCTACTGGTGTGATGTCTGTTTGGGATTATACCTTGTCTGGTCTTAATGTGTGTGAAGGTGCAATAGAACACATACTTCTCAAGACTGCTATAAATATTACCCTTTTAATTAATATCTCTCCCAAGCATGTTGTTGCCAAAATAATCTTTTGATTGTTTTCCTAATTTATTGCAGAAAAAGAAAAAGCATACTAACTTGATCTGTATTTTCATGCTTGTTGTAGGGTAGCTTCCCTGCAAGAGCAAAGGAAACCTAAAGTGTCTTTAGTCAAAGTGTAAAAATGGCTTGCCCGCTCTGAGTTAAGAAATACTTGGAGATTTTTGGGGTGGAGCCTGAGCGGTGGGTATTGCCTTCTGACACACTTCCAGTGACGTCAGGGGTGTGTGGCCTTCTGACACTTCCGGTGACATCAGGGGGTGTGGCATATGCAAATAAGCTATGCTAATGAGCTCCTGCACCTCTTTTTTTACGAAAGGACCCCTGAAAGACACTAAATGTTTATGTACTACACCATGCTGATCCTAGGCTGCAATTCCCTTCCCTCATCATGTGTTCTGTTTTTTCCATGCCGAACACTGTTTCCCTCACAAGAGAAGACTGAGGAAAAGTAGGAACTGAGCAGTTCTGCCTTCTCTTCACCTGTTACAATTCATTTTCCTGACCCTGCAATGGGCCTACCATGTCCTTGCTCTTTCTCTTACTTTGAACATGAGAAACTAACCCTTTTTTGTTGTTTTTAGCAACTTTTGATAGCCTAAGCTCATACTGAGTTTTAGCTTTCCTAACTCTCTCTCTACAAGCATTGGCTATTTATTTATATTCATCCTTGGTTATAAGGCCTCCTTTCACTTTCTAAATGAGTCTTTTTTATTTCTCAAGTCCTTAGAAAGCTGTTTATGGAGCAGGGCTGCCAAGTCCTCCGGTAGAGCGGGGGAAACACCGATTTTTAAAGCTTTCCCCCGCTTTTCCAAGATTGGCCACCGGGGGGACAAAATGGCTGCCAGCAGGGGAACCTCGGAGCCTGCCCTGGCCAGCCTCTTGAACTTCTTAAAAGGGAAATTTCCCCTTTAAGAGCTGAGCCAGCTAGAGAGCCCCGCCCAGAGATTAAGGAGGGACTAAGCTCTTTCTACTGCGTGCTCGGGTAAGCTGGGGTCTGCGAGCTCTTTTCCTTCTCTGTCTCTCCCCCTCCCCCTCTTTCTTTTTTCTGTCTGTCTGTCCACTGTGGTTTGTCAAAGGAATAAACTGTCACTTCCAAAGAGGTAAATATCACAAGGAGAGGTTGCCTGTAGAAGGTCTGGGAGTGGGATTGTTTAAAATGTCTTGTCGTGGCTGCTTGGGTCCCACCAATCCTCATTTCCCTTCTGCAAATAAAAGTTGGGATTCCTCATTTTTATGCCAATTTTCTGTTTCTTTCAACCGTGTCCCCCCCCCCCCCCCCGGGCAGTAAAAATCTGCATTTTTAAAAGCATTTGTACATCAAGTAACCGGTATTTTAAATTAGGGATGGATCCAACTAGCTTTTCTGCTGGCGAAAAGGGGAGGACAAAGGTCCTCTTTAGCCACCAAAAAGCCTATGCTGGGGGGGGGGGAGAAGTTATGGGACTTACATGGACAACAGCTGGGTGAAACAAGGGCCAGAAATAAAGCCTGGGAATTGGGCAAGAGTAAGTGAAAAAGCTGGCTGTCTGTCTTTCTCTCTCTCTCTGTCCCCATCCAGCAGAGGTCTATCAGTGGCTATTATGAGCCACAAGGTCTAAATGGAACCCTTTGTCTGGGGCAGTGATGCTCTGCATTCTTGGTGCTTGGGGGGCAACAGTGGGAGGGCTTCTGGAGTTCTGGCCCCGCTGCTGGACCTCCTGAGGGCACCTGGTATTTTTGGCCACTGTTGTGACACAGAGTGTTGTACTGGATGGGCTGTACTGGATGGGCCAATCCACTGTGGCTTCTCTCCTGTTCTTATGATATGAAAATCATATTTAGCACTTGTGTAGCACTTAGGGCTTCATATTCTGCCGAGATGAGGAAGGATTCAGTAGGGCCATTGCTCAGTGATAGAGCATCTGCTTGACATGCAGGAGGTATCAGCCTCTTCAGCTAAAAAAGGATCAGGTAATAGGTGACATTAAAGATCTCAGCCTGAGACCCTGGAGAGCCACTACCAGTCTGAGTAGTCAATACTGACCTTGATGGACCAATGGCCTGATTCAGTATTAGGAAACTTCATGAGTTCATGTGGAAGCATGTGGAAGCAACATCACAGGATGTGACTTCACAAAATGATGTCACTTCCTTTCTCCTGGCTCCACCCCCAAAGTCTCCTGGCTCCACCCCCAAAGTCCCCAGATATTTCCCAAGTTGGACTTGGCAGCCCTATTATGGAGTCACCTTGGCTTCTTTAGGCTCCTTCCATTTTCCCTTCTCATAGGAATTGTTTGTGATTATGCCTTTAATATTTTGCTTTTAAGAAACTCTCATCCCTCTTGAACTCCCTTCTCCTTAAGTATTTCTGACCATAGGATTCTACCCAGCATAACTTTAAGTCTGTCAAAATTTGCTTTTTTGACATCCAATCAATATGTCTGACTACGTACAGCTTTTACCTTCCCCAAGACTGTAAATTCCAAAATTACATGGTCACTATTACCCAGGGAACCCACTACTTTCACCTTGTCAACCAGTTATTTTCTGTTGGTAAGAATCAAGTCCAAGATAGCAGATCCCCTTGTTTCCCTCTCCGCTTTCTGGAAAAGGAAGTTGTCAGCAAGACAAGTCAGGAATTTATTGGACCTTTCATTTTTAGCAGAGTTGGACTGTCAGCTAATGCTGCCATCCCCCTGATGGGAGGTGGTTCCCTCGTGACTAGGCCCCTCCTCTGGAATGTGCTCACTGTTTTTAAGCTGGCAGCCAGCTTATTACCTCCCTCACTTCTCCGACCTTGAGTGCCTAACTCCCAGCCGCTTCTTCCCTTCAGGTGCAAACTGTAACTTTTCCCGCTTTTAGTATGGGAACAAATGTCCAGTATATTTTAGGCATTGTTTTATCTTTTTTATGATTGGAGGTGCAGTCATGCTCTACCCTTTTGAATACTGTATATCTACCCTGAATGTGTGATTGCCCAGTATTACAAACACAAGAAGTGTGAATGACCATATAGACCTGTCTGCAAATAAAGGATTTCCTGGTTAAGAACACCTGTTGCTGGCTGAATCTCTTGGACTCTCACAGAGTGCTAATAATCCTTTACTAACTGAGGGTTGCATACCGTACTGCACCATGTTGGAAGATGGTAGTGAACCTCCAAAGACTATTGCAACTGAGATCCCGGTTTCTACAGTTGAGGAACCGATGCTGATCCCAACATCGGGGTGGATTAATGTGCAGCCATGGGGACCTCATTATTCCTGAACTCATTTTGGGACTGAGCCTATAGAGACCTGGTCCCCTCATCAAGACTCTGGCATGAGCTTGGGTGCCAGTGCCAAGCCTCAGCCGGCGAGGAGTCCAACCCTTATGGGGAGATGTGGGCCCCCATGGATCGCCGATTTGAGGCGATGCAACAGCTGTTACAAAGGGAAGTAACAGCCATACTTACGGATTTACCTGCAGTAATCGCTAGAGTGGTATGGAGGGAAGAGAGACCAGGCGACAGAGCTGGGGGAGCAGGGTTGGTGCAGGAGATGAAGCAGGAGATGGAGGCGGCCAACCTCAACCCATCCAGCAGCCCACTGATGGGATGCCTGCAGCTCCTGGAGCCTTACACAAGCCGCGCCGGGGCCACCAGGAGATCGACGCCCCGTATCACAGGAACTACTGGCTGCTACGTTATTTGTTTATTTATTTATTAGATTTATATCCTGCCCTCCCTGCCTTTCGGCAGGCTTAGGTCGGCTTTTGATGGAGATCCTGCTAAGCTGCAGTTCTTCATCATCGAGGCGGGATGTTTCCTGCAGACCTGGGGCCATCTTTTCCCTAACGACGGAGATCGGGTCAACTACATCAGATTGAGGTTTCGTGAGGAAACGGTGGACTGGTACGTGAGCCTTCACAACCCACCAGGCATAGAACTCGAGAGTACTGAGGAATTCATGTAGGTGTTACATCTCCAGTACAAAGATCCCATGAGTGACAAGAAGGCTCGCAACCAGATTCGAACCTTGACTCAAGGTAAAACCTTGGTAAGAGAGTACACTGCAGCTTTTTGGCACTATGCAACTAAAATCAGGGGCTGGCCAGAGGCAGTGTTTATCAAGCAATACTGGCAGGGGTTGAACTTGGACTTATATGAGACTATACTTTGAAACGTGAACCCCACAACTTTGGCGGCATGGGTGTGGGCTTTGAGCAGTTTTACCTGGAGCTGACTGTTGGCCCCTCCTCTGCTGGGTGAGCCTGTAATTGTATTAAGGCTCCTCCTTGCCAGGGGCACAAGCCAAAGGGCTCTTGCAGTTCCAGGTCTTATTTGGGATGGGGAGGTTTGGCCAGCCCTGCATTATTCTGTTTAAATTGACTACATGCACAACAGTTTCTTTGGGAAATTAGGTGGATAAAATTGGCCACAACTTTATTGGTTACAGCTGTAATAGGCATTGGCCCAGCATGCGTCCACCGGATCCAACCCATCGGCTGAGCATACGCCAGCCGTGGTATCTTTACCCCAACTCTCCTGCCATCTGGCATTGAGGGCAATCATTGTTAGTCCTTGAGTTTTCTTGCTCCCTTCAACCCTCACGCTAAGACCCTTAAAGGGGGTCCCCACTTCCGAATAATGGCACACGAGCTGATTTCTGCAAAATGGATCTGGTCCCATGCTGTAACCGCCACAAGAGCAGGCTGGACCCCTTCATCCTGCTCCCACCAATACCCTTGCAGCTGCAGCCAAGAGAGTAGGAAATGACAGACTCCATGAAACCATGTATCTATGCCCCAAACTAATAAGTGTTCTCCGTCTGCCCAGAACAATGCCTCCATCCTGTAGGAGATGTCTGGGTGGCAGACCCAAAAACCACCCACTGACTCAACCGCCCTTCCCAGTCTGCTGGACATCTTCCACCTTGCCACATCCACCTTCTTTGGATGAGCTGCTCCTCGCCATGACCTCCATTCCAGCCAATCCAACCAGAAGAAGACCGTGTTGGGCAAAACCTTATGCAAAGAGGCAAGATCAGCCAGCGCCTGGTGCTCAAGGGACACCCCTGGTCGCTATGTCAAATTATTATCCCTGAGCTGCAGCACCAATGCATCAGGAGGCTGGTGCTTGGCACCAACCCATTCCAGCCAGGGAAGTAACGACCTCCGGCGCATACCCCTCTGGACCATCCACATAATGTGCACAACTGCCTCCAGCCCCAAGTCCTTGCCCCAACCTGACAATGAGGCATACAAACCTGCCCAATGAACAATGCTGTGGCCAAAAATCCATACTGTTTCACATCCATGCCCTGGAACTGAGGAGTCAGAGATACCCTCAATGGCTGCCCTCCAGATGTGGCCTATCATGGGCCTTAAAGGCTTTAGAGCACCAATGCCCTATGGCTTGTACGCACTCCTCTGGCAACCCGAGGCCTGCCACTGTGGTGGCCACCCCAATCCTAAAGGAGTGAGGCCCGAATTCCTTGCTGGGCAAGCCCAAAGCCCCCACTGCTGTTCTGAAAACACCCGTGAACTGATACCTGGTCATCAGGGCCCTATCCTTAATAAGGTTACATGGAGTCTGTCATATTATATGTGAAGGAGGTGTATACTTGTGAGGAAATATGTGAATCTGAGCATGAAAGTCCAGTTGAGAGTCTCTGGGTAAAAATAAAAGGAGTAAGAAACAATAGTGATGATATGGTGAGGGTCTGCTACAGACTACCAAGTCAGGCAAAGAATTTGAATGAGACACTCCTAGAACAGATTATGAAGTTCTCAAAGAGATGGGACACACAGTGGTCATGGGAGATTTCAACTACCCAGATATCTGTTGGAAGTCCATGTGAGAGTCCAAGAGATTCAGCCAGGTGTTCTTAACCAAGAAATCCTTTATTTGCAGACAGGTCTATATGGTCATTCATACTTCTTGTGTTAATAATACTGGGCATTCATACATTCAGGGTAGATATACAGTATTCAAAAGGGTAAAGCATGACTGCACCTCCAATCATAAAAAAGGTAAAACAATGCCTAAAATATACTGGACATTTGTTCCCATAGTAAAAGCGGGAAAAGTTACAGTTTGCACCTGAAGGGAAGAAGCGGCTGGGAGTTAGGGCACTCAAGGTCGGAGAAGTGAGGGAGGTTATAAGCTGGCTGAGAGCTTGAGAACAGTGAGCATATTCCAGAGACAAAAGAGATAAACATAAACCACTCATCCTCAAACAAGAACCACTCTCCAACAGACTATACACACTCACACACCCTCAAACACTGTCCTCCCACAGAGTAACCTCAGCTACTTCTCCTCAGCAGTTAGGGATAGGCAAATAATAAAACACTCACCACTCCAGCAGCATTTTCTCCTGCCCCTTCTCAGAGCCCAGCTTAAATGTTATCAGTTGCTTAAATTTTATCAACCTGCCCAAACTACTTATTTATTCAAATATTTATATCCCACTTTCCCTTGTGACTCAAGGCAGCTTACAAATCATACTGAAAGGCATAATGGGGAGGGGGTGCAAAAACTTTTTTTTCCTGGCTCAATTCTAGCCCATTGGGACCATTATAGTCAATGGGCCCCATAGGCTATAATGGAGAATCAATCCAGGGGTATCTGGGGCTCTAAGAGGGCTGTTTTTTGAGGTAAAGGCACCAAATTTGTGGCATAGCTGCTGGTGTCCCTCCTCAAACCCCCCCCCCAATTTACAAAAAGATTGGACAAGGGTGTCCAATTATATGGGCCCCAGAAAGAGATGCCCCCATTCTCCATTGTTTCCTATGGAAGTTTGGTTGTGAGCTGAAGCAGAAATCCTCTGAGCTGACCTACTCTCTACTGATAAGTCTTCCTCAAGGCAACAAGACTTCTTCTAACAGAGAATGACTTTTTCTGATGGAGAAAAGCCATTCTTTGTTGAAGAAAGTATTTTTCCCTTGAGGAAGAATTTGTGGAAAGAAATCATTAGGCTCCACCCCAATGCCTGCAGCAGGTGTTGGATGTTGGCAGTGTCCCAGCAGTGATAACACCTGGTGCTGGCACCATGTAGAGTAAGCCTTTTCTTCACTGGAAGTTGCATTCGTCATGTGGAAGAGATGTAACCTTCTGAACTACAATGAGAAAACCTAAATGTTTAGTATCCATTGCCAACAGAGTTATCTTCTGCTGGGCACACACATTTCTGCAATTGTTATTAGTTACACCAGGAAAAGTTTCTGTCATGGCTGAAAATAGAAGCTGTGACTGTAGAAAGGGAGAGTGAGAAGTAATTAATACAACTGAGAATAGAATTTGTTCCTGTGAAGTGGGAGTGTCAATGGAACACCCGAGTTCCACTATCTATTTTGTTTCAAAATGGATTTTAATAACACCACAGGCAACATTTGATGGAAGGTAGCAAACTGCTAAAGTGGAGACATTTTTAATGTTTTATTTATGGAGAGATAATAAGGGAGCAGAGTGGGCTGTATACAAAATATCAACTCTGAAATAAATTCAGAAATGGTTATCAGAGAACAGCTCCCTACTCCCTTGCTTCTGCTGAGGTCACATAGCGTGTCTTCTTGAAGCTATATATTTTTATAGTGTGATGCTTTAAATTTTAATGAACAGTCTGAGACCTGAGTTTCTGAAAGTTGATGACTAAATTTGCATTTACAGCTGATGAGCAATGCCTTGGCTTTAAATGAAGGAAAATCCTTGCAGTTTGAATCCTTGGTATGATATCTCTAAATTGTGCTGTGGGTGTTCCAAAACACATACATACCCTTGCATATCAACCACAACATCAGTCATCTATCACAATATTAGATGTTTTCATATGAACATTAAGGGTCCCAAAGTGTGTAGCCCTCTTAGAATCATAGAATTGGAAGGGGCCATACAGGCCATTTAGTCCAATGCAGGATCAGCCCCCTAGAGTATCCCTGACAAATGTTTTTCCAGATGCTGCTTAAAGATTGCCAGTAAAGGGGAGCTCACCACCTCACTAGGCAGCTGATTACACTGTTGCACTGTAAAAAAAGTTTCCCCTCATATCCAGCTGGTACCTGCTTGCCCTTAATTTAAACCCATTATTTCGAGTCCTATCCTTTGCTGCCAACAGAAACAGCTCCCTGCCCTTCAAATACATGAAGAGAGCAATCCCCTCTCAACCTCCTCTTCTCCACACTAAACATTCCCAAGTCCATCAGTTCTGCCTCATTGGTCTCCAGGCCCTGGATCATACTTGTCATTGTCCTCTGTATGTGCTCCATTCTGTCGACATCTTTTTTGAAGTGTATGTTCTGTGTAGTAATTAGCCTGCCATGTGCTTCCAGGTAATGGTGCCCGCTGCATGGCCAGAGCACATGGTCAGGCAGAGAGGGGAGCTTGAATCTGGAGGAACAATAGACGTCCAGATTCTAATCCTCCACCAATGTGGGACCTAGGTTCTCCCTGGAGAGCCAATGCGGTCAAAGGCTCCTCCAGGGAACCTATGACAAACATGCACATATGTTAAGCCCCTATCAGGTCTTTTGGGTGTGGCCGGAGGTGTGGCTCCAGCCAGCATATACTGAGGGCCCTGGAGCCCTGTAAACATGCTTGATCTGACCATCTACTGGACATGCTGAATCACTCAATAAAGGATTCATGATTTCACCGTTCCTGGTCTCCTGAGTCCAGTACTCTTCACAGGTGACGAGGATGGGATCCCGATGAGCGACTCCTCGGCCGACACCAGCACCGCATCGAGCCCAGACCAGATCCGTCAGCCACCAGCACCGCTCGGCTCCAGCACCACTGCACCACCATTGGCTCCTGAGGATCTTGCTCGACGCACTGCTGCACATCCCAGAATGGCCGCCGCTCTGGGAACCACCCACCCATTCGATCCAGCCTGCCCCGAAGACTGGGAAGCCTGGACGGACCAGCTCATATCCTACTTCGACACACAGGACATCATGGATGCCAGGAAGAAGAAGTCCTGGCTCATGGCCTCCTGTGGGGTAAAGATGCTGAAGTTACTCTGCAGCCTGATTTCCCCTCGTACCCTGGCAGAGGCCATGTATGACGACATCATGGTGCTCTTAAGGAACCACTTCTCGCCGAGACCCTCCAAGAACACGCAGTGGGTGAAGTTCTTCCACCAGCTGAAGCAGAAGGGTGAGTCTGTCTCCAATTACCTGGCGGACCTCTGACATCTCCTGGTGGGGTGCAAGTTCGTGACCATAGAGGACACGCTATACTCTGCACTCCTGTGTGGGGTACCCCAAGCTTCAAAGGAAGCTGATGGCTGACTCCACCGCCACCCTGGACAAGATGCTAAACACGGCTTGCGCCTTTGAGGTCTCTCAGCAGGAGAAGCTAGGCACATCCGTGGCCGCTCACCAGATTGGGGCTGCTGCAGACTCTGACATATCCGAGGATGACGAGATGCACCAGGTACAGCACCAGTCTCCAGGACAGGGGTCCCGCAACTCGGGTGATAAGGCTTCCCGCTCAGCAACGCCACACTCCAAACATTCCACGTGCGCTAGCTGTGGCAACCAGCATGACCACCGGACCTGCCGTTTCTGGGAAGCAGAGTGCCGGTCATGCGGCAAGAAGGGCCACATTGCCCGGGCCTACTGCACCCACTCCAACTGCTTCACCCAAGCCGTGCATCAGGAGTCCGCCGAACTCCTCCAGATAGCAGCAACCCGCCACCACCACCACAAGACACAGCAGGTAATGAACTTGCCCCCCAACACACCCAGGAAAATTAAGGTCTCAGTTTTGATCGAGGGGACCCCCTGTCAGATGGAAGTAGACACCGGGTCATCCTACTCCATAATCTCAGAGTCCACCCTCCACAGGCTCTGCCCCAGGGGGCCCCCCCAACTTCGGAAAGTCCAGGGCCTAACCCTGTGGGACTTTCAGAAGAACCCAATACCAATAAGGGGGTTGGGCAAGTTCTGGGTCCAATTTAAGAACTTTACAGGATGCTTGGGCCTCCTGGTGGTGGTGGGCACCCTCACAAGCCTGCTGGGACTCTCCTGATTCCAGCCCCTAGGGCTGGGCATCACCGGGGTACAGAGCCTGCGACCCACAGATTTTACCGACATCTGTGAGGAATTCCCAGTGGTTTTCAACGGGGCACTGGGCTCATATACGGGGCCGCCTGTCACCCTGGACCTCGACCCCACAGTCTGGCCTGTGCGCATACCAGTCGGCCATCCGCCGCTCGCAGTGCGGCCCAAGATCAAGCGGGAGCTCGACAAGCTGGTCGCCCAGGGAGTACTAAAACCAGTGTCCCACGCCTGATGGGAGACCCCGATTGTGACACCAATGAAGGCAAACGGGGACATCCGCATCTGCACGGACTATAAGTGCACCATCAATATGGCACTTCAAGCCCACGCCTACCCAGTCCCGGTCATCAGCCACGTGTTGGCCTCCCTGGCCGGGGTGCAAGTGTTTGGGAAACTAGACCTGGCCCAGGCCTACCAGCAGCTGCCAGTCGACGATGCCACAGCAGAAGCACAGACCATTGTGACGCACAAGGGGGCATTTAAGGTAAAGCGCCTCCAGTTCGAGGTCAGCGTAGCCCCTGGTATCTTCCAAGAGTTAATGGACCATTTGTTAAAACATCTTCCAGGTGTGCAGCCCTTTTTCGACGACATCCTGATTGCAGCTCCGGACGTCAAGACCTTCTCAGCCCGCCTGCACTCTGTCCTCCAGCGATTCCAGGATGCCGGCCTGAAGGTGAAACGCGAGAAGTGCCTCCTCGGGGTGCCTGCGGTGGATTTCCTTGGCTTCAAGGTGGACGTCCACGGAATTCACCCCACTAAGGACAAGGTAAAGGCCATCTCCGATGCCCCGGCCCCCAAGTCCAAGGCGGAGCTGCAGTCTTTCCTGGGACTCATCAACTTCTACCATGCCTTCCTTCCCCACAAGGCGGCAGTAGCCAAGCCCTTACCTCCTGGACAAAAGCGCCACCTGGACTTGGGGTCCCCACCAAGCGGCGGCCTCCCAGGGTGTCAAGGACCTCCTAATGTCCAATGCGGTCCTTGTCTACTTCGATGAAGCCCTGCCCGTCGTATTGGCCTGTGACGCATCTCCTTATGGTGTGGGGGCAGTTTTGGGTCACAAACTGCCGGACGGCCGGGAGGTCCTGGTTGCATATTACTCCCGGACCCTAGCCCCGGCCGAAAGGAACTATGCTCAGATAGACAAGGAAGCACTTGCGATTGTGGCCAGGGTCAAAAAGTTCCATACTTACTTGTATGGGCGCAAGTTCACAGTCGCCACGGACCACAAACCTCTTCTGGGCCTCCTCGCCCCAGATTGCCGCATGCCACAGATGTTGTCCCCACGAGTCCTCCGATGGTCGATCTTTCTTGAGGGATATGACTACGACTTGGTGCATCACCCAGGGAAGGCCATGGGCCATGCGGACACACTCAGCCACCTTCCACTGCCCTCCTGTGACCCTGACCCAGCTCCGGCTTACCATGTTGCTCAGCTCGAGGACCTGCCGGACCGGCTGCTCCAGGTATGGGACATGGCCCGGCACATGGCCCGGGACCGTCAATTCTCCCGGGTCTCTGACTGGGTGGGAAGGGGGTGGCCCAAGAATCCGGACCCTGAGTTTGCGGCCTTCTCAATCCAGCACGCAGAACTCTCCACCCACAAGGGGTGCCTACTCTGGGGCTCGAGGTTATTTCATTAAAATCTGCCTCCATTCCAGAGGACTGGAAGGTAGCAAATGTCACTCTCATCTTTAAAAAGTGTTCCAGAGGAGATCGGGGAAATTACAGGCCAGTCAGTCTGACGTCGATACCAGGTAAGTTGGTGGAAACTGTTATTAAGGAAAAAATTAGTAGGCACATTGATGAACAAGATCTACTGAGGAAGACTCAACATAGGTTCTGTAAGGGAAGATCTTGTCTCACTAACCTGTTAGTGTTCTTTGAGGGTGTGAACAAACATGTGGATAAGGGGGACCCAATAGATGTTGATTACCTTGACTTCCAGAAAGCTTTTGATAAAGTTCCTCATTAAAGGCTCTTAAGTATGCTCAATAGTCATGGGATAAAAGGACAAGTCCTTTTGTGGATCAAAAACTGGCTAATTAAAAGGAAACAGAGAGTGAGTATTAATGGGCAATTTTCTCAGTGGAAGGAGATAAGCAGTGGGGTACCACAGAGATCAGTACTGGGTCCAATGCTTTTTAACCTGTTTATTAATGATTTGGAGTTGAGAGCAGTGAAGTGGCTAAATTTGCAGATGACACAAAGTTGTTCAGGGTGGTGAGAACCAGGGAGGATTGTGAGGTACTCCAAAGAGATCTGTCGAGGATGGATGAGTGGGCATCAATGTGGCAAATAGGGTTCAGTGTGGCCAAGTGCAAAGTGATGCACATTGGAGCCAAAAATCCTAACTATAAATACACGTTGATGGGGTCCAAACTGGCAGAGACTGACCAAGAGAGAGATCTTGTGGTAGATAACTCAATGAAAATGTTGAGACAGTGTGCGACTGCAATGAAAAAGGCCAATGCTTTGCTTGGAGTTATTAGGAAGGGAATTGAAAACAAATCAGCCAGTATCATAATGCCCCTCTATAAATCAATGGTGTGACTTCATTTGGAGTACTGTGTACAGTTCTGGTCGCCACATCTCAAAAAAGATATTATAGCATTGGGAAAAGTGCAGAAAAGGGCCACTAGAATGATAACAGGGTTGAAACACTTCCCCTATGAAGAAAGGTTGAAGCACTTGGGGCTCTTTAGCTTGGAGAAACGATGGCTGAGGGGTGACATGATCGAGGTTTACAAGATTATGCTTGGGATAGAGCAGGTAGAGAAAGAAGTCCTTTTCTCCCTTTCTCACAATTCAAGAACTGGTGGGCACTCCATGAAATTGCTGAGCAGTTGGTTTAGAACAGGTAAAAGGAAGTACTTCTTCACCCAAAGAGTGATTAACACGTAGAATTCACTGCCACAGGAGGTGGCGGTGGCTACAAGCATGGATGGCTTCAAGAGGGAATTAGATAAACACAAGTGGAGACCCGCAAGAAACTTGCGGGATGGTTATCCCATTCCTCACACCTTTGCTTCCTCCCTTCTCCCCCTACCTCTCTCACACTCTTTCTCCCTTCTGCCCCCTTTCTTACTCTCTCTCTCTCCTCCATGTATGTTACTTCCTCTCTCTTTCTGACCCATCATCATTCTCTTTTTTTCTGCCTCCCCACCTCATCACTCTTTCTCTTTTTCTGCCTCCCACCTCAAATCCCACCCTCCCCAGGCTCCACCTCTCAAATGTCTAGGAATTTTCCAACCTGGAGTTGACAACCCTGTTTCCTTCCCACCCAACAGCCAACCTACCTGTATCTGTCTTCAGCTTTCCATCTCCACCCCCGTCCCCTGCAGCCTCTACCTAGGAAAATTACAGTCTTTCTCCACAGTGGAGACTAAAGCAGCTTACACTATTATTTCCTCCTTGTTAGCTCACAACAACCCTGTGAGGTTGGTTAGGTTGAAAGCATGTGACTGGTCCAAAATCTCCCAGTTGGCTTCCACCGCAAGATGGGGATCTGAACCTGGGTCTCGCAGATCCCAGTCTGAAGCTCTAACTGTTACATCACACTGGCTTTCATAGGGTGGCTGCTGATGAACAGTAGCAAAGCAGCTGGGCCTAATTAAGTCATGCAAATCAGGTGGTATCAAGTCACACAGAGGGTGCTGCCTAGGGATGCCAGCCTCCAGATGGGACCTGGGGGTCCCCTAGAGTTACTGCTCATCTCCAGACTACAGAGATAACTTTCCATGGAGAAAATGGATGCTTTGGAGGGTGGAGTTTATGGCATTGTACCTCACTGAGGTCCCTGTCCTCCCCAGGTTCCACCCCCAAATCTCCCAGAGTTTCCCAGCCTGGATCTGGATCTGCTTCTGGTGGCCATGGGGGTACTTGGCGACCCTAGATTGCTGCCAGTAAAAACCCTGCCTTTTACTGACAGAAACAGTTAGAACCTCCCCCCCTCCCCCAAACATTCTAATCTCCTCACAATTGACACCTGGAGCTGATGCCATTTCAAAATGTATTGGGGGGGGGGGGGGAATTCAACGGTTCCTGAAGGTTATTTTTAACTTTTAGGATTTTTCTGCAGCCCAAGGAAGGGGCCTCACTATGTAGGAAAAGCTGTTGGGGGAGAGTGAGCTCTCTTTTGGCAGATAAAAGCATCCACACAGGAAAAAAACCCTCTCAGAATTAGATATATAGATATGGAGCAGAGGTCCATCAATGGCTATTAGCCACAAGGTATAGATAGGAACTCTTAGTCTAGGGCAAGTAATGCTCTGTATTCTTGGTGCTTGGGGTGGCAACAGTGGGAGGGCTTCTAGTGTCCTGGCCCCACTGGTGGACCACCTGAGGGCACCTGGTCTTTTTGGCTACTGTGTGACAGACTGTTGGACTGGATGGGCCACTGGTCTGATCCAACATTGGCTTCTCTTATGTTCTTATGGTGTTGCCTATGCAATGGATTCACTAGGTGGCCATGTGTCAGGTTCCTGACATTTTTCCTGGGTAGGAGTTGGGTGCCTGCTGCTCTCCACGTCACTGAGCGCTCTCTCGCTCCTTCCACCCACCCACCCAGTTTGTTCTAATGCCTGTATCTGTTTCTCTGAGCAACGCTTGTAACCTTGAAGTGTTTTTCTAATGGCACTGACTCCAGGTGGTGGGGGTGTGGGAATCAGTGGGGAAGTTTTGTGGGAGATGGGGAAAGGCTGCCAAGTCTGAGCTGACTCTGTTAGGCACCTTTTTGGTGGGAAAACAACTACTACTATTTTTGCGCCTTTTTGCAACTTACCTGATTGGTTCCAGGTTCTTGTTCTGGTGTTTGAATATAGTATAACTTACCCTCTGCCCTGTAACTGTCATCGCTAACACTGAAAGTGCTTACTAAGTAGACCATTAAGAAATAAAAGGACTTTATTCAGCATAAGGCCTGGCTTATTGAATCTTACAAGGTTCTCACAGAGTGTTAGTGATCTTTCACTAATGGAAGGAGAGCACCCCATACCCGACCATGACAGATGATGGGACCCTCATTCCAGTCTCTACCCCTGAGGTCCCGGTGACTACTTCAACCTTGGTGGTGCCAACGACAACCGAGCTGGACTTATTGACCCCCTTCTTTACGAGGGGGAACACCTTCGAGCGGTCAGTGAGACTGAGGTATTCCTGGTCGGCATTCAGAACTACTACAGAGGAGTCTTGGGCCCATGACAGGCGAGGCTCTGGGGTACGGTTCGAGGACAAACGCCGCGGTGAGTGGAGGATGAGTGTTCAGCCTGTTCCAGCGACCCCATCTAGAATTCCGGCTGCAGTTCCTGATGAATTGTGGCAGCAGATGGATCGGAGGTTTGAGGAGATGCAAGACTGTTTTGCTTTGGAGCTAAGAGAAGCTCTAGCTGAGATACAGGGGCTCCAAAGAGGGGCCCCTGCACAAGGAGCGGATGGTGGGGCTGGGGATGGAGCAGCATGGGCTGTCAGCAGGGTGCCTGCACCTCCCATCCACCATGTACCGGTGGGGGCTGGTAACCAGCCTGCCCAGCCTGGCGGGGTGCCCCTATCCCCGGTAGCTCCTGGACTATTGGTTCCCCAAGGCAGAGAGCAGATTTTCCAGCAATTGCCAGCAGATCCCCTAACAGCAACGTTCGACGGGAACCCTGACCGGCTACGGTTTTTCCTCATCAAGATCGAGCGATTCCTGGACTCATGGGGACATCTTTACCCCATGGAGCACAAGAGAGTAGGCTACATCAGCTCCAAGTTACGGGACACTGCTAGTGACTGGTATGTAAGCTTACACAACCCTCCGGGCCCAGAACTACAGTCGGTGAATGACTTTATTTGGGAATTGAGGCAGCATTATGAAGATCCCTTGGGGGAGGAGAAGGCCTGGAACCAGCTGCCCAAGTTGGTGCAGGGTCGTAACTCTGTAAGGGAATATACTGCCCAATTCCGGAGAGTGGCTGCAAAAGTGCATGGGTGGTCTGAAGATCTATTTGTTGAGAAATTCAGGGAGGGCCTCAATGCGGAGATTTACGAGACTGTGTTACGAAACGACCGGCTGGGTTCCCTGGTGGCTTGGATGCGGGCAGCAGCTGATGTGGAGGAGCGTTTTACGTTGATCAAGCTGGGCCCCCATGCCTCCCACTCCGCACCGAAAGCTCCCACCAAATCTAAGCTGAAGTCGGTGGTGCAACAGCTGCGGGATGCACAGATGAAGCAAGGACTCTGCATAAGATGTGGAGAAGGGGGGCACTATGCCCAAACTGCCCCATGGCCACCCCCAAAACCCCACGAGCTACCACGGCTACTCCTGCGGGGACCCCAAACCCGCAAAAGGCACCTACAAACCCTGGGCATTACAGCTGGAAGGGGCAACTCCTGAGACCCATGCCTTGGAAACGGTGGTCGAGCAGCCATTGGGAAACTTCAAGGACCTGCAGTAGGAGGCGCACAGCTACAGGTCCCCTCGCTGGCCGTGCCACCATTGGTGAGCACACCTGGACCCCTACTTTATATGATTGTGACTGTAATAGCTCCTGGAAGGGGTACTCATGTTTGGGTGCAAGCTCTAATAGGACTCTGGGTGCGCACGAGACTTAATTAGCCCACTAGTAGTGGAAGGGTTGGGGCCAAATTTAGTTCCCTTAGGGGAGCCTCTGCGTTTCATACAGATGGATGGCTTCGAAATGAAGGAGCTGTGTATGGCCGAGACTGAACCTCTAATAGTGGGGTCGGGAGACCACTGGGAGAAGCGGGCATTTGTAAGCACCCCTCACGCTCAGTTCCCCATGGTGCTAGGCAGCCCTTGGCTGGGGGTGCATGACCCATACATCAAGTGGAGTGAGGGGAAAATCTCTTGGGTCGACCCCAAATGTACACAACATAAGTGGGAGGACCAGTGGGGCGCGGGACCCCCGGGAGCTCCTAAGGCGTGCCTGGTCCAGGATGACTTGGCGAAAATACCCCATGTGTATCGTGATCTGGCAGAGGTGTTCAGTGAGACTGAAGCAGATGAACTGCCCCCCCCCATAGAGCTACGGACTGTGCCATTGAACTGTTGCCAGGGGAGAAACTCCCTAAAGGGAAACTATACTCTATGGGTCCGGCTGAGTGGAATGACCTCCACAACTTTTTGGATAAGAATTTGGCTAGAGGCTTTATCCGCCCTGTGAACTCTCCATTCACTGCCCCCGTCCACTTCCGTAAAAAGAAATTTGGGGGTCTAAGGCTGTGTACTGACTATAGGAGTCTGAATGCGGTGTCAACCACCAATGCCTACCCCCTCCCACTAATCAAAGACTTGTTGGCTGAGACAGCAAAGGGGAAGATCTTCACCAAATTAGATTTACGTGATGCCTACTTCAGAGTCCACATTAAGGAGGGGGATGAACACAAAACGGCTTTTAATACACCTTTGGGACAGTTTGAATATCTTGTAATGCCTTTTGGCTTGGCTGGGGCTCCAGGCATATTTATGAGCCTCATCAATGAAGTGTTGCACAAGCATTCATTCAAAGGAGCCCTTTGTTAACTTGATGATATCATTATTTATTCACAAGACTTAGCCTCTCATGTTAAGTTGGTGAGAGAAATCCTGTCCACCTTAAAAACACACCAACTGTATGCTAAGCTCTCCAAGTGTGAGTTCCACAAACAGGAAATTGACTTTTTAGGCTACTGTATTTTGCCTAGGGGTTTGGAAGTGGACCCGGCGAAAATAAAGGCAGTGATCTCCTGGGAGGCTCCTCGCACACACAAACAGTTACAATCCCTCCCTGGATTTTGCAACTTTTATCACTCTTTCATCAAGGATTTTGCGAAAGTCACCCTACCCCTCACTGACTTATTGAAAACGAAGGGACGGGGACCCGAGGCGAGCAAGCCAAGTGCGCGCTTGCCCTGGTCCAGTAAATGCCAGGGAGCGTTTGAGACTTATTCACCTCAGAGCCCATCTTGGCTCACCCTGATGAGATTAAGAGTTCACAATCCATGTGGATGCCTCTGATGTAGCCATGGGGGGAGCAATTCTGCAGCGGGGGGCGGATGGTCAGTTGCACCCCCTGGCTTATATTTCCAAGAAATTCATGGAGACTGAGAGACATTGGTCTGTATGGGATAAAGAGGCAGCCGCCATCTGCTTGGCCCTTTCTACTTGGAGGCACTGGTTGGAAGGTGCCCAGAAACCTTTTGAGGTTTGGACTGATCATAAGAACCTAGAGGGGCTGTGCACCAGACATGCTTTGAATGCTAAACAGTTGCGTTGGGCTGATTTTTTCTCAAAGTTTAATTTCACTCTGCACCTTTTCCCGGGAACAGCTAATTCCCTTGCTGATGCTCTCTCTTGTCTCCCGCAACATGAATCTCAGAGGGAGGAAGTGTTTGACTCTATGTTTTCTCCTTCTCAGCTGGGAGGGATGGTGGTGACTAGGAGTCAGGCAAAGCAGGATGTAACAGCTCCCATTAATGACTGGATTGTAAAATGTGCTACTGAATACTCTCCACAGGATAAAGATGCATTTGGGGCAGAAAAGGGAGGATCCTGGTGGATGTTGGTACAAAGGTGATAAACTCATGGTGCCTAAATCTCTACATACTTTACTCTACATTTACATACTTGCCATGAGTCCAAATTGTCTGGCCATTTTGGATATTTAAAAGCTTTGCACTTGCTTAAAAGACAGTTTTGGTGGCCCCGCATGTGCACTGATGTCTCAGACTATGTGTTTTCCCGCCAAACATGTCTGATGTGCAAGAAACTGGGGGGGGGGTACACCCCCAGGACTCTTGCAACCTCTCCCTACTCCTTCCAGACCCTGGGAGGTGATCTCTATGGATTTCATCACCAATCTGCCACCCAGCAAAGGGGAAACTGTAATTTGGGTGGTGGTGGATTTATTCTCAAAGCAGGCTCACTTTGTGCCGTTCAAATGGCTTCCCATGGCTAAGGGTCTGGCCAAGGTGCTTTTCTCACAGGTGATACGGCTCCATTGTTTTCCAAGGAAGATAATCTCCGATAGGGGCTCACAATATGTTGCCAAGTGCTGGGGGGAGCTCCTGGACATCATGGGGATTGAACCTGCATTGAGTTCCGCTTATCATCCAGAGACTGATGGAGAAATGGAACAAACAAATCAAACTTTAGAACAGTCTTTGCGTTGCTACACTGACTTCCACCAAGACAACTGGGTGGAGCTGCTTCCGTTTGCAGAATACAGTTACAATAACGCCCTTCACTCATCTACTGGTGTCTCCCCTTTTATGGTGGTGGGGGGGTTGAGGAGGTTCCTCTCCCTACGCTACATCCGGCGACCCCTTTTTCTGACTCTTTCAGCTCATGGTGGAACTCCCTCCACGAGTTGTGGCCTCTCATTGCTAAAACAATTGACCGTGCCAAGTTGGATTATAAAAATTATGCAGATCGGGGGAGGGCTCCGGGTTGGAAGTTGGAGCCTGGGGACTCAGTGTATGTGTCTACTAAAAACATTTACAGACTGCAACCTAGTCGGAAGCTAGGTTGGAAATATGTTGGTCCTTTCAAAGTCCTGAGGAAAATCTCCTCTGTTTCATTTGAGCTTGAATTGCCTAAGTCTCTGAAAGCTGTGCATCCTGTGTTTCATTACAGCCTGCTGAAGAAAGACCCTGGGCCGAATGACTGGAGACCGACTCCTCCCACTCCTCCTCTGATGAAGAGGGGAGAGCCTCATTACAAAATCTCCCAGATCTTGGACTCTACGTTTAAATGGGGTTGCCTTTACTATCTTGTTCAGTGGGTGCATTTTGGTCCTGAATGTAATGAATGGGTTTCTGTTGATCATGTTCATGCTCCTAAGCTGGTGCGGGAGTCCCATTCCACTTATCCCGCGAAGCCGAGGGGGCCCATCTTGGGGAGGGCAGTATGTCAGGTTCCTGATATTTTTCCCGGGCGGGAGTTGGGTGCCTGCTGCTCTCCACGTCACTGAGCGCTCTCTCGCTCCTCCCCCCCCAGTTTGTTCTCATGCCTGTATCTGTTTCTCTGAGCAATGCTTGTAACCTTGAAGTGTTTTTCTAACGGCACTGACTCCAGGTGGTGGGGGTGTGGGAATCAGCGGGGAGGTTTTGTGGGAGATGGGGAAAGGCTGCCAAGTCTGAGCTGACTCTGTTAGGCACCTTTTTGGTGGGAAAATAATGGCTAGTATTTTTGCACCTTTTTGCAACTCACCTGATTGGTGCCAGGTTCTTGTTCTGGTGTTTGAATATAGTATAAGTTACCCTCTGCCCTGTAACTGTCATCACGAACACTGAAAGTGCTTACTGAGTAGACCATTAAGAAATGAAAGGACTTTATTCAACATAAGGCCTGGCTTATTGGATCTTACAAGGTTCTCACATCATGTATTCAAGCTGTTCTTATGAACAAGTCACTTATGAATTAATGACTTCCAAAACATCCAATCATTAACAGTCTTGCTCAGGTCTTATAAACTGAAGGCTATGGCTTCCTTTATGGAGTCAATCCATCTCATGTTGACTATTCCCCTTTTCCTGCTATCTTCAACTTTCCCTAGCATTATTGTCTTTTGCGCTGATTTCTGTATCTTCATGTACAGTGGACATAATAATACTAGCTCACCTTACAGTGGTGTTGTAAGGATTACAAGAGATAATGTGCGTGAAGCTCTTTGAACACTGAAGTATTATTGTGTATGGAGATATAAGGAGTTCTGTCTCTGAACTGGCCATGGGGAGGCTTAGAAGTTGCAAAGTGTCCCACAGTGGAACAGCTTGGGAGTTTGAATATCCTGAAACAACTTTGGGGAGGGGAAAAGCAAAACCCACAGCCTTTTATAATGAGTCCACACTAATGCTCCCTCTAAGCTGTGGAGTCTTGTGAATTCTACTTTGTAAGCTACTGGCATTAAAGTTGTGAGTGAACGATTTGGCTACTGCATAAATTAGTTTGCTCTGGAGCCATCCTTCCTGAGCCAAGATAAAAACATTTGAGCTAGAGGCTAAAAAACTGAGCTAGCTCACACTAATTCAGCTTAGAGGGAACACTGGTCCGCACTTGTAAAACCTGTGTGTACTATTGCGATGAATGAGGTAGTGTGTTTATTTGCACTGTTTTCAACTATATTTTATATTTTGTATCTCCAGAGTTTCTCTCCTCTCTATCTTTATTTACAGCTTTCCCAATTACACAGACAAGATGAATTTACTTCTCCAAAGGGTATGACAGAATGGTGTTAAGCTGTCCATAATTCATGAGTAATATGGAGTGAAATTTATGTTAAGGGTGAAGCCTATAAATCGTCCATCTTGGGAGAAAAACCCTTTTGGCAATAAAAATTGAATCCCTTTGCTTTATTAATGTAATATAGCAAAGCAAGGCTCCTTCATCCCTTTCTAGCCACCATTACCCAAGAATTAGTGTCTGATGCTGGATTACTCAAAGAATTGGAATTATGTGTGAGAATTTCTTCTGTCACTGTCTTGTGTCTCTTTTAATGCTCTCCAAGATTGCAAGGCCTGGAGGTTGAAAGATATCACCCTCTAAAGAGAATTTATATATCAGGAATGGTGCCCAAATGCCTGCCCAGAGGATAAAAATCTCTATATGTCAAAGGTTTATTAATAAGCCCCAAGTTAGTTTCTGTGGACTTTTTGTGTCTGTATGGTGTGTCTAATATCCCCTTTCCATACCCCATTTTTATGATGACTAGTTACAGTACAGATTCACTCTTCATTACATTTTCTGTTTTTTTCCTCCCTCACAAAATTTTATATCCAGGGCTATTTTTGGGCAGGAATGCACAGGAACGGAGTTCTGGCTGGCTCCTGAGTTGGCCACACCCAGCAGGAACTCATTAGCATAATATGCCACGCCCAACAACAGAAACTCATTAGGATTGGCTATATTAGGGGTATGTGGCCTAACATGCAAATTAATTCCTGTTGCCAAAAAAGGCCTGGGTTTTGACAACAAACAAGGTAAACAGAATAAGAAGCAAAAGATGGGTGAGGCTGGATGACCACTCTTCTGGCAACATGGGGGTGTGGCCTAATATGCTAATAAGCTGTGCTGTCAGTGGTATGGCCTAATATGCTAATGAGTTTCTGCTGTTGGGTGTGGCCTATTATGCTAATGAGTTCCTGCTGGGCTTTTTCTACAAAAAAAAGCCCTGTTTATATCTATAATCAGAGTTATATCTGTTCATATTCACAGTAATGCTTTCAGTTGTAGGCAGCTGTAATTCTGTAAAGGGGACACTGTTCATAGAAGATTTTTGATGTGATGTGAGGCATTTGCTACTGCTTTTAATGGGATTTGAGTTAATGTTGCCAACATCCAAGATGGGTCCAGAGATCTCCCAGAATTACAGCTGTTCTCTAGAGTACAGAGATCAGTTCCCCTGGAGAAAATGGCTGCTTTGGAAGGTGGAATCTGTGTCATTGTACCTTGCAGAGGTCCTTCCCAGGGCCGGCCTGTTATTGTTAAATTTTAGACCATTGCCTAGGGCAACGGCTCGATGAGGGAACCATTCTGGCTGGCCTCATCCCCTCCTTGCCATGCACAGGGAGTTTCCCTTGCCTGCTTCTAGCTCTGTCCCTGACAAGAGACTCCCCTCTTTGCAGCCCCCCAGACAGAAAGAGAAGGTGGAGGACAGGCAGGGGGAACAGCCCGGGACGACAGGAAAGCACCACTTGCCCTCTGCCACCCCTGTGGTCTCTTTGGAGCTCCTTTTGCAGCCTGGCACAGGCTCCCTCCCCCTCCGCTCGAGCGGTCCCACCCCCTGCGTGCATTTGCAACTCGCCCCCTTGGCCTGCCCACTGTGGCTCCGGCACCTGCCCCTGCCCCACACAGAGGTGGTGGTGCCAGAATGTATCCTCACCTAGTGGGCAAAAAACCTGGATCCGTCTCTGGTTCCCCCCCCAACTCCCCCTCCAAATTTCGAGGAATTACTCAACTAGAAGTTGGCAACCCTAATTTGAGTTTATTATTTAGATATGTATCCTACACTTTTCTCCTCAATGGGAACCCAAAGCAGCTTACTTACACCGTTCTCCTCTTTTCCATTTTATCCTCACAACAGCCCTTTGAAGTAGGTTAAACTGAGAGTGTGTCTGGCTTAAGGTGACCCTATGAAATTCCATGGCAGGGTGGGTCTCCCAGCTTCTAGTCCAAGGCTGCGGTCACACGGGCCCTCCCGGATTTAAAGGGGCCGCATTTTTCTACCGCAGGTTGGGATGTCTACACATCCCAACCCCTGCGGCAGCAGAAGCAGCGGCCGCGGCAGAAGCAGTGGCGGCAGAAGCGGCAGCGGCCACATTAGAGGTGGCCATGGAAGTGGCGGCCGCAGAAGCGCAGAGGCGGAGGCGGCGGCAGCCGTGGAAGCGGCGGTAAAGGTAAGTTTGGGGGGGTTCCCCCCCTTTTACACTTGGGTGCTTGACTGCCAAGTGTATCTGGGGAAGGGGGGGAAATGGCCGACCAGACCATCTGGACAGCCTGTCAGAATCTGCTGATTCAGACAAAGGATTTCTATTGCTTACAGCTATGTCCTCTGTTTTGTGCCATATTATATCCTATTGCCATGTATGTATTGTAGATGCTGCCTTAACCCCTGCCATGTAATTGCCCCCTTAGATGTACCCTCACTTTGGCCAGTATGTATGTAGAATATGTGACCCCAGGTTTAAGTGCCTTACCAGGCTTGGTCTGTGTAACTGCCAGAGCGGGAGGATGACAACTTCAAAGTATGGGAACAATGGGCCTCTCACACTCCTGCCTCCGCATTCCATTCGTCCCGGCTGGGACTTCAAGGGAGGACGAGTCTCATCTCTTATCAACATGCAAAAGCCTCGAGGCCATTGATTGTTATGTGAAATGGTAACATCTGAAGGGTCTGGTTTGGGAAGGGAAATTTACAGCTTGACACCTCACTTTCTTTCCTGTGGGAAGCAAACGGCCAGAGCCTCTTTTGCCCGCCGTTTTTCCCTTGTAGTGATTGGCTACCTATGGGTAATTCAAACTGCTTGGAAAGGTATAATAGACCTGCTTCTGTCATATGTATTATCTCTGACAATAATCCGAGAAGCTGTACTAATGTAGAGATTGGAAATAAAGAACTGTGTTTCACCAACCAGGATCTGATCCTTGACTACATTGAGCAGAAATCTCACAGATTGTCAGAAATCTGTGACTGGGACTTGGCCATTCCTGACCATGTTGGACGACGGTACTCTTCCCATCCCTACTACCCCCGAGGACACACCAACCACCCCTGGGGATCAGGGGGCCGGTGGTGGAGGTGGCAGAGGAGAGCCCGGAGTACCAGTGACTACGATTCAAGGGGCTCCCTACATCCCGCGCCCACCTCTTCTTCAGAGCATGACCCCGAAGTACTCATGGAGCAATTTAGGTCGCGGGACCGTAGACTCCTGGGTGCACGATCGGAAAGGGGCACGGGTTTCGTTCCAGGGAGATCACCTCGACCGCGGGAAGCCGAGTTTCTTGGGAGAAGAATGCGACCCGACCTACGTTGGAGATTCTCGTCTCCAGTCCCTGGAAGGAGAGAGAACCGGACCCTACGGGCCCGATCCCTACCGAGAAGACCAGACTCAAGCCCTCGACCGGATGATGGGAGATTTGCGGTTCCAGCTGACTACCGAGTTGCGAGAGCTGGCCCTCGATCTTCAGTATCAGTTCTGGGACGCAATCAGGGCTATGCAAGCGGCTCAGCCAGCCCCAGCCGTGGGAGGACCTCCCGCGGTCGGAGTCCAGCAGCCGGTGGTGCCTCCCGGAGGAGTCCCCGCCCAGGTGCCGCCGCCGGGTCAGCCGCAAGTGCCGCAGCAGGTTCCCCCGGTCGTTCCCCAACAAGTGCCCGCACCCATACCTGCGCAGGCCCCCGTGCCGACAGGGCCGGTAGTTCGCCCGGCCCCCGCCAATCCGTTGACAGCTACTTTCGATGGGGACCCCGAGAAGTTGCGTTTTTTCCTGCTGGAGATCGAGCGGTTCCTAGACACTTGGGGACATCTCTACCATACCGAGAGGGAACGGATTGGTTACATCGGGTCCAAGCTGAAGGACACCGCCAGCGATTGGTATGTGAGCCTGCACGACACCCCCGGGCCTGAGCTACGTTCGCTAAACAACTTCATGTGGGCCCTCCGACACCAATACGAGGATCCCTTGGGAGAAGAAAAAGCCCGGAACCATCTGCGGAGATTGAACCAAGGGCGATCCTCGGTGAGGGACTACACCGATAAGTTCCGGTGCATCTCGGCCAAGATTCGCGGCTGGACGCAAGACCTGTTCATAGGGAAGTATCGTGAGGGCTTAAATCCCAAGGTGTACGAGGCCGTCCTATGGGGGGGGGGAAGACCAGGATCGCTGGCTGCCTGGATGAGAGCGGCCGCGGACGTGGAAGAGCGTTTCACCCTCATCAAAATGGGAGCGTCATCAACGGCCTCAAGCAAAGCAACACAGAAGGCGAAACCCAAGCCCAATGTGCAAGATATTCGGGATGCCCATTTTAAGCAGGGGCTCTGCATGAGATGCGGGGAGAGTGGCCACTTCGCCTCAGCCTGCCCGAGGGGGGGGGGAAGTTCCAAAGACCTCCACCCCAGTGGCCGGGAGCACCCCCAGCAGAGGAAAGACCTCGTTCAAACCCCGAGCTCTACAGCTGGAAGGGGCAGCGAGCGAGCAGGGAGAGCTGGAGCTGACAGAAGCGCAGATGTCAGGAAACTCCAACGGCCTGCAGTGAGCGGTGCAGAACTGCAGGTCCCCAGCCAAGACGCGCCATCTCCGGTGAGCATCCCTGGCCCCTTGTTGTATATGGTAGTGACTGTAATGACCCCTGGGACTGGGACCCATGTCCGGGTTCGTGCCCTAATTGACTCTGGGTGTGCTCGGGACTTAATTAGCCCTTTAGTAGTAGAAGGGCTAGGACCCAAGGTCACCCCGTTGGGGGAGCCACTCAAGTTCACGCAAATGGACGGTTCGGAAATGAAGGAAGCGTGCGTGGCAGAGACCGAGGGACTAATTGTGGGAACGGGGGAGCATTGGGAGAAGAGAGCTTTCGTCATCACCCCAAATACCCAATTCCCCATGGTGTTGGGGAGCCCCTGGCTGAGCTCCCATGATCCTTACATCAAATGGAGCAAGGGGAAGATTTCCTGGGTGGACGAGAAGTGCCAGAGACACAAATGGGACATGGGGTGGGGACCAGGACCTCCGGTGCCCCTCCGGGCGGTGGCCCTCTCCCTGGCGCCCTCGGCTATCCCCCGGGAGTATAGAGACTTAATGGGAGTGTTCAGTGAGACCGAGGCGGATGAGCTACCCCCCCACCGACTTTCGGATTGTGCCATAGAACTGATCCCGGGCGAGAAACTTCCAAAGGGAAAGCTTTACTCTATGAGCCCTCCGGAGCGGGAGGAGCTGAGGAAGTTCCTAGACAAGAACTTGGAGCGCGGGTTCATCCGCCCTGCTAAATCCCCCTTTGCGGCCCCCGTTCTGTTTCGGAAAAAGAAGGACAGGGGGTTGCGGTTGTGCACGGACTACAGAGGTCTGAATGCGGTGTCTGCCTCCAACGCTTACCCCCTCCCCCTTATAAAAGACTTGCTAACGGAGGTGGCCAAGGGAAAAGTGTTCACTAAGTTGGATCTCCGAGACGCTTATTTCCAGGTGCGCATCAGGGAGGGGGATGAATTTAAGACTGCCTTTAATACACCGTTGGGGCAGTTCGAATACCTGGTGATGCTGTTCGGTTTGATTGGCGCGCCGGGGGTCTTTATGAGCTTGATAAACGAAGTGTTGCACAAGCATTTATTCAAGGGGGTGTTATGTTACTTAGATGATATCTTGATCTATTCTGCTGATAAGAAAGAACATGTGAAATTGGTCCGAGAGGTCCTTTCCATCCTGTTGAAAAACCAGTTGTATGCAAAACTCTCTAAATGTGAGTTCCATCGAGAGTCCGTAGACTTCCTGGGGTATCGCATTTCACAGAAGGGATTGGAGATGGACCCTGCCAAGGTAGAGGCAGTGGTCCAGTGGGAAGCCCCCCGGATGCGAAAGCAACTCCAAAGCCTATTAGGATTTTGTAACTTCTACCGCACCTTCATAAAAGACTTTGCCACAGTCACCCTCCCATTGACTGAATTGCTAAAAACCAAAGGGAGGGGTCCAGAAGCGGGGAAGCCCGGGGAGAAAATTGCCTGGAATGGAGAATGCCAGAGGGCGTTCGAGACTCTTAAAACTCTCTTTACCTCAGAGCCCATTTTGGCCCACCCCAATGAAACTAAGGAGTTTGTGATCCATGTAAATGTGTCCGATGTGGCCATGGGGGGGCCATCTTACAGCAGGGGTCAGACAGGAAGCTACACCCCCTCGCTTACATTTCAAAAAAAATTAATGAAACGGAAAGTAACTGGTCAGTTTGGGATAAAGAAGCCGCGGCTATCCGGCTAGCCCTCACTACATGGCGGCACTGGCTGGAGGGAGCACAGACCCCTTTTGAAATATGGACAGACCACAAAAATCTAGAAGCGCTGCGCACACAAAGATCCCTGAATGCGAAGCAGCTCCGCTGGGCCAATTTTTTCTCAAAATTTAATTTCGTGCTGAAACATCTCCCTGGGAAAGCCAACTTGTTAGCAGACGCGCTCTCCCGCTTGCCCCAGCACGAGAGTTTGAAGGAGGAGGTGTTTGACTCCATGTTCTCCCCCCAGCAACTGGGAGGTACAGTGACCACCAGGAGTCAAAGTAAGCGAACGACAGTTGAATCAGAGACGTGCGACTGGGGGGGGGGGGTTATTCTCCCGAAGAAGTCGAGGAATTAGAAGCGGTGGCAGATTGCTCTCTCAGAGAGAATAAATGCTGGTATCATGGTGATAAACTGGTGGTGCCCCGAAGCAGAAGGAAAGACATATTACTGGCTTGTCACTCCTCTAAACTGGCAGGGCATTTTGGGTTTCTAAAAACGCTCAACTTAATTCAGAGGCAGTTCTGGTGGCCACGCATGCGCAGGGATGTCTCGGACTTCGTTTCTGCTTGCCAGACCTGCTTGATGTGCAAAAGGAGGGGGGGGGGAAGTCCCGGGACTCCTGCACCCCCTACCCACTCCCTCTCGCCCTTGGGAGGCGATAGCTATAGACTTTATTACAAACCTGCCACCCTCAAAGGGAAAGACTGTAATTTGGGTGGTGGTAGACATGTTTTCTAAGCAAGCCCACTTCACTCCTTTCAAGCAGCTGCCTACGGCAAAGGGGATGGCCAAGGCTTTCTTCAACCACGTGATCAAATTACATGCTTTTCCCAAACGGGTGGTATCCGACAGGGGCAGTCAGTTCGTTGCCAACTTCTGGCGGGAGCTTCTGAAGTTTATGGACATAGAGCCTGCTCTAAGCTCTGGTTACCACCCAGAAACCGATGGACAGTCCGAACGAACTAATCAGATTCTGGAGCAATTTTTAAGGTGTTATACTAATTATCACCAAGACAATTGGGTGGAGTTACTGCCATTCGCTGAATATAGCTACAACAATGCAGTGCACTCTTCTACTGGCGTCTCTCCCTTTATGGCGGTGGGAGGCTTTGAGGGAAAACCTCTGCCCACAATTGAAAGTGCCTCAGATGCTCCCCCCACAGACTTTAAACGATGGTGGGTGACCTTACAAGAATCGTGGCCTCTAATAGCAAAGACATTAGACCAAGCCAAAGAGGATTACAAAAAATATGCAGATCGTGGTCGAGCTGAGGGTTGGAACCTGCAGCCCGGGGACTCTGTTTACCTTTCCACAAAGAACATACACGGCTTACAACCCAGCAGGAAATTGGGGTGGAAATTTGTGGGCCCTTACAGGGTGTTGCGCAAAATCTCTGATGTGTCTTTTGAATTAGAGTTGCCCAAGTCACTGAGTTCTGTGCATCCTGTTTTTCATTTCAGCTTGCTGAAGAAGAATCCTGGGCCGAATGCATGGCATCCAGTTCCTCCGACACCTCCTCCACTGATGAAGGGGGAGGCACCCCATTTTGAAATATCTGATATTCTTGATTCTAAGCTGCGTAGGGGCCACTTATACTATTTAGTCAGATGGCTTGACTTTGGCCCAGAGCAAAACGAGTGGGTTCGTTCTGAACATGTGCATGCTCCTAAATTAGTTAAAGCTTTTCATAAAAGGTTCCCGGACAAACCCGGGTAGATTTATTTTCGGGGTGCCAGTGTGTCAGAATCTGCTGATTCAGACAAAGGATTTCTATTGCTTACAGCTATGTCCTCTGTTTTGTGCCATATTATATCCTATTGCCATGTATGTATTGTAGATGCTGCCTTAACCCCTGCCATGTAATTGCCCCCTTAGATGTACCCTCACTTTGGCCAGTATGTATGTAGAATATGTGACCCCAGGTTTAAGTGCCTTACCAGGCTTGGTCTGTGTAACTGCCAGAGCGGGAGGATGACAACTTCAAAGTATGGGAACAATGGGCCTCTCACACTCCTGCCTCCGCATTCCATTCGTCCCGGCTGGGACTTCAAGGGAGGACGAGTCTCATCTCTTATCAACATGCAAAAGCCTCGAGGCCATTGATTGTTATGTGAAATGGTAACATCTGAAGGGTCTGGTTTGGGAAGGGAAATTTACAGCTTGACACCTCACTTTCTTTCCTGTGGGAAGCAAACGGCCAGAGCCTCTTTTGCCCGCCGTTTTTCCCTTGTAGTGATTGGCTACCTATGGGTAATTCAAACTGCTTGGAAAGGTATAATAGACCTGCTTCTGTCATATGTATTATCTCTGACAATAATCCGAGAAGCTGTACTAATGTAGAGATTGGAAATAAAGAACTGTGTTTCACCAACCAGGATCTGATCCTTGACTACATTGAGCAGAAATCTCACAGATTGTCAGAGATCTGTGACTGGGACTTGGCCATTCCTGACCATGTTGGACGACGGTACTCTTCCCATCCCTACTACCCCCGAGGACACACCAACCACCCCTGGGGATCAGGGGGCCGGTGGTGGAGGTGGCGGAGGAGAGCCCGGAGTACCAGTGACTACGATTCAAGGGGCTCCCTACATCCCGCGCCCACCTCTTCTTCAGAGCATGACCCCGAAGTACTCATGGAGCAATTTAGGTCGCGGGACCGTAGACTCCTGGGTGCACGATCGGAAAGGGGCACGGGTTTCGTTCCAGGGAGATCACCTCGACCGCGGGAAGCCGAGTTTCTTGGGAGAAGAATGCGACCCGACCTACGTTGGAGATTCTCGTCTCCAGTCCCTGGAAGGAGAGAGAACCGGACCCTACGGGCCCGATCCCTACCGAGAAGACCAGACTCAAGCCCTGGACCGGATGATGGGAGATTTGCGGTTCCAGCTGACTACCGAGTTGCGAGAGCTGGCCCTCGATCTTCAGTATCAGTTCCGGGACGCAATCAGGGCTATGCAAGCGGCTCAGCCAGCCCCAGCCGTGGGAGGACCTCCCGCGGTCGGAGTCCAGCAGCCGGTGGTGCCTCCCGGAGGAGTCCCCGCCCAGGTGCCGCCGCCGGGTCAGCCGCAAGTGCCACAGCAGGTTCCCCCGGTCGTTCCCCAACAAGTGCCCGCACCCATACCTGCGCCGGCCCCTGTGCCGACAGGGCCGGTAGTTCGCCCGGCCCCCGCCAATCCGTTGACGGCTACTTTCGATGGGGACCCCGAGAAGTTGCGTTTTTTCCTGCTGGAGATCGAGCGGTTCCTAGACACTTGGGGACATCTCTACCATACCGAGAGGGAACGGATTGGTTACATCGGGTCCAAGCTGAAGGACACCGCCAGCGATTGGTATGTGAGCCTGCACGACACCCCCGGGCCTGAGCTACGTTCGCTAAACAACTTCATGTGGGCCCTCCGACACCAATACGAGGATCCCTTGGGAGAAGAAAAAGCCCGGAACCATCTGCGGAGATTGAACCAAGGGCGATCCTCGGTGAGGGACTACACCGATAAGTTCCGGCGCATCTCGGCCAAGATTCGCAGCTGGACGCAAGACCTGTTCATAGGGAAGTATCGAGAGGGCTTAAATCCCAAGGTGTACGAGGCCGTCCTACGGGGGGGGGGAAGACCAGGATCGCTGGCTGCCTGGATGAGAGCGGCCGCGGACGTGGAAGAGCGTTTCACCCTCATCAAAATGGGAGCGTCATCAACGGCCTCAAGCAAAGCAACACAGAAGGCGAAACCCAAGCCCAATGTGCAAGATATTCGGGATGCCCATTTTAAGCAGGGGCTCTGCATGAGATGCGGGGAGAGTGGCCACTTCGCCTCAGCCTGCCCGAGGGGGGGGGGAAAGTTCCAAAGACCTCCACCCCAGTGGCCGGGAGCACCCCCAGCAGAGGAAAGACCTCGTTCAAACCCCGAGCTCTACAGCTGGAAGGGGCAGCGAGCGAGCAGGGAGAGCTGGAGCTGACAGAAGCGCAGATGTCAGGAAACTCCAACGGCCTGCAGTGAGCGGTGCAGAACTGCAGGTCCCCAGCCAAGACGCGCCATCTCCGGTGAGCATCCCTGGCCCCTTGTTGTATATGGTAGTGACTGTAATGACCCCTGGGACTGGGACCCATGTCCGGGTTCGTGCCCTAATTGACTCTGGGTGTGCTCGGGACTTAATTAGCCCTTTAGTAGTAGAAGGGCTAGGACCCAAGGTCACCCCGTTGGGGGAGCCACTCAAGTTCACGCAAATGGACGGTTCGGAAATGAAGGAAGCGTGCGTGGCAGAGACCGAGGGACTAATTGTGGGAACGGGGGAGCATTGGGAGAAGAGAGCTTTCGTCATCACCCCAAATACCCAATTCCCCATGGTGTTGGGGAGCCCCTGGCTGAGCTCCCATGATCCTTACATCAAATGGAGCAAGGGGAAGATTTCCTGGGTGGACGAGAAGTGCCAGAGACACAAATGGGACATGGGGTGGGGACCAGGACCTCCGGTGCCCCTCCGGGCGGTGGCCCTCTCCCTGGCGCCCTCGGCTATCCCCCGGGAGTATAGAGACTTAATGGGAGTGTTCAGTGAGACCGAGGCGGATGAGCTACCCCCCCACCGACTTTCGGATTGTGCCATAGAACTGATCCCGGGCGAGAAACTTCCAAAGGGAAAGCTTTACTCTATGAGCCCTCCGGAGCGGGAGGAGCTGAGGAAGTTCCTAGACAAGAACTTGGAGCGCGGGTTCATCCGCCCTGCTAAATCCCCCTTTGCGGCCCCCGTTCTGTTTCGGAAAAAGAAGGACAGGGGGTTGCGGTTGTGCACGGACTACAGAGGTCTGAATGCGGTGTCTGCCTCCAACGCTTACCCCCTCCCCCTTATAAAAGACTTGCTAACGGAGGTGGCCAAGGGAAAAGTGTTCACTAAGTTGGATCTCCGAGACGCTTATTTCCGGGTGCGCATCAGGGAGGGGGATGAATTTAAGACTGCCTTTAATACACCGTTGGGGCAGTTCGAATACCTGGTGATGCTGTTCGGTTTGATTGGCGCGCCGGGGGTCTTTATGAGCTTGATAAACGAAGTGTTGCACAAGCATTTATTCAAGGGGGTGTTATGTTACTTAGATGATATCTTGATCTATTCTGCTGATAAGAAAGAACATGTGAAATTGGTCCGAGAGGTCCTTTCCATCCTGTTGAAAAACCAGTTGTATGCAAAACTCTCTAAATGTGAGTTCCATCGAGAGTCCGTAGACTTCCTGGGGTATCGCATTTCACAGAAGGGACTGGAGATGGACCCTGCCAAGGTAGAGGCAGTGGTCCAGTGGGAAGCCCCCCGGATGCGAAAGCAACTCCAAAGCCTATTAGGATTTTGTAACTTCTACCGCACCTTCATAAAAGACTTTGCCACAGTCACCCTCCCATTGACTGAATTGCTAAAAACCAAAGGGAGGGGTCCAGAAGCGGGGAAGCCCGGGGAGAAAATTGCCTGGAATGGAGAATGCCAGAGGGCATTCGAGACTCTTAAAACTCTCTTTACCTCAGAGCCCATTTTGGCCCACCCCAATGAAACTAAGGAGTTTGTGATCCATGTAAATGTGTCCGATGTGGCCATGGGGGGGCCATCTTACAGCAGGGGTCAGACAGGAAGCTACACCCCCTCGCTTACATTTCAAAAAAAATTAATGAAACGGAAAGTAACTGGTCAGTTTGGGATAAAGAAGCCGCGGCTATCCGGCTAGCCCTCACTACATGGCGGCACTGGCTGGAGGGAGCACAGACCCCTTTTGAAATATGGACAGACCACAAAAATCTAGAAGCGCTGCGCACACAAAGATCCCTGAATGCGAAGCAGCTCCGCTGGGCCAATTTTTTCTCAAAATTTAATTTCGTGCTGAAACATCTCCCTGGGAAAGCCAACTTGTTAGCAGACGCGCTCTCCCGCTTGCCCCAGCACGAGAGTTTGAAGGAGGAGGTGTTTGACTCCATGTTCTCCCCCCAGCAACTGGGAGGTGCAGTGACCACCAGGAGTCAAAGTAAGCGAACGACAGTTGAATCAGAGACGTGCGACTGGGGGGGGGTTATTCTCCCGAAGAAGTCGAGGAATTAGAAGCGGTGGCAGATTGCTCTCTCAGAGAGAATAAATGCTGGTATCATGGTGATAAACTGGTGGTGCCCCGAAGCAGAAGGAAAGACATATTACTGGCTTGTCACTCCTCTAAACTGGCAGGGCATTTTGGGTTTCTAAAAACGCTCAACTTAATTCAGAGGCAGTTCTGGTGGCCACGCATGCGCAGGGATGTCTCGGACTTCGTTTCTGCTTGCCAGACCTGCTTGATGTGCAAAAGGAGGGGGGGGGAAGTCCCGGGACTCCTGCACCCCCTACCCACTCCCTCTCGCCCTTGGGAGGCGATAGCTATAGACTTTATTACAAACCTGCCACCCTCAAAGGGAAAGACTGTAATTTGGGTGGTGGTAGACATGTTTTCTAAGCAAGCCCACTTCACTCCTTTCAAGCAGCTGCCTACGGCAAAGGGGATGGCCAAGGCTTTCTTCAACCACGTGATCAAATTACATGCTTTTCCCAAACGGGTGGTATCCGACAGGGGCAGTCAGTTCGTTGCCAACTTCTGGCGGGAGCTTCTGAAGTTTATGGACATAGAGCCTGCTCTAAGCTCTGGTTACCACCCAGAAACCGATGGACAGTCCGAACGAACTAATCAGATTCTGGAGCAATTTTTAAGGTGTTATACTAATTATCACCAAGACAATTGGGTGGAGTTACTGCCATTCGCTGAATATAGCTACAACAATGCAGTGCACTCTTCTACTGGCGTCTCTCCCTTTATGGCGGTGGGAGGCTTTGAGGGAAAACCTCTGCCCACAATTGAAAGTGCCTCAGATGCTCCCCCCACAGACTTTAAACGATGGTGGGTGACCTTACAAGAATCGTGGCCTCTAATAGCAAAGACATTAGACCAAGCCAAAGAGGATTACAAAAAATATGCAGATCGTGGTCGAGCTGAGGGTTGGAACCTGCAGCCCGGGGACTCTGTTTACCTTTCCACAAAGAACATACACGGCTTACAACCCAGCAGGAAATTGGGGTGGAAATTTGTGGGCCCTTACAGGGTGTTGCGCAAAATCTCTGATGTGTCTTTTGAATTAGAGTTGCCCAAGTCACTGAGTTCTGTGCATCCTGTTTTTCATTTCAGCTTGCTGAAGAAGAATCCTGGGCCGAATGCATGGCATCCAGTTCCTCCGACACCTCCTCCACTGATGAAGGGGGAGGCACCCCATTTTGAAATATCTGATATTCTTGATTCTAAGCTGCGTAGGGGCCACTTATACTATTTAGTCAGATGGCTTGACTTTGGCCCAGAGCAAAACGAGTGGGTTCGTTCTGAACATGTGCATGCTCCTAAATTAGTTAAAGCTTTTCATAAAAGGTTCCCGGACAAACCCGGGTAGATTTATTTTCGGGGTGCCAGTGTGTCAGAATCTGCTGATTCAGACAAAGGATTTCTATTGCTTACAGCTATGTCCTCTGTTTTGTGCCATATTATATCCTATTGCCATGTATGTATTGTAGATGCTGCCTTAACCCCTGCCATGTAATTGCCCCCTTAGATGTACCCTCACTTTGGCCAGTATGTATGTAGAATATGTGACCCCAGGTTTAAGTGCCTTACCAGGCTTGGTCTGTGTAACTGCCAGAGCGGGAGGATGACAACTTCAAAGTATGGGAACAATGGGCCTCTCACACTCCTGCCTCCGCATTCCATTCGTCCCGGCTGGGACTTCAAGGGAGGACGAGTCTCATCTCTTATCAACATGCAAAAGCCTCGAGGCCATTGATTGTTATATGAAATGGTAACATCTGAAGGGTCTGGTTTGGGAAGGGAAATTTACAGCTTGACACCTCACTTTCTTTCCTGTGGGAAGCAAACGGCAGAGCCTCTTTTGCCCGCCGTTTTTCCCTTGTAGTGATTGGCTACCTATGGGTAATTCAAACTGCTTGGAAAGGTATAATAGACCTGCTTCTGTCATATGTATTATCTCTGACAATAATCCGAGAAGCTGTACTAATGTAGAGATTGGAAATAAAGAACTGTGTTTCACCAACCAGGATCTGATCCTTGACTACATTGAGCAGAAATCTCACACAGCCCCGCTATCGCAATGATTGCGAGAGAGGGCTGGTCAGATGGCTAAAATGCGGGTTCCTCCCGCAACACCCGGGAAAACTGTTGATTTTCCCGGGGTTGGAAAATGCGGGAGCAACCCGCATTTAAGCCCGCTTCAGCACGGGACATTCTGCGGCTGTTGTGGATGGCCCCTTTAAATGCAGGAGGAAATAGCCCTTCCTCCCGCATTTAAGAGCCGTGTGACCGCGGCCCAATAGTCTATCCACTGTACCACACTAACTCTCAGCAGACATTGTCTTCAGGGGGTGGTAATGGAGTTTTATTTATTATTGGTTGTTCATGATTTTAGTCAGTGCTTTTTGTGTGTTTTAAAAGAAGAAAAGTGCCAGTACTCATATACAAGATTGCAGTGGTTTCCATCCATTCTCCCCTCAATGCTCAGTACTGGTGAGCACCACTACAAAAAACAATCACTGCCACCTTGGTTTTATTTTAGAGTTGTAGGCCACCCTGAGCCACAAGGGAAAAACAGGGTATACGTCTAAATATTAAATAAACCTTTAAGCTACATTTCCTTAGGCTTTCTTCCCATGTCTTAGATCTAAAACTTGCTTTTCTATGCAGTAGGAAGAGCAATCTTACACTGCAATCCTATGGCAGTTTTTACCAGTTTAAACTCAATGATTTCAGTGGGCTTAGACTGGAGGAACTCTACATAGAGTTGCACTGTCAGTTAACCTAAGTTATTTTTGGCTTTTGTAGGTCAAATTCACATCTGACTTTCCCGCTAGAATCATTCTAGTTTCAAAAAAACCTGTCTATACCTGTTTCTAGTTTCAAACCATACTTGTTCTAGTTTATAAATTATTGTTTACATTCGTTAATTGCCCTCCTGTGGTCAAGCTAGCATTATACTGCTTTAAACAAATGCTGTTGCTTAGTACTCTTCAGACCCCCTGGGGTGAAATTTGAAAACAGCGTGAAATGAGCTGGGGAAAAGACAGCAGTCAAACTACTTCAGAGGGGAGGTGTAAATTGGGCCTTAGTTCTGGTTCTCTCTAGGTCTTCTTGTGAAGCCATTTTTTTTTCAGTTAGGCCGTCTTTTGCCCTCTGTCTCAGGCTATTGCCAGAATTTCAAGTTTCTCCCTCCCTCTCTCCCTCCCTCCTGAGTTCCCACCTTTAAGCACCCCTTCTGGGTATGGAAATCCTGAAGATTTTTTTGAGTACTGAGGCAAAAGTATTTTTGTTCTGTTGGCTGCCCATCATTAACATATGCTCCACACTCAGATGCCTTGATTCTGAGGAGATAAGGTGGGATAGAAATGTTCTGAATGCTGAATTTAGTAAACAAAAGGCAGATGGAACACTGCCTTGGTCATGATGGGGAATGAACTCTCTACACCCTTTCACCATAGTAAGTAAACCCTTTAAAAAAAAACTTTGTGAGATAACGTAGCTCTTCTAAATTATCATTTAATAGTTATAAGTTTGAGTTTAATTTACCAATAAACATATGTCAAACCCTTTCAGCCATTGTGAGCAAAACAGGGTCATGAGGCTCTTACTGGTGTTAGGATTCTAAAATTCCCTTTCAGAAGGTTTGTGTAAGGGACATAACTGCTTTGAGTGTATGACAGAAAAACAGTATGTAAATTTAATAAACAAATATAGAGGGGTAGGAATCCAGTAGAATATGTATCTGGGGAAGTCGGCACTGGTCACTGAAAGCTTCTGCCATAATGAATGTGTCTTTTAGGAATACTGGCATCTGTGGAGAGCCTTTTTTGGAGCACCTACACACTGCCCAGGATCGCCTGCTCTCCCAGGTCTCTGACTGGGTAGGGAGGGGGTGGCCCAACTGTCCTGGCCGGGAATTTGCTGCTTTCTCCGCCCGCTGCAACAAGCTGTCTACCCACAAGGGGTGTCTGCTCTGGGGCTTGAGAGTAGTAATTCTGGAGCTGCTCTGTAACCGGGTGCTCACTGCCTTCCATGAGTACCACCTGGGGATTGTCCGGATGAAAGCCCTGGCCTGCAGCTATGTGTGGTGGCCAGGGCTGGATAAGGACATTGAGGACCAGGTCCGCAAATGCTCCAAGTGCCAGGAGTCATGGCCAGACCCTCCCCACGCTCCCACCTGTCCCTGGGAGTTGGCGCAATGGCCCTGGTCCTGGCTCCATATTGACTTTGCAGGGCCAATCCAGGGGCAGCTGTTTTTTTATCTTAGTAGACAGCTTCAGCAAATGGCTGGAAGTGGTGCCCGTATGAGCCACGTCATCCGAAGCAGCCATCAGGGCCATGTGGCACATCTTCTGCACGCATGGCCTCCCAGGCACCCTGGTCTCTGATAACAGCACCACCTTCACCTCCGCAGAGTTCCAGCGCTTCATGGAGCTACATGGCATCAGACACGTAAGGTCTGCCCCTTTTCACCCGGCCACAAATGGCCAGGTGGAGCCCATGGTCCGCACTACAAAGGAGGTGCTGAGGCGTATGGACCATGGGGACTGGGAGTTTAAACTAACGGCCTTCCTGTTCGGCCAATGTTCCACTTTCCACTCCTCCACAGGTTGCAGCCCAGCCAAGCTGTTGATGGGCTGCCGGCTCATGTCGCAGCTCTACTGCCTTCACCCCGACCGGGCAGCTACCACCTCCAAGGAACCCAAAGTTCCCCGGGACCCATGTGGTTTCTATCCAGAGGATGTAGTTTTTGTCTGGAACTACATGCGGGATCTCCTCTGGCTGCCGGGCCAGATCGTCCGCATCACTGGTGTCAGTGCCTGCCATATATTCTGTGCCTGCCATACATTCTTTTATGTTTATGCCACATCAGTACGTTAATATGCCATACCAGTATGTTAATCTTGCTTTCAGTCTGCCTACATTTAACCTTGCCTGTAGCCTCTCCATAGGTCCTGCCCGTGAGTTCACAATGGGACTCCTACCCAGCCTCTAGGAATGCTGAGTCAGCTGGTGCTCCTCCCGCACCCCCACCTCCTTTCTTGTTTTGCTTCAGCTTCGCTTATGCTTCGCTTGGCTTATTCCCAGCGCCTGCACAGATGGCTAGCTACCTTCCCTTCTGGCTGGTTATCTTATGCCTTGTCCTTGAACATGAAAGGCTCTGGTGTGGAGAAAAACTATTCTGATGTTATGATCTCAGGTCTCTGTGAACTGGTTTTTAGAATGTTCAACATCATTGTTCCCTGAGAAAAGGGTTTCCTGCGTATTCTGTGGGAGCTGCTACTCTTTCTGGTTGTGCGCCTGAAGTACTGTAGTCTGATTGGTAGAACACCTGTAGCCATTTTATGAGTTTAGTATATCAATGCATGTAACCCAAAGCAATTCATTACTAACAGAAGAAGTGTATGACTCTAATAATCTTTTCTGCAAGTAAAGGACTTTTATTTACAAGACCTGTTGTGGACTATATTCATTGGGACATTCTCACAGACTGTTAGTAATCTTCATTACTTTGGGAGAACAGCCCATTCTCTTACCATGGATGATGGTGCTGAAATCCCTGTGTCTGATGCTGAAGTGCTGGTGTCCTCGGAGAAGGCACCGATCCAGTTCCCTGATGCCAGTGGGGTAAACATGAGGCCTCGCTGGTCGGGAGGGACCCAATCCTGGGCCCAGTTTGGGACTGGAACTGCCGAGACCTGGTCCCCATGCTAGAGCCGGGGATCGGGAGCCTCGACCTGGCCGGGAGCTGAACAAGGACCATTGGAAGCCAATCCGATGGGGGAGATGTGGAAGCAGATGGATTGTTGGTTCGACATGATCCAACGGTGGCTCCAACGTGAAATGACAGCGATGATGACCGATCTGCCCAACATCGTGAGTCAGGTCCTGCGAGAACAACTTGATGTGCTGGAGGGGTGCTGGGGCACCGCCAGGCCTGGCACAAGTGCCTGTGCAGCCTCCAATTCCTCCCCCCCTTCAGGCTGCCGTACAGCCACCGGCAGCATCTGCCCTGGGACTCACTCCAGCTGCTGACCATTGCCCTGTCCCGACTGAACTGTTGGGGGCTACCTTCGATGGCAACCCTACCAAGCTGCAGTTTTTTTAATAATCGAAGCGGGGAGGTGCATGCAGAACTGGGGCCATCTGTTCAGAGATGAGGGAGATCAAGTTGGATATTTGGGATTGAGACTACGCGAAGAAGCGGCTGACTGGTATGTGAGCCTCCACAACCCCCCTGTCCCTAAGTTGGATAGTGTGGATGACTTCATGTGGGCTCTGCACCAGCAGTATGAAGATTGGATGAGCGAGGAGAAAGCCGTGAACCTGGTATGCAACCTCATGCAAGGGAAGATGTCCGTGCGGGAGTACATGGCTGCCTTTAAGAGATTGGAGGCTAAGATCTGAGGGTGGCCTGAGATTGTGTTCGTGGAGCAGTACCGCAAAGGGTTGAATTCAGAACTGCATGAGACTGAGCTGAGAAATGTCAACCCAACTACCCTTAATGGGTGGATCCAGGCGGCCGAAGACGCTGCGGCCTGCTTCACTTTGATTCACATGCAGCAAAGAGCTAATTACCCAAAGGGTTCCCCTGGGGGGGCTCCTCCGAAGCCTAAGACGGCGTCCCAAGACCTCCATGATCAGCGGATGAAGATGGGCCTGTGCACCCAGTGCGGGGAAGCAGGGCACTTTGCATCATTCTGCCCAGTGGTCTCCCTGAAAGGGGGGGACCAGGTCAGACGCCAGCATGCCCCCTGGTCAAAAAGGGGGGCGTTTCAAAGCAGACGGCCTTGCAGGTAATTGAACTGGAGCATTCAGAAGCTGCTGAGATAGCCACCGAAACCCGTTGCAGGGAAACGGCCAGGACCTGCTCTAAATGGCTCTATGCAGCAGGTCCCTCCTTCCAAGGCGCCGCAAACGGTGAGCTTCCCCGGGCCCCTCTTGTATTTACTAATGACTGTGATCAACAAGGCACCCAGATGCGGGTAAGAGCCCTGATTGATTCAGGGTGTGCCCGGGACTTAATCAGCCCAATTGTGGTAGACAGGTTGGGGTTGGGAGTGCGGACTTTAGAAGAGCCTCTGCGTTTTACGCAGATGGACGGCTCTGAAATGAAAGAACCCTGCACTTTGAGACTGATCCTGTTACTTTGGGGACGGGTTTGCATTGGGAACAGAGACACTTTATAGTTACACCAAATGCCCAATTCCCCCTGTTGTTGGGGAGTCCTTTGTTACAAGCCCATGACCCGTACATCCATTGGAGTGCGGGGAAAATAAGCTGGGTCTCCCCTGCTTGCCACACTCATAAATGGGAGGTGAGCTGGGGCCCCACGCCTGGCCACATGAGTGCTTGCCTAGCAAAGGAGGAATTGTTGGCTATTCCATCTGTTTATAGAGACTTGTTGGATGTATTTGAGGAGATGGAAGCCAATGAACTACCCCCCCCCCCATCGTAACACTGACTGTGCTATTGAACTGTTACTGGGGCAGAAATTGCCTAAAGGGAAATTGTATGCCATGTCACCTCAGGAGAAAATTGAGCTCCGTAAGTTCATAGACAAAAATCTGGAGCGGGGGTTCATTAGACCTGCCACCTCCCCCTTTGCCACTCCTGTACTATTTCGGGGGGAAAAGGATGGGGGCCTGCGGCTTTGTACTGACTATAGGGATTTGAATGCAGTGTCAATGTCCAATGCTTACCCCCTCCCCTTAATAAAAGACTTATTGAATGAAGCCAGCAAAGGGAAAATCTTCTCTAAACTGGATCTCTGGGATGCCTACTTCAGAGTGCGCATACGGGAGGGGGATGAATACAGTTATAATAACTGTGCATTCATCTACTGGAGTTTCTCCTTTTATGGCTGTTAGGGGGTTTGAAGGTGTTCCCCTCCCAAACCTACTGCAGCCTGCTGAAGGTTCCACAGACTTTGCCCATTAGTGGAATTCACTGAAAGACTCTTGGCCATTGCTAGCTAAAACTTTGGAAGATGCTAAGGCTACTTATAAAAAATATGCAGACCAAAAACAAGATCCTGGATGGAATTTAGCACCTGGAGACTCTGTCTACATGTCTACTAAAAATATCAAAGGACTGCAACCCAGTAGAAAATTGGGTTGGAAATATGTAGGACCTTTTCCTGTGATTAGGTGTATTAACAAAGTGTTTTTTGAACTGAAACTGCCCAAATCATTGAAATTTGTACACCCTGTGTTTCATTACAGCTTACTGAAGAAAGATCCTGGTCCAAATGAATGGAGGCCCTCCTCCTCCTCTCCTCCTCCTCTGATGAAGAATGACCAGCCTCACTATGAAACTGACCAAGTCCTAGACTCTAAAATTAAACGGGGTCGTTTATATTATTTGATTAAATGGGTTCATTTTGGTCCTGAGGATAATGAATGGGTTGAAGCCTCTCATGTCCATGCCCCTGGTAAAATCAAAGTGTTTCACAAGTTGTATCCCTTAAAGCCTAGACCCAGGGGGCTAATTTCTGAGGGGGCAGAATGTCAGTGCCTGCCATACATTCTTTTATGTCTATGCCATACCAGTATGTTAATATGCCATACCAGTACGTTAATCTTGCTTTCAGCCTACCTACATTTAACCTTGCCTGTAGCCTCCCCATAAGTCCTGCCCGGGAGTTCACAATGGGACTCCTACCCAGCCCCTAGGAATGCTCCTACCCAGCCGGCGCTCCTCCCGCAACCCCGCCTCCTTTCTTGTTTTGCTTCAGCTTCACTTATGCTTCGCTTGGCTTATTCCCAGCGCCTGCGCAGATGGCTAGCTACCTTCCCTTCTGGCTGGTTATCTTATGTCTTGTCCTTGAACATGAAAGGCTCTGGTGTGGAGAGAAACTATTCTGATGTTACGATCTCAGGTCTCTGTGAACTGGTTTTTAGAATGTTCAACATCATTATTCCCTGAAAAAAGGGTTTCCTGCGTATTCTGTGGGAACTGCTACTCTTTCTGGTTGTGCGCCTGAAGTACTGTAGTCTGATTGGTAGAACACCTGTAGCCATTTTATGAGTTTAGTATATCAATGCATGTAACCCAAAGCAATTCATTACTTACAGAAGAAGTGTATGACTCCAATAATCTTTTCTGTAAGTAAAGGACTTTTATTTACAAGACCTGTTGTGGACTATATTCACTGGGACATTCTCACAACTGAGCCCCTCTCATACGAGGTTGCCGGCAAGGACGGACAGTGTTGGCAGCAACATGTGGCTCAGCTCTGCCACCGGCTGCATTCTTTCACCAGCGATGCCCCAGGAAACAATGGGGAGGATGTGTCTGACCCAGACTGTGATGAACCAGAGGACTGAGGCCATGAGACTGCACACCCAGCTCCGCTCCTGCTCGAGACCCCTCCGGACTCTATTCCCGAAAGGCCCCTGCCGGAGGCTATGGCTGCTGCTCCAGTTCCAGCGCCTGAACCAGTGCCAGCTCCTAGCTCCACAACAGACATCCTGGCCATGCCAACAACCACAGTGGCTCCGTGACACTCGGGCAGAGAATGCAGGCACATGGCACATCTAAAGGACTATGTTTGTTGGGGAGAATTCTGAACTATGGGTGAGGGGTGTAATGTACCCTGCTACATATCTGGACATGTTCGCCAGGTGCTCCTGTAATGGTAATTGATACCAGCCAGGAGCTCATGGCCGAGATACTAACCTGAGCTTCAGTCCCAAAGAACAATAGACCCTAGGATCCTGATTGTCTCCCTATCAGAGGCTTAGGATATTCAAATGGTCCTATGATAGCCTCTGGTGGGAACCTAATCCCTGTTTACCCAATCCCCTGTAAATATAAGCAGGCCCTCTGACCACTGTCCCCCATGCTTCCACTGATCACCTAATAAAAAAGAGCTTTGTTTGAAATCACTCCATGGCCTTCCGAGTCCAGTATATTTCAGTTTTGCAAGCTGGGCTATTTTTGGGCAGGAATGCACAGGAATGGAGTTCCAGCTGGTTTCTGAGTTGGTCATGCCTACAGCCTCCCCCCGGGGTTCCCCAAGCACCTCGCAAACTATGGGGCACCTGGGGAAGCCAAGCCGATCCAGGGAGGAAAGGCAGTTTAAACTGCCTCCCCTCCTCGGGTTCCCCAGCAGCTGTGGGGCACCTGGGAAAGCCGATCCAGAAACTGCCTCTCTTCCCTCAGGTTCCCCATGTGCCCTGCAAGCCATGGGGCACCTGGGGAAGCCGATCCTGGGAGGGAGCTGTGCTGTTGGGTGTGGCCTAATATGCTAATGAGTTTCTGTTCTTGTGTCAGTGCCTGACATGAATTCAGTTGTGTTCAGAGCCTGTGTGATCTATGCTTTAATACTCAAGTATCTAATGGGTTGCTTTTCCTTTCAGTAAGCAGTAAGAGGTACTATACATATGCTAAATGAGTCACTATTCATTTGTATAAGTGTTTATTCGTTCCTAATCCTTTTCTGTTCTCAGGTCCCTGACCGGGAGTTAGCAACCATTAATCAACCCGCCCCGGAGGAATGCGGAGTCTCTATCCCTCTTGCTTTCCCCCCTCGCTTTCCTCCCCCTTGGCTTTGCTAACGCGCTTGCGCTCTAAATGGTCTGACTTCTGATATGTCTTATCTCATGTTGTATATTCTTGGCCAAGGGAAGAAAGGATCCTCTGTGAACTGTGAATTTGTTATGCTTGCAGGTTTTGAGAACCTGGTTTTTAGTCTCAGCAATAAGTGAATAACAACTGCAGCCCATGAGAATGTTTTTGGAGGTTCCTGGGAACTAATTTGCCCGTGTCTTTCGTGGGAACTGGGAGTGTTGGAAATAGTGCAGCAAAATGCAAGACAGTGATTGGAGGCATGACTGATTGGATCTTTAACCATGTATCAGTTTAGTATATCAATGAATGTAACCCATAGTATTTCATTACTAACAGAACAAGTGTATGACTCCAGTGATCTTTCTACAAGTAAAGGACTTTTTACTCAAAGACCTGTTGTGGACTATATTCATTGGGACATTCTCACATCTTGGGTGTGGCATATTATGCTAATGAATTCCTGCTGGGCTTTTTCTACAAAAAAAGCCCTGATTGCAAGATAAACTGTGTTAAATGCTGACGATATGGCAGTCCTTGCCACACAACCAGAATTAACTTTACCCGCATTGGGAAAATTATTAGAATCTTTTGGTTTGATTTCAGGCCTTAGAGTCAATCCTATAAAGACTCTGCTTTATCCAATTATTTTGTCCAACCCACAGAAGGACTTCATACAGAGTCATTATAACTTCAGCTGGGTGACAAAACGCTGGCACTACATGGGAATAAAAATTCTACTACACTTTTCAGAAATTTTCAGTTATAATTTTTTACCACTTAACAAACTAATTATTGACTTACCTCTTTAAAATAATATATCTTTGTCACCCTGGACAGAAAGAATGCAGATAGTCAAAGCATTTATATTTCCAAAAATTTTATTTTGATTTTGATCTGTCCCTATAACAATACTCCTCTTATTCCTAAAATCATGGCAAAAATCTATTACCAAATTTATATGGAATTTAGCTTTACCATGTGAGGGCTTTAATACACTCAAAAGACCACTCAGATCGGGTGGACTTGCTCTACCAGACTTAGCCATTTACTATGAAGCCATGACCTTACTGGGAGTTCTTAAATACTGTAGCTTCTCCTTTCATGCAGATTGGAAATTACGGGAGAAGTCCTATTTAGGGCAGTCTTCCTTTTATTCAGCTTTATGGGGAAACTCCTCAAATAGACCTAAGGGAATCTATAAAAAATTTATTCCTTGCACACTCTTTTAAGATCTGGGACAGAAGAAAAGAATCTCTTGCCCCAAAGATATTGTAAGCCAGGAAGGTGCTTTTGCACTCTTATGAATGATAACTTCATAAGTGATAAATGGACTGCTAATTGTGTGAGAGAAACTAGGAAGAATAACTAAGGAAAAACCAGCTGCAAATGACTCCAGCAAATGCTTGAGACAGCGGTTCCCGAGGTTGCCAACTCCAGGAGGCTTCTCTTAACACACACAAAGACACTGACACAGAAAATAGCCATCTTGTCTCTGGCTAAAGATATGTGCTCACGAACTCCATTACATGTTCTCTACACATCGCAGGCTGCAACCCCCCCCCTCCAACATTCCTTGACCAGTGAAACAATGGACTTGACCAGCTAAAAACCGGTTTGGCTGCCCAGAGAGGTTAATCCCATCTACAAGACAATGCTACTAGCTGATGACATCAGCTTCTGGCCCCAGGTATTTCTCTGACCATGCTAGGTAGAATCTAACATTGCCCAACCCCCTTCTGCTCCTGGACAAGTGCTAGTGGGTGAACCAGCAAGGGGTGGTCTCAGGACAGGCATCTGGCCAAGCCTGCCCCCAGAGACTAGCCCCCAATAAAAGAAAGCTCCCAGCAGCCAGCTCGCTCTCTTGCTTCGCTGATCTCCTGCCCTCCCTTACCTTCAAGACTCTTGGTCTGCACAGCCAAGGGCCTACACATGCTGCTGCTGGTTCAGCACATGTGCTCCCCCCCCCATCTTTCTCCCAGCCTATTATTAATTTTCCCAAAAGGACTACACCAGCTATTGGAGAGGTAAATATGACTTCTACAGGAAACCAACAATCTCCTGTCTCTTAATCTCTCTAATTTCCTAGAATCTGTATGTTTGTGTGTGATTCTGTATTATTTAAATGAGATATAAGTTTGTTAGTAAAGAAACACTGCTTTATCATTACATCAGTCTCCTTGTCTATTCTCTGGTTTGTCTGGAAGGGCCCAACCTCTGTATACAAAGGTGTGATCCGTTTATGCCTATTGCCAATTATTAATATTCATAATTCCCCAATATTGATTAAGAAATCAAGGCAATTTGGCTAACAAAGTGGTGGAGAATGCGGGCAACACCCTGACCATCTGGACACACGCTAGTCGACAAGTGTGTTCTCCAGATGCTCAGATGTGGAGGTGACACTTTTTCCAGATTTTCCAAAATAGACATGTGCAGGCTTGTGTGAAAGATTTTTGTCTGTGTGTTTGGCTCTAGGGAGCATTGCTACAAGTGGGTGGTACCTCTTCCCCATTTTCTCTCTTTCTTACCCCTCCGGCCATCCCTGTTTGCGGTCGTCTATTAAAGGGTTGGAACTTAAGTTTTGCAGTGTAGGGCACTAAGGTTTGTTCCCCCTGCACCACATTACATTACACAACACCTTTCCTCTGCATAAGTTCATTCCTCAGATTCCCAGATCTGAAGTTTTTTTAAGGGAGGCGCCTGGAAACAGGGTCTTTTTCTTTTTGGTGGCTGTTTAGCCATTTGGGTGTTGTGATAAACCACACGCCATGCTCGGAAAAGAGCACAGCACTTAAGGGGTGGAGTTGCCATTTAATTTGAGCAGCACTCAGAGGGCTAGGTGAAGCCAGCCCACACCTCTGTTTTCCCTTCTTTCTATCGTTGGTTACAGGTGATCCAGATAGGGCGTGAGACCCCAAAACCTGCCCAGGTTTGCAGGTGATCCAAATAGTATAGAGTGTGTCCTAAAACTTGCCAGTTGTGGGTTAGCTGAGAAACTTTCCTGGGTTCTTTAGAGATTTCCCCAGTTAGGATGGAAGGAGCCAAAAATCTCAGGGTTGTAGGTAATCCCCAGGAATTGGGACCTGATCACCCCCACCCTGAAACCTAATATTTTTGAGTGTACTTTTTACTGTGTAAAACAAAGGAGTCTGCAAGGTCCCCTTTTTGAGAATAATAACCCTAGGGAGTGAGGAGCATTTCCTGTTGGTCCCCGTAACTGTAATAAATTTTTAAAAACCCTTTAACAGCCATGTATCGCGCTAAAAAGGCAGAGACACCAAAACTTGAAAAGTGGTTAGTAAAGAAGGGCGCTTCCCCATGGGTAGATGGTGCCTTTAAAGGGCTCAATCCCCTGGGAGCTGTGAGAACAGCTTTTCAAGAATATTGTCTAAAAAAGAAACCCAGCGCAGCAAGTAAGGATAGATATGCCTCTTGGGCCTTGTATAATGCCCTGGAAGATGGAGCTTCAGTTCATTCCAAGTTAGAAAAATGCAAAGAGGAAATTGAGGTTTTAAAAAAGGAAAAAGAGGAAGTGTGTCTTAAATATGAGGACCAAATAGAGAACATAAATGACAATTGGGAGGATGAGGTTGCCCAGACAGAAAGGGTTAACCTCATCCTAGAGAAACAGGGATTGGCTCTTTCCCTCCAAGAGGCCAATTTAAAAGCTGAAATGTCCACTCAGAGAGCTGAGCTGGCAGAGGCAAAGTTTGAAGAGGCGATGCAGCAGCTCTCTGCTGCCAGCCAAACAGCCAAATATCTAGCTAACCAGAATCAAATAAAGAGAGAACAGGCAAATCACAATGCCTGTCACAAAACGATTAAAGATTTACAAGATCAGCTCGGACTCCAACGGGCTGTAATTTCAACCATACACCCTGGAGCCCTAGTTGAATCTCCTGAATCCTGCAATGAACCAGAACCCATAGCTGCAGTCCACTTTTGCAACCCAGATTGGACTGGCCCTAACCCAGTTAACCCCATTAGCACTAAGGTAGTGGAAACTAGGGGACAAGGGGGAAGAAACACACATCAAACAGTAATAGAAACCCGGGGATGGAAGCCAGACGAAATAGAAGCAATAGCCTCACAAATTGGCCCCCTAACCAAAGAGAATGCCATCCAGTGGCTCACTACTGTGGCTATTGTACACGGGACTGCAAGCGGGGAGGACCTCACCCTTTTAGCCAGGGCTTGTGCCACTGGCAATGATCTTGCGGCTATTAACTCCACAGCTTCTTGCCGGAATCTCACTGCCCTGCCCAAATATGAATGGATGAAGGAAATCCTATAATTCCTATGGCCTGGCAGTGGTCCCCTAACTCTGTATGTCCTAGAAAAGCAGGGGCAAAATGAGGATCCTGAAGCCTACATGGCAAGAAAGCAGCTATTAGCTGTATTGGCAGACGAAGTATTAATCCCAGTTATCACCGGTTTACCAGATTATGACACTGCACGGTTTAAGGAAGCCCTGCTCAATGGTTTTAATGGTCAAACACAGTTAGCCTTAAATATTACTGATCCACTTGCAATCACATGGGTCGATTTGGAGGCAAAAGTCTGCAAAGTGGCCACAATACTGAGAAATGCAGGAAGCATTAAAGCTCCCAAGCTCCCAAAGAGAGGCAGAATAGAGGAAGAGGAGCCCATTCAGGCAATCACATATGCCAATAATGGACCTCATTCCAATTACCAAAACAGAGGAGGCTCTTACAGAGGAGAAGGCAAAAGATATGATAGGCACAAGAACAGGGGCAATGGAGGCCGTGGTAGAAACGAAAAGGACTATTATCACAATCCCGGTCCTGCCCAAGCCCAGCTCCAACCCTCTGCACCATATTGTGAGAGTTCTGCTCAAAGTAGTCAAGGATCAGATCTTGGTTGGTTAACCACAGTTCTTTATTACCTATTCCTACATTAGTACAGCATCTCGGGTTATTGTCAGAGATGAGACAAATAATACAAGCGGGTCTATTATACCATTCCAAGGAGTTTGAATTACCCATAGGTAGCCAATCCCCTCAAGGGAAAATTGGCGGGCTAAAAGGTGTCTTGACCGTTTGGTTCACACAGGAAAAAAGTGAGGTGTTAAGCAGTAAATTTCCCTTCTCAAACCAGACCCCTCAGTTCACATAACAATTCATGGCTCCAAGGTTCTTTAGCATGAGATAAGAGATGAGAGCCATCCTCCCCTTGAAGTTACTGCCGGGGCAGCTGGAATGCGGAGGCAGAGATGAGAGGCCTCCTTGTTCTCACCCTTAAGGGTTGTCACCCTCCCGACCAAAACAGGATTAATACAAGGTCCAATACATAATGACTAAAGGTTACATAGGTTACATAGCATGCATGCAAGAATACATTGGCTGAATTGACAGATTCTGACACCCTGCCCTCCCCATAATTCTCTTCACCTAGCTTTATCAGGGAACATTTTATGAAACAGTTTAGTCAGCTTGGGGGCATGAACATGTTCTGAACGAATCCATTCATTGTGTTCCGGGCCGAAATCCAACCATCTAACTAAGTAATGCAAGTGGCCCCTTCTCATCTTGGAGTCAAGGATTTCAGTTATCTCGTAGTGAGGACTCCCCTCCTTCATCAGTGGAGGAGGAGCTGGAGGAACTGGATGCCATGCATTCGGCCCAGGATCTTTCTTCAGCAGGCTGAAATGAAACACAGGGTGCACAGAGCTCAGTGATTTAGGCAGTTCCAGTTCAAAAGACACATCAGAGATTTTACGTAGCACTTTATAAGGTCCAACATATTTCCATCCCAATTTTCTGCTGGGCTGCAACCCATGGATATTTTTAGTAGAGAGATAAACAGAGTCCCCGGGCTGAAGATCCCATCCCGGTGCTCGCCCTCGGTCCGCATACTTCTTGTAGTCCTCTTTGGCATGGTCCAGGGCTTTTCCTATTAATGGCCAGGAGTCTTGGAGGCTGGACCACCAACTTTTAAAATCCGAGGGGGGGGCTTGGGGGTCCTCCTTAAGAGTAGGGAGTGGTTTCCCTTCAAAACCTCCCACTGCCATGAAAGGTGAGACCCCTGTGGATGAATGCACTGCATTATTGTAGCTATATTCTGCAAAGGGCAGCAATTCCACCCAATTATCCTGGTGATAATTTGTGTAACATCTTAGGAATTGCTCTAGAATTTGATTAGTTCGCTCGGATTGGCCGTCGGTCTCTGGGTGGTAACCCGAGCTTAAAGCAGGTTCTATGTCCATTAATTTCAAAAGCTCCCGCCAGAAGGTGGCAACGAACTGACTTCCGCGGTCAGAAACCACCCTCTTTGGAAAAGCATGTAATTTGATCACGTGGTTGAAGAAAGCTTTAGCCATCCCTTTGGCGGTGGGCAATTGCTTGAAGGGGGTGAAATGGGCTTGTTTAGAAAAAGTGTCTACCACCACCCAAATCACCGTTTTTCCCTTGGAAGGGGGCAAATTGGTGATAAAGTCCATGGCTATGTCTTCCCAGGGTCTTGACGCAGTGGGTAGGGGGTGCAGCAATCCTGGGACTTTTCCCCCCCGTTTTTTACACATTAAACAAGTTTGGCAAGCCGAGACGAAGTCCGAGACGTCCCGACGCATGCGCGGCCACCAGAACTGACGCTGGATCAAGTTAAGTGTCTTTAGGAAACCGAAGTGCCCGGCTAGCTTCGAGGAGTGACAATTTAGCAGGATTTCCTTGCGTTTGGTCTTAGGCACCACTAATTTGTCCCCATGCAGCCAACAGTGGTCCTCTCTCTTGGAACACTCTCCCAAAGTTTCCAGTTCCTCTATTTCTTCTGGAGCATACTCCCCCCCCCACTGGCAATTCCCTGTGTTGAGCTCGGCTTTCTTTGCTTTGCTCCGGGTGACTACCACCCCTCCCAGCTGCTGGGGGGAAAACATGGAATCGAACACCTCTTCTTTTACACTCTCATGTTGGGGCAATCTGGACAATGCGTCTGCCAGGGAGTTAGCCTTCCCAGGAAAATGCTTTAGCACGAAGTTAAACTTGGAAAAGAAGTCAGCCCAGCGCAGCTGCTTGGCATTGAGGGACCGCTGAGTGCGGAACGCCTCTAGGTTCTTATGATCAGTCCATATTTCAAACGGAGTTTGCGCTCCCTCCAACCAGTGGCGCCACGTAGTGAGCGCTAACCTAATGGCTGCGGCTTCCTTGTCCCACACCGACCAATTCCTTTCCGTTTCGTTAAATTTTTTTGAAATGTAAGCCAAGGGGTGCAGTTTTCCCTCCGAGTCACTTTGTAAAATGGCCCCCCCATGGCTACATCAGAGGCATCTACATGAATTATAAAGTCTTTTGTCTCATCCGGGTGTGCCAGAATGGGTTCAGAAGTGAAAAGGGTTTTTAAAGTCTCAAACGCCTTCTGGCACTCCCCATTCCACGCCAATTTCTCTCCTGGCTTTCCGGCCTCGGGCCCCCTCCCCTTGGTTTTTAATAAGTCCGTTAAGGGAAGGGTGACTTTGGCAAAGTCTTTGATGAAGGTTCGGTAAAAATTACAAAATCCTAAGAGGCTCTGCAATTGCTTTCTCGTTCGCGGAGCCTCCCATTGCACCACTGCCTCCACCTTCCCCGGGTCCATTTCCAACCCCTTTTGAGAAATGCGGTAGCCCAGGAAGTCCACGGACTCACGGTGAAACTCGCACTTAGACAGTTTCACATAAAGCTGGTTTTTCAGTAAGGTTGAAAGAACGTCCCTGACCAAAGTCACATGCTCACTCTTATCAGTAGAATAGATCAAGATATCATCTATGTAACATAACACGCCCTTAAACAGATGTTTGTGCAACACTTCATTGATTAAACTCATAAAGACCCCGGGCGCGCCACTTAAGCCGAACGGCATCACTAGGTATTCGAATTGCCCCAGGGGGGTGTTAAAGGCAGTCTTAGATTCATCCCCTTCCCTTATGCGCACCCTGAAGTAGGCATCTCGTAGATCCAACTTGGTAAAAATCTTCCCCTTGGCCGCCTCCGCCAAGAGGTCCTTTATTAAGGGGAGGGGGTAGGCGTTAGTGGTGGAGACTGCATTTAACCCCCGGTAGTCAGTGCATAGCCGTAAGCCCCCATCCTTTTTCTTTCGGAACAGCACGGGCGCCGCAAAGGGGGACTTGGCTGGGCGGATAAACCCCCTTGCCAGATTTTTGTCCAAGAACTTCCTTAGTTCTTCCCGTTCCAACGGGCTCATGGAATATAATTTCCCCTTTGGGAGTTTCTCTCCTGGGAGGAGTTCTATGGCACAGTCCGACAGTCGATGGGGGGGCAACTCATCCGCCTCGGTCTCACTGAACACTTCTAGCAAGTCTCTATACTCTTTAGGCACCATGGCAGGGGTGAGGGCGAGTGCGGGCGCCGGGGGAGGCGGGGTCGGAGGTCCAGGCCCCCATCCGGGGTCCCACCGGTGGCTCTGGCAGCGTTCGTCTACCCACGAAATCTTCCCCTCGCTCCATTTTATGTAGGGGTCGTGCGCCCCGAGCCAGGGGCTGCCCAACACCATAGGGAACTGGGCGTTCGGGGTGATGACGAAAGCTCGCTTCTCCCAGTGCTCCCCCGTTCCCAGAATCAAACTCTCAGTCTCTGCTATGCACTCCTCCTTCATTTCCGACCCATCCATCTGGGTAAACTTCAGGGGTTCTGATAACGGGGTGACTCTGGGTCCCAACCCCTCCACTACCAGGGGGCTGATCAGGTCTCGCGCACACCCAGAGTCAATTAGGGCTCGAACCCGCATGTGGGTACCCGATCCAGGGGTCACCACCATCACTACCATATCCCCACAGGGATTATGGCCAGCAGCAGCACAAGGGACCGCCTGGGCAGCCTCCACCACCATACCAGCCACAGACACACTCCCTTTACCCTCAGCTACCTCCAAACAACCCTGCCCCTCCTCAGTCCAATCAGTGGCACTTGGGGCAATAAGGGGAGGGGCGCACATGGCCGGGGCCTCCCCACGGCTATGATCCCTTCCGCTGGCACCTCTGGATGCGGTTGAAAGAGACTGGGGCAGACATGAGTCAATTCGATCAGAAGCCTGATGCTGTTTTGCTCAAAGCTCTGACTGAATATGAGACACAAGGTAGTCATCCTGTGGCTACTCTACATCCCTCTCAAGGCTGCAGCCTAGCTTCAGCATAGGGCTGCCCAGAGTCACAGACTCTCCCCAAAGATGTTGTGGCTCCTTTGAAGCCGGACACCTGGGGGAGACCGACCATCCAGGCAGGGGTCAGGACTCCAGGGAACATGAAACCTGCCACCCTTCATGTAGATATAGGCACTTCTCTCAATGTGCTTAGCCCCCAACTAGTTGGCCACATGGAATGCAGCACCACACAGAATGCGTGCATGCCACTTGAGAGTAAAAATCCGCCTCACCCTCACCTGGCAGCAGAACTTGCAGGAAAAAGCAGCAATTTCCCCAAAGCTATTGCTTTGGAAACTTTTCCCTTTCAAAAGGAACTAAGAGGACTCACTGATCCTAAGCAAAGCAGAGATCTAGAAATCCAACAATTGAAATGGGAAAACCAGGAACTTCTACAGAAATTAGAAGCCTCTATTAAAGAGAAGGCAGGATTTCACAGGGAACTTGCAGAGGTGAAGAATCAGTTAGAACAAACTACCATTTTAATGCAGCACATAACTCAGAGACTAGGAATTTTGGAAGTACAGAGTAACAGAAATCATAGCTGTTTTAAAGATTAAGCTGTATAAACCGCAGCTCCCCCTCTCTCCCATGGGAATGAGAAGACAATTTCTGATTCAGTTTCTGTACTTCCAACTCCAGAGAAGGAAATAGCCTCTGAGCTTACGCAGAGTTCTAAACCTCTTGCCCAAGCTATTTCCCTCAGCAGGGAACAGGTTTCTGTGACTGTCTTTGCAGATGTGAGTGCTCCCTCTTTTTGCAGGGAACCTCCAGTTTCTAGTTCTGCTTTCAGTAAATGTGCACACCAGGCTTTTATGGAACCTCATAAGGCCTTAAACTTAGGCCCACTTCAGCCCTCCCTATTACAATGGAAAGATTTCAAGTCCAAACCTCCCGACATTTGCCCCACAGAGATAGAACTCTTGGTAGGGCTGCCAAGTCCCCCGGTAGGGTGGGGGAAACACCGATTTTTAAAGCTTACCCCTGCTTTTTCAAAATTTGCCACTGGGGGAGGCAATGGCTGCCAGCAGGAATGCAGCCTGAACTCTTAAAGGGGAAATGTCTGTTGAGGCTTTTTACTGCAGGCTCTCTGCAGACATTTCCCTTTTAAGAGTTCAGGCAGAGCGAGCAAGAGAGCCCCGCCCAGAGATTAAGGAGGGACTAGGCTCTTTCTACTGAAGGGCATGCTTTTGCATGTGCCTTGCAAAGTTGCTGCTGGGGTAAGTGCTTGTGCCAGCTCTTTTCCTTCTCTCTCCCCCTCCCCCTTTCTTTCTTTCTTTTTTCTGTCTGTCTGTCTGTCTGTCTGTCTGTCTGTCTGTCTGTCTGTCTCTCTCTCTCTCTCTGTCCCCATCCAGCAGAAGTCTATCAGTGGCTATTATTAGCCACAAGGTCTAAATGGAACCTTTTGTCTGGGGCAGTGATGCTCTGCATTCTTGGTGCTTGGTGGGCAACAGTGGGAGGACTTCTGGAGTTCTGGCCCCGCTGCTGGACCTCCTGAGGGCACCTGGTATTTTTGGCCACAGAGTGTTGTACTGGATGGGCTGTTGGTCCGATCCACTGTGGCTTCTCTCCTGTTCTTATGATATGAAAATCATATTTAGCACTTGTGTAGCACTTAGTGCTTCATATTCTGCCGAGATGAGGAAGGATTCAGTAGGGCCGTTGCTCAGTGATAGAGCATCTGCTTGACATGCAGGAGGTATCAGCCTCTTCAGCTAAAAAAGGATCAGGTAATAGGTGACATTAAAGATCTCAGCCTGAGACCCTGGAGAGCCACTACCAGTCTGAGTAGTCAATACTGACCTTGATGGACCAATGGCCTGATTCAGTATTAGGAAACTTCATGAGTTCCTGTGTCAGCATGTGGAAGCAACATCACAGGATGTGACATCACAAAATGATGTCACTTCCTTTCTCCTGGCTCCACCTCCAAAGTCTCCTGGCTCCACCCCCAAAGTCCTCAGATATTTCCCAAGTTGGACTTGGCAGCCCTAACTCTTGATGTTTCCCCAATTTCGACTTCAGCCTCCTCACAGGGCTACTGGTAGGAGATAAGCAGACTTCTGATTGTTAATTGCCCTTCTCAGTTTTAGAAAAGCAAGGATCATCTCTCTCTCAGCTCTAGGGAGAGAAGTTTTTACTGTTTCACCCCCACCTTGAAGGAACTCAGGGGGGGGGGCACAGGAAAAGAAGATGGGTTTTCTTTTCTTTCCATTTTTTTTTTTTTTTTTGGCTCTGGCTCTGTTCTGTGAATTCAAGAGGGGGAGTGCAGGGAATTTTTTTTTGAGTTTTCCCTTCTTTTAATCTGGCCTGAAAAAGACCCAAACTTTTTGAACTGTAGCAGCAGTTCTGCTAAAATCTTTTGAGGCTCATGCTGAAATTCAAAACTAGCCATGTGGCACGTAGTTTGAGAGAGAGCCTCATCAGACAAAGACAGTCTATCTGGAAAACCTCACCCCCATCGTTTCCCCTCTTGTGAAATTTGTATTATCAAAGAGCCAGCAGTTCTGAAATATAGTGAAGAAGGGGGTTCTCCCTCACTCTTTTGTTAATCGTAATTTCCCTCTGCAACCAGGGGGAGAAGTTTTTGTTTTGTTTTTTTATCACCCCCACCTCTAAGGCAACAGGGAGGGGGTGGGTAGCGAATATTTGGATTTTTCCCTTCCTTTTTGGCTAAGAATGTGGCCGCTACTGCAAGAATGTCAGTCTCCAGGTGGGCCCTGGAGATCCCCCAAGGCTACAGCCTTTCTCCAGAATGCTAAAGTCAGTTTCTCTGGAAATGGATTGGTTTGATGCAGTATTAATTTTATGCAATTTTTATGCACTGTTCTTCCTAAATTGCATCTCCTAATCTACAGGAATCTCCTGGACTGGAGTCGGCAACCCTACCCTTTATGATGGAACTTTGTTGTAGAATGCTTTGAAAGGAAGGTCCTCTTCCTTTCCCCCTTTTTTTAAAAAACTAGGTTTAAATTCCCTTGTGGGCAAACTGCTCTAGAGTTGCCCCTCTGCCAAAAGACAACAGATCATTGCTTAGAGTCCTTTTTGTTGTTGCAATTTTCATAGCTTTAATTCCTTAAGACCAAGAATGATGTTTCTAGGATTTTGAAGTTTTTGGTAACTTTGCTTTTACTTGAAAACTTTCTTTGCATCCTTGGCACGCTTTCCTTCTAACATTTTTTTTTAGTACATCACATCTCAGGAATCTCTAAGAGAGCCAGTATGGTGTAGTGGTTAAGTGCATGGACTCTCATCTAGGAGAACCAGTTTTGATTCCCCACTCTGCCACATGCAGCCACTGGTGTGACCTCGGGTCAGTCACAAGTTCTTTCAGAGCTGTTCTTTCCAGAGCAGTCCTCAAGGGCACTCTCTCAGCCACTCCTATCTCACAGAGTATATTCAACAGAGATACTGTTTCTATTGTCTTAAATGTGTTACTGCCTCCCATTCTCAGGCTTTGTCCTGTGTAGCATCAGTTTTTTTTAGGTTTCTTTCTCATCTCACAGAAGTGAGTCCCTGCTGGCTCACTCTTTTGCTAGTTTTCCTTAGTCATTGAGATACTAGAGCAGTCATGAAATGTGTATACCATCCTTTTAGCCATCTTGCTATGCCTTGGCTTTTCATCTGAAGTGTTTATCATTTATGTTTCTCATATCCTTATAAAATATTTAAGGCTGGCAGAATGTCCATTCTTTTTTCTGTATTAGTGATCTACTTCCGCCTGCCTCTTCTACCAGCAAGGAAACAAACAAAACCCTCTATACGTGCTCAGAGGAACTGTTTGCTGGCTCACAGCTTATGCCAGAGACCATGCTTTTTCTTGGGTTATGATCTTTCTGACTGACTTCTTAATCCATAAAGAATTCTCTGAGCCTTATCAAGGGCCACTGCTTGTTCTATGTCTTGGATTTTCCATACAGGTTATATTCCAGATGCTTGGTAAAATTATGCCTCTGTCACTCAGGCTGCATTCTTTCATCTTTGATTCATTTACACTCTGTGCACACACAGAGTAGGTCTTTAAATATGTTTCTTTCCTCCCTCTTGGTCACGAAAGAAACAAGGGGTGGTGGTAGAATACTTCTAAAACAATTTTCTTTTTGCCCAGCAACAATTGCTTTTTCTTTTTAGGGCAAGGACCATGCCTTTCTTTGGTACAAACCGAGGGAAGTCATGTGCACCCATGTCATTCCAAGCCACAATTTAACCTTGCTTCTCTTTCAGAAACAATCCAGCAGCATGAAGTCCCTAACTGGACTAAAGCCACTTGGTTGGCAACTCAAAAAGGGCCTTTTCAAACAAGGTCCACCCCTTGAAGCTGCAAACCTGAGAGCATCTCTCTCTGGTATTTAATCTAATCACTGGGCCTGAGGACTTAGCCAAGGAAGCCTCTCATATCGTAAAATCATGTTGTCTGTATGTTTTTTTTAATGTGTACTAATCATTTATTGCATTTCAGATTTCTGCTAGTTTTATTATTTTTTAAAATCCCTTTCCCACAACATGGGAGAAGTCAGATTGTCTGATAAAGTTTTGTTGCTATTTCGTCTTTTTACATTCTTTGACTTTTTATTTTTTGGGGAAGTCTAAACCACCCTCACAAGCCGGCATTTATTTTCTTTTTCTTTTCTTTTTTTGGGGACGCCCAACTTTTCCTACAACCTTATAAGCCATGGCAATACAATTTAAATTTTGAAAAAAAAATTCTTTTCTGTTCTGAGATTATTATTATTTTTATTGTCTCCGGAAGACACTCTATTAAATGTGATCACCTGTCTTGCAAAATGTCAATCTTGATACAAGGGGGGGAGAGACACTGTCAAATGTGTCCCCTCTTCCTACAAACTGCCAGTACATTGCACTGTGTTTTTAATGGGTGATTGGGTGTCATATTCCAATCCTTCAATTCTGTGTTTCAGTAATGCTTTTTGTATTTTCTGTGATCTAGTATGGGTTACTAATCATTAAGAGTTTTTTCCTTCTGTGTCATTTGATTTGTTCTCATATATATTTCTGCTGCCCCATTGTGCTCTTCAAGTTCTCAGGTTTTGCATATATAGGACCCCATGTACTGTACAATGGATTTCAAGAAGAAAAAGGATGTTTTCTACCTCCATGGACTCTTGGGGAAGGGACTTCAACATCATGTGTACTCAGAGGTCATTTCGTAGAAAAAGAGGTGCAGGAGCTCATTAGCATAACACATTTGCATATCTCATTTGCATATGCCACACCCCCTAACATACCACATACCGGAAGTGTGTCAGAAGGCAACACCCACCCCTCAGGCTCCACTCCACGGGTGAGTGAAACTGACCTGCTCTTCCTCCATTCCCTTCCCCATCCAATACTTTGTGCAATAAAAATAAGCGTCAAGAACACACCCTCATTCTCTTCCTGCTCCCTTGAAACCACCAGGTTTCAAGTAGACTTGAGATCTCGGTTCCCGGTGCGCTTGTCGCGCCGAGGGGCCGCTTTGCCGCCTTGCACAACTGCGAGGCAGCAACAATCCCGCGCGCCTCCACGCGCTGCTGGAGCCTGGGGGCGGGGCTGCCTATATAAGGCAGTGCCCCGCTCCCGGTCGCGTCTTTGGCTCCGGGTGCTCGCCCACCCGCCCGCCCTGTTTTCAGTGTAGGTTTTTCAACTGGTTGCCAATTGGGGCCTGGTAGGAATTTTTCGCCTCTACCTGAATTGGCTGTATGGTGGAGGTGTTTTTGCCTACCTTACACTGTGACAGTTGTTAAGGGCTTAAATGGTGGATGAGAATTTAATAGTTTGGTCACTTGGCAGGTTTGTGCAAGCTAGAAAGGAACTGGTGAGCGCCTTACGGCATATCCCGTTTGGGAACAGGGGGTCATCAGGATACTACCCCAGGGCTCTCTGGTTCGGGGCAGAGAATGGTGGCCCCCTCTGGGAACCTCTCCGGCTAGGCTCCTCCCTGAAGGTCCGTACGGTCTCAGGGGTAGGCGCTCCTGCGGGGCAACCAGTATGCTGGGCTGCCGGTTAAGAACCAGACTTGGGGCTGGGTCAATACCAGAGTTTGGTGTCCCGCCCATATCAGAAGGCAAGGAGGCTGTGTCGTGGAGTGACGCCTGCCTTGCCTGTTCCTGTGCTTGCTTAGTTTTGCCCGTTGCTGCAATGTTCTGTTAAATAGTTAATAAAGTGGCCCTTGTTTAATTCCAATCGTTGTCTGTCTCGTTATTTGGGCTGGGGTGGCAAACCCAGGACATGTGCCCTTCCCCTTCCCCTCCCCACAACAAGACACCCTGTGAGGTAGGTGGGGCTGAGAGAGGTCTTTTGAGAACTGCTCATGAGAGAACAGCTCTGAGAGAACTTGTGACTGGCCCAAGGTCACACCAGCAGCTGCATGTGGAGGAGTGGGGAATCAAAGCCGGTTCTCCCAGATTAGAGTCCGACTCCTGACCACTACACCAAACTGATGGGGTGGAAGCTGCTGAAGGGTTGGTGAAATTTCTCCAGTACTTATGTGCCATGTGCCCAGATAAAAAAATGGTATACTTAGAAAATTTATATGCCACCTTGAGCAAGTCTCTGGAAAAGCAGCACACAGTCATAAAATGAACAACGATAAAATTATCAATATTAAAACAAAACATTAAAAACAATAAAGACCCTAGCAGGGCTTTCCCCGGGGCGCTGCACCTCTGCACTGCTTGGGGAAGCCGAGGAGGGGGCAGGACTTGGTCATGTGCCCGCCCCCCGGGCTCCTCACTCCCGGAGCTGCGCTCCTGTGCGCTCCCGCTCCAACGGACCCCTGTGTGTACTCCTGTTGTTCTGTGACAGAGAGGGACTGCCCCTGGCTGACTGAAACTCAAAGCAGTGCCTTGTTGCAAAATATGAATTTGTCTAATGTCATTAGACAAACATCATTAGACAAACATGATTTGTCTAATGATATACCTTCATTCATTCATGATGTCCCCGGTATTCCAATGATGTATTCAGCCTCTGCACACAAGCATCATCAATGCATCTCAAGCAGTTACATACTAGTATCTAACTAGCCATTTGATTTAATATGCATTAATTATTTTGCTTTCCTTTCTGTATCTCTTTTATGGTTAACAAATAGTTTTAAGTTACTGTTGTGATTGATCAATAGTGTTTTTGAATTATGTTATAGCGTATGTGTCCTTTTGCATTCTAGTTTGGATATGTATAAGTAAGTTTTGTAGTGATCTATATATATATATAGATTTAAATGCTTTCTACAGTTATGATACTAACCATTCTACAAGAAATATTAGTTTCTCTTTCAGGTCATATTTGCCTGCCCAGTCTGATGGTGTGCTCCACTGGTAATTTGGGTTTTTGATAGCTTAGGTTAGTTTTTTTTCATGGTCAGAGATACCTCCAAGACAATCCAGAAAGATGCCTGCCCAGCTGCCCGAGGACATCGCTGTTCCAGTTGCCAGATGCAGGACCCTTCGTCTGACGTCTCAAGATCCTGAGGGGGGGAATTGTAAGCCAGCAAGGTGCTTTTGCACTCTTATGAATGATAACTTCATAAGTGATAAATGGACTGCTAATTGTGTGAGAGAAACTAGGAAGAATAACTAAGGAAAAACCAGCTGCAAATGACTCCAGCAAATGCTTGAGACAGCGGTTCCCGAGGTTGCCAACTCCAGGAGGCTTCTCTTACCACACACAAAGACACTGACACAGAAAATAGCCATCTTGTCTCTGGCTAAAGACATGTGCTCACGAACTCCATTACATGTTCTCTACACATCGCAGGCTGCAACCCCCCCCCCCCTCCAACATTCCTTGACCAGTGAAACAATGGACTTGACCAGCTAAAAACCGGTTTGGCTGCCCAGAGAGGTTAATCCCATCTACAAGACAATGCTACTAGCCGATGACATCAGCTTCTGGCCCCAGGTATTTCTCTGACCATGCTAGGTAGAATCTAACATTGCCCAACCCCCTTCTCCTCCTGGACAAGTGCTAGTGGGTGAACCAGCAAGGGGTGGTCTCAGAACAGGCATCTGGCCAAGCCTGCCCCCAGAGACTAGCCCCCAATAAAAGAAAGCTCCCAGCAGCAAGCTCGTTCTCTTGCTTCGCTGATCTCCTGCCCTCCCTTACCTTCAAGACTCTTGGTCTGCGCAGCCAAGGGCCTACACATGCTGCTGCTGGTTCAGCACATGTGCTCCCCCCCCATCTTTCTCCCAGCCTATTATTAATTTTCCCAGAAGGACTACACCAGGTATTGGAGAGGTAAATATGACTTCTACAGGAAACCAACAATCTCCTGTCTCTTAATCTCTCTAATTTTCTAGAATCTGTATGTTTGTGTGTGATTCTGTATTATTTGAATGAGATATAAGTTTGTTAGTAAAGAAACACTACTTTATCATTACATCAGTCTCCTTGTCTATTTTCTGGTTTGTCTGGAAGGGCCCAACCTCTGTATACAAAGGTGTGATCCGTTTATGCCTATTGCCAATTATTAATATTCATAATTCCCCAATATTGATTAAGAAATCAAGGCAATTTGGCTAACAATATCACCCTTAACATCCTTCACTGGTCAAACCTGGTTTGAACCAGATCAACTTCCTAACTCATCCCAAGTCTGGAAAGACAAAAAAATTACAGGCCTCATAGGCACAATCAAATATGGGGCAGTTGTGACAAAAAAATATCTAGATAAACACAATTGCTGACTCCCCGACTGTGCCACTACTTTCTCCAATGAGGATTGGGGGAAAATATGGTCTTCACCCTCTTTAACCTCTCGTGCTCTGAACATTCAGCTACAAAGCTATCAACTTTTGGTATATTGGTACCTCCCCCCCCAAAAAAGTTACATAACATCTCAAAAACATATTCACCAATGTGCTGGAGATTATGTGGGGAATGAGGCATGTATATATTCACTGCTGGTGGTCCTGCACAATAATTAAAAAAAAAATCTGGTTTAAAATTTTAATTTCAATTAGAGATATCATATCACTGGTTATGACATCCAACAATCTCCAGAATTTGTTATGCTGGACCTTTGGTGAGACACTGAAATACCAAAAATACACCAAGAACTTATTTCTATTTTATTTATTTATTTTTAAAATTATTTTTATTAAATTTTAGTTTTATAACAACAAACAAAAATAACAGTAACATACAACCAGGTTAACTTATGTGATATTATAAGCAAGTCTCAGAAGGTCCAAAGTGTTATACATCATATGAGTCCCAAACTTAACAACTCATTATGCAAAGACAGAGAAATAGATACATAAGTCATAATTTCTAACACTCTACCACGTCCCATGTGAGAACCTTATTAGATCCAATAAGCCAGGTCTTGATATTGAATAAAGTCCTTTTATTTCTTAACGGTCTACTCAGTAAGCACTTTCAGTGTTAGTGATGACAGTTATGGGGCAGAGGGTGAATTATACCAACTTCAAACATCAGGATAAGAACATGGCACCAATCAGGATAATTGCAAAAAGGCGCAAAAATACTCGCCATTGCTTTCCCACCAAAAAGGCGCCGAACAGAGTCAGCTCAGACTTGGCAGCCTTTCCCCTCCTCCCACTAAGCTCCCCTGGTGATTCCCATACTACCAGCTACCCGGAGTCAGTGCCGTTAGGAAAACACTTCAAGGTTACAGGCGCTTCTCAGAGAAACAGAAACAGAGGTTTGAGAGCAAACGGGGAGGGGAGGAGATAGAGAGCTCAATGATGTGGCGAGTACAGGGCACCAAACTCCCGCCCAGGAAGATGACAGGGAACCTGACACATAAATGTGATGATGTCTCGGTAACTGGATGGCATGAAGATCAATTGTTGGGGAGAATGCGCAAATACATATTCAATAAAAGGCAACCATTTGAGTAACATACTATTCGTTACAGAAGTTCCTTCAGCAGTCACAATGGAGTCCACTATCTTATCCATAGCTAAAAGTTCCCAGATCTTGGCAAACCATTTAGCGGTGGAAATCAGAGAGGGACCTTTCCAACTGGCAGCTATTATAGTTTTAGCTGCTGATAAAAAGATGGAAATAAGATCCCTATATATATGAGGCATATTGTTACCAGCCCACAGTTCTAAAAGAATTAGTTCAGGTGACTTCTTTATGTCATAACCAGTAATATCTTTCACAAAAACAATTACCTTAGACCAGAAATCAGACACAACTTTACACTCCCACCAGCAGTGTATTAATGAGCCTTGAGCACTGCAATTTCTCCCGCACAGTAGTGAGTGTACTGCAGAAATACAATGCAACTTCTTTGGTGTGGTGTACCATCTCATTAGTAACTTGCAACCTTGGAGATGGATATTGAGCGACTTGGAGTAGAGAGTCTGTGATGACCATATCTTATTCCAGTCTCTGTCGGTTAGTCTAATGGCGCAATCAGGCTGCCAACTAGTCTGGTAGCTCAAGGGGAGGGTTGAGAGTGCTTCTACCAGAGTTTTGTAAATAAAGGATATTTTGTTATTAAGAAATAGTGAATTAGTCTTCAGAATTTGTTCAAAAGTACTTATGGGATGTACCGAAGCTCACAACATTGCCTGACTCTCCCTGGTCTGAAAAAAGCTAGGCTGGTGACCGCCAGGGCCTTCTCAGTGGCAGCTCCACACTGGTGGAATGAACTCCCGGAAAACATCAGGGCCTTGCGGGACCTCTTACAGTTCCGTTGGGCCTGTAAAATGGAGCTCTTCCACCAGGCCTTTGATTAGGAGCCGCCACTGAAGAATGGGCTGGTGGAACTTCTTCTGGCCTGGGACCTATGGGTCACTGCACCTGTCATGGGGTGTGATCTGAATGCTGCCATCACCTGTCTGTTTTATCTGTAATTTATGCTGTTTTAACTGATGTTCTAATCATTTTATGATATTTTAACTTTGTTAGCCGCCTTGAGTCAGCCGCCGCGATCTCCCCGCCACATTGGAAACAGTGACTGAACTCGAGGCCCCTTGCATGTCTTCGTTTCCGGGCTTAGATGGGTTCGGCCCACTCAGCCTTGAGGAAGTCGACAGGCTTCTTGTATCTGTGCATCCAACCACATGCATCCTTGACCCGTGCCCATCCTGGCTGATTAAAGCTAGCCATGATGGGCTGCGAGGTGCCACCCGGGAAATTATCAACACGTCTCTTGAGGAGCGGCGGTTCCCGGGGGCACTCAAGGAGGTGATGGTTCGCTCCCTCTTGAAAAAGTCACATCTGGACCTGGCTGAATTGGCTAATTACTGACCGGTGTCCAATTTGCCCTATTTGGGCAAATTAATTGAGAGGGCAGTGGCGTTACAGCTACAGGGGTACCTGGATGAAGCTTCGGTCCTTGACCCCTACCAGTCCGGCTTTCGCCCTGGTCATGGGATGGAGACAGCTCTGGTTGCCCTTACTGACGACCTCTAGAGACATCTGGATAGGGGCGGTGTAGCGGAGTTGCTGTTGCTTGACCTGTCGGCTGCGTTCGACACAGGTGATCATCAGCTGCTGTCCCGCTGCCTTGCCGATGTGGGGATACGGGGACGGGCCTTACAGTGGCTCATTTCCTTTCTCCAAGATTGGGGACAGAGGGTGGTGCTTGGGGAGCACCAATCCAGGAGGCATCCACTTGATTGTGGAGTGCCTCAGGGGGCGGTGCTTTCCCCGATGCTGTTTAACATCTATATGCACCCCCTTGTCCAGATTGTCTGGAGGTATGGGCTGGGGTGTCACTAGTACGCTGATGACACCCAGCTCTTTCTGATGTTGGGTGGCCAGTCAGACTCTGACCCACAAGATCTGGACCGGGCATTGCACGCCGTAGCTGGTTGGCTTAGGCAGAGTTGGCTGAAATTGAACCCGGTGAAGGCAGAGGTCCTGTGCTTGGGTCGAGGCGGTTTGGGGCGGTGGGTCCCGCTCCTGATCTTTGACGGGGTGCCATTGGTGCCTGTGGTGGAGGTAAGGAGTTTGGGAGTGCTCCTGGACCCGTCCTTGATAATGGAGGCCCAGGTAGCAGCCACTGCCAAGTCAGCTTTTTATCATCTACGGCTGGCACAGCAGTTGGTTCCCTTCCTCAACCATGATGACCTGGCCACAGTGATCCATGCAATGGTCACCTTGAGGCTTGATCACTCTAATGCCCTCTACATGGGGCTGCCCTTGGCACAAATCCGGAAGCTTCAGCTGGTGCAGAATGCCGCAGCCAGGCTGTTGATGGGCCTCACTAAGAGGGACCATGTCCAGCCTGTGCTAGCGGCACTGCACTGGCTGCCTATAACATACCGGGTTCGCTTCAAGGTTATGGTGCTTACCTTCAAAGCCCTATATGGCCAGGGTCCAACATACCTGAGGGACTGCCTATCCCCATATATACCCCAGCGAGCACTTCGGTTGGGGGCCCCAAATCTTCTCTGTGTACCGGGCCCCAGGGAGGCCAGGCTTGCTGGAACCAGGGCTAGGGCTTTTTCAGTGGTGGCCCCTGTCTGGTGGAATGAGCTCCTGGGCGAGATCAGGGCCCTGCGGGACCTTATGCAGATCCGCAGGGCCTGCAAGACAGAGCTCTTCCACCAGGCTTTCAAATAGGAGCTGCCACCGCTGGCCCCACATATGATTGCTATCTGGTGATGTGGGTTACCCTGGTGGCTGCCCAGGCCTGATGGCCATGGAAGGCCGTACTTGACCCTGAGCCATCTGTTTTTATATTATAACTGGAAGCACTGGTTAACTGGAATTTTACTATAAATAGATTGTTTTAGGACTTTATAGTGGATTTTAAATGTTATTGTACTGTATGTTGCACTTTGTGCCATGTTAGCCGCCCTGAGCCTGCTTGCGGGGAGGGCGGGGTATAAAACTAAAGAATAAATAAATAAAATAAATAAATATAAATAAAAATATAAATAATAAATAAATATTGTCCCAGATTCCAAGTTCGAAAGAGGGATGATATCTGTGAGTATTTAAACCAAGGTAAATGACAGTTAAGTTTCTGTTCTAAAACTCTCTCTGTGCCAGTTTGTTGCCCTGTAAGATGTCTACAAAGTGTGTGAGGTTATTAGATCTCCAGGCCACAAAAGAGTTTGAGTTCTGTGCCAGAAAAAACCAAGATTGATTAACAAAGGTGGTCACTGGTGATGGTGAAGGGGCCAATAGGTGTTTCCGCTTATTCCAAACGTTAAACGTTAGCCAAAAAAAAGTTAAGTTTTGCTTCTCTAGGACAATATTTTGTATTTTCCCAGAGTGACTAATCAAATGGTTTAGTGTCTAAATGCTGTTGTTCTATAATTTTCTAGTCACTCACTGTCAAAATTCGGATTATAAAATTTCAATAGGCTTCATATGGTAAATGCTTCGTGGTACAGTGTGCGGTCTGGCAAAGCCAGTTCGGCTTTAATAGTTGGTCATTTCAGGGTGTTCAGGGTCTGGAAGAGTTCCAGATAAAAACAGAAATAGCCTTTTGCCAGGTTTTAAAGTATTCTTTTGGTATTGTCATAGGGATAGTTCAAAACTAATATTAAAATTTTGGAAATATGAATGATATAATGATTTGGATTCTCTCCATCAAGGAAGAAAGGGCTGTGGCATGATTCAAGTGGGATGCACTAATAAGATATTTTAAAGGTAAAAAGTTTATCTTGAGAATGTCCTGTATGCTTATTGGAATCGTAGTTCCTAGGTAATGCCATGACTTAGTAACCCAAGAAAAGTCACGATTAGTTGTGAGATAATCCTTGTGGGTTGTGGTAAGTTCTATGGGATAAAGAAGTGTTTTAGATGGATTAGCTTTCAGACCTGAAACTAGGCCAAAAGAGGTTAAAAGCCATTGTAGGTGTGGTATTGTGATTTCAGGATTGGTTAGTGTCAATGCCAGGTCATCAGCAAATAGGCTCAATTTCAAATCTTTAGGCCCAATATGTATACCATGTATATGAGGGTGGTCTCTGATAGCCTGAGCTAGAGGCTCAGTGGCCAAGGCAAACAGGAGTGACAAAGGGCACTCCTGTCTTGTGCCTCTAGCCAGCCGAAATATCTCTTTATCCGAGCTGTTAATTTGGATGTATGCTTCAGGGCCCTAATACATTGCCTTAATTGCTCATTGAAAAACCGGTCCAAAATTCATAGATTGAAGTAGGCTTTCAATCCCACCGTAGTAGGGTCCCACCGAATCAAATGCCTTCTCCATGTCAACCAACAATACGAAGGATGAAGTTACTTGGTTCTTGTGGCAGAATTGAATAATATCAAGTATTTTCTGGGTGTTGTCGGAAATGTCCCCACCAGGGATAAACTCTGTTTGAGCAAATGGATATATGCTCCTATAATTTTATTGTTTGGAGGCTAATGAGGCAGTGAAAATTGTGTAATCAACATTTAAAAGCGAAATTGGGCAGTAGGAGCCTGGGTTATATAGGTCCGTGTCTTTTGGGGGGATAATGTTGATTTTGGCCAGATTCCATGTGGGGGGCATGTTCGCAGGATGTTGTTGCATGTTTCAGTCTGGTGTGACAAGAAAAGAGGGTAGTATTTTTTATAAAATTCGGCGGTGAAGCTGTCTGTACTCGGTGACTTGCTATTTTTTAAAGATTTAACAATCGATGAAATCTCTTGGGTTGTAAATGGTTCTTCAAGCCATTTTTTATGGTTTTGGGAGAGCACCTTCTGCAAGGGATGTTGCATCAGAAATTCTTGGATATTAACTGAGGGGGGATTGGTTGAGGAATAGTAGTATTTGTAGAAGATCTCTTTAATTTCTTGAGAGGTGTACCTTAGTAGCCCTCTTCTGTCTCTGATTGCTAGTGAAGTTGTTGCTGTTCTTTTTTACCTAACTTTCCATGCAAGTAGCCTAAGAGACCTAGGGCCAGTGAGCCAATATTTTTGTTTGGCATACAATAGTTGTTTCTGGATAGCAGTAGTCTCAAATGCTTCCAGTTTTTTCCTTTCTAACTGGAGCTCTTATACATTTTTCCCCAGGTATTTTTCTTAAACTCAGCCTTTAATTCTGCTATATTAGTTAAAATTTCCGTTTTTAATTGTATTTCTTTCTTTTTCCTCCTCAGTACCACTTTGAAGGCGTCCCAGATCAAATGTTGAGGAGTCCCACAGGATGTGTTAAACTCAAAATATTTTTTTATGTCTTTTTCTCTGGCCTTTGAAATGGAAGGTATTAATAAAAGTGAACAATCTAGTTTCCAAGCATGGCTACCTGTGTTTTTTTCCTGGCTACACAGGGTACATAAAACTGGGGAGTGATCTGACCAAAGACGCACTCCAATGTCTATTGAAGAGAAGAGGGTGCTAATGAGTGTAGAAACCAAAATGTAATCAATACGAGTGTAGACCTGGTACTTAGCTGAGTAATATGTGTAATCTTTTTCAGTTCCACGTCTCATTCTCCAGAGATCACAGAGATGGAACTTGTTTAGGATTGTTTTCAGCTGAGTATCAAAGTCTGCAACCGGCTTGTTCAATATGTTGGTACCAGGTTTAACATGAGATTTGTCTAAAAAGGAATTAGCAATATAGTTAAGATCATCACCGATCACATAAGGGTCGCTACTAAAAGCGTTTAATTTGGTTAGTGTTTCTTTAAAAAATTGCATTTGTCCTACATTGGGGGCATAAAGTGAAGCAAAGGGTAAATTTTCCCCCATTGAGAGTTCCTGCCACAAAAACATACCTTCCCTTAGGGTCTCTACATATTTTGTTGGCCTGAAATCTAATGTTCCTGCCAAGCAGAATGGCTATGCCTCTAGATTTCGAAGTGCCAGCAGCCAAAAATTGCTGTGGAAATTTAGGAGACTTAAACACTGATAGGTGTTTTCTATTTAAATGAGTCTCCTGCAAGAATATCACTTCCAGCTTTTGTTGCAATATTGCATTAGCAATTCTTTTATTTTTAATAAACTATATTATTTTAACTATTAATATTATTGTTATTGTTATTATTATTAACTATTGTTATTTTTAATAAACTATTTTAATAAACTATAAAGAACAGTAGCTATTTAGGAATTCAGTTTGAATCAGGAGGGTAGCACAAGAGGAGGGTGATCTCTTTCTCTGCTGACAGTTTCACCCTCTGAATCATATCCTAAGCCCTGTGTGAGCTTGTGAGGTTCAGATCATGAAGACAGCTGGGTGAGGAAGGCTCATATCTTCCCTTCCCCCAAGCCATGACCCAGAACATGTGCAATTAAAAAGGTTGTTCTGAATTAAAAGTTGGAGGGAGACCCTATGTGATCACATTTACTTAGCTTTAATTCATAGATGCTACTTCGATTTGGATGTCCAACACCAGTTTGGAATTCCCAGCATTCTGTTGTTTCCTTGGGGGTAGTGTTTGTGGCCTGTGTGCCCCCTAATGCCCCCATACTCTAGCAAACAAATCATTATATCTAGCAGACAGTTTTCAAATTATGTTCCATCTCAAGAATCCTGAAATATAATGCTTGTAACTGCCTTTAGCTTTAATGGTGAGTTTTCACTAGCTTTGTTCTGTGCTCTCGCTAAAACCAATCAACATGAATCGGAACTGTCACAAAGACACCTGAAGCCCTGCTGAAGAATGCTTATTCAAGAAAGTCTAACCTTGGCTGATTCTGCACCAATGCTTTGCTCCCCTTTCCACCCTGATTAAATTGGCCTGAGTCAGTGCGCACGTTTCCGCATCACAGAATTCTGACCTGGTTCAATGCCAGCTCTTCATTTCCACATCTGTCCTTGCACCAAATTTTGAGTCCCCGCCCTTCTTTCCCCCTGCCTTTTTTTTGAACTTAGGTGGAGTCACATTGTAACAACATCATGGCCTTGCCCCTTCCCCCTTTTTAAAATGGAGGCAGGGTTGCATTGTAACGCAACCCTCCCACTGAGCGACTGGTATGCTTACGCATGCGCACTACTGGGTGATCAAGGGACAATCCCACCATAGTTTTCTTCCCCCCCCAAAAAACATTTTATTTAACTTTTTAAGAAATTTTATAACATACAAATAGTAAATAGTTCAACAGTATTAATTCCAGTCTTTTGCACTAAATCAACATTAACCACAAAGAACATTAATAAACAGTTTAACATCCACTTCTATTGTTTCCAGCCTTAGGGAAGTAACATAAAGCTATAATATTTATGTTTTTCAAATGATGCTTTGCTTAGTGGATTCTTATCCAGTCTTTCTGATACTGTACCCCATTTGCTATAAAGTAACAAATAGAATATGAGTTCTGTACTTTCAATCCTGTGGCTTTTTATTTTTTTGCACATGCATGGTGTCATTGTGATGTAACAATGTTACAATGTTGTCATCGGTCGCTGTTTTTTAAATGTCCGTGAAAGTTCAACTCAGCTTCCAAACCCATGAAAATCTTCCATGTGATGTGGCACAACAGCACATAGGTCAACAACCCCCCTTGCACGCGGGATCACAACTCACCCTCCACCTTTTTTTGGTAACATTTCCCTTCTCTCGTCCATGGGATTGTTTTTATTTTTAATGCCCACACAAAAATAATGTACTGCAAAGTTTATGAACATGGCAACCAGGCATAGATGGCAGCGTCTCAGTTTTGCATTGCAACAAAACGCTGGAGAGATTACATGAAAACCCACAGACAAGAGGTGGGGGACGTTACATAGCCGTGTCGTTGTAACGCAACGAGGGCCAGGGGACAAAAAAAGATGGGAGAGGGAAAGGAGAGGCGGGAAAGGGGAAGGGAAGACGCAAGAGGGACATTAAAGGGGAGGAGCATGAAATCCCGATTTCGGAGTTCCCCACTAGAATGCTCCAACTTCACTCCCTTGGCAACCCCCCCCCCCCCAAATCTCTGAAATGGAAGATTCGGGGGGGAAAGAGGATTACATTCGGGCCAACTGCTGAACCGGGGCAACAAGTGGGGAACTGATGCTCTGCCATGGATATTATTGAGGGATGACGCCGGGACAACCGCCAGTGTGGAATCGGCCCTGGACATTCTACCAGTATGGGGGAACAGCAGAGAGCATGAAATGCTTTTAAATGTGGAGTTTGGTGTGTTTGTGGCAAGGTGTCTGTCATTGGTACACGAGTGGTGTAATGGTACATGAGTAGTGTTTATTACTGCAGTATATATATCTGCCACCATAAAAGGTCAGGGGGATAATTAGCCATTATAAATTGATATTTACTAGCCAGAGATAACTGGTCCTATTTTCTTGTAAATTGCTCTGCCCCGTATCCAATGTTCAAAGCTTGCAAAGAGCTGATGAGTGTTATAAATCATTACAAAGACTTCTCAAGGTTTTGCTCAGACAGTAGTGTGTATCTGATTCCTAGGCACTGATGCATACATTACAGTTTCAAAGCCTGGGTGACTCTATGTTTCCTTACAGTGTATTCATTAAAACATGTTAAGTGTTAGCATATATACTGCCTGTCACCTCCCTGTTCTTTTGCTGATTATCCGACTTATATGTTAATACTTGGAGAAGATTTGGAGATTAGATGGAATACACTGGCACAATCCGCAGGGGATGTGAATTGTGAGCTCAATTGTTTTTGTGTGAGCTGTCAAAATTGGTTCCTAAGGTAAAAATAGAAATGGGATTGCAACTATGTTATTCTTCTTAATGGTGCATCACTCAAAGGAGCTGTGTACCTGTGTGACTTACACAGAGGACCACTTGAAGAACATCCATTGCAGGAGGTAATCAATCTATTTATAGTCTTAGACGCTTCACTGTGTTTGGACAAATACTCTGTTATCTGTGATGCTCAAATTGTACTTGGGTATAAATCTTTCGGAGATCAGTGTGGCTTGCTTCCAAAACAGCATGAACAGGACCACAGCCCTATTTTCTTCTGAAGTTGGATTGATGCCTGTAATGACACTACATCAGCCTTGAGGATAACTGAATTGCTCTTAATTAGATCTGTGTTATATGCTCAGTTGTTTTCATTTTATGAGCAAAAGTAGTGATTTTTAGGGACAGAAATGTTCCTTGAGAAATCCATTACATGTGGGAATGCTCACCATTTTTGGCCCAGTCTACCATTCCATCTAGAGTAGAGGATGCCTGTTGAGGATCATATAGTAAATGCGATGCTGTTATGATGCTACATAGTTCACTAGATTTAGCTATATGCTGATATAATTGAGGATAATGTTTCTGCATATGGTTTTGTGGGTTATCCCAGCCAATCAGGGATCACTGAGGACAAACAAAGCTTATTCAAGTCAGTCCCTGGGCAGGTGAAGTTTTTTGTTGCCTTTCACAGTGGTCTTGCTGAAAAGGATAAGTTTATCTTCCAGTGATGACAAAATTGTGCGTAAACAATTAAGAACCCACAGGGACTTGCAGGAGGCATCTCATTTTCCCCTCCCCCACTGTTTCCTCTTCCTGTTCATAAAAGCCCTCATAGCCTCTCCCTTTTTCCTACTTCCTTCTCTCTTTCTATGGTTGCCATCCTTCAGGCAGGGTTTGAAGCCTGGAGGGACCTCAGAGGGGTATAATGCCATAGATGCCATGCTCCAAAGCAACCATTTCCTCTGTGAGAACTAGGGTTGCCAACCTCCAGGTGGGGGTGAAGATCACCTGGAATTACAACTACTCTCCAGTTGACAGAAATCAGTTCCCCAGGAGAAATTAGCTGCTTTGGAGTGTGACAACCCAAAGGGAAACTAATCTCTGTAGCTGGGAGATCCATTGTGATTAGTAGAGATCTCCATGTTGGCAATCCTAGAAGGAGAGAAGGAAGCAGGAAAAGTGGAGAGGCTATTGGGGCTTTCATGAAAGGGAAAGAAGAAATATGGGGGAGGGGAAAATGCCTCTCTCAAGCTTTTGTGGGTTCCCACTTGTTTTACATTCTAATAGCCAAGTTGCCAAATCTTTGTATACTTAAATCTGGTGACTGTAGCTGTGAATGGGCAAGATAGACCTGAAAAGGGCTCCACGTTTATAGAAAAATGTGAAATCTAAAAAAACCAACCAACTAACCACTGGGGAGTTTTAAAAACCCCAAAATGATAGAAGGAGTGCCTCTCGCTTTAAAAAAACAGACACCCTCAGTGGTTGTTGCTAGGCAACCACAGTATTCCAAGCTTGGTTGTCAGTAAAAAGCAGAGGGAGGGGGCCCGGTTGCTTGCTACTGTTCAACAGCAGTCACCCTATGAAAGCCAGTGTGATTCAGTGGTTAGAGCTTCAAAATTCAGACTGCCATCTTCAGGGGTCATTTCGAGCAGGAGCTCTGGGGAGCTCAGCTCCGGGAGTTGCTGCCAGCCCCCCTCCCCATGGGGGAATGCCTGCTTGTGTCATGGCTACAACAAAATGACCCCATCCCCTGGAAAGGTCCTTGTTCCTCCAACCAGCCTTCTGAAGGCTTCAGCCACCACTGAAGCTATCTTCCCAGAATAGTGGTATTTCTGAGGCTTGGATTAGTAGCTGTCTCCTCTCTGCCAGCTCTCTCTCTCTCTGTCTCTGTCTCTCTGTCTCTGTCTCTCTTCTTTCTTTCTTGCCTTCTGACATACTTCCAGTGATGTCAGGGGGTGTGGCATATGCAAATAAGTTATGCTAATGAGTTATGCTAATGAGCTCCTGCACCTCTTTTTCTACGAAATGACCCCTGGCCATCTTGATGTGAAAGCTGACTGGGTGATTTTGGACCAGTCACATACTTTCAGCCTAACCTCCCTCCCTCCTTTCTATTCATTTCTCAATCTAACTTGTTCAGTTTAGCTCTACTCTCTGGGTACTGCTAAAAATGTACATTGCTGTCACTGCATAAGTAAATTATTAATCAGAGTCCTAAAATAAATGTTTATCCATGCAATACCATCAGTATCAAAAGGCAGACATCTGACTGGTATTACACAAAAAGACAAAAATAGCAGCTCAGCTTTTAATGATGCATTATTAATGCAGGGTGTATTACAAGAACCTAAGCTATATCCTGATACAAACAACCACAATATAGTAGTTCAGCTCAGACATTGTGCCAAACCAGGGTTGAGGAAGGTTAACTGTGATTTGGTGCAACATTGGAATGATTGGTGAGCCATGGGTTGTGACTGGCCAGCAAATCAAAATAAAGAAACTATAGTTTTGAAGAGGATTTGCAAACCATGGTTTGTGCTGTGTTTTTGGAATTATATCCATTGATGAGCCATACTTTCATCTTTCACTGTGCATCCAGAGGCTGCTGAAAGTGAACTTATGATGATGAGAGGGAAGGAAAATGGAAGTAAACAAACCACTCTCAGCAATGGTTTGCTTGCTATACTTTTGGAAGCTTAGACCATAGGTTGGATTCTAAGCTTTGATTAGCACAAAATATGGTTTAGCTTAATGTCAAAATCAAGCAATAGGCTATGCCTCAGAGGTAGCAGCACCAAACTATAGTTTGTAATTTCGAGAATAAACTTTGGTTGTCATCATGCTCTATACCTGCTTCTATTTCTGCCTCTCATGTAGCTGTTAGAAGCACATGAGCGCTATCAGAAATAAAGGTGGCAACTCTAGTGCCTGCAAACCTGGTAATTAAAAGCTGGCAGTCACCACCCTACTATTCCCACTACAAGCAGTGCCATAGCGAGGATTTTGGGGCCTCAGGAAAGACATATAATTGGGAGTCTCCCTGCACAACAGGGACCCACCTACTCTTTGAACACACTTAGAACAAATACTCCATTTTGAAAGTAAGAAGAAGAAAAGAGATTGGATTTCTACCCACCCTTCACTACCCGAAGGACTCAGAGTGGCTTACAATCCCTTTCCCTTCCTCTCCCCACAATAGACACCCTGTGGCTGAGAGATCTCTGAGAGAACTGCTCCTGAGAGGACAGCTCTGCAAGAACTTATGACTGACCCAAGGTCACACCAGCAGCTGCATGTGGAGGAGTTGGGAATCAAATGTCAGCTAATGCTGCCATCTCTTGCCTGGGAGGTGGTTTAGGTCACCCCTCTATGTAGGATTCTTGGGCTGAAGACAGACTGGTAGTCTGCCGCGCCTCCGTGGTGCGGCAGACTAAGGCGGGGGGAATTCCCCCCGAGGCGCGGTGTTCACACGCCGCCGGAAGGAAGCCGCCTCCAGCGTTCAGACTGCGGGCGGCTTCCTACGGTGGCGTGCGGATGCCACGAGGCTCCCCCTCCTGGTGCGCATTCACACCCACTCTGGTGGGTGGAACGCGCGCCGCAGCAGCCGAGCACCACTTTGAAGTGGTGCTCGGCTGCTGCGGGAAGAGCACGGCGCCCGACACGATGCATCCGGGCCGCCTCCTCGGGGCAGATGCAGCCGTCTGAATGGCCGCTCTGCCTCCGCTTTTGAAGCGGAGGCAGAGTGGCCGAGACTGCCAGTCTGTCCTCAGCCTTGGAATGTTTACTTTTGTTTCCCATCCCGCTTGCATATCACTTGCCACCTAGCTCTGACCTTGGTAGCTGGTTAGTGTCTGGTATTATATCTACCCGCTTTTTCTTATGAGAACCTGTAGCCAGAATATTGAGCGCCTTTTTCCTGATTTATTTAACTGGTTGCATTCCAACTTGAGGCCCTATTTGAATTCTGTATAATTGCCCTGCCTGGGGAATGTTTTGGCATTACTGACACAGAATGTGTAGATGACCACAGCAGACCTTTCTCAATAAAGATCAAACTTCTTTAAGGGCACTTGTTGTGACTGACTCTGTAGGACTCTCACATTAAACCCGGTTGTCCCAGATTAGAGTCCATGCTCTTAACCACTACACAAAAATGTCTTTTTTTTTAGTAATTACAAACCTGCACAGAAAAAAATAGAAACTATGACAACAATGGTGGCAAGTGCACACATAAGCATCTATAAAGGGTTTCCACATATCTAAAAATATGTCCACACACAATAGTAATCTATATGCCATACATTTAAAATATCTGTATTTAACAATCTTTCCTCGGTTTCCGGACAGGCAAGAATATTTCACAACTTGGTTGGTATAGCTGTGGAAGTCCAATATGGAATCTCTGATGTGCATTTCACACATGCAGATTGTCATAGCTCTGACACAGAAAGGTCTTTCCTGGCACCTATTGCTTAGATCCCGTCACAGGAGACCCTGGGGACTGAACCTGGGGATTGATCTGCTCTGCCATTGAGCTTCCTTTGTTAGTTTTCTCAGTGCAGCTCCATTCCCCACTGCAAATCATATTCTGGAAAGTGTGATTTCTCAGCGAACAGGACAATAAATTATTAACACTGCTGTTTATTTTTTACTATCCTTTGGAGGGGATACATAGACCAAACTGTATTAGCAATTTAATGAAACATCGCACAAGGGAAATATTAAAAGTTTAGATTGGGTGATTATGCAGAGAGGTGAAACCATCCAATATCAAAACTGGGAGTATTTCTATTTGCTTTGTAAATGGAGGAGCTGTAGCAGAGATGAATTCCCTCACCAAGTTTGTCGCTCACCTGAAATCTTTTGCCATTAATCCTTATAGGGCTTCTCAGTGTCACCAGGGCTCCGCCTGAATCAGATCAGTTTACTGCTGTTGTCTCAGTGCAAAATAGCTCCATTTGGAATGCAGATTTACTTATGATCTTTGCTGGCTGATGTAGCAAAATAACATTTTATATTAATTTATGGTCCACAGTGGCAGTGTAAAAGATGACATGCCTTTTCTCTCATGGATAGTATTAGTCTGAGATAGTGTAATCTTGGCTGTATATAAATAGTTTTAAGCGGTTTTTGTCTATTTCATTTGAGCCCTCTGGAAATATTACAAGCATTTCAGTGAGGTCTTGGGTCCAAAGGAGAAGTGGGAAGGTATGAGGTTTTACTTAATAATGGTGCATTCTGCATCTAGCATTTGCTCTGTTGTTTTTCCAAACCCACACTGCAACAGGAAGAAAATGCATCTCGGAACCACATTCAGATACCCTGGGCTGATGCTGTACTGACTGCAAAGTCACCCCTGAATGGGGGGCATGGCATCTGCCATTCAAGATGGCGGATGTGCAGCGTTGAGACTCCGAACCCTACCCTCTTAATCCATCACACACTCACTTGCAAATCTCTCTGTGAAAGGGAAGAACAGTATGGAAAAGCGCACTGGCATGAAAAAGTTACCTTAAAACTTAGACAAGATCAGAAATTACTGGCATATATAGTGACAGCAGCCAGGATTGCTCGGGCTAAAGAATGGAAGTCAGCAATACTACCGGGAAAAGAAATGATAATTACCAGAATACTAGAATGGGCAGAACTGAGTAAGTTAGGCTACCTTATGAATGTTAATGCACGCCTAGACCCGAAAAAGACTTGGTCCAAATTCTATGTATGGTTAGCAAATAGGTGAGGCTCCAAGAATATGTTTGTGTGTAACTTTGAAAATTGTATAAACGTATAAAACTTAATAAAAAAAGATTTTAAAAAAAGTTACCTTAAAACTTACAAAAAGCCGATTTAACAACCTATTTAGACAAACCTGTGGTGAAAGAGAAAGGGGCGGCCTCTGTGGAGCAGAAAGTTAAAATGGTGGACACTCCAGACGAGATGGAGGCGCTAGCCACACAACCACAGGAGGACAAATTAGTTGAAGTTATAAACACTTTTAAAAAGGATATTTTGAGACACATTGACACTAAATTTAAACCTATAGAAGACCAACTTGATAACATAACTAAATCACTTCAGCAAGTCACTCAAAACAGCGAATATGGCAATGGAGGTGGGCATCTACAAGGTGAAGTGCAGTATTTACAGAAAAAGGATGACTGGGCTACTGAAAAAATCCTTATGCTAGAATCTAAGCTCAAACAAAATTCACTTAAATTTAGAGGACTGGAGGAAAAGGAAGGGGGTAGTATGGAAATGTCTTCTTTTATGGCACAATGGCTAACAGATATCTTGAGTCCTGATGAAAGAATTGCACCCCTCATCTTACATGCTTACCGTCTGGGCTCTATAGCCACTTCACCACAGAAATGCATCCGTGATATTTTGGTAGAATTCCAAGACGCTAGAACTGTAAGAGCCATACTTCACTTGGCACGCCAAGCTGGAACACTTAAATACAAAAACCAACAGATCCATCTTTATCCAGATTTACCCAGGGAACACCTTTTAATTTGCTCCACATTGAAGCCCATAACAACAAAATTGAGAGAAGCTGAGATAAGATACAGGTGGCTACCATTGGGATCCCTTCAAGTATGCCACTATGGATCCTCCTTCACAGTGCAAGACCTGGACAGTGGCTACAACAACTGAACCAAGACAAGAATCTACAGAGAAGAAACCAACAAAACGAAAATTGGACTTTCAAAACTCCCCAACAAGATGGTCCAAGATCCCCATCAGGGAACAAGTCAGCTGAACTTTTGTGAATCTCTTCAGTGTTGGTCTGAGTATTCCTGCACTTTTCTTTTTATTTTTTCTATATGCAAGTTAGTTTTAATATAAGCATATAGTTATTAAGAATTATTATAAGGTTTAAGAGAGTCATATTACTGCATTTACTTAAGAGTGTGTTAAGAAGTTTGCTTTTCTGAGGACTTCCAGAAGAGATGCACTAATGGCGGACGCCTCTCTCCGCATATGCAGAAGAGGCAATCCGTGCCCAGTAGGGTGAAGGGGTTCTGGACAGGTGCCAAACCCCCAGAGACCCTAGCGAAGGGGCTCTGCCTGGGGTGGCACGAGGGGGAGACTCTCCTGACAGTGGCGACTGCAGGATTGAGACCCCCCTCATCACCCCCGTAGGTTCCCCTGCCGAGGAAGCCTTCGGGCTGCATAAGCATGACCGAGAAGCAGCAGAAAATGCTTGGCGGAGAAGCAATTAACACACCTGATACGCAATGGTGAAAACCGTGAGTTGCAAAATATAACGGCAAATAAAGTGATGGGGAGGGAAAGGGAGGATCGTATTCCCCCCTCCCTCTCCTTACCGAAGTGGCTGAGACTTTACCACGGCATTACTGCAACTATAAAAGCATTTGAAAAATGCTGGAGGGCGGGATCGCATACACGGAGAAAAGACCTTTTGAGAGACATTAGTGCAACTACAATAGTTTCTTCTACGGTCCTTCTTATCTAAGTGTAAATAAAAGCAAAACTGCAACAATGATGGGGTGGCCAAAACCCTCCCCTAAACTAGGAAGCGGTCCTCCGAGTTCAAAGGGTGATACCACAGAGATGAGCTCAATGTTTTCAGCGTTGCTGCGGCCGCTGGTGGACCAGATGACTACTCTCAACAGCAAAATGGGCTTAATGCAAATTGAACTGAAAGAATCAGGTAAACGAACAGAAAAGCTGCAACAGGATCTCTTGGAAGTTAAGGCGACAACTAGTAAACATGATTCAAGACTACAAAAAATTGAAAAAGAAAAGGCCTTTCAATGTGATAATGTATTGAAATTGCAGATGGAACGTTCAAGTTACTTCCTTCGACTTCATAATGTTCCTGAAAAAAAAGGGGAGGATCTTAAAAAGCTAGTGAGTGAAGCTCTGGCACCAGTGACAGGTTTAAAAGCGGAAGAAATAATAAGCGATATGGATTTGGTTTACCGGACCTATCCTGAATTAGTCAAAAAGAAAAACCTGCCAGGTGAAATTATGATAAGATTCTCCAAAAGATCAACAAGAGATGTGGTTTTAAAAGCCACCAACAGAACAATGCTGAAGATCCAGGAGGTAAACATCAAGGTATTAAAGGACATTCCATTTGAAATAAGAAAAAGAAGAAAAGCCTACAGAAGTTTAACTACCTGGCTTCAGTCTGAATCAATTATATACCGATGGAATACTCCGGAGGGACTGTGTTTCAGCTATCAAGAAAAGAATGTTAAAATTGACTCTGTTGATCAAGCGAAAGCTTTTTTGGAAAAATGCAAGAAAAAGAAAAAAGAGAGAGACTCAGACGATTCACTAGCACAGCAGGAAAGTATATATGGCTTGGATAGCTCAGAAAGTGAAGAAGAAAACTCAGACTCGGAGAAGGGAGCTGCGGCTCCCAAACTTATGGAAGAGACTAAAAAGAAAAGAAGAGGACAAAAGAAGAAATAAACTTTGTATTGTTGTTAAATGTCGAGCACTAAGTATATGTTAATGGAAAATAAGCGTGCTCTAAAGTTATGTATACCAGCAAATCAGCTATGTGATTTTTAGAAGCAGTAACATATGTAACTAGTTAAACCAAGATTTTTTGTTTCTCAAACTGACTAATCTACTAAAAATGATTATTTTAATCAGCATTTTCTGTATAAGGTAATTTAGTATAGAATTTAGCGTATAGATGTAGAAATAGATGTAAAATCAATTTTAAAAATTATAAATAAAAAAAAGAAGTTTGCTTTTCTATTTGGAGGAGGAAAGGAGCTTTGACGTTTTTTGCCCCTTCATGGTTTGTGTTTGGAGCTTCTGTGTGGGGTTACTGGTAGTAATATGGGGAATTCTCTGGGAAGGAGACAGGTCTCCTTGTGCCCTTGTGGCACAGCTCCCTTTTTTTTCTTTTATGTATTTTTATTTTGTTTTTCTATTTGTATAACTGTAAGATGTTATTCAAGTTTCAACATGTTTGTATGAGCTATGAAGCTACTTTTCTAAAACTAAATTGTAATGATGTTTCCCAATATAGTTTTTTCACTAGAGTTTCTAACAGATTTTTCTTAGATAATGTCATAAAACTGATGATGATTCCTAAATTAATAGCTGAAATGAAAAATAGTAAGTTGCTTGGGAAACCTTGGTTGTTAAGCAAGAAATGTAGACCAAGTCTTAAACTCACCTTATTATACCTTTTTTACAATATTTTCAAGTATTTAGGAGAATCTTTAATAATCATTTTCAAGCGTTTTATAATGGCAACTAATTTGAAGTTTATTACTTATAATGCTAGAGGCATGAATAATATAATCAAAAGACGACAAATTCAATCTGCCATGCTTAAAAACCAACCAGATGTGCTGTGTATTCAAGAGACACATCTCAAGTAAGGTACACAATCAATTTTTAAATCTATTAAGTTTTCTTTTCAATATCATGCCACAGGCACATCTAAATCTAGAGGCTCTGCTATCTTGATCTCGAGCAAAGTTAATTTTAAGTTAATTTCGACTTTCGGCAAGACTTGCAACCATGGCGGACGCGCTCCTCCACATCTGCAGGGAGCACGATCCGTACCCGGCGGGAAGAAGGGGCTTCGGACTGGTGCCGAGCCCCCAGAGACCCTAGTGAAGGGGCTCTGCCTGGGGTGGCACAAAGGGGATCTCTCCCTACGGTGGCGATCGAGGGATCGAGGTCCCCTTTCATCACCCCCATAGGTTCCCCCATCCGTGGGAGCCGTATGGCTAAAAGCGCAAAATCGAGAAGCAGCAGAGAGTGCGAAGCTTTGAAGCTGGAACTTATAGTTACGCACGGAGAAAACGTGAGTCTGAAGTAAAAATAAACAGAACACAGTGGGAAAGGTGGGTGGAGCAACCCCCCCCTCTCAAGACTGGCGTACTTACGGGACTCTTTATGTGGCGTTACTGCATGAAAAAATGTACGTTCAGCTTGCTAGATGGCGGCATCGCTCTTTAGAAGATATGAACTTTAAAAAGATATAAGCACAGTCGTAGAATTTGCTTCTTTCGTCCATCTTATCTAACTATCAACAAAGAAGCGCAGCCTCAACAATGGCGGGGAAACCGAAACCTTCCCCCAAACTAGGAAGTACAGCTCCGAGTTCAAAGGTTGATACCACAGAGATGAGCACTGTGTTCTCCTCATTATTGTGACCTCTAGTGGACCAAATGACAGCTCTCAACGTCAAGATGGACAAGATGCAGCTGGACCTGAAGGAGTCGAATAAAACTACAGAGAAGCTACAGCGAGAACTTCTGGAAGTTAAGACTTCAGTAAAAAATCATGATTCAAGGCTACAAAAAGCGGAGAAAGAAAAGGCCTTCCACATTGATCAGCTTTTGAAACTACAGATGGAAAGATCGAATTTTTTCCTAAGACTTCAGAATGTACCAGAGGATAAAGGAGAAGACCTTAAAAATCTGTTAAGTGAAGCGCTTGAACCAGTGACGGGCTTAAAAGCAGCGGAAATAAAAAGCGATATGGATATGGTTTACAGAACCTATCCAGACTATACTAAAAAGAAAAGCCTGCCTGGTGAGATTCAGATAAGGTTCTCCAAAAAGTCAACAAGAGATGTGGTGCTTAGGACCACAAATAAAGCGGTTCTGAAGATCAAAGGAAAAGAAGTTAAAGTGATGAAAGATATCCCATTTGAAATAAGGAAAAGAAGGAAAGCCTATGGAAAACTGACATCTTGGCTACAGTCTGAATCTATTATCTACAGGTGGAATGTTCCGGAAGGACTGAGCTTCAGCATCAAAGACAAAAAATACAAGATTGACTCTGTTCAACAGGCAAAAAGTTTTTTGGAAAAAAGAAAAGAAAAGAAAAAAGAGAGAGACTCAGATGGTTCGCTGGCATCGCAAGAAAGTATGTATGGATTTGATAGCTCAAAAAGCGAAGAAGAAATTTCTGACTCAGAAAAAGGAGCAGCAGCTCCAAAGGTACAAGAAGAGACTGTTAAGACAAGAAGAGGACGAAAGAAGAAATAAGGGCTGAAATGTTTTTTGAAATCGCACTTATATATTATATATAATTTGTATAATTAAGCATTCCTTCAAAAGAACATGTCTGTCAAACAGCTTTTTTATTTTTCATATATCATCAGTAACAATCTTAATTGAATATTAACCAAGGTTTAAAATGCTTCATATGTATTAATGGTAAGGTAATATTAAGCAAATGTTAAAGCACACTCTGTATAAGGTAAATATAGCTTAGAAAAGTAGCGATGTAGTAGTAGAAATAGATAAAATCAATAAAAATCTTTAAAAAAAATTTTTTTTTAAGTTAATTTCCATACAGAAGGATCCCAATGATCGTTATATTTTTGTTTCAGGCACAATAAATGAAAACCCTATTACAATAGCTTAATTATATGCTCCAAATGATAGCCAGTTAATTTTTATACAAGAGGTATTGGAAATATTAAAATTGTTTGCTAATGGCAATATCATTATTGGGGCTGACCTAAAATATATAATTGATAAAAAATGGGACAAATCTACAAGATCACCAAGACATTAAAAAAAACACCAAGACTAAATTAGCAACTTTGTTAGAAAATTTTAACTATATTGATTTATGGAGAATGTGCAATCCGTCTGCTAGAGATTACACTTACTTTTTAGGGCGACATCAAGTTCATGCACGAATAGACTTTATTTTAATCTCTTCAGATCTAAGCAGGTTGCAATCAGATTCACAAACAGGACAAAAATTGTATTCAGATCATGCTTGGGTTGAAGCAAATTTACAATGGTCTGCACCTGTCAAGCACTCTTTCTAATGGAAGCTTGACCCATCTTTACTTCTAAATGACCATATTAAAAATGAAACCGAAATACTTACTCAACAATATTTGGTAAAAAATGCTAATAGAGGAACAGCTAATAGAATTGTTTGGGATGCTTTAAAAACAGTCTTAAGGGGACATTTTATTTCATTAGCAGCTTATGACAAAAAACAAAAACAACTTTTACGTTCAGATTTAATCCAAAAAATTAAGGAGCTAGAAGACCTACACAAAAAAACAACTAGTAGAAAAGTCTATCAAGAACTGCAAAGTGAAAGGCAAAATCAGAATAATCTAGAGCTTTCGCAAATTAAAAAACAAATTTTATTTTTTCATTTTTTTTATTTTTTTAAATTATATTACATATTCAATTATATTCTTAATTATATATTCTTAATTTTATATTCTTTTTTTTTTAAATTATCTCTTTATTGACTTTTTACTTTTACAACATAAATAAAAACGTAAAGTACAGCCATATCGGGCCACAAGATAATAAAACAATACCACAAGAACATTTTTTAACAATCAAGTAATAATTTTATATTCTTAATTGCAATTTGGAATGTTAGATTTGAATGCAGTTCTTTGTTTTGGGGACAAGGAAAACACTCAACACAGCCAAGATGCTGTAAAATTCACCTCCATGCTTGAAAGGAGATGGATGGGGGCTAGGGATGGGACTCTCACAAATTAGGGCACATCAATCTCCAGTTCTAACATGTTTCTTACCTTTATTGTTTTCTCCCACCAGTTGAACTGAAACAGATGATAACCAGGAACTAAACTTGTCATTCTTTTGGTCTGTTAAAAAAAAGTGTCCTATTTGATTTGATTTATTAAATTTCTATCCCGCCCTCTTGGCCGAGGCTGGCTCAGGGCGGCTTACATAAAACATTTTGTTTTACATTTTGCATGCTAATTTAACAAACCACCCCTGTATATACAACTGGTATGTAATGCCATTTCATTGCCTGACGAAGTATGCACGCACATGAAAGCTCACACCTTGAATAAAACTTTGATGGTCTTAAAGGTGCTATTGGATTCTAACTTTGTCCTTCTAAACTCTTAGAGCAGTGATTTTTTTTTAATTGAGCAGTTTTTCAAGTGATGTAACATGCATGCCTTCTGGCCAGGTAGCTGGTGCTTGCACATGCTCACTATCATCCCTTCATTCTGTTCGCATTTGATGACGTGAACTCTGACTCAGGAAACCTTATACACTGGGACATTTTGTTGGTCTTTAAGCTGCTACTGGACTTGAATTTTGTTCTGCTACAATGGCCATCCACCTGAAACTTATTTAGATTATGTTTGTGCCTTTTAGCCCTTCTGCCTCCAACTGGTAGTCTGTGGCCGAGTTCAGACTCCAACTGGTAGTCTGTGGCCGAGTTCAGTCTGTGGCCGAGTTCAGACTTTGGCCTGATATAGGCCTGTTTTGCAAGCAGATTAAGATAACCCATTCACACAGCCACAGCTGCCTGGCATTGCCGTGCTGCAATCACCCCATTCTGAATTGCTTTCATCTCACATTAAAAAGGTACCTGGTGAAACCGGTGTCAAGCCGTCTGGGTGCACGTACATCCTGCTTCCTGGCAGTGTGGACACAAATAAACCACACATCAAGCGGCACCAGTAATGTGAACCCACTAATCCGGATGCTGCGCCCATGCGTAGGTCAGCAAAACGGACCAAAGCTGTGCACCACCACGCCGATGCCGCCAGGGGCTGCTCCATACTGTGAACGCTCTGTTCCACCTCCTCCCTGGTATGGTCCCACATCAGTCTACGCAGTGTGAATGGAAAGCACCATGACAACTCAGCCCCAGTGTGAGAACCTTGTAAGATCCAATAAGCCAGGCTGTTGAATAAAATCCTTGTATTTCTTTTTTTTTTGAAAATTTTTTTTGATTTTATCAACTATATCTACAAACTACAATGCTAATTTCTAAGCTAAATTACCTTATACAGAAAATGCTGTGAAAAATATTCATTTTTAACAAATTAATAAACTTGAAAAACACAAATACTCTTGATATAACTGATTACTTATGATACTGCTTCTATAATTTACACAAACTGATTGGCTGGTACACATAGTATTGAATAATGCTTATTACTTCCATTTACATTCTCATATAGTGCGTCACATTTAACAACAATGCAAAATTTATTTCTTCTTCGATCCTCTTCTTGTCTTTTTAGTCTCTTTACTGGATTTGGGAGCAGCCGCTCCCTTTTCCGAGTCCGACATGTCTTCTTCGCTTTCTGAGCTGTCAAAGCCGTACATACTTTCCTGCAGTGCTAGCGAATCATCTGAGTCTCCCTCTTTTTTCTTTTTCTTGCTTTTTTCCAAAAAGATTTTCACTTGTTCAACAGAGTCAATATAATATTTCTTGTCCTTATAGCTGAAAAACTGGAGTATTCCATCGATATACAATTGACTCAGACTGAAGCCAAGTAGTCAAACTTCTATAGGCTCTTCTTCTTTTTCTTATTTCAAATGGGATATCCTTTAAGACCTTGATCTCTTCCTCTTGGATCTTCAGTGATGTTCTGTTTGTGGCTTTTAAAACCACATCTCTTGTTGATCTTTTGGAGAATCTTATCATAATTTCACCTGGCAGGTTTTTCTTTTTAACAAATTCTGGATAGGTCCTGTAGACCAAGTCCATATTGCTTAATATTTCTTCCATTTTCAAACCTGTCACCAGTGCTAGTGCTTCACTCACTAGTTTTTTAAGATCCTCCCCTTTTTTCTCAGGAACATTCTGAAGTCACAGGAAATAGTTTGAACGTTCCATCTGAAGTTTCAAGACATCACATTGAAAAGCCTTTTCTTTCTTGATTTTTTGTAGTCTTGAGTCATGCTTACTTGTAGTCGCTTTAACTTCCAAGAGATCTTGTTACAGCTTTTATTATTTATTTATTTATTTAGATTTATATCCTGCCTAACCAACATAGTGGCTCTAGGTGGCTCACAGCATTAAAAACAGTACAATATAGATTAATACACTAAAATACAATGTTCATTTGCCAGACTCTTTCATTTCTTTCTGCATTGAGTCCATTTTAGCGTTGAGAGAAGTCATCTGATCCACCAGGGGTCACAGCATCGCTGAAAGCATTGAGCTCATCTCTGTGGTATCACCCTTTGAACTCGGTATTCCACTTCCTGGTTTAGGGGAGGGTTTTGGTCTCCCCGTCATTGTTGCTGTTTCGCTTTTGTTTACAGTTAGATAAGACGGACCGTAGAAAGAGCTATCTTTGTCGCACTAATGTCGTTTAAAAGATTTTTTCTTCATACATGCGATCCAGCCCTCCAGCATTTCTCAAACGCTTCTAATACTGCAGTAAAGCCGTGGGAAAGTCTCGAACACTTCGGTAAGGGGGGGGGACACAATCCACCCATTCCGTCCCAGCCGCTTTATTTACGATCTTTGCTTGAGACTCACGGTTTTCACCATTGCGTATCAGGAAGTTTAGCTTTTCTCCGCCCGGCATTTTCTGCTGCTTCTCGGTCGCACTTACGCAGCCCGAAGGCTTCCTCAACGGGGAACCTACAGGGGTGATGAAGGGGGCCTCGATCCTGCAGTCACCACCATCAGGATAGGCTCCCCCTCGTGCCACCCCAGGCAGAGCCCCTTCGCTAGGGTCTCTGGGGGTTCGGCACCAGTCCGAAGCCCCTTCACCCCGCTGGGCACGGATCGCCTCTACCGCACAAGCGGAGAGAGGCATCCGCCATTGAGTGCGTCTCTTCCGGAAGTCAAGTCCTTTTATTTCTTAATGGTCTACTCAGTAAGCACTTTCAGTGTTCTTGATGACAGTTACAGGGCAGAGGGTAAGTTATATTACATTCAAACACCAGAACAAGAACCTGGCACGAATCAGGTGAGTTGCAAAAAGGCGCAAAAATACTAGCCGTTGTTTTCCCACCGAAAAGGCTGCTCAGAGTCAGCTCAGACTTGGCAGCCTTTCCCCATGTCCCACAAAACTTCCCCGCTGATTCCCACACCCCCACCACCTGGAGTCAGTGCTGTTAAAAAACACTTCAAGGTTACAAGAAGAGAAACAGATACAGGCATGAGAACAAACTGTGGGGGAGGGGAAGGAGCGAGAGAGTGCTCAGTGACATGGAGAGCAGCAGGCACCCAACTCCTGCCCAGGAAAAATGTCAGGAACCTGACATACTGCCCTCCCCAAGACGGGCCCCCCCGGCTTTGCAGGATAAGTGGAATGGAACTCCCGCACCAGCTTAGGAGCATGAACAACAGAAACCCATTCATTACATTCAGGATGAAAATGCACCCACTGAACAAGATAGTAAAGGTGACCCCGTTTAAACATAGAGTCCAAGATCTGGGAGATTTCGTAATGAGGCTCTCCCCTTTTCATCAGAGGAGGAGGAGTGGGAGGAGTCAGTCTCCAGTCGTTCAGCCCAGGGTGCTTCTTTAGCAGGCTGTAATGAAACACAGGATGCACAGCTTTCAGAGACTTATGCAATTCAAGCTCAAATGAAACAGAGGAGATTTTCCTCAGGACTTTGAAAGGACCAACATATTTCCAACCTAGCTTCTGACTAGGTTGCAGTCTGTGAATGTTTTTAGTAGACACATACACTGAGTCCCCAGGCTCCAACTTCCAACCCGGAGCCCTCCCCCGATCTGCATATTTTTTATAATCCAACTTGGCATGGTCAATTGTTTTAGCTATGAGAGGCCACGACTAGCGGAGGGAGTTCCACCATGAGCTGAAAGAGTCAGAAGAAGGGGTCGCCGGACACAGCGTAGGGAGAGGAACCCCCTCAAGCCCCCCCACCACCATAAAAGGGGAGACACCAGTAGATGAGTGAAGGGCATTATTGCAAACGGAAGCAGATCCACCCAATTATCTTGGTGGAAGTTAGTGTAGGAATGCAAAAATTGTTCTAAAGTTTGATTTGTTCATTCCACTTCTCCATAAGTCTCCGGATGATAAGCAGAACTCAATGCAGGTTCAATCCCCATGATGTCCAGGAGCTCCCCCCAGCACTTGGCAACATATTGTGAGCCCCTATCGGAGATTATCTTCCTTGGAAAACAATGGAGCCATTTCACCTGTGAGAAAAGCACCTTGGCCAGGCCCTTAGCTGTGGGAAGCTGTTTGAATGGCACAAAGTGAGCCTGCTTTGAGAATAAATCCACCACCACCCAAATTACAGTTTCACCTTTGCTGGGTGGCAGATTGGTGATGAAGTCCATAGAGATCACCTCCCAGGGTCTGGAAGGAGTAGGGAGAGGTTGCAAGAGTCCTGGGGGTTTACCCCCCCCCCCCATTTCTTGCACATCAAACATGTTTGGTGGGAAGACACATAGACTGAGACATCAGTGCGCATGCGGAGCCACCAAAACGGTCTTTTAAGCAAGTGCAAAGCTTTTAAATATCCAAAATGGCCAGACAATTTGGACTCATGGCAAGTATGTAAATGGACAGTCTTAGAGATTTAGGCACCATGAGTTTATCACCCTTGTACCAACATCCATCAGGATCCTCCCGTGCCCCCTTTTCTGCCCCAAATGCATCTTTATCCTGTGGAGAGTATTCAGTAGCATATTTTACAATCCAGTCATTAACGGGAGCTGATACGTCCCGCTTTGCCTGACTCCTAGTCACCACCATCCCTCCCAGCTGAGAAGGAGAAAACATAGAGTCAAACACTTCCTCCCTCTGAGATTCATGTTGCGGGAGACGAGAGAGAGCATCAGCAAGGGAATTAGCTGTTCCCGGGAAAAGGTGCAGAGTGAAATTAAACTTTGAGAAAAAATCAGCCCAACGCAACTGTTTAGCATTCAAAGCATGTCTGGTGCGCAGCGCCTCTAGGTTCTTATGATCAGTCCAAACCTCAAAAGGTTTCTGGGCACCTTCCAACCAGTGCCTCCAAGTAGAAAGGGCCAAGTGGATGGCGGATGCCTCTTTATCCCATACAGACCAATGTCTCTCAGTCTCCATGAATTTCTTGGAAATATAAGCCAGGGGGTGCAACTGACCATCCGCCCCCCCGCTGCAGAATCGCTCCCCCCATGGCTACATCAGAGGCATCCACATGGATAGTGAACTCTTTAGTCTCATCAGGGTGAGCCAAGATGGGCTCTGAGGTGAATAGGGATTTTAAAGTCTCAAATGCTCCCTGGCATTCACTGGACCAGGGCAAGTGTATGCTTGGCTTGCTCGCCTCGGGTCCCCATCCCTTCGTTTTCAATAAGTCAGTGATGGGTAGGGTGACTTTCACAAAATCCTTGATGAAACAGCAATAAAAGTTGCAAAATCCAAGAAGGGATTTTAACTGTTTGTGTGTGCGAGGAGCCTTCCAGGAGATGACTGCCTCTATTTTCGCCAGGTCCATTTCCAAACCTCTAGGTAAAATACGGTAGCCTAAAAAGTCAATTTCCTGCTTGTGGAACTCACACTTGGAGAGCTTAGCATACAGTTGGTGTGTTTTTAAGGTGGACAGGATTTCTCTCACCAACTTAACATGAGAGGCTAAGTCTTGTGAACAAATAATGATATCATCAAGTTAACAAAGGGCCCCTTTGAATAAATGCTTGTGCAACACTTCGTTGATGAGGCTCATAAATACGTCTGGAGCTCCAGCCAAGCCAAAAGGCATTACAAGATATTCAAACTGTCCCAAAGGTGTATTAAAAGCCGTTTTGTATTCATCCCCCTCCTTAATGCGGACCCTGAAGTAGGCATCGCATAAATCTAATTTGGTGCCCTTTGCTGCCTCAGCCAACAAGTCTTTGATTAGTGGGAGGGGGTAGGCATTGGAGGTTGACACCGCATTCAGACCCTTATAGTCAGTACACAGCCTTAGACCCCCGTCTTTCTTTTTCCGGAAGAGGACAGGGGCAGTAAAAGGAGAGGTCGCAGGGTGGATAAAGCCTCTAGCCAAATTCTTATCCAAAAAGTTGTGGAGTTCATTCCGCTCAGCCGGCCCCATATACTTTCCCTTTAGGGAGTTTCTCCCCGGCAACAGTTCAATGGCACAGTCCGTAGCTCTATGTCATGCCTGCCCCTGATTCAGACACCATGCCTGACCTGGAGCCAGATGTGGAGGCAGACGGGCAGCCTCAGGAAGACTCGGCTCCTTTAATGGGGAATACTGAGAGTGACACAGAGTCAGTTCTCCAGGAGGAGCCACCTGATCAGGCTTTGCCCGGACAGAGCTCATCCCCGGCTGAATCCCCTCCACCTGTCAGCAGACTGCGTGCCAAATGCAGGCAGCTGTTAAAGGAACGACGGAGTTCAGCGCGTCTACGATACAGAGACCTGAGCCCAGAGTACTGACTGAATCTCAGCCACAGTTAATGAGCTCCTAAAGAGATAACGAGGCAGCTCAAAATATAAGAAGCTGCCGAACGCCAGATGCTTTGTGCTGGCAAAGATTCTCTGTTGTTGACAGGAATTTTGGCACCCTCCTGATCTCGTGAACTAATCTGGCATCTTGAACCTTGGAACCGTGTACCTGGACTTGGATTGGATTGTGGATTTGGACTTGGCATTTTGGACCTACGCTTGACTTCCCGGCTTCTGACTCCCAGCTCTTCTTTGTGACTACGGCTTTGCTTCGCCCTTCGGCTAATCTAAAGGTCATTTATGTGGCTTGACTCGGACTGTTTAGACTACGCTTGTCCCTGACCCCTTGCTTGCAAAGAACTACTGCCTGCACACAGGGCTATCGTGAAATCTGATTCCACCGAGAGGTCCTGTCGTGACAGATTGCCAGCACCCACATTCAGGCTTCATCATGACAGACCAAGCAGCGGGAGGGGCTGACCCACTCTCGGGCCTCATTCATCAAGTGCAGCAATTAACCCAGGCTGTGTTTGCATTGCAGCAGCAGACAGCCTCAAATTCTGCTGCGCTGGCTGTTGCCCCCACGCCTCCTACCCGTTGCCCTGTGAATCCTCCAGACCGTTTTGGTGGTAGCCTGGAAGAATTTCCTGCTTTCCTGGCCCAGTGTGAGCTCTACATGGAGTTACGTCATGCTGACTTTCCAACAGATAAAATGAAGGTCTGTTTTGTGTTGAGTCTTCTGAAAGGGCAAGCAGCCAAATGGGCCACACCTTTGCTGGTGGGGGCTTCACCCCTGCTCTCAAATTATTCAAACTTCAAGGCTCATTTCACAGCTGCTTATGCCGACCCAGTCAGAGCGGAAACAGCCAACCGCAAGATAAGGAGTCTTAAACAGACTAAAATTTCTGTGTCTCAGTACTCCACAGAGTTTCAGCTGATAGCCCAGAACCTGACCTGGAATGAAGCAGCCCTTATCGATCAGTACACCGAAGGACTCTCTGACGAAGTACTGGATGAGTTGGCCCGCAGTGACCGTCCAAACACACTGCAGGACCTGATCCTCCTGTGCCTACGAATTGATGGGCGATTACAAAGTCGCCATCAAAGCCGGAAAGTAAGCCACCCCCCATCTAAGACTCTCCAACCAACTCCTTCTCTGAGCCCTACTCCAACTTCCGCAGCAGGAGAACCCATGCAGCTGGGTGGCGCCCGTCCCCGATTGACTCCCGAAGAGAAGGCCGGACGGCACACCCACAATCTGTGCCTATACTGTGGCCAGGCCGGACACTTCTCCAGCAGCTGCCCCGCCAAGACGAGGCACCCCGTCGACCCAGCTGCCCCAGTAAAAGGGCAGCCCCAAGTCTAGCTGGATCCCCCGGCTTGGGGCCTCTCCTGGTGTCTTCCAGGTCTGCCACAACGCTGCCCGCTCCCTACCAGGCATTTGCTGACGTCTTTGATGAAAAGGAAGCGGATCAGCTACCCCCGCATCGGCCTTACGACTGTGCCATTGACTTGGTACCTGGCACCCCGCTACCTTCCGGCCGCCTCTATCCCATGGCGGAACCCGAACTTGCAGCACTCCAGGATTACCTGGAGAAGAATTTGGCCCACAGCTTCATCCGACCATCCACCTCACCACTGTCATCACCCGTGCTCTTTGTGAAGAAGAAGACGGGGGATCTGAGATTGTGCAATGACTACCGGGCGCTCAATAAAATTACAATTCGAGATCGCTACCCCCTTCCTCTGATTCCAGAACTTTTGGACCAACTGAAGGGGGCCCAGGTGTACACTAAGCTCGATCTTAGAGGCGCGTACAACTTAGTGCGCATAAAACCAGGCGATGAGTGGAAGACAGCATTCGACACCCGGTATGGCCAGTACGAACACCTGGTCATGCCCTTCGGCCTTACCAACACTCCTGCAGTCTTCCAAAGGTTCATGAACGATGTGTTCCGTGACCTACTGGACCGGTTCGTCATCATTTATTTAGATGACATCTTGGTTTATTCATCCTCCCTGCCGGAGCACCATGAACATGTGCGGCAGGTACTTCACCGACTACGCACCCATGGGCTCTACGCCAAGCTGGAAAAATGTGCCTTCCATCTTCAATCAGTGGAGTTCCTAGGGCACATTATCTCGCCCCAAGGGACCCAGATGGACCCGAAGAAGGTTGATGCCATTCTCAAGTGGCAAGCCCCCCAAAACCGGAAGGATGTTCAGCGCCTCCTCGGCTTCGCCAATTATTACCACCAGTTTGTTCCCGCCTATGCTGACCTTAACAAGCCGTTGACCTGTCTCCTCCTGCCAAAGGAATCTTTCCAGTGGTCTCCAGAAGCGGAACAGGCCTTTGCTACCCTCAAGCAACGCTTCGCCTCCGGTCCCCTCCTGCGTTATCCCGACCCCCGCCTGCCATTTGTCGTGGAAGCTGACGCCTCCAGTGTTGCCATTGGGGCCGTTCTATCTCAGCGGGATGACCCCACCCAGCCTCTGCAGCCATGTGCGTACTACTCCTGGCAGCTCTCTCCCACTGAACGTAACTACACCATCTGGGAAAGAGAACTGCTCGCCATCAAGACAGCCTTCGAAGTCTGGCGGCACCACCTCGAGGGTGCCCGTCATCCCGTCCAGGTACTAACTGACCACTGGAACCTCAAGCACCTCCAGACGACCCGTCGGCTCAACCAGCGCCAGATCCGTTGGTCCTTGTTTTTCTCCCGGTTCGATTTCAAGGTGTCCTACATCCCACACACTCAGAACCAGAAGGCAGACGCCTTATCCTGAAGACCGGACTATGCTGCTGCAGCCCCTGATGATGCCCCAAAGACCAGCATCTTGCCGCCTACGGTCTTTGCCGCCACCTCTGATGTGCCCTCATTTGCGGATGAAATCCGAGCCAGTCAGGCTGCAGACCCCTGGGCTCAAAAACACCTCCAGGAGTTGCAGCAAGGGGCTTCTGGAAATTTGAATACCCGGGATGGTCTCTTGTACCACCGAGACCAACTCTACGTCCCACCAGGGCCCCTGAGAGCACACGTTCTCCACCTGCATCACGATGCCCTGCCAGCTGGGCACTTTGGACAATATAAAACAGCCCACGTACTAACCCGCAAGTTTTGGTGGCCTCGTATTCGAGCCGATGTCAACCTGTATGTGACCTCCTGCGAAGTCTGTCGCCATGCCAAGAACGTACCAGCCAAACCCTTGGGCCTCCTGCAACCGCTCCCTGTCCCCTCTGGTCCTTGGGAGTTCATATCCATGGACTTCATCGTGGACCTGCCCCGATCGCAAGGCCACACATGCACCTTGGTGGTAGTGGACTTGTTCTCTAAGATGGCCCACTTCGTACCTTGCCCCAAGATCCCCACTGGACCAGACACTGCTCAGCTCTACCTGCAACACATATTCAGAATCCATGGACTACCCAAAGAGATAGTATCCGATCACGGCCCACAATTTGCCTCGCAGTTCTGGCAGGCACTGCACCACGGATTAGGGACCAAGGTCCACTTGTCATCCGCTTACCATCCCCAGACCGATGGGCAGACCGAGAGGACCAACGCCACCCTCGAGCAATATCTCCGCTGCTACACGTCCTATCAACAGGACAACTGGGTGTCATTACTCCCACTGGCAGAATTCGCCTACAACAATGCGATCCATAATGCCACCCAGACTACACCCTTTGCCGCCAACTACGGGTACCACCCACGGTTCTTTCCCCCTGTTGGTCCTGCGTCCGAGGTCCCAGCTGCTGATGACTGCATCCAGGAGCTCCATGCCCTCCACGCCTTGCTCCAGGCTCAGCTTCGGCGTGCTAAGGACGCATACAAGCAAGCCGCAGATCGCCACCGTCAAGAAGGGCCTCCTGTTCACATCGGCGATCTTGTATGGCTCTCCACCCGGTACCTCCGGACTCCTGGCCGTTCCGCCAAACTGACAGACCGGTTCATCGGCCCCTATCCGGTGGAAACCCAGATTAACCCCGTGGCATTCCGTCTCTGCCTTCCTGCCCACCTCCGCATTCACCCCGTATTTCATCAGTCCCTCCTCCAACCAGCGGCTCCTCGAGATCCCAACCGAGACGCACCATCAGCACCACCACCACCAGTCCTGGTGGATGAAGAGGAGGAGTACGAGGTACAACAAATCTTGGACTCTCGATTGCATCGGGGCCAGTTGCAGTACCTGGTGGACTGGAAGGGCTACACCCCAGAGGACCGCTCGTGGGAACCGTCCGTCCATGTCCACGCCCCCGACCTCGTCCAGCAGTTCCATACCGCCTACCCCGACAAACCAGGGGTTTTGGGTGAGGGGGGGCCTGTGGGGGGATAGTGTCATGCCTGCCCCTGATTCAGACACCATGCCTGACCTGGAGCCAGATGTGGAGGCAGACGGGCAGCCTCAGGAAGACTCGGCTCCTTTAATGGGGAATACTGAGAGTGACACAGAGTCAGTTCTCCAGGAGGAGCCACCTGATCAGGCTTTGCCCGGACAGAGCTCATCCCCAGCTGAATCCCCTCCACCTGTCAGCAGACTGCGTGCCAAATGCAGGCAGCTGTTAAAGGAACGACGGAGTTCAGCGCGTCTACGATACAGAGACCTGAGCCCAGAGTACTGACTGAATCTCAGCCACAGTTAATGAGCTCCTAAAGAGATAACGAGGCAGCTCAAAATATAAGAAGCTCCCGAACGCCGGATGCTTTGTGCTGGCAAAGATTCTCTGTTGTTGACAGGAATTTTGGCACCCTCCTGATCTCGTGAACTAATCTGGCATCTTGAACCTTGGAACCGTGTACCTGGACTTGGATTGGATTGTGGATTTGGACTTGGCATTTTGGACCTACGCTTGACTTCCCGGCTTCTGACTCCCAGCTCTTCTTTGTGACTACGGCTTTGCTTCGCCCTTCGGCTAATCTAAAGGTCATTTATGTGGCTTGACTCAGACTGTTTAGACTACGCTTGTCCCTGACCCCTTGCTTGCAAAGAACTACTGCCTGCACACAGGGCTATTGTGAAATCTGATTCCACCGAGAGGTCCTGTCATGACACTCTATGGGGAGGGCAGTTCATCTGCTTCAGTCTCACTAAACACCTTTGCCAGATCACGATACACATGGGGTATTTTTGCCAAGTCGTTCTGGACCAGGCACACCTTAGGAGGTGCTGGGGGTTCTGTGCCCCACTGGTCCTCCCACTTATGTTGTTTACATTTGGGGTCGACCCAGGAGATTTTCCCCTCACTCCACTTGATGTACAGGTCATGCACCCCCAGCCAAGGGCTGCCTAGAACCATGGGAAACTGAGCATGAGGGGTGATTACAAATGCCTACTTCTCCCAGTGGTCTCCCGACCCCACTATTAGAGTTTCTGTCTTGGCCATACATGGCTCCTTCATTTTGGAGCCATCCATCTGTGTGAAATGCAAAGGCTCCCCCAAGGGAACTACATTTGGCCCCAACCCTTCCACTACTAGTGGGCTAATTAAGTCTTGTGCACATCCAGAGTCTATTAGAGCTTGCACCCAAACATGAGTACCCCTTCCAGGAGCTATTACAGTCACAATCATATAAAGTAGGGGTCCAGGTGTGCTCACCAGTGGTGGCGCGGCTGGCGAGGGGACCTGCAGCTGTGCGCCTCCTACTGCAGGTCCTTGAAGTTTCCCGACAGCTTCTCGACCACCGTTTCCAAGGCATGGGTCTCAGGAGTTGCCCCTTCCAGCTGTAATGCCCAGGGGTTTGTAGGTGCCTTTTGTGGGTTTTGGGGTCCTCGCAGGTGCAGCCGTGATAGCTCGTGGGGCTTTGGGGGTGGCCATGGGGCAGTTTGAGGCATAGTGCCTCCCTTCTCCACATCTCATGCAGAGCCCTTGCTTCATCCATGCATCCCGCAGCTGTTGCACCGTCGCCAAGTTTAAATTTGGTGGGACCTGTTGGTGTGGAGTGGGAGGCATGGGGGCCCAGCTTGATCAACGTAAAATGCTCCTCCACATCTGCTGCCACCCGCATCCAAGCAGCCAGGGATCCTGGCCGGTCTTTCGTAACACAGTCTCGTAAATCTCCGCATTGAGGCCCCCATCAACAAGTAGATCTTCAGACCACCCATGCACTTTCGCAGCCGCTCTCCGGAATTGGGCAGTATATTCTCTTACAGAGTTACAACCCTGCACCAACTTGTGCAGCTGGTTCCGGGCCTTCTCCTCCCCGAAAGGATTTTCATAATGCTGCCTCAATGCCCACATAAAGTCATTTACCGACCGTAGTTCTGGGCCCGGAGGGTTGTGTAAACTTACATACCAGTCACTAGCAGTGTCCCATAACTTGGAGCCGATGTAGCCTACTCTCTCATGCTCCGTGGGGTAAAGGTGTCCCCATGAGACCAGGAACCGCTCGATCTCGATGAGGAAAAACCGTAGGTGGTCAGGGTTCCCGTCAATCCGCTGGCAATTGGGGATCTGCTGGCAATTGCCGGTCATCACTAACACTCTGTGAGAACTTTGTAAGATCCAATAAGCCAGACCTTATGTTGAATAAAGTCCTTTTATTTCTTTTTTTTATTAATAATTTTCCTTTTATATCAACATAACAATCAATAAGTTATAGTACAGTTTACACTTAAAACATAATACAATTGTTTTATCTTTTACATTATAAACATCTCACTAAATTAACAATATATCGTATTTAAAGCTTTATTTCACAGATATATCATTTTCTGATATGCCAGGTTTGCTGGAAGTATTTTTTTCTTGGTTAACTAAGTTATAATTGTGAACCATACAGTAACAACTTTCTTTTGATATAACATTGGAGGACTATCGCTAGTTAAGTCCTTTTATTTCTTAATGGTCTACTCAGTAAGCCCTTTCAGTGTTCGTGATGACAGTTACAGGGCAGAGGGTAAGTTATATTACATTCAGACACCAGAACAAGAACCTGGCACCAATCAGGTGAGTTGCAAAAAGGCGCAAAAATACTAGCCATTGTTTTCCCTCCGAAAAGGTGCCTAACAGAGTCAGCTCAGACTTGGCAACCTTTCCCCATCTCCCACAAAACTTCCCCGCTGATTCCCACACCCCCACCACCTGGAGTCAGTACCGTTAGAAAAACACTTCAAGGTTACAAGCAGAGGAACAGATACAGGCATGAGAACAAACTGTGGGGGGAGGGGAAGGAGTGAGAGAGCTTTCAGTGACATGGAGAGCAGCAGGCACCCAACTCCTGCCCAGGAAAAATATCAGGAACTTGACACCCGTTCTTTTCTCCCCACTTCCCTTGTGCTTCATTTTGCCAGTCTGTCCTCAGCCTGTCTGTGTGTATGCGTTGGTATTCTTTAAGGGGCACGTGCACATTGATAAGACCCTACTAAATTGCACTGTGTTAGACTCCGGTCAAGTTACTCTCAACAACTCTCTCTTTGGCAGTGATGTTTTATTGATAAGTATGCATGATCCAGAACATCACTGTGTTAAAACTGAAGCATTTTGGGCATATACTTCATATAGGTAAAACAGGTAAAAGCCCCCTCCCCACTCATACGTCACACACAGATCAAGCATTGTCATCCCAGCCAGGGAGTGAAGATGCATAGTTGGGCTGTCTCCAGACCTGGCTGGCACCAGTGCTACTTCAAGGACAACCTTCTGTGAGAACACAAAAAGGAGGCATGCTTAAAAAGGAAAGTTATGGCTGCAGAGCAAAAGGTCTCATTTATTCACACTCATTCACACACACCTCTCCCCAGGAATTCCCTCCCCCCTAAATCATGGCAAGCTGAAGTGAGCTAAGCAAATGAGGTTTGACACATTGTTAATGGTGGCAAGAAGGGGGTACTGGAGGGCATCTTTCGCACCTCCTTCCAAAATGGAAACTTGCTTTTTTGTGTGAGTATACCAGGTTCCCTCCATTGAAACGCATGGAGATTCTTGCACATATATGTGTGAGATTATGCCAATAGATGTAGTCCACAACAGGTCTTCTTAAACAGAAAGTCCTTTAATTGCAGAAAAGATCTGGTTGGTCAAATACACTTCTTCTGTTAGTAATGCCCAAGCATAGTAATACAACTACAATTATACCTGATATGAAATAAGCCCCCCCTCTACTCCCACCAATCAGTTGGGAGAATTATTGGCACCCAAATATACTGGCCCACTGTTCCCAAGGAAAGCACGGCAAAGTAGGTTCCCAAGCTAAGACATTGTCAGGATCTGTGGGGCAGATGTTCCCAAGGGTAAAATCAAGCAAAGGAGCAATTTGCACCTGTGAATAAAATAACATGTAGCAGAAGGATTCCAGCTCAAGGCCGTGAGCTAACGAAGAGCGAAAGAGAGATAAGAGCAAAGAAAAGGTAATAAGCAGCAAGCATGTGCAGAGCGAGCAAGAAGCGCATTCCTGCGGTGGGAGTCACTCTACCAATGCTATCTCCTGTCCAGGACCTAGAAGAGCACTCAAAACAAATGTAATGTTAAGTGACCATCAAGAAAGGCAATAGGAATCATTGGCAATCATTGGCAGTGGTAAATGACATTCTTGCAACAAACCATTGGCAGGGTTACCTGACAGGACTGCAACAGAACCATTGGCAGTGCTAACTGACAATATGTGGTTTATGTGAGCTTCACAGAGTGGCTAGAACTCCAGATCAGCTTATTTACAAATTCTGTCCTGTATTTTTGATAACTACTAAAAAACACAAATTAGCTAATAAGGAGACAGAACATTTAGAAAATACTCTATGCAGATTCACCTGAGAGAAGCAGTATGAGTACAGAAACACTTGCCTTATGGATGAGATTATCTGTTAATTAAAAAGTCAACCAATATGAATTAAGGATGCAGATTAATTAGGTAGTGCACCAAGAAATCTAATTTACCCAGTAATTTACTTTTTAATCCAAACTGAGCAGATTTTGTCAGGATTTCTTGAACGCTTTTATGAACTAAGTCACATTTAATTATCTTCTGGTGTAATGACCCAGATCTCTCTGATTTCCTTGTTATAATTTATTTTATGTATAAACAGGTTAATGTCTTTACATTTCGGAGTTAGAGAATCAGCACTACTTGAACTGGTACTTTCTTGTAGTAGTACTTCTAAAGGGTTACAGTTGTGAGATGGATATTTAGAGTTCCTCATATTTCTGAGATTCTAGGAAATTTTTTTAAAAACTGATCATTTGAATTACCCATTTTAGTTATGTGGAACCAGGGCTTTTTTTTTCTGGGGGAATGCACTGGAACAGGAAAAATTCTTTTAAAAATGTTTAAAAGCAGGGGTCATTTTGTAGAAAAAGAGGTGCAGGAGCTCATTAGCATAAGTCATTAGCATAACTTATTTGCATATGCTGCACTACCTGACATCACTGGAAGTATGTCAGAAGGCAAGAAGGGAGGGAAGGAGGGAGGGGGAGAGAGAGAGAGAGAGAGAGAGAGAGGAAGGAAGGAAGGAAGGAAGGAAAGAAGGAAGGAAGGAAGGAAGGAAGGAAGGAAGGAAGGAAGGAAGGAAGGAAGGAAGGAAGAAAGAAAGAAAGAAAGAAAGAAAGAAAGAAAGAAAGAGCTGGCAGAGAGGGGACAGCTACTAATCCAAGCCTTGGAAATATCACTATTCTGGGAGGATAGCTTCAGTGGTGGCTGAAGCCTTCAGAAGGCTGGTCAGAGGAACAAGGATCTTTCCAGAGAACAGGGTCATTTTGCTGCAGCCATGACACAAGCAGGCATTCCCCCGTGTGTGTGTGGGGGGGGGGGGGGCTGGCACCAACTCCCGGAGCTATGCTCTCCCGAGCTCCTGCTCGAAATGACCCCTGTTTAAAAGTTAATGAGTTTTTAGTATACAGACTGAAAACTTCATTTCATTCTTGAGAGTTCCAGCACCTCTTTAAAAGGGGGGGGGGAGCCCTGTGTGGAACAGAGCTGTAAGAGGCTGACAGTCTTTCTTAATTGGTCTGTTCCTATAAAATGCCTTGTTGAGAACAAAGCTGTGGGAACATGGGATTATTGGCATCTTTTAATTTTTAGAGTAGACAACTGAATTTTTTGATCCCATGTTGCCAAAACATGGATATGCAATGCTAAAGCTGATATGTGTGCTACGCTTGTTGTACCTTTGTCTTAAATTAAGGGACGAGCATATTTCTCCTGTTCCATATCTTTGTTACACCACAAGTTCATTCTGCATTGTTCATATAACTAGGAGTATGATAATAAGAGTATCATACTCTAATAGAACATGCAGATGCTTATATGATAAAACTGGAATCATCGAACATATGATTATGGAGTGCCCTATATTCAATGAGTTGAGGGCTAATTTAGCCACCCCTTTACTTAAAGATACAGAACTGCTAAATATGTGAGCCCAGGTGTCATGGCTACTATCGGATACAAATGATCGTGTCATCCTCTCAGTGGCAAAATTCATAGGTGCAACAATCAAATATAAGAAATAATAGTGAGTAAGGTCTTTAAAAATATTTTTATTGGTTCTAATTTCTGCTTAAGGTGATAGCCGTATGAGCAGTTTAACTACTACTACTACCACCACCACCACCGCTAGAATTTATAAAATTAATTCTGGAGTTGGATCATGCGCCATTTGCCAGAGTTCTTGGGTTATTTGTATTCTCTCCCCTATCATACAGATGCATGCATGCATGTTGACACAACATGGCAATAAAAGACTCCATGTGATCTACATATGATCTTTTACTGTCATGTTTCTTTATTGGTTATTAAAAAGTTATTAAAGACCTGTCTCTCTATCGTGAAGATGCTAATGTTCACAGGTGCTGCTGCACATTGGTAAAACACCATACACAGCCTGATACAATTGCATCAACAATGCTATTTTGTGGGGCTTTATCAATGTGTATATGCATATTGGTAGCATAAAGGGGGAGGGAGGCAGGGAAGGACGTGCAAATGAATAGAAGGTTCCGAAAGCTGTGGTAAAGAGTGCACACCATATGCTTTGAATACATTTCAAATATGCAATGATGGTGGATTCTTAATGCCTCAGTTGGAACCAAGAATAAGTAATTGTGGACTCAAAGTAATGGAGAAATTTTAACTGGGAGCAACATGGAAGCAAAGTGTTGCACTAAAATGTGAAAAACTTGCATCAGGTCTTGAAGGATTGTGATATTTGGAGATGAGAATCACAATACTTGAAAAATCTGATACATTTAAGATTATTTTTACTTGCTCCTTATTTCCTGCCATTAACAACTAGTAGTTTTTGTAGTATCCTCTGAGGCGTGGTAGGTGGGGGTAGACTAATCTTGATAGCCCACCCTTCAGTCCTGCCCAATAGCTAGTGTACAGGAGACACAGGTAGCTTCAATAATAGAACCCTTTATATCTTCCAACTGGGAGACAACATGTACAGATGGAGAATACCAAGACACACACTGGAAGACTAAAACTAACACACACAGAACAAGACCTAAGTGAGGCCCTTTCCTCTACCTTTTAACAAGAACAGAGGTTCATCTACTGGTTTTACTTATTCAATAGCAATGACAGTGAAGCTCCAGGGTCTTGGGTAGACAGCTGCCTTGAATATTACTGGAAAAGTAGGGAAAACATGTCTTAAACAAAAAGGTCTTTCCCAACGTCTGCTACCTGAGAAGGAGAACACCAAGGCACACACTGGAAAGACTGCTATCTACACCCACACAGAACAAAACCTAAGTGAGTCCCCTCACATACAGGCCCTGAGGAGAGAAACAGAAAACAAAAAAGCAGCTATTGATCTCTCACACATGCATGCATGCACAGACACATCACAGCTACCACTGTTGTCTCTGCAGTCTTGTTGCCCAAAACTCAGAATCCAAAGGTTTGTTTTTTAAAAATTAAACCCATCCTAATGTAAGCATCATCTTGAGTATATAAAGTTGGGTGGATTTTGTAATTAATTGCAAGCACACAGTGATCTGAGCATAAACAGAAAGAAGCCCTGGTTAAAATGTGAGGGGTGGGCTGACTTCACTATTGTGTATTGCATTCCTTTAATGACAACAAAAAAACTTCACTGTGTAGTTACATGTGTGAAGTTTACAAAGTAGGAGTGCATTTTCAGAACCTCTTAATAGCTAAGGCATCACTAATGCATGTTAGGTGATCCTCAGTATGCTCTGAGTGCATAAAATGTGTTGAAGTCTGACTGCTCTAACATTCTTAAGAATTCCACCTCAACCATCAAGTGACAGACAGTGAGCAAATATTCCTTGTTGTTTTAATTCCTTTACACTTTTTTATTGGTTTTGGTTCTAGGCTTTTCAGCATCAGTTTTGTGCACTCATTCCTATTGTGTACACCTGTATAATTTATACATCACATATGAAGCATTTATATGTACAATGTATGTTATTTATACAAATGAGGTTTTATTCTATTGCTCTGCTACATTAGGAGTGGTGTGTTCCATTTGTGGAAGGTGTATTATGCAGGCAGAAGAGCTTCTTGCGTTAGCAGGAGTCTTCTTGATGTATGCCGGAGGTGTCAAACTCATTTGTTACATGGGCCAGATCTAACATAAATGTTATTTTGTCGGCCAGGCCATGCATACCATAAAACATAACAAGAGGTACTGGAGATATAAATTTTATAAAGGTGGTTTCAGATGCTGAATGGCAGTAGCAGGCTTGATGGGATTAGGTGTGATATACAAAGGAGTAGTGGGTGTGGAGATACCAGCATTGGTAATGAGACAGGAAACGTAGGTCTCAGTTCAGTCCAGGAGGATGCAATGAATAAATGGACATAAGTGTGACATCAGAAACCACAGTGTTCAAAAACCAGTGCAGGACATTTAAACTTCCAGGACACTGCTGGCCTAAAAGTAGCAGTTCTCTTACAAAGGAATTTCAAAGAGAGATTAGAAAGAGAGACTGCTGAATTGCAACTGATACTCAATGCATTCTCCAGGGCTATCTCATTCGTGTCTCATTAACAATGCCTGCATTTGTCATTTGGCATCTGAAATCACTCCACTCTCCAAGATGTAAGGACTAATGGATTCACATTCTAACTGTATCTGAAGAAGTGAGCAGTGACTCATGAAAGCTCATACCCTGCCACAAATTTTGTTAGGTGCTACTGGGTTCTTGCTCCTTTCAACTAATAAAGCTTGCAAGCTGTACTGTTAGGTTTCTTTTTCTTCCATCTGTTTAAACTGTTTAAACTCCAAGTGAAATAATGTGTTGATTTCAGACTGGGCTAAATCCACTCAAGTGCTATTGATGAGAACAAAAGGAGAGTGAGGAAAGGCAGCCAAAGAGGTGGGAGGAGAGAAAGGGAGATGTGTTGAACTGGAACATATGGAATTATAAATGTATTTTTAAATACTTAGCTATCTACTTCCATTATTAAACAATGGGATTCAATGGAATAAACATAGAAGCCAATCTAAGTGTTCTAATTCCTAATCAGGGTGTTTTCGAAAGAAAATCCCAGATAGGCACAGAGAAAACTAATCTTTTAAAGAAAACCCTTTTCAAAATAAGCCAAAATAATTTCCTTTAAATTCTCCTTTCCTCTTATCCCAACATGCCCTTTCCTTTTAACAAACATACATGTATGCATGAGTGTATGTGTGTATGTGTGTGTATGTGTGAGAGAGAGAGAGATAAAGTCTCAAAGAAAACAGCAGAGCAGTGTGTTTGTCAGAAGAATCCATCTACCTTGAAAGGACGCAGACTTGGAAGGAAGCAGGAAGCAACAGATGGAGCTATGCAAAAGCAAGCTGCAATGCAGCAGCAGCCTTGAAGAAGGAAGCAGGAGGGACCCAGTTGCTTGTGGGCTGGATACAAGCCCTGCAGGGGCTGGATCCGGCCTGTGGACTGTATGTTTGACACTCCTGTTGGTTTATTGACTAAAAATAACTTAGAACAATTAACAGACTAAACTGGAAAAATTCAGTGCAAGAGGAGAGAAAATAGTGCAAAAATAAAGAATATGAATGTCAATTAGCTCTGGAGAGAAGCAAAATGTGGATGTCAAAAGATCAGGATTAATGGCACTGGCACAAATGGGCCAGTGGACTATTATGTACCTCTTGGAATATGCAAGGTCTATAGTGCAGCCTTATGAAGAAGATCTGAAGATCATCCTACAGGGAGACAGCTGAAAGATTTGTAGTTAGCATAACTAGACTAGGGACCTCACTTTTTCAAGTTGTGTCCTTCCTGTCTCCTGATTGGCTCTTCTGGAGACTTCCTGCTTCTGTAGGGTTGCCAAGTCTTATGTTTTCTGTAGCAGAGGGGGAGTCCTTCCCAGCCCGGAAGTCTTCTGGTGTGCGCCAGAACCCAGAAGTTATGTCATCGCATCAGGCACCTTGGGGCGGGACCTCTGTAATTCAAGGGGAAACCACAGAGTTTCCCCTCAAATTATAGAGTGCCCCCCCAAACATGCCCGACGCGATGACATCACCTCCGGGTAAGATTATCAGAGTTTTTACTCCATGGGTGTTACGTTGATTTGAAATAACTAGGAATGCTTCTGAAATTCTCCTTATTTTGGAGTTCACAATTTCCTGGTCTAGTTTCTGAAGGGAAGCAAATTTAGTAGTAATCCTTTATCATTCTGTTTTCTCTATTTCTAAATTTTATGCAGAATATTGTCCATGTGTGCAGTTTGCTTGTAGCTGTGTTTATTTAAAACTATTTTGTAGCATTCTGAGCAATTTAATACAGTATCATCAAATTTTATTTATTAAAACATTTAAACCCTGCTTTCCCCCATTTCCTCCAGTTTATAATAATTAAAAACATTTCCAGTTAAAAACATTTCCAGTTAGAAACTTTGATGGAGCAAATTAGATTAAATAAAGAAATAAGTGGCCTGAAATGTAAAGGAAATGAATTTGAAGTAAGAACATTTGCGGATGATTTGTTATTTATAATGGAAAATCCCACAGTTTCAATTATAAAATTATTAGAAACTATTCAATCATATGGTGAAGTAGCTGGGCTTAAAATTAACTTTAAGAAAACAAAATTACTTTTCAAAAATTGCACTGATAAAATAAGAAAGGACATCCAAGAAAAAACCAAAATAGAGACCGTAAATAAGATTAGATACTTAGGCATCTATATTACTAATAGAAATAGCGCACTTATAAGAAAATAATTATCTAAAACTTTTAGATGAAATTAAGAAGGATTTGGAGAGATGGAAAGATCTAAGATTATCATTGTTGGGCAAAATTGCTACAATAAAAATGAATATTTTGCTGAGGTTTCTGTTTTTAGCGCAAAATATTCCTATTCTTAAAAAGAAAACATTTTTTACAGAACTAGATAAGTGTGTTAGGAAATTTGTGTGGCATCCCAAAACTCCAAGAATAAAATGGAAATTAATGCAAGATACTAAAGATAGAGGGTTTTTTGATATACCTAACTGGGACATATATTACCAGGCAGCCACTTTGACTTGGATTAAAGATTGGATAAGTTTAGAGGATACTAGATGTTTGGCTTTGGAAGGTCATGACCTTTTTATGGGATGGCACACATATGTTTGGTATGGAAAAGATAAAACCCATATGAATTTCCATAACCACGTGTTAAGAGGTGCTTTGGTTAAAATTTGGCAGGAAGTTAAAGCTACACACTACCACAAAATTCCATTATGGGTATCACCTCTGGAGGCATTTATTAAACCATCATTAGTAAGAACTCTTAACAAAGCAAACTATGAAGTTCTGTGGCATAATAATAATGAGTTGAGACCAGAGGAAAGTTTAAGAGCTAAATATAATATTAAGCTATCATGGTGGGGAAAAAATCAACTGCTAACCAGATATTGCATAGATAGAAAAATTGGATTTTACGATTATAAAAATGAGTTTGATAAACTTTGGTTATTGACTAATAAGAAAATTATAAAAAAGCTATATAAATATCTACTGGCAGAAGAGATGTATGATTAGACGATCAAGAGAACCATGATTGCATGGAAGCAAGATTTTGGCTACTCCTTAGAAACAGATGAATGGAGTAAAATATGGAAAACGGTAAAGCTAATGCATACTATACTGTTTAAGGAAAATGTATATAAGATGTTTTATCGATGGCATTGGGACCCAGGGAGATTAGCAAGATGTTACGTAGGCACGTCAAATCTCTGTTGGAAGTGTGGTAGAAATGTGGGATCATATTATCATATGTGGTGGCAGTGTAAGAAAACACATTCTTTTTGGTGTCTTGTTCAAAATTTAATTATGGAATTAACAGGAGTTAATTTATCCTTAGTTCCTGAATCCTTTTTATTAAATTTGTTACCAGAAGGATTAGATAGAGGTGAAATGACTTTAATTATATATATTTTGACCACGGCCAGAATTTGTTGGGCAAAGTTATGGAAGTCGGACAAAATACCCCAACTAAATGACTTAATATATAAACTACTGGATCTGGCAGAAATGGACAATTAAGGAGAAAGGACAATTAAGGACAATTAAGTCACACAATTAAGGAGAAAGATAAAACTTTATTTTGGGAAATATGGTCAGTATTTTATAAATGGATAGATTGTTTATAAGTGACTCAACTGTATAGAATATTGGATTGTTGTGTTAAACAGTAAAAAACTAATAACTAAATGATTTAATAATAACAACAACAAAAGCCAAAATAGAATAAGAAACCCCACATTTCTTCCTCCCTCCCCCTCAAAAGCACTGGGAAACAAGCAAGCCTTGCAGCTCCTCTCCAGGGAGCCCCTTCCACAGAGCAGGAGCCACAATGGAAAAGACCTGGGCTCTGGTCTATGTCAGATGAGCCACCCTGAGTGGTGGGATAGCTACCAAATGGCTTCCTGGAGACCACAGCTGGTCACAGAGACATATGGAAGACAGTTTTTCAAATATGTAGGTCCCAGGTCATGAAAGGATTTAAAGGTTATAGTCTGGGGGACCGTGAATTGAACTCGGAAGCAGACTGGCAGCAAATGTAGCTGTTTCAAAATGGACATTGCCCATTTTGAAACAGCTACATTGCTGCCAGTGGGTTTAGGAATGGTGCCAGCAAGGACAACTTCTTGACCCAGTTGAGTTGGGGTGTCTTTGGCAGAAGGAAACACAGACAGACACGCGTTTTTTCATGACATAGTTTCATGGCATAGTTCAGTGTAAGGGACAGAAAATTAAGTTTCACAAGTTTTGTTCGTGCACAGTAGAAGTAAGTTGATGAAATCTGATGGTGTCCCTAATAGGAATCAGTCATCCCATACTGTGTAAAACATTTGGCAGATCTGGGGAACTGGAATATAGAACTCTACTCACTTGTATTTGTGGACCTGTATGTCAGGATCCCTGATCCTAACAATATATTATTTATGCATTGTGTAGTATGTTTGTGCAGATGTCACTCAACTCCCTTGCTGTCTCTATCCAAGCTGTCTCAGGTTTCCTCCCTACTCATTATTGCCTGGAAATATATTGCTTTGTGAAGGTCTGGTCAATGTAACACTTTCATCCGGGAGAATGGCGACCTCGAGCGCTGACACGTCACCTGAAACCAAATGGCCTCTTCCCCTTTGCATTCCTCCGCTCCCCCGCCCTCCGAGACATGGCACCTTCTTATCGCTGTGAGAAGTCCTTGAGACAGCCTTTGTTATGGATATACGGGCACATCTGTGGTGCCTAATTCAAGAGGGGAAAATTTATAACTTTAACACCTCACCTTTCCTGTGGGAAGTAAAACGGCTGAAAGATCTTTAACCGCGCTTTTTTCCTTTTATGTGATTGGTTGATTATCGGGGTTTCAAACTGTACTGGAGGGTATATTAACCCTGACTGTTTTGTATACGGTATCTCTAACAAACATTCGAGAACCTGTCATGCAGCATTAAAAGAAATAAAGAACTCTGTTTCATCAACAAAGGTCTGATCTTTGACTGCTTAGGGCAGAAGCCTCACACTGTATGGCTCAGTGTCACAGATGAGCTAGGTAGTTAATGCTTCCTTAACAGAGAAAGTGATAGCCCCAGCCTTGAAAAAGGCTGTGGTACACCCACTTCTAAAGAAGCCTATCCTGGACCCAAGCTATCTCCGTAATTATTGACTTGTCTCAAATGTTCCATTGTTGAGCAAAGTGAAAGAATGGGTGGTGGCTGGATAACTCCAAGTTTTTCAGGATGAGACAGATTGTTTCGATCCTTTCCAGTCTGGGTTTAGACCTGGTTATGAGACTAAAATTTGTACCAGGAGATGGACAGAGGGAGTACAGCTCTGTTTATTCCGGTGTTATCATTCTGGACCACTGTGAGAATGTCCCAATAGATATAGTCCACAACAGGTCTCCTTAAGCAGTAAGTCCTTTATTTGTAGAAAAGATCATTGTAGTCAAACACTTTTTCTGTTAGTAATGCTGTGCTTAGGGATTACATGTATTGATATACTGGATATGAAATATGGCTTAGGAGTTGTCTACCAATTACTAGACAGGATTTTAGGTGCTCAAATATACTAGCCTGCAGTTCCCATAGAAAACGCGGGAACAGGGGTTCTCAGAAAATAATGATGTTGAACATTTCTAAAAGCTAAGTTCCCAAGACAGAAAGAAAAGGAATACATAACACCGGTGAGTTTGGTTCACACAAAACGAGGAGGCAATCCTGTTCAAGGACACGAGAGATAACACCAGGGAAGCAAGTAATTGAGTCAGGGCATGCGTGAGCAAGCGAGGCTAGCAAGCAAAGCAGGCAAGCGAGCAGAGCGCACATTCCAGAGGAGGGAGTCATGGCCCCGTTGCGAACTCCCGGGTGGGACCTCTCACCAAAATTTGTGAAAACATATGTAAGCCTGTGACCCTTTGAGAGACCATGTAAATACACTTTGTAGCAGTCATACAGTGAAAAGAATTCATGGCAGTTATTGAAAAAAATTCATGGCAGTTAACTGACATTCTGCCCTCCTGATAACAAACTCCCCCCCCCGAGGTTTTAAGGGATACAATTTATGAAAGGCATGAATTTTATCAGGGGCATGAACATGTGATTCTTCCACCACTCATTCATTTTCCTCAGGACCAAAATGCAACCATTTTATAAGATAGAACAAACGACCCCGTTTCATCTTAGAGTCTAAGATGTGATCAGTTTCATAGTGAGGCTGATCATCCTTCATTAGAGGAGGAGGAGAGGAAGAGGAGGGTCTCCATTCGTTTGGTCCAGAATCCTTCTTCAACAATCGTTTGAGGTGCCATGGTAGGGGGGACCTGCTGCATAGCACCATTCAGAGCAGGTCCTGGTTGTTTCCCTGCGGCTGGACCTCAGCCTCTGCCTCTGAGTTCTTTGGGAACTTGGCATCCACAAGTTGAAGCACAGGCGGCTTGAGAGTGGGCGACTTTTTTGTGGTGGATGAGGGGTTGCAGGGCTCCCCATTTGGGAGAGGCGGAAGGGCACGCCAACACGAAATGCTCTGCTTCCCCACATTGGTTACACAATCCCATCTTCATTCGTAGCTCTCGGAGGTCGTGCGCCGCTGGCTTGGTCTTTGCCTTGGCTGGGGTAGACACGGGAGCTGAACTTTTAGGGGTGCTTTTTTGATACCTCATGCAGATTAGAGCAAAACGTGTCTCCGCATCCTCCACCAACTGGATCCACCCATTGAGGGTGGTGGGGTTAACATTCCTTAGAACAGTCTCATATAGCTCTGCATTCAGACCCCGACGGTACTGCTCCACAAATACCACTTCAGGCCACCCCCGGATCTTTGCCTCTAACCGCTTAAACGCAGCAGTATACTCGCGCACCGATGCCTTCCCCTGTGAGAGATTGCGTACCTGGGTCTGGGCTTTCTCCTCACTCATCCGATCCTCATACTGCTGGTGGAGCACCCACATAAACTCCTCCACACTGTCAAGCTCTGGGCCAGGAGGGTTGTGAAGATTCATGTACCAGTCGGCCGCTTCCTCGCGGAGTCTGGACCTGAGGTATCCCACTCGGTCTCCGTACTCCACGCAGCTGTGCCCCTGCCCCTCCGGCCACCCCAGCTAGCTGGTCTCGGAGTACCTGGGCCACCACATTCGGCAGGTCCATCATTAACACCATCATCTCCCGCTGGAGCCACCGCTGGATCGTGTCGAACCAACGATCCATCTGCATCCACATCTCCGCTGCCTGGGAAGCCTCCGCGGCACCCCGCTCTGCACCTCGAACAATCAATGACCTGGTTCCCCCACTCCCACCTTGGAGACCAGGTTTCCACAGCTGGCGTTTCAAATTGGGCCCAGGATTGGGTCCCTCCAGTCCAACGGGGCTGAACATTTACCCCGCTTGCGCTGGGCAGCTGCACCAGTGCTTCTTCAGAGGTAACCAGAATTTCTGAGTCGGTAACAGGGATCTCAGCACCATCGCTATCCATAGTGGGGTGATGGACTGTTTCCCAAAATGGGGTTACTAATAGTCTGTGAGAATGTCCCAAGAGATATAGTCCACAACAGATCTCCTTAAGTAGAAAGTCCTTTATTTGTAAAAAAAGATCATTGTAGTCAAACACTTTTTCTGTCAGTAATGCTGTGCTTAGGGATTACAAGTATTGATACACTGGATATGAAATATGGCTTAGGAGTTGTCTACCAACCACTAGACAGGATTTTAGGTGCTCAAATATACTGGCCTGCAGTTCCCATAGAAAATGTGAGAACAGGGGTTCTCAGAAAATAATGATGTTGAACATTTCTAAAAGCTAAGTTCCCAAGACAGAAAGAAAAGGAATACATAACACCAGTGAGTTGGCTCACACAAAACGAGGAGGCAATCCTGTTCAAGGACACGAGAGATAACACCAGGGAAGCAAGTAATTGAGTCAGGGCATGCGCAAGCAAGCAAGCGAGGCTAGCAAGCAAAGCAGGCAAGCGAGCAGAGCGCGCATTCCAGAGAAGGGAGTCATGGTCCCGTTGCGAACTCCTGGGTGGGACCTCTCACCAAACTTTGTGAAAACATATGTAAGCTTGTGACCCTTTGAGAGACCATGTAAATACACTTTGCAGCAGTCATACAGTGAAAAGAATTCATGGCAGTTATTGAAAAGGATTCATGGCAGTTAACTGACAACCACCTATCTTGTCTGGAATTGGGAGGCACTGTTCTGCAGTTGCTCTGGTCCTACCTGGAAGGTAGGATTCAGAAGGTTGTGCTGGGTGAATGCTGCTGCCTGTGGGGACCTGCAAGGTTCTATCTTATCCCTTAAGCACTTCAACTGGGTGAGGTCATCCAGAGATTTGTGCTGGATTATCACCAATATGCAGATGACACTCATCTTTTATCTTGCACTTCCAGCTGATCCTAGGGAGGCTGTAGAAACACTGAACTGGTGCTTGGAGGCAGTTTTAGTGGATGTGGGATAGTAAACTGAAGCTTAATCCTGACAAGATGGAAGTGCTAAATGTGTGCAGAACATCTGACCCATGATTTAAGGTGCAACCCGTTCTGGATGGAGTTGCACTCCCCTTGAAGGAGCAGGTCCAATAGTCTTAGAATACACTTGGGCCCAGGCCTGCACTAGATAAGCAGGTGGCAGCTGTGTCCAGGAGTGCCTTTTACCAGCTTTGACTAGTTATCCAGCTGCAGCCTTTCCTGGGCAAAAAAGATTGGCCACTGTGGTACATGCCCTGGTTACATCTAGATTAGATTACTGCAACATGCTCTGCATGGGGCTGCTGTTGAGAAGTGTTCAGAAACTTCAGTTGCCGCAGAATGCTTAAGCCAGGATGTTGGCTGTAGTAGGTCATAGGGATCAAATTACTCCAGTCTGATTTCCAAGTTGTTTCAAGGCACAATTCAAGGTGCTGGTCCTGACCTTCAAAGCCCTATATGGTTTGGGACCAACATACCTGAAGGTTTGCCTATTCTCTTATGAAGCTGCTCAACCACTGTGGTTATCTTCAGAGGCCCTGCTTTGAGTGCCCCCCACCTTCTGAGATTAGGCAGGTGGCAACCTGGGAGCGGCCTTTGTGCTCTTGTCCCCAGAGCTTTAGAACTCTTTCCCCAAGGAGATTTGTTTGTTCCATTCTGTTGCTGTCTTCTACCAACAGGTGAAAACTTTATTGTTTCTTTTTTTAAAAAATTGGGTGAATGTGTGTGTGTGTGTGACTTCTAGTGACCTCTAGTAGGGCTTGAACATTTCAGAGAGGTGGCTTGCTATTTCCTGCCTCTGTGTCCTGGCCCTGGTATTCCTTGGAGGTCTCCCATCCAAGTACTTGCAAGGGGTGGCCCTGCTTAACTTCCAAGATCTGATAAGATCGGACTTGCCTGGGCGGTCTGTGAGGCTTCTGTACTATCAGCAAGAGATCAGACCTTTGTAGTTAAACAGAGTTCTTTATTTCAAATACTGGAACAGGGTCTCGATGTTTGTTAGAGATGCAGAACAAAGATGACTTGGGTTAATATACCTACAGACATAGGTGCTTAAACAAAACCCTCCAATCAGCATACACACAAAATGAGGGAAAAGAAATGGCGACTGTTTGTTCCCACCAGAGGTGAGAAAGTTATAAAAATTCCCCTCTTGGCCTAAGTGACCCAGATGTGAGAATTCCTAGGCAAAACATTTGGCCAGTGACAATAAAATAACTTCCAAGGTTGTACCCACTCTGATAACGCACTGAGAGCCTCAAACGGGAGGGGGAGGAAGCCATGACAAGATAGCTGTTGTTTATGTGACGCATTGGAATGCGAGAGGCCATCCTCCCGGGGGAAAAGTAACACTAAGCAGGACAGCAATTTCTACTTCAAGGCAAGCAATAAAACATTTGAGTGATAACAAGGCACAAAGAAATAGAAAGTAACATTCAGTAAACCATGGAACAAGCAAGCTATTGTCAGATTCTGACACTGTCCAAGTTAGGGCAAAACTTTATTGTTTCAATTGGACGAGGGCCTCATTGAATCCTCCTTCCAAACCAGTGTTTAGTTTCTGTTTTTGAATCTTACACATACTTTAACTGTGTTTTATTTATTTATTTATTCACATTTTTAACCCACCTTTCCAGACAAGCCGGCTTAAGGCGGCTTCCAACAGTTTGGGGGTATTGATTTCAAAGGTTTTAAAATGTGATTTTATCATGTATATTTTAAATTGTTGGCCACCTTGGAGGCCATTGTGAGGGGACAATGGTGGGATACACATTTTGTAAATAAATAAATAAACATGGGCCCATAAATATATGAGGCTTAAGGCGGCTTCCAACAGTTTGGGGGTATTGATTTCAAAGGTTTTAAAATGTGATTTTATCATGTATATTTTAAATTGTTGGCCACCTTGGAGGCCATTGTGAGGGGACAATGGTGGGATACACATTTTGTAAATAAATAAATAAACATGGGCCCATAAATGTATGATCACAATTAAGATCCTGTCTGTTCTGTTGGATTTTCATCTTGCCCTTCCTCTAAAGAGCTATGGGTTTCATTTCCTCTTTCATTTTATCATCACAAAAATATTGTGAGGTGGGTTAGGTGAAGAGAAGGTGATTGATCCAAAGTCAGCCACTGAGCTTCATGAACAAGTGGGAAATTGGACCTGGGTTTTTCAGGTCTGAAAGAAAAGGCACTATACTAAGCTGGCTCTCAGTAGCACCTGCTGCCTCTAACCTAGTTGCAAGACAGAGAGAGAGAGCCTGTGAGGAGAAGAATCCACAGCAGCATTGGTGACCAGCATTGCCTCTGTCATGTTCCTCACCCCCGCCCTTGTCACATTGTTTGGCTCCTCCTTCCTGGAATTTCAGTTTTTCTCCAGGAAACACTGCATCAAAAGTCAGTCAGTACACACACACACACAAGCAGCTGTTGAACAAATTGGGCTTCTAAATCCATAACAGAACTGAAATGAATATTCAAATAAATGTCAGAAATCTGCATATGATGATTTCAGACTCTCATTATCTTTGTGGACATGGGCCTAGAAAGTTCACAGATTGTCAAAGTTTCTAAAATTCTCACAACTTTGTTCATGACTTTTTAAAAGGAACATTGTTACAGTATTTCCATAGGAACTGTATACCATTCAGTTACTGTATTAGTTTCTTAAATAACTTTGAATGACCAGAATTTGAACAATGCAACTTTAAAATGATTTAGCTGCATATAGGTTTTAGAAAGCTCATTTGAAGTATTACTGCCTCTACTGTGGATCAATAGTTAATCTATAGCTATTGTCTGTTGTTGATCCAGTATGAAATTCCATCCCATTTTTGTGCCTGTGACTCCAGTTCGGGCAATAATCTTGAATGGACAAAGCCGGAGCACTTTGAAGGCACAGAGAGGCTCTGGGGTAAATGTTCATTGGAGAACCTTGCTTACTTTCACTGTACTCTGTCAATTTTTTAATCAGTTGGAAAATGAAGCTAGATAGGCATGTAATCATTTAAAAATAACGATGTGACAATTAAAAAGAGAGTTTAAGTCTTGAAAAATGGAAAAAACCTACTGGATTGACTTGCAAAATACAGCACACATTCCATATTTTGTCATTAAATATAAATATCAAATAGATGGTTAAAGAATATGTTTATACCTCAGCTCCCAGGCGCGCGGCAAAGCGCTGCGACTGGGGTCTGCCTTGCTGCCGCGCCGGAGAATAGAGAATAGAGATCAACACGGTCAGTCAGTGCTGCTGATTGCCACGGGATAAATTGTCGGCATTGCTGGTGCGTGTTGATTCTGCAATGTGCCAATCCAAGATTACACTGTTAGAGTTACAGCAGCTGGTTGGTCACTTGAATTTTGCATGTAAGGTCATTGCACCGGGCAGGGCTTTTGTACAGCGGCTATGCAAGTCTATGAGGGGCCTCCATCTTCCACACCATAGGATTAGAATCACCAGGGCTATACGGGATGACCTCCTTGTCTAGCAACGATTTTTGGAGTCATACAATGGGGTGTCCCTTTGGCGGGAAGAACTCTTGCTGGAGGCTGAGCTGCAGATCTCTTCAGATGCGGCAGGTTAGTCAGGTTTTGGAGTATACTTTCGGGGGCATTGGTGTGTGGGAGATTGGCCAATGGAGTGGTTCCAGGCAGGGTGGGTTAAGGATCTTACCTTCTTGGAATTTTTTCCGATTGTTGTGGCAGTGTGGATTTGGTCCGATGAGCTTGCCAATCGGACGGTCCATTTCTGGTGCAACAACCAGGCCACCATGCATGTCATTAACTTCCTTACATCAAGGTCCCCCAGGGTTATGGCACTGGTATGGGCTTTCACGCTGCAGTGCTTACATTGCAACATCTCGTTCAAAACCCGGCATGTTCCAGGAGTGAACAATGGGGTCGCTGATGCTCTCTCTCACAAACAGATGAAGAGATTCCGTCAGCTGGCACCAGAGGCCGACCTGCAACCAGCTCGAATGCCTGACGAGGTGTGGGAGATTGGAGGGCTGAGGCCAACAGGGCAATGAGTCTGGCCCTTGTCCCTTCCACCTGGAGAGCTTGCATGAAGGCCGGTAAACAATTGCTGGCCTTCCAGGATGAAGTGGGGCTGAAACAGTTATGGCCCATACCAGTTAATGCACTTTTGTGTAACACTGAGGAGTGAGGGCCTTTCAGTACGTACCATCCGGGGTAAGTTGTCCTCTTTGGCATTTGCCAGTAAGGCTTCTGGCCATGAGGACAGGATGGGTGACTTCCGCATTCGGAAGATGCTCGAGGGTTGGTCCCGGGAGAGTGGCACGGTTGCTGATGATAGGGAACCCCTGACCCTGGTAGTACTGCGGGGACTTGAGACTCAGTGGCTTGCATGCTGCAGCAATGGCTTTGAGGCTGTGCTGTTTCATGCGGCGTCACTGATTGCCTTTTTGGGGGGCACTTAGGATTAGTGAGCTCGTTCCCTCCTCTCACATGCCTCGGGTAGAGCACTGGAGCAGTGGGATATTTCTAGAATGAATTCCAGGATTAGGATTATGCTGCGTAGGTCTAAAACGGACCAACGTGGGAAGGGTTCAGTCATTGAGCTGGACCTTTGCTCCGAGGCCGGGTTGTGCCCAGTGGCTGCTATGTGCCAATATTTGGCACTTCAGGGAGATGGCCCCGGCTATTTGTTCCAACACAGAGATGGCACTCCCCTTACCAAGTTTCAGTTCTGGACTGTGATGCAGAGGGCATTGGTCCAGCTGGGACTGGGTGGGTTCTGTTTCGGTACCCACTCATTTAGGATTGGGGCTGCGTCTACGGCTTCTGCCATGGGGTATCGGGGCAGTGACATCCAGAGAATCAGGCGGTGGAAATCCCGCTGCTATAAAGGCTACATTAGGTCCTGCAAGGTGCAGCTCTGTTGAAGCTAGTTTGGTTCCCTGTTGTTAATGAAGTTCTTTTTACAGGTGCTGCAGGCTGCGAGACGAGACGAAAGGTCACAGTCTGCGGCCACAGCAGCTCATAGGGCTTGGAGGACACCCGTCGGCTCTCAGCTCAGCCTTGGCAAGGTGGCAACGGTTGAGTGATTGGGAAGGAGGGGCATGAAGTGACCTGCGCTCCTTCCCTTGTTGTTTGAGGAGAGATGAGGGCCTCCCCCTCATATCCTGGTCATTCACCTGGGGGGCAACGATTTGGGGCTGATGAAGGGCATAGCCCTTGTGTTGCAGGCCAGGGCTGACCTTGCGAGGATTAGAACAAGGTGGCCCGGGGTGCAGATCGTTTGGTCAGCCATGCTCCCTCGCCAAGTGTGGTGGCATGTAGAGGATCCTAGGTGCATTTACCGGGTTAGACACAAGGCCAACAATCAGATGAGGAAGGCCATGGAGTCGGGGTTAGACTTATTTTTGCCACACCCCAATATAAGGTTCGAGTTTTTGGACCTTTATAGGTCCGATGGGGTGCACCTCTCCGACAAGGGCAATGGGATATTCTTAGAGGACTTGCAGCACAGGATACAGTTGGCACTTGGTTGCTGAATGGGTAGCAAAGGCCAAAGCAGAAGCTTGGCCTTGGCTGTGGCAGGTTTGTGCAAGCTAGAAAATGGAACTGGTGAGTGCCTCATGGCATATCCCGTTTGGGAACAGGAGGTCATCAGCATACTGCCCCATGTCTATGTGGTTCGGAGCAGTGAATGGTGATCCCCTCTGGGAACCTCTCCGGCTAGGCTCCTCCCTGAAGGTCTGTGTGGCTCACAGTAGGTGCTCCTGTGGGGCAACCAGTATGCAGGGCTGCCGGTTACGAGCCAGAATTTGGCTGGCTCAAGACTGGAGCTAGGTGACCTGCCCGTATCAAGGGCAAGGAGGTTGTGTCAGGGAGTGACGCCTGCCTTGCCTGTTCCTGTGCTTGCTTAGTTTGCCCGTTGCTGCAATGTTCAGTTAAATAGTTAATAAAGTGGCCCTTGTTTAATTCCAACCGTTGTCTGTCTCGTTATTCTGGCTGGGGTGGCAAATGACAAACTACATTCTGATTACTAGAAAAGTTATACTTTCTTTCTCTACCTTTCTTGGAGTGAATGCTGGTCTGAGACCTGCAAAAGAAATTTCTGATGGAAGATCCCATTTTCTAGAAAGAAAATCTGACTGCACGTTTTGTTGACCATAATTTTTTGTTGTTGATGATGTGGTGGCCTTCATGTGTGATGCATGAGGAAACTAAACTCATTGCCATTCCCTAAATAATGGTGTGGAAGAAACTGGGGACAGCATTTGTTCATGCAGATCACCTAGACTGATGGTATCTGAGGATATAAACTCCTTCCCCTCTAGTCAAATTGACTGGGGATGCTGGAAGAAGGGGACACTCTTTTTTCAAGCATGCTATTGATCAATCTCTGTGATCCAAGACTAGTGTTCTCTGAGCAGACAGATTTAAAACAGATGCCTTCAGAGCAAATGGGTACAGATTCCTCCTTTGTTTTTTTAAATATAACTGCTCAAAGAAACTTATAAAATTCCTAACAAAGAGTGAGCATGAAAGGTTATTCTGGCTGCAAACAAGGTCAATTGACACATCAGAGAAAAAGGCATTTCTATCATTTTAGCTGGTTGAACATGGATGGATTGAAAAGGTGGTGGGATTTGGTAGAATGGCAGAGCATGAAGCTATGAAGCTGCCTTTTTTTTTTTTTGTAAGAAATTTTTTATTTTTCAAAACATTAAAATTAATACATTTATCTTATACAAATCCTTTTTTCCATATTATATAACATTTTGTTCTATTTGTATAATCTTATTTTTATCTTGTATTGGCGGTTTCCCACCACATCTGAAGCATAACACATTTTCCACTTTATCCAAAATAGTAATACTTATATCTATGTTTACATTTCTGGTAATGGTCATATATCTTAAAAATACTTATATACTAATTCTTACTTTCTATATTCTTATATAATTCTAAAATAAAAAACAACTTCATTATCTAATTATCCTTAATACATTCATATACTCTAATTCTATTGCTTTATGTTATTATAACCATGTATAAATGTAGTTTTTCATGTCCCAGTATTTTTCAACATATTCTTTCAAATCTTTCCAATCTTCTAAAAAGGTCTCTGAGTACAGATCATTCAACTTTCTAGTCCATTTATCCATTTCAGCCATATATAACAATTTTTTCAACCATTCCCACACATCTGGTATTTTTTCATTTTTCCAATTTTGTGCATACACCATTCTTGCTGTTGTTATCATATACCATATTATTGTCCTTTTCTTTACATTTATCTCTTCTAGTTTAAGTCCAAGCAATAACATTTCAGGCAACTTCTTAAATGTACATTTCAAAATTTTTTCCATTTCTGCATGTATTATAGACCAATAAGTCTTTGCTTTATCACAAGTCCACCACATATGATAGAAAGAACCTTCTTTCTTTTTACATTTCCAACATTTGTTAGACATATTCTGATTAATATTTGCAATTTTTTTTGGTGTCATATACCATCTGTACATCATTTTAAAACAATTTTCTTTTAGGTTATAACATGTAGATATACTCATAGCATTTTTCCATAAAAATTCCCAAGATTCCATTTCAATGTCTTTGTTAAAGTTTATCGCCCATTTTACCATTTGTTCTTTTACCATTTCATCAGCGTTAAACCATTTTAACAAAATTTTATACATTTTAGAAATCATTTTTTCCCACCTTCCTCCCAAACTTGTTCTATTTCATTATTTTTTTCTCTAAAACCAAATTTTTTATCACTTCTATACATGTCATATATTTGTCTATATCTTAACCAACCATAATCAAAGTCCATCTGATGCTGCTCCTTCAATATAAAGTCTTTACCATGTCTTGATAATAAGTCTCTATACTTCAACCAATCTTGTCCTTTGTAACGTGATGCTGGATTCAAAACTTCTGCGGGTACAATCCACATAGGTATCTCTTCTGGAAAAAAGTTTTTATATCTTGTCCACGTATCCATTAGCGTTCTTCTCAAATAATGATGTTTAAACATATTGTCCATTTTTGTTTTACCGTAATACAAATACGCGTGCCACCCAAACCTACAGTCATGGCCTTCCAGGGACAATAACTTTCTATCTTGTAACATAGTCCATGTCCCTACCCAAGTCAAACATATTGCATCATGATATAGCCTTAAGTTTGGTAACTGGAACCCACCTCTATCTTTAGCATCACACATTATTTTCATCTTGATTCTTGGTTTTTTCCCTCCCCATCCAAACTTAGACAATTCCTTCTGCCAGCATTTGAATGTTTTTGCATCTTTCACAATTGGAATAGTTTGAAACAGAAACATTAATCGTGGTAGCACATTCATCTTAACCACCGCAATTCTACCCAACAGTGACAAATTTAATACATTCCACTTTTTAATATCTTTCATAATTTGCAGCCATAATTTCTCATAGTTATTTTTATAAAGATCAATATTTTTCATTGTTAGGTTCACACCTAGATATTTTGTCTTTTTCACCCCCTCACATTCTATAAGATTTTGTAACTCAGTTTGTTTGTTATTTGACATATTTTTACACATCACTTTCGATTTGTTCTTATTTACATAAAATCCAGCCAAGTCACCAAACTCTTTTACTCTCTGTAACAGATATGGTAGTGTAGTCATAGGGTCTTCCACTATAAACATCACATCATCTGCAAAGGCCCTATATTTGAAAGAAAAACCTTTGGTTGTTAAGCCTTTAATATCTTTATCTTCCTTCACTTTTATTAGTAGAACTTCTAGAATCCAAATAAATAGCAACGGCGAAAGTGGGCATCCTTGTCGTGTTCCTTTTTCGACTTTAAAATCGTCCGTCTTTTCAGTGTTAATTATTAAAGAGGATTTCTGTTCTTTATATATTGACTTAATGAGGTTAAGCATATATTCACCAATTTCAAGATGTTCTAAAACCTCAAACATAAAATCCCAATTTAAATTATCAAACACTTTTTCTGCATCTAAAAAGAAAAAACCCACTTCCTTTTCAGGATGTTTATCGTAGTATTCTATAGCATCCACTACTACTCTTAGATTGTCCCTTATTTGGCGATTAGGTAAGAACCCTGCTTGTTCTGTTTGTATAGTTTCTTTAAGGTGTTCTTTTAGTCTGTCAGCTATAATCTTAGCAAAGATCTTATAATCATTATTTAGTAAAGAAATCGGTCTATAGTTCTTAACATTAGTTAAGTCTTGATTTTCTTTCGGGATAAGTGAGATGGTTGCATCTTTCCAAGTTTCTGGGACCTCACCAGTGACTCCTATATCGTTCATTAATAGCAGTAACACTGGTGAGATCGACTCCTGTAGCGTTTTATAAAACTTCGCTGTAAATCCATCTGGTCCAGGTGCTTTTCCTAATTTTGAGTCATTTATTGCATTTTTAATCTCTTGTAATGATACTGGATTGTTAAATAGTTCTTTAATTTTCTCTGTTGGTTTTGGTAACTTTGATGTTTGCAGGTATTCTTTAATCTTTCTTCTGTCTTTGTTTTCCTTCTTAAAAAGTTTTGCATAATATTTAAAAAATTCTCTCTTTATTCCTTTTTTGTCTATTATCTCAATGTTATCTCTTATCACTTTAGTGATAAATTTATTTTCACGTTTTTTCTTTAATTGTCATGCTAGATATTTTCCGGGTTTATTTGCACCTTCAAATGCCTTTTGTTGGAGTTTTTTTAAGTTCCAGTACGTCTCTTGGTTCAAAATAGCTTTTGCTTGGTCTTGTAGCATCCAGATTTCCTTTTGCAGTTTCTTTTTCCCTGGTCTACTCTTCAGTTCTTCTTCTTTTGTTTTAATGGCTTGTACGATATTTTCATATTGTTCTCTTTTCTTTTTATTATCTTTAGCATTTAATGATATCAATAGTCCTCTCATCACTGCTTTATATGCATCCCATACGGTTTGAATTTTTACTTCTTTCTGTATATTTGCTTGGAAGTATAGGTCTGTTTCTTCCTGTAATTTTTTTAACTATTTCTTGGTTGTCTAGTAAATCCTCATTTATTCTCCATCTCTTTTGTTTTTTTACCTGCCCAGCAGTCCATAAACACGGATTGTGATCTGAAATTATTCTGGGTAGAATTTCCACTTTTCTTGTCTTAAATGTTAAATTAGTAGTCATCCAAATCATGTCAATTCTTGAATGCGAGTCATGTCTATTAGAATAAAAGGTGAAATCTTTTCCTTGTGGGTTAGCTTTCCTCCAAATATCTTCCAGCTTCTCTTGTTTTATCAGTTCAAAAAAGTTTTTTGGAATCTTCCCTAATGCCTCATCCTTTCTCTTAGAGCACCTGTCTAATTTGTTATTCACAGTTCCATTTAAGTCCCCCAACATCATAATTTGATCATAATTTACGTTATCCAATTCCACTTGTAATTCTTTAAAAAAAATTTCTTTGGCTCCATTTGGGGCGTAAATATTCACAATCAAAGTTTTCTGTCCTTGTAGTGAGATTTCAATAGCTAAATATCTTCCTTCTTTGTCTTTAAATATTACTTTAGGTTCCAAATCTTTTTTGACATATGTTACAACACCATTCTTTTTATTGCTTGCTAAAGAATAAAATTCTTCTCCCAATTTTTTCCTTATTAAATATTTGTGGTCTTGTTTTTTAAGATGAGCTTCTTGTATACAAATTACACTACATTTTTGTTTCTCCAGCCAATGCCCTACCATTCTACGTTTTTGGAGTGAATTAAGTCCATTTACATTCCATGTAAGTACTTTGTAATCCATCTTGATATATTCTTAAATATCACCAAGGTCATCTTTATTCTCTCCAAGAAATGCGTACATTTCTCCTGTGCTTTTAATCACTTCTCTGGTGTTGCCATAGTAAAAGCTTAATCCTTGAGGTATTTCCCAACGGAATCTAATTTTTTTCTCCTTCAATTTATCCGTCAGACGCTTGAATTTTTTCCTTTCTTGCAGTATTGCTCTAGGCAGTTCTTTCATTACTATGATTTTCTTTCCATCTATTTCAAAAGGATCAGTAAAACACTTCTTGTATATTTGTTCTTTTGTCCTTTTCATTGTAAATTGGACTACCACATCTCTTGGTATATTTTTATCTCTTGCGTATGTAGAATTGACTCTATAAACAAGTTCCATGTGTTCTCTAACAACCTCTTCCTGTTCTTGTAAAAAATCTGCTAATGCTTCTTGCATTCTTGTAAAGATGTCTTCACTCAATTTTTCCTCAATCCCTCTAAATCTCAAATGGTTTTGCATGTCTTTATAATGCATCATCTTTTCCATCCTGTCATTGTCTCTCATTGTCTTTTGAGTACTTTCTTCCAGTTCTTTTACTTTAGTTTCAATGTCTTGTGTTCTTGTGGTTAATTTTTGAAATTCTGCTTTTAAGTCTATGAAGTTTTTATCTGCTTGTGCAGCTATGCCATTCATTTTAACATTTACCTCTCCTATAGCATCTAACATTTTTTTCCCATTGCTTCCATAACAGCTAGTAGTTCTTTTTCTTTTTTTGCTGCCATTGTAGGAGAGGACCATGTAGCTGCTCTCGATCTTAGTCCGCGGTCCGTCTTGTCTCTTTAAAAAAGATTGATTTTATTTTATTTTCCAAATCAAACACCGATTAATGTGATCACACAAGCTAGTCTTGCCAAGTCAAATTTCGTTGGTTTCAGCCTTCTAAGTTATATAGTTTATGAGATATTACTGTTTAAAAATTTTATAAATCCAAAATGGTGGGTGCAACTTCTCTATGGTTTGTGTCAAAGGTTATAGTCTTTTTAACTTGCTTCTGGCTTGCTGTAGTTTCCTTTTGTCCCTTCCTCTTGCTTACTTGTCTGCTCTCCGCATGTCACTTCCTGTTGTAGTCCTTTTGGTCCGGCAGTTTTTACAGTCCCCTTTGCTCTCTTCCGGTTCTTCTCCGTTTGCCTTCTTGTCTGCTCCTCAAGCCGTCACTTCCTGTCTCAATCCTCACAGCTTGGTCTCGCGATGCTTGGTTCCCTCCTCCCCTCTTTGTCTCGCGATGCTTGGCTCCCCCTCCCGACTCTTCTTAACCGCAGGAATGTTAAACAACTTGTTTTTTTGGCTTTTTAAGTTCAAATTCAGCTTTTTAACATTTCAAAACTGCACTCATCCAATCTGCAACAGTCTATTGCTTCACCAGATCTGCTTTTCGTCTTTCAAAACGCGGTAATGGTAAGGCAAAAACTTTTTTTCCGTTACCTTATGTTGTTACTTCGCTTCAGATGTGGTCCCAATGTTTAAACTTTGTCTTCTTTGTTAAGGAATCAGGGGAATTGGCAATTTTATGCTGATTTAATCAGCTCGGCTCGGCTCCTTAGAGATACTTGCAGGAATCTTCTTCGGCTGCAGTGCTCAAGGTGTTGTAAAAGTCTCCTCCGAGACTTTTCCTTCACCGAGCTTGCTCAAACCTGGATTATATTGCTTGCTAGTCCTCACACTACCTGTGTGAGGTTGCGTCAGGTGGATTTATCCACCCAAGCTGTCAAGAAGAGCCGCCGTCCGCCTTACGCACTTGCAAAGCATGTCAGACCGCCATTCCTCCGACCGGAAACTGCTATGAAGCTGCCTTTTGATACATCTAGTAATTTGAGTGGCACTGAATAGAGATGGGCATGAACTGGGAAAACACAGTTTGGTTCATGGTTTATGGTGTGTGCAGTTTGCGAACCATGGACCCCGATGAACTTTTTTGCACTATGAACCAGGTTGGTTTGTGAAGTTTGTGATGTGGTAGAACAGCCCCCTGATGTGCTAGGGAGTCCAAACACACAACAGATCTCTGGCTGCCTCTCCTCTACCTGCACTCCAGGTTTGGTGAGGATTGGATTTATGAGGACCAAGTTACAACCCTCCAAATAAGGTGCCTCCATATTCTATTGTTTCCAATAGACTAAGGTCAAACCAGAGAATTCCTCAGTAGAAACTGAAAATGGGGGGCATTTTTGCAAGCCCAGCATTTATACCCTTCTAGCCCTCCTGATTGTGAACCACATATACTGGCTACCCTGTACTCCTCTACCTTGCAGAGAGGATGCAACCTGGTGGTGATGCCCACCTGCAACCTCTCTGTAAAGGCCCTGACCCATGGGAGAACAGGCATTCCCTCAGAGGCCAGCTGCAGTGCAGAGGCCAGCATCCATTCTAGCCCTTGAATCAGGGTGACAACTTGCCCCAGAGCATGTCAGTGGTATCCTGGAAGGGCTTGAGGACACACATTATTTGGGAGAGGATCAGCCTGTCATTGGAGCTGATGTGGAGCTCCTCTAACTCATGCAGGATGGTCATGGAGGACATGACATCCTGCACTACACCCTTCTACTCCGCCAAACACCCAATCATGGCAAAGGTGGAGTTTCAGTGGATGGGTAAGTGTAGGATGAGCTGGTGTTCAGGCTCATCCGCTTCCCCCTGCCTCTCTCACAGCAGATGGGCAGACTTGATGCTGTATGAGAAGTGGGCAGCCGGGCACTGGCAGGTTTCCAGTAAGGCCCACATCTCAGGGGTGGCAGCATTCCAGGTGGTCCTGACAGTGCTCCCAGACCATCCTTCACCACCACGTGAAGCATATGTGCACAGCCTTCATCACTGTCAGCATGTTGCCTCCAACTTCCATGACCATGTAGCCAAGGAAGATGTTGCCACCTCCCACCACTCCCTCCTTGTATCAGGTGGTGATGTTTTGCACCATGTGGTCTGCATCCATCCCTTGTGCAAGGAGCAGAACCACTTTGTAGCCCAGTGACTGGACTGTCCCCTCCTGGGGCCTTGGCCATGCCCTGACAGTCTGGACAGACAGGTCTTCTGGTTGCCACCAGTGAGCAGTGAGAGAGAAGTAGCTGCTTCAGAGGTCTGCCATGAAGTGCATGGTTTTGCCTTGTACTCTGGAGAGCTGAGCCTTGACCATCACTGTTATGGAGTGGTGCATGGCAGGCAAGATTCATCAGCTCATGGTCCTGCACGAGGGGATGGAGTACAAGGGAGCCGGATGTTGCAGCAGCCAGCGAAAGGCTACATCTCCCACAAAGGAGAAGGGTTTGCCATCCACAGCAATCATCTCATCGATGAGGCAAGTGACTGCTTCCTTTTCTTCCCCCCACTGACTGCCACTCCTTCCCCTGGTGGCAACATACTGAGGTGCACCCTTTTCAGGAGTGTGCAGAAGATGGAGGTGCAGAAATGTTTCCAAAGTGTGGGCTGGAAACAATGCCCCAGGACTGGAGAAGCTGGGAGGAGGGACAGCTGTTCTCTGGTACTGGACTGAGAGGGATCACATAGAGGTGTTCTGGAGGCAAGAGCAGCAGTAAGTAGTTGTGTGGAAGGGAAGGATGCTCAGAGACTTCTCTAAAGAATGTTAGCAGCTTCTGGTCTTTGGGAAGTGGTAACAGCTTTTTGTCCTCTGTGGAGAACCCCAGGAACAGGTCAGGGGAAGGAGGCTCTGAGACCCTAGGTGATGCCCTGCTAGGGGATGGCAGGATGGGTTTGATGCCTAGGGATGGGGGGCTGTGGTACGCAGTGGGTGGAAGACGTCTTCCCCCCCATGATGAGCACCATTTGCACCCACTTTCACCCTCATGGCACAGAGGGGTTGGTTCACAATCAGGAGGGCTAGAAGGGTATTGTCAGGGGGCCCTGACAAACCTCTCATTGTTTGCTTTGATCACATGAAATGTTGCATGTATCCCTCTCTGTCTGCTTCCCCCGTCCCTCCTTTATCACCTTGAAATGTATTGCTTTTAGATGTTCTGGACAATGTAACCATTTAAGTCGGGAGAGTGGCGACCCCATATCATTCCACGTCACTGACAAACAAATGGTGCTTCCTCCCATGCATTCCCTCCTCCCTTTTCCTGGGACAGAGAATGTCTTATCTTGTTGTGAGAACCTTGAAGGTCTGTTATTGCCACCCAAAGCCATTTGTTATGCATGGGTTTCACACATCTGGGTCAGCCAGTTCAAGAAGGGAATTTTTATAACTTTAGCACCTCATCTTTCTGTGGGAATCCAAACGGCTCAATCCCTTCTCCCGCGTTTTCTATTCTGAATGTGATTGGTTTCAGGTGGGGGTTCAAATGAACGGGAGGGTATATTAACTCTGACTGTCTTCTACCTGGTATCTCTAACAAACATCCAAGAACCTGTCAAGCAGTATTAAGACTAATAAAGAACTCTGTTTTCATCAACAAAGGTCTGATCTTTTACTGTTAGTACAGAAGCCTCACAGGTATAAATGAGGGTCATCAACTGAAGCACTCTGTAGCAAAGCTCCTCTACTTGGTGTGAGCAGAGAGATGGGATGGCTCCGAGCTCTGAGTCCACCTAAGACCCCCAAACCCTACTTCAGGGAAGAGGAATCACAATCAAAATGTGGGTCTTCAGTGGAGGAACCCATTAGCTAAGCCCCTCTGCTTGGTGTGCACAGAGAGACAGGTGGCTCAGATTTCTGAGTCCTTCTGATCCCCAAACCCCAGCAGGGGAGAGGAATCACAATCAAAATATGGGTCCTTAGCAGATAAACCCACTACCTAAGCTCCTGTGCTTGGTGTGAGCAGAGAGACAGGGTGGCTCAGAACCCTGAGTGCACCTAATACCAAAATATCAGCAGGAGAGAGGAGTTCCTAATTACAAGGCAATGTGCTCTGCTAGTTTGCTTTTAAGAAGTTCCGTATCTCTCTCTGTAACTGCAAACAGCCAAGAGAAAAGAAGCTGCAGAGCTGAGCTGAGTGTATATATAGCTTTCTGATCCTATAGCACAGAATGGGAACTCTGTTACTGGCAGCCAGTTAAGCTTTGGAGGGCTCCTATTCATGTTTCCAAGACTAGAGAAGTCCACCCCCCAGTTGCCTTGGAGTTTCATAGACAGTTAAATTGAGTGGAGACAGTCTGTCTGGAAAATGTATCCATTTACAAACTGCCATGAACAGTGCCAAACTTTGTGAAATGTTCATGCTGGGTGCCCTTCCATGACCATTGCTTTGCAAACCACAAACCACCCAAAATTCGTGATAAACTTTAGTTTGTGAGATGGTTTGTACCCATCCCTAACACTGAATCTCCAGCATCTCAGGTAGACAGCTGGCTTGAAAGTGTTATTGGAACAGGAGGGCAAATAAGTCTTAAATAAAAGGTTTTTCCTAATGCCTGCTTCATGGTAGGTAGGAATGGTGGAGTTGAACATGCATGCAAAGTGTTTGAGGTACTGTAAAATCACCGTTCTTCTCATTGTCCCAATTTCCCACACTTTAACTGATCTGACTCTTATCTTTGTGGCAGGCAAGGGCCATGGAGCACTTCCCCTGGTGGAAAGTAGTCATTGCAGGGCAGGAATGTGTTACACTCCAGATGCAAAGACACAATCATAGGAGGCTGAAGTTGGTTCCTTATTTGCATTTCCTTATTCAATCCTTATTCGTGACTTATTCGTGAATTCATCCAGAAACACTGAGGAGAGTTGGAAAGCTGTGAACCCCAAAATAAGGTCTGGATCACCACATATTATATACCCTCAGGTTCACAGGACTCTCCCCTTCAAGAAGATATATCCTGTTTCCTGGTCCAAAGCACGGTTCTTGTGCCAGCTGCTCCAAAGCATGGTGCCCCCAGGACAATCACACTGGCAGACACTGGGGCCGGGCTACACACCCCTCAAAACTTTGGACCACTCCAAATGACACATCGCCATGCTCTGGGGACTGTCCCCTGCAAGATGACATATAGTACTGCCCAGTCCAAACACTAGTTCTGAAGACACAACCCTCTATTCAGAGTGCTTCCCAGAGGCCTGTATTTCAAAGGAGATTTGAATAAGGAACTGGTTGCCCTTTACAACCCAAAATAAGTTTTGGACCCCCACACCTCATACACCCCCTTCGAGGGGACATACACTGTGTCCTGGTTCAAAGCGCGGTTCTTGTGCCAGCTGCTCCAAAGTGTAGTGCCCCCAGGACAATCACACAGGCAGACAATGGGGCCGGGCTTCACCCCCCCCCCAAAAAATCTTTGGTCACCCCAAATGACACATCCTTATGGTCTGAAGACAGTCCCCCGCAAGATGACATATAGTGAGGCCCGGTCCAAACACTGGTTCTGATGCCAGGAGCTTCTATTCGGAGCGCTCTCCCCGAGGCCTGTATTTTAAAGGAGATTTGAATAAGGTTTGGACCCCCACACTTCATACACCCCCATCTTCAGGGGACTCTACCCCATCTTCAGTGTCTGCCTGTGTGATTGTCCTGGGGGCACCACACTTGGGAGCAGCTGGCACAAGAACCGCGCTTTAGACCAGGACACAGTATATGTCCCCTCGAAGGGGAGAGTCCGCTGGGGGTGTATGAGGTGTGGGGGTCTAAACCTTATTTTGGGTGCAGAGGGCACTTCCTTATTCAAATCTCCTTTGAAATACAGGCCTCGGGGAGAGCGCTCTGAATAGAGGGTTGTGTCTTCAGAACCAGTGTTTGGACCAGGCAGTGCTGTATGTCATCTTGCAGGGGAGAGTCCCCAGATCCTCACAATCATGCCGTTGCTGCTCCTTATCTACTCAAGTGGTCTCTCCAAGGTCTCAGGCCTTTCCCAACATATGTTACCTGAAATTCTTTACCTAGAGATTTCAGGGGCTGAACCTAGGACTTCCAACGTACCTAGTATATACATTGCATGATGCTTCATACTGATGGAATTCCCATATGTAACATGTCCCTTCTTGACATCATCTCTGAGTCTCATGGAAGTAGCATCTTCCTTTCAAACAAGTTTCAAGTAGCATGAGGCTAGAGGTCCTTAAAAATCAATAGTGTGAGTGAGTATGATGTTGAAAAATTATTAGCAGACAAAGGTTGTGTAATCAGCTACACAATGGGGATCACACAGTGGTGCTAATCAGATGGAGAGAGGCAATTCTGGTGGCAGTCATACAGCTTCAAAGAACAGCAGATGCTCTAAGAAGGTTGATAAAATAAATAATATCCATTCTGTGTAATTTATTCAGTGTAGTGTGTGCTCTTTATCCAATTTACCATATGCCATAGGATATAAATTTTCTGTCTGTGTTCTATGTTTTTGATTATTTTATAACCTGATATCACACACAGAGAGATGCACATACACACCTGCTACAGAAGTACATTGAAAAGGCTTAGATTCAGAGGGTAAGAGTGAGAGCTAAAACTTTCTGCAACTTTAGTTCTAGACTAAGGAAACCTAATTCTCGACTCTAAGAAAAGATCTGAGAACATAGCTGAGCTTTGAATTTTGTCAAACCAATGCTGGCTTTCTCTGGGAGCTCTCCCATGGCTTGCAGTATCAGGAGCAGTCCTGCTATCTGATTGCCAAGACCTACTCCCTTTGTCTCATCTGGCTGCCACTGGCTCTTTGCTTGAGAATGGTCCTCTCTGAAGTTGCATAACCGAACTGGAAATAGTCCAGGGAGGGCTGTTGCTCAGTGGTAGAATATTTGGTTTGTGGTCTGGTGGTTGTTGTTCAGTTGCACAGTCGAGTCTCGACTCTTTGCGACCCCATGGACCACATCATGCCAGGCCCTCCTGTCTTCTGTCATGCTCTGGAGTTCACTTAATTTCATGTTTGTGGGCAGAAGGTCCCAAATTCACTCTCTGGCATATTTGGTTAAAAGGATCAGTTAGTAGGTAATGTGAAAGGCCTCTACACACGGAGCCATTTCCAGTCAGAATGGACTGTACTAATCTTGAGGGACCATTGTGTTCATGTGTTTTACACAGTGCCAACTGAGCTGCCTAATGACTGCTTAAATTGTGGTTGAATCTCATCTGGGCAACCATCTAGCCTAGCCTGCTCTGCTATGAACATTAAGTTATGCTCCTCTATTACAGCCTAGGCCAATCAACAAAGGCTTTGAGGGCCAGACCTTTGAGAAACCCATTGATACATTTGTATCAGCTAGGCAAATGTCACATCCTTCAATAGATATTCAGAAATGTTGAACAAAAGTGGCAGATTAACGTTTTCCTCTTCTGCCTGATGTATTTGTTTGAAGGATGGAAGAAGTATACATCTGGAATGGCAAAGCAGCTAGAAACCAATGAAATAGTCTTGTTTTTCCCAACAGCAATAAAACATTCATGCAGACAATGACATGATGGGCTCAGGAATCAAATATTAAGGAACAAAATGTCAGATATAAAAGAACAAAGTCTACAGTTAAATTGAATAGAATTGAAAATTCTAATTTTATCAGTCTTTCATTGGGACCTGATCCAATCTGATCAAACTAGCCCAGCAGCTTGGTAGTATAATTTAATGTTGGGTACTGCCAGCCCCCCTCCTTTCTTCTCATCTTGCAATACTTTAAATCTTATTCTTGGCTTCTTATACCCCTAAAAAAAAGTAAGACAAAAAAGAGCCTTTTTTTTTTGACTGCTTATACTTTGGAAGAGCCTCAATGACAATATAGGTGGTTTAGAAACTGTAGCCTGTTATCTGAATAACTTTCCCTTAATTCCCTTGGGTTTTGACTGCTACAGAGGAGCTGAAGCCGCAAGATTGAGTCACTCTTCCAGTGTCCCATCCAGAGGAGGAGCTTCCTCATACCCTCCAGGAAAAATGTGTGTGCATCAGATGACAACTACAGCTCACTCACACTTTTCTTGGGGGTGGGGGAAGTGAGCAAGTTCCCACGAACAGAAGGAGCATGCATTGGCTACACTGCTACTCTGTAATGTTTGGTAGCTACCCTTTTTTTTGTATGAGCTTAGGATGGTAGTATGTATACTGTTGCTGTCAAGTGGCAAAAGAACCTGCTACAACCCGACGACGTGGGGATCCCTTCAACAGCTTGTTTCTTTTCTCCAGGGTTGGGGACAAAGGGTGGTGCTTGGGGAGCAGCAATCCATGAGGCATCCACTTGACTGTGGGGTGCCCCAGGGGGCAGTGCTCTCCCTGATGTTGTTTAACATCTACATACATCCCCTTGCCCAGATTGCCCGGAGGTATGGGCTGGGATGTCACCAGTACGCTGATGACACTCAGCTCTATCTGATGTTGGGCGGCCAGTCTGGCTCCAACCCAGAAGATCTGGACCGGGCACTGCAGGGGGTCCTGTGTCTGGGTTGGAGCGGTCTGGGGTGGGGGATCCTGCTCCTGAGCTTTGACGGAGCGCCATTGGTGCCTGCGTCAGGGGTAAGGAGTTTGGGAGTGCTCCTGGATGCCTCCTTGACAATGGAAGCCCAGGTAGCAGCCACTGCCAAGTCAGCCTTCTACCATCTTTGGCTGGCATGGCAGTTGGTCCCCTCCCTTGGCCGCGATGACTTAGCTACAGTGATCCATGCGACGGTCACCTTGAGGTTGGACTGCTGTAACACTCTCTACATGGAGCTGCTCTTGGTGCAAACCTGGAAGCTGCAGCTGGTGCAGAATGCCGCGGCCAGGCTGTTGATGGGTCTCACAAGGCGGGACCACATCCGCCCTGTGCTGGCGGTGCTGCACTGGCTGCCTATAGCATACTGAGTTCGCTTTAAAGTGCTGGTGCTTACCTTTAAAGCCCTATATGGCCAGGGTCCAACATACCTGAGGGACTGCCTTTCCCCACATATACCCCAGCGAACACTACGGTCGGGGACTTACCATCGACTTTGTGTCCTGGGCCCCAGAGAGGCCAGGCTTGCCAGAACCAGGGCCAGGGCCTTCTCAGTGGTGGCTCCTACCTGGTGGAATGAGCTCCCAGAGGAGATCAGGGCCCTGTGAGACTTAATGCAGTTCCGCAGGTCCTGCAAGACAGAGCTCTTCCGCCAGGCCTTTGGCTAGGAGCCGCCATCGGGAGTACCATCTTACTATGTGTAACATCTGAGATGAGAATCCCTGGATCCCAGAGCAGTTGAACATCTGAATATTTGCATGCAGCCGGGCGGGGTGGTCGGGGGGACCAGATCCCAACCCTAAAGAGGTAGCCATCTGAATGATTATTAACTGGAAGCACTTTATTGTAATTTATTGGGGGGGTTAGTACTGTGTTGTATTTTAATTGTTTTGAGATGTGTTGAGTCGGCATTGTATGCCCATGTAAGCCACCCTGAGCTCACTTGTAGGGAGGGCGGGGTATAAATATAAAATATAAATAAATAAATAAATAAATAAACCCTACTGGTCCAACTGGGAATGATGCCTTAAGAGAAGATGTAGGAATGGATCCAGAGTCATGTGTGTATGTGTTTACTGGATATTGCCCTCACTTTCTTCAAGCAACTTGCTTTCAAACACCCGGGTGGCAGTGCCTCTAAATGGCTGAGAGTGTACATGGTGATGGATCTTGGCCTAGCTTGACTAGGCCATCAACAGCCTTATTCAGGTTCGACACAAAACCAGGGGTTACTGATTAAGCCTTTAGCTGTTACGCCTAGCCGGCTTCCTGATCACCAGCCCCTTCGAGAGGTGCTGCCGTGGATGGGTGAGTCTTGTATGCACATTACTTCTGGACCCTTTGTTTGTCCAGGGACTTGTTTCTTCCATGACTGGCCCCTTCCGTGTGAGCAGGTGTGTGGAACCCCTTTGATGAGCCAGAGACAGGAATGATTTAAATCTAAGGAAAGGACCGGTCCTAGGTTAAGATAAGGTGTAATATTTTTTTTATATACTCCAGGAGTGTTCACTGTAAATCCAATTGTAAATCCCAGTCTTGGGTCTCTGGTTAGTGTTATTATGGGTAGTGGTGGTTCTAAGAGGGGGTCACCCACTCCCTTGGATTGTATGGTTAAGCATTGGGATAAGATTGTGGGTCAAGGGGGGAGATTACTTGAATTCCCACCCCACAGATTAGTGACATACTGTACTGCGGTTTGGCCTGATTATACTTTAGATAACGGTGCTACATGGCCTGTCGAAGGCACCTTTGATTATGTGATATTATGAAACCTTCTTCTATTGTGTTCCAGACTGGGAAGAGTTGATGAAGAAATGTATGTTTGTTTTTGGATGCATGCTATTTCTATTGGTGTGTTAGAAGATTGTGTTTCCATATCTGACAATCTTCCACATTTGCAGGCACAGAAAGCTACGCTTATGCCCGTAACTCGGACTCCTTTTAATAGCCAGTGTAAAGAGTGGAAGGGTCAGTTAGATCAGGGGGAGATACAAGGGGGGGGGATGTAGATAAGTTAGATCCAGTAGATGGGAGGCTAGGTGTGAGACTTCTGCTCAAAGTAGTCAAGGACCAGATCTTTGTTGATGAAACACAGTTCTTTATTTCCAATCTCTACATTGGTACAGCTTCTCGGATTATTGTCAGAGATAACACATATGACAGAAGCAGGTCTATTATACCTTTCTAGGCAGTTTGAATTACCCATAGGTAGCCAATCACTACAAGGGAAAAAACGGCGGGCAAAAGGGGCTCTGGCCGTTTGCTTCCCACAGGAAAGAAAGTGAGGTGTTAAGTTGTAAATTTCCCTTCCCAAACCAGACCCTTCAGATGTTACCATTTCACATAACAATCAATGACCTCGAGGCTTTCGCACGTTGATAAGAGATGAGACTCGTCCTCCCTTGGAGTCCCAGCCGGGACGAATGGAATGCGGAGGCAGGAGTGTGAGAGGCCCATTGTTCCCATACTTTAAAGTTGTCATCCTCCCGCTCTGACAGTTACACACACCAGCCTGGTCAGGGTCATAAACCTGGGGTCACATATTCTAAATACATGCTGGCCAAAGTGAGGGGGTTCACCTAAAGGAGGGGTAGTTACATGGCAGGTGTTATGGAAGCAGCTAGCATACATACATGCCAATAGGAATATAGAAAGGCATACAGACATGACAGGGAGAACCATGGCAATAAAACAGAAGACATAGCTGTAAGCAATAGAAAGACTTTGTCTGAATCAGCAGATTCTGACACTAGGGGCTGTTTCATTCATGGGATCGCCTCCACCATATCTAGTGGGCCCCAGTGGAGCCTCTCCATCAGCTCCAGATGTTGGAACAACCCCCCTGCCCCCTGCTACCCACAGCAACTTGGATGTGAAGCCTTCTACCTCTTCTGTGTCTTTCCATTCTTCTTCTTCACTTGCCTCTCTCCCTCAGGCTACCCCACCCCCTCAGATTACCTCTCCTTCCTTTGATGAGAAACTTGATCGCTTGATGAAGACTCAAGCTATTGAGACCAGTGATGTTTCCCCGCCTCTAGAACGCCTTCAAGCCTTGCGGTGTAACATAGCTGAGATTGAAGAAGAAATTGATCAGTATTGGCTGCGTACACCAGGTAGTCGGAGGGAGCCAGATCACTTGGGATATTCACACTTCCCACTTAGAGAGGCTGCTGGCCCACAAGGATCTGTGTATGTATATGCTCCTTTTACTACTAATGATTTACATAATTGGAAGCAGGAGATGCCTTCGTTGAGGGATGATAGTGATAAAGTCTATCGGGAATTTGCTACTATTTTTGAGGGACATCAGCCTACATGGCTAGATTGCCGACAGTTGTTTTTTGCCAACAGATTGCCAACAGCCCTTCTTACTCCAGAGGAAAAACGATTGGTGATTGAGAAGGCCCTCCAGATACATGAGACTGAACAACAGGGCAACGCGCTTGCTGTAGACACTGTTGTTCCCCGGTCTAAATGGGGAATACTACATCTGAGGATCGGGATCGTCATGCTAATTATAGAGCTGCACTTTTGAAAGGCATTAAAAAGGCTGTCCCTAGACGAATAAATGTCAATAAGCTCTATGAGATCCACCAGAAGAAAACTGAGGACCCCTCAGAATTTTTAGGCCAACTAATTGTCAGAATCAGTTAATTCTGTCAATGTAATCTTGCATGCACACTATGTATTCTGTTATGTCTTTATGTATTGGACCTGTATTTTCTCCTTTCTTGGTCGGGAGGGTGACAACCCCTAGGGTGAGAACAAGGAGGCCTCTCATCCCTGCCTCCGCATTCCAGCTGCCCCGGCAGTAACTTCAAGGGGAGGAAAGGCTCTCATCTCTTATCTATGCTAAAGAACCTTGGAGCCATGAATTGTTATGTGAACGGAGGGGTCTGGTTTGGGAAGGGAAATTTACTGCTTAACACCTCACTTTTTTCCTGTGTGAACCAAACGGTCAAGACACCTTTGAGCCCGCCAATTTTCCCTCCTGGGGATTGGCTACCTATGGGTAATTCAAACTCCTTGGAATGGTATAATAGACCCGCTTGTATTATTTGTCTCATCTCTGACAATACCCCGAGACGCTGTACTAATGTAGGAATAGGCAATAAAGAACTGTGGTTAACCAACCGAGATCTGATCCTTGACTACTTTGAACAGGACTCTCACAGATTGTCAGAGATCCTTGATTGGGATTCAATCGTTCCTGACCATGTCAGAAGACGATCTCGTCCCCCTCAAACCTACCACTCCAGAGGAGGCCCCGGCTACCCCGGCGGATCCGGGGAATGGGGGTGGCGGCGGCGGAGGAGGTCCCGAGGTGCCGGTGACCACGAGCCAGGGGGCTTACTACATCCCGCGCCGCCTGATTACCCATCAGAGCGTGACCCCCCAGTACACTTGGAGCCACTTCGGGGGCCGATCCGTGACTTCGTGGGTGCACGACAGGAAAGGGGTGAGAGTTCCGCTCACCGGCGACCAGCTCGATCGAGGGAGACCGAGCTACCTAGGAGACGACCGCGAGCCGGTCCGCCGTGGAGGACCGCATCGCCAGCCTCCCGAAGAGGAGACACTGGATTTGTATGGGCCCGATCCGTATCGAGAGGAGCAGACGGTCCCGCTGGATCAGATGATGGGAGACCTGCGGCTGCAACTCACCTCCGAGCTCCGCGAGTTGGCCCTCGATCTCCAGCACCAATTTCGAGACGCTATGGTGGCGATGCAAGGCGCCCTCCTCGGTCAAGGAGTCGGAGCCCCACAACAGCAGCCAGCACCCGGAGGGGTTCCGGCTCAGCCGCAGGCGCCCGCTATACCGGCGCAGCCAGCTCCGCCGGTCGTCCCGGCTCCAGTCCCGGGGCCCGTTCCCGCACCGGCCCCAGTCCCGGCCGCGCCGGCCGCTCGCCCACCCCCTTCCGACCCGCTGACGACTACTTTCGATGGGGACCCCGAGAAGCTACGTTTCTTCACACTCGAGATCGGGAGATTCCTGGACAGTTGGGGCCACCTGTATCCTACCGAGAAGGATCGCATAGGCTACATCGGATCCAAACTGAAAGACACCGCCAGCGATTGGTATGTGAGCCTGCACGACAACCCTGGCCCTGAGCTGCGTTCCTTGAACAACTTCATGTGGGCTCTTCGGCACCAGTTCGAAGACCCGCTGGGTGAGGAAAAAGCCAGAAATCAACTGAGAAAGCTGTTCCAGGGAAGATCGTCAGTGAGAGAATACACTGAAAAGTTCCGGCGCATCGCTGCCAAAATCCACGGATGGCCGGAGGAACTCTTCATGGAGAAGTATTGGGAGGGTCTAAACCCGGAAATCTACGAGACCGTGCTGCTGGGAGGCCGTCCGGGCACGTTGACTACCTGGATGAGGGCGGCCACCGACATGGAAGAACGCTTCGCCCTAATCAAGATGGGAGCATCCGCAACCGCCGCTATCAGAGCGGGCCCACGAGCGAAGCCCCGATCCAATGTACAAGACGTCCGCGACTCGAGGTTCCGACAAGGGTTGTGTATGAAGTGTGGGGAAAGTGGCCACTTCGCCTCAGCGTGTCCACGAGGAGGGGGGAAGGGCCCGAAGACCTCAACCCCAGGACCTGCAAGCACCCCGACTCGGGGGAAGACCCCCATGAAACCCCGGGCTTTGCAGCTGGAAGGGGCAACGAGTGAGCAGGGAGAGCTGGAGCTGATGGAAACCCAGATGTCGGGAAACTCCAACGGCCTGCAGTGAGCGGCGCAGAGCTGCAGGTCCCCCACAACGAAGCGCCATCTCCGGTGAGCATCCCCGGCCCCTTGTTATATATGGTAGTAACTGTGGTGACCCCAGGATCAGGCACCCACATGAGGGTCCGCGCTTTAATTGACTCTGGGTGCGCGCGAGACCTAATCAGCCCCCTAGTAGTGGAGGGGCTGGGACCCAAAGTCACCCCGTTAGCGGAACCCCTGAAATTTACCCAGATGGATGGGTCCGAAATGAAGGAGGAGTGCATAGCAGAGACTGAGAACTTGATTTTGGGAACGGGGAACCACTGGGAGAAGAGAGCTTTCGTCATAACCCCTAATGCCCAATTCCCTATGGTGTTGGGTAGCCCTTGGCTCGGGGCGCACGACCCCTACATAAAATGGAGCGAGGGGAAGATTTCGTGGGTAGACGAACGCTGCCAGAGCCACCGCTGGGACCCAGGATGGGGTCCCGGGCCCCCCAGCCCGCCGTCTCCTGCGGCCGCCCTCGCTCTCGTCCCGGCTATGGTGCCTAAGGAGTATAGAGACTTGCTGGAAGTGTTCAGTGAGACCGAGGCGGACGAGTTGCCCCCCCACCGGTTGTCGGACTGTGCCATAGAGCTCCTCCCGGGCGAGAAACTCCCAAAGGGCAAATTGTATTCCATGAGCCCGGCGGAACGGGAAGAGCTGCAGAAGTTCTTGGACAAAAATCTGGCCAGGGGGTTTATCCGCCCCGCCAAGTCCCCTTTTGCGGCACCCGTGCTGTTCCGAAAGAAAAAGGATGGCGGCTTGCGATTGTGCACGGATTATCGGGGGCTAAACGCAGTCTCCACCTCTAATGCTTACCCCCTCCCGTTAATCAAAGACCTTTTGGCGGAGGCGGCCAAGGGGAAGATTTTCACCAAGTTGGATCTGCGAGATGCCTACTTCAGGGTGCGCATAAGGGAGGGGGATGAACCCAAGACTGCTTTTAACACCCCCCTGGGGCAGTTTGAATACCTCGTGATGCCGTTCGGCTTAAGTGGCGCGCCCGGGGTCTTTATGAGTTTAATCAACGAAGTGTTGCACAAGCACCTATTTAAGGGCGTGTTATGTTACATAGATGATATCTTGATCTATTCCACTGATAAGAACGAACATGTGACTTTGGTCCGAGACGTACTGTCAACATTACTAAAAAACCAGCTGTTTGTGAAACTGTCTAAGTGCGAGTTTCACCGCGAGTCTGTGGACTTCCTGGGCTACCGCATTTCTCAGAAGGGGTTGGAAATGGACCCGGGGAAAGTGGAAGCGGTGGTGCAATGGGAGGCTCCGCGAACGAGAAAGCAGCTGCAGAGCCTGTTAGGATTTTGTAACTTCTATCGGACTTTCATCAAGGACTTTGCCAAAGTCACCCTTCCCTTAACGGACTTGTTGAAAACCAAGGGGAGGGGTCCCGAGGCGGGAAAGCCGGGAGAGAAACTGGCGTGGAACGGGGAGTGTCAGAAGGCATTTGAGGCTTTAAAAACTCTTTTTACCTCAGAGCCCATTTTGGCGCACCCGGATGAGACTAAAGACTTTATAATCCATGTTGATGCCTCGGATGTAGCAATAGGGGGGGCCATCCTACAAAGGGACTCGGAAGGGAAACTGCACCCCTTAGCGTACATCTCAAAGAAGTTTAATGAAACAGAGAGGAATTGGTCAGTGTGGGACAAGGAAGCTGCGGCTATTAGATTGGCGCTCACTACCTGGCGCCACTGGTTAGAAGGGGCGCAGACTCCGTTCGAAATATGGACGGATCATAAGAACTTAGAAGCTTTGCGCACACAGCGGTCCCTCAACGCCAAACAACTGCGCTGGGTGGACTTCTTCTCAAAATTTAACTTTGTGTTAAAGCATTTTCCTGGGAAGGCTAATTCCCTGGCAGACGCGTTGTCCAGATTGCCCCAACACGAGAGTCTGAAAGAGGAGGTATTCGATTCCATGTTCTCCCCCCAGCAGCTGGGAGGAGCGGTTGTCACCAGGAGCAAAGCAAAGAAAACTGAGCTCACCACTGGGGACTGTCAATGGGGGGGGAATATGCCCCTGAGGAAATAGAGGAATTGGAAGCAATGGGAGAGTGCGAAAAAAGAGAGGACAATTGTTGGCTCCGTGGGGACAAATTAGTGGTGCCAAAAACCAAACGCAAAGAAATCCTGCTAAATTGTCACTCTTCCAAGCTCGCCGGGCACTTTGGATTCCTAAAAACTCTTAACCTGATCCAACGTCAATTCTGGTGGCCGCGCATGCGTCGAGACGTCTCGGATTTCGTCTCGGCATGTCAAACCTGCTTAATGTGTAAAAAACGGGGAGGCAAAGTCCCGGGATTGTTACACCCCCTACCCACGGCTTCCAGGCCCTGGGAAGACATAGCCATGGACTTCATTACCAATTTGCCCCCCTCAAAAGGAAAAACAGTGATCTGGGTAGTGGTAGACACGTTTTCCAAACAAGCCCATTTCACTCCCTTCAAACAGTTACCCACCGCCAAAGGGATGGCTAAAGCCTTCTTTAACCAGGTGATAAAATTACATGCTTTTCCGAGAAGGGTGGTATCCGATCGCGGAAGTCAATTCGTTGCCACCTTCTGGCGGGAGCTTTTGAAACTAATGGACATAGAACCTGCCTTGAGCTCGGGTTACCATCCAGAAACCGATGGCCAATCCGAGCGAACTAATCAAATTCTGGAGCAGTTCTTAAGGTGCTACACCAACTACCACCAAGATAACTGGGTGGAATTATTACCCTTTGCAGAATATAGCTACAACAATGCAGTGCATTCTTCCACTGGGGTCTCACCTTTCATGGCAGTGGGAGGCTTTGAAGGTAAACCGCTCCCCACCCTCAAGGAAGACCCCCAGGCTCCCCCTTCAGACTTTAAAAACTGGTGGTCCAGTCTCCAGGACTCCTGGCCGTTGATTGGTAAAGCCTTGGACCATGCCAAGGAGGACTATAAAAAATATGCTGATCGTGGCCGAGCACCGGGATGGGACCTTCAACCCGGGGACTCAGTTTATCTCTCTACCAAAAATATCCACGGGCTGCAGCCCAGCAGAAAATTAGGATGGAAATATGTTGGACCTTTTAAAGTGCTACGAAAAATCTCTGATGTCTCCTTTGAACTCGACCTGCCTAAATCACTAAGTTCTATACATCCTGTGTTTCATTTCAGCTTGCTGAAGAAAGATCCTGGGCCAAATGCATGGCATCCAGTTCCTCCAGTTCCTCCTCCACTGATGAAGGAGGGGAGTCCACACTACGAGATAACTGAAATCCTGGATTCCAAGACAAAGAGGGGCCATTTGTATTATTTAGTTAGATGGTTAGATTTTGGCCCGGAACACAATGAATGGATTCGTTCTGAACATGTTCATGCCCCCAAGTTAACCAAACTGTTCCATAAAATGTTCCCTGAAAAAGCTAGGTGAAGGGAATCATGGGGAGGGCAGGGTGTCAGAATCAGTTAATTCTGTCAATGTAATCTTGCATGCACACTATGTATTCTGTTATGTCTTTATGTATTGGACCTGTATTTTCTCCTTTCTTGGTCGGGAGGGTGACAACCCCTAGGGTGAGAACAAGGAGGCCTCTCATCCCTGCCTCCGCATTCCAGCTGCCCCGGCAGTAACTTCAAGGGGAGGAAAGGCTCTCATCTCTTATCTATGCTAAAGAACCTTGGAGCCATGAATTGTTATGTGAACGGAGGGGTCTGGTTTGGGAAGGGAAATTTACTGCTTAACACCTCACTTTTTTCCTGTGTGAACCAAACAGTCAAGACACCTTTGAGCCCGCCAATTTTCCCTCCTGGGGATTGGCTACCTATGGGTAATTCAAACTCCTTGGAATGGTATAATAGACCCGCTTGTATTATTTGTCTCATCTCTGACAATACCCCGAGACGCTGTACTAATGTAGGAATAGGCAATAAAGAACTGTGGTTAACCAACCGAGATCTGATCCTTGACTACTTTGAACAGGACTCTCACACTAATGGATGTCTTTAAAAAGTGGGGGGGATTAAATTGTTTGTAGGGCAATCATATGATGATATACGAAAGAAACTGCAAAAGCTTGAGGGATGGGAGACAAAGCCTATAAATGCTTTGGTAGACTTGGCCTTTAAAGTTTTTGTTAACAGAGATAAGGAAGATCGGTGGCAGGATCTGAAGACACAGACTGTCATGCTTGCACAGGTAGTACAAGGAGAGAGACTGCTGGGAATCCACCCAGGGAGACAGAATTGAGAGGAAAATAGGCGGACTCCCCCATTTAAAGGTTTGGCATGAAATCAATGTGCCCTCTGTGGGAAGGATGGGCATTGGAGATGGGAGTGTCCAAGCCGTGGTGAGTCTCACCCTGCTAGACCCCCAAATCAATTCATGGGAAGGGGGTCAGGGGCTATGTTTGACGACAACACCCACCACTGAACCCCCGGTAAAAGCAAAGGTGGGTGGAATAATATATTCATGTCTGGTGGATAGTGGAGCTACTTTTTCTGCATTACCCTATGCCCCAACCTCTGTGACCCCTAGCAACCAAACCATTCAGATAGTAGGAGTGGATGGAAAGCCACAAGTGGAACAGATGTTGCAGGCATGTGATGTGGAAGTTGAAGGGGAAACTGTGAGACATGCCTTTCTGTTGACTCCCAATTGTCCAGTGGCCCTTTTGGGAAGAGACTTGTTGTGCAAATTAAATGTGACTTTATCTTTCTCAGATAAGGGAGTTGGTCTACAAATACCAAGTGAGAATTTTCTGCCATATGTGGCAGCTCTACTGGCAGATTCTAAGTTTGAAGAAAGGGGGTTGGGAAAGGATTTGGATGATGTGGATCCGAGTGTTTGGGCGGCTGATGGAAACTCTGGAATGTCTACAACTGCCCCCCCTGTACACGTACGTATGAAGCCAGGCCATACTCCAGTTAGAGTTCGGCAGTATCCAATTTTGGTGGCTGGAAGAAAGGGAGTGGCACCAATTATTGAACAGTTATGGAAGGAGGGAAGGTTGGAGGAGTGTTCCTCCCCCTTCAACATGCCCATTCTCGCAGTCCCAAAGGCTAATGGGAAATGAAGGCTGGTCCAGGACTTATGTGCCATTAATGAACTGGTAGACTCCATTTACCCAGTCGTTCCCAACCCCTACACCATTCTCACTACGATACCTAGTGACCATGGTTGGTTCACAGTTTTGGACCTTAAAGATGCATTTTTTTTCTGTGCCATTGGCAGAGGACAGTAGAGACTTGTTTGCATTTGAGTGGGAGGACCCATGGTCTCGTACAAAGACTCATTTATGCTGGAAAGTCCTTCCACAAGGATTTGTTGATTCGCCAGCATTATTTGGAATGGCATTGGCACGAGACCTTGAGGAGTGGGAATGGCCACTAGAGGTTGCCTTATTACAATATGTTGATGACCTTCTTTTATCTGCCCCTACCTCTGACCATATTCTCAGTGCTACAAAATCCCTATTGAATTTCTTGGGGAAGAAGAGGATATCGAGTATCTAAGGAGTATCTCAGATAGCCCGGCAGAGGGTGACATATCTAGGATATATTATAACCAAAGGAAAAAGGCAAATACTCCCTGAACGTAAGGAAGCCCTCTGCCGGGTGCCCCTTCCTCGCACAAAGAAGCAGCTCAGGACTTTTTTTAGGAATGGCGGGATTCTGCAGAATGTGGGTGCCAGGATTCGGGCACCTTACCAAAGCTTTACATCTGAAGTGCAATGAAGGGGAGCCTGAGCTTCTGATATGGACCCCAGAGGAGCAGAAAGACTTTGAAACAATAAAAAGCTCCCTGATGACCGCCCCAGCCTTGGGCCTTTCAGACTTGGGTAAGCCATTTTATCTCTTTGTACATGAAAAGCAAGGGGTGATGGCAGCTGTATTAACTCAATATTTGGGTTCTGATCTTAGGCCAGTGGCTTATTTATCTCGGCAATTGGACTTGGTAGCCCAAGGATGGCCTGTATGTATGAGAGCAGTGGCAGCCATTACACTGGCAGTAGAAGAGGCCCAGAAGTTCACTTTGGAACATTCTATGCATGTTTTCTGTCCACATGCAGTTGCAACTCTTCTACACCAGAGAGGAGCCAAATGGCTCACTAATTCATGACTGGCTAAGTATGAGGCTTTTTTGCTGGGATGAGATGATGTGACTTTTGATGTTTGCAATCATTTGAATCCTGCCTCCTTGATGCCATCTACCTTTGAGGATGAGAATACACATAAGTGCCTGGAAGTTACAGATTGTGAGACTATGGCCAGGCTGGATCTTAAAGATAGTCCTCTTCCAAATGCAGACTTGAACCTTTTTATAGATGGGTCAAGTAGGATGATAGAGGGACACAGATGCACCAGCTATGCAGTAGTACAGCCACCTACGGTCCTGGAAAAGGGACCCCTGCCATCCCACTGGTCTGCCCAGGGCGCTGAACAGTATGCTCTTTATCGTGCTCTTATGTTGGCCCAGGGGCAGATGGTGAATATTTGGACAGACTCAAAATATGCTTTTGGCGTGGTGCATGCCTCTGGTGCCCTCTGGAAAGAAAGAGGATTTATTACAGCTGGAGGTGCTAAGATTGCATATGAGACTTTGATTTTACAGATTCTGGATAGTATTCTTCTTCCCTCTCAGGTTGCCGTCATACATGTAAGAGGACATCAAAAGGGAAACAGTCCTGAAGTTCTTGGAAACCAACTAGCAGATGAAGCCTCTGAGGAAGCTGGTTTGCAAGCCCAGGAAGGGGCTACCATCTTTGCATTAATTCCGACTTTCTCCTTGCCTCCACAGCCTAAATACTCAGAAGAAGAAATTAAGTTGGCTCAGGATCAAGGAGCAGGGCCCAATAAAGAAGGATGGTGGGTGTTTCCAGATGGATGTGTGTTGATTCCAAAAGTTTGCCTGCGCCAGGTAATGCATGATTATCACTATAGTACACATCATGGGGCAGGTAGCATGGTAGCCACTTTGGAAAGATCCTGCGTGGCTGCAGGGGCCAGACAAGAAGCAGAACGGATAGTGGCTGGCTGTGAGACTTGCCAAAAGGTAAATGCCAAATCGGAGAGAAAGGCATTACCTGGGGCCAGACCATGGGCCATAAGACCCTTTCAATACTTGCAAATGGACTTTACAGAACTTCCGAGGAAAAATTGAAAGAAATATTTATTGGTCCTAGTGGATCAGTTGTCAGGATGGCCAGAAGCTTTCCCATGTGCCAATGCTACAGCAAAGCAGGTGGCTAAAGTACTATTGAATGATACAATACCCCGTTTTTCCTTGCCAGAAGGTATAAATACAAATTGTGGCAGCCATTTTATTGGTCAGGTGGTTCAGCAAGTGGCCAAAGCCTTGGGAATCACATGGACGCTACACACTGCCTGGCGACCAACAAGCTCCGGCCAGGTGGAACAAGCAAACAGAACTTTAAAGACAACGCTGACCAAGATATGTATGGAAACAGGACTCTCATGGCCTCAAGCCTTCCCATTGGCACTCACACAAATGAGAACGGCACCTAGGGGGGAAGTTAGGGTTATCACCGTTTGAGGTGGTCTATGGAATGCCCTTTCCACTGGTATCAAAGGGGGGTGGGGATGAAAAGGAAATAGGGGATAAGCTTATACAAGAACATGTAATTGCCCTGCAGTCTCTCCTCTATTCCTTACACAGGACCACAGCTGCAGTGCAGCCTCTACCCTTGGATGGCCCAGTGCATACCTTCCAGCCAGGCGACTACATTTATGTAAAGACGTGGAAGCATGAGCCCCTGAAGGAGGTTTGGAGATGTCCCCATTTGGTGTTGTTAACTTCACATACCAGCGTTAAGGTTGAAGGACACCCGGCGTGGATTCACCATACCCGGGTAAAACGTGCAGTGAACCAAGAGCCTTTGGAAGGTGGGACTGAGGAGGCGGCTACAGATGACAGTACGGCAACCAAGGCTGTAAGCCACCCTGAAGAATCATCCTGGCAGATTAAACCAGTGGAAGGATTGAAGTTTTTGTTTTCTAAGAAGTCCACGGACTAAAAAGAAAAAGAGCACCCCAAACAGCAAACAGGTCGGTAGACCTGTTTTTCTAAAATGTTTCGAGCATTCTTTTATGGCTGTGTGATTGCCTTTATCCAGATAGCCGAAAGGAATGCAAATGTTCAAGATACATACAATAGTGTATTGCATATGTCTTTGACTTTGGCACAATCTTTGAATTTATCTTTGAATTTATCTAAATCTTTGAATTTATCTAAATGTTTGCCACCAGATGCCTCATGATATTGCTATAGGCAGCCCCATGCTTTCCAGGTCATTGTCCCCCCCCCCCCCAGAGATGAAGACCCCTTATAGGGCAGAATTTAAGGGAAATGAGACTTGGGAGGTACAGAATTACCATTTTTATAGTTTAATGTCTGGACAGAGGGGACAGGCCTGTTGGAGTTGTAACGGCTGTGAGAGTTCTGCTCAAAGTAGTCAAGGATCAGATCTTGGTTGGTTAACCACAGTTCTTTATTTCCAATCTCTACATTAGTACAGCTTCTCAGATTATTGTCAGAGATGAGACAGATAATACAAGCAGGTCTATTATACCATTCCAAGGAGTTTGAATTACCCATAGGTAGCCAATCACTATAGGGGAAAATTGGCGGGCAAAGAGGAGTTCTGGCCGTTTGGTTCTCACAGGAAAGAGAGTGAGGTGTCAAGCTGTAAATTTCCTTTCCCAAACCAGACCCCTCAGATGTTACCAGTTCACATAACAATCAATGGCCTCAAGGCTTTTGCATGTGATAAGAGATGAGAGGTATCCTCCCTTGAAGTCTCAGCCGGGCAGCTGGAATGCGGAGGCAGGGATGTGAGAGGCCTCCTTGTTCTCATACATTACCGATGTCACCCTCCCGCTTCCCTTGCTACAATCTCCAGGTCTGGTCAAGCAGTAGAACATTAGTACATAACAGTTACAAGCACAGAATGAAACATTAGGGTAACATAAAGGGTACAGGCATGATTACTATGATGTCTGAATCAGCAGATTCTGACACACTGGCCTCCTCATAATTACCTTCACCTGGGCTTATCAGGAAACATTTTATGAAAAATTCTAACTAGTTTAGGAGCATGCACATTTTCAGAACGAATCCATTCATTGTGTTCAGGACCAAAATCAAGCCATCTAACTAGATAATACAATCGGCCCCTACGCATCTTAGAATCAAGAATCTCAGTAATCTCGAAATGAGGGGCCCCCTCCTTCATCAGTGGAGGAGGAACTTGAGGAACTGGATGCCATGCATTCGGCCCAGGATCTTTCTTCAGCAAGCTGAAATGAAAAACAGGATGCACAGAACTCAGTGATTTAGGCAGTTCTAATTCAAAAGACACATCTGAAATTTTACGTAACACTTTGTAGGGCCCTACATATTTCCATCCCAGTTTTCGACTGGGTTGCAAGCCATGTATATTTTTTGTTGACAGATAGACAGAGTCCCCAGGCTGGAGATCCCAGCCCTCTGCACGGCCCCGATCCGCATATTTTTTGTAGTCCTCTTTCGCTTGGTCCAGTGCTTTGGCTATTAGTGGCCATGAGTCTTGTAATGTCGTCCACCAACTCCTGAAATCTGTGGGGGGGGGCATTGGGCGCATTCTCAATGGTGGGCAATGGTTTTCCTTCAAAACCTCCCACGACCATGAAGGGGGAGACGCCCGTGGAAGAATGCACTGCGTTGTTATAGCTGTATTCTGCAAACGGCAATAAATCCACCCAATTGTCTTGGTGGTAGTTGGTGTAGCACCTTAAGAACTGTTCCAGGATTTGATTAGTTCGCTCGGACTGTCCATCGGTTTCTGGGTGGTAACCCGAGCTTAGTGCCGGTTCAATGTCCATCAGCTTTAGGAGCTCCCGCCAAAAGTTGGCAACAAACTGACTGCCCCTGTCGGATACCACCCTCTTAGGAAAAGCGTGTAATTTGATCACCTGGTTGAAGAAAGCTTTAGCCATTCCCTTGGCCGTGGGTAGTTGCTTGAAAGGGGTGAAATGGGCTTGCTTCGAAAATGTGTCCACCACCACCCAAATGACCGTTTTCCCTCTCGAGGGTGGCAGATTAGTAATAAAGTCCATAGCTATCTCCTCCCAAGGGCGGGAAGGGGTAGGCAAAGGATGCAAGAGTCCCGGAACCTTTCCCCCCCTCTTTTTGCACATCAAGCAAGTTTGGCAGCCCGAGACGAAATCAGAAACATCTCGGCGCATGCGCGGCCACCAAAACTGACGTTGAATTAAGTTAAGCGTCTTTAGAAACCCAAAGTGCCCAGCCAGTTTGGAAGAATGGCACGCTAATAAAACCTCCTTACGCTTGCTTTGGGGCACCACCAGTTTGTCCCTGTGGTACCAACACTGGTTTTCCTTCCGCGCACATTCAGCTAGTGTTTCCAGTTCCTCGACTTCCTCGGGAGAATACTCCCCCCCCCCCAATCGCACGCCTCAGTGTCCACTTGCGTTCGTTTGTGCTGACTTCTGGTAGTGACCGCCCCTCCCAGCTGTTGGGGGGAGAACATGGAGTCAAATACCTCTTCTTTCACGCTCTCGTGTTGAGGCAACCGGGAGAGTGCGTCAGCTAAGGAGTTGGCCTTTCCGGGAAAGTGTTTTAACACAAAATTAAACTTTGAAAAGAAGTCAGCCCACCGCAGCTGCTTCGCATTTAGTGATCTCTGCATGCGCAGCGCTTCTAGGTTTTTATGATCAGTCCAGATTTCAAATGGGGTTTGCGCCCCCTCTAGCCAATGCCGCCACGTAGTGAGGGCTAGCCGGATAGCCGCGGCTTCCTTGTCCCACACTGACCAGTTTCTTTCCGTGTCATTAAACTTTTTGGAAATGTAAGCTAGGGGGTGTAGCTTTCCATCCGGCCCTTGTTGTAAAACGCCCCCCCCCATTGCCACATCGGAAGCGTCTACATGGATTATGAACTCTTTGGTTTCGTCTGGATGGGCTAAAATGGGTTCAGAAGTAAAAAGGGTTTTTAATGTCTCGAACGCCCTTTGGCACTCCCCATTCCATGCGATCCTCTCCCCAGGTTTCCTGGCTTCCGAACCCCTACCCTTGGTTTTCAGCAAGTCCGTCAGGGGGAGGGTGACTGTGGCAAAGTCTTTTATGAAAGTTCGATAAAAATTACAAAATCCTAATAGGCTCTGCAATTGTTTCCTTGTTTGCGGAGCTTCCCACTGGACCACCGCCTCCACTTTTGCTGGGTCCATTTCCAACCCCCTCTGAGAAATGCGATACCCTAGGAAGTCTACTGACTCACGGTGGAACTCGCACTTTGACAACTTAACATACAGTTGGTTTTTCAGCAAGGTGGAAAGGACCTCCCGTACTAATTTCACATGCTCTTTCTTATCAGCAGAGTAAATCAAGATATCATCTATGTAACATAACACCCCCTTGAATAAATGCTTGTGCAACACTTCATTTATCAAACTCATAAAGACCCCGGGAGCGCCACTTAAGCCGAACGGCATCACCAGGTATTCAAACTGTCCCAATGGAGTGTTGAATGCAGTCTTGAACTCGTCCCCCTCCCTTATGCGCACCCGGAAGTAAGCATCCCGGAGATCTAGCTTGGTGAAGATTTTCCCCTTGGCCGCTTCGGTCAATAAGTCTTTTATTAGTGGGAGGGGGTAGGCGTTGGAAGTGGAGACTGCATTTAATCCCCTGTAGTCCGTGCACAAGCGCAGCCCCCCGTCTTTCTTTTTCCGGAACAAAACGGGGGCGGCGAAGGGGGATTTCGCTGGACGGATGAAGCCTTGCTCCAAATTCTTGTCTAGAAACTTTCGTAGCTCCTCCCGTTCTAAGGGGCTCATGGAGTAAAGTTTTCCTTTGGGGAGTTTCTCGCCCGGGAGCAGCTCTATGGCACAGTCCGACAGTCTGTGGGGGGGTAGCTCATCCGCCTCAGTCTCACTGAAAACCTCCATCAAGTCTCTATACTCCCGGGGGACCGTAGAGGGGGCGAGGGCAAGGGCAGTCGGTCGGGGAGGAGAGTTGGGCGGTTCCGGTCCCCACTCCGAGTCCCATTTGTGCGTCTGGCACCGGTCGTCCACCCAGGAGATTTTCCCTTCACTCCATTTGATGTAAGGGTCGTGCGAACTCAGCCAGGGGCTTCCCAGCACCATGGGGAATTGGGCATTTGGGGTGATGACAAAAGCTCGCTTCTCCCAATGCTCCCCGGTTCCCACAATCAGGCCCTCAGTTTCGGCTATACACTCTTCTTTCATTTCCGACCCATCCATTTGCGTGAATTTTAGGGGCTCGGCCAGCGGGGTGACTTTTGGTCCTAACCCTTCCACCACTAAAGGGCTAATTAAGTCCCGAGCACACCCAGAGTCAATTAGGGCGCGGACTCTCATGTGCGTGCCCGATCCCGGGGTCATTACTGTCACTACCATATATAACAGGGGGCCAGGGATGCTCACCGGAGATGGCGCTTCTTGGCGGGGGACCTGCAGTTCTGCGCCGCTCACTGCAGGCCGTTGGAATTTCCCGACATCTGCGTTTCCATCAACTCCAGCTCCCCTTGTTCACTCGCGGATCCTTCCAGTTGCAGTGCCCGGGGCTTGAGCGGGGTCTTCCCTCTGCTAGGAGTGCTCCCTGCCACCGGTGTAGAGGTCTTCGGTCCCTTTCCTCCCCCCCTTGGGCACGCTGAGGCGAAGTGGCCACTCTCCCCGCATTTCATGCACAACCCTTGTCGAAAACGGGCATCTCGGATGTCTTGCACACTGGGCTTCGGCTTCGCTCTCGGCACAACTTTGCTGGCCGCTGTAGCCGACGTCCCCATCTTGATGAGGGTGAATCGTTCCTCCACATCAGTCGCCGCCCGCATCCAGGTGGCCAACGTCCCCGGGCAGCCCCCCAGTAGAACTGTTTCGTAGATTTCAGGATTGAGACCCTCTCGGTACTTTTCCATGAAAAGTTCCTCGGGCCAGCCATGAATCTTGGCAGCGATGCGCCGGAACTTATCGGTGTAGTCCCTCACGGTGGACCTCCCCTGGAACAGCTTCCGCAGTTGGTTCCGGGCCTTTTCTTCCCCCAGGGGGTCTTCGTATTGGTGTCGGAGGGCCCACATGAAGTTGTTCAGCGAGCGTAACTCAGGACCGGGGGCATCGTGCAGGCTCACATACCAATCGCTGGCGGTGTCTTTCAGCTTGGACCCGATGTAGCCAATCCGCTCCCTCTCGGTGGGGTAGAGGTGGCCCCAGCTGTCCAGGAACCGCTCGATCTCCAACAGGAAGAAACGCAGCTTCTCGGGGTCCCCATCGAAAGTAGCTGTCAGAGGGTCGGAGGGGGCCGGGCGAACGATCGGCCCTGCCGGCACCGGGGCCAGCGCTGGGGCGGGGCCGGGCACCTGTGGAGGGACGACTGGTGGAGCCGGCTGTGGCGGCGGCCTCGGCTGCACGGGCACCTGTGGTTGAGCTGGAACTCCTCCGGGAGCCGCCGGCGGCTGCTGGACTCCCGTCGCGGGGGCTGGAAGAGCCTCTTGCATGGCCCTCATAGCGTCTCGAAATTGGTACTGGAGATCGAGGGCCAATTCTCGTAGTTCGGCGGTGAGTTGGAGCCGTAAATCTCCCATCATCCAGTCTAGGGATGGCATCTGGTCTCCCCGATACGGATCGGGCCCATACGGGCCGGTTCTCTCTCCTTCCATGGGCTGGCGACGCGGATCTCCTCCGTAGATCTGCTCGCAGTCTTCTCCCAGGTAGCTCGGCCTCCCTCGATCGAGTTGATCGCCAGGGAACGAAACCCGTGCCCCTTTCCGGTCGTGCACCCAAGAATCCACGGTCCCACGACCGAACTGGCTCCAGGCGTACTTCGGGGTCACACTCTGAAGAGGAGGTAGGCGCGGGATGTAGTGAGCCCCCTGAATTGTAGTCACCGGTACTTCGGGCTCCCCTCCGCCGCCTCCACCACCGTTCCCCTGGTCCACTGGAGTGGTGGGGGTATCTTCGGGGGTAGTAGGGATGGGGACCGTGTTGTCGTCTGACATGTTCAGGAACGGCTAAGTCCCAGTCCCAGATCTCTGACAATCTGTGAGAGTTCTGCTCAAAGTAGTCAAGGATCAGATCTTGGTTGGTTAACCACAGTTCTTTATTTCCAATCTCTACATTAGTACAGCTTCTCGGATTATTGTCAGAGATGAGACAGATAATACAAGCAGGTCTATTATACCATTCCAAGGAGTTTGAATTACCCATAGGTAGCCAATCACTATAGGGGAAAATTGGCGGGCAAAGAGGAGTTCTGGCCGTTTGGTTCTCACAGGAAAGAGAGTGAGGTGTCAAGCTGTAAATTTCCTTTCCCAAACCAGACCCCTCAGATGTTACCAGTTCACATAACAATCAATGGCCTCAAGGCTTTTGCATGTGATAAGAGATGAGAGGTATCCTCCCTTGAAGTCTCAGCCGGGCAGCTGGAATGCGGAGGCAGGGATGTGAGAGGCCTCCTTGTTCTCATACATTACCGATGTCACCCTCCCGCTTCCCTTGCTACAATCTCCAGGTCTGGTCAAGCAGTAGAACATTAGTACATAACAGTTACAAGCACAGAATGAAACATTAGGGTAACATAAAGGGTACAGGCATGATTACTATGATGTCTGAATCAGCAGATTCTGACAACGGCACAGGCAAATTTGTGGGGGTAAGCCGATGTGTAGTGGAATATAAAATAAATGGAGCCTATGTAAACGGGACTTGGGTCCCTGGGTTTACCCCCTCTAGATAGTTGTTAAAAGGATATTATGTCCAATGGATGATACCCACACGATGCAACAAAGCATTCACTGCTCTGGTGGGACATTATTTCATATGTGGGAAGAAGGCTTATCAAAGCCTCCCGGCTGGGTGGTCTGGGACATGTTATCTTGGAACAGTATATCCATATGTTAAGATTGTGAATGAGTTACCACATGGGAGGATAAGAAATAGAGATTTAAAACAAAGTGAGCAAATTTTAAAGACCCATCAGAACCTCACAGAAGGAGAGAGATTGGGAGGGATTTTATTCCCCATGTATGGAATGGCCCGGTTAGGAACAGCACTGATCAGGCTGCAAGCAACTTTGGAAATAGAGTCAAACCGTGTTGCTCAAGCCCTAATTTTGATTGGAGAAGAACTTTATGCAATGAGACAGATGGTTTTACAAAACCAAATGGCTTTAGATATTTTGACAGCTGCAAGTGGAGGGACCTGTGCCTTAATAAAACAACAGTGCTGTGTATATATACCAGACCACTTTGGAAAGCTAAAGGCCATTGCTAAGGAAGTTGAGGCTGTAGCAATAGTACTGCGAGATGTATCTTTGAGCTGGTGGGGGAGGATCTGGACATGGCTACCCACCTGAATCATTATTCGAACTATACTTTTAATTGTCTTTGGAATATTGTGTATAAGCCTCTCAGTATGCTGTGGAATGTGTTGTTTTCCACGTTTTCTGGGTTGTTGTTATAACCATGAGCTAAGTTCTCAAATCATTAGAATGAGGTGGCTTAGAATGTTGCAAAGAACACGATGCAAAGTATAAGCAATATGGATTAAAGCCAGAGTCTGACCTCAATGTCCCATTGTTAAGGCCATAAAAGGTCAGAAGGGGGGACTGATGGATCTTGGCCTAGCTTGACTAGGCCATCAACAGCCTTATTCAGGTTCGACACAAAACCAGGGGTTACTGGTTAAGCCTTTAGCCATTAGCTGTTATGCCTAGCCAACTCTCAACTATGCATATTAATCAATATTCACCTATGAGCCACCTACATGAACAGGAAGAGGGAATAAAGTTAAAATTACTTCAAAGAATTGATATTTAGGGAACACAGGTGTGCTTGGGCGAGATACCAAATCGGGGGACTCGTATCAATCTTTGATGTACATGGAAAGGTATAAAGACTTGGCATAGGTGAAATGTCAAGTCCTCAGAATAGATCTTAAGGACACGTATTTGTAGGAAATAACCATACATAGATTACACCTCTGCTTGTTGGAAACTGTATATTAAGTGTGGATGGAACTTCATGCTCTTCGGAAAAACCCTTTGCAAGTTTTTCCCGCTTTTGCTAGCAATAAAGCTTTACCTGAAATCTTCTGAATCTCTGGCTCCCTTGTTTTTCCTAAATTAGGATACAGGTACATGAGATCTCTATTGAGATAACAATGGTGTGGTCAGCTGAGAGACCTTTTGTGGAAAACCAGTGACAGACTCTAAACACTAGGCATCTGTGAGAAAGACCCAAGTGCTTGTCTCTTACTGCTCCGTGTCAATATGTTGCTGCTTGCAAGAGGCCATTATATCTACTCTATGCTGTTTTGGTTGTATCCCTACCTCCTTCCCATTGAAATGGATTTATCAGAATGAATGCACCCCAGATCAGCAACATTCTGTCCACCACTCAGTGGCTGCATAATCGAGTGAGGGGCAGTGACAGGTCCTATCTGGGCAACCACTGTGGCCCCAACATGAAGCAACAATATTCTCTGCCTTCTCTGAGGCATTTACAAAATTGATTTTCAACCACCTTGGAAAAACAGTGATGTCCAAAATTGAAACTTGCCCTCTCCCCCAAATGCACCTGAGTCACAGGTACACAAAGGGCAGAACATAAGATAAAACCGGTTCTGGACTGTACCAGTTGTGAATGCAGGTAGGGATTGCAGAAGTAAATGTTTGCCCTGTTACCTTGTTGCTTGTCTTCTTGCAGAATTTTAGATCAGGCTTGAGGCACATTAAATGAAGAAGAGTCATCCTTTTTTTTTGTATTAGAGTCCTCTCTTTTCCTTTTCCCCACATGTACCTCTTCAGCGTCTTCCAGCTCCATTTCTAGTGGGGAAGGAGGTGAGGAGTCTCACTCAGAAGATTCTGATTCCATTCTTGTGTCTTTAGAAGCTGTTTTTTGTTGTGCTTTCTTGTTCGCCTGTGCTCCTTTTGGTTTCCCCATATCTTGGGCTCAGTTTGGATGTCTTCCAGTAGTGAAGAGTTTATTTTTAATTAGTTTTCCAAGATAGTGGTGTGGAGGCTGCTCCAGGGGTGACTGAATGCTTTGCTGGTCACCACGCCCCCCCCCCCCCAAGAAGAGCCATCTCATGACATAAATATGATCTTCTCTGAGATAGCATGGTTTTACCCAGCATTGCCTGAAATAATGATTTGGGCTGTAATAGCAGACTGACTCCAGCCAGTAGATAAAGAACATCATTATGGTAACAAAGGAAGACTAAATCTAGAAAGTTCAGAATTGCAGAGATAAAAAATGTGATGAGTCTTGGCCTCCTAATATTCTTATTTGATTGTTATTGTTGCCACAAGACATGGCTATGGCTGTGTGGCGGGAGATCACCTAAGATACATAGAGAGGATGTTAGGCCATGTGACCTTTGTATTCAGCCATGTTTTTGGAAGATGCCATGTGAGTAAGAATACTCCCTTAATCACTTTGGCCAGTGTAAGAGATTTGGGAAAGAATCACCAGCTACCTTTCTTGGATCCTTGAAAACTGAGCTTCACTGGTCCAGTGTATGTAATTTGTGTTCGTGAGAGCTAGGTACTTCTCTCCATCAACACCCTCATTGATAACAACACTTCATATTTTAATTTTACAAATCTCTCCCATATGTCTGGGAGGTTCTAGCATAGCCTTTCCCCAGATGCTGTTTCTCTGCATATAGAGAAAGGCTGTCAACCATTGTAAGCCGCCCTAAGCCCGCTTGCAGGGAGGGCGGGGTCTAAGTATGATAAAACAAATAAATAAATATCTTCCCATACAAATTTATTAATTTGTCTTTGACAGTCACTCAAAATCTTTTCAGGAATTGAAACTGGAATCATCTGTAACAAAAAGTTTAATATTGGTAATATATTTAGTTAAGAATTTTAAAATACTTTTGGTTTTCTTCCTATTGATTTTATAACCTGAAAAGAACCCAGACTTGTCAATTTGCTCCATTACATGTTGGAGAGATTGTTGGGGGTTTGAAATTGTAAGGACCATGTCATCTGCATAACTCTTTAGTTTAAGCTTCTCTTCTTCTACTTTTAATCCTTTAATTTGGGGATCTTATCTCAGAGGCAAAAATTTCCATCGCAAGAATGAAGTGGAAAGAGTGGACATTTCTGACGAGTTCCTTTTTCTATTTTAAATCCATTTGTCAAGACCCTGTTCATTAAGATTTTTGCATGTTGTTTGGTGTAGATGTTTGGTATCCAACTGAAAAATCTTGAACACTTGAAATACTGCAATGTTTTTAATAGAAAAGTCCAAGATGTCACAGGCTGGGTGCCAGTAGGTCAGGAGCAAAGCCGAAGTCCAGGACAGTCCGAGGTCAAACCAAGTCAGGCACAAAATACCAAGTCCAAAACACTAAGCCAAAAGCAGAGTCAGTCCAAGTCAGGGTCAGAGAGGGAAACTCATGAGCAAACCAGTCCAAGGAGTCAACAAAAGCCGAAGTCAAACAGCCGAAGTCACGAGCCAGAGGGTCCAGAATCAAGCTGAAGTCAAACAGAGCCAGAGTCACGAGCCAGAGAGTCCAGAATCAGGTTAGCTTATTGGGAGCTGAGTGGGTGCAGAGCTTAGCCAGAATGACTTGTTGCTAGCACAAGTTGGTAGTCTCTGTGCTGTGCCTAAATACCCAGCCACTTCCTGTGCTCATTAGCAGCTGGCAGTGAGGTTCTGGCTTCTTCTAGAACTCAGGACTGAGTGATCTGCGACCACACATGCATGCCTCTTTTCTCCTAGAAGCTAAGTCTTGCCTGTATTGGTACCTTAGACATTCCACTCAAGGAGGTGAATCAAGTGGGCTTGAGCTTGGCTGTGGCTCAGCTGCTGCTGGTGCTGGGGTGACACCCTGGGAGGTGCTTGCTTGTGCCTCATCTGGTTCAGGTGGAGGCTCCTCCAGATCCTCCACCTCACTTAGGTCCGCAGGAGGCAGGTCCTCAGAGGTACTCATGACACAAGATACATTATCAAAGGCTTTTTCAGCATCTAAGAACATAAAGGCTGCTTTCTTGCCCTTTTGTTTATCATGTTCTATAGCATCAACAACAAAATGAACAGTGTCTTTCATATATCTAATCTTTCTCCAGTGGTCCTAGGGAGTGGGGGAGTCCTTGTCTCCTTACTCCTGGGACTTAGCTCCTCCTCTCTGCAGGCAGGGCCAGCAAAACTTTGATCCCAGAGGGGAGGGGCTTGTCCGCTGGATTCCCAGTCTTACCGGCCCTGCCTTCTGAGCAGGACGTCTGGCTGTGCTCTGGGAGAGTATGAAGATCCCAGAAGACTTCAAAAGAACTGAAAGAAGAGTTTCAGAGCGCATGGGAGGCAGGGGAAGGTAAACACCTCCCCACCCCTCCCTGGACTGCGAGTTTTTAGAAGAACCGCAGGTGTGCTTGGGTAGCTGCTGGCAGTCCTGAGAGGTCCTCGGGTGGTCATGGCAGCTGAGGAAACCGACCCCAGTGGCTGCATGTGGTTCTTGTAGCTGGGAACCTTCCTCCCCTTCTCCAAGTGCATGGAGAGCTCAGGGTAGAGCAGTGGGGTCGGGGAAAGGCCTGAGCTGCACAGCAAGAGCACCGTAGGCTCGGAGGTAGCTGGAGCTGCATGCTTTTGTCTACAGGCTTAACTCATCTGGGTGTGCTGATACATTCAGCAAAGGACAGGATTTTTCTTACCCAGGACGGACAGCAAAAACTTATTCAGTTGCTGACTCAAGTTCTGAAAGCAATGTTGTCAGAGCTGATGTTGTTGTCCAGTCTGTTGGGGATGCTGGTGTCCTGTCAGGATGTAGTACCTTGGGCTCGGTTCCATACATGCCCTCTTCAAAGATTTCTTCTCCAGTATCAGGAGGAGGTAGCACGCAAGAGGGCCCAGAGGGTAGAGATCCCATTGTCAGTGAAACAAGAATTGCGGTGGTGTCTGGAACCAACCCAGTTTGTAGAGGGGGTGCTGTTAAGGGACCCCAAGAGGATAGTGGTCATTATGGATGCGAGCCTGTTCAACTGGGGAACACAAATCCTAGGGAGTATGATGCAGGGGACCTGTCAATGGAAGAGACAGTCAGGAGCATCAATTTCCTGGAATTGAGAGCAATAAAGTTGGCATTGATTCAATTTCAGAAGCAATTGATGGGGCATCACATCCTTATTCAGATGGACAATATGACAGCAAAGGCTTACATAAACAAACAGGGAGGCACACCCTTCAGGAAGGTAAACCTGGAAGCAAGGCAGGTGATGGACTGGGCAGAGGCTCATGTGCTGTCACTAAAAGCTGTTCACGTAGCAGGTCGAGAGAACATCTTGGCAGACTGGTTGAGTTGACAGACAGTGGATCAGTCGGAATGGATGTTGCACAGGGAAGTGTTTCATCAAATGAGCAAAGAGTTCAGGACAGCAGAGGTGGACCTGTTCACAATGGAACAAAACTGACAAGTCAAGAACTTTGTAGCAAAGGCAAGAAATCCAGACGCAGTTGGGACAGACACCTTAAGTCTCTGGTGGCTGAAAGGACTTCTGCATGCCTTCCTGCCTTTTCCACTCATTCTGAAGGTAATTCAAAATGTGATAGATCAGAAGGTGAAGCTGATTTTAATCACACCCTTCTAGTCAAGGAGGGCGTGGTTTCAAGATCTGTTGAGGTTGTCAGTCAGGGAACCCTGGCATCTACCGATGAGAGGGGACCTGTTAACACAGGGGTTGACGGTGTACCCAAGACTGAATCTGATAAAATTAACAGCTTGGACACTCTTTTAGCTCTTCTTTTCACTCAAGTCAATAAAACAGGAATTATACCAGCCTCGTGGAAACATACAGTAATAGTGCCAATACATTAAAAAGGCAATAAAAGTGATCCAGCAAATAATCGTCCCATCAGCTTGCTCTCAGCTTTAGGTAAAATATACGCAGCTTTCCTCCATATTAAATAACAGTCTTGGCTGGAAGATGATGAGGTCCTTTATCCTGAGCAAGCTGGTTTTAGAAGAGGCACCTCTACCTTGGATCATTGTCTTGTTCTTTACCACTTAGCTGAGAAATATTCATCTAAAGCTGGTAATTGTCTTTATGTGGCATTCATGGACTTAAAAGCTGCCTTTGACTCCATCCCTAGATCTCGCTTGTGGTCCAAGTTAAACAAGTCTACAATAAATAAAAGACTTTTATGGCTCATTTACAAATTATATGAAGAGCCATCTGGCAGATATGTTATGGCTTGGAAGGACAGCTTACGAATTCTATGAACTTTGCTAAAAGGGGTAAAACAAGGCTGCTTACTGGCCCCTGCACTATTCATTTTTTATCTTAACGATATAGTGCCTTACATAAAAAAACATGCCCATCATGCACCTATTTTGGCAGGCCAAGAAGTTCCTATATTATTATATGCAGATGATGTAGCGTTGTTATCCAGATCTGGTCAGCCTTTGGAAAAAAATTAATGCTTTCTCTGAGTATTGCAGACAAGAGGAGCTCATGGTAAATTACAAAAAATAAAAAATATGGTTTTTATTAAGAAGATAAACCATAAATGTAAAGTATGGAAAACTGAAGATGGAGGACTAGAATTGACAACACATTTTAAATATTTGGGTGTGGTCTTCTCCAAGAATTTATCATGGAAACTTCACCTTAATTTAGCCTGAGATACTGTTAGACCAAATGTCAATGCACTTTTGAGATTCTATTACTCGACAGGGGGCCAATATATCCCTATGACTGTTAAAGCATTTAACACAAAAATAATACCTCAATTCCTATATGGGGCAGCCATTTGGATCTGTGCAGCCTCTGAATCCTTAGACAAATTATTAACTCAATTCCTGCATCAAATTTTGGGAGTTCCCAAGTGCATGGCAGGAGCTGCTCTCAGGTGGGAACTAGCACAAAGCTCCCTAGAACCTAGAGCTTGGGTTGGCTGCTTTCAGACTAAGACTGAAGGTTTGTTTTTCTAGTCCATCATCAGAGAGCTTGATTTATAGACTGAAGGAGGATAATTATAGAAACACCTGGTCATATCAAATAGATGAGAAATTGAACCTCTTCGGCCTCCTCATATCAAGAATATATCTCAGCAAGAAGCACGGAGACAGATTAGATCGAAGGCAGGAAATTGGGACAGGGACAGTACTGCCTCATGTGTATGTTCTCCCCTAGTTTTGGGGTTCCCTCCTTCATTGACCCTGCTATTATATCTAAGCCATTTTACCACCCCCTCTCATAGATCTGCTTTTACTCTTGCAAGATTAAATGCTGCACCATCTGCAGAATTAATGGGATGTTTCTTACAAACTCCATATTCAGACCGGCTTTGTACCTTCGCTTCCAGCGAGATCGAGATGCTGACACATCTCCTTTTGTTTTGTTCACATTGGTTAGCTCTTAGGTCATATTGGAAATATACAATCCTATTTGAATACCACCTTCCACTGGAGCCATGGGTGAATTCTTATATGCTGTCAGATATCGACCCGAGAATTACCACTTTAGTAGCAAAATACTCAGGGGTCCTTTGGGGCTGGAGCGAGACAGAGCATAGCTCCGCCAACCCAGAAGTGGGCAGTAGGGCAGCCACGGGCCGAATCAGATTCTCTGATCTGATTCGGCCCACCACCAAATTGCTGCTGAAATTTGTTGGCAGCTTTAAAAGTAACGTTTTTTCCCACCGTAGAGAACAATGGAGGGGATGGGGCAACCTGTTTGAGGCCCCATAGAATTGGACCCTATGGTCCAATCTTCTTGAAACTTGGTGGGTATTTCAGGGAGAGGTCCCAGAAGGTACCCTGCAAGTTTGGAGCCTCTCCCTCAAACCCCTTCTCCTCCAGCCCCTCATATACTCTATGAGTTTTTGCTATTGACTTCAATGGCCCATAGAGTATAATATTGCTGAAACTGACATTCAGCCAGTTATGCTAATGAGTTATGCTAATAGGTATGTAATGAACTCCTGCACTTCTTTTTCTACGAAAAGACCCCTGAAAATACTTACCCTTTGGGGAGGGAATAGCATTGAAGCAAAAATAATTGCTGCTAAAATAAGGTCTGCATTTTAGTTTTGTTTTATATTTTAAATGTTTGTATTGCTTATAATTTTAACTGGATTTGAAATGTAGTTTTAAACTCTTGCTTTGGTATTTTATATGTATATTGTATGTTGTGGTTGTGCTTGAGACCATTGGTCATATGAGCTGAAATAAACTAAGATAAGACAGCTTGGAAATTGAAAGGTGGCAGTTAGAATTTATGGGTTATGAGAAGGAGGTGATTGCCACCTTGTTGGCCTCTAGAAAATGGTCTACAAATAAGGTCTAGAACAGAACCTGGCAGGTGTTCTATTTTTGGTGCAGGGAGAGGGGGTTGGATCCACTAGTGGCACAAGTTACGGTCATACTAGCCTTCTTACAGCAGGGGTTGGCAAAGGGACTGAGTACCAGTACGTTGAAGAGACATGTGGCAGCCCTTTCAGAGGTTAGGGGGCATAAGAAAGGGAAGTCATTGGTTCAGCATCCACATATTAGGCTTTTTAAAGGGGTACCACACTTCTTAACCCACCTCAAGTGCATAGATTTCCTACATGGAAGTTGAACACAGTGTTGAAAGAATTATGTACTGAGCCCTTTGAACTGATGGCTTCTTGTCCATTAAAATAGTTGACCTTTAAAAAGATTTTTCTGGTTGGGATCACTTCTGCCTGCCGGGTGTCTGAGCTGAAGGCACTATCAATTAACTTTGTACCTTTCATACTGATAGGATGGCACTTCACCCAGACCCAGCATTCATCCCCAAAGTGAATTCAGCCTTTCACAGGTCAGAGGACATTGTACTCCCTTCATTTTGTCAGTACCCCAAACATGAGAAAGAAAAGGTTTGGCATTGCCTAGATGTACGTAGGGCCTTGAGTTTCTATTTGGATAGGACCAAGGAGTGGAGGAAAACAGAAGCACTGTTTGTGTCTTTTAGGAAGTCATCCTTAGGTAAAGGTATCTCTACATCTACCTTAAGTTGGTGGATCAGGGGGTGTATTATTGAGGCCTATAAGGTGCAAGGTTTGGACCCTCCTGAAGGGATCACAACCCACTCCTTAAGGGGAGTAGCCATGTCAGCAGTGTATCGGGCGTTCCCCTCACTAGAGGTCATTTGCAAGGAAATGGAAATTCACCCACTGGAAATTCACCCACTCTTTTACCAAACATTACTGGATAGATAAGTTGGCCTCGGTGGAAGCTGCGTTCGGTAGGAGAGTCCTACAACATGCCCTATAAGGACCAGAGGCCATCAGACCCACCCTGGGGAATATTGCTCTTATAAGTCCCAGGAGTAAGGAGTCAAGGACTGCCCCATTTCCTAGGACCACTGGAGAATGGAAGCTTCCTTCTTGGTGATCTGGGAGTGGGGCAGTCCTACCCACCCATGTTGGAAGGAGCGGTCTCCAGTACTTATTAGGGGATGATGCTAGTGGTCTGCTTCAGTGGTTCTGTAACTACAAAAAAACCCACACTAAACATAGCACAGAAATTTGAGGGCCGAAGTGGTGTTCGTTCTGAGGTTGATGGTTTGGTATAATGGTTGTGTTCCTTAAGGTATTCAATAAAATGGTGTTGTATCAAGACAGAAGGCTTGGTGTTTTTTGCACATGGTACCCTTTGGGGAGGGAATGTGTGGGTGTTCCCTTTGGGTTTGTTTCCTGTTCAGAATTGTGTTGATGTTGGGGAGAAGGTTGGCTTGATGAACAACTGGGAACTCAGAGAACAAGCCCCTTCCCTCCGGGATCAAAGTTTGGCAGCCTTGCCTGTGGAGAGGAGGAGCTAAGTCCCAGGTATAAGATGTCAAGGACTGCCCCGCTCCTGGACCACCAAGACGGAAGCTGTATGGTAAGTGAATAGAACCTTTCATTTTGGTACAAAACCAGTCTGATCAGGATGAATTACTTTAGAGATACATTTATTTAATCAATCAGCCATAATTGAGGCAAAGATTCCCCCCCCCCAGACACCAATAACTTGGGTAAAACTATGGGCCACTTTAACATTTAGTCAGTAAATGGCAAGGGCTAAACCAATTGCAGCTCATACAAGGCCAGGGGTCTCAACAGGCTCCTCCCTTGTAATGCTGCCCTGCCCCTGGCAGGAACAAACTTGAATTGGCTCGACCCAGGCTGGCACAGCAATTGGGCAACCACCCATAAGGTCAGATCACAAGCTTAATGGCCAAACCCTCCAGACAGCCCCCATAAAGGCAGTCTGCATTCCTCCACCCCAGGTCACACAACCCAAAGGTAGCTCATGCAACTGTCCGTGGAAGATGGAAATTCACCCAACCTTGCATTACAAATGATTTCACCCACATAAGGTACATTTTTATAATCACCACCACATTCCTGTTTGCAACACGCATTGCTTGAAAAGCAACTAAGCATATATATGTGTCAGGTTCCTGTCATGTTTTGTTTCCTTGTAAAATTCCCTGTTACAGATCCCGGCGGGACCTTGGCATCAGTTCCTACTCTGACGACTCAGTTTCCCCTCCTTCCCCCCCTCTCCACTCCCCCCTCCTCTGGGTGAGCTCATGTGTTTTGCTAGACTTCTATTATCTATGTTGATTCCTCTTGTAACCTTGGTCAACTGGGCTCTGCTTTTCCAGGTGTCTTATGTGGGGGCCGGCAAGTAGTTTTCACACAGGGTCATAGTGGGAATTTAGCTTCAGCTTGCATGCCTATTTTTCCCTGAGAAAGTAACGGTAGATTTTTGGCGCCTGAATATTCTCCTTTTGATTGGTACGTATGCTTTTGTTCCTGTTTGAATACAGTATATGAATCCCCTCCTTACTGCATATGTTATCACAAACAAAGCAAGTGTTCCTGAAAGACCATTAAGAAATAAAGACTTTGTTTTGAACCACAAGGCCTGACTTATTGGATCTATTCCGAAGTTCTCACAGATTGTTTGTGAACCTTCCAATCGGGAAGGAGTGAAACCCAGACCTGGCCATGTCGGATGATGGGTCCCTCGTTCCCGCCTCAACTCCCGAAACACCGGTCTACACCGCACCTGTGGAGCTGGTGACTACAAACTATGATTTTTATGCTCCCCTCAGTCGGGGGGGGAGCCACAGGGGGTGCAGAACCTTTACCAAGGTATTCCTGGCTGACCTTTGGTGGAGGTACTTTGGAGTCCTGGGTCCATGACAGGAGAGGATCATGCATGCAGTTCTCAGATGATGAGAGGGACTCCTGGAGGTTGAGTTTGGTCCCAGATGAATGTGAGACCTCTCGACCATCAGACAGAGGCACGGATGACCTCTGGCAGCAGATGGACCGGAGATTTGATGAGATGCATGACTGGCTGGCAGTGGAACTACGAGAAGAGCTGCTCGAGATGCAACAGACTGTGCTGGGAGCCGCTGCGGGAGAGATCCTTCAGGCTGGAGCCGGAGGGGGAGATGGAGTACCAGCTCAGCAGCAGGATGGTGGAGCGGGACCTGCACAACAACCACCCACGGGTCCCCAACAGCAGCCAGCAGCACCAGCCCAGCCGGCCCCATGAGCTGTGGACTGGTTGTACCAGCAACCACCCAACGATCCCTTGACAGCTACATTTGATGGGGATGCTGATAAACTCCGGTTTTTCATCATTGAGATTGAACGGTTTTGGGGGACTTGGGGCCACCTCTACCCTACCGAATGTGAAAGAGTTGGTGTGAGACTTCTGCTCAAAGTAGTCAAGGATCAGATCTTTGTTGATGAAACACAGTTCTTTATTTCCAATCTCTACATTGGTACAGCTTCTCGGATTATTGTCAGAGATAACACATATGACAGAAGCAGGTCTATTATACCTTTCTAGGCAGTTTGAATTACCCATAGGTAGCCAATCACTACAGGGGAAAAACGGCGGGCAAAAGGGGCTCTGGCCGTTTGCTTCCCACAGGAAAGCAAGTGAGGTGTCAAGTTGTAAATTTCCCTTCCCAAACCAGCCCCCTCAGATGTTACCATTTCACATAACAATCAATGGCCTCGAGGCTTTCGCACGTTGATAAGAGATGGGACTCGTCCTCCCTTGGAGTTCCAGCCGGGATGAAAGGAATGCGGAGGCAGGAGTGTGAGAGGCCCATTGTTCCCATACTTTGAAGTTGTCATCCTCCCACTCTGGCAGTTACACAAACCAGGCCTGGTCAGGGTCATAAACCTGGGGTCACATACTCTACATACATACTGGCCAAAGCAAAGGTTTACCTAAGGGAGGGGCAAATACATGGCAGGTGTCAAAGAAGCATCTATCAGACATACATGGCAATATGAATATAGTATGGCATACAGACATGACAGTAAGCAGCATAGCAATGAAACAGAAGACATAGCTGTAAGCAACAGAAATACCTTGTCTGAATCAGCAGATTCTGACACACTGGCACCCCGAAAATAAACCTACCCGGGCTTGTCCGGGAATCTTTTATGAAAAGCTTTAACTAATTTAGGAGCATGCACATGTTCAGAACGAACCCACTCGTTTTGCTCTGGGCCAAAATCAAGCCATCTAACTAAATAATATAAGCGGCCCCTACGCAGCTTAGAATCAAGAATTTCTGATATTTCAAAATGGGGTGCCTCCCCCTTCATCAGTGGAGGAGGTGTCGGAGGAACTGGATGCCATGCATTCGGCCCAGGATTCTTCTTCAGCAAGCTGAAATGAAAAACAGGATGCACAGAACTCAGTGACTTGGGCAATTCTAGTTCAAAAGACACATCAGAGATTTTGCGCAACACTTTGTAAGGGCCCACAAACTTCCACCCCAATTTCCTGCTGGGTTGTAAGCTGTGTATGTTTTTAGTGGAAAGGTAAACAGAGTCCCCAGGCTGAAGGTCCCAACCCTCAGCTCGACCACGATCAGCATACTTCTTGTAGTCCTCTTTGGCGTGATCTAGAGTTTTTGCTATCAGAGGCCATGATTCTTGCAGGGTCGCCCACCATCTTTTAAAGTCTGTGGGGGGAGCATCCGAGGCATTTTCAATTGTGGGCAGAGGTTTCCCCTCAAAGCCTCCTACTGCCATAAATGGGGAAACGCCAGTAGAGGACTGCACAGCATTGTTGTAACTATATTCAGCGAAGGGCAGTAACTCCACCCAGTGGTCCTGGTGATAGTTAGTATAACACCTTAGAAATTGCTCCAAAATTTGATTAGTTCGTTCGGACTGTCCATCGGTCTCTGGATGGTAACCAGAGCTCAGAGCGGGCTCTATGTCCATACATTTCAGGAGCTCCCGCCAAAAGTTGGCAACGAACTGACTGCCCCTATCGGATACCACACGTTTGGGAAAAGCGTGTAGTTTGATCACGTGATTGAAGAAAGCCTTGGCCATCCCCTTTGCCGTGGGCAGCTGCTTGAAAGGAGTGAAGTGGGCTTGCTTAGAAAACATGTCTACCACCACCCAAATTACAGTCTTTCCCTTTGAGGGTGGTAGGTTTGTAATGAAGTCCATAGATATAGCCTCCCAAGGGTGAGAGGGAGTGGGTAGGGGGTGCAGTAGTCCCGGGACTTTCCCCCCCCTTCTTTTGCACATCAAGCAGGTCTGACAAGCAGAAACAAAGTCCGAGACATCCCTGCGCATGCGTGGCCACCAGAACTGCCTCTGAATTAAGTTGAGCGTTTTTAGAAATCCAAAATGCCCTGCTAGTTTAGAGGAGTGGCAAGCCAGCAATATGTCTTTCCTTTTGCTTCGGGGCACCACTATTTTGTCTCCATGATACCAGCATTTATTTTCCCTGAGGGAGCAGTCTGCTAACGCTCCTAACTCCTCGATTTCTTCGGGTGCATAGTCCCCCCCCCCAGTCGCTCGCCTCCGATTCGACTGTCGTGCGCTTACTTTGACTCCTGGTGGTCACTGCACCTCCCAGTTGCTGGGGGGAGAACATGGAGTCAAACACCTCCTCCTTTAAACTCTCGTGCTGGGGCAATCAGGAGAGCGCATCTGCTAGCGAATTGGCTTTCCCAGGGAGGTGCTTGAGCACAAAATTGAATTTTGAGAAAAAATCTGCCCAGCGGAGCTGCTTCGCATTCAGGGACCTCTGTGTGCGCAGCGCTTCTAGATTTTTGTGGTCTGTCCATATCTCAAAAGGGGTTTGAGCTCCCTCCAGCCAGTGCCGCCACGTAGTGAGGGCCAGACGAATGGCCGCGGCTTCTTTATCCCAAACTGACCAGTTTCTTTCGGTTTCATTAAATTTTTTCGAAATGTAAGCGAGGGGGTGCAGCTTTCCGTCTGGCCCCTGCTGTAAGATGCCCCCCCCCATGGCCACATCGGACGCATCTACATGGATCACAAATTCCTTAGTTTCATCGGGGTGAGCCAAAATGGGCTCTGAGGTGAAGAGAGTTTTAAGAGTCTCGAACGCCTTCTGGCATTCTTCAGTCCAAGCAATTTTCTCCCCGGGCTTCCCCGCTTCCGGGCCCCTCCCTTTGGTTTTTAGTAACTCAGTCAAGGGGAGGGTGACTGTGGCAAAGTCTTTTATGAAGGTGCGGTAGAAATTACAAAATCCCAAGAGGCTTTGGAGTTGCTTTCTCGTTCGGGGGGCTTCCCACTGAACCACTGCCTCCACCTTGGCGGGGTCCATCTCCAGTCCCTTCTGAGAAATGCGGTACCCTAGGAAATCTACGGAGTCTTGATGAAACTCGCATTTAGACAGTTTTGCATACAACTGGTTTTTCAACAGGGTGGAGAGGACTTCTCGAACCAATTTCACGTGTTCTTTCTTATCAGCAGAGTAGATCAAGATATCAGCTAAGTAACATAACACCCCCTTGAATAAATGCTTGTGCAACACTTCATTTATCAAGCTCATAAAGACCCCTGGCGCGCCACTCAAACCGAACGGCATCACCAGGTATTCGAACTGTCCCAACGGGGTATTAAAGGCAGTCTTGAATTCATCCCCCTCCCTGATGCGCACCCGAAAATAAGCGTCTCGGAGATCCAACTTAGTGAACACTTTCCCCTTGGCCGCCTCCGTTAGCAAGTCTTTAATAAGGGGGAGGGGGTAGGCGTTGGAGGCAGACACCGCATTTAGTCCTCTGTAATCCGTGCACAACCGCAACCCCCGTCTTTCTTTTTCCGAAACAAAACGGGGGCCGCAAAAGGGGATTTAGCAGGGCGGATGAAACTGTGCTCCAAGTTCTTGTCTAGGAATTTCCTCAGTTCTTCCCGCTCCGGGGGACTCATCGAGTAAAGCTTTCCCTTTGGAAGTTTCTCGCCCGGAATCAGTTCTATGGCACAATCCGATAGCCTGTGGGGGGGTAGCTCATCCACCTCAGTCTCACTAAACACTCCCATTAAGTCTCGATACTCCCGGGGGACAGTCGAGGGCACCAGGGTGAGGGCCGCTGCCCGGATGGGCACTGGAGGTCCTGGTCCCCACCCCGTGTCCCATTTGTGACCCTGGCACTTCTCGTCCACCCAGGAGATCTTCCCCTCACTCCATTTGATATAAGGATCATGGGAGCTTAGCCAGGGGCTCCCCAACACCATGGGGAATTGGGTGTTTGGGGTGATGATGAAGGCTCTCTTCTCCCAATGCTCCCCCGTTCCCACAATTAGTCCCTCGGTCTCGGCCACGCACGCTTCCTTCATTTCCGAACCGTCCATTTGCATGAACTTGAGTGGCTCCCCCAACGGGGTGACCTTGGGTCCCAGCCCTTCTACCACTAAAGGGCTAATTAAGTCCTGAGCACACCCAGAGTCAATTAGGGCGCGGACTCGGACATGGGTCCCAGTCCCAGGGGTCATCACAGTCACTACCATATACAACAAGGGGCCAGGGATGCTCACCGGAGATGGCGCGTCGTGGCTGGGGACCTGCAGTTCTGCGCCGCTCACTGCAGGCCATTGGAGTTTCCCGACATCTGAGCCTCCGTCAGCTCCAGCTCTCCCTGCTCGCTCGCTGCCCCTTCCAGCTGTAGAGCTCGGGGTTTGAACAGAGTTTTTCCTCTGCTGGGGGTGCTCCCGGCCATTGGGGTGGAGGTCTTCAGAACTTTTCCCCCTCCTCTCGGACACGCCGAGGCGAAGTGGCCACTCTCCCCGCATCTCATGCAGAGCCCCTGTTTAAAACGGGCATCCCGAATTTCTTGCACATTGGGCTTGGGTTTCGCCTTCTGCGTTGCTTTGCTTGGGGCCGTTGATGAAACTCCCATCTTGATGAGGGTGAAGCGTTCTTCCACGTCCACGGCTGCCCTCATCCAAGCGGCCAACGATCCTGGTCTTCCCGCCCGCAATATTGCCTCGTACACCTCGTGATTTAAGCCCTCTCGATATTTCTCCATGAACAGGTCTTGCGTCCAGCCGCGAATCTTGGCTGAGATGCGCCGGAACTTATCGGTGTAGTCCCTCACCGAGGACCGCCCTTGGGTCAATCTCTGCAGTTGGTTCCGGGCTTTTTCTTCTCCCAAGGGGTCCTCATAGTGGTGTCGGAGGGCCCACATGAAGTTGTTCAGCGAACGTAGCTCAGGCCCGGGGGCATTGTGCAGGCTCACATACCAGTCGCTGGCGGTGTCCTTCAGCTTGGACCCGATGTAGCCAATCCGGTCCCTCTCGGTGGGGTAGAGATGTCCCCAAGTGTCTAGGAACCGCTCAATCTCTAGCAGGAAGAAGCACAACTTCTCGGGGTCCCCATTGAAAGTAGCCATCAACGGATCGGCAGGGGCCGGGCGAACCACCGGCCCTGCTGGCACGGGGGCTGGCGCAGGTATGGGTGTGGGCACTTGGCGGGGAACGACCGGGGGAACCTGCTGCGGCACTTGCAGCTGCACTGGCGGCAGCACCTGGGCGGGGACTCCCCCTGGAGGCACTGCCGGCAGCTGGACTCCGATCGAGGGAGGTCCTCCCATGGCTGGTGTTGGCTGAGCCGCCTGCATAGCCGTGATGGCATCCCAGAACTGATACTGGAGATCGAGGGCCAGTTCTCGCAACTCGGTAGTAAGCTGGAACCGCAAATCTCCCATCATCTGGTCGAGGGCTTGAGTCTGGTCTTCTCGGTAGGGATCGGGCCCGTACAATCCCGGTCTCTCTCCTTCCAGGGACTGGAGACGCGAATCGCCTACGTAGGTCGTCTCGCGTTCCTCTCCCAGGAAACTCGGCTTCCCGCGGTCGAGGTGGTCTCCCTGGAATGAAACTCGGGCCCCTTTCCGATCGTGCACCCAGGAGTCTACGGTCCCGCGACTGAAATTGCTCCATGAGTACCTCGGGGTAACGCTCTGAAGAGGAGGTGGGCGCGGGACATAGTGAGCCCCTTGAATCGTAGTCACTGGCACTTCGGGCTCCCCTCCGCCGCCTCCACCACCAGCCCCCTGATCCCCAGGGGTGGTCAGTGTGTCTTCGGGAGTAGTAGGGATGGGAAGAGTACCGTCGTCCGACATGGTCAGGAACGGCCAAGTCCCAGTCACAGATCTCTGACAATCTGTGAGACTTCTGCTCAAAGTAGTCAAGGATCAGATCTTTGTTGATGAAACACAGTTCTTTATTTCCAATCTCTACATTGGTACAGCTTCTCGGATTATTGTCAGAGATAACACATATGACAGAAGCAGGTCTATTATACCTTTCTAGACAGTTTGAATTACCCATAGGTAGCCAATCACTATAGGGGAAAAACGGCGGGCAAAAGGGGCTCTGGCCATTTGCTTCCCACAGGAAAGAAAGTGAGGTGTCAAGTTGTAAATTTCCCTTCCCAAACCAGCCCCCTCAGATGTTACCATTTCACATAACAATCAATAGCCTCGAGGCTTTCGCATGTTGATAAGAGATGGGACTCGTCCTCCCTTGGAGTTCCAGCCGGGACGAAAGGAATGCGGAGGCAGGAGTGTGAGAGGCCCATTGTTCCCATACTTTGAAGTTGTCATCCTCCCGCTCTGGCAGTTACACAAACCAGGCCTGGTCAGGGTCATAAACCTGGGGTCACATACTCTACATACATACTGGCCAAAGCAAAGGTTTACCTAAGGGAGGGGCAAATACATGGCAGGTGTCAAAGAAGCATCTATCAGACATACATGGCAATATGAATATAGTATGGCATACAGACATGACAGTAAGCAGCATAGCAATGAAACAGAAGACATAGCTGTAAGCAACAGAAATACCTTGTCTGAATCAGCAGATTCTGACAGTTGGCTACATTGGCTCTAAGCTACGGGACACTGTAAGTGACTGGTATGTAAGTCTGCACATCCCCCCTGGTCCTGAATTGAGATCAGTAAATGACTTTATGTGGGCCCTCCGGCAGCACTACGAGGACCCCTTGGGGGAGGAGAAAGCCAGGAATCAGCTGCAGAAGCTGGTTCAAGGCCGATCCTCTGTAAGGGAGTACACTGCCCAATTCCGTAGAATAGCTGCAAAGGTGCAGGGCTGGGGTCAAGATCTCTTCATTGAAAAGTACAGGGAGGGACTGAACCGTGAGATATACGAGACTGTGTTACGAAATGACCGGCCTGCTTCGCTGGCGACTTTGAATGCAAAACAACTCAGTTGGGCTGATTTCTTTTCCAAATTCAATTTTAAACTACGACATTTTCCGGGAGCATCTAATTTCCTAGCAGACGCGTTGTCCAGACTCCCCCAACATAATTCCAAGAGGGAAGAAGTGTTTGATTCCATGTTCTCACTGGAGCAACTTAGCGGAGCTGCTATCACTAGAAGCCAAAAGCAGCCAGCCGACATGGCTCCCTCTTCTGAGTGGATTACAAAATGTGCACTGGAGTATTCTCAATAGGATCAGGATGAATGGACTGGGGAGGAGGGTGTGGAGCAAAAGCCTGATGGTTGTTGGAATAAAGGCTCAAAATTGGTGGTGCCCAATTCTCTTAGACTGCCTGTTTTAAATGCTTGTCATGAATCTAAGCTTTCTGGACACTTTGGTTATTTGAAAACATTAAATTTGCTTCAGAGGCAGTTTTGGTGGCCACGGATGCGCAAACATGTTTCAGTCTATGTAACTTCCTGCCAAACCTGTCTAATGTGCAAAAAACGAACAGGAAAGCCTCCGGGTCTGTTGCAATCTCTGCCCACTCCCTCCCGGTCGTGGGAGGACATATCCATGGATTTCATTACTGACCTACCACCCAGCAAGGGAAGGACTGTGATTTGGGTGGTAGTAGACTTATTTTCCAAACAGGCACATTTTGTCCCATTCAAAAAATTGCCCACAGCTAAGGGTTTTGCTAAAGTATTTTTTAATCATGTGATCAAGCTACATTCTTTTCCGAGGCGCATAATTTCGGATCGTGGTAGTCAGTTCGTTGCCACCTTTTGGCGGGAGCTTTTATAAACTATGGGCATTGAGCCAGCTCTTAGTTCTGCTTACCACCCAGAGAGTGATGGACAGTCCGAATGAACAAATCAAATCCTTGAACAGTTTTTGAGGTGCTATTCAAATTATCACCAAGACGATTGGGTGGATTTGCTCCCTTTTGCTGAATACAGCTACAACAATGCTGTGCAGTCATCCACTGGTGTGTCTCCGTTTCTGGCGGTGAGGGGATATGAAGGCAACCCATTGCCCAATCTTCCACCCCCCACAGTCAGTTCGCCGTCTCCTTTTGAATCCTGGTGGGCAAAACTGCAGGAATCATGGCCCCTTATTGCTAAGACACTGAATCGTGCCAAAGCAGACTACAAAAAATACGTGGACCGGAACAGGGCTCCTGGTTGGGAGTTGAAGCTAGGAGACTCTGTCTATGTATCTACTAAAAACATCCACGGTTTGCAGCCGAGCCGGAAATTAGGGGGGAAATACATAGGGCCTTTTAATGTCTTATGTAAAATCTCTCCTGTGTCTTTTGAGTTGGAATTGCCTAAATCGCTGAACTCTGTTCATCCTGTTTTCCATTACAGCTTGTTGAAGAAAAATCCTGGGCTGAATTCCTGGTGTCCGGAGACTCCAGTTATTCCTCCTCTGATGAAGGAGGGGAAGCCGCATTTTGAAATATCCAGCATTTTGGACTCTAAACTCAAACGTGGACATTTGTTTTATCTGGTTAAGGGGGTGGATTTTGGTCCTGAATGCAATGAGTGGGTGGCGGCTGATCATGTTCATGCTCCCCGGTTAATTTGTGCTTTTCATAAACGTTATCCTGCTAAACCTGGTGGGGGTTGATTTTGGGAGGGGCAGGATGTCAGGTTCCTGTCATGTTTTGTTTCCTTGTAACTTTCCCTGTTACAGATCCCGGCGGGACCTTGGCATCAGTTCCTACTCTGACGACTCAGTTCCCCCTCCTTCCCCCCCTCTCCACTCCCCCCTCCTCTGGGTGAGCTCATGTGTTTTGTTAGACTTCTATTATCTATGTTGATTCCTCTTGTAACCTTGGTCAACTGGGCTCTGCTTTTCCAGGTGTCTTATGCGGGGGCCGGCAAGTAGTTTTCACACAGGGTCATAGTGGGAATTTAGCTTCAGCTTGCACACCTATTTTTCCCTGAGAAAGTAACAGTAGATTTTTGGCGCCTGAATATTCTCCTTTTGATTGGTACCTATGCTTTTTTTCCTGTTTAAATACAGTATATGAATCCCCTCCTTACTGCATACGTTATCACAAATAAAGCAAGTGTTCCTGAAAGACCATTAAGAAATAAAGACTTTGTTTTGAACCACAAGGCCTGACTTATTGGATCTATTCAGAAGTTCTCACAATATGGGTCCCTTATTCCTTTTTAAAAAGAATACATTATTTGTGAGCAGATATTGACTTGTGTACAGCTCCTTATGTGTTCTGCTTTCAGTTCTGAAAGCCTTCATTTATCTTGCTCACACTATGACATTTTTCTAAATCTCTTAGGTTACTTGCAGGTTGCTTTTTCCTCACTGGAATTTTATTGTGTATTTGACCTTAGAGGTGCTTCTATCTGTTTTTATCACAAAGATTGGAGATTGTAGTATCTAAAAAGCTGTCCTTTAATGATTAATGTCATGAAAATTTTTTAACAAATACTTCTGGAAATTTTGCATGCAGAGATTTTTTGACGGAACTTGGCCAACAGGGGCTCTCGAAGAGATCACCCTTTGTCTGCTTAGAATGGAGATGTCATACCCTGTCTTTTCTCTTCCCCCCATCCAGACCTTACAGTAATGCCCAAGTTAGCCTTTCCCATGTGATGCGGCTGCCATATTTTCAGCTGCTGCTTCAAAAACACGGAGGAAAAATAAATAATATTCTCTATAACCAGCAGAAGCTTCTAGAATGTCAACGTGGCAAATGGGGTTCAGAGTGGCCAAGTGCAAAGTGATGCACATTGGGGCCAAAAATCCTAACTATAAGTACACTTGATGGGGTCTGAACTGGCGGAGACTGACCAAGAGAGAGATCTTGGAGTTGTAGTAGATATATTGGTAGACTTGGTCTCCAGAGAACAGGTCTACCCCCCCCTTTCCACATAAATAGCAAGACCTCAGTCCTTGGCGACTTTCTGTTGGAGCAGGACGTGGACCTGGCTTGCATGACCGAGACCTGGGTGCAAGAAGGGGAGTCAGTTGCTCTCTCCCAACTGGCTCCTCCTGGTTTCTCAGTCCTTCATCAATCGTGGACTATGGGGCAGTGGGGAGGAGTGGCTCTGTTCATTCGGGAGGCTTACTCCTTCAGGGCACTCCTGGCTCTGAGGCTCACAAGCATGGAGTGTGCCAGCTTTGTGTGGGATGCCGAGGAGAGTTTGGCTGTCTGGTTGATGTACTGACTGCCCAGTGCACCAACTGATAGCCTGTCATCCCTGGTGGAGGCCATGTCAGGCTGGGAGTTGGAGCACCCTAGGCTGATAGTGCTGGGTGACTTCAGTGTCCATGCTGACGATGCGGCTTCCTCACAGGCAATGGACCTGGTGTCATCCATGGCAGCGCTGGGGCTCTCCCAAGATGTAACAGCCCCCACTCACCGAACCGGTCACATGCATGACTTGATCTTCGTGTCAGGGGTTACAGTGGGATGGATTACTGCAATGGCAGTTCCATGGTTGGACCACCATGCCCTGAAGGCCCAGGTGAACGTGACACCCCAACCCTGTTTGGGCAGTGAGCATATTTTAGCTTGCCCGCAGAGCCAAATGGACCCTGTGCGGCTTCAGATGGCTCTTTGGGATCCATTGCCCCCTGGCGGCTCATTAGATGTGATAGTCAAGGATTGGCATGCTCGACTTTTGGCAGCCAGCAACGAGATCGCTTCCAGACGCCCTCTGTGCCCTTGCTCTAGCCTGGCTCCTTGGTATACCCAGGAGCTGAGGCTGATGAAGTGAAGGCTCAGACAACTAGTGAGATGGTGGTGGCATGCTCACGTTGAAGCCACAAGAGCATCTTATAGGACATTTATAGGATCCTATGAGATGGCAGTCAAAGCTGCAAAGAAGGAGTTCTACGCAGCCACAGTTGCGTCTGCTAGCTCACGCCCAGCACAATTATATAGAACGATTTGGTCTTTAACAATTCTGCCACAGGGCAGACAAAATATGAGGGAATTGGATATTGGCTGTGGGTCTTTTGTGAGCTACTTTGCAGATAAAATCTTGTCACTCCACCACGACCTTCCTGCCACAGTTGAGATAATGTGAACTTGAGGCTCCATGCACATCTTCTGGTCTCATTCCAGATTATTTCAGTCCACTCAGTCTAAAAGAAGTTGACAGACTGATTGCAACTGTATGCCCAACCATATGCAACCTTGATCCGTGCCCCTCCTGGTAAGCAGGCCGTGAGGGATTTTGAGGTGCCCTTAGGGATATTATCAACAAGTCCCTCTATGGGGGGCTGTTCCCGGGGGCTCTCAAGGAAGCGGTGGTCTGCCCCCTCCTTAAGAAGCCATCTCTGGATCTGGCTGAATTGGCGAACTATCGGCCAGTTTCCAATTTGCCCTATTTGGGCAAATTAACAGAGAGGGCAGTGGCGATACAGTTGCAGAGCTTTCTGGATGACACTTCCATGCTTCTTTTTTTTATATAACTGTATATTTATTAATTTTTCATAAATTTTTAACAACATACGATACAATAATCAACATTAACATAAAACATAACCAACAACAACTAACTAACAACCCCCCCCCCAATATTCAGTCCATAACCGGCAACTGTTCAGTGTCATAGTCTATTTCAGTCTATAACAGTTGCAGAGTTAATACAATATAAACTCTTTATACTTAGCCAGAAGTTTTGTAGTGTCATTTACATTCGTTTCTATGTAATGAAAAAAAGAGAACCATTTCCCCACAAACTTTATATTCTTAGAGGAATCATCCGCAATCAGTAACTGAGTTGCAATTTTAACTTGTATTATTATGTCCCATACTTTTTGATAACATTGCCATACAGTTGTAATCTTTAATGATTTCCAATATTGTGCTAACAAAGTCTTAGCTGCAATTAATAAAAGTGCCGCCACTTCTGCCTTCATTTTGGTTAAAGAGATGGGTACCTAATGGTTTAATAAAACTGATTCTAGTGTGGCCAGGATACCTTGGTCTATTATTTTCCCCACATTTAAAAGGATGGCATCCCATATGGCACCCCAAAAGGACCACACTTGTGGGCAAGACCACCAACAATGTAGGAAAGTTCCAGGTAGTTTGCCACATTTCCAACATGTAGGGGAGTTAATAGTTCGACTATGAAATAGTCTCTTAGGTGTAAGATACCATCTTGAATAAATCTTGAAATTTTGTAATTTAAAATTTCCCGTGAAGGACCCAATGTGTTTCCAGGCACCTTTGCAGGATCTGATGCCCCCTGGCGGCTTGTTGGATGAGCTAGTCGAGGACTGGCAAAACGGCTCTCGGCAGCCATCGATGAGATCGCCCCCTGGTGCCCTCTGTGCCCCTGCTCACGACTCGCACCGTGGTACACATGGGAGCTGAGGATGATGAAGTGGGAACACAGACGGCTAGAGAGATGGTGGCATCGAGCTCCTGACGAGGCTGCAAGAGCATCTTATAGGATGTTTATAAAAGCCTATGAAGTGGTGATCAAGGCTGCGAAAAAAGCTTTCTATGCGGCCACGATTGCGTCTGTGAATTCCCGCCCAGCCCAATTATTTAGAACAATTCAGTCCTTGATGACTTTGCCGTAATGTGGATCAAATGATAGGGAATTGGAGATCGGCTGTGAGGCTTTTGGGAATTATTTCGCAGATAAAGTCTTATTGCTCCGCCAGGACCTCCCTGCCACAGTTGATACAGTAATGGAACTTGAGGCTCCAAGAATGTCTTCTGGTCATACTTTGGATTATTTTGATCCACTCTGCCTAGAGGAGGTCGACAAATTGCTTCTGTCGGTTCACCCAACCACCTGTAGTCTTGATCCGTGCCCATCATGGCTGATGAAGGCCGGCTGGGATGGGGTGTGAGGGGCCCTAATGGAGATAATCAACACATCCCTCATGGAGGGGGTGTTCCCAAGGGCCCTAAAGGAGGCCGTTATATGCCCCCTTCTTAAAAAAGACATCATTGGATCCGGCTGAATTGGCCAACTATTGGCTGGTATCCAATTTACCCTGTCTGGGTAAATTAATTGAGAAGGTGGTGGCAGATCGGCTGCAGGGCTTTTTGGATGACGCCTCCATATTAGACCCCTTCCAGTCTGGCTTCTGACCAGGCCATGGGACAGAGACGGTGCTGGTCACCCTCACAGATGACCTCCAGAGGCATCTGGAACGAGGCGGCACAGCAGTGTTACTGTTGTTAGACCTGTCAGTGGCGTTTGACACGGTTGACCACCAACTACTGATCCACCACCTCACCAACATTGGGATTCAGGGTTTGGCCTTACAGTGGCTTTCCTCATTTCTCCAAGACCAGGGACAGAGGGTGGCGGTTGGGGAGCAACTGTCCTGGAGACACCCACTAATATGTGGTGTGCCACAGGGGGCAGTACTCTCCCTAATGCTGTTTAATATCTCTATGCACCCCCTCGCCCAGATTGCCCGGAGGCATGAGCTGGGTTGTCATCAATATGCTGATGATACCCAGCTTTATCTGTTGTTGGGCGGCCAGTCAGACTCTAGTCTGGGAGATTTGGACCTGGTGTTGAAAGTCCTGGCTGGTTGGCTTAGACAGAGTCGACTGAAATTGAATCCAACAAAGAAGGAGGTCCTATGCCTGAGTCGGAGTGGCCCAAGGTTAGGGATCCCTCTTCCGACCTTCGATGGGGCACCATTGGTGCCAGCGCTAGAGGTTAGGAGTTCGGGAGTTCTTCTGGACCCCTTGTTAACGATGGAGGCCCAGGTAGCAGCCACTGCAAGATTGGCCTTTTACCATCTACGGCTGATCAAGCAGCTGGTTCCCTTCCTTGAATGCAACGACCTGGCTATGGTGATCCATGCACTGGGCACCTCAAGACTGGATCACTGGAATGCTCTCTACATGGGGCTGCCCTCGTCCCAAATCCAGAAGTTGCAGCTGGTGCAGAATGCAGTGGCATGGCTGATGTGCCTTCCTGTGTGGGAGCACATCCAGCTCGCCCTAAAAGCACTGCACTGGCTGCCTATAGCATACCAGATTCGGTTCAGGGTGCTGGTGCTTACCTATAAAGCCCTATATGACCAGGGACCTAGCTACCTAAGGGACCACCTCTCCTTGTATGTACCCCAGTGAGCACTTTGATTGACTTCCCAGAACCACCTGGTTCTTCCAGGGCCCAAGGAGGCCCGACTGGTGGCAACAAGGACCAGGGCCTTTTTGGTGGCGGCCCTGCACTGGTGGAACAAGGCCCCGGAGGACATCAAGGCCCTGCGGGACCTTTTACAGTTCTGCAGGGCCTGCAAGACGGAGCTCTTCCACCAGGCCTTCGGGTAGGGGCCGCCCCAACTTTACAGCCCTGGCTCAATTGCTGAAGTCCACCAAGGACTACCAGCATCAAGTGAGATCTGAAGCATATTCGATGATGCCACCTGGGTGGGGGAGATGAAGTGCCATCCTGGACTGTAGTTTTAAAGTTCATACTGTATGTTTTAAATGTGGTTTTTACAGAATTTTATTGTATTATGTACTATGCTGGTAGCCGCCCTGAGCCTGCTGTGAGGCGGGGAGGGCGGAATAAAAATCCAATAAATAAATAAATAAAAATTTAATGTATGAAGATTTTGTAGTGTAAAGGGGAGAGGCCCATATCTTTTGCCACTGAGTGTCAATAAGTTGAATTTGGCAATCTTTATGCCATGCACTCTGTTGTGTAGTTAAGCCTTCCCATTGCTTTTGATTCAATTGACAATATATAATCTTTATAGTACTCTTCTTACTACATATATAATTTCTAATCAATTCCTCAAAACCTGTTAATGATCTATCTAGTGTGGCTTTCAAGTCATTAGTAATAACCAGGGGTCGTTTTGAGCAGGAGCTCGGTGGAGCTCAGCTCCAGGAGTTGGTGCCAGCCCCCCCCCCCCCCACGGGGGAATGCCTGCTTGTGTCCTGGCTGCAGCAAAATGACCCCATCACCTGGAAAGATCCTTGTTCCTCTGACCAGTCTTCTGAAGGCTTCAGCCACCACTGAAGCTATTCTCCCAGAATAGTGGTATTTCTGAGGCTTGGATTAGTAGCTGTCCCCTCTCTGCCAGCTCTTTCTTCCTTCCTTCCTTCCTTCCTTCCTTCCTTCCTTCCTTCCTTCCTTCCTTCCTTCCTTCCTTCCTTCCTTCCTTCCTTCCTTCCTTCCTTCCTCTCTCTCTCTCGCCTTCTGACATACTTCCGGTGATGTCAGGTGGTGTAGCATAGGCAAATAGGTTATGCTAGTGAGTTATGCTAATGAGCTTCTGCAGCTCTTTTTCTACGAAATGACCCCTGGTAGTAGCCATATGATGAAGCTGATGGTATTGCGGACATGGTATCGAAAATTGATATATTTTTTCGAACTGTTCTTTGGACCATATTTCTCCTTTCATGCTAATTTGGTTTAATCTAAAGATTTTCTTTTCCCTCCAGACAGTAAAAGAGTCCCCTCTTTGTCCTGGTTCAAACCATCGCTGTTCCCAAAAGGCTGATACTGGAGATACTAGGGGCCAGCACAGTTCTATATCCATCCCATAGCTTTAAGGTAAATTCTAAGAAAGGGTTAGCTAAGACTTTTTGGCCTCTCTGTTTGGGGGTATTCCATATAATTCCATGCATATAATAGGGTTTTAAATATTATGTTTCTACTTTCACCCAGACCTTTTGTGTTGTAGGCAAAGCATAGTATAATACATTTTTGAGTTGTGCAGCTAAAAATATGTTCTTAAATCTGGCAAAGCAAGACCACCCAATTGTGTGGGGTGAGTTAAAGTATAGCTAAGTCGAGGAGGTTTTCTGTCTCACAGGAAAGATTTCCAAAGCAATTGCCATGCTTGAAACTCTTTAGTAGGTATCTAAATTGGCAGATTTTGGAAAAGAAACAAAAATTTGGGGAATAGTATTGTTTTTATCAAATCAACCTTTTCTATTAGAGTTAAATTATTTAGGCCATTTATTTATTAAGTCTTTCACCAGTTGGGTTAGTGTTATATAATTACTTTCAAAAAGTATATTTAAATTTGATGGAATAATAATTCCTAAATGTTTCCAACACTAAAGAACCCATTTAAAGGGAAAGTGTTTGGTAATATAATCTTTGTCCTCTTCTGAAATATAAACAGGATATAATTCTGTTTTGCTAAATTGTAAACCCAGACACTGAATGAAATAAAGCTATTTTTTCTAACAGTGACTTTAAAGAGCCTCTTGTTTTTTTAAGATAAATAATGATATCATCTGCAAAAAGACCCAATTTATAAATGTCCATTCCAATGGGTATACCCATTATTGCAGAGTCTTGTCTGAGTGCCCAAGCCAGGGGCTCTAAGGACAGCACAAAAAGAATTGGAGAAAGTGGGCAACCCTGTCTTGTCCAGCACGATAAAAGCAAGTCTCCTGATCTATAGTTGTTTACCTTTATTTGGGCCTTTGGGGCATTGTATATAGTATCAATTATTCTCAAAACGTTAGGCCTAAAATTAATTAGTTTTGATACTTCTTTCAGATAGGGGATTTCAACTTTATTGAAGGCCTTCTCTGCGTCAAATGCTAAGATAGCTGAGGGGATTTTATATTTCCTGGAATGATTTATAATACTAAGAGACTTTCTAATATTATCAGAGATTGAACTCCCAGGGATAAATCCAGATTGGTCCGAATGTACATAATTTTGAAATTATTCAAGAAAAATTGAAGAAATTTTTTTAAAATCATGATTTAAAATTAAAATTGGGTGGTATGATTCCACACTACATTTATTTTTACCTGGTTTCAATATTACTATTACTCTTGCCTCAGACCAGGACTGAGGCATTTTCCCATTTGTTAACACAAAATTACAGGTTTTCATTAGAGGTTCTATAAGAAGAATTTGAAATTGCTTATAAAATTCAATAGGCAGTCCATCTCTACCTGTAGATTTTAATTTTTTTTCCCTATGGCTGTTTCAATTTCCATTTTCTCAATTGGCTTTTGACACTTCCATGCTTGATCCCTTCCAGTCTGGCTTTTGTCCAGGCCATGGGACGGAGACAGCTCTAGTTGCCCTCACAGACAACCTCCAGAGGGAACTGGACCGGGGTGGAATGGCGATGCTGTTGTTGATAGACTTGTCAGCAGTGTTCGCTATGGTTGACCACCAGTTACTTGCCCACCGCCTCACCGACACAGGGATTTAGGGGCTTGCCTTACAATGGCTCATCTCCTTCCTCCAAGATTGTGGACAAAGGTTGGCTATTGGGGAGCAGCTGTCCCAAAGGCACCCACTTGCTTGTTGAGTGCCTCAAGGGGTGGTACTCTCACCCATGTTATTTAACATCTATATGCGCCCCCTTGCCCAGATTGCCCAGAGGTACAGGCTAGTGTGTCATCAATATGCGGATGACACCCAGCTCTATCTGTTGCTGGGTGGCCAGTCCGACTCTACCCCAGAAGACCTGATTTGGGGGTTACAGGACATGGCAGAATGGCTTAGACTGAGCTGACTGAAATTGAATCAGATGAAGACAGAGGTCCTGTGCCTGAATGAGAGTGGCTTGGGGGGTAGGGATCCCAATACTGGCCTTCGATGGGGTGCCATTGGTGCCAGTGCCAAGGGTCCAGAGTCTGGGAGTGCTCCTGGATGCTTCCTTAACAATGGACGCCCAGGTAGCAGCCACTGCCAAGGCAGACTTTTATCATCTTTGGCTGATTAGGCAGTTGGTTCCCTTCCTCAAATGCAATGATCTGGTGTTGGTGATCCATGCAATGGTCACCTCAAGGATGGACTACTGCAACACTCTCTACATGGGGCTGTCCTTGGTGCAACTCCAGAAGCTACAGCTGGTGCAAAATGCGGCGGCCAGGCTGTTGATGGGTCTCACTATGCGGAATCACATCCAGCCTATGCTAAAGGCATTGCACTGGCTGCCAATAGCATTCTGGATTTGCTTCAAGGTGCTGGTTTTGACATTTAAAGCCCTTTATGGTCAGGGACCTGCCTACCTGAGGGATCGCCTTTTCCCACATATTCCCCAGAGAGCACTTCGATCAGGACTGCAAAATCGCCTGGCCCTCCCTGATCCAAAGGATGCCAAGTTGACATCAACTAGGACCAGGGCATTTTCCTTAGTAGCTCCAGCTTCCTGGAATGAACTCCCTGTTGAGATCAGGGCCCTTCGGGACCTGTCACAGTTTTGCAGGATCGTGGAAATGGAGCTCTTCCGGCAGGCCTTCTGATAGCTGCCGGGCCAGCCTAGAGTTGAAGCTTTTTATAGCGGTAATACAGCTGACTGTGCTCGAATGCACTTTATTCAGAGAGCTGCCATTGATATTAATGGTTTTAAATTGTTATTATGCAGTGTTTTAGATTCTGTAATGAATATTAGTTTTATTGGTTTTATGTGAGCTGCCCTGAGCCTGCTTTGGCAGGGAGGGTGGGGTAAAAATTGATATAATAAGCCGGGGGTTCCGGCTTCCAGTTAAAGACGCTAAAGACGCTAAAGGTATGGCTCCGTGGAGCTTTTTTGAGCTATTAGAACTTTTCTGGCAATTGCTAGCAACCTTCAACTTTTTAAACAAGTTACAAGTTACAAATAACAAAGTAACAGCTGTAAAGTTGAAATGCTGGCAGAAATCCCAGCTTGAAGAGATAATAAGAGACAACAACGAAATATGGCCCTGGTAATTACAGGAGAGAGACGCAAGCTGGGGGACTTCCCAGAGAAAACCTCCTAATATTTAACTTATGGTTTAATAGACCTTGGCTGATGGAGATAAACACCAGAAAAGATAAAATTTGATGATCAACACCCTTGAAGGGACTCTAAATTGTAAATGAACGCAAGGGAGTTTCTATTATAAGAGACCATTTGGCTGATATCACCGGAATTATGGGGAAGAAAAGAGCATTCCTCTTTGAGGAAGGCAGTCTTCCCCCACAACCTAAACAATCCAAACTAGAAGATTTTTTCTCTATACCATCGCACCCAAACAAATATGAGTGCTTAGAATGCTCAGAAGTAGAGGTGGAGAAGCCAGCTAAAACACAGCCAGCTAAAATACAGCCAGCTGGTGATATAAAGGGACAGACGCCTCATTGTAAATTACCACCTATGACGGAGCAGATCTCTGATGGTTGGAAGGAGTTGGAACTTTTAGCACAGCAAACTGATTTGGTGGCAGAAACACTTATGAAAATATTTACATTACAGGAGAGGACGCTAGTTAAACTAGAGGAATTGATAGATGCTGTCGTCGTTAAAAAGCCAAAGGGCTCCGTAAAGGATAATGAGATTTCACCTGGGCCAAGAAGAGCAGATTCTCATATTATATTGGAAAAGGCCAACGAGAAAGAATCCTTTTCTTTGATATACAACCCAAATTCACTTGTACTAAATATATACCCAAGGGGTGGGAGACGTATAGATTGGAGCAAGAAAAGGAGAGCAATAGGTCATTTGGCTGAAATCATTGGACTTACCCCAAAAGCTATTGACCTAGTTGAGATGGAAAGACTGGGAAATTTCATAAAGTTTGAACGTTTTCTTTTGCATTTCCGCTCTAGAAAAATTCCATCTTATCTGCTTACTCAAATTAATAGGCTGAATAAGTTGGGCATTAGAATCCAGAGACATTTTAGAAATACCGTAAGACAAGAACTTTTCATAGACCACAAAATTAAAAAGCAGGAAATACAGGAAAAATCTAGTGGACGAATAAACCTAAAGACTCCGGAATCCAGAGTACCAGCCAAACCACTAAATCCTCAGACTCTTTTGGATCTACCTGTCCCTACTAATTTACCCTCACCTATGGAAATGCAGAGAAAAGAGATTCCTATAGATAATCCAGATGCTAAGATTGGAGCAGCAGACATCAGAGGAGAAAGGTCAATCTTAGAAAGAAGGGAATCCTTAGAAACGGGGGCAGAGATTGAGGCCAGCCTTCTCTCTTCTTTTATAATACTGCCAATTGAGGACCAGGATTCTATTTTATGTTGACCTCCACACTTAAAGATCTAAGACAGACAACAAAGGAAGCTCCTATGCCCATGAGTATACCTAGAGAGACAGTAAAATTTCATGCAAAGACTTTTGTAACAGAGCCATCAGCCCATTGTCCTCTTGAGCCCACTGTAATGATAAGGAAAGGGAATAACAACTCCAATTTGATTGTTCCATCGGATGACCCTTTCTTTTGTAAGATCTTTGAAGATCCTTCAGTAGTGAAGGAAATAAAAGTTCCAACACAACATGGTGATTCTATGGAAGCATGACTGGTAAAGCAGTGCAAAGTTGGGAAGGAGAATTCCCTCAAAATTATCTCGTGGAACATAGCCGGCTGGTCCCGTATAAGAGGGCTGGGTTCCTCTGTTCCTCTGCAAAAGGGATATGACATCCTTCTACTCCAAGAAACGTGGTCTGCTTGCGAACTCTTAGTTGATGGTTACCACTCTTTTACAAATGCGGCCATACCAGGAAAAGGGCCAGGCAGATTAAAAGGGGGCTTGGGCATTTTAATTTCTACAGCCCTCAAAGTGAAATGTGTACATCTAGACTCATTAAAAGAGTGTGCTATGGCAGTGCGGGTTCTTATCAATAATGAAAGACTACTTGTGGTAAATGTGTATCTCCCCCCCCAACAGAAGAAATCGGACATAAGGGAAACTTGGAATGAATTGGATTCCTACATCGAGGATCTTATGAATGACAACCCTGCAGATAGGGTGCTATTGGGTGGGGATTTTAATGCAAGGATAGGAACAAACAACAGAGTATTTACAGCTACAACGGAGTTCTCTTTCTCTGAATTAGGAGGTTACGGACATCTTACTCATTTTACCCGGCTTTCCAAAGATACCAGAGTAAATTTTGCTGGCCATTGTTTGATCAAAATGGTAACAAGTCATGAGCTTCTATATTGAATGGCTCTACATTAGGGGACCACCCAGGGGAATACACCTTTCTATCAGGGGACAAATGTAGCATTCTTGATTACTTTATTGTAAGTCCCAATTTGCTCCCAAAGGTTGTAAACCTACAGATTCTTCCTGAATTTGGAAGTGACCATCTACCTCTTCTACTCCATATGGGTTTGCTCTCCCAACAAATATATTGTGATGCAGCCATGGGACCATGCCTAGTTGCAGTACAGCAAATGGGATGCAGAGTTAAATGGTCTGACATGCTCGCACAGAAAGCCAGCAAACTATTAGAGAAAGAAGAGGCCTGTAGATGGAGAGCAGCAATCATGAATAATACCAAGGACCAAAATCCGCTGACCCCCCTAGAAAATTTGCTACAGTTGCTAAAACCAATATTAGCACAAGATGACATAATTCAAAAACGGATTCGGAAAAACATCTCAAAGCAGTGGTTTGATAAAGAGTGTCAAAAAGCAAAAAAAGAACTTAATGTGGCCTACCAAGTATATAAGAATACCACAGGACCAGAAGCATTGGACGTGGTACACCATTTGCTACAACTTAAAAAGATCTACAAGAACTTAGTAGCATCAAAGAAGCAAGCAGAAAGGAAGAGAATATGGAGTGAAATAATACACTCATCAAAAGAGAAGCTCGCGGTACAATTCTGGAAACTGATCTCAAATTTCTCATATAGTGAGGAATCTCCAATTGATACATTCATTACAACAGATAAATGGGAAGAATACTTTTGTAATCAATATACAGACAATCAACAGCAATTCTCTCTTTTGGAACACAATGATCTGCCAACTTGGTCACCAGTTACAGTCCGAGAGGTTAAGTCCCTAATTGGAAAGCTCAGGAAGGGTAAAGCACCAGGTTTAGACTTTATCCCACCAGAATTATTGATCGAAAACGTGGACTGGTGGGCACCTCTTTTGGCCTCACTCTTTACATACGTTGATGCGACTGGAGATGTTCCTGAGACATGGAGAAATGCAGTGATCGTCCCCTTTTATAAATCTGGAAAGAGAAATGACCCATCAAACTATAGACCAATCAGTCTCCTGAGTGTGCTAGGGAAACTATATGCAAGCCATCTCCTTGAGAAACTTAAAAGTTGGCAAGAAGAAGAAAAGATCATTGTAGACGAACAAGCAGGGTTTAGGGAGGGGATGTCCACTATGGGCCATGTAATGATATTATCACATCTAATAGATAAATATGTGGTAAATAGCAGTGTTGCTTTATATGCAGCCTTTGTGGACTTAAAATCAGCGTTTGACTCCATTCACAGGGCTAGGCTATGGGAAAAGCTAAGTAATACAACAATTGACAGGAGACTCCTGTTCCTGATACAAGCCCTTTATACTAACACATCTATTAGAGTCAGATGTAATAAGCAAGGGCACTTGACAAATGTTATCACCACTAAGAAGGGGGTCAAGCAAGGCTGTGTTTTAGCCCCCCATCTTTTTGCTTTATACATAAACGATCTGATTAAAAGCCTCGAAATGGTTGACACGCATCCCCCTGCATTGGCAAATCGTTGCATTACAGCTTTACTGTATGCAGACGACATGGTTCTTCTATCTAGAACATCAGTAGGCCTTAAAAGGGCACTAAAACAGCTTGGTATTTATTGTGATTCCAACTTATTAGAAATTAATTATCAGAAGACCAAAGTGATGTCCTTTCAAAAGAGGCCCAAATTAGAGACTTGGAGCATAAAGGGCCATAGCCTAGAGCAGGTTTCGTCCTTTAAATATCTAGGGGTTAAGTTTCAGTCCACAGGGGCAAGAAATGATCATCATCAATTTGTGGCAAATATGGGACGAAAGACCACAAATAGTATTATTAAATTCATTTCAACAAAAGGGGGTCATTTTATACCAGTCGGGCTTAAATTATATTCAGCTAAAACAATACCACAAATGCTATATGGCACATTACTGGGCCCACCCTCCTCAAGTTTTGCACCCCTGGAAAAGATAGTCTAAATTTCTAAGATCTATTTTTCGTTTCCCAACTAGTGCTTCCAACGCTAGCTTACGATTAGAAACTGGGTTGATCAGATTGGAGGCCAAGGTAGCTTTGGCCTCCATAAATGCTTGGCTAAGGTTATGCCATAGGCCATTTGATATCACCGCTCTAATTCTTATAGACAGCTGTTTTATGTGAGCTGCCCTGAGCCTGCTTTGGCAGGGTGGGTGGGGTAAAAATTGAAATAATAAATAAAAATAAATATAAATATTGGTAGACTTGGCCTCCAGAGAACAGGTCTACCTACCCCTTTCTACTATATTTGTAGACCTGGCCTTGAAATGTCACCCTGTGCTGACCCTTAGAGGGGTGTGGCTGTCAGAGTCTGACAATAAGATGCCTGTTTTGCTTCATAGCTTAGCTATCGCTCTTTGTTCTTCTTGCCTGAATTGTAACCATATGTTATTTACTGCTTGCATTGAAGTATATTGTTGGTTCTGCTAAATGTTACCCTTCTCAGGTTGGGAGGATGGCGTGTCGCATTCCTGCATGTCACATAAACAACTGGGACTAGTACATCCGTCCACTCCCCCCTTCACTCCTTTGAGGCTCATGGAATGTTATCATGTTGTTACTGTTGGTGTGTGTGTGAGCTGTGCTAAACAGCACTGTAGCAGAGGTTGAAGACTCCAAAATAAGAGACAAAGCTATGTACAGTTTATGTACATTTATTTACAAATATTGCGCTCAGAATCAAAGTGCTTTGCCAGCCACCAATACAGAAGAGAAGAGAGAGAACTATACAACATATATCAAATATATACATTTCACTGTACTCAGTGGCCAATCAGGTCCATGCTGAGTCATTCCCCAAGTCATACCTCTATACAAGACTGCACCTGTCTTGTCCAGTTCTAACCAGAATAGTCATATGACTTGGTACTAACATGTCTGCAGTGATCTCACTGACAGCTCCTTGACAGTTCACTGTTTATGTGTCTCTAATACTGACACTCCTCCTAGACACATTAAACAGTTAGACCCAACATGTCTTTACATTTCTGAAACTTTTCAATAGTTAAACACTTGGTAAAAATGTCTGCAACATTTTTCTCAGAACTGCAGCGTTGTATTTTCACTAACTTTCTGTCCATTGCTTCCCTGACATTCTGATATCGTATCAGGATGTGCTTGCTTCTAATTTTTACCATTTGATCACTGGCTAATATCTGTGCAGCTGAGTTGTCACAATGTATTGTAATAGGTAGCATACAAGATAACCTTAAATCTTGAACCAATTGATGTATCCTTTCAAGCTGTGACACACATTCACTCAGTGCAGAAAATTCTGCTTCACACATACTGGTAGACACCAGTTGTTGTTTGACTGATTTCCACATTATCAAACCTCCGTGTAGATAAATACTGAGACCTGTGGTAGACCTTCCATCCTCTCTGTCTCCCCAGCTAGCATCCCCATAGGCTTCTAACTGAGTGTTGTTTTGCTTTCCCAACACTAATTTCTGTGATGCTGTAGCTTTTAAAAATCTTAACACCCTTTTTGCTGCTACCCAATCCTTCTCTGTTGGGTTAGCACACTTTTGGCTTAATACATGTACAGCATAGCATATCTCAGGTCTGGACCAGCAAGATAAATATAATAGTGATCCTACCAAGGACTGGTACCTGGTCTTTTGCATAAATGCTTTCTCATCAGGGTCTTTTACATAACTCACTGTGATTGGTGTCTCCACACCATGGGCCTCTGTCATTCCAAAACTTTCCAACAGCATTTGTATTTTGTTTGCTGACATAGCTCATAGAAACCTTCTTCATTTTGAGTTATGTCTACTCCCAGATAATGACTGATTTGACCCAAATGTTTTATCCTGAACTTCCCTTGCATTTCCTTTACAAACCAATTCAGCTGAGTTTCTTCATGAAACATAACACAAAGATCATCCACAAACACAAATATATAACATTCCTGTCCATTTATGTTTGCACTGAAAAAACATGGATCAGCAATACCTTGCTTGAATCCTAGACCCATCAAAAACTTCACCAAACACTGGTTCCAATTCTTGGCACTTTGCTTTAAACCATAAAGCGACTTCTTTAACTTTAATACCAGCTTTGTGTTTGGAACCTGGAACCCTGGAATTTGTTCCATGTACAAGTCTTCCTCAATATCAGCATGCAAGTAAGCGGTTACAAAGTCAAAATGATGAATTTTCATTTTTGCAACCCCTGCCTTTGTCAACGCTGCTCTCACGGTCTCGGTTCTGACTGTGGGGGCGAACACTTGATCATAATCCTCCCCCCAAATCTGTGAGTATCCTTTTGCCACTAACCTGGCCTTATACTGCACACTACCATCTGTTAGAGTCTTGTGTTTATACAACCAACGGCAACCAATTGTATTTTTGTTACTAGGTAACCCAGTCAAGGTAAAAACCTTATTCTCAGTCAGAGAATTGCACTCTTGCTGCATGGCTTCCAGCCAATGCTTTTGTTCACCCTTCTCCAGTTTCAACACATCATTATAACAAGTTGGCACTTTTATAAATACATGGTTTACATCAGTTTGTTCAAAACCATAACGCATGGGTGGCACCCCCTTTGTGGATCTGTCAGACCTCCTAGGTCCCTCTTGCCCACTGTGCTCACTTTGTGCAAAACTCTGTGAACTGCCTGCGGTTACCTCCTCCTGTTTTGGCACAACTTCAGGAGCTTGAGAAATTGGTAACTTGGCTTCAGATAAATTTGCCCCTTGTATTTCATTCCAGTTTGCATCCTCATTAAAACTTGCCGACCTGCTGAAACTTACAGCCAAATTTTTATCTGCAAACCTATAAGCCTTCATGTTTGGTTGATAACCCAAAAACAACAATTTCCGTGATTTATCACCTCCCTTCCTCCGTTGCCTGAGAGGGATGTTAACCCACGCCTGGGAACCAAAAATGCGTAAAAAACTTAGACTGGGATTCCTATCATAAATCCGTCTATAAGGAATGTCCTCTACTGCTTTCGTCCACACTCTGTTCAGAACATAGCACGCCGTAGAAATAGCCTCAGCCCAATATGTGATAGGAAGCTTAGCATCTGCTAACATAGCATGCATAACATTTTGTATCATTCCAGCATGTCTCTCTGCCACCCCATTTTCTTGAGGAGTAGCCACATTTGCAATTCTATGAACAATTCCCTGGGACTGCAACCAGTTTTCAAACTCTTGAGAAATAAACTCTCCGCCCATGTCGGTCTGCAGTGCACACACTTCTAAGCCTAATTGCTTTTGCATTCTCTGCAGCCAAAACTTAAATGTCTGAAATACCTGGGACTTGTGTCTGAGAGTATATGCCCACAAAAATCTCGAGTGGTCATCCACTATCAACAAACAAAAATGGTTCTTTGAATGACTCATTGGATATGGCCCAATTACATCTGCATGCACCAGTGCTAGCGGCCTGTCTGACACCCGGTCACTTTTCCTAGCCACTGGATAAGCATGAGATTTCACCCGTTTGCAAACCTGGCAGTCTAAATATTCACGGCAGTCTTTTACAGCTTCTTTACCAAGTATTGCCAAAGTTTTATTGATGGCATTAAAACCTATATGTCCTAATCTCCTATGAAGCCTGTGGACACAAGATTCATGTGGCATTTTATTCTAAACTGGTCTTGCCTCACCTGCACCATTGCCCAAAACATAAACATTGTTTACCAGCTCACCCTTTGTGAGAACTCTACCATTCTTGGCAATTTCACAACCACTATCTGCAAAAACCACAGAAAAACCAGCTTTAGCCAATGCTGAAATACTTAATAAATTGTTCTCCAGAGATGGTACACACAGGATGTCTTCAAACGAATGTTGCAAAGCAGGAAACGTGACAGTTCCTTCACAAATCACCGGAGACACACTCCCGTCTGCTAAAGTGACTTGCTTCTGGCTAGAAGAATGTTGGTTACACAACAGATCTCTGTCCCGACAAAAATTCTGTGATGCTCCAGAATCTAAAATCCACACATCAGCTTGGGGACCAGATGCAGCAATCACCAACTTTGCGTTCTGACTGAACGACGGCCTCGGGAACTCAGCAGCTTTACTTTTCTTCCTCTGTGGGCACGAAGAACGTAGGTGCTCCATTGATTTACAGATGAAACACTTTTTTCTTCTTTGCACCTCCAAGGCTAACGACCTCTGCTCTCCTTTCTGCTGGCAGTCTGCCCGTGCCTCCCTGAAGCTGGCCTCTCTGCACTGTCTCTCCCTGGAATGCGACCAAGACAGCGAAGAAGTGTCCTTCAGCTTCTGTTCCTCTTCAATAAGACGGCCAGTAACGTAAGTCAAGGACAGCTTATCAGAGTCCATGGATTCCAATGTAGTTCCCAAAACACTAAAACGCTCGTCAAGGGAACTTAGAAGTATATAAACACGGTCCTCCTCTGGAACAGTTTTTCCTCTCTGTTCAAGTTGCTGACAGTATTCATTTAGTATATTCAAATGCCTTTGAACAGAGTCTCCAGGTTTCATTACAGTCCTGTACAGTTTCCGAGTGAGGGCAATCAATGAGCCTGCAGTTTGCTGTACATAGACAGACCTTAAACTGTCCCACGCAAGCTTCGCGCTGGCCTGTCCAGAGACATGAACTAATTGATCATCTGCCACACTCAGCACGATAGCTGCCAAGGCCTTTTCATCATTTACAATGTCCTGGGCTGTCAAGGGATCAGGAGGAGCATTAACAAACAGCCACAAACCTTCCCTCTTCAAGTAATGCTCCATCCGCAGAGCCCACACACTGTAATTAGAGGTGTTGAGCTTTTCCACCAACAGTGACATATTCATTGCACCTCCCTGTGCCATGTTGCCACCAATATCAGCTACCTGAAGGTCTGAAGCCATGCTCTCATCCTCGGACTCACTCTCAGAGCTGCTTCCCGAAACCAAACTCAGTGCAGCCTCAGTCTCTTCAGCACCTGCAACAGGGGACACCTCCTTCTCTTCGTCTGAGCCACTGTCAGAGACTCCTCCTGGCAAAGCCATGATTCCAGCAGCCTTCCCAGCTCACCTCCTCTGTCCAGAAGAGTCATCTCTAGTAGAGCCTCCACAGCACAGCACAGCACACTGGGCCCATAACCCTGTTGGTGTGTGTGTGAGCTGTGCTAAAGAGCACTGTAGCAGAGGTTGAAGACTCCAAAATAAGAGACAAAGCTATGTACAGTTTATGTACATTTATTTACAAATATTGTGCTCAGAATCAAAGTGCTTTGCCAGCCACCAATACAGAAGAGAAGAGAGAGAACTATACAACATATATCAAATATATACATTTCACTGTACTCAGTGGCCAATCAGGTCCATGCTGAGTCATTCCCCAAGTCATACCTCTATACAAGACTGCACCTGTCTTGTCCAGTTCTAACCAGAATAGTCATATGACTTGGTACCAACATGTCTGCAGTGATCTCACTGACAGCTCCTTGACAGTTCACTGTTTATGTGTCTCTAATACTGACAGTTACAACCTTGGGGCTTGTTTAATTGTTCCTAGCCAAATGTTTAGCCTATCTTTCACACATATGGGTCAGCTAGATCGAGGGGAATTTTTATTGCTTTCTCACCTTCCTTGTGGGAACCTTAATGGTCATCCTTTCCCCCGCTTCTCTATAACAGCTCTGATTGGTCATGTACCTGTGTTCAATTGTAGCTGGGGGTATATTAACCACTGTGGCTTACTATTATGTATCTCTAACAAACACAGAGAACCTGGATCCATTATTAGAAATAAAAGAACTTTGCTTTCCCTCAAAGGTCTGGTCTGATAGTGTTAACCCAGAAGCCTCACAGTGGCATGTCATGGTTGAGCTCCCGGTAGAAGGTCAAGAAAGTATAAAGAAATTCCTTCTTTGGGAGATAAAAATGTCAAAAATATGCTTTGAAGACCCTTAATCTTGTTGGCTGTGAACAGTGAAAAAAAGAAAATGTCTGGAATTTGGCAGAGTTGAAGGACGAGCAGATAACTAATTAAAGAGCTGAGAGAAACTGCTATGGCGACCTCGGACTCAGAAGCAGAAAGCGAAACTAAGATAAAGAAGGTAATAAAGCCTAAAGACTTTCAATTAGAAGTAAAGAGGGCTGTAGAAGAGGCAAAACATAGCATTACTAAAGCTGTAACAAAAATAGTGGATGAAAAAATATCCAAATTAGTAGTTGCTGTTGAAGCTATGGCAGAGACTGTGAACTGTGCATGGGAAATGGCTCAGGCAAATGAGAAGAAAATTAATATGTTACAAAAACAGTCCAGGCATTTGAAAAAGCAAAATAAATATATTAAAGATAAACTAATGGACCTGGAAAACCGGGCCAGGAGGTCAAATCTACGGCTGAAAAATATTCCAGAAACAGAGGAGATGGAGAAGGTGATTGAATGGATGGCTAAACTGCTCCCAGATTTAGGAATTTCAAAGGATGTTTTTGATCGTATTCATCGGATGGGGAAGCAGACAGCCGAGTGGATTAGGCCTAGAGATGTGGTAATGTGCTTTGGAAAATATGCATTAAAGGAGCAAGTGCTCAAAAACATGAAAGCTTTGGATGGTCTTGATAAATTACTGTTATGAGGATAAGAAAGTGTTGGTGTTTGATGATCTATCACAAGAAACAATTAAAAGGAAGAGGAATTTAAGAATGTTTACTAGCATGCTGCAGGAGAAGGAAATGAAATATAGTTGGAGAATAGCACCTTTTGCTTTAAGAATGTTATATAAAGGAGAAACTTTGTTTGCGGAAGACTAGAAGCAAATGGTGACTTTATTCAAACATGTGGGACTGCTGCTACCTAAGGATTATAAACAATTTCATGATTTGGAGTCAGAAGAGGAAAGTGACTTGGAAGAGAAGATAGAGAAAAATCAGAAACAGAAGAAGAAGAAAAAAAAGGATGAAGATAAGACCTGGGACCTTAGAGAAAGGGTCAAGACTAAGAAATGATTAAGAAATGAAGGACTAATGAAGAAGGAAGGAAGATACAAGAACCGGAATAGCTCAACATCGACCGCCTTCTGTTTATAATTATTGGGAGTGATGCCTTTTTCACACACCCCCCAATATGGATGTAAGGGGTTGTTGGCTGTTTGGTGCGAGAGGTGGAATGAAAGGGGAAGAGAGGGGTGAATAGATGGTGATTGGAATGCTGTTGGTATGTTTGTTTTGTGTGATTTGTGTGATTGGGTGGTTTATCAATGGAGTATGAAGGTGTGTGAATGTATATTGGGAAGAGTTTCATATACAAGAGATATGCCAAGTGTTGTGGCATATAAATTTTCTCTTGGTTGGGTAGAACTGGAATGGATGGTTAGGTGTTGGTTAGATAATCACAGACAGGTGGGGTGGGTTAAGGGATGTTGGGGACCGGATTTCCAGGCTGGTAGAGAACAGAAAAGATGTGGGAAAAAGAAATGGTCAGTAGTTATATGACAAAGAATGTAAATATTATATGTACAACTCTTAATGTGAGAGGATTGGGGAATCCGGTGAAATGGGCAAGAGTTGGAAGATATATTCATGAATTAAAAGCTGATGTGGTCTTTTTGCAAGAGTTACATAAGGGAGAGAGAGAGAGGTGAGCTTTCCTGGCTTTGGGAATGGAAAGAAATTTATTGCTTCAGGCTCCTCAAAAAGTAGAGGGGTGGGAATAGTAATAAATTCCAAAGTTGATTTTGTGGCGAATAAAGTACTGAGAGACAAGAATGGAAGGTTTATTTTTGTTCAAGGTCACCTTGAGGGAGAGCCGGTGGTTTAGCTTCTATTTAACTTCCTAATGTGCATCAGCTGAATGTATTTTATAGGTACTTACAGAAGCTTGATAATTTTTTGCCTCACACGAAGATAATAGGTGGTGACTTTAATATTAATTTGCAAGAGAAAGGTAGTTTAAAAAAAGGAAAAATAGTGAAATTTAAAAGGATGTGTGGGAAATTTGGATTATTGGAACTCTGGATGGAAATTTATTCTAATGGTGATTTGTATTCATTTTATTCTGGTGCTCATGGAACTTATTCAAGATTGGATGGTATTTTAATCTCTCAAAAAGTTAAGAATTGGGTAAAAGATATGGAGATTGGAATGATTAAGATTACTGACCATGCTCCTGTTTCAGCATTTTTGCAAGTAGGTCATATTATCATATTATCATCATAGGCCTTATTTCTGGAAGTTTAATCCATGGTTAGTTGCAGATGAAGTAAGCAGGAGTAATATTAAAAAAGCAATAGAGAGATATTTTGTGGAGAATAGAAATTCAGTTACTTCATTAACAATATGGGAAGCAATGAAAGCTACTATTAGAGGAGTGTGTATGCAGAATTTAGTGAGGTTGAAGAAAGGTAAAGATAGAAAGATTAAAGAAATAGAAGAAGAAGTTAGAGTATTGGAGGAGAAATTTAGGAAATCTAAGAATAAGAAGGATAGGGAACAAGTAAATAGGAAAAGAGAAGAGATGAATGTATTAGATGTTAATAGGACTACTTTGAAATTATGGTATAGTAAACAGAAGTATTATGAGTTGGAAGGGAAAGGAAGGGAAAGGAGGGAAAATAAATAAAATTAGAAACTTCCAGGTAAGAAAAAATATAAGGATGATTAGGGATGATAAAGGGGTGTTGGAAACGGAACCTAAAAAGATTTTGGAGAATTTTTTAGACTTTTATAATAGATTGTATGCAAGTAAGGGAATTAAAAAAATATGATATAGAACATTTTTGTGAGGGAGTAGAATTCCCAGAATTGAGTGAGGAAAGTAGAAGAGAACTAGATAAGAATATAACTGAAGAAGAAGTTAAGATGGTAATAGGACCTATGAATGTGCAATCTGCACCCAGACTGGATGGGTTTAATGTGGTGTTTTAAGGATATATTGGTGCCACATATGACTGAATTGTTTCAGGGAATTTTGGATGGATCTAGTACCCCATCTACATGGTTGGAGTCGAGGTTGGTGTTAATTCCAAAACTGAGGAAAGATCAAACTTTAAGGGATTCATATAGGCCAATTTCTATTACCAGTATGGATTATTGAATATTTGCAAAGGTTATGGCAATGAGACTCAAAAAATGTATAACACAATTGATCGGGAAAGATCAATTCGGGTTTATGCCTCAGAAGTCTTTGGTAGAGGCGATTAGGAAGGTGATGGGTATGGTTTATTTAGCTAAAAATAGGGAGTTGCATCTTACGCTCCTGGCATTGGATATTTATAAAGCATTCGATTTGGTGGATTGGACTTATATGAAAAGTATATTTCTAAAGTATAAATTTGGGGAGAAATTTCAAAATATGATTGAGGCGATATATACTAAGTCTAAGGCGATGGTAGGAGTTAGTGTCAGTCAGTCAAGTTTATTGTCTTGGCCATTGGCCATAACAAAACAAAACAAAATAAAACAGATAAAACAAAGGAGTTAGTGGATCAGTAGAGCGGTATGTTCAGGTAATGAGTGGTATGAAACAGGGATGCCCACTATCTCCCATGTTATTTATTTTAGCATTGGAACCATTGGTGCTTAAATTAAAAAAGAATAAAGGAATAATAGGCTTTGAAGTCCCAGGAATAGAGAAAGTAGATGGGAATCTTTTAACATTATATGCAGATGACATGATGGTGACAATTAAGGATTTGGAGTCTGCTATGGCACCGTTAAAGAAGATATTACAGGAATTTGAAGGGGTGTCAGGGTTAAAAGTGAATTTTTCAAAATCTTCAATGATGTGTTTTAATGTTAAACCAAATATACAATTAGTGGCTTCTAAAACCTTGGGTATTCCCATGGCAAACAAAATGGTGAAGTATTTAGGGGTAAATATTCCTAGGAACGATAAAAAAAATATTTGAGTATAATTATAAAAAAATTTGGAGTGGGATACAAACCAAAATAAGAGAATGGGGGAGGAGGAAAGAATTAAATAGTACAAGGAATGCGATGGTTAAAATGTTTTTAGTTCCTAGGTTGACTTATCTTTTTTATGTATTACCCTGGCATATACCAGTATATATATTGAAGACGTGTCAAGGAGATATGGACAGATTTGTTTTTGCATCTAAGAAACCAAGGACGGCTGGAAGGTATAGATATTATGGAATAAAAGATGGGGGATTCCCAATATTAGTATTTATTATTATGCATATCAATTAAGACATCTAATGATTTGGCTGGAAGAAGAGTCAGGAGAAGATCTTGGTTGGATAGAACAGGAAAATTTAGAAGTGGTAGGAGGAAAGGGAAGTTTGTTTGATAGGGAAAAAAGGAGGAAGAAGATAGGTGATAAATTATCAACCTTTCTGGGGCCTTGCATGGTATGAGAAAAATGGAAAAAAGAGCTCGCTCCGGGAATATCACCTCTTACCAAAATGTGGTATTATGATAAATTTACCCCATTAAAGGGATCAGTGTCAAAGGAGGTAGGAGATAGATTAAAGGAGATTACGATTAGAGAGTTGAAGAAGATCTGGGGAACAGAAGGGAAAATGGAAGAGGAGAATAATATTTTGAATAGGATGAATTGGTTGCAAAAAAGTCAAAGAGTTTCCGGCTGGAGGAATGGCGGTCTGACACGCTTTGCAAAGCAGCAAAGTGAACGGTGGCTCTTGTTGACAGCTCGGGTGGCGAAATCACCCGACGCAACCTCACACAGGCAGTGTGAGGACTAGCAAGCAATATAATCCAGGTAAGAGTGAGCTCGGTGAAGGAGGAGCCTCGGAGGAGACTTTTTCAACACCTTGAGCACCTCTACCGAAGAAGATTCCTGCAAGCATCTCTAAGGAGCCGAGCCGGGCTGATTTATTCAGCATAAAATCGCCATCCCCCAGGTTTCTTAACAAAGAAGACAAAGTTTAAATGCTGAGACCACATCTGACGCGAAGTAGCAACAAAAGGTAACGAAAAAAACTTTTGGCTTACCATTGCTGCGTTTTGAAAAGTGAGAAGTTAAGCTGGTGAAGCTGTAAAGTACTGGAGAGTTGGCTGAGTGCAGTTTTGAAACGTTAAAAAGCTGAATTTGGACTTAAAACGCTTAAAAAACAAGTTGTTTATCATTCCTGCGGTTAAGAAAAGCTGGGAGGAGGGAGCCCAAGCATCGCGAGACAAGGCTGTGAGGATTACAACAGGAAGTGACGATTCTGAGAGCAGACAAGGGGAGAAAAGAAGAAGGGACGGAGCAGTGAGAGTGGACTGTAAGGACTACAACGGACTACAACAGGAAGTGATGTTCAGAGAGCAGACAAGCAGGAAAAAAAGAGAAGGAACAGAGGGAGACTACGGCAAGCCAGAAGCAAAGGTAAAAAACTGCAACCTTTGACATGAACCATAGAGAAGTCGTGCCCGCCATTTTGGATTTATAAAATTTTTAAACATTAATATTGCAAAAACTATATAACTTAGAAGGCCGAAATTAACGTTGTTGGACTTGGCAAGACCAGCTCTTATAAACCCAATAACTGGTGTTTAATTTAGAGAACAAGAAAAAATCAATCTTTTTTAAAGTGACAAGACGGACCGAGGATTGAGATCAAGAGCAGCTACATGGTCCTCCCCTACAATGGCAGCAAAAAAAGAAAAAGAACTATTAGCTGTTATGGAAACAATGGAAAAAATGTTAGATGCAATTGGGGAGGTGAACGCTAAAATGTTAAGCGCAATTGGAGAAGTAAATACCAAAATAAATGGTATGGCTGCACATGTAGATAAAAATATCACAGATATAAAAACTGAACTGCAAAGTTTAACTACTAGAACACAAGAAATAGAAATTAAAGTAAAAGAGCTGGAAGAGAATGTCCAAAAAGTAACAAAGGACAATGATAGAATGGAAAAGATGATGTACTACAGAGACATGCAAAACCATCTGAGATTCAGAGGGATTGATGAAAACTTAGGTGAAGACATTTTTACAAAAATGCAGGAGGCATTAGCAGAATTTTTACAAGAAGAAGAGGAAATCATCAAAGAACATATGGACCTTGTTTACAGAGTCAACTCAGCATACGCAAGAGATAAAAATATACCAAGAGATGTAGTAGTCCAATTTACAATGAAGAGGATAAAAGAACAAATTTATAAGAAGTGTTTTACAGACACTTTTGAAATGGCTGGAAAGAAAATAATTGTAATGAAAGAGCTGCCTAGAGCAATACTTCAAGACAGGAAAAAATTCAAGCGCCTGATTGACAAACTAAAAGAGAAAAAAATTAGATTCTGTTGGGAAATACCACAAGGACTGAGTTTTTACTATGGCAACACCAGAGTGGTGATCAAAAATTCAGGAGAGATGTATGCATTTTTTGCAGAAAATAAGGAAGAGTTTGGAGATATTTAAGGCTACAACATGATGGATTACAAAGTACTTTCATAGAATGTAAACGGACTTAATTCACCCCAAAAACGTAGAATGGTAGGACATTGGCTGGAAAAACAAAAATGTAACGTGATTTGTATACAAGAGGCACATCTTAAGAAACAAGACTATAAATATGTAATTAGGAAGAAACTGGGGGAAGAATTTTTTTCATTGGCAGGTAACAAAAAAAATGGTGTTGTAACATATGTCAAAAGAGAATTGGAACCTAAAGAAATATTTAAAGATAAAGAAGGAAGATATTTAGCTATTGAAATTTCTATACAAGGAATGAAAACCTTAATTGTGAACATTTATGCCCCCAATGGAGCTAAAGAAATTTTTTAAAAGAACTACAAGCTGAATTTGACAATGTAAACTATGATCAAATTATTATGTTGGGGGACTTTAATGGAACTGTGAACAATAAAATAGACAGGCGATCTAAGAGTAAAGACGAAGCATCGGGGAAACTACCAAAAACTTTTTTAAAATTGATAAAACAAGAGAAGTTGGAAGATGTTTGGAGGAAAGTTAACCCACAAGGAAAGGACTTTACTTTTTATTCCAACAGACATGACTCACATTCAAGAATTGATATGATTTGGATGACAACTAATTTAACGTTGAGGACAAAAAAAATAGAAATTTTACCTAAAATAATTTCAGACCACAATCCTAGTATATGGACTTCTGGGCATGGAAGAAGACAAGGGAGATGGAGAATAAATGAGGACTTACTAGATAACCAAGAGACAGTTAAAAAACTACAAGAAGAGGCAGACTTATATTTTCAAGCAAATATGCAAAAAGGGACAAAACTTCAAATTGTATGGGATGCATACAAAGCAGTGATGAGAGGATTACTGATATCACTAAATACTAAAGAAAATAAAAAGAAAAGAGAACAATATGATAATATTATACAAGCCATTAAAACAAAAGAAAATGAACTGAAGAAAAGACCAGGGAAAAAGAAATTGCAAAAGGAGATTTGGATGTTACAAGACCAAATAAAAGCTATTTTGAACCAAGAGACTTTCTGGAACTTGAAAAAACTCCAACAAAAAGCATTTGAAGGCGCAAATAAACCTGGAAAATATCTGGCATGGCAGTTAAAGAAAAAACGTGAAAATAAATTTATCACAAAAGTGATACGGGACAATACTGAGATAACAGACAATAAAGGAATAATGAGAGAGTTTTTTAAATATTACGCAAAACTTTTTCAAAAGAAAAACAAAGACAGAAGAGGGATTAAAGAATATTTACAAACATTGAAGCTTCCAAAACCAACAGAGAAAATTAAAGAATTATTTAATAATCCTATATCACTACAAGAAATTAAAAATGCAATAAACGAAGCAAAATTAGGCAAAGCTCCGGGTCCGGATGGATTTACAGTGAGGTTTTACAAATCACTACAGGAGTCGATCTCACCAGTGTTACTATTATTAATGAATGATATAGGAGTCACAGGTGAGGTCCCAGAAACTTGGAAAGAAGCAACTATTTCACTTATACCGAAAGAAGGTCAGGATTTAACCAATGTTAAGAATTACAGACCAATTTCTCTGTTAAATAATGACTATAAAATTTTTGCTAAAATTATAGCAGAAAGGCTAAAAGAACATCTTAAAGAGACAATACAAACAGAGCAAGCAGGGTTTTTACCTAACCGTCAAATAAGGGACAACCTAAGAGTAGTGATAGATGCGATAGAGTATTATGACAAGCATCCAGAAAGGGAAGTGGGTTTTTTTCCCCTAGATGCGGAAAAAGCGTTTGACAATTTAAATTGGGATTTCATGTTTGAGGTTTTGGAACAATTTGAGATTGGAGAGTATATGCTAAACCTCATTAAATCAATATATAAAGAACAGAAATCCTCTCTTATAATTAACACCAAAAAGACGGATTACTTCAAGATTGAAAAAGGAACAAGACAAGGATGCCCACTTTCGCCATTGTTATTTATCTGGATTTTGGAAGTTTTATTGTTAAACTTGAAAGAAGATAAAGAAATTAAAGGCTTAACATTAAAAGGTTTTTCTTACAAATATAGAGCTTTTGCGGATGATGTGATGTTTATAGTAGAAGACCCTATGACTACATTACCATATTTGCTGCAGAGAGTAAAAGAGTTTGGTGACTTGGCCGCTTTTTATATAAATAAGAACAAATCTAAAGTGATGTGTAAAAACATGTCAAACAGAAAGCAGGCTGAACTACAGGAACTTATAAAATGTGAGGTGGTGAAAAAGACAAAATATTTAGGTGTGGAGTTAACAATGAAAAATATTGATCTGTATAAAAATAATTATGAAAAACTATGGCAGCAAATTATGCAAGACATTCAAAAGTGGAATGTATTAAATTTGTCATTGTTGGGTAGGATTGCTACGGTTAAGATGAATGTACTACCAAGACTAATGTTTTTGTTTCAGACTATTCCAATTGTGAAAGATGTAAAAGCATTTAAATACTGGCAAAAAGAACTGTCCAAGTTTGTATGGGGAGGGAAAAAACCAAGGATTAAGATGAAAATAATGTGTGATGCCAAAGAAAGAGGTGGTTTTCAGTTACCAAACTTAAGGTTATATCATGATGCGGTATGTTTGACCTGGATAGGGACATGGGTTATGTTGCAAGATAGAAAACTACTGGCCCTAGAAGGTCATGACTGTAGGTTTGGTTGGCACGCTTATTTGTATTATGGCAAAACAAAAATGGACAATATGTTTAAACATCATTACCTGAGACGGACATTAATAGATACATGGACAAGCTACAAGAACTTTTTCCCAGAAGAAATACCTATGTGGATACCAGCAGAAGTGTTAAATCCATCATCATACTATAAAGGACAAAACTGGCTGAAATATAGAGACTTATTAACAAGACACGGCAAAGACTTTGTATTGAAGGAGCAGCACTTGATAGACTTTGACTATGGGTGGTTGAGGTATAGACAATTGTATGATATCTATAAGAGTGATAAAAAATCTGGTTTTAGAGAAAAAAATAACAAAATTGAACAAATTTGGGAGGAAGGTGGGAAAAAATGATTTCTAAAATGTATAAAATCTTGTTAAAATGGTTTAATGCAGATGAAATGGTGAAAGAACAAATGGTAAAATGGGTGATAAATCTTAACAAAGATATTGAAATGTCATCTTGGGAATTTTTATGAAAAAATGCTATGAGTATTTCTACACGCTATACTTTAAAAGAAAATTGTTTTAAAATGATGTATAGATGGTATATGACACCAAAAAAATTGCAAATATTAATCAAAATATGTCAAACAAATGTTGGAAATGTAAAAAGAAAGAAGGTTCTTTTTATCATATGTGGTGGACTTGTGATAAAGCAAAGACTTATTGGTATATGATACATACAGAAATGGAAAAAAATTGAAATGTACATTTAAGAAATTGCCTGAACTGTTATTGCTTGGACTTAAACTAGAGGAGATAAATGTAAAAAAAAGGACATTAATATGGTATATGATTACAACGGCAAGAATGGCATACGCGCAAAATTGGAAAAATGAAAAAATACCAGAGGTGTGGGAGTGGTTGAAAAAATTGTTGTATATGGCTGAAATGGACAAATGGACAAGAAAATTGAATAATCTGTACTCAGAGACTTTTTTAGAAGACTGGAAAGATTTGAAAGAATATATTGAACAATATTGGGACATGAAAAATTACATTTATACTTGGATATAACAATAGCAAAAAGAAATATATGAATGTATAAATGGTAGTTGGATAATGAGGATATTTTTAGAACTGTATAAGAAAATAAGAATTTATATAATGCATAATTATTTTAAAGTTGTTTAAGTCGTTACCAAAAATGCAAAACATATATATATATTTAAAGAATAGTTAAAGCTGAAAATGGTATATGCTTCAGATGTGGTGGGAAACCACCAATACAAGATGATAACAAGATTATACAATAGAACAAAAAAATGGATATAATATGGAAAAATGGTTTGTATAAGAAAAATATGTTAGAATGTTTGAAAATAATAAAATTTATTTACTAAAAAAAAAAGTCAAATTTCCTCATTGTTGAAGGAGGAAGAAATCAATAATATTGGTAAAAGGATTATCACTCCCTTTGAAAGATTGGTAAAAGAGTATGGAGAAGATAAGGTAAAAATAGTTTCAAAATTGTATAAGGTTTTATTAGGCATAGGGAAATCACCGAGAGATTTTATGAAGGAATATTGGGAAACAGATATTCAAGGAAAAATTTTGGATGAAGAGTGGGAAAGGATTTTTAAGTTACCTCCCTTTGTTACAACGTCTAGGTTAATATAGGAGCAGGGTTTGAAGATGATGCAGAAATGGTATTACACATCGGTTAAATTGTACTATATTTCAAAAACTGGGAGTAAAAATTGTTAGAGGAAATGTGGAGAGGTGGGAACATTCAATCATATGTGGTGAGATTGTCCTTTAGTAAAAAAAGTTTTGGGATCAGATTGGTATAGAAATGTAGGGGATCGTGGGAAGAAGGGAAATAATATCTAAAGCAATGGTACTTATTAATCTGGATGGTATAGGGTTAAGGTCAAAAGAGGAAGGTAAATGGATAAATTTGATGTTAGTAGCAGCAAGACAAGTGATAGCAAGGAATTGGAAAGAAGCTGAGGAACTGATGATTAATCACTGGAGGGACAAAATGAATAGTATAATAATTTTAGAGTGTATTACGATGAAGATACATAGGATGAATGGGTTAAAGGTTAGTGAACAGGAGGAGGACTGGTTTAGACGGATGGCGAGGTATATCTAACTCAGTTCTGACTGTCGGATACATTAGATAAAGGAACCTCTGGACTCCATAGATTAATTAATAACTACAAAAATATAGGTGCTATTAATGAAGCAGTTTCTACTCAGAGTGGTTATTTTACAAATTAACAGAACGGGAAGTTTAAGAGGATGAACAAAATTGTTTATTATGAATGTTAATTGTCTTTGTTATATTTCTATATCTTTATGAAAAGAAAAAGAAAATTGCACTGTTCATACAAAATGTTAATACAGCAAAAGAAATTGTTTGTACTGTTTTGGTGATTTAAAGAAAATAAAAAATTATGAATTTAAAAAAAAAGGATGGCGAGGTATTCGGGAAACTTTAAAAAATTTGGGATGATCAGTCAGTTAATAGGAAATTGAGAGGTTAAAGTGATTATAAGATGGAGATGGAAGTTTAAATGAGCAATAGAGTTGTACTTGGATTGATTGTGATATAATATTGTATGGAATTTTATTTATGTATCTACTGCCTGGAGGTCGCACAGGGTGGTGTTGGTGATGGATGTGTTTTATGATATAAAACAATAAAGAATTATGGGGGGGGGAAAGAAAAGAAAAGTTAACTTCACTGGGGGGGCACTAGCAGTCTACTTTGGGTAGTGAAATATGACAAATTACATGTCAGGTATAACAGGTGGAACAATCACTGTCAGAACCCTGCCTAACCTAACAAACAGAAAGTTGCTTAAATGTTATCAACTTGCCCAAACTACTTATTTATTCGAACATTTATATCCCACTTTTCCCTGTGACTTAAAGCAACTTACAAATCATACTGAAAAGCATAATAGGTATGCAAAAACATATCTTCTGCCTCCATTATAGCCTATGGGGCCCATTATAGTCAATAGGCCCCATAGACTATAATGGAGAATCAGTCTGGGGTTTTCTGGGGCTGGGGGCCCCCTGTTTCCTGAGGTAGATACACCAAATTTGTAGTATAGCTGCTGGTGCCTCTCCTCAAAAACCTCCCCAAGTTTAAAAAAGATTGGACCAGGGGGTCTATGGGTCCCAGAAGTAGGTGCCCCCATCCTCCATTGTTTCCAGTGAGGGGGAAATGCCTTAATCTGAGCAAAAGCTAAATTCCCTGAGCTGGCCTCTAAAATGTTGTGTGCCAGCTGTGAGAGTCCTACAGAGTCAGTCACCAACAAGCGTCTTTAAAGAAAGGTAGTCTTTATTGAGAAAGGTCTGTTGTGGTCATCTACACGTTCTGTGTCAGTAATGGTTAGAACGATCCCCAGGCAGGGCAATTATACAGAAGAAAAAGAGATTGGATTTATATCCCGCCCTTCACTCACTTAAGAGTCTCAGAGCGGCTTACAAACTCCTTTCCCTTCCCCTCCCCACAACAGACACCCTGTGAGGTAGGTGGGGCTGAGAGAACTCTTTCCCAAGCTGTCCTTGAGGGAACAGCTGGTACATAGCTATGGCTTGCCCAAGGTCATCCAGCCAGGTGCAAGTGGAGGAGTGGGGAATCAAACCTGGATCTCCCAGATTAGAGTCCGCACGCTTAACCACTACACCAGACTGGCTCTCTGTAGTTCAAAAACGTCTTTCAAAGGAATGTAACCAATCATATAAATCAAGTGAAAGGCGCCCAAATACTGGCCCCAGGTTCTCATGAAAAAGCAGGAAGATACATAGCCAGACACCAGGGAAGATACATAGCCAGTCTCCCAAGGTCAGAGCGGAGCAGGGAGTGATAAACAAGCCATGAGAAGCATAACATAACATTCCATACACCTGATGTCACAGGGTGACTTATGCCACCTCCCGGGCAGGAGATGGCAGAATTAGGTGACACCAGCACCCCCTAGCGCAGCTTAGAGGGAACTCTGTTTGCTACCAACCCTTGTTTTGTGACATGTGTCATGTTGATGCATTATGTGGGCTGTTTAGATAACCAGACTACTATTTCTACTATCATCAGTAGATTTCCCTGAGGCTCATCAGGGTAATATAAAAATATGCAAACAATTGTAAGTGTTGATGTGGAAGTGAAGGGGAGGTGAAGAAGGACAGCAGCAGTGACAACTAGCGAATAATTCAGAGAATGGAACTGGCTCTGGTATGTGTCATTTTTCATTCCAGGGTATAGTGAATAACTGTTGGTTTGTCTTGGAAGATGACCTTCCTGTTATGGCAGAGAGGTCTCTCTGAAGTCTGACAGTAATCTTTCCAAAGTGATTGATTTGGCACCATGCAATATTAATGGACTCACAATGAATTATAAATGCTTTCCAAGGCAATTTGCTTGTTTGAATTTAGACCACTGGATTTCTCAAGAGTGACAGTTGTGCTTTAGTAGTTTATGATTTCCAGTGTGTTTGGGTGCCTAGAAAATGTTCATTAATTCTGTGGTAATCCATGACAATTTGTTGTTAAAGCTGGCCATTAGCCGGATATGTTTAATCCAAAAGTTGCTATGGGTTTAATGCCTAAAAATTTCTTACTTTGTATTCTACCATTACTCCAAGGAGAATGATGAACATGTTTTCCCCCTCAGTCATTTTATTCTCGAAAAAATACTGTGAGGTGCACTGCTATAAAAAGGTGACTGGCCCAATGTCCCCTATGCACTTCATGACTAAGTGGGGATTTGAACTTGGGTCTGCCTTCTGTTTCCCAGGGGAAAGTATCCAGTTGACCGGGTGGCAAAAGAAAATGCAGACATGTTAGTTCTTCAAATTTGATGGAAACATCTGTGTTTAAACTATGTGATGAACTTGTGTGAACATGTGCACATATAAACAGAATTCAAGTGCTATATGTGAAGTACAAGGGTTTATCAAGTCTCTGATAAGTCACCACGGATCCCATAAAGCTGTTTTTTCAAGGTCAGTATTGTCCATTCTGGCTCAAAGTGTCTTTCAGATCTCAGGTCTTTCACATCACTTGCTACTTCATCCATTTAACTGAAGATGCTGAGGGTCAAACCTGGGACCTTCTGTGTGCAAGACAGGGCTCTACAGTGAATTCTGTGGCCCCCCCTCCCATTCATGACTGATATGCTGATATCAACTAGGTGGGAAAGAACTTGTCAACAGTTATTATTTCCTGCCCAGCCTCCCTAAGCACTCATAAGAATCCTACTGTCTGTGTCCCCTGAGACTATATAGTTAGCATCCTGTCTTCAATAACCAGCCAAATGCATCCAGAATACCTTGCTTGTGGTATATTATTGAACAATGCTAATATTACAGTGCAATCCAAAGCAGAGTTACACCCTTCTAAGTCCACTGAAGTTAATAGGCTTAGAAGGATGTAACTCTTGTTTTAGGATTGTACTGTAATTATGCTAGTATTTTATTTCTACCCTGCATTTGGATCCTGAAAGATCCCCAAGATGGCCTACATAACACAACAAATTAAACTTGGGCTGCTTCCATTTTGTCCAAGGCAGTGCAATCTAATAACCCACCTTATGGTGGAGTGGGGACCGTACATAGTAGGAGAGCAACTGAGGTGGTATGCCACATCTCTGTGCACTTTGGACTCAGAGCCATTTTAGGAATCCAGGCCTTTCACCATCTTTTTAGGAACTTTTACAAAGGTGCCTATGAGAGTATGTTTGATCCCACTCACTTGGTTTGGTTTCTCTTCTGTGTCTTGATGCAGCTAGATTGTTATGTATGACAGGGAATAAAGATCTGATAACTTCAGAAATGGGATTCAATGGTCTCTTCTTCCAGCATCTTTACCTAACTTCATATTTGGTAGTGTGCCTGACACACAAGTGTGTGAAGCAGGGCCTAGCCAGAAGACCCAGGCACGGCCCGACCCTAGGCTTATGAACCAAACTTAAAATCAACCCCTTCTCTCTCTGATGAACTTTAGCTCAGATAAAATGCTCTGCTGATGGAATACAGTAACTTGCTGACAGCCAGAGAAAATTGCAGAAGTAACCAAATTGGCAAAGAGCCCAGACAAGGGTCCCTGTCTTTGCTATAGGGAAAAGAGGAACTTCATGGAGACGGGTGGGGGTTAACCGGGGAATTCAGCAGATGTTGGATAAAATAAGTATATGTAACTGACTCAAAAAGGAAATGATTAAACTTGCTGTATTAACACGCCCTGTCTGTATAAAAACTATCTGATGCAGAGAGACGGGGTTCCAGCCATTTTTGCACTCTGTGCTGGCTGGTTCCAATAAAGCTTTATCTGTTACACCTTTTCATCCGTTGTCTGGTGCGGCTTATTCAGGAGGTTTTTGGGCCGGCTAGCCTTCCTGCTACATGTGCACCCCCCCCCCCCCGCCCAGACTCCCTCTCTCTGAAATCATACAGTTAAGTTCCTGCTGTCGCTCACCGTAAGATGCACCTGTGTGCTGCTAAAATTACCTGGAAGCATTTCAAACAAAGTTGTAAGTAATTCCATTCTCTACCCGCTTGTGCATCAAGATACAAAAGCCAATTTTTTAGAGCTTCACATGGGGTTTTAAGCCCAATAATAATCAGAATTTGTTCCACTGAGGCATCATATTTGGAGAGGGAGTTTATTCTTTGCTTTGCATCTCGGTAAATACAGCCTTCAGTCTGTGTGACTTCTCTGTAATCAACCATCCCTGAAATGAATACGTGTGTTGACAGTCTAAGTACCATATTCATTTTAGCAATGAACAAAAGGCCTCTCCTGTGGATTTTGCTTGCAATGAAATATATTTGTGCTCATTATTCTGCTGGGCTTATGAATTGTTTGTTCTTTTAATCTCTTGGGTGGTGTCAGGATCCTTGATCCTAACAATATATTCTTTATGCATTGTGTAGTATGTTTGTGCAAATGTCATTCAACTCCCTTGCTATCTCTATCCAAGCTGTCTCAGGTTTCCTCCCTACTCTTTATTGCCTGGAAATATATTGCTTTGTGAAGGTCTGGTCAATGTAACAGTTTCATCCGGGAGAATGGCGACCTCGAGCGCTGACACGTCACCCGAAACCAAATGGCCTTTCCCCCTTGCATTCCTCCGCTCCCCTGCCCTCCGAGACACGGCACCTTCTTATCGCTGTGAGAAGTCCTTGGGACAGCCTTTGTTATGGATATACGGGGCACATCTGTGGCGCCTAATTCAAGAGGGGAAAATTTATAACTTTAACACCTCACCTTTCCTGTGGGAAGTAAAACGGCTAAAGATCTTTAACCGTGCTTTTTTCCTTTTGTGTGATTGGTTGAATATCGGGGTTTCAAACTGTACTGGAGGGTATATTAACCCTGACTGTTTTGTATATGGTATCTCTAACAAACATTCGAGAACCTGTCATGCAGCATTAAAGAAATAAAGAACTCTGTTTCATCAACAAAGGTCTGATCTTTGACTGCTTAGGGCAGAAGCCTCACAGGTGGTTACAGTTTAAATATTTTTTGCATAGTATTGGAGGAAAGCTGGGAAGGTGACAAGTAGGAATGACTGGGTGCTAAGATTCTTGGTGCAGTCAAAATCTGGTTTTACATTAGCCTTGTTCAGATATTAAGTGACCTTGTAGAGAAAGAAAATAGCTGTCATCTTGTTAGCCAAATTGCTTTAATTTACACTTAGCAATTGGCGAGATACACGGGTTCTTGCCAGCTATACCAGGGTCCCACCCCTCCCGGGAGTTCTACAGGAAACAGGCACGTGAGGCAGATGGCAAATTAAATGCTGTTTACTGAATGATGTTGTTCAAGCACCCAAAACAGATTCTCACACACATACACACAGGCCTAGGAAATAAAGATAGAAAATAGCTCTGTTGCAATTTGCAGGAAAAGTTGGTTGGATTATACTGTACCTGTCCTGAAGAGGAGTTGTCCGCTCGAAGGAAGAATTGGATGGGGAGAAAAATATAGAAAAATGGGGACACGAGGCTTGAACCTGCAAGACCACGTGGTTCTCTCTGTTCCGGAATACAGAGATTTAAAGATGGAGGCAAGGGTTTTGGTATAGGAAGCTGGGCATAAGGGGTAGCAAAGCAGATAGGGGACGATGGCTCAAGAGACCAATTGCCTCTGTGCAGGGTCTTTTATTAGGTGGTCTTGGGGGCAGGCTGTGCAGTCCACATCCCCCTAACACACCTACTAGGAGGTCCGTCCCTTTCTGACCCTACCATAGGTTAAAGGTGGACAAAAGGAGGAGGGCCGGGGAGTGGACAATAGATAAAACTATGATCTCACCAGGAACTGACACCTTTGGGCGAGGTTCGATGACTCACCGGGGCCACTGCATTGTCTTTTAATGGCCCTGGCTGACTGGGTGATGGCCCGACCATCAGTTACTAGGCAACCACGTTAGCATAATCTGTTCAGGTATGTTGGAGGGGGCAGGGGTTGACCAGCATGGTGTGACAGAAAGAAACCTCATGGCAGAAGGAGTCTTAGTCTCTGTCTTTGGTGAACTATGATGGGTGCCAGCCTCCTGGCATGGACTGGAGCTTCCCCCAGCAATGGAGAATGCACATGGCCCTTCCAATATTAGCAACCCAAGTTCAAGCTTATGAATCTTAAAATCCATAAGAGCACTAAAAGTGCCTTGCTGGCCAACAATCTGCTCTGCCTTTGTGATCAAAGGTCCTGTTGTACATGAAGGCTGAAAACGCATAGGCTTTCATACGTGTGATACTATTATTGCAGAAAATGGAGGGTGCTGCCTTATGCATTGAGGATCCAATCCAATACATTCCATGATCCTGAGAACATGAATGTGAGGCCAGCAGGCATAACTTCATCTCTGCTCTCTCACATGTGTTCATTTACACCTCAATGAATGCTGGAACAGAGGCTCTTTATCATGAGTTGGTCAGATATTTGCTGAGCTCAAAGGTTGACAGAAGGGCCTACCACCAACCAGCAAAAGTACCCAGCATTTCTGTTCTGTTGGCTGTATCAGAACCTGTGCTATAGCTAATCTCCATCATTAGACAGTGGACACCTGGTGGGGTTTTAAATCAGTAGATGGGAATGTCAGATTCTACATTCTCTATGCACTGGTTCTTTTCTTCATGTTTCTAAATGTTTCTTTCTAAGAGAATCTGACAATGATATGTGTGCTGACTGATCTATGTGTTACTTTCGTTTTCTTTGTAGTGCCAAATGCAGAATGCCCATTTGGTTTATTGCCTCCCTTGATGTAGATAGCTGGTCTGCTTAATGTTACTTCTTTAGGCGGGAGGGTGGTTTCCTGCATACCAAGGCATCACATAAACAAAGGGTTATCTTGTGCCTGTTCCCTCCCCCTCCCACTCTAGTCTCTCAGGGTGCTATCTGGCCGGTTACAACCTTGAAGGTTATTTTATTGTCATTGCTTCAATGTTTTGCCTAGGACTTAATACATCTGGGTCACACAGGCCAGGAGGGAAATGTTTATGACTTTTCGCACTCTCGGTGGGAACAAACGGTCGCCATGTTTTCCCGCATTTTCGGTGTATGCTGATTGGTAGAAATTTATTGTGCATTTATGTTTGTAGGTATATTAACCTCAAACCCTCTGTAGTTGGCATCTCTAACAAACATCGAGACCTGTTCCAGTATCTGAAATAAAGGACTATGTTTTAACCAACAAAGGCCTGATCATTTGCTGATAGTGCAGAAGCCTCACAGGGAATTGAACTCAACTGGGGCTGTGGTTATGATGCTGGGCAGGGACTGGTGAGACCCAGGTTCAAATCCCCACTCTGTCAAGAAGCTTACTGCATGACTTTGTACCAGTCACTTTTTCTTAAGCCTAATCTACCCCACTGGGTTGTTGCGAGGATAAAATGGACTGCACTGAGCTCCTTGACTGAAAGGCAGGGTACAAATCGAATAGATTGATAATGCCAGCCCAAGAATGATTCTGAAAAGTTCTTTCCTCCTTCAGAGGAGGTTGCTCTCCAAGGTAACAAAGAAAAGTGTGTGGGGTGGTTATAAATGAAAAAAGAGCCTTGTTGCAATTATCTTCCTGTTTCCTCATGAATAAAATAAAGAATGAAATATAGATTTACAAATAGGCAAATGGCATCTTTGAATGCAAACATCAAGCATCCACAGTTGCTGACAATGGCTGGCTGCTAGTTTTAGATGTGCTGCTTGTTGTCAATATTCATGCAGATCACAAGCTTTTCTCCCTCAGTTTATTCTTAAATATTTGAAATAATGTCTTTGTAGTAGCTTGGTGTGGGTTATTTTGTTTTTGTTTTGAGACAGTTCTTCTTCAGGGATGTAGTGGATGCATTTTGATGAACAATACCCGAGAATGACGGATTTAGGCTTTAAATGAAATTGTGTTCCATAAACTGTGAAACCAAGATTCATAACTCATCCTCAGCTCTGCACACATTTCACTGAAAATTATCTTTCATGCTTTGATCTACACTGTATCATCTTCACTGAGTATCCTCCTGCACAGCATCAATCAAGGCTACAAAAAGTGCAGGAGAAATCTCATTGAAAACTCAAGAGTACAAATCATGAACCTATCTGCTGGACAGAAAGGAAAATGTGCTGGGAATTGCAGTTTTGGCCTTGCCCAATTACAGCTGAATGATTCCTGCAGAAACTCCAGAGGATAAAGTTTTGATCTTGCTAGCATCTGCTTTTTTAAAATTATATTGTCCAGTTTTTCTAAATAGACTTGAACCCCAATCAAGTGATATGCAAGATCCTGTTGTTCTTATGGAACTTCCTCTCCCTTTCTCCTGAAGAAGAAGGAGAGCAGATTGGAACATTGGCATACAGATGAATGTGGCTGCAGATAGAAAGAAGGCTGGGGATCCGAGCCTGTGTAGTACATTTATTGTAGGCCAAATTTATACTAATAGGCAGCAAGTAATGACAAATCTGTTATACTTGTATTTTAAACGTCGGCAATCCACAAGCTTCAATCCAGGTTTCTAACTTCATAAATATATAAATTAAGTCACTCTGGGCCCTATGATATAACTCAGGTAACAGGTTGAGAGTGTGTGACTGGCTCGAGACTACCCAGCATGGTTCCATAGCAAAGTGTGGATTCGAACCTGGGTTTCCCAGAGCCTAGTACAATACTCGAACACAGAGGTCCTCAGCCTATTTGAGTCTGGGCACCTTTGGAATTCTGACACAGTGTGGTGGGCACAGCCCACAAACTTGTTTCCACAAAATGGTTCCTCAGTGGAACAGGCTTCCTTGGGAGATGGTGAGCTTTCCTTTTTTGGAGGTCTTCAAACAGACGCTAGATGGCCATCTGACAGCAATGTGGATTCTGTGAACTTGGGCAGATTATGAGAGGGTGGGTGGGAAGGGTCGCATCAGTGCTTAGTTCTTGTGGCCCTTTCTTACATGCCCAGGGAAATGCTGATCATCACTTTGGGGTCAGGAAGCAATTTTTCTGCAGGCCAATTTGGCTGGAGATGCTGGAGTTTTTTTTTGTTATTTCAGGCATGGAACAGGCGGTCACTGGGAATGTGGGGGGGAGGTATTTGTGAATTTCCTACCTTGAGCATGGGGTTGGACTAGATGACCCTGGAAGTCCCTTCCAATGCTATGAGTCTATGATTCTAAATGTTTGCCCCAACAGGCGTGTGAGAAAGGGCCACGAGAACTTGCTGGGCAAAAGCCCCACCTGGCCCCGTCCACTTTGTTAAAACTCTTGGCAGGCAGTAGGGGAGGCACTGGTGGGTGCTATGGTGCCTATGAGCACCACTCTGGGGATCCCTGTTCTAACCACTATACCACACTGGCTGTCCCGGCTAACAGGCACAACAGGCACCCGAGCAGAGAGACAGTGCCAGAGCAGTCTGGAAAGTAAAGTCAAATCCAGTCCAAGGAGTGGTAATTCGTTTAGTGCAGGGAGGTCCAAGAAGCACAAAGCAGAAGCAGAAAGGAAGTCCAGATAGCAAAGTCCAAGGTCAGTCCGAAAGTCACAGGGTGCAAGGCAGAAGTTATGGTCGCTGGGTTCACAGATAGGTGACTCATTCCACGGCTGGAAAGGCATGCCAGCTTGGTTTAAATAAGCCTCTCACAACAAGCTGAGGCAAGGTCCTACAATAACTTAGGGCTGCTGTCAGCCAAACCAAAGCCGCCCTGAGCCCGTTCGCGGGGAGGGCGGGGTATAAATCGAATAAATAAATAAATAAATAAATACATAAATAAATAAACCCCTGTGCTGAGCCAAGAGATGTGCACCGCACCTTCTCTCTATAAGCTGCAGGCGAGATTGCTCCTGGCATTGGTCTGTTGCTGAGGGGGAATCAGAGGAGTTGTCCTGCCCCAGGTGGTCTTGATCATTCCCTCCTGTAGTCTGCCTGGAGGAGTGAGGGTCAGGTGTCATCGTTGAATCCTGGAGCTCCTGTCTTTCTTCAACTGCTTCTTGTGAGCTGGGCCCAGGTTCTGTGACACTCGAGGAGTCTTCCTCCAGGCTGAGTTCCGACTGGTCAAGCTGACCCACAACACCGGCTCTTTTTATTTATTTTAATTTTCATGTACATTTGCAAGGATTGTTTTCATCCTTCTTTTTTTTGTTGTTGCAAATATCCCATTTTTATTTGTTACTTTTATGACGTTTCTACACTGTTTCAATACCCTTTAAAGTGATATGCTGTTTATACACAATTGATTTTAATAGCAGTAGTTCAACTGAATTTTATGTCATTAAGAAAGAAGACAGCTACTTTTTTGTCCTGAATATGGAAAATCCAAGGATAAAGAAAAAATGGGCTGCACCCAGCAGTGTGCCAACAGAACAAAAAGAAAAAAAAATGCCACGTGATAATTGGTTGATTTATTATTGTACAAAGTCCCTATGCATTTTGCCCTGCAAGTTTTGTCAGGGGGAATCAGAGCATTCACCTAGTTGGAACTGTCCACAGCAATTAATTTCCTTTTTGTTCTGCTGAATATGGAGAAACCATAAAAGGCCTCAAATTAAACCAGCGCCATGAAATTCAGTAGCATCCCTAGCATAGTCTGACCCACTTTTGCTTAATTTGCATTTCTTTTGCGCTCTGTAGTTTGAATGCACAGCACTGAGTTTAATGGACCAATGGCTTGCCTTGGATTAGAACAAGGCAGCTTTTTATGAAGAAGAGGAAGCCAGCTAATGGTGGGATGGGCAATACAGCCTTTTTCTTTGCATCACAGATTTGCTAAGTTCAGCCGTGTAAAAGACTACTAGGATGTCTTTCTTGGCAATGGCCAGTGCATTTTCAGATTTACAAATCATCTTCTAATGTGACCTTTTTTCTGCCCTATCATATTTTGAAATGTGAGATTTGAAGCACAAAAATCCAGCTCCATAAGGATAGCAAAAGACAACATCTGTGAAAGTAGCAAGCACAATTTTTTAAAAACATCTGCCTCTCTAAAATAAAATTGCTGATGTTCTCATTTAACATCAGATAAATCTTTGAACATTGATATGTTCACATGTTTAAATGTTGAGTTGCGATAGGAAAAGATAGATCTAATTTACTTCCAGCTCTTAACTTCATTGATTTTAATTTTAGCCTAGCATTTTATTTTTGAGTTCCAGGATGTTTCCCTTTTGCCTTTGCTTGTTTTAAGAAACCATGGGGAAAAAAAGAGGCAAATGTTGAAAGTGGAGTGGGGATGCCCTATAAAGACCCATACTCTAGGCTTTTGCATTTTACTAACCTCTGTGAAAACACTCTTTGGTTTGTTTACATAATCAACCCCTTAATTAAATAATGAAATGCCTCTTTTGTTTGTATATTCAAGAAGCTCAAGTGAGCTGAGAATGTGCCCTTGGGTAATTAGGGGCTCTCATCTCACTCCTTCTTTTATCCCAGACCAAGTGATCAAGTGAAAAATAGTGCAGCTGTTACCCCTGTTATGAACAAGTGGGAGTTTCTTGAAGCCATCAGTCACCTATGAATGATTCTCAGGGTTAGTTATGAAGGGAAGAAAAGAACACCTGAGCCAGCTGAATGTCCTGCACTAAGCATTTGCACCTCCTCAAACCTGCTCTTGGCCAGAGATGCTGTTGAACTAGCCTGTGTCCTGGTGTGAGCCATGCTGGCTGGACTAGCACTTGCCCAGGACATTCTTGTGGCTCATCACCTGGGGATCTGTTGTGTTCTATATGTTTGTGTTTTACTCTATGAGCCTCTTGGAGTCCAGAGTGGGGGAGAAAAACAGGATAAGACGTTAACTTAAATTCATATGCAATGCAGTCCTATGCAGAACTACTATGCTTCTAAAATGTGTTTAGATTGGAGTAGCTCTGCATAGGATTGTGCTGTGATTTCCATCCTTCTGAAGTCCCATCTGTAAACAAGGCAGCCCACCTAGGGGGGGAAGACTGATGACTGTTGGCAGAGTTTAAAGATGCAAAGGAAGTGAAGCACTGACTGTTTAGAGAAAAATGAGTAGCTTTATTTAAAGAAGAATAAACTGTTATAGAACATAAGAGAGAGCCTTAATTGTCTATCCTAACTGCTGAAGGAGGAACAACAAGAACAGGAAGCTCTGCAGAAGCAGGATGGTTCTAGAAGAGCCAATCAAGAGACAGCAAGGACACAATTCGAAATAGTGGGAAGTTCCTAAGATAACTATGCTAACTACCAGTCCTTCAGCTGTCCCCCTGTAGGGTGATCTTCAGATCTTCTTCATAAAGCTGCACTATAGACCTTGCATATTCCAACAATGACAACCCTGCTCACTATGACCCCAGAGTTGCTCCTAAGATTTACTTTCCCCAACTCTGATCTTTGATACACCACAAGTATCCTCATTGTCTCGTGATAGCCTTTTCCTCCCCATCACGGCCTATAACTATTGTTCCTTATTTTGTGGCAAAGAGCTGTTTACTGTAATGGCATGTCAGGAAGACTGAGCCAAACTTTGCTACAGAAAATAGTGAATGAAAAAAACATAAATGGACAGATTCACGTCATGATCAAAAGCAACATCATTTCTGCTCAAGCAGACAATTTTGATTTAGAGGCCTGTCTGCTAGCTATCTGATTTAGAGGCCTATCACTGGCTGTCAATCAAGGGAGACAAAGAGCTTCAGAGAGCTGGCTTCAGTACATTAGGGATCACCTTTTACAACAGACAACTCTGTCAGTTTGGCTTGCCTTGCGCGCTCCATGGAGAAAATGGTAGACAGGCTTTAAAAAAACAAATAAAAAGAAGCTGAGGTCTTGCTGTGGGGAGAAGTGCAGAACTATCCAGATAATAAAACAGGGAGGGTATTTGCTTCTCATTTTGTAGCTCTTTGGGAGAAATGTGATTGCTGCAATCATTATATATCAACTAGGAGTAAGGCCCGTTATGGGAAGAAATACAACGGGTTCTAGAAAGAGGCTCCAGGTGAGTGTCCCTGCTGTGGCTTGGTGCGAGTTGTCTTTTTTTGCCCTGGGAAGTGCTTGTAATGGTAAACCACTGAAATTGTATCTTGAGGTCGTGTCTGTATGTAGGGCAAGTGATACCAGTTGGTAGTCAGATGCAGTGGTTCCCTGGAAACTTGCAGGGCCCACTGGGAGGTTGGGACCTCAGCAGGGTATAATGCCATAGAGTCCACTGCCCAAAGCAACCATTTTCAGCAGGAGAACTGATCTTGGTCATCTGGAGATCAGTTGTAATAGCTGGAGATCTCCAGGTGGCACCTGGAGGCTGGCAATACTTAGGGAAGGGCCAGGTTTGTTAAAGGACTTCAGTGCCATAGGTTAAAGGACTTCAGTGCCATAGAGCTCACCCTCCAAACCAACCATTTTCTCTTTTTTTTGAAAACAAATTTTATTATTTTTCTAGTTGTTCGAAATTTTACATAGTTACTTTCAGAATATTATCATCACTATCCTATTTTCTATATAACTATGTATTCCAGTTACAATTCAAAACCTTTAGTACTTCCCGCCTCACCTATACCATTATATATATAACAGCAATTATAAAGATTTAAAAGTATTAACTCTTACAGGTAACATATTTGGTTATACATTTTTTTAAACATTTAAAAATATTATCTAAATATCTGTTATATGTAATCTAGTTTCCATTCTTGTCATTTCAAACATTCAATATATTTCCCTTAAAAAGAATTGTTTCTTCTTTTAAACATCTAAAATCAATAATTAGACAATGTAAAAATATTATTTTTCATATCCCAGTGTTGTTCTAGATATTCTTTCAAGTCTTTCCATTCTTCTAGAAACCTTTCTGAGTCTTGATTATTCAATTTTCTTGTCCATTTGTCCATTCCTGCCATAAATAGCAATTTTCTCAACCATTCCCATATGTCTGGAGTTTTCTCGCATTTCCAGTTCTGAGCATAGACCATTCTCGCTGTAGTCACCATATACCATATTAGTGTCCTTTTAGTTACATTTACATCCTCTAACATAAGACCAAGCAATAACATTTCAGGCAGCTTTTTAAAGGTACATTTCAATTTTCCCCCCTAAATCTGTAATTTTTCTGTTTCAGCTTATCTATCAACCGTTTGAATTTCTTCCTGTCTTGCAACATAGCTCTAGGGAGCTCTTTCATCACAATTACTTTATCTCCGTCCATTTCAAAAGATTCCTTGAAGCATTTTCTGTAAATCAACTCTCTTACTCTCTTAGTGGTAAATTGCACTACCACATCTCTTGGCAGATTTTTCCTGCTAGCAATCTCTGGATTAACTCTATAGACCAAGTCAATATTAGATTTTATGTCCTCTTCTTCATCTTTCAAATAGTCACTCAAAGCTTCAATAATCCTTGTGAGTATGTTCTCGCCCATTTTTTCGCCTATCTCTCTAAATCTTAAGTGCTTTTGCATCTCCTTATATACCATCGTTTCCACTCTATAATTTTCTTTTGTCACTTTTTGAATGTTTTCTTCCAACACAAGCATTTTGTTTTCTATCTCTATTTTTTTGCCAAATTTTGAATTTCAGTCTTTAGGTCTCCAAAATTCTTATCCACTTGTTCAGCTAAGTCATTTATTTTCTTATCCAATTTCTTATCCAATTGTTGATTTTGCTGGCTAAGATCACTAAAAGCTTCTATCATCCTGGTGCCAGTCTGGTGTAGTGGTTAAGTGCGCGGACTCTAATCTGGGAGAACCGGGTTTGATTCCCCACTCCTCCACTTGCACCTGGCTGGATGACCTTGGGCAAGCCATAGCTCTGTACCAGCTGTTCCCTCAAGGACAGCTTGGGAAAGAGTTCTCTCAGCCCCACCTACCTCACAGGGTGTCTGTTGTGAGGAGGGGAGGGAAAAGGAGTTTGTAAGCCGCTCTGAGACTCTTAAGTGAGTGAAAGGCGGAATATAAATCCAATCTCTTCTCTTCTCTTCTTCTATCCTTTTGTCCATTGCCTCTATCATAGCCATTAGTTCAGTATCTTTTTAAGGAGCCATCTTGGATGCTGACCAGGTTGCCGCCCGCTTTCTCTGTTCAGACTCCATTTTTATCTTTTTTAAAAAAGCCGATTTTTTGGTATCTTCCAATTTTAACGTTTTTGGGTTCTATCAATCAGTCTTGAAGAGCTTTGACAAATGCCGTTATTTTCGCCATTCTAAAGTGTTTACTTTTTGAGATATTTAATTTTAAAGTTTTGGTCCTCCCCAAAATGGCGGACATCTTTTCTCTATGGTACTGGTCACAGGTCTTGCTTCCTGGTTCTCTTTCACCAGGAAGTGCTCTTGCTAGTTGCAGTCCTCCCAAGTCCCTTCCTCTTCAGTTCTTCTTTTCTGCTCTCAGCCAGACTTCACTTCCTGTTGTCTTCATTTTTCTCATGCCCATGCAGATCTCGCGATGCCTCCAATCCCTCCAGCCCTCTCCTCCATGACCGCAGGAATGGTAAACAAAACACTTTTCTGGCAGTTTTTAGCTGAAATCCAACTCTTTTAAAACAGGAAAAACTCTCAGTATATTCTTCAACTGATCCTCTGCTTATCTCTGTTTTCTTTGCTCTCAAAGACATGGTGCCGGTAAGCAAAAAGTTTTTTCGTTACCTTTAGATGTTTTTCGGGTAAGGGTGAAGCTTCATAAATTAGAGTTTGTCTTCTTTTAGTCAAGAAATCGGGGGCGTGGAGGTTTTATGCTGAATAAATCAGCCCGGTTCAGCTCTCTAGAGTTGCTTGCAGAACCTGCACTGGGGGAGGAGATCAAAGTGGCAACAAATCTCCTCCGAGATTTATCGCTCACCAATCTCAACTCTCTCTTGGGTCTTGTTGCTTGCTGGACACTCCCCTGCCTGGGGAGGGTTGCATCGGGTGCTAAAAGCCCCCAAGTTGTCAGAAAGAGCCGCCATCCACCCTGAGCATTTACAGGGTGTGTCAAATCTCCATTTTCCCCAACCAGAAGTCCAAACCAACCATTTTCTCCATGGGGACTGATCTCAGTAGTCTGGAGATCAATTGTAATTCAAGGAGATGTCCAGGTATTCCCTTTCCTCCAACCCCTGTTTAACAGTTTAACTGATTAACACTTCAACTGACTCCCTGCTAATGCCCCACGGCCAGTTTGGGAGTTGTAGTTCTAAATCCCTTTGCTATGGTTGTAGTAAGGCCAGCTGAGAACTACAACTCCCAAGGTGCAATGCGTCAAAAGTGGGGGTGTAAGAATAGAGGAGCCAGCAGAATGGGCCAATAGGATGCCAAGGCAGCTTCCCCAGTGGCCAATGGAAGAGTAGTTGGGCTGTCATTAGCATGACATGCTATTTATATATTATAAATAAGCAATAGGACAAATAGAATCTAAAGCAGGGGTGTCAAACTCATTTGTTATGAGGGCTGGATTTGACAGAAATTGGACTTTGTCAGACTGGGCCATGCATGTCATAAAATGTAATGCCAGGTAGCAGAGATAAAATTTTTATAAAGGACACAGACAAGCATGATTAAAAATATTATAGCAGCTATTCCATTAGAGCCCCACATTAGAAAGGTGTGTGTGTTAAAACTATTTTTTTCTTTGCAGAATGGAAGATCTTTGAATTTGTTGAACTTAGCCCCAAACCTTTGCCCCCCCCCCATAAAAATATAAACTACAAATATAAATGGTCTGAGTCTAGGACCCAGGGGAAGATCATGAAATGGCTGAGCACTGCCAAGCTCATCCCACCCCCCATGGTCTACTCAGAGTGGCAGTGGCTCTCCAGCATCTCAGGGTTGTTTTTTTTACTGGGTGGTTTGAGATAATAATTTTGGGTGTCCTCTTAAGCACATGTTCGGCTATTATTCCTTTGTAGCTCCACATTAGGAAGGGGTGTGTGTGTTAAAACTAATATTTCTCTGCAAACCTGGAGTCCCAAACCTCCCCTCCCCACACCCTTAAAACATGCCTGCCTAAATTGGAAAGGTGGGGTAATAGTGGGATTTTGCAAAACAATTTCTTAAAATAAAAAGAAGCACAAGGATCAAAGCAGAAGGAACCCCCCCCCCCCCGCTCATACCTGTGACAAGGACTACGGAGGCTGGGAGCAGTCACTGGGAAATTTGGCAGCCCCACCCTGTGCTCTCTTACTCAGAGGCAGCCCCACCCTTTGCTCTTGATACTCTCCTGCAGCTCAAACTCAGAACAGCGCGGATGGGCAGGGGAGGGGGGAGAGAAGAGATCCCCACTCCCAGACTGGATTAAAGGCCTGGGTGGCCCGGTTCTGGCTCGCAGGACGTAGGTTTGACAGGTCTAAACTGGAAAGTACTGGAGTCGGAGACCTGTAGCAGTGAAATCAGCAAGAATGGTTTATTTCAGGATCAGATGAGGCATGACAAACAGAGGCCGGGGGGGCTGCTTATATTCCCAGGTAAGTGTGAGGCTTCTGTATAGACAGCAAGGAATCAGACCTTTGTTGATAAATCAAAGCTCTTTATTTTCAATACTGCAAACAGGTTCTCGAATGTTTGTTAGAGATGCCAGATAGAAAACAGTCAGTGTTAATATACCCTCCCATTTGTTTGAACCCCAGCATTAAACCAATCAGATTCAGAATGCAAACGCGGGAACATAAGAGCGGGCCATTTAGGTTCCCATCAGGAGGTGAGAAAGTTGTAAAAATTCCCTTCCTGATCTGGGTGACCCACATGTGTGAAGGTATACACAACAAATCTGCTTGGGTGACAACAACAGAGCTCCAAGGTTTTCACAATAAGATAAGACATTCCCTGGCCCGGAAAGAAGGAGGAGGGATGCATGGGAGGGAAGGCCATTTGTTCCTGGTGACGTGCAGGAATGCAGGGTCGCCACTCTCCCGCCTAAAACCTGTAACATTGTCCAGATCCCTTAACAGCAATATACTTCAAAGTGTGGGGAAAGGGAGGGGGGAGTAGACTGACAAGGAGACAGACATGCAATTCACTGGATCAGAGAAAACGAAAGCAAAGTACAATGAAACATTTGTCAGGCACCTGATAGTAAGCCGCATCCCCGACTCACCCAAATGGTATAATAGGCTTAACTTCCCACCAGTGACTTGCATAGGCCCATTTGAATATTCAGAGCCTTTCATTGGGGGAAACTTAGGATCCTGGCTGGCTATTGTTCGCCGGATCGAAGCTCATGCCTTTCCTGGCCATGTGCTCGGCGGTGGCCATGCGGCCATCGCCATTACATACATTACATAAACGTACATCTGAGAAAATGGGGCTATGAGTGTCTCTTGCTGGTATTTGTTTATTTCCATTAACTGCCTTGTAAGCTCTGTGTCTGACACTTCTAAGAGTGCTTCACAACAACAAGCACTGTTCTAAGATGAAGGCAGCTGATTGTGTGTGTATGTGTAAAACAACAGAGGCATTCTACCTAGCAGAGTTCTACATAAGTGCCTTTCTCATCTCAGCCTCAAAGCCACTTGGGTTTTGTTGAGTGCTCTGTCCATGACCTTCTTGACAACTCTAGAATTAAAATCCCAGAACATCTATATTAAATATAATTGTCTATTTGGCGTGCTAAGTTCTGTTTAGGAGCAAGAAAGGTTTAACTGATGGAAGGGCAGCTTCATAGGTTAGTCCAACCATCCCTTCTCATATTAAGCAGCATGGCACAAGTTCAGTCCAAGTGCTTGGTTTTTACTTTGTTATTTATACTTTAGAAACTATTTTTCAACATAAGTTAACTGGGTGGTAGACATAATGAAAAATACCCCCCCAAAATCAATTAAAACAATGTCAACAAGTGTGAAACAGTAAAAATAGCACAAAACACCAACAACAGTAAAACTATCTCCATTTCCAAGTTCCTGGCACTCTGGGGGAGAGCTAGTGTAGTGTGTGGGTTAGCATGTAATTAGGGCATGGGTCCCCAACACGGTGCCTGTGGGTGTTGTGGTGCCTACTGACACCTTTTCTGACCCCACAAACAACTGTTTGTAGGAAGTGGGTGGGGCCCAGCAAGGATTTGGATTGACTATTGGAGATTTGATTGGCTGTGCAGATTTTTAAAAATGTTGCTGGAAAGTATTGGAGTCGGGAGGTGAGTAGTAGTGATTTCATATTACAACTCTTTATTGAGGGTCAGATGGAACATGAGGAATCCCGGGCTCCGAGCCCTCTTTTATGCCGGCCAGAGACAATGCCCGACCTCGCCCCCAGGTCCTGATAGGACCTTAAGTCCGTGGTTGTAGTTCATAGGTCCCCCAGCGGGAGACCTAGGCTTGTAATTGGTGGTCACTCAGGATCCAACTGGCTATTGTTCTACCTGGCTGAAGCTCAGGTAGATTCTGACATGTGCGTTGACCACGTGGCGGTCGCCATTACGGGAGACCATGCGATCATGGTGCTAGTACACAACAGTTGCTTTGGCAGCAGCTGCCACCACAGCACAAGGATCTATACTGTGTTCCTGAAGTTAAGCTGTAGTAATCTTTTTGTGGCTCCGCCTCCTGCAGCTGCCATTTTGTGGCAGACATTTGTTGCTGCTCCCACCATGCTGTGTCAGGATTCCAAATATCCCTGCAGGCGCTAAAAGGTTGGGGATCCCTGTTCTAGGATCTGGGAGATGTGGGTTACATTCCCCATCCTGCCTTGAAGCTCACTGGGTAAACTTGGACCAATCATACTCCCTCAGCCCAACCTTCCTCACAAAGTGGTTGTGAAGATAAAAGGGAGAACCATATATGCTGCAGTAAGCTCCTTGGAAGAAGTGAAGGAAAGACATATGATATAGTAAGGATTATTATTATTTATTTTAAATATGTACACTCCAACTTTCAGTCAAACAATTCTTGTGGAGGCTTATAAACAACTTATTTAACACAGTACGAGGTCCCATCCCCCCCAGTTGACAGCAGAGTACAGTATAACTTCAACCAGAACAAGAGTTTTTTGTTTTTTTTACCATGGCCCCAAGCTGGTGGAATGCTCTGTCTGAAGAGACTTCTGCTCTGTGGGACCTGTCTAGATTCTGCAGGGCCTGTAAGACAATTATTCCACCAGGCATTCCTTTGAGGCAATCGTACTGGGCCTACTGCCAGCTTTTTTGATCGTCATCCCAGAGTGCCAGTATGTTAAATTGTTTTATAGAATATTTTTTAAATTTAGGTTTTGTATTTCTGTTGTTAACCATCCCAGGCAGGAAGCAAGGAGCTGCTGGCTACTATGGAAATACGCTGGAAGGAAGGAATGAACAAGGAGGAGGAGCTGCTCTGCCAAGGCTGCATGACAGCTGCTGCCAGCTTATCCGAGGACTCAGACGTGAGTTGGGGCAGTGTAATGTACTGTGGGTGGTGTAATGTACTGTACTTTATTATACAATGTCACCTGCCATGTGCTCCTGTAATGGCAACCACCATGTGGCCTGAGCACATGGTCAGGCAGCAACCTGAGCTTCAGTCTGGGGGAACAATAGACACCTGGATCCTAAGTGGCCACCAATAAGCAACCTAGGTTTTCCCGGGGAACCTATGACAATTCATGTAAATGTAAGACCCTATCAGGTCATTTGGGTGAGGCTGGAGGTGTGGTTCTGGCCAGCATAAAAGCAGGGCTTGAAGCCCCATATGGCATGCCTCATCTGACCATGAAATAAACCTTGCTATGCTGAAATCACTACCACCAGTCTCCCGACTCCAGTACTTTCCACTGGCGACGAGGAGGGGATCCTCATGAGTGACTCTACAGCCAAACTAAGCAGCACTGCACTGAGCCCTGATCTGTCAGCATCCAGCACCGCCAGGCTCCAGAGCCCCCAGGCACCGCCGATCACCCAGAGGATGCTGCTCCCTGCACCACTCCTGAACCGGTTACCATAGCTGATGCTTCAGGGAACATCACAGTCTTCGACCCCTCCAGACCCGAGCAATGGGATGCCTGGTCCAGCCAGCTTGGATTCCTTCTGGAAGTGTGTGGAGTCACCGACCCCGGTAAGAAGAGAGCATGGCTTTTGAGCACGTGTGGAGTCGCTACACTCCAGATAGCGCAGAACCTGGTCTCCCCTAAGACTCTAACAGAGGTGCCTTTCAAGGACTTCCTCAAGGCGCTGAGGGCTACTTTGCGCCCCGGCTCTCCATGCTAGCCATGAGGGTCAAATTCCATTGCCGCACTCAAGCAGTAGGGGAGACTGTCGCCGCATTTATGGCTGACCTCCAGAGGCTGGTGGTCGGCTGTGAATTCCTGTCGGTTGAGGACACTCTCATGATGGGATTCGTTTGCGGGGTCCGAGAGAGTAAGTTTCAGTGTAAGCTGATCGCCCTCTTGGACCCCACCCTAAAAAAGGTGTACCAGGTGGCCTATGCCTACAAAACGGCACAGGAGGAGCGCCAAGTCTCCGCCACAGCTGTGCACTGAACTTTTTCCTTGGCATCAGAGACCTCGGAAGACAAAGTGCAGCAACTTTGCCATCGCCCCCACAAGTCTGCGCAGTGCACCTCAGCTGGTTCTGGCTCCAGGTCATCGGGCCCTGCAGTTCCCACCACACCTCGTTCTGGTGTGAGACTTCTGAATCTAACCAATAAGCCAGACCTTTGATGAAGCAAAGTTCCTTTATTCTTAATGATGGTTCAGGTACTTCATGTTTGTTAGAGATACTTGGTTACATACAGCAGGGATTAATATACCCCCCACCTTCAGGTACAAGCGGGCAGAGGGCCAATAGAAATGGTTACAAAAAAGTGCGAAATTCTCTGGGCCGTTTGGTTCACACCAAAAAGGCGCTAAAGCACTAAAATTCCCCCTATACTAGTGACCTCTTAGTATAGATTGCGGGCCAGACACCTGGTAAAAATAACAGTACCACAGTTCTCCAAGGTTACAAAAGCAGATAAAACACTCAAGCATCCGGAGAGGGAAAAGGGAGGTGACAAAGCAAGATAGCTGGGCTGGTTTATGATGCGCTGGAATGTAGCAAGCCACCTCCCGGGGAGAGAAAGAAACATTAAGCGAGACAGGCCATAAACTTCAAGGCAAATCGTTAATTAAAGATGGAGACTCCAGATAGTAACGACAAATGGCAGAGGCTGAATGAAACAGACTCTGACATCCTGCCCCTCCCAAGACTAGCTTATCGGGAAACTTCCGATTAAAAGCACGGATTAATTTAGGAGCATGAACATGTTCGACAGTAACCCACTCATTTTGTTCAGGCCCAAACTCCACCCACCGAACCAGATAGTACAAGCGACCCCGCTTAATCTTAGAGTCCAAGATGTCAGAAATCTCAAAATGCTGTTCCCCCCCCCCCCTTCATCAGAGGAGGAGGACTCGGAAGCTCCGGTCGCCATGCGTTCGGCCCAGGATTTTTCTTCAGCAAGCTGAAATGGAAAACAGGATGCACAGAACTCAGTGATTTAGGCAACTCAAGTTCAAAAGACACATCAGAGATTTTCCGGATCACTTTGTAAGGACCCACATATTTCCAACCCAGTTTTCTACTGGGTTGAAGTCCACAAATGTTTTTGGTAGACAAATACACTGAATCTCCAGGCTGCAGCTCCCATCCCTCTGCCCAACCCCGATCAGCATATTTCTTATAGTCCGCTTTCGCCTTATCAAGAGTTTTTGCAATCAAAGGCCAAGAGTTCTGTAAATCAGTCCACCACTGGGAAAATTCCGAAGGAGGGGTCGTTCCCGGCTGAGGCAGCGATGGAAGAGGGTTTCCTTCAAACCCCCCTGCTGCCATGAAAGGGGAGACGCCTGTAGAAGAGTGCACTGCATTGTTTTAACTGTACTCTGCAAAAGGGAGGAACTCTACCCAATTGTCCTGATGGTAGTTAGTATAACACCTGAGGAATTGTTCCAATATTTGATTCACACGTTCGGACTGCCCATCGGTCTCTGGATGATAACCTGAGCTAAGGGCAGGTTCAATGTCCATCACCTGGAGAAGCTCCCGCCAGAAGTTGGCAACGAACTGGCTTCCCCTATCGGAAACTATGCGCTTAGGGAAAGCGTGAAGTCTGATCACGTGAGCAAAGAACACTTTAGCCAAGCCCTTAGCTGTGGGCAGTTTCTTGAATGGGACAAAATGTGCTTGTTTGGAAAACATGTCTACCACCACCCAAATGACCGTCTTTCCCTTGCTGTGTGGAAGATCTGTTATAAAGTCCATTGAAATGTAGTCCCATGGTCGTGCAGGGGTGGGCAGGGGACGTAACAGCCCAGGGGGTTTTCCACCCCGCTTTTTGCACATTAAGCACACTTGGCATGAAGTGACATAATCAGAAGTGTCTTTACACATGTGCGGCCACCAAAATTGTCTCTGAATGAGGTTCAGGGTCTTTAAGAAACCAAAGTGGCCAGACAATTTAGATTCGTGGCAGGCTCTTAAAATCTCTCCATGCAGGGAGCCCAGCACAATCAATTTAGATCCATGGTACCGACATCCGTCTAATTGCTTATGGGTTTCAGGGTCGCCCTCCCAACCCCGCACCTCCTCATCTGAATAAGCAGAGGCACACTTAACAGTCCATTGGGCAGGCTCATAAACCTTTTTACTTTGGCTCCACGTAGTCACTGCACCTCCCAGATGTTGGGGGGAAAACATGGAATCAAACACTTCCTCCCTGCTGGACTCATGTTGGGGCAATCGGGACAATGCGTCTGCTGGGAGTTTGACTTCCCTGGAAAATGTTTTAGCACAAAATTGAACTTAGAGAAAAAATCAGCCCACCGTAGTTGTTTGGCATTGAGGGACCTATGGGTGCGCAAAGCCTCTAGATTTTTATGATCAGTCCAAATTTCAAATGGCTTTTGCGCCCCTTCCAACCAATGTCTCCAGGTAGAAAGGGCCAATAGCCGCAGCCTCTTTGTCCCATACAGACCAGTGTCTTTCAGTCTCGTTGAATTTCTTTGAGATGTATGCTAAGGGGTGCAAAACTCCATCCGAACCCTTTTGTAGGATTGCCCCCCCATAGCCACATCTGAAGCGTCTACATGAATTACAAACTCCTTGGTTTCATCTGGGTGAGCCAAAATGGGCTCCAAGGTAAATGCCCGTTTTAACTCCTCAAAGGCTTTCTGACACTCTACAGTCCAACATAGCCGCTCCCCCGGCTTTCCAGCCTCGGGTCCCTTCTCTTTGGTTTTTAACAGTTCAGTTAAGGGTAGGGTGATGGTAGCAAAGTCTTGTAAAAAGGTTCTGTAGAAGTTGCAAAATCCTAATAAACTCTGTAGCTGTTTACGGGTGCGAGGGGCTTCCCATTGCACCAGCGCCTCTACTTTTGCTGGATCCATTTCCAGCCCCTGCTGTGAAATTCGATAGCCTAAGAAGTCAATTTCAGGGTGGTGGAACTCGCACTTACAGAGCTTTGCATACAGATGGTGCTCCAGTAACGTTGCCAAGACCTCTCGCACTAGTTTCACATGCGATTGCTTATCAGGTGAATAAATCAAGATATCATCTAAGAAGCAGAGCACCCCCTTGAACAAATATTTATGCAAGACTTCATTGATTAGGCTCATAAAGATGCCCGGAGTGCCAGCTAATCCGAACAGCATCACCAGGTATTCAAACTGTCCCAGGGGAGTGTTAAAGGCAGTCTTATACTCATCCCCTTCCCTTATGCGCACCCTGAAATAAGCATCTCGTAAGTCTAATTTTGAAAAAATTCTCCCCTTGGCCGCCTCAGCCAGCAGATCCTTTATGAGCGGGAGGGGGTAGGCGTTTGAGGCAGACACTGCGTTTAAGCCCCTATAGTCCGTACACAGTTTAAAACCCCCATCTTTCTTTTTCCGGAACAAAACGGGGGTGGCAAAAGGGGACTTCGCTGGGCGGATAAAACCTCTTTCCAAATTATTGTCTAAAAACCAGTGGAGCTCCTCTCGTTCCGCAGGGCTCATGGAATATAGCTTCCCCTTAGGCAGCTTCTCCCCCGGCAACAATTCAATGGCACAGTCTGTGAGTCTATGGGGGGGAAGTTCATCTGCCTCTGTTTCACTAAATACATCCGCCAGATCCTGATATTCCCCTGGGATCTGGGTCGGCGTTAATGCCATTGCTGCTGGGGTAGGGGGGGAAGGTGGTCCAGGGCCCCACTTCGCATCCCACTTGTGCTACTCACACTTGGGATCAATCCATGAAATCTTCCCCTCACTCCATTTTATGTAGGGGCTTAGCCAGGGACTCCCCAGCACCATGGGGAATTGGGTATTGGGGGTGATGACAAAAGCTCTCTTTTCCCAATGCTCCCCCATCCCTAAAATCAAGCGTTCAGTCTCTGCCACACACGCCTCCTTCATCTCCGATCCATCCATCTGGGTGAACCGCAACGGCTCCCCCAGCGAGTTCATCTTAGGCCCTAACCCCTCTACTACCAATGGGCTTATTAAGTCTCTGGCACACCCCGAGTCTATCAATGCCCGGACCCGAACATGGGTCCCTGTACTGGGAACTATCACAGTCACGACCATATAAAGTAAGGGGCCAGGGATGCTCACCGGGGGTGGCGCATCGGGTGGTGGGACCTGCAGTTCTGTGCCTTTTACTGCAGGTCACTGAAGTTTCCCGCTGACTGGGTTGCAATCGGTTCCACCTCTGCCTGGGAACTCTGCTCATTCAGTGCCCCTTCCAGCTGAACATCGACTTTCCGGACCAGGGGGTTCCCCCCCCCCATGGGGGCTGATGTCTTGGGCATCTTGGAGTCACTCCTTGGACAGTTGGAGGCGAAATGGCCGCTTTCCCCACACTTCATACACAGACTCTGCCGGAAACGGGCATCCCTCAGCTCCTGTAGGGCTGTCTTGCACTTCGACTTCGGGGCGGGCTTGGAAATGTGAGGGGTGGAGGATCCCAGCTTGATCAGGGTGAAGCATTCTTCCACATCCGCCACCACCCTCATCCACGCGGAAAGGGTGCCTGGGCGATCGTTCCGGAGGACCGTCTCATAGATCTCAGGATTCAGCCCTTCTTGGTACTTCTCCACGAACAAGTCTTCCGACCACCCCTGTATCTTGGCAGTGACCTGGCGGAACCACTCAGAGTACTCTCTCACAGACGTGCGGCCCTGGAACAGCTTGCGCATTTGGTTCCGGGCCTTCTCCTCCCCCATCAGGTCTTCATAGTGCTGCCGAAGGGCCCACATGAAATTATTCACAGTCTGTAACTCGGGCCCCGGGGGGTTATGCAGACTTACATAGCAGTCGCTGGCCATGTCTCGCAACTTCGAGCCGATGTAGCCCACTCCCTCGCATTCAGTGGGGTAGAGGCGGCCCCATGCCGCCAAGAACCGCTCAATCTCGATTATGAAGAATCGAAGCTTCTCGGGATCCCCATCGAACGTTGCTGTCAGGGGGTCATTGGGGGCTTGCCGGAGCATTCAGTCCCTGGGATGGGGGGCCATGGGAACTGGCTGGGGGGGTCCCATGGGAGGCACCACTGGGGGAACAACAGGGGGTATTACCAGAGCAGCACCCGCTCCCCCAGTGCCTGCCCAGGAGGTTGCATCCCCCCTGCCGCTCCTTGCGCTGGCCCCGCTCCTGCCCCAACTCCGGCCGCCACGGCTCCCATCAGCTGCTGTTGCATCTCGAGCACAGCTTCTCTCAGTTCCACAGCTCATGCATCTCACCGAACCTTCGGTCCAACATCTGGTTGAGGTCTCCTCCTCCCAGGTCGGGACCCCTTGGTAATGGGCGCTCGTCTCTGGGCAAGCTCAGTTGCCAGTCATCCGGCCGACGTGGGGGGGCCCTTTCCTCATCCAGGAAACTCGGGCGTCCGAAGTCCAGATGGTCACTGCCAAAGTGTACTCGGGCCCCCTTTTGATCATGGATCCATGACTCGGAGGGATTAGTTCCAAACGTGGCCCACGAGTACTGCGGGGAGGGTAGCCAAGCCCCCCCTTGCCCCGGTCGCAGGAGCATGGGTATATCCAGGCTAGTGGTCCTCAGTATCACCGGCTCACACAGTTCGCTGGGAGCAGTGGTGACTGGGATCTCCTCGGTGGTAACAGGGATAGTCCCATCGTCTGACATGGTCAGGAATGAGAGGCCCTGTTAATGGGATCTCTAACAATTTGTGAGAATTCTGAATCTAACCAATAAGCCAGACCTTTGATGAAGCAAAGTTCCTTTATTCTTAATGATGGTTCAGGTACTTCATGTTTGTTAGAGATACTTGGTTACATACAGCAGGAATTAATATACCCCCCACCTTCAGGTACAAGTGGGCAGAGGGCCAATAGAAATGGTTACAAAAAGCACGAAATTCTCTGGGCCGTTTGGTTCCCACCAAAAAGGCACTAATGCACTAAAATTCCCCCCATGTTCCCTAGTGACCTCTTAGTATAGATTGCGGGCCAGACACCTGGTAAAAATAACAGTACCACAGTTCTCCAAGGTTACAAAAGCAGATAAAACACTCAAGCATCCGGAGAGGGGAAAGGGAGGTGACAAAGCAAGATAGCTGGGGTGGTTTATTTATTTATTTTTTTAGTAAATTTTTATTTTTCCTTTAACCAACTATTGTATACATAACCTTTTCTGTCATCTTTTTACATAATTTCCCCCCTCCCTCCCTCCCCTCCCTCAGTCCTCCCTCCCCTGTTCTTCTTCCATCATTGCTTCAGCCACGGGCACAGCGTCCGAAGTTTCCAGTAAACGTCCTTCTTGGCTTCATCCTCCTTAATCCAGTCAAAGAAAGGTGACCATTTTTCCGTTATCCGTCTCCTCTTTTCCTCCCAAGTATTATCCTCCATCATCAAGGCCACGATATCTGATTGGATGTATTCAAAGAGATAGTTGTTCCAATTATCCAAAGTCCATTTATTCTTATCTTTCCACCCTAAAGCTATGACGGCTTTCCCAGCCAATATCATTGCCTTAAGTACCTCTTGATATTTACTTTCTACTGTCTCATACTTCAAAATACCTAATGTCATTAAGTTAATATCTATTGGTATTGATACACCTAATTTATCTTTAATCCTATCCAATATTATCTTCCAAAAATCCTGAACTTTAGCACATTCCCACCACATGTGCGAATACCAGCCTTTCGCCTGATTACAGTGCCAACAGTTTGAACTCATCCCAGATATGAACATATGAACTCATATTGGCTAGTTGGGCTGGCGTCCGGTACCATTTGGTGAAACACTTCAGCTCCATTTCTCTAAATTTATCAAACTTAATCCTTTTGGTCCCCGTCATCAGCTTTTTTAAAGTTGTTTCTGAGGTCAGTCCTTCTCTGTGCCATTTCTCCTGTATACTTTTGATTATCGACTCCTCATTGGTAATCATCTTTTTATATATCTTACCAGCTAAACCCTTACTTGTCTTCCTCTTCTCTTTGTACAGTGCTTCTGCTATTGCTTCTGAATTTCCCTCCCTGCTTTGCTGCTTCTTTTTTATTACATTATACAGTCCTGTCAATTTCAACCAATGCTGTTTCCCTATCTTCTGTATTATTAATTATAAGGGCTAGAGTTGGCCTCCTTTTCCATATATATCTCTTATTCTGGTAAAGCCCTTTTCTTTAAGAATTTTCCACCAATGGGGGTCATCAGTTTCCTCATATAAGCTCTCTAGTGGTGCCCATTCAGAAGGATTGCTCATCCAAATGGGTTGCCATTTTTTCCATACTTTCAATGCTGTTCTCCTCGGTCCTACTGCTTTACCATATTCCTTATTCACTTCCCTTGTAAAAATGCCAAATCTCCCAGCTCCCTTATTTATTTCGTTTTCCAGTCTGACCCATTTCTGTTCCACATCCTCTTCTATATCTATCAATGATTTAACATTAAAGGCCTCATAATAATCTATCAGATTAGGTATGCCCCATCCCATTACATTCTGTGGGTTGTATATAAACAACTTCTGCGTCCTAGATTTTTTATTTCCAAAAATTCATTCTCTGATTGTTCTGTTCCATTTTTCTAACTGTTGTATATTTAATTCTACTGGAAGCGTTTGAAATAAATACATCATCTTGGAAATTAGGAACATCTTAACCGTTTTTATTTTATTTGAGATGCTCAGGTTTTTATTTGTCCATCTTTTCATATCCTTACAAACCTTCTTCCAGACTGTTTTAAAGTTCCCTTCACCTGTTTTTTTGCATCCTTCCTAATTTCAATCCCTAGGTATTTTATTGTCTTAGCTCCTAGCCCCATTTTTGTCAGTTTTGCAACTTCTCTTTTCTCTGTTTTACCAACATTGAAATACATGACTTCAGATTTATCCATGTTCACTCTTAACCCTGAATATGCTTCAAAATCCTCCAATATTGTTCTTATTTCCCTAATTCCCTCTTTAGGGTTATTCAAGGTTACCATTATATCATCTGCAAACAAATTGATCTTAAGTTCCTCATTACCAATACGGTATCCATCTATTCTACCACTATTCCTTATTCTTTCTGCTAGTATCTCAATTCTCAATTGCCTTACCCCTCTCTGTATACTAAAATCCCTTGAGTGCCCTCCATTTACCCTTACCACTGCTTTCCCTCCTCTGTATACTTCTTGTATAGCCTTCTTGAAGTTTCCACCTATCCCATATTCGTCCATAATCTTCCAAATATACCCATGGGAAAGTGTGTCAGACGCCTTGTAGACATCCAACTTAAGGAGGGCAAACTTTTTTTTTTGGCCATGTTCTATTATGTTAAGAATATTCCTAATTGGGTGACTTATATTTCTTCCTTTCACGAACCCATATTGGTCCCCTTTGATTACTTTCGGTATCACTTCCTTTAATCTGTTTGCTAATATTTTAAGAAAAATCTTATAGTCCTGATTAAGCCAACTAATTGGCCTATAAGAGCCAACCATTTCTAGGTCTTTGAGTGGTTTAGGGATTACCACTATTTCTGCTTTTCTCCATGAATTCGGGGCTTGTTCTCCTTTCAATATCACATTGAAGGTTATCTGAAGTTCTGGTGCTAAGACCACTACCATTTCTTTATAAAACTCTGCAGTAAATCCATCCAACCCCGGTGATTTCCCTCTTTTTAGTTTATTAATTACGTCCATTATTTCCTGTACTGTAATGTCCTTTTCTAGTTCCTATTTATCTTCTAATGATATTGTAGGCTGTATTTTTTCCTCAAACATTGCCATTTCTTTCTCCTTATATAAACTTTGATAGAATCGTGCAAAGGACTCCCTTATTTCCTTTGAATCTTCCCTTACATTAGGGCCCTCTTTTATGCTTTTCACACTTTGTTTTTCTTTTCTAGTTCGTAAATGTTTTACTAACCTTTGGGTTGACTTTATACTACTCCTCCAGTATTCATTCTTAATTAGTGTTTCCTTTTTCCATAGGGCTATATCCTATCCAGTTCTTTCCTTAATTCTCTGATTTGGGACTGCCTCTGTGGGTTGTGTCTCGTCATTTGTTGTTGCTGGAGCACTCTCAACTCCTGAATCATCTTTTGTCTGTTTTGATAACCCTCTTTTTTAATATTTATTTCTTTCCCTATGCAGTGTCCTCTAATTACTGCTTTTGCTGCATCCCATAAGGTATTGGTAGTTACTGTATGCCTATTTTCTTTAAAATATAATTTAATTTGCTTTTCTATATATTCCTTATTTTCTTTTTTTGCCATAACTAAATTATTATATCTCCAAGGTCTCATGGTCCATTCTGACCTCAAGTTCACCTCTGCTGTAATTGGGGCATGGTCTGAGATCCAAATTGGGTGTGTTTGGACCTTTTTGACTGAGAGTGTTCTGGTTTCCTTGGCTAGAATAAAATCTAAACAAGAGTAAGTTCTGAATCTGTTGGAGAAAAAGGTGGGAGTGGGTTTCTGACCCATTAGCTCATATACTTCCTTTAGTCCCCATTTATTTATGAGGCATTTGGTATGTTTTGTAATATCCATGTTGAAGTCGCCTGTCACAATTAGGTCTCCCTGAATAAACTTTAGGGCATTTTTAAATACTTTATTGAAAAATTTCTTTTGACCTTTGTTTGGGGCATAACTGACCCAATGATGATGACAGAGAATCCAGATAATGAAGCAACTTTTGCATATGACCTTGGCAACTTTTGTATTAGTAACGTCTGCCTTGCCTCACATGGGAGGCTCCTGGCTCTAGAGCCACCATTCGTGAAATGGATCCATGAGATCCAACCCACTGCATAAATCACTGTAAAGAAAAATCCTGATGTGAGTGCATGTACAGCTGTAGAGAGGTTTTGTGTGTGTGTGTGTGTGTGTGTGTGTGAGAGAGAGAGAGAGAGAGAGAGAGAGTATATGTATGTGGTATTTTACTAGTGCATGGTAAAACACTGCACAAATACAGTGCTCATTTAGTCTTATGTAAGATGAAGGGGTTTTCTTCCAGTGTTTGGTCAACATGCACACGTATGTCAGTAACATGGGTGAGAGACATGCAAGGATACTGGAGGAACTGAAGGTCTACAGCAACAGATGTGCTCTGGTTTTGGAATTTGTTTTAGAAATACTCCAAGGTAAACAAAAAATGGAGTAATTAAATGTTCTAGAGAGCAAAATTGTAGAACAATAATGGGGAAACTCCACCTGGGGCTGCTAAAAGAGGGACTCTGAAGGCAAACTTCTATATGCTACTGTAACCCATGGAGTCAAGCAAGTGATGTGTTTTATCTCATACAAAGTTCGGGTTAGATCCAGGTACTGTGAGGAGGTGCTCATCAGGTTGTATGTTAAAAAGCAAGGAAAACAGACTGTTGAAGAGTTCTGGAGAACTCAAAAGATTGCACGTTATTTCAGTTGGTTAGTAAAAGTCACTACATGGCTTTTGTTTTGTGCTTATGCTAAGAGCCAACACAGCTATCTACTTTTATACTATGGAGCCAACTGGAACAAGTGGTTGCATGAAGGAATCCTAATGAGTGTGTGTGCAGTAATATTAATGAGTCCACAGGCAGAAAACTCTTTGTCCCAAGAGCAACTGTCCCATGAGTGGGATGAAGGAATCAAAAGAGAGCCTGGAAGCAGCCATGAAAAATTACTTCAGTTCTTCATAACAAGATAAGGTTGAATAGCAAGGAATAGGTTATGTATACGTGGAGACTTATTAAAAGAATGGAAAGTTGATTATACAAAGGATTTCAATTACTGCTCCTCAGGTTTGCCTAGAATATGAATGGGTTTATGTCTGGAAGACAAAGAGTAATGTATACAGTCCAGTGGAAGTCTAAAATCTTTTTTTAAAAAACATAACTTATAAACACAATCCAAACAAAAAGAAAGAATTGGGGAACCCTTAGAGAACATTTTGAATTTAGACCTGGGAAATGAAGTGAGTTGGTTATGATAAATAAGGTGGAAGCTGGTGAGCTTATAAGGATGAGCAATCACAATACTGTTGGGCTTGCAATAGTCATGAGTTGCAGTGTGCACAAAGAGAAGCAGAGAGGGGGAAATGCAAGGGAGAAGAGGAGGAGAAGGAGATTGGATTTATACCCTGCCCTTCACTCAGTCTCAGAGCGGCTTACAATCTCCTTTCCCTTTCCCTGCCCACAACAGACACCCTGTGAGGTAGATGGGGCTGAGAAACCTCTTTCGAGGACTGCTTTTGAGAGAAGAGCTCTGAGAAAACTTGTGACTGACCCAAGGTCACAGCAGCAGCTGCATGTGGAAGAGTGAGGAATCAAACCTGGTTGTCCCAGATTAGAGTCTGCGCTCTTAACCACTACACCAAACTGAGTATGTATATACTCGGGAGAATGGAGGAGTGGGTAATTAGCTCCCCAACACTGGTCTGGAGACCAAGTCCTATGAGGAAAGGTTGAAGGAGCGGGTACGTTTAACCTGGAGAAGAGATGACTCAGAGGTGATATGATAACAATTTTCAAGTATTTGAAGGGCTGTCATATAGAGGATGGCTGGAGTTGTTTTCTGTTGCCCCAGAAGGTCAGCCCAGAATCAAGAAGTTGAAATTAAATCAAAAGAACATCAAAAACTTCCTGGCAGTTAGAGCGGTTTCTCAGTGGAACAGGCTTCCCCGGGAGGTGGTGGGCTCTCCTTCTTTGGGGGTTTTTAAGCAGAGGCTAGATGGCCATCTGACAGCAATGCTGATTCTGTGAACTTAAACAGATCACATGAAGGGAGAGCAGGCAGGGTTGCATCAATGCTTAGTTCTTATGGCAGTTTCTTACATGCCTAGGGAAATGCCAATCACCACTTTGGGGTCAGGAATTTTTCTCTGGGCCAATTTGATCCAGGCACTGTGACTGTGCTGCAGGCACACGAGAGGCCTTGCCCAGGGCTGGAGGCTTCGGTTCAGCCTGCTGTGTGTGTGTGGAGGCACAACTGCTGAGCAGCTGTGCCCACTAACTCTGTGGCTCTTGTGCCCAGGGGGCGGCCCTGCCCACCCCGAAGCACAGGAGGACAGACCAAGTGGGCTGTCAAGCAGATGCGACTGGGGCAGCCAACCTCAAGCTTGGCCCAGCTGCCTCAGGGCTTTACTGGTCCTGTGCACTGCAGCTGATGGAGGTGGATGCGTGGAGTCTGCTGCACAGGAGCCCAACGCAGTGCCAGAGCCAGAGTCAAGCAGTGGCGCCACCTACCCCCTTCCACCAACCTTTCTAAAGGTGACTCTGTGGCACCCGGCCTCCTGCAGAAGAGCCCTTTCCACTGAGTGCTGTCAGAATCTGCAGATTCTAACAAGGTTCTGGGAATTAATGCTATGTATTGTAACATGACTTTGCTATGCTATGCAAGCCTGTCCCTTTATGAACTAGTTACTCATATCTAGTGCTGATTAGTTTGACCCATGTGAACGTATGCTATGTGACCCTGAGTTTATGGCTCTGACCAGGCCTGGTCTATGTAACTGTTTGTCCGGGAGAGTGGCGACTTCAAAGCCTGGGAAAAATGGGCCTCTCACCCTCCTGCCTCCGCATTCCTTTCATCCCTGATGGGAGGACAGGGACCAGTTCTTATCAACGTGCGAAAGCCTTGAGGAAGGCATTTGTTATGTGAAGATGGTTACATCTGAGGGGTCTGGTTTGGGAAGGGAAATTTACTGCTTCACACCTCACCTTCTTTCCTGTGGGAAGCAAATGGCCAGGGAACCTTTTGCCCGCGGTTTTTTCCCCCTGTTGGTTTCCTATGGGCAATTCGAATTGTTCGGGAGGGTATATTAGACCTGCTTCCATTGTATACGTTATCTCTGACAATAATCCGAGAACCTGTACCAATGTAGAACCTGGAAATAAAGAACTGTGTTTCATCAACAAAGATCTGATCCTTGCCTACTTGGAGCAGAAGCCTCACAAGTGCCCGCTTCCCCCCACCAAGCTGCGCCCAGGCTCAACATGATACAGAGTGCATTCCATCCAGCTCTCATTCTCTGTGGGCATGGGTGGTGAGGGGGTGTGGCCCCAAAATGCCCCTCCAATAGCTATGGGCCTGGGTCAAATCAGACACCCCAACCCAATTTGCATTTAAGAAGAAATGTGAGACTAAGTTTAAAATAGTGTGTGTGTAAAATATACTGGACTTGGGAGACCATGGAGTGATTTCAAACAGAGCTCTTTTTATTAGGTGGTCAGTGGAAGCATGAGGGATGGTGGTCGGGGGGCCTGCTTATATTTAAAGGTAAGCTGCACCCCTGACCTCGCCCCCATGGGGGAATGGGAAACAGGGATTAGGTTCCCACCAAAGGCTATCATAGGACCATTTGAATATCCTAAGCCTCTGATAGGGGGACAACCGGTTTGCTGGCAAGGCGGGATATAAATGTAATAAATACATAAATAAATAAATCAGGATCCTAGGGTCTATTGTTCTTCTGGGACTGAAGCTCAGGTTTGTGTCTCAGCCATGCGCTCCTGGCTAGTATCAATTACCATTACAGGAGCGCCTGGCGAACATGTCCAGACATGTAGCAGGGTATATTACAGTGTGTGTGTCTCTCTCTCTCTGTGCAGGTTTCATGTGGAGGAGTGGGGAATCAAACTTGGTTCTCCAGATTAGAGTTTGTTCCTCTTAACCACTACACCAAACTGGCTCTCAGGGTGACATTTCATTGGCATTTTTAAAAAACCCTGCTCTTCCTCATTAATCCTCCCCTCTCCCACTTTATCCTTACCACTCATGTGAGGTAGGCTGAAGGAGAGAGTGGCCCAGTATCGCTTAGTAAACTTCATGGCTGAGCAGGGATTTGAACCTAGGACTTCCCAAATTCTGCTCTGAGATTTTAAGGACTGCACAAAGGTTATCTCTTATCTGATGCTGAGCACATCTGTTCATCCTTCATTTAAGTTTTTTAACGTTCAGCTCCTTTCATTTGTTTGTAGCAGATCTTTCTATTTGCTTACCCTCCCAGATTTTTGTTGTTATTTTTCTCTGGCTGCATTTAATGACTGGTGAAGAAACCACACACAGAAACCACTACACAGAGACAGATGTTCTGCCCTTTTGCATTCTTGAACTCTGGAAACCATCCATTTTTTTTCCTTTCCGGGCTTTACACAAAGTTGAGGACATCTTTGCTCACCCCCTGCCAAGTGTTTTTGGCAGTTGCTCTTGAGATTGTCATCTTCTTAACCTTTTCCTAGGCAATGACAGAGACATTACTCTGATAGTAGCCCAACATATATCTATGGCAAATAAATGTTGAGATACCTAAATTCAGGTTGATTTTTGTCTTGGAACTATACTCTCTTACTGTACTTGAGATTACTTATAATTTTATTAGTTTTGTTGATGATTTGTTAATTACTTTAATTTTAGAGATGGCAAGGATGTTTAGTCTGGGGGGTTGGGTTTTATGTTTTTTTATTCTATTTTATTTACAATTCTGTATATTATATAATTTTGTTTTTTCTAAAATCCTATGAGATACATAGGCACACCTATGTTTTAAGGGACAGAGACAATTTAGCCTAAGACAAAATCCTCAGTTCTGGCTGATGGGATCATTGATGTTGTGTATCTACTATATGGCCCAATCTGCATCTAGCATTTGATCCGCTGTTTTACCAAACCCACTTTGGAACAGAAACTCCCCTCTGCATTGCATACCACTTTCACTTTGTCAGATTTTATGGCAGTGTCCAGACTGCATGCTGCTTTCACTTTGTTTGATCTCTCTGTTTTATGGAGCTGTCTGCATAGATTTATTGCTGTTTTATGGCCATTCAGGGGTGACTCTGTAGTCAGTACGGCGTTGGCCTGGGGTATTTGAATGTGGTTTTGAGTTGCATCTTTTTCTCTTCCAGTGTAGGGTTGATAAAACAACAGAGCAAATGCTAGATGCAGATTGGGCCTATGTCAAAACACTAGAAGGCAACAGCATGCATTCTAGTTCAGAACTTGTGGAGGCTTGAGTGATACAGCAATTACCAGTAAGGACTCAGTAATAAGAATATATTGCCTTTTAAAAATAAGCTGTTCAGTTGGTTTAGGACAGTGGTTCTCAACCTTTCTAATGCTGCGACCCTTTAATACAGTTCCTCATGTTGTGATGACCCCCAACCATAAAATTCTGCTAACACACACAACAATGAAGCTACTTCAGATTTTTCTTTTGCATGGCAGTTAGCACCAAACAACTTTAATACAGACTTTAGACACACATATATTTGCAAGCTATTCCCAACAAGACACAACAAACACTCAGACTTCAGACTTACTTTTCTTCAACAGAAGATGCCATGAGAAAATGAAAGTAGGTGGGGGGGGAGAGAGAGAGAGAGAGAGAGAGAAAGGTAGGGGGGAGAGAGAGAGAGAGAAAGGGGGAAAAGATGGGGGAAGAGAGAGAAGGAGAGAGAAAGGGGGAAGAGAGAGAGAGAGAGAGAGAGAGAGGTGGGGGGAGAGGGGGAAGGAAGGTAGGTAGTTGGGGGGTGGCTTTTGCTGCCTTTCCTGGGCTCTGCACTTCAGCGTGGAGCCTAGGGAAGGTGGCGGGGCGGCGGCTTTTGCCACCTTTCCTGGGCTCTGCACTTTGGCGTGGAGCCTAGGGAAGGCGGTTGGGGGGTGGCTTTTGCCACCTTTCCTGGGCTCCGCGCTTTGGTGTGGAGCCCAGGGAAGGCAATGGCGGAGCACCCTAAAGGCGGCGGTGGGGAGGGGGAAGCGGCCATTGACTTACCTGCTGGCTTCTTCCTCCTCATGGCCCCTGCTGGAAGGGCTGCTGGAAGCAGGGGGCGAGACTCCAGCCCCAACCAACCCCTGCTCTTTGCCCTTAAAGGGAAAGCTCCCTTTGAGGGCAAAGAGCCGGGAGGCCAGACCTTGCATTCGTTCAAGCACAGGGCCCTTTCCTGCCGGGGAGGGGTGGGGTGGGCTTGGATGCCAGCCAGCGACCCCTGTGAAATGGTTGTTCAACCCCAAAAGGGTTTGCAACCCACAGGTTGAGAACTGCTGGTTTAGGAACTCTCTTTTTCAAATCTGATCAAAATTATCTTTATCATAGCAGAAACAAATCCTGACCTTCATTAGGATAAAAGGGGAAAAAATCATATTTGCTTTTCACCCTGGAGTGTCTATAATCAGAACTGCATGGGGGGGGGGGATATTTACAAGGTCATTCTAGACAGGCTTCAGAGGAGGCTGGATATTTTAACCATCTACTGGTGGTCTCTCCCTCCTCCTGTCTTCGTACTGGCTTTCATAAAAGCATAGCTATTTTTGTAAAAGCAGTTCTGAAATTAAATATGTCAGATGTTTGATATTGCCAAGAGAGGAATCTCTTTGGTATTGTATGTAGTGTTGAGAAGATGGGAGTTCTTTTATTGTCTCCCAGAATCCTACTATTATGCAAATATCTTCCCCACCTTTACTCCAAAAAGCAGTAACTTACTATTTATGAAGACAGAATCCTTAGGTTGTTGTCATGGAAACTGTTACTTTTACTGGAATATATTGAATGGGCCCCATGCTTTGGTCTTCCAGCTCTTGCATCTTTGTCACTGACAGTTTCCAATCCAGCACAGCCAAATGTGCAAGAATTCTCATTTTTGTATGTAAATGTGGGCATATAGAAAGAAAGAATATCCTGACAGGTTACAAAATCTGGCTGGTGGCCTCTAGTGCATCAGCCCTACAGATCAGCTCCTGGTCTCTGGCAGGCTCCTGACATTGCCGCACAGTTTCTAGAATGGCTAGTTTATCTTTGTGGTTTCTGTGTAGTCCCACATGGGACTGCGCTTCCACAGGCTGCCATGGAGAGGAGCTAGTGAGCTTTTAAAAAGAATTTTCTAGTGTACCAAGATTGCTCCCCTCTCTTCACTGAACAGCGTGAGTTTCCCACCCAAAATCATGTGACTTGGGAGGGGCGAACACTTTCCCCTTAGTTCCCTTTTTGCCACCATGAACAGAGGATGTATACCAGCGAGCTGAGTTTTTTTCCCTGAGGAATAATCAAAATTTGAATTTCTTTCCTCAGGACTTCTTCGAATAGTGTTATTCAAAAAATATATCAAGTGTGGTGCCAAAATGGCTCAAAATGACCATCATTCGTCTTGTCTGTTGTACCTTGGGGAAGGTCATAATACCTCCTCTTGTCAGGCTTGTTGTTGTTTTACATCTGAAGTGAGGGAAGGCAGAGTGATGTGTTTAAAAGCAGCCCTTTGGGTAAAAGCTTTAGCCACACCAGACAAAACTGCTCAAAAACATACTGAGAAACAACTGAGAGCACCATTGGTGAGTTCTGTTCCAACTCCTGGCTTACCTCAGACATGAGAAAATGGCTCCATATCCTGGTCGGCTTCTGAACCACCGGCAAAAAAGACTAAAAAGAAATAAAAATATTTGTCCCACGAAGCATGCACATCTAAATCTTCCTGAAAGGGGCAATCTCCCAGGCATTGACGTTCTGTCTCACCTCAACATAGGCAGTCGGTCTCTCCTTGACATCAAACCAGTTCCCTGCCCAGGCACTGACCTCAATCTCTGTCTCAGAGTCATACTTTGCCACTTCCAAGAATGCCTCATTGTCACCTCAACTCTGTTCGCCATCAATGTGCATCAGCCATCGATGGCAGAATGCCCTCACCATTGAGGGGAGATTGTCACTCATTAGTGTCACCTGATGTCAAGATTTTGGAAGAGCTGGACTTCCGGAAGAGATGCGCCAAATGGCGGACGCCTCTCTCCGCTCGAGCGTGAGAGGTGATCCATGCCCAGTGGGGAGAAGGGGCTCTGGACCAGTGCCGAGCCCCCAGAGACCTCAGTAAAGGGGCTCTGCCTGGGGTGGCATGAGTAGGAACCTCTCCCAGTGGTGGCGACCACAGGATCGAGGTCCCCCTCATCACCCCCGTAGGTTCCCCCACCGCGGAAGCCTTTATGGCTGCAAGCGCAAATCGAGAAGCAGCAGAGAATGCGAAGCGATGAAACTACAACTCCTCCAATACGCATGGTGAAAACATGAGTCTCAAAGAAGGACTGTAAATTAAGTGGGGAACGGGGTGGGTGGAATGAAAATCCCCCCCTTCCATTACCGAAACGCACTTACGGGACTTTCCCACGGCGTTACTGATCGAGCAAAAGCGTTTGTGAATTGCTGGAGGGCAGGATCGCATGCTTGAAGATAAAAGCTTTAAATTGATATAAGTGCCGCTAAGAAAGTCGCTTCTTCGATCCATCTTATCTAACTGTAAACAAAACCGAAATAGTAACAATGGCGGGGAAACCGAAACCTTCCCCTAAACTAGGAAGCGTTGCTCCGAGTTCAAAGGGTGATACCACAGAGATGAGCGCAATGTTTTCCGCGTTATTGCGACCCCTGGTGGATCAGATGACTACTCTCAACGCAAAAATGGATACAATGCAAAAGGAGCTGAAAGAGTCAGGCAAAAAAAACAGAAAAACGGCAACAGGACCTTATGGAGGTGAAAGCATCTACAAGTAATCAGGACTTAAGACTACAAAAAATAGAAAAAGAAAAGGCTTCTCAACATGATTCCCTTCTGAAATTACAGATGGAACGCTCAAATTTCTTCCTACGGCTTCAGAATGTTCCTGAAAAAAAAGGGGGAGGATCTTAAAAAACTGCTAAGTGAAGCACTAGTGCCACCAACAGGTTTGAAAGCAGAAGAAATAGTAAGCGACATGGATTTGGTTTACAGGACCTATCCAGTATATATTAAAAAGAAAAACCTGCCAGGCGAAATAATGATAAGATTCTCCAAAAAATCAACGAGACGTAGTGATAAAAGCCACCAACAGAGCAACACTGAAGATCCAGGAAGAGGAGATTAAAGTTCTGAAGGACATACCATTTGAAATAAGAAAAAGAAGAAAAGTCTACAAAAACTTAACGTCATGGCTTCAGTCTGAGTCAATTGTATATCGTTGGAACACTCCAGAGGGACTAAGTTTCAGTTTCAAAGACAAAAAATATAAAATTGACTCTGTTGAACAAGCAAAGAAGTTTCTCGAAAAAGGCAAAGAAAAGAAAGTAGAGAGAGACTCAGATGATTCACTAGCATCGCAAGAGAGTATGTACGGCTTTGATAGCTCAAAAAGCGAAGAAGAAATATCGGACTCGGAAAAGGGAGCTACTGCTCCCAAACCAAAGACTGAGACTAAAAAGACAAGAAGAGGACAGAAGAAGAAATGATTGTTAAAATGTTTTAATAAGCTTGAGCATTATATAAGAATCTAAAATGTATTATTAAGTGTTTCTTCAATGTTATGTGTTCCAGCCAAACAGCTCTTGATTATTAGAAGTGACAAAGTACTTAAATATTTGAACCAAGGTTTATTTTAATGTTTCAGAATTTTTGTAACCAGATACAATTGAGCAATTTACACGGTATTCTCTGTATAAGATAATGTAGCTTAGTATGTAGCGTGCTAGATATAGAAATAGTTTTGAAAATCAATTTAAAAAAAAAAGATTTTGGAAGAGCTGACATCAAGATGGGATAAAAAGAAAAGGTCTACCAACACAACCTCAGTGGTTCCTGTTTCTGATGCCCCCCCCCCCCCCGTGGGGCACATGGGAAGCCTCCCATCCTCCGTGGTATACCTCTTCAAACTCTTCAAGAGTGTGCAGCAGTAAAAAATGCACCTCTAGAGAACATATTTCAATGACTGATACAGCATTGTACATCTCCAGTTCCAATTTTGATGTCAAAGGGGATTCTTTTGGAAAATTTTTTTTTATTGAAGTCACCATTTTCATTATACATTACATTCATCTTATTTTTTTATCGACCTCTTTTTATTTTTCTTCCTCCTCCTCCCTTCTAGGCTTCCAGTAGTCCCCACACCTGTACTTAAACTTAGATTAACAGGTAAATTACTAATTTAAAAAAATTGAGTATTTAGCTCTTTTTCTATAACATGTACCTCTACTGTTTTTATATATTATTCAATTCCTAAAAATGTTAGATACATATACAGTTATTACAGATTTTTCAATCGTTAGAAAATGTAAATATGTTTCCCCTTAATTCAATACACTTTTCTGTATATTCTTGCAGATCTTTCCATTCTTCTAAAAATATCATAGAATCTTGATTGTTCAGTTTCTTAGTCCATTTGTCCATTTCAGCCAAAAATACTAGTTTTCTGAGCCATTCCCAAAGCTCTGGAGTTCTTTCATTCTTCCAGTTTTGTGCATAAACCATTCTTGCGGTTGTCACCATATACCATATCATTGTCCGTTTACTGACATCTATATCTTTCAACTTAAGACCTAGCAAAAACAATTCTGGTGTTTTTTTGAAAGTACATTTCACAATTTTTTGCATTTCCTCATATCATTGCTCAATAGTTCCTCGCTTTTTCACAAGTCCACCACATATGATAAAAGGAACCTTCTTTTTGTTTACATTTCCAACACTTATTAGATACATGTTTACTAATAATTGCAATTTTTTTAGGTGTCATATACCACCTATACATCATTTTATAGCAATTTTCTTTAAGAATATAACATGTTGATATACTCATAGCTCTTTTCCATAAAAATTCCCATGATGACATCGGAATATCTCTATTAACATTAATTGCCCATTTTATCATCTGTTCTTTAACTAGTTCATCTTCATTATTCCATTTCAACAATATTTTATACATTTTAGAAACCATTTTCTTATCACCTTCTAGCCATATCTGTTCTATTTCATTATTTTCACTTCTCAAGCCTCCCACCCTCTTATCTGCCTTGAACAAATCGTATATTTGTCTGTAACGCCACCACCCATACCCAAAACTAACATCTTGTTCTTCTTTTAAGATATATTCACCTCTTACTTTTGTAACCAGTGCTTCATATTTCAACCAATCTTGACCTTCATAACTTGAAAAAGGCTTTATAACTTCCACTGGAACAATCCACAATGGTTTTGTGTCCGAAAAAAATCTATTGTATTTACTCCACACGTTTATTAAAGATCTTCTTACATAATGGTGTTTAAACATATTATCCATCTTCACTTTTCCGTAATACAAGTATGCATGCCATCCAAATCTACAATCATGTCCTTCCAATGCCAAAAGCTTCCTATCTTCTAGTCGGATCCAGCTTTCTAACCACGTCAAACAAACCGCATCATGATATAACTGCAAATTTGGTAGTTGAAATCCACCTCTTTCTTTCGCATCACACATTATCTTCATTTTTATCCTGGGCTTCCTTCCTGCCCATACAAACTTTGAAAGTTCTTTTTGCCAACCTTTAAACACCTTTGAGTCTTTTACTATGGGTATTGTTTGCAGCAGAAACAACAGTCTAGGCAAAATGTTCATTTTAACTACTGCAATCCTACCCATTAGTGATAGGTTTAGTAAATTCCACTTCTTAATATCTTGGGTAATTTGTATCCAAAGTTTTTCATAATTATTCTTAAACAAGTCAATATTCTTCATTGTTAAATCAATTCCCAGATACTTTGTTTTCTCTACTACCTCACAGTTCGTTCTTACTTGCAATTCTATTTTTTCCTTACTTGACATGTTCTTACATAACAACTTAGATTTCTTCTTGTTAACATAAAATCCTGCTAGGTCTCCGAAGTCTTTACTTTTTTGTAGCAATATTGGTAGTGTTTCTAGTGGTTCTTCCATTATAAACATCACGTCATCAGCAAAAGCATGGTATTTGTAAGTATAGCCTCTTATAGTTAAACCTTTAATTTCTCTTTCTTCTTGTATTTTCACTAGTAATACTTCCAGTATCCATATAAAAAGCAGTGGAGATAGTGGACAACCTTGTCTTGTTCCTTTTTGAACTTTGAAATGTTCGGTCATATCGTTGTTTATTATAATCAATGATTTCTGATCTGTGTAAATCGCTTTAATCATATTCAGCAGATGCTCCCCGACTTGTAGTTCTTCAAAAGTTGCAAACATAAAGTCCCAGTTCAAATTATCAAACGCTTTCTCAGCATCTAAGAAAAAGAATCCAACTTGCTTCTCTGGATGCTTATCATAGTATTCAATGGCATCAAGTACCATTCTCATATTGTCTTTTGTTTGCCTGTTAGGCAAAAAACCAGCTTGCTCTTTTCTAATTGTCTCCTTCAGATACTCCTTGACCCTTTTTGCTATTACCTTGGCATATATTTTATAATCATTGTTCAGCAATGATATTGGCCTATAATTCTTAACATGCGTTAAATCTTGTGCTTCTTTTGGGATTAATGATATAGTTGCTTCTTTCCATGACTCCAGAATTATTACAGTACTTCTTATTTCATTAAATACGATTCCCAAAATTGGAATAAGTGTTTCTTTAAGCTTTTTATAAAATTTTGCCGTAAATCCATCCGGTCCAGGTGCTTTCCCTAATTTGGTATCTTCAATGGCTTCTTGTATTTCTGTGGGTAAAATTACATCATTTAACATTTCTTTAATTTTCCCCTCTGGTTTTACAAGCTTCAATCCTTGAAGATACTCCTTTATTTTATTCTCATCTATCTGTTGCTTTCGAAAGAGCTTGGCATAAAATTTAAAAAACTCCCTCTTGATCCCATTAATATCAACTATTTCCTTATCTTCAGCTATGATCTTCGTTATTGTCTTTTTTTCTCTTCGTTTTTTCAGTTGCCATGCCAAGTATCTTCTAGGTTTGTTGGCCCCTTCAAAGGATTTCTGCTGAAGTTTCTTTAAATTCCAGTAAATCTCACGGTTGATTATAGCATTTAGTTGGTCTTGTAGTATCTGAATTTCCTTTATAAGTGTCTTTTTACCCTGTCTTTTCTTTAATTCTTTTTCTTTAGAGCTGATTTTTTGTTGAATTTCATTCTGCTGTTGTAATATTTTCTTTTTTTCTTTGCCATTAAAGTCTATTAAAATGCCTCTCATCACTGCCTTATATGCGTCCCAAATCACTTGCGGTTTCATATCTTGTGTCATATTAGTCTTAAAATATGTATTTGTTTCTCTTTTCAAAGTTTCCATTATTTCTTGCTTATCCAAAAGATTTTCATTTATTCTCCATCTCCACTGTCTCTGTCCTTGTCTCGATATCCATATCAATGAATTATGGTCCGAGTTTGATTTAGGTAAAATTTTGATTTTTTTCATCTTCAGTGCCAACTCTGCTGTCATCCATATCATGTCTATCCGGGAAAAAGAGTCGTGTCTATTTGAATAGAAAGTGTAATCTTTAACTGTAGAGTTCCACTTCCTCCACACGTCTTCAATACTCTCTTGTTTTGCCAAGGCAAAAAAAGATTTGGGTAGCTTTCCGTTTGTAGCATCTGTGCTTTTCGTGCATCGATCCATTTTTGTATTTACAGTCCCATTAAAATCTCCCATTAGGATTAAATGTTCACGATCTGTCTGATCTAGTTCAGCAGTTAGTTCTTTAAAAAAGGATTCTTTAGCTCCATTTGGTGCATATATGTTTATTAACAAAGTCTTTTTCCCATGCACCATAATTTCTACTGCATTGTATCTTCCTTCTTTATCTTTAAATATTTCTTTTGGGTTCAATTCCTTTTTAACATAGGTCACTACTCCCTTCTTCTTCTGATTTGCCAATGAAAAAAATTCTTCTCCCAATTTTTTCTTGTTCACATATTTAAAATCTTTTTTCTTTATGTGAACTTCTTGTAAACAAATTACATTACATTTTTGTTTTTCTAACCAATGATTAATAATTTTCTATTTATTGGGTGAATTTAGTCCATTAACATTCCACGATAAAAATTTGTACTCCATAGTGTTAGTAATGTGAGGCTTCTGTACTTAACAGCAAAAGATCAGACCTTTGTTGATGAAACAGAGTTCTTTATTTCTTAATACTGCATGACAGGTTCTCGAATGTTTGTTAGAGATGCCACACAAAGAACAGTCAGAGTTAATATACCCTCCAGTACAGTTTGAACCCCAACATTCGGCCAATCACAAAAAAGGGAGAAAAGTGCGGTTAAAAGATCTTAGCCGTTTTACCTCCCACAGGAAAGGTGAAGTGTGAAAGTTATAAAAATTCCCCTCCTGAACTGGGCACCCCAGATGTGTGATGCTTATACATAACAAAGTGGCTGCGGCAGCCTTTCAAGGTCTTCACAAAGCGATAAGACAGTTCCATGTCTCCGGGGATGGAGGAGGAGGGAATGCATGGGAGAAAAAGCCATTTGTTCTTTGGTGACGTGCAAGTATGCGGGGTCGCCACTCTCCCGGATGAAATGGTTACCCTGACCAGACCTTCAAAGAGCAATATAACTCAGAGCAATAAACGGTTGGGGGAAGACAGGAGACAGCTTGAAAGAGATAGCAATGGTTACACTTTTAGCTGAGCGATAGCAAGTTACAGAAAGCACAATGAAAACCCTGTTAGGATTCTATGATCCTGACACCCTGCCCTCTTCATAATACATTCTACCCCGGCTTATCAGGAAAATGTTTATGAAAAGCTTTAACTAATCTAGGAGTGTGAACATTCTCAGCAAAGACCCATTCATTTAGTTCAGGGCCAAAATCTACCCACTTTACTAAATACAGCAAGCGGCCCCTACGCATTTTTGAATCCAGGATTTCAGAGATTTCAAAGTGAGGCGCCCCCTCCTTCATTAGTACAGGAGGAATCGGAGGAGTTGGGTGCCATGCATTCGGCCCAGGATTCTTCTTCAGCAGGCTGAAATGAAAAACAGGATGCACAGAGCTCAGTGATTTAGGCAGTTCATGCTCAAAAGACACATCAGAGATTTTTCACAACACCTTGTAAGGCCCAACATATTTCCATCCCAATTTCCTGCTGGGTTGGAGTCCATGGATGTTTTTTGTGGAAAGATACACTGAGTCCCCAGGTTGAAGGTCCCATCCCTCAGCACGCCCTCAGCCTGCATATTTTTTGTAGTCCTCTTTGGCCTTATCCAAGGTTTTAGCAATCAGGGGCCATGGGTTTTGCAGATTGGCCCACCATTGGGTGAAATCAGAGAGGGGGGTTTCACTCGAGTCAGTGACTGTTGGTAGAGGCTTCCCCTCAAAGCCCCCCACCACCATAAAGGGTGACACTCCAGTGGAGGAATGCACTGCATTGTTATAACTGTATTCTGCAAAGGGCAACAATTCTACCCAATTGTCTTGATGGTAGTTAGTGTAGCACCTTAAAAACTGCTCCAATATTTGATTAATTTGTTCGGATTGTCCATCGGTCTCTGGATGGTAACCCGAACTCATGGCAGGTTCAATGTCCATCACCTTCAAAAGCTCCCGCCAGAAGTTGGCAACGAATTGGCTTCCCCTGTCGGATACCACGCGTTTGGGGAAAGCATGTAGTTTGATCACGTGGTTAAAGAACGTTTTCACTAGACCCTTTGCCGTTGGCAATTGTTTGAATGGGACAAAGTGAGCCTGCTTAGAAAACATGTCTACCACCCCCCAAATAACTGTTTTTCCTTTAGAGGGTGGCAGGTTAGTGATAAAGTCCATAGACACCGCTTCCCATGGCCTGGAGGAGGTAGGCAGGGGGTGCAATAGTCCAGGAGTCTTCCCCCCCCCCTTTGTTTGCACATTACACACACTTGGCATGCTGTGACGAAATCAGAGACATCTTTGCGCATGCTCGGCCACCAAAACTGTCATTGTATCAAATTAAGAGTCTTTAAGAACCCAAAATGTCCAGCCAACTTGAAAGAGTGGCAAGTCACTAGAACGTCTCTACGGCGTGACTGGGGCACCACCAATTTAGTCCCATGATACCAACACTTGTCGGGGTGCAAGGAGCGTTCCTCTATCCCAGCCAATTCTTCAGCCTCCTCTTTTGAATAGTCCCCAGCACATTTCTCACTCCATGACTCAACAGTTACACTTTTGCTTTGACTTCGGGTAGTGACTGCCCCCCCAACTGTTGTTGCGAGAACATGGAATCGAACACTTCTTCCCTTTGGCTCTCGTGTTGGGGTAATCTGGACAAGGCGTCCGCTAAGGAGTTTGCCTTTCCAGGGAAGTGTTTTAGGACAAAATTGAATTTTGAAAAGAAATCGGCCCACCGGAGTTGTTTTGCATTGAGGGACTGCTGCGTGCGTAATGCCTCAAGATTTTTGTGATCAGTCCAAATCTCAAATGGAATTTGCGCCCCTTCCAACCAATGTCTCCATGTGGTTAGGGCTAGTCGGATGGCTGCTGCCTCCTTGTCCCAAACCGACCAATTCCTCTCCGTTTCATTAAATTTTTTGGAGATGTAAGCCAAGGGGTATAATTTATTGTCATCCCCTTTCTGTAGGATTGCTCCCCCCATGGCTACATCAGAGGCATCTACATGAATCACAAATTCTTTGGTCTCATTGGGGTGGGTGAGGATTGGTTCTGAGGTGAACAGTTTTTTTAATGTTTCGAATGCTCGGCATTCCTCGGACCATGCTATTTTCTCCCCTGGCTTCCCTGCCTCTGGCCCCTTTCCCTTGGTTTTCAACAGTTCGGTTAGGGGTAGGGTAACCGTGGCAAAGTCTTTAAGGAAAGTGCGGTAGAAATTGCAAAATCCCAAGAGGCTCTGTAGCTGTTTTCTAGTATGGGGGGCCTCCCAGTGCACTACCACCTCCACCTTAGCAGGATCCATCTCTAACCCCTTCTGAGAAATTCGATACCCCAAAAAGTCTACTTCAGTCTGGTTAAACTCGCATTTTGACAACTTAGCATACAGTTGATTTTTTAACAATGTGGCTAGCACCTCCCTGACTAGCTTCACATGCGACGCCTTATCAGCAGAGTAAATCAAGATATCATCTAAGTAACATAACACCCCCTTGAATAGATGCTTATGCAACACTTCATTGATTAAACTCATAAAAACTCCCGGAGCGCCACTTAAGCCGAATGGCATCACCAGATACTCGAACTGGCCCAAGGGTGTGTTGAACGCACTTATACTCATCCCCCTCCCTAATGCACACCCGAAAATAAGCATCCCGCAAGTCCAATTTGGTGAACACTTTTCCTTTTGCGGCTTCCGCCAACAAGTCTTTGATGAGCGGGTGGGGGTAAGCATTCGAAGCGGACACAGCGTTCAACCCCCGATAGTACATAGCCGCAAACCGCCGTCCTTCTTTTTCCGGAATAACACTGGGGCTGCAAAAGGGGATTTGGCTGGGTGGATGAAACCCCACTCCAAGTTCTTGTCTAGGAACTTCTGCAGCTCCTCCCGTTCAGCGGGGCTCATGGAATATAATTTCCCCTTCGGCAGTTTTTCCCCTGGGAGCAGTTCAATAGCACAGTCTGACAGGCGATGAGGGGGCAACTCATCCGCCTCCATTTCACTGAATACTTCAATTAAGTCTCGGTACTCTCTGGGAACCTGGGAGGGCGCTAAAGTGAGAGCTGCCTCTCGGAGAGGGGCAGGGGGTCCCGGCCCCCATTCCGGATCCCATTTGTGATGATTACACTTTTCATCCACCCACGAGATCTTCCCTTCACTCCATTTTATGTAGGGGTCATGGGAGCTCAGCCATGGGCTTCCTAACACCATGGGGAATTGGGTATTGGGAGTAATAACAAAAGCCCTCTTTTCCCAGTGCTCACCCATCCCCACTATTAACAGTTCAGTCTCTGCCACACACGCCTCCTTCATCTCAGAACCGTCCATCTGTGTGAAAGTGAGTGGCTCCCCTAGAGGGGTGACTTTGGGTGCCAGCCCATCCACCACCAAAGGGCTTATCAAGTCTCTGGCACACCCTGAGTCGATTAAGGCACGGACCCTCACGTGGGTCCCCGTGTCGGGGGCTATTACAGTCACTACCATGTAAAGTAAGGGGCCGGGGATGCTCACCGGAGATGGCGCGTTGGGGACAGGGACCTGCAGCTCTGCGCCATTTACTGCAGGTCGTTGGAGTTTCTCGGCGTCTGTGCTTCAGCCAGCTCCAGCTCTCCTTGCTCGCTTGCTGCCCCTTCCAGCTGTAATGCCTGGGGTTTGAACGAGGTCTTGCCATGGCTTGGGGTGCTTCCACTCAGGGGGGTCGAGGTCTTGGGAACCTTCCCACTGCCACGAGGGCAAGCGGATGCGAAGTGACCACTTTCCCCACATCTCATGCAAAGCCCTTGCTTGAAGCGGTTGTCTCGGATCTCTTGGATGTTTGGCTTCCCTTTCATCTTTTGGGGGGTCTTAGGTTGAGCGGTCGCAGAGGCCCCAGTTTAATCAAGGTGAATCGTTCCTCTATGTCAGCTGCAGCTCTCATCCACACTGCCAGGGACCCGGGTCTCCCCCCCTCAAGATAGTTTCGTAAATTTCGGGGTGTAGACCCTCCCTGTATTTCTCGATGAAGAGGTCTTGGGACCAGCCTTGTACTTTGGCCGCGATCCACTGGAACCGGTCAGTGTACTCCCGCACGGAGGCCCTCCCCTGCACCAACTTCTGCAGTTGGTTCCTCGCCTTCTCCTCCCCCAGGGGATCCTCATAGTGCTGCCTGAGGGCCCACATAAAATTATTCACAGTCCGCAGCTCGGGCCCTGGGGGGTTGTGCAGGCTTACATACCAATCACTGGCGGTGTCTCGCAGCTTGGATCCGATGTAGCCTACGTGGTCCTGCTTGGTGGGGTAGAGATGTCCCCACGCCTCTAGGAACCTTTAGATCTTGATGATGAAGAAACGAAGCTTCTCGGGGTCGCCATCAAAAGTTGCCATTAGGGGGTCATTGGGGGCTTGGCGGATCATCTGATCTGCCGGCGCGGGGACGGGAGCTGGGGCCGGCTGTGGGGTGCCCCCGCCTGGGGCTCCCCCCCCGGTGGGACTTGTTGTGGAGGTGCCCACCGGCTGGTGCTCCTCCCCCCGCTCCCCCAGCTGGCGGCTGCCCCGGTACCTGCATCGCAGCGATGGCGTCTCGTAGCTGGTGCTGCATGTCCATCACCACTTCTCTCAGCTCCACGGTGATCTGGACCTGCAACTCTCCCATCCTCCGGTCCAGGTTGCGGCTCGAGTCCTCGACCGTCAGATTGGGCCCATAGGGTGCGCCTCGCTCCTCGTCCGGCATCGGGAACTGCCAGTCGCCCCCGAGACACTCCCGGTCGTCTTCCCAAAGACTTGGGCGACTTACTTCTGTATGGTCCCCAGGGACCCATACGCGTGATCCCTTCCGATCGTGCACCCACGAGTCAACTGTCCCACGTCCGAACGAGGCCCATGAATATCTCGGGGTGAAGGGAGGTTGCTGCGCTGGCCGCGGGAGGTAGTAAGCACCCTGGCCAGTAGTCACAGGCTTCTCTGGCCCGGCGCCTCCAGCTCCTGCTCCGGCTCCCTGATCTCCCGGGGTCACGGGTTCGTCTTGGGTTACGGGAATAGTACCGTCATCTGACATGGTCAGGTACGGTCAAGTCCCAAACACAGATCTCTAACAATCTGTGAGGCTTCTGCACTTAACAGCAAAAGATCAGACCTTTGTTGATGAAACAGAGTTCTTTATTTCTTAATACTGCATGACAGGTTCTCGAATGTTTGTTAGAGATGCCACACAAAGAACAGTCAGAGTTAATATACCCTCCAGTACATTTTGAACCCCGACATTCGGCCAATCACAAAAAAGGGAGAAAAGCGCGGTTAAAAGATCTTAGCAGTTTTACTTCCCACAGGAAAGGTGAAGTGTGAAAGTTATAAAAATTCCCCTCCTGAACTGGGCACCCCAGATGTGTGAAGCTTATACATAACAAAGTGGCTGCGGCGGCCTTTCAAGGTCTTCACAAAGCGATAAGACAGTTCCATGTCTCCGGGGATGGAGGAGGAGGGAATGCATGGGAGGAAAGGCCATTTGTTCTTTGGTGACGTGCAAGTATGCGGGGTCGCCACTCTCCTGGATGAAATGGTTACACTGACCAGACCTTCAAAGAGCAATATAACTCAGAGCAATAAACGGTTGGGGGAAGACAGGAGACAGCTTGAAAGAGATAGCAATGGTTACACTTTTAGCTGAGCGATAGCAAGTTACAGAAAGCACAATGAAAACCCTGTTAGGAGCCTATGATCCTGACAAGTAACTTACATCTCTCCCAAGTCCTTAATATTGCGTGCCCTGAAAGACATCATCTGGTCTACAGTCTTAATTATGACACGCTCATTCTGAAAAAAGAAACTCACACCTTGCGGAGCCTCCCAGTGAAATTTTATATTTTTTTGTTTCAGTTGGTCTGTCAGTCATTTATATAATTTTCTATCTTGAAGCATGGCTCTGGGAAGTTCTTTCATCACTATTATTTTATTCCCATCAATTTCCAGTGGCTTGTCAAAATGTTTTTTAAAAATCATTTATCTTATTCTTTTAGATGTGAACTGAACCACCACGTCTCTAGTAACTTCTTTTCTCTGGCAACTGCTGAATTTTTTTTTTTTTTGTAAATTTTTTTTTATTTTTCAAAACATTAAAAATAATACATTTTTCTTATACAAATCCTTTTTTCCATATTATATAACATTTTGTTCTGTTTGTATAATCTTGTTTTTATCTTATATTAGCGGTTTCCCACCACATCTGAAGCATAACACATTTTCCACTCTATCCAAAATACTAATACTGATATCTATGTTTACATTTCTGGTAACGGTCATATTTCTTAAAAATACTTATACACTAATTCTTACTTTCTATATTCTTATATAATTCTAAAATAAAAAACAACTTCATTGTCTAATTATCCTTAATACATTCATATACTCTAATTCTATTGCTTTATGTTATTATAACCATGTATAAATGCAATTTTTCATGTCCCAGTATTTTTCAACATACTCTTTCAAATCCTTCCAATCTTCTAAAAAAGTCTCTGAGTACAGATCATTCAACTTTCTAGTCCATTTATCCATTTCAGCCATATATAACAGTTTTTTCAACCATTCCCACACCTCTGGTATTTTTTCATTTTTCCAATTTTGTGCATACACCATTCTTGCTGTTGTTATCATATACCATATTATTGTCCTTTTCTTTACATTTATCTCTTCTAATTTAAGTCCAAGCAATAACATTTCAGGCAACTTCTTAAATGTACATTTCAAGATTTTTTCCATTTCTGCATGTATTTTTGACCAATAAATCTTTGCTTTGTCACAAGTCCACCACATATGATAAAAAGAACCTTCTTTCTTTTTACATTTCCAACATTTGTTAGACATATTCTGATTAATCTTTGCAATTTTTTTTGGTGTCATATACCATCTGTACATCATTTTAAAACAATTTTATTTTAAGTTATAACACGTAGATATACTCATAGCATTTTTCCATAAAAATTCCCAAGATTCCATTTCAATGTCTTTGTTAAAGTTTATCGCCCATTTTACCATTTGTTCTTTTACCATTTCATCAGCATTAAACCATTTTAGCAAAACTTTATACATTTTAGAAATCATTTTTTTCCCACCTTCCTCCCAAACTTGTTCTATTTCATTATTTTTTCCCCTAAAGCCGTGTTTTTTATCACTTCTATACATGTCATATATTTGTCTATATCTTAGCCAACCATAATCAAAGTCCATCTGATGCTGCTCCTTCAATTTAAAGTCTTTACCATGTCTTGTTAATAAGTCTCTATACTTCAGCCAATCTTGTAACGTGATGCTGGATTTAAAACTTCTGCGGGTACAATCCACATAGGTATCTCTTCTGGAAAAAAGTTTTTATATCTTGTCCACGTATCCATTAGCGTTCTTCTCAAATAATGATGTTTAAACATATTGTCCATTTTTGTTTTACCATAATACAAATACGCATGCCACCCAAATCTACAGTCGTGACCTTCCAGGGACAATAACTTTCTATCTTGTAACATAGTCCATGTCCCTACCCAGGTCAAACATATTGCATCATGGTATAGCCTTAAGTTTGGTAATTGAAACCCTCCTCTATCTTTAGCATCACACATTATTTTCATCTTGATTCTTGGTTTTTTCCCTCCCCACACAAACTTAGACAATTCCTTCTGCCAGCATTTGAATGTTTTTACATCTTTCACAATTGGAATAGTTTGAAACAAAAACATTAATCGTGGTAACACGTTCATCTTAACCACCGCAATTCTACCCAACAATGACAAATTTAATACATTCCACTTTTTAATATCCTGCATAATTTGCAACCATAATTTTTCATAGTTATTTTTATAAAGATCAATGTTTTTCATTGTTAGATTTACACCTAGATATTTTGTCTTTTTCACCACCTCACATTCTATAAGATTTTGTAACTCATTTTGTTTGTTATTTGACATATTTTTGCACATCACTTTCGATTTGTTCTTATTTACATAAAATCCTGCTAAGTCACCAAACTCTTTTACTCTCTGTAGCAAATATGGTAGTGTAGACAAAGGGTCTTCCACTATGAACATCACATCATCTGCAAAGGCCCTATATTTAAAAGAAAAACCTTTAATTGTTAAGCCTTTAATATCTTTGTCTTCCTTCACATTTAACAGTAGAACTTCTAAAATCCAAATAAATAGTAGCGGCGAAAGTGGGCATCCTTGTCGTGTTCCTTTTTCAACTTTAAAATCGTCCGTCTTTTCAGTATTAATTATTAAAGAGGATTTCTGCTCTTTATATATTGATTTGATGAGGTTAAGCATATATTCACCAATCTCAAGATGTTCTAAAACTTCAAACATAAAATCCCAATTTAAATTATCGAACGCTTTTTCCGCATCCAAAAAGAAAAAACCCACTTCCTTTTCAGGGTGTTTGTCATAGTATTCTATAGCATCCACTACTACTCTTAGATTGTCCCTTATTTGTTGATTAGGTAAGAACCCTGCTTGTTCTGTTTGTATAGTTTCTTTGAGGTGCTCTTTTAGTCTGTCCGCTATAATCTTAGCAAAAATCTTATAATCATTATTTAGTAAAGAAATCGGTCTATTATTCTTAACAGTCAAATCTTGATTTTCTTTCGGGATCAGTGAGATGGTTGCATCTTTCCAGGTTTCTGGGACCTCACCAGTGACTCCTATATCGTTCATCAATAGCAGTAACACCGGTGAAATCGACTCCTGTAACGTTTTATAAAACTTCGCTGTAAATCCATCTGGTCCAGGTGCTTTTCCTAATTTTGAGTCATTTATTGCGTTTTTAATCTCTTGTAATGATACTGGATTGTTGAATCGTTCTTTAATTTTCTCTGTTGGTTTTGGTAACTTTAACGTTTGCAGGTATTTTTTAATCTTTCTTCTGTGTTTGTTTTCCTTCTTAAAAAGTTTTGCATAGTATTTAAAAAATTCTCTTTTTATTCCTTTGTTGTCTATTATCTCAATATTATCTCTTATCACTTTAGTGATAAATTTATTTTCACATTTTTTCTTTAATTGCCATGCTAAGTATTTTCCGGGTTTGTTTGCACCTTCAAATGCTTTTTGTTGGAGTTTTTTTAAGTTCCAGTACATCTCTTGGTTCAGAATAGCTTTTGCTTGGTCTTGTAGCATCCAGATTTCCTTTTGCAGTTTCTTTTCCCCTGGTTTACTCTTCAGTTCTTCTTCCTTTGTTTTAATGGCTTGTACAATATTTTCATATTGCTCTCTTTTCTTTTTATTGTCTTTAGCATTTAGTGATATCAATAGTCCTCTCATCACTGCTTTATATGCATCCCATACGGTTTGGATTTTTACTTCTTTCTGCATGTTTACTTGGAAGTATAGGTCTGTTTCTTCAAGTAATTTTTTAACTATTTCTTGGTTGTCTAGTAAGTCCTCGTTTATTCTCCATCTCTTTTGTTTTTTTACCTGCCCAGCCGTCCATAAACACGGATTATGATCTGAAATTATTCTGGGTAGAATTTCCACTTTTCTTGTCTTGAAGGTTAAGTTAGTAGTCATCCAAATCATGTCAATTCTTGAATGCGAGTCATGTCTATTAGAGTAAAAGGTAAAATCTTTTCCTTGTGGGTTAGCTTTCCTCCAAATATCTTCCAGCTTCTCTTGTTTTATCAATTCAAAATTTTTTTTGGAAGCTTCCCTAATGTCTCATCCTTTCTCTTAGAGCGCCTGTCTAATTTGTTATCTACAGTTCCATTGAAGTCCCCTAACATCATGATTTGATCATAGTTTACATTGTCCAATTCCACTTGTAGTTCTTTAAAAAAATTTTCTTTGGCTCCATTGGGAGCATAAATGTTCACAATCAAAGTTTTCAGTCCTTGTAATAAAATTTCAATAGCTAAATATCTTCCATCTTTATCTTTAAATATTACTTTAGGTTCCAAATCTTTTTTGACATATGTTACAACACCATTCTTTTTATTACTTGCTAAAGAATAAAATTCTTCTCCCAATTTTTTCCTTATTAAATATTTGTGGTCTTGTTTTTTAAGATGAGCTTCTTGTATACAAATTATACTACATTTTTGTTTCTCCAGCCAATGACCTACCATTCTACGTTTTTGGGGTGAATTTAGTCCATTTACATTCCATGTAAGTATTTTATAATCCATCTTGATATATTCTTAAATATCTCCCAGGTCATCTTTATTCTCTCCCAGGAATGCGTACATTTCTTCTGTACTTTTAATCACTACTCTGGTGTTGCCATAGTAAAAGCTTAGTCCTTGAGGTATTTCCCAACGGAATCTAATTTTTTTCTCCTTCAATTTATCCATCAGACGCTTAAATTTTTTCCTTTCTTGCAGTATTGCTCTGGGCAATTCTTTCATTACTATAATTTTCTTTCCATCTATTTCAAAAGGATCAGTAAAGCACTTCTTGTAGATTAGTTCTTTTGTCCTTTTCATTGTAAATTGGACAACCACATCTCTTGGTATGTTTTTGTCTCTTGCATATGTGGAATTGACTCTATAAACAAGATCCATGTGTTCTTTAACGACCTCTTCCTGTTCTTGTAAAAAATCTGCTATTGCTTCTTGCATTCTTGTAAAAATGTCTTCACTCAATTTTTCCTCAATCCCTCTAAATCTCAAATGGTTTTGCATGTCTTTATAATACATCATCTTTTCCATCCTGTCATTCTCTCTCATTGTCTTTTGGGTGCTTTCTTCCAGTTCTTTTACTTTACTTGTGTTCTTGTGGTTAATTTTTGAAATTCTGCTTTTAAGTCCATAAAATTTTTGTCTGCTTGAGCCGCTATATTATTCATTTTAACATTTACCTCTCCTATAGCGTCTAACATTTTTTTTCCATTGCTTCCATAACAGCTAATAATTCTTTTTCTTTTTTTGCTGCCATTGTAGGAGAGGACCATGTAGCTGCTCTCGATCTTAGTCCGCGGTCCGTCTTGTCTCTTTAAAAAAGATCGATTTTATTTTGTTTTCCAAATCAAACACCAATTAGTGCATTCAAACAAGCTAATCTTGCCAAGTCAAATTATGTTGGTTTCAGCCTTCTAAGTTATATAGTTTTTGAGATATTGCAGTTTAAAAATTTTATAAATCCAAAATGGCGGGCGCGACTTCTCTATGGTTTGTGTCAAAGGTTATAGTCTTTTTACCTTACTTCTGGCTTGCCATAGTTTCCTTTTGTCCCTTCCTTTTGCTTCCTTGTCTGCTCTCTGCACATCACTTCCTGTTGTGGTCTTTTTGGTCCGGCAATTTTTAAAGTCCCCTTTACCTTCTTCCGGTTCTTCTCCTTTTCCCTTCTTGTCTGCTCCTCTAGCCGTCACTTCCTGTCTCAGTCCTCACATCTTAGTCTCGCGATGCTTGGTTCCCTTCTCCCTCTTTGTCTCGCGATGTTTGGCTCCCCCTCCCGACTCTTCTTAACAGCAGGAATGTTAAACAACTTGTTTTTTTGGCTTTTTAAGTTCCAATTCAGCTTTTTAACGTTTCAAAACTGCACTCATCCAATCTGCAACAGTCTATTGCTTCACCCGATCTGCTTTTCATCTTTCAAAACGTGGTAATGGTAAGGCAAAAACTTTTTTCCGTTACCTTTTGTTGTTACTTCGCTTCAGATGTGGTCCCAACGTTTAAACTTTGTCTTCTTTGTTAAGGAATCAGGGGAATTGGAGGTTTTATGCTGAATTGATCAGCTCAGCTCGGCTCCTTAGAGATACTTGCAAGAATCTTCTTCGGCTGCAGTGCTCAAGGTGTCGGAAAAGTCTCCTCCGAGACTTTCCCTTCACCGAGCTTGCTCAAACCTGGATTATATTGCTTGCTAGTCCTCACACTACCTGTGTGAGGTTGCGTCAGGTGGATTAATCCACCCAAGCTGTCAAGAAGAGCCGCTGTCCGCCTTGCGCATTTGCAAAGCGTGTCAGACCTCCATTCCCCCGACCGGAAACCTGGCAACTGCTGAATTGACTGTAAATCATATCAGTCTTATATCTTATTTCTTCCTCTTCCATTTCATCCTTTAGGTACTCAGTTAGGGCTTCCATCACCACTTTGTAAATATCTTCTGTTCCTGCAATAGGCTCTTCTATTCCTCTTAGTCTTAAATGGGTTTGCATTACTCTAAATTCCGTCATCACATCTATTCTGTGAGTTTCCTTGGTATTTTTCTGCACTTTACTCTCCAGTGTGTTGACTGGCTTCTCTATTTCTGAAGATTTCTGTGTTAAATTCTTTAGTTCTTTTTTAATTTCTGTTAGGCTCTCATCTACTTGCTGCCCCATTTTATTCATTTGCTGGCTTACATTACATACTTGCTGAGTCAAAGTATTCATAACATCTGTCATCCTTTTTTCCATTGCTTCTAAGGCACTTTGCCAGTCTCCTTCTTTCTTAAGAGGCATCTTTGGAGATGACCAGGTTCCTGCCCTTTTTCTAAGACCTGATGCCGTCTTGAAGCTCCAAAAAGCCTCTTTTTGTGCACTTTTAAAAAAAAAAAAATTTTTTTTTGCTTATTTAATAGTACTCACTGTGCCTAGCTGAATCCCTTTGGTTTCGTCTTGATCAGAAGTTTTGTTTTGCTGCAATCAATTTTTAAAGTTTTAGTCCTCCAGCAGCAAAGAAAGTCTTTCTCTATGGTACTGTGGCTTACTTCCTCATTTGTCAGCTGATCTGGGCCTTCTCTGCTTCAAAAGTCACTTCCTGGCCACCCCTATGGTGCAATGGCTTACTTCCTCCTTTGTCAGGTGATTCAGGCCTCTTCAGCTTCAAATGTCACTTCCTGCCCTCCCCAAGTCCTTCTTGAAACATTGCAAGCACTGTTTTCTACTAATTGCTTAAGAGTCCTCTGTTCTCAGTGCTCCCACTGAGATTACATTAATTTCACTTCGTTCCAATGCAGTTTTTTTCCCCTTTTCTTCTTTTCTTTTAAAGTACAGTCCATCAAGATTAATAATAGTCTCTCTTTATAGTGCTAACACGTACTTAAAAGTTCGAGGTCATATCCGGTTAGTTTATTACTGTCGTCAGCACTCTTATCTCTTGGCAACCACAGGAATGCAAAACACAGTCTCTTTTTGGCTTATTTTTACTATAAATCTTCTCCTTTCACTTTCACGAATGGCTCATTCCAGCTATCTTAAAGTCTTGCCGGCTATTTTTCTCACTCTTTAACTGCAAAGTTCTGGTAAGCTACGATATCTTTACCTTCGTTTATCAGCTGATACAGGTGTGAGTTCTGCTTCTTTACTTTAAAAACAAACTCCTTCTTCTGTGTAGATGTCTGGGAATGAGGATCTTAAACTGCTAATTGCAGTTCAGATGGTTCTTGTAGAAGTTCCAGGCAACACCTTTGTTGGGGGAGGGGATCAAAGACAAGTCTCCTCTGAGACTAATCTTTAACCAATCTCTACTCACCCTTGGGTAATTATTGCTTGCTAGATGTTCTCCTATCTGGGGAGCATTGCGTCAGGCTGATTAATGCCCGAGCTGTCAAGAAGAACCTCTACTCGGTCTGCTCAGCTTGCAGATCGTGTCAGATCCCCATCTTTTCCAGACCGGAAGCCTGTCAAAGGGGATTCTGACCATGAGTCAGAACACACTTATAAGCCTTCCCCAAATAAGGCTGTTGCTGAGCAGTCAGCTCCATCACCTACAGAGGACCTTAAGCTCTACTCAGAGCAAATCATCAGAATGGCTAAAGGCTCTGAATCTACAGTATATTGCCATAGAGCCTCAGTCTAAAGACCCTGTTATGCAAGTTCCTGACTCCAGTCCAGTGGTGCTTCCCCTTTTACAGGGTATAAAAGAAATAGCCATGAATGCATGGTTGAAACCTGCTTCAAATCTGGCTTTATCCAAGTAGCTAGAGAACCTTTACAGAGTAAAGGAGGAAAACTGCAATTACTTGGTCCAGCATCTGAACACCAACTCTCTGGTGTCTGAAGTACTTTTCCACTAGAGGTCACTCTGGTTCATGCTCTTCACTCATGGACAAGGAGGGCTGCAGGCTGGACTACATTGGGTGAAAAGTTTTTTCCTCTGGGGCTGTGGGCCTCAAAGTTGTGAATTTCACAGTGACAATGGACCAGATGTTACTTTGGGAAAGAATGAACTGATTTATTGACCTGATTCCTGAGGAAAAACAACCATTAGGAAAGGCACTTATTACTGAAGGGCAAAAATTAGGGAAGCAACAGCTGCATGCTTCCAGACACATTGCAGATTGTCACAGTAGAGCAATGGGTCATAAGGAGCTTGGTCATGAGGAGACACTCGTGGTTGAGGTAATCTGCACTCCCACCTGACACAAGGGCAAAAATAGAAGATCTACCCTTTAAAGAAAAAAAGCTCTTCAGGTTTTAGAGCATATATGCAAAAGTAAGTTCACAGCAAAGTCGTTTGGCATAACTTTAGTCTTCAGTCCTCAATATAGACAAAGATATTGGCCAAAAACTGCCATCTGGAGAGCAGTTTTAATTCTTAGTGATCTCCAGCCCTCACCTGGAGATTGGCAACAATGGTTTCCCAGGAGGAAATGACTGATTTGGAGGGTGGAATTAATGGCATTGTACCTCTGAGGTCCCACCACTCCACAAACCACACCCTCTCCAGGCTTCATTCCTCAAATCTCCAGGAATTTCCCAACCCAGAGTTGGCAACCCTATCTCCTTCCCAGCCAACTATCAAGCTACCATTATCTGCCTCAATCTCTGCCACCTGGAGAGCAGTTTTAATTCTGAGTGATCTCCAGCCCTCGTCTGGAGATTGGCAGCAATGATTCCCCAGGAGGAAAAGTACAGTCTTTCTCCACAGTGGAGACCAAGGCAGATTGCATCATTCTCCTCTCCCCGTTTTGATTTGCACAACAACCCTGTTAGGCTGAAAGTCTGTGACTGGTCCGAAATCACCTTCTCAACTTCTACAGCAAGAACCTGGGTCTAGCAGACCCTTCTTTGAAGTGCTAACTGCCATGCCTGGGTTGGCCAACCTCCATGTGGAACCTGAAGATCATCAGGTATCACAACTGAACTCCAGACAACAGATCTCTCCCCCCCCCTGGAGAAAATAACTGTTTTGGTGGGTGGGCTCTATGACATTCTATTCAGCTGAGTCCTCTCCCCTCCCCAAACTGGCTTCTGTAGACTTCATCATAAAATATCCAGGAATTTCCCAACCTGGAGCTGGCAACCCTAGTCAGGACTGGCCCTAATGTGTTCCTCACAAAGGCCTGGAAAGGGTTTCCTTCCTTTTCTTTTTACTGACAGAACCAAGCTTGGTTGCCTAGAAACAGCTACTGAGGGATAAGTTAGTCCCACGGGAGTGGATCCAGCACCCAGCCAATGGCACGCGAGTACTCTTGAGTGCCGGTTGAGTGGCCAATGGCTGATGGAGTGCATAGCACAGCCAATGGGAGAGCTGGAAATGACCAACATGTAAGACAATTATATATATATATATGATTATAGGATTATAGGTAATACTTGTTCATTCTCATAAATGGAGATGAATGGTTATCCACAATTATAAATATCTATGGCATTTGACATGGTATGTTTCCATGTGGGCTTCTTTCCGTGTGGACTTTTCCCCATGTGGGCTTTTATGTCTATGTGGTTGTGGGCATTTTTCCACCCGGGCCTTTTTTCCTGTGAGCTTTTATGTCAGTGGGGTTTTTTCTGTGGGCTCTTTTCCTGTGGGTTTCTTTCCAGTGGGCTTTTGCCAGTCACCAAAGCCACCACCCATTCCCTCACTGGAGCTGCTTGACTCACCTATCCAAGGCCAATCCTTAATGAGAGGAGATTTGCCACTGAGTCATCCTGTGTGTCTCTCGGATTTGGACCATGATATGGATCTAACACAGAGATCCCGCTACTCCAACACCGAGAGAGTCCACATTGATCATAGAGGCCAAAATACTGGATCCTTTCATCCTCTATAGCCACACACACAGTATCACAATTGGGATCGATCTCCGAGATTTCAACCCTTGCTGCCACCAATGCACTGGAACCAGAGGGAGGTGCGTTACCTTTACAGAGCCTACCCTCTCTCCACCATTGTCTCCCGACTTTCGGGCTGTGAACCACCTGACTGGGATTGTCAATCCACGTCTTCATGCCTGTCTCGATACCCCAACTGGGCCAGAATTTTCCTGGGGAGAGGCTGCTGGGGGAGGGAAAGAGTGAAAACTGAAGACAGAGGGACAGAGAAAAGTGGGTTAGCTGATTGGTGGGTAGGAGAGCAGGAAGCAAGTAAAAAGTAGAGGCTAATGGGGGCTTTCAAGAAAGAAAAAGGAAATGATGGAGAGGAAAATGAGATGCCTCCTGCAAGTCCTTGTGGGTCCACTGTTTGTATGGTATAATGGGAGGGAGTGTTTCCCTGTTCATTCCAGGGAAAATGAACAGGTTGCCTCCTGTTTTCAGTTGTATTTTCCTCCAGCCTTTGTTCACTGTGATGGTTTTGTCAGGGGTCCGTTGGGGCCGGAGCGAGACGGAGCAAAGCTCCGCCAGCTGAGGAGTGGCCACTAGGGCAGCCAGGGGCCGAATCAGATTCTCTGATCTGATTCGGCCTGCTGCCAAATTGCCGCCGAAATTCGGCGGCAAATTTAAAAGTGACTGGAGGGGAGGGGATTGAGGGAGAGGCTCCAAACTTGCAGGGTAGCTGCTGGGGCCTCTCCTCGAAGTACCCACCAAGTTTCAAGAAGATTGGACCAGGGGGCCCAATTCTACGGGCCCCCAAACAGGTTGCCCCCATTCCCTCCATTGTTCTCTATGGCAGGAAAAAAGTAACACAAGAATCACAGAATATTGTAAACATAAATAGTTCCAGCTTTTAACCAAATAATTCTGACACTGATACCATAATAGTGTTGAGATGGTGGTTGAATGTTGGTAATGCTGCCACACTGGAAGTTTTTATTACAGGTTTTATCTATATATCTAATTCCCAAGTGGCCCACCCCCATGCGGATACCTAATTCCGCACGGGGGGGCACTTGGGGGGCAGAGGAGGGGGTTCTGCAGACGTGGGGCAGTCCCCACATTTGCAGAAAAATCCCAAAAGTATCAAAAACTTTTTGGGGGATATTTAAATCCCCCGAAAAGTAAAAGAGCGTCCCCTGCGCATGCGCAGGGAACGCTCTCGGAACGGCAGCGGCCGGGGGGGGGGAAGGGGGTGAGTGGCGGGCCCGGCAAGAGCTGCCGAGGCCCACCGGGAGTCTTTGTGGGGGGAGGGGGAGAGCGGTGGGCCTGGCAAGGCCCGCCAGGAGTCTTTGTGGGGGGGAGGGGGCGAGCAGCGGGCCCAGCGAGGCCCGCCGGGAGTCTTTGTGGGGGGGGAGGGGAGAGAGAAGGCAAAAATGTGTGAGCTGGCAGCTGTGGTGGGGTGGGGAGAGAGAAGTGGCAGGCCGAGCACCTCTTGGCTGCTCAGGCCCACCGCAGTAGCGGGGGGGGGGGGTATAGGGGGGAGAGAAGACTCACCGGTGGATGCTTCCTCCATTCGGTGGAGTTCCTTCTCTCCCCCCCCCCGCGAGTATCGTGGGTACCCCGCTTGTTAATGATATAATTTAAATGGCACCAGCAACTACTGTTTGTTCTTTCCAGTTGTTAATAATCACATAAGGACCCCCCGCCCCGGGTCACCACTTTTCAAAAATCAGAATAGCCACTCACAAACATATATTTTTAAAATGTATGAGGCAGGAAACAATGCAACCAGTCATGTAATGGCGGGGGAGGGGGAGCTTCCTGTAATGCCCCAGCACAGTATCGCTAGAGCACAGGTGTGCCAAATGAGTTCAGAGACATCATTGGTCATGTCTTGTAGGGGGGGGATGGAAGGCTGTTTTTTGGGGGGAGGGATGGTGCTGTGCTGCCACCAACTATAGTCCTTTCTGCATTTCCCTGCCACTCCAGATTTTCTCATGTTCAAGTGGAGGCAATTTAAGTCCACAGCAAACCAGCATCCATCACTGACACTCAGCATCCTCCCTGGAAACCTCTGATTATTTGGCCATATGCGGAACAAAGAAACCAACTACACAGCAGAAATAATATGGAGAAAAGACAGGTATGTGGAACAATTTGATAAAGCAGAATCTAATGTTTGTGAGAAAATCAGAAGTAAGGTGAATACGCAGAAGAGGTCTAAGAATTTGTTTCAGCATGGTCTGAGTTCCAAAAGAAAAATAATTTCTGGGTGTGTGTACTCAGATACTTTCCCCTCAGCACTGAAAAACTGCAGTCTCCCTTGTTCCCACACACTTCAATAATTCAGTAGCATACTTAAAGGTGGGATCACTGAATAATATTTTAAATCCCTCTGTAAAACTTAGGATAGGTTAACTGCATGCCCTGTGTCTCTCATAAGAATAAAATAAAAATCTTGCTGGATTCCAAAAGATGTTTCTCAAGTCCCGCACCCTGTTTCCGACATTAGCCAGCCAGATGCTTCTGGGAATTCCATCAGTAGGGGATAAAGACAACACTCACCCCAAAAGTTGTTTCCCCAAAATGGCATTCCAAGAGTATCCTGCCCCTGAACATGGAGTTTTTATTTGGTCATCATAGCTAATGGCCACTCATGGACCTTTCCACCTCCATGAATCCTTTTAAAGTGTTCTGACTGGCAGCGGTCACATAATAGTTTAGTCAATGAATTAATTATGCCAATGTGATATAACCTGCACCTAAGACACCCACTATTCCACATTTATAACCTCTAATACAGATTAAAACAGATCATAATATCTCTCAAGTTGAGGGGGAATCACCCTTTCACTATGTTGGGAAATATTAACTTGACACAGAGTTTTCCTGTTCTCCTATTAAGTATGTTTTAACTCCCCAGCCAGGGTAGAGATAAGAAGAAGAGGAGGAGATTGGATCTATATCCCACCCTTCACTTGGAGTCTTGGAGCAGTTTACAAACTCCTTTCCCTTCCCCTCCCCACAACAGACACCCCATGAGGTAGTTGAGGCTAAGAGAGCTCTTTCCAGAGCTGTTTTTGAGAGAACAGCTGTGCCAGAATTATGGCTTGCCTGAGGTTATCCAGCAGCTGCAAGTGGAGGAGTGGGGAATCAAACCTGATTCTCCCAGATTAGAGTCTGTGAATTTAACCACTACACCAAACTGAATGAAGCTAGAGGGGAGGGGGACAAACAAAAAAGACTTAGGTGGTGGGTAGGGAGAGAGAGAGAACATAAGAGAAGCCATAATGGATCAGGCCCACGGCCCATCTAGTTTAACACTTTGTGTCACACTGTGGCCAAAATCCAGGTGCCATCAGAAGGTCCACGGGGAGGGGGGGCAGAGCTCCAGAAGCTCTTGCACTGTTGCCTCTAAGCCCAAGAATACAAAGAATACTGCTCCAGACATAGTATTCCATCTATACCTTGTGGCTAATTGCCACTGATAGACCCCTGCTCCATATGTTTATCCAGTCCCCTCTTGAAGCTGTTTATGCTTGTAGCTGCCACCACTTCCTGCAGCAATGAATTCCATGTGTTAATTACTCTTTGGGTAAAAGGACTTCTTTTTATCTGTTCTAAGCCTGCTGTTCATTACTTTCATTGAGTGCCCATGAATTCTTGTACTGTGAGAAAGGGATGAAAGTACTTCTTTCTCTGCCTTCTCTATCCCATGTATAATTTTGTAAATCTCTGTACAAAGTCGGTGTTTCTCCAAGCTAAAAAGCCCTAACCTCTTTAACATTAAGTCCAGGAATGAAGGCATACCAAGTTGGCTGATGAGTTTAGAAACAATCCATGATAGGAAAATGTTTTCCTCAGCCTCATAGTTAAACATCAGGGGTCCGTTGGAGCAGGAGTGCACAGGAGTGCAGCTTCGGGAGTGAGGAGCCCAGAGGGCGGGCACATGACCAAGCCCCGCCCCCTCCTCGGCTTCCCCGAGCAGTGCAGAGGCGCAGTGCCCCAGGGAAAGCCCTGCTAGGGTCTTTATTATTTTTAATGTTTTGTTTTAATATTGATAATTTTATCATTGTTCCTTTTATGACTGTGTGCTGCTTTTCCAGAGACTTGCTCAAGGTGGCATATAAATTTTCTAAGTATACCATTTTTTATCTGGGCACATGGCACATAAGTACTGGAGAAATTTCACCAACCCTTCAGCAGCTTCCACCCCATCAGTTTGGTGCAGTGGTCAGGAGTTGGACTCTAATCTGGGAGAACCAGGTTTGATTCCCCACTCCTCCACATGCAGCTGCTCGTGTGACCTTGGGCCAGTCACAAGTTCTCTCAGAGCTGTTTTCTCATGAGCAGTTCTCAAAAGACCTCTCTCAGCCCCACGTACCTCACAGGTGTCTTGTTGTGGGGAGGGGAAGGGAAAGGGATGGGTGGTGCACATGTCCTGGGTATCTCAAGTCTACTTGAAACCTGATGGTTTCAAGGGAGCAGGAAGAGAATGAGGGTGTGTTCTTTACGCTTATTTTTATTGCGCAAAGTATTGGATGGGGAAGGGAATGGAGGAAGAGCAGGTCAGTTTCACTCCCTGTGGAGTGGAGCCTGAGGGGTGGGTGTTGCCTTCTGACACACTTCCGGTATGTTAGGGGGTGTGGCATATGCAAATGAGTTATGCAAATGAGTTATGCTAATGAGCTCCTGCACCTCTTTTTTTATGAAATGACCCCTGGCAGCCATGGAGAACTTTCTTTAAAAATCGTTGCTGAAACAAACAGTACCAGTGTCTGTTTGCTCTGCTCTGCCTTCCCTGGGCCTCTAGTGGATGAACTGCACTAAAAGTATAGCAAACAAACCCTGAAATGATGGTTCTAGCTTCACTGGGCTCTCAAGCTGACTTGGAGCCTGGGAATTTTGTACCCCCCTGTCAGCAGCCCTGAGCTCTGATTGGATTTCCCCAGTGTTTTTAAAAGCCAGTCAGGGTCTCAATTTGGATTGGGGCTTAGGTAATGGGAGAGAAGGGATTTAATCACTCTCCCGCAAATTTGTCAATATAAACTGACACTCACCCCAAGTGGAACTGAAAATGGATAGACATTGTTAGGAAATCCTGTATCCTTTGTTGGTGTTAACAACACTGAGAGGAGGGTTTGTTTGTTTAAAATATTTATATGACTGTCTTTTTCCTGACCAGCTCAGGACCCAAGGAAGGTATGGTTGCGAGCCTGCAGCTGAAAAACAATCCAACATTAAACCTATAAATATAAAATACATTAATCATGGTAGTCTAAAAACTCTGAATACCCTGCTTGATCTCCCCCTCCATGTAGTCACTGATACGCAGCTTCATTTATTCATATATCAAACAGTCTCTCTTTTTTTTGCCATCAAGTCACAGCTGATTTATGGCCACCTTACAGGGTTTCCAAGACAAGATATATTCAGAGGTGGTTTGTCATTGCCTGCCCCTCCCCATCTGTGACCCGGTTATCCCTTGGCGTTTTCCCTTCCAAATCCTGACCGGGGCTGATGCTGCTAAGCTTCCAGGACCTGATGAGATTGGGATAGCCTGGACTATCCAGGTCAGGGTATCAAACAGCATAGAGAAGCACATACTTTCAGGTTGGGCATGTATATCCTTTGAGAATTATCATAGAGAAACCAATGAATTTGAAAGGAATTTGAAAGGAATTTAAAAAATACCTAGAGACAGTGACACAAATATTCTGTAGCTACAGAATCATTAAAAGCAAAAAGATCTCAGCTTCATCTCCCTAGCAACTGAAAAAATTACATGAGATTAAGACTGATATCCAGTGTCCATTTATCTCCATAAACTGGTATTCATATGTGAGTAAAACATTTACTTATTTATACCTTGCTTTCCTCCCCAATGGGGACTGAAGAGAACATTATTCTGTCAGAATCTGCAGATTCTAACAAGGATTTTTGGGATCTCATGCTATATATTGTAACCTGACTTGGCTATGCTGTGCAAACCTGTTCCTGTACCACCTATATAATCATGCCTATTGCTATTTAGTTTGACAATTGTGAATGTATCTTCTGTGACCCCAGGGTTATGGCTCTGATCAGGCCTGGTCTATGTATCTGTTTGCCCAGGAGAATGACAACTTCAAAGCATGAGAACAATGGGCCTCTCACACTCGTGCCTCCGCATTCCATTCATCCCGGCTGGGAAGACAGGGGAGGACAGGGACCATTTCTTATCAACGTGCGAAAGCCTTGGGGAAAGCATTTGTTATGTGAATATGGTTACATCTGAGGGGTCTGGTTTGGGAAGGGAAATTTACTGCTTCACACCTCACTTTCTTTCCTGTGGGAAGAAAACGGCCAGAGAACCTTTTGCCCGTGGTTTTTCCCCCCTTGTTGATTGGTTACCTATGGGCAATTCAAATTGTGCTGGAGGGTATATTAGACCTGCTTCTATTGTATGCGTTATCTCTGACAATAATCCAAGGACCTGTACCAATGTAGAAATTGGAAATAAAGAACTGTGTTTCATCAACAAAGATCTGATCCTTGACTACTTTGAGCAGAAGCCTCACAGATTGTCAGAGATCTGTGACTGGGACTTGGCCGTTCCTGACCATGTTGGAAGACGGCACTCTTCCCATCCCTACAACTGAAGATCAACCGGTGACCCCGGCGGACCAGGGTGCCGGTGGTGGAGGAGGCAGCGGGGAGCCCGAAGTGCCAGTGACTACGGCTCAGGGGGCTTACTACATCCCACGACCACCTCCTCATCAGAGCGTGACCCCGAGGTACTCATGGAGCAATTTCGATCGTGGGACCGTCGACTCGTGGGTGCACGATCGGAAGGGGGCACGGGTGTCGATCCAGGGAGACCGCACCGAGCACGGGAAGCCAAGCTTTCTGGGAGACGAGCGAGAGATGATCTACGGAGGAGACTGGCGTCCCCCGCCTTTGGAAGAGGAGAGAGGCGCACCTTACAGGCCCGATCTCTACGGGGAAGACCAGACCCAAGCCCTGGATCGTATGATGGGAGATTTACGGCTGCAACTCACCACAGAATTGCGCGAGCTAGCCCTCGATCTGCAGTACCAGTTCCGAGACGCCCTGACGGCTATGCAAGCAGCTCGCCCAGCCCCGGGAGGGGTCAGACCCCCAGGAGGGGGAGTCCCGCAGCCACCGGTTCCCCCCGGAGGAGTTCCCGTGGGAGTTGTCCCGCCGCAAGTGCCACAGCAGGTCCCGCGGCCCGTTCCCCGCCCGGTTCCCGCACCCGTACTGGCACCGGCCCAAGTGCTGGCAGGGCCGATGGTCCGCCAGGCCCCCGCCGATCCGCTGATGGCTACTTTCGATGGGGGCCCCGAGAAGCTGCGGTTCTTCCTCATAGAGATCGAGCGGTTTCTAGACACCTGGGAACATCTCTACCCCACCGAGAGGGACCGGATTGGCTACATCAGGTCCAAGCTGAGGGACACCACCAGCGACTGGTATGTGAGCCTGCACAACGCCCCCGGGCCTGAGTTACGCTCCGTGCATAACTTCATGTGGGCCCTCAGGCACCACTACGAGGACCCCTTGGGAGAAGAGAAGGCTCGGAATCAGTTACGGAAGCTGACCCAGGGGCGGTCCTCAGTGAGGGAGTACATCGACAAGTTCCAGCACATAGCGGCCAAGATTCGTGGCTGGACCCAAGATCTTTTCATCGAAAAGTACAGGGAAGGTCTTAACCCCGAGGTGTACGAAACGGTGCTGCGTGGGGGAAGACCGGGCTCGCTAGCCACCTGGATGAGAGCGGCCGCGGATATGGAAGAACACTTCACCCTCATCAAGATGGGAACTTCAGCGACCGCCCAAGCAAAAGCCGCCCAGAAGGTGAAGCCCAAGCCGAACCTCCAGGAGATCCGGGACACCCGCTTCAAGCAGGGGCTCTGCATGAGGTGCGGGGAGAGCGGTCACTTCACCTCGGCGTGCCCCTGCGGGGGGGAAAGTCCCCAAGACCTCCACCCTGGTAGCCAGGAGCACCCCCAGTAAAGGGAAGACCTCGTTCAAGCCCCGGGCACTACAGCTGGAAGGGGCCGCGAGCGAGCAAGGGGAGCTGGAGCTGACAGAAGCACAGATGTCGGGAAACTCCAACGGCCTGCAGTGAGTGGTGCAGAACTGCAGGTCCCCATCCATGACGCGCCATCCCCGGTGAGCATCCCTGGCCCCTTACTGTATATGGTAGTGACTGTGATAGCACCCGGGACAGGGACCCACGTCCGGGTCCGGGCCCTAATTGACTCAGGGTGTGCCTGGGACTTGATTAGCCCTTTAGTAGTGGACAGGTTAGGGCCCAAAGTCACCCCATTGGGGGAGCCACTTACGTTTACCCAAATGAACGGATCGGAAATGAAAGAGGCATGTGTGGCAGAGACTGAAAGGCTGATAGTGGGGACGGGGGAACACTGGGAGAGGAGAGCTTTCGTCATCACCCCCAAGACCCAGTTCCCCATGGTGTTGGGGAGTCCCTGGTTGAGCTCCCATGACCCCTACATCAAATGGAGTGAAGGGAAAATCTCCTGGGTGGACGAGAAGTGTCAAAACCATAAGTGGGACTTGGGGTGGGGATCGGGACCCCCGGCACCTCTCCAAGCAGCAGCGCTCACTCTGGTACCTTCCGCCATTCCCAGGGAATATCGAGACTTAATGGGGGTGTTCAGTGAAACCGAGGCAGATGAACTACCCCCCCACAGACTGTCGGACTGTGCCATAGAGCTGATCCCGGGAGAAAAGTTGCCAAAGGGAAAACTCTATTCCATGAGCCCTTCGGAGCGGGAGGAGCTAAGGAAATTCCTAGACAAGAACTTGGAGCGAGGTTTCATCCGCCCTGCTAAGTCCCCATTCGCTGCCCCTGTTCTGTTCAGGAAAAAGAAAGACGGGGGGCTGAGGCTATGCATGGACTACAGGGGATTAAATGCAGTATCAGCCTCCAATGCCTACCCCCTTCCCCTTATTAAGGACCTGTTAACAGAAGCAGCCAAAGGGAAGGTGTTCACTAAGTTGGATCTTCGAGATGCATACTTCCGGGTGCGCATCAGGGAGGGGGACGAATTTAAGACTGCTTTTAACACACCATTGGGTCAATTCGAATACCTGGTGATGCCGTTCGGATTAAGTGGCGTGCCAGGGGTCTTTATGAGCTTAATAAATGAAGTGCTACACAAGCATTTATTTAAGGGGGTGTTATGTTACTTAGATGATATCTTGATTTACTCTGCTGATAAGAAAGAGCATGTAAAATTGGTCCGGGAAGTGCTGTCAACTCTGTTAAAAAACCAGTTGTATGCTAAGCTGTCGAAATGTGAATTCCATAGGGATTCAGTGGATTTTTTGGGGTATCGCATTTCCCAGAAAGGGCTAGAAATGGATCCTGCCAAGGTAGAGGCAGTAGTGCAATGGGAAGCCCCTCGAACAAGAAAACAGCTTCAGAGTCTATTAGGATTTTGTAATTTCTATCGTACCTTCCTGAAAGACTTCGCCACGGTCACTCTCCCGCTCACGGAACTCCTTAAGACCAAGGGGAGGGGCCCAGAAGCAGGGAAGCCCGGGGAGAGAATAGCCTGGTCTGAGGATTGCCAAAAGGCGTTTGAAACCCTCAAGACCCTATTTACTTCGGAACCTATCCTGGCCCACCCAGATGAAACCAAGGAGTTTGTGGTGCATGTAGACGCGTCTGATGTGGCCATGGGGGGAGCCATCCTACAGAAGGGACCGGATGATAAGCTGCACCCTCTGGTTTATATATCAAAAAAGTTTAATGAGACAGAGAGGAATTGGTCAGTGTGGGACAAAGAGGCAGCAGCCATACGACTGGCCCTCACCACCTGGCGGCATTGGCTAGAAGGAGCGCAGACCCCTTTTGAAATCTGGACTGATCACAAAAATCTGGAAGCCTTGCGCACCCAGAGGTCCCTGAATGCGAAACAGCTCCGATGGGCCGATTTTTTCTCGAAATTCAATTTCGTGCTTAAGCACTTTCCTGGGAAAGCCAATTCATTAGCAGACGCGCTATTCAGATTACCCCAGCACGAGAGTCAAAAGGAAGAAGTGTTCGACTCCATGTTCTCCCCCCAACAGTTGGGAGGAGCTGTTACTACCCAAAGCCAGAGAAAGCAGGCAGCAGTAGAGTAGTGGGGGGATAAATGGGGGGGGGACTACTCCCCGGAAGAGACCGAAGAATTGGGAAACATAGAGGACTGTTCCCTCTGGGAAAACAAGTGCTGGTACCATGGGGACAAAATCGTGGTACCTCGAGCCAGACGAAAGGACATACTGCTAACTTGTCATTCATCAAAACTGGCAGGGCACTTTGGGTTCTTAAAAACACTTAATTTAGTGCAACAGCAATTCTGGTGGCCACGCATGCGCAAGGATGTCTCGGACTTTGTTACTGCCTGCCAAACCTGTTTGATGTGCAAAAAGAGGGGAGGGAAAGTCCCAGGACTGTTGCATCCGTTGCCCACCCCCTCTCGCCCATGGGAAGCGATAGCTATGGACTTCATCACCAACCTGCCACCCTCAAAGGGAAAAACCGTTATTTGGGTGGTGGTAGACATGTTCTTGAAACAAGCCCATTTTACCCCGTTTAAACAGCTACCCACCGCTAAGGGGCTGGCTAAGGCTTTTTTCAACCATGTGATAAAGTTACATGCTTTTCCCAGACGTGTGGTATCCGATTGGGGCAGTCAGTTCGTTGCCAACTTCTGGCGGGAGCTTTTGAAGCTGATGGACATTGAACCAGCCTTAAGCTCGGGTTACCACCCAGAGACCGATGGCCAATCCGAACGAACTAATCAAATCCTGGAACAATTCCTGAGGTGTTACACTAACTACCATCAGGACAATTGGGTGGAACTACTGCCGTTTGCGGAGTATAGTTATAACAATGCTATTCATTCGTCTACGGGTGTATCCCCGTTCATGGCGGTGGGAGGCTTCGAAGGGAAACCCCTACCCACCATAGAGGAAACGCCAAATACCCCCCCCCACGGACTTTAAATGTTGGTGGACAACCTTACAAGACTCATGGCCACTGATTGCTAAGACACTGGACAAAGCTAAAGAGGATTACAAGAAGTATGCAGACCATAGCAGAGCAGAGGTCTGGGACTTACAGCCAGGGGATTCAGTCTACTTGTCCACCAAAAATATACATGGATTGCAACCCAGCAGGAAACTGGGGTGGAAATATGTCGGCCCCTACAAAGTGTTGCGCAAGATTTCTGATGTGTCTTTTGAACTAGAATTGCCCAAGTCACTGAGTTCTGTGCATCCTGTTTTTCATTTCAGCTTGCTGAAGAAGAATCCTGGGCCGAATGCATGGCATCCAGTTCCTCCGACTCCTCCTCCACTGATGAAGGAGGGGGCATCCCATTTTGAAATTTCTGAAATCCTTGATTCAAAAATGCGTAGGGGCCGCTTGCTATATCTAGTCAAGTGGGTAGATTTTGGCCCAGAACTGAATGAATGGGTTCATTCTGAAAATGTGCATGCTCCTAAGTTAGTTAAAGCTTTCCATAATAAATTTCCAGATAAGCCAGGCTATATATTGTAACCTGACTTGGCTATGCTGTGCAAACCTGTTCCTGTACCACCTATGTAATCATGCCTATTGCTATTTAGTTTGACAATTGTGAATGTATCTTCTGTGACCCCAGGGTTATGGCTCTGATCAGGCCTGGTCTATGTATCTGTTTGCCCCGGGAGAATGACAACTTCAAAGCATGAGAACAATGGACCTCTCACACTCCTGCCTCCGCATTCCATTCATCCCGGCTGGGAAGACAGGGGAGGACAGGGACCATTTCTCATCAATGTGCGAAAGCCTTGGGGAAAGCATTTGTTATGTGAATATGGTTACATCTGAGGGGTCTGGTTTGGGAAGGGAAATTTACTGCTTCACACCTCACTTTCCTGTGGAAAGCAAACGGCCAGAGAACCTTTTGCCCGTGGTTTTCCCCCCCTTGTTGATTGGTTACCTATGGGCAATTCAAATTGTGCTGGAGGGTATATTAGACCTGCTTCTATTGTATGCGTTATCTCTGACAATAATCCGAGGACCTGTACCAATGTAGAAATTGGAAATAAAGAACTGTGTTTCATCAACAAAGATCTGATCCTTGACAACTTTGAGCAGAAGCCTCACATATTCTCCTTCATACATTTTGTATTAATAACAGCCCTGTGGGGTAAACTAGGTCACCTAGTGAGCTACCAGGGCAGAGAGTGAGGTTTTGAGCTGGGTCTCCCAGATCCTTGCCCTGTACTCTTAACCACTATACCACACTGATGATGCACATCAGTTACTTCATGACATGGGGAATCAGGCAAGTGAATGGCCATCCCCATGGCCACTAGGACATAAACAGGGTCCAGGAAGATGGTGATGGGGGTACACAATTGCACTTCTCATCATTAGATAGTGTACTGCATTCCACAGTCAGTAATCAGAATCAGGGCCATGGTATGGTCTAAAACTGTACAGTGCACCAACCTTGTTGAAACTACTAACCTTGCTAGGTCTGGTCACTGCTTGGATGGGAAATCTCATAGGAACCCTAAGAACTAACTTGAATTCCATGGTGGGAGAAAGGCTGCATATAAATGCAGGAAAACAGTAATTTGCCTTTTTAATACTCTTTGCATAGTGGAGTTAAGCACAAAGACTCAGCTCAGCAAGAGGAGATCCAATCCAGAATTGCCAATGTCTCATCTAAACTGGCTTGATCAAAGGGAAATGTTTCTGCAAGTGCCATTTCTATGACTGGCCTTTTCAAAGGCATAATATCACCTCATTAGGCATACCTATTTGATGAGTTTTTTAAGTTAGAGAACAAAAATGAAATGTAGGAACAATGTGGCCACATTTTCATGTCTGCCTCATTCAGATTCATTTTCTCCCGCCCCCCTTTTTCAACCACTAACCTGAAGCAAATTTGCTATGGCACTAGTGTCTGTTTTCTCCCAGTCACTGTTTCTGTTAATTCTCCTGTTCTTGTTTATATATAACGGGGTTCAGGGATAAAAGATCACACTTTATCAAGGTTGCCCTCTTGTTGAATCCTTTGCACACATAAAACAGGAGTACATAATTCTGAAACTATAAAGGGTTTCTTACTGGTAGTCAACTCTGTTGTGGGTCGCCCCCCCCCCCCCCCCCCAAGGTGGCAAGGTTTTGGCATTAATACTAAGCATTGTCAGCCTGAAGGATGAGACCCTTTTGAGCCCTCTTTTCAAATCCTTAAATTTGGATACCAGCAAGGAAGACCCTGATGCAAGTCCTCTTTCAGATTTCTCCCTGAATTGCAGTGGTTGACAGAGGAAAGGATAAAAACTTGGGGCTCTTCAGATGTGATAAAGTGATAACTAAGAACATGAGAAAGGTCTGTGAGTTTACATGCTGTAAGTTGGCTTGCTTTTCTCCCTTTCCCAAAATACTGCAACTCATTATAGCTGCCAGGGATGGACTGGCCACTGTAGTCACTGCAGGACTTCCTAGTGGGCCAATGGCCTGCCCGTCCCTCACGTAGGCCAGTCCAACTCAGGGCAGAAGGACCATGAGCTGTACCTGGCCTGAAGAAGCCAGCTCTTAGCCCATGTCAGCTGTACTGTCTGGGGAAAGCAGATCCTGGCACAGGGAAACCAGACATAGCATGTAGATGGCTGTACTCAGGCCCAGCAGAACTACAGAAGTGTCCAGCCAAGCAGTGTGAAGCATGGGGTTCACTGGTTCTTTTCCCCTCCTTCCCTCCCTCCTTTGTGGGGAGCACAGCCCTTGCCCAGAGCCATTTTTTCCTCCCAGTCTGGTTGCTCAATGAAATTGATGAACTGAGGAGACAGAAAAGAATGTACTTCTGGACAGCACCCACAATTAATTTGTGGAATTTACCATCATGAACTGTGGTGATAGCCCCTAGTCCAGGGGTGTCAAATGTGTGTCAGAGTCCCACAGCAGTCAGTCTCAACAACGGTCCTTAACCAGGAAACAGTTTATTGAGATCAGGAAAGGCAGGTCCATCTGTGCACACACTTTGTGTCAGGAATGAGTCTCCAGGCGGGAGTTGGGAAGTTATACAGAATTCAAAGGACACCTCGGAGTGGAAGAGAGCCAATCATAGAAAGCAAACAAGTGCACCTAAACTAACACATACAAGTTCCCAGGGGAAGAGGAGCAACCAGACACCAAGGTCAGACCCAGGCATAAAGATAAGACACAGTACAAGAAGCAGAAGTTAAAATACCTGAAGACATCTGTTTTCAATACAGGCTTCACCCAGCCTCCAGCACCCAGCTCCCACTCACAATGGCAGTGTAGCTGACAATGTGTGACCCACAGGCTGCATCCGGCCTACGCAGGACTCAGAACAGGACCCCAAACAACTTCCTTCTTCTGCTTCCTTTTCCAGGGCTGCCACTGCAGCTGCACCCTAGCTAGCTTTTTGCCCAGCTCCCTCAGTGGCTCTTTGCTTCCTGCTTCTTGCCTCCCCTCCCCCCGCTCTCTCTCTCTGTTTCTCTCTCTCACACACACAAACACACACTCAGAGATAGAGCTTTGTGGCTGCTTTATGCTGGAGAGATATAAAAACTGGCCTCCCTTCCTCCCTCACTCTGGCCGCAGTCACACTGCCCTTTAAATCAGGGAGGGCTCCCAGATTTAAAGGAACCGTGCTTTTTTGCGGCTGGCGGAGGAGGAGGCAGGCAGCAGCGGCGGCGGCAGAAGAGGTGTGTGGTGGTGGCATGCGGCGGGTGGTGGCGACATGTGGTGGAGGAGGAGGCAGGCAGCAGTGATGGCAGAGGAGTGTCAGATTCTCTGCCATGAATTACTGTCTGCCATGAATTACTGTCTGCCATGAATTTACTGTCTGTCATAAATACTGTGGTTCTTTCTTTAGCTGGGAGGGTGGCTTGCTACTTACTCCCACATCACACAGTCCTCTTGCTATCTACCCTCGCCTCCTCCTCCTCTCGGGACGGCTCCTCCTCTCGGGACGGCTAATCTTGCTTAGTAACCTTGAAGACTTCTGAAACTGATTTAGGCCAGGTGCCTGGCCTGTGAAATGCAACCAGAGTTCACAAAGGGGCCATGGGGGGGGGGTGTAGTGCTTCCGCGCCTTTTTTCTGTGAGAACCAAACGGTTAGGGGTTTCGTGCTTATTTTAATTTGCTCTGATTGGTGCTTCACCTGCTCTTACCTTTTGAATATTGTATATGAATCCCTGCTGCTTGTAGCCTGGTATCACTGACAAACAACGTGTTCCTGATTGATCATTAAGAAATAAAAGGACTTTTGCTTTCATCAAGTTCTGGCTTATTTGGTCGATTCAGAAGCCTCACAGATTGTCAGTGATCCCCATTTACGGGAGTTCCATACCTGACCATGTCGGATGATGGGACTCTTCCTGTTTCCACTCAGGATGCCCCGGTCACGACATCTCCCAGCGAACCGTGTGAGCCGTGCGTGCCGGGGACGACTGGCCAGGACTTATTCGCCCTTCCACGTCCAGGTGGGGCAGGTGGGGGTTGGCCACCTTCGCCACGGTACTTGTGGTCGGCTTTTGGGACTGGCACCTCTGAGTCGTGGATCCATGACTAGAAAGGGGCCTGAGTATGGTTCAGTGAGGACCATTCTGAGATCGGCCGTTTAAGCCTGCAGGACAAGGATCGTTTCATGCCTCGTCGGCCAGACCATTGGCGGTTGAGCCTCCTGGAAGAGGAGTGACTCCTGCCCCGGTGCCCAGAACAGGGCTCAGACAACGTTTGGCAACAAATGGATCAGCGGTTCGGTGAGATGCACGACCAGTTAGCAGTGGAGCTGAGAGAAGCAGTGCTGGAGATGCAATAGGCGTTGGTGGGTGCAGTGGGGCCAGGAGTCGCCCAAGCGCAGGGGGCTGGGGGAGCCGGGGTGCAACCCCCTGGACAATTACCCAGTGGGGGGGTGGCCCCTGTGCTGCCCGTGCCGGCAGGTGTTCCCCCCCAGGGGGAGTACCGGTGCCTGGACCAGCATTACCCCACCCCGTGGATCGACTGCCCCATCAGCACCCCAATGACCCATTAACCACTACATTTGACGGTGACCCCGAAAAGCTCCAGTTCTTCCTGATCGAGATCGAAAGGTTCCTGGACTCCTGGGGTCATCTCTACCCTTCTGAGCGTGAAAGAGTGGGGTACATCGGATCGAAGCTGAGAGACACAGCCAGCAACTGGTATGTAAGTCTGCATAACCCTCCCAGTCCCGAATTATGAACTGTAAACAATTTCATGTGGGCCCTCAGGCAGCACTACGAAGACCCGTTAGGTGAGAAGAAGGCTCTACGCAAACTGGTTCAGGGTCGCTCCTCCATGAGGGAGTATACTGCCCAATTCCATAGACTAGCTGCTAAGGTGCAGGGCTGGTCGCAAGACCTGTTCATCGAGAAATACCGGGAGGGGTTGAATTCGGAGATCTACGAGACCATCCTCCAAAATGATCGACCGGGATCCTTGGCGGCATGGATGCGGGCAGTGGCAGATGTGGAGGAGCGCTTCACCCTGATCAAATTGGGGACCTCTACACCCCATACGGCCAAAACTGCCCCGAAGTCAAAATTTAAGACAGCCTTACAAGAATTGCGAGATTCCCGTTTCAAACAAGGACTGTGTATGAAATGTGGTGAGAGTGGCCATTTCGCCTCAGCGTGTCCTCGGGGAGGACCCAAGATGCCTAAAACCTTGACTCCTCTGACTGGAGGACCCTCCAGATTGAGCAAGTTTTTGTTTAAACCCCGGGCATTACAGCTGGAAGGGGCAGTGGATGAGTCTACTTCACAAGAGGCATTGGAGCTGGTTGCTGCACAGCCAGCGGGAAACTTCAAAGACCTGCAGTAAAAGGTGCAGAGCTGCAGGTCTCTCCTCCTGATGTGCCACCAATGGTGAGCATCCCTGGCCCATTACTTTATATGGTTGTGACTGTTATAGTTCCCAGCACAGAGCCTCACGTCCGGGTGTGTGCTCTTATCTACTCTGGGTGTGCATGGGATTTAATCAGCCCTTTAGTAGTAGAGGGACTGGGACCCAGGGTGAACTCACTTGGGGAACCCCTACGATTCACCCAGATGGACAGTTCAGAAATGAAAGAGGCGTGTGTAGCAGAGACCAAACTGTTGGTTGTAGGAATGGGAGACCACTGGGAGAAGAGGGCTTTTGTAATCACCCCCAATACCCAGTTCCCCATGGTATTGGGAAGCCCCTGGCTGAGTGCACATGATCAAATGGAGTGAGGGAAAGATCTCCTGGATTGACCTGAAATGTGTTCAGCACAAATGGGACCCTGCTTGGGGAGCAGGGCCCCCATCTTTCCCTGTAGCAGCTGCAGTGTCCCAGGCGCGGTGTAAGATCCCAGCAGAGTATCGGGATTTGGCGGATGTGTTTAGCGAGATGGAAGCAGATGAACTCCCCCCCCCATAGACTAACTGACTGTGCAATCGAGCTATTACTGGGGGAGTAGTTGCCAAAAGGGAAATTATACTCAATGAGCCCAGCAGAGCGGGAAAAGCTTTGTAAGTTCCTGGACAAGAATTTGGAGAGAGCTTTCATCCACCCAGCCAAGTCCCCGTTTGCCACCCCTGTTTTGTTCTGGAAAAAAAAAGACAGGGGTTTGAGACTATGTACAGACTATAGGGGTTTGAATGCTGTTTCTGCCTCAAATGCTTACCCCTTACCCTTGATCAAGGACTTGTTGGCGGAAGCTGCTAAGGGAAAGATTTTTTCTAAGTTGGACTTACGAGATGCATATTTTCGGGTGCGCATAAGGGAAGGGGATGAATATAAGACTGCCTTCAATACACCCCTTGGCCAATTTGAGTACCTCGTTATACCATTCGGATTGGCTGGCGCTCCTGGAGTTTTTATGAGTCTAATTAATGAGGTGCTCCATAAACATCTGTTCAAGGGGGTGATTTGTTACTTAGATGATATCTTGATTTATTCCCCGGATAAGCAGTCACACGTTAAGTTGGTGCGGGAGGTGCTGGCAACGCTAAGAGAACACCAGTTATATGCTAAGCTTTCCAAGTGTGAGTTTCATCGCACTGAAATTGACTTTTTGGGCTATCGGATCTCCCAGCAGGGGTTAGAAATGGACCCGGCTAAAGTAGAAGCGGTGGTGCAATGGGAGGCCCCCCGCACCCGAAAACAACTCCAAAGCCTATTGGGATTTTGTAACTTCTATAGAACGTTCCTGAAGGACTTTGCCACTATCACCCTACCCCTTACAGAACTTTTGAAAACTAAGGGAAAGGGGCCTGAGGCAAGGAAGCCTGGAGAACGATTGTGCTGGACTGAAGAGTGTCAGGGCGCTTTTGATGCATTAAAACGTCTGTTCACATCAGAGCCTATTTTAGCCCATCCAGATGAAACTAAGGAGTTTGTAATTCATGTTGATACCTCGGATGTGGCTATGGGGGGAGCGATCCTACAGAAGGGTGAAGACAATGTCTTACACCCACTGGCTTACATTTCAAAAAAGTTCAACGAGACTGAGAGACATTGGTCGGTGTGGGATAAGGAAGCTGCGGCTATCCGGTTAGCTCTTTCCACATGGCGGCATTGGCTAGAGGGTGCGCAAAAGCCGTTTGAGATTTGGACTGACCATAAAAACTTGGAAGCTTTGTGCACCCAGATGTCGTTAAACGCCAAGCAACTCCGGTGGGCTGATTTCTTTTCCAAATTTAATTTCGTGTTAAAGCACTTCCCAGGCAAAGTGAATTCCTTAGCAGACGCTTTGTCAAGATTGCCCCAGCACGAGTCCAAGAGAGATGAAGTGTTCGATTCCATGTTTTCCCACCAGCAGTTAGGCGGGGCAGTAACTACCTGTAGCCAAAGTAAGACCGCTACTACTCCCTCGCAGTGGATTACAAAATGTGCTCTAGAGTATTCGGAGGAGGATATTAAAGATTTTGAAAGTGACAATGATGCAGAGAAGCAGGCTGATGGCTGTTGGTATCATGGATCTAAATTAATTGTGCCCAGATCCCTCCGTAAGCATATTCTCCTGGCTTGCCACAAGTCCAAACTATCCGGCCATTTTGGATTTCTAAAAACTTTGAACTTAATCCAGAGACAGTTTTGGTGGCCCCACATGCGTAAAGATGTGTCTGACTATGTCACGTCATGCCAGGTGTGCTTAATGTGTAAGAGGCGGGGTGGGAAACCACCTGGACTTTTGCATCCCTTGCCTATGCCCTCTAGACCCTGGGAGGACATTTCTATGGATTTTATAACCAATCTACCACCCAGCAAAGGGAGAACAGTTATTTGGGTAGTCGTGGACTTATTTTCCAAACAGGCACACTTTGTTCCTTTTAAGAAATTGCCTACTGCTAAGAGTCTGGCAAAAGTTTTCTTTTCCTATGTGATCAGGCTCCATACTTTCCCTAAGCGAATAATCTCCGATAGGGGAAGCCAGTTCGTTGCCACCTTTTGGCGGGAGCTTCTCCAGGTGATGGACATAGAGCCTGCTTTAAGTTCTGGTTACCATCCAGAAACTGATGGCCAATCCGAACAAATTAATCAAATTCTGGAACAATTTCTTCATTGCTACACTAATTATCATCAGGATAATTGGGTGGAGCTCCTCCCTTTTGCAGAATACAGCTACAATAATGCAGTGCACTCGTCTACTGGTGTTTCTCCTTTTATGGCTGCAGGGGGGGTTGAGGGGAACCCTCTTCCTTCATTGCCCTCACCTGGGGGGGTCCCACCGTCTGAGTTCTCCCAATGGTGGTCCTCCCTGCAAGCTTCTTGGCCCCTTATTGCTAAAACTCTGAAGCGGGCTAAATCGGACTATAAAAAATATGCGGATTGGGGCCGTGTTGAGGGATGGGATTTACAGCCTGGTGACTCTGTGTATCTGTCTACAAAAAACATTAATGGATTACAGCCCAGCAGGAAATTGGGATGGAAATATGTTGGCCCCTATAAAGTACTGCGAAAATTATCCTCTGTGTTGTTTGAACTTGAACTGCCCAAATCATTGAGTTCTGTGCATCCTGTTTTTCATTACAGCTTGTTGAAGAAGAATCCTGGGCTGAACGCATGGAGACCCGATCCTCCTACTCCTCCTCCTCTGATGAAGGAGGGGGAACCGCATTTTGAAATTTCAGATGTCTTGGACTCTAAAATGAAATGGAGGCGATTGTATTATCTGGTAAAGTGGGTGGATTTTGGACCAGAGCAAAATGAGTGGGTTGCAGCTGAACATGTCCATGCTCCTAAATTGCTTCATGCATTCCATAAAAGTTTTCCTGATAAACCCGGAGGGAGGTGATTTTGGGGAGGGCAAGATGTCAGATTCTCTGCCATGAATTACTGTCTGCCATGAATTACTGTCTGCCATGAATTTACTGTCTGTCATGAATACTGTGGTTCTTTCTTTAGCCGGGAGGGTGGCTTGCTACTTACTCCCACGTCACACAGTCCTCTCGCTATCTACCCTCGCCTCCTCCTCCTCTCGGGATGGCTCCTCCTCTCGGGACAGCTAATCTTGCTTAGTAACCTTGAAGACTTCTGAAACTGATTTAGGCCAGGTGCCTGGCCTGTGAAATGCAACCAGAGTTCACAAAGGGGCCGTGGGGAGGGGTGTAGTGCTTCCGCGCCTTTTTTCTGTGAGAACCAAACGGTTAGGGGTTTCGCGCTTATTTTAATTTGCTCTGATTGGTGCTTCACCTGCTCTTACCTTTTGAATACTGTATATGAATCCCTGCTGCTTGTAGTCTGGTATCACTGACAAACAACGTGTTCCTGATTGATCATTAAGAAATAAAAGGACTTTTGCTTTTATCAAGGCCTGGCTTATTTGGTCGATTCAGAAGCCTCACAAGGAGGTGAGCAGCGGAGGAGGCGGTGACTGGCAGTGGCTGGGGAAGGCACCCTTCCCCGAGCCCCGCCAGCTGCCTGGTAAGTTAGGTTTTTTTTCCCCCTTTTGCACTTGGGCGCTTGAGTGCCCAAGCGCCCAAGTGCAAAAGGGGGGGGGGGAATGGTGGAGGGACAATCTGGACAGCCCTCTCTCGCAATGATTGCGAGAGAGGGCTGTCCAGATAGGCTTAATTGTGGGTTCCTTGTGCGACCACCGGGAAAATAGTTGATTTTCCCAGGGAGAATGGGAGGAAAACACGGGAGGAACCCGCAATTAAGCCCACTTTGGTGTGGGACTAGCCACGGCCAGTATGATTGGTCCCTTTAAATGAGGGAGGAAACAGCACTTCCTCCTGCATTAAAGGGCTGTGTGACTGCGGCCTCTGTCTCTTTCTCTCTCTCACTTTCTCAGCTGAATCAGCTTTTTGGCCAGCTCCCTCGGTGGCTCTTTGCTTCCTACTTCTTGCCTCCCCTCCCCCCGCTCTCTCTCTCTGTTTCTCTCTCACACACACACAACACACACAGAGAGACAGAGAGAGCTTTGTGGCTGCTTCATGCTGGAGAGATACAAAAACAAGCTTCTCTCTCTCTCTCTGTCTCTCTCTCTCTGTCTCTCTGTCTCTCTCTCTCACACACACGCACACTTCTGTTTCCTTCTCTGGGACTGCTGCTTCTCTTTTTGGGGGGAGGAGAAAAGAGAGAGAGAAAAAACAAAATTGGAGTCCCATGGCAGCGTTAAGACCAACAACCTTTTATTCCAGTGTAGGCTTTGGTCCTTATATCTCGAAGAGTGGAGTGATTTCAGATGCCAAATGATAATAGCACACATTGGTAATGAGACAGGAAAATTAGGTCTCAGTTCAGTCCAGGAGGATGCATTGTCTTCAGTTTCATTATGAATTGCAATTCAGCAGTCTCTCTTTCTAATCTCTCTTTGAAATTCCTTTGTAAGAGCACTGCTTCTCTTAGGTCAGCAACTGAATGTTGTGGTTTCTAATGTCAGACTTATGTCCTTTTAATCTTTGCATCCTCCTGGACGGAATCCTCCTGGATGGAACTGAGACCTAGATTTCCTGTTTTATTGCCAACACTGGTATCTCCACACTTGCTACACTCTGCATACCTACTCCAATCAAGCCTGCTATTGTCATTCACCTCTTATTGCCATTCAACATCTGAAATCATGTTTATAACGTTTATTTTTTTTGTAAGCCGCCCTGAGCCTGTTCACGGGGAGGGCGGGGTATAAATAAATAAAATAAATAAATAAATAAAATAAATCTCTCTCTGGTACCTTGTGTTACATTTTATAGCATGCATGGCCCAGCCCAACAAAGTGACATTTATGTCAGATACGGCCCTCGTAACAAATGAGTTTTCCACCTCTGTCCTAGTCTTTAAAAGGCGATTGGAAAAACTCGGGGAGAGTTACCAGTGGTTATTAGCCACAATGGCTAAATGGAACGTCCACATTTTAAAACAGTGGGCTTCTGAATACCAGTTGCTTGGGAGTTTTAACAGGGTGGCTCTGACCTTCATACCCTACTTGTGGACTTCCTGAATGCATCTGGCTGCTGCTATTTAGTTTTATTTATTGATGGCATTGCTAGCTTGCTGTTCTGCCTACCAGGCTCCCTGTGGGAAACAAGATGCTGAGGTAGATGGACCGTTGCTTTGGTCCAGCTGGAAGCTTCTGATGCTCAAGGCATTATGAATTGTCTAGAGCTGCTGTTTGGATCCTAGTCACTGTTCATCCCCTTGAAGACAGATAGGCTATTGTGGCCATTTACTTCACTGCAATACTAATAATAGTAATTTTTTAAGGACCAAAAGAAGAACAGAAATATCTCCAAAAGTTTTTTTTTTTAGTAGAATGATATAAAACTCCTTGAAACCGATAAATCCTCTAAGGCAGCAGAGAGCTTTCTCCATTTTTCACGTAGTACCAGTAATGTCTGGCAAGTCATTCTTGCCTTAAATAAATCTCGCTTTTGGCAGTCAAGGTTATTTATTGCACAGGAGGTTTTTTTAGTGTTGCAAAGCTGGCAATCACTTAGAAACAATTCTCTGAGCACTTTGAGCTTCTGTGTACCATAACTTCTCATTTTCCTTGATCTCGGCATGCCGAGATAGATTCCCAGAATACAGGGAATCATCAGGTTTCTGTCGAGCTCAATGGAACTTTTGATTGTTCTAACCTAATTTAATTTTGTTTTGACAGTCTGGACCTTAGTCTCTCTAGCAGGAACTGTGTGAAACATTCTGTGCACAGATGGTGAGCAGATTTCCCGTCTTGCATTATGAAAAATACTGGAGTCGGGAGACCAGTGGAAGGGATTTCATAGCAAGCTCTTTATTAGGTGGTCAGATGAGGCATGACAACCTGGGCTTGAGGGCCCTCTTTTATTCCAGTCGAAGCCACACCTCCGACCTCGCCCAAATGTCCTGATAGGACCTTACAATTCAGGTTACATATCATAGGTCCCCTTGAGGATCCTAGGTACTAGATTGATGACAAGTTACAATCCGGACGGCTATTGTTATTCCTGATACAAGCTCAGGTAGCTGGCCTGGCCGTGTGCACTTGGCCACATGGCAGTCACCATTACCAGAAGCACATGGCAATCACCATTACATGCAACCCACATGGTACATTATACCCCTCCCCCATAGTCCGGAACAACCCTAACAAACATAGTCCTTTAGATATGTGGGATGTCTCTGTTCTCTGTTGGAGCTCCTCGGGACCGTTGCTGGGGCTGGAACTGAGGTCTCTGCTGGTGGGATGGGAGCAGGCTCGGAGTTGTCCAAGTCTGTCTGTGGTGGTGGGAAGTTGTGCTTGGGAGTCGGGTCCAGTTGGGCCTGCGGACTGCGGGATGCAAGAGGCACTGTCTCGATGCCTTGATCTCTGTCCTCGTCGAGGCCCGGGCTGGGAGCATTGTCTGCATAGTCTCCTGCGGTGTCAGGAATAAAGGGGTGGAGCCAGCAGCAGAGCTGGTCCACATGTCACCTCCAGAGCTGTTCGTCCTTGCTGGCGACCTCATAGGAGAGAGGTCTAGTGACACGGATAATTCTTCCTGGCAGCCAGGTGGGGCCACATGTGTAGTTGCACACGTACATGGGGTCCTTGGGAAAAAACCCTTGTGGCGCCTGGGGGATGTGTGGCTCCTTGTTGAGCTCTGGTGCCCGGTCTGGGTGGAGCTGGCCGAGCAGGGTCATGAGACATCAGCCCATAAGGAGCTCAGCTGGGCTGCATCCCATGGAGGAATGTGGAGTTGTACACTGGCCGAAGAGGAAGGCCATCAGCTTGAACTTCCAGTCTCCTTGGTTCATGCACCGCAAAGCTTCCTTGATTGTTCGGACCATGTGCTCCACTTGGCCATTGGTTGCCAGGTGGAAAGGGGCAGACCTCACATGTTGGATTCTGTGTCATTCCACGAAGTGCTGGAATTCTGTGGAGGTAAATGCTGTGTCATTGTTGGACACCAGTGTATCAGGGAGGCTTACCATTTTGTAAGCCGCTCTGAACCCGTTCGCGGGGAGGATGGGGTAAAAATGTGAAATAATAAATAATAAATAAAATAAATAAAAGTACAAAAGATACACCACATGGCCCGCATGGCAGCCTCTGAGGAGGTGGTCTTTACTGGAACCACCTCCAGCCACTTACTGTAGCTATCTATCAAGAGGAAGAACAACTGACCCTGGACCGGTCCCGCGAAGTCCAGGTGGAGCCGGGACCATGACTTTTGTGCTGACTCCCAGGGATGCACTGGAGCATGAGGCAGATCCGGCCAGGACTCCTGACAGCTCTTGCACCTGCAGACCCAATCCTCAATGTCCTTGTCTAGCCCTGGCCACCACACGTAGCTGCGAGCCAGGGCCTTCATTTGAACGATGCCCGGGTGATGCTTGTGCAAAGCCATGAGCACTTGCTCATGGAGTGGGTCAGGGATCACCACTAGCGAGCCCCAGAGCAGACACCCCTTGTGGCTGGAGAGCTCATTGCGTCAGGCAGAGTATGGAGCAAACTCTGGGCCTGGGCTGTTGGGCCACCCCCTCCCCACCCAGTCCAAGATCCAGGAGAGGGTGCGATCCTGGGCGGTGCACTGGGAGATGTCCGATACTTGAACTGGGCAGTCCAGAAGGCCCTCCAGGAGCACAATGTGGTAGGCTGGAGCAGGATCTGGTTTGCAGGATGGTAATGGCAGGTGGCTGAGGGTGTCCGCATGTCCCATGGACTTGCCGGGGCAGTGAACCAGCAAGTACTGGTATCCAGTGAGAAAAATGGACTGCCTCAGAAGAAGAAGAAGAAGAAGAAGAAGAAGAAGAAGAAGAGATTGGATTTATACCCCGCCCTCCACTCCCCAAGGGAGTCTCAGAGCGGCTTACAAACTCCTTTTCCCTTCCCCTCCCCACAACAGACACCCTGTGAGGTAGGTGGGGCTGAGAGAGCTCTTTCCCAAGCTGTCCTTGAGGGAACAGCTGGTACAGAGCTATGGCTTGCCCAAGGCCATCCAGCCAGGTGCAAGTGGAAGAGTGGGGAATCAAACCCGGTTCTCCCAGATTAGAGTCTGTGCACTTAACCACTACACCAAACTGGCTCTTGTGGGGAGAGCATCTGCGGCATCTGACAGTCTGGAGCAAGAAGCCCAGGAGTGGCTTGTGGTCCATGGCAACTATAAAAGCCCTCCCGTAGAGGAAATTGTGAAATTTTTTGACACCAGCTACTATGGCCAGTGCCTCCTTGTCTATTTGCGCTTAATTGCATTAGGCCAGGGACAGGGTCCAGGAATAGTAAGCAACTGGGATCTCCTGGCCATTGGGCAGGCGATGACCTAGGACCACCCCCACCCCATACGGGGACACATTGCATGCCAGAAGACACTTCTCTCTTTTAATCTCCAGGCCAGCATCCTGAAAGCGCTGAAGGTCAGCCCAGAAGTGGGTAGAGAAGGTCTGGACATCCAGAGCCGCGATCAGGATGTTGTTGAAAAAGGGCTGGACTCTCAGCAGGCCTTTTAAGAGACAGTCCATCAGCTCCTGGAATAGACCTGGGGCCACACTGACCCCAAACTGGAGGCGCTTGACTTTGAACGCTCCCTTGTGAGTTACAATTGTCTGAGCCTCAGCCGTGGTGGTGTCTACGGACAGCTGCTGGTAGGCCTGAGCCAGGTCCAACTTGCTGAAAACTTTGGCACCCACCAGAGTGGCTAATATGTGGCTAATGATGGGAATGGGATATGCGTTTGCCTGAAGCGCTGTATTGTGCGTGCACTTATAATCCGCACAGATGTGGATGTCCCTGTTGGACTTCAGGGGAGTCACAATGGGGGGGTTCCCAATGGATATGGGATATGCCCCCTGGGCAACAAACCGGTCTAGCTCCTGCTCAATCTTGGGCCGAACAGCAAACGAGGGCCAGTGGGCCGGAATGCGGACCGGCTGGACAGTGGGGTTGAGGTCTAGGGACACCAGGGGCCCGGTGTAGGAGCCTAATGCTCCATCAAAATCTGCCAGGAACTCCATGCAGACCTCCTGGAGGTCCATCACATGGAGGCTGTTGACTCCCATCACTCCGAGACCCAAAGCCTGGAACCATGAGAGCCCCAGGAGACTTGTGAGGTTGCCCGCTACCACCAGGAGGTCCAGTTTGCCACAAAAGTCCTTGAACTGGACCTTGAACTTGTCCAGCCCCTGAATTGTAATGGGATTTTCCTGAAAATCCTGAAGCTTTAGTCCCGGGGGCTTCCGTAAGTGCCCCCCCTGCAGGCAGCATTTCTGGAGCGTGGCCTCTGAAATAATGGAATAAGAGGACCTAGTGTCTAGTTCCATCATGCAAAGGGGCCTCTATGAGGATGGGGAAGAAAATTTTGTTGGGGGCATCCCGGGGCAAGCTCATTACCTGGTGGCAGGGTGATGAGATCGTGTGAAGCTCGGCTGATCCCTGGTGAGTGGCTTGTGAGCAGTGTTTGTTCATGGAATGGCAGGCCCTCACAATGTGGCCGGTCTTACCACAGACCTAGCATGTGGCATTGTGGAAGCAGCAGGTCTGGCAGTCATGGAAGTCCCCACAACTGGCACACGGTGTTGCCGAACCAGAACAAGGTGTGGTGGGAACAGCTGGGCCCGCTGACCTGGAGCTGGAACCTGTTGGGGTGCAGGGTGCAGTCTTGTGGGGGCAACGGTGAAGTTGCTGAATTTCATCTTCATTGGAGGCTTTGGAAGCCGATGAGAAGGTGTGGTGCATTGTAGTGGCAGAACTGTGGTGCTCCTCTTGAGACATCTCATAGGCACAGGCTGCCGGGAAGACCTTCTCCAGAGTGGGGTCCGAGAAGGGAAACAGCTTTTGCCAAAGTTTACTCTCTCAAAACCCGCAAATGAATACCGTCATGAGGGTGTCCTAGACAGACAGGAACTCGCAACCAACCACTAGCCTCCGGAGGTCGGCCATGAATGAGACTATGGTCTCCCCTGCCGCTTAGGTGTGGTGGTTGAATTTGACCCTCATGGCTAGCATGGAGGGTTTGGGTGAGAAGTAGCCCTTCAACACCTTGAGGAGTTCCTCGAAAGGTACCTCCATTAGAGTCCAAGGGGAGACCAGGTTTTGTGCAATTTGGAGCATGGTGTGTGCTCAGGAGCCACACTCACTTCTTACCCTGGTTGGTGACTCCGCGTACTTCCAGCAGGAACCTAAGCTGACTGGCCCAAGCTTCCCACTGCTTGGGTTTGGAAGGGTTGAAGATTACAATCTTTCCCGGGGCGTCGGCCATTGTATTGGCAGTGGAGTGGAGAGCAGTGTCCTCCGGGGTCGTTAGCGGTGCTGCAGGGTGCTGGACCCTTGTGGTGCTGGTTGCCAATGGATTGATGCTTGGGGAGGTGCTGCCTGGTTTGGCCGGGGAGTCGCTCATTCAGATCCCACCTTCGTCGCCAGTGAAAAGTACTGGAGTTGGGAGACCAGTGGAAGTGATTTCATAGCAAGCTCTTGTCAGATGAGGCATGATGACCTGGGCTTGAGGGCCCTCTTTTATTCTGTTCGGAGCTACACCTCCGACCTCACCCAAATGTCCTGATAGGACCTTACGATTCAGGTTACATATCATAGGTCCCCTCAAGGATCCTAGGTACTAGATTGGTGGCAAGTTACAATCCAGCCGGCTATTGTTATTCCTGACACAAGCTCAGGTAGCTGGCCTGGCTGTGTGCGTTTGGCCACGTGGCGGTCGCCATTACATGCAACCTGCATGGTACATTACACATTACATATGTGAGTTGATAAAACACGGCAAAAAAAGCAACCTTGATGTGAATGTATATTTGTCTGGTCATTCAGAACGTTGATTGAAGTGGGCTTTAGGGACCGTATCACTCTAGTCTTATTCCATCTACTGTGGCTCCCAGTTTGCGTCCAGGCCCAATTCAAGGTGCTGGTATTTATTTTTAAAGCCCTGTATATTTGGGGGGCAGCTTATCTTAAGGACCTCTTTCTCCCATGAGCCTAACCATCCACTCTGGTCATCTTCAGAGGCCCTGCTTTGGGTGCACTTGCCAACTAAGGTTGGATGGGTGGCAACCTGAGAAAAGGCCTTCTTGACTGTGCTACTAAAACTTGGCAGCTTCCTCCCTCAGAAGATTCATCTGTCTCCTTTCATCATTGTCGTTTGCCAGTAGGTGAAGATTTTTTTGGGGAGGGGGGGCATAATCTCCATACTTTTTATTGGCCCTGACCCTGATTGTGTTGTGATGGTATGTATACATGTTTTTATTTAATTATGTAAACATTTTAAATACTATTTCAGTGTTTTAAATGTTTTAATGTTTGCTGCCTTGAGGGCCATATTTAGGTGGACAGGTGACATACTTTTAAATAAATAAATAATAAAATAGTAAAAGAAATCACTAGATTGATGTGGTTGCTAAAAAGGAGCAGTATGATGTGGTTGCTAAAAAGGCAAATGCGATTTTGGGCTGTATCCACAGAACTATAGTGTCCCAATCACATGAAGTGATGGTACCACTTTACTCTGTTCTGGTTAGACCTCACCTTGAGTATTGTGTTCAGTTTTGGGCCCCCCAATTTAAGAAGGATATAGACAAGCTGAGAGCAACGAAGATGGTGAGGGGTCTGGAGATCAAGTCCTGTGAGGAAAGGTTGAAGGAGCTGGGTCTGTTTAGCCTGGAGAGGAGATGACTGAGAGGTGATATGATAACCATCTTCAAGTACTTGAAGGGCTGTCATATAGAGGATGGTACGGAGTTGTTTTCTGTTGCCCCAGAAGATCGGACCAGAACCAATGGGTAGAAATTAAATCAGAAGAGTTTTTGGCTAAACATTGGGAAGAACTTCCTGACAGAGCAGTTCCTCAGTGGAACAGGCTTCCTCTGGAGGTGAAAACCTTCTTTGGAGGTTTTCAAACAGAGGCGAGATGGCCATCTGACAGCAATGCTGATTGTGTGAACTTAGGCAGATCATGAGACGGAGGTCAGGAAAGGTTGCCTCAGTGCTTAGTTCTTGTGGCCCTTTCTTACACGCCCAGGGAAATGCTGATTGCCACTTTGGGGTCAGGAAGCAATTTTTCTCCAAGCTGGTTTGGCCAGGGATCCTGGAGATTTTTGGTCACCTGGGCATGGAACAGTAATCACTGTAGAGGGGGAGGTATTTGTGAATTTCCTGCATTGTGCAGAGGGTTGGACTAGATGACCCTAGAGGTACCTTCCAATTCTGCAATTCTATGAAAGCTATGGTGCAGCCTCATTTAGAACAATGTGTGTAGTTTTGTTTGTCCTCTTTCTAAATGGATATAGCACAGCTGGAAAAAGAACAGAAGAGAGCAACCAAGATGATTAGGGAGTTGGAAAGTCTGGACTTTTCAGTCTAGAAAAAAGGTGGTTAATGGGATACATGGTATAGGTTTACAAAATTATGTGTGTGTGTGGTGGAGGAAGAAACTGGATAGAGAGATATTTCTCCCTCTCCCATGATTCTAGAACTTGGGCAGCTGGAAGTAGAGAAATCACTCTCCTGACTGCCCTGCAGCTATGGCTGGTGGTTGCTATTCCTGTTGTGCCTCCACTGTGTTCTGGGATCAACCGCTTGAGTACGACCCAGGGACCATCTCTTTCTCCATGAATCTGTCCATAGATATGCTGGTGGCCATTACTACATCCACTGTCAATGAATTCTACAATTTTAATGGCTCACTCAATAAAGAAGTACTTGAATGAAGTACTTCTTTGTCTGTTCTGACTTTACAGCTTCATCGAGTTCTAGTATTATGGGAGAAGATTGTCTGTAGCAGTACATTTCACATACAGGTCCATCTGATAAAAAAATTGAAGCCCATCCTGTTCTCTCTCTCTCTCTAGCAGATCTCTGAATTCATCAGGTATATGGCACTTTTTGAAATTTAGAATTATGTATGATGCCATTTCATTACCTGTGGTTTAAAGTTTAAACCCCTGTGATTTGTTTTATTCCAAGTCCCCTACAGCAGTTGACCTTAACTTTCGTGATAAAAGTTTTTGATGGATTTTATTTGATTATATTTAATATCGTATGTTATAAATTTCATGGTAAGTTGGCTAATGAATTTAGGACCAGTTGAGGTGTGCATTTTAACAGTAACCATAATGCAACCACACAGTAACCATAATGTTAAGGAATAATGGCCCTACATCAGTATAATGATGCCAAATGTTCTCTTTAAGCCCTTCAAACCCTGGCATGGGTTCCTTTTAAAAACCAGCTCAACTTTCTGTCTGCATCAGATTTTGAAAGCTATCCAGGTCAATTCAGATTGATTTCATTTCTTATTTGTGAGAAACTAATGTTTTGATCCTTTAGTTTTATACCAGTTTCTCTGTCCTTGTGCCATGTTTAAATTAATGTGTTTTCAGCTTTACTTTCACATCCTTTGTGGTATGGGGCATATGTGGCAAAAGAGGGAAAAGAATAATTACCAATGGAAACAGAAAAATGAGATGAACTTAAACCAATGATGGTGACAATGTATGGAATCAATGCCACCGTCCATATTTAGCAACCCTGGTACCCTTTTCTTGCAATTTAGCTCCAGTTGTTTTTCACAGATAGGCCATGGTTGGAAAGTAAAGGTTTGTTAGCTTGCTTTTATTACTCCCTGCCCCCCAATTCTGAAGTGTTCCTTCCTTTTGAGAAACCAGATAGCGCCTTGGAAGGCAAGAGGGACATTAGTTCATGGGAAAGGCTCCTGCACTGGTAATAAATGAGATATTTGCATGGGATATTAACCTGTGTCTGACCCTTGTGAATGGCCCAAATAAAATATTTTTAGCATGTTAGATTGTGAAGTCTTTTCACACCTTCTGATGATGCCTGGTCTCACCAACAGCTTGAACTGCCACCAAATGTCAAGCTGCTGGTATAAGTGACATCAACTGACAAGTTAAAGTACCTTGAGTACAGCCAAGTCCTTTTCTAGCTGCTCCTGCACAGCCCAGTGATTCTCCTGCATGACGCGAAACAGCAGAGCTCTGATATGGCAGGCTCTCCTTCATTTTTAGTCTTAAAAAACTGAAACACTCACCAGCGTGCTGCTGGCTTTCCTGGCCAGGATGCCTCATGCTTTCTTTTTGGTCATGTTGAAGTTTTTCAGGTAGGCATTGGAAAAGAGGTTCAGATCAGCCACCTGCTGGTTCTGGCAACTGATTTCACTTGCTATCATTCCTGCCACCAGCTTCCTTTTCTCAGCTTCTGGCATGTGGCCAAAACGAATGGCTGTAGCATAACGAAGCAGGGACAGTTAGGGGTTAGTGGACTAAAAGATCTGGATGTAGTTCTAGGTCTAGATGTGGTTCTGTTACAATAACAGTCAAAGCAAGGGGGTAACTTAACTCAAAAAGAATTGAATTAAGAACCAAAAGGTTAAAGGTTTTAAAATGTCCCTACCAGCTATGCATCTGCTTTCTCTCTCTCTCTTCTCCCTCCTGCCAACTTTACCTTGTGCAGCTATGAAAACCAGACAGTGAATTGCCAGAATGTTTCAGCCTTAAAGATTTCATAGAATCAGGGGTCATTTCGTAGAAAAAGAGGTGCAGGAGCTCATTAGCATAACTCATTTGCATAACTCATTTGCATATGCCACACCCCCTAACATACCGGAAGTGTGTCAGAAGGCAACACCCACCCCTCAGGCTCCACTCCGCAGGTGAATGAAACTGACCTGCTCTTCCTCCATTCCCTTCCCCATCCAATACTTTGTGCAATAAAAATCAGTGTAAAGAACACACCCTGCTACCCAGCGACTACCAAAGCGCAACACAATTATACCATCCTGTCGCTGAGGACCCTGTATGTTCCCAATACTAGATTGTACGCAACACCAGCTGATACGCCATCAGATTGTACTGAGCACTTTAATAGTACTGTGTAATAATGTTATACTCTTATAATGTTTTAATTGCTTTTAAATGTTTTATTGTGAACAAGGTTCACCTAATTTATGTAAGCCGCTCTGAGCCTGCAGTGCGGGAAGAGCGGCCTAAAAGTTGAATTAAATAAATAAATAAAATAAAATTCCTGCTCCCTTGAAACCACCAGGTTTCAAGTAGACTTGAAATACCCAGGACATGTACCCCACCCATCCCTTTCCCTTCCCCTCCCCACAACAAGACACCCTGTGAGGTAGGTAGGGCTGAGAGAGGTCTTTTGAGAACGGCTCATGAGAGAACAGCTCTGAGAGAACTTGTGACTGGCCCAAGGTCACACCAGCAGCTGCATGTGGAGGAGTAGGGAATCAAACCGGTTCTCCCAGATTAGAGTCCAACTCCTGACCACTACACCAAACTGATGGGGTGGAAGCTGCTGAAGGGTTGGTGAAATTTCTCCAATACTTATGTGCCATGTGCCCAGATAAAAAATGGTATACTTAGAAAATGTATATGCCACCTTGAGCAAGTCTCTGGAAAAGCAGCACACAGTCATAAAAGGAACAATGATAAAATTATCAATATTAAAACAAAACATTAAAAATAATAAAGACCCTAGCAGGGCTTTCCCCGGGGCGCTGCGCCTCTGCACTGCTTGGGGATGCCGAGGAGGGGGCGGGGCTTGGTCATGTGCCTGCCCCCTGGGCTCCTCACTCCCGGAGCTGCGCTCCTGTGCGCTCCTGCTCCAACGGACCCCTTCATAGAATCATAGTGTTGGGAGGGGACATGCCTCTCCAGGCTGAAATTTTTTAAGTCCCTCAGCTTTTTCTCATAGGGCCTGGACCACTGATAACCTCTTCTGCTCTCTTCTGTACCCGCTCCATTTTGTCCACATCCATTTTAAAGTGAGGCCTCTAGAACTGCACATAGTACTCCAGGTGCAGCCTAACCAATGCAGTGTACAGTGGGACTATGACATCTTGTGATTTGGATGTTATGTCTCTGTTGATACACCACAACATTGGGAAAAGTAGGGCTTGAACAGAAAGGAGGGGGGAGCGCACCTAAGCTCTGGAAAGTTCTAGAATCTTGAAAGCGTATCTGCTGCCGTAGGTCTGTGATTGCACAGTCCCCATGTGTGCCTGCACAGAAGACCTCTCAATTAACAATAATTACAGGTAAGTGCAACCTTTGTTTTGTCCTTCAGATGCTCATAGATTGACCCCTTTAAAATCTGCTCCTGTGACAGAGGTCAGACTGGCCTTTAGTTTCTGGGGTCATCCTTCCTCCCTTTATGAGGATTAGGATAGTATTTGCCCTTCTCCAGTTTTATGGCACACCTCCTGTGTCTTGAAGATGATGAAAAAAGGTTCTGCACTGTCTAGAAAGTTCTTTAAGCACTCTCAGGTGCACACCATCTGACTGGGGTGTTGTTGTTGTTGTTGTACTCATCCAGTACAGCCAGGTGCCTTTCAACAACAGTGTTAACCAGCAGCCTGGACGCTGTACCTTGGCTACTACCATCTCTAGATGAGCCTGTTCTCTTCTTCAGGGAACAGACTGAGACAAAATAGGCATTGAGCCTTTCTGCTCTCTCTCTGTGCGAGTTTCTCCATTTTCACCCAACAGTGGGCCATCATCTTATTCACCTTATATTTGTTCCTTACATAACTAGCAAAGTAGAAAGGAGTAAGAGTCCAGTAGCACCTTAAGGACTAACAAAATTTGTGCTAGGATATGAGCTTTCATGAGTCACTGCTCACTTCTTCAGTATCTGAAGACTCACAAAAGCTCATATGCTACCACACTTCTTGTTAGTCTTTAAGGTGCTACCAGGCTCTTACTCTTTTCTACTTCTACAGGCAGACTAACACAACTACCCATCTTGATATCTGAAGAAGCTTTTTTTTGTTGTTTTGGCGAGATTCCCTGGCCAGCCTCAGCTCACCCTGAGCTTTGGCCTCCCTGATGGCTGACCTACAGTGTCTTAGCAGCCCTCAGAAGGTCTTCTTTAGAGGAATGTCCTTCCCTCCATTTCTTGAACATTTCCTTTTTCTTTCTTAGCTCATGAAAAGTACTGGACTCGGGAGGTTATTGGAGTGATTTCAATCATAGCTCTTTTATTAGGGAGTCAGGATCGTATATACAGCATGGTGGTTTGTTGCAGGTCGGGATTGAGCATGGGGATAAAGGAATGGGGAAGCCACTTATATTTACAGGTAAACCACACCTTGACTGTCCCCCCCTTAAGGGGGATTGGTCCAACAGGGATTATTCTCTTGCCAGGGGCTATCATAGGTCCATTCAAATATCCTCAGCCCCTGATAGGGGGACCGGCAGGATCCCTAGGTCCATTGTTCTCTGGGGAAGGAAGCTCTGTTGTTATCACATCCCATTACAGGCGAACATGCCCAGACATGTTTCCTGGCTGCAGAGAAAGAGTCAAGCACTGGACATAACACCCCTCCCCCCATAGTTCAGGCAACCCTAGCACACAAAGTCTTTCAGGTAGGTCAGTCTCTTTCACTCCCTGTTTGACCGATGGGGGCTCATAGTGGGCAGCACCGGGACTGGTTGTTCCATCATGGGGCCTCGGTTGGCTGCTGTGGGGGAGTCGGTAGCCACATCCAGCTGATCAGTAGCTGCATCTGGCTGGGTGGTCACCAGGGTTTGTGAGTCCAGCAGGGTCTCCTGGGGCACCATCCCTGACACCCACTCCGGACCGTGGTCATCCTCCTCATCCAGGCTCGGGTCTGGGACAGTTGGTCCAGCCCCACCTGTGGAAGGAAGGGAGTCTGTGCGGTGCCACAGCTGGTCTATGTGGTGCCGCCATACTTGCCTATCCTCGGTGGCAACCTCATATGAGAGAGGCCCGTTGACATGGGTGACCCGAGCCAGCACCCACCGAGGACCCTGTGCATAGTTCCTTGCATACACTGGGTTTTCTGGGGAGAAACCCCTCAGGGCTCTGGGCGTGTCAGGCTCCTTTGTGCCGCTCATTGCTCAGTCTGGGTGCAGGTGGTTGAGCTGGGATGTCAGCCTGCATCCCATGAGGAGCTCTGCTGGACTGCAACCGGTGGTGGTGTGAGGCGTTGTGTGCTGACCAAAGAGGAAAGCTGTCAGCTTGTACTCCCAGTCACCATGGTCCATCTTCCGCAGTGCCTCCTTGGTAGTGTGGACCATTCTCTCTGCTTGGCCATTCATTGTGGGATGAAAGGGAGCAGACCTTATGTGTCGGATGCCGTGCAGCTCCGTGAATCACAGGAACTCGGAGGAGGTGAAGGCTGTGCCATTGTCGGAGACCAGAGTGTCCAGCAACCCATGCATGCTGAATATGCACCACATCGCATGGATGGCGGCTTCGGATGATGTAGCCTTCACGGGAACGACCTCTAGCCACTTGCTGTAACTGTCTACAAGGAGGAAGAACAACTGCCCCTGGACCGGCCCCGCAAAATCCACGTGGACCCGGGATCACGGCCCTTGAGCCGACTCCCAGGGGTGTATTGGTGCATGGGGAGGATCAGGATGGGACTCCTGACATTTTGCACAACTGGGGACCCGATCCTCAATGTCCTTATTTAGGCCGGGCCACCACACGTAGCTGCGGGCCAGAGCTTTCATTCACACAACCCCGGGGTGGTGCTCATGGAGAGCGCACAGTACCCGCATGCAGGGTGACTCCGGAATCACCACCCTAGCCCCCCATAGCAGGCACCCCTTGTGGATAGACAGCTCGTTGCACTGGGCTGTGAATGCTGCAAATTCCAGCTCCAGAGATGCAGGCCACCCTCTCCCCACCCAGTTCAGAACACATGAGAGCGTGCGATCCCGGGCTGTGCACCAGGAGATGTCCGTTACCCACACGGGCTGATCCAGAAGCTCCTCCAGGAGCATGATGTGGTAGGCGGAAGCGGGGTCAGGATCGCAGGTGGCCAGCAGAAGGCAACTCAGGGTGTCTGCGTGCCCCGGGCAGTAGACCAGGGAGTACTGGTAACCAGAAAGAAATATAGACCACCACAGAACCTGAGGAGACAACATGTGGGGGGTTTGGTGGTCCAGGGCGAAGAGCCCCAGCAGGGGTTTATGGTCAGTGGTGATCGTGAAGTCCCAGCCATACAGATAATCGTGAAACTTTTTCACCCCTGCCACAATAGCCAGCGCCTCCTTGTTGAACTGTGTGTAGTTCCTCTCCGCAGATGACAAGGTCCTCGAATAGTAGGTGACTGGCACCTCCTGGCCGTCGGGCAGCCAGTGCCCCAACACAGCCCCCACCCCATACGGAGAAACATCACATGCCAACACTATGGGAAGGGATTCATCTAAATGGGCCAGAATAGCATTAAAAGTCAACAGATCCTTCATGGCCCTAAAAGCGGCCACGTGGTGGGGGCCCCACTCCTATCTCGCGTTCCTGTCCAAAAGTCTATGCAACAGCTCTGCCACCACCACCTTGTGGGGGCAGAAATTATGGTAAAAATTTAAGAGAACCAGAAATGATTGCAGCTCGGCCTTGCACGTGGGAGCTGGAGTGTCAGAGATGGCCTTTACCTTGTCGGGTGTGGGGTGGATTCCCTGGGCATCTACGACAAACCCCAGGAATTCCACAGATGGGATGCTCAGGAGACGCTTTTCCGGTTTTACCTTCAGGCATCCTGGGAATGTTGAAGGACCGCCTGGAGCCGCTCCCTGAAGGTCTGGGCATCCGGTGCAGTGATCAGGACATCATCAAAAAAGGGCTGGACCCCTGGCAGGCCTTTTAACAAGTGATCCATTAGTTCCTAGAAAATGCCCAGGGCCACGCTGACCCCAAATTGGAGCCGCTTAACCTTGAAAGCCCCCCTGTGAGTCACTATCATTTGGGCCTCTGCCATGGCCTCGTCCACTGGCAGCTGTTGATATGCTTGAGCCAAGTCCAATTTGCTGAAGACCTTGGCACCCATGAGGGTGGCTAGCACATGGCTGATCACCGGCACAGGGTAGGCGTGCACTTGCAGCGCTTTGTTCAATGTACATTTATAGTACGCACAGATGTGGACGTCCCCGTTCGGCTTAAGCGGGGTCACAATGGGAGTCTCCCATTTTGCATGAGACACTGGCTCAAGTACCCCTTGAGCTATGAGTTTGTCCAGCTCACGCTCAACCTTGGGTTGCATGGCGATCGGGGGTCAGTGGACCGGCACCTAGATAGGCGGGACCGAGGGATCAAGGGCCAGGAAATGGGGGGCCCAGTGTAGGAGCCTAGCGCTCCATCAAAAACAGTGGGGAACTCTGCACAAACATCCTGGAAGTCTGTGCCTTGAATGCTGTGCACTCCGGTCAGTCCTAATCCCAGTGGCTTGAACCAAGCTAAACCCAACAGGCTTGTAAGGTTTGCCTTCACCACCAGGAGGTCTAGTTTTCCCTTGAAGTCCCCAAATTTGACCCTGAACTTGACCCACCCCTTGATTTCTATGGGATTCTTCTGGAAGTCCCAGAGCCTTAGCCCAGAGGGATTCCACAGGTAGCCCCCCCGGACAGAGTCTGTCGAGCGTGGCCTCTGAGATGATGGAATACGAGGACCTGGTGTCCAGTTCCATCAAGCAGGGGGAGCCCTCTATGAGGACCGAGACCTTTATCTTATCAGGGCTGGCTGGGGGGCAAGTTCAGTACCTGATAGCATGAGAAGTCCAATGAGAAGACCCCTGGTGCGTGGCTTGAGTGTGGCAGCTGCTTTTGGAGTGGCACGCCTGGGCAATGTGTCCCCTCTTTCCGCACGACCGGCACTCCACGTCCTGGAATCTGCAAGTCTGGCAGTTGTGCGGGTCACCGCAGCTGGCACAAGCCGGGGTGCCTGTTCTGGAGGTTGGTGGGGGTTGGTGGGGTCCGCCCTGCCTGGGTGTTGTGCGACCACTGGTGGCCCTAGGTCAGCGGCAGACTTGCAGGGCAGTATCATCATCAGAAGTCTCAGATCCAGAGGTGCTTGCCAGGTGGTAAGCGGACACTGGGCCATCGTGCTTGGCCTTCTGCAAAATCTCGAAAGTGTTAGGGGCCTCCAAAATATCATTCAGTGTGGAGTTCTTAATGGCCACTAATTTTCTCTGCATTTTTGGCTCTCTGACCCCACATAAGAAAGCTGTTATTAGGGCATCATCTATGTCCCGGAACTTGCACCCCACCACCAAGCGGAGGAGTTCCGCCAGGAACGTGGCCACGGATTTCCCCTTTTGCTGGCACCGATTGAACATGGTCACTCACTGCACAAGTTTGGACGGCTTGGGGGAGAAGTAATTGTTGAGTGCCTCCATGATCTCTGTATTGGAAGCCTCTGTGGGGATGTGGGGGGAGAGCAAGTTTCTTACCAGTCTCATAGTCACCATGCCACACGAGCTTAACAGCCAGGACTTCTCCTTGTGGTCGGTGATTTTCTGAGTTTCCAAGAAGAAGCCGACTTGATCTGTCCATGCCTTCCAGTACTCGGGTTTGGTCAGGTCAAAGACCTCGATGTGATGTCCCGGAGTGGTGGCCATTGGAGCAACCCTGGGTGCAGCAGGGGGATTCTCGGGTGTGGCAGCGGCATTGGGGCTCTCGGGAACTGGGAGAGGCGAGGCTGTACTGGAGCCGAGCAGAGCCTGGAATGGTTGATGAACCCCTGGAGCAGCAGCTGCTGGATGCTCGGGAGTTGAGATCGGCGAGACGGTGTGTGAGCTGTGCGGGGCTGGGAACTCCTGTGGCGGGCTGAAATCCGGGCTGTGGTTGCTGGCCGATGAGTTGCTCATCGGGATCTCATCCTCATCGCCACTGAAAAGTACTGGACTCGGGAGGCCATTGGAATGATTTCAATCATAGCTCTTTTATTAGGGAGTCAGGATCATATATACAGCATGGTGGTTTGTTGCAGGTCAGGATCAAGCATGGGGACAAAGGAATGGGGAAGCTACTTATATTTACAGGTAAACCACACCTTGACCGTCCCCCCCTTAAGGGGGATTGGTCCAACAGGGGCTGCCAGGGGCTATCATAGGTCCATTCAAATATCCTCAGCCCCTGATAGGGGGACCGGCAGGATCCCTAGGTCCATTGTTCTCTGGGGAAGGAAGCTCTGTTGTTATCACATCCCGTTACAGGCAAACATGCCCAGACATGTTCCCTGGCTGCAGACAGAGTCAAGCACTGGACATAACAGCTTATCATGGAGTTTTTTGTTCACCCACATTGGCTTCTTGGATCTCCTACCATATTTCAGTTTTTTTGGTAATAGTGATGGATTGAACTTGGAAGAGCTCTTGTTTCAGGAAAGTCCACCCTTCACTTGCTGTTTTCCCTTCCAGCATTCTTGTTCATGGAATGATCTGATCATGCCTCTTGAGTTCATTGAAGTCTGTGGTGCTAACATACACATCTGACTATGAAGTTCCTTGCCTTTACCAGCAAATAGAATTCTAGATGGGCATTGTAATGTCCTGGGTTTTATTGTACAATATCGCCGCCATGTGCTCCTCTAATGGCAACCACCATGTGACCAGAGCACATGGCTAGGCAGCGACCTGAGCTTCAGTCCAGGTGAACAATAGACACCTGGATCCTAAGTGGCCACCAATAAGGAGCCTAGGTTCTCCCTGGGGAACCTATGACAATTTAGGTAAATGTAAGACCCTATTGGGTCAATTGGGTGCAGCCGGAGGTGTAGTTTTGGCCAGCATAAAAGTAGGGGCCTGAAGCCCCATATGCATGTGGAAAGTATTGGAGTCAGCCCGGCGGGAGACCTAGGCTCATAATTGGTGGTCACTCAGGATCCAACTGGCCACTGTTCCACCTGGCCGAAGCTCAGGTAGATTCTGACCATGTGTGCTGACCATGTGGCAGTCGCCATTACGGGAGACCCTGCGATCGTGGTCCTAGTACACAACACCATGCTTGAGCTGAACCACTAATAAAAGAGCTATGCTTGAAATCACTGCTACCAGTCTCAGACTCCAATACTTTCCAGGCATGGTCACTTCCTTTTTTCCCTTCCAGTGCCATTTCTTCATATGATGTCCCCATGCCCTCCAAGTGTTACATACTGTAATTAGATTTTGGTATTGGTATTTGTTGAAATACTGACAATAATTAAAATGGAGTGGCATCTTCCTCAGTGCTGACAGAATACAGTTTTGATTTTCTGTGCATCATGTATCCAATGACTCAGCTATACTGTTGGGATGAAAGGCAAGTCAACATGACACATGTCACATACTATGAATGATCCATGTTTTCTCAATAAAAGTGGTTTAAATTTTTAAAGGGAGTTCACAAATCTGGATCTTTATTGTTCAGATGTTTCTGTATTCAGACATGCTTTGCATTCTCCTTGTACTGCATTTTACAGGTTGTATGTCTATTGCAAATATTGCAAATAAAAGGTTGCTTCCCAATCAAGCTGGGATGCTCTAAACTTGGGGTAGACAGGATAATGTACTGTACAGCCAAGAACATTAAAAAAAATCATCTCCATTTTGAATTGTATGTATATGAGGTGTGTGTGTATATGTGTGCGTGGTGGGGAAGTATTGTAATGTTAGCACAAGTGAGATACTGAATGTCTAGATGTGCAACTGTCTGAGCAGTTATTTTTAGGCAGTCTGAAACATGTAGTGTGACAGTGGGGGCTCTATCATATAAAAAATGAATTTGAGAATCTAGCCATAGAACTGGTATGGGTTTTGCAGAGGAAGTGCATAAAACATCAGGGCGTGTACAATCATGTGAGCTCTAAGTGGTCAGGCTGTACCCCACAGTGTTCTGTTACTACTGAAACCATGATAGACTGTGTGAAGGGGGGGGGCTGTCTGATCCTGAAATCCTGTAGCCTCAGAAAGTGATGGTGATGGGGGCAGCTGGGGGTGTGAAGGATTGTATACATTGATTGAACTTAGTGGGCCAGTCCTTCATCACCCATCTGTTGGAGAAATAATTATCAATGTCTCCGGGTCTTGAGTCCAAATGCCACAGTCTAGTCATAAAATATGCAGCAACCTAATTTAATTATTAATCTGCTAATTTGTTTTTGAGAGCCATGGGAGGGACGGTATTTTTACAGTTCATGCTCCTATGACACGGGGAGCAACAAACAGACTCAAATGGAAATGACACCCCCCCCCCCAGTAGCAGTCTTTGACTCCTGCCATTCTTTCCCACATTCACCCTTCTGCCTGAAATGCCATGGAGTTCAACATGAAGAGGTGGGGGCATGCAGCCTGTGTTGGGGCTCGTTAATTTTTAATCAACCTTTATTTGCCATGGCTTTGGAAATGAACTGTTACTAATGACTAGTCATATGTCAGTCTAATGAATGGGATACAGACTTCCATTAAAATAATGAAATTAGCTTGTTTGAAATTTCGGTACATTCCTGTGGCATGCAGCCTCGAGTAATTATGGTGCAGTTCTGCTTGTCTGTATCCAAACCCTGTTTGTTTACTTAAGGTCTTCAGGCATGGTATTTCAATTGAGTTTGGTCAACTGTCAGATTTTACCTTTTTTTGCCTAGTCTTTTCAAATAGCCCTAAAGGCATGTGTCTTACAGGTAGAGAAACTGCTGAACCTCAAACTTTGCTACTTGGGAGGGAACTGAATGGGATTGTCAGCTCTGGGTTCGAAAATACCTGCGGATTTCCACAGGAGTTGATCTTGGTTGTCTCGAGATAAATTGTAATAGTGGGAGATCTCCATGTGTCACCTGGAGGTTGGCAACCCTAGAACTGAGCTGTATTACACTTGTTATCCCTGGAAGAATTATGAAGAGAGGTGTTGCCTACCTAAGAGCTCTTCTGTTCATAATTTAAAGAGATCACTTTCTGGTTATTTTTGGTTAACATTTTCACATTTTGCATTGAAGGAGGAGGACTGACTTTCTGTTATGAAACCTGTCTTTGTTGCTTTTGTTGTCTTGTATGATTTTGTCCCCAACAAATCTTGTCCGACCAACCTGGTTTCCTTCTTTGATCATGTGACAAGCTTACTGGATCATGGGAACTCTATTGATGTGATTTATCTGTAAAGCTTTTGATAAGGTTCCCCATGATATTCTGATGGGCAAACTGGAAGACTGTGGACTGGACTATAGGACAGTTTGGTGGATAGGGAACTGGTTAGAGGACCGCACCCAAAGAGTGGTGGTCAATGGCGTTTCATCAGATTGGAGGGAGGTGTCCAGTGGGGTGCCGCAGGGCTCAGTTTTGAGTCTGGGACTTTTCAATATTTTTATCAGTGATCTGGATGAAGGGCTAGAAGGGCTACTCATTAAATTTGCTGATGATACCAAATTGGGAGGAGTAGCTAACACCCAAGAAGATAGAGTTAAAATTCAACAAGACCTGAATACTCTGGAGAAGTGGACAGTTGCAAACAGGATGCAATTCAACAAAGATAACTGCACAGTACTACATCTGGGCCACAAAGTTGTCAAGCACAAATACTGGATGGGAAATACATTTCTGGGGAATAATGTATGCAAAAGAGATCTTGGGGTAAGAGTGGACTGTAAACTAAGTATGAGCAGTTAGTGTGATATGGTGGCAAAAAAGGCAAATTCAGTCTTGGGTTGTATTAAAAGGGCCACAGTATCAAAATCGCAGGAGGTCATAGCCCCTCTATACGCTGCCTTGGTCAGGCCCGCACCTGGAGTACTGTGTGCAGTTCTGGAGGCCTCACTTCAAAAAGGATGTGGACAAAGGTGCAGAGGAGAGTGACAAGGATGATCAGGGGTCTGGAGATTGAGACCTACGAGGAAAGGCTAAGGGCCTTGGGAATGTTTAGTTTGGAGAAGAGGAGATTGAGGGGGGACATGATTGCTTTCTTTAAATATTTGAAAGGCTGTCATTTGGAGGAGGGCAAGGAGCTGTTCCAGTTGGTAGCAGAGGATAGGACCCGAAGCAATGGGTTTAAATTACATGCAGAAAGGTATTGGCTGGATATTGGGAAAAACTTTTTTACGGTCAGAGTGGTTCAAAGGTGGAATCAGCTGTCTGGGGAGGTGGTGAGCTCCCCTTCACTGGCAGGTTTCAAGAAGAGGCTGGACGAATATTTGTCTGAGATGATTTAGGCTGATCCTGCATTGGGCAGGGGGTTGGACTAGATGGTCTGTATGGCCCCTTCCAACTCTATGAGTCTATTAATTAATTTAACTGAAATGTGCTGCCAGTGGAGATAAGGATGACCAAAAGCATAGATAGCTTTAAAAGGGTGACAGATTCGTGGAGAAGAGTTCCATCAATGGCTTCTAGCTGTGGTAACTGAAGAGAGCCTTTATCTAAGAGGCATCTGAATACCCAAGCCAAGACACAGCATCAAGGGAGGGCTTCAGCCTCTCAGTCCTGTTTGTTTGTCCCTTCAGGGCCACTGGTTGGCCGCTATGTGAAACAGTATGCTGGACTAAACAGACAAGTGGTCTGATCCATCAGGGTCTACTTATGTTCTTAGCCTTTGCATCCTCAAACTGCTTGGGGAGCTGCTATTGGGTCCTTTGCAAAACTTAGGCTGGTTCTATATCTGGCATTTGCTCCACATTTCCTCAACACTGAGGAAAAGGTGCAGCTCAAAACCACATTCAGATACCTGAGCCAATGCTGTACTGATTGCAAAGTCACCCCTGAATGGCCATAAATCTATGCAGAAGGTGCCATAAAATCCGATGATCAAAGAAAGTGAAAGCAGCATGCAATCCAGAGGGGAATTTCTGTTCCAATGTGGGTTTGCTAAAACAACGGTGGGAAAAGCCAGTGCAGAATCGCTCTTACATGTAGCCACTTCCATGTGAGTTTTACAGCAATCCAATAGGAGCTCCATTGGGTGGTTTGCAGATGTGAAAAATGTGTGGTGGTGGGAGGCTGAAGCCACTTCTCCCTACGTGCTGTTGCTGCAATCAGAAAAGAGATGGTCTGAGTCTGGGAGGCACAAACTCCCATTGCATGTGTGATACAAAGTACTTGTGTTGCTTCCCAACAAACACAAGGACATTATAGTGTCTAGATGGAGCCTAGGACTACTTTAACAAGGTCCACTTTTAAGCTGTATCCCAGATGTTATATAACTAATAGCTAGGATCATGCTATGTTCCAAAAAATGTAGTGTTTGTTTGTTTAATTAGGGAGTGAAGTTTAACTGAGTCCTGCAGCAGATGTTGTGGTGTGTAATGCAATAAATAAGATCCGTTAACGGGACCCAACAGGCAAGCTGAACTCTCATTTAGCAGATGGCAAAATATTAAAGAGGCAGAATGATAATTTAGCTGATGGGAGTCCTCTGGACCTTGACCAAGTAGAACAGAGACATGAATCATTCTTGTCCAAGAAGTGTTGGGCAGCTCTGATTCCTTGCAGTTTATGCTGTTTCAAATACTGTATTTGGTTAAAGCAAAGGTCTGGATCCACAGGATGTGACTAGCTAGTCTAGTCTTGGCAGTAGTGCCTCCTGTGTCTTCCCAATCTGTCCCATGTAGCTGTATGCCTATAATGCGGAAATGTGAAGTTCTATCATTGGTGAGATGAACTCTGGGCAGCAAACCAGCTCTCCCAACACCCGTCTTTATAAAATTCCGTGTCCTCAACTTTATTATTCCATGCTGTTTAGGAAACAAATTTTTCCCTGGGACATTCAGGATGTGCAAATAAAGGAGTCATGGTCCACTCCTTAAAGAAGGAAGAGTGCAGCAGAGTTTATTTCCCCCCTAAAATCCAGGACCTGCGTAACAGTTCTATACACTGGGTTCTTATAAGTTTTTTGGGGGAATGAGTGTTCTGATTTTGTTCCTTACTGTGAAATATTAAATTACATTGTTTCATTGATGTTTTTGATCTTCCAGGCTTGTAATTCCAGCCTTGCAATTCAGTATTCTTCCCTGGGAAAGTTCAAATAAAGTAAAAATGGCATTTTACATTAAGTAGCTCATCAGCCAGTACTCTTACGTTGTAAAATGACCCAACAGCAAGTTAAGGTTCCATTTGCAAGAGGGCAAGTTGCTATTTTGGTAAGTGCATTTAAATAGGGAGGGTGGAAACCCACCCCAAAATCTCGAGCCCTCCAAGTAATTAATCAGATTTGTGCCTTTAAGCAGAGGCCTACCCCATGTCAGTTAGCACTGCCATAAGTTCTGTAAACTGCTATGATCATTAAGAATGCTACGGTGTTTCATTTATCAATGCTTGAGATTGAGCTTGCCTGTTTAATGAGCAATTAATCTTATCTCAGTTTTTCAGTGCTCTTCCAATTCATCAGGGTCCCAGACGGGAGATAGCATCGGTGGCTCAACCTCCACCTCTGGAATGTGCGCTTCACTTGCTTTGCTTGCTTTGCGCATGCTTATTGCTCATTAGCTTTTCTCCCCTCTTATCTTTCATTCGCCTTTCCCTAGCTCACGGCCTTGAGCTGAAACTCTCCTGTTATGTGTTGTATTATTCACAGGTGTTATGAGTTCCTTTGCTTGGTTTTCCTTGGGAACATCTGCCCCAAAATCTGAACAGTGATTTTTCCTGAGAACCTATTTTGCCGCACTTTCCTTGGGAACAGTGGGCCAGTATATTTGGGCACCAATAATCCTCCCAATTGATTGGTGGATGTTAAGGGGGCATATTTCATATCAAGTATAATAATAGTTGTATTCCCATGCTTTGGCATTACTAACAGAAGAAATGTATTTGACCAACAAGATCTTTTCTGCAAATAAAGGACTTTCTGTTTAAGGAGACCTGTTGTGGACTACATCTATTGGCACAATCTCATACCCCAGAGAAAATGTCTGACTTCAGTTTTTGAAGACTGCAAAAAAGGAAAGGAAAACTAATGCAGCTGAAATGAATTATATCTGCTAAACTTTTTCTAGTTCTGGAGAAAAGCTCATACTTAGTGTTATGTCCTGGATGCAATTCTACAGACAACCAGGCTGCGATTCTCTATGGATACACTTGAATGATTCTTTGATGTGACCAAACATGTAATGGCGCCGGCCATGTGGTCTGACTGCATGGCCTGGAAAAGGTACAAGCTTGAGGTAAAAGAACAATAGCACCCAGGCTCCTAAAGATCCACCTATCAGGGGCTTAGCATATTCAAATGAACCAATGTCATCTCTGGTGGGAAGATTAACCTATCCTGCAGTGTGGGTGTGGACGGGGGTGAGGCTTTTCTGTGCATATAAGGTGACCCCTGGGCCACCTCAGGTATGCTTGTTCCTGACCTACAAGAAACTTGATCATGCTGAAACTCACTCCACTGGCCTCCAGAATCCAGTACTTTACAGTGGCGATGCAGATGGGATCCTGATGAGCGACTCATCGGCCAGTGACCCGAGCCTCGGTTCCCACCTGGTTCATCAGCCAACTCTGGCCTCGATTGGCCCCAGTGCCGCCTCACCACTCCCGGCTCCTGAGAATTGCACAGCCACTGCCTCAGAGGATCTGCTGCTACTCCTGGCTCCAGAGAACCACCCCTCTGCTGCTCCAGTGTGAGGCTTCTGTACTAACAGCAAATGATCAGGCCTTTGTTAAATAAAACATAGTCCTTTATTCAGATACTGGAACAGGTCTCGATGTTTGTTAGAGATACCATACAAAGAAGGATGGGGGTTAATATACCTGCCAGCATGCAGGTTTAAACATATACCACCAATCAGCATACAGGGAAAAGTGCGGGAATATAAATGGGCCCGTTTGTTCCCACCATAGGTGTGAAAGGCATAAACATTCCCCCTTTTGGCCTATGTGACCCAGCTGTGCTAAGTCCTAGGCATAACATTCCAGCCACGACAATAAAACAACCTTCAAGGCTAGGAGCCTGCAGATAGTATCCTGGGAGCCTGGAGCGAATAAAGGGGGAGGGCACAGGAACAAGATAGTCGTTGTTTACATGACGTGATGGAGTGCCCGTACCCACCTCCTGCCTGAAAGAGTAACATTAAGCAGACAAGCCATTGACACAAAGGAGGCAGTAAAACTTATGGTAGATAACAACTACAAAGAAAATGAAAGGAGACACTAGACTTTCCTTAGTAACATATATCTATGTCTGTTATGTATTGACCATGCGGTCGCCATGTGCTCTCTTAATTGCGACCGCATGGCCAGAGCACATGGCCAGAGCATGGCCAGAGCACATGGCCAAGAAACTACCTGAGCTTCAGCCAGGTAGAACAAAGGCCAGGTGGATTCAAACCGGCCACCAATCCTGTACCTAGGTTTCTCCCAGGGAACCTATGAAATGTAAATAGACTTCTAATAGCCTATCAGGCCAGTTGGGTGAGGTCAGGGGATTGTCCCTGACCAGCATAAAAGGAGGGCTTCGAGCCCTGGGTTGTATGCTTCATCCGGACCAGCAATAAAGATCTAGCTGTTTCACTATTCCATGGGCTCCCGACTCCAATATTTATCAGTGGCGACGAAGGTGGGATCCCGATGAGTGACTCTCCAGCAGACCACAGCAGCACAGCGAGCTCCGTCCCACCGGCCGCAGGCATCTCCGAGCTCCAGCGCTCCAACGCCTCGCCGCAAGCCGCTCTGAGCCCAATCCTCCGGCACTAGCCAGCGCCAAGCCTCAGCGCTCCCCGGCACCGCCGCAAGACACAAGGACATCGCTCAAACAGCCGCCGCTGCCGCTCCTGCTCTGGTAAATATGGCAAACGCTCTGGGACCAATTACCCCTTTCGATACGTCTCGCCCCGAGACGTGGGAGTCCTGGCTCAAGACGCTGGGTTGCGCCTTTAAGGTCCACGGAATCACAGATGCGGACCTGAAGAGCGCCTGGCTCTTGAGTTCCGGAGGGGTGGAGGTCATGCGGGTGGCCCAGAACCTACTAGCCCCGCAAGACCCCACCGAGATGTCTTACGACGTGCTCACCAAGACCCTCGGCGATTACTTCACCCTGAAGCCATCAAAACTGGCCAGGCGCTGGGAGTTCATACAGCGCCAGCAGCAGCCGGGGGAGTTGGCCGCCACTTTCCTGGCTGAACTCTGTCGACTAGCCATGGGCTGCGAATTCCGCCACATGGATGACCACGTGGAGACCGCCTTCATGGGAGGGGTCCGGGAAGCCAAGCTCCGCTGGCGCCTCATTGCAATGCCGGAGCCAACCTTGGAGAAGATGCTCGAAACTGCGGCAGCCTTCGAGACAACGCAAAAGGACAAGGCAGCCACCAAAGTCCACCAGGTGGCTCCTCCCGAACATGACTCAAGCAAAGAAGAGGACGTCCACTGGATGCAACCATGCTCGAAGAAGGGTGAGCCCGGCATCCCCAGGCCCAAGGGCTGGCGCCCAGCATCTGTCTCTGTTCCCTCTTCTGCTTCCCTCAACAGGCAGGCCCCAATGTGCGCCAACTGCGGGGACCCCCACGACAGACAGACATGCCACTTCCGTGATGCCATTTGCCGCGCCTGTGGGAAAGCAGGACATCTCGCCCGGGCCTGCCGCCTGAGGAACAGCCACTGTGCCCCAGCAGCGAACTTCGAAGAAGTGGGTAGTGTCGTTCCCATGGCCACGGTAATGAACTTGCCCCAGCCCATCCCGGGCACAATTTCCGTGTCTCTCCGAATAGAGGGAGTTCCTTGCTCCATGGAACTGGACTCAGGGTCAGCATATTCAATTGTGTCCACAGCTACGTTCCGCCGCCTCTGCCCGAAGGGGGCACGCTGGCTGCGGCTGCCGGCTGGGTTGGTCCTCCGGGACATCCAGAAAAACCCAGTGGCTATTAAGGGGCTAGCCAGGGTCCGGGTCCAGTACCACGCCTTTAATGGCCTGCTGGACCTTCTCGTGGTGGAGCGCAATCTAACCAGTCTCCTAGGTCGCGCCTGGTTCAAGCCACTCGGAGTGCAGTGGACCGTAATACACCGCATGGGCTCTACTGACTTCTCTTCCATCTGCGAGGAATTTCCCGCTGTTTTCGATGGCTCATTGGGCTCCTACAAAGGACCCCCGGTTTCCTTCGATCTGGACCCGGCAGTCCGGCCCATCCGTGTGGCCGTCCGCCGGCCACCACTTGCCTTCCAGCCCAAAGTGGAGGCGGAGTTGGAAAAGCTCATGGCACAAGGGGTGCTTGAGCCGGTCTCCCACGCCAAGTGGGAGACTCCCATTGTGACCCCCCTCAAAGCTAACGGGGAAGTCCGCATCTGCGCGGATTACAAATGTACAATTAATAAGGCATTACAGGACCACGCGTACCCGGTACCGGTGGTCAGCCATGTTCTGGCCTCCCTCGCAGGTGCCAAAATATTTGGAAAATTAGACTTGGCCCAAGCCTATCAGCAGCTTCCCGTAGACAAAGCAACGGCCGAGGCACAAACGATTGTGACTCACAAGGGAGCGTTCAAGGTAAAACGCCTCCAATTTGGGGTCAGCGTAGCACCCGGAATCTTTCAAAATCTAATGGATTCTCTCCTAAAAGATGTTCCAGGAGTGAAGCCATTCTTCGACGATGTCCTCATCGCCGCCCCGGACGCCGACACGTTCGCAGCTCGCCTCCGGATGGTGCTGCAAAGGTTCCAGGACGCGGGTCTCAAGGTTTGAAAAGACAAGTGCACCCTGGGAGTCTCCTCGGTGACCTTCTTGGGGTTCCAAGTCACCGCAGATGGCATTCACCCTACAAAGGAGAAGGTAGCGGCAATTACAGGTGCACCCTGCCCGTCCTCAAAGGTGGAACTCCAGCCATTCTTGGGACTTGTGAACTTCTACCACGCCTTCCTTCCGCACAAGGCAGCGGTCGCTGAACCCCTGCATCGTCTCCTGGACAAGGGAGCGGCTTGGGCCTGGGGTCCCAAGCATGATGCAGCCTTCCGGGCCGTCAAAGACTTATTAATTTCAAATGCGGTCTTAGCGCATTTCGATGAGAGGCTCCCTGTCATCCTGGCCTGCGACGCATCCCCCTACGGCATTGGGGCGGTCTTGGGACACTGGCTACCCAACGGAAAGGAGGTACCGGTTGCCTACTACTCCAGGACCCTGTCGTTGGCAGAACGGAACTACGCCCAGATCGACAAGGAGGCCCTAGCAATCGTAGCTGGCATCAGGAAGTTCCATGACTATCTCTACGGATGGTCATTCACCGTGGCCACAGATCACAAGCCACTGCTGGGTCTCCTTGCCCCCCACAGGCAGACCCCTCACATGCTGTCCCCGCGGGTCCTGCGGTGGTCAATTTTTTTGTCCGGCTACTCCTACGAATTGGTACATCGCCCGGGGAAGGCGATGGGTCATGCAGACGCCCTCAGCCATCTTCCCCTCCCGTCCTGCGACCCTGATCCGGCTCCCGCTTTCCACGTCGCGCTCCTAGAGGATCTACCAAAGCGCCCCGTACAGGTATCGGATGTGGCCTGTCGCACGCGGCGGGACCGCATCCTTTCCCGTGTCTCAAACTGGGTGGGAAGGGGGTGGCTGGAAAAACCGGGACCAGATTTCGCCGCTTTCATGGCACACAGGCACGAACTATCGGCCCACAAGGGATGCCTGCTATGGGGATCTCGAGTGGTGATCCCCGGGCCCCTGCAGCCCCGAGTGCTAGAGGCCCTCCACGAGGCTCACCTGGGAATTGTGCGCATGAAAGCTGTGGCCCGGAGTTACATATGGTGGCCAGGCCTGGACAAAGACATTGAGGGGTGGGTCCAGAAGTGTACCAAATGCCAGGAGTCATGGCCAGATCCGCCACATGCTCCTGTCCAATCCTGGGAATCTACTAACAAGCCCTGGTCCCACCTGCACCTAGACTTCGCGGGACCGGTCCAGGGCCGGTTGTTTCTTATCATTGTTGACAGCTACACCAAGTGGCTTGAGGTAGTGCCGGTAGCTTCGACCTCCACCAATGCTGCCTTAAGAAGTCTCTGGCCGATCTTCGCAACACACGGAATGCCAGAAACTCTCGTGACCGACAACGGGACCACCTTCACCTCCGGCGAGTTTCAACGGTTTGTGGAAGCCTGCGGTCTGCGCCACATCCGCTCCACTCCATTCCACCCCGCAACCAATGGCCAGGCCGAGCACATGGTGAGGACAATGAAGGACGTGTTAAAGAAGATGGAGCATGGCGACTGGGAAGAGCAGCTGTACAAGTTCCTGTTCTGCCAACGGAACACACCCCACTCAGGGACCAGGCGCCGGCCAGCTGAACTTCTGATGGGAAGATGACTGGGAACTGTCTTGGACCGCCTACATCCCGACCGAGCAATCGAGGGGAACCCGACAACGGAGGACCGGCCAGCTGCCCGAGGATTCGCTCCCGAAGACCTCGTATACGCAAAGAACTTCGCGTGGGGTCCAACATGGCTCCCCGCGAGGATCGTTCGAGTCACAGGGCCTTATTCCTACGAGGTCCTTACGGAAGATGGCGTAGTCTGGAAATGGCACATTGACCAGATTCGACGCCGTACCCAGAATTACGATGATACCCAGGCCCCCGAACTCCCTGCACCAACAGACCATGACATCGACACGACTCCAGAAGCAGCGCCAGACCCTGATCCGGAGACTGCGGAGATGCCGCTCCTGCCCGTGGACGAAGCAGTCGCACCATCCACACCTGAACAATCCCCAAGCAGACAGGCCCCGCCAGCAGAACAACTACCCACACCGCAACCTGCCGACACTAGCAACACGCCCCGCCTTACAACTCCCCGGCGCTCTGGACATGAGCGCAGACGCCCGGACTATCTCAAAGACTATGTGTGCAGAGGGGTTCTGGACTATGGGGGGAGGGGTGTTATGTATTGACCATGCGGTCGCCATGTGCTCTCTTAATTGCGACCGCATGGCCAGAGCACATGGCCAGAGCATGGCCAGAGCACATGGCCAAGAAACTACCTGAGCTTCAGCCAGGTAGAACAAAGGCCAGGTGGATTCAAACCGGCCACCAATCCTGTACCTAGGTTTCTCCCAGGGAACCTATGAAATGTAAATAGACTTCTAATAGCCTATCAGGCCAGTTGGGTGAGGTCAGGGGATTGTCCCTGACCAGCATAAAAGGAGGGCTTGGAGCCCTGGGTTGTATGCTTCATCCGGACCAGCAATAAAGATCTAGCTGTTTCACTATTCCATGGACTCCCGACTCCAATACTTATCAATGTCAGATTCAAAGAGAGAAAGAAACATTCAATAATAGAATCATTGTGCACACAGAGCAGAATCTGACATCCAGCCGCTTTCAAAGTTCGCCAGCCACTCCAGACCTCCGAGGATTGCTCCACTGCTACTCTGGAGACCAACCGGCTCAGGCTCCCAAAGATCACCTCACTGCTCCCAGGGTCCCTGAAATGGCCACCACTCCAGGACATCGACTGGAGGAATTTGACCCCACAAAACCAGAGTTCTGGGAGGCCTGGTCTGACCAAGTGGAGTTCTTCTTTAAAGCACAGAAAATCACTGATCTCGAACAACGCAAAGCGAGGCTGCTGAGTTCATGCGGTATGGCAACCATGCGCTTTGGTAAGGAATTTACTTTCACCCCGTACCCCTACAGAAGCTTCCTATACTGAGATTATGGAAGTACTTAACAACTATTTCACCCCCAAACTTTCAAAGCTCACCCAGCAGGTAACCCTATTCACTCGCCTCCAGCAAAAGGGTGAGCCTGTGGCCATGTATATGGCTGAGCTCTGCCGGCTCATAGTGGGGTGTGAGTCCAGGGAAGTGGACAAGATTCTCTTGTCCGTGTTTGTATGTGGGGTGCAGGAACCGAAGTTGAGGAGGAAGCTCATGGCAATCACAGACGCCACCTTGAGTAATGTTTTCCAGGCAGCATGTGCTTTTGAAGTCTCCGAAAAGGACAGGTACGGTGGCCTGATGGCCGTCCACCATGCCAGCTGCACGTCAGAATCAGAGGTTTCCAATGACGACACGGCCTTGCAGGTCTGCCGCTGCCCCAAGAATGCTCACACAACAGCTGAGCCCAGCAAACACAGGTCAGCACAACCCTTACAGGGTAACCCGAGAACAGGCGCTGCAACATGTGCAAGCTGCAGAGATCCGCATGACCGCCAGACCAGCCAATTCCGGGACGCAGAGTGCCGGTCATGCAGAAAGCAGGGGCACATCGCCTGGGCCTGCCACTCCAGATCCAGTTGCCGCATGCAAGCTGCACACCAGGAATCCACCAAACTCAACTCGATGGATGTCATGACCCGCCACCAGATACTGAACTTGCCCCCGACTGGCCCCAACAAAATTAAGGTCACCGTTCTGATAGAGGGATCTCCATGCTTGATGGAACTGGACACTGGGTCCACTTACTCCATCATTTCAGAGGCCACTGTGAAGAAACTCTGCCCGGGGGGGGGGCTGCGCAAGCCACAGGGCTTCAGGCTCTGGGATTTCAAAAAAAAATCCTGTGGAAATCAAGGGCCTGGGCAAGTTCACAATGGAATTGTTATGTATTGACCATGCGGTCGCCATGCGCTCCCGTAATGGAGACCGCCATGTGGCCAGAGCACATGGCCAAGAAACTACCTGAGCTTCAGCCAGGTAGAACAAAGGCCAGGTGGATTCTAACCGGCCACCAATCATGTACCTAGGTTTCTCCCAGGGAACCTATGAGATGTAAATAGACTGATAATAGCCTATCAGGCCAGTTGGGCGAGGTCAGGGGATTATCCCTGACCAGCATGAAAGGAGGGCTCAGACCCCTGGGATGTATGCTTCTTCTGGACCAGCAATAAAGATCTAGCTGTTTCACTGTTCCATGGACTCCCGACTCCAATACTATTCAGTGGCGACGAAGGTGGGATCCCGATGAGCGACTCTCCAGCCAACCACAGCAGCACAACGAGCTCCAGTGAAGAGTACTGGACTCAGGAGACCAGGAACTGTGAAATCATGAAGCCTTTATTGAGTGATTCAGCATGCCCAGTAGATGGTCAGAAGAAGCATGCTTCCAGGGCTTCAGGGCCCTCATTATATGCTGGCCGGAGCCACACCTCCAGCCGCACCCAAAAGACCTGATAGGGGCTTAACATATGCGCATGTTTGTCATAGGTTCCCTGGAGGAGCCTTTGATTGCATTGGCTCCTCAGGGAGAACCTAGGTCCCACATTGGTGGAGGCTTTCAATCCGGATGTCTATTTTTCCTCCAGATTCAAGCTCCCCTCTCTGCCTGACCATGTGCTCTGGCCATGCGGCGGGCGCCATTACCTGGGAGCACATGGCAGGCTGGTTGCTACACAGAGCATACTACATTACAGGTAGAGAGTTCTAGAAATAGATGGGTTCAATCAGAGGTTGTCCACCTCCATCAGCTCCCTAGGTGGAATTTACTGGTGTGCAATAGTGAAAGGGGAAGGAAAGTTCAGAACACTGAGGGAAAAATATGCGGAGGCATGTTGAATACCAGAACTAACAGAGCTTAAAGGAATAATTGAAAAGATAAGGAATCAAGGAACTAAATGTTTATTTTAATCAGTAGGTAGGAGGTAGATAATGTATAACTGACAAGGGTAGATGACTACGATCAAAGTAAAATCAAATGTCCAGGGGATGGAGCTGGGCACATATATTTTGTTTAATAGTTATTGCAAGATAGGATAAAGATAGGAAAAGGGAACAACACATTCCATAGTTAGATTGTGAGGGGAAAGGTCAATTGACAGTTCCAGCCAGAGAGGGTATATAAGCTGCTGTGCAGCTTGAGTATTCAGAGCGTTGGTGGAGACTGCCTCCCCCTTCGTTCTCCGTGCTTTGCAAACTACGATAATAAAGGCTATATTCTGATTGAACCTCCGTGTGAATTGTCTCCTTGACACGTAAGTGTGGCCCTTCACACGTAACAATAGGTCTGGGGCTTCCCTCTGGAGAACCTCAGGTGCTTGGAAACTTCACTACAGACTCAAGGTGGGGAGGGAATCTGCCTCCTCTGGGGAAGTTCCATCCTATTTTAAAGCTGAACTAGGGAAGTCTTGCTAATTGCACAATTTTATCTAGATTCCTTTTTCCTAGATTCCTTTTTGAGCTGTTGCCCCATCAGAGCCTAAATACATAATTCAAACTGCTGGTTATTCCCTGCCTGAGTCCCTCATACTTTTTAGCCCACATTTTCTAATACACTCCCATACATAGGCCGAGGACAGACTGGCATTTTGGCTTGATATAGGTCCACTTTTGAAGCAGATTAAGAGAGCCTGTTCAGACAGCTGCAGCTGCCTGGCGTTGCTGTGCTGCACTAACCTGGTCCCGAAGCACTTTCATCCTGCGTTAAAAAGGTACCTGGGGAAACTGGCGTCTGGGTGCACGTTCATCCCACTTCCTGGCAGTGTGGACACAAATAAGCTGCACATCAAGCAGCGCCGGTAATGTGAACCCGCTGATCTGCGTCCATGCGCATATGCACAGGTAGGCAAAATGGACCAAAGCCATGTGCCACTGTGGCGCAGCTGCCAGGGGTCACCCCAGAGTGTGAACACTCCATTCTGCCTCCTCCCTGGTATGGTCCCACATCAGTCTCTGCAGTGTGAATGGAAAACCCCGCAACAACTCGGCCTGTGCTTCCCTTGTGCCTCATTTTCCCAATCTGTCCTTGGCCGTAGTTGTTCTTCTCAAGGTAAGGATGGCATCTTTACTCCCTGCTCTTTGGGAAGCATAGAAGGGCATTTTACTTCAGACAGCTTTTTGTGGAGGATGAAGGAACTGCTGGGAAGGCTAGGTTGTGATTGCCCCCACAGTCAGAATAAAGAGATGGACAAGGGTGTTGGAATAACTAATGGGCAGCTTTATTTAAATTTAAATGCAACTGAATGAACCATGAAGCAGCAAGGGACAACTGTGTGAACGTCAAGGCAAGGAGTTCCCTCATGAACCCCTTCCTTTGGCTTAAAGTGGGTGAGTCACCCTGTCCCAGGTGCAGGCCAATATTAGCATGGCTATTGCCAGGCAGCCTAGCATGTGAGTTATCCCCCTGAAGGTCCAGCCCCTCAAGCTGCAAAACTTGAGGGGAGGATCTGTTCAGGCAGTCTCTCAGGCTGTCTGCATTCCCCACCAAGAGCTCCTGCCCATGGTTAGGTCCTGCCAGATGTCCCACCCCCCAAGCAAGGGGGTGTCTTCCTGGAGCTCACCTATCAACAACCCTTGTCCCCAAGCAATGGCTAATGATGCCCAAGTGTGAGAGTCCTACAGAGTCAGTCAACAACAAGTGTCCTAAAGAAGGACATCTTATTTATTTATTTATTGGTCTTACATGCCATTCTCCCTGCATGCAGGCTCAGAGCGGCTTACAAAGCTTGGCTAGAAGCCAAGGTACATATATACATTAAAATCAATTAAAACACCATTAAGACAAACAATCATTATAATAAAAATAAAGTGCTCAGTGATATAACCATATGGCATAGTATGTATACCCAGCGATCTCCCATTCGAAATGTCAGGCTTGATGGGGGGGGGAGGGAGGTGGCAGCTCCTATTTATACACCTGGCAGAAGAGCTCTGTCTCACAGGCCTTATGGAACTGCATAAGGTCCCGCAGGGCCCTGATCTCCTCTGGGAGCTCATTCCACCAGTAAGGAGCCACCACCGAAAAAGCCCTCACCCTGGTAGCAGTGAGCCTGGCCTCTCTAGGGCCTGGGATAGCCAGCCGGTGTTGTGCCCCAGATCATAGTGCCCTCTGGGGTATATGTGGGGAAAGATGGTCCCTCAGGTATGTTGGACCCTGGCCATTTAGGGCTTTAAAGGTGTTATGTATTGACCATGCGGTCGCCATGTGCTCCTGTAATGGCGACCGTCATGTGGCCAGAGCACATGGCCAAGAAACTACCTGAGCTTCAGCCAGGTAGAACAAAGGCCAGGTGGATTCTAACCGGCCACCAATCATGTACCTAGGTTTCTCCCAGGGAACCTATGAAATGTAAATAGACTTATAATAGCCTATCAGGCCAGTTGGCTGAGGTCAGGGGATTGTCCCTGACCAGCATAAAAGGAGGGCTTCGAGCCCTGGGTTGCATGCTTCATCCGAACCAGCAATAAAGATCTAGCTGTTTCACTATTCCATGGACTCCTGACTCCAATACTTATCAGTGGCGACGAAGGTGGGATTCCGATGAGCGACTCTCCAGCCGACCGCAGCAGCACAGCAAGCTCCGGCCGCCGGCCGCAGGCATCACCGAGCCCCAGGGCTCCTACATGTTGCCACAAGCCGCTCTGAGCCCCGATCCTCCGGCACTAGGCAGCACCGAGCCTCTATGCTCCCCGGCACTGCTGCAAGACCACGAGGACATTGCTCAAATCACTGCCACTGCTCCTGCTCCGGTAAGTATGGCAAACGCTCCGGGACCAATTACCCCTTTTGATACGTCTCGCCCAGAGACATGGGAGTCCTGGCTCAAGATGCTGGGGTGTGCCTTCAAGGTCTGCGGAATCACAGATGCGGACCTGAAGAGCACCTGGCTCTTGAGTTCCAGAGGGGTGGAGGTCATGCGGGTGGCCCAGAACCTACTTGCCCCGCAAGACCCCACCGAAGTGTCTTATGACTTACTCACCAAGACCCTCGGCGATTACTTTGCCCCGAAGCCATCAAAACTGGCCAGGCACTGGGAGTTCATACAGCGCCAGCAGCAGCCGGGGGAGTCGGCCGCCACTTTTCTGGCTGAACTCCGCCGACTAGCCGTGAGCTGCGAATTCTGCCACATGGATGACCACGTGGAGACTGCCTTCATGGGAGGGATCCGGGAAGCCAAGCTCCGCCAGCGCCTCACGGAATGCCTGACACTTTCGTGACCGACAATGGGACTGCTTTCACCTCCTGCAAGTTCCAACGGTTCATGGAGGCCTGCGGTCTTCGCCACATCCGCTCTGCACCATTTCACCCTGCAACCAACAGCCAGGCTGAGCGCATGGTGAGAACCACGAAGGATCTTTAAAGAAAATGGAGCACGGCGACTGGGAACAGCAGCTATATAAGTTCCTGTTCTGCCAATGGAACACACCCCACTCAGGGACCGGGCGTCAGCCAGCCGAACTTCTGATGGGAAGACGACTGGGAACTGTCCTGGACTGCCTACATCCCGACCGAGCACTCAATGGAAACCCAACAATGGAGGACCAGCCAGCCACCCGAGGGTTCACTCCCGAAGACCCCGTATACGCTTTAGAACTATGCACAGGGTCCAACATGGCTCCCCGGGAGGATCATCCGAGTCACCGGGCCTCATTCCTACGAGGTCCTTACGGAAGATGGCATAATCTGGAAACGGCACATTGACCAGATTTGACGCCATATCCAGAACCATGACGCTGCCCAGGCCCCCGAACTCCCTGCACCAATGGATCATGACATCAACACGACTCCGGAAGCAGCGCCAGACCCTGATCCGGAGAGTGCGGAGATGCCACTCATGCCCGTGGACGAAGCAGCCTCGCCATCCATGCCTGAATGACTCCGACCAGGCCGGCCCCGCAAGCAGAACAACTACCCGCACCGCAACCGGCCAACACAAGCAACACGCCTCGCCTTACAACCCCCCGGCACTCTGGACGCGAGCGCAGATGCCCGGACTATCTCAAAGACTATGTATGCAGGGGGGTTCTGGACTATGGGGGGAGGGGTGTTATGTATTGACCAGGAAGAAAAACAGCAAAGAGCATAGTTAAATTTTGTCAGTCACAAGGAGGGCACTATGTATCGGTGGCTCTTAGACTGTTTAAAGCGAAATCACTGGCCCAGCTTCTATACAGAACAACTCTAGGGCCTCCATCTTCCTCCTTTTCCCCACTCGAGAGAGTGCAGTCCAAATTCTTAAGGGCAATACTGCAAGTACCCAAATGTGTACCAAACTCCTGGATCAGATTAGAGACCGGAATGATTCGGGTCGAAGCAAAAATTGGTATGCTATCGATCTATAAGTGGCTGGCAGGAAGCATTAATCGACAAGGGTTGTTCCCTTTAGTCCTCCAAGACCCTTTTCAATCCAGTTGGCAGAAAGCGGTTTTGAGAACGATAGGAAAACTAGGTTTCTCTCCCCAAGAACTTTTGAACCAAGGGCCAGACCAAGCCAGATCATTAATTAAACAAAGAGTGATAGATATAGAAAGACAAACTGATATTCATAGAACACCTGGTTTTATTTCTCCTCCAAATACAAGATATGTTGCTGCTTCCGCTGCATACCTTTATTTTCTTGAATCAAATAACTCCAGAAGGGCCTTTACATTGGCAAGAAGTTCAGCTTTACCTTCCGCTGTTTTGGAAGGAAGGTTCAAATCAGTTCCCTATATGCATAGGTTCTGTTCTTGCTCTCTAAAGGAAATTGATTCAATGGAACATATATTCTTTAATTGCCCTAGGCATAAAGAAATTCGGTCAAAATACATTGAGCCGCTGATCAGAAACTTCCCTGGCAGATTAAATAAAACTAAACTTGACTATCTTTTGTCTGATATAAACCATGAAACAACCCGAACAGTTGCTAAATTTTGTGCACAGGTGTACAAAGATCGGAAAATGCATACAGTAGCTTGTGTGTAACTTTTAAAAGATGTGAAATATAATGGTTTGATTTTATGTAAACCTTGCGTATTCAGGTTGCTGACTGTAATTGTGGTTGGGGCAAAATTAAAAGCTGACTAGGGTGGCTGTCAAACTTGCATAATGAACTAGGAAAGGGAAAATGCAGACTGATGTATCTCTATCTATCTATCTATTGACTGTTATAAAAAATTTTACCTTGTACAATTTAAACCTCCGACATCTTAAATTTTTAGAATCCTTGTTATAATCTTAGATGCTATTATGCTTTATAATTTTAATTGCTCTTTTATCTGTTACTTACTTGTTTTTATTGTGCCACTTGCTGGTCTAGGACCGTAATAAATTGATTGATTGATTGGTATTGACCATGCGGTCGCCATGTACTCCCATAATGGCGACCGCCATGTGGCCAGAGCACATGGCCAAGAAACTACCTGAGCTTCAGCCAGGTAGAACAAAGGCCAGGTGGATTCAAACCAGACACCAATCATGTACCTAGGTTTCTCCCAGGGAACCTATGAAATGTAAATAGACTTATAATAGCCTATCAGGCCAGTTGGCTGAGATCAGGGGATTGTCCCTGACCAACATAAAAGGAGGGCTTTGAGCCATGGGTTGCATGCTTCATCCGGACCAGCAATAAAGATCTAGCTGTTTCACTATTCCATGGACTCCCGACTCCAATACTTATCAAAAGGCAAGCACCAGCACCTTGAAATGAATCTGGTATGCTATAGGCAGCCAGTGCAGTGCTTTTAGTGTCAGCCAGATGTGCTTCCATCTACGGAGACACATCAATAGCCTTGCTGAGGCATTCTCCACCAGCTGCAGCTTCTGGATTTGGAACAAGGGCAGCCCCATGTAGAGAACGTCACAATAGTCTAGCCTCGAGGTGACCATTGCATGGATCACTGTAGCCAGGTCATCGCGATCCAGGAAGGGAGCCAGCTGCTGCACCAGCCGCAGATGATAAAAGGCCGACTTGGCAGTGGCTGCTAGATGGACCTCCATTGTTAAGGAGGGATCCAGGAGCATTCCCAAACTCCTAACCACCGGAGCACACACCAATGGTGCCCCATCGAAGGTCGGAAGTGGGAGCCCCAACCCCGGACCTCCCTGACCCAGGCACAGAACCTTTGTCTTTGCCGGGTTCAGCTTCAGCCTACTCAGCCTGAGCCATCCAGCCACAGCGTGCAATGCCCAGTCCAGATCATCCAGTCCAGAGCTCGACTTGCCGCCCAACATCAAATAGAGCTGGGTGTCATTAGCATACTGATGACACCCCAGCCAAGCCTTCTGGGCAATCTGGGCAAGGGGATGCATGTAGATGTTGAAAAGCATTGAGGACCACCCCCTGAGGCACTCCGCATTCAAGTGGGTGCCTCCGGGACTGCTGTTCCCCTATACCACCCTTTGTCCCCAAACCTGGAGGAAGGAAGGAAGCCACTGTAAGGCAAGCCTCTGTATCCCCACGTCAGCAAGGCAGTGGGTCAGTAGCTGGTGGTTGACCGTGTCAAACGTGGCCAACAGATCTAACAGCAACAGCACCGCCACACTGCCTTGATCCAGATGCCTCCGGAGGTCATCAGTAAGGGTGACCAGCGCAGTCTCTGTCCTGTACCCTGGGCGGAAGCCAGACTGGAAGGGGACTAGTATGGAAGCGTCATCCAGAAAACTCTGCAACTGTATCACCACCACCCTCTCAATTAGTTTGCCCAAATAGGGCAAATTGGAAAACGGCCGATTGTTGGCCAATTTGGCTGGATCCAAAGATGGTTTTTTCAGAAGAGGGTGGACCATCGCTTCCTTGAGTGCATTCAGGAATTGCCCCTCCAAGAGGGACTGGTTGATAATCTCCCTCAGTGCACATCAAAACCCCTCATGGCTGGCTTTAATCAGCGAGGAAGGGCATGGATCAAGGTTGCATGTGGTTGGGTGTACAGTCATGAGCAACCTGTCAACTTCCTCCAGGATGAGTGGGTAAAGGAATCCAAAGCCAGAACCAAAGATGTGCAAGGGGCCTCAAGTTCGCTCATTGTATCAACCATGGTGGGGAGATCGCAGCAGAGTGCCAAGACTTTATTCGCAAAGTAGCTCGCAAAGGCCTTGCAGCCAATATCTAATTCTCTGTTTGGTCTGCCATGTGGCAGGGCTGTTATAGTCCGAATTGCTCTAAACAATTGTGCTGGGTGTGAGTTAGTGGACGCAATCTTGGCTGCATAATATTCCTTCTTAGCGGCCTTGACTGCCACCTCATAGGCTTTCATAAATGTCCTATAAGATGCTCTTGTAGCTTCATCGCGAGTCCGTCTCTTTATTGAGAAAGGTCAGTTGTGGTCATCTGCACTTCTTGTGTTAGTAATGGCTGACATAGCCTCAAGCAGGATAATTATACAGAATTCAAAAAGGGATCAGGTAAGGAATTGCAACCAATCACCAACCCAAATAAAAGGTGCTCAAAATACTGGTTTACGGTTCTCAGGGGAAAAGCAGGAAGAAATAGAGGCAGATAGGAGAAGAGATATATGGGCAAGCACCAGCAGTCTCTCAAGGTCAGAGCAGCTTGAAGAGTGATAAGCATGTCATGAGAAATATAATATAACATTCCATAGACCCGACGTCAAGGGTTCACTCATCCCACCTCCCGGGTATGAGACTACCCAGGATGCAACCACACCAAGCAAAGGGTTCTTAAACAAGATCTTCTTTATTGGAGGGCTATCTTCGGGGTACACGTGTTGAGTTAGTAATGGAGTGGTGAAATCGTGTTAGTGCAATAATAGAAAAATCAAATCATACTGTGTAAGACTTCTGATTAGATCCAATAAGTCAGTCCTTGTATTTCAAAACAAAGTCTTTATTCTTAATGGTCTTTCAAGAAACACTTGCGTTGTTAGTGATACCAGATACAGAAGGGGAGGAATTAATATACTGTATTCAAATAGGGGTAAAAGCGCAGGTGCCAATGAGAATAAAATTATCAAGCACCAAAATGTGCTACCGTTACTTTCTCAGGAAAAAAGGCACGTAAGCAGAGCTACATTCCCATCCCCGGCCCTGTGTGTGTAATGTACATGCATTCCCCCGCAAAAGACACCTGGAAGAGCGGAGGCCCAGTTGCCCAAGGTTACAAGTGCAGCAACAGAGATAACTGAAGTCTAGCAAAACATCTGAGCTCATTCTGAGGAAGGAGGGGTGGGGTGGGGAACCGTCAGAGGGGAAGCTGATGCCAGTCTCCCGCCGGGACCTGCAACCGGGACTGACAAAGGGAAGCAAAACATGACAGGGAACCTGACATCCTGTCATACATAAAACCTCCAATCAGTGGCTAGGGAAAAGGGGCCCAGAACAGTTACTTTATTTTATTCCCAGGGAAAGGAAAATCGGTTTGCACCTGTAAGAAACAATATGTGATTCAAAACAAGTCCGTGTGAAGTAGCAAGCAATCCAAGGACAGAGATAACATAGCACTGAAGCTGCAGAGGGTGGGAAGAGGAGTACATTCTGTTGGGGGGAGGGAGCTTGCTCGCCTATCAGTTAACTGCCATGAATTCTTTTCAATAACTGTATGACTGCTACAAGATGTATTTACATGATCTCTGAAAAAGTTATCGGCTTTCATGTGTTTTACCCTCATGATTGGTAACAGGTCCCGCCCAGGAGTTCTCAATGGAGCCATGACTCCCTCCTCTGGAATGTGTGTTCTACTCCGCTCGCTCGCTTGCTTGCTTGGTTGCTTCGCTTGCTTCTCCCCTTTTATCTCTTTTGCCCTGTCCTTGAACAGGAGTGCTAGCAGTTATGTGTGAGCCAAACATACCGGTATTTTGTATTCTTCTTATCCATGTCTTGGGAACTGAACTTTAGAGATGTTAAACATCATTATTCTCTGAGAACTCCTTTTCCCGCATTTTCTATGGGAACTTCTGGCCAGTATATTTGAGCACCTAAAATCCTGCATAGTGATTGGTAGAATATCCTTAAGCCATACTTCATATCCAGTATATCAATACCTGTAATCCCTAAACACAGTATTACTAACATTGGAAGTGTTTGACTCCAATGACCTTCTCTACAAATAAAGGACTTACTGCTTAAGGAGACCTGTTGTGGACTATATCTTTTGGGACATTCGCACAGACTGTTAGTAATCCCTTTTTGGGAAACAGTCCATCACCCCACTATGGATAGTGATGGCGCTGAGATCCCTGTTACCGACTCAGAAGTTCCGGTTACCTCTGAAGAGGCGCCGGTGCAGCTGCCCAGCACCAGTGGGGCAAACGTTTGACCCCATTGGAGTGGAGGGACCCAATCCTGGGCCCAGTTTGGGACATCAGCTGGGGAAACCTGGTCCCCAAGGTGGGAGTGTGGGACCAGGTCATCAATCATTCAAGGTGCAGAGCGGAGTGCCACAGAGGCTTCCCAGGCAGCGGAAATGTGGACGCAGATGGATTGTCGGTTTGACATGATCCAGTGGTGGCTCCAGCGGGAGATGACGGTGTTAATGACGGACCAACTGAACGTGGTGGCCCAGGTACTCCAAGACCAGCTAACTGGGGTGGCTAGAGGGGCTGGGGCACAGCCAGGCGTGATGCAGCCACCCGTGCAGTCTCCAGTTCAACCTCCAGCTCAACCCCCAGTTCAACCTCCTGCACTGCCAGGGCCTGGTCCTGCCCCTCCCGCAGACAGGTGCCCCATGCCCACCGAATTACTGGGAGCGACATTTGATGGGAACCCCGCGAAGCTACAGTTTTTTAATAATCGAAGCGGGCCATTGTATGCAGAGTTGGGGCCACCTTTTCCGAGACGAGGGAGACCGAGTGGGATACCTTGGGTCCAGACTCCGCGAGGAAGAGGCTGACTGGTACATGAGTCTTCACAACCCTACTGGCCCAGAGCTTGATAGCATGGAGGAGTTTATGTGGGTGCTCCGCCAGCAGTACAAGGACTGGATGAGTGAGGAGAAAGCCCAGAGCCAGGTACGCAACCTCTCGCAGGGGAAAGCGTTGGTGCGCGAGTATACCACTGCATTTAAGCGGTTAGAGACAAAGATCCGGGGGTGGCCTGAAGTGGTTTTTGTGGAGCAGTACCGCCGGGGTCTGAATGAGAACTTCGTGCACCAGTTTCACATGTGACTCCCGATTCAGGGAGTATAAAAGATATCATCTAGATAGCAGAGAACCCCCTTAAACAGGTGCTTGTGTAAAACTTCATTTATTCATAAAAACTCCAGGTGCCCCTTGAAGTCTGGACAGCATCACCAGGTATTCGAACTGGCCCAGGGGTGTATTGAATGCAGTCTTATATTCATCCCCCTCCCGGATGTGCACTTGGAAATATGCATCCTGGAGCTCCAATTTGGAAAATATCTTTCCCTGGGCCACCTTCACCAGGAGGTCTTTAATCAAGGGAAGGGGGTATGCATTGGATGCCAACACTGCATTCAAACATCTATAATCCGTACACAGACTTAGTCCTCCATCCTTCTTTTTCTGAGACAAAACAGGGGCTGCCAAAGGGAAGGTTGTGGGCCGGATGAAGCCCCACACCAAGTTCTTATCAATGAACTTGTGTAACTCCACTTTCTCGGCAGGGCTCATTGAATACAGTTTCTCTTTAGGCAGCTTGTGACTGGGTAGTAACTCAATAGCACAGTCAGTATTTCTGTGAGGGGGTAACTCATCAGCCTCGGTTTCCTCAAACACCTCACTCAAGTCTTGGTATTCCAAGGGGATAGTTTCAAATTCCTTCATAGCCATGTAGGTGTTAAGGGGGGGGGGGGGTGAAGTGGATGCCAGTCCCCATTCAGGAACCTAGCGGTGCTCCACACACCAGGTGGTTACGAAGCGCACCTTTCCTTCACTCCACACAATATAGGGATCATGAGACCCCAGCCAAGGGCTTCCCAATACCATGGGGAATTGAGCATGGGGGTTAATAACAAATGTCCTTTTCCCCAAGTGCTCCCCTGTCCCAACAATAAGCTGTTCAGTCTCATAATCACAGGGTTCTTTCATCTCTGAACCATCCATCTGGGTGAATCATAGGGGTTCGGCCAACCTCATCAGCCCAACTTCCAGGCCTGTGACTACTATTGGGCTAATAACGTCTCTAGCACACCGTGAATCGATTAGGGCCCGTATCCTGACTTGCGTCCCCAGGTCTGGGTTGGCCACGGTCAGTATAACATAAAGGAGGGGGGTGGGATTGCTCACCACTGGTGGCACTGACTGTTCACAGACCTGCTGGTCCCGTCCGTTTCCCACCGGCTGAGCTGTTTCCACAGCTGCAACCAGGTCCTGGTCCGGTTGAACTTCAAGCTGCAGGGCCCGGGGCTTTGGGAGAATGATGGGCAGAATTGCTTAGTGCAGAATGATCCAAGGACAGCAGGGCTTCTTGCTGTGTGGCTATGAAGAAGGGGAAACATTGTGGGACTGCAACTTCTGATGAAACAATGAGACAAGCTTACAAGTGCTAAATCATATGCATTTTTCAGTATTTATTCAGTGATCAATATCATATGTTATATGGTAATATGTGAAAATAATATACATTGTGTGTAACAATACCATATAAATTACACAAAAACTGTATAACATGTATAATTTGTTACAAACAAATCCACAAAACCAACAGCGAAAACCAGAGAACTAGTGACCAAAAATTATTAATGAATACAAAACTGAGAGACAGGGTTTTTCCAGTGGTGGCATCTTTCCTTTGGAATGCCCTTCCACTTTAGATTCACTTAGTGCCCACATTACTTTCTTTTACATTCCAGACCAAAGTATTTTTTTTGTCCAGGGGTTGAAATGAGGAGTAAAAAAAGATGCCTCTTGTTAGCTGCTTTTCTGGTTTGCTGCTCAAATGAATACTGTTGTATAGATTTTAATTATGAGGCAGCTGAATGTTGTTTTATCCTAGTTTTATGTCTCTGGTTTTTTCATGACTGGTTTTAATACTGATAATTATTTACATAGTTGTTTTTATACTCTTATTTTATTGTTTTTACTTAGTGAATCACCTTGAGCAGTGCTTTGGGGAGGCGACATATTTATTTCCAAAATAAATGAATAGGATCAAAATTGTGGATGTTTGTTCTTCTCAAGTTAGGATCAGTGTTCTGGCGCAAAAAGAAGCACAAGGGGAGCATTCTGGCCCCGATTTCTCACTTCTGTCCCTAAAAATCTTCCCCAGGTTGTAAAATTGCATATGTTCTTTCTGTTCTACCAAATAAGTCATATCCATATTGTCTGTGTTCCATTTTATGTCCCATATATCAGTCACCTTCTTACCATAATTTTATAAAGTCAGTCCAAATCCATTAACATTCAGGGAGAAATATCTAAAGGACTAAGTTTTGTGCTTTGTGATTGGGAATTCTTTCTAAGCATATTAAGAGAGAATAAGCGTTATCCCAGTGCAATATCATAAAATGCCCTTTTAGCATTCTGGTGATGAGAAATAGATCTTTGTTGTTATTTCATGTTCCTTCTAGGCTTTCTACATCACATTGCATTGATATAAATGTCAAATATTCACAGCAGTTAAACTACTACTAAGTGTTCCTCTGTCAGATTGGTGATATGAGTTTATTTGTGTGTGTTGGAGGGAAATTATTGGGATTTTTTTTGTATGTTTATGTTTTTATAGTAGAACTGATGGGAGCTTACTGTGTCTGGTAGGGTTTCTTAAAATAAAGCTGATTTTCCCTCTGCAGTGTTGTGGGAATAACAGACACAATCGGAGACACCTCTATTTTTTTTCTTTTTTAAAAAAGACACCTCTATTCTTGCTTAAGGAACTATTTATTTACAAGAACTGTCCAGAAGATCCAGGGCAAAATTTAAACCAGTGCAATCAAGCAAAACATTTTTCTTATGAAGGCTTGTCCTTTGGGCTGATCTCCTTTAATATCTGAAAACAGCAGCAGCTGATTCGTCCAGAAAGAGCTGGCATGGTTCAGACATAATTACAAACCATAGTATGATGCTGCATTAACATGCCTTGAAGGAGTTTCTGGCTTACTTGCACCAGCTCTGCTCCCTTAATACTTAGCAAAGTAATAGTTCTGCACAGATGGCAAACCAATCTGTTTATTATTACATCTGAACCAGCAAACTCTCATGCTTTTCCTGCAAACCAAGATTTTAAACAGTGATTTGATCCCGGTTTAGAATCCTGGTTTGCAGGGAGAGTGCAAGGCGTAGCTTGCCAGTTTGGATGCCATAGTAAACTCTGGCTTTCTATACAAGTGGAAATTATTTATTAGCTGTCCACAAGGGAGGGAGGGAGGGAGGGAAGGAGGAGGAGGAAGAGGGAGTGTGAAAGCCCAGAAATCCACCAGGTGTCTTGATACAGTGGCAAACCAGGGTTTACTGTTGTATTATAAACAGGGCTCTTTTTTGGCTGGAATGCACCAGAACGGTGTTCCAGCTGGTGTCTGAGCCCGCCCCTTCCCTCCCTGCCGGTGGGAAAGGGCCCTGCGCTCTGGATCTCTGTGTGGAGATTGAGCATGGGGCCTGGGCTCTCTGCATCTAGCTTGCCGCCATTGCGTCGCCGCACCTATGCTCTCCCTGCTCCTGGTAAGTGCCTCCCCCCATCTCTTTTCCCTCTCTCTTTCACCCTTCTTTCTCTCTCTCTTTCTCTCTCTCTCTCTCCCCCACCTACCTACCTACCTACCTTCCTTCCTTCCTTCCTTCCTTTCTTTCTCTCTCTTTCATTCTTTCTCTCTTTCCCCCTTTCTTTCTTTCTTTCTCTCTCTCTCCCCACACATTTCTTTCTTTCTCTCTCTCCCTCCCCACCTTCCTTCCTTCCTTCTCTCTCTCTCTCTCTCCCCCCTTTCTTTATCTCTCTCTCCCCCCACACACATTTCTTTCTCTCTCTCTCTCTCTCCACCTTTCTTTCTCTCTCTCTCTCTCTCTCTCTCTCATTCATTCATTCTCTCTGTATCAGTACTGGGAGACTGCAATCATATGTCAGATCCTCTGCCATTAATTGTCCCTGGTCCTGGGTCTCTATCAGTAATTTACTGCCAGCCTTGAGGTTTATTGCCTGTCCTGCTTAATGTGTCTTTTTCATTCCCCGGGAGGATGGCTTGCCGCATTCCACCACGTCACATAAACAGTCTGGCTATCTTTCCTAGCCTCCTCCCTTTTTTCTCTCTGGAGTCCCGAATGACTTATCTTGCTTTTGTAACCTTGGAGAACTGCTGAACTGATTTTAGCCAGGTGCCTGGCCTGTGAATTGCAAGTAGAGTTCACTAAGGGGCATGGGGGGGGGGTTTAGTGCTTTTGCGCTGTTTCTGTGAGTATTAATGGCTGGGGGGTTTTCACACTTTTTAATGTTAGCCCTGATTGGCTCTTTGCCTGCCCTTACCTTGTTGTGTATGGTATATTAATCCCTGTTGCCTGTAACCAGTTATCTCTAACAAACATTGAGTACCTGAACCATCATTAAGAAATAAAAGGACTTATTACTTCATCAAAAGCTTGGCTTAATTGATTCAACTCAGAAGCCTCACAGATTGTTAGAGATCCCATTGACGGGACTTCTCATACCTGATCATGTCAGACGATGGGACTCTTCCCGTTACTACCGAGGAGGTCCCGGTCACAACAGCTCCCAGCAAACCGTGTGAGCCGTATGTACCGGGGACAACAGCCCAGGACTTATTCACTTTCCTGTGCCCTGGTGGGGCGGGGGGGGGGGGGTTGGCCACCCTCCCTGCGGTACTCGTGGGCCACGTTTGGAGCTGCTACCTCTGAGTCATGGATCCATGACCGGAAAGGGGCCCGAGTACATTTCAGCGATGACCACTCCGAGATTGATTGGCTGAGCTTGCAGGATGAAGATCGTTTTTTACCTCATTGACTGGATCCCTGGTGGTTGAGCCTCCTGGAAGAAGAGCGACTCCTGCCCAGAGGTCCCAACCCATGCCTGGAGGATCTCAGGCAGATGCTGGACCAGAGGTTCAGTGAGATGCACGACCGTTTGGCGGTGGAGCTGAGAGAAGCCATGCTGGAAATGCAACAGCAGCTGATGGGAGTGGCTGGGGCAGGAGCTGGGGCAGGAGCTGGGCCAGCACAAGGTGTGGGGGGGCTGGAGCGCAACCCCTGGGACAGGTACCCAGGGGAGCGGGTGCAGCTCCCATGGTGCCAGCACCCGCAGGTGTGCCTCCGGTGGGCATCCCCCTACCAGGACCCGTGGCTCCTCGCCCCAGGGATTGAATGCTCCACCAGCCCCCCAATGACCCCCTAACTGCTACATTCAATGGGGACCCCGAAAAGCTCCAGTTTTTCCTGATCGAGATTGAGAGGTTCCTGGATGCGTGGGGTCACCTCTACCCTTCCAAACGGGAGAGAGTGGGATACATCAGGTCAAAATGGAGCGACACCGCCAGCGACTGGTATGTAAGTCTGCATAACCCTCCTGGGCCCGAACTACAAACTGTAAACAATTTTATGTGGGCCCTCCAGCAGCACTACGAAGACCCTCTAGGGGAGGAGAAGGCTCGGAACCAATTGTGCAAACTGGTTCAGGGTCGCACCTCCATGAGGGAATATACTGACCAATTCCATAGAATCACTGCCAAAGTACAAGGTTGGTCGCAGGACTTATTCATTGAAAAATACCAGGAGGGTTTGAACTCGGAGATCTACGAGACTATTCTCCTAAATGATCGACCGGGATCCCTCGCGGCATGGATGCGGGTGGCGATGGATGTGGAAGAGCGCTTCACCCTAATCAAGCTTGGGTCCTCCATCCCTCACACGGCCAAGCCCGCCCTGAAGTCAAAGTTTAAGACAGCCCTGCAGGAGCTATGTGACTCCCACTTCAAGCAAGTGTTGTGCATGAAATGTGGGGAGAGCAGCCATTTTGCCTCGGCGTGCTCTCACAGAGGGCCCAAGACCTCGAAGACTTTGACCCCTTTGACAGGGGGGACGCCCTGTGAGACTTCTGAATCTAACCAATAAGCCAGACCTTTGATGAAGCAAAGTTCCTTTATTCTTAATGATGGTTCAGGTACTTCATGTTTGTTAGAGATACTTGGTTACATACAGCAAGGATTAATATACCCCCCACCTTCAGGTACAAGCAGGCAGAGGGCCAATAGAAATGGTTACAAAAAAGCACAAAATTCTTAGAGCCCTTTGGTTCTCACCAAAAGGGCGTGAAGGCACTAAACATTCCCCCCATGTTCCCCAGTGACCTCTAAGTATAGATTGCAGGCCAGACACCTGGTTAGAATAACAGTTCCACAGTTCTCCAAGGTTACAACAGAAGATAAAACACTCAAGCATCCGGAGAGGGAAAAGGGAGGTGACAATACAAGATAGCTGGGCTGGTTTATGACACGATGGAATGCAGCAAGCCACCCTCCCGAGGAGAGAAAGATACATTAAGCGAGACAGACCAGAGACTTCAAGGCAAACCGTTAATTACAGATGGAGACACCAGATAACAACAACAAATGGCAGAGGCTGAATGAAACAGGCTCTGACATCCTGCCCTCCCCAAGATCAGCCCCCCCCCTGGGCTTATCAGGAAACTTGCGATGAAAAGCACGAAGCAATTTAGGAGCATGCACATGTTCCGCAGCAACCCACTCATTCTGTTCAGGCCCAAAATCCACCCACTGAATTAGATAATACAAGCAGCCCCGCTTAAGTTTAGAGTCCAAAATGTCAGAAATCTCGAAGTGTTGCTCCCCCTCCTTCATCAGAGGAGGAGGACTCAGAAGATCCGGTCGCCATACATTCGGCCCAGGGTTTTTCTTCAGTAAGCTGAGCTGGAAAATAGGATGCACAGAACTCAATGATTTAGGCAATTCAAGTTCAAACGACACCTCAGAGATTTTCCGGAGTAGTTTGTAAGGCCCAACATATTTCCAACCCAACTTTCTGCTGGGTTGAAGACCACGAATATTCTTTGTAGACAGATATACTGTATCCCCAGATTGTAACTCCCACCCAGCAGCTCGACCCCTATCAGCATATTTCTTATATTCCTCTTTGGCCTTGTCAAGAGTCTTAGCAATCAAAGGCCAGGAATTCTGTAACTCAGTCCACCACTGGGAAAACTCGGAGGGTGGGGTTGCTTAAGGTTGGGGCAAGGACGGGAGAGGGTTCCCTTCAACCCCCCCTGCTGCCATGAAGGGGGAGACCCCTGTAGATGAATGCACTGCATTATTGTAGCTATATTCCATGAAGGGGAGGAGCTCTACCCAATTGTCTTGATGGTAATTAGTGTAGCATCTAAGAAACTGTTCCAATATTTGATTCACACGTTCGGACTGTCCATCAGTCTCTGGATGGTAACCCGAGCTAAGGGCGGGTTCAATGTCCATCACCTGGAGAAGCTCCCACCAGAAGTTGGCAACGAACTGGCTTCCCCTATCGGACACTATGCATTTGGGGAAAGCATGTAGTTTAATCACGTGAGCAAAAAACACTTTAGCCAGGCTCTTTGCTGTGGGTATCTTCTTGAACAGGACGAAATGTGCCTGCTTAGAGAACATGTCGACCACCACCCAAATGACAGTTTTTCCCTTGCTAGGTGGAAGGTCCGTTATAAAATCCATTGAAATGCTTTGCCAGGGCCGGGCTGGGGTGGGCAGGGGACATAACAGCCCGGGGGGGTTTCCACCCTGCTTTTTGCACATCAAACACACCTGGCATGAAGTAACATAGTCGGAAGTGTCTTTACACATGCACGGCCATCAGAATTGTCTCTGAATTAGATTTAGAGTCTTTAGAAAACCAAAGTGGCCAGACAGTTTCAACTCGTGACTGTCAGGATCCTTGATCCTAACAGAGTATTCTTTATGCATTGTGTAGTATGTTTGTGCAGATGTCATTTCACTCCCTTGCTATCTCTTGCAAAGCTGTCTCAGGTTTCCTCCCTTCTCTTTATTGCCTTGAGTTATATTGCTTTGTGAAGGTCTGGTCAATGTAACAATTTCATCCGGGAGAATGGCGACCTCAAACGCTGACACGTCACCCGAGACCAAATGGCCTCTTCCCCCATGCATTCCTCCGCTCCCCCGCCCTCCGAGACACGGAACTTTCTTATCGCTGTGAGAAGTCCTTGGGATGGCCTTTGTTATGGATATACGGGTAACATCTGTGGCGCCTAATTCAAGAGGGGAAAATTTATAACTTTAACACCTCACCTTTCCTGTGGGAAGTAAAACGGCTTAAGATCTTTTAACCGCGCTTTTCCCCTTTTTGTAATTGGTTGAATATCGGGGTTTCAAACTGTACTGGAGGGTATATTAACCCTGACTGTTTTGTATATGGTATCTCTAACAAACATTCGAGAACCTGTCATGCAGTACTAAGAAAAATAAAGAACTCTGTTTCATCAAAAAAGGTTTGATCTTTGACTGTTTAAGGCAGAAGCCTCACAGATTGTTAGAGATCTGTGTTCGGGACTTGGCCGTTCCTGACCATGTCAGATGACGGTACTATTCCTATTCCTGTAACCCAAGAGGAACCGGTAACCCCTGGGGATCAGGGAGCTGGAGCGGGAGGCGGCGGCGGGGAGCCCGAGAAGCCGGTGACCACAGCTCAAGGGGCTTACTACATTCGGTGGCCGATCCCCCACCAGTCTATAGCCCCGAGGTACTCATGGGCCTCGTTCGGACGTGGGACAGTCGACTTGTGGGTCCATGATCAGAAGGGGTTACACGTCTCGGTCCCTGGGGACCGCACCAAGATAGGTCGCCCAAGCTTCCTGGAGGACGAGAGAGACTACCTTGGGGGCAACTGGCGACTCCTGCCACTGGACGAGGAGAGGGGTGCTCCTTATGGGGGTGACCTGTACAGAGACAATTCGAGTCGTGCCTTGGACCGGATGATGGGAGACATGCGGTTACAAATAACCGCGGAACTAAGAGAGGTGATGACGGAGATGCAGTACCAGATCCGAGATGTTATAACGGTGGTTCAGGTACTCAGGCAGCCACCCGGAGGGGGTGGGGGAGCAGGGGTGCCAGCTGGGGGAGCTCTACCGCAACAGGCTCCCGCAGGGGGACAGATTCCCCCAGGGGGAGTTCCTCCAGGGGGTGCCCCACAACAGGCGCCCGTCCCGGCCCCGGCCCCGATCCCCGCTCCGGTGCCGGTTCCCACTCCCGCGGAATGGATGATCCGTCAAGCCCCAAATGACCTGCTGACGGCTACGTTCAATGGCAACCCCGAGAAGCTCCAGTTTTTCCTCATTGAGATTGAGAGGTTCCTGGATGCCTGGGGCCACCTCTACCCCACAGAGTGAGATCGAGTAGGCTACATCGGCTCCAAACTCCGCGACACCACCAGCGACTGGTATGTCAGCCTGCACAATCCCCCAGGGCCTGAGTTGCGATCCGTAAATAATTTCATGTGGGCCCTACGGCAACACTATGAGGATCCCCTGGGGGAGGAGAAGGCGCGAAACCAACTGCGGAAGTTGGTGCATGGGAGGTCCTCCGTGAGGGAATACACTGACCGGTTCCGGTGCATCGCGGCAAAGGTGCAGGGCTGGTCCCAAGACCTGTTCATCGAAAAGTATCAAGAAGGTCTGAACCCCGAAATTTACGAGACTATCTTAAGGGGGGGCCAGCCTGGATCCCTAGCAACTTGGATGAGAGCCACCGCCGACGTGGAAGAGCGGTTCACGCTGATCAAGCTGGGGACCTCCGCGACAGCTCAGGCAAAAGCCACCCAGAAGATGAAGGGGAAGCCGAGTGTCCAGGAGATCCGTGACAACCGTTTCCGACAGGGGCTCTGCATGAGATGCAGGGAAAGTGGCCACTTCGCCTCCGCCTGCCCCCGGGGCAGTGGAAAAGTGCCCAAAACCTCGACCCCCGTGGCTGGGAACACCCCGAGCAAGACCTCGTTCAAACCCCGGGCATTACAGCTGGAAGGGGCAACTAGTGAGCAGGGAGAGCTGGAGCTGACCAAAGTGCAGATGCCGGGAAATGCCAACGACTGGCAGTAAACGGCGCAAAACTGCAGGTCCCTTCCCCCGACGCGCCATCTCCGGTGAGCATCCCTGGCCCTTTACTTTACATGGTAGTGACTGTAATAGCTCCTGGCACCGGGAACCATGTGCGGGTCCGTGCCTTGATTGACTCGGGGTGTGCCAGAGACTTAATAAGCCCTTTGGTGGTTGATGGACTGGGCCCCAAAGCCACCCCCTTGAGGGAGCCACTCACGTTCACTCAAATGGACAGTTCTGAAATGAAGGAGGCGTGTGTGGCAGAGACTGAACTGTTAATAGTGGGGACGGGGGAGCATTGGGAAGAGAGGGCTTTTGTCATAACCCCAAATACCCAATTCCCCATGGTGTTAGGAAGTCCGTGGCTGAGCTCCCATGACCCCTATGTAAAGTGGAGTTAGGGAAAGATCTCGTGGGTGGACGACAAGTGTAACCATCACAAGTGGGACCCAGAGTGGGGACCTGGACCCCCTGCCCCCCTACGAGCGGCAGCACTCACATTAACCCCCTCCCAGGTACCCCGGGAGTACCGAGACCTGACTGAGGTGTTTAGTGAAATGGAAGCGGATGAGCTGCCCCCTCACCGCTTGTCGGACTGTGCTATTGAACTACTCCCGGGGGGAAAATTGCCTAAGGGGAAATTGTATTTCATGAGCCCTGCGGAACAGGAGGAATTGAGAAAGTTTCTAGACAAGAACTTGGAGAGGGGTTTCATCCGTCCCACCAAGTCCCCCTTCGCTGCCCCAGTGCTATTCCGGAAGAAGAAGGATGGGGGCTTGAGACTTTGCACTGACTATCGAGGTCTGAATGCGGTGTCTGCCTCCAATGCTTACCCCCTCCCCCTCATCAAAGACTTGTTAGCAGGAGCCGCCAAGGGAAAAGTGTTTACTAAGTTGGATTTGCGGGATGCTTACTTTCGGGTGCACATTAGGGAGGGGGACGAATATAAGACAGCGTTCAACACACCTTTGGGCCAGTTTGAATACCTGGTGATGCCGTTCGGCTTAAGTGGTGCTCCTGGGGTCTTTATGAGTCTGATCAATGAAGTGTTGCACAAGCATTTATTCAAGGGGGTGTTATGTTTCTTAGATGATATCTTGATTTATTCTGCTGATAAGGCGTCACATGTAAAACCGGTTAGAGAGGTATTAACCACGTTGTTAAAAAAATCAATTGTATGCTAAGCTGTCAAAGTGTGAGTTCAACCGAGATGCAGTAGACTTTTTGGGGTACCGCATTTCTCAGAAGGGGCTAGAGATGGACCCAGCTAAAGTGGAGGCGGTGGTGCATTGGGAAGCACCGCGAACCAGGAAGCAATTACAGAGCCTCCTGGGATTTTGCAACTTCTACCGCACCTTCTTGAAAGACTTTGACACCGTCACCCTACCCTTACCGGAACTCTTAAAGACTAAGGGAAAGGGCCCGGAGGCAGGGAAACCCGGGGAGAAAATAGCATGGTCTGAGGAGTGTCAACAAGCCTTTGAGACATTAAAAAAACTGTTCACCTCAGAACCAATCCTTGCCCACCCCGATGAGACCAAAGAATTTGTAATTCATGTAGATGCCTCGGATGTGGCTATGGGGGGGGCGATCCTCCAAAAGGGGGATGACAATAAACTGCATCCCTTGGCCTATATTTCCAAGAAGTTTAACGAAACAGAGAGGAATTGGTCGGTATGGGACAAGGAAGCAGCAGCCATCCACTGACCCCTAACTACGTGGAGGCATTGGCTGGAAGGGGCTCAGATTCCTTTTGAAATTTGGACCGATCATAAAAACCTCGAGGCACTATGCACGCAGCGGTCCCTCAACGCTAAGCAACTGCGGTGGGCCGATTTTTTCTCTAAATTCAATTTCGTCCTGAGACATTTCCCTGGGAAGGCAAACTCCTTAGCAGACGCCCTATCTAGGTTACCCCAACACGAGAGTCAGAAAGAAGAAGTGTTCGACTCCATGTTCTCGCCGCAGCAGTTGGGGGGGGGCAGTCACAACCAGGAGTCAAAGTAAAGTGGTACCTGTTGAATCATGGAGCGAGAAATGTGCGGGAGACTATTCCACCGAGGAAGCGGACGAACTAGGTGGAATAGAGGAATGCTCTTTGCACCCCAATAAGTGTTGGTATCATGGGACTAAATTAGTGGTGCCTCAGGTGCACAGAAAAGACATTTTAGTAGCTTGTCACTCCTCCAAGCTGGCCGGGCACTTTGGATTCCTAAAGACTCTTAACTTGATACAGAGGCAGTTTTGGTGGCCACGCATGCGTAAAGATGTCTCCAATTTCGTTACTGCCTGTCAAGTCTGTCTAATGTGTAAGTGGAGGGGGGGGGGGGAAACTCCGGGTCTACTACATCCCCTACCCACCCCCTTCAGGCCCTGGGAAGCGGTGTCTATGGGTTTTATCACTAACCTACCTCCCTCTAAAGGAAAAACGGTAATTTGGGTGGTAGTCGGCATGTTTTCCAAGCAAGCTCACTTTGCCCCATTCAAACAACTGCCTACCGCAAAGGGTTTAGCAAAGGCATTCTTTAACCACGTGATCAAGTTACATGCTTTTCCCAGGCGCATGGTATCCGACCGTGGCAGTCAATTCGTTGCCAACTTCTGGCGGGAGCTTTTGAAATTGATGGACATTGAGCCGGCCATGAGTTCGGGTTACCACCCAGAAACCGATGGCCAATCTGAACAAATCAATCAAATATTGGAACAGTTTTTGAGGTGTTACACTAATTATCATCAGGATAATTGGGTGGAGCTGTTGCCATTTGCTAAATATAGCTACAACAATGCGGTGCATTCCTCCACAGGAGTATCGCCCTTTATGGCAGTGGGGGGGTTCGAAGGAAAGCCTTTACCAACAATCGATGCATCGGCTGAAACCCCCTCCTCTGATTTCACCCAATGGTGGGTGAACCTGCAGAAATCCTGGCCTCTGATTGCTAAAACTCTGGACAAGGCCAAAGAGGACTACAAAAAGTATGCGGACTGTGGGCTTGCTGAAGGTTGGGACCTTCAGCCAGGAGACTCAGTGTACCTTTCTACAAAAAACATTCATGGCCTCCAACCCAGTAGGAAATTGGGATGGAAATATGTTGCACCTTACAAAGTGTTGCGCAAAATCTCTGATGTGTCGTTTGAACTTGAACTGCCTAAATCACTGAGCTCTGTGCATCCTGTTTTTCATTTCAGCCTGCTGAAGAAGAATCCTGGGCCGAATGTGTGGCACCCAACTCCTCCGATTCCTCCTCCGCTGATGAAGGAGGGGGCACCTAACTTTGAAATCTCTGAAATCCTTGATTCAAAAATGCATAGGGGCCGCTTGCTTTATTTAGTTAAATGGGTAGACTTCGGCCCTGAACTAAATGAATGGGTCTTTTCTGATAATGTTCATGCTCCTAAATTAGTTAAAGCTTTTCATAAACGTTTTCCTGATAAGCCGGGGTAGGATGTATTATGCAGGTGGCAGAGTGTCTTTATGCATTGTGTAGTATGTTTGTGCAGATGTCATTTCACTCCCTTGCTATCTCTTGCAAAGCTGTCTCAGGTTTCCTCCTTTCTCTTTATTGCCTTAAGTTATATTGTTTTGTGAAGGTCTGGTCAATGTAACAGTTTCATCCGGGAGAATGGCGACCTCAAACGCTGACATGTCATCCGAGACCAAATGGCCTCTTCCCCCATGCATTCCTCCGCTCCCCCGCCCTCCGAGACACGGAACTTTCTTATCGCTGTGAGAAGTCCTTGGGATGGCCTTTGTTATGGATATACGGGGCACATCTGTGGCGCCTAATTCAAGAGGGGAAAATTTATAACTTTAACACCTCACCTTTCCTGTGGGAAGTAAAACGGCTTAAGATCTTTTAACCGCGCTTTCCCCCTTTTTGTGATTGGTTGAATATCGGGGTTTCAAACTGTACTGGAGGGTATATTAACCCTGACTGTTTTGTATATGGTATCTCTAACAAACATTCGAGAACCTGTCATGCAGTACTAAGAAAAATAAAGAACTCTGTTTCATCAACAAAGGTCTGATCTTTGACTGTTTAAGGCAGAAGCCTCACAGTGACATGCTCTCAATATTTCCCTACATAGTGAGCCTGGCACAATTAACTTAGAACCATGATACCAACACCCATCGGATTGTTTATGGGTTTCGGAGTCACCTTCCCACCCCTTCACTTCTTCATCTGAATACTTGGCAGCACACTTAACAGTCCATTGAGCAGGCTCTGGAGTCTTTTTACTTTGGCTCCGAGTGGTCACCGCGCCTCCTAACTGTTGGGGAGAAAACATGGAATCAAAGACTTCCTCCCTGCTGGATTCGTGTTGGGGTAACCTGGATAGAGAGTCTGCGAGGGAATTTGCCTTCCCAGGGAAATGTTTTAACACAAAGTTGAACTTGGAGAAAAAATCAGCCCACCGCAGTTGTTTGGCATTTAGGGTCCTTTGGGTGCACAAAGCCTCTAAATTTTTGTGGTCAGTCCAGATTTCAAACAGCTTTTTTGCCCCTTCCAGCCAATGTCTCCAGGTAGAGAGGGCTAGCCGAATGGCTGCAGCCTCCTTGTTCCACACGGACCAGTGTCTCTCAGTCTCATTAAATTTCTTTGACATGTAAGCCAAGGGGTGCAAAACTCCATCTGAGCCTTTTTGTAGGATTGCCCCCCCCCATGGCCACATCCGAACCATCAACATGAATTACAAACTCTTTGGCTTCATCTGGGTGAGCCAAAATGGGCTCCGACGTAAATGCCTGTTTTAGCTCTTCGAAAGCTTTCTGACACTCTACAGTCCAACACAACCGCTCCCCTGGCTTTCCAGCTTCGGGTACCTTCCCCTTGGTTTCTAACAGTTCAGTTAGGGGTAGAGTGATGGTAGCAAAGTCTTGCAGAAATGTTCTGTAGAAGTTGCAAAATCCTAACAAACTTTGTAGCTGTTTACAAGTGAGAGTGGCTTCCCACTGCACCACCGCCTCTACTTTTGCCGGATCCATTTCCAGCCCCTGCTGCAAAATTTGATAGCCTAAAAAGTCAACCTCAGTGCGATGGAACTCGCACTTAGAGAGCTTTGCATACAGCCGGTGCTCCAGCAATGTTGCTAACACCTCTCGCACTAGCTTCACATGAGACTGCTTATCAGGGGAATAAATCAAGATATCATCTAAGTAACAGAGCACCCCCTTGAACAAATATTTATGCAAGACTTCATTGATTAGGCTCATAAAAACGCTGGGAGTGCCCGCCAATCCGAATGGCATCACCAGATATTCAAACTGTCCCAGGGGAGTGTTGAAGGCAGTCTTATACTCATCCCCTTCCCTTATGCACACCCTGAAATAAGCATCTCGTAAATCCAATTTTGAAAAAATCCCTCCCTTGGCCGCCTCAGCCAGCAGATCCTTTATGAACGGGAGGGGGTAGGCGTTTGAGGCAGACACTGCATTTAAACGCCTATAGTCCATACACAGTCTTAAACCCCCATCTTTCTTTTTCCGGAACAAAACAGGGGCGGCAAAAGGGGACTTCGCTGGGCGGATAAAGCCTCTTTCCAAATTCTTGTCTAAAAACCGGCAGAGCTCCTCTCGTTCCGCAGGGCTCATGGAATATAACTTCCCCTTGGGCAGCTTCTCCCCCGGCAACAATTTGATGGCACAGTCTGTGAGTCTATGGAGGGGAAGTTCATCTGCCTCAGTTTCACTAAATACATCTGCCAGGTCCCGATACTCCACCGGGATCTGGGCCGGCGTTAACACCAGCATTGCTGGGGTAGGGGGGAAGGTGGTCCGGGCCCCACTCCGCATCCACTTGTGCTGGCCACACTTGGGATCAATCCATGAAATCTTCCCCTCACTCCACTTTATGTAAGGGTCATGTGAGCTCAGCCAGGGACTCCCCAGCACCATCGGGAATTGGGTATTGGGGGTAATGACTAAAGCTCTCTTTTCCCAATGCTCTCCCATCCCTACAATTAAGCGTTCAGTCTCTGCCACACACGCCTCCTTCATCTCCGATCCATCCATCTGGGTGAACCGCAATGGCTCCCCCAGCGAGTTCACCTTAGGCCCTAACCCCTCTACTACCAACGGGCTTATTAAGTCTCTGGCACACCCTGAGTCTATCAATGCCCGGACCCGAATGTGGGTCCCTGTGCTGGGAACTATTACAGTCACGACCATATAAAGTAAGGGGCCAGGGATGCTCACCAGTGGTGGCGCATCGGGTGGTGGGACCTGCAGTTCTGCGCCTTTTACTGCAGATCGCTGAAGTTTCCCGCCGACTGGGTTGCAATCAGTTCCACCTCTGCCTGGGAACTCTGCTCATTTGGTGCCCCTTCCAGCTGTAATGCCTGGGGTTTAAATGTCGACTTTCCAGACCGGGGGGTCCCCCCCCCCCATGGGGGTTGACGTCTTGGGCATCTTGGAGTCGCTCCTTGGACAGTTGGAGGTGAAATGGCCACTTTCCCCACACTTCATACATAGACCTTGCCGGAAACGGGCATCTTTCAGCTCCTGCAGGGCTGTCTTAAACTTCAACTTCAGGGTGGGCCTGGGTGCATGGGGGGTGGAGGCTCCCAACTTGATCAGGGTGAAGCATTCTTCCACATCTGCCGCCGCTCTCATCCATGCAGAAAGGGTGCCTGGGCGATCATTCCGGAGGACCGTTTCATAGATCTCTGGGTTCAGCCCCTCCTGATACTTCTCCACGAACAAGTCTTCTGACCACCCCTGTATTTTTGCAGCAACCCGGCGGAAACGCTCGGTGTACTCCCAAACAGAGGTACGGCCTTGGACCAGTTCGCGCATTTGGTTCCGGGCCTTTTCCTCCCCCATCGGGTCCTCATAATGCTGCCGAAGGGCCCACATGAAATTATTCACAATCTGTAATTCGGGCCCAGGGGGATTATGTAGACTCACATACCAGTCACTGGCGCTGTCACGCAGCTTCGAGCCGATGTAGCCTACCCTCTCACGCTCAGTGGGGTAGAGGTGGCCCCATGCCACCAAGAATTGCTCAATCTCGATTATGAAGAATTGCAGTTTCTCGGGGTCCCCATCGAACATGGCCATCAAGGGGTCGTTCGGGGGTTGCCGGAGCATTTGGTCTCCTGGTTGGGGGGCCACGGGAACTGGCTGGGGAGGGCCCACAGGAGGCACCACTGGGGGAACTACGGGAGGTACCACCGGAGAAGCACCCGCTCCCCCTGGTGCCTGCCCAGGAGGTTGCATTCCCCCCTGCCGCTCCTTGTGCTGGCCCCGCTCCTGCTCCAGCTCTGGCCGCTACAGCCCCCATCAGCTGTTGTTGCATCTCGAGCATAGCTTCCCTCAGCTCCACAGCTATACAGTCATGCATCTCACCGAACCTCCGGTCCAACATCTGGTTGAGGTCCTCTCCTCCCAGGTCAGGACCCCTCGGCAATGGGTGCTCGTCTCTGGGCAAGCTCAGCCACCAGTCATCTGGCCGATGTGGGGGGGCCCTCTCCTCATCCAGGAAACTCCGGCGCCTGAAATCCAGCTGGTCATTGCCAAAATGTACTCGAGCCCCCTTCCGATAATGGATCCATGACTCAGAGGGATTAGTCCCAAACATGGCCCATGAGTACTGCGGGGAGGGTAGCCAAGCCCCCCTTGCCCCGGCCACAGGAGCATAGGTATATCCAGGCTAGTTGTCCTCGATACCACCAGCTCACACAGTTCGCTGGGAGCAGTGGTGACCAGGATCTCCTCGGTAGTAACAGGGATGGTCCCATCGTCTGACATAGTCAGGAATGAGAGACCCTGTTAATGGGATCTCTAACAATCTGTGAGACTTCTGAATCTAACCAATAAGCCAGACCTTTGATGAAGCAAAGTTCCTTTATTCTTAATGATGGTTCAGGTACTTCATGTTTGTTAGAGATACTTGGTTACATACAGCACGGATTAATATACCCCCCACCTTCAGGTACAAGCAGGCAGAGGGCCAATAGAAATGGTTACAAAAAAGTGCGAAATTCTTAGAGCCCTTTGGTTCTCACCAAAAGGGCACGAAGGCACTAAACATTCCCCTCATGTTCCCCAGTGACCTCTAAGTATAGATTGCAGGCCAGACACCTGGTTAGAATAACAGTTCCACAGTTCTCCAAGGTTACAACAGAAGATAAAACACTCAAGCATCCGGAGAGGGAAAAGGGAGGTGACAATACAAGATAGCTGGGCTGGTTTATGACGCGATGGAATGCAGCAAGCCACCCTCCCAGGGAGATAAAGATACATTAAGCGAGACAGACCAGAGACTTCAAGGCAAACCGTTAATTACAGATGGAGACACCAGATAACAACAACAAATGGCAGAGGCTGAATGAAACAGGCTCTGACACGCCCAGGCCTGGCAAGTCATTGTTTAAACCCCGGGCATTACAGCTGGAAGGGGCAACGGGCAAGTCGGCTTTGCAGGTGGAGTTGGAGCTGATTGCGACACAGCTGGCGGGAAACTTCAAAGACCTGCAGTAAAAGGCGCAGAGCTGCAGGTCTCTTCACCCGATGCGCCACCACCGGTGAGCATCCCTGGCCCCTTACTTTATATGGTCATGACTGTGATAGTACCCAGCACGGGGACCCACGTCCTGGTGCGTGCTCTTATTGACTCAGGGTGTGCCAGAGACTTGATTAGCCCCTAAGTAGTAGAGGGACTGGGACCCAAGGTGAACCCGCTGGGGGAACCTTTACGATTCACCCAAATGGATGGATTGGAAATGAAGGAGGTGTGTGTAGCTGAGATGGAACTGTTAATTGTGGGGATGGGAGACCACTGGGAGAAGAGGGCTTTTGTAATCACCCCCAATACCCAGTTCCCTATGGTGCTGGGGAGTCCCTGGTTGAGCTCACATGACCCCTATATTAAATGGAGTGAGGGGAAGATCTCCTGGATTGACCCAAAATGTACCCAGCATAAATGGGACACTGCCTGGGGATTGGGGCCACCTTCCCTCCCTACCCCAGCCGCGATGTCCTTAGCACCGGTCAAGATCCCAGCGGAATATAGGGACTTGGCGGATATGTTCAGTGAGACAGAAGCAGACGAACTTCCCCCTCATAGACTCACAGACTGTGCAATTGAACTGTTACCAGGGGAGAAGTTGCCCAAAGGGAAGTTATACTCCATGAGCCCGCCTGAGCAGGAAGAGCTTCGACACTTTTTGGACAAGAATCTAGAGAGGGGTTTTATCCGCCCAGCCAAGTCCCCTTTTGCTGCCCCTGTTTTGTTCCAGAAAAAAAAAGATGGGGGTCTGAGACTGTGCACGGACTATAGGGGTCTAAACGCTGTGTCCGCTTCAAACACCTACCCCCTCCTGTTAATCAAGGACCTCTTGGCGGAAGCGGCCAAGGGGAAAATTTTTTCCAAGTTTGATTTACAACATGCCTATTTCAGGGTGCGCATAAGGGAAGGGGATGAATATAAGACTGCCTTTAACACTCCCCTTGGTCAGTTTGAATACCTGGTGATGCCGTTCGGATTGGCTGGCGTGCCCGGAGTTTTTATGAGCCTAATCAATGAAATGTTACATAAACATCTCTTCAAAGGGGTGCTTTGTTTCTTAGATGATATCTTGATTTATTCGCCTGATAAGCAGTCACATGTGAAATTGGTACGGGAGGTGCTTGCAACACTGCTTGAGCACCAGCTGTATGCTAAACTCTCCAAATGTGAATTCCACTGCACAGAGATTGACTTTTTGGGCTATCGAATCTCCCAGCAGGGGCTGAAGATGGACCCGGCTAAAGTAGAGGCTGTGGTGCAATGGGAAGCCCCTCGCACCCGTAAACAGCTACAAAGCCTGTTAGGATTCCGCAACTTCTATAGAACCTTCCTCAAAGACTTTGCTATGATCACCCTACCCCTCACTGAACTGTTGAAAACCAAGGGGAAGGGACCGGAGGCTGGAAAGCCTGGGGAATGGTTGTGCTTGACTGCCGAGTGTCAGAGAGCGTTTGATGAGTTAAAACAACTATTCACATCTGAACCCATTCTAGCACACCCTGATGAAACCAAGGAATTTGTAATTCATGTTGATGCCTCGGATGTGGCCATGGGGGGGCAATCCTGCAAAAGGGGCTGGATAACGTCCTACACCCCCTGGCTTACATTTCAAAGAAATTCAATGGGACTGAAATACATTGGTCTGTGTGGGATAAAGAGGCTGCGGCTATCCGACTGGCTCTTTCCACCTGGAGGCACTGGCTAGAAGGAGCGCAAAAGCCATTTGAAATTTGGACTGATCATAAAAACCTTGAGGCTTTGCAAACCCGGAGGTCTCTAAACGCCAAACAGCTCCGGTGGGCTGATTTCTTTTCCAAATTTAATTTTGTGTTGAAGCACTTCCCGGGCAAGGCAAACTCCTTAGCAGACGCCTTGTCCAGATTACCCCAACATGAGTCCAGGAGAGACGAGGTGTTTGATTCCATGTTTTCCCCTCAGCAGTTGGGAGGGGCGGTGACCACACGGAGTCAAAGCAAAATGGCTCCGTCTCCGTCTCAATGGACTGTTAAGTATGCTTTGGTATATTTGGAAGAGGAAGTGAAGGAGTGGGAAAGTGACAGTGAGGCCAAGAAACAGTCCGACGGCTGCTGGTACCATGGGTCCAAACTAATTGTGCCACACTCCCTGCATAAAGAAATTCTACTGGCTTGTCACGAGTCTAAACTGTCGGGCCACTTTGGATTTCTAAAGACCTTAAATCTAGTTCAAAGGCAGTTCTGGTGGCCCCGCATGCGCAAAGACGTTTCAGACTATGTCACTACATGTCAAGTGTGTTTGATGTGCAAAAAACCAGGGGGGAAACCCCCAGGGCTCCTACACCCTTTGCCCACCCGCTCTAGACCCTGGGAAGACATTTCCATGGACTTTATAACGAACTTGCCACCCAGCAAGGGGAAGACAGTCATTTGGGTGGTAGTGGATCTATTTTCCAAGCAAGCACATTTTGTCCCTTTCAAAAAGCTGCCCATAGCTAAGGGATTGGCCAAGGTTTTCTTCTCTCACGTGATCAGATTACACGCTTTCCCGAGGTGCGTAATTTCTGATAGGGGAAGCCAGTTCGTTGCCACCTTCTGGCGGGAGCTTCTCCAGGTGATGGACATAGAGCCTGCTTTGAGTTCGGGTTACCATCCAGAGACTGATGGCCAATCCGAACGCGTTAATCAAATATTGGAACAATTCCTACGTTGTTACACTAAATACCATCAAGATAATTGGGTGGAACTCCTCCCTTTTGCTGAATATAGCTACAACAATGCAGTGCATTCATCTACAGGTGTTTCTCCGTTAATGGCTGCAGGGGGGTTCGAAGGGAACCCTCTTCCCTCATTGCATCAGCCTGCAACGGACCCACCCTCTGAATTTTCCCAATGGTGGATTTCTTTGCAGAACTCTTGGCCCCTGATTGCAAAAACTAGATCGAGCTAAAGTGGAGTATAAAAAATATGCTGATCAGGGTTGGGCTGGGGGATGGGACTTACAGCCTGGGGTGGAAGTATGTAGGTCCCTATAAGGTGCTTCGGAAAATATCTTCTGTGTCATTTGAACTTGATCTGCCCAAGTCATTGAGTTCTGTGCATCCTGTGTTCCATTACAGCTTGCTGAAGAAGAATCCTGGGCCGAATGCATGGAGACCGGATCCTCTGACTCCTCCTCCTCTGATGAAGGGGGGGGGAGCAGCACTTCGAAATTTCTGATATTTTGGACTCTAAATTCAAACGGGGCCGACTGTATTACCTGGTGCGGTGGGTGGATTTTGGCCCCGAGCAAAATGAATGGGTCGCTGTTGAGAATGTCCATGCTCCTAAATTACTTCAGGCATTCCATAAACGTTTTCCTGATAAACCCGGGGGGGTGTTCTTGAAGGAGGCAGGATGTCAGATCCTCTGCCATTAATTGTCCCTGGTCCTGGGTCTCTATCAGTAATTTACTGCCAGCCTTGAGGTTTATTGCCTGTCCTGCTTAATGTGTCTTTTTCATTCCCCGGGAGGATGGCTTGCCGCGTTCCACCACGTCACATAAACAGTCTGGCTATCTTTCCTAGCCTCCTCCCTTTTTTCTCTCTGGAGTCCCGAATGACTTATCTTGCTTTTGTAACCTTGGAGAACTGCTGAACTGATTTTAGCCAGGTGCCTGGACTGTGAATTGCAAGTAGAGTTCACTAAGGGGCATGGGGGGGGGGAGGTTAGTGCTTTTGCGCCTTTTCTGTGAGAATTAACGGCTGGGGTTTTTTGCGCTTTTTTATGTTAGCCCTGATTGGCTCTTCACCTGCCCTTACCTTGTTATGTATGGTATATTAATCCCTGTTGCCTGTAACCAGTTATCTCTAACAAACATTGAGTACCTGAACCATCATTAAGAAATAAAAGGACTTTTTACTTCATCAAAAGCCTGGCTTAATTGATTCGACTCAGAGGCCTCACATCATACCATGACCTACAAATGCACAATAGTTCATCCTGCCTGGGGGGGGGGGAGGACATCAGGAATGGAATAGTCTGACAGCCTTGCTCCTAGGTATTTGGGACCTAGGGCTACTTTTATTTATACAGTAAGTTTTGGTTAGAAGGGAAATACAAACATTGACCTTGTTTGCATCCCATAATAAATAATAGAATTTATACAGTACTTTCAAGGGCTTCATATTTTACAGGTATTTTACCCTTTGTTTATCATCATACAGATTGTATTTTTTACTTGTCCTACTAGGGATTTGTTGGAAAAGGGGAGGGATGTAAAAAAGCAGAGAGCCCAGGAAATGCTGTTTTTGACAATATCTCTAATTTTTGAGAATCGCTTTAATTTTCACACACACACACACACACACACACACACACACACACACACACAAATACAAACATACTAAAACTACTATACTAACTCAAAAAAACCTAATCTACCCTAAGGTATACAGAATCAAAGTAATATGCTATTATAAGAAAAACTTTAAAAATCCAGGCATGAATAAATGCTAAATACTATCTTTCTAAGATTTTTAACAAAATTAATACATGGCTAAAATCTTAAGTGGGATACATTTAACAAGTATAGCTTGTTACATAACATTGCTTATTATTTATCTGATTTTTTTCCTTCCTCTTCTCTGTCCTTGGAGGTTTTGGTGCTGCCGCTCGAAGATCAGCATCAGACTCTTCGTCCCCAGATTGTTTGCTTTCAGATTCACCCGAGCTTTCCAATCCATAAACGCGCTCTTGCTGTTTTTTCTCTGTAGCAGTTTTTTCTTTTTTTTCTTTAGAATATTCCAAAAATTTCTTGGCTTTTTGAACAGAGTCAATCTTTTGCTTCTTATCTTTGTAGGTAAAAACCAAACCCTCAGGGGTTAACCATCTATACGTGATGCCTTGTGCTTGTAAGAACATGGTCAAAGTTTTATAAGATTTCCTCTTCTTCTTAATCTCGAATGGAATGTCCTTCAAAACCTTAATGTCTTCTTCTTGGATCTCAGGGTAGCTCTGTTTGTGGCCTTGAGTACCACATCTCTGGTTGATTTTTTTTGAGAATCTAACCATAATCTCCTGGCAGGTTTTTCTTTTTTACAAATTCAGGATAGGTTTGATAAACTATATCCATATTGCTTTGTAGCATATCCACTTGCAAACCTGCCATTGGAGCTAAGGCATCACACAGTAGCTTTTTAAGATTCTCACCTTTTTGTTCAGGCACCCCCTGAAACCTTAAAAAATATGATGAATGTTCCATCTGAAGCCTCAATACATTGTCCTTGTCAGAGGTCCTCTCTCTTTCCATCACGGAATCTCTTTAATTTTCTCATGGCATCTTCTTTTTAAGAAAAATAAGTTTGAAGCCTGAGTGTAACTAGTTCATTGCTGTGTCTTGTTGGGAGTGGCTTGCAAATATATGTGTGTCTAAAGTCTGTATTAAAGTGGTTTGGTGCTAACTGCCATGCAAGAGGAAACATCTGAAAAAGTAGCTTCATTGTTGTGTGTGTTGGCAGAACACTTGACTGTTGCATGGGGGACTTTGGGGAACATCTGCAGAAAACAGAGTTGTACCTAAAAATGAGCATGGTCAGCAGCACTTTGGAGATTGCCTGTTTTGTGAAATTTAAAAAGTGGGCAGAGTTTCTGAAGAAGATGATTGTCCCTCTTCTCCTGCCACTGGGCTGACATCTGCCTTTAATGGGCCAGCAAAGTTGATGTTCTTAAACCTCCTAATAAGAGAGATTTCTGTTTCTGAGCTGATTGGTGATCTTGTAATGGTAGTGATGCTTTGATGTGGTAAAGCTCACCTGTTCACAGGATCATTTTACCTGTGGGACAGACTGTGCATGGTAACCACTCCACTGGTACATAATTGCTTGTAAAAAATATTATAGTGTAATAATTCAGGTGGGTAGCCGTGTTGGTCTGAAGCAGCAGAACAAAACTGGAGTCCAAAGTTTCATCCAAGGTATAAGCTTTTGTGTGCATGCACACTTCTTCCATCTGAAGAAGTGTGGTTCCATCTGAAGAAGTGTGGGTGGCACATAAAATCTTAAACCTTGCATAAAATTTTGTACCTTGAATAAAATAGTCCACAAACTACTCCCGTCCAGTGCATCCACAAACCTAGGGTTGTTCTGCCAGTGAAGTAGGGTTGCCAACTCCAGGTTGAGGAAATCCTTGGAGATTTGGGAATGGAACCTGAGGAGAGTGGGGTTTGGGGGAAGGAGGGACCTAAGCAAGGCATAATGCCATTGACTCCACTTCCCAAAGCAGCCACTGACCTGATCTCTGTAGTTTGGAGCTCAGTTCTAATTCCAGATCTCCAGACCCCACCTGTAGGTTGGCAACTCTAAAAATTCATAAGCAGCATATTAGTTCTGCAGGAAGGCAAGCTGATTTCCATGGGATTCTAACCTTTAAAAACTGATTCCAATTCAGTGTAGGAATAATTGTTGGACATAAGATATTGGTTCAGGCAAGATTTTGTATAGATGGGACAGAAAATCATTTTTTAATTGGTTTTGTCAAAACCATTTTGACAACAAACATGGTAAACAGAATAAGAAAAAAAAGATGGGTGTGGTATATTAGCATATGGTATATGCTAATTAGCTGTGCTGTCAGGGGTGTGGCCAAATATGCTAATGAGTTCCTGCTGGGCTTTTTCTACAAAAAGAGCCCTGATTATAAACATGTTAATAACACAGAAGGCTGCAAAACAGCCATAAAGCACACTGATAAAATACACAGTGTGACATGACAGCTGCACCCCCAACTAGGGCCTGGCAACCAGCAGGAGACTGGGGGGCAGAGACATGAGGCCATCAGTGGCAGAGTGATATCACATCTGGGTTTCCCCAGATGTATCTTCATGCCATCAGTGGCAGCAAGAAATGGGAGTTGTCAGGCATGCCCCATTCCATCCAGGGTTCTGGTAACCCTACCCCGAACATAAGAGGAATCCAAGTGCTTAGCAAATGCTGCTGTTAAAAATTTTATACTACTGTTACCGTTCAAAAGTACAAGAACCATTTGTAATTTGACATTAAAGGAAGGTAAAGACCCTGAAAGTACAAGAGGAAATATCAACAGCCAAAATTTATATATCTAATTCTCAATAGTCCCCTCTGCCTGCAGATACTTACTTCTGCAAACAGAGGGCACACTGTCCCCCAACAGGTTTTTCTACAGACTCAGGGGATTCTGTAGGTCTCAAGAAAAATCCAAAAGTTTTTTTTAAAAAAAACAACAACTCAGGGAGGGGTGAATCCCTCCCACCTTTTGAAATGGTTGCTGCAGGGATCTACTCCAGGCCCCACTGTATCAACAGAGAGAGATAGACTAGCTGATAGCCAGAGAGAGAGAGAGAGAATGAGTAGGGTAAGAGGGAAGGAAACAAAAGCAAAACTGGAGCTGGGATTGGGGAAGATTCCTGCTGCAGTATAAATGGCTAAATGGCAGGAGGACATTTTAAAAGGACATCTGAACTTCTCACCCCTACCTCTTTTGCTGTGGGCTCCACTGTCCACTTTTGGGGGGGGGGTGTAACTGCTTCTTCCCCTCCATCAGCTCAGGAAAGACTGACTGGCTGAGAATGAGAGAGAGAGAGACAGATAGAGATAATGTGTGAGGGAAGAGGGGAGGAAGCAACAGCAAAACTAAAGCTGGGATTGGGGAGGATTCCTTGCTGCCACTCGCCCATCTCCAGTGCTGTTTTTCCTGAAGTATGAATGGCTAAATAGCAAGGGGAAGTTTTAAAATGACAGCTGAGCCTGCAACTGCAAAGCTTTGCAAGTGGGAGAGAAGGATCATTCTCACCCCAATCTCTGTAGCTGTGGGCTCCACTGTCCTTTAAAAACATTCTCTTCAGCTTCTGTTCCCACCACCACCACCTTGGGTACTGCTTCTTCCCACTGCTCCTGTCTTCTGACTGACTAGAAGCCAGAGGGAAGTTATAAAAGGACAGATGACGCGTCATTAATGGATGGATGGATGGATGGATGGATGGATGGATGGATGGATGGATGGATAGATAGATAGATAGATAGATAGATAGATAGATAGAATCACAGAGTTGGAAGGGGCCATACAGGCCATCTAGTCAAACCCCCTGCTCAATGCAGGATCAGCCTAGAGCATCTCTGACAAGTGTTTGTTCAGCCACTGGTTAAAGACAGCCAGTGAGGGAGAGCTCACCAACTCCCAAGGCAGCTGATTCCAGTTTTGCAGAACTCTTACTGTAAAAAAGTTTTTCATAATATCCAGCTAGTACCTTCCGGCTTTTAATTTAAACCCATTATTGTGAGTCCTGTCCTCTGCTGCCAACAGGAATAGCTCCCTGCCATCCTCTAAGTGACAGCCCTTCAAATACTTAAAGAGAGCAAACATGTTCCCCCTTATCCTACTTTTCATCAGACTCAACATTCCCAAGTCCCTCAGCCTTTCCTCACAGGGCTTGGTCTCCAGGCCCCCAATCATCTTCGTCAGTCTCCTCCGCACACGCTCCATTCTGTCCACTTCCTGTTTAAAGGGTAATTGGCTTATCAATGGATCAGCCTGAGGCACCTTGGCTTGTTCAGTCTCTCACCTTGCTGTGGATAATTTTTTTATAGTACATTTTATTAAATTTTAAAATAACAGGGATAGGGGAAGAAAAGGAAACATAATCTGCAAAATACACCAATATATCTCTTGGATATTTTCTGTTTGGGTTGTGTTGAGGACCTATTCTGTGAGCTTTTAAGAGGATTGGGTATACTCCTTCTTCCAGCTGTAAAATTGTTGCTAGCCACGTGCTCATTGATTTCAGCAACTCTGGAGTTTCTTTGGGGTTCTCCTGGAAACCATGGAATTTAAGGTTTTGTTTCCTTGCCATAACTTCTAAGATTAAAATTCTTTCCTTCATACTCTGATTTTCCTTTTGCATATTTTGGTTCTCTGTTTGCAATGTCTGTCCCAAAGTTAAAGCTGTTTCAGCTGTATTTGCTGTAATTTCCAATGCTCTTGTTATTTCATTTATTTGCTCAGCCAAAGGTTGCAGTAGGTTGTTCATTTTTTAAGTTTTATTTTCTAAAATAGACTGTTCTGTCATTTGGAGTGATGTTTTAGCGTGTTTTGCAATATTTTTACCGCCACCAGCTTGTCCATTTGGTCTTTTTTCCTTGTTGTTGCAGCTGCATTTTCCAACACCATTTTGTTTGCCACTACTCTGCCACACGTCTGGACTCACTTGCCGATTTGGAGGTAAAAAAACGACTGCACAGTAATTATTGAGGAGTCCTTCGATGTATTTTTTGTTCCCCTGGATCTTCTCATACTCTGTGGTGAAGTTTCTAATGATTTTACTTTCTTTGGAAGTGGGAAGGGAGGATTGAGGTCAGAGCAGCTGGATGAGGCGTCCTCCATCTTCCTTTCCACTGCCTCATACCCCGTAATAAGTCTTCTGCTTGTAAATCTTCTCCACTTATCATTCCATATTACAAAAGAATAGACTTTGAAATTTTAAAAGTTCCTAAAAGCTTCTTCATATTATAATATCAAAAAGTTTTATCTTTATCTTTCTTTCTTATCCAATCATATAAAGGAATCCATAGTCCAACAAAATCTTCTTCCATTTGCCCTTTTAGTATCATAGTTAGTTTATCCATTTCTGCACTTTCTATAGTCTTCCCTATTAGGTCTTGTTCAGAGGGTATTGTTGGAGGTTTCCAAAAGGTTGCAAATAAGATTCTAGCTGCTGTTGCTACATGAATTATAAAATATCTTTGATTTTTATCAAAATCATCTGGTATGCAATTCAGTAAAAACAATTCTGGTTGAAAGGGTAATGATGTCTGCAAAACTGTCTGTATAAATGTATGTACCATAACCCAAAACTTACGTACAATTTCACATGTCCACCACATAAGGTAAAACGTACCTACATTTTTTTTTACATTTCCAACAATTATTTGGCATATTTTTGTTTATTTTGGCTAGTCTATCTGGTGTTAAATACCATCTATACAATATCTTATACAAGTTCTCTTTAAATGCAACCAATTTAACCATTTTCACATTCACTTTCCACAGTTTACTCCACTGTGCAAGATGTATATTATAACCTAGATTTTGCATCCATTTAATCATACAATCTTTAACCACTTCAAGTTCCATTTTCATTTGCATTAAAAATACACAATTTCCTTAATTAACTTATCATTAGATGTACATGACAGTTTTTCAAATGCACATAAAAACCAGATTTTTTAATCTTTAGAATATCTAGATTCAATTTGAGCCCTTGCCCACCAATCTAGATTAACACCTTGCCTTATTAATTCTTCCTTTGTTTTTAGGGATCCTTTATCATCCAAAAGATGTTCATATCTAAGAATTTTGTCTAATAAAATTAGGCTTGGTTGTGAAAAGGATTCTAGGGTGAGACCCATCTTGGGATTTTAGAATATACCAGTGGTAAGATCTTTTCCCAATTTAATAATAAGGATTTTTTTATCACATGATTTTTAAAGTATTTATGCTCAGCTGCTTTCCCATACCAAACAAAAGCATGCCGTCCTATCTTTAAATCATGCCCTTCTAGAGCTAAGAGTCTTTGGTTTTCAAGTACAATCCAATCTCTCATCCAGACCAAACAGGACATTTTATAATATGTCCTCCAATCCGGTAGAGCTTTCAGTTTAATTCTTGGCTTTTTTCCTTGCCAAATTAGGGGTGCAATCATACACACCCATTTGCGACGCGAGAGGGTTGATTCCCTGCCGGCTCAAAGTGGCATGATCACACCAGCATCCCACAAGTGTTGTCAAACTGTCGCAAGCAGCTTTGAGCCAGCGGGGAATCGGCATAAAAAGCTACCAGTGAAAAGGCAGTAGCAAATGGTTTGCAACGGCCCGGAGCTGGACTTTCCCTGTGTGATCGCACCAGCGCAAATGTGCAGTGTTGGGGATCAGACTTTTTCTCCCCCCCCCTCCGGTATTTGCATCATTGGACGATCCCCAGGGTGGAGAGGCAATTCATCAATCCCTTATTTAAGCGAATAAGCAAATGGAAAAAGGCTGGGGAAAAACCCCCAACTTGCCCGCAGTTGCGTGTGATCACGCAGCAGCGGTTTGCCCTTGCAGGTCCATGGACTTGTGTGATCCTGCAACTGCGGTGCAAATTGTGCCGCTGCAAATTTGCGTCACTTCCCATCCAGCTTATCTCACTTGTGTGGCCACGACCAAAGTTCAAAGAAAGAGTGATAAATGCAAACAGGAATAGTCTGGTAGAGAAAGATATGTGGCAATATGTTCATTTTAACCACTGCAATCCTTCCCATCAAGGATAGGTGGAGACCTTTCCATTTTTCTAAATCTCTCTTAATGTCTTGGAGCATTTTCAGGTAGTTATCCTTCATCAAAGGAGTTAAATATATTCCCAAATACTTAACTCTTTTCTCCAACTGAAATCCTATTGTTAATTAAGTTCATTTTTTGAGTAGAGGTCATATTCTTCGTTATAACCTTTGTCTTCTGATAATTTATTTTCATCCCAGCCATTTCCCCATACTCTTGAATATTGTTCAGCAAATGCTGTATAGAATCTGCTAGGTCCTCCAAGATTCTAAGTTGTCAGCAAAAGCTTGTAACTTATACTTATGACCTTTAATTGAGGCTCCTTTGATTGTAGGATCTTTTCTAATAGCTCTTGTCAAAACTTCCAAAGTTAAAATGAATAAAAGTGGCAATAGAGGACAGCCTTGTCTTGTCCCCTTTCCTTTTCAATCAAAATGGTATTTATTAAATCACCATTTACAACTACTCTTGCTTTCTGTTTAGTGTAAATAGCTTCAATTAGTCTTGTAAAATCAGTCCCAAATTTCATTCCTTTCATCTGTTCAATAAGATATTGCCAACTAACATTATCAAAGGCTTTTTCAGCATCTAAGAACACCAGAGCCATCTGTTTCTCAGGATGAGCTTCATAGTATTCTAGTATATTTAAAACCATTCTTACAGGAGATCTGGTTCTGATCCCTATGGCAGTGGGCGGTGGTGAGTCTCTTGCTCTCAGTGCACTGCTGAACCCCTGACCACTTTCATGGAAAATTGACTTTTTCCCCCACTGAGTACTCTTGGAAGGAGTCTCAGAGCAAGGAGCTTAGCCAGAGTAGCAGCAGCGGGTGGCAGCTCAAGTTGACACCAGGAATCGCTCTGATGCAGGTGGTCAGGGTCAAGACATTCAATGGACATTGAACACTAGTGGGGACCAGCGGGAATCTTCTGAGACTACTTACTTTGCTTTAAAAAGTATTAACAATAATCAGGAAAAATACGACTCTTTTTTTACGGGAAACTCCCCACTTAAACTACAGAAGTGATGAAGAGAATGCTCTCTAGAGCTGAAAAATTGAGAATCGAGCGTGGAGCATTGGAGGAGGTGCAGTGCCCCGAGCGGCTAATGAAAATGTCTTGATCTCAGTCATGAGAAATTGAAAAGCATTTTAGAGCATTTCTTATATAAGTGCCCTGGAAGCTGTCAACTCTAAGACTGGTTGATGTATAAGGTTTGAGGCTTTTGCTAGTTGGTGTGCCGTGCTTTGGGACTGTAACATCAGGAGAACACTAATCCATTACTCTGCACTCAGCTTTTTGCTCCTAGCTGGAGTTGGTGTGTTGTATGAGACTCTCAAAACATTTACATAACAGGGAAAACCCTTAAGGAGAAGAGAGAAGAAAGAAGAGGAAAAAGAAAGATGAAGAAGCATGACAGAAGAAAGGCAAGGGAGAAGGAATCGGGGAGCCTTATTGGACTGTGTCAGGGGCTAAGTCAGATGCCAATTATAATCAAAACCTTGTGCAGCTTCTTTGGTCCTTTTTGGGAAATGGGGGGGGGGAATGCTATGCCGGGTGTGGAGAGAACTGGGGGAGAAAGTTTAAGATATAGGTAGTATCTGAAAGTGGTATAAAAGCTCTTGCAGGCCCAACCCCTATAAACATCACCCTTTATGAATATAAATAGGCTGCTAAACTAGAGTAGGAAAAAGTGGTAGCATTAGTTAGTGTAAGTTTTAAGAGACAGGACTAAATTAGTAAATAGAAATAAAGTAGATAGTTATAGGATAGCTAGTTAGTTTTGAGCTGTAGTGTAGATTTGAGTGTAGAGTTAAGTAAGGTATACATAATTACTGGGACTAAGTCTTTAATTAAATAAGTAAGTAAGTAATAAGATGTCAAGTGGACCGAGAAAGGCATCTGTCCCTTCTCTGGGGCAAGCAAAAGCAGTCACAGTAAATCTGGTGCAGATGAGTACAAAGGAGCTACATGCCCAAATAATTGGAAGTATTTCACAAGCTATGAATTTAGCTATCCAAAATACTTTGCCTATTTTGATGGCTAAAGCTGTAGAACCACTCCAAATGAAGGTAGATACCTTTACACAACAAATGTCAGTGCAAATGGAAGAGTTCAAAAAACAAATTGTAGAGAACAAACAGGACATAGCTAAGTTGGCCACCTCAACCAATAGGATAGAGACCAATTTAAAGCTAGTAGATCAGCAAGTTCAGGAACTAAAGCTGAAACATGACTCAATGGAAGATTCACTATTGATGGAAATGGAGAAAGCAGCCTACATCTTAAGGTTTCAGAATATCCCAGAAAATAAGGATGAAAACATAAAAGAAATAATGGCGGAATCCCTAGCTGAATACTTGGGAACTGAAACGACTAAAGAACTTGCAGAAGAGATGGAAGTGGTGTATAGAAGAAACTCTGCATATGCTAAAAGAAACAAAATCTCTAGGGAAACTCATATTAAATTTTATAAAAGATCAACAAGAGACAAGATCCTGAAAGTATCAAAGGAAAAGCCACTGTGTATATAAGAAACAGAAATTCAAGTCTTAAAAGAGATACCCCGGCAAGTAAGGGAGAAGACAAGAATACCAATTACTTACAAATGCACTGAGGGCTAACAAAATACCATATAGATGGCTGCTTCCAAAAGGGATATTTATTTATTTATTTTAGAAGATCTCCTAAACTCGAATCAACTTTTGAGTATAATACAACAATATCGGCAGGTTGCGGGGTTCAAAATTAATGGCAACCCCCCAAAAATACTTACTAAAAACTGTCCAAAAGAAGTGGAAAGACAATTACATGATGGGTTTTGAGGTGTGCAAGAAAATTAAATACCTGGGAATAACTTTAACTAACAAATGTAGCTCTTTATTTGAGGATAATTATAAGAAATTGCTGCTAGAAATTAAGACGGATTTGGAGAACTGGAAGGGACTGCAATTATCGTTGATTGGCAGAATTGCAACAATCAAAATGAATATCCTCCCTTGGCTTTTATTCTTATTCCAAACAATACCAGTACTAAAAAACCAGAAATACTTTCAAGACCTAGATAAAATTATTTCGCATTTTATTTGGCAGTGTAAAAGACTGAGAATAAAGTTGAAGGTGTTGCAGGATAAAAAGGAAAAAGGAGACTTCGGCCTGCCAAATTGGGTGCTATACTACAAAGCCACATCTATGGCCTGGATCAAAGAATGGATTACATTGGCAAATACCAGACTTCTAAAATTAGAGGGGCATAACCTATCAATGGGATGGCATGCCTTTGTCTGGTACAGAAAAGAAAGTTCAGATTTTAGACAGCACTTTCTTAGAGGCCCACTGCTAAAAATTTGGGAAGAAACAAAGCAATATCATTATAGGAAAAACCTCAAGTGGGTTTCGTCCTTGGAGGCCTTTGTAAAACCTACACTATTTACCAAAGACAAGCAGTGGAGATACGAGGACATACTAGATGATAAAAATATGTTGAAAACTGAAGTCCTAAAAAGTCAAAATATAGAACTGCCATGGTGGGAAAGAACTCAATTGCAATCAAGATATAATAAGGATAGTAATTGTGGGGTTTATGACAAGCCAATTAATTTGGACAAAGTATGGTTGGGCACAGAGGAGGAACTTATAAAGATTTTGTATAATTTTTTTCTGGAATTTAGAATGCAAGATGAAATTGTTAAACCAATTATGATAACTTGGGCACAAAATTTGGGGCATAATATAGAGTTGGAGCAATGGGCAAGGGTGTGGAAGACTAATATAAAAATCACTAGAGCCATGGCTTATAAGGAGAACATTTATAAAATGTTCTATAGGTGGCACTTAGCTCCAGATAGACTGGCCAAATCCAGTTTAACAAGCACCTGTTGGAAGTGTAAACAAAATGTTGGGACGTTCTTCCATTTGTGGTGGGTATGTAGTAAGGCAAAAAAAATATTGGCTGATGATTCATAGGATGCTACAGGAAATAACAGAGATAAAAGTGCCACTCAAGCCCGAACTATTTTTACTTAATATAATCCCTGATATTTACAAGAGAACAGAGAGATATTTGATTCTCCCTGTTATAACTATAGCCAGAATACTATATGCTAGGTCCTGGAAATCAGATAAGATACTAGTTAGGGCAGAATGTATGCAGAAGTAGCCAAAATCGACAAGTTAAGAGTGACGTGACAAGGGAAAAGGGAAGAAGTATTTGAAAACGTATGGACAAAAATGTACAAATGGATTGATGAAATTACCAAAAAGTGTAAGTCAGTCACTGTGATTTAAGTTGTATGACCTCTTGTGAGGCTTCTGGGATGAATCAATAAACCAGACCTTTGATGAAGCAAAAAGTTCTTTTATTCTTAATGATGGTTCAGGTACTCAATGTTTGTTAGAGATACTTGGATACAGGCAACAGGGATTAATATACCCAACACAGTCAGGTAAGAGCAGGCAAAGGGCCAATCAGAACGAATACAAAAAAGCGCGAAAACCCCCCAACCGTTGGTTCTCACAGAAAAGGTGCAAAAGCACTTAAAATTCCCCCCATGCCCCTTAGTGACCCCTACTTGCAATTCACAGGCCAGGCACTTGGCTAGAAACAGTTCAACAGTTCTCCAAGGTTACAAAAGCAAGATAAAACATTCTAGGCTCCAGAGGAAAAACAGGGAGGTGACGAGGAGAGATAGCAGGACTGTTTATGTGACGTGATGGAATGTGGCAAGCCATCCTCTCAGGAAGGAAAAAGACACGTTAAGCAGAACATGCAATAAACCTCAAGGCTAGCCGTAAATTACTGATAGAGACCCCAGGCCTGAACAATTAATGGCAGAGATTCTGACACCTCTTTAAGGTATGTGTAGGAAGATTCTTGTATAAGTAAGAAACACTTTTAGCTGTGTTTGTGATGAATGGAAAATGCTAAAAAATAAAATTAAAAAATAAATAAATAAAACAATTCTTACATTATTCCTTAATTGCCTTTTTGGTAAACATCCTGTTTAGTCTTGGTGTATAAATTCTGACAGAACTTTTTTCAGCCTCATAGCTAAAATTAATGCATTTAGCAGAGAGATAGGTTGGTAATTCTTAATTTCTTTTGGGTCCATTTCTTCTTTGTGAATCAATGAAATAGTTGCTTCCATCCAAGATTTAGGCAAACCCCCCTCTTCTATAACTGTCATAATTATATTCTTATACGGTAGAATAATAATATCTTCTAGTGCTTTATAATATTCTGCAGGTATCCCATCCAGGTCCGGCACTTTCCCTATATTTTGCTTTTGTATAGTGTCCGTAATTTCCATTATCGTAATGGGGTCATTAAGATATCTCCTGTTCTCTTCAGATAGTATAGGGAGATCCTGCTTTTGTATATATTGTTTTTGGTTTTCCCTTGGTATTTCCACTTCCTTATATAACTGCTTATAAAAGAATCCACAATTTTCTCTAGTTCTTCCTTCACTTTCTTGTCACCATTATACAAGAAGTAGATCGATCTTTTTTCTCTTTCCTTTCTAAGTTTATAGGCTAGCCATTACCCCAATTTATTTGTGTGTTCAAAATAGTTTTGATTAGCCATTTCTTTCAATAGCAACAGATTAAGCTGATGCTGAAGGACTTTAACTTTAGGTTGCTATGGAGAATTGTGCGGATGGGTGGGCACAGTGACTGAGAGGTAGGAGGCAGGAGGAGAAGAGGCAGGATTTCCTCCAACTAGTGTCACTTTGTACACATCACCTTTAAAAACAATCCTTAGCAACAGACAAATAAACTGCCAAAGACTGCTGTGGTGCTGTGGGTGAATGTGGACTTATCTCAGGCTGAAGAAGACTGGAGCCCTGCAACCAGACATCCATGGCAGGATGAGAGACTGAACAAGCAAAGGTGTGAGAATGTCCCAATGAATATAGTCCACAACAGGTCTTTGGGTAAAAAGTCCTTTACTTGTAGAAAGATCACTGGAGTCATACACTGGTTCTGTTAGTAATGAAATGCTATGGGTTACATCCATTGATATACTAAACTGCTACATGATTATAGATATGCCACCAATCAGTGCACTACATTTTTGCACGCTACTGACAGTACTACTGGTTCCCACGAAAGACTCAGGAAAGTTAGTTCCCAGGAACTTCCAAAGGGGATAATCATTCTCATGGATTAAAGTTGTTATTCAGTTGTTGCTGAGTCTAAAAATCAGTTTCCCAAAACCTACAAACACAACAAGTTCTCAGTTCACAGAGGATCCCTTTCCTCCCCCTGGCCAAGGACACTGGACAGGAGAGGAGATAACACACACCAGAAGGTAAAACCCTCAGTGCGCACGTGCGTAAACTACTAGGCAAAGCCAAGCCAAGCCAAGCCAGCTGGGGAAAGTGAAAGGGGGGTTAAGTGCTCAGTGAGAGAGACTCCCCATTCCTGCAGGGCGGGTTGATTAATGGTTGCTAACTCCTGGCCGGGGACCTGAGAATAGAAAGGGATTAAGAACGGATAAACACTTACATAAATGAAAAGTGACTCATTCTGCATTTGTATAGTAACTCATTAGGCAATTTCTGTAGTCAAGCATACGGCTTACAGAAAGGAAGAGTAACTCATTAGGCACTTGTGTATTAAGGCATAGATCAAACAGGTTTCATAACAAGTGGATTCATGTCAGGCACTTACATTCTGCCCCCTTAAAGATTATCTCCCAGACACTTAGGCTTTAATGGGTACAATTTGTGGAACGCACGGATTTTGGTAGGTGCATGTACATCAGATTCTTCCACCCATTCATTTTCTTCTGGACCAAAATGCAACCACTTGAGCAAGTAATGTAGGCGGCCGCGCTTAAATTTAGAGTCCAGAATTTGATCAACTTCATAATGGGGTTGATTATCCTTCATCAGAGGAGGAGGAGAGGAGGAGGATGGTCTCCATTTGTTCAGACCAGGATCCTTTTTCAACAAACTGTAATGGAACACAGGGTGTACAAATTTCAATGATTTTGGCAATTTAAGTTCAAAAGTTACTTTGTTAATACAGCACACCCCAGGGAATGGACCAACATATGTCCAACCCAATTTTCTACTGGGTTGTAGGCCTTTGATGTTCTTGGTGGACACGTATACTGAATCTCCGGGGGCAAGCTCCCACCCAACACCTCGTTTGTGATCTGCATACATCTTATATTGCAATTTGGCCTCATCTAAAGTTTTTGCAATTAAGGGCCAGGAGTTCTTCAATTTGTTCCACCAGACAGCAAATTCAGTGGATCCTTCAACCTTCTGCATAAGGTCTGGCAAAGGAACTCCTTCATACCCTCCCACAGCCATGAACGGGGACACTCCAGTAGACGAACGTACAGAGTTATTGTAACTATATTCTGCAAAAGGCAACAATTTGACCCAATTGTCCTGTTGATAGTTAGTGTAGCAACGCAAATATTGCTCCAGAATTTGATTAACTCTTTCGGTCTGGCTGTCGCTTTCTGGATGATAAGCACTGGATAGCACTGACTCAGTTCCCATAATCTGTAGGAGCTCCCTCCAAAATGTGGCAACAAATTGAGGGCCCCGATCCGTAATTACCTTTTTTGGTAAACAATGAAGCCTAATCACATGATTAATAAATGCTTTAGCCAAAGTTTGAGCATTAGGCAATGTCTCAAAAGTTACAAAGTGAGCTTGTTTAGAAAATGTGTCCAACCCCCCCCCCCCAAATCACTGTTTTCCCTTTAGATGGTGGCAAGTCAGTAATAAAATCCATAGAGATAACTTCCCAAGGTCCGCTCAGCATTTCTAAGGGTTGGAGCAGCCCGGGTGGCTTCCCTCCCCATGATTTGCTCATAAGACAAGTCTGACAAGAGAAAACATATGTAGATACATCACCATGCATTCTAGGCAACCAAAATTGCCTTTGCAATAAGTTCAAATTTTTCAAAAACCCAAAATGTCCTGAAAGCTTAGACTCATGGGCTGCCTCCATAATCTCTTTATGTAGAGCCATAGGGACTACCAATTTAGTGTCCTTAAGCCAGCACCCCTCTGGACTCTGTTTCAGGGAAGGAATAGCTTGGAATTCTTGGTGTTCTGAGTCAGCATAAGATTGAATAAATTTTGTAATCCATTCACAGACTGGTTTGGGCGGCGAAGAGGCAGTCTGGCTCCTAGTTTGCACTGCCCCCCCTAATTATTCAAGAGTAAACACTGTTTCTACCACATCTGTCCTCTGAGAATCATGCTGGGGAAGACATGATAAAGCATCCACCAAAGAATTAGATTTGCCAGGGAAATAGCGGAGAGTAAAGTTAAACTTGGAGAAAAAAATCAGCCCACCACAGCTGTTTTGCATTAAGGGAGCATTGGGTGTGCAAAGCTTCCAAGTTCTTATGATCAGTCCAGATCTCAAATGGCAATCTCGCTCCTTCCAGCCAGTGTCGCCAGGTGGTCATGGCAAGACAAATGGCTGCAGCTTCCTTGTCCCACACGGCCCAATTCCTCTCTGTTTCTCCAAATTTCTTAGATACATAAGCCAAAGGATGCAGTTTCCCATCCAACTCCTCTTGTAAGATAGCCCCTCCCCACAGCCACATCAGACGCATCTACTTGTACAATGAACTTTTTGGTTTCATTGGGGTGAGCTAAAATGGGTTCAGAGGTAAACAGTTTCTTCAACACATCAAAGGCTTGTTGGCATTCAGGAGTCCACATTAACTTAGCCCCCAGCTTAGAGGCTTCCGCACCCCTCCCTTTGGTTTTAAGTAAATCTGTGAGGGGCAAGCTGTAGTGGGAAAAATCTTTGAGGAAGCTGTGGTAAAAATTGGCAAAGCCTAAAAAACTCTGAAGCTGTCTGTGGGTTTTTGGCACCTCCCACCCCACAACTGCCTTGATTTTTGTGGGGTCCATTTCCAGACCACAGGGGGAGATCCGGTATCCCAAGAAATTGATTTCAGTCTTATGAAAATCACATTTGGACAGCTTAGCAAACAGCTTATTGTCTCTCAAAGTAGTGAGCACCTCTCTCACTAGTTTGGTGTGGGATTCTAAGTCATTTGAATACAGCAAGATGTCATCAAGATAACAAAGGACCCCTTTGAACAAATGCTTATGCAACACTTCATTAATTAAGTTCATAAAGACTCCTGGAGCCCCCTGGAGGCCAAAGGGCATAACGAGGTATTCAAATTGCCCCGGGGGGGTATTAAAAGCAGTCTTGTACTCGTCCCCCTCCCTTATGTGCACCCTGAAGTACGCATCCCAAAGATCCAGTTTGGAAAAGATTTTCCCTTTGCTAGCTTTGTTTAATAAGTCTTTGATGAGGGGGAGGGGGTAAGCATTAGAAGTGGAAACAGCATCCAAACCCCTGTAGTCTGTACACAGTTGCAGCCCCCCGTCTTTCTTTTTCCAAAACAGCACAGGGGCTGTGAAAGGGGAAGTAGCTGGTCTAATAAATCCCCTTTCCAAGTTCTTGTCTATGAATTTACGGAGCTCAAGTTTCTCCTGGGGGGACATGGCATATAATTTCCCTTTAGAGCGCTTCTGCTCTGGCAACAGTTCGATAGCACAGTCAGTATTCCGATGGGGAGGCAGCTCATCAGCTTCCTTCTTCTCAAAAACATCCATTAAGTCTCTGTAAACAGCTGGAATAGCTGCCACCTCCTCCTTGGCCAGGCATACCCTTTCGACCCCAGGCATGGGGCCCCATGCTGCATTCCAATGGTGGGATTGACATTCCAGAGAAACCCACAATTTTCCCTGCCCTCCAATGGATATATGGATCATGCGCTTGCAGCCAGGGACTCCCTAACACCAGGGGAAATTGCGCATTTGGGATCACAATAAAATGTCTTTGCTCCCAATGGGTCCCTGTCGCGATGATCACTGCATCAGTCTCAAAAGTGCAAGGATCTTTCATCTCAGAGCCATCCATCTGCATGAAATGCAGTGGCTCCTCCAAAGTCTGTACTCCCAGCCCCAGCCCATCAACTACGATGGGACTGATTAGATCCTATGCGCACCCAGAGTCAATTAGGGCTCATACTCGCATCTGGGTACCCTGGGTGGGGTTGATAACAGTCATTAATAAATAGAGAAGAGGCCCTGGGGAGCTCACAGTTTGTGGCGCCTTGGCTGGAGGGACCTGCTGTGTTGTGCCGTTTAGAGCAGGTCCTGGCCATTGCCCTGCGACTGGGCTTCAGCTTCCATCTCATTGGGCATGGGATCATCTGGCTCTAGCACTTGTACAGCCATCTGCTTCAAAGCTCCCCCTCACTTAACAGCGGGACGTGGTGTGGCCAGAATGGATCCCCCGCCTTGTGGAGAGGCGGCTGGACAGGAGGAGGCAAAGTGCCCCACTTCACCACAATGTGTGCAGAGACCCATCTTCATCCAGTGCTGACTTGGGGTGCTGACTTTGCCTTTAATTTCGAAGTAGCTCCACCCACCGGTGGGCTCTTAGGGTAGGTCGTGTGCTGCCTCATACGAATCAGCACAAAACGAGCCTCCGCATCCTCGGCCACCTGAATCCACCAGTTAAGAGTGGTGGGGTTGACATTCCTTAACACAGTCTCGTACAGTTCAGTATTCAACCCACGGCGGTATTGCTCTACAGACACTATCTCCGGCCACCCTTGGATCTTTGCCTCTAACCTTTTAAAGGCTGCCGTATACTCTCTCACTGACACCTTTCCTTGCACAAGGTTGAGTACCTGATTCATGGCTTTCTCCACACTCATCTGATCTTCATATTGTTGTCGGAGCACCCACATGAAGTCATCAACGCTGTCCAGCTCGGGGCCAGGGGGGTTGTGGAGGCTCACATACCAGTCAGCCACCTCCTCTCACAGCCACAATCCCAAGTAGCCAACATGATTTCCCTCATCCTGAAACAGGTGGCCCCAATTCTGCATACATCTCCCTGCTTCGATGATGAAAAACTAGTTTTGCAGGGTTGCCATCAAAAGTAGCTCCCAGTAATTCGGTGGGCACCAGGGGGTGGTCAGCTGGAGCAGGTCCTGGGACTGGCACTGCAGGTGGCTGGACCGGGGCTGGTGCAGGGGGTGGAAGCGGAGGTTGTGCAGGAGCTGGCACAGGCTGCGCTGGAGCTCCAGCTCCCCCCCAGCTCCCAATTGCTCACGGAGTACTTGCCCCACCACGTTTGGGAGATCTGCCATCATTGCTGTCATCTCGCATTGCAGGTGTCACTGGATCGTGTCGAACCAATGATCCATCTGTTTCCACAGTTCACCCATCTGTGTGGGCTCCAAAGATCCCTTCTCACCTCCTTGGAGGGTCAAGGATCAGGGGCCCCGTTCCCATTGTGGGGACCAGGATTCTCCAACTCCCATACCAAACTGAACCCAGGATTGGGTCCTTCCCGACCAGTGAGGCCTTAGGTTCACTCCACTGGTGCTGGGGAGCTGGAATGGCACCTCCTCCGAAGGGCCTTGCTCTTTGCTGTCAGTGACAGGGATTTCAATGCCATCATCTTCCATGGAGGGGTGATGGATTGTTCTCCCAATTGGAGATTACTAACAGTCTGTGAGAATGTCCCAATGAATATAGTCCACAACAGTTCTTTGGATAAAAAGTCCTTTACTTGTAGAAAGATCACTGGAGTCATACACTGGTTCTGTTAGTAATGAAATGCTATGGGTTACATCCATTGATATACTAAACTGCTACATGATTATAGATATGCCACCAATCAGTGCACTACATTTTGGCATGCTACTGACAGTACTACTGGTTCCCATGAAAGACGCAGGAAAGTTAGTTCCCAGGAACCTCCAAAGGGGATAATCATTCTCATGGATTAAAGTTGTTATTCAGTTGTTGCTGAGTCTAAAAATCAGTTTCCCAAAACCTACAAACACAACAAGTTCTCAGTTCCCAGAGGATCCCTTTCCTCCCCCTGGCCAAGGACACTGGAGAGGAGATAACACACACCAGAAGGTAAAACCCTCAGTGTGCACGTGCGTAAACTACTAGGCAAAGCAAAGCAAAGCCAAGCCAGCTGGGGAAAGCAAAAGGGGGGTTAAGTGCTCAGTGAGAGAGACTCCCCATTCCTGTGGGGCGGGTTGATTAATGGTTGCTAACTCCCAGCCGGGGACCTGAGAATAGAAAGGGACTAAGAACGGATAAACACTTACATAAATGAAGAGTGACTCATTCTGCATTTGTACAGTAACTCATTAGGTATTTCTATAGTCAAGGGGAATGGTACAGGACACCTTTAGCACCTCAAGATCTGCAGTACCTGGGAAAACAGTCTTTGAAATCTCACCTCACATAAACAAAGTGATTGTAATTCCCAGGCAAACTCCTCTCTGAAGCCAACTTCAGTTGGCTGGCTATGTACAAGGGAACTGAGCAAGGTTAGATGGCTCTCTTTCCAGTGTTCAATAAAGAAAAATAAAAAGGGAAAACAAAGGGAAAAAGGGAAAAGTGGGCTCCAATAAACACTTCACAGAAGGCTGTCACAGAGCTGTCTCCTCCCTTAAAAGGGCACTGCTCAGAACAATGAAAAAATCTCTGCCTTTTCCCCCAGAAACAACAATCTTTCATCAGTACCATACAGAACTATACAATGCCAAAAGTACCTCACAAAAGAGGATGCCCTGCCAAAGTGAGAAAATCCAAAAAGCTAACAAATCGGTTACTGCAAAAAAGCCATTTAAACAGTATTTTTTTAAAAAATGCAGAAAAATGCATTCATACAGCACCAACAGAAATAAGGAAAATATAGATATTGACATTTTGACACATCATGCCAACAGTGCAGCTGGAGAACACAACATACCTTTATATATGGAAAAACCAAAAGCACTTCAAAATGAAGAACACATTATTATTTATGATATAGGAGACATGACACATAACTTCATAACTGAAAAATCAAGAGATCACTATAACAGTTGCCACCACAGCAGAAAAGTAACCATTCTGCCAGCATGGTGCTCAGCATTACTTAAAACACTCTGAACTGGGCAGCATCCTCTTTCACAGCATTTCTTAGAAAACATTCATCAATACAATAGCACATTTTCATTTGTTTCAGTGGGAGCTCAAATGCATAGTGCACCAGGCCATGGAGTCTACTGTTTCTGGATTCAGGGATCTGTCTACCATAGCATAACAAACCTTTACCCAGATCATTAAAGACTGCCAGAATATGGCCAGCTATATATTATAGATACTACTAAAACAAATCAAATAAGAATGCAAAAAATGAAAATACAAACCTTAATGCAGAATTAATGCTACATTAATGGTTCAAAAAAGGTAGTTACAACTTAAACTACTACACATTTTGTTGCTGGTCCCCACTTGTGTATATTCTATTTCGATAGTGGGAGTATGGATGAGTGGACTTTCCCATTTCCATCCAGTTATAGTTAAAGAATTTCTCTCTTCGAGCATTCCACTTCTTAATGCTGATTTTATAAGAAGAATGTCTAAGAAAAATTCTGGTGTTGGATCATGTGCAGTTTGCCACAAGGTTCCATTCCTTCAATCCATTTGCATCTGTGTTGGCAATGTACAAATGCATTGTGATAACACACAGCTATAAAGAAAACCTCGGTGTGATTGGATGCACTATTGAATGAAGGACTTTTCTGCCATGTGTTACTGATGTACATATGTGTGCTAGTCAAACACAACACAGAAAGAACCTTATTAGAACTGCAATAGTCAAAACAGGATTTTTTTTTAAAAAAATGTGTTTTGCCAATGCACAGCTGTACATCCACTGCATAGAAAGGGGAAAGATGTGTATAATGGAAGGAACTGAAAGATGTCAAAATTGGCGCATGTGCAAGGGCTATGGTCATAATTCACAAATAGAAGGCAGTACAGTGCAAAATTCCTAAAACACAACCAGGGAATTCCAAAACCTGGGGAGAAATTTGGATTAGAATTATTTCAAAAGCATCCAAAGAGGAGAGTTTCCAGGTAAAACTCTGTGGAGACTTCATAAAATCATCAGACTTTTATTTTTGGATAAAATTGAATTGGCCTTGTTTAAAGAAAATAAATTAATCACAGTATGGTTGTCAACCCATTTGGGGCTGAATGACTTGAAAAATATTTTAAAAACCCTTACATGCTTCTTTGGTGATGTAACTAGCACACATCTAGGTGGCAGTCTCACTACACTGATTTGCTACTACCACTATTCTGTACTAGCCTGCACAGTCAGGAGAAGAAAGAGAAGCCCAAATACACTAAAGCCAGGAGCTTACATTTTCAGTAAACAACCTAATTTTTTGGCAAGCAATTTTTTTTAAATAAAGCAGGATTATCCTTTGCAAGGCTAGTCTGTGTTTTTTTAACCCTCCCATTTATTATCTCTAAAGCCATTAAAAACATAAAATCCAGGAATTCTTAGAGATGTTACATTTCGAGCTGGTATAGCGTAGTGGCTGAGCAACATATGAGAAAATGGCTGGTTAACGCCTTACCTTGATCCTGAACTCATTGCAAATAGCCTTCAGAAAGCCTCTCATCCTCAGCTGTTTTTAATTCTAGGCATAGGTGAATCATAGCAAGTTTTCCTCAGTGGGTGGGATTATAGGGTGGCCAACTTCCAAGTGGTAGCTGGAGATCTCCCGCTATCACAATTGATCTGCAGATGGCAGGGATGAGTTCACCTAGAGAAAATGGGCGCTTTGGAAAGTTGACTCTATGGCATTATGCCTCACTGAACCCAAACCTCACCATCATCAGACTCCACCCCCATCTCCAACTGTTTCCCAACCTGGAGCTGGCAACCCTATGGGATTGCTAGATTTCCAAGGGGAACTTTCCAATGAATGAATTGAAAATAAGCAACAGAATAGCAAAATGAAACTTCTATAGCACTCTTGCCAAGCCTACCATAAGTAGTGATCTTTTTTCAAGATTACTTAGGGAGACACTTGGATGAGTTGGAGCTAGCTGGCATTTGGAACACTATTACTGACTTGTCCACTCATCAGACTCAGGATGATGATGATTAGGATTTCTACCCCACCCTCCTAGCCAAGGTCGGCTCAGGGTGGCTTGCATAAAATCAATACATAATTTATAATAAAATATAAATATCAATTTAGATTAAAACAATTCTAAAATCATTTAAACTATACAACACAATAAATTAATAAACAATTCCTGGTGGCTGTGATTACTCAATCCACTCTTCTCATAGTTGGTTCCTCGATCTTCTTTTATTGTCCTTCCAGAAACTGACTTGAGCTGTTATTAAAAGTTCCAAGGGAACAAAGGGCTGTCTCACCTTTGACTATCAGTTGTTAGTTGTTAACTGTGGTGGTGGCTCCAAAAGTCTGGTGGAAGAGCTCTGTTTTACAGGCCCTGTGGAACTGCACAAGGTCCTGCAGGGCCCTGATCTCTTCTGGGAGCTCATTCCACCAGAGTGGAGCCACCACCAAGAAAGCCCTGGCCTTGGTTGTTGCCAACCTAGCCTCCTTGAAAGTTGGGAAGGCCAGTCGGTTCTGGGTCCCTGATCGCAGTGCTCTCTGGGGAATATATGGGGAAAGGTGGTCCCTCAGGTATGCAGGTCCCTGGCCATAAAGGGCTTTAAAGGTAAGAACTAGCACCTTGAAACGGATCTGGTATGCTATTGGCAGCCAGTCTCATCAAAAGCCTGGCCGCAGCATTTTGCACCAGCTGCAGCTTCCAGATTTGAGACAAGGGCAGCCCCATGTTGAGAGCATTACAGAAGTCCAATCTTGACATAACCATCACGTGGATCACTGCTACCAAGATCACTGCTACTGTTGAGAGCCAGTTTGATGTAGTGGTTAAATGTGCAGACTCTAATCTGGGAGAACTGGGTTTGATTCCCCACTCCTCCACTTATACCTGCTGGATGACCTTGGGCAAGCCATAGCTCTGTACCAGCTGTTCTCTCAAGGACAGTTGCCTCAGAGTTCTCTCAGCCCCACCTACCTCACAGGGTGTCTGTTGTGGGGAGGGGAAGGGAAAGGAGTTTGTAAGCCGCTCTGAGACTCCAAGTGAAGGACGGGGTATAAATCCAATCTCTTCTTCTTCTTCTTCAAGTCGTTGCATTCGAGGAAGGGAACCAAGCCGAAGATGATAAAAGGCTGATTTGGCAGTGGCTGCTACCTGGGCCTCCATTGTTAAGGAGGCATCTAGGAGCACTCCCAAGCTCTTAACCTCCAGCACTGGCACCAAAGTAGCCCCATTGAGGGTAGGGAGCGGGATCCCTCTGTCTTCGTCGGATTCAGCTTTAGCCAGCTCAGTCTAAGCCTACCAGCCACAGCTTGTAATGCCTGATCCGGATCTTCCAATTTGGAGTCAGACTGGCTGCCCAACAACAGATAGAGCTGGGTGTCATCTGCATACTGGTGACATCCCAGCCCATGCCTCTGGGCAATTTGGGTAAGGGGGTGCATATAGATGTTAAAAAGCACTGGGGACAGCACTGCCCCTTGAGGCACACCACAATCCAATGGGTGCCTCTGGGATAGCTGATCCCCTAACACCACCCTTTGTCCCTGACCTTGGAGGAAGGAGACAAGTCACTGCAAGGCCAGCCCCTGAATTCCAGCATTGGCGAGTTGGTGGGTCAGTAGCTGGGGGTTGACTTTGTTGAACACTGCTGACAGGTCTAACGCTGTCATTCCTCCCCGATCCAGATGCCTCATGAGGTCATCTGTGAGGGTGACTAGTGTCATCTCTGTCCCATGGTCTGGGCGAAAGCTGGACTGGAAGTGTCATCCAAGAAGCCCTGTAACTGAGTTGCCACTGCCCTCTCTATTATCTTGCCCAAATAGGGCAAGTTGGAAACTGGGCAATAGTTAGCCAATTCAGCCAGATCCAAAGATGGCTTTTTCAAGAGAGGGCAGACCACTGCTTCCTTAAGTGCCCCCAGGAACAGCCCCTTCGAGAGGGACTTGTTGATAATCTCCCAAAGGCCCCATGGAACCCTTTGTGGCCGGCTTTAATTAGCCAGGAAGGGCACAGATCAAAGGAGCAAGTGATAGGGCAACTTGTTAGGAGCAACTTGTCAACTTCCTCTAGGCTGAGTGGGCTGAAGTGATCCATAACCTGACTAGAAGACGTGCATGGAGCCTTGAGTTCACTCACTGTATCAACTGTGGCGGGGAGGTCACGGTGGTGTAACAGGACTTTATCTGCAAAATAGCTCACAAAAGCCTCACAGGCAACGTCCAGTTCCCTAGCTTTTGGTCTGCCTTGCAGCAGAGCAGTAATGGACCAAATCATTCTAAACAATTGGGCTCTGTGTGTGAGCTTGCAGACGCAATCGCAGCCATATAATTCTGGATTCTGGATAAGCTTGCTCATAAAAATTTATGGAAGTGGAAGGTTGAGTCTGAGTGGATATTCATCTATATAATTCTGAACTTGGCACTAGAGTGTTGATCAAAAAAATTTCACAGTTGGGCCACATATAGAGAGGGGAGGAACCCTCATGTTTGCAAAAGAATTCCAAGTGAGAAAAAATTGGGAAAGGAGTTTTGAGGTTGTCAGGCAGCCCCTACTGTAGGAAGGGTAGACATGCAAATTCAGTAACATTGCTAATCCACCAAGGCAGAACTAAGGCAGACTCTGGTGCCCTCAAAAAGTATATTTACCTCAAGCTGTGCTCTGCTAAAAATGCCATGGAATGTATCAGTATTGAGTGATAAATCCAGACAAAGATCTTAATATGCCAAAAAGGAAAATTATATTCCATTCTTGAAGATTAATGGCTGCTAAAAGCCACCATTTATATCGGTAGCAAATTCACAAAGAACTTCCTGCAAGGCCATCCATCAGTCTTCTTTTCCATCAGTATCTTGACTTAGAACAAGTAGGATGCAAACCAGCTGTGGTAAAATAGGAAGATTTTTTCTCTCCCTGTATCAGCACTATTTAACTGGCAATCCACAAGCTGGATTCTGCCTGCAGTGTCCTTTGGCAAGACATGAGGGAGGGAACAAAACATTGTGGTATTTGTGATAAGTTGAAACTTTCAACATACATATCTGATGAAAAGGGGGAAATTGGCCTCTTCCAGTTAAAGCAGCTAAACCAAGATTGTGAAGCTGGCTGACAAGCAACAATAGTCAGACTTTGACCCATTTCAGAAATGAGGAAAAAAATATAGATACAACAGTATCTTTTAAAAAAATAAAAAAAAATCACCAGTGACTGATAGTGTAAGTGTGATTGAGTTTTTTAAAAGTCCAGAATCCTTTATTAGGGAGGATGAAGCAGGGCCAGACAAGGAGGAAACAAATAAGCTACCCTGTTTCTGGGAGGGAGTGAGTGGGCATTTTTTTCTGTGGCTCCCATATCCTGAAGACAAAACTACTACCAAAAAACAGTAGTAGGAAGATCTTGAGAACTAGAGAAAGGACCAGTGTGTGTATGTTTGCTAATTTTTTTCACGGTCATAAATGCTCACAGGGAAAAGCCTACACGGAAATAAGCGCACATGGAAAAAAGCCCACATGGAAAGAAGCCCACTTGGAAAAATATCATGTAAACTGCCATAGATATTTATAATTGTGGATAAACACTCATCTCCATTTATGAGAATGAACAGATATTACCTATATTTTATATTGTTATTTTAGGATTAAAACATGTCACATTCACATGCAACAATTTGTGTTGTGATTTTATCAAGTATAATTAAAAATAATTTTGCTATGTTATTAGTAAATTACTTCATTACTACACAAAAGTGGCCTATATGAAGAGTGTAAGGGCTTGGAAGGGAAAATACAAGAAATAAAAGTGACCATTTTATTATCAATAAACTTTATTAAGAAGGAAAAACAATAACAACAGAAAATAAACTCTATATAGATATATTTTTACATAAAATTAAATACTTTAAATTTATTAATTTTCCATTTGTCAACCTTTGTAATGTTGGTATGAAGTAATTTCTAAAGTAAAGACAGAAAGATGTTAAATTAAATTCTGTATAGTCTAGTATACACAGCTTTTGAACAACTATAAGACTTTAAATTCTTCAAATAATTAATATTATTTACTGATTTTGTTATTAAACAATAAGTCAATTTACTAGCTCGATTTCTCTTTACTTGTATTTTAATAAATACAGTGTGGTACACGCAGTGACCACAGCAAAAGACTACTTAACCCTAATAGTAAAAGCAACAATTATTTAACAACATTTAATAACAACAATAACAATAATTTAACAACAACAACAACTCAGATAATACTTCACTGCAAATTAGCCAGTCTCCTTAACTAATTAAGTTTATTTACCACCTGATCATATTGCTGCACAAAAGTGGCAACCATGTCATGAAGTGCCTCTTTTTCACCTCTAGGCAACCTGCCTATGCATTAGCCAGTGTTAGTTTGTGGCAAGCCAGGTCCCTTCTGCAGTTCATCAAACAGAGACCACACACTGGGATGACTGAAGTAGAATAGAGAATTAAGAGCACTACATGACATGGTTGCTACTTCTGTTATTATTTGTTATGTTATATTATCTTATGGTTTTGTTATTTGATGGTTTTAATTTTTAGTAACAAAATAAGTAATACCTGTTCATTCTCATAAATGGAGATGAATGGTTATCTACAATTGTAAATATATATGGTGCTTTACATGTTTTTTTTCCATGTGGGCTTCTTTCCATGTGGCTTCTTTCCATCTTTTTGGCGCATGGGCTTTTTTGTGTGGGCTTTTTTCCAAGTGCGCTTATTTCCGCGTGGGCTTTTTTCCTGTGAACATTTATGACTGTGAGTTTTTTCATGTGGGCTTTTTTCCTAGTCACCAATGGAAATATGAGGTTGTTAAAACCCTTTTAAATAAATAATGGTGGAAAGTATTGAAGTCAGAGACCGGTAGGAGTGATTTCAAGCACAGCTCTTTTTATTAGTGGTTCAGCTCAAGGATGCCTATGGGGCTTCAGGCCCCTGCTTTTATGCTGGCCGGAGCCACACCTCCGGCCACACCCAATTGACCTGATAGGGTCTTACATTTATCTGAATTGTCATAGGTTCCCTGGGAAGAACCGAGGCTCCCTATTGGTGGCCACTTAGGATCCAGGTGTCTATTGTTCACCTAGACTGAAGCTCAGGTCGCTGCCTAGCCATGTGCTCTGGCCACATGGCAGTCACCATTACAGGAGCACATGGCGGTGACATTGTACAATAGGACATTACACCCCTTCCCCCCATAGTCCAGACCACCCTAGCAGACAAAGTCTCTTAAGTATGTAGGTCGTCTTCGTTCCCTGTTGGAGTGCCTAGGGACCATTGCGGGCACTGGAGAAGCGAGAACCTCAGCCACTGGGATCAATGCTGGTGCTGGGGCGTTGGGGGTTGTGTCTGTCCGGGGGAGAGCAGGCATCATGTCTGGTGGGGCCAGGTCTTGGGGAGGCATGTGCTGCATGGTCTTGGGGACTTGGGTCTCATCCTCATAGAGATCCAACTCTGGCACAGTGTCCTCATGGTCTGGAACATTGGAGGGTAGCCGGCGGTGGAGCTGATCCACGTGACACTTCCAGACTTGCCCGGCGACCTTGTAGGAGATAGGTCTGGTGACATGGATTATCCTGACTGGCAGCCAGATGAGGCCTCAGGCGTAGTTCCAGACATACACAGGGTCCTTGGGGAAGAACCCTCTTGGGGCTTGGGGGACGATGGGTTCCTTGCTGGTCTCCAGGGCCCAGTCTGGATGGAGTCAGCCCAGCAGGGTCATGAGTGCAGCCCATGAGGAGCTCCACTGGGCTGTGTCCTGTGGCTGAGTGAACTGTTGTGCGCTGACTGAAAAGGAAGCCCATCAGCTTGAACTCCCAGTCCCCTTGGTCCATCCGTCACAGAGCCACCTTGGTCATCTGGACCATGTGCTCCACTTGGCCATTGGTGGCCAGGTGGAATGGGGTGGACCTTACATGCCGGATGCCATGTAGTTCCAACAAGAACTGGAATTCTGTGGATGTAAAGGCTGCACCGTTGTCAGACACCAGCATATCAGGGAGGCTGTGCATGCAGAAAATCTGCCACATGGCCCATATGGTGGCCTCCAAGGAGATGGTCTTTACCAGGACCACCTCTAGCCACTTACTGTAGCTGTCCACTAAGATGAAGAACAGCTGTCCCTGGACTGGTCCTATGAAATCCAGGTGTAGCTGGGACCACGGCTTCTGGGTGGACTCCCACAGATGCACAGGGGCATGAGGACGATCTGAGTGGGATTCTTGGCACTTCACACACCTCCAGACCTGGTCCTCAATGTCTTTGTCCAGTCCCGGCCACCAGATGTAGCTGCGGGCCAGGGCCTTCATCTGTACGATACCTGGATGGTGCTCATGCAGTGCCGTGAGCACTCGTTTGTGGAGTGGGTCAGGGATCACCGCTCGCAAGCCCCAGAGCAGACACCCCTTGTGGGTGGACAACTTGTTGTGCCAGGTGGAGTATGCAGAAAACTCCAGCCTCGGGCTGGCAGGCCACTCCCTTCCCACCCAGTCCAAGACCCGGGCAAGGGTGCAGTCCCGGGCGGTGCACTGGGAGATGTCCGCTACATGAATGGACTGGTCCGGAAGGTCCTCCAGGAGTGTGATGTGGTAGGCGGGAGCAGGATCTGGGTCACAGAATGGCAGCAGCAGGCATCTGAGGGCACCTGCATGGCCCATGGACTTGCTGGGGTGGTGAAGCAGTGAGTATTGGTAGCCGGCAAGGAAGATCGACCACCGCAGAACTCGAGGGGATAGCATCTGCGGTGTTTGGCGGTTCGGGGCGAGGAGACCCAGGAGCAGCTTCTGGTCTGTCGCGACCGTGAATGCCCTCCCGTACAAGTAGTTGTGGAATTCTTAACCCCAGTGACTATGGCCAGCACCTCCTTGTCAATTTGCGCATAATTGTGCTCTGCCAGGAACAGGGTCTGGGAGTAATAGGAGACTGGAACCTCCCAGCCAGCTGGCAAATGATGTCCCAAGACTGCCCCCACCCCGTATGGTGATGCATCGCAGGCTAGCACCACTGGAAGGGACTTGTCGAAATGGGCCAAGACAGCATTTGACGCTAGCAAGTGTGAGGCTTCTGTGTTGACAGCAAGAAATCAGACCTTTGTTGTTGAAGCAAAGTTCTTTATTGTTCCAATACTGCAGACAGGTTCTTGAATGTTTGTTAGAGATGCTTAATGGAATACAGACAGTACTATTATACTCTCAGGCTTTCAATTGAACCCCGGACCTAAGCCAATCAGGGCAAGAGGATGAACACGGGAAAAGTAGAAAGGACCGTTGAGGTTCCCACAGCAAGGTGTGAAAGTTATAAATTCCCCTCTTGATCTGAGTGACCCACATGTGTGAACCTAGGCACCACATTCTCTATGCACTGGCCATAAACAACTCTTCAAGGTTTCAATAACAAGATAACATACACAGACCCGGAAAAAGGGAGGAGGGAATGCAAGGGAGTACTCGCCATTTTTTTAGAGCTGACACCTAGGAATTTGGGTTGCCATCTCCCGCCCAGACATTGCAACATTAACCAGAGTAAACCTCGTACTTCAAAGTAACATTTATAGCTGTTGGAAGGGAAGGTGAAGGAGACAGATAAGGGGCGCTGGCAAGGGTCTGCTAGAATAAAGGAATCAAAAGCAAAATGCACAAAGCACAGAGACATCATTGTAAATGCAGAAAGCACAGGGACGTCAGTGTCAGATCCTGACACCAAGTCCTTCATGGCTTGGAAAGCTGCTGCATGGCGGGGGCCCCAAGCCCACTTCACACTTTTGTCCAAGAGCCTGTGCAGTGGCTTGGCTACCACTGCCTTGTGTGGGAGGAAGGTGTGGTAGAAGTTCAGTAGGCCTAAAAACAATTGGAGTTCCGCCTTGGATGTAGGAGCTGGAGCCTCTGTAATGGCCCTCACCTTGTCCGGAGTGGGATGGATCCCTTGGGCATTGACGGTGAAGCTGAGGAACTCCACCAAAGGTACACCGAGAAGACACTTCTCCTTCTTTACCTTCAGATCCACGTCTTAGAAGCGCTGAAGGACGGCATGGAGGTGAGAAGAGAAGGTCTGGACTTCTGGGGCTGCGATCAGGATGTCATCAAAAAAGGGCTGGACTCCGGGCAGGCCTTTTAAGAGACGGTCCATCAGCTCCTGAAATAGACCCAGGGCCACGGTGACCCCAAACTGGAGGCACTTTATTTTAGACCCTGTGTGAGTGATGATTATCTGGGCCTCAGCCATGGTGTCGTCCACCAGCAGCTGCTGGTAGGCCTGTGCCAGGCCCAGCTTGCTGAAAACCTTGGACCCCTCAAAGGTAGCCAGTACATGGCTAATGACCAGTACAGGATAGGCATGAGCCTGAAGTGCCGTGTTAAGCATGAACTTGTAATCCATGTAGATGCAGATGTCCCCATTGGGTTTCAGGGGGGTCACTATGGGGGTTTCCCAGCAGGCATGGGACACGGGTCCAGCCAGTCCAGCTCCTGCTCAACTTTAGGCCCAACAGTGAGCAGGGGTCGATGTGCTGGGATGCGGACCATCTGGACCGTGGGGTCAAAATCCAGGGATACCAGGAGACCTGTGTAGGAGCCTAGCGCCCGTCAAACACCACCGGGAACTCCACACAGACCAAGTCTGTGGTGCAGAGGTTGTTGACTCCGGTCACTCCTAAATCCAAGGGTTTAAACCAGAAGAGGCCTAGGAGGTTTGTGAAGTTGCCTGCCACCACCAGGAGGTCCAGTTTTCCACAAACGTCCTCGAACTGGACCTTGAACTTGCCCAGCCTCTGGATAGCAATGGGATTTTTCTGGAAACCCCTCAGAATCAGCCCCGTGGACTTCCACAATTGGGGCCCCCCCTTTGGGCAGAGACGCCGGAGCGTGGCCTCTGAAATGAAGGAGTACGAGAACTCAGTGTCCAGCTCCATCATACAGGGGGAGCCCTCTATCAGGAGAGGGACTGAAATTTTATTGGGGGTGTCCTGGGGCAAGCTCATTACCTGGTGGCGGGGTGATGAGGTTGAGTGCAGCTCTGACAACTCGTGGTGGGCTGCTAGCAAGTGTTGATTGTTCTGGGAATGGCAGGCCTGGGCGATGTGCCCTTTTTTCCCGCACGACCAGCACTCTGCATCCCAGAAATGACAGCCCCAGCGGTCGTGTGAATCACCACAGCTGGCGCATGGAGCAGGGTTGTAGGAACGGGATGGCCCGGAGGACTGAGCAGCTGACCTGTGTCCTTGGAACGATGTGCCCCCATCCGTGGCAGGTTGGGTTGCCTCCTGCTGGGTGTGTTGGTGGACCTGAAGGATGTCATCTTCGTCTTCAGACCCGGAGGAGGCAGAGGTCCGGTGGGTGCTGGATGACGGGCGCTCCTTTTGGGCAGTCTCAAATGTGAGACTGCCACCTGGAGCACTTTCTTGAGCACGGGCTCAGAAAGTGCGATCAGTTTGCACCTTAATTTAGCTTCCCACACCCCACCTACAAACCTGGTTAGGACGTGGTCCTCCACGTGCCGGAACTCGCAGCCGACTGCCAGCTGGCAGAGGTCAGCCAAGAAAGCAGCCATGGTCTCACCTGGCTTCTGTTGACGCTGGATGAAGTCCATTCAGAGGGCCATCATGGAGGGTTTGGAGGTGAAGTAGTCTCCGAGGGCCTTGATGAGGTTGTCGTATGTGACCTCCAGGAGGTCCTGAGGTGCGATCAAGCTTTGGGCGAGGCGCATCGTGTCCATGCCGCAGGAACTCAGGAGCCAGGCCTGCTTCATCTCCATGTCGCTGATTCCTCAGACGATGAAGGAGAACTCGAGCTGCCTGGTCCATGCTTCCTAGGTCTCAGGTCAGGACGGGTCGGATGGGATGATTTGTCCCAGAGCGGCAGCCATATTTACCAGAGTGGCGCGGTGAGCAATGTCCTCTGGGGCGGGTGGTGGTGCATCAGGGTGCTGGAGCCCAGCAGAGCCGGATGCCGACAGATTGATGCTCGGTGCAGCGCTGCTCGGTTTGGCTGATGAGTCACTCATCGGGATCCCATCCTCGTCACCAGTGGAAAGTATTGAAGTTGGAGACCAGTAGGAGTGATTTCAAGCATAGCTCTTTTTATTAGTGGTTCAGCTCAAGCATGCATATGGGGCTTCAGGCCCCTGCTTTTATGCTGGCCGGAGCCACACCTCCAGCCGCACCCAATTGACCTGATAGGGTCTTACATTTACATGAATTGTCATAGGTTCCCCGGGGAGAACCTAGGCTCCCTATTGGTGGCCACTTAGGATCCAGATGTCTATTGTTCACCTAGACCAAAGCTCTGGTCACATGGCGGTCACCATTACAGGAGCACATGGCAGCAATATTGTACAATAAAACCCAGGACATCACAAAGGGATATTCTTGAAACCAGAGGAAGCAGCCTAATTAGCATCCTGTCTGGATCCAGAGCCTGATGAGAATCCCCTTCCTGGGCATCTTTTTATTATATTGATATGTATTGATACATGTGTATTAGGTTTAAATTGATGTAAGCCAAATGTGGGATGAAAAGTGGAGTAAAATACTAGGGCTGATGCTGGGATACCTGCCCCCCCCCCCAGCCAGTGGGACGTGACTAGCCAGGGCTACATGCCAAGCCCACCAGTTTTACTGACCACTACAGCTGCTTGATAGAGGGCAAGTAGTGCTCTGGGAAAGAGGCTGCCAGAGCTGGCTGCAATGTTCTGGTAGCCAAGGTAACCAGGACACCTCATCCAGACACAGAAGGCCCAGATCTCTTAGGAAATAGGTGACCAAGCCCCTTCTCTCCTCTAAGGCCAGCTTGGCCAGCTGTGAGCCAACACAACTTGCATAAAAGAGGCCAGCCTTGGGCCTAAGTTAACACTGAGTGTTATGTTCTCTTATGTTGTTTTACATTGCATCATTAGGGCTCTGGTATTCTAGCTCCCTCAGTCTTATTGGCTGCTGAATAAAGACTTCCTATTGGTCCTTAAGCCAGTCCTAGGAACCAGTCAAAGAGCCCTGCTTAGGTCCAATCAGATTTAGTATCCTTAGTTACAATGTATATAGTTATGTGTTGGAACAGTATAAGTTAAGTGCCGCTCTTGCCAGAGCTGTCTTCTGAGCTGAACGATGTTAGAAATAAAAGCCTGCATTGGATTCATCGCCTCCTGACTCAATACTTAATACTGAGTTTTTGTTTTTAGTGATTATGGTTGAGAGCTATTGTGGGATCCTGTGTTCCTTTGAATGTATACAATCTTTTTACCATGGATTGAAGCATCCTCTTGAATTATTGGTTTCTTCTTGGTATAAATGTGGCAAAATTGAGATCCTATTCAGGCAAATTCTCTCAACATTCAAAATTTTCATTGATTTGAATTCATTGATCTGCTAAAGACCACTTTCTACAGAGGGTCACAAAATGTTCTTGACTATCCAATGAATACATTAAGGTGATTTCTACAAGTTACAAGGTGATTTCTACAAGTTTGGTGTAATGGTTAAGTGCGTGGACTCTAATCTGGGAGAACTGGGTTTGATTCCCCACTCCTCCACTTGCAGCTGCTGGATGACCTTGGGCAAGCCATAGTTCTGTCAGAACTGTTCTTGAAAGAGCAGCTCTCTCAGAGCTCTCTCAGCCCTACCTACCTCACAGGGTGTCTGTTGTGGGGAGGGGAAGGGAAAGGAGTTCGTAAGCCACTCTGAGACTACAAGTGAAGGGCGGGGTATAAATCCAATCTCTTCTTCTCTTCTTAAACTTTCATTTGCCTCAGTGTTATCTGCTTTGACTGGCAGCAGCTCTCTCTCCAGGACCTTAAGTGAGAAAGGCCTTCCCTAACATCTACTACATCAGATCCTTTAACTGGAGACTCCTGGGATGTACATGCTAGATGCAAGTCATGTGCTCTAATCCTGAGCCATGGATAGGGGTTGCCAACTGCCATGTGGTGGCTGGGGTACCTCTGGGATTACAACTAATCTCAAGGCAACAGAGATCAGTTCACCTGGAGAAAATGGCCACTTAGGAAGGTGGACTTGATGGCATTGAAGTGCATTGAAGTGAGGTGCATGCATGGAAACAATTACTGTTTTTTTTTTAACCCTACTGATTCACAAGTCCCTTGCTTCACTAAGCCTAAATGCAGTATTGATTGGAATTGTTTCTGATTTGCTCCAGTGTCACACAAAGGACTCTGGATTTTTGTTTCTTGAGGTTTTTCCGTAGAATTGGTTCCATGTAACCCTGATGAATCCATGAGTTGAAAGGTAAGATGGGAGGGAAAGTAAGGTAACCAGCTTAGGGATGCCAGCCTCCAGGGATGCCAGCCTCCAGCTGAGCAAACAGCATTGTATCCCCTCCCCATTTAGGTCCCTCTCCAGGCTCCATCATCAAATCTCCAGGTATTTCCCAGCACAGAGCTGGGAACCCTGCCTGCATATGTTTAAAACAGAGCCTTAGGTAGAAATTTGGATTACTGAAGAGATCACATCTAAAGCCATTTGTCATTTCTTTTTTAAATGCAGACGTCATGATAACAAATTGCATGCATTGGAATTTCCGATCTTCAATAATAAGTCAGTTCTCGGTATTAAATATTTAGATTGCCCTAGCATGCAAGTCACCATTATTCTGCTCATTCATCTGCTTGTTTAAACTGTCACCATTATTAAATGACCCATCTGTGGGAGAGGATGTATAGCTAAGGGGCCTGAAGCTCTCAATCACAGAATTGCACACACAGAAACCTTCATCTAGCTAAAAGGCAGAGCTCCTTCAGATGCATTTGTTACTTTCCCCCCATCAGCTCTGTTATGTATTGACCATGCGGTCGCCATGTGCTCTCTTCATTGCGACCGCATGGCCAGAGCACATGGCCAGAGCATGGCCAGAGCACATGGCCAAGAAACTACCTGAGCTTCAGCCAGGTAGAACAAAGGCCAGGTGGATTCAAACCGGCCACCAATCCTGTACCTAGGTTTCTCCCAGGGAACCTATGAAATGTAAATAGACTTCTAATAGCCTATCAGGCCAGTTGGGTGAGGTCAGGGGATTGTCCCTGACCAGCATAAAAGGAGGGCTTGGAGCCCTGGGTTGTATGCTTCATCCGGACCAGCAATAAAGATCTAGCTGTCTCACTATTCCATGGACTCCCGACTCCAATACTTATCAGTGGCGACGAGGATGGGATCCCGATGAGCGACTCTCCAGCAGACCACAGCAGCACAGCGAGCTCCATCCCGCCGGCCGCAGGCATCTCCGAGCTCCAGCGCTCCAACGCCTCGCCGCAAGCCGCTCTGAGCACAATCCTCCGGCACTAGCCAGCGCCAAGCCTCAGCGCTCCCCGGCACCGCCGCAAGACACGAGGACATCGCTCAAACAGCCGCCGCCGCTCCTGCTCTGGTAAATATGGCAAACGCTCTGGGACCAATTACCCCTTTCAATACGTCTCGCCCCGAGACGTGGGAGTCCTGGCTCAAGACGCTGGGTTGTGCCTTTAAGGTCCGCGGAATCACAGATGCGGACCTGAAGAGTGCCTGGCTCTTGAGTTCCGGAGGGGTGGAGGTCATGCGGGTGGCCCAGAACCTACTAGCCCCGCAAGACCCCACCGAGGTGTCTTACGACGTGCTCACCAAGACCCTCGGCGATTACTTCGCCCCGAAGCCATCAAAACTGGCCAGGCGCTGGGAGTTCATACAGCGCCAGCAGCAGCCGGGGGAGTCAGCCGCCACTTTCCTGGCTGAACTCCGTCGACTAGCCGTGGGCTGCAAATTCCGCCACATGGATGACCATGTGGAGACCGCCTTCATGGGAGGGGTCCGGGAAGCCAAGCTCCGCTGGCGCCTCATTGCAATGCCGGAGCCAACCTTGGAGAAGATGCTCGAAACTGCGGCAGCCTTCGAGACAACGCAAAAGGACAAGGCAGCCACCAAAGTCCACCAGGCAGCTCCTCCCGAACCCGACTCAAGCGAAGAAGAGGACGTCCACCGGATGCAACCACGCTCGAAGAAGGGTGAGCCCGGCGTCCCCAGGCCCAAGGGCCGGCGCCCAGCATCTGTCTCTGTTCCCTCTCCTGCTTCCCTCAACAGGCAGGCCCCAACATGCGCCAGCTGTGGGGACCCCCACGACAGACGGACATGCCGCTTCCGTGATGCCATCTGCCGCGCCTGCGGGAAAGCAGGACATCTCGCCCGGGCCTGCCGCCTGAGGAACAGCCACCGTGCCCCAGCAGCGAACTTCGAAGAAGTGGGTAGTGTCGTTCCCATGGCCACGGTAATGAACTTGCCTCAGCCCATCCCGGGCGCAATTTCCGTGTCTCTCCGAATAGAGGGAGTTCCTTGCTCCATGGAACTGGACTCAGGGTCAGCATATTCAATTGTGTCCGCAGCTACGTTCCGCCGCCTCTGCCCGAAGGGGGCACGCTGGCTGCGGCTGCCGGCTGGGTTGGTCCTCCGGGACTTCCAGAAAAACCCAGTGGCTATTAAGGGGCTAGCCAGGGTCCGGGTCCAGTACCATGCCTTTAATGGCCTGCTGGACCTTCTCGTGGTGGAGCGCAATCTAACCAGTCTCCTAGGTCGCGCCTGGTTCAAGCCGCTCGGAGTGCAGTGGACCGGAATACACCGCATGGGCTCTACTGACTTCTCATCCATCTGCGAGGAATTTCCCGCCGTTTTCGATGGCTCATTGGGCTGCTACAAAGGACCCCCGGTTTCCTTCGACCTGGACCCGGCAGTCCGGCCCATCCGCGTGGCCGTCCGCCGGCCACCACTCGCCTTCCAGCCCAAAGTGGAGGCAGAGTTGGAAAAGCTCGTGGCACAAGGGGTGCTCGAGCCGGTCTCCCACGCCAAGTGGGAGACTCCCATTGTGACCCCCCTCAAAGCTAACGGGGAAGTCCGCATCTGCGCGGATTACAAATGTACAATTAATAAGGCATTACAGGACCACGCGTACCCAGTACCGGTGGTCAGCCATGTTCTGGCCTCCCTCGTGGGTGCCAAAATATTTGGAAAATTAGACTTGGCCCAAGCCTATCAGCAGCTTCCCGTAGACGAAGCAACGGCCGAGGCACAAACGATTGTGACTCACAAGGGAGCGTTCAAGGTAAAACGCCTCCAATTTGGGGTCAGCGTAGCACCCGGAATCTTTCAAAATCTAATGGATTCTCTCCTAAAAGATGTTCCAGGAGTGAAGCCGTTCTTCGACGACGTCCTCATCGCCGCCCCGGACGCCGACACGTTCGCAGCTCGCCTCCGGATGGTGCTGCAAAGGTTCCAGGACGCGGGTCTCAAGGTTCGAAAAGACAAGTGCACCCTGGGAGTCTCCTCAGTGACCTTCTTGGGGTTCCAAGTCACCGCAGACGGCATTCACCCTACAATGGAGAAGGTAGTGGCAATTACAGGGGCACCCCGCCCGTCCTCAAAGGCGGAACTCCAGGCATTCTTGGGACTTGTGAACTTCTACCACGCCTTCCTTCCGCACAAGGCGGCAGTCGCTGAACCCCTGCATCGTCTCCTGGACAAGGGAGCGGCTTGGGCCTGGGGTCCCAAGCATGATGCAGCCTTCCGGGCCGTCAAAGACTTATTAATTTCAAATGCGGTCTTAGCGCATTTCGATGAGAGGCTCCCTGTCATCCTGGCCTGCGACGCATCCCCCTACGGCGTTGGGGCGGTCTTGGGACACCGGCTACCCAACGGAAAGGAGGTACCGGTTGCCTACTACTCCAGGACCCTGTCGTCGGCAGAACGGAACTACGCCCAGATCGACAAGGAGGCCCTAGCAATCGTAGCTGGCGTCAGGAAATTTCACGACTATCTCTATGGACGGTCGTTCACGTGGCCACAGATCACAAGCCGCTGCTGGGTCTCCTTGCCCCCCACAGGCAGACCCCTCACATGCTGTCCCCGCGGGTCCTGCGGTGGTCAATTTTTTTGTCAGGCTACTCCTACGAATTGGTACATCGCCCGGGGAAGGCGATGGGTCATACAGACGCCCTCAGCCGTCTTCCCCTCCCGTCCTGCGACCCTGATCCGGCTCCCGCTTTCCACGTCGCGCTCCTAGAGGATCTACCGGAGCGCCCCGTACAGGTATCAGATGTGGCCCGTCGCACGCGGCGGGACCGCATCCTTTCCCGTGTCTCGGACTGGGTGGGAAGGGGGTGGCCGGAAAAACCGGGACCAGATTTTGCCACTTTCACGGCACGCAGGCACGAACTATCGGCCCACAAGGGATGCCTGCTATGGGGATCTCGAGTGGTGATCCCCGGGCCCCTGCGGCCCCGAGTGCTAGAGGCCCTCCACGAGGCTCACCCGGGAATTGTGCGCATGAAAGCTCTGGCCCGGAGTTACGTATGGTGGCCAGGCCTGGACAAAGACATTGAGGGGCGGGTCCAGAAGTGTACCAAATGCCAGGAGTCACGGCCAGATCCACCACACGCTCCTGTCCGATCCTGGGAATCTACTAACAAGCCCTGGTCCCGCCTGCACCTAGACTTCGCGGGACCGGTCCAGGGCCGGTTGTTTCTTATCGTTGTTGACAGCTACAGCAAGTGGCTTGAGGTAGTGCCGGTAGCTTCGACCTCCACCAACGCTGCCTTAAGAAGTCTCTGGCCGATCTTCGCGACACACGGAATGCCAGAAACTCTCGTGACCGACAACGGGACCGCCTTCACCTCCGGCGAGTTTCAACGGTTTGTGGAAGCCTGCGGTCTGCGCCACATCCGCTCCGCTCCGTTCCACCCCGCAACCAATGGCCAGGCCGAGCGCATGGTGAGGACAACGAAGGACGCGTTAAAGAAGATGGAGCATGGCGACTGGGAAGAGCAGCTGTACAAGTTCCTGTTCTGCCAACGGAACACACCCCACTCAGGGACCGGGCGCCGGCCAGCCGAACTTCTGATGGGAAGACGACTGGGAACCGTCTTGGACCGCCTACATCCCGACCGAGCAATCGAGGGGAACCCGACAGTGGAGGACTGGCCAGCTGCCCGAGGATTTGCTCCCGAAGACCCCGTATACGCAAAGAACTTCGCGCGGGGTCCGACATGGCTCCCCGCGAGGATCGTCCGAGTCACAGGGCCTTATTCCTATGAGGTCCTTACGGAAGATGGCGTAGTCTGGAAACGGCACATTGACCAGATTCGACGCCGTACCCAGAACCACGATGATACCCAGGCCCCCGAACTCCCTGCACCAACAGACCGTGACATCGACACGACTCCAGAAGCAGCGCCAGACCCTGATCCGGAGACTGCGGAGATGCCGCTCCTGCCCGCGGACGAAGCAGTCGCACCATCCACACCTGAACAACCCCCGAGCAGACAGGCCCCGCCAGCAGAACAACTACCCACACCGCAACCTGCCGACACTAGCAACATGCCCCGCCTTACAACCCCCCGGCGCTCTGGACGTGAGCGCAGACGCCCGGACTATCTCAAAGACTATGTGTGCAGAGGGGTTCTGGACTATGGGGGGAGGGGTGTTATGTATTGACCATGCGGTCGCCATGTGCTCTCTTCATTGCGACCGCATGGCCAGAGCACATGGCCAGAGCATGGCCAGAGCACATGGCCAAGAAACTACCTGAGCTTCAGCCAGGTAGAACAAAGGCCAGGTGGATTCAAACCGGCCACCAATCCTGTACCTAGGTTTCTCCCAGGGAACCTATGAAATGTAAATAGACTTCTAATAGCCTATCAGGCCAGTTGGGTGAGGTCAGGGGATTGTCCCTGACCAGCATAAAAGGAGGGCTTGGAGCCCTGGGTTGTATGCTTCATCCGGACCAGCAATAAAGATCTAGCTGTCTCACTATTCCATGGACTCCCGACTCCAATACTTATCAAGCTCCTAATGATCAGCTGCCCACTTTGGCACATATGTTCATTGGTTAAGCATCACACAAAAAGAATCTTGATGTAGTCATATATATTGTTCCAAGACTGGAGTATTGCAGTATGAGTGTACATATAGTAACAGAGAGGAGGAAATATACAAAAGAACAGAAGGACCTGAAATCTGTGGCAAGCTCCACGTACTCTAATTCTGGAATGAATGTTAGAAGTTGTCTTAGAATGAGAATCAAAGAATCTGTATACTTACTGTGATGTGTTGCTACGAACAGTGGCTCAGCGTTAGTACAAATGCTAAGAAGAGTCAACACGTATTTTAATTGTTTGGGGAAGTGGAAAGTGGAGTTTATACTTCCTCTGCAACCACTGGTGCCTGCCTAAGTTGTTCCACTTCACACTCCTTGGACCACAGATATAGGGCAGCTGTATACTATTGTCATTGCTCAATGGCTTAATAGTATTTTGCCATAGGTTCCCCTGCACATTGGAAAGAGTTAAATCAATTTAGTAGCAAGCTCAGTATAATTAGTAGTTAATAGCCAGAGCAGAGCTCCTGCAGTGTAAATTGTTTCTGTATTGATCTGAGCCCGCGTTGTCAGCATTCTGGAGAGGCTGAACTTTAAGTGCTTAATTCAGCCGCATTCAACCAATAATTTTGTTTTTATCCTCCTAACAAAAGTGCTCTTGCTTGCTCTATTTTTCTGCAAGTAATAAAATCAATTAAAACTATTCCGCCTCCCAAGTCTAGACTTAGCCACCTCCATTCAGTATCTCTGAAATGTCAATGTGTTCCAAGAAAATGGTTTTGAATGTGTTATGCTGGAATGACTGGCATGGCTGGCTGGTGGTGAGTTACTGCTGGAGGGGGCTGTGGAGGTATCTGCTGTGATAGTTTCCATCCGTTGTCACAGTCTGGTTATCACTTCTGCCTACAGCCAGACATCACAGAATTTACTTTTCTGTCACTTAGTTTGCATCAAGTTTGTGTAAGATCTAGAGCCAGTGTTCAGAGACTGACATTGCAAAATGTACACAAACAAAAAAGCGGGTTCATGCATCCATGCCTGTCACAGGAATGATTTCAAAGATCCCTCCCATTTTTGTTTACAAGTTTATTTATCAAGTTTTCCAAATACAATAGTATATTACATATATAACAATGAGTACATATAGTTTTGAGTCTACTTTCCCTTTTTCTGATCTAACCATGTATACATTTTAGTCCATCTTTTGTATATATATTTCTTGATCTTTTCCCTGTAATAAAATATTTAATCTGTCCATATCAACCACTTCTAAAATTTTCTGTATTAATTCTTCTCTAGATGGTAATAAATCTAATTTCCAGCCTTTTGCTATTAATATTCTTGCAGATGTTAATATATATATTATGATATACATCATCTGCTTCCCAGAGGCCAGTATATCAAAGGAGATTTGAATAAGGTACTGGTTGCCCTTTACATCCAAAAACAAGGTTTGGACCCCCACACCTCATACACCCCCATCTTCAGCAGACTCTCCCCTTCGAGGGGACATATACTATGTCCTGGTCCAAAGTGCAGTTCTTGTGCCAGCTGCTCCCAAGTGTGGTGCCCCCAGGACAATCACACAGGCAGACATTAGGGCTGGGCTGCACCCCAAAAATAATCTTTGGACCACCCCAAATGATACATCTCCATGCTCTGGGGACTGTCCCCTGCAAGATGACATACAGCACTGCCCGGTCCAAACTCTGGTTCTGAAGACACACCCCTCTATTCAGAGTGCTTCTCAGAGGCCTGTATTTCAAAGGAGATATGAATAAGGAAGTGCCCTCTGCACCAAAAACAAGTTTTGGATCCCCCACACCTCATACACCCCCATCTTCAGCGGACTCTCCCCTTTGAGGGGACATATACTGTGTCCTCGTCCAAAGGGCAGTTCTTGTGCCAGCTGCTCCCAAGCGTGGTGCCCCCAGGACAATCACACAGGCAGACACTGGGGCTGGGCTGCACCCCAAAAATAATCTTTGGACCACCCCAAATGACACATCCCCACACTCTGGGGACTGTCCCCTGCAAGATGACATACAGCACTACCCGGTCCAAACTCTGGTTCTGAAGACACAACCCTCTATTCGGAGTTCTTGTGCCAGCTGCTCCAAAGTGGGGTGCCCCTAGGATAATCACACAGGCAGACACTGGGGCTGGCCGACACCCCCCAATCTTTGGACCACCCCAAATGACACATCCCCACACTCTGGAGACTGTTCCCTCCAAGAAGACACACAGCACTGCCCAGTCCAAACACTGGTTCTAAAGCAACGAGCTTGTATTTGGAGTGACACCAAGAGGTCTGCATTTCAAAGGAGGTTTGAATAAGGAACTGGTTGCCCTTTACAACCCAAAATAAGGTTTGGACCCCCACACTTCATGCACTTCCATCTTCCGAGGACTCTATGCTTCGTGTGGACATATGCTGTGTCCTGGTCCAAAACATCGTTCTTGTGCCAGCTGATCCAAAGCGTGGGGCTCCAGGAAAATCACACAGATAAACACTGGGGTCAGGCTGTACCTCAAAATAATCTTTGGACTACCCGAAATGACACATCCCCACGCTCTGGAGACTGTCCCCTACAAGATGACATGCAGTGATACCCGGTCCAAACCCTGGTTCTGAAGCCACAAGCCTCTATTTGGTCTGCTTCCCAGAGGCCTGTATTTCAAAGGAGATTTGAATAAGGAAGTGCCCTCAGTACCCCAAATAAGGTTTGGACCCCCACACTTCATGCACCCTGATCTTCAGTGGACTCTCCCCTTCAAGGGGACATATGGCACTTCCTGGTCCAAGGCCCAGGTCTTGTGCCAGCTGCTCCAAAGTGAAATGCCCCCAGGACAATCAGACAGACACTGAGGTCAGGCTTCACCCACAAAACAATCTTTGGACCACCCCAAATGACACATCCCTACTGAAGGGTACTGGACTCAGGAGACCAGGAACGGTGAAATCATGAAGCCTTTATTGAGTGATTCAGCATGCCCAGTAGATGGTCAGAACAAGCATGCTTCCAGGGCTCCAGGGCCCTCATTATATGCTGGCCGGAGTCACACCTCCAGCCACACCCAAAAGACCTGATAGGGGCTTAACATATGCGCATGTTTGTCATAGGTTCCCTGGAGGAGTCTTTAATTGCATTGGCTCCTCAGGGAGAACCTAGGTCCCACATTGGTGGAGCCTTTCAATCTGGATGTCTTTTGTTCCTCCAGATTCAAGCTCCCCTCTCTGCCTGACCATGTGCTCTGACCATGCGGCAGGTGCCATTACCTGGGAGCACATGGCAGGCTGGTTGCTACACAGAGCATACTACATTACACCCCTCCCCCCATAGTCCGGACTGTCCCTTAGCAAACATAGTCTCTGTGGTGTGCAGGACGTTTCCGTTCTCTGGTCGAGCGGCGCAGGGTTGCTGGAGCCGCCGGTGTAGGGAGCGGAAATTTGGGGATCTCTGCCTTGAGCTGAGCCGGGTCTGGTACCGGTGCAGGGATGGCGACTGGAGTGATGTCTTGGTGGCCGGCTTCTGTGGGGTCCTCCTGCAGAGTCTCGGCCGGTCGTGGGGCGGGCAGATCGTCTGTCTCGGGTACCTCGGGTTCCATATCTGGGAAGTTCAGCCCTGGATCATCTGTGGAGAAGGCTTGCAGGCGGCGGCGAAGTTGGTCCACATGGCGCCTCCACTGTTGTCCTTCCTCACCCGCGACTTCATAGGAGAGGGGACTGGTGATGTGGATAATCTGCCCCGGCAACCACAGGGGGCCCGGGCATAGTTGCGAACGTAGACCGGGTCCTCTGGCGCAAACCCTCTGGGAGCTTTGGGGATGTTGGGTTCTTTGGAGGTGGCCAGTGCCCGATTGGGGTGGAGCCGGTCGAGCTGGGTTGTCAGCCAGCGGCCCATGAGCAGCTCTGCGGGGCTGCGACCAGTAGCCAAGTGAGGGGTGGTGTGCTGGCCGAATAGGAAAGCTGTTAACTTAAACCCCAGATCCCCCTGGTCCATGCGCCTCAGCGCCTCCTTAGTGGTGCGGACCATTCGCTCTGCTTGGCCATTTGTGGCCAGGTGAAAAGGGGCGGATCTCACGTACCAGATGCCATGGAGCTCCACAAAGCGCTGGAATTCTGTAGAGGTGAAAGCCTTGCCGTTGTCCGAGATGATGGTATCTGGCAGGCCATGGGTGGCAAAGATGCGCCACATTGCTCGAATGGCGGCTTCAGATGAGATGGCGCACACAGGAACGACTTCCAGCCACTTGCTGTAGCTGTCGACTAGAATAAAGAAAAGCTGCCCCTGTACCGGGCCTGCAAAGTCCACATGGAGCCGGGACCAGGGGCATTGGGTGGACTCCCAGGGGCAGATGGGAGCATGTGGAGGGTCCGGATGGGTCTCTTGGCACTTTTTGCAGCGGCGGACCCGGTCCTCTATCTCCTTGTCAAGACCTGGCCACCAGACGTAGCTCCGGGCCAGGGCCTTCATTCATATTACCCCAGGGTGGTGCTCATGCAGGGCGGTCAGCACTCGCGGGCAGAGGGGTTCCGGAATCACTACCCTCAAGCCCCAGAGTAAGCACCCCTTGTGGGTGGAGAGCTCTGTACGCCAGATTGAGAAGGCCACACTCAGGGTCCGGATTCTTGGGCCACCCCCTTCCCACCCAGTCGGAGACCCGGGAGAGTTGACGGTCCCGGGCCGTGCGCCGGGCCACATCCCCTACCTGAAGTGGCTGGTCTGGCAGGTCCTCGAGCAGAGCGACATGGTAAGCTGGAGCTGGGTCGGGGTCGCAGGAGGGCAGCGGAAGGCAGCTGAGTGCATCCGCATGGCCCATGGCCTTTCCCGGGCGATGCACCAAGTCATAGTCGTACCCCACGAGGAAGATCAACCATCGGAGGACTCGCGGGGACAACATTTGTGGCGTGCGGCAATCCAGGGCGAGGAGGCCCAGAAGAGATTTGTGGTCCGTGGCGACCATGAACTTGCGCCCATACAAGTAAGTATGGAACTTTTTGACCCCGGCCACGATCGCAAGTGCCTCCTTGTCTATCTGAGCATAGTTCCTTTCGGCTGGGGCTAGGGTCTGGGAGTAATATGTGACCGGGACCTCCCGGCCATCTGACAGTTTGTGACCCAAAACTGCCCCCACCCCATAAGGAGATGCGTCACAGGCCAATACGACAGGCAGGGCTTCGTCGAAGTGGGCGAGGACCGCATTGGACATTAGGAGGTCCTTGATGCCCTGGAAGGCCGCCACCTGGTGGGGACCCCAAGTCCAGGTGGTGCTTTTGTCCAGGAGCCTGTGTAAGGGCTCAGCTACCACCGCCTTGTGGGGAAGGAAGGCGTGGTAGAAGTTGATGAGTCCCAGAAAAGACTGCAGCTCAGCCTTGGACTTGGGGGCCGGGGCATCGGAGATGGCCTTCACCTTGTCCTTATTGGGGTGAATTCCGTGGGCATCCACCTTGAAGCCGAGGAAATCCACTGCAGGCACCCCGAGGAGGCACTTCTCACGTTTCATCTTCAGGCCGGCGTCCTGGAATCACTGGAGGACAGAGCATAGGCAGGCCGAGAAAGTCTTGACGTCTGGAGCCGTGATCAGGACGTTGTCGAAAAAGGGCTGCACCCCTGGAAGACCTTTTAACAAATGGTCCATTAACTCTTGAAAGATCCCAGGGGCTCCGCTGACCCCGAACTGGTGGCGCTTTACCTTAAACGCCCCCTTGTGTGTCACAATGGTCTGTGCTTCTGCTGTGGCATCGTCGACTGGCAGCTGCTGGTAGGCCCGGACCAGGTCTAGTTTCCCAAACACTCACACCCCTGCCAGGGAGGCCAACACATGGCTGATGACTGGGACTGGGTAGGCATGGGCCTGAAGTGCCTTATTGATGGTGCACTTATAGTCCGCGCAGATGCAGATGTCCCCGTTTGCCTTCATTGGCATCACAATTGGGGTCTCCCATCGGGCGTGGGACACTGGTTCTAATATACCCTGGGCGACCAACTTATCAAGCTGCTGCTCAATCTTGGGCTGCACTGCGATGGCAGACCGGTATGTGCATGGGCCAGACCACGGGGTCAAGGTCCAGGGTGATGGGTGGCCCCATATACAAACCCAGTGCCCCATCGAAAACCGCTGGGAATTCCTCACAGATGTCAGCAAAATCTGTCAGCCGCAGGCTGTGTACCCTGGTGACGCCCAGCCCTAGGGGCTGGAACCAGGAGAGTCCCAGCAGGCTTGTGAGGTTGCCCGCCACCACCAGGAGGCCCAAGCGTCCCGTAAAGTTCTTAAATTGGACCCGGAACTTGCCCAACCCCCTTATCGGTATCGGGTTCTTCTGAAAGTCCCGCAGGGTTAGGCCCTGGACTTTCTGAAGTCGGCCCCCCCCCTGGGGCAGAGCCTGCGGAGGGTGGACTCCGAAATTATGGAGTAGGACGACCCGGTGTCTACTTCCATTTGGCAGGGGGTCCCCTCAATCAAAACTGAGACCTTAATTTTGTTGGGGATGTTGGGAGGCAAGTTCATTACCTGCTGTGTCTTGCGGTGGTGGTGGCGGGTTGCTGCTGTCTGGTGGAGTTCGGCGGACTCCTGGTGCGCAGCTTGGGTGTGGCATTTGTAGCGGGTGCAGCAGGCCTGGGTGATGTGGCCCTTCTTGCCACATGACCGGCACTCTGCTTCCCGGAAACGGCAGGTCCAGCGGTCATGCTGATCGCCACAGCTAGCGCACGTGGAATGTTTGGAGTGTGGCATCACTGAGCGGGAAGACTTCTCACCCGAGTTGCGGGACCCTTGTCCCGGAGGCCAGCGTTGTACCTGGAGTGTCTCATCATCCTCGGAAAAGTCGGAGTCTGCAGCAGCCTCGGTCTGGTGGGCGGCTGCGGATGTGCCTAACTTCTACAGCCTCGGGCACTGCTGAGAGAAGTGCCCAAGGAGGCACTTCTCGCGTTTCACCTTCAGGCCGGCATCCTGGAATCACTGGAGGACAGAGCATAGGCGGGCCGAGAAAGTCTTGACGTCTGGAGCCACGATCAGGACGTCGTCGAAAAAGGGCTGCACCCCTGTGGTTAGCATCTCGTCCAGGGTGGCTGTGGAGTTAGCCATCAGCTTCCTTTGAAACTTGGGGTCGCGGACCCCACACAGGAACACAGAGTATAGCATGTCCTCTATGGCCATGAACTCGCACCCCACCAGGAGATGGCGGAGGGCCTCCAGGTAATTGGAGGCAGACACACCCTTCTGCTGCAGCCGGCGGAAGAACTTCACCCACTGCGTGTTCTTGGAGGGTCTCGGCGAGAAGTGGTTCCTTAGGAGCGCCATGATGTCGTCGTACGTGGCCTCTGCTGGGGTACGAGAGGAAAGCAGACTGCGGAGTAACTTCAGCGTCTTTACCCCACAGGAGGCCATGAGCCGGGATTTCTTCTTCCCGGCATCCGTGATGTCCTGTGCGTCGAAGTAGGATGTGAGCTGGTCCGTCCAGGCTTTCCAGTCTTCAGGGCAGGCTAGATCGAATGGGTGGGTGGTTCCCGGAGCGGTGGCCATTCTGGGATGTGCAGCAGTGCATTGAGCGAGACCCTCGGGAGCCAATGGAGGTGCGGTGGCGCTGGAGCCAAGCAGGGCCAGTGGCTGACGGGTCTGGTCTGGGCTCGATGCAGTGCTGGTGTCGGCCAAGGAGTCGCTCATCGGGATCCCATCCTCGTCGCCAGTGAAGGGTACTGGACTCAGGAGACCAGGAACGGTGAAATCACGAAGCCTTTATTGAGTGATTCAGCATGCCCAGTAGATGGTCAGAACAAGCATGCTTCCAGGGCTCCAGGGCCCTCATTATATGCTGGCCGGAGCCACACCTCCAGCCACACCCAAAAGACCTGATAGGGGCTTAACATATGCGCATGTTTGTTGTAGGTTCCCTGGAGGAGCCTTTGATTGCATTGGCTCCTCAGGGAGAACCTAGGTCCCACACTGGTGGAGGCTTTCAATCCGGATGTCTACTGTTCCTCCAGATTCAAGCTCCCCTCTCTGCCTGACCATGTGCTCTGGCCATGCGGCGGGCGCCATTACCTGGGAGCACGTGGCAGGCTGGTTGCTACACAGAGCATACTACATTACACCTACGCTCTGGAGACTGTCCCCTTCAAGATGACATGCAGTGACGCCCGGTCCAAACCCTGGTTCTGAAGCCACAAGCCTCTATTCGGAGTGCTTCCCAGAGGCCTGTATTTCAAAAGAGATTTGAATTAAAAAGTGGCCTCTGCACCCAAAATAAGTTTTGGACCCCCACACCTCATACACCCCCATCTTCAGCAGACTCTCCCGTTCGAGGGGACATATTGCACTTCCTGGTCCAAGGCCCAGGTGTTGTGCCAGCTGCTCCAAAGTGAGTTGCCCCCAGGAAAATCACACAGGCAGACACTGGGGCTGGGCTTCACCCACAAAACAATCTTTGGACCACCCCAAATGACACATCTCCACACTCTGGGGACTGTCCCCTCCAAGATGACATATAGCACTGCCCGGTCCAAACTCTGGTTCTGAAGACACAACCCTCTATTCGAAGTGCTTCCCAGAGGCCTGTATTTCAAAGCAGATTTGAATTAAAAAGTACCCTCTGCATCCAAAATAAGTTTTGGACCCCCACACCTCATACACCCCCATCTTCAGCAGACTCTCCCCTTCGAGGGGACATATACTGTGTCCTGGTCCAAAACATGGTTCTTGTGCCAGCTGCTCCCAAGCATGGTGCCCCCAGGACAATCACACAGGCAGACACTGGGGCTGGGCTGCACCCCAAAAATAATCTTTGGATCACCCCAAATGACACATCTCCACACTCTGAAGATTGTCCCTTGCAAGGGGACACACAGCACTACCTGGTCCAAACCCTGGTTCTGAAGCCACGAGCTTCTATTCAGAGTGTTTCCTTTAGGCCTGTATTCCAAAGGAGGTTTGAATAAGGAAGTCTCCTTTGCACCCAAAATAAGGTTTGGACCTAGGGCTGCCAAGTCAAACTTACGATTTGGCGGGGGGGAGTCCTTCACTGCCTAGGAGCCGCCCTGGAGCCTCCCTGGCACACACCAAAGTGCGCGCACCCGGTGACATCACCCAGAAGTGACGTCACCACGTTGGGGGCGTTGCCAGAGTGTCGCCCTGGCAACGTCTCCAACGTGGTGACGTCACTTCCAGGTGACATCACTATGCTGGGGAAGTCGTCCAGGCTGGACGACTTCGGGGGTGGGGTTCCCCCCGCCGGCCGGCATTCGGCCGGCGGATCAGGAACCCCTATAGTGGGGGATCCCTCGCCCCCCGGGCTGACTTGGCAGCCCTATTTGGACCCCCACACTTCATGCACCCCCATCTTCAGCGGACTCTCCCCATCTTGAGGGGACATATGGCACTTCCTGGTCCAAGGCCCAGGTCTTGTGCCAGCTGCTCCGAAGTGAGGTGCCCCCAGGACAACCACACAGGCAGACGCTGGGGCCGGGCTTCACACACAAAACAGTCTTCGGACCACCCCAAATGACACATCTCCATGCTCTGGAGACTGTCCCCTGCAAGGAGACACACAGCACTGCGTGGTCCAAACACTGGTTCTGAAGCCACGAGCTTCTATTTGGAGTGCTTCCTTGAGGCCTGTATTTCAAAGGAGGTTTGAATACGGAAGTGTCCTCTGAACCCAAAATAAGGTTTGGACCCCCACACCTCATACACCCACATCTTCAGCGGACTCTACCTTCACGTGGACATATGCTGTGTCCTGGTTCAAAGTGTGGTTCTTTTGCCAGCTTCTCCAAAGTGTGGTGCCCCCAGGACAATCACATAGGCAGACACTGGGGCTGGGCTTCACCCACAAAACATTCTTTGGACCACCCCAAATGACACATCCCCATGCTTTGGGGACTGTCCCCTGCAAGGAGACATACTGTGATGCCTGGTTCAAACACTGGTTCTGGCACCACACGCTTCTACTTGGAATGCCTCCCAGGCTTGGTAAAATTATATCTCTGTCACTCATGCTATATTCTTTCATTTTTGTTTTGTTTGCACTCTGTGCACACAGAGTACTATTTCTAACAAAAATTATATGCCTGGGACACTGTGCCCACAGCCCAGTTCTCCATATACCCTACCAAAGGGCTTCTTTGAGGTGCATGATTAGCACTTTCTAAGTTTATTTTCCTTTTTGAGTTCTATCCCTGCATGGCCACAGTTTCTTTCTAGCCATGCAAACCCCTGCTAATCTTTCTCTTAAGTTCTTTCATATCAGCAGGAACTCAAAGTCTGAACCTGAAATTGAAATCTTATGCCTGATAAGAAAGGCATCTTATAAATAATTTTTAGGAATTGTTTGTTTTGTGTGTGTACTAATCATTTATTGCTTTTCAGGTTTTTGCTAGTTTTATTTTTATTTTGTTTTTTAATCCCTTTCCCACAACATGGGAGAAGTCAGATTGTCTGATAAAGTTTTGTTGCTATTTTGTCTTTTTACATTCTTTGACTTTTTATTTTTGGGAGAAGTTTAAACCACCCCCACAAGCCGGCATTTATTTTCTTTTTCTTTTTTCTTTGGGGCGCCGAACTTTTCCTACAACCTTATAAGCCATGGCAATACAATTTAAATTTTGAAAAAAAAATTCTTTTCTGTTCTGAGCTCATGTATTATTATTATTATTATTGTCTCTGGAAGACACTCTATTAAATGTGATCACATGTCTAGCAAAATGTCAATCTTGATACAAGGGGGGGAGGGACACTGTTAAACGTGTCCCCTCTTCCTACGACCTGCCAGTACATTGCATTGTGTTCCAATGAGTGATTGGGTGTCATATCCCAATCCTTCAATTCTGTGTTGCAGTAATGCTTTTGTCTATATTTACTATGATCTAGTATGTGCTACTAATCATTAAATTTTTTTTCCCTTCTGTGTATGCTAAGGTGATGCATTTGATTTGTTCTCTTATATATATTTCTGCTGCCCCATTGTGCTCTTCAAGTTCTCAGAAGTTTTGCATATATATAGGACTCCATGGACTGTACAATGGACTTCAAGGGTGGAAGACTTCAACATCATGTGTACTCTGTGACAGACAGGGACTGCCACTACCTGAGTGAAATATGAATTGCTCATACTTGCTAACATGATTTGTCTGATGATATACCTTCATTCAATTGTGATGTCCCAGGTATTCCAATGATGTCTTCAGCCTCCGCACACAAGCATCATCAATGCATCTCACTCAATTACATACTAGAATATAGCCTTGCTTTCCCCCGTTCTGCTTTGATTAATAGCTATGTGTTTTAAAACATTACCTAGAGTTAGCCATTTGATTTAATATGCATTAATTATTTTGCTTTCCTTTCTGTATCTCTTTTATGGTTAACAAATTATTAACCATTTTTCTTTCCGAATAATATATACCCACAATGCTTTTGATAGCAAAAGGGGTGACTCCTCAATATGCAAACCGGTCTCCTCCTTCCCAGCCAAACTGACTCGTGTCCGAGCCGAGAAGCGACGGGCATAGCCGAGAGCTTCATGAGCTAATGATTAAGAACCGAGTGGCATCCAAAGAGCCGAAGATAGATGAATCCTGGTGTTGAATTAGTTACTTTGTAAAGCGCGCCTCCCTCCTGCTTTGCAACACCAGTAATCATGTTCCAGCACCTGAGCCTTGGTGCACAGGAGGGATGGACGAAGAAGTGTTTGTAACAATTTTTATTTCCTTATGGATTCTTTTGTACTGGTGAATGAGTGTGTGTGTGTCCTAGCTATAGATATATTTTTGATACATGTAAGAGTAAGAATATTTAAGAGTCTTAGGGTTGTTTTAAGCCCTCATCCGTAGTAGAATTATTTGAGAATGCTTTTCTTTATTGAGTTCCCTGTTAATGGCCATACCTACCTATCCTGGAGTTCAGTGTCCGACCTAAGGTAATTCGGCATTTTTGATAGGATAGTTTTCCTCTCGTCCACATTTTGTTTTTCTTTTAAGTCCGTCCCTTGCCACCATCATGATAACTGGCTTTACATCACCCAGACGGTCTACGTCCATCTGAGGCTCCTGGCCTGACCACGGCATATCCCAGCTCTTGTTTTGTGTGGAACCCCTCACCTGACGCTTTCGAAGTTCCAAGGGGGGGAATTGTTGGCCAGCAAGGCACTACTAGTGCTCTTATGGATTGTGATATTCATAAGCCTGAACTTTGGGTTGCCCGTAATGGGAGGGCCATGTGCTTTCTTCATTATAGGAGCCAGCCCCAGCCCATGCCAGGAGGCTGACACCCTAGACAGTTCACCTGGGACAGAGACAAAGAACTCCTCTTGCCATGAGGTTTTTCTCTCTCTGTTTCAGCATGCTGGTCAACCCCTGCCCCCTCCAACGTACCTGCATAGTTATGCTAACGCAGTTGCTTAGCAACTAATGTTCGGGCCATCAGCCAATCGGCCAAAGTCATTGACTAACAATAGATGTGGCCCAGGTGAGTCATCGAACCCTGCCCAGGTGTCCACTTCCTGGTGAGATGGTGGTAGAATACTTCTAAAATGATTTTCTTTTTGCCCAGCAACAATTGCTTTTTCTTTTTTGGGCGAGGACCATATCTTTCTTTGGTACAAACCGAAGGAAGTCATGTGCACCCATGTCATTCCAAGCCACAATTTAACCTTGCTTCTCTTTCAGGAACAGTCTAGCAGCATGAAGTCCCTAATTGGACTAAAGCCACTGGTTGGCAACTGAAAAAGGGCCTTTTCAAACAAGGTCTACCCCTTAAAGCTGCAAACCTGAGACCATCTCTCTCTGGTATTTAATCCTTGAATCACTGGGCCTGTGGACTTAGCCAAGGAATCTCATATAGTAAAATCATGTTTTCTGTACAAGAAATTATTTTTAATTTGGTCATGTTTTCTGTAAAAGACATTATTTTAATTTGGTCACTAAATGAAGCGCTTTGCTTCTAGGTTGGAGTTCAAATGCTATGAGACTCCAAATCTTTTTAAGCATTGCTTTAATAGAATTAGGGTGCTGGGTGAAATCTCACAGTCCACAGACTGGAAACCCTCACCCACATTGCCCAGTACCTGGCCTCCAAACCTTGGAGCTGGAAAGCAAGACCCCTTGGAGCTGAAAACCAAGACCTCTTCCCTCTTATCTTAAGTTTCCCATAAAGTGCCTCTTTTGAGATGTCTTCTGCCTTTCTCTTGCTCTCCCTTTCTCCTCCCCCAAACACTATATTTTTTTGTGTGTGTACTAATCATTTATTGCTTTTCAGGTTTTTGCTAGTTTTATTTTTATTTTTATTTTTACTTCCTCTCCCACAACATGGGAGAAGTCAGATGTTCTGATGAGTTTTGTTATATTGTCTTTTTACATTCTTTGACTTTTTATTTTTTGGGGAAGTGTAAACCACCCCCACAAGCCGGCATCTATTTTCTTTTTCTTTTTTCTTTGGGGCGCCGAACTTTTCCTACAACCTTATAAGCCATGGCAATACAATTTAAATTTTGAAAAAAAATTCTTTTCTGTTCTGAGCTCATGTATTATTATTATTATTGTCTCTGGAAGACACTCTATTAAATGTGGTCACATGTCTTGCAAAATGTCAATCTTGATACAAGGGGGGGAGAAACACTGTCAAATGTGTCCCCTCTTCCTATAAACTGCCAGTACATTGCATTGTGTTCTAATGAGTGATTGGGTGTCATATCCCAATCCTTCAATTTTGTGTTGCAATAATGCTTTTGTCTATATTTACTATGATCTAATATGTGCTACTAATCATTAAGTTTTTTTTTCCCTTCTGTGTATGCTAAGGTGATTGCATTTGGTTTGTTCTCATATATATATTTCTACTGCCCCATTGTGCTCTTCGAATTCTCAGAAGTTTTGCATATACAGGACCCCATGGACTGTACAATGGACTTCAGGGGTGGAAGACTTCAACATCATGTGTACTCTGTGACAGACAGACCCCTGCCTGAGTGAAATATGAATTGCTCATACTTGCTAACATGATTTGTCTGATGATATACCTTCATTCAATTGTGATGTCCCAGGTATTCCAATGATGTCTTCAGCCTCCGCACACAAGATGCATTAATTATTTTGCTTTCCTTTCTGTATCTCTTTTATGGTTAACAAATTATTAACCGTTTTTCTTTCTGAATAATATGTGCCCACAATGCTTTAGGGAACAAGGGGGGGAGACTCCTCGATATGCAAACTGGTCTCCTCCTTCCCGGCTGAACTGACTCATGTCCGAGCCAAGAAGTGACGGGCAAAGCCGAGAGCTTCATGAGCTAATGATCGAGACCCGAGCGTGGCATCCAAAGAGCCGAAGATACACAAGTCCTGGTGTTGAATTAGTTACTTTGTAAAGCGCGCCTCCCTCCTGCCTTGCAACACCTGAAATCACGTTCCAGCACCCGAGCCTTGGCGCACAGGAGGGATGGACGAAGAATTGCTTGTAACAATTTTATTTCCTTGTGGATTATTTTTGTACCGATGTGAATGAGTGAGTGTGTGTGCTAGCTATAGATATATTTTTGATACATGTAAAAGTAAGAATATTTAAGATAAGGAGTCTTAGTCTTCGGGCTGCATCAAAAGCCCTTCTGCCCAATAGGATTATTTAAGAATGCTTTCCTTTATGAAGTTATATGTGTGCCACCATTGGTGATCAAGCGTACCTGTCCTGGAGTTGAGTGTCCGTTTGAAGGTAATTCGGCATTTTTGATAGGGAAGATCTTTTGCCCTCTTTTATGTCCATCCCTCGCAAACGTAAGACTCCCAGGCCTTTTTATCGCCCACATGGCTCTGGTCATGCCAGCACTTCATCTAATACGGAACCCTTCACCTGATGCTTTCAGGGTTCTGAGGGGGGGAATTGTTGGCCAGCAAGGCACTGCTAGTGCTCTTATGGATTGTGATATTCATAAGCCTGAACTTTGGGTTGCCCGTAATGGAAGGGCCATGTGCTTTCTTCATGATAGGAGCCAGCTGCAGCCCATGCCAGGAGGCTGACACCCTAGACAGTTCACCTGGGACAGAGACAAAAGGCTCCTCTTGCCATGAGGTTTCTCTCCCTCTCTGTTTCAGCATGCTGGTCAACCCCTGCCCCCTCCAACATACCTGCATAGTTATGCTAACGCAGCTGCCTAGCAACTAATGTTCGGGCCATCACCCAGTCGGCCAGAGTCATTGACTAACAATAGATGTGGTCTAGATGAGTCATCGGACCCTGCCCAGGTGTCCACTTCCTGGTGAGATCATAGTTTTGCAATATTGTCCATCCCCCTGCCCTCCTCCTTTTGTCCACCTTTAACCTATGGAAGGGTCAGAAAGGGACGGACCGCCTAAGAGGTGTGTTAGTGGGATGTGGTTAGCGCTGCCCACCCCAAGACCACCTAATAAAAGAACTTGCACAGAGGGATTCGGTCTCTTGAGCCATCGTCCCCTATCTGCTTTACCCCCCCCTTATGTCCATTGATTTGGTGGGTCCTCGTTGGTCAGCTGGTCTTCCTGGCTTGGCTCCTTGGTGCTTGATTGCAGCGACTGGTGGGTAGTTGGCTCCCACAGGCTTTTTCTTGACTGGGACAATTTTGCTCTGCTGCGGCTTCTATTGGATCTCCTGCAGTTTTGGCATTCTGGTTCTGTTGCTTCCGGTAAAGGCTGCCTACTGGGGTGGGGGCCTCACTCTCAGGGCCTTAGGGAGCTGAGGAGGCCCAGCTGTGGGTGCACAGCCATGGGACTGAGTTCTCCATCCATTACTTCCCTTTTGGGTGAGTCCATTTCTTTTAAAGTTAAAGGATTATAGTTAGATCTTGGTAAATTGGCAATGTAAGAGGACATGTAGTGTCCAAGTTTAAGGAATATAATTGAATGGTAGTTAAATTGATTAGGTTAATAAAAACATTTTAATAGATTTAAGTTTATATTAGGAGAAGCTATACTTTGGATTGGGCAGGTTCACTAACCTACAATTGGGGGTGAGATTTTGGTGTGCAGTGATTGTGCTTTGCATTAGGTACTAGATCCCACTGTATTAAACTGCCCCCTTGTTGCTCACCTAACAATTTTTTGGCTATGGGCCTTGAGGCTAGAGGGAACCTCCATATTCTGAATTCCAGTGCTAAGAAGCATCATCAGGGGAAGGCCTTGATGTCAGTGCCATGTTTGTTTGGCCCTCTGAGGCAACTGATTGGCAGCTGTGTGAAAAAGTACAATGAACTAGGAAGACCGGTGGTCTGATCCAGCAGGTTCTCCTTGTGTTCTAATGACGCCACCACAGAGAAGGCAATTTTCTTAGTTCCTCCAAAAGGGCCCATGCAACACAACAGGGTCTCCAAATTTCAGGCAGAGTCATAACAGAGGTGCTTTAATGGAGGGATAACCACTGAATTCTCAATAGCCCCAGTTTCCATCATTTCTTGTCCACAGCTACCCTGACTTGAAATCCACTTGGCATAACAGGAGAGCATGACCCACAGGATTATTTTATAGGTTTCAATTCATGGAAATTACACAACCAATTATGATTGTTAACGTAATACAGATGCAATAATGGGCATGCCCCTAATTACCTTCCTGGACAAGCATTATTTCTCCCCAGGATCTCATCGGCTTGTAATAAATGAGGCTCAAGACCTGGTAAAGTAATCAGATCTTGTGTTAACAATGAGCAATTTATTTAGCATGAGAAGTTACTTTAATGGTTACAAGCTTTCTACTACGGAGCTACCATCTGCTGTGCCCTCTAATTACATGTAGAAAAGGACTGAAATTCATGCTTGCATCATAAATTTTAAAAAAGCATAAGTGATTTTTAATGCCCTCAAGTCTTTTTAGCCAGTGCAGCATGCGCCATCTCCTCATTCCCACTGTGTTGCCTAGATGTATTAAAATGTATAACTGCGAAGGCTGAGTGCTCCTCTGTTAAATAGCAAGCACACACACAAAACAGGAGGTTGGTGAGAAGAGGATGTATTAAACCAGCCACTTATCCATTAAATCTATTCAGGAATTAAAGTTGTTCAAAAACAGAGCAGCACATTTGTTCAGCAAAGGGGTATCTCTCTACAGGCACATTATTATCCTCATTGTTTCCAATGTATTTTGACTTTCTGTGAGTCATCATGTGGGATTAAAAGGGCTGTTTTCAAAGCTTCCAAAATTATGCATCCTGTTTAGGAGCATAGCTCATAAAACAGAACAAGAGTCTTAACATTAAAAATCAGTGTGAGAATCTCTGAGGTCTTTTACCAAAAGCATTTACTTACATCCTACATCTTATTTGAAGTATTTTAAGCTACCTTTCTATTTCCAGACTCAAGGTGGTTTACAGAGTTATTTCAAATGCATATCAGACAATTAAAATGACAAATAAATTAAAAATGAATTCATCATACAACTTGGCCACCAATTTTTTTTTAACATTTCTTTGTCATTTTGGTGTTGGGGTTTTTATTTTTTGTTTGTTTTGTTTTTGGAGGATGTGGGAATCAAGATGACAGTGAACAAAACCTGGCATCAAGAAAATTCTGTTTTATATAGAATTGTCATTGAGGAATTTCACACAGCCAATATGTTCCATTTCAGGAACTCTTCAGTAACGGTTTCTGTCAGGCATTTCACATTATTATTAGTATTGTTATTATTATAGTTATTATTGTTATTGTTATTATATTATTGTTATTGTTATTATTATAGTATTATTAGTAGTACTGTATTAGTACCAATTCCCTAATGGAACTTATTGGCCCTTTCACACAGAACCATGCCTCTCCCGTTGGGGAAGTGTTCCTGTGCGGGTTTACCTTGAAACCTCCTCCCAAGCATTTTTCAGTTCTTGTACCGGTCCTGAAGTGCTACAGGGTGCTGCATGAAATGCCCCATTGTTTCTGCCCTGGAGGGTTGTAGCCTACATGAGATATTAAAGTCAAGGATTGCAAGTGGTGGTGAAGAGAGGTGAGAAACCAGTGTAGTGGATTTAAGGCTCACACTTACAAGAGCCAGTGTGATTAGGGTGTTGGAGACCCAGGTTCACATTCCCATTCAGTCATGACATTAAGGGCAGTTACTCTCTCTTGACCTAACCTATCTCACAGGGTTATTGTGTAGATAAAATGGAGAACAGGAGAGCTGTGTTCTCCACCCCGAGCTCCATAGAGGAAGGGTTCTAAGATTCTTTGGAGTCCCATGATTCTTTCATCCATGTTTTAACCTTTGGGTTAAAGGTGGCATTATCAACTTGGCCTGTAAGGCAGGGCCAAAGCTTTGGTGGGGCTTTTGGGGGCTCCGTCTATTTTCTTAAAGGCACAGACCCACAAGAATTTCTTCTGTAAATGCTTTCCCCCCAATAATTTAAAAACATTTTTAATGGTGTGTGCTCCTTTAAGCAGAGTGGGGTGCTATAGTTGACTGATTCCTGCAGTGAGTAGGGGGTTGGAGTAGGGGACCTCTAGGATCCCTTCTCTGTGTCATGAGTGGTCTCCTTTAAGAGAGTTTTTCTGCCTAAGTGTTAGCTTTCCAGACTATAGAAGTCATTACCCCACCTGCTGGCTTGTTATCAGAATTGTTGCTTAGGCTGGCAGAAGTGATTAACTGTCATCTAAAGTGATTGACAGCTTGCAATTTAGAGGTCTTTCCAGGTAACAGCCTTTTTTTGCTAAATGGTTAATAGGCTAAGGGTGATTGCTGTCATAAGAACACCTATGTAGAATTGAGAAGACTCAGAGAGAAGTTGAGTCATAACCCTCAGAATTCTGGCTTTTTTTCTGCACTGAGAACTTCAGCCCCACCAGAAAAAATATTGCCCCACCAGCCACAAAACCCTGGCTACATGCCAAGTGTTAATTGACATGTAGGTATTTTTGTTGCTTTTTAAAGATGTTGCTTCTAAGAATATTTTTACGGAATAGATGAAAACACTTTTAATGCAGAAATGAAATCATAGGCTGAGATCACACACACAATTAGTCCTGACATAGGCGCAAATGGCGGGTGGATTTAATGTGTGCGATCAGACCTGATCATCTGGGAAGTATCCTGCAGCCAGCAGCAACCTGTGTTGCTCTGCCACAGAAGTGGAGTAAACAGGCACCGGGGAAAGTCCGATAGCAAATGGGTTGCTATGGGCCATGGGTGGACTTTCCCCTGTCTGATCATTCCAGCATGCTCTCCTGGCATCGGGATGGTCTGATCAGGCCATCCTGACTCTGTGCCATTGTTTTTTTTCCCTTCTCACTATGCACATCATTGCACATTCCATAGGGAGCCCTCCAGGCTGAGGTGCAAATCATTGATCCCTTATTTGAGCACATTGGGAACAAACTGCAAAAAAACCCCAAACCAACTCACCCGCGGTTGTGTCTGATCACACAGTAGTGGGCTGTACCCGCAGCTTCAAAAGACTGTGTGATTGCGCAACTGAGTGTCAATTTTTGCCAGAGGAAATAGCCTCTCTTCCTTTATCTCACGCATGTGACCACAACCATAGAATCACAGAGTTGGAAGGGGCCATACAGGCCATCTAGCCCAACCCCCTGCTCACTGCAGGATTAGTCTAGAGCAGTGATGGTGAAACTTTTAGAGACTGAGTGCCCAAACTGCAACCCAAAACCCACTTATTTATCGCAAAGTGCCAACACGACAATTTAACCTGAATACTGGGGGTTTAGTTTAGAAAAAAGAACTTATACATTTTTTCCTCAGCTCAGGAAGGATGGCTCCAGAGCAAACTAATGTATGCAGTAGCCAAATTGCTCGCTCACAGCTTTAATGCCAGTAGCTGGCATTAGTGGAATTTTTGCTCCCAAGACTCCCCACAGCTTAGAGGGTGCATTGGTGGGAAGTAAACCCCACTGGAAAATCAGGTCACCTAGATTAGACCTATTTGCTAAGTTTCTCTCTTTCACATACTTTTTAAAGCTTCCCTCCAGTTTCCCCTCTCCTAATCTCCTCACCTTTCCCTTCCCCTATGCTCTTTCAAGCTCCTGCCCTCTCTGGGCGATCCCGTCGCTATCCCTCCCAACTACTCGTTCGCTCCCCCTCCTTTTTTGTCAGGTGGCTAAAGCCAAACTGGACACTTGATCCCTTTGCAATAAGCACAGAATATCCAACGGTGGGGGGAGGAGGAGGAAAGTGCTTTTTTCCACTTTATGGCTGCTGAAAAACCCCCAAGGAGAGCGCGCCATGCCACCATCCAATGCCCGGGGACCCTCCAATGCCCAGGTAAAGGGAGATGATGACTGGGGGGGAAGAGGAGCAGATGGAAAGTTTGCAAACTCCAGGCAAGGCTCTCACGCACACACAGGTAGCAGCGAGAGACAGAGGAGAAGTTCGTGCGCCGCTCCAGTCTTGCACCTGTGGCAGCCCAACTGCGAGTCTGTGCCATCTTTTTCCTTTTAGAGACTGAGTGCCCAAACTGTGCACGTGCCCACAGAGAGGGCTCCAAGTGCCCCATCTGGCACATGTGCCATAGGTTCACCACAACTGGCCTAGAGCATCCCTGACAAGTGTTTGTCCAGCCACTGCTCAAAGACTGCCAGTATGATCATTCTGGAAAAGGCACGGGGGTGGGATAGAAGAAGAAAGAAATTGATTTGTTGAGGGCAGAATGCATGAAGTGGAGTGAGGACCAGATAAGAAAATAAGAGAGGCAGACTAGATTGTACATAAACTAAAATTTATATCTGATCTGTAACCCATTCTAGAGTTGGCTTTGACAGTCAATGAGCTGCATTTAATTAGTAGTATTTGTTATGAAAACAATAATTGTCGTGACAAGATTGATAGCAGCCACCAGAGTTTCCATCATATTTACATTGCTATTTTTTATTGCAGGAGCTTAGCCTACAGTTTAAATAAAGTGTTACAGGAAAAGAAAACCTCATAAAATTCTATGTAGTATAAATGAACAGAGACAAGTGCAGATTAACAGTGGAATATCAATACCACAATGAAATGAATAATGTAGCTAAGCTATTGATCTTCAGTATCTCACATCCATTATCACAGTTCTTTGTTTCAGAGGAGTGGTTTTTTTTAACTTCACTCTGATCCATTAGATAATTACATTGGCTATGCTCAGATCATGTCAATCTATAGGGCTAGTTAACCCAGCCATATTTCAGGGGCCAATCAGAAAACAAAAATACCCCATGGAAATAACAAACAGCTCAAGGTCTAATAACACAAAGTTTTACTTAAAGGCATATGTCTCAGTATAACATTAAAGCACTAATGCTTAAAACAAATATATTTATCCAAAAAACCTTCCCAAGCAAGACCTAAATAGGCAGTACACAGTCCTTATATACACTGTAGTCTTCTTGGCTGTTTCTGAGTTGCCAACTTCCAGGTCTTCAGGGAGGCTAAACACCAGGCTGATGTCTCCTGTCGGCTGAGAGAGTTTCGATTCACTTCTTCAGAGCCAATATTCTATGGAACCACACAGTTTACATATTTTGTATGCCTTATCTTGCTCCCACATGGGCTCGTTATGCTCTTGACAGCAAAGAAGAACAGCCAAGAAGACTACAGTGTATACAAGGACTGTGTACTGCCTATTTAGATCCTGCTTGGGAAGGTTTTTTGGATCTGTATATTTGTTTTAAGCATTAGTGCTTTAATAAGTTATGCTGAGACATATGCCTTTAAGTAAAACTTTGTGTTAATAGACCTTGAGCTGCTTGTTATTTCCATGAGGTATTTTTGTTTTGTGATTGTATCCGGTGTCTCCGTGGCCCCACTGTGTTCAATATTTCAGGGGCTACCAGTGACATTTTCAACCATCATTCATCACCATCTAAAATGGTCTTGTGAAGTATTCTCATATGCTAAAATTACGTTACCTTGCTAAAAAACATTAGAAATCTGACAGCATTCAGGGTGAGAAATGCGCAGTTTCTACCATGCTGCGGGCAGAGGGGTGGGGCATGCCCAAGCAGGGCCAGCTCACCCATTAAGCAGATTAGACTTCTGCCTAGGGCACCCCCTGATGATGAGCACTGAAATGGCCTCTCGCCTGCCAGATCTGGCAGCCCTCCCCGCCAGCCCACCCTCGATTCCTGTCACAGATGCTCTGCTGCCCCAGCCAGGCGGCCTCCCTCCCCCCCAGTATGGCTCTCTCACTCCCTTCCCTTCCTCGTGCCCCAGTCCACTGGAGTGAATGCATGTGCCCCTTCCCCTCATCCACCTCTCTGATGCTACCCTGCCGCCACTCATTCCACCACCGCCACTCCTCCTGTGCCCGCCATGCCTCTCACCTGGGCTCCTGCGCCCTGCCTTTGCACCCCACCCCGCTGCTGCCCAGCCCAGCCAGGGGTGGCCTGAGCAGCTCCTCCCCCCCCACACTCACTGTTGGGTTGCTATACCCAACCCCAGCAGAGCCTGCACCAAAGCTGTCCCCCCCCCCGCATGTCTCTGCTTCCTCGATCCTGCTTCTCTGCCCACCCTGGCCAAGCAGGTCAGTCCCATGTCACACTGCAAAGGGTGTCAGAGGCTGGTGGGGCCCTGTTGAGGGGAGGAGCAGCTGAGGGGTTACTGCCTCTACCATTGGGGGGTAGGGCTGCCAAGTCCCCCGGTAGGGCGGGGGAAACACCCGTTTTAAATACTCACCCCCGCCTTTTCAAAATTGGCCACTGGGGGAGAAAATGGCTACCAGCAGGAAGGCAGGGGAACTCTTTCCTGCCCTGCCTTAAAAGGGAAATGTCTGCAGAGAGCCTGCCCTGCAGTAAAAAGCCTCACCAGACATTTCCCCTTTAAGAAATCAGCAAGAGAGCTTCCACAGCAAGAGAGGTCCGCCCAGAGATTAAGGAGGGACTGAAGGAGCTGCTTTTGCATGTGGCTGGCAACGTAAGTAGTAAGTTTCTCTTCCAGCTCTTTTCCTTCTCTCTCCCTCTTTCTTTTTTCTGTCTGTCTGTCTGTCTGTCTGTCTGTCTCTCTCTCTCTCTGTCCCCATCCAGCAGAGGTCTATCAGTGGCTATTATTAGCCACAAGGTCTAAATGGAAGTAAGTGCCTCTGCCCTCTCTCTCTCTCCCTCTTTCTTTCTTTTTTCTGTCTGTCTGTCTGTCTCTCTCTGTCCCCATCCAGCAGAGGTCTGTCAGTGGCTATTATTAGCCACAAGGTCTAAATGGAGCCCTTTGTCTGGGGCAGTGATGCTCTGCATTCTTGGTGCTTGGGGGGCAACAGTGGGAGGGCTTCTGGAGTTCTGGCCCCACTGCTGGACCTCCTGAGGGCACCTGGTATTTTTGGCCACTGTTGTGATACAGAGTGTTGTACTGGATGGGCTGTACTGGATGGGCCGATCCACTGTGGCTTCTCTCCTGTTCTTATGATATGAAAATCATATTTAGCACTTGTGTAGCAGTGCTTCATATTCTGCCGAGATGAGGAAGGATTCAGTAGGGTTGTTGCTCAGTGATAGAGCATCTGCTTGACATGCAGGAGGTATCAGCCTCTTCAGCTAAAAAAGGATCAGGTAATAGGTGACATTAAAGATCTCAGCCTGAGACCCTGGAGAGCCACTACCAGTCTGAGTAGTCAATACTGACCTTGATGGACCAATGGCCTGATTCAGTATTAGGATACTTCATGAGTTCATGTGTCAGCATGTGGAAGCAACATCACAGGATGTGACATCACAAAATGATGTCACTTCCTTTCTCCTGGCTCCACCCCCAAAGTCTCCTGGCACCACCCCCAAAGTCCCCAGATATTTCCCAAGTTGGACTTGGCAGCCCTATTGGGGGGGTATGTGTGGCAGCAAACAGGTCCCCTTGCTCTCCACTGGCAGCCCTGGGCAGGATTCTGGGAGATGGCATCCAGATTGTGGGGAGGAAGCTTTTCACAGACTGAGCGGGTGGGGGTTGGCCAAGGGCCAGGGTCCCTCTGTGCTGGCTGCATCATGGACTCTTCTCTGCCCCCCTCCCCCCTTATCCTGGGGCAAAGCAAGGAGGTCAGGATTGGAGGTAAAAACAGAACCAAGTTTGAGTCCAGTGTTACCTTTAAGAGCAACAAAGTTTGTGTCAGGATCTGACATTTCCTGAGTGGGAGGTGGTTTCCCCGACTCAGTCTACGTCCCCCACTCTGCCGGAGAGCTCATTACTGCTGTTGAAATTGTTATCTGCTTTGCTTTTATATGGCTTTGGCTTGTTGTCTTAATGGCTACTCTGCCTTCCAAGTGCCTCTCTAACTGCAGCCTGGGAATCACTGGGGAGGTTTCGGTGGGGTGCGGGAAGGAATGTGGGATGAGCAATCGCACATTTGAGCACGTTTTTCCTGGAAAGCTAAACGGACATGTATTGTAGCGCCATTTCTGACTAACCTGATTGGTGCCCCTCCTCCCTCTTTGCCTTTGAATAATGTATAACTTACATACAGCCTTTTGCTCTGTATCACGAACACAAAACGTGTTGACTACTATGGACTATTAAGAATAAAAAAGGACTTTTAATTCCAGAAGGCCTGGCTTATTGGCTCTGCAAGGGTTCTCACAGAGTGTTAGTGAACTTTCACTAACGGGAGGAGAGCACCCGACCATGTCGGACTATGGGACCCTCACTCTGACCACCTCTTCGGAGGAAGTACCAGCTTCCACAGCTATTGTGGTAATGACCACAGAAATGAACTTGGTGACAACCCCTTCAACACGGGGTATCACCTTAGAGAGACTGGTCAAGCCCAAGTATTCCTGGACTGCATTTGGAGGCACTACCCATGAGACCTGGACTGCCGAGCAGCGAGGCTCCGGTGTGCAATTCGAAGAGGAACACCTCAAAGACTGGCAACTGAGTGTCCCGCATGCAACTGAAACCCCATCCAGGTCAGCGGTCGCAGCTCATGCTGAGTTGTGGCAGCATATGGATTGGAGGTTTGCATAAATGAATGATCTGTTCATGCGGGAATTGTGAGAGGTGCTGAAGGAGATGAGGGCCTGCCCGAGGGGGGTCCTGCTGCAAGCGGCGGCTGGTGGAGATGTGGCCCTGGGAGCAGATGGTGGAGCACAGCAGCAGCAGCAGCAACCACTGCAACAGCCTCCACCGGGAGCCATTCCCCAACCACCTGCCAGCCTTCCCCAGCCACCCGGGGGACCCGATGTCCCAGATCCCCGTGCAGTTGGCGCGGGGGAGATGATTTACCATCAAGTACCAGCAGAACCTCTTTCAGCTACTTTTGATGGGAATCCAGATAAACTGCAGTTTTTTGTCATTGAACGGTTCCTGGACTCGTGGGGCCATGTCTACCCCACAGATCGTGAGAAGGTGGGTTATATTGGCTCACGGTTACGGGACACTGCACATGACTGGTATGTGAGCCTACACAACCCTCCTGGCCCTGAACTGCAATCTGTGAATAATTTTGTGTGGGCATTACGGCAGCAGTACAAGGATCCCATGGGGGAGGAGAAGGCGCGAACTGCAGCAGCTGGTGCAAGGGTGCAACTCTGTGCGTGAGTACACTGAGCAATTCAGGCGGAGAGCAGCCAGGGTGCATGGGTGGCCTGAAGCGGTGTTTATTGAACAATTCAGGGAGGGATTAAACTGGGAGATTTATGAGACTGTGTTGAGAAACGAATGACCCGACTCCCTCGCAACTTGGATGCGGGCAGCGGCCGATGTCGAGGAGCGATTTACCCTGATTCATCTGGGGCCCCATGCTTCTCAACCTGCCGCCAGGGGCCCTCCCAAGGCCAAACTGAAATCTGTCTTTCAGGAAATACGGGAGACACACATGAAGCAGGGGCTCTGCGTGAGATGCAGGGAAGCTGGCCACTTTGCCTCCAGCTGCCTGGTGGCTGCCCCAAAGACCCCGAGAGTCACCCCAAGCATGCCAACTGGAACACCAAGACCTCAGAAAGGCATCTACAAACCCCAGGCATTACAGCTGGAAGGGGGAACGAGCGACACCAATGCAGTGGAGGTTGTCCCAGAGCAGCTGTTGGAAAACTTCAAGGACCTGCAGTAGGAGGCGCACCGCCGCAGGTCCCACCATCACCAGCGCTGCCAGTGGTGAGCTCCCCTGGACCTCTACTTTATATGGTAGTGACTGCTGTAGATCCCAAAAATGGGACACACGTTCGAGTACGGGCTTTAATAGACTCTGGCTGTGCCCGCGACTTAATTAGCCCCTTTGTGATTGAGGGGTTGGGGGTAACCGTAGTCCCTCTGGCAGAGCTGCTCTTGTTTACTCAAATGGATGGCTCAGAAATGAGGGAGCCATATGTAGCAGAGACTGAACCCCTCATTTTGGGCTCTGGGGAACATTGGGAAAAAAGGATGTTTGTAGTTACCCCTCATGCACAATTCCACATGGTGCTCGGCAGCCCCTGGTTGAGTGCCCATGACCCGTACATTAAATGGAGCGAGGGGAAGATTGCCTGGATTAACCCCCAGTGCTCCCAACACTGGTGGGATCCAGGATGGGGATCGGGTCCCCCAGAGGCACCATGGACATGTTTAGTTCAGGAGGAGTTAGACTCGATCCCCCAGTTATATTGGGACTTGAGAGAGGAGTTCAGCGAAACAGAAGCAGATGAATTCCCTCCCCATAGGGTCATTGACTGTGCTATCGAACTGTTGCCTGGGCAGAAATTACCCAAGGGAAAATTATATATGGGGCCGGCTGAGCGTGCAGAGCTTCACAAATTCCTGGATAAGAATCTGGCATGGGGCTTCATTAGGCCAGCTACCTCTCCGTTTGCCGCTCCTGTTCTATTCCGGGGAAAAAAAGGACAGGGGCTTGAGGCTGTGCACAGACTATAGGGGGCTTAATGCGGTGTCATCTTCCAATGCCTACTTTCCTTCTGTTGATCAAAGACTTGTTGACAGAGGCCACCAAGGGGAAAATCTTTTCAAAACTAGATTTACATGATGCATATTTCCGGGTGCGCATAAAAGAGGGGGATGAATACAAGACTGCCTTTAATACCCCTTTGGGCCAATTTGAATACCTCATTATGCCCTTTGGCTTAAGTGAGGCAACCAGAGTTTTTATGAGCCTAATAAATGAGGTGCTGCACAAGCATTTATTCAAAGGGGCATTATGTTATCTAGATGATATCATTCTGTACTCACAGGACATGCTATCCCATGTCAAACTAGTCGGAGAGGTCCTCTCTACCTTGAACGCACATAAACTGAATGCTAAGCTATCCAAATGTGAGTTCCAGAAGACAGAAATCAACTTTTTGGGGTATCGTATCTCTCCTAGGGGTTCGGAGATGGACCCTGCTAAAATTGAGGCAGTGGTCTCTTGGGAAGTCCCTCGCACCCATAGACAACTTCAGAGTTTCCTCGGATTTTCCAACTTTTACAGAATCTTCATCAAGGACTTTGCCAAAGTCAGTTTACCCCTCACAGACTTGTTAAAGACTAAAGAGCAGGGTCCGGAGGCTATTAAGCCAGGGGCATGGCTGCCCTGGACCCCCAAGTGTCAAAGAGCGTTCGAGAAACTCAAGTCCCTATTCACATCAGAACCAATCCTGGCCCACCCCGATGAGTCCAAGGAGTTTACTATTCATGTCGATGCATCGGACGTCACTATGGGGGGCGATTTTACAAAGGGGGGAGGATGGGCGGTTGCATCCGTTGGTGTTCATCTCAAAGAAGTTCAGCGAGGCAGAAAGAAATTGGTCCATCTGGGATAAAGAGTCAGCCATCATCAGATTGGCTCTGACCACCTGGAGACATAAAGAGTCAGCCATCATCAGATTGGCTCTGACCACCTGGAGACATTGGTTGGAGGGGGCACGGAAGGCGTTCGAGGTGTGGACTGATCACAAAAACCAAAGTCGAGGCGCTGCGTACCTGGAGAGCCCTTAATGCCAAGCAGCTCCAGTGGGCAGATTTCTTTTCCAAGTTTAACTTTACACTGTACCACTTCCTCGGGGCTTCCAACTCACTCGCTGATTTATTTATTTATTTATTTTATTTATTTAATTTCATTTCTAGGCCGCTCTCCCCGCACAGCAGGCTCAGAGCGACTTACACATTTTAGTGGACCAAGTCCACAATAAAACAATAAACATTAAAACTTACATCATTAAAATACAGTACAATACAATACTCAAGTATTGTCTAAAGTGCTCACAATATCGATGGCGTACTGCCTTATGTTGAGTGCATGCCGGGGTCGTTGGCAGTCAAATGGTGGCACCTGGCGCACATTACTAGTTGATGGTAATTAGTGGTGGTTGGTAGTGTGGGGGGGGGGGGTACACAGAGGCAGCGGCCCCTATTCATATGCCTGGCGGAAGAGCTCCGTCTTACAGGCCCTGCGGAACTGCATCAAATCCCGCAGGGCCCTGATCTCCTCAGGGAGCTCATTCCACCAGCGAGGGGCTGCTACCGAGAACGCCCTCCCCCTAGTGGCAGTGAGCCTGGCTTCTCTAGGGCCAGGTACGACCAGATGATGTTGGGCCCCAGACCAAAGTGCTCTCTGGGGTAAGTACAGGGAAAGACGGTCCCTTAGGTAGGTCGGACCCAGGCCATTTAGGGCTTTAAAGGCAAGCACCAGCACCTTGAAGCGATTTCGGTACACTACTGGTAGCCAGTGCAGTGCCTCCAGCGTTGGTCGTATGTGCTCCCGATAAGGGAGACACATCAGCAACCTCGCTGTGGCATTCTGCACCAGCTGGAGCCTCCGGATTTGCACCAAGGGCAGCCCCATGTAGAGAGCGTTACAATAGTCTAGCCTCGAAGTGACCATTGCGTGGATCACTGTGGCCAGGTCCGTGCGGTCCAGGAAGGGAACCAACTGCCTCACCAGCCTCAGATGATAAAAGGCCGATTTAGCAGTGGCCGCTACCTGGGCCTCCATTGACAAGGAGGGATCCAGGAGCACTCCCAAACTCCTAACCACCGGCGAAGGCACCAACGGTGCCCTGTCGAAGATCAGGAGTGGGAGCCCCGACCATGGACCGCCCTGACCCAGTCCCAGGACCTCCGTCTTCACCGGGTTCAGCTTCAGCCTGCTCAACCTGAGCCAACCAGCCACAGTGTGCAATGCCCGGTCCAAATCGTCCAGCCCCGAGCCAGACCGGCCGCCCAACATCAGATAGAGCTGGGTGTCATCAGCATACTGGTGACAACCCAACCCTGCCCTCCGGACAATCTGGGCAAGGGGGCGCATATATTAAAAAGCATCGGGGACAGAACAGCCCCCTGAGGCACACCACATTCAAGCGGGAATCTCCGGGACTGCTCATCCCCCAGCACCACCCTTTGTCCCCGGCCTTGGAGAAAAGAGACAAGCCACTGTAAAGCAAGCCCCTGAATCCCCACGTCAGCGAGGTGGCGGGACAGCAGCTGATGGTCGACCGTGTCGAACTCAGCCGACAGGTCGAGCAACAGCAACACCGCCACGCCACCTCGATCCAGGTGTCTCCGGAGGTCGTCAGTAAGGGCAACCAGAGCTGTCTCGGTCCCGAACCCCGGGCGAAAGCCTGACTGGAAGGGATCTAACACCGAAGCGTCATCCAGGAAACCCTGCAACCGTATTGCCACCGCCCTCTCTATTAATTTGCCCAAATAAGGCAAATTAGAGACCGGCCGATAGTTCGCCAATTCGGCCGGATCTAAAGTTGGTTTTTTCAGGAGAGGGCGGACCATCGCCTCCTTGAGTGCCTTCAGGAACTGCCCCTCCGAGAGGGACTGATTGATAATCTCCCTCAGTGCACCTCGAAACCCCTCGTGGCCCGCTTTAATGAACCAGGAAGGGCACGGATCAAGGAGGCACGTGGTTGGACGTACGGTCATGAGTAACCTGTCAACTTCGTCAAGGCTGAGCAGGCCGAAAGTATCCAAGCCCGGCGTTACCGACATGCAAGGGGCCTCGAGTTCGCTCATTGTATCAATTGTGGCGGGGAGGTCGCGGCGGAGCGCCAAGACTTTATCCACGAAATAGCTCACAAAAGCCTCACAGCCAATCTCTAATTCTCTACTATTTGATCTGCCCTGAGGCAATGCTGTTATAGACCGAATTGTTCTAAACAATTGTGCCGGGCGTGAGCTGGCGGATGCAATCTCAGCCGCCAAGTAATCTTTCTTGGTGGCCTTGACTGCCATCTCATAGGCTTTCATAAACGTCCTATAAGATGCTCTTGTAGCTTCGTCGCGAGTACGACGCCACCGTCTCTCTAGCCGTCTGAGTTCCCTTTTCATGAGCCGTAGCTCCTGGGTATACCAAGGAGCCAGCCTAGTATGGGGTCGCAGAGGGTGCCTAGGAGCAATCTCGTCGATGGCTGTGGAAAGTCGGGTATACCAGTCTTCCACCAGCTCATCCAACGAGCTGCCAGGGGGTCTCAGATCCCTCAGAGCCGCCAGAAGCCGCCCTGGGTCCATCTGGCTCCGAGGGCGAGCTAAAATACGCTCGCCGCCTAAACAGGGTTGGAGTGGGATGTCCAGGCGGGCCTTCAGTGCATGGTGGTCTGACCATGGTACTGCAAATGCAGCAATCTGGTCCACTGTTACCCCCCCTGCAAAAATCAAATCGAGCGTGTGTCCTGCCTGGTGGGTGGGGGTCGTTACAAGCTGGGAGAGTCCCAGCGCTGCCATGGACAGCACCAGGTCCACCGCCTGTATGGAAGCTGCGTCATCAGCATGGACGCTGAAATCACCCAAGACTATCAGCCTAGGGTGTTCCAGCGCCCAGCCTGTTACGGCCTCCATCAGGGCCGGTAGGCTCTCAGCCAGTGCGTTAGGCAGTCGGTACACCAGCCAAATCGCCACACTCTCCCCGGCCTCCAGCACCAAGCCAACACACTCTAAGCCCATGATTTCTGCACGCGGGAGCGCCCTGAAGGAGTAAGCCTCCCGGATGAACATCGCTACCCCTCCCCCCCGCCCCCTAGTCCGTGATTGGTGCAGGATCGTAAACCCAGGTGGGGCAAGTTGGGAAAGTGCTACTGTTACCCCCTCCCGCACCCAGGTCTCGGTCACACAAGCCAGATCCACCTGCTGTTCCGCCATGAAGTCCCAAAGGACCATGGTCTTATTATTTATGGATCTGGCATTACACAGCACCAATGTCGGAGGGGGGTTCTCAATCCTGACCCCACTGCTGACCACCTTCGGGATGAGTCTCAGGCTGGAAGGGTGCCGAGCTCGCTTATTTCTCCGCATCCTTCCCTTCCACACGTGCCTGGACCCACCGCTATTCTTTCCCCTCCCCAGGAGCATCGGTATCTGCTGGCCAAGCATCACTGCCCCACAATCTTCGCATGCGCCTCAGATCGCTGGATTCAGCCGTCAAGTACTGGTGCGACTCCTGTGGTGGGTCCTCAGTGGTCTCCCTTTAATTAACTAATCCCAATTTGGCACAGCCAATCTTCATTCATTGGCCAGTAAAAAAGTAAAGGCCAATGTTAAACCCTCCCCCCCTTACTAATTAGGTCCCCAATTCGGTTCCCCAATTTCTGTGCCAATTAAAATCTTCATCCCCTTTTTTCCAAGGCTATTTCCACTAGTAGCCAGGCCAGCCCACCCGAAGTAACCAGCCCCCAGAACCCAAGTTCTTACTCTTCCAGGTTCTGTTATAAATGGCTGCACTCAGCAGTGTTAGTTCGGCCGCTTGAGTTTCCGCTGGCACCCACTGTGCATGGGTGATCTTAAGTTCGCATGAGGTGGAGGAGGCGACAGAGTCCGCGCCCCTACTCTCCACGCTCACCCCCGCCTCCGGCCGCTCTGATGTGAACAGCACCGCCCAGTTGGGTGATGATGCTCTCTCCCGCCTCCCACAGCACGACTCGAAATGGGAAGAGGTGTTTGATTCAATGTTTTCTCCAACCCGATTGGGGGGGCAGTGGTGACCCGTAGCCAAGCCTGAAACGCACCATCAGCTACCCCCAATGAGTGGGTTTGCAAATGTGCCACAGAATATTGGCAGAAGGAGCATGATCTATTTGACTCAGAGACATTGGCCATTAAAGAATCAGATGGGTGCTGGTATTGGGAGGGGAAATTCATTGTTCCGGAATCCTTGCGCCAAGCGGTGATGCATGCGAGCCATGAATCTAAGCTGTCAGGACATTTTGGTTGCTTAAAAACATTGCATTTACTTCAGAGGCAGTTCTGGTGGCCGCGCATGCGTGGAGATGTGTCCGATTATGTCTCCTCTTGTCAAACTTGCTTAATGTGCAAAAAGTGGGGCGGGGGAAAACCCCAGGGCTGCTACAACCCCTCTCTACCCCTTCCCGGGCCTGGGAAGCCATTTCTATGGACTTCATCACTAATCTCCCTCGAAGTAAGGGAAAGACTGTGGTGTGGGTGGTGGTTGATTTATTTTCCTAGCAAGCACACTTTATCCCATTCAAGCAGTTGCCCATAGCCAAGGCGTTTCTGTCTCATATAGTCAAATTACACAGTATCCTGAAGAAGGTAGTATCTGACAGGGGGTCTCAATATGTTGCCACCTTCTGGAGAGAGCTCCTGGACATTATGGAGGTGGAGCCTACTCTAAGTTCTGCTTATCACCCAGAGACTGATGGACAAACAGAAAGGGTTAATCAGATCCTGGAACAGTTCCTCCGGTGCTACACTAACTTTCATCAGGACAACTGGGTGGAGCTCCTCCCCTTCGCAGAGTACAGTTACAACAATGCAGTTCACTCCTCCACCGGGGTTTCTCCTTTTATGGCTGTGGGGGGATTTGAGGGGGTTCCTCTCCCGGTGTTGGGCCATACACCCTCAAAGTCTGGCTCATTTGAGGACTGGTGGAATTATCTCCATGATTCCTGGCCTCTCGCTGCAAAAACACTGGATAAAGCGAAAATGGATTACAAAAAAATGCAGTCAAGGGGAGAACCCCGGGATGGGATCTTGAGCTGGGAGATTCTGTTTACTTGTCGATCAAGAATATACAAGGCTTGCAGCCTAACTGGAAACTGGGCTGGAAATATGTGGGACCTTTTACAGTGCTACGTAAAATCTCAAACGTGTCTTTTGAACTTGAACTGCCCAAAGCATTAAAAGCTGTGCACCCTGTGTTTCATTTCAGCCTTCTGAAGAGGGATCCTGGGCCAAACATGTGGAGACCAGTTCGCCCTCATCCTTTTCCTCTGATAAAGGGGGGGGGGAGCCTCATTATGAAATTGCTCACATCTTGGACTCTAAGTTGAAGAGGGGTTGTCTTTACTACTTTGTTCAATGGGTAGATTTTGGACCCGAACATAATGAGTGGGTGGCTGGGGAAAATGTGCATGCTCCTAAACTGTTGCATGACTTTCATGCTTTGTATCCCTTGAAACCGGGGGGGGGGGGCTTCTTGAAGTTGGCAGGATGTCAGGATCTTACATTTCCTGAGCGGGAGGTGGTTTGCCTGACTCAGTCTATGTCACCCGCTCCGCTGGAGAGCTCATTACTGCTGTTGAAATTGTTATCTGCTTTGCTTTTATATGGCCTTGGCTTGTTGTCTTAATGGCTACTCTGCCTTCTAGGTGCCTCTCTAACTGCAGCCTGGGAATCACTGGGGAGGTTTTGGTGGGGTGCGGGAAGGAATGTGGGAAGAGCAATCGCACATTTGAGCACGTTTTTCTTGGGAAGCTAAAAGGACATGTATTGTAGCACTATTTCTGACTAACCTGATTGGTGCCCCTCCTCACCTTTGAATAATGTATAACTTACCTACAGCCCTTTGCTCTGTATCACTAACACAAAACGTGTTGACTACTATGGATCATTAAGAATAAAAAAGAACTTTTAATTCCAGAAGGCCTGGCTTATTGGCTCTGCAAGGGTTCTCACAGTTTGCTGCACATATATCTGTCAGATCCTCTGCCATTAATTGTCCCTGGTTCTGGGTCTCTATCAGTAATTTACTGCCAGCCTTGAGGTTTATTGCCTGTCCTGCTTAATGTGTCTTTTTCATTCCCTGGGAGGATGGCTTGCCGCATTCCACCACGTCACATAAACAGTCTGGCTATCTTCCCTAGCCTCCTCCCTTTTTTCTCTCTGGCATCTCGAATGGCTTATCTTGCTTTTGTAACCTTGGAGAATTGCTGAACTGATTTTAGCCAAGTGCCTGGCCTGTGAATTGCAAGTAGAGTTCACTAAGGGGCATGGGGGGGGGGGGTTTAGTGCTTTTGCGCCTTTTCTGTGAGAATTAACGGCTGGGGTTTTTTGCGCTTTTTTATGTTAGCCCTGATTGGCTCTTCACCTGCCCTTACCTTGCTGTGTATGGTATATTAATCCCTGTTGCCTGTAACCAGTTATCTCTAACAAACATTGAGTACCTGAACCATCATTAAGAAATAAAAGGACTTTTGCTTTCATCAAAGGCCTGACTTAATTGATTCGACTCAGAAGCCTCCCAATATCCAGAATTAAACTTTGTTGGTCTTATAGGTCACTGGACTCAAACTTTCTGCCTTGGATGTCATTAATTCATAGGGTCCCCAGAAATTAGAAGTGACTTTACATCACTCAACACACACATTGCCTCAGCGCTTAAACATTTTTGTGTAAGGGGATACGTACAGCTTGTGCATGTGTAATTGGGTGTAGGCCCTGAAAAATACACAGGCCAGGGTGGCTCAGAGGTTAAGACACTGAGCTGCAGACTGGAAGGTTGGTAGCTCAGCAGTTTGAGACCCAAGTGCCGCATGATGGGGGGGGCAGAAGGTAGCCTCACCTAGTGTGCAAAAACACCTGGGGCTGGCCCTCTGCCCAAGTCTACTTTACCATATGAAAATAGAAGCAACAGTGCATATTGGTGAGACTTCTACTGCTAAAGACATCCTGTGACTCAACCTTCAAGGGATCATGTGCTCAATTGATGACATAGTAGTATGTTATATCACCCTGCCCCAAGTTCCCTGCCACTGACAAGGACACACAGGGGGAGCACAGGGGGAGAGAATCCCTTGGCTTCGGCTGGCTCCAGGGGTGGTTGTAGAGGAGAGTTACTTGGCAGGACTACATTTATTTATTTATTTATTGAGATTTATATCCCACCCTCCCCGCCAAATGGCAGGCTTATCATCTTTGGGCTGCCAGTCCCCACTCCTGGAACATCATCTGTGCTTGCTGGGAGCGATTGAGAGTGACCCGGTATAGTTGGGGGACAGGGGACAGAATAAGTGCTGTTTTTTAGCTAGGATAGTGGAGGGAGGTTTAAGGTGGGGGTAGTCTGTATTTGTAGTATGTTTTTCTACCCTTTACTTAACTTAAATTTGTAGTTAGTTTAGTTTAGTCTTGCAGGGAGGGGGGTAGCAAGGAAAGAGGTCAGGGTAGGTAGGTTAGTTTTAGTGTAACAGTAGTTAGTATTTATGTGGACTACCACTAAATTGGAATGGCAGAATTTGGCTGTAGATATTTCACTGGGCAGCGTCTACTATCAGACGGGCAGGTGTGAGGAACCAGGGTGGAGCTTCCATCTAGGCTGGTCAGAAGTCCAAGGGTGGCCGAGGCCTGTGGGTATAGGCCACAAATGGATGAATGACCAGCCAAGGGATACCAGTGCTCCTGGGGAGAGGGAGGTATGGTGGTGGGACCAGATGGAAGTGGAAGGGAAAGGAACAAAGACATGGGTGAGCTCTGTCCTGTTCCAATCTGTGTCTCATCCCAAAGACAACAGGTTGTGGAGCTAGGAGAGAAAACCTTGCTCCGACATTGGTGTTGTATAATGCCAGGTCCATTAATAACAAGACCAGAACCCTGCACAACTTTGTGTTCGAGAAGGATGTGGACCTGGCATGCGTGACTGAGACCTGGGTGCAAGAGGGGGAGACTGTGGCTCTCTCCCAACTGGCTCCTCCCGGTTTTGCAGTCCTTCACCAATCTTGGACTCAGGGGCGGGGGGAAGAAGTGGCATTGTTCATACGGGAGAGTTACACCTTCAGGGTACTCCTGCCGTTGAATCTTGCGGGCATAGAGTCTGCTGGCTTTTTCTGGGATGCTGGGGAGGGGTTGGCTGTCTGGCTGGTGTACCAACCACCCAACGCACCAGCAAGCAGCCTGCCATCCCTGCTGGAGGCCATATCAGCTGGGCTCTTGAACACCCTTGGCTTTTAGTCCTGAGTGATTTTAATGTCCATGCCGAGGACGCGACCTCCACACAGGCAATGGACCTGGTGACATCCATGGCAGCACTGGGGCTCTCCCAATTTGTTTCACCCCCCATGCACAGAGCCGGTCACATGCTTGCCTTGATTTTCACGGCAGGCGTTATGGTGGACTGGATTACAATCATGGTCGTACCATGGTCAGACCATCATGCCCTGAAGGCCCAGGTGAACATGTCACTTCAACCCCGTTTGGGTGGCGAGCAGATTTCAGCTTGCCCACGGAGCCTAATGGATCCAATGCGATTCTAGGTGGTTTTGTGGGATCTGATGCTCCCTGGTCGCTCGTTGGATGAGCTAGTTGAGGACTGGCAAAACCGGCTCTCAGCAACCATCAATGAGATTGCTCCCTGGTGCCCTCTGCGCCCTCGCTCACTACTCGCCCCATGTTATACACTGGAGCTGAGGGTGATGAAGTGGGAACTCAGACAGCTAAAGAGACGGTGGCATCGTGCTCCTGACAAGACAGCAAAAGCATCTTATAGGATGTTTATGAAATCCTATGAGCTGGCAGTCAAGGCTGTGAAGAAAGTATTTTATACAGCCACAATCTCGTCTGCAAATTCCCGCAGAGCCCAATTATTTAGAATAATTCAGTCTTTGACGACGTTACCGCTTTGTGGACCAAATGATAGGGAATTGGAGATTGGCTGTGAGGCCTTTGGAAACTATTTCACAGATAAAGTCTTATTGCTCCGCCAGGACCTCCCTCCCACAGTTGATACAGTAATGGAATTTGACTCTCCAAGCATGTCTTCTGGTCACATTCTGGATTATTTCGATGGAGGGGGTGTTCCCTAGGGCTCTAAAGGAGGCAGTTATACGCCCCCTTCTTAAAAAGACATCACTGGATCCGGCTGAACTGGCCAACTATTGGCTGGTATCCAATTTACCCTGTTTGGGTAAATTTACCCTATTTGGGTAAATTAATCGAGGTGGTGGTGGACCAGCTGCAGGGCTTTTTGGATGACGCCTCCACATTAGACCCCTTCCAGTCCAGCTTCCGACCAGGCCGTGGGACAGAGACGGTGCTGGTCGCCCTCACAGATGACCTCTGGATGCATCTGGATTGAGGTGGTATAGCAGTATTGGTGCAGTTAGACCTGTCGGCAGTGTTCGACACAGTTGACCACCAACTACTGATCCACTGCCTCACTGACATTGGGATTCAGGGGTTGGCTTTACAGTGGCTTTCCTCATTTCTCCAAGACCGGGGACAGAGGGTGGCGATTGGGGAGCAACTGTCCCAGAGACACCTGCTAATATGCTGACAATACCCAGCTCTATCTGTTGTTGGGTGGCCAGTCAGACTCTAGTCTGGGAGGTCTGGACCTGGCATTGAAAGCTGTGGCTGGTTGGCTTAGACAGAGTTGACTGAAATTGAATCTGATGAAGATGGAGGTCCTATGCCTGAGTTAGAATGGCCCAAGGCTAGGGATCCCTCTCCCGACCTTTGGGAGCCATTGGTGCCAGCGCCAGAGGTTAAGAGTTTGGGAGTGCTCCTGGACCCCTCATTAACAATGGAGGCCCAGGTAGCAGCCACTGTGAGATCAGCCTTCTATCATCTACGGCTGATCAAGCAGTTGGTTCCCTTCCTTGAACACAATGACCTGGCTATGGTGATCCGTGCTCTGGTCACCTCAAGACTGGATTACTGTAACACTCTCTACATGGGGCTGCCCTTGTCCCAAATCTGGAAGCTGCAGCTAGTGCAGAATGCAGCAGTGAGGCTGATGTTGTGTCTCCCCATGCGGGGGCACATCCAGCTTGCCCTAAAAACACTGCACTGGCTGCCTATAGCATACCAGATTCGGTTCAAGATACTGGTGCTTATCTATAAAGCCCTATATGGCCAGGGACCTAGCTACCTAAGGGATCGCCTCTCCCCATATCTACCCCAGCAAGCACTTCGATTGAGTTCCCAGAACCACCTGGTTCTTCTGGGGCCCAAGGAGGTCCAACTGGTGACAACAAGGGCCTTTTCAGTGGTGGCCCCGCACTGGTGAAACAAGCTCCCGGATAACATCAGGGCCCTGTGGGACCTTTTACAGTTCCACAGGGCCTGCAAGATAGAGCTCTTCCACCAGGCCTTTGGGTAGGGGTTGCCTCAGTCTCATAGCCCTGGCCCAACTACTGAAGCCTGCCAAGGATCATCAGCACCAAGTAAGAACTGAAGAGTGCCCGGTGACGCCACCTGGGTGGGGGCGAAGAAGTGCCATCTTGGAATGTAGTTTTAAAGTTTATCCTGTCTGTTTTAATGTGACTGATTTATCAAATTTTATAGTATTATGTATTATGCTGGTAGCCACCCTGAACCTGCCGTGAGGCGGGGAGGGTGAGCTAAAAATCCAATAAATAAATAAATAAATAAACTTACCCCATAAAACACCCCTTTCTCCCAAATTATGTGCTGACAGTGTAGATGTGAGACTTCTGATAAGATCCAATAAGCCAGGCCTTAGTGTGAAAACAAAGTCCTTTATTTTCTTAATGGTCTTTCAGGAACACTTTCTTTGTTAGTGATACCAGATCAATGAGACTGGAACTCTTATACAGTATTCAAAAGGCAATTGAATGACAGGCACCAATCAACATAAAACCCTGAAGCACGAAAACCCCCAACCGTTGCATTCCCAGGAAAAAGGTGCACAAGCTAAATCACTACTTCCCCCCCCCCCTGCCCCTTAGTGACCTCTACTTGCATTCCCACACATAGATGCCTGGAAGAACCCAGTACAGAAACTTCTCAAGGTTAACAATACAGCAAAACAGATTAGCAGAGCTGGCAAAACAGGGAGGGAAGGAGGGGGCAAGGGTGAGCACGCTGACATGGAATGGAACCGGATACCATCCTCCCGGCTAGAGGAACTCATGCAAAAGTGGGAAGAGCAAAATAAAATGACAGGGAAAATAAAATGACAGTAGATGGGGGGAAGATGCAAAAGGAACTGAAAAGTGCAGCTAATGATGCATCTAGAGCACTTTGTGTAGTGTTTGAAAACAATGGAGAATGCCTAATGCACCAATTCTAGTTTGGAAGCCAGACCAGGTAACATGGGACTCCAAATTCACAATGAGGAGAATGTCAGAAGCTTCCCTAGAAGTGTGAAGGTAGCACCCACTGCATGCCAATAAACTGATCATTGCACTTCATTTGGAATGCAATTAAGAGCCCCCCCCCCCACACACTTTTATTTCACAGTCAATAAGGGCATACCTATGAGAGAGAAAGAGAAGCACACTGGAGTTCTATTACATGGAAAATACTGACAAAAGTAGAATGGAGGATGCAAGAGCATAACAAGCAAATGGGGGGAGATGTGTATTGCTGTTTGCTTGTTTAAAGTAATCAGTGTATTGAACATTTAAATCCCATTTATCCTTAGTTGTATGAAAATGCAGCTGATTTTTGCTGAATTTTTGGGGCTTAACCTCTTTTCTGCTCTTGTTCATGTTGCCATAAAAATAGCATCAAGGGAAGCAGAGATTATGTAGGATTTAATGACATTTCTAGCCTTATTGGAGTGAGTGTGAAAGATGTGTTACTAAAAAGCTAAGAAAAGATTCACATGCTTCATAATGTTAAGTGGTAATTAAGACAGTTCAACAATGAAGTCCTTACTTTGCTTTCTTACCCAGGAAGTTTATCCGAACACAGCCCTAGAAATGCCTCCTGCAGTCCCAGAAATATAGTTCTTTCACCGTGCAATGCATTCCATCCCACTTTAATTATGCCTCATTTTGACACTCACCAGGTTGTGAAGGGACACAATGTTAAGGCAATTAATATTGCACATACTTGGCTTAGGCCTCTGAATAAACTTCATGCTCTATAGATGTATGGAATAAATATTAATGCTTAATTCCCCTCTGTGGGCCACGGAAGGCTCAAAGTTCTTCCTTATGGACAAATGCTTAATTGAGCTTTGGACTGAGAATGCACTCACTTGGTATGTGTGTGCACAGTTGAAGAAAACCTGTAAAGTTATCAAGTGAGGCAGGGGCTAATGGTTGAAACCCACATAGAAAGATGAATCTGAGCTAATGGTTGGAATGGTAGAAGCACAGTGCAAGCATGCTGAAACAATCGGCATTTGTTCTTAATCAGGATCCTTTGAGAAGAAACACTGCCCAAGCCCTCAAACTTGTAAATGTCTGGAAGAAGGGGACTCCACATGGCCCATTAGGAGATAATCTGCTGTATAACAGCTGAGAATGGAAAACAAAAGAAGGGATAAATGTATGACAGTGTAGGGATAAAATAAGGGATAAAAGTATGGTGCAAATCCTTCCTGATTTATGGTTGCCAACCTCCAGGTGGGGCATAGAGTTCTCCCAGAATGACAATTTTTTTATTTTAATATATTTATTGATTTTCTACAAACTACACACACTATAACTAAAAAACCGCTAAAAACTAACCCTATATATACAGAACCAAAGCTATAAATATAACTTAAAGTAGTAGCTTCAATTACCTCTAAGAAAATAGTTATAATATCAAGGCATCCTAAGCTTACACTCTATTGTTGGCCCTAAACAATATAAAATAAACAAATAGGTGGTTTAAGAACAAATGAGTACAAAGGGAAAAAAAACTTTCCGGCAAATCACAAACAGGAGTTTTCTACATTCTTTTCTCTTCATTTATAAAGTTTGTTATTTGGCTTTCCAGGGGTTTGGTGGTGCTGCTCCTTTATCTGCATCTGAGTCGTCTCCTTCAGAGCTTTTACGCGATGAAGAACCAGAACTCTCCAGTCCATATATACTCTCTTGTAGCTCCAATTCTTCCTCCATGGATGTTTTCTCTTTTCTCACTTGCTGTTGCTCCAGGAACTTCTTTGCCTTTGGCACAGAATCAATCCTTTGCTTCATGTCCTTGTAGGTGAAAATCAAACCCTCAGGAATTAACCATCTGTACATGGTGTTATTTGCTTGCAAAAATACAGTAAGATTTCTGTACGGCTTCCTCTTCTTTCTAATTTCAAATGGAATGTCTTTTAACACTTTAACTTCACCATCTAGTATTTTTCAAGGGTGACCTGGTGGTGGCCTTGAGCACCACATGTCTTGTAGATTTCTTAGAGAATCTCACCATAATTTCTCCTGGCAGGTTTTTTTTTCCCAAAAATTCTGGATAGGTTCTGTAAACCATATCCATATCGCTTTGTAATACTTCCGCCTGTAAACCTGTCATTGGAGCCAATGCTTCACTTAACAGCTTCTTGAGATTCTCATCTTTTTGTTCAGGGACACCTTGAAATCTTAAAAAATATGTTGACCTTTCCACTTGAAGTTTTAAAAGATGCTCTTTATCAGTTGATCTTTCTTTTCCCACAACATCCAGTCTTTGATTAAAAGTCTCAGTCTTGGCTTTGACTTTCTCCCATTCTTTAGCCATTTCTTCAGATTTGCTATTGGCTTCAGTAATCTGTTTTTGCAAGTTATCCAGCTTAGAATTCACCGCAGTCATCTACTCCATTAGAGGGCACAATGCATTAGCTAATACAAAAGAAAGATCTGTACTTGCTTCAGGCTTAGCTGCTGGAAGTACTGGAACAGTCTTTGGAGAAGCTTTCTGTCTCACTGCCATCTTTTCTCCCCATCCAGTCATTGTTATGACTAAAAGTTTGAGAAAGTATTTTAGAATAATCAAAGTTCCAGAAAGTTCAAAATCAGCTTTAAAGTCCGCTTATATAAACTTTGCAACCCTTGCTCAAAAGCCAGCCATTTGAGAATGAAGCTTCTCTGAGTCAGTTCAAAGAATCACCACATTTAAAGGGGGGGGGGGATTTAATTCCCTGCTCTTTCTTATGTTAAAATCAGAGAATCTTCAGCCGGGAACTCACAGTTCTTGCAGGCATTGCTCTGCATCTTCAGGTAGGCAAATTTTCTTGCTTTTGACAGCTTCAGGCTCTGCAGCTGTCTGGTGAGTGCTTCCCATTGCCGTCAGGTGCCACAGCGGCAGGACCTATGGAGGCAAAGAGGAGCCTCTATCCCTTGGTCGCCACCTTGGGAGAGGCTTCCCCTTGTGCCTCAGGCAGGATGCCCCCTACAAGGGCTCCTGGGGGGCCAAAATCCAGTCAGCACCCCTCCTGTATGCCGGGTTCGGGCCACATCTCCTGGAGCTCTCCGGAGATGCACCCGCCATTGAAATGCCAAAAACCTAAAAAGGACAATTGATATCCAGATTACAGAGATCGTTCCCCCCTGTATACAGGGCCAGCCCCAGGTTTTTTTGCACACTAGGCTTTGGGGTGGGCTCTGCTGGGGTTGGGAGTAGCAACCCAACAGCAACTGCAAGGGGGGGAGGAGCTGCTCAGGCCAAACCTGGCTGGGCAGCAGTGGGGTGGGGTGCAAAGGCAGGATGCACGAGCCCAGGTGAGAGGCACGGCGGGCACAGGAGGAGTGGCAGTAATGGAATGAGTGGCGGCGGGGAAGTGTCAGAGAGGTGGATGAGGGGAGGGGGCGCATGTGTTCTCTCCAGCAGACTGGGGCATGAGGAATGGAAGGGAGGGAGGGAGCCATACTGGGGAGGGGAGGGAGGCTGCCTGGCCAGGGCAGCGGAGCATCCATGGTGGGAATCAAGGGCGGGCAGGCAGCAAGGGCTGCCAGATCTGGCAGGCAAGCAGCCATTTCAGTACTCACCACCAGGGGACACCCTAGGCAGAAGTCTAATCTGCCTAGTGGGTGAGCCAGCCCTGCCTGTATAAAATGATAGCTTTAGAGGGGAAACTGTTGGTATATCACAGATTCTTGTTGAAACCCTTCCCCAGATTCCTCCCTCTATAGGCACTGCCCCAAGATCTGCAGGAATTTCCCAGGTCAGAATTGGTAACCCTATGAGAGAGAAGAAGAGAAGAGATTGGATTTATATCCTGCCCTTCACTCACTTGGAGTCTCAGAGCGGCTTACAAACTCCTTTCCCTTCCCCTCCCCACAACAGACACCCTGTGAGGTAGGTGGGGCTGAGAGAGCTCTGAGACAATTGTCCTTGAGAGAACAGCTGGTACAGAGCTATGGCTTGCCCAAGGTCATCCAGCAGGTGCAAGTGGAGGAGTGGGGAATCAAACCCGGTTCTCCCAGATTAGAGTCCGCGCCCTTAACCACTACACCAACCCTGGCTCTGCACCTGCTTGGTCATTTCCATCTGTCTATTACAGTTTTATTCCACCATTCCTACAAGGAACTCAGAATGGAGCACATGGTTTTCCCTTCATCATTTTATCCTCACCACAACCCTGTGAAGCTGAAAGAATGTGACTGGTCCAAAGAATCATAGGCTGTGCGCTGAACTATGCCCCTCAGCAAATAGAAATTTAAAATGGTACATCTTCTCTTGGGTCGGCCTACATGATTTGCAGTAAAATTTGCAGCATCAGTGCTTGTTCAGTAAATTATGAAATCATCAGTACCATAAAAATAATTGAAAAAAGTTTTAGTCCAGTGGTACCTTTAAGACCAGCAGTTTAATTCTGAGTATAAACTTTCATGTGCATGCACACTTCTTCAGATATATGGAAACACTGACAATGTAGCTGAAACAGAGTGCATGCACATGAAGCCTATGCCTAGAATTAAACTTCATTGGTCTTAAAGGCGCCAATGGACTGAAACTTTGTACTATTGCTTCAGACCAACATGGCTACCCACCTGAATCTATAAAAATAATTGAGAATGATGAGATCAATCATAATTGTACCTACATTAACACAGGGTTCATTTATTTATACATGGCAAGGGATAAGCCATGTATGCAACTCGAACATCAGAGCTGCGAAGTAGGCTGCTGATAATAAAATAAACAAGGTATTAAAAAGGTGAACAAATGGAAGGGGTTGTCAAAGCCACTCCTTGCCTAGCCTGACCTGCCTGTTCCCATCAGTTAAATCATGACATACCTTAGTGTTTTGTGCCACCACTGAGTCTTTATACCCCCTTTGATCCAATGGTCCCTCTGGGATAAAACATAATGATCAGTTAGCTCATGTGTGAAGGTTTCTGAATTGATTTTAGATACTTTCTTCTTTTTACCAAGATGAAATTTAGGGATTGCTTAATTCCACACACACCTTCTATCCTGAAAAGGCAATTCTGTTGCTAATAGAAAGGGTCAGAAAATCTGAGACAATTTCTCCCTTTTCATTTCTGAGGTGCAACAGGGTAACCATGGCATTGTTCCCTCTCACACTTTGTACCTTTTTGAAAGCTCTGTGTGGTCTGCTGCAAAAATCATGCCAGGTCCTTTGCCCATTAAGTAGGACTTAGGAGCCAGGAGTGGCCATTGCAACCTGTCCAGAGAACAGAAAAGCTGGTTTAGCAGAGAACCTTTTCTCCTTAGTGCACTCCTGAGAGATCCTTTCTCTTCACATACCCAACCCAACAGCTCTTGCTGTCCTGCCCTCCCTATTAAAGCAGCAGCCCATGCTCATAGTGTTAGAGAAAAATAGTCAAAATAGTTAAATATTCAGAGTTTCAGTGGATCTTTGCTTCACTGGAGAGGAGACGTTTCCTTTAGTTTAAAAATACTTTATTTCTAAGGGTGAGGGTTCACAGGAGAGCTACAAAATAACAAAGAAGTCTAAGAGCTACATGTTGCATCTTACTCTTTACAAAGCATGGTGAGACCACAATGGGGTTTCCTCCTCCTTCTTGACCCCTAGAAGGAAGTCACCTGAATACAGTAACCAATAAATACATACATACCCCTTCACTTTCCCGGGCTTTTCTTACATTGGCTGCCTGCCAGGTTTCCCTTCCAGGTCAGTCTAAACAATAGCACTGAAGGTAAGCAAGTTAACCCTATAATGACTGGAATGTCAGCTCTTGCTAACACACACATTTCCAACACATAACTCTGAAGGATCATTTTCATATGTCAGTTTTCAAACCTAGGAAGATGAGAAGTGTTTAGCAGGGAAAAAAACATCAGGGGTCCGTTGGAGCGGGAGCTCACAGGAGCGCAGCTCCGGGAGTGAGGAGCCCAGGGGGCGGGCACATGACCAAGCCCCACCCCCTCCTCAGCTTCCCTGAGCAGTGCAGAGGCGCAGCACCCCAGGGAAAGCCCTGCTAGGGTCTTTATTGTTTTTAATGTTTTGTTTTAATATTGATAATTTTATCATTGTTCCTTTTATGACGGTGTGCTGCTTTTCCAGAGACTTGCTCAAGGTGGCATATAAATTTTCTAAGTATACCATTTTTTATCTGGGCACATGGCACATAAGTACTGGAGAAATTTCACCAACCCTTCAGCAGCTTCCACCCCATCAGTTTGGTGTAGTGGTCAGGAGTTGGACTCTAATCTGGGTTTGATTCCCCACTCCTCCACATGCAGCTGCTCGTGTGACCTTGGACCAGTCACAAGTTCTCTCAGAGCTGTTCTCTCATGAGCAGTTCTCAAAAGACCTCTCTCAGCCCCACCTACCTCACAGGGTGTCTTGTTGTGGGGAGGGGAAGGAGAAGGGATGGGTGGTGCACATGTCCTGGGTATCTCAAGTCTACTTGAAACCTGGTGGTTTCAAGGGAGCAGGAAGAGAATGAGGGTATGTTCTTTTCACTTATTTTTATTGCACAAAGTATTGGATGGGGAAGGGAATGGAGGAAGAGCAGGTCAGTTTCACCTGTGGAGTGGAGCCTGAGGGGTGGATGTTGCCTTCTGACACACTTCCAGTATGTTAGGGGGTGTGGCATATGCAAATAAGTTATGCAAATGAGTTATGCTAATGAGCTCCTGCACCTCTTTTTCTAAGAAATGACCCCTGAAAAACATTATTTTTGAAGTGAAAGAAAATGTATGTTTAAAAAAACCCTCCAGTCTCTAGATCTCCATTTTCTTTTCTAGTGCAATTTTTTAAAAATTTTTATGTATTTCACATTTTTATCCCACCCTCCTCACAAGTGGGCTCAGGGCAACTCACAGCAATATGGCAACTTGTGCCTAAATCACATACAACAGTTTAAAACATTAAAACAATCAGCAACAGTAAAAATGTATAATAACGTGCTCACAGTCAAGATGGTGCGCTAGCAATTTCCCTTTATCAGATGGCTCACTGGGTCCCGGTTTGGATGTAATTTCAGGTCTCCACAAACTCATGGCTGATTCTTCTTCCAGGGCCAGACCCTCATCACAGATGACAATAGTGATGGTAGATGGTATCGGTAGCGGCTCCTAGTCAAAAGCCTGGCAGAAGAGCTCCATCTTGCAGGCCCTGCGGAACTGCATAAGGTCCCACAGGGCCCTGATCTCCTCTGGGAGCTTGTTCCACCAGTACAGAGCCACCACCGAGAAAGCCCTGGCCCTGGTCACCATAAGCCTGGCCTCCCTGGGGCCCGGGACCACGAGTCGATGTTGTGACCCAGACCGTGGTGCTCGCTGGGGTATATATGGGGAAAGGCAGTCCCTCAGGTATGTTGGATCCTGGCCATATAGGGCTTTAAAAGTAAGCACCAGCACCTTGAAGCAGATTCGGTATGCTATAGGCAGCCAGTGCAGCGCCTTCAGCACAAGTCGGATGTGCTCCCATTTAGGGAGGCCCATCAGGAGCCTGGACACAGCATTCTGCACCAGCTGCAGCTTCCGAGTCTGCAACAAGGGCAGCCCCGTGTAGAGAGTGTTACAGTAGTCTAATCTCAAGGTGACCATCATATAGATCACTGTAGCCAGGTCGTCACGGTCGAGGAAGGGAACCAGCTGCCAAGCCAGCCAAAGATGGTAGAAGGCCAACTTGGCAGTGGCTGCTACTTGGGCCTCCTTTGTTAACGAGGGGTCCAGGAGCACTCCCAAACTCCTAACCTCCAGCGTGGGAACCAAGGGCGCCCTGTTGAAAGTCGGGAGTGGGACCCCCCTCCCCAGACCCCCCTGACTCAGGTACAGGACCTCTGTCTTCACCAGGTTCAATTTCAGCCGACTCAGTCTAAGCCAACCAGCCACGGTGTGCAATGCCCGGTCCAGGTGTTCTGGGCTGGAGTTCAACCAGTCACCCAACATCAGATAGAGCTGCAGAATAAATTGTAGCTGCAGAATAAATACACTGTAGGAAAAAGAGTGGGGTATAAGGCAGGCACAGAATCCAAAGTCAAGATTCAAAGCTTACTGCTCTGGAAATCTGCCGTAAGATCTGCATGCATAATGGGCCATAGTCTCAGTGTTATTTTACATGACGCTTCCTTATACTTAGCCGGACCACCAGCCTACCAAATTCAGTACTGTCTGCTCTGACTGGTAGCAACTCTTTGTGGTCTCAAAGTCAGTATTGTCTACTATGACTGGTAGCAACTTATTGGGATCTCAGGTAGAGGTATTTCACATCACCTACTACCTGATCCATTTTAAACTGAAGGTTGGCCTGGGACTTTCTGCATGCAGTTCAGATGTTCTACTACTGAACAACAGCCTCCTTGAGTTTATGTTCACTTCACGCTGTAGTTAGTGTCCCATGCATATCAGTCCCCTGCGGAGTCTCTCTGATGTATTTGCTTAGATATTCCCCACCCCATTCCTTGCATCACTCTGTTACCTTCCATCAGTCGCGATCTGTTCATGTTTCCTCTCTGTGTTTCTCCTGAGTTTTAACCTTAACCTTGATTCAAATGCTTCTTCTTTTCTGATTTAAGGAAGTCTGTATCACCTTAAAATTCAGAGAACAGAAGAAAGCACCATGATAGCCTACTTTTACAACTCTTTTTTGGGGGGAGGGGATAAATTTCCTTGCTGCAGCAAAAACTCTGGTAGATAGACAATAACAAATACCCATAGATTCAATCTCTTTTCCACATCCAATCCCAGCAATGGTACCCAGAGAAGCAAGCAGACATCTGCTCTTCCCTAAATGATAAAAATCCAACCATGGAAATTTCCAGGCAATGCTCTTCTATGAGGCTAATTTGTTATTGCATGATTTCCTCTCCTTCTCGCCTCTCCAGTCACTCCCTTTTCTATTTTTTCTTTGACATTCCTGTCACAGACTTGGTCCCTTTGTCATCAGTGACAAACATGGACCATCCAGAGATTCTGAGCAGGCCATTTTGTATCTCACAATACTCTGTTCTATCTCAATCTTTCGGAACAAAATTAAGGTATTATGGCTCTGGGGAAACATATTTCCTTGGCCAAATGGCTTCCCTCACAAACACTTCCACACAGACATATTTTCCTAGATAATACAAATAGTAACTTTCATAGCTAGTGCATTTGACAGAATGTGACATGGCAAGGTGATCTCAGTCAACATTGTAAAGGTTTAGTAGGTAAAGGTTTCCCTTTGTGAGAGTTCTGCGCAAAGTAGTCAAGGATCAGATCTTGGTTGGTAAACCAGAGTTCTTTATTTCCAATCTCTACATTGGTACAGCTTCTCGGATTATTGTCAGAGATGAGACAGATAATACAGGCAGGTCTATTATACCATTCCAAGGAGTTTGAATTACCCATAGGTAGCCAATCACTATAGGGGAAAATTGGCGGGCAAAACGGGATCCTGACTGTTTGGTTCTCACAGGAAAGAAAGTGAGGTGTCAAGCTGTAAATTCCCTTCCCAAACCAGACCCCTCAGATGTTACCAGTTCACATAACAATCAATGGCCTCAAGGCTTTTGCATGTGATAAGAGATGAGACGCATCCTCCCTTGAAGTCCCAGCCGGGGCAGATGGAATGCGGAGGCCGCGGTGTGAGAGGCCCTTTGTTCCCATACCATGCAGGTGTCACCCTCCCGCTTTAGCTGTTACAAACTCCAGGTCTGGTTAAGTACTACAGCATAGCAGTTACAACCATAAAATGAGAATACATAATTGGCAATAGCTTACAATAGAACAGCATTCAAAAGGGAAGGTACAACTGTAAGAATAGAGATTACTATGTCTGAATCAGCAGATTCTGACACACTGGCCCCCCGATAATTACCCTCACCCGGGCTTGTCAGGAGACTTTTTATGGAAAGCTTTAATTAATTTAGGAGCATGCACATGTTCAGAACGAATCCACTCATTATGCTCAGGACCAAAATCAAGCCATCTAACTAGATAATACAAGTGGCCCCTACGTATTCTAGAATCAAGAATCTCAGTTATCTCGAAATGTGGTGCCCCCCCCTTCATCAGTGGAGGAGGAACTGGATGCCATGCATTTGGCCCAGGATTCTTCTTTAGTAAGCTGAAATGAAAAACAGGGTGCACAGAACTCAGTGACTTGGGCAGCTCTAATTCAAAAGACACATCTGAAATTTTTCGCAACACCTTATAGGGCCCCACATATTTCCACCCCAATTTTCTGCTGGGTTGCAAGCCATGTATATTTTTTGTGGATAGATAAACAGAGTCCCCAGGCTGGAGATCCCAACCCTCAGCTTGGCCACGATCCGCATATTTCTTGTAGTCCTCTTTCGCTTGGTCTAAAGCCTTGGCTATTAGTGGCCATGATTCTTGTAAGGTCACCCACCAACTCTTGAAGTCCGTAGGGGAAGCATCAGACACATTTTCAATGGTAGGCAAAGGCTTTCCCTCAAAGCCCCCCACGGCCATGAAGGGGGAGACGCCGGTAGAAGAGTGCACTGCATTGTTATAGCTATATTCTGCAAACGGCAATAAGTCCACCCAATTATCCTGGTGGTAATTGGTGTAGCATCTTAAGAATTGTTCCAGAATTTGATTAGTTCGTTCGGACTGTCCATCAGTTTCTGGATGGTAACCCGAACTTAGGGCTGGCTCTATGTCCATCAGTTTCAAAAGCTCCCGCTAGAAGTTGGCAACAAATTGACTGCCCCTGTCGGATACCACCCGTTTAGGAAAAGCGTGTAATTTTATCACCTGGTTGAAAAATGCTTTGGCCATCCCCTTGGCCGTCGGTAGTTGCTTGAAAGGGGTGAAATGGGCTTGCTTCGAAAACGTGTCTACCACCACCCAAATTACTGTTTTCCCCTTTGAGGGCGGCAGGTTAGTTATGAAGTCCATAGCTATCGCCTCCCAAGGGCGAGAAGGAGTAGGCAGGGGATGCAGGAGTCCCGGGACCTTTCCTCCCCTCTTTTTGCACATCAAGCAAGTCTGGCAAGCCGAGACAAAGTCTGAAACATCCCGGCGCATGCGCGGCCACCAAAACTGACGTTGAATTAGGTTAAGCGTTTTCAGAAACCCAAAGTGCCCAGCCAGTTTGGAGGAATGACAGGCTAATAAAATGTCCTTTTGCTTAATTTGCGGTACCACCAATTTATCTCCATGGTACCAACACCGATTTTCACCCAGAGAACACTCAGTCACTGTCTCTAGTTCCTCGATCTCCTCGGGTGAATACTCTTCCCCCCACTCACACGCCTCGGCTTCTACTTGAGTTCGTTTGCTCTGGCTTCTGGTGGTTACCGCCCCTCCCAGCTGCTGGGGGGAGAACATGGAGTCGAACACCTCTTCCTTTAGGCTTTCATGTTGGGGCAACCGGGAGAGCGCGTCTGCTAATGAGTTGGCCTTTCCAGGGAAGTGTTTTAACACAAAATTAAATTTTGAGAAGAAATCAGCCCACCGAAGTTGTTTCGCATTTAGCGATCTCTGAGTGCGCAATGCTTCCAGGTTTTTATGATCAGTCCAAATTTCAAACGGGGTTTGCGCCCCCTCTAGCCAATGCCGCCACGTAGTGAGGGCCAGCCGGATAGCCGCGGCTTCTTTATCCCAAACTGACCAGTTTCTTTCCGTTTCATTAAACTTTTTGGAAATATACGCAAGGGGGTGTAGTTTCCCATCCGATCCCTTCTGCAAAACGGCCCCCCCCATTGCCACATCGGATGCATCTACATGGACTATGAACTCTTTGGTCTCATCTGGGTGAGCCAAAATGGGCTCAAAGGTAAAAAGGGTTTTCAAAGTCTCGAACGCCCTCTGGCACTCCCCATTCCAGGCAATTCTCTCCCCGGGCTTCCCGGCTTCCGAACCCCTCCCCTTGGTTTTTAGCAAATCTGTCAGGGGAAGGGTAACCGTGGCAAAGTCCTTTATGAAGGTTCGATAGAAATTACAAAATCCCAAGAGACTCTGCAACTGCTTTCTCGTTCGGGGGGCTTCCCATTGGACCACCGCCTCCACTTTTGCCGGGTCCATCTCTAAACCCCTCTGCGAAATGCGATACCCTAGGAAGTCTACCGACTCGTGGTGGAACTCGCACTTAGACAGTTTGACATACAGTTGGTTTTTTAACAGGGTGGAAAGGACTTCCCGGACTAATTTCACGTGCTCTTTCTTATCAGCAGAGTAGATCAAGATATCATCCATGTAACATAACACCCCCTTGAATAAATGCTTGTGCAACACTTCATTAATCAAGCTCATAAAGACCCCCGGAGCGCCACTCAAACCGAACGGCATCACGAGGTATTCAAACTGTCCCAATGGAGTGTTGAAAGCGGTCTTGAATTCCCCCTCCCTTATGCGCACCCGGAAATAAGCGTCCCGGAGATCCAGCTTAGTGAACACTTTTCCCTTGGCCGCTTCAGTTAGCAAGTCTTTTATCAAGGGGAGGGGGTAGGCGTTAGAAGTGGAGACCGCATTCAGTCCCCTGTAGTCCGTGCACAAGCGCAGTCCCCCGTCTTTCTTTTTCCGGAACAAAACAGGGGCGGCGAAGGGGGATTTAGCAGGGCGGATGAAACCGCGCTCCAAGTTCTTGTCTAAAAACTTCCGTAGTTCCTCCCGCTCTAGAGGGCTCATGGAATAAAGCTTTCCTTTGGGGAGTTTCTCACCAGGAATCAGCTCTATGGCACAATCTGACAGTCTGTGGGGGGGCAGCTCGTCCGCCTCGGTCTCACTGAAGACCTCCATCAGGTTTCTATACTCCCGGGGAACCGTGGAGGGGGCGAGGGCGAGAGCAGCCGGTTGAGGGGGGTTTGGTGGTCCCGATCCCCACTCAGAGTCCCATTTGTGCGTCAGGCACCTGTCGTCCACCCAGGAGATCTTCCCTTCACTCCATTTGATGTAGGGGTCATGCGAGCTCAGCCAGGGGCTCCCCAGCACCATGGGGAATTGGGCATTTGGGGTGATGACAAAAGCTCGCTTCTCCCAATGCTCCCCCATCCCCAAAATCAAGCCCTCAGTTTCAGCTACACACTCTTCTTTCATCTCTGACCCATCCATTTGCGTGAATTTTAGGGGCTCGGCCAGCGGGGTGACTTTCGGTCCCAACCCTTCCACCACCAAAGGGCTAATTAAGTCCCGAGCACACCCAGAGTCAATTAGGGCACAGACCCGCATGTGAGTGCCCGTCCCCGGGGTCATTACAGTCACTACCATATATAATAGGGGGCCAGGGATGCTCACCGGAGATGGCGCTTCTTGGCGGGGGACCTGCAGTTTTGCGCCGCTCACTGCAGGCCGTTGGAGTTTCCCGACATCTGCGTTTCCATCAGCTCCAGCTCCCCTTGTTCGCTCGTGGCACCTTCCAGTTGCAGCGCCCGGGGTTTAAATGGGGTTTTCCCCCTACTAGGAGTGCTCCCAGCCACCGGGGTAGAGGTCTTCGGGCCCTTCCCTCCTCCCCTGGGGCACGCTGAGGCGAAGTGGCCACTCTCCCCGCATTTCATGCACAACCCTTGCCTGAAGCGGGCATCTCGGATGTCTTGCACACTGGGCTTTGGCTTCGCTCTCGGCACGGCTTTGCTGGCGGCTGTAGCTGACGTCCCCATCTTGATGAGGGTGAATCTTTCTTCCACGTCTGCGGCTGCCCTCATCCAGGTGGCTAGCGTTCCCGGTCGACCCCCTAGCAGGACGGCTTCGTATATTTCGGGGTTGAGACCCTCGCGGTACTTTTCTATGAAAAGTTCTTGGGGCCAGCCGCGGATCTTGGCGGCGATGCGCCAGAACTTGTCGGTGTAGTCCCTCACCGTGGACCTCCCCTGGAACAGCTTCCGCAGTTGGTTCCGGGCTTTCTCTTCCCCCAGGGGGTCCTCGTACTGGTGTCGGAGAGCCCACATAAAGTTGTTCAGCGAACGTAGCTCAGGGCCGGGGGCATCGTGCAGGCTCACATACCAATCGCTGGCGGTGTCCTTCAGCTTGGACCCTATGTAGCCAATCCGCTCCCTCTCGGTGGGGTAGAGGTGGCCCCTGCTGTCCAGGAACCGCTCAATCTTCAGCAGGAAAAAACGCAGCTTCTCGGGGTCCCCATCGAAAGTAGCCGTCAACGGGTCGGTGGGGGCCGGGCGAACGATCGGCCCTGCCGGCGCTGGGGTCGGCACGGGGACAGGACCGGGCACCTGTGGAGGGACGACTGGCGGAACCTGCTGCAGCGGCGGCCGCGGCTGCACTGGCACCTGTGGCTGAGCCGGAACTCCCCCGGGAGCCGCCGCCGGCTGCTGGACCCCCGTTGCGGGGGCTGGAAGAGCCTCTTGCATGGCCCTCATGGCATCCCGGAACTGGTACTGGAGATCGAGGGCCAACTCTCGTAGTTTGGTGGTAAGCTGGAACCGCAAATCTCCCATCATCCGGTCTAGGGATTGCATCTGGTCTTCCCGGTACGGATCGGGCCCATACGGGCCGGTCCTCTCTCCTTCCATGGACGGGCGACGCGGATCTCCTTCGTAGATCGGCTCGCGGTCTTCTCCCAGGTAGCTCGGCCTCCCTCGGTCGAGTTGATCGCCCGGGAACAAAACCCGTGCCCCTTTCCGGTCATGCACCCAAGAGTCCATGGTCCCACGACCGAACTGGCTCCAGGCGTACTTCGGGGTCACGCTCTGAAGAGGAGGTAGGCGCGGGATGTAGTGAGCCCCCTGAATCGTAGTCACCGGTACTTCGGGCTCCCCTCCGCCACCTCCACCACCGTTCCCCTGGTCCACCGGGGTGGTGGGTGTATCTTCGGGGGTAGTAGGGTTGGGAACCGTGCCATCGTCTGACATGATCAGGAACGGCTGAGTCCCAGTCACAGATCTCTGACAATCTGTGAGAGTTCTGCGCAAAGTAGTCAAGGATCAGATCTTGGTTGGTAAACCAGAGTTCTTTATTTCCAATCTCTACATTGGTACAGCTTCTCGGATTATTGTCAGAGATGAGACAGATAATACAGGCAGGTCTATTATACCATTCCAAGGAGTTTGAATTACCCATAGGTAGCCAATCACTATAGGGGAAAATTGGCAGGCAAAACGGGATCCTGACCGTTTGGTTCTCACAGGAAAGAAAGTGAGGTGTCAAGCTGTAAATTCCCTTCCCAAACCAGACCCCTCAGATGTTACCAGTTCACATAACAATCAATGGCCTCAAGGCTTTTGCATGTGATAAGAGATGAGACGCATCCTCCCTTGAAGTCCCAGCCGGGGCAGATGGAATGCGGAGGCCGCGGTGTGAGAGGCCCTTTGTTCCCATACCATGCAGGTGTCACCCTCCCGCTTTAGCTGTTACAAACTCCAGGTCTGGTTAAGTACTACAGCATAGCAGTTACAACCATAAAATGAGAATACATAATTGGCAATAGCTTACAATAGAACAGCATTCAAAAGGGAAGGTACAACTGTAAGAATAGAGATTACTATGTCTGAATCAGCAGATTCTGACACCCTTGCTCGAAAGCCAGTCGAATACGACTCTAGGGATGTGGTGCTCATCTCCGTTTCCAAGCCGAAGAGCCAGCGCTGTCCAAAGACATTTCTGTGGTCATGTGGCTGGCATGACTAGATGCCGAGGCGCATGGAATGCTATTACCTTCCCACTGAAGTGGTACCTATTTTTAGTAGTACCCATAAATTCTCGCAGGATTTGTCCTCTGATAGTGCAATCCTAAACAGAATTACACCCTTTGCTTAGAAGTGCCGTGTGAATCTTTCTCCTCTGAAAGGAAGAACCAGATAAACACTCCATGACTGTTTCCACACTAACAACTGTAATGAGCAAATCCTTGCTTGGCCCATCTGTCATTTCAGAAGAATGCCACAAGGTTTTTTTGTTTTTGTTTTTTGCACTAAGATTGGCTAGAGCCCCAGTTGACAAAGATTGCTGTTCATCCAAGCCTGAGTTAGTGCTATAGCACTGTGCTCATCTCATTGTTGTGATATGGGTCCTCCCTGTAAGGAACTTTGAGAGTTATAATTAGGGATGGACATGAACTGGGAAAATGGAGGTTCATCCCGGTTCATGGTTCATAGGGTCTCACCTTCATGAACCTTCCCATTTGTGGTTTGTGAGGTTCATGATGCAGTAGACTGCCCCCCCCCCAATGGGCTAGAGATGCCAAATGGGCAGTGAGTCTCCAGCTGACTCTCTTCTACTTGCCCTCCAAGTTTGATGAAGATTGGGCTGATTTACAGCCCCTCAAATTAGGTGCCCCAGGAAAGTGCTCTCTGGTAAATAACAGTCGAAGGTTCAGGAGTGTGTCTTATGGATCCCCTGCAAACTAGAGGAACTAGCAGAGGACCTCCCTGGACTGCCCCTCTTCCTGCTCTCCATGCTTGGTGAGGATTGGCTGGTGGGCCAATTAGCGCCCCCCCCCAAAGCAGGTGCCCCCAGGAAAGTGCTCTCTGAGGAAATCACAGCCAACCCTTCTTCTTGGGCCCAGGAGGTGGTTACCTGCCTGTCTCCCCCTGATGACTGGGTTTTGGAGGGTGGCCAGTCACACTCCCCCTCAGGCCTGGGAGGTGGTCACCTGGTTGTGAAGATGGATTCTGGGGGTGGCCACACCTTCCCCTCATTCCCATGAGGCAGTCACCCACCTGCCTCCCTTGGGGACTGGTTTTTTGTGGTGGCCCACCACACTCTCCCTCATGCCTGGGAGGTGGTCACCCAGTTGTGAAGATGGATTCTGGGGTGGCCAACCCTTTCCCTCTGGCCTGGGAGGTGGTCACCTCCCTGCCTCCTCGTTGGGGCCTGGGTTTGGGGGGGTGGCCTGCCATACTCCCCCTTGGGCCTGGGAGGTGGTCACCCAGTTGTGAAGATGGATTCTGGGGTGGCCAACCCTTTCCCTCTGGCCTGGGAGGAGGTCACCTGCCTGCCTCCTTGTTGGGGACTGGGTTTGGGGGGGTGGCCCGCCATACTCCCCCTTGGGCCTGGGAGGTGGTCACCCAGTTGTGAAGATGGATTCTGGGGTGGCCAACCCTTTCCCTCTGGCCTGGGAGGAGGTCACCTGCCTGCCTCCTTGTTGGGGACTGGGTTTGGGGGGGTGGCCCGCCATACTCCCCCTTGGGCCTGGGAGGTGGTCATCCAGTTGGGATGATGGATTATGGGGGTTGCCACCCCTTCCCCTCATGCCAGGGAGGTGGTCACCCACTTGTGAAGATGGATTCTGGGGGTAGCCACCCCTTCCCCTCAAGCTGGGGAGGCGGTCACCCATCTGTCTCCTCACTGGGAACATGGATTCTGGGGATGGCCAGCCTTTCCGCTTGGGCCCAGGAGGCAGTCACCCACCCATTGTTGCTGTAGATGGGGAAACCTTAGGTGCAGTCAAATGAGTTTGCTTGTATGGGTGGATGTTTGACAAGATAGATGTTTGCATAAGTGGATGTCAGTCCATGAGGTAGGTGTTGTGCTAAGTGGTAGATTGTGGTTCATGATCTGGGTGTTGTGCTATGAGGTCGATTTTGGTTCTTGATTCTTGGTGGGACACAACTCGTGAGGAGGCAGATGTGAACAGGTGAGGCTGGAAGTGACAATTCTTGGTGGGACACAACTCATGAGGAGGTCGATGTGGATGGGGGAGGCTGAAAGTAGCAATTCTTGGGGGGACAGATATGGTGAACACATGTATGTGGATGGGGAGGCTGAAAGCAACGATTCTTGGTGGGACAGAAATCATGAGGCATCGACCAAGGGAGGCTGGAAATGATGATTGGGGGGGTGATACAAATGCTAAAGAGGAGGTGTTTGCAAATCCCAGCAAGGGAGAGTGTTGTGGAGCAGCCCTTGAGTGTGAGGAAGAATGGCCCTGGGTGAGAGTGGCCAGAGCCAGAATCTATCACCCCAAAGGGGTGTCAGGATCATAGGATCCTAACAGGGTTTTCATTGTGCTTTCTGTAACTTGCTATCGCTCAGCTAAAAGTGTAACCATTGCTATCTCTTTCAAGCTGTCTCCTGTCTTCCCCCAACCGTTTATTGCTCTGAGTTATATTGCTCTTTGAAGGTCTGGTCAGTGTAACCATTTCATCCAGGAGAGTGGCGACCCCGCATACTTGCATGTCACCAAAGAACAAATGGCCTTTCCTCCCATGCATTCCCTCCTCCTCCATCCCCGGAGACATGGAACTGTCTTATCGCTTTGTGAAGACCTTGAAAGGCCGCCGTAGCCACTTTGTTATGTATAAGCTTCACACATCTGGGGCGCCCAGTTCAGGAGGGGAATTTTTATAACTTTCACACTTCACCTTTCCTGTGGGAAGTAAAACAGCTAAGATCTTTTAACCGCGCTTTTCTCCCTTTTTTGTGATTGGCCGAATGACGGGGTTCAAACTGTACTGGAGGGTATATTAACTCTGACTGTTCTTTGTGTGGCATCTCTCACAAACATTCGAGAACCTGTCATGCAGTATTAAGAAATAAAGAACTCTGTTTCATCAACAAAGGTCTGAGTGCAGAAGCCTCACAAGGGGAGGGTGAGGGGAGGCTTGAAGCACCAATTCTAGGTGGGACATGAGTTGCGAGGAGGCAGATGTGGATGGGTTGAGGCTGGAAGTGACAATTCTTGGGGGGAGGTGCAAAGGCATTGGAGCAGGCATGCATTGACAGGGGAGGCTGGAAGCTACATTTCTGAGGGGGACACAAATGCTTAGGAGGAGGTGTTCAGAAATTCCAGTGAAGGGGAGTGTGGGTCCTTGGCCAAGGAACTTAGCAGCTAAGCCCCTCTGCTCGGTTTGAGCAGGACAGGTGCCTCAGAGCTCTGAGTAAGCACCAAACACAACCACAGCCAGTGAGAGGTGTTCACAAATCCCAATGTGGGAGGGTTTGTGTTGTATACTAATGGCGACCGCGCACGCAGTCGGAGATTGCACACGTGGTCGGGCAAACTACTGGAGCTTCACATCAGTAGACAATAGCCCATGTGGATCATAATTTGGGCCAATTGGCTCCACAGGCTCCTATTTTGCAGATAAAGTTTTGGCACTCCACCGCAACCTCCCCACCACGGTTGATACAATGAGTGAACTTGAGGCCCCTTGCACGTCTATGGTTCCGAGTCTGGATTCCTTTGGCCTGCTCAGCCTGGAGGAAGTTGACAGGCTGCTCATGACTGTATGCCCAACCACATGCAACCTTGATCCGTGCCCTTCCTGGTTGATTAAAGCTGGCCATGAGGGGTTTCAAGGTGAACTGAAGGAGATTATCAACCAGTCCCTCCCGAGTTCCCGAGTGCACTCAAGGAAGCGATGGTCTGCCCTCTCCTGAAAAACCATCTTTGGATCCGGCCTAATTGGCTATCGGCCGGATTCCAATTTGCCCTATTTGGGCAAATTAATAGAGAGGGTGGTGGCGATACAGTTGCAGAGCTTCCTGGATGATGCTTCTGTATTAGATCCCTTCCAGTCAGGCTTTCACCAGGGGTACAGGACGGAGACAGCTCTGGTGGCCCTTACTGATGACCTCTGGAGACATCGGGATTGGGGTGGTGTGGCAGTATTGCTGTTGTTAGACCTGTCGGCCATGTTCGACATGGTCGATCACCAGTTGCTGACCTGCTAGCTCACTGACGTGAGGATACAGGGGCTTGCCTTGCAGTGGCTTGCTTCCTTTCTCCAGGGTCGGGGACAAAGGGTGGTGCTAGGGGAACAGCAGTCCCAGAGGCACCTGCTCGAATGTGGTGTGCCCCAGGCGGCTGTTCTGTCCCCAATGCACTTCAACATCTACATGCGCCCCCTTGCCCAGATTGTCCAGAGGGCCGGACTGGGCTGTCACCAGTACCTGATGTTGGGCGGCCAGTCTGGCTCCTGACCGGACAATTTGGACCAGGCATTGCACGCTGTGGCTAGATAGCTCAGGCTAAGTAGGCTGAAGCTGAACCTGGCGAAGACCCTTTGCTTGGATCAGGGTGGGCCATGGTCAGGGCTCCCACTCCCGGCCTTCAATGGGGTGCCGTTGGTCCCTGTGCCAGTGGTTAGGAGTTTGGGAGTGCTCCTGGATCCCTCCTTAACTATGGAGGCCCAGGTAGCAGCCACTGCCAAGTCAGCCTTTTATCATTTGCGGTTGGTGCGGCAGTTGGTTCCCTTTCTGGACCACGCAGACCTGGCCACAGTGATCCATGCAACGGTCACCTCGAGGTTAGACTATTGTAATGCTCTCTACATGGGGCTGCCCCTGTTGCAAATCCGGAGGCTGCAGCTGGTGCAGAATGCCACAGCGAGGTTATTGATGTGTCTTTCTAGATGGGAGCACATCCGACCAATGCTAGAGGCACTGCACTGGCTGCCTATAGCGTACCGGATTCACTTCAAGGTGCTGGTGCTTGCCTTTAAAGCCCATAATGGCCTGGGTCCGACATACCTGAGGGACCATCTTTCCCCGTATATACCCCAGAGAGCACTACAGTCTGGTCATTCCAGGCCCCAGAGAAGCCAGGCTCGCTGCTACCAGGGGGAGGGCTTTTTCGGTGGCAGCTCCTTACTGGTGGAATGAGCTCCTGGAGGAGATCAGGGGCCTGCGGGACCTTGTGCAGTTCCGCAGGGCCTGCAAGACGGAGCTCTTCCGCCAGGCTTATAAATAGGGGCTGCCACCTCCTTACCTCCCCCCCCCATTTTATGACCATCAATGACTGGCTGTGGGTACCACCATCCGGAGCTAGAGACATCTGACATCCGGAGCCAGAGATCATGGGGTTTACTTACTACGCCATCTGATTCATCACTGAACACTTTATTCTTATTGTTATTGTTTGAGAGTGTTTTATTATGTTTTAATTGATTTTAATATATTTATGTATCTTGGCTCTGCCAAGTTGTGTAAGCCACTCTGAGCCTGCGCTGCGGGAAGAGTGACCTATAAGTCTAATAAATAAATAAATAAAGGGGACCTGTTTTCAGAGGTGCCTTGTAAATAACCCTATCATGGGGATCGGGTGTGACCGGGGGTGTGGTTTGTACCTGCATATAAGTAGACCCCCGAGTCCTGCTCTTCAGTCCATGTTTCCTGCTAATGAACTCTATGAGCTGATCTCACTCAACGTGTCTAGACCCAAGTAAATTATAGTTTGGGTCCTCAGCTGAGGAGCCCAGTAGCTAAGCCCCTCTGCTCTGTGTGAGCAGAAGGACACCATGTTATGCTGTCAGCTGTATGTTGTTTGATGAGGTATGTTGTGAATATCAGTCCTCTAGGTATGAGGCAGGTATTTCATTATGGGGTGGATGCTGCTTGGATTGTGGGGGGACCTCCAGCCCACCCACCCAGCAGAGGCAGCTGTCCTCCCACCCAGTTCTGAGAAGTCAACCCGCAGACCACATGTTGGACGACTCAGAAAGGAAGGAGGGGAGACAAGGGTCCTGGATCTTTATTCCCCAAGGTCCAGAGAGGGGTAGCCCAACAGGGGGAGGTTGACCTTAAGGAAGGTGAACACTTCCGCCAGGGCTGTGTAAGCCAGCAAGGCATATTATATGCTCTTATGAACTGTTAAAATCATAAGTTTGAACTTTGGGTTGTTATCTTGCAAAAGGCAAAATGCGCTCTCTATTGCAGTGAGAGGCTCCAGCCCACAGCAGGAAACTCTCTCCAGAGTTCACACTAACATGGAGACCAGGACTCCATTTCAAAGAGTCTTTCTCTCTCCTTTACGCTGGTCAATTCACACCTTCCCCCAAAGTTCCTGTAAGAGATTATGTTAAGTGATGTTACTTAGCAACAAATCGTTGACCATCGAGTGACCTGGCCGAAGCCATCACGAGACAAAGGATTGGCACCAAGAATCCTACCAGCTGGCCCAGGTGTCAGTTCCTGCTTAGCACCCAGATTTGCAATATTGACCCCTCCTTCATACCTCCTCCTCCTTATGACACTGACCAATGGTAGGACTAGTGGGGACGGACCAACTAGTAGGTGTGTCAATGGGATGTGGTCAGCGCAGCCCACCCCAATGCTACCTGATAAAAGATCTTGCACAACAGAAACCCATTGCTAGCCTTCTTAGACCCCTATCTTCTTACCAACCTCTTATGTCCAGCTTTCTATCCCCAACACCCTGCCTCCATCTTTAATCCCTGGTTTGCGCAGCCAGGACGAGGCATCTATCTGCAGGTTCAGATCACGTCCCCCATTTTTTCTTTTCGCCTCCCCTCAATCTTCTTGTGGAAGTGGACCACCTATCTCCAGGACAGGTAATGTATCACCCCTCAACGAAACTCCTGCTAATGCAACAGTGCTATTTTCTATCTAAATTTCCTAGATCTTGTGTGTATGTGTGTGTGATTCCATTTTTGTATGCTTGAACAACATTTTATAGTAAACATCATTCAAAGAAACCACTCAGCCTCATTGTCTATTTTCTGGGAACTCCTGGAAGGGGTGGGACCTTGGTATAGTTGGCAAGAACCCGGTATTTCGCCAATTGCTAAGCGTAAATTAAAGCAATTCGGCTAACAGCCGGGTCCAAGCATGAGCGGTGGGGGGTGAGGATGTCTCACAGGTGGAAGAATACCCACTCACTCTGGGCACTGGCGGGGGGGGGGAGGATGTTCATGGCCATGCAGGACAGGTTGGGCCAGATGGGAGCCTTGTGGCAGGGAATTGGAGTCAGCGGGCTCGGGGGAGCTCAGCAAGGTAATCCCTCACCATCACCTCCACCGAGTCCTCCTCCAAGACACGCCTGGCCTCCCTGCCACTGCATCTTTCATTGCCTATATAATGAGAAGGCTTTGTTTTATCTCACTAAAGTTTGGCAGGCTGGGTCTCTTGGGTGAAAGGTATAGACTCTGCTAATTTCATCCAAATGTGTAGGATACAAAAGAGTTAACAGGTGGAAATTGTATGTCCCATTGAAACCCATATAAATGTGACCGAAGTACAATAATATCCCTGAACATATGAAATAATGTTTAAGAATTTGAACAGAGATTTTAATGAAGGAAACAAACTAAATTCAAATAAAGATTTCTGTGCACATCAGCTGAGAATTCCTAAAGAGCATTTTGCAAACCTTCAGAATCCCCACCCCAAAGGGGGATCATCATTCATGCACTTCCTCGCTCCTGTACAGATAAGATGTCATCCTGATATTTTATTCAGTGCTTGTGCAGGCCCCCAATGGTGCAAGTCCTCTGGGGCTGTTTGATGTCAGGGAGATGTCATGATTTATGCCCCTCTTCCCCTCACACCATTGTTCTGATCTAAATGGGGCCTTTGCTGTGCTTGAGAACTGACTTCCCATGGGGAACTTTCAGATGATGTCTTGACTGCAAATCCCCATGGTCATCACATATTAAAAGTCACATCTAGTTCAGCTTGTCCAGCCTCCGCTGTATGAGTCACTTGTCCATGACAAGGGAATCACAAAACTTTCCTCACCTACACATCTGTCAGATTCTACTCTATATGCACAATGATTTCTTTTATTGCTGAATGTTTCTTTCTTTCACTGAATCTGACAAGGATATATGTTGCTGAAGATTGCTCTGGTTGTTACTTTCGTTTTCTTTGTAGTTGCTATCACCCATATGGTTTATTGCCTCCTCTTGTGTCAATTGCCTGTCTGCTTAATGTTACTTCTTTAGGCGGGAGGATGGGTTCCTGCATACCAACACAACATATAAACAAAAGCTATCTTGTTCCTGTTCCCTCCCTCTTTCGCTCCAGGCTCCCAGGACACTATCTGACTGCTTATAGCCTTGAAGGTTATTTTATTGTCATGGTTTGAATGTTTTGCCTAGGACTTAGCACATCTGGGTCACACAGGCCAAAAGGGGAATGTTTATGCCTTTCTCACCTACGGTGGGAACAAATGGGCTCTCTGTTTTCCCGCATTTTAGTTGTATGCTGATTGGTAGGAAATGTTTAAGCATTCATGCTTGTAGGTATATTAACCCCAAGCCTTCTTTGTTTGGCATCTCTAACAAACATCGAGACCTGTTCCAGTATTTGAATAAAGGACTATGTTTTAACCAACAAAAGCCTGATCATTTGCTGATAGCACAGAAGCCTCACAACATCTCCAGCACACCAGATCTAACATATTACATGCGAGGGCCTGTAATCTTTTCTGTGTAGGGATTATCAAACCGAGGGATTATCATTTTACAGCACAGATTTATTGTTGCATAAATAATGTTGAAAATATGTATTTTATAGGAAAGGTTTGGTGCAGACAGCCATTGAGAGTAGTATAACAATTAATTATTGTTGGTCTGATTTGCACAATGGAAAACTAAAACTAAAACAAAGCTTAAACAGCAGATGATATTTGAAATCATTCTAACTCGTATTAAATTTAGGGCTGCCAAGTCCCCCGGTAGCTGAAGCTACCCCTGAAAATTCCCAGAGGGGACTGAGCCCCCCCCCCCAGAACCAGTCTGGCAAACTTTGCCACCACCACCCCATTTTGAAAGCGAAGGGATTTTTCCCTCTGCTTTCTGAATCTTTGGCAATTGGGATGGCTTCAGGGCTTGCTTCCTGTAAGCTAAGCCCCACCCCAAGCTCCCAGAACCCCTTATTAGGGTGGGGAGTTGAAGGCTGCAGCACATGGTTCCCGGTGTTTTCCCACGCAAACAGATAAGGAGCCCATCGGGGGTTGGGGGGGAGGCTGGCATCCAGCGTGGATGGCCGTCCTCGGAGGTGCTGGGCACTGTGGGGCCATTTGTGTGGCCTCGTAGCACCCTTTTGCACATCGGGGGTTGGGGGGGGTGGAGGAGGCCGGCATCCAGCGTGGATGGCTGGCCTTGGAGGTGCTGGGTGCTGTGGGGCCGTTTGTGCGGCCTCATAGCACCCTTTTGCACATCGGGGCTTGGGGGGCTTGGGGGGTGGAGGAGGCTGGCATCCAGCGTGGATGGCCGGCCTCAGAGGTGCTGGGCGCTGTGGGGCCATTTGTGCGGCCTCGTAGCACCCTTTTGCACATTGGGGCTTGGGAGTCTTGGAAAGTGGAGGAGGCCGGCATCCAGGGTGGATGGCCGGCCTCAGAGGTGCTGGGCGCTGTGGGGCCATTTGTACAGCCTCATAGCACCCTTTTGCACATCGGGGGTTGGGGGGGTTGGGGTGGTGGTGGAGGAGGCTGGCATCCAGCGTGGATGGCTGGCCTTGGAGGTGCTGGGTGCTGTGGGGCCATTTGTGCGGCCTCATAGCACCCTTTTGCACATCGGGGCTTGGGGGGCTTGGGGGGTAGAGGAGGCCGGCATCCAGCGTGGATGGCCGGCCTCAGAGGTGCTGGGCGCTGTGGGGCCATTTGTACAGCCTCGTAGCACCCTTTTGCACATTGGGGGTTGGGGGGGTTGGGGTGGTGGTGGAGGAGGCCGGCATCCAGCGTGGATGGCTGGCCTTGGAGGTGCTGGGTGCTGTGGGGCCATTTGTGCGGCCTCATAGCACCCTTTTGCACATCGGGGCTTGGGGGGCTTGGGGGGTAGAGGAGGCCGGCATCCAGCATGGATGGCCTGCCTTGGAGGTGCTGGGCGCTGCAGGGCCATTTGTGTGGCCTTTCAGCACCCTTTTGCACATCGGGCGTTTTTAGCCAAGTACATGGCTGCTGTGCTCCGGGGGTTGCACATGTGCTTGGGCCAGCAGAAGGCTCCAAGCCCTCCGTTGTCTCCCCTGTCCCCACGGGCAGTCACTCAGGCTGGGGTAATTTTGCGGAGAGGGACCGGGCAAGTGAGGGAGCTAGAGGGCGGCTGGAGTGGAGAGTTGTGGTGGCCGTCCTGGGTAGCCACGAGCGCTTGCTGCAGGTAAGAGCGGTGGCTCATGTCTGGCATAACTTGCCCTGCCTCCTCTCTTTGACAAACTTTGCTCCACTGGGAGGAGGTGGCCAGGGAGGGAGAGCCAAGCTGGGATGTGTGTGTGTGTTTGGGATCATGTTGTGTTCTCGGGATGGGTAGGGAGAAAATTCCGGGAGGGAGCCCGAGAAAAATTGTGTTTGCTTGTCAGCGTGTTGCTGTCCTTCCTCTTTGAGTTGTGTTTTTGTTCCTGCCGCTTGCCTTTGCAAAACTGCGTTTGGATGCAGACAGGATCACCCCCCCCCCCCCGCACCCTCTCCCGGGGATGAAACCTTTCTCTCTTGCCCTATTGGGCTGCAGAAGTTGCTTTGTGATCACAGGGTGGGAGGGAGTTTCATCCCCCCACCCCCAATGCTCCCTCTAAGCTGTGGAGCCTTTGAGCAAAAATTCTGCTTTGGGAGCTAGTAGCATAAGAACATAAGAGAAGCCAATGTTGGATCAGGCCAGTGACCCATCCAGTCCAACACTCTGTCACACAGTGGCCAAAAATACCAGGTGCCCTCAGAAAGTCCAGCAGTGGGAGCAGGAAGCCCTCACACTGTTGCCCCCCCCAGCACCAAGAATACAGAGCATCACTTGCCCCAGACTGAGAGTTCCTATCTATACTTTGTGGCTAATAGCCACTGATGGACCTCTGCTCCATATGTTTATCTAATTCCCTCTTGAAGCCGTCCATGCTTGTAGCCGCCACCACCTCCTGTGGCAGTGAATTCCATGTGTTAATCACTCTTTGGGTGAAGAAGTACTTCGTTTTATCTGTTCTAACCCGACTGCCCAGCAATTTCATGGAGTGCCCACGAGTTCTTGTCTTGTGAGAAAGGGAGAAAAGGACTTCTTTCTCTACCTGCTCTATCCCATGCATAATCTTATAAACCTCGATCATGTCACCCCTCAGCTGTCGTTTCTCCAAGCTAAAGAGCCCCAAGCGCTTCAACCTTTCTTCATAGGGAAAGTGTTCCAACCCTTTTATCATTCTAGTGGCCCGTTTCGGCACTCTTTCCAATGCTATAATATCTTTTTTGAGGTGTGATGACCAGAACTGTACACAGTACTCCAAATGAGGTCGCACCATCGATTTATACAGGGGCATTATGATACTGGCTGATTTGTTTTCAGTTCCCTTCCTCATAACCCCCAGCATAGCGTTGGCCTTTTTCATTGCAGTCACACACTGTCTTGACATTTTCATTGAATTATCTACTATGTCTCCAAGATCTTTCTCTTGGTCAGTCTCTGCCAGTTTGGACCCCATCAACGAGTAGTTATAGTTAGGATTTTTGGCTCCAATGTGCATCACTTTGCACTTGACCACATTAAACCCCATTTGCCATGTTGATGCCCAATCACTCATCCTTGACAGATCCCTTTGGAAGAAAATTGCCCATTTATACTCACTCTGTTTCCTTTTAATTTGCCAGTTTTTGATCCACAAAAGGACTTGTCCTTTTATCCCATGACTATTGAGCTTACTTAGGTGCCTTTGATGAGGAACTTTATCAAAAAGCTTTCTGGAAGTCAAGGTAAACAACATCTATTGGGTCCCCCTTGTCCACATGTTTGTTTACTCCCTCAAAGACAACTAACAGGTTAGTGAGACAAGATCTTCCCTTACAGAACCCATGCTGAGTCTTCCTCAATAGATTTTGTTCATCAATGTGCCAACTATTTTTTTCCTTAATAACAGTTTTCACCAACTTACCCGGTATCAACGTCAGACTGACTGGCCTGTAATTTCCTGGCTCTCCTCTGGAACCCTTTTTAAAGATAGGAGTGACATTTGCTACCTTCCAGTCCTCAGGAATGGAGGCAGATTTTAATGAAAGATTACATATTTTTGTCAGGAGATCCACAAGTTCACATTTGAGTTCTTTCAGAACTCTCGGATGTATGCCATCCGGGCCTTGTGATTTATTTGTTTTTAAATTGTCTATCAGTCGTAGGACCTCCTCTCTTGTCACTTCAGTCTGACTCAGGTCTTTCAACACCCCTCCCGAAATCTGTGGTTCTGGAGTGGGCAAGCACTTCTCATCTTTCACAGTGAAGACAGAGGCAAAAAATGCATTTAGTTTCTCAGCCATTTCCCTATCATCCTTCACTACACCTTTTACCCCTTGGTCATCCAAGGGCCCCACTGCTTCCCTGGCTGGTTTCCTACTTCTAATGTATTTGAAGAAAGTTTTATTGTTGGTCTTTATGTTTTTTGCGATATGCTCCTCATATTCCCTTTTTGCCTGCCTGATCACAGACTTGCATTTTATTTGCCACAGCCTGTGTTCCCTTTTATCAGCCTCACTGAGACTAGCTTTCCACCACTTAAAGGAATCCTTCTTACCTTTTACAGGTTCCGTTACTTTGTTGTTAACCATGCAGGCTTTGTTCTATACCTATTTGTGCTTTTCCTAACCCGCGGTATATATTTTCTCTGAGCCTCTAGGATTGTAATTTTAAATAGTCTCCAAGCTTCCCCAATGGTTTTGACCCTTTCTATTTTTCCTTTCAGTTTTCTCCTCACATGTCCCCTCATATCAGAGAAGTTACCCCTTTTAAAGTTAAAAGTGGTTGTGTCAGTCTTTTTGGACAACTCCCTATTTATACAAATGTTGAACTCAATAACATTATGGTCACTGTTCCCAAGCGGTGCACTCACTTTAACATCTCTCACCAGGTCTTGGGTGTTACTTAGGACCAAATCCAGGATCGTCTCTCCCCTGGTCGGTTCTGTAACCATCTGCTCCATAGCACAGTCATTGAGAGTGCCTAGAAACTCAATTTCTTTTTCCCAACTTGAACACATGTTGACCCAATCAGTGTGTGGGTAGTTAAAGTCACCTATTACAACACAGTTATTTCGTCTAGCCGCTATCTTGAATTCACTCATCATTTTATAATCCTCCTCTATCTTTTGATTTGGTGAGCGATAACAAACTCCCAATGTTAAGCATCCTTTTGGGCTCACTAATTCAACCCACAACAATTCCAGAAGTGAATCCAATTCTCCTACCTTCTCAGTCTTACTGGACTGTATATCCTCGCTGACATAAAGAGCCGCCCCACCTCCAACTTTCTCCTCCCTATCCTTCCGATATAATTTATAACCAGGAATCACCGTGTCCCACTGATTTTCCTCATCCCACCAAGTTTCTGAAATACCCACAATGTCTATGTTTTTCCCCAACACCAAGCATTCCAACTCCCCAATTTTACCTCGGACACTTCTAACATTAGTATATAAACATCTATAGTTTCCCATAAATGTTAAGCCCACAACCTTCCTCTTGCTGCCTCGAGACCTTGCCAGGCAGTCCCTATCATTTGCCACAGTCTCAGAGAACAATTCTAATCCTTCTCCTTGTAGGAAAGTAACAACTACCCCTTCATCTCTTTGAGATGAACCATCCCGAACCAGAGATTTTTCATCTCCTGTCAGCTTTCCCCCAATATTCAGTTTAAAAACTGCTCTGCCGCCTTTTTGATTTTAAGCGCCAGCAGCCTGGTTCCTTCCTGGGACAAGTGGAGACCATCTCTCTTGTACAGCTCCCTCTTGTTCCAAAAAGCATTCCAGTGCCTAACAAACTTGAATCCTTCTCCCCTACACCTCATCCACACATTGAGACTCCTGATCTGTGCCTGTCTCTCCAGCCCTGTGCGTGGAACAGGCAGCACTTCCGAGAAGGCTACCTTGGAGGTCTTGGCCTTGAGTCTCCTGCCTAGGAGCCTAAATTTTTCCTCCAGGACCTCACAACTACATTTCCTCACATTGTTGGTGCAAAAGTTGTGAGCATGAAAGTTGTGAGTGAGCAATTTGGCTGCTGCATGAATTAGTTTGCTCTGGAGCCCTCCTTCCTGAGTGAAGGCAACAGTGTGTGAGCTGGAGGCTAGATATTGTCAGGGGGCCCTGACAAAACCCTCATTGTCTGCTTTGATGTAATGAAATGTTGCATGTCTCCCTTTCTGTCTGCTTCCCTGGCCCTCCCTTGTCACCTTGAAATGTATTGCTTTTAGATGTCCTGGACAATGTAACCATTTAAGTCAGGAGAGTGGCGACCCCATATCATTTCACGTCACTGACAAACAAATGGCTTTTCCTCCCTTGCATTCCCTCCTCCCTTTTCCTGGGACAGTGAATGTCTTATCTTGTTGTGAGAACCTTGAAGGTCTGTTATTGCCACCCAAAGCCGTTTGTTATGCATGGGTTTCACACATCTGGCTCAGCTAGTTCAAGAAGGGAATTTTTATAACTTTAGCACCTCATCTTCTTGTGGGAATCCAAACGGCTCGATCCTTTCTCCCACGTTTTCTATTCTGAATGTGATTGGTTTCAAGGGGGGGGGGTTCAAATGAAAGGGAGGGTATATTAACCCTGACTGTCTTCTACCTGGTATCTCTAACAAACACCCGAGAACCTGTCAAGCAGTATTAAGACTAATAAAGAACTCTGTTTTCATCAACAAAGGTCTGATCTTTTACTGTTAAGTACAGAAGCCTCACAGATGGTTAGAGATCTGTGTTTGGGACTTTATCGTACCTGACCATGTCAGATGACGATACTATTCCCATAACTCAAGATGAACCAGTGGTGCCGACAGACAGTGGACCCACCGGGCCAGCGGAGAATACCAGTGACTACGGCGCAGGGTGCTCACTATATCCCATGCCCAACACAGCAGCCACCCTTCACCCTGTGGTACTCATGGTCCATGTTTGGATGCAGCACTATCGACTCGTGGGTGCACAATCAGAAAGGGTCCCATGTGTGGGTCGGCGGGGACCGTAAAGAACTGGGGTGCCCAAGCTTTTGGGAAGACGACTGCGAGTGCTTGGGAGGCGACTGGTGGTTCCCGATGCTGGACGAGGAGCGAGGTGCTCCCTATGGGCCCGATCCGGGGAGCGAGGATCTGGGTCGCAGCCTAGACCGGCAGATGGGAGAGATGCAGATCCAGATCACCATGGAGCTGAGAGAGGTGATGATGGACATGCAGCAACAACTGTGAGGTGCCATTGCTGCGGTTCAAGTCCTGGGGCAGCCACCAGCCGGGGGAGCGGGCGGAGGAGTTCCGGCAGGCGGGGCACCCCCTCAACAGGTCCCGCTGGCAGGGCCTCCAGCTGGGGGCCCTCAGCAGCCAGTCCCTGCTCCTCCCCCCGGGCTGGCTGATCGGCTGGTCCGCCAAGCCCCCAACGACCCGCTGAACGCGACTTTCAATGGAGACCCCGAAAAGCTCTGTTTCTTCATCATCGAGATCGAGAGGTTTTTAGAGGCGTGGGGCCATCTCTACCCCACTGAGAGGGACCGAGTGGGATACATCGGCTCCAAGCTGCGGGACACTGCCAGCGATTGGTATGTAAGCCTGCATAACTCCCCTGGGCCTGAGTTATGTACTGTCAATAATTTCATGTGGGCCCTCAGGCAGCACTATGAGGATCCCCTGGGGGAGGAGAAGGTGAGGAACCAACTGCAGAAGCTGGTGCAGGGGAGGGCCTCTGTGAGGGAATACACTGACCGGTTCTGGCGGATAGCGGCCAAGGTGCAAGGCTGGTCCCAAGACCTCTTCATCAAAAAGTATAGAGAGGGCCTTCACCCCGAAATTTACAAGACCATCCTGAGAGGTGGGAGACCGGGATCCCTTGCCACATGGATGAGAGCAGCGGCTGATGTGGAGGAAAGATTCACCCTGATCAAGCTGGGAACCTCCGCAGCCACCCAACCTAAAGCCCCTCAGAAGATGAAAGGGAAACCAAGCATCCAGGAGCTACGAGACAGCCGCTTCAAGCAAGGGCTCTGTATGAGGTGCGGGGAGAGTGGCCACTTCATTTCCACCTGCCCTCGCAGCAGCGGGAAAAGCCCCAAGACCTCTACCCCGGTGGGTGGAGGTACCCCGAGCTGTGGCAAAACTCCATTCAAACCCCGGGCATTACAGCTGGAAGGGGCAATGAGCGAACAAGGGGAGCTGGAGCTGATTGAAGCACAGCCGTCGGGAAACTTCAGCGACCTGCAGTAGATGGCGCAGAGCTGCAGGTCCCCTCACCCGATGCGCCATCTCCTGTGAGCATCCCCGGCCCCTTACTTTACATGGTAGTGACTGTAATAGCCCCAGGCACCGGAACCCACGTACGGGTGCAGGCCGGGGTGTGTTAGAGACTTGATAAGCCCCTTGGTGGTAGATGGGCTGGCCCCTAAAGTCACCCCTTTGGTGGAGCCACTCACATTCACGCAAATGGACGGTTCCGAGATGAAAGAAGAGTGTGTGGCAGAGACTGAACTGTTGATTTTGGGGACAGGGGAGCACTGGGAAAAGAGGGCTTTTGTCATCACCCCAAACACCCAATTCCCCATGGTGCTGGGAAGCCCATGGCTAAGCTCCCACAACCCCTATGTGAAATGGAGTGAGGGGAAGATCTCATGGGTGGACGAAAAGTGTAACCACCATAAGTGGGACCCTGAGTGGGGATCGGGGGCCCCCGTTCCCCTACGGGCAGCAGCCCTCACCCTAGCGCCCTCCCAGATCCCCAAGGAGTACTGAGACCTGGCTGAGGCGTTTAGTGAGACAGAAGTGGATGAGCTCCCCCCTCACCGCTTGTCTGATTGTGCGATTGAATTACTGCCCAGGGAAAAACTCTCAAAAGGAAAATTATACTCCATGAGTCCCACGGAGTGGGAGGAACTACGGAAGTTCCTAGACAAGAACTTAGAACGCGGTTTCATCTGCCCAGCCAAGTCCCCCTTTGCAGCCCCAGTGTTATTTCGGAAAAAGAAAGATGGGGGGCTGAGACTTTGCACGGACTATCGTGGGCTAAACGCAGTGTCGGCTTCCAATGCATACCCCCTCCCGCTCATCAAAGACTTGTTGGCGGAAGCCACTAAAGGGAAATTTTTTTACTAAACTGGACTTATGGGACGCGTACTTTCGAGTGCGCATAAGGGAGGGGGACGAGTATAAGACTGTTTTTAATACACCCTTGGGTCAGTTCGAATACCTGGTGATGCCATTCGGCTTAAGTGGCGCGCCGGGAGTTTTTATGAGTCTGATAAACGAAGTGTTACACAAGCATTTGTTTAAAGGGGTGTTATGTTACTTAGATGATATCTTGATTTATTCCGCTGATAAGGGGTCACATGTCAAACTAGTAAGGGAGGTGCTGAACACACTGTTAAAAAATCAGTTGTATGCAAAACTGTCTAAATGCGAGTTCAGTCGTGCAGAAGTAGACTTTCTGGGGTATAGAATTTCCCAGAGGGGCTTGGAGATGGATCCCACCAAGATAGAGGCAGTCGTCCAGTGGGAAGCCCCTAGAACTCATAAACAGTTGCAAAGCCTCTTGGGATTTTGTAATTTCTACTGCACATTCCTCAAAGACTTTGCTACGGTCACCCTACCCCTCATCGAACTACTGAAAACCAAAGGGAAGGGGCCGGAAGCGGGGAAGCCAGGGGAAAAAATAGTATGGACCGAGGCATGCCAGGTAGCATTTGAAACCTTGAAAAAGCTATTCACCTTGGAGCCCATTCTAGCCCACCCTGATGAGACTAAAGAATTCATAATCCATGTAGACGCCTCCGATGTGGCCATGGGGGGGCCGATACTCCAAAAGGGGCCCGACAATAAACTACACCCCCTGGCATACATTTCCAAAAAGTTCAATGAGACGGAAAGGAACTGGTAAGTGTGGGACAAGGAAGCCGCTGCCATCGGTTTAGCTTTAACCACCTGGAGGCACTGGCTAGAAGGGGCGCAAACCCCGTTCGAAATCTGGACCGATCACAAAAACTTGGAGGCATTGCGAACGCAGCCATCCCTTAACGCCAAACAGCTCAGGTGGGCTGATTTCTTCTCCAAGTTTAACTTTGTGCTAAAGCACTTCCCCGGGAAGGTGAATTCCTTAGCAGATGCTCTGTCCAGATTACCCCAGCACGAGTCCCAGAGGGAAGAAGTGTTTGACTCAATGTTTTCACCACCACAACAAGGAGGGGCCGTCACTACTAGGAGTCAAAGTAAAAGCACACCCGTTCAGTCCTGGAGTGATAAATGTGCTGGGGAATATTCAAAAGAGGAAGCCGAGGAGTTGGCAGGGATAGAAGAGTGTTCTTTACACACAGACAAATGCTGGTATCATGGGACGAAACTAATCATGCTTCAGCCACTCCGTAGAGATGTGCTGATAACCTGCCACTCTTCCAAACTGGCAGGTCATTTCGGATTCCTAAAGACTCTTAATTTGGTACAGCGTCAATTTTGGTGGCCGCGCATGCGCAAAGATGTCTCAGATTTTGTGACAGCTTGTCAAGTGTTTTAATGTGCAAACGGAGGGGGGGGGGAAGACTCCTGGACTGTTACACCCCTTGCCTACCCCCTCCAGGCCTTGGGAGGCCATGTCTATGGACTTTATCACTAACCTACCTCCTTCTAAAGGAAAAACGGTCATTTGGGTGGTGGTGGACATGTTCTCCAAACAGGCTCATTTTGTCCCCTTTAAGCAACTCCCCACAGCTAAAGGCCTGGCTAAGACATTTTTTAATCACGTGATTAAATTACATGCTTTTCCCAAGCATGTGGTATCCGACCGGGGGAGCCAGTTCGTTGCCAACTTCTGGCGGGAGCTTTTTTTTTTTTTTGTAAATAAATTTTTATTATTTTCAAACATTTTAACATATTTTCCTCATACAAACCTTTTTTCCATATTATATCCATTATTTGTTCTATTGTATAATCTTATTATAATTTTATATTGGTGGTTTCCCACCACATCTGAAGCATATCACATTTTCAACTTTAACCAATCTTTAAATACATATATATGTTTTACATTTCTGGTAACGACTTAAACCTCTTTTAAAATAGTTATACATTATATAAATTCTTACTTTCTTATACAATTCTATAAATATCTTCTTTATCCAATTATCATTTATACATTCATATATTTCTATCTCCATTTACTATTATATCCATGTATAGATGTAATTTTTCATATCCCAATATTGTTCAACATATTCTTTCAAATCTTTCCAATCTTCCAAGAAAGTCTCTGAGTACATATTATTCAATTTTCTCGTCCATTTATCCATTTCCGCCATATACAACAATTTTTTCAACCACTCCCACACCTCAAGTATTTTTTCATTTTTCCAATTTTGCGCGTACGCCATTCTTGCCATTGTTATCATATACCATACTAACGTCCTTTTTTTTTACATTTATCTCTTCTAGTTTAAGTCCAAACAATAACATTTCAGGCAATTTCTTAAATGTACATTTCAAAATTTTTTCCATTTCTGTATGTATCATAGACCAATAGGTCTTTGCTTTATCACAAGTCCACCACATATGGTAAAAAGAACCTTCTTTTTTTTTACATTTCCAACATTTGTTTGACATATTTTGATTAATATTTGCAATTTTTTTTGGTGTCATATACCATCTGTACATCATTTTAAAACAATTTTCTTTTAAGTTATAACATGTAGAAATACTCATAGCATTTTTCCATAAAAATTCCCAAGATGACATTTCAATATCTTTGTTAAAATTTATTGCCCATTTTACCATTTGTTCCTTCACCATTTCATCTGCATTAAACCATTTTAGCAAGATTTTATACATTTTAGAAATAATTTTTTTCCCATCCTCCTCCCAAATTTGTTCAATTTCGTTATTTTTTTCTCTAAAACCAGATTTTTTATCACTTTTATAGATATCATACAATTGTCTGTATCGCAGCCAGCCATAGTCAAAGTCTATCAGATGCTGTTCCTTCAGTACAAAGTCTTTACCTTGTTTTGTTAATAAGTCTCTGTATTTCAACCAATCCTGTCCTTTGTAGTATGATGATGGATTTAACACTTCTGCTGGTACTATCCACATAGGTATTTCTTCTGGGGAAAAGTTCTTATATCTTGTCCATGTATCCATTAATGTCCTTCTCAAGTAATGATGTTTAAGCATATTGTCCATTTTTGTTTTGCCATAATACAGATAAGCGTGCCAACCAAATCTACAATCATGACCTTCTAGGGCCAATAGTTTTCTATCTTGCAACATAGCCCATGTCCCTATCCAGGTCAGACATACTGCATCATGATATAACCTTAAATTTGGTAATTGAAAACCACCTCTTTCTTTGGCATCACACATTATTTTCATCTTAATCCTTGGTTTTTTCCCTCCCCACACAAACTTAGACAATTCTTTCTGCCAGCATTTAAATGCTTTTACATCTTTCACAATTGGAATAGTCTGAAACAAAAACATTAATCGTGGTAACACATTCATCTTAACCGTAGCAATCCTACCCAACAATGACAAATTTAATACATTCCACTTTTTGGTGTCTTGCATAATTTGCTGCCATAATTTTTCATAATTATTTTTATAAAGATCAATATTTTTCATTGTTAACTCCACACCTAAATATTTTGTCTTTTTCACCACTTCGCATTTTATAAGTTCTTGTAATTCAATCTGCTTTCTATTTGACATATGTTTGCACATCACTTTAGATTTATTCTTATTTATGTAAAAACCGGCCAAGTCACCGAACTCTTTTACTTTCTGTAACAGATATGGTAATGTAGTCATAGGGTCTTCTAGTATAAACATCACGTCATCTGCAAAGGCTCTATATTTAAAAGAAAAACCCTTTACTGTTAAGCCTTTGATTTCTTTGTCTTCTTTCAGATTTAACAATAAAACTTCCAAAATCCAAATAAATAACAGTGGTGAGAGTGGGCATCCTTGTCTTGTTCCTTTTTCAATCTTGAAGTACTCTGTCTTTTCCGTATTAATTATAAGAGATGATTTCTGTTCTTTATATATTGATTTAATGAGGTTTAACATATAGTCTCCAATCTCAAGTTGTTCCAAGACCTCAAACATAAAATCCCAATTTAAATTGTCAAACGCTTTTTCGGCATCTAAGGAAAAAAAAACCCACTTCCCTTTCTGGATGCTTGTCATAATACTCTATCGCATCTATCACCACTCTTAGGTTGTCTCTTATTTGACGATTAGGTAAAAACCCTGCTTGCTCTGTTTGTATAGTCTCTTTAAGATGTTCTTTTAATCTTTCTGCTATAATCTTTGCAAAAATCTTGTAATCATTATTTAACAAAGAAATTGGTCTGTAATTTTTAACGTTGGTTAAGTCTTGACCTTCTTTCGGGATGAGTGAAATAGTAGCTTCTTTACAAGTTTCTGGGACCTCACCTGTGGTTCCTATATCGTTCATTAATAGTAGTAACACTGGTGAGATCGACTCCTGTAATGATTTGTAAAACTTCGCTGTAAAACCATCTGGTCCCAGTGCTTTCCCTATTTTTGTATCACTTATTGCATTTTTCATTTCTTGTAGTGATATAGGATTATTAAATAATTCTTTAATTTTCGCCGTTGGTTTTGGCAGTTTTAATGTTTGTAGATATTCTTTAATCCCTCTTCTGTCTTCTTTTCCCTTTTGAAAAAGTTTTGCATAATATTTAAAAAATTCTCTCTTTATTCCTTTATTGTCTATTATTTCAATATCGTCTCGTATCACTTTTGTAATAAATTTATTTTCATGTGTTTTCTTTAATTGCCATGCCAAATACTTTCCAGGTTTATTTGCGCCTTCAAATGATTTTTGTTGAAGTTTTTTCAAGTTCCAAAAGGTCTCTTGGTTCAAGATGGCTTTTATTTGGTCTTGTAACATCCAAATCTCTTTCTGTAATTTCTTTTTCCCTGGTCTTTTCTTCAGTTCCTTTTCTTTTATTTTAATGGCTTGTACGATATTATCATATTGTTCTCTTTTCTTTTTGTTTTCTTTTGAATTTAATGATATCAATAATCCTCTCATCACTGCCTTGTATGCATCCCATACAATTTGGAGTTTTGTTTCTTTTCCAATATTCGCTTTGAAATATAAGTCTGTCTCTTCTTGTAGTTTTTTTACTATGTCTTGGTTGTCTAGTAAGTCCTCATTTAGTCTCCATCTCCCTTGTCTTCTTCCATGCCCGGAAGTCCATATACAAGGATTATGATCTGAAATTATTTTAGGTAGAATTTCTATTTTTTTTTGTCTTCAACGTTAAATTAGTTGTCATTCAAATCATGTCAATTCTTGAATGTGAATCATGTCTGTTGGAGTAAAATGTAAAGTCTTTTCCTTGAGGATTAGCCTTCCTCCAAACATCTTCCAGCTTCTCTTGTTTTATCAGTTTAAAAAAGGTTTTTGGAAGTTTCCCCAATGTTTCATCTTTACTCTTAGAACGCCTATCTATCTTATTATTCACAGTTCCATTAAAGTCCCCCAACATCATAATTTGGTCGTAGTTTACATTATCAAATTCCGCTTGTAGTTCTTTAAAAAAAATTCTTTGGCTCCATTGGGGGCATAAATATTTACAATTAAAGTTTTCATTCCTTGTACAGAAATTTCAATAACTAAGTATCTTCCTTCTTTAAAAATTTCTTTGGGTTCCAGTTCTCTTTTAACATATGTTACAACACCATTTTTTTTGTTGCCTGCCAGTGAAAATTCTTCCCCTAATTTCTTCCTGATTACATATTTATGGTCTTGTTTTTTGAGGTGTGCCTCTTGTATACAAATCACGTTACATTTTTGTTTTTCTAGCCAATGTCCTACCATTCTACTTTTTTGGGGTGAATTAAGTCCATTAACATTCCATGAAAGTACTTTGTAATCCATCATGTTGCAGCTTTAAATATCTCCAAACTCCTCCTTATTTTCTCCAAAAAATGTATACATCTCTCCTGAGTTTTTAATCACCACTCTGTTACTGCCATAGTAAAAACTCAGACCTTGTGGAATTTCCCAACGGAATCTGATTTTTTTCTCTTTTAATTTGTCAGTCAGGCGCTTGAATTTTTTTCCTGTCTTGGAGTATTGCTCTAGGCAGCTCTTTCATTACAATTATTTTCTTTCCAGCCATTTCAAAGGTATCTGTGAAACACTTCTTATAAATTTGTTCTTTTGTCCTCTTCATGGTAAATTGGACTACTACATCTCTTGGTATATTTTTATCTTTTGTGTATGCTGAATTGACTCTGTAAACAAGATCCATATGTTCTTTAACGATTTCCTCCTCTTCTTGTAAAAATTCTGCTAATGCCTCTTGCATTTTTGTAAAAATGTCTTCACTTAAGCTTTCTTCAATCCCTCTGAATCTCAGATAGGTTTGCATGTCTCTGTAATACATCATCTTTTCCATTCTGTCATTGTCTTTTGTTGCTTTTTGTGCATTTTCTTCCAGCTCTTTTACTTTAATCTCTATATCTTGTGTTCTAATAGTTAAACTTTGCAGTTCAGTTTTTATCTCAGTAAAGTTTTTATCTACTTGTGCAGCCATGCCATTTATTTTAGTATTTACTTCTCCAAATTCACTTATCATTTTGGCATTCACCTCCCCTATTGCATCTAACATTTTTTCCCATTGTTTCCATAACAGCTAATAATTCTTTCTCTTTTTTTGCTGCCATTGTAGGGGAGGACCATGTAGCAGCTCTTGATCTCAGTCCTCGGTCTGTCTTGCCACTTTAAAAAAGATCAATTTTATCTTGTTCTCCAAATTACACACCAGTTATCAGGTTCAAAAGAGCTGGTCTTGCCAAGTCCGACAACACTAATTTCAGCCTTCTACGTTGTATAGTTTTCGAGATATTAATCTTTAAAAAAATTATAAATCCAAAATGGTGGGCGCGAGTTTTCTATGGTTGCAATTTACCTTTGCTTCTGGCTTGCTGTAGTCTCCTTCTGTTCCTTCTCTTGTTTTCTAGCTTGTCTGCTCTCTGAATGTCAGTGTAGTCCGTTGTAGTTCTTACAGTCCTTTGCTTCTGGCTTGCCGTAGTCTCTTCACTTCCTGTTGTAGTCCAATGTAGTCTTGTAGTTCTTAGGCTTCAATATCCCTGCTCTGTCCCTTCCTCTTTTCTCTTCTCTTCTGCTCCTACAGTCGTCACTTCCTGCTGTAATCCTCACAGCTTTGTCTCGCGATACTTGGGCTCCCTCCACCCAACTCTTCTTAACCACAGGAATGTTAAACAACTTGTTTTTTAAGCGTTTTAAGTCCAAATTCAGCTTTTTAACATTGCGAAACTGCACTCAGCCAATTCTCCGTGCTTTACTGCATCACCAGCTTTACTTCTCACTTTTCAAAATGCAGCAATGGTAAGGCAAAAGTTTTTTTTTTGTTACCTTTTGTTGTTACTTCGCTTCAGATGTGGTCTCAGCCTTTAAACTTTTTCTTCTTAGTTAAGAAACCAGGGGGATGGAGATTTTATGCTGAATAAATCAGCTCGGCTCGGCTCCTTAGTGATGCCTGCAGAAATCTTCTTCGGGCGAGGTGCTCAAGGTGTTGTAAAAGTCTCCTCCAAGACTTCTCCTTCACCGAGCTCTCTCAAACCTGGATTATATTGCTTGCTAGTCCTCCCACTACCCCTGTGAGGTTGCGTCGGGTGATATCTCCACCCGAGCTGTCAATAAGAGCCGCCGTCCACTTTGCAGACTTGCAAAGCGTGTCAGACCTCCATTTCCTCCAGCTGGAAACCCCCCTGTGGGAGCTTTTGAAAGTGATGGACATTGAGCCTGCAATGAGTTCAGGTTACCATCCAGAGACCGGTGGACAATCCGAACGAATTAATCAAATCCTGGAACAATTCCTGAGATGTTACACTAACTACCACCAAGACAATTGGGTAGAGTTGCTACCATTTGCTAAGTACAGTTATAACAATGCAGTGCATTCATCTATGGGAGTGTCTCCCTTCATGGCTGTGGGAGGCTTTGAGGGGAAACCCTTACCCACTGTGGATAGCTCAAGTGAAAACTCCCCCTCTGACTTTACACAATGGTGGGCTAAGTTGCAGGACTCTTGGCCACTAATTGCGAAAACCTTGGATAAAGCAAAAGCTGACTACAAAAAGTATGCTGATAGAGGCCGGGCAGAAGGTTGGGACCTCCAGCCAGGAGACTCAGTTTATCTTTCTACAAAAAACATTCATGGACTCCAACCCAGCAGGAAATTGGGCTGGAAATATGTTGGTCCCTATAAAGTGTTAAGGAAAATATCCGATGTGTCCTTTGAGCTTGAACTGCCTAAATCACTGAGCTTTGTGCATCCTGTTTTTCATTTCAGCCTGCTGAAGAAGAATCCTGGGCTGAATGCATGGCACCCAACACATCCGACTCCTCCTCCGCTGATGAAGGAGGGGGACACTCACTTTGAGATTTCTGAAATCCTTGATTCTAAAATGCATAGGGGCCGCTTGCTGTATCTAGTTAAGTGGGTAAATTTTGGCCCTGAACTAAATGAATGGGTCCCTTCTGAGAATGTTCATGCTCCTAAATTAATTAAAGCTTTCCATTAACACTTTCCTGATAAGCCGGGGTAGAATGTATTTTGAAGGAGGCAGAGTGTCGGGGGCCCTGACAAAACCCTCATTGTCTGCTTTGATGTAATGAAATGTTGCATGTCTCCCTTTCTGTCTGCTTCCCTGGCCCTCCCTTGTCACCTTGAAATGTATTGCTTTTAGATGTCCTGGACAATGTAACCATTTAAGTCGGGAGAGTGGCGACCCCATATCATTGCACGTCACTGACTAACAAATGGCTTTTCCTCCCTTGCATTCCCTCCTCCCTTTTCCTGGGACAGTGAATGTCTTATCTTGTTGTGAGAACCTTGAAGGTCTGTTATTGCCACCCAAAGCCATTTGTTATGCATGGGTTTCACACATCTGGGTCAGCTAGTTCAAGAAAGGAATTTTTATAACTTTAGCACCTCATCTTCTTGTGGGAATCCAAACGGCTCGATCCTTTCTCCCGCGTTTTCTATTCTGAATGTGATTGGTTTCAAGGGGGGGGGGGTTCAAATGAACGGGAGGGTATATTAACTCTGACTGTCTTCTACCTGGTATCTCTAACAGACACCCGAGAACCTGCCAAGCAGTATTAAGACTAATAAAGAACTCTGTTTTCATCAACAAAGGTCTGATCTTTTACTGTTAAGTACAGAAGCCTCACAGATATAAGAACTTGTGGGCACTCCATGAAATTGTTGAGCAGTCAGGTTAGAACAGATAAAAGGAAGTATTTCTTCACCCAAAGAGTGATTAACATGTGGAATTCACTGCCACAGGAGGTGGTGGTGGCTACAAGCATGGACAGCTTCAAGAGGGAATTAGATAAACTTATGGAGCAGAGGTCCATCAGTGGCTATTAGCCACAAAGTATAGATAGGAACTCTCAGTCTGGGGCAAGTGATGCTCTGTATTCTTGGTGCTTGGGGGGCCACAGTGGGAGGGCTTTTAGTGTCCTGGCCCCACTGGTGGACCTCCTGAGAGCACCTGGTGTTTTTGGCCACTGTGTGGCAGAGTGTTGGACTGTATGGGCCACTGGCCTGATCCAACATTGGCTTCTCTTATGTTCTTATGGGGGGGGGGGGTTACAATGCTATAGGATCCACCCTTCAAAGTATCAGTTTACTCCAGGGGAACTGATCTCTCACATCTGTAGGTTGTATCTGAAGGAGTGTGTGCAGAAAAAAGCTCATACTAGGGTTGCCAGATCCCTCCTGGCCATTGGCAGCGGATGCCAGATCCAGGCTGGGAAACTCCAGGAGATTTGAGGAAGGAGATGGGGGGGGGCGTACAATGCCATAGGGTCCACCCTTCAAAATAACCCCACCTAATGGAAGCCCAGGCCCTGGCTGCAGCGCCATTTGGTTTTGTGCCATTTTTGTTTTGCACAGCTGTGGGGGGAGGTGGAGAACTCCTTGATAAATTATGTAGGGGGATTTCTTTCAAGTAATTAAGTTTTGATTTCTTGCATTTTGGTTAGTGCCAGGAAACTCAGGGCAACACAGACTGCAAAAAGCTTCATTGATTGCTCCATACTTGAAGTTTGATTTTGTGACTTGACCACTAGAAGAAAGGTAAGTTTGGTGAACAGCCAGGTCCCTGCCAAAAAAGCCCGGGGCTCTCACGGCCAGTTTTGAGCTCAGGTACATCCGAGGGTAACGTGGTTGGCTGCCATTCTGTGCCCTCCTATGGTTTAAAGTGGGCTATGGGAGACAGCCATCCCCAGGAGCTTTTGTGCCACAGTGAGCGTGTTGTTTCAGTGGCACAGAAAATCATGGGTTTCACTTCCTCCTGCAGTCAGTGCAGGGAGGGGTGCTCTCTCCCTCTCTCTCTCTCTTTTTGTCTTTTTCTCTTTTCATATCACTTCCAATCTTTTCTCTTTTTTTCCATTGAGGTTTGTGAGAACTGGAAGTGAAGCAAGGCTGAGGAGCTGCTCCCCCCCACACATGCCAGGCTGCTTCCCTTGCATCCTGACTCTCCTTTCTTTCTTCCCTTCCATTCTGTCTTTCACTTCTCTGTTCCCATCTATTTGCTTTCTTTCCATCTGTCACCTCCCTCCCTTGTTAAAAAATCCCTAGTTAGGGTTGCCAGGTTCCCCCTGTCCACTCTGTGGGATGGGGGGTGGGGTGGCCCAATACTGGTTGGGAATAGGGCTGCCAAGTCCAACTTGGGAAATATCTGAGGACTTTGGGGGTGGAGCCAGGAGACTTTGGGGGTGGAGCCAGGAGAAAGGAAGTGACATCATTTTGTGATGTCACATCCTGTGATGTTGCTTCCACATGCTTCCACATGAACTCATGAAGTTTCCTAATACTGAATCAGGCCATTGGTCCATCAAGGTCAGTATGGACTACTCAGACTGGTAGTGGCTCTCCAGGGTCTCAGGCTGAGATCTTTAATGTCACCTATCACCTGATCCTTTTTTAGCTGAAGAGGCTGATACCTCCTGCATGTCAAGCAGATGCTCTATCACTGAGCAACGGCCCTACTGAATCCTTCCTCATCTCGGCAGAATATGAAGCACTAAGTGCTACACAAGTGCTAAATATGATTTTCATATCATAAGAACAGGAGAGAAGCCACAGTGGATCGGGCCAACAGCCCATCCAGTACAACACTCTGTGTCACACAGTGGCCAAAAATACCAGGTGCCCTCAGGAGGTCCAGCAGCGGGGCCAGAACTCCAGAAGCCCTCCCACTGTTGCCCCCCAAGCACCAAGAATGCAGAGCATCACTGCCCCAGACAAAGTGTTCCATTTAGACCTTGTGGCTAATAATAGCCACTGATAGACCTCTGCTGGATGGGGACAGAGAGAGAGAGAGAGACAGACAGACAGACAGACAGAAAAAAGAAAGAAAGAAAGAAAGAAAGAAAGGGGGAGGGGGAGAGAAAGAGAGAAGGAAAAGAGCTAGCAGAGGCACTTACCCCAGCAACCTCAGTAGAAAGAGCCTAGTCCCTCCTTAATCTCTGGGCGGGGGTTTCTCTTGCTTGCTCTGCTCTTAAAGGGGAAATGTCTGGTGAGGCTTTTTACTGCAGGGCAGGCTCTCTGCAGACATTTCCCTTTTAAGAAGTTCAGGCCTGGCAGGGAGACGTTTCCCTGCGTTCCTGCTGGCAGCCATTGCCTCCTCCTCCAGTGGCCAATTTTGAAAAAGCGGGGGTAAGCATTAAAAATCGGTGTTTTCCCCGCCCTCCCGGGGGACTTGGCAGCCCTAGTTGGGAAACTCCTGGAGATTTGGGGATGGAGCCTGGGGAGGACAGGGGCCTCAGTGAGCTACAATGCCATAGAGTCCACCATCCAGAACATCCATTTTGTTCAGGGAAACTAATTTTTGTGATCTGAGCTGTAATTCCAGGAGATCCCCAGATCCCACCTGGAGGCTGGCACCCCTAGGTCCAGTGCTGAAACTGGAAGCTCTGGTTCTGCTGTGTGAGTTGGTGCGTGCAAACCACTGGTATTGGCTTGCATTTGCCAAATCACCCTGCTTCACATAAGATGCACAACAGCCAGGTGGAGGAGGGGAGGGATGTACTTTGCTTGGATCTATATATCCTTGATTAAGAACAGTTGTTTTTTCCCATGGTAATGGGGGGGAGCTGCTTCAGCCACTCTGTAACTCTTCTTTCAATCTCCATTTCATTTAAGTGGGAAGCTCATCTGCATGAACGAGATTGGGGGAGGGGGCAGCATGCAGATCAGAGGCCTTTTAAAATTTCCTTTTGATATGTGTGCAGCCCAGAGAGAACATTGGTAAGGGATGTGTACTCTTCGTTTTGCTGCTACTTAAAATGGTGTGGTAGTTTCAAAGGGACAACCAACTGGGATGTACTAAAAGGGATGACAGGACTGCCCATTGGAAATAATGGGAGAGGCTTGAAGGCCAATTGGAGACAATGGGAGCCAGAAATGCCAATTGACTTGCATGGGCACTGCTAAAATACATTGCAGCCAAAAAAAAGTTGAAAAAATGCAGAATGGTTTTTCCAATATGGTTTTTGAGCCCAGAATGACTACTCTTGGACTGTAATTACAGCCCCCAGAGTGGAAAAACAGTCCCTAGCAATAGAATCTGTGTTCTGGGAGCGGAATGACAGGTCACAGAGTAGAATGACAGCCCCTGGGTGTTGCAGAAGCAGTCTGGGACTGTTATTCCACTCTGAGGTTTGTCCTTCCAGTCCCAGAACACCTCTGCTACTCCCATGGGCCATCATTCCACTCTGAGGGCTGTCATTCCAGTCACAGAGCACTGAGCCTATTGCCTGAAGCTTTCATTCCACTCTGCAAATTTAGAAACTGCAGGGATTACATGATTAACATGGCTACCCCCTCCTATTTTATTATTTGTAATTTCCCCTCCTTCAGAATCCTGATATTTTCCTTTGTATTATTTCCAGTCCACCATTCCATTCAATTTCCATGTGATAAATATTGGAGTCGGGAGTCCATGGAATAGTGAAACAGCTAGATCTTTATTGCTGGTCCGGATGAAGCATACAACTCAGGGCTCGAAGCCCTCCTTTTATGCTGGTCAGGGACAATCCCCTGACCTCACCCAACTGGCCTGATAGGCTATTAGAAGTCTATTTACATTTTATAGGTTCCCTGGGAGAAACCTAGGTACATGATTGGTGGCCGGTTTGAATCCACCTGGCCTTTGTTCTACCTGGCTGAAGCTTAGGTAGTTTCTTGGCCATGTGCTCTGGCCATGCTCTGGCCATGTGCTCTGGCCATGCAGTCGCAATTATGGGAGCACATGGCGACCGCATGGTCAATACATAACACCCCTCCCCCCATAGTCCAGAACCCCTCTGCACACATAGTCTTTGAGATAGTCCAGGTGTCTGCGCTCACGTCCAGAGCGCTGGGGGGTTGTAAGGCGGGGTGTGTTGCTTGTGTCAGCAGGTTGCCATGTGGGTAGTTGTTCTGCTGGTGGGGCCTGTCTGCTCGGGGGTCGTTCCGATGTGGATGGTGCGGCTGCTTCGTCCGCGGGCAGGAGCAGCATCTCCGCAGTCTCCGGATCAGGGTCTGGCACTGCTTCTGGAGTCGTGTCGATGTCATGGTTCGTTGGTGCAGGGGGTTCGGGGGTCTGGGTCACGTCGTGGTTCGGTGTGCGGTGTCGAATCTGGTCGATGTGCCGTCTCCAGACTACGCCATCTTCCGTAAGGACCTCGTAGGAGTAAGGCCCAGTGACTCGGATGATCCTTGCGGGGAGCCATGTCGGACCCCGCGCAAAGTTCTTCGCATATATGGGGTCTTCGGGAGCGAATCCTTGGGTGGCTGGCCGGTCCTCCGTTGTCTGGTTCCCCTCGATTGCTCAGTCGGGATGTAGGCGGTCCAGGACGGTTCCCAGTCGTCTTCCCATCAGAAGTTCGGCTGGCCAGCGCCCGGTCCCTGAGTGGGGAGTGTTCCGTTGGCAGAACAGGAACTTGTACAGCTGCTCTTCCCAGTCACCGTGCTCCATCTTATTTAACGTGTCCTTCGTTGTCCTCACCATGCGCTCGGCCTGGCCGTTGGTTGCAGGGTGGAACGGAGCGGATGTGGCGAAGACCACAGGCTTCCACGAACCATTGAAACTCACCAGAGGTGAAGGCAGTCCCGTTGTCGGCCATGAGAGTGTCTGGCATTCTGTGTGTTGTGAAGACTGGCCAGAGACTTCTTAAAGCAGTGTTGGTGGAGGTCGATGCTACTGGCACTACCTCAAGCCACTTGCTGTAGCTGACTACAATGATAAGAAACAACCGCCCCTGGACTGGTCCCGCAAAGTCTAGGTGCAGATGGGACCAAGGCTTGTTAGTGGATTCCCAGGATCGGACGGGAGCATGTGGCGGATCTGGCCGTGACTCCTGGCATTTGGCACACTTCTGGACCCACCCCTCAATGTCTTTGTCCAGGCCTGGCCACCACATGTAACTATGGGCCAGGGCTTTCATGCATACAATTCCCAGGTGAGCCTCATGTAGTGCCTCTAGCACTCGGGGCCACAGGGGCCCGGGGATCACCACTCGAGATCCCCATAGCAGGCACCCCTTGTGGGCCGATAGTTCATGCCTGCGTGCCGTGAAAGCGGCGAAATCCAGTCCCGGTTTTTCCGGCCACCCCCTTCCCACCCAGTCTGAGACATGGGAAAGGATGCGGTCCCGCCACGTGCGACGGGCCACATCCGATACCTGTACGGGGCGCTCCAGTAGGTCCTCCAGGAGTGCTATGTGGAAAGTGGGAGCCAGATCAGGGTCACAGGACGGGAGGGGAAGACGGCTGAGGGCATCGGCGTGTCCCATCGCCTTCCCCGGGCAATGCACCAATTTGTAGGAGTAGCCTGACAAAAAAATTGACCACCGCAGGACCCGCAGGGACAGCATGTGAGGGGTCTGCCGGTGGGGGGCAAGGAGACCCAGCAGAGGCTTGTGATCTGTGGCTACGGTGAATGACTGTCCATAGAGATAGTCATGGAATTTCCTGACGCCGGCTACTATCGCTAGGGCCTCCTTGTCGATCTGGGCGTAGTTCTGTTTCGCCGACGACAGGGTCCTGGAGTCGTAGGCAACCAGTACCTCCTTTCCGTTGGGTAGCCGGTGTCCCAAGACCGCCCCAATGCCGTAGGGGAACACGTCGCAGGCCAGGATGACAGGGAGCCTCTCATCGAAATGCGCTAAGACCACATTTGAAATTAGTAAGTCTTTGACGACCCGGAAGGCTGCATCATGCTTGGGACCCCAGGCCCAAGCCGCTCCCTTGTCCAGGAGACGATGCAGGGGTTCAGCGACCGCCACCTTGTGCGGAAGGAAGGCGTGGTAGAAGTTCACAAGTCCCAAGAATGCCTGGAGTTCCGCCTTTGAGGACGGACGGGGTGCACCTGTAATTGCCGCTACCTTCTCCTTTGTCGGGTGAATGCCGTCTGCGGTCACTTCAAACCCCAAGAAGGTCACCGAGGAAACTCCCAGGGTACACTTGTCTTTTCGGACCTTGAGACCCGCGTCTTGGAACCTTTGCAGCACCATCCGTAGGCGAGCCGCGAACGTGTCGACGTCTGGGGCGGTGATGAGGACGTCGTCAAAGAATGGCTTCACCCCTGGAACATCTTTGAGGAGAGAATCCATCAGATTTTGAAAGATCCCTGGTGCTACGCTGATCCTGAATTGGAGGCGTTTTACCTTGAATGCTCCCTTGTGAGTCACAATCGTTTGTGCCTCGGCCATTGCCTCGTCTACGGGAAGCTGCTGATAGGCTTGGGCCAGGTCTAGTTTTCCAAATATTTTGGCACCCGCGAGGGAGGCCAGGACATGGATGACCACCGGTACCGGGTACGCGTGGTCCTGTAATGCCTTATTAATAGTACATTTGTAATCCGCGCAGATGCAGACTTCCCCGTTAGCTTTGAGGGGGGTCACAATGGGAGTCTCCCACTTGGCATGGGAGACTGGCTCGAGCACCCCTTGTGCCACGAGCTTTTCCAACTCTGCCTCCACTTTGGGCTGGAAGGTGAGTGGTGGCCGGCGGACGGCCACGCGGATGGGCTGGACTGCCGGGTCCAGGTCGAAGGAAACCGGGGGTCCTTTGTAGCAGCCCAATGAGCCATCAAAAACAGCGGGAAATTCCTCGCAAATGGATGAGAAGTCAGTAGAGCCCATGCGGTGTATTCCAGTCCACTGCACTCTGAGCGGCTTGAACCAGGCGTGACCTAGGAGACTGGTTAGATTGCGCTCCACCACGAGAAGGTCCAGCAGGCCGTTAAAGGCGTGGTACTGGACCCGGACCCTGGCTAGCCCCTTAATAGCCACTGGGTTTTTCTGGAAGTCCCAGAGGACCAACCCAGCCAGCAGCCGCAGCCAGCGTGCCCCCTTCGGGCAGAGGCGGCGGAACGTAGCTGCAGACACAATTGAATATGCTGACCCTGAGTCCAGTTCCATGGAGCAAGGAACTCCTTCTATTCGGAGAGACATGGAAATCGCGTCTGGGATGGGCTGGGGCAAGTTCATTACCGTGGCCGTGGGAACGACACTACCCACTTCTTCGAAGTTCGCTGCTGGGGCACGGTGGCTGTTCCTCAGGCAGCAGGCCCAGGCGAGATGTCCTGCTTTCCCACAGGCACAGCAGATGGCATCACGGAAGCAGCATGTCCATCTGTCATGGGGGTCCCGCAGCTGGCGCACGTTGGGGCCTGCCTGTTGAGGGAAGCAGAAGAGGGAACAGAGACAGATGCTGAGCGCTGGCCCTTGGGCCTGGGGACGCTGGGCTCACCCTTCTTTGAGCGTGGTTGCATCCGGTGGACATCTTCTTCTTCGCTTGAGTTGGGTTCGGGAGGAGCCGCCTGGTGGACTTTGGTGGCTGCCTTGTCCTTTTGTGTTGTCTCGAAGGCTGCTGCCATTTGGAGCATCTTTTCCAAGGTAGGTTCCGGCATTGCGATGAGGCGCCGGCGGAGCTTGGCTTCCCGGACCCCTCCCATGAAGGCGGTCTCCACGTGGTCATCCACGTGGCGGAATTCGCAGCCCATGGCTAGTCGACGGAGTTCAGCCAGGAAAGTGGCAGCCGACTCCCCCAGCTGCTGCTGGCGCTGTATGAACTCCCAGTGCCTGGCCAGTTTTGATGGCTTCGGGGCGAAGTAATCACCGAGGGTCTTGGTGAGCACGTTGTAAGACACCTTGGTGGGGTCTTGCGGGGCTAGTAGGTTCTGGGCCACGCGCATGACCTCCACCCCTCCGGAACTCAAGAGCCAGGTGCTCTTCAGGTCTGCATCTGTGATTCCACGGTCCCAGCATCTTGAGCCAGGACTCCCACGTCTCGGGGCGAGACGTATCGAAAGGGGTAATTGGTCCCGGAGCGTTTGCCATATTTACCAGAGCAGGAGCGGCGGCGGCGGCTGTTTGAGCAATGTCCTTGTGTCTTGCGGCAGTGCCGGGGAACGCTGAGGCTCGGCACTGGCTAGTGCCGGAGGATTGGGCTCAGAGTGGCTTGCGGTGAGCGCTGGAGCTCGGAGATGCCGGCGGCCGGCGGGACAGAGCTCGCTGTGCTGCTGTGGTCGGCTGGAGAGTCACTCATCGGGATCCCATCCTCGTCGCCACTGATAAGTATTGGAGTCGGGAGTCCATGGAATAGTGAAACAGCTAGATCTTTATTGCTGGTCTGGATGAAGCATACAACTCAGGGCTCGAAGCCCTCCTTTTATGCTGGTCAGGGACAATCCCCTGACCTCACCCAACTGGCCTGATAGGCTATTAGAAGTCTATTTACATGTTATAGGTTCCCTGGGAGAAACCTAGGTACAGGATTGGTGGCCGGTTTGAATCCACCTGGCCTTTGTTCTACCTGGCTGAAGCTCAGGTAGTTTCTTGGCCATGTGCTCTGGCCATGCTCTGGCCATGTGCTCTGGCCATGCGGTCGCAATTATGGGAGCACATGGCGACCGCATGGTCAATACATAACACCATGGATAGATTTGTAATCAGAAAATGGAAGGTCCCTTCTGATGCTGAAGATTCCTCTTCTACACCTACAACATCCTGCAGTAGAGACCCGGATGAGAGGCCTGGAGGCATCTCTGCCATGACTTCCTTGACAAGTGATTCAGCCAAGGGGGAGGGAGATGCCATGACTTTCTTGACATGTGATTCAGCCAAGGGGGAGGGAGACTCTTCAGAGACGAGTGCTCCTAATGTGAAGCAAAACCTGAGGAGCCATGATCACGTTTGTGAAAACTTCACCAAAACGTCTTGCTTTGTTTGAACACTTTCAGCAGGCAGAGAGCATGAATCTGAGACAATTTTGCCCCACTAGGTGGACTGTTAGAGCAGCCTCCTTACAGTCAGTGGCTTCAAATTATAGGGAGTTGATTCAGTTTTTTGAGAATGTGTCTTCTGAGGAGAGAGGAGATCCTGGGGCAAAAGCAGATGGATAAGCACAAAGCTTGTGGAGATTTGCTTCTTACTTCATGCTACAGTTACTGCTGCTTGTGTTTGGTCGTTTGGACACATTAAACACAGCTCTTCAAAAACGTAATCTACAGTTCCATCAGGCAGAAATTCTTCTTGTTTCTGCAAAGGATAGTACAAACCAACTGAGGAACAACTTTGAACAGTTCTGGTCACAGACAGTCACGACTGCGAAAGACTTAGATTTAGAAAGTCTTACTGTTCCTAGGTATAGAAAGCCTGCACGACGTGTTGATGCTGGGTGTGATTCTCACCAGTTTCAGTCTCCTGAGGATTTTTACAGGAAAATCTTTTATGAAATCATTGATAACATCTACAACAGTTTACACAATTGCTTTTCCTCAGATGTGTCCCAACCAGGGGTCCTTTAGTAGAAAAAGAGGTGCAGGAGCTCATTAGCATACTAATTTGCATATGCCACACCCCCTGACATCACCGGAAGTGTGTCAGAAGGCAACGCCCACTGCTCAGGCTCCATCCCAAAAATCTCCAGGTATTTCTGGTACAGACCGATTGCCTATAGCCCAGTTTCCTGTTTTCAACAGTGGCTAGTCAGATGCCACAGGGAAGCATGAAAACAGGGCTGTCAGATGGCCTCACCTGCTGACCACTCCTCAGCAGCTGTCAATCAGTGGAATGCTGCCTCTGAATTGGCTATTGTGATGACAGACCTACCCTCTATAATCTGTCCAACCCCCCATTCAAATCTATCTAAACCAGCAGCCATCACTGCACCTCGTGGCACTGAGTTCCATGAGTCAGCTATCCATCACAAGAGAAAGCTCTCTGCTCATACCACCATCATGCTTAAATATGAACATAGGAGGAGACATGTTGGATCAGGCCAGTGGCCCATCCAGTCCAACACTCTGTGTCACACAATGGCCAAAATCCAGGTATGATCAGCAAGTCCACCAGCAGGGCCAAAACTCTAGAAGTCCTCCCACTGTTGCCCCCCCCCCAGCACCACAAATGCAGAGCATCACTGCCCCAGACAGAGTGCTCCATCTATACCTTGCGGCTAATAGCCACTGATGGACCTCTGCTCCATATGTTTATCCAATCCTCTCCTGAAGCTATCTACGCTTGTAGCCACCACCACTTCCTGCAGCAGCAGAAGGAAGCTTTGACTCTTAAAAGCTTAAAGCCCCAAAAAACTTGTTGGTCTCTAACACATTACGGGGCTCAAGACTAACAAGTTTCATCATGATATGACGAAATTAAAATCTGGTACTGCTCCAAACAAAAAATTAGGTAACAATCTCAGGCCAGCTGTACCCCAGATTCAAGCAGGGCTGCATCAAGTAAGGGGAGGCAAGATGGTACCAAGTCTCCTGGAGTCTCAGCCACCACTGAGGTGTTCATGCCAGTGTTCCCTCTAAGCTGAGTTAGTGTGAGTTAGCTCACAGTTTTTTACCCTTTGGCTCACATGTTTTTGTCTCAGCTCAGGAAGAATGGCTCCAGAGCATACTAATTTATGCAGCAGCCAAATGGCTCGCTCACAACTTTAATGCCAGTAGCTCACAAGACTCCACCGCTTAGAGGGAGCGCTGGGAAAAGTGGGGGGGGGAGTCTTTCCTCAGGAAAGAGGGCTCCAGAGCAAACTAATTTCTGCAGCAGCCAAATCGCTCGCTCACAACTTTAATGCCAGGAGCTCACAAGACTCCAGAGCTTAGAGGGAGCGCTGGCTGGGAAAAATGAGGGGGGGAAGGCTTTCCTCGGGAAGGATGGCTCCAGAGCAAACTGATTTCTGCAGCAGCCAAATCACTCGCTCGCAACTTTCATACCAGTAGCTCCCAAAGTAGAAGTTTTTGCTCACAAGACTCCGCAGTTTAGAGGGCGCATTGCTCCCCACGCCCACTGCCCCAGCCACCCCAGAAACAGGCGGCTGGGGAAAGAAAAGTAAAAACTAGGGCTCCAGAGCAAACTAATTTCTGCAGCAGCCAAATCGCTCGCTCACAACTTTAATGCCAGGAGCTCACAATACTTCAGAGCTTAGAGAGAGCGCTGGCTGGGAAAAGTGGGGGGGGGGGAGGCTTTCCTCAGGATGGATGGCTCGAGAGCAAACTGATTTCTGCAGCAGCCAAATCGCTCACTCGCAACTTTCATACCAGTAGCTCCCAAAGTAGAAGTTTTTGCTCAGAAGACTCCGCAGTTTAGAGGGCACATTGCTCCCCACGCCCACTGCCCCGGCCACCCCAGAAACGGGCGGCTGGGGAAAGAAAAGTAAAAGCAGTCCCCACGCCCGCCACCCTGGCCACCCCAGAAACGGGCGGCTGGGGAAAGAAAACTAAAAACTAGGGCTCCACAGCAAACTGATTTCTGAAGCAGCCAAACCGCTCGCTCGCAACTTTCATACCAGTAGCTCCCAAAGTAGTTTTTGCTCACAAGACTCCGCAGTTTTGAGGGCGCATTGCTCCCCACGCCCACTGCCCCAGCCACCCCAGAAACAGGTGACTGGGGAAAGAAAAGTAAAAGCAGTCCCCACGCCCGCCACCCTGGCCACCCCAGAAACGGGCGGCTGGGGAAAGAAAACTAAAAACTAGGGCTCCACGGCAAACTGATTTCTGCAGCAGCCAAATCGCTCGCTCGCAACTTTCATACCAGTAGCTCCCAAAGTAGAAGTTTTTGCTCACAAGACTCCACAGTTTAGAGGGCGCATTGCTCCCCACACCCACTGCCCCGGCCACCCCAGAAATGGGCGGCTGGGGAAAGAAAAGTAAAAACTAGGGCTCCACAGCAAACTGATTTCTGCAGCAGCCAAATCGCTCGCTCACAACTTTAATGCCAGGAGCTCACAATACTTCAGAGCTTAGAGAGAGCGCTGGCTGGGAAAAATGAGGGGGGGGAAGGCTTTCCTCGGGAAGGATGGCTCCAGAGCAAACTGATTTCTGCAGCAGCCAAATCACTCGCTCGCAACTTTCATACCAGTAGCTCCCAAAGTAGAAGTTTTTGCTCACAAGACTCCGCAGTTTAGAGGGCGCATTGCTCCCCACGCCCACTGCCCCAGCCACCCCAGAAACAGGCGGCTGGGGAAAGAAAAGTAAAAACTAGGGCTCCAGAGCAAACTAATTTCTGCAGCAGCCAAATCGCTCGCTCACAACTTTAATGCCAGGAGCTCACAATACTTCAGAGCTTAGAGAGAGCGCTGGCTGGGAAAAGTGGGGGGGGGGGAGGCTTTCCTCAGGATGGATGGCTCGAGAGCAAACTGATTTCTGCAGCAGCCAAATCGCTCACTCGCAACTTTCATACCAGTAGCTCCCAAAGTAGAAGTTTTTGCTCAGAAGACTCCGCAGTTTAGAGGGCACATTGCTCCCCACGCCCACTGCCCCGGCCACCCCAGAAACGGGCGGCTGGGGAAAGAAAAGTAAAAGCAGTCCCCACGCCCGCCACCCTGGCCACCCCAGAAACGGGCGGCTGGGGAAAGAAAACTAAAAACTAGGGCTCCACAGCAAACTGATTTCTGAAGCAGCCAAACCGCTCGCTCACAACTTTCATACCAGTAGTTCCCAAAGTAGTTTTTGCTCACAAGACTCCGCAGTTTAGAGGGCGCATTGCTCCCCACGCCCACTGCCCCAGCCACCCCAGAAACAGGCGACTGGGGAAAGAAAAGTAAAAGCAGTCCCCACGCCCGCCACCCTGGCCACCCCAGAAATGGGCGGCTGGGGAAAGAAAACTAAAAACTAGGGCTCCACAGCAAACTGATTTCTGCAGCAGCCAAATCGCTCGCTCGCAACTTTCATACCAGTAGCTCCCAAAGTAGAAGTTTTTGCTCACAAGACTCCACAGTTTAGAGGGCACATTGCTCCCCACACCCACTGCCCCGGCCACCCCAGAAATGGGCGGCTGGGGAAAGAAAAGTAAAAACTAGGGCTCCACAGCAAACTGATTTCTGCAGCAGCCAAATTGCTTGCTCGCAACTTTCACACCAGTAGCTCCCAAAGTAGAAGTTTTTGCTCACAAGATTCCACAGTTTAGAGGGCGCATTGCTCCCCATGCCCGCCGCCCCGGCCACTCCAGAAACGGGCAGCTGGGGAAAGAAAAAGAAAAGCCCTCCCCATGCCCGCTGCCCTGGCCATCCCAGAAACGGGCGGCCGGGAAGGGAAAAACCCCCCAAAAGCCAGCCCTTACCTCCTCTTCACCACACTGACTGAGCCGCTGGGTGAAGGGGGCGGGGCTTATGTACCCGCCCCCTGCCGTCTTCACTGGCAGAGCGTCGCTCCGGCGCACTCCCCCTCCAACGGAGCCCTGGTCCCAACACATGAGCAAAATCGAAAAGTTTGCCATAGGAGAAGATGATAGCACATACATTCAACATTTTTACAAAACTGACTTTAATGCTAACCGACTACAACTTCATCAGGATATGTTTTTGGACATTGCAAGGCATTGGAACATTAAACTTTTAGGTCTTCATGATGTAATTAATCTGTTCAGTGGAGAACAAGGAAAAAATCTGCAACAACTACTGCCAGAATTTGCCAGACTTCTCAGAATAGGCTTTACCATTCCTGTTTCCTCCTGCAGCTCAGAAAGGCCATTCTCATGCCTTCATAGAATAAAAACCTGTCTACGGTCAAGCATGGGACAGGCGAGGCTCAATCATTTGGCTCTTCTTCATGGACATAAAGAGATCTCTCAGGAGATTGATCTTAATGTTATAGCCAATGAATTCATTCAATAAGGAGAAACACATTCAGTGTCATTTAGGTTCTAAGCTTTATTTTATTGTAATTTTTTAAAAATGTAAAGAAACAGTTTGCATTGTTAATTAAAAGTTAAAGTTGTATTTCATCTGTCTGAAGATCATTTGTTGAAGCCAAATGTGTTTTGCAAGTTGAACCTGGAGAGCAGAAATTAACCATGCACCGGAATGCAGTCATTTCCCATAAATTTAATAATGTGATTTTTATTAATAATTTATTTTGAATGTCTGCATTTTAAGGTGGAGTTTCTAAGCAGTGTGCTAAGAAGAGGAGGGCGGGGTAAAAATGCGAAATAAATAAATAAATAAAATAAAGGCACCTGTTTCTGGGGTTAGCCCAGCCCAGGGACATTGCTCAGGGGGTTCCCAGGCCCCCCTAAATTTCTGGGGAGCCTGTCCCTGAATCCCACATGGCTCCAATTCCAGATAGTGACCATGGCCTGTGAGGTCACTAGCTCCTCCCTATGATGTCATTGGGTCCCAGTTCTTTAAATGACTTAGCAATGCCTCTGGCCCAGCCCCAGCCCCTTCCCCGGAAATTGGAAAGTCTACACCTATGAGTGCATGTACAGAGTGCCCAGCAGAACCAGTACATGTACTGAGTACATGTACATGTACATGTACCAGTACATGCCTGAAGGAGGTGCTCCCATCCTCCATTGTTTCACTGCTTGGCACTCTGTACATGCACTGGTATCAGAATCCCACAGCAATCAGTCCCAATAATGTTTCTTCAGAAGGATCAAGTTTATTGAGTACAGAAAAGGCAGGTCATCTGTGCATACATTCTGTGTTAGTACTAACTAGCAGGACAGGAGAGGTGAAGATATATAGGTTTCAAAATGGGGCCCCCTGATGGAGCTGAGCCAATCAGAGGATGCACTGAAGCATGCCTAAATATAAGTATTTTTTCAGTAGCCCAATCATCCTTTTTTTACAAATACTGTACTTCACCTTGTAGAATAACTCCCACCATCACCATATTCACCATTTGGGCTACTTGTTTGAGCGATTTAGTTATATTTTCTAGTTGTTCTTCTATAGGTTTTAGTTTGGCATCAATATATCCCAAAATATCAGATTTTAAAGCGTTTATAATTTCAACAAGTTTGTCATCTTGTGGCTGCATAACTAGCGCCTCCATCTCGTCAGGGGTGTCTGCCATTTTCGAATTCGGCTCTGTAGAGGCCACTGTTTTCTCTTTTGCCACAGACTTGTCAAAATAAGTCGTTAGGTCCGCTTTTTCTAGGTTTTAAAGAAATTTTTTGTGCCGGTGCGCTTATTCATACCTTTTTATCGCCAATCGAACAGTTTGCAAGTGAGTATGCAGTGGATTAGGGAACTAGGGTCCGGAGTCTCAACGCCACGTGTCTGCCATCTTGGACAGCAAACACCATGCCCCAGCTGTGCTAAACTTGGCAACCAACCCCCCTCCCCCCTGGCTTGGATTTGTTGAGATGGCATTGCCACAGTGGCACTGGTTCTGCAAAAATGCTTCCCCTTCAGTTTCTATTGCAGAGACTCTCTATTTTGACATGAGTCCCTGTTTTTCCCCCCTGTTTTTCTTCTCCATTGGGGACTGTGGAGAAACGCCATTTTGTATATGTGTTTGTTGGTAGGGGGTGGATAGGAGGAGGCCATCAAACTGGAGGTAGGCTTGGGCCTAGTCTCCTCCTCATTTTCCCCTCCCCTCCTGTCTCCAGCAATCTGAGGGCAGCTCCCTAGAGAGGACAGGAAGTCTGTCAAGGTTGTGAGGAGATCTGCCCCAGAATGCTGCAGGAAAGAGAGCCAGTTCCTGGGGGGGAAACTGTGGTGTTATACTGTGGAGTTTTGGGTGGGAAGCCGGTCTTGGAGAAGTTAGTCAGTCTGCGAGAAGTCTGAACCCAGTCAGGCTTTTGATTGGAGTCTGCAGGAGGCAGAGGCATGCTGATGGGAGACATGCTCATCTAACCTCCAATGACATGAAGTATTGTGCCTGCCCTGCAGACCATCTAGACAGGGTATGAATGTAGAGAAGGGAGAGATGGAGTGGTTTTGTCAACTTTATTTTTGACTAGGAATAAGGCCCATTGTGGAAATAAATACAACGGGCTCTAGAAAGAGGCTCTGGGAGAGTGCCCTGGCCTTGGGCACTCAGCGTCAATTTGCTGTGGCAACCTCAGCAGGGTATAATGACACAGAGTCCACCATTTTCTCCAGCGGAAGATTTCTGCCATCTGAAGAGCAGTTGTAATTCAGTGTGATCTCCATCCCTCCCCTGGAGATTGGCAACAATGGTTCCCCATGAGGGAACGGGTGGTTTGAAGAGTGGAGTCTGTGGCATTGAATCTGTCTGAGGACCCATCCCTGCTAAAACTTCACCCTCTCCAGGGTCCACCCTTCAAATCTCCAGGAATTTCCCAACCTGGAGTTGGCAACCTTACCTCCCAGCCAACCATCAATGTATCATTATTTGCCCCCTGGCTTCAGCTTTCCATCTCCTCCCTCCTAGAGAACAGTTGTAATTCTGAGTGATCTCCAGCCCCCACCTGGAGATTGGCAACAATGGTTCCCCATGAGGGACTCGCTGGCTTGGAGGGTGGAGTCTATGGCATTGTACCTGTCTGAGGTCCCACCCCTCCTCAAACCTCACCGTCTCCAGGCTCCATCCCTCAAATATCCAGGAATTTTCCACCTGGAGTTGGCAACCCTATCTCCTTCACAGCCAATCATCAGCCTCACTCTTCTACTTTCCATTCCCCCTCCACAGCCTCCACTGTGCTCTGAAGCCCTGACTGCTATGTCACATTCGCTGTCAAAGGGGATCCATCTCATCAGGATATAAGGACACAGAATCCACCATTTTCTCCAGGGGAACTGATCTCTACCATCTGGAGAGCACTTGTAATTCTGAGTGATCTCCAGCCCTTGCCTGGAGATTGGCAACCATAGTTCCCCTGGAGAAAAAGTAGTCTTTCTCTGCAATGGGGATCAAAGCAACTTACACCATTCTCCTCTCCCCCTTTTGACTTAAACAACAACCCTGTGAGGTCAGTTAGGTTTTTAAAGTCTGTGACTGGCCCAAAATCACCCGCTCAGCAAGAACCTGGGTCTTGCAGATCCTTCTTACTGGCTTGGACTAAACTGGTACAGTGACAGCTGTTTCAGACAGCCCTTCCCCTACCATTTTGGAGCCATCTTTGAAGCGGTTTGCCATTTCAGACTGCCACTTTCTTTTCAAGCCTCTTCACCACACACACACACAAACACACACACAAACACACAAGCACACAAGCACACAACACACACAAACACACGCAAACACAAACACCTAGGGTTGCCAACCTCCAGGTGGAGCCTGAAGATTGCCAGGTATTACAATTGAACTCCAGACAACAGATCCTCCCCCTTCTCTCAGCAAGCTGTAATGCCATAGGGTCTACCCTCCAAAGCAGGCATTTTCTCCAGGGGAACTGATCTCTGTCATCTGGAGATCAATTGTAACAGCGGGAGATCTCCAGGTCCCACCTGGAGATTAGCAACCCTAGGGGGAAAGTCAGCCACACCGCACAGGGTTGAAGAGAGTGGTTTGATGGTTGCTGGCCCACCTCATTAGCCAGCCAGCCATGGTGGAGCTAAACAGAAGAGAGAGCCTGAGGAATTTCACACAGCCAATATGTTCCGTTTCAGGAACTCTTCAGTAACGGTTTCTGTCAGGCATTTCACACAGAACCGTATTAGTACCAGTTCCCTAATGGAACATATTGGCCCTTTCACACAGAAATGTGCCTCTCCCATTGGGGAAGTGTTCCTGAGCCGGTTTACCTTGAAACCTCTTCCCAAGCGTTCTTCAGTTCTTGTATCAGTCCTGAAGCGTTTTGGGGTGCTGTGTGAAATGCCCCCTATTTCTGACAGTTTATTCTGCAGTTTATTCTGGGCACGCTGGCAGTGTGCGGGGGAGGGGGTTATGCTGATTGTCCATTGTCTTTTCATTGACAGAAGCAGGCCACTGAGGGTGTAAGCCAGCAAGGCATATTATATGCTCTTATGAACTGTTAAAATCATAAGTTTGAACTTTGGGTTGTTATTCTGCAAAAGGGCGAAATGCGCTCTCTATTGAAGTGAGAGGTTCCAGCCCACAGCAGGAAACTTCTTCCAGAGTTCACACTAACATGGAGACCAGGACTCCATTTCAAACAGTCCTTCTCTCTCCTTTACGCTGGTCAGTTCACACCTTCCCCCAAAGTTCCTGTAAGAGATTATGTTACCCAGCAACTAATCGTCGACCATCGAGTGACCTGGTCAAAACCATCACGAGACAAAGGATTGGTGCCAAGAATCCTACCAGCTGGCCCAGGTGTTAGTTCCTGCTTAGCACCCAGATTTGCAATATTGACCACTCCTTCCTACCTCCTCCTTATGACACTGACCAATGGTAGGACTAGTGGGGACGGACCAACTAGTAGGTGTGTCAATGGGATGTGGTCAGCGCAGCCCACCCCAATGCTACCTGATAAAAGATCTTGCACAACAGAAACCCATTGCTAGCCTTCTTCGACCCCTATCTTCTTACCGACCTCTTACGTCCAGCTTTCTATCCCCAACACCCTGCCTCCATCTTTAATCCCTGGTTTGCGCAGCCAGGACGAGGCAACTATCTGCAGGTTCAGATCGCGTCTCCCATTTTTCCTTTTCGCCTCCCCTCAATCTTCTTGTGGAAGTGGACCACCTATCTCCAGGACAGGTAACATATCACCCCTCAACGAAACTCCTGCTAATGCAACAGTGCTATTTTCTGTCTAATTTTCCTAGATCTTGTGTGTATGTGTGTGTGATTACGTTTTTGTATGCTTGAACAACATTTTATAGTAAACATCATTCAAAAAAACCACTCAGTCTCATTGCCTATTTCCTGGAACTCCTGGAAGGGGCGGGACCTTGGTATAGCTCGCAAGAACCCGGTATTGCGCCAATTGCTAACCTTAAATTAAAGCAATTCGGCTAACAAGGGGACAGTTAGACCCACCTGGCAGTGTGCGGAGAAGAGTGGGCTGAGTTCCCAGTCGGTCCTGGCTCCCTCCAGACTGAGGCCAGGACGCTGGCTCTGTGGGCAGGACTGAGGCAAAGCAGGGAGAGAATGCAGCCAGGGGTCAGGGACCCCTTTTTGAGTGGCAGTCCGTCCAACCAATTGATTTTGGCGCCCCATGGAATCTTGCCTCTTGGAATCTTGAAAACGGCTTTATAGAATAGGAAAGATTCTTCAGTTCACTGTATGCCTGTAAATAAGTTAGAGTTTTGAAATAAATCCTTTAAATAATAAAGGAGTGAGATCCCTCTGTACCACCTAGTTCCCCCAGCTGCTTGGACATGCCAGGAGTGGGTTGGGGAATCCCTGAGGAGAAAAGAAGGGACAAAATGGCCCATTGCCAACTCTCCAGGGGAGCCCCAAAGATTCCCAGGAATCCCTGAGGTGGATTCCCAGTGACATCGGAGAGAGGTTAGGAGACTGTCCCACCTAACCAGAACCCAAGACTGGGACAGTGGTGGCAGCAGTACCCGGAGGCAGTAGAGAGAAACTGCCCCTTCAGGTGCCAGGTCAGTCAAAGAAGGGGTGGCCAGAGCGGGGCCTGCCTACTGATTCAGGCCCATTCCACCACAGGGGCCATAGAACTGGACCCTCTGGTCCAACTCATATGCTAATGAGTTATGCTAATGAGCTCCTGCACTTCTTTTTCTATGAAATGACTCCTGTGGAGAATACAGTGTGAAATGCCATGCAGATTCAGTAGGGCAGGTTCAACAGGAAAGGATGAAGACCACAAAAAGATACAGCTGAATTCATTAGCATCTGTAAATGATGGGTTGTGCTGAGAGATTGGCACATACAGTATGTGAGCAAAGCTACATTCTTTTTCAAGCCCAGCCATGAATCCTACACATATGAACATCCATAGCCTTTGAAATGTTGGGTGTCTGGTTCAGACACTGAAGACCCTAGACCTCGTATTTCAAGAACCTGCAAGAGAAATGTTCAGGCTTGTGCACTGTTATGTAGTGTAGCTCACATTTAATTCATTAGACAGCTTTATTAATCCAAGGGAATCATCCCAAGAGATGTTTGATCATGCGTATTGAGCTGTAATGGCATCTTAACTGTTTCTGAAATCATCAAAAAATCAATTTCTCCTCCCAAGGTGGGGGTAACAAGGCTGTAAATTTGAAATGAAATAGAAAGGCAGATAATTGGATCGATGGGTTGTTAATGATGATATCGAACAGCCTACTTTCCCACTTAGTGTGATATGATGTAAATAAATGGGTAACGTGAGTATTGCAGCTGACATCCTGATGGCAACAAAGAAGGTGACCTTAAATGAAAAGATGGCAAAAATTCTATTCAGCCATGCAACATTGCATGGTCAAAGTAATTGGAATGGGTTAATTTTATCTTGAGTTTTTTGGAGAGCTATTCCTGTGGATCTTTGATCAGTCGAACCTGTAGATGAGTTAAATTGGAGAGCTAGGATCAGAGGAATATTTAGTCTGACAAGAGCGAAATCAACACACAGGCTTGTTTGGACTACACAGGTCCAGTGGTTTGGCACGGATTGTGGAAGGGGCTTCTCTTAGTTTTAGGAAATCAGGCAGGGTTTCAGATTTTGGTTCCACGGAAGTCCCTAGATTTTCCATAAAATGTTGACATTGTTCACATGTTTCTGCTTTCTTTTTTTCAAACACAAAAGGCAGCAGTTGTGTCTGTCAGTGGAAGGCAGCTTGGCTTCTCAACGACTACTGTGCTTAAACATAAAGTTAGGTGATACAGGTCCCCCGGTGCCCCTGAGGGGAAAGCATTTATTCCATACACCAAATATACATACATAACTTATAAAAATTAATTATGAATAGCAATGAATACTAATTATGATTAACAATAACCTGAAGAACCATCTACTCCTTTATGAACTCTCCCATCAACTGTGGTAATCTTCAGAGGCCCTGTTTCAGGTGCCCCCAGCTTCTGAGAATTGTCAGATGGCAACCTGGGAGAGGGCCTTCTCAGTCATGGCACCCAAACTCTGGAACTCTCTTCCCCCTAGGGAGATTGGTCTGTATCTTTATGTTGCCATCTTCTGACAGCGGGTGAAGACTTTTTTGTTTCATTTGGCTTATCTATCTAAAGAATTGGGTCAGATTAACATAACAAGATAAGAAGTTGTAGAACTGTTAAGCAAATTGAAAACTAATAAGTCTCCAGGTCCAGATGATATACACCTAAGGGGTCTTAAGGAACTCAAATATAAAATTGTTGATCTACTAACCACTATATGTAACTTGCCAATAAAGCTAGCGTCAGATTTGGAATTGCAAGAGGAAGGGCCCCATAGCTAGGCCCTCAGGACTTAACAGGGATATTGCTTTCATATCTCACCCCATAGGCTAACCTCAATCATTCCTTACATCTGTATAATAGCTAAGTTTGCAGTGATACCAAATTGTCCAGGATGGTGAAATCGAAGGCGGATTGTGAAGAGCTACAGGAAGATCTCTCTAAATTGGGTGCATGAGCAACAACATGGCAAATTAAGTTCACTGTTGATAAGTGTGAAGTTATGCATAATGGAACAAAAAATCCCAACTTTAAATATATGGGGGTGGATTCTGAAATGTCAGAGACCAAGATAGAAAGATATCTTGGAGTTACAGTCAATGAAAATGTCGATCCAGTGAGCAGCAGCAATGAAGAAGGGAAAATCCATGTTGGGGATTATTAGGAAAGGGTTTGGGAACAAAACAGCCAGTACTGTAATGCCCGTATTTAGAATATTGTATACAGTTCTGGCCACCATCTTGAAAAGGATACCAAAGAGCTGGAAAACATTCAAAAGAGGACAACCAAAATGATTAAGGGGTTGGAGTACCTTTTCTACGAGGAGTTGCTGCAGAATCTGGGACTTTTTAGTTTAGAAAAAAGAAGGTTGATAGGGGCATGCTAGAAATATACAAAATTGCACATTTGGAAAAAGTAGTTTTAAAAGGGTTCCAGAAAAGAAAAACCTTTGGTCTGTGTATACTAAAGATTTTGGTTGTGATACCTCAGAATAAAATTACAAAGAAAGAGAGTGAGAGTGATTGTGAACCAAATAAATAGCTTTATTGTCTACAAAAGAAGAATGAACATATAAAAATGTAAAGAACCTACTCTAGCCACCTGAGAACTAATTCCCTAAGTATGCACATGCACCCCAACAAGACAGCACACTTATAAAAGGTAGGAGGGAGGAAATTGGGAAGTTTTAGGGAAGGGGCATACAACCTGAAATCCTGGGCTTGAGGTCTGGAGAGGTACAGGGGCAAATGCATCTGAGGTCCAAGGAGCAGAGCGAGGAGAGCAAATGAGCCTGCAATGCAGTTGCAGGACTGTTCAGGTAGTGGGAAAACCTGGCACGCTTTCCATTGGGATGGTCTTTTTATGGGGAAGGGTCCCATAGCTAAACCCCACAGGACTTAACAGTGATATTGGTATGTTATCTCACTACCACATTCAGTCCTTACATCTGTATTCTCACCAATCTCTCAGAAGGGCTATCCTTCCTTTTTATTTCATTTCATTTCTTATAATAGTAGATTGGAATAGTAGATTGGACTGTAAATAATGAATAGTAGAATGTAATGTAATTTGGAATGGTAGATTAGAATATATTTCTCTGGTCTGGGAACAGAGGAGATATACTGCACAGCCAATTGCCCCACCTCAAAGGAAAGGGCACTGTAAGGTTGCCTCCATGCTTGAGAGGAGATGGATGGAGCATCATGACAGGGTCTCAGTTAATTACTCTCAGTATTCCACAATTAAGAAAGGTACTTTCTTTATAGTTAATTACTGTCAGCAGTTCCACAATTAAGAAAGGAGTTTAGGTCATCAGTCTCCGATTTTGACATATGTGTTTCCTTCACTATGTTTGGAAAGGGAAGTGAGTGAACACTGAGAATTCAGTGAACTAAGAACCAATATTTATTTATTCGTTTGTTTGTTTATATACTATCTCTCCAGACACCAGCTCAAGATGGCTCATAACTAACATAAACAAAGCAGACCATTAGAAACAAGCAGGGAACAGAAAACATTGAGCAACATAAAATGATATTAATAAAACAATATTTGCTTAGAAGCAGACTGTAAAACCACTTAAAAACAACCCTTAAATTAGAAGGTGTTTGGGCATCTTTCTGCTTCTCTCCCAGCCCTTATTAAGCCTGTATTTAACAGGACTTTGGGAAGCGAGCTCTCATCAAGTTCTGGGTTGTACCACTTTAGAAAGCAGGCTGGAGTTCATTGATTGAGCCTTGATTGAGCCTCAATATAAAAAAATAGCATGTTAGGGAAATTGTTTCTGAAGTTACTCTTTTCTGTGACATCTTAGAATCTTCAACGTGGTCTCTGTGCTTCACACCAATGGGTTTCTGCACCTGCACTGAAATTCATTGGTATCTGGAAAGCTTAATGGATTTTCATGCCCAGAGCCTCCAAGCATGCACACAGCCCCTTTGCGAATGCCCAGAGGAGCCGGGCACGGACATCCCGCCAATTCTCTTCTGACTGCCGCGCAGCTAGCAGCTACTTTTGTCGGTTCGGAATAGTTCTTCGGAAAGCTTTTCTCCTCAAACTGATTTGGACTGGACTTGACTTCTCTTTGGATTTTGTACTTCGGACTTGTTTTTTCTTGGTGTGGAAGGGTTCCTCTGAGGGAACATCTCGGGCACATTTATCCTTCCTTCGGGCTTGGCCCCCCCTCCCTTCCCTCACGGGCCTTTCCTTCTTTCCACCCTTATCTGCATGGCTCAGCATTGGGGCTGCTTTAAATGTTGCAGTTTTTGTGGCAGCAAACTTGCAGCTCCTGATGGACATTCACTTTGCATATTTTGTTTGGGGGATCCCATCGCCCCGAGTCCTGTGTTCATTGCTCTAAGTTCTCGAACCAGACTCTTAAAAACAGAGCGGCCCGCCTAAAAGTTGCGCTACTTGAATCCGCTCTCCATCCCCATACCGCTGATTCGAGCCAGATGGAGTTTTCGGGCTTACCCCCCGTTTCGGCATCGAAAGCCCCATCAGTGACCGCATTGAAACTGCCCACGTTGAAAGTGGCTTCTGACTTGGGCTGTGGGTCTACAAAGCGACCAGCCCCAGCACAATCTTCCTCTTTGACACCAATGAAAAAGAAGAAAAAGGATAAGTTTGAAAAGCATCCCAAGGCATCCGCTACCATTAAGTCCCACAACAAGGGCCTGGAGTCCAGATGTGCAGAGCCCAAAGCTTCGGCATCGACCTCAACTGCCCTCACTGAACATCCGTCCTCGGGCACAGCCCAATCCATGGCTCCCCCGGAGATTATCCATCTACTGGATTCGCCCATTTGCCAACTGGGCTCTGACCTTCTGGAGAATGTCTTTGAGACCCAGGAGTTTTTTGACACAGACTACACCCCTGGCTCTCTGCATCGGGATCCATCACAAGTGGAATCCTCTCTCTCTCCTTCCCACCATTCAGCATTGCCAATCAATAGGGAACCGCCTCACCGTCGACCAGACATCGACATCAGGCACCACGACCTCGACACGGGATCTCCAGTTTGGGTCCCAACCGATCCCAGAGGGCTGTGAACCTTCTTGATCTCCATCCCATTCTCATTTGGGCTATCCTCCACCTCCCCATTGGGACCATCGGCATTATTACCACTACGAAGCATACCCTCTCTCTTTGACAGTCCCCTGGCTCTCTCCCTCGAGTCATGCCACTTGGGATCGACCACCTTCCCATTGATCCCAATGCCTGGATACCCATGCCCATTGGCTACAGCATCTAAGCCTTCCGAGCAGACCAACATACAGTATTGAGGCTACCATCAACCTCATTCTCCCTCTACACCTATGTGAAGGTCCCACCTGGTCAAATACCAACAGCCATAGGAGCCCCCGCCGCAACCACTGGTGCAATCGATGTCGATGCTGCCACTGTCCCAACACCACTTGGCTAAGGGAATTCCCACAACACCGGTCTCTGCATCTGACTCCTCCTATGGGGATTCCAGTGGTGAGGCTTTGGTTGCTCACAGCTCTCCGGAGCAACCATCGCCGAAACTGGATGTTTCAGACAATCTCCCTATCTCCCCATCTGAAGACATCTCCTCCTACGGGGAACTGATCAAGTGTATGGCAAATTCCCTAGGCATTCCAGTGGCCCAGCCGACACTGGTAGTCACTGACCCTGTCTTTGACATTGTGCAGATGGATACATCTACATTGGTCACTCTACCGATGTCTTCTGTTTTGCTGCAGGCCACAAAGTCCCAATGGGGCAAACCTTCATCTGCCCCTGTATCTTCGCGCAGGCTTGATCACATGTACAGATTGCAGGACTGTGAAGTGGAATTTCTCCTTAACTGCCCCAGGCCGAACTCTATGGTGGTCACCTCCTTTATGAGATCTAAGAAGACCCACTCCACCCCCCTGGACAAAGAAAGCCGCAAACTGGACGCGTTTGGTAGACGCTTTTATTTGGCCAGGGCACTTGGCCTTAAAACCACCAACTATCTGGCTTGTATGGGTCATTATCAATATGCTCTGTGGGAGCAAATCTCTGAATTAATCCATTCCCTCCTGGAGGACAAACGCCTTGCTACTAGGAAGATCCAAAATGAAGGCCTACTTTTGGCCAAGCAACAGGTCAATTCTTCAAAGCATGCCTTGGATGCATCATCAAAGACTATGTCATCTGCTATAGCTTTGCAGAGGCATTCTTGGTTACATACAACCACCTTGCAGCAGGATACAAGATCTTTGATTGAGGATCTCCCCTTTGATGGCCAGGGCCTTTTCCATTCTACCACAGACTCTGTGCTCCAAGACCTGGATAAGAGCATAAAGGCCTCACATACCCTTGGAGTCTCTGCTTCCACTGCAAGACCTTATAACCAATGTCCTTGTCCAAGGCCTTGGTCCCGAAGACCTTCTTCTAGAAGCTCGCCTGAGAGCACCTGGCATCCACAACCTTCTCCAAATTCACAGAGACTGTCGTATGCTCCTAAACAAAAATTCTCCTCGGGCCAACAATCTGGACGTCAGAAATTTACCCGCCCTTCTAAGCAGGGCCTTTGATTCCTCCCATGTGTGAGAGTCCTGTTCAAAGTAGTCAAGGATCAGATCTCGGTTGGTTAACCACAGTTCTTTATTGCCTATTCCTACATTAGTACAGCGTCTCGGGGTATTGTCAGAGATGAGACAAATAATACAAGCGGGTCTATTATACCATTCCAGGGAGTTTGAATTACCCATAGGTAACCAATCCCCAGGAGGGAAAATTGGCGGGCTAAAAGGTGTCTTGACCGTTTGGTTCACACAGGAAAAAAGTGAGGTGTTAAGCAGTAAATTTCCCTTCCCAAACCAGACCCCTCCGTTCACATAACAATTCATGGCTCCAAGGTTCTTTAGCATAGATAAGAGATGAGAGCCTTTCCTCCCCTTGAAGTTACTGCCGGGGCAGCTGGAATGCGGAGGCAGGGATGAGAGGCCTCGTTGTTCTCACCCTAGGGGTTGTCACCCTCCCGACCAAGCAAGGAGAAAAATACAGGTCCAATACATAAAGACCTTCACCTAGCTTTTTCAGGGAACATTTTGTGGAACAGTTTGGTTAACTTGGGGGCATGAACATGTTCAGAACGAATCCATTCATTGTGTTCCGGGCCAAAATCTAACCATCTAACTAAGTAATACAAATGGCCCCTCTTTGTCTTGGAATCCAGGATTTCAGTTATCTCGTAGTGTGGACTCCCCTCCTTCATCAGTGGAGGAGGAACTGGAGGAACTGGATGCCATGCATTCGGCCCAGGATCTTTCTTCAGCAAGCTGAAATGAAACACAGGATGTATAGAACTTAGTGATTTAGGCAGGTCGAGTTCAAAGGAGACATCAGAGATTTTTCGTAGCACTTTAAAAGGTCCAACATATTTCCATCCTAATTTTCTGCTGGGCTGCAGCCCGTGGATATTTTTTGTAGAGAGATAAACTGAGTCCCCGGGTTGAAGGTCCCATCCCGGTGCTCGGCCACGATCAGCATATTTTTTATAGTCCTCCTTGGCATGGTCCAAGGCTTTACCAATCAACGGCCAGGAGTCCTGGAGACTGGACCACCAGTTTTTAAAGTCTGAAGGGGGAGCCTGGGGGTCTTCCTTGAGGGTGGGGAGCGGTTTACCTTCAAAACCTCCCACTGCCATGAAAGGTGAGACCCCAGTGGAAGAATGCACTGCATTGTTGTAGCTATATTCTGCAAAGGGTAGTAAGTCCACCCAGTTATCTTGGTGGTAGTTGGTGTAGCACCTTAAGAACTGCTCCAGAATTTGATTAGTTCGCTCGGATTGGCCATCGGTTTCTGGATGGTAACCCGAGCTCAAGGCAGGTTCTATGTCCATTAGCTTCAAAAGCTCCCGCCAGAAGGTGGCAACGAATTGACTTCCGCGATCGGACACCACCCTTCTCGGAAAAGCGTGTAATTTTATCACCTGGTTAAAGAAGGCTTTAGCCATCCCTTTGGCGGTGGGTAACTGTTTGAAGGGAGTGAAATGGGCTTGTTTGGAAAACGTGTCTACTACTACCCAGATCACTGTTTTTCCTTTTGAGGGGGGCAAATTGGTAATGAAGTCCATGGCTATGTCTTCCCAGGGCCTGGAAGCCGTGGGGAGGGGGTGTAACAATCCCGGGACTTTGCCTCCCCGTTTTTTACACATTAAGCAGGTTTGACATGCCGAGACGAAATCCGAGACGTCTCGCCGCATGCGCGGCCACCAGAATTGCCGTTGGATCAGGTTAAGAGTTTTTAGGAATCCAAAGTGCCCGGCAAGCTTGGAAGAGTGACAATTTAGCAGGATTTCTTTGCGTTTGGTTTTTGGCACCACTAATTTGTCCCCACGGAACCAACAATTGTCCTTTCTTTTTTCGCACTCTCCCATTGCTTCCAATTCCTCTATTTCCTCAGGGGCATATTCCCCCCCCCATTGACAGTCCCCAGTGGTGAGCTCGGTTTTCTTTGCTTTGCTCCTGGTGACAACCACTCCTCCCAGCTGCTGGGGGGAGAACATGGAATCGAATACCTCCTCTTTCAGACTCTCGTGTTGGGGCAATCTGGACAACGCGTCTGCCAGGGAATTAGCCTTCCCAGGAAAATGCTTTAACACAAAGTTAAATTTTGAGAAGAAGTCCGCCCAGCGCAGTTGTTTGGCGTTGAGGGACCGCTGCGTGCGCAAAGCTTCTAAGTTCTTATGATCCGTCCATATTTCGAACGGAGTTTGCGCCCCTTCTAACCAGTGGCGCCAGGTAGTGAGCGCCAACCTAATGGCCGCAGCTTCCTTGTCCCACACTGACCAATTCCTCTCCGTTTCATTAAACTTCTTTGATATGTACGCTAAGGGGTGTAGTTTCCCTTCAGAGTCCCTTTGCAGGATGGCCCCCCCCATGGCTACATCCGAGGCATCAACATGGATTATAAAGTCTTTAGTCTCATCCGGGTGCGCCAAAATGGGCTCTGAGGTAAAAAGAGTTTTTAAAGCCTCAAATGCCTTCTGACACTCCCCGTTCCACGCCAGTTTCTCTCCCGGCTTTCCCGCCTCGGGACCCCTCCCCTTGGTTTTTAACAAGTCCGTTAAGGGAAGGGTGACTTTGGCAAAGTCCTTGATGAAAGTCCGATAGAAGTTACAAAATCCTAACAGGCTCTGCAGCTGCTTTCTCGTTCGCGGAGCCTCCCATTGCACCACCGCTTCCACTTTCCCCGGGTCCATTTCCAACCCCTTCTGAGAAATGCGGTAGCCCAGGAAGTCCACAGACTCGCGGTGAAACTCGCACTTAGACAGTTTCACGAACAGCTGGTTTTTTAGTAATGTTGACAGTACGTCTCGGACCAAAGTCACATGTTCGTTCTTATCAGTGGAATAGATCAAGATATCATCTATGTAACATAACACGCCCTTAAATAGGTGTTTGTGCAACACTTCGTTGATTAAACTCATAAAGACCCCGGGCGCGCCACTTAAGCCGAACGGCATCACGAGGTATTCAAACTGCCCCAGGGGGGTGTTAAAAGCAGTCTTGGGTTCATCCCCCTCCCTTATGCGCACCCTGAAGTAGGCATCTCGCAGATCCAACTTGGTGAAAATTTTCCCCTTGGCCGCCTCCGCCAAAAGGTCTTTTATTAACGGGAGGGGGTAAGCATTAGAGGTGGAGACTGCGTTTAGCCCCCGATAATCCGTGCACAATCGCAAGCCGCCATCCTTTTTCTTTCGGAACAGCACGGGCGCCGCAAAAGGGGACTTGGCGGGGCGGATAAACCCCCGGGCCAGATTTTTGTCCAAGAACTTCCGCAGCTCTTCTCGCTCCGCCGGGCTCATGGAATACAATTTGCCCTTTGGGAGTTTCTCGCCCGGGAGGAGCTCTATGGCACAGTCCGACAACCGGTGGGGGGGCAACTCGTCCGCCTCGGTCTCACTGAACACTTCCAGTAAGTCTCTATATTCCTTAGGCACCATGGCCGGGACGAGAGCGAGGGCGGCCGCGGGAGACGGCGGGCTGGGGGGCCCGGGACCCCATCCTGGGTCCCAGCGGTGGCTCTGGCAGCGTTCGTCTACCCACGAAATCTTCCCCTCGCTCCATTTTATGTAGGGGTCGTGCGCCCCGAGCCAAGGGCTACCCAACACCATGGGGAATTGGGCATTAGGGGTTATGACGAAAGCTCTCTTCTCCCAGTGGTTCCCCGTTCCCAAAATTAAGTTCTCAGTCTCTGCTATGCACTCCTCCTTCATCTCGGACCCATCCATCTGGGTAAATTTCAGGGGTTCCGCTAACGGGGTGACTTTGGGTCCCAGCCCCTCCACTACTAGGGGGCTGATTAGGTCTCGCGCGCACCCAGAGTCAATTAAAGCGCGGACCCTCATGTGGGTACCTGATCCTGGGGTCACCACAGTCACTACCATATATAACAAGGGGCCGGGGATGCTCACCGGAGATGGCGCTTCGTTGTGGGGGACCTGCAGTTCTGCGCCGCTCACTGCAGGCCGTTGGAGTTTCCCGACATCTGGGTTTCCATCAGCTCCAGCTCTCCCTGCTCACTCGTTGCCCCTTCCAGCTGCAAAGCCCGGGGTTTCATGGGGGTCTTCCCCCGAGTCGGGGTGCTTGCAGGTCCTGGAGTTGAGGTCTTCGGGCCCTTCCCCCCTCCTCTTGGACACGCCGAGGCGAAGTGGCCACTTTCCCCACACTTCATACACAACCCTTGCCGGAACCTCGAGTCGCGGACGTCTTGTACATTGGATCGGGGCTTCGCTCGTGGGCCCGCTCTGATAGCGGCGGTTGCGGATGCTCCCATCTTGATTAGGGCGAAGCGTTCTTCCATGTCGGTGGCCGCCCTCATCCAGGTAGTCAGCGTGCCCGGGCGGCCTCCCAGCAGCACAGTCTCGTAGATTCCCGGGTTTAGACCCTCCCAATACTTCTCCATGAAGAGTTCCTCCGGCCATCCGTGGATCTTGGCAGCGATGCGTCGGAATTTTTCAGTGTATTCTCTCACTGACGATCTTCCCTGGAACAGCTTCCTCAGCTGATTTCTGGCTTTTTCCTCACCCAGCGGGTCTTCGAACTGGTGCCGAAGAGCCCACATGAAGTTGTTCAAGGAACGCAGCTCAGGGCCAGGGTTGTCGTGCAGGCTCACATACCAATCGCTGGCGGTGTCTTTCAGTTTGGATCCGATGTAGCCTATGCGATCCTTCTCGGTAGGATACAGGTGGCCCCAACTGTCCAGGAATCTCCCGATCTCGAGCGTGAAGAAACGTAGCTTCTCGGGGTCCCCATCGAAAGTAGTCGTCAGCGGGTCGGAAGGGGGTGGGCGAGCGGCCGGCGCGGCCGGAACTGGGGCCGGTGCGGGGACGGGCCCCGGGACTGGAACCGGGGCGACCGGCTGAGCCGGCTGCGCGGGTATAACGGGCGCCTGTGGCTGAGCCGGAACCCCTCCGGGTGCTGGCTGCTGTTGTGGGGCTCCGACTCCTTGACCGAGGAGGGCGCCTTGCATCGCCACCATAGCGTCTCGAAATTGGTGCTGGAGGTCGAGGGCCAGCTCGCGGAGCTCGGAGGTGAGTTGTAGCCTCAGGTCTCCCATCATCTGATCCAGCGGGACCGTCTGCTCCTCTCGATACGGATCGGGCCCATACAAATCCAGTGTCTCCTCTTCGGGAGGCTGGCGACGCGGTCCTCCCCGGCGAACTGGCTCGCGGTCGTCTCCTAGGTAGCTCGGTCTCCCGCGATCGAGCTGGTCGCCGGTGAGCGGAACTCTCACCCCTTTCCTGTCGTGCACCCACGAAGTCACGGATCGGCCTCCGAAGTGGCTCCAAGTGTACTGGGGGGTCACGCTCTGATGGGTAATCGGGCGGCGCGGGATGTAGTAAGCCCCCTGGCTCGTGGTCACCGGCACCTCGGGACCTCCTCCGCCGCCGCCACCCCCGTTCCCCGGATCCGTCGGGGTAGCCGGGGCCTCCTCTGGAGTGGTAGGTTTGAGGGGGACGAGATCGTCTTCTGACATGGTCAGGAACGATTGAATCCCAATCAAGGATCTCTGACAATCTGTGAGAGTCCTGTTCAAAGTAGTCAAGGATCAGATCTCGGTTGGTTAACCACAGTTCTTTATTGCCTATTCCTACATTAGTACAGCGTCTCGGGGTATTGTCAGAGATGAGACAAATAATACAAGCGGGTCTATTATACCATTCCAGGGAGTTTGAATTACCCATAGGTAACCAATCCCCAGGAGGGAAAATTGGCGGGCTAAAAGGTGTCTTGACCGTTTGGTTCACACAGGAAAAAAGTGAGGTGTTAAGCAGTAAATTTCCCTTCCCAAACCAGACCCCTCCGTTCACATAACAATTCATGGCTCCAAGGTTCTTTAGCATAGATAAGAGATGAGAGCCTTTCCTCCCCTTGAAGTTACTGCCGGGGCAGCTGGAATGCGGAGGCAGGGATGAGAGGCCTCGTTGTTCTCACCCTAGGGGTTGTCACCCTCCCGACCAAGCAAGGAGAAAAATACAGGTCCAATACATAAAGACATAACAGAATACATAGTGTGCATGCAAGATTACATTGACAGAATTAACTGATTCTGACACCATGTTCCCTTTCTGCCTACCCACCTAGCTCCCTTCCTTTAGGCTTGGCGTACAGTAACATCGGATGCCTGGGTCCTATCCATCATTGCCGAAGGGTACTTTATAGAACTGACTCATCAGCCTCCTCCAGCAGTATTTGTAGTTACTCCACCCTCCCCTGCACTCCTGCAGGAGGTCACCACCCTACTTGCAAAGGACGCTATAGAACCTGTCCCTATCCAGCATCTCGGGATGGGGTTCTTCGCTTGTTATTTCACTGTTCCCAAGCGGGATGGAGGCACAAGGCCAATACTGGACCTCTGAGGCCTGAATCGATTCATCAAATACAGGTCACCCTTCGGTCCTTCCTCCCCCTCTTGCGCAGAAATGCTTGGATGGCCACACTGGACCTTCAAGATGCCTACTTCCACTTGACCATTGCGCCGGTGCACTGCAGATTTCTCAGGTTTGCCATAGGACCCAGTCAGTACCAATACAAGGTCCTCCCATTCAGTCTATCCACCGCACTGTGGGTATCTACCAAGATGATGATAGTAATTGTTGCCTACCTTCGTCTACAGGGCATCACTATTTTCCCATATATAGACGACTGGCTCTTGGTAGCAGACTCCCAGGACCTCCTGTTATCACACACCTGCCACATGCGCTCCTTCCTCTCAGATCTTGGCCTCAGGATCAATGAGGAAAAATCCCACCTCAACCCCTCCCAACGCATACAGTTCATTGGAGTGACTCTAGACTCCATGCGCCTGACAGCGTACCTCCCAGAAGACAGAGTGTCTCCGATCATTACTCTCGCCCATCAGATCAGGGCACAACCCCATCCAGTGCTTTTGTGGTGCAGAGCCTTCTAGGACTTATGTCTGCCACAACCTCTGTTCTTCCTTTCACAAGACTGAGAATGAGGCCCCTACAGACTTGGTTCCTCCATACCTTTTGACTGCATGTCAATGCCCAGCTGACCCTCCTCTCCCCTCCACAATGGGTTCAGGACACTCTCCTCTGGTGGACCCACTACCCAAATCTTTATCAGGGGGCACCGTTCCATCTTCCCACACCCAAACTGACGCTGACCACCGATGCCTCTTATTGGGGTTGGGGCGCGCACCTTTGTGGCCGCACCATGGGGGACCTCTGGGATGACTCCCTTCACTTCAAGCATATAAACTACCTGGAGCTGTTGGCAGTGCTCTTCGCCCTACGTACTTTCCTGCCCTTAGTAGCAGGCCACTGCATCGCAGTATTGACAGACAACACGACAGCGGTTGCTTACATCAATCGGCAAGGGGGGACTGTATCCCATTCTGTCTGCAACCTGTCTCTTCGTCTGTGGGACTGGTGTCACAGGAGGGCATTTTTCTTTGTGCAACACACATCCCCGGCTCTCTCAACACCACAGCGGATCTTCTCAGCAGAGGTCATGTTCGCCCTCATGACTGGGAGCTCTTCGGACAATATCTCCTCCCCATCTTCCATTGATGGGGCACCCCAAAGATCGACGTGTTCATGGACCAGAACAACACGAAGTGCAGCCTGTTTTGCAATCAGGGAGGAACCAACCCCAAGTCCTTAGGGGACGGCCTTCTCTATCCTTGGACCCACAGGTTCCTGTATCTTTCCCCCCCTCTGTGTGAGACTTTTGCTCAAAGTAGTCAAAGATCAGATCTTTGTTGATGAAACACAGTTCTTTATTTCCAATCTCTACATTGGTACAGCTTCTCGGATTATTGTCAGAGATAACACAGATGACAGAAGCGGGTCTATTATACCTTTCTAAGCAGTTTGAATTACCCATAGGTAGCCAATCACTACAAGGGAAAAACGGCGGGCAAAAGGGGCTCTGGCCGTTTGCTTCCCACAGGAAAGAAAGTGAGGTGTCAAGTTGTAAATTTCCCCTTCCAAACCAGACCCTTCAGATGTTACCAGTTCACATAACAATCCATGGCCTCGAGGCTTTCGCACATTGATAAGAGATGAGACTTGTCCTCCCTTGGAGTCTCAGCCGAGATGAATGGAATGCGGAGGTAGGAGTGTGAGAGGCCCATTGTTCCCATACTTTGAAGTTGACATCCTCCCGCTTTGACAGTTACAAAAACCAGGCCGGTCAGGGTCATAAACCTGGGGTCACACATTCTACATACATGCTGATACATACTGGCCAGGATGAGGGCTACATGACAGGTGTTCATGAGAGCAGCTAGCATACATACAGTACCATAAGAAGCAGAGCAACAAACACAGAAAACATATCTGAAACATGGCTGTAAGCAAAAGAAATACTCTGTCTGAATCAGCAGATTCTGACACTCTGGCACCCCAAAAATAAATCTATCCGGGCTTGTCCGGGAACCTTTTATGAAAAGCTTTAACTAGTTTAGGAGCATGCACATTTCCAGAACGAACCCACTCGTTTTGCTCTGGGCCAAAATCAAGCCATCTAACTAAATAATATAAGTGGCCCCTACGCAGCTTAGAATCAAGAATCTCAGAAATTTCAAAATGGGGTGCCTCCCCCTTCATCAGTGGAGGAGGTGTCGGAGGAACTGGATGCCATGCATTCGGCCCAGGATTCTTCTTCAGTAAGCTGAAATGAAAAACAGGATGCACAGAGCTCAGTGACTTGGGCAATTCTAATTCAAAAGACACATCAGAGATTTTGCGCAACACCTTGTAAGGGCCCACAAATTTCCACCCCAATTTCCTGCTGGGTTGCAAGCCGTGTATGTTCTTTGTGGAAAGGTAAACAGAGTCCCCAGGCTGAAGGTCCCAACCCTCAGCTCGACCACGATCTGCATACTTTTTGTAGTCCTCTTTGGCTTGATCTAATGTTTTTGCTATTAGAGGCCACGACTCTTGCAGGGTCGCCCACCATCGCTTAAAATCTGTGGGGGGAGCATCCGAGGCGTTGTCAATTGTGGGCAGAGGTTTTCCCTCAAAGCCTCCCACCGCCATAAATGGGGAAACGCCAGTAGAAGAATGCACTGCATTGTTGTAGCTATACTCAGCGAATGGCAACAACTCCACCCAGTTGTCCTGGTGGTAGTTAGTATAACACCTTAAAAATTGCTCCAGAATTTGATTCGTTCGTTTGGACTGTCCATCGGTTTCTGGATGGTAACCAGAGCTTAGAGCAGGCTCTATGTCCATAAACTTCAGGAGCTCCCGCCAGAAGTTGGCAACGAACTGACTGCCCCTGTCGGATACCACACGTTTGGGAAAAGCGTGTAATTTGATCACGTGGTTGAAGAAAGCCTTGGCCATCCCCTTTGCCGTAGGCAGCTGCTTGAAAGGAGTGAAGTGGGCTTGCTTAGAGAACATATCTACCACCACCCAAATTACAGTCTTTCCCTTTGATGGGGGCAGGTTTGTAATGAAGTCCATAGCTATTGCCTCCCAAGGGCGAGAGGGAGTGGGTAGGGGGTGCAGGAGTCCCGGGACTTCCCCCCCCTCCTTTTGCACATCAAGCAGGTCTGGCAGGCAGAGACGAAGTCCGAAACACCCCTGCGCATGCGTGGCCACCAGAATTGTCTCTGAATTAAATTGAGTGTCTTTAGAAATCCAAAGTGACCTGCCAATTTAGAGGAGTGACAGGCTAGTAATATGTCCTTCCTCTTGCATCGGGGCACCACCAATTTATCTCCATGATACCAGCCTTTATTTTCCCTGGAGGAGCAGTCTGCCAATGCTTCCAACTCCTCAATTTCTTTGGGCGAATAGTCCCCCCCCCAGTCGCACGTCTCCGATTCCACTGCTGTTCGTCTACTTTGGCTCCGGGTGATTACTGCCCCTCCCAGTTGCTGGGGGGAGAACATAGAGTCAAATACCTCCTCCTTTAAACTCTCGTGCTGGGGCAATCGGGAGAGCGCGTCTGCTAGCGAATTGGCTTTCCCAGGGAGGTGTTTGAGCACAAAATTAAATTTTGAGAAAAAATCAGCCCAACGGAGCTGCTTCGCATTCAGGGACCTCTGTGTGCGCAGCGCTTCTAGATTTTTGTGGTCTGTCCATATTTCAAAAGGGGTTTGCGCCCCCTCCAGCCAATGCCGCCACGTAGTGAGGGCTAGCCGGATAGCTGCGGCTTCTTTATCCCAGACTGACCAGTTCCTTTCCATTTCATTAAATTTTTTCGAGATGTAAGCGAGGGGGTGCAGTTTCCCGTCTGAACCCAGTTGCAAAATGCCCCCCCCCCCATAGCCACATCGGACGCATCTACATGGATCACAAATTCCTTAGTTTCGTCTGGATGGGCTAGAATGGGCTCAGAGGTGAAAAGAGTTTTAAGAGTCTCGAACGCCTTCTGGCATTCCCCATTCCAGGCAATCCTCTCCCTGGGCTTCCCCACTTCCGGGCCCCTCCCTTTGGTTTTTAGCAACTCAGTCAATGGGAGGGTGACAGTGGCAAAGTCTTTTATGAAGGTGTGGTAGAAGTTACAAAATCCTAATAGGCTTTGGAGTTGCTTCCTCGTTCTGGGGGCTTCCCATTGGACCACCGCCTCTACCTTGGCTGGGTACATCTCCAGTCCCTTCTGCGAAATGCGGTACCCCAGAAAGTCTACTGAATCTCGATGGAACTCGCATTTAGACAGTTTCGCATACAACTGATTTTTTAACAGGGTGGAGAGGACTTCCCGGACCAATTTCACGTGTTCTTTCTTATCAGCGGAGTAGATCAAGATATCATCTAAGTAACATAACACCCCCTTAAACAGATGCTTGTGCAACACTTCATTTATCAAGCTCATAAAGACCCCTGGCGCGCCACTCAAACCGAACGGCATCACCAGGTATTTGAACTGTCCCAACGGGGCATTAAAGGCAGTCTTGAATTCATCCCCCTCCCTTATGCGCACCCAAAAGTAAGCGTCTCTGAGATCCAGTTTAGTGAACACTTTTCCTTTGGCCGCCTCCGTCAACAAGTCTTTAATAAGGGGGAGGGGGTAAGCGTTGGAGGCAGACACCGCATTTAATCCTCTGTAGTCCGTGCACAACCGCAACCCCCCATCTTTCTTTTTCCAGAACAGAACGGGGGCTGCAAAGGGGGATTTAGCAGGACGAATGAACCCGCACTCCAAGTTCTTGTCTAGGAACTTCCTCAGCTCCTCCCGCTCCGGGGGGCTCATCGAGTAAAGCTTTCCTTTAGGAAGTTTCTCGCCCGGAATCAACTCTATGGCACAATCCGACAGTCTGTGGGGGGGTAATTCGTCTGCCTCGGTCTCACTGAACACTTTCAGTAGGTCGCGATACTCCCGGGGGACAGTCGAGGGCACTAGGGTGAGGGCCGTCGGCCGGAGTGGCACCGGAGGTCCTGGTCCCCACCCGGCGTCCCACTTATGGCCCTGGCACTTCTCGTCTACCCAGGAGATCTTCCCCTCACTCCATTTGATATAGGGATCGTGGGAGCTTAGCCAGGGACTCCCCAGCACCATGGGGAATTGGGTGTTTGGGGTGATGACGAAGGCTCTCTTCTCCCAATGCTCCCCCGTACCCACAATAAGTCCCTCAGTCTCTGCCACACATGCCTCCTTCATCTCTGAACCATCCATTTGCGTGAACTTGAGTGGCTCCCCCAATGGGGTGACCTTGGGTCCCAGCCCTTCCACCACTAGTGGGCTAATTAAGTCTCTAGCACACCCAGAGTCAATTAGGGCGCGGAATCGGATGTGTGTCCCAGTCCCGGGGGTCATTACAGTCACTACCATATACAACAAGGGGCCGGGGATGCTCACCGGAGATGGCGCGTCATGGCGGGGGACCTGCAGTTCTGCGCCGCTCACTGCAGGCCGTTGGAGTTTCCCGACATCTGCGCTTCCGTCAGCTCCAGCTCTCCTTGCTCGCTCGCCGCCCCTTCCAGCTGCAGAGCCCGGGGTTTGAACGAGGTCTTCCCTCGACTGGGGGTGCTCCCGGCCACAGGGGTGGAGGTTTTTGGGATTTTTCCCCCTCCCTTCGGGCACGCCAAGGCGAAGTGGCCACTCTCCCCGCATCTCATGCAGAGCCCCTGTTTAAAACGGGCATCTCAGATTTCTTGTATGTTGGGCTTGGGCTTCGCCTTCTGCGTTGCCTTGCTTGGGGCCGTCGATGAAGCTCCCATCTTGATGAGGGTGAAGCGCTCTTCCACGTCCGTGGCCGCCCTCATCCAAGCGCCCAACGACCCTGGTCTTCCCACCCGCAAGATCGCCTCATACACCTCGTAACTCAAACCCTCTCGATACTTCTCCATGAGCAGGTCCTGCGTCCAGCTGCGAATCTTGGCTGAGATGCGCCGGAACTTATCGGTGTAGTCCTTCACCGAGGACTGCCCTTGGGTCAGCCTCCGTAGTTGGTTCCGGGCTTTTTCTTCTCCCAAGGGGTCCTCATAGTGGTGTCGAAGGGCCCACATGAAGTTGTTCAGCGAACGCAGCTCAGGCCCGGGGGCGTTGTGCAGACTCACATACCAATCGCTGGCGGTGTCCTTCAGCTTGGACCCGATGTAGCCAATCCGGTCCCTCTCGGTGGGGTAGAGATGTCCCCATGTGTCTAGGAACCGCTCGATCTCCAGGAGGAAGAAGTGCAGCTTCTCGGGGTCCCCATCGAAAGTAGCTGTCAACGGGTCGGCAGGGGCCGGGCGAACCACTGGCCCTGCCGGCACGGGACCTGGAACAGGTGGAGGTGCGGGCACTGGGCGGGGAACGGCAGGGGGACTTGCGGCGGCATTGGCTGCTGCGCGGGTGGCTGCACCGGGGCGGGGACTCCCCCGGGAGGCACCACCGGCTGCTGGACTCCGACCACGGCTGGCGCTGGCTGAGCCGCTTGCATAGCCGTGAGGGCGTCCCGGAACTGATATTGGAGATCGAGGGCCAGCTCTTGCAACTCGGTGGTAAGCTGGAACCGCAAATCCCCCATCATTCGGTCGAGGGCTTGAGTCTGGTCTTCTCGGTAGGGATCGGGCCTGTAGGGTCCCATTCTCTCTCCTTCCAGGGACTGGAGACGTGAATCTCCTGCGTAGGTCATCTCGCGTTCGTCTCCCAGGAAACTCGGCTTCCCGCGGTCGAGGTGGTCCTCCTGGAATGAAACTCAGGCCCCTTTCCGATCGTGCACCCAGGAGTCCACAGTCCCGCGACTGAAATTGCTCCATGAGTACCTCGGGGTCCCGCTCTGAAGAGGAGGTGGGCGCGGGATGTAGTGAGCCCCTTGAATCATAGTCACTGGTACTTCGGGCTCCCCTCCGCCGCCTCCACCACCGGCTCCCTGGTCCCCAGGGGTGGTCGGTGTGTCTTCGGGAGTAGTAGGGATGGGAAGAGTACCGTCGTCCGACATGGTCAGGAATGGCCAAGTCCCAGACACAGATCTCTGACAATCTGTGAGACTTCTGCTCAAAGTAGTCAAGGATCAGATCTTTGTTGATGAAACACAGTTCTTTATTTCCAATCTCTACATTGGTACAGCTTCCTCGGATTATTGTCAGAGATAACACAGATGACAGAAGCGGGTCTATTATACCTTTCTAAGCAGTTTGAATTACCCATAGGTAGCCAATCACTACAAGGGAAAAACGGCGGGCAAAAGGGGCTCTGGCCATTTGCTTCCCACAGGAAAGAAAGTGAGGCGTCAAGTTGTAAATTTCCCCTTCCAAACCAGACCCTTCAGATGTTACCAGTTCACATAACAATTCATGGCCTCGAGGCTTTCGCACATTGATAAGAGATGAGACTTGTCCTCCCTTGGAGTCTCAGCCGAGCTGAATGGAATGTGGAGGTAGTAGTGTGAGAGGCCCATTGTTCCCATACTTTGAAGTTGACATCCTCCCGCTTTGACAGTTACAAAAACCAGGCCGGTCAGGGTCATAAACCTGGGGTCACACATTCTACATACACGCTGATACATACTGGCCAGGATGAGGGCTACATGACAGGTGTTCATGAGAGCAGCTAGCATACATATAGTACCATAAGAAGCAGAGCAACAAACACAGAAAACATATCTGAAACATGGCTGTAAGCAAAAGAAATACTCTGTCTGAATCAGCAGATTCTGACACTCTGCCATTGCTCACCCGCGTGGTATGGAAAATACTCCACAACAAGGCAAATTACATTCTCATCCACCGTTGCTCACCCGCGTGGTACGGAAAATACTCCACGACAGGGCAAATTGCATTCTCCTAGCCCCATGGTGGCCCAGGCAACCCTGGTTTCCCATTCTACTGTCCCTTGCACAGGGTCATTATCATCACTTCCCTCCAAACCCAGACTTGCTGAGCAACTCCAGCACCCCTCTATTCCACCATGATGTCCCACACCTCAAACTTACAGCGTGGAGACTTTCCCCGCTTCTTTTTCCAGCAGAGTTGCCAACGTCTTGTTGAATTCCCGTAAGGCCTCCACATGTAGGTCTTACACATATAAATGGTCCCGTTTCTCTGCATTCCTCGAACGGGACAACATATCACCAACCTCAGTGGGTTTAGCCCGCATCTTCGAATTTCTCCTTTCCCTAGCAGATGCGGGCCTGTCTCACTCCTCTACCCAAGTGTATCTGGCAGCCATCTTGGCATTCCACAACAGAGTGGACAATTTCTCCATCTTTGCCCATCCTCTCTCCATCTTTGCCCATCCTTTTCTTCAGGGGTTGCTCCACCTCTACCCCCTGCTCAAGCAACCTACGCCCTTATGGGATCTTCCCCTGGTTTTACGCCAACCCACAAGGAAACCATTTGAGCCACTATCTACCTGTGATCTCAACCTTCTCGCCTGGAAAATGGCCTTCTTAATGGCAATCACTTCTGCAAGGAGAGTAGGAGAGATCCTTGCATTCAGATATGATGCTCCGTACCTCTCCTTCCTACCCAACAGGGTGTGCCTGGTTCCAGATATCTCCTTCCTCCCCAAGATCCTCTCAGAGTTCCACCTGCACTCTGAAGTGTTTCTCCCAGATTTTTTTTCCCTAACTACACTTTGGAAGAGGAACGTTTACTACATTCCCGCGACGTTAAGCGTGCCCTCCTCTTCTATCTCCAGCGCACCAAGGCAACTCGACAAACATCCCGTCTCTGTCTCTTATGCACCCAAATGACTGGGGCTGCAAATTACATCCCAGAGACTCTCGCGTTGGATAGTGGAGCTAATCACTCTATGCCACAGATTAGCCCACACCCCACTACCTGGTCCTTTATGAGCAGACTCCACCAGGGCCATCTCAACCTCTACCGCATTTCTCAAGGGTACTGCACTGATAGACTTTTGCAGGGCAGTTACTTGGGCCACTCCAAACACCTTTATAAGACATTATGCCCTCGATACCAGGGCTTCTGGCCGTACTGCAATGGAAAGACTTATCCTGCCGGCTGCCTCTCAGTAACCGCCTGCCTGCACCCTCCTTCAGGTAGGACACTGCTCATTAGTCTCCCACTGGTGTGAAGCACAGAGACTAAATTGAAGATAAAGAGGTTGCCTACCTGTAACTGATGACCTTTGAGTGGTCATCTGTGCATTCACACCTCCCACCCATCCTTCCCCTCTGCTGCCAGGCTGGTTTTCTTCCTTTGCTCTGGTTGCAGCGGTCAGAAGGAACTGGCGGGCTGTCCATGCCCGGCTCCTCTGGGCATGCATGAAGGGGCTGTGCGCATGCCTGGAGGCTCTGAGTGCATGCCTTGAGGCTCTGAGCGCGAAAATCTGTTAAGCTTTCCAGATACTGATGAATTTCAGTGCAGGCACAGAAACCCATTGGTGTGAATGCACAGATGACCACTTGAAGATCATCAGTTACAGGTAGGCAACCTGTTTTTCATGTGTTTAGACTTGGGAGGGGTTATGGAGGAGCTTTTAGTTGTGTGGATAATGTGGTATAACCCCAAGCTGTGGACTGACTACCTCAATGAAAACTTGGTCTGAATTATTGGATAACAATATATTAAAAGTTTTGCAGGAATCTTTCCGAATTAATAAAAGACTAAACATAGTCACTGCTAGAATCCCATCCTCTCCGTGTCACCCCCCAACCCCAAATGGAAGGTTTACAAAGCTTCTAAAAAATTTTAAGCTGTGGTTATGGTGGGGCCAGACTCAATCAACAATTATACTGCAGTGTTGATGGAGTGGTGGTCAAGATTGGTTATAATGCCTTCTCTTTCTCAGTGATCCCTGTATTCTATCCCCAGACACCTTATTCAATATGGCAGGGAGATGGTTTTGTTGCAACTCATCTTGGTGACTAGCCATTACCTCAGACATCTCTGCGTTAAAAGTAAAACTTGGTTGGAACAAAGCAGCCAGTATTGGCTGTAAGTCATTTTTATGTCAAAACCTTGGCAAGTAATTGCTTTAAAATCCTACTTTATTGCAGGCTCATCCTTTAATCTAGTTGGAGACGTGAGCCACATTGGCAATCGCACCTACTGGGCTAGTGGTACCTATTGGGCTCTCTCCCCCTGTCCTTTTGCCTCCCCCTGCCCTTTTACATTCCTTTGCTTCTCTCAAGGGCAGGGCTCCCTCCCTCCTTGCTCATTTTGATGTTTCTGTCGGCTCAATGGCCTAATGTAACTCTCCTACTATCCCAATCATTATTCCTCTCAAATATCATAAAAATCCTGTAATTTAATTTAGAAAAAAAAATCTGTTGCATGTTTCCCCCCCCCCCCCGGTACATTAAAAATACATTCTGGTTATTGTGTCCTAGACTCTGTATCAACTTACTGAACACTACATTAGGTTTTCCAACAACACACACATCTGGCATGCAAATATGGACAGACTGACTAAGAAAAGGCAGTCATCTCCATCGGTGTTTGCAGTGCTTCTGCAGAAAGAGCAGTGGGTTTTACTATAGTAGAGATGCCATAAATTCTAGAGGAAAATGTACCAAAGGCAGGGGGAATAGACAAGTCAGCTAGAGGAGATATAGCTGACTGGCAAACATTAATTACAAGTGTCAGACATGCATTATGCAGTACACAATCATGTGGAATTAAGACTTTGATTTACTGAACAGCCTTTATTTCCCATATGCCCAAAGAATAAGGTTAGCTTTGACTCTTGAATTTATAAATTGCTTTTGCATTAAAAAAAAAAATCAAGTTAGATATGAAGGTTTCCAAGTGGTGCTGAGGGAATATTATCACTATTATTATTAACACACCAGTAGTCTTAACAGTGTTCCAAAAAACCCACTGGTCAGCCTGGGACAAGTGTCTTCTAGAAGATCCACCTAATACCTCCCATAAAGTTTGGAATGCTGTGAACAGCTCTGATTGCCCTATCTCAAAAAAGGATATTGTAATGGTTGTATAACCATCCCTATCTGTGGGTGGTGCTGTTGAAGATCTGAGTGTGAGTTGGGTTTGTTCTATATCAATTCTGGTTGTTGGTCTGTGTTCTGGGTGAGTTGACTGTTTCAATTCTTTTAAAGTTTTAAGATCTGTGCTAGAGAACACTTTGGAACCTTTTACTCAAGTGGGTACCTTAAACAACTGTGTTACAACCAGGGCTATTTTTGCACCGGAATGCACCAGAATGGCATTCCACCTGGCGCTTCCAAGTTGGCCACAGCCAGGAGCTGCAAGCCCCACCCCCAGCAGCTCTCAGTTGGGCCAGGGAGTGGGGAGCAGCCACCACCAGCCAGGGTAAGTTGGGGTTGTATCAATGCAAAACACTCAGTGAATAAATTACGAACAAAAGCAGAAATATTATATTGTATAAATCAATTCAAATAGTTCAAATTCTTATCAAGCTTAACAAACACCCTTATATTTTCTTAAAGGGCTAGGGTAAGTTGGGGTGGCAGCGGCTTGATTGGGGGGAGGGGTGGGCCACTTGGCTGGTGCTAGGTGGTGGCAGCAGGGTCTTGATCGAGGGGGTGAGGGAGCTCTGGCTAAAGGGGGGAGGGGAGCAGAAGCCACGGCTGGGCAAAGTGGTGCCCTGCTCCAGCCTGAAGCTGCCTGCAGCCTGGCTGGTGCAGGGTAGCAGTAGGGGGGGCTTGCTCAAGGGGGTTGGCTGCAGGGGGTGGTGGAGCCTTGATTGGGGGGTGGGAGAGAGAGAGCCTCCCCCCTCCCCCATCTCTTTGTCCTCTTTCTTTCTTTCCCTCCTTCTTTCCTTCTCATTCGGCATGTGTAAGGAAGGAGGAGGTGGAAGAGGAGGAGGAGGAGGCGCTGTGGGACTCTGCAGCTCACCAGGAAACATGCAAGGCCTCCGGGAGGCTCTGCCTCACCCCCCTCCACCACTGCTGGCCCTGTTTTGTGGCACTGGTTCTCTGCTGTCACCAGGACCCGAGGGCGCCTTGGCTTGTGGGTTGAGCCCGTGCAGCAATGGGGTGTCTGGTAGCAGCAGGACACTATCCCCCCCTGGCGAGGCAGTGGCCCGGCCAAGCCTCCCCAGATGCGCCCAGGCAAGTGGAGGCTGCCAGCCAGGGGACATTGCCTAGCTATGCCCTGCGCACTCCGGGGCTCCTTTCCCAGGGCAGGAAATGAGTATGTCCACTGAGCGGCTTAACAGCACAACCCTGAAGGATGCTCAGTTGAAAGACCTAGCCTTGGAGGTATTTCTAGCCCTCTCCTCCCTCAAAGCATTTGTTCAAGTCTTCTTGCTTGTCTGTTCTTTTTTTAAGTTTCTTTTCTTTTTTAAAAATTTGCCCTCATTTTAATTCTCTCTCTTTCTTGGAAATATATATTGTTTTTAGTACTCTTTCGTCAGTGAGTTCAGTAAGGTGCATGCATGCTCGAGGTCCCTTAACACAGAGGAGTTTTTATGATGACTTTAGTTACTGTGCCATATTTATGCTCAGGACAGTGGAAGAACTATAAAAGGATGGATTTCCTTTCCTGCCTCCTCAGTGCATGAATGTGGGTGAAGAATATGTCTGCGTCATTAAAGCTAAGGACAGAACTAGGGGGTGATATTTATTCCAGGCTGAACAGGGCAAACATGAATATCAATACAGTATACTTCTCTTTTCTTACATGGTTATGCGGATGGAGATTTATGCAACTGTATGTTATAATGGCAGGAGATGGTTTCTTACATGGTATTCTAGCAATCAAATATTTTGATGCTTTTACATTTGTGTCTCTGTGTTCCAAAGACTACTAGACTTCTTAAAAGTGTCAGTCATAATGAATAAATGGACTACTATGCCTTCCTTAATACTGTGACCTTATTCTTTTGTGACACTATTTTGCCATTGTAAGGATTGTAGACTTTTAAAAAGTGTGTACTAAGGGAAAGTCTCAAAGGAGGGCACTGCTGTAAGTGTTTGTGATGGCGTAAGTCTAGGTGAAAACCTTTGTGTAAAAATCCTCTTCCCATAATCTAATGGAAAATGTCTCCAGTGCTGGGTTTCTGGAATGTGATAGTGTACTAATTCAGGTGGGTAGCCGTGTTGGTCTGAAGCAGCAGAACAAAGTTGAAGTCCAAAGTTTCATCCAAGGTATAAGCTTTTGTGTGCATGCATACTTCTTCCATCTGAAGAAGTGTGGGTGGCACATGAAATCTTATATCTTGAATAAAATGTTGTTGGACTGGTTCCTTTGGTGCACAGTCCACAAACTACTCCCATCCAGTGTATCCACAAACCTAGGGTTGTTTTGCCAGTGAACTAGGGTTCCCAACTCCAGGTTGGGAAAATCCCTGGAGATTTGGGAGTGGAGCCTGAGGAGGGTGTGGTTTGGGGGAAGGAGGGACCTAACCAAGGCATAATGCCATGGACTCCACTTTCCAAAGCAGCCATTGACCTGATCTCTGTAGTTTGGAGCTCAGTTGTAATTCCAGGAGATCTCCAGACCCCACTTGTAGGTTGGCAACCCTAAAAATTCACATTCAGCGTACTAGTTCTGCAGGAAGGCAAGCTGATTTCCATAGGAACCTTTAGGGATTGATTCCAATCCAGTGTGGGAATAATTGTTGGACATATTGGTCCAGGCAAGATTTTGTATAGACAGGACAGAAATATTTGAAATAAACAAGTTGTTCATCCCCTCACCCACATTCCACAATGCACCACCTTGTTCCATGCTTTTCCCCCTCTCTGTCTGGATGCTGGGATGTGGAATAATATAGTTTAGCCCAATCTTATAATCTCTCAGAAGCTTATCAGGGTTAGTATTTGGATCAGGGATCTCCAACTAAGACAGAGGAAGGCAATTACAAACTACCACTGCTTCCCAGGTGCCTTGAAAGCCCTTTGATGAGGTCACCACAAATCCATTGTGACTTAACGGCACATACATACATATCTGGATGCCACCAATTTCCATAGTTATTACACTTTCCCTCTCCCTTTCCACCTCTATATGTAAAATTGTGAACTAAAAATCCTTGGGAAATTGTGCAGCCCAAATTTATGCATATTTACTTGGAAGTAAATGCCACAGAGTTCAGCAGGACTTATTCTCTGTCAAGTATGCATAGGATTGGAACTATGCATCCCCATCTAGTGTATGTTTACTCAGAAAGAAATTCCACTGAATTCAACAATGCTTATGTTACTGTTAATGTTACTTTAAAAATAAATATAATATTAATTATTATAAGTTTGGAATTGGAAATTTTTTTAAAAAAATAATGTTTTTATTGGTTTTGTTAAAACCATTTTGACAAAAAACAAGATAAACAGAACAAGAAGCAAAAGGTGGGTGTGGCTGGATGACCACACTTTTGGTAACATGGGGGTGTGGCCTAATATGCTAATGAGTTTCTGCTGGGCTTTTTCTACAAAAGGAGCCCTGGTCACAACTGGTGGCGACAGCTTCAAGATGTTGACTGAGAAGAATTCTGTGGATCACTCAGATAGGCCTGGAATCTGGTGGAGTGATCAGAAGGCAGCATGGTATCTGGCAGTGTTTTTAGAGGGGAAGCCAAGGGATTATAGAGCTGGAAAGGAGAATGGCAACCAACGTGATTGAAGGGTAAGAATGCTTTCCATTTGAGGAAAGGCTAAAAAGTTCAGGGCACTTTAGCTTAGGAAAAAATTAGTAAGGGAAGGACATGATAGAGAAAAATTATGCATAGCAAAAATGGAGAACTTTTCCTCTGTCTGCTGAATTACCATACTCTGTAGAACATTTAAAAAAAACCTTATTGGATCAGGCCAGTGGCTCATCCAGTCCAACACTTCGTGTCACATAGTGGCCAATAACCAGGTGCCATAAAAAGGTCCACCAGTGGGGCCAGAACTCCAGAAGCCCTCCCAAACACCAAGAATACAGAGCATCACTTCCCCAGACAGAGTGTTCTATCTATACCTTGTAGCTAAGAGCCACTAATGGACTTCTGCTCCATATGTTTATCCAACCCCCTCTTGATGCTGTCTATGCTTGTAGCCACCACCCAGGGTTCATTTCGAGCAGGAATGGGGTTCCTGCAGTAAACAAACAGTAATGGAAGGTGCGCCCTCCCCGCCTACCCCCCCACTCAGGTCACCATGGCCCAATCTCCATGGCCCTCAGAAGGCCAGCTCAGTGTGCACGTGGCTGCCTGCCACTGCCTGCTTGGCAGAAGAGTCCTTCCTCTGACCGAGGCCGGGCCAGGTGGCCTTGCCCCAGCTGCCGGGGGCCCAATGCATAAAGGCAGCTGCAGTGGACCCCTGCTGGCCATGTGCAGATGGGCAGCTTTGGCGGAGAGGACAGCTGCTGCCGCTGTCGCCATCATGGGATGAACTGATGGTGCCCTCCGGGCATCATCGCCACCAGAAGAGTCATGCTCAGCTGCCAGCTGCTGCTGCAGCTCCCCAGCGCACTGGTCTTAACCACATGAGACTCCAGGGTGGGTGGCGGGGCTTCTTTTGTGAAATGAGGAGGCTCAGAGCATGCACAAGCCACCCGCAGCCTCCCTAGACTGACTGGGGGGGGGGGAAGAGTCTCCTGTGTTTAAAACCAGTGTGCCAGGAAGCAGCAGCAGGCAGCTGAGCATGACTCTTCCAGTGGCGATGATGCCCGGAGAGTGCCATCAGTTCATCCTACAATGGCGGTGGCATCACAACCCTACCTAGATACTTGTTTGGCATGTTAAGAACTGCATCACGTAAACACTGTTTTTTTTAAATTAATATTTTATTTTATTTAATTTTATACAAAGTGGACTTATGCAAAAGCGGAACAAATATATGAGGAAATAATTCAAACAAGTAATGAATAATAATATGTAAGAAAAAACGTTACAGGAACAGTTGAATATTCCTGAAATACTTCTCATCCTGAGACAATTATACCCAATACACATAAACCAATTGTACAATATCTGAGCTTTGAGAAGTAAGAGAATGAGTTAAAACTGCTGAATATACAACTGACAACTTTCAGGGCAGAATTTCTAACATAGCACTTAAAGAGTCAGAAGTAGTAACTAATCATTAAAAAAAAAAGGTAAGTCGGATAAGTGCCAGAGAGTTAACCATTAAGGCCCAGTATTGTTTGAGGAAAGTCTATGAAGAGGAAACAGGCACTCACATCCATTTCTGAAGATCTGCCCAGCTTTTTGGTATTGCATTCTCACGAGTGAGAAAATCCAGGATTGGTTTCCATTTTACTATAAATGTGGACTTGATTGGGGTTACAGATGATTCATTTAACTTATGTGTGATATTCTCCATCAAGTATTGATCCCATAGTTTCTCATATCATACCTGTATAGAAGGAGGGTTGGGGTTCTTCCAGCAGGAAGCTATTGTCGTACGAGCAGCAAAGATCATGACCTCTAAAGTTTGTCTTAACTTATGAGATTGAATTGATTGTGGCCATAAGTCTAAAAATAAGTTTTCAGGACTTATCTCTATATCCATTAGTGTTATTTCCTTAACTAAAGCCTTGATTTGTTCCCAGAAAGTAAAAATTTTTCCACACTGCACCAGCAATGAGCCAATGTACCAACTTGGTGGCAACCTTTCCAGCATTTAGGTGAGTAGGAGGTATTGCCATATGATATTTTTTTAGGAGTAAGATACCACCTAGTGAGAATTTTGTATTTTTGGAATTCCAATGAGATCGGGACCGGGTGACCTACTTTTGCTATCCAAATATTCAACCACGCTTCATCATTTAAGTTAGTTGTGCATTCCTTTTTCCAGGCTGATTGATAAGGCAAGGTAGAGTTGTCTTGCTTGTCCAATAATAAATTATATGAGGCAGAGATCAAACCTTTATTATGGCTACCAAATAGTTGTAGAATGAGTTCAAAGTCTGAAAGTTTTTGAGATAAAATTGATTGCAAACAAATTTGGGTGCTGAAATGCTGTATAGCTAAATAAAGAAACCAGGGAATTGGCGTCTGTAGCCTCCTTTCCATCTCAGCTTTGCTTAATAATCCTTTCCTGTTTGCAATGTCTGAGATCCGTGAGAGTTTGGCCTGTTTCCATTTCGACCTAAAGGAATCACTAGTCATTTGTTTGAACCATGCCTGGTGGGTAAAGTCAGCAAATCTGGATATTTCAGGGATGAGTTGTTTACGTTTGGATCTCCATAATTTTAGCATTGGGGTCAGAAAGGGAAAGTGTTCCTTAGTTAATTGAGAAATGGGTTTTGCATCCCATAATAAAGAATCTATGGAGCATGGTGCAAATAAATCATTCCCTATGGTAATCCAATCTGTATGGTTTGTGTGTCTCATCATTTTGATGATATTGGCCAGTAATGTTGCTTTGTGATAGATGGATAAGTCGGGTAAGCCAAAGCCACCTTTGGATTTAGATCATTTCAACACTTTTAAACTAATTCTGGCTTTATTACCGTTCAAAAGAAAACCCCATAAGATGCTTTGCCAACGTTTCACTAATGTCTCAGGTAGATGCATGGGAAGAGTTCTGAACAGGGCTCTGTTGGGGCTGGGGCGCACCGGGGCACGCTCCGGGAGAGAGGAGGGCGGGGACTTAACAAAGCCCCACCCCCCGCTCACTCTTCCCGGCAGCAGCAGGCCGCCGCCAGCCTGGGAAAAAGCCCCTCCCCTCCCCCCTTCACTCTTCCCGGGCTGTGGCAGGCTGCCGCCGGCCTGGGGAGAACCCCTTTCCCTCCTCCCCCCCACTCACACTCCCGGGGATGCGGCAAGTGCCGCCGGCCCCGGGAGAAGCCCCCTCCTTTCCTCCCCCCTCGCTCACACTCCTGGAGCTGCGGTAAGCACCGCTGGCACTGGGAGAAGCCCCCTCCTTCCCTCCACCCCGCTCACACTCCCAGGGCTGCGGCAAGTGCCACCGGCACTGGGAGAAACCCCCTCCTTCCCTCCCTCCCCCGCTCACACTCCCGGGGCCGCGGCAAGCACCCCGGCCCCGGGAAGAAGCCCCCTCCTTCCCTCCCTCCCCCACTCACTGCTTCTGGCCCGAGGGGGGCGCAAGGGAGGAAGAAGCCCGGCCCGACAGGCGTGAAGGCCCTGGGGCCCAAGCAAGAGGGGGGAGGGAGGGAAATGCTGGCCCCAGTGGGGGGGGGGGAAAGCACCCCTTCCTTCCTTCCTTCCTTCCTTCCTTCCTTCCTTCCTTCCTTCCTTCCTTCCTTCCTTCCTTCCTTCCTTCCTTCTCTCTCTCTCTCTCTCCCCACCTACCTACCTACCTTCCTGTTCCTTCCTTTCCCCCTTCCTTCCTCTCTCCCTTCCTTTCTTCTCTCTCTCTCTCCCCCACCTACCTACCTTCCTGTTCCTTCCTTTCCCCCTTCCTTCCTTCTCTCTCTCTCCCCCCACCTACCTACCTACCTTCCTGTTCCTTCCTTTCCCCCTTCCTTCCTTTCTTCTCTCTCTCTTTCCCCCACCTACCTACCTATCTTCCTGTTCCTTTCTTTCCCCCTTCCTTCCTTCCTTCCTTTCTTCTCTCTCTCCCCCCTACCTACCTACCTTTCCTGTTCCTTCCTTTTCCCCTTCCTTCCCCTCTCCCTTCCTTCCTTCCTCTCTCCCCCCTTCCTTCCTTCTTTCCTTCCCCCCTTCCTTCCTTCTCTCTCTCTCTCCCCACCTACCTACCTACCTTTCTGTTCCTTTCTTTCTTCCTTCCTTCCCCCCTCCTTCCTTCCTTCTCTCTTTCTCCCCCACCTACCTACCTTCCTGTTCCTTTCCTTCCTTCCCACTCCCTCCCTCCCTTCTTGCCTTCTGACACACTGCTGATGACATCAGGGATGTGTGGCCTTTTGACACTTCCAGTGACGTCAGGGGGTGTGGTATATGCAAATAAGTTATGCTAATGAGCTCCTACACCTCTTTTTTTACGAAAGGACCCCTGGTTCTGAATAAAAATAAGTATTTCGGTAGAATAAAAGATTTAATTAGATTAAAACGTTCTAGCCATGAAAGATTAAGTTTTGACCAGTTTGAAATGAGTTTGCATACTTTAGAATGTATAGTAGTATAATTTAAGTCTAGCAGCTTAGATAAATTTCCAGTAAGTTTGATTCCTAAGTAATTCATGTGAGTAGACACCCATTCAAAGTTGTACCTTTTTTGGATGAGGAATCTTTCTTCTGGTGTAAGGTTAATAGGAAGGAGTTGTGATTTAGAATTATTCACATGTAAACCTGAGACAGAACCAAAGGAATGAAGCAAATGCATAAGTTCTGTAATCGAGGTAGTTGGATTTAAGTGCAATAAGATATCATCTGCAAACAAAGAAATTTTATGTTCTGTTTCTTTAATTTTCACACCAGTAATTTGAGGATGCGTTCTTATCGCCTGTGCCAGGGGTTCTACCGCCATGGCAAAGAGCAAGGGGGATAACGGACAACCCTGTCTTGTTCCCCTTCCAAGTACTAGTGTCTTTGACCTGCAACCATTGGCTTTGATGGTTGTTGTAGGATTATCATAGAGGCTTTGGATGGTTCGAATGAATTTAGGGCCAAGACACATTCTTTGCAGTACAGAAAACAGATAATGAAAGGAAACCAAATTGAATGCCTTTTCAACATCCAATGATAAAAATGCTGTTGGGACTTTTTGCAGTGGTGAAGTATGTTAAGCATTTTAATCGTGTTATCTGCCAGGTCCCTTTGAGGGATGAACGCTGCCTGGTTGCTATGTATGTAGCATGAGATGAAGGTGTTGATACGTTTGACCAGAATAGAGGTAAATAGTTTTAAATCTTGATTAAGAAGGGAAATGGGGTGATATGATTTAGGCAGCAGAGGATCCTTATCTGGTTTAGGTAGGACTACTGTGATTGCATGTTTCCAAGAAGGTGGTACTTCTCCTGTATTTAAAATGTGATGGAAGGTGTTTGTTATAGATTGCAGTAGAAGTTCTGAAAATGTTTTATAGTATTCAGCAGATAGGCCGTCTGGTCCAGGAGATTTGTTATTTTTTAGTTGTTTGATAGCATGCTGAACTTCTTCAGTAGTTATAGATTCCTCCAGAAGTTATCTGTGTTGGGGATCTAGTTTTGTGTGAATGGGGAAATCTTTCAAAGAGTTTTGGAAAGTTTCATCATTCACCTTTTGAGGTGTGTATAATTTAAAATAAAATTCCTCCAGGACAGTAAGTATGTCTTTTGAATTTGTAACAACTTTGTTTGAATTGTCCTTTAAAGCTTTAATCTGAGATTGTTTTCTGATCTCCTTAACTTTATGAGAGAGGAGTTTCAAAGACCTGGGGGATTTTTGCCAATATTTTTGCTTCATGAAGCTAAGTTGTCTCTTAATTGAAGAAATTTCCAACATCTGTAATGCTTTTCTTTCTAGAATTAACTTTTGTAATGTTTTGTTAGAGTCCATTTCTTTGTGAGCCTGTTCTAGTGATCTGATACTATCTAAGATATCTCTATAAATTTTTTGTTTTTGTTTTTTCAGGAATGCAGCCTTGGAGATAAAAACTCCCCTAAGAGATGGTTTCATCGCATCCCAGCAAATCCCAGCTGGGGATACTTCCTTGTTGTCATTTTCTTCAAAATATGATTTTATGGCCTGTGTTATTTCAGATCTAAAATCTGGGTTATTTAATAAAGAAGTGTTCAAGGTCCACTGTGTATTTTTATTATTTTGGTCCCCTTGTGTTAATTTGCAGCTCACCCATGCATGATCAGACCACTGAATTGGTCCTATTGTGGTGGAAATTACTTTATTGTGAAGTGATTCGGACAGCAAAAGTAGGTCTATCCTGGAATAAGTCTTGTGATGGTCCGAGAAAAAAGTAAAGTCTTTTTCTTGAGGATGTGAGGTTCTCCAAATGTCTGTCAATTTATAATCCTCAAGCAAGTTTGCCAATTTGGTGAATCTGAGTTTAGGATTGGATAAGATTGATGTGGTTTTTGATTTGTCTAGTTCATTATCAATTACCAAGTTAAAGTCTTCTCCTAGGATAATGTCTCCCTCTGAGAAATCTCTAAGAAGTTTTAGTGTGTTTTCTAAAAATATTATCTGATTTTCGTTTGGAGCGTATAGTGTGGCAATGGTGGTCATCTTACCTTCCAGGTGCCCTTTTAAGAAGAGGAATCTACCGTCTGGGTCTTGTTTTTTGCCAGTTAAGTCAAAACGAACTGTGTGACTAAGAAGTATGACTACTCCGCGAGATTTGGAGTCTCCTGCTGCAGTGTATTGAGATAAAAATTGATTAGAATTAAAGACTTTTGCATTTGATTTCTAAGATGAGTTTCTTGAATCAAAACTATAGAAGGTTTTAGCTTCAAAAGATTTGTGAATACCCGTTTCCTCTTCAATACATTGTTCAAACCTTTTACATTGGTAGAGATGATGTGTAAATCATCTGACATATTTACTTTAATAAAAATCCCCTGAACAACTTACCAAAACTGTGATAGAAAACAACTGAGAAAATTTTTTCTTAGTGTCTTATTTTAGCACTAGAGCGCGCTATTTCTCCAATAAACCAGGATGCAGATGTAAGACTATATATGGTATAAACAATATGACCAGAAGCTTACTATCACTGCTAAAAAACCTCAGTAGCTACTCCTGATGTCGTAGTATAATAATAGGAAGCCTTATTTTGCAGTTAATATAATCACAGAAGAGTAAACTGATTCCTGTAAAAATAGTGAAGTAATCAGAATTAAATTAATTTAGAAGTTAACAAACACTTTGACTTAATCAAGAATAAGTAGTTAATTAATTATGTGGATAAAACCAGTTGCTTTTAACTTTGCGTCTCTCTTTTCTCCTGAGATTTCAAAATCCCCTCAGGAGCCTGGGAATTCACTTCTTTTCTTTCCCTCCTTTCCCCAGCACAAATTACTGAGAGACACTAGCTTTATAGGACCAAGATAAATCCCCCTCTCTCCCTAACCCCACCCCTCCCCTTCCCTTTCAAACCTCATAAAAATTCAATAAAACAGTGAGCTCATGTAAGAATTATGTGCACATTATAAAATTGATTAGCATAAACTTTAGATTAAGTACAAACATGAATTAACTAGCAAATAGTGAACCCTCCGTGAAAAAGTGAGGAACAAAGTAGAAACCTTCTTTTCCTGATGAGCCTGTAGGAAAAAAGTGAATGTTAGTGTAACTTAAGCTTGTTGCTCCAAACTCAGTCGTCAATGCAGTGAATTCAGTGTTTTAGACGCTGATGCAGTCTCTGTTCTGATGGAGGTGGTGATGATGACAAGAGTCTCCTTTTGTTCGACCTTTTGCTGAATTCCATGGGGGGTGGCTATATCGAGGGAGCGAAGTGCCGATAAGCCTTCTTCACCCAAAGAAATCTTGAGAGCTTTGCCTTTGTGGACGACTTGGATGATGAGAGGAGAGATCCATGTGTATTTAATGTCTGCTTCTAAGAGTTGGGAAGTGATTGGCTTGAGTTTCTGCCTTTTTTGAAGTGCTTCCTTTGGTAGATCTGGGTAGATTTCAACGTCAAACCCATTATAGTTAAGATGACCTTTTTGTTTCACAACATTAAGAATGTGTCTTCTGTATCTCAAGTCCAATAAAGTAATCATGACATCTCTCGCTGGAAGAACTTTTAAGATAGCTGGGGAACCAAGCCTATAAGCCTTTGTAACTACTGTGGAAATGTCCCCTTCTGCACCAACCTGCTGCCGCAGCCATTTCGCAATATGAGTGGTTAAATCATCATGTCCTTCAACTTTCTCTCCTATCCCTCTTAGTTTTAAATTATTCTGTCTGGCTGAAAGGTCTAACCTCATTGTTTTTTCCGCTAAAAGATCATCAGTGAGTTGGAGCGTTTGAATGGCGTTTTGATTTGCTAAGCTGTTATTCATAGCTGATTCAGCGACATTCTTGGTTTCCATAATATTCAGTTGTAGTGAGTCTAGTCTATCATAGACTGGTTTAAACATTTTGGCCATATGGTCAAGGAAGGTCTTTTCCATATTGTTTAAAGCCGTGTTTAATTCTGCTGAAGAGATCGTTTTAGTTGCCTCCTCCCCCCCCCCCCCGTTATTCTCAGCTGCCATTTTAAGTGCCTCGTCGTTGGCCGGCCGGCCCAATTTAAAGAGAGGCGATTTCTTTAGCGTACCTTTTTCGTTCGGCCTTGATTTTTTTGTGTTTTGAGAGAAGGTGTTTTCTTCTGCCTTCCCCATGCAAAGAAGAGAGGATTGGAGTGGTTCTCTGTAGTTTGTGTCAATGGAAAGAAGAGAGGGTGGGAGAGCGTGGGATTTAGGCAGCCTTTGCCATCGGGCGCCACCGGAAGTCCAACACTGTTTATTTTTAATAGAAGTTAAAATAAATATGTAAAATATTACTTTTTGAATACTTGATTTTCTTTTTGTAATGGTTTCTTATTCTGGCTTTCTCTTTGTAGTCACTGATGCCATTCACTGTATGTGGAGGATGAAGAGGCATCTTCATTGTTGCCAAGAGTGGCCCTAGATCTGCCTTTTTGACTTGCCTCCCTTTTGCAGTGCAGATCTAAATGGCTGTACCTTTCTAAGTCCATTGATATCAGTAGATTTAGAAGGGGGTAGTTCTGGTTAGAATCACACTGTTGGTCTCTCTGTCCTTTGCTGTGTTGATACTTTAGAAATTAATGAAAATTGCATTCTTTTTATTGTTTTAAGCAAAAGCAAAGGGAAAAATGTGATTTTTGACGTGGTCTCTGTGCTTCATACCCATGGGTATGCGCCAAAATTCATCGGTATCTGGAAAGCTCAACGGATTTTCCCGCCCAGGGCCTCTGGGCATGCGCGTGGCCCCACTGCACATGCCCAGAGGAGCTGGGCACGGATATCCCGCCAGTTCTTTTCTGACCGCCATGCAGCTAACAGCTATTTCATCGGTTCGGAACAGTACTTCGGAAATCATTCTTCTCTACTCGACTTTACGAATCGGACTTGACTTTTCTTTGGATTGTGGACTGGATTTGATGACCGGACATTTAGCGTTTGCTGAGGGAGGTAACAGGGGAGCCTGGGGCTTGCCCCCTCCTTTTACTTCTTCCTTCGATAACGGTACCTCTCCTGCATGGCTCAGCGCCGGGGGTGCTTTAAACGCTGTAGCTCTTGTGGTAGCAAACTCACAGCTCCGGACAGGCACTCTCTCTGCATCTTGTGCCTTGGGGAGTCTCATCAACCTGAGTCTTGCACCCACTGTTCAAAGTTTTCAAATCAAACGAGGAAGAATCGAGCAGCCTGCCTTAAAGTTGCACTTCTCGAAGCAGCTCTTCATCCTCGTCACGACAATCTGGATGTTGGCCAGATGGAGTCCTCCGACTTGCCCTCTGCCTCGGTACCGAAGTCCACATCGGCATCGACATCAAAGTCCACGTCGACGGTGTCTTTGAAGCCTCTGCTACCGAAGGCTGCATCCAACTTGGGCACCTCCACCAAGTGCCCCATGCCCCCCCTCTTCTTCTTCTACTCCCACGAAGAAGAAGGAGAAGTCAGACAATCGTTTGAAAAAGGCCACTACCAGTAAGTACAACTCGAAGGGCTTGGAGTTGGTTCGTCTACCGTCGGATACTTTGGCACCGACTCCAAGGGCAGCCACAGAGCAATCAACGACTCAGCCAGGGATTATCCACCTCCTAGACTCACCCATCCATGAACTCGATACAGAACTCCCTGAAGCGATCCTGGATACTCAATGGTTCCCTGATTCGGGTTATCCAGTGGACCCTCTCGATCGAGACCATTCTCACCAAGGTTCCTCTCCATCACCATCTCACTCAGTCTCATCGGAGAGAGAGCTGGTTCAACTGGAGTTGGATAGCCATCGACCACCGGAGGCTCGGTCTCCACGCTGACCACATATTGACTACAGACCAAGAGACTACTATGCGAGGTATCATCCTGCCTCTTATTCACCAGCGCATTGGGATCAATGCCCAGTGTATGCATATGGATCTCACTCAATGTCCTCTACTATCCCTTGGCTCCCTCCGGCTTCACATGTGGTAGATCGTCCGCCTTCACATCGGTCTCGATCTCCGGACTACTCTCGGCCGCCAGAGGCACCATCCAAGCCTCCAGAAGAGGATCCTCGATATCGGGACTTTCGTCGACCGTGATCCCCATCACCACCCTGGAAGCCACGGAAAGGACATTCATACCAGGCACAACAGGCCCCACCTCCGCCTCTGCCTTGACCGATACCGACTCCCACGCCATCTCAACATCCGGATGTGGACCTCCCAGCCTCACCACCTCTGGATTCCGAATCCACTGAAGGAGATTCGGATGCAGAAGCCTCTTCAACGCACAGTTCTCCGGCGATCCCATCGCCAAAACCTGACGTTTTGGAAAACCTACCCATTTTGCCATCAGAGGACATTGCCACATACGGGGAGCTGGTTAAGCGCATGGCTCATTCCCTGGGAATTCCCATAGTACAGCCGACACCGGTGGTGTCTGACCCAGTCTTCGACATTGTCCAGCAGGACACATCGACATTGGTGGCGCTACCTATGTTTTCGGTATTGCTTCAGGCCACGAAATCCCAATGGGATAAACCTTCATCGGCACCGATATCATCACGCAGACTGGATCATATGTACTGCTTACAGGAATCAGGAGTGGAGTTTCTCCTCAACCACCCCAAACCAAACTCTATGGTGGTTTCTTCATCATCTAGGTCCAAGAAGACGCATTCTACTCCCCCTAACAGGGAGAGCAGGAAACTTGACACCTTTGGCAGGAGATTCTACTCAACAGCTGTTCTAGGTCTGAAGACGTCTAATTACTTAGCATGTATGGGATATTACCAGTATGCTCTCTGGGAACAAATCTCAGACTGTCTAAGCTGCCTCCCAGAGGAGAAACGACTGGCATTTAGACAAATACAAAAGGAGGGACTACTCCTGGCCAAGCGGCATGTAAACTAGGCCAAACACGCTTTGGATGCCGCTTCAAAAACTTGGCTGTGGCTCTGAGACGACACTCCTGGCTACGCACTACCACCCTGCAACAGGACATGAGGTCCCTTATAGAGGACCTACCCTTTGATGGCCAAGGGTTATTTCATGCCACCACTGATGCAGTACTTCAAGACCTCGATAAAAGCATCAAGGCCTCGCGCACACTCAAAGTCTCTGCCCAGCCACCTTGCCCTTACAAACAATGCCAGTGGTCAAGACCATGGTCTAGGAGATCTTCTTCCAGATCATCGCCAGATAGGGCTTGGTGTCCCTGTCCATCTCCCATGCACCAGAGGTCAGCTTGCACATCTAAGCAGAAGTTCACCTCTAGTCAAAAATTTGCGCACCCAGCCAAGCAAGGACTTTGACTTTCCGCTCATGTCTCTTCCATCCACCCGTCTGGCCCCCTACATCCGGTCATGGACAGAAATCACCTCAGATGCCTGGGTCTTATCGATCATATACAAGGGGTACTTCATAGAACTGGACCAGCCCCCTCCTTCAGTATTCCTCTGCACGCCTCCCTCGCCATCACTTCTTCAGGAGGTGGACACCCTTCTGGCAAAGGACACCATAGAGCCGGTACCTTCCCACCATCTAGGGAAGGGTTTCTTCTCCCGGTACTTCACCATCCCCAAACGCGATGGAGGCACCAGACCCATTCTAGACCTTTGCAGCCTCAACCAGTATGTCAGTTACAAGCATTTCTGCATGGTCACCCTTCAATCCATCCTGCCCCTCCTCCGCAGAAACTCGTGGATGGCAACTTTGGACCTTCAAGACACCCACTTCCACCTGACTATCGCTCCTGAGGTTTGCTATAGGACACAACCAGTACCAATACAAGGTCCTACCATTTGGCCTAGCCTCCACACCATGAGTATTCACCAAGACTATGATAGTAGTGGTTGCCTATCTACGCCTCCAGGGCATAAAGACCTCCCGTACATAGACGACTGGCTTCTGGTGGCGGAGTCACAGGAACATTTCCTGGATCACATCTCACAGACCCTCAACCTCCTCTCCGAATTGGGCCTACAAATAAATCGGGGGAAATCACACCTCAATCCCGCCCAAAGAGTCCAGTTCATTGGAGCGATCCTGGATTCCAAATCATTACGTGCCTACCTCCCAGAGGACAGGACATCTCCTATCATATCCCTGGCGCAACTGGTCAGGACACAGCCCTTGTCTTCGGCACTCACAGTACAGCGCCTCCTCGGTCTGATGGAAGCTACCACCTCCGTTCTCCCATTCATGAAGTTGTGGATGAAACCTCTCCAAATTTGGTTTGTGGCCACTTTTCACCCTCAGATGGAAGCACAATCTACTTGCCTCTGTCCCCCCGCCTGGGTCAGAAACTCCCTCTCATGGTGGACGAGCTATCCCAACCTGTTCCAGGAAGCACCATTCCACCTCCCTTCACCCACTGTGACACTGACCACAGATGCTTCTCAGTGGGGTTGGGGGGCACACCTATCGGGCCACACCACCGGAGGTCCATGGAACACATCTTTAAGTACAAAACACATCAATTTTCTAGAGTTGATGGTGGTGGCTTTCACCCTGCGGGCATTCCTACCACTGATAGAATCCCAGTGTGTAGCCGTTCTTACGGACAACACTACAGTAGTAGCTTATATCAAAAAGCAGGGAGGAACTGTATCCCATTCATTATGCAAACTGACCCTGCGGCTGTGGAACTATTGCACTGCCAAGAACATTTTTTTTCAAGTGACTCACATTCCGGGAGTTCTAAATATCAAAGCAGACCTCCTCAGCAGGGGACGGGCTCACCCCCATGACTGGGAGCTCTCCCCCAGGTACCTTTGGCCACTCTTCGATTGTTGGGGGACTCCAGAAGTAGATGTGTTTGCAGACCAGTTCAATGCAAAATGCGAGATGTTCTGCTCTCAGGGTGGGATAGACCCAGCCTCCTTAGGCGACAGTCTGATTTACCTGTGGACACACAGATTTCTGTACCTCTTTCCCCCTCTGCCACTGCTTCCCAGAGTTGTGCGGAAGATTCTATAAGACGAGGCGAACTGTGTCCTCATCGCCCCTTGGTGGCTGAGGCAACCTTGGTTTCGGTGCTCCTCTCTCTGGCACAGGGCCACTACTTTCACCTCCCTCCCGACCCAGACTTGCTAAGCATTGCCAGATCTCTGCTGCGTCATCACAAAGTGCCACATCTCAAATTGACAGCATGGAAACTTTTCCTGCGACCTTCTCCAGCAGTGACCAACGTTCTTTTAAATTCTCGCAAAGTATCTATGAGATGTTCTTATGCTTACAAATGGGCACGCTTCTTGGCCTTCCTTGAAGGGACAGGCACATTGCCTACTTCTGCAGGCTTGGCCACCATATTCAACTTTTTACTTTCACTGGCAGATTCCGGTCTGTCCCACTCCTCCATGCGGGTTTACCTAGCAGCCATATCTGCATTTCTTAATAGAATTGATACTTTTTCAGTGTTTGCTCACCCTCTCTCCAGATGATTTTTAAAGGCACTGCTTCACCTTTACCCACCAGTTAAAAAGCTAGTCCCTCTATGGGATCTCTGTGAGGCTTCTGTACTAACAGTAAAAGATCAGACCTTTGTTGATGAGAACAGAGTTCTTTATTAGTCTTAATACTGCTTGACAGGTTCTCGGATGTTTGTTAGAGATACCAGGTAGAGGACAGTCAGAGTTAATATACCCTCCCGTTTGTTTGAACCCCCACCTGAAACCAATCACATTCAGAATAAAAACCATGGGAGAATGGATCGAGCCGTTTGGATTCCCACAGGAAGATGAGGTGCTAAAGTTATAAGAATTCCCTTCTTGAACTGGCTGACCCAGATGTGTGAAACCTATGCATAACAAATGGCTTTGGGTGGCAATAACAGACCTTCAAGGTTCTCACAACAAGATAAGACACTCACTGTCCCAGGAAAAGGGAGGAGGGAATGCAAGGGAGGAAATGCCATTTGTTTGTCAGTGATGTGCAATGATATGGGGTCACCACTCTCCCGACTTAAATGGTTACATTGTCCAGAACATCTAAAAGCGGTACATTTCAAGGTGACAGGGGAGGGCCGGGGAAGCAGACAGAGAGGGAGACATGCAACATTTCATTTCATCAAAGCAAACAATGAGGGTTTTGTCAGGGCCCCCTGACACCCTGCCTCCTTCAAAATACATTCTACCCCGGCTTATCAGGAAAGCGTTTATGAAAAGCTTTAACTAATTTAGGAGCATGAACATTCTCAGAAAGGACCCATTCATTTAGTTCAGGGCCGAAATCTACCCACTTAACTAGATATAGCAAGCGGCCCCTACGCATTTTAGAATCAAAGATTTCAGAAATTTCAAAGTGAGTGTCCCTCTCCTTCATTAGCGGAGGAGGAGTCGGATGTGTTGGGTGCCATGCATTTGGCCCAGGATTCTTCTTCAGCAGGCTGAAATGAAAAACAGGATGCACAGAGCTCAGTGATTTAGGCAGTTCAAGCTCAAAAGACACATCGGATATTTTCCTTAATACTTTATAAGTACCAACATATTTCCAGCCCAATTTCCTGCTGGGTTGGAGTCCATGAATGTTTTTTTTAGAAAGATAAACTGAGTCTCCTGGCTGGAGGTCCCAACCTTCTGCTCGGCCTTTATCAGCATATTTTTTGTAATCAGCTTTTGCTTTATCCAAGGCTTTGGCAATCAGTGGCCAAGAGTCCTGTAACTTAGTCCACCATTGTGTAAAGTCAGATGGGGGGGGGGTTTCCACCCGAGTTATCTACAGTGGGTAAGGGTTTCCCCTCAAAGCCTCCCACAGCCATGAAAGGAGACACTCCAGTAGATGAATGCACGGCATTGTTATAACTGTACTCAGCAAATGGTAGCAACTCTACCCAATTGTCTTGGTGGTAGTTAGTGTAACATCTCAGGAACTGCTCCAGGATTTGATTAATTCACTTGGATTGTCCATCGGTCTCTGGATGGTAACTTGAACTCATGCCAGGCTCAATGTCCATTACTTTCAAAAGCTCCTGCCAGAAGTTGGCAACAAATTGGCTCCCCCAGTCGGATACCACACATTTGGGAAAAGCATGTAATTTAATCACATGATTAAAGAATGTCTTAGTCATGCCTTTAGCTGTGGGGAGTTGCTTAAAAGAGACAAAATGAGCCTGTTTGGAGAACATATCCACCACCACCCAAATGACTGTCTTTCCTTTAGAGGTAGGTAGGTTAGTGATAAAGTCCATAGACACGGCCTCCCGAGGCCTGGAGGGGGTGGGCAAGGGGTGTAACAGTCCGGGAGTCTTCCCCCCCCCTTCGTTTGCACATTAGACACACTTGACAAGCTGTCACAAAATCCAAGACATCCTTGCGCATGCGCGGCCACCAGAATTGATGTTGTACCAAATTAAGAGTCTTTAGGAATCCGAAATGACCTGCCAATTTGGAAGAGTGGCAGGTTACCAGCACATCTCTGCAGAGTGGCTGAGGCATGACTAGTTTCGTACCATGATACCAGCATTTGTCTGGGTGTAAAGAACACTCTTCTATCCCTGCCAATTCCTCGACTTCCTCTTTTGAATATTCCCCAGCACATTTATCACTCCAGGACTGAACCGGTGCGCTTTTGCTTTGACTCCTAGTAGTGACAGCCCCTCCCAGTTGTTGTGAAAACATTGAATCAAACACTTCTTCTCTCTGGGACTCGTGCTGAGGTAACCTGGACAGAGCGTCTGCTAAAGAATTTGCCTTCCCGGGGAAGTGCTTTAGCACAAAATTGAACTTGGAGAAAAAAATCAGCCCACCTGAGCTGTTTGGCGTTAAGGGATCGCTGTGTTTGCACTGCCTCCAAGTTTTTGTGATCAGTCCAGATTTCGAAGGGTGTTTGCACCCCTTCTAGCCAGTGCCTCCAGGCGGTTAGAGCTAAACGGATGGCAGCGGCTTCTTTGTCCCACACTGACCAGTTCCTTTCTGTTTCATTGAACTTCTTAGAAATGTATGCCAGGGGGTGTAGTTTATTGTCGGGCCCCTTTTGGAGTATTGCCCCCCTCCATGGCCACATCGGAGGCGTCTACATGGATTACGAATTTCTTAGTCTCATCAGGGTGGGCTAGAATGGGCTCCGAGGTGAATAGCTTTTTCAATGTTTCAAACGCTAACTGGCATGCCTCGGTCCACACTATTTTCTCCCCTGGCTTCCCCGCTTCCAGCCCTTTCCCTTTGGTTTTCAGTAGTTCAGTAAGGGGTAGGGTGACTGTAGCAAAGTCTTTGAGGCATGTGCGGTAGAAATTACAAAATCCCAAGAGGCTTTGCAACTGTTTACGAGTTCTCGGGGCCTCCCACTGGACGACTGCCTCTATTTTGGTGGGGTCCATCTCCAAGCCCCTCTGGGAGATTCGATACCCCAGAAAATCTACCTCTGCGCGATTGAATTCGCATTTAGACAATTTTGCATACAGCTGATTCTTTAACAGAGTGTCCAACACCTCCCTCACCAGTTTGACATGTGACCGCTTATCAGCGGAATAAATCAAGATATCATCTAAGTAACATAACACCCCTTTAAACAAATGCTTGTGTAACACTTCGTTTATCAGACTCATAAAAACTCCCGGTGCGCCACTTAAGCCGAATGGCATCACCAGGTATTCGAACTGACCCAAGGGGGTGTTAAAAGCAGTCTTATATTCGTCCCCCTCCCTTATGCGCACTCAGAAATATGCATCCCGTAGATCCAGTTTAGTAAAAAAATTTCCTTTAGCAGCTTCCGCCAACAAGTCTTTGATGAGCGGGAGGGGGTAGGCATTGGAAGCCGACACTGCGTTTAGCCCACAATAGTCCGTGCAAAGTCTCAGCCCCCTGTCTTTCTTTTTCCGAAATAATACTGGGGCTGCAAAGGGGGATGTGGCTGGGTGGATAAAACCCCGTTCTAGGTTCTTGTCTAGGAACTTCCGTAGTTCCTCCCGCTCCGTGGGGCTCATGGAATATAATTTTCCTTTTGGGAATTTTTCCCCAGGCAGTAACTCAATCACACAGGCGGACAGGCGGTGAGGGGGGAGCTCATCCACTTCCGTCTAACTAAATGCCTCAGCCAGGTCCCGGTACTCCTTGGGGATCTGGGAGGGCACTAGTGTGAGGGCAGCTGCCCGTAGGGGAACGGGGGCCCCCGATCCCCACTCAGGGTCCCACTTATGGTGGTTACACTTTTCGTCCACCCATGAGATCTTCCCCTCACTCCATTTCACGTAGGGGTCGTGGGAGCTTAGCCACGGGCTTCCTAGCACCATGGGGAATTGGGTGTTCGGGGTGATGACAAAAGCCCTCTTTTCCCAGTGCTCCCCCATCCCCAAAATCAACAGTTCAGTCTCTGCCACACACGCTTCTTTCATCTCGCACTCCTCCATGCGGGTTTACCTAGCAGCCATATCTGCATTTCTTAATAGAATTGATACTTTTTCAGTGTTTGCTCACGCTCTCTCCAGACGATTTTTAAAGGCACTGCTTCACCTTTACCCACCAGTTAAAAAGCTAGTCCCTCTATGGGATCTCTGTGAGGCTTCTGTACTAACAGTAAAAGATCAGACCTTTGTTGATGAGAACAGAGTTCTTTATTAGTCTTAATACTGCTTGACAGGTTCTCGGATGTTTGTTAGAGATACCAGGTAGAGGACAGTCAGAGTTAATATACCTTAGTACCTGAAACCAATCACATTCAGAATAAAAACCATGGGAGAATGGATCGAGCCGTTTGGATTCCCACAGGAAGATGAGGTGCTAAAGTTATAAGAATTCCCTTCTTGAACTGGCTGACCCAGATGTGTGAAACCTATGCATAACAAATGGCTTTGGGTGGCAATAACAGACCTTCAAGGTTCTCACAACAAGATAAGACACTCACTGTCCCAGGAAAAGGGAGGAGGGAATGCAAGGGAGGAAATGCCATTTGTTTGTCAGTGACGTGCAATGATATGGGGTTGCCACTCTCCCGACTTAAATGGTTACATTGTCCAGAACATCTAAAAGCGGTACATTTCAAGGTGACAGGGGAGGGCCGGGGAAGCAGACAGAGAGGGAGACATGCAACACTTCATTTCATCAAAGCAAACAATGAGGGTTTTGTCAGGGCCCCCTGACAATCTCCCACTGGTGCTATGACAACTAACCAGGAAACCCTTTGAACCGCTGTCAACGTGCCACATTAATCTCCTTTCTGGTGGCCATCACTTCTGCGAGGAGGGTAGGAGAAATTCGGGCATTCAGACATGATCCGCCTTACCTCTCTTTCTCCTTAATGGAGTTCGCTTGGTCCCAGACATATCCTTCCTCCCCAAGGTTTTTTCTGAATTTCACTTGCACTCGGAGGTGTTTCTCCCTGATTTCTTTCCGAACTATTCTTCAGATGAAGAACACCTATTACACACCTTGGACATCAAAAGGGCTCTTCTCTTTTATTTGCATCGAACTAGGGCAAGTAGACAAACGCCCCGCCTTTTTTTCTCTTATGCGCCCAGACATCAAGGGATGCTTATCACATCTCAGAGGCTCTCACATTGGATTGTGGAACTCATAAGGTTATGTTATGAGCTGGCTCATACCCCATTGCCTCTCCGGGCCCACTCAACCTGGGCCATTGCGGCCTCTACGGCATTCCTTAGGGGCACTGCTCTTATGGACATCTGCAGAGCAGCCACTTGGGTCACGCTGAACACCTTTATAAGACATTACGCCATCGACATTGGGGCATCAACTCATATGGCGATGAGCAGGGGTATCCTGTCGGCTATATCTCAGTGACAGCCTGTCTGCACCGTCCTCCGGGTAAGTCACTGCTTGCTAATCTCCCATGGGTGTGAAGCACAGAGACCACGTTCGAAGATAGGCAGGTTGCTTACCTGTAACTGATGATCTTCGAGTGGTCATCTGTGCATTCACACCACCCGCCCTACCTTCCCCATTGCTGCCAGGCTGTCTGCTCTTATCCTGGTGGCAGCGGCCAGAAGGAACTGGTGGGATGTCTGCGCCTGGCTCCTCTGGGCATGCCCAGAGGCCCTGGGCGGGAAAATCTGTTGAGCTTTCCAGATACCGATGAATTTTGGCGCAGGCGCAGAAACCCATGGGTGTGAATGCACAGATGACCACTCGAAGATTAGTTACAGGTAAGCAACCTGCCTTTCTTGTCAGATGGTTGGAATTTGGGGGGAACATTCAGAGCCCCAGATGTATCCAGGTGGGCAGCCATATTGGTCTGAAGCAATAGAACAAAGTTAGAATCCAGTGGCACCTTTGACCAACAAGGTTTTATTCAGGTGATGGGTGTTCTTGAACATGCACACTTCCTTGGAGGTATTGGGATGGAGGTTAACAATTCATATATAGAGACAGATGCCTCTCTATATGTGAACTGTTGGCTTCCATTTCAGTGTGTCTCTGTGTGTGGACACGAGGACTCATGCTTTGAATGGAACTTTGTTGGTCTTAAAGTTGCTCCTGGACTAACTTAGTACCAAATGCAGTTGGTGAATGTTAGTGCTTACCAACATATGTCCAGCAAGCAGAATGCCCATGCTTGTGATATATGCCAGTGAACACTCACAACACCTGTTACATCTCAGTGTTTGTAAATGTCTAAACTCACCTGGAACTGGGATTGCTTGGATTCGTACAAGTGTTCCCTTAATTCTGGACTCTCACCATAACATGTCAAATGCAGGAGCTGCAAGTCGTTCTGCTGCAAGGATCCAAAGCCATTAAATCTGACCGACTCTGTTACCATTAGTCCTATTCCCATCTTGATTAAAAATAAATGCTTGGCATTTAGGAATTGCCTGAAGCACTTTGGCACATGTTGCAAGTAATTCTCAAAACAGTTCTATAAAGTAGTTTAATAGTCCTGTTCCCCATTGCAGTTGCAGGACTGAAGCCAAATGTCCCTAGCTTGTCAAAGGACACATACTCAATTCATTGCAAGCCAAAACCCATCTTCTGGGTGTGGAATAGCGGTCACTGGGTATGTGTGGGGGGAGGTATTTGTGAAGTTCCTGTATTGTGCAGGGGGTTGGACTAGATGACCCTGGAGGTCCCTTCCAACTTGATGATTCTGTTCTGATTTGGATCAGTAGGGAAGTACCTAGCCAACTGCCATACATCATCGATGGCATCGATGAAAATACATTGGGTCAACCGTCACTCATAATAGAAGCAGCACCTGTAGCCATATGAAAGGAATTCTCTCAGTGGCCATTGTTTGTCAACCACAGCAGTATTTCCAGCCTTCAAGCATTTGTTTCTGTCAGTAAAATGTAGGGGGAGAGAGCATGTCAGGCCTGACATCAGCCACTGGACAACTTGACACTGTGCAATTTGCATAACTCATGCAGGCCCAGCTGCTTGCTACTGCTCAACAGCCACTGCCCCATGAAGTGTTAGTGTTCCGGGCAAGGATTTGGGAGACCCAAGTTTGAATCTTTTTTTCCCCTTTTTAATTTTATTTTCTACATACTACACATACTATAACTAAAAAACTAAAAACTAATCCTACAGAGATCAATCTGTCACTACATGTTAAATAAATAGCTTCAATTACTTTCAAGAAAATGATTAATATAGCAAGGCACCCTTAGCTTTCAATCCGTTAATTGCCCTAAAAAAACATAAAACAAACAAATAGCTGGTTTCAAAACAAATACAACAATTCAAACTTTCCAGTTAACAAAAAATATTCTTTCTTCTTTCTTTTCATTTCTTTTACAAAGTTTTATTTGACTTTCCGAGGTTTTGGAGCAGCTGCTCCTTTTTCTGCATCAGAGTCTTCTCCCTCAGACTTGCTCGCTGAAGATTCAGAACTTTCCAGTCCATAGATACTTTCTTGTTGCTCCAGTTCTTCCTTTGTGGACGTTTTCTTTTTTCCATCTTGATATTGTTCCAAGAATTTCTTTGCCTTTACAACAGTGTCAATCTTTTGCTTCTTATCCTTAACGGTGAAAACCAGGCCTTCAGGTGGTACTTGCTTGCAAAAACAGAGTTAAATTTTTATAAGGTTTCCTCTTCTTTCAGATTTCAAATGGGATGTCCTTTAATACTTTAACTTCTTCATCTTTAATTTTCAAGGTTGTCCTGTTGGTGGCCTTGAGCACCACATCACTGGTAGATTTCTTGGAGAATCTCACTAAAATCTCTCCTGGCAGGTTTTTTTTCTTCAAAAATTTAGGATAGATTCCGTGTCGCTTTGAAGTGATTCCGCCTGTAAACCTGTCATTGGAGCCAAGGCTTCACTTAGTAGCTTCTTGAGATTCTTATCTTTTTATTCAGGGACACCTTGAAATCTTAAAAAAAATGTTGACCTTTGCATTTGAAGCTTCAAAAGATGTTCTTTATCAGAGGACCTTTCTTTTTCTACCATTTCCAGTCTCTGATTAATAGTTTCAGTCTTTGCTTTGACTTTCTCTATCTCTTTTGCTGTCTGTTCAGATCTGCTGTTGACATCAGCTATCTGCATTTGTAAATTATCCAGCTTGGAATTCACTACAGTCATCTGCTCCATCAGAGGGCGTAATGCAGTAACTAATACAGAAGAAAAATCTGTGCTTGCTTCAGACTTAGCTGCCAGAAGCACTGATGTAGTCTTTGGGGAAGGCTTTGTTCTCATCGCCATTTTCTCTCCCCATCCAGTCATTGTTATTGTTTAAACTTCCAGAAAGTTTTTATACAGCTTCACAGTTCCAGAAAGTTTTTTAAAAAGCTTTTAAATCTGCTTACAGGAGCATTGCGTACACTTGCTCAGAGCCCAGCCATTTAAAAGCAAAGCTTCTTCAGATTTGATCCAAGAATCACCGCATTTAAAGGGGGGGATTTAAACCCCTTCCCTTGCTGCTTTACATTAAGACTGAAGAATCTGAGTTGGGAACTTACAGGCTTTGCAGGGATTGCTCCACGTCTGCAGGCAGGCATATTTTCTTGTTTTTTTTTATGATTTTGTGCTTTGCAGTTGTCCAGTATGCACTGGACACTGTGGCGGCAGGACCTATGGAGGCAAAGGGGAGCCTCTATCCCTTGGTCACCACCTCGGGAGAGGCTACCCCTTGCGCCTCAGGCAGGATGCCCCCTACAAGGGCTCCTGGGGCCCCCCAAAGACCAGTCAGCACCCCTCCTGTCTGCTGGGTTCGGGTTGTGTCTCCCGGAGCTCTCCAGAGATGTGCCCACCATTGAAATGCCAAAACCAGAAGTCAACCCAGGTTTGAATCTAAGTTGGGAAATACCTGGATATTTTTGGGGTGGAGCCTGAGCGGTGGATGTTGCCATCTGATACACTTTCGGTGAGGTCATTTGCATATGCTAATAAGTTGTGCTAAGGAGGTATGCTAATGAGCTCCTGCACCTCTTTTTCTACAAAATGACCCCTGCCACCACCACATCGTGCAGCAGTGAATTCTACATGTTAATTATTCTTTGGGTGAAGAAGGACTTCCTTTTATCTGTTCTAAGCCAACTGCTCATTAATTTCATTGAGTGCCCATGAGTTCTAGTTTTGTGAGAAAGGGAGAAAATTACTTCTTTCTCTATCTTCTCTATCCCATGTATAATTTTGTAAACCTCTATCATGTCACCCCTCACCAAGTACAGTTGATGGGCAGAAAAGTCAGGACAAATTAATGAAGGTTCTGCTTTATACAACACTTGAAGAACTCACAACCTCAGAATGAATTCACACCACAACATGTGGAGTTGCACAAAGCAAAGGAGTTTGTGTTCTGTATTTATAGCTAAAGCCTCTTTAGGAACGTTAATTTCAGTAGGATTTACTGGCTAAAGTCAGTGTTTTGTAGCAGATGAAAGTTTTTCCATGAGTTTTAGTTGATACAAATTATGTTTTTAATAAGGATGAAGAAAGTTAAGTTTGAAAACTCTTTCCCCCGATCCCCCTACCTGTTTTGGAAGAGTCTAACATGCTTAATTAACTAAGACAAAGTTATTACCCATATTCTTTGAAATCCTTTGCAATCAACAGGGCAATGACACTGATAACCTTTAGACTTTGTCACCACCCTTTTATATGTACAAGAATTGGGGGGGGGAAATGAAAGTGGATAATAATTAAAGGAACTTTCATGTTAACTAGGAATTTCCTTTCTATACCGCTAACGTGATTAGTGCTGACCTAAACAGCCTGATCTCCATAGCAGCTGCTGCCGCCTTCCAAATATATAGATGAAATCACAAACTCATCTCCCCACACCCCAAGTTGAAGATCAGTAGCAGGATTATGGTTGTAGCCAGGTTTCTATATTAGTTAGGACTGTTATATTTCCAGGTGGGGTTTCAAAGAACCAAATGGTTATAACAACCGGAAAATTGTAGAATCCTCTCACTAAACAGCTATGTGTATTTTAAAATCTGATTTCTTGATGTTATGAGCAGAAAAGCTGCATAAGAACAGTTGCTTTTAAACTCAGAAGACGTTTTCCCCACTTGTAATGACAATTGCCCACTTTCTTAAATGAATGGCAGCTTCTTTAAGTGATTCTGCCCCTCAGCCTCTTTAAGAACCCCAATAAGATCATAAAAACTTAAAGGGATTTCCCCGCCCCCCACATGTTCACTTAAGTATAAAGGGGATTTTTTTTCCAAGCTCACTTAAGGATAAAGCTATTCTTATTCTTTTATTTCTTTTATAATATTTTTTTTCTTATGCCATTAATACACAACTGATGCAAAACCAGGCATCAACTCAAATCGTCAAATTTTATTAGTAAAGGGGGTGTGTGACTTCAGCTTTATTCTGTGTGAGGACAGCCCATGTCAGAAATCGGGGTTTTCAAATTGAAACAGTAAGTGTGGATAAATATGTTATATTTGGAGGTTTCAGCTGTGCAAAAGCCCTTCACCTTAGTTCTAAAAAGTTTTCTTCTTTCACTTAGCAGAGAGCAGGTGGGGGGGGGGGAGCCAAATGTTCTCCAACCCAACCCAACCCAATCAGACTTTAGAAATGCTACCACCCTCCCAGGCTGGAGACAATGACATAGCTAGTTCACACCTCTGGCTGACACATAGGAGGGAACTGAGATTTGGGAGGGGAAAGTTGCTAGAATGTACCTTCCTGGAGATTTCTAGAAAGACTTCTTTGAGCCACAGGGGGTGGGCAAACAGCAATAGTACCCTTGGCACAGATGGGTAAGCTCTGTTTGGCGGATGTCATCTAGGGAGAAGGAGCTGTTAAAGCTCTCTTTGGCTGTCATTGTCATGTGGAGTAGCCATCTTTGCTGGCTACAACAAAGACTCCAAGATAGTGGGAAGTTTTTAGAACTATAATTTCTTCATGATAGAGCCTGCCTTAGAATAAGACCAACTAGGGCATGTACAAAGTGTGGGGCAGAGTAACTGCCTTTTTACACTTTTTAAAAATCACTTGCATAGTCTGTTGTGCTGAGAGTATGCGTGGGGACATTTTCTGTGTAATAAATGTTTTATGATTTCTAATGCTGGTAATTCTTTATATCACCATTTGACCATGCTATTTAAAATGGGTGCCAGTAGAAGGGGGTGGTCATTGGCATGCTGTTAATCTGCCAGTAGTACTCAAGTGCACTAAGCTGTCCCTGTGGTAATGTCAGTTAGCACTGCCAATGATTATGTTGCAAGCATGTCAGTTACCACTGCCAATGGTTTCTATTGCCTTTCTTGCAGTAACTTAACATTGCCTTTGTTTTGAGTTCCATGCCTGCTCTTCTATCAGGATGGGAGATAGAATCGGTAGAGTGACTCCCACTGCAGGAATACACGTCTTGCTCACTCTGCGCATGCTTGCTGCTTAGTAGCTTTTCCTTGCTCTTATCTCTCTTTCGCTTCTCATTAGCTCACAGCCTTGAGCTGGAATCCTCCTGCTACATGTTATTTTATTCACAGGTGAAAAATGCTCCTTTGCTTGATTTTACCCTTGGGAACATCCGCCCCATACATCCTGACAGGGTCTTTGCTTGGGAATCTAATTTGCCATGCTTTCCTTGGGAACAGTGGGCCAGTATATTTGGGTGCCAATAATTCTCTCAACTGATTGGTGGAGGTCAAGGGGGGCTTATTTCATATCAGGTATAATTGTAGTTGTATTACTATGCCTGGGCATTACTAACAGAAGAAGTGTATTTGACCAACCAGATATTTTCTGCAAATAAAGGACTTTCTGTTTAAGGAGACCTGTTGTGGACTACATCTATTGGCACAATCTCACAGACTGTTAGTAATCCCAAATCAGGGACCAGTCCATTGTACCCACCATGGCTGACAAAGGCGCTGAAATCCCCACTACTGAACAGGAGACACCAGTTACTACCGAGGAGGAACTGACATGGCCCATGATCACTAGCGGGGTTACTGTTCATCCCAGATGGAGTGGAGGAACCCAGTCCTAGGCTCAATTCGGGTCACAACCCACTGAGACTTGGTCTCCTCAGTGGGAAGTGTGAGGCTTCTGCCCTAAGCAGTCAAAGATCAGACCTTTGTTGATGAAACAGAGTTCTTTATTTCTTAATACTGCATGACAGGTTCTCGAATGTTTGTTAGAGATGCCACATACAATATAGTCAGAGTTAATATACCCTCCAGTGCAGTTTGAAACCCTGATACTCAACCAATCACAAAAAGGAAAAAAGCGCGGTTAAAAGATCTTAGCCGTTTTACTTCCCACAGGAAAGGTGAAGTGTGAAAGTTATAAATTTTCCCTTCTTGAATTAGGCGCCCCAGATGTGCTAGGCATATACATAACAAAGTGGCCTTTCAAGGACTTCTCACAGCGATAAGACAGTTCCGTGTCTCCGAGGGCAGGGAGAGGAAGAATGCATGGGGGAAGAGGCCATTTGGTCTCGGGTGTGTGAGGTCGCCATTCTCCCGGATGAAATGGTTACATTGACCAGACCTTCAAAGAGCAATATAACTCAGGGCAATAAAGGAAGGGGAGGAAACCTGAGACAGCTTGAGAGAGACAGCAAACAGTTACAACTGCATCTGCACATAGCAAGTTACACAATGCATAAAGAAAACTTTGTTAGGATCCTAGGATCCTGACAGAAGCCAGGGCAAGGCAGTCTGGGGATCATGGTGTGGAGCGGTGAGCCATGGATGACTTCCAAATGGCTGAGGTGTGGGTGCAGATGGATTGTAGGTTTGACACAATCCAGAGATGCCTGCAACGAGAGATGACTGCCCTGCTAACCGATCTACCGAATGTCGTGGCACAGGTGGTACAGGGGCAGCTGGCGGGGGTTGGAGCCAGAGCACCACCAGCAGTGGTACTGCAACCAGCACAGCCACTGATCCAGCCTCCCACCCCCCAGGGACCACCCGCTCCACCCATCCCAGATCCAGCACAGCCAGCGGATCATAGGCCTATGCTGCATGAGTTGATGGGGACCACCTTTGATGGGAACCCCACAAAGCTACAGTTCTTCATCATCAAAGCCGGCCATTGTATTGGGGCCCCCTGTTCCAGGATGATGGTGACCGTGTGGGCTACATCGGTTCCCGACTGCGGGAGGAGGCTGCCGACTGGTATGTGAGTCTCCACAATCCCCCAGGACCTGAGTTCGATAGTGTGGAGGAATTCATGTGGGCCTTACATCACCAATATGAAGACCCGATGAGCGAGGAGAAGGCCCAGAACCAGGTGCGCAATCTCTCACAAGGGAAGATGTCTGTTAGTGAGTATACTGCTGCTTTCAAATGTTTAGAAGCTAAAATCAGGGGTTGGCCAGAAGAAGTGTTTGTAGAGAAGTATCACCGGGGCCTAAATGTAGCGCTGTATGAGACTATACTCTGAAATGTCAATCCTACCACTTTGAATGACTGGATCAGAGCTGCTGAAGAAGGGGAGGCTTGTTTCACCTTAATTCACATGCGGTACCCATCTGGTACCCCTAAGAGCACTGCCCCGCCAGCCACCACTTTTAAGCCAAAGAGCAAGCCACCCATGAGGGACCTCAGAGAATTCCGCATGAAAAAAGGGCTATGAACCAGATGTGGGGAACCGGGCCATTTCACCTCGGCATGTCCAGCTGCCTCTCCCAAGGGAGGGGCCCCATCCTCCCCACCAGCACATCCAAAGATGAAAAAAGCATCCACCCTGAAGCTGCTGGCGCTCCAAATTGTGGAGTCCTGCTTCCCGGAGAAGCCAGAAAAAGGGGTTGCTGCTCAGCCACAGGGAAACGACCAGGACCTGCTCTGAATGGCGCAACACAGCAGATCCCTCAACAAACAGCGCCTCAAACAGTGAGCTCCCCCGGGCCCCTTCTTTATATCTTAATGACTGTGGTGAACACCCAGCTAGGCACGCAGATATGTGTTCAAGCCCTTATTGATTCGGGGTGTGCCAGAGACTTAATTAGCCCAATTGTTGTGGATGGATTGGAGTTGGGGGTGAACACTCTTGAAGAGCCTTTATGCTTTACCCAAATGGATGGCTCTGAGATAAAAGAACCTTGTGCTTTTGAGACTGAACCGATAATAATTGGCACAGGGGAACACTGGGAACAGCGGGGTTTTGTAATCACTCCCCATGTGCAATTCCCCATGGTGCTAGGAAGCCCATGGTTAGGGACGCATGAGCCCTACATCTCCTGGAGTGAGGGACGGATTACCTGAATTTCTTCCTCTTGTAAAAAGCATCTTTGGAAAGCCAATTGGGGCAATCGGCCTGGCTTCAAGAACGCTTGCTTGGCGCGTGAGGAACTTTTATCCATACCTACTGCATACAGGGATTTAGCGGAGGTTTTTGAAGAAATGGAGGCTGATGAGCTTCCCCCCCATTGAAACCCAGACTGTGCCATTGACTGTTACCCAGGCATAAACTACCCAAGGGTAAGTTGTACTCCATGTCCCCCCAGGAAAAAGTGGAACTTCATAACTTCATAGATAAAAACCTTGAATGATGTTTCATTCAGCTGGCCACTTCCCCCTTCGCTGCTCCAGTACTTTTCTGAAAGAAAAAAGATGGGGGGCTGCGGTTGTGTACAGATTATTGAGGCTTGAATGCAGTATCTACTTCAAATGCTTATCCCAGTAAGGGGATTTTTTTTTTCGAAACTGGACATCCGGGATGTTTACTTTCGAGTGCGCATCAGAGACGGGGATGAATATAAGACTGTCTTTAATACCCCCTTGGGGCAATTTGAGTACCTAGTTATGCCCTTCAGCCTTCAGGGGGCTCCAGGCATTTTTATGAACTTAATAAATGAAGTTTTACACAAGCACCTATTCAAGGGGGTCCTGTGTTAACTAGATGATATGTTGCTCTATTCCCCAGATATGGAATCGCATATTAAACTGGTGAGAGAAGTGTTATCCACACTCAGAAACAATAAACTGTTTGTTAAGCTTGCTAAGTGCGATTTCCATAAGACTGAAATAGACTTTCTGGGCTACTGCATTTCTCCACGGGGTTTGGACCCGGCAAAAGTTTCGGCTGTGGTGGGGTGGGAGACCCCCCACACTAGATGCAAGTTACAAAGTTTCCTAGGATTCACCAATTTTTATTGAAATTTCATCAGCAATTTTGCCCAATACAGACTTTTCCTCACTGACTTACTTAAAACGAAAGGGAAGGGGCCGGAGGCTGCGAAGCCAACTGGGGGGGGGGGTGCAGACTAGAAGCCAAGCCAAAAAGGGGGTGATGCCTTCTGAATGGATTATGAAATTCACCCGAGAATATTCTGAGGAGGAACACTGAGAGTTCCATTCCTTGTCCTCCCTCGTACAGAGTCTGGAAGGTTGTTGGTTTAAAGAACAGAAAATAGTGGTTCCTTTAACACTGTGCATGGTGATTATGCTCGCAGCACATGAATCTAAACTGTCGGGACATTTTGGTTATTTAAAAACTTTGAACCTCTTACAAAGACAATTTTGGTGGCCACGTATGAGGGGAGATTTATCTACCTATATTTCCTCTTGCCAATCATGTTTGATGGGAAAATCCCGGGGTGGAAAACCCCCAGTACTATTAAAGCCTTTGGAAACTCCCAGTCGTCCATGGGAAATTATTTCTATGGACTTTATAACTGATCTGCTTTCTAGCAAAGGGAAGACTGTAGTGTGGGTGGTGGTGGACACTTTTTCTAAACAGACTCATTTTGTTCCTCTAAAGAAATTGCCTACTGCAAAGACTTTAGCTAAAGCTTTTGTAAATCATGTGATCAGACTTCATGGTATACTGAAGAAGGTAATTTCCGACTGCAGCTCCCAATTCGTTGCCAACTTCTGGCAGGAGCTTTTACAAGTCATGGGTGTCGAAGCAGCGTTGAGTAGCGCTTATCATCCAGAGACGGATGGCCAAACCAAAAGAGTTAATCAGATATTGGAACAATATTTGTGTTGCTATACTAATTTCCAGCAAGATGACTGGGTGGACCTATTGCCTTTTGCAGAATATAGTTATAACAATGCTGTGCATTCATCTACTGGAGTGTCCCCATTTATGTTGGTAGGGGTTTTTGAGGGGGTTCCTTTGCCTAACTTAAGCCCAGCTGCTGAAAGTTCTAGTGATTTTGCTACTTGGTGGAATTCATTGCGTGACACTTGGCCGTTGATTGCAAAAATGTTGGAAGCAGCTAAAGCAGACTATAAGAAATATGCTGATAAGGGGAGGGCCCCAGGTTGGGATCTCTCCCCTATAGACTCTGTTTATGTGACAACTAAAAACATTAAAGGACTCCAACCAAGTTGGGCTGGAAGTACATGGGACTTTTCCCAGTAGTCAGATGCATTAACAAAGTAACTTCTGAACTTAAACTCCCCAAATCATTGAAATTTGTGCATCCTATTTTACATTACAGCCTTCTGAAGAAGAATCCTGGTCCGAACGAATGGAGACCCTCATCCTCCTCTCTTCCTCCTCTGATGAAGAATAATAAGCCTCATTATGAAATTGACCAAATTTTGGACTCTAAAATAAAAAGGGGGCATTTGTTTTATCTTATTAAATTGTTACATTTTGGTCATGAAGAAAATGAATGGGTTGAGGCCTTTCATGTGCATGCTCCTGCTAAAATCTGTGCTTTTCATAAACTGTAACCTTTGAAACCTGGGGAGGGAGGGCAAGGGCGTAGACTTTCCAATTTCCCAGGGGGGGGCTGGGGCTGGGTGAGAGGCATTGTTGTGCTAGATCCTTAAAAGAATTGAGGCCCAGTGACATCATAGGGAGGCACCAGTGACACCACAGGCCATTGTCACTTTTTATGGAGGCAGAGCCATGTAGGATTTAGGAAGTGGCTCACCAGAAATTTAGGGGGGGCCTGGGAACCCTTGGGAACCCCCCTAGCCAGGCCCCAATGACTCAGAAACAAAGCATGGCATGGTCAAAATCCTCTACATAAAACCCTGGAGAACCACTGCCAGTCTGAGTAGACAATGATGACACTGACAGGCTGATGGTAGAGAGACCATGCTTTGTGTGCCAAAGGATAAAGGTTTAAACATAGGAGGTCTAAGAGAACAGGTGTTGGAAAGGATCTTTCTCTGTCTGAGTCTCTGAGATCACCTGCATCATAGCAGACCATGCTGAAGTAGATGGACCAATGGCATGATGACCAGTATAGATTGAGGAGACCCATGTTCAGATCTACATTTTGCATGACGCTTACTCAGTGGTACTGGGACAGTTAGATTTGAGTCTAGTAGCAGATTAGAGACCAACAAGTTTCAGGGAATAAGCTTCCAAGAGTCAAAGCTCCCTTCATGAGGCTGGGTGATATTGCCATTGCTGTGAGGTCAGTATAAAGAAAGGGAGACTGGAGGAAGGGTGGGATAAAGAGGGGATTGACAGACAACATGTGAGCAGAGTCCATTGTGATGGCAGAGGAGTTTACAGAAAAAAATAGCACCAGCTGATATGATCAAGAAAACAGACCTTCCCAACTAAAGCATCATAAATTATAGCCTGAACATGAACCTATATTGTAATGCATTAAGTGATACAACAGTGGTGACAAAACCTCTAGTGGTATTTAGTTGAACTTCCTGGTCAGGCAGATGTATTTTGGGTTGCCACTGGCTGAACTGGTCTGGCTTTAGAAAGTTGGGACAAGAAGCAAGGTTTGAGGAAGGGGATGCAGATCCATGGTTATAGAAAAGGAGGCTAGGACCTGAGCAGTCCAAATGAAGCATGACATAGAAAGCTGTACATAGTTGAGAGGACTTAGAAAGGAATGGAGATGCACAGTTGGTGTGCAGAACATTTTAGAAATTATATAAACAGCATAGAAGTTTCTTAGGTGGGGTTAGCTACAATGCTATTGCAAGGTCTGTGTGATATATTAGGGGAGGCAGTCCACAGAAACCTGCATTACATAGGTCCCCCAATGTGGTGTCAACCTTATTGGTTCAGGAAAGTGGGTAATGCCCTTGCTCAGGAGAACTTGTGGTGGGCAGGTGTTTCCTGCTCGATATTGCAGCTGTATGCAAGAGGATCTGAGAGGGAAAGTGTGAACAGAATTCTGTCATTCAGGCACACTTGGTAGCTGGCCCCACCCTCTCATGGGTTAGATGCTGTGCCTCTTTGACTTTTGCTTGCTTTCTGTTTTATTATTATTTATTTTATTTATTTATTTATTTTATATCCCGCCCTCCTCGCGAGCGGGCTCAGGGCAGCTTACATGGGCCCAAGGCCTAGTCAAACATTAAAACCTATAAAATCAATAAAACCTTCAAGATAAATACAATTAATACATATAAAAGCTTCCATAAATATCACTCCTGATGGCAACTTGATGGCAGGTCCAGCCCCCCCCCCCAATGTCTGGGCCGTACAGGACCAGGGTTACATCACTGATGTTGAGGTGGTGGATGGTATAATCGGTGGCGGCTCCTATTCGAAGGCCTGGTGGAAGAGCTCTGTCTTACAGGCCCTGTGGAACTGCATCAGATCCCGCAGGGCCCTGATCTCCTCCGGGAGCTCGTTCCACCAGATGGGAGCCGCCACCGAAAATGCCCTGGTCCTTGTTCTGGCAAGCTTGGCGTCCTTGGGGCCAGGGACACTAAGTCGATGTTTTGACCCCGATCGTAGTGCTCTCTGGGGTACGTACGGAGAAAGGTGGTCCCTAAGGTATGTTGGACCCTGGCCATATAGGGCTTTATAGGTAAGAACCAGCACTTTGAAGCGAACTTGATATGCTATAGGCAGCCAGTGCAGTGCCGCCAGCACAGGCCCGATGTGGTCCTGCCTTGCAAGACCCATCAGCAGCCTGGCCGCGGCATTCTGCACCAGCTGCAGCTTCCGGATTTGCACCAAAGGCAGCCCCATGTAGAGAGCATTACAGTAGTCTAGCCTCGAGGTGACCGTTGCATGGATCACTGTGGCTAGGTCATCACGGTCGAGGTAGGGAACCAACTGCCTCACCAGCCTCAGATGATAAAAGGCAGACTTAGCAGTGGCTGCTACCTGGGCCTCCATTGATAAGGAGGGCTCCAGGAGCACTCCCAAACTCCTAACCCTCGACACAGGCACCAACGGTGCCCCGTTGAAATTCGGGAGCGGGACCCCCCCACCCCAGGCCACAACATCCCAGGCACAGGACCTCCGTATTCGCCGGGTTCAATTTCAGCCTGCTTGATCTGAGCCAATCAGCCACGGCGTGCAATGCCCGGTCTAGATTGTCTGGGCCGGAGTCCGACCAGCCGCCCAACATCAGATAGAGCTGGGTGTCATCCTCATACTGGTGACATCCCAGCCCAAAACTCCAGACAATCTGGGCAAGGGGGCGCATATAGATGTTAAACAGCATCAGGGACAGCACTGCCCCCTGCAGCACACCACAATCAAGTGGGTGCCTCAAGGACTGCTGCTCCCCTAGCACCACCCTTTGTCCCCGACCTTGGAGAAATGAGATGAGCCATTGCAAGGCCCGCTCCCCTATCCCCACGTCGGCAAGGCGGCAGGACAGCAGCTGATGATCTACCATGTCAAACGCGGCCGACAGGTCGAGCAACAGCAACACCGCCCCACTGCCCTGATCCAGATGTCACCGGAGGTCATCAGTTAGAGTGATCAGAGCAGTCTCCGTCCCATATCCTGGGCGGAAGCCAGACTGAAAGGGGTCAAGAACCGAAGCGTCATTCAGATACCTCTGTAACTGTAACGCCACCGCCCTCTCTATTAATTTGCCCAAATAGGGCAAATTGGACACCAGCCTATAGTTTGCCAAATCTGCCGGGTCCAGATGTGCCTTTTTTAGGAGTGGGCGGACCATCGCTTCCTTGAGAGCCCCCGGGAATTTCCCTTCAGCAAGGGAGGTGTTAATAATTTCCCGGGCAGTACCTCGTAGCCGCTCGTGGCCTGTTCTTATGAGCCAGGAGGGGCACGGATCAAGGATGCACGTGGTTGGGCGAACAGTTAAGAGCAGTCTGTCAACTTCCTCTAGGTCAAGCAGGTCGAACCCATCTAACCCCGGAAACGAAGACGTGCAAGGGGCCTCAAGTTCACTTACTGTATCACTTGTGGCAGGGAGGTCCCAGCGGAGCGACAAGACTTTCTCCGCAAAATAGCTCGCGAATGCCTCGCAGCCAATTTCCAATTCCCTAGCATTTGCTCTGCCACCTGGCAGTACTGTTAACGATCGAATTGTCCTAAACAATTGGGCTGGGCGTGAGCTAGCGGATGCAATCTCAGCAGCAAAGAACTCTTTCTTTACTGCCTTAGTTGCCATCTCATAGGCTTTCATAAACATCCTATAAGATGTTCTTGATGCTTTGTCGCGAGCGCGACGCCACCGTCTCTCTAGCCGTCTTAGCTCCCGCTTCATTTGGTGTAACCCCTGGGTATACCAGGGGGCCAGTCTGTTGCGAGGGCAAAGAGGGCGCCTGGGAACGATCTCGTTGATAGCTGTAGCGAGCCGGTTGTGCCAATCTTCAACCAGATCATCCAACGAGCCACCAGGGGGCATCAGTTCCCGCAAGGCCATCTGGAACCGCCCAGGGTCCATTTGGCTTCGCGGGTGAGCCAAAATTGGCTCATCGCCTAGGGTCCAGGGTGGGAAGTTCAGACGGGCCCCCAGGGCAAAGTGGTTTGACCATGGCACTACCGCAGTTGTAATTCGGTCCACTACCACCCCCACGGCAAAGATCAAATCGAGCGTGTGTCCGGACCGGTGTGTAGGGGCCAAGATGTGCTGAGAGAGTCCTAGTGCCACCATGGATGACACCAGGTCCATCCCCTGATCGGAGGCTGCGTCATCGGCATGGACGTTGAAGTCGCCCAAAACCATAAGGTTAGAGTACTCCGACGCCCAGCCTGATACAGCCTCCAGCAGGGATGGCAGGCTACTGGCTGGTGCATTAGGCGGTCGGTACACCAGCCATACAGCCAAACGCTCTTCAGCCTCCCACACAAGACCAACACATTTGATGCCCATGATCTCTACCGCTGGGAGCGCCCTGAAGGAGTAAACCTCCCGTATGAAAATCGCAACCTCCCCGTCCTCTCGTCCGTGATTGGTGAAGGACCGCAAAACCTGGGGGGGGCATTTGGGAGAGTGCAACCATCTCCCCCTCCCACACCCAGGTCTCGGTCACGCACACCAGGTCTACCTTCTGGTCCACCAGGAAATCCTGGAGGACCTGTCAGATTCTGCTTTTTATGCACAATGGTTTCTCTATTGCTGAATATATCTTTCTCCCTTTGAATCTGACATAGATATATGTTACTGAAGAATGCTCTAGTGTCTACTTTCGTTTTCTTTGTAGTTGTTATCTACCACGTTTTATTGCCTCCTTTATGTCAATGGCTTGTCTGCTTAATGTTACTTCTTTAGGTGGGAGGTGGGTTCATGCATTCCATCACGTCATATAAACACCGGCTATCTTGTTCCTGTGCCCTCCCCCTTTGTTCGCTCCAGGCTCCCAGGACACTATCTGCAGGCTCCTAGCCTTGAAGGTTATTTTATTGTCATGGTTTGAATGTTATGCCTAGGACTTAGCACATCTGGGTCACATAGGCCAAAAGGGGAATGTTTATGCCTTTAGCACCTACGGTGGGAACAAACAGGCCCTTTTGTTTTCCCGCACTTTTCCTTGTATGCTGATTGGTGGCAAAAGTTTAATCATGCATGCTTGCAGGTATATTAACCCCAAGCCGTCTTTGTATGGTATCTCTAACAAACATCGAGACCTGTTCCAGTATCTGAATAAAGGACTATGTTTTAATCAACAAAGGCCTGATCATTTGCTGATAGCACAGAAGCCTCACAGGACCATGACCTTGTTGTTAATTGACCTGGCGTTGCACAACACCAATGACGGAGGGGGATTACTCCTAGCCTGGCGGCCATCCATGGCGGCCATCTTGGAAGCCATATTTTCATCTTTAACAGGACCCTCTGTTCTTCTCTCTTTTCCCTGGGCTTGAAGCTGTAGCAAGTGAACTTTCTGAAGTTAATCTGTTCACAGCAAGTTCAGTATACCTACATGAATATGTAATGCAAGATGTGCTTATATTTTTGTAAATCAAAAATCCTTTCTCTTGTTACCACTGGACTCAGATCATCTTTGTAATTTGTTTGAACAAGATTTTTCCTTAACCAGGAAACGTGGAGGATGGGGGACACTGCATAAAGCTTTTGTGCTTCCCACAGGATTTTAATTGCATTTAACCCAATAGTTTCTACCATGAAACAGCTACTGGCAGAGGGGAAATTGTAAGACTACTTAAGGTGCAGGCTCAAGCCAAAGATGGAAGTAAATGTGGTTTTTCTGGTTGATGGTAATTGCAAATGGCCCTGACCTGGATAGCCCAGGCTAGCCTGATCTTGGAAGCTAAGCAGGGTCCACCACAGTTAGTATTTGGATGGGAGTCCACCAAGGAAGTCCAGGGTCACTATGCAGAGGTAGGCAATGGCAAGCCACCTCTGAACATCTCTTGCCTTGAAAACCCTACAAGGTGCCCACACATCAGCTGCCACTTGATAACAAAAAACCCCTGCAAATGTGGCTATCAGTGAGCCGCAGCATGAGCACTGCTGGACTAAGATAGTGGTGATAGTGGGCTGCATTGGTTTTGGAGGGGAAATTGTGCATTTTTATTTTTAAGTGAATTTAAGAAACTGAAATTTTAAAAGCTCAGGAGACTTGGGTGCTTTTGAAAGCAATCCTAAGGAGTTCTGCTCAAAGGAAGTTCCACATTATTCAATGGATGTTATGCCTGAGGAACGTATTTTTAGGATTGCAGCCTTTATGAAATAAGCATTCCAAAATTTGTGTTAATACTCATTATGCAGTGTTTGCTAACTCTGAATCAAGGCTCATGAGCAGGGGTGCCAAGTCCCTCCTGGCCACCAGCATGGGGTGGAAAGTAACGTTGCCAGATCCAGGTTGGGAAACAACTTGAGATTTGGGGGATGGAGCCTGGGGAGGGCAGGGACCTTGGTGGGGTACAATGCCATAGAGGCCGCCCTCCAAAGCATCCATTTTCTCCAGGGAAACTGGTTCTTTGTAGTCTGGAGATGAACTGTAATTCCAGGGAATCCCCAGGTCCCACCTGGAGGCTGGCATCCCTACTTGTGAGGGATGCATTTTACGTGCAACTTTCAGGATTCGAAGAGGAAATAATTGGTGTTGTGCAAAAAGAACTGCATCTCACAAACATTCACTGATCCCAGGGTTATGCAAGAAAAGGAGATAAAAGGAGAATTCATCAACTGGTCATTTGAAGTGGTCTAAGAGTGCTAGTTTTGGGGACACGCTAAATGTGCTTAGGGGAATCCTCAACCTTTTTTGATTTTCAAGGTCAGCGCTCCTGCATGAACTACCAGAGGATACCTCAATTTAGTCAGGTTGTTCTCAATTGTACTTAGAAAACACAAGGAAGTAGAGGCAAGTTGCACACAAAAGAATTCACAATAGAGCTTACAGGGTTGGACAAAAGATGTTCCCCTGGTGCTTTGTCAGATATAGAAAGGAAACTGTTACAAGAACTGAAACTACAGGATTAGGGTGCCCTCCCAGTTTAGTTAACGTAAGAACATAAGAGAAGCCAATGTTGGATCAAGCCAATGAACCATCCAGTCCAACGCTCTGTCAGACAGTGGCCAAAAATACCAGGTGCCATCAGGAAGTCCACCAGTGGGGCCAGGACACTAGAAGCCCTCCCACTGTTACCCCTCCCAAGCACCAAGAATACTTAGGAGCTTCATCACTTAGGAGCTGAGGCCAGAAGCACAATTTCGCTGATTCCCGCACATAATGCATTCAAACTAATCTATACATGGATAGATTCAGGTGGCTTTTGAGCTTTTATTCCAGTTCTGTCTGAAAAAAGTGTGTTTTGCAAATGAAAGCTTACACTTTGAATAGAATTCTGCTGGTCTCAAAGGTGCCACTTGACTCCAATGCTTCCTCTAAGCTGTGGAGTCTTGTGAGCAAAAATTCTTCTCCGTGAGCTACTGGCATTGAAGTTGTGAGCGAGTGATTTGGCTGTGGCATAAATTAATTTTCTCTGGAGCCATCCTTCCTGAGCGAAGACAAAAATGTGTGAGCCAGAGGCTAAAAAACTATGAGCTAGCTCACACTAACTCAGCTTAGAGTGAACACTGCTTGACTGACTTTGTTCGTATACCTGGATAGAGCAATCCTAAACAGAGTTACTCTGCCTCGAATTGCACCGCCAGTGTCTGTTCCTCAACTAAACAGTTTTGGGGTGGATGATCTGGAGGAAGAGAGATGGCTTGCAGGGAAAAGGGGTGAGGTGTCTCTCTCCCCTTGCCGCTCAGATCACTCATTTTGGCAGCCTCCACCCATATCGACACAATAATTTAAAAAACAACTAAAATCAGGAGACTCATCACAGGGCTGGCTCATCACGCGGGAGTTTGTCCCTAAACTGAGAAACGCTGGGATCCACGCAAACCTGCAACTGAGAGCAGCAGCTAACTTTGCGGGGCGGGGGGGATCTGGTTAAGGTCTTGCTGACAGTTTTTTAGTCTCTGGCTCACACATTTTTGTCCTAGCTTGGGAAGGATGGCTCCAGAGGAAACTAATTTCTGCAGTAGCCAAACAGCTCACTCACAACTTTCATGCCAGTAGCTCACAAAGCAGGATTTTTGCTCACAAGACTCCATGGCTTAGAGGGAGCATTGCCCCCGAATTCCAGCAGTGCCCTGCTTCCTGAACCCAGCAAGGCAGCGCCCCAAAGCAGCAACAACTGCTCCAGTCTCAGCCCCCAGCCGGCTCTGCCTTCCCGCTGTGTCAAGGGCGCCAAGCCAAGGTGCGGCCCCTCCACCCTGTCACACCCCACTCACCCCATGTCCATGCCAACCGTATCCATGGGCATCAGCCAGCACACGGGTTCCCACCCAGCATACCCGAGGCCGGCCATCCAGGCTGGAGGCTGGCCTCCTCCCCCGAAGTGCAAAAGGGTGCCGCGAGGCCACCCAAACAGCCCCGCAGTGCCCAGCAACTCCGAGGCCGGCCATCCAGGCTGGAGGCTGACCTCCCCCACCCCCCTCCCACCCCCACCCCCCCTCCCACCCCCACCCCCCCTCCCACCCCCCTCCCACCCCCACCCCCCCTCCCACCCCCCACCCCCGAAGCGCAAAAGGGCACCGCGAGGCTGCCCAAATGGCCCCGCAGCACCCAGCAACCCCGAGGCTGGCCATCCAGGCTGGAAGCCAGCCTCCTCCACCCCTGAACCCCCCCCCCCAAGCCCTGATTGGCTCCTTACCTGTTTGCGCAGGAAAAACAGGAACTACCATGTGCTGCAGCCTTCACTCCCCACCCTAATAAGGGGTTCTGGGAGCTGGAGGTGGGGCTTAGCTTACAGGAAGCAAGCCCTGAAGCAAGCCCCAATTGCCGAAGACTTAGAAAGCGGAGGGGAAAATCCCTCCGCTTTCAAAATGGGGTTGGGGTGGCAAAGTTTGCCAGCCTGATTCCCGGGGTGGGGGCTCAGCTCAGTCCCTGAGCCCTCCCAAAGTTGATGCCTATGAGGGAGGGGATGTTTTATCCAGGGGGGGGCAGAATGTCAGTTAGCACTGCCAATGATTATGTTGCAAGCATGTCAGTTACCACTGCCAATGGTTTCTATTGCCTTTCTTGCAGTAACTTAACATTGCCTTTGTTTTGAGTTCCATGCCTGCTCTTCTAGGTCCCGGACGGGAGATAGAATCGGTAGAGTGACTCCCACCGCAGGAATGCACGTCTTGCTCACTCTGTGCATGCTTGCTGCTTAGTAGCTTTTCCTTGCTCTTATCTCTCTTTCGCTTCTCGTTAGCTCATGGCCTTGAGCTGGAATCCTCCTTCTGCATGTTATTTTATTCACAGGTGCAAAATGCTCCTTTGCTTGATTTTACCCTTGGGAACATCCGCCTCACAGATCCTGACAGGGTCTTTGCTTGGGAACCTAATTTGCTGCGCTTTCCTTGGGAACAGTGGGCCAGTATATTTGGGTGCCAATAATTCTCTCAACTGATTGGTGGAGGTCGAGGGGGGCTTATTTCATATCAGGTATAATTGTAGTTGTATTACTATGCCTGGGCATTACTAACAGAAGAAGTGTATTTGACCAACCAGATCTTTTCTGCAAACAAAGGACTTTCTGTTTAAGGAGACCTGTTGTGGACTACATCTATTAGCACAATCTCACAGGTAACCAGAATGGCAACACAGAGAAGGGGAATTGGCAGGTCTGGCCGTCTTGGTGGGTAATTCCTACAAAGGCCAGGGGGGTGGCAGTGGTGTACTAAAAGAGGGAGAGAGCTGGGAGAGTGGCACACTGCCAGTTGGGGACTTGGATAGCCACTAATGCCTAGATGTCTTAGAGAGCAAGATGGAGCAGTACCCACAGGTCAGTGGGGCTGTTCAACAACAGTGAACACATGAAGCTGCCTTTTACTGAGTCAGATGATCAAACCTTCAGGGACAGGATTGTCCACTCTGCAAGTGGCTCTCAGGTAGAGGTCTTTCGCATCACCTGCTCCCTGAGCATTTTAACTGAAGATGCAGAGACTGAACTTGAGTCTTTCGGCATGCAAAGCATATGGTATACTAGTGATCTTGTGGCCCATTTTACATGCCCAGGGAAATGCTGATCACTACTTTGGAGACAGAAAGCAATTTTTCTCTAGGCCAGTTTGGCGGGAGATCCTGGAGGGGTTTTCTGTCATCCTCAGGGTGTGGAACAGTGGTCACTGCTGGTGTGGAGGGGGAGGTATTTGTGAATTTCCTGCATTGCACAGGGGATTGGACTAGATGACCCTGGAGATCCCTTCCAACTCTATGATCCATGGCCCAACTACAATGGTCATGAAATCTGGTACCCTCCTTACTTTGAAATCCAAAGGTTTCCATAAGCAGCACAGGGAATGAATGTCTTATGGATAATTTTTGACAACCAATCCCCCCATGTTGATGATAATCTGTGATCAACAATGTTTCCAGAAGTTTAATTTTTTTTATTGCTGTGCTGCAAATATGGAGAGAATAGATGAATAAAATTCAGTTGTTTCCACAGAGACAGTAAATAGAGTACATCGGTCATTTGCTACTTAGTCTTTCTTTTGTCTTTTGCTAAACTGTTTGCTAAACTCGATTAACGTCTTAATCTATGCCCTAGTTAAAGCATAGAACTCTTTTAAGCTGATTAGGTACCATCGATTTTAACAGCTCCAAAGTTTAAACACTTTAGCTGATGAATCATGTTTCCAGCTCAAGTTTTGACTCATGGGAGTAACAACCTTTCCAAGGTAGTTTGATAGTTAATTGCTTTTGAAAGCTCATTTTGCAAAAATATTATTTTCTCCATTATGATGATAAATTACCTTTCTTAATAGATTTGTTCCCTTTATTAATAGATTCCCTATAGTCTTTTCCAAGCATTGGCTTCAACACACAAATGAGATTAGCCTGATAATATAATCAAAACACAGCCACAACAGTACTGGAGACTGATGAATTACAATGCTGTTCTGTAGTAAGTATGGTGTTACCTACAAAAACACAGACACAAACCATTAGATGGCACTGTGCAGGAAGACTTGGCTGACCAGGAAATAAAGGTCAGTTGTTTCCATAGAGATAGAGATTGACTAGAGCAACACAGAGACTGAATGCACTTCATGCAAACCCTGAAAGTTGTCTTTGACCATGATTCTCAATGGGTGCCAAGGGGCATCACTCTATCCATGGAAATCTCTGTGATGAAAATCTTGTATATTTTGCTTTGCAGGTAAGAGTGGCAAGCCAGTTCAGTTTTAGAGCAGAATTATAAATAAGAACTGTGACAGGCTTGACTGTAATGTTGTTTTATCTGTATGGTTGTTAGTCAGAATGTGTGCTGCTCAGTATTTGCCACAAAGCCTTTCATTAAAACCCTTGTATGTATAATCAGTGTGAAACAAAAGAAGAGAAGATAGGTTGGATCAGGACTCCCATGAATGCAGTAGCCCCTTGCATCCATTAAAAGTCATTGCCAAGTGGTAAAGAACTCTCCAGAACAATATTGTACATTGTACTGTACAATACTGTACAATACTGTGCATAAGGCTGCTTTATACTAAATCCAGCCACTGGTTTATCAAGGTCTACTCTGACTGGTAGCAGCTCTCCTCCTACCTGTTCTTATATCACCTCCTACCTGACCTTTTTAAACTGGAGATGCTGGGGATTGAACCTGGGACACTCTGCATGCAAAGCAAGACCCTCCAGTTACAGAACTGACCCAAATGCCTGTGTGGGACTTGAACGTAGGCTTCAACCAAACAAGTCCCATGCCTTATATCTTGTATCTCAGGGTCAACTGTAGTATAGAAGGCAAGGAAAAGCTGGTGTCTCTGCAGTCCAGCATTTGGGCTGCAGTCTCTACTTCATATTCAGGCATCACCTGACTGGGTTTCAGCACATGACACTTGGGACCAATCGGAATACTTCAGTCTGCAGAAAGCCATGGCTTGCAGTCAGCCTCTTCAGTCTGGACAATATGTCAAGCTGTTTACAGAACTTAGCCCAGACTAAGCTGAAGACCTGCTAGCTCCTGAATTAAGAATTAAGCTCCTGTCTGCCATACCTTTGACATCCTTAGATACTGGACCTGTCTATTCTTGCTATGCCTCTTGCCTCTGTACGTTGGACTCTCATTTGACATTCTCCTTGGAGAATGGCCTATCTGCTGAGCCCTGACACCCTCACACCCTTGTGTGAGCAGAATTAACTCCATGAATGGAACATCTGCTTGTGGAAGATGGGGGAAGTTTGTTTATTCTTCCTTCTTTAACCAGCCCTCTGTACCACATGGCAAGATGGCATATTGTTCAAGAGGGTGCCTTGGCCCACACCAATGGTTCTTTGGAGCTGCAGGATATTGCTAAGGGAAGGAGATGGAAGGAAAGAAGAAGAAGAGACTGGATTTATATCCCGCCCTTCACTCAGAGTCTCAGAGCGGCTTACAAACTTCTTTCCCTTCCCCTCCCCACAACAGGCACCCTGTAAGGTAGGCAGGGCTGAGAGAGCTCTTTCCAGAACTGTCCTTGAGAGAATAGCTCTGACAGAACTATGGCTTGGCCAAGGTTATCCAGCAGTTCCACTTGAAGAATTGGGAATCAAACCCAGTTCTCCCAGATTAGAGTCCGCGCACTTAACCTCTTCCACAAATTCAGTCTTTTCTCAGGAGCTTGGATCCAATGCATTTTGGTTCTCTCTCTCTCTCTCTTTGTGTTTGTACTCCCCTTCCAGTGCATATTAAATGACTGGTGGAAAATGAAATAAAATAGAATTAAAAATTAATGTAATAAAAACGAACACATTTTTAAATAACAGAATAGAAACTGAACATTTTTTTACCCTCCCCCTTATAAACTCAGTGAATGTTTCTTTTCTTTTCTTTTCTATTGATTTTAACAACTATATCTACATACTACAACGCTAAATTCTAAGCTGAATTACCTTATACAGAAAATGCTGTGGAAAATATTCATTTTTAACTAATTAATAAACTTGAAAAACACAAATACTCTTGGTATAACTGATTACTATGATACTGCTTCTAAAGTTTACACAAACTGATTGGCTGGTACACATAGTATTGAAGAATGCTTATTACTTCCATTTACATTCTCATATAGTGTGTCACATTTAACAACCATGCAAAATTTATTTCTTCTTCGATCCTCTTCTTGTCTTTTTAATCTCTTTACTGGATTTGGGGGCAGCCGCTCCCTTTTCCGAGTCCGACACGTCTTCTTCGCTTTCTGAGCTGTCAAAGCCGTACATACTTTCCTGCAGTGCTAGCGAATCTTCTGAGTCTCCCTCTTTTTCCTTTTTCTTGCTTTTTTCCAGAAAGGTTTTCGCTTGTTCAACAGAGTCAATCTTATATTTCTTGTCCTTATAGCTGAAAAACCGTCCCTCTGGAGTATTCCATCGATATACAATTGACTCAGACTGAAGCCAAGTAGTCAAACTTCTATAGGCTCTTCTTCTTTTTCTTATTTCAAATGGAATATCCTTTAAAACCTTGATCTCTTCCTCTTGGATCTTCAGTGATGTTCTGTTTGTGGCTTTTAAAACCACATCTCTTGTTGATCTTTTGGAGAATCTTATCATAATTTCACCTGGCAGGTTTTTCTTTTTAACAAATTCTGGATAGGTCCTATAGACCAAGTCCATGTAGCTTAATATTTCTTCCGTTTTCAAACCTGTCACCGGTGATAGTGCTTCACTCACTAGTTTTTTAAGATCCTCCCCTTTTTTCTCAAGAACATTCTGAAGTCACAGGAAATAATTTGAACATTCCATCTGAAGTTTCAAGACATTGTCACATTGAAAAGCCTTTTCTTTCTCAATTTTTTGTAGTCTTGAGTTATGCTTGTTTGTAGTTGCTTTAACTTCCAAGAGATCTTGTAGCAGCTTTTCAGTTCGTTTGCCAGACTCTTTCATTTCTTTCTGCATTGAATCCATTTTAGCATTGAGAGAAGTCATCTGATCCACCAGGGGTCGCAGCATCACTGAAAGCATTAAGCTCATCTCTGTGGTATTGCCCTTTGAACTCGGTGTTCCGCTTCCTAGTTTAGCGGAGGGTTTTGGTCTCCCCGTCATTGTTGCAGTTTCGCTTTTGTTTACAGTTAGATAAGATGGACTGTAGAAAGAGCTATCTTTGTCGCACTAATGTCGTTTAAAAGATCTTTTCTTCATACATGCGATCCAGCCCTCCAGCATTTCCCAAATGCTTCTCATACTGCAGTAGAGCCGTGGGAAAGTCTCGAATGCTTTGGTAAGGGGGGAGGGGGGGAACGCGATCCACCCATTCCATCCCAGCTGCTTTATTTACGATCTTTGCTTGAGACTCACGGTTTTCACCATTGCGTATCAGGGGGTTTAGCTGTTTCTCCGCCCGGCATTTTCTGCTGCTTCTCAGTTGCGCTTATGCAGCCCGAAGGCTTCCTCGGCAGGGGAACCTACAGGGGTGATGAAGGGGGCCTCAATCCTGTGGTTGCCACTGTCAGGAGAGGCTCCCCCTCGTGCCACCCCAGGCAGAGCCCCTTCGCTAGGGTCTCAGGGGGTTCGGTACCAGTCCGAAGCCCCTTCACCCCGCCGGGCATGGATCGCCTCTCCCGCACAGGCAGAGAGAGGCGTCTGCCATTGAGCGTGTCTCTTCCGGAAGTCCAACTCAGTGAATGTTTCTTGTGCAGTTGAACAGTTCCCACTAATAAAAGGACCCATTGTGCTGTTGTTAAAAAATGAGTGGCTGAACAGTTTTCAGGATTTCATGTTATATGCAGCTGAGCACCGCATAGGAACATCTGCTGCTAGCTTTTAAAAATAGCTTCAGGGTTGTCATTTTAAGCTCTTTTGCTATTCAAAATCAACCCCTTTTTCCATAGCCAGCTACAAGCAAAAAACAATTGTTCTAAAAAAAAAAAAGAGGGTCTAGCCTAGGGATGTAATTTGGGGGAGGGGAAGTCCCAAGTTGCCAAGAAGAACATTTTGGACCAATCTATTTTCTTTGGCAAATTTCCCATTTTTATTTGCTTGGATTACACTCTTTGAAAACCTTTTTTTTCATATTACATATTTTTTCCACAATTTATATGCCTTTCATAGAAAACTGATGCAAAAACAGGCAACATGTTTTAATGCTAACATATTTATCAACTGTCATTATGGTCAGGAGAAAGGAAAACCGCAGGTTCTCTGAATCTAACCAGAGTTGTCCTGAAATTGGGTAACATTCCTAGTCAGTCTCTGATTGTTGTACAATAATCTTAAAGTCAGTGATAGTGACTCTAATCCATCAGAGCCCTACAGAGTCCATGAGCTCTTTCGAAAAAGCTGAGCTCCTGTCCATCGGCTGTTATGCAGGGAGGAGTGCAAATCCAGTCTTCTGCTCTCCTTGATGACTAGCCAGGTAGTGGGATTTCCACTTCTTAATAAGGGCATACCCTTCTTAATAAGGTGCATATCCTTTGGGGTCAGACATGGAAAGTGTTGTCTAACATATGAACATAAGAGAAGCCAATGTTGGATCAGGCCAATGGCCCATCCAGTCCAACACTTTGTCACACAGTGGCCAAAAATACCAGATGCCATCAGGAGGTCCAGCAGTGTGAGACTTCTGCTCAAAGTAGTCAAGGATCAGATCTTTGTTGATGAAACACAGTTCTTTATTTCCAGTCTCTACATTGGTACAGCTTCTCGGATTATTGTCAGAGATAACACATATGACAGAAGCAGGTCTATTATACCTTTCTAAGCAGTTTGAATTACCCATAGGTAGCCAATCACTACACGAGAAAAACGGCGGGCAAAAAGGGACTCTGGCCGTTTGCTTTCCACAGGAAAGAAGTGAAGTGTCAAGTTGTAAATTTCCCTTCCCAAACCAGACCCCTCAGATGTTACCATTTCACATAACAATCAATGGCCTTGAGGCTTTCGCACGTTGATAAGAGATGAGACTGTTCTCCCTTGAAGTCCCAGCCGGGACGAATGGAATGCAGAGGCAGGAGTGTGAGAGGCCCATTGTTCCCATACTTTGAAGTTGTCATCCTCCCGTTCTGACAGTAACACAGACCAGGCCTGGTCAGGGTCATAAACCTGGGGTCACATATTCTACACATATACTGGCCAAAGTTAGGGTTTACCTAAGAGAGGGGCAATTACATGGCAGGTGTTATGGAAGCAGCTATCATACATACATGGCAATATGAATATAGTATGGCATACAGACATGACAGTGAGAAGCATAGCAATGAAACAGAAAACACAGCTGTAAGCAATGGAAATGCTCTGTCTGAATCAGCAGATTCTGACACACTGGCACCCCGAAAATAAACCTACCCGGGCTTGTCCGGGAACCTTTTATGAAAAGCTTTAACTAACTTAGGAGCATGCACATTTTCAGAACGAACCCACTCGTTTTGCTCTGGGCCAAAATCAAGCCATCTAACTAAATAATATAAGTGGCCCCTACGCAGTTTAGAATCAAGAATTTCAGATATTTCAAAATGGGGTGCCTCCCCCTTCATCAGTGGAGGAGGTGTCGGAGGAACTGGATGCCATGCATTCGGCCCAGGATTCTTCTTCAGTAAGCTGAAATGAAAAACAGGATGCACAGAACTCAGTGACTTGGGCAATTCTAGTTCAAAAGACACATCAGAGATCTTGCGCAACACCTTGTAAGGGCCCACAAATTTCCACCCCAATTTCCTGCTGGGTTGCAAGCCATGTATATTTTTAGTGGAAAGGTAAACAGAGTCCCCAGGCTGAAGGTCCCAACTCTCAGCTCGACCACAATCTGCATACTTCTTGTAGTCCTCCTTGGTGTGATCTAGAGTTTTTGCTATCAGAGGCCACGACTCTTGCAAGGTCGCCCACCATCTCTTAAAGTCGGTGGGGGGAGCATCCGAGGCGTTTTCAATTGTGGGCAGAGGTTTCCCCTCAAAACCTCCTACTGCCATAAATGGGGAAACGCCAGTAGAGGAATGCACTGCATTGTTATAACTATATTCAGCGAATGGCAGCAACTCCACCCAGTTGTCCTGGTGATAGTTGGTGTAACACCTTAGAAATTGCTCCAGAATTTGATTAGTTCATTCGGACTGTCCATCGGTCTCTGGATGGTAACCAGAGCTCAGAGCGGGCTCTATGTCCATAAATTTCAGGAGCTCCCGCTAGAAGTTGGCAACGAACTGACTGCCCCTATCGGATACCACACGTTTGGGAAAAGCATGTAGTTTGATCACGTGGTTGAAGAAAGCCTTGGCCATCCCCTTTGCCGTAGGCAGCTGTTTGAAAGGAGTGAAGTGGGCTTGCTTAGAAAACATGTCTACTACCACCCAAATTACAGTCTTTCCCTTTGAGGGTGGCAGGTTTGTAATAAAGTCCATAGCTATCGCCTCCCAAGGGCAAGAGGGAGTGGGTAGGGGGTGCAGTAATCCCGGGACTTTCCCCCCCCCCTTCTTTTGCACATTAAGCAGGTCTGGCAAGCAGAAACGAAATCCGAGACATCCCTGCGCATGCGTGGCCACCAGAACTGCCTCTGAATTAAGTTGAGCGTTTTTAAAAATCCAAAGTGCCCTGCTAGTTTAGAGGAGTGGCAAGCCAGCAATATGTCTTTCCTTTTGCTTCGGGGCACCACCAGTTTATCTCCATGATACCAGCATTTATTCTCCCTGAGGGAGCAGTCCGCCAACGCCTCCAACTCCTCGACTTCTTCGGGCGAATAATCCCCCCCCCAGTCGCTCGTCTCCGATTCAACTGTCGTTCGCTTACTTTGACTCCTGGTGGTCACTGCACCTCCCAGTTGCTGGGGGGAGAACATGGAGTCAAACACCTCCTCCTTTAAACTCTCGTGCTGGGGCAATCGGAAGAGCGCGTCTGCTAAGAAATTGGCTTTCCCAGGGAGATGTTTGAGCACAAAATTAAATTTTGAGAAAAAATCTGCCCAACGGAGCTGCTTCGCATTCAGGGACCTCTGTGTGCGCAGCGCTTCTAGATTTTTGTGGTCTGTCCATATCTCAAAAGGGGTTTGCGCTCCCTCCAGCCAGTGCCGCCACGTAGTGAGAGCCAGCCAGATAGCCGCGGCTTCCTTATCCCAAACTGACCAGTTCCTTTCAGTTTCATTAATTTTTTTGAAATGTAAGCGAGGGGGTGCAGCTTCCCGTCTGGCCCCTGCTGCAAGATGGCACCCCCCATGGCCACATCCGACGCATCTACATGGCTCACAAATTCCTTAGTTTCATCGGGGTGCGCCAAAATGGGCTCTGAGGTAAAAAGAGTTTTAAGAGTCTCGAACGCCTTCTGGCATTCTCCATTCCAGGCAATTTTCTCCCCGGGCTTCCCCGCCTCTGGACCCCTCCCTTTGGTTTTTAGCAACTCAGTCAATGGGAGGGTGACTGTGGCAAAGTCTTTTATGAAGGTGCGGTAAAAGTTGCAAAATCCTAATAGGCTTTGGAGTTGCTTTCTCGTTCGGGGGGCTTCCCACTGGACCACTGCCTCTACTTTAGCTGGGTCCATCTCCAGTCCCTTCTGCGAAATGCGGTACCCTAGGAAATCTACGGACTCTCGATGGAACTCACATTTAGACAGTTTTGCATAGAACTGATTTTTCAACAGAGTGGAGAGGACCTCTCGGACCAATTTCACGTGTTCTTTCTTATCAGCCGAGTAGATCAAGATATCATCTAAGTAACATAACACCCCCTTGAATAAATGCTTGTGCAACACTTCATTTATCAAGCTCATAAAGACCCCCGGCGTGCCACTCAAACCGAATGGCATCACCAGGTATTTGAACTGTCCCAACGGTGTATTAAAGGCAGTCTTGAACTCATCCCCCTCCCTGATGCGCACCCGGAAATAAGCGTCTCAGAGATCCAATTTAGTGAACACTGTTCCCTTGGCCGCCTCCGTTAGCAAGTAATTAATAAGGGGGAGGGGGTAGGCGTTGGAGGCAGACACCGCATTTAGTCCTCTGTAGTCCGTGCACAGCCGCAACCCCCCGTCCTTCTTTTTCCGAAACAGAACGGGGGCCGCGAAGGGGGATTTAGCAGGGCGGATGAACCCGCGCTCCAAGTTCTTGTCTAGGAACTTCCTCAGCTCCTCCCACTCCAGGGGGCTCATTGAGTAAAGCTTTCCCTTTGGAAGTTTCTCGCCCGGGATCAGTTCTATGGCACAATCCGATAGCCTGTGGGGGGGTAGCTCGTCCGCCTTGGTCTCACTAAACACTCCCATTAAGTCTCGATACTCTCGGGGGACAGCCGATGGCACCAGGGTGAGGGCCGTCGCCCGGAGGGGCACTGGAGGTCCTGGTCCCCACCCCGTGTCCCATTTGTGACCCTGGCACTTCTCGTCCACCCAGGAAATCTTCCCCTCACTCCATTTGATGTAAGGATCATGGGAGCTTAGCCAGCGGCTCCCCAGCACCATGGGGAATTGGGTATTCGGGGTGATGACGAAGGCTCTTTTCTCCCAATGCTCCCCCGTTCCCACAATTAGTCCCTCGGTCTCTGCCACGCACGCTTCCTTCATTTCCGAACCGTCCATTTGCGTGAACTTGAGTGGCTCCCCCAATGGGGTGACCTTGGGTCCCAGTCCTTCTACCACTAAAGGGCTAATTAAGTCCCGAGCACACCCGGAGTCGATCAGGGCGCGGACTCGGACATGGGTCCCAGTCCCAGGGGTCATTACAGTCACTTCCATATACAACAAGGGGCCAGGGATGCTCACCGGAGATGGCGTGTCATGGCTGGGGACCTGCAGTTCTGCGCCGCTCACTGCAGGCCGTTGGAGTTTCCCGACATCTGCGCTTCCGTCAGCTCCAGCTCTCCCTGCTCGCTCACTGCCCCTTCCAGCTGTAGAGCCCGGGGTTTGAATGAAGTCTTCCCTCTGCTGGGGGTGCTCCCGGCCACCGGGGTGGAGGTCTTCGGTATTTTTCCCCCTCCTTTTGGGCACGCCGAGGCGAAGTGGCCACTCTCCCCGCATCTCATGCAGAGCCCCTGTTTGAAACGGGCATCCCGAATTTCTTGCACATTGGGCTTGGGTTTCGCCTTCTGCATTGCTTTGCTTGGGGCCGTTGATGAAGCTCCCATCTTGATGAGGGTGAAGCGTTCTTCCACGTCCGCGGCTGCCCTCATCCAAGCGGCCAACGATCCTGGTCTTCCCCCCCGCAATATTGCCTCGTACACCTCGTGATTTAAGCCCTCTCGATACTTCTCTATGAACAGGTCTTGCATCCAGCCGTGAATCTTGGCTGAGATGCACCGGAACTTATCTGTGTAGTCCCTCACCGAGGACCACCCTTGGGTCAATCTCCGCAGATGGTTCCGGGCTTTTTCTTCTCCCAAGGGGTCCTCATAGTGGTGTCGGAGGGCCCACATGAAGTTGTTCAGCGACCGTAGCTCAGGCCTGGGGGCGTTGTGCAGGCTCACATACCAATCACTGGCGGTGTCCTTCAGCTTGGACCCGATGTAGCCAATCCATTCCCTCTCGGTGGGAAGGAGGTGTCCCCAAGTGTTGAGGAACCGCTCGATCTCTAGCAGGAAGAAGCGCAACTTCTCAGGGTCCCCATCGAAAGTAGCCGTCAACGGATCAGCGAGGGCCGGGCGAACCACCGGCGCAGGTATGGGTGCAGGCACCTGGCGGGGAACAGCAGGGGGGACCTGCTGCGGCACTTGCAGCGGCACTTGCGGCGGCACTTGGGCGGGGACTCCTTCGGGAGGCACCACCGGTTGCTGGACTCCGACCACGGGAGGTCCTCCCATGGCTGGTGCTGGCTGAGCCGCTTGCATAGCCGTGAGGGCGTCTCGGAACTGATATTGGAGATCGAGGGCCAGCTCTCGCAACTCGGCGGTAAGCTGGAATCGCAAATCTCCCATCATCCGGTCGAGGGCTTGAGTCTGGTCTTCTCGATAGGGATCGGGCCCGTACGGTCCCATTCTCTCTTCTTCCAGGGACTGGAGACGCGAATCTCCTACGTAGGTCAGTTCGCGTTCGTCTCCCAGGAAACTCGGCTTCCCGCGGTCGAGGTGATCCCCCTGGAACGAAACCCGTGCCCCTTTCCGATCGTGCACCCAGGAGTCTACGGTCCCGCGACCGAAATTGCTCCGTGAGTACCTCGGGGTCAAGCTCTGAAGAGGAGGTGGGCGCGGGATGTAGGGAGCCCCTTGAATCGTAGTCACTGGTACTTCGGGCTCCCCTCCGCCACCTCCACCACTGGCCCCCTGATCCCCAGGGGTGGTCGGTGTATCTTCGGGAGTAGTAGGGATGGGAAGAGTACCGTCGTCCGACATGGTCAGGAATGGCCAAGTCCCAGTCACAGATCTCTGACAATCTGTGAGACTTCTGCTCAAAGTAGTCAAGGATCAGATCTTTTTTGATGAAACACAGTTCTTTATTTCCAATCTCTACATTGGTACAGCTTCTCGGATTATTGTCAGAGATAACACATATGACAGAAGCAGGTCTATTATACCTTTCTAAGCAGTTTGAATTACCCATAGGTAGCCAATCACTACACGAGAAAAACGGCGGGCAAAAAGGGACTCTGGCCGTTTGCTTCCCACAGGAAAGAAGTGAAGTGTCAAGTTGTAAATTTCCCTTCCCAAACCAGACCCCTCAGATGTTACCATTTCACATAACAATCAATGGCCTCGAGGCTTTCGCACGTTGATAAGAGATGAGACTGTCCTCCCTTGAAGTCCCAGCCGGGACGAATGGAATGCGGAGGCAGGAGTGTGAGAGGCCCATTGTTCCCATACTTTGAAGTTGTCATCCTCCCGTTCTGACAGTAACACAGACCAGGCCTAGTCAGGGTCATAAACCTGGGGTCACATATTCTACACATATACTGGCCAAAGTTAGGGTTTACCTAAGAGAGGGGCAATTACATGGCAGGTGTTATGGAAGCAGCTATCATACATACATGGCAATATGAATTTAGTATGGCATACAGACATGACAGTGAGAAGCATAGCAATGAAACAGAAAACACAGCTGTAAGCAATGGAAATGCTCTGTCTGAATCAGCAGATTCTGACAAGCAGTGGGGGCAGGACACTAGAAGCCCTCCCACTGTCCCCCCCAGCACCAAGAATACAGTGCATCCCTTGCCCCAGACTGAGAGTTCCTATCTATACCTTGTGGTTAATAGCCACTGATGGACCTCTGCTCCATATGTTTATTCCCTCTTGAAGCCTGCCATGCTTGTAGCCGCAACCACCTCCTGTGGCAGTGAATTCCATGTGCTAATCACTCTTTGGGTGAAGAAGTACTTCCTTTTATCCATACTAACCCGACTGCTCAGCAATTTCAGGGAGAAAAGTACTTCTTTCTTGACCTGCTCTATCCCATGCATAATCTTGTAATCCTCTATCATGTCACCCCTCAGCCATCATTTCTCCAAGCTAAAGAGCCCCAAGCTTCATAGGGAAAGTGTTCCAACCTTTTTATCTTTCCAGTTGCCCTTTTCTGCACTTTTCCCAATGCTATAATATTCATTCTGAGGTGTGGTGACCAGAATTGCACACAGTATTCCAAATGAGGTCTCACCATTGATTTATACAGGGGTATACTGGCTGATTTGTTTTCAGTTCCCTTCCTTATAATCCCCAGCGTAGCATTGGCCTTTTTTTATTGCAGTTGCCCAGTCTCGACATTTTTTTATTTTTATTTTACAAAGTCTATACCCTGTCTCTCTGCCCTTACAAGGGCCGCTAATATGTCTTCTCTGCTAATACATCTTCTATGCTTTTTCAAATCAATTGTGCTTGCAAATCCTGGTACTCCACAGGTGGCCTTTATTTATACTTCTTTATACATTAATTTATACCCTGTTTTCGCAATGAACTGTTTAAAGCTTTTTACCTCAATTTCTCTCTTTCTTGCTTTTCTAGTTCTATAACTGTCTGAAGCAGCTGAAATATACACCTTTTTAGATGTATATTTTTCTTGCATGTCAGTTACAAAAATGCTTGACTGAACAAGTAAGTTAAAAACATATATAAACCTCATAAAAATTAGGTATAACCTACAATAACGAGAATTCTAAAAATCCATCCATAAACTCCTAATTCAGGAGAGTAATAACATAGGAGATTAATTCTAGGATCCAGAACCAAAATTCACCAAACAGCTGTCAGAGTCTCTTAAAGTCTCTGCCATTCATTCTTGGTATCTAGGGTGTTCATCTATAATTTACGCTTTGCCTTGAGGTTTATTGCCTGTCCTGTTTAATGTATCTTTTTCTCCCCGGGAGGATGGCTTGCTGTGTTCCATCGCATCATAAACAGCCTGGCTATCTGGGCTCGTCACCTCTCTTTTCTCTCTCCGGAGACTTGAATGTTTTATTTGCTTTTGTAACCTTGGGGAACTGTGGAACTGTTATTCTAACCAGGTGTCTGGTCTGCAATCTGCAATTAGAGGTCACTAAGGGGCATGGGGGGATTTTAGTGCTTTTGCGCCTTTTTGGTGGGAACCAACGGCTCAAGGAATTTTGCGCTTTTTTGTAACCATTCTGATTGGCCCTCTGCCCGCTGTTACCTGGAACTGGGGGGTATATTAATCCTAACTGTCTGTAACTAAGTATCTCTAACAAACATGAAGTACCTGAACCATCATTAAGAATAAAGAACTCTTTGCTTCATCAAAGGTCTGACTTATTGATTAGATTCAGAAGTCTCACAACAGCTCAGATGAAAGCCAAATGATATATTAAGGTCTGTCATCTAAACACCGCATCAAGGAAGGTGTATATTTGAATAGTCCAGAGCAAGGGCGTAGACTTTCCAATTTCCTGGGGGGGGGGGGGCTGGGGCTGGACCAGAGACATCACAGGCCATTGTCTCCAGGGGAGGCTCAGCACTTCCTGGAAAAGTTCGGGGGGGGGGAGATCAAGCTCCCCAGCCCCCCTGAAGTTGACGCCTATGGTCCAGAGACATAGCACCACTACCAAAAAGTCTGTCTGTTGTATTTACTACAAGGCAGCACAGACATGATTCTTTGGAGATCTTCCATCCAGGCATAGAGTAAATTAGCTTTGTCAGAACTGCTGTATATCATGTGCCAAGGCCAGTTTCAGGATTGTGTGGGCCCTAGGCAAAGGAATATAACTGGGGCCCCTTTCCCCTTTGGTATGATCCCCTTTCCCTCCAGCTACTCCCCTTCCATTCGGCCCCTACTTCTTCTTCAACCACACCCTTTCCCATTTCAATTTGCTTACTAAATCATGCCAAATTTTGCTTTCTTAGTTACTTTTATTGCTTATTATAAAAAGAGAAGAAAATGCATTTTCCATTATTTTATTTGGTGGGCATTCAATAAAATTGGTGTCATTTGTGTAAAAGCAAGAAAAACATCAATCTGGAGAAACCTTCAGGAGGTCAATCCATGTCCATCCATAATGCTTAAGCAATTGAACAATCCTAACATACTGAGGATGTTCATTTGTAAACATCAGGTAAAAATAAGGGAACTTAATTTCATCACGCAACACTGGATCAAAGGAGCCGTAAATTAACTAACAGAAGAAAATAACACTTTTTTTTAATACTGAGAAATGCATTACTCAGTTTTTTAAAAAAAGAGATACATCTTTGGTACAGCTAATTTAATCCTCTAACAAGTATCACAATCCAAATCTTTAACCATTGGTTTTATGCATATATAGTGTTTTTGGGATTGATTTGTATTATACTTCTTTACCTGTTGGCTGCCTTGAGGGCCCTATTTGGGTACAAAGATGGTCAAGTATATTTTTTACTATAATGATCAAGATGTGTACCATGAGAAAGCACCTCTAATGCATTGACTAGTTGTGGCAACTGCAACAAAACTAATTTAACAGCATCTCCTCCACCATGTAGCACTCCAAGATGTCAGAGACAGAGCTTTCAGGGTCAGTTTTGGCAAAAGCTGTAAGGCCACTTCCCAGCATTATGTTGCTCCAGAAAAAAAAAGAATAAATGTGATGTAATATTACCAAAACTCCTTTGCTGGGCCAGAATTATCTGTATCATGCATCAACACAAGATTCCAGTTGTGGGGAGAACAAGGTACAAAGAATGCCTGAGGATTTTTTTCTAGAACAATGGCTTGCACTCCTTTGGGACCATTATCACAGTATTGGCTACAAATATTAGACACCAACAACCCACACTTTTCTATCACCCTTCCCAACACAGTGCTTCCAAGACCTTTTTACGGTTGTATCTATGACATGCAGAAATTTAAAAAATGTGCTTTGAGAGCTGGCAATTAGTCCTTCAGCACCTTGGTGAGAGCTTAGCATCCATCACTAGGGATGAGCACGGACTGGGTCACGAGCCAAAATTTGGGCCGAACATAGGCTGGTTTGGAGCTCAGGAGCTGATGTTGAGGGAACATCCCTTCCCTGGACATTTACCAAACTTTTGGCCTGTTTGGCTGTTCGGGACCAGCCATTTAAACCTAACAGCTGAGTGGAGTGGGGTTTACTGCTCAGCTGTTAAGTTTAAATGGCTGGCTGGCAGCCATTTAACCCTTGGGTTTTGTTACCCCACTCCCAGCAGGTTCAGCATCCACTTGTGTATCATCCAATGTAATAGATTCCATCATGTGCCAATATCTGTTTAAATCTCTAACCTCTCTCACCATCTAGTATGTATATGTTGGGTTGTTTAATGAGTAAAGAAGAACACAGCACACATGTTTATTATTTATTTATTTATTATTAGTTTAGATTTATATCCCGCCTAGCCAGCAAGGCCGGCTGTAGGCGGCTCACAACAGTTTAAAACAATACATACATAAATTAGCTTAAATTCACAGCATAAAAATTTGCAGAAAACTACCAAAATAGCGGCCAACAATGCTTCCAACACAGAGAACAAAAGCCTAGCTAGACCCAGGCCGGGAGGCATCACCAGTCGATTTCCCTGGCCAAGAAATTCACTTGGCACTTTCCAGAGGCCCCCTTCCCCCCCAGTGGTGGCTCCTAATTAAAGGCCTGGTGGAAGAGCTCTGCTTTGCGAGCCCTGCAGAACTGCAAAAGGTCTTGCAGGGCTCTGATGTCATCCGGGAGCTCATTCCACCAGTAAGGAGCCACCACTGAGAAGGCCCTGGTCCTGATAGTCACCAACCTGGCCTCTCTAGGGCCAGGGATGGTCAGGCGATATTGAGTGCCTGACTGTAGTGCTCTCTGGGGTCCCTTAGGTAGGCAGGCCCCTGACAGGGAAAGGTGGTCCCTTAGGTAGGCAGGCCCCTGACCATATGGGGCTTTAAAGGTTAAAACCAGTACCTTGAACTGGATCCAGTACGCTATAGACAGCCAGTGGCATTCTGCACTAGCAGCAGCCTCCGGAGCTGAGACAAGGGCAGCCCCATGTAGAGAGCATTACAGTAGTCCAACCTCAAGGTGACCATTGCATGGATCACTGTTGCCAGGTCATTGCGTTCGAGGAAGGGAACCAACTGCCTAATCAGCCGTAGTTAGTAAAAGGCTGCCTTGGCAGTGGCTGCTACCTGGGCCTCCATAGTTAAGGAGGCATCCAGGAACACTTCCAAACTCTGGACCCTCGGCGCTCGCACCAATGGTGCCTTCCCGAAAGCCAGCAATGGGATCCCTACCCCCAGCCCGCTACAACTCAGGCACAGGACCTCCATCTTTGTTGGATTTAATTTCAGTCGCTCAGCCTGAGCCAGCCCGCCATGTCTTGAAGCACCTGCTCCAGGTCATTAAAGGCATTAAAAAGTAAAGTTTACTAATTACTTAGGGGAATAGGAAAACTCGAAGTTCAAAACAATAAACATCCTGTCTTCCTTTCTAATCTACATCTTGTATCAATAACTTTACCTCCTGTCTGAGCCCCAGGCGAGAACTAGAACAAAGGCAATAAAAACTTTCCTGTTGGCCCAGCAAGGCACTGCTAGTGCTCTTATGAATTATGATATTCATAAACCCTGAACTTTGGGCTGCCTTAAATGGAAGGGCCATGTGCTTTCTTCCTAATAGGAGCCAGCTCCAGCCCATGCCAGGAGGCTGACACCCTAAATGAGTTCACCAGAGACAAAGGACTCCTCTTGCCATGAGGTTTCTTTCTGTTTCCACACGCTGGCCTTCCCCTCCCCCTCCAACATAGCTAAATGGATTATGCTAATGCAGTTGCTTAGCCACTATTGTTTGGGGCCACCGCCCAGTCAGCCAGAGTCATTGACTTACAATAGATGTGGCCGGGTGAGTCATAGAACCTCAGGCCCAGTACCTGCCTCCTGATGAAATTATACTCTTTCAGCACTGGCCATCCCCTGGACCTCACCTTTTGTCCACCTTTTTACCTGCCCCAAGATCCAGAAGGGACGGACCGCCCAGTAGGTGTGTTAGTGGGATGTGGCCTGATCAGCCCGCCCCTAGACCGCCCAATAAAAGTCCAAACCGAGAGTCACTCGGCCTCTTGAGCCGTCGCCCTCTATCTATCCTATTGACCCTTCAATCCAGCTTGCTATCCACAACCCTTACCTCCATCTCTATACCCCATTCTCTCTCTCTGGAGTAGCTACCCAGGAGAACCACGTGGTCTTGCTGGTTCAAGCCTTGTGTCCCCATAGCCTTTCTATTTCTCTCCCCATCCAACCCAGCTGGACATCGGACAACGCATCTAAGGTACAGTGCTTCCCCACCAACGATTACCTGCTCATGCAAATGTGCTATTTTTCTATCTTTATTTCTTAGGCCTGTGTGAATCTGTGTGTGATTACGTTTTTGTATGCTTGAATAACATCTTCCAGTAAACTACATTTAACTGGAACACTGCCTCACGTGCCTCTTTCCTTGAGAACTCCCGGTAGGGGTGGGACCCTGGTATAGTTGGCAAGAACCCGTGTATTTTGCTGATTGCTAAACTGTAAATTAAAAGCAATTCGGCTAACATTCCTAAGCCTCCACTCTGGGACATCCTCTTATCCAGGGCTCTTTTTCAGCCAGAACGCACCGGAACAGCATTCCGGCTGGCGTCTGAGACCACCTTGCCCCTTCCTGCCGGCAGGAAAGGGCCCCGTGCTCTGGATCTCCACGCGGAGATCATGCATGGGCCTTGGCTCACTGCACTCAAAGGGAGCTTTCCCTTTAAGTGCAGAGAGCTGGTGGGAAAAAGCCCCGCGCTACGGATCTCCGCGCGAAGATCAAGCATGGGCTTTGGCTCTCTGCACTCAAAGGGAACTTTCCCTTTAAATGAAGAGAGCCAGGCCCTGGGCTCTCTGCACCTAGCTTGCTGCCATTGCATCGCCATGCTTATGCTTTCCCCACTCCCAGTAAGTGCCTCCCCTCTCTCTTTCTCTTTCTTTCTCCCCCTTTCTCTCTCTCTCTCCGCCACCTACCTACCTACCTACCTACCTACCTTTCTTCCTTCCTTTACCTTACCTTACCTTAATTACACAGCAGGGCTCCTCAGGTGTAAGGTATGGACTGGGGTTCTTCTTGTGCTGGGTAATTAGCTGCCTTTAAAAAAAAGAAATGCTAAATAATTGGGTGATTACAGATAGGTTTCTTTGGATTTTTTTTCTTTTAATAATAATAATAAGAAGAAGAGATTGGATTTATACCCTGCCCTCCACTCCCCAAGGGAGTCTCAGAGCGGCTTACAAACTCCTTTTCCCTTCCCCTCCCCACAACAGACACCCTGTGGGTGGGGCTGAGAGAGCTCTTTCCCAAGCTGTCCTTGAGGGAACAGCTGGTACAGAGCTATGGCTTGCCCAAGGTCATCCAGCCAGGTGCAAGTGGAGGAGTGGGGAATCAAACCGGGTTCTCCCAGATTAGAGTCCGCACACTTAACCACTTCACCAAACTGGCTCTCAAATAAGACCATTAACCCCTCCCCCCATCTCTACATGTTAGTTTTAAATGTCAGACTTGTATACAAAATCTTACATGGAGTTTAGGTGCTGGAATACCCTCTCTCTCCCCCTCCCCATTTCTTAAGCATCATGTTGAGGACTCTGATGCATCTTTAGTCTTCTGGGTTGTCCACTGCCATGTCACTGCTGGGAAACCACAGGATCTCTTGAGTATTTATGAGGGAAATACTTTTGAAAAAAGTGTATCTTTTTTGCTCCTTAGTTCATGTAATTAGGCTTTGAAGGACTGTTTTGGAAATGATCTGTTTAAAGGCTCTGAAGTGGTGGAGAGGGTGCCCTATGTTTAATATACTTGTTTTTAAAAGTTTTGGATTACAGTTTGGTGTAGTGGTTAGGAGAATGGACTCTAATCTAGGAGAACTGGGTTTGATTCCCCACTCCTCTACTTGCAACTGCTGGTGTGACCTTGAGTCAATCACAAGTTCTTTCAGAGCTGTTCTCTCAAGAGCAGTCTTTGAAAGAGCTTTCTCAGCCCCACCTACCTCACAGGGTGTCTGTTTTTAAATGGTAAGCCAAACTGCATGAACAAGATTGGGGGGGGGGACACATTCAGATCAGAGTCCTTTTTAAATTTCCTTTTGCTGTGTGCAGCCCAGAGATAACATTGGCAAGAAATGTGCACTCTGTACATGTTCATGCTCTTCATTTTGCTGTTACTTAAAATGGTGTGGTACAGTTTCAAAGGGACAATTAACTGGAATGTGTAAAAGGAATGACAGGATTGTCCATTGGAAACAATGGGAGAGGCTTGAAGGCCCATTGGCGATCATGGGAGCCAGGAATGCCAATTGACTTGCATGGGCTCCACTGAAATACATTGCAGCACAAAAAAAAGTTGTAAAGAAAATGTGGAATGGTTTTTCTGTTAAGGTCTTTGGGCTCAGATAGGCTACTCTGGAACTGGCATGACAGCTCCCAGAGTGGAAAGACAGTCCCTTCTGTGTTTCCCTTCTGTGTTTCTCAATAAATGTCATAAAGTTGTATGCTGCAGGAGGTAGTATGATGTGTGCTATTCACTTATTGGAGAGGGTCTGTCTAGTGTGACATAAGAAGTATGGAATTGGAAACTTTTTTTAAAAAATAATGTTTTTATTGGTTTTGTCAAAATGGTTTTGACAACATACAAGGTAAACAACAAGAAGCAAAAGATGGGTGTGGTCGGGTGGCCACACTTCTGGTAACATGAGGTGTAACCTAATATGCTAATGAGCTGTGCTGTCAGGGTGTGGCCTAATATGCTAATGAGTTTCTGCTGTTGGATGTGGCCTATTATGCTAATGAGTTCTTGCCGGGCTTTTTCTACCAAAAGAGCCCTGCTCTTACCTATTGATTAGCCAATAGATAATTTCAATACCAACTCATTATGCATATTGTCATATTGTCACTTACATTCTGGCAGGTGATACATGTTAATTCTTTCCTGACATCAGGAAAATAACTTGTTCACAAATCCCAGTGGTATAATTGCTGATTCTGTTGCTTTATGATGGGACTAATACCTACCCTTTTTACATCACCTATTCTCCTTAGTCTGAGATTTATGCTTGAAAGATTCATAGTGTAAATCACACCAAGTCTTATTTGCACCAGCGTAATACACACCTGCACCATAAAATTTTCCCAGTGTGGGTTTCCATCACATATCTAGCTGACAAAGTTGGCTGTGACCCATGAGCACTCATAATGAAATAAGTTATTTCTTAATGTGTCACTAGATTTTTGTTTTATTTCTGTGGTGGAGCATCTGCTTTACAAAGAGAAAGTCCTGGGTTCCGTCTCTGGTATCTCCAGTTAAAATAATCAGATCATAAGTGATGTGAAAGGCCTCTATCTGAGACCCTAGAGAAATGTTGCCAATCATAGGAGGTAAGACTGACCTTGATATTTTATATTTTTTTATATTTTTATTTTGGGATTTATATCCCGCCCTCCCCGCGAGTGCGCTCAGGGCAGCTTACATGGGCCGACGGCCAATCAAAACATTAAAACCTATAAAATCAATAAAACAGTCACAATAAATACAGTTAAAACATATAAAAGCTTCCATAATAACACTTCTGATGGCAACTTAGTGGGGGGCATAACCCCCCCCCCCCGCTATGCCCAGACCGTACAGGACCAGGGTCATCATAGATGTTAAAATGATGGGTGGTATCTTTGGTGGCGGCTCCTATTCAAAAGCCTGGTGGAAGAGCTCCGTTTTACAGGCCCTGTGGAACTGCATCAGGTCCCGCAGGGCCCTGATCTCCTCCGGGAGCTCATTCCACCAGATAGGAGCCGCCACTGAAAACACCCTGGTCCTTGTTCTGGCCAGCTTGGCATCCCTGGGGCCAGGGACACATAGTCAGACCCCGACCGTAGTGCTCTCTGGGGTATATACGGAGAAAGGTGGTCCCTAAGGTATGTTGGACCCTGGCCATATAGGGCTTTGAAGCGAACTCAGTATGCTATAGGCAGCCAGCGCAGTGCCGCCAGAACAGGCCCGATGTGGTCATGCCTCGCAAGACCCATCAGCAGCCTGGCCATGGCATTCTGCACCAGCTGCAGCCTCCGAATTTGCGCCAAAGGCAGCCCCATGTAGAGAGCATTACAGTAGTCTAGCCTCGAGGTGACTGTCGCATGAATCACTGTGGCTAGGTCATCACGGACGAGGTAGGGAACCAACTGCCTCGCCAGCCTCAGATGATAAAAGGCCGACTTAGCAGTGGCTGCTACCTGGGCCTCCATTGATAAGGAGGGCTCCGGGAGCACTCCCAAACTCCTAACCCTCGACGCAGGCACCAACGGCGCCCCGTCGAAGCTCGGGAGCGGGACCCCCCGCCCCAGACCGCAGCGCCCCAGGCACAGGACTTCCGTCTTCGCCGGGTTCAATTTCAACCTGCTTGATCTGAGCCAATCAGCCACGGCATGCAATGCCCAGTCTAGGTCGTCTGGGCCGGAGCCCGACCGGCCGCCCAACATCAGATAGAGCTGGGTGTCATCTGCATACTGGTGACATCCCAGCCCAAACCTCCAGACAATCTGGGCAAGGGGGCGCATATAGATGTTAAATAGCATCGGGGAGAGCACCGCCCCTTGCGGCACACCACAATCAAGTGGGTGCCTCGAGAACTGCTGCTCCCCTAGCACCACCCTTTGTCCCCGACCTTGGAGGAATGAGACGAGCCATTGTAAGGCCTGCCCCCTTATCCCTACGTTGATAGACTAGGAGAAGATATTGGATTTATACCCCACCCTTCACTACCCAAAGGAGTCTCAGAGCGGTTTACAAACTCCTTTCCCTTCCCCTCCCCACAACAGACACCCTGTGAGGTGGGGGGCTGAGAGAGCTCTGACAGAAACTGCTCTTTTTCAAGAACAGTTGTGCCAGAACTATGGCTTGCCCCAGGTCATCTAGCTGGTGCAAGTGGAGGAATGGGGAATCAAACCCGGTTCTCCCAGATTAGAGTCTGTGCGCTTAACCACTACACCAAACTGGCACTAGTAATCTGACTCATAGGGCAGCTTCATATGACGATTGTGTGTCAAGAACTATTTGAGTCTATTTGAGTCTTCCCTCAAACAAAAGAAAGCCAGCATGGCGCAGCTGGTAGAGACTGAAGTGGGCTGGTATTACATCGTAATGGGCTAATGAGTCACTGGCTACAAACAACAAAAAGAAACCACTCTCAAACAGATGCTTTGCTCTTTAGAAAATAACCGGTGAATTATTGTTGTTCTTGCCAGAGATGGGAATATTTGTCTTATAAGAAGAGACATAATTGTATGTTTCTTCTACTCAGATAGATGTGATTGTTATCTATAGGAATTGTGCTGTTCTATGAGGTGAGGCCAAACTGCTGCTCTGTCACCATAACAAGACAGTATTTCACTCCAAAAGGAGGCCTTAGACATTATTTTCTCCTTGGGAACATTTAAACTGCTGTTAAGGCAAAGGTACACAGAGAGGCTTCATGCAATATCAGTGAAGCCACCTAGATATTGCTCACCATCTTCTATAAATTTTAAAACTTCTGTAATGCTTTTCCAAAGTTATTTGACAGCAATGGTCAAACTTCATACAATTGTACAATACAAATTAAAAATCCTACAAACTTCATATGATACAAACTCACTGTCTGTCAGAGCAGTCTGAATGTGGCCCATCAACCAAACCCTACTCAGCTGGATTTCATGATCAGATCTCCTTCCACCCTGACATGGACTGTTTGTTGGATCAAATCCCAATCCAGTGGATTGAATTATAATCCAATGGCAAAACTGGCATTCTCTCCCTCCCCATGTCTGTAACCTCCATGAGCTATGAGTACCGTCTCATTCATGGAATGGAATTCTTTTTTGACATCTCAGTTCATTTTATAGCTGGGGACCAGGATTCTGAAGATGCTTACATGACTCATTTTCTGTGCAATTCTGTGTAAAATATCCTCATGTGTTGAAGCAGATGTGCTATCATTATTTTTTATACTGTAACTCCTTAATTTATTTATTTAAAACATTTTATGCTGCCACCCAGCTCAGGGTTCCCAAATGTGTTTAAACAATGTTTTAAATGCAGATAAATATATAAAATATTTAAAACAAATAAAACATAAACAGACACATGCAGGGAGAAGGGCCCATAAGAATTAATTTGGGAATGCCAAACAAAACTTAAACGCCTTCACTCACAGGTGAAAGACAATGATAGAAGGAGACAGAGTAATCTCCTTGGGAAGGGAATTCCAGAGTTTTGGTACCATGACCAAAAATGGCCTTTCTTGGGTTGCCACCCATCTATCCTTTGATGGGAGGGGCACCTGAGCTAGGGCCTCTGGAGAGTAGCCAGGTAAATTCAATGGGAGTTGGTGGTCCTCAAGGCCTTTAATATTAGGGTTTACATTAAATTTCTCATCCTTAATGGTTCATGAAGAAGTAAGCTGCTTTATTAGTTGGCTTGCTTTGTTACTCAGCAAACATTAACTCAGGACTGGGGCTGATGTCAGGTTCCCTGTCATGATTGCTTCTTTTCCCCAGTCCCTTTTCAGGTCCTGGTGGGCGAACGGCATCAGCCTCCCTCCCATCAGCTTTCCCCCCCCCTCCTCCTCACCCCTCCTTCCTCGGAGTGAACTCATCTGTTTACTAGACTTCAGTTATCTCTGTTGCTGCACTTGTAACCTTGGGCAACTGGGCCTCCGCTCTTCCAGGTGTCTTTTGCGTGGGAATGCATGTAGATTACACACAGGGTCGGGGATGGGAATTTAGCTCAGCTTACGCGCCTTTTTCTCTGAGAAAGTAATGGTAGCACATTTTGGCGCTTGATATTTTTATTCTGATTGGTACCTGACTTTTTACTCCTGTTTGAATACAGTATATCAGTTCCTCACATTCTGTATGTGGTATCACTAACAACGCAAGTGTTTCCTGAAAGACCATTAAGAAATAAAGACTTTGTTTTGCAATACAAGGCCTGGCTTATTGGATCTCATCAGAAGCCTCACAGCTGAGTCCTCAAAAAGCATACTTGTATAAAAGGCCCTCAGTTAGTTTTGTTTTTTACTCTTTATTTTCAACTCAGTACAGGTTGACAAATGATAATTACACTCTTCAGTCTGATACAGGATATTAAAAGAGCTAAAGATCCAGAATTTCTGCAAGAACTGGCTAACAAAACTCAACAAAAGATAAAAAATGAACTCAGTTTTTTTCTACGTAGTTATTTACCTATGAGGAATTTTGTTCTGTGCTTACAGTCACATTGTATTGCTGTTTTATCAATGCACATCAATATGGGGGGAGAAGAAGTCGATAAAACACAAACTTCACATACACAGTACAAAATCAAGAGTAATTAATGGAGTGGTGGAGATTACTATGCAATCCTGAGCTGAGAAGACATAGAAGGGTGTAACTGCTCCAGTTTGCACAGTTAATGCATCAGCTCCACCACAAAAGCGAGACCAGATAACGTGGAACTCCAAATGGGGGGGGGGGGGATTTTAGATTTGGAGTGTCTCCAACTAATATTTTCCTGTCGTATTTAGCTATACATTTGTAACCTTGTTATAGGGTGCTGCACTCTGTCTCCTATACAGAAAATTTAAAGGAATGGATAGAATCATATTTTGCTCTGAAGGTAGCTTGAAGGTAATAAAGGGAAAGATAGACTAACAGTGCAATCCTGTGCAGTGTTACTCTGGTCAAACCTAATTGAAATAAATTGGTTTAGACTAGGGTAACTCTGTCCAGAGTTGCACTGTCAACCAGCCTGTGCTGCCTCCAGGCTACTGCACATTTCCAAGGCCCCTGGGCTTTCAAGAAGAGAGAGACAGACCACCTTGCAATTAGGAAGGAAATACCACCGAGATAAAAAAAAAGTTGGTACACATGAGACCAATTATCTGAATATTGTGAAGGTCACACTTTCTAGAGCAATCCTGAAATAAATGCTTGATCTTAGCAAGAACAAAAGTTTTATCTGAGACTGCATCAAACACCAGTATGGAAACTGAGAGAAACAAATGTAGTTCTGGGATTTATGTGGTTTTTTTTTAATGCCTTCAACTTTACCAGTTCAAATGGAATATCACTTGATGGCTCCAAGCTGCACATGTGAACTGTTTACATTGAAAAGTGTGTTGTGTGATGTAAAATCAAAGCTCTGTCTGTGAAGTTTGATATCTGATGGCTAGCTGATTGACATATGTGACCTATCACTAAATGGTGTAATAACTTGTAGTAAGCCCCATGTTTTTCAGTGGGGCTTAGTCCCAGGAAAGCATCCAACTTTAATGAATATGTGTGTAATGTATGTAATGGCAGTCACCATGTGGCCAACGCACATGGCCAGGCCAGCTACCTGAGCTTGAGTCAGGTAGAACAATAGCTGGCCAGATTGTAACTTGCCACCAATCTAGCGCCTAGGTTCCACTGCAATCATAAGGTCCTATCAGGACATCTGGGCGAGGTCGAAGGTGTGGCTCCGCACAGAATAAAAGAGGGCCCTGGAGCCCAGGTATGCATGCCTCATCTGACCACCTAATAAAGAGCTTGCTATGAAATAACTTCTACTGGTCTCCTGACTCCGGTACTTTTCAGTGTGCTAGCATTCAGGGCTGTAGCTAGGCAGGGAACCTCCTCCTGAATCAGTAATGTCCCCACTCCCAGAGGATGCCAGACTCAACCACACTGGTGTGATTATCCATTGTCTGCAGGAAGGAGAACCGTCTCTCCCCCACTTTGCTGCAGAAGGAAGAAGTGCACTGGCTTTCCCCAGGTGTCCTGCTTTTACCTTCCTGGAAGACCAACCCAGCCTCAAACACAAGGCTGGGTGCCCTTTTCCTGCCAACGGGACAGACCCCCTGTGTATAGCTGCCTGCCTTCTCGCCAGGGTGTCAGTTAACTGCCATGAATTCTTTTCATTAACTGTATGACTGTATGTCTGTATGTAATTACATGATCTCTGAAAAGGTCACAGGCTTACATATATTTTTCTCCAAAGTTTGGTGACAGGTCCCGCCCGGGAGTTCACAATGGGGCCATGACTCCCTCCTCTGGAATGTGTGCTCTGCTCACTTGTCTGCTTGCTTGCTAGCCTCGCTTGCTTGCTCGCGCATGCCCTGACTCAATTGCTTGCTTCCCTGGTGTTATCTCTTGTGTCCCGTTTTTGAACAGGAGTGCCTCCTATTTTCATGTGAGCCAAACTCACAGGTGTTATGTATACCTTTTCTTTATGTCTTGGAAACTTAGCTTTTAAAAATGTTCAACGTCATTATTTTCTGAGAACTCCTTTTCCCGCGTTTTCTATGGGAACTTCAGGCCAGTATATTTGAGTGCCTAAAATCCTGTCTAGTGATTGGTAGACATCTCTTAAGCCATATTTCATATCCAGTATATCAATACATGTAATCCCTAACAGGAAAAGTGTTTGACTGCAATGATATTTTCTACAAATAAAGGACTTACTGCTTAAGGAGACCTGTTGTGGATTATATCTATTTGGACATTCTCACACAGGGATATGTAGTGGGGCAGGAGCCCCTTCCCCAGACATCTTGGGAGATGGATTTCCAGGCGGCCTTCCTTGGCTGCTGCTGTCTCTGGTTGCTGATTGCTCTCCCCCATGCCCAAGGTAAGAGTCAGGCTGCAGTGGAGCACACCCACCCCAAGGGTGGCTTTGTTCTGCAGTGCATTTAGCTAGAGTCTGTTTCGTGAGTGCTTGTTGGGGTCAGCCATTTCGGGTGACTGAGTGATTCTACTCTTGCTGTGGTGCAAAGTGAGGGTGGCAATCCTTTTATTCTTAGCTCTTCATTGCATATATGTTGGGAAGTTTGTCAAAATTTTAAAAAAGAACAGAACTATAATTCAATTCTGTTCCATTTGAGAGAGAAGGGGATGCATGGGGATATGCCTGGCTTGTGCATTCAGAGCAGAGTACAGAGAGGCATAAATGAATGCACAAATATGGGTACAATTGTCAGCATAATAAGACTCCCAGCCTGTGAGCACTGTCAATCTAGATGACAGGTAACAAAGAGCAGTGGGTCATATGACTGAGCTGGTGACCCCATACAAGGACAAGTACAAGCATGCTCAGAAGGAGTAACAATGAATCAGCACTGGATGACTCAGCAGCAAGCTCATTGGACAATGGGCTGCTCTGATATGTATATAGTTGTACACATGTAGTGCTAAGCTCTCTTCTCTCTGTAATATATGTCTGGCAAAGCACTTTGCTGGTGTGAGCCAGAATATACCTCACTTGTATAATAAAACCGTATATACACTGTATATGGTGTTGTGCAGTTGTCTGGTCTCGTGGATTGGAGTCTCCTTTGCTGGTGTGGAGCATTCCACAAAGACCAACAGGGTTATGGGCCTAGTGCGCTGCACTCTACTCTGGAGGCTCTGAGTGAGACTGGTCTGTTAGTCAGGAGAAGGTGAGCCAGGACGGCTGCTGTTGCTGTTATTGCTGCTACCGTGGCTGCGTTGGACCATTCCAGAGGAGGCAGCTCCACTGAGGAGGAGAATGAGAAAGAGGTCCAGGTGGCCAAGTCTGAGAGCAGCATGGCACAGGCAAGCATGGCGTTGTTGGTGGAGAAGCTGACTGCTTCAAACTACAACGTGTAGGCTCTGCGAATGGAGCATTACCTGAAGAGGGAAGGCTATATGCTGATGCTCTCCCTGATCCCTTGATGCCACAAGATATCCTGAATGACCAAAAGGCCTTGGCTGAAATCATCCTGAGCATGGCAGATGACCAACTCAGTCACGTCTCGGGTAAGACCAAAGCAAAGGTTGTATGGGACAGTCTGAGGGCTATGTATGTATGGCAGACAGTGGGTTCCCTGATTGCCATCCCCCGGAGATTGTACAGGATGGTGATGAAGCCTGAGGGGTCAGTCAGAGCTCATTTGAACACTCTGGCCGACTGCTTTCAGCAGCTGGAGCAGTGGGGCAAGGCTGTGGCAGAGGAAGACAGAGTCTACATTATCTTAAGCTCTCTTCCTGAGCAATTTAATATGCTTGTAACTGCACTGGAGTCTATGGAGGCTGATAGACTCTCCTTAGCCTACGTTACTGGCCATTAGTTGGAGAAGGAGGCGAGATATGAGGAACTCAAGGCTGCTTCGGCTCAGCCTTGGAGCCGGTCCAGACTGGAGGAAGCCGGAGGGGCCAATAGCAACGGAACTGACTGGGCTGATGGCAATCAGTGTGGAATGCCGCAGCAGGTTGATATGAAGGTCCGAAGGTGCTTCGGATGTGGATCTACAACTCACCTGAAGAAAAGCTGTCTGGAGGCAAAGAAAAGAAGAGGGACATTGTTCCTGAGGCCTGCACCAAGCCAGAATGCAAATCTGGTGGTTACTGCAGCTGCACCTGTGCATCGTGTGTGGATTTTAGACTTGGGTGCATCCCAGAACTTTTGCCAGGACAGGAGCCTGTTGCAGAACAAATGTCCATCTCGTCTGATGCATGTCAGCCTTGCAGATGGCAGTAACTCTGCAGTACTGTGTGAAGGCAGCGTTTTCTTTCCTGCCTTGGGATATACTGTTGCTGATGTTCTCTGTGTGCCTTCTCTGGAGAAAAATTTGCTAAGCATAGATGTCCTGGATAAGGCTGGTTTCACTGTTTGTTTTGCTAACAAATCCTGTAAAATCACCATGGACGGTCAGGTCCTGGTGGTGGGTAAGTTACTGAACAATGTTTATTTGTTAGAGCAGGGGTGAGCAAATGGCGGCCCGGGGGCCACATGCGGCCCGCCACAGAGTTTTTTGCGGCCCGCCAAGAAGATTTCAGGACTTCAAGAAAATTGAGCCTAAATTCAATTTGCTCTCTTATCCCATCACTGCTGATATTGATACAGTACCTGAGGAGCTGCAGCTTGAACTTATTGACATGCAGTCAGATCACACTGTGAAAGAAATGTTTAATGCTGTGACATTAGTTGACTTTAACAAATCTTTGTCTGCTGAAAAAATTTCCATGTATGAAGAAATTTGCTGGGAAAATGGTCTCTATATTTGGGTCTACATATATTTGTGAGCAAAGTTTTTCTTGCATGAAGATCAGCAAGAGTAAATATAGATGCTCTTTGACAGACATTAACTTGCAGGCTGTGATGAGAATCTCAACAAGCAATCTGATTTCAAAAAATTGTACAAAAGTGTGATAGGGTACATTTGTCTCATTAAACGGATTCTAAAATTAAGTGTGCTTGCAGCTATAGATGATATGAAATTAGCACAATAAATAAATTGAATAAACCTACCACTATTTTATTTAATTTATATTTATTGATTTTTATGATACAATTTATACCTTTTCTGAAATGCAAAGTTAACTAATGAATGCAATCATTTTAAAAGGTTACCGCTAACCTCCACTCCTACAAAGTGGCTGTGAGAGTTTTGCTCAAAGTAGTCAAGGATCAGATCCTGGTTAGTTAACCACAGTTCTTTATTTCCAATCTCTACATTAGTACAGCATCTCGGATTATTGTCAGAGATGAGACAGATTATACAAGCGGGTCTATTATACCATTCCAAGGAGTTTGAATTACCCATAGGTAGCCAATCCCCTTAAGGGAAAATTGGCGGGCAAAAAGGTGTCCTGACCGTTTGGTTCTCACAGGAAAAGAGTGAGGTGTTAGGCAGTAAATTTCCTCTCCCAAACCAGACCCCTCAGATGTTACCAGTTCACATAACAATCAATGGCTTCAAGGTTTTTGCATGTGATAAGAGATGAGAGGCATCCTCCCTTGAAGTTCCTGCCGGAGCAGCTGGAATGCGGAGGCAGGGATGTGAGGCCTCCTTGTTCTCGCAAATCATTGGTGTCACCCTCCCGGTCTGGACAAGCATGATTACATTAGGTTACATAGAATCCCAATACATGATAGATACATAGGAAAACTAAAGGCATACATGGAAATTAAGGGAAGGAGGCTGGGCTAATACATTGTCTGAATTAGCAGATTCTGACACCCTGCTCTCCTCATAATTAACTTCACCTAGCTTTATCAGGAAACATTTTGTGGAACAATTTCACCAGTTTGGGGGCGTGAACATGTTCTGAGCGAATCCATTCATTGTGTTCTGGGCCGAAATCAAGCCATCTAACTAAGTAATATAATCGGCCTCTCCGCATCTTGGAATCTAGGATTTCAGTTATCTCGAAGTGAGGTGCCCCCTCCTTCATCAGTGGAGGAGGAACTGGAGGAACTGGATGCCAGGCATTCGGCCCAGGATCTTTCTTCAGCAGGCTGAAATGAAAAACAGGGTGCACAGAACTCAGTGATTTAGGCAGTTCCAGTTCAAAAGACACATCCGATATCTTACGTAACACCTTATAGGGTCCAACATATTTCCATCCCAGTTTCCTGCTGGGCTGCAAACCATGGATATTTTTCGTGGAGAGGTAGACAGAGTCCCCTGGCTGGAGATCCCAACCTGCTGCTCGTCCTCGGTCAGCATATTTTTTATAATCCTCTTTGGCTTGGTCCAGTGCTTTGGCTATCAATGGCCAGGAGTCCTGTAAGGCAGTCCACCAACTTTTAAAATCCGATGGGGAAGCATTGGGTTCATTCTCAATGGTAGGCAATGGTTTCCCTTCAAAACCCCCCACCGCCATGAAAGGAGAGACTCCTGTGGAAGAATGCACAGCGTTGTTGTAGCTATATTCTGCGAATGGCAATAACTCCACCCAATTGTCTTGATGATAATTGGTGTAGCATCTTAAAAATTGTTCCAAGATTTGATTAGTTCGTTCGGACTGGCCATCGGTTTCTGGGTGGTAACCCGAACTCAATGCCGGTTCTATGTCCATCATTTTTAGGAGCTCCCGCCAGAAGTTGGCAATGAATTGACTGCCCCTGTCGGATACCACTCTTTTTGGAAACGCGTGTAATTTTATCACGTGGTTAAAGAAAGCTTTGGCCATTCCCTTGGCAGTGGGCAATTGCTTGAAGGGGGTGAAATGAGCTTGCTTTGAAAACGTGTCTACCACCACCCAAATAACCGTCTTCCCTCTCGAGGGGGGTAGATTAGTGATAAAATCCATAGCTATGGCCTCCCAGGGGCGAGAAGGGGTGGGTAGAGGGTGCAACAGTCCAGGAACCTTCCCCCCCCCCCCCCCCGTTTTTTGCACATCAAGCAAGTTTGGCAAGCCGAGACGAAATCGGAAACGTCTCGGCGCATGCGCGGCCACCAGAATTGACGCTGGATTAAGTTAAGCGTTTTTAGGAATCCAAAATGCCCTGCTAGTTTAGAAGAGTGGCAGGCCAACAATATGTCTTTACGTTTGGCCAGTGGCACCACCAGTTTGTCTCCATGGAGCCAGCACTGATCTTCTCTCTTTGAGCATTCCCCCAAAGCCTCCAATTCTTCCACCTCCTCGGGAGCATAATCCCCCCCCCCAATCACAAGTCCCGATATCCAACTGCGTTTTTCTGGCCTGGCTCCGAGTGACTACTGCCCCACCCAATTGCTGGGGGGAGAACATGGAATCAAACACCTCTTCCTTTACACTCTCATGTTGGGGCAATCTGGATAGCACGTCTGCCAAGGAGTTTGCCTTCCCAGGGAAATGTTTAAGTACGAAAGTAAACTTGGAGAAAAAGTCTGCCCACCGCAGTTGTTTGGCATTGAGGGATCTCTGTGTTCGCAACGCCTCCAAATTTTTATGATCAGTCCAAATCTCGAATGGGGCTTGCGCGCCCTCCAGCCAATGCCGCCACGTAGTGAGCGCCAATCTAATAGCTGCCGCTTCCTTGTCCCAAACCGACCAATTTCTCTCCGTGTCATTAAATTTTTTTGAGATGTAAGCCAGGGGGTGTAACTTCCCGTCCAGCCCGCTTTGTAATATGGCCCCCCCCATGGCTACATCCGACGCGTCTACGTGGATTATGAACTCTTTGGTCTCATCGGGGTGGGCCAAGATGGGCTCGGAAGTAAAGAGAGTTTTTAGGGTTTCGAACGCCCTTTGGCACTCCCCGTTCCAAGCAATTCTCTTCCCTGGCTTCCCCGCCTCGGGCCCCCTCCCCTTAGTTTTCAGCAAGTCCGTTAGGGGGAGAGTGACCGTCGCAAAGTCTTTTATGAAGGTTCGATAAAAGTTACAAAATCCTAACAGGCTTTGTAATTGTTTCCTCGTTCGCGGAGCCTCCCATTGCACCACCGCCTCCACTTTGGCTGGGTCCATTTCCAGTCCCCTCTGAGAGATGCGGTAGCCTAGGAAGTCTACCGACTCACGATGGAACTCACACTTTGATAACTTAACATAGAGCTGGTTTTGCAGCAAGGTAGAAAGGACTTCCCGGACTAGTTTCACATGCTCTTTCTTATCAGTAGAATAGATCAAGATATCATCTATGTAACATAACACCCCTTTAAACAAGTGCTTGTGCAATACTTCATTGATCAGACTCATAAAGACCCCGGGTGCGCCACTTAAGCCGAACGGCATCACTAGGTACTCAAATTGTCCCAGGGGTGTGTTAAAGGCAGTCTTGGATTCATCCCCCTCCCTGATGCGCACCCTGAAGTAGGCATCACGCAGATCCAGCTTGGTAAACACCTTCCCTTTAGCTGCTTCCGTCAATAAGTCCTTTATTAAAGGGAGGGGGTAGGCGTTAGTAGTGGAGACGGCATTCAGTCCCCTATAGTCTGTGCATAGTCTTAGACCCCCGTCTTTCTTCTTCCGGAACAACACAGGGGCGGCAAAAGGGGACTTGGCTGGCCGGATGAAGCCGCGCACCAAGTTTTTGTCCAGGAAGTTTCGCAGCTCTTCTCGCTCTAAAGGGCTCATGGAATAAAGTTTCCCTTTAGGGAGTTTCTCCCCCGGGAGTAGCTCGATGGCACAGTCCGACAATCGATGGGGGGGTAACTCATCCGCCTCGATCTCGCTGAACACCTCCAGCAAGTCTCTATACTCCTTGGGCACCAGGGTGGGGGTAAGAGCAAGCGCGGTGGGTTGGGGAGGAGGGGTCGGTGGTCCTGGACCCCATTCCAAGTTCCATTTGTGCGTGAGGCAGCGGTCATCCACCCAAGAGATCTTCCCTTCACTCCACTTAATGTATGGGTCGTGCGAACTGAGCCAGGGGCTCCCCAACACCATGGGGAACTGGGCATTTGGGGTAATGACGAAGGCTCGCTGCTCCCAATGTTCCCCCGTCCCCAAAATCAGACTCTCAGTTTCCGCTATGCACTCTTCCTTCATCTCCGACCCATCCATCTGAGTAAACTTTAGAGGCTCTGCCAGCGGGGTAACCTTTGGTCCCAACCCTTCCACCACCAAAGGGCTAATTAAGTCCCGAGCACACCCAGAGTCAATTAAAGCACGGACCCTCATGTGGGTGCCCGATCCCGGGGTCACCACAGTCACTACCATATACAATAGGGGGCCAGGGATGCTCACCGGAGATGGCGCTTCTTGGCGGGGGACCTGCAGTTCTGCGCCACTCACTGCAGGCCGTTGGAGTTTCCCGACATCTGTGTTTCCATCAGCTCCAGCTCCCCTTGTTCGCTTGTCGCTCCCTCCAGTTGCAAAGCCCGGGGTTTGATCGGTGTCTTCCCACGGCTAGGGGTGCTCCCCGCTACCGGCGTCGAGGTCTTCGGCCCTTTCCCCCCTCCTCTTGGGCACGCCGAGGCAAAGTGGCCACTCTCCCCGCATTTCATGCACAACCCTTGCCGAAACCGGGCATCTCGGATGTCTTGCATGCTGGGCCGTGGTTTCGCTCTCGGCGCTGCCTTGCTGGCCGCCGTGGCCGAGGATCCCATCTTGATCAGGGTAAATCTCTCTTCCATGTCGGTGGCTGCCCTCATCCAGGTGGCCAACGTGCCCGGGCGGCCCCCCAGCAACACCGTCTCGTAGATCTCTGGGTTAAGGCCCTCCCAGTACTTTTCCATGAAGAGTTCCTCTGGCCAACCGTGGATCTTAGCCGCGATGCGCCGGAACTTGTCGGTGTAGTCTCTCACCGTAGATCTCCCTTGGAACAACTTCCGCAGTTGATTCCGGGCCTTTTCCTCGCCCAGAGGGTCCTCAAATTGGTGACGAAGGGCCCACATGAAGTTGTTCAACGAACGCAGCTCAGGTCCTGGGGCATCGTGCAGGCTCACATACCAATCGCTGGCGGTGTCTTTCAGCTTGGACCCGATGTAACCAATCCGTTCTCTCTCGGTGGGATAGAGATGGCCCCAGCTGTCCAGGAACCTCTCTATCTCCAACATGAAAAACCGCAGCTTCTCTGGGTCCCCATTGAAGGTAGTCGTCAGAGGGTCGGAGGGGGCTGGGCAGATGGCTGGTGCGGCCGGTGCCGGGGCCGGCGCTGGGGCGGGACCGGGCGCCGGAGGCGGAACAACCGGCGGGGCTGGCTGCACCGGTTGCGCGGGCACCTGAGGCTGAATCGGGGCCCCTCCAGGCGCCGCTGGCGGTTGCTGAACTCCTATCCCCTGACCGGGGAGGGCTCCTTGCACGACCCTCATAGCGTCGCGAAATTGGTGCTGGAGATCGAGGGCCAATTCTCGTAGTTCTGCGGTGAGTTGGAGCCGTAGCTCTCCCATCATCTGGTCCAGTTGGGGCATCTGTTCCCCCCGGTACGGATCGGGCCCATACGGACCTGTCCTCTCTCCTTCGAAGGGCGGGCGACGCGGCTCTCCTCGGTAGATCGGCTCGCAGTCATCTCCCAGGTAGCTCGGTCTCCCTCGATCGAGCGGGTCGCCAGGGAACGAAACCCGTGCCCCTTTCCGGTCGTGCACCCACGAATCCACGGTCCCACGACCGAACTGGCTCCAAGCGTACTTGGGGGTCACGCTCTGACGAGGAGGTAGGCGCGGGATGTAGTGAGCCCCCTGAATCGTAGTCACCGGCACGTCTGGGGCCCCTCCGCCGCCTCCACCACCGTTCCCCGAGTCCGTCGGGGTAGCGGGGACATCTTCGGGTGTAGGGATGGGGACCGTGTCGTCGTCTGACATGGTCAGGAACGGCTAAGTCCCAGTCACAGTTCTCTGACAATCTGTGAGAGTTCTGCTCAAAGTAGTCAAGGATCAGATCCTGGTTAGTTAACCACAGTTCTTTATTTCCAATCTCTACATTAGTACAGCATCTCGGATTATTGTCAGAGATGAGACAGATTATACAAGCGGGTCTATTATACCATTCCAAGGAGTTTGAATTACCCATAGGTAGCCAATCCCCTTAAGGGAAAATTGGCGGGCAAAAAGGTGTCCTGACCGTTTGGTTCTCACAGGAAAAGAGTGAGGTGTTAGGCAGTAAATTTCCTCTCCCAAACCAGACCCCTCAGATGTTACCAGTTCACATAACAATCAATGGCTTCAAGGTTTTTGCATGTGATAAGAGATGAGAGGCATCCTCCCTTGAAGTTCCTGCCGGAGCAGCTGGAATGCGGAGGCAGGGATGTGAGGCCTCCTTGTTCTCGCAAATCATTGGTGTCACCCTCCCGGTCTGGACAAGCATGATTACATTAGGTTACATAGAATCCCAATACATGATAGATACATAGGAAAACTAAAGGCATACATGGAAATTAAGGGAAGGAGGCTGGGCTAATACATTGTCTGAATTAGCAGATTCTGACAGTGGCCCCCGAGCCGAAACAATTGCCCACCCCTGTGTTAGAGAATCAGCCAGTGGAAGCTAGGTCAGTGTTAAACCATAGCCCCCATGACAAGTGTGTGCACTTATTGCACCGGAGGCTGGGGCATGTTAGTTATAACACTATTAACAAAATGCTGACATTGTTGGGAAAGGAGTTAGTGCAAGACTGTGATAAATACCTTGACTGCCAGGTATGTAAAAGTGTGAAATCAAAAGCATCCCCTGTTGCTAATAAGAGTGACCGAGTGTCCGTTAAGCCTTTGGCTTTAGTTCATGCTGATGTCATTGGGCCTTATGCCAAGAGCCATTCACAGGACTGGTTTGCCTTACTAATTGTGGATGACTATTCCAGGTTTGCCTGGGTCTTCACCCTCAAGAGGAAGGCAGACGTGTTCCAAACATTTAAGTACTGGGCTAGCAAGGTACAGAAGCAGTTGGGCCATGACTTATGCGCTCTACAAACTGACATGGGTGGTGAGTTCATGTCCAATAAGTTCAAGCAATGGTTGAAAGTGCAAGGGGTGGGACATCATATTGGCAACGTCTCTATGCCACAGGAAAATGGTGTAGCAGAACGCTGAGCAGGACTATTGCAGACCATGATGCATGCCATGTTAGCAGATGCAGGGCTCCCAATTACCTATTGGGCAGAGGCAATCACCACAGCTTGCTATGTGTCAAACAGAGTGTGGTCAAAGGCGATTAATGATGTGCCCCACCAGGTGCTTTATAACAAGGATCCCAGTCTGGGATACCTCAGAGTATTTGGTACAAAAGCTTGGGTCAATATTCCCTTAAGCCAGAGGAGGAAAGGAGGAGAAAGATCCAGAAAACTCCTATTCCTCAGGTATTCAGCAGGCATGAAATCCTATTGGTTTGCTAATCAGCATCTGGCACTGAGTTTTAGCAGGTCTGCTAATTTTTGTGAAAACAGCAATTGGCAGAGGATACATGGAACTGAAGAGCCCTCACAGGTGGTGTTTCCTTTAACCAAGAACGCTGAAACAGCTGTTAAACAGGAGGAGGACTCTTCCAAAAGTGTGCAGAGTGCCTCTGAGAGAGTACAGAGTGACAGGCTGGTGCCCTGGGTGTCAGAGAGAAGCACAAAAGGGGTGCCCCTGTTCGCTATGGGTATGAAACAAAAACAGCTGTGAATCATGTTTTTGTCAAGGAGCCAAAGAGCTATGAAGAAGTGTTATCTCTAGAAGGGAGAGAGAAAGTGTGTTGGCTGGATGCCATGAATGGGGGATACAGTTCTCTTTCTCAGAACGAAGTGTTCACTTTAACCCAGTTGCCAGCTGAGAAAAATATTATAGGGTGCCACTGGCTATTTAAATTGAAAACACTCTGTAACAGAGAGGTACAACACAAGGCAAAGTTGGTGGCTAAAGGCTATTCCCAAATTTGGGGGGAAGACTATGATCAAGTGTTTGCTCCAACAGTCAGGGCAGAAACTGTAAAGACTGTGTTGTATAAAGCAGGGACCGCTGGTATGAGAGCACACTATTTTGACTTCACCACAGCGTACCTACATGTGTGAGGCTTCCAATATGATTCAACTCCAAGCAAAGGGTCTTAACCAAGAACTCTTTTATTTGAAGGGTTATTATTGGGATACACTTGCTGAGTTAGTAATGAAAGTGAAACAACTGGTTAGTGTAATTATAGTGTGTTCGAATCATCATGACCTTCAAGAAAACCTCCCAAAATTCTCCCAAGTCACGGTAGTACAGTGTGTGAAGTAACAAGTGCTCAAGGCCAGCAATAAGCAGCAGTGGAGCTGGGAAAGAGGGATACATTCCTGATGGGAGAGGGAGAGCACTCTGGAACCCTTGTGACTTCCCACCTCCCGGGCAGGGAAATGGCAGTCATAACTGACATACTGCCCTCCCCAAAATTCCTTCAACCCCCTGAACCCCTTGGTTTTAATGGGTACAATTTGTGGAAGGCTTGGATTTTGGCAGAAACGTTAACATGCACAGCATCAACCCATTCAATATGTTCAGGACCAAAGTCAGGCCAGCTAATGAGATAGAAGAGCCAGCCACGTTTCAGCTTAGAATCGGGGATTTGGTCTACATCAAAGTGCAGCTCACCTCCCCTCATCAGAGGAGGGGGAGCTGGATGATGAGGTTGCCATGCATTCGGCCCAGGGTCTTTCTTCAGGAGGCTGAAATGGAAAACCAGATGAACATTCTTTAGAGATTTAGGCAGGTCTAAGACAAAAGTCACAGCAATTACTTTTTAAGGACTTTGAATGGTCCCACATATCTTCAGCCTAATTTCCAGCTAGGTTGCAAACCCTTGATGTTTTTAGTGGACACATATACAGTTTCCCCTGGGTTCAAGTCCCACACTGGGCTTCTGGATTTATCAGCGTATTTTTTGTAATTCTTTTTTGCGGTGTTTAGAGTCTTAGCAATTAGGGGCCAAGAGTCTCGAAAGGTGTTCCACCAAGTGCCTAGCTCCCCAGATTGTGGGGAGTCTGGTCCTAGAGACAGGAGAGGGACCCCTTCATAACCTCCGGTGGCCATGAAGGGTGAAACTCCTGTGGAGGAGTGAACTGCGTTATTGTAACTGTATTCAGCAAAGGGGAATAATTCCACCCAGTCATCTTGTTGATAATTAGTGTAACAGCAAAGAAATTGTTCTAGCACCTGATTCACCCTTTTGGTTTGTCCATCAGTCTCTGAGTGATAGGCACAGCTCAAAGCAGGTTCTACTTCTAAGATCTCCAGGAGCTCCCACCAGAAGGTGGCAACAAATTGAGTTCCGCGGTTGGAAATAATCTTTTTCAGAATTCCATGTAATTTGAGGATGTTCCCCATAAAGCTTTTAGCTAGATTATGTGCAGTGGGGAGTTGTTTGAATGGAATGAAATGAGCTTGTTTTGAAAACATGTCTACCATGACCCAAATAACAGTTTTTCCCTTGCTAGGTGGGAGGTCAGTAATGAAGTCCATGGAAATGACTTCCCAGGGACGGGTTGGGGTTTCTAGTGGTTGCAGTAGCCCTGCGTTTACACATTAAGCAAGTTTGACAGGCTGAAACATAGTTGGAGACATCCTTTCTCATCCAGGGTCACCAAAATTGTCTCTGTAGGAGGTGTAAAGTTTTTAGGTAACCAAAATGTCCTAAGAGTTTAGATTTGTGTGCTGTGTGCATTACTTCCCCTTGTAAGGACAGCAGTATTATAAGTAAGTCATTATGATACCAACACTCATTTGGATTTAGAATTTCCCTCTTGAGTTGTTGCAGTTCGGTGGTTTCTGTGGGCTGGTAGGCTTTAGTGCACTGTGAAACCCACTCATAGATTTCAAGAGGGGGGGTCTCCCCTGGGTTTGGCTGTGAGTAATGGCTGCCCCCCCCAACTGTTCTGGTATGAAAATTGAGTCAATGATGGGGTATTTTTTTCACTCATATTGGGGAAGGCATGAAAGGGTGTCTGTGAGGGAGTTCGATTTCCCTGGAAAATGGCGAAGGGTGAAGTTAAACTTTGAGAAAAAATTGGCCCACCGTAGCTGTTTAGCATTCAGCGTGCATTGGGTTTTTAAGGCTTTGAGGTTTTTGTGGTCAGTCCAGACCTCGAATGGGATGCGGGCCCCTTCTAACCAGTGTCTCCAGCTCATGAGAGCGAGGTGGATTGCTGCAGCCTCTTTGTCTCAAATAGCCCAGTTCCTCTCTGTGTCTCTGAACTTTTTTGACATGTATGCGAGAGGGTGCAGTTTGCCATCGTCTCCCTCCTGTAGTATGCCCCCCCATCGCCACCTCCAAAGCGTCCACCTGTACTACAAAACTTTTATTCATTCTTTATTGCTACGATCATTTGACCAGAAAATACATAAAACAATTCCATAGTTTACACAATACGGAGAACTTATAAAATGGAACTTGGCCAATAAAACATAGCCCTAGTAAATGTTAAAATTAGATACATATTATAACTATAGACATGAACTATTATGCTGGTTAAAATTGTTAAAATTCACCCTACTCTTCCGTCTAATGCTTACCCAGACCTTAGAACAGTTGTACAGTATTTCCAAACTTTAAACATATCAGTAAGGCATTAAAGAGAAATTAGAATTTATTCCAATAACGAGCTACTGTTACTAAACTAACTACCATAGAGTTTATGTGATCTCATTATCTCCATACAGAAACTAGCTACTTGATGGGTAATCTTAGAGTTTCTATCAGATAGGAGACACTCAAGTCTGTCTTTTTTGGAGAGGCCCAGCAATTGATCAGTCAGCATAGTGATTTTAATACGTGCAACTTTATAATATGGACATCTAAAGAACATGTGCTCTGTTGTCTCAACCTCCCTTAATGGACAAGTACAAAGCCTTTCCGTGAAGGGAATATCCTTGTATTTTCCTTCAAGTACTGCAGAAGGGAGGACAGAGCACCTAGCCAAAGTGAAGGCTCTTCTAAACCCTTTTACTTCAAGAGATGTTAAATACTTGGCTGGACCCACAGTATTATTAATAGTTGCCCTCATCATAATGTTTTGTATGCTGGAAAGATCATTTTGGCATTCTATATCCTCAATTCTCTGCTTGACTAGAGTTTTTGCTTGGTTTATTCCCAAAGATAAAAGCATCTGAGGAGAAAGACCTATTTTCAATAAATAACTCTGAACAGACTTGAACCAATTTGATTGAAAATCGTCGCAGAGTATCAGGGGGAATAAACCTTTTGGGTTGAGATACCCCTTTAGCCAGATATATATTGATAAAATACCGACCCAGGCTTCAACCTTTAGGCAACCTGTCTCCAGTCTTACCCTCGCATTTGACACACATCTAAAACTTTTATTCTCATTTGGGTGGGCTAAGATCGGCTCCGAAGTGAACAGGGCTTTCAGAGCTTCGAAAGAAGCTTGGCATTCTGGGGTCCAATTTAGCTGAGCCCCGGGCTTTGCTGCTGCATCTCCTTTCCCTTTTGTTTTTAACAAGTCTGTGAGAGGTAAGCTGTATTTTGCAAAGTTATTGATAAATGAGCGATAAAAGTTTGCAAATCTGAGAAATCTTTGTAGTTGGTGTCGGGTTTGGGGCACTCCCCAGTCCTTTACTGCCAACACTTCCGCAGGGTCTATTTCCAATCTCCTAGGAGAAATCTGGTAGCCCAGGAAATCAATCTCTGTCTTGTGGAAATCGCACTTAGAAAGTTTGGTGAACAGTTTGTTGTCTTTTAATGTGGTGAGCACCTCCCACATTAATTTGATGTGCGATTCCTCATCAGGGGAGTATAACAGAATATCATCAAGCTAGCAAAGGACCCCCTTAAATAAAAATCGATGGAGCACTTCATTGATTAGGTTCATAAAGACACCCGGACTCCCCTGAAGGCCAAACGGCATTACTAAGTACTTCAATTGTCCTAGGGGGTGTTAAAGGCAGTCTTATATTCATCCCCCTCCCTGATGCGCACTCGGAAGTATGCGTCTCTGAGATCTAGCTTCAAGAAACTTTTCCCCTTAGACACCTCGGCTAGTAAGTCTTTTATTAAAGGCAGTGGGTAAGCGTTTGAGGCGGATACGGCATTTAACCCTCGGTAGTCCGTACAAAGCCGTAGTCCTCCATCCTTCTTCTTCCGGAAGAGGATGGGGGCAGCAAATGGGGATTGAGCTGGTCTAATAAATTCCTGTTCTAAATTTTTCTCTATGAACCGTCGCAGTTCAATTTTCTCAGATGGGCTCATCGAGTAAAGCTTCTCTTTTGGTAATTTGACCCCTGGCAACAGCTCAATGGTGCAATCAGTGTTGCGGTGGGGGGGTAGTTCATTGGCTTCTAGCTTGCTAAAAACCTCCACTAAATCCCGGTATGCGGTAGGTATTTGTAATAAATCCTCAGCGGCTAGATACACCTTCTCCTGCTGAGGCTTCAGGCCCCAATCCTAATGCCAGGTGTGCTGTGCACATTTTGGGGCCACCCACCGGATCCATCCCTTACTCCACATAATGTAAGGGTCGAGGCTACTTAACCATGGGCTCCTGAGAACCATGGGGAATTGGGCATGAGGGGTGATGACGAATGCTCTTTGCTCCCAGTGCTCTCCCACCCCTAATGTCACTGGTAGGGTTTCGAACAAGCATGGCTCTTTCATCTCAGACCCATCCATTTGGGTAAAGCGTAATGGTTCCTCTAAGGCATTCACTCCCACCCCCAGCCCATCCACCACAATGGGGCTAATTAAGTCCCGAGCACAACCTGAGTCAATAAGTGCCCTCACTTTCATCAGGGTTCTGTCAGAATATGACATTTCCCAGACAGGAGGTGGTTTCCCTCCCCCCCTTCACATCACTCATTTCCCTGCAGAACTCATTATGGCTGCTTGGACTGTTATCTGGTGTGCTGAGGCATCTGACCTTGGATTATTATTCTAATGGCTACTCAGGTTCTTGGGAAACACTGAGGAGGTTTCAGTGGGGTGTGGGAAAGAATGCCAGATGCACAACCACACATTTGGGCACATTTTTCCTGGGAAGATTAACGGATGTGTCTGTAGCGCCATTTTTTACTTTACCTGATTGGTGCCCCACCTCCCTCTCTGCTTTTGAATTGTGTATAATTTACCTACAGCCTTGTTCTTTGTATCACTAACACTAGAAGTGCTGACTACCATGGACCATTAAGAATAAAAGGACTTTTGCTTCCAGAAGTCCTGGCTTCTTGGCTCTTTCTCACAGAGTGTTAGTGATTTTTCACTAACAGGAGGAGTGCACCCCATACCCAACCATGTCAGATGATGGGTCCCTTGTTCCCACCACCTCTTTGGAATATGTGCCAGCTTCCACGGCTACTGTGGTAATGACCACAGAAGTGAACTTGGTGACCCCCCCCCCTCGACATGGGGGATCACCTTTGAGAGACCGGTCAAGCCCAAGTACTCCTGGTCGGATTTCGGAAGCACCACCGAGGAAACCTGGGTCACCAGGTGGCAGGGTTCTGGGGTGCGATTCAGAGATGACCATTGGGGAGACTGGCGGCTGAGTGTCCAGCCTGTACCTGAAACCCCATCCAGGTCAGCGGCCACAGCTCATGCTGAGTTGTGGCAGTATATGGATCGGAGGTTTGAGGAGATGCAGGACCGGTTTGCTATGGAACTATGAGAGGCTCTGGATGAGCTGAGGGCCCTCCCAAGGGGGGTTCCCTTACAAGCAGAGGGCGACAGCGATGGGGCACAGCAGCTGCAGCAGCAGCCACCACAGCAGCAACAGCCAGTGGGCCTCCAACCTCCTGCCATCCCTCCTCCCCCACCTGTGGGACCTAGGGTCCCTGGCCCCCATGCAATTGGTGCGGGGGAGAGGAATTACCGTCAATCACCAGACGAGCCACTCGCAACCACTTTTGACAGGACTCCTGATAAGCTACGGTTCTTTATCATCGAGACTAAATGCTTCCTGGATTCGTGGGGCCACCTCTATCCCACCAATCGTGAGAAGATGGGCTATATTGGCTCATGGTTATGGGACACAGCGAGTGACCGGTATGTAAGCCTTCATGACCCCCTGGTCCTGAACTGCAAACTGTGAACAATTTCATGTGGGCTCTGTGGCAGCAGTATGAGGATGGGGGAAGAGAAAGCATGAAATCAACTGCGGCAGCTGGTGCAGGGGCGCAACTCCATGCATGAGTACACTGAGCAATTCAGGAGGGGGGCTGCTAAAGTGCATGGGTGGCCTGAAGAAGTGTTCCTTGAAAAGTACAGGGAGGGGTTAAACCAGGAAGTTTATGAGAGTGTGTCGAGAAATGTACGACCCGGCTCCCTTGTGGCTTGGATGCAGGCAGCGGCTGATGTAGAGGAGCAATTCACCCTGATTTGCCTGGGGCCCCATGCCTCTCAAGCTACTGCGAAAGGGCCTCCCAAGACCAAATTGAAATCCATGTCTCAGGAGATATGAGAGGCACGCATGAAGCAAGGGCTTTGCATGCAGTGTGATGAAGGCATTTTGCCTCCAGCTGTCCTGCGGCTGCCCCGAAAATTCCAAGAATCACCCCAGTTGTGCCTCCTGGAACACTGAGACCTCCGAAAGGCAGTTTCAGACCCTGGGCACTACAGCTGGAAGGGGCACCGAGCAACAACAACGCTGTGGCGATCATCCTGGCTTCTTGGCTCTATAGGGTTCTTACAGGTTCCAGTCTTTGGGGTAATCATAGTCACTATTACATATAGAAAGGGGGCAGGGGAGCTCACCCTTTTTGGTGCTGGAGGAGCGGGGACCTGTTGCATCGCGCCTTTCAGCACAGGTCCTTCTCGTTTCCCGTTGGCTATTCAGGTCCCTCCACGGTGGCCAGGGTTTCCCCTTCCCCTGTACTGGTGACTTGGAGTGTGTGAGTCTTCCCCTGGGGCCCCTTCTTCACCTGTGGTCCAGATGTTGAGGCTTGAGGGGGATCATCGGAGACGCTGCAGGGCAGGAGGAGGCATAATGCCTGGCCTCCCCACATCACATGCAGAGCCCTTTCTTCAGTCATAGGTTTCTCAGGTCTTTCAGGGGTGCTTTGATCTTTGGAGCCTTGGCTGGGGTCCCCGCGGCTCTCGGTTTCTCTGCTTTGGCTCACAGTTTGATTAAAGTGAATCGGGTGTCAGCCTCTTCGGTGGCTCTAATCCATGCAGCCAGAGAAGTGGGGTTGACATTGTGCATTATAGTCTCATACAGTTCAAGATTTAGTCCACTCCGGTAGTTCTCCACTAAGATCTCCTCTGGCCAGCCCCTAATTCTTGCTGCAATCTGTTTGAAAGCGGTGGTATATTCCCGGACTGATTTGTGTGAGGCTTCTGTGCTAACAGCAAAAAGATCAGACCTTTGTTGATGAAACAGAGTTCTTTATTAGTCTTAATACTGCTTGACAGGTTCTCGAATGTTTGTTAGAAATACCAGGTAGAATACAGTCAGAGTTAATATACCCTCCCTTTCATTTGAACCCCAACACTACACCAATCACATTCAGAACAGAAAACGCAGGAGGACAGTTTCAGCCATTTGGATTCCCACAGGAAGACGAGGTGCTAAAGTTATAAAAATTCCCTTCCTGAACTCGCTGACCCAGATGTGTGAATCTTCTGCATAACAAACTGCTTTGGGTGGCAATAACAGACCTTCAAGGTCCCAACAACAAGATAAGACATTTACTGTCCCAGGAAAAGGGAGGAGGGAATGCAAGGGAGGAAAGGCCATTTGTTTGTCGGTGACGTGCTAAGATATGGGGTCGCCACTCTCCTGACTTCAATGGTTACATTGTCCAGATCATGTAACAGCAATACATTTCAAGGTGACGGGGGAGGACTGGGGATGTAGACAGACAAGGAGACATACAGCTATTCACTTCATCAAAGCAGGCAATTTACTTCATCAAAGTAACAAAGCTATATTTGGCACAGGTCCCAGGGTTTCAAGATGCAAACATACAGTTAGTGTTAAAACTGAACAAAGCACTGTATGGGTTAAAACAGAGTGCTAGGGTCTGAAATCAGTGTCTTGTAACAGCTTTAGCAGGCATAGGTTTTAAGCAAGGGATAGCTGATCCTTGCATGTTCAGTAAAAGCATTGGAGGTCGAGAATGCTACATCTTTTTGTTTGTTGATGACATATGTTTCTTGTTTTATGATGACTCACAGTTACAGTGGTTCATGCACTCAATGAAAGGACTGTTTAGAATAAAGCCTTTGGGTAGCATACAACACTACCTAGGAGTTGACATTACACAGAACACAGATGGGGTTTTTGAGCTTTGCCAACAAGGCAAGATCCAGCAGTTGCTGGAAACCTATGGGATGGTGGAAGCCCATAGTGTGGATACGCCCATGACCATGGGATATCCAAAAGAACAAGATGACAAGATATTCACTGAGAAGTCTGTATTTCAGTTACTGGTAGGATCTCTACTGTATATTGCATGCTGGTCTAGACCAGACATAAGTATGGCGGTGCACATGTTGTGTCAGCAGTGTGCCAGTCCAAGGACTAAGGACTGGATTGCAGCTAAAGAAGAAGAAGAAGAAGAGATTGGATTTATACTCCGCCCTCCACTCCCTAAGGGAGTCTCAGAGCGGCTTACAAACTTCTTTTCCCTTCCCGTCCCCACAACAGACACCCTGTGAGGTAGGTGGGGCTGAGAGAGCTCTTTCCCAAGCTGTCCTTGAGGGAACAGCTGGTACAGAGCTATGGCTTGCCCAAGGTCATCCAGCCAGGTGCAAGTGGAGGAGTGGGGAATCAAACCCAGTTCTCCCAGATTAGAGTCCGCGCACTTAACCACTACACCAAACTGGCTCACTAGATAAAAGAGTCTTAAGATATCTTAAAGGTACTGCTACACAGAGATTGGTGTTAGGAACTAGAATTAGTCCACAACTTGAAGCATACAGTGACTCCAGTTGGAGAGACAGGGAGGATGGCAGGTGTATATCGGGTCATGCTGTCTACGTGCATGGAGCCCTAATTATGTGGAGGTCTGTTAAACAATCTCATGTCTCCACTAGGACATGTGAGGCAGAGTTTTTTGCTCTCAGTGAGTGCATCACACAGTTGGAGTGGCTATACCAACTAACTCAGGATCTGAGGTTTAACTGTTCCCTACCTATAAGTGTGTATTGTGACAACATCGCAGTGCAAATTCTAGCTGGTGACCAACTGTCAAGACTAGAAGTAAGCATATTACAATACGGTATCGGAATGTCTGGGAAGCTGTAAACAGAGGGTTTGTGTATATACAACACTGTAGCTCTGAAATAAATGCTGCTGACATGTTCACAAAATGTCTAAATGCTGAAAGATTTGGGAAGCTCATACAAGCACTAGGTCTCACAGTCTGAGAGTCTAGGAGGAGTGTTAGCATAATAAGACTCCCAGCTTGTGAGCACATGGAGCTGTCAATCTAGATGACAGGTAACAAAGAGCAGCGGGTCATATGACTGGTGACCCCATCCAAGGACAAGTATGAGCATGCTCAGAAGGAGTAACAGTGAATCAGCACTGGATGACTCAGCAGCAAGCTCATTGGACAATGGGCTGCTCTGATATGTATATAGCTGTATGTGTGTAGTGCCAAGCTCTCTTCTCTCTGTAATATGTGTCTGGCAAACCACTTTGCTGGTGTGAGCCAGAAAATATATATATATATATATATAAAATAAATGTATAATAAAACTTGTATAATAAAACTGTATATACACTGTATATGGTGTTGTGAAGCTGTCTGGTCTCATGGATTGGAGTCTCCTTTGCTGGTGCTGTTGAGCATGCCACAAACACCAACAACAATAGGAAGCACACTTCTTTGGGAGCAGCAAGTCCAATTGAAGTCTCTGCAGTCCCATAGCTAGAAATGGGGGGGGGCCCTCCATTATAAAAATTGGTGCCCCCAGTGCCCCAGCACCCCCCCCCCAATTCCTAGCTACAGGCCCGCTGTATCCTGCTTGCTCTGAGAAGACAGACGTGGAGTAGGGAAGGGGACATTGCAATAGCAAGCACTATCTTGCAGAGCTGTTTATAGGAGCTAATGCTGGCCATTGCAGCAGTGCCCTCAAATCTGCCAAAATCTACAGCAGGACCCTGTCCAGAATTCTGTGAAACCTCATGTTGAAGCTTGGTCTTCTGAACTGAGTTCTGCTCCAGGGATCCTTGGGGATGGGCAGATCATCTCTCAGTGGGTTCTTCAGCAGTTTTAGGAACCTCAGGATCCAAACAGGGTTTTGATCTTTCTGGGATCAGCTACTATGGTGTCCTCATCCTCTAACAAGGACTCACCAGGCCCATCCCTCACACTAAGCTTAGTCCACAATTTCTTCCAGTTTCTTAGTCCACAATTTCTTCCAGCCAGTTTGGTGTAGTGGTTAAGTGCACGGACTCTAATCTGGGAGAACCGGGTTTGATTCCCCACTCCTCCACTTGCACCTGGCTGGATGACCTTGGACAAGCCATAGCTCTGTACCAGCTGTTCCCTCAGCTTGGGAAAGAGCTCTCTCAGCCCCACCTACCTCACAGGGTGTCTGTTGTGGGGAGGGGAAGGGAAAAGAAGTTTGTAAGCCGCTCTGAGACTCCCTTGGGGAGTGGAGGGCGGGATATAAATCCAATCTCTTCTTCTTCTTCTTCTTCTTCTTCTTCTTCTTCTTCTTCTTCTATCACTACTAAAGATGTAAGATTTCTGGAAATGTTGAATCCATGGGAGACACACACACACCCCATTTTTTCCGGGGGGGATGACAGAAATTTGGGGGGAAATTGAAATATATGCAATACTTACTGCCTTTATCAAACCTAAACTAATTTTACTGTTCTAACAACAACAAAAATGGGCAAAGTATTGGAGAGAGGGGCGATGATTCAGCTGCAGAGCTTTATGAATAACACTGCCATGCTGGAACCATTCCAGTCTAGCTTCCAGCCAGGCCATGGGATGGAGATGGCACTAGTTGCTCTCACAGATGACCTCTGAAGGCACCTGGATCAAGGCAGTACGGCAGTACTGGTGTTGTTGGATCTGCCAGATACCATCAATCACCAGTTACTGATTCACCGCCTCGCTGACACTGGAATTCAGGGGCTTGCTTTGCAGTGGTTTGTCTCCTTCCTCCAAGGTTGGGGACAGAGGGTGGCATTAGGGGAGCAGACATCCCAGAGGCACTTGCTGATATGTGGGGTCCCTCAAGGGGCAGTGTTATCCCCAATGTTGTTTAACATCTACTTGTGCCCCCTCGCCCAGATTGCCCAGAGGCACCGGCTGGGCTGTCACCAGTATGCTGATGACACCCAGCTATATCTGTTGTTGGGTGGTCAGTCCGACTCCACCCCAGATGACCTGGAGCAGGCACTGCAGGACGTGGCGAGCTGGCTTAGACTGAGCTGACTGAAATTGAATCCAATGAAGATGGAGATCCTGTGCCTGAGTCAGGGTAGGGATCCCACTCCCAACCTTCAGTGGGGCACCACTGGTGCCAGTGCCGAGGGTTAGGAGGCTGGGTGTGCTCCTGGATGCCTCCTTAACAATGGAGGCCCAGGTAGCAGCCACTGCCAAGGCAGCCTTCTACCACCTACGGCTGATTAGGCAGTTGGTTCCCTTCCTTGAATGCAATGACCTAGCAACAGTGATCCATGTTATGGTCACCTCAAGGTTAGACTACTGCAATGTTCTCTACATGGGGCTGCCCTTGTCTCAGATCCAGAAGCTGCAGCTAGTGCAGAATGCTGCGGCCAGGCTGCTGATGGGTCTCTCTATACGGGACCACATCTGGCCTTTGCTGAGGACACTGCACTGGCTGCCTATAGCGAATCGTATTTGGTTCAAGGTGCTGGTTTTAACCTTTAAAGCCCTATATGGTCAGGGGCCTGCCTACATGAGGGACTGCCTTTCCCCATATGTGCCCCAGAAAGCACTGAGGTCAGGATCACAACACCACCTGACCCTCCCTGGTCCAAATGAAGCCAGGCTGACTACCACCAGAACCAGGGCTTTCTCAGTGGTAGCCCCATACTGGTGGAATGAGTTCCCTGAAGACATCAGGGCCCTGCAGGACCTTTTACCTTTCCACAGGGCCTGTAAAACGGTGCTCTTCCACCAGGCTTTCAATTAGGAGCCACCACTGATGAATATGCCCTGGAACATCTTTTAGCCTGAGTTCATGTTGGATGTTGCTTCCATCTTCAGGTGTAACTCTGAATACTTCCTTCATTTGTTTGCTCTTATTTGCTAACTGTTGTATTTTTATTCTGTACTGTAATCTTTTAATGGTTTTAGCTTTGTATTGTTCCAAATATTTTAACTTTGTTAGCCACCTTGAGCCAGCATGTCCGGCAAGGCGGGATACAAATTGAAACAATAAATAAATAAATATAAATAAAATCCACCATTATAATTTACTTCGCATACAAAATTGCAATATTTGACATATTTAAGAAATTTATAAATTATGAATGCCTTAGTTTTGTATAAGCAAAACTGCAAATATACCCAATACTTGAGAGAAAACTGCAGCTAATACATCATATGCCATTTTAACACGTGGAACTTTTGCTATCTGGCTACAGAGACCTGAGTTCTAAGTGAATCTTTGAAAGTTTTCCTCTGAGGCTTTGTTGCAGTTTCTGCCCCACCACTTTCTGATCTCTTTTTCCTCCAGCAAGTTAGGGCAATATGCTAATTTTTACCCCACAGTGGCTTGAAGGAAAGGTGAAAAGGTCAACCACAAGTCAGGTCAACAGAAGGCATGCAACAGCTGAAAAGCAAAGAGAGCCCTGCATGATCCTCTAATTGAAGAATAGGTATCCTTCTAGGTGAAGAAATTCATTTTGGATTTAAGAGGTGTACATCATGTCCACCTTGTCTTTGAAAGCATTTCACTCATTCTAAAAGAGAAAATATTTCATTGGAGGTTCCCCCCCCCCAGTACTCCCCCAAATTTCCAATTTTTCCATCAGAAAAAGAAGTGGAGGCCTTGGGGAAGGGGAAGAAAAAAACCCTGTTTTTCCGCCTCACATTTTTCAAAGGATTTTTCCTGGGCCTTCACATTTCTAATTACTATTAGCTTTTTTCTAAGTCTATCATGTAGATTATGTCAGTAGCACTTAGAAGAACCCTTTAAGGTAGGACAGTATTATTCCCATCCCTTCTGGCTTTATGCAGAAAAATAAACGAGCATGTGGGAGTCAGACCTGCAGATGGAATCCTGGCTCCTCCCCATTCTCTGCATTCATTATCTAGGATTTGGGCTAAGCTTGTTCACATGGCAGTCTCTGATAGAAAAGCCTATGCAGTAAAGAAGCATGGGAGAAGAAAACCACAGGTGCCCCACAGGTGCAGTGCATGGCCAAGATTTCCAGATGTCTCAATGAAGGGAATTTCAAGCCCTCTACAGAGAGAGAGAGAGAGAGAGAATCACACAAACATTTCAATGTAAACAGTAATACTGCCTTACAATAGAGAAATAATTATATATTAAGCTCAATAGTCATGGGATAAAAGGACAAGTCCTTTTGTGGATTAAAGACTGGCTAATTAAAAGGAAACAGAGAGTGAGTATATATAGGCAATTTTCTCAGTGGAGGGAGGTAAGAGTGGGGTTCCACAGGGATCAGTACTTGGTCCGATGCTTTTTAACTTGTTTATTAATGATTTGGAGCTGGGAGTAAGCAGTGAAGTGGCTAAATTTGCAAATGACACAAAGTTGCTCAGGGTGGTGAGAACCAGGGAGGATTGTGAGGCACTCCAAAGGGATCTATCAAGGATGGGCGAGTGGGCATCATCGTGGCAAATGGGGTTCAATGTGGCCAAGTGCAAAGTGGTGCACATTGGAGCCAAAAATCCTAACTATAAAAACACATTGATGGGGTCCGAACTGGCAGAGACTGACCAAGAGTCACAGTAGATAACTCAATGAAAATGAATTCCCTTGGAGTCACAGTAGATAACTCAATGAAAATGTCAAGACAGTGTGCGACTGCAGTGAAAAAGGCCAATCCTATTCTGGGGGTTATTAGGAAAGGAATTGAAAACACATCAGCCAGTATCATAATGCCCCTATATAAATTGATGGTGTGACCTCATTTGGAGTACTGTGTACAGTTCTGGTCACCACACCTCAGAAAAGATATTATAGCATTGGGAAAAGTGCAGAAAAGAACAACTAGAATGATAAAAGGGTTGGAACACTTTCCCTATGGGAGATTGTACGCATGCGCTGAGGAAGCCGGTTGTTTGCCCGACCTCTCCTTAGAAACATTATCTTAAAAGCTCAAAAAGAATGTAATTAGTCTGTCTGCAAGGATAATTAAAAGAAGAATTTGACATACGAACCTCTGGAGAATACAGGAATTACTCTTTGAAACCTCAGAGGGTAAGAAAACATTTATTTATTGCTGTGTTAAGGAGGCAACGCCCAGGCTAAACTCACAGTCCTTATCTGACGCTCCGGAAGATAGCGAGAGTAATGGCCAAAACAATAAAGGAACTTTCTGAGCAACTGTCTGCATTCCAAAATATTATAACTTCTCAGGAACAGATAAAAGCTGAAATTAGGACAGTAAAAGAGGCCGTTTCAGAATTGGCAGCCAAAGTTAAAGAAATAAAACAGACAGCACACACTGCTATTCAGCTGGCGTCACGTAACAAGCAGAAGATAGAACAGTTAACTACCCAGCTCACAGAGTTATCAGACCGGAATAGGAGAGCAAACCTTATCCTGGCAGGGATCTCTGAAGAGATAAATAATAAGCTTCTTGAAGAAACTCTTACAGAATGGATAGAACAAAATGGAGTTAAAGTGCAGCCCCACGAAATTGAGAGGGCTCATAGATTGCAAAGGAGAAAGGAAGGAGGAGCTCCACGAGATGTAATAATCAAATTTACAAGGGAAAAGTTACAGCAGGAAGTTTTTAAGACCTTGAAGAAAAAGAAGGACCTGGCCTTCAGGGGGAAAAAGGTCTGGGTGAGAGAGGACTTTTGCCAAGAAACTATTACGAAAAAAAAATCAAATGAGGCCCTTTGGGCAAAAATTATATGATAACAATATCAAGTTCTCATGGGGGTATCCAGCTTCAATAATAATATTCAAAGAAGGCAAGAGGTTGTTAGCACGAAACCCCAAGGAAGCAAGAGAACTCTGCAGACAACTGGGTATTGACACAGAGGACCTGACAGACCAGAGAGAGGAAGAAGCCAGGGAGGATGCAGACGAACCGGGTGAAGGAACTTCATCAAGACAAGATAAAAGGCGGAGGATGGACTCTCATGAAGATACCATTTAAAGGGAAGTATTTAAAAGTTTAATGAGCTAACTTTAGGAATAAAAAGGAAGGGGAGGCCTGGGGTGCATACACTCTGGAAGGTGGAAAGACGGGATGATGTCTTCATCCAAGCATATGTCTTATCCACAGGGGAAGGGAGGGGGGGGAGGGCTTCTCTTAATAAATAAAGCAAAGTACCCACAGCCAGGGAGGTCTAAGATCAACAAAAACAAAGAAAATGGATAGGTCTTTAAGAGTACTTTCACTGAATGTAAATGGTCTAACATCAAATCTTAAGAGATTCAGATTAACTAAAATGGCCAGAGAACAAAAGATAGATCTGATGTGTCTACAGGAGACACACACACACAAAAAAAAGATAGAAAGCCATTAATAAAAGACCCGAAGTGGCAGGTTTTAGCAGAAGCAAGAGGGAATTCCAAAGCCAGGGGAGTGGCAACCTTGATTCCTAAGAACCTTAAAGTGGAGGAGATAGAAAAGTTAGCAGATAAGGAGGGCAGATACCTATTAATTAAGTTTAAATTGGAAGGCAAATGAGTAACTATAGTGAATATCTATGCACCAAATAAAAAGCAAAAGAAATTTCTAACTAAGGTCTTTAAGAAAACCCAACAGTTCTGAGGGAGAATTAATCATAGCAGGCGATCTAAATATTGATATAACAAAGAATAAAAGTATTAAGCTAGGAGAATGGGGTCTGAAAGAAGCACATGAGTTTACAGGTACAAGACCTAGACCTACACATATATCCAGTAGACATAAAACGGTGTCATGCATAGATTATATAATCCTGGAAAAAAAAAATAATATGTCTGTAAAAGAGATTACAACCTTTCCAATCTGGATATCAGACCACAGCCCTATAAGTATTGATCTGGAACTAAAACTACCCATGACAAATAGACCCTGGAGATATAATAATTTAATAATGGCAAAAGAAGAGGACAGGGAATATATGATGACACAGATAAAACTATACTTTAAGGAAAATAGAGGTACGGTGCCCACTAATATATTATGGGATGCTGCTGAAGCGGTAATAAGGGGTCATTGTAGAAAGAAAGAAAAGAGCATAAAAAGAGAATGGTATAAAAAAAGACAAACCAAAATCCAGGAACTAGAGAAGTTACAAAGGGAAATAATGGAAAAGTATAACCTTAGTTTACAGAACAAAATCAAAGAGATACAAAAACAGTTGGAAGCATTAGATACAGCAATACTTAGGAAAAAGGAAATAATGGTAAGGAATGACTTCCAGAGGAATAGCATCAACTCAGCGAAAAGATTGGCAAATTATTTGAAGATTAAAAAAGCAAAACAGATGGTTAGAAGTATAAAAATTAACAATAACATAACACAATGTCCCAAGGAAATTACTAAGGCCTTTGAGAACATCTATAAAAATTTATATAAGAAAAAGACCACAATAGAGTTCTAGGAGACATCTAGCTTACCCTTGGAGAAAGAAGGGAAAGATGTACTAGGGGGTGAGATTACAACTCAGGAAATAAGGGACGTAATAAAAGAACTTAAAAAAGGCAAATCACCAGGGCTAGATGGTTTCACAAGTGAATTCTACAAGAAATGATAGAGATTATAACACCCGAACTGCAGGCAGTATTCAATGAAATTTTGAAAGGGAAAAAGGTCCCTGATACTTGGAAGGAAACAGAAATAATATTGATATTAAAACCTCAGAAGGATCCACAAGAAGTAGGTTCGTACAGACCTATAAGTCTCCTAAACCAAGATTATAAAATTTTCGCTAAAATACTGGCAAATAGACTAAAGAAAGTTATTCCCACAATTATAAAAGGGGATCAATACGGGTTCATTAAAGGCAGAAATATAGCACATCCTATTAGAAACATTTTAAATGTCTTATACCATGGCCAACAAAAGAAAATAGGATTACTAAAATTGGATGTGTACAAAGCTTTTGACACTCTCTCACATGAATACTTATGGCAAATAATGAAGAAAACAGGGATAGAGAAAGGGTTCTTACAAGCAGTTCAGGAGATATACAAAGGAGGGAATGAGAAAGTACGAGTAAACAATGAACACTCACAAGCATTTCCCATACAAGGAGGAGTTAGACAAGGCTGCCCACTATCCCCACTTATATTCATAATAGCAATAGAACAACTAGCAGAACGGATTAGAAATTCGGGAAGAATAGAAGGATATAAGATGGGTAATGAAGAAATGAAGCTCAATTTATTTGCTGATGACATCATAGTAATCATGACAAACCCTAAGGAAGGGGTCAAAGAGGTTAAGATCATTCTAGAAGACTTTGAAAAGTGTTCAGGGCTACGAGTTAACATGGCAAAATCAGAAATCCTATACCTTAATGTAAATAGAGAAGAAAGGCAGGAGATAAATAGGAGCACAAACATAGGAATGGGGGTTAAGAAACTTAAATACTTAGGCATAGTTTTGCAAAAAAATACTGACAAAATGATAAAGGATACTTATGAAAAAATATGGAAAAAATAGAGAGGGACATGAAAAGATGGAAATATAAAACACTAGGGATACTAAATAGAATAAGAAGTGTTAAAATGTTCTGGGTACCCAAGTTAACGTACCTATTTCAAACACTGCCCCTGGGACTGATGGGAAAAAAATTGAACAATGGAACAGAGTACTAAAAGAGTGGATATTTAACAGTAAAAAATGTAGGTTTCATAAGAGAATAATATATAGCCACAAAGCAGAATTAGGATGGGGAATCCCGGACTTAAACAACTATTATGAAGCCTTTCAACTAAAACCAGTATTGGAAATAGGTGAGGAAAAGGTACAGAAATGGGTTAAATTTGAGAACGAAATTAACAGTGATATAGGTAGATTTGGGATCTTTTCTATAGTAACAACAAAAGACTTAAAACTAACAATAGGCCCTAGAAGAGTATCATTAGAAATTTGGAAGAAATGGCAACCCTTCTGGTTAGGAAAAGTCTCAAGATGGGCACCCCTTGAAACTATCCACAAGGAAATACAAGAAATTAAATGGTGGGAAATGCTAAAAAATAAAGGCTATTATAGAGTGGGCGATATGTTTAGTGGTGGAAATTTAAAACCCTTACAGGAAATAACAGAAGAGATAGGTAAACATTATTGGTTAAAAATAGCAGGGCTATATAAGTCAGTTAAAAAGATCAGTGAAAAGGAAGACCTCTGGACAGACGCACCAATGGAAGAAATATACAAAGAAATGGCTAAGCAAAAAAAGGGACTGGTAGGGAAAATATATAGAAAGATGATAACAAATAAAAATAAAATAATAGACTATTTACAAAAGAGATGGTGCCATGAAGGTCAGATAACAGAGAGGTTGGCTGAAAAAATTATGAAAGGAATAGAAGAGATTAAGGTAACCAGATATAAAGAACTTGAATACAAATTCCTCACAAAATGGTACAAGACACCAGCACAGCTAGCTAATATGTTTCCAGGACTGAGTTCCCTGTGCTGGCACTGTAACCACTCTAAGGGTTGGTATGCACACATGTGGTGGGAATGTGTAGAAGTAAAGACCTTTTGGGGGGAAATTATCAGAAAAGTATGCAATATAACACTAACTATAGACTTTAATCTAATGATGTTAAGTACAATAGGAAGCCCGTTATTGGATAGGTCTATTCAAAATCTAGTCAAGGCTATGATACTGGCGGGAAAGGCAGTCATTGCTCTGGGTTGGAAAGACAAAAGTAAATGGACAATAGAAATCTGGCACAACTATTTGTTTGACTTTATACAGTCAGATATTGTGGAGTCAATCAACAAAGGAATATCATGGGAAGAAAAATCCACGGAAATCAAGACCAGATGGAAGACCTACCTAGACTGGATATTGAAAGAAAGAAAGAAAGACATTCAGTGGAAGATTAAGACTTTGTGCCCATGGCTGGGGTGAAAAGACTATGATTAAAAGAGAGGGAGGGAGGGAGGGTATTGAAGGGGGATAAATGTAAATAACTATAAATATTTGATGTAACAGACAAAACAAATAATAATAAATAAAAAAATTGTATTAAAAAAAAAAGGAACACTTTCCCTATGAAGAAAGTTTGAAGCGCTTGGGGCTGTTTAGCTTGGAGAAACTACAGCTGAGGGGTGACATGATCAAGGTTTATAAGATTATGCATGGGATAGAGCAGGTAGAGAAAAAAGTCCTTTTCTCCATTTCTCACAATACAAGAACTTGTGGGCACTCCATGAAATTGCTGAGCAGTTGGGTTAGAACAGATAAAAAGAAGTACTTCTTCACACAAAGAGTGATTAACACGTGGAATTCACTGCCATAGGAGGTGGTGGTGGCTACAAGCATAGACGGCTTCAAGAGGGAATTAGATAAACATATGGAGCAGAGGTCCATCAGTGGCTATTAGCCACAAAGTATAGATAGGAACTCTCAGTCTGGGGCAAGTGATGCACTGTATTCTTAGTGCTGGGGGGGGCAACAGTGGGAGGGCTTCTGGTGTTCGGGCCCCACTGCTGGACATCCTGAGGGCACCTGGTATTTTTGGCAACTGTGTGACAGAGTGTTGGACTGGATGGGCCACTGGCCTGACCCAACATTGGCTTCTCTTATGTTCTTATATCAAAACAAACAGTGGATTATTCAAATCAGCTCATCATCTTGAATCTCATCAAGAAAGAACCGTAGCAGCACAAGCAGCATATCGGCTACTTTCTATGTTACACAAGTTATCTGGATCCAATACGAGATAAAGAAGAGCTGGCAAATTATGTTAGTAAGAAACTAGCCCCTTCTTCCAAAGCCTCCATAAGAGAGGCAGAAAAACCTCTAAAATAAGTCTTTTTCAGACAGCCATGCATACCAGGGGCCTATGACTGGAGTGTGCACTAGCCCTGATGCTCCCACATGTCCCATATAAAAAAATTGCATGGTGTCCTATTCATATAAAATGGTAATTGAGCATATCAAGAGCATAACAGGTGGTACATGCTACTGTTGGTGGGTTTTTCGTATCTGTGGTGGTAACCTCTGAAAAGGACCATAGGCATGAGCAAACAATTCCTGTTCAGTTTCTTTTTTATTCATTTATATGTCTGCTCTCTGCTTTTCACTGATGGGTTCGCAGATTATGTTCTATGATGTTCATAAGAGGTAAAGGTAAAGGTTTTTCTTGCTGAAAAGCGAGTCGAATCTGACTCTAGGGGGTGGTGGTTATCTCCGTTTCCAAGCTGAAGAGCCAGCGTTGTCCGAAGATGTTTTTGTGGTCATGTGGCCAGAATGACTAAATGCCGAGGTGCACTGTTACCTTCCCACCGAAGTGGCACCTATTTATCTACTTGCAATTTCTTGCTTTTGAACTGCTAGGTTGGCAGGAGATGATGTACATTAAACAGATTTCATGCACAAGGTATGAGCAGAAAGGAAACAAAGTATATGGGCAATATATGTATAATGCTGACTTATTAGTGTTTGTGGGGGAAAATCGCTGTGAGGAAAGAGAAAATGGTGCAAAATATAAAGAATACCAGGTTAAATTCAGGAGGGGAGAGGAGAAATCAAAATGAGGATCTTAAAGTGGAAATAGCAGGGATGACAAATTCAGAATCATCCCTAATATAACTTTGGATTTCTGTAATGTTACATGACTTGCCACAAAATTTATCAATCAAATTTTAGTGCCTATTCCTGTGTTTGAAGCCAGAGCAAACATATCAGAGGCCAACCTTCCATAAAAGCAATCTCTTCCTAATTTGTGTTTCAGTTGTTGGACTGACCTGAATACAGGCAAAACCACATTGATGGAGTCCTCCCAAATAAGTTATTTCTCAATATGTTCTGTGTAGAAGCACATCACTCTGCCTTTGTTCCAGGAAGGCCATTTTAATAATAAGATTCTCTTTTATAAAATCCAATAATACTGGAAGATAGGGGAAAGCCAGTTCAGGAGAATGAGTTCAGTTTGTAGCCTGTGGAAATGGAGGCTTGCAAAAGTGAAACCAGATTCTCGGGATGGTGCAAAAACACAAAGAATACAGGTGGAGAAAACCTGAGCCATGTGCAAAAGGTGTAAGCAGCACCTGCCAGTGATTTCCAGAGACAGGTAACACCATTTTTTTCACAGCTGCGCATCATGCCACTTTGTCTTTCTCACTTCATTAAGCAAGTAGCTGTCAGATTCTGCTCTGTGTGCACAATGATTTCTCTATTGCTGAATGTTTCATTCTCTCTTTGAATCTGACATAGATATATGTTGCTAAGGAATGCTCTTGTGTCTCATTTCGTTTTCTTTGTAGTTGTTATCTACCATGCATTTTATTGCCTCCTTTATGTCAATGGGCTGTCTGCTTAATGTTACTCTTTCAGGCGGGAGGTGGGTTCGGCCACTCCATCACGTCATGTAAACACCGACTATCTTGTTCCTGTGCCCTCCCTCTTTGTTCACTCCAGGCTCCCAGGGCACTATCTGCATGCTCCTAGCCTTGAAGGTTGTTTTATTGTCGTGGTTTGAATGTTATGCCTAGGACTTAACACATCTGGGTCACCCAGGCCAAAAGGGGGAATGTTTATGCCTTTCACACTTACGGTGGGAACAAACAGGCCTTTTTTGTTTTCCTGCATTTTTCCTCGTATGCTGATTGGTGGTAGAAGTTTAAACCTGCATGCTGGCAGGTATATTAACCCCAAGCCTTCTCTGTATGGTATCTCTAACAAACATCGAGACCTGTTCCAGTATCTGAATAAAGGACTATGTTTTAATCAACAAAGGCCTGATCATTTGCTGATAGTACAGAAGCCTCGCAGTAGCCCTGCTAAGCAAAATGACATCATGGCTCTTCCAGAAATATCTCAATTTTTTATACCTGTTAGACCACAGAACACATTCTGATTATTTAGGGAGAGAAAAATTGGTGTTTGAGGTTCGAGAGTGTTTATCTTACAGTATCCCTCATTGAAAGAACTATTTTGGAATGAGAATTTAACCACAATGTCAGGCTAAGTGTGCTCCTTGTTTGGTTTGCCAGATTTTACCAATATGCAGGATAAATGTGTGCATCAGTAAGGGGGGGGGGGGAATAAGATGCTGCGCAAAAAAGAATCTTGGTGTAATGCATGATCTTATGAAGATTGCTTCTTTGCAGATTTCTATCAATGTACATGTACCCACTGAGAACATGGAGGAGGAAAAGAGGCATGTGAAGTTGCAGCAAATTATATAGGATGCAATTCTGAAATTAATTTTAGAGATTCTCAAAATTAAACCAGAATTCAGGAGTAGTGGGATTAGGGCTGCCAAGTACCGGCGACTTACCGGCGGGGGGGAGTTGTTCTCCCCCCGGGAGCTCTTCTGGTGTGTGCGCTTTGTGCGCGTGCCACGGCGACGTAATGACGTCACCTCCGGGACAGGGGAAGTCGTCCTCACTGGACGACTTCTGGGGCGGGGTTCCCCTCGCCGGCCGAATGTCGGTCGGCGGATCAGGAACCCCTATAGCGGGGGATCCCCCGCCCCCCGGGCTGACTTGGTAGCCCTAAGTGGGATGCAGCACATAGCAAACTTTAGAACAATATAAAACCGGAACAGAGAAAATCTGCTCATTCTTAGCTCACTTTGAATGAGATCCAGATTATTACACTTTTTCAAAGGCCGCTGAGAAGTTGGGATGAAGGAGGCTGTCGCGGGCAACAGCTATTAAGGTTCTCTAATGGCTGCCACCACTCTGGTATCGGTCTCCTCAGGAGGGCCCAGAGCACCCACCCTACCCCTTTATACACACTTTTCCAACAGGTTTGCATTATAAATGACTGAATGAGGTGTGAGGACCAGGCAGAGTAACAAATTAGTTTTATTAAAGAGATTTAACAACTGTAATCCAATAACATGTAGGAAAAATGAACTCAATAAGGGTAGGTAAATCAGCAAAAAAAGGTCCCCAGTGCTGGACCTCCTGAGGGCACCTGATGTTTTTGGCCACTGTGTGACTGAGTGTTGGACTGGATGGGCCACTGGCCTGATCCAACATTGGCTTCTCTTAGGTTCTTAAATCCTAACGCGTCTGACTATAGTGTCCCTAACCTTTGCTAGGTGCTTGGCCTCAGAGCGACTCACCCCCTTTGGATGAGGGATCCCTCCTTCTGCAACAGCCCCTCCCCAGCCCTGCTCCCTGGGAGAGAGAACCCCCTCCCGCTTTGGGCAAGGCCTTTTTTTCCCTTCTTCCCAGGCACCACCCTCTACTCCTCTACTGGTATAAGTTTTCTCTCCAAATCCTGTTAGCCAATCACAGGGCCCAAATTTAGGCCCTGGAGTCACTTTAATGCAGGCTTCCCTGGAGCCACTAGGCCTCTCTAGAGCCCATAGGCTGCACCACTGTAGGCCCAGGGTCATGACAGAGGCCAACACTACCAAAAAAATGCCAGCTATACCTCCTTGAGCCTGTCCTGCTGTGAAATGTGGGTTTGTTTTCTGCACCAAACATGACAATGTGTAGATATTGCTGTCCTTTATGAACGAGCAGCTTCATAGGCAAAGATTCTTCATATACACAGCCCAGTACTAGAGACCATCATTCCAGTGAGAAATCATCCTCCCTTCTTTCCTTGCTGATAGTTGAAATTGACTTCAAAACCAGGGATATACCTTTCTTTTTTGATTTTATATGCCATCACTGTCATCTTGTTCAATATGCATAATATTCATTATTGTAGTTGATTCCCTTTTGTGTAGGGCTGCCAAGTCAGCCCAGGGGGCGGGGGATCCCCCGCTATAGGGGTTCCTGATCCACCAGCCGGCATTCGGCTGGCAAGGGGAACCCCACCCCCGAAGTCATTCAGCGTGGACGACTTCCCCAGCATAGTGACGTCACCTGGAGGTGATGTCACCACGTTGGAGACGTTGCCAGAGCGTCACCCTGCCCCCAACGTGGTGAAGTCACTTCTGGGTGACATCACAGGGTGTGCGCGCTTAGCGCGCATGCCAGGGAGGCTCCCGGGCGGCGAAGGATTCCCCCCCCGCCAGTAGGTGAGTTTGACTTGGCAGCCCTACTTTTGTGCCACTTTTTATACCATTGCAACAGAAGTAACACTGAGAAAAATGTGTTGATTTAACCAAGAAAAAGATTCAGCATGGGGAAAAGAAAATGTGTGTGAAAATAAAAATTTACAGATTTGCTTTTTCTAAAGAGAAACTAAATTGAATGTGTGGATCTTCCACTCAGAACAGACTTTTGAAATTGCTTCTCATTTCTATTTGAAATTTTATAAAAATATCATTGCCATTTATGGAACAACAGTCCAGTTCCATGATGATTGGCAATGCACCACAACCTGTGTTTCCCAAGAAGTATTTTAAAAACAGTTTGTGGCTCATATTCTTAATTAGTTGTTCGGAAGCACGATTCCCAAAAACCAGATCTGATCAGGAAGAAGGCACACAGACACCAGGAATAGAAAAAGCCAAAAAATGATGGTACCATAAGTCTCAAAGGTTTCAAAGAATTAGCTTACTAAGGCAATAAAATTAGTTTTGCAATTTCTTTCTTCAGTTCAAAGTTAATTTGAGCCAAAGTGAGCATGGCCATTCATTGTAAGATTAGCTTTGATGTTTGGAGAATGGAATGGATGTTCATCTTCATGGTTTCTGTGCAGTCCCACATGGGTCTGCGCTAGGGCTGCCAAGTCAGCCCGGGGGGCAGGGGATCCCCCGCTACAGGGGTTCCCGATCCGCCAGCCAGCATTCGGTCGGCGGGGGGAACCCCACCCCCAAAGTCGTCCTTTCAGGACGACTTTCCCCAACGTAATGATGTCACCCGGAAGTGACATCATCACATTGGGGGCGTTGCCAGGGTGACGCTCTGGCAATCGCTCCAAAACTCTATGGTAGAGTTTTGGGGCAATTGCCAGAGCGTCGCCCTGGCAACGCCCCCAACGTGGTGACATCACTTCCGGGTGACGTCACTGGGCATGCGTGCTTTGCGTGCACGCCGAGGGAGCTCCCGGGCCAAGGAGGACTCCCCCCCACCATTAGGTAAGTAGGACTTGGCAACCCTAGACTGCGCATGTGCAGGCCAGCTGCAGAGAAGAATTCTACAGATTTCTAGTTCTTTCTAGGCTCTGGTGCGCTCTGTCCTGCAATTTGACACAGATATTTTCCTGCCAAAACCAGCATGTGTCAGAGGTGTGTGTGTGTGGGGGGGTGGCTCTTCCCTGCAGGCCTCTCTTCACCACTGTTGAGAATGGATGTTTCTGTTGCTAGCTTTTCAGATCTTACTTCAACAGGAGGGGGAGATGGTAGCGCTCTCCCAAATGCCCCCCCCCAGGTTTTGCGGTCCTGAACCAATCACGGACAAGGGGGCGGGGGGGTGGGGTCGCGATCTTCATTTGGGAGGCTTACTCCTTCAGGGCGCTCCCGTCGGTGGAAATCACGGGCATTGAATGTGTCAGCCTGGTGTGGGAGGCTGAAGAGAGTTTGGCTGTATGGCTGGTGTACCGACCGCCTAATGCACCAGCCAGCAGCTTGCCATCCCTCCTGGAGGCTGTATCAGGCTGGGCGTTGGAGCACCCTAACCTTGTTGTGTTGGGTGACTTCAACGTCCATGCCGAGGATGCAGCTCCCGGCCGTGGGGTGGACCTGGTGTCATCCATGGCGGCACTAGGACTCTCACAGGTCATCTCGACCCCCACACACCGGGCCGGGCACATGCTCGATTTGATTTTTGCCACGGGGGTGGTGGTGGACCAAATTACTGCTAAGGCAGTGCCATGGTTGGATCACCTTGCCCTGGGGGCCCGTCTGAATTTCCCTCCCTGTCCTCTAGGCGGCAAGCCTATTTTAGCTCGCCCGCGGAGCCAAATGGACCCTGAGCGGTTCCAGATGGCCCTGTAGGAACCGATGCCCCCTGGCAGCTCATTGGATGAGCTGGTTGAGGATTGGCACAACCGGCTCGCTACAGCTATCGATGAGATCGCTCCCAGGCGCCCTCTTCGCCCCCGCAACAGAATGGCACCCTGGTACTTCCAGGGGTTACGCCAGATGAAGCTGTCATGCCTGCCCCTGATTCAGACACCATGCCTGACCTGGAGCCAGATGTGGAGGCAGACGGGCAGCCTCAGGAAGACTTGGCTCTTTTAATGGGGAATACTGAGAGTGACACAGAGTCAGTTCTCCAGGAGGAGCCACCTGATCAGGCTTTGCCCGGACAGAGCTCATCCCCGGCTGAATCCCCTCCACCTGTCAGCAGACTGCGTGCCAAATGCAGGCAGCTGTTAAAAGAACGATGGAGTTCAGCGCATCTACAGAGATACAGAGACCTGAGCCCAGAGTACTGACTGAATCCCAGCCAGAGCTAATGAGCTCCTAAAGAGATAATGAGGCAGCTCAAATATAAGGAGCTGCCGAACGCCGGATGCTTTGTGCTGGCAAAGATTCTCTGTTGTTGACAGGAATTTTGGCACCCTCCTGATCTCGTGAACTAATCTGGCATCTTGAACCTTGGAACCGTGTACCTGGACTTGGATTGAATTGTGGATTTGGACTTGGCATTTTGGACCTACGCTTGACTTCCCGGCTTCTGACTCCCAGCTCTTCTTTGTGACTACGGCTTTGCTTCGCCCTTCGGCTAATCTAAAGGTGATTTATGTGGCTTGACTCGGACTGTTTAGACTACGCTTGTCCCTGACCCCTTGCTTGCAAAGAACTACTGCCTGCACACAGGGCTATTGTGAAATCTGATTCCACCGAGAGGTCCTGTCGTGACAGAAGCGAGAGCTGAGATGGCTAGAGAGACAGTGGCGTCGCGCTCGTGACGAAGCATCAAAAGCATCTTATAGGACGTTTATGAAGGCCTATGAGATGGCAGTCAAGGCAGCAAAGAAGGAGCTCTTTGCGCTGAGATTGCATCCGCTAGCTCATGCCCAGCCCAATTATTTAGGACAATTCGGTCGTTAACATCACTGCCGTGTGGTGGAATAAATTCTAGGGAATTGGAAATCGGCTGTGAGGCATTTGTGAGCTATTTCGCGGAGAAAGTCTTGTCGCTCCACCAGGACCTCCCTACCACAGTTGATACAGTGAGTGAGCTCAAGGCCCCTTGCGCGTCTTCGTTTCCGGGCTTAGATGAATTTGACCTGCTTGACCTTGAGGAAGTTGACAGACTGCTCTCGACTGTTCACCCAACCACATGCATCCTTGATCCGTGCCCGTCCTGGCTTATAAAAGCTAGCCATGAGGGGCTACGAGGTACCGCCCGGGAAATTATTAACACCTCCCTCTCTGAAGGGAAATTCCCGGGGGCTCTCAAGGAAGTGATGGTCCGCCCACTCCTAAAAAAGGTACATCTGGACCCAGCAGAATTGGCAAATTATAGGCCGGTGTCCAATTTGCCCTATTTGGGCAAATTAATAGAGAGGGTGGTGGCGTTACAGTTGCAGAGGTATCTGGATGATGCTTTGGTCCTTGACCCCTTTCAGTCCGGCTTCCACCCGGACTCACCAGAACGAGGCTCACCAGGCTCACCAGAACGAGAACCAGGGCTTTTTCGGTGGTGGCTCCCATCTGGTGGAACGAGCTCCCGGAGGAGATCAGGGCCCTGCAGGATCTCATGCAGTTCCGCAGGGCCTATAAGACAGAGCTCTTCCACCAGGCCTTCAAATAGGAGCCGCCACTGGAGACACCGGTTAGGCCAGTGATTCCACCCATCACATTAACCAGCTGTGATGGACCCTGACTCAGCACAGCCCAAGTAAGATGTCTCGGGGCTCGGATCTGCCACTAGGTCACCAGAAGTCATATTATTGGAAGCTTAAATATGTATCAATTATTTAGTTCTTGGAATGTTTTAATGGATTTTATGTGTTTTAATCTATTGTAATATTTAGGCCCTTGGCCCATGGAAGCCACCCTGAGCCCATTCGCGGGGAGGGTGGCATATAAATCCAATAAATAAATAAATAAATAAATAAATAAACTTCTCTGTGAAGTGATTTCTTCCCTCCTGCCTTGGCCCTTTTCAAGAAATGTGGTGAATGTGGCATTGTCAGACTTGCCTTGGTGAGTTCTATAATATAGTGGCCTGCAATATCTACCACCAGTTTACACCAAAGGCGTGTCAGAAAAGGGCTTCCCTTCTTAAGGCTTTCTTGTTTGAATGTATAATGTATGCAATAGCGATCCCAGGTGTTCCCGGGGATAGCGACTACCATGTGGTCAAATGCACATGGCAAGGCCAGCTACCTGAGCTTGGGTCAGGTAGAATAATAGCTGGCAGGATCGTAACTGGCCACCAATCGAGTGCCTAGGATCCTCTAGGGAACCTATGACCTGTAACTGCAATCTTAAGGTCTTATAGGGACAATTGGGCGCGACTGGAGGTGTGGCTCCGGCTGGAATGAAAGAGGGCCCCTAAGCCCAGGTTGCCATGCTTCATCTGACCCACTAATAAACTATGCTTGCTGAAATCACTCCAACGCGTCTCCGACTCCAGTACTTTGCAAATGAGTGCTGGGGCCCCTGGAGAAAGACCAGCCATCTTGGAGGACCATTGGAACTGGACATAATGTGCTCTGATCCACAGCCCTTGGATCTGGTGTTTAAAGTTCTCTACCCAGCTTCATAGGGGCAATAGCATTTCCATTGTTGCAGGGCTTGCTTGATATTACAAAAAGGGGTATGGGCCAAACCTGCCTCAGTATCTCCCTCTGCCAGGGAGCTAGAGGCCATGTATAAAGTTAAGGAGGAGGGATGCAAGTTCCTTTTTATGCATCCCACAGCAAATTCACTGGTGACCATACCTCTTCCTTCAATAAGGAAGGGAGAAAGTTTTCTTGGTAGGAAGATTTACACCTCTTCTGCCTTCACATTGTATTTCAGATTTCAGTGGCATAATGAGATGGTTATCAAATGTTCTTTTGGGAACATATCACACATCATCTGGATACTTAATCTGATGAGGAAAAGTCCCTGGCTAAGGTGCTTCAGGCTGACGGTATTAAACTGAGTAAGCAGCAGACCAAAGTTATGGTTATGGCTTCTGCTGTGGTTTTCTGCAGGCACTCTTAGCTTCAAGCCTCCGCTCTGCCCAACAACACCAAGGCAAAGCTCAAAGATTTGCCTCTTGAGGGTGGAGGCCTGTTTAGTGCCCAGACAGACAAGATACTAGACAGAGTCTGTATGAATAAACTCACTGTGAGCCCACCCGGGGCTTCAAGCACAGGTACTTCCCTAGGCACCTCTCACACCAGCAGTACCAGAGGCCTTATAGGTTCCAAACCCAGCAGCACCAGGAGTCTTCCTTTTGCCCTCACTGTGAGCCACCTCAGCCTCCCAAGAAGCCCCAAAGGAAGCAGCAGAGCAAGAAGGCCTCACATTTGTCTAGGGAGTCTGTTGGTAGGTGTAAATCATACCAATGACTAGTGGCGACTGCTGACTCTGCTTCCCATTTTGCCTTTAGGCTAGCTGCCTTCACAGCTGCATGGGAGGCCATCATCCAGGATGCTTGGGTTTTATCTACAGTTTGTTCCAGTTATTACCTTCCATTTAAGTGTCTGCCCTCAGATGGGTTACTTCCCACTTGTTCCGTTCCCATTGCCCCAGTTTTACATTTTGAAGTTTTCCAGTTAATAAATAAAGGGGCAATTGAAATGGTGCCTGAAAAAGAGGTCTCCTCTGGGTTTTACTCTAGGTACTTTCTAGTCAACAACAAAGATAGTAGTACGAAGCTTACATAAGACCTTAGGGATGTTGGGATTTGCAAGTTCTCTCTCTGTAGTCATGAAAAAATTAACTGTTTATGCATACTGTTGTCCTAGTTAGTTAAATTAGCAACCCAATGGTAGAGCCTGCATGTATTTGCCACCAGAGCAAGGTGACAGAATGCATAATTAGTTAGCATTGGGGTTCTCTGACTGGGTAATCAATACTTTGGGCATGGACTAGAGAGTTATCATTGGGTTTCAGTTTTTTTGCTTTTTGTTTTCCTTCTCTAATTCATTCTCATATGAGGTTTAGAAATGCCTGCATAAAGATGTAGGTTAGAGAAGCTAGTCAGGATGTTTATTCTGTATTGTTTTGTTTCTTTCATCGCCCAGTTTATCCTCCTTTATTAATAAGTAAAGTTTATCTTTTAAAGCTAATACAAATGTTGTGCTGCATTATTAACTCTGCATTAAACTGAATACCCAACCAGGGACCTGAATAAGTTCTTCAGCACCCAAGTTCTATATGACAACTTTATCTCAGGTCCTTTCCCTCCTGGTGTTAAAAAAGGAAGGTTGTTTTAATAATGAGGCTATTTGCCTTTCCCTCCTGGAGCCAGGTGTTTGGTTTACTGTAACTGATTTTTTAAAAGTGTATTTTCATATTGCTATTTCCAGCAGAAAGTATATGCCCTTTAGCTGCGGTACCACTTGTTGTTTTTTGAGATCGCGAAGATGCGGGGAAAATTGGGGCATGCTGTGGGTCAAAACGCGGCTGCGTGGCAAGTGGTGGGGAATTGACTAATGCAATCAGGGGAAAGAGAAGAGCCAGCCCAGAGCAGCTGCTTGTGGGAAACTGGTCTGAGAGAAGTGCAGTTTACATTCCCAGTCAGGTGATTAAATATAGGGTAATAGTCTGAACAGTTGGGGAATATATTGCAAGAAATGCACTTAAGCTCACGTAGTCCTATTATGGACAGGTTTTTACCCTCACTTTCACCATGCGTTCCATCAGGTTTTCTTTTTCATTCTGCATTGATTTTCCTCCCTTCAGCACTCAGTTCACTTTCTGGTCACTGTTTCTCTGGGTTTTCTGAGAGGGCTTTTGTGCCAATTTTCTCCTTGTTTCCCTTCCAAGCCAAAGGTAATTCAAAAGCATACAGATTTCCTTCGCCACTCTTTTGCCATCCCTCAAAGGTCACTCCCTCGCTCATATCAAGGTTCTTCTGCCCACTCTGCGCCTCCCCCTTCATCAGTGTTCAAGCTCCATTAATTATTTTTCCCTTTGTTGTTTTAATTCTTTTTTTTTGCCAAGTGGCATGAGTCTAATGATATGAGAATATTACTAGTCTCAGATCGCTGAATAATGATTAAAAAATTGACAGGGGAGAGTTTAAAAGGAGCTGCACAAGGTTTTGTTCCCTGCTGGTTTTGACTTGAAAGGGGGATCGGAGAGGAGAAAAATGGCAGCATCCCCAGTGCAAAAAGGGGGGGGGGATTTCAGTGCTGCATACAAACAAAATAAAGGGGGGGATCATCAGCACAAAATGAAATTGACATAATATGTAAAGGAAAAGAGACATTCCCTTTAAAGCTTTAGTGAACAAAGTTTGAAGGGGGGACCATTTTGGCAATCTCAGAAAGCCTAACATTAAAATGGTGGCTGAGCCACATGGAACAACTGCCAAATTTATCATTATCCCTTCAAATTGATCCATTTGGAGGAAAGAGTGCAATTGGCATAGGAGAGGCTTTTAAAAACTGCCAAGATCAGGACCAGTGTGCAGGATCAAATTAGAGGATTACAAAGAGAAAACCAAGCAAATTAGCAAGGGAGGGCAGGAAATTAGTGTTACTGTGCAGTTATGCTAGGGCACTGGCAAAAATACCTATTTTTTTTCAGTTTAGTGGCACAAGATTTAAAAAGCTCTCCATAGCTTCTGCCAGAGAACTCCTCCTTCATATGAATTGCAGTCCTGCAATTGCAAAGTGTGGTGGAATTGCAGCCAACTTTGCACAGTCATGGGCACACACACACACACAAATACGTTGCCAATGATCAGAGCTTGCATTGCCAGTGTCATTGGGTTCTACTGTGCATTCTGTACAATCAACATGTTCCCCTATATTATGAGATTGTGTGACTCTTCCCGTTTTTTCACAGTGGCTGGTAACACAGCAGAGAATCCCCTAGTGTTTGGCAATATGGAAAACAGGACTTTACAGCAGCTTGTTAATTTCAAAAATAATCTTGTCAGTTTCAATATCAGGTTTCCCCCCTTTACCTGCATTCCTTTGTGTTCCCTTTCATTCAGCAAACTAACACTAAAATGCATGTGCAAAAACTGAATGATGAGGTTTTAAATGGAAGACGCTTGATGGATGCTACTGCCCAGCTGCAATAGGGCAGTTTTTAAAAGTGTTTGGATGCTACCCCCCACATATCACAAGTGACAGTCCCACCTTGATTTAGATAAGTGTGGTTTTTTATTTATTGTAGCTGCAGAATAAATACACCAGATAAAAAAGAATGGTGCATAAGATCGGCACAGAATTTGGTCAAGCTCAAAGGCTTATTATTTTAAAAATCTGCAGTAAGCTTGGCATGCATAGTAAGCCATAGCGTTTTCATGAAAAGAAAAAATGTACTAGGGTTTTAGAGCACCAGCTTATTCTGTATAGCCAGGTTGTTGCATCTTTGGTTCATGCAGTTCTGGTTGGTAACCTCTGAACTGCATGCTATGGTCACAGCTTTTTGTTTTAAAAAATGAAATTGCTACTGTCACTCCACTGTCTTCACTGTCTGAAGACCTATAGACACCCTGGCCAATGATGAGTGGAGTGCTAGATTTTCTTGATTCTTGATTCTGCCACTGAGAAAATCTCCAAGGAAGGGAACAGTACCACCTTTGCAGGCCAACCACCCCTAAGGCAGCTAGCACCAGACACATTTCCCTTTCTTTGTCATTCCTAGCTGCTTGGATACTCAATTATTATAAGCAACCAAAAAATGAGGGCACACCTGGAGCTACCACTTCTTCCTCTGTATGAATGGCTCCAATCTCACCTTATGACATCTGTTTCCTTAGTGTTTTATTTCACTCCCCCCCGGAGGGGGCTCTTTCTTTGGATCACAGTTTTCCTCCTTACCCAAGCAATTTGTAATATGCATGGGGGCAACCTACAGCTCTTTCTTTTCCCCATCCCCACAGGAGAAAAGCTTTTAAAAGACTCGTCTGCATGATGACTTCAAATACTCTTTGATGGAGTGCCTTTCTTACATAAGCCAGGCTTGCCTATTACCGTACATCAAACCTAAAATATATTTCCTGCTTCCTTGGATGATGCTTTGCAGTCAGAGAACTCTCTCCTGGAGGCTTTTGAAGTCCTTTGAGTCATCAGGCTCCTCTCAGCCTGTGTCGACAAGGGATGTAGCCTTGTTGCATCAGTTCAGCTTCCCTTCCAAGTTGCCGCATTCCCTTGAAAAGCCCAAAGTGTTCACTTTATCCAATGTAGTGTTGTAACTGAATGGTGCAATCACCTTAGGGCTTTAGGACGATTGCGCTTGTTCCAGCTACCATGCCTCCAGAATTTGAAAGCTCTAATAGAAATTTGTGCAAATTAGGCCAGGAACAAAATATATCTTTACTTCTATGTGGGCAATTCTACTGCTGGATTCCTGGTTTGCTAACATACTTATGGGATAGTGCCAATTATAGAACAAATGATACTGGTTTCCTGGCATCTTTACTCTTGATCTTATTAGGGTTAAGGATGAGCAAAATAATTTCTTTTTATATTCATAGAGCTCGAACTGGACTAAATTTTCTACTAATGGGGTATGGAAATTTCCACTACCTAGGGTAGGAAGTTCCTGGAGGTTTAGGGGTAGAGCTTGGGGAGGTGGAGTTTGAGGAGAGAAGAGATCTCAGCAGAGTATAATGTCATAGAATCCATCTGTCAAAGCTGGGTTTTAGAACTGCAGTTTTCTCCAGGGAAACTGAACTCTGTCATCTGGAGATTAGCTATAGTTTTGGGAGATCTCCAGGCCCCACCTGGCGGTTGGCAATCCTGGCTATTCCCCATCCGACTGATAACATCCCATTTCATTACTCATGCTGGGTTTTTTTTGGGGGGGGGGTCCGGTATACCACGGGAATGTGTCATTTGGAAGAGATCCATGGGCTGCAACTGGAGCAAGCAGGGAGGAAAGTTCTCTTTTGCAGACAGAAGCATCTTCACTCAGTGGAATATTCAGTCCAGGTCCAGCCCATTTTTGTTCAGTTCTCTGCTGCTGGTATGTATGTGTTTTTGTATGCATTTTATACAGAAAAAGCTCTGCTATTTATGCATCTATTAATAACAGTGATTTATTGATGCACAAATAACATTGAAAAATGCATATATAAGAAATGAAAAGGAGCATTTTTGTCCAGAGTTAATTGGTTTTATAGCTTTTTCCTCTTATTGCCTTCTACTGGCCCCCCTTTTTTTAATACAATCCTTGATTATTATTTATTCTAGACTATGGCTGTTACTGTTGATTCTTGTCCCATTTATGGCTTTTATTGATTCCATGTGATTTTTGGCTTTAGCTGATATCTTGGAACCTCCTGTGCTGATGAGAGCAGGATATAAATGCCTTAGATATATAAGCATAGCAGGGAGCCCATTGGATAGAAAGACCTTTTTTTCTCCATCTCCCCCAAAATACTAGAACTTGAGGCAATTCCAATAAAATTGCTAGGCAGTAGTTTCAAGACAGACAATACGGAGGCCCAGGTCACCGCCACTGCCAGGTCTGCCTTTTTTCATCTGAGGCAGTTGGCCCTGGATCTCATCCCCCGCGATCTGGCTGCAGTTATCCATGCAACGGTCACTTCCAGATTATATTATTGTAATTCTCTCTCTTCCCTTAACTCTGCTCCAGAAATTGCAGCTAGTGCAGAACTCAGCGGCACGAGTGCTGATGTCGTTGCCTGTGCGGGCAAACATCCTCCTGGTGCTGCATGACCTGCACTGGCTGCCTATTGAATTCTGCATCTGTTTCAAGGTGTTGGTGCTTACCTTTAAAGCCCTATATGGTTTGAGACCACCTCTCCCCATATGAGCCCCATAGAACATTATGTTCTACCAATCAACACCTCCTGGCAGTCCCTGGCCCAAGGGATGTCCGACTTGTCAAAACTAGGGCTAGGGCTTTTTTGGCCCTGGCCCCTGCCTGGTGGAATGAAATACCATATGAGATCAGAGTCCTGTGGGACCTATTACAGTTCCACAGGGCCTGCAAAATGAAGCTCTTCTGCCAGGCCTTTAGCTGAGGCAGCGGGCATCCATTTGTTTAGGTCTCCCCCCCCCCCAGTGACCACAGATCCTGGGAGACAGACTGGGACCACCTTATCTGCTGTTGAGGCGTGTTGTTGTTTTAATGCTGATGTTTTAATGAAATAAGGATGATGATTTTATGGATTTTAAGTTGATTGTTGTAACATGTATTTAATATTGTGAATTTTTAATTGCAGATATATAATGTGGGGAGGGCAGGCTATGAGTCTAATGAAACAAACAAACATACATACATACAAACAAACCATAACTCTAAGGTCTACATCTTCCTAGCTTCCACTTTGGTTGAAACTCCTGATGAGGAGGTAAGAATTAAGAAATGCAGAATTCTACACTTCCATCCATTTATAACAACGTTAATAAAAGCCCATTGCATATGTCAGATCCTACAACTTTTTAAACAGCTGAAGAAAAGTTAGAGGAGAGGTCTTGTGTCTGTATCGGCAGAAGAGGTTTACCACCCTGCCAATTTAATTTAAATTAAAGTTGCAGGGATCACAAATTATGATTACAAATGAGGATTTATCCAAAAAGAACGGGCACAAAGGAGGCAAGGCATTAAAAGATAACTACATCAAATTGGCCTTCTGAACCTAAAATAGACCCAGCAGGTTAAGAAACAGAATCCTTTAATATGTTAATTCAAGATAAACCTAAACAGAATAATTTTGACTTATCAGGCAGGGTAGGTGGCACATTGTGTTCTGTTCTTGCATCTTTAAAGTTCGTAAACACAAGTTTAATGATATTTGGGCTGGTTCTTTACTTCCAAAATATCAAAAGTCTTTAGGAACACTACAAATTCAGTGTGTGTCAGAATTTATTCTAGTATACCACTGGAGTTATCACATTTTGTGCAGTAGGAACTCAGTTTGTGTGCTGCTGGGAACAGGGGATTTATGGAAGAGAAAAGTTGTTCCTTAAAACAAATAGATGATGGAAGAGACAACAGAAGGAAAGATAATGAAGACGGATTATCAGTTTTCCTTCATTTTTTGTTCTATGCTATCCCTTTTCTTCTGTTTTCTCTCATTTTTTCTTCCTGTCCCATGACTTTCTCTAGCACTGTTAAGTGAAATTCTCTATACTCAGTTTCTCCCTAAAACACAACAATTGACTTCTTTACCTCTTTTTAGGAATTTGGTTTCTAATCCATTTCACTTGGATCAAAGAGAAATTCAAAGAAATAAAGGGACGGAAGGCCAAAATTCAGAATACTGCTCTTAGATGCTCAGAGACAGGTTTTCCCAAACTGGTAGGTTTGGAGGTCTTCTTTGCAAACCTTCCTGTGTTCCTTCTATTTAAAAATAAATCAAAGACAAATGAAAGAGAAATCCATCTCTTAAAAGAGAAAAAAGAACATAATAGAAATTAGCTATATACCTTAAAAAGTGAATTTCAGAAAAAGAAATCCCCATCCTCATAACCGCACCACCTACCTTCCTTCCTTCCTTATTTATTTATTACTTACTTATTATTTCACATTTCTACCCTGCCCGTGGTCAAATGTGTTCATGTTAAAAATCCAGTTGGGCATGCTCAGTCTCATACGACAATGTAGACATTTTATGTAGGAGATGTGAAAAACAAATCAACATTGTTGTCAAGGGGCTATGAAATATAAATACTGTGGTGGTGCTGGTGGTAGAAAGTGCCATCAAGTCAAGGCCAACATGGCAACCCCTCACTGGGTTTTCAAGGTAGTTTGCTATTTTCTGCTTCTGTGTAGTGACCCTGGGCTTCCTTGGTGGCCTATCCAAATACTAACCAGGGTTGACCCTGCTTAGTTTCCAAGATATGACAAGATCAGGCTAGCCTGCGCCATCTGTATCAGGGCATAAAAAGTGTACACTCAGTATAAAAATGCATATACAATATATACAATACAAACAGAGCAACACAACCAACAGTGAATAATGGAGAACCGAAATCTGAAATCACAATAAAAAATAAACAAATGCTCATGTGGGTGTGTGCCATCACGTTGCAGCTGACTTATGGCGACCCCAGCAGAGGGCTTTCAAGGCACGTTAGAAACAAAGGTGGTTTCCCATTGCCTTCCTCTGCAGAGATTGCCTTGGTGGTCTCCTTTTCAAGTACTGCTTAGCTTCCAAGATCAGAGGAGATCAGGCTACACCATGCTGCCTTCTCTCCCAACAAAGGCTCATACCTTGTTATAATTATCCCAAATATCAAAATTATCCAACCCAATTGCTCTTTGAAGTTATTTGCTGTATATAAATACTAAACAAACAAATAGATGTGTTTCCTGTTTGGTAGAAGCAACTATGCTACAAACTTTCATTAACAACAAAGAACCTTGTGATACCTATAAACTAATGCATTTATTGAATTGAGTTCCTTATGACATTTGTGTGTTATTAACTTCCATTGATAAATTACTGCAGACTGAATGCAGTGATCCACTTTTGACACAGCTTAGCTTGTGAGAAGAAAACTCAGAAGTAAATCAAATTAACAGCTCTTTAACTCATAGTCAGTGTTTGCAAGAACAAGTCCTCAGCTGCTCTGAAGGTCTCGTGCGGATGCGGCAACTGGCAACTTATTTAGCAAATTAATTAGTGTACTTTAAATGTCACATCCAAAGAACTCTGGGGAAGGGTTGTCTTGTTCATCACGATTACAAATACGTGTCTGTCAGGCTCACTCTTACACACATGGTATTCCAGATCAGTGATTTCCATTGACAAGCCTTCCACCTCCAAGGGAAGCCATTGATATCACATCACAGTGGTTCTCAAATGTCAGCCATTTTGATAATATTTTCCCAGGCCCCTTAGCCCTTTCCTCTACAGCACTATACTATGCACTAGACAACCCTTTTTCAAAGCACATGTGGCAAACTGTGTGTGACCTGTGGAGGCTTTCAGCCGCCAAACAATACAGTGAAACTGTCTATCAGCTATACTTTAAAAGCAATAGAAGGAAGTTAGAGTCCAGTGGTGTTGGATTCTCTGGACTAGGTACTGCCAGGGAACCACGGAATAGTAGCAGAGTGCTCAAAGGCTTTAACGCAGCAGAGCTTGGGGCTAGGTGTGGCAGAAGACTTACAAAGTTACACGGAGTCAGCAGTCAGTTCTAAAACTAATAAGCAAGTTTTATTAAAGGAAATACATGCTTGAGAGTTCAGGTAAGAGTCCAAAACATCAGAAATATCGAAGTGTTGTTTCCCCCCCCCCCCTTCATCAGAGGAGGGGGAGTCATAGGATCCGGTCTCCATGTGTTCAGCCCAGGATTCTTCTTCAGCAAGCTGTAATGGAACACAGGATGCACAGAACTCAATGATTTGGGCAGATCAAGTTCAAATGACACAGACAATATTTTCCGAAGCACTTTATAAGGCTTTATATTTCCAACCCAACTTCCTGCTGGGTTGGAGTCCATGAATGTTCTTAGTTGACAAATATACCGAATCCCCAGGCTGTAAGTCCCACCCCCCAGCCCGACCACGATCAGCATATTTTTTATAGTCCGCTTTAGCTCTATCTAGAGTTTTTGCAATCAGGGGCCAAGAGTTCTGCAAAGTAATCCACCATTGGGAAAATTCAGAGCGGGGGCCTGCTGCAGGCTGCCACAACAAGGGAAGAGGGTTCCCCTCGAACCCCCCTGCTGCCATAAACAGAGAAACACCTGTAGATGAATGCACTGCATTGTTGTAGCTGTATTCAGCAAAGGGGAGGAGTTCCACCCAATCATCTTGATGATAGTTAGTATAACAACGGAGGAATTGTTCCAATATTTGATTAACACGTTTGGATTGGCCATCAGTCTCTGGATGGTAACCCAAACTCAAAGCAGGCTCTATATCCATCACCTGGAGAAGCTCCCGCCAGAAGGTGGCAATGAACTGGCTTCCCCTTTCGGAAATTACGCACCTCGGGAAAGCGTGTAATCTGATCACATGAGAGAAGAAAACCTTGGCCAATCCCTTAGCTGTGGGCAGTTTTTTGAAAGGGACAAAATGTGCTTGCTTGGAAAACAGGTCCACCACCACCCAAATGACTGTCTTCCCCTTGCTGGGTGGCAGGTTCATTATAAAGTCCACTGAAATGTCTTCCCAGGGTCTAGAGGGGGTGGGCAAAGGGTGTTGAAGCCCCGGAGGTCCCCCCCCTTTTGCACATCAAACACACTTGACAAGAAGTGACATAGTCTGAAACATCTTTGTGCATGCGGGGCCACCAGAACTGCCTTTGAACTAGATTCAAAGTCTTTAGAAATCCAAAGTGGCCCGACAGTTTAGACTCGTGACAAGCCAGAAGAATTTTTTTACGTAGGGAGTGCGGCACAATCAGTTTGGACCCGTGGTACCAACAGCCGTCAGACTGTTTCTGGTTCTCACTGTCACTTTCCCACTCCTTCACTTCCTCTTCCGAATATTTTAAAGCACACTTAACAGTCCATTGAGACAGAGCTGGGGCTCTTTTGCTTTGACTCCGTGTGGTCACTGCCCCTCCCAACTGCTGAGGGGAAAACATGGAATCAAACACTTTATCCCTCCTGGACTCATGTTGGGGTAATCTGGACAGGGTGTCTGCTAAGGAGTTTGCCTTGCCCGGGAAGTGCTTCCACACAAAATTAAACTTGGAAAAGAAATCAGCCCACCGGAGTTGTTTGGCGTTTAGAGACCTACGGGTGTGCAAAGCCTCAAGGTTTTTATGATCAGTCCAGATTTCAAATGGCTTTTGCATTCCTTCTAGCCAGTGCCTCCAGGTGGAGAGAGCCAGCCCGATAGTCACAGCCTCTTTATCGCACACAGACCAATGCCTCTCAGTTTCATTGAATTTCTTTGAAATGTAAGCCAGGGGGTGTAGGACGTTGTCTGACCCCCTTTGCAGGATTGCCCCCCCTATGGCCACATCCGAAGCATCCACATGAATTACAAATTCCTTGGTTTCATCTGGGTGTGCTAGAATGGGTTCAGAGGTGAATAGCTGTTTTAACTCATTGAACGCTCTCTGACACTCTGCAGTCCAGCACAACCGTTCCCGAGGCTTTCCAGACTCTGATCCCTTCCCCTTGTGAGGCTTCTGTGCTATCAGCAAATGATCAGGCCTTTGTTAATTAAAACATAGTCCTTTATTTCAGATACTGGTACAGGTCTCTATGTTTGTTAGTGATACCATATACAGAAGGCAGGGGACTATTATACCTGCAAGCATGAAAGTCTAAACATTGCTCACCAATCAGCATTCAGAGAAAAATGCGGGAAAGCAATTCACCTTTTGTCACTAGGGGTGAAAGAACATAAAAATTCCCAGCCCGAACTGTGTGACCCAGTGGTGCCAGGTCCCCAGCAAAAACAGGACAGAGTAGATAATAAAACAATTCCCAAGGCTACTTCTAACAGATAGCAATGCGAGCGGAGGGGGAGGACACACCAGGGAGTGAAGGAAGAGATAGCTTTGTACTATATGGCATTCTGGTATGTGGGAACCTACATTCCCACTCGAATTGTAACATTAAGCAGACAAGCAATTGAGGATCAAGAGGAGGGGCAATAAAGCATCTGGCTATGCGGGCATTACAAAGGAAAGGAAAGTACATGATAGAAAAGCATCAATGTCAGATTCAATTAACAGAAACATTGTAATACATTATGAAAAGACCTCTTTGGCAAAGCAGAATCTGACACCCCTTGGTTTTCAACAGTTCAGTGAGGGGTAGGGTGATCATAGCAAAGTCTTTGAGGAAGGTTCTATAGAAGTTGCAGAACCCCAATAGGCTTTGTAGCTGTTTACGTGTGCGAGGGGCTTCCCATTGCACCACAGCTTCTACTTTAGCCGGGTCCATCTCCAGCCCCTGCTGGGAGATTCGATAGCCCAAAAAGTCAATCTCTGTATGGTGGAACTCGCATTTGGACTCTAGCAGTGTTGCCAGCACCTCCCACACCAATTTCACATGAGACTGCTTATCAGGAGAATAAATCAAGATATCATCTACGTAACAAAGCACACCCTTGAAAAGATGTTTATGTAATACTTCATTGATTAGGCTAATAAAAACTCAGGGCGCGCCAGCCAATCCGAACAGCATCACCAGGTATTCGAACTGACCAAGGGGAGTGTTAAAAAGCAGTCTTATATTCATCCCCTTCCCTTATGCGCACCCTGAAATAGGCATCTCGCAAATCTAACTTGGAGAAAATTCTCCCCTTGGCCACTTCCACTAAGAGGTCCTTGATTAGCGAGAGGGGGTAAGCGTTTGAAGCGGACACAGCATTTAGACCTCTATAGTCCGTACACAGCCTCAGACCCCCATCCTTTTTCTTCCGGAACAAAACAGGGGTGGCAAAAGGGGACTTGGCTGGGCGGATAAAACCCCTCTCTAGATTCTTGTCCAAAAATTTTCGGAGCTCTTCCCTCTCATGCAGGCTTATGGAATATAACTTCCCTTTGGGCAACTTCTCCCCTGGTAACAGTTCAGTTGCACAGTCGGAGAGTCTATGGGGAGGAAGTTCGTCTGCTTCTGTTTCACTAAACACATCCACCACGTACCTATATTCCGCTGGGATCTTGACCAGTGCTAAAGACATCGTGGCCGGGGTAGGGGGGGAAGGTGGCCCCGTTCCCCAGGCAGCGTCCCATTTATGCTGGGTACATTTTGGGTCAATCCAGGAGATCTTCCCCTCACTCCATTTGATATAGGGGTTGTGTGAGCTCAACCAGGGACTCCCCAGCACCATAGGGAACTGGGTATTGGGGGTGATTACAAAGGCCCTCTTCTCCCAGTGGTCTCCCATCCCCACAATTAACAGTTCAGTTTCAGCCACGCATGCTTCCTTCATTTCCGATCCATCCATTTGGGTGAATCGCAAAGGTTCCCCCAGCGGGTTCACCTTGGGTCCCAGTCCCTCTACTACTAAGGAGCTAATCAAGTCTCTGGCACACCCTGAGTCAATAAGAGCATGCATCTGGACGTGGGTCCCCGTGCTGGGTACTATCACAGTCACGACCATATAAAGTAAGGGGCCAGGGATGCTCACTGGTGGTGGCGCATCGGGTGAAGAGACCTGCAGCTCTGCGCCTTTTACTGCAGGTCTTTGAAGTTTCCCGCTGGCTGTGTCGCAATCAGCTCCAACTCCACCTGCGAAGCCGACTCGCCCGTTGCCCCTTCCAGCTGTAATGCCCGGGGTTTAAATGACTTGCCAGGCCTGGGCGTCCCTCCCGTCAGAGGGGTCGAAGTTTTCGAGGTCTTGGGCCCTCCGTGAGGGCACGCCGAGGCGAAGTGGCCGCTCTCCCCGCATTTCATGCACAGACCTTGCTTGAAGCGGGAGTCGCGTAGCTCCTGCAGGGCTATCTTAAACTTTGACTTCAGGGCGGGTTTGGCCATGTGAGGGGTGGAGGACCCAAGCTTGATTAGGGTGAAGCACTCTTCCACATCCGCTGCCGCCCGCATCCATGCCGCGAGGGACCCCGGTCGATCATTTCGGAGAATAGTCTCGTAGATCTCCAAGTTCAACCCCTCCCGGTATTTTTCAGTGAATAAGTCCTGCGACCAGCCTTGTACTTTGGCAGCGATTCTACGGAATTGGTCAGTGTATTCCCTCATGGAGGAGCGGCCCTGAACCAGTTTGCGCAATTGGTTCTGAGCCTTCTCCTCCCCTAGAGGGTCTTCGTAGTGCTGCCGGAGGGCCCACATAAAATTGTTTACAGTTCGTAGTTCGGGCCCCGGAGGGTTACGCAGACTTATATACCAGTTGCTGGCGGTGTCCCTCAGTTTCGACCCAATGTATCCCACTCTCTCCCGTTCGGAAGGGTAGAGGTGACCCCACGCATCCAGGAACCTCTCAATCTTGATCAGAAAAAACTGGAGCTTTTCAGGGTCCCCATCAAACATAACGGTTAGGGGGTCATTGGGGGGCTGGCGGAGCATTCAATCCCCGGGGTGAGGAGCCACAAGTCCTGGTAGGGGGCGCCCACTGAAGGCACACCTGTGGGCACTGGCACCACGGGAGCCGCGCCCGCTGCCCCAAGTACCTGTCCCAGGGGTTGCGCTCCAACCCCCCCGCACCTTGTGCTGGCCCGGCTCCTGCCCCAGCTCCTGCCCCAGTTGCTCCTATCAGCTGCTGTTGCATTTCCAGCACTGCCTCTCTCAGCTCCACTGCCAAGCGGTTGTGCATCTCGCCAAACCTCCAGTCCAGCATCTGCCCGAGTTCCTCCGGGCCTGGGTCGGGACCTCTGGGCAGGAGTTGCTCTTCTTCCAGGAGGCTCAACCACCAGTGATCTGGTCGATGAGGTAAAAACCGATCCTCGTCTTGCAGGCTCAGCCAACCAATCTCGGAGTAGTCATCACTGAAACGTACTCAGGCCCCTTTCCTGTCATGGATCCATGACTCGGAGGTAGCAGCTCCAAACGTGGCCCACGAGTACCGCGGGGAGGGTGGCCAACCCCCCCCTGCCCCACCAGGGCACGGGAAAGTGAATAAGTCCTGGGCCATAGTCCCCAGCACATATGGCTCACATGTTTCACTGGGAGCTGTTGTGACCGGGACCTCCTCGGTAGTAACAGGAAGAGTCCCATCGTCTGACATGATCAGGTACGAGAAATCCCGTTAATGGGTATCTCTAACAATCTGTGAGGCTTCTGAGTCGAATCAATTAAGCCAGGCTTTTGATGAAGTAAAAAGTCCTTTTATTTCTTAATGATGGTTCAGGTACTCGATGTTTGTTAGAGATAACTGGTTACAGGCAACAGGGATTAATATACCATACACAGCAAGGTAAGGGCAGGTGAAGAACCAATCAGGGCTAACATAAAAAAGCACAAAAATACCCCAACCATTAATTCTCACAGAAAAGGCGCAAAAGCACTAACCCCCCCCCCCATGCCCCTTAGTGAACTCTATTTGCAATTCACAGGCCAGGCATCTGGCTAAAATCAGTTCAGCAGTTCCCCAAGGTTACAAAAGCAAGATAAGCCATTCGAGACGCCAGGGAAAAAAAGGGAGGCAGCTAGGGAAGATAGCCAGACTGTTTATGTGATGTGGTGAAATGCAGCAAGCCATCCTCCTGGGGAACAAAAAGACACATTAAGCAGGACAGGCAATAAACCTCAAGGCTGGCAGTAAATTACTGATAGAGACCTAGGACCCGGGACAATTAATGGCAGAGGATCTGACAGCCTGCTTCCTCCAAGACAGTGAGTTGGTGCCGAAGAACCATGAGCAGCATCCTATTCCCCACCCCGGGGACATTGGGGATGGCATGGGGGGATACAGCTGGAGGAGGGAATTGGCAGAAATTGCAAAATCTGCTTTGTATAAGCAGAAGGTTGTGCTCATGCAAGTAGTTCTTTAGCTCAAACCTTTTGTCTGGAAATTTGCCCTAGCAGAATTATACTCGAATAACTGGACAAATTAGTAGGAGCCTAATTGTCACCTCACACGATAAATAGTCAGAATTTGTCTTGTTACCTAGAGATACTGTAGCTCAGTGTAATGAGTTGGGGACCCAGGAGGACTCATCAGGGAAGGGAAACCCCATTCTCTTCTCCCCTCCCCTCCCCTTGTGAGCTGTGTCCACTCTCTGCCCTCCTTGCAGCTCCCATTTTTATAGCTCTTAACTTTTGCCCCCCATGTATACCAGAGCAATAATCCATGTATACCAGAGTCCAGTTTATACAGATTCCCAGAAATAGACAGGGAGACTAGATCTTAAATAAAATGGTCTCTTTATTGAATGGTTTCACACACATATACAATAAAACAATTGTACACTCAAACAATACAGAACTAGGAATTTAGATAGAAAGGTACAAAGACAGTCGCATTAGCAGGAATATATTGAGGGGTGATAAGTTACCTGTCCGATGCGGCAAGTTGATTCTGCAGCAAAAAAATGGGGAAAATACTAGGAAAGGGGTTGTGTGTTGGCTAGCAGCACACATGGTAGACTCTAGACAGTGCTAGGACTAGAGTCAGCAAGGTAGGGTTGGGTTAGGTAGGTAGAGGTGAGAGAGAGAGCAATGGGCAGATGCCCTTCTTATATACCCTAGACTGACTGGGAAGGGGATGCTTTGTCAGTAACATAGTCCCCAGGAAATTCTAGAAAAATCCAGTTACTAATGGTCAGGAGATGGGATTAATGGTTGGGCAATTGACATAATGTTTCCTAATAGTGACACCTTTCAGACTGGGGGGCTTAAGACAAAGGAGAAGAAAAGACAATCATTCAAGGTGCTTGGCTAGTTGTTAGAGTCAACGAACCACAGCTGCATTATCTTGATGGGCGGTGGGCGTGCTGGGCAGTTGAGTTAATCTTGTAATGGCCAAGCTCTATAGTTTTACTTCAGGATGAGAATGTGCAGTTTCAGGTGATGCTGCTAGGAGAAGGGGGGTAATGCCTGCATGATGGAGAAGAGCCTTGTTCATGGCGTTTGTGCAGAAATGTCCAGACTACCTCGGCAAAGCATGGCTTCTCTGGAAGTCTGGCTGTTGGCTCCATGTGGCTGTGAAGTCAGGGAGGCTGGCATGCTGTCTACCTGGGTCTGCAGTCTCTCAGAGAGGCAGGGATGTGTGGCATTGGGTGTTCCATGGGTCCATGACTGGTCTAACATGCTGCTTCAGTGCAAGGCTTCCTTTGGCTAGGCACATGTCTTCTGTCCAGTAGGTTGGTACTGTCTCATAGTCACCATTCAGTCCATTTTCCCTGGCACACTCATTGCACAGTACAACTTAGAGTCATATCTCATGTCCATATTTTATAAGCTGCTTGCCAGGCAACATTCTCCCTTCTGTTTACTTCTGTCCCTTTCTCTTTCCTACCATGCAGGGTCCAAGTAATGTTTTTAAAAATCTCCCTGGCTCTCTTTCCTTTCCCCATTTCACTGACTGCCACTTTCATTTTCTTCCCATACCTCCTCCTGAGAGATGGTGAGCACTTCATGGAGAGCATGTTCAGCTGATGAACGTATCATTTTCAACAGTTCTGATCCCTCATGAACTGAGCCTTGGAGATCCTCATCTTGCAGCCATCTGACTCAGACAGTGTGTCAGACAACTTAGTGGCTGTGCGGTGCTGATGATATTTAATTGGACCCAACCTGGCACACAGGTATGACTGGAGGTCACTGAGTATCTTGGGTGGGTATTCTTTCTCTCTACAGTACTCTGGCTGGGGGGGAGGCAACCTTCCTCCAAATATATATGTATGTGTGTGGAATGTACTGGAGTTGGGAGGCCATTGGAGTGATTTCAAGCATCGCTCTTTTTATTAATAGGTCCAAAACAAGCATAGCCACCTGGGCTTGGGGGCCCGCTTTTATTTAGGCTGGGCCACACCCCCGACATTACCCAAATGATCGTATAGGACCGAACGAGAGTGGTCCCAATTCATAGGTCCCCTGGGGAAACCTAGGCATGCAATTGGTGTCCCATTATGATCCAGCCAGCTATTGTTTGGCCAGATCCAAGCTTGGGCCACTGGCCTGGCCATGTGCTCAGACCACATGATGGTCGACATTACCAGAGCACATGGCAAGTGTCCTGGTGCAAGCAAAGTACATTACACCCCTCCCCCCCCATAGTTCAGGCCCACCCTCACAGACATAGTCCTTCAAATAAGTAGGTTGCCTCCGTTCTTGTTCAGAGTGTCTTGGAACTGCTACGGTTGCTGGCAGAGCCTGGACCTTGGCTGCTGGAACTGGAACCAGAGTTGGGGTGTCTGTGGTCATGTCTGGTGGGGTGTCCTCTGTTGTTGTGTCAAGCAGGGGCATCTGTTGGGGTGAAGTGGAGGGTGCAGGTCCCGGCCCTTGGTCCTCTTCCTCATCGAGGCCCAGGTTGGGGATGTTGTCCTCAGGCTCGCTTGCGTGGTCAGGAATGAGGGATCTGTGCTGGTGGTGGAGCCAGTCTATGTGTCGCCTCCAGACCTGGCTGTCTTCGCTGGCGATTTTGTAGGAGATGGGACCTGTGACGTGGACGATCCAGCCTGGCAGCCAGAGGGGACCCCGGGCATAGTTTCAGACATACACTGGGTCTTCTGGAAAAACCTTTGAGGATCCCAGGGAATGTGGGGTTCCTTGTTGGTGTTTGGTGCTTGGTCTGGGTGCAAACAGTTGAGCTGAGAAGTTAGGCGGCAGCCCATCAGAAATTTGGCTGGGCTGCATACCATGGAAGAGTGGGGGGTGGAGCATTGGCCAAATAGGAAGGCTGCCAGTTTGAACTCCCAGTCCCCGTGGTCCATCCGTCGCAGCAGCTCATGGTTGTACGGACCATGCCCTCAGCTTGCCCATTGGTGGCCGGGTGGAAGGGAACAGATCTTACATGTCTGGTGCCGTGCAGATCCATGAAGTGCTGGAACTCCACAGAGGTGAAGGCAGTGCCATTGTCGGAGACCACTGTGTCTGGCAGGCTGTGCATGCAGAAGATGTGCCACATGGCCTGGATGGCAGCTTCGGACAATGTTGCCTTCACTGGCACCACTTCCAGCCATTTGCTGTAGCTGTTGACTAGAAGGAAGAAAAGCTGACCCTGAACTGGGCCCGTGAAATCTATATGGAGCCGGGACCACGAGCCTTGTGCTGACTCCCAGGGTCGTACTGGAGTCGGCCGGTCGACACCGGCCGAATTGGCCAACTATCGGCCGGTGTCCAACTTGCCCTATTTGGGCAAGATTTTGGAGAAGGCGGTGGCGATTCAGCTGCAGGGTTTCCTGGATGACACCTCTGTGCTAGATCCATTTCAGTCCGGCTTCCGGCCGGGTCATGGGACGGAAACGGTACTGGTCGCCCTCACGGATGACCTCCGACGGCATCTGGATCGGGGCGGAACGGCGATGCTGGTGCTGTTAGATCTGTCGGCTGCGTTAGATATGGTCGACCACCAGCTACTGATCCACCGCCTCGCCGACATAGGGGTGCAGGGGCTTGCCTTACAGTGGCTTGTCTCCTTCCTCCAAGGTCGGGGACAGAGAGTGGTGCTAGGGGAGCAACTGTCCCAGAGACGCCCGCTGGTATGTGGTGTGCCTCGGGGGCAGTGTTATCTCCCATGTTGTTTAACATCTATATGCGCCCTCTCGCCCAGATTGCGTGGAGGCATAAGCTGGGTTGCCATCAGTACACAGATGACACCCAGTTGTACCTGTTGATGGACGACCGGTCTGGGGCCACCTTGAATGACCTGGAGCGGGCGCTTCAGGACGTGGCGGACTGGCTCAGGCTGAGTCGACTGAAACTGAATCCAACGAAGACGGAGGTCCTATGCCTGGGTCGGGGTGAACTGGGGGTAGGGATCCCACTACCGGCCTTTGGGGGGGTGCCATTGGTGCCGGCGCCGAAGGTCCGGAGCTTGGGAGTGCTCCTGGATGCCTCCTTAACTATGGAGGCCCAGGTAGCAGCCACTGCCAGAGCAGCCTTTTACCATCTACGGCTGATTAGGCAGTTGGTTCCCTTCCTCGAACGCAATGACCTGGCAACAGTGATCCATGCTATGGTCACCTCGAGGTTAGACTACTGCAACGCTCTCTACATGGGGCTGCCCTTGACCCAGCTCCGGAGGCTGCAGCTAGTGCAGAATGCCGCGGCCAGGCTACTGATGGGTCTCTCGGTGAGGGACCACATCAGGCCTGTGCTGAGGGCGCTGCACTGGCTGCCTATAGCGTACCGAATCCGGTTCAAGGTGCTTGTGTTAACTTTTAAAGCCCTATATGGCCTGGGGCCTGCCTACCTAAGGGACCGCCTTTCCCCGTATACACCCCAGAGAGTGCTGCGGTCAGGCACCCAAAATCGACTGACCCTTCCAGGCCTGAGGGAGGCCAGGTTGACAGTGACTAGAAGTAGGGCCTTCTCGGTGGCGGCCCCCCACTGGTGGAACGAGCTCCCCGAGAACACCAGGGCACTGCAGGATCTTTTGCAGTTCCGCAGGGCCTGCAAAGCGGAGCTCTTCCGCCAGGCTTTTGGGGCCGCTGCCGGAGGGAATGGCCCTTAGTAGGCAGCACTCGCTGCTAGAACATCCGAGGTGGGAGCCTCCTGACAGGAAACAAAGTAGACACTGCACTGGAGATTGGTTTTGTATTTACTACCATCTTAGCTTTTATTAAGATTGCCTAGCTTTTAATGTGTTTTAACGTATGTATATGGAAATTTTATGTATTTAATTGTATATTTTATTATGTTGTTAGCCGCCTAGAGCCAGTTTTGGTAAGGCGGGGTAGAAATCGAAGTTAATAAATAAATAAATAAATAAAGAGATCGGACATGAACATGGCCACAGCCTCACCCTTCTGCTGAAGGCGACTGCAGAATGTTACTCGTTGGGTGAGCTCGGAGGGTTTTGCTGTGAAGAAGTCATTGAGAGCCCTCATGATTTCCTCATATGACACCTCAATCAGAGTGCGGGGAGAGATGAGGCTTCGTGCCACACACAGGCAGTCGTCATTACCGGAGCACATGGCAAGTGTCCTGGTGCAAGCAAAGTACATTACAGTGTGTGCTTTTGTAACATTTGTAAAATGTGGAGCTTTTCCTGTTTTGGCTCAGCCATAGTGGTAACACACATTCTATCTCTACCTCACTCTTTTTATAATGAAACAGAGCAGAGAACTTCAGAAATCAGAAACCTTTCAGTGCCATTACCTGAACAGGAAGCAAAACCTGCACCACTGATTGACAGACCGCTGCTAAATTATTGTGGCCATTGCTTGGTATGGCATAATGGGAACAGCTAATAGTGTATCAACTCTTTCCTTGTGGTGGGAGGGGGGGGAAACACCCTCTAATCTGATCAACTACTGACTATAAAGTGCCACTTTTCAGCCCAGCCAGCTGAGGAAATATAGTGCCAATTTCTTTCAATAGTTAACCTACTGAAAAAGAAAAGTGTGTGCTTTAGGGGGATACAAGGCCACAGTCATCATTTTCCTTTAGCATAGAGACTATCTAAAAATAATAAATAAAAGGCATTAAAATGTGTGTTTTGTGTGTCTGAAGGAAGGCATATTTAGCACCAGCAGTCTTGATTAACTGCTTTGTGTTTCTCCTCCAACGTGGTGGCCAGGGATGTGGGGCTTGCTGAGTCAATAGCTTTCTGCACGAGCCATTGAATCCACCACCACACCTTCCTGCCACCCTTTTATGCCCCCCCTTTTCAAATGGAAATGGCAGTGCTATTTAAAAACACACCTGTGGAAGGAGGCCATTTTAGCCTCCTCTTTGTTATTTTAACAGGGAAGTGATTTAATAATCACAAATCATGGTGTAGGCTTGGCATGGGGTGTGTAGAAACAAATAGTCTCATAAAGAATAGGGAGTAAATAAACAAGGTATTAGCATATCCCTGGTATAAAATGGGGGTCAGCCACCAAAGTCTCTGCTTGTCAGCTTTTTGCTTGCAGTCATTAAAGTGAGCTATTAGGCTCAGGCGGTAGCACTCAATGTCTGAGTGCCTATCCTCACGTTCAATTTATCTTGCCGGAAGCATTAACCTTTGGCATGCAGGAGTAAACCTGTAATCCATTAAAACCCAGGGACACCAAAGAGGGGGGAAAATATCCCCATATGTTCAGTACTGCAGAATAACAAAAGGTAATTGCTAAGGTCTCCTGGGAGTTCACATTCTCACTAATCAAGGGTAGGTTCAGACAAACATTACATGAAGCAGGGGATTCAATAATAACATTATTTTGGAGAGACAATGGGAGTGAAGAGTGCACTGCCATCTTGTGGAAGCCCCCCCCCCCATGCCAGGATACGGGGTTCAAGATGCAGGAGGAAGAGGGCCAGGGCCAGAGCAAAAAGGAAACTTCTGGATAACTAGGAACAGATGGTCAGATCACCCTGTCAGTGGGTAGTCTTGGCCCCAAAGAGAAGCCTCCTCATAAGGAAAGACGCAGTTATACCCCCTTTTAAGGTGCATCCAGGTCCCTACAGCCTCAGAACGTTATGAGAAGGGGTTCTAGCTATTACCCTTTTCCTCCTCCTTTTCACTATCAGTAGTAAAGATGAAATAAAACAGAAGTCCAGGGGCACCTTTAAGACAAACTATATTTATTCCAGTATGAACTTTCATGATGAATCGGAGTCCACCTATGTGCTGGGCTTCCTTCAGCCCTCTTTAAACGTAGCAGAGAATGTCATGCAAGCCCACTGTGGGCTTCCAGGCTTTCATGAGGGCTGTAGTTCTTCAGACAGCTTAGGACCTAACAGTGCTGTTGTGGCAGCCTGATTGGTTAATTGTTCAGCTCAGCCACTGGTAGCAGCTTAAGAACTTTGCCAGTGCGCCACCCTCTTAAAGCCCAGTGCTGCCAATCCCTAGGAGATACAGGGGAGGGGTTGAGTCCTCATGATCAATGTCACACAAATGCCACAACATAATTTCTGGTGTGAACCTGGAAGTGACATCACCGTATCAGGACACTGTTTTACCACAGAGCTTTTGGGTGAGTCCTAGAGTGTTGCCCCAAAGCAGTGACATCCCTTCCAGGTTCGTGCCAGAAGTGACATTGTTTCCCCCCAATTAAGCTCCTGCTGCACCTCCAAGCAGCAGTGAGAGCAACAGGACCCCAGGGAGGGAGGACTCCCACTTGTCATGACCCTGACTGAGTGGGCTCTGGACTCAGAAGGCTCAGAAGAGGAGCCTGAAGAGATGGAAACATGCCCTAGGGAAGAGCAGGGATCTCTGGGAGACCCCTACAGTGGTAGATGAATCTGACCCATCAGTTCCAAAGGCTGCCACGAGGAGCCTGCAGTTGGAGCTCCTCCATCAGAACGTGCCCCTGAGGAGCCTGAAGTTGGAGCTCCTCCACCAGAACATCTTTCTGTCTCCCCAGGTCCTGGAGCAACTAAGCACCAGCCCAGGACCTGACCCATGAACTCACCATGAGCCCCCTCACCAGGAGTAGTGGAGTCAGCAGGCTTGTGGAGACGCACTACGAGGCTTGCAGCCCGTGTTCCACCTCTTGGACCTGACCATGGTTCTGGCCTTTGCAGGATTCTGGCCCGAGGTAAACCTGGACAAGATGAGTCCCAGGTGCTGCTTCTAGAGTGGTTGGAGCTGTTTACCTCTCAGCCTTGGGCTGGGAGAGGAATCTTGCTGGATCAACCAGTTCACATGGGTACAACACTCACATGCTAAATTTGGCTGGAGACCTTACCGACTCCTGCACTTCAGACCCTGCCAAATAATTATCTGTCAGGTAAGTCCTGGTTCTCATGAGGCCAGGAAGCCTGAGGTCAGAACACTGCTACAGCAGGTGACCTGGCGACCCTATAAAGGAGCCCTTCCCGCCGCAAGATGCAGAAACTGTGGTCTGGTCACTACCAGCTCTAGCCACAGCCATTTGGGAGGCAGAGTCTGGTACCCCTGGCTATTTTGGGCTAAAGACTTCCCAGTGGAAGTATGCAGTATGCAGGCCAAACTAAAAAAAGTACAAACATTATTGGAATCAGGTTAACTTCCACTTGCATGAAATTATGATTTCCATCTTTTTTTTAAAAGTTCTTTTTTAAAAAATTACAGATTCTTATTTCGTAGGGTTTTAAAAATTACAGCTCTTCCTATACTCCCAGTTTTGTTATTCAAGTCAAAATTTACTTTAATAACATGCTTATAATTTTTTAAAAATGGTGCCTATAAAAGTGTTATGTATTAAAAGAAGTAACATAATTACTTAGTCTATTAAATGAATAAAATGGCATTTATGAAGCTTTATGCAGTCATAGTGGTCGCTCCTTTGAAACAAGCACACAAGAAAAGAGAAGATTCAGGGCTTTTAAAAGGTGCAATACAGATGCTTTATATGATATCATATATATATGTGTGTGTGTGTAAATATATGTGTGTGTGTGTGTGTGTGTGTGTGTGTGTGTGTATGTATATATATGTGTGTGTGTGTGTGTGTGTATCTATATCTAGCTATCTATATATATTGGAAAGGCCTTTATGAGGTTCCAGCAATCCAGCAGAATGTAATTGATTTTCTTCCCTTTGACTTTCTGAAGGTTTAGTTTAAAACGTAATCCATTCTGTAAGTACTAAAAATGCAGAGAGATGTCTTAGTCTTCAGGAGGCTCTGGTGCTAGTAAAGGATTAGACCTGCATTGGATCTGGGCTCAATCCATTTGATTTGCAGATTCTTGCTTCCATTTCCTTGAGCTCAGCATTGTGGTTTCTTGGGAAGCTGCCAAAGTTGGCAGGAAGGGGATTCTAAACCTCATGCAGACCTTATCCCATGTGCCAGGCAGCTAATAAGGACATGCTTATAAGGACATGCCTTCAGCAATTCAGAAAACTAGTGTCTCCCTCTATTCTTTAATATTGTTGGTACAGTTAATCTAATAGTTGAAAACCTAGTTGGTTATCTTTAGAAATTGCCATAATTGTGGCATCTCACTGTCTGCTTTTCACAATTATGTGAGATTCAGAGCAGTAAGGGGAGAGAGTAACTCTATTGCTATTTTGACAGGACTGTTTTCCAACCAGAGGACTTTCCTGATGAAAAGGATAGTTCCCATAGTCATTTCTATGTATCAGTCATTGCACTGAGGGATTTATTGACTCTATAATATATAAGCAGGTAGGGTTTACTTTGCTGCTATTCCATTATCTGCTTTGATGTTACACCTATGTAGCAGAGAAATTCCAGAATTTCATTCAGTGCTGGTTTTTACATCTCCTAAGGAGCAATCCTAAACAGGTCTCCTGGGAAGGAACTTCCATGTCATTCAACATGGAAGTCCTTCCATGTCATCCCAGAAAAGTGTCTTTAGGATTGCAACCCTAAACTCTAGGTTAATTAGGATTTTTTAAATGAATTGTAGAATTGCTTCATACATCAATACATATTACATGTTTGCATTAGTAAAAATTTTAAAAAGTAATCTTGATGCAATTATACATAGAAACATATCACAAGTCTTTTGTGCAGAGTTCTGCTGATGTATGATGCACTTCTGCACATAAGTAAAAATGCATTTGTTTGTCAAAGACATTTCTATTCAATATTACTGTTATTTTATTTTTCTGTCTCCACTGTTTTGAGTGACAGCAAGAAACAAGAGCTAGCAACCCTAAGGAAATCCAAGGTGGGATGGCGGCTTTCTGCTCCAATCAGAGAAGGAGGGAGAGGGATTGGAAACCTGAAATATGCTTAATTGGGCCATTTGAATGAGAACTGGCTGTGAAGAATCTGATTGGCCTGTGTGAATGAGAGCTGATGTGAAGAAACTGTTGCTGAAGGGAATAAAGGCAGCTGTTGCCTGAGCTATAGCCTTGATTACTTGATTATATCAAAATATTCAGTGTAACAGCCCACGGTATGCTGGGCTAGGTCTGCCTCCCAGGACTGTTCTAAGTGTCCTGTAAAGCTTAGCTTGTTCTTGGTGAGCCAGCCATTGTCTTAGATGGCTCATCAGATTCAATCAGGTAGACTGGCTAGTCCCAGCTTCACATTATTTGCCTGGAATTTCTGTAAAACCTGGCAGACCATTACAATTTGTCCAGGTGCTAACCAAAATGGTAGGTAGTGATGCCAGCAAAATGGAGGGATATCAGTCTTGACATCACCAAAACACCAGCATAGCTCTCGAGAGACTCTTTGGGTCAGGATATTGTTTTATTGTTCTATAGCAACTTGATGCTGTCAGGGGTAATTTCATAGAAAAAGAGATGCAGGGGCTCATTAACATAACTCATTAGCATGACTTATTTGCATATGCCACACCCCCTGACATCACTGGAAGTGTGTCAGAAAGCAACACCCACCACTCAGGCTCCACCCCCAAAATCTCCAGGTATTTCCCAACTCAGAGCTGGTGAGCCAGCTTTACAGTTTGACTAAAGACACTTTAGGTTTCCTTTGCTCTTGCATAGAAGCTACCCTACAACAAGCAAGAAAATACAGATCACGTTCGTATGCTTTTGCTTTTTTCCACAGTGCATTACCATACGTACACGCTCCTGGGCTTGTTACTCCCGGAATGGCTTTCTGGCGCATTCCTGCTCGAAATGACCCCTGAGCTGCATATGTGAACTGCCCTGAGTTTTAGAGAAGAGTGGGATATGATTATTTTAATTTTTTTTTTAAAAAACAAATACCATCTTGGCTCTTAAATCAGTGATGCAGAGGCTATTGCAGAGTAAATGAGAGCTGCATAGAACAGAGAGGGAAGAGCTTCAATGATATGCAAAACCAGTATGGGAGAAAGCTGGTCAGTGGTCCTTGTTTTGAGAATGGAGGTATGTCAGTCTTCTCTGAAATCCTGAACTGGCACTCTGTTTGCAAACACTGGACCTCTCAGGTCAAATTTCCAATATGTTGCTGGGCCCATGCTATCTCCAAAGTGAATCCATCCAGCATAGAAGAGGTTTCACACAGCTTTCCCTAAATCCTTCCATAAATAATGTGAGCCTTTTTAATGCATTTGAATTTAGTTCTTGCCTCCTATCCTGTACCAAATAGTCTAAATAATAATTCAGTGGCTGATAAAATCTAAAGAATGAGCTAAAGGGTCACCTATTAATTTTTGTCTGAAGCTTCTATACACTCTCAGTAAATCTCCAGGTACTTCGGGTGCCTGCATTTTTTTAAAAACCCTGCCTGAACATCTCCTTGATGGAAGTATCTATGTGTCTTGCTAGCGATTTAGGATCCCATAATACTCCGTGTTTCTTTTGGAGGGGCCCAGTTAGCACATAAAATACTGTCAAAAATGTAAAATGTTCCTCCCACCCCTGTAACTATTAAGAGAAAACTAGAAGGAAGAACATCTGTATGTGTTCAGGTGTCAAAAGAAAGCTGAAGAGTGGCATCTATCTCCTAATTAAAACATGGATGATCAGTGCTGGTTGCCCTCAAGAGCTCATGATGGAGACCTCCTGAAGGATGAGCAGCAAAAACCACTTTAATAGCCACAGGAAGAGGTGTTAATTAGGCAAGGTGTGATTTTACCATCAGACAAGGGAAATGGCTGATAGGAATATGGAGATGAGATACCAGTAAGACAGTATGTCCTAATTATAACACATTCTGTAATGGCTGTAAGGGCAGGGTGGCAGGGCAGAAGGCCAGGTTAAAGTCATATTAAAATCAAAGGCAGATTATTAAAGGAAAATGGGAAAGTCTGATTGCCTCTTCACAGTGGGAAGGGCACACACCTTCCTTCCAGAACCTTCATTCACAAAACTTTGAGGGTTAGTTAGAGTCTGATAAAAAGTCCTGTTTCGTTTTTTATTATTTTTACGATCTGAGATCAGCAGTCAGGAATATCAACAATACATAATAGTATTGGAAGCATAAAATAGATATTCCGTACAGGAAATATACAATTAATAGTAATAATAAAATAATTAAAATGCTAGGCCGCGTTCTTCTGCCTTATTAAACATGCCAGAACACGGAATCTTGCAGCCTTAAGGGTAGTTTCGTTGAAATAGTCGGCAAGAAGAGGAGAAAGATGGAAATAATTTGATCTACCTGGATATTTGGACAGAATTGGGGTAATGTATGTATTCTGAATGTCCTGGCAAAATTGGCAGTGTAAGAGGACAAGTCTGTAAGCCGCTCTGGGCCTGCAACAGCGGGGAGAGCGGCCTATAAATCAATATAAATAAATAAATTAAATAATAAATGTTCGATTGTTTCTACCATTCCAGACTGACATGGGCAGAGACATTGTACCTATAGGATAGGTGCATATCTCCCTTCAAGAAGGGCAGATGGGAGGGTATTAAACTGGGCCAGAGAGAAGGCTCTGTGGTGTTTGGGGAATTCTAATGTATAAAGGTAACTTGATGGAATGAAATTTAGTTACAGTTCCCCCCTGCCGGAACAGAGTGGGCCCATGATCTGTTGACTTGAAGGGTGGTGTCCCATAGTCTCTGTTTGATTAGTGCTCTGGCTCCTGGGTACCCATGATGCAGTAAGGCCGTACAGGAGAAACCAAGTAGTTGCAATTTGTCCTCTATTGCTCTTACCCACCTTGAGTGAAAATTGTCTGAAAGGATTAATGAAGTTAATGGGGGGTGGGGAAGAGAGGTTTAACTTGAGCCAGAAGCATGTAGCTTGGAACCAGGCACATACTTCTAGAGGAACCAACCCAGCTTGTATCCTAAGCAGGGCATTGGGTACACAATGAGGTACTCCAAATAAGGATCTGAAGAATTTGGATTGGATCACTTCTAGTTTACGGTAGTCATTAAACCATACATAAGCTGGGGAACCACCTTGCCCTGAAAGGCTTCCAATGCATATGGTATATGAGAGCCCCCTTTCATAAAGAAGAATCTTAAAATTGCTATAGTGTGAGATTGTGCCAACAGGTCTCCTTAAACAGAAAGTCCTTTATTTGCTGAAAAAATCTGGTTGGTCAAATACACTTCTTCTGTTAGTAATGCCCAAGCATTGTAATACAACTACAATTATACCTGATATGAAATAAGCCCCCCTCGACCTCCACCAATCAGTTGAGAGAATTATTGGCACCCAAATATACTGGCCCACTGTTCCCAAGGAAAGCACGGCAAATTAGGTTTCCAAGCAAAGACCCTGTCAGGATTTGTGGGGTGGATGTTCCCAAAGGTAAAATCAAGCAAAGGAGCATTTATAACATGTAGCAGGAGGATTTCAGCTCAAGGCCGCGAGCTAACAAGAAGCGAAAGAGAGATAAGAGCAAGGAAAAGCTACTAAGCAGCAAGCATGCACAGAGGGAGCAAGACGTGCATTCCTGCGGTGGGAGTCACTCTACTGATGCTATCTCCCGTCCGGTACCTAGAAGAGCAGGCATGGAACTTAAAAGCAATGTTAAGTTACTGCAAGAAAGGCAATAGAAACCATTGGCAGTGGTAACTGACATGCTTGCCATATAATCATTGGCAGTGGTAACTGACATGCTTGCAACAGAATCATTGGCAGTGCTAACTGACATTCTGCCCTCTCGATAAAACATTCCCTCCCTCCCCAGGTTTCAAAGGGTACAGTTTATGAAAAGCATGGATTTTAGCAGGAGCATGCACATGAGAGGCCTCAACCCATTTATTTTTTTTCAGGACCAAAATGTAACCATTTAATAAGATAAAACAAATGCCCCCTTTTTACTTTAGAGTCCAAAATTTGGTCAATTTCATAATGAGGCTCATTATTCTTCATCAAAGGAGGAGGAAAGGGGGATGAGGGTCTCCATTCGTTCGGACCAGGATTCTTCTTCAGCAGGCTGTAATGGAAAATAGGATTCACAGATTTCAATGATTTGGGGAGCTTAAGTTCAAAAGTTACTTTGTTAATGCATCTGACTACTGGGAAAGGTCCCACGTGCTTCCTGCCTAATTTTTGACTTGGTTGGAGTCCTTTAATGTTTTTAGTTGACACATAAACAGAGTCCCCAGGGGAGAGATCCCACCCTGGGGCCCTCCCCTTATCAGCATATTTCTTATAGTGTTAGTGCCTGACATGAATTCAGTTGTTGTGTGACCATTGCAATCCCTGCAGCCTACTGGGTTGCTCTCCCTTTCAGTAGAGACCCTCATTTGCATAAGTGTTTATTCGTTGTTCTTCTTCTCTGTATTGCCTACACAAAAGCCGAATGGGTTGCTCTCCCTTTCAGTTGAGACTCTCATTTGCATAAGTGTTTATTCGTTCCTCATCCTATTCTGTCCACAGGTCCCCAACCGGGAGTTAACAACCCCTAAGCCACCCGCCCCGAAGGAATGCGGGGCGTCTTGCTGTCTTGCTTTCCCCCTTGCTTCCCCCCTCGCTTACACTCAGCTTTTGCTTGGCTTTGCTAACGCACTGGAATGTCTTATCTCAAGTGTCTGTCCTTGGGCGAGGGAGGAGAGGATCCTCTGTGAACTGTGAATTGTTATGCTAGCAGGTTTTGGGAACCTGGGGTTTTAGTCTCAATAGACGGATAACAACTGCAATCCCTGTGAGTGTTTTTTGGAGGTTCCTGAGAACTAATTTTCCCCACGGTTTTTGTGGGAACTGGTAGCGCGGGAAAAGGCAAGACACTGATTGGAGGGCCAGCTTTAGCTCATGTATCATTTTAGAATATCAGTGAATGTAACCCATAGTAGTTCATTACTAACAGAAGAAGTGTATGTTTCCAGTGATCTTTCTACAAGTAAAGGACTTTTTACTCAAAGACATGTTGTGGACTATATTCATTGGGACATTCTCACAATAGTCTGCTTTAGCTGCTTCCAACATTTGCAATCAATGGCCAAGAGTCACGCAATGAATTCCACCAAGTAGCAAAGTCACTAGAACCTTCAGCAGCTGGGCTTAAGTTAGGCAAAGGAACCCCTTCAAAACCTCCTACCACCATAAACAGGGATACTCCAGTAGATGAATGCACAGCATTGTTATAACTATATTCTGCAAAAGGCAATAGGTCCACCCAGTCATCTTGTTGGAAATTAGTATAGCAACACAAATATTGTTCCAATATATGATTAACTCTTTCGATTTGTCCATCCATCTCTGGATAAGCGCTACTCAATGCTGCTTTGACTCCGATGACTTGTAAAAGCTCCCACCAGAAGTTGGCAATGAATTGGGAGCCGTGGTCGGAAATTACCTTCTTTGGTATACTGTGAAGTCTGATCACGTGATTTACAAAAGCTTTAGCTAAAGTCTTTGCAGTAGGCAATTTCTTTAGAAAAACAAAATGAGTCTGTTTAGAAAAAATGTCCACCACCACCCACACTACAGTCTTTCCTTTGCTAGAAGGCAGATCAGTTATAAAATCCATAGAAATAACTTCCCATGGATGACTGGGAGTTTCCAAAGGCTTTAATAGTCCTGGGGAAATTGGTGCAGAAACTTCCCTACACATGTAGGGGCACCAGAATTGTCGTTGGGCCAAGTTTAGAGTCTTGAGAAATCCAAAGTGCCCTGATAATTTGGACGTGTGGCATGAGGTTAACACCTCCCTGCGCAGTGATTTGGGCCTGATAAATTTGGAACCATGATACCAGCAATTGTCTGTGTGCTTTTTATTCTCACAGTCCTCACTCCATTCCTTAACCTCCTCCTCCATATACTCAGCTGCACATTTTACGGACCATATTGAGGGGGCAGGAGCCACTTTACTCTGACTCCGGGTCGTCACCGCCCCCCCCCCCCCCAACTGCTGAGATGAGAACATGGAGTCAAATACTTCCTCCCTCTGGGACTCGTGTTGAGGCAGGCGGGACAACACGTCTGCTAGGGAATTAGCCTTCCCAGGGAAGTGCTTTAGGACAATGTTGAATTTTGAGAAAAAATCCACCCATCGGAGTTGCTTGGCATTTAAGGATCTCTGGGTGTGCAGTGCCTCCAAATTCTTATGATCAGTCCAAATTTCAAACGGCTTCTGTGCCCCCTCCAACCAATGTCTCTAAGTGGACAATGCCAGCCGTATGGCCGTGGCTTCTTTGTCCCATATGGACCAGTGCCTTTCAATCTCATTAAATTTCTTGGAGATGTAAGCTAGGGGGTGTAAAGCACCATCAGAGCCCATTTGCAGGATCGCTCCCCCCATAGCCACATCCAAAGCATCCACATGAATCACAAACTCTTTAGTTTCATCCAGGTGGGCTAGAATGGGTTCTGAAGTGAACAAGCGTTTTAACTCATTAAAAGCCTTCTGGCACTCAACCGTCCAACATAGTTTTTCACCTGGCTTGCCTGCTTCCGGACCCCTCCCCTTTGTTTTTAGCAGTTCCATGAGGGGCAAGGTGATGGTAGCAAAGTCTTTTAGGAAGGTGCGGTAAAAATTGCAGAACCCTAATAGGCTTTGAAGCTGTCTGCGGGTCTGGGGGGCTTTCCAATGTACCACCGCTTCCACCTTAGCAGGGTCCATCTCCAGCCCTTGTTGGGAGATTCGATAACCCAGGAAGTCCACTTCCGGGTGGTGGAACTCGCATTTTGACAGCTTAGCATAGAGGTGGTATTTTTAGCAAAGTTGCTAGCACTTCACGCACCAATTTCACGTGGGATTGCTTATCAGGGGAATAAATCAAGATATCATCTAGATAACAAAGCACCCCCTTAAAAAGACGCTTGTGCAACACTTCGTTGATCAAACTCATAAAAACCCCAGGTGCGCCACTTAAGCCGAATGGCATCACCAAGTACTCAAATTGTCCCAAGGGAGTATTAAAGGCAGTCTTATATTCATCCCCCTCCCTGATATGTACTCAAAAATATGCGTCTCGCAAATCCAGCTTTGAAAAGATTCTCCCCTTTGTGGCTTCTGCTAACAAGTCTTTAATCAAGAGGAGGGGGTAAGCATTTGAAGCGGAGACAGCATTCAAGCCCCGGTAATCCGTGCACAGTCTTAAACCACCATCTTTCTTTTTCCGAAACAAAACGGGAGCAGCAAAAGGGGATTTGGCTGGACGAATGAAACCCCGGTCTAAGGTTTTGTCCAAAAACATTCTCAGTTCCTCTCGTTCAGCCGGGCTCATGGAGTACAACTTCCCTTTGGGCAGCTTTTCCCCCGGAAGTAGCTCGATGGCGCAGTCAGTGAGTCAGTGGGGGGGAAGTTCGTCCACCTCTGTCTCACTAAACACTTCGGCTAAATCCCTATACTCCACTGGGATTTTCATTGGTGCAAGGGACAAAGCTGCTGAATTGAGAAGGACAGGGGGTCCCGCACCCCAAGTGGGATCCCATGTGTGCTTGGTGCATTTAGGGTTGAGCCATGAAATCTTCCCATCACTCCATTTAATGTAGGGGTCGTGTGAGCTTAACCAGGGGCTCCCCAGTACCATGGGGAATTGGGTGTTAGGGGTGATAACAAAAGCCCGCTTCTCCCAATGCTCCCCATTCCCCACAATTAATGGTTCAGTCTCTGGTACACACGCCTCTTTCATTTCTGAACCGTCCATTTGAGTGAACCTTAGTGGCTCGCTCAGGGGGTTAACTTTAGGTCCCAACCCCTCTACTACTTATTAAGTCTCGAGCACATCCCGAATCAATGAGGGCATGCACCCATACATGGGTTCCCATGCCAGGCACTATTACAGTCATGACCATATAAAGTAAGGGGCCAGGGATGCTCACTGGGTGTGGTGCATCAGGTGAGGGGACCTGCAGCTCTGCGCCAACTACTGCAGGTCATTGAAGTTTCCTGATGGCTGCACTTCAATCAGCTCCAGCTCACCCTGCTGGCACATTGCCCCTTCCAGCTGTAATGCCCGGGATTTAAATGGTGTTTTGCCAGGTCGCGGGGTCCCTCCTGCCAGGGGGGTTGAGGTCTTGGGGATCTTCACCCCCCCTTTTGGGCAGGCCAACACAAAGTGCCCACTCTTGCCACATTTTATGCACAGACTTTGCCTGAAGTGGGAATCTCATAGCTCCTGGGACACCGACTTCCCTTTCACTTTCGGGGTGAACCGCTCTTCCACATCCGCAGCCCCTCTCATCCAAGCAGCCAGCGAAACTGGTTGGCCACTTCTCAGAATCGTCTCATATATCTCGAGATTCAGCCCTTCTCGATACTTCTCCACGAACAGGTCTTCGGACCACCCCTGCACTTTAGCCGCGATGCGTCTGAAATGATCAGTTTCAGAATTTCACCGAGGAGCGCCCCTGCACCAATTTGCGTAACTGGTTTTGGGCTTTCTCCTCTCCCAAGGGGTCTTCATCGTGCTGCCCCAGGGCCCACATAAAATTATCAACAGTCCGTAACTCAGGCCCCGGGGGGTTATGCAGGCTTACATACCAATCGCTTGCGGTGTCGCTCAGCTTGGATCCGATGTACCCGACTCAGTCCCGCTCGGTGGGGTAGAGGTGGCCCCACACTGCCAGGAACCTCTCGATTTCGATGATGAAGAATTGGAGTTTTTCCGGGTCGCCATCGAATGTGGCGGTCAAAGGGTCATTGGGTGCTTGCCGAATCATCCGATCCCCAGGTACCAGGACCACAGGTGCTGGTTGAGGGGCCCCACCGGGTGGTGGGGGCACAGGGGGCACTGGCTGCTGTGGTACTCCACCTGCCCCTCCAGGAACTTGCCCAGGTGGCACGACTCTGACCCCTCCTCCGTCCTGGGGTTGCCCCTGCACTTGAGCCCCTATGGCGGCGATGGCTCCCATCATCTGCTGCTGCATTCCCAGCACGACCTCCTGCAGCTCCACTGCTATGCGATCGTGCATTTTGCCGAACCTCTGGTCCGTCACTCAGCCCAGATCCTCTCCCATAGGATTGGGCCCTCTGAGGGGTCTGTGCTCCTCATCTTGGAAGCTGTACCACCAATCATCCTGGCTGCGCAGGAAGCACTGCTCCTCGTCTGGCAGGCTTGGACGGCCGAATTCCGAATGATCTCCGCTGAACTGCATGCGAGCCCCTTTCTGGTCGTGTATCCATGACTCGGAAGTGCCAGCTGCAAACGTGGCCCATGAGTAGCAAGGCGAGACCGGCGGCCAACTTATTCCTGCCCCCGTTCGTGGGAGCTGGAATAGATCCTGACCCATGGTCACCGGTACCGTCTGCTTGATGGGTCCACTCTCAGTGGGAACTGGGGTTTCTCCCTGTGTCACGGGAATGGTCTCATCATCTGACATGGTCAGGTATGACAAAAATCCCAAAACAAAAGATCTCTAACAATCTGTGAGGCTTCTGAGCTAACACTATTAGACCAGACCTTTGGTTTGAAGCAAAGTTATTTTATTCCAATAATGGTTCAGGTTCTCAATGTTTGTTAGAGATACATGACAGTAAGCAACAGTGGTTAATATACCTTCAGTCATAGCCGAATACAGGTAAAGGACCAATCAGATTCAATACAGCTTAAGCGGGGGAAAGGGTGACCGTTAGGTTCTCACAGAGAAGGTGAGAAAGTAATAAAAATTCCCTTCCTGCCCTGGATGACCCACATGTGTGAATGATAGGCTAAACATTTGGCTAAAAACAATTAAACAATTCCCAAGGTTGTGACACTTGATAACATTCTCCAAGTCTCAAAGGCTAGGGGGGAGTGGACAGATGTGATAGTCCCCGTTGTTTATGTGATGTTTAGGAATGTGACACACCATCCTCCCGGCCAGAGAAAGGCAACATTGAGCAGAGCAGATAATACACATCAAGGCAAGCAGTAAATCACCCATGGTTACAAAGGAGGCATAGAAAGACAGAGATACTATAGAAAAGGACAGGCATACTATTGTCAGATTCTGACAGTTTTCCACCCCGGGATTTTCCCATCAAATATGTTTGGCAAGAGGAAACATAGGTAAATACATCTCCCCTCATATGCGGCCACCAAAATTGTCTTTGTAAGAGGTTCAAAGTTTTTAAATAACCAAAATGTCCTGACAGTTTAGATTCGTGTGCTGTGTGCATAATCTCCTTGCGCAGTGTTAAAGGAACCACTATTTTCTGTTTCTTCAACCAACAACCTTCCGGACTCTGTACGAGGGAGGACAAGGAATGGAACTCTCAGTGTTCACTCCTCAGAATATTCTCAGGTGAATTTCATAATCCATTCAGATACTTCTGGCGTCACCCCCTTTTTGGCTTGGCTTCTAGTCTACACCCCCCCCCCCCCCAGTTGTTCCGGCGTGAACATAGTCTCTATTACCTCGTCTTTTCAGGAGTCATGTTGGGGGAGGCAAGAGAGAGCATCAGCTAATGAATTGGAGCACCCTGGGAAGTGGTGAAGGGTGAAGTTGAATTTAGAGAAGAAATCAGCCCATCTGAGCTGTTTAGCATTAAGGGAGCGCTGAGTACACAAGGCTTCTAGGTTCTTATGATCAGTCCATATTTCAAACGGTTGGCATGCCCCCTCCAAATAGTGCTGCCAGGTAGTTAGAGCTAGGCAGATGGCTGCAGCTTCCTTATCCCACACTGCCCAATTGCGCTTGGTTTCCCCAAATTTTTTTGAAACGTAGGCTAAAGGGTGTAATTTTCCATCAGTCCCTTTTTGCAAGATCACCCCCCCCCCCCATGGCTGCATCAGACGCATCAACTTGCACTATAAACTTTTTCTTTTTGTCTGGGTGTGCTTTGTGCTGGCTAGGCGGGATATAAATCTAAATAAATAAATAAATAAAAATAGCTTCAGAAGTAAAAAGACATTTCAAAGTATCAAAAGCCTGTTGACACTCGGGAGTCCAGTTTAACCAAGTGCCTGGCTTCACAGCCTCCGGCCCCTACCCTTTCGTTTTAAGTAAGTCAGTGAGGGAAAGGCTGTATTGGGCAAAATTGCTGATAAAATTTCGATAAAAATTGGCGAATCCGAGGAAACTTTGTAACTGGTGTCTAGTGCAGGGGGTCTCCCACCCCACCACAGCCAAAACTTTTGCCGGGTCCACCTCCAAACCCCGTGGAGAAATGCAGTAGCCCAGAAAGTCTATTTCAGTCTTATGGAAATCGCACTTAGAGAGCTTAACAGTTTATTGTCTCTGAGTGTGAATAACACTTCTCTCACCAATTTAATATGTGATTCCATATCCAGGGAATAGAGCAAGATATCATCTAGTTATCACAGGACCCCCTTGAATAGGTGCTTGTGTAAAACTTCATTTATTAGGTTCATAAAAACACCTGGAGCCTCCTGAAGGCTGAAGGGCATAACCAGGTACTCGAATTGCCCCAAGGGGGTATTAAAGGCAGTCTTATATTCATCCCTGTCTCTGATGCACACTCGGAAGTACGCATCTCGGAGGACCAGTTTTGAAAAAAATTTCCCCTTACTGGCCTCATTGAGCAAGTCTTTTATTAACAGGAGGGGATACGCATTTGAAGTAGACACTGCATTCAGGCCTTGATAATCTGTACACAACTGCAGCCCCCCATCTTTTTTCTTTCAGAAACGTACTGGCGCAGCAAAGGGGGAAGTGGCTGGCTGAATGAAACCTCATTCAAGGTTTTTATCTATGTAGTTTCAAAGTTCCATTTTTTTCTGGGGGAACATGGAGTACAATTTACCCTTGGGTAATTTATGCCCGGGTAACAGTTCAATGGCAGTCAGTGTTTCAATGGGAGGGGGGGAGCTCATCATCTTTGAAAACCTCCACTAAATTCCTGTATGCAGTAGGTATGGATAAAAGTTCCTCACATGCCAAACAAGCGCTCTCGAAACCAGGCCGATTGACCCAATTGACTTTTCAAAGATGCTTTTTACAAGAGGGAGAAACCCAGGTAATCCATCCCTCACTCCAGGAGATGTAGGGATAATGCATCCCTAGCCATGGGCTTCCCAGCACTATGGGGAATTGCACATGGGGGGTGATTACAAAAGCCCGCTGTTCCCAATGTTCCCCCATGCCAATTATTAATGGTTTGGTCTCAAAAGTACAAGGTTCTTTCATCTCGGAGCCATCCATTTGGGTAAAGCGTAAAGGCTCTTTGAGAGTGTTCACCCCCAACCCCAATCCATCAACAACAATTGGGCTAATTAAGTCTCTGGCACACCCCGAATCAATAAGGGCTCGAACATGCATCTGCCTGCCTAGGTGAGTGTTCACCACAGTCATTAAGATATAAAGAAGGGGCCTGGGGGAGCTCACCATTTGAGGCGCTGTTTGTTGAGGGACCTGCCGCGTTGCGCCATTCAGAGCAGGTCCTGGTCATTTCCCTGTGGCTGAGCAGCAACCCCTTCTTCTGGCTTCTCCAGGAAGCAGGACTCCACAATTTGGAGCACCAGCGGCTTCGGGGTGGATGCTTTTTTCGGCTTTGGATGTGCCAGTGGGGAGGACAGGGCCCCTTCCTTGGGAGAGGCAGCTGGACACGCCAAGGCAAAATGGCCTGGTTCCCCACATCTGGTGCACAGCCCCTTTTTCATGTGGAATTCTCTGAGGTCCCTCACGGGTGGCTTGGTCTTTGGCTTAAAAGGGGTGGCCGGTGGGGCAGCTGTCAGGTTCCCTGTCATGGTTGCTTCTTTTTCCCAGTCCCTTTTCAGGTCCCGGCGGGAGAACGGCATCGGCTTCCCTCCCGTCAGCTTTCCCCCACCTCCTCCTCACCCCTCCTTCCTCGGAGTGAACTCATCTGTTTGCTAGACTTCAGTTATCTCTGTTACTGCACTTGTAACCTTGGGCAACTGGGCCTCCACTCTTCCAGGTGTCTTTTGCGTGGGAATGCATGTATATTACACACAGGGTCGGGGATGGGAATTTAGCTCAGCTTACGTGCCTTTTTCTCTGAGAAAGTAACGGTAGCGCATTTTGGCACTTGATATTTTTATTCTGATTGGTACCTGATTTTTTCCTCCTGTTTGAATACAGTATATCAGTTCCTCACATTCTGTATGTGGTATCACTAACAATGCAAGTGTTTCCTGAAAGACCATTAAGAAATAAAGACTTTGTTTTGCAATACAAGGCCTGGCTTATTGGATCTCATCAGAAGCCTCACAGCAGCGCTCTTAGGGGTACCAGACAGGTACTGCATGCAAATTAAGGTGAAACGAGCCTTTGCTTCTTCAGCAGCTCTGATCCAACCATTCAGAGTGGTAGGATTGACATTTCGGAGTATAGTCTCATACAGCTCTACATTTAAGCCCTTGCGATACTGCTCTACAAACACTTCTTCTGACCAACCCCTGATTTTAGCTTCTAAGCGTTTGAAAGCAGCAGTATACTGACAAACGGACATCTTCCCTTGCGAGAGATTGCGCACCTGATTCCAGGCCTTCTCCTTGCTCATCGGTCTTCATATTGGCGACGTAAGGCCCACATGAATTCCTCCCCACTATCCAACTCAGGTCCCAGGGGATTGTGGAGACTCACGTATCAGTCAGCAGCTTCCTCCTGCAGTCGGGAACCGATGTAGCCCACGTAGTCACCATAATCCTAAAACAGGTGGCCCCAATTCTGCATACAATGGCCAACTTTGATGATGAAGAACTGTAGCTTTGTGGGGTTCCCATCAAAGGTGGCCCCCATCAACTCATGTGGCACAGGCCTGTGATCTGCTGGCTGCACCGGACCAGGGATGGGTGGAGCGGGTGGTCCCTGGGGGGCAGGAGGCTGGATCAGTGGCTGTGCTGGTTGTGGTACCACTGCTGGTGGTGCTCTGGCTCCAGCCCCCACCAGCTGCCCCTGTACCACCTGTGCCACAACATTCAGTAGATTGGTTAGCAGTGCAGTCATCTCTCTTCGAAGGCATCTCTGGATCATGTCAAACCTACGATCCATCTGCATCAACCCCTTGGCCATTTGGAAGTCATCCATGGCTCTCCACTCCACGCTGCGGGCCCCAGACTACCTTGACCCGGCTTCCCACCAAGGAGACCAAGTCTTGGTGGGTTGCAACCCGAATTGAGCCCAGGACTGGGTTCCTCCACTTCATCTGGAATGAACAGTTACCCTGCTATTGGTCACAGGCTGTGCCGGTTCCTCCTCGATAGGAACTGGTGTCTCCTGTTCAGTAGTAGGGATTTCCGTGCCATCGTCAGCCATGGTGGGTACAATGGACTGGTCCCCAATTGGGGATTACTAACAGCCTGTGAGACTGTGCCAATAGATGTAGTCCACAATAGGTCTCCTTAAACAGAAAGTCCTTTATTTGCCGAAAAGATCTGGTTGGTCAAACACACTTCTTCTGTTAGTAATGCCCAAGCATAGTAATACAACTACAATTATACCTGATAGGAAATAAGCCCCCTTCAACATCCACCAATCAGTTGAATGAATGATTGGCGCCCAAATATACTGGCCCATTGTCCCCAAGGAAAGCGTGGCAAATTAGGTTCCCAAGCAAAGACCCTGTCAGGATTTGTGGGGCAGATGTTCCCAAGGGTAAAATCAAGCAAAGGAGCATTTTGCACCTGTGAATAAAATAACATGTAGCAGGAGGATTTCAGCTCAAGGCTGCGAGCTAACGAGAAGTGAAAGAGAGATAAGAGCGAGGAAAAGCTACTAAGCAGCAAGCATGCACAGAGGGAGCAAGACGTGCATTCCTGCGGTGGGAGTCACTCTACTGATGCTATCTCCCGTCCGGTACCTAGAAGAGCAGGCATGGAACTTAAAACAAAGGCAATGTTAAGTTACTGCAAGAAAGGCAATAGAAACCATTGGCAGTGGTAACTGACATGCTTGCCATATAATCATTGGCAGTGGTAACTGACATATAGCTGCTTTTTGGGCAGAATCAGTTACATGGGAAACCTGAGCTGTCCATGAACTAGACGGTTGCAACACTGCGCCTAAATATCTGAACATTTTAACTTGTTCAATTTCATGCCCATGATATTAAGTAATGAGTGAGGTTGCTTATCTGAGGAATAAACAGAAGCATAAGAAGATTTAGTGTTTGTGGGGGAGGAGTAAAAAATTATTGCACAGACATTCAACACTGTACTATGCACGTGGAAATGGTCACCAAGAGCCAATACACATGGAGCAGCCACTGAATTATGATAGTGTAGTAGAATATCCTCCAGCAGGTGGTTTCCGTAATGTGAAGAGAAGCTTTTGGAGTATTGAGTTGGTGGTGCAAGGGATGATGTGTCCTTGGATGGATCACAAAGCTGAAACAGCTGCTGCTCCTCAGTGGTAGATTTTGCAAAATGATCCCTTTTTAAAGTGCAAACTTCCAGGTCCCCTGCTTTTGATTAGAAAAAATTTCTCAATCCACACATGTCCATAACACAGAAGAAGATGCAAAGGGATTGAAAGCTAAAATTCCAAGACTAAATTTTAGGAATTCTGCTAGTTCAACAGGAATTCAGGGGGAATGGTTTGCAGCACAGAATAAGCTTCTCGAACAACAGAGAACAAAGATCTCCCCATCCTTTATTTCCAGCAGCTTTTCCATTGTGTCTCTAAAGCAGCAATCCCTGAAGTGGACTGAGAGGCATCATCCCTATTAAATACTGGCTTGAGGCAGCTCTTATCAAACAGTGATTTCTTTTATTCAGCTCAGAACACAACACACAAAACAACCCAGCAACAATCCCCATTTATATACAGTCAAGAGCAGTCAAATCCACTCCTCCTGACACAGTAAGAACCAGTCATAGTGAACACTACAGCATACCTTATTTGCATTTCCTGTTTCATTCTAGACTTCCCTGATTGGTCTGTTATTTGGGCAGCCAATCAGAGCAAGTGCTCAATCATACTAGCAAGCAATGATATCTAACACAAGGATCAGACATTAGCTGCTTCAATATAACTCAAGTGGTTAAGATGCTGAACTGCAGACCGGAAGGTCAGTAGTTCAGCAGTTCGGGACTCGAGTGCCGCATGATGGAGTGAGCTCCCGTCTCTGGTCCCAGCTCCTGCCAACCTAGCAGTTCGAAAGCAAGACATTGTAATTAGATAAACAGGTACTTCAGATAAATAGGTACCACTTCAGTGCGCCTCGGCATCCAGTCATGCCAGCCTCATGGCCACGGACACGTCTTTGGACAGCTCTGCAGCTTGGAAACAGAGATGAGCACCGCATCCCTAGAGTCATATTCGACTGGCTTTCAAGCAAGGGAAACCTTTACCTTTACCTATATGGTAAGAGCCAATAGCAGTGATGACCTCCAAAATATGCCCTTTTCTGATTGGCTCACAAGGAGACTCTCAGGATCCTTGCAGTCTATGAAGCTTGGCACAAAGCTCCATCACAGTAACAATACATAACAATCCCGACTTTTTGTGATTGGCCATGGCAGCTGTTTGTTGTTGTTGTTGTTGAGCTCTTTCTTAAAATCCCCAAACTGCTTAAATGATGAACGAGGTTGAGGAATCCTGCTCTAAAGGAACAAATTGGCCATTGGTCCTCCTCCTCTTTTGCCATTTGAGCCCTTCTGCAAAACAAACACACACCCCTGGGAATTTCTCTGGTGTTGTAATCATACACATGTTTAAAATTCTCTTCTACTCACACACACTGCTTTGCATTATGATTTAGTCTTGCTTTGTCTCTTACAAGGGACAAACAGTTGTAATGTAATGGAAGAGCAGAGCTATCTTCCACTACAGATAATTACTTTGAAGATAATTAGATCTGAAAAAAGGGCAATTGAAACTCTGTGACTGATTTCTTGCCCTTTTTTTTAAAGTGCATCTTGCAAGCACTATCCCACCCCCCATGTCTGAATGATAACAGTTGATTCAGGAGCAAGACAATTGCCACCCTTCATCAGACTAGAAATTCCTCTTGGCCAGAGGTTGTCAATAACATAACTCTGCAGTGTTTGTCTTAAATGGGCAAGGAACTGTCTATTTACAGACAGATGAAACTGCCTTATACTAGGACTATTGTTCCCTCCAGCCCAGTGCTGTCTACTTTACAGTGATGCTCCAAGCTCTCAGGCAGAGCCTTTCCCAGCTTCCGGTGACTCACACAGCAGTTTTGCTGGAGGATTCCCAGCTTCTGTTGCTAAATGGAAAATGGGATCTAGACACTCTTACCAGCAACTGCAGGAGGTGCTATTGGAAGTTATTGTTGCTGGCAATGTAGAAAAATGCCCCTTTCCATTTCTTTTTTGTTTTCTGAATCATTGCAAGTCTTTTCATTCTACCCTGTCGTGGGTAACATTTTTAAAAGACTCTGACCTAACCCACACTCAGGGCAATTAATCCTGCCTCTTTTCTTGGCTAACGGCTACTCTTGGCAGCTGCTTTCGTCATTAGGGTCTGCCACAGTGACAAAGTTTCCCCCTCTTCTGTCTCCTTCAAGCAATCCCATCCCATCAGGAATATCATATTAGATGTGATGATGTCAAGATACTATGTAGCCAATCAGATTTAGTTGTCTGCTAATACTGTTAAGGGGACTGAGTGGCTCAAGTGGTTAAGAGGCAGCAGTTCGAGACCCGAGTGCCGCATGACGGAGTGAGCTCCCATCTCTGGTCCCAGCTCCTGCCAACCCAGCAGTTTGAAAGCAAGAAATTGCAAGTAGAGAAATAGGTACCACTTCGGTGGGAAGGTAACAGCATTCCGTGCAGCTCGGCGTCTAGTCATGCCGGCCACATGACCATGGAAATGTCTTTGGACAGCGCTGGCTCTTCAGCTTGGAAACGGAGATGAGCACCACATCCCTAGAGTTGTATTTGACTGGCTTTGGAGCAAGGGAAACCTTTACCTAATGCTGTTAACGGCAACAGTAGTTCATTTTGTGTGAGGATAATGAGAAGAACCAGGAGTGACTTTTACATCTGTTGTGCCCACTGGTATTGTGATTAGAGTGCTGGGATGTGATCTTGGACATCCTGGTTCAAACCTTCACTCCACTATGCTGCTTCACTGGGTGACCTTGGGCAGTTGTTCTCTCTCAGTCTAACCTATCTCACAAAGTTGTTGAAAGGATAAAATGGGGCATGGAGAATCATTTATGCCAATCTGAGCACCTTGGAGAGAGGATGGAATAAAAAAATTACAGGAGAGAATGTGCTGAGGGTTGCCATTCTCCAGTTTGGTGCAGTGGTTAAGTGAGCAGACTCTAATCTTGGAGAACTGGGTTTGATTCCCCACTCCTCCACTTGCAGCTGCTGGATGACCTTGGGCAAGCCATAGTTCTGGCACAACTGTTCTTGAAAAAGAGCAGTTTCTGTCAGAGCTCTCTCAGCCCCACCTACCTCACAGGGTGTCTGTTGTGGGGAGGGGAAGGGAAAGAAGTTTGTAAGTCACTTTGAGACTCCTTTGGGTAGTGAAGGGTGGGGTATAAATCCAATCGCTTCTTCTTCTTCTCTTCAAAAATGGCCTGGAGCTCTCCTGGAATTACTGTGGATTTCCGGACTACAGAGATCAGGGAGAAAATGGCTGCTTTGGAAGGTGGTCTGTGTGGCACTATAACCCACTGAGATATCTCCTGTTCACTGAGATATCTCCACAGGCTCCATTTCCAAATCTCCAGGAATTTCCCAACACAGAGTTGGCAACCTTGCTCATTACCCACCTACTCTAGATTAGTTCTGCAAGTGTGGAGATAGTACATAAGCCCCTCCCCCCAAGGCCCAGGGGTGCACATAGAGTACACACAAGTTGTTCGTGCTTCCATGAAACCTACAAAACAGTTCAAGAGTCTTGGTATCAATGGTGTTCAACTGTCCACATGTCAGTGGCCATTGGATTATGTGTGTTCCTTAGAATGTGTCCATTAAGTACTGAATAAAAAGTAACACTGCAACTTGCAAAAATTTGTAAATGTCTGGCATTCCTTTTGGTTCTGTCAATGTGATGGAACAGCAAAGATCATGGAAGGGGAAAAAGGAACTAATTAGGACTCTAATAACACATTTTTAGAAATTCACCCAGCAATAGTTTTACAATGCTTGTGTTTTTTTGTCAATAGCAACTTGAACTACTGAGTGTGCTGAAGCATAATTAACATTTGCACCCAATGAGTCTCCCTGTCTTGTTCCCCTCATCTCCATGCTTCTTTTCCAAATTCCAACTCATCAGAGAAAAATAATGGTGGTACTCTCTAATTTAGCCTGCACACATGGGTAATTTTTAATAGAGCTTCGGCTTACTCTAGTTGAATTAATGGTCCCTGAATTTATGTGGGTCCAATTAATGATGCTTTGACATATAATGTCTATTAAATCTCTGCAAGTGAAGCTTGAGGGAGAGGAGAATGAAAGGGATTTAGCCTTATAAACAGAAAGAATGCTGAAATATAAAGCAGAAAAGAGTTAAGAGTAGGAGGAAAATTTCCCATGCTGTGAGTCTAGTTTAGAGCTCACCACACTAAGGGTGCTTTTGACTAGTGATGTTCCTGAAATCTGAAAATAGGCTCTAAACCAAACAGGATTCCTTTTTTTTTTTTTTTTGGTATATGAGCAAGTTCATTTTCTGATGTCATGAAGGAATTTACATGTTTACTTGTTCATGCTAATTTCCTAGTTAGTTTTGCTAAGGGCCAATAGAGAAGTCGGCATGTATCTTGTTCCAGAGTCTAGGTGACAATATGCATAATGGTTGGTATTGGAATTACCTATTGGCTAATCAATAGATAAGAGGATGTCCCAGGGGTGGAGGCTTAAGAAAGTTTTACTGCCTTTGTTCTAACTCTCCACTGGGCCATAGAAAGAAGGTTTAGCCTTTTACCTAGACAAGATGGGTAGATTAGAGAGAGCTAGACAGGATGTTTATTGTTTTGAACTCCCAGTTCCTTTTCCCCATAAGTATAAAGCTAAAGGGCAGCAGTGGCTCAGGGGTTAAGATGCTGAGCTGCAGATTGGAAGATCAGTAGTTCAAGTCCCTAGTGCTGCGTGACAAAATGAGCTCCCATCTCTGGCCCCAGATCCAGCCAACCTAGCAGTTCGAAAGCAAGGAATTGCAAGTAGAAAAATAGGTACCACTTTGGTGGGAAGGTAACAGCATTCCGTGCACCTCAGTGTTTAGTCATGCCAGCCGCATGACCACGTAAAAGTCTTCAGACAGTGCTGGCTCTTCAGCTTAGAAACGGAGATGAGCACCACCCCTAGAGTCAGATTCAACTGGCTTTCAAGCAAGGCAAACCTGTTAGCCAAATTGCTTTAATTTAAGCTTAGCAATTGGCAAAATACCGGGTTCTTGCCAGGTATACCAAGGTCCCTTCCAGGAGTTCCCAGAAAATAGGCAATGAGGCTGAGTGGTTTCCTGAATGATGTTTACTATAAAATGTTGTTCAAGCATACAAAAATGGAATCACACACACATACACACAAGATCTAGGAAACTTAGATAGAAAATAGCACTGTTGCATTAGCAGGAGTTTTGTTGAGGGGTAATACGTTACCTGTCCTGGAGATAGGTGGTCCAATTCCAAAAGAAGATTGAGGGGAGGTAAAAAGGAAAAATGGGGAGCGCGATCTAAACCTGCAGATACACGCTTCGTCCTGGCTGTGCAAACCAGGGATTAAAGATGGAGGCAAGGTAATGGGATAGAAAGCTGGACGTGAGAGGATGGTAAAGAAGATAGGGGTCGAGGCGGCTAGCAATGAATTTCTGTTGTGCAAGATCTTTTATCAGGTAGCATTGGGGCGGGCTGCGCTGACCACATCCCCTTGACACACCTACTAGTTGGTCCGTCCCCACTAACCCTACCATTGGTCAGTGTAATAAGGAGGAGGAGATAGGAAGGAGTGGTCAATATTGCAAATCTGGGTGCTAAGCAGGAACTGACACCTGGGCAAGCTGTTAGGATTCATGGCACCAATCCTTTGTCTCGTGATGGCTCTGGCCAGGTCACTCGATGGTCAACGATTAGTTGCTTGATTAGTCACTTGATTAGTCACTTAAAAAAATCTCTTGCAGGAACTTTGGGGGAAGGTGTGAATTGACCAGCGTAAAGGAGACAGAAGGACTCTTTGAAATGGAGTCCTGGTCTCCATGTTAGTGTGAACTATGGAAGAAGTTTCCTGCTGTGGGCTGGAGCCTCTCACTGCAATAGAGAGTGCATTTTGCCCTTTGCAGAATAACAACCCAAAGTTCAAACTTATGATTTTAGCAGTTCATAAGAGCATATAATATGCCTTGCTGGCTTACAAACCTTTACCTTTTACCTATAAAGCTAATACACACATGTGCTGTGTTTTTCTTTTGCTCTGCTACATTAAATACCCCAACACTTTCCGTAAGCAAAAGAACAATCTTTATTTTCCCCTGCCTTTGAAGTGTAGGAGTACTTGCAGAAAAGCATCTGGAGGGCATCGCCTTTACATCTGTAGGGAGCACTCATTAGGAAGCAGCTCCCACCATAGTAGAGATATGCTTGGCTTGGACCTTCATAGGCTTTCATGAAACTCCTATGGCAGTCATTTTGCAGGGTATTATGTATTGAGATCGAGGCAGCGTTGCAAACAAGTGATTTCCTTACTCAGCTCAGAACACAACCAACCAATGCAGAGAACAATGCAACTACATACATTTTGGATCAGCGAGGCCACACCCCCTAGCCCAGTAATGACCAATTACAATTGAGAGCTTAGGACCAATCCAACTGCAGGGTTTAGAATACTATAGAGTCTATGGAGCTTGTGCCTGAAGCTCCAGTTTAGGTTACATAGCATAACACATAAGCAAATACATAACACCCTTCCCCCCAAGTTAGCATTCCATAGTCTTGCAAAGGATGGGGCAAGTTTGCACTCTGTGAAAACATTGTGGTTCCCCTGCTGTCACAACTGGATCTGTGCTGGAAACGAGGCAGCTGACAGTTCATAGCATGTTGGACAATGGTATCAGTTCTGAGAGTCCCTGCATTCCGTGCCGGGCATCTGGGGCACCACTGCTTCCAACCCGATAGATGCCTGTGGAGCGTTGCAATCAGGAAACAACCCAGTAGATGACTGGGGAGTGTTGCAAGTTGTCTCCAACCCAATAGTTGACTGGGTGTCAGAATCTGCTGATTCAGACAATGTATCTTGCTGCTTACAGCCATGTTTTACTTTGTGTTTGCTGCTTTGCTTTTCATAGTACTGTATGTATGCTAGCTGCCCTCATGAACACTTGTCATGTACCCCTCATTCTGGCCAGTATGTATTAGCATGTATGTAGAATGTGTAACCCCAGGTTTATGACCCTGACCGGCCTGGTTTGTGTAACTGTCAAAGCGGGAGGATGTCAACTTCAAAGTATGGGAACAATGGGCCTCTCACACTCCTACCTCCGCATTCCATTCATCTCGGCTGAGACTCCAAGGGAGGACAAGTCTCATCTCTTATCAATGTGCGAAAGCCTCGAGGCCATGGATTGTTATGTGAACTGGTAACATCTGAAGGGTCTGGTTTGGAAGGGGAAATTTACAACTTGACACCTCACTTTCTTTCCTGTGGGAAGCAAACAGCCAGAGCCCCTTTTTGCCCGCCGTTTTTCCCTTGTAGTGATTGGCTACCTATGGGTAATTCAAACTGCTTAGAAAGGTATAATAGACCCGCTTTTGCCATCTGTGTTATCTCTGACAATAATCCGAGAAGCTGTACCAATGTAGAGATTGGAAATAAAGAACTGTGTTTCATCAACAAAGATCTGATCCTTGACTACTTTGAGCAGAAGTCTCACAGATTGTCAGAGATCTGTGACTGGGACTTGGCCGTTCCTGACCATGTCGAACGACGGTACTCTTCCCATCCCTACTACTCCGGAAGACACACCGACCACCCCTGGGGACCAGGGAGCCGGTGGTGGAGGCGGCGGAGGGGAGCCCGAAGTGCCAGTGACTACGATTCAAGGGGCTCACTACATCCCGCGCCCACCTCCTCTGCAGAGCGGGACCCCGAGGTACTCATGGAGCAATTTCGGTCATGGGACCGTGGACTCCTGGGTGCACGATCGGAAAGGGGCCCGAGTCTCGGTCCAGGGAGACCACCTCGACCGCGGGAAGCCGAGTTTCCTGGGAGACGAACGCGAAACGACCTACGCAGGAGATTCGCGTCTCCAGTCCCTGGACGGAGAGAGAATGGGACCCTACGGGCCCAATCCCTACCGAGAAGACCAGACTCAAGCCCTCAACCGGATGATGGGGGATTTACGGTTCCAGCTTACCACCGAGTTGCGAGAGCTGGCCCTCGATCTCCAATATCTGTTCCGGGACGCCCTCACGGCTATGCAAGCGGTTCAGCCGGCGCCAGCCGTGGTCGGAGTCCAGCAGCCGGTGGTGCCTCCCGGGGGAGTCCCCGCCCCGGTGCAGCCGCCCGCGCAGCAGCCAGTGGCGCCACAGGTCCCCCCTGCCGTTCCTCGCCCAGTGCCCACACCTCCACCTGCGCCGGGTCCCGTGCCGGCAGGGCCAGTGGTTCGCCCGGCCCCCGCCGACCCGTTGACGGCTACTTTTGATGGGGACCCCGAGAAGCTGCGCTTCTTCCTGCTGGAGATCGAGCGGTTCCTCGACACCTGGGGACATCTCTACCCCACCGAGAGGGACCAGATTGGCTACATCGGGTCCAAGCTGAAGGACACCACCAGCGATTGGTATGTGAGTCTGCACAATGCCCCCGGGCCTGAACTGCGTTCGCTGAACAACTTTATGTGGGCCCTCCGACACCACTATGAGGACCCCTTGGGAGAAGAAAAAGCCCGGAACCAACTACAGAGGCTGACCCAAGGGCGGTCCTCGGTGAGGGACTACACTGACAAGTTCCGGCGCATCTCAGCCAAGATTCGCGGCTGGACGCAGGACCTGCTCATGGAGAAGTATCGAGAGGGATTGAGCTACGAGGTGTACGAGGCGATCCTGCGAGCGGGAAGGCCAGGGTCGTTGGGCGCTTGGATGAGGGCAGCCATGGACGTGGAAGAGCGCTTCACCCTCATCAAGATGGGAGCTTCATCGACGGCCCCAAGCAAGGCAACGCAGAAGGCAAAGACCAAGCCCAACATGCAAGAGATCCGAGATGCTCGTTTCAAACAGGGGCTCTGCATGAGATGCGGGGAAAGTGGCCACTTCGCCTCAGCGTGCCCGAAGGGAGGGGGAAACATCCCGAAGACCTCCACCCCGGTGGCCGGGAGCACCCCCAGTCGAGGAAAGACCTTGTTCAAACCCCGGGCTCTGCAGCTGGAAGGGGCAGCGAGCGAGCAAGGAGAGCTGGAGCTGATGGAAGCGCAGATGTCGGGAAACTCCAACGGCCTGCAGTGAGCGGCGCAGAACTGCAGGTCCCCCGCCATGACGCGCCATCTCCGGTGAGCATCCCTGGCCCCTTGTTGTATATGGTAGTGACTGTAATGACCCCCGGGACTGGGACACACGTCCGAGTCCACGCCCTAATTGACTCTGGGTGTGCTAGAGACTTGATTAGCCCACTAGTGGTGGAGGGGCTGGGACCCAAAGTCACCCCGTTGGGGGAGCCACTCAAATTCACGCAAATGGACGGTTCAGAGATGAAGGAGGCGTGTGTGGCAGAGACTGAGGGACTTATTGTGGGCACAGGGGAGCATTGGGAGAAGAGAGCCTTCGTCATCACCCCAAACACCCAATTCCCCATGGTGCTGGGGAGCCCCTGGCTAAGCTCCCACGATCCCTATATTAAATGGAGTGAAGGGAAAATCTCCTGGGTAGACGACAAGTGCCAGGACCATAAGTGGGATGCTGGGTGGGGACCAGAACCTCCGATGCCGCTCCGGCTGGCGGCCCTCACCCTAGTGCCCTCGACTGTCCCCCGGGAATATCGTGACCTACTGGAAGTGTTCAGTGAAACCGAGGCGGACGAATTACCCCCCCACCGACTGTCGGATTGTGCCATAGAGCTGATTCCGGGCAAGAAACTTCCCAAAGGAAAGCTCTACTCGATGAGCCCCCCGGAGCGGGAGGAGCTAAGGAAGTTCCTAGACAAGAACTTGGAGCGCGGGTTCATCCGCCCTGCTAAATCCCCCTTCGCGGCCCCCGTTCTGTTCCGGAAAAAGAAAGATGGGGGGTTGCGGTTGTGCACGGACTACAGAGGATTAAATGCGGTGTCTGCTTCCAACGCTTACCCCCTCCCCCTTATTAAAGACTTGTTGATGGAGGCGGCAAAAGGAAAAGTGTTCACTAAACTAGATCTCAGAGACGCTTATTTCCGGGTGCACATAAGGGAGGGGGATGAGTTCAAGACTGCCTTTAACACACCGTTGGGACAGTTCGAATACCTGGTGATGCCGTTCGGTTTGAGTGGCGCGCCAGGGGTCTTTATGAGCTTGATAAACGAAGTGTTGCACAAGCATTTATTTAAGGGGGTGTTATGTTACTTAGATGATATCTTGATCTACTCCACTGATAAGAAAGAACACGTGAAATTGGTCCGGGAAGTCCTCTCCACCTTGTTAAAAAATCAGTTGTATGCGAAGCTGTCTAAATGCGAGTTCCATCGAGATTCCGTAGACTTTTTGGGGTACTGCATTTCACAGAAGGGGCTAGAGATGGATCCAGCCAAGGTAGAGGCGGTGGTTCAATGGGAAGCCCCCAAAATGAGGAAACAACTCCAGAGCCTATTAGGATTTTGCAACTTCTACCGCACCTTCATAAAAGACTTTGCCACTGTCACCCTCCCGTTGACTGAGTTACTAAAAACCAAAGGGAGGGGCCCGGAAGCGGGGAAGCCCGGGGAGAGAATTGCCTGGAATGGGGAATGCCAGAAGGCGTTCGAGACTCTTAAGACTCTCTTTACCTCCGAACCCATTCTAGCCCACCCGGACGAAACTAAGGAATTTGTAATCCATGTAGATGTGTCTGATGTGGCTATGGGGGAGGGGCATTTTGCAACAAGGTTCAGACGGGAAGTTGCACCCCCTCGCTTACATCTCGAAAAAATTTAATGAAATGGAAAGGAACTGGTCAGTCTGGGATAAAGAAGCCGCAGCTATCCGGCTAGCCCTCACTACGTGGCGGCATTGGCTGGAGGGAGCGCAAACCCCTTTTGAAATATGGACAGACCACAAAAATCTAGAAGCGCTGCACACCCAGAGGTCCCTGAATGCGAAGCAACTCCGTTGGGCGGATTTTTTCTCAAAATTTAATTTTGTGCTCAAACACCTCCCTGGGAAAGCCAATTCGTTAGCCGACGTGCTCTCCCGTTTGCCCCAGCATGAGAGTTTAAAGGAGGAGGTGTTTGATTCTATGTTCTCCCCCCAGCAACTGGGAGGAGCAGTGATCACCCGGAGTCAAAGTAAACGAACAACAGTGGAGTCGGAGGCGTGTGATTGGGGGGGGGACTATTCGCCCGAAGAAATTGAGGAGTTGGAGGCACTGGCAGACTGCTCTTCCAGGGAAAATAAGTGCTGGTATCACGGAGACAAATTGGTGGTGCCCCGAAGTAAGAGGAAGGACATATTACTAGCATGCCACTCCTCTAAATTGGCAGGTCACTTTGGATTTCTAAAAACACTCAATTTAGTTCAGAGACAATTCTGGTGGCCACGCATGCACAGGGATGTTTCAGACTTTGTCTCTGCCTGCCAGACCTGCTTGATGTGCAAAAGGAGGGGGGGGGAGTCCCGGGACTCCTGCACCCTCTACCCACTCCCTCTTGCCCTTGGGAGGCAATAGCTATGGACTTCATTACAAACCTGCCACCCTCAAAGGGAAAGACTGTAATTTGGGTGGTGGTAGACATGTTTTCTAAGCAAGCCCATTTCACTCCTTTCAAGCAGCTGCCTACAGCTAAAGGAATGGCCAAGGCTTTTTTCAACCACGTGATCAAATTACACGCTTTTCCCAAATGTGTGGTATCCGACAGGGGCAGTCAGTTCGTTGCCAACTTCTGGCGGGAGCTCCTGAAGTTTATGGACATAGAGCCTGCTCTAAGCTCTGGTTACCATCCAGAGACCGATGGGCAGTCCGAACAAACTAATCAAATTCTGGAACAATTTTTGAGGTGTTATACTAACTACCACCAGGACAATTGGGTGGAGTTGCTGCCATTCGCCGAATATAGCTACAACAATGCAGTGCATTCTTCTACGGGCGTTTCCCCATTTATGGCGGTGGGAGGCTTTGAGGGAAAACCTTTGCCCACATTGGAAAACGCCTCAGATGCTTCCCCCACAGACTTTAAATGATGGTGGGCGACCCTGCAAGAGTCGTGGCCTCTAATAGCCAAAACACTGGATCAAGCCAAAGAGGATTATAAAAAGTATGCAGATCGTGGTCGGGCTGAGGGCTGGGATTTTCATCCTGGAGACTCTGTTTACCTTTCTACCAAGAACATACATGGCCTGCAACCCAGCAGGAAATTGGGGTGGAAATTTGTGGGCCCTTACAAGGTGTTGCGCAAAATCTCTGATGTGTCTTTTGAATTAGAATTGCCCAAATCACTGAGTTCTGTGCATCCTGTTTTTCATTTCAGCTTACTGAAGAAGAATCCTGGGCCGAATACATGGCATCCAGTTCCTCCGACACCTCCTCCACTGATGAAGGGGGAGGCACCCCATTTTGAAATTTCTGAGATTCTTGATTCTAAGCTGCGTAGGGGCCACTTATATTATTTAGTTAGATGGCTTGATTTTGGCCCAGAACAAAACGAGTGGGTTCGCTCTGAAAATGTGCATGCTCCTAAACTAGTTAAAGCTTTCCATAAAAGGTTTCCAGACAAGCCCGGATAGATTTATTTTTGGGGTGCCAGAGTGTCAGAATCTGCTGATTCAGACAATGTATCTTGCTGCTTACAGCCATGTTTTACTTTGTGTTTGCTGCTTTGCTTTTCATAGTACTGTATGTATGCTAGCTGCCCTCATGAACACCTGTCATGTACCCCTCATTCTGGCCAGTATGTATTAGCATGTATGTAGAATGTGTAACCCCAGGTTTATGACCCTGACCGGCCTGGTTTGTGTAACTGCCAAAGCGGGAGGATGTCATCTTCAAAGTATGGGAACAATGGGCCTCTCACACTCCTACCTCCACATTCCATTCATCTCGGCTGAGACTCCAAGGGAGGACAAGTCTCATCTCTTATCAATGTGCGAAAGCCTCGAGGCCATGGATTGTTATGTGAACTGGTAACATCTGAAGGGTCTGGTTTGGAAGGGGAAATTTACAACTTGACACCTCACTTTCTTTCCTGTGGCAAGCAAACGGCCAGAGCCCCTTTTTGCCCGCCGTTTTTCCCTTGTAGTGATTGGCTACCTATGGGTAATTCAAACTGCTTAGAAAGGTATAATAGACCCGCTTTTGCCATCTGTGTTATCTCTGACAATAATCCGAGAAGCTGTACCAATGTAGAGATTGGAAATAAAGAACTGTGTTTCATCAACAAAGATCTGATCCTTGACTACTTTGAGCAGAAGTCTCACACTGGGGGGGGTGTTGCAATTCATAGGTGGTCACTCCTGTCAGGGTTGGCAGCATACCAGGCCTCCAGCACCCGGCAGCGATGTTAGGGTACCAACAGTTTGTGTTGACTCAACTTGAAAATCTGGAACTCATGGGTCTGCCAGGTGGATGACCCGGGGAGTTGTGGGCTCCTGTGATGCAACATCGTAGGCATGAATTGGTGGCAGCAGACATTCCTCAATGACCTGGCTTCTGCAAGTAGGGAATTGGTTCCCGGAGCTTCAAACATTTACCTACATTGGCATGACTGATGGCTTTTCCAAACCCATTGTACTGTTTGTAGCAGTATGCTGGCCTAAAGACCTACCAATGAGGGGCCTAATATGCTGGACCCCTGTAAGGCAGATGCCTAGAGCATCAAACCAATCATGTCCCAGGAGGCTGGCACCAGGGCTATTTTGGGGCAGGAACGCACAGGAATGGAGTTCCAGCTGGCTCCTGAGTTGGCCATGCCTACAACCAAAACCTCTGGCATGCATGGCTACAGAACACGCGAATGTTAAAATGCCATCTTTCCATCTGGGGAGCCCCTGGGAATTTCCTTGTCAATTTCACTCCTGACCAGTCAGCTGAGAGTGAAATTGACAAGAAAAAGCCTCTGTCTGCCTTCCCTTCTCTAGCTGACATGCTGCAGCTGGAAAAGGGCAGGCAGGAAACCCAGGCACATTGAAAATGCCTTTATTTCCCAAGAGAAAGGCATTTAACCATGTCCCCCCTGCACTTCCCTGAGTCTCTCTGCAATAATGGAAAGGCTCAGGGAAGAAAGGGGCATGTGTGCATGCCTGCCTTCCTTTCCCCAGCCTGTCCGCCACGGAGAAGCTCAGGGGGGGACAGAGGCAAGCTTCCATGCCTGCCCTGTGCTTTCCCAGCCCTCCACCTAATATGCTAATGAGCTGCACTGTCAGGGTGTGACCTATTATGCTAATGAGTTTCTGCAGTTGGGTGTGGCCTATTATACTAATGAGTTCCTGATGGGCTTTTTCTACCAAAAAAGCCCTGGCTGGCACAATGTCCTTTGACCACTACAATGCCTAAGTGGCTATAAAACTTCTTATATCAGACCATGAATTTGCCGATTCCCGCAATGGGAATGTGTTGTCTCTGGAAATCAACAAGGTGTAATTTGCCAGGCTCGAGCCATCAGTTATTCCATCTGGGGAATAGCCAACATAGGGTCTACATTGAGATTATGGTGAATGTCAATCCTGAATCAACCTCCATCTCGCAGGGAGCGTTGTTGAGGACTATGGTCACTTTGATTTTGTTTTTTTGTTTGGAGATTAGGGCTGCCCACCAATGAGTGGTAGATGCCGTTGTTCGTTGAGTGGCGTCTGCATTTGTAGTAGTGTCTCTTGACGATGATCGAAATTTACTACACAATAATCTAGGTGACATCTCGGGTGACGTCTTGTTAGACAAACGGCAGACCTGGGCAAGGTGTCCAATCTTCCCGCAATCCTGACACTGGCTGTCATGGAACCAACACCTACAGCACTCATGGTCACCACCGCAACTGGTGCATTGCGGGCTGTGAGTGGGTTGTAAACTGGCATGCTTGTGCCTCTTGGTCTGTGTTCGGTAGACTGAGTCGTCCTCACTGTCAGACTCTTCTAGGATCCCCTGATGCACCAGCTGCAACTTTCGGGACGTTGGTGGCGTTCTGGACTCTTGCACATCTTTGGTTGACTTGTCAGTGGTTTCTGCTGCTATTGCTTCTTTATACACGGTTTGCAATGTAAGTTCTCTTGTGGTGAACAGCTGTCATTGTAACTTTTCGTCCCACAGGCCGCACACTAGTCTGTCGCAGAGTCTGTCGTTTAAGTCTGTGAAGTTGCACTGTCACGCTGCTTTCCGAAGTGCTGTCACATACTCAGCAACGGATTTGCTGGCTTGGTCCCGTTTGTGAAATGCGTGCCAACATGCGATTTCAGAAGGCTTAGGGGCAAAGTGGTCACATAGTTTGGCCTTGATGGCGACAAATGCAGTGTCCTTGAGTTCAGCAGATGCAACTAATGTTTTAGCCATATCAAAGATGTTCTTGCAGCAGATGCTGAGAAAAGTGGCTTTCTTGATGTTTACATCCATAATCTGTTGAGCTGCAATGTAGAATTCAAACTGGGTGATGTAGGTGTCCTAGTCCACTGTAGTCGAATCAAATGGTTCGAAGTGGCCCTTGGAGTCCATTGTAATTCCGCACTGGAGCAGTTCATGACTGTGTTCCTCTTGCTGTTCCGGTGGACCAAAGTGACAATTCCTTGCCCACTGCAGTGATCAGCTCTCGAGGGGCCAAGGTGACAGTTCCTTGCCCGCAACAGTGATCAGCCATGGTTCTGTGGGGCTGCCTACCCACAGAATCCCATCCTCGTCACCAGTATTATGTACTGAGATCAAGGCAGTGTTGCAAACAAGTGATTTCTTTATTCAGCTCAGAACACAAGGCCACACACACCCTAGCCCAGTAATGACCAATTACAATTGAGAGCTTAGGACCAATGGGATTTGTTCCTGCCAAAGTTCAAGGTCTATCCAGATTGGTCTGTTATGCGACAACAACCAATCTGACTGCAGGGTTTAGAATACTATAGAGTCTATGGAGCTTGTCCCTGAAGCTCGGGTTTAGGTTACATAGCATAACACATAAGCAAATACATAACACCCTGGCATTCTCTAGTGTTTATCACAGTTCCAAAAGAGCCTATTGGGAACTCTTGCATTAAACTAATGGCCAGCCTGGGCTAAATATTGTTGTAGTGTTGTTGTAATTGATACATGGGCCCTCAACAACCAGTGTAATTCTGCTTTGGATTGCAGAGTGTGTGTATGTGTGTGTGTGTTTGTGTGTTGGTTTATGGTTCAGAGCAAATTAGTAACAAGTTTTCTCTCTGATCTTGAACAGCAAGTGTTATGACAGATTGCAAATGGAAGCTGCTGAGGTTAATTGAAAAACATTTCCTTCTTTTATTGTCTGGCAAAATGGATTATGACCTGTTAGTACCATGGAACCATTGCTAAGGCTTGGCCAGAGCTTAATTTGAATATAATGGTGCAACTTGGTTTTATTAAGCTTGCTAACTTTTCAAAGTACTGTTGGTGCAAATATTAGAGTGATCTTATATTGTGCATGCCTCTATGTAGATTGCAAGATGTTTCCTATTACTTTGCAAGGATCATGGAAAAGAACATGAAAAGTTCTACTGTAGTTTAATTTTTTAAGCAAGCTTTTATTTCATAGATACTATTCCCTGTGCAGATTAGCTGATAGCTTCATTTCTAGTCAGAGATGCCAAATACCAGGTGGGGCCTGGAGATCTCCTGAAATTAAAACTGACTTCCATACATCATTGATCAGTTCCACTGGAGGAAATGGCTGCTTTGGAGGGTGGACTCTATTGCATTGTATCCCACTGAAGTCCTTCCCCTCCCTAAACTCTACCCCCAAAATCACGAGTTGATAACCCTGTTTCTAGTGTTCTTCATAGTCCATGTTGTGTTTCTAGGGCTGAACAAAACTTGGTAGCATGGGTTATTTTTCATTAGTCAGAAATAGTTTTCATTAAAAAAAAAAAGATTGATAACTCCTGCTTTGCATCTCCCCCTTCTGAAATAACAAATCAATCATGTTGAAAAAGGCTTTTTTCCAAACATTTTTTTCATCCATCTTGGATATAATAGAGCTTTATAGGCCAATTAGAATAAACCACCTTTACAAGTGGTGTCTATTTTATTTATGACTAGGAATAAGGCCCATTGTGGAAATAAATACAATGGGCTCTAGAAAGAGGCTCTGGGAGAGTGCTGAGGCTGTGGGCACTCAGCGTCAATTTGCTGTGGCGACCTCAGCAGGGTATAATGACACAGAGTCTACCAGTTTCTCCAGGGGATGATCTCTGCCATCTGAAGAGCAGTTGTAGTTCAGTGTGATCTCCATCCCTCCCCTGGAGATTGGCAACAATGGTTCCCCATGAGGGAACAGGGTGGAGTCTATGGCAATGAACCTGTCTGAGGTCCCACCCCTGCTGAAACCTCACCGTCTCTTGGGCCCACCCCTCAAATCTCCAGGAATTTCCCAACCTGGTGTTGGCAACCCTATCTCCCTCCCAGCCAACCATCAATGTATTGTTATCTGCCCCCTGGCTTCAGCTTTCCATCTCCTCCCTCCTAGACAGCAGTTGTAATTCTGAGTGATCTCCAGCCCCCCCCCTGGATATTGGCAACAATGGTTCCCCATGAGGTACTGGTTGGCTTGGAGGGTAGAGTCTATGGCATTGTATGTGTCTGAGGTCCCACCCCTCCTCCAACCTCACCATCTCCAGGCTCCATCCCTCAAATCTCCAGGAATTTTCCACCTGGAGTTGGCAGCACTATCTCCTTCCCAGCCAATCATCAACTTCACTCTTCAACTTTCCATCTCCCCCCTGGAGAGCACTTGTAATTCTGAGTGATTTCCAGCCCTTGCCTGGAAATTGGCAACCATAGTTCCTCTGGAGGAGAAGTAGTCTTTCTCTGCAATGTGGACCAAAGCAGCTTATATCATTCTCCTCTCCCCCTTTTGACTTGCACAACAACCCTGTGAGGTAGGTTAGGCTTAAAGTCTGTGACTGGCCCCAAATCACCCATTCAGTAAGAACCTGGGTATAGCAGATCCTGCTCTGAAGCGCTGACTGCTACGCCTAGGGTAGCCAACCTCCAGGTGGAGCCTGAAGATCACCAGGTATCACAACTGAACTCCAGACAACAGATCTCCCCTTCCCCAAAGCCATTTTCTCCAGGGGAACTGATCTCTGTCATCTGGAGATCAATTGTAACAGTGGGAGATCTCCAGGTCCCACCTGGAAATTGGCAGCCCTTGGGGGAAGTCAGCTGCACAGCAGGGGGTTGAACAGAATGGTTTGATAGTTGCTGGCCCACCTCGTTAGCCAGCCAGCCATGGCTGAGTTAAGCAGGAGAGAGAGCAATTTTCAGTTTATTCTGACAGGAAAGTCAGTGGGCGGGGGAGGGGGTTATGCTGAAAGTCCATTGTCTTTTCACTGACAGAAGCAGGCCACTGAGGGGACAGTTAGACCCACCTGGCAGTGGGCAGAGTAGAAGAGTGGACCCAGCACCCAGTCTTTCCCCTTCGCCGGCTCCCTCCAGACTGAGGCCGAGATGCTGGCCAGTGGCTTTGTGGGCGGGACTGAGGCAATGCAGTGAAGGAATGCAGCCAGTAGCCAGGGACCCCTTTTCAGTGGCAGTCCTTGCAGTACTGTTGCCAAGTCCAACTCCGAAAATATCTGAGGACTTTGGGGGTGGAGCCAGGAGACCTTGGGGGTGGAGCCAGGAGATTATGTGATGTCACTTCCTGTGATGGCACTTCAAGGTCAAATGGCAAGTGACATCACTTCCCCTTCTGATGATGTCACTTCCAGTACACTGCACCAAAACCCCACCTCTTCCTGTGATGATATATTTGGACTAGAATCAATTTACAGAACTGGAGAACAATGCAAATGAATGACCTGGTAAGGTAGCAAAAACAGTTTAAGCATGGCAAAACAGAGTCCTGTCAAAAGTGAAGCCCTTTTCACTAATTTAAGTAGGAAAGATAAGCACACACTGAAATGTACCACTGAAATCAATAGGATTCAATGTGCTTAATTCTGATGGAATGAGACTATATGCATTATAATGAAAACAAAAAGTATGTGTGCTAGGCCCTAGAAAAAGATCACCAGACAACATTCCTTCACAACAGAAAGATCTAAGAACTGAAGGCTGAAAACTCTGCCAAAATCCTCTACCTAAGACCCTGGAGAACCACTGCCAGTCAGAGTAGACAATGCTGACACTGATGGCCTGATGGTAGAGAGACCATGCTTTGTGTGCATTGTGTGTGAGAGCTGAAGGCATTGTGTACCAATAGGAAAAGAACATAAGAGAAGCCAATGTTGGATCAGGCCAGTGGCCCATCCAGTCCAACACTCTGTGTGACACAGTGGCCAGAAATACCAGGTGCCATCAGGAGGTCCACCAGCAGGGCCAGTACTCCAGAAGCCCTCCCACTGTTGCCCCCCCCCCACCTCCAAGAATACAGAGCATAACTTGCCCCAGAGTTCCTATCTATACCTTGTGGCCAATAGCCACTGATGGACCTCTGCTCCCCACTGATGGACCTCTGCTGCAAAAGAATATGGACTGAGAAAGACAGATAGAAAGAAACAGGGGTCCGATGGAGCGGGAGCGCACAGGAGCGCAGCTCCAGGAGTGAGGAGCCCAGGGGGCGGGCACATGACCAAGCCCTGCCCCCTCCTCGGCTTCCCCGAACAGTGCAGAGGCGCAGCGTCCCAGGGAAAGCCCTGCTAGGGTCTTTATTGTTTTTAATGTTTTGTTTTAATATTGATAATTTTATCATTGTTCCTTTTATGACTGTGTGCTGCTTTTCCAAAGACTTGCTCAAAGTGGCATATAAATTTTCTAAGTATACCATTTTTGATCTGGGCACATGGCACATAAGTACTGGAGAAATTTCACCAACCCTTCAGCAGCTTCCACCCCATCAGTTTGGTGTAGTGGTCAGGAGTTGGACTCTAATCTGGGAGAACTGGGTTTGATTCCCCACTCCTCCACATGCAACTGCTGGTGTGACCTTGGGCCAGTCACAAGTTCTCTCAGAGCTGTTCTCTCATGAGCAGTTCTCAAAAGACCTCTCTCAGCCCCACCTACCTCACAGGGTGTCTTGTTGTGGGGAGGGGAAGGGAAAGGGATGGGTGGTGCACATGTCCTGGGTATCTCAAGTCTACTTGAAACCTGGTGGTTTCAAGGGAGCAGGAAGAGAATGAGGGTGTGTTCTTTATGCTTATTTTTATTGCACAAAGTATTGGATGGGGAAGGGAATAAAGGAAGAGCAGGTCAGTTTCACTCACCTGTGGAGTGGAGCCTGAGGGGGGGGGGTGTTGCCTTCTGACACACTTCCAGTATGTTAGGGGTGTGGCATAGGCAAATGAGTTATGCCAATGAGTTATGCCAATGAGTTATGCTAATGAGCTCCTGCACCTCTTTTTCTACGAAATGACCCCTGGAAAGAAAGCAAGAAAGACAAACACAAAAGTGGGGGGGAGAGAAAGAGACAGAGGAAGTAGAAGAGACACAGAGAAAAAGAGAGACAAAGACAGAGAGAATGAGAGAGAGGCAGAAAGAGAAAGAGAGAAAAAAGACAAAGTAAGAAAAAGACAGAAAGAGAGAAAGGAAGGAAGTGAGAGGTAGGAAACAGATGGGGAGAAGTAAAAGAAAGAAAAACAAAAGGAAGGAAAGAAGACAGAAAGGAAGACAATAAGAAGGAAGGCAGACAGACAGGCAGCCAGAAGCATCCCTTCCCTCCCTCTCACTATTTGGGGTGGGGGGGGGGACAAAAGGGCACCCTGAAATGGCTGCCTGCCTGCCCTTTAAAGTGAGCAGCTGATGGTCGGATCACTGGTCAACTGTTAGCAGTATAGACCACAGTCCCTATTCATTTATCCATGGAACTCTGTGAACCATTTTCTACAGTGGAACCCTATTGCCTGTGTAGAAAAGCCCTCTTCAATCATTCAGTTTTGCATCATTTGCAGAAACCTGGGAGAGTGCGTGTTTCAAAAATTCATACTTTAGACAGTTAGTAAGATCAGGATCATGCAGTTACTACAACACTTTGCTCACAGACCACCCAAAGAAGGTGCTCCCTCTAAGCTGTGGAGGCTTGTGAGCAAAAATTCTACTTGGTGAGCTACTGGCATTAAAGTTGTGAGTGAGCAATTTGGCTATGGCATAATTTACTTTGCTCTAGAGCCATCCTTCCTGAGCTAAAAGAAAACTGTATGAGCCGGGGGCTAAAAAAGGGGAGCTAGCTCACACTAACTCAGCTTAGAGGGAACACTGGTTGGATCTAAAGGTCTAATCATCAACCTTTGCAAGCATAACAGATGTTATATAATACAAAAACTGGATTAATTGGTTTTCAAAAGTGAGTGAATTTTGGACAACACAGCCTGGGAATTCCTGCTTTAAAGATAGCCAGTACACGGCACTTTGCTCAATTGCACAGTCTCTTCAGAGAGTACCTGTGCATGCAGATTTTGTTTTAAGGCAGCCATCTGGCATCCGTGCAACCACAGTGCCCTGAATGTTCAAGACTTTAAGGAGCTGGGAGTGCACCTCTCAGTCATCTGAAAACATGCAACTGCCCATTGTGTTGGCGAGTTGGCGAGGGAGGTCACCATCCTCGAAAGGAGCGAAGAAGCTCTGCTGTGGAGGTGTCTGGAAACCAGCAACGCCCTGCAAAATTCCTGCCTGAAAATGGGTGTGGATTTTTCTTTCGGTTTTACTTGAGGGAACCCTCTTGGTGTTGTTTGCAAACCTTGAACTGGGAAAATTCATTTGCACAGCCAGGAGCAGTGAAAACCCAGTCTTACTATTAGCTGCAGGGGTAATTTTGTAGAAAAAGAGGTGCAGGCGCTCATTAGCATAACGCATTAGCATAACTTATTTGTATATGCCACACACACCCTGACATACCTCCAGTCAGATTCATTGCCTTCATCATTTGGGCCACTTGATGAAAGCCCCTTGTACTACCATAGGCTGGATTTCTGATTTCTTGCAAAGGAGGCAACTGGTAGTGCTAATGTGTCTCCCTCTTTTAATCCAGATATTTAAATACATACACATAGCTTCTGACGAATCTTTTTGCTGCTGTCTGGCTAAAGGGGAAGAGGATCAGAATGAACTGAGTGTTGTGTTGTTATAAATATTGTATTCTCCTGGATGTTTTTTCTTGCATAAATTTTCTTATTCATAACCCATAATTCCATTACTGCTCTGTGACTGTTATTTTCCCCCTCTATATTTTTCTCCTCTATATATTTCCCCTCTATATATTTAGCCATTTTTATTTTAAAATGTAAAATAAAGTTTTTAAAACACTCATCTTTTTCCTGCCTCTTCCTGCCTTTACTTTCATTGGGGCTGCGGAGTTGGAAAGGGCTTATTTGGGGAAGGGAGGGATGTGGAGAGGAAAAACTGGGAGAGGAGGAGGAAGAGAGGGGGGGAGATGTACAAGTTCTTTAAGGAGATCTTTGCATCCCTCCTTTCATCCAGTCCCAAATCCTTTTGGGGGCTGCTGGGGGTGGGGGGAGTGACTAGAAGGAGATTTCAGTCAGAGAAAAGGACCCTTATTTGGGCTTTTTTCCACCTTAGAAAAACATAAACATTAAGCAGTCTCACCTTGAATTTTCAAAGTTCCCAGCTCACCTGGGTGTCCCACCTGCAAAGAAACTGTGCTGCTGCTGGGTGCTGAGGTGCTGCTCAAATGTGCCCACTCCAAACAAAATATGTTCAGAACTGGATGGGACTGGCTGCTGGTGCTGCCCATACCTCTCAACTGCATACTGCTCTCAGCCCAGCCCTGATGAGGAGTTTAGGAGCAACTTAGGGAAGTGATTACATGCAGTTAACTGCACCATGGCCAGCTGAGAGCTGCTTCTTGGTGGGGTGTGTGTGTGTGCATGCGTGCCTCTTTACCTTTGAGCCACCACCACCCACCACCCACCCACCCCAAAAAGGAAAAGCAGCCAGGGGAAGGAGGGGAAGACAAGCTGGGGGAAAGGCAGAGATTTTGAAAAGACGAGAGAGGGAAAAGAGGAGAGCTGGGAAAAACAGCAAGGGAAAGGAGAACATGAGGAAGAGAGCGACAAGGGGAAGAACGGGGGAGGAAGGGAGGCGGGACCAGAAAGGTCCGAAGAGAAATAAAAGTGAGCAAAGATGCAGAGGTTGGGGAGGGAGATGCTGGGCTGTCCGGAACTCTTGGATTTTGCTATAAAGGCAGAGGAGGAAACGATGAAGTAACCACCCTCCTGTTAGCCCAATTGCCTTAATTAGTTATTAATATTGGGGAATTATGAACTTTAAATAAACTGGCAATAGGCAAAAATGGATCATCACCTGTATATACAGAGGCTGCACTCTTTCCAGACAAACCAAAGAGTAGACACAGAGACTGAATTAAATGATAAAACAGTGTTTCTTTACTAAGAAAATTATATCTCATTCAAACAATACAGATGCACACACACTTTTATACAAGAACTAGGGAATCAGAGAGAGTAAGAGACATTTGCATGAGCAGGAGATTGTTGGTTTCCTGTACAAGGCAATATTTACCTTTCCAGTAGCTGGTGTGGTCCTTCTGGAAAAATAAAAGGGAGGCTGGGAGGAAGATGGGGCGGGGGAAGCACATGTGCCGAACCAGCAGCTGCACGTTTAGGCCCTTGGCTGTGCAGACCAAGAGTCTTGAAGGTAAGGGAGGGTAGAAGATCATTGAAGCAAGAGAGCTAGCTGGCTGCTGGGAGCTAACTTTTATTGGGGGGTGGTCTCTGGGGGCAGGCTTGGCCAGATGCCTGTCCTGAGACCACCCCTTGCTGCTCCACCCACTAGCTCTTGTCCAGTAGGAGAAGGGGGGTTAGGCAATGTTAGATTCTACCTAGCACGGTCAGAAATACCCTTCCAGCAGGAGATGACTCATCTTTTGTCTTGCAGATGGGAGTAATCTCTCTGGGCAGCCAAACCAGTTTTTGGTCAAGTCCATTGTTTCACTGGTCAAGGAATGTTGGAGGGGTTTGCAGCCTGTGATGTGTAGAGAGCATGTAATGGAGTTTGTGAGCACATGTCTTTAGCCAGAGACAAGATGGCTATTTTCTGTGTGAGTCTCTTTGTATAAGGAAACAATTCCTGGAGTTGGCAACCTCAGAAACCGCTGTCTTGGACTTCCGGTAGCTGGCGCTTTAATGGCAGGCGCTTCTCTCTGCTGCTGCGGGAGAGGCAACCCACTCTCGGCAGGATAGAAGGGGTCCTGGACTGGAGCCGGACCCCCAGGGACCCTAGAGAAGGGACCTTGCCTGGGGTGCTTGAAGGTAGCTTCTCCCGGCAGTGGTGACCACAGGATTGAGGCTCCTTCTTACCCCTATAGGTTCACCTGCTGCAGAAGCCTTCGGGCTACTCAAAGCATAGCCGTGAAGCTGCAGAAAATGCAGAACGGAGAAGCGATGGACTCTCAGATACGCAATGGTTAAATCGTGAGTCTCAAATGAATCTCTGAAATTGAAGCGTTTGAGGGGTGGGTTGGAGGATCAGATTCCCCCTCCCCTCCCCTGTAACTTATGGTTTGAGACTTTCTCATGCTCCTGATGTTATTTTGGAAGCGTTGCATCGGTGCTGGAGTGCTGGATCGCACAGAGGAAGAAGAAAGCTCCTTAAAGGCATTAGTGTGATAAAGCGATATTATTTTCTTTGGGATCTCTTATTTAACTGTAAACAACTGAGAAAAGAAAGGAAAAATGGCACGGAGAAAACCCTCTCCGAGAGTTGGAAGTTCTGTTCTTAGTTCAAAGGGAAAAACTACTGAGCTGAATGCAGTTTTATCAGCAGAACTGCGACCCCTGGTGGAGCAGCTGGCTTCAGTCAATACTAAACTAGATGCTATGCAAAAAGAAATCACGGAGTCTGCCAAGAGATCAAAGAAGCTGCAACAAGACCTCCAGGAAGTGAAAACTGCAGTAGATAAAAATGACTCAAGACTGCAGAAAATGGAAAAAGAAAAAGCTTTTCAAAGTGACAATGTTTTAAAACTTCAAATGGGCCGTTCAAACTTCTTCTTGAGATTTCAGAACATTCCTGAACAAAAGGGAGAGAATCTTAAGAAAGTGTTAAGTGAAGCATTGGCACGTGTGACAGGTTGGGAAGCGGAGAAACTACAAAGCGATATGGATATGGCCTATAGGACCTATCCAGAATTTGTAAAGAAGAAAAACCTGCCAGGTGAGATTATGGTAAGATTCTCCAAGAGATCAACTAGAGATGTGGTGTTAAAAGCCACAAACAGAGTGGTTCTGAAGATCCAAGAAGAGGAAATTAAAGTTTTAAAGGATATTCCGTTTGAAATCAGGAAGAGAAGAAAAGCTTACAGGAGTTTGACTTTATGGTTGCAGTCAGAGACTATTTCCTATCGTTGGGACATCCTGGAGGGCTTGATGTTCAGCTATAAAGATAAGAAATATAAAATTGACTCTATTGAAAAGGCGAAAACATTCCTGGAAAAACACAAGAAGAAGAAGGTAGAGACTGATCCGAAAGATTCACTAGCACAGCAGGAGAGTATGTATGGATTTGATGGCTCAGAAAGTGGAGAGACTGAAGGAGAGGACTCGGACTCAGAGAAAGGGGCAGCCGCCCCTAATTACCAGGAAGAAGGCAAGAAGAAAAGAAGAGAACCAAAGAAAAATAACGTTATAAATGTTTATGTTGTTATAACACACTATATCCTGTAGTTTTCAAGTTTATGTTTTAGGTTGCTTCATCTTCTGTATGTGTTCCAGATGTCTAGCTTTTAAAATTAATTGTAAACAGCAGGAAGGATTTAACAGCTAATACCAAGAAGTAATATTGCTTTTCAGTTATTAATGATGTTGGCATTTTCAATATTCATGACCGCATTTTTTGTATACCTTAGGGTAGTTTAGTTTTTAGTTTTTAGTTTAGGTGTAGGGTTAAAAATCAATCAATAAATTTTTTTTAAAAGAAACCGCTGTCTTAAGTCTCTGCTGGAGATGTTTGCCACTGTTTTCTCCCTGGTGTCAGAATCTAAGGATTCTAACAAAGGTTTGCTTCTATGCTTCTATGCTTATGCTTTGTATAATCCCTTCCTATGTAACCTGTCTTGCAGTCCCTTTGTAACATCCTGTTATCTCAATCGCCCTGTATCAGGCTCTCCTTTATTGCCCTGGATTTATGGCTCAAGCTGGATCTGGTCAACGTAACCATTTGGTCTGGGAGAGTGGCGACTTCAGCACATGAGAACAATCGGCCTCTCACCCCTGCGCCTCCGCATTCCTTTCCTCCCTGCCGGGGGAGACACGGACCAATTCTTATCAGCGTGTGAAGGCCTTGGCGAAGTTATTTGTTATGCACAAGATGGATACATCTGAGGGGTCTGGTTTAAGAAGGGAAATTTACAGCTTCACACTTAACCTTTTTCCTGTGGGAAGCAAACGGTCAAAGGACCTTTAGCCCATGGTTTTTCCCTCCCTGTGATTGGTTACCTATGGGCAATTCAAATTGTACTGGAGGGTATATTAATCCTGCTTCTATTGTATACTTTATCTCTAACAATGATCCGAGGACCTGTAGTAATGTAGTAATAGGAAATAAAGAACTGTGTTTCATCAACAAAGGTCTGATCCTTGACTAATTAGGGCAGAAGCCTCACAGATTGTTAGAGATCTGTGACTGGGACTTGGCCGTTCCTGACCATGTCGGACGACGGTACTCTTCCCATCCCTACAACCGAAGGACAACCGGTGACCCCGGACAACCAGGGTGCCGGAGCTGGAGGCGGCGGTGGGGAGCCTGAGAAGCCAGTGACTACGGGGCAGGGGGCTTACTAAATCCCGCAACTACCCCCTCACCAGACCGGGACCCCGAGGTATTCATGGGCCAACTTCGGCTGTGGGACAGTCGACTCGTGGGTCCACGATCGGAGGGGAATGCGCGTCTCGGTCCCTGGGGACCGCACCGAGCAAGGGCGGCCGACTTTTCTGGGAAACGAGCCAGAGATGTATCACGGGAACGACTGGCATCTCCCGCCACCAGACGAGGAGAGGGGCGCGCCCTATGGTCCCGATCTCTACAGAGAAGACCCGACCCAAGCCCTAGATCACATGATGGGAGACATGCGGCTGCAAATTACCACGGAGCTGAGAGAAGTAGCCATGGACTTGCAGTTTCAACTCCGGGATGCCCTGGCCGCATTCCAGGTAGCCCGGGCAGCCCCAGGTGGGGCCGGAGGACCAGGCGGGGGAGCCCCGCCATGGCCAGCTCCCCCAGGGGGGCTCCCGCGAGGGTCATCCTGCAACAGGTACCACAGCAGGTTCCGGTGCAGGTCCCAGTTCCCGCTCCTGCCCCGGCACCCGCGCCCATGGGGCAGATGATCCGCCAAGCACCCAACGATCCGCTGACGGCTACTTTCGATGGGGACCCTGAGAAGCTATGGTTTTTCCTCATAGAAATTGAGAGGTTCCTAGATGCCTGGGGACACCTCTACCCCACCGAGCGGGACCGGATTGGCTACATCGGATCCAAACTGAGGGACACAGCCAGCGACTGGTATGTGAGCCTGCACAACGCCCCAGGGCCAGAGCTGCGGTCCGTGAATAATTTCATGTGGGCCCTCCGACAGCACTATGAGGATCCCCTCGGGGAGGAGAAGGCGCGGAACCAGCTGCGGAAGTTAACCCCGGGGCGGTCCTCCATGAGGGAATACACCAACCGGTTCCGGCGCATAGCAGCCAAGATTCAAGGCTGGACCCAAGACCTCTTCATTGAGAAGTACTGAGAAGGCCTGAACCCCGAAGTGTATGAGACGGTCTTGAGAGGAGGGCGGCCAGGATCCCTCGCGACGTGGATGAGAGCGGCGGCTGACGTGGAGGAGAGGTTCACCCTCATCAAGATGGGAACCTCGGTGACTGCCCAAGCCAAAGCCACCCAGAAGATGAAACCCAAGCCCAGCGTCCAGGAAATCCGAGACAGCCGGTTCAGGCAGGGGCTCTGCATGAGATATGGCGAAAGCGGTCACTTTGCCTCGGCATGCCGCCGCGGGAGTGGGAAGGTCCCCAAGACCTCCACTCCGGTGGCAGGGAGCACCCCCATCAAGGGAAAGACCTCGTTCAAACCCCGGGCATTACAGCTGGAAGGGGCAGCGAGCGAGCAAGGGGAGCTGGAGCTGACGGAAGCACAGATGCCGGGAAACTCCAACGACCTGCAGTGAATGGCGCAGAACTGCAGGTCCCTAACCCCGACGCGCCATCTCCGGTGAGCATCCCTGGCCCCTTACTGTACATGGTAGTGACTGTGATAGTCCCCGGGACAGGGACTCATGTACGGGTACATGCCCTAATTGACTCAGGGTGCGCCAGAGACTTAATAAGTCCCTTAGTAGTCGATGGGCTAGCCCCAATAGTTACCCCTCTGGGAGAGCCACTCACGTTCATGCAGATGGACGGTTCAGAAATGAAGGAGGCGTGTGTGGCCGAGACGGAACGACTAATAGTGGGGACGGGGGAGCATTGGGAAAAGAGGGCCTTTGTTATCACCCCCAACACCCAGTTTCCTATGGTGTTGGGGAGCCCTTGGTTGAGTTCCCATGACCCATACATCAGGTGGAGTGAAGGGAAGATCTTGTTGGTGGATGAGAAGTGTAACCATCACAAGTGGGACCCGGGGTGGGGATCAGGCCCCCCGACCCCCCTGCAGGCGGCAGCTCTGATGTTGGTGCCCTCCGTCGTGCCTAAAGAGTATCAGGACTTAATGGGAGTGTTTAGTGAGACCGAGGCGGACGAACTGCCCCCCCACCGACTGTCAGACTGTGCGATTGAGTTGCTCCTGGGAGAGAAACTACCGAAAGGAAAGCTCTACTCCATGAGCCCCTCAGAGCGAGATGAGCTGAGAAAGTTCCTAGACAAAAACTTGGAGCAAGGTTTCATCCGGCCTGCCAAATCTCCCTTTGCAGCGCCCGTTTTGTTCAGGAAAAAGAAGGATGGAGGGCTGCGACTGTGCACGGACTATAGGGGTCTGAATGCGGTGTCTGCTTCCAATGCCTATCCCCTCCCCCTCATAAAAGACTTGCTAACGGAGGCAGCTAAGGAAAAAGTGTTTACTAAGCTGGATCTATGGGATGCTTATTTTCATGTGCGCATCCGGGAGGGGGATGAATTTAAGACTGCCTTTAACACGCCATTGGGACAATTTGAGTACCTGTTGATGCCATTCGGCTTGAGTGGCGCGCCGGGAGTTTTTATGAGCCTGATAAATGAAGTGTTGCACAAGCATTTATTTAAGGGGGTGTTATGTTACTTAGATGATATCTTGATTTTTTCTACTGATAAGGAGTCACATGTAAAACTGGTCAGGGAGGTGCTCTCTACGTTGTTGAAAAATCAATTGTATGCCAAACTATCCAAATGTGAGTTCAACCGTGATTCGGTAGACTTTTTGGGGTATCGTATTTCCCAGAAGGGGTTGGAGATGGATCCTGCCAAAGTGGAGGCAGTGGTCCAGTGGGAGGTGCCCCGAACTAGAAAGCAACTGCAAAGTCTATTGGGGTTTTGTAATTTCTACCGCACCTTCCTAAGAGATTTTGCCACAGTCACCCTCCCGCTAACGGAACTCCTGAAAACCAAGGGGAGGGGTCCAGAAGTGGGGAAACCAGGGGAGAAGATAGCCTGGTCAGAGAATTGTCAAAGAGCGTTCGAGACCCTAAAGAAACTATTTACATCAGAACCTATCCTGGCTCATCCCGATGAGACTAAGGAGTTCGTAATACATGTAGATGCCTCGGATGTGGCCATGGGGGGGCATCCTTCAAAAGGGGGCTGATAATAAGCTGCACCCTCTGGCTTATATTTCAAAAAAATTTAATGAGACAGAGAGGAACTGGTCGGTATGGGATAAAGAAGCAGCAGCCATACGTTTAGCCCTGACCACCTGGAGGCACTGGCTGGAGGGAGCGCAGACCCCTTTTGAGATTTGGACAGATCACAAAAACTTAGAGGCGCTGCACACCCAGAGGTCTCTGAATGCCAAGCAACTCCGGTGGGCCAATTTTTTCTCGAAATTTAATTTTGTGCTCAAACATTTCCCAGGGAAAGCCAACTTGTTAGCAGACGCTTTATCCAGATTACCCCAACACGAGAGTCAGAAAGAGGAAGTGTTTGACTCCATGTTTTCATCCCAGCAATTGGGAGGTGCTGTTACTACCAGGAGCCAAAGCAAGCATGCAGCGGTAGAGTCATGGGAAGGAAAATGGGGGGGGAGATTACTCTCCAGAAGAAGCAGAGGAGTTAGAGAGCATAGAGGAGTGCTCTCTCCGTTCTAACAAATGCTGGTACCATGGAGACAAACTCGTGGTGCCTCGAGCCCGGAAAAAAGATATCTTGCTAACCTGCCACTCATCCAAGCTAGCCAGTCATTTTGGTTTCCTAAAAACTCTTAACTTAGTCCAGCGGCAATTCTGGTGGCCGCACATGCGTAAGGATGTGTCTGACTTCGTCACGGCCTGTCAAACCTGTTTAATGTGCAAGCGGAGGGGGGGGAAGTCCCAGGACTACTACACCCGTTGCCCACCCCCTCTCGTCCCTGGGAAGCGATAGCTATGTACTTTATTACCAATTTGCCGCCCTCGAAAGGGAAGACTGTCATTTGGGTGGTGGTTGACATGTTCTCGAAGCAAGCTCATTTTACCCCGTTTAAACAACTGTCAGAATCTAATAATTCAGACATTATATTAGTCAGGCCTCCTCCTCTTAGTTTTCATGTATGCCTTTAGCTTTCCTATGTATCTGTCATGTATTGGGATTCTATGTAACCTAATGTAATAATGCTTGTCCAGACCGGGAGGGTGACACCAATGATTTGCGAGAACAAGGAGGCCTCACATCCCTGCCTCCGCATTCCAGCTGCTCCGGCAGGAACTTCAAGGGAGGATGCCTCTCATCTCTTATCACATGCAAAAACCTTGAAGCCATTGATTGTTATGTGAACTGGTAACATCTGAGGGGTCTGGTTTGGGAGAGGAAATTTACTGCTTAACACCTCACTCTTTTCCTGTGAGAACCAAACGGTCAGGACACCTTTTTGCCCGCCAATTTTCCCTTAAGGGGATTGGCTACCTATGGGTAATTCAAACTCCTTGGAATGGTATAATAGACCCGCTTGTATAATTTGTCTCATCTCTGACAATAATCCGAGATGCTGTACTAATGTAGAGATTGGAAATAAAGAACTGTGGTTAACCAACCAAGATCTGATCCTTGACTACTTTGAGCAGAACTCTCACAGATTGTCAGAGATCTGTGACTGGGACTTAGCCGTTCCTGACCATGTCACACGACGACACGGTCCCCATCCCTACACCCAAAGATGTCCCCGCTACCCCGACGGACCCGGGGAACGGTGGTGGAGGCGGCGGAGGGGCCCCAGACGTTCTGGTGACTACGATTCAGGGGGCTCACTACATCCCGCGCCTACCTCCTCGTCAGAGCGTGACCCCCAAGTACGCTTGGAGCCAGTTCGGTCGTGGGACCGTGGATTCGTGGGTGCACGACCGGAAAGGGGCACGGGTTTCGTTCCCTGGCGACCCGCTCGATCGAGGGAGACTGAGCTACCTGGGAGACGACTGCGAGCCGATCTACCGAGGAGAGCCGCGTCGCCCGCCCTTCGAAGGAGAGAGGACAGGTCCGTATGGGCCCGATCTGTACCGGGGGGAACAGATACCCCAACTGGACCAGATGATGGGAGAGCTACGGCTCCAACTCACCGCAGAACTACGAGAATTGGCCCTCGATCTCCAGCACCAATTTCGCGACGCTATGAGGGTCGTGCAAGGAGCCCTCCCCGGTCAGGGGATAGGAGTTCAGCAACTGCCAGCAGCGCCTGGAGGGGCCCCGATTCAGCCTCAGGTGCCCGCGCAACCAGTGCAGCCAGCCCTGCCGGTCGTTCCGCCTCCGGCGCCCGGTCCCGCCCCAGCGCCGGCCCCGGCACCGGCCGCCCCAGCCATCCGCCCAGCCCCCTCCGACCCTCTGACGACTACCTTCGATGGGGACCCAGAGAAGCTGCATTTTTTCATGTTGGAGATAGAGAGGTTCCTGGACAGCTGGGGCCATCTCTATCCCACCGAGAGAGAACGGATTGGCTACATCGGGTCCAAGCTGAAAGACACCGCCAGCGATTGGTATGTGAGCCTGCACGATGCCCCAGGACCTGAGCTGCGTTCGTTGAACAACTTCATGTGGGCCCTTCGTCATCAATTTGAGGACCCTCTGGGCGAGGAAAAGGCCAGGAATCAATTGCGGAAGTTGTTCCAGGGGAGATCTACGGTGAGGGATTACACCGACAAGTTCCGGCGCATCGCGGCTAAGATCCACGGTTGGCCAGAGGAACTCTTCATGGAGAAGTATTGGGAGGGCCTTAACCCAGAGATCTACGAGACGGTGTTGCTGGGGGGCCGCCCGGGCACGTTGGCCACCTGGATGAGAGCAGCAACCGACATGGAAGAGAGATTTACCCTGATCAAGATGGGATCCTCGGCCACGGCGGCCAGCAAAGCAGTGCCGAGAGCGAAACCACGGCCCAGCGTGCAAGACATCCGAGATGCCCGGTTTCGGCAAGGGCTGTGCATGAAATGTGGGGAGAGTGGCCACTTTGCCTCGGCGTGCCCAAAAGGAGGAGGGAAAGGGCCGAAGACCTCGACGCCGGTGGCGGGGAGCACCCCTAGCCGTGGGAAGACACCGATCAAACCCCGGGCGTTGCAACTGGAGGGAGCTACAAACGAACAAGGGGAGCTGGAGCTGATGGAAACACAGATGTCGGGAAACTCCAACGGCCTGCAGTGAGCGGCGCAGAACTGCAGGTCCCCCGCCAAGAAGCGCCATCTCCGGTGAGCATCCCTGGCCCCCTATTATATATGGTAGTGACTGTGGTGACCCCGGGATCGGGCACCCACATGAGGGTCCGCGCTTTAATTGACTCTGGGTGTGCGCGGGACTTAATTAGCCCTTTGATGGTGGAGGGGTTGGGACCAAAGGTTACCCCGCTGGCAGAGCCTCTAAAGTTTACTCAGATGGATGGGTCGGAGATGAAGGAAGAGTGCATAGCGGAAACCGAGAGCCTGATTTTGGGGACGGGGGAACATTGGGAGCAGCGAGCCTTCGTCATTACCCCAAATGCCCAGTTCCCCATGGTGTTGGGAAGCCCCTGGCTCAGTTCGCACGACCCATACATTAAATGGAGTGAAGGGAAGATCTCTTGGGTAGATGACCGCTGCCTCACGCACAAATGGGACTTGGAATGGGGTCCAGGACCACCGACCCCTCCTCCCCAACCCACCGTGCTTGCTCTTACCCCCACCCTGGTGCCCAAGGAGTATAGAGACTTGCTGGAGGTGTTCAGCGAGATCGAGGCGGATGAGTTACCCCCCCATCGATTGTCGGACTGTGCCATCGAGCTGCTCCCGGGGGAGAAACTCCCTAAAGGGAAACTTTATTCCATGAGCCCTTTAGAGCGAGAAGAGCTGCGAAAGTTCCTGGACAAAAACTTGGCGCGCGGCTTCATCCGACCAGCCAAGTCCCCTTTTGCCGCCCCTGTGTTATTCCGGAAGAAGAAGGACGGGGGTTTAAGACTGTGCACAGACTATAGGGGACTGAATGCTGTCTCCACTACTAACGCCTACCCCCTCCCTTTAATAAAGGACTTATTGACGGAAGCAGCTAAAGGGAAGGTGTTTACCAAACTGGATCTGCGTGATGCCTACTTCAGGGTGCGCATCAGGGAGGGGGATGAATCCAAGACTGCCTTTAACACACCCCTGGGACAATTTGAGTACCTAGTGATGCCGTTCGGCTTAAGTGGCGCGCCCGGGGTCTTTATGAGTTTGATCAATGAAGTATTGCACAAGCACTTGTTTAAAGGGGTGTTGTGTTACATAGATGATATCTTGATCTATTCTACTGATAAGAAAGAGCATGTGAAACTAGTCCGGGAAGTCCTTTCTACCTTGCTGCAAAACCAGCTCTATGTTAAGTTATCAAAGTGTGAGTTCCATCGTGAGTCGGTAGACTTCCTAGGCTATCGCATCTCTCAGAGGGGACTGGAAATGGATCCAGCCAAAGTGGAGGCGGTGGTGCAATGGGAGGCTCCGCGAACGAGGAAACAATTACAGAGCCTGTTAGGATTTTGTAACTTCTATTGAACCTTCATAAAAGACTTTGCGATGGTCACTCTCCCCCTAACGGACTTGCTGAAAACTAAGGGGAGGGAGCCCGAGGCGGGGAAGCCAGGAGAGAGGATTGCCTGGAACGGGGAGTGCCAAAGGGCGTTCGAAACCCTAAAAACTCTCTTTACTTCCGAGCCCATCTTAGCCCACCCCGATGAGACCAAAGAGTTCATAATCCACGTAGACGCGTCGGATGTAGCCATGGGGGGGCCATATTACAAAGCGGGCTGGATGGGAAGTTACACCCCCTGGCTTACATTTCAAAAAAATTTAATGACACGGAGAGAAATTGGTCGGTTTGGGACAAGGAAGCGGCGGCTATTAGATTGGCGCTCACTACGTGGCGGCATTGGCTGGAGGGCGCGCAAGCCCCATTCGAAATTTGGACTGATCATAAGAATTTGGAGGCGTTGCGAACACAGAGATCTCTCAATGCCAAACAACTGCGATGGGCAGACTTTTTCTTCAAGTTTAATTTCGTACTTAAGCATTTCCCTGGGAAGGCCAACTCCTTGGCAGACGCGCTATCCAGATTGCCCCAACATGAGAGTGTAAAGGAAGAGGTGTTTGATTCCATGTTCTCCCCTCAGCAATTGGGTGGGGCAGTAGTCACTCGGAGCCAAGTCAAGAAAACGCAGTTGGATATCGGGACTTGTGATTGGGGGGGGGATTATGCTCCCGAGGAAGTGGAAGAATTGGAGGCTTTGGGGGAATGCTCAAAGAGAGAAGATCAGTGCTGGCTCCATGGAGACAAACTGGTGGTGCCACTGGCCAAACGTAAAGATATATTGTTGGCCTTCTAAACTAGCAGGGCATTTTGGATTCCTAAAAACGCTTAATTTAATCCAGCGTCAATTCTGGTGGCCGCGCATGCGCCGAGACGTTTCCGATTTCGTCTCGGCTTGCCAAACTTGCTTGATGTGCAAAAAACGGGGGGGGGGGGAAGGTTCCTGGACTGTTGCACCCTTTACCCACCCCTTCTCGCCCCTGGGAGGCCATAGCTATGGATTTTATCACTAATCTACCCCCCTCAAGAGGGAAGACGGTTATTTGGGTGGTGGTAGACACGTTTTCAAAGCAAGCTCATTTCACCCCCTTCAAGCAATTGCCCACCGCCAAGGGAATGGCCAAAGCTTTCTTTAACCACGTGATAAAATTACACGCTTTTCCGAAAAGAGTGGTATCCGACAGGGGCAGTCAATTCGTTGCCAACTTCTGGCGGGAGCTCTTAAAAATGATGGACATAGAACCGGCATTGAGTTCGGGTTACCACCCAGAAACCGATGGCCAATCCAAACGAACTAATCAAATCTTGGAACAATTTTTAAGATGCTACACCAATTATCATCAGGACAATTGGGTGGAATTGTTGCCATTCGCAGAATATAGCTACAACAACGCTGTGCATTCTTCCACGGGAGTCTCTCCTTTCATGGCGGTGGGGGGTTTTGAAGGGAAACCATTGCCTACCATTGAGAATGAATCCAATGCTTCCCCATCGGATTTTAAAAGTTGGTGGACTGCATTGCAGGACTCCTGGCCATTGATAGCCAAAGCACTGGACCAGGCAAAAGAGGATTATAAAAAATATGCTGACCGAGGACGAGCGGCAGGCTGGGATCTCCAGCCAGGGGATTCTGTCTACCTCTCCACGAAAAATATCCATGGTTTGCAGCCCAGCAGGAAACTGGGATGGAAATATGTTGGACCCTATAAGGTGTTACGTAAGATATCGGATGTGTCTTTTGAACTGGAACTGCCTAAATCACTGAGTTCTGTGCACCCTGTTTTTCATTTCAGCCTGTTGAAGAAAGATCCTGGGCCGAATGCCTGGCATCCAGTTCCTCCAGTTCCTCCTCCACTGATGAAGAAGGGGGCCCCTCACTTCGAGATAACTGAAATCCTTGATTCCAAGATGCGGAGAGGCCGATTATATTACTTAGTTAGATGGCTTGATTTCGGCCCGGAACACAATGAATGGATTCGCTCAGAACATGTTCACGCCCCCAAACTGGTGAAATTGTTCCACAAAATGTTTCCTGATAAAGCTAGGTGAAGTTAATTATGAGGAGGGCAGGGTGTCAGAATCTAATAATTCAGACATTATATTAGTCAGGCCTCCTCCCCTTAGTTTTCATGTATGCCTTTAGCTTTCCTATGTATCTGTCATGTATTGGGATTCTATGTAACCGTAATGTAATAATGCTTGTCCAGACCGGGAGGGTGACACCAATGATTTGCGAGAACAAGGAGGCCTCACATCCCTGCCTCCGCATTCCAGCTGCTCCGGCAGGAACTTCAAGGGAGGATGCCTCTCATCTCTTATCACATGCAAAAACCTTGAAGCCATTGATTGTTATGTGAACTGGTAACATCTGAGGGGTCTGGTTTGGGAGAGGAAATTTACTGCTTAACACCTCACTCTTTTCCTGTGAGAACCAAACGGTCAGGACACCTTTTTGCCCGCCAATTTTCCCTTAAGGGGATTGGCTACCTATGGGTAATTCAAACTCCTTGGAATGGTATAATAGACCCGCTTGTATAATTTGTCTCATCTCTGACAATAATCCGAGATGCTGTACTAATGTAGAGATTGGAAATAAAGAACTGTGGTTAACCAACCAAGATCTGATCCTTGACTACTTTGAGCAGAACTCTCACAACAACTGCCGACTGCAAAAGGACTGGCTAAAGCATTCTTTAATCACGTGATTAAATTACACGCCTTCCCCAAATGCGTGGTTTCCGATAGGGGCAGTCAGTTCGTTGCCAACTTCTGGTGGGAGCTTTTGAAGATGATGTACATCGAGCCGGCCATGAGCTCGGGTTACCATCCAGAGACCAACGGTCAATCCGAACGAACTAATCAAATATTGGAACAGTTTTTAAGGTGTTACACTAACTACCATCAAGACAATTGGGTGGAGTTGCTGCCGTTTGCGGAATATAGTTATAACAATGCTATTCACTCTTCCACGGGTGTGTCCCCTTTCATGGCAGTGGGTGGCTTTGAGGGGAAACCCCTACCCACCATAGAGGAAACATCCGACAGTCCCCCCTCCAATTTTAAGCAATGGTGGGCCAACCTGCAGGACTCATGGCCATTGATTGCTAAGACTTTAGATAAAGCCAAGGAAGACTACAAAAAATATGCAGACCGTGGACGGGCTGAAGGCTGGGATCTTCAACCAGGGGACTCTGTCTACCTTTCCACCAGGAATATACATGGTCTACAACCCAGCAGGAAATTGGGGTGGAAATACGTTGGTCCCTATAAAATGTTGCGCAAAATTTCTGATGTGTCCTTTGAATTGGAGTTCACTGAGTTCTGTGCACCCTGTTTTTCATTTCAGCTTGTTGAAGAAGAATCCTGGGCCGAATGCGTGGCATCCAACTCCTCCGACTCCTCCTCCACTGATGAAGGAGGGGGCGCCTCATTTTGAGATTTCTGAAATCCTGGATTCAAAAATGTATAGGGGCCGCTTGCTATATCTGGTCAAGTGGGTAGATTTTGGTCCGGAGTTAAATGAGTGGGTTTTTTCAGATAATGTTCACGCTCCTAAATTAGTTAAAGCTTTTCATAAACGCTTCCCTGATAAACCGGGGTAGATTAGATTTTTCAGGTGGCAGAGTGTCAGAATCTAAGGATTCTAACAAAGGTTTGCTTCTATGCTTCTATGCTTATGCTTTGTATAGTCCCTTCCTATGTAACCTGTCTTGCAGTCCCTTTGTAACATCCTGTTATCTCAATCGCCCTGTATCAGGCTCTCCTTTATTGCCCTGGATTTATGGCTCAAGCTGGGTCTGGTCAACGTAACCATTTGGTCTGGGAGAGTGGTGACTTCAGCACATGAGAACAATCGGCCTCTCACCCCCGCGCCTCCGCATTCCTTTCCTCCCTGCCGGGGGAGACACGGACCAATTCTTATCGGTGTGTGAAGGCCTTGGCGAAGTTATTTGTTATGCACAAGATGGATACATCTGAGGGGTCTGGTTTAAGAAGGGAAATTTACAGCTTCACACTTAACCTTTTTCCTGTGGGAAGCAAACGGTCAAAGGACCTTTAGCCCACGGTTTTTCCCTCCCTGTGATTGGTTACCTATGGGCAATTCAAATTGTACTGGAGGGTATATTAATCCTGCTTCTATTGTATACTTTATCTCTAACAATGATCCGAGGACCTGTAGTAATGTAGTAATAGGAAATAAAGAACTGTGTTTCATCAACAAAGGTCTGATCCTTGACTACTTAGGGCAGAAGCCTCACACCTGGTCACTCTGCCCCAGTCTTTCCTACACATTCAACAACACAGTTTATTTTATTATCACTTATGAATTTCTCATAAGAGTGCAAAAGCACCTTGCAGGGCTTACACTCCCCCCCCCCCCCCATTCTGAGACCTCGTGCTGCTTCTGAGACCTCTGCAAGTGAGGCAAAAGGAGGCAAACTCTTGGAAGGCAGGCAAGGCTTGCACGCACTCTCTCTTCCCCCCTCCATAAAGGAGTTTAGGCAGGGCTTTTTTTGTAGAGAAAGCCCAGCAGGAACTCATTAGCATAATAGGCCACATTCAACAGCAGAAACACATTAGCATATTAGGCCACACCCCTGACAGCACAGCTCTCTCCCAGGATCGGCTTCCCCAGGTGCCCCATGGCTTGCAGGGTGTATGGGGAACGCGAGGGAAGGAAGGCAGTTTCTGGATCGGCTTCTCCAGGGGCCCCGCAGCTGCGGGGTGCCTGGGGAACCAGAGGTGGAGGAGGCTGTAGGCGTGGCCAACTCGGAAGCTAGCTGGAACTCCGTTCCTGTGTGTTCCTGCCCAAAAATAGCCCTGAGTTTAGGGAAGGAGCATCTCAAAGGGAAGAGCGAGCTGCAGAGGTTCCACGCTGGGCAACTCCTCCACTAATTCCCTAGAGAAATTATCCCTGCAAAATCCCCTCAAAGCCTTCCCTCAGCTGCAGGGCACCCAGCTCACCAGCCCCATCTTTGCTCCGTCAGGGGCTGCTGCTGCCACCGTTCTCAGGATCTGTCCTGGCACAGCTTGCCATCTAGGCACTCGAGGAGAGCAGCTTTGTGTGGAGACCTGAGCTGTGCTGGAGCTGGAGGGGAGGGAATCATAACTCACACTGCACAGACTAGAGGGAACACTCTAGCCCTCATCTCTATGGCTTTTATAGCCATAGAGACTTGGAGGACTTAAATACTAGAGCATCACTTTTCCAGTTGCCATTTTGTCCCCCGAGGCCCAATTTTAAAAAAGCGGGTAAGGGGTTTTTAAAGCGGTGGTTCCCCCGCCCTCAGCGGGAGCTTGGCAAGCCTACCTTGCAGCCAACTGATTTTGGTGCCCCATGGAATCTTGCCACTTGAAAATAGCTTTATATAATAAGGAGAGATATGACATATATGTGTAACCCAGGCATTGGAAATAAGAGCAAGGCTTAGGGTCTCCTTTCTTAAAGCTCCCCTCCCACTCACACACCTTGGCTTAAGCAAAGCAACTATTTATTACAACAAGGAAAATCCAATTCTGCACACAGGGTATTATACTTCCCACCCCCCAAACTCCTTTCCCTTCCCAAACCAAAGGTCCAGTAGTCAGTGTTCAAGAAGTACTGTTCTCTTGTTGGAGCTGGTCCAGCTGCAGTCCCTCAGCAGCAGGCCTCCAGTGGGAAGGGAAGTTCTCAGGGCATTTCTCATCATCTCAGAGAAGGAATCAGTGTCAGTTCAAAGACAGATATGTCTGGGGGCTCACCTCCTCCAGAAGAAGTGCTGTCCATCAAGGGAGGGTCCACACCAGACAAAAGCTTCTTCAGCTAAGGCCTTTCAGCAATCCAGTCCTCGGAGAGACAAAAAACCCTAGTCCTCCGTTTGCTCCGTCACTACCCAGGTTGTTGGTCTCTCTCTCTCTCTCTCTCTTTTAGCCCTCACTACACACACTCCTCCCAATATGCAAATTAAGTATTTCATTGCTCCACCCAACAGCATATATCCCCAAAGTTCTTCATATGGACCATCAATGCAGTCCTCAGCAGATTTGTACCCTTCTAAGAAGTCCATGGCCATCAAAGGACTTGATAAAATATATGTATTTTCTCAACCATCATATCTTGGGCCCCACCTAGGACTGCCAGCCAATGGAAAGGGGTGGAGATGCATGACACCACTTCTGGTGAGTAACCAGCAGTGATGTCACTATAAGGTTCCCAGACTTCAGGGGTCACTATAGTGTTGCCTAGAGTTCTCCTAGAATTAAAACTGATCTCTAAATGATGGAGATCAGCTTCCCTGGAGAAAATGGTTGCTTTGGAGGGTGGACTTTAAAGGCATTCTACCTCAAGGTCTCTTCCCTCCCCAAAACCCACCCTCCCCATGCTCTACACCAAAGGAATTTCCCAACATGCAGCTGGCAACTCTATGTCACTGTGGCATCATGACACTCTAGGATTCCCCCACACACACACACTTTATCGTCATACCAACAAAGTGATGTCTCTTTCAGTTCACCAGCACAACTGTCATCAGCACAATTTCAGGTTTCTCACCCGTTTTTCTCTGCCATTCCACCAAGCAGCAGTGGGCAGAGCAGGTGAAGAGCAGGAGGTCTAAGCAGAAGACCTGGTGTTCCAACTAGAACATGATAGCTAGCATTTTCATTTCCTCTTCTCAGGGTGGTAGTGATGGTAGTGGTTCCGTAAGCAGGCAAAGCACCACCATGGCACTATTTTAAATGATGATGTAATTCATGTTTTATAGATGCGTCTCCCTCATGATTAGCACCCTTCACAGGTGATCAATAACTGTTATTAATCCCAGATTAAGTGCTGTGTTGCATTGGTCTAACACTATCAATAGTAACTTCTGAAACTATCAACCACTGTGTTTGTTTATGAGGAGGCAAATTAAAAGGTTGTTAGTCATGATTCAAAAGGAGGAGCAGCAGGGGTCATTTCGTAGAAAAAGAGGTGCAGGAGCTCATTAGCATACCTATTAGCATAATGCATTAGCATATGCCACGCCCCCTGACATCACCGACCGAATGTCAGTTTCAGCCCCATTATACCCTATTGGCCATTGAAGTCAATGGCAAAAACTCATAGGGTATATGAGGGGCTGGAGGAGAGGGGGTTTGAGGGAGAAGCTCCAAACTTGCAGGGTAGCTGCTGGGGCCTCTCCCCCAAATAAATTTCAAGAAGTTTGGACCACAGGGTCCAATTCTATGGGCCCCCAAACAGGTTGCCCCTTCCCCTCCATTGTTCTCTATGGTGAGAAAAAAACATTAGTTTTTCCCCACCATAGAGAACAATGGAGGGAATGAGGACAACCTGTTTGGAGGCCCGTAGAATTGGACCCTGTAGTCCAATCTTCTTGAAACTTGGTGGGTATTTGGAGGAGAGGCCCCAGCAGCTACCTTGCAAGTTTGGAGCCTCTCTCTCAAACCCTCTCCCTGCCAGCCACTTTTTAAGCTGCCACCAAATTTCGGCGGCAATTTGGCGGCGGACCAAATCAGATCAGAGAATCTGATTCGGCCCATGGCTGCCCTAGTGCCCACTCCTGGGCTGAGCTCCGCCTTGCTCCAGCCCCAAATGATCCCTGAGGAGCAGTAATCTATTTGAAATGTTTTAAATGGAGATGCTGCCGTCTTCACAAATAACATACTCAAAGCTGAGCTATATCACTCACACTGACTGTTTTCTGTCTCAGGTCGAGCACTCCATTCTCTTAAACTGCTGATTTGTGTACAGTTGGCTATGAGCAGTATATGAAGTGTGTTTGTGCCTGTGGCATTGCTTATTGTGTAGGTAGCTGGCCTGCAGCTGCTGATGGTACTCACCCAGACCTGCTGGGGTTGATGAGGATGGCTGGGATTGGGTTTTTTTGTTTTTTAAATTTCATTCAGTTTGGGAGGCCACAAAAAGTACTGTTCATATCAACCCTGGCAGGGAATCATACTGAAGAAAAGTAATTTGCAGAAAAGATAGGCCTTGGTTGTGGATCTGTGCCTTGTTTATCCATTTCAGCAGGGTTAATTTAGTTCATTTAGTTAGTTCAGTTTAATTTAATTCATTTATAACCCACATTTCTCCCCAATGAGGCCCCAAAGAGGCTTACATAATTTTCTTCTCCATTTTATCCACACAACAGCCCTATTAGTTAGAATAGGCTGAGAGAGTGTTCTAGCTCAAGGTCATCTGACAAGCTTCCTGTGGCACAACTGGGGAGTCAGACTTGGGTCTTCTGGGTGCTAGTCCAACACTCTCAACCACTGCACCACACTAGCTTAGGGCTGCCAAGTCCCCCGGTAGGGTGGGGGAAACACCGATTTTTAAAGCTTACCCCCGCTTTTTCAAAATTGGCCACTGGGAGAGGCAATGGCTGCCAGCAGGGGAACGTCGGAGCTTGCCCTGGCCTCTCCCTGCCAGGCCTGAACTTCTTAAAAGGGAAATGTCTGCAGAGAGCCTGCCCTGCAATAAAAAGCCTCAACAGACATTTTCCCTTTAAGAGCTGAGCGAGCAAGAGAGCCCCACCCAGAGATTAAGGAGGGACTAGGCTCTTTCTACGGAAGGGCGTGCTTTTGCATGTGGCGTGCAAAGTTGCTGCTGGGGTAAGCTGCTGTGGTAAGCTGCTGGGGTCTGCCAGCTCTTTTCCTTCTCTCTCTCTCTCCCCCTCCCCCTTTCTTTCTTTTTTTTCCTGTCTGTCTGTCTGTCTGTCTGTCTCTCTCTCTCTCTCTGTCCCCATCCAGCAGAGGTCTATCAGTGGCTATTATTAGCCACAAGGTCTAAATGGAACACTTTGTCTGGGGCAGTGATGCTCTGCATTCTTGGTGCTTGGGGGGCAACAGTGGGAGGGCTTCTGGAGTTCTGGCCTCGCTGCTGGACCTCCTGAGGGCACCTGGTATTTTTGGCCACTGTGTGACACAGAGTGTTGTACTGGATGGGCTGTTGGCCCGATCCACTGTGGCTTCTCTCCTGTTCTTATGATATGAAAATCATATTTAGCACTTGTGTAGCACTTAGTGCTTCATATTCTGCCGAGATGAGGAAGGATTCAGTAGGGCCGTTGCTCAGTGATAGAGCATCTGCTTGACATGCAGGAGGTATCAGCCTCTTCAGCTAAAAAAGGATCAGGTAATAGGTGACATTAAAGATCTCAGCCTGAGACCCTGGAGAGCCACTACCAGTCTGAGTAGTCCATACTGACCTTGATGGACCAATGGCCTGATTCAGTATTAGGAAACTTCATGAGTTCATGTGTCAGCATGTGGAAGCAACATCACAGGATGTGACATCACAAAATGATGTCACTTCCTTTCTCCTGGCTCCACCCCCAAAGTCTCCTGGCTCCACCCCCAAAGTCCTAAGATATTTCCCAAGTTGGACTTGGCAGCCCTACACTAGCTCTCCTCTGGGATGGGATGTGGAGTCAAAGGGATGGGCACCTGTGTGCATTTTGGGTGCTATCCTATCCAATACATGTAAATCCCTGATGAACATTTTTGAGTGTTTGGCAGGGAAGCTTGTGAAAATCCATGCAGTTTCAGAATGATTTGAGGAATGTTTACAAGTTTTAAACTGTTAGAAGAAGAAGAAGAGAAGAGATTGGATTTATACCCCACCCTCCACTCCCCAAGGGAGTCTCAGAGCGGCTTACAAACTCCTTTCCCTTCCCCTCCCCACAACAGACACCCTGTGAGGTAGGTGGGGCTGAGAGAGCTCTTTCCCAAGCTGTTCTTGAGGGAACAGCTGGTACAGAGCTATGGCTTGCCCAAGGTCATCCAGCCAGGTGCAAGTGGAGGAATGGGGAATCAAACCCGGTTCTCCCAGATTAGAGTCTGTGCAGTTAACCACTACACTTAGATATAGAGAGGTCTGACTGAGCAGCAACTCTGCTTTCAGGGCCATGCTAGCAAGATGCTTTTGATAGAACTGCACTGAAGCAAATGGAAAAGTGCGATCAAAACCTGCATTTCCAGAACTATATAGAAGCGTACAGTTTTGAATCTGCATCTGTCAGTGTGCTGGGACAGTGTCAGGAGGGCCGGACGGCCAAAGCTCAGAGCTCTACCACTACATGAGGGCACCAGCTACCTGTTTTTTTAATATCTACATATTCTGATAAGCTTGTATTCTTCAAATGGAAGATGTTATGCTTAGCATGTTTTTTTTTTTTAAAAAAAAAAAATCTTGAGAGGTGGGTCAGAGATCCAAATGGGGTAGTCCACCCATTGGCCCCATCCTACCTGTAGCCCTGTGCTGGCAAAAGGGAACTGTTAAAGGACCATTTCTGCTACAAGTTCAGATGGCACCTGGGATCATTGCAGCAGCTTCTCATGAACATTCCAGGTGAAGTGTCCATTGCCCACTGCTAGTGTGTACGCACAAAGAGGAAAGGAGTCATATATAATTTGCACACACATTCAGAGGAAAAGCAGCAGAACAGTGTTAGCCTGACTGCTCTTTTATATTATTAATATTTGGGGAATATTAGCTCTTAGCAAATGCAGCCGGCTTTACAGGGTCTAGCCAGTGTATACAGAGGTGGCGCTAATCTGAGACTTCTCAGAGACTAACACCGACTCAAGTTAAAGTAGAAAAGATAGATGGTTTACTAGAAGTATAATAAAAGATTTATAAACAATGTTACAGTGTTGTACTGTCATTCATACAGTTATACAGAACTAAGAAAATAGGTAAGAAATACAGAGACGTTTGCATGAGCAGGAGATTTGATGGTTTCCGTCGAGGGCGATATTTACCTCTATATGAATCAGTGGAATCCGTCTGGAAAACGAGGGGGAGAAGTCTTCGGGAAGAGGACAAAGGACCGTGGTTCTGGACCAGCAGAAAGCCACGTGGCAGACCCCAGTGGTGCACCCAAGGGTCTGTGAGGGAGGGAGGAAGACAAACAAGGGACAGGGACTGGAACTAGACTAAAACTAACTGGAACTCTTGGGGAGCAGCTTTTATTGGGAGGTGGTACCTGGGAGGATGGCATGATATGATGCCATCTCAAAAGAGCCTATAGATGGTCCGTCCTCCATCTCTATCCACTAAGGGAGTGCTATAGGAGTGGTCAATATTCAGATCTACCAGGGCAGGATGCTGACGTCATCTGGCGCCTGTCTTCTGGATCACTGGAATGCTGGGCATGGGAACCAATTCTCAGGAAGCACCCCGCTGTCTTCGCACCCAGGTGTAAAGTCCTTTGATGTAGCAAATGTAAATGAGATCTTGCAGGAGGGGGCATAAGCCTGTGTATGTGCCTGGAGTACATACCTATATGGAGTTGCTGATAGAGCCTGTAACCTCATGGCTTTGTGTGTGAGAATGTCTTTGTTCTCTGTGTTAACCTCCCGCCTGGAGGTGGCAACCTCAGAAAATGGTGCTTTGACCCTATAGTGTAGGTGTCTGTCCCCATCTTCCCACTGGTTACTTAGTGTACTTTCATGTCTCATATAACTGGCATCACAGTCCATTCACTGCTTACATAAATCATCAGAAAAGTTCATAAAAACACTGTGCAGCCTTACAACAGTGAGACAAGATCACTCAGTAGTAGAGATAGGGCTGCTGACTCTGGGTTGGGAAATTCCTGGAGGGACCTCAGCGAGTTATAAGGAGCCCAACCTCCAAAGCAACCATTTACTGAAGGGGATTGATCTCTGTAATTCTGGGAGGTCTCCAGGTCCCGCCTGGAGCCTGGCAACCCTAAGTGGATAAGATTCCTTGTTTAGCCCAGGCAGATTCATTCAGAGCAATCCTGAGGCACGCCTGCACTGCGGCAGGTGGCTGCCACGTGACTATAGCGGCACTAGTCTATTCCCTAAGGTCATAATTTATGCAGTGGCCAGCAGACAAACGCAGTGCATTTGCAGTGTTTCCTGTTTGTAACCTGGGTAGCATCTATAGCAACTGCACCATGGCAGTCAGTGGAGGCGTTGTGTGGAGGTGGTGGCACTATGATGCACAGGGCTGCCAGAACCAATCAGGGGCCATATGGCAAGGGGGTGGAGTCCAGTATTCATCTCAGGCTGAGGGTGGAGAGGATTGGACCACAGGAGTTCTGCTCATTTTCAGGAATACACCCCCACCCCTTAAAGGGACCAATTCCTGTCAGCTGGTCCAGGCACCTGATAGTGGGGAAGGGGTTTAAGCTATCCATTGCTGAGGGTGCTCCTGCACCACAGAGCAGAAGAGGCAGAGCAGAAGAGGGGACCACTAGGGTTGGCTCAAATATGGTGGCATGCAGCACCACCCTCATATCCCCCACTTCCTTCCTTGGTGGAGCAGAGGTGCTCTTGGAGTGGAATGACCTTCTGGGCTCTGTCATTCCTGTCCCAGAGCAATCAGTGCCCTGAGACTGTCATTCCAAATCCATTCTGCATGCATCATCATTCATTTATTTATATTTCATTTTTATACCCCACCCTCCTCGCAAATGGGCTCAGGGTGGCTCACAAGGGCACAAAGTGCCAATCCAGTACATCATAAAACAGTTAAAATTCAACAGTAATAATAAAACAGTTCCAAATAAATTACAGATAAATTACTATAAATTATAATAAAATTCTTCCAATCATCACTAATCAGATGGCTTCCTATCGGGGTTGGGGTCCAATCCCCCCGACTGTCAGGCCTGGGCAGTGTTCAGGGCCAGCCCACATCACAGGTGTTACTCGCGATGGATGATACTACCGGTGGTGGCTCCTAATCAAAGGCCTGGCAGAAAAGCTCTGTCTTGCAGGCCCTGTGGAACTGCATTAAGTCCCGCAGGGCCCTGATCTCCTCTGGGAGCTCATTCCACCAGACTGGAGCCGCCACCAAAAAGGCCCTGGCTCCGGTTCCGGCAAGCCTGGCTTCCCTGGGGCCCGGAATACAAGTGCCCGCTGGGGTATATACGGGGAAAGGCGGTCCCTCAGGTATATTGGACCCTGGCCATATAGGGCTTTAAAGGTAAGAACCAGCACCTTGAAGCGAACCCGGTATGCTACAGGCAGGAGCAGGTCTGGGATCCTTGCCCTTGCTTACCTGCCCATGTGTGGTTGCCCCTTTGGGCCATGTGTGGTTGCCCCTTTGGATAGGGTACCTGTTAGGGTTCTGAAATGGGAGAGGTTAGCCATGGAGTATGGACTTTGTTCTACTCCTTGAGTGTTAGTGCTAAGTGCTTTCACTGTTGTGCTAACTGCCCTCTCTGTGCTTTTCTCACCACCAAAGTGCTGTGCTGCTTGCTCTAAGTCTGCACCGCAGGAAGCTCCGAGACAGAGACCCATGCCACGCATCCTAACTACTGAGTTTAAGAAACTGTGGCTGAAATTTATGTGTGTGGGGAGGGTGTTGGGTGGTGGGGAGGGGCTTGGCTGCCATGGGAAGTGTGGTGATTGGCCGAGCCTGTAGTCGGCATCCTGAGCTCCTCCGAGCCTAACTGGCGAGGCTGCAGTGGCAGGGAGATGACCTGAGTTTTCAGTTCCATTGGCTCCTATGGACTACACCATGTTATTTGTTGCTATAACTTTACACCTCTGGTGGGGGGGGCATTCCATGCTGAAAGGGCTCAGGGAGCTGAATAACTCTGACCATGCCCCCCAAACAACCCACAACCATGCCGGTGCAAGCACCTATCCCTGAGTATGCTGATGGGCAGCTCCCGTAGCTCTCCTCCAGCGCCCAAGAGTGACAGAGCGGTGCAGAGAGCCTGTGCCATTGTAACTGGCTGTTATGCTGATGTATCTCAGACAGATGCTGACACAAGGGTCAGTTGGCTCCCTGGGTGTTTTCAGCCCTGCCCCCCCCCCCCCATTGCTCTGCCAGGCTCCTTGCTTTCCTGTCCCTTGACTATGATGTTGTGTGATTGCCTGCCATGTAATTGCAGATCAGTTTTTTCTGTGATGCTGCCAGGGGTTCTAGATGGGTTTGGAAAGTGTTAACAGACACTGCCGCCTTTAGCCATCTGAAGCTCTAGTCTGTCTCACACTGCTTGTTGCACATAACAAATTCTGTTCTGGTGGATCCATGGTTAATCCTTTCCCCTAATTTTTTTTTTAAAGACCCAAAGGGGCTGGATTTCCTGGGGCAAGAGGAAAACATTACATGGGAAAAATGACACCAGTGTAAATCACAGAAGTAATATTGAACCTCAGAAGACAGCCTACAATAATATGACACATTATTCCACTGCAGCCTGAGGTTTATATATGCTACTGTCACTTTTATGCTGTTCCCCACCAGTAGTAATTTTCTCTCAATCTAATTTTTATTTCCCCAAGGGTTTGCCAAGGTTAAAGTGCTAGAAAACCAATGACTATTCACTTGCCAAAAGGACAATAAATTAAGTTAACCATTGTTGGGAGCAAGCAGGGCTCTGGTCAGAACTATTTATATGTAAATAGGTGGACGCCCTGACGGGCCTTTGCACAATTGTGAGCATCTCTTTCTCTCGTTCCTTACATAAAACTAAAGGCAGCTGCTGACAGTGGTATGTGGCCATCCTTCCATTCACCTGAGAGTGGTTGGTTTTAGTTAAAGTTTGACTTCCTGGATGTTGGCAATGCAGCTGTTTAAGCCCAAATATCATTAGATCTTTTCAGACTTTACACTGGGAGGATCCAATTACATGTGCATCCAAATTAATGTTCTCTTCCTGCAATAGTCTTGATAGGCAGGACCACCATTTTATCTGATTGGGAAATGTATTTTCTAGCTTTGGTGTGTAGTAGCATTCACACACACCCTGACACTTTAAAATACACACTTCTCTGTATTCAGATAAAATGACAGCTACACTTGTGGGGGGTATCACAGGTTGGACACCACCCCCACTGCCATCATATTGTTATTCCTTGAAAGTAAATTGTTCTCCATTGGTGCTTATAATGGAACAGACTTTTGAGGATGATAATTATATTGTTACACAGGGTTGCCTGGTCCCCCCAGCCACTGGTGGGGGATGGGGGGTAGAATTGCCAGATTTTGGTTGGGAAATTCCTGGAGATTTGTGGATGAAGCCTAGGGAGGACAGGGACCTCAGTGGAGTACAACCCACCCTCCAGAACATCCATTTTCTCCATGGGAACTGACCTCTGTAGTCTAGAAATGAGCTGTAATTCAGGGGGGTCCCTAGCTCCCACATGGAAGCTGGCATCCCTATGTTACATGTCTCTGTTATGGCTACCATTTTATGAGTTGTTTAGATGTCCCAAATAACAAAAGAATGAGGAGTTATGTAGGAGTAAGTGCAGTTTATGCTGGTGCAGGACACCATCAGTGCTGCAGTGCTGAGTCCCACCGGTGCAGGAGCTCTGCATCCGCACACCAGCAAAGCAATGGCTCAAACCCCTCTACTGGTGTAGATGTGGGTGTTCTGGGGGCGTGGCAGCACTTAGGCAGCTTATAAACTATTTTCAGTGTGGGAACACCTTCCCAAGCAGGCGCAAAGTTGACCAGCAAAAATGGTCTTGTAGCCCATTGATAGCCATGGTAACTTTAAATTCATTCCCTTACACTGTGGCCATGCCCATGGGACCCCAAGCAGCTCAGGATATCAACTAACTATGCACCCAATCAGCACACTCCCCTGCTCCAGCCACACCCCTCCTTGGGACCTTATCACAGCACCCCGCCCTACAAATGATCCCAGGAAGTCTCCTCAGAATTCCAGAGGTAATGCTCGCTGCAAGGAATCCTGTCTGCCAGCTCCCTGCCATGCAGACTTAGAGCAAGCGCACATGCACCCTGGTGTCAGGCACAACACAGACAGGGCACTGAGCATCACTAGGAAAGTACCTGGGGGGAAGTCCACACTTTGTGGCTGATCTCTCCCAGTTTTTGGTTCACAAATGTATAGCAGGCACTCCACCAGGATCCCAAGGGGCAGCCATGTGTGAACAGGTAAAGCAAGGGTCCCAGTCCCCCACCCCCATACCTCCCCAGGCCTACCACGGTGTCACCAAGCCACACTGGACATGGTGTCACCCCTCACAAACCTGGCAGCCATGACAGTGAGCAGCAGGTCCCTAGACACACATGGATGACACACACCAGGTGGTCAGGTGTATCGGGACCCATGCAAGGCAGCTGCTAGAGGAGGGAGGGCACTATGATGGCCGAGGACGATGTTGCTCACCTAGCCAGGGGGGTCCGGCTCTCATGAAGGGGGAAGCCCATATGGGGCTGGATGGGGTGCGGGCATCATGGGTGGGCCACCAGCATTCCCCGGCCAGGCTGAGGGGAGGAGAGGCCTCCTAGCTGCCTGAGCAGCTCTTGGTGTGCCTCTGCTGCCCTTGGGATGCCTGTGATCGCTCCCACTCATGATAGCCCTTAAGGTCCTGCCTCACAGAAGCCCTCAGTGGGGTCCTGTTCCAGATCGACCCCACCAAGGGGAGGCGGGAGGCACTGGTGCTTGACAATGTTGTGGAGCATGGCACACACTGTGAACAGCTTCACCACTTCCAGAGGCCACATAGCTCTGTGGCCCCCTATGTGGTAGAGGCATTGGAATCACACCTTCAACTGGCCGAATGCCAACTTGATGACCGTATGTGTTTGTTGGTGGTCTGTGTGGTCTGGTGAGTCATCTTCAGGATAGTGCATCAGCAAACATGGCAGCAGGGGATACACCTCCAAATTCCCCTGTGTGTGGGTGGCATGGCCGCTGTAACATCTGGTGGCAGGGAGGGCCATCACCAGCCAAACTGGATCAAGGCCGAGAAGGCACTGCTATACAGGTTGGTGCTCGAGCATGCAAATGTTGCCCTTGCCATAGGCATCAACTTCAGGGGGGTTGGGGAGCTGGAGCCCCCCCCCCGGAACTTTTCCAGGACATGCTGAGCCTCCCCCGGAGACAATGGCCTGTAATGTCTCTGGCCCAGCCCCCCTCCCTGGGAAATTGGGAAGTCTATGCCCTTGGCCTTGCCACTGCTAGGAGCAGCTTCACCACCTCCTGCCACCATGCCTTCTAGCACATGGCCACAGAATGGGTGTCTGCCCTGGGACATGCCTTCTGGATGGAGATGTCCACTTGGAAGCACTGGAATTACTCCTTCAGTCCCACTCAGAAGCATGTCAGAGCCCTCATGGCCAAAGGTGTTCTTCTGAGTGCACAGTGGATGAGGGTCTGCCAGAACCAGAGGCCATCATGTGGATGGTGATACCCCCATGGTGGTGAGTGGCCACCATGCTGAGGTCCTGTGTGGTGAGTGGTCACTGCTACCCCCTGGCCCCAGCTATGGGGACCAGGTCTTGCCACTCACTGCCTCCCACTGCCCCTCCATTGTCCTTACCAATGTCTCTCCACCCTGCAGATGACTCACAGGTGGGGATGCTGCCGTGGGCCTGTCTTCTGAGGTTGGCAAGGAGGGCACAGGATGCAGTGGCAGCCAGAGCAGCTGGGTACCCATGAGGGAGGGAAATGCCACCATCGTCATGCTCCCATCTCCAGAGCTGGGGTGCTCCTACAACACCCCTGGGACCTTTCACTAAAGTCCCTGCCCCCATGTGTCTAGTGAGGAGGAGATGGCACACTTAACGATGGGGAGAAGAAGAGGAGAAGATTAGATTTATACCCCGCCCTTCACTACCCAAAGAAGTCTCAGAGCGACAGACACCCTGTGAGGTAGGTGGGGCTGAGAGAGCTCTTTCAAGAACTGCTCTTTTCAGAGCAGCTCCAAGGGAACTGTGACTGACCCAAGGTCACATCAGTAGCTGCATGTGGAGGAGTGGGGAATCAAATCGGGTTCTGTCAGATTAGAGTCCGCGCTCCTAAACACTACCACCAAACTGGCTCACCTGGAGGAGGATCAAGGCAGCCAGGCTCCCAGACAGGGAGGTGAGGTGCATCGTGCCTCCAGGGGGGGTGGCATGCACTTTGGCACAGGGATGCCCTTGACAGTGTGTGTGCTTGATTGGCTGCCATGGCTGGCAGTGAGCGGAGGCACCCTCCCATCCATGTTCTTGTCTGTCATCACCCTCTGTGTCCCTGAACACTCTTTGTGCAGAGTGCCACCTTGGGTGCCTGTGGGGTTGATGGGTGGTGGCCTTCTCCCCACTGACAGATGGCCAGGGCTTGTAATGGAAGCTGGTCTCTTTAAGGCGGGGTGTGCAGCAAAGGAGGAGCATCACTTCTGTGGCCCACCCCTCTCCACCCCCTGCCAGTGACAGACGCTTGGCTCAGCCTCCTCCTCATGACTCCCATTGATCCTGCCTGCCCTGTCTATCATGCTGCCTCCGCTTTGCAACAACACCAGAATTGAAAGCTGCATCGCGGTCACCACAGACACCACTGTGGGAGCACCCAGCAACACTGTTGGGGCAATTTTCTTCCCATTTGGCTGCCACATAACTATCCCCTTAGAGAGGCAACTGCCACAGCGCTGGCACAGCTCAGGATTGCTCTGCCCATGTTGTACAAGAGATGTGTGTGGGGGATATATATCGTGGCCTGTGATCTGTCATCTGCTCTACTACATCTGGCCACAGTTCTGGGTCACATTTTCAAGACTACCACATATGGTCAAAAGAACAAGCCCCATTTCTCTTTTTTTAACATATGTAGTGTTAGGACTTTTGTCCAATATTCAAGAAAATTCAGAGTAATGAATCTTGCTTTTCTGGAAAGAAGAGATTGCTTCTCTTAGTTTAAAAGAAACTTTATTACTAAAGGAAAAAGGGAAACGGGATTAGCTACAAATAAACAAAACATGCTTACTAAGCAGCATTGTGCTGTGTCTGCACACTAAGACATCCTACTACAGAGAGAGAGAGATTACAATGGAGGATCTCTCCTCCTTCTTGACCCCTGAAAGGAAACACCTGATATCATTGACCAATTAGCAAAACAGTACACCTTTAGGTTTCCAGGGCTTAGAGTTAATTGGCCAGCTGCCAGGCACTTCCAGGCTAAACTAAGAAACACAACAAGCTGCATAGGTTAACCCAATAATGACTGAAATCCCAGGTCTTGTCTTTCATACTCATTTCTCCAACACCCCTTCTCAAGACCTAAAATGCAAGTCATTATACATGCATAAAAAAACCATTATTCAACATTAGCATCAAGCATATTCAACATTTCACCAAGTCTTTCAAACTTGTCTTTGGTTAGTGGCTTAGTCAGGACATCAGCCACCATCTCTTTGGTACGACAATGCTTAATTTCTATCAGCCTTTTCTGGTACAAATCTTTAACTAATGCACATTTAATACCTATAGATCTACTTCTAGCAGTCGTGCTCTCTTCCTTACATATAGTTATACAAGCTTGATTATCCTCTAACATAAGTATAGGTACAGGTTCAATTATTCCAAAATCTTTCAACATCTCAAAGATCCATTCAAGTCTGCTGCAGGCACTTGCTGCTGAAATGCACTCAGCTTCTGCTGTGGAATGCGCTACAACAGTCTGCTTTCTACTAGTCCAGTCTATCAGTCCATCTCCATAAAAGAATAGGTATCCACTGGTAGACTTGTAGTTGTTCATCTCTTCTCCCCAACTGGCATCCATGTAGCCCACTAGTCTCGGTTGTTCAGTTGGTGCAATTTTTAGTTTTAAGTCCATTGTTCCTCTTAGGTAACGTGCCATCTTCTTTACTGCGCTCCAGTCATGATGATTTGGCGAACTTACTTTCCTACTTAGAAATCCAACTGCCACTGTAATATCTAATCACGTTGATTTGCTCAGGTATAAGAGCTTTCCGACAGCCTCTCTGTATCCTCCTATGTCCTTTAGTGGTGTGCCGTCCTTCTCCTTCAGATATCCAGGTTCAAGTGGGATTGTTGAAGCTTTGCAGTTCTTCATGCCAACAGATTCTATAAAGTCCATAATCTGGTGTAGTGGTTAAGTGTGCGGACTCTAATCTGGGAGAACCGGGTTTGATTCCCCACTCCTCCACTTGCACCTGGCTGGATGACCTTGGGCAAGCCATAGCTCTATACCAGCTGTTCCCTCAAGGACAGCCTGGGAAAGAGTTCTCTTAGCCCCACCTACCTCACAGGGTGTCTGTTGTGGGGAGGGGAGGGGAAAGGAGTTTGTAAGCCGCTCTGAGACTCTTAAGTGAGTGAAGGGCGGGATATAAATCCAATCTCTTCTCTTCTTCTTCTTCTTCTTCTTCTTTTCTGGCATAAAAGAAAAGTTCCATCCTTGAGTCTCTCAATTTGCATTCCGAGGTATTGCTGAACATCTCCTAGCTGTTCGACTTCCAGTTCCTTATTCAGTCCATCAGCTATTGCTTTGATGTCTTCTCTGTTTTGACAAGCCACGATCAAGTCGTCAACGTAAACAAGAACATACTGGTATTGTCCATTTCTGATTCTAGTGTACAGACAAGATTCAGCTTTCCCTTGCTTGAAGCCTTGCTTCTTTAAAAGTTCAGTGAGTTTGTCATACCAGGCCTTTGCTCCTTGCTTTAGGCCATAGAGTCCTTTATTGAGTTTGTAGACTAAGTTTTCTTGACCTTTAATCTTGAAACCTTCAGGTTGTTCCATGTAGATTTCCTCAGATAGTTCTCTGTTGAGAAAAGCAGTCTTTACATCAAGATGCTCTACTATCATGTTCCTAGATGCTGCAACACTTAGAAGTGTTCTGAATGTTGCTTGGTCAGTAACGGGAGCAAAAGTTTCAAAATAATCAGTCCCATATTGCTGTGAGTAGCCTTTAGCTACTAGGCGTGCTTTGTATAGCTCCACAGTTCCATCTTCCTTGTGCTTTATTTTGAAGACCCATTTACATCCAACAGGGTTTCTGCCTTGAGGTAGCTGAGTGAGAGTCCAGGCCTCTTTTTCGCTAATGGATAGCAGCTCCTGTTCCATTGCTTCAAGCCATCTGCCTCTTTCACTCGCAGGTAAGTTGCAAACTTCCTTCCAGTTCTTGGGTTCCTTTGCAGGTTGCACAATTTCACAAAATCCATACTTCATTGCAGGTTTTCCCTTAGTGCTCCTTTCTGATCACCTTACACCGGGTGTGGGTTCTGCTGTGGGTTCTGCCATGAGTTCAGCCGCTTCCTCTGGTGTGGCCTCTGCTTCCCCTTCTGTTTCAGTAGTTTCCTCAGAAGGTGGACCTGCTGCTTCACTTGCCAGTTCCCCAGCCAGTTCACCAGCGGTCACTACAGATAGCCAAGCAACGAACTCATCAGGTGCAGTCCCAGGCATCTTTGGATCAGCTGCAGTGGAAACACTAGGCAATACAGTCTCATCAACAAAAACAACATTGCATTCTTCAACTGTCTGGGTTTGTGGATCGTATATCCTGTACCCTTTCCCACCAACAGGATAGCCTACAATAATTCCAGTTTGAGCTCGGGGATCAAGTTTTCCCCTCTTTTCTTTTGGTATGTGCGCATGTCCTTTTGCGCCAAAAGCTTTGATATGTTTTAGACCAGGCTGTTTCCCAAACCAGGCCTGAAAAGGAGAGGTTCCAATACTCTTTGAGGGTAATCTGTTGTGTAAGTACACTGCTGTGTTCAGGGCTTCTGCCCATAAACCATTTGGCAGTCCAGAATGCATTAGCATAGCTCTGCACATCCCTTGCAGTGTTCTATTTAATCTCTCAGAGGCTCCATTTTGCTGGGGTGAATATGCAATGGACTTTTTATGTTGAATTCCTTGCTCTTGTAGAAATTGTTTGAATTCAGCATTACAATATTCACTACCTCCATCTGTGAGTAAGCTTTGAGGTGCTTTGCCAAATTTATTTTTAACAATAGCCACATAATTTTTAAATCTACGCAGTGTTTCATCCTTACTTCTCAGCATATACACATAAGTGTATTTTGTTTTATTCTCTGTGAAAGTCACAAAATATTTGCTCCCACCTAGGGATGCAGGTAAGGGCCCAACAAGATCACTGTATACAGTTTCCAGAAATTCTTGATTGTGCACTGGAGTTTTTCCAGAATAACTTGGGGCGTCTCCCTTTGCTCTGAGACATATTTCACACTTAGTTTCACTCTTTTCACAATGCACAACAGGTATCCCACACTGCTTTAACAACTGCTCAACAGATTTCAAATTTCTATGACTCATTTTAATATGCCATGAATACATACATTTTTCATGTTTACATTTAGCATCACTGGTAGTTTGGCAAATCTGCTCCTTATCATCAACAGTCTCAATTTCCTCATCACAAGCTACAAGGTAATGAAAGCCATTTTTCTCTTCCACTTTAAATTCAAGCTCTCCATCCTTGGTAGAGACCTTGCTTCCTTGCTCTGCTTTGAGCAGTACAATATGTCCAGTGTTCATAAGGCTTTTTGTTGAAATTAAGTTCTCAACAGCTTTGGGCACACAAGCTGTATTTCGCAATTCAGCATCAATTAATTGATTATCTGTAGTATACAATTGTAATCTTACAGTTCGAACACCTTCTACATTCAATAATTCCCTGTTAGCTTGGTAAATTCTTGGTTTGTTCTCAACATCCATGTCACAAAACCATTCCCTTTCTTTACATACATGGGTGCAGGCACCAGAATCAATTAAAAATATTTTCTTATTATCTTTGTTAAACTCATCAGTGATTCTAAAATTATTGCCTTTGCCCTGTGTCTGTGCAGCAAACTTCTTTCCCCTGTGCTGTGTGTGTGAAATGTGACCTCTGCTCCTCCCATAATGGCTTCCCCTTCCACTGGCTGGTTCTTTGTTAGTGGAACCATGTGCGCCTGTGGCTCTTTGTTCTTGGGGCTCATCATTAGGTGCATACTTAGAAGAGAATTATTTTGCAAGATGATTTTTCCCACATATAAAACAATCCACTTTCCTTTTAAATCTCTGTCCATGCTTTAGACTCAAAACAGACAATTCATCAGACAGACTGTCTTTCAAATTTCTAGAATCATATTCCTCAGTTAGTGCAGACAAAAAACCTTCTAAAGTCAGATCATCTTTCAGCCTAATCATACTGGTTACAGACTTATAGGAGCCAGGCAGACCCTTAAGAATTGAAGAAATCATATATGTATCACAGGGTGCTTCATTCAGGTCTTTAAGCTGTGTGTAAATGCCCATTAATTTGCCCATCTCTTTGGGAAGGCAGTCTCCCTCCTTCATCCTGAAATCAAAAATCTGTCCCTTGAGGGAATAGATTTTACTCTTGCTGTGCTTATCAAACTTGCCCTTTAGGTGTTTAAGCATCAATCTGGACGTGGCTAGCCCTCTTAATCCTGGTACCTCTGTGTAGTGAATACTCCCTAAAATTAGGGCTTTAGCAAAACCATCCATCATAAGGAATTGTGTCCTATCAGGGTCAGTTTCTGGAGGATTTTCAATTGTTAATACTTGAAGGGCATTGTGAGTCTGCAGGCAACTCTTCAAATACTCCTCCCACCACTGATAGTTAGCCTTTGTAAGTTTGAGGTTTGGCATTTCTTGGGATGGGGCATTAAAAGCCATTTTGTTACTCACATCCCTTTGGATTTGAGGTAGAAGCACAGGTTGAGCAGGGGAAGTCTTTGGTGCTGTGTTGGCCTCTTTGCTGGAATCCGGCTCACTTATCTACTTCTCCAGGAGCTCACAGGGTTAATCTTTCCTCTGGGTGCAGCAGCACGAATTTCAAAGGCTCCTTTGCCTCACCTCCCTTTCCTTTGTTCTCCTGGCAGCATCTCTCAGGTACTCCAAGGCTCAGCTTCACTTACAGCAGGCAAAAATTAATCCAGTCAAAAGATCCTTTGCTCCTGGCAAACTGCAATCCAGCATAGGTTTTCCCCTGATCAGCAAAGAAACAGGGTTGGGCCTTTCTGGCTGCAAAATTGCTCTGAGAGCAGGAAGGAAAAAAAGTTGGTCGTTTTAAAAAATCCAAGCCTCTAGCTCTTATTCCCTATTTCTCTTTCTCAATCAATCCAGAAAGCTTTTAAGAAAAACCAGACTCTCTCGCTACCATTTGTTACGACTTTTGTCCAATATTCAAGAAAATTCAGAGTAATGAATCTTGCTTTTCTGGAAAGAAGAGGTTGCTTCTCAAAGAGAGAGATTACAATGGAGGATCTCTCTTTCTTCTTGACCCCTGAAAGGAAACACCTGATATCATTGACCAATTAGCAAAACAGTACACCTTTATGTTTCCTGGGCTTAGAGTTAATTGGCCAGCTGCCAGGCACTTCCAGGTTAAACTAAGAAACACAACAAACTGCATAGGTTAACCCTATAATGACTGAAATCCCAGTTCTTGTCTTTCATACTCATTTCTCCAACATGTACTACATCTGCACAGGTGTTGTATGCCATCTGTTCAAGATCTTATAATTAACTTCCCTGTGAAAAGCACCTAAAAAGGGGGTTACCATTCCTTACTGTAGCATCCTGGCCCTCCTCATCTGCTGGCTGCCTCAGTGCAGGCACTACACAGGATTGCTCTGGAATTGGAAAACAGTTAAAAAAATGGCAAAAGAAATTCTGGAAATAGAGATACCTTTAGACCCAGCAATATTTTTGTTGAACATGATGCCAGAAGAGATGGCTAAAGACGATCAACATCTGTTATCGTATTTAGTAACCGCAGCTCGTATATTAAGGGCTAAACTGTGGAAATCGACAGAGATGCCAGCACAAGAAGAACTAACTAGCTTAATATTGAAATGGGCAGAATTGGACAAATTAGGTTATCTTTTAAATCCATACGCTAAAACTGACGTTATCGTGATTTGGTATAAATTTTATAATTGGATGGATTAAATTGTCTAAAGACATGGTGTTCACGAGATAGAGAAACTAACTGTTTAATAGATAAATAATATGAATGTGAAGATAAAATTCTGTATATAGAAAATTATGTGTGTATATGCAAAATAAAAAAAAAACTGTTCACCAAGGATTGCTCTGGAATTCTGGAATTGGTTCATTCACAGTGTACCACAGCTTTATATTTCTTTTATGTATTTTTCTACTATGTCACTGATCTGAATAAAGCACTTTAAAATAAATCTAATGTGTGTATGTCTAGTCGAATGAAGATTCTTTTTATTTGATGCATTGCTGATGCACAAATGTGTTTCTGACCTTAGGTAAAAACACCAGGCAGAAAGAAATTTGCTGTAACTGCAAATTCAACTACACAAGGTTTCTTTTTTGCAGTGTTTTGTATTCTAGGTACTGTTAATGTATGTGGAAAGAGGAGATACAGATAAGTGAAGGAGCTGAATGCTATAGTGCTCTTTGGAAAGGGACAGGGGGTTGATGCTGATTTGATTCTACCTTGATAACTAGACCAGGTAATTTGGAACGTCAAAATTTTGGGAGAAATTTGGGTGAGGAAGGTGTTGGAAGCATCCCTAATATTGGGAGTGTTACTGAATTTTAAGACCAAACTATGTATTCCAAGACGGCGGCTTCTGATTTGGGTTCTCTCAGCTTGGGACGAATCTGCAGTGGTTGTCCCCCCAGCCAGACTAATGAAATGCTGTGGCTTGGGTTCTGCAAATCCACCTTTGCTGGCACCAGGAGCCTTCAGTGCATCAGCAAAAAACACTTTGTGCGGTGTTGGTTGTGAGATGCCATCCACCCCATTAGAATGATTACTGTTAAAATGGATGTCTGTTTTTGCATCAACTATGTATAAATTTCATAAGTATGGCATAAAAGAAAGAGTAGTATCAAGAACTACCAAAGCTGCCCTGACCTGGATAGCCCAGGCAAGCCTAATCACATCAGAACTCGGAACCTAAGATCGATTCTGGCAAGTACTTGGATGGGAGACCTCCTTGGAATACCAGAAATGGGAGGTGGGGAGAGGCTTTATTCAGCCACCTCTCTGAATATCCTCTAGCCCCCCAGTAGGGGTCAGTCACTAGAGGCCGCCATGACTTCCAGGTGCACACACACTCACGCATTCGCGCACGCACACACATTAAAAATATAAAAAATGACAAAAAATGGTGAAAGAAAAAAATGTCAGGATGGCAACATATGAAAACAAAAGGGAAAAAATGAATAAGAATATACCTGTAAAGTTCCCACCCTTACCATAGAGTGACACAAGTACTGCGGCAATTTGTACTTATTTAATTTTTTTACTTTATTAACTTTTTAATATCCTGCCTTTCCCACCAGTGGGGACCCAAAGCAGCTTGCATCATTCTCCTTTCCTCCATTTTATCCTCACAGCAACCCTGTTGAGGCTGAGAGCATATGACTGGCTCAAGGTCACCCAGCAAGCTTCCATGGCAGAGCAGGGATTCGAACCTGAGTTTTCCAGACCCGAGTCTGACCCTTTAACCACTGTACCATACTGGCTCGCATCTTAACATCTAATGAACAGTTTCATCTCTGTGAAAGTTCCCTTCCTCTAGATGATGCGAATAATCCGCCCCGGCAACCACAGGGGGCCCTGGGCATAGTTGTGGACGTAGACCGGGTCCTCTGGCGCGAACCCTCTGGGAGCTTTGGGGACATTGGGTTCTTTGGAGGTGGCTGGCACCCGATCGGGGTGGAGCCGGTCGAGCTGGGTTGTCACCCAGTGGCCCATGAGCAGCTCTGCGGGGCTGCGACCGGTAGCCGAGTGAGGGGTGGTGCACTGGCCGAATAGGAAAGCTGTTAACTTAAACCCCAGATCCCCCTGGTCCATGCACCTCAGCACCTCCTTAGTGGTGCAGACCATTCGCTCTGCTTGGCCGTTTGTGGCCAGGTGAAAAGGGGTGGATCTCACGTGCCAGATGCCATGGAGCTCCACAAAGTGCTGGAATTCTGCGGAGGTGAAAGCCGTGCCGTTGTCCAAGATGACGGTGTCCGGCAGGCCGTGGGTGGCAAAGATGCACCACATTGCTCGAATGGCGGCTTTAGAGGAGGTGGGCGCGAACAGGAACGACTTCCAGCCACTTGCTGTAGCTGTCGACTAGAATAAAGAAAGGCTGCCCCTGTATCGGGCCCGCAAAGTCCACATGGAGCTGGGACCAGGGGTGTTGGGTGGGCTCCCAGGGGTGGACGGGAGTGTGTGGAGGGTCCGGATGGGTCTCTTGGCACTTTTCGCAGTGGTGGACCCGGTCCTCTATCTCCTTGTCAAGGCCTGGCCACCAGACGTAGCTCTGAGCCAGGGCCTTCATTCGTACTACCCCAGGTTGGTGCTCATGCAGAGCGGTCAGCTCTCATGGGTGGAGGGGTTCCAGAATCACTACCCTCGAGCCCCAGAGTAAGCACCCCTTGTGGGTGGAGAGTTCTGCGTGCCAGATTGAGAAGGCCGCGAACTCAGGGTCTGGATTCTTGGGCCACCCTCTTTCCACCCAGTCGGAGACCTGGGAGAGTTGACGGTCCCGGGCCGTGCACCGGGCCACATCCCATACCTGAAGTGGCCGGTCTGGCAGGTCCTCGAGCAAAGCGAATTGGTAAGCTAGAGCTGGGTCAGGGTCGCAGGAGGGCAGCGGAAGGTGGCTGAGTGTATCCGCATGGCCCATGGCCTTTCCCGGGCGATGCACCAAGTCATAGTCGTACCCCACGAGGAAGATCGACCATTGGAGGACTCACGGAAACAACATTTGTGGTGTGTGGCGATCCGGGGCGAGGAGGCCAGAAGAAGTTTGTGGTCCATGGTGACTGTGAACTTGCGCCCGTACAAGTAAATATGGAACTTTTTGACCCCGGCCACGATTGCAAGTGCCTCCTTGTCTATCTGAGCATAGTTCCTTTCAGCTGGGGCTAGGGTCTGGGAGTAATATGTGACTGGGACCTCCCGGCCGTCCAGCAGTTTGTGACCCAAAACTGCCCCCACCCCATAAGGATATGCATCACAGGCCAATACGATGGGCAGTGCTTCGTTGAAGTGGGTGAGGACAGCATTGGACATTAGGAGGTCCTTGATGCCCTGGAAGGTCGCCGCCTGGCGGGGACCCCAAGTCCAGGTGACGCTTTTGTCCAGGAGCCTGTGTAAGGGCTCAGCTACTGCCGTCTTGTGGGGAAGGAAGGCATGGTAGAAGTTGATGAGTCCCAGAAAAGACTGTAGCTCAGCCTTGGACTTGGGGGCCGGGGCATCAGAGATGGCCTTCACCTTGTCCTTAGTGGGGTGAATTCTGTGGGCGTCCACCTTGAAGCCAAGGAAATCCACCACAGGATCCCCGAGAAGGCACTTCTCGCATTTCACCTTCAGGCCGGCATCCTGGAATCACTGGAGGACAGAGCGTAGGAGGGCTGAGAAAGTCTTGACGTCTGGAGCCGCAATCAGGACGTCATCAAAAAAGGGCTGCACCCCTGGAAGACCTTTTAACAAACGGTCCATTAACTCTTGAAAGATCCCGGGGGCTACGCTGACCCCAAACTGGAGGCGCTTTACCTTAAACGCCCTCTTGTGTGTCACAATGGTCTGTGCTTCTGCTGTGGCATTGTCGACCGGCAGCTGCTGGTAGGCCTGGGCCAGGTCTAGTTTCCCAAACACTCGTGCCCCAGCCAGGGAGGCCAACACGTGGCTGATGACTGGGACTGGGTAGGCATGGGCCTGAAGTGCCTTATTGATGGTGCACTTATAGTCCACACAGATGCGGATGTCCCTGTTTGCCTTCATTGGCGTCACAATTGGGGTCTCCCATCGGGTGTGGGACACTGGTTCTAGTGCACCCTGGGTGACCAACTTATCAAGCTCCCGCTCGATCTTGGGCCGCACTGCAAGTGGCGGATGGCGGACCGGTATGTGCACGGTCTGGACCGCGGGGTCAAGGTCCAGGGTGGGGTTCCGGTTCCGGTGGCACCAACTGCAAGAGGTGTGAGAGCAAGCTCCGCACCTCAAGGTGCAGTATTCTCCTTTTCTCGAGGGTACCCAAGTTGAGGACCCTCACATGAAAGCTTCTGGTGGAAGCAGGTGTGCAGGGAGGGAGCGAAAAGGGTGGCGGCTCTTTTGCTCTACCCAGCTGGCCGACAGCGAGAAGAGGGACAAGACGACTCCCAACCTAACAGAGTCATAAAGGCGCCTAAGAAACTGTAAGAGCGGAACTGACTGAGGACAAGTCCAAGCACTCAAAAGCCTAAAGTTGTGAGTGTTTAAAGTTTTTTCCCCCACCTTTGATTTATTTTGATTAGTGGACCCATCTTCCTTGTGTTTGCTGTGGCATCGACTGAGAAGACCTATCAAGTCGATCGCGGAGAGCAGGAGCGGCGTGGAGAGTTTGACTCAGGGGAAAACGACTGAAGCGTGCGCAGTCAATGCCCCGGCTGGGTCTTGCTTTTTGTTTGCCGTGGGTGAATTTGGTTGTTGCTTTTTGGACAGAAGAAAAAGAGTTGAGGTGGGAGGCTATAGTGGAAACGAACTGTATTGTATCTCAACGAAGCCTGTGGGATCGATCAATGGATGTTCGACTGCTCAGGACTGTCTGCTTAGGACATCTTTCGATGCCAGCACGATTGGCCACTCCCAAGCTCAGCACACAGAGAGCCAGCACAGAGGAGCTAAACTGGGAGGGGACAGAGCGGCGTGGAATTGTGGCATTCCAGCGTGTTTGCAATGTGTTGGTAGTATTGCTGGCTACTAGCTGAACACTGGGGCGGTCCTTAATTTTGGTGAATTAAACAGACAAAGCAATCTGAGGCTGACGGAAACTGAGAGTTGCTAGAGTGGCAGAGGAAGAGTGAAGACTATTTAACTCTCCCAGTGCAAAAACACAGTAGAGATGTGCAGATCTTAAGAACTTATATATGTGCTCCTGATAATACTGGGTATTGTGGTCTGCTTCTCCTCTAAGTTTGAATGCTTTCTTCTTTTCTTTCTTCTTACCACTGACCTAACGTTGATTAATTTATCACTGCAAAGGGTAAATGACAAACAGTGACTGAATAGATTGAAATAGGAAGAGTAGAAATAGAGATAGTATAGGTATTACAGTAGGTAGGATAGAGTTAAGAGTAGGATATAGTTAAGGATAAAGAATAAGGTAGTAGATGGGATATAGCTAAGGTTAAGGTTAAGGTTAAGGTAGAGGGGAAATAAGAAATAGTTAAGAAATAGGGGCAAGGGTAAGGTTATATTAAAAAAAAAAAGGTCCTGGACAGAAGGACTAAGAATAGGGTAATAAAAACAGAAAGAGAAAAATAGAAACAAAAAGTTCAAGGGAAAACGGTACAAAACAGATTACATTTGAATACCAAAGAAAACTAAGAAAATGGCATCTGGAGGTAGAAAAGGTTCAATTTCAGGACCTTCTAGTTTAAGCCAAGTGAGGGCCAAGGACTTAAATACACAAATTTTAGAAGGTGTGTCTGAGACAATGAATCAGATAGTACAAAATACCTTACCAAACTTAATTGCGAATGCAATAGAACCGTTACAGAAAAAACTGGACTCTTCTACTCAACAAATAACAACACAGTTGACGGAGCTTAAAACACAGATGATAGAAAATAGACAAGATATAATAAATCTTAATGACAAGACTAAGGAGATAGGAGAGAAGGTAGAAGTAGTTGAACAACAAATCCTAGACTTGAATACAAAATGTGAGGCATTGGAGAACTCGCTTACGCAGTTAGAACTAGAAAAGTCAATGTTAGTATTAAGATTGTTAAATGTTCCAGAACTGAAAGAAGCAAACTTGAAGGAAAAACTACTCATAGATCTTAGTGAATGGTTAAATTTGGATATGACGAATGAACTTAGTACTGATATTGAAGTTGTATACAGGAGAAACACAGCTTTTGCCAAACGTAACAAGACACCCAGAGAGACCCATATAAGATTTTACAAGAGAGTCTTCAGAGACAAAATCCTTGAAAAGGCCAAAACTAAACCATTGATAATTGCAGGGCAGGAGGTCATAATTCTAAGGGACCTCCCATGGCGGGTAAGACAACGGAGACAAGAATACTTGAATCTTGCATTAGCCCTGAGAAATAATGAGATAAATTATAGATGGTTAATGCCAGAGGGGATTACCTTTTATTATAAAGGTGCTAAACATAACTTATCATCAACTTTCAAATTGGAATATTTTATGAGGAGATATGGTAAAGATCTGGGGGTCCAAGATGAGGTCTACAGTGAGTCAGAAGAGGAGACACAGCAAACACTAGAAAAGGGGAAAGAACCATCTAAAAAAGCCAAGGAAAAGAAACTAGGAAAACAAGCCCCACCTAGTGTAACTACAAGGTTACAAGCAAGAAAAGGTGATGAGAAGAACAAAAATGGCTTCCAGGAAGATAAATAAGATTTTATCAATTAATGTTAATGGTCTGAACATTCCCCACAAGAGGAAAAAGTTTTTTTTACAAATACAGAAACTGGGGGTAGACATTGTCTGCCTCCAGGAGACACATATTATTCAGAAAGATGAACACCTGTTGGAGGCTAAAAAATTAGGAACCAAATTTGTAGCAGCTGACAAAGAAAAGAAAAGATGTGGGGTGGTTACATACGTCAAAGAAGCTTTACGTCCAGAATTAATTCACAAAAGTGAGGACGGAAGGATCTTGATAGTTAAAGTGTTAAGATACTCAAGGTCAATGTTGATCGTTAATATATATGCCCCTAATCATCAGCAAAATAAATTTTTCGCAAAACTTTATGAAATACTAACCAAATTGGAGTTTGAAGATGTATGTATATTAGGGGATTTTAACGCCGTGTGTGATAGTATTATAGATAGAAAAGCGGAATCTAAAACCACCAAAGGGAATGAACTGCTGAAGCCCTTTCTTGATTTAACAAGAGAATTCTCTATAATAGATGTATGGAGAGTCAAAAATGGGAATCAAAAAGACTACACTTTCTATTCGCATCGCCATAAATCATGGTCGCGTATCGACATGATTTGGTCATCCGTAAATATGTTATCTGATATTACAGGGATACAGATCTTGCCCCCGACTTTTGCAGATCACAATCCACTGATGTTGACAATTAAAGACGTCTCAAGAAGCGGTAGATGGTCAATGAAGGGACACTTACTGCAAGACCAAAACTTTGTTAGTAAATGTAAACAAGAGTTTAAAGAATTTTTCTCACGAAACATTATGCCAGATATTAAGCTAAATACGGTTTGGGATGCTTTCAAAGCATATGTTAGGGGTCAAATGAAATCACAAGAAATTTGGTTAAGAAAACAACGCAGAGTTAAATACCAGGGGTTGACTGCGAGAATAGGTGAAGAGGAGAATAAATTGAAAAAGGACCCCAACACAAATAAAGCTAGGGACAATTTGCGAAAACTTCAACACCTCCTAAATTGTGAGTTGACTGAAGAACTAGCAAGGAAAGTTATGTATATGAAGCAATATACATTTGAAAATGCGAACAAGCCAAACAGATGGCTAGCTTATAAGATTAAAAAGGATAGAGCAGAAAGACATATAAAACTATTAAAGAATGATCAAGGTAAGGAATGCTCCTCAATGGCTGAATTAAAAAAGATTATTGAAGGCTTCTATAAACAGCTATATAGGCAGGAGGGTGTCAAAACAAAAGAAATAGAAAGGTATCTAGATAGACATGTCAAGAAAAAATTCTCGGAAGAACAGAAAATTACTTTGAACAACCCCATCACAATGATGGAGGTGACAGAGGCTATAAAAAAATAAAAAAACTAATAAATCACCGGGTGTGGATGGTATAGGTGCTGAATTTTATAAGAATTTTGAGGAAAATATTAGTTTTTGTTTGAAACGGATAATACAAAATATTTATGAAGGTGGGGAGATTCCAACCTCATGGAATGAGTCTTTAATTAGTTTAATCCCAAAACAGGGTTCAAATTTGGATGATATAAAAAATTACCGACCGATCGCATTGTTAAATGTCGATTATAAAATATTTGCATATATTCTGGCAAACAGGTTCAAGAAGGTTTTAACTCAGATAATTAACCACGATCAGGCTGGCTTTCTCCCACACAGGCAAATTCGCCATAACACTCGCACCATTTTGAATGTGTTAGAATATTATGAACGACATTCAGATAAACAATTGGTATTATGTTTCGTAGATGCTGAAAAAGCCTTCGACAAATTATCATGGGAGTTTATATTGCTACAACTAAGAAAATGGGATTGCGGTAACAACTTCAGAGCAATGGTTGAATCACTATACCAAATACAGGAAGCCAAAATATTATTTAATGGGGACTGTACAGCAAAATTTTCGATTCAAAAAGGGGTTAGACAGGGATGCCCCCTCTCACCTCTTTTATTTATTTTTGTTTTGGAAACGCTTTGTGACGTAGTAAGAGATGAAACGGATATAGTAGGTTTAAGGATAAGAGAAGAAACATATAAGCTGTTAGCTTACGCAGACGATATGGTTTTCATACTCCAAGACCCCCAGAAATCTCTCAGAAAACTTTTGAATATACTTGAGGAATTTGGCAACGTAGCAGGTTTTAAAGTAAACCAGAAAAAAACAAAAATTCTAACCAAAAATTGCTCGAAAGAACTGGAAAGCCGACTGCATGAAATAACTAACTTTGAAATTACAAAAAAAGTAAAATACCTAGGTATACTAATCTCAAACAGATGTAGCTCCATTTACAAAGATAATTATTTGAAGGTATTGTCAGAGATTAAAAAGGATGTAGAGATATGGAGCAAACTACAATTTTATTTTATGGGTCATATAGCGCTTATAAAAATGAATATTTTACCACGTATTATGTTTCTCTTTCAAACTATTGATTTTGAAAAATCAACTATTTTTTAGAGAATTGAATAAAATCACTCTAAAGTATATATGGCAAGCCAAGAAGGCTAGGATAAAATTAAAATATTTACAAGAAAGAGTAGAAAGAGGAGGGCTTGGTGTGCCTGACTGGTATTCTTACTATACAGCAGCAGCTATGACATGGACAAAAGATTGGGCGACCCTTAAAAATCAAAGACTATTGAAACTGGAAGGCCATGACTTACCGGTAGGTTGGCATGCTGTAATTTGGTACGATCAGAAAAACAAAGTCTTTAAAGATCATACCCTTAGAGGCCCACTGCTAAAAATCTGGAAGGAGGTCAGAAATAAGTTTTAGACTAAGATCCCCAACTGGGTCTCCCCCCTGGAGGCCTTTATTCGACCGTTTTTGTTGTTAAAGCAGAAGATTTGCAACTACGAGAATCTGTTAGGTAAAGATCAGGACCTAAAAAGTATAGACCTGCTAAAGGTACAAGGTATTGATTTAATTTGGTGGGAGCAAACACAACTGAAATCAAGATTTAATATGGATAAGAAGATGGGCTTTTATAACGAAAATACAGAATTTGACAAATGTTGGGTAACTGCAAAAGAAAAAAATATACAAGAAATTTATAAAATGCTCATAGAGTTCAAAATGCAAGATGAATGGGTCAAACCAAATATGATATTGTGGGCACGTTGTATAGGTTACAATATAAATTTAGAGACATGGGAAAATGTCTGGAAAAGAAATGTTAAACTCACTAAAGCAACTTCATTTAAAGAAAATTTTTATAAAAATTTTATTTCTGGCACCTCACACCTGATAAATTAGCTCGATTTTCCAAGGCAACATCAAATATATGCTGGAAATGTAAAAGTTGTATAGGCAATTTTTTCCATATGTGGTGGAAATGTAAAAAGGCAAAAAGTTATTGGTTATTTATAAAAAATGTTTTGCAAGAGATTCTAAAACTTGTGATACCATGGTCACCAGAACTTTTTTTGCTCAACATACTCCCAGAAGAACTTGAATATTATGACAAGAGGTTGATAATTGGAAAACGGACAAGATACCTCGGGAGGAAGAAACTTTAAAGAAAATTTTGGATATGGTAGAAACTGATAATTTGAACTACCGACTAAAAAACAAACAAGAAACATTTACAATAATGTGGGAAAAATTTTATTGTTGGTATGATAATAAGTACAAAATTGGTGTGGTCTAAATAAGCTGATTAAGATATGTAAATTCAGTCTGCTCTTTTCTGTTCTGGATAAACTCTGTAAAAAAAAAATTATTTTCGATTTTCTGTAAAAGTTATAAAAATAACAATTAAAAAAAAAAAAAGGTCCAGGGTGATGGGTGGCCCCGTATAGGAGCCCAGTGCACCGTCGAAAACCACTGGGAATTCCTCACAGCTGACAGCAAAATCTGTGGGCCGCACAGCCTAGGGGCTGGAACCAGGAGAGTCCCAGCAGGCTTGTGAGGTTGCCCGCCACCACCAGGAGTCCCAAGCATCCCGTAAAGTTCTTAAATTGGACCTGGAACTTGCCCAACCCCCTTATCAGTATCAGGTTCTTCTGAAAGTCCCGCAGGGTTAGGCCCTGGACTTTCCGATGTTGGGGCCCCCCTGTGGGGCAGAGCCTGCGGAGTGTGGACTCCAAGATTATGGAGTAGGACGACCCGGTGTCTACTTCCATTTTGCAGGGGGTCCCCTCAATCAAAACTGAGACCTTAATTTTGTTGGGGGTGTCGGGGGCAAGTTCATTACCTGCTGTGTCTTGCAGTGGTGGTGGCGGGTTGCTGCCATCTGGAGGAGTTTGGCGGACTCCTGGTGTGTGGCTTGGGTGCGGCGGTTGGAGCAGGTGCAGCAGGCCCGGGCGATGTGGCCCTTCTTGCCACATGACCGGCACTCTGCTTCCCAGAAACGGCAGGTCCGGCGGTCATGCTGATCGCCACAGCTAGCGCACGTGGAATGTTTGGAGTGTGGCGTCGCTGAGCGGGAAGCCTTCTCACCCGAGTTGCGGGACCCCTGTCCCAGAGGCCGGCGTTGTACCTAGAGTGTCTCATCATCCTCGGAAACGTCGGAGTCTGCAGCAGCCTTGGTCTGGTGGGCGGCTGCGGATGTGCCTAGCTTCTCCTGCTGAGAGACCTCAAAGGCGCAAGCCGTGGTTAGCATCTCGTCCAGGGTGGCTGTGGAGTTGGCCATCAGCTTCCTTTGAAGCTTGGGGTCACGGACCCCACACAGGAACGCAGAGTATAGCATGTCCTCTACGGCCACGAACTCGCACCCCACCAGGAGATGGCGGAAGGCCACCAGGTAATTGGAGGCAGACTCACTCTTCTGCTGCAGCCGGCGGAAGAACTTCACCCGCTACGTGTTCTTGGAGGGTCTCGGTGAGAAGTGGTTCCTTAGGAGCGCCATGATGTCATCATACATGGCCTCCGCTGGGGTACGAGGGGAAAGCAGGCTGCGGAGTAACTTCAGCGACTTTACCCGGCAGGAGGCCATGAGTCAGGACTTCTTCCCAGGATCCGTGATGTCCTGTGCATCGAAGTAGGATGTGAGCTGGTCTGTCCAGGCTTCCCAGGCTTTGGGGCAGGCTAGATTGAATGGGTGGGTGGTTCCCGGAGCGATGACCATTCTGGGATGTGCAGCAGTGCATTGAGTGAGATCCTCGGGAGCTGATGGCAGTGCGGTGGCACTGGAGCCAAGCAGGGCCGGTGGCTGACGGATCTGGTCTGGGCTCGATGTGGTGCTGGTGTCAGCCAAGGAGTCGCTCATTGGAATCCCATCCTCGTCACCAGTGAAGAGTACTGGACTCAGGAGACCAGGAATGGTGAAATCATGAAGCCTTTATTGAGTGATTCAGCATGCCCAGTAGATGGTCAGAACAAGCATGCTTCCAAGGCTCCAGGGCCCTCATTATATGCTGGCTGGAGCCACACCTCCGGCCACACCCAAAAGACCTGATAGGGGCTTAACATATGCGCATGTTTGTCATAGGTTCCCTGGAGGAGCCTTTGGTTGCATTGGCTCCCCAGGGAGAACCTAGGCCCCACATTGGTGGAGGCTTTCAATCCAGAGGTCTATTGTTCCTCCAGATTCAAGCTCCCCTCTCTGCCTGACCATGTGCTCTGGCCATGCGGCGGGCGCCATTACCTGGGAGCACATGGCAGGCTGGTTGCTACACAGAGCATACTACATTACAGTATGCTAAGTATGTATTGGTAGAGCTTGAGGTAGGAAGTCTTTTCTTTCCACTTCTTCTCCTGAGGAGTTATCAAATACTGTAAGAAAATGTTATAAATCAGAAACGTCCCAAATAATTGGATGAATTGTTATCAAATTATCAAAAATGCTCCCTCCCAAGCATTCCATGATGAACAGAAGCTGCAGTTGTGAGGCAGTTGTTTATTTTGCCATTATAATAAGAGTGCAAAATTATGCCTATGATTAAAAGGCCTTACACTGAAATTGGCGGAAAGAGCTTTGTCATGCCGACCCCTTGGGTAGAACTCATGCAGAAATGATTTAAACATTGCATCAATATGGCTTAATTGTGACTAAGCGTATGCCAAAATAAGCAAACAAGTCAGAGGAGGAGAGAGGAATATTTATGAGCCCTATTCTGTAGGCTTCTGTTGTTTCCAAATATGAACAAAAATAAGGAAAATTATTAATGTATGAGGAATTAATGTATAACTGGGTCCCATGAAACTGATCACATGGCACGCTGAGTATTAAATAGTGGGTTCAAGAGGCTATCGTGATTTCAGTAAGGCTCAGAACAACAACACACACAGTAAGCCGCAACTATATACAAAAGCCCCAGCCCCAAACACACCCACAAAATACAAATAAACCAATAAGAACATAGTAGCTCACGGTCACCATGCGGTCTTGTAATGGCGACCACCACATGCTTGTCCTCACAAGGTGTGGAGTTTTTTATAATTGCAGATAGTTACAGAAAATGGCTGGAGGTAATCCCGGTGAAGACCACCTCATCTAACGCAGCCATTCGAGCCACGTGGCACATGTTTTCCACACATGGCCTGCCAGACATTCTCATCACCGACAATGGACAGTGGAGGCCCAGGTAGCAGCCACTGCCAAATCTGCCTTTTACCATCTTCGGCTGGTTCAGCAGTTGGTTCCCTTCCTCAGCCATGAGGATCTGGCTACAGGGATCCATGTGATGGTCACCTTGAGGCTAGACTATCGTAATGCTCTCTACATGGGGCTGCCCTTGGCGCAAATCTGGAAGCTGCAGGTAGTGCAGAACACTGCAGCTAGGCTGTTGATGGGTCTTTCTAAACGGGACCACATCCAGCCTGTGCTGGCAGTGCTGCACTGGCTGCCTATAGCATACCAAATTCGCTTCAAGGTGCTGGGGCTTACCTTTAAAGCCGTATATGGCCCACCACCTCACCACCAACATACCTGAGGGACCGCCTTTCCGCACATATACCCCAGCGAGCACTTTGGTCCAGGTCACAACATCGACTTCAGGTCCTGGGCCCTAAGGAGGCCAGGCTCGCTGGAACCAGGGCCAGGGCCTTTTCAGTGGCAGCTCCTCTCTGGTGGAATGAGCTCCCGGAGGAGATCAGGGCCCTGCAGGATCTTATGCAGTTCTGCAGGGCCTGCAAGATGGAGCTCTTCCACCAGGCTTTCGATTAGGAGCTGCCACCACAATTTACCCATCAACCATCGCTAGTAACATCAGCAATGAGGGCTGGCCCTGAATGAAGCCAGGCTGGGCAGAGAGCTGAACATGACACCAAGGTTGGCACTAAGATATTAGTAGGAACGCCATCTGAATGCTTAGATCTAACAGCACCATGAGCACTTTATCTGCAATTTATACTGGAATGTGTATTGTGACTGTTATTGTTGTGTTTTTAACATGTTTTAAATTGTTTTATCCTGATTGGCACTGTGTGCCATTTTGTAAGCCACCCTGAGCCCGTTCGCAGGGAGGGCGGGGTAGAAATGTGAAATAAATAAATAAATGGGACGGGATTCATGTCCATGGAATTCCAGTACTTTACGAACTCTCTTGGCCTTCGCCACACCCATTCCACACCCTTCCACCCCGCGACCAATGGGCAAGCAGAAAGAATGGTGAGAACAACCAAAGAAGCCCTCCAACGGATGGATCAGGGAGACTGGGAGTTCAAGCTGGCAAAGTTCCTGTTCGGCCAGCAATCAACCCCACACACCAGAATGGGATGTAGCCCTGCGGAGATGTTGATGGGCCGGTATCTCGGCACCCTGCTCGACAGGCTCCATCCAGACCACACCTCCAATGGCATCCCCAGGTCAGAGTTCCAAGCAGCTCCACGTGGGTTCTACCCGGAGGACCCGATCTACATCCGGAACTATACCCGAGGTCTGCCATGGGTCCCCAGAAGAATCATCCAGTCCACAGGGCCACTGTCATACAAGGTCCCCACCGAGGAAGGAACAGTATGGTGGCGCCACATTGACCAGCTGCAGCAGCACCTCCCGAGCACCAAACCAAACTCCCGGAAACCCCTGCATCAGAGGCTTTGGACCAGTGGCCGTTCCCAGAAGCAAACTCGGATGCGGGGCCAGCAGATATCCAGACCCCAGGAAGTCTGGACAAGCTTGCGATGCCAGCGATGCCACTGGACCTGCCCACGGAACCCCCCGAACAGGCTTCCCTGCTTCCTGGTTCCAACACCACTCCCCGGCACACAATGCCTCAGCACTCGGGCCGTGAGTGCCGGTGCCCAGGTTATTTAAAGGACTATGTTACATGGGGAGGAACTGGACTATGGGGGGAGGGGTGTTATGTATCGTGATCATGGTCAGCATGCAGTCTTGTAATGGCAACCGCCACGTGGTTGTCCTCACAAGGTGAGGAGCTGCCAAGCTTCCAAGCTTCAGCCAGGGGAACAATAGAGAGCCGGATCCTAACTGGCCACCAATCATGGACCTAGGTTCCCCTAGGGGACTTATGCCAAGTAACCATATTTGTAAGGTCCTATTAGGACATTTGGGCGAGGTCAGAGGATTATCTCTGATCAGCATAAATGAGCCTGGGGATTCTCATGTTCCATCTTACTCGCGATAAACTACCATGCTGATTTCACTACAACCAGCCTCCCGACTCCAGTACTTTTCACATGGCATCACTTACACTTCTGTTACCTGATTGGCCTTCTCTGCAACAGTGATCAATCTGGATGTAGCTGCTAGGATCCTCTCTAACAATGTTTGCTCATTTGAAGCTCTCACTAGAAGAAGAAGAAGAAGAGAAGAAGAGATTGGATTATACCCCACCCTTCACTTGTAGTCTCAGAGAGGCTTACAAACTCCTCTCCCTTCCCCTCCCCACAACAGACACCCTGTGAGGCAGGTGGGGTTGAGAGAGCTCGGAGACAACTGTCCTTGAGAGAACAGCTGGTACAGAGCTATGGCTTGCTCAAGGTCATCCAGCCAGGTGCAAGTGGAGGAGTGGGGAATCAAACCCAGTTCTCCCAGGTTAGAGTCTACACACTGGCTCCCAACTACACAACACTGAGCAACATCATGTGACCAGAGCAGGGCAGGGGTGTTCCACCATGGTCAAGATCTGGAATCTAACTCTGGGATATGATTATACTTTGTCTTGTTCCACAGATCTGCAGATTTAAGCAGGCTTAGAAATAATACAATTTCCCAGTCTGGAGGGCCTCAGTCTAGTTCCTAGGGAGCAGTGCTTTAAATATGCTGGTTGGGGTAAAGGTAACTTGCACTGGATTTACACAGGAAAATGGATTTATTAAAATTTATTATTTTATTAGAACATTTTCCTGTGTCTGTCACCAGAGATTTAAGGCAGCTTACAGAACACCAAAAAACCCCAATAAGATATATACCAGTAAAGACAATGAAGTATCGATAACTGCAGAGCTAGGCATTTAAAAGAAATCCGGTAATATCACCATGGCATCATAGAGCTACTGAAACTTAACAGATAGCCCTTTGAAACAATACTATTTCTCAGACCTTTTGACAAGGCAGGGGCCCACCACCTCACCTCTTTGCATAGTCTTTGCCATGAACTTTTCCCAGTAACTGAAAGGCCTGACTTCAGTCCTCTGCAGAGTGAATAGATTCAGAAGCAAGGACAGAGAGATGGACTGGAACTGGTGCTTGAGCTTGCAGAGCAAGAAGTGGCTCTTCAGGTATGTGGTTCCTCCCTGATAAGTACCAGTATGTTAAATGTACCAGAGCTTTTAATGGAGTATAGGTTGTAAGCATTTTATTGCATGGGTTTAGGCTTTACTAGATTTTATTAAGGTGGGAGGAGGAATTTGGGGCCTTATTATAGTATGGTGTCTTAGTATTATAAAACTCCCTGAGCCAGGATGAAAGATGATATATAAACATTTAAATAAATAAATAGATGGATGGCTAGATAGATAAATAGATGCAAGGAGGAAAAAAGCAGTCAATGGAAATCTTTCAGCAGAAGTGTAATAATGTCCAACTAACCCCAGATAATAAATGGCCACCATGTGTACTCACTGAAACAACTGACAGTTTTGTGGGCTCAGAATTTTGATTTTGGAGGGGGGGGGGAAGAGTTCTGTGTTTTTGTTTTTCCCTAGTGCAATTGAAAAAGTAAGGCCAGATAAGCCAGGGAGACTTCCCAGCCAGGACCCCCATTCCCTGCTGCCCCTTGACAGAGTGGCAGGGGGCATGATTTGGTGGCACAACAATCTGCAGTGTCCCTTCCAGCATGAAACTGGACATGAGGTAAATCCTAGACCTTCACCCTGACACAATGACATCACTTCCAGTTTCATGCTGGAAGGTGACAGAGAGATTGTTGGCATGACAACAAACTGCTTGTCCCCTCCCTGTCAAGGTTCCAGTTTGACCATTGTCTCTTTTCTTTAACTGTCATTTCTTCACTGTTCACCTTGCCATGCTTTAGGAAGGAGGGACATTCCTGGGGGGGGGGGAGAGTATAGGGGATGCTTGCTGGTAACCTGTAGCCATAACTTTTCCATTCAAGATGTGCCCTTTGGCTTCTCATGAGAATGACCTTGAAGACTTTCTCAGATAGCAACTGTGTATCTTTCATGGTTGACATAGTAATGCAGTGGCCGAGTGTGATGTATGGGAATGGGGTGTGTGGTACTTTGAACCTTTTCTATAATAGTGGGGGTTTGGCATGCTTTTGGTATTCCCGACAAAACATCAGTCCTGAGTGAGTATATCTCTGAATAAATCTTTTAGCCAAAGAAACTGTGGAGAGTGTCTTAACTGGGGATCTGGCACTCCCCTGGCCCCTGGATTCTTCCATCAGGATTGCCGGCCCCTTCGTTGAACTTGTGAACCTGTTTTCTGTTTCCGGACAGCAATTTCCCCTATTAAATATATGCAGTCTTTTAATGTTTTTTTTTGTGTCAATTGAGTGAAAGCAATATAAAAAGGTGTATAAAATGCGTAAAAAGAAAACACATTAATCATGAACACCAGGAGCAAAAGAAAAAGAGTGAAACACAAAGGTTCACAGTGGTAGCATACCTAGTGCATTTCTAGTATATACCAACATAAATAAAATGGCAAGCAAATAGCATTGCTTCATTTTGTTACAGGTACTTTGTGGACCTGGCAGGTTTGAAGAACAGGATGCACAGTTTTAAGCACCCCACCCCCCATGTCATAATTTAATGAACTTCTTTCTGAAGTCATTGTTTCTGGGAGCTGTCAGAGGCACAGAAAGAGCATCTCTCTGTGAGTGGTGCCAGGAAACACCCTCCTTTGAGTGGGATCACAGCTGGCTCCTGAGAATGGGTGACATTTCCAATCTAACACAGACCTAGCCAGCATACTAATATTCAAAACAGCTTGTGGGCATTGATTTCACATATTATTTTTTCTCTTCTCCCAAGGTTGAAAGAATGAAATGGTTGACATGGTGATAAGGCTTTGGCTTCTCCACAGCCTCTTACTGGAATGCAAAGAGCTGGTTTCCAGCATTGGCAATACAATACACTGGGAAGTGCCTAGTCCTGGATTCTCAGCATTGCTGTTACTTTGCAACTCCTATGCCTTGCTGCTGCTGCTTGCTCATCTGCCCTCCCTGTCAGTCTCACTCAATCAGATGTGAGATCAGTAGATTTCAGCATTTGGCATCCACTACTGTCAGTCCTCTGGCCATCTGGAAGAGAAGGGGAAGGGAGGAGCCTCTGCCTCCACCTGTGGAGGCTGTATGCACGTTAAGGGAGTGCTGCGGCCATTCAGAGAGGCTATAATTGCTGCTACTGCTGCTACTCAGTGGGGACTTGGCAACTATCCAGCGATGCTGACCTATCCTGTCTTCCCATGTCAAGTCTGTCCTTGTCCCTCTGCTGTGTAGAATGTCAAAAGTGGTCATCCGTAGTCTGTATCACTGTGATGCAATCATACATCACGGTCTGGTTTAAAAGTAACAGCAGCCTTGCTGAAACTAAGTGGTTCTGAGTTTGATCAGTGCCTGAGAATGCCATGGATGTAGTTTGGAATACAAAACTGGCATCTGGCTTTTGTTGCTAAAGTTGATCCAGTGTGCTTTGTTGGGATTAGAGGTGAAATAATACATGTAGTAGGGATGCTTCCAAAATTCTCCTCTTGCTTTCTCCCTAAAGTTTCAAATCACCTGATCTTAAGAACATAAGAGAAGGCAATGTTGGATCAGGCCAATAGCCCATACAGTCCAACACTCTGTCACACAGTGGCCAAAAATACCAGGTGCCATCAGGAGGTCCAGCAGTGGGGCCAGGACACTAGAAGCCCTCCCACTCTTGCCCCCCCCCCCCCCGCACCAAGAATACAGAGCACCACTTGCCCCAGACCAAGAGCTCCTATCTATACCTTGTGGCTAATAGCCACTGATGGCCCTTTGCTTCATATGTTTATCCAATACCCTCTTGAAGCTGGCCATGTTTGTAGCCACCACCACCTCCTGTGGCAGTGGATTCCACGTGTTAATCACTCTTTGGGTGAAGAAGTACTTCTTTTTATCTGTTCTAACCCGACTGCTCAGCAATTTCATTGAGTGCCCACGAGTTCTTGTGTTGTGAAAAAGGGAGAAAAGTACTTCTTCCTCGACCTGCTCTGTAATCTTGTAAACATCTATCATGTCACCTCTCACTCCTCTTTCTCCAAGTTAAAGAGCCCCAAGCGCTTTAACCTTTCTTCATAGAGAAAGTGTTAACCCTTTTATTATTCTAATTGCCCTTTTCTGCACCTTTTCCAATGCTATAATATCATTTCTGTGGTGATCAGAATTGCACACAGTATTCCAAATGAGGTTGCACCATCGATTAATACAGGGGCATTATGACACTGGCTGATTTGTTTTCAATTCCCTTTCAAATAATCCCCAGCATAGCATTGGCCTTTTTATTGCAGCCGCACACTGTCTCAACATTTTCAGTGAGTTATCTACTACAACTCTCTCTTGGTCAGTCTCTGCCAGTTCAGTGTCAGTATTAGAGACACATAAACAGTGAACTGTCAAGGAGCTGTCAGTGAGATCACTGCAGACATGTTGGTACCAAGTCATATGACTATTCTGGTTAGAACTGGACAAGACAGGTGCAGTCTTGTATAGAGGTATGACTTGGGGAATGACTCAGCATGGACCTGATTGGCCACTGAGTACAGTGAAATGTATATATTTGATATATGTTGTATAGTTCTCTCTCTTCTCTTCTGTATTGGTGGCTGGCGAAGCACTTTGATCCTGAGCGCAATATTTGTAAATAAATGTACATAAACTGTACATAGCTTTGTCTCGTATTTTGGAGTCTTCAACCTCTGCTACAGTGCTGTTTAGCACAGCTCACACACAATCCAACAGGGTTATGGGCCCAGTGTGCTGTGCTGTGCTGTGGAGGCTCTACTAGAGATGACTCTTCTGGACAGAGGTGGTGAGCTGGGAAGGCTGCTGGAATCGTGGCTTCGCCAGGAGGAGTTTCTGACAGTGGCTCAGATGAAGAGGAGGTGGTGTCCCCTGTTGCAGGTGCTGAAGAGACCGAGGCTGCACTGAGTTTGGTTTTGGGAAGCAGCTCTGAGAGTGAGTCCGAGGATGAGAGCATGGCTTCAGACCTTCAGGTAGCTGATATTGGTGGCAACATGGCACAGGGAGGCGCAATGAATATGTCACTTGGTGGAAAAGCTCAACACCTCTAATTACAGTGTGTGGGCTCTGCGGATGGAGCATTACTTGAAGAGGGAAGGTTTGTGGCTGTTTGTTAATGCTCCTCCTGATCCCTTGACAGCCCAGGACATTGTAAATGATGAAAAGGCCTTGGCAGCTATCGTGCTGAGTGTGGCAGATGATCAATTAGTTCATGTCTCTGGACAGGCCAGCGTGAAGCTTGCGTGGGACAGTTTAAGGTCTGTCTATGTATGGCAAACTGCAGGCTCATTGATTGCCCTCACTCAGAAACTGTACAGGACTGTAATGAAACCTGGAGACTCTGTTCAAAGGCATTTGAATATACTAAATGAATGCTGTCAGCAACTTGAACAGAGAGGAAAAACTGTTCCAGAGGAGGACCGGGTTTATATACTTCTAAGTTCCCTTGACGAACGTTTTAGTGTTTTGGTAACTACGTTGGAATCCATGGACTCTGATAAGCTGTCCTTGACTTACGTTACTGGCCGTCTTATTGAAGAGGAACAGAAGCTGAAGGACACTTCTTTGCTGCCTTGGTCGCATTCCAGGGAGAGACGGTGCGGAGAAGCCAGCTTCAGGGAGGCACGGGCAGACTGCCAGCAGAAAGGAGAGCAGAGGTCGTTAGCCTTGGAGGTGCAAAGAAGAAAAAAGTGTTTCATCTGTAAATCAACGGAGCACCTACGTTCTTCGTGCCCGCAGAGGAAGAAAAGTAAAGCTGCTGAGTTCCCGAGGCCGTCGTTCAGTCAGAACGCAAAGTTGGTGATTGCTGCATCTGGTCCCCAAGCTGATGTGTGGATTTTAGATTCCGGAGCGTCACAGAATTTTTGTCGGGACAGAGATCTGTTGTGTAACCAACATTCTTCTAGCCAGAAGCAAGTCGCTTTAGCAGACGGGAGTGTGTCTCCGGTGATTTGTGAAGGAACTGTCACGTTTCCTGCTTTGCAACATTCGTTTGAAGACGTCCTGTGTGTACCATCTCTGGAGAACAATTTATTAAGTGTTTCAGCATTGGCTAAAGCTGTTTTTTCTGTGGTTTTTGCGGATAGTGGTTGTGAAATTGCCAAGAATGGTAGAGTTATCACAAAGGGTGAGCTGGTAAACAATGTTTATGTTTTGGGCAATGGTGCAGGTGAGGCAAGATCAGTTTTGAATAAAATGCCACATGAATCTTGTGTCCACAGGCTTCATAGGAGATTAGGACATATAGGTTTTAATGCCATCAATAAAACTTTGGCAATACTTGGTAAAGAAGCTGTAAAAGACTGCCGTGAATATTTAGACTGCCAGGTTTGCAAACGGGTGAAATCTCATGCTTATCCAGTGGCTAGGAAAAGTGACTGGGTGTCAGACAGGCCGCTAGCACTGGTGCATGCAGATGTAATTGGGCCATATCCAAAGAGTCATTCAAAGAACCGTTTTTGTTTGTTGATAGCGGATGACCACTCGAGATTTTTGTGGGCATATACTCTCAGACACAAGTCCCAGGTATTTCAGACATTTAAGTTTTGGCTGCAGAGAGTGCAAAAGCAATTAGGCTTAGAAGTGTGTGCACTGCAGACCGACATGGGTGGAGAGTTTATTTCTCAAGAGTTTGAAAACTGGTTGCAGTCCCAGGGAATTGTTCATAGAATTGCAAATGTGGCTACTCCTCAAGAAAATGGGGTGGCAGAGAGACATGCTGGAATGATACAAAATGTTATGCATGCTATGTTAGCAGATGCTAAGCTTCCTATCACATATTGGGCTGAGGCTATTTCTACGGCGTGCTATCTTCTGAACAGAGTGTGGACGAAAGCAGTAGAGGACATTCCTTATAGACAGATTTATGATAGGAATCCCAGTCTATGTTTTTTACGCATTTTTGGTTCCCAGGCGTGGGTTAACATCCCTCTCAGGCAACGGAGGAAGGGAGGTGATAAATCACAGAAATTGTTGTTTTGGGGGTATCAACCAAACATGAAGGCTTATAGGTTTGCAGATAAAAATTTGGCTGTAAGTTTCAGCAGGTTGGCAAGTTTTAATGAGGATGCAAACTGGAATGAAATACAAGGGGCAAATTTATCTGAAGCCAAGTTACCAATTTCTCAAGCTCCTGAAGTTGTGCCAAAACCACAGGTAACCGCAGGCAGTTCACAGAGTTTTGCACAAAGTGAGCACAGTGGGCAAGAGGGACCTAGGAGGTCTGACAGATCCACAAAGGGGGTGCCACCCGTGCGTTATGGTTTTGAACAAACTGATGTAAACCATGTATTTATAAAAGTGCCAACTTGTTATAATGATGTGTTGAAACTGGAGAAGGGTGAACAAAAGCATTGGCTGGAAGCCATGCAGCAAGAGTGCAATTCTCTGACTGAGAATAAGGTTTTTACCTTGACTGAGTTACCTAGTAACAAAAATACAATTGGTTGCCGTTGGTTGTATAAACACAAGACTCTAACAGATGGTAGTGTGCAGTATAAGGCCAGGTTAGTGGCAAAAGGATACTCACAGATTTGGGGGGAGGATTATGATCAAGTGTTCGCCCCCACAGTCAGAGCCGAGACCGTGAGAGCAGCATTGACAAAGGCAGGGGTTGCAAAAATGAAAATTCATCATTTTGACTTTGTAACCGCTTACTTGCATGCTGATATTGAGGAAGACTTGTACATGGAACAAATTCCAGGGTTCCAGGTTCCAAACACAAAGCTGGTATTAAAGTTAAACAAGTCGCTTTATGGTTTAAAGCAAAGTGCCAAGAATTGGAACCAGTGTTTGGTGAAGTTTTTGATGGGTCTAGGATTCAAGCAAGGTATTGCTGATCCATGTTTTTTCAGTGCAAACATAAATGGACAGGAATGTTATATATTTGTGTTTGTGGATGATCTTTGTGTTATGTTTCATGAAGAAACTCAGCTGAATTGGTTTGTAAAGGAAATGCAAGGGAAGTTCAGGATAAAACATTTGGGTCAAATCAGTCATTATCTGGGAGTAGACATAACTCAAAATGAAGAAGGTTTCTATGAGCTATGTCAGCACAACAAAATACAAATGCTGTTGGAAAGTTTTGGAATGACAGAGGTCCATGGTGTGGAGACACCAATCACAGTGAGTTATGTAAAAGACCCTGACGAGAAAGCATTTATGCAAAAGACCAGGTACCAGTCCTTGGTAGGATCACTATTATATTTATCTTGCTGGTCCAGACCTGAGATATGCTATGCTGTACATGTATTAAGCCAAAAGTGTGCTAACCCAACAGAGAAGGATTGGGTAGCAGCAAAAAGGGTGTTAAGATTTTTAAAAGCTACAGCATCACAGAAATTGGGAAAGCAAAACAGTTAGAAGCCTATGGGGATGCTAGCTGGGGAGACAGAGAGGATGGAAGGTCAACCACAGGTCTCAGTATTTATCTACACGGAGGTTTGATAATGTGGAAATCAGTCAAACAACAACTGGTGGCTACCAGTACGTGTGAAGCAGAATTTTCTGCATTGAGTGAATGTGTGTCACAGCTTGAATGGATACATCAATTGGTTCAAGATTTAAGGTTATCTTGTACGCTACCTATTACAATACATTGTGACAACTCAGCTGCACAGATATTAGCCAGTGATCAAATGGTAAAAATTAGAAGCAAGCACATCCTGATACGATATCAGAATGTCAGGGAAGCAGTGGACAGAAAGTTAGTGAAAATACAACACTGCAGTTCTGAGAAAAATGTTGCAGACATTTTTACCAAGTGTTACCAAGTGTAACTATTGAAAAGTTTCAGAAATGTAAAGACATGTTGGGTCTAACTGTTTAATGTGTCTAGGAGGAGTGTCAGTATTAGAGACACATAAACAGTGAACTGTCAAGGAGCTGTCAATGAGATCACTGCAGACATGTTGGTACCAAGTCATATGACTATTCTGGTTAGAACTGGACAAGACAGGTGCAGTCTTGTATAGAGGTATGACTTGGGGAATGACTCAGCATGGACCTGATTGGCCACTGAGTACAGTGAAATGTATATATTTGATATATGTTGTATAGTTCTCTCTCTTCTCTTCTGTATTGGTGGCTGGCGAAGCACTTTGATCCTGAGCGCAATATTTGTAAATAAATGTACATAAACTGTACATAGCTTTGTCTCGTATTTTGGAGTGTTCAACCTCTGCTAAAGTGCTGTTTAGCACAGCTCACACACAAACCAACATTCAGACCCCATGAAATGTGTATTTATAGTTAGGATTTTTGGCTCCAGTGTGCATCACTTTGCACTTGGCCACACTGAACCCCATTTGCCACTTGCCCATCCTTGACAGATCCCTTTGGAGTGCCTCACAATCCTCCCTGGTTCTCACCACCCTGAACAATTTAGTGTATCCACAAATTTAGCCACTTCACTGCTTACTCCCAACTCCAAATCATTAATGAACAAATTAAAAAGTATTGGACCCGGTACTTAGCCCTGCGGTACCCCACTGCTTACCACCCTCCACTGTGAAAATTGCCCATTTATACTCACTGTCTGTTTTCTATTAATTAACCAGTTTTTGATCCACAAGAGGACTTGTCCTTTTATCCCAGTGTACTTAGGAGCCTTTGATGAAGTTTCCGTTTTTGGCGACTTGCTGGCAGGCACGCTCCATCGAAGCTCTGATGTGAGTGGCCCGTAAATGGGAGGGGTGAATGGGAAGGGGTGCCAGACGATTCCAGCTCCCTGGAGCCCTTGGAGAGGGCTTTCAGCCTGGGGCACAAGATGTGCCTCTCTTGAGGCTGCGACCAAGAGATTGAGGTTCCTCTTTGCCCTGATAGGTCCCGTCAGTGTGGCACCAGTCATGGCATCCAGAGGCGCACACCGGACCGGGCAGGCAAGTGATCCAGTGCATAGAAGCTCTCCCTACCTTTCAAAAGCGATGCAGAATGAATCTTTCTAACTAAGATCTAACTTAAGAACAAAGACAAAAGCAATACATCAAAGACTTGAGGCTGTGGAAGAAGAAAGGTCCTCTGATAAAGCTTAGCTCTTGCAACTCCAAATGGAAAAATCAGCATATGTTCTGAGATTTCAGGGTGTCCCTGAGCAAAAAGGCAAGAACTTGAAAGAAATCCTGAGTCAAGTGTTGGCTCCAATGACAGGTTTGAAAGCAGAATCATTACAAAGAGACATGGATATGACTTACCTGACATATTCAGATTTTATTAACAAAAAAAACCCTGCCTGGAGAAGTATTTGTGAAGTTCTCTAAAAGATCCACAAGAGATGTGGTTTTGAAAGCTATTAATGGGAAAATCCTAAAAATCAAAGACAAGGAAGTTAAAGTTTTAAAAGGTGTTTCATTTGAGATAAGAAAGAAGAAGAAACAATATAAGAACTTGACTACTTTTTTGCAGAAAAATTCCACTCCCTACAGATGGATTTTACCAGAAGGACTTATCTTCAACTACAAGGATAGAAAATAAAAGATTGACTCTGTTACTATGTGTAAGGGACCGCCTTTCCCCTTATGTACCCCAACGAGCACTAAGATTGGGTTCCCAGAACCGCCTCATTTTTCCAGGGCCTAAGGAGACCCAATTGGTTACAACAAGGGCCAGGGCCTTCTCTGTGGCAGCCCCTCACCGGTGGAATGAGCTCCCAGAGGACATCAGGGCCTTCTACAGGACATCAGGACCTTCTACAGTTCCACAGGGCCTGTAAAACAGAACTCTTCTGTCAGGGTGCCGCCTCGATTCTATGGCCCTGGCCCGACCACCAACGGTACAAATCAGGACCAATGGTACCACCAATGGAGGCTCATAGGTATGAGGGAGCCCATTAACGCCATTCAGCTGACAGGCATGTTGAAGATAGCCATCTTTTAATGCATTTTATCTCTATGTAGTATGTTTTATATTGACTGATAGTTTTACTGGAATTTTAATGTATATTTATTATGCTGTTAGCCGCCCTGAGCCTGCCGAATGGCGGGGAGGGTGGGATAGAATGCAAATATAAATAAACACATAAAATAAACTACCAAGAGCCCCCCTCCCTCCCTGCACAGGGATGGTTCTTTGGGGTAAAAGGATACCCATTTACCAACTGAAGGCACCTTCTGAGGGCACCTTCCCCTTATCTTCAGCACGGTACCCTGTTTCCTCTTGACCTTCATGCTTCCTGACAGTGGTGGGGCTGCCTGTCACAGGCTAGGCTGAGCCAGGATTGGTCTGGGGGTCATAGCCAGATGAGACAGAACAGGAGCCAAGTTGAGAGTCCAAGAGAGTAGTCGTCTGAAGCAGGACACCAGGAATCCAGGAATCCAAACAGGAGCAAAGTTCAGAAACAGGAACTGAGCGTGGGCACAAGGTCAACATGGAGGTGACTTGTTGCTTCCATGGAGAGCCCAACCCCAAGTGGGAGCTATATAGGCCTCCGGTGGTGCTTCCCTTAGCAGCAGAGCTGCTTCTGTCAGTACTTAGGCCTCAGCACCCGCCTTCCCTACCAGCATGAGTCTTGGCAGTGGGTCTCTAAGTCCCTGCAGAGCTACTCCCTCAGCCAAGCCACCCATGGAAGTGAATCATGCCAGCTTTCTGTTTGCACCTGCAACTCATCAGTTGCTGCAGGACCAGGTGCAAGGGTTACTGACTCAGGTGGTGGCAAGCTGTCAACTTCCGAGAAATCAGAGGGACCAGCTTCCAACTCTGGTGATGCTGGCAACTTCAGCTGCACTGCCAACTCAAGCAGGGGCCTGATGCAGTGGCTGCCACTCATGACACTGCCATTTTCAGAGTGAGACATATCTAAGAAGTCCTCAAGAGTCTTCTCCATGCACCTAACTGACTGTCTCTGCTTCTCCAGGTCAGCAACCTTAGCCTAAAAAGTGCAAACTTGTTCCCTGAGAACCAGGAGTTCCTTGCACTGGGTACACACCCAAGACTTCTGTCCAGTGGGCAGATGTGACATTCCATGCTAAACACCAGATAGCCCCCAACCCCCTGCTAGCATTCTGCCTTCATAATTGCTTTTTAAAAAGTAATCATATATAAGCCCCCTTTTAATACTGTTCGTATTTATGTGGCTGTCCTTGTGGAAAGTCTACTTGCCTTACTGGGAACATAAGGAGACTAGGGTCCGGGCTTCTTACAGAGCCCTTCAGCTTGCACCTCTGACAAGGTGCAGCCTTAAATAGAAGCCTTATCCAGCAGAGGGCAGAGCCAGCAGCTATTCAAATTACACCCAGGCAGTCCAATTACAGTCAAACAAATCACCCTTTCTCAAACAGCCAGGAATCTGCAACAACTTAAAACTCACCCACACACTCACAAACACTGCTCCCCCCACAGTACCCTCAGCTAAATCTCCTCAGCTGAAAGCAAATAAAAAACACCCCTCCAGCAGCTCTGTCTCCTGCTGCTTCTCAGAGCTCAGCTGGGTCATCTCTGCCTCTGGTAAGGTATAGCCTTAAAAAAAACCCAAATGCATTAGGAATTATCTGTTGCACAGAGCATGCTACATGCAGAGTTTGATGCAGCTTTCAGCACCTTCATTTCATATGCATCTTTTTTTCTTTTCTGTGTCATCAACATGCAAACATGCATTGATAGCTCACTATAAAAATCAGTTTGATGGGATTATACATACAGCTGTATAGCAATAATTCTTTTTGTGTGGTGTTTTACCAATGTGCTGCAGTATCTCTGCACATCAGTGAAACTACAAAAAAGAGAGAAAAACATGATTCAACTGCTTTTTTGCAAGATTTTACCAAAGTGTATGTATAGGATAATGTAAAGATTATTGTGTTACCAGTTATTAAATCCCAAATGTCTCTGTATGTCACAAGCACACTAGCATGGGAAGTAGAGATCTGAGGTGGATGTCCCATGTGATCAAAGCTTTCTGTTGATTACTGCATAAATATAGTGTTGACTATGAAGAAGCAAGAATTTTTTCCTCCCCCTCCCTTTAGCATATTTCACTGGTAATATGTTCCTGGGGCCTGAAGAGCAAATGGAGTCCCCAATCTCATCTTCAAGCCCATTTTCAAGTACTTGAAGGACTGTTGTATAGAGGATGGTGCAGAATTGCTTTCTGTTGCCCCGGAAGGTCGGACCAGAACCAATGTGTTGAAATTAAATCAGAAGAGTTTTCAGTTAAACATTAGGAAGAACGTCCTGACAATTAGAGCAGTTCCTCAGTGGAACAGGCTTCCTCGGGAGGCGGTGGGCTCTCCTTCTTTGTGTTAGGACTTTTGTCCAATAATCAAGAAAAATTCAGAGTAATGAATCTTGCTTTTCTGGAAAGAAGAGATTGCTTCTTTTAGTTTAAAAGAAGTTTATTACTAAAGGGAAAAGGTAAACGGGATTAGCTACAAATAAACAAAACATGCTTTCTAAGGAGCTGCATTGTGCTCTGTCTTCACACTAAGACATACTGATAGAGAGTGAGAGATTGTAATGGAGGATCTCTCCTTCTTGACCCCTGAAAGGAAACACCTGATATCATTGACCAATTAGCAAGACAGTACACCTTTAGTTTTCCGGGGCTTACAGATAATTGGCCAGCTGCCAGGTATCACTTCCAGGCTAACATAGGTAAACAAACAAGTTGCATAGTTAACCCTATAATGACTGAATTTCTCAGGCCTTGCATTACATGCTCATTTCTCCAACACCCCTTCTCAAGACCTGAAATGCATGTCATTATACATGCATACACAAAACATTATTCAACATTAGCATCAAGCATATTCAACATTTCACGAAGTCTTTCAAACTTGTCTTCGGTCAGTGGCTTAGTCAGAATATCAGCCACCATCTCTTCTGTACGACAATGCTTAATCTCTATCAGCTTTTTCTGGTACAAATCTTTAACTAATGCACATTTAATACCAATAGATCTACTTCTAGCAGTCGTGCTCTCTTCCTTACATATAGTTATACAAGCTTGATTATCCTCTAACATAAGTATAGGTACAGGTTCAATTATTCCAAAATCTTTCAACATCTCAAAGATCCATTCAAGTCTGCTGCAGGCACTTGCTGCTGAAATGCACTCAGCTTCTGCTGTGGATTGCGCTACAACAGTCTGCTTTCTACTAGTCCAGTCTATCAGTCCATCTCCATAAAAGAATAGGTATCCACTGGTAGACTTGTAGTTGTTCATCTCTTCTCCCCAACTGGCATCCATGTAGCCAACGAGTCTTGGTTGTTCAGTTGGTGCAATTTTTAGTTTTAAGTCCATTGTTCCTCTTAGGTAACGTGCCATCTTCTTTACTGCACTCCAATCATGATGATTTGGCGAACTTACTTTTCTGCTTAGAAATCCAACTGCCGCTGTAATATCTGGACGCGTTGATTTGCTCAGGTACAAGAGCTTTCCGACAGCCTCTCTGTATCCTCCTATGTCCTTTAGTGGTGTGCCGTCCTTCTCCTTCAGATATCCAGGTTCAAGTGGGATTGTTGAAGTTTTGCAGTTCTTCATGCCAACAGATTCAATAAAGTCCATAATCTTTCTTTTCTGGCATAAAAGAAAAGTGCCATCCTCGAGTCTCTCAATTTGCATTCCGAGGTATTGTTGAACATCTCCTAGCTGTTTGACTTCCACTTCCTTATTCAGTCCATCAGCTATTGCTTTGATGTCTCCTCTGTTTTGACAAGCCACGATCAAGTCGTCAACGTAAACAAGAACATACTGGTATTGTCCATTTCTGATTCTAGTGTACAGACAAGATTCAGCTTTCCCTTGCTTGAAGCCTTGCTTCTTTAAAAGTTCAGTAAGTTTGTCATACCAGGCCTTTGCTCCTTGCTTTAGGCCATAGAGTCCTTTATTGAGTTTGTAGACTAAGTTTTCTTGACCTTTGACCTTGAAACCTTCAGGTTGTTCCATGTAGATTTCCTCTGATAGTTCTCCATTGAGAAAAGCAGTCTTTACATCAAGATGCTCTACTATCATTTTCCTAGATGCTGCAACACTTGCAACACTGCAACACTTGCAACACTGCAACACTTGCAACACTGCAAGTGTTCTGAATGTTGCTTGGTCAGTAACTGGAGCAAAAGTTTCAAAATAGTCAGTCCCATATTGCTGTAAGTAGCCTTTAGCTACTAGGCGTGCTTTGTATAGCTCCACAGTTCCATCTTCCTTGTGCTTTATATTGAAGACCCATTTACATCCAACAGGGTTTCTGCCTTGAGGTAGTTGAGTGAGGGTCCAGGCCTCTTTTTCGCTAATGGATAGCAGCTCCTGTTCCATTGCTTCAAGCCATCTGCCTCTTTCACTCGCAGGTAAGTTGCAAACTTCCTTCCAGTTCTTGGGTTCCTTTGCAGGTTGCACAAGTTCACAAAATCCATACTTCATTGGAGGTTTTCCCTTAGTGCTCCTTTCTGATCACCTCACACCAGGTGTGGGTGCTGCTGTGGGTTCTGCCGTGGGTTCAGCCGCTTCCTCTGGTGAGGCCCCTGCTTCCCCTTGTGTTTCAGTAGTTTCCTCAGAAGGTGGACCTGCTGCTTCACTTGCCAGTTCCCCAGCCAGTTCACCAGCAGTCACTACAGGTAGCCAAGCAACGAACTCATCAGGTGCAGTCCCAGGCATCTTTGGATCAGCTGCAGTGGAAACACTAGGCAATACAGTCTCATCAATAAAAACAACATTGCGTTCTTAAACTGTGTGGGTTTGGGGATTGTATATCCTGTACCCTTTCCCACCAACAGGATAGCCTACAATAAGTCCAGTTTCAGATCTGGAATCAAGCTTTCCCCTCTTTTCCTTTGGTATGTGTGCATACCCTTTTGTGCCAAAAGCTTTGATATGTCTTAGACCAGGCTGTCTTCCAAACCAAGCCTGAAAAGGGGAGGTTCCAATAATCTTTGAGGGTAATCTGTTGTGTAAGTACACTGCTGTGTTCAGGGCTTCTGCCCATAAACCATTTGGCAGTCCAGAATGCATTAGCATAGCTCTGCACATCCCTTGCAGTGTTCTATTTAATCTCTCAGAAGCTCCATTTTGCTGGGGTGAATAGGCAATGGATACTTTATGTTGAATTCCTTGCTCTTGTAGAAATTGTTTGAATTCAGCATTACAATATTCACCACCTCCATCTGTGAGTAAGCTTTGAGGTGCTTTGCCAAATTTATTTTTAACAATAGCCACATAATTTTTAAATCTACGCAGTGTTTCATCCTTACTTCTCAGCATATACACATAAGTGTATTTTGTTTTATTCTCTGTGAAAGTCACAAAATATTTGTTCCCACCTAGGGATGCAGGTAAAGGCCCAACAAGATCACTGTATACAGTTTCCAAAAATTCTTGATTTTGCGCTGGAGTTTTCCCAGAATAACTTGGGGCATCTCCCTTTGCTCTGAGGCATGTCTCACATCTAGTTTCACTCTTTTCACGATGCACAACAGGTATTCCACATTGCTTTAACAATTGCTCAACAGATTTCAAATTTCTATGTCCCATTTTAATATGCCACGAAAATAAACATTTTTCATGTTTACAAGCATCATCACAAGCATCCTTATTCTGTCAAATCTGTTCCTTATCATCAACAGTCTCTATTTCCTCATCAGGATCAACATCAAAAGTTTCTGTCTCCTCATCATCACAGGCTACAAGGTAATGAAAGCCATTTTTCTCTTCCACTTTAAATTCAAGCTCTCCATCCTTGGTAGAGACCTTGCTTCCTTGCTCTGGTTTGAGCACTACAATATGGCCAGTATTCATAAGGCTTTTTGTTGAAATTAAGTTCTCAACAGCTTCAGGCACATAAGCTGTATTTTGCAATTCAACTTCAATTATTTGATTACCTGTAGTACATAATTGTAATTTTACAGTTCCAACACCTTGTACATTCAATAATTGCCTGTTAGCTTGGTAAATTTTTGGTTTGTTCTCAACATCTATGTTACTAAACCAGGCTTTTTCTCTACACATGTGTGCAAGCGCCAGAATCGATTAAAAATATTTTCTTATCATCTGTGTTAAAATCATCAGTGATCCTAAAAGTATTGCCTTTGCTCTGTGTCTGTGCTGCAAACTTCTTTCCTCTGTGCTGTGCATGTGAAACGTGATCTCTGCTCCTCCCATAATGGCTTCCCCTTCCACTGGCTGGTTCTTTGTTACTGGAACCATGTGCGCCTGTGGCTCTTTGTTCTTGGGGCTCATCATTAAACACATACTTAGAAGAGCAGTACTTTGCAAGATGATTTTTCCCACATATAAAACACTCTATTTTCCTTTTAAATCTCTGTCCATGCTTTAGACTCAAAACAGACAATTCATCAGACAAACTTTCTTTCAAATTTCTAGAATCATATTCCTCAGTTAGTGCAGACAAAAGACCTTCTAAAGTCAGATCATCTTTCAGTCTAATCATACTGGTTACAGACTTATAGGAGCCAGGCAGACCCTTAAGAATTGAAGAAATCATATCTGTGTCAGAGGGTGCTTCATTCAGGTCTTTACGCTGTGTGTAAATGCCCATTAATTTGTCCATCTCTTTGGGAAGGCAGTCTCCCTCCTTCATCCTGAAATCAAAAATCTTTCCCTTGAGGGAATAGATTTTACTCTTGCTGTGCTTATCAAATTTGTCCTTTAGCTTTTGAAGCATCAGTCTGGACGTGGCTAGCCCTCTTAATCCTGGTACCTCTGTGTAGGGGATACTCCCTAAAATCAGGGCTTTAGCAAAACCATCCATCATAAGGAATTGTGTCTTATCAGGGTCAGATTCTGGAGGATTTTCAGTTGTTAATACTTGAAGGGCATTGTGAGTCTGCAGGCGACTCTTCAAATACTCCTCCCACCACTGATAGTTAGCCTTTGTAAGTCTGAGGTTTGGCATTTCTTGGGATGGGGCATTAAAAGCCATTTTGTTACTCACGTCCCTTTGGATTTGAGGTAGAAGCACAGGTTGAGCAGCTTCGCTGGAATCTGGCTCAGCTCATCTACTTCTCCAGGAGCTGGCAGGGTTAATCTTTCCTTTCTCTCTGCAGCAGCAGCAGCAGCGTGAAGTTCAAAATCTCCTTTGCCTCGCCTTCCTTTGTTCTCCCGGCAGCAGCGTCTCTGGTGCTCCAAGGCTCAGCTGCACTTACAGCAGGCAAAAATTAATTCAGTCAAAAAGATCCTTTGCTCCTGGCAAACTACAATCCAGCATAGGTATTCCCCTGATCAGCAAGGAAACAGGGTTGGGCCTTTCTGGCTGCAAGATTGCTCCGAGAGCAGGAAGGAAAAAAAGTGGTTGTTTTAAAAATCCAAGCCTCTAGCTCTTATTCCCTATTTCTCTTTCTTAATCAATCCAGAAAGCTTTTAAGAGAAGAACCATCTTTTAAGAACCATCCTCTCTGCTACCATTTGTTAGGACTTTTGTCCAATAATCAAGAAAAATTCAGAGTAATGAAACTTGCTTTTCTGGAAAGAAGAGATTGCTTCTTTTAGTTTAAAAGAAGTTTATTACTAAAGGGAAAAGGTAAACGGGATTAGCTACAAATAAACAAAACATGCTTTCTAAGGAGCTGCATTGTGCTCCATCTTCACACTAAGACATACTGATAGAGAGTGAGAGATTGTAATGGAGGATCTCTCCTTCTTCTTGACCCCTGAAAGGAAACACCTGATATCATTGACCAATTAGCAAGACAGTACAGCTTTAGTTTTCCCGGGCTTACAGATAATTGGCCAGCTGCCAGGTATCACTTCCAGGCTAACATAGGTAAACAAACAAGTTGCATAGTTAACCCTATAATGACTGAATTTCTCAGGCCTTGCATTACATGCTCATTTCTCCAACACTTTGGAGGTTTTCAAACAGAGGTTTGATGGCCATCTGACAGCAATGCTGATTCTGTGAACTTAGGCAGATCAAGAGAGGGAGGGCAGGAAGGGTTGCATCAGTGCTTAGTTCTTGTGGCCCTTTCTTACACACCCAGGGAAATGCTGATTGCCACTTTGGGGTCAGGAAGCAATGTTTCTCCAGGCCAGTTTGGCTAAAGATCCTGAAGGTTTTTTGCCATCTTCTGGGTGTGGAGCAGCGGACACTGTGGGTATGGAGGGGGAGGTATTTGTGAATTTCCTGCATTGTTCAGGAGGTTGGACTACATGACCCTGGAGGTCTATCTAGGCTGCAAATGCACTCCTTCTGGGAGATGTTTGCCCACTCCCACCCAAACTGTGTGGGGCTCTGCCACACATTCAAAGCTCTAGGCACACAGGAATTACAATTAATTTGCTCATTTCTTTTATTACTACATGCACTCTGCACAAATGCTTTGTCTAAGGATGTCAGGTTCCCTGTCATGTTTTGCTTCCCTTTGTCAGTCCCAGTTGCAGATCCCGGCGGGTGATCAGCATCAGCTTCTGTTCTGGCAGTTCCCCCCCCTCGCCCCTCCCTCCTCAGAATGAGCTCAGATATTTTGCTAGACTCATGTTATCTCTGTTGCTGCACTTGTAACCTTGGGCAACTGGGCCTCCGCTCTTCCAGGTGTCTTTTGCGTGGGAATGCATGTAGATTATACACACAGGGCCGGGGATGGGAAGTTAGCTCCACTTATGTGCCTTTTTCCTGAGAAAGTAACGGTTGCACATTTTGGCGCTTGAGAGTTCTTTTTTCATTGGTACCCGCGTTTTCACCCTTGTTTGAATACACTATATCAATTCCTTCCCTTCTGTATCTGGTATCACTAACAATGCAAGTGTTCTCTGAAAGACCATAAAGAATAAAGACTTTGTTTTGAAATACAAGGAATGACTTATTGGATCTAATCAGAAGTCTCACAGATTGTTAGTGATCCTTCCAATCGGGAAGGAGTGAAACCCAGACCTGGCCATGTCGGATGATGGGTCCCTCATTCCCACCTTGACCCCTGAAACACCAGTCTCTACTGCACCTGTGGAGCTGGTGACCACAACTATTATTTCTTTGTTCCCCTCAGTTGGGGGGGAGCCACAGGTGGTGCAGAACCCTGACCAAGGTATTCCTGGTCGACCTTTGGTGGGGGTACTTTGGAGTCCTGGGTCCATGACAGGAGAGGATCATGCGTGTGGTTCTCGGACGAGAGGGACTCCTGGAGGTTGAGTTTGGTTCCAGATGAACGTGAGACCCCCTTGGCCATCGAAGAGAGGTACAGATGACCTCTGGAAGCAGATGGACCAGAGATTCGATGAGATGCATGATCGGTTGGCAGTGGAGCTACGAGAGGCGCTACTCGAGATGCAACAAGCCGTGCTGGGAGCAGCTGCGGGAGCGGTCCCTCCGGCAGGAGCTGGAGGGGGAGGTGGAGTGCCAGCTCAGCAGCAGGATGGTGGAGCAGGACCTGCGCAACAACCACCCGTGGGTCCCCAGCAGCCGCCAGCAGCACCAGCACAGCCACCCCCACGTCCTGTGGACTGGTTATACCGGCAGCCACCAAACGATCCCTTGACAGCTATGTTTGATGGGGATCCTGACAAACTCCGCTTTTTCATCATCAAGATTGAGCAGTTTTTGGGAACTTGGGGCCACCTTTACCCTACGGAACGTGAAAGGGTTGGCTATATTGGCTCTAAGCTGCAGGACACTGCAAGTGACTGGTATGTGAGTCTGCACAACCCCCCAGGTCCTGAATTGAGATCAGTAAATGACTTTATGTGGGCCGTCCGGCAGCACTACAAGGATCCCTTGGGGGAGGAGAAAGCCAGGAATCAGCTGCGGAAGCTGGTTCAGGGCCGCTCCTCTGTAAGGGAGTATACTGCCCAATTCCATAGAATAGCTGCGAAGGTGCAGGGCTGGGGTCAAGATCTCTTAATTGAGAAGTACCGGGAGGGGTTGAACTGTGAGATATACGAGACTGTGTTGAGAAATGATTGGCCTGGCTCGTTGGCAGCTTGGATGAGAGCAGCGGCCAACGTGGAGGAGAGGTTCACCCTGATTAAACTGAGTTCACCGGCCTCTCACTCCCTTGCTAAGAGCACACCAAAGCCCAAATTTAAGACCGCCGTTGAAGAGCTCTGCGATGCTTGGTTTAAGCAAGGGCTATGCATGTGGTGTGGGGAGAGCGGCCACTTTGCATCTTCCTGTCCCCTGGGAGCCCTGAAAGCATCAAAGACTTCCCAGCCGACTCCTGGAGGAACACCACGACCCACAAAAGGAGTTTTTAAACCCCAGGCATTACAGCTGGAAGGGGCACCGGCAAAGGGTGAGAATCCCACGTTGGAAGCTGTGACCGCTCAGCCATCGGGAAACTTCCCAGACCTGCAGTAGGAGGCGCAGAGCTGCAGGTCCCGCCTCCGGCCGTGCTGCCAATGGTGAGCAGTCACGGACCTTTGCTCTATATGGTTGTGACTGTTATTGCCCCTGGAAGTGGCACCCACGTCAGGGTGCGAGCCCTTGATTAGTCCTTTAGTGGTGGAGGGGTTGGAACCCAAAGTTAACACACTGTTTGAGCCTCTGCACTTCACTCAGATGGATGGGTCTGAAATGAAAGAGGCTTGAGTAGCAGAGACTGAGCCGTTGATTTTGGGGACTGGGGATCACTGGGAGCACAGAGCTTTTGTCATCACCACCCACGCCCAATTCCCTATGGTGTTGGGAAGCCTGTGGTTGGGAGCTCATGACCCCTATGTCAAGTGGAGTGAAGGGAAGATTACATGGGTCGATCCCAAATGCACACAGCACAGATGGAATCCCGGCTGAGGTTCGGGACCTCCCTCCACCCCCTTCGCTTGCTTGGTCTCAGAGGACTTAAACAAAATTCCTCCGGAGTACCGAGACCTGGCTGAGGTGTTCAGTGAAACAGAGGCTGATGAACTTCCCCCCCATAGACTTACTGATTGTGCTATAGAACTGTTACCTGGGGAGAAGTTACCAAAGGGAAAGTTATATTCTATTGAGTCCCACAGAGAGAGATGAATTGTGGAAGTTTTTGGATAAAAACCTAGAGCGGGGTTTAATTCGGCGAGCGAAATCTCCTTTTGCCGCCCCTGTTCTGTTCCGGAAAAAGAAGGATGGTGGCTTACAGCTTTGCATGAACTACAGGGGATTGAATGCCATTTCCGCCTCCAATGCTTACCCCTTACCCCTGATTAAAGACTTGTTGGCAGAGGCGGCTAAGGGGAAGATCTTTTCTAAACTGGATTTACGAGAAGCCTATTTCCGAGTGTGCATCAAAGAGGGGGATGAATATAAGACTGCCTTTAATACCCCCCTGGGGCAATTCAAATATCGGGTTATGCCCTTCGGATTGGCTGGAGCTCCAGGAGTTTTTATGAGCCTAATTAATGAGATGTTGCACAAGCACTTATTTAAGGGGGTCCTTTGTTATGTAGATGATATCATTGTTTATTCCCAAAATAAACCTTCCCACATTAAATTGATGAGAGAAGTGTTGTCCACCCTCATGAACCACAAGCTCTTTGCCAAACTGTCAAAATGTGAGTTTCACTGTACTGAAATTGATTTTTTGGGTTACCGCATTTCCCCCAGGGGTTTAGAGATGGACCCTGCCAAGGTGGACGCAGTAGTCACGTGGGAAGCCCCCCCGTACATGCAAACAGCTTCAAAGCCTATTAGGATTTTGCAACTTTTACAGAACATTTTTGAAAGACTTTGCCACAGTCCCCCTTCCCTTAACTGACTTGTTAAAAACAAAAGGTAAAGGTCCTGAAGCTGGCAGCTGAACTGGTCGCCTGACTGTCAAGCAGCCTTTGACAAGCTAAAAAAACTTTTTACTTCAGAGCCCATCTTGGCGCATCCAGATGAGACTTGGGAGTTTATTGTACATGTTGATGCTTCTGATGTGGCCATGGGGGGGGGGGCAATTCTGCAAAAAGGGGAGGACGGGAAGCTGCACCCTTTGGCGTATGTCTCCAAAAAAATTTAATGAGACTGAAAGACACTGGTCCGTGTGGGACAAAGAGGCAGCCGCCATCTGCTTAGCCTTGTCCACCTGGAGACATTGGTTAGAGGGGGCGCAGACGCCATTTGAGATCTGGACTGATCATAAAAACCTGGAGGCGCTGCGGACCCGTAAAATTTTGAACACAAAATAACTCCGGTGGGCTGATTTCTTTTCCAAGTTCAATTTTAAACTGCGGCATTTCCCTGGAACATCTAACCCTTTAGCAGACGCGTTGTCCAGGCTTCCCCAGCATGAATCTAAGAGGGAAGAAGTGTTCGATTCCATGTTCTCGCCTCAGCAACTTAGTGGGGCTGTTGTCACCAGAAGCCAAAAGCAGCCGTCTGCCACGGCCCCCTCCTCTGAGTGGATTACAAAATGCGCGATGGAGTATTCTCAGCAGGATCAGGATGAATGGCGTGGGGAGGAGGGTTTGGAACATAAGCCCGATGGGTGTTGGTATAAAGGCTTGAAATTGGTGGTGCCCAATTCTCTTAGACTATCCATTTTAAATGCTTGCCATGAATCTAAGCTCTCTGGACATTTTGGGTACTTGAAAACGTTGAACTTACTTCAGAGGCAGTTTTGGTTACCCTTCTAAACCTGGTGGGGGTTGATTTTGGGAGGGGCAGGATGTCAGGTTCCCTGTCATGTTTTGCTTCCCTTTGTCAGTCCCGGTTGCAGGTCCAGGTGGGTGATAGGCATCAGCTTCCGTTCTGGCGGTTCCCCCCCTCGCCCCTCCCTCCTCAGAATGAGCTCAGATATTTTGCTAGACTCATGTTATCTCTGTTGCTGCACTTGTAACCTTAGGCAACTGGGCCTCCACTCTTCCAGGTGTCTTTTGCATGGGAATGCATGTAGATTATACACACAGGGCCGGGGATGGGAAGTTAGCTCCGCTTACGGGCCTTTTTCCTGAGAAAGTAACAGTTGCACATTTTGGCGCTTGATAGTTCTTTTTTCATTGGTACCCACGTTTTCACCCTTGTTTGAATACACTATATCAATTCCTTCCCTTCTGTATCTGGTATCACTAACAACACAAGTGTTCTCTGAAAGACCATTAAGAATAAAGACTTTGTTTTGAAATACAAGGAATGACTTATTGGATCTAATCAGAAGTCTCACAAAGGACCTGCTTGGAGGCTGTAAAACAAGTGTGGAACAGGAACAGGCCGAGGAGCTGGTTAACTCTTTCCCTTCTTGACATTCCTATGCTCAAGAACATACACCTGCATGAGAAGAGAAACCCAGGCACACAGAATTGCATGTAATCTGTAGTTTGACCCTCTGTGTTAATTCCTTGCATGCATCCTGCTATAATTCTCTCTTTGCCTTTTCTTAAATGGCATCTCCTGTTATGTTTAGTGGCTTTTTTGGAAAAAAAATAGGGGAAGAGAATTTTATTCCTGTGCAAAAAGATTTAATTAAACTTCCAGCAAAATAATTGGTGTGGTTATCTCAAAAGGCTGTTTAAAATCAATGTGGTTCTGAGGACCAAATGGAGTTAACACTGTCATCAAAGATCAAAGTCATCCTGGAACGTGACTGAAAATTAAACCTCCAGCAGCAATCTAAAGAAGCAGATTGAAGCACTTGTGATTTTCTGCCTTGTGGGTTTCATCTACAAATTGATTTGACATGGAAAATTTCCCACAGGAAGCTTTAAAATGGCAAATTTAAATTTCCATTAATTATATAGCAAAGTATGTTCTTTCCGTAAATTATACTCCATTAGAAAACTTGGGATCTTTGGTTGCTTCCGCCTGCCATAATCTGTGTTTCTCTTCTTGGTGAAAGCAGTAAAGGGATAAAACTTAAGAATCACCTTGTGCAACATGACCAAAGGGGTATGGCCAGGAGGAGGATGGGCAATCTGTAATTCGTTCCACACAAGCAGAGAAACATTGCAGAGTTTGATATTGGGCCATGTATTTTTGCCTCCTGTGACTCTCAGCTTTTGTTTGTTTAACTGAACAGCAAGTTTCTAGTCCACATAGGTGCACAGATAGATCGAAAAGGGTGTAAACAATTCACAAAAAAAGAGGAGGATGGCTGAGTCCAGGATGCTTTAACAACTGAATTATCTGGTATTGTTTTCTGTTTAATTTGGGGACTTGCATTGCTTCTAGGCTGAATGGCAGAGATTTGAATAGTTCATGGAAGAAGTTATGCTAACTGTGTGTGTCAGTTTAAACTCTGGGGGATGATAAATACTTTCAGTGCTTCCTCTGGTTTTGGGCTTGCCCACCTTAGTTTGCATTTTATTCATTTTTAGAAGTGCACCAAGTGGTGCTATAAAGCTGTCACAACTCCCTTTTAATCTTTTTTCCTCTTAGTTACATCAATGTTTGTTTTAATATTGCATTAAAATCTAGTTATTTTCTGCCATCACTGTATCAAATAATTCATTAGATCAAGTGTAGGCCAACTTCAATCTTTGCCTGGTTTGCTTTAAAAATACCCACACCAACTGGCTGTGATCACACAGTCATTTTAATCAAGTCTCACAGTTGTTCCCTCTCACATTTAAAATCGCTGATCAGATGCTGTATCCGCCCCTCCTGCACCGAGGAGGGCTCACTCGTATAATCTACGTGGTTCCCTAGCAAGTTTTCCGACACTGGGAAAATTAAGTACTTTCCAGGTGTTTGCACTTTAAATCCATGATTTCGCCCATCTCAACAGCCGTTTCTCACATGGATTACGATTAGGGTCATCTGACTGTTCTTCACACAATGAGGTTTTCCCCCTCCAGCTCCCGCCTTTGTGCACATGAGCAATCTTGCACTGAATAAATCCAGTGTTTAAACATTCAAACGCACATTTAGACTCCAGCACTTGGTAGTACGTCGCCGGTTCATTTTGTTTGCTGTTGGGGGGGTGTGTAAAAACAAAGGAGTATGGCAAGTTCAGGTAGGGCAGTGATTCGACCATGTGCATATGTGCATGTGCAAAGCAAATTCTTTAAAAAAACTTGTGCCGCATTGCCCAAGTGGTGGTGCAGCTATTTAGGTGGTGCCCAGAGCCTTGTCGCGCAGTGCTTGCATTTCAGGGAGAGATGTGTGATCATCCCAACTCAGAAAAAAAAATATCAATCAAATTTATCATGGGAACAAATCGCGAAAACCTTGCTGTGCAACCACAGCCTAAGTCAAGTTGTTTAGAAGGGGATAAGTCTTCTTAGATTTGCAATGTCAGTCTTTAAAAGAGCCTGTTAGAGAATGTCTGCAGCAAGGGTCTTGAGGGAAAGGAACAGAATGGGAATATCCCCCAGTCTTCTGGATGAGGTCCCAGCCTTGGCCCTCCCCTTTCTAGCACCCTGTTTCTATAAAAAAATTAATTGAGGCACACAGGCACTGACTGACAACATGCTTTGCCTGGTGTATTCAGAGGAGTCCGTTTCACAGCTGTACCTAGATAGTTACCTGAATATTGGCAGAGGTCCCTTGCAAGTTTGCTTCATAGAAAGCCAGCTGCAGTTCAATTGGTGTCACCATATAAACACTATTCCCTGAGTGAACAATAGCTTGTATGATTTTTTTTAGTCTCAGAGCTGCCATTAAGTGGCTTCAGAAACAGTTGAGGCTAATTCTCCGGCTGATTTCTCCCCTCCCTGAATCCCGCCCCCCCCCCCCCCGGCCACCATCATTGCGATCCATATTGATTTGTGCCACTGTCAATTCAAATTCCCTCAGTGGGGTATGAAGCACATAATGCTCTACCACCGACTTGACGTCATCATTTATTACATTTGCTTCTGTGAAGGTTTCACCTGTCTGCATATCTGTGCTTTCATTAATCCCACTTGTTAACAGTACCACTTTCAAAAAACCTTGACATAAAACAAAACACTTTGAATCCACGCTGTAGATATGGGGTAATTGAGTTTGTTTAGATCAGAAGAAAGAAGAGGCTTTGTGGGGAAGAATGTAGACAGGGGAGGTCATGGCAGGCCTGAATGACTATTCATCCAAACGGCTTCCGCTCACAGTGATTTTGACAGAAACATGCTCATGATGATGATGTCACCAATTCAAATGCATTCAAAGTGCTTTTCAAGAATAGGACAGGGGTATGAGAGTGACTTCAGGCAATGTAATGTTCAACAGAATAGCCTTAGGCTCTGTTCCCCCTCCTGTCTCTTCCCCCTCTTTTGCATAATGTACTTATGCAGGGATTTTGCCTGAAGTGTCTGAACAGAGTTGTTGCATCCATGGGTTACCTGAAGAGAACGGCAATTCTGTAGGGTCCCACCATGTGATCTGCTTTGCTCAGGTATCAACTGAAAAAAAAAGGCTGGTTTTGAATGTCTAATTCAGTGCAAGAAACAGAGAATGGTGCGGAAATAATCACTGGTTCAGTTTGTGCGACAGCAGCTGAGAGTGTTTTCATATGGGATATACCTTTCAATTTAAAACACGCCAAACTTTAAGATGGTTGTTGCCATACAATTTTGGGGGGGGGCGGGTTGCTGTTGTTTTTTTAAAAAAAAAACAACAACATTTAGCTCTTCATTGTCAGCAAAAAGAGAAACGAATACATAGAATGGGTGCAGAAACAGTAATTAATTATTGTATGGCCGTGGGTGTAGTATAGCCAGGAGATCTGAAGATTGTCTGGCAGCCTGAAACTCTAGCTCTTTTTGTGGCAAAGTAGGTTTATTTTTTGGGCTGGGAGAACTGTGACTGACCCATGGTCACCCAGCTGGCTTTGAGTGGAGGAGTGGGGAATCAAACCCGGTTCTCCAGATTAGAGTCTGCCACTCTTAACCACACACACCACACCAGCTGCACAAAAATCCTTCGGGGTCTGCTGTTCCTTCAGATAAATGGCAACTTCAGAAGGATGCTGATGCACTGAGCATTGCCAGGGTTCTAATTTCTGCCCTGCCTGCCCATTGCGTACCTCACTTAGAGGCAAAACCAGGTTTGCCAGCATAGCCGAGGGAGCAAATCACCGCTCACCATTATGTATGATAACTGTGTTTGTACACCTGCATTTGCTGCATTCACTCTTTTAAATGTGAATGTGCACCCTTAAGATATGTGACAGTACAGAAGCCTAAATGAGCATATGCAGGGCCCAAGTGTCATTTCTCTGGGCCTGGTACAAACATGCTTCCATTCCATAAAAACAATTGAATGAATCGTGAAAGAAAAATGTTAATTTCCCCCCACTGTAATTATATATATATAGTAATTGGTTTACAGTCCTCAACTTCTGTCCTGGGACATGCACCCTTACTGCCCCCCCCCCCATCCTTTTGGCTCTGTATGCTTTCATAATTTATTTATTCAAACTATTTCTGTTCAGTGGTTTCCATATATACAGACAAGACCATAAATATTAAAACCCGCAACAAGTTTTCAGATGATCAGCACAACAGAAGGTCAGTTTTCAAAGGCCTTTCTAAATCATGGAACTTTTCATTCTTTCTCCAAAGATCACCAGAGATGGCATTCTCACAGTTCTCTGGGTAGCACTTTGCACACTGCAAGTGTGCTAATAAGAGCAGTCCTGTGAGGTAAGCCAAGACTGCTACTTTAATATCTGAATGATGTTAGAGAAGCAGTACTGAACTGTGCACACTGTGGCTTAGTTCGGACGTTGGCTTTGCTTTTAATTATGCCTGGTTTATAACCAGGATTCAGCTTGCAGAATGTCACTCAACTCCTGATGGGCTTCAACAAATGGTGGCTTAATCACCTTTGTTCTCTCTTTAGCTGTGAAGTTAAGCCAGGACAGTGCTGGAGAGAGCAGGCTGAGATTAAGGGTCATTTTACACCTCCCCTCTAAAGTAGTTTGACTGCTGTCTTTTCCTGTGCTGATTTCACAGTGGTGTGAAATTTCACTCCAGGGGGTCTAAGTGCACTAATCAACAGCAATTGTTTAAAGCAGAATCAAGCTGGTTGAATACTAGCTTGACCACAGGAGGGCAATTAGTAGATGTGGACATTTCAGTAGCAGCACGGTTTCACACTGCACAGAGGTGTGAGCAGGTTTTTTTGGAACTAGAATGATTCCAGCGGGAAAGTCAGATGTAAAAACAGCGTAAGTGAGGCTCTCTCTCTATTTGTATGCCATGCAACACTGTAGCTCAGACTAAGGCCAAGGACAGACTGGCATTTTGGTCCGATATAGGTCCGCTTTTCAAGAGGATGAAGATAGCCTGTTCAGACAGCCACAGCTGCCTGGCATTGCTGTGCCATACTCACCCAGTCCCGAAGCACTTTCATCCTGCATTAAACAGGTACTTGGTGAAACTGGTGTCAAGCCGTCTGGGTGTGCGTTCATCCCACTTCCTGGCAGTGTGGATGCAAATAAGCCGTGCATCAAGCGGCACCGGTTATGTGAGCCCGCTGATCCAGCTGTTGTGCCCATGTGCCCGGGTGCTCATGTGCCCAGGTGCCTATGCATGCCTCGGCAAAACAGACCAAAGCTGTGCACTGCAGCACCACCAGGGGCCACCCGCAGTGTGAACACTCCGTTCCGCCTCCTCCCACATCAGTCTATGCAGTGCGAACAGAAAGCCCTGCAACAACTCGGCCCAGGTCTTTTTGCCCCACGTCCCTTGCACTTCAATTTGCCAGTCTGTCCTCGACCTAAGTGTGGTTAGTGAATCAGATAGTGGTTCCAGATCCTGAGTTGGCATATCCTGGCTGGGGCTGTAGGTTACCAAGCTGTGGTGTTCTGTTGAGACCTGTTTTGAGTCTGTCTTGTAGTAGGCTATTTCTGGGTTCCAGTCCGGCATTGTCAATAAGTTTTGCCACTTCACTGAGTGGGTACTGTAAGCCCAAGAATGCTGGTTGGCACATTTGACCACGTGGAGACAGCCCAGACCTTTCTTTCTTCTCTACCCAGGTCTAAAACTCTGAAGTGAGGTAGGATTGCCAGCCTCCAGGTGGGGCTTGGGGATCTCCCGCTTTTACAACTGATCTCCAGATGACAGAGAACAGCTCTCCTGGAGAAAATGGCTGCTTTGAAGGGCGGACTCTATGGCATTGCACTCTGCTGAGGCCCCTCCCCTCCCCAACCCCGCCCTCTCCAGGCTCCACCCCCAAAGTCTCCAGGTATTTTCCAACCCAGACCTGGCAACCCTAAAGTGAGGGCATTTCTGACTGGGGCATGGAGAGAGAGTTAAAAACTGTTGTCCCCAGTATCATCGCCTCATGAGCACAAGAAGCTGCCTTATACTGAGTCAGACCATTGTTCTGTCAAGCTCAGTCTTGTCTACACAGACTGGCAGGGGCTTTGCAGGGTCTCAGGCTGGGATCTCTCACATTACCTGATCCTTTTAAGTAGCGATGCAAGGGATAGAAGAACATGGGATTATCTGCATGCCAAGTAGATGCTCTGCCCCTTAACCATGGCCCCACCCATTTTGGACACCCAGGGCTGCTTTTGAATTACAAATCAAAGGATCTGATCATGGGTCACTGTTGTGCAAATTTTGGCCCCTAAAACAATTTCTGACTAAGTCTAAAAATGGGGAGGATACATCCAATTGGAGGTCTTAAAGCAGAGGCTAGATGGCCATCTGACAGCAATGCTGATTCTATGAACTTAGGCAGATCATGAGAAGGCAGGCAGGAAGGGTGGCATCAGTACTTAGTTCTCGTGGCCCTTTCTTACATGCCCAGGGAAATGCTGATTGCCACTTTGGGGTCAGGAAGCAATTTTTCTCCAGGTCAGTTTGGCCAGGGATCCTGGAAGTCTTTAACCATCTTCTGGGCATGGGACAGGAATCACTGTGTGTGTGTGTGTGGGGGGGAGGTATTTGTGAATTTCATGCATTGTGCAGTGGGTTGGACTAGATGACCCTGTAGGTACCTTCCAACTATGATCCTGCTGAGATTTGTGAGGCATTTAGCACTCTCTTTTAATTTAGGGAGTGAATTAGGGAAATTGCATTGTTCCCTTATCTTGTGGCCACATGCAAACCAAGCTCTGCTTATTTGTATTCTCAGCATGGAGCTGGTGTCTGGTTTCAAATTATTGACAGTTCCACTTTGGTCTTCACTAACTTTTTGAAGTTTTTAATGTGCAGATAATATGACTTATTTCAAAATATGAATCGTTTCATTCTCCTGATTATAAAGGGATGGGGGAGTGGTTTGTATGCCAAAAACCAAAAAGCAGTTTTAAACAAATCACATTCTGATACATGCATAATATTTGGTCATATTGCAAAAAGCTTTAGACAAGGAAAAATGGGCTTTTTCATTAAACATGGCATGCTCCCTGCTTCCAAACACTGATCCTGGTTTTTATTTTTAGATTCCATTAGGCTTACCGCATCAATAAAGTCTAAGCTGCTCTCTGCTTCTCTTGAATGAGATTGGTTTAAATCTTATATAGCACCAGGGCTAGGAGAAATTAACAATCTTAATTGAGGGAGATAGAGCTATAACCTTGTTATTACTCAGACGATGGCACTGTTATCTACAACAAAGCAACATGCACAGCTGCCTTTTTTCAAATGTTACATTATTATTCATTAGCTGTTTGATCCACTTGGTTTTTTCTGGAACATCATCAAAGAGGTAGATGTTCCACATTTAAACTCCATGATAAGCCATGATACTTGGGGGAGGTAAATATGATAATTACTAATTGCTATCTCAAAAGAAGAAGGCAGAAATAAGTATTTGTATTCCAGCATGTCTGCCATGTCAGACAGACCTTCAGAAATACAGCAATGGAAGTTGTTGGCTTGCAGGAAATTGTAGTACAGGGCAAGGCTGGATTACGACATACTGAGGCCCTTGAACTATGTCAAGGTTAAGAGGCCACATAACATAGAAATATACTGAAGTTTTTTGTGTTCAGAGGCTGTCCATAATTGGAGGCCCTGTGTTGTAGCTTACCTACTTTGTGTGCAAATAAAGCTCTGGCAGAGAGGAATAAACAGTTGGGCATAGGGATGTTCACTGTTTTTGCTCTTGTCCACTCACGACATATCAAAACGGATCAGACAGTGCCTTTCCCCCCACTTCATTTCATTGCTGATGAAGTGACAAAATAAAATACCCATTCAAATACAATTTGCTGGAAACAGTGTATGTTTGTAGCATGCATTCACATAAACATGTATGAAGTTCCAGACAGCTTTTTTCTCTTACTCTCAACCAATTCTCCTCACTGTAGTCCCCATCCCACACAGCTTTTGTCCATTCAGGCCCAGTGATCCCCAGCATAGCTCCTCTGGTGGTCAAATGGACCCCCTCCTCCCTTTTCCACCAGCAGAAAACCTGGTTGAATTCAACCCATAAAATGCTATTGAATAGCGAAATAAAATATATACATCTCATTGGCCAGGACTAGTCCAGCCTCTGTTTGCCCCCCCAATTGGAAGAAAGAGACATACACATAAAATGGATTCAACAAGGGCCACTTTATTTAAACTTAACCTGTGCGGCAAGGGAATTAACCAGCTGTTTATGCGGAATCAGCAGAACTGGCCCAACCTGGACCCTTTCCTCGCTCTCCAACAGTCGAGCACCTCACCCCCCCCCCCGGGGTATACCTCATGACCACTTCTTGGCCATGCCTGGCTACCCTGTGTCCCAATCTGGAAGCCCTAAAACTTACCAGAGGAACTTTCCAGGGTCCCTGCAAGGTCACTCAACCCCAACCCTGGGCCCTGAAACCCTAAAGCTGTTCGTGAGTAACCTAATTCCAAAGAAATACCTTATCGGTGCTCGCCGGATCCGCATCCAAACTAATCCCAAAACCACCATCACCAGGACCAAGCCTCTGCTTTGGTCCTAGTGCCCACTAAACAGTGCCAACGCTGCCCTAACCTCTTGCCGCAAATCCCCTAAAAATAAATCATTGCCCTTGTCGGACAAATGAATGCCATCAGCTGTAAAGGTCTGGCAAATCAAATTGAATATCAGGGTGTGGTAAGAATTGACCCAAACCACCCTCCATGGCCGAACGTAACTGCCTGTTGACTTTTTTGCGGGCCCTGTCAAGCCCTCTGGGATCTCCCAGATCACGCCAAACTCTGCGTGGAAGCAAGGCTGACCAAACAATGCAAACCTCAGGCCACCTGGTCTTGAGCATCCGCAAGTCCTCAATTGCCTGTATGATAAGGGCCTTTCCTTTCATCAAGCCCAAATCATTTCCCCCAAGATGAACAACCAATACTTGGGGAGGAGGACCTTGTCGTCTCTTCAGCAACAATGGCAAGAGGCCAGGCCACCTCATGCCTCATCTGCCCCACCATTCGATGACGGCATGTTCGCTCAGGCCAAACTGAGATCCAAACTGTGTCCTGTTCGCCCGATGCCCGGCCCAAAAGATCATGCTATGCCCGCAGATCACGACACGCCGTCTCGACAGGCTGGGAACAGGACCTGCAACAAAAACTGAGTTACCAAATGACAACCTGGATAACAAACCAACCATGCAGAGAAGCTCAAAGCTAATGGAACCTCAAACTTTAATATCTCGAACATAAGACTTATAGCAACGGGAACGCCAGCGACCAATCTTTTTGATTGCCGCTTCCTGATATCCCATTGCTGCAGCTGTAGAAGCTGCACCTATGCAAAAGGAGTGGGTCCCAAATTGGTATTGGCTGAGCCCCAACTGCTGAAGCACACGCTTAGTGACTGCCCAAAATTGGTACTTGGTAAGTGGGGACCCATCAACATGAATGAATAGGGGACCCTCCCTAGGGCCCCTTGCTTGTGAGGCTTCTGCCCTATGTAGTCAAGGATCAGACCTTTGTTGATGAAACAGAGTTCTTTATTCCCTACATTAATGGTCCTTGGATCATTGTTAGAGATAAAGTATACAATAGAAGCAGGATTAATATACCCTCCAGTACAATTTGAATTTCCCATAGGTAACCAATCACAGAAAGGGAAAAACCGCGGGCTAAAGGTCCTCTGACCATTTGATTCCCACAGGAAAAAAGGTGAAGTGTGAAGCTGTAAATTTCCCTTCTTAAACCAGGACTCCTCAGATGTGTCCATTTCGTGCATAACAAATAACTTGCCAAGGTCTTCACACACCGATAAGAAAAGTTCTGTGTCTCCGCCGGCAGGGAGGAAAGGAATGCGGAGGGGGAGAGGGGGGAGAGGCCGATTGTTCTCAAGTGCTGTAGTCACCACTCTCCTGGACCAAATGGTTACACTGACCAGACCCATCGTTAGCCATAAACATAGGGCAATAAACCAGAGTCAATTGGAACATGATACATTGTAAATGAGATAGCAGGAGGTTACATCTGAATTGCAAAAGCAGGTTACATAGGAAGGGATTATACAAAGCACAACAGCAAACCTTTGTTAGAATCCATAGATTCTGACACTCTGCCACCTGAAAAATCCAATTTACCCCGGCTTATCAGGAAAACATTTATGGAAAGCTTTTACTAATCTAGGAGCATGAACGTTATCTGAAAAGACCCATTCATTTAGTTCCGGGCCAAAATCTACCCACTTGACAAGATACAGCAAGCGGCCCCTACGCATTTTTGAATCAAGGATTTCAGACATCTCAAAATGAGGCGCCCCCTCCTTCATCAGCGGAGGAGGAATCGGAAGAGTTGGGTGCCACGCATTCGGCCCAGGATTCTTCTTCAACAAGCTGAAATGAAAAACAGGATGCACAGAATTCAGTGATTTAGGCAATTCCAGTTCAAAGGACACATCAGAAATTTTGCACAATACTTTATAGGGGCCAACGTATTTCCACCCCAATTTCCTGCTTGGTTGTAGACCATGTATATTTTTGATAGATAGGTATACAGAGTCCCCTGGCTGAAGGTCCCATCCTTCAGCCCATCCTCGATCAGCATATTTTTTGTTGTCCTCTTTGGCTTTATCTAGAGTCTTAGCAATCAAAGGCCATGAGTTCTGCAGGTTGGCCCACCACTGTTTAAAATCTGAGGGGGGGCCGTCTGATGATTCCTCTATGGTGGGTAGGGGTTTCCCCTCAAAGCCTCCCACTGCCATGAAGGGGGAGACACCCGTGGAGGAATGCACAGCATTATTATAACTATATTCTGCGAATGGCAATAATACCACCCAATTGTCCTGATGGTAGTTAGTATAACACCTTAGGAATTGTTCCAGTATTTGATTAGTCCACTCGGATTGGCCATCGGTCTCTGGATGGTAACCCGAGCTCATGGCCGGTTCGATGTCCATCATCTTTAAAAGCTCCCGCCAGAAGTTGGCAATGAACTGACTGCCTCTGTTGGATACCACACATTTGGGGAAGGCGTGTAATTTGATCACGTGATTAAAGAAGGCTTTAGCCAACCCCTTTGCAGTCGGCAGCTGTTTGAATGGGGTAAAGTGAGCTTGCTTAGAGAACATGTCAACCACCACCCAAATGACTGTCTTTCCCTTCGAGGGTGGCAGGTTGGTAATAAAGTCCATAGCTACCGCTTCCCAGGGGCGAGAGGGGGTGGGTAACGGGTGCAGCAGTCCTGGAACCTTCCCCCCCTCCTCTTGCACATTAAACAAGTTTGACAGGCAGTGACGAAGTCAGACACATCTTTGCGCATGCGCGGCCACCAAAATTGCCGCTGAACCAAGTTGAGAGTCTTTAGGAATCCAAAATGACCGGCTAGTTTGGATGAGTGACATGTTAACAAAATGTCCTTTCTACGTTTGTCTCCATGGTACCAGCAATTGTTGGAACGCAGAGAGCACTCTCCTATGCCCTCCAACTCTTCTGCCTCTTCAGGAGAGTAGTCTCCCCCCCACTTTTCTTCCCATGACTCCACAGTTACGCTCTTGCTTTGGCTCCTGGTAATAACAGCACCTCCCAATTTTGTTGTGAGAACATGGAGTCAAACACCTCCTCTTTTTGACTCTCGTGTTGGGGTAACTTGGATAAAGCATCTGCTAATGAATTGGCCTTCCCAGGGAAGTGTTTGAGCACAAAGTTGAACTTCGAGAAGAAGTCAGCCATCTGAGCTGCTTGGCATTAAGGGATCTCTGAGTGCGCAACGCCTCTAAGTTTTTATGGTCTGTCCAAATTTCAAACGGGGTTTGCGCTCCCTCCAGCCAGTGCCTCCAAGTGGTCAAGGCTAACCGAATAGCTGCTGCTTCCTTATCCCATACTGACCAGTTTCTCTCCGTCTCATTGAATTTTTTCAAAATGTAAGCCAGAGGGTGCAGTTTATTGTCAACCCCCTTCTGGAGGATGCCCCCCCCCCATGGCCACATCTGAAGCATCAACATGTATTACAAATTCCTTAGTCTCATCGGGATGAGCAAGGATGGGTTCTGATGTAAATAGTCTCTTTAGTGTCTCAAATGCTCTTTGACAATTATCTGACCAGGCTATTTTCTCCCCTGGTTTTCCCGCTTCAGGGCCCCTCCCCTTAGTTTTCAGGAGTTCCGTAAGTGGGAGGGTGACTGTGGCAAAATCTTTTAGGAAGGTGCGGTAGAAGTTGCAAAACCCCAACAGACTCTGTAATTGTTTCCTGGTTCGGGGCGCCTCCCATTGCACTACTGCCTCCACCTTGGCGGGATCCATTTCCAACCCCTTCTGAGAAATACGGTACCCCAAAAAGTCTACCGAATCACGGTTAAACTCACATTTGGATAACTTGGCATACAATTGATTTTTTAACAAGGTAGAGAGCACCTCCCTGACCAGTTTTACATGTGACTCCTTATCAGTAGAATAATCAAGATATCATCTAAGTAACATAACACCCCCTTAAATAAATGCTTGTGCAACACTTCATTAATCAGGCTCATAAAAACTCCCGGCGCGCCACTTAAGCCGAATGGCATCACCAGGTACTCAAATTGTCCCAATGGAGTGTTAAAGGCAGTTTTAAATTCATCCCCCTCCCTGATGCACACACGAAAGTAAGCATCCCGCAAATCCAGCTTAGTAAACACTTTTCCTTGGGCTGCCTCCGTTAGTAAGTCTTTTATGAGCGGGAGGGGGTAGGCATTAGAAGCAGACACTGTGTTCAGACCCCTATAGTCCGTGCACAATCGCAGCCCCCCGTCCTTCTTTTTCCTGAACAGAACGGGTGCTGCAAAGGGAGATTTGGCAGGGCGGATGAAACCCCATTCCAAGTTTTTGTCTAGGAATTTCCTCAGCTCCTCTCGCTCCGAGGGACTCATGGAGTAAAGCTTTCCCTTTGGTAATTTCTCTCCCAGGAGCAACTCAATTGCACAGTCTGACAGTCGATGGGGGGGCAGCTCGTCTGCCTCAGTTTCGCTAAACACCCCCATTAAGTCCCGATACTCCTTAGGCACTGCGGAGGGTGCCAACGTGAGTGCCACCGCCCGCAGGGAGGCCAGGGGGCCTGATCCCCACCCCGAGTCCCACTTGTGGTGGTTACACTTCTCATCCACCCACGAGATCTTCCCTTCACTCCATCTAATGTAGGGGTCGTGGGAACTCAGCCAAGGGCTCCCCAACACCATAGGGAACTGGGTGTTGGGGTGATGACAAAGGCCCTCTTTTCCCAATGCTCCCCCGTCCCCACTATCAGTAGTTCTATCTCAGCCACACACGCCTCCTTCATTTCCAAGCCGTCCATCTGCGTGAACGTGAGTGGCTCTCCCAGTGGGGTAACTTTGGGGGCTAGCCCATCTACTACTAAAGGGCTTATTAAGTCTCGAGCACACCCTGAGTCAATTAGGGCACGTACCCGTACATGGGTCCCAGTACCGGGGGCTATTACAGTTACTACCATGTACAGTAAGGGGCCGGGAATGCTCACAGGAGATGGCGCGTCGGGGTTAGGGACCTGCAGCTCTGCACCATTCACTGCAGGTCATTGGAGTTTCCCGGCATCTGCGCTTCTGTCAGCTCCAGCTCCCCTTGCTCGCTCGCTGCCCCTTCCAGCTGTAATGCCCGGGGTTTGAACGAGGTCTTTCCCTTGCTCGGGGTGCTCCCTGTCACTGGGGTGGAGGTCTTGGGAACTTTTCCGCTTCCGCGGGGGCACGCCGAGGTGAAGTGACCGCTCTCTCCGCATCTCATGCAGAGCCCCTGCCTGAACCGGCTGTCCCGGATCTCCTGGACACTGGGCTTGGGTTTCATCTTCTGGGTGGCTTTGGCTTGAGCAGTCGCTGAGGTCCCCATCTTGATGAGTGTGAACCTCTCCTCCACGTCGGCGGCCACTCTCATCCACGTTGCAAGGGACCCTGGCCACCCTCCTCTCAAGACTGTCTCGTACACTTCAGGGTTCAGGCCCTCTCGATACTTCTCGATAAAGAGGTCCTGGGTCCAGCCTTGGATCTTGGCCGCTATATGCCGGAACCGGTCGGTGTACTCTCTTACGGAGGACCGCCCCTGGGTCAACTTCCGCAGCTGGTTTCACGCCTTCTCCTCCCCGAGGGGGTCCTCATAGTGCTGTCGGAGGGCCCACATAAAATTATTCACGGACCGCAGTTCTGGCCCCGGGGTGTTGTGAAGGCTCACATACCAGTCGCTGGCGGTATCCCTCAGCTTGGACCCGATGTAGCCAATCCGGTCCCGCTCGGTGGGGTAGAGGTGCCCCCAGGCATCTAGGAACCTCTCAATTTCTATGAGGAAGAACCGTAGCTTCTCGGGGTCCCCGTCGAAGGTAGCCGTTAGTGGGTCATTGGGTGCCTGGTGGATCATCCGCTCCACGGGCGCAGGTGCCGGGACAGGAGCTGGGACCTGCACTGGGACCTGCTGTGGTACTTGTTGCGGGACGACCCTCATGGGAGCTCCCCCTGGGGGAGCTGGCTGCGGCGGGGCTCCCCCGGCTGGTCCTCCGGCCTCACCTGGGACTGGCCGGGCTACCTGGAAAGCGGCTAGGGCATCTCGGAGTTGATACTGCAAATCCATTGCTACATCTCGCAGCTCCATGGTAATTTGTAACCGCATGTCTCCCATCAGGCGATCGAGGGCTTGGCTTGGGTCTTCTCCGTACAGATCGGGACCGTAGGGCGCGCCCCTCTCCTTGTCTGGTGGCAGGAATTGCCAGTCGCTCCCGTGATACATCTCTCGCTCGTCTCCCAGGAAGCTCGGCCGCCCTTGCTCGGTGCGGTCCCCAGGGACCGAGACACGCATTCCCCTCCGATCGTGGACCCACGAGTCAACTGTCCCATGGCCGAACGTGGCCCATGAATACCTCGGGGTTCCGGTCTGGTGAGGGGGTAGTCACGGGATGTAGTGAGCCCCCTGAGCTGTAGTCACTGGCTTCTCGGGCTCCCCACTGCCGCCTCTGGCTCCGGCACCCTGGTCTCCCGGGGTCACTGGCTCTCCTTCAGTTGTAGGGATGGGAAGAGTATCGTTGTCCGACATGGTCAGGAATGGCCAAGTCCCAGTCACAGATCTCTAACAATCTGTGAGGCTTCTGCCCTATGTAGTCAAGGATCAGACCTTTGTTGATGAAACAGAGTTCTTTATTTCCTATTACTACATTACAGGTCCTCGGATCATTGTTAGAGATAAAGTATACAATAGAAGCAGGATTAATATACCCTCCAGTACAATTTGAATTTCCCATAGGTAACCAATCACAGAAAGGGAAAAACCGCGGGCTAAAGGTCCTCTGACCATTTGATTCCCACAGGAAAAAAGGTGAAGTGTGAAGCTGTAAATTTCCCTTCTTAAACCAGGACTCCTCAGATGTGTCCATTTCGTGCATAACAAATAACTTGCCAAAGTCTTCACACACCGATAAGAAAAGTTCTGTGTCTCCGCCGGCAGGGAGGAAAGGAATGCGGAGGGGGAGAGGCCGATTGTTCTCAGGTGCTGTAGTTGCCACTCTCCCGGACCAAATGGTTACACTGACCAGACCCATCGTTAGCCATAAACATAGGGCAATAAACCAGAGTCAATTGGAACATGATACATTGTAAATGAGATAGCAGGAGGTTACATCTGAATTGCAAAAGCAGGTTACATAGGAAGGGATTATACAAAGCACAACAGCAAACCTTTGTTAGAATCCATAGATTCTGACATTGCTCCAGAATAGCGCTGTAGCACCATCACAGGGCACAAGGTAACATCATAACAGGTGCCCATCTGTAATACCAATCCTCTGTACTTTTGGTCAGTTTTGGACCTCCGAAGCTTCAAAGATATGGTGGATTCTCCAATACTGACATCCCTAAAACTAACAGCTCGACCCGACTTATCGCCCCGGGATCCAACAACCAGTTCACTAATCCGGAGCGCTCCAAAAAATGCCATCAATGCCGCGGCATGAAACAATAAAACCTCGAACTCTGAAGAGCAAACCCCGGGCCATACCTCTTTTAGCCCTTTCAAAATCGCTGGAGAAATAGGTTCTCTGGCATCTGGCTTTTGAGGTGTCTCCTTAGACCACCCCTCCAGAATCTTTCTGATGCGAAAATCGCCCGTAGTGTCGGTAACCCCCCCTGCCTTACTAAGGAATGCTAGGGCCGCAAACTTTCCCTTGATAGACCTAACAGCTATCCCTCTTTAAAAACACTGAAAATTGAATGAGGTGATCCACTGGGATCGGCCACTTATCCCGTAACCCTACCTGCTGCCTAAATAGGGAAAATTGTTGGCCAGCCCTCGTATAAGCCTTCGTGGTACTCGATGCCAGCGCTAAGCCAATCGCCCTTTTGGCTTCAGACCTCCAACCTGCCACAGATATTGAGGCATGCATACCAGGTAAAGATCTGCCTCTGGAGCCAGCTGACGAAACGTCTCCATCTGTTTATGAGATAGAGCGTCAGCGACCCCGTTATTAACTCCCGGAACATGCTGAGCCTTAAATAGGATGTGACTGACTGAGCAGTGCAAGGATGGTAGTGTGAGGCTTCTGCCCTAAGCAGTCAAAGATCAGACCTTTGTTGATGAAACAGAGTTCTTTATTTTCTTAGTACTGCATGACAGGTTCTCGAATGTTTGTTAGAGATACCATATACAAAACAGTCAGGGTTAATATACCCTCCAGTACAGTTTGAAACCCCGATATTCAACCAATCACAAAAAGGGAAAAAGCGCGGTTAAAGATCTTAAGCCGTTTTACTTCCCACAGGAAAGGTGAGGTGTTAAAGTTATAAATTTTCCCCTCTTGAATTAGGCGCCACAGATGTGCCCCATATATCCATAACAAAGGCCATCCCAAGGACTTCTCACAGCAATAAGAAAGTTCCGTGTCTCGGAGGGCGGGGGAGCGGAGGAATGCATGGGGGAAGAGGCCATTTGGTCTCGGGTGATGTGTCAGCATTTGAGGTCGCCATTCTCCCAGATGCAACTGTTACATTGACCAGACCTTCACAAAGCAATATAATTCAAGGCAATAAAGAGAAGGGAGGAAACCTGAGACAGCTTTGCAAGAGATAGCAAGGGAGTGAAATGACATCTGCACAAACATACTACACAATGCATAAAGAATACTCTGTTAGGATCAAGGATCCTGACACTCTGCCACCTGCATAATACATCCTATCCCGGCTTATCAGGAAAACGTTTATGAAAAGCTTTAACTAATTTAGGAGCATGAACATTATCAGAAAAGACCCATTCATTTAGTTCAGGGCCGAAGTCTACCCATTTAACTAAATATAGCAAGCAGCCCCTACGCATTTTTGAATCAAGGATTTCAGAGATTTCAAAGTGAGGAGGAGGAATCGGAGGAGTTGGGTGCCACACATTTGGCCCAGGATTCTTCTTCAGTAGGCTGAAATGAAAAACAGGATGCACAGAGCTCAGTGATTTAGGCAGTTCAAGTTCAAATGACACATCAGAGATTTTGCGCAACACTTTGTAAGGTCCAACATATTTCCATCCCAATTTCCTACTGGGTTGGAGGCCATGAATGTTTTTTGTAGAAAGGTACACTGAGTCTCCTGGCTGAAGGTCCCAACCTTCAGCACGCCCACGGTCCGCATACTTTTTGTAGTCCTCTTTGGCTTTGTCCAGAGTTTTAGCAATCAGAGGCCATGATTTCTGCAGGTCTGCCCACCATTGGGTGAAATCAGAGGAGGGGGTTTCAGCCGATGCATCGATTGTTGGTAAAGGCTTTCCTTCGAACCCCCCCACTGCCATAAAGGGCGATACTCCTGTGGAGGAATGCACCGCATTGTTGTAGCTATATTCAGTGAATGGCAACAGCTCCACCCAATTATCCTGATGATAATTAGTGTAACACCTCAAAAACTGTTCCAATATTTGATTGATTCGTTCAGATTGGCCATCGGTTTCTGGGTGGTAACCCGAACTCATGGCCGGCTCAATGTCCATCAATTTCAAAAGCTCCTGCCAGAAGTTGGCAACGAATTGACTGCCACGGTCGGATACCACGCGCTTGGGAAAAGCATGTAACTTGATCACATGGTTAAAGAACGCCTTTGCAGTAGGCAGTTGTTTGAATGGGGCAAAGTGAGCTTGCTTGGAAAACATGTCGACTACCACCCAAATTACCGTTTTTCCTTTAGAGGGAGGTAGGTTAGTGATAAAATCCATAGACACTGCTTCCCAGGGCCTGGAGGGGGTGGGTAGTGGATGTAGTAGACCCACCCAAATTACCGTTTTTCCTTTAGAGGGAGGTAGGTTAGTGATAAAATCCATATACACTGCTTCCCAGGGCCTGGAGGGGGTGGGTAGTGGATGTAGTAGACCCAGAGTTCCCCCCCCCTCCGCTTACACATTAGACCAGGGGGCCTCAAACTACGGCCCGCGGGCCACATGCAGCCTGCCAAGGGCATTTTTCTGGCCCGCCGGGTGTGCCGCTGCCTGTCCTCCAATTCCCAGCAGCACACAAAGCAGTGGAAAAATTGCAGCCGACTCGTCCCGGGCCACATGACAAAGCCCCGCTGCCCTGCTTCCAGTCAGCCAGGAGGAGGCAAAAGGAAGACTGGAAGAGGTTTGTTTTATTTATTTATTTATTTATTTTTGCATTTCTATCCCGCCTTTCCAGTGAACTGGCTCAAGGCGGCTCACAACATAAACATAAGCACCGAAGTGGTTTACAATTTAAAATCATAAATACACAACATTAAAGAACGACTAACATAGCTGTACTGGCGGCATCTACATGCTCCTGGAGAGTAGCGGCAACAGAAGGTTTGGCCTGTGGAACTAGGGCGATTTTGTCCTGCCATCTCCCCGGTGGCAGCTCCTATTCGAAAGCCTGGCAGAAGAGCTCCGTCTTGCAGGCCCTGCGGAACTGTAACAAATCCCGCAGGGCCCTGATGTCATCCGGGAGCTCATTCCACCAGTATGGGGCCGCCACCGAGAAAGCCCTAGCCCTGGTACAGGCCAGCCATGCATCCCTTGGACCGGGAATAGTCAAGCGATGCTGGGTGCTTGACCTCAGTGCCCTCTAGGGCACATATGGGGAAAGGCGGTCCCTCAAGTGTGGGGTGGCAGGCGCTCCAGCTGGCCCCAAGTCTCCTAGCCGGCTGAGAGGCCTCTCACCCGGCTAGGAGACCTGCGCCAGTCCCAAGAGCCGGGCGGGGGTCTTTTTCGAGGCTTTTTGTGCTGCTGGGAATCGGAGGGGGGGGGAGAGAGAGAGAGGGGTTTCTCTTTCCCATCATTATGCCTGCAGTAGTGGAGTTTCAGGGAGAAGCAGCTGGGGGCTTGCTGCCTTAAAAAGTTTGTGAGGATGCCGAGTTCTTTGGTTCTTCGGAGAGGGAAAGACAACAGCCCTGTCAATGGTGCCTTTTTGCGCACCCCCCCCCCCACATGCCTTCCCTACCCGCAAAATAACCAAAGAAAAAGCCCATCTTCATAGTTTTTTTTTTTTAAACTATAGTCCGGCCCTCCAACCATCTGAGGGACAGTGAACTGGCCCCCTGTTTAAAAAGTTTGAGGACCCCTGCATTAGACAGACTTGACAGGCAGTAATGAAATCGGAGACATCTTTACGCATGCGTGGCCACCAAAACTGCCTCTGTATCAAATTAAGAGTCTTTAGGAATCCAAAGTGCCCGGCCAGCTTGGAGGAGTGACAAGCTACTAAAATATCTTTTCTGCGCACCTGAGGCACCACTAGTTTAGTCCCATGATACCAACACTTATTGGGGTGCAAAGAGCATTCCTCTATTCCACCTAGTTCGTCCGCTTCCTCTGTGGAATAGTCTCCCGCACATTTCTCGCTCCATGATTCAACAGGTACCACCTTACTTTGACTCCTGGTTGTGACTGCCCCCCCCCAACTGCTGCGGCGAGAACATGGAGTTTAACACTTCTTCTTTCTGACTCTCGTGTTGGGGTAACCTAGATAGGGCATCTGCTGAGGAGTTTGCCTTCCCGGGGAAATGTTTCAGGACGAAATTGAATTTAGAGAAAAAATCAGCCCACCGCAGTTGCTTAGCATTGAGGGACCACTGCGTGCGTAGTGCCTCGAGGTTTTTATGATCGGTCCAAATTTCAAAGGGAGTCTGAGCCCCTTCCAGCCAATGCCTCCACGTAGTTAGGGCTAAGCGGATGGCTGCTGCTTCCTTGTCCCATACCGACCAATTCCTCTCTGTTTCGTTAAACTTCTTGGAAATATAGGCCAAGGGATGCAATTTATTGTCATCCCCCTTTTGGAGGATGGCCCCCCATAGCCACATCCGAGGCATCTACATGAATTACAAATTCTTTGGTCTCATCGGGGTGGGCAAGGATTGGTTCTGAGGTGAACAGTTTTTTTAATGTCTCAAAGGCTTGTTGACACTCCTCAGACCACGCTATTTTCTCCCCGAGTTTCCCTGCCTCCGGGCCCTTTCCCTTAGTCTTTAAGAGTTCCGTTAAGGGTAGGGTGATGGTGGCAAAGTCTTTCAAGAAGGTGCGGTAAAAGTTGCAAAATCCCAGGAGGCTCTGTAATTGCTTCCTGGTTCATGGTGCTTCCCAATGCACCACCGCCTCCACTTTAGCTGGGTCCATCTCTAGCCCCTTCTGAGAAATGCGGTACCCCAAAAAGTCTACCGCATCTCAGTTGAACTCACACTTTGACAGCTTAGCATACAATTGATTTTTTAACAACGTAGTTAACACCTCTCTGGCCAGTTTTACATGCGACACCTTATCAGCAGAATAAATCAAGATATCATCTAAGAAACATAACACCCCCTTGAATAAATGCTTGTGCAACACTTCATTGATCAGACTCATAAAGACCCCCGGAGCACCACTTAAGCCGAACGGCATCACCAGGTATTCAAACTGGCCCAAAGGTGTGTTGAACACAGTCTTATATTCGTCCCCCTCCCTAATGCGCACCCGAAAGTAAGCATCCCGCAAATCCAACTTAGTAAACACTTTTCCCTTGGCAGCTTCTGCTAACAAGTCTTTGATGAGGGGGAGGGGGTAAGCATTAGAGGCAGACACAGCATTCAAACCTCGATAGTCAGTGCAAAGTCTCAAGCCCCCGTCCTTCTTCTTCCGGAACAGCACTGGGGCAGCGAAGGGGGGACTTGGCGGGACGGATGAAACCCCTCTCCAAGTTCTTGTCTAGAAACTTTCTCAACTCCTCCCGTTCAGCAGGGCTCATGAAATACAATTTCCCCTTAGGTAATTTTCCCCCCGGGAGTAGTTCAATAGCACAGTCCGACAAGCGGTGAGGGGGCAGCTCATCTGCTTCCATTTCATTAAACACCTCAGTCAGGTCGCGGTACTCCCGGGGTACCTGGGAGGGGGTTAATGTGAGTGCTGCTGCTCATAGGGGGGTGGGGGGTCCAGGTCCCCACTTCGGGTCCCACTTGTGGTGGTTACACTTGTCATCCACCCATGAGATCTTTCCCTCACTCCACTTTACATAGGGGTCATGGGAGCTTAGCCACGGACTTCCTAACACCATGGGGAATTGGGTATTTGGGGTTATGACAAAAGCCCTCTCTTCCCAATGCTCCCCCGTCCCCACTATTAATAGTTCAGTCTCTGCCACACACGCCTCCTTCATTTCAGAACCATCCATTTGAGTGAACGTGAGTGGCTCCCTCAAGGGGGTGACTTTGGGGCCCAGTCCGTCAACCACCAAAGGGCTTATTAAGTCTCTAGCACACCCTGAGCCAATCAAGTCACAGACCCACACATGGTTCCTGGTGCCAGGGGCTATTACAGTCACTACCATGTAAAGTAAAGGGCCAGGGATGCTCACCGGAGATGGCGCGTCGGGGGAAGGGACCTGCAGTTTTGTGCCATTTACTGCAGGTCGTTGGCGTTTCCCAACATCTGCACTTTGGTCAGCTCCAGCTCTCCCTGCTCACTAGTTGGCCCTTCCAGCTGTAACGCCCGGGGTTTGAACGAGGTCTTGCCATGACTCGGGGTGCTCCCAGCCACAAGGGTCGAGGTTTTGGGCACTTTTCCGCTGCCCTGGGGGCAGGCGGAGGCAAAGTGGCCACTTTCCCCGCATCTCATGCAGAGCCCCTGCCGGAAATGGTTGTCGCGGATCTCCTGGACACTCGGCTTTCCCTTCATCTTCTGGGTGGCTTTCGCTTGAGCTGTCGCGGAGGCCCCCAGCTTGATCAGTGTGAACCGCTCTTCCATGTCGTCGTCGGCTCTCATCCAAGTTGCTAGGGATCTGGGCCGGCCCCCCCTTAAGATAGTCTCATAAATTTTGGGGTTCAGACCTTCTTGATACTTTTTGATGAACAGGTCTTGGGACCAGCCCTGCACCTTTGCTGCGATGCGCCGGAACCAGTCAGTGTATTCCCTCACGGAGGACCTCCCCTGCACCAACTTCCGCAGTTGGTTTCACGCCTTCTCCTCCCCCAGGGGATCCTCATAGTGTTGCCGTAGGGCCCACATGAAATTATTTATGGATCGCAACTCGGGCCCTGGGGGATTGTGCAGGCTGACATACCAGTCGCTGGCGGTGTCACGGAGTTTGGGGCCGATGTAGCCTACTGGATCTCGCTCTGTGGGGTAGAGGTGGCCCCACACATCCAGGAACCTCTCGATCTCGATGAGGAAAAACCGGAGCTTCTCGGGGTCGCCATCGAATGTAGCCGTCAGCAGGTCGTTCAGGGCTTGACGGATCATCCATTCCGCGGGGGCGGGAACTGGCACCGGAGCGGGGATCGGGGCCAGGGCCGGGACGGGAGCCTGTTGCGGGGCACCCCCTGGAGGAACTCCCCCTGGGGGAATCTGTCCCCCTGGGGGAGCCTGTTGCAGGGGTGCTCCCCCAGCCGGCACCCCTGCTCCCCCACCCCCTCCAGGTGGCTGCCGGAGTACCTGAACCGCCGTCATAACATCTCGGATCTGGTACTGCATCTCCGTCATCACCTCTCTTAGTTCCGTGGTTATTTGTAACCGCATGTCTCCCATCATCCGGTCCAAGGCGCGACTCGAATCGTCTCCGTACAGGTTGCCTCCATAAGGAGCGCCCCTCTCCTCGTCCAGTGGCAGGAGTTGCCAGTCACCCCCAAGGTAGTCCCTCTCGTCCTCCAGGAAGCTTGGGCAGCCGATCTCGGAGCGGTCCCCAGGGACCGAGATGCGTAACCCCTTCTGATCGTGGACCCACGAGTCGACTGTCCCACATCTGAACGAGACCCATGAATACCTCGGGGTTACAGACGGGTGGGGGATCGGCCACAGAATGTAGTAAGCCCCTTGAGCTGTGGTCACCGGCTTCTCAGGCTCCCCGCCGCCGCCTCCCGCTCCGGCTCCCTGATCCCCAGGGGTTACCGGTTCCTCTTGGGTTACAGGAATAGGAATAGTACTGTCATCTGACATGGTCAGGAATGGCCAAGTCCCAAACACAGATCTCTAACAATCTGTGAGGCTTCTGCCCTAAGCAGTCAAAGATCAGACCTTTGTTGATGAAACAGAGTTCTTTATTTTCTTAGTACTGCATGACAGGTTCTCGAATGTTTGTTAGAGATACCATATATAAAACAGTCAGGGTTAATATACCCTCCAGTACAGTTTGAAACCCCGATATTCAACCAATCACAAAAAGGGAAAAAGCGCGGTTAAAGATCTTAAGCCGTTTTACTTCCCACAGGAAAGGTGAGGTGTTAAAGTTATCAATTTTCCCCTCTTGAATTAGGCGCCACAGATGTGCCCCGTATATCCATAACAAAGGCCATCCCAAGGACTTCTCACAGCGATAAGAAAGTTCCATGTCTCAGAGGGCGGGGGAGCGGAGGAATGCATGGGGGAAGAGGCCATTTGGTCTCGGGTGACGTGTCAGCGTTTGAGGTCGCCATTCTCCCAGATGCAACTGTTACATTGACCAGACCTTCACAAAGCAATATAATTCAAGGCAATAAAGAGAAGGGAGGAAACCTGAGACAGCTTTGCAAGAGATAGCAAGGGAGTGAAATGACATCTGCACAAACATACTACACAATGCATAAAGAATACTCTGTTAGGATCAAGGATCCTGACAGGTAGCGGCAGTTAACTGTTGCTCTCTTATAGACATCATTCAACTTATTGGCAGTTGTGACCTTCTGTTGTTTCTTCCCACTTGGCTAAGCTTTATTCTGCCGACCAACATGTACATCCCTTGATATCTGGCAGTTAAACATGTGAGCTGCCTCCAGTGGTATGGATCTGGTTTGATGTGAGGTAACCAGAAAGCTCCAGCATTTGATCTGGCCTGGCTGTTTCACACAAAGGATGAGCACCCCTGCTTGTGTGACTCTGCTCCAGAAAGCTCCATGCAGTCTGGGGAGACTGAGCCACACCTTTCATGCAGGTTCTGGAGCAGAGTTGGTCTGCCCTGACTGGAATTCTAGGAGGGATTTGGCCCCTCCTGTAAGGCATCACTGCTCTTTGAGGAGAAGAACTTGCTCTTAGAGGAGGAAAAGTAAGCCGCCCCCTGGCGATGTCACTTCCAGGCGACGTCATTGCAGCAAGTGCACTACATGTACATGCCAGAAGATCCTGAGAGAGGAGCTCTCCCCCCACTGCTGCCAGCGGTGGCAAAAGGTAGGGACCTGGCAACCCTAAGTCAATGTCTGGTCACTATGGAGATCTAGTAACTGGAATTCTTTCCAGACATGGTCTTGTGTTTGCTCTGAAAAAGATGAGTGGAATATTAGTATTGTTACCACGTATTAGGGAGATATGCAAATCAATATCTGCTGGGCTGATAATACTGGTGTTAATTATCATGCATTATGGAACCCTGAGGTGCTTGGGTGAATGAAATACAAAAGTCCTCTCTGACTCTCAGAAGCTGGTTCATGCACTGCCATAAGTCTCACAATAAAATTAACTCAAATTAATTAGGTAGTTCCACCTTAGTTCTTTACTAATCCTGTATCATAAAAGGCATTGTATTTAATTTGGCATGAACTGTTCACAGGAGAGGCCTAGATCTCAATTAGCATGTAATCTAAATAGCTTCTTAGCCTCTACAAGAGTCTCCTATTGTGGCTTGGTTACATTCATCACTGGTGAACTGCATACAGGTGGATGCATTGCATAACAGCAGGAGGCACCTCCAAAAATGTTGTCTGTCCAATACCTAATGAAATGAGTGAAAAATGCACAAGAATACCATCACTGTAAAAAGAGGAGAGCAACTGAGAGGCTGATCACAAGGGTCAGGAGGTACCTCTTCATTCTAGCAGCCCCCACTGGAAGCAAGCATAGCAAGGATGGAAGGGGCTGAGTTTCACCTGTGGTCACAGCTTTGGACCTTTTAGAGGTCCTGAAGTGGAAACAGACAAGGATGGTTTAAGTATCTGGGGGCAGTATTCCATCTGAGATCCTCCAATGGTGCATGCATGTGTGCATATGCATTGGTGGTTATGACAAAGTGATGCCAACCGGAGAAAACAATCTTAATTTCCAGTAGATGTACTGAGACTGCAGGGAAAAGGGGTTTCAACCTTTCCCATGCTATTTCCCAGGCTTGAAACAGCCCCAGGGTATCAGCTAATGCTGCCATCCTCCTGGCCATGAGGTGGTTTCCCTGGCTAAGCCTCCTCCCTTGGAATGTGCTCACTGTTCTCAGGCTAGCTGCTTATCGCCTCCCTTGCTTCCCCGACCTTGAGTGCCTAGCTCCCAGCTGCTTCTTCCTTTCAGGTGCAAACTGTAACATTTCCTGCTTTTAGTATGGGAACAAATGGCCAGTATATTTCAGGTGCCGTTTTATCTCTTTATGATTGGAGCAGCCATTATGAACTCACTTTTGAATACTGTATATCAATCCTGAATGTATGAATGCCTAGCATTACTAACACAAGAAGTGTGGATGACCATTTGAGAACTTGTCTTCAATAAAGGACTTTCTGTTTAAGTATACCTGTTGTGGACTGAACACTCTTGGACTCTCACCCAGGGATGTGCGAATTGCCTCACTGGGGAAATTCATACGTACCATTCTCATTTTCCATGTATCAAGCAAATCTGTCATCTGTTAATATAAAAGCAGAGTCCAGGTTTTCACATAACACACATTGGAGAGTAAGATGGTAAGATGACAGCTTGCTGGAGCAAAGTTTTCTTTTTTGTGTGCTTCAAGTTCCTTTCTCCATGCCAGAAGCCCAGAAATGTTCAACTTACATTTTGCCAGCAGCAGAAAATGAAGTGTTGAAAGTTGCTCAGTTCTCCTTTGTTAAGTTATCTTTGTGACAATCACACTCTAAATGGAAGCTGAGGCAAGATTTTATTTCACTGTTCATGGAAGCATTCAGCTGTGAATCCTCGGGATGTCTCAGCACATGAACTATTGATGTTTTGCCATATTTCATTATGATCAATGAACTAATGTGCAAACAAAGAATCCTTAAGATCTGCTGTGTACCAAGGAAATATGTTTGGAGCTGCAGGGGGAAGAGAGCCTGGGCCTGGAGGCCAGATTGCAGACAAGCACAACCTCCTGCATCATGACTGAAGCAGCTTCTCCCTAGATTATACGGTGTCCTTGAAAGGTCCCAGTGTAAGTAATGAATGCCTATTTTAAGCCCATTCCATAAAGAAATGTTTTCTTGATGTGTTTTTCCCCCTTCATCCTTGTGAAATTTGGACTGCCTATAGATGACACTTGTTGATGTGTGCTTGAATACCACCAGAATACAGATAAGCAATGGCTCTTTAAGTGGAAAGACTACAGAATACTATGCTAGTAACAGCCTGGAACTAATCAAACTAATCAACCTATCTTTGGCTAGCGATGAGCATTACATACAAACATTAGGAGAGGATGCAGGCCACTGTGTACAGTGTGGGGTAAAATCCTGGCAGATGCTGGGCCTTGAGGTACTGTGAAGATAAGGATGCAGACACACATAACCCGCCAGCCAAATTAGTACGTCTCAGGCCTGACCAAGGTTCACTATAGAAACAAACATGCCTAACTGCTAGCTGTCCCCCCCGTGAAGACTCCATTCCTCTTCTTGAACTGAATTCATTTTTGTGTGAATATGCAACATTTACAAATCAAAGGCTGCAATCCTAAGCACACTTACTAGGTGTGAAATTGCGCCAATAGATGTAGTCCACAACAGATCTCCTTAAACAGAAAGTCCTTTATTTGCAGAAAAGATCTGGTTGGTCAAATACACTTCTTCTGTTAGTAATGCCCAAGCATAGTAATACAACTACAATTATACCTGATATGAAATAAGCCTCCCTCAACTTCCACCAAACAGTTGGGAGAATTATTGGCACCCAAATATACTGGCCCACTGTTCCCAAGGAAAGCATGGCAAATTAGGTTCCCAAGCAAATACACTGTCAGGATCTGTGGGGCAGATGTGACAGCATTTAGCGAAATTGCTGACAAGATATCAGTGAGTCATGGACTAATGTGTTAGATCCTGCTGATCTAGTTTGACAGCTGGTAAAGTCAGATGACCAGAGTGGTATCAGATTTTTGCACACATTCATCATGACTCAGCTATTACATAGGTGTAACCTGATTGGTTGGTACAAGTATATATTAAAGACAGTTCATTGCTCTTTGCTCTCTCGTGGGGTACAGCTGTCAGCATAGCACTCTGTCCGTTTGAATCCAGAAATTGCTACTAAAAGTACTGTATATAGTTCCAGTTGTTCAGTGTAAATAAATGTTAATATTCTGTATATAAGAAACAGAATCACTCTGCTGATTTTGCAGCGTCAACAAACCGTCAGGGTTATGGGCCCAGCATGACTGCGCTGAGCTGTGGAGGGTCGGTCTAGTTGGGACTTGACACCCTCTGGAAGCAGCAGCAACCTGGACAAAGAACTGGAGGAACAGTCTTTTGAAGAGGACAGTGTACCTAAACCTGACTTGGACAAGTCTGAGGAATCTGAGGGGTCGGAGGAGCTGGAGGCGTTGCCCAGGACTGGTCAACAGGATCTGTACAGTGAGTACAATATGGCTCTGGCTTCTACTGCTTTACTTGTGGACAAACTCACAAATGAGAACTATCCTATTTGGTCTCTGAGGATGCAGCATTTTCTTAAAAAGGAGGGTCTGTGGACATGTGTAACTCCACCCCCTGCTGCTCCAACTGCAGAAGAGACAGCTAAAGATGAAAAAGCTTTGGCAATACTTGTGCTGAGCTTGTCTGACCAGCATATTTTGCATGTTGCAAATCAAACCACGGCAAAAGATGCGTGGGATGCTTTAAAAACAGTTCATGTGCATAAGTCAGCAGCTTCGTTAATTGCACTGACCAGACGAATGTACAGAACTGTCATGCTACCAAATCAAACAGTTCGGTCTCATCTCGATGCCTTAACAGAATGTGTCGTGGAAAAGAGGTGGCTGAGGATGACCAAGTTTGCATCTTATTGAGTTCTTTGCCGGAAAAGTATAATGGATTAATTTCTGCTCTTGAGAGTGTTGACCATGATCAATTGAAGTTGGATTATGTAATCGGCAGATTGCTAGATGAGGAATCTCGATCGCAAAATAATGAGTTGGCAGGCTGCCATCTTGGGAACAGTTCCAAGGGAGATAGCAGTGTCTTTGCTGGCAGCATTCCCAGACCTGGAACAGGTCCCAACAAGATATCAGCTTCTAGGCAGAAGTGGTGCTTCAAGTGTAATTCTACTCAACATCTGGCTAAACAGTGTATTGTGAGACTTCTTCACCATCAGCAATAGATCAGACCTTTGGGTTTAATCAAAGCTCTTTATTTCTAATACTGGAACAGGTACTCAATGTTTGTTTGAGATATATGAAAGAAGTTAACAGGGGTTAATATACCTTCAGGCATAGGTGCTTGAACATAACCAACCAATCAGAATACATACAGAAAGGCGGGAAAGGAACTGGCAATCGTTTGTTCCCACCAAAGGTGGGAAAGTTATAAAAATCCCCCTCTTGCCCTGAGTGGCCCAGATGTGTGAACTCTTAGGCAAAACATTTGGCCAATGAAAATAAAATAGCCCCAAGGTTGAAACAACTTTGATAAAATACTTCAAGCCTGGCATCGTGAAGGAGAAACAGACCCTTTGGAGTGGAGGTCCGGTTTCCTTGATGGTGGATGCATGTGAAGTAGACGTGAGAGTTCTTTGAAATGCATTCTTGCTCCCCATGCAAGTGTGAACTCTGAATGAAGTCTGCCGCTGTGGGCTGGAGCCTCTCACGGCAATAGAGAGCGCTTTTACCTTAGACAGAGAACCAACCCCAAAAGTCAAACTTATGATATTAAAGTCCATAAGAGCATATAAAATGCCTTGCTGGCTTACAAAGGAAAAGAAACAGAAAATAACCTCAGAACAAGCACTCTACTGTCAGATTCTGATCCCAGATTCTGACATTACATAGGTGTAACCTGATTGGTTTGTAAAAGTATATATTGAAGACAGTTCATTGCTCTTTGCTCTCTCGTGGGGTACAGCTGTCAACGTAGCACTCTGTCCGTTTGAATCCAGAAATTGCTACTAAAAGTACTGTATATAGTTCCAGTTGTTCAGTGTAAATAAATGTTAATATTCTGTATATAAGAAACAGAATCACTCTGCTGATTTTGCGACGTCAACAAACCGTCAAGGGTAAAATCAAGCAAAGGAGTAATTTGCACCTGTGAATAAAATAACATGTAGCAGGAGGATTCCAGCTCAAGGCCGTGAGCTAGCAAGAAGCAAAAGAGAGATAAGAGCAAAGAAAAGCTAATAAGTAGCAAGCATGCGCAGTGCGAGCAAGAAGCGCATTCCTGCAGTGGGAGTCACTCTACCAATGCTATCTCCTGTCTGGGATCTAGAGGAGTAGATACAGAACTCAAAACAAAGGCAATGTTAAGTGATCATCAGAAAAGGCAATAAAACCATTGGCAGTGGTAACTGACATGATTGCAACAGAACCATTGGCAATAAAAGGCAATAGAAACCATCAGTAGTGGTAACTGACATGACTGCAACAGAACCATTGGCAGTGCTAACTGACATTCTGCTCTCTCGATAAAACATCCCCTTCCTCCCCAGTTTTCAAAGGATACAGTTTATAGAAAGCATGGATTTTAGTTGGAGCATGCACATGAGAGGCCTCAACCCATTCATTTTCTTCAGGACCAAAATGCAACCATTTAATAAGATAAAACAAATGTCCCCTTTTTATTTTAGAGTCCAAAATTTGGTCAATTTCATAATCAGGCTCATTATTCTTCATCAAAGGAGGAGGAGAGGAGGAGGGGGATCTCCATTCATTCGGACCAGGATCCTTCTTCCGAAAACTATAATGGAAAATGGGATGCACAAATTTCAATGATTTGGGGAGCTTAAGTTCAAACGTCACTTTATTAATGCATCTGACTACTGGGAAAGGCCCCACATATTTCCAGCTCAATTTTCAACTTGGTTGGAGTCCTTTAATGTTTTAGTTGACACATAACAGAGTCTCCAGGGGAGACATCCCAACCTGGGGCCCTCCCCTTATCAGCATATTTCTTATAGTCTGCTTTGGCTGCTTCCAATGTTTTTGCAGTCAACGGCCAAGCGTCACGTAATGAATTCCACCAACTAGCAAAATCACTACAACCTTCAGCTGCTGGGCTTAAGTTAGGCAAAGGAACCCCCTCAAAACCCTCAACCGCCATAAATGGGGACATTCCCATAGATGAATGCACAGCATTGTTATAACTATATTCTGCAAAAGACAATAGATCCACCCAGTCATCTTGTTGAAAATTAGTATAGCATTGCAAATATTGTTCCAATATCTGATTAACTCTTTCGGTTTGGCCATCTGTCTCTGGATGATAAGCGCTGCTTAAGGCTGCTTTGACTCCCATCACTTGTAAAAGCTCCCGCCAGAAGTTGGCAATGAATTGGGAGCCGTGATCGGATATTACCTTTTTTGGTATACCATGAGCCTGATCACGTGATTTACAAAAGTTTTAGCTAAAGTCTTTGCAGTAGGCAATTTCTTTAGAGGAATAAAATGAGCTTGTTTAGAAAAAATGTCCACCACCACCCCACACACTACAGTCTTCCCTCTGCTAGGAGGCAGATCAGTTATAAAGTCCATTGAAATAACTTCCCATGGATGACTGGGAGTTTCCAAAGGCTGCAATAACCCTGGGGGTTTTCCACCTCAGGATTTTCCCATCAAACAAGGCTGGCAAGAAGAGACATTGGTAGAGACATCTCCCCTCATACGCGGCCACCAAAATTGTCTTTGTAAGAGGTTCAAAGTTTTTAAATAACCAAAATGTCCCAACAGTTTAGATTCGTGTGCTGCATGCATAATCTCCTTGTGCAGTGCTAAAGGAACCACTATTTTCTGTTCTGTTCCTTAAACCAACAACCTTCATGAGGGAGGACAAGGATTGGAACTCTTGCTTTTCCTCCTCAGAATATTCTCGTGTGAATTTTATAATCCATTCAGATACTTCAGGCATCACCCCCTTTTTGGCTTGGCTTCTAGTCTGCAACCCCGCCCCAGTTGTTCCGGTGTGAACATAGTCTCTATTACCTCTTCTTTTCGGGAATCATGTTGGGAAAGGCAAGAGAGAGCATCAGTTAACGAATTGGATCTCCCTGGGAAGTGGTGAACTGTGAAGCTGAATTTAGAAAAGAAATCAGCCCATCGGAGCTGTTTGGCATTAAGGGAGCATTGAGTATGTAAGGCTTCTAGGTTCTTATGATCAGTCCATATTTCAAATGGTTGGCACGCCCCCTCCAAACAGTGCCACCAGGTAAGTGGATTGCTGTGGCTTCTTTATCCCATATCACCCAATTACACTCGGATTCCCCAATTTTTTTTTTAAAACATAGGCTAAAGGGTGTAATTTCCAAACAGTCCCTTCTTGCAAGATTGCCCCCCATGGCCGCATCAGATACCTCAACTTGCACTACAAACTTTTTATTTTCATCTGGATGCGCCAAAATGAGTTCAGAACTAAAAAGACGTTTCAGAGCATCAAAAGCCTGTTGACACTTGGGAGTCCAGTTTAACTGAGTGCCTGGCTTTGCAGCCTCCGGCCCCTTTCCTTTGGTTTTTAATGTCAGTGAGGGGAAGGCTGTATTGGGCGAAATTGCAGATGAAATTTTGATAAAAATTGGTGAATCCTAGGAAACTATGTAACAGGTGTCTAGTGTGGGGGGTCTCCCACCCCACCACATCCAAAACTTTTGCCGGGTCCACCTCCAAACCCCGTGGAGAAATGCGGTAGCCCAGAAAGTCTATTTCAGTCTTATGGAAATCACACTTAGAGAGTTTAGCAGTTTATTGTCACTGAGTGTGGATAACACTTCTCTCACCAATTTAATATGCAATTCCATATCCAGGGAATAGAGCAAGGTATCATCTAGATAGCACAGGACCCCTTGAATAGGTGCTTGTGTAAAACCTCATTTATTAAGTTCATAAAAATGCCTGGAGCCCCCTGAAGGCTAAAGGGCATGACCAGGTACTCAATTGCCCCAAAGGGGTATTAAAGGCAGTCTTATATTCATCCCGGTCCCTGATGCGCACTCAGAAGTAAGCATCCCGGAGGTCCAGTTTCGAAAAAAATTTCCCCTTACTGGCCTCATTGAGCAAGTCTTTTATTAACAGGAGGTGGTAGGCATTTGAAGTAGACACTGCATTCAAGCCTCGATAATCTGTACACAACTGCAGCCCCCCATCTTTTTTCTTTCGGAAAAGCACTGGTGCAGCAAAGGCCGAATAAAGCCTCGTTCAAGGTTTTTATCTATGAAGTTACAAAGTTCCACTTTTTCCTGGAGTGAAATAGAGTACAATTTACCCTTGGGTAGTTTATGCCCAGGTAACAGTTCAATGGAACAATGTGTTTTTTTTGTTTTTTTTTAAATTTTTATTGCATTTTATTCCCTACACCTACACTAAAAGCTACACACTATTCTACCCTAAGGTATACAGAAAATGCGTTCGTAATGCTAATAATACTAACATCATTAGTTACTGAAAAGCTAAATTATTTCTTGGCATACATTATTAATTCATTCTTGCTGTCTACAAATAAAAATTTAATGTTAGATCCCTGAACTACATACAGCAGAGAAAACAATCTATGATAAATTTTGAGATTACAAGGCTTGGTGTGTTATTACAGCAAAGAAAAAAGCAGTTATAAAACTATTTCTCCTTTGATTCTCTTCCTTTCTTCTTGTCTTTCTTCTTTCTAGGGGCAGCCGCCCCTTTCTTAGAGTCCGAGTCTTCTCCATCTTCAATCTCTGAGCTTTCAAATCCATACATACTTTCCTGCTCTGCCAGTGAATCATCTGGTTCAGTCTCTGTTTTCTTCCTCTTGTGCTTTTCCAAAAACATTCTTGCTTTTTCAATGGGGTCAATTTTAAATTTCTTATCTTTGTAGCTGAACAACAGTCCCTCCAGAATGTCCCATCTATAAGGAATAGTCTCTGACTGCAACCATGAAGCCAAACTCCTATACGCTTTCCTTCTCTTTCTTATTTCAAATGGAATATATTTTAGAACTCTCATTTCTTCTTCCTGTATCTTCAGAACAGTTCCATTTGTGGCTTTTAACACCAGATCTCTGGTTGATCTTTTTGAGAATCTCACCATAATTTCACCTGGCAGTTTCTTCTTTTTAACATATTCTGGATATGTCCTATAGGTCATATCCACGTCACTTTGAATTGTCGCTGCTTGACATCCTGTCAAAGGTGCCAATGCATCACTTAATATTTTCTTCAGATTCTCTCCTTTTGACTCAGGAACGTTCTGAAATCTCAGGAAGTAGTTTGATCGATCCATTTGAAGCTTTAATACATTGTCACTTTGAAAAGATATTTCTTTTTCAGTTTTCTGCAGTCTTGAGTCATTTTTTTCAACTGCTGTTTTGAAATCTAGGAGTTTCTGCTGGAGCCTTTCCTGCTTTCTGTTTGACTCTCTGATTTCAGTTTGCATCATCTCCAGTTTAGTGTTGATTGAAGCCAGTTGGTTCACTAGGGGTTGCAGTGCTGCCGTCAATACCGCATTCAGCTCAGATCCACTTTTTAAAATAGGAAGCGAGCTTCCAGGTTTGGGAGAAGCCCTCCCCGCCATTTCTTCCTGCAGTTGCTGCTTGTTTACAGATAGATAAGAGATCTCAAAGGAGACATTCTCGATTTGTCACACCGATGCCTTTCGCAAGCTCTTCCTCTGCTCCATGCGATCCAGCTCTCCAATGCATTTATAACGCCTCCAAAACAGCAACAAGACCATGGGAAAGTCTCCGAGTAAGTTACGAGGGAGGGGGTGGGGGGGATCCGATCCTCCTAGCCCACCCCTTAACGCTTCATATCAAAAGATCAGGAGACTCACGATTCAGCCATTGTGTATCTGGTAGACCATCACCTCTCCGCTCTACATTTTCTGCAGCTTCAAGGCAGTGCTTCCAGCAGCCTGAGGGCCTCCTCCGGCAGGCGAACCTCTAGGGGTAAAAAGGAGCCTCAATCCCGCAATTGACACCACAGGGAGAGGCTACCTTCAAGCACCCCAGGCAGGGACCCTTCCCTAGGCTCCCTGGGGGTCTGGCACCAGTCCGGAACCCCTTCAACCTGCCGAGAGCAGGTCGCCTCTCCTGCAGTTGCAGAGAGAAGCGCCCACCATTAAAGCGCCTGAAACCGAAAGTGGCACAATCAGTGTTTTGATGGGGGAGAAGCTCATCAGCCTCCGTTTCTTTGAAAACCTCTGCTAAATCCCTGTATGCGGTGGGTATGGATAAAAGTTCCTCACGTGCCAAACAAGTGCTCTTGGAGCCAGGCCAATTGCCCCAATCAGCTTTCCAAAGATGCTCTTTACAAGAGGGAGAAATCCAGGTAATCCATCCCTCACTCTAGGAGATGTAGGGATCATGCATCCCTAACCATCGGCTTCCTAGCACCATGGGAAATTGCACATGGGGACTGATTACAAAAGCCCGCTGTTTCCAGTGTTCCCCCATGCCAATTATAATCGGTTCAGTCTCAAAAGCACAAGGTTCTTTCATCTTGGAGCTATCCATTTGGGTAAAATGTAAAGGCTTTTCGAAAGTGTTCACCCCCAACCCCAATCCATTCACAACAATTGGGCTAATTAAGTCTCTGGCACACCCTGAATCAATAAGGGCTCAAACATGTATCTGCGTGCCTAGGTGGGGGTCCACCACAGTCATTAACATATAGAAAAAGGGCCTGGGGGAGCTCACCATTTGAGGCGCTGTCGATTGAGGGACCTGCTATGTTGCACCATTCAGAGCAGATCATGGTTGTTTCCCTGTGGCTGAGCAGCAACCCCTTCTGGCTTCTCCAGGAAGCAGGACTCCACGATTTGGAGCACCAGCGGCTTTGGGGTGGATGATTTTTTTGGCTTCGGACATGCCGGTGGAGAGGACAGGGCCCCTCCCTTGGGAGAGGCAGCTGGACATGCTGAGGTGAAATGGCCCGGTTCCCCACATCTGGTGCACAACCCCTTTTTCATGTGGAGTTCTCTGAGGTCCCTCACGGGTGGCTTGGTCTTTGGCTTAAAAGGGGTGGCTGGTGGGGCAGCGCTCTTAGGGGTACCAGATGGGTACCGCATGCGAATTAAAGTGAAATGAGCCTCCGCTTCTTCAGCAGCTCTGATCCAACCATTCAGGGTGGTAGGATTTTTTGAATATAGTCTCGTACAGCTCCACATTTAATCCCCTGCGATACTGCTCTATAAACACTTCTTCTAGCCACTCTCTGATTTTAGCTTCTAAGCATTTGAACTCAGCAGTATGCTCACAAACGGACATCTTCCCTTGCGAGAGATTGTGCACCTGGTTTCGGGCTTTCTCCTCGCTCATCGGGTCTTCATATTGGTGGCGTAAGGCCCATACTATCCAATTCATGTCCCGGGGGACTGTGGAGGCTCACATACCAGTCGGCACTTCCTCTCGCAGTCGGGAACCGATGTAGCCCACGTGGTCACCATCATCCTGGAACAGATGGCCCCAATTCTGCATACAACGTCCGGCTTTGATGATGAAGAACTGTAGCTTTGTGGGGTTCCTGTGAGACTTCTGATTAGATCCAATAAGTCAGGCCTTGTAGGTTAAAACAAAGTCTTTATTTCTTAATGGTCTTTCAGGAACACTTGCATTGTTTGTGATACCATATACAGTGGGGAAATGATTCATATACTGTATTCAAACAAGAACAGAGGCTTGGGTGCCAATCAGAATAAAAAGAATCAAGCACCAAAATACTACCATTACTTTCTCAGGGAAAAAAGGCGCACAAGCTGAAACTACATTCCCACCCCGACCCTGTGTGTAATCTACTTGCAGGCCCCCCCAAAAGACACCTGGAGAAGCAGAGCCCAGTTGCCCAAGGTTACAAGAGTAGTCAACATAGATAACTGAAGTCTAGCAAAACATATGAGCTCACCCAGAGGAGGGAGGAGTGGGGGGGAAAGGAACCATCAGAGCAGAGACGGATGTCGAGCTCCCACCGGGACCTGCAACCGGAACAGCCACAGGGGATCAAAACAGGACAGGGAACCTGACATCCTGCCCCTCCCAAAATCAACCCCCACCAGGTTTAGAAGGGTAACGTTTATGAAAGGCACGAATTAAACGAGGAGCATGAACATGATCAGCCACCCCCCACTCATTACATTCAGGACCAAAATCCACCCAATTCACTAGATAAAACAAACGGCCGCGTTTGAGTTTAGAATCCAAAATGCTGGATATTTCAAAATGTGGCTCCCCCTCCTTCATCAGAGGAGGAGGTGCTGGAGTCTCTGGACACCAGGAATTCGGCCCAGGATTTTTCTTCCACAGGTGTTGGTGGCGCGGCCAGAGGGGGGACCTGCAGCTCCGTGCCTCCTACTGCAGGTCTGGGAAGTTTCCCAATGGCTGAGCTGTCACAGCTTCCAACATGGCATTCTCACTCTTTGCCGTTGCCCCTTCCAGCTGTAATGCCCGGGGTTTAAAACCTCCCTTCGTGGGTCATGGTGTTCCTCCAGGAGTTGGCTGGGGAGTCTTCGATGCTTTCGGAGCTCCCAGGGGACAGGAAGATGCAAAGTGGCCACTCTCCCCACACTGCATGCATAGCCCTTGATTAAACCAAGCATCACAGAGCTCTTCAATGGCGGTCTTAAATTTGGGCTTTGGTGTGCCCTTAGCAACGGAGTGAGAGGCCGGTGAACTCAGTTTAATCAGGGTGAACCTCTGCTTCACATTGGCCGCCGTTCACATCCAAGCTGCCAGCGAGGCGGACCGATAATTTCTTAACACAGTCTCATATATCTCACAGCTCAACCTCTCCCAGTACTTCTCGATGAAGAGATCTTGACCCCAGCCCTGCACCTTCGCAGCTATTCTACGGAATTGGGCAGTGTACTCCCTTACAGAGGATCAGCCCTGAACCAGCTTCCACAGCTGATTCCTGGCTTTCTCCTCCCCCAAGGAATCCTCGTAGTGCTGCTGGAGGGCCCACATAAAGTCATTTACTGATCTCAATTCAGGACCCGGGGGGTTGTGCAAACTCACTTGCAGTGTCCTGCAGCTTAGAGCCAATATAGCCAACCCTTTCACGTTCAGTAGGGTAAAGGTGGCCCCAAGTTCCCCAAAACCGCTCAATCTCGATGATGAAAAAGCGGAGTTTGTCAGGATCCCCATCAAATGTAGCTGTCAAGGGATCATTGGGTGGCTGCCGGTATAACTGGTCCACAGGACGTGGGGGCAGCTGTGCTGGTGCTGCTGGCGGCTGCTGGGGACCCGTGGGTGGTTGTTGTGCAGGTCCCGCTCCGCCATCCTGCTGCTGAGCCAGCACTCCACCTCCACCTCCGGCTCCAGCCGGAGGGACCACTCCTGCAGCTGCTCCCAGCACAGTTTGTTGCATCTTGAGCAGCGCCTCTCGTAGTTCTACTGCCAGCCGGTCATGCATCTCATTGAATCTCCGGTCCATCTGCTTCCAGAGGTCATCCGTACCTCTCTCCGATGGCCGAGGGGTCTCACATTTGTCTGGAACCAAACTCAACCTCCAGGAGTCCCTCTCATCATCCAAGAACCACACGAGTGATCCTCTCCTGTCATGGACCCAGGACTCCAAAGTACCCCCACCAAAGGTCGACCAGGAATACCTTGGTTCTGCACCACCTGTGGCTCCCCCCCGACTGAGGGGAGCATAGGAATCATAGTTCGTGGTCACCAGCTCCACAGGTGCGATGGAGACCAGTGTTTCGGGGGTAGAGGTGGGAATGAGGGACCCATCATCCAACATGGCCCGGTCTGGGTTTCACTCCTTCCCGATTGAAAGGATCACAAACAATCTGTGAGACTTCTGATTAGATCCAATAAGTCAGGCCTTGTAGGTTAAAACAAAGTCTTTATTTCTTAATGGTCTTTCAGGAACACTTGTGTTGTTTGTGATACCATATACAGTGGGGAAATGATTCATATACTGTATTCAAACAAGAACAGAGGCTTGGGTGCCAATCAGAATAAAAAGAATCAAGCGCCAAAATACTACCGTTACTTTCTCAGGGAAAAAAGGCGTGCAAGCTGAAACTACATTCCCACCCCAACCCTGTGTGTAATCTACTTGCAGGCCCCCGCAAAAGACACCTGGAGAAGCAGAGCCCAGTTGCCCAAGGTTACAAGAGTAGTCAACATAGATAACTGAAGTCTAGCAAAACATATGAGCTCACCCAGAGGAGGGAGGAGGGAGGGGGGGAAGGAACCGTCAGAGCAGAGATGGATGTCGAGCTCCCACTGGGACCTGCAACCGGAACAGCCACAGGGGATCAAAACATGACAGGGAACCTGACAGTTCCCATCAAAGGTGGCCCCCATCAACTCATGAGGCACATTCCTGTGATCCACTGGCTGTGCAGGACCTGGGATGGGCAGAGTGGGTGGTCCCTGCGGGGTGGGAGGCTGGACTGGTGGCTGCACTGGTTGCAGTACCACTGCCGGTGGTGCTCCAGCTCCGGCTCCAGCCCCCACCAGCTGCCCCGGTACCACCTGTGCTACAATGTTCGGTAGATTGGTCAGCAGTGCAGTCATCTCTCTTTTAAGGCATCTCTGGATCTTGTCAAACCTACGATCCATCTGCACCCACACCTCGGCCATTTAGAAGTCATCCATGGCTCTCCGCTCCATGCTGTGGGCCCCTGACTGCCTTGCCCCGGCTTTCCACCGAGGAGTCCAAGTCTCGGTGGTTTGTGCCCTGAATTGAGCCCAGGACTGAGCTCCTCCACTCCATCTGGGATGAACAGTCACCCCGCTAGTGGTCACGGGTCATGCCTCGGTAGGTACCGGTTCCTCCTCGGTAGGTACCGGTATCTCCTGTTCAGTAGTAGGGATTTCAGCACCATTGTCAGCTACGGTGGGTACAATGGAGTGGTCCCCGATTGGGGATTACTAACAGTCTGGGAGACTGCACCAATAGATGTAGTCCACAACAGGTCTCCTTAAACAGGAAGTCCTTTGTTTGCAGAAAAGATCTGGTTGGTCAAATACACTTCTTCTGTTAGTAATGCCCAAGCAGGGTAATACAACTACAATTATACCTGATATGAAATAAGCCCCCCTCGACTTCCACCAATCAGTTGTGAGAATTTTTGGCGCCCAAATATACTGGCCCACTGTTCCCAAGGAAAGAGTGGCAAATTAGGTTCCCAAGCAAAGACACTTTCAGGATCTGTGGGGCGGATGTTCCCAAGGGTAAAATCAAGCAAAGGAGTATTTTGACCTGTGAATAAAATAACATGTAGCAGGAGGATTCCAGCTCAAGGCTGTGAGCTAGCGAGAAGCAAAAGAGATGACTGACTCCCTGGCAGAAGTTCCTCAGGTGAAGCTTTTCCCATTATGTAGTGGGAAAAGTCAACTGCTGGATTTCTGCTAGGCACACTGCTGTTAGAAGTACAGGAATGCCCACAAATTTTAAGCTGAAGGAAATCCACAACCAGGAAAATCGTCCTCTCTTTTTAAGAGTCACACTGCCACAAATGTAATGTAATATTTTCCGGCCTATGTGCCCATGTAAGCCGCCCTGAGCCCGTTCGCGGGGAGGGCGGGTATAAATCGAAAAAATAAATAAATAAATAATAAATAAAAGAGAGATAAGAGCGAAGAAAAGCTAATAAGCAGCAAGCATGCACAGAGCGAGCAAGAAGCGCATTCCTGCGGTGGGAGTCACTCTACCGATGTTATCTCCCATCCGGGACCTAGAGGAGTAGATATGGAACTCAAAACAAAGGCAATGTTACGTGATCATCAGAAAAGGCAATAGAAACCATTGGCAGTGGTAACTGACATGATTGCAGCAGAACCATTGGCAATAAAAGGCAATAGAAACCATCAGTAGTGGTAACTGACATGACTGCAACAGAACCATTGGCAGTGCCAACTGACACTAGGATGGATCCAGGTAGTCAGCCATGTTGGACTGAAGCAGTAGAACAAATTTAGAGTCTAGTGGCAGGTTTATTTAAGGTATGAGCTTTAGTATGAAAATTGTGCCTTGCACACAAAAGCCTGTGTTGATCTTAAAGGTGCCACTGGACTCTACACTTATGAGGAAGTGGTGATGTACCATTGCCTCTCTGTTCTGTTGAAGTTTGATCACTGTAATAATTCCACAAGCACACCATGCCAGAAGGATTGAAAGTCTATTGGAACAAAAGCAGGGCCTTTCCTAGCCTCTGCTTGAGCAGAAACAGAACTACCAACAGACAGAAGAGTAAGTGAAAACCAAAGGCTTTTGGCCCTAGGGGATCAGGGGAAAATAACTAAACAGTTCAATAAGGGAACATCACCAAATTCACAACTTGCCATGATATAACAATCACAGCTATTTTTTAATAGGGTCATGCATTCAGGTATACCCAAAGCTGAAATTAAACTCAAAATTAGCTGGTTTCGGGTCAGTTTAGGAAGATCCAAAATGACCCAAACTACTTCCAAAACTCTGGGTGCAACAATTTTTATTAGCCAGACTTTTAGGAGGCACAGGAGTGGAGAGGGGGAGAGAGGATGCTGGTCAGCCTGATAACTTTTAGTGTTTCTGTCCCTTTAAATTTCAAAGGGACTGGAAGCCCCATCTAACATGGTTATAAATTGTCCTGCAAATGCTTTGTGCCTGTACATTCTCTTATGGCTTTTCCACACCTGCATCCTTCCTTTCTTATTTGCTCTCCGCTGGAAAAAAATATCACCTGCCAAAAGAGGTGTTTTCCTTGGTTGACTTGAAGTTGCTGTGGTGGGGAGGCTGCATGTCTAGCCTTTCACCCTTACCTGCTTTGCCTGCCTGACTCCAGACCAGTTATTCTAAATTGAATTGCAGATAACTTTGTATATTCTCACATACAGTTCTGCCTGGGAACTATCATTCAGTTGACACCAGTACAACAGACTGACTGCAGGTCGAAAAATCATGCATAGGAGCCAGGGCTCAAGGGTAAAGCATCCACTTTGCAGGTAGAACGTCACAGATTCAATCCCCCAGCAGCTACAGTTAAAAGGATCAGGTAGGAGATGATGCAGAAGACCTCTGTCTGAGACCCTGGAAAGCCACTGCCAGTTAGAATAGACAAGACTGACCTTGATAGACTGTCAAACTTGCTACAACAGCAGCTTTGTGTGTTCAAATACAGTTTGTTTTCAATCATGCATGATCTGCCCATGGAGGCATTTCAGTAAGTATATTTAATATTAAAGGCTAATGAAGAATGTTGCTGTACTCAAAAGCTTGCATGTTAATTTAGGATATATTCTTTTAAGTGATGTTTTTCCGTTCAAAAATACTGAAGGTGGCTTACAATAAAGCAAAAAAAAAAAAGACCAGTAAAATAATGTTGCCTAACTATCAGCAATTAAAACAAAAGACAACTAAAGCCAGAAAACCAGTAGCAGATTAAAACCTAGAAAAAGACAACAAACTAACAAACAACAACAACAAAAAAACACCCATACGACAATAGAAACCATTCAGACCAGTGGAGGGTATTGTGTACTACACATTTGGGTGTTTCTCCTGGTTGCAGTCAGCAATGATTATACAGCTGTTTGCCTTCCTAGCATATTATCTGGGAATAGGCTGAGGAAGTGTCTAGAAAAATGCCAAGGGGCATGACTGATGACTGTGGCTTCTGGCCCCCCAAGGGCTTCACCAATCAACGTGACCTTGTAATTCCAACCTGGTGTCAATATGCCAGCCCAGAGAAGAAGTGACAAGCACTCTGTTCCGTGGAGATAGAAATCAACCTCATGTCAATACTGCTCTTTTCCAATTGCAGGCTGATTGTTTGGGGAATTGGGGGGAATCATAAATAAAGGTCAGAGATTAAATTTCTCCTGTTGAGACAAATGTCTTCTTTTAGAAACATCATGAAGTAGCAAATGGCAAGCTGGTCAGCCTGTGTGTCTGTGTGTAACTGGAGACTGAAGAAAGCTGCTGGTTCAATGGACTGTTGGAGATCTGCCCCTGAGAGGAAGGGGCCTTGGAGAACTCTGGGCTTCAGCCCAGAGAGCTGCCTACTGACCCAGAAAGATTTCTCACAGCCGCTGTTCCACCCCCGCTCCTCCCTTTGCCCTGATCGTAAGTGTCAATTTCCCACTATTTGATGTGTGGCCACATTTTCCCCTGGAGCTTCACCCGATTTCTGCCACGTCTACTCAATCCTGTTTTTTGAGGATTAAGTAGACACGGTGGAAATTGGGCGAAGCTCTGGGGCAAAATGCAGCCGTGTGGCAAATAGTGAGAAGTTGACTATAAAGTACTTGGTCCAGAGACGCATTGAATTGAAATCAGCTAATAAATTTATTAAGAGGTCCGAACTAGACTGGTAAGCCAGACTTGCACGTCCATTTATATTCCCGTTCTCAACCACACCCATGCACACACCCAACACCTGTGATTGGCTATTTACAGTGCCCCTGCATCCAATAGGCCAATCTACGGATTCGGGCTTCCCCATTGGTCCCCTACTAGGATCCTCCGGGTCTATTGTCCCTGGATGCGAAGCTCGATGGCTTCACCTGGCCACGTGTTTGGCCGACCATGTGCGTGGCTCAATGGTCAGGACATAACACTGACACTTAGGATCGGGGCAAAGGGAGGAGTGGGGGTGGAGCAACGGCTGTGGGAACTTGGTCCCAGTTTGACTTGTGCATCAGGATCTTTGTTTGCCTTCACTCCTGGTGAGCCACAGACTGACATTCAGAACAGTGTTTATAGCATTTTGCTCCCAGTTCATAGGAAGGGGCTTTACTCCCAGCAGCTAGTGTACAACAGCAAGCCTTGGAGTTCTCCCTCCCTCTCACTAAAGATAGGTTCAATGAACAGGCATGATTGGACATTTTTGCTTGAGCTTGGCTAATTACCCTCCCACATATCTTCTGTTCATGCAGATCTCAAAGTCCTCCAGCATAGCCTTTCCAGACATCAAAAGGAGCCCTCCTTCCCCTGTTGTCTGTGGAAAAGCTGGCAGTATCCAACCCTTATAGTGCAATGATACCATGAGGACATTTTGTGCCAGGAAACTTAAGTGGTGAGAGAAGAAGAAGAAGAATATGAGGAGGAGGAAGAGGAGGAGATTGGATTTATACCCCACTCATCACTCGGAGTCTCAGAGCTGGCTTACAAACTCCTTTCTCTTCATCTCCCCACAACAGACACCCTGTGAGGTAGGTGGGGCTAAGAGAGCTCTTTTGAGAACTACTCTTTCAAGAACAGCTCTGACAGAACTATGGCTTGCCCAAGGTCATCCAGCAGCTGCAAGTGGAGGAGTAGGAAATCAAACCCAGTTCTCCCAGATTAGAGTCCGTGCACTTAACCACTACACCAAGCTGGCTGTCAAGACATTGCTGTTCATAAATGTATTTTGTTCTGAGGGGCACTGAAATCTTCCTCAGGTTTTGAGATGTGGTTTTTCTGATTTTCTCTGATACATGTATACACTTGATGTCTCTGGTTGCTGGACATTTCATTTTTTCCATTTTCTTTTAGTTTTCCATATCTTTGTGTTGAGAATGATTTGGCTGTTCTCTTTTAGCAATGTGGGTGCAATTCTTTCTCATTCAACGGCAACTGGTTTTTGTAAGACCTTCTCAGAAGAAACTTTCCCAAAGCATCACATTTAGGAGAGGGCATTACAAAATAACACCAAATTGATTTTGGATAAGCAGCCATAAGGATAATTCTTGATTTCTGACTGCCGGTCTTGTGTTCTGACATTCTTGAAATATACAGCAATCAGGAGTGGAAATCCACCATTGTGGATGGTTACAAATTGGAAGAATGTCACATCTATGCTCTCACATACATCAATCCTTTAACATCAGCAGGGAGGGGGGGAAGGTCTCTTTTCCTGATGGGGCACCTGTATTTTTAACCACTGTTGGAAAAGAAGGAAGTTGAAAGAGGGTAGGTTGCTACTACACAAAAGGGCAAAGTTGTCATGGCTGAATTTCTGTCTGTAGTGGAAATAAAGACGGGCCAGCTGACTAGAATGATACACACCCTGAAGTCTTCTGAACCTTCCCCTTTTGTTTCAGACTAATGTTCTGGAATCTATCTTTCTCAATTCCACTAGCAAATGTACTGGTCTGTAATGAGTTCCTCTGGGTAGGATTTCTTCCCCAGTGTTAAATCATGCCAGCATCCCCAGGGACTTCTCTTCTCTTATCGTGAAGCAATCACATCACTGTGCTGTGGTTGCAAAGGAGGCTTTTGTGCATGTCTGGTGCAAGCCACAGTATCAGGAAAGTCTTCTTCAGCACTGTAAGCCCCTCTTGAGTATTCATAAAAACATTCTGAAAGGAGATGGATGGATATCCCTCCATTTCAGCCCTTCATTGTTCCCGAATTTCACTCAAAGTTGTGTTATATTCTTCCTTATTTCCAGTTTAAGTAGGAGAAGTTCTATAATTCCAGCAGAGAAGCATGAACAGTTTCCTCCAGTGTTCACTTCATCTGTATTTCCTCCACCCTTTTTATGTTATTGGTGGGCAGAAAAAGAGTAACTTTGATGTGACAGTCCATAGGATTGCATCAGGATATCTTTGGGTACTGTATTTTACTACTGAAGAATTAGAGAGAATACAAATGGAACAGGTCTCTTCTGTAACTTGGGACTCCAGAATCTGGGGAGGAATTTGGTTGAGGTGAATTTCAGAAGTGTTTCCAGAACAAAGTTTGAGTCCAGCGGCACCTTTAAGACCAATAAAGTTTTATTCACAGTATAAACTTTCATGTACAAGCACACTTCCTCAGACACAGTGGAACAGAACTTCCTCAACCATTACATAGGGAGTGGGGGGTTGTTTTCAGGAAGGGCCATTTAGAGTCAAGGTGCATAAGTACTGGGTGATTATAGCTGAGATTAGATTTAAGAAAGATCTGTGAATTATGGTAAATTAGCATACAAATACAAGAGTTAACAAACAGATGTGGGGAAAAGGTTTGAATTCAGCTCTGGGTATTAGCGAGAACTGAGAGTCTTAGTATGTACTTAGATTCGTTGAAACAGATTTCCTCAAATATTATATAGAGGTGGAGTGGATTAGTTGCCAGGAAGAGCTAATTAGAGTCAGGATGCCAAAGTAGCTGAGCAATAAATATAGTCAAGATGGGAATAACATATTAGGTAAGACATGTAAATAGTGCAAGTTGGTATACAGATAATAAAGGAGTTAACAACACATGTGGGAACTACAGATGTGGCATAGGGTTTGACCTGTTTGTCCTATGTAGAGGTCTGAAGGGCATTGTTGGCATTTAACAGCATATACAATGTTGGAAGATGAGCAAGTGAATATGCCTGAGATGGTGTAGTTGATGTTGTTGTTAGGTCCAGTGATTTGAGTTGTCTGGGTGTATGTGGCAGCAAAGTTGGCATCTGGGTTTATTGCAAACTCTGGTACCAGTGTCCATGTTCAAATTGTATGTTGCATTATTGGGGGTGAGTTGTTGTTAGAGATTGGGGGGCTGTCTTTGCACAATTCTCAATTGGTGTGTTGTGGTGAATAAAACCATCCCATCACAGTGACATGGGAGGAGTCAGATCATGACAAGGATAAGACTGTACAGGCAAACACCTGTGGTCCCACTTCGGTTGTCTTCACGCCTTCTGGCTGATGACATTTACTAATGTCAGCCTAGGAACTTTCCATCTGGGAACTGCTTGTTCTATAGTTTTCCAAAATCACTGTGTTCCAAGAGAAGCTTTTGAAAATACCACCAGAAAGGAACTTGTATAATTCTTACTATATCTTTAGCTTTTCCTCCCATTAAACCACCATCATGAGTCATAGCTAGCCAGCTATTCTGCACAGTTTGAAAATACTTTCATGAAATTAGTAATTATTCTTTGCTGGGTGGGGGATAAAAGAATGGACAACAGTTTGCTATTCAATTTGCAATTGAGATAGTCCTGATTTCAGCTGAGTGCCAGACTAGTCTGTGCTTCGCTGCAGCCCCATTGTTCTTCTTATTGAAGACCCATTGTGGCTGACAAAGAAGCAAACATAATTCAAGGACCGATTTCACACAAGCCACTGCTCCACCCCCGCTCTTCCCTTTCCCCCGACTGAACGTGTCAATTTCCCATTATGTGCTCCACAGCCGCATTTTGACCCACAGCTTCGCCTGATCTCTGCATTTTCTAGATCCTCAAAAAACAGGATCACAAAGACACGGAGAAAATCGGGCGAAGCTGTGGGTCAAAATGCGGTTGTGGAGCACATAATGGGAAACTGACACATGCAATCGGGGGAAAGGGAAGAGCGGGGCTTGTGTGAAATCGGTCAGGGAGACAACAGAACATACATAGAACTCCCAGAAGTGATTCTGGGGCCCCAGGAAAAAGTCAGGAAGTAGCCCCAGAATCACTACAACCCCCTACCTTGCTGAGGACAAGCAAGGAGAATCCATTGCCCAGTGCAAGGTGGGTGGAAGCCAGTGCTGCCTCCAGAAGCCAGCTGCCTGAGCCCCAGATGGGGAGGGTGTGAGTGATGGTACAAGCCTGTTCTTCTTCTTTCCTCCCTTCTTTTTCTTGGGGGGGGGGGGTAGAGTATAGGCAGTGCTTCCCCCAAGCACATGGCACAGGGCAGCTGTTCCTGTTGCCCATTGACTAAAACCACCCAACAAGTCCTGGGCTGAGATCCCCCAAGCCAGTTCACTATCTTGTAGTAATCTTTACAGACCTATCAAGTGGGGCAGTATTATGATTCCCGTATTGCAGCAGATATGGGAATAGTAATACTGCCCCATTAGGTAGGCCTATTTTAAAGATAACTGCAAGATAACCTGCCTGAAGTTACCAATAGAGTTCATAGCAGAGGATCAGTTCCTGGATCCCCAGCTCATTCCTTTAGCAATCACCCTACATCAAAATTAGCAACAGTGGATGGAAGGACAACTTGAATCCAGCCTGGGATGGTGGAGGGAGGGTTAATCTGCTCCCCAGTGCTGTTTCCCTGGTTACCCGCTTCCCAAGCTGCAATTAGTCCAGTTGTGTGTGTGTGGGGGGGAGACACATTCCCATATTGAACTTGGCTTTTCCCCCTGTTGGCAGGGGTCATTTCGAGCAGGAACGTGCAGGAACACCGTTCTGGGGGGTAACAAGCCCAGGAGCGGGCGCATATGGTGATGCGCTGTGGGAAAAAGCAAAAGCACACTAACTTGATCTGTATTTTCATGCTTCTTGTAGGGTAGCTTCCCTGCAAGAGCAAAGGAAACCTAAAGTGTCTTTAGTCCAAGTGTAAAGCTCTGAGTTGGGAAATTCCTGGAGATTTTTGGGGTGGAGCCTGAGCGGTGGGTGTTGCCCTCTGACACACTTCCGGTGGTGTCAGGGGTGTGGCATATGCAAATGAGTTATGCTAATGAGCCCCTCCACCTCTTTTTTTACAAAATGACCCCTGCTTGCAGGCAAATATTTCATACATGCAAGTCACCACTGGATGTTTCAGTCATCAAGCAACAAGGCCCGTACACTGAGGGATCCTCTTTAAGCACAGTAGAACCTTTGCAATGAATGGCAACACCATTTGCTTCCTGATATTCTAAAGAATATTCACAGGAGGGGAGGAGGGACCTTTACAAAAATATATTGTACTTCATTCCTGGTCAAATGCAGGTCCATATTTGTAAATAATTTTTCATCTGTATTGCCTGTTTGCTGCATTTTTTGTCTCTGTCTGCTGGTAAATATATTTTGCCTTCTGCAAAAAAGAAAAGAAAGAAACGGAAATAAGAGCACTGGTGCCAAGATGAATTTCTACCTTAGAGCCCACTAGGCAAGATGACAGTGACACAGAGCAGGATATTAGAGTGTCAGGAGTTAGCAGTATACAGTAAGCTCAAGTTAGACGGGCAGCCTGGAGGTTTTAAGGAGGAAAGGGAGCCAGTGGCATCTTGTTGGCTTACCCAGAATTATCCACCACATCAACTGTATGCAACCTAGCCATTCATCACACCTTTTCAGCCAGTTATTGTACTGTATGTATTGTACTAAGTCTTCTCTCTGATAGTCTTTCAAAGGGGATCTCTTGTGTGGTGGTGGTGGTAGTGTGTCTCCTTGTGACTGACACTTGCCAAAGACACTGTGCCTGTAGTGGGAATGAAAGATGCAATCACATAGCACTTGGCTGGAGAGAAAACCACAACTTTATTAAAAGTCACAGTTGGGCAGCTAGAAGGCCCAAGGGAAGATTGCACCCAGCCTGTGTGTTGAGTGGTTGGAGGAAAAAGAGGAATATGAGGCATAGGCTAATATTAACTAGTCCCTTGCTTCTCAGTACCATCATTCCCAATCATACAACAGGCTCAGGCACACCAAAGCCTAAAAGACTCTTCAGAAAGCCAGTTTGGTGTAGTGGTTAGGAATGCGGACTCTAGTCTGGCAGAACTGGGTTTGGTTCCCCACTCTTCCACATGCCACTTCTGATGTGACCTTGGGTCAGTTAAAAGTTCTTTCAGAGCTGTTCTCTTAGGAGCAGGTCTCGAAAGAGCTTTCTCAGCCCCACCTACAGTTTGGTGTAGTCGTTAAGTGCACAGACTCTAATCTTGGATAACCAGATTTGATTCCCCACTCCTCCACTTGCACCTGCTGGATGACCTTGAGCAAGCCATAGTTCTGTGCAGGACTTTCTTTTTGTAGAAAAAGCCCAGCAGGAACTCATTAGCATAATAGGCCACACCCAACAGCAGAAACTCATTCACATATCAGGCCACACCCCTGACAGCACAGCTTATTAGCATATTAGGCAGGGCTGGGAAAGCACAGGACAGGCATGGAAGCTTGCCCCTCCCCCCCCGAGCTTCTCCACCCCACTTCAGCATCACCTTTCTAGTCTACGCCCCCCCTCCAAAGCAGACCACCAGGTAAAGGTGCTGCTGAAGTTCCTGGGATCAGACTGGGGAGAGAAAGAAAGGCATTTTCAACGTGCCTGGGTTCCCTGCCTGCCCTTTTCTAGTTGTGACATGTCAGCTAGAGAAGGGGAGACAGAGAGAGGCTTTTCCTTGTCAATTTCACTCTCTGCTAACTGGTGGGGAGTGAAATTGACAAGGAAATCTGGAGGAGCTCTCCAGAGAGAAAGGCTGCATTTTAACGGTGGGGAGGGCAGCATGCTCTGTGGCCACGCATGCCAGAGGTTTTGGTTATAGGTGTGGGCAACTCAGGAGCCAGCCAAAACTCCATTCCTGTGCGTTCCTGCCCCAAAATAGCCCTGGTTCTGTACCAGCTGTTATCTCAAGGACAGTTGTTTCAGAGCTCTCTCAGCCCCACCTACCTCCCAGGGTGTCTGTTGTGGGGAGGGAAAGGGAAAGGAGTTTGTAAGCCACTCTGAGACTCCTTTGGGTAGTGAAGGGTGCGGTATAAATCCAACCTCCTCCTCCTCTTCTTCTTCTCTCTACCTCACAGAGTGTCTTTTGTGGGAAGGGAAAGGGAAAGGAGATTGTAAGCCACTCTGAGACTCCTTTGGGTAGTGAAGGGTGCGGTATAAATCCAACCTCCTCCTCCTCTTCTTCTTCTCTCTACCTCACAGAGTGTCTTTTGTGGGAAGGGAAAGGGAAAGGAGATTGTAAGCCACTCTGAGACTTCTTTGGGTAGCAAAGGGCAGGGTATAAATCCAATCTCCCCTTCCCCCTTCTCCTCCTTCTCCTGCATCGATCCCCTGAATTTTAGAGATATCACATTTCTGCTGAGTCCCCTCTAGTACCAGTTGATATGTAGGGTTGCCAGCTCCCCAGTCCAAGGGGGATACTCCTGCTTTTGTGGGCTCCTCCCTGTCACTAGCCAGCTGGCCGGTGGGGAGAAACCCTTCCCGCAAATACCCCGAAACACAGTGTGATTACATCATTGTGATGTCATTGCCCCACCAACGTCATGCAACTACATTCTGGTTTTTGGGTAAAACTCTATGGTAAAATTGGGCTCAAACCATAGAGTTTTGCCCAAAAACTAGAACATCACTGTGCAACTGTCAGAATCTGTGTCAGAATCTGACAGTAGAGTGCTTGTTCTGAGGTTACTTTCTGTTTCTTTTCCTTTGAAAGCCAGCAAGGCATTTTATATGCTCTTATGGACCTTAATATCATAAGTTTGACCTTTGGGGTTGGTTCTCTGTCTAAGGTAAAAGCGCTCTCTATTGCTGTGAGAGGCTCCAGCCCACAGCGGCAGACTTCATTCAGAGTTCACACTTGCATGAGGAGCAAGAATGCATTTCAAAGAGCTCTCACATCTACTTCACATGCATCCACCATCAAGGAAACCAGACCTCCACTTCAAAGAGTCTATTTCTCCTTCACGATGCCAGGCTTGAAGTATTTTATCAAAGTTGTTTCAACCTTGGAGGCTATTTTATTGTCACTGGCCAAATGTTTCGCCTAGAGTTCGCACTTCTGGGTCACTCAGGGCAAGAGGGGAATTTTTATAACTTTCCCACCTTTGGTGGGAACAAATCGTTGCCAGTTCCTTTCCACTTTTTTGTATGTATTCTGATTGGATGGTTATGTCCAAGCACCTATGCCTGAAGGTATATTAACCCATGTTATCTTCTTTTATGTATCTCTAACAAACATCGAGTACCTGTTCCAGTATTAGAAATAAAGAGCTTTGATTAAACCCAAAGGTCTGATCTATTGCTGTTAGTGCAGAAGCCTCACAGATTGTTAGAGATCCCTTTGCTTTGGGATTTTCTTATACCTGACCATGTCAGATGATGAGACCATCCCCGTAACACCAGGAGAGGTTCCGGTGTCCACGGCGAGCGGACCCACCGAGCAAACGGTACCAGTGACTACGAGTCAGGACTTATTCCAGCTTCCATGAACCAGGGCAGGGCCGGGCTGGCCGCCCACCTCACCTCACTACTCATGGTCCACGTTCACAATTGGCACTTCCGAGTCATGGATACATGACTGGAGAGGGGCCCAAGTGCGGTTCAGTGGAGACTGCTCGGAATTCAGCCGCCCGAGTTTCCTGGATGAAGAGCGGGGTCGCTCGCGAGGCCAGGACAATTGGGGGTACAGCTTCCCGGAAGAGGAGCACAGACTGCCCAGGGGTCCCGATCCTATGGGAGAGGATCTGAACCGAATGCCGGACCGGAGGTTCGGCGAGATGCACGACCGCATAGCAGTGGAGCTACAGGAGGTCGTGCTGGGGATGCAGCAGCAGATGATGGGCGCGATCGCAGTGATAGGGGCCCCTATGCCAGTGCAACCCCAAGATAGCGGCGGTGAGGGCGCTGTGCCACCTGGGCAGGTTCCTGGAGGAGCGGGTGGAATCCTGCAATGACCAGCCGCCCCAGCATTACCCCCCCGGGGGTCCCCCACAGCCGGCACCCGTGGTCCCGGTACCTGGCGATCAGATGATCCAGCAGGCCCCCAACGACCCACTGACCGCCACTTTTGATGGTGACCCAGAAAAGCTCCGGTTCTTCATCATAGAGGTCGAGAGGTTCCTAACGGCGTGGGGCCATCTGTACCCGACTGAGCGAGACCGAGTGGGATACATCGGATCCAAGTTAAGGGACACCGCGAGTGATTGGTATGTAAGTCTGTACAACCCTGCGGGGCCTGAACTGCGAACTGTTGGTAATTTCATGTGGGCCTTACGGCAGCATTACGAAGACCCTCTAGGTGAGGAGAAAGCCTGGAACAAACTACGCAAATTGGTGCAGGGGCACTCCTCGGTGAGGGAGTACATCGATTGTTTCCGATGTGTTGCGGCCAAGGTGGTCCGAAGACCGGTTTGTGGAGAAATACCGGGAGGGGCTGAACCTCGAGATCTATGAGACAATCTTGCGGAGTGGCCGACCGGTATCTCTGGCCGCGTGGATGCGTGCGGCTGCGGATGTGGAGGAGCGGTTCACCCTGATCAAACTGGGAGCTTCAGCGACCCATCAGCCAAGGGCCACCCCGAAGGTGAAGGGGAAGTCCGCATTCCAGGAGCTGCACGACTCCCGTTTCAAGCAGGGGCTGTGCATCAAATGCGGAGAGAGTGGGCACTTCGCATCGGCTTGCTTTCGGGGGGGGGGGAAAACTTCAGCGGCATGATGATGTCACTTCCAGGTGATGTCATCACAGAAGCGTACATGACAGAAGCTCCAGGAAAGGTCTCTTGATCCCTCAGCTGGCAGAAAGGTAGGACTTGGCAACTGTATTGATCTGGCATTCCTATAATCTGAACATTATATCAAATCCCCATGATTGCCCTGAGGATAGCAAGTAACAAACTTGAAATCCTATAGCCAATCAGGGATCCTAGTAAAAAAAAATTCCTCTTGTTCCAGCCATTGGTGGCCTAACTTGATCCATAGTGCTTCTTATATTACAGAACTGTAACAGGGCCAAGTGTCTGGAAAGTGATTCTCTGAGTGACAATTGGGTCCATCCTTAGAAACAACTGGTGGGGATATAGCTGTCATACAGGTGAAATGTATTTTGGAAATGCATGAGGAAAAGGGCAGTAGTCCTGTTCTTGCAACCGAAGAGGCTGAGGACTCTTTAAAAATCACCAACTGTTGCCTTACTGAACTCCCTTCTCCACCTTGTACTTGTTTTGAACTCCCAATTCCACCTATGAATATACAGCAAAGACCCAGAATGGGGGGGGAGGGATTTTCATCTGGTTGCCTAGGCAGTTGGGTAGGTCTCCTTGTCTTCTGGTGACAAGCTGCAACAGCGAGCCAAGACTTATATTATTGGCATAGTTTCAACTCAGGGTGACTCCTGAACAATACTCCTTCTAAGCTGTGGAGTCTTGTGAGCAACAATTCTACTTTGGGAGCTACTGGAGTTAAAATTGTGAGTGAGTGATTTGGCTACTGCACTGGAGCCACCCTTCCTGAACTAAGACAAAAAGGTGTGAGCTGGAGGCTAAAAAACTGTGAGCTAGCTCACACTAACTCAGTTTAGAGGGAAGACTGCTCCTGAGTCTGGGCCAAGTGCTTTACCTTCACGAGTGACTCATATTCAACAGCTTTCAAATGTCTGGATGCTTTTGTGTGAGGAAGTATGACTTGCAGGCTACTTGAACACCACTGTTTCTCCTTTTAAAAACACTGAGAAATATGCTGAGTGGACACCAAGCATTAAACTTTCAAGTTCCTGAGGTGTTTAATTTTTATCTGTTGCTTTAAGAAGGATTTCAGCAAAGGGCGTCCCCCCCCATTTCCAAATGTGACCTTTTCCTTCTACAACATCGCACTTCAGTTCCCTCCTGCTCATTCTTTTGCACAGCAGCCTGAACAGCAGAGAGGGGAAACAACTGCAGTCACTTCAGAGGAATGGTAGTAGGCGACTTTTCAGACCTCCTTGATCCTTCATAAATATGCTCTCCTAAGGTGCTGCTATTTAAGCCGGGGAGGAGACTTGTTCCCCCACAGACTTGGTGGTGACTTGTTCATTGACAGATTAGCACAATTGACGCAATTCCCATGGGCGCCGCTGCTTTTGAAAGGTCATGTTTGCACTGACAAAGGCTGACAGTTGGCTCTTGAGAACAGCAGGAATCAAGTCTTATCGGTGACTATAGCCAGTGGAAGGGACATGAGATATTTTGCAGCTTAATAAATATCCCACTGCAGGTGTAGCTGAGGTGGAAGTTTTGAAGTTAAGGAAAATATGATGTGGAGTTGGCTCTTCCACTGGTACAGGAGAAGAGGGAGATTTTTCAAAAATTCCCTCTTCCTACTGCGGACCCTGACCCCCCGTTTTGTCCCCATGCTGTTCTTGAATTTCAGGGGGCTCAATAAGTTACAACAGGATGGGGAGGTGGGAAAATCCCACTCTGCCAGCTGTGCTCAATTGGCAGTGCTTTGAATCCAACACAGTGATAAGAAAATGGTGGCAATATGTTTGTGAAATTATCTGGGAGCTCACCAGGTTTATGGGGGCAGCAGAAGTTGTTATTGTGCTATGAATTGAACTGCCCTTTACCACCCTCCCCAGTTGCTACCTTGCCCACCTAAGGTGCAAAAGAGTCTTTGTACCATGCAGCCATGGGATGAAGAGATTGTGATGACTGGGAGCATCATTAGATGTCCTTCTCTGTGTCCCTCCATGCATTTTGGGTGGCTGCAGAGGAAAGGGCCTTTTTCTGCAGTGGCACCGCAGCTTTAGGACAATCCTCCCAAGAGAAGTTTACCTCATCCCAACTTGCTGGCTTTTCACTGCATGCCTGAGATTGTGTTTTTAGATGTTGCTGTTTATGCTGCTGTTTTATTGATTGGGGCTGGCTTTATGTCTTTTAATTATCCCTAGTTTGAATTATTACCGGTTTTAGTTCATGCAGGTTTTTATTGATGGGGGATTTAACTGATGATGGTTTTTAATATTGTTAGTTTATTATGTGTTGGAGAATAAGAGACTGGTGGCTGGTTGACTAGATTGCTTTTATGGTAAATGAAATTTTATGCTGCTTTGTATCAATTTGATTGTAACCTGCCTCAGGTCCATTTTATGAATGGAAAGAATATAAATAAATGGAGGTTGGGTCTGGCTCAATGTTAGAACATCCACCTTGCACAGAAGGTCCCAATTAAAACCCCAGACTCCAGGTAAAAGGACCAGGTAACAGGGTGATGGGAAAGACCTCAGCCTGAGACCCTGGATAGTCCCTGTCAGGCTGAGTAGACAATACTGAATAAAATAGCATTTAAACAAACTTCATCCAAATCTGCATCCTACAGCTGCCATAGGAAGTGCAGCCCGTAAATAAGCAACCAATGAAGCAACAGCAAATTCAAGCCCAAAGCCCTTTCTGAAAGAGAAACATTTTCACTTTGTTGTGGAATACCAATGAGGATTGGGCAGGGCTGGTCCAAGGAAGAGCTGGGAAAGCCATTTTTCCTTAGCCACAAGCTCGGGGGGGGGGGGGGTTAGACTGGTTAATTTTTTTTTGCCACTCCACAACTTGTTTTTATTTGCATTGTCATTTAATTTTTTTGTTATGTCTAGGGACCTCAAAAGCTTGAAGTGGCACGGGCTTCTCTGGACTTCTGAGAGGGCCTGGGAGTGGGCAAGATTAGGATTCCCTTGGTGGGGCTTGCAAAAGAAATGGACTCCTTTCACATAACCGGCCCCTGGACTTCAGATAGTTAGAGGTGCAATCAGAATGGCCTGGGATGATCTGCTTCATTCTGGGAAATCAGCCATTAAATTTTAGTTTTTAAAATGTTTGTATCATTTTATTCCACTATTATTGTTGTCTTGTAAGCCATTTTGGACAGTTAATGAGAAAATCAGGAAATAAAAAATAAAAATTAATGTGCACAGTGCCTAATGCACACATGTTCCATGTACAGTCTGTGTACATACTCAAATTTGTGGAACTCAAGTATAAAAAGTAGTGTGAGGACCTTTCACAATCTACAATCATGTAAAATCTGCTGAGATTCTATAGGCCTTTTCATCGTTACCATAGGAACCTCAAAGCAGTAGTAGTAGCTCCAAACTTTTTTAAAAAAATGGCTTTTTGCAGCCTGTAAGACTTTTCCTATGACACTGAATGCTTTCCTTGAATTTCAAGTGATTTGGAAGTATTTTTCTCTAGTCATCATAAGTTTGGTTCTAAATGAGGCCATTTATCATCATATTGGCACATTTCACAGTATTTTTTCATCAGATCAATGTAGACCTTGGAAGGTGGAAGGGTTTTAAGGGTAGTCAGTGAGAGCAGACCTATGTTAAAAGAGAAAGAAAGCTTGCTGAAAAACAAAAGGCCAGGGAAAAGGAGGGCTTGAAAAAATGAGGTGTGTTCTTTTTTTTCTTTTTCTTTTAAAAAACTGTTTCCTGTGGGGGGTTTCCGGTCGGAGGAATGGAGGTCTGACACGCTTTGCAAGTGTGCAAGGCGGACAGCGGCTCTTCTTGACAGCTTGGGTGGACAAATCCACATGACGCAACCTCACACAGGTAGTGTGAGGACTAGCAAGCAATATAATCCAGGTTTGAGCAAGCTCGGTGAAGGAAAAGTCTCGGAGGAGACTTTTACAACACCTTGAGCACTGCAGCCAAAGAAGATTCCTGCAAGTATCTCTAAGGAGCCGAGCCGAGCTGATTAAATCAGCATAAAATCTCCAATTCCCCTGATTCCTTAACAAAGAAGACAAAGTTTAAACATTGGGACCACATCTGAAGCGAAGTAACAACATAAGGTAACGGAAAAAAAAGTTTTTGCCTTACCATTACCGCGTTTTGAAAGACGAAAAGCAGATCTGGTGAAGCAATAGACTGTTGCAGATTGGATGAGTGCAGTTTTGAAACGTTAAAAAGCTGAATTTGAACTTAAAAAGCCAAAAAAACCAAGTTGTTTAACATTCCTGCGGTTAAGAAGAGTTGGGAGGGGGAGCCAAGCATCGCGAGACAAAGAGGGGAGGAGGGAACCAAGCATCGCGAGACCAAGCTGTGAGGATTGAGACAGGAAGTGACGGCTTGAGGAGCAGACAAGAAGGAAAATGGAGAAGAACCGGAAGAGAGCAAAGGGGACTGTAAAAACTGCCAGACCAAAAGGACTACAACAGGAAGTGACATGCGGAGAGCAGACAAGTAAGCAAGAGGAAGGGACAAAAGGAAACTACGGCAAGCCAGAAGCAAGGTAAAAAGACTATAACCTTTGACACATACCATAGAGAAGTTGCGCCCGCCATTTTGGATTTATAAAATTTTTAAACAGTAATATCTCATAAACTGTATAACTTAGAAGGCTGAAACCAACGAAATTTGACTTGGCAAGACTAGCTTGTGTGATCACATTAATCAGTGTTTGATTTGGAAAATAAAATAAAATCGATCTTTTTTAAAGAGACAAGACGGACTGCGGACTAAGATCGAGAGCAGCTACATGGTCCTCTCCTACAATGGCAGCAAAAAAAGAAAAAGAACTACTAGCTGTTATGGAAGCAATGGGAAAAAAATGTTAGATGCTATAGGAGAGGTAAATGTTAAAATGAATGGCATAGCTGCACAAGCAGATAAAAACTTCATAGACTTAAAAGCAGAATTTCAAAAATTAACCACAAGAACACAAGACATTGAAACTAAAGTAAAAGAACTGGAAGAAAGTACTCAAAAGACAATGAGAGACAATGACAGGATGGAAAAGATGATGCATTATAAAGACATGCAAAACCATTTGAGATTTAGAGGGATTGAGGAAAAATTGAGTGAAGACATTTTTACAAGAATGCAAGAAGCATTAGGAGATTTTTTACAAGAACAGGAAGAGGTTGTTAGAGAACACATGGATCTTGTTTATAGAGTCAATTCTACATACGCAAGAGATAAAAATATACCAAGAGATGTGGTAGTCCAATTTACAATGAAAAGGACAAAAGAACAAATCTACAAGAAGTGTTTTACTGATCCTTTTGAAATAGATGGAAAGAAAATTATAGTAATGAAAGAACTGCCTAGAGCAATACTGCAAGAAAGGAAAAAATTCAAGCGTCTGACGGATAAATTGAAGGAGAAAAAAATTAGATTCCATTGGGAAATACCTCAAGGATTAAGCTTTTACTATGGCAACACCAGAGAAGTGATTAAAAGCACAGGAGAAATGTACACATTTCTTGGAGAGAATAAAGATGACCTTGGTGATATTTAAGAATATATCAAGATGGATTACAAAGTACTTACATGGAATGTAAATGGACTTAATTCACCCCAAAAACGTAGAATGGTAGGGCATTGGCTGGAGAAACAAAAATGTAGTGTAATTTGTATACAAGAAGCTCATCTTAAAAAACAAGACCACAAATATCTAATAAGGAAAAAATTGGGAGAAGAATTTTATTCTTTAGCAAGCAATAAAAAGAATGGTGTTGTAACATATGTCAAAAAAGATTTGGAACCTAAAGTAATATTTAAAGACAAAGAAGGAAGATATTTAGCTATTGAAATCTCACTACAAGGACAGAAAACTTTGATTGTGAATATTTACGCCCCAAATGGAGCCAAAGAATTTTTTTTAAAGAATTACAAGTGGAATTGGATAACGTAAATTATGATCAAATCATGATGTTGGGGGACTTTAATGGAACTGTGAATAACAAATTAGACAGGCGCTCTAAGAGAAAGGATGAGGCATTAGGGAAGCTTCCAAAAAACTTTTTTGAACTGATAAAACAAGAGAAGCTGGAAGATATTTGGAGGAAAGCTAACCCACAAGGAAAAGTTTTAACCTTTTATTCTAATAGACATGACTCGCATTCAAGAATTGACATGATTTGGATGACTACTAATTTAACGTTTAAGACAAGAAAAGTGGAAATTCTACCCAGAATAATTTCAGATCATAATCCATGTTTATGGACTGCTGGGCAGGTAAAAAAACAAAAGAGATGGAGAATAAATGAGGACTTACTAGACAACCAAGAAATAGTTTAAAAATTACAGGAAGAAACAGACCTATACTTCCAAGCAAATATACAGAAAGAAGTAAAAATTCAAACCGTATGGGATGCATATAAAGCAGTGATGAGAGGACTATTGATATCATTAAATGCTAAAGATAATAAAAAGAAAAGAGAACAATATGAAAATATCATACAAGCCATTAAAACAAAAGAAGAAGAACTGAAGAGTAGACCAGGGAAAAAGAAACTGCAAAAGGAAATCTGGATGCTACAAGACCAAGCAAAAGCTATTTTGAACCAAGAGACGTACTGGAACTTAAAAAAACTCCAACAAAAGGCATTTGAAGGTGCAAATAAACCCGGAAAATATCTAGCATGGCAATTAAAGAAAAAACGTGAAAATAAATTTATCACTAAAGTGATAAGAGATAACATTGAGATAATAGACAACAAAGGAATAAAGAGAGAATTTTTAAAATATTATGCAAAACTTTTTAAGAAGGAAAACAAAGACAGAAGAAAGATTAAAGAATACCTGCAAACATTAAAGTTACCAAAACCAACAGAGAAAATTAAAGAACTATTTAACAATCCAGTATCATTACAAGAGATTAAAAATGCAATAAATGACTCAAAATTAGGAAAAGCACCTGGACCAGATGGATTTACAGCAAAGTTTTATAAAACACTACAGGAGTCGATCTCACCAGTGTTACTGCTATTAATGAATGATACAGGAGTCACTGGTGAGGTCCCAGAAACTTGGAAAGATGCAACCATCTCACTTATCCCGAAAGAAAATCAAGACCTAACTAATGTTAAGAACTATAGACCGATTTCTTTACTAAATAATGATTATAAGATCTTTGCTAAGATTATAGCTGACAGACTAAAAGAACACCTTAAAGAAACTATACAAACAGAACAAGCAGGGTTCTTACCTAATCGCCAAATAAGGGACAATCTAAGAGTAGTAGTGGATGCTATAGAATACTACGATAAACATCCTGAAAGAGAAGTGGGTTTTTTCTTTTTAGATGCGGAAAAAGCGTTTGATAATTTAAATTGGGATTTTATGTTTGAGGTTCTAGAACATCTTGAAATTGGTGAATATATGCTTAACCTCATTAAGTCAATATATAAAGAACAGAAATCCTCTTTAATAATTAACACTGAAAAGACGGACGATTTTAAAGTCGAAAAAGGAACACGACAAGGATGCCCACTTTCGCCGTTGCTATTTATTTGGATTCTAGAAGTTCTACTAATAAATGTGAAGGAAGATAAAGATATTAAAGGCTTAACAACCAAAGGTTTTTCTTTCAAATATAGGGCCTTTGCAGATGATGTGATGTTTATAGTGGAAGACCCTATGACTACACTACCATATCTGTTACAGAGAGTAAAAGAGTTTGGTGACTTGGCTGGATTTTATGTAAATAAGAACAAATCGAAAGTGATGTGTAAAAATATGTCAAATAACAAACAAACTGAGTTACAAAATCTTATAGAATGTGAGGTGGTGAAAAAGACAAAATACCTAGGTGTGAACCTAACAATGAAAAATATTGATCTTTATAAAAATAACTATGAGAAATTATGGCTGCAAATTATGCAAGATATTAAAAAGTGGAATGTATTAAATTTGTCATTGTTGGGTAGAATTGCAGTGGTTAAGATGAATGTGCTACCACGATTAATGTTTCTGTTTCAAACTATTCCAATTGTGAAAGATGTAAAAACATTCAAATGCTGGCAGAAGGAATTGTCTAAGTTTGTATGGGGAGAGAAAAAACCAAGAATCAAGATGAAAATAATGTGTGATGCTAAAGATAGAGGTGGGTTCCAGTTACCAAACTTAAGGCTATATCATGATGCAATATGTTTGACTTGGGTAGGGACATGGACTATGCTACAAGATAGAAAGTTATTGTCCCTGGAAGGCCATGACTGTAGGTTTGGGTGGCACGCGTATTTGTATTACGGTAAAACAAAAATGGACAATATGTTTAAACATCATTATTTGAGAAGAACGCTAATGGATACATGGACAAGATATAAAAACTTTTTTCCAGAAGAGATACCTATGTGGATTGTACCTGCAGAAGTTTTAAATCCAGTATCACGTCACAAAGGACAAGATTGGTTGAAGTATAGAGACTTATTAACAAGACATGGTAAAGACTTTATATTGAAGGAGCAGCATCAGATGGACTTTGATTATGGTTGGTTAAGATATAGACAAATATATGACATGTATAGAAGTGATAAAAAATCCGGTTTTAGAGAAAAAAATAATGAAATAGAACAAGTTTGGGAGGAAGGTGGGAAAAAAATGATCTCTAAAATGTATAAAATTTTGTTAAAATGGTTTAACGCTGATGAAATAGTAAAAGAACAAATGGTAAAATGGGCGATAAACTTTAACAAAGACATTGAAATGGAATCTTGGGAATTTTTATGGAAAAATACTATGGGTATATCTACATGTTATAACCTAAAAGAAAATTGTTTTAAAATGATGTACAGATGGTATATGACACCAAAAAAAATTGCAAATATTAATCAGAATATGTCTAACAAATGTTGGAAATGTAAAAAGAAAGAAGGTTCTTTTTATCATATGTGGTGGACTTGTGATAAAGCAAAGACTTATTGGTCTATAATACATGCAGAAATGGAAAAAATTTTGAAATGTACATTTAAGAAGTTGCCTGAAATGTTATTGTTTGGACTTAAACTAGAAGAGATAAATGTAAAGAAAAGGACAATAATATGGTATATGATAACAACAGCAAGAATGGTATATGCACAAAATTGGAAAAATGAAAAAATACCAGATGTGTGGGAATGGTTGAAAAAATTGTTATATATGGCTGAAATGGATAAATGGACTAGAAAGCTGAATGACCTGTACTCAGAGACCTTTTTAGAAGTTTGGAAAGATTTGAAAGAATATGTTGAAAAATACTGGGACATGAAAAACTACATTTATACATTTATACATTTATAACATAAAGCAATAGAATTAGAGTATATGAATGTATTAAGGATAATTAGATAATGAAGTTGTTTTTTATTTTAGAATTATATAAGAATATAGAAAGTAAAAATTAGTATATAAGTATTTTTAAGATATATGACCGTTACCAGAAATGTAAACATAGATATAAGTATTACTATTTTGGATAAAGTGGAAAATGTGTTATGCTTCAGATGTGGTGGGAAACCGCCAATACAAGATAAAAATAAGATTATACAAATAGAACAAAATGTTATATAATATGGAAAAAAGGATTTGTATAAGATAAATGTATTAATTTTAATGTTCTGAAAAATTACAAAAAAATTACAAAAAAAAACCAAAACGGTTTCCTGTGAAATTTGGCCTTCTGTTTCAGCAGTAATTGGGGGGGGGTTTCAGATTGCAAGTGGAAAATATGTCCTCTTTTTCAGAATGTGGACAGGAAGAATTGTTCTCACTTTGACTGGGCTGTGTGGATCCATGTTAGGGTTGCCAGCCCCCAGGTCCCAGTGGGGATTCCCCTGCTTTTGGGGGCTCCAGACTGCCGGCGGCCAACTGGCCAGCCAGGGAGACCCCATCCCCAAACAGCAATGCCACTATGTGATGTCGCTGCCATGATGATGTCACCCAGAAGTGATACCATCACGTTGGTGACACATTGGTTTTGTGGCAAACAATATTGTTTTGAAGCAAAAAAAAAAATCCATAGTTTTTTCCAAAAACCAGAGCATGCAACATCGCAGGCACAATGACGTCACTTCCAGGAGATGTCATCACACAAAATCCCACCCACCCCCAGAATGTCCCCTGAATCTCCCTGCTGCAACAGTGAGGTGATCTGGCAAACCTAGTCCATGTCATCATGCTGACTATGTGATCTCTCATTGGCTGGGTGCCCGAAGCTGGAGTACTTATTGTACCTGGGTGGAAGAGAGGGGCAGAAGATTCTGAGCAATTGTGTCTAATACTGGTCAGCCAAGCAGAACACTTGCTGCTTTGTCCAGCATGCTGCCATTTGGTGAGCTTTACAGTGTATAGGGGTGCCACCAGGGCTCTTTTTGGGCTGGAACGCTCTGGAACGGCATTTCGGCTGGCATTCGAGCTCGCCCCTCCCCTCCCTGCCAGTAGGAAAGGGCCCCGTGCACTGGATCTCCACATGGAGATTGAGTGCGAGGCCTGGCATCCCAGCTCCTTGTACTTAAAGCTCCTTGCATTCCCTTTAAGTGCAAAGAGCTGGCAGGAAAGGGCCCCGCACTCTGAATCTCTGTGCAGAGATCGAGCGCAGGGCCTGGCCTCCTGGCTCCTTGCACTGAAAAGGAGCATTCCCTTTAAATACAAGGAGCTAGCTGGAAAGGGCCCCATATGCCAGATCTCCACGCAGAGATTGAGCACAGGGCCTGGCCTCCCGGCTCCTCGTACTTAAAGGGAACATTCCCTTTAAGTGCAAAGAGCTGGCAGGAAGGGTCCCTGGCTGTCGCGGCTTTCTGCATCTGGCTTGCTGCCACCCAGTAGCGGTTCGCTGTGCCTACGCTCTCCCTGCTCCCAGTAAGTGCCTCCCCCCATCTTTCTCCCCCCTCTTTCTTTCTCTCTCTCTTTTTTTCTTTCCTTCCCCCCTCTTTCTTTCTTTTCTCTCTCTTTCTCTCTCTCTTTCTCTGTCTCTCTCTCTTTCCCTCCCTCCCTTCCTTCTTTCTCTCTCTTTATTTTCCCTCCCTCCCTTTCTTTTCCCACTCCCTCCCTCCCTCCCTTCCTTTCCTTCCTTCCTTCTTTCTCTCTCTTTCTTTTTCCCTCCCTCCCTCCCTTTCTTTCTCTTTCTTTCTTTCTTTCTTTCTTTCTTTCTTTCTTTCTTTCTTTCTTTTCTCTCTCTTTTCCCCTCCCTCTCTCCCTTCCTTTCTTTCTCTCTCTCTCTATTTTCCCTCCCTCCCTTCCTTTCCTTTCTCTCTTTCTTTTTTCCCCTCCCTCCCTCCCTCCCTTTCTTTCTTTCTTTTTTTCTTTCTCCTGCTACTGTTTCCATACAATGTTTTATTCAGGCAAATATTTAAAAAGAAGTATGTTAAAAAGAAGTATGTTCACCCTAAAGAAAGGGTTTTTTAAATTTAACTGTATGTTATTCTGCATCAAATTTCAATTGTACTGTCACATGATTTTCAATTAGAAATCTAAATTTGAACTGCTGTTTATTTTAGTTGCTAGCTTCTAGCACAGTACACGAATTTTGTTTGGGGGGGGGGTGCATTAGCTCACAGCTTCCCTTGATTCCCCACAGTTTGTTCAGTGAAAAGGCCACACAAGGTACACTGAGCTCTTGTGTGCTTTCATTCAACAGTCTGCCTAGTATTTCTTATTTTTTTCCATGTTGGCAACCAGTGGGATAGGAATATTAAAGCAGTACTGAAAGATGTTGCTCACGTGTACAGGGTGGCCATATTTCCAAAAGTGTTTGTATTTTGTTTACTCTGGGCTTGAAAACTGAGTTCTTAAAGCACTTACACAATGTTATAAGCAGTAGATTTTGTAAATATGGTATTGAGAGATTGCTTTCTGATCAATATAAGTGGTTTGGCCTCACTGAGAACCACTGGTACCAGTAGGTCTTTCTCAGCCAGTGTGGTATAGTGGTGAAGAGTGTCAGACCGGAATGTGGGAGATTTGGATTTGAATCCCTACTTGTGCCATGGAACCTTACTGGGTGAGTCTTAGCCCAGGAAGGATGGCTCCAGAGCAGACTAATTTATGCAGTAGCCAAATTGTTCACTGACAACTTTAGTGCCAGTAGCTCACAAAGTAGAATTTTTGCTCAGAAGACTCCACAGCTTAGGGGGAACGTTGGGCAGCTATTGACCTGCCATTACAAAATATTAAAATATTTCTGAAGTAATGTATAGGAGGACTTTGGTCCTGAGAATCAAAATTACACTGAACTAGAAAAGTTTTATTCTTGCAGTTTTATACTGTAGTCCTAAACACAGTCACATCCTCACTGATGCAGAAGGGTGTAACTCTATTTAGGATTGCATGGTTGATGGCTTTGGGGGGAGACTGGTGAAGGGAAGGGAAACACGTGACTGGAACTCGCAACCCGAACCTAGGCGGTGTGTCTTGTTGGGAATGGCTTGCAAATATATATGTGTCTAAAGTCTGTATTAAAGGCAGTTGGTGCTAACTGACAAACAGAGAAAACATCTGAAAAAGTAGCTTCATTGTTGTGTGTGTTGGCAGAACACTTGACTGTTGCATGGGGGACTTTGGGGAACATCTGCAGAGAAACAGAGTTGTAAATAAAAATGAGCATGGTCAGCAGCACTTTGGAGATTGCCGGTTTTGTGAAATTTAAAAGATGGGCAGAGTTTCTGAAGAAGATGATTGTCCCTCTTCTGCCACTGGGCTGACATCTGTCTTTAATGGGCCAGCAACACTGATGTTCATAAACCGCCTAATAAAAGAAATTTCTGCTTCTGAGGAGTTGACTTCCAACAATTGGTGATCTTGTGATAGTAGTAATACTCTGATGTGGTAAAGTCCACCTATTCAAGATCATTTTACCTATGGGACAGACTCTACATAATAACAACTCCACTGGTACATAATTGCTTGTAAAAAATATTATAGTGTAATAATTCAGGTGGGTAGCCATGTTGGTCTGAAGCAGCAGAACTAAGTTGGAGTCCAAAGTTTCATACAAGGTATAAGCTTTTGTGTGCATGCACGCTTCTTCCATCTGAAGAATTGTGGGTGGCACATGAAATCTTATACCTTGAATAAAATTTTGTACCTTGAATAAAATAGTCCACAAACTACTCCCGTCCAGTGCATTCACAAACCTAGGGTTGTTCTGCCAGTGAACTAGGGTTGCCAATTCCAGGTTGAGGAAATCCCTTAGGAGGGTGGGGTTTGGAGGAAGGAGGGACCTAACCAAGGCATAATGCCATGGACTCCATTTTCCAAAGCAGCCATTGACCTGATCTCTGTAGTTTGGACCTCAGTTGTAATTCCAGGAGATCTCCAGACCCCACCTGTAGGTTGGCAACCCTAAAAAATCATATTCAGCATACTAGTTTTGCAAGAAAGCAAGCTGATTTCCATAGGAACCTTTAGGAATTAATTCCAATCCAGGGAATAATTGTTGGACATAAGATATTGGTTCAGACAAGATTTTGTATAGATGGGACAGAAAATAATGTTTTTATTGGTTTTGTCAAAACTGTTTTGACAACAAACAAGGTAAACAGAATAAGAAGCAAAAGGTGGGTGTGGCTGGATGACCACACTTCTGGTAACATGAGGTGTGGCCTAATATGCTAATGAACGGCACTGTTGGGGTGTGGCCTAATATGCTAATTAGTTCCTGCTGGGCTTTTTCTACAAAAAGAGCCCTGGGTGCTGCTATGTGATTCTTGATTGGCTGGGTCACATAACAACAAGAAGAACTCTCTGTGTGTGACCCTTTTCAAGCTGCCTTTGTATTCCGTTTTAGTAACTGATTGCTAACTGATTTTTTCTGTCATTTCAGACCTGTTTTAGTAACCAGCTGCTAGCAGAATTTATTTACGTGTTCATACAAACCCACTTGTGTTGGCTTAGAAAAGCATAATTGAGCCGCTTTTGAGGGAAACCACTTTCTTCCAATTTCAACCCCTTCGCTGCACTTCTGAATCACTGTGGTGTGCTGTTTAAATTGTCCATAGCACTTCCTACAATGCCACTTTCCCCTGGCATGATCTTCATCAGACTTTTTTTAGAGTTCTAAGATGAGCACTATTGCACTAGACCGCTATAGCGCTTCAGCGCTATAGCGACACCGTTGAGCTGTGTTGACTCCATTGACTCAATGCATCTCAATGGTGCTGCTATAGCACTGAAGCAGTTTAGCGCTATAGCACTCACCTTAGAATATATATTTTTAAGTCTGGGGAAGACTATGCGGTGAAAAGGGGTGGGAAAAAGCAGACCTGTTTGAAAGGACCATAGTGCTTCAGAGACAGCTCATTAATGGAAGGAAATTTGCCATATGAAATCCCCATTCCTGTATTGCTTTACTTGAAATCCTATGTGTGTGTGTGGTTCAGAAAGGACACCAAAGAAGCTGCCAACAGAAGAAAACATAATGAAATAATGCAGAAATGTTGAGATGTGGGGGGGGGAGGGGGCTTTTGGAGATTGTCAGAAGGTGAAATGGCTCTTTCCACACTGCAAATGTTTGCTCACAAAATTTCAGCTCTACCTAAGCAAAAAAAGACATAATGAAAGAGTACTTGGCTTCAGCAAAACCCTTGCTTCCTCCTTCCTTGGAGAATTGTCAGGGGGCCTGACAAAGCTTCATTGTTTTCCCTGTTTTAATGAAATGTTACATGTCTCCTTCTCTGTCTGCTTCCCCCTCCCCTTGCTTTTACCTTGGGATATATTGCTTGTAGAAACTCTGGACAATGTAACCATTCTCAGCCGGGAGAGTGACGACTCCACATTCTCGCAGGTCACTAAGAAAACAAATGGCTTTTCCTCCCATGCATTCCCTCCTCCTATTTCCTGGGACTGTGAATGCCTTATCTTGTTGTGAGAACCTTGAAGGTCTGTTATGGCCACTTCATGCCGTTTGATATGCAAGGATTTAACACATCTGGGTCGGCCAGTTCAGGAGGGGAAATTTTATAACTTTAGCACCTCATCTTCCTGTGGGAATCCAAACGGCTGAATCTGTCCTCCCGCGTTTTCTGTTCTGAATGTGATTGGTTTAATGTTGGGGTTCAAACGAAAGGGAGGGTATATTAACTCTGACTGTATTCTACCTGGTATCTCTAACAAACATTCGAGAACCTGTCAAGCAGTATTAAGAATAATAAAGAACTCTGTTTCATCAACAAAGGTCTGATCTTTTTGCAGTTAAGTACAGAAGCCTCACAAGAATCTTGTCCAGTTGATTGTACTAGCCACAGTGCAAGGCAGTTAATCAGATAAGTTTGGCAAAAGTTAATGTACATATAGAATGTGTGTGTGTATAAGAGAAGGAGAGGGATCTATTTCCACTGTTTCTTAAGGATTTTAAGTGGGTAATGAACCTGAGTGTTTCTGCAGTCAAAACCACTCTTACACAAACTATATTCAATCACAGTGAAAAACCCTAGTTGATAACAGTTCTCCCCTGCCTGATTAGCCCTGGCCAGCCCACTGAGGCACGTTTAGGTAAAGGTTTGGTATGAGTCTGTTCACAAGGTAGAACTTTTGAAAGGCTACTGCTACCGTCTGCATTTCCAGGTGTGGAGGTGGATCCAGAATTATCTGAATGGGTTGTAGGCCAGAGGATGCATTGTTAACATCTGGAGTACTGTTCTGCCTCATCCAAGATCAGATTCTTAATGTGTGGCTTAGCAATTCCTGTTAAAAGAATGAGGATGCAAATACTTTTAGAATACAAAAAATTCTGTTTAATTAAAACATTCCCCTTCTTCCACTATAACGTTGACGGGTTAGTCAAATGGGGTAAGGGGTGGCAGAAGGCAGAGATGGCCAAAGTCCTTAGCTGGGGAGTCTCATGTCACTACTTGTCACCATGCAAATAGTCTGGGGAGAGTCTGAGCCCACCAGAAATGTTGCAGCCTCACCAAGTGGGGGAGTCTGACTGTGGCCCTGATCCCAAGGCTGTCAACATGAGAGACTAAAGTTTGACTCCAATGGCACCTTTAAGACCAACAAAGTTTTATTCAAAGTGTAAGCTTTCACATGCAAAGCTTTGTGGGTCTTAAAGGTACCACTGGACTCAAACTTTGTTCTACCGCTCAAAACCAACATGGCTACCCAACTGAATGTGAGAGACTGACTGTGCAATCCTAAACCTCTCTGACCACAACAGTAATCTTTGGAGGCCCTGCTTTGGGTGCCCCTGCCCTCTGAGATTGGGGGGGGGGCAATCTGGGAGAGGGCATCAAAGCTCTAGAACTCTCTCCCTGGGAGATTCATCTGTCTCCTTTCTGTTGCCATCTCCTGCCAGTGAGTGAAGCCTTTCTTGTTTTGCTTGGCATTCCCTCAATGATCCCTCCTTCCTAACCAATGTTTTAATTGCTGCTTTTATGTTTTGTGTGTATTTTTTCTGTTTTTAAATTGTTTTATTCATTTGTGTTGGGGGCTTGAGTTTAGTAATTCTCAAATGTTATTTTATAATTTATGTTTTAAATTGTTAGCCTCCTTGGTTGCCCTTGTAAGGGCAGAAAGGCGGTATACAAATGTTGTTAATAAATGAATAAGCAGATGCCCTTCTAAGCCCTCTGAAGTTAAGAAGGATGTAGGGTTGCCAGGACCCCTTGTCACGCTGGAAGGAGGGAAATGGGGGGGCATTCTGGGATGTCCCCGATGCAATGACATCACCTGGAAGTGATGCCATCATGTTAGGGACATCGCACAGCAACACTCTGGTTTTTGGACAAAACTCTGTGGTAAAACCAGTTTCAAACCACAAAGTTTTGTTCTCAAACCAGAGTGTCGCTGCACTATTTGAGGGTGGGGTTTCCTCTGCCAGCCAGCTGGGTGGCAGCAGGCAGAAGCCTCCAAAACCAGGAAAACTCCCACCGGAACCTGAGGACTGGCAAACCTAGGAAGATGTGTCTCTTTGTCGGGGGCAGTAGCCTTACCACACACTCACCTGTGTCAGACCTCACTGTGGAGAAAGGAGCAAGGTTGAGGCCATTCCTGGGAATGTGCAGCAGCAGCAACAGCCTCAGAATGCGGCAGGCCCAGCACAGGCCTCAGAAGGGAGGTGGGGCTCAGGCAGCAGCCCGTACCTGGGAACAGGCCAGAGAGGGAGGCCAGCAGTGGTTGGGGCCTCCTGGGACTTGCACAGGCTGGCAGAGCAGTCTCTTAAAACCTCTGGGGAGGATGGGGTAGGCCACTGGCCCAGATTCCTTTCACTCATCATGGGCCATCAGCCCACCCCCAAGAAATTCTTTATTAGGCCAGTAATAGGGTTGCCAAGTCTGGGTTGGAAAATACCTGGGGACTTTGGGGGTGGAGCCAGGAGAGGGCGAGGTTTGGGGAGCGGAGGGGCCTCAGCAAGGTACAATGCCATAGAGTCCACCCTTCAAAGCAGCCATTTTCTCCAGGGGAGCTGATCTCTGTCAGCTGGGGATCAGTTGTAAAAGCGGGAGATCCCCAGGCCCCACCTGGAGGCTGGCAAGCCTAGCCAGTAATGGGAGAGCCAAGGAGGAAGGGCCAGGACATGCCTTTGCAGCCTTTGCTTCAGGGCACAGCTGAACCCCACTCCTCTCTCTAAACCAGGGGTGTAGAGTTTTATAAATTCCAGGGGGGGGCTCTTTAGTGCACGCACTTCGCGCTTGCTCACTGGGGCGATGTCCCCCCCGCCGGGAAACCTCCACGCCTCCCTGGGCCCTTCCGAGGCCCGCCAGCCGCTGCTGCCGGGGCCTCCCCCCCACACACTCCTTCCCTCTCTCTTCACCGGGAAAAGAGGGAGGGAGAGGGAAGGCTGGAAGAGTGGCCAGGCGGTGGGGGGGGAAAGGCCCCGGGAGGCGTGGCAGCAGGTGTTACATTTTCCCGGGGGGGGGCTCAGTCCCCCCCGGGAAATTTTGGGGGAGGCTCGAGCCCCCCCATAGTCTACGCCTGTGCTCTAAACTGATGCCCAGTCCTTGGGCCTACTGAGGAACGGGCACTGGAGGGTGTGCCTGCCCTGGACTCTGGCCCAAAGGAGTCGGAGCCTGACAACACTCTGCTTAGAATGGCACAACAACAGTGCCATCCTTTGCAGAGTTCTTCTGGTCTATGTCCAGTGTTTCAGTAGGGTTAGACTAAAGTAACTCTGCATACGACTGCACTGTGCTACCTGTTATACGTCTTCCCTTTCCTGCCTCTGCCAGATCACAAGGCCTGCCAACCAGCACTATCTTGGCATCTGCTCACACTCTTAAAAGTTTGTCACTGTGTGCTTTGAAGATGCTAGGGATGTGCGACATTGGTCCCTTTATTTCCGGGGAATTTTCCATTCCATAGTCTTGGATATCCTTGCTTTTTATGAATGGCCAGGCATACATCCGATGTGCACCTGAATGCACCCCCATGTGGATGCTACTATCAATGGAACATGTGCTTACCCATTGTTTTTAAAACGCTCTTTATTTTTTGCTTTCAGTTGAACAATACAATTACACATGCTGAGCACAAAGCAGCGCTCTAAATGACAGCACCAGAATTGAAATACAAAGCTATCTACAAAGGCATAAACTTCAGCTGACAGGTGACAGGGAAAAGAGCCATCAGGGCATCAATAGATAATTATAAAGAAAGAAGCAACCATCAATCAGGGGTATACAGATAATAAGTAAATAGAAATAAATGAAAATTGTGACAGGGCTTTTTTAAAAACTTGGTTTGTTTTCCATAAACAATAAAAAAGAATCCATTCCTCCCATTCTAAGCCCAACCCTGGATAATCTACACAAAAGTTTGTGTATCCAGTCATCAATAATTTTTTTCCTGACAAAATAAATTGGAATCAGAGAGATGAGAGATAGGGCATAATTGCACACACCTGTGGAACTCTAATCTCCTTGTCACAAATCCAATCCACTAGATTACCACAGCATAAACATCCATTACTGTCCAACAAAATAAAATCGATGGGTCAGAGTTGCAAGTGGGATCGGATTTCCCTGCCTTCCCTTCTCCTGCTACAGTCTACTAAGTTCTCCCAAATGCTGTTGTGGGGTGGGGGTGGGGGTAGGGGGTGGGACTGTGTTGCAGAGAGCAAATGGGAGTCTTTATTCCCTTGCAAAGCCCTTTTCAGACCTGGTACAGTTGCATGTACCAGGAACTGGCTAACCACATGTAGATTCTCCCAAAACATTGTTTTGTAGGGTTGCCAAGTTCTATTTTCTCCCAGGCAGAGGGATTTGGGGGAGGGGCCATCCTTGACACAATGTCATCATGTCAGAGTGATGTCATCATGTCAGGGATGCAGTGCCCTGTGCACCATTTAAAGGGAACTGATAGACAACTTAAAAACTGATAAATCACAAGGCCCAGATGGCATACATCTGAGAGTTCTGAAAAAACTCAAATGTGAACTTGTGGATCTCCTGACAAAAATATGTAATCTTTCCTTAAAATCTGCCTCCATTCCTGAGGACTGGAAGGTAGCGAATGTCACTCCCATCTTTAAAAAGGGTTCCAGAGGAGATCCAGGAAATTACAGGCCAGTCAGTCTGACATTGATACCGGGTAAGTTGGTGGAAACTGTTATTAAGGAAAAAATTAGTAGGCACATTGATGAACAAAATCTATTGAGGAAGACTCAGCATGAGTTCTGTAAGGGAAGATCTTCTCTCACTAACCTGTTAGTGTTCTTTGAGGGAGTAGACAAACATGTGGACAAGGGGGACCCAATAGATGTTGTTTACCTTGACTTCCAGAAAGCTTTTGATAAAGTTTCTCATCAAAGGCTCCTAAGTAAGCTCAATAGTCATGGGATAAAAGGACAAGTCCTTTTGTGGATCAAAAACTGGCTAATTAAAGGGAAACAGAGAGTGAGTATAAATGGGCAATTTTCTCAGGGGAGGGAGGTAAGCAGTGGGGTACCGCAGAGAACAGTGCTCAGTCCGATGCTTTTTAACTTGTTTATTAATGATTTGGAGTTGGGAGTAAGCAGTGAAGTGGCTAAATTTGCAGATGACACAAAGTTGTTCAGGGTCGTGAGAATCAGGGAGGACTGTGAGGCACTCCAAAAGGATCTATCAAGGATGGGTGAGTGGGCATCAATGTGGCAAATGGGGTTCAGTGTGGCCAAGTGCAAAGTGATGCACATTGGAGCCAAAAATCCTAACTATAAATACAAGTTGATGGGGTCCAAATTGGCAGAAACTGACCAAGAGAAAGATCTTGGAGTCGTAGTAGATAACTCAATGAAAATGTTGAAACAGTGTGCAACTGCAATGAAAAAGGCCAATGCTATGCTGGGGGTTATTAGGAAGGGAATTGAAAACTGCCAGTATCATAATGCACCTGTATAAATCAATGGTGCGGCCTCATTTGGAGTACTGTGTACAGTTCTTGTCACCACACCTCAAAAAAGATAAATTATAGCATTGGAAAAAGGGCAGAAAAGGGCAACTAGAATGATAAAATGATTGGAACGCTTTCCCTATGAAGAAAGGTTGAAGCGCTTGGGGTTCTTTAGCTTGGAGAAATGATGACTGAGGGGTGACATGATCGAGGTTTACAAGATTATGCATGGGATAGAGCAGGTAGAGAAAGAAGTTCTTTTCTCCCTTTCTCACAATACAAGAACTCATGGGCACTCCATGAAATTGCTGAGCAGTCAGGTTAGAATGGATAAAAGGAAGTACTTCTTTACCCAAAGAGTGATTAACACGGGGAATTCACTACCACAGGAGGTGGTGGCGGCTACAAGCATGGACGGCTTCAAAAGGGAATTAGATAAACATATGGAGCAGAGGTCCATCAGTGGCTACTAGCCACAAGGTATAGATAGGAACTCTTGGTCTGGGCCCTGGGGCAGTGATGCTCTGTATTCTTGGTGCTTGGGGGGGGGGCAACAGTGGGAGGGCTTCTAGTGTCCGGGCCCCACTGCTGGACCTCCTGATGACACCTGGTATTTTTGGCCATTGTGTGACAGAGTGTTGGACTGGATGTTCTCATATGTTCTTTTAAATGGTTGGGGAAAAGCAGGGACTGCCCACGCCTGCCCTGAAAGCGGCGGATTTCCTGCTTGCAGGGCATGTGCAAGTGGCCCCCCGCTTCAAAAGAGCTGGTGCCATGCCTGCCTGCCCTGTTGGGGGTGGGGCTTGCCTCCACTGGCCAGCTGGTCGGCATCTGGGAGCAGCGCTAAAAATTGGGGGATCCCCCACCCCCACCTTGGGACTGGCATTCCTATTGTTTTGTGAGCAGAGGCTGCTGGAGAAGTGACAGCCTGCTAAGAGTCTAATTAGTGTAAATACTGCTGTTAAGAGTACTTTAGTCCACTTTTACCCTAGGGGAGCTGTGGAGCATTCTCTAGTGTTTAGGGTTTATTGAATGTTTTCTCTTGCAGTTCAACCTACCTCTTGTTTTTTCTCTCTCTGCTGTGCATTACTATGTGTTAGTATTTGTGGTCTGAAGGTCTCTCAGTTGCATTAGTGGCCTGTAGTCAGTTACTGTTTTTTTACAAATTCATTGAAAGCAAACACCAAAGCATGGACTGGATTATTTCCTGGACACTGCCAACAGGAGCAATATATGAATTTACTATGGAAAAACTCCATTGTGCATGAATTTTCAGGGATTTTTCAGGGTTTGCATTCACATATACCAAGGCTATACATGCATGGTAAATATGTATATTGCCCCTCTTCATGCAACATGGTGACTGCACGTATTGGGAGGATTGCAGGTAGTGAATGCTCCAGATATTTGTAGCTGGTAGACTCCTAGTACATGTGATTGCCATATCTGGAAAGGGCTTGGGTGTGTACCACCCGATCCCCACTTATATTTGCTCAGAAGCAAGTCTCACCAATTTCAAATGGATTTATACACATAGCAGCTAAGCCTGGGTTTGTTTGCCATTTTGGAGGGTGGTGCCCTGCAAGAGAAGTGGAAATTAAAGGAAGGAAATTAAAGGAAGGAAAAAAGAAGTGGAAATTAAAGGAAAGGAAGTCATTCAGCTATGTCTGTGTGTCGGGTGTGTGTGTGTGTGTAATGACAAGGAACAGTAAACTTTTCTAACAGTTTGTGGTTTGGTTGCAACATCTCTATGAAAGAATGCATACCGATGAAAAGAAGCTTATTAAAATGTGAAGTGAGAGATGGCAGCCTTGGCACCTGTCTGTGTAGCAAAGAAGCTGTCAGTCTGCCTTGTCTGAAGCCTGTCACAGCTGCCCCCCCCCCCAATCTCCTGACAGGTCTCTTCACCTCCCTGGAGGGATTCCTGCCACATCTCTGATGGAATGACAATGAACGTCATTGTATTGACCCATGTAAATTATATATTGCTAAACTGCGGAGGTGAGAATCACAAGGTTTTAGAAACTTTATTTTCTCTTGTTTTCTTTTGTCATTTCAAGATGGATCATAAGAGGCAAACTTGCTTGAAGAGACCGCCAGCTATCTGCACTGGTCCAAGTGTGGCAAGAGACATCTGCTTGGGTTGGTTTTCACGGTGAGATTGAGCATTTATGTCATACTTTCCAATGTTTAAAGTGTTTCTCATGGGCTGCCTTGTTTGTAATCCTGACAACAGCCCAACAAGGTAGGCCAGCATGACAGGTGGCTAAGAGCTTGCCTATTGCCACCTAATGGGTTCCTGAATGTATGAAGGGCAAGTCAAACCATCCAGTTTAGTATCCGCTACTATGAATCAAAAGGTGTGCTTTTAACAAATTAGCAAACTGGGCAGTGAAAAGCTAACTGGTGTGAAAAGTGTCAGTGGATTTCCTGAACAGGAACTGGCAGGAACTGACCTTTCAACCTGTAGACTGCAAAACAGACACTCTGCTCCTTCCCCGGGCCTGGGACTCTCTCCTGAAAATACACAGTACCTAATACTCCGGAGATGCCAGGGGACTGAATCTGGGACCCTCTGCATACAAAGCAAGCTTTCTATCACTGATCAATTTTTTTTTTACTTTGTTTATATTCCACCTTCCTCCCCAACAGGTTAGGCTGAGGGTGAGTGACTGGCCCAGGGTCACCCAGCAAGCTTCCATGGCAGAGCCGGGATTCATACCTGAGTCTCCCAGATCCTAATCTGACACTACAGCACACCCACCAAAATAGGTTTTGTTAGTAAAGTCTGGAATCACTCGCTTTTGGGGGGATATTTAATCACGTTTAATACAATATGATGTCACAGAATGGGTCTGGTTTTTGCAGGCAGAATTCAGCACAAGTTAACAGAAAATGCTGCCAAAATAAAGAATTGTTTGTTCCAGACTAGATAAATCAAAACAGAGATTATGGAGTTTGAAACAGCAGGGAGGAAGAATTTGAAATTGTCCTTATTGAAATGCCATCCCTAACAGCAACTGAATTGGAAAAGGTACCCCCCAAAAAGTAATTGTGCCTGTTGAAGAGGAACAGTTGGAATGCTTTTTAAAAACTGCTTGGGTTTTCATGCAAGATATTACTTCACTGCCTCTGTGATCTGAAGGTCCCCTCCTTTCCCCCCTACTGGACCAATTTGACTGCCTGATTTTGATCTAGGAGTGGTAAATGTGGTCAGGTGTGAAGGGAATAGCTGTCAATAGTTTAAGCTCCACTTTCAGCTAGGGGCTGAAGCAGTCATCTCTTGGAGGAACCCTGGTGCTGTATCAGTCATTCTCCCAGCTCAGACAGTGCCATGAAAAGCTTGCAGAACTGTGTTGTAAAGGGAAATGAAGCACCTGGGTGGAGATCAGGAAAAAGACAACTCACCCAGCTGTTATCAGCCCACTGCAAACCAGCCCAGCTTTAAAAGCTTCAGGATTTTGTTAACTGATAGGACTGGAGTTACCGACTGTGTTGGGAAGGGAGGGGAGACAAGCTATCCCACCCCCATGAGATGCAGTGCTGGTTGTTTGGCATAGATTTTGATAGTGATGTTTTCCTGGCTGTCTTGGGAACTGGTTATTAGGATTATCATTAACACAGCATCATCTGTGTACATGGTACTTTGCAGAATTTGGGGGCAACAATGAACAAGGTATGATTATAGATGAATGCCTAAAAGAGTAACTGTGTAAGTGAAATTGATCTTGCAGTCAGACTGAGTTTGCAAGTCATAAGCACGAGCACTTGAGAGAAATCCTAGAAGGGGGCCTGGGAAAAATGACTTCAAAAGACCCTCGGCGATTACTTTGCCCCGAAGCCATCAAAACTGGCCAGGCGCTGGGAGTTTATACAGTGCCAGCAGCAGCCGGGGGAGTCAGCCGCCACTTTCCTGGCTGAACTCCGTTGACTAGCCATGGACTGTGAATTCTGCCATGTGGATGACCACATGGAGACCGCCTTCATGGGAGGGGTCCGGGAAGCCAAGCTCTGCCGACGCCTCATCGCAATGCCGGAACTACCTTGGAAAAGATGCTCCAAACGGCAGCAGCCTTCGAGACAACGCAAAAGGACAAGGCAGCCACCAAAGTCCACCAGGCAGCTCCTCCCGAACCCAACTCAAGCGAAGAAGAGGACATCCACCGGATGCAACCACGCTCGAACAAGGGTGAGCCCGGCGTCCCCAGGCCCAAGGGCCGGCGCCCAGCATCTGTCTCTGTTCCCTCTTCTGCTTCCCTCAACAGGCAGGACCCAACATGCGCCAGCTGCGGGGACCCCCATGACAGACGTACATGCCGCTTCCGTGAAGCCTTCTGCCATGCCTGCGGGAAAGCAGGACATCTCGCCTGGGCCTGCCGCCTGAGGAACAGCCATGGTGCCCCAGCAGCGAACTTCAAAGAAGTGGGTAGTGTCATTCCCACGGCCACAGTAATGAACTTGCCCTGCCCATACCGGGCACGATTTCCATGTCCCTCCGAATAGAGGGAGTTCCTTGCTTCATGGAACTGGACTCAGGGTCCGCATATTCAATTGTGTCCGCAGCTACGTTCCGCCGCCTCTGCCCAAAGGGGGCACACTGGCTGTGGCTGCCGGCTGGGTTGGTCCTCCGGGACTTCCAGAAAAACCCCATGGCTACTAAGAGGCTAGCCAAGGTCCGGGTCCAGTACCATGCCTTTAACGGCCTGCTGGACCTTCTCGTGGTGGAGCGCAGTCTCCTAGGTTGCGCCTGGTTCAAGCCGCTCGGAGTGCAGTGGACCGGAATATACCACATGGGTTCTACTGACTTCTTGTCCATCTGCGAGGAATTTCCCACTGTTTTCGATGGCTCATTGGGCTGCTACAAAGGACCCCCGGTTTCCTTCGACCTGGACCCGGCAGTCCGGCCCATCCGCATGGCCGTCCGCCAGCCACCACTCGCCTTCCAGCCCAAAGTGGAGGCGGAGTTGGAAAAGCTCGTGGCACAAGGGGTGCTCGAGCCGGTCTCCCACGCCAGGTGGGAGACTCCCATTGTGACCCCCCTCAAGGCTAACGGGGAAGTCCGCATCTGCGCGGACTATAAATGTACTATTAATAAGGCATTACAGGACCACGTGTACCCGGTACTGGTGGTCAGCCACGTTCTGGCCTCCCTTGTGGGAGCCAAAATATTTAGAAAACTCAACCTGGCCCAGGCCTATCAGCAGCTTCCCGTAGATGAGGCAACGGCCGAGGCACAGACGATTGTGACTCATAAGGGAGTGTTCAAAGTGAAACGGCTCCAATTCGGGGTCAGCGTAGCGCCAGGGATTTTTCAAAATCTAATGGATTCTCTCCTTAAAGATGTTCCAGGGGTGAAACCGTTCTTCGACGACGTCCTCATCGCCGCCCCGGACATCGACACATTTGCAGCACACCTACGGATGGTGCTGCAACGGTTCCAGGACGCGGGTCTCAAGGTCCGAAAAGATAAGTGTACCCTGGGAGTCTCCTCGGTGACCTTCTTGGGGTTTTGAAGTGACCGCGGATGGCATTCACCCGACCAAGGAGAAGGTAGCGGCGATTACAGGAGCTCCCCGTCCGTCTTCGAAGGCGGAACTACAGGCGTTTTGGGGACTTTTGAACTTTTACCACGCCTTCCTTCCACACAAGGTGGCTGTCGCCGAACCCCTGCATCACCTCCTGGACAAGGGAGTGGCTTGGGCCTGGGGTCCCAAGCATGACGCAGCCTTCCGGGCCGTCAAGGACCTGTTATTTTCAAATGTGGTACTGGCGCATTTCAATGAGAGGCTCCCTGTCCTTCTGGCCTGCGATGCATCTCCCTACGGCGTCGGGGCAGTCTTGGGGCACCGGCTACCCAACGGCAAGGAAGTGCCGGTAGCCTACTACTCCAGGATCCTGTTGGCGGCGGAACGTAACAATGCCCAAATCCACAAGGAGGCCCTTGCGATTGTAGCCGGTGTCAGGAAGTTCCACAATTACCTGTACGGGTGGTCGTTCACCGTGGCTACGGACCATAAGCCCCTGCTGGGTCTCCTTGCCCCCCACCGGCAGACCCCTCACATGCTGTCCCCGCGGGACCTGCGGTGGTCAATTTTTTTGTCGGGCTACTCCTACGACTTAGTGCATCGCCCGGGCAAGGCGATGGGACACGCCGACACCCTCGGCCATCTTCCCCTCCCATCCTGCAACCCGGCTCCAGCCTTCCATGTAGTGCTCCTGGAGGACCTACCGGAGCGCCCCGTACAGGTATCGGATGTGGCCCGTCACACGCGGCGGGACCGCATCCTTTCCCATGTCTCAGACTGGGTGGGAAGGGGGTGGCCGGAGAAACCGGGACCGGAGTTCGCCGCTTTCATGGCCACATCCGATACCTGTACGAAGGCATGAACTCTTGGCCCACAAGGCACGAAGGCATGAACTCTTGGCCCACAAGGGGTGCCTGCTATGGGGATCTCAAGTGGTGATCCCCGGGCCTCTGAGGCCCCGAGTACTAGAGGCACTCCACGAGGCTGTGAGGCTTCTGCCCTATGTAGTCAAGGATCAGACCTTTGTTGATGAAACAGAGTTCTTTATTCCCTATTACTACATTACAGGTCCTCGGATCATTGTTAGAGATAAAGTATACAATAGAAGCAGGATTAATATACCCTCCAGTACAATTTGAATTTCCCATAGGTAACCAATCACAGAAAGGGAAAAACCGCGGGCTAAAGGTCCTTTGACCGTTTGCTTCCCACAGGAAAAAAGGCGAAGTGTGAAGCTGTAAATTTCCCTTCTTAAACCAGCACTCCTCAGATGTGTCCATTTCGTGCATAACAAATAACTCGCCAAGGTCTTCACACACCAATAAGAAAAGTTCTGTGTCTCCCCTGGCAGGGAGGAAAGGAATGCGGAGGGGGAGAGGGGGGAGAGGCCGATTGTTCTCAGGTGCTGTAGTCGCCATTCTCCCAGACCAAATGGTTACACTGACCAGACCCATCGTTAGCCATAAACAGAGGGCAATAAACCAGAGTCAAATGGAACATGATACATAGTAAATGAGATAGCAGGATGTCACAGCTGAATTGCAAAAGCAGGTTACATATGAAGGGATTATACAAAACACAAAAGCAAACCTTTGTTAGAATCCTTAGATTCTGACACTCTGCCACCTGAAAAATCCAATTTACCCCGGCTTATCAGGAAAATGTTTATGGAAAGCTTTTACTAATCTAGGAGCATGAACGTTATCTGAAAATACCCAATCATTTAGTTCCGGACCAAAATCTACCCACTTGACAAGATATAGCAAGCGGCCCCTACGCATTTTAGAATCAAGGATTTCAGAAATCTCAAAGTGAGGCGCCCCCTCCTTCATCAGCGGAGGAGGAATCGGAGGAGTTGGGTGCCATGCATTCGGCCCAGGATTCTTCTTCAACAAGCTGAAATGAAAAACAGGATGCACAGAACTCAGTGATTTAGGCAATTCCAGTTCAAATGACATATAAGAAATTTTGCGCAATACTTTATAGGGGCCAACATATTTCCACCCCAATTTCCTGCTTGGTTGTAGACCATGTATATTTTTGGTAGAAAGGTATACAGAGTCCCCTGGCTGAAGGTCCCATCCTTCAGCCCGTCCTCGATCAGCATATTTTTTATAGTCCTCTTTGGCTTTATCTAGAGTCTTAGCAATCAAAGGCCATGAGTTCTGCAGGTTGGCCCACCACTGTTTAAAATCTGAGGGGGCCCCATCTGATGACTCTATGGTGGGTAGGGGTTTCCCCTCGAAGCCTCCCACTGCCATGAAGGGGGACACACCCATGGAGGAATGCACAGCATTATTGTAACTATATTCTGCGAATGGCAGTAATTCCATCCAATTGTCCTGATGGTAGTTAGTGTAACACCTTAGGAATTGTTCCAAAATTTGATTAGTTCGCTCGGATTGGCCATCGGTCTCTGGATGGTAACCCGAGCTCATGGCCGGTTTGATGTCCATCATTTTTAAAAGCTCCCGCCAGAAGTTGGCAACGAACTGACTGCCTCTGTCGGATACCACGCGTTTGGGGAAGGCATGTAATTTGATCACGTGATTAAAGAAGGCTTTAGCCAACCCCTTTGCAGTCGGCAGCTGTTTGAATGGGGTAAAGTGAGCTTGCTTAGAGAACATGTCAACCACTATCCAAATTACTGTCTTTCCCTTTGAGGGTAGCAGGTTGGTAATAAAGTCCATAGCTACCACTTCCCAGGGGCGAGAGGGGGTGGGTAACGGGTGCAGTAGTCCTGGAACTTCCCCCCCTCCTCTTGCACATTAAACAGCTTTGACAGGCAGTGACGAAGTCAGACACATCTTTACGCATGCGCGGCCACCAAAATTGCCGCTGAATCAAGTTGAGAGTCTTTAGGAATCCAAAATGACCGGCTAGTTTGGACGAGTGCCATGTTAACAAAATGTCTTTTCTACGTGCCCTAGGCACCACGAGTTTGTCTCCATGGTACCAGCAATTATTGGAACGCAGAGAGCACTCCCCTATGCCCTCCAACTCTTCTGCTTCTTCAGGAGAGTAGTCTCCCCCCATTTTTCCTCCCATGACTCCACAGTCACACTCTTGCTTTGGCTCCTGGTAGTAACAGCCCCTCCCAATTGTTGTTGTGAGAACATGGAGTCAAACACCTCTTCTTTTTGACTCTCATGTTGGGGTAACCTGGATAAAGCATCTGCTAACGAATTGGCTTTCCCAGGGAAGTGTTTGAGTACAAAGTTGAATTTCGAGAAGAAGTCAGCCCATCTGAGCTGCTTGGCATTAAGGGACCTCTGAGTGCACAACGCCTCTAAGTTCTTATGGTCGGTCCAAATTTCAAACGGGGTTTGCGCTCCCTCCAGCCAGTGTCTTCAAGTGGTCAAGGCTAACCGAATAGCTGCTGTTTCCTTATCCCACACTGACCAGTTCCTCTCCGTCTCGTTGAATTTTTTTGAAATGTAAGCCAGAGGGTGCAGTTTATTGTCAACCCCCTTCTGGAGGATGGCCCCCCCCCCATGGCCACATCCAAAGCATCAACATGTATGACAAATTCCTTAGTCTCATCGGGATGAGCAAGGATGGGTTCTGATGTAAATAGTCTCTTTAGTGTCTCAAATGCTCTTTGACAATTATCTGACCAGGCTATTTTCTCCCCTGGTTTCCCCGCTTCAGGGCCCCTCCCCTTGGTTTTCAGGAGTTCCGTTAGTGGGAGAGTGACCGTGGCAAAATCTTTTAGGAAGGTGCGGTAGAAGTTGCAAAACCCCAACGGGCTCTGTAATTGTTTCCTGGTTCGGGGCGCCTCCCATTGCACCACTGCTTCCACCTAGGCGGGATCCATTTCCAACCCCTTCTGAGATATACGATACCCCAAAAAGTCTACCGAATCCTGGTTAAACTCACATTTGGATAACTTGGCATACAATTGATTTTTCAGCAAAGTAGAGAGCACCTCCCTGACCAGTTTTACATGTGACTCCTTATCAGTAGAATAGATCAAGATATCATCTAAGTAACATAACACCCCCTTAAACAAATGCTTGTGCAATACTTCATTAATCAGGCTCATAAAAACTCCTGGCACGCCACTTAAGCCAAATGGCATCACCAGGTACTCAAATTGTCCCAAAGGAGTGTTAAAGGCAGTCTTAAATTCATCCCCCTCCCTGATGCGCACACAGAAGTAAGCATCCCGCAAATCCAGCTTAGTAAACACTTTTCCTTTGGCTGCCTCCGTTAGTAAGTCTTTTATGAGCGGGAGGGGGTAGGCATTAGAAGCAGACACTGCATTCAGACCCCTATAGTCCGTGCACAATCGCAGCCCGCCCGTCCTTCTTTTTCCTGAACAGAACGGGTGCTGCAAAGGGAGATTTGGCAGGGCGGATGAAACCCCATTCCAAGTTTTTGTCTAGGAATTTCCTCAGCTCCTCTCGCTCCGAGGGACTCATGGAGTAAAGCTTTCCCTTCGGTAATTTCTCTCCCGGGAGCAACTCAATCGCACAGTCTGACAGTCGATGGTGGGGCTGCTCGTCCGCCTCGGTTTCGCTAAACACCCCCATTAAGTCCCGATACTCCTTGGGCACTGCAGAGGATGCCAACGTAAGCGCTGCCACACGCAGGGGGGCCGGGGGGCCCGATCCCCACCCCGGGTCCCACTTGTGGTGGTTACATTTCTCATCCACCCACGACATCTTCCCTTCACTCCATCTGATGTAGGGGTCGTGGGAACTCAGCCAAGGGCTCCCCAACACCATAGGGAACTGGGTGTTGGGGGTGATGACAAAGGCCCTTTTTTCCCAATGCTTCCCCATCCCCACTATCAGTAGTTCCGTCTCAGCCACACACGCCTCCTTCATTTCCGAACCGTCCATCTGCGTGAACGTGAGTGGTTCTCCCAGTGGGGTAACTTTGGGGGCTAGCCCATCTACTACTAAGGGGCTTATTAAGTCTCTGGCACACCCTGAGTCAATTAGGGCACGTACCCGTACGTGGGTCCCAGTACCGAGGGCTATTACAGTTACTACCATGTACAGTAAGGGGCTGGGGATGCTCACCGGAGATGGCGCATCGGGGTTAGGGACCTGCAGCTCTGCGCCATTCACTGCAGGTCATTGGAGTTTCCCGGCATCTGCACTTCCATCAGCTCCAGCTCCCCTTGCTCGCTCGCTGCCCCTTCCAGCTGTAATGCCCGGGGTTTGAACGAGGTCTTTCCTTTCCTCGGGGTGCTCCCTGCCACTGGGGTGGAGGTCTTGGGAACTTTTCTGCTTCCGTGGGGGCACGCCGAGGCGAAGTGACCGCTCTCTCCGCATCTCATGCAGAGCCCCTGCCTGAACCTGCTATCCTGGATTTCCTGGACACTGGGCTTGGGTTTCATCTTCTGAGTGGCCTTGGCTTGGGCAGTTGCCGAGGTCCCCATCTTGATGAGGGTGAACCTCTCCTCCACGTTGGCCACCGCTCTCATCCACTTTGCAAGGGACCCCGGTCGTCCCCCTCTCAAGACCGTCTCATATACCTCGGGGTTCCGGCCCTCTCGATACTTCTCGATGAAGAGGTCTTGGGTCCAGCCTTGAATCTTGGCCACTATACGCCGGAACTGGTCGGTGTATTCTCTCACGGAGGACCGCCCCTGGGTCAACTTCCACAGTTGGTTTCGTGCCTTCTCCTCCCCGAGGGGGTCCTCATAATGCTGTCTGAGGGCCCACATAAAATTATTCACGGACCAAAGCTCTGGCTCTGGGGTGTTGTGAAGGCTCACATACCAGTCACTGGCGGTATCCCTCAGCTTGGACCCGATGTAGCCAATCCGGTCCCACTCGGTGGGGTAGAGGTGCCCCCAGGCATCTAGGAACCTCTCGATCTCGATGAGGAAGAACTGTAGCTTCTCGGGGTCCCCGTCGAAAGTAGCCGTCAGTGGGTCGTTGGGTGCTTGACGGATCATCCGCTCCACGGGTGCTGGCACCGGGGCAGGAACGGGAGCTGGGACCGGCACTGGAACCTGCTGTGGCACCTGTTGCGGGACGACCCCCACGGGAGCTCCCCCTGGGGGAGCTGGCTGCAGTGGGGCTCCCCCGGCTGGTCCTCCAGCCCCACCTGGTGCTGGCCGGGCTACCTGGAATGCGGCTAGGGCATCTCAGAGTTGATACTGCAAATCCATTGCTACTTCTCTCAGCTCCGTGGTAATTTGCAGCCGCATGTCTCCCATCAGACGATCTAGGGCTTGGCTCGGGTCTTCTCCATACAGATTGGGACCGTAGGGCACGCCCCTCTCCTCGTCCGGTGGCGGGAATCGCCAGTCGCTCCCGTGATACATCTCCCACTCGTCTCCTAGGAAGCTCGGCCGCCCTTGCTCAGTGCGGTCCCCAGGGACCGAGACGCGCATTCCCCTCCGATCGTGGACCCACGAGTCGACTGTCCCATGGCCAAATGTGGCCCATGAATACCTCGGGGTTCCGGTCTGGTGAGGGGGTAGTTGCGGGATGTAGTGAGCCCCCTGAGCCGTAGTCACTGGCTTCTCGGGCTCCCCACCACCGCCTCTGGCTCCGGCACCCTGGTCTCCCGGGGTCACCGGCTCTCCTTCGGTTGTAGGGATGGGAAGAGTACTGTCATCCGACATGGTCAGGAACGGCCAAGTCCCAGTCACAGATCTCTAACAATCTGTGAGGCTTCTGCCCTATGTAGTCAAGGATCAGACCTTTGTTGATGAAACAGAGTTCTTTATTCCCTATTACTACATTACAGGTCCTCGGATCATTGTTAAAGATAAAGTATACAATAGAAGCAGGATTAATATACCCTCCAGTACAATTTGAATTTCCCATAGGTAACCAATCACAGAAAGGGAAAAACCGCGGGCTAAAGGTCCTTTGACCGTTTGCTTCCCACAGGAAAAAAGGCGAAGTGTGAAGCTGTAAATTTCCCTTCTTAAACCAGCACTCCTCAGATGTGTCCATTTCGTGCATAACAAATAACTCGCCAAGGTCTTCACACACCAATAAGAAAAGTTCTGTGTCTCCCCTGGCAGGGAGGAAAGGAATGCAGAGGGGGAGAGGGGGGAGAGGGGGGAGAGGCCGATTGTTCTCAGGTGCTGTAGTCGCCATTCTCCCGGACCAAATGGTTACACTGACCAGACCCATCGTTAGCCATAAACAGAGGGCAATAAACCAGAGTCAAATGGAACATGATACATAGTAAATGAGATAGCAGGATGTCACAGCTGAATTGCAAAAGCAGGTTACATATGAAGGGATTATACAAAGCACAAAAGCAAACCTTTGTTAGAATCCTTAGATTCTGACAGAGGCTCACCCTGGAATAGTACATATGAAAGCCCTGGCCCGTAGTTACGTGTGGTGGCCAGACCTGGACAAAGACATTGAGGGGCGGGTCCAGAAGTGTACCAAATGACAAGAGTTGTGGCCAGACCCGCCACATGCTCCCATCCGATCCTGGGAATCCACTAACAAGCCCTGGTCCCGTCTGCACCTAGACTTCGCGGGACCAGTCCAGGGCCGGTTGTTTCTTATCATTGTAGACAGCTACAGCAAGTGGCTTGAGGTGGTTCCGGTAGCATCGACCTCCACCAACGCAGCATTACAAAGTCTCTGGCCGGTCTTCGCAACACACGGAATGCCTGACACTCTCGTGACTGACAACGGGACCGCATTCACCTCCGGTGAGTTCCAACGGTTCGTGGAGGCCTGCGGTCTTCGCTACATCTGCTCTGCACCGTTTCACCCTGCAACCAACGGCCAGGCTGAACGCATGGTGAGAACAACAAAGGATGCTTTAAAGAAAATGGAGCACGGCGACTGGGAGCAACAGCTGTATAAGTTCCTGTTCAGCCAACGGAACACTCCCCACTCAGGGACCGGGCACCGGCCAGCCGAACTTCTGATGGGAAGACGACTGGGAACCATCCTGGACCGCCTACATCCCGACCAAGCAATCACTGGAACCCGACAACGGAGGATCAGCCAGCCGCCCGAGGGTTCGCTCCCGAAGACCCCGTATACGCTAAGAACTATGTGCAGGGTCCGACATGGCTCCCTGTGAGGATCATCTGAATCACCGGGCCTTATTCCTACGAGGTCCTTATGAAAGATGGCGTAGTCTGGAAATGGCACATCGACCAGATTTGACGCCGTACCCAGAACCACAATGATACCCAGGCCCCCGAACTCCCTGCACCAATGGACCGTGACATCGACATGACTCCAGAAGCAGCGCCAGACCCTGATCCGGAGACTGCGGAGTTGCTGCTCCTGCTCGCAGCCGCAGCAGCCGCACCATCCACACCTGAACGACCCCCGAGCAGACAGGCCCCGCCAGCAGAACAACTACCCACACCGCAACCTGCCGACACAAGCAACCCGCCCTGCCTTACAACCCCCCGGCACTCTGGACGTGAGCGCAGATGCCCAGACTATCTCAAAGACTATATGTGCAGAGGGGTTCTGGACTATGTGGGGAGGGGTGTTATGTATTGACCATGCGGTCGCCATGTGCTCCCGTAATGGCGACCGCATGGCCAGAGCACATGGCCAGAGCACATGGCCAAGAAACTACCTGAGCTTCAGCCAGGTAGAACAAAGGCCCGGTGGATTCAAACCGGCCACCAATCAGGTACCTAGGTTTCTCCCAGGGAACCTATGAAATGTAAATATGACTTCTAATAGCCTATCAGGCCAGTTGGGTGAGGTCAGGGGATTGTCCCTGACCAGCATAAGAGGAGGGTTTTGAGCCTCTAGCTGTTTCACTATTCCATGGACTCCCAACTCCAATACCTATCACAAACCATTATCAATAAGGCTTTTCGACATCTCCTGGACATCAAAGCCATGGAACCAGTTCCTCCTCTCGAGCAAAGGCTCGGGGTCTAGTCTGTACTGTTCATAGTGCCCAAGAAAAATGGCGATTGGAGGACCATCGTGGACCTCAAGTTTCTGAACAAGTACATCAAGCTTCACCATTTCCACATGGAGATATTGAGATCTGTAACAGATACCCTGTTGCCAGACAATTTCCTGACATCAGTAGACCTCATGGAGGCCTATCTGCATGTTCTGATTAATCCAGCACACAAAAGATACCGCCAGTTCTGCATGGGTTGTTGGCATTTCCAGTACAGAACAATTCAATTCAGGTTGTCCACAGCACCCAGGCTATTTTCCAAATTCATCATCAATCCTGTTGTACATCTCAGAAAACAGGGGATCAATATACATATGTATCTGAACCATTTGTTAGTACATAGCAGCACCAGAGCTGTCACCATCTGGAACACAGAAGCAACTCTGCAGGGCGTACAGAACCACAGGTTCCTGGACAACTTTTCGAAGAGTTCCCTCCATCTGTCGCGGAGGATCAAACACCTGGGGAGCTGTGATAGACACAACTTGCAACTCACTTTTTCTGCTGTTGCCCAAGGCCAAGAGGATACGGGAGATGGCATCCTCGGTGGCAAGGAACTCCTCATTGACACTGATGACCCTGGTCAAGCTCTTGGGCCTCATGATATCCTGCATAGATATGGTCCAATGGGCACGTCTTCACTCCAGAGCCTTGCGACACTTCCTCAGGCCCTATCAGCGACCAATCATGGAAAGGAGGGAACTCAGTCTTCGAGTCCCCACTATGGTCAAGAACGGTGGTGGACCAATCTGGAGAATCTCCACCAAGGCAAAGTGTACTACATCCAACCATTCAAGGAGATCTTCATGGATTTCAGCCTTTCCAATTGGAGAGCGATACTGGACAGATTTCCCATCCAGGGTTAGTGGTCCCAAGACGAACAACTTCTCCCGATCAGTTTACTGGAACTCAGAACAGTTCACCACACACTTCTCCACTTCAGTTCCAGGATTCAAGCCCAGCATATGCTGGTTCAAATGGGCAACATCTCAGCCAAGGCGTACCTCAACAAGCAGGGTGGCTCCCGATCGTCCCAATTACACTGAGAGGTGATGAAGATATTGGCGTGGTCCGAAAAGAACATTGTTTCAGCAAGAGCAGAGTATGTAAAAGGGACCACCAATACTCAAACCGATTGGCTCAGCAGGGAGACTATCTGCGAAGGGGAATGGTCTCTCCATCCAGATCTGTTCAACCTGATCACTACACACCTGGGTCAGACTTGTTTGCATCAACAACAAACCATCAGCTTCCGCTATTCTTCACAAGGTACTATCACCGCACAGCACAAGCCACAGATGCTCTAAACTTACCATGGCCTGAGGATTTTCTCTTTGCCTTTCTACCATTTTCTCTCATCACCTAGACCATTTGGAGGATCAGGGAGCTGAGAGCAGAGGTGATTCTGGTCCACCCCCATATGCACGTTGTCCCTGATTCTTGGTCCTGAGGAAAATGACAGTAGGTTCGTAATTGACACTCCTGGTAACTCCGGACATGCTTCTTCAGGGGCCAATTTGCTACCCCCACTGAGATTGGCTGTGTCTGACTGCCTGGAGGTTGAGCAGAGGAATCTTCTCCAACTAGGGTATTCAACCCAAGTCATGGGCACTATATTGTCATCTAGAATGCAGTCCACCATTTGCAGTTATAATATGACATGGAAAGCTTTTGTGAGGTGGTGCAGGAGGAAGAAGACCCTTGCTTCCTTTGGTGGGGGATGTTCTGTAATTCCTGCAAGAGGGTCTGGACTCTGGATTGAAGTCATCAAAACTACATAGACAAGCAGTGGCCCTTTCCACAGTCTTACCCTGCATGCGTGGTTATAAATTGAGTAAGGACCCTCATGATCAGCTTTTCCTACAGGGCGCAACTGTCAAGTCACCACCTCAGGTCCATCATTTTCCCACATGGAGGCTACACACAATGTTGATGGCACTCACCAAGGCACCCTTGGAGCCACTCAAGGAAGTCAGTCTGCAGTGGCTATGGATGAAGACCTTGTTCTTACTGGCAATCACTTCTGTGCAATGGGTGTTGTAAATCAGTGTGTTTTCTGTCAAATCTAATCTTTGCATCTTCCAACAAGACAAGGTGGTACTTCGGACTGACCCCAACTTCCAGCCAAAGATGCCTTCCTCTTTTTATCGCTCTCAGGAAATCTACTTACCAACCTTTTCCCACACCCTAAACACCCAAAGGAATTTGTGTGGCACACCCTGGATGTCCAAAGGGCCCTCAAGATTTACATTGTGAGGACAGAGTCACTCAGGAAAACAGATTTCATGTTCATCCACGTTTCTCCCCCCAGGAAGGGGGGCAGAATGTCTAAAACATCAATTAGCACTGGGCTCAGGTCCTGCATTATGGAGGCCTATAAAGTTACCAGATTGGAAATTCCCAAGGGCATTACGGCACACTCCCTGCGGAATACCTCCAGTAAGGCAGCCTTTACCAACTGGGCGTTAGTGGAAGAGGTCTGTAGAGCAGCAACGTGAATGTTTATATCTACCTTGTGTGTCACTACGAGGTGAACACTATTGCTTACGCTGATGCGGCATTTGGAAGAAGAGTTCTTCAGCACATTGTGACATCTGTTGACAATGATGACCCACCCATCTGAGGGATACTGCTCTGGAAGGTCCCACAGAGATGTCCTCCACCTCAGAGGGAGAACGGCCCATTGGCACTTACCATGAAAGGTCTTTCTCCTCTGAGGTCAGGAGGATGTCTCATCACCATCTTTATCATTGCTCTTCCTTCTTGTGCTGTTCTCTTCTTCCGCTTTCTGCTGGTCTCACTCACTATTCTTGTTACAGTTCTTGTTAACAATGTTATGTTCCTGCAGTGTAAAGGCAATAGGTTATGTTGAACTCACAGCTTTCAGAGTCCCAGAACTGAGGGGATGGACTATTCCAAAGATGCCAAGAGGAAGGGGGGGGGGAAGTATTTCCTGCCTCCCTAAAGGAACCATGGGAATAACCCACAGAGATGTCCTCCTGACCTCAGAGGAGAAAGACCTTTCACAGTAAGTGGCAATGGGCCAGTTTCAGTTGGTCCAGTAGCAACTTTATACTTGATTTAGACGTAGGAACAGGTACAATAGTGTCCCCTTGTTTCAGAGCAAGAAACAGACTGGTGCTTTAGTAGAGAGGAAATAAATCTTAACGTGGTATGAAGGAAATGTGACAGAAAACAGGAATGGAAGAAACAGAAGGAAGCTGTCTTTGTACGCTGTGCTAAGATTTAAGATTTCTGGAATTTCAGGTATGAGACTGGGTTGGCAAATGTTCTCCTTGAGCCACATTCCACCATCCTGCTATTTGAACATCCCTTTGAAATGCTTTGAGGATTCTGCGGTGCATACTTTGGTTTTGCGTCAATAGTTCTGCTGTAACCGAATGATGGTGTCACACTCTAGTTCAAATCCCTGCCAGACCTCCTTCTCTTACCTTGCAACAAAAGGTCTTTCGTTTTTTCAAAGATTTAAATATGAACATAATTTCCCATTCTCATGCATCCCCACACTATCTGTTTGGGAGGGGGGATATTTCTGCACTATCAAATAGATTTAAGTCCATTCAAGAGTTGCATGCATCATTATTTTAAAAGAGACTGAATGAAAATGCACTGTCTCTGCTCCACTTCTTTCGTAATCCCCCATTTAATAAAGATTTACAGACTGACACATGCATTTTAATACACATGCATTTTAATAACTGAGTTGCCTCTACAGCTGATTCCATTCCCCCCAAAAAAATATGGCATTACAAATGGAATGAACAGAAACAGCAAGTCTTCAGTTTTTTATAACCCTCCAAACCATTAAGTGGAAAGTCTCATTAATCTGATAAAATTACAGAAATTAAATTTCAGATTTACATATCCATACAGATTTTAATTCCCCCATTGATTCTTGGTGGTAATTGATAGAACCATAAACATTTTACTTCTTTAGGGATATATGGATCTGTACTGTATTGGATCTCTCATGCATTTATCTGAGCCAAGGGTGGATTGGCCATTAAGGCCATTGGGAAAACTCCCAGAGGGCCAATGGCCTGGGGTGCTGCCCACCCATTGGGGCCACATGTTAGAATCTAAGGATTCTAACAAGGATTTCTGATATGCTTATGCTTGTATGCCTTGTATAATCCCTTCCTATGTAACCTGTTTTAGCAACCTCTCTGTAACTCAATCACCATGTATCAGGCTCTCTTTTATTGCTCTGGATTTATGACTCAAGCTGGGTCTGGTCAATGTAACCATTTGGTCTGGGAGAGTGGCGACTTCAGCACATGAGAACAATCGGCCTCTCACCCCCGCGCCTCCACATTCCTTTCCTCCCTGCCGGGGGAGACACCGACCAATTCTTATTGGCGTGTGAAGACCTTGACAAGGTTGTTTGTTATGCAAGATGGATACATCTGAGGAGTCTGGTTTAAGAAGGGAAATTTACAGCTTCACACTTCACCTTTTTCCTGTGGGAAGCAAACGGTCAAAGGACCTTTAGCCTGCGGTTTTTCTCTCCTTGTGATTGGTTACCTATGGGCAATTCAAATTGTACCGGAGGGTATATTAATCCTGCTTCTATTGTATACTTTATCTCTAACAATGATCCGAGGACCTGTAGTAATGTAGTAATAGGAAATAAAGAACTCTGTTTCATCAACAAAGGTCTGATCCTTGACTACTTAGCGCAGAAACCTCACACCACACCAACATGGGAGTCACAGATGGGTTTAAAATGGGATCCAGCTATTGCACAGAGTAGAACCTCCACATTCTGAGGCAGTAATCCTCTGGATACCAGCTCAAGGAGGTGACATCAGGCTTTGACTTCTGTGCCATATATATTTGCCTTCCGGGTCAACTGGTGGCTACTGTGTGAAATAGGAGGCTGGGCTAGGCAGACCACTGCTGGTCTGATCCAGGAGGGTTCTTGTTAAGTTTTTACAATACCAATAGAAAAGCAGAGAACTAATACTAAATATATTACAAATGAATATAAAAAGAAATTATACCTGGAACATTTGGCTGTACCCACTGGCCATCCCAACACAGGGTTAAACACTTATATGTGCCTTGATTTTAATGGGCTTCAGAATCTACATACAGCTTGACTGAAGGATTGTATCTCCCAGTATGAACACAAGCACTTGCTCAGATCCTTGCTAGAGCTCCCTTCTGACTGTCCCCTCCCTCTGGTCTACTTTAGATCTGTCAGGGTGTGGTCACACACAGCCTGCACTTGGGCATTTTGTCTGTCTCTTCATCCTTCTAAGGCTTCCTGTTGAGGTTAGGAGGGCATTCATAAGAGAGCATTAAGGCTGCACTCTGTAAAAGGGCTTTTGAGAGCAGGCAATCTATACAGACACCTCTATAAATAAATTAAATATGTTAGTCATGTTGGCCTGTAGCAGCAAAACCAAGAAGTCTTGTGGCATGTTACCAGGTCTAACAGATTTGTTTATGGATTACTGCCTAGTCATCAGATGCATGAAGTGTATCCTTAGCTGACAGAAATGGGGACAATGTGAGAGAGAATAGCAAACAGTGTGAAGCCAAAGGGAACATGAAGTAGAATGGGGGAGCAGGTCTGCTATAGTGGGAGACCTCCAGGATGGGCCCTCATTCCCCACTACTACTTAATAAGCCAGTGGGGTGAAATAAAGGGGGCTCCTTGGCATCACACCAGTGGGAGATGTCACTTTTGGTAAAAAACTGGAAGTGACTTCTTTGTGCTGGGGTACTCTAGGATTCACTCAATGGTTTAAACCATACAATTTTTGGTGAATCCTAGAGCATCACCCCAACACAATGACATCACTTCTGGTTTTTCACCAGACATGACATTGCAAGTCTGGTTTTTCACCAGACATGACATTGCAAGAGACCTGATCAAACAGAAGCAGAATTATGGATACACTTGTAATAAGGCCCATTGTGGAAAGAAAGGCAATGGGCTCTAGGAAGAGGGCCTGGGAGAGTGTGCTGGCCAGGCTTGGCCTCCCCCAGCCTGGTCAGCAACCTCAGAAGGCGGGTGGCAACGTGGCTTGGGGGCCCCAGGCCAACCCGGATGGAGCTCCCCTGGGGTGCTTCTTGGTGACTCGTCAACTCGCCCAGCCAGCCCTTGGTTTCTGAGTACCCAGCATGCCCCCCCTGCCCAGCTGCCACAGAGCCAGCTGCTTCACATGTGCCGGGCTTCTCCCCACTGGGCCATACACATGGGCAGCCCAAGGAGGCAGTAGAGGCCTGGCGTCAGACAGCGGTGGGGGGCCTTTTCGGGGGGACCCCCTTCGTTCCAAGGAAAGGGGTTTCAGTGGGGCAGATGAGCACTGCAGGGAGCCCATTGGGCAGTGCTTTTCTCCCTGCCCAGTTTTCTTTACTTTTCTGGCCTTTTGCTCTGCTCCCCCCCTTTCTTCCAGTCAGCCTACTAACCCGCCGCCTGCCAGAGCATCCATCTCGTTGGTTGGCTCATAGGACACTGAGCCCAAGCCACTAGCCACCACTTTTGTGGGTGGGACTCAGGCAATGCAGCCAGCCAATGCAGGCAGTGCCTTCTGATTGGCAGGTGAGGGAGCCAACTGATTTGGGAGCACATGGAATGTTGCCACTCGAAACAGAATTATATATCAGGACAGGATTCTAAATCCGAATCTTGACACTAAAGTCCCCCCCCCCCAAAGATCTCTTGCTGAAGAACTGTGACTTTCAGATCAGTACAGGGCAAATAACCGCTTGGATGGGGGCATTTGAAGAAACAGCAACACTTCCCTACTCAATAAGATGAGTTGAGCCCTCCAAGCTATTTATCAATAAAAATGTGTTGGAGATCCAATCACAGCTTTTCCAGTGTCTTTTCCTAGTTTGATCCTGACTGATCATTACCCAAAACATTTCATCTCACTGTAAGTAGGGCCAGACCATTTCAAACTTGCTGAAGAACTGTGAGAGCCAGTTTGATGTAGTGGTTAAGTGCACGGACTCTAATCTGGGAGAACCGGGTTTGATTCCCCACTCCTCCACTTGCACCTGGCTGGATGACCTTGGGCAAGCCATAGCTCTGTACCAGCTGTTCCCTCAAGGACAGCTTGGGAAAGAGCTCTCTCAGCCCCACCTACCTCACAGGGTGTCTGTTGTGGGGAGGGGAAGGGGAAAGGAGTTTGTAAGCCGCTCTGAGACTCCCTTGGGGAGTGGAGGGCAGGGTATAAATCCAATCTCTTCTTCTTCTTCAAACTGTGGCGATGTTTTAGAATTTTTATGGTAGTTTATACCCTCATAAGGACTTCAAGGCCAATATATTTATTATTAGTAGTACAATATAATAGCAGCAGCAACTTTGGCTGTGAGCCCTTTATGAGGGTGAAAAGCCGAGGACAGACTGGCAGTCTGGCCCGCTCTGCCTCCGCTTTAAAAGTGGAGGCAGAGCGGCCATTCAGACTGCCACATCTGCCCGGAGGAGGCGGCCCGGATGCATCGCATTCGGCACCGTGCTCCTCCCGTAGCAGCCGGGCACCACTTCAAAGTGGTGTCCTGGCTGCTGTGGTGCGTGTTCCACCCGCTTCTGGTGGGTGTGAACGCGCGCCGGGTGGGGGAGCTGCGCAGCGTTCAGACAACGATGCCGGAAGCCGCCCACATTCTGGACGCTGCAGGTGGCTTCCTTGCAGCGGCATGCAAATGCCACGCGGCGGGGGCAATTCCCCTCACCTTGTTTTGCCGCGCCGCGGAGGCGCGGCAGAATACCAATCTGTCCACGGCCAAAGTATGGGATGCAAATATTCTAATACACCAATATTTTTTATTTATTTCATTTATACTGCACATTTCTCACTAATGGGAACCCAAACAACTTTAAATCATTCTCCTCTCCTCCACTATATCCCACAACAACCCTGTAAGATGGTTAGGTTGAGAGTATTTGACTGGTGCAAGGTCACCTAGCAAGCTTCCATGGTAGAGTGGGGATCTGAACCTGGTTCTCCCTAATCTTAGCCCGATACTAACCATTACAGCACACTGACTCATTATCATGTTCACTATTATTATTAAGAATGGAGCGAGCATAAAATACGATTTTTGGATTGCTTCTTCATATAAAACCTCTAACAAGTAGAAAACTGGCAAGGAAGAAGCTTTTCACAAAACTATGCTATTGTTCTGTTTTGTTTTGTTTTTTAAAAAATATTATTCAAACAATTTGTAAAAACGTAAAGGTAAAGGTTCCCCTTGCTCGAAAGCCAGTCAAATATGACTCTAGGAATGCGGTGCTCATCTCAGTTTCCAAGCTGAAGAGCCAGCGCTGTCCAAAGATGCTTCCATGGTCATGTGGCTGGCATGACTAGATGCCAAGGTGCACAGAACACTGTTACCTTCCCACCAAAGTGGTACCTATTTATCCACTTGCAATTTGTTGCCTTCGAACTGCTAGGTTGGCAGGAGCTGAGGCCAGAGACGGGAGATCGCTCCACCATGCGGCACTCGGGTCTCAGATTGCCAAACTACCAACCTTCCAGTCTGCAATTCAGCGTCTTAACCACTTGAGCCACTGCAGCCCCTCAAACAATTTGTACAGATCTGGAAAATAACTCAGAGTTCCAGAAAAATACTCGTGTCATTGTGGATATTATGAAGCAGCTGGCTGAGCTAATGTTTGGGCCTCTAAATCAAATGAAAGTTTAGGTGGCACAGGAAGAATCCCGTGCTCTTGGAAGAATGTTCACTGGCTCGGAAAAGCAGACAGGGAGCTCGTTTGTGCCTCATCCTACTGCTTACCATATGAGGTTTGTGCCTCATCCTACTGCTTACCATATGAGACAAATATTGGTGTTCATTTAGCTCTATTTCTCTGTTAGAATCAATTTAAAAAAAATGTATCAAGATTCGGGTTCTTTTTGCATGTACTGGAAGGGTCGGATTTTGTTTTGTGTATGAGGGTGTTCCACAGAGAAGTTTCCTGCTTGAAGCTGTACAGGCCAAAAACAGGCAAAGAGAGGGACATGGAGCTACTGGCCGCCTTCCTCTGCCAGTGGTTAATCCGTGCTTATCTTTTTTCTTTAGAGGCTAATTTTCCCTTGGGTCAGGAGGGAGGAGAAGCTGGGACAATTAGCAGCAGCAGAGAGATAAGATAAGCAGAAGTAAACCATGGAGAAAAACTCGTTTCCTTTCCCTCTAGCTGTCTCTGCCTCTTTTCTCCCAAATTCTCAAATACAAACAGACTGTGCTGTCATTCTGAGGTGCCTTTCCCCTGACACCTGCACTTTTACCTGTGGAGAACCTCACCTCTGTAACAGGAGTTGAATTTTGTGAACACGCAGGTAACAATTTTTAAAAGCCCTATTTTCTTACATGGTTTAGGACAGAATGGCAATAATCGCCTCCCCCCACCCCTATACTAAGGAGATTCAACAGTTACGACTTTCAGTGCTATGGAAATCAGAAAGGCATGGTGTATTCCTGTAGGAATGGTAAAGAGATGCTGTAAAAGAAACAAAGGAATAAGGAACAGTGGGAAGGGGCCAAGGGTAACAGGTGGAGCCTCTGCTTGGTCAGGTTCAGTCTCCAGCAGCTCCAGCTACAAGGATCAGGTAGCAGGTGAAGTGAAAGACCTTTTCTTGCCTGAGACCCTGGAGAAACTCTGCCAGTCAGAGTAGACAGTACTGACTTTGGCTGACCAAGGGTCTGATTTGGTATAAAGGGTTCATTTTGAGCAGGAACGCACAGGAACGCTGTTCCGGGAGTAACAAGCCCAGAAGCGGGCACATATGGTGATGCGCTGTGGAAAAAAGCAAAAGCATACTAACTGGATCTGTATTTTCGTGCTTCTTTTAGGGCAGCTTCCCTACAAGAGCAAAGGAAACCTGAAGTGTCTTTAGTCAAAGTGTAAAGCTCTGAGTTAGGAAATACCTGGAGATTTTTGGGGTGGAGCCTGAGTGGTGGGTGTTGCCTTCTGACACACTTCCGGTGATGTCAGGGTGTGTGTGGCATATGCAAATGAGTTATGCTAATGAGTTACGCTAATGAGCTCCTGCACCTCTTTTTCTACAAAATGACCCCTGTAAATGCAGCATCATGTGTTCACCAGTAACAAAATGGCACTCAATGACAACCTATAGAAAAGACAAATAGGATAAGTGAAGATAATACAAGTTTATGCACATATTAGGGACCCTGGTGTGTGTATGTGTGTGTGTGGATTTTGCAGCATTCCTGATCTTATGGAATGGTCTGTGCAAATCTATGTGCTCAGGGCACTGTATAGATGTTTAGCCAACGACATGGATGCCAGAGGGTGTGGCTGGCTAGCATGACCTGGCTTCCCTCTGTGGTCACTTCATAATGTTTGAATAGACCTGTACATTGGGCTTACACTTTGATTTATTAATGAACTTTCTAGGTCACTCAGAGCAGCTTACAAAACTAGTGCTTACCAGCATTGGACAATACAGGTAAAAGGGATGCATAAAAAGAAACTACCCACCCAACCTGGAGCCCAAATCCCTTCCACTACAACCAGCCTCAGCCTTCATCAAAGACGTTAAAAATAAGACAAATTGTACATTATCTCCTAAATTAAAACAATGTAGTAATTTCCTCACCTTCTGAAGGAGATTATTTTATTATTTTATTTAGTGTATTTTTAATCCCTCCAAAGAGCTCAAGGCAACATTTGTAGTTCTCCCCTCCTTTTTTATTGTTATGTATTGACCATGCGGTCACCATGTGCTCCAGTAATGGCGACCGCCATGTGGCCAGAGCACATGGCCAAGAAACTACCTGAGCTTCAGCCAGGTAGAACAAAGGCCAGGTGGATTCGAACCGGCCACCAATCATGTACCTAGGTTTCTCCCAGGGAACCTATGAGATGTAAATAGACTGATAATAGCCTATCAGGCCAGTTGGGCGAGGTCAGGGGATTATCCCTGACCAGCATAAAAGGAGGGCTCGGAGCCCTGGGTTGTATGCTTCATCCGGACCAGCAATAAAGATCTAGCTGTTTCACTGTTCCATGGACTCCCGACTCCAATACTTTTCATTTATCCTCACAACCAACCTGGGAGGTGGGCCAGATCACCCAGTGAGGTTTGCAACAAGAGAGCATTTGAATCTGGTTCTCCCTGGCAGAGCCCCTGTCTGAGATCCTGGAGAGCTGCTGGCAGTCTGGATAGAGCGTACTGACCTTGATGGACTAAAGGTCTGATTCAGTAGAAGGAAGTTTCATGCCATGTTGTAGTCCTTCAAATACAGGGCCCCCATCTCATATGGAGTTTTAAAGGTAAGAATTTGAACTGAATGATAATCCTATTAGGTAACGTGCATACCTATCATAAATGGCATCATATAGCTGAGCTCTTACAAAATACCTCGGCCTTTAAGCTGTAACCAATAAACTAATTAGTCATCTTAACCAGAACATCCCCATTTATTGCTCAAAGACCTTCTGTCTATACAGTGTTTACTGAAAGGGAGAAAAAATGAATTTTTGGCTTGGAAAAAAATACAAAATAATAAGTGGAACTCCACTTATTAAAAAAAATACAAAATAATAAGTGGAACTCCAGATTCAGAGTAAAAAAATAATGCAAGTAGGAAGTAGGTTCTGTGTACAATAAAGAAATGAAATTGCTATTGCATTATCATGGCTATAGATTTTCACACATTACAACATCTTTCAAGTCTTGGGTATGAATCCAAAACTATGTAATTAATGTCTGCATAAGTATTACATTTTTCTTTTTCAGCTGCAAGTGTACATTTTTGCTTCTGCCGAAGCCCAAAAACATATCTACTGTGCCCCACAGCAAAAGGAAGGTTGGTTATAAATCACAAGGCCAGCTGGCTGTTATGGGGCAATCAAAAATAATTTTAATTTTCATGTTGGCATTTCTGTTGTTATTAAATTTCTAGAGCGTCTGGTCAAGTGTACGAACAAAATTATTTATTTTATTTATTTGTAGAGTTGTGCAGAACACAGCTGGCTCAGTATGCGTGGTGCCATCTTGGAGGCCAGGCTTTTTAAAAGGAAGAATTGGCACTGTATAATGGCATGTAATTGCAATTTGTGCACATAACATGCACCTTTACAACACACCTGTGCATTTTATTTGTGCCCCTGCTTTGGTTTTTAGTCACATTCTGTGACATTCAGAAGCCTATGCAGAGTGGGAGAAAAATCCTCAGAGCCAGGGATTTATTTGACAGCATCCCTGCAGAAGACTCCAGCTTCAGGCCAGAGGCCTCCGGACCACCAACAAAACTGTATTGGAATGAGGGATTTGTCACCACGTTGACAGCATCACAGTGTAGTTCCTCTACTGTCCATCTTGCTATGTTGCAAAGTAGATTGGCCCAGGACTTCCTTGAAGGCAGGCAGAACAAGACTTTCTAAGCAGTGGGTCCCCAGTTCTGCATTCAAGACTTCAGGGTGCCTGATACGAACATCCTCTGAAAGACTGTTCTAGAGAGAAGGAAGCATTATAGAAAAAGCCCCTTTTGGAGCTCCCACAGACCAAACCAAATTAAAGAAGGGAATGCTTAAGAATGCCTGCTGACTCGAGCTCCAGTGGCACTTGCCCTGGTGTGTTTCATGTCTATAAGTCCAGCCATGCAAGGTTTTAAATGCCAGCACCTTGAATTGAGAACATAGGAGCAGCCTTTTCCATTCATTTGTGAACACAGGCATACTAGTAGCTGGGGGAGCTGACAATTGTTCTGGTTTTGTTGATCTGACCTCCCTCTTCTGCTTTTTTTCTGCCGCCGCCTTCTCTTTTATGTCTTTTCTTCTTAGTTTATAAGTCTAAGGGGATGGCCTATTTCTTACTTTTTTTTTCTTCATATATGGCATCCACCCACAGCCTTGCACATTGAATTTTAATTGCTTTGACTCACCTTGACAGGTGGTTTATGCCTGAAAGGCAAGGTAAGAATAAAAGAGCTAAATCCAGGGCTCAGTTATTCTCTCCTAAGATTTTAGAACTACTTAAGTACCTCTAATCGTACTGGATTGCAGCCCATCTCCTAATCGGGCTCTCTGTGTTCCATTCAGTGGCAGCCTTCTTAAAATCTGTCACTTTTCTTAGCAGCTGGGAAGCAGACTGAGAAATATTAAATGCTTCAGGAGAAAGACTCGCCTTTCAAAAATAATGACTTCATTTCCAAGCTGTACAGACTCTGCTCAGAAATGGATCTGCTCCTGCCTTGAGACCTTTGAAGGTTGTCTTCAAAAAAGCATCCTTTTCTAAGGAGACCCCAGCACTCAGAATCGATCCATCATTTCAGAAAAAAGCAAACACATCTTCAGTGTGCCTTTCAAAATAAATGTGAAGAAGAGTGAATGGTGCTCAAGGCACAATTGTTTGCAAGAAGAAAAGAGGCTCAGAAAGAAGAATAAGCCAGCCATGTCAGAGGTGAATAGCTAGTCGGGCCTACAGTCAATAACAGCACTTCCTCCTACAATATTAGAGCATTCTTGCTGCGAACATTTCTAATAAAAAAACCTGCTGCTGTTGCTACTGTGGGGGTGCCTCTGGAGTACATTCAAGATACCCTCTTGATCAGGATCAGTGCTATGGGTTGGTGTTCTTCAGGTTTGTTACAGTTGCCTTTCTTTCCATGAATTCTTGAAACCACATTTGCAGGCTTTAAGAGACTTGACAATCCTTATTTCCTCCCATATTGCTTGCCACTCTGCAGTTTGGGCTGCTAGGTCTCCCAGATGGTCGGAGACCTCCCTGGACAGCCCTCTTACCTTGCTGATGCTTGCTGGGATGGCGTGGAGGGGGGGAATGGATGGAAAAATGACTATCACTGGCTACACAGTGATGTTCCTTCTGGCACCCCTGGTGTAACCATAGAGTTCTGGGTTAATTATAGAGTATCACTCATATGTGGTGATGTCACTTTTGAGTTATAAGCCTCCTGCTAGTTGTCAGCCTTGGGCTGGCAACCCTGCATATAATAGGGATGTGAAAACGTTCTCATGGTTTAACTTTATTTTCAGAATTCACATTTATTGATTGATTGATTGATTGATTGATTGATTGGATTTATTGATTGGATTTATAGCCCTCCCTCCCCTGTACAAAAAGACTCATGGTATTTGTAAACAATATCTATAAGATTGATTAAACAATTAAAATAATTAATTAAAACATTTTTTACAATAATATTAACAACAATGAATACAGATAGCAGTTTAAAAGGGTGCCGCGTAGTGTCCCTTATCCAGGTGAGAGTAAAATATCTTGTAGTTGATCACATGGAAGAATAACAGTACCGGGGTGGGGGGGGAGAAGCCAATCTAAAATGAAACCATCGCTGCCTCAGCCATAAGCCTGGAGGTACATCTGCATCTTACAGGCCTTGGGGAACTGTACTGAAGAGTACTGGACTCAGGAGACCAGGAACGGTGAAATCATGAAGCCTTTATTGAGTGATTCAGCATGCCCAGTAGATGGTCAGAACAAGCATGCTTCCAGGGCTCCAGGGCCCTCATTATATGCTGGCTGGAGCCACACCTCTGGCCGCACCCAAAACACCTGATAGGGGCTTAACATATGCACATGTTTGTCATAGGTTCCCTGGAGGAGCCTTTGATTGCATTGGCTCCTCAGGGAGAACCTAGGTCCCACATTGGTGGATGCTTTCAATCCGGATGTCTATTGTTCCTCCAGATTCAAGCTCCCCTCTCTGCCTGACCATGTGCTCTGGCCATGCGGCGGGCGCCATTACCTGGGAGCACATGGCAGGCTGGTTGCTACACAGAGCATACTACATTACACCCCTCCCCCCATAGTCCAGACTGTCCCTTGGCAAACATAGTCTCTGAGGTGTGCGGGATGTTTCCGTTCTCTGGTCGAGTGGCACAGGGTCGCCGGAACCGCCGGTGTAGGGAGCGGAGATTCGGGGATATCTGCCTCGGGCTGAGCCGAGTCTGGTACCAGTGCAGGGATGGTGACTGGAGTGATGTCCGGGTGGCCGGCTTTTGTGGGGTCCTCCTGCAGTGTCTCGGCCAGTCGTGGGGTGGGCGGATCATCTGTCTCAGGTACCTCGGGTTCCGCATCTGGGAAGTCCAGCCCTGGATCGTCCATGGAGAAGGAGTGCAGGTGGCGGCGAAGTTGGTCCATGTGGCGCCTCCACCGTTGTCCTTCCTCGCCTGCGACTTCATAGGAGAGGGGATCAGTGACGCGGATAATCCACCCCGGCAACCACAGGGGGCCCCGGGCATAGTTCTGGACGTAGACCGGGTCCTCTGGCACAAACCCTCTGGGAGCTTTGGGGACGTTGGGTTCTTTGGAGGTGGCCGGCACCCGATCGGGGTGGAGCCAGTCGAGCTGGGTTGTCAGCCGGCGGCCCATGAGCAGCTCTGCGGGGCTGCGGCTGGTAGCCGAGTGAGGGGTGGTGCACTGGCCGAATAGGAAAGCTGTTAACTTAAACCCCAGATCCCCCTGCTCCATGCACCTCAGCGCCTCCTTAGTGGTGCGGACCATTTGCTCTGCTTGGCCGTTCGTGGCTGGGTGAAAAGGGGCGGATCTCACGTGCCAGATGCCATGGAGCTCCACAAAGCACTGGAATTCCGCAGAGGTGAAAGCCATGCCATTGTCTGAGATGATAGTGTCCGGCAGGCCGTGGGTGGCAAAGATGTGCCACATTGCTTGAATGGCGGCTTTAGAGGAGGTGGCATGCACAGGAACAACTTCCAGCCACTTGCTGTAGCTTTCAACTAGAATAAAGAAAAGCTGCCCCTGTATCGGGCCCACAAAGTCCACGTGGAGCTGGGACCAGGGGCGTTGGGTGGACTCTCAGGGGCAGATGGGAGCGTGTGGAGGGTCCAGATGGGTCTCTTGGCACTTTTTGCAGCGGCGGACCCGGTCCTCTATCTCCTTGTCAAGGCCTGGCCACCAGACGTGCTCCGGGCCAGGGCCTTCATTCGTACTATCTCAGGGTGGTGCTCATGCAGGGCGGTCAGTACTCGTGGGTGGAGGGATTCCGGAATCACTACCCTCGAGCCCCAGAGTAAGCACCCCTTGTGGGTGGAGAGTTCTGCGCGCCGGATTGAGAAGGCCACAAACTCAGGGTCCAGATTCTTGGGCCACCCCCTTCCCACCCAGTCGGAGACCCGGGAGAGTTGATGGTCCTGGGCCATGCGCCGGGCCACATCCCCTACCTGAAGTGGCCAGTCCGGCAGGTCCTCGAGCAGAGCGACATGGTAAGCCGGAGCTGGGTCGGGGTCGCAGGGGGGCAGCAGAAGGTGGCTGAGTGCATCTGCATGGCCCACGGCCTTTCCCGGGCGATGCACCAAGTCATAGTCGTACCCCACGAGGAAGATCGACCATTGGAGGACTCGCGGGGACAACATTTGTGGTATGCGGCGATCTGGGGCAAGGAGGCCCAGAAGAGGTTTGTGGTCCGTGGTGACCGTGAACTTGCGCCCGTACAAGTAAGTATGGAACTTTTTGACCCCAGCCACGATCGCAAGTGCCTCCTTGTCTATCTGAGCATAGTTCCTTTCGGCCGGGGCTAGTGTCCGGGAGTAATATGTGACCGGGACCTCCCGGCCGGCCAGCAGTTTGTGACCCAAAACTGCCCCCACCCCATAAGGAGATGCATCACAAGCCAATACGATGGGCAGGGCTTCGTCGAAGTGGGCGAGGACCGCATTGGACATTAGGAGGTCCTTGATGTCCTGGAAGGCCGCCGCCTGGCGGGGACCCCAAGTCCAGGTGATGCTTTTGTCCAGGAGCCTGTGTAAGGGCTCAGCTACCGCCACCTTGTAGGGAAGGAAGGCGTGGTAAAAGTTGATGAGTCCCAGAAAAGACTGCAGCTCAGCCTTGGACTTGGGGGCCAGGGCATCAGAGATGGCCTTCACCTTGTCCTTAGTGGGGTGAATTCCGTGGGCGTCCACCTTGAAGCCAAGGAAATCCACTGCAGGCCCCCCGAGGAGGCACTTCTCGCGTTTCACCTTCAGGCCGGCATCCTGGAATCGCTGGAGGACAGAGCATAGGCGGGCCGAGAAAGTCTTGATGTCTGGAGCCACGATCTGGACATCGTCGAAAAAGGGCTGCACCCCTGGAAGACCTTTTAACAAACGGTCCATTAACTCTTGAAAGATCCCGGGGGCTACGCTGACCCTGAACTGGAGGTGCTTTACCTTAAACGCCACCTTGTGTTCACAATGGTCTGTGCTTCTGCTGTGGCATCGTCGACCAGCAGCTGCTGGTAGGCCTGGGCCAAGTCTAGTTTCCCAAACACTCGCACCCCAGCCAGGGAGGCCAACACGTGGCTGATGACCAGGACTGGGTAGGCATGGGCCTGAAGTGCCTTATTGATGGTGCACTTATAGTCCGCGCAGATGCGGATGTCCCCGTTTGCCTTCATTGGCGTCACAATCGGGGTCTCCCATCGGGCGTGGGACACTGGTTCTAGTACACCCTGGGTGACCAACTTATCAAGCTCCCGCTCGATCTTGGGCTGCACTGTGAGCGGTGGATGACAGACTGGTATGTGCATGGGCCAGACCGTGGGGTCAAGGTCTAGGGTGATGGGTGGCCCCATATAGGAGCCTAGTGCCCCATCGAAAACTGCTGGGAATTCCTCACAGATGTCGGCAAAATCTGTGGGCCGTAGGCTGTGTACCCCGGTGACGCCCAGCCCTAGGGGCTGGAACCAGGAGAGTCCCAGCAGGCTTGTGAGGTTGCCCGCCACCACCAGGAGGCCCAAGCATCCCTTAAAGTTCTTAAATTGGACCCGGAACTTGCCCAACCCCCTTATCGGTATCGGGTTCTTCTGAAAGCCCCGCAGGGTTAGGCCCTGGACTTTCTGGTGTTGGGGGCCCCCCGTGAGGCAGAGCCTGTGGAGTGTGGACTCTGAGATTATGGAGTAGGATGACCCGGTGTCTACTTCCTTTTGGCAGGGGGTCCCCTCAATCAAAACTGAGACCTTAATTTTGTTGGGGGTGTCAGGGGGCAAGTTCATTACCTGCTGTGTCTTGCGGTGGTGGTGGCGGGTTGCTGCTGTCTAGAGGAGTTTGGCGGACTCCTGGTGTGTGGCTTGGGTACGGCAGTTGGAGCGGGTGCAGCAGGCCCGGGCGATGTGGCTTTTCTTGCCACATGACCAGCACTCTGCTTCCCGGAAATGGCAGGTCCAGCGGTCATGCTGATCGCCACAGCTAGCGCACGTGGAATGTTTGGAGTGTGGTGTCACTGAGCGGGAAGCCTTCTCACCCGAGTTGCGGGACCCTTGTCCCGGAGGCCAGCGTTGTACCTGGAGTGTCTTGTCATCCTTGGAAACGTCGGAGTCTGGATGTGGAGTTGGCCATCAGCTTTCTTTAAAGCTTGGGGTCGCGGACCCCACACAGGAACGCGGACTATAGCATGTCCTCTACAACCACAAACTCGCACCCCACCAGGAGATGGCGGAGGGCTGCCAGGTAATTGGAGGCAGACTCACCCTTCTACTGCAGCCGGCAGAAGAACTTCACCCGCTGCGTGTTCTTGGAGGGGCTCGGCGAGAAGTGGTTCCTTAGGAGCACCATGATGTCGTCGTACATGGCCTCCGCTGGGGTACGAGGGGAAAGCAGGCTGTGGAGTAACTTCAGCGTCTTTATCCCGCAGGAGGCCATGAGCCAGGACTTCTTCTTCCTGGCATCCGTGATGTCCTGTGCGTCGAAGTAGGATGTGAGCTGGTCTGTTCAGGCTTCCCAGTCTTCGGGGCAGGCTGGATTGAATGTGTGGGTGGTTCCCAGAGTGGTGGCCATTCTGGGATGTGCAGCAGTGCATTGAGCGAGATCCTCGGGAGCCGATGGCGGTGCGGTGGCGCTGGAGCCAAGCAGGGCCGGTGGCTGACGGATCTGGTCTGGGCTCGATGCAGTGCTGGTGCTTCCAGGGCTCCAGGGCCCTCATTATATGCTGGCCGGAGCCACACCTCTGGCTGCACCCAAAAGACCTGATAGGGGCTTAACATATGCACATGTTTGTTTTAGGTTCCCTGGAGGAGCCTTTGATTGCATTGGCTCCTCAGGGAGAACCTAGGTCCCACATTGGTGGAGGCTTTCAGTCCGGATGTCTATTGTTCCTCCAGATTCAAGCTCCCCTCTCCGGGCGGGCGCCATTACCTGGTTAGCACATGGCAGGCTGGTTGCTACACAGAGCATACTACATTACATGTACTAAATCCCACAGGGCCCAGGTCTTGCTCGGCAGAGTGTTCCACCAGGCCGGAGCCTGATACTTTTGGGGCCAGCCCAATACTTTTTGAGACAGGGATCTTCAAAAGAGTGGTATTTCTTGAGTGTAAAGCTCTTTGAGGGGTATACCAGGAGAAGCAGTCCCAAAGGTATGCTGGTCTCCAATCATTTAGGGCTTTGAAGGTTATTACCAAAGTTTGGACCTGATCCGGTATTCAACCTGAAGCCAGTGCAGGTGGCAGAGCACCAGTTGTATGTGGGCTTTAAATGAGGTTTCCATAAGAACCTGTGCTACTGCATTCTGGACAAGGTGCAGTTTCCGGGTCTTTCTCAAAGGAAGCCCTGTATAGAGCAAGTTACAGTCAATGCTCCCTCTAAGCTGTGGAGTCCTGTGAGCAAAAATTCTACTTTGTTAGCTACTGGCATTAAAGTTGTGAGTGAGCGATTTGGCATAAATGAGTTTGCTCTGGAGCCATTCTTCCTGAGCTAAGATAAAAATCTGTGAGCCGGAGGCTAAAAATCTGTGAACTAGGTCACACTAACTCAGCTTAGAGGAAACACTGGTTACAGTAGTCTAGTCTAGCCGCCCTGAGCCCGTTCACGGGGAGGGCGGGATATAAATCCAATAAATAAATAAATAAATAGTCTGGAGGTGACCATTGCATTGATCACTGTGGCTAAGTCAGGGCGAGACAGGGAGGGAACCAATTGCCTGACCTGGCACAGATGGAAAAATGCCAGTCTGGCCACATTTGTGACCTCAGCCTCCATAGAAAGGTAGGCATCCAGAGTCACACCCAAGCTCCTGATGGCTGGCACTGGTGTTGAAGGAACACCGTCAAGGGCTGGGAGTTGGCACCCTGACCCCGAATTTCCCTGGCTCAGCAACAGAACCTCCCCCTTGGATGGATTTAGTTTCAACCGGCTCTGTTTCAACCAGCCAACCATGGTGTTCAAAACCTTAGTCAAAATATCTGGCCATTATTCAGTCAGCCGTCCATCAACAGATATAGTTGGGTGTAATCTGCATACTGGTGACACCTCAGCATGAAACTCTGTATCAGCTAGATGAGGGGGCACATGTAGATGTTGGGGAGAGGATTGCCTCTTGAGGGACACCACACACTGAGGGGTATCGTGGAGAGACCCTCTCCCTAAACACCAACCTTTGTCCCCTACCTTGGAGAAATGAGACCAGCCACTTCAAGGCTGTCCCACAGCATATTCCATCTTTTTACCCAATCAGAACCACAAAGGCAGCTAACTATTAAAAGCAGATTATAAACCAATCATAGACTTAGACATGAAGCAGAGTATTTTTGGAGGCTTATTTTATGCTATGGAGTGGAACAGCAACCAACAGACATGTTCAAAAGCCAGGTCAGAGTTCAGGTAGAAATGTATTTCTATCATTTTTTAAAATATCATCTGTCCATGGTCTGTGTTTCATTCACTGGTGTGACACAGTAGATATAGTGGCAGAATGAGATCTGGGGAGACATGGATTTAAATTAATATTTCTACCATGGAAGTTTGCTGGGTGACCTTGGGTCCATTACAGACTCTCGGCCTGGCCTACCTTAGAAGATAGTTGTTGTCAGGAAACTGGGGTGGGGGGGACAGTGTTCTAAGCCACTTTGAGTCCCAACTGGGGAGAAACAGAGGTGTCAGTTGTCAGAGACTGTTAAATAGACAAATGGGCTTGGGGCAGGTAACATCAAAATGCATAGAAATCAACACCAAATTAATACAATTAAATCTAAAAACAGCTAAAACCAGAAAAACAGTTAAAAGATGGTGAATAATAATTCAGCCCCCCATAAGCCAGACTGGTGGTACTGCCAAATGGCTCCAGTGAGCAGGGTGGCCAGATCTCCTGCTCCAGTGGGAGACACATTCCCACAGGTTTTGCCACCAGCTACTGCTTGGTTGAGGAGCCACGATGGCTCAGAGGTTAAGATGCATGGTAGTTCAAGACCCGAGTGCCACGTGACAGAGTGAGCTCCCATCTCTAGCCCCGGCTCCTGCCAACCTAGCAGTTCGAAAGCAAGAAATTGCAAGTAGAGAAATAGGTACCACTTTGGTGGGAAGGTAACAGCATTCTATGCGCCTCAGTGTCTAGTCATGCCAGCCACATGACCACAGAAACATCTTTGGATAGTGCTGGCTCTTCAGCTTGGAAACAAAGATGAGCACTGCACCCTAGTGTTGGATTCGACTGGCTGTCAAGCAAGGGAAACCTTTACCTTTTTACTGCTTGGTAGGGTGGTAGAGGAAAACGTGGGTGGGGGATGGCATTGCTCCAACATGTAATATCACTTCTGGTGCAAATCTGGAAGTGACATCAACATATCAGGGTGATACCCTAGGATTCCACTGAAACTCTGTGGTAAAATCTAGAACATCTCCCCACAGAAATACTGATTAACTTGTTTCCACTCCCCCAAAAAAGTGCAAAGTCCTACACTTAGATACAGAAAACAGAAGGCACAGATATAGAATGGGAGGGACTTGGCTTGACAGCAGCACATGTGAAAGGGATCTAGGTGTTCTGGTTGATCACAAGCTAAACATGAGCCTGCAGTGCGATGTGACTGCGAAGAAAGCTAATGCAATCTTAGGATGTATTAATAGAAGCATTGTGTCCAAATCATGGGAGGTGGTAGTTCCACTCTATTCTGCTGTGGTCAGGCCTCACCTGGAGTACGGTGTCCAGTTTTGGGCACCAGATTTTAGGAAGGATTTTGACAAGCTCAAGCATGTCCAGAAGAGGGCAACCAGGATAGTGAGAGGGTTGGAATCCAAGTCTTATGAGGAAATGCTGAAAGAGTTGGGTATGTTTAGCCTGGGAAAGAGAAGGCTTAGAGGGAACATGATTCAAATATTTGAAGGGCTGTCCCAGGCTCCAGCTGAACTGAGGGCTGCTGGGAGTCTGGGGGGTGGGGCTTGTCAGAATCTGCTAATTCAGACATCATAGTAATCATGCCTGTACCCTTTATGTTACCCTATGTTTTATTCTGTGCTTGTAACTGCCATGTTCTACTGTTCTACTGCTTGACCAGGCCTGGAGTTTGTAGCAAATGAAGCGGGAGGGTGACATCTGTAATGTATGAGAACAAGGAGGCCTCTCACATCCCTGCCTCCGCATTCCAGCTGCCCCGGCTGAGACTTCAAGGGAGGATACCTCTCATCTCTTATCACATGCAAAAGCCTTGAGGCCATTGATTGTTATGTGAACTGGTAACATCTGAGGGGTCTGGTTTGGGAAAGGAAATTTACAGCTTGACACCTCACTTTCTTTCCTGTGAGAACCAAACGGTCAGAACTCCTCTTTGCCCGCCAATTTTCCCCTATAGTGATTGGCTACCTATGGGTAATTCAAACTCCTTGGAATGGTATAATAGACCTGCTTGTATTATCTGTCTCATCTCTGACACTAATCCGAGAAGCTGTACTAATGTAGAGACTGGAAATAAAGAACTTTGGTTAACCAACCGAGATCTGATCCTTGACTACTTTGAGCAGAACTCTCACAGATTGTCAGAGATCTGTGACTGGGACTTAGTCATTCCTGACCATGTCAGACGACGACACGGTCTCCATCCCTACTACCCCCGAAGATACCCCCACCACCCCGGTGGACCAGGGGAACGGTGGTGGAGGCGGCGGAGGGGAGCCCGAAGTACCGGTGACTACAATTCAGGGGGCTCACTACATCCCGCGCCTACCTCCTCTTCAGAGCGTGACCCCGAAGTACGCCTGGAGCCAGTTCGGTCGTGGGACCGTGGATTCTTGGGTGCACGACTGGAAAGGGGCACGGGTTTCGTTCCTTGGCGATCAACTCGATCGAGGGAGGCCGAGCTACCTGGGAGAGGACTGCGAGCAGATCTACGGAGGAGATCCGCGTCGCCCGCCCATGGAAGGAGAGAGGACCGGCCCGTATGGGCCCGATCCGTACCGGGGAGACCAGATGCCATCCCTAGACCGGATGATGGGAGATTTATGGCTCCAACTCACCGCCGAACTATGAGAATTGGCCCTCGATCTCCAGTACCAATTTCGAGACGCTATGAGGGTCATGCAAGAGGCTCTTCCAGCCCCCGCAACGGGAGTCCAGCAGCCGCCGGTGGCTCCCGGAGGAATTCCAGCTCAACCACAGGTGCCCGTGCAGCCGAGGCCGCCGCCACCGCCGGCTCCACCAGTCGTCCCTCCACAGGTGCCCGGTCCCGCCCCGGCGCCGGCCCCGGTGCCGGCAGGGCCGATCGTTCGCCCGGCCCCTTCCGACCCTCTGATGGCTACTTTCGATGGGGACCCCGAGAAGCTGCATTTCTTCCTGTTGGAGATCGAGCGGTTCCTGGACAGCTGGGGCCACCTCTACCCCACCGAGAGGGAGCGGATTGGCTACATAGGGTCCAAGCTGAAAGACACCGCCAGCGATTGGTATGTGAGCCTGCACGATGCCCCCGGTCCTGAGTTACACTCGCTGAACAACTTCATGTGGGCCCTCCGACACCAATACGAAGACCCCCTGGGGGAAGAAAAGGCCCGGAACCAACTGCGGAAGCTGTTCCAGGGGAGGTCCACGGTGAGGGACTACACCGATAAGTTCCGGCGCATCGCTGCCAAGATTCATGGCTGGCCCAAGGAACTTTTCATGGAAAAGTACCGAGAGGGTCTCAATCCTGAAATCTACGAAACCGTCCTACTGGGGGGCCGCCCGGGGACGCTGGCCACATGGATGCGGGCGGCAACAGACGTGGAGGAACGATTCACCCTCATCAAGATGGGGACGTCGGCTACAGCGGCCAGCAAAGTCGTGCCGAGAGCGAAGCCGAAGCCCAGTGTGCAAGACATCAGAGATGCCCGTTTCCGACAAGGGTTGTGCATGAAATGCAGGGAGAGTGGCCACTTCGCCTCAGCGTGCCCAAGGGGGGGAGGAAAGGGACCGAAGACCTCTACACCGGTGGCGGGGAGCACTCCTAGCAGAGGAAAGACCCCACTCAAGCCCCGGGCATTGCAACTGGAAGGATCCACGAGCGAACAAGGGGAGCTGGAGCTGATGGAAACGCAGATGTCGGGAAACTCCAACGGCCTGCAGTGAGCGGCGCAGAACTGCAGGTCCCCAGCCAAGAAGCGCCATCTCTGGTGAGCATCCCTGGCCCCCTGTTATATATGGTAGTGACTGTAATGACCCCGGGTTCGGGCACGCACATGAGGGTCCGCGCCCTAATTGACTCTGGGTGTGCTCGGGACTTAATTAGCCCTTTAGTAGTGGAAGGGTTGGGACCAAAAGTCACCCCGCTGGCCGAGCCCCTAAAATTCACGCAAATGGATGGGTCGGAAATGAAAGAAGAGTGTGTAGCTGAAACTGAGGGCCTGATTGTGGGAACCGGGGAGCATTGGGAGAAGCGAGCTTTTGTCATCACCCCAAATGCCCAGTTCCCCATGGTGCTGGGAAGCCCCTGGCTGAGTTCGCACAACCCCTACATCAAATGGAGTGAAGGGAAAATCTCCTGGGTGGACGACCGGTGCCTGACGCACAAATGGGACTCTGAGTGGGGACCGGAACCACCAAACTCTCCTCCCCGACCGGCTGCCCTTGCCCTCGCCCCCTCCACGGTCCCCCGGGAGTATAGAGACCTGATGGAGGTTTTCAGTGAGACCGAGGTGGATGAGCTACCCCCCCACAGACTGTCAGACTGTGCCATAGAGCTGCTCCCGGGCGAGAAACTCCCCAAAGGAAAGCTTTACTCCATGAGCCCCTTAGAGCGGGAGGAGCTACGAAAGTTTTTAGACAAGAATTTGGAGCGAGGCTTCATCCGCCCAGCGAAATCCCCCTTCGCCGCCCCCGTTTTGTTCCGGAAAAAGAAAGACGGGGGGCTGCGCTTGTGCACGGACTACAGGGGACTAAATGCGGTCTCAACTTCTAACGCCTACCCCCTCCCATTAATAAAAGACTTATTGACTGAAGCGGCCAAGGGAAAAATATTCACCAAGCTAGATCTCCGGGATGCTTATTTCCGGGTGCGCATAAGGGAGGGGGACGAGTTCAAGACTGCATTCAACACTCCATTGAGACAGTTTGAATACCTGGTGATGCCGTTCGGCTTAAGTGGCGCTCCCGGGGTCTTTATGAGTTTTATAAATGAAGTGTTGCACAAGCATTTATTCAAGGGGGTGTTATGTTACATAGATGATATCTTGATTTACTCTGCTGATAAGAAAGAGCATGTGAAATTAGTACGGGAGGTCCTTTCCACCTTGCTGAAAAACCAACTGTATGTTAAGTTGTCAAAGTGCGAGTTCCACCGTGAGTCAGTAGACTTCCTAGGGTATCGCATTTCCCAGAGGGGATTAGAAATGGACCCAGCAAAAGTGGAGGCGGTGGTCCAGTGGGAAGCTCCGCGAACAAGAAAACAATTGCAGAGCCTATTAGGATTTTGTAACTTTTATCGAACTTTCATCAAAGACTTTGCAACAGTTACCCTCCCCCTGACAGATTTGCTGAAAACCAAGGGAAGGGGTTCGGAAGCCGGGAAACCTGGGGAGAGAATCGCCTGGAATGGGGAGTGCCAAAGAGCATTTGAGACCCTAAAAATCCTTTTTACTTCTGAACCCATCTTAGCCCATCCAGACGAAACCAAAGAGTTCATAATTCATGTAGATGCTTCCGATGTGGCAATGGGGGGGGCCATTCTACAACAAGGGTCAGATGGGAAGCTACACCCCCTAGCCTACATTTCCAAAAAATTTAATGACACGGAAAGAAACTGGTCAGTGTGGGACAAGGAAGCCGCGGCTATCCGGCTAGCTCTCACTACGTGGCGGCATTGGCTAGAGGGGGCGCAAACCCCGTTTGAAATTTGGACCGATCATAAAAACCTAGAAGCGCTGTGCATGCAGAGATCACTAAATGCAAAGCAGCTTCGGTGGGCTGATTTCTTTTCGAAATTTAATTTTGTGTTAAAACACTTCCCCGGGAAGGCCAACTCTTTAGCTGACACACTCTCTCGGTTGCCCCAACACGAGAGCGTGAAAGAAGAGGTGTTCGACTCCATGTTCTCCCCCCAGCAGCTGGGAGGGGCAGTCACTACTAGAAGTCAGCACAAACGAACTCCAGTAGACACTGCGGCATGCGATTGGGGGGGGGGAGTATTCTCCCGAGGAAGTCGAGGAACTGGAAACATTAGCTGAATGTTCGAGGAGGGAAAACCAGTGTTGGTACCATGGGGACAAATTGGTGGTGCCTCAAAACAAGCGTAAGGATGTTTTACTGGCGTGCCATTCTTCCAAACTGGCTGGGCACTTTGGGTTTCTAAAGACGCTTAACTTAATTCAACGTCAGTTTTGGTGGCCGCGCATGCGCCGGGATGTTTCCGACTTCGTCTCGGCCTGCCAAACTTGCTTAATGTGCAAAAAGAGGGGGGGAAAGGTTCCGGGACTCTTGCATCCTTTGCCTACCCCTTCCCGCCCTTGGGAGGCGATAGCTATGGACTTCATTACTAATCTGCCACCCTCGAAAGGGAAAACTGTCATTTGGTGGTGGTGGACACATTTTCGAAGCAAGCCCATTTCACCCCCTTCAAGCAGCTACCCACAGCCAAGGGAATGGCTAAAGCTTTTTTCAACCAGGTGATTAAATTACACGCTTTTCCTAAGAGGGTGGTATCCGACAGGGGCAGTCAATTCGTTGCCAACTTTTGGCGGGAGCTCCTAAAACTGATGGACATAGAACCGGCACTGAGCTCGGGTTACCACCCAGAAACCGATGGACAGTCCGAGCGAACTAATCAAATCCTGGAACAGTTCTTAAGGTGCTACACCAACTACCACCAAGACAATTGGGTGGATTTATTGCCGTTTGCAGAATACAGCTATAACAATGCAGTGCATTCTTCCACGGGCGTCTCCCCCTTCATGGCCGTGGGAGGTTTTGAAGGAAAACCGTTGCCCACCATTGAGAATGTGCCCAATGCCCCCCCAACGGATTTCAGGAGTTGGTGGGCGACATTACAAGACTCATGGCCACTAATAGCCAAAGCACTGGACCAAGCGAAAGAGGACTACAAAAAATATGCGGATCGGGGCCGAGCGGTGGGCTGGGATCTCCAGCCTGGGGACTCTGTCTATCTTTCAACAAAAAATATACATGGCTTGCAACCCAGTCGAAAACTGGGATGGAAATATGTGGGACCCTATAAAGTGTTACGAAAAATTTCAGATGTGTCTTTTGAATTAGAGCTGCCTAAATCACTGAGTTCTGTGCATCCTGTTTTTCATTTCAGCTTGCTGAAGAAAGATCCTGGGCCGAATGCATGGCATCCAGTTCCTCCAGTTCCTCCTCCACTGATGAAGGAGGGGGCCCCTCATTTCGAGATAACTGAGATTCTTGATTCTAAGATGCGTAGGGGCCGATTGTATTATTTAGTTAGATGGCTTGATTTCGGTCCTGAACACAATGAATGGATTCGTTCTGAAAATGTGCATGCTCCCAAACTAGTTAGAATTTTTCATAAAATGTTTCCTGATAAGCCCAGGTGAAGGTAATTATGAGGAGGCCAGTGTGTCAGAATCTGCTAATTCAGACATCATAGTAATCATGCCTGTATCCTTTATGTTACCCTATGTTTTATTCTGTGCTTGTAACTGCCATGTTCTACTGTTCTACTGCTTGACCAGGCCTGGAGTTTGTAGCAAATGAAGCGGGAGGGTGACATCTGTAATGTATGAGAACAAGGAGGCCTCTCACATCCCTGCCTCCGCATTCCAGCTGCCCCGGCTGAGACTTCAAGGGAGGATACCTCTCATCTCTTATCACATGCAAAAGCCTTGAGGCCATTGATTGTTATGTGAACTGGTAACATCTGAGGGGTCTGGTTTGGGAAAGGAAATTTACAGCTTGACACCTCACTTTCTTTCCTGTGAGAACCAAACGGTCAGAACTCCTCTTTGCCCGCCAATTTTCCCCTATAGTGATTGGCTACCTATGGGTAATTCAAACTCCTTGGAATGGTATAATAGACCTGCTTGTATTATCTGTCTCATCTCTGACAATAATCCGAGAAGCTGTACTAATGTAGAGATTGGAAATAAAGAACTTTGGTTAACCAACCAAGATCTGATCCTTGACTACTTTGAGCAGAACTCTCACAGATTTTAGGAAGGATTTTGACAAGCTCAAGCATGTCCAGAAGAGGGCAACCAGGATAGTGTGAGGGTTGGAATCCAAGTCTTATGAGGAAATGCTGAAAGAGTTGGGTATGTTTAGCCTGGGAAAGAGAAGGCTTAGAGGGAACATGATTCAAATATTTGAAGGGCTGTCCCAGGCTCCAGCTGAACTGAGGGCTGCTGGGAGTCTGGGGGGTGGGGCTTAGCTTCCAGGAAGCAAGCCCCTGCCCTGCCTGACTCCCCTTCCAGTCCCAACCCATCTGACAGAAAGTGGAGGAAAAAAAACCCTCCGCTTTCAACATGGTGGGATGTGCCTTCTGGTTACCTTCGGGGGAGGCTCAGCACCTCCTGGAAAAGTGGGGGAGGGCTTCAGCTCCCCAGCCCCCTGAAGTTGACACCTATGGCTGGAAGGAGGCCGAGCCATTCTATTTCTCTGCCCCCTTCCCTTAACTCCCTGCCTGGTCCCACCGCTATACTTTTCCCTCCCCAGGAGCACCAGAATCTCGTGCCCAGACATCGGGAGAGCCAATACAACCACTCAGTATCAATACCTCTAGTGAACTACAATATCCAATGCTGCTGAGTCCCCCAAATATTCAACCTGTCCTGCCACAAACAACTAGCCCCTAAGTGATTGCTACTAATAATCTAATTATCTAGCCAGTGATTTAAGTAAAGGCCAGACAGAGAATTTTTTTCATTTATTTTCCTTTTAAATATCTATATATCTAATTCCCAAGTGCCCCCCCCCCGCGTGCGGATACTTAAATCCGTGCAGGGGGGCACTTGGAGGGCAAGGAGGTTGTTCTGCAGACGTGGGGCGGTCCCAACGTCTGCAGAAAAATCTAAAAACTTAAGAAAAATTTTGGGGGGATACTCAAATCCCCCCAAAAGTAAAAAACCCTGCATGCGCAGGGAACGGACTTACCTGGGTGGTGGCGGCGGCGGCAACGGACAAGCGGCCGGGTGGTGGTGGCGGGGGTCTGCGGCCAAGCTGCCGGCTCAGAAACGGGGGAGGGGGAGGCAGCGCAGTGGGCCTCAGGTCTAGCTGCACCACCGACTCTGGAAGGGCGGGGAGGGGGCGGGGAGGGGGGAGGTGGTGAATGGGGGGGAGAAGCGGCAGCCCAAGCAGTGCTTGGCCTCTCAGGCTTGGAAGCCAGGGGTGAGTGGGCCAGGGGAGGGGGCAGGAGGGAGGGAAACGCCGGGGCCGAGTGGCTTAACGCCACTCGGGCCCGAGCTAGAGCGGGCCAGGGGGGAGTGCCTCAGCGAGTGACGATTCTTGCTGCCGCCACTGATTTTCAGGGGGGAACGGGGGGAGGGAGGGGAGAGGGGAAGGGGGCAAGCGGCGGGCCCAGCGAGAGGTGCCGAGGCCCGCCGGGAGTCTCAGGGGGGGAAGGTGACAAGCGGCGGGCCCGGCGAGAGCCGCCGAGGCCCACCGGGAGTCTCTGGGGGGAGGGGGCAGAGGAAGGGGGAAGGGGGCGGAGGAAGGAGGAGCAGCTGTCAGCTTCTCCCCCCCGCGAATATCACGGGGCCCCCCTTGTATATATATATCTTCGTATCAATTTAGGATCAATACTTTACCTTTCTGATGGGGGTGGGCAGAAGAATGTACAATAGAGGCTGGGACATTAAAAAGAGGATCAGCAAATTGTTTTTATGCTCTGTTTTAAGGGTGGGGTCTGGGGATACCCCACTTTTACAACTGATCTCCATCTGACAGAGATCAGCTCCCCTGGAGGAAATGGCTGCTTTGAATGGTAGACTCTATGGGATTGTACCATGCTGAGGCCCATCCCCTCCCCAAACCCCACCCTCTCCTGCCGCCATCCCCAAAGTATCCAGGTATTTTCTAACCCAGACCTGGCAACTCTGTCTGTTTCTAGAATTAATTTTAGAACATGTGGTTTTTAAAAAAGGAATTAAGGAGGAAGAGAATGGAGAGACCAAGATGCTACCAAATATCAGGGGTCCGTTGAAGCAGGAGCGCACAGAAGCGCAGCTCTGGGAGTGAGGAGCCCAGGGGGCGGGCACATGACCAAGCCCCGCCCCCTCCTCGGCTTCCCTGAGCAGTGCAGAGGCGCAGCGCCCCTGGGAAAGCCCTGCTAGGGTCTTTATTGTTTTTAATGTTTTGTTTTAATATTGATAATTTTATCATTGTTCCTTTTATGACTGTGTGCTGCTTTTCCAGAGACTTGCTCAAGGTGGCATATAAATTTTCTAAGTATACCATTTTTTATCTGGGCACATGGCACATAAGTACTGGAGAAATTTCACCAACCCTTCAGCAACTTCCACCCCATCAGTTTGGTGTAGTGGTCAGGAGTTGGACTCTAATCTGGGAGAACCGGGTTTGATTCCCCACTCCTCCACATGCAGCTGCTGGTGTGACCTTGGGCCAGTCACAAGTTCTCTCAGAGCTGTTCTCTCATGAACAGTTCTCAAAAGACCTCTCTCATCCCCACCTACCTCACAGGGTGTCTTGTTGTGGGGAGGGGAGGGGAAAGGGATGGGTGGGGCACATGTCCTGGGTATCTCAAGTCTACTTGAAATCTGGTGGTTTCAAGGGAGCAGGAAGAGAATGGGGGGTGTTCTTTACGCTGATTTTTATTGCACAAAGTATTGGATGGGAAAGGGAATGGAGGAAGAGCAGGTCAGCTTCACTCACCTGTGGAGTGGAGCCTGAGGGGTGGGTGTTGCCTTCTGATACACTTCCGGTATGTTAGGGGGTGTGACATATGCAAATGAGTTATGCTAATGAGCTCCTGCACCTCTTTTTCTACAAAATGACCCCTGCCAAATATAAAATATTATTGCATAAATTGCTTCATGAAAATAGTTACCTTAGTATACCTTAGTGGTAGTTAGTTTTGTTTTAGTTTAGTGTCTTTGTAGTTGTGTAGAAAATAAATTTTAAAAATTCTAAAAAAAGGAGGAACAGAATGCAACACTGAGTTAAAATTGAGAATACTAAAGAAATGGAAAAGGGGGAAAAATCTGTCCATCCCTACTCTAATTGCCACTCTCCCACAGTGTATTTATCATTACTAGAGATTCCCTCTCACTGCAGGGCATACTCCCTGGCACGATGTAACATCTAACCTTCGGCGATATTAGAAGGCCGATATAAAAAAATACCTTTCCCTGAGCGACTATGCCCGTGCGGCTCAGGGAAAGTTGAGACAATTGAACATATTTTACTCCATTGTACATTTTATGAAACCATTAGAGTAACATTTATTCATCCTGTTATAAGGAGGTATCATGGATACTTGGATAAGGAGATAAGTAGGAAGCTATTATTTGATTCTGCTCCACAGATTATAATAAACTGTGCCAAATTTTTAGCAATAGCTCAAAAAATACGCGCTGCACATGTAGAACAATTTTAAAAAAATTCAGAAGATTTAGGAGATGGGGAGTAGAATTGTATAACTTTTATAATATTTGTCCAGCAGTTGAATATCAGGTGATAGAGTATTGCAGAAATTTAGAGTATCAGCAATTTTGTAATTAATATGCATAGATTTAATGCAGTTTTATATTTAAGGATTTGATATTTTATATATTTTATTAGTACCCTTTTTGTATTGATTGTAATTGTGCTGGTGATATACCAAATAAACAATACTGACTGACTAATTGCCACTGCTGGCTACAGGGTCAAGGACTGCAGGGAATTTGGATTCTCTCATTGCCAACAAAGGAAAGACTGACATGTCCCAAGCCTGGCTGTGGACAGACTTAAGTTCTGCCACGCCTCCGTGGTGTGGCAGAACAAAGCGGGGGGAATTGCCCCCGCCGTGTGGCATTCGCACGCCGCCGCAAGGAAGCCACCCGCAGCGTCCAGACTGCGGGCGGCTTCCGGTGGCAGCGTGCGAACGCCGTGCGGCTCTCCCGGCTGGCGCGCGTTCACACCCACCAGAAGCGGGTGGAACGCGCGCTGCAGCAGCCAGGACACCACTTTTGAGTGGTGCCTGGCTGCTGCAGGAGGAGCCCGGCGCCGAACGCGTTGCATCCAGGCCACCTCCTCCGGGCAGATGTGGCAGTCTGGACTGCCGCTCTGCCTCCGCTTTTAAAGCAGAGGCAGAGCGGCAGGCCAGACTGCCAGTCTGTCCTCAGCCCCTGTTAGATCACAGGCTACTTTATTAGGGGTGCTTTTAGAATATGTTCCTTGCCCAAATGTCTTCTGGAATACCATGTGCAGTTGGGCTGACCTTTGTTGACAGGATGTACAAATCTTTCATTTCCCCCCACCATGGAATCAGGTCACTGTCCCATTCCAGCCCTCAGCTAGAGTTACCATGCATGGCCTGGCCACTGGATGGGGGAAGGCAGGCATTTACCAGGGGGCGGGGCTGTGATTACCACCACCACCATGCACTGATGTCACTTATGGTGCAACCTGCAATGCTCAGTCAGCTGAGCATTGGCAGAGGCAGACAAAATTGCCAGGAGGTTGCCCACCAGGCATCTCAGGCTCAAAGCAACCATAAAAACAATTTTTAAAAGATGGAAACCCCACAGCTCAAAGCTTGGAGTAGAATAAAATGTTCTGGCCCAGCATCTAAAGGACAGTAAAGTAGGTGCTAGGAAAGCCTCAGGAGCGCACTACAAAGTTGAGGCACTGTACTGGAAAAGACTGCCTGTCTCTGGTCCATCGTGAATAAAAAGTGAGAGGACTAGAAAGAGAGGAGGGTTTGGTTAAAGTCTGAAATTTCTGTTTTTAATCCTGACTTTTCTCAGCCACTGGGCAATTTACCCAGCACAACTGGGATTATTGTTTCAGTGGATTGGGTTCTGTACAACTCAAATGGCTTAAATATATATCTGAGCATGGCGAGGCCTGGACATGTGGAATGAAACCCAGGCAGTCTCTTTTGCCTGTGAGATACAAGAAATGTATTATTCCTTGTATTCTGTTGTATTCTTATTATTTTACAGCCACAGCTTGCAGAGACTTTGGGATGCAAAAGGCCCTTTCTGATTGGCTACAAATAAAGACTCTCATTGGTCCTTAAGCCACTCTAGGTAACCAATTGCTGAACCTCGCTTAAGTCCAATAGGATTGTTTGTACATAGTTACATTGTTTGAAGTTATGAGTTGGAAACAGTATAAATTAAGGTGCCGCTCTCATAGAGCTGTCTTTTGAGCTGAAGCAATGTGTTTGAATAAAAGCCTGTTTGTTTGATTCATCGCCTCCTGCTCAATACTTAAAAATAACGGAATAAAATGACTTATTGGTTGGCCTTCTGCGGAGCCCCTGCTGTCCTGGATGCTTTTATTTTAACTGGAAATGGCACCTTTTGTTGCTTTTATCACACTCTGGATCCGTTTGTATTGAATTGTATTATGTAGCCTAACTTCAGATTGGATTGTTATGTTGGCTGTTATTTCTTCCTTTCTGCCATGGTGTCATCTTCTGAATAGGTTTTGATTTGTGTCTGTATTCCTTCCTGCAGTTAATATGTTTCCTGCCCCCATATCTTGGGGTCTTCTAATCTTGGACAGTAATTGCTTTGCATATCCTTAAGGGTTCCCAGCTTTTTTGCTGGTGGAAGTAATTTGCTTTGCACAGTTGGCTGTAGGTATTGAAAGCCTATTCTCTCCTGCCTTCCCTTTCCCTTCCCAATCTTTTTTATTTTTACTTTTTTATATAAACCCTCTTTTTTAGCATCCTGCTTTCAGCTGTTGTCAACTGTATTTTTGCAGTCTTTGCTGAGAGATTACCAGTGTTGCTGTGTCTTTTGGATGATTCGTCTGAAGTTGGATTGCTTCAGGCATCCAGTCAGGAGGCAGCACATGGACTAAGAAATTATTAGGGCCAAACTGAATTTCCATGAGTGTCAACTTTTGCATCAGAGCCCACCCTTTCACGAAGGAAAAGGCCTTTTATCCAATCAGGAAGCAGACTATGCAAGAAAATAGCCCCTTTTCATCTTGTTTTATTAGAAGACTTTCTCATCATTAGGAATCTTCAAAGCGAGCCTTAAAATGAAAAAAGCTTTTTATTAATCTTCTTTGGACCAATGCAATCTCTGACCTTAGCCCATAACCATTATTTTTTATTTGTTTTTGTGTATTGATGCTGTGTGCATTTTTGTTTCACCCATTCCTGTTGCTGTTGTTCCCAGTTCCTTTGTTTTGTTATATGGTCTTTTTACACCATTTTGTGTGATATTGTATTTATACACATCCGATGCAAAACAGGAAAGGGAGCAGAAAAAGGCGGGAATTTGATTCATAAAAGGAGAACCAAAAATTGACACCAAGACTGTCAAACTGAAATGAAGTTTGGCAGCATCCTTAAATTTATTTAAGAAATTCCCTTCATTAAAATAAAATAAAGAAATAGCAATACACAGGCAAGAAAGACCTCATGGACCAATACATGAAGAGAGCAGGAGAAATCTGCATTCCTTTGGAGGTTGGGCTTGCATCTCTGTGACAGAACAGGCCTGCTTTGACCTGCAGCCCCTGCTCTGCCCACTCCTCCTTGGTGCTGCCAACTCCTGGAGGGGGTTCCTTCTTCCTTTCACTTGGGTAACTCACTGCCACCACCTGCCCTTTTGGGGGGTTCTCCTGCTAGGAGGGACAGTGCTCCTAGCCCCCCTTTCCAACCTGAGGCCCCGCCTGCCTCTATGGCCTGCATTACCCAGACCTTCGTTACCAGAAATACCATTTACAACTTTGGGGCTCCCCTGGAGAAATAGCCATGTGCACACTGACTGCTTTCCTCCCAACCAAGGGACCCCTCTTGCACTAGCATGTCCAAGACACTGGGGGAAACTAAGTGGTACAGAGACTGGGAACCAACCTCCAAAGTAAAAAAAGATTCATTGATAAGAAAATATTTACAAGCATCCTTAAGTACAGCACTAGAACAGCAAACAGATTTTAAAAGACAATTGATCACAAACACAATCCTCTTTCCCTTTTCTAGATGTACCATAACTGATGTTAAAATAGGGCAGGCACTAATGACCTTAAAAAGTTACAAGGTTCCTATCTATGTCCCATCACCCAGGAGACTGCATGTTCAGCAAAAGATGACCGCCATGACTGACCACCACTCAGAAGTCTGTTCCCTTTGAAGAATCAGCACCAAGAGACCCTTCTCCTTGAAGCACAGGCTTTTTATCAGCCCCGTGTCTCCATCATCTTTACGTCACTCCCTCCACCCTCTTGACCTGGTCTGCCTAGGGGGCATGTGCATCCCGGGAGTCCTCCTGGAAGGCATTCTGGGAAATCTCCAGGAATCACCTGGAGTCTTCCTGGACCAAATTTCTTAGTTAGTTTTTCTACCAGGGCCATTAGCATATGGACATATGTAATTTAGCAGGCAATTGAACTGGCTTCCTTCCACTTCCAGGCAGAGAGGGAAAATCATACTTTTAAAACTCAGAATGTGTGTGCGGGGCTCCTTAGGGTTTTAGTTGTGTACATTCTGTTGTCAAATGACTAAGCAGAAGTCAAGCACTATCTTTAAGGCTGTAATTATGTGTAATTAGGTTCTGTATTTTAAAGATGAGGCTCATCTTCCAGATTTCATTAATTTTCATTGCCAGTGTAATATCCCCCCCTGAATGCAACTTAAAATTTAAAGTCAGGCATATGGTTGGTTTTTATTTGCAGGGAGGTGCATTTAGTTGCTGAAAATTTCAGTCTCAGTTTCTGTAAGGACACTTGGATTTCCACTGATGTGCCCACTTGCACAATGCTTTGAAGCCTTTTTCCCAGCTGTGAACTCTTTACAAACTTTCAAACACTCATTGGACAAGCCACATAATCATGTCTCCCCCTGCCCCAGTCATAAGTTTTTTTGTTATTCTTGTTGTTCAGTCACATAGTCAAGTCCGACTCTTCGTGTCTCCATGGACCTCATCACGCCAGGCCCTCCTGTCTTTCGTCATAAGAGTAGGGACTGGTGTTCCCTCTAAGCTGAGTTAGTGTGAGCTAGCTCACAGTTTGTTTAGCTTCTGGCTCACACATTTTTGTCCTAGCTCAGGAAGGATGGCTCCAGAGCAAACTAATTTATGCAGCAGCCAAATTGCTCGCTCACAACTTGAATGCCAGCAGCCCACAAAGTAGAATTTTTGCTCACAAGACTCCACAGCTTAGAGGGAACATTGGTAGGGACTGGTAAAAACTGCAAGATAATTTGTTTTAAAAAGTAGATTCTTTCTCATTTTCAGGGCTGGATTTTGTAAGAATTTTTGCTCCCCAGGCTGACTACATCTGACACGAGAAAATTGTGTTCTTGAAGCCTTGAAATGCCCGTCTGTAATTATAATGTTACTGATGTGTGGCAAGTCCTACCTGGTGCCCCGCTGGCAACATGCAGGTCACAGCCTGCACTATGGCAGTATAACTATGGCTGCCACACCGGCTTTGGCTTGCAGGCACAAAGCTTGCCCTCAGTGGGTGGAATACCTGCATATATGCCACCTATGCCTACTTACCAGAGAGAGGTAAATGATGCACACTGAATGTATACATTGCATTTTATAAGTGTAGAAGAAATAAACAGGTCACCAACACCACCAAGAAAAATGAACATACCAAAACCATTTGCAGAGCAACAACATATGGAAACAAAAGCGAGTGTATTTATTCATCCTGGACAGGTGCAGGAGGGGTTCACAGAAGCGGACACCTAAACAATCCCTCCACTTGTGCTCCTTCCATATACCTTTTCAAGCTTTTTTAGGGAATTTAGTTGGAAACTCATAAGAGTCCAGTTGGATCTTGCCATTGCTCATCTTAAGCCCTGGTGAAAATTGCTTCTATTTCCATGTAGCCATTATTTTCATTTCTTACTGAAATGTTTCCCCACAATTGGCTTATTTTTTCCCCAACGTCTTCCTCCTGGTCTTATCCACACATAAATGACACAATAACAGTTATTTGCAGAAACTGATAATGTGTCTCAAATGGCCAAAGCACACCCTCTGTTTACAATGTGCTGAAAGCTCTGGGCAGGTTCTTGTGAGAGAGCTCAGCAAACATTTTCATGCCAGCCAAGTCATTATCGGCTACTGTCAGTGGGTGAAAGGGAAAGCACCATTTTCTCTCTCTCTCTCTCCTCCTAGGCAAAGGGCCTTGCATGAGAAGCCCAAGGGAAAATGATGGGGTAATTTGCTCAGGAAAGGTGCAGAAGGGTGCTTCACACATTGGCAGAAGACAGCAATGAGATCGGAAGCCTCCCATCACACACAGTTTTTCAGTTTCTGGAAAACAATGTGCTCTCAGTGGCTCTTCTGCTCTATAATTTTTTAATTATTTACATTTATAAGGTGTTATTATGGCATGTGCCATCTCTCATTTTATTTACTTCCTCTTCTGGTGTTCACTGAAAGTTCTGTAATCATTACAAGTGACAGCAGCCCCTGGAGAATTTGGCTGTTTAAACTGGAAGGACGACCAACGTTATTTTTGCATCAGTGGCATCGAAATAGTATGAAATAGCATATGAGTGGCATAAAAATGGTGGAAAAGGAGCAAAGGGATTACCTACAACATCACATGTTATGCAAATCAGAACCGACATCTTTTATAACATAGGAAATAAAACAAATTAAATGGCCATATTGTGAGACTTCTGCTCAAAGTAGTCAAGGATCAGATCTTTGTTGATGAAACACAGTTCTTTATTTCCAATCTCTACATTGGTACAGGTTCTCGGATCATTGTCAGAGATAATGCATATGACAGAAGCAGGTCTATTATACCTTTCAGAACAGTTTGAATTGCCCATAGGTAACCAATCACTAAAGGGGAAAAACGGCGGGCAAAAAGGGTCTCTGGCCGTTCGCTTCCCACAGGAAAGAAAGTGAGGTGTTAAGTTGTAAATTTCCCTTCCCAAACCAGACCCCTTAGATGTAACCATATTCACATAACAATTGCTGGCCTCAAGGCTTTTGCACGTTGATAAGAGATGGGTCCTGTCCTCCCTTGGCGTTCCAGCCGGGATGAATGGAATGCGGAGGCAGGAGTGTGAGAGGCCCATTGTTCCCATACTTTGAAGTTGTCATTCTCCCGGACAAGCAGTTACACAGACCAGGCCTGGTCAGGGTCATAAACATGGGGTCACATAGCTAACGTTTACACTGGCCAAAGTTAGGGTTACATGGTAGGCTTAGGGGCAACTAGAAACAAGAAGCATGTATGCATAATGGGTGCAAACACAAGTTGTCAATACATAAGCAATAGAGCAATAGAAATCATAGCAGAAAGCCCCAGAAAACATTGTCTGAATCAGCAGATTCTGACACATATTAGCTTCTTCCTATTGATTTTCTATTTATTTTATTATCATTATACCTACTGTTTGGATTATTTGTTATATTTGTGTCAGGAGGGGCTGTTGACCCCCCCCCCCCCCGACTTGGAGCCAGGAGCCAGGATACACAGCATCCAGGCAGACGGCCAGGTAGGGCTGAGAGAGCACGAAGCAGGGACCAAACAGATCAGGAGGGACTGCTCAGCCCCAGGCGAGGGAGAGAAGAAGAGACTCCCAGGAACCTTGACCTTCTGATGACAAGATGAGCAGGGAAGATCTCAGCAGGGGTACCCTGGGGGCCTGGGGATCCTACCCTCATGACCAGCAAGAAGGACGCTGGTGTCCAAAAGAGGATGAAGTGGTGGATGTGAGTGCCAGCCCCAAAAGTCATGGCCAGACTGAGAGGAAGAGAGATGCACACTGTGCAGCCAACACAATCGGGGAATTGGCTAGGCCTGTGGATGCTCTCCTCTGAAGGGAGGGAGGGAGGGGCAGGGTAGAGAGATTTAAGGGAGAGAGACAAGAAGGCTGTGGAGGAACAACCTCATTAGGGGTAAGGAGGAAGAGATGGGAGGACCCGGGCGAGGAAACCCCCTCCATCTCTTTCGTCTGAGGCCTTGCTGTCAATCCTCTAACCCTGAATTTAACGTCCTGGAGCTGCTCCAGCCTCCCTCCACCCCTGAGAACCTCACAAACCTGGACAATTTGGTTTACATCACCACTGGGGATGATTCAAGAAATTTAATTGCACACATCGAATTCTGATTTTTTTAAAAAAAATTGTCAGGCCATTTTCTAGTTCACCATATGGAATTAATTTGCCTAAAATAGTTACATTTTTTCAGTATCATGACTCAGCATATCAGCATTCTTCATATATTCTTTATCTTTGAAGCAAAAGTGAAACAAGGATAGTCTGGATGAAACAGCCAGGATACAAAATCTGAAAACCTTCCTTATGGTTAACGGTGGGACTGTTAGCTAAGGGCAAGTATAGTCACTTTGCTGCCTTCAGCTGGGAGGGTTCAGCACTATAGATTATTAAAGCTAGAAGTTGTAGAGTACAGATCCCCCCCCCCCCCCCCCAATTTGCAGTGTGCTTCTTTGGTACTGAAAGAATAGAATTTTAAAAAGCCATATTTCTGCACTAACAATGTTTAATTAGAAAGCTGAGCAACCTCAAGGCCAAGCAAAAGATTTTCTCATGTTATATGAGAGGCCTGCGCAAAATACACAAACGCCTATTGTTCTGCTTACAACTTTACCTTAAGTCAACCTAGCCTGGAGACCGTGGGAATCCTAATATTTAGCAACATGGCCAGAGACAACATTCCTGCTAGTTTGACTCTGATAGGCATGGGCAGGATTGTAACAGAAGGTCTTGCTTACCAAAATGATGCTGTATACATACAAATGACTCCTCTTCTGTAAGCTCCCTCCCCACTGGTATTTAAACTGGAGCCTGCATGAAATCGGGGCTCAGCATATTTTTCTGCAGACTTTTTGCAGGCTGAGACTGACATCGAATAAACAGCTTCTCCTGTCCCTGTTGTCCGGTACCTTCATCCTTGGATAGTGTTTGTTCTGGTTTCTGGTCTAATAGTGCTTCAGTACAAAACCCAAGCATGCTGGATTTAAGTTTGAGAGATGAAATTAGAGACATAACAAGAAGTGGGATGTTGTTGGCCAATTGTCAATTGATAATGTTGTATAGATGCTTTTAAATCAGAAATCTGTGTAGAATAAACAGAAGAAATTTTTACCTCTGAAATATCTTGTGGGATTTTTTTCTTTTATAATTCCAAATCCACTAAAATATTTCTAAAACAAAATTGCCAAGGGACTCACAGTCTAGGATAGCTTGACGGTAAATGAAAGTGAGAGGAATTTTGTGAACCCTTTGGGTTTAACCAAGGCCCAATTTACACCTCCCCTCTGAAGTAGTTTGACTGCTGTCTTTTCCTACGCTCATTTCACGCTGGTTTAAAATTTCACTTCCCGGGTCTGAAGAGTACTAAGGCTGGTTTTACATCTGCCTTTCCTGCTGGAATCATTCTACTTCCAAAAAAACTCGCCTACATCTCTTTCAAGTGTGAATCTGCATTCCTTCTCAACTGTCCACATCTGCTAATTGCCCTCTAGCTCTTAAGCTGGCTTCACACCTCTGTAAACAAATCCTGTTCTTAACAGCACTTCAAAAGAATGACCCCTTTCACTCCAGTTCAATCAGATGTGGGCATTCCCCTACAACAGCTTTGACACCAATGTGTTACCGGTGCAGGGAGCTGTTACAAAAATGCACATGTAAAATCAGCCTAAGCAACAGGATCTGTTTAAAGCAGTAAAATGCTAGCTTGACCACAGGAGGGCAATTAACTAATGTAAACAGTAATTTTTAAACTAGAACAAGTATGGTTTGAAACTAGAAACAGGTATAGATGGGGGTTTTTTTAAAACTAGAATGATTCCAATGGGAAAGTCAGATGTAGATTTGACCCAAGCTGAAGGCATCAGGTTTTGGACTTGTAATGCCAAAAATGAACTCAAGACACAGTCTTTCTACAAATATATTGGCTCAATTCAACATCACCAATTAACTAAAGTATCATTAGCATGATCATCTAAACATGGTTCACTCCACTCACTATGGTCAGTTAGGGTACATAAGACCAGGATCTGAAACCATGGTTTATTAACTGTCATTGCCAGGGGTCCTTTCATAAAAAAAGAGGTGCAGGAGCTCATTAGCATAACTCATTTGCATATGCCACACCCCCTGATGTCACCGGAAGTGTCAGAAGGCCACACACCCCTGACATCACTGGAAGTGTGTTAGAAGGAAGAAAGGGAGGGAGGGAGGGAGGGGGGAAGGAACGAAAGGAACAGGAAGGAAGGTAGGTAGGTGGGGGAGAGAGAGAAGAAAGAAAGAAAGAAAGAAAGAAAGAAAGAAAGAAAGAAAGAAAGGAAGGAAGGAAGAAAGAAAGGAAGGAAGGAAGGAAGAAAGGAAGGAAGGAAGGAAGGAAGGAAGGAAGGAAGGAAGGAAGGAAGGAAGGAAGGAAGGAAGGAAGGAAGAGGAAGGTAGGTGAGTAGGTGGGGGACAGAGAGAGAGAAGAAAAGGAAGGAATGAAGGAGGGAAGGAACAGGAAGGTAGGTAGGTAGGTAGGTGGGGGAGAGAGAGAAGAAAGAAAGAAAGAAGGAAGGAAGAGGAAGGTAGGTGAGTAGGTGGGGGACAGAGAGAGAGAAGAAAAGGAAGGAATGAAGGAGGGAAGGAACAGGAAGGTAGGTAGGTAGGTAGGTGGGGGAGAGAGAGAGAGACATTGCGTGGGGTGAGTGGGAGGGAGGGAGTTTCTTTTCGTGGGGGGGTGGGAAAGGATTTGAGTGGGTTGGGGTGGGAGTTTCTTTGCGTGGGGGGGGGTGGGAAAGGATTTTTTTCCCCGGCCGGCGGCGTGCTGCCGGCGCGGGGACATGGAGTGGGGTGGGTGGGAGGGAGTTTCTTTGTGCGGGGGGTGGGAAAGGATCCTTTCCCCGGCCGGCGGCTTGCCACCGGCGCGGGGACATGGAGTGGGGTGGCTGGGTGGGAGGGAGGGAGTTTCTTTATGCGGGGGGTGGGAAAGGATTTTTTCCCCGGCCACCAGCCTGTCGCCGGCGTGGGGACATGGAGTGGGGTGGGTGGGAGTTTCTATGTGCGGGGGGTGGGAAAGGATCCTTTCCCCAGCCGGCGGCCTGCCGCCGGCGCGCGGACATGGGGAGTGGGGTGGGTGGGTGGGAGTTTCTATGCGCGGGGGGTGGGGGGTGGGAAAGGATTCTTTCCCCGGCCGGCGGCCTGCCGCCGGCGTGGGGACATGGGGAGTGGGGTGGGTGGGTGGGAGTTTCTATGCGCGGGGGGTGGGAAAGGATCCTTTCCCCGGCCGGCGGCCTGCCGCCAGCGCGGGGACATGGGGACATGGGGAGTGGGGTGGGTGGGTGGGTGGGAGTTTCTATGCGCGGGGGGTGGGGGGTGGGAAAGGATCCTTTCCCTGGCCGGCGGCCTGCCGCCGGCGTGGGGACATGGGGAGTGGGGTGGGTGGGAGGGAGTTTCTATGCGCGGGGGGTGGGGGGTGGGAAAGGATCCTTTCCCTGGCCGGCGGCCTGCCGCCGGCGTGGGGACATGGGGAGTGGGGTGGGTGGGAGGGAGTTTCTATGCGCGGGGGGTGGGGGGTGGGAAAGGATCCTTTCCCCGGCCGGCAGCCTGCCGCCGGCACGGGGACATGGGGAGTGGGGTGGGTGGGTGGGAGTTTCTATGCGCGGGGGGTGGGGGTGGGAAAGGATCCTTTTCCCGGCCGGCGGCCTGCCGCCGGCGTGGGGACATGGGGAGTGGGGTGGGAGTTTCTATGCGTGGGCGGTGGGGGGTGGGAAAGGATCCTTTCCCCAGCCGGCGGCCTGCTGCCTGCGCAGGGACATGGAGTGGGGTGGGTGGGAGTTTCTATGCGCAGGGGTGTGGAGTGGGAGAGGGTTTTTTCCCCGGCCGGCGGCCTGCCGCCGGCTCAGGTACATTGAGCGGGGGGGGGGGGTGGGAGGGGGTCCGACCCAGCGGCGGCCCTGCTGGGGGCGGGGCTTTGTAATGTGCCCGCCCCCCAGCATCTTCACTGGCGGAGCAGCGCTCCGCCTCGCTCCGGCCCCAACGGAGCCCTGGTCATTGCTCTTAACTGTGGGTTCCATTGTCTTATGAATGCAGACATCCTGGCTTGTCCTCTGGTTATGTTCCAGTCACAATGGGAGCCAGGATACCAGCTAGTCTCTGCAAGGAAGGTAATAAAACCAGCATCTGTCAAAGAAGGCAAAGATTTGAGCGCTTGCCAGCTGGAACCTGGTTTCAGAAGCTGTCCAGAGTTTAAATAAACCATGATTTTGTGTAATGTCTGAACAAAGCCCATATGAAATCTGTATCACCTTTTCAAAAGGGAGTGTAAAACTTCCTCTTCATCTATGTCATTCAGATGAAGGCAGGGAAGGAAAAAATAATTTGGTTCTCAAGTACTCCATTTTAGACACATGGATCTGTTTCAGAATTGCTCGCACTCATCTTCCCACTCCTACCAAATGAGCCAGCCTACACGTTACGTGTAAAATTGGTGACTGCTGTTGGCCACAGTGAGAAGAAAGATAGTCATTCTTCTGAAATGCTTTTCATCTGAATTTCCCTGGCAACATGGAATTATAGCTGGAAGTCTAATTACAAAAAATGATTATGAAATGAGGAAGACCACATTCTCTGCCACCTTTATAGAACTCTGTTATAAAATTAGGAAGCAAAAATGCATAGTAAACAGAGGCATCACCACAGCATTCATACAAAAACGGGCCTCAGAAGTGCAGGCAAACTATGCCTGTATATATAAATATTTTAGAAGTTAATAGGATTCTTAGGATTTTCTTCTCTTCACACTCAAAGAATGTGACTGAATTATTTCCACCGCTCCACAGCCTGAAAATGATTTGATAAATATCGTAAGAATCCAGTGTATTGTATCTCACGGGAACTCTACATTTGTTGGTTCTGGTGTGTGTGCATGGGGGGGGGGGGGAAGCATAGAGGGAGAAGGGAAGGTGTGTTTTCCAACGGGGCTTCAGAGACACCTATGGCAGTGCAATGGTTTATATCGTGTTTTTGAGCATTTAAAACACTCATGCATTACCTTGTAATACATGCAAGAACTCTCACGGTAGGTCAGCACTATCTCCATGTAACAGATGGGAAACTGAGGCTGAGAGGGAAAGTGTAGATCAGTGGTTCCAAAAGTGGGCAATACAACCCCCTGGGGGGTGCTGGAACGATCCAGGTGGGCGGTAGGAGCCTTGGGTGCAATTGGGGGGCACTGAATAAAAAAAAGGGGGCGATGGAAGCATAAAGAAAGAAGAGTCCAGAACCTATTTAAAGCAGGTTTTTCCTGCCTTCTCCTGGTCTTCCCTGGGATCAGGGAGGGAGGGGGAGGTGAAGAAGGGTCCCCACAGCCAATCATAGCCATGCATTTGCAAACTACAAATGCATGTGCACCCTTGTAAGGCTGTTGTTGCTGCTGGGCTCTTGTGTGGTGGCTGCTGCTGGCCTCTGGCTTCAGGCCTTGAGCTGCTGCTGCTCTGGGCCTGCCTTGGTCTGCCTGGCTGCCTGGATCATGGTGGACTCTACCTGCATCTTTTTGTCCACTTCTTGAAGGTAGATTTCCAGGGGAGGGCTGAGTAATTTTTTTCCTGAAAAGGGGGCAATAGGCCAAATAAGTCTGGGAACCTCTGGTGTAGATTGCATAAAACCCTCTATGGGGCAAAATTGGAATCCAGAACTTCATGATTTGACACTCACATGCTATGGAATACTTGAACACATGGTGCTCCCACTGAGCTCTGGATGTGGAAATGGTCCCTATTAACAATTTATCCCTGTTCTTGCTAGGGCTTTCCTCCTCATTAAATGTGTGCTGTTTCCCTAGATCTCCTTCAGCCATTATGGGAATGGCTTTATCAACATCCTGAGGCTGACCATTGTTGGCCCATCTGGTCCGTGACTAGCAGTGAGCAGAGCTCTCCCATTAGGCCTCATGGCATCACTGGTGGGAGCACAGAGGATCATGAAGATGCCCAGTCATGCCAACTAATGGTACTAGATTGGTGATGCTATGTGATGTCATTCCCCTTCACCTTATCCATGCAAAATATGTGCTATATTACCCCAGCCATGGCCCCTCCTCTTGTCAAAGCAGTTGCTTTGTATGTCAACAACTCAGTGGGGTCTACTTGGATTTGCAGCAGCTCTCCAGGGTCTCAGGTCTCAAGGAAAGGTCTTTCTTGACCCCTGATACTGGGAAGTCTTCAACTTAGAGAATGCCGGGTTTTGAATCTGGGACCTTCTGCATGCAAAATCTGTGACCTGAGCAATGCCCTCCCTCCCCAAGTGCCATGCACATATGTTATCTATTTTGACAATTTGCATGCTGCTTCTCCAGAGATCTGTTTGAGGTGGCTAATAATAAAAAACTAAAAACACATTCAAAATTAATTTCTAAATAACACAGCAGCACTTGCCAAACCAGCAATAAAACTTCCCCAAACTAGCATTCCAAAAACCACCATCATCCAACTTTAAGAGTGCTATATAAAAACATATATGAAAACATCAGAAACAACTGATCTTTCCACCCACCCACCTGTTTTTGCTGCACTCAAAATAGTCTCGAGATCTTTAACCAAGTGGTAAAAAAGGATCTGATAATTTCTTCAGCCAAAGATAGGGGCAACATTCAACTGACTGCTGATCTTCATCAGTCTGTTAGTTCCTCCCCTGCAGACTATTTGCTTGGAGCCTCCTCATGTGATTAACGACCAAACATTTCTTTCAATGGTCCAGGACAGAGCTGAGTAAGATAAAGAAAAATACCTTTTAATTGTGGTATTTCCAGGATAGCAACTGAGAATGAGCCAACATTTCTGACATGGGTATTAGAAGAAGAGAAGAGAGAGATTGGATTTATACCCCGCCCTTCACTTGGCATCTCAGAGTAGTTTACAATCTCCTTTCTCTTCCCCTCCCCACAACAGGCCCCCTGTGAGGTAGGTGGGGCTAAGAGAGCTCTGAGAGAACTGCTCTTTCAAAGACAGCTCTGACAGAACTATGGCTTGCCCAAAGCAGCTGCAAGTGGAGGAGGGGGGAATCAAACCCGGTTCTCCCAGATTAGAGTCTGCACACTACTACACCAAACTGGCCAAACCAGGTTCTTAGAATAAAGCGGGTGCAAGACCACATGCATGGTGGGACCCTGGCCAAGCAAAGCCCGTGAAGCCGGAGATGCCACTGCGGCAGCAGCAGGCTCTGGCCAAGGCCACCAGGCGATCCAGGCTCTTAGAATAAAGTGTGTATGCATGCTGGGATCCCAGGGCACAGTCTGGTGCAGGGGCATCAGACGTAAGGCCCAGGGGCCATAACTGGCCCACCCAGGGTTCTTATCTGGCTTGTGAGCAACTGGTGCAACAGAGGGAACAAGAGGCTGTGGGGGCGGGGTTTGAGTGGGCTAAGCCACTTCAATTGTGGGTTCAGCATGGCGGAACAACATTGTCTGCAGCAGTCAAGCAGAACCCCTTTGCTTCAGCAGCAGCTTTGCTGGTAAGTTGGGAGCTGCTGCTGCCACTTCCATGCCGACTCAAGGTTCCAAAGCAAGATCACATGGCTCTCTGCCTGGCCTACAGCTCTGGGGATGCTGTCTTGGATGGCCACGGGGATTGGTATTTGCACATGTCAGGTTCCCTGTCATCTTCCCGGGCGGGAGTTGGGTGCCCTGTACTCACCACGTCATTGAGCTCTCTATTGCCTCCCCTGCCCGTTTGCTCTCAAGCCTCAGTTTCTGTTTCTCTGAGAAGCGCCTGTAACCTTGAACTGTTTTCCTAACAGCACTGACTCCAGGTGGCTGGTAGTATGGGAATCACCGGGGGAGCTTAGTGGGAGGAGGGGAAAGGCTGCCAAGTCTGAGCTGACTCTGTTCGGCGCCTTTTCGGTGGGAAAGCAACGACTAGTATTTTTGCGCCTTTTTGCAATTATCCTGATTGGTGCCATGTTCTTATCCTGATGTTTGAAGTTGGTATAATTCACCCTCTGCCCAATAACTGTCATCACTAACACTGAAAGTGCTTACTGAGTAGACCATTAAGAAATAAAAGGACTTTATTCAATATCAAGGCCTGGCTTATTGGATCTAACAAGGTTCTCACAGAGTTTTAGTGATCTTTCACTAATGGAAGGAGAGCCCCCCATACCCGACCATGATGGATGATGGGACCCTCGTTCCAGTCTCTACCTCTGAGGTCCCGGTGACCACTTTGCCCTCATTGGTGCCAACGACCATAGAGCTGGATTTATTACCCCCCTTCCCTACAAGGGGGATCACCTTCGAGCGGTCAGTGAAACCGAAGTATTCCTGGTCGGCATTCAGAACCACTACAGAGGAGTCTTGGACCCATGACAGGCAAGGCTCTGGGGTACAGTTCAAGGACGAATGCCGTGGCGACTGGAGGCTGAGCAGTCAGCCTGGTCCAATGACCCCATCCAGACTTCCAGCTGCCGTTCCTGAAGAATTGTGGCAGCAGATGGATCGGAGGTTCGAAGAAATGCAAGATCATTTTCCTTTGGAGCTGAGAGAGGCTCTGGCCAAGATACAGGGGTTCCAAAGGAGGGCTCCTGTGCAAGGCGCGGATGGTGGGGCCAGGGCCGGGGCAGCAGGAGCTGTCGGCGGGGCGCCTGTACCTCCCATTCAACTCATACCCGCAGGTGCTAGTAACCAGCCTCTCCCACCTGTTGGGGCACCCCTACCACAGGTGGCTCCTGAACTATTGGTTCCCCAGGCTGGAGAGAGGATTTTTCGCCAACTGCCAGCAGATCCTCTGGTGGCAACATTCGACGGGAACCCTGACTGGCTGCGGTTTTTCCTCATTGAGATCGAAAGGTTCCTGGACTCATGGGGTCATCTTTACTCCATGGAGCGTGAGAGGGTCGGCTACATCGGCTCCAAGTTACGGGACACTGCGAGTGACTGGTATGTAAGCCTACACAACCCCCCGGGCCCTGAACTCAGGTCACTGAACAAGTTTATGTGGGTGCTGAGGCAGCATTATGAAGATCCCTTGGGGGAGAAGAAGGCCCGGAACCAGCTGTGCAAGTTGGTGCAGGGTTGTAACTCTGTGAGGGAATATACTGCCCAGTTCTGGAGAGCAGCTGCAAAAGTGCATGGGTGGTCTGAAAATCTATTCGTTGAGAAATTCAGGGAGGGCCTCAATCCAGAGATTTACGAGACTGTGTTACGAAATGACCAGCCCGGTTCCCTAGCAGCTTGGATGCGGGCGGTGGCTGATGTGGAGGAGCGTTTTACGTTGATTAAGCTGGGGCCCCATCCCTCCCATTCTGCACCTAAAGCCCCAAGTCTAAACTGAAGTTGGCGGTGCAAGAGCTGCGTGATGCGCGGATGAAACAGGGGCTCTGCATGAGATGTGGGGAAGCCAGGCACTATGCCTCCAACTGCCCTGCGGCCGCCCCAAAGACCCGAAGACCCACCGCAACAGCACCTGCAGGGACCCCAAAACCTCCGAAAGGCACCTATAAACCCCGGGCATTACAGCTGGAAGGGGCAACGACTGAGACCCATGCCTTGGAGACTGTGGCTGAACAGCCGTCGGGAAACTTCCAGGACCTGCAGTAGGAAGTGCACAGTTGCAGGTCCCCTCACTGGCCGCGCCGCCAGTGGTGAGCACCCCTGGACCTCTACTTTATATGATTGTGACTGTAATAGCCCCTGGAAGTGGCACTCATGTCTGTGTGCATGCACTAATAGGCTCTGGGTGCGCACGAGACTTAATAAGACCACTATTAGTGGAAGGGTTGAGGGCCAAAGTAGTCCCATTAGGGGAACCACTGCATTTCACACAAATGGACGACTCAGAAATGAAGGAGCCATGTATGGCCGAGACTGAACCTTTGATAGTGGGGTCGGGGGATCACTGGGAGGAGTGAGCTTTTGTGATTACCCCACACACTCAGTTCCCCATGGTGCTAGGTAGCCCCTGGCTAGGATCACATGACCCATATATTAAGTGGAGTGAAGGGGAAATCTCCTGGGTCGACCCTAAATGTGTGCAACACAGATGGGTAGACCAATGGGGTTCTGGGCCCCCGGTAGCTCCTCAAGCGTGTCTGGTCCAGGAGGAAATGGAGAAAATACCCTCTGTGTACAGGTATCTGGCTGAGGTGTTTAGTGAGACTGAGGCTGATGAACTGCCCCTCCATAGAGCTACTGACTGTGCTATTGAACTGTTGCCGGGGGGGAAACTCCCTAAAGGAAAACTTTATTCTATGGGGCCAGCTGAGAGGAGTGAGCACCGCAACTTTTTGGATAAAAACTTGGCTAGAGGTTTCATCTGCCCTGCTACCTCTCCTTTTGCTGCTCCCGTTCTTTTCTGGAAAAAGAAGGACGGGGGTCTAAGACTGTGTACTGACTAGGGGTCTGAATGCTGTGTCTACTTCCAACGCCTACCCCCTCCCATTGATCAAAGACTTGTTGGCTGAGGCAGCGAAGGGGAAGATTTTTACCAAATTGGATTTACGCGATGCCTCTTTCCGAGTCCGCATTAAGGAGGGGGATGAATACAAAATGGCTTTTAATACCCCCTTGGAACAGTTTGAATATCTAGTCATGCCCTTTGGCTTGGCTGAAGCTCCAGGAGTATTTATGAGTCTAATTAGTGAAGTGTTGCACAATCACTTGTTCAAAGGGGACCTTTGTTATCTTGATGATATCATTCTTTATTTCCAAGACTTAGCCTCTCATGTTAAGTTGGTGAGGGAAGTCCTGTCCACCTTAAAAGCACACAAGCTGTTTGCTAAGCTCTCCAAGTGCAAGTTCCACAAACAAGAAATTGACTTTCTAGGCTACCGTATTTCACCTAGGGGTTTGGAAATGGACCCGGTGAAAATAGAGGCGGTGATTTCCTGGGAGGCTCCTCACACACGCAAACAATTACAATTGTTTATCGGATTTTGCAACTTCTATCACACCTTCATCAAAGAATTTGCCAAAGTTACCCTGCCCCTCACTGACTTGCTAAAAACAAAGGGGCGAGGACCTGTGGCGAGCAAGCTGAGCGCATGCTTGTCTTGGTCTAGCGAGTGCCAGAGATCGTTTGAGACCTTAAAATCCCTGTTCACCTCAGAACCCATCCTAGTCCACCCCGATGAGACCAAAGAGTTCACCATCCATGTAGAAGCACCTGATGTTGCCATGGGGGAAGCGATTCTGCAGAGGGGGAGGGATGGACGGCTGCACCCTCTTGCCTACATCTCTAAGAAATTCACAGAGACTGAAAGGAACTGGTCTGTGTGGGATAAGGAGGCGGCAGCCATCTGCTTGGCTCTTTCTACTTGGAGGCACTGGTTAGAGGGAGCCCAAAAACCGTTTGAGGTTTGGACTGATCATAAGAACCTAGAGGCGTTGCGCACGAGACAGTCTTTGAATGTTAAACAGTTGCGTTGGGCTGATTTTTTTTCAAAGTTTAATTTCACTTTCCACCATTTCCCAGGGTCAGCTAATTCTCTAGCGGATGCCCTCTCTCGTCTTCCTCAGCACGAGCCTCAGAGGGAGGAAGTGTTTGACTCTATGTTCTCACCTTCTCAGCTGGGAGGGGCAGTGGTTACTCGAAGTCAGGCGCAGCGCGAGGTGCCAGCTCCTTTCAGTGAATGGATTGTAAAATGTGCTAGTGAATACTCTCAGCAGGATAGAGACAATTTTGAGGCTGAGAAGGGGGCATGAAAAGATCCTGATAGTTGCTGGTACAAAGGTGATAAACTCATGGTGCCTAAATCTCTGAGATTGTCCATTTTACATGCTTGCCATGAGTCCAAACTGTCTGGTCTTTTTGGATACTTAAAGGCTTTGCACTTACTCCAAAGACAGTTTTGGTGGCCCCGTATGCTCAGTGATGTATCAGACTATGTTTCTTCTTGCCAAACATGTTTAATGTGCAAGAAACGGGGGAGGGGTAAACCCCCAGGATTACTGCAGCCTTTTCCTACTCCCTCCCAACCCTGGGAGGTGATCTCTATGGACTTCATCACCAATTTACCCCCATGCAAGGGGAAAACTGTGATTTGGGTGGTGGAGGATTTATTTTCTAAGCAAGCTCACTTTGTGCCTTTCAAACGGCTTCCCACGGCCAAAGGATTAGGCAAGGTGTTTTTCTCCCAGGTCATAAAGCTCCATTGTTTTCCGAGTAAGATAATTTCTGACAGGGGCTCGCAATATGTTGCCAACTTCTGGCAGGAGCTCTTGGACATCATGGGGATTGAACCCGCATTAAGTTCTGCTTATCACCCAGAGCCCGATGGCCAAACGGAATGCACAAATCAAGTTCTAGAACAATTTTTACGTTGCTACACCAACTTTCATCAAGACAATTGGGTGGAGTTGCTCCCTTTTGCAGAATACAGTTACAATAACGCCATTCACTCATCTACTGGTGTCTCCCCATTTTGGCGGTGGGGGGATTTGAGGGGGTTCCTCTCCCAATGCTGCGTCCAGCGACCTCTACTTCTAACTCACTCAGCTCGTGGTGGAACTCTCTCCACGATTTGTGGCCTCTTATAGCTAAGACACTTGACCATGCCAAGTTGGATTATAAGAAATATGCGGATCGGGGAGGGCTCCGGGATGGGAGTTGGAGCCTGGGGACTCAGTGTATGTGTCTACCAAAAATATTCATGGACTGCAACCTAGTCGAAAGCTGGGTTGGAAATATGTCAGTCCTTTCAAGGTCCTGAGGAAAATTTCCTCTGTTTCTTTTGAACTTGAGTTGCCTAAATCTCTGAAAGCTGTGCTTCCTGTGTTTAATTACAGCCTGCTGAAGAAAGAACACCTGGAGACTGACTCCTCCCACTCCTTCTCCTCTGATGAAGAGGGGGGAACCTCATTTCGAGATTTCTTGCATTTTGGATTCCAAGCTTAAACGGGGTCGCCTTTACTATCTTGTTCAGTGGGTGAATTTTGGTCCTGAATGTAATGAATGGGTTTCTGTTGATCATGTTCATGCTCCTAAACTTCTGCAAGAGTTCCATACAGCTTATCTGGTGAAACCTGGGGGGCCATCTTAAAGGGGGCAGTATGTCAGGTTCCCTGTCATCTTCCTGGGCGGGAGTTGGGTGCCCTGTACTTTCCTCGTCATTGAGCTCTCTATCTCCTCCCAGGGTCTGGAAGGAGTAGGCAGAGGCTGCAATAGTGTGAGAAACCTGCTAGATCCAATAAGCCAAGCCCGTTTGCTCTCAAGCCTCTGTTTCTGTTTCTCTGAGAAGCGCCTGTAACCTTGAAGTGTTTTCCTAATGGTACTGACTCCAGGTGACTGGTAGTATGGGAATCACTGGGGGAGCTTAGTGTGAGGAGGGGAAAGGCTGCCAGGTCTGAGCTGACTCTGTTCGGCGTCTTTTCGGTGGGAAAGCAGCGGCTAGTATTTTTTGCGCCTTTTTGCAATTATCCTGATTGGTGCCATGTTCTTATCCTGATGTTTGAAGTTGGTATAATTCACCCTCTGCCCCATAATTGTCATCACTAACACTGAAAGTGCTTACTGAGTAGACCATTAAGAAATAAAAGGACTTTATTCAATATCAAGGTCTGGCTTATTGGATCTAACAAGGTTCTCACAGGGGGATGCAGACAACCCTCTGCTGGGGCCTGGTTGGTGGTGGTCTTCAGCTGTAGGCGGCTGCTGCCTCATGGGGGAGTAGTGCTGGCAATCAACAGCTACACCGGTCACTGGGTGGCCTGGGGCCTCTGCCTCTCACATGGCCTTTGTGCATGTGGTGCCCACTCCCCCATCAGATGATCTGGCAGCCCTTGGCCTGGAGCAGCTGCCACTGCATGGGGGTGATGATCTCTGCCTTGAACCTCCAGCATCGCCTCACCATGAATTGCCTGGTGGCCTTGGCCAGAGGCAGCTGCTGCTGCGCTGGCATCTCCGGCTTCTTGGGCTTTGCTTGGCCAGGGTCCTGCCATACGTGTGGCTTTACACCTGGTCCATCCCCCCCCCACTTCCACAGATGGGGGTAGTTCAATTTGTCTTCCCTGTACCCTTCCATGGTGGCTTGGGGGTAGGGAGGAGTTTGCAAAACCCAGCCACAGCATGGCCAGAGGGAGTAGGCTGGGGAAGGGGTTTGCCCCCCCTCCAGGCAGCACAGGGGCATCTGCCATGCACTGCACTGCTGGCTTTCCAGTCCACACATGCAGGTTTTCCTCTGCAACTCCCCCAGTCCATGGAGCTTTGCAGTGAGGACACATCAACTTGGAGTTTACCAGCTGCTGTCCTTTATACAGTTTTTATCTCTGGTACCTGGCAATCTTCTTTGTGGTCTCTGTGCATCACACCCATGGGGGATCCAGTGTGCCTGTGCTGATCCAATCAGTGATGTATCAAAGCTCAATGGGATTTTTGCGCCCTTGTCCCCCGACATGCACAGGAACCCCACCATGCATGCCCAAAAAACACAGCCATCTCACCAGTTCTCTTCTAACCACCATGCTGTTAACATCTCATCTCTGTTGGTCGGTGAGAATTACCTCAGTGTGTTTTTTCTCTTCTCTGGGATTTTTTTCTCCTCTTTTTTCCAACTTTTCTGATACTCTTTTTCTTCAACTTCTTCTGTATAATCTCTTCTCTGGGATTTTTTTCTCCTCTTTTTTCCAGCTTTTCTGATACTCTTTTTCTTCAACTTCTTCTGTATAATTTTTTTTAAAAAATTCTTTACCTCAGCCGCTTCGGCTACCTCTCCCTCCCCAGACTTTTGAAGGCTCCTGGGGTGGTTTATAGCTAAGTGCTGGGGATTTTTAAACAGGTACTTGAACTGTGGAAGTAAGCTTGCACCTCCAGACAGTCACTCTTTGTGTGTCCTCTGTTTGGGAGAAGCACACCGCCTGGATTCCTGTCCTCACTGCACAAAATGTTCGAACCGAACTCACAAGAATCGAGCGGCCCTACTATGTGCCTCCGTCTTGGAATCTGCTCTTACCCCGGCTACTGTGTCTTCTGCTATTCTCCCTAACAAGATGTCTTCAGAAGCATCCTGCCCACCTCCGATTTCTCTGAAGCCTTCAGCGTCTTTGGTACCAGTTCCCTCTGCATCGACCTCCAACGCTGGACCATCAATGGCAAAGCACCCGATCCGATCTCAACAGTTGAGTCAGCATCATCGACTTCTGCGAAGAAGAAAAAGAAGGACAAGACTGATAAAGGACTCAAGAGCTCCACTAAGGGCAGTCATAAGTCCCTTAAAGCAAGCACTAAGACCACTACATCGGGTCCTGCACACAGCTCTGCAGCGTCTGTGCAGCCCATTCTAGTGGATGCTCTGACATCAGAACTGCCAAGGGTTACCCCCTTGCACCCTATTCAACACTTGACTCTCTGATCAGGCAGTTGAAGCCTCCAGTGCTGGAACCTTTTTCTGGGACTTGTCTATCCTCTGCCTCAGCCTCAGAGGTTGGTGAGGTTGTTCTGCAGTGTTCTCCTTGATTGGCCAGGTTGTGTTCCAGATCATCCTCCTTGGAGAGTGGTCAATCCTGACTGCCCATTGATACCGATCCTTGGCATCAATACACAGATGCTGCTGACCATCATGTTCCTTCATCACAATGTATGCATCACTCTCCTGTGAGGCACAGTAACTCTCTGTCCAGGTCTTCGACACAGCATTTTCACCTGCCTGCAGCACCACTGGCTCCGTAGGATTCATAGATCAGTTTCAGTACCTTCATGGTGCTTTTCCCTTGCCTTCAGCTTTGCCCTGGCAGACATCAGTGAGACCTTCTTAGTGGGATCGCCGTTCTTCTCTAAGTCATTCCTGCTTGCTTCATGCACATCAACTGATACCTTTTGCATTGGTATTGAGGGCCCCAGTGCCAATTTCCCCTCATCAGCTTTCTTCCCGACATCAGTCTCCTAATCTTCCAGGACCAATCTCGTTGACACTGACGCTTCCACCTAAACGGCCCTCAGAGCCTGTGCCTGATGCTATTTCTCAGATTCTGATTTCTGCTTCTGTTTCCTCGGATTATCCTGGTGATGACTCTGATGCAGGGGGCTCTAATACTCACAGCTCCCCTGGGGAACCTTCGCCAAAACCTATGGTGGCTGATGATCTCCCCATTTCTTCTTCAGAGGATTTAACTTCTTATGGTGACTTAATAAAATGAATGGCTCATTCCTTGGGACTGGCTGTTGTTCAGCCTCAACCTTTGGTTGGGAAGATGCTGGCAGATGCTGCTTTTGATGTGATTCAATTGGACACTCCTACAGCAATTGCTCTTCCCATGTCAGCCGTGCTCCTTCAAGCTACTAAAGTACCCTGGGATAAACACTTTTCTGCTCTAGTATCTTCTCGCGGATTAGATCAGATGTATAATATACAGGAGGCAGGTGCTGAATTTCTTTCCACTCGTCCTATGCCTAACTCCATAGTGGTAACATCTTCCTCCAAGAGTAAGCGGACCCAGCAGACAAGAAAAGCAAAAAGTTGCATTCTTTTGGGAGATGCTTCAACTCAGCAGGTGCCTTGGGTGTCAAAACTACCAACTATCCAGCCTGTATGAGTAGATACCAGTACGCTCTTTGGGAACAGCTGAGTGACATCTTTGCTTCTCTTCCAGAAGAGAAATGTCAAGTGTCTTGAAAAGTTCAAAAGGAAGGTCTGGTCTTGGCCAAATAGTTGATCAATTCTTTCAAACATGCCCTTGACATCTTTTTGAAGACCTCTGCAATTGCCCTATGCCTGCATTCTTGGCTGAGAACAACCATTCTGCATCCTGACACTAGGGCATATATAGAAGATCTTCCTTTTGATGGACAAGGGCTCCTCCATTCAATTACCAATACAGTGTTACAGGATATGGATAAAAGCATTTAAGATTCCTGTACATTGGGGGTATCTTCTTCTTCGTAGTCTTATAAGCCTAGGCCTTGGTCCCGTTCTTGGCCAAAATGTCCATATTCCAGGCAATCTCCTGATCGCTCTTGGTGTCCTCACACCTCTCTGGCAACACAATGGCTACCTTACCCATCCAAGAATAAGTATGGAATGGGGCAATCATCTAGTCATTTTAAGCCCCTCAAGGTCCAAAAGCAACGTCTTTGACTTTCCATCACCCCGTTTGTCATTGTTTCTCTCCCCTTTGTTGGCAACCCACCTTTCTCTATACCTCCCAGCCTGGAGGTGGATAATAATTGACAGCTGGGTCATATCTATCATTTCCCAAGGATACTCAATAGAATGTGTTCAAGAGCTCTCCTCTGCTAGTCCTTGTCATCACCCTGCCATCTCCTGCACTCCTTCAGGAAGTCAGTGTGCTTCTAGACAAAGATGCTATTGAAGAAGTGCCTCTTCCATCTCAGAATCGTGGGTTCTATTCCCACTATTTCACAGTTCCCAAAAGGATGGCAGCATTAGACCAATAATGGATCTGAGAGCTCTGAACACTGTCATTGTTTACCACAAGTTTCGGATGGTTTCCCTTCAAACCATCTTTCCTCTCCTGATGAGACATGTCTGGATGGCTATGTTAGACATAGGGATCTATGTTAGACATTGGGATACCTACTTCCATCTAGACATTCGGCCTTGCCACCACCAATCCCTGCACTTTGTTACTGGGGAGGATCACTACCAATACAAGGTCCTCCCTTTTGGCCTGTCTACAGCCCCTAGGGTTTTTATGAAGACTATGGTGGTAGTGGTTGCTTACCTTCATCTACAAGGGGTCACTGTTTTTCCCTACATAGACAATTGGCTCCTGGTAGCAAGCTCATGGGATCTTCTCCTGCAAAACAAACGAACTACGCTCACATTGTTTCAGGCTCTGGGCATTTACGTGAATCTCAGTCTCACCTCATCCTGTCCCATAGAGTTCAATTCATCAGGGCTGTTCTGGACTCTGTTACCTGCAAGGCCTACTTACCAAAAGACAGGGCGGATGTTATGCCCTTGTTATGCAGATAAAGTATCTACACTGCTGGGGCTCATGGCTGTGACAACCTCAGTCCTGGTTTTGCCAAACTGCGAATGAGACCCTTGCAAATGTGGTTCCTCAAGTCTTTCAATCCAATGACAGAAATCCAGGCAACTCTGCTCTGCCCCACCCCCACCCCCCGGGTTGTGCGGGACTTTCTCACTTGGTGGGGGATACCATCAAACCTTTTGGAAGGAGCCCCCTTTCATCTGCCTGCCCCTTCAACTGACTCTGACTATGGAAATGTCCCCTCTTCTGCTTCCTTGAGGGTTTGGACCCACTATCCCTAGGTGACAGTCTGCTGTACCCCTGGAACCACAACTTTCTGTTTCCATCTCTTCCTCCAATGACCAAGGCAGTTCACAAGATTGTGAGGGATGAGGTGGACTGCATTTTAATAATGGTGGCCAAGACAAGTGGTGGCCAAGACAAGTGTAGTTTCCCTTCTTTCTGCACCTTGCCAATGGACATTTCTGCCACTTTCCACCGGCCCCAGACCTCCTGGTGGTGTCTGGGGGTCTTTTCCATTATCACATTAAAGTTAACCGCTTGGAGAATAACTTGCCCACTTTCTCAGACCATGTCTCTGAGGTGTTATTGAATTGTCATAAATCCTCTACTCAGAAGTCGTTCTCGCATAAGTGGTCAAAGTTCCTTTCATTCCTGGGGCCGTCACATGACTCCCCAAATTCTATGGGCCTTAGTCATATTTTTGATTTTCTCTTGTTAGCTGACTCTGGACTCGCTCACTGCCTCTTCGGTGCATATTCAGCAGCTATTTCGGCCCACCATTGTGGACTGTTTCTCAGTGTTTTCTCACTGATTACAAAATATTTCTTGAAAGGTCTTCTCCATATTTATCTTCCCATTAAAGTTCCTGTTCAACTTTGGGATCTTCTCTTAGTGCTACATCATCTCACCAGGATGCCCTTTGAGCCGCTGGCTACTTGTGACCTCAAGTTTCTATCCTGCAAGACAGCCTTCCTAATTGCAGTCATGTCCGCCAAAAGGGTGGGTGAACTACTCACCCTTATCTCTGTTTTTTGCCAAATGGTGTACAACTGGCTCCGGATATCTACTTTCTTCCTAAGGTTGTATTATTCCACATATATTCTTATGTCTTCCTGTTGGATTTTCCCTCTGCTCCTGCTAAAGCAGAGGAACATCTTCTCCACTTTTTGGATGTGAAACAAGCATTGCTTTTTTACCTGAAGCAGACTCAGGATGCTCGCAAAGAACCAACACCTTTTTCTGTCATATGCTAGCCACAGGGTGGGCACTAAGATTACTACCCAAAGGCTTTCTAAGTGGATTGTTGGCACAATCTATTTGTGTCACTTGTTGGCTAAACACTCTCTCCTGGGACCTCATTCCACAAGAGCATTGGCAACTTCTATGGCCCTTCTGAAACGTTTTTTTGTTTCTGAACATTTGCAAAGCTGCAACTTGGTCGACTCCTAACACCTTAATGTTCAAGCACAACAGCGGACGGCGATGAGTTGCCTGATTTTGTCTTCTGCATGCCACTAGCTGGCTGCCAGCACCCTCCTCCAGGTGAGCTACTGCTTGCTATTCTCCCATGCATGTGATGCACAGAGACCACAAAGAAGATTAACAGTTTGCTTACCTGTAACTAGTGATCTTCAAGTGGTCATCTATGCATTCACACTGCCTGCCCTTCCTTCCCCATTGCTTTCAGCTCTGGTTTGTCCTTTTCAGTTGCACAGCAGTCAGAAGGAACTGGTGGGATGTCTGCGCCCTGCCACTTTGGGCAGGGGTGGTGGGGTTCCTGTGCATGCTGGGGGACAAGGGCATGAAAATCTCATTGAGCTTTGGTACATCACCGATCGGATCAGCACAGGTGCACTGGATCCCCCATGAATGTGAATGCACAGATGACCACTCTAAGGTCACCAGTTACAGGTAAGCAACCTGTTTTTACATTTTATGGCACACATGGCCTGGCCTGACAGTGACATTTATGTCAGATTCAGCCCTCATAACAAATGAATCTGACACCTAGTGCATCTAATTTCAGGAATCAGGAAGGGATTTTTCATCCATGCTCCCCCCCCCCCCAATTTCCATTGTTTCAGTTTCGTAATTTTGGTTCCATTTTCTGTTGTAACAAATGTTTTCTGCATGAATGTAATAGAGCAAAAAGAGAAGAGAACTCTCAACCAGCTGGTCATTGTACAATCTCTGTGCAATTATGGAATTGTTGATTGTGAGTGGGTTTTGAACTAAGGGTACTGCTGAATTCTAGAAAGAACTGAAGTCCAGCAGCAGGTCTGCTCAGGTGGATATGGGAACTAACTCCTGCTAGAATCCCCTGTAGGTCTGAAAAGCGCCAACCACATTATCTTCATATTCCTGTCCATACTTAACCTCTCTAGTGAGAGGTGGTGTGGTATAGTTAAACTAGAATCTGGGATACTCAGGGGCTACGGCTCTGTGGTAGAGCCTCTGCTTTGAATGCAGGAGATCCCAGGTCCTATCCCTGGTGCCTGTAGTTAAAGGGACCAGGCAGTAGGTGATGTGAATGACCTCTTCCTGAGAGCCATTACCACTTGGAGAGTCATTGACACTCTGAATAGACAATATTGACCTGGATGGACCAATGGACTGATTCAGTATAAGGCAGCTTCTTCATGTGTTCAAATGAGGCTCGCTTGGTGGCCTTGGGTCAGAGACTGTCTGTCAGCCTAAGATACATGTTGAAATAATTAAATTGGAAGAGGCAGCCCCTTGTGTCACCCCATGCTCCTTGGAGAATGGGTGAGATAAAAATCAAATAAATAAGAAATTTCTGTAAGCTCACACCTCTAGTAGTTTGACATTATTTCCCCCAACAGAGTCTCTCACTTACTCTGTATTATTAAGCCAGCAGCAATGTGTGGCTAATAATCAAAGAAAATATCGGTTTGACATTCTGCTGTGACAATGGCTGACTGGCCACAGCTCAGTCTCCATGGAAAGCAGAATCTCTTCCCTGACAATTCCATTATTTTCCTTTGTGTCCAAGCTTTTATAGTCCCTGCCTGAAGGAACAGCAACATTTTGTAGGGTCATGCATCTTTCTGTCCCATGGGACAGAAACTTAAATCATTTGTGCTTGCACAAATAGCTGTGATGGCACAAGCTATTATTTCCAAAAATAATTAAGAATAAGAAATTCAAGCAAAGGGACCAAGTGGCAGAAAGACTCGGATAGGAGAGTCAAAGGAATGCAAGATCCTTTGGCACATCTGCTTCTTAAAGCCTCCTCATCCCAATTTCTCCCCAAATCTTGCCATTCCAAATGACTAGGTCTGGCTTTTGAATTAAACGTGATGCTGCTGGAATCCACCATTGTGCCATTTCTTATCTCCACAGAACACTATGTGCATGCAATTTGCCACAGCTTTTAATTCCATCAGTTCTTTTACACTACCCCTTTCTAAATTATCAATGCTCACACCTTCACTGATAAAACACTACAGAAACAACAATCTTGATGTGATCTTACCTATGGTAGCATCAAGACTTTTAAAAGGTGCTTTATCGGTAGAAAGGAATACACGTGTGCATATGAGTGAAACATCATGTATAAACAGTCTTCATGCATACATATGATCACTTCAGGTTTGCTTTTTTTGCAGTGTTTTATCAGTGAGCTCATGGATATTAGTAACATAGGGGGAAATGCTCAAAATGAGTCCAAGACTGGAAGTTGTAGCAAATAGTGAATATTTCAATTCTGGAATTAATTTTAGAAATCCTTCCAGTTTAAATGGAGAAACTGCCGAGCAGAAGGAAATTCTGAAATAGTATGGGAGCAGATTGTGGGAAATCTGCTCTTCCTTAGGTACACCTGCCACTCTCAACCATAGTGAAGCTCAGGGATCTGGTGGCAAAAGGAATCAAGAGAGGATGCTAACAGAATAAACCAAAACGATTCCAAAGTTGTGGGAGAGTGGAGCTAAGAGTACCAGAAAAGGGATATGGGGGGCAGGACATATTGCAATGTCTTTTGCAATGGGAAAGATTTCCATCATGTTCAATTAACAAGACATATATGAGAATATTATTCTGCAAGGAAACTTGAATGTTCCATTTCTATTTCTACACTAATTCAGATACCTGACTTCTTATAGGGATGAGATTCAAATTTCTAATACCTGTTATTTCAATTAAACTATCCCCATTTGGTTTTCCCTTTCTCTTGTGCAAATCAAAGCTACCATTCTTCATTTGGGTGTGATTTTTTGTGTGCCTCAAATGTTTCCTGTAAAATGCACATATTTTCAACATTATTTATACATCAGTTAATTTATGTTATACATTACTATTATGAATGAAAGACATCCATGAAGATACCATATGTATTCAATATTAAACCTAGCTACAGTACAAAAGAATCTTAAAAACCAACAATAAGAAGGACAAATATGTATGTCAGATTTCTTTCTCTTTTTCATATTTGCCTGTTTTCCTTACAGTTTTTTTTTCATTTTTGATTACCAATGTATGCCATTTTTATACCATTTATATGCCACTGATGCAAAAATAAACATCCATTTCCCTAGTTTCTATTAAATATTTTTGAACCTGGTTGGGGTAAAGGATAATCTGCATTTCCAACCCTAAAAGGAGAATGAGGTAAACTGTTTTGGGTCCCCATTGTAGAGAAAGGCAGGAAAAATGCAATCAGTCAATCAGTCCTGCGTCTGGAGAAATAATAAAAGAAATCTGAAGTCTGGTGTCAAATGAAAGTTGTCATGAAATTTGGATTGCATTTCATAATGCAAAGTAAGCACTGAAACTGTTGATAAAAAAGCTCACTTAAAATAATTAAATAGGGAATACTTGTTTAGCCTTATTAAAGAAGCTGTATTGGATAGAATTTTCCCTCCTTTCTCTGTAGCCTGTAGATTGTCTAATATCCTCTCCCCCTAAAAAAAGTTTCAGAGTCTCAAACTATCCAGCCAAGTTTGAGCAGCATGAAGACAATCACTGGCTCTAAATAGTGAATGCTGTTCTCCTTCATATTTTACAGCAAAGGCAAGAGAAAAATCAATGCAAGCAACAGGCCATGTCCAGGCTGACAAATTATATTCACTACAGATACTCTGGAGGTTCTTTTAACTGGCCTGTCTGCAGAGATTAAGGACTAGTTTTCAAAAGGATAAAATGAACCTGCATCCTAGTCTATAATTTGATAAATTGCCCCTGCACTGTACCAGTGATGCTCAAGAGCAGCCATGAGTGAGTTCCTCAGACATGTTCTAGCAGAAACTGATAGTGAGAGATTCAAATCAGACTGTAAAATTCAGCACCCCAAAATCCTTTCCCACCTCTCTGGCCTTTTACCCTCATGAACTTCTTGGTCCATGTTCCCAGGTTTCCCCTGGGCTGCCTGTGTGATGTGGCTGTATGTAGGTTCCCTTCTGGCCCCTCTAAATACGCTTTGAAAGCAGGTCCAATAAACAAATTGGAGCACAATATTTTATTTTATTTATCCTTATTTATTTTGGATTTGTATCTCACCTAGCCAGCAAAGCTGGCTCAAGGCGGCTGACAGCATTAAAACATCGTACATAAGTTAAAATCCATCGTTAGAGAGGCAGTGCTTAACAATCAATCCAACGCAGCAGCCTAATAGTTACAGGCCAGGAAACTTCCACCAGCTGATTTTATTGGGCCAGAAATTCAACCAGCCCCTATTCCAGGGAACAGCTCTCCACTCTCCCACAACTTTGGAATCGTTTTGGTTTATTCTGTTAGCATCCTCTCTTGATTCCTTTTGCCACCAGATCCCTGAGCTTCACTATGGTTGAGAGTGGCAGGTGTACCTAAGGAAGAGCAGATTTCCCACAATCTGCTCCCATACTATTTCAGAATTTCCTTCTGCTCGGCAGTTTCTCCATTTAAACTGGAAGGATTTCTAAAATTAATTCCAGAATTGAAATATTCACTATTTGCTACAACTTCCAGTCTTGGACTCATTTTGAGCATTTCCCCCTATGTTACTAATATCCATGAGCTCACTGATAAAACACTGCAAAAAAAGCAAACCTGAAGTGATCATATGTATGCATGAAGACTGTTTATACATGATGTTTCACTCATATGCACACGTGTATTCCTTTCTACCGATAAAGCACCTTTTAAAAGTCTTGATGCTACCATAGGTAAGATCACATCAAGATTGTTGTTTCTGTAGTGTTTTATCAGTGAAGGTGTGAGCATTGATAATTTAGAAAGGGGTAGTGTAAAAGAACTGATGGAATTAAAAGCTGTGGCAAATTGCATGCACATAGTGTTCTGTGGAGATAAGAAATGGCACAATGGTGGATTCCAGCAGCATCACGTTTAATTCAAAAGCCAGACCTAGTCATTTGGAATGGCAAGATTTGGGGAGAAATTGGGATGAGGAGGCTTTAAGAAGCATTGACAGAGGGTGTCGGGGCGATCTTGTCAATGGCTGCCGAGAGACAGCCTTGCCAGTCCTCAACCAGCTCATCTAATGAGCCACCAGGGGGCACGGGATCCCACAGAGCCATCAGGAACTGCTGAGGGCGAGCCAAAATGTGCTCGCCGCCCACGCAGGATCTGAGTGGCACCACCAGACGGGCCTTCAGGGCATGATGTACAATACAGTACAAATCACTAAAAAACTACACATCAGCAAATTGCTTGTTTATCAATGTTTATCAATGTTCTTATAGACTGATCTTTTATTGTAGGCCACTTTGAGCAGAACTCTGAAAAGAGGTGGGATAAATATTCTGAATAAAATCACTATCAGCACAACCCTAAGCAGAGCAAATTCCATTGACTTAAAGCGGTCTTAGAAAGGGGTAATTCTGCCCCCTTAAGAGTTGCACTGTTTGCAGAATCCAAAAAGAAGCTTTGTTGTGATGAGGTGTCTGGAAAAAAGAATCTTGAAAGCACCAGGCTGTAGGGAGGGTTGGTGGGGGAAATGCAGGATTTAACTTAGATTGTCCATTTTCACTGAAAAGGAGACACACTCATCCAGGGACAGTCTTAGTGATTCTTCGGCCCTGAGCAAAACTCGGTGATGTGGTCCAGAATCCCTGCTGCCACCACCACCCCCGCTGGGGTCAGGCAAGGGTGTTCTGCACCCTGTGCGAGGTAGGCAGGAGCGCCCCCCCTGCTGCCGAAAGCCAGCTGCCTGAGCGCCAAATAGGGCAGGTGCCAGTGGTGGCAAGAGCTGCCTTTCATTCTTCACCTCTGCCCTTCATCAAAACGGTTCTGAAAGAAACAATCAGAAACATGTTCACCTCCTCCATCTCATGTGAGTAATGGAAACAACTAATGAAGGCGATTACCCATTAACCTTGGGTTCAGTTTTGCAAACTCAGAGCAGCATTTAAAGAGCAGTTAATGACTCTGCTTTGTTTGCTGCAGCTACTATATGGGAGCAATTTGGTATCTGATGTTGTACTTCCCAGTCTGTTTTCACCAAAGTAATCACTTCCATCTCAATGGGAACTTTAAAAAAAACAACAACCAAATTTTTATTTATTTTTCAATACAAACTATACAACAGAACAAATTGGTAGCGAACATGTTATAAGCAAGGAAGATAGAGATTAATACACTACCATAACTTAACTTATAATTGAACTTACAACAAAACAGGATCAACTTAACAAATGTGCCAACTGTCATACAAAAGTTGGTACACCTACATATTATGGATTACATCATGTAATGCACCAGGAATGGTTAGTTGAAGAAAACCCTCATTATTAAATGCATATTCTATGAACAGAGCCCATTTCTGTTGAAAAGTTGTGTGCTGAGGAGTGAGTTGATATCCTGAGATTTTATCTGAGAGTTTGTCCATTGAGTAATATTCCCACAATTTAGAATGCCAATGGGCTATTGTTAGATTTCTGTTTCCCTTCCAATTATTAGCTATGACCGTCTTTGCTGCTATGAAAAAAATTGATATTAGCTCTTGATATGATTTGGGAATGCATATATCCTGCCATAAGTCTAATAAATAGAGTTGCAGCATTAAAGGTAACCAATAACCTGTTATCTGTCTTATGGCTTTAGAGATTTTGATTCAGAATTTTTTAACAACTGGACAGTACCACCAACAATGTATGTATGAACCATGGCTGCCACAGGATCTCCAACATAGGGGGGGGGATGTTTTGGAGATGTTGTGTAGTTTCTTCATTCAGGAGGCTTACTCCTTCAGGGCGCTCCTGCCGCTGAAACTCATGGGCATGGAATGCTCTGGCTTGGTGTGGGGAACCAGGGAGAGTTTGGCTATCTGGGTGGTGTACCAACCGCCCAATGCACCACCCACTAGCCTGTCATCTCTGGTTGATGCCGTGGCCGGCTGGGCGTTGGAGTACCCAAGGCTTATAGTCTTGGGGGACTTCAATGTCCACACTGATGACATGGCCTCTGGGCTTGCTATGGACCTGGTGTCGGCCATAGTGGCACTGGGACTCACCCAATGTGTTACAGGGCCCACACACCAGGCCGGGCATATGCTCGACTTGATTTTTGTTGGGGGGGGGGGGTTACGGTGGACCCGATTACTGCTTTGGCAGATTTTTGGTCAGACCACCATGCCCTGAAGGCCCGTCTGAAGGTGCCACTCAGACCCTCTGTGGGCTGCGAGCACATTTTGGCTCTGTGGGATCTCATGCCCCCTGGCAGCTCGTTGGATGAGCTGGTCAAGGACTGGCAAGGTTGGCTCTTGGCGGCCATCAATGAGATCACCCCCCAACATCCTCTGCGCCCTCATTCTAAGCAAGCTCCCTGGTATACTGGGGAGCTGTGGCAGATGAAATGAGAACTCAGACGACTAGAGAGATGGCAGCAGCATGCCCGTGATGAAGCGTCAAGAGCACCTTATAGGGCATTTATGAGATCCTATGAGGTGGCAGTTAAGGCCGCGAAGAGGCAATTCTAGTGGATGAGATTGCGTCTGCAAGCTCATGCCCAGCACAATTATTTAGAAGTATTCGGTCTTTAACAGAGCTACCGCAGGGCAGACCAAATGATAGGGAATTGGATATTGGCTGTGAGGCTTTTGCGAGCCATTTTGCAGATAAAATCTTGGTGCTCCACCGGCCACAGTTAAGACAGTGAACTCGAGGCTACATGCATGTCTTCTAGTCCCATTCTGGATCACTTTGGTCCACTTAGTCTGGAGGAAGTCAACAGGTTGCTTTCAACTGTATGCCCAACCACATGCAGCCTTGATCTGTGCCCTTCGTGGCTTATAAAAGCTGGCCGCGAGGGGCTGAAAGGTGCCCTTTGGGAGATTGTCAACAAGTCCTTTGAGGAGGGACTGTTCCTGAGGGCACTCAAGGAAGTGATGGTCCGCCCTGTCCTAAAAAATCCATCACTGGATCTGGCTGAATTGGCCAACTATCGGCCAGTGTCCAACTTGCCCTATTTGGGCAAGATTTTGGAGAGGGCGGCAGCGATTCAGTTGCAGAGCTTCCTGGATGACACTTCCACGCTAGACCCGTTTCAGTCCAGCTTCCAGCCAGGTCATGGGACGGAAACAGCACTGGTCGCCCTCATGGATGACCTCCAGCAGCATCTGGATCGGGGCAGTAGGGTGGTGCTGGTGTTGTTAGATCTGTCAGCCATATTCGACACAGTCGACCACCAGCTACTGGTCCACCACCTCACCAACATGGGGGTTCAAGGGCTTGCCTTGCAGTGGCTTGCCTCATTCCTCCAAGGTCGGGGACAGAGAGTAATGCTGGGGGAGCAGACATCCCGGAGACACCCGCTAGTATGCGGAGTGCCACAAGGGGCGGTGCTGTCCCTGATGTTGTTTAACATCTACATGCGCCCTCTTGCCCAGATTGCCCAGAGACACAGGCTGGGCTGTCATCAGTCAGTATGCAGATGACACCCAGCTATATCTGCTGTTGGGCGGCCGATCTGTGGCTACCCCAGATGACCTGGAGCAGGCACTTCAGAACGTGGTGGGCTGGCTCAGGCAGAGCCAACTGAAATTGAATCCAATGAAGACGGAGGTCCTGTGCCTAAGTCGGAGTGGACTGGGAGTAGGGATCCCACTGCCGGCCTTTGGGGGGGGCACCATTGGTGCCAATGCCGAAGGTCTGGAGTTTGGGAGTGCTCCTGGATGCCTCCCTAACTATGGAGGCCCTAGCAGCCACTGCCAAAGCAGCCTTTTACCATCTGCAGCTGATTAGGCAGTTGGTTCCCTTCCTCGAATGCAATGACCTGGCAACAGTGATCCATGCTATGGTCACCTCGAGGTTGGACTACTGCAATGCTCTCTACATGGGGCTGCCCTTGTCTCAGCTCCGGAGGCTTTTTGTTCTGTTGTTGTTGGAATACTATATTCAAACATCAGAACCAGAACCTGGCACCAATCACGTGAATTGTAAAAAGGCGCAAAAATACTAGCCGTTGCTTCACACTGAAAAGGCGCCAACCCGGCAAATGCCTTTTGGCTTGGCTGGGGCTCCCAGCGTATTTATGAGCCTTATCAACGACATGTTGCACAAGCACCTATTCAAAGGGGCCCTTTGTTATCTTAATCTTGATCTTTGTTATCTTGATGATATCATAATTTATTCACAAGACCTAGCCTCTCATGTTAAGTTGGTGAGAGAAATCCTGTCCACCTTAAAAGAACACAAACTGTATGCTAAGCTCTCCAAGTGTGAATTCCACAAGCAGGAGATTGACTTCTTAGGCTACCATATTTCGCCTAGGGGTTTGGAAATGGACCCGGCAAAAATAGAGGCAATAATCTCCTGGGAGGCTCCTCATACACGTAGACAATTACAATCTCTCCTCGGATTCTCCAACTTTTATAATTCCTTCATCAAGGATTTTGCGAAAGTCACCCTGCCCCTCACTGACTTATTGAAAACAAAGGGACGAGGACCTGAGGCAAGCAAGCCGAGTGCGCGCTTGCCCTGGTCCAGCAAATGTCAGGTAGTGTTTGAGACTTTAAAATCCCTATTCACTTCAGAGCCCATCTTGGCTCACCCCAGTGAAACTAAAGAGTTCACTATTCGTGTGGATGCCTCTGATGTAGCCATGGGGGGAGCAATTCTGCAGAGGGGGCAGATGGTCTGTTGCACCCCCTTGCTTATATTTCCAGGAAATTGACAGAGACTGAGAGACATTGGTCTGTGTGGGATAAAGAGGCAGCTGCCATCTGCTTGGCCCTTTCTACTTGGAGGCACTGGCTGGAAGGTGCCCAGTAACCTTTTGAGGTATGGACTGATCATAAGAACTTAGAGGCGCTGCACACAAGACGTGCTTTAAATGCTAAACAGTTGCATTGGGCTGATTTTTTCTCAAAGTTTAATTTCACTCTGCACCACTTCCCAGGAACAGCTAATTCCCTTGCTGATGCTCTCTCTCATCTCCCCCAACATGAATCTCAGAGGGAGGAAGTGTTTGACTCTATGTTTTCTCCTTCTCAGCTGGGTGGGATGGTGGTGACCAGGGGTCATTTCGTAGAAAAAGATGTGCAGGAGCTCATTAGCAAAACTCATTTGCATATCTCATCTGCATATGCCACACCCCCTAACATACCTGAAGTGTGTCAGAAGGCAACACCCACCCCTCAGGCTCCACTCCACAGGTGAGTGAAACTGACCTGCTCTTCCTCCATTCCCTTCCCCATCCAATACTTTGTGCAATAAAAATAAGCTAAAGAACATACCCTCATTCTCTTCCTGCTCCCTTGAAACCACCAGGTTTCAAGTAGGCTTGAGATACCCAGGACATGTGCCCCACCCATCCCTTCCCCTTCCCCTCCCCACAACAAGACACCCTGTGAGGTAGGTGGGGCTGAGAGAGGTCTTTTGAGAACTGCTCATGAGAGAACAGCTCATGAGAGAACTTGTGAGGTCACACCAGCAGCTGCTTGTGGAGGAGTGGGGAATCAAACCCAGTTCTCCCAGATTAGAGTCCAACTCCTGACCACTCCACCAAACTGATAAGGTGGAAGCTGCTGAAGGGTTGGTGAAATTTCTCCAGTACTTATGTGCCATGTGCCCAGATAAAAAATGGTATACTTAGAAAATTTATATGCCACCTTGAGCAAGTCTCTGGAAAAGCAGCACACAGTCATAAAAGGAATAATGATAAAATTATCAGTATTAAAACAAAAAATTAAAAACAATAAAGACCCTAGCAGGGCTTTCCCTCTGCACTGCTCGGGGAAGCCGAGGAGGGGGTGGGGCTTGGTCATGTGCCTGCCCTCTGGGCTCCTCACTCCTGGAGCTGCGCTCCTGTGTGCTCCTGCTCCAACGGACCCCTGGTGGTGACTAGGAGTCAAGCAAAGCGGGACGTAACTGCTCCCATTAATGACTGGATTATAAAGTGTGCTACTGAATACTCACAACAGGATAAAGATGCATTTGAGGCAGAAAAGGGGGCAAGGAAGGATCCTGATGGATGTTGGTACAAAGGTGATAAGCTCATGGTGCCTAAATCTCTGAGACTGTCCATTTTACATACTTGCCATGAATCCAAATTATCTGGCCATTTTGGATATTTGAAAACTTTGAACTTGCTTAAGAGACATTTTTGGTGGCCCCGCATGCACACTGATGTCTCAGACTATGTTTCTTCCTGCCAAGTATGTTTGATGTGTAAGAAACAGGGGGGGGGGGGTAAGCCCCCAGGACTCTTGCAACCTCTCCCTACTCCTTCCAGACCCTGGGAGGTGATCTCTATGGACTTCATCACCAATCTGCCACCCAGCAAAGGGAAAACTGTAATTTGGGTGGTTGTGGATTTATTCTGAAAACAGGCTCACTTTGTGCCATTTAAAAAACTTCCCACGCCAAGGGCCTGGTCAAGGTGTTTTATTCGCAGGTCATAAAGCTCCATTGTTTCCCAAGGAAGATAATTTCTGATAGGGGGGCACAATATGTTGCCAAGTGCTGGTGGGAGCTCCTGGACATCATGGGGATTGAACCTGCATTGAGTTCCGCTTATCATCCAGAAACTGATGGAGAAACGGAACGAACAAATCAAACTTTAGAACAATTTTTGCGTTGCTACACTAACTTCCACCAAGACAACTGGGTGGAACTGCTTCCGTTTGCAGAATACAGTTACAATAACACCCTTCATTCATCTACTGGTGTGTCTCCTTTTATGGTGGTGAGGGGTTTGAGGGGGTTCCTCTCCCTATGCTGCATCCGGTGACCCCTTCTTCTGACTCTTTCAGCTCATGGTGGAATTCCCTCCACAAGTCGTGGCCTCTCATAGCCAAGACAATTGACTGTGCCAAATTGGATTATTAAAAATATGCGAATCGGGGGAGGGATCCGGGTTGGGAGTTGGAGCCTGGGGACTCAGTGTATGTGTCTACTAAAAACATTCATGGACTGCAACCTAGTCAGAAGCTGGGTTGGAAATATGTTGGTCCTTTCAAAGTCCTGAGGAAACTCTCCTCTGTCTCATTTGAGCTTGAATTGCCTAAGTCTCTGAAAGCTTTGCATCCTGCATTTCATTACAGCCTGCTGAAGAAAGACCCTGTGCCGAACAACTGGAGACCGACTCCTCCCACTCCTCCTCCTCTGATGAAGAGAGGAGAGCCTCATTATGAAATCTCACAGATCTTGGACTCTAAGTTTAAATGGGGTCGCCTTTACTACCTGGTTCAGTGGGTTCATTTTGGTCCTGAATGTAATGAGTGTGTTTCTGTTGATCATGTTCATGCTCCACAGCTAGTGCAGGAATTTCATGTCACTCATCCCATGAAGCTGAGGGGGGCAATCTTGGGAGAGGGCAGTATGTCAGGTTCCTGACATTTTTCCTGGGCGGGAGTTGGATGCCTGCTGCTCTCCACGTCATTTGGCACTCTCTTGCTCCCTCACAGTTTGTTCTCATGCCTGTATCTGTTTCTCTAAGCAATGCTTGTAACCTTGAACTGTTTTTCTAACGGCTCCAGGTGGTGGGGGTATGGGAACCGACAGGGATGTATGGTGGGAGGTGGAGGAGGATTGCCAAGTCTGAGCTGCCTCAGGTTGGCACCTTTTCAGTGGGAAGCAACGGCTAGTATTTTTGCGCCTTTTTACAATTCACCTCATTGGTGCCAGGTTCTGGTTCCGATATTTGAATGTAGTATAACTTATCCTCTGCCCTGTAACTGTCATCAATAACACTTACCAAGTAGACCATTAAGAAAATAAAAGGACTTTGTTCAACATAAGGCCTGGCTTATTGGATCTTACAAGGTTCTCACAGCTCCATAGTAAATATATTGAGAGGTATTTGTGTGCACAGATGTTCATGTTATGAGAATTCTTTAGTTTCAACCCTCTCTTTGGCTTGTTGCTGAGTCACTGAGTGATGAATGGATGTATCTTGATTCAAGGACACTGTGAAGGCTTCCAGGGTGGGAAGTGCAGAACATTAAATCCACCAATTTCATTCACCTTATGCTGGCAAGACAGGGTCTTAAAACCATGACCTGAAAAATCTGATTTTCTCTCTCTCTCTCTTTTGTTTTGTAACATTTGGCCTGATGAAGAGCTCTAGTGAACACAGAAGCTTGTACACTGTTATGTGTCATTTAGTTGGTCCTAATAAAAGGTATTACATGGATTATGTTCATAGCTTTTTGGCTTTTACTTTTGGACCAGCATGGCTGTGAACAACTCCTGTGTCTTGAGTACCCATCTGAGCCCCATTGAAAGTTGGGAGCTCAATTTCCTTCAAGTTCTGTGCCTTCCCAACTGTGAGAGTCTAAGAGATTTCAAACTGTAAAAAAAGTTCTTAACCAGAAAAGGTCTTTATTCCAGTGAATCAACTAGTCGTCTACACGTTCTTGAGTCAGTAATGAAAGGGAAGGGTTGTGGGGTTACAGTTATAGTGCATTCAAACTGGGTATGAAAAGGGGGGCTCCAAGCCTGGAGCTGACAAAATACAGTTAGACGTTTTGTTCTCAGGCTATAGGTGGGAAAAGTTTCAATAAACCCATGCAACAGCAAAATCAGCAAAGTTGTTGAGAAACTTTCCCAACTCCAAGGTTAGGGAGGCATGAGAGATAACATTCAGACTGTGAGAAGGGAGATACATTCCAAAGGTGGGGGTGAGGGGCCACGACATGAACCTAAATAGGAACTGATATACTGCCTCCCCCAAGATCTATGTAACCCCCCAGTTTTAATGGATACAATTTATGGAAGGCACGAAGCTTTGCAGGAGCATTTACATGCATAGAATCAACCCATTCATTACATTCAGGACCAAAATCCTTCCAATTTATGAAATACCATAACCAACCCCTTTTTATTCTGGAGTCAAGGATTTGGTCAACTTCAAAGTGAGTCTCACCCCCCCCCCCCCAATTAGAGGAGGAGGAACTGGAGGTCAGATTCTCCACTCGTTTAGCCCAGGATCTTTTTTCAGAAGGCTGTAATGGAAAACTGGATGGATATTTTTCAGTGATTTAGGCAATTAGAGTTCAAAAGTCACTTCATTGATTTTCTTCACAACTTTAAATGGCCCAATGTATTTCCAACCCAATTTTTGGCTGGGTTGGAGCCCTTTTGATGTTTTTGGTAGAGACATATACAGAGTCCCCAGGAAGTAGCTCTCACCCTGGACCCCTCCCTTTATCCGCATATTTTTAATAGTCTGTTTTAGCTTTTTCTAAAGTCTTAGCAATGAGAGGCCACGATTACTGAAGCGAATTCCACCAGTGGGAGAGTCCACTAGGACTCTGAGTGGCTGGCTCCAGTGATGGCAGGGGGACTCTTCATAACCTGCGGTTGCCATGAAGGAAGAGACTCTGGTGGATGAGTGCACAGATTTATTGTAACTGTATTCTGCAAAAGGGAGTAAATCAACCCAGTCATCTTGTTGATAGTTAGTATAACAGCGCAAAACTTGTTCAAGAATCTGATTAACACGTTCCATCTGGCCATCAGTCTCTGGGTGATAAGAAGAAGAAGAAGAAAAAGAAGAGATTGTATTTATACCCCGCCCTTCACTCACTTGGAGTCTCAGAGCGGCTTACAAACTCCTTTGCCTTCCCCTCCCCACAACAGACACCCTGTGAGGTAGGTGGGGCTGAGAGAGCTCTGAGACAACTGTCCTTGAGAGAACAGCTGGTACAGAGCTATGGCTTGAGCCTGCAATCACGGGGAGAGCGGCTTAGAAATCAAATAAATAAATAAATAAGGTCATCCAGCAGGTGAATGTGGAGGAGTGGGGAATCAAACCTGGTTCTCCCAGATTAGAGTCTGCGCACTTAACCACTACACCAAACTGGCGCTGCTTAATGCTGGTTCTACTCCCATGACATCTAATAGCTCCCGCCAGAAGTTGGCAACGAATTGAGAGCCACGGTTGGAGATTATCTTCCATGGAATCCCATGCAATTTTATGATATGGGCTAAGAAAGCTTTCGCCAAAGCCTTAGCTGTTGGAACTTGCTTGAACGGGGTAAAATGGGCCTGCTTAGAAAACGTGTCTACAACCACCCAAATGACAGTTTTTCCTTTGCTGGGGAGTAAGATCTGTTATAAAATCCATCTAAATGGTTTCCCAAGGTCTATTGGGGGTTTCGAGGGGTTGAAGGAGTCCAGGGGTCTTCCCCCCCCCCCAGATTTACACATTAAACATATTTGGCATGCAGAAACATAATTGGATACTTCTTGTCGCATGCGTGGCCACCAAAATTGCCTTTGCAATAAGTTCAGAGTTTTAAGGTACCCAAAGTGGCCAGATAACCTAGATTCATGGGCTGCATGCATCACCTCCCACTGTAATGATTTGGGCACCACAAGTTTCTCATTGTGGAACCAGCAATGGTCTGAGCTCTGTTTTATGGTCCTGTCTTTTCAGAATTCTGCTTGTTCCCCTTCCTCATAAGCTTGGGTGAATTTAACAGTCCATTTGGAAGGGCTATTGTCTTTTTTCTCTTTGGTTTGACTGCGTGTTACAACTGCCCCCCCCCAACTGCTTGGGAGTGAACATGCAATCGACCACCGTGTCTTTATGGCATTTGTACTGGGGAAGGTGGGATAATGCATCAGCAAGCGAATTAGATTTTCCTGGAAAATGGTGTAAGGTAAAGTTGAATTTTGAAAAGAAATCGGCCCAGAGTAACTGCTTGGCATTTAACGTACGTTGCATTCGCAGGGCCTCAAGGTACTTATGATCAATCCAGACCTTGAAAGGTAGTCTGGCCCCTTCTAACCAATGCTACCAAGTAGTGAGAGCCAAACAGATAGCTGCTGCCTCTTTGTCCCACACTGCCCAGTTTCTCTCAGTCTCCCCAAATTTCTTTGACACATAAGTCAAGGGGTGTAATTGTCCATCTGCCCCCTCCTGCATGATCATCCCCCCATTGCTGCATTGGAAGCATCCACCTGCACTACAAAAGGTTTATTTTCATCGGGGTGGGCCAAGATGGGTTCAGAGGTGAACAGAGTTTTTAGGATATCGAACACTGCTTGGCAGTCTGGGGTCCAGTTGAGCCAGGCTCCCGGTTTCACTGACTCGGGCCCCTTCCCCTTCATTTTCAGAAGGTTAGTTAAGGGGAGACTATACGTAGCAAAATTGTTGATAAATGTTCTGTAAAAATTGGTGAATCCTAGGAAGCTTTGTAGTTGCCTCCAGGTTTGGGGCACCTCCCAACCGGCCACTGCAGTCACTTTTGAGGGATCCATCTCTAAGCCCCGGGGGGATATGCGGTACCCCAAAAAATCAATTTCAGTCTTGTGGAATTCACACTTGGATAGCTTAGCGAACAACTTATTGTCTTTTAAAGTCGCCAGCACTTCCCGTACTAGTTGGACATGGGAGGACTCATCTGGGGAGTACAGCAGAATATCATCTAAGTAACACAATACTCTCTTAAATAAATATTTGTGCAGAACCTCGTTAATTAGGTTCATAAAAATGCCTGGAGCGCCCTGAAGTCCGAATGGCATAACAAGATATTCGAATTGCCCTAGGGGGGTATTAAACGCTGTCTTATATTCATCCCCCTCCTTTATGCGCACCCAAAAAATAGGCATCACGGAGGTCCAATTTGAAAAAAAATGCCTTTGGACGCCTCCATGAGTAGGTCTTTGATTAAGGGGAGGGGGTAGGCATTCGAGGTGGACACCACGTTCAAACCTCTATAGTCAGTGCATAGTCTTAAACCCCCATCTTTCTTTTTCTGGAATAACACTGGGGTTGCAAATGGGGACTTGGCGGGTCTGATGAAACCTCGTTGGAGGTTTTTATCAACGAAATTACGGAGTTCTTCCTTTTCACTTGGGCTCATGAAATATAATTTCCCTTTGGGGAGCTTACATCCAGGTAACAGTTTAATAGTGCAGTCTGTATTACGATGGGGGGGTAGTTCATCTACTTCAGCCTCACCGAACACCTTTGCTAAGTCCTGGTATGTGGTAGGTATGGATAATAGTTCTTGTTTTGCGAGGCACACAAAAGTGGCGGTTACAGGGGGCCCCCAATTGGGCTGCCAGGTATGTTTTGTACAATCTGAGGCTACCCAATGTATTCTTCTCTCGCTCCACTTGATGTAGGGGTCATGGGTGCTGAGCCAGGGACTTCCCAGCACCATGGGAAACAGAGCAAGAGGAGAGATGACAAAGGCTCTTTGTTCCCAATGTTCTCCCATCCCTACCTGCAAAGACTGTGTTTCAGACAGGCAAGGTTCTTTCATTTCCAACCCATCCATCTGGGTGAAAGTTAAGGGTTCATCTAGGGAGTTCACCCCCACCCCAAGTCCATCTACCACTATTGGGCTTATTAAGTCCCGAGCACACCCAGAATCTATTAAAGCTCGAACCCACATTTGGGTGCCCGAGTTGTGGTTGATTAGAGTCACTACTACATATAGGAGGGGGGCAGGAGAGCTCACCGCTTTTGGCGCTGCCAGAGTGGGGACCTGCTGCATCGCGCCATCTAGAGCAGGTCCCTGGTGTTTCCCGCCGGCTGAGGACGTTCCACCACTGCTATCTTGTCACCTTCTCCTGAAGTATCCAGCTGTAGGGCTCAAGGCTTTATGGCTTGGGGTCCTTTCGGCTGCTGTGGAGTTGCTGCCAGTGGGGATTGGGCCCCTTGGGGAGAGGTGGCCGGACACATGGAAGCAAAGTGCCCAGTCTCCCCACAACGCATACACAACCCCTTTTTCATGCGAAAGTCTCGTAACTCTTTTAGAGGCGGTTTCATCTTGGGCCTGGGGGGAGTCGCTGATGCAGTTGATGGTCGGGTTCCCCCCAAAGCCCACATCTTGATGAGGGTAAACTGGGATTCAGCCTCCTCCGTGGCTTGTATCCAGGCTGCTAATGTAGTGGGTTTAACATTTTGTAAAATAGTCTATATAAGTCTCCCCTGGCGATATTGCTCCATGAAGACTTCTTCAGGCCAACCCCAGATCCTGGCAGAATAGCATTTAATGGCCTCTGTCACTGAATCCTTCCCTTGGGTCAGTCACCGGATCTGGTTACGAGCTGCCTCTTCACTCATTGGATCTTCATATTGTCTGCACAGGGCCCACATAAAATCATCAGTGTGCTACAGTTCTGGCCCCAGGGGATTGTGGAGGCTCACAAACCAGTCCACTGCTTCCTCTTGGAGCCTGGACCCAATGTAACCCACTCGGTCCCCTTCCATGGGGAATAAATGGCCCCAGGTTTGGAGGAATTGGCCAGCTTCAATAATGAAGAACCGGGTTCCCATCAAACGTCACCCCCAGTAGCTCATGGGGAATAGGACGATGGTCCATTCCAGGTCTTGGTGCAGGGCCCGCAGGAGGTGCTGGAGGTTGAACAAGAGGTACAACCGCAGGAGCGGGTTGGACTGGAGGCTGCTGCCCCACTCCTGCTCTGGTTCCTCCAGCCCCAGCCACCCCTCCTGTGCCTTGGACTTCCCTGAACAGAAGCTGAATCTCACCCGGGAGTCCCTCCAGGAGGGTGGTCATCTGGCGTTCCAACCTATGTTTGATAAGGTCAAAACGCCGGTCCATCTGGCTCCACACATCCACAAACTCTGGCCCTCGAGACTGACCTGAGTCCCACACAAGTTCTTGGGGCCAATACCCCTCCCAGAGGTCAGCTGCTGTAACCAGACTCCAACTCAGCCCCTGCTGAGTCAGTGTCTTGGTAGTCTCAGACCTGAAGATTGCCCAGGATTGACGGGGACCCCTGGGTCACACATCCACCCAACTGCACGTAGGCACCACCACCAGCTCCTTGACTGTGGATATCAGGACTTCCAAGCCCTGGGATGTAGGAGGTTCTTCCCTGTCTTCTGCCATTTCAAGAATGGGGATATCACTCCAACCAGAGTAGGATTACTGACTCTCTGTGAGAGTCTAAGAGATTTCAAACTGTAAACAAAGTTCTTAACCAGAAAAGGTCTTTATTCCAGTGGATCAACTAGTCATCTACATGTTCTTGAGTCAGTAATGAAAGGGAAGGGTTGTGGGGGTACAGTTATAGTGCATTCAAACTGGGTATGAAAAGGGGGGCTCCAAGCCTGGAGCTGACAAAATACAGTTAGACATTTTATTCTCAGGCTATAGGTGGGAAAAGTTTCAGTAAACCCCTGCAACAGCAAAATCAGCAAAGTCGTTGAGAAAGTTCCCCAACTCCAAGGTTAGGGAGGCATGAGAGATAACATTCAGACTGTGAGAAGAGAGATACATTCCAAAGGTGGGGGTGAGGGGCCATGACATGAACCTAAGTAGGAATCTACCTCCCGCCCAGGAATGGCAGCATGGAGCTGACACCAACTGGCATTACCTTTGTCTTTCCAGGGGTTAGTTCCAATTTGTTCACATAGCTAATTAACTACAGCACCAAGACAGTGTTTCAGAACCCCTGCTGCATAATGATATGTAGTGCTGAGCAGTGTTCCCTCTAAGCTAAGTCAGTGTGAGCTAGCTCACAGTTTTTTTAGCCTCCGGCTCACACATTTTTGTCTTAGGAAGGATGGCTCCAGAGCAAACTAATTTATGCAGTAGCCAAATTGCCTGCTCAAAACTTTAATGCCAGTAGCTCACAAAGTAGAATTTCTGCTCTCAAGACTCCTCAGCTCAGAGGGAACATTGAGTATCACGAGATATCCAACAAGAGATGATGAACCTAGGTTGACATCTCCACTTGGTGGGTGACCTTGGGCCAGTCATTTTCTCTCAGCCTAGCCTACCTCACAGGATTGTTGTGGGCACTTTCCTGAGCTTTTTGAGGAAGGACAGGATAAAAATGCACTACATAGAAAGCCCGTTGGAAATTTTATCTCCACTACCCATGCAACAAAGATATGTGGCATCATCCCTATTAAGATGAAAATGTGCATGTGTGTCTGAATCACTGGGAGCACAAATGCTCAGCATCTCGAGACATTTGTTTTCAGGGAGAGAATTTGTGTGCAGATCACTAACCCCACATTTAGAGTCTCTGTCTGTTACTTAGTTACTGAGTTCACTTTCTGCATAATACCTACAAAGGTAGGTATGAAACCAAATAATAAATGTGTAATAAATAGGATATCACTAATTTATTCTGGCTATAAAAGAGCAATACCCTCAAGTTAGCTCAGCCAAAACACAGTGCTAAAGTGTGAAATTAATATTCCTCCCCCCTGCAGTGGAGTCTACCACCTCAGTAAATTTTCCAAAAGTTTAAACTGAAAACATAAAGCGCAAATGCGGTTTTAAAGATTATTAGAATGGGCACTTCATACAGTCAGTTCTGTTTTCCATTATTTTAAATGTGAAATTGCAAATATTATAGGCTTGCATAGAGATGTGTTCCATACCAGGCCTAACACAGCATACCAAAAGCCCTTTCAAACCTTTTATGCCTCTATCTGGACCTAGCCACCCATTACAAATTTGTCCTGCTCAGTTATATCTGATCTTTTCTTCTACACTGTTGTTCATAGTTTAGTTACTCCAACCATATGAAGATAATCCTTGATTCTTTGGGGAGTATATAACATGCAGTTCTTTAGTCTGTCACGCTGTCTTCTTTTGCTTCATAGTTCAAGAAAAAGTTATCCTTTTTTTTACATTCACTATTTTCCATTTCTGTTAGAGCTTCTGGAAGGTTTTGCATATGTGTATTTTGCACTGCATCATTGGCTTTGTAGGCATGGATACATAGAGAGTTGTTTCATGCATCCATAAATTCACTTGCAGGGCTGCATCAGAGGTTTTGTAGTTCTAAAGCTGCATCCCAGAAAGCTGTTTTACTGTACTGAAACATATGACTAGAATTTGGGAGGCTCAGGTTCAGATCCTTACACTAGCATGAAGGACAAGGGGTGGTCTTAGGCCAGGTACTCTTTCAGCCTAACATGTCTCCTAGGATTGTTGTAATGATCAAATGGAAGTGAGATAACTATATGATAGATTAATAGATAGATCACTCTCTAGCTGAACATTTCCTGAACACTTAATGCTCTGCAAATCTCATCATTTTAAAACACTGTTTTGCTATAAGGAGCCTGCCTGCTCACAAAACAAAACTGCCCAGTGCTGATCAACTGAACAGATGTGTTTTAGCTTTCATCCTATAAATAGAAGCTTGTCTGATAATGACATTTCTCTAGTAATCGCTTTGTTTTCTAGGGCTGGGCTCATTTCACAAAACACTATTGCCTTATGCAGACACAATTTTCATTATGTTCCATATTTGTTTAGCCTAGTAGTTTCCAAAAGATCAGTAATGCCTCCTAAGGGTAGCACAGACAATTTGCTGGAGGAGAGTGCAGGGTACCTGTAAGAGCTCTTCCACCTGTTAAAAGAAGTAGCTGAGTTGTGTTTATAAAGGCAACTGAATTGCTTAAAAAAGCATTTATAAAAGGCTACAACTAAAATATCAGATGAACTTTAAGCCTTTTGGTTCTTTGCCTGTTTCTGATTAGCTACTATCTTTCAGAACTCCACTTCTACCCCTTGCTTCCTTTCATATAAGCATCGTATAGCCTTTCCTCCTCTCCCTATCCCCTGTGTGAAAATATCCAGGCAGACTGACCTCACCTCACAAGGTAGAATGTTTTTGAATATTCCATGCAGTGATGCAAAAGAGGTAGCCAGATTTATAGGACAGCCAAAGATCTGCTCATTCTATAGTTGGAAAGGGGATAGATTAACCCAATGAATTAATGGGACAAAGAAATGGGGGGCAAAACTAGAGACTGAAAACTCCAAGCATGTAGATTAGTCACAAAATAAGTAGAAGCTGGGTTGCTTGTGGGGTCAGGAGAAGAGCAGGCTACTCTACAATTGGCCATGGGGTGACCTGTGTCTCAGTCATAAAACTCATATGAATAGAAAAGGTCCCAGATTTAATCCCTGGCATCTCAGTTAAAGGAACTTGAACAACAGGGCTGCAAAGTCCACTGGCATTACACAAACATGTCTGCATGCATGTGCACATGCACACACAAACACACACACACAAACACAATAATATTGGCATTGGGGTCATCTACAAGTCAGGAAAATGATGCAGGAGAAAGTGCTTTTTAAAATGACCAAACCTTCCCCTGTATGGTGATCTCAATTTACCACCTGTGACAGTTGTTTAAAAAGGAGAAACATGCTGTACATTTAGTTACAGATCTTGCAGTGTCTCATTTGGTCTGACCAAGAGGAGGTACCACATTTTGCAACCCAGACCTAAAATCCCTCACATCACTTTCACTTCTCCTTTGCACATATCATGGAACCCAGGAGTCCTTGTGTGGTTTGTTTTGTCTCAATTTCTGTTTCCTCCTGCTGAATTTCCCTAGCAAAATTTAACATGTAAATGGTGCGAAATGATATCAGATGGTGTGTTAGAAAACCCAATCGATCAGGAACACCTCTTGCAAACATGGGTGAGATTAAAAACTCATTATGATAACAGATAGAAAACTGATAAGAAACACCACTGTGCATCCTGGTTTAATGTTAAAACCCACTCAAACTGCTAAAAACTACCAACAGTTCTAGGGAAGAATGAGAGCTAGTTAATGATATGTCCTAAAACTGCCATCAAATAAATAGTTTTATATATGTGTGTGCTTTAAAATACACATTATATAATTATTGATAATTACTGTTGATAAATCACTAGTCAACTGTCGCTGTGGTTCTTGGAACCAATAATTAAGTCACTCTGTTTATTTCCCTTAAGATTAGCCCAGTGCTTCAAACAGTGCAATCCTTTTAAGTCTGTTGAAGTCAATGGGCTTACAAGGGTGTAACTGTGCTCAGGATGGCACTGCAAAGATGCATACACAAAGGAGTTCAGCCATTTAAGGACTGTCATTATGTGATGTTGTTGATGTATCAATGGATCCATGGTTGGAATGATTCTGAATTTATCATCCCTAGTCTTTTGAACCCCCGCCCCCAATCATGGCCTAATATAGGCCATCTAGGGCCCTTAACGGTATAGGAAATCCAAAGTGAGTGCTTCCCCAACAAACACCTCACAGCCTGTACTTGAAGAGAGAGAGAGAAAGAACATTCACTCCCCTAGGAAGTTGTCTTGTCAAACTGTCCTTACTGTTAGGAAGTTTCTCCTAATGTTCAGTTAAAATCTATCATCCTGTATCTTAAGCCCATTGGCTCTAGTCTTGCCCTCTGAAATGACAAAGACCAAGTTTTCCATGGGACAAGATAAAAATGTAGAAGATAAAGATTCAGAATTCCAAAATCTGGGAAGAAACTAACATGAGAAGAACTTTAGAAGCTTCCTTATGCAGCTGTAATCCCAAAGACACTTGGCTAGGAGTAAACTCCAATGAATAATATTAGACTTACTTCAGAGTAGACTTGTTCAGGATTACTCTGTCTGTCACTTTTAGCTTGCTAGCAGCACACAACATCTGGTGTCTGAACCTAAATGTAGAGTGACACTCCTTTTCATGCAACAACAGCAGCAATGAACATCTGTCCTTGTTTCTCTATGTTGCATATGTGAGCCTTTGCATTCAGCCCATGTTTAGCACTGACATTCCTGATTCACTTAATTCTTTTAGAGCAATTTTCAACATTTTAATGCCCTTCATATGCATCTGACACAAAAACAGTGATGGATTTTAATGCTGTTTTGTCCTGGGCTGGAAAAGGCCATGTTTGAAACTGGGGCTTTCAAAGCAAAACAGTTCACAAAATGTGCTTGCGGCTGCCAAATGATCACAGCCAATTTCTGGAAGAGCAGGTCTTGGCATTGCCATAAGAACAGAAAAAGAGCCCTGCTGGATCAGACCTGCGTCTACCTAGTCCAGCATCCTGTCTTACACAGTAGCCAATGAACTACCATGGAGGGCCAACAGATGGGACACAGAGGCCAAGGCTTCCCCCGGATGCTATCTCCTACCACTGGTATTCAGAGGTTTACTGCCTCTATATGTGAATTCTCTCTTCAGTCACCACGGACCTCTCTTCCTCCGAGAACCTGTCTCATCCCCATTTAAAGCCATCTGTGCTTATGGCCATTACTACATCCTCTGGCAGTGAATTCCACATTTTAATTACTCACTGAATAAAGAAAGTACTTGAGTAAGTGAAGAGCTGAGTAAAGATGTACTTTAGATAAATAATGCACAAATAGAGCTATAACTCCTGAGGACCATTCTGGATGCTGTTTGGCTAAGTACATGTTCTTTAATTGAATTCCAGTTTCTTTTCTTTTTATTGGCAAGGCTTTGCTGGAAACACATGAAATTCAAGGATCCTTCTGGCCTTCAAAGAGCAAAAATGAATAATCGCAACAGCAAAACCATCCTTCATGAAGCTATCATCATCTATTGCCAAATCCTGCACGTAGCACATAGACAGGGTAAGAAATGATTTCTTTTAAAATGTATTCCTCTCATGCTCTTTAGGACTGACTCAGAGAATATAATCAATCCTAAAATCAATGCTAAACCGTAACACTCAGGTGAATATCCTTAACTGTCTGCTGATCAGCTGTGGACAGGCATTTCTTCCACACTTTAATTTGAACAAGAGTTTCTCACAAGTCCCAGGTCTCATTTTGACGGGTCAAGTAACAAAAAAGAGTGCTTTGGATCATGTGCAAAGTACTTCCGCTAGAATTACCAGATGTCCTCTTTTTAGAGGACCTGTCCTCTTTTTTTTTGGTGTTCATCCTCTTTCGGGCTCTTTTTAAACAATGGATGAAAATGCCCTCATTTTTGATTGGAAGGTTAGGAATGTTCCTAGTTAGTGGCAATTATCTGTCAGTGAGACTGTCATTTCCCACTCGGGAGGTGGGATGTGCTATGGCAAGCTGAGCCCGTCTTCCCCCCACCTTTGGAATGTGCTCCTTCCCCCTCGCTTCGCCTCTCGCTTATCGGCATCCTTGACTGTAGCTTCTCACAGGCTTTGTTTTTTGGGGATTTTTCCTACAGGTGCAAAATGCTTCCCCCCCCCCCCCCGCTTTTAGTCTGGGAACGAATGGGCCAAATGTATTTGTGTGCCTTTTTCCTGAAATGTTGATTGGGGGTTTCATTTATGACAGCACTGTTTGAATACACTATAACTGTTCTTTTACTGCATCTCACTTTCATTACTGACTCAAGAAGTGTAACCCAGCTGATACACCTCAAATAAAGAAGCTCTTGTTTAAGACCCTTTGTTTGCAGTTTGAAATCTCTTGGGATTCTCACATTATCACAGCTTAAAAGTAACCATCTTGGATGTAACAGAGTTAGATTAAGGGCTTTTTTAACTTTATGGGTTTGACTTCAATGGGCTCTGCTTAGGATGCACTATCTCAACTACCAGGCTGGCCATGGACACTGATAATGAGCAGTAACTAACATCCACAATTCTGCTCACAGGTAATGTAAACCAAAACCCCTAAGAAACAAAACTGTCTTTATGCTCCTCCTAAAGGACAAGAGAGAAGACAAAGCATACTTCAGTCAGGGGAATTCTTTAATCTTGGTGTCAAGATTTAGAGTTCATATTCTCATACACACATACACACACGCCAACCCTGAGCCCTTGGGAAAAGATGAATCCAGTGTGGTGTAGTGGTTAGAATGTCAAACTAGGACCACAGGGACTGGAGTTCAAATACGTGGACATCATTCCCACTTCTGTGGCCTTGGACCAATCATACACTCTTAGCCTACTCTACTTCACACGGTTGTTGTGCAGATAAAATGAAATAGGTGGGAACCATGTGCAGCTCCTTGAGCTCCTTGAAGAAAGGTTGGGACAAAAATGAAGTAAATAAATAAATAGATAAAATTGAATTTTGCTTTTCAGCGCCCATTTCACCTTATGAGTTGATCATATAGCTGCCCCACTTTCATGCCCTCCTCAACAGCACAGCATTTGCCCACTAAACTGGCTTTCAGTGATTTATATATAAATCCAGTTTGACATTCTCCAAATTAGACGAGTAAGGGTATGTTGTGAAAGTTACTGGTGCGGAAATGAGCGCTATTTCCAGTTCATAGGGAAGTAAGTTATTTGGGGGGGGGGGGAGCGTTTGGGGCAATTACTGGGTCACTGAGTCAGTGTCAAGGTGTCAGTTCCTGGAGACAGCAACAATTGGCTGAGTGGGATGATGAGTCATAAAATGTGTCAGTTTGCCAGAGTGACATTCAGAGCTCCTACAGATCTGTCAGCTACTGCACAGAGTTTGCATATTAATGTTTCTAATAAGGCATGGAGCAAAGCTTTTGCAATCTGCGCCGCAGACTTAATTTCTGAAAATAGACTGTTGTGAGCACCCAAGTCAAGTTTCGGCAGGATCCATAATGAATTAATCTGCATAATAAAAAGGGTGTGTGTTGCTGATGAATATTCCAGCCACAGCCATGGAGGCTGACTGGAGATGGTAAAAGAAGATCAAGCTGCTGGAGATTATCTGTCAGGAACTGCTCCGTCCAATAGTTAACTTTTAGCTAAGAACACTGGGGACTTTGGTTTCATTGGTTAATCTGTGCAAAATGAAACATGGCTACTTGAGAAAATGTGTGAAACTTGTCGGCTCCTTCTTGTGCTTTTAATCCTATTCCCCTGGAGTTTGGGTCATTCTCCAGAATGAGAGCAGTGATTCCCCCCCCCACACACACACCGTGGCTCCCACTGATGTGTTACCTGGTGCTTCATTTGTCCTCCAAAGCAAAGAGCTAGCTCCAGCTTTCTTTACCTCATTAGAGCAGGAGGTGCTCAAAAGTCCCTTGGAAGTGCCACCTTTGAGTCTTCTGAATGCTCGCTCCCCCATAGCTGCTCCCATCCTAGGAGGATGCTTCATTTAGCACCATGCAACCTTGATGCAATCCTGCCTTCTATGGGAGCCATTTTGTGGTAACCCACTTCTGTTCCTCAACTTTCCGAATTTCCTACAGGCTTACCAAATTGGGGCTCTTGGATGAGATAATTCCATACATTCTGTGGGTTCTGTCTGCTCTGCATTCCACTTCTCTTGAATTCTGATTAAATGGGGATTTCTAAAAATTCATTCTGGAACTGAAGCACTTCCTGCTAATTGTACAATAGGGGTCAGCAATGGAAGACTGCTGAACTAGCAGCCCAGGTAGCCAGGGCTGAAACAGAAAAGAACTTTTCCCAGCCACATCCTGGCAGCTACCAAAGGATGTTGTAGCTGGCCCTGCAGTCCTACTCTTCCTGAGGCTTTAGTGAGGCCTTATCCTGATGATATGCATCTGTTTAGAACATGTATATCCCACCTGTCCAGACAAAGACAGCTCACAAAGTAAAATATGATAAAATAATAAAACAGCATTGCAATAATTAAAATTAACACATTAAGGGTAAAGACCCGCACTCTGAATTGTGCCCAGAAACAGATGTGAAGCCACTGGGGTGATGAGATCACTCCATCCAGTCCCCAACAGAAACCTGGTCACTGCATTTTGGACTGACTGACATTTTCAGGCAGTTTTCAAAGTTCTTGCCAAAGGAGAGCATAAGAGAACATAAGAGAAGCCAGTGTTGGATCAGGCCAGTGGCCCATCTAGTCCACCACTCTGTGTTACACAGTGACCAAAAGTACCAGGTGCCATCAGGAGGTCCAGCAGTGGGGCCAGGACACTAGAAGCCCTCCCACTGTTGCCCCCCCAAGCACTAAGAATCCAGAGCATCACTTGCCCCAGATCAAGAGTTCCTATCTATAACTCGTGGCTAATAGCCACTGATGGACCTCTGTTCCATATGTTTATCTAATTCCCTCTTGAAGCCGTCCATGCTTGTAGGACTCTTCCTTCATAACAGCACCTGGAAAAAGGAGGTCTCATTCTGCAAAGTACATGTGCCACTTTTGAATGCCGGCTTTCATTTGGCTGTGTCTTTGGTTTTGGGGCCCATTAAGGTGATCCTGCTTTGGGAGGGTGAGCCAACATTTGGTTTCATTCATCAATATCTAGTTTCACCAGTATCCAAGACAGGAATGCCCCCATGGTTGTCCATCCTTACCAGGGTCCTGGAAGAGAGTCTTCCTCCACAGCTGAGCCTCAGGGATCCACACCAGCATGCAACAATCTTTGGGCCCAGCCAGTTTGGTATAATGGTTAAGAACACCAGAATCTAATCTGGGAGAACTGGGTTTGATTCCCCACTCCTCCACATGCAGCCAGCTGGGTGACCTTGGGTCAGTCACAGTTCTCTCGGAGCTGTTCTTTCAAGAGCAGTTCTCTCAGAGCTCTCTCAGCCCCACCTCCCTTACAAGGGTATCTATTGTGGGGAGAGGAAGGGAAGGAGATCGTAAGCCACTCTGAGACTCTGAAAGAAGGGCAGAGTATAAATTCTCCTCCTTCTCCTCCTCTGAGGGTGTCCACCATGATTCAGGCTCCACCATGCAGTGATAACCTGTCAAGGGGCCTCCATGCTAGTTGTCAGTGAAGTGGATAACCCATTGGCATGAGTTATCATTTAAGGGGAAGGGGGAATAAGTCCTATGAATATGGTCTCCACACAAATTAGTCTCTGCATGTTAAAGAAGTTAGGTTTGTGCCATTGTTCTTCTATTGTACTTTCATTTGAATCCTTACTGGATGCAGAAAGTGAAAGCTTAGTATTCTTTCAGCTCTTTGTTAAAAGAACCTTCCCTGGCATTACTAACTACATGGTAGCTGCCTGAGAAAGCTTAGCAATAACACAAACATCACTCAGAATTAAATGATCAGATGTACAGAAAACCTACTCTAGAATTTAATAGTGTGTTAAATGATTACAGGGAAAATGAGTGCAGGGGAAGCCAGCAAAGCAGCAGCAAAAGCTCATTCAGACAGCAAATGAGTAAAAATAGGGAAATGTTGCTATAAAATTGATGGCACAGAATATACGCCAAAACAAGCTGCTAACCTCCATCGGCCAGGAAAGAAGGAAATGGCCCAAGTGGTACCTCTTGGAATCTGAAGGCTCCTTCAAAGGGGCCTGTGGCTAAGCAGTGGAGTGTGTGCTTTGCATATGGAGAGTGCCAGATTCCGTCTCTGGCATCTCCACTTAAAGAATCTTGGGTTACTGGTGTTGTGAAAGACTAGAGATGCTCACAGTATGTCTGCCAGTTATGAGAGGGAAGTCAATTTTTCATTAGACAGTTTGACTGCTTAGGAACAACTCAAGCCTGTCTGGCATATACTTTTCTGTAGGGTGTAGGCTTTTGTTCATCTTGGGTCTATATCTGAGTATTCTCTGGTTGCTTCTCTGTACTGGGTTAGGCTTGGTCTTTTTTTTATTTCCAGTGGTCTAGGAGTGGGCCAGTCCTCACGCTGGGGATTGGCTCCTCCTCCTAATGCAGGGTCAGTGTCAGATTGATCCAGCAGGGGGAGGGGCTTATCCACCTGGCCAGGCTCCAGTTCTAACCGGCCCTACTCCGGAACAGGACAGGCTCATCAGCGCTTCTGTGAGCGCAGTGATCCAGAGGGCTGCAGCAGCAGAAGGCAGTCACAAGAGTCCCCCAGGAGCCAGCAGCATAGAAAGGGAGCTCAGGCTGTGATCGGTGGCAAACAGACCCAACTTGAGGTCTAGTTCCTTTGCACTGTGGCGGCAGCAACTAGAGGCGAGCCAGCGGCGCTGGGCAAACCTTGGCAGCCACGGCTTCCACGGACTCCTGCAGACCTCCTAGGGCCACAAAAGAGCGGCTGAGTCAGTGAAGGTGGCTGGGACAGTGTTGTGAGACCCTCCGCACTTCCCAGCCACAGATGCCCAGCAAGGACGCTTAGAAGGAGTCGACTAGCTGGGAGCCTCACTCAGCTCAATCTCACTTGGCACCTGGTGGTTCAGGGGAAATTCGGGAGGCTTGGGGAAGTTGGGGAGACCCCCACCCACCCAAAGCACAGGAATGCAGTAGGAGGGAGGTTAGGAAATAAGAAAAAAAAAACCTCCTTTGACAGTTGTGGGTTCTCTAGAAATCAGGGAGTTTACCTCAAGGAATCTAGTCCCCAGCAAGGGATGTAGAATACAGAGGACTATGGCATTGGGGCGGGGGGGGGGGGGATGGTGGAAGCCATTTTGTTACTCCATGCCTGAGGGAAGTATTTTCTCTTTCACTTTGCCAGGTGCCAGGGATACAAAATGGCTGACAAGGCTGGCCCATCTACTTCCCAGATGAAAGGAAACACAACTTCTGTATTTGAGCTGCCTGTGTTCTTTGTCTCCCTGTCCTCCTAAAAGTCTATAGGACAACACTAGGGAAGAAGCCAAATCCAACTTTATGCAATGGTTAAAGCTGTAAATGTGAAAAGAACTCAGGGATATGATGCAGGAAGAAAGACAGGAGTCTGCATCATCTAATGCCTCCCAGGCTAGGGGCAGACAACACAAAAAGGGCCAGAGACAGAAGAGGGATGGAGACAGCAGTGATTCAAGTCTCACCTCCCAGACACAGAGCCAAGAGGCAGGAGCTCTCAGTGAATAGGGAATGCAGCTCTCTGCTGGATGCTCATAAGAGAGATTCTGACACTTCCACCTCCTCCTCAGACAAGGAGGAGGGAAAACTTTCTGAGGAAGAGGAGGTACCTGCAGTACAATCCAGACTCTTTCCCCAGGAATTATACACACGTCTGCTCCAGTGTTCCCTCAAAGCTGAGTTAGTGTGAGCTAGCTCACAGTTCTTTAGCCTCCAGCTCACACATTTTTGTCTTAGCTCAGGAAGGATGGCTGCAGAGCAAACTGATGTATGCAGTTGCCAAATCGCTCACTCACAACTTTAATGCCAGTAGCTCACAGAGTAGATTTTTTGCTCACAACACTCCACAGCTTAGAGGGAGCATTGGAAGGTTTTGAGAACATTAGAAATTTCCTCCAAACCAAAAGGGAAAGATGAACCTGACACAGAATTCCAATCTGGCTCAGGGGAACTCCTACCAGAGCTTTCTGCACCTCAAGCAGGGATACCTCTCCCGGCAGCTTTTTACAGCATTATGAAAGCAGAATGGGAAAACCCCACAAAACCAAAGGCAAATCACCAGGGTTTTTCAAAATTCTGTTTCATGGTCACAGAAGCTACCCAAAGGCTTAAGCTTCCCACGGTATACAATCCTGTTACTAATCTATCTTCCAATTCAGTCTTCCCTATGGAGGCAGACAGTCTGGCTAAGGACCATTGTGATAGACGGATAGCACAAATATTACACAGAGTCATTGAGGCTTCATCTTGTTCTCTGAGAGCCTCTACAGCTGCATCTCTGTTTGCAAGGGCGGCATATGCATGGGCATCTAAGTTAGCCTCTGCTGAGAGCACCTTTCCTAAAGAAGTCAAGGATAAGTTGAAGAAGATCGCCCTGGCAATGGCTTTTGCTGCGGACGCTACCCTTGATGACTTTCAACAATCTGCAAGAGCAATGGCTTGCAGCATGGCGGCTAGAAGAAACAACGGGCTTAGGAATTGGGATGTTGACTCATCGGCCCAAGCAAAGGTGGCAGCAGCTCTATTCTAAGGCACAAAGCTGTTTGGAGATGGCGTTGACAACTATTTGGTGGAAGATAAAGATAAAAAGAAAGTTCTACTTTCAAAAAAGAAGAATTTCAAACCCAAGAAAAAAAATCCAGTCCTTTTGTGAATCAAAAAAGATGTCCAGACTCCAGAACAACCTTCTCTAGCCCCTTTAAAGGAAAATGGCAACATAGAACATGGGACAATAAACCCTTCTTCCCCAGCAAAGGTGATCAGTGAGAGACCTTTAGAAAAGGAACATCAGCTTGTCTATGCCGACATGATGGAATCTGTAAAGATAGGAGGCCAGCTTCAGTGTTTTGCCCGACACTGGAAGGAAACGGGGAAAGATAACTGGGTGCTAGACATGGTATCCAGATGTTACGTCATAGAGTTCAATCACAGTCTCCGACAGCGTCTACTCAGGATTCCACAGAATTCATCAGTAGAGAAACCCAGACTGTTATAAGGGGGCATCCAACATCTATTGGAGATAGGGGCCATAGAAAAGGTCCCACATTCCCAAAAGAATCAGGGAGTGTCTTCGGTTTTCTTTATAGTGCCAAAAAAGAACCAGGATGTTAGGGCCATCCTGGACCTGAAATGGCTGAACAAATACGTAAAGACAAAGAAGTTCCGGGTGGAATCTCTAAAATCAGTCCTATCGGCCATTCAGGAAAAGGATTTCATGACATCCATCGATCTGTCAGAGGCCTATTTACATATTCCCATAAGGGAAACATAACAAGTTTCTACACTTTGCCTACAACAACCACCACTGCCAATACAGAGTCCTACCATTTGGCCTGAAATCCTCCCCAAGAGTATTTACCTAGGTACTGGTGGTGCTGATTGCACATCTCGTCTACAGGGGGTATCTTTCTTTCCCTACTTAGATGATATTTTGGTGAAGACGGCATCCTTACAACAGTGTGTGGAAACATCCAATCTGGCAGTATGGATGCTCAGGGAACACGGCTTTGTAGTAAATATGCAGAAGAGCAATTTACAGCCAACCCAGGTACTGACACACCTGGGAGTACAAATAGACACCTTGAGGGACAAGATGTTTATATCTAGGGAAAGACAACAAAAATTCAGGTCTCTACTCCTAGAGGTTCTGGTGAAAATCAAGGTGGAAGTGATGACATTGGCCATGCATGATGGTTTCCTGTCAGGAAGTAGTTCAGTGGTCCAGATTTCATGCCAGGCCATTACAAAGGTTCCTGTTACCCTTTCAGGATGTCATAGCCCACAAAGGCCATACATCGCTTTGTCTGCCAGGGAGGTTACGGGAAGAACTTCAGTGGTGGTTGGACCCAGCCAAGTTCCAACAGGGCTTCCCAATCAGAGACCCGAAGAGAGTCTTAATGACCACAGATGTGAGTATCTTTGGTTGGGGAGTGCACTCTCAGGGCAGAATGACACAAGGCCTCTGGTCCCCAAAGGAGATGTTGAGGAGCATAAATCTTTTGGAACTCAGGGCCATCAGGCTGGGGCTGCTGCAGTTTAAGAACCTGCTACTGAACCAGCACGTACTTGATTCATACAGACAGCATGACAGTGAAAGCATATGTCAACAAGCAAGAAGGGACAAAGTTTCAATCACTGCACAATGAGGCATGCCTCTTAGTGCAATGGGCAGAAGCCCATTTATTGTGTCAGAAGGCCATACATGTGCCAGGCAAGGACAATGTTTTGGTGGACTGGCTGAGCGGGGGCGCTTGGATCAGTCAGAGTGGAGACTATGTCCCTTGGTGTTCCAACAAACTTGATACAAGTTTGGGGAGCTGGAGCTGGACTTGTTTGCCACAGCTCAAAACAGGCAAGTGGAAAATTTCATGTCCAGGACAAGAGAGCCCTGAGCCATGGGAGTTGACACTCTCAACTGCAAGCGTCCAACAGGGCTTCTGTATGCGTTCCCTCTGATACAGCTGATTCCCAGAGTCATCTGAAAGTTGGTGGAACAAAAAGTGGAGTTACTGATGATTGCCCCCTTCTGGCCAAGAAGGGCATGGTTTCAGGACTTATACACTCTGTCGATAGAGAAACATTAGAGATTACCTCTCCAGGACGACCTCCTGACTCAGGGCATGGCCCAACATCCATGCCTGGCTCTTCTCAACCTCACAGCTTGGAGATTGAGCGGCAGCAGTTAGAGGGTCTGTGGTACGATGGCAGCATTATAGACACCATCTTGGCCTCTAGGAAAGGATCTACCAACAAAGTTTACCACTCTACATGGCAGGTGTTTCATGCTTGGTGTTTACAGTGCAGTTTGGAACCCCTCAAGGCTTCAGTTGGCTTCCTGCAGGAGGGGTTAGATAAAGAGTTGAGCGCAAACACCTTGAAATGACAGGAGGCAACCTTCTCGGCGGTCCAGGGTTCAAAGAAGGAAAAGGTGTTGACTAGGCATCCCCACATCAAATATTTCTTTAAAGGGACCATGCTCCTGAAACCACCTCCGGTGCATAGGTTTCCTACATGGAATGTCAGTGTAGTCCTGAGGGCCCTTTGAACCCATGGCCTTGTGTCCTCTGAAGGAATTTTCTTTTAAGAGTTTGTTCTTAGTGGGGATGACATGAGCACAGAGAGTGTCATAACTGAGGGACCTATCAGTAAACAGGGAACTCTGTGTGTTTCACAATGATAAAGTGGTCCTCTGGCCGAACCCAGCATTTATACTGTGTTTCATTGGGCACAACAAATTGTACTACCATCCTTTTGTCTGAATCTGACACGGGACAAGGAAAAAGAATGGCACTGCTTGGACGTGTGCAGGGCTCTGCATTTTTATAGAGGTACGACCAAACAAGGCTGCAAGACAGAAACATTGCTTGTATCATTCAGGAAATCTTCCCTAGGGCAACAGGTGTCAACTTTTATACTTAGCAGGTAGATTAGGGGGTGCATAACCATTGTCTATGAGGCAAAAGGTCTGGATCCCCCAGAGGAAATCACAGCACACTCGGTAAAAGGGGCAGCCACCTTGGCAGCATATAAGGCATTTCCATCCCTGGAAATGGTTTGCAAGACAGCCAAGTGGAAGTCAGTGCTCTCCTTCACAAGACATTACAGAACAGACAAACTGGCATCAGCTGAGGTGGCCTTTGGTCACGGGGTTTTGCATCATACTATGTAGAGTGGAAGCTGGATAACCCACCCTAGGGCACATTGCTTTTTTATGTCCCCAGCATGAGGACTGGCCCACTCCTGGACCACCGGAGAATGGAAGATTTGGATTCACTTACTGTGAAGCTTCCTTTTTCAGTGGTCCAGGAGTGGGACAGTCCTACTGAGAAGTATTGGAGTCGGGAGTCCATGGAACAGAAACAGCTAGATCTTTATTGCTGGTCCGGATGAAGCATACAACCCAGGGCTCTGAGCCCTCCTTTTATGCTGGTCAGGGATAATCCCCTGACCTCGCCCAACTGGCCTGATAGGCTATTATCAGTCTATTTACATCTCGTAGGTTCCCTGGGAGAAACCTAGGTACATGATTGGTGGCCGGTTCGAATCCACCTGGCCTTTGTTCTACCTGGCTGAAGCTCAGGTAGTTTCTTGGCCATGTGCTCTGGCCATGCTCTGGCCATGTGCTCTGGCCAGCCACATGGTGGTCGCCATTACTGGAGCACATGGCAAACGCATGGTCAATACATAACACCCCTCCCCCCATAGTCCAGAACCCCTCTGCACACATAGTCTTTGAGATAGTCCAGGCGTCTGCGCTCGCGTCCAGAGCGCCAGGGGGTTGCTCGTGTCGGAAGGTTGCGGTATGGGTAGTTGTTCTGTTTGTGGGGCCGGTCTGCTCGGTGGTCGTTCAGGCATGGATGGCGCGGCTGCTGCATCAGAGGGCACGAGCAGAGTCTCCGCAGTCTCTGGATCTGGGTCTGGCGCTGCTTCTGGAATCTTGTCGATGTCACGGTCTGTTGGTGCAGGGAGTTCGGGGGCCTGGGTAGCATTGCGGCTCTGTGTACGGCGTCAAATCTGGTCGATGTGTCATTTCCAGACTATGCCATCTTCTGTAAGGACCTTGTAGGAATAAGGCCCGGTGACTCGGATGATCCTCGCAGGGATCCATGTCGGACCCTGCATGTAGTTCTTAGCGTATATGGGGTCTTTGGGAGCGAACCCTCGGGCTGCTGGCTGGTTTTCCATTGTCGGGTTTCCGGTGATTGCTCGGTCGGGATGTAGGCGGTCCAGGACAGTTTCCAGTCGTCTTCCCATCAGACGTTCGGCTGGCCGACGCCCGGTCCCTGAGTGGGGAGTGTTCCATTGGCTGAACAGGAACTTATACAGCTGCTGTTCCCAGTCGCCGTGCTCCATTCTCTTTAATGCATCCTTCGTTGTTCTCACCATGCACTCGGCCTGGCCGTTGGTTGCAGGGTGAAATGGAGCGGAGCGGATGTGGCGAAGACCGCAGGCCTCCACGAACCGTTGGAACTCACCGGAGGTGAATGCGGTCCCGTTGTCAGTCACGAGAGTGTCAGGCATCCTGTGGGTTGCGAAGACTGGCCAGAGACTTCATAAGGCTGCGTTGGTGGAGGTCGATGCTACCGGAGCCACCTCAAGCCACTTGCTGTAGCTGTCTACAATGATAAGAAACAACCGGCCCTGGACCGGTCCCTCAAAGTCTAGGTGCAGACGGGTCAGGGCTTGTTAGTGGATTCCTAGGATCGGACGGGAGCGTGTGGTGGGTCTGGCCATGACTCTTGGCATTCGGTACACTTCTGGACCCGCCCCTCAATATCTTTGTTCAGGCCTGGCCACCACACATAACTACAGGCCAGGGCCTTCATACGTAGTATGCCTGGTGGGCCTCGTGTAGTGCCTCTAGTACTCGGGGCCGCAGAGGCCCGGGGATCACCACTCGAGATCCCCATAGCAGGCACCCCTTGTGGGCCGAGAGTTTGTGTCTCCGTGCCGTGAAAGCGGCAAACTCCGGCCCCGGTTTCTCCGGCCACCCCCTTCCCACTCAGTTTGAGACATGGGAAAGGACACGGTCCCACTGCATGTGATGGGCCACATCCGATACCTGCACGGGGCGCTCTGGTAGGTCCTCCAGGAGTACTACATGGAAGGCTGGAGCAGGATCCGGGTCACAGGACGAGAGAGGAAGACAGCTGAGGGCGTCAGCGTGTCCCATTGCCTTACCCGGGTGATGCACCAAGTCGTAGGAGTAGCCAGACAAAAAAATTGACCACCGCAGGACATGCGGGGACAGCATGTGAGGAGTCTGCTGGTGGGGGGCAAGGAGACCCAGTAGTGGCTTATGATCTGTAGCCATGGTGAATGATCATCCATACAGGTAATCGTGGAATTTCTTGACACCGGCTACAATCGCAAGGGCCTCCTTGTCGATTTGGGCATAATTACGTTCCGACGACGACAGGGTCCTGGAGTAGTAGGCTACCAGCACTTCCTTGCCATTGGGTAGCCGGTGCCCTAAGACTGCCCCGATGCCAGAGGGAGATGCATTGCAGGCCAGAATGACAGGAGCCTCTCATCGAAATGCGCTAGGACCCCATTTGAAACTAATAAGTCCTTGACGGCCCGGAAAGCTGTGTCGTGCTTGGGCCCAAGCTGCTCCCTTGTCAGGGAGTTGATGCAGGGGTTCGGTGACGGCTGCTTTGTGCGGAAGGAAGGTGTGATAAAAGTTTAAAAGTCCCAAGAACGCCTGTAGTTCCGCCTTCGAAGACGGACGGGGTGCTTCCGTAATCGCCGCTACCTTCTCCTTGGTCGGGTGAATGCCATCCGCAGTCACTTTGAATCCCAAGAAGTTCACTGAGGAGACTCCCAGGGTACACTTATCCTTTTGGACCTTGAGACCCGCGTCCTGGAACCATTGCAGCACCATCCGTAGGCATGCCGCAAATGTGTCGACGTCCAGGGCTGCAATGAGGACGTCGTTGAAGAACGGTTTCACACCTGAAACATCTTTCAGGAGAGAATCCATTAGATGTTGAAAAATCCCTGGCACCACGCTGACCCTGAATTGGAGCCATTTCACTTTGAACGCTCCCTTATGAGTCACAATCATTTGTGCCTCGGCCGTTGCATCATCTACAGGAAGCTGCTGATAGGCCTGGGCCAGGTCGAGCTTTCCAAATATTTTGGCTCCAGCGAGGGAGGCCAGAACATGGCTGACCACCAGTACTGGGTACGCGTGGTCTTGTAACGCCTTATTAATAGTGCGTTTATAGTCCGCGCAGATGCAGACTTCCCCGTTAGCCTTGAGGGGGGTCACAATGGGAGTCTCCCACCTGGCGTGGGAGACCGGCTCGAGCACCCCTTGTGCCACGAGCTTTTCCAGCTCTGCCTCCACTTTGGGCTGGAAGGCGAGCGGTGGCCGGCAGACGGCCATGCGGATGGGCCGGACCGCCGGGTCCAGGTCAAAGGAAACCGGGGGTCCTCTGTAGCAGCCCAATGAGCCATCAAAAACGGTGGGAAATTACTCGCAGATGGACGAGAAGTCGGTAGAGCCCATGCAGTGTATTCCGGTCCACTGCACTCCGAGCGGCTTGAACCAGGCGTGACCTAGAAGACTGGTTAGATTGCTCTCCACCACGAGAAGGTCTAGCAGATCGTTAAATGCGTGGTACTGGACCCGGACCCTGGCTAGCCCCTTAATAGCCACTGGGTTTTTTTGGAAGTCCTGGAGGACCAACCCAGCTGGCAGCCATAGCCAGCATGCCCCCTTCAGGCAGAGGCAGCTGAACTTAGCTGCGGACACAATGGAATATGCGGACCCTGAGTCCAGTTCCATGGAACAGGGAACTCCTTCTATCTGGAGGGACACGGAAATTGCACCTGGAATGGGCTGGGGCAAGTTCATTACTGTGGCCGTGGGAACGACGCTGTCCACTTCCTCGAAGTTCGCTGCTGGGGCACGGTGGCTGTTCCTTCGGCGGCAGGCCCAGGCGAGATGGCCTGCTTTCCCACAAGCGTGGCAGACAGCATCATGGAAGCAGCATGTACGTCTGTCGTGGTGGTCCCCGCAGCTTGCGCACATTGGGGCCTGCCTGTTGAGGGAAGCAGAAGAGGGAACAGAGACAGATGCTGGGTGCCGGCCCTTGGGCCTGGAGATGCCGGGCTCACCCTTCTTCGAGTGTGGTTGCATCCAGTGGACGTCCTCTTCTTCACTCAAGTCGGGTTCGGGAGGGGCTGCCTGGTGGACTTTGGTGGCTGCCTTGTCCTTTTGCATTGTCTCAAATGCTGCTGCTGTTTGGAGCATCTTCTCCAAGGTTGGCTCCGACATTGCGATGAGGCTCCGGTGGAGCTTGGCTTCACGGATCCCTCCCATGAAGGTCTCCACGTGGTCATCCACGTGGCGGAATTCACAGCCCACGGCTAGTTGATGGAGTTCAGCCAGGAAAGTGGCGGCTGACTCCCCTGGCTGCTGCTGGCACTATGAACTCCCAGCACCTAGCCAGTTTTGATGGCTTCGGGGCGAAGTAATCGCCGAGGGCCTTGATGAGTACGTCATAAGGCACCTCGGTGGGGTCTTGCGGGGCGAGTAGGTTCTGGGCCACCTGCATGATGTCCACCCCTCCGGAACTCAATAGCCAGGCGCTCTTCAGGTCCGCCTCTGTGATTCCGTGGACCCTGAAGGCGCAACCCAGCATCTTGAGCCAGGACTCCCACATCTCTGGGCGAGACGTATCGAAAGGGGTAATTGGTCCAGGAGCGTTTGCCATAGTTACCGGAGCAGGAGCGGTGGTGGCAGTTTGAGCGATGTCCTCGTGGTCTTGCAGTGGTGCCGGGGAGCGCTGAGGCTCGGGGCTTCCTAGTGCTGGAGGATCGGGGCTCAGAGCGGCTTGCGGCAAGGCATTGGAGCGCTGGAGCTCAGAGATGCCTGCAGCCGGCGGAACGGAGCTCGCTGTGCTGCTGCGGTCGGCTGGAGAGTCGCTCATCAGGATCCCATCCTCGTCGCCACTGAGAAGTATTGGAGTCAGGAGTCCATGGAACAGTGAAACAGCTAGATCTTTATTGCTGGTCCAGATGAAGCATACAACCCAGGGCTCCGAGCCCTCCTTTTATGCTGGTCAGGGATAATCCCCTGACCTCGCCCAACTGGCCTGATAGGCTATTATCAGTCTATTTACATCTCGTAGGTTCCCTGGGAGAAACCTAGGTACATGATTGGTGGCCGGTTCGAATCCACCTAGCCTTTGTTCTACCTGGCTGAAGCTCAGGTAGTTTCTTGGCCATGTGCTCTGGCCACATGGCGGTCGCCATTACTGGAGCACATGGCGATCACATGGTCAATACATAACACCAGGCGTCATTTCGTAGAAAAAGAGGTGCAGGAGCTCATTAGCATAACTCATTTGCATATGCCACACCCCCTAACTTGCCAGAAGTGTGTCAGAAGGCAACACCCACCCCTCAGGCTCCCCTCCACAGGTGAGTGAAACTGACCTGCTCTTCCTCCATTCCCTTCCCCATCCAATACTTTGTGCAATAAAAATAAGCGTAAAGAACACACCCTCATTCTCTTCCTGCTCCCTTGAAAGCACCAGGTTTCAAGTAGACTTGAGATACCCAGGACATGTGCACCACCCATTCCTTTCCCTTCCCCTCCCCACAACAACACACCCTGTGAGGTAGGTGGGGCTGAGAGAGGTCTTTTGAAAACTGTTCATGAGAGAACAGCTCTGAGAGAACTTGTGACTGACCCAAGGTCACACCAGCAGCTGTATGTGGAGGAGTGGGGAATCAAACCCAGATTAGAGTCCAACTCCTGACCACTACACCAAACTGATGGGGTGGAAGCTGCTGAAGGGTTGGTGAAATTTCTCCAGTACTTATGTACCATGTGCCCAGATCAAAAATGGTATACTTAGAAAATTTATATGCCACCTTGAGCAAGTCTCTGGAAAAGCAGCACACAGTCATAAAAGGAACAATGATAAAATTATCAATATTAAAACAAAACATTAAAAACAATAAAGACCCTAGCAGGGCTTTCCCCGGGGTGCTGCGCCTCTGCACTGCTCGGGGAAGCCGAGGAGGGGGCGGGGCTTGGTAATGTGCCCGCCCCCTGGGCTCCTCACTCCCGGAGCTGCGCTCCCGCTCCAATGGACCCCTGCATAACACCTACCCACCCAGCTTGAGAAAAGAGGATTAAAAATGGGAATCTGGAACCGGGGGGGGGGGTTTGCCCGTCAGGGTGGAAGCACTCCTCTCAGCCTTTGGGGGCATGCAAAGTTTATTTTGTTGAAGCTTATGTTTGCTGTTGATGTTCATGAGTTACAGTTGCAAGAAACATTTTATAGTGTTACTGACCTAAGGAGTCTACAACTTGGAGACGGCTGGGGCCAGTCCAGGGGGATAGGCCCCACCCCACTGCGGGATCAATCTGAGACCAACCCTGCATTAAGAGGAGGAGCCAATCCTCAGCATGTGGACTGTCCCACTCCCAGAACACTGAGAAAGGAAGCTTCGCAGTTAAATGAATCCAAATCTTCCATTTTGCAGTGTTGATTATTCTGTCCAAATTTTATGTGTTCTGTGGTTTCTGCTGCTTTGTGTGCAGAAGAAGTAAGATACAAATGTTCAAAAAAGAAATAAGGGTTAAACTGAACAAGATTGGGGAGGGAGGGTTCCAATATTTAAATTAGGCTGTGGGTCACACAGTCATTTTGTTCGGGTTTCACTGCTGTTCTCTCTCGCATTTAAAATTGCTTATCAGATGCCCGTATCTGTCTCCTGCACCCAAGTGGGCTCACTCGCACAATCCTCCTGGTTCCCTAGGAAGTTTTCCAGCGCCTGGAAAATCAAGTACTTCCCAAATATTTGTGCTTTGAATCAGCGATTTCGCTGATCTGGACAGGCATCTCTCACAATGATTGCGATTAGGTCATCAGAACGTCCCTCTCACATTGTCCCCCCCCCCCCAGCTTCCACCATTGTGCAGATGAGCAATCCTGCATTGAATAAATTCAATGTATAAACATTCAAGTGCACATATAGACTCCAGTGCTCAGTTGTATGTAGCTGGTTAATTTTGTTTGCTGTTTGGGGGTTTTTTTGCAAAAACAAGGGAGTATGGTGAGTCCCAATGGGAGCAGTGATTTGGCCATGTGCATGCACAAAACCATTTTTTTTAAAGAAAAAAAAACAAACCCCAAAAACACCAAGCCATGCTGCCACTTGGGTGGTGCGGCTATCTGGATCATGCCCAGAGTCTCATTGTGCGATGCAAGCGGTTCCAGGAGTGTTGTGTGATCATCCCAACCTGGAAAAAAATATTCCCAATCAAATCTATCATGAGAACAAATCAGGATAAGCTTGCCATGTGACCACACCCTGAATCTTCCAGTTCACAAACAAAGTAAGTGGGACTGGTGCATATATCTGTAAACATGAAGGGAGTGCAGAGGTGAAGAGAGCTCAAACTCTGTCCCACCTCCCCGCTTTACCATGCTGTACTCCAGTTGTCTGCATCTTTCTTTCTCTGTGGCTTGCTCCATTCAGGTACCAGAGCCGGAGTGTGTGAACGTAGTGGGCTTAGGTGGGGGAGGGAGATGAGCACACTTGTACAAAGCCATGGGTTCTCCCTCTTCCTCTCCATGACAGCTTATGATATATTGTTCCCACTGATCAGCTTATCTGGTTGCCAAAAATCTCCTCTTGCTTACTTTGGAAGGGAGAGTGTTAATTGCCTATAGAATGGAGACACTTCTTCTAAAATGTGTATAATCTGGCATGTAGGCTTTGTCAAACAAGGGTTGTGGTGATCCAGGTTCAAATCTCTACTCTGCCATGAACTCACTGGGTGACTGCAGGTTAGACATGCCTCTTCAGCCAGACCTACCTTGAGGAGCTGTTGTGAGGACAAAGTCAGTAGGATCGTATCTGTCACCCTCAGCAAAATCTGGCTAATACTAAAATTGGGACAGGCATACTGTTCCTGAAATCTTCCAGTACTAATGGAAGCTAAAACAGAATATAGTGAAAAAAGCAACACATATAATAACCCAAATCAGGAAAAGGAATTAACTCATTAACATGCAAAACATTTTTGTGCACACTTTCTTCCTCTTGTACATTGGCTTTTGTAAGTATTGCAAAAAGAAATAACTGCTGCAGAATCCTTTCTCGAATACTAACACAAATTTGACTGTGTATGTTCGATCCAACCTGTGCTTCACAATTAATTAGCAAGGAGGATATTTATGGAGAGAGGCAAAAGGCACGCTGTTCATGAATAGTTCACCATGGTAGAAATTTCACACCCAGTAAATCACTAATGAAAATGTCATTTCCCTGCTGAGTTTACCTGAGCCTCTATTAATCTTGCCGTTTCCATTAGAAACGGAATTACTGTCAGATTTGTAACAAAGAGGAAAGCTGGTTTTTAATTAGCAGCCCCGATACTGTATGGTAGAAGAAAATTGGAGCTGGAAGGCCCCCTTCATGAGCCCTGAGTGGATATGTTGCACATCTGTTCAGCTTCCTAGTCACAAAATGCTCACTTTTGAGGACTGGAGAGCCCAGAGTGGTGTTGTGGAGGAGGGAAGAAACATACACAGTGCCTTGAGCTTATTGGGACAGGGTAGAATAAAAAATATGATCACTTTGATACCCGTCATAGACTTCTCAGTCTGTTTAATAGGAGAACTAAAGCCCTAGTTAGAATTTTTATCTGAATGAACAATGTGCGGTAAAGTCGTGACTGACTCATGGCACTCCCACCCATGGAGTGTGCAAGACAAGACATGAGTGGAGGTAAGTTTGCCGTTGCCTTCCTCTTCGTAGTAACCCCACTCTTCCTGGATGGTCTCCCATGCAGATACTGAATGTGGCCAACCCTGCTTAACTTTCCAGCTCTGACAAGCTCAGGATAAGCTGGGCTATCTAGGACTGCAGGTTCAAGTCCTCACTCAGCCATGAACTGCACATCTTGGACTGATCACTCATTCTTGGCCCAACCTACCTCAAAGGGCTGTTGTGAGAATAGAATGGGGAGACCATGTCAACTACCCTCATCCCCTTTGGGCGAAGGGTGAGATCAGAAGCAACACATGAATCTGTCATATAGCGAGCCAGACCATGGATCCAGCAAGCTCCACATTGCCTTCTCTGGTAGAAAGACACCTTTCCCAGTGCTCCAAAGATGGGACCTGAAATCTTCTGCATGCAAAGCACTGAGCCAAAGATCTTCCCCTTAGAGCACCTGGTGCAAAGGATACCTGGCAAAGGTGATCAGGTTTAGAAGTGCCAGTCTGTGCAGAGTTAAGGGAAGAGAGCGATGTGTGTACAAAGTGACTGGAAATCAGCAGGCCTTAGACTCACAAAATGGAACAGCTTGTTTTCTGTTTGCTCTGACACAGGTCACTAGCCTCAAATGCCAATCATCTTGTTTTCAGTCTCCCCCAAATGTCCCTGGATCAGGTCGGCTAACCCGTTGATGGTGTTGCTATGGAAGCAATTATGGGAAGATAGATTATAGTGTCTGGAAGCATAATAAATTTCCTTTATCTGATTTATGGTCTGTATCCTTTTTCTTTCCCATAATATAAGTTATAATGTTGCCAACTAGCTTCCTCCAATGTATGTGGCAGCAAGACGGTGAGGTGGGGTGGGGGGAGGCACACACACACATGATTTCCACCAATCTAACTGGTGGAGATTTTTTTAAACAATAACCTAGCAGGCACAGTAACCATAGCAATCTTGAGTGAGGTCTTCTATGATAAGCAATAATAATAATTATAATAATTATTGTATGACAGTGTGTATAGCCAGGAGATCCTAAGATTGGCAACCAGAAGTGCCAGCTTTTTTAGCATTATGCACCATTAGGTGGCAAGCTAGACTTGTTTTTTAAGGCAAGAGACATTTCAGAGGTGGTTTGCCATTGGCAGCCTCTACGTCATGCCCCTGGTATTCCTTGGAGGTCGCCCTTCCAAATGCTAGCCAAGGCCAACCCTGGTGAGCTTCTGAGATTTGACAAGATCGGGCTAGCCTGGCCTATCCAGGTCAGGTGCTCACCCACTATACTGGCATTGGGGACCTAGAACTCTTCCATAATATCCCTCATAACACCTGAAATGCTAGAATCAGCCATGTGATCTCAGCCACTCTCTTTGGGAACTTCTGGAGGTGGTGGGGTCTGTCAGTTCAGGCCACCAGAGGTATTCCATTCTGCATCTTCCTGCCCATAGCTGTATTTTGCCAGTCCACCCTTGCACCACTGGAAGTTGCTGTTCCATCCCATTTTGCTGGCAACCTTGGATTTATGGCCTCAAAGCCCAAAATTTTCCTACTTAACTTGATCAGGTTGTGCTTGCTGTCTGGGACTAGTGTCTAATAGCTGCTCTAAGATGATGGACAGGCATCTATGCTTCACTTGACTGAACAGTAAAGTCCTTGCTTGTGCACCCAGAGGAGCTCACATGGATCCCTGGGTTGGGACTGGCAGGCACAATCTTAGTCCCCCCTGCACATTGAGGATGCAGAAATAAGCTCTGTTTTGTTCCCTTTTTGGTTTTGTGTGTTGCTGTTGCAAGCCTTTTCACGCCACCCACTTTTGTTTTTGATAACCTTTTGTGTTGTTTCTTTTCTGCCATTTTTATGCGAGCCACTGAAGCACCTTTACATACAACTGATGCAAAAATAATGCTAAAATTGCACTGATTTGACAGGGAAGCGTCTGAGTAAGGAAACAGTTTGAAATAAAGACTCACAGGTGCTATTCCCTCAAAGAAGGAGCAAACTTGAAATGAGGTGGGGAGAGGTTCAAATTAAAAAGTGGGAAATTCACTGGCATCTCTACTATGCACATATAGGGGAATTTTACACAGCCAATATGTTCCGTTTCAGGAACTCTTCAGTAACAGTTTCTGTCAGGCATTTCACACAGAACCGTATTAGTACCGGTTCACTACCGGAACATATTGGCCCTTTCACATGGAAATGTGCCTCTCTTGTTGGGGAAGCGTTCCTGGGCCGGTTTACCTGGAAACCTCCTCCCAAGTGTTTTTCAGTTCTTGTACTGGTCCTGAAGTGCTACGGGGTGCTGTGTGAAATGCCCCCGAAGCACTTCTTCCGATGATGAGTGTTTTCGTGCCTCTTTTCACCTGCGCGAGCGATCTCCGTGAATTTTTTTTTTAAGAGCTGATCCAGGCTGAGTCTTAAAACGCTCTGTGTGTGTGTTTGTGTGTGTGTGGCAAAAAGAGGCTTGAAAAGAAAGCGGCAGTCTGAAATGGCAAACTGCTTTGAAGACGGCTCCAAAACGATAGGGGAAGGGCTGTCTGAAACGGCCGTCACTATACCAATTTATTCCAAGCCAGTTAAGTAACATTTTTAAAGGTGTAGTGTGAAATTCCCCACCGTGCATGCAATTCTAAACACTTCAGCAGGGCTTTTGGGAATGCAGTCAGAAACTGGACTCCTTCAGACAACCAGGAGCCAACAAACCAGCCTTTCTTATGATTTGCACATCTGCCCTTTTCTTTGTCCAGAAAATTCATTAGAAAACCACTTTTGATGGATGTCTCGAGGCTGCTTCTCATTGTGGAATATATTGTTCATGAGGTTATAAATCGATTACATGCTGTACTTAATGTGCTTATTAGAAAAGACATAACTTTTCCTGCTTGAATCTGACCAATAATCAAAGCCTGTGTGGACAATTAAATAGTACATTTACATTGTAAGTAATTAAATGACCAGAGGTTCTGCACTTTACAAAGAAAAATGTAAACCATGAAGCTTGAGGCAGCCATACCACAAAACTGATACCACCTTTTTATCAGGAGTTTCCAGGGCACAAGTCAGGGACAAACTGGGGCTTGATCAGAAATTTTCAGTGCATAAACTGTCTGGGACCAGGGTTTTTCTATCACTTTTTCATCCTGTCTTTTTTTTTTCAAGGAGCTCAGGATAGTGTCTGTGGTTTTCCCTGCCTCTATCTAAATCTCACCACAACCCTGTGAGGTAGACTAGCCTGAGAGAGAGAGAGTAACCCAGTGGGCTCCATGGCCGAGTGTGGATTTGACCCTGATCTCCCAAACCCTAGGAAAGGAGCAGTCCTAAGCAGGTCTATTAGAAGTAACCCCTGTCTTATTAAATGGGGTTTACTCCCCATACCTCCTGGATCCTTTCTCTTTGCTGGTCTCTCTCTCCTGCCTGCTTCCTTCCGGCCACCCCTCCTCCTTCTGGAGTTCTCTGGATCACCCCCTGATAAACAGCTGCTTGCCAGGCATGGGACTTATTTACCAGTATGTTAACTGCTGCTGGTAGTCTATCAGCAGGTTCTCATACATTTCATTGACCGTCTGGTAATGTGATGGTGGTGGGTTAGGACATAGTATATTTCAATTTTTGTTGGAGCTGGGCTGATGTACAGATTGCTTTAAGGTGGGATGCCAGTGTATTTGTTGTGTATTGAGATTGAATCATCCCTGATTGAATCACCCTGGCGACTGGCTAAGCTTGAAGCACAAGAACAATAGCAGACCAGGATTCTGGAAGGAACCAATCTAGTAGCAATGTTTTGTAAACAGCCTATCATGGGGAGCGGGTGTGTGTTGGGTGTGGTTTTGTGCACAGATTTAAGCAGGGCTTTGGCCCTGCTGAAGTTGTTTTGTTCTGGCTTTAATCACTTAAAAAACTATGAGCTGATCACTCTATGCACCTGAACCCAGTATATTACAGTATTAAATAAATAAACTTTAAATAAATAATGTGGAGACATTGTCCAATTTGTCCTTTTTGCTCCAATTATTGCTGAGTCCCGACAGGAAGTGTTTTGCTTGCCCTCATCAAATGGAGCCCTTAGACCACTTCAGCAGCTCTTCCCAGTTGTATTTCCTTTCTTGACTGATGCTTCTCGTCTGTTCCATTGCAATCTGGAGTACCGGAAAAACAATGAGTCCTCCCTTGTGATGCAGACCCTGGTGGCACCCCTCCTTTAGGCCTGAGCACCCCTAGCTTGTCCCAAACTAATAATATAAATGACCTTTTTGCTACCATAGCATAGAAATCCAGTCAGGTGTGATGTTTCTCTTCATTACATTTATAGCATCTTTAGGGCTGTGGATTTAGAGCATAAAAATGCCACTTAGATGCTGTTGTTTTTTTTATTTAAGCTTCCAGTAGTCTTCCACTACTACTAGAGATGTTTTTCAATTTCTTGACCCTGCTATGTGGACCCCAAAATCCCAGCTTCTGTTCCACTCTTCCCTTCTGCTGCTTGAATCCTTGATCTTTCTATTTCACCTGTAGAATGCACACATTTTCCAACACCATTTCTGTCTCAATATGTCAGCATTATATGCTAATTTTAAGCACCAAGGATGGTCATTGTTCCAGTAAATACCATGCAAAGAAACCATTCAAGATGTGTGCACAATTCAGAGGCATATGCAAAACAGCATAAAGCATAAACGGTTGAGGAAAATATAAACAAGTATAAAAAGGAATGAAATAGGGACCTCTTATTCAACATTACAAACTGTGCCTCTTCTTGAGTCTCTTCTCAATATTGACATCCCCTCCCCTAATTTCTACCTGTATGTTCAAGAAGTTCTAAAACCCATACAATTCTATATACTTATTGGTGTTCACTGCTCAGTCTTTCCACTGAAAGAGTCATCTCCCTGCATTACATGGCTTCTCTTGGCCTCATCCACTCATTCCCACAACTCTAGATCATCTCTAGGTGGCACTCACCATCCCTCAAGCCCACCATTCTTCCAGCTAGGGGCCGTACCTGCTCCTGTCCTCAGCAAAGTCCAAGAACAGAGTGTAGAGCTCATCTTAGCTGTTCAGCCCACGGGTGGCAATTTCCCTGGTGCCCTCCTGGCTCCTTTCACCCAAGGTGCCAGATCTTTCTCAGATTACCAGCACAGGGAATTGTCCCAGGTTGATAGCATGAGGACATGTAGAAAGATGCTGATGGCCTCCCCATAGCCATGGACCAAATTGCTCCTGGAGATTCACCATGGTGACACAATGTTTGGCTGCCTTTTAAATAGGGTGCAACAAGTGTAGGATTGTGTTAGGATTGTGTTAATTTTGGCTTTGAGAATTAATAGTCCAGTAGACTAGGTTCCAGCTCCCTGTATGCTATGGCTATAGGGTTGCTGTTTGGAGGAAGGAATCATTTCCACCAACAGTTCGTCACAGTGGTCCATGATTCTTCTGGCCTGGACCAGCAGATGCTTCTTAGTGCATCACTTACAGTTTTGAAATAATGCCAGGTAAACCAGAACTCCAAAACACAGGGGTAAGTCTGGAGGAGAAGAAAATGGCAGCATTCCTTATATCAGAGAATCTTATTCTGTGACATTCACCAACACCCGTCTTAAAAATGGCCACCTCACAATCCTGAGAATTATTGTTCTTGACCATACTGTGCTGATCACTGGCCTTTTGCCAAACACGAGCCCTTCCCAGTGACTCTTGCTTTGCTGTGCTTTTAAAGCTCACCGATCAATCTTTATCAATTTTTCATGCACCAGTGTTCTCTTTTGTACCCACGCAATGTCTCTCTCTGTACTGAAACATTCACCTGGGGTTGTTTTGTAATCCTGACCTTTACGGATGATGCTTTGAGTCTGATTCCCTCTATGCCTTCTTCCTTCTTTCCTTAAACGCATTTATAGAAGTACTTTCTGTTACCTGCTAGTGCACAAATCGTATGGTAGAGCTAAGAGCTGCTTTCCTGTACCAGACTAAGTTCATCTGCTACTCCAGCACTACAACAAAGTTATTGGGATGCACCACACAAGATGGACATGAAACAGACAGCTGTGTGCTGTGGAAAATCACTGGGTGACAATAGGCCAGTCTCTCTCTCTCTCTCTCTCTCTCTCTCTCTCTCTCAGCCTACCCTACTTCACATGGTGGTAGTATGTCACTGTGAACTCCTTGGAGGAAGGGTGGAATAAAAATGTAGAAAATTAATGAATAAAAATGCAAACAGTTTACAGAAAAAAGTCAGAGCAAGGAAACAGAAAATGATGCAGAAATACAGAAGCACGGGTTCAGTTCTCATCAGGGAAACCCAAAACTGAAATATGGATTTTCCCAGGTCAAAACAGCAGGGATGAGAAATTTTAAAGCATTCAGATAAGACATTCCTTATATACCTGGGCTACTGTACAAACTTAGACCCACAAGCATGGGTCTTCTTGCAGAAATCTCAAACATGATGGATTTATTTCAGGAATCCAAAACATTCCTCACCTTTGCTACCCAGGTCTTAAATACACAATCCTCTAAAAGTTTAACTGCTGGCTATCATTTTCTGAAGTGCCAGCCATTGAAAGCAAGGGGCAAAAAACCTGGCTGTGATTATCAGCGTGTTTATTTTAACCAAGGCAATCCTGAAGTTAATATGTCAAAGATAGAATAAAGGGGAAATGCACAGAGAGTTGATCAACATGGATAATATAAGAGAACAGACACAGTTCTAATTTAAATTGGGATCGATCTCCCTAATGAGAAGTAGTGAGTGAAATAAATTATATAACTGGACTTAATCAAGATGGAGAAAGTCTGGAAAGTAACCTTGGGTCAGTGAAACTGATTTAGCTAATCCTAGCTACAGGCGGCCAGAATAATATATACTTTTCGTAATAATGGAAGTTGTTCTGAGCATGTTTATGCTGGTTGTCCTTGAGGTCTGGATGTTCTTAACAAGATGATGGCTTATCTAAAGTTGGACTCTGCAGTTTTCACTCAGCAGCTTTCAGGCAGTCCATGCCTGGCTGTGTTGTGTACCATGTTGAGCACCATGGCAAAATGACAAAGGCGTTTTTATTGGTACCAACCAAAATATCCTAAGAACATGCACATATTCATCAGAACTGGAGAGGAGGGGGTGGAGAGAAAAAAATTTGTGGGGACATTCCTGTGGAGGGACTTCTATTTCTGCTAGACTCTATGGCAGGTACCCACTGTTAAGTAGTGGGTTCAAGAGTCTATCGTGATTTCAGTATTTATTTATTTAATTAATTCAACTTATATCCCGCCCTCCCTGCTGAGGCAGGCTCAGGGCGGCTTACATTAAAGGTTAACAACTACAACACATGTGGCAAGCCACAACTATTTACAGAAACCCCAGCCCAAAACACACCCACAAAATACAAATAGGCCAATAGAAACATAGCGGATTGGAGCCTTCATTTGCATGGCATCATTTACACTTCTGTTACCTGGTTGGCCAGTCTGCAAGGGCGACTAATCTGAATGTAGCTGCAAGGAGCCTCACTAACAATGATTGTTCATTTGAAGCCCTCAATACACAACACCCACCAACACTTATCCTGGCGGCTTCCAAGTCTTTTTAGAAAATGGATGAGGCCAGGTGAGGCTTTTGCCCAACAGGGCTTCTGACTGGCCACTGAAGATCTGATTGGCTGTGCAGATTAAAGGGCATCCTGTTAAACACAGCTTTTGCCTGAAGTGTTGAAGAGTTGTGTGTGTGTGTGTAAAGTACAGTCACCCCCATGGTGACCCCTATAGGATTTTCAAGGCAAGAGACATTCAGAGGTGGTTTGCCATTGCCAGTTTCTTCATAGCAACCCTGGACTTCTGTGGTGGTTTCCCATGCAAATATTAACCAGGATCAACCCTGATTAGCTTCTGAAATCTGACTAGCCTGAGCTATATTCTTACTCACATTGAGGAGTTACTATTAGATTTATGCATAACCTCGCTCCCTGACATTTTGTGGTTCCCCTGGAGAAAATGGTTGTTATGGAGGGTAGCATCTCCTGTAGCTGCCATTTTGTTGTTGACTGCGCCTCCTATGACTGTACCTCATACCACCCTGTATCAGAATTCCAAAAATGCCCACAAACTTCGAAAGGCTAGGGAGCCCTGTTCTATGATATGAACCAGTCTGGTGTAGTGGTTAAGTGCGTGGACTCTAATCTGGGAGAACCGGGTTTGATTCCCCACTCCTCCACTTGCACCTGCTGGATGACCTTGGGCAAGCCATAGCTCTGTACCAGCTGTTCTCTCAAGGACAGTTGTCTCAGAGCTCTCTCAGCCCCACCTGCCTCACAGGGTGTCTGTTGTGGGGAGGGGAAGGGAAAGGAGTTTGTAAGCCACTCTGAGACTCCAAGTGAGTGAAAGGCAGGATATAAATCCAATCTCTTCTCTTCTCCTACCATGGATTCTTCCCTCTGAAGCTGCCATTTTCTCCAGGGGAGCTAATCACTGTTGCCTGGAGCACAGATATTTTTTTAAAAAATAATATTTTATTGATAATGTAAAGTTTAACAACGATTGGTGACATAATAGCAACAGGTAAATAGCCATGACTATACATAGAATTTAACATATAAACAGAACCAATGATTCAGAGTTTTAGCACAAAAAAATCAAATGATTATCTTACCGAATAGAGAGTTAAAGAAGTTACAATAAAACTTTTAACACGAAGATGGTGTAGTATAAATTAATATTTCGGAATGGGAACAGCAATACAAATAGAACTTTAATATAAAAATAAAGTTGGGGAAGAAGTCATGCTGTGGACAAGCAGCATATTAGAGGGCGCAGAACATAAAACTTCTTTGTCCTATGTAGCTTATAATTGATCTCCATTTTAGCATATTCATTGTTGCATCTGGGGCCACTTGGTAGAAAGAAAGTTATTTTGGGAAAGAAAATCTAGTATGGGAGACCATTTGCTGTCAAACTGGGAGCATTTAGGCTTTGGTAAAGTGTAGTTTAGTTTGTCAGTTATGCGATCTATTAGGTAGTGATCCAAGAGTTTTCGAAACCAAATTTTTATGGTGAGTGGTGTTGTCTCTTTCCAAAAAGAGGCAATAGCCATTTTGGCAGAGATTAGCAATGTGTCTATGATGGATTTAGTAAAGTGAGAAGCTGTTTCGGTAGGCCAATGATCTAGAAACAGTGTCTCAGGTTGCAGAGGTCAGCTTTGGTAATTGTTTTGATATGTGATAGAACAGCTTCCCAGAATGCTGTCAGGTTCCTGTTACTGCCATAGGCACTGCCATAGGTTCCTGTTGACTATTATTATCAATAACTCTGTTGCCTTAGCATCATGTACAACTGCCTAAGGGTTCTATCATCTATTCTGATGATCAATTAACCTTGCCTTTGTTTTTAGTTCCATATCGACTCCTCTAGGTCCCAGACGGGAGATAGCATCGGCGGAGTGACTCCCACCGCAAGAATGCGCGTCTTGCTCGCTTTGAGCATGCTTGTTGCTCATTAGCTTCCCTCTTATCTGTCTCTCGCTTTTCCCTAGCTCACAGCCTTGAGCTGCAAGCCTCCTGCTATGTGCTATATTATTCACAGGTGTTATGTGTTCCTTTGCTTGATTTTTCCCTGGGACTATCCGCCCCACAAATCCTAATAGTATCTTTGCCTGGGAACCTAATTTACCGCGCTTTCCTTGGGAACAGTGGGCCAGTATATTTGGGTGCCAATAATCCTCCCAATTGATTGGTGGATGTTGAAGGGGGCTTATTTCATATCAAGTATAATTGTAGTTGTATTCCTATGCTTGAGCATTACTAACAGAAGAAGTGTATTTGACCAACCAGATCTTTTCTGCAAATAAAGGACTTTCTGTTTAAGGAGACCTGTTGTGGACTACATCTATTGGCACAATCTCACAAATGCTCAGATATAATTCAGAGAGAACTCCAGCCCCTGCCTAGAGGTTGGTAACCCTACTGCTACTTTGTCCTTCCCATTCTACATATCTTACCTCTCTGGGGATGGGGAGGGGAGGAGACAATAATCAGCTGTAGGGGACAGCCTTTTAAGCAGAGGATAGGCTCCATGCTGCCTTAAGCAGGTCTCTGGGGAAGTGGCATATAAATTTTGTAAATACAAAGGCAGGGCTCATCTTACCTACAGAAATACCCCTTCCGTGCATAATTTCCTGCAAGTGTTGATAGGAATGCCAAAGTGTAGAGCTGCCATTTCTTTTCAGATGGAGCATTTGCAATGAATATAATCTTTACAGTAGACAAAATGTCAACTACTACAGCCAACTTTCCTTGTTAAAGAAGGCAGAAATACTGTCTTTTAATTGTTTTATCTAAATTGGAACATTTGTTTTCAAATGGAAGAAAGTGTTTATTAATATTACTTCTTCTTAATAGGTGGAATGGCTGGAATTTACAGTCTTGGGGAAGGTAAAAGATGTACATAGTAAGACATATAGATTGGACTTCAGGAAAGCAAATTTTGACAAACTTAAAGTTATGCTGGGTAGAATCCTGTGGTCAAAAATGCTTAAGGAGAAGGGAGTTTAACAGGGATGGGAGTTTCTTAAAAGTGAAATACTGAAGGCACAATCACAAACAATTCCTATAAGAAGGAAAAATTGGAGGAGTGTAAAGAAGCCAAGGTGGCTCCATAAACAGCTTTCTAAAGACTTGAGAAATAAAAAAGACTCATTCAGAAAATGGAAGGAGGGCCTTATAACCAAGGATGAATATAAACAAATAACCAGTGCTTGTAGAGAGAGTTAGTGTGAAAGTCCTACAGAGTCAGTCATCAACAAGTGTCCTTAAACAGGAATGCTTTATTGAGAAAAGTCTGCTATGGTCATCTACACTTCTTGTCTTAGTAATGGCTGGCACGACTCCAAGTAAGATAGTTATACAGAATTCAAAAGGGCTCTGGCGATGGCTTTTAACAAATCATACAATCGAATAAAAAGGCGCTCAAATACTGGCCCTAGGTTCCCAAGGAAAAAGCGGGAAGAACCAGAGGTAGACAAAGGAAACGTTACATAGGCAGGCACCAGCAGTCTTCCAAGGTCAGAATGGCGCAGGGAGCAATAAGCAAGCCATGAGAAGTATAACATAACATTCCACACTCCCAGGGCTTTTTTTGTAGAAAAAGCCCAGCAGGAACTCGTTAGCATAATAGGCCACACCCAACAGCATAATCTCATTAGCATATTAGGCCACACCCCTGACAGTGCAACTCCCTCCCAGGATCGGCTTCCCCAGGTGCCCCACGGCTTGTGGGGTGCATGGAGAATCTGAGGGAGGGAAGGCAGTTTCTGGATTGGCTTCCCCAGGTGCCCTGCAGCTGCAGGGGGCCTGGGAAACCCGAGGAGGGAAGGCAGTTTAAACCACCTTCGCTCCCTGGATTGGATTGGCTTCCCCAGGCACCCCGTGGTTGGTGAGGCACATGGGGAGCCTGAGGGGGGGGGAGGCTGTAGGCGTGGCCAACTCAGAAGCCAGCCAGAACTTCGTTCCTGTGCGTTCCTGCCCAAAAATAGCCCTGCACACTCCCAACATCATAAAGAGCACACATCCCACCTCCCTGGCAGGAGATGGCAGCATTAGCTGACATTCTGCCCCCCTAAAGCTCCCCCTGCCCCACCAGGCTTTAGCGGGTACAATTTGTGGAAGGCAAGAAGCAATGCAGGAGCATTAACATGTTCAACAGCAACCCACTCATTATCCTCAGGCCCAAAGTCCTTCCAGCGCACTAAATAAAACAAGCAACACCGTATAAACTTAAGTCCAAAATTTGCACAGTTTCATAGTGAGGTTCACCATTCAGCATCAGCGGAGGAGGAATCGGTTGCTGGGGCCACCAGATATTTGGAACAGGATCCCGTTTCAGTAAGCTGAAATGGAAAACAGGATGCAAGGATTTCAGTGACTTAGGCAGTTCAAGTTCAACAGTCACCTCATTGATTTTTCAAAGTACCTTAAACGGGCCCACATATTTCCAGCCCAACTTGTGACTGGCCTGAGGACATTTGATGTTTTTGGTTGACAAATACACCAAGTCCCTGGGTTGCAAATCGCACCCATGCACCCTCCCTTTGTTCGCTTTTTTTTTAATAATCCATTTTGGCTTTATTCAGTGTCTTTGCTATCAATGGCCAATAGTCCTGTAAGGCTTTCCACCAGTCTTAAGAGTCCCCCAGCCCCAGGACAATGGGACTGAGGTGTGGCAGGGGGGTCCCTTTGTATCCACAGGATGCCATAAAGGGAGAGACCCCCATAGATGAATGAGCAGCAATATTGTAGCTGTACTCCGCAAACGGCACTAAGTCAACCCAATTATCTTGTTGAAAGTTTGAAAAACATCATAAGAATTGCTCAACAACTTGATTGACTCTTTCGGTTTGGCTGGGTAATAGGCCCTGCTCCACCCCTTACTTGCTCCACCCCTAACACTTGCAATAGCTCCCACCAGAAGGTGGCAACGAATTGTGATCCACAGTCGGAAATTATCTTGCGTGAGGTGGAGTGTAATTTAATATTACTCATAAACATTTTTGCCAATGCCTTTGCGGTGGGTATTTGTTTGAATGGAATAAAATGGGCCTGTTTTGTAAACAGATCCACCACCACCTAGATGACCATTTTTCCCTTTCTTGGGGGCAGATCTGTAATGAAATCCATGGAGATCATTTCCCATGGTCTACTGGGGATCTCTAATGGTTTTAGAAGACCTGGGGTTTTCCCGCCCCTGTGCTTGCACATTAAACAGGTTTGACAGGATCCTACATTAGTTGATACATCCCCATCCATGTGTGGCCACCAGAACTGGCATTGCAATGAATGTAGGGTCTTTAAATATCCAAAGTGACCTCAGAATTTAGAATCATGGGCCAAGTACATCGTCTCCCTTCGAAGGACGGGGGGAAGCACCAGTTTGTCTCTTTTGTACCAACAAGCATCAGGCCCCTGTAGAATTTCAGGGTTCCCCACACATTTCTGATTCATCCTTGTCAGAATAAGCTTGGGCACATTTTTCTCACCAATTAATGGTCGGCGGGGTCTCAGCGGCTCAGCTTTTACTTCTAGTTACAACCATCCCCCCCCCCAACTGGGCTGGAGTGAACATAGAGTCAATGACCTCATCTTGGATGCTGTCATGCTGATGTGAGCGGGAGAGCATGTCGGCAAGTGAATTCGATTTCCCCAGAAAATGGTGAAGTGTAAATTGAAACTTAGAGAAAAATTCAGCCCACTGCAATTGTTTGACATTCAGAGTTAGTTGCGTTTTGAGGGCTTCAAGGTTTTTATGATCTGTCCAAACCTCGAACGGGGTGCGTGCCCCTTCCAGCTAATGGCGCCACATAGTTAATGCCAGCCAAATGGCTGCAGCCTCTTTATCCCAAACTGCCCTCACCCAGGCCACCAATGATGTGGGGTTCACATTTCTGAGTAGTGTCTCATATATATCATGATTTAGACCCTGCCGATATTGCTTGATAAACACAGCTTCTGGCCACCCCTGTATCTTAGCCGCAAATCTTTTAAAAGCAGCAGAGTACTCATGCATGGAGCTGTTCCTTTACTGCAAGGTGTGGATCTGGTTGTGTGCCTTTTCTTCTCCCATGAGGTCCTCATACTGACATCTCCATGCCCACATGAACTCTTCTGTGCTTCTGAGTTCAGGTCCTGGCATGTTATGGAGGCTCACGCACCAGTCAGCCACTTCTTCCCACATCCTTGACCCGATGTAACTGACGTATTCTTCCTCCGATGGGAAAAGATGGCCTCAATTCTGGAGAAACATCCCAGTCTCAATCACAAAAAACTGCAGTTTATTTGGGTTCCCATCAAATGTGGCATCCAACAACTCCTGAGACATGGGACATCATTTCATCATGGGTCCCCATGCTGCAGATCCAGGAGGGGCTCCCCCAGAACCCAGTCCCATGGGAACCCCTTGTGGTTGAGGGAGCAGTTGTGGAGGAGGGGGGCACTGTGGCCTCTTCTTTGTCTTCCCCTTCCCCCTTGATCACAGCTGCAATCACTCTAGGGAGGTCTAGGAACATATCCACCATCTCCTTTTGCATTATCTGGTGCATAGCCTTGAACCTCCAATCCATGTGAGCCCATAGATCACCAGGGCCCCCCGCATCTCTGGGAAGTCTGGGTACTGTTGATACCATTGGGAGCTTGCCCTTGCCCAGGGTAGAGCCCTGATGCATGTTTCCAGCAGGGTGGTGGCAAACTGCATCCAGGAATACTGGCTCTGCCATGGTCTATCGTAGACCCACCAATTTGTAGTCATAATCATGACCTCTTCCACAGAAGACACTGGCCCCTCCATGGGTGCAGTGGATGCAGGTATCTTCTCCTCGCCATCCATCATTGGGTGCAGGGTAAGATCCCAAGGTAAAGATTACTAACACTCTGTGAGGGTCAGTCATCAACAAGTGTCCTTAAACAGGAATGCTTTATTGAGAAAGGTCTGCTATGGTCATCTACACTTCTTGTCTTAGTAATGGCTGGCACGACCCCAAGTAGGATAGTTATACAGAATTCTAAAGGGGTCTGGCGGTGGCTTATAACCAATCATACAATTGAATAAAAAGGCGCTCAAATGCTGGCCCTAGGTTCCCTAGAAAAAAGCAGGAAGAACCAGAGGCAGACAAAAGAAACATTACATAGGCAGGCACCAGCAGTCTTCCAAGGTCAGAACGGTGCAGGGAGCAATAAGCAAGCCATGAGAAGTATAACATAACATTCCACACTCCCGATGTCATAAAGGGCATACATCCCACCTCCCAGGCAGGAGATGGCAGCATTAGCTGACAGTTAGGAAAGCTAAAGCTCAGTATGACGCTAAAAACAACAAAAAAGGGTTCTTTTCTTACGTTCAAAGTAACAAAAAGAGCAAGGACATGGTTGGCCCATTGTGGGGACAGGAAAGTGAAACTGTAACAGGTGAAGAGAGGGCAGAACTACTCAATTCCTACTTTTCCTCAGTCTTCTCTTGCAAGGGAAAGAGTGCACAACAAGGCAAAAATAGAACACACGATAAGGGAAGGGAGTTGCAGCCTAGGAGTGACATAGGGGTAGAACATAAACACCTAGTTTCTTTAAATGAAACCAAGTCCTAAGGGACAGATGAGCTGCATCCAAGGATACTAAAAGAACTTTCTGATGTAATTTCTGAGCCTCTGTCCATTATTTTTGAGAATTCTTGGAGAACAGGTGAGGTACCAGAAGATTGGAGGTGGGCAGTTGTACCCATCTTCAAGAAGGTGGAAAAGGAGGATCTGGATAACTACTGACCTGTTAGCTTGATGTTTATACCTGGAAAAGTTTTAGAACAAATAATCAAACAGACAGTTCTGGAGCAATTAGAAAGGATGGCTGTAATTATGAAGAGCCAGCATGGGTTTCTCAAGAACAAGTCATGTCAGACTAACCTTATCTCTTTTTTTGAGAAAGTTACTACCTTGCTGGATCAGGGGAATGCAGTAGACATAGTTTATCTTGATTTCAGTAAGGCTTTTGATAAGGTTCCACATAATGTACTTGCTGACAAATTGGAAAAATGTGGTTTGGATCCTATGAGTGTTAGGTGGATCTGTAATTGGTTGACAGATTGCACCCAAAGAGTGCTTGTGAATGGTTCCTCATCTTTTTGGAGAAGAGTGACAAGTGGAGTGCCTCAAGGACCTGTCCTGGGACCTGTTTTGTTCAATATCTTTATCAATGGTTTGGATTAAGGGATAGAGGGAATGCTTATTAAATTTGCAGATAATACTAAATTTGGAGGGGGAGCAAATACGGTAGAAGATAGAGTTAGGATACAGGATGATCTTGACAGGCTGGAAAACTGAGCTAAAACAAATTTAATGAATTTCAATGGGGATAAATGTAAAGTTCTGCATTTAGCTCGGAAAAATCAAATGCATAATTATAGACTTAGCAGTAGTATGTGTGAAAAAGATATAGGGGTCTTCATAGACCATACACTGAACATGAGTCAGCAGTTTGATGTGGTTGCTAAAAAGGCAAATGCAATTTTGGGCTGTATCAACAGAAGTATAGTGTCCAGATCATAAGAAGTGATGGTACCACTTTACTCTGCTCTGGTTAGACCTCACCTAAAGTATTGTGTTCAGTTTTGGGCACCCCAATTTAAGAAGGATATAGACAAATTGGAACTTCTCCAGAGGAGGGCAAAAAAGATAGTGAGGGGTCTGGAGACCAAGTCCTATGAGGAAAGGTTGAAGGAGCTGGGTCTGTTTAACCTGGAGAACAGACGACTGAGAGGTGCTATGATCACCATCTTCAAGTACTTGAAGGGCTGTCATATAGAGGATGGTGTGGAGTTGTTTTCTGTTGCCCCAGAAGGTCAGACCAGAACCAACGGGTTGAAATTAAATCAGAAGAGTTTTCGGCTAAACATTAGGAAGAACTTCCTGACAGAGAGGTTCCTCAGTGGAACAGGCTTCCTGGGGAGGTGGTGGGATCTCCTTCTCTGGAGGTTTTCAAAGAGAGGCTAGATGGTCATCTGAAAGCAATGTGGATTCTGTGAACTTAGGCAGATCATGAGAGGGAGGGATGGAAGGGTTGATTCAGTGCTTAGTTCTTGTGGCCCTTTCTTACACATCCAGGGAAATGCTGATTGCCACTTTGGGGTCAGGCAACGATTTTTTTCCAGGCCAGTTTGGCCAGGTATCCTGGAGGGTTTTGGTCATCTTCTGGGCATGGAACAGCAGTCACTGGGGGTGTGGAGGGGGAGGTATTTGTGAATTTCCTGCATTGTGCAGAGGATTGGACTAGATGACCCTGGAGGTCCCTTCCAACTCTATGAGTCTATCATTATATGGTCTGGCCACCCCTTCCTGATTCTTCAAGATGATGGAACCCCAGACAGCCCCCTGCAATCCCCTTAGAACCCTAAACAGCCCCTTGCATTCTCATCACATCTGGTTGTGGACAAAGGGATTATTTTTTTAATCTCTGTTCTTCCTTGACGCAACAATCCTTAGAGAAAGGGAAGGAGGATAAAACAACCAGGGTCAGAAGGTCGCTATACTATCCTTTGCTCTCTGTGTTCAAAGAGCTCTCTGTCCATTATTTAAAAAAATGGAACAAGCTTTTCCAGCAGGTAGCGTCACTTTGCAGCCTCAGACGGAAGGGCTGCCTATCGCCATAGACTTCTGGCTCCGCTGGAGGATGGCAGGCAGGATTCAGCCCCTCTCTCCCCACTCTTCATTCCTTTCCTAACTTTTGGGAATGCCCTGGGAATGATTCAAAAGTTCCTTGACAGCTTGGAAATAGAAAACCAAACTAATTAGGTGTTATGTATTGACCATGCAGTCACCATGTGCTCCCTTAATTGCGACCGCATGGCCAGAGCACATGGCCAGAGCATGGCCAGAACACATGGCCAAGAAACTACCTGAGCTTCAGCCAGGTAGAACAAAGGCCAGGTGGATTCAAACCGGCCACCAATCCTGTACCTAGGTTTCTCCAAGGGAACCTATGAAATGTAAATAGACTTCTAATAGCCTATCAGACCAGTTGGGTGAGGTCAGGGGATTGTCCCTGACCAGTATAAAAGGAGGGCTTCGAGCCCTGGGTTGTATGCTTCATCCGGACCAGCAATAAAGATCATGCTGTTTCACTGTTCCATGGACTCCTGACTCCAATACTTATCAGTGGCGATGAAGGTGGGATCCCGATGAGCGACTCTCCAGCCGACCACAGCAGCACAGCAAGCTCCGTCCCGCTGGCCGCAGGAATCTCCGAGCTCCAGCACTCCAACGCCTCGCCGCAAGCTGCTCTGAGCCTGATCCTCCGGCACTAGCCAGCGCCAAGCCTCAGTGCTCCCCGGCACTGCCGCAAGACACGAGGACATCACTCAAACAGCCGCCGCCGCTCCTGCTCTGGTAAATATGGCAAACATTCTGGGACCAATTACCCCTTTCGATACGTCTCGCCCCGAGACGTGGGAGTCCTGGCTCAAGACGCTGGGTTGCGCCTTTAAGGTCCGCGGAATCACAGATGTGGACCTGAAGAGCGCCTGGCTCTTGAGTTCCGGAGGGGTGGAGGTCATGCGGGTGGCCCAGAACCTACTAGCCCCGCAAGACCCCACCGAGGTGTCTTACGACGTGCTCACCAAGACCCTCGGCGATTACTTCGCCCCAAAGCCATCAAAACTGGCCAGGCACTGAGAGTTCATACAGTGCCAGCAGCAGCCGGAGGAGTTGGCCGCCACTTTCCTGGCTGAACTCCGTCGACTATCCATGGGCTGCGAATTCCGCCACGTGGATGACCATGTGGAGACCACCTTCATGGGAGGGATCCAGGAAGCCAAGCTCCGCCGGCACCTCATCGCAATGCCGGAACCTACCTTGGAAAAGATGCTCCAAATGGCAGCAGCCTTCGAGACAACACAAAAGGACAAGGCAGCCACCAAAGTCCACCAGGCGGCTCCTCCCGAACCCGACTCATGCAAAGAAGAGGCCGTCCACTGGATGCAACCACACTCGAAGAAGGGTGAGCCCGGCGTCCCCAGGCCCAAGGGCCAGCACCCAGCATCTGTCTCTGTTCCCTCTTCTACTTCCCTCAACAGGCAGGCCCCAATGTGCGCCAGCTGTGGGGACCCCCATGACAGACGGACATGCCGCTTCCATGATGCCATCTGCCGTGCCTGCAGGAAAGCAGGACATCTCGCCCGGGCCTGCCGCCTGAGGAACAGCCACCGTGCCCCAGCAGAGAACTTCGAAGAAGTGGGTAGTGTCATTCCCACGGCTACGGTAATGAACTTGCCCCAGCCCATCCCGGGCACAATTTCCGTGTCTCTCCGAATAGAGGGAGTTCCTTGCTCCATGGAACTGGACTCAGGGTCAGCATATTCAATTGTGTCCGCAGCTACGTTCCGCCGCCTCTGCCCGAAGGGAGCACGCTGGCTGCAGCTGCTGGCCGGGTTGGTCCTCCGGGACTTCCAGAAAAACCCTGTGGCTATTAAGGGGCTAGCCAGGATCCGGGTCCAGTACCACGCCTTTAACGGCCTGCTAGACCTTCTCGTGGTGGAGCGCAATCTAACCAGTCTCCTAGGTCGCGCCTGGTTCAAGCCGCTCGGAATGCAGTGGACCACCATGTGGGCTCACCGTGTGAGCCCACCGTGTGGGCTCCACCTACTTTTCGGCCATCTGCGAGGAATTCCCCACCATTTTCGATGGCTCATTGGGCTGCTACAAAGGACCCCCGGTTTCCTTCGACCTGGACCCGGCAGTCTGGCCCATCCGCGTGGCCGTCCGACGGCCACCGCTCGCCTTCCAGCCCAAAGTGGAGGCGGAGCTGGAAAAGCTCGTGGCACCAGGGGTGCTCGAGCCGGTCTCCCATGCCAAGTGGGAGACTCCCATTGTGACCCCCCTCAAAGCTAACGGGGAAGTCCGCATCTGCGCAGATTACAAATGTACAATTAATAAGGCATTACAGGACCACGCATACACGGCCATGTTCTGGCCTCCCTCGAGGGCACCAAAATATTTGGAAAATTAGACTTGGCCCAAGCCTATCAGCAGCTTCCCGTAGATGAAGCAACGGCCAAGGCACAAACGATTGTGACTCACAAGAGAGCGTTCAAGGTAAAACGCCTCCAATTTGGGATCAGCGTAGCACCCGGAATCTTTCAAAATCTAATGGATTCTCTCCTAAAAGATGTTCCAGGAGTGAAGCCGTTCTTTGACAACATCCTCATCGCCGCCCCGGACGCCGACACGTTCGCAGCTCACCTCCGGATGGTGCTGCAAAGGTTCCAGGACGTGGGTCTCAAGGTTCGAAAAGACAAGTGCACCCTGGGAGTCTCCTCGGTGACCTTCTTGGGGTTCCAAGTCACCGTGGATGGCATTCACCCTACAAAGGAGAAGGTAGCGGCGATTACAGGTGCACCCCACCCGTCCTCAAAGGCGGAACTCCAGGCGTTCTTGGGACTTGTGAACTTCTACCACGCCTTCCTTCCGCACAAGACAGCGGTTGCCGAACCCCTGCATCATCTCCTGGACAAGGGAGCGGCTTGGGCCTGGGGCCCCAAGCACAATGCAGCCTTCCGGGCCGTCAAGGACCTGTTAGTTCCGCATGCGGTCCTGGCGCATTTCGATGAGAGGCTCCCTGTCATCCTGGCCTGCGACGCGTCCCCCTACGGCGTTGGGGCGGTCTTGGGGCACCGGCTACTGAACAGAAAGGAGGTTCCGGTTGCCTACTACTCTAGGACCCTGTCATCGGTGGAATGGAACTACGCCCAGATCAACAAAGAGGCACTAGCGATTATAGCCGGTGTCAGGAAATTCCATGACTATCTCTACGAACGGTCATTCACCGTGGCCACAGATCACAAGCCGCTGCTGGGTCTCCTTGCCCCCCACAGGTAGACCCCTCACATGCTGTCCCCGTGGGTCCTGCGGTGGTCAATTTTTTTGTCAGGCTACTCCTACGAATTGGTACATCGCCCGGCAAAGGCAATGGGCCATGCAGACGCCCTCAGCCGTCTTCCCCTCCCGTCCTGCGACCCTGATCCGGCTCCTGCTTTCCACATCGCGCTCCTAGAGGACCTACCGGAGCACCCCATACAGGTATCGGATGTGGCCCGTTGCATGCGGTGGGACCGCATCCTTTCCCGTGTCTCAGACTGGGTGGGAAGGGGGTGGCCGGAAAAACCGGGACCAGATTTCGCCGCTTTCATGGCACACAGGCACGAACTATCGGCCCACAAGGGATGCCTGCTATGGGGATCTTGAGTGGTGATCCCCGGGCCCCTGCGGCCCCGAGTGCTAGAGGCCCTACACAAGGCTCACCTGGGAATTGTGCGCTCTGGCCCGGAGTTACGTATGGTGGCCAGGCCTGGACAAAGAAATTGAGGGGCGGGTCCAGAAGTGTGCGAAATACCAGGAGTCGCGGCCAGATCCGCCACATGCTCCTGTCCGATCCTGGGAATCTACTAACAAGCCCTGGTCCCGCCTGCACCTAGACTTCGCGGGACTGGTCCAGGGCCGGTTGTTTCTTATCGTTGTTGACAGCTACAGCAAGTGGCTTGAGGTAGTGCCGGTAGCTTCGACCTCCACCAACACTGCCTTAAGAAGTCTCTGGCCGATCTTTGTGACACATGGAATGCCAGAAACTCTCATGACCAACAATGGGACCGCCTTCACCTCCAGCGAGTTTCAATGGTTCGTGGAAGCCTGCGGTCTTTGCCACATCCACTCCACTCAGTTCCACCCTGCAACCAATGGCCAGGCCGAGCGCATGGTGAGAACAACGAAGGACATGTTAAAGAAGATGGAGCACGGCGACTGGGAAGAGCAGCTGTACAAGTTCCTGTTCTGCCAACGGAACACACCCCACTCAGGGACCGGGCGCCGGCCAGCCGAACTTCTGATGGGAAGACGACTGGGAGCCATCTTGGATCGCCTACATCTCAACCGAGCAATCGAGGGGAACCTGACAACGGAGGATGGGCCAGCTGCCCGAGGATTCGCTCCTGAAGACCCCGTATATGCAAAGAACTTTGCGTGGGGTCTGACATGGCTCCCCGCGAGGATCGTCCAAGTCACAGGGCCTTATTCCTACGAGGTCCTTACGGAAGATGGCATAGTCTGGAAACGGCACATTGACCAGATTCGACGCTGTACCCAGAACCACGATGATACCCAGGCCCCCGAACTCCCTGCACCAACAGATCGTGACATCAACACGACTCCAGAAGCAGCACCAGACCCTGATTAAGTAAAGTTGGCATTTGCACATTTGATTTGCATTATTTGTTTTCAGGATTTTGATTTTCTCACAACAAGACTTTGAGATGTGCGTACAGAGCAAACTGACCTCTAACAATAGCTTTGTGACCTTACCTCAGTTACGAATTTGAATGGGGGGGAGGGGACAGAATAGGAATATTCTCTGTTTCAGTTCTTGTGTGACTACTTAAGAAGAAGAAGAAGAAGAAGAGATTGGATTTATATCTCGCCCTTCACTCACTTAAGAGTCTCAGAGCGGCTTACAAACTCCTTTTCCCTTCCCCTCCCCACAACAGACACCCTGTGAGGTAGGTGGGGCTGAGAGAACTCTTTCCCAAGCTGTCCTTGAGGGAACAGCTGGTCCAGAGCTATGGCTTGCCCAAGGTCATCCAGCCAGGTGCAAGTGGAGGAGTGGGGAATCAAACCCAGTTCTCCCAGATTAGAGTCCGTGCACTTAACCACTACACCAGACTGGTGTAAGCAAGCAGACGGGGCCTTTCTCTGGAAGTGAAAGCACAGAGAGAATAGTTGGGTCTGTGAGTATCTACCACTGCCCTCTACTGATAATAGAAACACACTAAATGTAAAAAAGTTTTCTTGGATTGTTCTCTGGTGGCATGGTTACAGCAGCAGAGCCTTCCCCTGTTGTTGCATGAGTGCATGCACACACACACATCCCACAACTGATATTTAAAGCCATGCTGCCACTGAACATGAAAGTTCCATTGGTGGGCCATGAATTTGTCTATTGATCTTTTAAGGCCACCTCTAACATTGCCACCTCCTATGGCAGTGAGCTACACAAGATAAATTAATGTTTACATGCCTGGAGTGACTGGTCTGTCGTCTTAATTGAGGGCCCCTGCAGACTAGTATTTTGTATGATCGCAAAGTCCAAGACATGGCTTCCCCCTTGCTACAGCCCTCCAGCAACTAAACATTTAGAAGTCTGCTTCCTCTGAAAATGTATCTTCCATTAAACCCTCAGTGGGCCTGATCCTCCATGATTTTGTCTAACTCAGGGCTCCCCAACCTTTGGAGTTTGTGGCCACCTCTGGAATTCTGAGAGGGGGATGATGAGTGCCAAACCAAAATGGCTGGCACAGAAGGCAGAGCTGAATGCAATACCTCCCTCCTTGCTTTGCAAAAGAATTGAAGAAGGGAAATAAAAAGAAATGAATGGAATCCTTGGGGGGTGGGGGAGAATGACTGGGGAATAAAAAGAAGGGGGAATGGAACAAAAGCTTGGTTGCTTACTGGTTTTCCTGGCTGAGGCTGCTATTGCAGCCCTTGAAACCCCTTTCATTTGAATGAGGGCAGCCAGTAACAAGCCTTGCCTTACAGCAGCCCTGCCCACTTTCTGAAAAGCTCAGCAGGGGCCAGGGAAAGTACTGAGAAGGTGTCATGGTGCCCATGGGCACCACATTGAAGAGCCGTGACCTTTAGTCAGCTGAGCTAGTAGCCATGCCACATATTGCAGCACTGAGTTCTGCTGGTTGATTATATGTATGGTATGTGTGACAGACAGCTCTTAAAACAGGCTTCAAAGTGCTGCACTGTCAGAGCACCCGGAGGTGAGGAGTTAAATCTCCTCAAGAATGGAGAGCTTTGAGTGACATGCTACTCCAAGCACTCTGATTGGCCAGCTTCAACTAAGGCAGAAATTTTCATTAGCTTGGGTGCTGAGGGGAAAGGGACATTATTCTGACCAATTCCTGATTGGTAAAAAGAGAAGAGAGATGATGCTGTACCTGCTCTGAGGAAGAATTCAGTGGAAGGACTGAAAGAGACGGAGTCTCAGCCTGCGCTAATAGCAGTTTTACACAGACACAAGAACTGGGAATGAGATCTGGCAAGGGGGTCTGTGCTGAATCAGACCTACACAGTTGTTGCCAACATCTTCTACCAGAGTTCTTTTTAACTAGAGGTGACAAGGATCAGATCTTCTGTATATAAGATGCGTTCTCCAGTACTAAGAGCATGCCGTCTCTTTCATAAGTGCCTTCATCTTTCATAATGGCTGCTGAGCAAAGTTATGTTCCCCACAGCCAGCAGAGAACCTCCAAAAGAGCAGAAGCACTGAGGGCAGTGGGGAGAGACTTATGTATTTACTTTGTTTTTTAAAGCTTTATTTTAGTCTATTTTTCTCATTTGGGGCTCAAGGCAGATTACAGGTTTTGAAATCAATGCAATAAAAACAGCTTAAGACACAAATAATGCAAAAAAAGGATTACAAAAATGTCAAAACAATGCAGTAAAAGCAAGATATTACCTGCGTCCGCATATTCTGACCATTTGGCAGTTCTAACATAGGCATACACATATTTTACAGATGTCTGTAAGAAAATAAACACTTAGATGGAGAAAGCACTTTTTCTCCCGCTCCCAAAACTTGGTGGCACCCCATCAGTAATAGATTTGTGACAAGAGAAAGTGCTTATTTTTTCGGTGCACCATTAAAATCTGGAACCTACAACCATTGCATGTCATTATGTAAATAGCTTTAAAGGGGGTTAGAAAAATCTCCTTTGAGATAGAGGAGCAGAGATCCATCCATTAGCAATTAACTATTAGCCATGTGAGTAAAAGGAACCTCCATATCCGTAGGCAGTCAATCTCTGAATGCCGGTTCCAGGAGGCAGCATCAGAAGAGGACCTGGCATTATTGTCTACTTCTCAAAGAGACAGGACATAGTGGTCATGGGAGATTTCAGTTACCCAGATCTCTGCTGGAAGTCAAACTCTGCTAGAAATTAAAAATCTAATAAATTCCTGACTTGTCTTGCTGACAGCTTCATTGTCCAGAAAATGGATAAGGAAACAAGGGGGTCTGCTATCTTGGACTTGATTCACTCCAACAGGGAAGAACTGGTTGAAGAGGTGAAAGTAGGTGGCACCCTAGGTAATAGTGGTGACCACATAATTTTGGAATTTAAGATCTTGGGGAAAGGAAAAACTGTACATAGTCAGACATACAGGTTGGACTTTAGAAAGGCTAATTTTAATAAACTTTAAGTTATGCTGGGTAGACTCTCATGGTCAGAAATACTTAAGGAGAACAGAGTTCAAGAGGGATGGGATTTTCTTAAAAGTGAAATATTGAAGGCACAATCACAGATTATTCCAAAGAAAAGGAAAAACAGGAAGAACCTAAGGAAGCCAGGGTAGTTCTATAAACAGCTTTCTAAAGATCTGAGAATTAAAAAAGACACATTTGGGAAATGGAAGGAGGCCTATATAGCCAAGGATTAATATAAACAAATAGCCATTGCTTGTAGGGAGTGTTAGAAAAGCTAAAGCTCACTATGAGAGATGCTAAACACAACAGACTTGAAAAACAGTGATTATTTTTGGAGCAAGAATAAGAACAAGGAGTTGGTAGAACCATAAAGGGGAGAGGAAAGTGAAATGTTAATAGGTGATGAAGAGAGGGCACAGCTGCTCAATTCCTACTTGGTGTTTTCTTGCAAAGGAAATGGTGCTCAACCTGGCAAACAGAGAACACATGATGAGGAAAGGGAGTTGCAGCCTAGGATAAGCATAGGGGTGGTATATAAATACCTAGTTTCTTTAAATTAAATTAAGTCCTCAGGGCCAGATAAATTCCACCTGAGGGTACTAAAGGAACTTTCTGATGTAATTTCTAAGCCTCTGTCCATTATTTTTGAGAATTCCTGGAGAACAGGTGAGGTGCCAGAAGACTGGAGGTGGGCAAAAGTTGTCCCCATGTTCAAGAACGGGAAGGAGGAGGATCTGGGACTACCAAACCGTCAGCTTGATGTCTATACCTGCAAAGGTTATAGAACAAAGCACCAGGGGACTCAGTATATGTCTCTACTAAAAACATTCATGGACTGCAGCCTAGCAGAAAACTAGGGTGGAAATATGTGGGTCTGTTCAAAGTGCTGCACAAGATTTTCTTGGCGTCTTTTGAACTTGAGCTGCCAAAGACCCTAAAAGCTGTGCACCCTGTTTTTCATTACAGCCTATTGAAGAAGAGTCCTGGGCCGAATACCTGGAGACCGGATCCTCCTGCTCCACCTCCTCTGATGAAGGGGGGGGGAACCTCATTTTGAAATCTCTCATATTTTAGACTCTAAACTAAAGTGGAGTAGACTGTATTACTTAGTTCAATGGGTGGATTTTGGTCCTGAATGTAATGAATGGGTTGCTGTTGAACATGTGCATGCTCCCCGACTGATCTACGACTTCCACAAGCTTTACCCTGCTAAGCCTGGGGGGGGTGCAGTCTTAGGGCGGGCAGGATGTCAGGTTCCCTGTCATTTGTATGTTTTCTCCTGGCTGGGGAATGGCGACCCAGCTCCCTCTGCGTCATAGTGCTCTCTATCGCCCCCCCCCCCGTTGCTTTGCTCCATTTGCTATGGCTCTGTGAAGTTTAGCCTTGGGTTGTTTATGTAACGGAGAAACTCCAGGTGGCTGAATGTGTGGGAATAACGGGGAAGGAGTTGTGGGAGGGGGAAGTTAGCCACCAAGTCTAATCATGACAGGCTACGTGCCTTTTTGGTGAGAATGCAACTGCTAGTACCTTTCGCACCTTTGCTCTAATTGCCCTGATTGGTGACTAGTTTTGATCCTGCTGTTTGAAATGTGTATAATTGCCTCTGATCACATTCACGGGTATCACTAACACTGGACATGCATACTGAATGACCATTAAGAAATGAAAAGGACTTTGTTTCACAATTAAGGCCTGGCTTATTGGATCTATCAGCTTCTCACAATAGAAAGGATGGCTGTGATTACTAAGAGCCAGCACAGGTTCCTCAAGAACAAGTTGTGTCAGGCTAACCTTATTTCCTTTTTGAGAGAATTATTACCTTGTTGGATCAGGGGAATGCTGTGGACATAGTTTATCTTGATTTCTGTAAGGCTTTTGATCCACATGATATTCTTGTTGACAAGCTGGTAAAATGTGGGTTGGATCCTATTAGTATTAAATGGATTTGTAACTGGCTGACAGGTCACACCCAAAGAGTTGCTTGGTAATAGTTCCTCATCCCCTTGGAGAGGAGTGACAAGTGGAGTGTCTCAGGGATCTCCCCTGAGCTCTGTGTTAACATCTTTATAAATAACTTGAATTTAATTTTTTTTATTTTTACTTCAAACAATTACAGAATTCAACAAAACATCAACTAATAACTGCAACTGTCATAATCGTTGCAAGTTAGTAAAAAAAAGCTTGATATGAATTTGAACAATACAAATATGAATTACTACAATCTTAATATCCATTCTTTGCTAATAAAAGAGTAATATTAGGACTTCTGACTGGTTGTGGTTCTTTCTTAAACATATTCTAAATCGTCCAGAATTGGGTGCCATCTGCCATAAAAAGCTTGGGTGTCTACGAAGGGAGCAAGATGAGTAAATTTATCTGATACTTTATCCATCAGGAGATGGTGTCAGCTAAATGCTGCCATTCCCAGGTGGGAGGTGGATTCCCACAAGCTTTCACGTCACGGCCCCTCACCCCCACCTTTGGAATGTATCTCTCTTCTCACAGTCTGAATGTTATCTATCATGCCTCCCTAACCTTGGAAACTGGAAACTTTCTCAACAACTTAGCTGCTTCGCATTTGCAGGTGTTTATTGTAACATTTTCCCACCTTTAGCCTGAGAACAAAACATCTAGCATATCTAAATGTATTTTTCATGCTTTACGATTTGTGCCCCCCTTTGCATACTGTCAGAATCTGCCAATTCAGCCAATGTATTAATCAGATCTAGATTTAACTTCTTGCATGCATGTCTTTCACTATCCCATGTATCTAAAGTATATTGGAACCTATGTAACCATGATGCATTGTTTCTGTCCTGGCCGGGAGGGTGACAACAATGATTTGCGAGAACAAGGAGGCCTCACATCCCTGCCTCCGCATTCCAGCTGCTCCAGCAGTAACTTGAAGGGAGGATGCCTCTCATCTCTTATCAAATGCAAAAGAACCTTGGAGCCATTGATTGTTATGTGAACTCGAAACATCTGAGGGGTCTGGTTTGGGAGAGGAAATTTACTGCTTAACACCTCATCTTTTTCCTGTGAGAACCAAACGGTCAGGACACCTTTTAGCCCGCCAATTTTCCCTTAAGGGGATTGGCTATCTATGGGTAATTCAAACTCCTTGGAATGGTATAATAGACCCGCTTGTATAATTTGTCTCATCTCTGACAATAATCCGAGATGCTGTACTAATGTAGAAATCGGGAATAAAGAACTGTGGTTAACCAACCAAGATCTGATCCTTGACTACTTTGAGCAGAACTCTCACAGATTGTCAGAGATCTGTGACTGGGACTCAGCCGTTCCTGACTATGTCAGACGACGACGCGGTCCCCCTCAACCCTACCCCCGAAGAGGCTCCTGTTACCCCGAAGGATCCGGGGAACGGGGGTGGTGGCGGCGGAGGAGGCACCGAAGTGCCGGTGACTACGAGCCAGGGGGCTCACTACATCCCGCGCCTAATTCCTCATCAGAGCGTGACTCCCAAGTACGCCTGGAGCAAGTTCGGTCGCCGGACCGTGGATTCGTGGGTACACGACCGGAAAGGGGTCCGGGTTTCGCTTACTGGAGACCAGCTCGATCGAGGGAGACCGAGCTACCTCGGAGACGACTGCGAGCCGATCTACCGTGGAGAGCCGCATCGCCCGCCTTTCGAAGGAGAGGGGACAGGTCCGTATGGGCCCGATCCGTATGGAGAGGAGCAGATAGCCCCCTTGGAGCAGATGATGGGAGAGTTGCGACTTCAACTCACCGCCGAACTCCGCGAGTTGGCCCTCGATCTCCAGCACCAATTTCGAGATGCTATGAGGGCAGTGCAAGGAGCCCTCCCCGGTCAGGGGGTAGGAGCCCCACAACAGCCAGCGGCACCCGGAGGAGTCCCGGTTCAGCCGCAGGTGCCCGCTCTGCCGGCGCAGCCAGTCCAGCCGGTCGTCCCGGCCCCGGTGCCAGGGCCCGTTCCAGCACCCGCCCCGGCCCCGGTCGCTCCAGCCGTCCGCCCAGCCCCCTCCGACCCGTTGACGACCACTTTCGATGGGGACCCGGAGAAGCTACGTTTTTTCATGCTGGAGATAGAGAGGTTCCTGGACAGCTGGGGCCACCTCTATCCCACCGAGAGAGAACGGATTGGTTACATCGGTTCCAAGCTGAAAGACACCGCCAGCGACTGGTATGTGAGCCTGCACGACACCCCAGGACCTGAGCTGCGTTCCTTGAATAACTTCATGTGGGCCCTCTGCCATCAGTTCGAAGACCCTCTGGGTGAGGAAAAGGCCCGTAATCAACTAAGGAAGCTGTTCCAGGGGAGATCGACGGTGAGGGATTACACTGACAAGTTCAGGCGCATCGCAGCCAAGATCCACGGATGGCCAGAGGAGTTATTCATGGAGAAGTATTGGGAGGGCCTTAACCCGGAAATCTACGAAACCGTGCTGTTAGGGGGCCGCCCGGGCACATTGGCCACCTGGATGAGAGCCGCCACCGACATGGAGGAGAGGTTCGCCTTGATCAAGATGGGAGCTTCGGCGACGGCGGCCAGCAAAGCAGCCCCCAGTGTGCAAGACGTCCGAGATGCCAGGTTTCGGCAAGGGCTGTGCATGAAATGTGGGGAGAGTGGCCACTTCGCCTCCGCCTGCCCGAGAGGGGGAGGGAGAGGCCCGAAGACCTCGACGCCGGTGGTGGGGAGCACCCCTAGCCGGGGAAAAACACCAATGAAACCCCGGGCGTTGCAGCTGGAGGGAGCTACCAGTGACCAGGGGGAACTAGAGCTGATGGAGACGCAGATGTCGGGAAACTCCAACGACCTGCAGTGAGCGGCGCAGAGCTGCAGGTCCCCCGCCAAGAAGCGCCATCTCCGGTGAGCATCCCCGGCCCCCTATTATATATGGTAGTGACTGTGGTGACCCCTGGATCAGGTACCCACATGAGGGTCCACGCATTAATTGACTCTGGGTGTGCGCGGGACCTGATTAGCCCATTGGTAGTGGAGGGGCTAGGACCAAAGGTCACCCCATTGGTGGAACCCCTAAAGTTTACTCAAATGGATGGGTCTGAGATGAAGGAGGAGTGCATAGCAGAGACTGAGAGCCTGATTTTGGGGACGGGGGAACACTGGGAGAAGCGAGCTTTTGTCATCACCCCAAACGCCCAGTTCCCTATGGTGTTGGGAAGCCCCTGGCTCAGTGCGCACGACCCTTATATTAAATGGAGCGAAGGGAAGATCTCTTGGGTGGACGAACGCTGCCTTACCCATAAATGGGACCCGGAATGGGGACCCGGACCGCCGGCCACTCCTCCCCCGGTCCCCGCGCTCGCTCTCACCCCCACCATGGTGCCCAAGGAGTATAGAGATTTACTGGAAGTGTTCAGCGAAACTGAGGCGGATGAGCTGCCCCCCCACCGACTGTCGGACTGTGCTATAGAGCTACTCCCAGGAGAGAAACTCCCAAAGGGGAAATTGTACTCCATGAGCCCTTTGGAGCGGGAAGAGTTGCGAAAGTTCTTGGACAAAAATCTAGCGCGCGGTTTCATCCGCCCAGCCAAGTCCCCCTTCGCCGCGCCAGTGCTGTTCCGGAAAAAAAAGGACGGGGGTTTGCGATTATGCACTGACTATAGGGGACTGAATGCGGTCTCCACTACCAACGCTTACCCCCTCCCCTTAATAAAAGACCTGTTGGCGGAAGCTGCTAAGGGGAAGATCTTTACCAAGCTGGATTTACGAGATGCCTATTTCAGGGTGCGCATCAGGGAGGGGGATGAATCCAAGACTGCCTTTAATACCCCCCTGGGACAATTTGAATATCTAGTGATGCCGTTCGGCTTAAGTGGCGCGCCCGGGGTCTTTATGAGTTTAATCAATGAAGTGTTGCACAAGCACCTATTTAAAGGCGTGTTATGTTACATAGATGATATCTTGATCTACTCTACTGATAAGAAAGCACATGTAAAATTAGTCAGGGAAGTCCTCGCCACCTTACTAAAAAACCAGCTGTATGTTAAGTTATCCAAGTGTGAATTCCACCGTGAGTCCGTGGACTTCCTAGGCTATTGCATCTCTCAGAAGGGGTTGGAAATGGACCCGGGGAAGGTGGAGGCGGTGGTGCAATGGGAGGCTCCGCGAACGAGAAAACAATTGCAGAGCCTTTTAGGATTTTGTAACTTTTACTGAACCTTCATCAAGGACTTTGCTAAAGTTACTCTCCCCTTAACGGACTTACTAAAAACTAAAGGGAGAGGGCCCGAGGCAGGGAAGCCAGGAGAAAAGATTGCTTGGAACGGGGAGTGTCAGAGGGCGTTTGAGACTTTAAAAACTCTTTTTACCTCTGAGCCCATTGTAGCACACCCTGACGAAACCAAAGAATTTGTAATCCATGTAGACGCGTCTGATGTGGCCATGGGGGGGGGCCATATTGCAAAGTGGTCCGGAGGGGAAATTGCACCCACTGGCTTACATTTCGAAAAAATTTAACGAAACGGAGAGGAATTGGTCGGTCTGGGACAAAGAAGCCGCAGCCATTAGGTTGGCGCTCACTACGTGGCGGCATTGGTTGGAGGGTGCGCAGACTCCGTTTGAAATATGGACTGATCATAAGAATCTAGAGGCGCTGCGCACTCAGAGATCCCTCAACGCCAAGCAGCTGCGATGGGCCGATTTCTTCTCTAAGTTTAACTTTGTGCTGAAGCATTTCCCTGGGAAGGCTAACTCCTTGGCAGACGCACTGTCCAGATTGCCCCAACATGAGAGTGTCAAGGAAGAGGTGTTTGACTCCATGTTCTCCCCCCAGCAATTAGGGGGGGCAGTGGTCACCAGGAGCCAAGCTAAGAAGACACAGTTGGACATTGGGAAATGTGATTGGGGGGGGGGATTATGCTCCGGAGGAGGTTGAGGAATTGGAAGCTCTGGAGGAATGCTCCAAAAGAGAAGATCAATGTTGGTTGCATGGAGACAAACTAGTGGTGCCGAAGGTCAAACGTAAGGAGATATTGTTGGCCTGCCACTCGTCTAAACTTGCTGGACACTTTGGTTTCCTTAAAATGCTTAATTTGATCCAGCGTCAATTCTGGTGGCCGCGCATGCGCCGAGACGTCTCCGACTTCGTCTCGGCTTGCCAAACCTGTTTAATGTGCAAAAAGCGGGGGGGGGAAAGTTCCTGGATTGTTGCACCCACTACCCACCCCCTCGCGACCCTGGGAGGCCATAGCCATGGACTTTATCACCAATTTGCCTCCCTCCAGGGGAAAAACGGTTATTTGGGTGGTGGTAGACACATTTTCGAAGCAAGCGCATTTCACCCCCTTCAAGCAATTGCCCACCGCTAAAGGGATGGCCAAAGCTTTTTTCAATCACGTGATTAAATTACACACTTTTCCGAAGAGAGTGGTATCCGACAGAGGCAGTCAGTTCGTTGCCAGCTTCTGGCGGGAGCTCCTGAAAATGATGGACATAGAACCAGCCCTGAGTTCGGGTTACCACCCAGAAACCGATGGCCAATCCGAACGAACTAATCAAATATTGGAGCAGTTTTTGAGATGTTACACCAATTATCACCAAGACAATTGGGTGGAACTGCTGCCGTTTGCAGAATATAGCTACAACAATGCAGTGCACTCTTCCACGGGAGTCTCTCCCTTCATGGCGGTAGGGGGGTTTGAAGGGAAACCATTGCCTACCATTGAGAATGTTCCCAATACTTCCCCATCGGATTTTAAAAGCTGGTGGTCTAGCCTCCAAGACTCCTGGCCACTAATAGGCAAAGCATTAGACCACGCCAAAGAGGATTACAAAAAATATGCTGATCGAGGGCGAGCAGCAGGCTGGGATCTCCAACCCGGGGACTCTGTTTATCTCTCCACCAAAAATATTCATGGGTTGCAGCCCAGCAGAAAACTAGGATGGAAATATGTTGGACCCTATAAAGTATTGCGTAAAATATCGGATGTGTCTTTTGAACTGGAACTGCCTATGTCACTGAGTTCTGTGCACCCTGTGTTTCATTTCAGCCTACTGAAGAAAGATCCTGGGCCGAATGCTTGGCATCCAGCTCCTCCAGTTCCTCCTCCACTGATGAAGGAGGGGGCCCCTCACTTCGAGATAACTGAAATCCTTGATTCCAAGATGCGAAGAGGCCGATTATATTACTTAGTTAGATGGTTAGATTTCGGCCCGGAACACAACGAGTGGATTCGCTCAGAACATGTTCACGCTCCTAAACTGACAAAATTGTTTCATAAAATGTTTCCTGATAAAGCTAGGTGAAGTGAATTATGAGGAGGGCAGGGTGTCAGAATCTGCCAATTCAGCCAATGTATTAATCAGATCTAGATTTAACTTCTTGCATGCATGTCTTTCACTATCCCATGTATCTAAAGTATATTGGAACCTATGTAACCATGATGCATTGTTTCTGTCCTGGCCGGGAGGGTGACAACAATGATTTGCGAGAACAAGGAGGCCTCACATCCCTGCCTCCGCATTCCAGCTGCTCCGGCAGTAACTTGAAGGGAGGATGCCTCTCATCTCTTATCAAATGCAAAAGAACCTTGGAGCCATTGATTGTTATGTGAACTTGAAACATCTGAGGGGTCTGGTTTGGGAGAGGAAATTTACTGCTTAACACCTCATCTTTTTCCTGTGAGAACCAAACGGTCAGGACACCTTTTAGCCCGCCAATTTTCCCTTAAGGGGATTGGCTATCTATGGGTAATTCAAACTCCTTGGAATGGTATAATAGACCCGCTTGTATAATTTGTCTCATCTCTGACAATAATCCGAGATGCTGTACTAATGTAGAAATCGGGAATAAAGAACTGTGGTTAACCAACCAAGATCTGATCCTTGACTACTTTGAGCAGAACTCTCACACATACCCAGCAATATAACTGTAACCCCTCAACCCCCTCCTTTCATTACTGACTCTAGAATGTGTAGACTACTATTTGATCCACTGGAATAAAGAACTTCTTAGTTAAGAACTTTGTTTACAGTTTGAAATCTCTTAGACTCTCACAGATGGTCCCAAATTCTAGAGTACCATAAGTTAACAAGTAAAGTAGTAGTAGCCAAGGTATACAACTTAAATTTGTCTAGTAGTTGTTGTTGATGTGTTAAGTTATGGAGAATTGATAAGCGTGGAGTTTTCCACAGTTGGAAAGTATTAGGATTCTGTGCCAGAGGAAACCATGACTGACCTATATAAGTGGACACCAAAGAAAGACCAGATGCTAATAAACGGCGTTTTGCTTTCCAGGTTTTGAATAGCACCTGTATAAATGGATGATCTGATGTTGTATAAGAATATTCTGTTGGTGTCTCCCATATGACCATTCAATACTGGTTGGAATTCAGGAAGTGTTCCTCTATGGTGACCCATTCAGGTTGGGGGTCTGACTTTAATATTTTGATTAGTGTTGAGAGTATCATAGCCTCATAATATGTCTTTATGTCAGGTAGGACTAACCCTCCTAGTCGGGTTGGGCGTCGTAACATGGGGAATTGAATGCGTGATTTGTGGTACCCCCATTTGAAATGAGCATTTTGGATTGGGATGGGTAGTGCATAAAAAAGATACAGGAGTCTAGGAAAAATGAAAGTTTTGATGGACAAAATTCTTTCTAACCAGGTCAGATTTTCTTTATGCCATTGTTCCAATAATACTTTGATTTTATAAACTGTGTCTAAATAGTTAATTCTAAATAAATTCTTTAAATGTAATGGAATTTTTACTCCCAGGTAAGACCAATGTGATTGAAGCCATTGGTATTGATAATGTTCTACTATGAATGATTTGGATTCTTCAGTGGGGTTTATTGGATATAAAATAGTTTTTGATTGATTTACTTTGAGACCAGATACTAAGGTGAACTCTAAAAGAATGTTTTCAATTTTTGGGAGGGAGGATTGAAGATCAGATAGAGTACAAAATCATCTGCAAATAGACTGATTTTAAAAGCTGTGTGATTAATTAGAATCCCAGAAATTTCTAGTGTTTGCCATATTTTGTTCTCTAAAGGCTCTATAGCCATGGCAAGTAGCAGGGGTGATAAAGGGCACCCCTGCCTCATGCCTCTCGTAAGAGGAAATTCTATTGAAGTGGAATTATTGAGTGCTACATAAGCTTTCAGTAGAGTATAGGGGGACTTAATAACTCTCTGAAAGGTATTGTCAAAGTCCATCTCTCTTAAGTACAGCCTGTAAAAATTTTGGTTCAACCTTATCAAAAGCCTTTTCAATATCCAAGGATAAAAGGCATGTATCATTTAATTTAGTTTTGCAATACTTAATGATTCCAATTGTTTTCCTGATGTTATCTGTGGTATCTCGAGAGGGTATAAAGCCTGTTTGGTTAAGATGTATATAGTTGCCTATAAAACCATTAAGTCTGGAGGTTAGGACAGTCATAAAAATTTTATAATCGTTATTCAGTAATAAGATTGGACGGTAAGACTGTCTTTTCCTTTCTTGAGAATAGCAATAATTTTTGCTTGGGACCATGTTTCTGGCATGTTGTCAGTTTGCAGTATAAAATTACAAGTTTCTTGTAAGGAGGGTATTAGTTGAGGGGCAAATTTCTTATAAAATTTGGCTGGGAAGCTGTTTCTCCCTGGTGCCTTTTATCTGCTTTATTGCTTCCAAAATTTCAGTATTTGTAATTGGAGCTTCCATTATCTGACAGTGCTCATGTGTTAGTTTCTTAATTAAAACATTAGAGTTAAGGAAGCATGTAATGTCCTCTTGAGAAGGTCGATCTGAGTGGTAGTGTTCAAATATTTTTATAATTTCTTTTGTCAAATGGGTTAAATTACCATAAGTATCTTGGAGAGCATTGATGTTTCTATTAGCTTGTTTTTTTTTCATTTCCAATTGAGTAACTTTAGAGTTCTGGGGTGATGGAACCAAAATTTATGTTTTAAATATAGAAGATCCTTTTGGATCTGCGTAGTTTCCATGGCATCTAGTTTTTTCCTTTCAGTGAGTAATCGTTTGTAGTTTTGTTTTAAACGTGTTTTTTTGTGTTTGTCCTCTAAGTATTTAATTTTGGTTATAAGTTCATTTTTAACTAAATTTCTGGTTTTATTATAGGAAGTTGTTATCAAAATAAACTTTCCCCACAGAACGGCCTTCATTGCATCCCAGACCACATTCATAGGAATGCCACAAAAGGAATTGAAATTAAAATATTCTTTGATTATATTTTCTATGTCTGTGCATATGAGAGGGTCAAATAAAATGTTTTTATGAAGTGACCATGTGGGGATGCCTTTGTCTTCAGTGTCCAAGATCAATATCACTCAGTCCAGTTCTTTTCTTTAATTCTTTCTCTTTTAACTTAATTTCTTGAATAATACTATTCTGTTGTTCTTTCTTTCTCTTATTCTTATTGTTTAAAGATATCAATGTTCCACGCATTACAGCCTTATATGCGCCCCATACAACTTGTGGCTTGGTTTCTTGGTGTAAATTCATTTGAAAATAAGTTTTTTGTGTCATCTTGTATTTTATTAATTATTTCTTTATTATCCAAGAGTTCTTCATTTAATCTCCAACTTCAAAGAGAAATACAATTCCTACAAGATCAACTAAAGGCTATTTTGAACCAAGAAATATATTGGAATTTTTAAAAGTTGCAGCAAAAGTCTTTTGAAGGTGCAAACAAACCCAGAAAATATTTGGTATGGCAACTAAAAAAAAGAAGAGAAAATAAGATTATAAGTAAAATTGTGACAGATAAAAAAGAAATAATGGACATTAAAGGAATAAAAAGAGAATTCTTTAAATATTATGCTAAACTTTTTCAAAAAGTGACAGTAGACCAAAGTAAAATTTCAGAATACTTACAAACATTGGGAATACCCAAACCAACTGAAAAGCTTAAAGAGATGTTGAATAGCCCTGTTACAATCCAGGAAATACAGAGGGCTATTGAAGATTCTAAGTTGGGAAAAGCACCGGGGCCAGATGGTTTTTCGGCTAAATATTATAAGAAAATAAAGGGAAGTCTTTTACCAGTTTTGGAACTTTTATTAAATGAAATAAGAGCTATAGCTGAAATACCAGATTCATAGAAAGAGGCAACAATATCACTGATTCCAAAAGAAGAACAGGATTTATCAGATGTTAAGAATTATAGACCAATCTCTCTACTAAATAATGACTATAAAATCTTTGCGAAAATATTAGCAGAGAGACTAAAAGAATATCTAAAGGAAACGATACAACAAGAACAAGCAGTTTTTTTGCCAAATCGCCGAATAAAGGATAATTTACGAACAGTCCTAGATGCAACTGAATGCTATAATAAACATTCTGATAAAGAAGTAGGGGGTTTTTTTCTGGATGCAGAAAAAGCTTTTGACAACTTAAATTGGGACTTCATGTTTGCGGTATTGGAGAAATTACAAATTGGGGACTTTTTGCTGAATATGATTAAATCGTTATATACGGAACAGAAGTCATCGATTATAATTAATGGCGAAAAGACTGATTATTTCAAAGTTCAAAAAGGAACGAGACAAGGTTGCCCACTTTCACCATTGTTATTTATCTGGATTCTTGAAGTTTTACTTTGGAACGTAAAAGATGACAAGGAAATTAAAGGTTTGTCAACTAAAGGATTTTCTTTCAAGTATAGAGCATTTGATGATGATGTGATGTTCATAACTGAGGAACCTATGACTACTTTACCACTGTTATTGCAAAAAATTAAAGACTTTGGAGATCTTGCAGGTTTTTACGTTAATAGAAGGAAATCAAAAGTGATGTGCAAGAATATGTCAAGTAAAAAGCAGTTGGAATTACAAAACCTAATAGAATGTGAGGGGGTGAAAAAGACTAAATATTTAGGTATTGACTTAACTATGAAAAACATTGACCTCTTTAAAAATAACTATGCGAAGTTATGGACACAAATTACACAAGATATTAATAAATGGAATACCTTAAATTTATCATTACTGGGAAGAGTCGCCACAGTTAAAATGAACATTTTACCAAGATTAATGTTTCTATTACAAACAATACCAATCGTGAAAGATCTAAAAGCCTTTAAATCATGGCAAAGAGAACTTTCAAAATTTGTCTGGGCAGGAAAAAAACCAAGAATAAAAATGAAAATAATGTGTGATGCAAAGGAAAGAGGAGGCTTTCAACTGCCAAATTTAAAGCTATACCATGATGCGGTTTGTTTGGCTTGGTTAGAATCATGGATCTCTTTAAAAGACAGAAAACTATTAGCACTTGAAGGACATGATTGTTGGTTTGGTTGGCATGCGTACTTGTACTATAATAAAACGAAGATGGACAACATGTTTAAGCATCATTATGTGAGGAGAACTTTAATAGATACATGGTCCAGATACAAGAGTTTTTTTTCCAGTAGAAAAGCCTCTGTGGATTGTACCAGCAGAAGTAATAAAACCTTTTTCAAGTTTTAAAGGACAAGACTGGCTGAAGTACAGAGATTTGTTAAAAAATGAAAATAGTGAATTTGTATTGAAAGAAGAGAACCAGATTGATTTTAAATATGGTTGGTTGAGGTATAGACAGATTTATGACCTTTTTAAGACAGACAAAAAAAGTGGTGGTTTCAGAAAGAAAATTAATGAGATTGAACAGGTATGGGAGGAAGGAGGAAAAAAACTGATTTCAAAAATGTATAAAATTTTGCTGAAATGGTATAATGCAGATGAACTTGTAAAAGAACAAATGATAAAATGGGCAATTAATATGAATAAAGAAATAGCTATGTCATCTTGGGAATTTTTGTGGAAAAATGCTATGAGTATTTCCACCTGTTATAATTTAAAAGAAAATTGTTTTAAAATGCTGTATAGATGGTATATGACTCCGAAAAACAGCAAATATTGATCAACGGCTGTCTAATAAGTGTTGGAAATGTAAGCAAAAAGAAGGTTCTTTCTACCATATGTGGTGGACTTGTGACAAAGCTAAAGTCTTTTGGTGTATGATTCATGCTGAAATGGAAATTTTTTTGAAATGTACTTTTAAAAAGCTGCCTGAAATGTTATTGCTTGGTCTTAAGTTAGAGGATGTAAATGTAACTAAAAGGACATTAATATGGTATATGGTGACTGCAGCGAGAATGGTCTATGCTCAGAACTGGAAATGCGAAAAAACTCCAGACATATGGGAATGGTTGAGAAAATTGCTATTTATGGCAGAAATTGAACAATCAAGACTCAGAAAGGTTTCTAGAAGAATGGAAAGACTTGAAAGAATATATAGAACAACATTGGGATATGAAAAATAATATTTTTACATTGTCTAACTATTGATTTTAGATGTTTAAAAGGAGAAACAATTCTTTTTAAGGGAAATATACTAAATGTTTGAAATGACAAGAATGGAATGACGGTGTGCGATGTGGTGAGTGTAATGCACAGCTAGCGTAAAGTAACGATGAGAACAACAGGTTGTTTGGTGCAAAAATATATACAGTGACTTATTATACAAATAAATAGTCTACAAAATAATACTCAGACTGGCAAAGTGCTCCGCTTGGCAATTGATTCAGAAGAGAAGGTAACTTCACTCTACAAGCATTCAATATATACATAGGTTGACCAATCACATCACACTGCTGAGTCATTGTGGCTGATGCAACCTTCACACCACATGATCCCAGTCATATGACCTAGCACCTGTCAGTCAGATCATCATAATCTACACATGTCTCCAGCTGTCATCTTGCCTTGTTACATTATAGTATACTGACACGCCTCCCAAGATACAGCTTTAATAAATATTCAATTTACATTTCAATTCATTGAATTTATTTCCACACAAACATTTGGTGAATATGTCAGCAATATTCTCATCTGACATACACTGCTGCAAATTAATCAGACCTTTACTTACAGCAGTTCTTACATTCTGGTACCTTATACCTATGTGCTTACTCCTTGTTCTCACACCCTGACTCTGCGCCAATTGTTTCGCTGCAGAACTGTCACAGAGAACATTAATAGGTAATTCACATTGCACATTGAAATCCTGCAACAGTTGGTGGAACCACTCCAGCTGAATCACTACGTCGCTTATAGCTGAAAACTCAGATTCACACGAGCTGGTGGCCACATGTGTCTGTTTAATAGACTTCCATCCCACTAAGGCACCATAGACATAAATTGTATAACCTGAGGTAGACTTCATATGTGGTCTGTCTCCCCAGCTGGCATCACAATATGCATAAATACATTCCTCATTTTTATTCACATTCAATATGAGCTTTTGTGACACAGTTCCTTTTAAATACCTTAGCACACGTTTTGCTGCAACCCAGTCCTTCTGATATGGACAATTACAATGTTGACACAGCCAATGTACAGCTATAGAAATGTCAGCTCTGGTAGAGCAAGCCAAATATAGTAAGGAACCTACTAAAGATTGGTACACCTCTTTATAGGGGAAAAGCTGATCATTTGGCTCTTTACAGTAGCTAGTAGTCATTGGGGTGTCTACTGGATTGGCTTCTGTCATGCCATACTTCTCCAGCAAGTTTTGAATTTTTACCTCCTGATTCAATACAAAGTTCCCCTGCTGGTCCCTGGAGATCTGAACTCCAAGGTAGTTTTGGATTGTGCCCAAATCCTTAATCTTAAACTCACACTGTAAAGTTTCCACAAACCACGTTAATTGCTGCTGTGAGTTATAAATGAAGCAAATATCATCCACAAAAACATGCACGTAGCAGTATGTATGTTGCACCCTAACACTATATAGACATGGGTCTGCAACACTTTGCACAAAACCATATTTAGTCAGTATGTTGCTGAGACATTGCCCCCATTCATGGCCACTTTGCTTTAGACCATAAAGTGCCTTGTGTAGTCTTAAGACTGTTCCAGCTTCACCAATATGAAACCCTGGTATCTGCTGCATGTACAATTCCTCCTTAATGGGTGCATTCAAATATGCAGTCTCAACGTCCAGATGATTTACATGCATGTCCCTGGCAGATGCTAATGCTAGCGCTACTTTGATTGTCTCATTGCGCACCGTGCTGGCAAACACTTCATTGTAGTCAAGGCCCTCAATCTGATTAAACCCCTTTGCTACCAAACGAGCTTTGTACTGGGTCTTACCATCAGGCATCTGTTTTAATTTGTATAACCAACGGCAACCAATTGCTTCCCTATCATTTGGCAACACTGCGCTTGAAAACACTTTGTGAGTTCTCAGTGACTCATACTCCACCTCCATGGCTTTGAACCATGCGTCCCGCTGCCCCGGCTGCTCTAAAGATAGCACCTCAGCGTAGCTGTTAGGCACCTTGGCACTAACATAATTTATCCCATACCTTTGGGGAGGTATTCCTTTTGTTGCCCTACTTGATACTCTCGGCACCTGCCTAGAATCCTGATCTGGGCCGGATGCTTGTGCCTCTGAAGAGTCCTCCTGACTGTCCCCTTGCACATTCTCATCATTTTCAGAAACTGGCAACATAACTTGCTCTGGAACATCATTTGCATGGATCTTAGACCAATTAGCATGCTCACAGAACTTAGCTGACCACAAATGTAAGCTTTCTAGCTCTGGGACCACCCTTTCGCCTCTGCTTCAGTGGAATGTTGACCCACGCCTTAGAACCAAACACCCTCATATGTTCCAGAGATGGCTCTTTACCATACAGGGCTTTGAATGGAATGTCATTAATTGATCTGCAAAACACTCTATTCACAGTGTAAGTGGCACACCTTAGACATTCTGCCCATAAATACTTCGGCAAACCAGAATCATTCAACATAGAATGCATTACAGTCTGGATAATTCCTGCCCTCCTTTCAGCAATCCCATTCTCCTGGGGAGTTGCTGTGTTTGCAGTCCTGTGCTTTATTCCTTGGAATGCAAACCAATTCTTTAGCTCCTGAGACATAAACTCACCCCCAAGATTGGTTTGAAACATTACCACTTCTTGGTTTAATTGCTTTTGCACGCTTCTGGCCCACTTTTTAATTGTCTCACACACTTGAGATTTCTTATCTAGCGGATAAGACCAACAGAAACGCGAAAAATCGTCAACAATCAACAACCCATACTTTTTCCCCGACACACTGCTTGGATATGGACCTATTACGTCAGCATGTACTAACTCAAGGGGTCTTTGTGTAACTCTGCCACTGGCTTTAGCTACTGGGTAAGCCTGTGATTTACTTTGCTTACATATCTCGCAGTCAAGGTAGGTTTGACACTTCTTTAATTTATGGTCTCCTAAACAAGCAAACGTTTTATTTAAAGTATCAAATGACATATGGCCGAGGCGTCTGTGGTAGATGTGGATGCATCCGTCGTGTAAAGGAGTATTGCTTAGGACTGATTGAGCTTGCCCAGATCCATTCTCAAGTACATATACCCCGTTCTGCACTTTCCCCTGAGCAAGAACACTTTCTCCCTTACTAATAGTGCATTGCATCTTATTAAATGCCACAGAAAATCCTGCCTTTGTTAACACACTAACACTGAGCAAATTATGCTCCAAACTTGGCACACACAGCACATCATTACAGGTATACTTTAGGCTAGGAAAACACACCTTCCCTTGCCCATCCACTGCTGCTGGTGCCCCGTCTGCCAGACTTACATGGTCCAGGCTAGCTGGCTGTATATCAGACAGCAAGTTCCTATCACGGGCAAAATGCTGAGATGCTCCAGAGTCAAGGACCCAAACATCAGGAACACAGTTCTCAGTTGCCGTCACCAAGGTTGCTTGCTGCTTAGCCACTTCCCCAGACACAGTCCCGCCTCCATCCTTGCATACATTGGTGGCCGGATGCTTTCCCTGGTCACAAAACTTTCGGATGTGCTGAGTAGACCCACATCGGAAACATCTACGTTGTTTCACTGCAAACTCCTGGACTGGAAAAACACCTTCCAACTCTGCCGCTGGACACCTGCTGGAGCTGGCACGATTCCCGGAAAAGCTGGCTGCACTCCCGGGGTTGCTGGCACGACTCCCAGAAGAGCTGGCCCCTTTCTCCCATCTGCAAAACAGCTTCTCATCCTCCTGAAGCAATCTTCCACACAGGTAATCCAAAGTTAACGCTGCAGGATCAAGATTTTCCAACGCTGACACCAGTGGATCAAAACGCAATGACAAAGAGCACAAAATGATGTATACTTTGTCTTCCTCGAGGATTTCTTTACCTCTCTCAGCCAACAGTTGAAAACAAGTTGTAAGCTAATTCAAATGCTCCCGGACTGGCTGGCTATCAGGCATGACTGTTTTGTACATCCATCTCATTAGAGAGACAATGCTGCCAGAAGTTCTCTGGACATAAACGGCCGCAAGGCTATCCCAAGCTGCTTTCGCTGTGTCTTTATCAGAAACGTAAACTAATTGTTCATCAGACACACTGAGCACAATTAAAGCAAGTGCTTTCTCTATCTTCGACGCCTCCTCTGCTGTAGGAGCGTTGGGGGGGCTGAAATATATGTCCATAGCCCTTCCTTCACAAGAAAATGTTTCATCTGTAGTGACCATACTGAGTAGTTACTATAGGTCAGTTTCTCCACAAACACGGCTGCTGGAGCCAAAGCCATGTTGTACTCACACTTCTCCCGGCAAAACGGCTGGATGTCGTCCTCTGACTCCTCCGAGTCACTCTGCTTAAACAGCTGGGCGATATCCTCTATCTCCTCCACACCAGAGAAAGATAAGCTGCCGCTTGCCTCTGCCTTAATTCCGTCTGCGGAGATTCACTGTTACTGCTGCCACCGAAGTTCACCAACGTTCCAGGCAAAACCTCCACAGCTCAGCACCAACAACTTTCAACGCTTGCTGGACTCACGCTACACACTGGGCCCATAACCCTGACGGTGTGCAATGTGGTGAGTGTAATGCACAGCTAGCGTAAAGTAACGATGAGAACAACAGGTTGTTTGGTGCAAAAATATATACAGTGATTTATTATACAAATAAATAGTCCACAAAATAATACTCAGACTGGCAAAGTGCTCCGCTTGGTAATTGATTCAGAAGAGAAGGTAACTTCACTCTACAAGCATTCAATATATACATAGGTTGACCAATCACATCACACTGCTGAGTCATTGTGGCTGATGCAACCTTCACACCACATGATCCCAGTCATATGACCTAGCACCTGTCAGTCAGATCAGCATAATCTACACATGTCTCCAGCTGTCATCTTGCCTTGTTACATTATAGTATACTGACATGGAAACTAGAATACATATTACAGATATTTAGATAATACTTTTAAATGTTTAAAAATTTCTTTTCTTTTTATTGTTATAACTAAATATGTTACCTGTAAGAGTTAATACTTTTTAAATCTTTATAACTGCTATTATATATATAATGGTATAGGTTAGGCGGGAAGTCCTAAAGGTTTTGACTGGAATACATAGTTATATAGAAAATTGGAAAGTGATGATAATATTTAGTAACTGTGTAAAATTTTGAATAAGGAGAAAATAATAAAATTTGTTGTTGTTGTTTTTTTTAAAAAAATATCACTTAGTCCAGGCATGATCTGAAAGGGTTCTGAGCCCTATGTCTGCATGCTGTACCTGATTGATAAAGGAGTTCAAAATTAAAATGTAATCAATTCTAGTGTAAATTTTGTGCCTGGGAGAAAAATAAGTATAGTCCTTGACTCCAGGGTGTTTTACCCTCCATATGTCACATAAATTGTGACTTTCAAAGATTTGTTGCAGAGCTGAAGAGTTTTGTTTTGTTTTATATTTGTGTTTCTTTCCTGCCTCTGAAGTATAAGATCTGTCCCACTTGGGGTCTGCTATTAAAATGCGACCATCCTGGAATTTTTCAAGTTTTGCTAGCGTGTCTTGTAGAAATACCTCCTGTCCAGAATTAGGTGTGTAAATTGAGGGCAATGTTGTGAGATAATTGTTTTAAAAACCTTTAAAAAAATTTATCGTCCCTTTGAGTCTATCAATTTAGTCTGAATTTGAAAATGAACATTTTTAGAAAATAGAACAGCTACCCCTCTGGATTTTGATGATTCCACCACTTGGTATTGTGTAACAAACCATTTGGACCTTAGGACTGAGTGGTCAGATTTCCTTATGTGTGTCTCCTGTAAAAACAAGTTGTCAGGGCACATTTTAGATAATAAGGAGGCCAGGTTTTTTATTTAGATTTGTTATTTAGGCCTCTGCAGTTTAACGAAATTATTTTTAATGTGTTATTCATTTTTTTGGGAATCTGAAAAAAATATTCTGAAAAGGATCTCTTACATCACTCTGTCTTATACTTAAGCAGAGATTAAAGAAATAGTTAAAATATTAAGTATTTTGTTTGATCCTCTTTACAATTATATATATTGCATAGATATCTAATATCACAAAAAGAATCCTTGGTGAAAAATATGAATCAACTGCAAGGTGAATATCACCTGCATATGTTACCACTATCACTAACCTTAAACAGAATATAAACCAAAGAAAACTTAACCATAACTCCAACTGGAACATTTCCAATCTAACAGTATGATGTCTAAACCTGAGTATCCTCTGTTGAGGGCTCTTTATTCAAGCTGGTCCTAACCTAAGAGGGCTCTGGCTAGTAAGTCAGGAATAACCTGGCTCACTTTAGAATACTAAAATAGGTCAAGTTTCCGGCTTTAAAATCAATGTTAAAAAATCCAAGCTACTCACCAGAAACTGTACAAAGGGAATGACATGCCAGCTTAGTGAGAAGACAGGTTTTGAGGTTTGTACTAGGGTGAAATATCTAGGGGTCACTTTGACCAATAGATGCAGTTCACTATTTAAGGACAACCATTAAACAAGATTACAGCAAATTAGAAAAAATATTAAAATTTGGAAGAAATTACAACTTTCCTTTTTAGGGAGAATTGCTGCAATTAAAATGTGTATCCTCCCACGTTTAATTTTTATTTTCCAAACTATCCTGATATTAAAGAATCAATTTTTTTTTCAGGATTTAGACAAAATAGTTTCAGGCTTTATTTGGCAAGCGAAAAAAGCCAGAATTAGACGCATAGATCTGCAAGATAGAGCGGAAAGAGGTGGGCTAGGCTTGCTGGATTGGCAGTTATACTACAAAGCAGCTGCAATGGTACAGCTGAAGGATTGGGCTAATTTAGAGGACTCAAGACTTAAAATTGGAGGGTCACGACCTCCAAATGGGATAGCATGCCTTTTTGTGGTACCACCAGGATAGGACTCATTTCAAGCAACATATACTTAGAGCGGCACTTCTTAAAGTTTGGGAAGGGGTTAGGTATCACTTGTATCAGAAAATACCATACTGGGTTTCACCTCTAGAGGCCTTTATAAAGCCTATACTCTTACCTTTAGAAAAGAAAGCATGTTATGCTCAACTATTGAATGCCGATCTAAAATCCTTTGATTTGTTAGGAGAATCAAGCATATCACTTTCCTGGTGGGAAAGGATACAATTACACTCTAGATTTAAAAAAGATGAGTTGATTGGTTTTTTTAAGGATCCAACAGATTTTGATAAGCTTTGGTTAGGATCTGAAGTCAAATCTATTAAAAAACTTTATGGTTACTTTTTGGACTTTAAAATGCAAGGTGAACTGGTTAAACCAGAAATGGTATCTTGGGCAAGATGCTTAGGCTACAATATCTATTTGGATAGTTGAGTAAGGGTCTGGAAAAAACAATATTAAAATTACTAGGGCACCGTCCTATAAAGAAAACTACTACAAGATGTTTTACCAGTGGCACCTCTCACCTGAAAAGCTTTCCAAATTTTCCCCGTTGATATCCAAAAACTGCTGGAAGTGTAAAAAAATATTGGTACTTATTATCATTTATGGTGGGTATGTTTAAAGGCAAACAAATTTTGGTTGATGGTCCAAAATTTTTTACAAGAAATAATTGGCAGTAAGATTCCCTTTAAACCACAGTTATTCCTTTTAAATCTAATCCCAGAGTTATTTTCTAAAACAGACCTTGCATTAATTTTACATGGTATTACTGTGGCAAAACTTGTTTATGCCAAATTTTGGAAAATGGATAAGGTTCCAAATAGGGATGATTTTGTTAATAAGTTCTTAGAGGTAGCCGAAATGGACAAGTTGATTTCTATATTAAAAGGAAGTAAAGAAGCAAAGTTTGAATCGTTTTGGAATAAATTGTATAATTGGTTGAATCAATAGGTATAACAGTTATAATGATATGTAATGAATATGTTTATACCGTTGTCTTATTTTTTCTTCTTCTTAATATTATTGCGATGTGTTTAATAAAGTGGTATGTTCTAGATCTCTCCCGGGTGTTTTTGGGGAAACTTCTCGTTTAAAGCTTTGAACAAAATGTGGTTACTGGGGGGGGGGGGCTAACGACCGGAGAGAACGGATGCCTGACGAGTGAGCTCCTTCTCCCCCCTCCCGATTTTACTCTCTAACCTCCATAAAGTTATATTATTTTGTATTTCCCGATATCATTTTTGGAATGGGAAAATTGAGCGCAGCCAAATCACGGAAATCGGTGGTTGTGCCTCAACAACTCACCCAGTTCTTCTCAAAAGAAGATGCTAGGCCTTCACAGGATGGCTCAGCCTCGACTACACACAAAATGGCGGACACAGCCCATGATTCTGCTAGCGAAGACAATGGGATGATCATCTCGTGCCATGAGTTTTTCTCAACGATCAACCACCTGAAACAAATGATAACTGATCAAATCCACGCAGCAATAAAACCCCTCACCAACGAACTCAAATCAATCACTAAAACCCTCTCAGAGCCGAATCGGCATTGGAAAACTCTATTAATCCCAGGAAGCAGCCGAATCGGCAATGGAAAACTCAATTAATCCCAGGAAGAAATCAGGCAACTGCAATCTTATGAGTAATGGTCAAAAAACAAGATAATGACTTTTGAGAATAAATTTAAAGAACGTAACCTTAAAATTCGTGGGCTGCCGGATCAGTGTGAGGGTGAGTCTGACTTAAAACATTTTCTTTCAACGTGGTTAACTGAAACTCTTGAGCTGGAGGATCCCCCTACCTCCTTCATAGAACAGGCTTATTGGGTGAGCCCTGACACCAGACGCCCCAAATTGTTTGTGCATGACATTGTAATAATTCTACGGGATGCTTCTTTGAGATCCATAATTTTAAATAAAGCCCGAAGAAATGGAGGTATCTCCTATCAAAACTGCAAAATACAAATTCTGTTGGATCTCTCTCTGGAAACCCTCCAACACAGGCACACTTTGAAGCCGATCACCCAGAAACTATCCGACCACAATCTCTGCTTTCAGTGGATTTCCCCTTCAGAAATTCTAGTGGTCCATCAAGGCTTCCAACTTACAGCGTCTGACCTTTCAAGTGGCCACAAGCTCCTCTCTTCACTGAATATCCCCTTTGATATTCCTTCTTCGCCCCCTCGTTCGGCTTCGGACGACTCAGAACACCAAACCTCTGAGAGGCCTAGACATGGCTGGAATAGGGCTACCAGTCGTACAAAGGATTTCCCATGACAAATTTTACGACTCATTCTTGCTGCAATACACTATCTATTTGGCATGCCTTGTTGGGAGGTTGCTAGCTTGTGCTTTCTATTTTGCTGGAAGAAGATGCTAATGTTTTAAGTTAAAAGTCAGAAAAATAAGTTTGTTAACCCTTTTTTTTCTAGGACGATGGTGAAGCAACCAGTTTCCTTTTTTTTCTTCTGTCCATTGTGACTGTTTTAACACCAGTATAGTTAAACTCTATTAACAATTAAATATAAATTTAAGTTTTTGAATTATTCCCTGGAGTAAGGATTATTTCAGTTCCTTTATGAGATATAAAACTGGTGTTCAGTTTTTCTTAGAAACTCTTTTTGCTTGAATCTATTCTTGAATTATTCATGTTTTGATTATCATATTATTAAAATAATTGGAATGGTGATGTCAACCAAAATTTAGTTAGTTACAATCTTATTTTTAATTATTTATTTTTGAAATTCATTGATTCATTGTGACTGTCTTAACACCAGTATAGTTATAAATCTAGTTTACTAGCTATATATATATTTAAGTTTTTGCATTATTCCCTGGAGTAAGGATTATTTCAGTTCTTCTATATGAGATATAAAGCTGGTCAATTTTCCTTTGAAATTCTTGTCATTGCTTTAATCTTCTCCTGAACTATACAAGTTTCTATTATCATATTATTAAAATAAGTGAAATGGCAATGTCAACCAAAATTTAGTTAGTATCAATTTTATACTTATTTTCTTGAAACTCATTGATTATAGTTAATTATTAATCTAATAAGAATTCAGTTTATACAATTCATTTACGGCATTCCTCTATGAAAGCAATTGTGCTATTGATCATATTGTGATATTCCCTTTTTTATTTATAGCTTGTATTTATTTCATTTTACTTTGAGAGGTTAAATAATTCTTTTTTATTTAAATCTGGAGGGGGGAAATCATTATTAGTCTTCCCCCCACTGATTTTTTTTTTAGTGAATTGTGACTATAACAATTCACTAGCTCTGTTCCTAGTTTACTAGGAAGAGCAACAGTATTTAATCCCATTTATGAGGATTTTGTTGGAGTTACTACTTTTTCAATTTTGTTATTATTGTTGTTATTCGATGAACCAAGCCATGTTTGGTAAACAACTTAAGCAGTTTTTAAAGGTTTATACTATTATGTCTACCTTGCGCATTCACTTTAGGGTGCACAGTGTCCATATTCCTGACTTAGAGTGGCTCACACAGTTTACTCGTGAGGCAGATCGTAGGTATTTGCTATACAATGACGAATAACGTTCTGAAAATTATTTCTTTAAATTGTAGGGGACTAAATGACAAATCTAAATGCCAGAAACTGGCTATAGCTTTTACTAGAATGCAAGTTGATATCTTATTTTTGCAAGAAACTCATCAAAAACGTTCCAGCCATCAGTTGTTTAAACATAAAAGATTTGGTTTACAATTTCAAGCATCAAGTTCTTTAAAATCTAGGGGGGTAGCAATACTTTTTTCGAAACACATTAGATTTGTAAGTCAGGTTCAGTTAATTGACCCTCAGGGCAGGTATTTATTTATCAAAGGGCTTCTAGAAGACAAGTCCTTCACCTTGGCCTCCATTTATGCCCCGAATGAGAGCCAGGAGCCATTTTTGGAGGAAACTTTAGCTAAATTAGCATTGTTTCAAGAGGGACATACTTTAATAGGGGGAGACTTTAACATAATCTCTGACACCTTTTGGGACCGATCTTACAAACTGGGTAGTATGAGGATAAATGCTCCTCCCCATAACTCCTCAACAGTTTTACAAAAGCTATTGTTGTGACACAATTTACAAGACATTTGGAGAATTCAACACCCAGGAGTCAAAGATTATTCCTACTATTCCCCTAGACACGATGTCTTTACCAGAATTGATTTTATTTTGGTTTCCACCTCCCTAGTAAATCAAATCCAAATAACTGAAATTGGCCTCAGAACTTTGTCTGACCATGCTTGGACGGAGTGCCTTTTGGACTTAAACCCAGAAATAAACACCATACGCTCATGGTCACTTAACAGAAATATTTTATTTAGTCAATCATGTGGCGCTGATATCGAAAAGGCAATAGACGAATATTTTCGATTGAATTCTTCTTGTGGGGTTCCCATTCACATGTTGTTGGATGTGATGAAGGCCATATTGCGAGGCAAGCTGATTTCACTAACTGCTTCCTATAATAGAAACAGGAACCAAACGGAACATGAAATATTATCAAAAATCAAAGATCTAGAACAAAAGCATAAACTGACTTGTTCCAAAAAAAGTATACAGACTTCTCCTAATTGAAAGAAAGAAACTAGAGACTTTGGAAACATCTAAATTACAAAAAAATCTTTTATATCTTAAGCATAAATATTGGTTTCGCCACCCTAGATCTTTAAAACTCTTATCTTGGAAGCTAAAAAAACAACAATCATTGAGAAATGTAAACATAATTTTAGATCAGCTAGGAAACAGGGTTACGTCCAATAAAGGCATTCTCCAAGTTTTTCAAAACTATTACCAAACTTTATACTCTTCTGAAAATCCCACTCAAGAATCGGTAGAATCCTATCTAGTGACCAATAAGTTATGTCGTACGTTGACCCCTGAACACAGAGATCTTTTAGACAGGCCGGTAACTGTAATTGAAATATCTTCAGCATTGAAACAAATTAAGTCTAATAAAGCTCCGGGAAGGGATGGATTCCCTAATTGTTGGCCAGCAAGGCACTTTTAGTGCTCTTATGGATTTTGATATTCATAAGCTTGAACTTGGGTTGTTAGCATTGGAAAGGCCATGTGCATTCTCCATTACAGGGGAAAGCTCCAGCCCATGCCAGGAGACTGACACCCTCTTTAGTTCACAAAGACAGAGACAAAGACTCCTTCTGCCATGAGGTTTCTTCCTGTCACACCATGCTGGTCAACCCCTGCCCCCTCCAACGTACCTGAATGAATTATGCTAACGTGGTTACCTAGCAACTGATGGTCGGGCCATCACCCAGTCAGCCAGAGCTATTAACTAACAATAGAAGTGGCCCCGATGAGTCATTGGACCTCGCCCCAGTGTAGAGTTCCTGTTTAGTTTCAGTTTCTGCAATATTGTCCACTCCCCGGCCCTCCTCCTTTTGTTCACCTTTAACCTATGGTAGGGTCAGTAAGGGACGGACTGCCTAGTAGGTGTGTTAGTGGGATGTGGTCTGCGCAGCCCACCCCAAGACCACCTAATAAAAGACCCTGCACAGAGGCAATCGGTCTCTTGAGCCATCGTCCCCTATCTGCTTTACTAACCTTTATGCCCAGCTTGCTATACCCATACCCTTGCCTCCATCTTTAAATCTCTGGATCCTGGAACAGAGAGAACCACGTGGTCTTGCAGGTTCGAGCCACGTGTCCCATATTTTTCTATATTTTCCTTCCCATCCAATTCTTCCTTTGGTCGGACAACTCCTCTTCAGGAAGGTAACGTATCGCTTCCCATTGAAATCCTGCTCATGCAAACGTGCTATTTTCTAGCTTTATTTCCTTAGGCCTGTGTGATTGTGTGTGTGATTACGTTTTTGGTGTGATTGAACAACATTGCCCAGTAAACTGCATTGAACTTGCTATCTGCCTCACGTGCCTCTTTCCATGAGAACTCCCAGGCGGGGTGGGCCCCTGGTATAGTTGGCAAGTACCCATGTATTTCACCAATTGCTAAACGTAAATCAAAGCAATTCGGCTAACATATTGAATTTTACAAAAGATTTGTCAAGCAATTGCTTGTCCCATTTCAAGATGTCAGTAATTTTATACTTCAAACAGGAACAATGCCTGATACGTGGTCCCAGGCTAAAATAGTGGTTATACCTAAGAAAGGCTCTGACCCTCTTACCCCTCAACAATTCTGTCCCATTTCATTGTTTAACTGTGATTATAAATTATTTTCTACCATCATGACAAATAGGTTAAATAAATTTATAGGATTATAAATCAATTTAGATCAGACTGGTTTTATCCCAGGTAGGGATATTGCTGACAACATTCGAAAGACAGTGGGTATTATTCATTCAGGCCTTTCTCAAACCAAGGATTTGTGTACACTGTCCTTGGACATTGAAAAGGCCTTTGACAAGGTTGAGCCTCTCTTTTTACAAATTATTTTAGAAACAATGGGTTTTGGTCCTAACTTTAAAAATGTAATACAGTCATTATATGCTTCTCCCAAGGCCCACATTGCCTTGAATAATGTTATTTCTGAGGAAATCCACTTGACCAGGGGTACAAGGCAGGGGTGCCCATTGTCCCCCTTGCTCTTTGCCTTAAGTGTCACGGCAGAGCCTAGGAGCCTGGCTGGGCAGACAGGCTGGCAAGTATGCCCTGGGTGTGACTTGGCTTGAGACAGTCAGCAGAGCGTGGCAGCAAGTCCCAATCTCAAGGCAGAGGCATAGTCAGAATGTACCAGAGGTCAGAGTCAATAAATCAAGCCGAGGTCAGTCAGGAGCAGAGCTGAAGCCGGAGTCAAGGAATGCCAAGGGTCAAAAGCCGGGGTCCAGGATCAGGGAGCAGAGAGCAGAAGTCCAAGAAGCAAGCTGGGTCGAAAGCCAGGGAATCAATCAGGATCAGAGGCAAGGTATACAGGAACGAAGGGCCCTGACAACGATGTTGCCAGCACAGAGTGTTATCTGCCATCAGCTTTGTTAAATAGTGTGCTGGCTCATTAACCACTTAGCACTGCTGTGCTAAGTCCTGGCTCCTGTTAGTACTCAGGACTTAATGATCTTCGCCCCTGCCTGCGTGCCTCCTTGCATCGCCTAGTCAGCTCTTGCCTTCTCCTTTCACGGAGCCTGCTGACAGGTGGAGGCGAGTCTGGTGGAGAATTGTCAGCCCCAGGTGGGTTTGGTTGAGGACTTGGCTGTGGATCCTCTGCAGGACTTACGTCTTCTGCAGTTAACTGAGCCAAGTCCTCCTGTCCATGGCTGTCAGGCACTGGGTCTAAGGCTAAGTCAGGGGCAGGCATGACACCATCCCCCCCTCAGACCCCCCCTCATCCGAAGGGCCTGGTTTGTTGGGGTAGACATCATGAAAATGACGGACCAGGTCTGGAGCGTGCACCTGCGAGGCAGGTTCCCAGGAGCGGTCATCAGGTCCATAGCCCTTCCAATCTATCAGGTACTGTAGGGCGCCTCGGTGCACCCGGGAATCGAGTACCTGCTGGATCTCGTACTCTTCTTCATCATCCACCAAGACCGGAGGCGGTGGCGCTGGAGGCGCATCACGGTTGGGATCTGGGGTGGCTGCCAACTGGAGGAGAGAGCGATGAAACATGGGGTGGATCCGGAGATGGTCGGGCAGGAGCAGACGAAAGGCGACAGGGTTGATCTGGGCAACAATCTTGTAGGGGCCGATGAAGCGGGCCTCTAACTTGTGCGAACGCCCAGGGGACCGGAGGTATCGGGTGGACAGCCACACGGAGTCGCCGATTTTAAGAGGCGGGCCCTCCTGGCGGTGTCTATCAGCTGCCAATTCGTAGGCCTCCTTGGCTCGTTGTAGCTGATCTCAGAGTAAGGCATGGATGGCATGGAGTTCCTGGAGCCTGTCCTCCGCAGCGGGTACAGCCGATAAAGGGCCAAGAGGGGCGAAGAAGCGAGGGTGATAGCCGTAGCTGGCTGAAAACGGTGTGGTTTGGGTGGATGTATGTACTGCGTTGTTGTAAGCAAACTCAGCTAGGGGTAACAGGGAGTACCAATTGTCCTGCTGGTAGGTGGCATAACAGCGCAGGTATTGCTCCAGAGTGGCATTAGTTCTCTTGGTCTGGCCATCGGTTTGCGGGTGGTATGCTGAGGACATGTGGCTTTCAGTCCCCAAGCCACGATGCAGAGCCTGCCAGAATCGGGAAGAGAACTGGGGGCCCCGGTCGGAAATGATGTGCGTCGGAACGCCATGCAATCGGAAGACCTGATGCAGGTACAACTGGGCAGTTTCAGGTCCAGTTGGGATCTTGCTGCAGGGGATGAAGTGGGCCATCTTGGTGAATAGAATGATGACCACAAGAATACAGGTGTGCCCTTGGGATCGGGGAAGGTCGACAATAAAGTCCATGGAGATTATATCCCAAGGGCCAGATGGCACAGGTAGGGGACGCAGGAGGCCTGATGGCTTGGCGGGCACATCCTTGGCACAGCGGCAGACGTCACACTTGCTGACGTAACGGTCAATGTCTGCTCGAACCCGTGGCCACCAAAAGTCACGAGTCAGAAGGTGGGCGGTTTTATGCCATCCAAAATGCCCAGTGGGAAGGGCATCATGGGTGAGGTGCAGGACTTGGGTTCGGAGTGGCCCTGGAGGAACATAGAGCTGGTCACGATGGAAGAGCAACCCATCTCGAGTGGCCAGGTCTCTGGAGACACCGTTCTGCAGTTCCTGGAGGTGTTGTTGGGCCCAGGGGTCCGTAGCTTGACTAGCCCTGATGTCCTTGGAGAGGGACAGGGTGTCGGTGGCGGCGGCAAAGACCGTTGACTGCAGAATGGGAGCTTCCGGAGCCTCTTTGACGAGTGCGTATTCGGGCTTGCGGGACAAGGCATCGGCTTTTTGGTTCTGTGAGTGCGGGATGTATGAAATCTTGAAATCGAAGCGAGAAAAGAAGAGTGACCAGCGGATTTGACGCTGGTTTAGCTGGCGGGTGGTCTGGAGGTGCTCCAGGTTCCGGTGGTCGGTGAGCACTTGGACCGGGTGGTGGGCTCCTTCGAGGTGATAGCGCCATACTTCGAAGGCGGTTTTAATGGCTAACAACTCCCGCTCCCAGATGGTGTAGTTCTGTTCTGCCGGGGAGAGTTGCCTGGAGTAGTATGCGCAGGGTTGGAGCGGTTGGGTGGGGTCGTCTCGCTGGGAGAGCACGGCCCCTATGGCGACACTGGAGGCATCGGACTCCACAGTGAAAGGGAGTCTAGGATCGGGGTGGCGAAGGAGCGGGCCCGAAGCAAAGCGTTGTTTCAGCGTAGCAAAGGCGTGTTCGGCCTCAGGGGTCCACTGGAAAGGTTCCTTGGGCCGAAGAAGATGGGTCAGGGGTTTTGTCAGGTCCGCGTAGGCAGGTATGAACTGGCGGTAGTAATTGGCAAAGCCAAGAAGACGTTGGACCTCCTTCCGGTTCCGCGGGGCTTGCCATTGGAGAATAGCTTCGAATTTTTGGGGGTCCATCCAGGTTCCTTGAGGTGAGATGACATGGCCGAGGAAGTCGACTGATTTCTGGTGGAATTCACATTTCTCCAACTTGGCATAAAGGTGATGGGTGCGGAGTCGTTGGAGTACTTGTTGCACATGCTCGATGTGTAACGGCAGGGAGGTGGAGTAGACCAGGATGTCATCCAGATAAATAATCACGAACCAGTCCAGGAGGTCACGGAAGATGTCATTCATCAGGCGCTGAAAAACTGCTGGGGCGTTAGTTAACCCAAATGGCATGACCAAATGTTCGTACTGGCCGTATCGGGTACCGAAGGCTGTTTTCCATTCATCCCCTGGTTTAATGCAAACCAGGTTATATGCTCCCCGGAGGTCTAGCTTGGTGAAGATCTGTGCCCCTCGCAGATGGTCCAGGAGTTCGGGGATTAATGGCAGGGGGTAGCGATCGCGGAGAGTGATTTTGTTCAACGCCTGGTAGTCATTGCAGAGTTGAAGGTCCCCAGTCTTTTTTTTGATAAAGAGAACCGGTGAAGACAATGGGGAAGTGGAAGGCCTAATGAATCCTCGGGCCAAATTCTTCTCTAGGTAGTCCCGTAACGCGACCAGTTCCGGTTCTGCCATGGGATACAGGCGGCCAGTAGGCAAAGGAGCGCCCGGGATCAGGTCGATGGCGCAGTCGTACGGCCGATGAGGGGGCAGCTGGTCTGCCTCTTTTTCATTGAACACATCTGCAAAGGATTGATAGGGAGCAGGCAGTAAGGTAGCCGCTCCTAGCAGCAAAGCCGAGGGCAACGAGTCTGGCGGAAGGACGGGAGACGGGGGCTTGGTGATGCTGTCCAAGGGCGTCTTTGGAGGAGAGACCATTGCAAATTGAAGGTCCTGGTGAACCCAGTCGATACGTGGGTTATGGGTGCAAAGCCAGGACAGCCCAAGGATGACGGGGAATCGAGGCATCCTCACCAGATCAAAGGTGAGCTGCTCCTGATGCTGGTGGACCCATAAGGTGAGGGGTTGAGTTTCGTGAACCACGGGTCCCGAGCGGAGTAAACGTCCGTCAATAGCTTCCACTAGAGCAGGGGTTTTCTTTTCTTGGACGGGAACGTCATGTTCCTTGGCAAAGAGAACGTCCATAAAGCAGCAGGCGGCTCCCGAGTCTAGCATGGCATGGATAAATAGCCATCTGCCATCCGGGAGCTGTAAACGCACCGGCAACAAGAAGGGGGCTTGAGGAGGGAAGGACGAACCGGAAGACCCCAGGATATGCCCCAAACCGGGGGGTCCGGTCAGGCTTGGGGGCTGCTCTTTTACTGGTGCAGCTGGAGCGGGTGGACGTCTTTGTTTAGCAGGGCACCCGGAGGAGAAGTGCCCCACCTCCCCACAGTAGAGACACAAATTTTGGGTGCGCCGTCTCGTCTTTTCCTCAGGGGTGAGGTGTGGGCGCGCACCGCCTAGTTGCATTGGTTCAGTGTCCTGCAGAGGCCTGGGAGGGCCTGGAGGCGAGGCCTGTTGAAATGCTTGGGGAGTCCCGGAGGGGGTGTTAGTCCGTTTCTTGCTTTGGCGGCGACTTTGCAGTCGGCTGTCTATGCGGAGGCACAAGTGGACGAGCTTCTGAAGCGTTTCTGGGTGGTCACTGCAGGCTAGCTCGTCCAGGATTTCATCAGACAGCCCTTCGGTATATTGATCCATGAGGGCTGCCTCATTCCAGGCCAAGTCTTGAGCTATCAGCTGGAATTCCGTGGTGTACTGCGCAACTGATGTTCTGTGCTGACTGAGAGCCCGGATTTTACAATTAGCCATCTCTGTTTTAACTGGGTTGGCATAGGCAGCAGTGAAGTGGGCTTTGAAGGTAGCATAGTTCGTTAAGAGGGGAGAAGCCCCCACCAGTAAGGGAGTAGCCCATTTGGCAGCTTGCCCTTTAAGAAGGCTTAAGATAAAACAGACCTTGGTTTTGTCTGTAGGAAAATCCCAGCTGCGTAATTCTATATAGAGTTCACATTGAGCCAGAAAAGCAGGGAACTCGTCCACATTTCCATTAAATCTGTCAGGAGGGTTCAGAGGACAGCGTGGGGGAGGCACAGCAGCCGCTGTGAGAGCAACAGCATTTGCAGCTGCTTGCTGTTGCAGTGTCAACACAGTTTGAGTCAAGTGCTGTACCTGATTTAACAGCCCTGCAAGCTGGTCAACCCCTCCTGCTGCTTCGTCTGCCATGGTGAGGACGAGTGGGTGGGTGCTGGCAATCTGTCACGGCAGAGCCCGGGAGCCTGGCTGGGCAGACAGGCTGGCAAGCACGCCCTGGGTGTGACTTGGCTTGAGACAGTCAGCAGAGCGTGGCAGCAAGTCCCAATCTCAAGGCAGAGGCATAGTCAGAACGTACCAGAGGTCAGAGTCCATAAATCAAGCTAAGGTCAGTCAGGAGCAGAGCTGAAGCCGGAGTCAAGGAATGCCAAGGGTCAAAAGCCGGGGTCCAGGATCAGGGAGCAGAGAGCAGAAGTCCAAGAAGCAAGCCGGGTCGAAAGCCAGGGAATCAATCAGGATCAGAGGCAAGGTATACAGGAATGAAGGGCCCTGACAACGATGTTGCCAGCACAGAGTGTTATCTGCCATCAGCTTTGTTAAATAGTGTGCTGGCTCATTAACCACTTAGCACTGCTGTGCTAAGTCCTGGCTCCTGTTAGTACTCAGGACTTAATGATCTTCGCCCCTGCCTGCGTGCCTCCTTGCGTCGCCTAGTCAGCTCTTGCCTTCTCCTTTCACGGAGCCTGCTGACAGGTGGAGGCGAGTCTGGTGGAGAATTGTCAGCCCCAGGTGGGTTTGGTTGAGGACTTGGCTGTGGATCCTCTGCAGGACTTACGTCTTCTGCAGTTAACTGAGCCAAGTCCTCCTGTCCATGGCTGTCAGGCACTGGGTCTAAGGCTAAGTCAGGGGCAGGCATGACACTAAGCATTGAACCTCTGGCCAATAAGATTCGTCAAACAGAGTCCATATCCGGTATCCAGATTGATCATCAGAAGTTCAAAATTAGTTTGTTTGCTGATGATTTTGTTTTATATATTTCTAATCCCCAAGTTTTCTTGCCCCTAATAGAATCATCTTTGGCTGAATTCGCTACCTTATCAGGCCTCAGAGTTAATCCGACCAAATCAATATTATACCCAGTTAAGTTAACTAATTTATCAGAAAACTATCTACAAACCAATTTCCCATACCAATGGACCACCAAATGTTGGTCTTACCTCGGAATATGTATTCCAATTAATATTAAGGACCTCTTTAAAATAAATTACTTAGAAACAATAGGAAAGATTAAGAATCTACAAGAGCAATGGCATTCACATCAACTGACTTGGCTAGAAAGAATAACATCAATTAAAACATTTTTGTTTCCTAAACATTTATACTTATTCAGAGTATTGCCTCTTTCAATTCCAAAATCCTTTTTAAATACATGACAAAAGGGATGGTCGGCATTTATTTGGGGATACCATAAACCTTGAATAAGTCTAAAAACTTTACAACGCCCTACTAAGTTGGGCAGAACAGCTCTTCCTGATATTTTTAAATATTATGAGGCATCAATTCTTTCAACCATTGCAAGAATTCTTCGGGCAGATCCCCCACCCCAGTGGGTTAAGATTGAAGAACAATTTTTAAAGAATGGGAATTACCGAACCTCAATTTGGGCTAATACGTCTGATAGGTCTTTGTCCTTCTCCACCCATCCATTTATGGTGGCCTTATTTAAAATTTGGAAATTACGACATAATTGTTTAGTTCCTGGAATTTCTTTACTATCTCAGTACAGAGATCAATTATGGTTTCCCCCTGCACAACACCCGGCTTCAATTCCTTTGTGGGCTTCAGCCAATTTAAATACCCTTTATGATTTAACTTTTCAAAATAAATTTTTGAAAAAGTCAAAATTGGACAAAAAAGCTAAAACCTTTCTTCCCTGGTTTGAATATTCCCAATTCCAGCATCTATTCGGTTCCGCAGAACTTCAGAGGACGTGTGCCAGACCTTTTACTTCCTTTGAAATACTATTGATTTCCCTCTATTCTCCCATCTTATGCCCACTCTTGGAAATCCATCTTCAAATTGATCTTCCTGATAGTTTTTGTTTCTGTTTGGTCCTCTTATGCTTCATCATCAAAATCTATTAATATCCAACAACAGAACTTAAAATTACTAACACGATGGTACATGACACCACTGAAACTCCATAAAATCAATCCTACAATATCCCCGAGGTGCTGGAAAAATTGTGGTAATATAGGCTCTTATATACACTGCTGGTGGGGGTGTGAAGTGGTGGCTCAATTTTGGCAAAAAATTATTTCGGAGATAGAGAAGTTGACAGGCTACTTGGTCCCAATGAAACCTAAGGTCATTCTTCTTAATTGTTGGAACGAGGTACAATTCCCTAAATATACCATAGAACTTCTTACTTTACTTTTATCAGTGGCGAAAACAACGATAGTGTTGAAGTGGAATAATGCCCAGCCGCTTTCTTTGGACCTTTGGTATGTGAAGATATGGGACCATCTGATAATGGACAAAATTTCTGACAGACTTGCAAGTTTTGGTTCCCAAAAAGACATTTACTCATTTTATGGACGTTGGCACTCTATTTTGGAAAACTTTGACTTTTTACTGGACAAAGCTTATTTTTCTCAACAATCCAACTTTTAAAATTTTATTCGTAGTAATTGGTTATTGTGATAACTTGATGCGCTTTGTTATACAACTGCTTTTGTGTGTAATGGTTGAGTTTGTTAAAAGTTAATAAAAAATTGTTTAAAAAAATGTGGTTACTGTATGTTTAAAAATCATAAAGAAATCTGGTAAAAAAATAGAATACTAAAATAGGGGGGTAGGAATTGGTTTCCCACACCCTTCTCATTCAGAGTATTAAGTGTTTTACTTTTCAACCTCTAGTACAAAAGTGAAAAAGAAAAAGACTTCGAATTTTCCCCAAAATTAGTATAGTTAAATTAGCGTCACCTTCCTAGACCTTGACAAGAGGTATATTAAGATTTATAATTAAGTGCATTATGAACTAAAGAAGGTTAATTGCACCATTCAGTTGTCTAAGAATGAAAAAGGTAGAGATAATTCAAACTTAAGAGAGGTTAACTTCACCATATTGTTTCCTAAAAGAATAAAACTAACTTATTTCTATAGCAGGTTACCATCACCTTTCATTTGTCGACAAACTAGATTGCATAGAAAAACTAAATGAGAATAAAAAGGAAAATAATAATAGTAATTATATATATATATATATATATATATATATATATATATATATATATATATATATATATATATATATATATATTGAGAAACACAGATGATTCAAACTAGTCTTGCTTCCTGTAAAGACACAAAGTTTTGAGGGCCAGCCTATGGATCGTGGTGACGTTTAACACAGATCCAACGATGCGAACTCTCAGGATCTTGTGGCAAATGGCCATTGGGAGAAGATGGTCGGGGGGGTTGAAGTCAATGCCTAGAGTTGCGAGGAGTTTGTAGCCACTTGTTAGATCATACGCATGCAGTCTTTGCCCTTGGTTAATTACAGGTAGTTCATTAGGAGAAAACCACCGAAAACAGATTTTGTTGTCTGTCAGTTTCTGGGTGGTCGGTTTGAGGGACCTTCTATGTTGCAAGGTCTCTGAAGATAAATCTAGTAGAACCAGCACTTTAACATTTTGATATAAGAGCTCTTGACTTGCATAAGATGGCAGCCCTAGTACGACTGTCTGGGAAGATAGCAACTATATCCCGCATGAAAGATTCTGGTTGCCTTGCACTTGAACCCAGATGAAAGGCCTTATCTATAAGCGGGGCTACATTGTCTTCTAACTCTAAAACTTTCACTAACCAATTGGCAAGGAATATTTTCAGTTCCAACTCACCCTCCGAGGCTTCCGGAAGTCCGCAAAATTTCAAATTTTGTTCCTTGAGTTTATTCTCCAATGCCATGATTTTGGATCTTGCCCAGTCTTCTGATTTTTGAAGCTGCTGAATTTAGTCTGGTGCCATCATTGCGCTTTCTAGGGCAGATTCGGCCACTTGCAATACTTCTGCAAGAGTTTCTGTATTAGACTTTAGTTCGTCAGATAGAGGTTTAATGGCTGAATGGATTTGGTCTGTGATGGTATCTTCTAGCTGTCTAATCGTTGTGAAGAAATCATAATGAGAGAGGGTCGAACCGTCATCCTTGAAGATTGGGTTCTTGTCCACCATTTTCTGAACTTGCATGAGGGTGATGGCTGAGCATTTGCTGTCATCTTTCATGAAAAATTTAGTCATTTGCTGAGGCATCTGCATCTCTTTCCTCGTCCTGGTGTTTCCTGTTTTTCCCATGGTGAATATTTTTATATTTTAGGATCCATATAGGTTTAAATGATTATAGGTTTATTTTAGGGTCTGTTTAGGTTTAAATGATTAAAAGTGAGAAGGGTGGAAGAGCCAAGTCATGTACAGCCGCTAAGCCACGCCCCCATCTTTATAAATAACTTGTATCAAGGAATAGAGGGGATGCACATTAAATTTGCAGATACTAAATTGGGAGGAGTAGCAAATACAGTAGATGGCAGAATCAAGATACAGGATGATCTTGACAGGCTGGAAAACTGGGCTAAAATTAGGCCCATAATTACGGTGGGGCTATTTGGGGCTCTGCTCCCTTTCTTAAAGGCACAGCCCCACAGGAACTTGTCCTGAAAACTCTTTTTAAAACATTTTTAAAAGGCATGTGCTTCTGCTTCTCATGCTTGCTGAGCCGTTGCAGGCCAACCTGCCACTCCCTGCACTCGCCCACCAGCTGCAAGAAGAGCGGCAGCTGCATCATGCTTAGTGCACTGCTACCATCAGGGTGGCCCTTCATGCTAACGTGCCCAGTAGTACCGCACTGCCTCCACCTGCTCTTTTCTCCTCCCTGGGCACTGTCCTGCTCTGGAAGGGAGTCAGCTTTGAGAGCGAGTCTGAAACAACAAGTAAGCTGACTGGGGGGGTGTCTGTGTGTCTCTGTGTGTGCTCAAGGGTGAAATGGGGAAGGTAAATTGGGGGAGGGCTTAGGCATTTGGATTGGTTGAGAAATCCTGGAGAGTGATGTGGGACTATCTATCCAGCCCAGATCCCTCCCTTCTCACCTACAGTTTTTCAGTTTGGGAGGGTTCTCCTCCGGGCTGTTGCAGCAAAAGTGGCTCACTTGGGACTTCTGCTACCTTCCCTGACTCTTTTCCTTTGGCAGTGAAGCAGTAATCCCAAAAACCAGATCCGATCAGGTAGAAGGCACACAGACACCAGGAATAGAAAAGCCAAAAAAAATTATGGTACCATAAGTCTCAATCTGAATAACAGTTTCAGATACAAGTGAGCTCCGTTTACAGTTGGGCTTAATCTTTTATACTAAGGAGGCAGAGAATTCCAGTAGGATGGAACAAGTGTCATTTCTACACACCTGACATCATTCTCGTAAGCAAAGGTATTCTATTTCATTCTTGCGCATGTCAATTACAGGAAAGGAATCAAGAATGTTAAGTTAAACATTGTTGCAGATCGGTATACTTTCTCATGCCTCTTCTCTAAGCTAGGATGTTCAAAGAATAATAAGCCATTGTAAGTAATTGCAACTTGAAACAATAAGCTCCTGTATGAGCATTTCTGCTGAAGTACAAGCATACAATGTAACACCAAAGAATTCTTGTACATGCTTGTATCTGTGCTGGCCTTGCAGTTTCAAAGGATCAACTTACTAAGGCAATAAAATTAGTTTTGCGATTTCTTCCTTCAGCAGCACCCTTAAAAATTTGAAAGCCCTCCGAAAAACAAAATCCCAGCTGCAGGCCAGGCTAAAACTTAGGCAGATCATGAGAGAGAGGGCAGGAAGGGTTGCCTCAGTGCTTAGTTCTTCTGGCCCTTTCTCACACACCCTGGGAAATACTGATTGCCACTTTGGGGTCAGGAAGCAATTTTTCTCCAGGCCGGTTTGACCAGGGATCCTGGAGGGTTTTTGTCATCTTCTGGGTGTGGAACAGTGGTTACTAGGAGTTGTGGAGGGGGAGGTATTTGTGAATTTCCTGCATTGTGCCAGGGGTTGAACTAAATGACCCTGGAGGTCCCTTCCAACTCTATGACTCTATAAAACTAAAATGAATTTCAACAGATAAATGTAAAGTTCTGCATTTTGGTAGAAAAATCAAAAGCATAATATTAGGATGGGTGAGACTTCTCTTGGCAGTGGTATATGTGAAAAGGATCTAGATGTCTTGGTAGATCATACACTGAATGTGAGTTGGCACTGTGATGTGGTAGCTAAAAAGGCAAATATTTGAGGATGTCCACTGAAGGCTTTCCTCATAATCAGCAGCTCTTGAAGAACTTTCCCTTTTTTCTCAGTTCCCACCAAAGGATCATTTGCTTCCTCCTGTTCACCCACACTAGTAGGCATGGAAAAATCTTCTCATTAAGAAATCTGGCATGGGGGGCGTGGCGTAGCGTCAAAGATGGCGGACGCATAATCCTGCTGCTCTGACTCCCGCGCGTCTCTTCCCGACCCTCTACTTTGCGATTGCCCACAACATGACCAACACAACACTTATAATGAAGAAAGGCGATCCGCCGAAGACAAAACTGGCTCTGAACGTACCGCGCTCGATAAAAGAGCATTTTGAAGCAGATTTGGGCAGGATGGGGCAAGCTCATAAAGAAATTAAAATGGCGTCTGGAATGAGAACGGAGGATAGGTTCCCGGCAGAAGCTGCAGACTCAGCTATACTAGCCTATCTTAAATCTATGGAGGCATCCCTGATGGAGAAAATGACAATTTTAACCTCACATATGGAGGATATTAAACTCTCAGGCACGGAGGCTGTTGAAAAAGCTGAGACTGCTCTGGAAAAAAGCTCCGCAAACCAGGTGAGTATCCAAACTCTTTTTGAAATAACTCAGGAACATAATGATAGATTGATTCGTATAGAATCCGAACTTAAAGCGGTGAATTTAAAATTTCGGGGGATACGGGAGGAAGCAGAACAGAATGCGGACTTAATATCTTTTATGGCAGCATTTATAACGAAATCTTTGCAACTGGAAGAAGGCTTGGTGCCAGTGATCTCCAATGCTCTGCGAGTTGGCCCTAAAATGATAAATAAACGTCTGATTCCAAGAGACATTGTAGGCACCATTCCTGATGCCAGAGTTAGAAAGCATATTTTATTAGAAGCAAAGAGACCTGGTATTTTTATATTCGAAGATGAGCAAATTTCGGTATTTCCAGATGTACCAAAGGATGCTCTTACAATCAGGAGAAAGCTGAAAACGACTACTAAACAACTTCCAGACCTCAATCAAAAATATAAATGGATGCCTTCTGGCAAACTATATGTATAACATCAAGGACAACATCTTTTGGCGTGGGATGAAGATTCTGGCAAAGACCTTTTGCTAGCTTTACAAGCTGAGAGCCCAATGGAACAAGAAGGGAAAAACCTTTTTCCTTTAACCTCAACGAAGTCCAGCAAGATGCCAATCCAGAAAGACGCTAAATGATTTTATTGAAAACCTTCAGTGCGGCTCTTTAAAATATTTCTGTTGATTTTCATTGCTTAACATAATATTGTGAATGTTGGTATATGATAAGAAGTAACTTATTTGGGCAAAATAATATTATAATTAAACAGGGTCGGGTAGGGGGGGGGGAGTTGCAGTGATTAGGGAGCTCCCTTAATAACAGATTCAGGTGACAGAATTTATCTGTCTACCCTCAAAATAGAGGGTTCCTGGTTTTCTGGTGGGTGTATATTCAGTTTAAGAAAAGTGGTAAATTTATAAGGGGAATTAGTTTAGGGTGTTTTGTTTTGTTGTTAAGGTTTCTAGTTTTATTACACTGTATTTGAGTAACAACCATGGAAACATATAAAGTTCACACTTTAAACATCCGAGGTTTGAATAACTGCATGAAACGCAGGACGGTTTTAAGAGAATTACTACAAACAAAACCTGACATAGTATTTCTACAAGAGACTCATTTAAAAAATACAGATAAACCAGTGTTGAATTCACAATGGTACCCTCAGCAATTTCAATCTCCCGGTTCATCTAAAGCAAGAGGAACGGCTATCCTTGTGGCAAAAACAGTGCATTTTGTTTGCAAAGACCAATTGCAACATCCACAAGGAAGATTTATTTTCATCAAAGGCCTTCTGGACAATGAAGTAGTGACTTTAGTTTCTTTGTATGCACCCAACAATCAACAAGGACAATTTCTTCAGTCTACCTTTTTACAACTAAAAAAATTTCAAGAAGGCTTAGTAATTATAGGAGGAGATTGCAATCTCATAGTTGATAAACAAATGGATAGGTCTGGCACTGGTAATCGCAAAAAAAAGGGGGGGTAAAGAGATTTACAGAATTGCATGATATACTAACCCAATTTCATTTTTCAGATGTATGGAGACTAGGTCATGAGAGGGATAGAGACTATACATATTTTTCTTCAAGGTACCATACTTATACACGCATTGATTTTCTCTTTCTTACAGATTCCATGGTTAATAGGATTCGAGATTCAGTTATTGGCCCATTTAGATGGTCAGATCACACTTATGTAGAATTTCAGTTATGTAAAACTTTTTATGAAAAACAGTATAAAACGTGGAGACTTAATAATTCAGTTTTATTAGGCAATTTAAACAAGAGTGAAATAAGCGGAGCTATTCAGGAATATTTTTAAATTAATGATAATGGGGAAGTGGATGAAAATACGATCTGGGATGCGTTCAAGGCAGTCCTCAGAGGAAAACTGATATCTATGACGTCCTTTTTGAAAAGAGATAAAAAAATGAAAACATCTGAGTTAAGGGGGAAAATAAGCTCATTGGAAACTATACATAAAAAAAACATGTAGTAAAAAAAATTATAAAGAATGGCCGGCCACCCGTAAACTGTTAGATACCCTAGACTCTACTCAAATTCAAAAAAGGCTATTATTTTTAAACAACAAGTCTGGCAAAAGAATCCAAAATCACTAAAACTTTTAAAATGGAGAGTCCAACGCAAAATTACAGAGCGCAAAATATTTGTTTTAAAAGATGCTAACAATTGTAGACTAACAAAGCCTACTGAGATAGCTAACTGCTTTGCTGAGTATTATAAAACTCTTTATGCTTTTAATTCTTGCTCTGAAGAAGCTTTAAATAATTTCTTTGAGGAACATAATATAGCCAAGGCTTTGTCAGTAACTCATCAAGCTTTTTTAGAACAACCTATAACAAATCAGGAAGTAACAGATGCTATAAAGCATTTAAAAGCGAATACGGCCCCAGGCTGTGATGGCTTTACACCGGAATTTTTTAAATTATTTAAAACAGAGTTAGTAGAGCCTTTAGGGAAAATTTGCAACAATATTTTAAAAACAGGTATACAATCCCCCTCTTGGAAAGAAGCACACATAATTACAATTCCAAAAGAAAACAAGGACAAAGAATTGCCTGCTTCCTATAGGCCGATTGCTCTATTAAATTGTGACTCCGAAATATTTTCCACAATTCTGGCCACAAGGCTCCAAAAAATAATACCTGAGTATATTAACCCAGATCAGACAGGATTTATTCCGATGCGCTCAATGATGGATAACATCCACAGAACTTTAGACATTATCTTTTTCTGTAAAAACAAAAAACAAGAGGCAGTTTTATTAACAGTGGACCTGGAGAAGGCATTTGACAGTATTAATATATAATACTTGAAGAAATTATTAAGCACTATGGGTTTGGGGCCCCTATTTTTAAATGCCATAAAGTCAATCTATGAAAATCCATTAGCGCGTGTTCGTATTGGTAACTTTCTTAGTTTTCCTTTTGAGATGTGTAGAGGTACATGACAGGGATGTCCGATGTCCCCCTTGTTATTCGCGATAGCGATTGAACCACTAGCTAATGCAATCAGAATACATCCAGAAATTACAGGTACTAAGACTGGCCCCGAGGTGCATACTATTAGTTTATATGCAGATGATTTGTTAATTTTTCTTATAGACCCTGTAAATTCATTGGTAGAGGTGCAAGAAGTTTTTCAAAGATTTCAAAGTATTACTGGTTTAACAGTTAATGTAGATAAGTCTAATATTATTCCTATTTGTCTTAAAAAAGCTAGAATAAATATAATTCAAGCCAAATGTCCATATAAATGGAATTTTACCTCATGGAGGTGCTTAGGAGTTATAATACCTACAAATTTACAGGATATAGTAAACTGTAATTTTTCTACTTTAGCCCAAGATATACGAATGAAAACAAAACAATGGGAAAAACAAGGCTACTCCTGGGCAGATAAGTTACATTTAACTAAGAATTTTATTTTTCCAAAGTATCTTTTTTTATTTAGAGCAATTCCAGCCTTTATTAGTAATAAAGATATCAAAAAATGGCAAAAACAACTTACAGACTTTTTTTGGAATTTTAAAAAACCAAGGATAGGGTACTCTACTCTACGCCGTACAGCTAGGCTGGGTGGTCTAGATTTCCCAGATTTACAGTTATATTATGATGCAACCCTTTTGTCTATTATAGTACGGGTACTGAAAGCTAATGAGAATATTATATGGAAATCGATAAAGGAGACAAAGTTAAGGGGGAACTCGTTATTGGAAACCTTGTGGAACCTCCCTAAAATTATGCAAATTAATAATATACAAAACCAACTCTTGAAGTCCATATTACAAAAATGATATAAATATAAGAATACCCTGTTGCCAAAAATTTCTTGTTTTTCAACTTATTTGAAACAAGATTGGTTCAAACCTGGTAAAGAAGACTCATATTTTATTTGTTGGAAGCAGGCAGGTGTATATTCCGTAAAGGACTTTCTGATTAATGGGAAAATCTGTACAAAAGAGGAATTAGAAACTAAAGTAGGAGAATCAATTCCTTGGTTTAGATATCTTCAAATTTATAATGTTTTGCAGTTATTGGAGTCACAAGAAATATTCACTGCTCCACTTACAGAGCTGGAGGTAATATTGGCCAATCAACAAACAGAAGTAAAAGGTTTAATTTCTAAATTGTATAAAATATTACTTAAATACAGTAAGCCGTTAACATTACCAATGCAAAAACAATGGAACAAGGAGGGTAATTGTATTGTATCTGATCAAACTTGGTGTAATATCTGGTCATTACCTAACAATACCTCCAACATTTTTAATATTCGCTTTAATACCTTTAAAGATTTTAATAGGTGGTATTTTACCCCACAAATATTACATATAATGAATCCGGCAATTCCAGAGAATTGCTGAAATGGGCTCCCCGTCGCCTGGCAGCGCCATGGTGCGGGGAGCCGGTTTGCCGCCTCGCAGGATGCGAGGCAGCAACAGGGAGCGCTTAGCGTGTTCCTCAGAGAGCAGGGGCGGGGCTTGCTCTGTGAGAGCCATTGCCCTGCTCCCACTCTCTGCAATCCGTTGGCGTGCTTGTCGTAGACAGAGCACGCCTGTGGGAGCTCTGTTGTGGGCCTTGACTGTGAGACGACGGCTGTGGCGGGCTCCATGCGAGCTCCGTTGTTGGTGGCGGCAATTGTGGCTCCCCCCGGACCCAGTGTTCATGGCGCGCTCGGAGGGCCCCGCCTTAATTAATTTGGGGGTGGATTGTAGGCGTCCGTGGCTGAGGCAGTGGTACTCGCGGCTTGCTAGGGGCTGTGAGGAGGCCCCATGTTCGCCGGCGGCTCCAGCTGAGCGGGCCCTTGAGCGGACTTCGCCGATGAAGGGCATCGCCGACGGAGGCGGCTTTCCTTACAGCAGCGGCACCAGCAGCAATTGTTTTGCTGCCTCCCCCCCTGCTGGCAACGACGGCAGCCGCGGCTGCTCCTGGGCTCCGCGGTTTGAATCAGGTTGTTGCTCCCCCCGTCATCTCCCCGTTGGGTCCTTGCTTCCCCTGTCTTCGGCATTGTCGTCGAGTCATTGCTCCCCCCCTTTACTGGGTGGTCTTCTAGGTGCTGGCTGATCGCTCCCAGTGGGGCCGGCTGCTTGGGGCTTGGACACTGGGGGAAGGTTTCAGCGCTGGCGTGAGGCTCTAGGCTTGAAGGGATGGTAAGGCAGCGTTGGGCCCCTGTGTGATCATTGGGCGGCGGTTTTGGGGGCTCCCATGGAAGGGTTGCTTAACGGGGAGGGGGTCAGCAGTACACTCGAGCCTTAACAGGTGGCTCGTTTCCCCTCCTTCCATTTTTCTTAAGGTGTCCCCCCCTTTTTTTCAGAGAGGGGCTGTAGCTCAGTGTCAGAGCACCTGCTTGAAGTGCAGAAGGTCCCAGGTAAAATCCCCAGCACCTCCAGTTAAGGGGATATCATAGCCTATTTCCCAGTTAGTGCATGCTTTGCTTGGGGCCGTTTTGGGCGGCAGTTTTCTGGCCTTTGAAGGCCTCAGAGCCTTTGTGATAGTGCAGCAGTGGCCATTTTGGGGAGGTCTTTGGCAGTTGTCTGGCATAGGTTTATAGGTCGGATAGGTGGCCATTTTGATGAGGTCTGCCTTGCCTCATGCTCGGCGGCCATCTTGTTACCTAAGGTCGGTGGCCATTTTAGGTGACATTTTAGAATTTTTCCTTTGCCTTAGCTTTGGACTGCTATTAGGAGGACTCTTGCCTTATAAGTGCCTGATTTGGTTTGGACTGCCGGGTTATTGGGTTGTGGACATTATAATTTTCTGGCTTTCTGTTAATCAAATTGTATCGCTCTGTTTTTGTAGAAGGTGCTATGGCTCCTGGTAAAGGAAAGAGTAAGGGTAAAGGTAAGGGTAAACAGCCTGCGCCCAAGAGGCCTCCGGTGCGGCCTGCACCTGCTGTTCCGTCAGATGATGAAGAGGAAGGGGATTTTGTGAACATGGCAATTCTGCAGCGTCTGGAAGCACTGGAGAGGGAGCGGGGAATGCCGGCAATGGGTTTGACAGTTAACAAACAATCTGACCAGTCTTTTCAAGCTCAGGTGCTGGCGAGGTTGGCCTTCCTTGAGGATAAGTGCGAAGCTGAGGCTTCAGGAAGCAGTGACGGACCGGCGTGGGGACAGCAGGGTCATGGTGCTGGGGACAAGCAGGTGGCTATCTATACGGCTCCCCAGGTTCCTGGAGGTAAGGATGGGGTAATAGGAGGGCCCAGGACTTGTTGGCCGTGGGGCCCTAGCAGCCAGGCTTCTGGCGCACCTTCTATTCCACAGACTAGTTGGCCACAGTGTCCATCAGCTGGCCAAGGGTCCTCTGCTTCTCCTATTCCGCAAGCCAATTGGCCTCTACAGCTATCTCCTAGTTCTCCATCAGTATATCTCGGTGGCTGGCCGGCTTGTGTTTTTCCCCAGTCTCTTATGGGCTACCCTTACTGCAGCGGTTCTGCATATGATACTGTTGCTGCAGAGGCTGTGCCAAGTGGCGATGCTGACCTGCCTTTAGGTGATCACCTTTCCATCACCACTAAGGAAAAGATATTAAAAGGGGAATACGTAGATATATTCAGTTTGCTCTATCGAGAGATGGAAAAGAAGGACAGGGAAAACTTGGACGATCGGGAGAAGGAACGCTTGAAGCGGCGAGTGGTAGATAGAACATGGGCAAACTGGCTCCCTGGGTATCTGATTTATGCAGCTGTCATCGTGCGTCACCAGCCTTGGCAGGCTTCTGCGATGTTCCAGTACTTGGACATCATTTATAAGGCTTTCACAGATTTTCCTAGCCCGGCCTGGTCGCAATACGATGAAGAGTTTAGGATGCGGGCTGCGATCAACCCTGCCATGCGCTGGGACAAGATATGTCCCAACCTATGGCTTCAAATTATGTCGCCTGCAAGGTCTGCCTGGGGTGAATGGTCACACAGCGGCCATTCAATAAAGAGGGCTCATGTGCAGCCAGATTCCCGCCCAACGGCGGGGCAGGCGGTTCAACGGCGCCCGCTTTGCTGGGAATTTTCTTCCCAGGGGACCTGTGGCTGAAAGTCCTGCTCTTTCCGGCATGAGTGCCCCCTGTGTGCCGGGCCCCACGCCTTATCCAGCTGCCCACGGCCCAAAGGCCAGGGTGGAGAAAAGGGTGGTAAGCGCCCTGGGGGTGGGTCAAACTTCAACCCCCCTTCTGATAAAGGGACCTAGCCCAATTAAATTGGGGGTCCTAAGACGCTGGTTGCGAAGTTACCCAAGGGTGGGTGATAGAAGTTATCTCTTGGAGGGCTTTTCGGTTGGTTTTCGTATACCTTACCAGGGGATAAGGGCTCCTTACTTAGCATCTAATTTAAGGTCAGTTGTGGGTATGGAAGCCATAGTTCGAGATAAGATAGCTAAGGAGTGTAAGGAGGGTAGGGTTTTGGGTCCATTTGATTATCCGCCGGTTGTCAATCTGAGAGTTTCCCCGTTGGGAGTTGTAGCTAAGAAGGCACCGGGGGGGTTTCGCCTCATTCATCACCTGTCCTACCCCCGTGGGGAGTCGGTGAATGATGCCATTCCAAGTGAGTTGTGTTCAGTTAAGTATACGTCCTTTGACCAGGCCATGCGGGTAGTTTGCCTCTGTGGTGAAGGGGCGGAATTGGCAAAGTGTGACATCAAGTCTGCCTTCCGCCTCCTTCCTGTGCACCCGGAGGATTTTGAGCTGCTTGGATTTGCCTTTGAAGGTAAATTTTACATGGATCGGGCCCTGCCCATGGGCTGCTCAGTGTCCTGTTCTGCTTTCAAGAGGTTCAGTACCTTTTTGGAATGGGACTTAAGAGTCAGGACAGGTCTCTGTAGCACCGCTCATTATCTCGACGATTTCCTTTTTGTAAGCAGGAAGGATTCTGGGCAGTGTAAATTTTTACTTTCCAGTTTTGTCTATCTGGCAGAGGAACTTGATGTTCCTCTCGCTCCAGAGAAGACTGAGGGCCCTGCATCCATACTAACGTTTTTGGGGATTGAGATAGATACAGTTAATTTATGCTGTAGGTTGCCCCGGGAAAAGTTGTATGCTTTGAGGGAGCGGGTTGCTTTTGTACGGTCCCTCTCGAAGGTGACTCTGTTAGAGTTACAGCAGTTGGTTGGCCACCTCAACTTTGCATGTAAGGTTGTGGTGCCTGGCCGTGCATTTCTGAGGAGGCTTTGTGACTTGATGAAGGGCCTCCATCTTTCACACCACAGGACTAGAGTCAGCCGGGGGATGAAGGATGACCTCTTTGTATGGGAACAGTTCCTGGATTCATACAATGGGGTTTCTCTTTGGCGTGAAGACCTCCTGATCGAGGCTGAGCTGCAGATTGCTTCAGATGCGGCAGGCTCTTCAGGTTACGGAGTGTACTTCAGGGGTCATTGGTGTGCCGGGGATTGGCCATCGGATTGGTTTTGGGCTGGGTGGGTCAGAGACCTCACCTTCCTGGAATTTTTTCTGATTGTAGCAGCAGTCTGGATCTGGTCCACCGAGCTAACTAATCGGACGGTCCATTTCTGGTGTGATAACCAATCCACGGTACATGTCATTAACACCCTTATGTCAAAATCCCCTAGGGTTATGGCTTTGGTGCATGCTTTCACGTTGCAGTGTCTCAAGCTTAACATTTTGTTTAGAGCTAGACACATCCCGGGGGTTGATAATGGGGTCGCTGACGCTCTCTCGCGCAAACAGATGGAGAGGTTCCGTCAGCTGGCTCCGGAAGCAGACCTGCTCCCGGCACGGATGCCCGACGAGGTGTGGGAGATTGGAGGGCTGAGGCCGATAGGGCAATGAGTTTGGCCCTTGCCCCTTTCACCAGGAGAGCTTACCTGAAGGCGGGTATGCAGTTTCTGTCCTTCGGGGCTGCAGCGGGTGTACAGCAGACGTGGCCTATTCCCGTGTCACAATTGGGTTAGGTAGTGTACACTGTTTTACTGGCTTCAATCGGGTTATGGTTAATTGAGTTCCTTTTACAGGTGCTGCAGGCCGTGAGACAAGACAAAGGGTCATAGTCTGCGGCCACAGCATGGTCTTTTGGGCAGCTCATCGGGCGAGGCAGACATCTGTCGGCTCCCAGCTCGGCTTCAGCAAAATGGCGACAGTCAAGTGGTGGGGGAGGAGGGGCATGAGATGGCCGGCACTCCTCCCATTATTGTTCAAGGAGAGGCACGGTCCTCCCCCTCATGTTTTAGTTGTACACCTGGGGGGCAATGATTTGGGGCTGATCAAGGGTGTGGCCCTTGTGCTGCAGGCCAGGGCCGATCTTGCGCTGATAAGGACAAGGTGGCCTGGGGTGCAGATAGTGTGGTCAGCCATGCTACTCCGACGGGTATGGAGGCATGCCGGTGACCCCAGGTGTATGGACAGGGCTAGGCATAATGCTAATAGCCAACTTCGCATGCCCATGGAGTCCGGGTTGGGTCTCTTTTTGCTGCAACCTAAAATACGGGTCGAGTTCCCTGACCTGTATCGTCCCGACGGGGTGCACCTCTCAGACAGGCGCAATGGGATATTTTTAGAGGACTTGCAGCACGGGATTCGGATGGCACTCGGTTGCTGTGTGGGATAGCAAAGGTCAAAGCAGAGGCTTGGCTTTGCATGTGGCAGGTTTGTACAAGCAAGAAAATGGAACTGGTGAGTGCCTCACGGCATATCCTGATTGGGAACAGGAGGTCATCAGGAACCACCCTAGGGCCTTGCGGTCTGGGGAGGTGAATGGTGATCGCCTATGGGACCCTCTCAGACTAGGCTCCTCCCTGAAGGTCTGTGCAGCCTCAGGGGTAGGCGCCCCTGGGAGGGGGTGCCAGTATGCCAGGCCACCGGTTACGAGCCAGAATCTGACTGGCTCAAGACTGGGGCTAGGTTACCCGCCCATTACAAGGGCAAGGAGGCTGTGTCTGGGATTGACGCCTGCCTTGCCTGTTCCAGAGCTTGCTTAGTTTGCCCGTTGCTGCATGTTCTGTTTAAATAGTTAATAAAGTGGCCCTTGTTTAATTCCAATCTTTTGTCTGTCTCGTTATTCCTGCTGGGGTGGCAAAACGTGTGGTTCTGTTGGTACATTTTCTCACTGTTGTGGCACTGTCCACAAATTTAAGTATTCTGGAAAACAGTTTTACTACAAATCACACTGATAACGGGCATTACTTTGACCTCTTCACTTGAATTCATATTGTTAGAGACTGGTTTGCTCACTATAGAACATAAGATTACTGAATTACAAATTTCAATTTTGATAGCTGTGGCAAGGATTGTCATTGCACAAAATTGGAAAGCAGAAAAGGCGCCATCATTGTTTTGTTGGCAAAATAAGTTATGGGAGTATTTTGTATATAGTCATATTACTAATGTGGGAAACCAATACAAAGCACAACAAATATTTCAAGCAACATGGTTTTCTATTGTAAGCTATTTAACCAAAAGTAAGATTGTTCCAAAGAACCCCTTCTTTGAAAAATTATTATATTTTTAAATGCTGGAATCTGCTCCTCATATTATTAACCTCTATGGTATAAATCATGTAAATACTTTAAGCTGTTATATGCTCGGTTTGTTACTATGTATGATTGTTTGTATGAAAATTAAAATTTATTCTGGAAAAAAAAATCTGGCATGCATGGCTTTTAAAAAAAAAAGGAAAAAAAGCTTTCAGGTCTATCATGCTGACAAAAAGGTCCCAGTTTCTCTTCCTCTCTGAACCCAAGTCTTAAATTTGGTTGTCTAAACTCATTGTTCCTTTCAGCCAAAGGTTTGCTGAGAGGAAACCTTAACAGAGCGGAAGAGAAGAATGGATTCTGGCTAACAGGATTTTTTTAAAAAAAAACTATAAAAATGACTGCATTCCAGACTAACTGTGTGTATTCTGGTTTTCCCTTTTAATTGAGGAAACCAGATACCAGCAACTCCATTCTGGGACTGATATCCTTTTAATCACAGCATGGAAAGCTGTCTTTTTCTGCATTCAGACAACAAAATAAGTTGTATCTGGCTGTGAGGTTTGAATACAGATGGTTCAGCAATCCAGGATGCCAAATTAGGGTTCATAGCTGGATCAGAACCTATAGTCTGCATTATCTGTGGTTTGTTGTGTTGCCTGAAACCAGTTTAAGTAGCACTGATCTCCTTGCAGCCACTTGGACTCAATGTGGACACCCCCCCACCCCGGCTGCCTTTTTAAGTTGCTCTTGTCTTGACCGTGAATGACTGTGTTTTTAAAGGAGCAATGGATAATTTAAAGAAATGATTAAGGAAGGTTTTCAATAGGTTGAAACTTCCAGACTTAGAAATTATGGTTCTCAGTCAGTTCTGTGTTTCTGGCACTCAACCATTCCTCATTGCTAAACTACAGAGACATACATGGGTTGACAACAGCACTGTAGAAGTTTCTATTGGCCCTGATCACACACACAAGTAGCTGCATGATAGGCATGACTCCTGGCTAGATTTTCAGGGTGTGATCACATGGAAACATCTGGCAAGCGTTCTGCACCCATCAGCAACCCGTATCACCCTGCCAAAGATGCATAATTAAAAGATACCTGCAAAAGTGCAGTACTTTCCGGAAAACACGGGGTGCAGATGGTCATCGGATTGTGGGAGCACCAGTATCCTATTGCATCCAGTGCCCGTCTACATCCCGCCTCACACTGGATTTTTTTTTTGAGCCTCCGTGGTATGCATGCAAATGCCAACCTGCGCATGCGCACAAATGCAGTACTGCTGAACTTTGCAACACTTCGCCATCACCGTGTGATCGGCAGCTGATGGCCTGAGCACAGAGCCTCGGTAGACTGTCTAATCATGATACCACACTTCATTTTGCTCCAGTGCAAAAAGCTTCTCTTCCCCCTGGATTATCTCGCTCGTGTGACCAGGCTGTATTGGTCAGAATGATTCTCAGTTTCATCCTGAAAATCTTTGTGTCAATTTTGTTTCCTTTTTGTATAAATGCAAACTGTGATTCTTTCCTTTTATGCCATTTTTCTGTTCTTTGCATTGATTTCCTTTTCTATGAAATTGCTCAGGTTTTCTGTCCTACAGAATGGGAGCCTTCTTGAGATTTAATTGTACATAAATTACCAACTGTGTGTGTGAGCAAGAAGGAGTGTATATATGTGTGTGTACATTTGTATCCAGGGAGGCAGCATGGCATAGCCCGATCTTGTCAGATCTCAGATCCCTTGGAGGGACCACCAAGGAAGACTACAGAGGAAGGCAATGGCAAACCACGTCTGCTTCTCACTTACCTTAAATGACTCTTGCTGGGGTCACTGTAAGTCAGTTGTGACTTGATGGCACTTATGGACATGCATTTGTATCCAGCCCTAAGGCCACTCATGATGGGAATGGGTTTATCTTTGTTTTGTCCCAGAGTTGAAAAATCAACAGCAGCAAGATACACAGGGAGCCACTGAAAACAGCCTGAAAAAGTAGCATAGAGGGCTGTTGTGAAACTAAAATGGCAGGGGGGCTGAGTCTATATGCTGCTCCAAGGAAGAAATCCAGCATGGTGTAGTGGCTAGCATGTTGGACTAAGATGCGGGAGGCCTAGGTTCAAATCTCCCCTCTCCCCTGGAAAGGTCTGGGTGACCTTGGGCCAGTCACAGCCTAACCTACTTCATAGGGTTGTTGTGATAATAAAATGGAGAAGGGAAGAATGTTATAAGCTGCTTTGAGTCCCCATTGGAGGGGGGAACAGGGTGCAAATGAAGTAAATAAATGTAAATAAATAGGAGAGAGGAGACATAATCTTATTTGCGGTTGTGCTTTTATCCCTTAATAATATATATATATATATGGGAACTGTGGGTGTGCCACATCAGGCCTTTAAAATGAAAATCATTAAGCAGTCCAGTGTGGTGGGGAGTGTTGGACTAGGGCCAGGCATCCCAGGTTCCAATCCCTCTCTGCCTCGACACTCATGAAAGGACCTTTGGCCTCTCTCAGCCTAACCTACCTCATAGAGTTGTGGTGAGGCTAAAAAGGGAAGGTGTGCAGGGCTATGGGTTGGATCCTGATTACATTTCCAAGTGGTCGAATGGAACTCTTCTGCCTCCCCACTCCTGCTGCAGCTGACTGATCTTCATTGTTCCTGGGGGACAGGGGACCCTGAGGAATGACATGAGGGGGGTCTGCAGCAGGAGGGGGAATCAGTGGAAATTGCCAGATTAGTCTGGACCCAACCCAAGGTATACCATATTTTTCGGACTATAAGACGCACCTGGCCATAAGACGCACCTAGTTTTAGAGGAGGAAAACAGGGGAAAAAAATATTCTGAACCAAATAGTAGGTAGTTGGGGGGGGGAGAGAGAGAGAAGAAAGAAAGAAAGAAAGAAAGAAAGAAAGAAAGAAAGAAAGAAAGAAAGAAAGAAAGAAAGAAAGAAAGAAAGAAAGAAAGAAAGAAAGAGAGAAGGTAGGTAGGTAGGTAGGTAGGGGGGAGAGAGAGAGAAGGAAGGAAAGAAGGAAGGAAGAGAAAGAAAGGAAGGAACAGGAAGGGAGGGAGGGAGGAGAGAGAGAAAAGGAAGGGAGGGAGGGAGGGAGGGAGGGAGGGAGGGAGGGAGGAAGAAAGAAAGAAAGAAAGAAAGAAAGAAAGAAAGAAAGAAAGAAAGAAAGAAAGAAAGAAAGAAAGAGAAGGTAGGTAGGTAGGTAGGTAGGTAGGGGGGAGAGAGAGAGAAGGAAGGAAAGAAGGAAGGAAGAGAAAGAAAGGAAGGAACAGGAAGGGAGGGAGGAGAGAGAGAAAAGGAAGAAAGGAAGGAAGGAAGGAAGGAAGGAAGGAAGGAAGGGTGTTTCCCTCCCCCCCTTGCTTGGGCCCCAGTGGCTTAACGCCACTCAGGCCCAGCTCTTCCCTCCCTACCTGCCCCCCCTGCAGCCCATGAAAGGTGAGCGGGGGAGGGAGGGGGGTAGGTAGGGGTGAGAGAGAGAGAAGGAAGGTAGGTAGGTAGATAGGTAGGGGGGAGAGAGAGAGAAGGAAGGAAGTAAGACAGAAAGGAAGGAAGGAAGAAACAGGGAGGGAGGGAGGGAGAGAGAGAGAGAAGGAAGGAAGACAGAAAGAAAGACAGACAGAAAGAAAGGAACAGGAAGGTAGGAAGGTAGGGGGGAGAGAGAGAGAGAGAAGGAAGAAAGGAAGTAAGGTAGGTAGGTAGGTAGGTAGGTGGGAGGGAGAGAGAAGGAAGGAAGACAGAAAGAAAGACAGACAGACAGAAAGGAAGGAAGAAACAGGAAGGTAGGGAGGAGAGAGAGAAGGAAGGAAGGAAGACAGACAGAAAGAGAAAGAAAGAAAGAAAGACAGAAAGACAAGGTGCTTCCCCCCCCTTGCTTGGGCCCGAGTGGCTTAACGCCACTCAGGCCCAGCTCTTACCTCCCTACCTCCCCCCCCCCCGCAGCCCAAGAATGGTGAGGGGGGAGGAATGGGGCGGGAAAGGTGAGCAGGGTAGGGAGGGGGCTTCCTCCCGGGCAGCCCCGGGAGCTTCTGAGAGGGGTGGGTGGTAGGGGAGTTTCTGAGGGGGGTGGGTGGCTTCTGAGGGGGGTGGGTGGGAGGGGGGCTTCTGAGGGGGGGAGGAAGGGAGGGGGGCTTCGGAGGGGGGGTGGGAGAGAGGGGGGCTGGGAGGGGAGCTTCTGAGGGGGGTGGGAGGGAGGGGGGATGGGAAGGGAGCTTCTGAGGGGGGGGTGGGGGGCTTCTGAGAGGGGTGGGAGGGAGGGGGGCTGGGAAGGGAGCTTCTGAGGGGGGTGGGTGGGAGGGGGCTTCTGAGGGGGGTGGGAGGGAGGGGTGCTGGGAGGGGAGCTTCTGAGGGGGGTGGGTGGGAGGGGGGCTTCTGAGGGGGGTGGGAGGGAGGGGTGCTGGGAGGGGAGCTTCTGAGGGGGGGTGAGTGGGCCCGGGGATCTTGATGGGGAGGGGGCGGGGGGCGGGATCTGGATGGGGACGGGGGCGGGGAGGTTGCTCCCCAGGTCACGGTGCTTGCCGCGGCCCGGGATCTGGATGGGGACGGGGGCGGGATCTGGATGGGGACAGGGGGAGGTTGCTCCCTGGGTCGCGATGCTCACTGCAGCCTGGGATCTTGATGGGGAGGGGGCAGGGGGTGGGATCTGGATGGGGATAAGGGCGGGGAGGTTGCTCCCTGGGTTGCGGCACTCGCCGCGGCCCGGGATCTTGATGGGGAGGGGGTGGGATCTGGATGGGGAGGGGGCGGGGAGGTTGCTCCCCGGGTCACGGCGCTCGCCGTGGCCCGGGATCTTGATGGGGACCGGGGCGGGGGGCGGGATCTGGATGGGGATGGGGCGGGGAGGTTGTTCCCCGGGTCGCAGTGCTCGCCGCGGCCCGGGATCTGGATGGGGACGAGGGCGGGGTGGGATCTGGATGGGGACGGGGGTGGGGAGGTTGCTCCCCGGGTCGCGGTGCTTACCGCGGCCCAGGATCTGGATGGGGACGGGGGCGGGGGGGCGGGATCTGGATGGGGACGGGGCGGGGAGGTTGCTCCCTGGGTTGCGACGCTCGCCACGGCCTGGGATCTGGATGGGGAGGGGGGCGGGGGGCGGGATCTGGATGGGGATGGGGGCGGGGAGGTTGCTCCCTGGGTCGCGGCGCTCGCCGCAGCCCAGGATCTTGATGGGGAGGGGGCGGGATCTGGATGGGGAGGGGGACGGGGAGGTTGCTCCCTGGGTCGCGGCACTCCCGCAGCCCAGGATCTTGGTGTGGAGGCGGGTGGGGAGGTTGCTCCCGGGGCTGCGGCGCTCGCCGCGGCCCGGGATCTTGATTGGGTGGGAGGGAGGAAGGGAGCTTGCTCCCAGGGCCAGTGGCGCTTGCCGTGGCCCCTGGAGGTTGATTCACACCATAAGACGCAGGCACTTCCCCCCCACTTTTTGGGGGAGAAAAAGTGCATCTTATGGTGCGAAAAATACGGTATATGCAGCCCAACAGGATAAAAGTCTAATGTGATGATGATGATGATGATGATGACGATGAAGAAGAAGAAGAAGAAGAAGAAGAAGAATATAATTTATACCTCGCCCTATTCCACAAGTAGGCTCAGGGCGGCTTACAACATAAGAGTCATAAAACAATAAAAGCGATAAAACCAATAAAACAACAGATGCCACAATAAACAATAACAAGAAAGCACCCATGCCTCATGTCAGGTGAATAAAAAGCTCCAGTGCCCAAGTAATGTTCTCTAAAGCAGCAGGGCACTGGGAAGGGGCCATGAGCAGGGGAGGCCAGGATGGTTGAATGTCCCCCGCCCCAACTGAAAACCTGGCAGAGCAGCTCCAATTTACAAGCCCTGCGGAATGCTAATAGGTCCCTCAGGGCCCGGTTCTCAGGTGGGAGCCTGTTCCACCAGGTTGGGGCAAGGGCCGAAAAGCCCTCACACTGGTTGAGGCTGAGCGGACATCCCTCGAGCCGGGGATCACCAGGAGGTCCTGATCGAAGGAGTGTAGAGCTCTCGGGGGCTCATATGGGGAGGGGCGGTCCTGCAGATATGATGGTCCCAGGCCGCATAGGACTTTAAAGGTCAAAACCATAACCTTGAACCGGATCTGGTATTCGATCAGCAGCCAGTGCAGTTGGCACAACACTGACTGAATGGGCGCCTGCGAAGCCGCATTTTGTACTAGCTGAAATTTCCAGGTCAGGCTCAAAGGTAGCCCCGCATAAAGTGAATTACAGTAATCCAGCCTTGAAGTGACCATTGCATGGATCACTGTAGCTAAGTCCTGAGGGGTAAGATGTGAGACTTCTGAATAGATCCAAAAAGTCAGGCCTTGTGGTTTAAAACAAAGTCTTTATTTCTTAATGGTCTTTCAGGAACACTTGCTTTGTTTGTGATACCACATACAGTAGGGAGGGGATTCATATACTGTATTCAAACAGGAACATAAGCATAGGTACCAATCAGAAGGAAAATAATCAAGCGCCAAAAATCTACCGTTACTTTCTCAGGGAAGAAAAGGCGTGTAAGCTGAAACTAAATTCCCACCCTGACCCTGTGTGAAAGCTACTTGCCACCCCCGCATAAGACACCTGGAAAAGCAGAGCCCAGTTGCCCAAGGTTACAATAGAAATCAACATAGATAACTGAAGTCTAGCAAAACACATGAGCTCACCCATAGGAGGCTGGAGTGGGAAGGAGGGGGGAGGAGGGGGAACTGAGCCATCAGAGCAGGAACTGATGCCGAGCTCCCGCTGAAATCTGTGACAGGGAAAGTTACAAGGAAGCAAAACATGACAGGAACCTGACATCCTGCCCCTCCCAAAATCAACTCCCACCAGGTTTAGTAGGATAAGGTTTATGAAAAGCACGAATTAAATGGGGAGCATGAACATGATCAGCCACCACCCACTCATTGCATTCAGGACCAAAATCCACCCATTTAACCAGATAAATTTGAGTTTAGAGTCCAAAATGCTGGATATTTCAAAATGCGGCTCCCCCTCCTTCATCAGAGGAGGAGGAACTGGAGTCTCCGGACGCCAGGAATTCGGCCCAGGATTTTTCTTCAACAAGCTGTAATGGAAAACAGGATGAACAGAGTTCAGCGATTTAGGCAATTCCAACTCAAAAGACACAGGAGTGATTTTCCGCAAGACTTTAAAAGGCCCTGTGTATTTCCACCCTAATTTCCGGCTCGGCTGCAAGCCATGGATGTTTTTAGTAGACAAATAAACAGAGTCTCCAGGCTCCAGCTCCCAACCAGAAGCCCTGTTCCAGTCCGCGTATTTTTTGTAGTCCGCTTTGGCACGATTTAGCGTCTTAGCAATAAGGGGCCATGATTCCTGCAGTTTCGCCCACCAGGATTCAAAAGGGGAAGGTGAACTGACTGTGGGGGGTGGAAGATTGGGCAATGGGTTGCCTTCGTACCCCCCCCCCCACCGCCAGAAACGGAGACACACCAGTGGATGAATGCACGGCATTATTGTAGCTGTATTCAGCAAAAGGGAGCAAATCCACCCAATCGTCCTGGTGATAATTTGAATAACATCCCAAAAACTGTTCAAGGATTTGATTGGTTCATTTGGACTGTCCATCACTCTCTGGGTGGTAAGCAGAACTGCGAGCTGGCTCAATGCCCATAGTTTGTAAAAGCTCCCGCCAGAAGGTGGCAACGAACTGATTGCCCCTATCCGAAATTATGCATCTCGGAAAAGAATGTAGCTTGATCACGTGATTAAAAAATACTTTGGCTGTGGGCAATTTTTTGAATGGGACAAAATGTGCCTGTTTGGAAAATAAGTCCACTGCCACCCAAATCACAGTCCTTCCCTTGCCGGGTGGTAGGTCAGTAATGAAATCCATGGATATGTCCTCCCACAACCGGGAGGGAGTGGGCAGAGGTTGCAACAGACCCGGAGGCTTTCCTGTTCGTTTTTTGCACATTAAACAGGTCTGGCAGGAGGTTACATAGTCTGAGACATGTTTGTGCATCCGTGGCCACCAAAACTGCCTCTGAAGCAAATTTAACGTTTTCAAATAACCAAAATGTCCAGAAAGCTTAGATTCATGACAAGCATTTAAAACAGACAGTCTAAGAGAATTAGGCACAACTAATTTTGAGCCTTTATATCAACAACCATCAGGCTTTTGCTCCACACCCTCCTCCCCAGTCCATTCATCCCGATCCTGCTGAGAGTACTCCAGTGCACATTTTGTAATCCACTCAGAAGAGAGAGCCGTGGCGGCTGGCTGCTTTTGGCTTCTAGTGACAACAACTCCACTAAGTTGCTCCAGAGAGAACATGGAATCAAACACTTCTTCCCTCTTGGAATTATGTTGGGGAAACCTGGAAAACGCGTCTGCTAGGAAGTTAGTGTGAGGCTTCTGCCTTATGCAGTCAAGGATCAGACCTTTGTTGATTAAACAGAGTTCTTTATTCCCAGTTACTACATTACAGGTCCTCGGATCATTGTTAGAGATAAAGAATACAATAGAAGCAGGATTAATATACCCTCCAGTACAATTTGAATTTCCCATAGGGAACCAATCACAGGGAGGGAAAAACCGCGGGCTAAAGGTCTTTTGACCGTTTGCTTCCCACAGGAACAAGGGTGAGGTGTGAAGCTGTAAATTTCCCTTCTTAAACCAGGACTCCTCAGATGTGTCCATTTCATGCATAACAAATAACTCGCCAAGGTCTTCACACACCAATAAGAAAAGTCCTGTGTCTCCGCCAGCAGGGAGGAAAAGAATGCGGAGGGGGAGAGGGGGGAGAGGCTGAGTGTTCCCAGGTGTTGTAGTCGCCACTCTCCCGGACCAAATGGTTACACTGACCAGACCCATTGTCAGCCATAAACATAGGGCAATAAACCAGAGTCAATTGTGACATGATACATGGTAAATGAGATAGCAGGATGTTACAGCTGAATTGCAAAAGCAGGTTACATACGAAGGGATTATACAAAGCAACCTTTGTTAGAATCTTTAGATTCTGACAGTTAGATGCTCCCGGAAAATGTCATAGTTTAAAATTGAATTTGGAAAAGAAATCAGCCCACCGGAGCTGTTTTGCATTTAAAGTCCTACGGGTGCGCAGCGCCTCCAGGTTTTTATGATCTGTCCAAATTTCAAAAGGCGTCCGTGCCCCCTCTAACCAATGTCTCCAAGTAGACAATGCGAGACGGATAGCTGCTGCCTCTTTGTCCCACACTGACGAGTGTCTTTCAGTCTCATTAAATTTTTTGGAGACATATGCTAAAGGGTGCAACTTCCAATCCTCCCCTCTCTGTAAATCGCCCCCCCCCCATGGCCACATCCAAAGCATCAACATGTACAATGAATTCTCGAGTCTCATCCGGATGAACCAGAATAGGTTCTGAGGTAAAAAGTTTTTTTTAGCTTGACAAAGGCAGCTTGACACTCAGCTGACCAGTGTAAGCGTTCACTCAGCTTCCCAGCCAAAGGACCTTTCCCTTTGGTTTTTAATAGCTCAGTTAAGGGTAGGGTGACTGTTGCAAAATCTTTTAAAAACGTTCTGTAAAAGTTGCAAAATCTCAATAGGCTTTGGAGTTGTTTACGTGTGTGGCTTCCCAGGAAATTACTGCTTCCACCTTGGCTGGGTCCATCTCCAATCCCCTTGGGGAAATGTGGTAACCCAAGAAGTCAATTTCAGTACAGTGGAACTCGCATTTTGACAGTTTGGCAAACAGTTTATGTTTCAAGAGGGTGGACAACACTTCCCTCATTAATTTAACATGGGAAGGTTTATCTGGTGAGTAAATGATATCATCAAGATAACAAAGCACCCCATTAAATAAATGCTTGTGCAACACTTCATTTATCAGGCTCATAAAAACACCAGGACCTCCAGTCAAACCAAATGGCATAACCCGGTATTCGAATTGCCCCAGTGGGGTGTTAAAGGCAGTCTTATATTCATCCCCCTCTTTGATGCGCACTTGAAAATAGGCTTCCTGTAGATCCAGTTTGGAAAAAATCTTCCCCTTAGCTGCCTCTGCCAACAAGTCTTTGATCAGTGGTAAGGGATAAGCGTTGGAGGCGGAAACTGCATTCAACCCCCTATAGTCCATGCAAAGCCATAAGCCACCATCCTTCTTTTTCCAGAACAGCACAGGGGCAGCAAAAGGGGATTTAGCTGGCCGAATGAAGCCTCGCTCAAGGTTTTTATCCAAGAACTTCCACAGTTCCTCCCTCTCTGCTGGCCCCATAGAATATAGCTTTCCCTTAGGTAACTTTTCCCCAGGTAACAGTTCTATAGCACAGTCAGTCAGTCTATGGGGGGGGGGGGGAGTTCATCAGCCTCAGTTTCACTAAACACCTCAGCCAGGTCTCTGTACTCCAGAGGGATTTTGTTCACGTCCTTGGAGACCAGGCAAGCGAAGGGGGTGGAGGGAGGTTCTGAACCCCAGCCGGGATTCCATTTATGTTCTGTGCATTTGGGATCGACCCATGTAATCTTCCCTTCACTCCACTTTACATAAGGGTCATGCACTCCCAACCACAAGCTCCCCAGTACCATAGGGAACTGGGTGTGGGGGGTGATAACAAAGGCTCTCTGCTCCCAGTGATCCCCAGTCCCCAAAATCAAAGGCTCAGTCTCTGCCATGCAAGCCTCCTTCATTTCAGACCCATCCATCTGAGTGAAACGCAGAGGCTCAGACAGAGTGTTTACCTTTGGCCCCAATCCCTCCACCACTAAGGGACTAATTAAGTCCCGAGCACACCCGGAGTCAATAAGAGCTCGCACCTTGACATGCGTGCCACTTCCAGGGGCAATAACAGTCACAACCATATAGAGCAAAGGTCCAGGACTGCTCACCATTGATGGTGCGGCTGGAGGGGGGACCTGCAGCTCCGCGCCTCCTACTGCAGGTCTGGGAAGTTTCCCGACGGCTGGGTTGTCACAGCCTCCAATTCGGAATTCTCGTCCTCTGGGGTTGCCCCTTCCAGCTGTAATGCCTGGGGTTTGAAACCTCCCTTCGTGGGTCGTGGTGTTCCTCCAGGAGTCGGCTGGAAAGTCTTGGATACTTTCGGAGCTCCCAGGGGACAGGACAATGCAAAGTGGCCACTCTCCCCACACCGCATGCAAAGCCCTTGCTTAAAATGAGCATCACGAAGCTCTTGAACAGCAGTTTTAAATTTGGGCTTTGGTGTGCCTTTAGCCATCAAGTGAGAGGCCGGGGAACTCAGTTTAATAAAAGTGAACCTCTCCTCCACATCGGCCGCCGCCCGCATCCAAGCCACCAGCGAAGCGGGTCTATCATTTCGTAACACAGTCTCATATATCTCGGGGTTCAACCCCTCTCGGTACTTTTCAATGAAGAGATCTTGACCCCAGCCCTGCACATTTGCAGCTATTCTACGGAATTGGGCAGTATACTCCCTTACAGAGGAGCAGCCCTGAACCAGCTTTTGCAGCTGATTCCTGGCTTTCTCCTCCCCCAAGGGATCCTCGTAGTGCTGCCGAAGGGCCCACATAAAGTCATGTACTGATCTCAATTCAGGACCCGGGGGGTTGTGCAGACTCACATACCAGTCACTTGCAGTGTCCCATAGCTTAGAGCCAATATAGCCAACTCTTTCACGTTCGGTAGGGTAGAGGTGGCCCCAAGTCTCCAAAAACCACTCAATCTCGATGATGAAAAACTGGAGCTTACCAGGATCCCCATCAAATGTAGCTGCCAAGGGATCGTTTGGTGGCTGCCGGTATAACCGGTCCACAGGACGTGGGGCCGGCTGGGCTGGTGCTGCTGGCAGCTGTTGGGGACCCACGGGTGGTTGTTGTGCAGGTCCCGCTCTGCCATCCTGCTGCTGAGCTGGCACTCCACCCCCCCCCCCCCCCCGGCTCCAGCCTGAGGGATCGCTCCTGCAGCTGCTCCCAGCACGGTCTGTTGCATCTCGAGCAGCGCTTCTCGTAGTTCCACTGCCAGCCGGTTGTGCATCTCATCGAATCTCCGGTCCATCTGCTTCCAGAGGTCATTCGTACCTCTGTTCGATGGTTGAGGGGTCTCACGTTCGTCTGGGACCAAACTCAACCTCCAGGAGTCCCTCTCATCGTCAGAGAACCACACACGCGATCCTCTCCTGTCATGGACCCAGGACTCCAAAGTACCTCCACCAAAGGTTGACCAGGAATACCTTGGCAAAGGTTCTGCACCACCTGTGGCTCCCCCCCCCGACTGAGGGGAGCATAGAAATCATAGTTCGTAGTCATCGGCTCCACAGGTGCAGTGGAGACCGGTGTTTCAGGAGTCGAGGTGGGAACGAGGGACCCATCATCCGACATGGCCAGGTCTGGGTTTCGCTCCTTCCCGACTGGAAGGATCACAAACAATCTGTGAGACTTCTGAATAGATCCAAAAAGTCAGGCCTTGTGGTTTAAAACAAAGTCTTTATTTCTTAATGGTCTTTCAGGAACACTTGCTTTGTTTGTAATACCACATACAGTAGGGAGGGGATTCATATACTGTATTCAAACAGGAACATAAGCATAGGTACCAATCAGAAGGAAAATAATCAAGCGCCAAAAATCTACCATTAGTTTCTCAGGGAAGAAAAGGTGTGTAAGCTGAAACTAAATTCCCACCCTGACCCTGTGTGAAAGCTACTTGCCACCCCCGCATAAGGCACCTGGAAAAGCAGAGCCCAGTTGCCCAAGGTTACAATAGAAATCAACATAGATAACTGAAGTCTAGCAAAACACATGAGCTCACCCATAGGAGGCTGGAGTGGGAAGGAGGGGGGAGGAGGGGGAACTGAGCCGTCAGAGCAGGAACTGATGCCAAGCTCCCACCAGGATCTGTGACAGGGAAAGTTACAAGGAAGCAGAACATGACAGGAACCTGACATAAGATAGGGAACCAGCTGCTGATGATAAAAGGCCAGTCTGGCAGCTGAAGTGACCTGGGCCTCCATCGTAAGTGGGGGATCCAGCATCACCCTGAGACTCCTTACCTGCGGCGCTTGCACCAGTAGTCCCCCACCAAAGACTGGGAGCCTGATTCCTGATCTCAGTCCCCCACGACTCAGGTACAGGACCTCTGTCTTCATTGGATTCAACTTCAGCCAGCTGTCCTACAACAGGGAAGTTTTCTAATTGAACTCAGTAGGGATTACTTCTGAGTAAACAGCCTGTGAAGATTAAAGAATTGAAATGCACTCATGTCTACTCACATGTGTATATGAAGCGCTCTATTTGCTGCCTTAAGTACTGAATTTGCTGAAAATGGGACTTTTTTTTGGTGCCAAGCTGGGTATAATGATCATGTAATTCACAAAATATATGAGCCATTAAAGCCCTGTGACATCTCTTTCCTGTGCTAAAGATTGTAAAAGGGATTAATGGGAACCAATAAATCTATTCCCATAGGAAAGACTGTAAGACATGCAAAGGGGGGGCGGGAGCTGTAGGAAATATAGCCCACCTGGTAGGTTTATGGCCTTCCTGAACACTGTAATCATTTTAAAGAGATGCTGATTATCACTGGTAACAATAGTTGGCAGCATCTGTAGCATCCATTTCAACTGTCACACTAGGGGTGTTGGTAAGATCCCACTTTTGTGGCTCTCAGATGGGAATGATTCATCCAGGCTGCAGGTGCTGCTTTCCTTCTTCCATGATGGAATGAAGAAAGTGAGCTTCTCAGAAAGGAACCAAATTTCTGATTTGTGTACCAGGCGGATGGTGTTGTGTAGCACAATTGGAAATTTCACACAAAGTTGGCCTGTGGCTCCACACTACATCACTAACACAACGCCACCAGTAGCCACCCTTATGAGCCCTTTGCCATAACAGATGTCTCTGCAATGACAGCTGCTGTTTTGTTTTTCAGTATCATGGTGCATGGACAGGTAAATTACATTTGCATACAGGTGGCCCAATGAGAAGCACAGGAGCTTCGGTTGTAGCTGAGCAGAGGAGCCAGGAGGTGTGATCCTCACAAGTGTCCTGGCGGGGGGGAGCCATAGAAGCCATTCTGAGGGTTCTGAAGGAACCATGTCTACCCTTCAGCATTTCACTAGCAGAAATGTTTTTTGGTGTGGTGGGGGGGGGGGGAAAGAGGCACATATAGCAGTGTCAAAAATCCATGAAATGCAGGAAGTGCGCAGTTTGATATTATTATGTAAAATTCCAAAAACAATGAAGAAGAGTATAACATCTACCTAATGATGGTACTTGATGATAACACCATCTCCCTAGGTTTTGCTGAGCCAATTAACACATGCAATAGCTGAGGAATAGTGGGTTGTTCAGGTCTAATAAATGCAGTCAAATTTCTTGATGGATTATAATTCAGCTGTTTTATGGGTTAGTTTTAACTGTGCCACATCCCCTCCCTTCATAATAATCAGTCACAGCAGCATACCTGCAGGGAAGAGAAGAAAATGTCATGCTTGTGTGAACTGGGAGGCAGGTGTGGAGAGGAAAACCAAAGTACTTCCCCCCCCCCCCCCAAGTAGGCATGGCAGGGCAGACTAAAAGATATTGCCTATACTTTTGATGCATGGCAGTGTCACAGGGAGGCTCTCCATAGGCTGCCACCACTCTGGTATGGGTCTCCTTGGGAGGGCCCAGAGCTACCACTTGACCCCTTATCCACTTTTTCCCAGCAGGGTGTACTTTATATGCAACCAAATGACACATGAGGTCCCAGGCAGAATAATAAATAATTTTATTTAAGAGGTCAAGAAACAACTGGTTTCAAATAATTTGTAGAATAATGAGAACAGTAGACGTAGGTAAGCAAACAAATAAAAGAACCCTCATGCGCCTATCTAGACTGTACCCAGGTGCCTCTTGGTGATTGGCTCCAAACTGACTCACCCCTTCCTGGATGAGGGATCTCTCCATCTGCAGCAGCCTCTCCACAGCAATGCTCCCTGGTAGTGAAACCCCCCCACACACACACACACTCTGGGCAAGGCCCTTTACTCCTTCTTCCCAGACCCTTTCTCTTCTACTGGTGCAAGTTTTCCCTCCAGATCCCCTGCTAACCAATCACAGGGTCCAAAGGGGGCTGGGAAATGTAGGCCCTGTAGCACTCTAGTACAGGCTTCCCCAGGGCATCTAGTTCTCACTATACAGGCCCAGGCCAGGCCTCAGGTCCCAGCAGGGGTTTTCCTGCTTTGGGGGGCTCTGATCCATTGCCAGCCAGGGATGTTGCCACCATAGAGTTTTGCCCAAAAACTAGAGCATCACCCACAATGTCAGCAATGCAATGATGTAACTTTCAGGTGATTGTCGTGAGAATGGTCTTACATGTGTATATGTATGTGTATGACCGACCCACCCTCGGCCCTTTTCCGCCTAGGTGACGCCCTGTACCAAAGGCAGAATAAGTGAGTGAAACCTTTCAGAGCTAGTTAAAAGACCACTATAAGGTTATCTTTAAAGAGAAACAAAACCTAATTTTATTAACCTATTAAGTTTAAACAATGCAAGTATTAAAGAGATAATAAGCAAGCAAATAAATTGACAGAGATTTCTTCTATAAAGCATGCACACAGGAGCTCCTGGACTGACCAGTGGCCTTCAGGAGAGAGAAAGAGTCTCATTGAATCCCAAAGGTCAGTCCCAAACTCCCCAAAGGATTCACATTTATTCAGAACTGATCAAAGATTTTGCACGGGCTGTTACAAATTTCGACCACCAGGTGTATTTTGAAAATCGTGAGACCATTTTACACAGGAAATGTCCTCACATTCCTGGATTTATATTTTATTTTCAAAATAATACAAGATAGCATTTTTGGTTCTAAATGACAACCATGAAATCAGAATGTTCTTTTTGTGTTCGCAGTGTGAGATAAGACACATGACGCTGTCTGCTGAAACCAAGAGGGGGTGTGAGATTACTGCAGAGTTTTAAACTATGGGAAAAGAATGTGGGTTCTCTTCTGTATACGTGATGGGGGGGAAAGGTGCCTTATGAAACAAAGAGACAGGCATTGCATTTTGGGAGTCTTGCCCCATGTGCTGAAAGCTGCTTGCTAACTGAAAGGACAGAAGCAGAGATAGGATTTCTATATATAAGGGTTCAATTCTCTGATCTTTTACTATTAAAATTCTCTTACAACAGTTATTGAGTATAATTCAATACTTTCCTATCAACTAAAGTGACAAGCTATGTCTAAGTTTCCTTTGGATGAAGATTATTGGAATAAGATTTGGACATCTTTTCCTTTTAAGACTAATATTATAGATATAAAGCTCCAAACTTTTAAAAAACTTACATTTTAGTATTTAACACCTCAGAAACTTGCACATATATCACAGCTAGTGAAGCCCGAGTGCTGGAGACAGTGTGGCCAACTGGAAACGCACCTCCATTGCTGATTAGAATGCTCCGTGCTGGAAGATTTCTGGTACGATGTGTTAATACAAATTAAACAAATTACTGGGGTAGAATTACAACTCACGTTGGAGCACATTCTTTTACACCAATGGATTATAGATATTGGCTGAAATAGTATTAGTAAAGGCAGGGGTCCTTTCATGAAAAAAGAGGTGCAGGAGCTCATTAGCATAACTTATTTGCATATGCCACACACCCTGATGTCACCGGAAGTGTCAGAAGGCCACACACCCCTGACGTCACCGGAAGTGTGTCAGAAGAAAAAAGAAAGAAAGAAAGAAAGAAAGAAAGAAAGAAAGAAAGAAAGAAAGAAAGAAAGAAAGAAAGAAAGAAAGAAAGAAAGGGAGGGAGGGAGGGAGGGAGGGAGGGAGGAAGGGGGAAGATAGGAAAGGAACAGGAAGGAAGGTAGGTAGGTAGGTAGGTAGGTAGGTGGGGGGAGAGAGAGAAGAAAGAAAGGAAGGAAGGAACAGGAAGGTAGGTAGGTAGGTGGCGGAGAGAGAGAGAAGAAAAGGAAGGAAGGAACAGGAAGGTAGATAGGTGGGGGAGAGAGAGAGAAGAAAAGAAAGGAAGGAAGGAAGGAAGGAACAGGAAGGTAGGTAGGTAGGTGAGGGGAGAGAGAGAGAGAGAGAGAGAGAAAGAAAGGAAGGAAGGAAGGAAGGAAGGAAGGAAGGAAGGAAGGAAGGAAGGAAGGAAGGAAGGAAGGAAGGAAGGAAGGAAGGAAGAAAGAAAGAAAGAGACAGACAGACAAGGCGCTTCTCTCCCCCCCCCTCGGGCCAAGTGGCTGTTTTCCTCCCTTCCCCCCCTCTTGCTTGGGCACTCGGGCCCAGCTTTTCCCTCCCCCCTCCCCCCAGGAATGGTGAGTGGGGAGGGATGGGGGCTGAGCATGCTGTGGCCCGGGAAGAGCGAGAGGGGGGAGGGATGGGGGCTTCTCCCCGGGCCGGTGGCCTGCCATGGCCCGGGAAGAGCGAGGGGGGAGGGATGGGGGCTGAGCGAGAGGGGGGAGGGAAGGGGGCTTCTCCCCAGTCCGGCGACCTGCCGTGGCCCGGGAAGAATGAGAGGGGGGATGGATGGGGGCTGAGTGAGAGGGGGGAGGGATGGGGCTGAGTGAGAGGGGGGAGGGATGGGGGCTTCTCCCCAGGCCGGCGGCCTGCCGTGGCCCAGGAAGAATGAGAGGGGGAATAGATGGGGGCTGAGTGAGAGGGGGGAGGGACGGGGGCTTCTCCCCGGGCCAGTGGCCTGCCGCAACCCGGGAAGAGCAAGAGGGGGGAGGCTTTCCTCCAGCTCCACGCTGAAGCGCGGGCCAGGGAGAGCGAGCTGTGGGGGGGGAGGCTTTCCTCCGGCTCTGCGCCAAAGCGCAGGCCGGGGAAAGCAAGCTGGGGAGCAGGGCTTGGTTATGTGCCCGCCCCCCGGGCTCCTCTCTCCCGGAGCAGTGCCCCGGCACGCCCCAGCCCCAACGGAGCTCTGAGTAAAGGTGTAGCAATTTTGCTTTCGGCTGCAAAAAATACAGTTGCAGCTAAGTGGAAAAGCAATATTAGCCCAACTAGGCAAAACTGGCACGCTAAAATTTGGAATTTATACATAATGGCAAAAATTACAGATAATATTAATAATACACATATACCCATTGCTAAATCTGACTTTGTATCGGTATGGTTTCCTATTTTGGATTTTTTGATACAACAAAAAGAAATACTAGAAGTACTGGATTTGTTACATCTTTGGCAAATGGTATTGGCTTGTCATACTTTTTTTTGGTAATGTAATTGGACTTTTTTTTGTTATTTTGCTTATATGATGATTGGATAATATTTTCATATATTAGGAACTGTTTGTTCTACCTGTGTACCACTTCTTGTTATTGTTAATGTTATGAAAAAGTTTAATAAAATATTTAATTTTTTAAAAAAAATTCTCTTACAACAGTGATGTCATTGTGCAGTGCGCACTTTGTGCATGCAGCAGAAGATCCACGCCCAGGAGCCCCACGCTGGATGCAAGGTAGGACCTCTGGCAACCCTAGCCCAGGCTCATGACAGGCAGACAGCCCAGGCATGTTACAGATGGCTGAGAAGTGTCCCCCCCCCCATGAAAGTTGCATGAGATACAAGAGATCTGGGATGAAGTTCTGTCTGTATGTGAGTGTTGAGTGATGAAGATCAAATTTCTCACTTCTAATTCTCAACAGCCCTTTAATTTCATACAAGAACATTAACACACTCTCTTTTTCCTGGGAGTGTTTTGTTTTGGTGGTGGTTCAATTTCTAAGCATTTCCCAGCTATGGCTGCTTCTGGGAACTTCATTGTCTGGGGGAGGGGGGATGCAATTAGGTGTAAGCATGCATCACCATAAGTGTATGTATGCCAGTGTTAAACACTCGTAGCCAGTGCTTGGAAACAGATAAGCTTGCTGAGAGAGCTCATAATTACCAGTACAGCTCAGAGTCAAGTCAAGGGGAGTTCACTCATTGCTAGTTTATTCTAGAATAATTAGTCTGAAGTTTCAGGCTTCTTCTGAAAACCATTTACAGCCAAAGATTTTAAAAATGTCAGTAGGCATTGGGGAAAGTTAATAGATACCAACCACTGATCTACAGGATAGAGTGTTTAGATCAATATAAGTATATTGATGAGAATTATTTCATAGTTTATTTTAATATTTTCTATGTTCAAATCCTTTTCAAAAAGATTCAAAAAAGGCATCTTTCTTTTGCCAATTTTTGAATATTCTCGCTGACATCTGTAATATTTTAATTTTTCTTTTTTTTCTACTTGTTCATTTCCTTTGAAGACATTATAATTAATGGACTGTGCTAATTTCCTTTGAGACAATATTCCTAATTGTGGTAATTCTCACTTACAGTCTTTTAGGCCATTCCTAGTGGCACTGACTCATTTCAATTTGCATTCCTGTGCACTTCAATTATAGATGCTCAATCAATAATATGTAGGCAAGCAGTTCCTTACCCTTTCAAAGGCTGTCCGCTGTTTTTGAGAGATATAAGACAGGTTCAGAAATGCTACAGTATGGTGGTTATTGAAAATTAAATGTTGCAGTGAGGAAGGCTGGAGGCACAAGAAATCCATCTCTCCAAAATGCTAGGAACCAAAATGATACTAATAGCTGTAATAGCAGAAAGAATAACATTGAACTGATGACATAACTAGAATAAACTGGAGTGGTAATAATATTCAGTTAACATGTATAAAGTAAAGCATGGAGAATACCAATATCCCCAAAGAGCACAAGATCAAGATCTGCAATCCAACATGGGTTGCAGATCTGCCTTTAATTAGATTGGATTATCTTGATTCCATCCAAACAGAAAGCCAGATGCCAGTGTAGTGGCTTGCCAGGATGCCAGGAGTCAGGCGCAGCAGAGTCATTCAGTCCACAATCAGGGTTTCATAAGTCAGGCAAGGTAGAATTATTCAGTCCAAGGTCAGGTTCCAAAAATCAGACAAGGCAGAGTTGGTGGTTTAGCACCTAGCATTTACATTGCGTCCACAGCCTCTCTCGGCTGGTTTCATAGCCACACACCTAAGGGTTATGCTTGCAGCCAGCTGCTCAGAAGCAATCTTGCAACTACTCATCTTTGTTATCAGCAAGCAGCTCACGTTGGGCCAGGAGACATGCACTTTGCCTTCTTGTCTGTAGTTCAGTTCTTAGCCTCTGTCTGTGGCACTCTAAGGGTGTAGGTGGTACTGGTAGGCTGGGAATGGCCAACCGAAGGCTGGAGGGTGTCAGTGGCTCTACATCAGCTGTTGGCTGTGAATCCTGAGAAGCCTGCAGCTCAGATTCCTGCTGGTTAGCTTTTGTTGACTCAAGGTTGGCTACACAGGGCTCCTCTTCTCCCAAGGAGTCCTCTTCCCCTGAGGAGTCCTCACTATTGGTGAGCCCTGGCTGACTCATGACAGCCTAGGAGAAAGCCTGGTGATCCCCATCATGGTGCCCTTGGGACCCATGATGCCTGCTGATGTGTTTCCTGGTGTCTGCTTGTTTCTCCCCCAAAGCACCTCTTCCCTAAAACAAAAAGGCTGGCTTTCTTTACTCATCTTACGTGCAAGGTACAGGGACATTGTGCAGTGCCTGTGAGTCACATCTTAATTGGTGGGGACACTAATGTGAGTGTTTTTTCAAACACCCAGATCTTAGGGCACTTTTGTTTTAGGTTTTGTTGTGGTGCCTCAATTGCAGAATGCCCTCCTCATTGTCATGGGGCTGGCACCTTCTTTTTGATTCCATTTAACTTTCTGTTTGCCCCAAGTTATTGTTGTAGATTCTGTTTTTGTTTTCCTGCCATCCTCCGTAACAGTGGGCAATGCACCCATTGATGTTTTTAGTAGATTATAGCTGCAACTGGGTTTTTTAATCAGCTGAGCATTTTTAAATTTCAGTTGCTGCTGCTTGATTGTCTATCCTTTATGACTTGTGACCAAGATTTTAATACTACTGTTTTGATATCATCCTTAGACGCCTAAGGGAACAATGATAAGCAGGTCTTCTAGGAAGCAAGTCCCATGTTTCCTGGCTTATTCCCAGGGAAGTAAGGGAACCAGTTTGGTGTAGTGGTTAAGAGCAGTGGACTCTAATCTGGAGAACCAGGTTTGATTCCTCACTCCTCCACATGAAGCCAGCTGAGTGACCTTGGTCAGTCACAGTTCTCTCAGCTCAAAGAATAAACCTAACTCGCCACAAAAAGAGCCAGTGTTTCAGGCTGCCATACAACCTTTGGATCTCCTGGCTATACTTCACACATTGGAGCCAGTTTGGTGTAGTGGTTACATGTGTGGACTCTAATCTGGAGGAACTGGGTTTGATTCTCCACTCCTCCACATGCAGCTTCTGGTGTGACCCTGGGCAAGCCATAGCTCTGTACCAGCTGTTCTCTCAAGGACAGTTGTCTCAGAGCTCTCTCAGCCCCACCTACTTCACAGGATGTATGTTGTGGGGAGGGGAAGGGAAAGGAGTTTGTAAGCTGCTCTGAGACTACAAGTGAAGGGCAGGGTATAAATCCAACCTCTTCTTCTTCTTCTTCTTCTTTTTCTTCTTCTTCTTCTTCTATTGCCATACGATAATTAATGAATTAATTCCAGAGAAGTCTTAGGTTTGCTGCCTAAATTGGATTTTATAAGTAGGGACAAGCGAATATGGCTCTTAACATTTTGTTTTGTCTATTTTCCTCAGTTTCATTGCTGCAACCGTTGAGGCCTCTGTTTCTTTTGTTATGCTATTTTTACGCAGTTGATACAAAGGAATATTGAAAAACATGACCATTTTACCTGGAAAAATTAACATGTGAGGAAAGTAAAAATTATGCAAAAACATAAACTTTGCCAGTTTGTTTTTCACAAGGGAAAAACTAATTTGAAGGGTACATATTCAAATCCCTTCAGTCAGCTTCCAAAATGAAGATATTCAAATCACTTTAGTCAGCTTCTGAAATGTCTATATTCATTTCCTGCAGGTTTCAAAGGGGACATCTTCAAATTCCTTCAGACAGCTTCCAAAATCTGGTTTCATTCCTAATTTTTTGTCTTGGCTGCACAGGCAGGGCATAAAAACGTCCTCAGTATTAACAGTAATAAAAAACCTGGAACAATGTTTCATTTTGTCTGTGGTGGCACTGGAACTTTGTTCCAAGGAATTCTTTCTGTTTTGGCATATGAAGGAGGGGGAGAAGTCCTGTCACACATTTTTATGCTCAGTCACATTCACACTTTCCTTATTCTTAGCAGTTTTGCAGGAGGATGAGAGAAGCCCCAAATAACAGTACTGAAAACTAAAAATGCAAACATTACAGAGTGCAGCAGCTGTGAAGGAGGAGAACAACAGGACAGAGAAGATTGATGGGGAAGCTACATTAACTTATTCACTGCTGGCCATGATGCAAAAGTCATAACATTCTTGGGGAGAAGAGAAGAGAAGAGATTGGATTTATACCTCGCCTTTCACTACCCAAGGGAGTCTCAGAGCGGCTTACAAATTCCTTTCCCTTCCCCTCCCCACAACAGACACCCTGTGAGGTAGGTAGGGCTGAGAGAGCTCTGACAGAAACTGCTGTTTTTCATGAACAGCTGTGCCAGAACTATGGCTTGGCCAAGGTCATCCAGCAGGTTCAAGTGGAGGAGTGGGGAATCAAAACCGCTTCTCCCAGATTAGAATCCGTGCACTTAACCACTACACCAAATTGTCTATGGTGCTGGTATTGGCAGCTGTGGTGCCACTGGATGTTGTGAATGGCCTCTCATTCCATCACCCTCATTCCAACCTCCAGAGCATCTATCCCCTCATCCTTCTAAGCAGGCAAGCAATAAATTACATAAGAACCTTGCTGGACCAGACCCAAAGTCCACTTATCACTGTGGTGGAATGGTTAGTATGTTGGACAAGGACTTGGGACCTCAATGTTCAGATCCCTACTCAGTCCTAAAGCTTACTGGGCAATACTCACAGCCAAACTCTCTCTCAGCCTAACTTTCCTCGCAGGGCTGTTGTGAGGCTAAAATTAAGGGGAGAACTATGTATTCTGCCATGAAGAGGAAGAGCAAAATAAACATGTTATAGTCCAACCAGTGAACCCCACTGTGCTGTCTTTAACCACCACAGGGCCTGCTAGCAGGCATGCTGGCGCCTATTTCCTTCTCCCCCAAAGCACAGAGCTAATTCTGGCTTTCCTCCACTTTGCTGGATTAGAAGATACTTCTGAAGAGGCTGTCTTTGTGTCTTCAGGGAGAGCCCATTTGGAAACATCTGAGTCCATCATAGAAGGATGCAGGCTTGGAACCTCTCAACATTTTGTGATTGGATTCAATGCACATGGCAGGCATTAGGAGGTTGGCTTTGCCCCCTCTACCATGGCAGCCAGTTTGTGGTGGCACCCAGCCTGTTCTCAAAACCCATGAGCTACCACAGGCTGAATAAAGTTGGCTACTCTATTTTCCATAATGACCAACTGTTGGTTAAAAAATCCAACACTTGTATTCTACTTCTCCCACCATTAGTAGTGGCCAGAGGTGGCCAGAGCCCCCCACAAGAACATCATCATCTATACAGTCACATGTGGGCCAATCTGCAGATATCTATATCCATGGCTTGGGCCCACAGTGACATAATTTTTTTATTCTCCAAACTTGGGGGACCCCCCCAGGATTTCAGAAATTCTAAAAACATGGGGGGAAATGGAGGGGGGTTAACACACACCCATCCCCAGATCCCCAGTTCAGAATGCTGATCTGTTGAAGACTTGGAGCTACTGTAGGTAGGCATCGACAGCACTTAAGCCGGGTGGGATGGGAGGAGAAGCTGCAACTGCCACTTCCTCATTGCTGCTGCCCCCCCGGACCTAGCATGGGTCCCTCCCCCTGACCCTCACCCCTGGCACCTGATGGGACTGTTGACATCAGCCCTGACCCCTACCATTTAAAAACATGATGAGAGGTTATGAAACCCCAAAATACTTGCTTAGACAAGGAGGGGTAGAGCCAGAAAAATCCATATTCTGCTGGGAGGGAAGCTGTCCCACTGCCAAACAATAGGGAGAAAGGGAGGGAGAGAGGGAGGGAAGATGGACAGCAGGCAGGGGGAGCAGTGGGAGCCACCACTGCTGGCCCCCCACAGCCACTGCTTAGCCTTCAGGCGGAGAGTAAGGAGCTGCTAATGCCCCTACCCCACTACTAGGAATTGATCAGTGGGTAAGCAAGGATCCTTCTCTCCCCCCCCCCCCCCGGTCTCCAGTGCCATCACCTCAACTACCTTCCTCAAACTTTTACCTTAGTTCCTGATTGCTGATAATGAAGTGACAGTGCTGGAGCTGGGTGTAGGGTTGCCATCCCCCCAGTCAGGGCAGGGCCCCAATCCACCACCAGACAGTTGGCTGGCAGGATAAGCACCACGCCCCCAAAATCCCCCTCCCCTAGTGCCGGCATGATTATGTCACCTGGAAGTGATGTCATTGTGTTGCCGATGTCGGGGGGTGACACTGTAGGTTTTGCGCAAACTCTGTGGTTTTGAGGGCCAAAAAACCCATAGAGTTTTGCCCCAAACCTAGACCATTGTCCCCAATGTCAGCAACGTGGTGACACCACTTCTGGGATATCCCGATTTCGCCCAGGAGACCCCCTGCCGGCAGCCAGGTAGGACCTGGCAACCCTAGTTGGGTGGGTGGGCAAAAAGGCTCCTGCACACATTTATTAAATAAATAAATAATCTGTATGAGGTTAAGTGATGTAAATGTTTTAATGTTTTAACAGGTTTTAATTGTTTTATTGTGAACAGTGTTCACCTATTATGTAAGCCACTCTGAGCCTGCTATGCGGGGAGAGTGGCCTAGAAATTGAATTAAATAAATAAATAAATAAATGCACCCAGCTCCAGCACAGTCACCTCCCTCTCAACCATCAGCAGCTGAGGAGAAAGCTGTACAATTACCAACATTTTGTTCTGGGTCCGCATTTCTATATTCTAATAGCCAAGTTGGCCATATCTGAGGATACTTAAATCTGGATATTGGGGCCATGAGCAGATGAGACAGATATTTTTGACAAGCCTGAAAAAATGCCCCAGGCTTGTAGAAAAATCTGAAATCCAAACAAAACAAAAATACCTGAAATGAGACAAGGAACACTTGTAGCTTTAAGAAAAGGAAACCCTCAGTGGCCATTGCTAGGCAACCGAAGCATTTCAGCCTTGATTTCCATCAGTAAAAGGTGGGTGGGATGGGGACAGGTCCCTTTCCCAAGGTTGTTTTGTCCTTTGAGGGGTGGGCTCATTGGGGCTAGGCTTGGCAGCAAGCACTGTTGGCTTATTTCTCACCTAGCCTTGGCTGTTTGCTACTGTTGAACAGCAGCCACTCAATGCAAGCTACTGTGGTGTAGGTGTTATAGCTTCAGAGTAGGGTCTGGGAGACCAAGGTTAAAATTACCAGCTAGCCATGTGATGTCACATATTTTCAGCCTAACCTACCCTACAGAGTTGTTGTATGGCTAAAAAAATGGAAAGGAGAATTATGTAAGAGGTTTTGATCCCCACTGTGGAGAAAGGCATGGTACAAATGAAGTAAATTTGTATAGGCGGCAATCGAATTTATGCTCACCTGTGGAGTCAAATGGACCCCAATAGGTTCCAGAAAGCTCTGCAGGATCCAATTCCCTCTGGTGGCCTGCTGGATGTGCTGGTGGAAGATTGGTATTCCTGTCTTTCTGAAACCATCGATGAGGTCGCTCCCCGGTGCCCTCTTCGCCCTCGTACCAAACTAGCTTTATGGTATACTTCGGAGCTACGGCGGATGAAACAAGAGCTAAGACAACTAGAGAGAGGGTGGCAGCGAACTCATGATGAAGCTACAAGAACATCCTATAGGTTGTTTATGAGAACCTATGAGATGGCAGTGAAGGCCACGAAGAGAAATTTCTATGCATCCTCTATTGCGTCTGCTAGTTCTCACCCTGCCCAATTATTTAGAATTATTTGGACATTGATTACTGTGCCTCAGGGCATATCAAATGCTAGGGAATTGGCTATTGGCTGTGAGGCATTTTGCAGACAAAGTCTTGTCACTCTGCCACGACCTCCATCCACAATTGATACAGTAAGAGAACTGGAAGCCCATTGGCTGTCTTCAGCTCCAGTCTTGGACCACTTCAGTCTGCTCTCCCAGGACGAAGTTGACAAGATGTTGATAGCTGTTAGCTATCAAGGCTGGTTAAGGCCTATGGCAATGAGGTACGGATCCCTCTGAGGGAGATTATTAATCTGTCTCTTTCAACAGGGACCTTCCCAGGGGGACTGAAGGAGGTGGTAGTCCACCGTCTCTTAAAGAATCTTCTCTAGACTCAGTGGTCCTTGATAACTACCACCCATTGTCCAATTTACCATTCCTGGGTAAGGCGGTAGAGAGGGCAGTGGCAACACAACTTCAGGTTTTCTTGGATGAGGCTAAGGTCCTGGATCCCTTCCAGTCTGGCTTTTGTCTTGCCTATGGAACAGAGACAGTGCTAGTCACCCTGGTGGATGATCTCCAGAGACACTTGGACCAAGGTGGTTCAGCACTGCTGATTCTTCTCGAGCTATCGGCAGCGTTCGATATACTTGACCATGAGGTGTTAACCCACCACCTTGCCAATGCCGGGACATTGCCTTGCAATGGCTAGCCTCCTTCCTTCAGGGTTGGGTACAGAGGGTGGCAGTTGGAGGGGAGTTATCCCAGCAGCATCTACTAGAATGTGGTCTCCCACAGGGAGTGATTCTTTCCCCCATGCTGTTTAATATCTGTATGCACCCCCTTGCCCAGATTATCCAGAGATATGGGCTGGGTTGTCACCAGTACGCAGATGACACCCAGCTCTATCTACTGATGGACAGCCACCCAGACATGGCCTCAGGACACCTTGATGAGGTATTACAGGCTATGGCTGGATGGCTGCAACAGAGCTGACTGAAGTTAAATCCATCTAATACAGAGGTCGTGTACCCAAGATGTGGGGAATTGGGTCAGGGGATCAGGCTCCCAACCTTTAGTGGGGCTCCACTGGTGCCTACGTTGAGTGTGAAGAGTCTGGGGGTGTTCCTGGATGCCTCCCTCTCCGTGGAGACCCAGGTCATTTGCAGATGGCACGAAGTTGTTCAGGGTGGTGAGAACCAGGGAGGATTGTGAGGCACTCCAAAGGGATCTGTCAAGGATGGGCGAGTGGGCATCAACGTGGCAAATGGGGTTTAATGTGGCCAACTGCAAAGTGATGCACATTGGAGCAAAAAATCCTAACTATAAATACATGTTGATGGGGTCCGAACTGGCAGAGACTGGCCAAGAGAGAGATCTTGGAGTCATAGTCGACTCAATGAAAATGTCGAGACAGTGTGCGACTGCAATGAAAAAGGCCAACACTATGCTGGGGGTTATTAGGAAGGGGACTGAAAACAGATCAGCCAGTAATGCCCCTGTATATTTGGAGTACTATGTACAGTTCTGGTCACCACACCTCAAAAAAGATATTATAGCATTGGAAAAAGTGCAGAAAAGAGCAACTAAAATGATAAAAGGGCTGGAACACTTTCCCTATGAAGAAAGGTTGAAGTGCTTGGGGCTCTTTAGCTTGGAGAAACGACGGCTGAGGGGTGACATGTTCGAGATTTATAAGATTATGCATGGGATAGAGCAGGTAGAGTGTTGTGTACTAAGACCACGGTCACCTGGTCTCTCGTAATGGCGACCGCCACATGGGCAGCGCACATGGTCAGAATCTAACTGAGCTACGGCCAGGTAGAACGATAGCCAGTTGGATCCTGAGTGACCACCAATTATGAGCCTAGGTTTCCCGCTGGGGGACCTATGAACTGCAACCACGGACTTAAGGTCCTATGAGGACTTGTGGGTGAGGTCGAGGCATTGTCTCTGGCCAGCATAAAAGAGGGCTCTGAGCCTGGAGTTTCTCATGTTACATCTGACCCTCAATAAAGACTGGGGGGGGCCGATCATCCAGGCCCTGATTTCACCGCTTGCACAGCAAGGCGGCATGAACTGTCCACCCATAAGGGGTGCCTGCTATGGAGCATGAGGGTGGTCATCCCAGAGCCGCTCCGCTCTAGGGTCCTAGCAGCCCTCCACTAGTCTCATCCTGGAATCATCCAGATGAAAGCCCTGGCCTGCAGCTACATGTACATGGACAAGGAAATCGAGGATCGGGTGCACCGGTGCAGCAAATGCCAAGAATCGCACCTCGATCCTCCTCATGCCCCCATCTGGCCCTGGGAGTCAACTGACAAGCCATGGTTGAGGCTCCACCTGGACTTCGCAGGGCTGGTCCAGGACCAGTTGTTTTTTATTATAGTAGACAGCTACAGCAAATCACTAGAGGTAGTCCCGGTGCGGTCTACCTCAACCAAGGCAGCTGTCCGAGCTCTGTGGTGCATCTTCGCCACCCATGGGTTGCCTGACACGCTCATAACGGACAACGGGACAGCCTTCACATCTGGGGAATTCCAGCACTTCATGGACTCGTTTTGTATCCAGCACATCCGCTCGGCACCCTTTTACCCCGCAACCAACGGCCAGGCTGAATGGATGGTAAGGACTACCAAGGACACCCTAAAGAGGATGGAACCAGGGGACTGGGAGCTACAGCTGATAAAGTTCCTATTTGGCTAGCAAAACACCCCACACACCGGTACGGGCCGCCGACTGGCGGAGCTACTGATGGGGCGGTGCCTCGGCTCCCTGCTGGATCAACTCCACCCAGACCACACCATCAGCAGTGACACTAAGCCCGAATTCTGGCCAGCAGCAAGAGGGTTCTCCCCCAAGGACCCTGTCTATGCCTGGAACTATGCCCGAGGTCCGGCATGGGTCCCCGCAAGGATCATCCGCACAACCGGATCGCTCTCCTACGAGGTTGGCACTGAAGGCGGGGCGGTGTGGCAGTGCCACATCGACCAGCTCTGGCGGCATCTCCCATGCAACGCACTTGATGTCCCTGAGTCTTCTGCTCTCGCTGAACCAGTACCTGCCCCGCCACAGGACCCCGACCCCAAAGCGGAGCCCGCAGAACCCCTGCCTGTTGACCGGCCCGATGAAGCAACACTGCCTGAGCCACCACTGAACGTTCCCACAAGCGACCCCAGGGAGCCACCAGCAACCCCGCTCCCCGAGACTACGGACGCCCCATGGCCAGCAACCCCCCGACGCTCGGGAGGCGAACGTCACCAGCCGGGGTACTTGAAAGACTATGTTTGCACGGGGGAACTGGACTATGGGGGGAGGGGTGTTGTGTACTAAGACCACGGTCGCCTGGTCTCTCGTAATGGCGACCACCACATGGGCAGCGCACATGGTCAGAATCTACCTGAACTTCGGCCAAGTAGAACAATAGCCAGTCGGATCCTGAGCGACCACCAATTACAAACCTAGGTCTCCCACTGGGGGACCTATGAACTGCAACCACGGACTTAAGGTCCTATCAGGACTTGTGGGCGAGGTCGGGGCATTGTCTCCGGCTGGCATAAAAGAGGGCTCTGAGCCCGGGGTTTCTCATGTTCCATTTGACCCTCAATAAAGAGCTTTGCTATGAAATCACTACCACTCGCCTCCCGACTCCAATACTTTCCATAGAGAAAGAAGTACTTTTCTCCCTTTCTCACAATACAAGAACTCATGGGCACTCCATGACATTGCTGAGCAGTTGGGTTAGAACAGATAAAAGGAAGTACTTCTTCACCCAAAGAGTGATTAATACGTGGAATTCACTGCCATAGGAGGTGATGGCAGCTACAAGCATGGACAGCTACAAGAGGGAATTATATAAACATATGGAGCAGAGGTCCATCAGTGGCTATTAGCCACAAAGTATAGATAGGAACTCTCAGTCTGGGGCAAGTGATGCTCTGTATTCTTGGTGCTTGACAAGGGGGCAACAATGGGAGGGCTTCTAGTCTCCTGCCCCCACTGCTGGACCTTCTGAGGGCACCTGGTGTTTTTGGCCACTGTGTGAGAGTGTTGGACTGGATGGGCCACTGGCTTGATCCAACATTGGCGTCTCTTATGTTCTTATGATTATGTTCTTATGTCACCGCCACTGCCAGGTCTGCCTCTTTCTAACTGAGGTAGATTAGGCAGTTAGCCCCATATTTTACTCCCCAAGACCTAGCAACAGTGACTGATGCAATGGTCACTTCCAGACTGGATTATTGTAACTCGCTCTACGTGGGGCTGCCCTTGACTCTCCTCTGGAAGTTGCAGCTAGTGCAGAATGTGGCAGCACAGGTGTTGACGGCAATGCCTGTGCGGGCTCACATCTACTCAGTGCTGCATGAACTGCACTGGCTGCCTATTGAATTCCAGATCCATTTCAGGGTGCTGGTACTTAACTTTAAAGCCCTATACAGCCAGGGGCCAGCATACCTACTGTTATGTTTCTTACGTTGTTTTACATTGCATCATTAAGGCTCTGTTATTCTAGCTTCCTCAATCTTATTGGCTGCTGAATAAAGACTTCCTATTGGTCCTTAAGCCAATCCTAGGAACTAATCAAAGAGCCCTGCTTAGATCCAATCAGATTTAGTATCCTTACTTACAATGTATATAGTTACGTGTTGGAACAGTATAAGTTAAGTGCCGCTCTTGCCAGAGCTGTCTTTTGAGCTGAACAATGTTTAGAATAAAAGCCTGCATTGGATTCATCACCTCCTGACTCAATACTTAATACTGGCAATAAGGATGAGATCCCAGTCCTAACCGAATGGCTGAAATCACTCTGCCTGCCCAGCTGAAATCACTAAAGGCGCCTAGAGCTGAATCACTACAGGCATGGCATCCAAGGGCCATATCGAACCATTCAACCCAAAGGTTGGGAACTGGAAGTCATACCTCGATCATTTTGAATGCTACAGCATAGCAAATAGTATTGACGGAGACGATGTCTGCCGCATCACCTTTCTAAGTACATGCGGCCAGGCTGTATTCGACATCGCTCGTAATCTAGTAGCCCCCTCCAAGCTACTCGAGACCCCTCTCGGCATCATCAAGACCTGGCTAACCGAGTACTTCACGCCAAAGATGTTGGCTGCCGCCCACCAATGCGCTTTCCACCAGCGGAACCAGAAAGAGGGCAAGTCTGTCACAGAATACTTCACCGCACTCAGACGGGCTGCTCAGGACTATCAATTCACTGATCTGAAGTCTGTCCTTTTAGATTAGCTCCTCTGTGGCCTCAGAGACGAAAGCATCAAAAGGGCCCTACTCTTATTAAAGACTCTCACATATGAATTGGCCCTCAAAGAGGCCCTGCGAGTAGAGGCTGCCAACTTGTCCCTCCATGAGCTGTGATTGGGTCCCCAAGGCCACACGTCATGCTGCGCTGACACCGTACACCATGGCAGTACCGCTGACTCTGATGACATCTGGGACGACCAATCTGATGCATCAGATGACGGCATCTACCGAACGGGGACCAATCAGAAACCACACTGCTCTCAAAAAAGCCCGCACTATTTTCAAAAAAGCCCGCAAAGGGAAAGCTGTGCCAGTTGCGGTGGTGCGCATGCACGAAGAGACTGTCAATTTTGCGATGCCATCTGTCATGCGTGTGGTAAAGAGACACCTCGCCAAAGTCTGCCATTTGTCACAAGGTCACAGTGTTCCAGAGGAGTCCCAGCATACGCGAGGGTCCGCCAATGCCTACAGCCGCTTGTATCGCTCCAGGTCATCAAGGTCGTTTGAGCCAAGACCCAAGTACAGCAATGAAGCAAGCGTGTCCAAAGACTACAGCAACCGCCTCTACATTCACCAAGGTTTGCATCCGTGTCCGAAGATCAAAGCCACCGTCTTCATTGAAGGTCGGGTGTGCCAGATGGAAGTAGACTCCGGGTTCGTGCTATCCATCATCTCGTGGAGCACCTTCCAACAAGTCTGCCTGTGGTTCTCTGCACACCACCTTCAGAAGTGCACTCTCCAGCTGTTTGACTTCCAAAGGCACTGAGTTCCAGTCGTCGGCATCGCCACAGTTCAGGTTAGATACAAGAAGTTCGCCAGCCATCTGAACCTGCTCGTGGTGGAATGTCACCGCACAAGTCTTATCAGATTGGACTGGTTCGCCGCCCTGGGCATCGACGTTGTCGGCGTAAATCAGATTGGTCAGCAACCTATCATAGACTTTGAGGAAGAGTTTCCCGAGGTGTTCAAAGCAGAGCTAGGCTGCTACAAAGGTCCACCTGTTTCTTTTAACCTGGATCCTGCAGTACAGCCCATACGCCTCAAACCCAGATGCTGCCCCGTCGCTTTCAAGCCTAAAATCGATGAGCAGATCAACAAGCTGCTGGCCCAGGGTATCCTAGAGCTGGTTCCAAATGCCAAGTGGGAGACACCCATTGTCACCCCACTCAAACCTGATGGTTCCGTCCACCTGTGCACTGACTACAAGAGCACCATCAACAGGGCCCTGCAGCCACATGCATACCCGGTTCCTGTGGTAAGCCACCTCCTAGCCTCAGTCTCCGGGGGCCATGTGTTCACCAAGATTGACTGGCCCAGGCATATCAACAACTGCCCATAGACGCAGCCACGGCCAAGGCACAGACTATTGTAACACACTGAGGTGCCTTTAAGGTGAACCGGCTACAATTTGGGGTAAGCGTCACCCCTGGCATTTTCCAAGAACTGATGGAGCATCTTCTGCGAGGTTTGCCCGATGTTGTGCCCTACTTTGATGACATTTTAATTGCAGGGACCTCTGAATTTGAACTAGCAACCAGAGTGCGAGAAGTCCTGCATCGCTTACAAAATGTCAGTCTACGGCTCAAGAAGGAGAAGTGTGAGTTTTTTGTCCCTGCTGTTCAATTCCTAGGCTATCTTCTGGACGCAGACGGCATCCACCCTGCTCTGAACAAGGTTGCTGTGATCCGCAATGCACCCCCTCCAAAGTCGAAGAAAGAGCTGCAGTCCTTTTTAGGGCTCCAAAACTTTTATCATGACTTTTTGCCCAGCAAGGCAGCTCTTGCTGAACTGCTCCATTGCCTCCAAGACCAATCAGCTCCATGGGCATGGGGTTGCCGAGAAAACACTGCGTTTCAAGCCAAGGGTCTCCTCACCTCAGATGCCATCCTCGTCCATTATGACGAAAAGAAGCCCCTCGTCTTAGCTTGTGACGTGTCACCTTACGGGATTGGGGCCATACTCAGCCACCATTTGTCTTCTGGCTGTGAGGCCCCTATTGCTTTTTATTCCAGGACTTTATCAGCTGAAGAAAGAAACTATGCCCAGAGAGGCACTAGTGATCATTGTGGCCATAAAAAAGTTCCATGATTTCATCTATGGGCGTGAGTTTGAAATCATCACTGACCACAAGCCGCTGCTCAGCATTTCACAGCCAACTGTCAAACCCCACAAATCTTGTCACCGTGGATGATGCGGTGGGCAGTCCTCATCTCCGCCTACTCTTTCCATCTCCTCCACAGGCCCGGTAAGACCATCGGGCACGCTGATGCCCTCAGCCACCTGCCGCTGCCATTGCCGGGGCCACCCAAGGCTCTGATCCACCACGAAACCCTACTCATTGAAGAGCTGCCGCAACCTCCACTCTCCATCACTGACATAGCATTCCACACCAACCGAGACTGAACGCTCAGCCATGTTGAGTCAGGAAGGAGAGGAGGGACACCATCACCCCATCCTCTATTTAAGCAGGAAATTATTAGAAAGAGAACAGCACCTCTCTGTGATCGAGAAGGAGTGTTTAGCAATTGTATGGGCCATAGGGAAGTTAAAACCATACCTATGGGGAAGAAAATTTATTCTATGTACAGATCACTCACCACTCAAGTGGTTAAACCAAGTTAAGAGCACAAACAGTAAGTTAATAAAATGGAGTTTACAACTCCAGGATTATAATTTTGACATCAAGCATGTGCCTGGGAAGCACAACCTAATAGCTGACGCATTATCAAGAACCGCCTAAGTTTGAACCAAAAGTAACTGAATGAACTGTTATGAAAATATGATATGAACAAAAGCAAATGAAAACCGATTGTAAAGTTTTAATTTATGGAAATGTCATTGTATGTTTAAATTTGTTGTATTTATATGCATTAAGGTATGCAACAGGAAGAAGATGTTTATTAAGGTTCAGAAATGAACTAAAGATGTATTAGTGGAAAAGTATATTAATGCAAGGAAAGATGCAAATTAATGCAAAGATGTATTAGTGGAAAAGTATATTAATGCAAGGAAAGATGCAAATTAATGCAAAGAAGATGTTTATTAAGGTTCAGATGTATTAGTGGAAAAGTATATTAATGCAAGGAAAACAGTAAGTACCTCACATGTGCCCAATTGCTCAGCAAAAGGCTGAAACCTTTTAGCATTATGCAATAGTTTAGGAGGGAGGGACATGTGACGAAATGGAACTTAAAGGGGCAGAGTAGAATGCCTGGAAAGTCACATGACTTGAAAAGGTGGGGGGCCCAAGGGCTTGGAACCCACTGTTGATAGACAGATAACTGTGGGAGTGGTCAGTTAGGAACGAACAGTCAGAGAACTGTGAGGTGGAGAGTACTGGTGTTTAAGTACCAGTGTTGGTTGGATTAAAGAGACCTGTGCCCCAGTATCTCTATAAGCACTAACTTTTTTTCTCATTCACAGTTACAGTCTCTAAATAATCCTCACATAAGCCCTCCTGCATTCTCCACACTTGTAAAACTCTGTCGGCTTGCTCTGGTGCCTCAGCTTCTGCTTGTGCAGGTTCAGCTGTCTGTTCTTCTGAGTTTAAACGCTGCACCATTTTAACAGTTTTTGGTGGTACAGGTTTCTTTCCTAGATCTGTCTTTGTACAGAATATTTTGAAATGTCCCCTCTCCCCACATTTGTAACAGATTACCTCTGTTTTTCTGTACTGGGGGGGCTATCCCGCCTGTTAGGGTTGTTGTTGTTATGGCCAAACTTTTCTGGGGGTCCCCAAACTCTGGGTTTGTTCACAGGGGCAGCCCACATAGACTTTCCCAAGTCTCTCTCTATCTCGTCTAAGATGACTGCTGCCTCTTCCACAGTTTTTAAATTTCTTCCCCTCAGTATCCATCTGAACTGTGAGGGGACTTGGCTGTAGAACTGCTCTAAGCCTATCAGATTTTTCAGGTCTTCTACTGAGGTAACTCGGTGTTGTGTACTAACACGAAATGGCAACCGCCAAGCGGTCAGAGCACATGGCCCGATTCTACCTGAGCTTCAGCCAGGTAGAACAATAGACAGTCGGATCCAAAACGACCACCAATAGCCAGCCTAGGTCTTCCATGGGGGACCTATGAACTACAACTTAAGACCTAAGGCCCTATCAGAACTATGCGCATATGCTAAGCCCCTATCAGGTATTCTGGGTGCGGCCAGAGGTGTGGCTCCGGCTGGCATATAAGCAGGGCCCTGGAGCCCTGGCTGCATGCTTGATCTGACCATCTCCTGAACATGCTGATTCACTAATAAAGTCTTTGCTATGATCATCATACAACTCGCCTCCCGACTCCAGTACTTTCCACTGGCGACGAGGATGGGATCCCAATGAGCGACTCATCAGCCGCGCTGAGCAGTGGAGCTCCGAGCCGCTGGCTCAACAAGCCCCAGAGGACATTGCTCGCAACCTCGCTCCTGCCTCGGCAAACATGGCTGCCACAGCGGGAAACATCCCTCCATTCGACACCTCCAAGCCCGAGCACTGGGACGCATGGGTCAGGCAGCTCGAGTTCCTCCTGACCGTGCATGGAGTCACCGAGGCCACCCTGAAGAGGGCCTGGCTAATGGGCCATTGCGGCATCGAGACAATGCACATCGCGCAGAATATCATAGCACCCCAAGACCTGCTGGATGTCTCATACAACGACCTCAAGAAGCTGCTTGGGAACTACTTCGCGTCAAAACCATCCATGTTGGCGTTCCGGGTCCAGTTCCTCGAACGGAAGCAGCAACCGGGAGAGAATGCCGCCACGTTCCTGGCCGACCTCCGCCGCCTGGCAGTTGGGTGTGAGTTTAAGAACATGGAGGACAACCTGCTAGGCAGCTTCGTGGCAGGGGTAAGAGAAGCCAAGCTCCGCCGCCGGCTTATCACCACCCCCGAGCCAACCCTCGAGAAGGTACTGCAGGCTGCCGTCGCGTTCGAGGTGACCTACAAGGACAAGCAGGCGTCCAAGGTCCACCACATCGCCTCCTCCGGGTCTGAGACAGATGAGGACGAAGACGTCCACCAGCTATGCCGGCGCATGCAGAAGGGTGAGTCTCGAGGCTGCACCCGGCACACCACGGCTGCCGCCGCCTCCGCTTCTTCCAACCCCAGCAGGCTGCCCCCAACGTGCGCTAGCTGCGGGGACCCCCACGAGAGACGCTCCTGCCGTTTCCAGGATGCCGTTTGCAGAATGTGCGGGAAGATGGGGCACATCGCCAGGGCCTGCCGCTCCCGGAACGCGCGACAGTCCTCTGTGGCCTCCTCCACCCACTACGAGGCAATTGACAGCACCTCTTCAGCCACCCAGGTGCTCCAACTACAAGAACCCCTCCCCGCAGCAATCCAGGTTAACCTGCGGATCGGGGGCACCCCCTGTTGCATGGAGGTTGATTCCGGGTCTGCCTACTCCATAGTCTCAGCGACCACTTTTAAAAAACTGTTTCCGCAGCAGAGCCCCCGGCTGTGCCGGCCAACTGCCCTCATGCTCCGGGACTTTCAGAAAAACCCGGTCGCCATCAAGGGACTGGCGCAGGTCCAGGTGCAATACCAGGGTGTATGCAAATCCCTCGACCTACTAGTGGTGGAGCGGGACCTCAACAGTCTGCTGGGGCGCGCTTGGTTTAAGCTTCTGGGGATGGGCATGACGGGGGTTCACAAAGTGGAGTTAGCGAATTACGACTCAGTCTGCACGGAATTCCTGGCCGTCTTTGACGGCACCCTCGGTTCCTACCGGGGTCCTCCAGTCTCCCTGGACCTGGATCCGGCCGTACGCCCAATCCAAGTGCCAGCCCGGTGGCCGGCTTTAGGAATGCGGCCCAAGGTGGAGGCGGAACTAGACAAACTCGTGGCTCAAGGCGTGCTGGAGCCAGTTCCCCATGCAAAATGGGAAACCCCTATAGTGACCCCGTTGAAGTCTAATGGGGAGGTCCGCATCTGCGCGGACTACAAATGTACTCTGAATCGGGCATTACAGGATCACTCGTACCCGGTACCAGTGATCAGCCATGTGCTAGCATCCCTAGCGGGAGCCACGATCTTTGGGAAGCTGGACTTGGCTCAAGCCTATCAACAGCTCCCAGTAGACGAGGCAACCACAGAAGCTCAAACCATAGTGACACACAAGGGCGCTTTCAAAGTGAAAAGGCTCCAGTTTGGGGTCAGCGTTGCCCCTGGTCTGTTTCAGCAACTAATGGACTCTGTTTTAAAAGGCATTCCAGGGGTGAAGCCATTTTTTGACGACGTCCTCATCGCGGCTCCGGATGTCGCCACCTTCAAGACACGCTTACGAGCCGTTCTGCAGCGTTTCCAGGACGCCGGTCTCAAGGTGCGAAAGGACAAGTGCACCTTGGGAGTACCTTCAGTAACATTCCTGGGGTTCCACGTGGATGCACAGGGCATCCACCCCACCAAGGAGAAGGAGAAAGCCATCACAGAGGCGCCGACCCCGACGACAAAAGCGGAGCTCCAGGCATTCTTGGGCCTCCTCAATTTCTACCACGCGTTCTTGCCACACAAGGCGGCGGTCGCCGAGCCCCTCCATAGGTTACTGGACAAAGGTGCGAAATGGGCTTGGGGGCCATGACACGACAGGGCTTTCGCAGCAGTTAAGGACTTGTTGGCGTCTAACGCGGTCTTGGCACACTTCGACGAGTCTTTGCCGGTGGTCCTTGCGTGCGACGCATCTCCATACAGGGTGGGGGCTGTCCTGGGCCATCGTCTGCCAAACGGTAGGGAGGTGCCCATGGCCTACTACTCCCAGACACTGTCAAAGGCGGAGCGGAATTACGCCCAAATAGACAAGGAGGCTCTGGCGATAGTGGCAGGGGTAAAAAAAATACCACGATTACCTCTACGGCCGGGCGTTTACGGTCGCCACAGACCATAAGCCGCTTCTTGGGCTGCTCGCCCCACACCGCCAGATGCCCCAGATGCTGTCCCCCCGGGTCCTGCGGTGGTCTATTTTTCTTGCAGGTTACCAGTACGACCTCATCCACCGCCCCGGGAAAGCCATGGGCCACGCCGACGCCCTCAGCCGCTTGCCCCTCCCAGACTGCGACCCCGACCCGGCTCCTGCATTCTATGTGGCCTTCCTCGAAGATCTTCCAGATCGCCCGGTACAGGTACCCGACGTGGCCCGCCACACGGCGCGGGACCACGTCCTCTCCCAGGTTTCTGACTGGGTGGGGAGGGGGTGGCCCAACCATCCGGGCCAGGAGTTCGCCGCTTTCACAGCTCGGAAACATGAACTCTCTACCCACAAGGGGTGTTTGCTCTGGGAGTCGAGGGTAGTCATCCCCGAGCCGCTCCACCCGAGGGTACTAGCAGCCCTCCACGAGGCACACCCCGGAATCGTCCGGATGAAAGCCTTGGCCCACAGCTACGTGTGGTGGCCAGGCATAGACAAGGAGATTGAGGATCGGGTACACAAATGCAGCAAATGCCAAGAGTCGTGGCCTGATCCTCCCCATGCCCCCGTCCGGGCCTGGGAGTCAACTGACAAACCATGGTCGCGACTCCATCTCGACTTCGCTGGGCCAGTCCAGGGGCAGTTGTTCTTTATTGTTGTGGATAGCTACAGTAAGTGGCTGGAGTAAGTGGTCCCAGTGCGGTCTACCTCGACCGAGGCGGCCAAGAGAGCCCTGTGGCGCATCTTCGCCACCCACGGAGTGCCAGACTCGCTCGTGACAGACAACAGAACGGCCTTCACATAGGGAGAGTTCCAGCACTTCACAGACCTGTTCGGCATCCGGCACATCCGCTTGGTACCGTTCCACCCAGCTACCAATGGACAGGCAGAACGGATGGTTCGCACAACCAAAGACGCCATCAAAAGGATGGACACCGGTGACTGGGAGCGGCAGCTAATCAAATTCCTTTTCAGCCAGCACAACACCCCACACACGGGAATGGGTCGCCGCCCAGCGGAGTTGTTGATGGGCCGGCGACTCAGCACCATACTGGATCGTCTCCACCCCGACCGTGCCATCGATGCCGACGTGAGGACAGAGCTCCGGCCAGCCACCCGAGGTTTCGCGCCCGAGGACCCCGTCTACACCCGGAACTACGGCTGGGGCCCAGGGTGGATCCCGGCATGGATCATCCAAGCAACTGGCCCGCTCTCGTACGAGGTCGGGACGGAAGAAGGAGCAACCTGGCAGCGCCACATCGATCAGCTCCGGCGGCGCACTCCGGACCACACACCAAGTGTTCCCGAGTCAGCACTTCCCCCGGAGCCATCACCAACCCAGCTAGGGGACCCCGATCCAGAGGATGAAACCTCAGAATCCCCACCGGAGGAGCAACCCGTGGACGGAGCGCCGGCCAAGCCGCGGCCCAGCGCTCCTGAAAGCAACCAAGAGGGCACCCCGATCCCAGGGCCTGCCGAGGCCCCGCGACCTGCAATGCCCTGGCGCTCGGGCCGCGAACGTCGCCGGCCAGAGTACCTTCAGGACTATGTCTGCCGAGTGGGACTGAACTATGGGGGGAGGGGTGTTGTGTACTAGTCACGAAATGGCGACCGCCATGCGGTCAGAGCACATGGCCCAATTCTACCTGAGCTTCAGCCAGGTAGAACAATAGACAGTCGGATCCAAAACGACCACCAATAGCCAGCCTAGGTCTTCCGTGGGTGACCTATGAACTACAACTTAAGACCTAAGGCCCTATCAGAACTATGCGCATATGCTAAGCCCCTATCAGGTATTCTGGGTGTGGCCAGAGGTGTGGCTCCAGCCGGCATATAAGCAGGGCCCTGGAGCCCTGGCTGCATGCTTGATCTGACCATCTCCTGAACATGCTGATTCACTAATAACGTCTTTGCTATGATCATCATACAACTCGCCTCCCGACTCCAGTACTTTCCACTGGCGACGAGGATGGGATCCCAATGAGCGACTCATCAGCCGCGCTGAGCAGTGGAGCTCCGAGCCGCTGGCTCAACAAGCCCCAGAGGACATTGCTCGCAACCTCGCTCCTGCCTCGGCAAACATGGCTGCCGCAGCGGGAAACATCCCTCCATTCGACACCTCCAAGCCCGAGCACTGGGACGCATGGGTCAGGCAGCTCGAGTTCCTCCTGACCGTGCACGGAGTCACCGAGGCCACCCTGAAGAGGGCCTGGCTAATGGGCCATTGCGGCATCGAGACAATGCACATCGCGCAGAATATCATAGCACCCCAAGACCTGCTGGACGTCTCATACAACGACCTCAAGAAGCTGCTTGGGAACTACTTCGCGCCAAAACCATCCATGTTGGCGTTCCGGGTCCAGTTCCTCGAACGGAAGCAGCAACCGGGAGAGAATGCCGCCACGTTCCTGGCCGACCTCCGCCGCCTGGCAGTCGGGTGTGAGTTTAAGAACGTGGAGGACAACCTGCTAGGCAGCTTCGTGGCAGGGGTAAGAGAAGCCAAGCTCCGCCGCCGGCTTATCACCACCCCCGAGCCAACCCTCGAGAAGGTACTGCAGGCTGCCGTCGCGTTCGAGGTGACCTACAAGGACAAGCAGGCGTCCAAGGTCCACCACATCGCCTCCTCCGGGTCTGAGACAGATGAGGACGAAGACGTCCACCAGCTATGCCGGCACGTGCAGAAGGGTGAGTCTCGAGGCCACACCCGGCACACCACGGCTGCCGCCGCCACCGCTTCTTCCAACCTCAGCAGGCTGCCCCCAACGTGCGCTAGCTGCGGGGACCCCCACGAGAGACGCTCCTGCCGTTTCCGGGATGCCGTTTGCAGAATGTGCGGGAAGATGGGGCACATCGCCAGGGCCTGCCGCTCCTGGAACGCGCGACAGTCCTCCGTGGCCTCCTCCACCCACTACGAGGCAGTTGACAGCACCTCTTCGGCCACCCAGGTGCTCCAACTATGAGAGCCCCTCCCCGCAGCAATCCAAGTTAACCTGCGGATCGGGGGCACCCCCTGTTGCATGGAGGTTGATTCCGGGTCTGCCTACTCCATAGTCTCAGCGACCACTTTTAAAAAACTGTTTCCGCAGCGGAGCCCCCGGCTGCGCCGGCCAACTGCCCTCGTGCTCCGGGACTTTCAGAAAAACCCGGTTGCCATCAAGGGACTGGCGCAGGTCCAGGTGCAATACCAGGGTGTATGCAAATCCCTCGACCTACTAGTGGTGGAGCGGGACCTCAACAGTCTGCTGGGGCGCGCTTGGTTTAAGCCCCTGGGGATGGGCATGACGGGGGTTCACAAAGTGGAGTTAGCGAATTACGACTCAGTCTGCACGGAATTCCCAGCCGTCTTTGACGGCACCCTCGGTTCCTACCGCGGTCCTCCAATCTCCCTGGACCTGGATCCGGCCGTACGCCCAATCCAAGTGCCAGCCCGGTGGCCGGCTTTAGGAATGCGGCCCAAGGTGGAGGCGGAACTAGACAAACTCGTGGCCAAGGCGTGCTGGAGCCAGTTCCCCATGCAAAATGGGAAACCCCTATAGTGACCCCGTTGAAGTCTAATGGGGAGGTCCGCATCTGCGCGGACTACAAATGTACTCTGAATCGGGCATTACAGGACCACTCGTACCCGGTACCAGTGATCAGCCATGTGCTAGCATCCCTAGCGGGAGCCACGATCTTTGGGAAGCTGGACGTGGCTCAAGCCTATCAACAGCTCCCAGTAGACGAGGCAACCACAGAAGCTCAAACCATAGTGACACACAAGGGCGCTTTCAAAGTGAAAAGGCTCCAGTTTGGGGTCAGCGTTGCCCCTGGTCTGTTTCAGCAACTAATGGACTCTGTTTTAAAAGGCATTCCAGGGGTGAAGCCATTTTTTGACGACGTCCTCATCGCGGCTCCGGATGTCGCCACCTTCAAGACACGCTTACGAGCCGTTCTGCAGCATTTCCAGGACGCCGGTCTCAAGGTGCGAAAGGACAAGTGCACCTTGGGAGTACCTTCAGTAACATTCCTGGGGTTCCACGTGGACGCACAGGGCATCCACCCCACCAAGGAGAAGGAGAAAGCCATCACAGAGGCATCCCCGACGACAAAAGCGGAGCTCCAGGCATTCTTGGGCCTCCTCAATTTCTACCACGCGTTCTTGCCACACAAGGCGGCGGTCGCCAAGCCCCTCCATAGGTTACTGGACAAAGGTGCGAAATGGGCTTGGGGGCCATGACACGACAGGGCTTTCGCAGCAGTTAAGGACTTGTTGGCGTCTAACGCGGTCTTGGCACACTTCGACGAGTCTTTGCCGGTGGTCCTTGCATGCGACGCATCTCCATACAGGGTGGGGGCTGTCCTGGGCCATCGTCTGCCAAACGGTAGGGAGGTGCCCGTGGCCTACTACTCCCAGACACTGTCAAAGGCGGAGCGGAATTACGCCCAAATAGACAAGGAGGCTCTGGCGATAGTGGCAGGGGTAAAAAAAATACCACGATTACCTCTACGGCCGGGCGTTTACGGTCGCCACAGACCATAAGCCGCTTCTTGGGCTGCTCGCCCCACACCGCCAGATGCCCCAGATGCTGTCCCCCCGGGTCCTGCGGTGGTCTATTTTTCTTGCAGGTTACCAGTACGACCTCATCCACCGCCCCGGGAAAGCCATGGGCCACGCCGACGCCCTCAGCCGCTTGCCCCTCCCAGACTGTGACCCCGACCCGGCTCCTGCATTCTATGTGGCCTTCCTCGAAGATCTTCCAGATCGCCCGGTACAGGTACCCGACGTGGCCCGCCACACGGCGCGGGACCACGTCCTCTCCCAGGTTTCTGACTGGGTGGGGAGGGGGTGGCCCAACCATCCGGGCCAGGAGTTTGCCGCTTTCACAGCTCGGAAACATGAACTCTCTACCCACAAGGGGTGTTTGCTCTGGGAGTCGAGGGTAGTCATCCCCGAGCCACTCCACCCGAGGGTACTAGCAGCCCTCCACGAGGCACACCCCGGAATCGTCCGGATGAAAGCCTTGGCCCACAGCTACGTGTGGTGGCCAGGCATAGACAAGGAGATTGAGGATCGGGTACACAAATGCAGCAAATGCCAAGAGTCGTGGCCTGATCCTCCCCATGCCCCCGTCCGGGCCTGGGAGTCAACTGACAAACCATGGTCGCGACTCCATCTCGACTTCGCTGGGCCAGTCCAGGGGCAGTTGTTCTTTATTGTTGTGGATAGCTACAGTAAGTGGCTGGAGTAAGTGGTCCCGGTGTGGTCTACCTCGACCGAGGCGGCCAAGAGAGCCCTGTGGCGCATCTTCGCCACCCACGGAGTGCCAGACTCACTCGTGACAGACAACAGAACGGCCTTCACATAGGGAGAGTTCCAGTGCTTCACAGACCTGTTCGGCATCTGGCACATCCGCTCGGTACCGTTCCACCCAGCTACCAATGGACAGGCAGAATGGATGGTTCGCACAACCAAAGACGCCATCAAAAGGATGGACACCGGTGACTGGGAGCTGCAGCTAATCAAATTCCTTTTCAGCCAGCACAACACCCCACACACGGGAATGGGTCGCCGCCCAGCGGAGTTGTTGATGGGCCGGCGACTCAGCACCATACTGGATCATCTCCACCCCGTCTGCGCCATCGATGCCGACGTGAGGACAGAGCTCCGGCCAGCCACCCGAGGTTTCGTGCCCGAGGACCCCGTCTACACCCGGAACTACGGCCGGGGCCCAAGGTGGATCCCGTCATGGATCATCCAAGCAACTGGCCCGCTCTCGTACGAGGTCGGGATGGAAGAAGGAGCAACCTGGTGGCGCCACATCGATCAGCTCCGGCGGCACACTCCGGACCACACACCAAGTGTTCCCGAGTCAGCACTTCCCGCAGAGCCATCACCAACCCAGCTAGGGGACCCCGATCCAGAGGATGAAACCTCAGAATCCCCACCGGAGGAGCAACCCGTGGACGGAGCGCCGGCCGAGCCGCGGCCCAGCGCTCCTGAAAGCAACCAAGAGGGCACCCCGATCCCAGGGCCTGCCGAGGCCCCGCGACCTGCAATGCCCCGGCGCTCGGGCCGCGAACGTCGCCGGCCAGAGTACCTTCAGGACTATGTCTGCCGAGTGGGACCGAACTATGGGGCGAGGGGTGTTGTGTACTAGTCACGAAATGGCGACCGCCATGCGGTCAGAGCACATGGCCCGATTCTACCTGAGCTTCAGCCAGGTAGAACAATAGACAGTCGGATCCAAAACGACCACCAATAGCCAGCCTAGGTCTTCCGTGGGGGACCTATGAACTACAACTTAAGACCTAAGGCCCTATCAGAACTATGCGCATATGCTAAGCCCCTATCAGGTACCACCTATTCAGGGCTCTGTCCAGTCGACACCCTAACTGAGAACAAGTCTCTCTGGCTTTTCTTTTAATCTCCCTAAATGTTTTTCGGCTTTGTTCAGCAGTGAAGCCATACCTAACTTTGACACGTTCTTTAAAAAGCTGGTAATTTGAGGTCTCCTCATCCCTGAGCTCAGAATATATTTCAGTCAGACCTCCACAGATTCAATAAATCATTCTGTCTTCTACCGGAGAGCCAGTTTGGTGAAGTGGTTAAGTGCGCGGACTCTAATCTGGGAGAAGCAGGTTTGATTCCCCACTCCTCCACTTGCACCTGGCTGGATGACCTTGGGCAAGCCATAGCTCTGTACCAGCTGTTCCCTCAAGGACAGCTTGGGAAAGAGCTCTCTCAGCCCCACCTACCTCACAGGGTGTCTGTTGTGGGGAGGGGAAGGGGAAAGGAGTTTGTAAGCCGCTCTGAGACTCCCTTGGGGAGTGGAGGGCGGGGTATAAATCCAATCTCTTCTTCTTCTTCTTCTTCTTCTTCTTCTTCTTCTACCGCAATATTCAAATCCTTACATGTCCTCTCAAAACTAAACAGAAAAGCCTCAACATCATTGTCTTTCTGATATTTGGGAAACTTTTTCTGCTCCACAGAGAGATGATGTTCCTGTCTAGTTTCAGTATGGGGCTCTGCCCTTAACTGAATTTCCTGAAGTTTCAAATTATACATCCTTTCCTCATGAGCATGGTCTGCCTCTTTCTGTTCTGTTTGTGTCTGCCTTTCTCTCTCTCTCTCTCTCTTCTGCCTGCCTTTGTTTCTCTTCTGCCTGTAATTTGGCCATCTGCATTGCTCTCTCTGCTTCAGTTCTGGCCAATTCTACTTGTAATCTCATGGCTTCAATATTTGGGCTAGGATTTTCCTCAGCAACTGTCCCTTCTGCCTGGCCATCTCCTGTTGCCTTAGCTGTTTTTTGTGGGGGTGCCATTCCTGACAGGAATTTTTCTTTCTTTTTTCTCAGATTTGCTTAAATTAACTGCTGTAGTGTTCCTTTACTTGTTTTTTTTTCTTTTTGGGGTGTTAATTTGAAATCCCGATGCTGCCACCAATATAATGAAGTTGACCCCTCACCTATTTACCAACCAGTCCCCTAACTCTGACCGACAGCGAGCAAGCGGATCTCCTGTCTTACTTTGGGTGACGGGGTCCCTGAGGTAACCTGGATCAGCCTCTCTCTAAATAATAATAAACCCACTGACCAGTTTCCTCCAATTAAAGTAGCTACAGTTTTACAATATAGTCTCTTCGGGGTTTGTTGATATTTGGTCTCTGCGTTTAGTATCTGAGGTAAATATTTGGGACCCTGTGTACTTTGGTCAGAAATCCCTTTTCAAAAGGCACCACAGCTTTTCTTTTATTGAATACAACTTTATTGGTACAAGTGAGTATAAGTGGAGGAAATTTGTGGAGATTGCTTATATTGTCACGATGTTACTGTTTCTGATGTCACATTAAGCTTTACTATTTTACAGACTCATTGTTACTTTGTTGCAGATGGTATATTTTGACACACTTTGCACACACTTGCTAAACACTCAGACTTCACCCTCCTGTCCTGCTGCATGGAGATGTACAGTTTCTTGGCTTGGCACCCCGGTGTCACACTAGCCCCCGTTGGCTCTTGACCATCCTGCCCCTCAGCCTCACTAATCTCCGTTTTAGTCAGGATCCTTTGGTTGACAGTACTGAATAGCGTTTGTGTGTATTCTTAAGTTCACTTGTCTGCTCCCACTCTGGCAAGTCAGACACCTTAGCTCTTCTCACTGAGCTTTCACATGCTGTTCGCTCCCACAGAGCACCGAGGGACACAGACTGCCCTTCTGCTCTCTCTGACTCCCTCTCCCCCTCACAGTTCTCTGACTGTTCATTCCTAACTGACCACTCCCACAGTTATCTGTCTATCAACAGTGGGTTCCGAGCCCTTGGGCCCCCCACCTTTTCAAGTCATGTGACTTTCCAGGCATTCTACTCTGCCCCTTTAAGTTCCATTTCATCACACCCCACACCCATTTTCTTTTAGATTTGGTTGACACAGTCCAAGAAATGGTACTACCCCCACCCCAATGGGGCAGAGGAAAAGCTAGATCACTCACGGCTGGGGCTGCTCATAGGCAACTGGCTCAGTCACTGCTGCAGCTGCTTGGCTGCGCATCTACCTATCTGTGTGGCTTGGGCAGTCACCTTGCTTGCCACGATGGTGGCTGGTTGCCTGCCTCACAAGGGAAGAGGATCACCCTTGGGTCTCTGGACAGCCTCCACTGGCCTATCAGGATCATACTTGGTGGCCTTAATGGCCAGTCCATCCCTGGTGAGAAGAAGCCGTGTTTGCCACCCCAAGGGTCTAGATGGAAGGGCAGGAGAAAATAAAGAATTTAAAAGGAAGCCTCCAGAGCTCATTCAATTAACTAGCTGTGGCTCCTCCCAGAAGTTTTTTCTGGTGAGAGAATTTGTTCCTATTCTTCTGTGTCTTCTGTATAAGGCAGAGAACAGATGAGGTATAACAAAGACTTTCTTTTTACAAACTTTTAACAAACTTTTTATTGATAAGGTTTTCAATTTGTACAAAGAATGTTTTGTAAAGGCAATACAGACAGTGCATTTGAAACTAATTATAAAACAGGACAAAGACAAAGGAGAAAAGAAATGCTGCTACCTAGAGACAAACCAAAGAATCAATCCTAACATTAAAAGATTGCGTGTCAGAACTATTAATAAGCCAAATTACCAGCCAAGTAACAAGGATACATAATGACTCTTGCTTACAAGGTCAGCTTCAGAAATGGTCAAGGAACAATCATCATACATTTTTAATATGTGTGTGTTGTTTTGTATTTTGCAGGTTGTGAGGCAGACTGCAAAGGCCCGAGGAATGAATGGGCCTCTGGTAGGTACAGGCGGATCACTTCCTACAGTGCTTACATGAAGGATACTTCTGAAAATCTCCTCAGAATTTCTACCCAGATTTTGAGGTTCCAAATCACCTTGTGTATTATCATGAAGTACACGAGTACTTATTGTAGGTGGTCAATTACATTTCCCAGCAGCTCTCCACTATGACTGGTACTGAAGACTGCTGAATGGAGTGATGGCGTACAAGGCTGTAAAGCAGGGGAGTCAAATATACAGCCTGGGGGCTGGCATCAGCCTGTCCACGTCTGGTATCCAGTCCACAAGCAAGGAAGAGGGTGGTGGCAGTGGCAAGAGCAGCGAAAGGATCACATCAGGTGTGCTTGCTGGAGGGTCATCCCCCTTTGCTCTCTCCTGATTGGGTCAGGCTGCGCATGTGTGGCTGCCTGTTGAGGGGAGGGTCAAAGCCTCCCCACCAGTGCATGCACGCTGCGCCTCCCACTTCACTTCAGCAGCAGAAGACACCTCCTACACCACTGTCATCACCAACTTCTTCTCCTCTGCCCACCTCCCTTGCTTTTCTCCACCACAATACCACCACGATACCATAGAAGCAGCCCTTTGGGAGGAGGAAGGAGGGAAGGAAGATGAAGGGAGGTAGAAAGTCATTATGTGTGAAGGTGGTGTGAGCTGCTGATGGAAACAGGTGTTGGGGAAGGGTAGGGACAGGAATGCCCAGAGTGTATCCAGGAGGAGGGGCATAAGGGCCTGGAGGGAGAGGCACAGAAGGGAAGGGTTGAAGTGTGCGCAATGGGGTATGTGGTGGGAACTGCACTTGGAAAGCCATGTGAAGGAGGAGAAATATAGCTGTTGGGGTGAGGGAAGGGACTGAGTGTTTGTGTTTGGCTGGGGGTGGCAGCGTGCAAGAGCAGGGGTGTAGTCAGAGGCTAAAATAAAACAGAAGTCTTGAGCAACCTTAAAGACTTAATTTATTAATTATTTATTTAGTTATTACGTTTATATCCTGCCCTATCCCACGATGGGCTCAGGGCGGCTCACAACAGAGATAAAACTATAAAAATATGATTAAAAACCCATTAAGGGCGGCAGCAAAAAATAACATCAGCCCAGAGCAGCCCAATACACTTCCTGTTAGGCGTTAGCAGCATAGTAGGCATCTGTAGGCCCACTACGGGCAGGGGAGGCCAAGAGGGTAAAAAATATCCACCACCTCAACCAAAGGCCTGGCAGAACAGCTCCGCTTTACAGGCCCTGTGAAACTGTAGCAAGTCCCACAGGGCCCTGGTCTCAATTGGGAGTGTGTTCCACCAGGCAGGGGCTAGGGCAGAGAAGGCCCTGGCCCTGGTTGAGGTTAAGTGGACGTACTTCGGGCCAGGGGCTAGCAGTGGATGCTGTTCAGTGGAGCGCAAGGGGAGAGACGGGGAGAGGCGGTCCTGAAGGTTTTGAGATTTTGTTACATCATTTTTATTTTCTAGGCATCTGTGCCTTGCTTTTCTCCCCAAATGAGGACTCAAAGCAATTTACAAGTTATTGTTCTCCCCATCTATGTTTTAGTTCTCGCAGCATCTGTGCAGGATATGTCAGGCTGAGAGAGCAACTTCCATGGCAGAGTGGGGCTTATGAACCCGTTAGTCCGGTCTCTAAGTGGGACTGATATTCAAGGAAAAGACTGGTCAGTCGGAGCAGACTTGAGATTTGGAGGAGAGTGAATCATAGAATCACAGAGTTGAAAGGGGCCATCCAGGCCTGTAGCTACCATGGGGCCCACAGGGCCTGCCCCCCCCCATAGTTTTTACGGGCCCCTCCCCCTTGGTGGGGTGGGCTGACTTGTCACCAGGTGACTACTCATGAGGGGAAGCAAGAAGCCCCCTGCCAAGCTCCCCATTCCTGCTGTCTTTGCCAAGGCAGGAGAAGTCCAGTGTGGAGGGAGGTCCAGGCACCTATGGGAGCAACAGCGGGGGGCCGGGCAGAGGTGCCAGAGTCAGATGGAGCCCAGTCCTGCCCCTTTAGAGGGGGGTGGAAAAGAACGGGGCTGAGGCAGCCAATGAGGAAAGGTCCCAGGTGCTGACCTGGCTGTTGCTGGGTAGAAGAGCCCTGGAACGCCACTGGAGCAGCAGAGAGACAGAGAGGACAAAATAAGTCCAACTTCAGCAGCTTCTTGTTTCTTCTGCTGCTCCTTAGATCCCCCCTCCAGTTCACAATGGATACATTCCCCCCGTCCATTTGGATGGGACCCCCTTGTGCCAAAGAAGGCTCCCTGGAAACACCCTCAGCAGGACGACGAGGGGAGAAACAGAAAGAGGAGTGGAGCCTGAGTCCCCGCCAGTGTTCCCTCTAAGCTGGGTTAGTGTGAGCTAGCTCACAGTTGTTTAGCCTCCGGCTCATGCATTCTTGTCTTAGCTCAGGAAGGATGGCTCCAGAGCAAACTAATTTATGCAGCAGCCAGATTGCTCTCTCACAACTTTAATGTAAGTAGCTCACAAAGTAGAACTTGGTGTATGAGCATGGCATGGCACAGATATATAATGGCAGCACCCCCCCCCCCGAGAAAAACATTGACCCCCTGAGCAAAAAGTTGTTAGCTATGGGGCTGAGGCCATCTAGTCCAATCCCCTGCTCAGTGCAGGTTCAGCCTAGAGTATCCCTGACAAGTGTTTGTGAAGTGGATTGGTGTGGATGAATCACACAGAGGTGGTGGGAGAAAAGGGCTGATTAAGGAGTTCTAGTCATTGACAGGTGGCTGGTGAATCTGTGGAGGGTTTGTGATTTTTGTGGTGGATTTAGCAAGTGTTGAGGGGAGTGGCTCCAGTTCCTTGTAAAGTTTATATCCTATTACTGTTATGTGGATATGTAACTGGTTGACAGACCACACACAAAGTGTGCTTATGAATGGTTCCTCATCTTCTTGGAGAAGACAAGTGGAGTGCCTCAAGGATCTGTTTTGTCTAACATCTTTATCAATGATTTGGATGAAGGGATAGAGGGAATGCTTATTAAATTTGCAGATGATACTAAATGGGGAGGGGTAGCGAATACAGTAGAAGGAAGAGTCAGGATACAGGATGATCTTGACAGGCTGGAAAACTGGGCTAAAACAAATAAAATGAATTTCAATGGGAATAAATGTAAAGTTCTGCCTTTAGGTAGAAAAAATCAAATACATAATTATAGATTAGAGGCACAGCCCATATAGGAAAGTGAGGCAACTGCCAGTGTTCCCTCTAAGCTGAGTTGGTGTGAGCTAACTCACAGTTTTTTAGCCTCCGGCTCACACATTTTTGTCTTAGCTCAGGAAGGATGGCTCCAGAGCAAACTAATTTATGCAGTAGCCAAAATGCTCGCTCACAACTTTAATACCAGTAACTCACAAAGTAGAATTTTTGCTCACAAGACTCCACAGCTTAGAGGGAACATTGGCAACTGCCTATGGGTGCTGCAGCCCATGAGGTGCCGGTGGCCTGCCGCTGAACACCCCCTGCCCCTCCCTCGCCAGGCGAGTGCCTTCCTCACTGGGGGCAGAAAGAGGGGCAGGGGCTCGACACGAGGTTCCAGAGAGGTGCTGGTGCTCAGACATGGATCCTGCCCTGCAGAGGACCGGGGGGGGGGGAGATGGCAATGGCCCACCGCAGGAAGAAGTAGACCCCCCACATCCAGGTCAGGGTGGCAACAGGAGGCTTGGTGGAGGAGGGAAGCCATGGTGGAGGAGGGAAGGAGTTGCCTCCTTTTGCTGCCCTCTCAGGGAGAGTGAAGGGGTGACTCTACACGTGTGGTGTAATTAGCAAACCGAGCACTCCCTTCCTTCCCCTCCCATTCACTCGCCTCTCTCTCCCTTTCACATCCAAGCATTCTTCTGTTATTGGGGGCGGGAGAGAAGAAAAACAGCCTTTTCTCTTCCCCTTCTCCAAAACTTAACAGAGTTTAAATAGTAGGGTATTTAAAATGAGATCTGCCACACTGATCACTTGTTTGAAGTAGTCAATCAGGAGATTACTTTTTTGCTTTTCAAAATATGGTTACCCTAGAGGAGAGTATTTGGTGTGGGAGTGCATCAGGTACAGCATGGCCATGTGTGAGGCATATCTGCAGCCTAAGGAGTTGCCCACTAAGGCAGGTGGTGTCTTCAGGGAACTAACAGAGTGAGATTGTTTTGGTGCCATCCTAAGCAAGACTACTCAGAATCCTACTCATTAGGTCTATTCAGTGGGGCTTACTTGTAAGTTGTCTTGAACTGCAAGGAAAGGTGGGGTCTAAATGTTGTAATAAATAAATAATAAACTGTTCTTAGAAGTGTACCATTTGATGTTGGGGGAGCATAGAGGTATATATATTTTTAATAAACATTTTTATTGAAATTTAATATAAACATTTTGTACAAATTGAACCAAGACATTTTCTCCAAGATTCACTACTTACATAACATAAGCCTTGGTTAGTCTAATCCATAAACATTTTGAGCCTATTTCTGCATTTTAATACCCATCCATAGGTAAACTCTATTCCACATCCTTCAAAATTTGTCTTCCAGTTTGCTTTGCCAAATCATACTCAGCCTGTCCATTTCTACAGTCTCAAGTAGTTTATATTTTAGATCTTCTCTTGAAGGGAGTCTTTCTGTTTTCCAATTCCTAGCCATCAGTATTCTAACTATCGTAATGATATAGGTCATTACTTATCTATCCAATTTTATGTATTCTGGGAATATATTTAATAGAAACAGTTCTGGTAACAATGGTAAATCTATATTAAATATTTCTAGAATTATTCTCTGTACACTTTCCCAAAATTTTTGAACTTTTCCACACCGCCACCACATGTGGATGAAAGTTCCAATATTGGTCTTACATTTCCAACAGTTGCTGTATATATTGGGATAACAAAGAGGTATATTTTTGTAGGAGGGTAGATTTGGGGTGCTCTATTGCCTGAAGGTGCAATAGGTGGGTAGCCATGTTGGTCTGAAAAAACAGGTGGGTAGCCATGTTGGTCTGAAAAAACAGAACAAAATTTGAGTCCAGTGGCACATGAAAGCTCATACCGTGAATAAACCTTTGTTGGTCCTAAAGGTGCCAATGGACTCTAAATTTGTTATATAAAGGAAATACTGTAGTAATGTTTATGTTTCAAGCATGTTTGTATTTTGAGTTAAAAATAATACTGTTAGTTGGGTTAGCTTGTGTCCTTTATGAAGTTTATATCTCTGGTACCTAGGATTATATTTTATGGCAGACGTAGCCCAGCCCAACAAAGTGACATCTTCGTAACAAATTAGTTTGACACCTTTGCATAATGTGTAAAGCTTTGTCTGACCAGGGTTGGCCCAGCTGGCCAACTGACCTGGATGGTGGAATTAGGGCAGGGTGCTGAGATGGTGTTAGTGGCCAAATGCCTACCAAGAATGCTTGTAATTATAGTCAAGACCACAAGAGTTTATTGACCCCTGCAGAGAGGCAGTGTGTCTCCCTCTCCTGTGCAAGTTGGCTGTGTGACATCAATGGTGAGCAAATTTCAGACTGTATCTCATTTTGCACATCTGCCGCGATGCACCCTGTAATAAATCCGGCACACAAAGCTGGTATCTCTAACCGAGGACGAGGACGTTGCTTGCTTTCCAAGATGGTGTGAAGATGAATGAACATTTGAGGAGCCCTTTGAAAATAGGAAGTGCTAAGTGTTATTAAGAGAAATCAAACCTGACAAAAAGAGCAGCCCACGCATACTTTTTGTGAAAGCTGACAAAGCAATCGCTGTCACGGTCAGCAGATAATATGACAAACAATTCCCCCACATTAAAAGTCTTGAGAACAGTTCATTTTCTAGCTGTGAAGTTTTATTAAGCTTACTTTTCTCCTCCTTGCCTCCTTGCCTGCCCCTCCCCTCTATTTCCACTTTTGATCTGTTGTTTCTGCTAAACCTTTCTGGTGTGTGTGTGTTTTCTAGTGCAGGCTGAAAGCATTTGGTGATTAATTTGTGCTTTTAACTAACCAGCTCTTCTACTCTTGATTTCCTGTTTTTGTGAACTTTTTTATTTTGCACCTCTCCTTTTCTAAAATAAGAATTGCTAGGGGTAAAGCATGCCTCGAATAAGGGTTGCCAGCTTCTGAAACAAGCAGAGCCAGGAGGGTTTCCTGCATGTGTATGGGGGGGGGGATGAGTCTGGGGGGAAAGGCCAACAGTTTCTGACAGATCCAGGGGCAGAGGCAAGAGCCTTAAGATGTGCAGATATTAACATGTTCTTACAAATCCTCCCACAACAAGAACTACCTTGAACACAGGAAGCTGTCTTATACCCTTTGGTTTTTCAGTATTACTGTTGGCGACTTGGTGTCTTTCACAGCACCTGCCACACCTTTAGCTGAAGATGCTGGGAATTGAACCTGGGCCTCTGTGCATGCAAAGCAGTTGCTCTATTCCTGAACCATAGGCTCTCCCCTTGATCGATGCTATAAGGCACCCAAGTATCACAACACAACCCCTATTGTGTTTTCTGACTGTGGCATTGGGATATATAATCACACAATGAAGTATGTCTATTATGTCTACTGATGACCACAAGGCAGCAGCGACATAAGGCTCGAGCTTGGCTCCGGAAACAATAGGAGTCAAGAATCCTAGACCCACACTAGCCCTCCAGTAGGATCTCTGGTGGGATATTCAAACCTGCCAATAGGACTGGGGGTGCAGTCTAGGGACTGTATATAGCTGGCCCTTGTGGCCAGTAACCCATGCTTGAGTTGTGTACTAATAAACTAGCTGTTTGTTACGTCATCATCGCCTCTTCAATGCTTAGAACCCAGTACACAATAATGTCACAGGAACTGTATTATTTCCTTTTATTTTAAATAAGGGGAACATTAGAGCTTGGATTATTATTCAATACTAATTTTAAAAAAATCAGACCTAGTGTTGTATTCTTATTATTTTACAGCCACAGCTTGCAGAGACTTTGGGATGCAAAAGGCCCTTTTCTGATAGGCTAACAAATAAAGACTCTCATTGGTCCTTAAGCCACTCTAGGTAACCAATTGCTGAGCCTCGCTTAGGTCCAATAGGATTGTTTGTACATAGTTACATTGTTTGAAGTTATGAATTGGAAACAGTATAAATTAAGGTGCCGCTCTCATAGAGCTGTCTTTTGAGCTGAAGCAATGTGTTTGAATAAAAGCCTGTTTGTTTGATTCATCGCCTCCCACTCAATACTTAAAACTGGCGACAAGGATGGGATCCCAGTCCTAACTGAACAGCTGAAATCACTCTGCCTGCCCAGCTGAAATCACTAAGGGCGCCCAGAGCTAAATCACTACGGGCATGGCATCCAAGGGCCATATCGAACCGTTCGACCCAAAAGTTGGGAACTAGGATTCATACCTCGAGCGACTTGAATGCTACCGCATAGCAAACAGTATTGACGGGGACGATGTCTGCCGCGCCACTTTTCTGAGTATCTGCAGCCAGGCTGTATTCGACATTGCTCGGGATCTAGTTGCCCCCGCTAAGTTACTTGAGACCCCTCTCGGCATCATCAAGGCCCGGCTAACCGAGTACTTCACCCCGAAGACGTCGGCTGCCACACACCGATGCGCGTTCCATCAGAGGAACCAGAAGGAGGGCGAGTCCGTAACAGAGTACCTCACCGCATTGAGGTGGGCTGCTAGAGACTGTCACTTCACTAATTTGAAGTCCGTCCTCCTAGATCGACTACTCTGCGGACTCCGAGACGAAAGCATCAAGCGAGCCCTACTCTTGCTAAAGACTCTCACTTTTGAAGAGGCCCTTGAAGAGGCCCTGAGAGTAGAGGCCGCCAACCTATCCCTCCGCGAACTGCGATTGGGTCCCCAGAGCCACGCACCAGGCCGCTCTGACACTGTTCACCAGAGCGGTACCGCTGAGTCCGATGATGCCCGGGACGACCAATCCGATGATGGAGTATTCTACACAACAGCCAACCAGAAGCTGTGTCACCATCAAAATAGCCCGCGCCGCTCTCAAAAAAGCCCGCGAAAAAACGGTTGTGCTGGTTGCGGAGGCGCGCATGCGCGCAGAGACTGTCAATTCCGAAATGCCATCTGTCATGCATGTGGGAAAGCGGGCCACCTAGCCAAAGTGTGTCGCTCATCTCAGGGACGTGAGGCTACAGACAAGTTCCAGTGGACCCGAAGGTCTGTGACTACCCCCAGCCGCTCGTATCGTTCACGTCATTGTGGTCGTCAGGGCAAAGACAGAGTTCCAGCCATGAAGCAAGCATGTACGAAGACTACACCAACCGCCTATATATACACCAGGGACTACATCCGCATCCAAAGATCAAGGCCACCGTCTTCATTGAAGGTCGAGCGTGCCAGATGGAGGTAGACTCTGGCTCAACATTGTCCATCATCTCATGGAGCACGTTCCAACAAGTCTGCCTGCGTTTCGCTGCACACCGCCTACAAAGATGCACCTTACAGCTATTTGACTTCCAGAGGAACCGAGTTCCGGTCGTGGGCATCGCAACTGTACAAGTCAAATATAAGAAATTCTCTGGCCGTCTGAACCTGCTCATGGTAGAAGGTCGCCGCACAAGCTTGATATGGCTGGACTGGTTCGTTGCCCTGGGCATAGACGTTGTTGGTGTGAACCAGGTCGAACTGCAGCCTTTAGTGGACTTTGAGACTGAGTTTCCGGAGGTTTTCAAGAAGGAGTTGGGCTGTTACAAGGGTCCACCTGTGTCATTTCACCTGGATCCTGCTGTGCCACCGATCCACCACAAGCCCAGACGTTGCCATGTCGCATTTAAGCCCAAGATTGATGAACAGATCGATAAGTTGCTTGAACAGATTGATGAACAGATCGATAAGGGATCCTTGAGCCAGTTCCCAATGCCAAGTGGGAGACACCTATCATCACTCCCCTCAAGCCCGATGGCTCTGTCCGTTTGTGTGCTGACTATAAGTGCACCATCAACCGGGCCCTACAGCCGCATGCATACCCAGTTCCCGTGGTGAGCCATCTCCTGGCCTCAGTCTCTGCGGGCCAGGTATTCGCCAAAATCGACCTCGCCCAGGCTTATCAGCAGTTGCCAGTAGATGCCGCCACCGCTGAAGCTCAAACCATCGTGACGCATCAAGGTGCCTTCAAAGTTAACTGGTTGCAGTTCGGCGTGAACGTCGCCCCTGGCATTTTTCAAGAGCTCATGGAGCGCCTTCTCCGAGGTTTGCCTGGCGTCATACCATATTTTGATGACGTCTTAATCACCGGAGTCTCTGATCTAGAACTAGCTGCTCGAGTGCGAGAGGTCCTTCGACGGCTACCGGATGTCGGCTTTCGACTGAAGAAGGAGAAATGCGAGTTCTTCATCCCTTCCGTGCAGTTCCTGGGTTACCACCTAGATGCAGATGGCATCCACCGTGCTCCAGACAAGGTTACAGCAATCCGCAACGCCAAGGTCCAAGAAAGAGCTGCAGTCCTTCTTAGGACTACTGAACTTCTATCATGAGTTCTTGCCCAACAAAGCAGCTCTTGCGGAACCACTCCATCAGCTTCTGGACAAGACAGCTCCATGGTCAGCGGGAAAATGCCTCTTTCCAAGCCGTCAAAGGCCTCCTTGCCTCCGATGCCATCCTAGTACACTACGATGAGAAGAAGCCCCTCATCCTCACTTGTGACGCATCGCCCTACGGAATCGGGGCCGTGCTCAGTCACAGTCTACCATCTGGCCGGGAGGCCCCCATCGCCTTCTATTCTAGAACGTTATTATCTGCTGAGAGGAACTATGCCCAAATCGATCGGGAAGCCCTAGCGATCATTGCGGCAGTGAAAAAGTTTCATGATTTTATCTACAGCCGGGACTTTGAGATCATTACCGAGCACAAGCCGCTGCTGGGCATCTTCAGGGCCGATCGTCAAACCCCTCAGATACTGTCTCCCCGGATAATGTGCTGGGCAGTCCTTCTGTCGGCATACTCCTTCCGTCTCCTCCACAGGCTGGGCAAGAACATCGGGCACGCTGACGCCCTGAGCCGGCTACTGCTTCCTTCATTGGAACCACCCGCAGCCCCACTCCATGAAATTTTGTTGATCGAGGAACTGCCGCAGCCTCCACTCTCTGCTGCCGACATCACATTCCACACTGGCCAGGATCGTACACTTGGGAGAGTCTACAACTATGTGTGGAGGGGATGGCTGTCAGGGACACTCAATGCCGATTTCCAGCCATTCGTATCGAGGTCATCAGAGCTATCGGTCAACAAGGGGTGCTTGCTGTGGGGAAATAGGGTCATCGTCCCTCCCCCACTTCGCCAGAGAGTACTGGATGCCTTACATGAAGGGCACCCAGGCATCGTCAAAATGAAGGCCATGGCGAGAAGCTATGTTTGGTGGCCTTGCATGGACCAACAGATCGAGTGGTGGGTCTGAACGTGTCAACCGTGCCAGGAGTCACGACCAGCACCTCCAGAAACTCTGGTTCACCCATGGGAAAAGCCAAGGGGACCATGGTCCCGCATCCATGTGGACTTTGCTGGGCCTTTCCAGGGCTGAACGCTGCTGATCGTCATGGACGCATACTCTAAGTGGCTGGAGGTCATCCCTGTCACCTCCATGACATCGGCCATCGTCACCCGCTGCCTTTTCACAACTTTTGGCCTGCCGGACCTCCTTGTGTCCGACAACGGAACCCAGTTTACATCGACAAAGTTCCAGTCGTTCCTGGATGAGAGGGGTATCCGGCACATCACCTCAGCCCCTTTTCACCCGGCAACAAATGGACAGGCCGAGCAAATGGTTTGGACAGCCAAAGACTCACTCCGCTGGCTGGGTGACGGGAACTTTCAAGCCAGGCTCGCCGAGTTCCTGCTAGTGCAGCACTCATCACCACACACCACCACCGGGAAATGGCCAGCGGAGCTGCTAATGGGGCGCCAGCTATCCACCCGCCTGAGTCGTCTACACCCAGACCTGGCACCAGACGTCCACCGTGACCCTATTGCCACGGGGTCCACTCGCTCATTTGCGCCTGGCGACACCGTCTATGCCAGGAACTTTGGAGCAGGTCTGCACTGGGTCCCGGCCATGGTGTTGCGCGCCACGGGCCCCATCTCTTACAAGGTCAGGGATGAGTCGGGGCAGGTCCGTCGGAGGCACCTGGACCAACTCAGACATCGGTGGCCAGCGCCCGAGGAGCACTTGCAACACCCTCAAGTTCCTGAGCTGGAACGTCAATTGCAGCGTTCCCCAATTCCTGCCTCAGAGCAAAGTTTGCCACGCTCCCCAGTTCCAGCAGCCGAACAACGCCCCCTAATTCCCGAGGCCAGACCGGCAGATCGACCAGCACAGCAAGACTCTGGCGCCCGGGACAGTCATTTGACAGGGGGGAGCCCTCTGCCAACTCCAGCCCAGGACAGTTTGTCACAGGGACAGTCTACCGAGCCACTGCCAGCCCAGCCCGCGGTAAGTCCCCTGCCAGAAATGGGTCTTGCCCCTGGGTTTCCTGAGCCTCCAGACATTATGGACCACTCCCCCGGGAGTCTGGCGTCACAGCTCAGGTCTCCCAGCACGGGTCCACCTTTGCCGCGCCGCTCCTGATGGACCAGATGACTGCCCCCACACTTACAAGACTATGTTGTTTGAATTTAGGGGGGAGGAGTATTGTATTCTTATTATTTTACAGCCACAGCTTGCAGAGACTTTGGGATGCAAAAGGCCCTTTTCTGATTGGTTAACAAATAAAGACTCTCATTGGTCCTTAAGCCACTCTAGGTAACCAATTGCTGAGCCTCACTTAGGTTCAATAGGATTGTTTGTACATCGTTACATTGTTTGAAGTTATGAGTTGGAAACAGTATAAATTAAGGTGCCGCTCTCATAGAGCTGTCTTTGAGCTGAAGCAATGTGTTTGAATAAAAGCCTGTTTGTTTGATTCATCGCCTCCCGCTCAATACTTAAAACCTAGGAATTAAAACTTGGGCTTTCTCTTTTCTTGTCTGGCAAGTATCCAGAAAACAAAGCCAAAAACTCCAACCAGCCTACAGGATTCTGGTCAGTTGGTGACTCTGTTAGATGCTTCGACCTGGAAGTCCAGTTTTGATCAGTCAGCTGGTTGTGATGACGTTCCCTAGTGAGGAACATGCTCTGCACATTCTCAAGGGCATATCCCAATAATTCCATGTTCTAGAACTAAGCCCTGGCAGCACAAAAGATGTGAAGGGCCAAGCTCCAGTCAGTCCTGGCTCAAACAAAACTTCCTTCCTGCCACAGGCAGTGAGTATGCTGCTGGGTGTGCAGCCTGCTTGGGGCTGTATGGCAGTGTGGGAAGTAGGTCAGGGCCCAGCTAATAGGAGGGGTCCAGCTGCAAATCCTTGCACCATGAGTCATAACAAGCTAAGTACATCAGCTTTGTATTACAAGAGACCAAGCAAAAACCCTGGGTGGGGCCAGGCTAGATTAGATCTTGGGGGACTCTGGAAGGGGGCCCTACTTTCTATCCTCCTCCCCTCCCCCTCCCCTGCTGTTCCCAATAAGTGGGTCTGCAACATTCCCAATGGGGTTGGACTAGGGTTTCCCAGCTCTGGGTTGGGAAATTCCAGGAGATTTGGGAGCAGAGCCTGGGAAGTGGGGCGTTTGGGAAGCAGAGAGAGCTCAGCAGGGACGTGATGCCATACCACCCTCCCAACCTGATATTTGGGGGCAAGGGAATGATCTCTGTACTCTGAAAATCACTTGTGATTCTAGCAGAACTCAGGGCCTCAGCTGGAGGATGGCAACCCTAGGCCAGACCCCCTCCAGCCAGCTGCAAAGTGGGACTCCCAGGTCCTGGACTGACCAGCACATCACAACCAAGGATTTGGTTCTTGAGCTGGCGGCATTAGTCGGCGTTGCTCTATGCTATTCCTTCCAAGCAGCTTGCCATCCTTAAGTCACAGGAACTAAAAAAAGGGTTTTATCTTAAACCAGAAATTGATGTGAAGCTCCTGTGTAATATATTTATTTACTTAGACATTTCTGTGGTGTTTTATCTCCCCAAAAAGCCTTAAAGAAAATATTAATATACAATAGCAGCTAATTTAGACAATGGGAACACAAACCTGTCCTGGGCTGGTCCTGGTTTGTAGACCGTGCAGTCTTAGATAGTTAAAGCTCACTGAAGTGAATGCAGGGTGTAACTCTGTGGAAGGCTGCACTGTGAGCTGCCACAGACCCAATTTGTACCTTTGTCCACACCCAGTGCTTGTAACCAGAGGACAAATAAACTCAGCTGAGATGGTATTCAGATACTCTACTAGCCGGATCTTCCCAACTTCTATTTCAAAAGGCAGGGCTATTTTTGGGCAAGAACACACAGGAACGGAGTTCCGGCTGGTTCCTGAGTTGGCCACACCCAGCAGGAACTCATTAGCATAATAGGCCACACCCAACAGCAGAAACTCATTAGGATTGGCTACATTAGGGGTATGTGGCCTAACATGCAAATTAATTCCTGCTACAAAGAAAGCCCTGGGTTTTGACAACAAACAAGGTAAACAGAATAAGAAGCAAAAGGTGGATGTGGCTGGATGACCACTCTTCTGGTAACATAGGGGTGTGGCCTAGTATGCTAATAAGCTATGCTGTCAGTGGTGTGGCCTAATATGCTAATGAGTTTCTGCTGTTGAGTGTGGCCTACTATGCTAATGAGTTCCTGCTGGGCTTTTTCTACAAAAAAAGCCCTGTCAAAAGGAAACTGTCAAGTCACAAATTAAAAGTCCATTTAACCCACCCCATCCCCAGCGGAGCTGAAGAATGCTCTAAGGTGGCTGGAGCACTTCCTGGCCTTTCTCTGGCTAAACTTTTGCTACCTCCTTGCTGAGCACTGGTTATCTTAGGAATAAGTAAGTGCTAATTTTGTTTTTTGCATTTTGTAGTTTTAATGCTGTTTTATTCAGTCAGCTGTTTTTAGCTTGTTGGAAAATCAGGCTTTAAAGTGTTTTAAATAATGCATTTCACTATCCTCCATGCCTGTGATAAGAGAAGACCTTTTGCACGTGCACACACACCCTGAGCTTCTGGGGTGGCAATGGAAAGAGACATTTATAAGGAAGACCAGGATTCCAGTTTTTCCATTACTGAAGCACTGAAGCAGCAGGCTGCAGCATCCACACTTGCACCTCTTGCTATGCACTTGGAACACTTCTGTTAGCCCACCAAGGATCGCACGGCCACCATACCTTCAGTTCATTACAAATGTATAAAGAGCCACTGTGGCTGTAATGCTAAACTAGGATCTGGGCGATTCAGCCTCAAATCTCTATTCTAGGGCTAATCTACACATTATAAATGTGAAGGTATCTGGTGTGGGTTTCCTGGACCTGACTTGTTTCCCCTCCAGTCGCCCATAGAGATGCCAGGCCATAGCCAGCAACCTGGAAGTGAGGTGCTCTTACATTGCTTTCAGTAACAACTGGAAGCCATGTGAGCACACTGGTGCACATTCCTTTCCCCTGCCAATTTCTTCTGGCCTGCACCCAAAGGGTATCAGGCTCCCTAGTCCATGGGGGCCTGATGTGGCTTGGGATGATGGTGCAGGGGCAGGACGAGCTCCTGCTCTCCCCCATTTCAGCTCAAGGAAATGACACGAGGTCGGGGGGACTTGACCCACCAACATTCATAATATGTCATTCGGCCCAGATCTGCCATGCAGCTTGCTGAGAGGCCTTGGGTCAAGTCATTCTCTCTCAGGCTAACTTACTGAGCAAGGTTGGTGTAATGATAAAATGGATGAGGTGAGAACCATGAGCCTTACAGGGTGACTGTGGGCCAGTCATTCTCTCTCAGCCTAGCCTACTCAACAGGGCTGTTGTTTTTATTTACTATCACATTTATACCCTGCTCCCTCTACCCTGAACAGGCCTCAAGGTGGCTAGCAGCATATAAAACACACCCGATAAAAATGATACAAAAGATACAATAAATAATTTTTTAAAATATAAAATGATTAAAAATCTATCTCCATTAAAATCTATCTGCTATCAAGCAGGCAGAGTAGGATGTGTGGGTGGTGAAGACACAGCTGAAGCATACCAGATGTTTCGTGGATCACAATCACCCAAAGGCTGCCTGGAAAAGAGCAGCTTTGCATGCCCTGTGGAACCTCTTCAGGCAGCCAGTTCCACAGGATGGGGGCCACTAGTGAGAAGGCCCTTGCCCTTGTTAGCACAAGGTGGACAGTTCGTGGACCAGGGACCTTCTATGCATGCTGAGATGAAGATCAGAGAAGACAGGGAGGATCATGCTGGGAGAGGCGGTCTTGAAGGTACGAGGGTCGCTTTAAAGGTAAGTACCAACACTTTGAATAGGCACTGGAAACTCATTGGGGGCCAGAGCAGCTGCCATTGGATAGGTGTTATATGCACTGACCAGGACATTCCTGTTCAGCAATCTGGCAGCTGTATTCTGGACCACCTACAGTTTCTGAAGCCTCTTCAAAGGTAGCCCTGAACAGAGTGAATTACAGTGGTCCAGCCATGAGGTGACAACGGCATAAATTACTGTGGCAGGGTCCTCCCAAGACAGATGTGGAGCCAGTTGGTGGGCCTGGCATAGACAGTGAAATGCAGTTGTGAAGGTAAAATGAGAAAGGGAGCTATGAGCTGCTTGTTGAAAAGATGAGATTTTAAAAAAATAAAGCAAACATGCCTGCTGCATGCAGGGCTGTCAGCTTTACCCTGGTCTTGCCACTCTGCTTTCAACTGTGGTTTAAAGCTGATTGAAACATGGTGCTCAGGGATTAGACTTCTGCCTAGGGCGCCCCCTGGTGGTGAGCACCAAAATGGCCAGCCATCTGCCCACCCCGCCCCTTTGAAAAAAGTTGAAAGCATCCGTGAGTCTCTCTGGAGCCCCTCCTGCCCCCACCGGCCTGCAGCAGCCCACTCAGAGGCGCACCGAAGGCCTCTGCCAGGGATCCCCGGGAGCTACGGTGCCCACCCCGGCGGCCTGAGTGGGAGGAGGCTGCACCGCACTGTGGCCAGGCAGGAGGGGAGAGGAGGGAGTGGGACTTCTGATGAGGGAAAGGCCCAGGCAAAGAACCAGATTCCGCCCGGTCGCTTTCGTCGCCGTTGCTTTGCAATCCATCCCCCCCTCCCCACCTGTGTTTCGCTCCCTTGGGGGCCACGAGGGGGAGGGGAGGGAGGGAAACACCTCTTTTTTGGGGGGGGAGACCCTGAAGCCAGCAGGAGGGAGGTGCCCTAGTGACACAAAGTGTCTGTGCAGAATGGGGCCCCAGGTGTTGTTGGCCGGGGAGGGGCGAGTGGCCAGGCAGACTCCCGGTTCCGTGGGCCTCCCAGGTGCCCCACCGGGACTCCGGCTCTCCTCTGCTGCTGCGGACAGGCGGAGAGGGCATGACACCCTGTCTGGATCCGAGTCTTCCTTCAATCTGGATGAAATCCAAGGGCCGGATGTGAGGCTTCTGTACTAACAGCAATAGATCAGACCTTTGGGTTTAAAGCAAAGCTCTTTATTTCTAATACTGGAACAGGTACTCGATGTTTGTTAGAGATACAGGAAAGGAAATAACATGGGTTAATATACCTTCAGGCATAGCTGCTTGAATATAATTGACCAATCAGAATAAACGCCAAAAAGCGGGGGGAAATGGCAACCGTTGGTTCTCACCGAAAGGTGGGGAAATTATAAAAATTCCCTTCATGCCCTGAGTGACCCAGATGTGAGAACTCTAGGCTAAACATTTGGTCAGCAACAATAAAACAGTCCCCAAGGTTGAAATAGCTTTGATAAAATACTTTGATAAAATACTTCAAGCCTGAGAGGAGGAGTAGACGGATGAGATAGCGTCAGTTGTTTACGTGACGACCAGGAATGTGGCAGGCCATCCTCCTGGGAAGAAAGTAACATTAAGCAGGACAGTTAATTCTACTTCAAGGCAAGCAATAAAACATTTGGTGATAGTGTGACACAAAGAAACAGAAAGTGACAGCATAGCAGCCATTAAATGCAAACAAGACAAGCAGGCTATTGTCAGATTCTGACACCCTGCTCTCCCAAAAATACACTTATCTCAGCTTATCAGGAAAATGTTTATGAAAAGCATTAACTAATTTAGGAGCATGAACATTTTCAGAAAGGACCCACTCATTAAGCTCAGGACCAAAATCTACCCATTTCACCAAATAATACAATCGGCCCCTGCGCATTTTGGAGTCCAGGATTTCAGAAATGTCGAAGTGTTGTTCCCCCTCCTTCATCAGAGGAGGAGGAGTCGGAGGTGCCGGGTGCCATGCATTCGGCCCAGGATTCTTCTTCAGCAAGCTGAAATGAAAAACAGGATGCACGGAACTCAATGACTTAGGCAGTTCCAATTCAAACAAGACATCAGAAATTTTCCTTAATACTTTATAAGGTCCAACATATTTCCATCCCAATTTCCTGCTGGGTTGGAGTCCATGAATGTTCTTGGTAGAGAGATAGACAGAATCCCCAGGCTGAAGATCCCATCCTTCAGCTCTTCCACAGTCAGCATATTTCTTATAGTCCGCTTTAGCTTTATCTAAAGTCTTAGCAATCAGTGGCCACGACTCCTGTAATTTGGTCCACCATTGCGTGAAGTCAGAACCGGCAGATGTGTCGGGGTCAGTTAAGGTAGGCAGTGGCTTTCCCTCAAACCATGAAAGGGGAAACACCAGTAGAGGAATGCACTGCATTATTATAGCTATACTCAGCAAATGGTAACAGATTGACCCAATTATCTTTTTTTTTTTAAGTTTTTATTGATTTTACCACTATAACTACAACTACATCGCTAATTTCTAAGCTAAGTTACCTTATACAGAAAATGCTGTGTAAAATATTCATTTTCAGCAAATTAATAAACTTGAAAAACAAAAATACTCTTGGTTTAACTGATTACTTATGATGCTGCTTCTACAAATTACAAAAAACTGATTGGCTGGTACACATAGCATTGAAGAATGCTTATTGCTTCCATTTACATTCTCATATAGTGTGCAAACATTTAACAACAATGTAAAACTTATTTCTTCTTCAGTCCTCTTCTTGTCTTTTTAGTCTCTTTACTGGATTTGGGAGCAGCAGCTCCCTTTTCCGAATCTGACACCTCTTCTTCGCTTTCTGAGCCATCAAAGCTGTACATACTTTCCTGCGATGCTAGTGAATCGTCTGAATCTCTCTCTGTTTTCTTTTTCTTGCTCTTTTCCAGAAATGTTTTTGCTTGTCGACAGAGTCAATCTTATAGTTCTTGCCTTTGTAGCTGAAAAACAGTCCCTCTGGAGTATTCCAACGGTATACAATTGACTCAGACTGAAGCCAGGTAGTCAAACTTCTATAGGCTTTTCTTCTTTTTCTTATTTCAAATGGAATGTCCTTTAAGACCTTGATCTCCTCCTCCTGAATCTTCAGCGTTGTTCTGTTTGTGGCTTTTAACATCACATCTCTTGTTGATCTTTTGGAGAATCTTATCATGATTTCATCTGGCAGGTTTTTCTTTTTGACAAATTCTGGATAGGTCCTGTAGACCAAATCCATATCGCTTAATATTTCTTCAGCTTTCAAACCTGCCACCGGTGCTAATGCCTCGCTCAGCAGTTTTCTAAGATCCTCCCCTTTTTTCTCAGGAACATTCTGAAGTCTCAGGAAATAGTTTGAGTGTTCCATCTGAAGTTTCAAAACATTGTCACATTGGAAAGCCTTCTCTTTCTCGATTTTTTGTAGTCTTGAGTCGTGCTTACTTGTAGTCGCTTTAACTTCCAAGAGATCCTGTTGCAGCTTTTTTGTTCATTTTCCAGACTCTTTCATTTCTTTTTGCATTAAGTCCATTTTAGCGTTGAGAGTAGTCATCTGATCCACCAGGGGTCGCAGCAATGCTGAGAGCATTGAGCTCATCTCTGTGGTATCACCCTTTGAACTCGGAACTCCGCTTCCTGGTTTAGGGGAGGGTCTTTGTCTCCCCGTCATTGTTGCTGTTTCGCTTTTGTTTACAGTTAGATAAGACGGACCGTAGAGAAAGCTATCTTTATCGCACTAATGTCGTTTAAAAGATTTTTTCTTTGTGCATGCAATCCAGCCCTCCAGCATTTCCAGAACGCTTTTGATACTGCAGTAGCACTGTGGGAAAGTCTCGGTACGCTTCGTTAGGGGGGGGAACGCGATCCACCCATTCCATCCCCACCGCTTTATTTACACCGCTTTGTTTGAGACTCACGGTTTTCACCATTGCGTATCAGGAAGGTTAGCTGTTTCTCCGCCAGGCATTTTCTGCTGCTTCTCAGTCACGCTTACGCAGCCCAAAGGCTTCCTCGGCAGGGGAACCTACGGGGGTGTTGAAGGGGGCCTCGATCCTGCGGTCGCCACCATCAGGAGAGGCTCCCCCTTGTGCCACCCCAGGCAGAGCCCCTTCGCTAGGGTCTCTGGGGGTTCGGCACCTGTCCAAAGCCCCTTCACCTCGCCAGGCGTGGATCGCCTCTCCCGCATAAGCGGAGGGAGGCGTCCGCCATTGAGCGTGTCTCTTCCGGAAGTCCAGATCGACCCAATTATCTTGATGATAGTTGGTGTAGCATCTTAAAAATTGTTCCAAAATTTGATTAACACGTTCAGACTGTCCATCAGTCTCGGGATGATACCCCGAGCTAAGGGCGGGCTCAATGTCCATCACCTGGAGAAGCTCCTGCCAGAAGTTGGCAACGAATTGGCTCCCCCTATCAGAGACTATGCGCCTTGGGAAAGCATGCAGTTTGATCACGTGGTTAAAGAACATCTTAGCTAGCCCCTTGGCTGTGGGCAGTTGCTTAAATGGGACAAAGTGCACTTGTTTGGAGAACATGTCCACCACGACCCAAATGACAGTTTTCCCTTTAGAGGGGGGGAGATTTGTGATAAAGTCCATGGAAACAATCTCCCAGGGTCTAGAGGGAGTGGGCAAGGGGTGCAACAGCCCTGGCGTTCCCCCCCCCCTCGTTTGCACATAATGCACACTTGGCATGCAGTTACAAAATCTGACACATCTTTGCACATATGTGGCCACCAAAACTGCCTCTGAACCAGATTCAGGGTCTTAAGAAATCCAAAGTGCCCCGACAGCTTGGACATGTGACACAATGACAACACTTCCCTGCGCAATGCCTGCGGCACGATTAGTTTGGACCCGTGATACCAGCAATCATCTGTGTGCTTTTTATTCTCACAGTCCTCACTCCATTCCTTAACCTCTTCCTCAGTATATTCAGCAGCACATTTCACAGTCCATGGAGAGGGGGTAGGAACCATTTTAGTCTGACTCCGGGTGGTCACCGCCCCCCCCCCCCCAGCTGCTGTGGTGAGAACATGGAATCAAACACTTCCTCCCTCTGGGACTCGTGCTGGGGCAAGCGGGACAGCACGTCTGCTAGGGAGTTAGCCTTCCCAGGGAGGTGTTTTAAAACAAAGTTGAACTTTGAGAAGAAATCTGCCTACCGGAGTTGTTTGGCATTTAGGGATCTTTGAGTATGCAGTGCTTCTAAATTTTTATGATCAGTCCAAATTTCAAACAGCTTTTGCGCCCCCTCCAGCCAATGTCTCCAAGTGGTTAACGCTAGCCAAATGGCAGCGGCTTCTTTGTCCCAAACCGACCAGTGTCTCTCAGTCTCATTAAATTTCTTAGATATATAGGCTAAGGGGTGCAAAACATTATCTGTGCCCATCTGCAATATCACCCCCCCCCATCGCCACATCCGAAGCATCTACGTGGATTACAAACTCCTTAGTCTCATCGGGGTGGGCTAGGATCGGCTCTGAGGTGAACAGCCGTTTTAACTCATCAAAAGCTTTTTGACACTCCATAGTCCAGCACAACTTCTCCCTAGGTTTTCCTGCCTGGGGTCCCCTCCCCTTTGTTTTCAACAGTTCGGTGAGGGGTAGGGTGATGGTAGCAAAATCCTTCAGGAAGGTGCAGTAAAAATTGCAGAACCCTAAGAGGCTCTGGAGCTGTTTACGGGTTCGGGGGGCTTCCCATTGCACTACCGCCTCCACCTTAGCGGGGTCCATTTCTAGCCCCTGCTGCGAAATTCGATAGCCCAGGAAATCAACTTCCGTGTGGTGGAACTCACATTTCGACAACTTGGCATAGAGGTGGTTTTTCAATAGGGTTGCTAGCACTTCTTGTACTAATCTCACATGGGATTGCTTATCAGTGTGAGAGTCCTGTTCAAAGTAGTCAAGGATCAGATCTCGGTTGGTTAACCACAGTTCTTTATTGCCTATTCCTACATTAGTACAGCGTCTCGGGGTATTGTCAGAGATGAGACAAATAATACAAGCGGGTCTATTATACCATTCCAAGGAGTTTGAATTACCCATAGGTAGCCAATCCCCAGGAGGGAAAATTGGCGGGCTAAAAGGTGTCTTGACCGTTTGGTTCACACAGGAAAAAAGTGAGGTGTTAAGCAGTAAATTTCCCTTCCCAAACCAGACCCCTCCGTTCACATAACAATTCATGGCTCCAAGGTTCTTTAGCATAGATAAGAGATGAGAGTCTTTCCTCCCCTTGAAGTTACTGCCTGGGCAGCTGGAATGCGGAGGCAGGGATGAGAGGCCTCGTTGTTCTCACCCTAGGGGTTGTCACCCTCCCGACCCAGCAAGGAGAAAATACAGGTCCAATACATAACAGAATACATAGTGTGCATGCAAGATTACATTGACAGAATTAACTGATTCTGACACCCTGCCCCCCCCATGATTCCCTTCACCTAGCTTTTTCAGGGAACATTTTATGGAACAGTTTAGTTAACTTGGGGGCATGAACATGTTCAGAACGAATCCATTCATTGTGTTCTGGGCCAAAATCTAACCATCTAACTAAGTAATACAAATGGCCCCTCTTTGTCTTGGAATCCAGGATTTCAGTTATCTCGTAGTGTGGACTCCCCTCCTTCATCAGTGGAGGAGGAACTGGAGGAACTGGATGCCATGCATTCGGCCCAGGATCTTTCTTCAGCAAGCTGAAATGAAACACAGGATGTATCGAACTTAGTGATTTAGGCAGGTCGAGTTCAAAGGAGACATCAGAGATTTTTCGTAGCACTTTAAAGGGTCCAACATATTTCCATCCTAATTTTCTGCTGGGCTGCAGCCCGTGGATATTTTTGGTAGAGAGATAAACAGAGTCCCCGGGTTGAAGGTCCCATCCCGGTGCTCGGCCACGATCAGCATATTTTTTATAGTCTTCCTTGGCATGGTCCAAGGCTTTACCAATCAACGGCCAGGAGTCCTGGAGACTGGACCACCAGTTTTTGAAGTCTGAAGGGGGAGCCTGGGGGTCTTCCTTGAGGGTGGGGAGCGGTTTACCTTCAAAACCTCCCACTGCCATGAAAGGTGAGACCCCAGTAGAAGAATGCACAGCATTGTTGTAGCTATATTCTGCAAAGGGTAATAAGTCCACCCAGTTATCTTGGTGGTAGTTGGTGTAGCACCTTAAGAACTGCTCCAGAATTTGATTAGTTCGCTCGGATTGGCCATCGGTTTCTGGATGGTAACCCGAGCTTAAGGCAGGTTCTATGTCCATTAGCTTCAAAAGCTCCCGCCAGAAGGTGGCAACGAATTGACTTCCGCGATCGGACACCACCCTTCTCGGAAAAGCATGTAATTTTATCACCTGGTTAAAGAAGGCTTTAGCCATCCCCTTGGCGGTGGGTAACTGTTTGAAGGGAGTGAAATGGGCTTGTTTGGAGAACGTGTCTACTACTACCCAGATCACTGTTTTTCCTTTTGAGGGGGGCAAATTGGTAATGAAGTCCATGGCTATGTCTTCCCAGGGCCTGGAAGCCGTGGGGAGGGGGTGTAACAATCCCGGGACTTTGCCTCCCCGTTTTTTACACATTAAGCAGGTTTGACATGCCGAGACGAAATCCGAGACGTCTCGACGCATGCGCGGCCACCAGAATTGCCGTTGGATCAGGTTAAGGGTTTTTAGGAAGCCAAAGTGCCCGGCAAGCTTTGAAGAGTGACAATTTAGCAGGATTTCTTTGCGTTTGGTTTTTGGCACCACTAATTTGTCCCCACGGAACCAACAATTGTCCTTTCTTTTTTCACACTCTCCCATTGCTTCCAATTCCTCTATTTCCTCAGGGGCATATTCCCCCCCCCATTGACAGTCCCCAGTGGTGAGCTCGGTTTTCTTTGCTTTGCTCCTGGTGACAACCACTCCTCCTAGCTGCTGGGGGGAGAACATGGAATCGAATACCTCGTCTTTCAGACTCTCGTGTTGGGGCAATCTGGACAACGCGTCTGCCAGGGAATTAGCCTTCCCAGGAAAATGCTTTAACACAAAGTTAAATTTTGAGAAGAAGTCCGCCCAGCGCAGTTGTTTGGCGTTGAGGGACCGCTGCGTGCGCAAAGCCTCTAGGTTCTTATGATCCGTCCATATTTCGAACGGAGTTTGCGCCCCTTCTAGCCAGTGGCGCCAGGTAGTGAGTGCCAACCTAATGGCCGCAGCTTCCTTGTCCCACACCGACCAATTCCTCTCAGTTTCATTGAACTTCTTCGATATGTACGCTAAGGGGTGCAGTTTCCCTTCAGAGTCCCTTTGTAGGATGGCCCCCCCCATCGCTACATCCGAGGCATCAACATGGATTATAAAGTCTTTAGTCTCATCCGGGTGCGCCAAAATGGGCTCTGAGGTAAAAAGAGTTTTTAAAGCCTCAAATGCCTTCTGACACTCCCCATTCCACGCCAGTTTCTCGCCCGGCTTTCCTGCCTCGGGACCCCTCCCCTTGGTTTTTAACAAGTCCGTTAAGGGAAGGGTGACTTTGGCAAAGTCCTTGATGAAAGTCCGATAGAAGTTACAAAATCCTAACAGGCTCTGCAGCTGCTTTCTCGTTCGCGGAGCCTCCCATTGCACCACCGCTTCCACTTTCCCCGGGTCCATTTCCAACCCCTTCTGAGAAATGCGGTAGCCCAGGAAGTCCACAGACTCGCGGTGAAACTCGCACTTAGACAGTTTCACAAACAGCTGGTTTTTTAGTAATGTTGACAGCACGTCTCGGACCAAAGTCACATGTTCGTTCTTATCAGTGGAATAGATCAAGATATCATCTATGTAACATAACACGCCCTTAAATAGGTGCTTGTGCAACACTTCGTTGATTAAACTCATAAAGACCCCGGGCGCGCCACTTAAGCCGAACGGCATCACGAGGTATTCAAACTGCCCCAGAGGGGTGTTAAAAGCAGTCTTGGGTTCATCCCCCTCCCTTATGCGCACCCTGAAGTAGGCATCTCGCAGATCCAACTTGGTGAAAATCTTCCCCTTGGCCGCCTCCGCCAAGAGGTCTTTTATTAACGGGAGGGGGTAAGCATTAGAGGTGGAGACTGCGTTTAGCCCCCGATAATCCGTGCACAACCGCAAGCCGCCATCCTTTTTCTTTCGGAACAGCACGGGCGCCGCAAAAGGGGACTTGGCGGGGCGGATGAACCCCCTGGCCAGATTTTTGTCCAAGAACTTCCGCAGCTCTTCTCTCTCCGCCGGGCTCATGGAATACAATTTGCCCTTTGGGAGTTTCTCGCCCGGGAGGAGCTCTATGGCACAGTCCGACAACCGGTGGGGGGGCAACTCGTCCGCCTCGGTCTCACTGAACACTTCCAGTAAGTCTCTATATTCCTTAGGCACCATGGCCGGGACGAGAGCGAGGGCGGCCGCGGGAGACGGCGGGCTGGGGGGCCCGGGACCCCATCCTGGGTCCCAGCGGTGGCTCTGGCAGCGTTCGTCTACCCACGAAATCTTCCCCTCGCTCCATTTTATATAGGGGTCGTGCGCCCCGAGCCAAGGGCTACCCAACACCATAGGGAATTGGGCATTAGGGGTTATGACGAAAGCTCTCTTCTCCCAGTGGTTCCCCGTTCCCAAAATTAAGTTCTCAGTCTCTGCTATGCACTCCTCCTTCATTTCGGACCCATCCATCTGGGTAAATTTCAGGGGCTCCGCTAACGGGGTGACTTTGGGTCCCAGCCCCTCCACTACTAGGGGGCTGATTAGGTCTCGCGCACACCCAGAGTCAATTAAAGCGCGGACCCTCATGTGGGTACCTGATCCTGGGGTCACCACAGTCACTACCATATATAACAAGGGGCCGGGGATGCTCACCGGAGATGGCGCTTCGTTGTGGGGGACCTGCAGTTCTGCGCCGCTCACTGCAGGCCGTTGGAGTTTCCCGACATCTGGGTTTCCATCAGCTCCAGCTCTCCCTGCTCACTCGTTGCCCTTTCCAGCTGCAAAGCCCGGGGTTTCATGGGGGTCTTCCCCCGAGTCGGGGTGCCTGCAGGTCCTGGAGTTGAGGTCTTCGGGCCCTTCCCCCCTCCTCTTGGACACGCCGAGGCGAAGTGGCCACTTTCCCCACACTTCATACACAACCCTTGCCGGAACCTCGAGTCGCGGACGTCTTGCACGTTGGATCGGGGCTTCGCTCGTGGGCCCGCTCTGATAGCGGCGGTTGCGGATGCTCCCATCTTGATTAGGGCGAAACGTTCTTCCATGTCGGTGGCCGCCCTCATCCAGCTAGTCAGCGTGCCCGGGCGGCCTCCCAGCAGCACAGTCTCGTAGATTTCCGGGTTTAGACCCTCCCAATACTTCTCCATGAAGAGTTCCTCCGGCCATCCGTGGATCTTGGCAGCAATGCGCCGGAATTTTTCAGTGTATTCTCTCACTGACGATCTTCCCTGGAACAGCTTCCTCAGCTGATTTCTGGCTTTTTCCTCACCCAGCGGGTCTTCGAACTGGTGCCGAAGAGCCCACATGAAGTTGTTCAAGGAACGCAGCTCAGGGCCAGGGTTGTCGTGCAGGCTCACATACCAATCGCTGGCGGTGTCTTTCAGTTTGGATCCGATGTAGCCTATGCGATCCTTCTCGGTAGGATACAGGTGGCCCCAACTGTCCAGGAATCTCCCGATCTCGAGCGTGAAGAAACGTAGCTTCTCGGGGTCCCCATCGAAAGTAGTCGTCAGCGGGTCGGAAGGGGGTGGGCGAGCGGCCGGCGCGGCCGGGACTGGGGCCGGTGCGGGGACGGGCCCCGGGACTGGAACCGGGACGACCGGCTGAGCCGGCTGCGCGGGTACAACGGGCGCCTGTGGCTGAGCCGGAACCCCTCCGGGTGCTGGCTGCTGTTGTGGGGCTCCGACTCCTTGACCGAGGAGGGCGCCTTGCATCGCCACCATAGCGTCTCGAAATTGGTGCTGGAGATCGAGGGCCAGCTCGCGGAGCTCGGAGGTGAGTTGTAGCCTCAGGTCTCCCATCATCTGATCCAGCGGGACCGTCTGCTCCTCTCGATACGGATCGGGCCCATACAAATCCAGTGTCTCCTCTTCGGGAGGCGGGCGACGCGGTCCTCCACGGCGGACTGGCTCGCGGTCGTCTCCTAGGTAGCTCGGTCTCCCGCGATCGAGCTGGTCGCCGGTGAGCGGAACTCTCACCCCTTTCCTGTCGTGCACCCACGAAGTCACGGATCGGCCTCCGAAGTGGCTCCAAGTGTACTGGGGGGTCACGCTCTGATGGGTAATCGGGCGGCGCGGGATGTAGTAAGCCCCCTGGCTCGTGGTCACCGGCACCTCGGGACCTCCTCCGCCACCTCCACCCCCGTTCCCCGGATCCGTCGGGGTAACCGGGGCCTCCTCTGGAGTGGTAGGTTTGAGGGGGACGAGATCGTCTTCTGACATGGTCAGGAACGATTGAATCCCAATCAAGGATCTCTGACAATCTGTGAGAGTCCTGTTCAAAGTAGTCAAGGATCAGATCTCGGTTGGTTAACCACAGTTCTTTATTGCCTATTCCTACATTAGTACAGCGTCTCGGGGTATTGTCAGAGATGAGACAAATAATACAAGCGGGTCTATTATACCATTCCAAGGAGTTTGAATTACCCATAGGTAGCCAATCCCCAGGAGGGAAAATTGGCGGGCTAAAAGGTGTCTTGACCGTTTGGTTCACACAGGAAAAAAGTGAGGTGTTAAGCAGTAAATTTCCCTTCCCAAACCAGACCCCTCCGTTCACATAACAATTCATGGCTCCAAGGTTCTTTAGCATAGATAAGAGATGAGAGTCTTTCCTCCCCTTGAAGTTACTGCCTGGGCAGCTGGAATGCGGAGGCAGGGATGAGAGGCCTCGTTGTTCTCACCCTAGGGGTTGTCACCCTCCCGACCCAGCAAGGAGAAAATACAGGTCCAATACATAACAGAATACATAGTGTGCATGCAAGATTACATTGACAGAATTAACTGATTCTGACAATCAGGGGAATAAATCAAGATATCATCTAGATAGCAGAGCACCCCCTTAAATAGATGCTTGTGTAACACTTCATTGATTAGACTCATAAAAACTCCCGGCGCACCACTCAAGCTGAATGGCATCACCAAGTACTCGAACTGACCCAGCGGGGTATTAAAGGCAGTCTTATACTCATCCCCCTCCCTGATGCGTACACGGAAATAGGCGTCGCATAAATCCAATTTGGTGAAAATCTTTCCCTTTGCTGCTTCCGCTAACAAGTCTTTGATCAATGGGAGGGGGTATGCATTCAAAGCGGAGACAGCATTCAATCCCTGATAGTCGGTGCACAGTCACAGGCCCCCATCCTTTTTTTCCGGAACAAAACGGGGCAGCGAAAGGGGATTTGGCCGGGCGAATGAAACCCCATTCTAAGTTCTTGTCTAAGAACTTCCTCAGTTCCTCTCGTTCCGCCAGGCTCATGGAATCTAACTTCCCCTTGGGTGACTTTTCACCCGGCAGCAGCTCGATGGCACAATCAGTGAGGCGGTGGGGGGGAAGTTCATCCACCTTCGTCTCACTAAACACTCCAATTAAGTCTCTATATTCCACTGGGATCTTTATTGGCACCAATGACATAGCAGCCGAAGTGAGCAGGGCAGGGGGTCCCGGGCCCCAACCTGGGTCCCAGGCGTGGTGGGTGCACTTTGAATCAACTCACGAGATCTTCCCCTCGCTCCACTTAATGTAGGGGTCGTGTACGCTCAGCCAGGGGCTCCCTAGCACCATGGGGAATTGGGTGTTGGGGGTGATAACAAAAGCCCATTTCTCCCAATGCTCCCCAGTTCCCACAATTAACAGTTCAGTCTCTGCCACACAAGCTTCCTTCATCTCTGAGCCATCCATCTGGGTGAATTTAAGTGGCTCCCCCAGAGGGCTAACTTTTGGCCCCAACCCCTCTACTACTAGGGGACTTATTAAGTCTCTAGCACATCCCGAATCTATTAGGGCATGCACCCGTACATGGGTTTCAGTGCCGGGCACTATCACAGTCACGACCATATAAAGCAAGGGGCCAGGGATGCTCATCGGAGGTGGCGTGTCAGGTGGAGGGACCTGCAGCTCTGCGCTGGCTACTGCAGGTCGTTGAAGTTTCCCAACGGCTGCACCTCAACCAGCTCCAACTCACCCTGCTCGCACATTGCCCCTTCCCGCTGTAATGCCGGGGTTTAAACGGTGTCTTGCCAGGTCACGGGGTCCCTCCCACCAGCAGTGTTGAGGTCTTGGGGGGCTTCGCCCCACCACAGGGACAGGCCGACTCGAAGTGCCCACTCTTGCCACATTTTATGCACAGACCTTGTTTGAAGCGTGAGTCTCATAGCTCTTGGAACACCAATTTCCCTTTCGCTTTCGGGGTGCCTTTTGGCTGGTGGGACGCAGAAGCCCCAAGTTTGATTAGGGTGAACCGCTCTGCCACATCTGCAGCCGCCTGCATCCAAGCTGCCAGGGATATTGGTCGGCCACTCCTCAGGATCGTCTCGTAGATCTCTAGATGCAGCCCCTCCCAATACTTCTCCATGAACAGGTCTTCGGACCACCCCTGCACCTTAGCTGCGATATGCCTGAAGCGGTTGGTGTACTCCCTCACTGAGGAACGCCCCTGCACCAGCTTGCGCAGCTGGTTCTGGGCTTTCTCCCCACCCAAGGGGTCTTCGTAATGCTGCCGCAGGGCCCACATAAAATTATCAACAGTACGTAACTCGGGCCCCGGGGGGTTGTGCAGGCTTACATACCAGTCACTTGCGGTGTCTCTCAGCATGGATCCGATGTAGCCCACTCAGTCTCTCTCGGTTGGGTAGAGATGTCCCCAGGCAGCCAGGAACCTCTCCATCTCTATGATGAAAAACCAGAGCTTTTCCGGGTCGCCATCGAATGTAGCCGTCAGTGGGTCGTTGGGGGCTTGCCGAATCATACGATCTGCCAGTGCTGGAGCCACCGGCACCTGTTGAGGGGGTCCTCCAGGCGGCAGGATTATGGGTGGAGCGGGTTGTTGCGGTACTCCCCCGGCCGGGCCGGGCACCACAGGCACTCCTCCCCCATCTTGGGGCTGCCCTGGCACCGGGGCCCTTACCGTGGTGATGGCATCCAACATCTGCTGCTGCACTCCGAGCACAACCTCCCGTAGCTCCACTGCCAGACGGTTGTGCATCTCGCCGAACCTCAGGTCCAGCACTCAGCCTAGATCCTCCCCCATGGGATCGGGGCCCCTGGGCAGTCTGCGCTCCTCGTCCTGGAAGCTGTACCGCCAATTGTCCTGGCCTCTCGGGAAACACCGTTCCTCATCTAGTAGGCTTGGACAGCCAAACTCTGAGCGGTCCCCATTGAACCGCATGCGAGCTCCCTTCCGGTCGTGTTTCCATGACATGGAAGTTCCAACTGCGAACGTGGCCCACGAGTACTGAGGCGAGACCGGTGGCCAGCTTATCCCAGGTCCCGTTCGCGGGAGCTGGAAAAGTTCCTGGCTCATGGTCCGCTCTCCATGGGTACTGGGGTCTCTCCCAGCATTACGGGAATGGTCTCATCATCTGACATGGTCAGGTATGAGAAAATCCCAAGCACAGATCTCTAACAATCTGCAAGGCTTCTGTACTAACAGCAATAGATCAGACCTTTGGGTTTAAAGCAAAGCTCTTTATTTCTAATACTGGAACAGGTACTCAATGTTTGTTAGAGATACAGGAAAGGAAATAACATGGGTTAATATACCTTCAGGCATAGCTGCTTGAATATAATTGACCAATCAGAATAAATGCCAAAAAGCGGGGGGAAATGGCAATCGTTGGTTCTTACTGAAAAGTGGGAAAGTTATAAAAATTCCCTTCATGCCCTGAGTGACCCAGATGTGCGAACTCTAGGCTAAACATTTGGTCAGCAACAATAAAACAGTCCCCAAGGTTGAAATAGCTTTGATAAAATACTTCAAGCCTGAGAGGGGAGGAGGACTAGACAGGATGAGATAGCGTCAGTTGTTTACGTGACGACTAGGAATGTGGCACGCCATCCTCCTGGGAAGAAAGTAACATTAAGCAGGACAGTTAATTCTACTTCAAGGCAAGCAATAAAAATTTGGTGATAGTGTGACACAAAGAAACAGAAAGGAACAGCATAGCAGCCATTAAATGCAAACAAGACAAGCAGGCTATTGTCAGATTCTGACACCGGACCCCCCTTTCCCCCAGCTCCCCACAGAAGCGCAGCCACTCCCTGTGCCCCCCTCTCCTGCTTCCTCTCCCTAGAATGCCAGCACTGCTCCTCCCCCTTCCTCCCCCAGTCGAACAGATGCCAGTTCCCTCCACCTCTCTGGGTCCCCTCTGGGGCAAGGGTGAGGCAGGGAGTTCACCCCCTTCATCCGTCTATCGTAGCATGGAGGGGAATGTTACCACCCACTTATTTCTGCAGATTATGCTTCCATTAAAGGTACAAGTGCAAGAGCAGTTGACAAATGGCTGACAGTATCTGTAGGTGTTCATTTACTCTATTGGCTGCTTAGCTTGCACTGGCTTCAGAAGTGCAGCTGCTCTTTTCATGATCCCTCTGCTAACACAGTGCAAGAAAAGCTAGTGGGGACTGAAATGTTAAACAAAGACATCCCCCAAAGTCAAATTAAGGAGAAGAGACAAACAGCGATTTACCAGGGAATGAATATAGAGAGGTATGAATATGTATTTTTCTTCCTTTTAATATTCATGTGCAGTTGTCTATTTTCATTCTGCCTGTTTTCTTTGGCAATTTTTTTTAGAAATTTCTTTGCTGTCTTTCCAGAGTCCTTTTTGAGGCAGCTCAGAAAGGAAAATACAATAAAATAATTAAACATAGCATAAAATTATCAATAATAAACCCCCCAAACAGTATAAATCAAAAGCCTAAAATTATATCCATAAAACAGTCCTCAGGTTAGAAGCAGAGCATAAAACTGTTTTTAAAAAGATGAGACCCCACAGGTAAAAGCCTCGGTAAGAACTAATGTTTCGGCCTGAGGCCACAAAAAGGGTGGGTGCCAGGCAAAGGGTGACACATTCCAAATTCGAGGTGCCACCACTGACATCTTTTAAAAACAGGCATCAGTTTTAATGGCAATATTTCTATCAATTTTTATGAATCTGATGGAGGTGGGAGGGTAGTTGCAGTTTCCTCCCAAGCATGAAGAAAATAAGAAAGAAATCTGAACTTGGAAACTGAACTGGATTTTTCATGAAATTCAGTAACAGTTTGAAATAGCAACCAGAAAAGAGGGACCCTGACCCTGGTGAATAGGGACGGCTGATGCAGCAGCATCTTGGGTGCCCTGGAGCTGGTTAATGTCATCGCCAGCAGGTCAACATGGGGGCGAGGGGCAGTCTCCCATCCATTTAGCATGTGAGCCACCTTTGCCTCCTCCTGCTTAAGGGTTATCTAGTGCCAACCATGTCCTCCTAATCCGAGCACAGAAACAATGTTGTTTCTGCCCAAAGGGTTAGCAATCCAATTACAGACAAGAGGGTTATGGATTTAGCAGGAACTGGATGGAGAAAGACAGGAATGGGGAAGAAATCAATTCTTCTGTGCTAAGGAGCTATAGAAACAGGTACAGGATACTGTCACCCTGTTAAAAATATCTTAGTTAATTGATTGGTTGATTGATTTAAATCTGCGTAAATTGCATAGGAGAAAAAAAGTATTCATGTCAAAGAAAGCAAAATATTTCCTTCCTTTTTAAATGGTGCATGCATTTGTTGCAGCTGACATTTTTGTGGAAGAGCCAGTTTAATTTTTTTGTTTGTTTTTTGTATAATTTCCCAGCATTATTTGTGTTTGTCAGAGCAGCCCTCTGCACAGTTTCCCCCGTCAGTGAGCTTAGATTGTACAGGATTGTGCTACAAATTAGCATTGTATGTTCTATATACATATTTTATAAATGAAAGGACTGGACCTAGTGGTTGTGTTCTACTAACAGTGGAGCCTTCCTAGGTTGTAAGGAGCTTTTCACCAGTAGGACTGCCACACTATAGGTAGGATCCGGCATTCTCTGAATGCTACAGCTGACCTCCAGACCAGAGATCAGTTAAGAAATGGCAGATTTGGTAGGAAGGCTCTTTCCACCAAAGGATGGCTGCACGGTTAGTAGAACAGAAACTTGGGATCCAACCACATAAACATTGTGTATGCAAATGTACACAATGTGCATATATGCATATAAATATACAATGTGCATAGATAAAATTAACAGTAAAAAGTGAAGACGCTGAATTGGTGACAAAAACATAAATATAAAAAGACACTGAACAGGGAACGTTTGTTCATTTCTGGCTCTCAGCCATCACAATATAGGGGTTATAAATCTGACCTATTTTAAAGCATAGTTGTACAGGTTACCAACTTAATGTATTCTGGGAACTGGGAACACTCAGATCGCTGTATGAACGCTTATTATTACATCTCAGACGATGAGTCATCCCTCCACATGACCTGTGGGGCTTTGTTTCCAGCCACAGGAGAATGTAGAACTATGTGATTAATAGGGCACTACTGAAATGTTCATGCTACAGTCATGTGGGTTGTGGGGAGGCATGGAGAGTGCAGGGGAGGAAACATTGTGTGATAATCTTCTGTTTTTCTCCACACATGATTTTTAATTTGTTAGCATTTGTCGGTTCTTTTGCACAACAAAAGGGATAAATGGTCCTTATGTCAACAGAATATTGTTTCCAACTGAACCTCAATTACTCCACGTGCATGCTTGCCATTCTGACAGCTAGGCCACATTTTTTTAATTTCATCCAATTTAATTTTCAGGTATGTCTGTAAAATGCATAAGCATTCTAATGGAAAAAGTGTAATTAAAATGAGCTGAAATATTAATGGGAAGACAGTGGTTTGTGATATGACTGGAATATCATTTTGCAACAGAATGGAACATTGCAGGAGGCAGATTATTAATTTGTGATTTACTCCCCTGGAAAATCAGAAGAAGTGAGTATTCCTCATTGTTCCTAGGTATTGTTATCTGCTAAGCATGGATGTAATAACAGCAACAAAACCTGCATTGTATGTTTGGTTCAGAAGTAGGGTTGCCAGCCTCCAGGTGGGGCCTGGGGATCCCCTGCTTTTACAAGTGATCTCCAGCTGACAGAGATCAGCTCCCCTGGAGAAAATGTCTGCTTTGAAGGGTAGACTCTATGGCATTGTACCATGCTGAGGCCCCTCCCTTCCCCAAACCCTGCCTTCTCCTGGCTCCACCCCCAAAGTCCCCAGGTATTTTCCAACCTGGACTTGGCAACCCTATTCAGAAGAAGCAATATACCATTCAGGTTCCTTAGTGTGAGGCTTCTGTGTAGGCAGCAAAGAATCAGACCTTTGTTGAAGTAAAGCTCTTTATCTTCAATACTGCAAACAGGTTCTCAAATGTTTGTTAGAGATATCAGAATGGCATACAGACAGCATTATTATACTCTCAGGCTTTCAATTGAACCTTAGGCTTAAGCCAATCAGGGCAGGGGGGTGAACGCGGGAAAAGAACAGGGACCGTTGCAATTCCCACAGAAGGTGAGAAAGTTATAAATTCCCCTCTTGATCTCAGTGACCCACATGTATCAGCTTAAACATAACATTCTTCCAGGCATCCGGCCATAAAGAACTTCTTCAAGGTTTCAATAACAAGATAACACCAATACGATCGGGAAGAAGGGAGGAGGGAACACGAAAGGGAATAGCCACCATTTGTTTAGAGATGACACTTAGGAATGTTGGTCGCCATCTCCCGCCCAAGCATGGCAACATTAAACAGAGTAACCATTATACTTCAAAGCAAACATTACAGCTAGCAGGGAGCAGAGGGGGAGGTACAGATAAGGGGCAGATGGTAAAGTCTGCTAGAACAAAGGAACAAGGCAACATGTGAAATACAGAGACAGCATTGAGAAATGCATACATCACTAGCAGAATCATGTCAGATCCTGACACTTAGAGCAGCTACTTGGGGCAGAAACTGGCAGGAGTGGTCAACAGAGAGAACTGCAGGAGAGGGTGGAGATGGAGGGAAGCACGGCCTCAAAGAGGGACAAGTTATATTTACCCCAAAAAAGAAGACAACCTTCCGTGTAAGATGATCCTCCTTAATTTTTTAAAAAATGCTGATTTAAATGAGTATTTTCAGTTTCACTTCTTAGTAAGGTTGCCAGGTCCCTACCTTCTGCCTGGAAGGGGGGCAGGGGGATGGAGCTTCCTTTCCAGGATCCTTTGGCACAGGTGCATAGCATGTGCCACGATGACGTCACCCGGAAGTGACATCATCACACTAGGCACATTGCCAGGGGGATGCTCTAGCATTCGGCCAGAAACTCTATGTTACCACCCTCTGGGTGACATCATTGTGCTAGACACGTTGGTGTGATCCCAGCACTTTGGAGGAGGGTTTCTCCTGCTGGCCAGATCTGGGCCAGTGGAACAGGGGTGTCAGGTGGCCTGACAAAGGCTTCATTGTAATTGCTTTCATTTTCTCTGATCAAATGAATTGTTGCTTGTCTCCCTATCTGTTTACCCCCCTCTCCCTGCTTTGTCACCTTGAGATGTATTGCTTTTAGGAGTTCTGGACAATGTAACCATTTTCGTCGGGAAAATGGTGACCCCGCATTCTTGCACGTCACTAAGAACAAATGGCCTTTCCTCCCAAGCATCCCTCCCCCCTGTTCCCGGGCCTGAGAATGTCTTATCTTGTTGTGAAAACCTTGAAGGTCTGTTATTGCCATCCGAGCCGGTTATTATGCATAGGCTTCACACATCTGGGTCACCCAGATCAAGAAGGAAATTTTTATAACTTTCGCACCTCACCTTCCTGTGGGAATCCAAACGGCCCGATCCCTTCTCCCACGTTTTCTATTCTAAATCTGATTGGTTTCATGTTGGGGTTCAAACGACCTGGAGGGTATATTAACTCTGACTGTTTTCTATCTGGTATCTCTAACAAACATCCGAGAACCTGTCAAGCAGTATTAAGACTAATAAAGAACTTTGCTTCATCAACAAAGGTCTGATCTTTTGCTGTTATTTCAGAAGCCTCACAAGGGGCCCCTAAAGCGGGTATCCCCCTGCCCCCAGCGGGAGCATGGCAAAACTACTTCTTAGTGGTGTTTTTTTTACTATATTTTAGAGCTATTAAGAGCTGCCTACACCTGTATGAACTGACCCAACTGAGTTGCCATCTGGCAGCTGACACCCAGTGGGAGACTGAGGCAGGCAGGGACATGGAGGACACCATTGCTCTGACTGTGTGATGTCACTTCCAGAGAGAAGCCAGAAAAGATGTCATTGCTAGGGTTGCCAGCCTCCAGGTGGGGCCTGGGGATCTCCTGCTTTTACAAGTGATCTCCAGCTGACAGAGATCAGCTCCCCTGGAGAAAATGGCTGCTTTGGAGGGTGGACTCTGTGGCACTGTGCCCTGCTGAGGCCCCTCCCCTCCCCAAGCCCCACCTTCTCCTAGGGCTGCCAAGTCAGCCTGGGGGTCAGGGGATCCCCCGCTATAGAAGAAGAAGAAGAAGAAGAAGAAGAAGAGAAGAGATTGGATTTATACCCCGCCCTTCACTCACTTGGAGTCTCAGAGCAGCTTACAAACTCCTTTCCCTTCCCCTCCCCACAACAGACACCCTGTGAGGTAGGTGGGGCTGAGAGAGCTCTTTCCCAAGCTGTCCTTGAGGGAACAGCTGGTACAGAGCTATGGCTTGCCCAATGTCATCCAGCCAGGTGCAAGTGGAGGAGTGGGGAATCAAACCCGGTTCTCCCAGATTAGAGTCCGCGCACTTAACCACTACACCAAACTGGCTCTCCTATAGGGGTTCCCGATCCGCCAGCCAGCATTCGGCCGGTGGGGGGAACCCCACCCCCGAAGTCGTCCAGCCTGGATGACTTCCCCAGCGTAGTGACATCACCCGGAAGTGACGTCACCACATTGGAGATGTGGCAATGCCCCCAACGTGGTGCTCTGGCAATGCCCCCAGCGTGGTGACGTCACCAAGTGCGTGCACCAGGGAGGCTCCCAGACAGCTCCCGGGCAGCGAAGGACTCCCCCTCGCCAAATCGTAAGTTCGACTTGGCAGCCCTACCTTTTCCTGGCTCCACCCCCAAAGTCCCCAGGTATTTTCCAACCTGGATTTGGCAACCTTAGTCATTGCATTGCTGTACAGTTCACTGGAAACTGCAGAGGGCAATGGCAATTTTGGCCTCATTCCCCCCTCCCACCAAGCATCAGCAGAGGTCAGGCATGTTTCTGAGAGGTCTCTCACTGTAGCATGAAGCCAGGCAGCCCAACTACTCACCCTCTACAGTAATCTTCAGAGGCCCTAATTCAGGTGCCTTTATCATCTGCAGTTAGATTTGGGGGGGGGGGCAGCCTAAGAATGGCCTTCTCAGTTATGGCACCAAAATTATAGTATTTCCTCCCCAGGAAGATACATTTGTTCCCCTCTTTCACTGCCTTTTGCCGGTGGGTGGTGATTTCTGTTTTGTTTGGCTAACCCTCAGTGACCCTCCTTCTCTTTTACAGGTATTTATTTATTTTATTTTATTTCATGAGATTTATATCCCACCCTCCCTGCCACATGAAGGCTCAGGGCAGCTAACAACAGGTATGTGCTTTTATTTATTTATTTAATTTACTTATATACCACCTTTGATCCTTTTACCCTCCGTGGTGTCCAATTCTGGAATTTATGAATGATTATGGTGCATCTAGATCTTCTAACTCACATATTAATCAATTTATAACTTTATTATGACCATAACTACATGTTGAAACTGGTATACTATGTTGTTGACTCTTTGCACTTTTTTAACCTACAATGTACAGCCTAAAGATAGCTAAAACTGTTTAATCTCTATTAAAGGCCTTCTAATTACATCATGCTTTTATACGTTCATTTTACATCTTTTGCCCTTCCTTTTGTATTGTAAAACTATACATTTATTTGTTCGTTCGTTCATTCGTTTGTTTAATTTATACCCCGCCCTCCCCACCAAAGCAGGCTCAGGGCGGCTTATGTAAAAGATTTAAACACATAAATAACAATTATAAAACACTCATAAAACAATATTAAGACAAACCAAGTATCATAAAGTGCTACCAACAGGTCTAATACTAATAGCAATAGCAATGCTTATAGATGGTGGCAACAATCATGATGGTTCAGATGGTCTATATATTGATGGTGAGCTCATTTTGGTCTGTTTATTTATGTGGTGGGCACAGGCTGTAGATGGTAAACCAAGGAACAGGGCTCACTTTTCAGTTATTTGGTGCAGCTCCTTGATTGAAGACCTGGTGGAAGAGCTCCATCTTGCAGGCCCTGCAGAACTGTAAAAGGTCCCGCAGGGCCCTGGTCTCTTCTGGGAGCTCATTCCACCAGTACGGAGCCACCACTGAAAATGCCCTGACCCTGGTTATAGCCAGCCTGGCACCTTTGGGACCCAGGAGGGACAGTTGATTTTGGGACCCTGAACACAGTGCTCTCTGGGGAACATTTGGGAAAGACAGTCCCTTAGGTATGTAGGCCCCTGACCATAAAAGTGAGAACCAGCACCTTGAAGCGAATTCGGTATGCTATTGGCAGCCAGTGCAGTGCTTTCAGCACAGGCTAGATGTGTTCCCGCATAGGGCGGCCCCTCAGCAGCCTGGCTGCAGCACATTGCACTAGCTGTAGCTTCCAGATTTGGGTCAAGGGCAGCCCCATGTAGAGAGCATTACAGTAGTCCTATCTCAAGGTGACCATCACATGGATCACTGTTGACAAGTCATTGCATTCGAGGCAGGGAACCAACTGCCTAATCAGCTGAAGATATGCGGCAGTGGCTGCTACCTGGGCCTCCATTGTTAGAGCAGCTGTGATAGGGCAATTGTGTCATTAAAAACAAAACAAAACTTTGAACATCATTCACCACATGTCACAAGTGATGACGTTCCACCCTGATTTAGAAAAGTCTGTTTTATAAAATTGTAGCTGCAGCACAAATACACCAGAGAAAAAATAATAGTGTATAAGGCAGGCACAGAATCCAAAGTCAAAATTAAAAGGCTTACTGCTCTGAAAATCTGCCATAAGATTTGTGTGCTTAATGGGCCATAATGTTCCATCTACATGTTGTGATTAATAACCACTAATGGACCTCTGCTCCATATGTTTATCCAATCCCCTCTTATAGCTGTCTATACTTGTAGCCAACACCACTTCCTGTGGCAGTGAATTCCATGTTTGGTATAGTGCTTAAGTGTGCAGACTCTAATCTGGGAGAACCTGGTTTGATTCCCCACTCCTCCACTTGCAGCTGCTGGATGACCTTGGGCAAACCATAGTTCTGTCAGAGCTGTTCTTGAAAGAGCAATTCTCAAAAGAGCTCTCTCAACCCGACCTACCTCACAGGGTGTCTGGTGGGAGGAGAAGGAGTTTGTAAGCTGCTCTGAGACTCTAAGTGAAGGGCGGGGTATAAATCCAATCTCTTCTTCTACTCCGTGGGTGAAGAAGTACTTCCTTTTATCTATTCTAAGCCTAATGCTCTTTAATTTCATTGAGTATCTAAAAGTTCTTGTATTGTGACAAAGGGAAAAAAGGAATTTTTCCTCTACCTTCTCTATCTCATGCATAATATTGTAAACCTCTATCATGTCACCCCTCCATTGTCGTTTTTCCAAGCTATAAAGCCCTATCCTCCTTAATCTTTCTTCATAGGGAAGGTGTTCCATCCCCTTTAATCATTTTAGTTATTTTTCCAATGCTATGGTATGTTTTTTGAGGTACAGTGAACAGAACTGTACACGGTATTGCAAATGAGGCCACACCATAGATTTATACAGGGGCATTATGATGCTGGCTGATTTGTTTTCAGTCCCCTTCCTAATAATCCCCAGCAGTTTGGTGAAGTGGTTAGGAGCACAGTCTCTGAGATAACAGGGTTTGATTCTCCACTCCTCCACATGCAGCTGATGGTGTGTCCTTGGGTCAGTCACAAGTTATCTCAGAGCTGTTCTCTCATGAGCAGTTCTCGAAAGTGCTCTCACAGCCCCACCTACCTCATAGGGTGTCTGTTGTAGGGAGAGGAAAGGAGGTTGTAAGCCACTCTGATACTCCTTTGGGTAGTGAAAGGCAGGGTATAAATCCAATACCTTCTTCATAACAGTTGCCTTTTTTTGCAGTCGCACACTGAGTTGACATTTCCAATACGTTATCTACCATGACTCCCAAAATCTTTCTTATAGTCAGTTACTGCCAGGTTGGACCCCATCACCCTATATTTATAGTTAGGAATTTTGGTTCCAATGTGCATCACTTTGCACTTGCCCACGTTGACCCTCATTTGCCACACTGATGCCCACTTCACCACTTACACTCAAATCCAAATAATCAATGAACAGGTTAAAAAGCACCAGACCTAGTACTGAGCCTTGCAGTACCCCACCACTTACCACCTCTCACTGTGAAAACTGCCCATTTTTACTCACTCTCTGTTTCCTGTTAATTAACCAGTTATTCTCCAGTTCAGCCACCTTGGTCTCGAGGGTATGAACTCGTTCCCTTGCACCAAGCACACACCCATGACTGTTGTCCAGCTGACTGATAGTCATACATGTTGCACTTGGTGCAATAAACTGCATAGCCCCAAACCCCTTCTGGCATTCTACCTTCATAATTGCTTCCTTTTTAATAAATCTCCCACTTATGTAGATCTGTTTGTAGAAAGTGTGCTTACCCTTTTAGGGACGTGGAGAGACTAGTGCCCTTGCTTCTTCACCCTGCTGCTGAACTTGCACATCTGCTAAACTCCCCTGTTTATTCCCTTGTTGCAGACACTTGGGGTGCGTTCACACTTGCAGATTTGAGCTGGCTGCAGCCGGCTCCCATCTGCACGTTTACACTCTAACAGCTGTCTCCCGTCCCCAGGCGTCAATGAGCTGCAACAAAGTGTTTGAAATTCGAGACCAGCTCCAGAGCTGGTCTCAGCTGTCCTCTTCAGCCTGCAGCCACCTTGGTATGCTGTGTGAACGCTGAGCCGTCTTCAAAGGCACTTCCGAGTAACCCCCCCCCCCCCCGAGGAAGCCTCTGGCTTCCGCTTTGCGGTCGTCATTTTTTTTTAAGTTTAGCGATGATCAGATGTGCGCACATGCACTTGGTCAACGAAAAACCGGGGCTGAAATCGGCCGCCGTTTATATTGTTTACATGATTGATTTAAACAGTGTATATGCTTTTCGTGTGAATTATTCAAAGGGAACTACAATTTTTAAGGGGCTTGCTTGTTTTGTCTGAAAATAGCACCCACAGGAGTCATGTGACCTGTGCCAGAACTCATTTCACACCTACTCTGGGCAGGCTTTGTTGGGGAATCGAAACTTAGCCGTGATGGATGCTGCTGCTGGAGGGATCTACTGGACCCGGACCGAGACCCTGGAACTGTTAGCCCTGTGGGGGGAACAGCAGGTCCAGGAGGAACTGGGCGCATCCAGCAGGAACATGCATGTGTTCAGCAGAATAGCAGAGGCAATGGCGGCAAAGGGGTTCAGGAGGACTGCCCAGGAGTGCCGGAGAAAGACAAAGGCTCTGCGCCTGGCCTACAAGAGAGTGGTTGCCAACAATGAAAGATCTGGGAACTCCCGGCAGACATGCCCATACTTCGAGGAGCTCAGCAGGATCTTTCATGGCAGAGCCAGTGTGGCCGGGAGGAGGCTGTCACACAGCTTTGTTGAAAGATCTGCACCCCAGACAACACTGGAGTGCATCCCTCCATCCGAAACCGAAGTCACATTGGATCTCCTGCCCCTCGAATTCCAGGGAGATATTCCAAGTGGGTCAAGCAGCGCATGTGGTGAGTGCATGGGAACACAATTCCCCCCCCCCCCCGGTCATAGGCAAACCCAACACACATTTTCCCGGCTTTTCCCTCTATTGACTGAGGAACTGTCTCCCCTCATTCACCCGTTGTTGCCAGCTGCAGGTTAAAAAAGTCCACCTAAGTTTGCCATGGATCCCTGTAGAGTGTGTGGTTTGTGTGTTGAATAAAAGCATGACTTCACCCAGTGGCGGCCAGGTCCGTTCTCTATACCTGAGGGGTACACGTGTGTAGTGGTCCCCAACAATGTTCCCTCAAAGCTGTGGAGTTTTGTGATCAAAGATTCAACTTTGAGAGCTAATGTCCTCACATTTTTGATTCAGCCATTTTTCGACTGCACAAATTAGTTTGCTCAGGTTCCCACCTTCATCAGTGAAGACAAGAAGGTAGGAGCCAGAGGCTTTGAAAATGTTAGGTGGCTCACACTAACTCAGTTTACAGGGAACAGTGGTCCCCAAACCATGTTGGTGAAATCCTTGAGATTGGCTGGTTGACCCTCAAGTTTCAACAGGGCCACTGCTGCCTGTAGTCTGGACTTCAGTTAGGACGGGAGGTGATGACGAGGCCCATGAGGAAGGCCCTCGTCTCATACTGGGTTTGAAAATGGGAGCCATTTTTGGAAGGGGAAGCCATGTTTGTCATCTAGAAGTCTGCTCTAATTGCAGGAGATCTACACCCATCCAGATATGTCCCTGACTGGCGTCCTCATCCTTCAAGTTGCTCCCGGTACCTGTGACGGCCATGTGCTTGTCTGACAAACCAGGCCATGTATGCAGATTACTTGACATCGTGCTGGTTTTTCTCTTAATAACAGAGTGGAATGTCGACAGTCCACAGGCTGAGCAAGAGGAGGTGGACGAGGACAATCACAGTGGCGAAAGGGAGGACCCCTCAGCACTGGAAGGTGGGTATGTTAATAGCAGGGGGAATTAAAATGTACACGGTTTATCTCCGTTGGTGATTCCTCACACGGGCCACCCCCATTCCCTCGTTTTTAAACTGGTGACATTAACAGAAAGCACGCTGAGCGTCCAAAATTCATTTCCTAATCTGTACATTTCTACAGGATATGATGTCTTAGGCAGCAGGTGTTGTCTTTGTGATGACAATGTTATTTCCCCTGTTTTCCCCAGGCACTTCAACATCCAGCAGGCCAGATGAAGGCAGGAGTCCGGTCTCCGAAACACAACAAGGTTAGTGTGATACCCTGGAGACGCCGGTGGCGTGGCATGGCCAGCCGTGAGTGGATGTTGAATGGAGACCACGTCCATGGCATGTCACCCACAACCCGGTTTATCTGTCCATTTTTTTTGTCTACCCAACACAGAGTTTCCTCCAGAGGTGAACATCACAGAGCTGTCTCCTAGATCCCAGCTGGCATTTGTCCATGCACAGACCAAACATGTCTCTGCGACACAAAGAATGGGGGAGGCCATGATGCGTCCCTCTGAGAGGCACCGCCGTGCACTTCTACAGGCTTCACTGAATTCATGGAAGTTATGAGGGCATCCCTCGACCAGGAAAAGCGTACCAGTGAGGCCCTATGCGGCATCCTTAATGGAACACTACGTGCTCTCAATGCACTGACAAGTTCAATTACTGGGGAGGGGGCCACACCATCTGCACGGGTAACCGTTACATTGACTGACAGTGTAGGCTGCCAGGGCGATGGGGAGGTGGGGACTGCCTTGAGAGACGTTGTCTCAAATCCTCATGCCAGCGAATCGCCAACAAGCCTCTCTCAAGGCAATCCCATCGCAGACCGTCTAGGCTGCCCAGGCCAAGGGGACATGGAGGTGGAGACTGCCTTGAGAGAGGGATTCTCAAATCCTCATTCCGTGGAATCAACCCCAAGCCTCTCTCAGGGCACTCCCAGCGCACACCATCCAGCAAGGCACTCTTCGGACGCTCTACGCATACGCCGTGGAAAGCGGCTGAGGAAGACTAAGCATGTCTACTCTCCACCAGAGTAGAGACAAATTGTAAAATGTAGTCATTAAACCTGGCATTGTTTCTATGTTATTATGTCAAAGGACATTACTCATAGCTTGCAAAATCTGGGCCCAACGTCATGAAGAGGGGTGAAAAAAAAAGATGGACGACCACTTTGCCCATGCAACTACGTTGTCAGATCCAAGGTAGTTGAGAAGGTTCTTATCTGGGGGGATGTTGCATGGGAGGTCAGGTACCTATTTGGGGTCCAGTCCCGTGAAGGCCACCTGCAGGAGCATCTGATCTATGGGGGGGGGGAACCAGCTCTCCATCCACTGAAGTGACAAGTTGACATCGTGGGGAATGCCCTGGTCCAATCTGGAGTCCCTATTCCCAATATTGGAGCCAAATCAATGTGTTTCATCTATCATGATCTCAGTTGGCCCCCTACACTTTTTATTCCAGAAGCATAAATGAAATCCCCAAAGCGGTACCCCTAAACAAAGTCAGACCATCATACAGCTGTGAGTAAATACTTTCTTTATAAAATTTTAACAAAAGTGAACATTTTAACATTTAAGGAATAAAACTATTTACAGGGAAACATAAACAAAAACACAGGAAAAACAAACCACAAGCACACTACCCCTCCCCAGCTCCCTCCCCCGCCTCATCATTCTCTTCCTCCTCTTCCTCTTCCTCCCCCTGTTCCTGGATAGCCCTGTTAAGGCGCATCCCGTCCAGCTCCCGCCTCTGCCGGAGCACGGCCCGCTCCAGAAGACCCATCCGCTGAGTCATGGTGTCCACTGCAAATGAAGGCATGTGCTTAGCATAAACACTGGTTAGCCCCGCACCGGAGGCGAGGCATGCAACATGTCATCTACTGTTGCGTGGATTCACTTGGAGAGCCAGTTTGGGGTAGTGGTTACGTGCAGGGACTGAAATCAGGGAGAACCGGGTTTGATTCCCCAATCCTCCACTTGCACCGGGCTGGATGACCTTGGGCAAGCCATGGCTCTGGCACAGCTGTTCCCTCAAGGACAGCTGGGGAAAGAGCTCTCTGAGCCCCACCCACCTCACAGGGTGTCTGTTTGTCAGGATCCTTGATCCTAACAGAGTATTCTTTATGCATTGTGTAGTATGTTTGTGCAGATGTCATTTCACTCCCTTGCTATCTCTTGCAAAGCTGTCTCAGGTTTCCTCCCTTCCCTTTATTGCCTTGAATTATATTGCTTTCTGAAGGTCTGGTCAATGTAACAGTTTCATCCGGGAGAATGGCGACCTCAAACGCTGACACGTCACCCGAGACCAAATGGCCTCTTCCCCCATGCATTCCTCCACTCCCCCGCCCTCCGAGACACGGAACTTTCTTATCACTGTGAGAAGTCCTTGGGATGGCCTTTGTTATGGATATACGGGGCACATCTGTGGCACCTAATTCAAGAGGGGAAAATTTATAACTTTAACACCTCACCTTTCCTGTGGGAAGTAAAACGGCTTAAGATCTTTAACCGCGCTTTTTCCCTTTTTTGATTGGTTGAATATTGGGGTTTCAAACTGTACTGGAGGGTATATTAACCCTGACCGTTTTGTATATGGTATCTCTAACAAACATTCGAGAACCTGTCATGCAGTACTAAGAAAATAAAGAACTCTGTTTCATCAACAAAGGTCTGATCTTTGACTGCTTAGGGCAGAAGCCTCACAGATTGTTAGAGATCTGTGTTTGGGACTTGGCCATTCCTGACCATGTCAGATGACGGTACTATTCCTATTCCTGTAACCCAAGAGGAACCGGTAACCCCTGGCGATCAGGGAGCTGGAGCGGGAGGCGGCGGCGGGGAGCCCGAGAAGCCAGTGACCACAGCTCAAGGGGCTTACTACATTCCGTGGCCAATCCCCCACCCGTCTGTAACCCCGAGGTATTCATGGGCCTCGTTCGGACGTGGGACAGTCGACTCGTGGGTCCACGATCAGAAGGGGTTGCACGTCTCGGTCCCTGGGGACCGCTCCGAGATTGGCCGCCCAAGCTTCCTGGAAGACGAGAGGGACTACCTCGGGGGCGACTGGCGACTCCCGCCACTGGACGAGGAGAGGGGCGCTCCTTATGGGGGCGACTTGTACGGAGACGATTCGAGTCGCGCCTTGGACCGGATGATGGGAGACATGCGGTTACAAATAACTGCGGAACTAAGAGAGGTGATGACGGAGATGCAGTACCAGATCCGAGATGTTATGACAGCGGTTCAGGTACTCAGGCAGCCACCCGGAGGGGGTGGGGGAGCAGGGGTGCCGGCTGGGGGAGCACCACCGCAACAGGCTCCCCCAGGGGGACAGATTCCCCCAGGGGGAGTTCCCCCAGGGGGTGCCCCACAACAGGCTCCCATCCCGGCCCCGATCCCCGCTCCGGTGCCGGTCCCCACCCCCGCAGAATGGATGATCCATCAAGCCCCGAACGACCCGCTGACGGCCACATTCGATGGTGACCCTGAGAAGCTCCGGTTTTTCCTCATTGAGATCGAGAGGTTCCTGGATGCGTGGGGCCACCTCTACCCCACAGAGCGAGATCGAGTAGGCTACATCGGCTCCAAACTCCGCGACACCGCCAGCGACTGGTATGTCAGCCTGCACAATCCCCCGGGGCCCGAGTTGCAAACCGTAAATAATTTCATGTGGGCCCTATGGCAACATTATGAGGATCCCCTGGGGGAGGAGAAGGCACAAAACCAACTGCGGAAGTTGGTGCAGGGGAGGTCCTCCGTGAGGGAATACACCGACCGGTTCCGGCGCATCGCGGCAAAGGTGCAGGGCTGGTCCCAAGACCTGTTCATCGAAAAGTATCGAAAAGGTCTGAACCCTGAAATTTACGAGACTATCTTAAGGGGGGGCCGGCCCGAATCCCTAGCAACTTGGAAGAGAGCCGCCGCCGACGTGGAAGAGTGGTTCACGCTGATCAAGCTGGGGACCTCCGCGACAGCTCAGGCGAAAGCCACCCAGAAGATGAAGGGAAAGCCAAGTGTCCAGGAGATCCACGACAACCGTTTCCGGCAGGGGCTCTGCATGAGATGCGGGGAAAGTGGCCACTTTGCCTCCGCCTGCCCCCGGGGCAGTGGAAAATGCCCAAAACCTCAACCCCCGTGGCTGGGAGCACTCCGAGTCATGGCAAGACCTCGTTCAAACCCCGGGCGTTACAGCTGGAAGGGGCAACTAGTGAGCAGGGAGAGCTGGAGCTGACCGAAGTGCAGATGTTGGGAAACGCCAATGACCTACAGTAAACAGCGCAAAACTGCAGGTCCCTTCCCCTGACGCGCCATCTCCGGTGAGCATCCCTGGCCCTTTACTTTACATGGTAGTGACTGTAATAGCCCCTGGCACCGGGAACCATGTGTGGGTCCGTGCCCTGATTGACTCGGGGTGTGCTAGAGACTTGATAAGCCCTTTGGTGGTTGACGGACTGGGCCCCAAAGTCACCCCCTTGAGGGAACCACTCACGTTCACTCAAATGGACGGTTCTGAAATGAAGGAGGCATGTGTGGCAGAGACTGAACTGTTAATAGTGGGGACGGGCGAGCATTGGGAAGAGAGGGCTTTTGTCATAACCCCAAATACCCAATTCCCCATGGTGTTAGGAAGTCCGTGGCTGAGCTCCCATGACCCCTATGTAAAGTGGAGTGAGGGAAAGATCTCGTGGGTGGATGACAAGTGTAACAACCACAAGTGGAACCCAGAATGGGAACCTGGACCCCCCGCCCCCCTACGAGCGGCAGCACTCACATTAACCCCCTCCCAGGTACCTCGGAAGTACCGCAACCTAACTGAGGTGTTTAGTGAAACAGAAGCGGATGAGCTGCCCCCTCACCGCTTGTCGGACTGTGCTATTGAACTACTCCCGGGGGGGAAATTACCTAAGGGGAAATTGTATTCCATGAGCCCTACTGAACGGGAGGAGTTGAGAAAGTTTCTAGACAAGAACTTGGAGAGGGGTTTCATCCGCCCAGCCAAGTCCCCCTTCGCTGCCCCAGTGCTGTTCCGGAAGAAGAAGGACGGGGGCTTGAGACTTTGCACTGACTATCGAGGTTTGAATGCTGTGTCTGCCTCTAATGCTTACCCCCTCCCCCTCATCAAAGACTTGTTAGCAGAAGCCACCAAGGGAAAAGTGTTTACTAAGTTGGATTTGCGGGATGCTTACTTTCGGGTGTGCATTAGGGAGGGGGACGAATATAAGACTGCATTCAACACACCTTTGGGCCAGTTTGAATACCTGGTGATGCCGTTCGGCTTAAGTGGCGCTCCGGGGGTCTTTATGAGTCTGATCAATGAAGTGTTGCACAAGCATTTATTCAAGGGGGTGTTATGTTACTTAGATGATATCTTGATTTATTCTGCTGATAAGGCGTCGCATGTAAAACTGGTCAGAGAGGTGTTGACTACATTGCTAAAAAATCAATTGTATGCCAAGCTGTCAAAGTGTGAGTTCAACCGAGATGCAGTAGACTTTTTGGGGTACCGCATTTCTCAGAAGGGGCTAGAGATGGACCTAGCTAAAGTGGAGGCGGTGGTGCATTGGGAAGCCCCGCAAACCAGGAAGCAATTACAGAGCCTCCTGGGATTTTGCAACTTTTACTGCACCTTCTTGAAAGACTTTGCCACCATCACCCTACCCTTAACGGAACTCTTAAAGACCAAGGGAAAGGGCCCAGAGGCAGGGAAACCCAGAGAGAAAATAGCGTGGTCTGAGGAGTGTCAACAAGCCTTTGAGACATTAAAAAAACTGTTCACCTCAGAACCAATCCTTGCCCACCCCGATGAGACCAAAGAGTTTGTAATTCATGTAGATGCCTCGGATGTGGCTATGGGGGGGGCCATCCTCCAAAAGGGGGATGACAATAAATTGCATCCTTTGGCCTATATTTCCAAGAAGTTTAACAAAACAGAGAGAAATTGGTCGGTGTGGGACAAGGAAGCAGCAGCCATCCGCTTAGCCCTAACTACGTGAAGGCATTGGCTGGAAGGGGCTCAGACTCCTTTTGAAATTTGGACCGATCATAAAAACCTCGAGGCACTACGCACACAGCGGTCCCTCAACGCTAAGCAACTGCGGTGGGCCGATTTTTTCTCTAAATTCAATTTCGTCCTGAAACATTTCCCCGGGAAGGCAAACTCCTTAGCAGATGCCCTATCTAGGTTACCCCAACACGAGAGTCAGAAAGAAGAAGTGTTCAACTCCATGTTCTCGCCGCAGCAGTTGGGGGGGCAGTTACAACCAGGAGTCAAAGTAAAGTGGTACCTGTTGAATCATGGAGTGAGAAATGTGTGGGAGACTATTCCACAGAGGAAGCGGATGAACTAGGTGGAATAGAGGAATGCTCTTTGCACCCCGATAAGTGTTGGTATCATGGGACTAAATTAGTGGTGCCTCAGGTGCGCAGAAAAGACATTTTAGTAGCTTGTCACTCCTCCAAGCTGGCCGGGCACTTTGGATTCCTAAAGACTCTTAATTTGATACAGAGGCAGTTTTGGTGGCCACGCATGCGTAAAGATGTCTCCGATTTCGTTACTGCCTGTCAAGTCTGTCTAATGTGTAAGCGGAGGGGGGGGAAACTCCGGGTCTACTACATCCACTACCCACCCCCTCCAGGCCCTGGGAAGCAGTGTCTATGGATTTTATCACTAACCTACCTCCCTCTAAAGGAAAAACGGTAATTTGGGTGGTAGTCGACATGTTTTCCAAGCAAGCTCACTTTGCTCCATTCAAACAGCTGCCTACTGCAAAGGGTTTAGCAAAGGCGTTCTTTAACCACGTGATCAAGTTACATGCTTTTCCCAGGCGCGTGGTATCCGACCGTGGCAGTCAATTCGTTGCCAACTTCTGGCGGGAGCTTTTGAAATTGATGGACATTGAGCCGGCCATGAGTTCGGGTTACCACCCAGAAACCGATGGCCAATCCGAACGAATCAATCAAATATTGGAACAGTTTTTAAGGTGTTACACTAATTATCATCAGGATAATTGGGTGGAGCTGTTGCCATTCGCTGAAACCCCCTCCTCTGATTTCACCCAATGGTGGGCAGACCTGCAGAAATCATGGCCTCTGATTGCTAGAACTCTGGACAAGGCCAAAGAGGACTACAAAAAGTATGCAGACCGTGGGCGTGCTGAAGGTTGGGACCTTCAGCCAGGAGACTCAGTGTACCTTTCTACAAACAACATTCATGGCCTCCAACCCAGTAGGAAATTGGGATGGAAATATGTTGGACCTTACAAAGTGTTGCGCAAAATCTCTGATGTGTCGTTTGAACTTGAACTGCCTAAATCACTGAGCTCTGTGCATCCTGTTTTTATTTCAGCCTGCTGAAGAAGAATCCTGGGCCGAATGTGTGGCTCCCAACTCCTCCGATTCCTCCTCCGCTGATGAAGGAGGGGGCACCTCACTTTGAAATCTCTGAAATCCTTGATTCAAAAATGCGTAGGGGCCGCTTGCTATATTTAGTTAAATGGGTAGACTTCGGCCCTGAATTAAATGAATGGGTCTTTTCTGATAATGTTCATGCTCCTAAATTAGTTAAAGCTTTTCATAAACGTTTTCCTGATAAGCCGGGGTAGGATGTATTATGCAGGTGGCAGAGTGTCAGGATCCTTGATCCTAACAGAGTATTCTTTATGCATTGTGTAGTATGTTTGTGCAGATGTCATTTCACTCCCTTGCTATCTCTTGCAAAGCTGTCTCAGGTTTCCTCCCTTCCCTTTATTGCCTTGAATTATATTCCTTTCTGAAGGTCTGGTCAATGTAACAGTTTCATCCGGGAGAATGGCGACCTCAAACGCTGACACATCACCTGAGACCAAATGGCCTCTTCCCCCATGCATTCCTCCACTCCCCCACCCTCCGAGACACGGAACTTTCTTATCGCTGTGAGAAGTCCTTGGGATGGCCTTTGTTATGGATATACGGGGCACATCTGTGGCGCCTAATTCAAGAGGGGAAAATTTATAGCTTTAACACCTCACCTTTCCTGTGGGAAGTAAAATGGCTTAAGATCTTTAACCGCGCTTTTCCCCTTTTTGTGATTGGTTGAATATCGGGGTTTCAAACTGTACTGGAGGGTATATTAACCCTGACCGTTTTGTATATGGTATCTCTAACAAACATTCGAGAACCTGTCATGAAGTACTAAGAAAATAAAGAACTCTATTTCATCAACAAAGGTCTGATCCTTGAACGCTCAGGGCAGAAGCCTCACACTGTTGTGGGTAGGGGAATGGGAAAAGGAGTTTGTAAGCCGCCCTGAGACTCCCTTGGGGAACGGGGGGCGGGGTATAAATCCAATCTCTTCTTCTTCTTCTTGTGATGACGTGGTTTGGTCTATTGGTTGAAAACCAGTCGGATCTGTTCAATGGTAGGCTGGGCTTTGAAACAGGTGCAGGAGGGGCAACTTACGTTTTTTGATTTGTCTTTTCCAGGCTTGCCTGGAACTGCAGCAGGGTCCCTGTCATGGCCTCCCAGAGCTCCCTCAAATCTTGGGGGGGGGGCTCCTGTGCGGCCACACTCCCCCCATCACTTGCTTCACCACCTGAGAGAGGATGGAATGCTGTCAGGATGGTCATCGCCATCTCTGCCCTAGACAAACAAGGGTCATGTCACTTACCAACTTGAGACTCACTGGGCGGTCCAGACTCTATTTCCTGAGCCTCCTCCTCCTCCTCTGCAGCTGTGGACCCTGAAAGTTGTGGTTGATGAGTACAGGTTAATAGGGCCAGTCTCAGTGCCCGTGCAAAGTTCCCTCAATGACAGCACACCTGCTTTTCATCCAATACATATCTGTATAAATCCAGATGTGACAGGGGACGAGGACCCACGGTCGGTTGCCCAGGTGTGGCTCCCCCCATGGTTACAAGCACAATGCAGATCACTGAGCATTGGCAGAGGACTCAGCAGACATACAAAGAAACCTACCTCGCTCACTCTCTGCAGGTGTTTCGGACATCTGACTGGCCCTGCTCACCAAACCACCCGCTCCTGTATTAAAAGACAGTGGAAAAATGGTTTGTACATGTTTCCCCAAATGCCCAAGTTCATGTCCATCTCCATGCAATGTGTTCAGATGTGCTGAGGAGTTCTGTATTGCCATGCCGCCCGCAAGACTTCACCAACTTGAAGCTGCAAGAACCATTTGGCTCAGGAGACATCCCTTCTGGAGCACATACAGGTTGTTCTGTGTTCCAGAGGATGCAGTCCCCATGGCCAACTCAGAAGCAACAAGCCAATTGTGAACAATGGTTGTCACCACTGCGGAGGGGGGGCCGCACCCACACCCTCTAGACACACACATCTTGCAGTGCCAGCCTTCACTCAACACCCCTGAACCTCATGATGGCACGAGTGCACAAGGTGGCTGCAGGTCATTCTCCCACTGTAACGTTGCCAAAAGTAATCCATGTGTTTCCTTGGGACACAGAAGACCACCGAACTCACAATTATGGAGAAGACTGTGGTTCAGTTGAGCATAGCATGCAAGTTATCCCCATTCCAGGACACTGGGTGCCATTTTAGCTTACCATATCTCTCAGCACTGTCCTGAGAGGTCCCCGGTGGGGAATCCTCCAGAGCCGCCTGCCTGTAGGTACATTTGGGGCAGTAAGTCTCTGTAGAAAGGCAAGGGGGAAAACATATCAGGACGTGCAGATGAAAACCCATGGGTCTTCCCACCAGTTTTGCTATCATCTTGTTGTGGACTGGAGATCTGCTATCATCTCCCCTGGAAGAAATGGCTGCATGGAGGTTGGGGTGGGGGCCGTGACCGTGAAATTCTGACACCTTCCCCCTTCAAAAACACCACTTTGTCAAGGATCTCCCCCCTAAGTCTCTAGGAATCTTCAAAAACCCATTTGGCATCCCTAAACACACCATGATGGTTCTTGGGGATAGGAGACTGCAACAGTTTGCACCACCACCCTCCAAAAAACAACAGTCTCTCAAGGATCTCCCCCAAAAGTATCCTGGAATTTTCCAAAAAAAAATTTGCATCAATAAACACACCATGGGGGTGGGGGGGGGGAATTGTGACTGCGACAGTTTGAGACCTCTCCCCTCCCCTCCAAAAGCACCACTCTCTCAAGGATCTCCCCCAAAAATCTACAGGAATTTGACAAAACACAGTTGGCATCCCTCTACCCATGATGGTGGCTGGGGGGGAAATTGTACTCACTTGGTGGCCTGCGCATCTCCCATCCTGGGTTCCCTGCCTGGTCCCACAGACGCCGCAGCAGGTTGAATCTGGGGGGCCTCCCACTAATGGGTGGCATCCCTCCCAATCCTCCAGGGCATCGAAGAAGGCCGCCTTGTCACGTTTAAATTTGGTGCGGCACTGGCTGGCTGAACGTGTGTAGCCAGCCTCGCCCAGCGCCGCAGCCACCTGTTCAAAAATGGAGAGGGTCTCCATATGGGTGCTGGAGATGACCCTCTCAGCGTACCCATGCTCGATAAGGAACTGGTACATGATGTCCAGTTCCCTATCTAGCCAGTAAATTCCCTGCTTGTGCTGTGCTGCCATCGTCTTCAAAGTTTGGAGCCATTTTGGTTTCGCGCATGCGCGCATGGGTGTATACGCGCTTCGGCCGCTTAAAAGCACATGCGCACGCAGCGTTTTACCAGACAAAGTTTTTAAACTGTTATGCTGACTTCTGGGCTGTGAACACAAAGCTGTGATGCAAACTAAGCCAGAGCAGATGCACCTTTGGGCAAGTTAGGCTTGTTAAGCAACTTTGCAATGTAAAACAGACACCACCCATTTCATTCAAGGGAAGCCTTGCAGGGGTAGTTTCCCTAACAACACCAGGTGGGTTCATTACTTGATTCTGAGAAATGGCTCTACGGCTATATTCTGAGGAACATTTCCAGGAGGACTGTTAACAGATAAAGATTGTTCAGAGGTGTTAAAGAACATTGTTAACCCTGAGTACCGAACATCAACCAAATTTACATCACAAAGGTCCCTCTCTGGCCCTTGGGAATAAGAGCCTGCCTTCAATTGTGACACTGGACCAACACGTCCCGGGGGTGGGAGGTGGGATGGTTGGGGGGCCAAAGAGGTTATGATGCAGAATCAGAAGCTGCGCAATGTTAAACAGACAGAGCAGCTTCTGTGATGTGTTTTCCACCCAAAATATAAGTAAGCATTTACTTTGCAAAAAAGTTAAATAAGTTGGACAGGAGACTATACCCAAAAGTCTCTGCTTGGTTTATGGGGTTTGGGAGCTGTGATGTGTTTCTGGCCAGCAATCTAGTTTAGGGATCCAATGAAGAAAAAGTACAGTACAGCGTGAATTGGCTGCAGCATGAGTTATCCTCAGCCATTCCTCCATGAGTGAGTAGGACGGTCCATCGGCCTTTGGAAAGAAACTTGAGCAGATACTCACACCAAGCCCCCCCCCATGGTTGTCCATTCACACATTCCAGAGTAGGAACCCCACCTGTCCCCCTCACACGGTGCTGGCTGGGTGACCTTGGTCCAGTCACAGTTTCCCTTGCAGCTGCTTGCTCTACAGCACCACCCTAGAGAGCTCTCTCTGTTCAAACCTGCCCCGTGCTCCATGTGACCGCCATAGGGACAGTGCACGCAGCCTTCAGACACCTTTAGCTGGTGAAAGACTGGGGTTTTGTCATTGTGCCTTCTCGTGCCTCACATACAGAGGTCCATGGGCGTCAACTACGGGGGGGCTCGAGGGCTCAAGCCTCCCCCAAAATTTCCCAGGGGGGGCTCAGCCACCCCCGGCAAAAAGGAGCACCCGCCGCCGGTGACCAGTCAACTTGTTAGCCGAATTGCTTTAATTTACCTTTAGCAATCAGCAAAATACACGGGTTCTTGCCAACTATACCAGGGTCCCACCCCTCCCGGGAGATCTCAAGGAAAGAGGCACGTGAGGCAGGTTCCAAGTTCAATGTTGTTTACTGGATCATGTAATCAGGCATACAAAAATCGTAATCACACACACAATCTTACAGGACTAATAAAATAAAGCGAGAAAATAGCACTGTTGCATGAGCAGGTTTCGTTGGTGGGGAAAGCACGTTACCTTAGGTGCGTTGTCCGATGTCAAGATGAGTTGGATTTGGGAAGAAAGGTATAAAAGCTATGGGGCCACGAGGCTTGAACCGGCAAGACCACGTGGTTCTCCTGGATCGCGAGTCCAGAGAGAGAAAAAGGGGTTTAAAGATGGAGGCAAGGGTTGGGGACAGAAAGCTGGACTGAAGGGTCAATAGGTAAGATAGAGGGCGATGGCTCAAGAGGCCGAGTGACTCTGGGTTTGGACTTTTATTGGGGGTCTTGGGGCGGGCTCTGCAGACCACAACCCACTAACACTCCTACTAGGCGGTCCGTCCCTGTTGGACCTTGCTATAGGTTAAAGGTGAACAAAGGGAGGAGGTCCAGGGGTTTGGTCAGTGTTGCAAAAGTATGACTTCACCAGGAAACAGACACTGAGTCTGGGGTCCGATGACTCACCTGGTCAACCTATTGTCAGTTGATGGTTTTAGCCAAGTATCTGATGGCTGGCACCGTAGGTGCTAGGCAGTCTTGTTAGCATAACTTATTCAGATGTATATTGAGGAATGGGGGTTAACCAGCGGATGTCTGACAGAAGGAGGCCTCATGGCAAGAGGAGTCCTTTGTCCTTGTCTTGGGTGAACTGCTTGGGGTGTCAGCCTCCTGGCTTGGGCTGGAGCTGGCTCCTATGTGGAGAAGAAAGCGCAAGTCCCTTCCACTGCTGGCGACACAGAGTTCAAACTTATGGATAAAAATCCATAAGAGCACCCAAGGGTGCCTTGCTGGCCAACAAACTGGCCAGCTGCCGTCGCCGCCTCTCCTTCCCCCCCACTCCCGGCCTGCCCTCCTGCCTCCCTGGGGTGGGGGGGGAGAGAGGTGGCGGGGACACGCTCTCCTGCGCTACGTGCGCGCGGCCAGCAGTCAGCTGGCCAGCTGGCTGCCGCCGCCGCCACCGAGACTGCGCCCCGAGCCTACCTCCCTGGGGCCGGGGGGGAGGAAGAGCGGTGGGGACATGGTCCCCCCCCCCGGGATTTACAAACTCTACGCCCCTGCAGAGGTCAACACTGCAGAGTTGTTGAGCAGAAAGAAATAGAAAGCACTACACAAGAACTCTTGCAGCAGTGATGAAGACTATGAGCAAATGAATGTAATCCTCAAGTTTTACAGAAACCACATCACAACACAGGATGTGAAACCAATCAGTGTCTTTATTTTTTAACAAAGGAAAAACATGTATGTACAAGTCCTTTGGCAGGGTGGGTGGGTTAACGTCTGCGACGACTCAGGATCCATCGGGTCACCGCCTCACGAACAGCCCTCCCCTCCTCACGCTCCATGTTGTCGCCCTGCACCTGGTGTTCCTGCACATGAGGAGCGGTGTGCATCTGCGACTCATCCACTGTGACCGGATGGCCACGCTCCTCACAGATGTTGTGCAGAACACAACATGCACAGATGATGCAGTTTAAGTTTGGCTCCATGACTTGAAGCCTGGCCCCCAAACACCTCCAACGTGCCTTCAGGCATCCAAAGGCCCGCTCAACAACACAACGGGCTCTGCTGTGAACCCTGTTGAAAGTGGCCTGCCGTGGTGTCAGTGCCCCTGTGTATGGCGTTATCAGCCAACGCCGCATCGTGTAGGTGGGATCAGCTATTATTAGAGGGGGGATCTGTACCCCCTCAATAGTCACTGTTGGGTTTCCCGGGACAAAAATTCCACGGTCCATGGCGTCCATTATCTTCGATCGACGCAGCATGTGTGCGTCATGACTGTGGCCCGCCTCCCCAATGGTGACGTCTATGAACTGGCCCTGGTGGTCCACGGTCCCTTGAAGCAGCACCGAGTAATCATGCTTTCTGTTATAAAATTCCGAGGCCTGGTGCGCTGGTGCCTGGATCTGGATGTAGCAGCCATCCATGGCTCCCACGCAGTGAGGAAACCCCAGCTCCGCAAAACCAAGCATCACCTGTAAACCAAAAACAAAGGATAAAAAAGTTAGTTTGTAGGCAGGTGTACATGTCAACAGTGCAGTACATTTCTAGCAAAACCACTGGTGCATTCCCTCCAGGAACAGGACTCTAAAACCTCAAGGTAGAGAAGACCACACTCACAAGATGACTACTGTGTTTACAGGAAGGATTAGTCAGAGTAATGATTCAAATGTTGAGAGTAATCATCAGCACATCTCCATTACAGTAACGGCCATCTTGACCACGGTGGTGGTCACAGCAGTGGCCATACAATTGTCACGCTGCAGCAATGCTTTCCTGAACAGGCAAGCTGTATCATATGATGTGCAAAATGTCATTTAAGCCTCTTTAGTTGGGTGGGCAGCCTTCTCTTGCTAGCCAGATAAGTCATATCACTAGGAAATAATGGCTGCCTCTCGAGGGGTGTCACATGAGTATGTCACACCCACTGTATCGCATCCTGCAGCTATACAGGGGAGATGCTTACCCGTCCAGGTGAATGCAGATAGATGATGCTGCTCAAGAGGTGAACCTCGATTGCCAGGCAGACCTCCAACACAATTCCCGCCACGGTCGATCTCGCCACTCCAAATAGGGCACCCACCAAACGGTAGCTTAAGGTGTTGGCAAGCCAAGATATGGCGATGGCCACACACTCATCTACCGGAATGGGGTCCCTCATGGCCGTCGCCTGACGCTGAAGATGTGGCCTCAGGGAGTCCACCAGCCAATTGAAGGTCGCCCTGGTCATCCGGAAGTTCTGGAACCACTGCTCATCCTCCCAGATTACATGGGCATAGACGTTCCAGAGATTATCAGGACGAGGATAGATCCACCACCTCCATGTGGCCCTCTGATCCTCCATCGTCAGGAGATATGCAAAGTCGAAGGACTCTGAATCCTCAAAGTCCCTCCTTCTGGCTCTCCTAATTTCCAGGTGCCGCCTGCCAAATGCCAGCCTCTGTGCTCTCATGGCTGCCAACCTGCGAAGCAGGCGACAGGCCACTGTGAGACAGAGCTGTACACTCAGAAAGGCCAACAAGCGCTGCTCCTGAGGATTCATGATGCTCCCTCAGTGCAATTGCCAAAGCAGAGTGTGGAAAACAGTTTCTGTTTCAGGCGGATTGATCCAGTATGGTTAGTCAAAGCACACTGCCCTGTGGAGGGATCTGAATAAGTCAGTGAGTTGCCTCAGACGTAATGCGCATGTGTGAAAATTTTGGTTCTTGAGCAAGCGTGTGAGCGCATGTGCGCATGCAAAAGACGCGGGGGGGAAAGGGAAGTGTAAACGCGGGTCAGCCGCTTGCAGGCGATCAGATACAGTTGTGGTGTGATCGCGATTTTCACAGCTACTGACACTTGAGGACGGCTCAAGATGCTTCCACAGCACAAGTGTGAACACAGCCTTGGTCACTGGAGCTAGGACACTTTGGCACTGGAACTGGGCCTGTTACCTTGCAGATCTGGCTTAGGCCAAACCGCCACACCCCACTGAAGCCAATCACACTGATTGGGAGCTAACCAATAAAGGAGGACGAGTGAGTCAGCCTTTGGTTGACTAATAGATATTGCTGATTTCAGAAGTAATTCTGAAAATTGCTTACTTTAAATTCATTGTAAAAAGCCTTATAGAAGCATTATAAATTTCTTATAGTATCTATACATAAAGTATTTAATACTTATAGCGGAAGTGCACACATTTGTATCAATAAAAATACTCCACAAGGAATGTACAAGGAAATAAAATGGTTACAAACAATTCTTCGTCCATCTCTCCTGAGCGGCAAGGCTTTTCTGCTGGAACAGGGCAACTGGTGCTGTTTGAACAGGAGAGAGGCGCGCTTTACATTGTATCTAATGGAACACCAGGACTCGTATGTCTTCGGCTTTTCGGAAGCCACTCGGGTCTTAATCCATAGCTCATGAGGCTCTCGGCTATGCCCGTCCCTCCTCGGCGCGGACACGAGCCAGTTCGGCCGGGAAGGAGGAGACCGGTTTGCATATTGAGGAGTCGCCCCCCCTTGCTATCTAAAAGCATCATGGGTATCTACTTAAATTAAGGAAAAAGGATATTAGAATAAAACATAGTTTAATGATTTTGCACGCAGAGTGTCTAAAGGCATTCAAGAAATACGGAAAAGGTCAAAACAGGTCATACATCTGGAATCGTTGTATTATGAAAGGCACATCATCTTGGGGTCCTGGCTGGAATAATCACAGGCAAGGTATTCACCCTTCGGGGTTGGCGGAGTCTCCGGGCACGCCTCCCGAACCCTGGGGAGCATTTGTGAGATGTGTGCCTGAGAGAAACAGACGCACACACACACAGGCGGGGCATGCAAAAGCTGGGTTCGGGAGTTGCGTCCGGTCGACTCTGACCTTTTATCTGGAGCCGGGTGGCTCCGCGGGGACGCCATTAGCTGCGTACCCGTTTTAGCTTGGAGGGCTCCCTTCGGGGGGCCCTCCCCTAATACTGTACAAAAATAGAACCATCTTTCCCCCTTAAGCCTGATCCCAGTGGTACCGTCCCATATCCAATGAGGAGCGGACTGGGCAGCTAGTCACTAGGCAGAACCCCTCAGAGGTCGCGTGTTTTGGACTTGGCTGTATATGTTACGGCTGGAGGCTGTTGCGTATGCAAATGAGAGGATTGTTTGGGCATTCTGGGATACACAAACATTTCAAGAAAAATAAATTTATTAAAAATCAAAAACAATCGAATTGGACACCAGTGCTGGAGCGAGGATACGTTTTAGCTTGCAGGCACTTCAGGGAGAGAGCTATTGGACATCTCCCTTTAACTTAGAAAGAGGTTAAAAAGAGGGGACAGGGGTCTTTGTCCGGGGTTCTGATCTAACCGGGGAGTCCTTCCCAGGCACTCTCCACTGCTTCGTGCAGGGAGAGCTTGCACGCCTGGTGAAAGAGAGCATGGGCCGGATTTAAATTCCGAACCCAACTTCTGCATGTCCTCCAGATCATTTCGGCTTGGAGGGGCTGCATGGCAGAGGGAGACAAAGGATTCGTTTGTCCTACTTCTTCCTCCTGAGCCGTCTCTCGGGCTTCCATGTCCTCCTTGTTCTTGTTGTCCTGCTCACTAATGACTCCCCACGGTTCGTCTGGGCCTCGGCCCTCCCAACACTGGTAAAGAATAGAAAAGCAAGCGCAGAGCAAAAGTGTTTTGGCAAGCAACCGGTTTTGCTTTGCAAACAGAAGACTCGGTTTGCAAACAAACGGTTTATTTCTTGCCCGTAGAGTGCACAAAAGAAACAAAGAGGCGGAGACAAAAACAAAACCGTGCATACTGAAAAAAGTTTGTGGACAAGGCGACGTGCTCATAAAAATAAATAAATAAAGGAAGTACATATGGGGACTAAATAAGTTAATGATGATTGACGGTTTATGTAGATTGGGCGTCAGTAAGGGCATGCTGGGAGAAAAGATATCATAAGCAAAATATATTTTAGAAACACAAGGGTCGAATAAGAAGCTCACCCCGAGATGGCCGAGTGTTTTGGGGTTGAGGATCGCTTGGGCAGATAGTTAGGGAGGAGGTCACACTAACATAAAGAGATGCAGAAATATGTGGCCGGGGAGGCTCTGGCTGGAGCGGGCTAACCTTGGGGCCTTACCCCAGGCACCCGTTGCTGCCGCGAGCGGCGATCGGATTGCACGCCTGGTGGAGATGGGGCGAGAGAGGTGGAGAATCGGAGTAACTTCCGAACCCAACTTCTGTACGCACCACCGGGAGAAGCCGCCTACTCAGCTTGACATTCGTGCTAGCCACAAATGCAACTACGGAGCTTTTGTCGACGGCATCTTTGAATGCGCCCTCGGCTCTTCTGATCTCCCATGAAGAAATGCTTTCGGTCCTCCCACCCCCTATCTCCCTTTTCTTTCTCTCATTGCTCCCTATGGTTCGTTAGGGCTTCGGCCCGCCCAATACTGGTTAAAGAATAGAAAAAGGAAAATTCTTGGGAACAAGCAGAGGCTTGTGATGATCCTAAGATGTGGTTGGTTATGAACCGTAAAAAGGGTGTACTAACATTGGTGGGAGACTTTTGCAAAAGTGAAACCAAAAATAAAGAAGTCCGGGGCACGGATTGGAACGGTCAAGAGATATACAACGTGATAGCACATGTTTTGAGGGGACTAATTTTAAGATCCACGTGTCTAGGCGTATGCAAAATAGAGCTGCCGCAGAGCACGCTGGTTCTCAATTTCTGAAGACCGAATTTTTGTTTAATAAGTTGTTATTTTGAAAACTGCCAATGTCATAATTAAAAATACTTTAGGAGGTTTCAAATTGGGAACCCAAAGGAAAAAGGGATTCAATACTTTTATGTCCTATAATCGAAAAAGTCCTTGCCAGGGGAGAGCTCGTACAAAAAGATCAGGGCTTGCCTTAACCTTTTTGAAAGGATTGCATTTCTCCCGCTGGTTTTCCAGTAGGACCTGCACATTTGCACTCCCTTTCTTGGCCTGCTCCGTCGCGCTGGCCTCCAAACGTGACCATATTGCCACCATGGATCTCAGTCATCCTGAGAAAGCTCCACTGGCTTCTTGGCGGCCTGACAATATGGTTTTTTTGGTGCCAGCGATGCTACAGAGGAATCAAAAAGGCAGCAAGATTTAGGTCTTCTGAGTATGTGCAGGAGACTGAACCGCCCTCGGCTGCATTTGTAGTCTCGCTGATGTTCCCTTGGGTTCGGTAGACTGCTGCTACAGGCCAATTTTCCTACCTCATGGGTCTCTTCTAAGAGACCCACCCAATAACGGTTAAAGAATAGAAACACAAACATAAACACACATAAGGGTCTGAAAATGGAGGAAGACAGACAAACATAGGGAAAAGGGCAACAGTTAAGGTATGCCAGAGGCTGGAAAGGAGGGGCTAAGAATTCGAAACCTTAGATGCAACGTGCATCAAGGCTTGGAAGTCCGTGGCTTTAGATTGAGCTTCCAATTTGTAGATTTGTCTTCTCACCCACCAAGTCATTGTAAGTAGCGCCACTATCAAAATAATTTGGAAGGCCAAAATGACGACTATGGGGTGGAGCATTAAATTTAAATATCCCGTCGTTGTCGGCGACCAACCAAGAAGAGATTCCCACCAGCTATGTTTGCCAGCCTCTTTTATTTCCACAGCCAGTTCCTTAATTCTGGCACCATTATGGGAAACGTTTAAGGCGGCTTTATCTCCCGCTTTCTTTAGCTGAGCCAGGCGTTCTTGGAGGTCTGGGTGAGAGAGCAATTTCCGTAGGGCTTCCAGTCCTAACCCCAAAGGCACTGGAGCAATAGAGTCATATAATTCTGGGGATAGGGCCATTTCTTGTTGTGTCCAAATGGGGGTTTCAAAATAAAAATCACACCCTCTTATGGTGGTAACATTACAAAAGCATCTGTTTATTCCAGGCAACATTTGTTGGTAGTATAGTGTATTGAGGTGAATGTGTTCGCAGGTAGTTCTGAGACAGACACAAGCTTTGCCTATATATATAATAGTAGATCCGGTCTCACTGACTGCGTCGAATTGACAGTGAGATATGGCGTGTTTCTTGGGAACTAGGCATGGGTGATGTTTCTCTAGGGCTTCGTCATCACAGATGAAGCCTAAGTTCTCCTTATGGGTACATCCGTCTAGATTGATCATATGCCAGCTTGATGAGCTTACTTTAGCCCATCGGTCACTGTTCCTGGCATATAATACGGTGTCCGAATCAACTTGAATACCCAGTGGAACTACTGGATAGATGTGGAAGATTTCTTTCGCGGTCACTGTGGTTATAATCAATTGCAAGGTCTGGGTTATTGCATCAAAAGAGGCATTTGCCAACGACCACCAGTGCTCGAGCGAAATTTCACTGGTAGTGAGATTTCCTTTAATCAATTCCCTTATTTCTAAAGGTATAACTCCAGCCATAGCTTGTTTGATTATAGTCATGGCAGTGACTACATTAAGAGTTTGTGCTTGAGTGCAAGCAAGAGCCAATGAGATATTGTTTTGTAAAGACTGAATGTCATCAAGGAGATTGGTAAAATCTTTTTCCATGATTTGTTCCCAAGTAATCAGCACTGGATTGGTGGAGCGTTCCACGTGGGCAAGGGAATCCAATGATTGCGTGAGAGGGAGGCTCATTTGAGAGATGTCGAATGAAACCTTGGAGGCTTTATTCGCTATCACTTCTATGTTTGCAGCATCTATGGCTGCCATGCCCGCTCCTACGGGTGCGACCCAATCAGAAAGATCGCGTTTAGTCCTTCTAGAGAGCTCTCCTTTACGCCACATTAGGATCCAATTGTCCCAACCTTGCTGGGTCGTGTGTAAGTAAGAGTCACAGAGGGCATGGCTGAAAGAAGTGCCGAGCCCATTTAAGCTGACATTGACTCTTTTGACTGATATTTGCGGCTGCATCAAGACTGTTTCTTGATGATTAAATTTTAGAGTGTGTGCTCCCACTACCGGGTAGGTCAATGAGGCCAGTGCGTCTACCTTTTGGATGAGTGGGTCCAAATTTAGTGTGTGATTTGCATCACCAATTATTAAAGTATAATTTCCTTCCTGATGAGTGAGCTGTAGAGTTGTTGTTCCGATAGCTGTAAGATTTACAGTATCGGTGGCATTGAGGCAGACAGACGTGTTTAAAAGTAAGGTCCAGTCTGGGGGACCTTGCTGCTTTAACGCAGAGCAGTTAAAATGCCAATTGAGCTTGCCCCATGCCAGTGGCTCTAGGTCTATGTCTTCGCCGAATGGGTCCGTGAGCGTTATTGGGACCTCTGTGTCGTTATGGAAGTGTCGGGAGCCAATGGAAATGATTACTTTTAAAGGGTCGCCAATGTCCCATACGGCAGCTGATATTACAGCTATGTCTGTGTATAGGGAGATGGGGGTAGGAGCAGTATATTCGATGGTGGAGGTGTTGGTTTTGGCTTGTGACTGTTTACACAGGACCACTTCCATTTCATCCATAGAATATTTCCCGGAGGTGCATAGAGTCACCTTTTCTCCGGTGCGACTGTGGATGCAATGTGTGAGCTGCTGTGGTGGACATTGATCTATAGGTGTAAGTGTGACTGCTCTGTCATGCCGTCCTGTTACACAGGTAAAAATTCTAAAAGGCATGTTTATTCCCACGCATCTCCATTTGGTCAAGACTACCGTATGGTTGGCTATTTGTGTTGCTGAGGTATAACAAAACAAGGACAATCCAAATAAGAATACAAGTTTTAATGATCTTACCAATTTGTCTGCTGCTGGGGTGGAAGATCCTGGATGCATTCTGTAATATAATGTTTGAGGGGTGTGTGAGTGACATTCCTGAACTTCCATACTGTGGTCGACATACCCAAGCAGTCACAGTATGGTTCCCTTTACCTAAGGCTGGGGGTGAGTGTAGTGGTCCCCATGCGTAAGCCCGGTGCGATTTTTACTGCACGCTCCCGCGGCTTCTCTTAAAAGGGAACTCTGTTTATACACCATGGTCTCCCCCCCTTGCTTCCGAAAAGGCAACTAAAGCCGTGAGGAAGCATTTTAAAAGGCAAGGCAGGTCTCTCCAAGGGAGAAAAGAGGCACAAGATCAAAAATGTCCGTGGGCAAGTGAGGTCCGAAGGTAACAGCGGCAATAGGCTGCGAAGTTCCCCCGGGATCCGGAGTGAGGTTAGGAGGTTGTGGAACTGGATTCCCCTTCCACAGCTTGAGCTGAGAGGAATGGAAGAACTTGTACCACTTCTGACCATGCTTCCTGGGAATGGCAAGCTTGTAGACCGCAGGGCTTACGCGATCCACAATGGGGACCGGGCCAGCCCATTTGGCCATGAGAGCATGCTGATTCCTGCTAAATTTCCGGTATAGAACCTGCTGTCCGGGTTCCCAAAGCTGAGGATTGCGCACCCAGCCGAGCTTTTTATCCACTGCCAGTTGGCTCTGCCCTAACTCGTTAGCCACTTGGAGGTGAATAACCAGTAAGTCTCGGATAAGAGTCTTAACCCAGATATCGTGTGCCACTTGCGTTTCCAGATCGCCTGGCATGTCATGTTGGAGCCAAAAGGCTTCAGGCATGCGCATCTTTCTCCCGGTCATGACCATATGAGGGGAGTAGCCATGTCTGGCTGTAGTCCCTCGTATTGCCATGAGAACTATGGGCAGTTTTTCGTCCCAGGTGCGACCTGTGGAAGTGACTATCTTGGCCAGAGCTTCCTTGAGGGTGCGGTTTGTGCGTTCAATTGCCCCTGACGACTGAGGGTGAGCGGCAACGTGGAACCGCTGCTTAATTCCGAGAGCCTTACAGAGCTCCTGGGTGACCTCACCTAAAAAGTGGGGTCCGCGGTCGGAATCGATGACCTTAGGGATACCCCAGCGGGAAAAAAGGTTATTAAAAAGTATTTGGGCCGTAGTGGAGGCCGTGTTATTGTGGCAGGGGAATGCTTCGACCCATTTCGAGAATGGATCAATCACAGTCAAACAATATTTGTTCCCCCTGCGAGTCTTAGGCAGAGGTCCGATAAAATCAATTTGAACCCGAGCCCAGGGTCCTTCTACCCTCTGGTGCTGAATGGGGGCTTTGGGACCTGAAGAGTCCGCGTTAACCATGGCACATGATAGGCAATTATCCACCCATTGTGCCACATCTTTGCGGCTGTTTGGCCACCAGCCCGCGTCCCTGACCCGTTCCAGAGTCGGTTCCTTACCCCGGTGTCCTTGCTCATGGATAAATTGAATTAAATCGGCCCGGACTTCGACAGGGACAACCCAGTGTCGGGTCCCTGTGGTGTCAAAAGCCCAAATAACTCCCTCTTCTTCCTTGATGGTGTATCTCCCAGTGGGATCTTTGCCCTTGGAGAGGAGATCCTGAACATCGGCATCATTTGCTTGGAGTTCCCCGAGATCTATAAATACAGGGGGAATGGCAGGACGGTCGTGGAGGGTTTTTGCCTTGCCTCTAGTCACTACTGGGTTTACCGGACAAGCGGGTTGCTCTGAAGATGAGGTAAAACGTGCCGCTTCCTTGGCTAAGAGATCGGCTTGATCATTCCAATAAGCCACTTCGGTGTCTGCCTTTTGGTGACCTTTGACATGGGAAATTTGTGTCTCTGCTGAGCGTTTATGGAGGAGCCGCACGACTTCTCTCCATAATATTAAATGAGCTACTGGCTTCCCTTCCGCATTGACCCATTGCTGTCTTTCCCAGTGTGGGAGCCAGACGGTGGCGGCCTTGGCCGTCCAGTCCGAGTCCGTGAAGATGGCTACGGGGCAGTCTGAAGGTTCAAACTCAAGAACAGCCTTAAGGGCAGCGACCTCTGCGGCTTGACTAGAGTGGGGACGGACAGCCGCTTGCAGGGTGTAATTGTCGTGGACCCGGACCGCGCCATATCCTGTATGTGGGGTGCCAGCTATATGGAAGGACGAGCCATCACAGAACCAGCAATTAAACCCTTTTTGCTTGGCTTCTTCTAATGGCACTCCCCATATAGCAGGCCAAGGCAGATGTTCCACATCTGGAAGTGGGCATTCGTGTTCATCCCCAGTGATGAGCAGACCGTACGGGGCAGGTTGCTCCTTTTGCTCTTTCTTATATTCAATCCCCTTATTGACCAGGGCAAGCGTCCACTGGGCAATGCGGGCATTGGATACCTGACCGTCCTGGATCTTCCCTGAGAGGATATACTTAAGGGGAGTGTGTGTTGTTTGCACAATGACTTTGGCTCCCCCGATTATAAACTCCCAATGCGTAAGGCTCCAGACTAGGGCTAGACATATCTTTTCACACGGGGTGAACTTTATTTCGACGGAAGAAAGATTCCTGGAGGCATAGGCTACAATCCTGGGGGCCCCGGCATGATGCTGGATGAGCGTGGCCCCGATACTTTTCTCCGTGTGGGCTAACTGAATGTAAAAGGGTTTTGTTGGATCTGGATGAGCTAAGGCAGGAGCCGAGGCAAGCGCTTGCTTCAGGCTGGCAAATGCATATTGTTGGTCAGGTCCCCAGACCCATGGAGCGTCCCTCTTAAGGAGAGCATAGAGTGGCCGGGCTTTGTCAGCGAACCCTTCCATGAAATCCCTGGAAAAATTGAAGGTTCCTAGGAGAGCACGGAGGGAAGGCACATCTGTTGGGGCGGGGAGCTTGGCGATTACGGCCATTCTCTGTGAGTCGGGCGTCCTGCCGTCGGGTCCTAGTGCTAGGCCGAGGTATTTTACATTGGTTTGAACCAGCTGTGCTTTGTCCCTACTGGCCTTGAAGCCATCAGCTTTTAGAAGGTGGAGGACTTCTCTAGTGACTTCCATGGTTTCTTCCTCAGTGGGGGCGTGGACCAAGATGTCGTCCACATACGACAACACGTGTTCCTTGGAGGAGGGGCCGAGACGATCCCACATACGGACCACATGTGCGTGGCAAATGCTGGGACTAGAATGGAAGCCTTGTGGTGTTCTTTTGAATGCATATTGCTGGCCGCGAAAAGTGAACGCGAATTTATACCAGCAAGACTCGTGCAGCTTGATCGAGTGGAACGCGTTAGCCAAATCAATCACACTATAGTATCGAGATCCGGCCGCAATGGCTGCAAGGATCTCGTGGTATTTGGCTACTACAGGCGCTACTGGTGGGGTTACAGCATTCAGGGCTCGGAAGTCCACAGTCATTCTCCAGGTTACACCGTCAGCCTTTAAGACTGGCCACAGAGGGGCATTGCATATAGACTGCATGGGGAGGATTACGTCCCATTGTAAAAGGCCTTCTATGGTTTTGGCTATTCCATTTTCAGCTTCTGCAGGGTATTTATATTGTTTCTGAGGCGGAGGATCTTGACCTTCGATGAGAACACAGGCATCTCTCACTGTCCCACATTCTGCCTTGTCTTTGATCCAGACCTCAGGAAAATCTCGGATCCAGGGATCGCTAGGCTCAATTGGGGCCAGAGGGAGAGGAGCTTTGAGGGCCGCACATCTATGGATTGCATTGATTTCGCGAGGGCCCTCTGGAATTTGCCAGAGGAAACCGTTTGCTAGATCAATAGTCAAGCCATGTGCTTGGAAAAAGGGGACTCCTAGGATGCCAGCATCCTCACCTTGATTGTCGCAGGCAGACACGAGGGTAGAAAGAGTTCCTACAGTTAACGGAACGTCTTTCCAGACCGTGGCTCTGTGTGCGCCTCCAGCAAAACCGGCGAGCATAATGGCCTCCTGAGTGGGTTGGCCGTGGGCAGCTAGATATGGACTTAGTACATTGAGAGCGGCCCCGGTGTCGATGAGAAGGGTAGCAGGCTTACTGTTCCCTGGAGTCCCGACCCCTGCTTTCACGGTCGGTCTCCCCCATGTATCGGGCTTCAAGGGAGCCACAACGCCATTGGGGAGAGCTCGGGACTCCGGGCAGCCCTAGCTGTGCTTTGTTAGTTCTGACAGTTCTTTACTAAGCACCGGGTAGATGGGCTGACCTGGTGCCTGTGCCTTCTCCTCACTCTCAGCCAATGCACGAAGCAGAACACTATTAGGCTGCTTGTGGAATCTTTCCATTTCGTAGCCCCTTTCCCTAAGCTGCATCCATACCTGCCTCCTCAAGGTATCGGACGTCTCCGGAGGCTGATAGCTGGGGTTCGGTTCAGGTGCCGACGGCTGATACGCCTGTGGCTGGTTTGCTTGACCTTGTGGCTGCCCGTATTGGCCTTGAGGGGGGCCCTGATAGTTTTGAGGAGGTGGTGCGGAAGGCTGGAGGTGGGCTTGGGCAGGATTGCTGCGGTAGTCTCGATATTCCCTTTTTCCTCTGAAATTTCCTCCTCCTCTCTGATAATTGTTCTGCCAAGGTTTGCCTCTCTCATACCGGTCCTGTCTAGGGTATCGGTCATTTTTGGGCTCATACTTTCCAGACGGTTGGAACTGCGAATGGGGCCCATGGTTGGCGTAAGTTATCGCCTGTATGGGTTCGTCATCCTCCCTATCCTTTAATTTCTTGCCTTTGTGGGGTTTTAGAGCTCCAGCACCTCGGAGAAGAGAGGCTATTCTTTTAATCTTTTTCTCCAGATCTGTCCAAGTAGTTGACGCACCATCTGCTATGTTTAAAGATAGTTGGGCTTGGGTTTGGAGGCCACTTACAAGTGCTTCCTTGAAATCGTCCTCCTCATAGTCAGGCGCACCAGTGGTAGGTTTTATAGCAACTTGGTCTGCTAGGACAGCTAATAGTTGTTTCCTAGCCATATATGTCTCTGGATCTTCATTGGGGCTCTGTCTTTCCAACACATAGAGAGCAAGTAAAGTAGTGTTGGGATTTAGATATTTAAGGACGTCCTGCATCCACTTCGTCTTTGAAGCTGCAGTTAAGTTGCCACTCGCAATGGCTGCATTGAGAGTTGGAAGCTGGGGGGCTGCTACGCACTGACGGGCCACCAATGTGAGGTCTTCTCCGCTAGCGGAGTTGTAAATCATATCTACATTGGCCATCCATTGTACGGAATTCTCCCTCGTAAGAGGGCCCAATTGCTCAGCTACTGCCTTAACCTCATCGGGTTTCCAGAGCCTGGTCTCGGTCACAACCTGGGTGGATGTATCATCGCCTTCTGTGATCACCGTATGTTTTGTGCTAATGGGGTGCATAGGGGCGCTGGGTTCAATGGCCGAGATTTCTGAGAGGTTTATCATACTTCCGGGGTGTACAGTGGAGATCACTGCATTCTGTATTCCCACTTGCTTCTTCAGGGTGGCAATTTCCCTTTGGCAAGCCTCGTGATTAGCTTGCTGTATTTTAATTTGGTTCTGTTCCACTAAGTATTTTGCCGCAGCCTTAGAAGTATTTATCTCTTCTCTTGACTGAGTCAATGCGCTCTCTATCAATTCTACCTTACGGTTTAGGCCCTCGATCTTTTTATTGGCATCTTGGACCGCAATAGTAAGACTCTGGTTTGCCAGAATTACATTTAGTTTCTCGGTCCTCAGCCTATGCTCCTCGTCCTCGTGGGCTGCTTTCAGCTGGTTAATCTCTTGTTCTAGCTCATCTTGTTTATTGGCCATTAGTTCCTCATAATTTGTACGTTGGAACGTGAGATCTTGTTCATGCTTACTTTTTATTTCCACTAATTCCTCTTTGGTGGCCTCGAATTTAGATTCTAATCTGTCGAATCTGGCCACCTCTCTATCCACTGCTGCCTTATTTTGAACGTTTAGTTCTTCCAGCCTTTGCTGATACTCTTTGACTATGGTCTCTTGCTTCTGATTACTCTCCTTATTGGTTTCCTCTAATGTTTGGTTAGCCTCTTGGACTAGCAACTCGAATTTTTGGTTGCTTTCTTTTACAAGTTCCTCCAATTGTTGGTCCCTATCTCTTACGAGTTCCTCCTGTCGGTCCACATCCGCTTGTAGGCGTGTAATGACGGCAGCAGCGTCCTGCAAAGCCGTGTATAAAGCCCAACTAGCGGCTATGTCCTTGGCAGTAGAACTAGGTTTCTGGGATGTGCAATAGTCCTGGAAAGCATTCCGGGCTATTTCTAATGGATTGGGGCCCTTGAAAGATCCTTCCTTCCAAGGAGACTTACCCTTTTTCACCAGCCATTTCTCTAGCTTAGGTTCGTCCTCCTTGGTACGAAACATCTTTGTAGGGATTCTCCTGTTTTCACGTACAACAGGGGCAAAAACTGGGAAGTTGTCTCTTCCGCTTCTCTTAGGTCTCAAAGCTGCTTTTGGTAGCACAAGAAGGCTAACGTTACTTATTAATTAGCACACTTTCTATGCAGTTTTTAGGGCCGGGGGACTCTCACCCCGCGACGCTCAGGGATTACTCTTTAACCCAATAACCTGGCGTTTGAAGCTGAGGAATATCCGTTCCTTCAGACTCCGGGTGCCTCCAACCCAAAGAGACTCCTCTGTCTCCGAGGTTCCTCTACCTCTTAACTTTGGAGTTTCGAGAACGGGGTGGCCAAGCCTCGCTTCTCTGACGGGATTACCTCCTAACCCGTATTATAAGGTTTCTAGGCTTCTCCTAGCCTCTCTGGATTACCTTTAACCACAGACCTGAGCTATGGCGGACTCAGTCTATAGTGAGCTATGGCGGACTCACTGAGCTATGGCGGGCTCAACACAACTACGAGCTATGGCGGACTCGGACAATAGTGAGCTATGGCGGACTCACTGAGCACTGGACTTTCTCTAGCCAGTAGGGTTTCCAGACAATATGCCTCTCAGGGTAACCCCGAACCTAAATTAATTATTTCCACTTCGTTGAGTGAAGTAAGGCAAGGGAGGAGCAAGGATGCGCTCAAAGAGAGGTTCCTTTTTTCGGATTCAGCGGGTGTATGTAGTGTATGTGGTGTTGGTGCAACTGGCCTAGCGCCCTACTCTGGTCTTCTTTGGGGTCCCTTCCCACAAGATAGACGCGCGGACGGTCACACAGTTTGACCTGGGATAAGAGAGAGAGAGAGAGAGGGGGAAGCCACCCACGATAGGTTGCTCACTAGAGCCAGGCACGCAGACAGAAACCAATCATACAGCCTCTCCAAGAGTTCCGGAAGTGGTTTTTCCCTTACGTCTGTGGGTTAAAGACACGCCTGTCGACTATGGCGCGAAATTTAACCCTCAGGGCATATCCCGGACGAGCCCCCAATTCTGTTAGCCGAATTGCTTTAATTTACCTTTAGCAATCAGCAAAATACACGGGTTCTTGCCAACTATACCAGGGTCCCACCCCTCCCGGGAGATCTCAAGGAAAGAGGCACGTGAGGCAGGTTCCAAGTTCAATGTTGTTTACTGGATCATGTAATCAGGCATACAAAAATCGTAATCACACACACAATCTTACAGGACTAATAAAATAAAGCGAGAAAATAGCACTGTTGCATGAGCAGGTTTCGTTGGTGGGGAAAGCACGTTACCTTAGGTGCGTTGTCCGATGTCAAGATGAGTTGGATTTGGGAAGAAAGGTATAAAAGCTATGGGGCCACGAGGCTTGAACCGGCAAGACCACGTGGTTCTCCTGGATCGCGAGTCCAGAGAGAGAAAAAGGGGTTTAAAGATGGAGGCAAGGGTTGGGGACAGAAAGCTGGACTGAAGGGTCAATAGGTAAGATAGAGGGCGATGGCTCAAGAGGCCGAGTGACTCTGGGTTTGGACTTTTATTGGGGGTCTTGGGGCGGGCTCTGCAGACCACAACCCACTAACACTCCTACTAGGCGGTCCGTCCCTGTTGGACCTTGCTATAGGTTAAAGGTGAACAAAGGGAGGAGGTCCAGGGGTTTGGTCAGTGTTGCAAAAGTATGACTTCACCAGGAAACAGACACTGAGTCTGGGGTCCGATGACTCACCTGGTCAACCTATTGTCAGTTGATGGTTTTAGCCAAGTATCTGATGGCTGGCACCGTAGGTGCTAGGCAGTCTTGTTAGCATAACTTATTCAGATGTATATTGAGGAATGGGGGTTAACCAGCGGATGTCTGACAGAAGGAGGCCTCATGGCAAGAGGAGTCCTTTGTCCTTGTCTTGGGTGAACTGCTTGGGGTGTCAGCCTCCTGGCTTGGGCTGGAGCTGGCTCCTATGTGGAGAAGAAAGCGCAAGTCCCTTCCACTGCTGGCGACACAGAGTTCAAACTTATGGATAAAAATCCATAAGAGCACCCAAGGGTGCCTTGCTGGCCAACAAACTGGCCAGCTGCCGTCGCCGCCTCTCCTTCCCCCCCACTCCCGGCCTGCCCTCCTGCCTCCCTGGGGTGGGGGGGGAGAGAGGTGGCGGGGACACGCTCTCCTGCGCTACGTGCGCGCGGCCAGCAGTCAGCTGGCCAGCTGGCTGCCGCCGCCGCCACCGAGACTGCGCCCCGAGCCTACCTCCCTGGGGCCGGGGGGGAGGAAGAGCGGTGGGGACATGGTCCCCCCCCCCGGGATTTACAAACTCTACGCCCCTGCAGAGGTCAACACTGCAGAGTTGTTGAGCAGAAAGAAATAGAAAGCACTACACAAGAACTCTTGCAGCAGTGATGAAGACTATGAGCAAATGAATGTAATCCTCAAGTTTTACAGAAACCACATCACAACACAGGATGTGAAACCAATCAGTGTCTTTATTTTTTAACAAAGGAAAAACATGTATGTACAAGTCCTTTGGCAGGGTGGGTGGGTTAACGTCTGCGACGACTCAGGATCCATCGGGTCACCGCCTCACGAACAGCCCTCCCCTCCTCACGCTCCATGTTGTCGCCCTGCACCTGGTGTTCCTGCACATGAGGAGCGGTGTGCATCTGCGACTCATCCACTGTGACCGGATGGCCACGCTCCTCACAGATGTTGTGCAGAACACAACATGCACAGATGATGCAGTTTAAGTTTGGCTCCATGACTTGAAGCCTGGCCCCCAAACACCTCCAACGTGCCTTCAGGCATCCAAAGGCCCGCTCAACAACACAACGGGCTCTGCTGTGAACCCTGTTGAAAGTGGCCTGCCGTGGTGTCAGTGCCCCTGTGTATGGCGTTATCAGCCAACGCCGCATCGTGTAGGTGGGATCAGCTATTATTAGAGGGGGGATCTGTACCCCCTCAATAGTCACTGTTGGGTTTCCCGGGACAAAAATTCCACGGTCCATGGCGTCCATTATCTTCGATCGACGCAGCATGTGTGCGTCATGACTGTGGCCCGCCTCCCCAATGGTGACGTCTATGAACTGGCCCTGGTGGTCCACGGTCCCTTGAAGCAGCACCGAGTAATCATGCTTTCTGTTATAAAATTCCGAGGCCTGGTGCGCTGGTGCCTGGATCTGGATGTAGCAGCCATCCATGGCTCCCACGCAGTGAGGAAACCCCAGCTCCGCAAAACCAAGCATCACCTGTAAACCAAAAACAAAGGATAAAAAAGTTAGTTTGTAGGCAGGTGTACATGTCAACAGTGCAGTACATTTCTAGCAAAACCACTGGTGCATTCCCTCCAGGAACAGGACTCTAAAACCTCAAGGTAGAGAAGACCACACTCACAAGATGACTACTGTGTTTACAGGAAGGATTAGTCAGAGTAATGATTCAAATGTTGAGAGTAATCATCAGCACATCTCCATTACAGTAACGGCCATCTTGACCACGGTGGTGGTCACAGCAGTGGCCATACAATTGTCACGCTGCAGCAATGCTTTCCTGAACAGGCAAGCTGTATCATATGATGTGCAAAATGTCATTTAAGCCTCTTTAGTTGGGTGGGCAGCCTTCTCTTGCTAGCCAGATAAGTCATATCACTAGGAAATAATGGCTGCCTCTCGAGGGGTGTCACATGAGTATGTCACACCCACTGTATCGCATCCTGCAGCTATACAGGGGAGATGCTTACCCGTCCAGGTGAATGCAGATAGATGATGCTGCTCAAGAGGTGAACCTCGATTGCCAGGCAGACCTCCAACACAATTCCCGCCACGGTCGATCTCGCCACTCCAAATAGGGCACCCACCAAACGGTAGCTTAAGGTGTTGGCAAGCCAAGATATGGCGATGGCCACACACTCATCTACCGGAATGGGGTCCCTCATGGCCGTCGCCTGACGCTGAAGATGTGGCCTCAGGGAGTCCACCAGCCAATTGAAGGTCGCCCTGGTCATCCGGAAGTTCTGGAACCACTGCTCATCCTCCCAGATTACATGGGCATAGACGTTCCAGAGATTATCAGGACGAGGATAGATCCACCACCTCCATGTGGCCCTCTGATCCTCCATCGTCAGGAGATATGCAAAGTCGAAGGACTCTGAATCCTCAAAGTCCCTCCTTCTGGCTCTCCTAATTTCCAGGTGCCGCCTGCCAAATGCCAGCCTCTGTGCTCTCATGGCTGCCAACCTGCGAAGCAGGCGACAGGCCACTGTGAGACAGAGCTGTACACTCAGAAAGGCCAACAAGCGCTGCTCCTGAGGATTCATGATGCTCCCTCAGTGCAATTGCCAAAGCAGAGTGTGGAAAACAGTTTCTGTTTCAGGCGGATTGATCCAGTATGGTTAGTCAAAGCACACTGCCCTGTGGAGGGATCTGAATAAGTCAGTGAGTTGCCTCAGACGTAATGCGCATGTGTGAAAATTTTGGTTCTTGAGCAAGCGTGTGAGCGCATGTGCGCATGCAAAAGACGCGGGGGGGAAAGGGAAGTGTAAACGCGGGTCAGCCGCTTGCAGGCGATCAGATACAGTTGTGGTGTGATCGCGATTTTCACAGCTACTGACACTTGAGGACGGCTCAAGATGCTTCCACAGCACAAGTGTGAACACAGCCTTGGTCACTGGAGCTAGGACACTTTGGCACTGGAACTGGGCCTGTTACCTTGCAGATCTGGCTTAGGCCAAACCGCCACACCCCACTGAAGCCAATCACACTGATTGGGAGCTAACCAATAAAGGAGGACGAGTGAGTCAGCCTTTGGTTGACTAATAGATATTGCTGAAAGGGAGCTGCCCAGGGAAGAGCTCCTCTCCTTCCCTGGAGTGTTGTGGATGTCATGACATCACTTCTGGGTGCTCACCTGGATGTGACATCATAGCATCCATGATTCTTCCTGCTAACATGTTCTCAGGGATTGCCAGCAAAGGGGTGGCAACTCTACCTGTGTTGAAATAGGAGGGAACAATGGATGTGCCTTGCTTGGGGTAACAAAACCTTAAACCAGACCTAATTCCCTTCCCTGTTTTGACTTCAACCCTGTTAGGGAGGTGAGGCTGACATACAGCTAAAAGCTCAGTGTCACTCAGTAAGTTTCATGTTAGATTAAGAGACTGGATCCATTCTAGCCCAGTTCTTTCCAGGCCTAAACTGCTACATCACACTCTCTCCCCATATTTCTGCCCTGGGGTTCCAGTGATGTCTAGGGGCAGAGTGTAAGGAAAAAGCAGCCCTGGGAAAGGGCATTGCCCTCAAGAGGCTGGGTGCCTCTTTTGCTCTGCAGGGCTTGGCTGGGCAAGGCACCTCCTTCCTTACAACCTGCATGGCTAGCTGGGCTGGGTGCCTCCTTCCCCACCCCAGGCAAAGTGAGGGCTGCTGGCTTGTAGCAGTGGTGGCTCCTGCCCACCCCACATTATTTCGGGCTGAGATGGCCAAAGTAGGAGAGGCAGCCCCCAGGCCAGGACTTCTCTTGGTGGCCTTAATGGTGATCTGTCCCGGTGATGCCCCTCCCTGAGGTCCGTGTGTGTGTGGAGGAGGGGTGAAAGCTCTGAACAGCTGCAATATCTCAATTCCCATCAAAGATGCCCTGGAAGGCCCTCTGCAAGTTCACAGATGTGTCCCTGAGAAGTTCTGGGTGCACAGTGCCAGAAACCGTAAGTACTGTTAGTCCTGGAAGAAGTGCTAGAAATGTGGCAGCCAAGTGACTCATTCCGTCTCTAAGTTCCCTGGCAAAAACAGAATGTGCTGAGGCAATCCGTTCTTCTGTCAAGTTTCAAGACGTTTTAAAAAGCATCACTTGTGGCTCAGAGAGCAGGTTGGGGTACTGTCATTAGTCATACCCCCATCTCATTTGAGGCTGGAAAGAGTTACATGAAGTGGAGAGGGCAAGGAGAACCACGTCTCTCTGAATGCTTGTGGAGGAGATGTGGAAAATCTTTGGCCAAAATGGGAAATATGATCAATCTCTGCCTTACACAATAATATTAAATTAAAACCATCTTGGAAAGGTTGGAAATATATAATTAGTTCCTCTGTTGCATTTGATTCCCACCCATGAGAAAGCTTCTAGACTAGAGGATGGCTGTGAGGTTTTTATTTTGTAGGCCCACATGCTGAAAAGCTAACCTTTTAGGCCTGGTTCAGAAACCAGAGCAGTTTAAGTGCCCAGTGGGACAGCTCAGCATTTGGTCTGCTTCCCTGGAGTCTAGTTTTCATTGCCAAACCTGTGTCTGCATTATACCACTGCAGACTGTTCATGGGACTGAATGTTTCTTCATGCAAGACAAGAAGATGCCCCTGCCTGGCACATAGACCTTGCCTGACTAAGATCTAGGAGACCCAGCTTCAAATCCCCACATTACCCTGAAGCTTTCCAGATGAGTTTGGGCTAGTCACAGTCTCTCAGTTTAGCCTACCTCACAGGGGTACGAAGCAAATAAAATGGAGAAAGGGGGAAAGGCATGTATACCACCCTGAGCTCAGGGCAGAAGAAGACATTGTTCTTTAAAAACACCTTAAATGTGTGGTCTCCCTTTTAATGCTACCTGTTTTTCTTATTTGTACCTAGGGAATTCCAGCTAATCAGGGAACATATTTTGCACAGAGGGGTTGTGTCAGTGTATGCAAATATGACAGCTCCAACCTCCATTAGTACCTGAGATGCTATAAGGAAAAGCTGCAGTGCATTGTATTCTGTGATTCTGTCTGGGGGTGAAGGTCCCAGCTCCAGCCCTGCACTCACAGACCTGGAAGGGAGCCAGATGGTTGTCGGAAGGAAAAGCAGGAAGTGCCATCCCAGCATCTCCCAGGCTCCCAACTGGATTACAGGAGGGACTTCCCCCAGGGGAAGGAGAGGCTGGCCGCAGTGACAGGGAGATGGTGGGTGGGTGGGAAAAGGGAGACTGGAAACAGGTGTATCAGCCTTACCACAAGCCAAGGGTGAGGCTAGGGGGTGGGTTCAAGGAGAGAGTGAGATCAACCCATGAGCCAGATTCTTATGGGGGAGAAGAGGGACTGGACAGCTTGGTGGGCCTTGCCCCAAAGGGGGAGACTTAAGCAGGGAGCTCAAGGCTGGCCGGGGAGGAAGGGCATGGGAGAGACCCAGAGGGCTGGAGAGAGCAAGAGGGAACCTGCTAGCAGGAGAGAGGGTGTCTGCCCTCCTGCATCAGCTGAGGCCACTGCCAAGCTCCCTAGCATAAAAGTCGTGCCCTGGAGGACTCTGCTGCACCCAGCTAGCACCCTGCAGACCCAGGGCCTGACCCACTCTTAATAATAAAATGCCCTGGCCCCATTATGATCATAAACGCAGCAAAATCTCACCATCCATAAAGTGCAGACCTTTACACACTTGGGGACTCCCCAGGTATGAAGGAAAATATAACTGTAAATTAATCAAAAGTAAAAGTGGGGGGGAAGCTTGATGTGAACTGGATATGCTCTAAGAGGTGTAGTGTGTGTGTGGGGGAAGGAACACATCATACTGAATCCTGGAAAGAGAGATTTTAGTGGGGGGAATCCTGGAAAGAGATTCCTGGAATCCTGGAAAGAGAATCCTGGAAAGAGAGATTTTAGTGGGGATTTTAGTGTTATCTCCTCCAGTGACTCATCACAGAACAGCACCTAGCATGTAAGATTCAAAATCCCCTTTGATTACCATGCCCAAGGATTGGTGTGCTTAGTTTGCATATATAGCAAGACACTTTGGGTATGCAGAGATGAACGCTGAATATGCAGTACAAAATAATAGTGTAGACTCCATCTCACCTTTCATTTAAGTAAAAAGCCTGAATACTAAGGACCCCTCCTGCAAGACATGGGTGCATTCATATGCCAATGACTACATCAATAGAACGTTACCATTTTTCCAAGCAGAGAGAAATATTCCGTTGTGCAGAGAGGACATTCTGCAGCACCACGACCTCCATTCCCTGGGCACAGAAGGGTGCTATTTCATCTATTTACCTTTTTTTCCCCATGCCGAGGGGCCTCGAGGATACTCGGTTTGTTTCCCTGGATTGTGATTTTTTGTTTGTTTTCGCAGTTTTGGAATTCTCACCCCACCCACACTGTTTGCAGCCTGAAGACTTTCAGTTTGTGAATGGCAAAAAAAGAGAGTGTCTTGGGAAGCATTACACTTAAGAAAATGTTCTGTTACTCATCTGTAACGCTTGCTTGGTGAATGCTTGGCAAGCCTGCAGCATTCTCCATGAAAATCCTCTAATCTGATACAGATGTTTATGCAGAATAAGATGATGCATCTCCTCTGGAGAGGCTAATAGGCAAGGAGTTCTGCCAGATCTCAGCCTGATCCAAAGATTACTAGCTTTTAATTCACCTAGGGTCTCAATGCAGCCCAAATGGGACATGTTTAAGTTGCATGGACTTTGACTGAGAGCTGGTGTAGTCCTGTGGCTATCCTTTGCGTGTCTACTTGAAAGTAAGTCCAACTGCAGTTAGTGGGGCTTACTTCCAGGTAACTGTGCCTAAGTTTAAAGCCTAAGCTAAAAATCAGGAAGTCCCTGGTTTGAATATTGTCCAGCCATTGTCAGCCTCATCAAACCCCCCCCCCCCTCCATCCCCATGACAGCAATATGGATTTATAATACTGACCTAACTCTCAGGGTTGTTGTGAGCAAGGATTGTAGTAAGCTACGGTCTCTGAAGTGAGATTAAAATAGAAATTTATTTGTATTTAGCCATAAGCCATTACAAACCAAAAATTAGGGTAAAATATAACAAAACCATACAATCAGAATATTTTATTTATTTATTTGACTTCTGTCCCACCCTCCCTGCAAGCGGGTGCAGGGCGGCTCACACAAACGGGAACACAATGACCATTAAAACCACATGAGAACATTTAAAACAATTCACTACCACGGGATCATAAAAACATAAGGTGCTAACAATAGTTGAATCAAAATATATTTGCTAAGGTCAATATTAATTAGTTCCCACAAGAGCAGTGTTAGCCCGTATTTTCTTTGCAGCCAAGGCATATATAGGATATGTTGGTGTCAAAATCAGCTAACAGGAATACAATCTTCTCAGAATCTGAGTAGAGACGTAAGTCTGATAGAATCCCGGGCAGAAATTTTAACCTAGGTTGGGCATACATCGAGCATTCAAGAATATAATGGGAAAGATCCTTGATAACAGAAGAGCCACAAATACAGAAGCGCTGTTCCTTGGGTGTTCTCCTGTAGCAGCCAGCTAATACAGCCATTGGCACTGATCCAAAACACAAGGATGTGAAGCAGTCTCTGAAGTCAGTTTAAACACTTGGAAAGCATTTTGCAAATGCTATTTCAGTGGGAGAATTAAGTATATGATTGTGGAGTTGAAGGTGTGTGTGTGTGTGTGTGTGTGTGTATTTCCTCGGTCCTGTAAAATCCAATTGCTTACTAGCATGTTTAGGGTAGAAACCTCAGATTTCTTCCATTGTAATCAACACCATTTAAGACGGCTGAATCATACCCTCTGGAATATGGGAATTAATAATAGAAAGAGTACCCTTGATTGTGACTGCTTTAGCCCCACCCGACAGGAAAACCACAGACAACCCACAGAATCTGGGATTAGGGATAAAGGGATTTGCAGATGAAAAAAAGGGTCTCAAGCCATCAGCAAGTATTTTTGCATTTCAAAAGCTAAATATTAGACAGTGCTGTTCCACCTTTATAATTTATTCCTAAGTAAATAATTTATTTTATTCCTAAGTAAATAAATGGGACTGTAAGCAATGCTCCCTCTAAGCTGTGGAGCCCTGTGAGCAAAAATCCTACTTTGTGAGCTGCTGGCATTAAAGTTGTGAGCGAGCGATTTGGCTCCTACATCAATCAGTTTGCTCTGGAGCCGTCCTTCCTGAGCTAAGGCAAAAATGTGTGAGCCGGAGGCTGAAAAACATGTCAAATTGGGGTGGGGGGGGGGGGGGAGAGAAGCATAGTGTTAGCCGAATTGCTTTAATTTACGTTTAGTAATCAGCAAAATACACGGGTTCTTGCCAACTATACCAGGGTCCCACCCCTCCCGGGAGTTCTCAAGGAAAGAGGCACGTGAAGCAGATAGCAAATTAAATGCTGTTTACTTAATGGTGTAGTTCAAGCATACCAAAAACAGATTCTCACACACATACACACAGGTCTAGGGAAATAAAGATAGAAAATAGCACTGTTGCAATTTGCAGGAGTTCATTGGTGGGGAAGCAATACGTTACCTATCCTGGAGATGGATCCTTGTTCCAACAGAAGATTAGAGGGATTGGAAAGGCAAGCTGGACATAAGGGGGGGGGGGGCGTAAAGCAGATAGGGGACGATGGCACAAGAGACCGAATGCCTCTGTGCAAGGTCTTTTATTAGGTGGTCTTGGGGGCTGGCTGCACAGACCACATCCCACTAACACACCTACTAGGCGGTCTGTTCCTTACTGACCCTACTATAGGTTAAAGGTAAAAAGTGGGTTGGTGACAGAGGGGTGGCCAATATTGCAAAACTATGATCTCACCAGGAACACACCTTGGGCAAGGCCCGATGACTCACCTGGGTGTCAGGTGCCTGACAAATGTTTCATTGTACTTTGCTTTCGTTTTCTCTGATCCAGTGAATTGCATGTCTGTCTCCTTGTCAGTCTACTCCCCCCTCCCTTTCCCCGCACTTTGAAGTATATTGCTGTTAAGGGATCTGGACACTGTTACAGGTTTTAGGCGGGAGAGTGGCGACCCTGCATTCCTGCACGTCACCAGGAACAAATGGCCTTCCCTCCCATGCATCCCTCCTCCTTCTTTCCGGGCTAGGGAATGTCTTATCTTATTGTGAAAACCTTGGAGCTCTGTTGTTGTCACCCAAGCAGATTTGTTGTGTATAGCTTCACACATGTGGGTCACCCAGATCAGGAAGGGAATTTTTACAACTTTCTCACCTCCTGGTGGGAACCTAAATGGCCCGCTCTTATGTTCCCGCGTTTGCATTCTGAATCTGATTGGTTTAATGTTGGGGTTCAGACAAATGGGAGGGTATATTAACACTGACTGTTTTCTATCTGGCATCTCTAACAAACACTCGAGAACCTGTTTGCAGTATTGAAAATAAAGAGCTTTGATTTATCAACAAAGGTCTGATTCCTTGCTGTCTATACAGAAGCCTCACACTGGGCCACTTCTATTGTTAGTTAATGGCTCTGGCTGACTGGGTGATGGCCCGACCATCAGTTGCTAGGTAACCGCATTAGCATAATTCATTTAGGTATGTTGGAGGGGGCAGGGGTTGACCAGCATAGTGAGACAGAAAGAAACCTCATGGCAGAAGGAGTCTTTTGTCTCTGTCTCAGGTGAACTGTCTAGGGTGTCAGCCTCCTGGCATGGGCTGGAGCTTTCCCCAGCAATGGAGAATGCACATGGCTCTTCCAATATTAGCAACCCAAGTTCAAGCTTATGAATATTAAAATCCATAAGAGCACTAGGAGTGCCTTGCTGACCAACAATAGTCAGAAAGCAGTAATTCCCCCCCCCCCTATATATTGGTAACATCCTTAGATACTGCAAAGGGTGGAATTTGGAAGGGAACATTTTAGAAACATCTCTACTAGTATGCCAGTACAGGCTATTCAGAGTGAAATCGCTCAGATTTCTACTTCTCAAGCAACTTTAGCATGCTCACTGTTAGTGTTTTGTGTGTCTTTTCACACACTAAATGTTGCTTACCTTGCCAAAGGTACTTAATGCAGAATAGAAGCTACCATATAGTGCATCTCCCTTAAGTTAGCTAAATACCTGAACTAATTCATGCTTGGTTATCTGCTCCTGAGAGGTTACCTAGGATTTTTAAATAGCATATGCTTTTAGATTTATCTAAAGTGCTTTGGGTTTCTAAATGGAGAAAAGAGGAGAAAGAAATCCTTAGTGGTTTCATCACTGTTTGTTTGTTTTTTAATTTTTTTCCTTTATAGAGTATTGGCTTCTAAACCTCTCTTGCTTGACTCTTCAAAGAAAATGGGGGGGGGGATGTCTGATAATAGAGCATGTGCTGTTTGTATGCATGATTGGGGCTTACCAAGTTACTTGTACATTCAGCGACACACCTGACGGAGGTCTGCACTCATCTATTCCCTGTAGATAAAGTGCTGTCTTTTGCATGATGCTAACAGGGCATTCTCCTTTTAGCTACATAATGATATAATTTTCATTTGTTAGCTACAACAGATATTAGCCATTGGTAGTACCTCCTTCCATAAACTGAGTAATAACATCTAACTAATATATTCTGTTTTAAGTAGTATGTTAGAGCAGAGGAGGTTTACATGGCACAGAGAGGAATTATGAGCATTTAAAACAGTGAAGAATTATTTATTTATTTATTTTTGGGATTTATGTCCCACCCTCCCCATCTTGCAGCAGGCTCAGGATGGCTACCAACAGTTCAATAGCATAAAATCATAAAACATTTTCATAAAACATACAATACAACACAGTCATTCCAAGATGGCATAGCTTCCTCATCTCTGTCACAGCAGTGTCACAGATGGCAACCAGTTCTGGTCGGTGCTAAGTGGTCCAGATTGGCAGGTTCCACTAATAGGGCCAGGGCTACAAAAAGTCGAGGCAGCCCCTACTTGAAAGCCTGGTGGAAGAGCTCCATCTTGCAGGCCCTGCAGAACTGCAAAAGGGCCACAGGGCCCTGATGTCATCCGGGAGCTCATTCCACCAATGAGGGGCTGCCACTGAGAAGGCCCTGGCCCTTGTAGCCGCCCTGGCTACCAGTCCTATTAAGGCTACAAGGCTATTAAAAGTCCACACACATACTCTTTGCCAGGGCTATTTTTGGGCAGGAACGCACAGGAACGGAGTTCCGGCTGGCTTCTGAGTTGGCCATGGCTACAGCCTCCCCCTCCTTGGGTTCCCCAGGTGCCTCACAAGCCGCGGGGCACCTGGAAAGCCAAGCTGATCCAGGAAGGGAAGGCCATTTTAACTGCCTTCCCCTTCCTCAGGTTTCCCAGGTGCCCCACAGCTGTGGGGCACCTGGGGAAGCTGATCCAGAAACTGCCTTCCTTCCCTTGGGTTCCCCATGCACCCTGCAAGCTGCGGGACACCTGGGGAAGCCGATCCTGGGAGGGAGCTGCACTGTCAGGGGTGTGGCCTAATATGCTAATGAGTTTCTGCTGTTGGGTGTGGCCTATTATGCTAATGAGTTCCTGCTGGGCTTTTTCTACAAAAAAAGCCCTGCTCTTTGCGCAGCAGTGGATTGAGCAAGTCAAGGCACAAACACACAGTTTTCCTGCCCCTCATTCTGTAGATCTCTGGTTGATCCCTTGGAGTCTCTGTCTAGGCACACAGCCTTTTGTCTGCTTCATGTGGCGCAATGGCGGCCATCAGGATGGAGGTCTGGCCTGAGAGGCTGAGCGCCTTCACCCAGATGTACTTAATCAGAATGGACCAACAAAAAATGGCCCACCATATACCTTTTTTTTGCCAGGAGGTCACTGTTAACTGGCGACCCCCGCAGGGTTTCCAAAGCAAGAGACATTCAGAGGTGATTTGCCATTGCCTGCCTCTGTGTCACCTCTTTCCATACCAAACAGACTTTATTTACTCTGTTTCCTACCCCACTCAAGAGTCACAATGTGGAATTCGCTGTCAAGGGATGTCATGATGGCCACAGAAATAAACAGCTTTTTAAAAGGGGATTAGATAGATTAATAGAGGACAAGTCTATCGATGGCTACTAGCCATGGTGACTCAATGGGAACCTCCACATTCAGAGGCACTCATCCTCTGAATCTCAGAGCCAGGAGGCAACATCAGGGGAAGGCCTCGGCCTCTCTGCCCTGTTGTTAGACCTCCAGAGGAACTGGTTGGCCACTGTGTGAGATGGGATGCTGGACTAGATGGACCCTCACTGGTCTGATCCAGCAGGGCTCTTCTGATGTTCTTCTCAGGGGAAGGCCTCAGCCTCTGTACCCAGTTGCTGGCCCTCCAGAGGAACTGGCTGACCCCTGTGTGAGGCAGGATGCTGGACTGGATGGACCCTCACTGGTCTGACCCAGCAGGGCTCTTCTGAGGTTCTTACCAGGGGAAGGCCTCGGCCTCTCTGCCCTGTTGTTGGCCCTCCAGAGGAACTGGCTGGCCGCTGTGTGAGACAGTATGCTGGATGAGATGGACCCTCACTGGTCTGATCCAGCAGGGCTCTTCTGATGTTCTTATCAGGGGAAGGCCTCGGCCTCTCTGCCCTGTTTTTGGTCCTCCAGAGGAACTGGTTGGCCACTGTGTGAAACAGGATGCTGAACTAGATGGACTATTGGTCTCATCCAACAGAGCTCTTCTTATGTTCATATGATCGAATGTACTTTGAAGCAATTTACTTCCCCCGTCTTGGAAGTCTTCTGCCACCAGAGAGAAAAAAAATGAGACTGAATGTGGAGTTTTGGTTAAGCTCAACCCTGAAATAAAACACATTTCTCCACACTGGATAGGTGCTCCTCTCTGCTATGGATTTTTGAGACTGTGTGCCAGTTGATCTCTCTTCCAATCAGGCTGAATGGGAGGAACTGTGATCTCTCATCATGCAGGGCTGGGTGACCTTGAGTCAGCAGCTTTCTCTTGGACTGACTGGCCTGCCTTACCAGGCTATTGTGAGGATAAAATGGGACAAGCAGTTTCCTGCGCCCCTTGGAGGAAAGGGATAAAAAATGTAATATATACATAAATACAAGGATGCCTCAAGTCCTCAGCTCCCTGGAGGAATGGTGAAAAACTATCTAGTTTTTTGGGGAGCATGGTCTATGCAGTGTCAGTTGAAGACCCTGGGCATAAAGAAAATGTAATGAGCTTTATGTTCTTTTCCATTTGGAAGGTGAAAATAGTTCAGCCCCAGGTTTCCCTTTCTGCTCCTCTTCCTTTCTCATTTGCTCTGTGTGTCACCACCAAGATTGTCTATATTTCGGGAGGAAGCTCATTCAGTAGAGGTTTCACCTAAACACAACATAAATGAATACATCAACACAAACTGATGTTATCATTTTCACCCTGAGTTATTCTCCAAACCAGGAACACAGTGAGCAAGGAAAAGACACTTCGTTTGGACTTAGTGGTATAATTCATTTTTTCAAACCAGAATCATATTTCTTCTTGTCAGATTTCAAACTTCAATATTTCCCCCACAAAACATTACATGTCACTTTCTTCTTGGTTGCAATGTCAAAATAAAATAATTTCATGCATGGTGAAGAAATCTCTGCTGCATTCTGCTCAGCTAGAGACTATTGTGAAGAGATATAAGACTGAGGCAAGTGCTCAAAGCGTATTGTCATTCACCTCTACTAAGTTTACCTGACAGGAACAGCCAAATGTGAAAATCTCTGAATCCAGATGGGATGTAACTGCTGGGTGCTGCAAAGTCCACAAGTGAATCTCACAAAATGACTTTAAAGAGTTAACAGATGCAATATGCTAAGCACTTCAAATGTTCCTTTCGTACTTCTTCAGCTCCCTTCTTTCCTGAGCTGTGTGTAGTGATGAACAAGTTCCTCTTGCCACAGCTCAGAAACTGGATTGGTGTGTCTTTATTTAGGAGACTTCTGTACCACCTCATCAGAGTCCTGCTTCAGGTGGCTTACAGTTAATGTAAGTTATCACTATAAAAACATCAGGCATTAAACAGCACAAAACTATCCATAAAACAGACTTCATACCAGCAGCAAGCCATGGGGAAAGGTAGAAATATAAACCCACTAATTAGCCTGGGTAAAAAGGTGCATTTAGGCCTGGCACCTAAAGCAGGTATCAGGTGAGTCTTATGAGGGAGGGTGCTTCAAAGGCAAGGTGCCACCACAGAACATGCCCTGCCACTAGTTGCCACCACTCTCATTGCTGAAAGCAGTGCTTGAGAGGCAGATCTTAACTGGCAAACGGCATAGCATTGTGGGGAGACAGTCCTTCAGGTATTTCTAAGCTTTCTTGGTGACCATTCAGAAAACACTTGTTTGCGTTTCCAGAGTTCTGTCCTGGTTTGTCATGTTGGCACACTCTGCACATGTGTTCCTAGTGCCTACTAGGAATTGTTGTTTGGTTTTGCCTGCCCTGTCCCCCACCAGCCATGGCCCAGAACAGTGCTCTCCGACATGGCACCATGGTACTCCTGCACACACCTTTTTTCCTGGTGCCCACACTGTAATTGGCGTTGTAATCTGGAGACTCGGGAGAAGGAGGAGAACTGGGGCTGTGCTCACACAAGCAGTTTGCGCCGATATCATTGCGGTGCCTTTTCAGATTTAAAGAACATGATCAGACAGCAACACAGGGTGGGGAAGGGGTTAATGAGAAAAAAATGAGTTTTCAGAGGGGGAGGCAGCCTCATCCAGCTATCAAAACAGAATGGTGCTTTGAAGAAGCGGTTATGTGCATATGCAAAGGACAAATTTTTAAAAAGAATCCACCCAGCCACCCAGTCCTTGGCTGCCCCGCAGCAATAATCTGAATGGTCCACCATGGGACAAGGGCACAGGGAGGCTGCTTCAGGGTGGTCACCCCTTCCCACAATGATTTAAACCACCGCAGGTAGAGGCGCCACCAGATTGCACCAAGCCTCAAGTCTGGAGGGTGTGTGGGCCCCTCCTAACCTTAACACCATGGCAGATGCTCACATTTTCCCAGACAGAGGCTGCTGAGCCGGGAGGGAGGGAAGGGTGGAAAGCTGAACACAAAGTGGTAGGTAAAGTAGGATTGCCAGATTCCAGATGGGGCCTGGAGATCTCCCATTATTACAGCTGTTCTCCAGACAACAGAGATCAATTCCATTGGAAAAAGTGGCTCCTTTGGAGAGTGGACTCTAGGGCATTGTGCCCTGCTGAGGTTCCTCTCCTCCTGAACCCTGCCCTCCCTAGGCTCTACCCCTAATCTCTAGGTATTTCCCAACCCGGAGCTGGAAACCCTAAATAAAGGTAGGTAGGTTGGTTGGTTGGTGGGGAGGGGACGAAGAAGCAGGAAAAACAGAAAGGCTATGGGGGCTTTCAGGGAAGGCAAAGAAGAAATAGTGGGGGAGGGGGAAATGAGATGCCCCTTGGAAACTCTTGTGAGTCCCCTGATTATAAACTTCATAATTATGTCTAAGAAGCAGGAGGCATTTTCCTAATCTCTTTCAAGTCAAGCTGTTCCTGTCAAAATGCCCTCTGCTTCCCCATATTTCTCTCTATAGCCATACGGGTCTAATTTTGTAATTAGAAACAATGGCAAACCACCTCTGTCCTTCTCTTGCTTTGAAAACCCTACCGAGTTACCATAATCCAGCTGCGACCTGATGGCACTTTCCTCCTCCACCACCGTGTACACGCTTATGTCTACTGAGACAGGATACCGTTCTCGGGTCTGATAAGGTAGGCTCTAGTTCACCAAAACCATGTCGCAATAAACCTTTAGTTGTGAATAAGCAAGAGATCTTTTTCAGTTTATCTGGTTTACCTAGCACAAAAGAAGGGACAAGATGGGTTAAGTAGCGGTTTGCTGACATTTTTTTTAAAAGATCACATTTATCATAAAACATGAAGCTTAATGCCTCCAGCAGCAAGGTAGCACTTATAAAGGGATATTAGATGTCCCACTGAAACAGAATTAATAATAAGCCAATATCCCTATCTCTCTCTTTCTCTTTCCCGCCCAAGCCAATCCCCCATCTTTCTCCCCCCCCTTCCCTATTTTTGAGCCTGGCAGCAGCTCTACTCCTCTCTGTCCCTTGGTGATCGCTTTGTCTTCCTCCTTCCCTGCTCCCTCTTCCTCACCTGACCTGGCATGCCTGTTACAGGCTTCTGCCTCAGGGTCTCAGGAGCCTTGCCCTGTATCCTTTGTGGGACCCTGTGAGGCAGAAAGCCAGTGTGTGGAGGCACCTGGCATTGAGGTGGCAAGGCTGAGCCCAGCCCTTCATTGCTGGCTGTCATGCTTGCCCCTGACTTAGCCCCAGACCCAGTGCCTGACAGCCGAGGACAGGAGGACTTGGCTCAGTTAACTGAGGAAAACGTAAGTCCTGCAGAGGATCCACAGCCAAGTCCTCAGCAAGACCCACCTGAGGCTGATCAGGCAGTGCCTGGGCCAAGCAATTCACCACCGGACTCGCCTCCACCTGTCAGCAGGCTCCGTGAAAGGAGGCGTCAAGAGCTGAATAGGTGACGCAAGGAAGCACACAGGCAAGGTCAATGATCATTAAGTCCTGAGTACTAGCAGAAACCAGGACTTCACACAGCGGTGCTAAGTGGCTAATGAGCCAGAATGCTATTTAACAAGGCTGCCGGCCACAAGCAATTCGTGCTGGCAACATCGTTGGCAGAACCGTCCGTACTGTGTGCACCTTGCCTCTGATCCTGTTTGATTCTCTGGCCTCTGATCCGGCTTGCTTCATGGACTTCCGACCTCTGCTTCCTTATCCTGGACTCTGGCTTGTGACCCTCGGCATTCCTTGACTCCGGCTTCAGATCTGCTTCCGACTGACTTCGGCTTGATTTATGGACTCTGACCTCTGGTACATGTTGACTACGCTCGTGTTTTGAGATTGGGACTTGCCGCAACGCTCTGCTGACTTTCTCCATCCTAGTCACACCTGGGACATGCCTGCCGGCCTGTCTGTCCAGCCGGACTACCGGGCTCTGCCGTGACACTGGCAGTCAGCGCCAGCAACAGCGTTTGCAGCAGCCTCCCCAGTGGTGGGTGGCATGGCAGCAGCCCAGACGTCCCGACGCCCCTTTGGGGGTTGGCGGCCCCAGTGGCTGCTCCTTCACCATCGATGGGCTCATCAGCATCAGCTCTGGTGGCAGCAACAGTTTCAGTAGTGGCTTTCCTGGTGGCGGCAGGCTCGGCAGCAGCAATGGTTGGCCTGGCAGCAGCAGCAACAAACCCATTATGGAGTTTGGGCCGGGCTCCCAGGCTGGGAGTGGCACTATGGGTAAGTCTGGCCCAGACAGTTGCATTGTCTGTGCATGCCCAGACACCTTTTATGGGGGGGGGAGGTTAAACTTCCCAACGTAATTTTTTTTTCTTTCAGATTTTTCTGCAAACCTGGGGTAAGTGTGCCTGGGGTAAGTGTGCCCCCTATCTGCAGATTTAGATATCCGCACATAGGGGGCATGTTGAGAATTAGATATAGAAATATGGGGTAAACCTGGTGGTCATCATTTCAACAAAAAGCTAGCCTTTAACCATAACCCAACTTCATTGTTACATTAAGAAGCTCTATTTAACTGCATATGGGAGACACTATAGAAAGCTTTAAGGTTAAGGTTAAGACATGAACTCATGTACCACCACTGAATGGTGTAAATATAACAATATAAGGAAGCAATGGCAAAAACTTCATGCACGTACATTTTGTATCAAGAATCAAGAACTTCTGCTTAGGATTACCAGGAGATACTAAAACCAAGTAGTTGCTGAAAACAGAAAGCACCAAAATGAAATTTCTAAGTGCCTCGGTGACCTGGTGTTGGGGATTTTCCGAGCCCTGCTGTTGCTCCTGTCTTGCATTCCAGGCAACTTAGCACAGTCGTGACCAACAGACTGGAATACATCTTAAGCAAATGAATACCATTTTTTTGGAATTTAAGCTTCTCATTTACAGAGAAGACACAGTGGAAATTTCCTAATTTTAACACCAGGCTTTTAAATTCTATAATCAAGCCATGCAGCTGGATGATAGATTTTGAGTTGAATACTGTTTCCCTTGGCAAGTCAGTTAATGTACATTGGCTGAAATGGTGCATGCTTTAACAAGCAGCACCAAGAGTTATGTATTTCAGATTCAAAAACCTACACTGGAAAGCTTTTGACATATACAGTGCTGCTAGACAGAAAGTGTGTATGGAGGGGGGAATCAAGGAAGCATTTAAAATAGGTTGCAAATTAAATGTTGGTGTGCTTGTAGACAGCACTTGAAAGCTATTCTACCAGATACTGGTAGCACTGCAGGCTGGCATGCAGGAGATGCGTGATCAGATACCTTGATGCCTTTAATATTATTTAAAGGCACCTGCTGGGTAATCAGGGACTCAGCAGAGGAATAGGAGTATTTTATTCCTTCCTTCCCCCATGCTGTTTTCCTGATCTAAATCCCACCCACACAAAAAAGAAAACATATACATATTTTTTCCTGCAGGGCACATAGATTTGTGGGGCAGCAGTTTAGATTGGCAAACAGCACCAGGAGGATTAGCTTCCTCTCCCCCAGCACTGAGGCTCCAGTCCAATTCATCTTCCATGGCTGCTTTAAAGTAAAGTGTGAGCTGTGTTATTTATTTTTATCTTGTCCTTCCTCCATGTAGTATACATAGCTCTCCTTCTCCTCCCAATCCATTTGCTCATGCTGGTTGTTGATGAGGTGGGGGGGAGGGGGTGCCAAGCAAGCTGACAGAAAGGTGGAAGTGCATTCTCTGTTTCTCTTCAGTTATACAAACCAACATGATGTCAGTGGCTTCAGTTTGGGTGCTGATGGTTCTGTAGGTTTGTTTGAATCACAAATGCATGTTGCAGGATTTTTTAAAATGCAGTTTACATGTGTTAGAGTGCTATGTCCAGATCCTAGAGGTTTGGGTTCAAAGTCTCTTGGGTCAGCCACTGTTTCTCAGCATCCTCTACCTGACAGGGTTCTTGTGAGGGCAAAATGCAGGGGGAGAGAATTATGCGTGCTATTCTGAGCCACTTGGAGGAAACTTCAAATAAACTGCATCAATAAATTTTATGGGGAAAATTCAGTGCCAGGAAACAAAGTGGTGCAAAAATTTAACCACACTTTCAGTTCTCATAAGAGATATGTGAGATTGAATGGAAATTTTGGGGTTGAACCCCAGGGATGAGAAATTTGAAATCATTCTGCGAAAGGACCCTGCTCACTCTCCCCTCCTGCTTATGATCCTTGACATCCAACACTACTGAATAATTAATCCCATAAGAACATTTCTTCTCTGGCTACTCATGAAGATTATGAACAATGCTGTCCATTATTCAAATTCCTGAAGTGTACAAAAGCTCGTATCTTGAATAAACCTTTGTTGGTATTAAAGGTGCCACTGGATCGAAATCCAAGGTATGTTCAAGAGGAAACAGGGCAGAGAATTTCCTTGTGCGGTCACACACCAGACTGAATCTACATGAAGACGGGAACTGAAATACCTTTTTGTAAGGACAAATCAATATGCTCATCTTAGTTTCCTTTGGTTTGTTGTGCTCCCCTAATGGTGGCACCTTCTCCAGATGCAAGAGTAAGAGCTTCTTGCCTTGAGATAAGGTGTACCATTAGCTGAACATGGAGTCCAGCCCATTGTTTCTAGCCTGCCTTGGTTTCATCGTTGTCTTGATAAATCTTTTGTTTCTTTCTATGCTGCTATGCATACATGTAGTTTTTACACCATTGAAACATACATAATACCATAAAATGCATGCACTTTTACAGGAGAAAGAATGTTATAAAGAAAAAACATTGCAAAAACAATGTTGCAAGTTTGTTTCTCTCAGGGGAGAACTGAAATGGGGTTATTCAAATTAAACCAGCAAGCTGGTGAAATTGAGTCTTATTCTCAGATTTTTGCTGAGAGGCATCCAGCACCAGCACCAGCCAAATCAGACACACACCCCTTTTGACACCCCTCCACTTTTTAAACTGTGCTTGTAAAATCTTTTACCAGTGGGAGTTAATGAAAGAATATTCACTGACAGCTCATGAAGCAATGTCTATGGAAAAGTCAGCTTTTCCAAGAAGTGAATATATCATAAACTGGGAAGTGACTAATGCAACTTTGCTGGCAATCTTCATGGGTAGCTTGAGAAGAAATATCCTCATTACTATGCATTATTCAATAGAACTGGGCATAAACGGTTGGGCTTCATTTTTGTTGGTTTGCATTAATGGTCTGGAGAAACTTGGAGGTGCCTTACAGTGCAATCCTAATCAGAGTTACCCCCTCTATGCCCATTGACTTCAAATATGCTTAGATGGGTGTAACTCTGATTAGGAAGACACTGGTGGCGGTCACATGTGTGAAATAAAGGGGGGAAGCAAGGCTATTTCCTCCAGCGTAAGTTGACCCACAGCTGCATGATTACATGGACTTTTGTAGATGCAGGCATAGCCTGCCACTGCGTGATCAGATGCAACCGTGGGTGAGCTGGGTTTTTTTTAACTGTTTGTTCCCGGTGTGCTTACATGAGGAATCGATGAAGCACACCTCTGCCCCAAGGTCTCCCTGTGGAATGTGTGGCAGTGTGTGCTGATGCACATGCTGCAACAGGGATTTTAAAAAATGGCACGGAGTTGAGATAGCCTGATCAGACTATCCTGCCGCCATGGGAGTGCGCTGGGGCGCTCAGACGCAGGAAAGTCCATCTGTAGCCCATTGCAACCTGTTAGCTACAGGAGTTTCCCCGGTGTTTTTTAAATCCGCTTGTATGGCAGAGCAAAATGGGTTGCCAACGGCTGAGGGGCACTTCCCAAATGTTGGTGTCTGATCGCACTCCTTTAATCCACCCAGCACTCATGCCTATGTCGGGGCAAATTGTGCATATGATTGCGACCACTGTTAAAAACTGACCACAAGCTGCTAAGATGAAATTTAAAAGGGACATCTCCAGATGCCCTTTCTGCTAATTGCAACTCTTTCATTTGTGTTGTTGAGGGACCCTGTTGAACAGGAAATGCAAAAGGAATGAACTGGCCTGTTGACTTTTCTATGGCTCTGCAAAGTATTGGAGTTGGAGATGCATTGTAGTGATTTTAGCAAGCATAGTTTATTAGCTGGTCAAATGAAGCATGCCAACCTGGGCTCAGGGGCCCTCTTTTATTCCGGCTGGAGCCACACCTCCGACCTTGCCCAAATGTCCTGATAGGACTTTAAGATTGCAGTTACAGATCATAGGCCCCCTGGAGGAACCTAGGTGCTAGATTGATTGCAAGCTACGATCCGGCCAGCTATTATTCATCCAGACTCGAGCTCAGGTAGCTGGCCTGGCCATGTGCGTTTGGCCACATGGTGGTCACCATTACACAGTGCACATGGCAATCACCATTACATACATTACACCCCTCCCCCCATGGTCCAAACTCCCCTCTAGATGACATAGTCCATTAGGTAGGTGGGACGGCATCGCTCTCACCCTGAGCATTGGGGTAGTTGCTCAGGGAGCCTGCTCCTGCTTGGGTGCTGCTGGCTCTGATGCTAGTCTGGGGGAGACTCCCTCGGGAAATGGAGGGGGTGCTGATGGAAGTGTCTCAGCCACTGGGGAAGACCTGTGGAGCTCGATAGGGTCCGTGTCAGGGTCGGCTTCCTGGAGCAGCATTGGGTCTGGAACATCGCCCTCACGATCCCTGGTGGTGGTGGGAGTATAAGTCAGGAGGTGTCGGCGTAGCTGGTTGATGTGTCGGCACCACACTTGACCCTCCTCTCCAGCGACCTTGTATGAGAGTGGGCCAGTTGGTCAGATGATGTGCCCCGGAAGCCATGCGGGGCCTCTCGCATAGTTCCGCACGTAGACGGGGTCTTTGGGGAAGAATCCGTGAGGAGCCTTGGGGATGTTGGGCTCCATGCTGTGCTGAGGGGCATGGTCCAGGTGGAGGTGATCAAGCAGGGTGCCAAGACGCCGGCCCATCAAAATCTCCACTGAGCTGCATCCCGTGGTTGAGTGTGGCATTGCTCGCTGGCCAAAAAGGAAAGCAGCTAGCTTGAATTCCCAGTCGTCATGGTCCATTCGCCACAGGGCCTCCTTGGTCATTTAGACCATACACTTGGCTTGGCTGTTGGTTGCGGTGGAATGGCGCAGAACAGACGTGCCGGAGGCCAAGGGAGTCCATGAAGTGCTGGAACCCTGTGGATTTAAAATCTGTGCCGTTGTCAGTCACTAAGGTATCTGGGAGGCCATGCGTACTAAATATGCATCACATGGCCCTAATGGCTGTGCCAGAGGAGGTGGTTTGTACTGGCACCACTTCAAGCCACTTGCTATAGCTGTCCACGAGAATGAAGAACAGCTGCCCTTGGACCGGCCCTGCAAAGTCAAGGTGGAGCCGTGACCAAGGCTTGAGAGCCAATTCCCAGGGCTGTACGGGCATGTGGGGGGATCAGCCCATGACTCTTGACACCGTGCACAACGGCGGTCCTCATGGAGGGCGGCCAGCACCCGGTCATGGAGTGGTTCCAGAATCACCACTTGCATTCCCCACAGTACACACCCCTTGTGGGTGGAAAGTTCATTGTGCTGGGCCAAGTACGCCACAAACTCCAGGCCCAGGTGACCAGGCCACCCCCTCCCCACCCAGTCCAAGACCTGGTGTTAGCCGGATTGCTTTAATTTATGTTCAGCAATTGGCGAAATAATGGGTTCTTGCCAACTATACCAAGGTCCCGCCCCTTCCAGGAGTTCTCAGTAAATAGGCGTGGAGGCAGAGTGGTTTCTTTGAATGGTATTTACTGTAAGATGTTATTCAAGCATACAAGGAATAATAATAAAACCACATACACACAAGATCTATGGAAATCAGACAGAAAATAGCACTGTTGCATGAGCAGGAGTATCGTTGAGGGGGAGTTATGTTACCTGTCTTGATGGTGGGTGAATCACTTCCACGAGAAGATTGAGGGAGGGATGAAAGAGAAAAACAGAGGGAATGAGATCTGAACCTGCAGATACATGCTCCAGTCCTGGCTGCGCAAACCAGGGATTAAAGATGGAGGCAAGGTGTTGGGTATAGTAAGCTGGACATGAGAGGTTGGTAAGAAGATAGAGGTCGAAGATGGCTAAGCTAGGCGAAATGTTTCTGTTGTGCAAGATCTTTTATCAGGTGGCATTGAGGTGGGCTGCGCTGACCACATCCCATTGTCACACCCACTAGGTTGTCCGTCCCTTCCTAGTCTTTCTATTGGTCAGTGTCATAGTGAGGAGGGGGCAGGAAGGAGTGGACAATATTGCAAATCTAGGTGCTAATCAGGATTTAACACCTGGGCCTTCTGGTTGGTCTTCTTGGCGCCAATCTCTGGCCTCGTGATGGCTTCAGCCAGGTCACTTGATGGTCGGTGATTAGTTGCTGGGCAACCTAATCTCTTACTGGAACTGTTGGGGGCAGGTGTGAAGGGGCCAGCGTAAAGGAGAAAAGGACTCTTTGAAATGGAGTCTTGCTCTCTCTGTTAGTGGGAACATGTGAAGTAGATGTAAGAGCTCTTTGATATGGAATCCTGGTCTCCATGCAAGTGTGAACTCTGAAGGAAGTCTCCCGCTGTGGGCTGGAGCCTCTCATAGCAATAGAGAGTGCCTTTGCCTTAGGCAGAGAACCAACCCAAAGGTCAAACTTATGATTTTAAAGTTCATAAGAGCATATAAAATGCCTTGCTGGCTTACAGTTCCCCCCCTTGTGACTCTGGAGGCGTGAGATGGAAGAGTCACACATCTGGAGCTGGAACACGGTGCTGGCGCTTCTGGAGGTCTGGTCACTCATCTGGTCTTGTCTGGTTTCGTCTGGTCATCTGGGCTTCTGGGCCCCAGGTGTTACTACTCTGTTAGGGGACGGACATACTAAACAAACTGAACCTATCAAAAATTCCGAATTACTCGTGGAAGGATCCCATCACCATGGCAGATAAGGAAGACCCATAAAAGTTTATAGCAATATATACATATACATTCAAACTAATTCATCAGGGCATCAATAAAATCATACTCTATACTATGTAGCTAGAAACACATACAATTCATTATAGCTAATGGAAATTCATAACAGAAATTCATAAGGTAATAGCTCTATGTACTACACTTATTATATCATCTAATTCATTATATAGAAAATTCATGAGGCACAGCAATTCATGGCTGGTAAACAGGGAGGCAAATTCATTGGAATAGAAGAGGCTTAAAACAGCAAAAATTCATGGGGACTAAAAAGTTTCCTAAAAGGGAACAATTCATTTTATCTAAAATGCATAAAAGTAGGCAACATTCAAATTCATATCTATATGGATATGTATTAATTCATAGGAGAATGGAAAATGCACGGGACTTAATCAGCCCTTTGGTAGTGGAGGGACTGGGGCCCAGAGTAAACTCCCTTGGGGAACCCTTGCGGTTTACCCAGATGGATGGTTCGGAAATGAAGGATGCTTGTGTGGCAGAAACTGAACTGTTGATTGTAGGAACAGGAGACCACTGGGAGAAAAGGGCTTTTGTAATCACCCCCAATACCCAGTTCCCCATAGTACTGGGAAGTCCGTGGCTTGGATCACATGATCCCTATATCAAATGGAGCGAGGCGAAGATCTCCTGGATTGACCCCAAATGTGAACAAGACAAGTGGGATCCCGCTTGGGGAGCAGGGGCCCCCTCTTTCCCTGTAGCAGCTGCAGTGTCTGAGGTGGGGGTTAAAATCCCCGTGGAGTACCGGGACTTAGCTGATGTGTTTAGTGAGACGGAAGCAGATGAACTTCCCCCCCATAGACTCACTGACTGTGCAATCAAGCTATTACCCGGGGAGAAGCTGCCGAAAGGAAAATTGTATTCAATGAGCCCGGCAGAGCGGGCTGAACTGCGTAAATTCCTGGACAAGAATTTGGAGCGAGGTTTCATCCGCCTGGCCAAGTCCCCGTTTGCCGCGCCTGTTTTGTTCTGGAAAAAAAAAGATGGGGGCTTGAGATTATGCACCGATTATAGGGGTTTGAATGCTGTTTCTGCTTCAAATGCCTATCCCTTACCCTTAATCAAGGACTTGTTGGCAGAAGCTGCTAAGGGAAAAAATTTTTCTAAGTTGGACTTACGAGATGCATATTTTCGGGTGCGCATAAGGGAGGGGGATGAATATAAGACTGCCTTCAATACCCCCCTTGGCCAATTTGAGTACCTCGTTATGCCGTTCGGATTGGCTGGTGCTCCCGGAGTTTTTATGAGTTTAATTAACGAGGTGCTTCATAAATATCTGTTCAAAGGAGTGATCTGTTTTTTAGATGATATCTTGATCTATTCCCCTGATAAGCCGTCACACATTAAGCTGGTGCGAGAGGTGCTGGCAACGCTGAAGGAGCACCAGTTATATGCTAAGCTCTCCAAATGTGAGTTTCACCGCACTGAGATTGACTTTTTAGGCTATTGGATCTCCCAGCAGGGTTTAGAGATGGACCCGGCTAAAGTGGAAGCAGTGGTGAAATGGGAGGTCCCTCGCACCTGAAAACAACTCCAAAGTTTATTAGGATTTTGTAACTTTTATAGAACGTTCCTGAAAGACTTTGCCACAATCACCCTTCCCCTTACAGAACTCTTGAAAACCAAGGGGAAGGGTCCAGAGGCAGGGAAACCTGGGGAGCGATTGTGCTGGACTGAGGCGTGTCAGAGCACATTTGATGCGTTAAAACAATTGTTCACATCAGAGCCTATTTTAGCCCATCCAGATGAAACTAAAGAGTTTGTGATTCATGTTGATGCATCAGATGTGGCCATGGGGGGAGCGATCCTGCAAAAGGGTGAAGACAATGTCTTGCACCCGCTTGCTTACATTTCAAAGAAATTTAACGAGACTGAAAGACATTGGTCGGTGTGGGATAAGGAAGCTGCAGCTATCCGGCTAGCCCTTTCCACATGGCGGCATTGGCTAGAAGGTGCGCAAAAGCCGTTTGAGATCTGGACTGACCATAAGAATTTGGAAGCCTTGCGCACCCAGAGGTCTTTAAATGCCAAGCAACTCTGGTGGGCTGATTTTTTCTCCAAGTTTAACTTTGTGTTAAAGCATATCCCGGGCAAGGCAAATTTCCTAGCAGATGCGTTGTCAAGATTACCCCAGCACGAGTCCAGGAGGGATGAAGTGTTTGATTCCATGTTTTCCCCCCAGCAGTTGGGGGGAGGCGGTAACTACCTGCAGCCAAAGCAAAACAGCTGCTGCTCCATCTCAGTGGATTACAAAATGTGCTCTGGAATATTCAGAGGAGGATGTGAAGGAGTGTGAGAGTGATGGCGAAGCAGAGAAGCAGGCTGATGGATGTTGGTATCGTGGATCTAAATTGATTGTGCCCAAATCCCTCCGTAAACAAATTCTCCTGGCTTGCCACAAGTCTAAACTTTCGGGTCATTTTGGATTTTTAAAGACTTTGAACTTAATCCAAAGACAGTTTTGGTGGCCCCATATGCGCAAGGATGTGTCTGACTACGTCACTTCATGCCAGGTGTGCTTAATGTGCAAAAAACGGGGAGGGAAACCACCTGGACTTCTGCACCCCTTGCCTACCCCTTCTAGACCCTGGGAGGCCATTTCTATGGACTTTATAACTAGTCTACCACCCAGCAGAGGAAGAACAGTCATCTGGGTAGTAGTGGACTTATTCTCAAAACAGGCACACTTCGTTCCGTTTAAGAAATTGCCTACGGCGAAGAGCCTGGCAAAAGTTTTTTTTCCCCATGTGATCAGGCTCCATGCTTTTCCTAAGCGAATAATCTCTGATAGGGGGAGCCAGTTCGTTGCCACCTTTTGGCGGGAGCTACTCCAAGTGATGGACATAGAACCTGCCTTAAGTTCTGGGTATCATCCAGAAACCGATGGCCAATCCGAATGAGTTAATCAAATTCTGGAACAATTCCTCCATTGTTACACTAACTATCATCAAGACAATTGGGTGGAGCTCCTCCCTTTTGCAGAGTACAACTATAATAATGCAGTGCATTCATCTACTGGTGTTTCTCCCTTTATGGCTGCAGGGGGCTTTGAGGGGAACCCTCTCCCATTGTTACCCTCTTCTGGGGGGACCCACCCCCACCCTCCACCCTCCGAATTCACCCAGTGGACCCACCCTCCGAATTCACCCAGTGGTGGTCTTCACTGCAAGATTCTTGGCCCCTCATTGCTAAGACTTTGGACCAGGCTAAAGCCGACTACAAGAAATATGCGGATAGGGGCGGTGTTGAGGGGTGGGACTTAAAACCTGGTGACTCTGTGTATCTGTCTACAAAAAACATTCATGGATTACAGCCCAGTAGGAAATTAGGATGGAAATATGTGGGCCCCTATAAAGTACTGCAGAAAATATCCTCTGTGTCATTTGAACTTGATTTGCCCAAAACATTGAGTTCTGTGCATCCTGTTTTTCATTACGGCTTATTGAAGAAGAATCCTGAGCCGAATGCATGGAGACCCGATCCTCTGACGCCTCCTCCTCTGATGAAGGGGGGGGAACCTCATTTCGAAATTTCTGATGTCCTGGACTCTAAGATTAAACGGGGTCGTTTGTATTACTTAGTAAAATGGGTGGATTTTGGGCCGGAGCACAATGAATGGGTCGCAGTCGAACATGTCCATGCTCCTAAATTAATTTGTGCTTTCCACAAATGTTTTCCTGATAAACCTGGGGGGGGGGTTGATTTGGGGGGGGGCAGGATGTCAGATTCTCTGTCATAAGTTTATGTTAAGTTTCTTTCCTTAGTCGGGAGGTTGGCTTGCTACATGTTCCTACGTCATGCAACCCTCTGTTTCCCTCCCCCGATGCCTCCTACTTCACTCCCTTTCATCCCAGCTTCTCCAGATGGCTAACCTCGCTTGGTAACCTTGAAGACTTCTGAAACTGATTTAGGCCAGGTGCCTGGCATGTGAAATGCAAGCAGAGTTCACAAAGGGGCCGTGGGGGGGGGGTGTAGTGCTTCCGCGCCTTTTTACTATGAGAACCAAACGGTTAGGAGTTTCGTGCTTAATTTATTTTACTCTGATTGGTGATTCACCTGCCTTTACCTTTTGAATACTGTATATGAATCCCTGCTGCTTGTAGTCTGGTATCACTGACAAACAACGTGTTCCTGAACGATCATTAAGAAATAAAAGGACTTTTTGCTTTCATCAAGGCCTGGCTTATTTGGTCTGCTCAGAAGCCTCACACACTGACCCCGAACTGGAGTCGCTTTACTCTGAATGCCTCCCTATGGGTAGAAATGGTTTGTGCCTCTGCCATGGCATTGTCCACGGGGACTTGCTGATAGGCCTTAGCCAAATCCAGCTTACTGAATACCCTGGCCCCTGCCAGAGAGGCGAGAACATGGCTGATGACTAGCACCGGGTAGGAGTGGTCCTGAAGTGCCAGGTTAAGTGTACATTTGTAGTCCACACAGATGTGGATCTCCGCATTGGCCTTCATTGGAGTGACAATGGGGGTCTCCCATTTAGCATGGGAGACTGGCTTCAGGACCCCCTGAGCCATGAGCTTGTCCAGCTTGGCCTCGATCTTTGGCCGAACTGCCAGGGGGGCTGCCCAACTGCTATTCGGATCAGGTGCACAGCTGGATTGAGGTCCAGAGAAACCGGGGGACCAGTGTAAGATCCGAGGGACCCATCAAATATGGCGGGAAACTCCACGCAGACTGCCTGGTAGTTTACAGAGTCGACTCTGTGCACCCCCGTGATTCCCAGACCCAGTGGCTTGAACCAGGAGAGATCCAGGAGGCTGGTGAGGTCACTCTCCACCACCAGGAGGTCCAATAGTCTGTTAAAGTCCTTGAATTGGACCCTGAACTTGCCCAACCCCTTGATGGCAACCGGGTTCTTTTGGAAATCCCGGAGCCAGAGTCCTGTCAGTTTCCACAATCGCCCCCCCCTTGGGACAGAGCTTTCAGAGCATGGCTGCTGAAATGATAGACTAGGAGGAACCCATGTCGAGTTCCATCGAACAGGGGGCCCCTTCAATCCACATTGGGACCATGATTTTATTGTGGGTATTATAGGGCAAGTTCAGTACCTGGTGGTGGGGTGAAGAAGCCGTGTGGACATCATCTGTCTCGTTGTGGGCTGCTTGAGAGTGACAGCTGAGATGGGAGTGGCAGACCTTCATGATGTGGCCCATTTTGCCACAGGCCCGGCAAGCAGCAGCGTGGAAGTGGCAGATCCAGCAATCATGGGCGTCCTTGCAGCTAGCACACTAAGAGATGGAGGTGCCATGGCGAACAGCAGGGGTGGTGGCAGCAGCCACAGAGGCCAATGATCTGGTACTGCAACCTGGAACTCGTGACGCACCTTTCGGGGGACAACACAGCTGGCAGACGTCGTCCTCATCTGATGCCTCAGAGCCATGGGAAGCTGTGCGGTATGTGGCAGTGGCAGAGCCTTGGCACTTATCTCACACCATCTCAAAAGCCACCACCATCTGGAGGGCCTTCTTGAGGGTGATCTCGGGAAGCGCCACCAACCTGTGCTTTAGCTTATCCTCCCGCACCCCACAAATGAATGCAGTTAGGAGGTTTTTCTCCACTGCTGTAAATTCACAGCCAACCACCATGCGGCGGAGGTCGGCCAGGAAGAACATGGTGGTCTTACCTGTCCTTTGAGCCCAGCAATTGAAACTCACTTGAAGGGCCATCATCGAGGGCTTTGGTGCGAAGTAACTGTTCAGCACCTTGATGATGTCATCATATGGGACCTTGGTGAGGGAGTGCGGGGATACCAGGCTCTGGGCAACTCGGAGCATGTCCATGTAACAGGAGCTCAGGAGCTGGGCTCGCTTCATACCTGCATTGGTGACTTGGCGTACTTCAAAGATGAACCCCAACTGGACTGCCCAGGCTTCCCATTTCTTGGGGTTTGCAAGATCAAATAGGGCGATTTGTCCCAGAGTGTCGGCCATCGTTACTGAGTTGGGAGCAATGCAGAGAATGATATCCCCTGGGGCGGGTGTGTCACAATCTGACAAGAGCAGTCCTGTAAGTTACTTTCATTTTCCGTGTTACCACGAATTGCTTGCCTTGACACTCTTATAAAAAAAAAAACCCTCTTTCTACAGCCATATATCTCCCTTTGAAGTATATTGCCTGCTCTGTTTAATGTTACTGTTCTTTAGGTGGGAGGATGGCGACTCGCATTCCTACACGTCATTTAAACAGATGGCCTTTTTCAGCCATCCTCTCCTCCTCCTCCCTTTGAGGCTCTGAGAATGTTATCTTGTTGTAACAACCTTGAAGCTAGTGTATTGTTGCAATCTGGAATGTTTAGCCTAACTTTCACACATGCGGGTCACCGGGATCAAGAAGGGAATTTTTATAATTTTCTCACCTTGCTGTGGGAACCTCAACGGTCGCCTTCCTTTTTCCCGCGTTAATACACTGACTCTGATTGGTTACATGCCTGGGTTCAATTGAGGGTATATTAACCATGACAGCTTTCTATCATGTATCTCTAACAAACATTTGAGAACCTGTTCCAGTATTAGAAATAAAGAGCTTTGATTAAACCCAAAGGTCTGATCTTTTGCTGTTAGTACAGAAGCCTCACAGATTGTTAGAGATCTGTGCTTGGGATTTTCTCATACCTGACCATGTCAGATGATGAGACCATTCCTGTAACCAAAGAAGAAACCCCGGTACCCACGGAGAGTGGACCTATCGGGCCAGGAGGACTGGTAACCACGGGCCAAGAAGTCTTCCAGTTTCCGCGACCAGGACTCAAATTGCGCTGGCCACCAGTCTCACCCCGGTACTCATGGTCCACATTCAGGGCCAGTACTTCTGAGTCATGGATACACGACCGGAAGGGAACTCGAGTGCGGTTCAGCGGGGACCGGTCGGAGTTTGGCCGTCCAAGCCTGCTAGACGACAAGCGATGCTTCCAAGGAGGCCAGGACGATTGGCAGTATCGGTTCCCAGACGAGGAGCGTGGACTGCCCAGGGGCCCCGATCCTATGGGAGAGGATTTGGGCCGAGTGCTGGACCGGAAGTTCGGCGAGATGCACGATCGCATAACAGTGGAGCTACGGGAGGTCGTTGTCAGGATCCTGTGATCCTAACAAGGTTTTCATTGTGCTTTCTGTAACTTGATATCGCTTAGCTAAAAGTGTAACTATTGCTATCTCTTCCCAGCTGTCTCCTGCTTCACCCCCACTGTTTATTGCTCTGAGTTATATTGCTCTTTGAGGGTCTGGTCAGTGTAACCATTTCATCCGGGAGAGTGGCGACCCCGCATACTTACACATCACCAAAGAACAAATGGCCTTTCCTCCCATGCATTCCCTCCTCCTCCATCCCCGGAGAGACAAAACTGTCTTATCGCTATGTGAAGAGACCTTGAAAGGCCGCGGCAACTACTTTGTTATGTATATGCCTAGCACATCTAGGGCACCCAGTTCAAGAGGGGAATTTTTATAACTTTCACACTTCACCTTTCCTGTGGGAAGTAAAACGGCTAAGATCTTTTAACCGTGCTTTTCTACCTTTTTTGTGATTGGTCGAATGTTGGGGTTCAAACTGTACTGGAGGGTATATTAACTCTGACTGTTTTGTATGTGGCATCTCTAACAAACATCCGAGAACCTGTCATGCAGTATTAAGAAATAAAGAACTCTGTTTCATCAACAAAGGTCTGATCTTTTGCTGTTAAGTGCAGAAGCCTCACAGTCGTGCTCAGTATGCAGCAGCAGCTGATGGATGCCGTTGCTGCTGTGAGGGCCCCGGCACCGGGGCCGCCCCAGGACGGGGGAGGAGCACCGGTGGTTCCTGGTCCCGCTGGAGGGGTACTGCAGCAGCCAGCTCCCCCTGTGGTCCCACCGGGGGGAGGACCCCTGCAGCAAGAGCTGGTAGCACCTGTGCCGGTAGAACGCATGATCCGTCAAGCCCCTGCCGACCCCCTGACGGCTACGTTTGACGGCGACCCGGAAAAGCTTCGGTTTTTCATCATAGAGATCGAGAGGTTTATAGCCGCTTGGGGCCATCTCTACCCGAGCGAGTGAGACCGAGTGGGCTACATCGGCTCCAAACTACGAGATACCGCAAGTGACTGGTATGTGAGCCTGCACAACCCGCCAGGGCCCGAATTGCGGACTGTTGATAATTTCATGTGGGCCCTGCGGCAGCACTATGAAGACCCCTTGGGAGAGGAGAAAGCCGGAGCCAACTGTGTAAACTGGTACAGGGGCGTTCCTCAGTGAGGGAGTACACCGACTGCTTCAGGCAGATTGTGGCCAAGGTGCAGGGATGGTCCGAAGACCTGTTCGTGGAGAAGTACCAAGAGGGCCTGCATCATGAGATCTACAAGACGATCCTGAGAGGGGGTTGGCCCATGTCTCTGGCTGCCTGGATGCGGGCAGCTGCCGATTTGGAGGAGCGGTTCACTCTCATCAAGCTTGGGACATCCGCGTCCCACCAGTCGAAGCCCCCCCCAAGGCAAAAGGAAAGTCAGTGTTCCAGGAGCTGCAGGACACCCGCTTCAAACAAGGGCTCTGCATAAAGTGCGGCGAGAGTGGGCACTTCGCGTCGACCTGTCCCCATGGCAGAGTGAAGTTCCCCAAGACCTCTACACCCATGGGGGGGGGACCCCAAGACCTGGCAAGACACCATTTAAACCTCGAGCATTACAGCTGGAAGGGGCAACGTGTGAGCAGGGCGAGCTGGAGCTGGTTGAGACACAGCCATCGGGAAACTTCAATGACCTGCAGTAGGCGGCGCAGAGCTGCAGGTCCCCTCACCTGACGCACCATCCCCGGTGAGCATCCCTGGCCCTTTGCTTTATATGGTAGTGACTGTAATAGTGCCCGGCACGGGAACCCATGTACGGGTGCGTGCTTTGATAGACTCGGGATGTGCTAGAGACTTAATAAGCCCCCTGGTAGTAGATGGGCTGGGGCCCAAAGTGACTCCCCTGGGGGAGCCCCTCACTTTCACTCAAATGGATGGTTCGGAGATGAAGGAGGCATGTGTGGCAGAGACTGAACTGTTAATTGTGGGGACTGGGGAGCACTGGGAGAAACGAGCTTTTGTCATCATCCCCAACACCCAGTTCCTCATGGTGTTAGGAAGTCCCTGGCTGAGCTCCCACGACCCCTATGTTAAGTGGAGCGAAGGGAAAATCTCATGGGTTAATGCGAAATGCATCCACCACACGTGGGACCCGGCCTGGGGCCCCGGACCCCCTGCTCCGATCCCTGCTGCAGCTATGTCCTTGGTGCCAGTAAAGATCCCCCCGAAGTATAGGGATTTGGCTGAAGTGTTTAGTGAGACAGAAGCGGACGAGCTTCCCCCCCACCGCCTCACCGATTGTGCCATCGAATTACTACCAGGGGGGAAACTGCCAAAGGGAAAGTTATACTCCATGAGCCCTGCGGAGTGGGAGGAACTGAGAAAATTTCTAGATAAAAACCTAGAGCGGGGTTTTATCCATCCAGCCAAGTCCCCATTTGCTGCCCCCATGCTGTTCCGGAAAAAGAAGGATGGGGGCCTGAGGTTGTGCACGGACTATCGAGGTTTAAACGCTCTTTCCGCTTCAAACGCCTACCCCCTCCAGTTGATCAAAGACTTGCTAGCGGAAGCGGCAAAGGGGAAAATCTTTACTAAGCTGGATTTGCGGGATGCCTATTTCCGAGTACGCATCAGGGAGGGGGATGAATATAAGACTGCCTTTAATACCCCCTTGGGACAGTTTGAATACCTGGTGATGCCATTCGGCTTGAGTGGCGCGCCAGGAGTTTTTATGAGCCTGATCAATGAAGTGTTGCACAAGCATTTATTTAAGGGGGTGCTCTGCTCTCTAGACGATATCTTGATTTATTCCCCTGATAAGCAGTCCCACATAAATCTAGTGAGGGAGGTGCTGGCAACTCTTTTGGAAAATCACCTCTATGCCAAACTGTTGAAATGTGAGTTTCACCACACTGAGGTCGATTTCCTGGGCTACCAGATCTCTCAACAAGGGCTTGAGATGGACCCCGCAAAGGTGGAGGCAGTGGTGCAATGGGAAGCCCCCCGAAACCGCAGGCAACTACAAAGCCTCTTAGGGTTCTGCAATTTCTACCGCACCTTCCTCAAAGACTTTGCCACCATCACCCTACCCCTCACGGAACTGTTAAAAACAAAGGGGAAGGGCCCCGAGGCAAGCAAGCCTGGGGAGCAACTGAACTGGTCCGCGGAATGTCAAGTCGCGTTTGAAAAGTTCTGAGCCGATCCTAGCCCACCCTGATGAGACTAAAGAGTTTGTAATCCATGTAGATGCTTCAGATGTAGCGATGGGGGGGGCGATCCTGCAGATGGGTTCAGACAACGTCCTACACCCATTAGCCTACATCTCTAAGAAATTTAATGAGACAGAAAGACACTGGTCAGTTTGGGATAAAGAAGCCGTTGCTATTCGGCTGGCATTAACCACTTGGAGGCATTGACTGGAGGGGGCGCAGAAGCCATTTGAAATCTGGACGGATCATAAAAATTTGGAAGCGCTGCGAACTCAAAGGTCCCTTAATGCCAAACAACTCCGGTGGGCAGACTTCTTCTCGAAATTTAACTTTGTCTTAAGACATCTCCCCGGGAAGGCGAATTCCCTAGCTGATGCGCTGTCCCACTTACCCCAACATGAGTCCCAGAGGGAGGAAGTGTTCAACTCCATGTTTTCACCCCAGCAGTTGGGGGGGCGGTGACCATGCGGAGTCAGGGAAAGGCAGCCCCCACTTCCTCCCCATGGACTGAGAAATGCGCTGCCGAGTACACTAAGGAGGAGGCTGATGAGTGGAATGGACTCAGTGAATGTGTGCAACATACTGATGGCTGTTGGTATCATGGGTCCAAATTGATAGTGCCACAAGCCCTGCGTAGGGAAGTGCTGATGTCGTGCCACACATCCAAGCTGTCGGGGCATTTTGGATTCCTTAAGACCCTGAACCTTGTTCAAAGACAGTTCTGGTGGCCACATATGCGCAAAGATGTGTCCGACTATGTGACTGCCTGCCAGGTGTGCCTAATGTGTAAGCGCGGGGGGGGAACCCCAGGACTGTTGCATCCTCTACCCACCCCCTCTAGGCCTTGGGAGATCATGTCCATGGACTTCATCACAAATCTCCCCCCCCCTCGAAGGGGAAAACTGTCATTTGGGTCATGGTAGACATGTTCTCCAAACAAGCCCATTTTGTCCCCTTTAAGCAGCTGCCTACAGCTAAGGGGCTCGCTAAGACCTTCTTTAATCATGTGATCAAACTACAAGCTTTTCCCAGGCACGTAGTCTCTGATAGGGGCAGCCAATTTGTTGCCAACTTCTGGGGGGAGCTTCTCCAGGTGATGGAAACTGAGCCCGCCCTTAGTTCGGGTTATCATCCCGAGACTGATGGACAATCCAAACAAGTTAATCAGATCTTAGAACAATTCCTGAGATGCTATACTAATTATCATCAGGACGACTGGGTGGACCTGCTTCCGTTTGCTGAGTATAGTTATAATAATGCGGTGCATTCTTCCACTGGTGTCTCCCCGTTCATGGCAGTAGGGGGGGTTGAGGGAAAACCGTTGCCAGTGTTATCTGACCCTGTCGAGTCCTCTGGGTCCGACTTTACCCAATGGTGGACTAAATTACAAGAGTTGTGGCCATTGATTGCTAAGACTTTAGACTAGGCTAAAGCAGACTACAAAAAATATGCGGACCGCGGGAGAGCTGAAGGATGGGACCTTCAACTGGGAGACTCTGTTTATCTCTCCACTAAGAACATTCATGGACTCCAACCCAGTAGGAAACTGGGATGGAAATATGTGGGACCCTATAAAGTGTTAAGGGAAATTTTGGATGTCTCTTTTGAGTTGGAGCTGCCTAAATCATTGAGTTCTGTGCATCCTGTTTTTCATTTCAGCTTGCTGAAGAAGAATCCTGGGCCGAATGCATGGCACCCGGTACCTCCTCCTCCTCCTCCTCCTCTGATGAAGGAGGGGGAACAACACTTCGAAATTTCTGAAATCCTGGACTCCAAAATGTGCAGGGGCCGGTTGCTTTATTTAGTAAAATGGGTTGATTTTGGTCCTGAATTAAATGAATGGGTCTTTGCTGAAAATGTGCATGCTTCTAAATTAGTTAAAGCTTTTCATAGACGTTTTCCTGATAAGCCGGGGTGAAATGTATTTTGGAGGGAGCAGGGTGTCAGAATCTGACAATAGCAGTCCTGTAAGTTACTTTCGTTTTCCGTGTTACCATGAATTGCTTGCCTTGAAACCCTTATCAACCCCCCCCCCTCTTTCTACAGCCATATATCTCCCTTTGAAGTATATTGCCTGCCCTGTTTAATGTTACTGTTCTTTAGGCGGGAGGATGGCGACTCGCATTCCTACACGTCATTTAAACAGATGGCCTTTTCCAGCCATCCTCTCCTTCTCCTCCCTTTGAGGCTCTGAGAATGTTATCTTGTTGTAACAACCTTGAAGCTAGTGTATTGTTGCAATCCGGAATGTTTAGCCTAACTTTCACACATGCGGGTCACCAGGAGCAAGAAGGGAATTTTTATAACTTTCTCACCTTGCTGTGGGAACCTCAACAGTCGCCTTCCTTTTTCCCGCACTAATACACTGACTCTGATTGGTTACATGTCTGGGTTCAATTGAGGGTATATTAACCATGACAGCTTTCTATCATGTATCTCTAACAAACATTTGAGAACCTGTGCCAGTATTAGAAATAAAGAGCTTTGATTAAACCCAAAGGTCTGATCTTTTGCTGTTAGTACAGAAGCCTCACAGGGTGGTAGTGTCCCGGGGCGCTGGAGCCTGGTGGTGCCGGATGCCAATGGATCGATGCTCGGTGCTGGGCTGCTCAGTTCAGCCAGAGAGTTTTTCATCGGGATCCCACCCGAAGTACTGGAGTCGGAGATGCGTTGTAGTGATTTCAGCAAGCATAGTTTATTAGCTGGTCAGATGAAACATGCCAACCTGGGCTCAGGGGCCCTCTTTTATTCCGTCTGGAGCCACACCACACCCCGATAGGACCTTAAGATTGCAGTTACAGATCATAGGTCCCCTAGAGGAACCTAGGTGCTAGATTGGTTGTGAGTTACAATCTCGCCAGCTATTGTTCGTCCGGACTAAAGCCCAGGTAGCTGGCCTGGCTATGTGCATTTGGCCTCGTGGTGGTTGCCATTACACAGCACACATGGCGATCGCCATTACATACATTACAGGCTCCCAACCCCTGTTCTTTCAAATATTTGAAAGATATTTATTTCCTTACCTGACTGACTTACTTGTTTAAAGGATATGAACAGCACAATTTCCTCCCCTCTTGTTGCATGTGGATGTCCCTGTTTTTAGGCAATCACTCAGTGGCATGACAGTATTTGAGACATCCTCTCCCCCCCCCCCCCCATGAGGGTTGTTGTATCTGTTAGCGGGAGATGTTGTTATTGTGTTTTTGTACCTTGTCGATTAATGGCTATATTGTGTTTTTTCATTTGCTTTGTTGGCCTCATTATGTCTAAGTAGATAAGGCCTACATAAATGATAAATAAATAAAATTTACACATACAATATGACATCTTTGTTGTTGGGTCAGGTGTATCAGACCAAGGACAAGATATGATTGCAGTGTTCTCTGATCAATGGTGAGGGGAAACACCTTCTAGTCACAAACACCTTTTATCTTGCCACTGGGTTACTGTGTCACCATGACCATCCTCAAAGAAAAATCAGGACTCAGGGAGGACCTTTGATGAAACTTTGAGAGGAGGGAGGAGCTGTAGCTGAATGGCAGAGCATTTGCTTTGCATGTGGAAGACACCAGATTCAGTCTGTTGGTTCTCCAACTTAAAGAATCTTCAGTAACAGAGCTTGGAGAAACTTTTCACTGCGGCCTGAGTCTTTCAAGAGCAACTGCCAAACAACAGCTGTTGAGGCAGACCAGTAGTGTAATTTTGTATAAAGTAGCTTTGTGTGTGTTCCTATATATGTAACCCTTGCTTTGTAAACCAATATTAATGAGCACTGCATGAAATTTTTAGATCTCCTTGTGAGAATATGTAAGTGATGAACTTTCCTTGTACAGCTGGGTTCAGCTGTTCATAATACATTTTAGTAGTATATGATGATGCATGAAATTTGACTTGAAACAGCAGCAAGGAACATTATAGTCCTTTCCAAGAGAGACAAGTTTAAATGTGTTTTGCAGACCGCCCCCCCCCCGCCCTATCCCTTTCATTTTTTGAGATTACAGAGGGGTTGTAAGGTGGGGCTTTTGCCTTTCACTAAGACAGGGGTCATTTTGTAAAAAAAAAAAGAGGTGCAGGAGCTCATTAGCATAACTCATTAGCATAAGTTATTTGCATATGCCACACCCCCTGACTTCACAGGGAGTGTGTCAGAAGGCAACACCCCAAAAATCTCAGGTATTTCCACACTCAGAGCTTTACACTTTGACTAAAGACACTTTAGGTTTCCTTTGTTCTTGCAGGGAAGCTACCCTACAAGAAGCATGAAAATACAGATCCAGTTCGTATGCTTTTGCTTTTTTCCACAGCGCATCACCATATGTGCCCGCTTCTGTGCTCGTTACTCTCGTTATTCCTGTACGTTCCTGCTTGAAATGCCTCCTGTCAAATTACTCTGTCAAATTACTCATGTCAGGAAGTAAAAACAGGTCACAGAGCTCAAATGCTGGTCAGTTCAGGCATTGTGGGCATTATATTTTGGGAGACGTTGATTGTTTTTCATGTTTGTTTCCCATCATAAATGTCCTTCAAATTGTGAGTTGTATCAGACAAAGATGTCCCTTCAATGCTAGTGAAGGATGGATGACCCAAATTAGTCTGAAGTGTATGAGTTTTCAAGAAGTTCCATTAAGTCATTGCATTTCTTGACTGTTGTTCTGCTGTTTAACTGTGGGCAATAAAGCAAGGCATTTTGATGTTCATAAACATATCCTAGAGATAAAATGAAATCATTGTTTCTAAATCTGTGTCCTATCCAGTCCTCCATCATATCACCACCTGCAATTTCTTCCTCTGCAGACTTAGAATTAAGTGGAATAGCTAACAAATGTGGTTTTGTGAAATGTCACTGAATTTTAAAGAATGTTTTAATCAGAAAGAGAAATATTTCTTTCCTAAATAAAAAAAAAACCCTGTTACCGAGTTCCCTTAAGAAAATAAATGATGCAGGGAAAATAATGCAGGAAATGGATAGTAGCGCTCTAGGGTTGACCTAGAGTTGCCAACTCTGGGTTGGGAAATACCTGGAGATATTGGAGGGGGAGCCTGGGGAAAGAGAGTTTTGGGAAGGCGGGGGGACTCAGTGGGGTATTATGAGACTTCTGATGAGAACCAATAAGTCAGGCCTTGTGTGAAAACAAAGTCCTTTTGGTCTTTCAGGAGCACGTTTTTGTTAGTGATACCAAATAGATGAGACTAGGATCATCTCAAGGCTAACAGTACAGCAGGAGAGATAAGGAGGGCTGGCAAAACAAATTAGGAGCACAGAGACGGGAGGGGCAGAGGAGGCGGGGGGAAGGGAACAGGACGCCAATCTTCCGACGGGAGGATCTGAAAAGCCGAAGGGGAATGGCCAGAAAATGACAGGGAACCTGACAGGTATAATGACATAGAGTGTACCCTCCAAAGCAACCATTTCCTCCATGGAAACTGATCTCTGTTGTTTGGAGATAAGTTCTAATTCCAGATCTCCAGGCCCCACCTGGAGGCTTGGCAACAAACACACGGGAAACCCGGCAAGGTTGAGTAAAACGTGGGAAATCACTGTGTTGCAGCAAAAACAAAGCACACAATTCTGATATACTACTGTAGCTTCATTAATTAATTAAACCATACACTTATGATATACAGTAAAGACCCTAGTGCATAACAACGTTCAGACGAATATGTAGACAAAGATTTTAAAGTGTTAGCCTTTTTGTCAGAACCAGGAAGGGCCAAAATCTAAAGGGCAGACTGAGAAGCTTTGCCAGGGTAATGGAGGTGCTGTGCCTCAGGGATGGAGCCTCTGCTTGGCATGCAGAAGGGCCAGGTTCAATCCCAGGTATCTCCAGTGAAAAGGATCAGGTAGGAGGTGATGGGGGGGGGGAACTCTGCTTTACAATATGCTGCCAACTGGAACTGATGGGACTGAAAAGGGGGAGACAAAATTCTGGAAATGCCAGCAACCTTCAGAAATAGTGAATAGACACATTAATATGAATATTAGGTTAAGTCTGGATAATGTGAAAGGGGGATCTTTATCAGGGGACCTCTGATGGCTCTCAGCAGTCCTGCTGCCAGCTGCCCCCCCCCCCCATGTGGCTTGGGTGTTCATCATCCACAGTTCACTTGCATCATATGGGGATTCCTGCTGGCAGATGGGTTGGTCCCCCCTCCTCCTTTCTCCTGTTGCAGTTTGGCTTTGGTAGTACTACTTTCTCTACCTTCCTTACCCCCTTGTTACCAGTAGAACTGACTTTCAGCATCTCTCTGGTGGGAACTGGGCAATGACAAAGCAATCAAGAGACCCGGGAGAGTGCAGCTCTCAACAGTTTTGAAGATATCTTGCTCTCTGTTTGTATAGTTAAATTGTCTAGTTTGTAAAGGCCATTTTGGTTCAGTACATGGATTTTTCCTCTTCATTCAGCCATTGCACAAGAACATAAGAAGAGCCCTGCTGCTAGATCAGAGCAGTGGGTTGCGGCCAGATGACCCTCACATCAAAATTACATTAATAGCTTTTTGGTTATAACAGTTGTATTTTAGAGGTCTAAAAGGGAGTGCCATAAAGCTAGTGTTATATCATGGGCAATTGTGAGTTTGGTGATGTTCCCTTATTGTATTGTATTATGATGCCAGCCTCCAGGGGGGCACGTGGGGATCCCCCAGAATTACAGTTCATCTCCAGACTACAGAGATCAGTTCTCCTGGAGAAAATGGATGCTTTGGAAGGTGGACTCTGTGGCATTGTACCCCATGGAGGTTTCTATCTTCCCCAGGTTCCATCCCCAAATCTCCAGGAATTTCCCAATCTGGATTTGGCAACCCTACCCCCTATACCCCACTGGTGGCCAGGGGGGACCCGGCAACCCTACATTGTATATTTGAACATGGCCTCTTGAGAAAAAAAGTCTTCGCTTCAGTTTCACTTTTCACTTGTTATAAGGCTTGCCAGTCGAAAGAAAACAATCACCAAGCAGTCGGAAGAAAACAATCACCAAGCAATTGATAATTAATGAAGCCATCATAGAATATTATGAAATAATCTTAAATCACTTGCCTGGGGCAAGTGATGCTCTGTATTCTTGGTGCTTGGGGGGGGGGGGACAGTGGGAGGGCTTCTATTGTCCTGGCCCTACTGATGGACCTCCTGAGGGCACCTGGTTTTTTTGGCCACTGTGTGACACAGAGTGTTGGTCTGGATGGGCCATAGGCCTGATCCAACATTCTCTTATGTTCTTTTGTTATGTAAATATGTTAATGGTAATTTCTGTCTTGTATTGTATGTTGTCAGCAGTGTTCCCTCTAACCTGAGTTAGTGTGAGCTAGCTCACAGTTTTTTAGCCTCCAGCTCACAGATTTTAGCTCAGGAAGGATGGCTCCAGGGCAAACTAATTTATGCAGTAGCCAAATCATTCGCTCACAGCTGTAATGCCAGTAGGTCACAAAGTAGAATTTTTACTCACAAGTCTACACAGCTTAGAGGGAATATTGGTTGTCAGATATATATAAATTCTTTTAACAGCATGTTTAGTACATATAAATCATACTCCAATAAAACAATTAATATTCTAATACATAGATTCCACTAAATGACAAAGGTATGGAACCAAGGCTTGCAGCCTCATTTGTTATGTAACAATCTAAAAGCATACATGTGCTCAGGACACACTACAGTCAGTATCAACTTTCAAGTTCTTGCTGTTCATAATTTGTTTTTGAATGTTCTTAATATTGCAATGTCATACACCGTTCACTGGATTTTGTATTATCCTTATATGTTATCAGAAATTAAAATAAAAACTTAAATTAAAAAAAACCTTTCAAGTGGAGAACAGCTATTTGCTCTCAGAGAATCCAGCGATGTGCCTCCAGATTAACAGCGTGGCCATTCTTCCTCAAAGCTGCAACAATATCCCTCAGTAATGAGACCTGTATCTATAGCATGATTCTTAGAACATTTTTTCTAAATGTTGGACACATAGCTTAAACCTTCTTTCAGATTCATTGCATGACATTTAGGTCCTAGCTGTGGGTGGCTGTGTCTTTGTGGAAAAGAGAAACTGGAAACTATGAGACTGGAAAAAGGGAGGAGACAGTCATTGCTGGTGGAACTAACTGAAACCCCTGGTGGTTATAGGATCTCCCCCCCCCACACACACACACACACATACACATCTGATGTGGATTAGTGGATCTGCTGCCCAGTGGGGATGCCTTTTTTCCTCTATGTGCACCACTTGTACACTTGTAATTAAAGCAAACACTCAAAAGGTACCACAAGACTCCAATGCTCCAGCCTATTCTCCTCCAATGAAATCAACACAGATAAGCACCGGCTCCTGGAATTTCTCAGTGTTCAGAAAAATGGGTCAAACCTTACAGTATGGATCATTTTATAGTTCCTATTCATAGGTTGCTGTTGTGAACCTTATTGTTTCACCCATTTTCATTGCTAATATTCCCCTCTTAGTTTGTGGTGTGCTGTTTTACACTATTCATATGATGCCCAAATGCCTGGACCTGGATGACCCAAAGTTGTCACATTTTGGCTGCTAAGCAGGGTCAACCCTGGTTAGTACTTGGATAGGAGACCATAAAGGGCTGCAGCCTGGAGGCAAGCAACTGCAAACCACCTGTATTTGTCTCTTTCCTTGAAAACCCTACAAGATCACCATAGGTCAGCTGCGGCTTGAAAGCATTTTCCACCGCCATCATATGCCCAAATGCAGTTAGAAAACACAGGAATTTTGAGGAAACCAAAAATGGCAAAAATAAAGATTCATGAGTTCAATTTGCTCAAGGGAGAAACAGAGTTGACAGGGATTTTTGATATTTTTCTCCCCTCTGCTCTGTTTTCTCCTCTTTGCACCAGCACATGTGTACTGATGAATCACTGCAAAAGAGCAATTTTGATGCAGTTGTATCAAGATTCCTTTTTTATATGTTTTATCAATGCACAGGAGCATGTGTTTGCATCAGAAAAATGCAACACAGAAAGCAGCTTTGATGCAGTTACATACATGATTGAATCAAGACATTTGCAGTGTGTGCATGGGCACATTGATATCATAGGGAAGGGGGTGTACAACTTAAGTTCACACACTGGAAGCTGCCAGAAAACTGCTTGCTTCAGTTCTGGCATTCTAGAAATTCTCCTAGTTAAACAAGAATTCAGGAGGAGTGCAGAACAAAATTTCAGATCACTAAAAAGAACAAAATGGAGGGAATCTATTAATCCCTTTTAAAAACACACATATGATGCTACACAGGGCTTTTTTTGTAGAAAAAGCCCAGCAGGAACTCATTAGCATAATAGGCCACACCCAACAGCAGACACTCGTTAGCATATTAGGCCACACCCCTGACAGTACAGCTCATTAGCATATTAGGCAGGGGGCTTGGAAAGCACAAAGTAGGCAGGGAGCCTTGCCTCTCCCCCCCCCAAGCTTCTCCACGCCACTTCAGCATTGCCTTCCTAGTCTACCCCCCCCCCAACCAGATGGCCGGGGAAAGGTGTTGCTGAAGTGCCTGGGATCTGAAAGTCTCCTTCCCCCACCTCCAAAAGTTTGTGAAGGGAAGCAGGCATGTTTGCCTGGCTGCCGTCTGTCTCCCCAGCCAGCCCACTAAGGCACACAGGCTGGGGCAACTGTGAGATTGTCCCAATAGATGTAGTCCACAACAGGTCTCCTTAAACAGAAAGTCCTTTATTTGTAGAAAATATCTGGGTGGTCAAATACACTTCTTCTGTTAGTAATGCCCAAGCATAGTAATACAACTACAATTATACCTGATATGAAATAAGCCCCCCCTCTACTCCCACCAATCAGTTGGGAGAATTATTGGCACCCAAATATGCTGGCCCACTGTTCCCACAAAAAGCGTGGCAACTTAGGTTCCCAAGCAAAGACACTGTCAGGATCTGTGGAGCGGATGTTCCCAAGGGTAAAATCAAGCAAAGGAGCATTTTGCACCTGTGAATAAAATAACATGTAGCAGGAGGATTCCAGCTCAAGGCCGTGAGCTAACGAGAAGCGAAAGAGAGATAAGAGCGAGGAAAAGCTTCTAAGCAGCAAGCATGCGCAGAGTGAGCAAGAAGCGCATTCCTGCAGTGGGAGTCACTCAACCGATGCTATCTCCCATCTGGGACCTACAGGAGCAGGTATGGAACTCAAAACAAAGGCAATGTTAAGTGATTGTAGTAAAGGCAATAGAAAGCATTGGCAGTGGTAACTGACATGCCTTCAGCAGAATCATTGGCAGTGCTAACTGACATTCTGCCCCCCCCCCCGATAAAACATCCCCTCCCTCCCCAGGTTTAAAAGGATACAGTTTATGGAAAGCACGGATTTTATCTGGAGCATGCACATGAGAGGCCTCAACCCATTCATTTTCTTCAGGACCAAAATGCAACCATTTAATAAGAAAAACAAATGTCCCCTTTTTATTTTAGAGTCCAAAATTTGGTCAATTTCGTAATGAGGCTCATTATTCTTCATCAGAGGAGGAGGAGAGGAGGAGGAGGGTCTCCATTCGTTTGGACCAGGAGCCTTCTTCAGAAGGCTATAATGGAAAATAGGATGCACAAATTTCAATGATTTGGGGAGCTTAAGTTCAAAAGTCACTTTGCTAAGGTATCTGACTACTGGGAAAGGTCCCATGTACTTCCAGCCCAACTTTCGACTTGGTTGGAGTCTTTTAATGTTTTTAGTTGACACATAAACAGAGTCCACAGGGGAGAGATCCCAACCTGGGTCCCTCCCTTTATCAGCATATTTCTTATAGTCTGCTTTAGCTGCTTCCAACAGAGAGCCAGTTTGGTGTAGTGGTTAAGTGCACAGACTCTAATCTGGAAGAACCAGGTTTGATTCCCCACTCTTCCACTTGCACCTGCTGGATGACCTTGGGCAAGCCATAGCTCTGTACCAGCTGTTCTCTCAAGGACAGTTGTCTCAGAGCTCTCTCAGCCCCACCTACCTCACAGGGTGTCTGTTGTGGGGAGGGGAAGGGAAAGGAGTTTGTAAGACGCTCTGAGACTCCAAATGAGTGAAGGGCGGGATATAAATCCAATCTCTTCTTCTTCTTCTTCTTCTTTTTGCAATCAATGGCCAAGAGTCATGCAATGAATTCCACCAAGTAGTAAAATCACTAGAACTTTCAGCAGATAGGCTTAAGTTAGGCAAAGGGACCCCTTCAAAAACCCCTACTGCCATAAACGGGGACATTCCAGTAGATGAATGCACAGCGTTGTTATAACTATATTCTGCAAAAGGCAATAGGTCCACCCAGTCATCTTGTTGGAAATTAGTATAGCAACGCAAGTATTGTTCCAATATCTGATTAACTCTTTCCATTTGGCCATCCGTCTCTGATAAGTGCTGCTTAAGGCTGCTTCGACTCCCATGACTTGTAAAAGCTCCCACCAGAAGTTGGCAACAAATTGGGAGCCGCGGTTGGATATTACCTTCTTTGGTATACTGTGAAGTCTGATCACATGATTTACAAAAGCTTTAGCTAAAGTCTTTGCAGTAGGCAATTTCTTTAGAGGAACAAAATGAGCCTGTTTAGAAAAGGTATCCACCACCACCCACACCACAGTCTTCCCTTTGCTAGGAGGCAGATCAGTTATAAAGTCCATAGAAATAACTTCCCATGGATGACTGGGAGTTTCCAAAGGCTGCAATAGTCCTTTGCAATAGTTTTCCACCCCAAGATTTTCCCATCAAACATGTTTGGCAAGAGGAAACATAGGTAGATACATCTCCCCTCATATGCAGCCACCAAAATTGTCTTTGTAAGAGGTTCAAAGTTTTTAAATAACCAAAATGTCCTGACAGTTTAGATTTGTGCGCTGCATGTATAATCTCCTTGCGCAGAGTTAAAGGAACCACTATTTTCTGTTCTTTAAACCAACAACCCTCTGGACTTGTATGAGGGAAGGCAAGGAATGGAACTCTCAGTGTTCCTCCTGAGAATATTCTCGGGTGAATTTCATAATCCATTCAGATACTTCTGGCGTCACCCCCCTTTTGGCTTGGCTTCTAGTCTGCACCACCACCACCCCAGTAGTTCCGGTGTGAATATAGTCTCTATTACTTCATCTTTTCAGGAGTCATGTTGGGGGAGGCGAGAGAGAGCATCAGCTAATGAATTGGAGCGCCCTGGGAAGTGGTGAAGGGTGAAGTTGAATTTAGAGAATAAATCAGCCCACCTGAGCTGTTTAGCATTACGGGAGTGCTGAGTACACAAGGCTTCTAAGTTCTTGTGATCAGTCCATATTTCGAACAGTTGGCATGATCCCTCCAACCAGTGTCACCAGGTAGTTAGAGCTAGGTGGATGGCTGCGGCTTCCTTATCCCACACTGCCCAATTGCGTTTGGTTTCCCCCAAAAAATTTTGAAACGTAGGCTAAAGGGTGTAATTTCCCATCAGTCCCTTCTTGCAAGATTGCCCCCCCATGGCTGCATCGAACGCATCAACTTGTACTATAAACTTTTTATTTTTGTCTGGGTGCGCCAAAATGGGTTCAGAAGTAAAAAGACGTTTCAAAGCATCAAAAGCCTGTTGACACTCGGGAGTCCAGTTTAACCAAGCACCTAGCTTTGCAGCCTCCGGCCCCTTCCCTTTTGTTTTAATAAGTCAGTGACTGGAAGGCTGTATTGGGCGAAATTGCTGATGAAATTTCGATAAAAATTGGTGAATCCGAGGAAACTTTGTAACTGGCGTCTAGTGCGGGGGGTCTCCCACCCCACCACAGCCAAAACTTTTGCAGGGTCCATCTCTAAACCCCTTGGAGACATGCAGTAGCCCAGAAAGTCTATTTCAGTCTTATGGAAATTGCACTTAGAGAGCTTAACGAACAGTTTATTGTCTCTAAGTGTGGATAACACTTCTCTCACCAATTTAATATGCGATTCCATATCCGGGGAATAGAGCAAGATATCATCTAGATAACACAGGATCCCCTTGAATAGGTGCTTGTGTAAAACTTCATTTATTAAGTTCATAAAGATGCCTGGAGCCCCCTGAAGGCCAAAGGTACTCGAATTGCCCCAAGCGGGTATTAAAGGCAGTCTTATATTCATCCCCATCCCTGATGCACACTCGGAAGTAAGTATCCCGGAGGTCCAGTTTCGAAAAATTTTCCCCCTTACTGGCCTCATTGAGTAAGTCTTTTATTAACAGGAGGGGATAAGCATTTGAAGTAGACACTGCATTCAAGCCTCGATAGTCTGTACACAACCGCAGCCCCCATCTTTTTTCTTTCGGAAAAGTACTGGCGCAGCGAAGGGGGAAGTGGCCAGCTGAATGAAACATCATTCAAGGTTTTTAATCTATGAAGTTACAAAGTTCCACTTTTTCCTGGGGGGACATGGAGTACAAATTACCCTTGGGTAGTTTATGCCCAGGTAACAGTTCAATGGCACAGTCAGTGTTTCGATAGGGGGGAAGCTCATCAGCCTCCGTTTCTTCGAAAACCTCCGCTAAATCCCTGTATGCAGTAGGAATGGATAAAAGTTCCTCATGCGCCAAACAAGCACTCTTGAATGCAGGTCGATTGCCACAATCGGCTTTCCAAAGATGCTTTTTACAAGAGGGAGAAACCCAGGTAATCCGTCCCTCACTCCAGGAGATGTAGGGATCATGCATCCCTAACCATGGGCTTCCTAGCACCGTGGGGAATTGCTCATGGGGAGTAATTACAAAAGCCCGTTGTTCCCAATGTTCCCCTGTGCCAATTATTAACAGTTCCATCTCAAAAGCACAAGGTTCTTTCATCTCGAAGCCATCCATTTGGGTCAAGCATAAAGGCTCTTCGAGGGTGTTCACCCCCAACCCCAGTCCAGCCACAACAATTGGGCTAATTAAGTCTCTGGCACACCCTGAATCAATAAGGGCTCAGACACGCATCTGCGTGCCTAGGTGGGGGTTCACTACAGTCATTAAAATATAAAGAAGGGGCCCAGGGGAGCTCACTGTTTGAGGCGCTGTTTGTTGAGGGACCTGCTGCGTTGTGCCATTCAGAGCAGGTCCTGGTTGTTTCCCTGCAGCTGAGCAGCAACTCCTTCCTCTGGCTTCTCTGGGAAGCAGGACTCCACGATTTGGAGCACCAGCAGCTTCGGACGTGCCGGTGAGGAGGACAGGGCCCCTCCCTTGGGAGAGGCAGCTGGATACGCTGAGGCAAAATGGCCCGGTTCCCCACATCTGGTGCACAGCCCTGTTTTTATGCAGAATTCTCTGAGGTCCCTCATGGTGGCTTGGTCTTTGGTTTAAACGGGGTGGCCGGCGGGGCAGCGCTATTAGGGGGTACCAGACAGGTACCACATGCGAATTCCTCAGCTCTGATCCAACCATTCAAAGTGGTAGGATTGACATTTTGGAGTATAGTCTCATACAGATCCACATTTAAGCCCCTGCGATACTGCTCTACAAACACTTTTTCTGGCCAACCCCTGATTTTAGCTTCTAAGCATTTGAAAGCAGCAGTATACTCATGAACGGACATCTTCCCTTGCGAGAGATTGTGCATCTGGTTCCAGGCCTTCTCCTCACTCATCGGGTCTTCATATTGGTGGCGTTAGGCCCACATGAAGTCCTCCACACTATTCAACTCAGGTCCTGGGGGATTGCGGAGACTCACGTACCAGTCGGCAGCTTCCTTTAGCAGTCGGGAACCGATGTAGCCCACGCGGTCACCATCATCCTGGAACAGATGGCCCCAATTCTGCATACAATGGCCAGCTTTGATGATGAAGAACTGTAGCTTGTGAGGTTCCCATCAAAGGTGGCCCCATCAACTCATGCGGCACAGGCCTGTGATCTACTGGCTGCACCGGACCTGGGACGGGTGGAACGGGTGGTCCCTGGGGGGTGGGAGGCTGGCCCAGTGGTTGCACTGGTCGCAGTACCACTGCCGGTGGTACTCCAGCCCCTGCCAGCTGCCCCTGTACCGCCTGCCAGCTGCCCCTGTACCGCCTGTGCTACAACGTTCGGTAGATCGGTTAGCAGGGCAGTCATCTCTCATTGAAGGCATCTTTGGATCGTGTGAAACCTACAATCTATCTGCACCCACACATTTGGAAGTCATCCATGGCTCTCCACTCCACGCCGCGGGCCCCTGACTGCCTTGCCCTGGCTTCCCACTGAGGAGACCAAGACTCAGTGGGTTGTGACCTGAATTGAGCCCAGGACTGGGTTCCTCCACTCCATCTGGGACAAATGGTCACCCAACTAGTGGTCACAGGCCATGCTGGTTCCTCCTCAGTAGTAACCGGCGTCTCCTGTTCAGTAGTAGGGATTTCAGCGCCATTGTCAGCCATGGTGGGTACAATGGACTGGTCCCCAATTGGGGATTACTAACAGTCTGTGAGATTGTTCCAATAGATGTAGTCCACAACAGGTCTCCTTAAACAGAAAGTCCTTTATTTGCAGAAAAGATCTGGTTGGTCAAATACACTTCTTCTGTTAGTAATGCCCAAGCATAGTAATTGTCAGTTAACTGCCATAAATTTTGTTCAATAACTGTATTACTGCTACTGAGTGTATTTACATGACTCCTGAAAAGGTTATTGGCTTTCATTTGTTTTTTCCTCCTACTTGGTGACAGGTCCCGCCTGGGAGTTCTCAGCAGGGCCATAACTCCCTCCTCAGGAATGTGTGCTTTGCTTCACTTGCTTGCTTAGCTCGGCTTGCGCATGCCCGTCTCAGTGCTTTGCTCTTTCCTGCTATCTCTGTGCCCTGTCCTTGAAAGGAAATGCTTGCAATTATGTGAAAGCCAAGCACACAGGTGTTTTGTATTCCTCTTATCCATGCCTTGAGAACTGAACTTTAGAGATGTTCAACATCATTATTTTCTGGGAACCCTTTTTCCCGCGTTTTTCTATGGGAACTCTAAGCCATTATAATTGAGCGCCTAAAATACTGCATACTGATTGGTAGAATGCCCTTCAGCCATATTTCATATCCAGTATATCAATACATGTCTTCCCTAACCCCAGTATTACTAACAGTGAAACTGTTTGACTCCAATGATATTCTCTGCAAATAAAGGACTTACTACTTCATGAGACCTGTTGTGGATTATCTCTCTTGGGACATTCTCACAGATTGTTAGTAATCCCCTTTTTGGGAAAAGAGTCCATCACCCCGCTATGGATGTCGATGGCGCTGAAATCCCTGTTACCGGCTCAGAAGTTCTGGTTACCTCCGAAGAGGCACCGGTGCAGTCGCCCAGCATCAGCGGGGTAACCGTTCAGCCCCACTGGAGCGGAGGGACCCAATCCTGGGCTCAGTTTGGAACAGCAGCTGCAGAAACCTGGTCCCCAGGGTGGGAGAGGGGGACCAGGTCGTCGTTTGTTTGAGGTGCAGAGCGGGGTGCCGCAGAGGCTTCCCAGGTGGCGGAGATGTGGACGCAGATGGACCATTGGTTTGAAATGATCCAGAGGCAGCTCCAGTGAGAGATGACAGTGTTGATGATGGATCTACCCAACGTGGTGGCCTAGGTGCTCTGGAATCAGCTAGCTGGGGTGGCTGAAGGGGCAGGGGTGCAGCTGGGCATAGCGCAAGCACCCGTGCAGCTTCCAGTTCAACCTCTGGTTCAACCCCCAGTGCAACCTCCGGTGCTGCCGGGACCTGGTCCTGCTCCTCCTACGGACAGGCACCCCATGCCCACTGAATTGTTGGGAGCAACCTTCGATGGGAACCCCGCAAAGCTGCAGTTTTTTATAATTGAGGCGGGCCGTTGCATGCAGAATTGGGGCCACCTTTTCCAAGACGAGGAAGACAGAGTGGGATACCTTGGGTCCCGGCTCTGTGAGGAAGCAGCTGACTGGTACATGAGTCTCCACAACGCTCCTGGCTCAGAGCTTGACAGTGTGGTGGAGTTTATGTGGGTGCTCTGCCAGCAGTATGAGGATCAGATGAGTGAGGAGAAAGTCAGGAACCAGGTATGCAACCTCTCACAGGGGAAAGCACCAGTGCGTGAGTATACCACTGCGTTTAAGCAGTTGGAGGTGAAGATCCAGAGGTGGCCTGAAGTGGTTTTTGTGGAGCAGTACCGCAGGGGTCCGAATACTGAACTGTATGAGACTGTTCTAAGGAATGTTAACCCGACTCAATGGATGGATCCAGGCGGCGGAGGATGCGGAGGCACATTTTGCTCTAATCTGCATGAGACACCAAATGAGCACCCCTAAAAGTTCAGCTCCCGCAGCCACCCCCAACAAGGCAAAGGCCAAGCCAGTGGCTTCTGACCTCCAGGAGCTACAGATGAAGATGGGATTGTGCACTCGATGTGGGGAAGCCGGGCATTTCACGTTGGCGTGTCCAGGTGCCTCTCCGAAATGGGGAGCCTCTCTGCCTGCAACCTCTCATCAGCAACCAAAAAAAGTGCCTACTCCCAAGCTGCCCGCACTTCAACTTGTGGATGCCAAGTTCCCAGAGAAGGCAAAGACTGAGGTCCAGCCGCAGGGAAATGGCCAGGACCTGCTCTGAGTGGCGCTACGCAGCAGGTCCCCCCTACAACAGCACCTCAAACAGTGAGCTCTCCAGGGCCCCTTCTTTATCTACTAGTGACTGTAGTAAGCCCCCAGCAAGGCACCCAAATGCGGGTGCAAGCTCTTATTGACTCGAATTGTGCCAGAGACTTGATCAGCCCGATAGTGGTGGATGGGTTAGGGCTGGGAGTGCGTACTTTAGAGGAGCCCCTGCATTTCACGCAGATGGATGGCTCCGAAATGAAGGAACCCTGTGCCTTTGAGACTGATCCTGTTATAGTGGGCACAGGGGAGCATTGGGAGAAAATAACTTTTATTGTCACACCCCATGGGCAATTCCCTATGGTCTTGGGCAGTCCGTGGCTACAAGTGTGGCTACCTTTACATCGGATTACCTGGGTCTCACCCGCCTGTCAAACCCATCGCTGGGATGTGGAGTGGGGAAATCCACCAGGCCACTTGAACGCCTGCTTGGCAAGAGAGGAACTTTTATCCATCCCGGCTGCCTGCCGGGATTTGTCAGAGGTATTCAAGGAGACAGAAGCGGATGAACTGCCCCCCCCCATCGTAACACTGACTATGCTATTGAACTCCTGCCTGGATTTAAATTGCTCAAAGGGAAACTGTATGCCATGTCCCCTCAGGAGAAGGTGGAACTCCGCAAGTTCATAGACAAAAACTTGGAGCGGGGTTTTATCAGACCAGTCACCTCTCCTTTTGCAGCCCCATCCTTATTCAGGAAGAAAAAGGATGGGGGGTTGTAGGTGTGGCCAACTCAGGAGCCAGCCGGAGCTTCGTTCCTGTACATTCCTGCCCAAAAACAGCCCTGATGCTACAAGACAAGTGAGATAGGCAGCTGCCAACTTAACAAACCTGAGTTCTGTAGCTTCCCTTATTGCTTCACTACATGGAAGGGGGAGGGGAAAACTTTCTCTGCCCAGGAAAAGAAATGGTCCCTTAGACTTCTACATTTAGTTTGCATAATATCTATAACCTGTGTCAGGACCAGTATTCAGCAGCTGTCTGGCATGTCAGCCAGCAAGCCAAGATAAACTGCTAAGCTTGATCCCAGGAGAAATGGGTCCCTTGATGGGTTCTTCCTCCCCTCCCGAAGAGTAAGGTTGTTACACCATCTGGCATTGATGGAATGCAGACATCAGTGTATGGCACATCTTTGTAGAACCCCTGCTCAAGGAGAATGCTGTTAACTTGCTCACACAGGGTGATGTTTGTGTAAAACATCTTTACCAACGGCAACACATGGAACTAGGAGGTGCACCTCCTGTCACACCAACAGTATCTTGTAAGCCATAGCCAGTGAGCTCCAGCTCCAATTTTAAACCCTGTTTCTACCAACTGTGCATAATTCCTATTTTAAACTATGATCTACGCTACAGTTTTCAGCACCACACATGTACAGTCTGTGCCCTTTGTTCCTCCGACCTTGCACTTGGCGGTGGGGCATCAGTGTTGATGGCTAGTTCTGCTTCAGTGGTTGAAGCGCTCAATGATCTCAACCCTGCAGCTTCCCCCTATACTCCTTCTCTTGGGCCACTGACTTGACTGCTTTTATTCTCCTGTTGGGCCTATACGCAGGACTGATGTGCAGCCCACCAACTCCTTTCCTCCAACTCCTCCTCTGTCCCAGTCCCAGACAGATCAGTGGTCCCAGCTGATAGGCTGGTTGGAGGCCTGGGCTGGGCAGAACTGGGTGGATGAGTTAGATGCAGTGGGAGCACTGCCATTTAGGGAAGCACCCACCTTCCACTATTGGTTTAAAAGGAAACAGAAATACTCCCATTCTGAGAACAAGCTGTCATTCTTTAAATGGAAGCTGTCAAGGCACAACCATTGGCTCCATGTCTTGATCAAGAGGGGCTGGATACGGTGCCAGGAGAGCTGAGGGCTGGGCAGACTGCACAGAAGAGGAGAAAGTGCGATTCTAGTCTGCTTCAACAGATCAGGCGGATTAAGCTCCAAAAGCCCCCCCCCCCCCAATACCTCAGTTCTGATTATGGACATCAGAATGCTAGGAAAAGAATTTGAAGTTTAGGACTTCATCTTGCTTGGAATAGGCTGACTTATAACATGGGCTCTAAAATGCGTGGTTCACTTCCTCTAGAAAGCATTATTGTAACACACTGCTGATTCTCTATGTCTCTCTCTTTGTGGCAGTAGTATTAAGTTCCCAAATTGACTTCACCTTCTACAGCCAGGGCTGTAACCAGGATGTATTGTATCATTGTACTACACTAAGAGATTAAACAGACATGGTCCCAGGTGTATCCACTGAGTAGCACCATCCATAATGTAGAGCTCAGTATGTGCTTCTATTCTGTATAGTCAACATTGTAGTATGGAACTACCCTGAGTCATCTACAGCCTATTTCAAGCACCACTCTCAAGCATCCTGTATTCTTGTGGAGTTATGCTGTGACATGTTCTGTATCTCTCAACATAAGTAAGATCAAATACAGAGGGTTTTTTTAAAGTGGGTAGGCTTTTAAGTTACACAGAACTTTTTTCCCACTTAGATTCCACTGTTGCACAACTCTTCCTGTAAAAAAGTTTTTCCTAATATCCAGCTGGTACCTTTCCACCCTTAATTTAAAACCATTATTGCGAGTCCTCTCCTCTGCTGCCAACTGAAACAGCTCCCTGCCCTCCTCGAAGTGACAGCCCTGCAAATACTTAAAGAGGGCAACCATGTCCCCCCTCAGCCTCCTCTTCTCCAGACTCAACATTCCCAAGTCCCTCCCTCAGCCTTTCCTCCTAGGGCTTCTTGGTCTCCAGGCCCCCCATCATCCTCGTCACTCTCCTCTGCACCCACTCCATTCTGTCCACATCCTTTTTGAAGGGAGGCCTCCAGAACTGCACACAGTATTCCAGGTGCGGCCTGACCAATGCAATGTACTGCGGGACTATAAAATCTTGCAATTTGGATGTTATGCCTCTGTTGATATACCCTAAGATTGCATTAGCCTTTTTTGTTGCCGCATCACACTAGCTGCTCATATTTAACTTTTGGTCCACCTGTACCCCAAGATCTTGTTAACGTGTTCACCCATCCAGTATGCGTGTTTCTAATTTTTGTTACCCAGATGTAGAACTTGGCACTTATCCTTGTTAAATTGCATCTTGTTCACATCTGCCCACTTTTCCAGCATGTACAGATCTCGTTGAATTCTATCTCTATCTTCTGATGTGTTTGCTGCTCCTCCCAATTTGGTGTCAAATGCCAATTTAATGAGTAGTCCCTCCACACCCTCATCCATATCACTGATAAAAAATATTGAAAAGTACTGGGCCTGGAACTGAGCACTGTAGCACCCCACTAGACACCTCCCTCCATTCAGATGAAACTACTCTCTGAGTGCAGTTCTCCAACCAGTTCCCTAACCACCTAACTATCCTAGAGTCCAGTCCACAGTCCTCTAGTTTACCCATCAGAACATCATGGGGAACCCTCATGGAGAGCCAGTTTGGTGTAGTGGTTAAGTGTGCGGACTCTAATCTGGGAGAACCGGGGTTGATTCCCCACTCCTCCACTTGCACCTGGCTGGATGACATTGGGCAAGCCATAGCTCTGTTCTCTCAAGGACAGCTGTTCTCTCAAGGACAGCTTGGGAAAGAGCTCTCTCAGCCCCACCTACCTCACAGGGTGTCTGTTGTGGGGAGGGGAAGGGAAAGGAGTTTGTAAGCCACTCTGAGACTCCAGGTGAGTGAAGGGCGGGGTATAAATCCAATCTCTTCTTCTTCTTCTCTTCTTCAAAAGCTTTACTGAAATCCAGGTAAACAACATCAACAGCATTCCCTCGATCCAGTAAGCTTGTCATTCAATCAAAGAAGGAAATGATATTCGTCTGGGAGGACCAGTTGGAGACAAATCCATGCTGACTTCCCCAAATCACCAAGTTGTCCTTTAAATGCTCCCTTTAAAATCTGCTCCAGTATCTTCCCTGGGACAGAGGTCTGGCCTGTAGTTTCCAGGCTTATCCCTCCTCCCTTTTTAAAAAAACTGGGATAACTTCAGCCCTCCTCAGTCTTGTGGCATGTCTCCTATCTCCAAAGGGTCTGGAAGATGATGGACAAAGGCTCTGCAAGCTCTCTAGAAAGTTCTTTGAGTACTCTTGGGTGCATACCATCTGGCCCTGGGGATCTGTACTCATTCAATGCAGCCAGGTGCTTCTCAACTACCTCTCTGCCCATGTCAACCAGCAGCCCAGACTCCATGCCTTGCCTACTACCATCTCTAGATGAGCCTGTTGTTGTCTTCAGGGAAAAACCTGAGGCAAAATAGACATTGAGCCTTTCTGCTTTCTCTGTCCTCTGTCAGAGTTTTTCTATTTTCATCCAACAGTGGGCCCATTGCCTCTTTTATCTTGCATTTTCTACTCACATATCTGAAGATTTTCTTGTTGTAGCAATCCTCTGTGGCCAGCTGTAGCTTATTGTGAGCTTTGGCCTCTCTGATGGCTGACCTAGTGCCTAGCAACCTGCAGATACTCCTCTTTAGAGGTATGTCCTTTCCTCCATTTCTTGAATATTTCCTTTTTCTCCCTTAGTACATCCCACAGTTCATCCAAATTGGCTTCTTGGATCCCTACCATGTTTCCTTTTTCTTGGAATAGTGACAGCTTGAGCTTGCAAGAGCTCTTGTTTTAGGAGAGCCCACCCTTCACTTGCTCCTTTCCCTTCCAGAACTCTTGCCCATGGAATGGTTCTCATCATACCTATGAGTTTATTAAAGCCTAACTGAAATCAAACTTACACATGTGGTTATGAACTTCCTTGGTCCCTCACAGCAAAAGGAATTCTAGCAGGACATGGTCACTTCCCCCTAAGATCCCTACCATCCTCACCCCATCTACCATCTCTTTTCTATTGGTCAATATTAAGTCGATTATGGCCGAGCCCCTCATAGCTTCCTCCACCATTTAATGAAGGAAATTGTCAGTCAGACAGGTCAGGAATGTGCATGACTGTGGATGCTTTGCAGAGTTTGTCTCCCAGCACACATCAAGGAATTTGAAGTCACCCATAACTACCAAGTTATGTTGTTTGGATACCGTTTCAAGCTTTTCAAGGAGGGCAGCATCCACCTCCTCATCCTGGTCGGTAGGTCTGTAGCAGACTCCAACCACAATACAGTTTGTCCTTCCTTCCCTTATCCTCACCCAGATACTTTCCACTGAGCTGTCACCCTCCTGCTGCAGTATTTCCTGTCAAGCAAACCCTCTCTTCATATACAACTCCACTGTTTCAGTTTTTCTTGAACAACTCGTATCCATCCACTACTACATTCCAGTCATGTGAATCATCCTACCAAGTCTCTGTAATGCCTACTAAATCATATCCCTCTGTCTGCATTAGTAGCTCTTCCTTCTTATTACCCAGCCTTTCAACATTGGTACATAGACACCTGAAGCCCTGCAACTTTGGCTCCATTAGACCTGGCCCTCACAGGTGGGTCTCTGTTGTTTGCTCTCCTTCATTTAAATCCCTCTGTTGGTCATCTCCTTCCCCTTGTGGTGTCAGTTTAAAGCCCTCTTGATGAATCTCCCTGGGTTTCTGCCAAAAACATTCTTCCCTGACCTTGACAGGTGAAGTCCATTGCATGCTGGTAGGTTGCCTTCCAGGAAACCAAGCCCATGGTCCCAGAATCCAAATCACTCCTGCCGGCACCACCAACACAATCTCCATTATCATCTCTTCCTGTCATATTCCCCTTCCTATGACAGGAAGGATCGAAGAGAACACCACCTGTGCCCCCATTCCCTTTAGCTTCCTCCCAAGAGCTTCATAGTCAGTCTTAATATTTTTGATGTTGTTCAGGCCATGTCATTAGTTCCCACATGGACCATCTGTCAAACTCGCTCTGCATTTTATTGCTCACTTACCATAGAGATCTGGGAGGGGGAGTAGGAGAGTGTGAAAGTCACATACTTTCAGTTTTAAATGCTTTGATGTAGAATGTTGCTTATCGCTGATGAGAAGCTATACTGGCCTTGAGATTGAAAATAAATCAGCCAGTATCATAATGCCCCTGTAGAAATTGATGGTGCGACCTCATTTGGCGTACTGTGTAAAGTTCTGGTCACCCCACCTCAAAAAAGATATTTAGATTTGGGAAAAGTGCAGAAAAGGGCAACTAGAGTGATAAAAGGGTTGGAACACTTTCCTTGTGAAGAAAGGTTGAAGCGCTTGGAGCTCTTTAGCTTGGAGAAACGACGGCTGAGGGGTGACATGATCAAGGCTTATAAGATTATGCATGGGATAGAGCAGGCAGAGAAAGAAGTCCTTTTCTCTCTTTCTCACAATACAAGAACTCATGGACACTTCATGAAATTGCTGAGCATTTGGGTTAAAACAGATAAAAGGAAGTATTTCTTCACCCAAAGAGTGATTAACACATGGAATTCACTGCCACAGGAGGTGGCGGCGGCTACAAGCATGGACAGCTTTAGGAGGGAATTAGATAAACATATGGAGCAGAGGTCCATCAGTGTCTATTAGCCACAAAGTATAGATAGGAACTCTCAGTCTGGGGCAAGTGATGCTCTGTATTCTTGGTGCTTGGGGGGGGGGGAACAGTGGGAGGGCTTCTAGTGTCTTGGCCCCACTGCTGGACCTCCTGAGGGCACCTAGTGTTTTTCGCGACTGTGTGACAGAGTGTTGTACTGGATGAACCGCTGGCCTGATCCAACATTGGTTTCTCTTATGTTCTTATGGGTCTCACCTTTCATTGCCTGGCTTTTGTCTACATGTTGGGGGGTGTCACCAAGGTGGGAACACAGAGCTGTTGGTTTTGGCAGGTGAAATACCTAGGGGTGATTGGTTCCCAACCTTTAGGGTCCTTACTTGAACCCTGTATATCTATTGCTTTCTCACCTTCTTCTTTAGTTCTAACTCAGACTGCATCCAGTCTGGAACCTATCAATGTCTCAATAAACTTATCATTCTTCAGAGTGAATGTTGTTGGGAACTGATTTATCCAGGAGCCTGACACCATCACAAATGGGTAATGCTCCATAGGTTTGATGAGTTTAGGGATCCACTCTGTAATATCTTTAATTTTCGCCCCTGGCAAGCAACACACCGGGGGTCATAACACTCAGCAGGGAGTCACCTATGACCAACACCTTCCTTTTCCTTCCAGTGACATTTCTTTCTATCTCTGTGTCCTTCTCCCTCTGTCTCCCTTGTATTTGTGATACCTCCTCTGGCAGCGTTTCCATCTCTGCCTCCACTGCAAGAGCATGGAATCGATTCCTCATTTCTAATGGCACGGAGTCCCTAAGCAGGACATCAAGGCTTCTGTTAATGAACTCCTCCCCTTCCTTGATCTCATGGAGAGTAGTGATCCTTTCCTCCAGGCTTCAAACCTTCTCCTTTAAGAGTCCTATCAACTTACATTTCTGACAAGTGTAGTCCATCTTGTCCTCAGGGAGGAAGACAAACATGGCACAGTCCCTACAGGTGACTAGAAATGATCCATGAGCATTCATCATCACTTCCCCAAGTGGATTCTTTTATCCTGAAACTTAAGACAACTGGCCAAATGGCTACCTGAGCCAAAAGGGGAAACAAGCACAACAATGTACAATTTTCTTAACTTCTGATGGGGGCTCCAGGCCCAATACCCAGGCTCAGAGCCACAGGGCAAGAGCCCTTGAGCTCTTACCCTTCTGCTCACACCAAAGGCTTGTGCCTCTGGCAAGGAGAAGCCTAATGTAATTAAAGGCTCACCCAGCAGATGGTGGGGCCAGCAGTCAACCCCAGTTAAAACTGCTAAAAGCTGCAATCAGTTACACCCAGGCAAAAGAGACAAACAGAAACCATACTTCCTCAAACAAGCACCACTCTCCAGCAGGCTATACACACAGAGACACCCTCAAACACTGTCCTTCCACACAGTAACCTCAGCTACTTCTCCTCAGCAATTAAGGAATGGCAAATAATAAAACTCATCACTCCAGCAGCAGCTCCCTCTCCTGCCCCTTCTCAGAGCTCAGCTGGCTGTGGTCCTCTACAACTGGTTTAATAAACGACCACCCTCTGAAATTAGTTCTGGAAACTACTTTTTCTGCTTTAAAAATTCTTTTTTAAAAAAAAACCGGAAGGAGCTGGTGTGATTTGCAGCTTTCTCCCTTCTGAGGCTAGTGCTGGCTTGCAAAGAAAGCTTGTCTTTCTGTTTCTTTCTGTGCACTCTAGCCAATGTCTGAAAACATGTCATCCTTTGCATAACAATTTTTCAAACAAATTTAACTCACTAATTTCCTTGGGATGAAGATCAAGTAGCTTTCTATTCAGGATGCACCTAGAAGGCAACTTGTTCACATTAAGCTTACTGAAACAGAAATGACAGAATGTCAATTTGCTTTGTAACAGCATGCCATATCTGAGAATCAAATAAGCAATTACATCAGGCCAAATTGAATTTATTTCAGCATCCGATTTGCAGCCCACTTGTTGTTTTCATTTGATTGAGATAAAATACCCCTCTGTCCATAAGGTAAACATGTTCTTGTCATTATTGCTCAGTTAGCAGTTTAAAAGTTTGTCATTTTAAACATGGTCCTTAGACTAGTTTATTTCAAGATATATTTAGGTGTGAGATGGTAATGTCACTATACACAAATTCCTAATCCTAATGTGCTGGTAACAATGTGGAACAAAGAAAAACCCATTCATAAATATCTCATGCCTGATCAGTCATAGAATCATAGAATCACAGAATGTTAGAGTTGGAAGGGACCTTGCAGGTCATCTAGTCCAACCCCCTGCACTCTGCAGGAGTATAGATGGAAGATAGCCCTACAACATAACCGAAAGATGGTCATTCAGCCTCCACTTAAAAACATCCAGCGAAGGAGCATCCACCACCTCCTAAGGCAGTCTGTTCCACTGCTCAACCACTCTTATAGTTAGGAAGTTTCTCCTGATATTTAGCTGGTATCGACTCCCTTGTAATTTCCACCCATTAGATCTAGTCTTGCAATCCAGAGCAAGAGAGAATAGATCGGCTCCATCTTCTACATGATAGCCCTTCAAATATTTGAAGATTGCAATCATGTCCTCTCTAAGCTTTCTCTTTCCCAGGCTAAACGTACCCAACTCTTGGATTCCAACCCTCTCACCATCCTGGTTGCCCTCTCCTGGTCACGTTCAAGCTTGTCAGCATCCTTCTAGGGCGTGGTGATGCTGTGAAGAATGGCAGTTGCCTGATTCTGGAGCTCCGTTCCCTCTTCCCCCTCTATAAATATTAGCAAGCTGTTTAATCACAGTTTATCTCAAATATGAGAGGAGTTGGCAGTTCAAACTCTCAGAGCAACAAATCATCAAATAAACAAGTTAAAGACTTCTTCCTGCCAAGGGAAAGCTTGACAGAAGGTACAACTCGAGGGACCGAGAAAAATAAAATGGCAGATGAGAAGACTGTTACTCACCTCATCGAATAAGCACTCACAAGACAGGACTTACCGGGTCTTTTAGATCAATTGGAGAGGCGACTGGGAGAGCAAATACAACATTCTATGGATCTGATAAGGGAACAGCTTTATTTAATTCATGAATCCTTAGAAAAAACCTCCAAAGTTGCTGAAAAGGCACTAAATATAAGAACGTTACTCTGCAGCGAGGTCAGGGACTTAAAGTCACAGGAGATTAAATCCAAAGAAAAGATTATAAATTTAGAAGCTCAAATAAAACACCTGAATTTGAAACTAAGAGGGATCCTGGAAGGAGTGGAAGAGCAGAAGGATCTAATTTTTTTTATCTCCAGCTGGCTAGCTGCGATCAGATCCTGAAGTAGCCCCTACCATAATAAAGGCCCTTTGCATTGGCACCATTTCTAATCCTAAAAGGCATGGCTCGAGGGATGTGCTGATTCAACTTTTGGACTGGAGGGTTAAAAAACGTCTCCTGGAAGAAGCCAGAACAAAGGGCTACCTTCTTTTTAATGAGGAAAAAATCTGTGTGTTCCCTGAAGTACCACAGGAAGCATTAGTCATTAGAAGAGCTCTCAAGCCTATAACAACTTGTCTGCAAGCTGCGAAAGTCCACTATAGATGGATTTCCACAGGAAGCTTGCAAGTATCTCATGGAGTGCAAAGTACTGGAGTTGGAGACGCATTGTAGTGAAATCAGCAAGCAGGTTTATTAGCTGGTCAGATGAAGCCTGACCACCTGGGTTCAGGGGCCCTCTTTTATTCCAGTTGGAGCCACACCTCTGACCTCACCCAAATGTCCCAATAGGACCTTAAGGTTGTGGTTACAGCTCATAGGTTCCCTAGAGGAACCTAGGCACCAGATTAGTGGTCAGTTACAATCCAGCCAGCTATTGTTTGACCTGTCCCAAACTCAGGTAGCTGGCCTGGCCATGTGCACTTGCCCACGTGGCAGTTGCCATTATGTGAATCACCATTGCATACATTACACCCCTCCCCCCATGGTTCAGACCCATCCTATGTAACATAGACCTTGAGGTAGGTGGCTCAGCGCTGCTCTCACCCTGAGTGTCAGGGCATGGTTGCCCGTGGAGCCTGCTCCTGTTCTTGGGCTGCTGGTTCTGGTACCAGTTCAGGGCAGTCATCTGTGGAAGATGGGAGTAACGCTGTAGGTGGGGTCTCGGCCACTGGGGAAGAGCTGGGGAGCTCGGCTGAGTCTGTGTCTGGGTCAGCTTCCTGGAACGGTGTCGAGTCCAGAACACCACCCTCGCCATCCTCGCTGGCAGTGGGCGCATATGCCGTGAGGCGCTGGCACAGCTGGTCAATGTGGCACCACCACACTTGACCTTTCTTGCCAGAGACCTCATATGATAGCAGTCCCATTGTGTGGATGATGTGGCCCAGGAGCTATGCTGGACCTCTTGCGTAGTTCTGCACATAGACAGAGTCTTTGGGGAAGAACCCCTGCGGGGCCTTGGGAGCGCTGGGCTCCACGCTGTGTTCAGGGGCACGGTCTGGGTGGAGGCGGTCGAGCACAGTGCCAAGTTGTCGGCCCATCAAGACCTCTGCAGGGCTGCGTCCCGTGATGGAGTGTGGAGTTGCTCACTGGCCGAAGAGGAATGTTGCCAGCTTGAACTCCCAGTCACTGTGGTCCAGGCACTGGAGGGCCTCCTTGGTTGTGCGGACCATGCATTTGGCCTGCCCATTGGTTGCCGGGTGGAACAACGCAGATCAAATGTGTTGTAGGCCGAGGGAGTCCATGAAGTGCTGGAACTCTGTGGACGTAAATGCTGTGCTGTTATCAGTTACTAGAGTGTCTGGGAGGCCATGTGTACAGAAAATGTGCCACATTGCTCTAATGGCCATGTTGGAAGAGGTGGCTTATACTGGCACCACCTCGAGCCACTTGCTGTAGCTGTCCACAAGGATAAAGAACAGCTGCCCTTGGACTGGCCCCACGAAGTCAAGGTGGAGCCATGACCAAGGCTTGTGCACCGATTCCCAGGGCCGTACGGGTGCATGTGGTGGCTCGGGCCGGGACTCCTGGCACTTTTTACATCGGTGGACCTTGTCCTTGATGTCCTTGTCCAGGCCTGGCCACCACACATAGCTGTGAGCCAGTGCCTTCATCCAGACGATTCCCCGATGAGCCTCGTGCAGTGCAGCCAGTACCTGTTTGCAGAGTGGTTCAGGAATCACCACTTGCATTCCCCAAAGCACACACCTCTTGTGGGTGGAAAGTTCATTGTGCTGGGCCGAGTATGCCATGAACTTGGGCCCAGGGCAACCCCTCCCCACCCAGTCCAAGACCCAGGAGAAGGTGTGATCCCAGGCAGTGTGGTGGGCCACATCCGCCACCTGGACCAGCCAATCCAGCAGGCTCTCAAGAAGGGCGATGTGGTATGCAGGAGCCAGATCTGGGTCACAGGATAGCAGAGACAGGTGGCTAAGAGCATCAGCATGGCCCATGGACTTGCCGGGATGATGGACCAGTGCATACTGGTACCCTGCCAGAAATATCAACCACCACAACACTCGGGGAGGGAGCATCTGCAGCGTCTGGCGATCCGAAGCCAGGAGCCCCAGAAGTGGCACAGAGCGCTGCTGTGTGATGCGGCCCCCAGGCCCAGTGTGCACCTTTGTCCAAAAGCCTGTGAAGGGACTCAGCTACTGCCACCTTGTGGGGGAGGAAGGCATGGTAGAAATTTAGGAGTCCTAAGAATGCCTGGAGCTCTGCCTTAGAGGACGGGATGGGGGCCTCCATGATTGCTTTCACCTTCTCCGGTGTCGGGTGGATGCCATGAGCATCCACAGTGAATCCCAAGAATGTGACAGAAGGGACACCCAGGATGCATTTCTCCTTCTTGACCTTCAAGCCGGCCTCCTGGAAACACTGGAGGACAGTCCGCAGCCGGGCCTTGAAGGGACATCTGGAACCGCAATCAGGACGTCATCAAAAAACAGCTGGACCCCTGGAATATCCTTAAGCAGGCCATTCATTAGTTGTTGGAACAGCCGCAGAGCCATGCTGACTCCGAACTGGAGTCGCTTCACCCTGAATGCCCCCCGGTGGGTGACAATAGTTTGTGCCTCCTCCATGGCATCATCCATGGGGAGCTGCTGGTAGGCCTGAGCTGAATCCAGCTTTCCGAATACCTTAACTCCAGCTAGTGAGGCCAGAACGTGGCTGATGGCTGGCACCGGATAGGAGTGGTCCTGTAGCGCCAGGGTTAACATGCGTTTATAATCTGCACAGATGCGGATTTCCCCATTCGCCTTCATGGGGGTGACAATTGAGGTCTCCCACTGGGCGTGGGGGACTGGCTCCAGAACCCCTTGAGCCATGAGCTTGTCCAACTCGGCCTTGATCTTGGGCCGGACTGCAAGGGGAGGCTGCCTGGCCACCAAGCAGATTGGCCGTAAAGCCGGGTCGAGGTCCAGCAAGCCCGGGGGTCCTGTGCAGGAGCCAAGAGAGCCATCAAAAACAGTGGGAAACTCCATGCAGACTGTCTGGTCGCCCACAGAGCTGACCTTATTCACCCCCATGATACCCAGCCCCAGAGGCTCGAGCCAGGAGAGGCCGAGGAGGCTGGTGGGATTGCCCTCCACCACCAGGAGGTCCAAGAGTCCATCAAAGTCTTTGAATTGGACCCTGAACTTGCCCAACCTCTTTATGGTGACTAGGTTCTTTTGGAAATCCCGGAGCCTGAGCCCTGTTGGTTTCCGCAACCAGGGGCCCCCTTGGGACAAAGCTTATGGAGCGTGGCTGCCGAAATAATGGAATAGGAGGAACCGGTATCGAGTTCCATTGAGCAGGGGGGCCCTTCAGTGCACATGGAGACCATGATTTTATTGAAGTTGTTACAGGGCAAGCTCAGTACCTGGTGGGGGTGGGGGGTGAGGAGGTTGTGTGGATGTTGTCCACTTCATGTTGTGCTGCTTGCAAGCAGCGGCTGGATTAGGAGTGGCAGACCTTTGCTATGTGGCCCATCTTGCCACAGGACTGGCAGGTGGCATCGCAGAAATGGCAGGTCCGGCGATAGTAGGAGTCTCCACAGCTAGCTCACGTGGTCGCAGCTCCATGCCAAGAAGCGGGGGCAGGGGCAGCAGCTGGAGCCAACGATCGGGATCCAGATCCAGGAACACGGGATGCGCCTTTCAAGGCCCGACATCACAGCTGGCAGACGTCATCCTTGTCCGACGCCTCAGAGCCAGAGGAGACCATGTGATGTGCAGCAGCAGAGCCTTGGCGCTCATTCTGCGCCATCTCGAATGCCACTTCTGTCTGGAGGGCCTTCTTGAGCGTCAGCTTGGGAAGTGCAGTCAGTCTGTGCCTTAGCTTGGGCTGCCACACCCCACATATGAATCCAGACAACCAGGAGGTTGTCTTCTACTGATACAAATTCACAGCCGAGCGCCAGTCTGCGGAGGTCAGCCAGGAAAGCAGAGGCGTTCTCACCTGCCTTCTGTGTGTGGCAGTTGAAATTCACCCGTAGTGCCATCATTGAGGGTTTCAGCGCGATGAGGTCATCATATGGGACCTCCATGAGGGAACGTGGGGCTACCAGGCTCTGGGTGACCTGGAGCATATATACCCCAGAGAGCACTGCATTCAAGCACTCAACACTGCCTGACTTTCCCTGGTCCTAGAGAGGCCAGGTTAGCATCCACTAGAGCCAGGGCCTTCTCAGTGGCGGCTCCTCACTGGTGGAATGAGCTCCCAGATGACATCAGGGCCCTGCAGAACCTTTTACAGTTCCGCAGGGCCTGTAAAGTGGAGCTCTTCCACCAGGCTTTCGATTAGGAGCCGCCACTGGGGAGAGCTGGGCCACTGGTAAAGTGCCTGAGTGAACTCTCCTGGCCAGAGAAATCAGCTGGTGGAACCCTCCTGGCCAGAGTGGATAAGCTGATGCTGCTTTGCTGGATACATTCTGTATTGCCCAGGGGTGTAGACTTTTGGAAATTCCCGGGGGGGGGGGGGCAGGGGCTCCTTAGTACGCGCACTTCGCGCGTGCGCTCACTGGGGTGATGTTCTCCCCCCCGAAACTGCCGCGCCTCCCCGGGCCCTTCCGAGGCCTGCCAGCCGCTGCTGCCGGTGCCTCTCTCTCCCCCCACCCCTTCCCTCTCCCTCTTCAGGAGCAGCGGCCGGGCTTCGGAAGGATCCGGGGAGGCGCGGCGGCAGACACTCTGTTTTGCCGGGGGTGGCTGAGACCCCTCGGGAAATTTCAGGAGTGGCTCGAGCCCCCCGTACTCTACGCCTATGGTATTGACACCATCTTTTTATGTTCTTGCTGTTTAACGCTGATGTCATGTATATGTATGTTTTTTAGCTTTTGTACGGTTTTAACTGTTGTCAGCCGCCTAAAGTCAGCCCTGCTGGTCAGGCGGGATATAAATTTCAATAAATAAATAAATAAATAGCTGGTCAGATGAAGCCTGACCACCTGGGCTCAGGAGCCCTCTTTTATTCCAGTTGGAGCCACACCTCCTCGCCCAAGTGTCCCGTAGGACCTTAAAATTGTGGTTACAGCTCATAGGTTCCCTAGAGGAACCTAGGCACCAGATTGGTGGTGAGTTACAATCTGGCCAGCTATTGTTTGACCTGACCCAAGCTCAGGTAGCTAGCCTGACCATGTGCATTTGCCCACGTGGTGGTCACCATTACGTGAAGCACATGGCAATCACCATTGCATACATTACATGAAGGTTCTGTCCTTATTGCGTTGGATGAAGACACTGGTTATGCTTTGCTGGAAAAACTACACCTTTCTTCTGAACCTGAAGACAGTCACTGCTCAGTAAAAAGAAAAACACATTCCCCTACCACTCCTGAAAAGTTTAACAAATTCTCAGCACTGGAAGACAGTTCCTACATGTCGGATCGTGGGATGTAATTATTATAGAGACGGTAGTAAGATATGTTATAGGAGTGACAGTCTGTTTTTAATATAGTTCACAAAAGTTGTCTGGTTCTCTAACTCAGTAGCTATAAGAGTGTACTGGGTTTGATAAAATGCTTGCTTGCTGATTCTAGGTTAAGTTTACTGTTAATGAAGGGGGAGGAGGGAGGGGGGTAAAGGATTACTCAGCTCCTTTTAAGAAGATCTCCTAAGTGCCTTGACCCATTGTTTGGGTCTAAAGGGTTTTTTTTAGGTAGGTCTCGCACATCTCAAGCCCATTACTTATGTAAGTCTGATATTAAATCCTATAGGGTTTTGTTCTATTTTCTGTAGAGACTCTCATTGCACAGTTGTAAGTTTTTAAAAATTTTCTTAGAGGGGTTTTTAGTGTAAAAGTAACAGGGGGGTGTTGTTTGTTAAATTTTTCTTTTTTGTTTGTTATTGTTGCAACGTTCATATTGAAATAGGTTTTTTCTGAACATCTGGAAACTGCTAAGTATTGTTTACAATACTTCCTTTGGTGGGTTCCAATAAATATAACAATTGTATTGTTAGCATTATTAATTTTGCAGCTCACTTCTTTGTTCTATCCTATTTGAGATTAGTTAATTAATCACATTTATCTACATTTAATTATACTGAGCTTTAGGAAATCTCAGTGAACTGCTTTAAAAAACAGATAAGCAACAAAATTTTGGTTAAAAAAATGTAATCTTTGTTTTTCTATTTTATTTAATTAATTCTAGGTGTCAACTGTGGGGGGGCTTGGGGGCTCAGGCCACCCCTGAGATTTCCCGGGGAACTGAGCCCCCCCAGTGAAACAGGGCACTCACCTGCCTGCCCGCCTGCTACTGCACACTGCCACCACTGCACTTCCATGCCTAGGCCCGTGCCCACCCCCTCCCCCTGGCTCCCCTGAACCCACCCACTCATTTGCTCGCTCCCTCCTTCCTGGGGCCATCTGAGCAACTGCTGGGTGATGCTCTAGCAATCGCTCTGAAACTCTATGGCACCATAGAGTTTCGGGGTGATTGCCAGAGCGTTGCCCTGGCAATGTGCCCAGCATGATGACATCACTTCCGGGTGATGTCATCATGCTGGGTAGTTGCCCCGAATGGCCCAGGGAGGGAGCGAGAGAGAGAATGGGTTCTGGGGAGCTGGGAGCCAGCCAGGCGGGGGGGGGAGAGGCTCTGGCAGCGGGCACATAGTCCCGGCGTGTGCATGCTTTGCATGCACACACAAGAGCCCCCGCCCCCCCAAAAAAATCACAAACTCTACGCCTCTGATTCAAGGTGCACTGATTTCTTGAGCAGGTGATTCAGCTCTTTTGTGGTATTTCTCTTTTATCTAATTAATTGTGATAATATTGATTTGTGCATCTTTTTAGAAAAGCATTAATCAATTGAGGGGGAATTAATTTCCAGGGGGAACAAAAAGTATTTAAGCTTAAATTAATTTATCTCTCAAGTGATCTCTCCTAAAAATTATTTATATTGTTAATCAGTTGTTTTCTAGCACAAGGCATAATACAGAATTATAACCTTCTAAACACTTTCCACTATAATCCTCACTCTTAGCAGCAGAGAAACTGTATCTTTTGATTGAGTTTTATTTATTAATAGCTTATATTTGTTCTGCTACATTATTTATTTCAACAAAACTTACTAATCAATCATATACTAACCATATAATGAGCACACTAAAATACAATCAGTTAACATCAGGGGCCTAAACACATGGACCAAAAAAAGAAAAGTCATCCATCATTTGCAACTTACACACCTTCTATAGTGTTTTTACAAGAAACACACTCAAAATCTGATAAGTACCACATGTTGAAAACATCTTTATACCCGTCACAATTTCAAGCTACTGGGTCTTCTAACTCAAGGGGGAGTAGCAATTCTTCTATCAAATTCATTAAACTTCACCCTTCAGGGACAGATACAGGATCCCAGAGGCCGTTTTCTCTTCATTAAAGGTGAGATGGACAACAAAAATATCACTTTGGCCACAGTATATGCTACAAATGTTGATCAAATTTCATTCTTAACAACAGTTTTTTCTGAATTACAAAAATTCAGAGAAGGAGATCTCATTCTAGGAGGAGACTCCAACTACATAGCAGATCGAGGTCTAGATAGATTCTATCAGAAAAAAAAGAAAAGGAATAACAAACTTCATTTAATAAACCCAAAAACTGATAGCCAATTTCTTTGACTCCTATGGACTTATTGACACATGGAGATTTCTTCATCCGACAGAGCAAGATTATTCCTATTTCTCGGCATGTCACCAAACCTTTACCAGAATAGATTACCTATTAATATCTGATTCCTTATCTCTGGAACTCGCCTCAGCAGAAATAGGTCTGAGATATCTAATGGACCATGCATGGCTTGATGAACCAGATAGGCAATGGTTCATGGACAATAGTATCTTATCCAATCAACAAATAAAATCCAAGCTGGAGACAGATATCAAAAAAAAATTCTCAGAAAACATCTCATGCGACATACCTACAGCCACATTATGGGATGCTATGAAAGCTGTCCTTAGAGGTTCTATGATCTTGGAAACAGCACATCTTCGATAACAAAGAGAAAAACTCAGAAAGGTAATGTTAAGAACATCAAACAACTTGAAATACAACACAAAAGTATGGAGGGAATAAGATTCTTGCAAAACTAACAGTGAAATGGAAACACCTAGAATCCATGGAAACATCACAAATCAAGAAAAACTTCTTATTCTTAAATCAGAGTAAATGGCAGAAATCGCCTAGGAAAATCACATTTTGGCATGGCGAGTGAAGGACAAGAGAGAAAAGTCCTGTATAAACTCAATTAAACACTCTTCCAGAAAGATCCTTAATACATTTAAGGATATTACAGAAGTTATTGCAGAACACTATGCGAAATTATATTCAACTCAAGAGCCAAAACTAGAAGATATTAAAACATATCTAGCAATCCATGCTCTCCCGAAAAGAATCTCAACAGAACATGCTGAACTATTGGACTATTGTGTTAGAGAAAATAATGAACATCATCAAGAATTTGAAATTAAATAAGACTCCGGGCATTGAAATTAAATAAGGCTCCCTGCAGACTTTTATAAGACTTTTCGGTTAACTCTTGCACCACATCTTCTACAAGTATGCAATGAAACTCAGGGGTTCTTCCATCATCATGGCAAGAATCATCTATCATAGTGATCTCTAAAGAAAAGGAAGATCTCTCAGAAACAGCTTCCTATCGTCCTATCACATTAATTAACAATGACGCCAAAAATTTTTACAGCTCAGTTGGCTAACCGCCTTAAGAAAGTAGTGCCAGATTACATTGATCCAGATCAGACTGGCTTCATCAACGTAGGTTAGCACTGCCAATGTTTCTGTTGCAGTCATGTCCAATGGTTTCCATTGCAGTCATGTCAGTTACCACTGCCAATGGTTTCTATTGCCTTTCCTGATGGTCACTTAACATTGCCTTTGTTTTGAGTTCCATACCTGCTCCTCTAGGTCCCGGATGGGAGATAGCATCGGTAGAGTGACTCCCACCGCAGGAATGCGCTTTTTGCTCACTCTGCGCATGCTTGCTGCTTATTAGCTTTTCTTCGCTCTTATCTCTCTTTCGCTTCTTGCTAGCTCACGGCCTTGATCTGGAATCCTCCTGCTACATGTTATTTTATTCACAGGTGCAAATTGCTCCTTTGCTTGATTTTACCCTTGGGAACATCTGCCCCACAGATCCTCACAGTGTCTTTGCTTGGGAACCTAATTTGCTGCACTTTCCTTGGGAACAGTGGGCCAGTATATTTGGGTGCAGTGGGCCAGTATATTTGGGTGCCAATAATTCTCCCTACTGATTGGTGGAAGTCGAGGGGGCTTATTTCATATCAGGTATAATTGTAGTTGTATTACTATGCTTGGGCATTACTAACAGAAGAAGTGTATTTGACCAAAAAGATCTTTTCTGCAAATAAAGGACTTTTTGTTTAAGGAGACCTGTTGTGGATTACATCTATTGGCACAATCTCACAATCAAGAACAGACAAATAACAGACAATATTAGGCATACTCTGAACATTATAGCCCACAGGAAAAAATCTACCGAAGAATCCTCAATTTTTGCGCTTGACTTCGAGAAGGCGTTTGATTCTTTAGAGGTACCATACACACTTTGTTACAAAAAATGGGCTTTGGACAGAACTTTACAAACGCTATTAGTTCGATTTACTCTCAACCAAAATCCAGGATGCACATAAATGGCCATAATTCGTCATTCTTCTCTCCAACTAGGGTTGGAGGTTGCCCTCTGTCACCTCTGCTCTTCATGATCGCCACAGAACCACTGGCAAATGAATTACACCTCAATAAGGACTTTGACGGTATCTCTATCAACTGTCAGGAACATAAATTGTCATTATATTGTCATTATATGCAGATGATATCACACTTTATATTGAAAAACCATCTCAGTCTATTCCGATTATTCAATCCATTATCAAATGTTTTGGCACCATCTCAGGTCTTAGCTTCAATGAGACGAAATCTAAAATATATCCCATTGAGCTCTCCACGAAGTCCCGGACATCCCTGATGGAAACTCTTCCACTCCGATGGATCTCATCTACATGGCATCACTTAGGAATCCAGATTCCTCTAAATCTGAAAGACCTGCTTTCAAGTAACTTCCATAGGTTTTTAAGGAGGCTCAAGAACAAATGCAAGTCTGGCATGAGCTTAAACTTGTCCCACCCAGCTTCGTGTCATCTGCAAATTGGATAAGCATTCCCTCTGTGTCTTCCTCCAGGTCATTATAAAAACACTGAACAACACTGGGCCCAGGACTGAGCCCTGTGGCACTCCACTTGAGACTTCCCTCCACATAGATACAGAGCCATTTATGAGCACTTGTTGGGTACAATTTTTCAACCAATCATGAATCCATTCAATGGTTGCACCATCCAGCCCACATTTGACCAGCTTATCCTCAAGGATATCATGAGAAACTTTGTCAAATGCTTTACTGATATCTAGATACACTATGTCCACAGCATTGCTAGAGTCAACCATTTTAGTAACTCTGAGATGTGACCATAACCTTCTTACTGAAATAAAAATGCATATAAAGTTGAAAAAAATCAATATAAACTTTTTTCAGCTTCTCAGAGTCTTTTGATGTTTATTCTTATGTATGCTATCCACAGTGAAAATCCCGAGAAACTGAAAATCTTGCATAGAAACGGTCACATTTCAACCAGGAACTGATTCTTGGCTTCATTATATGACATTACTCAGCAGGTCATTAAATTGTGAAATTCATAGTCATTGAACATAACCATGGCCACTAACATAGACACCTTCAAAACAGAATTAGTCTGATTCGTGGAGGAGAGATCCATCCCTGGCTAGTATTAGCCATGGTGACCGAACAACTCCTCCATATTCAGATGCCATAAACCTTTAAATATCAAAACTAGGATGCAATATCAGAAGGAGTCCTTGGTCTCTATGCCCTGTTTGTTTGGCTCTCCAGGTCTACTCATTGGTCACTGTGTGAAAGAGGATGTTTGACTAGATGGTCACTAGTCTGATCCAGCTGGGTTTGTCTTTTGTTAAATATCAGTGTACTCAACAGGAAGTTGACTTCTCAGCTAAATGTTGATTTGCTGTACTTATCTGGAAGTTGAACCATGGTAGTTGGACAACCACAGGGATAGATCCAAGGGTCCTTCTCTAATGGAAGGAGGTCTTCTGTGACTGCAAGAGTCCATCCATCAGAAGAGTAGTACATTTGGATCCAACTCCATGCTTGGTTTTCATCCCATGATTTTAACAGTAGAACTTTTTCAATAACATTAACATTGCTGTATATATTCTCATTTTCCTGTTGTTTGAAATCCTCTCCCCATTGAGCTTTCCATTTTAGGATATTATGGGCACAGTGAGTGACTACTGAGCTGCACTCTGACCCCCTGCCTTCCCTAGAGGCTTGCTTTGCATTGGAGAGAATGACATATATGAAGAGCATTGGGCTACATGTGATGAGGGGAAGACAAAGCAGATAGGTAGAAGATATAGCAGAGAGATGGACTGGAGGCAGATGGAGGGCTGAGCTGACAGAGTCATTTTCTTTTCACTTTCCTGTGCTGCCAGTAAAGATTCTTTCATGCCATGGTCACAACGCTCAGGGCTCATTTTGTAGCAGGAGCTCCTTTGCATATTAGGCCATACATCCCTGATGTAGCCAATCCTCCATGAGCTTACAGTAGACCCTGTAAGAAGAGCTCTGTAAGATCTTGGATAATTGACTACATTCTAGCTGGCTTAATACCCCAGAACTCCATCCTCCTAGACTTGCCAATAGGACAGTACCAGTGTTATTATATGCTGACAACACAGTGTTACTCGCCAGAACCCCTGTAGGCTTGAGGAGGGCTCTTGGAAAGCTCTCTGCATTCTGTGAGACAGAGTTCCTTACAATTAACTATCAGAAAACCAAGATAGTTGCTTTTGGGCGTAGACCAAAAAATTGGTCCTGGTCGATAAATGGCCATCGCATTGAGCAAGTTAACAACTTTAAATATCTTGGGGTAGTCCTGCAGGCCAAGGGTTCTAGGCTTCAACATAGCAAATATGCTGCGGACAAAGAAGAAAGATCTGCAAATAGTATCGCAAAATTTTATCACTCTCAAGGTAGGTCATATGTTCCTGCAGCCCTTAAATTATACAAAGCCAAGACGCTAGCCCAATTGTTATATGGTTCATTCTTGGGGCTAGCCAGTTCCTGCTTTGCACCCCTTGAAAGAGTTCAGTCTAAGTTTCTGAGAACTATCTTACAGGTTCCTAGATGTGTGTCAAATGCGAGGGTAAGACTGGAGACAGGTTGCCTAAAGGTTGAAGCCAGGGTCGGTATTTTATCAATATATATCTGGCTAAAGGGGTATCTCAACCCACAAGGTTTATTCCCCCTGATACTCTGTGATGATTTTCAATCAAATTGGTTCAAGTCTGTTCAGAGTTATTTACTGAAAATAGGTCTTTCTCCTCAGATGCTTTTATCTTTGGGAATAAACCAAGCAAAAACTCTAGTCAAGCAGAGAATCGAGGATATAGAACGCCAAAATGATCTTTCCAGCATACAAAACATTATGATGAGGGCAACTATTAATAATACTGTGGGTCCAGCCAAGTATTTAACATCTCTTGAAGTGAAAGGGTTTAGAAGAGCCTTCACTTTGGCTAGGTGCTCTGTCCTCCCTTCTGCAGTACTTGAAGGAAAATACAAGGATATTCCCTTCACGGAAAGGCTTTGTACTTGTCCATTAAGGGAGGTTGAGACAACAGAGCACATGTTCTTTAGATGTCCGTATTATAAAGTAGCACGTAATAAAATCACTATGCTGACTGATCAATTGCTGGGCCTCTCCAAAAAAGACAGACTTGAGTGTCTCCTATCTGATAGAAACTCTAAGATTACCCATCAAGTAGCTAGTTTCTGTATGGAGATAATGAGATCACGTAAACTCTATGGTAGTTAGTTTAGTAACAGTAGCTCGTTATTGGAATAAATTCTAATTTCTCTTTAATGCCTTACTGATATGTTTAAAGTTTGGAAATACTGTACGACTGTTCTAAGGTCTGGGTAAGCATTAGACGGAAGAGTAGGGTGAATTTTAACAATTTTAACCAGCATAATAGTTCATGTCTATAGTTATAATATGTATCTAATTTTAACATTTACTAGGGCTATGTTTTATTGGCCAACTTCCATTTTATAAGTTCTCCATAGTGTGTAAACTATGGAATTGTTTTATGTATTTTCTGGTCAAATGATCATAGCAATAAAGAATAAGAATAAGACTACATTAGGGGTGTGTGGCCTAATATGCAAAGGAGCTCCTGCTACAAAATGGGCCCTGACAATGCTTATATGCCCTTGATGCAAAAAATGCTGTTTGCTTTCAGTGGATTGGCATGAGGAAGGTGTGAAAATATTTATTTAATTCATTTATACTCCACCTTTCTCCCCAATGGGAACCCAAAACAGCTTACATTGTTCTCCTCTCCTCTACTTTAAAATAGAGCTTCATGGTTTTGTTTCACAAAAGGGAGAAGATAAATTGGGAGGGCTATGTTTAAACTGAACTAAGGCAACTCTCAAAATTCAACCTCATGGTTGAGTGTGTGTTTCATCATGGTCAGCAAGATATTGGCCCCAATCACATGCAGAATTAGCCGCACAATAGGCATGACTCCCGGCCGGATTGATCACAAGAGAACATCTGGCAAGTGAACCACACCCATCGGCAAGCCGTTTTGCTCCACCAGAGAAGCAGAGTAAAAAAACACTAGTGAAAATCCAGTATCAAATGAGTTGCTACAGGCCACAGACGGACTTTCCCCATGTGATTGCTCCAGCATGCACTCGAGGCATCGGGGATAGTCTGATCAAGATATTCCAACACCGTGCCATTGGGTTTTTTTTTCCCTCGCAGTATGCACATCATCGCATACTGCCATAGGAAGCCCTCAGGGCAGAGATTCATCAACCCCCCATTTAAGGGAATTGGAAATGAACGACAAACCCCTGACTCACCCGTGGTTGTGTCTGATCATGCAGTGGCAGGTTGTGCCTGCAGCTTCACAGAACTGTGTGATCGCACAACTACGGGTCAAATTACTCAGATGCAATTAGCCTTGCTCCCCCCCCCTGCTTTATCTCACAGGTGAGACTGCCACCATTGTGTGTGTTCAGACCAGGGTCAGTCTGTATGCGAGCATGATGTGTGTGTCAGATATGCTGACATGGTGTGCAATTCAAGTGTGAGGAATTCTAACTAACAAATCTGTTGGTAGTTAATCTTCAGCACTTAGATCAGCAGGATCTAGATGACAGCTATCTGTCAGTTGGTAGCTGTGTAGAACAAGTCCAAACCGGTTATGACTGGCACTGAAGTAAGGTCAGTCATCATGACTCAGCATGAAGCTGATTGGTTGAAATATGTATATATGGAATTGTACAGTACTGATGTGTGCCTTTTTCTCTTATATCACGGTGCTGGCGGAGTATTTTGTTGGTGTAAATAATAAATCCTGTATATAGTTTACCACAGGACTGTGTAAGTGTGGTTGCTATAAGGAGTTGCAGCAGAGTGAATGCTGGTGAGAGCTGTGGAGAGCTGGAGTGCTGAAGTGCTGGAGTAGCTGGAAAAGTCCTAGGGGCTAGAGGTGCTGAAAGGGGCTGAAGGGGTGTTCCAGATGCGTTGTGCAACAAAATCCTCTGCCTTTTGTAACACAAGGAAATCTCTAAGGAACTGAACTCTTCTTGTCTCAACCAAAAGGAGGGGGGTGATCCTCAGATTTCATATTTTCATTTGCTCAAAAGGTGACTAAGGCTTCTCTCCCACTGACTAGAGTTGATTACAGAGCAGGGAACTAAGACTTCAGCAACAGGGCTCAGGCTGCCTCTTAGTACCTCCCTCAGATTCAGTATCTGTGGGCTAGTCATCCTGTTCACCCCATCTGCCCATAGGCGTCAACTATGGGGGGGGGGGCTCGAGCCACCCCCAAAATTTCCCAGGGGGGACTGAGCCCCCCTGGCAAAATGGAGTGCCCGCTGCAGCGCCTCCCTGCCGTGCCTCCCCGGGCCCTTCCTAGGCCCGCCCACTGCCACTGCTGCCACCTCTCTCTCCCCCCCGCCTGGCCACTCCTGCCTCCTTCCCTCTCCCTCCCTCCATCCCTCTGTCCCTCCCTCCCCTCCCTCCATCCAGGGGCCAGCTGGGCAAATGCCCAGTGTGATGGCGTCACCCAGAAGTGATGCTATCACGCTGGGCACGTAACCGGGGCGATTGCCAAAGTGTCACTTCCGGGTCATGCCATCACACTGGGCATTTGCCCAGCTGGCCCCTGGACGGAGGGAGGTAGGTAGGAGTGGCCAGGCGGGGAGGCGGCAATGGCAGCGACATGGTTCCAGTGTGTGCACGCACTTCGCACGCATGCATGCCAGAGTCCCTGCCCCCCCCGGGATTTTAAAACTCTACGCCCCTGCATCTGCCTAGTGGCCTTGAAGAAGAACAGAGAAGTGTTAGATGTTGAAAATTGTGGGTTTTTGTTGGCCTAGATCTTGGGGAATGTGGGCCAGAATAAATGGAGTAAGGAGGAAAAACAGCATGTTCTGAAGGAGCTGAGGCAAAAGCAATATGTTGCTTTGGAAAAGGATCGGTACATGTGACTCAGGTGTGATTTGAAGGCTGTACATTTACATCAGTTCCTCTGAAGGCTCTGCATTTACATCAGTTTGAATCAGACACGGTCACTGCTGGCCACTTGGGATTTGCACCCAAAACTGCACCTTTCTCCAGACCACAGACAAACCCAAGAACCTCCTCTGCAAGGAACACAACAAAAACAAGGTTTTGAAACACTGTTTAGGGATGCTTCTCCCCATTCTACATTTAGCCCCAGACAGAACTGGCATTATGTCTGTATTTCAAACTTCTGTACTCAGCCTGAGATGGACGGCAGCAGAATGAATGAAGAGGACTGCATCTGCAACACGTCTCCCACCGTCCAACCTGGGAAAAAGCCAGCCTGCATTCTACTTCCTAATACAGATTTATTTAAATCCAATTCCCGTTCTGCATGAGGGCATCAGTGGATCAGGCCACCTAGTTTTCTCCCCAGGAAGTGCCGCTGATTATGTCCAATGGAAATTGGAAGGCATATCTGTTGCTGCTTTGGAAGGACAGCGGTCAACAAAACAATGTACATGTCCGATTCCTGTTTGTCTTTTGTGGTGATATTAACTTGGTATGATAATGGAGCTATGTTTTTACACAAATGATATAACAAGAGGTGCTATTTTAGGCCTGGTTTGAAAAGGGCTTGGAAAGCGGAGTCTGCATTGTGCTACTTTAGGCTGTATGTGAAAGCTGATGAGATTGAACACTCTCTCATACCAAAACAAACAAAAACCCTCTTCATGCTGAAAAGTTAGGCAGAAAGTTATGTTCGAACTCTTCCCAACATACTACTTTTTTATGAGTGGAGGATTTTTTTCTTAATGGTTACATGTTCCAGTATGTAGGGGAGGAAATTGGGGACATCTCACCCTGCTGAAACTTTACTGTTTATACAGCACTTCCTGTATTCAAAGCACTCCCCCACATTATCTTGTTGAAGTCCCTAATGCAGTCCTGTGAGGTAGGCCAGTCTTTATCTGTATTATTGCCAATGGGAGGGGCAGAGGCTGAGAGAGTTGTCTTGCCTACAGCCTTAACATGAGTTCATTGCAGAGATAAGATTTGAACCAGGCACTTCCTGGATCGCAAGCATTTCTCTCAACTACATTAGTACAGTAACCTTCCTGGGTTACTGGCTTACAGTGACTGCAGTCCTGTGTGTGTGGTCTTGTACCAGTGTTCCTCTATCATATCCCACATAATCAGATTTTTTTTTAAAGTCAATTTTCTCTGAGTCTTCTTCTAGTAGCTAGCTGGCAAAAACGTCTCTGCATGTGCAGGTTTCTGTGAGCTGAATTGAATCAATAAGCCAGACCTTTGATGAAGCAAAGAGTTCTTTTATTCTTAATGATGGTTCAGGTACTTCATGTTTGTTAGAGATACTTGGTTACAGGCATTAAGGCTTAATATACCCTCCACAGTCAGGTAAGGGCAGACATAGGGCCAATCAGAATAAACATAGAAAAAGCGCGAAAACCCCCAACTGTTGGTTCCCACCGAAAAGGCACTAAAGCATTAAACATTCCCCCCCATGCCCCATAGTGACCTCTATTTGCAATTCGCAGGCCAGGCACCTGGCTTAGAAAATAGTTCAACAGTTCTCCAAGGTTACAAAAACAGATAAAACACTCGAGTCTCTGGAGAGGAACAGGGAGGTGACGAGAAGAGATAAACAGGCTGTTTATATGACGTGATGGAATGCAGCAAGCCACCCTCCCGGGGAGAGGAAAGATACACTAAGCAGGACATGCAATAAAACCCAAGGCTAAACGTAATTAAGCGTAAATTACAGACACAGACAGCAGATACTAAAAATAAATGGCAGCGACAGGGACAAGCTCTGACATCCTGCCCTCCTCAAGAAAACTCCCCCCCCCCCGCCTTATCAGGAAACCATTTATGAAAACAACGAATCAATTTAAAAGCATGGATATTGTCAGCAGCAACCCAATCATTTTGTTCAGGCCCAAAATCCACCCACTGAACAAGATAATACAAATGACCCCGTTTAAGTTTAGAGTCCAAAATGTCAGAAATCTCGAAATGCTGCTCCCCCTCCCTCATCAGAGGAGGAATCGGAGGATCGGGTCACCATGCGTTCGGCCCAGGATCTTTCTTCAGCAGGCTGAAATGGAAAACAGGGTGCACAGAACTCAATGATTTGGGTAACTCAAGTTCAAAAGACACATCAGAGATTTTCCACAACACTTTGTAGGGACCGACATACTTCCAACCCAATTTCCTGCTGGGTTGGAGTCCGTGAATATTCTTTGTAGACAAGTATACAGAATCCCCGGGTTGTAAGTCCCACCCCCCAGCACGACCCCGATCAGCATACTTCTTATAGTCCGCTTTAGCTTTATCCATGGTCTTAGCGATTAAAGGCCAAGAGTTTTGTAAATCCACCCACCACTGGGAAAACTCAGAAGGTGGGGTTGCCACGGGTTGAGGCAACGAAGGAAGAGGGTTTCCCTCAAAACCCCCTGCCGCCATGAATGGGGAAACACCAGTGGAGGAATGCACTACATTGTTATAGCTATACTCAGCAAAGGGGAGTAGGTCCACCCAATTGTCCTGATGGTAATTAGTATAGCATCTAAGGAATTGTTCCAGTATTTGATTCACATGCTCGGACTGTCCATCAGTTTCTGGATGATAACCCAAGCTCAGGGCGGGTTCAATGTCCATCACTTCGAGAAGCTCCCACCAGAAGTTGGCAACGAACTGGCTCCCCCTATCGAAGACTATACGTTTGGGGAAAACATGTAGCCTGATCACGTGAGTGAAAAACACTTTAGCTAAATCTTTAGCTGTGGGCAATTTCTTGAAAGGAACGAAATGGGCTTGCTTTAGAAAACATGTCGACCACCACCCAAATGACCATTTTTCCTTTGCTGGGTGGAAGGTTTGTTATAAAGTCCATAGAACTATCCTCCCAGGGCCTGGAGGGGGTGGGCAAGGGATGTAAAAGTCCCGGAGTTCCCCTCCCCCTTTTTGCACATTAGACACACTTGGCACGAAGTGACATAGTCCGAAGTGTCCTTATGCATGTGTGGCCACCAAAACTGTCTTTGAATTAGGTTTAAAGTCTTAAGAAATCCGAAGTGGCCAGACAGTTTAGACTCATGTCAAGTTCTCAGAATTTCCTTCTGGAGTGAACCCGGCACAACCAGTTTAGACCCATGGTACCAACAACCGTCTGACTGTTTGTGATTTTCAGGATCACCATCCCATTCCCTCACTTCTTCATCTGAATATTCTGCTGCACATTTAACAGTCCAGTGAGAGGGCTCTGGAGTCTTTTTACTTTGGCTCTGAGTGGTCACTGCCCCTCCCAACTGTTGAGGGGAAAACATGGAATCAAACACCTCTTCCCTGCAGGATTCGTGTTGGGGTAATCTGGATAGGGCGTCTGCTAGGGAATTTGCCTTGCCAGGGAAATGCTTCAGTACAAAATTAAATTTAGAGAAAAAATCAGCCCACCTAAGTTGTTTGGCGTTAAGGGACCTTCGGGTGCGCAAAGCCTCTAGGTTTTTATGATATGTCCAAATTTCAAACGGCTTTTGTGCTCCCTCCAACCAGTGCCTCCAGGTGGAGAGGGCTAGCTGAATGGCTGTGGCTTCCTTGTCCCACACCAACCAGTGTCTTTCAGTTTCATTAATTTTTAAAAAAATATAAGCTAAGGGGTGTAATAGACCATCTGGCCCTTTCTGTAGGATCGCTCCCCCCATGACCACATCTGAGGCGTCTACATGGATTACAAATTCCTGGGTCTTATCTGGGTGGGCAAGAATGGGCTCTGAGGTAAACGCCCACTTCAACTTATCGAACGCTTTTTGACACTCTGCAGTCCAGCACAACCGTTCCCCAGGCTTTCCAGCCTCCGGCCCCTTCCCCTTTGTTTTTAACAGTTCAGTGAGGGGTAGAGTGATTGTAGCAAAGTCTTTGAGGAAGGTTCTATAAAAGTTGCAAAATCCTAACAGGCTCTGTAGTTGTTTGCGAGTGCGAGGGGCTTCCCATTGTACCACTGCCTCTATTTTGGCAGGATCCATCTCCAACCCCTGTTGGGAAATTCGATAGCCCAGGAAGTCAATCTCAGTGCGGTGAAATTCACATTTGGAGAGCTTAGCAAACAGCCGGTGCTCTAGCAATGTTTCCAACACTTCCCGCACCAAATTTACATGTGACTGCTTGTCAGGGGAATAAATCAAGATATCATCTAATTAACAGAGCACCCCCTTGAAAAGGTGTTTGTGCAACACTTCATTGATTAGGCTCATAAAAATGCCAGGCGCGCCAGCCAATCCGAACGGCATCACCAGGTATTCGAACTGGCCAAGGGGAGTGTTAAAGGCAGTCTTATATTCGTTCCCTTCCCTTATGCGCACCCGAAAATAAGCATCCCTGAGATCAAACTTTGAAAAAATCTTAGCCACCTCTGCCAACAGATCTTTTATAAGCGGAAGGGGGTAGGCGTTCAAAGCATTCAGACTCGGCATTTAGACCTCTATAGTCCGTACACAGTCTCAGACCCCCATCCTTCTTTTTCCGGAACAAAACGGGAGCGGCAAACGGGGATTTGGCTGGGCAGATAAAACCCCTCTCTAAGTTTTTGTCCAGAAAATGGCGGAGCTCCTCCCGCTCCGCAGGGCTCATCGAGTACAACTTTCCCTTAGGCAACTTCTCTCCGGGCAGTAATTCGACAGCAGTCTGTGAGTCTATGGGGGGGGGGGGAGTTCATCTGCCTCTTTCTCACTGAAAACCTCTGCCAAGTCCCTATACTCCAGCGGGATCTTGACAGGGGCTAATGCCATCGCTGCCGGGGTTGGAGGAGAGAGGGGTCCAGGCCCCCAAGCACTGTCCCATTTGTGTTGGCCACATTTGGGATCGATCCAGGAAATCTTCCCCTCACTCCATTTAATGTAGGGGTCATGTGAGCTTAGCCAGGGACTCCCCAGCACCATGGGGAACTGGGTGTTAGGCGTGATTACAAAAGGCCTTTTCTCCCAGTGTTCTCCTGTCCCTACAATTAATAGTTCAGTCTCTGCCACACACGCCTCCTTCATCTCTGATCCATCCATCTGGGTGAACCGTAGAGGCTCCCCCAGTGTGTTCACCTTGGGCCCCAAACCCTCCACCACTAAGGGGCTTATCAAGTCTCTGGCACACCCTGAGTCTATAAGAGCACACACCCGGACATGGGTCCCCGTGCTAGGAACTATCACAGTCACGACCATATAGAGTAAGGAGCCAGGAATTCTCACCGGTGGCGGTGCATCGGAAGGTGAGACCTGCAGCTCTGTGCCATTTACTGCAGGTCTGCAAAGTTTCCCGCCAGCTGTGTCGCAGTCAGCTCCAGCTCCCCCTGGGAAGCCGATTCACTCGTTTCCCCTTCCAGCTGTAATGCCCGGGGTTTAAATGCCAACTTCCCAGACCTGGGTGTCCCTCCGCCTAAGGGAGTTGAGGTCTTCGGGGTCTTTGGGCCCCCTCGAGGGCACGCCGAAGCGAAGTGCCCGCTCTCCCCACATTTCATGCACAGACCTTGCTGCAAGCGGGAGTCACAAAGCTCTTGCAGAGCCATCTTAAACTTTGACTTTAGGGCAGGCTTGGATGGGTGGGGGGTGGAGGAACCCAGCTTGATCAGGGTGAAGCGCTCTTCCACATCCGCCACTGCCCGCATCCATGCCGCAAGGGAGCCCGGGCGATCATTTCTGAGAACCGTCTCATAGATCTCTGGATTCAGCCCCTCCTGATATTTTTCGATGAACAAGTCTTGCGACCACCCCTGCATTTTTGCCGCAATCCTGCAGAAATGATCAATGTACTCCCTCACGGAGGAGCGCCCCTGAACCAATTTGCGCAGTTGGTTCCGAGCCTTCTCCTCCCCCGGAGGGTCTTCGTAATGCTGTCGCAGGGCCCACATAAAATTGTTCACAGTTTGCAGTTCAGGCCCTGGGGGGTTGTGCAGACTTACATACCAATCGCTGGTGTCAGAATCTACAGATTTTTGCTTGTATGCTTTGTATAATCCCTTCCTATGTAACATGTCTTTAGGGTCCCTCTGCAACATCCTATCATCTCAATTGATTCTATTTCATGGCCCTGGGTTTATGGTTCACGATGGGTCTGGTCAGTGTAACCATTTGGTCCGGGAGAGTGGCGACTACAGCACATGAGAACAATCAGCCTCTCACCCCGCCGCGCCTCTGCATTCCTTTCCTCCCTGCCGGGGGAGACACGGAACAGTTCTTATCGGCGTGTGAAGACCTTGGCGAGTTATTTGTTATGCACAAGATGGATACATCTGAGGGGTCTGGTTTAAGAGGGGAAATTTACAGCTTCACACTTCACCTTTTTTCCTGTGGGAAGCAAACGGCCAAAGGGCCTTTAGCCCGTGGTTTTTCCCTCCCTGTGATTGGTTACCAATGGGAAATTCAAATTGTACTGGAGGGTATATTAATCCTGCTTCTATTGTATACTTTATCTCTAACAATGATCTGAGGACCTGTAATGTAGTAACTTGGAATAAAGAACTCTGTTTAATCAACAAAGGTCTGATCCTTGACTGCATAGGGCAGAAGCCTCACAGATTGTTAGAGATCTGTGACTGGGACTTGGCCGTTCCTGACCATGTCGGACGACGGTACTCTTCCCATCCCTACAATCGAAGGGGAACCGGTGATCCCGATAGATCAAGGTGCCGGAGCCGGAAGCGGTGGTGGGGAGCCCGAGAAGCCCGTGACTATGGCTCAGGGGGATCACTACATCCCGCGACTACCCCCTCACCAGACCGGAACTCCGAGGTATTCATGGGCCAACTTCGGCCGTGGGACAGTCGACTCGTGGGTCCACGATCGGAGGGGAATGAGCGTCTCGGTCCCTGGGGCAGCCGAGCTTCCTGGGAGACGAGCGAGAAACGTATCACGGGAGCGACTGGCGACTCCCACCACCAGAAGAGGAGAGGGGCGCGCCCTACGGTCCAGATCTGTATGGAGAAGACCCGAGTCAAGCCCTAGACCATCTGATGGGAGATATGCGGCTGCAAATTACCACGGAGCTGAGAGAAGTGGCCATGGATTTGCAGTTTCAACTCCGAGATGCCCTAGCCACTTTCCAAGCAGTCCGGCCAGTCCAAGTACCTTCGATGGGGACCCTGAGAAGCTACGGTTTTTCCTCATAGAGATCGAGAGGTTCCTAGATGCCTGGGGGCACCTCTACCCCACCGAGCGGGATCGGATTGGATACATCGGGTCCAAACTGAGGGATACTGCCAGTGACTGGTATGTGAGCCTTCACAACGCCCCGGGGCCAGAGCTTCAGACCGTGAATAATTTTATGTGGGCCCTCCGACAACATTATGAGGACCCCCTCGGGGAGGAGAAGGCGCGGAACCAGTTGCGGAAGTTGACCCAGGGGCGGTCCTCTGTAAGAGAATACACCAACCGGTTCCGGTGCATAGCAGCCAAGATTCAAGGCTGGACCCAAGACCTCTTCATTGAGAAGTATTGGGAGGGCCTGAACCCCGAGGTGTACGAGACGGTCCTGAGAGGAGGACAGCCGGGGTCCCTTGCAACGTGGAGGAGAGTGGCGGCCGACGTGGAGGAGAGGTTCACCCTCATCAAGATGGGGACCTCAGCGACTGCCCAAGCCAAAGCCACCCAGAAGATGAAACCCAAGCCTAATGTCCAGGAAATCTGCGACAGCCGGTTCAGGCAGGGGCTCTGCATGAGATGCGGCGAAAGCGGTCACTTCGCCTCGGCGTGCCCCCGCGGAAGCGGAAAGGTTCCCAAGACCTCCACACCAGTGGCGGGGAGCACCCCCAGCAAGGGAAAGACCTCGTTCAAACCCCGGGCATTACAGCTGGAAGGGGCAGCGAGCGAGCAAGGGGAGCTGGAGCTGATGGAAGCGCAGATGCCGGGAAACTCCAACAACCTGCAGTAAATGGCACAGAACTGCAGGTCCCTAACCCCGATGCGCCATCTCCGGTGAGCATCCCCGGCCCCTTACTGTACATGGTAGTGACTGTGATAGCCCCTGGCACTGGGACCCATGTGCGGGTGTGTGCCCTAATTGACTCAGGGTGCGCCAGAGACTTAATAAGCCCCTTAGTAGTGGATGGCTTAGCCCCAAAAGTCACCCCACTAGGAGAGCCTCTCACGTTCACACAAATGGATGGTTCAGAAATGAAGGAGGCGTGTGTGGCCGAGACGGAATGACTGATAGTGGGGATGGGGGAGCATTGGGAAAAGAGGGCATTTGTCATCACCCCCAACACCCAGTTCCCTATGGTGTTGGGGAGCCCTTGGCTGAGTTCCCATGACCCATATATAAGGTGGAGCAAAGGGAAGATCTCGTGGGTGAATGAGAAGTGTAAGCACCACAAGTAGGACCCGGGGGGGGGGATCGGACCCCCCGGCCCCCCTACGGGTGGCCACCCTGACGCTGGCACCCTCCGCTGTGCCCAAGGAGTATCGGGACTTAATGGGAGTATTTAGCGAGACTGAGGCGGACGAGCTGCCCCCCCATCGACTATCAGACTGTGCCATTGAGTTGCTCCTGGGAGAAAAACTACCGAAGGGAAAGCTCTACTCCATGAGTCCCTCAGAGCGAGAGGAGCTGAGAAAGTTCCTAGATAAAAACTTGGAGCGGGGATTCATCCGCCTCACCAAATCTCCCTTCACGGCACCCGTTCTGTTCAGGAAAAAGAAGGATGGAGGGCTGCGACTGTGCACGGACTATCGAGGCTTGAACGCAGTGTCAGCTTCTAATGCCTACCCCCTCCCGCTCATAAAAGACTTGCTAACGGAGGCAGCTAAGGGAAAGGTGTTTACCAAACTGGATTTGCGGGATGCTTACTTCCGTGTGCGCATCAGGGAAGGGGATGAATTTAAGACTGCCTTTAACACTCCATTGGGACAATTTGAGTACCTGGTGATGCCATTCCGCTTAAGTGGCACGCCGGGAGTTTTTATGAGCCTGATTAATGAAGTGTTGCACAAGCATTTATTTAAGGGGGTGTTATGTTACTTAGATGATATCTTGATCTATTCTACTGATAAGGAGTCGCATGTAAAACTTGTCAGGGAGGTGCTTTCTATGTTGTTGAAAAATCAATTGTACGCCAAATTATCCAAATGTGAGTTCAACCGGGACTCTGTAGACTTTTGGGGGTATCGTATTTCCCAGAAGGGGTTAGAAATGGACCCTGCCAAAGTGGAGGCAGTGGTGCAATGGGAGGCGCCCCGAACTAGAAAACAATTGCAAAGTCTGTTAGGGTTTTGCAATTTCTCCTGCACCTTCCTAAAAGATTTTGCCACGATCACCCTCCCACTAATGGAACTCCTGAAAACCAAGGGGAGAGGCCCTGAAGCGGGAAAACCAGGGGAGAAGATAGCCTGGTCAGATAATTGCCAAAAAGCCTTTGAGACCCCAAAGAGACTATTTACATCAGAACCTATCCTTGCTCATCCCGATGAGACTAAGGAATTCGTAATACATGTTGACGCATCAGATGTGGCAATGGGGGGAGCCATCCTCCAGAAGGGGGCTGATAATAAGTTGCACCCTCTGGCTTATATTTCAAAGAAATTCAACAAAACGGAGAGGAACTGGTCAGTATGGGATAAAGAAGCAGCAGCCATTCGTTTAGCCCTGACCACTTGGAGGCACTGGCTGGAGGGAGCGCAGACCCTGTTTGAAATTTGGACAGACCATAAAAACTTAGAGGCGTTGCGCACTCAAAGGTCCCTGAATGCCAAGCAACTCCGATGGGCTGATTTTTTCTCAAAATTCAATTTCATGCTTAAACATTTTCCTGGGAAGGCCAATTCATTAGCAGATGCTTTATCCAGGTTACCCCAACACGAGAGTCAAAAAGAGGAAGTGTTTGACTCCATGTTCTCACTCCAACAATTGGGAGGTGCTGTTATTACCAGAAGCCAAAGCAAGTGTGTAACGGTAGAGTCGTGGGAAGAAAAATGGGGGGGAGACTACTCTCCGGAAGAGGCAGAAGAGTTAGAAAGCATAGAGGAGTTCTCTTTCTGTTCTAACAAGTGCTGGTACCATGGAGACAAACTCGTGGTGCCTCGGGCACGGAGAAAAGACATTTTACTAACCTGCCACTCGTCCAAGCTTGCCGGTCATTTTGGTTTCCTAAAAACGCTGAATTTAATCCAGCGGCAATTTTGGTGGCCGCGCATGCGTAAGGATGTGTCTGACTTTGTCACTGCCTGTCAAACCTGTTTGATGTGCAAGCGGAGGGGGGGAAGGTCCCAGGACTGCTACACCCGTTACCCACCCCCTCTCATCCCTGGGAAGCGATAGCTATGGACTTTATTACCAACCTGCCACCCTCGAAAGGAAAGACTGTCATTTGGGTGGTGGTTGACATGTTTTCGAAGCAAGCTCATTTTACCCCTTTTAAACAACTGCCGACGGCAAAGGGACTGGCTAAAGCCTTTTTTAATCACGTGATCAAACTACACGCCTTCCCCAAACACGTGGTATCTGACAGAGGCAGTCAGTTCGTTGCCAACTTCTGGCGGGAGCTTTTAAAGATGATGGACATCGAACCGGCCATGAGCTCAGGTTATCATCCAGAGACCGATGGCCAATCCGAGCGAACTAATCAGATTTTGGAACAATTCCTAAGGTGTTACACTAACTACCATTAGGACAATTGGGTGGAGTTACTGCCATTCGCAGAGTATAGTTATAATAATGCTGTGCATTCCTCCATGGGTGTGTCCTCCTTCATGGCGGTGGGAGGCTTCGAGGGAAAACCCCTACCCACCATAGAGGAAGCATTAGACGACCCTCCCTCCGATTTTAAACAGTGGTGGGCCAATCTGCAGGACTCATGGCCTTTGATTGCTAAGACTTTAGATAAAGCCAAAGAAGACTACAAGAAATATGCAGACCGTGGACAGGCTGAAGGATGGGACCTTCAGCCAGGGGACTCTGTCTACCTTTCTACCAAAAACATACATGGCCTACAACCAAGCAGGAAGTTAGGGTGGAAATACGTTGGTCCTTATAAAGTATTACACAAAATTTCTGATGTGTCCTTTGAACTAGAGTTGCCTAAATCACTGAGTTCTGTGCACCCTGTTTTTCATTTCAGCTTGTTGAAGAAGAATCCTGGGCCGAATGCATGGCATCCAACTCCTCCGACTCCTCCTCCACTGATGAAGGAGGGGGCACCTCATTTTGAGATCTCTGAGATCCTTGATTCAAAAATGCGTAGGGGCCGCTTGCTATATCTTGTCAAGTGGGTAGATTTTGGTCCAGAATTAAATGAGTGGGTTTTTTCAGAACACGTTCATGCTCCTAGATTAGTTAAAGCTTTCCATAAACGTTTTCCTGATAAGCCGGGATAGATTAGATTTTTCAGGTGGCAGAGTGTCAGAATCTACAGATTCTAACAAAGGTTTGCTTGTATGCTTTGTATAATCCCTTCCTATGTAACATGTCTTTAGGGTCCCTCTGCAACATCCTGTTATCTCAATTGATTCTATTTTATGGCCCTGGGTTTATGGCTCACGATGGGTCTGGTCAGTGTAACCATTTGGTCCGGGAGAGTGGCGACTACAGCACATGAGAACAATCGGCCTCTCACCCCGCCGCGCCTCCGCATTCCTTTCCTCCCTGCCGGGGGAGACACAGAACAGTTCTTATCGGCGTGTGAAGACCTTGGCGAGTTATTTGTTATGCACAAGATGGATACATCTGAGGGGTCTGGTTTAAGAGGGGAAATTTACAGCTTCACACTTCACCTTTTTTCCTGTGGGAAGCAAACGGTCAAAGGGCCTTTAGCCCGCGGTTTTTCCCTCCCTGTGATTGGTTACCAATGGGAAATTCAAATTGTACTGGAGGGTATATTAATCCTGCTTCTATTGTATACTTTATCTCTAGCAATGATCCGAGGACCTGTAATGTAGTAACTTGGAATAAAGAACTCTGTTCTGATCCTTGACTGCATAGGGCAGAAGCCTCACAGCTGGCAGTATCTTGCAACTTGGAGCCGATGTAGCCCACTCTCTCACGCTCTGTTGGGTAGAGGTGGCCCCACACCACCAGGAATCTTTCGATTTTGATTATGAAGAATCAGAGTTTTTCGGGGTCTCCATCGAACGTCGCAGTCAGGGGGTAGTTCGGGGCTTGACGTAACATTCGGTCCCCCGGGTGAGGGGCCACGGGAACTGGCTGGGGGGGTCCCGCAGGGGGCACCACTGGGTGCGCAGGTACCACAGGAGCAACGCCCACTCCCCCGGCACCTGCCCAGGAGGTTGTATTCCCGCACCTGCCCCGGCCCCTGCCACCACTGCTCCCATCAGCTGTTGCTGCATTTCCAGCACGGCCTCTCTGAGCTCTACTGCTATGCGGTCGTGCATCTCACCAAACCTCCAGTCCAGCATCTGGTTGAGGTCTTCCGTGCCCTGTTCTGGGCCCCTTGGTAACAAGCACTCCTCATCCCGGAGGCTCAGCCACCAGTTATCCAACTGACGAGGAAAGAACCGCTCCTCGTCCTGGAAACTCGGTCGACCAAAATCCAACTGGTCACCACCAAACTGTACTCGGGCCCCTTTTTGATCATGGATCCATGACTCGGAGGGTGCAGCCCCAAATGTGGCCCACGAGTACCGCGGGGAGGGTGACCAACCCCCCCCCGCTCCCAATCGCAGAAGCATAAGGATGTCCTGGCCCATTGTCACCGGCCCCGTCGGCTTGCATGGTTCACTGGGAGCGGTGGTAACCGGGACTTCTACAGTGGTAACGAGGGTAGTCCCATCGTCTGACATGGTCAGGTATGAGAGGTCCCGTTAATAGGATCTCTAACAATCTGTGAGACTTCTGAATCGAATCAATAAGCCAGACCTTTGATGAAGCAAAGAGTTATTTTATTCTTAATGATGGTTCAGGTACTTCATGTTTGTTAGAGATACTTGGTTACAGGCATTAAGGCTTAATATACCCTCCACAGTCAGGTAAGGGCAGACATAGGGCCAATCAGAATAAACATAGAAAAAGTGTGAAAATCCCTGACCGTTGGTTCCCACCGAAAAGGCGCTAAAGCACTAAACATTCCCCCCATGCCCTGTAGTGACCTCTACTTGCAATTCGCAGGCCAGGCACCTGGCTTAGAAAATAGTTCAACAGTTCTCCAAGGTTACAAAAACAGATAAAACACTCGAGTCTCCGGAGAGAAACAGGGAGGTGACGAGAAGAGATAAACAGGCTGTTTATATGACGCGATGGAATGCAGCAAGCCACCCTCCCGGGGAGAGGAGAGATACACTAAGCAGGACATGCAATAAAACCCATGGCTAAACGTAATTAAGCGTAAATTAAGCGTAAATTAAGCTAAACGTAATTAAGCGTAAATTAAGCGTAAAGACACAGACAGCAGATACAAAAAATAAATGGCAGGGACAGGGACAGGCTCTGACAGTTTCTGGGATTTAAAGTAGTCTTGGGACAACTTTAAAGCTAACACTGTGTCATAAACGTCCAGGGGGTCAGCAGCACCCATTTGATCAGAGGCATTTGATGTTCTTGCTTGAAAAAACTTATGCCACAATGAACTGTTATTTCTCTTAGTAGCCACAAAATTTCAGTTGTTACTGTGTTAACTGCAATAGACTAACACAGCTTACCCCTCTGGAATTTAAAGAACTTGATTTTTTTTTGTCCTTCTGTCCTCTCCCACTCCATTCTTTTCAAAATGCTTATTTTAGGGATATAATTTCTTGTAAAAGGAAGGCAAGATGTGAAAGGGGGAAGAATATGATTTTGCAGCATAAATAAGCATGCCCTAGAGTGATTGCTCTGTGCTCATAAAACAATTCCATTTCTAAGTCTCTGACACTAAATCGTATAGTATAAAACAAATTGTTGTTTTGAAGGGGGAGGGGTACCGATGTTACAAATTGCTTCTGTATGAAAATAAATAGGCTGTTTATTGAACATCATTATGCTCTTTTTAAGGTCAAACACAAATTTGTGGATGAAAACAAAATGGGACTGCTAAGATCTGCACAGATCCCTAAGCTTAAAAACCCTGCCTTGAGAATAAATGTGAAAAATGAAAGCGACCCACGCACAGATTCACATTTATGGGTTCTTTATTTCAATTCCCAAAGCAAGCAGTTTTCACTGGTCTGAATTTATATAGAAAATACATGTACTCTAGTTTATTTTTGGCCTTTTCTGGGATTTATGACTCCACATAGAGAGTCCAGTATTGTGCAATCCAAAATATCTAAGCTAGGGAGTCATTGCCACATATACAGTTCTCCTAGAATCTTCAGGTTCCTACTCGCCAGCAGCAGTAGCTTCAAAAACTACACAGAGAAAATCCATTTTACAAATATAATTTTCTTGCAATGGCTTGAGCATGCAATAGTGAATGAAATGCAAATGGCTATTTGGAGCCATGCTCCTGTGCAAACTGGGCTGAGAAAACAACCTAAAAATCACTCCTACTCAAACAGGCACTGCACCATCAAGGCATTGAAGCTAAGCATGTTTAGGGTCTGTTCAGGGCTTGAATGGGAAACTGCCTGGGAATCTGTGAATGCTGCCTTACATTTCAGAATGGAAGAAATGTGGGATCTTAGGATCCTTACAGAGTCCTCATATTTGCTGGTTGATAGCACAAGGGTTTTGTATCAGACATGCAATGGAGTTTGTGCCTCCCAGATTGAATCTCTCCAGCTGCATGGATCAACAGTAAGGAGGCATGTGTCAGAGCCAGTTCCTGTCTCTGCCATTTGCTTCTTTTGTATCTGCTATCTGTGTCTATAATTTACGTCTAATTACATTTAGCCTTGGGTTTTATTGCATGTCCTGCTTAGTGTATCTTTTTCTCCCTGGGAGGGTGGCTTGCTGCATTCCACCACGTCATATAAACAGCCTGTTTATTTCTTCTCATCACCTCCCTGTTTCTCTCCGGAGACTCGAGTGTTTTATCTGTTTTTGTAACCTTGGAGAACTGTTGAACTATTTTCTAAGCCAGGTGCCTCGCCTGCGAATTGCAAGTAGAGGTCACTAAGGGGCATGGGGGGAATGTTTAGTGCTTTAGCGCCTTTTCGGTGGGAACCAAACGGTCAGGGGTTTTTGCGCTTTTTCTATGTTTATTCTGATTGGCCCTATGCCTGCTTTTACCTGAATGTGGAGGGTATATTAAGCCTTAATGCCTGTAACCAAGCATCTCTAACAAACATGAAGTACCTGAACCATCATTAAGAATAAAATAACTCTTTGCTTCATCAAAGGTCTGGCTTATTGATTCGATTCAGAAGTCTCACAGATTGTGAGAGATGCTTGGTTACAGGCAGATTCAGGAACTGGCTTGGGGGGTCCCACAGGTGGCACCACTGGGGGTGCCGGGGGGAGCGGGCGCTGCTCCTGTAGTACCTGTACCCCCAGTGGTGCCCCCTGTGGGACCCCCCAAGCCAGTTCCCATGGTCCCTCACCTGGGGGATCGAATGTTACGTCAAGCCCCGAACGACCCCCTGACTGCAACGTTTGACGGGGACCCCGAAAAACTCCGATTCTTTATAATCGAAATCGAAAGATTCCTGGCGGCGTGGGGCCACCTCTACCCAACAGTGTGAGAGAGTGGGCTACATCAGTTCCAAGTTGCGAGATACCGCCAGTGACTGGTATGTAAATCTGCACAACCCCCCTGAGCCCGAATTACAACCTGTGAACAATTTTATGTGGGCCCAGCGGCAGCATTACAAAGACCCTCTGGGGGAGGAGAAGGCTCAGAACCAACTGCGCAAATTGGTTCAGGGGCGCTCCTCCGTGAGAGAGTACACCGATCACTTCCGCAGAATTGCCGCGAAAGTGCAGGGGTGGTCGCAAGACTTGTTCATCGAAAAATATCGGGAAGGGCTGAATCCGGAGATCTATGAGACGGTTCTCAGAAATGATCGCCCGGGCTCCCTTGCGGCAAGGATGCGGGCAGCAGTGGATGTGGAAGAGTGCCTCACCCTGATCAAGCTGGGTTCCTCCACCCCCCACCCATCCAAGCCCACCCTAAAGTCAAAGTTTAAGTCGGCACTGCAAGAGCTTCGTGACTCCCACTTCCGGCAAGGTCTGTGCATGAAATGCGGGGAGAGCGGGCACTTCACTTCAGCATGCCCTCGAGGGGGCCCCAAAGACCCCGAAGACATCAACTCCCTTAGGCGGAGGGACACCCAGGCCTGGGAAGTTGGCATTTAAACCCCGGGCATTACAGCTGGAAGGGGCAATGAGCGAATCGGCTTCCCAGGGGGAGCTGGAGCTGAAGTGGGGCCTGGCCAGAAGACCCAGGCCTGGCCAGAAGACCCAGGCCCGGCCCGGCCCTAGGCTTATGAACCAAACTTAAAATCAACCCCTTCTCCCTCTGATGAACTTTAGCTCAGATAAAATGCTTGCTTTGCTGATGGAATACAATAACCTGCTGACAGCCAGAGAAAATTGCAGAAGTAACCAAATTGGCAAGGAGCCCAAACCAAGGGTCCCTGTATTTGCTATAGGGAAAAGCAGAAGTTTGAGGCAACGGGTGGGGGTGAACCGGAAATTCAACAAATGTTGGATAAAATAAGAATATGTAACTGACTTAACAAGGAAATGATTAAACTTGCTGTATTAACACGCCCTGTCTGTATAAAAACTATCTGATGCACAGAAACGGGGTCCAGCCATCTTTGCACACCGTGCTGACTGGATCCAATAAAGCTTTATCTGTTTACACCTTTTCACACGTTGTCTGGTGCGGCTTATTCAGGAGGTTTTTGGGCCGGCTAGCCTTCCCGCTACATTTCCTGGGGGCTCATCCGGGATGGGGAAGGCCCCTCCTCATACAGCCAGGAGGTCTTATGCCTCCCTCGAGCCACGGTCTCGCCTCCGGCTCCAGTGGGGTGCGACGACTGGACAACAGGCGCCACTTCTGACTTCGGGAGGTTGTCTTTCCTCATGTCCCATGGAGCCGGGGACGACCCGCTCGCTCTTGGACCCGCCGGGTGAAAACGTGTCTGGGAGGCCTCCGAAGGCTGGTGAGTATCAGCTCTGTTCTGGCCCTCCAATAAGGAGGAAGAGGGGCCTGATCACCCCCTGAGTCTGTTTTTTCTGGACTGGTGTCAGTCGACACTCTGGTAATTCTGGTACTTTGGTACTCTGGTAATTCTGGTACTTCGGTACTCTGGTATTTTGGTACTTCGGTACTCTGGTATTTTGGTACTTCGGTACTCTGGTATTTTGGTACTTTGGTACTCTGGAATTTTGGTACTTCGGTACTCTGGTATTCTGATACTTTGATACTCTGGTATCCTAGTATTCTGGTAATCTGGTGATTTGGGAGGGAGTTGTTTGTGTGGCAAGGTGTGTGAACGGATCCACCCATGTGGTGGGAGTATGAGTGTGGACCCCTGACGAGCGTGTTTTCAAGTCGGGTGACCGCACTGGGCCACTTAAGGGGGGAAGTGATTGTGGTTAAGACTACCCTGTCTGTGTCGAGACTCCAGACCCCTTACCGGACCTCATCCCCTATCCTACTGTGTCAAGTTGTCTGTCTGGATCCCTGGGTGGCAGTCATGGGCGGGTCAGAGTCTAAGGTTCCACAAACTCCACTGGCCTTCATGTTGAGGAATTTTCAGAGCATTTTTGGCACTGCAGAATATGGTTACACGCTGACCCCTACACGCTTGCAGACCCTGTGCACTGTTGACTAGGTACAATTTGGGGTGAACTGGCCTGAATCTGGGACTTTTGATTTGGAAATCCTTCGCTTAGTTTATAGCCAAGTTACTACGCCTCCTTCAGACCATCCTGATCAGTTCCCTTATATAGATCTCTGGTATGACTATGCCAGAAAGAACCCCCCCCCCAAGCTGAAGAGATTTTTCAAGGCTGAACAAGCCTACCAGGCAGCTCCAGCCCTACTTTGTCCCGTCATGAATCAGAAGAAGGTCCCACGAGAAGGCACCACCAAACCCCCACTACCAACGCCTCCTCCGGTGTTCCAAACAGCCCCAGAGGACGACCCATTCAGCTGGCCATCACCCTATGTGCCACCCTTGTTGCCACCCAACCTCACACCTCAATCAGCCTCTGAGCCCCTCTCCCCGCCTGTGCAGCCAGCAGTGATTCCACCTGCCTCATTAATGCCCATCCACCCGCTGGCCCAGCTGTCAGGAGCCGTGCAGTCCACACCGAAACTGACTCTCTTGCAAGGTCCCGGGCCCCTCAGCGCTTATATAGCCTGCCAGACTGAGGCTTTAACCAAGGCCAGAAGGAGTGTTGCTGAGATACGTGACATGATTGGACTGGCTTCTTCCCCTCAAGTGGGTAGGGCAGCGCCAGCACAAGAGGTCCCTACCCCACTCCAGGTTCAGGACGCACTCACCCCCGTCTCTGCCGCAGTCCGGGCTCAACTAGACTTCTCTGGGGTCTCCTCATCACCTGAAGCAAGCCAGACCTCCCTGATGTGCCCCCTCCATCAGATGCCGGCAGGAGCCTATGGGGACTTAACCTTTGTTTATGTCCCATTTACTTCCACTGATGTTTGTAACTGGAAGACCCAGACCACCCCATACTCTAAGGACCCGGCCCCTATGACAAAGTTGGTTGCCAGTGTGATGACTACCCACAACCTGACCTGGCAGGACTGCAATTATCTAACAGGGGCCCTCCTCTCCGGGGAAGAGAGAAGGTGAGTGATGACAGCAGCCCACAAATGGATTGAGGAACAGAAACCTGATGGGAAAGACGTTCAGGGGTGCTGGATGAGAGGGACGGGAGGTATAAGACAGACCAGAGTGAAAAGGGAATGACCTGCAATCCCGTCAGTGTTCCCTGGGAGGGCATCTGATAGAACACTCCTTCCTGCTTGTCCCAGAATGCCCTGTGAACCTCCTGGGGAGAGACCTGCTCTTCAAGCTTCGAGCTGAATTGTCCTTTGATCAGCCAGACCACCAAATGCGCTTGAGCTTGCCCCCGCCAGATCAATTGTGCCTTAGGCTCCCCAGGGAAGAAGAATGGTGTCTCTTCAGCTGTGCCTACCCCCTGATGTCTGCCAAGATAGATGAATGGGTGAGAGAGTTTCCCTTGGTATGGGCTGAAGGTAATCCACCTGGTTGGGCCAAACATCACCCCCCTGTAGTCGTCACCCTGAAGCCCGCTGCAAGCCCTGTGAGGGAACAGCAATACCCTATACCTATGAGGGCGCAGGTGAAGATTGCTGTCCATTTGGCCCACCTGAGGGAAGCGGGGATCCTTCAAGAGTGCCAGTCTTCTTGGAACACCCCACTACTGCCCATGAAGAAGCCAGGAACAGATGACTACCGACCGGTTCAAGATCTTTGCCAGGTCAACCTGCGCACAGAGACTTTGCACCCAGTGGTCCCAAACCCCTACACTCTTCTGACCTTGATACCGCCCATTGCTACAACCTTCACTGTTTTGGACTTAAAGGATGTTTTTTTGTGTTTTTCTAGCCCCTGTTCCACAGCCCTTATTTGCCTTCCAATGGACTGAGCTGGGGGCTGGCAACCCCGTGCAGTTGACTTGGACTCGCTTGCCACAAGGGTTCAAGAATTCACCAACGCTTTTTTGGTCAGGCTTTGGCTGAAGACCTGAAGGATTTTGGTACACATGACGGGGAGCTAGCCCTGCTGCAGTATGTAGATGACATTTTGCTTTGTGTCCCGAGTCTGCCAGCATGTCAAGCTGGGACACGCCAACTCCTGCAGCTGCTGCTAGACAAAGGTTATCGTGTCTCCCGGAAAAAGGCCCAAATCTGCAGTGCCACCATGCAATTCCTGGGATTTGCTATTACTCAGGGCCAGCGTGCTCTAGGCCCAGAGCGCAAAGAAACTATTTGCCGCATCCCTGAACCTACCAACAGGTTAAGGAGTTCTTAGAGGCTGCAGGCTTCTGGAGGCTTTGGATTCCTAACTATGCAGAGGTGGCCCAACCACTCTATGAGGCGACCAAGGAAGCAGAGAAAGATCCCTTTAAGTAGAACACACACCCCCAATGGGAGGCCTTCCAGACCTTGAAGACTCAGTTGATGGAAGCCCCAGCCCTGGGATTGCCAGATCCTCAGAAGTCCTCCTCCTCATACGTGGATGAGAGGGAAGGAGTGGCCAAGGGGGTGCTGACCCAGAAGTTAGGACCATGGCAGCGTCCAGTAGCCTACCTGTCAAAACAACTGGAGGACGTAAAAAAGGCTACCTCCTTGCCTGTGGGCGGTGGCGGCTGCTGCAGTCCTCCTCCATGAAGCCACCAAATTTACATGGGGTGCAAAGACTCGCCTGTGTGTAACTCACGCTGTCAAGACTGTCTTAAAAAGCAGGGGCCATACCTATTTAACCAATTCTAAGCTGCTTCAATACCAGGCAGAAGTTTGTGAGAACCCCTCTGTTTACATAGACTGCCCCGTCACTTTAAATCCTGTTACTCTTTTGCCAATCCCAGGAAAGGCCCCTGAACATGACTGTCTTGTAGTTTTGGATCAGGTGTTCTCAGCAAGAAAAGGCCTAAAGGACTACCCACTTAGTGAGCCAGAAATGACCCTTTTCTGTGATTAAAGCAGTTTCTTGGATGAAGGAGGGAATCACAGGGCAGGTTATGCTGTAACCCAGGGAACCCAAGTTTTGGAGGCTGCACCACTACCCCCCGGGACATCGGCCCAGCTGGCAGAACTGATTGCCCTAGAGCGAGCCCTAAGACTCAGCCAGGACCAAAAGGTCAACATATACACTGATTCCAAGAATGCTTTCAATACTCTGCATGCACACGGAATGCTGTACAGCCACTGAGGTTTCATCACAGCCGCTGGGAAAGCCATCAAATTTGGACCCAACATCCGTGCCCTTCTGGAGGCAGTAAAGGCCCCAGCAGAAATGAGCGTGATCCATTGTCGAGGCCACCAGAAAGAGGACACAGAAGTGGCCAAGGGAAACCGAGCTGCAGACCACACTGCCAGAAACATAGCAGCAGAAGGAGATCCAGCTACTGGGTTAGTACTGACCTGCCCCCTATATTGCACACCTGTGTCCAGATGGACTCCTAGATACACCAAAGATGAAAATCACTGGGTTAAAAAGCAAGGGGGCAGGAAAGATGGGCAGGGATGGTGGTTGCTCCCGGACAATCATTTGGTAGTGCCTCAAAGCCTGGCAGCTGAAGTGGTAAAGGATCTACATCAGAACACACACTATGACCAGGCTGCCATGCAGAAGTCAATCGAGAGGTGGGCTTATGTAGATCGTCTGGCAGCTCACGCAAAGACTGTTGCAGCTGCCTGCATAACGTGTGCTAGAAACAACCCTCGGCCCCTGGAATCCAATCTACCGGCTCCTCGCCAATTACCTCCCTTGTTGTAGATTTTACTGAATTGCCCCGTGTAAGAAAATACAAGTATCTGCTAGTTTATGTCTGCACCTACACAGGATGGGTCGAGGCCTTTCCCACACGCACTGAAACAGCTACTGAAGTGGTTCGCACCTTGCTTAGGGACTTACTTCCTCATTTTGGGCTGCCCCAGACGTTAGCAAGCGGCAATGGCCTGAGTTTTGTTAGTAAGGTCACTCAGGGAGTTTCCCAGGCCCTGGGGATTACATGGAGGCTACACTGCGCCTATAGACCCCAAAGCTCAGGGGGGGGTAAAGCGGGCTAATTGAACACTTAAAAATCTGCTCAGCAAGTTCTGTCAAGAAACTAATCTGCCCTGGCCCAAGCTGTTGCCAATCGTTTTGTTCAGACTGCACTGCATGCCATCAAAAGCCACCAGCATTTCCCTTACGAAGCCATGTTTGGGAGACCTCCACTCCTCAACATGGGGCTGACCACTGATGCCTACCAAATCGGCAAAGTGATCACCCAGCAGGAGTTAAAATTGTTAAGCCAGCAGATTAAAGCTCTGACCGCTCATTATTCGGCCACCCTGCCTGTACCTGTCTTTGACCCCCTTCATGTGGTGAAACCGGGAGATAAGGTGTGAGTAAAGAATTAGCACACCCAGTCATTACAGCCAAGGTGGGAGGGGCCTTTCATGGTTCTGCTTAGCTCTCCCACAGCTGTCAAGGTCCAAGGTCGGGCTGCTTGGATCCACTGGACCCACCTGAAACCTGCTCACTCCCAGTGGGGAGCCATTCCAGGTCCAGACCCGTTAAAGCTTGTGCTGTGCAGAAGAACCCCTGCTCCTCACCCTACCGGCATGGGTGAGGTCACGGGCAACTAACACAGACAACACCCCTGCTCCAGCACACCCGGAAGCTGCTGGCCTGTGCATGGGAGAAGATTGGATGGATGCAAGAATCAAGCTGAAGAAGAAAATGTTCTTTTACTTTGTGGTGTGTTTACTGGGGATATCTGGGTGGGAATCAGTTTGGGGCTATCAGAGGGGACCCCCTACGGTGGAGCCCCTTGTACAATCATTCCTGGTAGCAGCCAACTTCCTCCAAATCCCAACCCTTCCTTTAGGTGTGGCTACCTGCCCCCATGGGCCGCCAGAATGATGTACAATGGTCCCCTGACCGAGCCTACCGTTTCAGCATTAACCACTCAAATATGTAGATCTGCACCCCACTGCATAACCCAATAGCAGTCACCATTGGTGTTTCCAAAATGAGAGGGTGGAACCCACCTTAGGGCGACTAAATGTGACTGCATGTCAGAGAATTCTTGAAATTGACATAAACACGGGGGGGGGTTGAAAATTAGTGAGAGGAGTTGAAAACCAGACTGTTGTAAAGCAAAATTTTACTCAGATAAAGGGCTCATGTGTCGAGCGGGGGGGATGTCTTGCCACTCTCCCCACAAACGGGTCTTTACATTTGGGAACTATGGGCATCTTCTGGTTCCACAGCACCTCCTGGGTTCCAAAGGTACACTCCATGCTGTTAGGGGTTGCCCTGCAATCGGTGGGGTGTGGAAATCTCACAGGTCGCCCACCACAGTTGCACTATTTGCAGGATCATTGCAGCACTAATGTACCAGGCCAGGGCCTGATGATCACAGACCTAGGGTTATTCTGGGTGTGTGGCAGAGTGAGTTTCAAATTCATTCCAGCGGGATGGGCAGGGCTGTGCACCTATGCCCAGCTCTCCCTGACTGGCATGGTGACGGATCAGGCCCCAAGAATGCAAGATATAATAAACATGGGGGGGCCCACATAGACCCATAAACCGGAATAGGCAGAATAAAGGCCCCAGATATAATCCTGAGGCCATCAAATTGGCCTACAACCCCTCCCCCAGAAAGTCTGGGTATGAGGCGATCATTGTCCCAGCAAGGATACAGGGGGAGTATGCAGAAATACAAGCCAACTCAAATAGTAATCAATCTACCCTTCGCAGGGAAGCTCGAGAGACTGAAAGGGGGGAATGAAGCAGGGCCTGGCCAGAAGACCCAGGCCCGGCCCGACCCTAGGCTTATGAACCAAACTTAAAATCAACCCCTTCTCCCTCTGATGAACTTTAGCTTAGGTAAAATGCTTGCTTTGCTGATGGAATACAATAACCTGCTGACAGCCAGAGAAAATTGCAGAAGTAACCAAATTGGCAAGGAGCCCGAACCAAGGGTCCCTGTATTTGCTATAGGGAAAAGCAGAAGTTTGAGGCAACGGGTGGGGGTGAACCGGAAATTCAACAAATGTTGGATAAAATAAGAATATGTAACTGACTTAACAAGGAAATGATTAAACTTGCTGTATTAACACGCCCTGTCTGTATAAAAACTATCTGATGCACAGAAACGGGGTCCAGCCATTTTTGCACACTGTGCTGACTGGATCCAATAAAGCTTTATCTGTTCACAACTTTTCACACGTTGTCTGGTGCGGCTTATTCAGGAGGTTTTTGGGCCGGCTAGCCTTCCCGCTACAGAGCTGACTGTGACACAGCCGGCGGGAAACTTTGCATACCTGCAGTAAACCACGCAGAGCTGCAGGTCTCACCTTCCGATGCGCCGCCACCGGTGAGCATCCCTGGCCCCTTACTCTATATGGTCGTGACTGTGATAGTTCCCAGCACGGGGAACCATGTCCGGGTGTGTGCTCTTATAGACTCAGGGTGTGCCAGAGACCTGATAAGCCCCTTAATGGTGGAAGGGTTGGGGCCCAAGGTAAACACGATGGGAGAGCCTCTACGGTTCACCCAGATGGATGGATCAGAGATGAAGGAGGCGTGTGTGGCAGAGACTGAACTGTTAATTGTAGGGATGGGGGAACACTGGGAAAAAAGGGCTTTTGTAATCACGCCTAACACCCAGTTTCCCATGGTGCTGGGGAGTCCCTGACTAAGCTCACATGACCCCTACATTAAATGGTGCGAGGTGAAGATTTCCTGGATCGATCCCAAGTGTAGCCAACACAAATGGGACAGGGCTTGGGGACCCGGACCCCCCTCTCCTCCAGCCCCGGCAGCGATGTCGTTAACCCCTGTCAAGATCCTGCTGGAGTATAGGGACTTGGCAGAGGTTTTCAGTGAAACTGAGGCAGATGAACTCCCCCCCCCATAGACTCACAGACTGCGCTATCAAATTACTGCCCGGGGAGAAGTTGCCTAAAGGAAAGTTGTACTCAATGAGCCCGGTGGAGCGGGAGGAGCTCCGCTATTTTCTGGACAAAAACTTACAGAGAGGTTTTATCCGCCCAGCCAAATCCCTGTTTGCCGCTCCCGTCTTGTTCCGGAAAAAGAAGGATGGGGATCTCAGACTGTGTATGGACTATAGGGGTCTGAATGCCGTGTCTGCTTCAAACGCCTACCCCCTTCCGCTCATAAAAGACCTGTTGGCAGAGGCGGCTAAGGGAAACATTTTTTCAAAGTTGGATCTAAGAGATGCTTATTTTCGGGTGCGCATAAGGGAAGGGAACGAATATAAGACTGCCTTTAACACTCCCCTTGGCCAGTTCGAATACCTGGTGATGCCGTTCGGATTGGCTGGTGCGCCTGGCATTTTTATGAGCCTAATCAATGAAGTGTTGCACAAACACCTTTTCAAGGGGGTGCTCTGTTATTTAGATGATATCTTGATTTATTCCCCTGATAAGCAGTCACATGTAAATTTGGTGCGGGAAGTGTTGGAAACATTGTTAGAGCACTGGCTGTGTGCTAAGCTCTCCAAGTGTGAATTTCACCACACTGAGATTGACTTCCTGGGCTATCGAATTTCCCAACAGGGATTGGAGATGGATCCCGCAAAAATAGAGGCGGTAGTACAATCGGAAGTCCCTCACACTCGCAAACAACTACAGAGTCTGTTAGGATTTTGCAACTTTTATAGAACCTTCCTCAAAGACTTTGCTACAATCACTCTACCCCTCACTGAACTGTTAAAAACAAAGGGGAAGGGGCCGGAGGCTGGAAAGCCTGGGGAACGGTTGTGCTGGACTGCAGAGTGTCAAAAAAGTTTGATGAGTTGAAGCGGGCTTTTACCTCAGAGCCCATTCTTGCCCACCCAGATGAGACCCAGGAGTTTGTAATCCATGTAGACGCTTCCGATGTGGCCATGGGGGGAGCGATCCTACAGAAAGGGCCAGATGGTCTATTACACCCCTTAGCTTATATTTCTAAAAAGTTTAACGAAACTGAAAGGCACTGGTCGGTGTGGGATAAGGAAGCCATGGCCATTCGGCTAGCCCTCTCCACCTGCAGGCACTGGTTGGAGGGAGCGCAAAAGCCGTTTGAAATTTGGACTGATCATAAGAACCTAGAGGCTTTGCGCACCCGAAGGTCACTTAACGCCAAAGAACTTAGGTGGGCTGATTTTTTCTCTAAGTTTAATTTTGTACTGAAGCATTTCCCTGGCAAGGCAAATTCCCTAGCAGACGCTCCTTCCAAATTGCCCCAACATGAGTCCTGCAGGGGAGAGGTGTTTGATTCCATGTTTTCCCCTCAACAGTTGGGAGGGGCAGTGACCACTCGGAGCCAAAGTAAAAAGACTCCGGAGCCCTCTCAATGGACTGCTAAATGTGCAGCAGAAGTGAAGAAGTGAGGGAATGGGATGGTGATCCTGAAAATCACAAACAGTCAGACGGTTGTTGGTACCATGGGTCTAAACTGGTTGTGTCGGGTTCACTCCAGAAGGAAATTCTGAGGACTTGCCATGAGTCTAAACTGTCTGGCCACTTCGGATTTCTTAAGATTCTAAACCTAATTCAAAGACAGTTTTGGTGGCCACGCATGCGTAAGGACACTTCAGACTATGTCACTTCATGCCAAGTGTGTCTAATGTGCAAAAAGAGGGGGGGGACCTCCGGGACTTTTACATCCCTTGCCCACCCCCTCCAGGCCCTGGGAGGATATCTCTATGGACTTTATAACGAACCTTCCACCCAGCAAGGGAAAAACGGTCATTTGGGTGGTGGTTGACATGTTTTCTAAGCAAGCACATTTCGTTCCTTTCAAGAAATTGCCCACAGCTAAAGGCTTAGCTAAAGTGTTTTTCGCTCACATGATCAGGCTACATGCTTTCTCCAAGTGTATAGTCTCCGATAGGGGGAGCCAGTTTGTTGCCAACTTCTGGCGGGAGCTTCTCCAGGTGATGGACATTGAACCCACCCTGAGCTCGGGGTATCATCCAGAAACTGATGGACAGTCCGAACGTGTGAATCAAATACTGGAACAATTCCTTAGATGCTATACTAATTACCATCAGGACAATTGGGTGGACCTACTCCCCTTTGCTGAGTATAGCTATAACAATGTGGTGCATTCCTCCACTGGTGTTTCCCCGTTTATGGCGGCTGGGGGTTTTGAGGGAAACCCTCTTCCTTCATTGCCTCAACCCGGGACAACCCCACCCTCTGAGTTTTCCCAATGGTGGGCGGATTTACAGAACTCTTGGCCTTTAATCGCTAAGACCCTGGATAAAGCTAAAGCAGACTATAAGAAGTATGCTGATCGGGGTCGTGCTGGCGGGTGGGACTTACAGCCCGGAGATTCTGTGTACTTGTCTACAAAGAATATTCATGGACTCCAACCCAGCAGGAAATTGGGTTGGAAGTATGTTGGTCCCTACAAAGTGTTGCGGAAAATCTCTGATGTGTCTTTTGAACTTGAGTTACCCAAATCACTGAGTTCTGTGCACCCTTTTTTCCATTTCAGCCTGCTGAAGAAAGATCCTGGGCCGAACGCATTGTGACCGGATCCTCCGACTCCTCCTCCTCTGATGAGGGAGGGGGAGCAGCATTTCGAGATTTCTGACATTTTGGACTCTAAACTAAAAAGGGGTCGTTTGTATTATCTTGTTCGGTGGGTGGATTTTGGGCCTGAACAAAATGAATGGGTTGCCGCTGACAATGTCCATGCTCCTAAATTGATTCGTTGTTTTCATAAACGGTTTCCTGATAAGGCGGGGGGGGGAGTTTTCTTGAGGAGGGTAGGATTTCAGAGCCAGTTCCTGTCTCTGCCATTTGCTTCTTTTGTATCTGCTATCTGTATCTATAATTTACGTCTAATTACATTTAGCCTTGGGTTTTATTGCATGTCCTGCTTAGTGTATCTTTTTTCCCTGGGAGGGTGGCTTGCTGCATTCCATCGCGTCATATAAACAGCCTGTTTATCTCTTCTCGTCACCTCCCTGTTTCTCTCCGGAGACTCGAGTAGAGGTCACTACAGGGCACGGGGGGAATTTTTAGTGCTTTAGCGCCTTTTCGGTGGGAACCAACGGTCAGGGGTTTTCATGCTTTTTCTATGTTTATTCTGATTGGCCCTATGCCTGCTCTTACCTGAATGTGGAGGGTATATTAAGCCTTAATGCCTGTAACCAAGCATCTCTAACAAACATGAAGTACCTGAACCATCATTAAGAATAAAAGAACTCTTTGCTTCATCAAAGGTCTGGCTTATTGATTCGATTCAGAAGTCTCACAGCATGGTTCTGTAGGAAACAGGCACTTAGCTACAGTGGGGATTTTGGGGGCTCAGCCACATTTCTTAAAGGAACAGCCCCACAAGAATTTCTCTTGTAAATGCTTTTTTCAATCATTTATAATTTTTTTAAGATGTGCGTTCCTTCAAGTAGAGTGAGGTGCTGTAGTTGAATAATCCCTGCACCGAGCAAGGGGGTTGGAGTAGGTGAAGCATGATTCCCAAAAACCAGATCCAATCAGGAAGAAGGCACACGGACACCAGGAATAGAAAAAGTCAAAAATTTATGATACCATAAGTCTCAGTCTGAATAAAAGTTTCAGATACAAGCGAGCTCCGGTTACAGTTGGGCTTAATCTTTTATACTAAGGAGGCGGAGAATTCCAGTAGGCTGGAACTAATGTCATTTTTACACATTTGACATCTTTCTCGTAAGCAAAGGTATTCTATTTCATTCTTGCACATGTCAATTACAGGAAAGGAATCAAGAATGTTAAGGTTAAACATTGTTGCAAATCGGTACACTTTCTCATGCATCTTCTCTAAGCTAGAATGTGCAAGTAATACTAAATCATTGTAGGCAGTTGCAACTTGAAACAAGAAATTGTAACTTAGAACAATAAGGTCCTGTATAAGCATTTCTGCTGAAGCACAAACATACAATGTAACACCAGAGAATTCTTGTGCATGTTTGTATCGGTGCTGGCTTTGCGGTTTCAAAGAATTAGCTTACTAAGGCAAATAAAATTAGTTTTGCAATTTCTTTCTTCATTTCCCCCCTTTTGGGCTTTTTCCCTGAAGGGGAAAATTGCCTAACCTACTCGCCAACAGTGTCTGGGCTAAGCTGTGACAGCTCTTGGTAGTGGTAACGCTGCTGGGCAGTTTCCATGTAGAGGAGCTTTGTGGAATCCATGTAATTAACCGCTGCTTCCACTGCCCTTTGGACCAAAGATCTGACCCATGGAATAAGGCAGGGTAGGATTAGAAGTCCCCCCAAGGCAATCCAAATCAGTAAGAGAACCTGCTTCCAATTCGTGAATAGACCCCCTAGAAACCCTTCAGCATCCAGCACACCTATCCAGCTTTGAACCGGAGCATGCGCCAGGCTTCTCATTCTGTCAGTGATCTGCTCTATTGCCCTCCCATTGTCATTGATCTAGAGACAGCAATTGGTAAGATTGAACTTCCCACAGACACCTCCTTCTGCAGCCAAGAGGAAATCAAGTGCCAGGCAGTTTTGATAGACTGCTGTGCGTAATTGCCTGTTGGTATGAGCGAGAAGGTTTAGTGCTAGAGAGGTTTCATTGGCTATGATTTCTAGTATAGCTTGTAAATGGATAATACGATTTAACATGTATATAGGAGTTCTATAACCATAAGGCCCATCAGCTGCCCAGGTAGCTGGCCCGTAGACTTGGATGATGCCCTCAGGGGGCCATTCATTACCTTGCCAGGCATGAACTTGCAGGGACCACTTCGCATGGCCAAGGGTGTCATAGACAGGAACACCCAAGGGCTCACCTGTAGAGCTGGGTAGCAAGAAAAAGCTGGGCCTGATTGTACCCAAAACACAAGCACCTTCCCAATCATGGGGTAAAACAGCATAAGCAAATCTAATAGAAGCGATCTGGCACCTGCCAAGGAAGGAAAACAGGACAAGGAAAGCGGTAAAAGTAATCAAGTTGAGTCCCAGTGGAGACCCTTGGTCTAGGGTAAGTGGACATTGTAGCAGCAAAATTCACATACTGGAGGGAGTTGGACTGATTACATACCCAGGCAGCATCACAGTCCAGAGACCCTATGGAATGAGTATAACGAGAACCTTGACGGATAACACAGTGTGTACCAACTAAAGAAAGTTGCATAGGCCACTTTGTTGGACATTGTGTGTCTTTCCAAGTGAGATTTGCAGAAGAAAGATTTACCAACTCCAGCTCCTTTGCCTCCCAGGGCCACTGCTCTCCCATGTTGGTCCCCCCACAGATGTAACAATTCTTTATCCGTAGTTCTGCTGCAATACGCTCTGCCAAATCAATAAACAAGTTTTTAGTAATGGGGGATATCTATCTGCTTCCCCATCTCCATCCAGAATGTAGTGTGCACCCTACGTTCCTCGCCCCATGGGGGTGAGCCTATAATTTCAATGATGACATAGCCATAGGAATCCCCTCCCCTTCCATCTACTGCAATACCATAAACTGTTTGTTTGGTGGAGCTGTAGGTTGGAGGAAGAATAGAAATACATAAGGGAGTGCAAAAACCTTCTGTACATGCACTGGAAACAAAAACAGATTATCAGGACCAGTAGTAGTACTGCCATAAGAAACATAATAAGAGTGCCAACGAGTATACAAGTATTTCTTTTCTTGAGCATATTGGGTTTCTGTGAGGCTTCTGCTCCAAGTAGTCAAGAATCAGACCTTTGTTGATGAAACACAGTTCTTTATTTCCTATTACTACATTACTACAGGTCCTCGGATTATTGTCAGAGATAAAGCATACAATAGAAGCAGGACTAATATACCTTCTAGTACAATTTGAATTACCCATAGGTAACCAATCACAAGGAGGGAAAAACCGCGGGCTAAAAGGTCCCGTTTGCTTCCCACAGGAAAAAGGTTAGGTGTGAAGCTGTAAATTTCCCTTCTTAAACCAGACCCCTTAGATGTATCCATCTTATACATAACAAATAACTCTAGCCAAGGTCTTCACACATTGATAAGCGACTGGTCCCCGTCTTCCCCAGCAGGGAGGAAAGGAATGCGGAGGCGCGGGGGTGAGAGGCCGATTGTTCTCATGCCTTGGAGTCGCCACTCTCCCGGACAAATGGTTACATTGACCAGACCCAGCCCGAGCCATAAACCCGAGGTCATAAGGAAAGTCACAAAGGAACATTGCATAGTGATTTGAGGGGCAGGTTACATGACAAAGCAGGCAAGCATTAACCATAGGTTACATAGCAAATATAGGGACATAGATTGTATACAGCACTAAACACTACAGAAACCTTTGTTAGAATCCGTAGATTCTGACAGTTTCCCACCAGTGGTTTCCACAACTCCTCTGATGGCTTTGAGATGCCTGTTTAGAGATAGCAGCACAAACATCGAAGCATAAAGAAAGATAGTCTTTAGGATAAATGGTTAGGTTGCTGGCAAGAAGACTCCCAGGAATGAATGTTTTCTCCGGACCTGGTTTATAAAAATAAATGTTAAAACACGCTCGAACAGAATAAGCCTGGAGTTTGAAACACACAGATTTAGGAGGTTGGTGGCACACATGGTATGAGGTATTCTGGTAAAGGCACAAGGAAACATTCAAGGTTAAACATTCATAGTCAGTGTGGTAGACAAGAGTCTGGGAAACCTGAAAGTGTCTGTAGGTAGCTGTGACACAGTCATGGCACTGGCTTATAGCCTGCGCTTGTGAAATGGAAAGCAGCAGGGGTATCCAGGTGGTGGAAGGAACGCCCAGTGCACCTTCTCGACGACAAGCCAGAATTTTCACCATATGCATAGAGGAACCCTAAGAAAGGGCCCGGCAAAGGTATGTAGATCAGCAACCTGGCTCTTGCTCCTGGGACACACTGGTGTTGGCAAAGACCTGTGGATGAGCAGCTGGGTCCTCCTCCTCTGCAATAGGCTCCAAGAGAGAACAGCAATAGCGGGCTTGCCTCCGAAACCAGACCAATGTTGGTGTGGAACCAGGAACCGCCTCCCACTCCTTATACGTTGGCTTTAGATTGGACCAGTGGATCCATGGCTTATGCTCGGCAATCTTGACGGCTGTAGGAGAGCTAAGCAAAACAGTAAATGGTCCCTCCCACCGAGTTCCCAAAGGATCAGGTCGCCAATTCTTAACCCACACTGAGTCCCCGGGGCTAAATTGACACACCAAGTCAAACACAAGAAGGGGTAAACTCACAGAATAGTAGTTTTGGAGCTCCTGGACCTGGCACCCAAGAGCTTGAAGTTCAGCAGCAGTGATAAGGTGCCCTATCTGGTAGGCATCTGTCTGGATCCCCAAAGTCAGCGGAGAGGGACGGCCAAACATCGCCTCATATGGAGAAATATGTGTTTCGAAGGCAGGCAATGAAGCCAGAAAAGCACCAGGGGCAAAACTTTAGTCCAAGGCAATTCAGTCTCTTGGGTGAACTTCCGAAGTGTTGCTTTTATAGTCTTGTTGGCTCTTTCAACTGAGCCAGCAGCCTGGGGGTGATAGGCATAATGTAGCTTCCAAGTAATGCCCAAGGTGGCTGCCATGAACTGGGTCACCTCGGAAACAAATGAATTTCCGTTATTGGAGGAAAGTGTTTGCGGGAGCCCGAATCTTGGAAGTAAGTCCCGAATCAAAGTCCTGCTAACCTCAGAAGCCTTTTCCGAAGCCATAGCAAAGGCTTCTATCCATCCAGTGAAAGTGCAAATAAAAACAAGCAAATATCTGTGACGCCCCACACGAGGCATCTCTGAAAAGTCCACAACTAAATGAGTCATTGGAGCGGGGCCTGTGGGCTTGTGCTCCAGCGGCTTTCACGGACTTTCTCTGGGATTGTTTTGAGTGCAAGTCACGCACTGTTGGCAAACGAGGTCTGCTAGAGCTGCCTTGCGGTCAATGTGGGCCCATCTGTCAAGGGATTTAATTAGAGCTGTGGAACCAAAATGTGTATTGGCATGCAGGGCTTTAATGACATCATAGGCCAGGGCTGTGGGAATCCAAATCTTTCCATCAGGGAGAACCCACCAGCCCTCTGAAGTTTTAGTGGCCCCCTGGGACTCCAGCCACGCATCTTCATCTGCTGTGTAGCATGGAGCCCATTCAGAAATCAGAATAGGGTAGACAGGGCAAGCTAGAACATCTTGAGTGTCTGGAATACAGTCCATTGCTACTTGTTTTGCAGCAGCATCTGCTCTAGCATTGCCCTGGGCTACAGGATCAAGTCCTTTCTGGCGCCCACTGCAGTGAATAATAGCAACATGTGAGGGGAGATTTACCGCTTCCATCAGGAGATGCAAATTAGTTCCATATTTTATCTCTTTCCCCCCTACATCAATGAATCCTCTGTTCTGCCAGAGAACACCATGTGCATGAGCAGCCTTGAAAGCAAACATAGAGTCTGTATAAACATTGACACACAGGCCTTGGCCGAAGACTAAAGCATCAGTAAGGACAATAATTTCAGCAAGCTGAGCAGATGTGCCCTGCAGCAAGGGTCGGGCAACAAGAGTTTCACGGTCGTCCACTACAGCATAGCCAGCCTGCCTGACCCCCCTTTTGTCAATGAAACTACTCCCATCACAATACAAAGTCCAGTCAGGAGCAGGCAGGGGTTGGTCTAGGAGATCAGGGTGGGAGGCAAAAATGTCATCAGTGGTAACAATACAGTCATGTTCTGAAGCTTGGTCGGGGATAGGCAACAAGGTGGCAGGGTTTACAGTGGTGATTGGAGCCAAGGTAACTCTGGGGTTCTTGAGCAAAACAGCTTGGTATCTGGCCATCCTGGAAACAGTCAAATATTTATGGCCCCGTGTCTCCAGAATAGTTTTAACTCCATGTGCCACAAAGACGGTGAGCTCCCCTCCCCAAGTAAACTTTGCAGCAGCCTCAATTAGCCGGCAACATGCGGCTATTGCTCGGAGACATGGGGGGAGACCATGTTCCACTTTGTCCAGGTTTTGGCTAAGATATGCAACAGGGCATTTGTGAAAGCCAAGAGTTTGGAGAAGCTCACCCTGCGCCACAACCTCCTCTCGTCCACACAAAGGAAAAACGGCTTCTCAGGGTTTGGGTGCCCTTGAGCTGGGGCTTGAATGAGCTGTTGTTTGAGGGTGTGAAAAGCCAGATTTTGTTAATCAGTCCATAGAAAAGGGGCACCAGACCCCCCCTTTGGTGCTCTCATACAAGGGTTTGGCAGTGAGAGCGAACCCCGGAATCCAGAGTCGGCAGTAGCCAGCGGCCCCCCAAAAGGCTCTGAGTTCCTTATGGGACCGGGGTTCAGGAATGCACCACACAATTTCCTTGCGGGAGGGTCCCAGAGATCTTTGTCCCTGGGAGATGTCAAAACCTAAGAAATGCACTGTTCACTGACAAATTTGAGCCTTTTTCCAGGAAACTTTGTAGCCACAAAAGTCTAGAAGACTGAGCAGGTTTAAAGTCCCAGCACAACAAGTCTCCAAGTCGGGGGCACACAACAAAAGATCATCAGCGTACTGAAGGACAGTCAATTGGTCCTCGAGATTGTCAAATTTCTCAAGGTCTGAGACCAAGGCTTGCCCAAACAGGAAAGGAGAATTTTTAAAGCCTTAGGGAAGACAGGTCCACGCATACTGGACAGGGTTAGTGGCTCCAGGGACCCGCCATTCAAAAGCAAATATTTCCTGGGATTGGGAATGCAGCGGTATTGTAAAGAATGCATCTTTAATGTCCAAAACAGTAAAGATGACGGATGACCTCCGGAGACACCTGGATCGGGGCAGTGTGGCGGTTTTGCTGTTGCTTGACCTGTCGGCAGCGTTCGACACGGTCGATCATCAGCTGCTGACCCGTCGCCTCGCCAACGTGGGGATACAGGGGTTTGCTTTACAATGGCTCACTTCCTTTCTCCAAGGTCAGGGACAGAGGGTGGCGCTCGGGGATCGGCAGTCCCGGAGGCATCTGCTGGAATGCAGGGTGCCTCAGGGGGCTGTTCTGTCCCTGATATTTTTAACATCTATATGCGCCCCCTTGCCCAGTTGGTATGGAGGGAGGGGTTGGGATGTCACCAGTACGCTGATGACACCCAGCTCGATTTGATGCTAGGCGGCCAGTCTGGCTCTGGACCGGATGATCTTGACCAGGCACTGCATGCTGTGGCTGGATGGCTTAGGCTGAGCAGGCTGAAGCTGAACCTGGTGAAGACGGAGGTCCTGTGCCTGGGCAAGGGTGGACCATGGTCGGGGCTCCCACTCTCGACATTCGACGGGGCGCCGTTGGTGCCTGCGCCGTTGGTGAGGAGTTTGGGAGCAATGCTCCCTCTAAGCTGTGGAGTCCTGTGAGCAAAAATTCTACTTTGTGAGCTGCTGGCATGAAAGTTGTGAGCAAGCGATTTGGCTACTGCATAAATCAGTTTGCTCTGGAGCCATCCTTCCTGAGCTAAGACAAAAATGTGTGAGCCAGAGGCTAAAAAACTGTGAGCTAGCTCACTCTAACTCAGCTTAGAGGGAACACTGTTTGGGAGTGCTCCTGGATCCCTCCTTAACGATGGAGGCCCAGGTGGCAGCCACTGCCAAGTTGGCCTTTTTTCATCTGAGGCTGGTGCGGCAGTTGGTTCCCTTCCTGGACGCAATGGTCACCTCGAGGCTAGACTATTGCAATGCTCTCTACATGGGGCTGCCCTTGTCGCTGATCCAGAAGCTGCAGCTGGTGCAGAATGCCGCAGCGAGGCTGCTGATGGGTCTTCCAAGATGGGAGCACATCCGGCCTGTGCTGGTGGCGCTGCACTGGCTGCCAATAGCGTACCAAATCCACTTCAAGGTTCTGGTGCTGGCCTTTAAAGCCTTAAATGGCCTGGGTCCAACCTACCTGAGGGACCGCCTTTCCCTGTACATACCCCGGAGAGCATTACAGTCTGGGGCCCATTACAACTGACTATACCTGGCCCCAGAGAAGCCAGGCTCGCTACCACGAGGGAGAGGACCTTTTCAGTGGCGGCCCCGACCTGGTGGAATGAGCTCCTAGAAGAAATCAGGGCCCTGTGGGACTTGATACAGTTCCACAGGGCCTGTAAGATGGAGCTCTTCCGCCAGGCATACGAATAGGGACCACTACTCTTGCCTTCCCCCCTCTATCTCCATAGAACATCTATTAATGCCTGACTGTACCATCTATTAATCGGCCTGATTGCCGCTGTGCTATTTGCCGCTGGGAAAGGGCACCGGTGCGATCAGATAATTGCCATCTGAGATCCGGAGTTTGGAGTCCTGATTGTTGAGCATGTACCACCCAGCAAGGAAAGGACTGTGATTTGGGTGGTAGTGGACTTATTTTCCAAACAGGCACATTTTGTCCCATTCAAAAAATTGCCCACAGCTAAGGGTTTAGCTAAAGTATTTTTTAATCTCGTGATCAAGCTACATTCTTTTCCGAGGCGCATAATTTCGGATCACGGCAGTCAGTTCGTTGCCACCTTCTGGCGGGAGCTTTTACAAACTATGGGCATTGAGCCAGCTCTCAGTTCTGCTTACCACCCAGAGAGCGATGGACAGTCCAAATGAACAAATCAAATTCTTGAACAGTTTTTGAGGTGCTATTCAAATTATCACCAAGACGATTGGGTGGATTTGCTCCAATGTTCCCTCAAAGCTGTGGAGTTTTGTGAGCAAAAATTCTACTTTGTGAGCTGCTGGCCTTAAAGTTGTGAGCAGGTGATTTGGCTGCTGCATAAATCAGTTTGCTCTGGAGCCATCCTTCCTGAGCTAAGACAAAAATTTGTGAGCCAGAGGCTAAAAAGCTGTGAGCTAGCTCACACTAACTCAGCTTAGAGGGAACTCTGATTTGCTCCCTTTTGCTGAATACAGCTACAACAATGCTGTGCATTCATCCACTGGTGTGTCTCCGTTTCTGGCGGTGGGGGGGGGTACGAAGGCAACCCATTGCCCAATCTTCCACCCCCCACAGTCAGTTCGCCTTCTCCTTTTGAATCCTGGTGGGCGAAACTGCAGGAATCATGGCCCCTTATTGCTAAGACGCTGAATCGTGCCAAAGCGGACTACAAAAAATACACAGACCGGAACAGGGCCCCTAGCTGGGAGTTGGAGCCTGGAGATTCTGTCTATATATCTACTAAAAACATCCGCGGTTTGCAGCCGAGCCGGAAATTAGGGTGGAAATACATAGGGCCTTTTAAAGTTTTGCGTAAAATCTCTCCTGTGTCTTTTGAGTTGGAATTGCCTAAATCGCTGAACTCTGTTCATCCTGTTTTCCATTACAGCTTGCTGAAGAAAAATCCTGGGCCGAATCCCTGGTGTCTGGAGACTCCAGCTCCTCCTCCTCTGATGAAGGAGGGGGAGCCGCATTTTGAAATATCCAGCATTTTGGATTCTAAACTCAAACGTGGACATTTGTTTTATCTAGTTAAGTGGGTGGATTTTGGTCCTGAATGCAATGAGTGGGTGGCGGCTGATCATGTTCATGCTCCCCGTTTAATTCGTGCTTTTCATAAACATTATCCTGCTAAACCTGGTGGGGGTTGATTTTGGGAGGGGCAGGATGTCAGGTTCCTGTCATGTTTTGTTTCCTTGTAACTTCCCCGATTACAGATCCCGGCGGGACCTTGGCATCAGTTCCTACTCTGACAACTCAGTTCCCCCTCCTTCCCCTCCTTCCCACTCCCCCCTCCTCTGGGTGAGCTCATGTGTTTTGCTAGACTTTTATTATCTATGTTGATTCTATTGTAACCTTGGGCAACTGGGCTCTGCTTCTCCAGGTGTCTTATGCAGGGGCCGGCAAGTAGTTTCACACAGGGTCATAGTGGGAATTTAGCTTCAGCTTGCGCGCCTATTTTTCCCTGAGAAAGTAACGGTAGATTTTTGGCGCCTGAACATTCTTCTTCTGATTGGTACCTATGCTTATGTTCCTGTTTGAATACAGTATATGAATCCCCTCCTTACTGCATACGTTATCACAAACAAAGCAAGTGTTCCTGAAAGACCATTAAGAAATAAAGACTTTGTTTTGAACCACAAGACCTGACTTATTGGATCTATTCAGAAGTCTCACAGGCTGTTGGTTTGAAAATTACAACAATGGGGGGGGGGCAAAGCCAGTGGGATTTTGTTCTGCCCAAACAGTGGGCACAGAAAGGGCATAGAATTCTTTGTCTGCAGTAGAAACACCTGCCCAGGCCTACCTTTTACCAGAGTCCAGCCAGTAATCAAGATTGAGGGGGTCAAGTTCATCTGGGTTAAAATCAAAGTCTCCCTCTGCCCATGCCTCTGTTTGCATGATTCTCTTTTCTTCATACAGTCTCCGTTCTTCCTCCGGATCTACTAAGAGACTGCAACACACTTTGGCATCAGGGAGGGGGAGGGACATGGTAGCCTGTTCCTCACTGAAGTGAATGCTTGCTCTGAGTTTAAAGAGCAAATCTCTCCCCAGCAGATTGATGGGGCAGTCGGGGTTTAATAGGAAGTGGTGGTTGATCTGATGTCCTCCTAATTCACAAGAACGGGCTTGGAGAAAGGGAAGGAGGAGGCGTTTACCTGCCATCCCCACTACAGGCTGGACATCTCTTGAAAGGGGAGCAATTGGTTTTGTGACTATAGATAATTCAGCCCCTGTGTCTATCATGAAGTCCACTGGTGTACCTCCAACACTTAATTTGACCTTAGGCTCCCTTGGGCCAAAAGTAAAAGAACTTGGTCTGTCATAGCAATCCTCTTCTTCCTCCATGCTGGCAAGTCCAATCATCCCATCTCTATCTTTTGCTTGTGGGGCTGGGTAATATCTTCCATCATGGACCCATCCCCTTTGGCCCCCTCTAGCTCCTCTTCCTTGCCCTCTGCCTTGACCTCGGAACCCTCTGGTCTGTTGGAATTGTGTAGGGTGGAACTGCTGTGGTTGTGATAGGAATTGGGGCTGATAGGGCTGTTGGTGTGAAGTCTGTTGGGGTTGTTGGTATTGGATCTGTGGAAATGGAAGGGGTGACCTGGTGTGAGATTGTTGGGGATGCAGAGCCCGTGGGTGTATGAAATTAAATGCACATTCATTTTTCCAGTGCCCTTCCTCCCCACAGGTGGCACATTGGTTTGGCCTGAGGGGGAAGGAGCGCTGTTGGCTGCCATAGGACTAGGGGTGGACTCCTTGAAGGACTGCAGCGAGAATGGCAGCTTTTCTTTTTTGTTTAACAACTTCCTCTTTTATTTCCTCTTTTTCTCAGTTAACGAAGACCTTTTGAGCTACTTCTAGCAGTTGAGACATCACCATGCCAGAAAAGCCTTCTAGTTTTTGGATTTTTCTGCAGATGTCTGGGGCAGCTTGGCTGACAAATGAGGCATTGACCATAATCTGATGCACCTCATCCTCTGGATCAAAGGGAGTGTAAAGTCTGTAAGCTTTGTAAAGTCTTTCCAGGAACTCGTAAGGAGGTTTGTTAGGCCTCTGAATTACATCTCAGAGTTTAGCCATGTTCACCAGCTTTTTCCTGGCCTTGGCAAGTCCGTTTAAAATGGAGGCACAGTAAGCTTCTAGCAGAGTGTGATTGGGGGCAAGGTTGGGATCCCAGTTTGGGTCTACCTCGGGAAAATGTTCCACCATCCAGGCAACCCATTCTGCCTGATTAACTGGGGGCCCCCTTTCCATGTCTAAGCGTGCCACGGCCATGACTCTGCAGCATTCTTCTATAGTGAGCAAGGCAGATAGGAGCTGCTTGCAATCTCTCCAAGTGGGAGAGTGAGTGGTCATGATTGTAGTAATGATTTCTGTCATGGGTTTTGGATCCTCAGTGTAGGGAGTAGTCTGCGACCTCCAATTGCAGAGATCTACAGTACTGAAAGGGGTATAGACATATGTTAAATTCCCATCTGCCCCTGCTGGGACCCTGCAGAGGGGGAATACGGTGGCAGTTTTGGTGGGAGTCAGATGAACTGGCTCCTGCTGCTATGTCTGAGAATTTTTCTTTAACCACTCTCCTGTTTGAAGGTCCTGCTTAAGTTCAAGAGCAGATGAGGTTGCCTGTCGATCTTGCTTCTCTGGTCTGTCCTCATTATGAACTCTGTCCTCTACATCCTTTGGATCTCTCTCAAATGCATCACAAACTTCCTTAAACAGTCTATCAAGTTTGTACTCGACCAACTTTGTACCAACGCTTGGGTCTTTGCCTCAAGCTCCCTCTTAAGTTTTTCTTCCTGAGTTTGTCTGTCACTTTCTTGCTTCGCTGCCTCTTCCTCCATCCTCCTAAGTTCCGCTTCTAGAATTCTCAGTCTTTCTGCTTCTGCCCTAGCCTCCTCTTCTCTCTGATGGACCATCCTTCTAGTCTGCCTTGGTGAAGTCCTAACTTCTGCTAGGGGCAAGTCCAATGGCGCTGTGGGAGCTGGTCCCACATAGTAAGCTGGAAGCCAGTCCTCCTTTTCGGGAGGGGATAACTGGGGTGGCAGCTTCTTTTCTGGGGGCAACACTGAGCAAATCTTAGGGACTGCACCAGGAGTTGGCAAAATTACGGGTTGCTCTGCAGCAGACCGAGGCTGCCTTTTGTAAAACTTGCGGGCTAAGTCTGGATGTTTTCTGACATGTTCATACCAAGTATCCACATAAGGAAACTGAGCTTGGTGGTCCCCTCTGGGATCTGTGACAGCGGCGAAAACTCTCTTTAAAAGGGCAATGTCCATCGAGCCAGTAGCCGGCCATCCCACATTATAAACTGGCCAATCCAATTCACAAAACTGCTGTAAGTCTATTGAACGGAGAGGCTCCGAATACTTTGCCTGGCCAAAGATTGCTTCAGAGTTTTTCAACATATACTTAAGAGGCATAACTAACCTTAAATGACACCCACCCATAACGAACAAGGACGAACAGCTGGAAACACACAAGGGAAGGGAACTAAGTGCACATAGGTTAGGTCCTAACCACAATTGCTTTGATCAGACCTGGCTTAGGAAACATAGAGAATGTCCCATACAGCCCATCTTCACTCACTTCACTCACTCACTCATTCACACACCACAAACGATCCCCAGCCCTTAAGAGAGCGACCCTGTGCTGACTCAGGTCAAAAATATCCACAAGGAAGACTTTTGCTTGTTGGAGTGGTCCCCCCTGGATCCTACTCCTGCCGGTCTGCCTTAAGGGGGTTAATCAAGTCCCCTCCTCCCTCGTGAATGAGGGGAAACCTAGAGCTCTGCCACACACCAGTGTTTTTAGGCCTTTGTCTTTGTTTGTGCCTATCTAAAATTGTTCCACACGCCGGTGGATCCCTGCGCCGGAGGAAAATTTTGCCTAACAATTCTCCATACGCTGATGGAGTCTCCATGCAGGAGAAAAATTTAGACAACTACCCTGACTAGCCCTATCCTGTATTTGATCCCACACGCTGGTAGGTCCCCCCTGTAGGGAAGCCAATTGCCTAACAATTGCTTCTGAAGCTGGGGAAGCTCCCCCACACCGGAGAGCAACTTTAGAAAAACTAAACTATACTTGCCTGCTCCCATCGGTTTCCAGAAACGTCTTGCGTTGATAAGTGCATGCAGGTCTGCCAGCTTTTTCACCTTGCCATGGCTCTTGTGGGCAAGCAGCATCCCACAGAAGTCACAGCTGGATCCTGGCAGCAGACCTTCCAAAAATCAGAAGGGGGCCCCCCATCTGCTGGCACGAGAGCAGCCAGTGACCACTGCCAGAGCCGTGGCCCCAAGAGGGCTCCAAATGCCCACCTCCTCCTGGGCAGAGCACCTCTGGCTTCCCAGGTGGTGCACCAAATGACGCACGATTCCCAAAAACCAGATCCAATCAGGAAGAAGGCACACAGACACCAGGAATAGAAAAAGTCAAAAATTTATGGTACCATAAGTCTCAGTCTGAATAAAAGTTTCAGATACAAGTGAGCCCCAGTTACAGTTGGGCTTAATCCTTTATACTAAGGAGGCGGAGAATTCCAGTAGGATGGAACTAGTGTCATTTCTACACATTTGACATCTTTCTCGTAAGCAAAAGTATTCTATTTCATTCTTGCACATGTCAATTACAGGAAAGGAATCAAGAATGTTAAGGTTAAACATTGTTGCAAATCGGTACACTTTCTCATGCACCTCTAAGCTAGAATGTGCAAGTAATACTAAACCACTGTAGGCAGTTGCAACTTGAAACAAGAAATTGTAACTTAGAACAATAAGCTCCTATATAAGCATTTCTGCTGAAGCGCAAACATACAATGTAGCACCAGAGAATTCTTGTGCATGTTTGTATCAGTGCTGGCTTTGCGGTTTCAAAGAATTAGCTTACTAAGGCAAATAAAATTAGTTTTGCAATTTCTTTCTTCATAGGTGACTTCTAGGATCCCTTCTAACTCTGTGTCAAGAAACTGGTTTCCTTTAAGAGAGTTTTTCTACCCAAGTGTTAGCTCTTTTGACTATAGACATCATCACCCTCACCTACGGCTTGTTATTAAAATTGTTGCTTAGGCTGGCAGAAGTGATTAAGTTGCAGCAGCTGAGAACTGTCATCTAAAGTGGTTGATGGCTTGCAGTTTAGAGATCTATCCTGGTAACAGCTTTCTGTTGGCTAAATGGCTTTTCTTTCTCCACTGAGAACTTCATCCCCACCAGAAAAAAATTTGCTCCACAAGCCACAAAATCCTGGCTACAGGCCTGATAGGAAAGCATGAAAAACATCCAAGGATCAGATCCAGCATATCCAGTTAAAAGGATTGTGTAGTGCATATGTGAAAAACCTCTACCTGAAAGCCACTGCCTGTCAGACAAGACAACCTTGACACTGATAGACATGGTACAGGACTGGCTTTATGTACGCTGAAGGGATTTCATCCAATTATAGGTCCATACTATTTTACTTGGGAAATCCCAGTTTCTGATGGGTTCTTCCCACTTGGAATGATTTTCATAATTTTTCACAATTGTACCAATGAAATGTGATAGAATTATTGCTGTTAAAATTGCAGCCTTTTTTCCTGCCCATTGTATATAGAGGGCTGCCTCTTTACAGATAGTGAGGGAAACATGTAAAGCTATTCTGTTTCGTTGCTGCTGCTGCTGTTTTTGAGGATTTTCAACCGGTATTTGAAGGGTTTTTTTGGTTAATGGAGGATTTCTTTAGCTTTTTAATTAAAGTTTCCATTTTTAAGCTGTGCTTTGATCCAATTTATTTATTGACTTTTAACATATTTATATCCCACTTTTCTCTCAGTCATCAGGGCCCAATGTGATTATAACCTAAGAGCTATTTTATTGATATCATGGCAGGCTGCTCAATGCTGTTTTGAGGGCTTACATTTAAGGCTTGTTTCAATATTTACAATTTTATGGTCTGTTTTGTAATGGTTTTATTTCTTTTTTTTTGTAAGCCACCTCAAGCAGTTAACTGGAGCTATGGCATATATATTCCCTAAATTGTGGTATAGGCTGCGGTCACACGCACCAGTTGAAGCACAGGGGAGAGGCCATGGAGTATGCCATGATGCGCATACTGTGAAGGGTGGGAACACGGTATGGAGTCAGGATGGCATGATTAGACCATCCCGACAGCATGAGAGCATGTTTGAGTAATCAGACAGGGGGAAGTCTGCCCGTGGCCTGCCTTATCCAGATAACACCGGACTTTCCCAGTGTCTTTTAACTCCGCTTCCATGGCGGAGTAGCACGGGTTGCCGACGACTGCAGGACGCTTCCCAGATGTTGCTGTCTGATCACTCCCTTTAGATCTGTCAGGCATTCGCACCTATGTCAGATCTAAAGGAGTGTGTGATTGCAGCCATAGTGTGCTTTGATTTGTGTTGCCTGATGGATTGGGAGCCATGGGGTATTTTATTCTTGTTTTTATATTTGATTGTTATCTGCCTTCAGCCCTCCCCTTTTTTTGGAAGAAAGTTGCAATATGGCATGCAGGAAACAAATGATTTGGGAACACCAACAGCAGAAATACTCCAAACACAGTTACAGGCTCATGACAACATTTAAATATGAAACAAAAATTTAGAAGACATACCTACATATTGCTACTGATGGAGCTGTTGAGCAAAACCAGAACATACACCTGCAACCAAAATACCATTTGATATGAATAATGCTTCTACGGTGGATCTTGGCACAAGAGAGAATCTTCATGGTGAGACTCTGAATGTACACCAACAGATTCATCTTGATAGCACACTCATTCAGAAGTCTGAAGAGACCATAATATCAATTTTGTCCCCTATTGAAAGCACGATCAATCGTGCCATGGAGCCTCAAGATGGTCCAGTGTGTTTAGCTTCAGGTGTTTGCACAAGTGCAGTTACAAATGATTTACTATCTGCCAAACAAAGATGAAATTGCATGGATGGATTTATTGAGCCACCAATTGCTGTTATACCACTCAGGAAATTCTCTCTCCATTCTAAAAGAATAAACTGAAAACATACAATGATTGAATCCAAACAAAAGCAATGTTTTCTGCAAATATATCATTTTGCACTGTGGCCAGAACTTTGTTGCCAAAAACTCTTCTAATACACCACGGGAAGAAAACTGACTAGAGCAAAATGGGGTCAGTTTCATACCTTCTTGCTAGTATCTAGGGAGCAAAATAGATCAACAGAATTTAGAGATGGTAAAACATGGTCCACTATAACTCATGTCTGTGGGTAGTTTTGCTGCTGTATTTTGAACCAACTAGAGTCTTCAGTGGCAGCACCTTAAGAAGCTTTTATGAGTATTCTCACAATTAGAAATGATTCCCCCACCCATATTCACTGCGTCGAAACCTGACTATCTACACTGACTGCTCTCGTGGAACAGCCCAGATGTGTTTTAGAGCCCTGGGTGGGTCCAGGTGCCCTTAAAATGCACATTGCACAGTTCTGTGATCCTGTAATGGTTTCAAGTATCTTATGATTCCATTTCCCCAACATTATGTCTTACTAGATTTTCAAATGATGAATCCGCTCCCAGCACAAGCAACATCCAATCGGATTTGTTCTCTGGAGAATTAAATAGTGACAACAGTAATACCTCACTATCTACACAGACTGCTGACTCCTGCCAGCAACACGGGACAGAACTGAATGTAACTTCAACGAGCAAAGAGGAGTGTAAGTGCACAGTCTCTTCTTCTTCTTCTTTCATGGAAAGTGCTTGGCACACCCCACCTTAGATAGTGCCATATCTTTGAACGTGGCAACAGCTGGTTTTGAGGATCTGTCTGCTGTCTGAGGATTGCTTATGAAAACTGACTGGTGCATCCTCTAATGTCAAACATTCAGTAGAATTGCTTTTGCACATGAAAGGAAGGGCCGAGTTCTATGTGTAAACCAGTCCCTTCCTGCATTTGAAATCAAGGTTGTTTATCAGAAAGGTAGATGAGGGAAGTGGGGAACTGCAGCCACAGCCCTGGGTGGCTCCAAGCACCCTTAAAATGTACTCTGGAGTTGTGGTCATGGGTCACGTCCATTTAAAGTTGCAGTCACATGCCCAAAATAAAGCAGGGGGGAAGAGAGGCTATTTCCCTCAGCGAAAATTGACCCGCAGTTGCATGATCACACAGATTTTTGTAGATGTGGGCACAGACCACCACTGCGTGATCAGATGCAACTACCAGTGAGTCAGGGTTTTTTTTTTACCATTTATTCCCGATGCGCTTACACGAGAAATTGATGATTCACACCTCTCCCTATGGAATGTGTGGGGGTGTGCGCTCTCCCTATGGAATGTGTGGGGGTGTGCGCTGGTGCACATACTATGACTGGGGGGGGGGGAGAACAACGGCACAAAGTCAGGGTGGCCTGATCAGACTATCCTGACACCATGGGAGCGTGCTGGTGCAATCAGATGCAGGAAAGTCCATCTGTGGCCCATAGCAACCTGTTACAGGACTTTCCGAGGTGTTTTTTTACTTCGCTTTGGCAGCGGAGCAAAATGGGTTGCTAACCACTGCGAGGTGCTTCCCAGATGTTGGTGTCTGATCATGCTCCTTTAATCTGCCCGGCATTTGCACCTATGTTGGGGTGAATTGTGCATGTGATCACAACCTTAGTGTTAGAGGTCAGAAATTAACATAATTTGGGGATAAACCACTAAGATCATTTTTGTTTTTGTTTTGCTTTATTATGTTACCATCATTTTATCATGTTTGCCTCATCTTCATTGATGGCTCTTTTGTGTCTCTTACACCTTTTTTCCCCATCAATGTGTATATGCCAGGTTTTTATACTATATTCCACATATTACAAAACTGATGCAAAAATAATGAAAAACATATTAGTTTTAAAGGGATGGGGGAATTGCTGCAAGGACAAGAACCAGTGCAAAAATGAAGATTCACGATTTCACTCCTCACAGAATATTCAAACTGAACCAAAGAGCTTTCAAAATCCCTCCCTACTTAGAGCAACAATGCCTGCATTTGATTTATCCTGCATTTTCCATTGTGCAAATTCCAGAAGGGTAGCTTTGTTAGTCTGTAGCAGCAAATTTAAACTGGAGTCCATTGGTTCCCTTTAAGAGAGACAAAGTGATTTCTCACTCACAGATGCTTATGCTGGCATAGATTTTGTGCCATGGACTCCTACTTTATTATAGTTTATTCTTTTCTTACATATTACAAAGACTAAAGCTTTCAGGTGTGCTGGTACAGATAAATATATAATCCCTATTAGAAGCTCTTCATTTCCCCAAGGAAGAGTGGTATCAGACATGGGTGTGTAACCAAAAACAAACAGGGGTGTATTTTTTTAGGTACCTCAAGTAATGGGACTTCACCTATATGAAGATAGACACAGGTGACTAAACCAGACACTAGGGATTTTATTATGACCATTAGTTCTTGCCAGGCCTCATTTCAGGCTGGAGCACACCAGAGTGCCACCCCTGCACTAAGAAGCCCAGGGGGTGGGGCACAGACAGCAAGCCCCCCTCCTCCCAGCAGCCCTCAGTCGGGCCACAAGGAGCAAGAAGCAGGCAGGTAAGCTGCCTGCAACAGCTGCTGCCCCCCCCATCTTTAAGGCACTCTCCCTACTGCTGCTGCATTTCCTGGGCCCTGCATTGAAGTGTAGGGCCCAGGAAAGGCCTGCAATGGCCCCCACCCCCCTGCCACATTTCCTGGGCCCCACACCAAAGCACAGGGTCCAGGAAAGGCCTCCAATACCCCCCCCTGCTATGTTTCCTGGGCCCCGTGCCTAAGCGCAGGGTCCAGGAAAGGCCTCCAATGGCCCCCATCCCCCACTGCTGCGTTTCCTGGACCCTGCGCTGAAGCACAGAGTCCAGGAAAGGCCTCCAGTGCCCCCCCCCAATTTCCTGGGTCTCTCTCTCTATCCCTCTGTCAGCCTCAAACTGTGGGATTGGATGAGCAGAAAGGGCAGGGGGGTCCCCTTAGTGCAGCGGTGGGGGAAAGGGGGAGAGGGAACACATGGTTGCAAAAGATCAGATAGGGTGAAGGGAGAGCAGCACTTTGTGTGGCTGACTTTGCCTTCAGTTGAGTGGGATGCCTGCTTCCAGGTGGGACCTGGGGATCCCCTGGAATTACAGCTCTTCTCCTGACACATTCTCTAAGCATGACTTCACTCTTCCAATAGATTCAGGTGAGTAGCCGTTTTGTTCTGAAGCTATAGAATAGACCTGAAGAAGCGTGCATGCACACTAAAAGTTATACCCAGAATCAATGTTCCCTCTAAGGTGTGGAGTATTGTGAGCAAAAATTCTACTTTGTAAACTACTGGCATTAAAGTTGTGAGCGATCGATTTGGCTCCTGCATAAATTAGTTTGCTCTGGGGCCATCGTTCCTGAGCAAAGACAAAAATGTGTGAGCTGGAGGCTAAAAAACTGTGAGCTAGCTCACGCTAGCTCAGCTTAGAAGGAACACTGCCCAGAATTAAACTTTGTTGGTCTGAAAGGTGCCACTAAACTCAAACTTTGTTCATTCTCCAGAGTTCTCCCCTGGGCCACAGCAGGTCGAGGGCTGCTTTATGGTATTATTGGGAGGAATTCTAGAGCCTTACCTGGTCTGTTGCTGATAGGTCTGGGTTTTCACCCCAAAGTGCTGTTGATGCATCATGCAACATCATCCCTGACAACATGACACAGGAAGCTGCCTTGTACTGAATCAGACCCTTGGTACATCGAGTTCAGTGTTGCCTACTCAGACTGGCAGTGGCTCTCCAGCACCTCAGGCTGGGGTCTTTCACATTACCTATTGCTAGGTCCTTTAAGTGGAGATGTGTGAGGCTTCTGTACTAACAGCAAAAGATCAGACCTTTGTTGATGAAGCAAAGTTCTTTATTAGTCTTAATACTGCTTGACAGGTTCTCGAATGTTTGTTAGAGATGCCAGGTAGAAAACAGTCAGAGTTAATATACCCTCCCGCTTGTTTGAACCCACCATGAAACCAATCACATTTAAAATGGAAAACGCGGGAGATGGGATCGAGCCGTTTGAATTCCCACAGGAAGGTGAGGTGCTAAAGTTGTAAAAATTCCCCTCTTGAACTGGGCGACCCAGATGTGTGAAACCTATGCATAACAAAATGACTCTGTGGGCAATAACAGACCTTCAAGGCTCTCACAACAAGATAAGACAGTCTCTGTCCCAGGAAATGGGAGGAGGGAATGCATGGGAGGAAAAGCCATTTGTTTATCAGTGACGTGCAAGAATGTGGGGTCGCCACTCTCCCGACAGAAATGGTTACATTGTACAGGGCTCATAAAGGCAATACATTTCAAGGTGACAAAAAGGGAAGGGGGAAGCAGACATAGCAAGAGACATGTAACATTTCATTTGATTAAAGCAAACAAGGCAGTCTTTTGTCAGGCCCCTGACAAGATGCTGGGGACTGAACCTGGGACCTTCTGCATGTCAAGCAGATGCTCTGCCACTGAGCCACTGCCAGGGCCGGCCCCAGGTTTTTTTCCACACTAGGCGAGGATACCTTCTGCCCCCCCCCCGGTGTGCCCATCAATTTTCAAAAATAAATGCAAAAGCAAAATTTGAAATAGCTGGTTTCTTTTCTTTTTTTTAATTTTGAGAACAATAAAATCTTTGATTTTCTCAAACAGAAAAGCACAAATCACAAAGCTTTTTGATAAATCCTGTTAATTGTAATGTTCTATTTAAGTCTCTTTAATGTTTCCCTTGACTCAAGAAGGCAGAGCTGGATGCTGATTTGCACTTTATCTGCTCCCAAAGTACAAGTTAAGGATGCCAGCCTCCAGGTGCCCCCCCCTTTGCTCGCTTGCCCTCATCTCCTCCACCACCTCTGTGGGGCCTGATGCAAAATGCTTTCCCAGAGAAAGCAAGGAGGGGGGAAAGAGGCAGGTGTGTGCATGCATCTGTGTCTCTGAAACCCGGTCATCATTCCCTTCCCCCGCTGACTCTGCGGCCAGACAGGTTGGGAGAGGGGGGCGCCACTGCTCTTTCTCTTTCTCCCTCTCTGGAGTCTGGGGACTAGCCCGCCGCCCACCTGCCGCCCACTCACTGACAGGCTCTCTGATACAGGAGGTTGGGAAGGGGGAGCACCGACACTCCTTCTCTTTCCCTCCCTGGAGTCTAGGGACTAGCCCCCCCTCTCAGATTCACCAATGGGCTCTCTGATACAAGAGGTTGGGATGGGGGGGTGCCACCACTCCTTCTCTGAGGTGAGTCTTCTTCCACGCCTCACAGGGGGGGTGACAACTACCGTCTCCTTCACTGCCGCTGCACCGCCAAATCACAAACACACACCACTTCCTCTGACACTTTCTACCTCAGTGGGCTCAGCTGGTAGGGGCCGGCCAGTTGCTTCTCTTAAAGGGGGAGGGGGAGGAGTAGGACAGGAGGCCAGTTCGGTGCTCACCACCAGAGGGCTCCCTAGGCAGAAGTCTAGTCTGCCTAGTGAGCAGGCTGGCCCTGGCCACTGCCCCTTGCTCTACTTCCCTTGCACACTCATCTCAAATCAATCTGTTATGTTGAACCGCTGAGCCCTTTGTTCGCACTTTCACTGTTGGCCAGTGTGTAGCCTGGAGCTATTGGGAGACCCTGTGGGTGTAGTGGTCAGATATTTAGGCTAGGATCTGGGAGAGCCAGTTTCAAATACTTGACTGCGCTATGAAGATTGTTAGGTGATGGTGGGCAAGCCACTCTCTCAGCCTAGTGTACCTCTAAGGGTCATTGTGAGGATCAAATGGAGGAGGGGAGACCAATGTACACTCCCTGAATTATTTTCTTTATGCTTTTGAACCAGTTTTTCTCCAGGTAGGCTTGCCAGCTCTGAGTTGGGAAATACCTGGAGATCTTTGATGTGGAGCGCGAGCAGTGGGTGTTACCTTCTGACACACTTTCGGTTATGTCAGAGGGTGTAGCATATGCAAATAAGTTATGCTAATAAGTTATGCTTATGAGCTCCTGCACCTCTTTTTCTACAAAATGACCCCTGGTTCTTGCCACTAGGAAAGATTGTGTGCCATTGTCAGAGAGAATGGGACAGCTTGATTAAAGAACTGATAACAATAGCTGGGAAGTATTTTGAATCAATGTTTTAACAGTCATGTATGATTGGACCTTAGATTAAAATGCAAACGGAATATGCCTTGATCCTCAGTATTATCATTATAACTAATCTGAATTGGAAAACGGCCAACGTTTTAAGAAACATTCAGTTCTGTCTGTGCCTGTCATTCTGGCTCAGATATTGGGATGGTGGGGTGGTAAGGGGGAGTAAGTGACACAGCGAATATGTTCAGGATGTTTATTAGTTGGCAAAACTGTACACCATTCATTTTGATTTGTGCCCATCATCTGTTTCTCTGAATTTCCAAAATGTCTTTCTAAAACATTGCTTACAGAAATTATAGAGAAAAGAGGTTGACTTAATTTGGTTCTGTGGTTCTTTTTTGCTTCCTGTTCTCTCTCTGACATGGTTTGGGGACAAACATTTTTCTTGAGCACACCATATAGCTCACCCTTCAGACGTTAGATGGGAGGTTTAGATTTCAAGGAAGGGACATTGTGATCACTCTTTAGCAGTTGCCTGAGGAAGGTAAAGGTAAAGGTTTCCCTTGCTTGAAAGCCAGACGAATACGACTCTAGGGATGTGGTGCTCATCTCTGTTTCCAAGCTGAAGAACCAGCACTGTCTGAAGACTTCTCTGTGGTCATGTGGCCAGCATGACTAGATGCCAAGGCACACGGAACGCTGTTACTATCCCACCAAAGTGGTACCTATTTATCAACTTGCAATTTCTTGCTTTTGAACTGCTAGGCTGGCAGGAGCTGGGACAAGAGACAGGAGCTCACTCCATCATGCAACACTCGGGTAATGTAAGAGATCGTAAAACATTCTCTTCAAGGTTACCTAATCACCTTAGAGATATGCAAAGAATTCAAATCAGGTGAAATTTGGATATGGAATACAAGCACACTTAGATGGAACATTTTACCTTTTGTTATTGCTATACTTTTTCTGAGGGACTTTTGGTTTTCAACACACTTTGGTTCTATAACACAGTAACTTAGCTGTGCTACAGTGATGTTAGAGTTTGCGGTGTTAGTAGCTTGAGGGAGGTGGTGTTGCACAAGCAAAGCTGTATTTTGTTTGGTTTTCAGTTGGCTGGCTACCTCTAGCTACCTCTACTAACAATGGGTGAATATTAGCAGTTTACAGGTTTGCTCCTTGCAGGAAAATCTCTTTCCACAGAAACGTAACAGCAAGAAACCAGTAACTAGTGGTTATTTTGTCAGTCATTCTTGGATAATAAGGATGTCAGAAGAGCTCTGATGGTTTAGAACCCGGGCCTGGGCAAGCAGAGGAAGGCAGGACTGGTCTTTCAGACCATGGGTCAGGGTTATGGTGCACTATTGAACAGGAGCACCTTAGAGACGTCCACCTCAGCATTCAGACCAGATGACCACATACATGCCTTCAGCATGAACAGCAAGACAGCAACTGTAAGAAACAGGTTAAACCAGGGTCCATCTATTTCAGCAGCTTGTTTCCAAAAGTGACCAATCAGATGCTGCCAAGGAGCTAGCCGCATCAAGGCCATATTCACCTTCATTATTTACCTCCCCCCCTAGCCCAGCTAGTAGTCGAAGGCATTCTCTGGCTTCGTTTTCGCTGGGTCTCCCCTTCGGAAATCCTTGTGATCCACCAAGGACTGAGACTTTTGGCTTTTGACCTTCTAAGCGGTTAAAAACTTTTAACTTCTTTGAATATTCCTTTTGATCCACCATCTTCTCCGCCTCACTCGGAATCAGAAGACTCTAACCAGCAAACCTTTGAAGTGCCCAGATTTCGTTGGAAACGGGTCACAAGATGTGCAAAAAATCACGCTTGACTGGTTACACTTGCATTTTCTGTTTATTATCTTACCTGTTTACAATGCCGAATAATTATCTCTTAATTTTGGGCTTATAATACATAGTTGACTTAAATATAGATGGGGGGGGGGGGAACGGGTAAAGACAACTTTAATGTAAGGTGAATTATTTTTATTTTATTTGAAGTTTATGGACTATAGAGGTTAGTAAGGTTGTATAGAACTAAGAGTGCTGTTAACTCTGTGTAAGGAAATTAGGCTATTTAATAAGTTCATTTATATTAATATTTTTATTTCTAATTAAATTTTTATATATAAGTTCCACTTTGTTATGGGTGTAATCAACCCTTAGTTTAAGTTAACTATTTTTTCTTTTCTTTTTCCTTTATTATTAATTTTTATATTTTATTAATATTTTATTTTATTATATTTTTATTATTATATATATTATTAATTTTTATATATAGTCAACCTATATTTCATTACTTATTTTTATATAGGTGACTTCATAGAGCTCAAGGGGTAGATCTTTTAGAACACTATAGTCATAAAGAATCAAGGGTGCTGTTAACCCTGTATAAGGTAATTTGTTTACTTATTAAATTCATTCGTACTAATATTTTTATTTCTAATTTAAATTTTTATATATAAGTTGTATTGTGTTATGGGTGCAATTAACCCTTATTTTAAGTTAATTTTTTAAAATTAATTTAGTATTTATTATGGGTGAAGCTAACCTACATTTTATTGCTTATTTTTATAAAGGTGATCCTATAGACTTCAAGGTGTAGCCCTAAAAAGTATAATAATTATAAGAAGACCAATGGATGGCGTTTCTTTTTTCCTCATCATGTTGCAAGTATCTTTACTCATGATATTTTATAAAATTGTTTTTTATTCCACTCCTTGTTTTACAATCTAGGATTACACTTAATAGATAAGTATAATAAGAAGTTATAAATATAACTCATAAGGGGGGTGGAAATTTAATTCTTATCACCCCCAGTTTTACAGTCAGTGAGCTGTGCATGTAACAGCTCACTAGCTCAGATCCTAGTTAACTAGGACGAGCATAAGTAAAAATTCCCATTTTAGTGGGACTGTGATAGAGTTTGTTAATTAAATCTTGGTTGTTTTATAGTTGTTTAGTGTCAACTGAAATATGTTTAAAATTCAAACAAAAACAAAGAAAAACTGTTTTACTGCTACAACACTGACCAATTTACAACCTCAGTATTGTATTCTATATATTCAAAATATCCAGAGAAGCCAACTTAGAATTGGTAATCAAGATAAAAACTCTCCACCTATAACATATAAGGATGGATAATAAACTGAAAATCATCTCTTTAAATTGCAGAGGTCTGAAACATAAGAATAAAAACAGGAAATTGGCAACAGTTTTAACTAAAATGTATCCTGACATTTTATTTTTACAGGAGACACATGTAAAAAACTCCAAATCCCAGATACTTGAACATAAACAATATCACGTACAATACCAAGCCCCAGATACATCAAAATCTAGTGGTATAGCTATTATATTCTCAGAGCACATACAGTTTACATGTCACACCCAACAAAGTGATCCACAGGGCCATTATTTATTTATTAAAGGACTTTTAAATGACACCCTTTTAACCCTAGCTACCATATATGCCCCAAACTCTGGTCAAGAGATTTTTTTGAGTAATACTTTATCTAAATTAGAATCCTTTCAAGAAGGACATGTTTTAATAGGTGGAGATTTTAATTTAGTTATGGACACCTTTTGGGACCAGTCCTATAAGCCAGGTTCCTCAAGTGTTAAAAAATCCAGTCACAATACCCAAACAAAACTACAAAAATTACTGAACCAACATAATTTATGTGACATCTGGAGGGTCCAACACCCAGGGACTAAGGACTACTCATATTATTCTCCCAGACATGATATATTTACAAGAATTTATTTTCTTTTGACCTCCACCTCTTTAATAAATCATGTACAGAAATCTGAAATTGGCTTGAGAACACTATCTGACCATGCCTGGACAGAATGTCAATTAGACCTTAAATTAGAAACAAACACCACACAATCTTGGTCTTTGAATAGAACTATTTTATTCAGCCAAAAAAATTGTGAAGATATAGAAAAGGCAATAGATGAATACTTCCAAATTAATTCTCCATGTGGGGTTTCTACACATATTGTGTGGGACGCGATGAAAGCAGTTTTGAGAGGCAAAATTATATCCATAACAGCATCCTATAACAAAAACAGAAATCAATTATTACAGGAGACACTTACTAATATTAAAGCTTTAGAACAAAAACACAAAGAAACATGTTCAAAAAAAATCTACCGATCGCTTTTATTAGAAAGAAAAAAACTGGAGTCTTTAGAAACCACAAGATTATAAAAAAATTTGCTATACATGAAACATAAATAGTGGTTCCGCCATCCAAGATCTTTAAAACTTCTGCCTTGGAAACTTAAAAAACAACAGGCCTCTAGAAATGTAAATCTTATTGTTGACCAATCAGGAAAGATGGTTACATCTACAAAAGAAACTATTCAAGGATTCAAAAACTATTATCAAACCTTATATAAATCTGGAAATCCAATGGAAGAAAATATTAGATCCTATTTAGCCTCAAATAAAATCCTTAAGAAATTGGCTCCGGCCCACAGAGATTCCCTTGAAGAACCCATAACCTCTACAGAAATAATTACAGCACTCAAACATTAAATCTAATAAGGCTCCAGGAATGGATGGTTTTCCAATTGAATTTTATAAGAGATTCATAAAGCAACTTATCACTCCCTTTCAGGATACTTGTAATACCATACTCTGAACAGGAGTAATGCCAAACACATGGTCACAAGCGAGAATAGTTGTTCTCCCAAAAAAGGCACAGATTCTATTACTCCCCAACACTTTAGACCCATCTCCTTACTTAACTGCGATTACAAATTATTTACTACAATTATGACGGCTAGACTGAACAAGTTTATAGGGAGTTATATCAATGTAAATTAAATGGGTTTTATACCCAATAGAGATATTGCAGATAATATAAGAAAAACCTTGGGAATAATTTATTTTGGAAAGACTCAAGTAAAAAATTTGTGTATCATGGCCTTAGACATCGAGAAGGCTTTTGATAGGGTGGAGCCTCTTTTTCTACAAACAGTAATAAAGGAAGTGGGATTTGGTCCCACCTTCCAAAGAGTAATTCATATGTTATATGCCCAACCTAAGGCCCATATTGCTTTAAATAATTCAACTTCTGAAGCATTCCTTCTTACTAGGGGCACAAGACAAGGGTGCCCACTGTCACCCCTGCTCTTCGCCTTAAGTATAAAATCCCTAGCCACAAGAATCCGGCAAATTGATTTAATCACAGGCATACAGATTAACCAATTTAAATATAAAATTAGTATATTTGCCGATGATTTTGTTTTATATGTTTCTTTTTTTTTTTTGTAAGAAAATTTTTTATTTTTCAAAACATTAAAATTAATACATTTGTTTTATACAAATCCTTTTTTCCATATTATATAACATTTTGTTCTATTTGTATAGTCTTGCTTTTATCTTGTATTGGTGGTTTCCCACCACATCTGAAGCATAACACATTTTCCACTTTATCCAAAATAGTAATACTTATATCTATGTTTACATTTCTGGTAACGGTTATATATCTTTAAAATACTTATATACCAATTCTTATTTTCTATATTCTTATATAATTCTAAAAAACAACTTCATTGTCTAATTATCCTTAGTACATTCATATACTCAATTTCTATTCCTTTATGCTATTATATCCATGTATAAATGTAGTTTTTCATGTCCCAATATTTTTCAACATATTCTTTCAAATTCTTCCAATCTTCTAAAAAAGTTTCTGAGTACAGATTATTCAACTTTCTAGTCCATTTATCCATTTCAGCCATATATAACAATCTTTTCAACCATTCCCACACTTCTGGTATTTTTTCATTTTTTCAATTTTGTGCATACACCATTCTTGCTGTTGTAATCATATACCATATTATTGTCCTTTTCTTTACATTTATCTCTTCTAGTTTTTTAAGTCCAAGCAGTAACATTTCAGGCAACTTCTTAAATGTACATTTCAAAAAATTTTCAATTTCTGCATGTATTATAGACCAATAAGTCTTCGCTTTATCACAAGTCCACCACATATGATAAAAAGAACCTTCTTTCTTTTTACATTTCCAACATTTGTTAGACATATTTTGATTAATATTTGCAATTTTTTTTGGTGTCATATACCATCTGTACATCATTTTAAAACAGTTCTCTTTTAAATTATAACATGTAGAAATACTCATAGCATTTTTCCATAAAAATTCCCAAGATTCCATTTCAATGTCTTTGTTTAAGTTTATTGCCCATTTTATCATTTGTTCCTTTACCATTTCATTAGCATTAAACCATTTTAACAATACTTTATACATTTTAGAAATCATTTTTTCCCATCTTCCTCCCAAATTTGTTCTATTTCATTTTTTTTTCTCTAAAACCAGATTTTTTATCACTTCTGTACATATCATATATTTGTCTGTACCTTAACCAGCCATAATCAAAGTCCATCTGCTGCTGCTTCTTCAATTTAAAGTCTTTACCATGTCTTGTTAACAGGTCTCTATATTTCAACCAGTCTTGTCCTTTGTAGTGAGATGATGGATTTAAAACTTCTGCAGGTACAATCCACATAGGTATTTCTTCTGGAAAAAAGTTTTTATATCTTGTCCACGTATCGATTAATGTTCTTCTCAAATAATGATGCTTAAACATATTGTCCATTTTTGTTTTACCATAATACAGATATGCGTGCCACCCAAACCTACAGTCATGACCTTCCAGGGACAATAACTTTCTATCTTGTAACATAGTCCATGTCCCTACCCAAGTCAAACATACTGCATCATGATATAGCCTTAAGTTTGGTAACTGAAACCCACCTCTCTCTTTAGCATCACACATTATTTTTATCTTAATTCTTGGTTTTTTCCCTCCCCACACAAACTTAGTCAATTCCTTCTGCCAGCATTTGAATGTTTTTACATCTTTCACAATTGGAATAGTTTGAAACAGAAACATTATTCTTGGTAACACATTCATTTTAACCACTGCAATTCTACCCAACAGTGACAAATTTAATACATTCCACCTTTTAATATCTTGCATAACTTGCTGCCATAATTTCTCATAATTATTCTTATACAAATCAATGTTTTTCATTGTTAAGTTTACACCTAGATATTTTGTCTTTTTCACCACTTCACATTCTATAAGATTTTGTAATTCAATTTGCTTATTATTTGGCATATTTTTACACATCACTTTCGATTTGTTCTTATTTACATAAAACCCAGCCAAATCACCAAACTCTCTTACTCTCTGCAACAAATATGGTAGTGTAGTCATAGGGTCTTCGGCTATAAACATCACGTCGTCTGCAAAGGCTTTATATTTAAAAGAAAAACCTTTTATTGTTAAGCCTTTAATTTCTTTATCTTCTTTCAAATTTAGTAACAAGACTTCCAAAATCCAAATAAATAGCAACGGCGAAAGTGGGCATCCTTGTCGTGTTCCTTTTTCCACTTTAAAGTAATCCGTTTTTTCAGTATTAATTATTAAAGAGGATTTCTGTTCTCTATATATTGACTTAATAAGATTAAGCATATAGTCTCCAATTTCAAGATGTTCCAGCACTTTAAACATAAAATCCCAATTTAAATTGTCAAACGCTTTCTCTAAAAAAAGAAAGCCCACTTCCTTCTCCGGATGTTTATCGTAGTACTCTATAGCATCCACTACTACTCTTAAATTGTCTCTTATTTGGCGATTAGGTAAAAATCCTGCTTGTTCTGTCTGTATAGTCTCTTTAAGATGTTCCTTAAGCCTATCAGCTATAATCTTGGCAAAAATCTTATAGTCATTGTTTAACAAAGAAATTGGTCTATAATTTTTAACATTGGTTAAATCTTGACCTTCTTTCAGAATGAGTGAGATGGTTGCTTCTTTCCAAGTCTCCGGGACCTCACCTGTCACTCCTATGTCATTCATTAATAGCAATAACACTGGTGAGATCGATTCCTGTAGTGATTTATAAAACTTAGCTGTAAATCCATCTGATCCAGGTGCTTTCCCTAATTTTGAGTCATTTATTGCATTTTTAATCTCTTGTAGTGATATTGGGCAGTTAAATAGTTCTTTGATTTTCTCTGTTGGTTTTGGTAATTTTAATGACTGTAGGTATTCTTTAATCCTTCTTCTGTCTTTATTTTCCTTCTTAAAAAGCTTTGCATAATATTTAAAAAATTCTCTTTTTATTCCCTTATTGTCTATTATCTCAATATTGTCCCGTATCACTTTAGTAATAAATTTATTTTCACGTTTTTTCTTTAATTGCCATGCTAAGTACTTTCCAGGTTTATTTGCACCTTCAAATGTTTTTTGTTGCAATTTTTTCAGGTTCCAGTAAGTCTCTTGATTCAAAATAGCTTTTGCTTGGTCTTGTAACATCCAAATTTCCTTTTGCAGTTTCTTTTTTCCTGGTCTGTTCTTCAGTTCCTTTTCTTTTATTTTAATGGCTTGTACAATGTTTTCATATTGTTCTCTTTTCTTTTTATTGTCTTTAGCGTTCAGTGATATCAATAATCCTCTCATCACTGCTTTGTATGCATCCCACACAGTTTGAATTTTTACTTCTTTTTGTATGTTCGCTTGAAAATATAAATCTGTCTCTTCATGTAATTTTTAAACTATTTCTTGGTTGTCTAATAAGTCCTCATTTATTCTCCATCTCCCTTGTCTTTTTGTCTGCCCAGAAATCTATAGACAAGGATTGTGGTCTGAGATTATTCTAGGTAGAATTTCAACTTTTTTTGTCTTAAATGTTAGATTAGTAGACATCCAGATCATATCAATTCTTGAATGTGAATCATGTCTGTTAGAGTAAAAAGTGTAGTCTTTCCCTTGTGGGTTAACCTTCCTCCAAATATCCTCCAGCTTTTCCTGTTTTATCAGTTCAAAAAAATTTTGGGGAAGTTTCCCTAGTGTGTCATCTTTTCTCTTTGAGCGCCTATCTATTTTATTATTCACAGTCCCATTAAAGTCTCCCAACATCATGATTTGTTCATAGTTTACACTGTACAGTTCCATTTGTAGTTCTTTAAAAAAAATTTCTTTAGCTCCGTTGGGGGCATAAATATTCACAATCAAAGTCTTCTGTCCGTGTAACAAAATTTCAATAGCTAAGTATCTTCCTTCTTTATCTTTAAATATTAGTTTAGGTTCCAAGTCTTTTTTGGCATATGTTACAACTCCATTCTTTTTATTACTTGCCAATGAAAAAAAATTCTTCTCCCAACTTTTTTCTTATTAAATATTTGTAGTCTTGTTTCTTAAGATGGGCCTCTTGTATACAAATTATACTACATTTTTGTTTCTCCAGCCAGTGACCTACCATTCTACGTTTTTGGGGTGAATTAAGTCCATTCCATGAGAGTACTTTGTAATCCATCTTGTTGTAGTCTTAAATATCACCAAATTCTTCCTTGTTCTCACCAACAAAGGCGTACATTTCTGCTAAATTTTTAATCACTATTCTGTTGTTACTATAATAAAAACTCAGTCCTTGTGGTATTTCCCAACGAAATCTTATTTTTTTCTCTTTCAGTTTGTCTGTCAGACGCTTGAATTTTTTCCTGTCTTGCAAAATTGCTCTGGGCAGTTCTTTCATTACGATAACTTTCTTTCCACCTATTTCAAAAGAGTCTGTAAAACATTTCTTGTAGATTTGTTCTTTTGTTCTCTTCATTGTAAATTGAACTACCACGTCCCTTGGTATATTTTTGTCTCTTGCGTATGTAGAATTGACTCTGTAAACAAGATCCATATGTTCTTTAACAGCTTCCTCTTCCTCTTGTAAAAAATCTGCTAATGCTTCTTGCATTCTTGTAAAAATATCTTCGCCTAATTTTTCCTCTATACCTCTAAATCTCAGATGGTTTTGCATGTCTCTATAGTGCATCATCTTTTCCATTCTGTCATTTTCCTTTATTGTTCTTTGAGTATTTTCTTCCAATTCTTTTACTTTGGTTTCTATATCTTGTGTTCTAGTGGTTAACTTTTGTAATTCGGATTTTAAATCTATAAAATTTTTGTCTGCTTGTGCAGCTATGGCATTTATTTTAATATTTACTTCTCCAATTGCGCTTGCCATTTTTGCATTTACCTCCCCTACTGTGTCCAGCATTTTTTTCCATTGCTTCCATTACAGCTAGCAGTTCTCTCTCTTTTTTTGCTGCCATTGTAGGGGAGGACCATGTAGCTGCTCTCAATCTCAGTCCGCGGTCCGTCTTGTCACTTTAAAAAAGATCGATTTTTTCTTGTTTTCCAAATCAGTCACCAATTAGTGTATTCAGACAAGCATGTCTTGCCAGTTCAAATTCCACTGGTTTTAGCCTTCTAAGTTATGTAGTTTTTGAGATATTAATGTTTAAAAAATTTATAAATCCAAAATGGCGGGCGCAACTCCTCTATGGTTCGTGTCAAAGGTTACAGTCTATTTACCTTGCTTCTGGCTTGCCGTAGTTTCCTTTTGTCCCTTCCTCTTGCTTACTTGTCTGTTCTCCACACGTCACTTCCTGTTGTAGTCCTTTTGGTCCGGCAGTTTTTACAGTCCCCTTTACTCTCTTCCGGTTCTTCTCCGTTTCCCTTCTTGTCTGCTCCTCAAGCCGTCACTTCCTGTCTCAATCCTCACAGCTTGGTCTCGCGATGCTTGGTTCCCTCCTCCCCTCTTTGTCTCGTGATGCTTGGCTCCCCCTCCCGACTCTTCTTAACTGCAGGAATGTTAAACAACTTGTTTTTTTGGCTTTTTAAGTTCAAATTCAGCTTTTTAACGTTTCAAAACTGCACTCATCCAATCTGCAACAGTCTATTGCTTCACCAGATCTGCTTTTCGTCTTTCAAAACACGGTAATGGTAAGGCAAAAACTTTTTTTCTGTTACCTTATGTTGTTACTTCTCTTCAGATGTGGTCCCAACGTTTAAACTTTGTCTTCTTTGTTAAGGAATCAGGGGAATTGGAGATTTTATGCTGATTTAATCAGCTTAGCTCGGCTCCTTAGAGATACTTGCAGAAATCTTCTTCGGCTGCAGTGCTCAAGGTGTTGTAAAAGTCTCCTCCGAGACTTTTCCTTCACTGAGCTTGCTCAAACCTGGATTATATTGCTTGCTGGTCCTCACACTACCTGTGTGAGGTTGCGTCAGGTGGATTTGTCCACCCAAGCTGTCAAGAAGAGCCGCTGTCCGCCTTGCACATTTGCAAAGCATGTCAGACCTCCATTCCTCTGACTGGAAACCTTGTTTTATATGTTTCTAACCCCCAAACCTCTGTACCATTGATAGAATCTATTTTATTAGAATTTGCAGCATTATTGGGCCTTCACGTCAACCAGACTAAATCATTACTTTATCCAATAGATTTATCAAAACAAAGTGAAGACTTTTAAAAAACTAATTGTCCCTACCAATGGGTAACCAACTATTGGTCATATTTAGGAATTCGGATCCCACTCAACATGAATGATCTTTATAAAATAAATTATACACAAACTATAGATAAGACAAACATCTTCTAGAACAATGGCATTCTCAACAACTCACTTGGATGGAAAGGATAACTACCATAAAAACCTATTTATTTCCAAATCTTTTGTATTTATTTAGAGTATTACCATTATCTATTTCCACGTTTCAAATAAAAGCTTGGCAAAGGGGATGGAACTCCTTTATATGGAGTTACCACAAACCTAGGATTAATCTGACAACTTTAACAAGACCAACTAAATTAGGTGGCACAGCCCTTCCTGATATAAAAAAATACTACGAGGCCTCCATCCTTACCACAATTGCAAAAATACTTCAAGCTGATCCACCACCTGAGTGGGTCAAGAAAGAAGAACAATTTTTAGAAAATTTAAGTTATCATGCTGCAATTTGGGGGAAAACGACAGATTATTCATTTTCTATCCCCTCGCATCCCTTAATGCAGGCCTTGTTTAAAACATGGAAACTTAAACGCAATTCTTTAGCACCGGGAATTTCTTTATTATCTTCTTATAGAGAACAACCATGGTTTCCTCCTGCAAAACATCCGGCATCTTTTCCTCTATGGGCATCAGCCCAATTGAATATGTTATATGATTTAACTTATAAAAATAAATTAATGGAAAAATTAAAACTTGATCAAAACAAAAACAAAATTATCCTTACCCTGGTTTGAATATCTTCAGTTTCAACATTTATTTAACTCAGCTGAGCTTAAGAAAACATGTTCTAGACCTTTTACAGAATTTGAAAAACTATTACTTTTTTCCTCAGGTTCCAGCAGAGGAATGATCTCAAAACATTACAAAATACTCATAGACCCTGATCATTCAAATCTACCAACATATGTTCGATCTTGGTCTTCTGATCTTAAAGCTGACCTTCCAGATCATTTCTGGGAAACAGTATGGTCATCCTACACTGCCAAGTCAAAATCAATTAATATTCAACAGCAAAATTTAAAATTATTAACCAGGTAGTATATGACACCACTAAAACTTCACAAAATTAATGATAAACTGTCACCAAAATCTTGGAAAAATTGTGACAGCATTGGTTCCTACATACATTGCTGGTGGGAATGCAAGGTAGTACACCCTTTTTGGCAGCAGATTAGGACGGAAATAGAAAAATTAACAGGTCATTTAATTCCTGACAAACCAGAGATCATTCTTCTCAATTACTGGAAAGAGGAAAACCTTCCTCAATATACTATTGAATTGCTCACCTTACTATTGTCAGCAGCGAAAACAACGATAGCGTTGAGTTGGAACAATACCCGGCCACTTACCCTGGAAACATGGTACTCAAAAGTATCGGACCACCTTTTAATGGACAAAATTGCAGATAGACTGTCATATTCGGATCCATCTACAGACATTTATGCTTTTTATGGTCGCTGGCATCCAGTACTGGAAAAACTGGAATACGTATTGGAAAGGATTTCTTCTACTCAGCACTCAAGCTATTATAACTTTATTTGTAGAGACTGGACACTATAGAGAAAACTGTTATATCTTTCTATACAAGTTGGACTTAGTTACTTTGTATTCATTGTTTATGTAGTTTTGGTTTTTCTTGAAAAGTTGACAAGCTTTTTGTTGTATGTTATTTGAAAGGCTCATGTGGAAGGCTCAGGTATAGCTTCTGCCTTCACTAGATACAAAAGTCTGGTACTCCTTTTGTTTGATCTGGTTGACCATTTGATGCTTGGTTCTGCAGCCACTTCTGGTGCGTTAGGTTTTGAAGGTGCATCATGTGTGTTGTCCATTGTGGTCAGATGCACTGTTTCTATTTGCTGTGTTAATTTTTCTCTGTTGGTGTCGATTCACTGATATCTACTTTCTTCATGTTGCTTGATTTCTCACTTTCATCAATACAAACCATGTTGCAGATCTTGACTGTTTCTATTTCTGGTCTGAGAATTCTGTATCCTTTGCATCCCAGTGCATAGCCTACAAAAATGCCCTTTTCTTTCTTTCTTTCTTTCTTTCTTTCTTTCTTTCTTTCTTTCTTATATTTATATCCCGCCTTGCCAGCGGACCGGCTCAAGGCGGCTAACAGACATAAAAACACCATAAGGTTTACAATATAAAATCAACATTAAAACTAATACATCCTACACAATATACAACAGCAACAGATGGCGACTTCAATACGGCGATCTCATGGTGAACGATGGCAGCAGAGGGGTGCGGCCGACAGGGCCAGGGCGATGTCCAATTCCCCCCCCCCCGGCGGCGGCTCCTAATTAAAAGCCTGGTGGAAGAGCTCCATCTTGCAGGCCCTGCGGAATTGCAATAAGTCCCGCAGGGCCCTGATGTCATCCGGGAGCTCATTCCACCAGTAAGGAGCCGCCACCGAGAAAGCCCTGGCCCTGGTCTAAGATCTGCTCTAAGATCCATCTTGGTACACTTTTCTTCAGGAATGTAAGTGTAGGCCTTTGATCCAAACACATTTAGATGATTCAGGCTGGGTTTGTGCTCATACCACAGTTCAAATGCTGTACTACTTACACCTTTAGTATATTTTGCAGATAGATATCCCTTCTCCCCAGGAAGGGATCCCTTCTCCCTTTTTCAGGAAGCTCTGCCTCAAGGAGCATACATCTGCACATTTCAGAGAGACAGCGATTTTTCCTTTCTGCTACACCATTCTGCTCTGGAGTGTTTGGGACTGTAAGCTGATGCTCTTTTCCTTGTTCAGTCAAATAATACTTCATCTCATGTCCCATGTATTCCCCGGATTGCTAGAGGCTTTCTTTGAAATCTGTTACTGACCATTGCCACATATTGTTTACATTTTTTCAGCACTTGACTTTTCCCTTTAATTAGGTTGGTCACAGTGTATCGTAATTAGTCATCAATAAAGGTTAGCACATATTTATTGGAGTTTGAGTTTTCATTGGTCCACAAATATCACTGTGTATATCAGCTCTAGGGGTCACCACATCTGGCTTGTGCCATGCTGCTTGTTAAAGCTAGGTCTCATTCCCTTCACTCTGACATAGCACACACACATTTCTTCACGAGGACATCTACACATTTGCATGCCTTTAGTTAAATTCTGGCTTTCAAGTTGACTAATTACATAAGAGTTCTGTGTCCCAATCACCTATGTCCTATACCATAGCCTGGAGTAATCTTTATGTTTGCATTTCTTTGCAAGGTTTGCTTCCTATGTATAAGCCTTAAGAGTGTACAAATCCTGATGCACAATTCCAGTTGCTATTAATTCTCCTCTATGTCTGATAAAACATCTTTCCACAAGATACTACCATTTCTTGCTTTGCCAGGGTTCTTACAGAAATAAGATTATTTGCTAGCTTCGAGACATAAAGACAGTTTGTAATGAGGACCTCTCGGGTTTCTCTATCTGGGGGCCTGCATTTTATTGTCCTGGAGCCGACACCTTCAGCCATTACAGAGTGTCTATTTACAACATTTTTTTCCTGCTTTTGCTCATCTAATGGTTAAAAAAAACCTACAAACCCTTTCCGAGCACACATGTGAGCCATGGTCCCAGAATCAATAAACCATATATTACTTTTTGTGGCTCCTGGTGATAATATAAAACATAATATAATAATATAAAAGAAGGTTCCTCATCTTCTTGGAGAGGAGTGACAAGTGGAGTGCCTCAAGGATCTGTCCTGGGACCTGTTTTGTTCAACATCTTTATCAATGATTTGGATGAAGGGATAGAGGGAATGCTTATTAAATTTGCAGGTGGTACTAAATTGGGAGGGGTAGCAAGAAGAAGATGATGCCAAAAATGACCAGGCAAGATAAGGCTGTTTGGGCTGAGTTGGAAAGATTGCATGTAAAATTCTCCTTAAAGAGCCAGTTCTACCTTCAGAAACGCTTGTTTTGCGTAAAAATGCAGGAAAATGGGAACCTCTGGCAGCATCTTGACAAAATGTTGGAATTAGCTGAGACTTTGAGAAGTACAGGAAAAGAGATTGCAGATGAGGATATGTGTGTGTTAATTTTGTTCTTGCCTGCTTGTAATCAGCCTGCCAGAATCATATGAAAATACAGTGTCTCAAATTGAGTCTGAAAATGATTTGTCGCTCCAAAGCGTTATCAATCAACTTGAGGAGGAATATGATATCTGGGAATTAAGATGATGAAGAAGAAGAGATTAGATTTATACCCCGCCCTTCACTTGTAGTCTCAGAGCATCTTACAAACTCCTTTCCCTTCCCCTCCCCACAACAGACACCCTGTGAGGTAGGTGGGGCTGAGAGAGCTCTGAGACAACTGCTTGTGCCAAGAGCCTTTAATCAGAGATGGGCTTAATCTGGGTCACAATAATGCCTGTTGGCAGAGTAATTAACAGAGCAATGGTGCAGAATCTGATTAAAGAGTAGATAAAGACTACATCGGGGGGGGGGGGGGGGGAGAAAAGACTGAATGAAGAACTTCCAAGAAGGAGGTAATTACCCTAACAATCTGGAAACAGACAAGGAAGGACACTTAACAGAAAAGAAGGTGCTGACTTCACTAATCTATCTCATTGTCTTCCTGCTGCCCCGTTCAGGGTTTCCCCCCCTTTTTCTTTGTACACCAGACATTGCCTTTTTCCAACAGGGAGAAACATTAGTGACCTTCCGCACCTCTGAGATACATGCTCAACCTGTACATGTATAAAGTAAAGCAGGCAGAAGGGGAGCAAAGAGTATGTCCAGACAGCTGTACAAGCAGGGGTCTTTATGGCTTTTCTGCCACAGAGTGAGCAGAACTTCACTCCACAAACACCCACATTTGCTCTGGATCCAACTCTGCACATCATTGGTTCAAAAACTCCCAGACTAATCATTCAATGAAATGATCTCATTTGTTTTAAAGTTTAAAAAGAATCCATTCCTGCTTGGAGTGTTATGCTGAGAGTCTTGCAATATGTTAAAAATAAATCTTTGATTAAAGGCATTCTTGCACGTATTCTTACAGCTCAGCAAACCTGAGAAAATTTAACAAAGCAAATATGCTTGTTTTCCTCCCTTTTAAAATTATGTAGAGTGTCTCGATTTACTGACACTTTTTTACCAAACCAAAAAAACATTATCATCTTGAACTCTTCGTCTGTACCATGAAAGTGGCCCTTATCTACTATTCTTTCTTGTTACTTGGCACCCCACACAGCAACAGCATCCCAATTAATTTGTGCACTGCTTTTTAATTATGAAGTGATTGGGCCAGATTCTCAGCTCTGTAATAAATTGCTAGAGATAAGCCTGTCAGCACCAGCAGAGAGCCAACAGCCTTCTCTTTTCCCAGCAGCATGGAGTGTTCTTTTAGAACGTGTCTTGTTCACAATCACTGTATTTTCAGGGGTTCATCAGTTTCACTGACTATTTTGTTTTGTTTTTTAAAAAACTAGGACATCTTAAGAAACATGGAATCACAGAGCTGGAAGGGGCCATACAGGCAATCTAGTCCAACCTCCTGCTCAATGCAGGATCAGCCTAGAGCATCCCTGACAAGTGTTTGTCCAGCCGCTGCTTGAAGACTGCCAGGGAGGGGAAGCTCACCACCTCCCTAGGCAGCAGATTCCACTGTTGAACAACTCTTCTTATAAAAAAGTTTTGCATAATAGCCAGCTGATATCACTTCCCACCATTAATTTAAACCCATTATTGCAAGTCCTATCCTCTGCTGCCAACAGGAATAGGTCCTTGCCCTCCTCTAAGTGACAGCCCTTCAAAGACTTCAAGATGTCCCCCCCACCTCCTCTTCTCCAAACTAAACACTCCCAAGTCCCTCAGTCTTTCCTCATAGGGCTTGATCATCCTCGTCTCTCTCCTCTCCACCCACTCCATTCTGTCTACATATTTTTTGAAGTGAGGCCTCCAGAACTTTACACAATACTCCAGGTGTGGCCTGACCAAGGCAATGTACAGCAGGACTATCACATCTTGCGATTTGGATGTTATGCCTCTCTTGATACACCCCAAGATCACATTCGCCTTTTTGGTCGCCACATCACACTAGCTGCTTATATTTAATTTATGGTCCACCCCCAGATCTTGTTCACACACACTGCTACCCAGAAGCGTATCCCTCATCCACTATGTGCGTTCCTCATTTTTGTTAACTAGATGTAGAACTCAGCACTTACCACCAAGTTGTCATTTAGATGCTAGCAGATCAATCCCTTTAAAATCTGCTCCGGTATCTTCCCTGGGACAGAGGTCAGACTGACTGGTCTGTAGTTTCCTGGCTCATCCCTTCTCCCTTTTTTGAAAATTGGGATAACATCTGCCCTCCTCCAGTCTTGTGTCCTCCAAGAGATCGGGAAGATGATGGACAAAGACTCTGCAAGCTCTCTAGAAAGTTCTTTGAGCAGTCTTGGGTGTATACCCCTGGCCCAGAGGATTTGTACTCATTCAGTACAGCCAGGTGCTTCTCAACTACCTCTCGGCCCATGTCAACCAGCAGCCCAGACTCCAGGCCTTGCCTGCTACCATCTCTAGATGAGCCTGTTCTCTTCTTCAAGGAAAAAACTGAGACAAAATAGGCATTGAGCCTTTCTGCTTTCTCTCTGTCCTCTGTCAAAGGCTGCGGTCACACACACTAAATAATCCACTTTCAATCCACTTTCAGTGCACTTTGCAAGTGGGTTTTACTGTGTGAACTGGCAAGATCCAATTCGAAAGTGGACCGAAAGTGGATTGAAAGTGAATTATTTAGTGTGTGTGACCGCAACCAAAATTTCTCCATTTTCACCCAACAGTGAGCCAATCACATCTTTTATCTTTCATTTGTTTTTCACATATCTGAAGAAGAGTTTCTTGTTGTAGCGAGCCTCCCTCACCAGCTTTAGCTCACTGTGAGCTTTGGCCTCTCTGATGGCTGACCTACAGTGCCTAGCAACCCGCAGATACTCTTCTTTAGAGATGTGGTCTTGCCTACATTTCTTGAACATTTCCTGTTTCTCCCTTAGCATATCACGCAGATCTCTGTTCATCCACATGGGCTTCTTGGATCCCTACCATGTTTCTTTCTTGCTGAAATAGCGATGGCTTGAGCTTGCAAGAGCGCTTGGTTTTGGAGAGCCCAATCTTCACTTGCTCCTTTCCCTTCCAGAAGTCTTGCCCATGAAATGATTCTCATCATGCCCGAGTTTATTAAAATCCACCCTACTGAAATCTGAAGTACGCGTGTGGCTACAAACTTCCTTGGGTCCCCCACAGCAAAAGGAATTCTAGCAGGACATGGTCACTTCCCTCTAAGGTCCCCACCACCTTCACCCCATCGGCCATCTCTTGCTTGTTGGTCAATATTGAGTGTTGCCGAGCCCCTCGTAGCTTCCTCCACCATTTGATCAAGGAAACTGTCAGCCAGACAGGTCAGGAACATGCATGACTGTGGATGCTTTGCAGCGTTTGTCTCCCAGCACACGTCAGGGAAGTTGAAGTCACCCATAACTACCAGGTCATGTTGTTTGGATACTGTGTCAAAAAGTTCAAGGAGGGCATCATCCACCTCTTCATCCTAGTTGGACTAGATGACCCTGGAGGTCCCTTCCAACTCTATGATTCTGGTCAGGTCTGTAGCAGATTCCGACCACCACAATATGCTTTGTCCTTCCTTCCCTTATCCTCACCCAGATATTTTCCACTGGACTATCACCCTCCCCCTCCAATATTTCTTGACAAACAAACCTTCACCTTACATACAGTGCCACTTGCTGAATCAGGCTAATAGTGGCCATAGTCTTCTCCTGTTGCCCCATTCCCACAACTGGCATTCAGAAATATATTGCCTCTGAACATAGAAGTCCTGTTTAGCTATCATGGACAATAGCCTTTGATGGACCTTCCTGCCATGAATTTGTCTCACCCTCTTCTCAGTTGCAGTGAGTTCTACAAGCAATGTGTGGAAGAAGTACATTTGTTTGTCTGCTTGTGAACTACCGTATTTTTCACACCATAACACGCACTTTTTCTCCCCAAAAAAGTGGGGGGAAAAGTGCGTGCGCCTTATGGAGCGAAGCTCCCCTCCCACCCACCCCACACAAGCTCCTGGGCCCCGGAGCTTGCCTGCATTCCCGCATTCAGCAAAAGAAAGGGCGTCGCTGTCGCCTCCTTGCCTCTCTCGCCTCCTTGCCTCTCTTGCGAGTTTTCTACATCCCCTTTTCTCATGGGGGGGGGGGTCGCTCCCGCTCCTTCGCTCTGGGCCACGGCGGGGGGGGCGGCGGCCTGGGGAGAGGTCGCTCTTTTCACGGGCACGCGCAGCAGCCAGGGGACGGGCGAGGTTTTTAGGGAACAGGAATGTTTAAGGACCGGTTTCGAAGCTGGCTCGCAAGCGAGCGGCGGCTGCGACCAGAGGTGTCCCTTCCAAACAAACGCCACTCCCGGGGCTGAAAAAGATGAGTGTGTTTGCACATGCTCTGCGCCTTCCAGACTTCCATGGGGACAGATGGGAAGTGAAACTCCCGTCGCTGTAAGAAGCCGTCGGATTCTGAAGAGGTGAAAATGAGGGGCTGCGAGGTGGGGGGGGGGCCACAATTCGCTGACTGGGAGCTGGACACAGAATCCTCGCCATCTGCACTCTTTGGTCGCTCTTGGGGAAAGGCGCGGGACGCCCCTGTGCAGGATAGGAGGCGCTGGACGTCCCTGGTGTTGGACTCGCCAAGGAAAGACCCGCGCGGGCTGCCTCCGGCTCCTTTCTTCCTTGCTCCCTCCCACCCCGGCTCCGAAGGCTGGGGTGCCGGCTGGTCAAGGAGGCCGTCCGTGTCCCCTGGGAACTTAGGGTAGGGAGGAGGACCCCGGGCGCTCTCTGCCGCATTTGTACCCGAGGAAGCGGGCGTGAGAGGACTGGGCTGCCCCGGGCAGGAGTGAGCCGTGGGAGAGCTAGGTTTTACCCCCCCCCTCTATTCTACTATTCTACTAATATGGTGTTCATATAGCCACGATCAGAATACAAAACATGATGCTAGGATGGGGCACTGGGCAGCTACCAGAAGCAACTACTGTGATGGAATGGATGGCATCCGTAGGAGAGCAGGTTCTCAATGGGGGGGATGCCCCCCAACAATACAATTAATTATACTGATGTAATGCAGAAGGGGTTACTACACAGTGCCAAGCACAGAGCTGTGGCTGCAGGCTTCAGTTACTGCATTTGCCTTATCTATAACAATCCAATATAGGCAATTTAGGAGAAACAAACCAATGATGAATAGAATATTCCCAAATCACCTAGACTGCCTCTTCTTCTCAAGCACCCTTCTCTTCTAAATCCCCCCAATGCCCTTTGCAATAAGCCAACAAAAAAACCCCAGTATCATAACAAAATTAGATATCTAAACATATTTAAATATTAACATCTTCTTGGCTTCAAGCATCACAACTCCCCCCATCTCCTGTTTTTATTTCCTATCAATTTTAAATTGCTTGATGCCAGATGGATTATTACCAATGAATCTATCTATCTGACACAGCTACATCCTAACCTGTCAACTGAAAAAGACAGCCAACTTAACTGCTGGTTTTGGGGTGCATCTACTATCTGTTAGCATCATGGAAGCATGGGTAGGCAGTTCTGTGAATCTGACAAGTGGATTCCTTTACCAGCAGGGCTGTAAGGCTGGAGGAGGGAGCTACAGGTAGTTCCTTCCTACTGGAACACTCATCTAACAGCCCAGAATTCTCCTGGCCCGGGGATTCAAGTGAACACCAGAGGGCCAATCCACTGCTGCTGCCTGAAGCTCCCAATTCCTTTCCCTCAGCCTGGGCAACTTGTCGTTATGGGAGGCCCTTAGGTTCTTCTTCTCCGATGCCACATGACTGGGCTTTGGCATCCCTCCAGCCTGCCAGCCCTATGCCTTGCTGTTACCACCCTTCCCAAGATTCTCGTAGTGTCAGGCTGGCACTACATTCATGGAATGTTTAGAAACAGCTGCAGGGCAGAGCTGTGGAATGGTTTGCCGGACAACCAAATGCCTTGGAAATAGGCACTTTTAAAATGTGAACTGGTGCTAAAAGTTAGAGACAGCTGGACTGATGCGCCTGGATCATTTAAGAGAGTCTAACCAGCCTCAGCAGCAGCTAAGGAACTACTTAGCAGGCTCCAGCAAAGCCTTTCTGAATGTTCCTTGCAATCTGCACATGTGTATGGATAAAATACTCAAAAGGGCACTTTTGTTCATGTTGCGCCGTGAGTGAGATGGCCAATACAGGTCCTGAAAAATGTAAGACTAGAATGACAAGAGTGAACGTATTTCACACACGTAAGTTTCTACCTAGTAAGGAACATCAGTGTGTTCATGCATAGTAGAGATATTTCCCTTTAGCATTACCTTGTCTTTCTGTCTTTCTCTTTCTGTCTGTCTGCCTTCCTTCCTTCAGTTTGGTGTAGTGGTTAAGTGCGCGGACTCTAATCTGGGAGAACCGGGTTTGATTCCCCACTCCTCCACTTGCACCTGGCTGGATGACCTTGGGCAAGCCATAGCTCTGTACCAGCTGTTCTCTCAAGGACAGTTGTCTCAGAGCTCTCTCAGCCCCACCTACCTCACAGGGTGTCTGTTGTGGGGAGGGGAAGGGAAAGGAGTTTGTAAGCCGCTCTGAGACTCCCTTGGGGAGTGGAGGGCGGGGTATAAATCCAATCTCTTCTTCTTCTTCTTCTCTCTCTCCTTCCTACCTTCCTGTTTCTTCCTTTCTTTCTGTCTGTCTGTCTTTCTTTCTGTCTTCCTTCCTTCTCTCTCCCCCCACCTACCTACCTACCTTCCTTCCTTTCTTCCTTCTCTCTCTCCCCCCCACCTACCTACCTTCTCTCTCCCTCTCCCCCACCTACCTTCCTTCCTTCCTTCTCTCTCCCCCCACCTACCTACCTTCCTTCCTTCCTTCCGTCTCTCTCTCCCCCCTACCTACCTACCTTCCTGTTCCTTTCTTTCTGTCTGTCTTTCTTTCTGTCTTCCTTCCTTCTCTCTCTCCCTCCCTCCCTTCCTGTTTCTTCCTTCCTTCCTTCCTGTCTTCCTTCCTTCCTTCTCTCTCTCTCCCCCCTACCTACCTACCTACCTTCCTTCTCTCTCTCTCACCCCTACCTACCCCCCTCCCTCCCCTGCTCACCTTTCCCGGGCTGCAGGGGGGGGAGGTAGGGAAGGAAGAGCTGGGCCTGAGTGGCGTTAAGCCACTGGGGCCCAAGCAAGGGGGGGAGGGAAACACCCTTTCTTTCTGTCTGTCTTTCTTCCTTCCTTCCTTTTCTCTCTCTCCTCCCTCCCTCCCTGTTCCTTCCTTCCTTCCTTTCTCTTCCTTCCTTCTTTCCTTCCTTCTCTCTCTCCCCCCTACCTACCTACCTACCTTCTTTCTTTCTTTCTTTTTTTCTCTCTCCCCCCCCCTCCAACTACCTACTATTTGGTTCAGAATATTTTTTCCCTGTTTTCCTCCTCTAAAACTAGGTGCGTCTTATGGTCAGGTGCGTCTTATGGTCCGAAAAATACGGTAGTACTAATTTAGCCTGGATATTGAGAATGTAGTGAAATGTTCCTGTAAATATATATATATATATATATATATATATATATTCCTAGAACATCTAAAAATGATTTGCTGTAATGACAATTGGGTGAAAAAAAGACTATTCCATCAGGGCACGTATGAGAATGCTGTTGCAAGGGTCATAAAATGAATTACTGTTGTGAGAAAGATTTTTTTTTACATGCAGCATATAAGGAATGAAAGTGTGGGGGCAGGGGGCAGACTAGGGCCTGGAGGAACCTGGTTCGAATCCCCACTCTGCCACGGAAGCTTGCTGGATGGCCTTTGGGCAGTCACATACTCTCAGCCTAACCTACTTTACAAGGCTGTTTTGAGAATAAAATAGAGGAGGCAAGAACGTTGTAAGCCTCTTTGGGTCCCTGTAGGGTGGGTATGTGTGTGTAAGAGTAAAGTCCCGTCAAATCACAGCCAACTTAACGGTGACCCTGTAAGGTTTCCCAGGCAAGAGACATTCCAAGGCGGTCTGCCGTTGCCCGCCTCTGCGGTGTCCCATCCAAGGACCAGCCAGGGCCAACCTTGCTTCGCTTCCTGGATCTGATGAGATCAGGCTAGCCTGGGCCATCCAGATCAGGGCTTCTGTAGGGTATAGGTAAAGGTAAAGGTTTCCATTGCTCGAAAGCCAGTCGAATCCAACTCTAGGGATGTGGTGCTCATCTTCGTTTCCAAGCCAAAGAGCCAGCACGATCCAAAGATATTTCTGTGGTCATGTGACCGGCATGACTGGACGCCAAGGCACAAGGAATGCTGTTACCTTCTCACCGAAGCCATATCTATTTATCTACTTGCAATTTCTTGCTTTCAAATTGCAAGGCTGGCAGGAGCTGGGGCCAGAGACGGGAGCTCACTCCATCACATGGCACTCGGGTCTCAAACTGCTGAACTACCGATCTTGCAGTCTGCCGTTCAGCATCTTAACCACTTGAGCCACTGCAACCCCTTTTGTAAGGTACCTAAATAATCTAAATATATCTAAATAAATCAAAAATCAGTCTGATCTGCCCACAGGCGCTGAGCTCCATGTCTGAATCCTCCCAGCACATTACCATGAATGTTAAAAACAAGTATATTACAAGTGGGGACCTGCACGAAACTTGCGGAGTAGATGCATACCTTTCCCTGCTTTGCTTCCTTACCCCTTCTCTAACAATCTTCCCCCTCTTCCCCCCCCTCTAATTTGTCAGTCTACCCCATCTCTTTTGCTCTCCCTATCCCTTCTCAGTCAATCTGCCCCTCTCCTTTGTTGTCAGTGCACCCCCCTATTTCTCCACTTTCTCCCATTCCCCTCACTGGCCAACCTGCCCCCTTACCTGTTGTCTCCTTTCTCGTGTTCCCCTTTTCTGTCAGCCTACCACCCATCTCCTTTGTCCCCCTTCTCCATCAGTCTGCTCAACCCTTGCTGCTCTCCCCACTCCCACCCACCCCTGGCACTTCACTCACCCCCACCTTTGCAGCTCTCCCTATCTACCCCCACCCTTGGCATTCACTCACTCCCCACCCTTGCTCTCCTCCCACCTACCCCGGACCCTCGTAGAGCCACCTTCCAGCAGGCAGTGGGTAGGCTGCTGGCTTGATAGGGGGGCGGCAGAAAAGACTTCTTCCCAACTCGTGTGTGTGTGTGTGTGTGTGTGTGTGTGTGTATGCATGCGCGCATGCAGGAGAAGGAATCACACACCCCTCCATTTTTTTGCTGTGTCTGTTGTGGCGCCTGGGCTGCTATGCCACTGCCACCGGGCCTAGTGTGGCTCTCGGTCCACTGCACTGCTCACACTGGGCCCAGCGCAGCTCCTGGGCTGTTGCACCTCCACCACCATGCCCAGCACAGCTCCCAGAACGCCACGCTGCTGACTCCGGGCCCAAGATTACTCCTTGCCTGTCAGGCCCCACCAGGCAGGAGTGTTCTCTGCACTTGCACAGAGAACACTTTTTAGGGGGGGGATTTGACCCCCCACTGTTTTTTTAAGTCTGATTTTCTGCAAACCCAGATGGTCCTCCAAGTTTACAGAAACATCTGTTTAGCATCCGTGTGGCCCCGATTCACAGATTTAGCTATCCACTGATAGGGGCCACATGTCACTAACAGTATATAGATGGGAAACTCAAAATTGTATCCCAGGGTAAAGTCTCTGCAGGGAGTTTTTCGCCCCCCCCCCCGCCCCGCATCTGCACCTCCAAGTCCTCACCTGCCTTTTGGAGTGGTACCACCCCCTCTGCTGTCCCAGGGCTCTGCCCCCTCATCCCCATACCTACCTCTGTGAACCAGGCACCACTTCATTCTGTCAGGGTTTGACCAATCTTATCTGCTCCTGGTCTTTTATTTGGTGCCCTTGCTGAGGCTTTCCTGTGGGTTAAAAAGTGTATGTTTTAATGTGTATATCACATGTGTATTATTACATACTGCTGAAAGCTCTGGCTTACCCACTTAACAGGGCATTGTTTTACAGTAAAGTTCTAGAGCCACTCAAAAGCAAAGTGTGCCTGTCCATTTGGATAGAAATGTGATAGATATAGCGTGTTATCAACCATATATTCTAAATAGATCTTAGGAACAGCAGTGTGTGAAATAGGAAGCTGTATGCCACATGAAGCCTTGGTGTTCATGCACACACATTTATGATCACGTCTGCTAGAGCACAGGTGCATTTATCCCCTGCGGAAAGATGTATCTATTCATTATGTGCCACCTTCCTCCCTGAAACGGCTGGCATCATTCTTCTCTCTTCCATTTCTGCCTCACAACAACCCTGTGAGGTAGGTCAAGGCTGAGAGCCTGTGACTGGCCCAAGGCCCTCCAGTGAGCATCCAGTGGGGACCTGAACTTCGATCAGGCAGATCTTGGTCCACCACAGTGGCTCCTGATGGACAGAGCGGAAATCTGAAACAAAAAAGGCCAAGGCGCTCCACTCTTCTCTGTGGCAGAAGGGCCCCCCGCCCCCTTCCGGAGCTGAGCCCCCGGGGCGCGCTGGCCCGGCCCTCCAGCCCCTGGACCCCCTCCCTGCAGCAGGTGTAGCCCTGCCTTGGAGCCCACGTGCGAGGCACCCTCCACCCGGCCGAGGCCCGCCCCGCCCCTGCTCCGCAGACCGCCCCCCCCCCCCGCGTCTGTGGCAGCGGCTGAGCTCAGCCGGCCCGGGAAGGGGGGCAGCAGAGCAGGCGCGGCTCCGGCGCTTCCGCGGAAGCAGGGCGGGGAGGAGCCGGCGCCACACCTCCCGCGGGAAGACGCACAGACAGAGCGAGCGGCAGGCCGGGCGCCCTGCCTCCCCGGCGCCCCCGCCCCTGGAGCCGGCAGCTCCGCCCCAACTCACCCCCCCCCCCCACTCCGCCTCAGCGCGTCTCGAGCGCGGGGCTGCCAGACCGCCGCCGCCGCCTCCCCCTCGGCCACCTCCTCCCGCTGACGTCTCGCCCGTCTGAAAAACTCCCGGCGGCGGCGGCTGAGCCAGCAGCCGGAGCCGAGCGATTGGGGGAGCGAGAGCCGGCCGAGCGCCCTCCCGCCCGCTGGCAGCCGCGAAAATGGGGTCGGCGGCGGCGGCGTCCTCGGGGTCGGCGGCCGGCCCGTGCGCCCGCCGGCTGGCCCGCCGCTCGCATTCGGCGCTCCTCTTGGCGCTCAGCGTGCTGCTGGTGCAGACCCTGGTCGTGTGGAATTTCAGCAGCCTCGACTCCGGCGACGAGCAGCGGCGGGGCGGCCGCGAGAAGCGCGATCTGGGTAGCAGCAGCCGCCGCGACGCCCCCCGGGCGCACCCGCAGCAGCGCAGGGAATCGCCGGCAGCGGCCGCGGCGGCGAGGGTAAGGCTGCCTCCCCGGCGTCCTTCGGGCAGCATTCCCCGGGCACCAGCCAGCCTGCCTCGCGGAACTCTCTGGGGTTGACGGCCACAGGCGGGCGGGCTGAGGCGCCGAGGACCGCGCGCTGCCTGTCACGCTCCCCGCCGCCGCCGCCCATCCGTCCCCCCCCCCCCCCGGCTGCCGCCGGCTTCCTCGGGAGTCCGGGGGGGGGGGGGTGGCTTCGCTCCGCGCTCGCCTCCCGGGCTGCTGCGCGGAGAGCCCCCCGTCGGCGGCGCTGGCTTCTCCTTGGGCCGGAGGCGGCAGGCGAGGCGGGCTGCTTGGCCCTCAGGCTCCCCGGGGGCGCGGCGGGGCCGGGGCGGGAGTTCCGCGGCGGGGCGCGCCTGCGAAGGCGGCAAGCCGGGCATCAGTTTCGAGCCCGGGGCGGGGAGGGAGCTGTGCGAAGTGTCGGGGGGGGGGGGGGAAGAGGCGCGCCGGGCCGGGAAGGGGGGGGGGATCCTAGGGGAGGGCCATCGCGCGAACTCCCGACCTGGCCTCGGGCCCTCCGAAGTAGGACTGCGGCTGCAGCGCCCGGGCGGAGCTGGGTGGAGGTGGTTGAATCCTTCTCGTTTCCCTGCTTGAACGTGCCCCCCCTTAAGACCAGGTTGCGTGGGGGGGAGGACGGGCGTGCTGATGGGGCTCTCTGCCTCCCTCCTTCCCGCCTTCCTGCCTTCCTTCTGCGGGGCTCCAAGCAGGTAGGAGGACTCCCTTCTGGTCTGGGGAACATCCAAGCCATTTGGCGCTGGGGGCCTCTTCATGCGCTGCTTTGAGCGTTGCCCTTGCCCGGGGGGGGGGGGGGTGTCGCTTTTTTCTCCCTTCCTGCTGGTGGTGGTCAGAGATCATCTGATCTCAAAGGCACCCTGGAAATGCTGCAAGTCTCCCCCCCCCCCCCCGGCGCTTTTTTTGTAAAAGAGGGGGAAAAAACAGAAGTGGGAAGCTGGCCAGGGTTTCTTGCTCAACCGAGGGTGTTTTCTGAAAGTTAGGTCTGTCTGTGTGTCTGCAGTGGCTCTTTTGTGTCTGGTTTGGTTTTGCTTTCTGAAGCTTATCCTGCTTGCTATACACTAAGGCGATCTTATGCTTGTTCTTGGCCTGAGAGTTGTTGGTGGGTAAGGTAGTCCATAAACCTCCTGCACTCCCGTCTTCAAGTAATGATGTCTGGGAATTACCGCCTCTGAAAGGGAGACTGGCCAAGGACATCCCAGGAGCCTTGGAGGGGGGGGGGGGCACTTCAGTTGAGTGAGAGCTCTGAACTGATCTGCCTTAAGTCACATTTTGGAAAGTGCACACCTGTAGGGTGCCCCTAATGACACCTAATGACATCGTTCATAGGTTGGAGCAATCACTGGCTCTTGGTGCACATCTGGAACTTGAGGACTGGTTTCCTGGTTAGTCCAGTCCTGTGGGCACCTTTAGAATTCCAGCACAGGGTGATGGGCGCAGCCCCACGCTGGCTACCCACAGGTGGTAGAACAAGCCACAAACGGCCAGTGGTATACATAACCTCACTCTCTAGTAGTAAATCTGCAGCATTTCAAGCAGAAGCTCTGCTTAACAGGATGCCTTTGTAGAACGTATTCTTGCTTAGACTCAGCCTACCTTTGGTGGTCCTTTTGTGGTGGTAGCTGCTGCTTTTTAAAATCTCTCCGGCCAATCAGAAACCCAGCTGGACAAAAGCCCTACCTGGCCCCACCTACTTGGTAAAAACACTTGGAGGGCAACCGAAAAGGTGTCGGTGGGGCACCCTGGTCACCAGCAGGCACCCAGGTGAGGACCCCCTGTACTAATCTGTGCTTTGGGGAAAATGTTTTCGAGCCCTAATGGTAGTGCTCGTATCTGGTGCAAAGTTGCTACCTGTGTCTGTTGCTGTGTGTTAGAAATCAGCAGTGCATCTGCATTTCCCACTTTGCTGACCATGCCTCAGGCAAGTTCGTGGAGTCTACTTCTCCATGACAGTGTTCTGGAAAAGGATGGTCCAAAGCGAGGATGGTACCAATCTTGAGCTCCTCGGAATGGGACTCTGCAAGCCAGCAGTGGCGGATAGAAGGATGCTGGGTTCTGGTCCCTACTTGCCTTACTGCCTTCATGGCTCAGTGTCTGAAACAATCCCTTTGTTCCATCAGGTCTGACTGCGTGGTATATCTGCTTGAAATCCCAGATGTCGGCAGGCAGGCCAGCCAGGTTGAAGTTACTCAGTGGGCAAGGAAATACGCTCTGCCCATGATCACAATCCATATTCTTATTACTTCATCTGTTCTGGGATAAGCTGCTGGGAATGGCTGTGGCTTTCTGGTAAAGTGTCTGCTTTACATGCTGAAGAATTCAGTCCCCACCATTTCCCATTAGATCCAGGGAAGCAGGTATTGGGGAGGAGCCTGGGGTCTTGTAGAGCCCCTGTTTACCAGAGAGGATAATGAGCTCCGTGGACCAACTTTGTATAAGACAACTTCTTATATTAAAGATTTATTAGACTGCAGGAACATTCCATCTGTTACTCTTCTGGGAACTAGCCTTAGTCTCACTGCCTGAGACAGGAAGGAATTCCTGCTAACTTGAAGGAATAGTTGCCTGAAGAAGAGCCAAGAACCCCAAAACTCACTGGGATTTTCAAGATCTTGTAGTCCAACAAATCTTCTGTGCACCTCTGGATAGTCTGCCCTGCTTCTGTGTTTGGTGCCATCTCCCTTTGCTGTGGGTCAGGGCTGAGCCTGTAAGACTAAAAACGTGTTCAGGAAATGAATCCCAACTCCCATTATACCCAGGCTGCCTTGGAGGGCAGATTTGAGCTTGGGAGAGGTAAAGGATCCTATGATATGTTTCTGAAGCAGATGTGTGTCCAATAATGATGTATGTTAATTTAATATTGAACACTTACTTTTCAGTAACTTTTTCCATTAGTGCCCGTGGGCAGTTACCCACCTGTCTTGCAGGTGAAGCAGCCTCTGGCTCTCCTGTTGCATTTCTCTTCATTGGTCTGTAACTCTCCTTTTTGAATCAGGTAGGTTCGGTGTATGCTGTTTGTGTGCGATCCCTTTTTCCGCTGGATGGAGCCCCGGCTAGCTTTTCAGCACAAGAGCCTCTAGCTCCTCCTCTAGTTTGTGTCCCCTTCTGTCTTGGCTCTTCTGCTCCAGAGCCCTTTGGCACTAGAGCAAAGCTTTTGGAGGCAGGGAGGCAGGAGAGAATGAAAGTGCTGCAGCTACATGAGGCTTTGCTTTCCTCTGAGGGATTGTTGTGCCACTGTGTACCACAAAGAATCCTTCTCCCTAAAGACAGTGGACTATCAGCAGGGGAGCTAGTTAGAAAATGGCAACAGAGGAAAGCACTTGTCTATTATTAGTAGTCCTCTTTGGAGACTTAATTATTTTGGAATGCATCAGTTGCTGAATCCTTCAAATTTCCCCACATGTCCGGGGTGTTTTTCCCCTCTGAGTTTTGCATAAGGTTTTAAACACACAGTGTGCATCTCTATGTGGCAAGGAAAAATTATCGATAGTGCTGACATTTCTGTACACAGCTGTACCTTGTAGGGGACGTGGCTCCTGATGAAAAGGAAAGCAGCATTGCTGTGGCTTTCAGTCCTGCAAGGACATTGCAAAGGTTCTCTTATTTTTCTTTTGCTCTGAAATAAAATGCTATTTTATTTAACTGTGGGAGTATACAGTCTGTTGAACTGTAAAATGGAACCGGGATGGGAAGAGGCTGTGTTGGAAAATGGCGAGGAGTCCGTATGAGCTGAAGCCGCATATTGGTGCACATGTCAATTTGGATGCAGATAAGAGATGCAGGTACATTTGGGGACTTTTGATTCTTCTGCACAGAACAGGCTTGGTTCATTCACAAGTTTTTATGTCACTTGCATTGTTCAGCACATTACTAGTTTTTTTCTGCAAAGTCTGTGGCACATGAAATACAAAGTGCAGGAGGCAATGCTTGTTGCTTCCAGTTTGTTGAAGATCATTCACACCAGCTTTTCTTCATGCGTGCATGCTTGAAGCAGGAGGACATAAAATAATAATTTTTTAAAAAGTGTTTTGAGTCATTGCTGGTGAATTTTCAATGTTACCAGGTTAGCTTCAGGCATGTTGTATTATCTTCCAGATTAGATTTTTTTTTTGTTAAGAGAGTTAACTGAGAAGATTAAAATTCAGTCTTGAACAATATTACAGCCAGCACATGCAGAGCCCTCTTTCAGCACCCTGAGATCTGGGTCATGTGTACACAATACTTGATTCATGATGACATGGGTGCAAAATGCTGTGACCTGCACTGCAAAGAATGGATGGCTTCCATTGAAAAGGTATTGTGCTTCAAATGATGTGAAGGCTTTTCCAGACATGTGAGCCATACTTGTATGTTCATCCCACACAGTTACAGCAACATCCAGTCTCACTGACCTCGAGCCAGACATCCTGGAATACGAAGTCAAATGGGCCTTAGAAAGCATTATAAACAACAAAGCTGGTGGAGGTGATGTTATCCCAGCTGAGCTATTCAAAGTCTTAAAAGATGATGCTGTTAAAGTGCTGCACTCAGTTTGCCAGCAAATTTGGAAAACACAACAGTGGCCACAGGATTGGAAAAGGTCAGTTTACATTCCAGTCCCAAAGAAGGGCAATGCCAAGGAGTGTTCAAACTATCGTACAATTGCACTCATTTCATATCCTGCAAGGTATCAAGATCCTACAAGCTAGGCTTCAGCAGTACATGGATAGAGAACTGCCAGAAGTACAAGCTGGGTTTCGAAGAGTTAGAAGAACTAGAGATCAAATTGCTAACATTCGCTGGATTATGGAGAAAGCAAGAGAATACCAGAAAAACATCAACTTCTGCTTCATTGACTATGCTAAAGCCTTTGATTGTGTGGATCATAACAAACTATGGCAAGTCCTTAAAGAGATGGGAGTACCAGACCACCTCACCTGTCTCTTGAGAAACCTGTAGAAGGGTCAAGAAGCGACAGTTAGAACCGGATATGGAACAACTGTTTGGTTTAGCATAGGAAAAGGAGCATGACAAGGATGTATATTGTCACTTTGCTTATTTAATTTATATGCAGAGTACATCATGCGAAATGCCAGCCTGGATGAATCATAAGCCAGAATTAAGATTGCTGGGAAAAACAACAATAACCTCAGTTATGCAGACGATAGCACTCTAATGGCAGAAAGTGAAGAGGACCTCAAGAGCCTCTTGCTGAACTTGAAAGAGGTGAGCGCAAAAGTTGGCTTGAAACTCAACATCAGAAAAACTAAGATCATGGCATCCGGCCCCATCACTCCTTGGCAAATAGAAGGGGAAGTTGGGGAAGCAGTGACAGACTTCACCTTCCTGGGATCCAAGATCACTGCAGATGGTGACTGCAGCCATGAAATTAAAAGACGCCTGCTCCTTGGAAGAAAAGTGATGACAAACCTAGACAGTATAACAAAGAGTAGAGACATCACCCTGCCAACAAAAGTCTGTATGGTCAAAGCCATAGTATTCCCAGTAGTGATGTATGGCTGCGAGAGTTGGACTATAAGGAAGGCCGAGCGCCAAATAATAGATTCTTTTGGATTATGGTGCAGGAGAAGACTCTTGAGAGGTCCTTGGACTGCAAGGAGATCAAATCAGTCAATCCTAAGAGAAATCAACCCTGACTGCTCCCTAGAAGACCAGATACTGAAACTGAAGCTCAAATACTTTGGCCACCAAATGAGAAGAGAGCACTCCCTGGAGAAAACCCTAATGCTGGAAAAGATTGAAAGTCACAGAAGAAGGCAAAGGATGAGATGGTTAGACAGTGTCATTGATGCAACGAACATGTAATTAAGCAAACTCCGGAATGTGACAGAAGACAGGAGGGCCTGGCATGATGTGGTCCTTGGGGTCATGAAGAGTTGGACTCGACTGTGCAACTGAACAACAACAACAACAACAGCTGTCTCAGTCTAATTGGAGTAGGGCCAGTTTGATTCCCCATGCCTCCATTTGCCACTGCTGGATGACCATGGGCAAGCCTTAGTTCTGTCAGAGCTGTCCTTGAAAGAGCTCTCTCAGCCCCCCCTACCTTACAGGATGTCTGTTGTGGGGAGGGGAAGGGAAAGGAGTTTGTAAGCCGCTCTGAGACTCCAAGTGAAGGGCAGGGTAGAAATCCAATCTCTTCTCCTCTTCTTCTCGAGTCCAAGTGAGAAAGGTGGGCTATAAATAACATAAAATAAATTTAATGTTCTGAGTGGAAGAATTAACTTCTCAGGGAAATGGTGCTTGTTTGCAATATAGTTGAACAAGACAAGATGGGAAGGTGGGCATTGTCAAACCGGGTTAATTGTGAGCTTTGTTCTCATTGGAAGAGAGGCATGATAGAAATGCTTCCTTTTGTGAAGTTTGGTTGTAGTAGCTGCAGATTCAGGGCAAAGGCATCTTTTGGCGCTGCAAAGGTCATACTTTTACTTCGTACTGTTTTTACAACCTAAGTCATAAGCAGCAGCGAACCTTCATTCCATGGGAGGAGAACCTAAAAGTTAGTTTATCATATAACGGTTGCAAACGTCATGATGCACCGGCAAGACAATGAATGGTCTGGAGGCATGCGATACGGCTCCATTGGTAAGTACATCTGGTCAGTACCAGGGTGGGACCCCCCCCCCCCTTCCTGAGGAAGCTGGTGTACATTGCAATGAGGAGAGAACAGCAGTATAGAAGTGTAGCAAGTCAGCGCTGAGCAGGGAGCAGGCAAATAATTCAACATTGTCATTTGGGCAGATTGTGGGTGGGGAAAGTCTCACACAAATCCATCCATTCAGGGTGTCTCGCAAGTGTCTTGGGTCAGAGAACCAGAGGGGCACAGGAGAGCCAGTTTGGTGTAGTGGTTAAGAGCTGCCGACTCCAATCTGGAGAACCGGGTTTGATTCTCCACTCCTCCCCATGCAGCCAGCTGGTGTGACCTTGAGTCAGTCACAGTTCTCTCAGAGCTGTTCTTTCAAGAGCAGTTCTCTCAGAGCTCTCTTAGCCTCACCTACCTCATAGGGTGTCTGTTGTGGGAAGAGGAAGGGAAGGAGATTGTAAGCTGCTCTGAGACTCCGAGTGAAGGGCGGGGTAGAAATCCAACTCTTCATCTTCTACTCTGAGTGTCCGTGGGCTGTGTTTGGTGCAGCTAAAACGCCTGATCTGTCTGGTACATCTTTGTCTCCATGAGGCTCAGGACAGCAGTCATTGTTCTCTCTTCCTTGTTATTATCCTCACAACAACCCTGTGCAGTAGGTTGGGCTAAGAGTGTAGCTTGACTGGTCCAAGGTCCCCCAAGAACTTCAAAGCAGTGGGGGTTTAAACCTGGGTCCTAATGCTCTGACAGATACACCATTCTGGTGGAGTTATGATCCCTGGAGGGCTTTTCACCAACTGTGGTTCTTTTAATGGGAATAATTAGTCACTGGGAGGTTTGCCAGTCCCCCACCCCACCAAGGCTCCTATCAGTTTAAAAGGTAGAAAATGAGCAGGGGGAATGTTTGCTCTTGCTGCTACATTCAGGGGAAAACTGCTGCAGTTAAATTTTTGCCATTTCCGTTGCTATTAAAGATACCGGTGACACTTTGTGAAAGAGAATAAGAAACTGGTAGTTCATGTGACAGGAAAGCCAGGTGTCTTTCTTGGAGCTAATGCTTCTGTTACCGACCAAAATATAATCCTCTTTTCTTCCTCTCCCCCCCCCCCCCCCCCCGCTAGTACTTTCTTGACAGTTTTTCATTCACATTGTGTAGATTTGGAGAGCTTCTAAGCACATGTTGGATAGCAGCTTGTGAGATCAGCAGCGGCGAATGACAACACTGCTCCCCTCTTAGACCATCTTTCATGGACTTGCTGAAATTAATTCTTTTTTTGTTGTTTTAATCCTGAGAAGTTGTGCAGTCCTCTCATGGGGGTGTGTGTGCTGTCTTGGAGGCTCTCGATCTAGTTGCCCTAGAGATTCCTTCCCTCCCTCCCAGCCTGAAGGGGCAATGCTTCTGCCCTCTCTCCTGTAGGGTTGAATGGTATGCAGCAAGGCTGGTTTCAGGTTTCTCATCCCTTCTGTTGCAAGCAAAGAAAATCCCCCTGTGATGCTGACTTGAGTCCTTTTGGAGTTTGTTCCCCAGGGCTGCTGTTCCTCTTTTGAGATCAATATTGGTCATCAGTTGCTGCTGCTGCTGTTGTTGTTGTTCAGTTGCACAGTCAAGTCCGACTCTTTGCGACCCCATGGACCACATCACGCCAGGCCCTCATGTCGTGCTCCGGAGCATCAGTAAGCCGGCATAAATAGCACATTTCCTGTCAATAAATCAATACGGTACAGATACATTGAATGTGTTATTATCCTGCCATTCTTCCAGGGATGTCAGAGCAGTGTATGTGGTTCTCCTTTCCCCATTTTATCATGACAACAGCCCTATGAGGGAGGTTGTATTGAGAAAGTGACTCATGCAAGGTCACCCCAGCGAGTTTCATGGCAGAGAGGGGATCTGAATTCTGATCTCCCAGGTCCTGGTCCAACACTCTAACCACAATCCCTGGTAAAGACCCAGATTTTTGACAGTCTGGAAAGAGCTGCTGCCTTAGTTTGCACTCTGTAAAATGGGGAGAATTTATGTATGGAGGAATTCCTTTTGTGTTTGACCACTTGTTACCCTGAGAATTGTGCTGGCACCCAGAACCAAAGAATCATTTTCCTGGGCTTGGTAAAACTGCATAACCCTTCCCCCCCCCCCCCCTTGCCTGATCTGATCCCATCCCATTTTGTGGGCAGTAAAAGAAAGGGCATTTCTTTTTATTTCTGAAATGTCGTTGACCCTGTGAGCTTGCAGCTGTGATAATTTCCCTGTCTTTCAAGCTCTAGGTAAAGTGTGTCTGTCATGCCCCCACCCCACCCCACCCCGACCATGCCTGGGGCCTACTGGTACTGGCAAGTCTGAGGCTTTCGCCAAGAAATTTGAAGCTTGTGGCTGCCGGCATTATTGTTACCCCCCCCCCCCCCCCCCCCCCAGTCAGAGATGTTGGGAATATGACTGCTGGTGAGGAGATGTAATCAGTCCTCAGTCTTTGGTGGATCATAAATCCAGTGAGAGAAACCTGAGAGACAAGTGACACAGGACCACATCCATTTGAGCTGCATTGAAGAGTGTTCTTAAATTATGCATACATTAGCTCTGTGCCTGAAAGAGATTTGTTTGTTGTGTTAATAGGAGCCTGGTTATGCAAGGTTGTTCATTCCCTTTGCCCTAAAAAATCCCTCTCTTCCCACCTCATTCCACCCACCCCCCTTTCTTGCTGTGAAATGATTAGTGGCTTCTGCTGACCTTTGGAAGGGAGATTAAAGCAGCTCCCTAATTCCCTCAGGCCAGTGCTGACTGACCAGGAGCAGTGGGCTGTTGCGTTCAGTGGGGGGGGGGGGGGGTGCTGATGCTTGCTGACTCCCACTTCAGCTCCCCACATCATGCCCAGGGCTGCTCCTGGGGTCCCCTGAGCCCCAGTGGTGGCTTTTCAGGGAGCACTGTTGCCCGCATGGAGAAGGGGGAGGCTGAATCGGGAACTGGGGTAAGCAGACTTTTCCCCAGGTTAAGCAGTCAGCAAAGACCCTTCCCTGTGAATTCAGAAGAACATCTACCAAGCAGCTACTAACAAGCTGCATTTAAAGACACTGTTCAGATTTGTGCTTTCTAAAAAAAATACTCTAGCTATTGATTTTTCAGTGTAACATAGAATAACAAACTGTTTACAGATTCCAATTAGCTATACAGTGGAAAGCACTGAAGTGAACACTCCTCAAGGAATCTAGCCCAGAATAGTATATGAATGGACTCCATGAAGTAAATGTAGTCCCTCTTCCTGGGGAGGTGCTTGCCCCAGTGGTTCTTGCTTCAATCTGGCTTGTACCTTGGAATGTATCTGCGGCATGGGGAGCTGGCACAGCTGCTGAAAAACAGGACTTCAGTCTCTGGATTGCTGTGAGATAGTGGGGGGCATGTTCATAGGTCTCATGCTGCTTGAGGAGGGGTCCTGGCTCTGTGTTGAAGCATCTGCTTTGAATGCAGAAAGTCTCAGATTCAAAGCTCAGGTGCTGGAAAAAGGACTTTCTCTGTTCAGGGAGAGCTTCTGCCAGTCAGAGGAGATGGTGCAGAGCAAAATGGTTTTATTCAGTTTGACACAGCTGCGTATGTTGCACACTGTGGTTCAGTGGCCAGGCAGGCAGAAGATTCCAGGTTCAGAGCTCAGCTGGTGGGAAAGATCTTTCTCTGCCTGAGGCCTTGAAGGTCACCTGTCAGAGTTGACAGTACTAAGCTGGATGGATCAGTGGTCTGACCTGGGATAAGATGGTATCTTATGTTCATTTTTCAGCTTTGAAGTATGGTGTGACTTGTGAGGGGGGCACACTTTCTAAAGGGTTGTTTAGCGTGTAGTAAAGCATTGTAGTGTTCTGATGCTCTCTGTTTTCATATGTGGACATCTGGAGACTTTTTGTTCTGTCTGTTTTCTTTGCTGATGTTCTGTGTTTTACTGTTGTTATTATTTTATTTTTTTTAAAAGCCATTAATATGGGGGGAAATAGTGCTTAAAATTTGGCAGTCAGATTCAGTGCAAGGAAACCTAGGTTTGGTTCGCACAAAGCAGAAGCACAGTTTGAATGGGAATTTCCAAGTTGAATGAAAAGGGATGAGGGACACTGGAAAATCCATTTAACTGAAAGTTACTTGAGCTGGTCTGAAGTTTCAAAACAGTGAGCCTTTAGTTGTAGCTGTTATTTTCTACCAAGAACTGGCCTAAACTATGATGCATTCTCAGAAACTTCTAAATCTGTTAACGACAGCACAGAGCTTCCACAACTGATTCTAGCTAGATGCTTGGAAAAGCCCTGCATAGCTACAGCTGGCCACTCAAAGTCAATGCCACAGACAGAATTCATGTTCCTTTCAGGGGGTCCATAATGTGCTTTAATTAAATGCAGAGCAATGGCGGCGGCAAGCCATGGACTTCACCTCAGCAGTTTCTCCTCCTGGTCATTCCCCGTCTCCCCCGGTTCCTTCCAGCTGCCTTGACGGTCTGAGTCCAGTTTTAACCAGGTTAAAATTATAATATTTTCATCCCAATGCCATATTATTCCATTTACAATTATTTTTCTAATGCAGAGTTATTTCATTTATCAGGTACAGGGACTTTTTATAAGCATAGTTAAAAAAATTCATTTGCCCCTACAAGATCTTTGAAAGCAAACTGCGTGATTGTGGACCTGTTGAAGCTTCCCCTTCGAACTCACAAAGAAGCAGGGAGGATTTTGTGCTCGGGGTAATTGGCAGGCAATCCCTGTTGCATTTTTAACCATGGTTTCGGGTTCGCGCTTTTACAGTTCTGGTTTTGGAGACTTGTTTCCATTCTGTATGCCTGTTGCGAGATTTTTGATCAAGACTGATAAATACAATATATTGAGGGCTGGTAGATAAGGAGATCTGAGGCTGAGCACATGAGTAATTGTGGCTGTCAAAAACAACATTTGTCTGCTGACGGTGTTCACCACAAAATTCTCACCATCCTTCCTATTTGCCTTAGCATGATATGCTTTTGTAATCCTATACTGTTCTCAGGGATGATCAAAAAGCATTGCAGCCAGGGCAGCTGTGCTTAGATTCATGCATTTTAAAAGAATGTGTGTTTGTGTGTGTGTGTGTAGGATCTGGGTAGAATTTGTGAGAAGGCCTTCAAAGAATCTAACTTTTGAAAAAATTGAGTTTCAGGTACTGCCTGTGCTTGAAGTAAGTGAGCATTTATTTTCAAAATCTACTTCGCTGAGATGAGTACAGCCATTGAACAACCTTTGGCTTGGTCTTCAGCCAGGCTCACTCCTCTGAGTCCTTGAGGTGACTTCGTAGCAATAGCAGGGTCTGTGTTACTCAGTTGCAGCTATGTCAAAGGGATGTCAAGTAGCCATAAAACATGGCTGCTGAAAAATGCAGCAAGAAGAGCAAAAAATTAGTAAAAAAAAAAAAAAAAGGTCACAGAACAAGTGGCACATTTCCTGGGGCTCCTTGGTTCTTCGAAGGGGTGGGCGTGCCCATGTCTGTGTGGTTTATCCCGCGGTGACTTTTGTTTTCATGAGTAGTAGAAAAGACTCAATGATTCTGCAACTTGGTGGCAAATACAAAAATCTGGTTTATGTAAGATATGCAACACCAGACGAATGTTACAAGGTAGCTCTGTATTTAGCTGCTGCCAGCCTCCTGTTAGGCAGATGCTGGAAATCACACAACAGAACCTTCAAAAGAGGAATGACTTTCGAAGGTTCAGGGAACTAACCACATTAGGGAAGTTAACAGGTTTCCAGAGATCTGTTTTTAAATTGCAAACTGTGAATCCAACTAGGAGGAAAATAATTCGGTGCACAATATGAGCTGGCTTTTGTTATTTATCGTGGACCTGCCTGCTGTAATCATTGGACTCCTGAATGTGCTCGACATTCACCATAGAGTATACATGTTGTCGTAGATTTTTAAAACCTTAAAACCTGCTTAGAGTGTGGAGGAGTAGTGGCTTGTGACTTGACTTGTGCCACACTGTCACATGAACACTTTGCACAATTGTAGCACAGGGATTTACTGTTGAAGTAAGTATACTTTGAATGATATGGAAAAGTCAAATATGAATGTCTAAAATGTATGGAATATTGTTTTCCTGGTGGGTTATATTTTAGTGATTCCAGGTGGGCAGGGGGAGGATAATGTGTTACTCCCAAGGAAAAGTAATTTAAACAAGGATTTACCCTGATCAGGCAATTTCTAGTAGGTTTGGCAACTTTGAAATGTGTATGGAGCTTCCTCCACCTGTAAGAACCTCCCCACCCAGTATGACAAAAGGGGCAGTTCCAGGAAAGCAGAAAGATGAATCCCTGGAACTTTGGCTCTTCTGAAACAAATGGGACAGGGGTGTTGGGAAGCACATGGCTGCCCGCTTTTTCTCTGGAGTGTTAAGTCAAGGCTTCCACAGGCCAGCTTCCTTTGTGTGTGTGTGTGTGTGTGTGTGTGTGTGCGCGCGCATACAGAAGCTTTTTTCCTTTGTACCCTTAGAAGCTCATTGATTCACAAATCGTGAGCAGCAGAAAACACTTATTTCTTATTTTTTAGATGCAAGGGTTAAAAGGACTGCGACAAATTTGCACACAGATGCATGTTTCCCCCTTGCTTAGTATAAGAGATCACTCTGCAGATGTTCCCATTTGAAATTAAAGCTTATTTATTCTTCTGTTGGCACATGAGAATCCCAGCTGTTGTACAGAAGATAAGCCTCTTAACATCTACCTATCCCAACTAGTATTGCAAATAGTGTCAAACTGTCATTATTATTACCTGCCTTCGGTGTTGTCCCCGCCCCACTATCCCCATCTTCCCTAGGCTGCCTTGAAAGTGCGGCGTTTCTAGTAGAGTCTTTGGATCCCTCAGTTTGGTGCAAGGTGACAAAGCCACTGAGGGAAGAGAGAGAAGGCAAATCTGGGTGTAATTTGCAGGTGCTGTCACCTGCTGTGATCTTGTGGATGAGCTAATGATTCTCCCTGATGTTCTTAGTAAAACTATAGCTGGAGGTGGCTGATGCCCAGTCTCACGAGGTAGAGTTAGTTTATTTTTGGCCACTGTTTTAATTATATCATAATGACAAAGGTTTTCCTTGTTATTTCCTTTTAATCTTCTGCCATTCCTTAAGGCTGGTCAGGTTTTTTAAATCCAAGTTCAACCAAATAGGTTGGATGTGGAAGCTGGTTTTGCTTTTCAAAACAGAGAATTTGGGCTACATCTCCGCTTGTGTGTGGGGGGGAAGAGTCCTGAGATGGTAGAATGGGCGGGGCCTGTTGAAAGGTTCTAGCTGACCCTCTTTCTTTGTGTTCTTATAAGGAGGTTTTAAATGTAAGAGAGCACCTAAAAAGAGCATCCACTTCCGATCTGCAGTGGTACAGTCCACCTGTGTGTCTGTGTCTCTCTGAGTCTTCTCAAGCTGTCTATTCTACATAGGTGTTCTTAACCATTTAGCCAATAGACAGCTGTTACCAGGATAGATCTCTAAATTGCAAGCTGTCAAACACTTTAGATGACAGTTCTCAGCTGCTGCAAGTTAATTACTTCTGCCAGCAATTCTGATAACAAGCTGGCAAGTGGGAGTGATGACTTCTATAGTCAAAAATGCTAACACTTAGGCAGAAAAACACTCTTAAGAGAAGAAGAAGAGAAGAGATTGGGTTTATACCCTGCCACCCTTCACTACCCAAGGGAGCCTCAGAGTGGCTTACAAACTCCTTTTCCTTCCCCTCCCCACAACAGACACACTGTGAGGTAGGTGGTGCTAAGAGAGCTCTGACAGAAACTGCTCTTTTGCAAGAACAGTTGTGCCAGAACTATGGCTTGCCCAAGGTTATCCAGCAGGTGCAAGTGGAGGAGTGGGGCATCAAACCCAGTTCTCCTAGATTGTGTTTATATAAAAGTGATTAATAAATTCTTTTAAAAGGTGTGGAGGTAGATTTCACGGGAGAAGAAGGGACAGGTAACTCTTGCTGCTTCCCTGGATGTAGTTACTGTGAATAGGCAAGTGCAGTGTTACATAGGTTATGTATGGCTTGCAACAGCCAAGCTTGCCTACGTGAGGGGTGTATGGGGGCTCCCTGTATTTAGACCCGGCAGAATGCTGTGTGATCCCTTGCATTACAAAGTCTGCAAGCCAGGCTTTTAGTAGCTGTAAACAGGCACGTCTCCATTATGGGCTGTTCTTTTTTTCTCTCTTTCTTTCTTTCTTTCTTTTTTATAACACCAGCTGAGTATTCTGGCTTTACAAAGAACAATTACTGTTGTTGCAATGGTAGCATCAAACAAGTAATGATTATTTTTTCTGCTCTTTTTATTTTCAAATGGAGATGCAATTACCTCTTTTGCATCACTGCAAACATATAATGCATTCTGCACCATAATAGACCAATAGCAGCTAGGAAAATTGTTATTATTATTTATCTGGTTGTGCCGTCTGTGTGTTGGTTGTGTTGGGAGCAAGTAGGGGAATGGGCCTTGCCTTGAGATGGTTCTGATCAACACATTCTGAGTTTATGGAAATGTGGCAAAGAAAAAGCCAACTGATGGGCATGCGACAACACAAAAGCATGCTGCTTATAGGGGATGCTGAAGACCAACTTGACGATAAACACACAAAGCTGTCTTGTATTGAATCAGACCCTTGGTCTTTCAAGGTCCCTGCTGTCTACTCTGAGTGGGAGTGCCTCTCCAGGGCATCAGGTCTTTCACATCTCTTGAGAGGGAGAGGAATTAAATCAGGGACCTTCTGCATGCAAAGCAAATGTGCTACCACTGAGCCTTGAGCCCCTTTGCCCATTGGATCCTGTGGAAGTGACTGCTTTCAGTTTGTGAAGTAGGAACAGTTTCAAAATGGTTGAAACCCATGATACTGTATTTTTCTTTTGCCCATGTTCCTTTCCTCCATGAAATACATGCTCTTTTAGACATTATTAGCTCATTAGTAAATCAGCATGATACCACTTCTAAAGCACAGTGGATGGCTATTGAAGAGGGTCTTCAATAGAGGTCTGAGGTTCTAGAATGGCCACTTCCTAGGGATGATGGCTTGATTTCACGTCAACTAGTATTTTATAGTAGGTTGACTTATTAATCTCCCTGTTCCCATTTTTGTTTCTGTGCTCGTATATGTGGTGTACCTTCCAGTGGAGGACACATATAACACACACATATCCAGTGGCTTGTAGCCCCTTAAAGCTTATGCAGCCATAAATCTCTTACCCCTGCATGCATCCACAGCTACCCACCTGAACCACTGTGTATGCATATAATGAGTTGTCAGATATCAAGATCTCATGTTTGAAGCCTATTAGAATTAAAAGAAACAACACATCTGATTTGAAGATATAAACTGGGCAGTAAAATGTGAAAGCTTCATTTTCAAAACTTGAATGATAAAACTTGGAAACTGGGTGGATTTGAATGCTAGTGCCAGGCAGTTCAGGAGATCCTGTCTGGGAATACCCAAGTTCCATATTTTGGCTGCTAGAAGCAGCTGGAGACTCCTGGTTCACGCCTGGATTCAGCTGAGAGGCCTGTAACTTCCAGCGGCCATTGATAAGGCTGTCAGAGGAGAGAACACCCCTCTCCATTCTACTTGAATGCAGCACAACCAGCAGTTCCTTCCCCAGGGAACATTTTTATTAAATGTCAGTTGTCATTTTCTATGGGCCTTTGATTCCTGTGAGTTCCTTTAGAAGCTGCATTAGGATGAAAAGCAGGATGAAAATATAACGTTGGGGATGGCTGTTGCCAGTCTGTGGAATATTTTGAACACGTGAACGGCCTTCTGCAGAGCCAGACCACTGGTCCATCTTGCTCAGTATGGTCTGCTCTGACTTGCAGCAGCTTTCTGGGGTCTTAGGCAGAGAAAGGCCTTTTTAGGGGGAAGATGCCAGGGATCTCCTTTGTGCCGAGCAGATGCTATGACCCTGAGCCGCCTTAAAAACAAATAAATGCATAAAAGCCATCATGCCTGTCAACACATCAGTGTTACATAATGGAAAGACCTTGGTTCTGCATTTCGTGTGTGGAGATTAGGAAGAAGAACGATGCTCCTGGCTCTCTGCCTTTTAGGTGCCAATTACTTTTTAGCCTTTGAAGTGCCCTAATCTTATTCCTTTAACTGTAAACAATGGAAGGCTTTTGTCACTGAATTGCTCTGTGTTTTTGAAACGTTGTACACTAATGGCCCAAGTGCATGCACTAGTCAAATATTTTCCCGCTGAAATGTCTGGATGATGCTTGCTGCACAGTGTCAATTAACGTACTTTAAAATGGGAAAAATGTTGTTTTTGCTCCTGTGCAACACCCTCCATGTGGGCCAGTTTCTTTTTCTCCTTCTCCTACATTTATCCCCGTCATTAATGCTCCCTCTTCTTGTTACTGGTAGAAAGTCTGAGGATGAAGAAAAACTGCGCTACTCCCAGCAGTAGGCCAGCAGAACAGAAGGGGGGAAATGGCAGGTGAGAAGTGACTGGTTTATTATCATACAAAGCCCCTGCATGTTTCGTTGTTCAGGCTTGGGGGGGGGGGGGAGTTCAGGGAATTCACCTAATTGCTGTGGACCGGTCCTGCACTTGGCGAATTCTGTGATCCCCCTGATGAAGCCTGCATGACAAAACACACAGGGGCTCTGTATGATAATAAACCAGTCACCTCTCACCTGCCATTTCCCCCCTTTTGTTCTGCTGTTAGGAAATCTGTTCATATACCACTCAGGATGTATCTTCCCTGTATGTTATCAAAACTGGAATCTCTAGGAACCAGCTTTCACATTTGAAGTCACCAGTAAATAGCCACCTCCTTAGACACCATTGCCGTCTTTTAAGGTGTTGAATGTTTGGGTTCGCTCAGTATTACTTCTGTCCATACACAGCAAAATGAAACAGGAGTCCAGTGATACCTTAGAAGCTAATTGAATTAGGTTTGTAGTAGAGTCTCTTGCAGTCAGCCCCCTCCCTCTCTAAATAGTCCTCCCCCTAAAGACTCTGCAACTCCACCTGACACAAAATGGGAGCTTGTCCTGAGAAGACTCCTGTGATGTTGCCGGAGCCTTTGGCTCAGTCTCCCATGGCTGGTAGGAGCTGAGGAGGGGCTGAGATCAACAAAGGGCTCTCTGCCGGCCAGCAGACTGACGACCCAGGGGCAAGAGCTGTGGGATGGCTAGAAGAACAGTCTCCTCTCTGCAGCCACGTTTCATTTTACAGTCCAGTAAACCCCTTAGGAATTGCAGGCATCCGGCAGGGAAGTCAGCCTGGAGCTCAGTGAAAACTTGCTGAAGAGGAGAGGCTGCAAGTTCCATAAACCTTTGCAGTATTCCTTTCAGTGTGAACTGCCTGTTAAAGGGTTCAAGAGCCTTTATGTAGTGGTTAGAGTGGTTAGAGGATTAGATTAGGATCCGGAAGACTCAGGTTTGAATCCCTAGTCTGCCGTGGAAACTTGTTGGGCCAGCCACACGCTCAGGCTGGCCTGCCTCACAGGGCTGTTGTTGTGAGGATAAAAAGGAGGAGAGGAGTACAGCATGAGCTGCTTTGGATCCACGTTGTGGAGAAAGGTGGAGTAGAAATAAAGCAAATAAATATTGCTTGCTTGCTTGGGGGTAGGGTGGGTGTCAATCTGTAGACTTCATTTGTTTGGGTTGCATGTTCTCATTGTCTTTTTTAAAATTTATTTTAATGGGCTTGAAAATAGCACACGGCCTGATTCCTGCCCGAAGATACGGATTTTAGTCTATGTGGGAAAGACGAGACACTGTGCCTGGTTTCGCTGGGAGCTGCTGGGCACAGGTGTTGATCCTTGCTGCTGCCTGCAGTATCCGGGATCACACTGAGGCCGCTTGTGAGCCGGAGCCTCAGGACTGCTCCTTCTGCTGCTGTCACTTGTGCCAGCCTGGAGGGTTGCAGTGCAGGGCAGCTGGCTGGATTCCCGGGAGCTGGCCAAGGACCCCCCCCCCCCACTTGGCTTTTAGCTGGAAGCCTCTGCTCTGGAGGAGAGGGAGTATCCTGTGGCTTTCTCTTCCTCCTGACCCGACCTCTCTGAAGGCCAAACTGGATGTGAAGGCATCCTTGGGGCCACCACTGAGATGCCGCTGCCATTTTAAAGAGATCTAAAAATGCTGTGAGGGCCCAATCCTGCAGCATGGCAGGCTGAAGCGCTCTTGCTCCCCCCCACCCCCAATGCCTTATTAAGTGCTGGAACCAATGTCCCCTCTAAGCTGTGGAGTCTTGTGAGCAAAAATTCTACTTTGTGAGTGACTGGGCATTAAATTTGTGAGCGAGCGATTTGGCTGCTGCGTACATCAGTTTGCTCTGGAGCCCTCCTTCCCGAGTGAAGACAAAAATGGGTGAGCTGGAGGCTAAACACTTGTGAGCTAGCTCACACTGACTCAGCTTAGAGGGAACACTGGCTGGACCGGTTGCACCCTCTTGCGGCTGTTTTGGAACTTTAAAAAAGGCACGTGGGGGCATGAGCACTATGCAGCATCTTTAAAAGCCTTCAAAACGGTGGCAGCATCCTCATGGCCTTCATACACCCATCCTCACTCGCTCTCTTCCTCCGGACTGACTGGGAGAGGCACTGGGGGAGGGGGAGTCTTCAGCCCCACCTTGGTGGGCCTTGCAGTCCTGCCCCCTTCCTTCTGGCTTTTTAGGGGTTGGTCCGTTTCCCCACCCCCTGAACCATTCCTTCTGTTACCCAGCATCCCCCAGCCTCCAGGGTCACAGTTAAAAGGGCCCTCATGACTGTTGAGTTTCTGCATATCTACCATCTACCGTATGGCGGGGAGGGCGGGATACAAATCCCAAGAAATAAATGAATGAATAAATAAATTTCCTGTTTAGGTATTGCACGGTCCAAAGAAAGCGTTGGACTCATCAGAAAGTGATCTTTTCCTGAGAATCACATTTGACCCTCCCTCATTAGTGACATGTGCTTGTTTCTGTTCCTGCTGTGAAGAGGAAAGCTGGTCCGTACCCTGCAAGGCCAGAACAGAGCTTGCTCTGATCTCTCTGCAGTATAGCCAAGCTGGGGTTTGGGTCAAGTCACAAGAGGGCTTGATGGAACATAACGAACCGTGTGTCGTCTTATTTTTAGAGGTGATTAGAGGGTTCTTCTGAGGACTAAAGTGTTTATGTTGCATGTACAACTGGCCTTTTTCTTTTTGAGGTGGGTGTGGTTATAATGGGTTTAACGACTGAAGTAAAGTAATAGGGGTGATTTTAGTAAAAATATTTGTTGAAGAGCTGAGGGTTTCATTTAAGGCAACAGCATGGCTGGCTCAGCACCTTCATTCTTCCATTGGTGTGTTGCTGTTTTCTTATTGCTGCTGTATTGGTGCCAGGGCAGAAACCCGGTGAAAGAAAGGGGCCTTTTCTTCTTTAAGACAGAGGTCGAAAGGAGCCCGCTGTAGAGTGGCCGGCTTGGAAGCAAGACTTGCATCCCTGGGCTGTAGGTGGCTGTTAAACTTCAAATGGAAACGGCTTCCTTGTCATCAGCTGCATCATTTCGGCTGAGTCATACTTCTTTATTAAAGGCCAATTGATGATGTGGTTTAAATAACTCAGGACTCCGAAAGATCCTTTATGCGTCCAGGGGATGAGTGGACTTTCTCACGTTCTGGGTTTTGCAAATTACTTTGGCCTTGAGCGAGTAGCTTGGCTCACGTGGTGGCTGTACATGGGTCCCAATACATGGACTTCTGTGTTTCTGCCGCAGTTCTCTACCTATAAAATGGGAATCATATTGTCACATCTCCTCATGAGCTGTCACAGATGTTTTTTCCTTTCAATCACTCATCTAGGACTTTGCCCTGGTTCTGGGCATGTCAAACCTTGGACGACTGTTAATGTGCTCTCTGTCACTTCTTTCACACCAGGATTTTGCTCTGGATTCATGTCTAAATAGGAAATAATTTTTTTTTTTGGAGCATTCATACAACATTATCCACTAATTACCCACTGCCCTGTTTTTTCCCCCTGCTTTGCTCCCCCCCAGCCTTCACTAAACCTGCTTTGGTATGATCTTTCCAGAATGATTGCGATCAAATTCCTTTGGACCCTGTGTGGACAGAAAGTTAATTTTTGCAGGTCCCACCAATATTAGTGCCTTTTCCTCTTGACTTATTTCCTTCAAAGGCCCACCCCCCTAGCCATTGGAGGGCTTTGGAGAAAAGTCAGTAATAGATATATTGCTATAGCATTAAGCTATAAATTAGGTACTGATTTTAAACTATAGTAATATGTCAGTTACTATCACTAATTGACCTTTTGTTATAATTAAAAATGGCTAATTGACAGATTGCTCTAGCTTAACACCATAGCAGTAAATCATTTACTGCTTTTAAAAAAAAGTGTATGCAATTTTTGCTGTTTTCTCGCCGCCCCCTCCCCCTTTTTTGAGGGCTTGTTTCATCTTTCCTTGGTCAGCCATAGCTGGCCACCCTATCCAACGTATACGCAGACTTGTGCGCTCTGTGTGGTGTAGGAGTGATAGCAGTCTGGGAGACCAGGTTCAAATCCCCACTCTGCCATGGAAGCTTGCTGGCTGACATTGGGCCAGTCACAACTCTCAACCTAACCTTCCTTACAAGGTTGTTGTGAGGATAAAATGGAGCAGAGGAGAGGAGAATGTTGTCGGCTGCTGTGGATCCCCACTGGTGTGAAATGTGGGGTATAAATGAAGTAAGTAAATACAATAATAATTTGATACTAGGATCTCATACTTCTGCTCTTGTAAGGGGCACAAGGCCATTGTTGTTGCTTTTGGTGTAGTGGTGAAGTGCGCAGACTCTAATCTGGGAGAACCGGGTTTGATTCCCCACTCCTCCACTTGCAACTGCTGGATGACCTTGGGCAAGCCATAGCTCTGTCCAGGGCTTTTTTTTGTAGAAAAAGCCCAGCAGGAACTTATTAGCATAATAGGCCACATCCAACAGCAGAAACTCATTAGCATAATAGGTCACACCCCTGACAGTGCAGCTCCCTCCCAGGATCGGCTTCCGCAGGTGCCCCGCAGCTTACAGGGTGCATGGGAAACCCGAGGGAGGGAAGACAGTTTCTGGATGGGCTTCCTCAGGCACCTTGCACCTGCGGGGCACCTGGGGAACTCAAGGAGGGGAGGCAGTTTAAACTGCCTTCCCTCCCTGAATCAGCTTGGCTTCCCCAGGTGCCCCGCGGCTTGCAAGGCGCCTGGGGAACCTGGGGGGGGGGGGAGGCTGTAGGCGTGGCCAACTTGGAAGCCAGCCAGAACGCTGTTTCTGTGTGTTCCTGTCCCCAAATAGCCCTGGTTCTGTCACAGCTGTTCTTGGAAAAGAGCAGTTTCTGTCAGAGCTCTCTCAGCACCACCTACCTCACAGGGTGTCTGTTGTGGGGAGGGGAAGGGAAAGGAGATGGTAAGCTGCTACGAGACTCCTTTGGGTAGTGAAGGGCAGGGTATAAATCCAATCTCTTCTCTTCTTCTTTTATATTGTATTAATAATAATATTAATAATATTAAATAATTGCCTTGGCATTGAAGAAGATGAAAAGTTGGTTTTTATACCCCACTTTTCACTACTCAAAGGAGTCTTGTAGCAGCTTACAATCACCTTCCCTTCCTCTCCCCACAACACACCCCCTTATAAAGTGGGTGGGGCTGAGAGAGTTCTGAGAGAACTGTGAGTGGCCCAAGGTCACCCAGCTGGCTGCATGAGAAGGAGGAGGAGTGGGGAATCAAACCCGGTTCTCCTGATTAGAGTCTGCCTCTCTTAACCACTACACTACAGCTGGGAAAGTATAACTATCTCTTAGGAAAGTGTAACTATCTCAACAATGTAATAAATGTTAAGCAAAAAAATTCAAAAAGTTAGGTTTTGATTCTGAAATGCGTCTACAGTTTGTTTTGGCCTGGAGGAGAATGATACCCACAGCTTTGGGTCACTGGTGGGGACAAATGCAGGGTATAAATGAACTCAGTAAATAAACCTGGTCTGCCATTTTTATTTTATTTTTGTTTTATTTTCAATATTCCAGTAGTGAGCTTGGATTGTTCGGAAATGGTTTTGCATGTCCTCATCATTCATCTTCTCCAGGTTCCTGCTTGGAAAATGAGCATGTTGACTTCCTATCTGGACGCTTTAAATGCTAAACATCTTTCTCAGGATGGCCTTCTGAGCAGGCACGCAGCATTCTGACAGGCCCCTTCTTCCTCCATCCACGCAGCCTGTGTAATGTGTCTGGCGGGGAGCTGCATGGCTTGCTGTGGGGGAGATGAACTAGTTTGTAGATAATCATGAAATTTGCACATCCCTCTGTGCTGATTCCTGGTGTACCTGATGTACCTGAAGGTTCCTGGTGTACCTGAAGAGTGCAGGAAATGGTGAGTTCCTCAGAGTTTCTCAGCTGCTTCTTTTAGAAGGTCTGTATCCATAAAGCGTTTTGTGGAGCGTGCTGACCCTCAGTTTTGTGGTAACAAAATATGTTACCAGAGATGATATCAGATGCGGAGAGGCTTTGGCCTCTCTAGGTGGATCTGTAACTGGTTGACAGACCGCACCCAAGGAGTGTTTGTGACTGGTTCCTCATCTTCTTGGAGAGGAGTGCCTCAGGGATCTGTCCTGGGACCTGTTTTGTTCAACATCTTCATCAATGATTTAGATGAAGGGATAGAGGGAATGCTTATTAAATCTGCAGATGATACTAAATTGGAAGGGGTAGCAATACGGTAGAAGACAGAGTCAGGATACAGGATGATCTTGACAGATTGGAAAACTGGGCTAAAACAAATGTAATGAATTTCAATGGGGATAAATATAAAGTTCTCCATTTGGTAGGAAAACTCAAATGAATAATTATAGGCTGGGGCCTTGGGGGAGACTTGTCTTGGCAGTAGTATGTGTGAAAAGGATCTAGGGGTCTTAGTGGACCGCACACTGAACATGAGTCAGCAGTGTGATGTGGTTGCTAAAAAAGCAAACATGATTTTGGGCTGTATCAACAGAAGTATAGTGTCCAGAACCCGCGAAGTGATGGTACCACTTTACTCTCCTCTGGTTAGATCTCACCTAGAGTATTGTGTTCAGTTTTGGGCACCACAATTGAAGAAGGATATAGACAAGTTGGAATGTGTCCAGAGGAGATCAACGAAGATTGTGAGGGGTCTGGAGACCAGGTCCTATGAGGAAAGGTTGAAGGAGCTGGGTCTGTTTAGCCTGGAGAGGAGATGACTGAGAGGTGATATGATCACCATCTTCAAGTACTTGCAGAGCTGTCATGTGGAGGATGGTATGGAGTTGTTTTCTGTTGCCCCAGAAGGTTGGACCAGAACCAGCGGGTTGAAATTAAATCAGAAGAGTTTTCAGCTAAACATTAGGAAGAACTTCCTGACAATTAAAGCAGTTCCTCAGTGGAACAGGCTTCCTCGGGAGGTGGTGGGCTCTCCTTCTTTGGAGGTTTCTGAACAGAGGCTAGATGGCCATCTGACAGCAATGCTGATTGTTAGATGACCCTGGAGGTCCCTTCCAACTCTATGATTCTGTGGCAGAAGATCTGCTTTGTGTGCAGAAGGGGCCAGTTTCAGTCCAGTGAAATGATCTTGAGGTATTGGGGAGGATCTTTCTCTGCCTGGAGAGCTGCTGCCAGTTAGAAGAGCCAATGCTAAGCTAGGTGGCACCAGTGTTCTGATTGGGCCTAAGGCTGATTCCTGTCTTGATCAGTGTTCTTGAGGCAGAACAAAGACTTGCACCTTGCCAACCTTCTTGAGGTTGCCGCAAAGGTCCCCCTTGCTTGGATTTAGGCTGCCTGCCTTGGCAGAGGATGAGCTGAAGGACCAGAAGCAGCTCGCCTGGTGTGTGCCCTTCTAATTTCACTCTTGCAATTGAAGCACATCTCGTTTACTATTGTAACTATAGACCCTAAATCGTATTGCTTTGTGTTTCGAGGAGCTGCCTTCTGATAGCAGTTGCGTGCTCATTCTTGAAGTTCGTGGGTAAATGAAGTAAATAAAGCTGTTAGCGTGGACACCGGGAGAATAATAATGTTACCTTACCATTCTGCGGTGCCTCAGATTGCTTACATTTCAGCATTTTGCCTCAGTCGAGCTTAGTGGCTTGCATAAATGGAATTTTTTTTGACATCCCAGTGTGCGCAGACTGTGCAAGCTCAGATACCTTCACGCTGCGAAAATCCATTCTTCCTCCTGGCAGATTTGCATGGAGCAGCCAAGCATGATATTTGGGCAAAGTCACTTGATTCTGATTTTTGTTTCTTAAAAAACCTCATAATTGCAACAGCAGTTTGTGTTTAGTCAAAGATGCCACAGTGTAGACTTAAAAGTTCTCTCAGTGCTTAGATGTTTGGTAGTTGTTGCTGCTCATGCTGAGATTTTCAGAATGCCAGAACATGGGGACAAGCAAACAGATCCCCACCCCCTTCATGGATCACGAAGTGTTTTGTTTAGTGTTTTTTGCACCTGGTTCTGGTTACCACTTCACTGTTGGCTTTGAAGCTTCATTTGTGTAATGTACACATGTTGTAGGTGTTTACCATATTACTCTATTCTCAACCGGTGGTAAATGTACCACCACTGGAACACAGGGTTTTCATAACAATGAATTGGAGTTTTATCTCCCATGCCCACCTGCAAGTGTGATGCACCATTTCCTGCTGACATTTCCTGCCATGGACTATCCTATCTGTGACCTTTGGGCATGCTACGAGTATCCTTGCCCCCCCGCCCACATGCGCCTCCTAATCCCATATCTCCCCTGTCTATCAGTATATTTGGTGTGCAGTTTCCTGCTGCTCCTACCTGTCGGGGATTATTATCCATTTTGCTTCTGCCCCTCCCATTTCCCCCACACACACCATTTTAAGTCACAGAATTGCCCTAATCTTCACAGCAACTAAAGAACATTGTGTGTAGAATCCCGAAATATTTTTAGTCAATAAAGCAGCCCTTCATTTTCTAAATTGTAGGTATATGTGACTTCCATCTGTGATAGGTTAGAATCACTGTTATTGGAACGGCATGTCATCTGGACTGTTTACCATCAGCTGCATTGTCTGGGATTGTGAATCTGGATGGAAGAAACCCATTAATTTTAATTGAATGTAATTTAGGAATGAAACTTTTAATTGTGTTTAACTTCTTTGTGCATCTGTTCCATTTGGTTGACAACTGATTCTGAACAGTAACATATGATTGAATAACTTTTACTTATATACCTATAACATCTAAGGAGAAAGTTTACAGAATGCCGATAAACATATAAATGTCCTTGAGAAAAGTCGGGCTTTTGGTTGCTGTCATGGTGGGACCTAGGTTCTTTGACAGAGTGACTGGGAGATGTAAATTTTGAAAGGTAGCTTGTCAGTTAAAGAGTAATGAAAACCACGGAGCACTTAGATGAAGCTGTTCATCTGTCCCCATCATGTCCTCTGGAGTTTGGAGTTTGAGGGGAAGGTGGAATTATAAATGGGGATTCTTGGGTTGGGATGGTAGGGATGGAAAATGTGAAGTCACTCCTGTCCTTTCTGTTTGGAGCAAGAACCAAAACATTTGTCAGTGAAATGACACTTATTGTGTGGGTGACACGTGCTGATCTGGTCTAGCTCTCTCTGCCCAGTCTTGGGAGATGGGTGAGAAAGCTATTCTTGCTTCTGTCTTGCTACAAGTAAAATTGTGGAGGTACTTTTTGGGTGCACTGCAGAAGGGAAGTGCTCTGTGTCTCAGAGAGGTTCAAACCTTTTGGCACCTTATTTGAAATCGTTAAACTTAACAGTGGCAAAAGGGTCAGCACATCTTGATTACAATTATTGTTTCTCTTTCTTCTCCTTCCTGCCCTGTCATATAACAAACTTTATAAAATGCTACTTAAAGCCACCAGTTTAATTAATGCAGTCATTAGAAGCCTGTTGAGACGGTCAAGTCTCTTGGAGAATTGCGGGAAGGCCTATTGGCTTGGTCATTCTCCTCCATCCCAAGTGTTATGGGCAGGCTGGATCCTCCTCCCCTTAGCAGTGAACTTTTTCATGAACCTGTATGTCTGATGGTGGTATTTAAAGCAATTTTTATAAGCCCTCTTTCAGGGATTTTTTGGAAGATTTTTGTGAGTGAAATGCGTTGTGATGTCTGGTGGTTGTTTCCCTTTTGTGTAGTTGATTGCTTTTCTTGTGCATCTTTTCTCCAAAGATCTCAAGACATCACACATGGATCCCCTGGCCTCTGTTTTATTCTAAGAACAACCCTGTGAGAGTGACTGCCCTGAGGTTACCCAGCAGGCTTCATGGTAGAGTGCTGATTCGAACTGTGATCACTGAGAATCTCACCCAGTGTTCTAACTACTGTGCAGTCCTGGCTCTGCTCAGGAATGCTGCTGCCAGTTTGGTGTGGAGAGCCAGTTTGGTGTAGTGGTTAAGTGCGTGGTCTCTAATCTGGAAGAACCGGGTTTGATTACCCACTCCTCCACTTGCAGCTGCTGGATGACCTTGGGCAAACCATAGTTCTGGCACAGCTGTTCTCTCAAGGATAGTTGTCTCACAGGGTGTCTGTTGTGGGGAGGGGGAGGGAAAGGAGTTTGTAATCTGCTCTGAGACTCCAAGTGAATGAAGGGTGGGATATAAATCCAATCCCTTCTTCTCTTCTTTTTCTCAGACCGAACTGGCAAGACGGCACAGCTGGATCTTGTTTTAGAAAGGGACAGTTGGGGATTCCAGTGGCAGATTACCTGTGTGGTGCGCTGGTCTGAGTGTGAGTTGTGGCTGAGCAGTGATTTGAAGCTGGGGCTTCGCTATCTCAGCCCTATCTGCAGCATTGGTCTTGTGGCTCTTGGCAGGATGCTGTCCTGTGGGGCCCATCACAGGCATGGTCTTGTACTAGGGAGAGCAGGCGAGCCATTCACCATTGTTGTTTCTTTGTTTGGCTGGTCAGGTGTGTGAGCAGCTGCTGCAAACAGAGGTTGTTCCAGCTTGCCCTCTCCCTCTGATGTCCGGCTGCAGCTGATCTGAGCAGCCATCACTGCCCACTCGGGCAAGTGAAGGAATGGTGGGTAGCTGGCTGCCATCAGATTGGCTGGGAGGGGAGGAAAAGAGCATCCTGGAGATGCAAGTACCAACAAAAGGAGGAGGGCTCCCTTCGCACAGCCTTTCCAAATGTCACTACTCAGAGAGAGGGAGGCTGCTGTTGCTCAGCGGTGGGTCCTCCTAAGACTGGGGTGCCTCGGTTCCTGCCCAGACATGCATATCATGGACACTGGCCTTGCTGTGGAGCAACTGAGAGCCAAGGGGCTGTGTGGAGGGCGCATGGCTAGTTTTCCCAGCCAGCAGTGTAGATGGATTAGCCACTATGGCAGCTTTTGAACTGTCTGTGTAATTCCATAATGAGGGTCTGTCAGGCAGATAACATCCGGTAGATGTGTTCTGTTTGATCTATTTCAGGAACGTGCATCATTTAGGAAGGAAAAAAATGCAACGGAACATCAGGACTTCAGTTCAGAAACCCTCAAAATTGCTATAGTCCATTGCTGGTTTAGCCTCAAGAGTAGAGGCAATTCTCTCTCTCTCTCCCCCTCTCCCCCTCTCCCCCCTCAATTTACACGAGCTTCCTATTGCAGCTCAAATATCGGAACATTTCTGTTGGGGGTGTGTGTGTGTGTGTGGGTGGGTGTACTGCTTGGGAATTGCTGGGTCTGTCTTCTCCAGCTACATCTGCTCCAGAAGTGACTCTTTTGTGTTCAGTTGGTGGCATCTGGCATTATTCTTAAAGTCTATCCATGATCTGAACTGGAACCAGTTTCAGATAAAGTGTAAATAGTTGTCATCAGGGCTATTTTTGGGCAGGAATGCACAGGAATGAAGTTCTGGCTGGCTCCTGAGTTGGCCACGCCTACAACCTAAACCTCTGGCATGCGTGGCTACAGAGCATGCTGCCCTCCCCATGTTACACACAAGAGGGAAAGGGAGCATGTTTATTTTATTTATTTATTTATTTTTCGCACTTCTACCCTGCCCTCCCTACGAACGGGCTCAGGGCGGCTTACAATGTGGCACACAGTGCCAAATCAGCATAAAACATTTAAAAACATATTAAAAGAATTACAACAACAGAGTAACAAATTTACAATTAAAGTGCTCGCAGTGATGGTAAAATTTCAGAAAGTTAAGATGGCGTGCTACAGGTTCCCTTAGAGATGTAACGCTAGGATTGTAATCTGGCCCTCCACAGTCTCTGGGCCCGATCTTCTTTCAGGGCCAGCCCTCATCACAGATATTAATAGTGATGGTTGGTGGTAATGGTGGCGGCTCCTAATCAAAGGCCTGGTGGAAGAGCTCCATCTTGCAGGCCCTGTGGAACTGCGTAAGATCCTGCAGGGCCCTGATCTCCTCCAGGAGCTTGTTGCACCAGAGAGGAGCCACCACTGAAAAGGCCCTAGCCCTAGTCACGGCAAGCCTGGCCTCCCTGGGGCCCGGGACCAAAAGTCGATGTTGCAACCCTGACCGTAGTGCTCTCTGGGGTATGTATGGGGAAAGGTCATTTAGGGCTTTAAAGGTACCCTGAAGTGAATTCGGTAAGCTATTGGCAGCCAGTGCAGTGCCGTCAGCACAGGTTGGATGTGATCCTGTTTAGGGAGATCCATCAATAGCCTGGCTGTGGCATTCTGCACTAGCTGCAGCCTCCAGATTTGCGACAAGGTCAGACCCAAGTAGAGAGCATTACAGTATTCTAGTCTCAAGGTAACTTGCATGGATCACTGTAGCCAGGTCATTGAAGAAGGGAACCAACTGCCGAGCCAGCCGAAGATGGTAGAAGGTCGACTTGGCAGTAACTGCTACCTGGGCCTCCATTGTTAAGGAGGGATCCAGGAGCTCTCCCAAACTCCTAACCACCGATGCGGGCACCAATGACACCCCGCTGAAGGTCAGGAGCAGGACCCCTCTCCCCAGGCCACCCCGACTCAGGCACAGGACCTCCGTCTTCACCGGGTTTAATTTCAGCCGACTCAATCTAAGCCAACCAGCCACGGCGTGCAATGAATGCCCAGTTTAGATCTTCTGGGCTGGCCACCCAACATCAGATAGAGCTGGGTGTCATCACCCATACCTCCGGACAATCTGGGTAAGGGGGCGCCTATAGATATTAAACAGCATCGGAGAGAGCACCGCCCCCTGAGGCACACCACATTCAAGTGGGTGTCTCCTGGATTGCTGCTCGCCTAGCACCACTCTTTGCCCCCAACCCTGGAGAAAAGAAGCGAGCCATTGCAGGGCCCGCCCTTGTATCCCCACATCGGTGAGGTGGCAGGTCTGCAGCTGGTGGTCGACTGTATCAAACGCAGCCGACAGGTCTACAGCAGCCAACAGCAATACTGCCACACCGCCCCAATCAAGATGTCTCTGGAGGTCATCAGTAAGGGCGACCAATGCTGTCTCCGTCCCAAATAGGGCAAATTGGAAATGGGCTGATAGTTAGCCAATTTGGCCAGATCTAGATTTGGTTTTTTCAAGAGAGGGTGGACCATCGCTTCCTTGAGTTTCCCCAGGAACCGCCCCTTGGAGAGGGACTTGTTGATAATCTCCCGGATGGCACCTCGAAACCTCTCGTGGCCCACTTTAATGAGCCAAGAAGAGCACGGATCAAGGTTGCATGTGGTTGGACGTACAGTCATGAGCAATCTGTTGACTTCCTCTAGACTGAACCCATCCAAACCCGGATCGAAGGTGTGCAAGGGGCCTTGAGTTCACTCACTGTTTCAACTGTGGTGGAGAGGTCATGGTGGAACGTCAAGACTTTATCCGTGAAATAGCTTGCAAATGCCTCACAGCCAATGTCCAATTCCCTAGCATTTGGTCTGCCCTGTAGCAGAACTGTTAAAGACCAAATCGTTCTAAACAATTGGGCGGGGCGCGAACTTGCGGATGCGATCAAGGCCATATAGAACTCTCTCTTTGCAGCCTTGATTGCCATTTCATAGGATCTCATAAATGTCCTATAAGATGTTCTTGTGGCTTCGTCCCAAGCACGGCACCACCATCTCTCTAGCCGTTGTAGCTCTCACTTCATAAGCCACAACTCCTGGGTAAACCAGGGTGCAAGCCTACTGTGAGAGCATAGATAGAGGGACCAGGGAGTGATCTTGTCAGTGGCCACGGAGAGCCGGCTATGCCAGTCCTCCACAAGCTCATCCAAGGAGCCGCCAGGGGGCATCGGATCCCACAGGGCCATCTGGAGCTGCATAGGGTCCATTTGGCTCTGCGGGTGAGCTAAAATAAGATCACCTCCTAAACAGGTGGAACATTCAGACAGGCCCCCAGAGCATGGTGGTCTGACCATGGTACTACCAAAGCAGTAATCCGGTCCACTGTTACCCCTGTGGTGAAGATCAGATCAAGCGTGTGCCCGGCCCGGTATGTAGGGGCCATGATGAATCAGAGAGTCCCAGTGCTGCCATGGATGACACCAGGTCTGCTGCCTGAGTGGAGGTTGCATCATCAGCATGGACGTTGAAGTCACCCAAGACCAGTAGTTTGGGATATTCCAGCACCAAGCACAGAGCCCTCCTATATGTGCTCTAGTAGCAGACAAGCACCTCTGGTGCTGCTTAGTCTTTCAGATCCCAGGCACTTCAGCAGCGCTTTCCCCCAACTGTCTGGTTTGGAGGGGAAGGTGTAGACGGGGAAGGCGATGCTGAAGTGGGACAGAGAAGCTTGGGGGTGGGGGGAAGAGGCAAGCTTCCATGCCTGCCCTGTACTTTCCCAGCCCCCACCTAATATGCTAATGAGCTGTGCTGTCGGGGGTGTGGCCTAATTTGCGACTTGAGTTTCTGCTCTTGGGTGTGGCTTATTATGCTAATGAGTTCCTGTTGGGCTTTTTCTAAAAAAAAAAAAAAAAGCCCTGGTTGTCATGAACTGGCTTGGCCAGTTTTTAAAGCACATTGCATGGATTAAAGGTCAGAATTCTTGACTGCTCCTCTGCTAACCTTCTCTTTGCCTTGTTCTTCTCCTCCCCCCCCCCTTCAAATCCTGGGAGAGAGTTTGGAAGTTTGAGGTATGTGTGATGCCCATAGCCTGCCACCACTGAGCCAGGGAGGAGGTGCCCAAGAGGCTTCTCTTATTGGCTGCAGGGGCTGTGGGACCCACCGTCAGCTACGCTGCCATCTCCCGCCCAGGGGTTGGGACTCGACCAGCGACTCCACCCGCTGGAATGTGCTCATGTGCTGTTTAGCTGTCTGGCTTCCTTATCACGCCCCGCTTTTGCCTGCTACGCTCCCAGCTTGCTTGCTTCGCTCCCAGCTTGCTCAAGGTCTGGGATACATCCTCCCCTGCCATGTTATTCTTTTTGCAGCTGCTCTCAAAAACGTTTAGTGGAAGTTCTTTGGGAACAAAGAGCACAATAACCTGTTTGCCGCCACTTCGGTGTGAAACCTGTTCAGGGGGCTGGAACAACTTTTTACGTTTTATTATTGGTGTAGATTCAGTGAGAGGGATTCCGGTTGCTTAGTATAAGACTAACTGTTTGTTTACAATAAAGTCATTACTAACAGGAAAAGTGTAACCATTCCAATAAGAACCTCTTTGCAAATAAAGGACTTTCTGGTTAAGAAGAAGACCTGTTGCAGACTGCATCTTTTGGGACAATCTCACACCACTCAGGGTCACCTGTGGGCCTGGCGTCACCTCACAGTTGCTGGTTCCCAACTACTGTTCCCAACTTCAGTGCTGGTACTAACATCTACCGTTTGAATATGTGACCAGAGATTTGGGGAAGGCTCTACATGTCTTGCCTAAATTTTTTACTGGAGAGGGGCTGTATAGGATCAAGTAGTTGTGAAACTCATCTGCCTGCTTTCATCCTGAGGGTCCGCATGGCGGAGCATAAATCCCGTATTAGATTAAACAATTTAGAGGCTCCTTTGGTTTTACATTTTACTGAGAAACAGCATAAACCAGAGAACTTAAGTTTTTGGTTTTGGAAACTCTGCATATATCTAGGTATAACAAAGCATCAAAGCCTAAGTCAGCCACTTTGCAGGCATGCAACTCTGGAGTGCACAAGCATGCCGAGGAATTGCTCAAGCCCTGAGATAACAATGCTTCCTTACCACATCAGACTGAGACCTGTTTCTCACACCCTGAGGAGTGAGGTGGAAGAATGGGATCAGTGCTGCCCCAGGGAGTGGATTCAAGTTTTGAGTGCTCTTGCATTCGAAAAGCTCCACTCAAATAGAAAACTAGCTCAGCAAGGAGAGAATATCTACCTTTTGCTTGTTTTGCTGACTTTCTCTTTTTGGAGAGTTCTTACCACAGTGAAGTATTCAATGGTCAGTGGGATTCCGTCCCAGCAGTCTGACATGGTACAGCCCATCATAGCGTCTCAGTTTCCTTCATGTATAAATCAAACCTTGGTCAGGCAGGATTTGCACATGCAGGAAAATGTCTTTTCCCCACATACCCCCATCTGACTTGGTGCAGTTCATTCTGTCCTCTTGCTTTACTGAGCACCTGGGTGACCTGTGGTGGCCAACAGTAAAAAAGTGGGTGCTTCAGCATCCACCCTTCCTTGCGAGGAGGCTTTATTTCTGTGAAAGAGAGATCACTGAAGTCAGGGGCATGACTCAGGACATGTGGGATCTGCAGGAGGAATTTGGGTGTTCAGTTCTGCTTGTTGATCCTGTGCAGCAGATCTCTGTGGCGAATCCAGCTGCCTCTTTAAATGCCAGCCCATTCCAGTCATGCGCCAGTGCTTTACTTTTCAGGACTCTGGAGCATGTGCATGCATGTGTGAGACAGGCAGACGCTTTTGATCACACACACTGTTGCAGAGCTTGCAAGAACGATAAGCCCTGCCTGAATGCAGCTGGTTTCACAGGTAAAGGTTGAAATTTGGCGGTGATCCAGAAGTGTGGTTGCCAGAGAGATTTGTTGGAAGCACTGCTGATTTGGGGGGGGGGGGGGGCATGGTTGCTGCAGTTTGACTAGTGACTGAACAGTGTGTTACCTGAATTCTGTACATTGGGATTAAACACACCTGAAGTTGCCTTGTACTCAGTCAGACCATGGGTCCATCAGGGTCATTACTGCCTACTCAGACTGGCCGTGGCTCTTAAAGATTTCTGGTTGAGGTCTCTCATGTCATCTCCTACCTGCCTCGCAGAGGCTCTTCCACTTAACCCCCTCCCCAGTGTTTTTGTTGGTGTTGAGGGAAAGAGGGGGTTGAGAGCACAAGAGGTCTCCTGTTGGATCAGACTCCTGGTCTGTATAATTCATAATTCGCATTCACATGCCAGCCAGCCGGTTGACTTGGAAAGGCAACAAACAGGACATAGAGGCCAAGGCCCTGATGTTGCCTCCTAGCAATGGTATTCGGTGGTTTACTGCCTCTGGACATGGAGGTTCCCTTTAGGTATCTTAGCTAGCAGTTGCTAATGGGCCTCCTCTCCATGGATTTGTCTACAAGCAAATCTAGACAAGAGTGATCGAGGGCACTGGTGTGTAACCTCTGTGCTGAACTCTAGGGAGATCATCTTAGAACAAGTAGACTTTTACTAAGTAGACTTTTACTCCTAAGTAGTCTAAGTAGACTTTTACTCTTCTAAACCCATTGCTTTCAATAGACTTAGAACATTGCTTAGCATAGCAGTGTAGAGCCAGTGTAGTGTAATGGTTAATGTCAGACTAGCCTCTTTGGAGACACATGTTTGAATCCCCACTCTGCCATGGAAGTTTGTTTGGGTGACTTTGGGCCAGTCAGGTGCCCTCAGCTGTACCTACCTTGCAAGGTTGTTGTGAGGATAAAACGGAGGAGAGGAGAACAGCTTAAGCCACTTAAGAGTTCTCACTGGGGAGAAAGGCAGAGTATAAATAAAAAGTGTGCGCTTCAAGTTTTTGTGGCCAATCTCTTTGGTGTACTGATGCAGAGCAGGAAGTGGAAAAGAAAATGGAGCTATCCAGGTGCCCTTGAAGTGTGTGTGTGTGTGTGTGTGTTATTTGAGAGCTGCACAGCAGTTTTCTGCCAATGCTCTGACCATGTAGTGCAGCCCCTCTACCTGCCCAAGAAGAAAAATGGCCAGTCTGCTTCAGGTAACAATGGAAAAACAATTATTCAGTCGCCAATAAGATGTTGCTCATCACGGTCTGTGTAAATATTAATGGTTCTTTTTCCCTCAGAGTTGCTCTCATTAGTGAATGGCTATTAGACTGAGTTGATTTTTCCTTCAGTTTTCTTATTGCCTCATTGTTAGCTCATTGGAATAAACAGGGCTCTTTTTGTAGAAAAAGCTTCAGGAATTCATTAGCATATTAGGCCACACCCCTGACAGCACAGCTCATTAACATATTAGGCCACACCCAATGTTACCAGAAGTGTGGTCATCCAGCCACATCCACATTTTGTTTCTTATTCTGTTTACCTTGTTGTCAAAACAGTTTTGACAAAACCAATAAAAACATCATTTTCTGTCCCATCTATACAAAATCTTGCCTGAACCAATATCTTATGTCCAACAATTATTCCCACACTGGATTGGAATCAATTCCTAAAGGTTAAATTCCCATGGAAATCAGCTTGCTTTCCTGCAGAACTAGTATGCTGAATATAATTTTTTAGGGTTGCCAACCTCCAGGTGGTGTCTGGAGATCTCCTGGAATTACAATTGAGCTCCAGACTACAGAGATCAGGTCAATGGCTGCTTTGTAAAGTGGAGTCCATGGCATTATGCCTTGCTTAGGTCCCTCCTTCCCCTAAACCCCACCCTCCACTCCCAAATCTCCAGGGATTTCCTCACCCTGGAGTTGGCAACCCTAGTTCACTGGCAGAACAACGCTAGGAGCCAGTTTGGTGTAGTGGTTAAGTGCACGGACTCTAATCTCCGCTGTGCGGGGAGAGCGGCCTAGAAATTGAATTAAATAAATAAATAAATAATCTGGGAGAACCGGGTTTGATTCCTCACTCCCCCCCTTGCACATACTGGATGACATTGGGCAAGCTATAGCTCTGTACCAGCTGTTGTCTCAGAGCTCTCTCAGCCCCACCTACCTCACAGGGTGTCTGTTGTGGAGAGGGGAAGGGAAAGGAGTTTGTAAGACGCTCTGAGACTCCCTTGGGTAGTGAAGAGCGGGGTATAAATCCAATCCCTTCTTCTAGGTTTGTGGATGTACTGGCCAGGAGTAGTTTGTGGACTATTTTATTCAAGGTACAAAATTTTGTTCAAGGTATAAGATTTCATGTGCCACCCACACTTCTTCAGATGGAACAAGTGTGCTTGCACACAAAAGCTTATACCTTGGATGAAACTTTGGACTCTAAATTTGTTCTGCTCCTTCAGACCAACACGGCTACCCACCTGAATTATTACACTATAATACTTTTTACAAGCAATTATGTACCAGTGGAGTGGTTACCATGCAGAGTCTGTCCCACAGGTAAAATTATCCTGTGAACAGGTGGTCTTTACCCCATCAAAGTATCACTACCATCACAAGATCACCAATCGTTGGAAGTCAGCTCCTCAGAAGCAGAAATCTCTCTTATTAGGAGGTTTAAGAACATCAACTTTGCTGGCCCATTAAAGGCAGATGTCAGCCCAGTGGCAGGAGAAGAGGGACAATCATCTTCATCAGAAACTGCCCACTTTTTAAATTTCACAAAACAGGCAATCTCCAAAGTGCTGCTGACCATGCTCATTTTTAGTTACATCTCTGTTTCTCTGCTGATGTCCCCCAAAGTCCCCCATGCAATAGTCAAGTGTTCTGCCAACACACACAACAATGAAATTACTTTTTCGGATGTTTTCTCTTGCATGGCAGTAAGCACCAAACCACTTTAATACAGACTTTAGACACACATATATTTGCAAGCCATTCCCAACAAGACACAACAATGAACTCAGGCTTCGAATGTACTTTTCTTAAGCAGAAGATGCCATGAGAAAGCGAAAGAGATGCTCAAAAATTAAAGATATTGTCAAAAGCAGAATTTCCTGGGCTCTCTGCTTTTTTACATCCCCCCCTTTTCAATAATTTTTTAATAAAAACACAAAGAACAAAATGAAACAGAAAGAAAGAGAGAGAGAGAGGTGGGAGAGAGAGAGAAAGAAAGAATGAAAGAAATGTAGGGGGAGAGAGGGAAGGAAGGAAAGAGATAGATAGATTAGATGATAGATAGATGAGAGAGAGGAAGGAAGAAAAGAAGGTGGAAGAGAGAGAGAGAGAGAAAGGAAGGGGGAGGGATAGAGAAAAAGAGGAAGGAAGGAAGGTGGGGACAAAGAGAGAAAGAAAGATAGATAGATAGATAGATAGGAGAGAGAAAGGAAGGAAGGTGGAGGAGAGAGAGAGACAGACAGATAGATGAGAGAGAGAAAGGAAGGAAGGTGGAGGAGAGAGAGAGAGAGTAAGGGGGAGAGGGAGAGAGAAAGAATGAAAGAAAGGTGGGGACAGAGAAAGAGAGAGCGAGAAAGAAAGAAAAACAGAAACAAAGGTGGGGGGGGAGAGAGAGAGAGAGAAGGAAAAGAGATGGGGGAGGCACTTACCGGAGCAGGGAGAGCTACACGTCGGCAAGCCAAATGCAGTGCAAAGAGCCTAGCCCTGTGCTTAATCTCTGGGCGGGGCTTTCTCCTGCTGGCTCTCTGTACTTAAAGGGAAAGCACCTGGTGGGTCTTTTTCCTGCCGGCTCTCTGCAGGAACTTTCCCTTTAAGTGTGAACTGCTCAGGTACAGCAGGGAGGGGGCGGGGCAGGCTCGGACGCCAGATGGAACGGCATTCTGGTGCGTTCCTGCTGAAAAAGAGCCCTGGGAATAAATAATCAAGGCACAAAGGATTTGGTGCACTGCACTGTTGAACTTATGAGGGCCTCCTCCCACCCCCACCCCCATCCCCACCCCCATCCCAAAGGCTCCGAAATGTCCTTCCTTTGCACTCAAAGCTATTTTGATGCCTTGGTTGAGGAGTCATCCTTTGGCTCTGAAGGTGCAGTGCCCCCTTCTGCCATGAAGCTGGCTTGGGCCAGATGCTTTCTCATAACCGTGGCCACCTGTGGTTTTTATGAGCTAGGAAGGAAGGAAGAGCCGTGGATGCCACCCTGCACTACTTGCAGGGAAGGGTAAACCTGTGTCTTGGCCACATAAGAAGAAGAAGAGATTGGATTTATACCCCGCCCTCCACTCACTTGGAGTCTCAGAGTGGCTTACAAACTCCTTTCCCTTCCCCTCCCCACAACAGACACCCTGTGAGGTAGGTGGGGCTGAGAGAGCTCTTTCCCAAGCTGTCCTTGAGAGAACAGCTGGTACAGAGCTACGGCTTGCCCAAGGTCATCCAGCAAGGTGCAGGTGGAGGAGTGGGGAATCAAACCTTGTTTTCCCAGATTAGAGTCCGCGCACTTAACCACTACACCAAACTGGCATAACTGCATCGCTTCAGACTGCAGGTGGTTTAGGGTTCCTTCATGTGAGAATCCCCTCATTTCTAGAAAAATAGCAGGACAAAGGAGGCTGCTGGTTTGGGACTCGTCCTTGTTATACTGGCTTTCTCTGTAAGAAGAGCCTCTGTGTGGAGCATAAGCCCACTTTGTGAGCCTTTTGTTATCTAAAGCGATACAGCCTCAAAACAAAACAAAAAACCAGTTCCTGACTTGTATCGTTCTATTTGCTAGCAATGTGTTGTGGTAATTTCAGAAACAAGCGCTAGAAATAAATTATTAACTTTAATTTTTGTAATTTTTAAAAACCAAAGCTGGTAGGATCTCTCTCCCCCCCCCCCCCCCCAGCGTTTAGGGTCTCCCAACAGCTCCAGCCATGCATAATTTTAATAGAGGTCTATAACAAACTTTCTTTAGAAAAAAAGTTTGCTTTTCCATAATTTTTGAGAAACTGCTTACTTAGTAATGTGTGCAATTTATTTGTAAGCACCTGAGCAACCTTATAAATATGTATTTCTGCTGAGTTTGTCAAGCTTGTTTTAAATTACATTCGTTTTATAGGTTCCTCCTGTTGCTTTGTTAAAGATTCTCGTGTGGAAGGTAATTAGCATTGCATTTTGCAGTGTGATGGATGATGGGGAAGCTTTAATTGCAGCTCGCAGGTGCGTCGAGCTCACTCTGTACCTTTTATGCTTAGCTATGGGCTTTATTTTTTTCTGTAGCAGTTCTACAAGTCACTGTAATTTCTGTGGGAGCTCACAAGTTGGCCGTTCTGTATTTTTTTACTTTAAAGTGGAAGACTCTGGTTCTGGGAAAAAGTTCTTTATCCATGTGCTCTCAGGCACACTTTTGGTGCAGCATGAGTGCGTTGGGGATGTTAGCTGAATTGTGTGAATGGGTTTTCAACTGGAAAAATGGCACTATTATAGCAGATGCTCTGCCTTGAGCCATGATCCCCCCCCCCCCCCCCCCGCTCCCAGTTTCGATAATGTAGGGATATGGTTATTGCAGTGGCGAGCATTCTCTCAGATCACATTCATGTATTTGGGGAAGGGAGGACTGCCAGTTAATCCTGAGTGTGGTGAATCCTTAAAAGAAACGTTACAAATTTTATTGCAAAATTTTGTTGCAAAATTTGGTAGTAGAGGGACATACCACTAAAATTCCTTAATGTTTCCATGTGTCTTAAAATTTAAGAAAGCATTCTTGTGGGTATCTCAGGTCAAAACCAAAAAGGTAAGAACCAGCACCTTGAATTATCCCAGAGATGCAGTGGTGATTTGAGTGGAATTCATACAAGGCTGAGGTAGTAAACTCCCTGAACAGCCTGCAAGAGGGAGCCGCAGAGACCCTGATGGAGGGAAGTATCTGCCCCCCCCCCCTTAGGTTTCTATGGCTTGATAGTGCTGGGCTTAGCTTCCTTGTTGTACTGAGTGGTGACACTGGAAGCTAATGGAAAATTTTTGATTTGGGTCCCATCCTTTCTCTTGTGGTCCCTTCCATGCATACCTGAGAAAAGAAAGCCAGTTTGTGCTTTCTCTGCATCACTCATCCTGACTTTTGTGGGTGTCGGCATAAAACAGTTCTTTAACTGCTCACTTGCCTCCCCTCACCATACTGCATGTACAGCTGCTGGAATAAATGGACTCAAAATATATGCAAAACCTTTAATTGATGTGAATTATTTGAAATACAGCGTGGATGTTTCCTTTGTGTCGAATCTGGTCATTTTGAATGCTGACTTTGCAGCACCATTTGTATGCCCTTTATTGGCTCAGACACTTCTTGATCATCTCCAGGAAGATGGCTCAGAGAGCAATTTTGTCATCTTCTGAAGCAGCTCAGGAGGGAGGGGTACCATTTAAACCCACTGTCGCTCTGTCTTAATATTGAGTCCTTGGATACCTCTGCCGTTTAGCTTGCAACTGACATCCTGTCATGCCCCGCCTGGCCACCCCCCGGTGGGACATCAGTCGCCGTGGTGCCGCGGACGTTGAGGGGATGCCACTGCACTCAGGAGTTGGAATGGGGTCGGCTGCTTGGGCCTCAGAATGGCAAGGGATGCGGGTTGGCAGCACCCAGTTGCACCCTCTTGCTCCCTGGCGGCAAAGGCGAGACTTAAGACGGTGCTCGTCTCTCTCTGGTTCCTGCACCCCTTTTCTCGTCTCTTGCTCTTTCTCTGTTCCCTCCGTGCCGTCTTTGCCTCCAGGTTCCTCCTCCCCGGCCCATCTGAAGCCCTCTTCTTTTATTCCCTCTTCTCCCATGCAGCGTCACCCCCTTAAACCCCGCCCACCCCCTTATAAGTGCAGACGCCCAGCAGCCCCGCCTCCCGGGTCGCTCCTCCGTCGTTCAGCCCCGAGCCGGGCAGGGTTCCGCCGCCTCCGGTCCCGGCCGGTCCCGGCTCCTCGCATCGGGGTTGCAGCTACGTCTGCTCTGGTCGGCCCCTTTGCCACGCTCTCTCCGGCGCGACTTCATGTGAGCGGGTCCCCGGGCGCGGCTCCCGGCTCACCCGGCGTGTGCGCCCCGCTGTTGCTGGGGTCGGGGGGAGGTTCCCGCGCTGACCCGCGTTGGGTTCTTTTGGCTGGCTCGGTGAGCGACGTTTCTTCCTCTTCGGGCTGGCTGCCTGGCGACCCCTCTTCCCGTCTCCGTGCTGGGGCTGCTGGCAGCCTTGTTGCCGTGGCACCGGTGGGGGGGGCGAGCTCCGGGGGTGAAAGTCCCGGGATGGGATATACCCCTCCCCTGCAACGGGAGCCGGGTCTTCGCCGTCGAAAATGCGGGACAAGTAGTCGGCCACTCGGTGGTCCGATCCGGGTTGGTGGTGGACTGTAAAAGAAAAGGGGAGTAAGGATAAGTACCAATGCAAAATACGGGGTTTGGAATCCTTCAACCAAAGGAGGGGAGCATGGTCGACCACCAGGAGGAAGTGGTTGTTGGTTAAATAGTATTGCAACACGCCGACGGCCCATTTGACTGCCAGCGCCTCTTTTTCCACAGTCGTGTAGGCCCTCTCCGCGGGCAGCAGCTTGCAGCTGAGAAACAGCACTGGTTGGACTTCCCCATCGCACTCCTGGCCCAGCATGGCTCCTAAGCCAGTCCCGGAGGCGTCCGTATGCAGGACAAAGGGCCGCTCAAAATCCGGGTTGTACAACACCGGCCCCTCGGAGAGGCTTTGTTGGAGCGTGTGGAAGGCCTCCTCCGCCCTCGGAGTCCAGGGTAGCTGGTTCGGGCTGGACTTCCGGAGGAGGTCGGTAAGCAGACTGGCCACCGAGGCGAAGGCTGGGATGAAACGGCTGTAATAGCCCACGAAGCCGAGGAACACCTGAAGCTGCTTCTTGTTCTTTGGACGGGGTCTCTGTTCCAATGCCGTGACCTTCTCGGGGAGGGGCCGCAACAGCCCGTGGCCTACCAGGTATCCCAGGTAACGTAGTTCCTGGAAGCCGAGGTGGCTCTTCGTCGGGTTCACCTTCACCGGTCCAGGGCGTGCAAAACCTGGCACAGGTCGGATACGTGGGTCACCCAATTGGGGCTACAGATAATAATATCATCTAAATAGGCTCGGGCGAACACCCCACACTGGGCGAGTGCGCGGTCGACCAGTCTCTGGAACGTCGCCGCTGCCCCGTGGAGACCGAAAGGCATACGCCTGAACTGGAACAGGCCTTGCGGGGTGGCGAAGGCCGGTTTTGGCCGATCCGGGGGGTGCACCAGCACCTGCCAATAGCCTTTTGTCAGGTCGAGGGCTGACAAAAACCGGGCCGCCCCTAACTGATCAATCAGCAGATCTGCGCGTGGCATAGGGTAGGCGTCAAACTGCGCTATTTTGTTCACTTCCCGGTAGTCGACGCAGAAGCGTATGGAGTTGTCCGGCTTTGGCACGAGGACCACTGGGCTCCTCCAGGCACTCTGCAAGGGCTCTATCACCCCCAACCGGAGCCTTTCGTCAACCTCTTTGGCAATAGCATCCTGCAGCTTCGGGGGGATGGGTCGTCACGGAGTTCGGGCCACCCGCCCGGGAGTGGTCGGGATTCAGTGTGTAGCGAGGGGAGTGCAGCTTGGCAACGTGGAGAAGACTCCGGGACACCCCTCCAAAAGGGAGCGTAAGTCTGCCTTTTGTTGCTCTGTTAGGGCCTCGTCCAGCACTGGCTGGGCTTCGGCATTGGGGGTCGACTGCCACGGCAGAGAACTGTCTGGTAACTCGTTGGGGTTGTCGGCCAACAGGCCCTGTTGCGTATCGGGATCCCGGTCATGCCAGCGCTTAAAGTCGTTCACGTGGTCATGTTTACATTGATGGGGGCGTGGCCCATGGCGCACCTCATAGGACAACGGGCCTAAGACTCTCGTGACTGTAAAGGGACCCTGCCATGGGTCCTTAGAGGTTGATGCCATGGCGGCCCGTGACACCAGGACCTTTTCCCCTTCCTGGAAGGTCCTCGGATGTGCCCCATCGTAGCGCTCCTTCTGTCCCGCTTGCGCCCTCTCTAGGTTCTGCCAGGCCGACTGCCGCACTAACTGCAGGTGCTCCCGCAGCTTGCAGATGAAGTCGCAGGGGGCCTTGGACGTCCTTTCGCCGACCTCAACTGTTACTCCGTCTACGAGTCCCAATATTCCCCGAGGCTGTCAGCCATACAGAAGCTCGAAAAGGGAAAAACCTGTGGACGCCTGTGGCGTCTCCCGCAGCACCAACAATACGGGGTCTACGTAGAGGTCCCAGGCCTGGGGGCGGTCATGGGCTAGCTTGCGGAGCATGGACTTCAGCGTTTGATTGAGCCGCTCCACAAGGCTGTCAGTTTGCGGATGATGAATGGAGGTGAACAACTGATGGATTTGCAAAACTTGACAGACCTGTCGCATCAGCCTGGCCATAAAGGGGGATCCTCGATCCATCAGGATCTCATTCGGTAGCCCCACCATGGCGAAGTAGCGCATCAGTGCCTGGGCTACCCCTGTGCTCTTGAGGCTCGGGAGGGGAATAGCTTCCGGGAAGCGGGTCGCATAGTCCATAATAACAAGTATGTAACGGTGTAATGCATTTCTCCCTTTTAGAGTCTATTTTTCAAACTTTGGTTCAGACCAGTGTTTGAGGCCTGCTGCAAAAGGCCTCTCCAGCTAAGAAATCTTTTCATGAGACTGTAAGTGTTTTCCCTGAGTCAGAATTGAATAACAAGATAACGGGAGGCCATACTGACCTTGCCTCCCTAACGCTCACTGCTTCTTATCAGTGAAGCTCAATTATTGCATTCCGACCCAATTAACATGAGTTGCACCTGGATGGGGGGAGCAAGCTTGTTAACTGCAGTGGTGAGCCTTGTTCCCATGACCAAAGAAAGTGGTTGCCCTAGCAACTGAACAGTGAGTTACATCACGTATATGACTTCTGATTGGTTACTGGCCATGACCAGCTCAGAGGCCATATTTTCTATAAAAGTTCCCTGGACTTAGGTCTGGTGTGCGATGTGTGACGTGACTCTGTGCCTGTGGGCTAGCGTTTTCTACTTGAACCTGGTAGGTCAAGTGGGACTCTGTTAGTCACAATGAGATCGTGACCAGAGGCCAGGATGGCCTAACTGACTCTGTGGATTACAAACTGTCTCTTGTCTTGTCAAGAACCTGTAAGTAACTGAACCTGACTGTGAATTAGCTAGGCTGGTTAAGCTAAGTGTTTATTATTTTACCCTCCTTCAAGTCTTGTCTTGTTTTTACAATATTCTTGCACTTATTACTTAATAAATAATCATTATATTTTACCTGACCTGTGCCTTGATTTTTTGCAACCGTAATAGGCTTTCTCCAAGTGCCTTAGACCTGAGACCACATTGCTACCCTGATAACTGTTTGACTTTGAGTGCCCTGAGAGGCTGGGAAGTCTGATTCTCTATTCTCAGCTGGTGGGGTGTAGACTGAGAGAATCTGGTGGCAGCATACCAATAACCTGTGAAGGCTGTAGGCTTTCTTGGTTGTTTGTTAAGTTGTTTGTTTGACCCTGAAACCTGCCCCTGCTTACCTGGTCTAGGTGAGCTGAGGTGGTGACAAACGGGCGCCCCGTGCTGTTCTGGGGAGGGGCCCCACAAAGTCCATGGCTATGTGCTCAAAGGGCTGCCCCGGAATAGGGAGTGGCGATAAGGGGGCCTGGGGCTCTGCACGGGTATTGAGGCATTGGCACATCTCACACGATCGGCAGTAAGTCCGGACGTCTTTAGCGACGAAAGGCCAAAAGAAGCGGGACAGCACCCGCGTGAGGGTGTTCTTTACCCCCTGGTGGCCGGCGCAGGGGTGGTCATGGGCCTTCTGGAGGACCACTTCTATGTGCTGGTGGGGAACTAAGAGCTGCTTGTACGGCCCCAACCGCCCTTTGACCTCCCTGAATCACGTCCCGCCCTCCTTTATTATACAGGGAAGCCGTTGGCTACAGCGAAGGTCGAGCATGGTCCCTTCACTCACCGTGGTATGATCCCGCAGCTTGGCTAGGGCCTCATCCTGCTCTTGCTCCTGTCGGAAGAGGGGGTCTCGCTCCCAGGCGGGCAGCAACAGCGTTGTGTGGCCCTGGCAGCGGGGCGAGCCTCGGGCGAGACGGGATCCAGGGGGTCGGACCTCGACTGGGGGTGGACCTGGCCTGCCCGGGCCGTCCTCCTTCGCGGGGGCCCCCACCCCGCAGGATGGATGGTGTGGTCCTGGCACCTGGGCCAGGCCCCCGGCTGGAGTTCCCGAGGTCGGTCTTGCCCGGGGGTTCTTTCCCGTCAGCTGTTAGATAGTTCTCCCAGAGCTCCTGTGCTTCACTAAGTCTGGACGGCCGCCAACACGCCACCCAGGGCCGCACCTTAGGAGGGAGTATCTGCAGGAGCTGCTCCACCACGACTAGCTCAACTACACGTCTGGCCTCGTCAGTTGTCAGGGCGAGCCAGCAGGTGGCGTCGTCATGGAGAGTGGCTATCACCGCCCGGGGCCGGGAGGCCAACAGCACTTGTATGCTGCGGAAGCGCTGCCAGTAGGCCTCCGGGGTCAGACCCAACCGATCCAAAATAGCCTCCTTGACTTTGGCGTAGTCTGCGGCATCCGTCCGCTTGAGGGCCTTCAGGGCCGCCTGCGCCTCGCCCGTCAGGTACGGCCCCACAATGTGAGCCCATTGCGCTTGGGGCCACTGGGCGGCCTCTGCGGCCCTCTCAAAGGCTTCCAAAAAGGGCTTGGCATCATCCTTAGGGCCCATCTTGGCAAGGGCTGGCCACGGGCTCCTAGGTGCTGCGACGGGGCCCGCCTGGCCACCTCCCGCGCCCTGGGTGGGTTGGGCCATCATGGCTTGTCGTAAGTCCCGGACCAAGGCAGCCTGGGCGACTTGTTGTTGCTGGGCCAAGTCCCGTAGCAGCTGGGCTTGGTGTTCAGCCATCCACTGGCCGAACTGGGCCAGGTCCATTGTCGCGGGTGGGGTCTCTTCTTCTCCGCTGGGCTCGGATGCAGCCGTAGCGCTGTCGCCCTCTGCTGGCCGCCACTGGGATGGGCGGATCCACGGCCGCCCCGCGGTCCACCCCTGGGGGGTTGGCAGGCGGGGTAGCGGGGCCCCAGGCAAGGGCCAGTGCTCGCATTCTCCACCACTCTGTCACGCCCCGCCTGGCCACCCCCCGGTGGGACACCAGTCGCCATGGTGCCACAGACGTTGAGGGGGTGCTGCTGCACTCAGGAGTTGGAATGGGGTCGGCTGCTTGGGCCTCAGAATGGCAAGGGGTGCGGGTTGGCAGCACCCGGTTGCACCCTCTTGCCCCCTGGCGGCAAAGGCGAGACTTAAGACGGTGCTCGTCTCTCTCTGGTTCCTGCACCCCTTTTCTTGTCTCTGTTCCCTCCGTGCCGTCTTTGCTTCCAGGTTCCTCCTCCCCGGCCCAGCTGAAGCCCTCCTCTTTTATTCCCTCTTCCCCCATGCAGCATCACCCCCTTAAACCCCGCCCACCCCCTTATAAGCGCAGACGCCCAGCAGCCCCGCCTCCCGGGTCGCTCCTCCGTCGTTCAGCCCCGAGCCGGGCAGGGTTCCGCCGCCTCCATTCCCAGCCGGTCCTGGCTCCTCGCGTCGGGGTTGCAGCTACGTCTGCTCTGGTCGGCCCCTTTGCCATGCTCTCTCCGGCGCAACTTCAGGTGAGCGGGTCCCCGGGCGTGGCTCCCGGCTCGCCCGGCGTGCGCGCCCCGCTGTTGCTGGGGTCGGGGGGAGGTTCCTGCGCCGACCCGCGTCGGGTCCTTTGGCTGGCTCGGCGAGCGCCGTTTCTTCCTCTTCGGGCCGGCTGCCTGGCGACCCCTCTTCCCATCTCCATGCTGGGGCTGCTGGCAGCCTTGTCGCCATGGCACCGGTGGGGGGGGGGCGAGTTCCGGGGGTGAAAGTCCCGGGACAGGACACATCCCAACTTGTTGGAGGCTGATTTTTTAAGATGTGCCAGGTTGTCATCAAGCCTCCACAGGGTTCAAGGCTAAGTAAACTCAGTTCTTTTGTAAGAGGCTTTTAAACTTTTATCATCTCTGTTGCTTTGTTCTAGATTCTCTTGTTTCCTGTTTCTATGGCTGCCTTAGAGTGTGGTGGCGGTAATTTCAAAATGCTGTTCCTGCCATTATCTGAAAAAGCCTCTGCTTCTCCGCACAGTGTGATGACCTCTCACATTCAGTGTCTTACCCACTTGTTCATTTCAGACATTATGATCAAACCAAAGCTTAGCGTTATGTCTGAAGTTAGAGGCTGTAGTGGAATTTTATGGCTGCTTGTCTTGATTTGAACACTGTTTCATTTGTTGCCCTTAGCTCATGGGGCAAAATTGCAGCCAAACCAACAAAATGAGGTCATAAGATGGAAATTAGAATTGACTCCTGTTTTTTGCACCAAAAATGGCATAAAATAAATTAACCAAATGAGAAAATGAGCACAAGACCTGAGATGGCCCAGGGAGCCACCATTTGCCCTGTCAGGAAAACAGTGTTCTGATGTGTGTAAATGTAAGTTTTCTCAGTGAGGTAAACACTGGCTCCCCAGGACTGTTTCAAGTTGGGAAAAGGGTCCTGGGAGGAAGGCGAAAGTTCCCATCTCTCTGCATGTTGTGGCTGTGGGCCCTAGTAGCCTGAGAATTACGTTTCAGCAGACAACTTCTGGCACACATTTGAATTGACAGGACCCAGGGCAGATTGCAAATCATATGACCTTATGAGATTCATGGCAGAATGGGGTTTCGGACTTGTTGCAAGTCCTGGTCCAAGCAGTGCACCACACTGGCTCTGTGCAGCACTTAAAAACTCAGAGGAGAAGAAATGTAAGTTATCTAGTGATGCCAGCAGGGCTGGTGAAGCATTAATTATTGTACTTTATTGCTGTTTATGAGCTCTCAGGCTTTCCGTTTCTTGTGTCCGGAGTGCCATTTCTTGCCCTGTCTCCAGTGGGCTGATTCTTGCTCAAGTTCTGGCTGTAGTTTTAAATCTTCATCCCACCCTCTTTGGAGCAAAACACTTTTAATTTGTGCTGAGCACAGCAATGGTGGCTGTCACTGGTTGGGAAGGCAATGCTGTCACATGGAATCATTTGACTCCATTTGGAGATGCTGCACTGGGGGGAGGACGTCATGTCGAGGGCCACATATGTGAGCAATTGTGGAATTGCAGAGATGAGTGTTTCACCAGGTCTGGATTAGTAGGAAGAAAGGAAAGGTGATGGGGGCCACCTGATTTATTGTGGCAAAAGCTTTCAAGGACCAAAAGAACACTTTGCAGGATGCAGGAATATTGGAGCCCAGGCTTCTTGTAATAGAAGAACAGGTATCTGTGTCTTAGAATCTGATTTTTAGTAGATTTATTTTTCAAGAATTGTAAGTGATCCATTCAGGATGGAGGTGTACTGCTTCCCATTGGTGATGAACTGACAAAGGTGAATAGTGTACGTAGCCCTGAAAGAAATTGCTTCCTGCAATGAGCCAGCAACTCCCAGTCTCTACTGAGCCCAAGTGAGATAGCATCATCAGTGCACAGAGTGCAACATGGCATCTTGAATTCTGGCATGGTGCATCTAACAAAGTAGGTTCTGTTTCACAGAATCATAGAGTTGGAAGGGATGTCCATTGTCATCTAGTCCAACCCCTGCACAATGCAGGAAATTCACAAATACCTCTCCCCAAATCCTTAGTGACCCTCCACTCCCAGAAGATGGCAAAAAACCCCTCCAGGATCCTTGGCCAAACTGACCTGGAGAACAATTGTTTCCTCACCCTAGAAAGTGGCAACCAGCATTTCCCTGGGCACGTAAGCACTGAGGCAACCCTTCCTGCCCTTCCTCTCATGATCTGCCTAAGTTCACACAATCAGTGTTGCTGTCAGATGGCCGTCTCGCCTCTGTTTGAAAACCTCCAAAGCAGGAGAGCCCACCACCTCCTGAGAAAGCCTGTTCCACTGAGGAACCGCTCTGTCAGGAAGTTCTTTCTAAGATTTAGCTGAAAACTCTTTTTGATTTAATTTCAACCCTTTGGTTCTGATCTGGGGCAACAGAAAACAACTCCACACCAATGCTCCCTCTAAGCTGTGGAGTCTCGTGAGCAAAAATTCTCCTTTCTGAGCTGCTGGCATTAAAGTTGTGAGTGAGTGATTTGGCTACTGCATAAATTAGTCTGCTCTGGAGCCATCCTTCCTGAGCTAAGGCAAAAATGTGTGAGCTGGAGGCTAAAAAACTGAGCTAGCTCACACTAACTCAGCTTAGAGGGAACACTGCTCCAAACCATTCTCTATATGACAGCTCTTCAAGTACTTGAAGATGGTGATTGTAATGTAGTATGCTCTGTGTTCTAACCAGCCTGCCATGTGCTCCCAGGTAATGGCGCCCGCTGCATGGCCAGAGCACATGGTCAGGCAGAGAGGGGAGCTTGAATCTGGAGGAACAATAGACATCCGGATTCAAAGCCTCCACCAACGTGGGACCTAGGTTCTCCCTGGAGAGCCAATGCACTCAAAGGCTCCTCCAGGGAACCTATGACAAACATGCGCATATATTAAGCCCCTATCAGGTCTTTTGAGTGCGGCCGGAGGTGTGGCTCCGGCCAGCATATAATGAGGGCCCTGGAGCCCTGGAAGTGTGCTTGTTCTGACCATCTACTGGGCATGCTGAATCACTCAATAAAGGCTTCATGATTTCACCGTTCCTGGTCTCCCGAGTCCAGTACTCTTCACTGGCGACGAAGGTGGGATCCCGATGAGCGACTCCTTGGCCGACACCAGTACCGCATTGAGCCCAGACCAGATCCGTCAGCCACCGGCCTTCTTGGCTCCAGCGCCACCGCACCGCCATTGGCTCCCGAGGATCTCGCTCAACGCACTGCTGCACATCCCAGAATGGCCACCGCTCCAGGAACCACCCACCCATTCAATCCAGCCTGCCCCGAAGACTGGGAAGCCTGGACGGACCAGCTAACATCCTACTTCGACGCACAGGACATCACGGATGCTGGGAAGAGGAAGTCCTGGCTCATGGCCTCCTGCGGGGTAAAGACGCTGAAGTTACTCCGCAGCCTGCTTTCCCCTTATACCCCAGCGGAGGCCACGTATGACGACATCATGGCGCTCCTAAGGAACCACTTCTTGCCGAGACCCTCCAAGAACACGCAGCGGGTGAAGTTCTTCCCCTGGTTGCAGCAGAAGGGTGAGTCTGCCTCCAATTACCTGGCGGCCCTCCGACATCTCCTGGTGAGGTGTGAGTTCGTGGCCGTAGAGTTCCTGTGTGGGGTCCGCGACCCCAAGCTTCAAAGGAAGCTGATGGCCAACTCCACCGCCACCCTGGACGAGATGCTAACCACGGCTTGTGCCTTTGAGGTCTCTCAGCAGGAGAAGCTAGGCCCATCTGCAGCCGCCCACCAGACCGAGGCCGCTGCAAACTCTGACGTATCTGAGGATGACACTCCAGGTACAATGCCGGCCTCCAGGACAGGGGTCCCGCAATTCGGGTGAGAAGGCTTCCCGCTCAGCGACACCACACTCCAAACATTCCACGTGCGCTAGCTGTGGCGATCAGCATGACCACCGAACCTGCCATTTCCAGGAAGCAGAGTGCCGGTCATGTGGCAAGAAGGGCCACATCGCCCGGGCCTGCCGCACCCACTCCAACCACCGCACCCAAGCCACGCACCAGGAGTCCACTGAACTCCTCCAGACAGCAGCAACCTGCCACCACCACCGCAAGACACAGCAGGTAATGAACTTGCCCCCCCATACCCCCAACAAAATTAAGGTCTCAGTTTTGATTGAGGGGACCCCCTGCCAAATGGAAGTAGACACCGGGTCATCCTACTCCATAATCTCGGAGTCCACCCTCCGCAGGCTCTGCCCCATGGGGGGCCCCCGACTTCGGAAAGTCCAGGGCCTAACCCTGCGGGACTTTCAGAAGAACCCGATACCGATAAGGGGGTTGGGCAAGTTCCGGGTCCAATTTAAGAACTTTACGGGACGCTTGGGCCTCCTGGTGGTGGTGGGCAACCTCACAAGCCTGCTGGGACTCTCCTGGTTCCAGCCCCTAGGGCTGGGCATCACCGGGGTACACAGCCTGTGGCTGACAGATTTTGCCGACATCTGTGAGGAATTCCCAGCAGTTTTCAACGGGGCACTGGGCTCCTATATGGGGCCACCCATCACCCTGGACCTTGACCCCATGGTCCAGCCTGTGCACATACCGGTCTGCCATCCGCCGCTCGCAGTGCAGCCCAAGATTGAGCGGGAGCTTGATAAGTTGGTCGCCCAGGGTGTACTAGAACCAGTGTCCCACGCCCGATGGGAGACCCCGATTGTGACGCCAGTGAAGGCAAACGGGGACATCTGCATCTGCGCGGACTATAAGTGCACCATCAATAAGGCACTTCAGGCCCATGCCTACCCAGTCCCGGTCATCAGCCACGTGTTGGCCTCCCTGGCTGGAGCGCGAGTGTTTGGGAAACTAGACCTGGCCAAGGCCTACCAGCAGCTGCCGGTCGACGATGCCACAGCAGAAGCACAGACCATTGTGATACACAAGGGGGCGTTTAAGGCAAAGCGCTTCCAGTTCGGGGTCAGCGTAGCCCCCGGGATCTTTCAAGAGTTAATGGACCATTTGTTAAAAGGTTTTCCAGGGGTGCAGCCCTTTTTCAACGATGTCCTGATCGCGGCTCCAGACGTCAAGACTTTCTCAGCCCGCCTATGCTCTGTCCTCCAGCGATTCCAGGATGCCGGCCTGAAGGTGAAACACAAGAAGTGCCTCCTCGGGGTGCCTGCGGTGGATTTCCTTGGCTTCAAGGTGGACGCCCACGGAATTCACCCCACTAAGGACAAGGTGAAGGCCATCTCTGATGCCCCGGCCCCCAAGTCCAAGGCTGAGCTGCAGTCTTTTCTGGGACTCATCAACTTCTACCACGCCTTCCAGGGCATCAAGGACCTCCTAATGTCCAATGCGGTCCTCGCCCACTTCGACGAAGCCCTGCATATCGTATTGGCCTGTGACACATCTCCTTATGGGGTGGGGGGCAGTTTTGGGTCACAAACTGCCGGACGGCCGGGAGGTCCGGGTCGCATATTACTCTCGGACCCTAGCCCCGGCTCAAAGGAACTATGCTCAGATAGACAAGGAGGCACTTGCAACCGTGGCAGGGGTCAAAAAGTTCCATACTTACTTGTACGGGCACAAGTTCATGGTCGCCACGGACCACAAACCTCTTCTGGGCCTCCTTGTCCCGGATCACCGCACACCACAAATGTTGTCCCCGCGAGTCCTCCAATGGTCGATCTTCCTCACGGGGTACGACTATGACTTGGTGCATCGCCTGGGGAAGGCCATGGGCCATGCGGATGCACTCAGCTGCCTTCCACTGCCCTCCTGCGACCCTGACCCAGCTTTGGCTTACCACATCGCTCTGCTCGAGGACCTGCCGGTCCGGCCACTTCAGCTAGGGGACGTGGCCTGGTGCACAGCCCGGAACCGTCAACTCTTCCGGGTCTCTGACTGGGTGGGAAGGGGGTGGCCCAAGAATCCGGACCCTGAGTTCGCGGCCTTCTCAATCTGGCGTGCAGAACTCTCCACCCACAAGGGGTGCTTACTCTGGGGCTCGAGGGTAGTGATTCTGGAACCCCTCCGCCGCGAGTTCTGACCGCTCTGCATGAGCACCACCCTGGGGTAGTACGAATGAAGGCCCTGGCCTGGAGCTACGTCTGGTGGCCAGGCCTTGACAAGGAGATAGAGGACCGGGTCCACCGCTGCGAAAAGTGCCGAGAGACCCGCCCGGACCCTCCACACGCTCCCGTCCACCCCGGGAGTCCACCCAACACCCCTGGTCCCGGCTCCACGTGAACTTTGTGGGCCCGGTACAGGGGCAGCTTTTCTTTATTCTAGTCGACAGCTACAGCAAGTGGCTGGCAGTTGTTCCTGTGTGCACCACCTCCTCTGAAGCCGCCATTCGAGCAATGTGGTGCATCTTTGCCACCCATGGTCTGCTGGACACCATCGTCTTGGACAACGGCACAGCTTTCACCTCCGGAATTCCAGTGCTTTGTGGAGCTCCATGGCATCTGGCACGTGAGATCCGTCCCTTTTCACCCGGCCATGAACGGCCAAGCAGAGCGAATGGTCCGCACCACTAAGGAGGCGCTGAGGCGCATGGACCAGGGGGATCTGGGGTTTAAGTTAACGGCTTTCCTATTCGGCCAGCGCACCACCCCTCACTCAGCTACCGGTCGCAGCCCCGCAGAGCTGCTCATGGGCCACCGGCTGACAACCCAGCTCGACCAGCTCCACCCCGATCGGGCGCTGGCCACCTCCAAAGAACCCAACGTCCCCAAAGCTCCCAGAGGGTTCGCACCAGAGGACCCGGTCTACATCCGCAACTACGCCCGGGCCCCCTTGTTATTGCCGGGGTGGATTATCCACGTCACCGGTCCCCTCTCCTATGAAGTTGTGGGTGAGGAAGGACAACGGTGGAGGCGCCATGTGGACCAACTTCGCTGCCGCCTGCACACCTTCTCCACAGACGATCCAGGGCTGGACTTCCCAGATGCAGAACCCGAGGTACCAGAGGCAGACGATCTGCCCACCCCATGACCGGCCGAGACTCTGCGGGAGGACACCACAGAAGCCGGCCGGACATCACTCCAGTCGCCAGCCCTGCACCAGCACCAGACCCGGCTCAGCCCGTGGCAGATATTCCTGAATCTTCGCTCCCTATACCGGCGGCTCCGGCGACCCCGCACCACTCAACCAGAGAATGGAAACGTCCCGCGCACCTCTGAGACTATGTTTGCCAAGGGACAGTCCGGACTATGGGGGGAGGGGTATTATGCAGCAACCAGCCTGCCATGTGCTCCCAGGTAATGGCGCCCGCCGCATGGCCAGAGCACATGGTCTGGCAGAGAGGGGAGCTTGAATCTGGAGGAACAATAGACATCCGGATTTAAAGCCTCCACCAATGTGGGACCTAGGTTCTCCCTGGAGAGCCAATGCACTCACAGGCTCCTCCAGGGAACTTATGACAAACATGCACATATGTTAAGCCCCTATCAGGTCTTTTGGGTGCGGCCGGAGGTGTGGCTCCGGCCAGCATATAATGAGAGCCCTGGAAGCATGCTTGTTCTGACCATCTACTGGGCATTCTGAATCACTCAATAAAGGCTTCATGATTTCACCGTTCCTGGTCTCTGAGTCCAGTACTCTTCAGTGATGGTATCACCTCTCAGTGATATGATAGCATATACTTTCATAAAAGAATATGCTGTAATATATTTGTTTGTCATTAAATGCTGTATGGCTCTCTTTTTTTGCTGTTTGAATTGCCTGCTGCTCCAAATTCCTGCTGCTCATTATTTGCCCACAAACTGCCCAATTTGGATGTCCTGGAGGACCAGGAATTGGAGCAGGGGAGGGGAGCACGAAGTGTGTTCTGATGGCAAACTCCTGATTTGTCTGATGTCTGTATTTGGCCCTCTGGGTTTGAAGGGGCATCTGCTGCTCATTTGAATTGGGGTTAACCCTGAAGATATGGGAAGAGATCTCCAGGGTCATCTAGTCCAACCCCCTGCACAATGCAGGAAATTCACAAATACCTCCCCCTGCACACCTGCAGTGACCCCTGTTCCCAACCAGAAGATCTCAGAGTCATGCTGTATGTGTAGTGTGGACTCTTTACTACGCATCTGTAAACCTTTATTCCTGTTTCAAAGTACTATGTCAGAATTTCTCTTTCCTGGTATCTTTTGTCATACTTTATCTTTGCCCTTCTGTTCCCCCATGAAGCTGAGCACTATCTGAAGATCTCCCCCCCCCCCCCGCCATCTTTCTTGTAATGCATTCGGCTGCCTGGTTGGGGAGAGCCTGGAGGATGGAGAAGTTGAGCTGACTGTCATCTGTGACAAAGGGCATTTAATGTGGAGGGTGAAAGAGAGTGTTTTCCTTCTTCTTCTGAATGTGGAATGTTTTGTAGGCCACAGAAGTCCTGTATAGAAGGCATGATGTTGAGAGATAATCAGCTTGGGGGTGGGGGGTGGAGGTGAGGAGACAGAATTATGCCTGCTCACATCTGTCTTGAGCTCCACTCAATGAACAGGGTTACTCACAAAGAGAGTCTTTGTGGACAGCTTATACATTCCTGGGGTCATCAGCCGGCTGACTATCAGTCTAGCCAGGAAAATTCCCAGTGGGACTCTGCCCTGGAGGGTCCACCAGTCCCTGAGTTCCCCCACCCCAGCCATTTTCTCCTGTCCAGAAGTCCTAATCCAGATGTGGAAGTCAAGCAGTGAGGCCAATAGATCCTGCTCTTCAAACCCCCCCCCCCCCCGATGCAGTATCTGCACAAGGCTAGAGTATAAAGCAGCTCTTTATGAGAAGGCACCGGAGATTGAATTGGAAATGGCCTCCTGTGTGCACCTCTCCGTTGCAGTGTGCATGCTTGAATATGGTGGGCTTCGGGTGCTGTGTAGTCTCTGCATGCCTAAAATAAAATCCAGTACCTACCAACCCACCCACCCCGAACTCTTCAGCTTCAGATAATCTTGACCCCAATGCTAAATATGCATGTATTTTTGTGGTTTTTCTATCATTCATTCTGTTGGTCATGAGGAGGGACAAGGAGTTAGACAGGGAACAGGACTTGTCTTGTCCAAGCATGCCTTAGGCCTAGTTGTCACTAAAGTGGTAAATTTGTGTCTGGGCCGTAGTACTTTCTACTGGGGGCAAAAAGGCCCTTTCTGGTCAGTTCAGCACAAGCAGCAATGGGGATTACAAGTCCCTGCTTTGGGTGGCTGGATTGCTGGTGGCCTTCACCACACAGGGCAGAAGAGATTATTTGCATTCTGTTTTAGGCACCAACAGTGTGTTTATCCCTCTTGTCATAAAAAAGTGGTTCCTGCAATTTAAAACCATGTAGAAATCTGAAGTCTAATATTAAAGGCTCTTGGTGAGGTCTCCGCCCAGATGCCAGGGCTGGGTGCCTGGCTCCTTTCTTGTCTCCTGCTAATTTGGGGGGGGGGGGGGCTGCAACCAGGAGAGCTCTTGGCAGGAGTCAGGCCCGTGGGTGCACTGCTGCTTGGCTTTTGTGGAGTAAAAATGTTCAGAGTAAAATTTCAAGGTTCAGGGGTCAGAATGGAGAGGGCAGGACATATCTTCCACTTGGCTGGAGAGGTTTTGATCTCTCCTTGAGCAGCCTGCACAGCCAGGCTCTTTCTGAGGTGCCAGTGTCGCCACCCCCTGATCTGTGAGGCATTGCCCTTCGCTCCCAGGCACAGCTCCTGCCTTGCAGGCTCTGAACCGTGGCAGACCTGGCAGCGGCGGCAGCAGCAGCAGCAGAAGATCCCTAGAAAATACAGTGGCCTGTTCTGGTTTGAAGCCTTCTGCCAATGGAAGCCTTCTGCCAGTGGAAGAGCCCCCTTCTGTTGGTGGAAAGCTTCAGCCTGAATAAGTGTTGGTGGAAACACTGAATACGTGAACACTGAATAAGTGTTGGTGGAAACACTGAATAAGTGTTGGTGGAAAGCTTCAGCCTGAATAAGTGCAGGGGTCGAATGCAAACCGTTGAGTTCCTGGAGGCCAACAAGGAGGGCGGGGGCTGGCATGTCCCTCTTCTTGCACCTGTGTCCGGTGGACGTTTTGAGTTTTGTAACGGAAGACCAGGAGATGTCCATTTCGATTTATAGAGATGAGAAGCTGAGCAGAAGGAATGGCTCTGGGTTGTATTCTCTTGAGAAAAGGTGTCACTTGGCTTCCGAGGGATGGCTGCTGGGTAACAGAGAGCAGAGATGGCAGTGGGCGTTTTGCCTTCTGACAGGCAGATGGCACTTCTGCTTCTTACAGTGGTTCTTGCACTGGTGTCATTCATAAGAATTAAGGAATTCAGAGCTCCTTTGTTGTGCCACTTGTGTCTAGTTTTGTGAAGTAATAAATACTGACTTCTTCACAATGGATTATATATATATATGTGTGTGTGTGTGTGTGTGTGTGTGTGTGTGTGTGTGTGTGCAATGAAAGCCCTCTCTCCAGCACTGTCACAACCATATCGTAACAAAGCCCTGCACAGAAGGAGGACGATGGCGGACAGACACCTTCATTGTGCTGGCACTCCCATTAGCATGCCATCCGTGTGGATTCGCCCTGGGAAGAGAAAAGGAAATCATCGTAATGGACTCTGAATAAGCCCAACTGCCCGCCATTGCTGGATGATGAACCAGCCACAGAGGCGGCTAACTTGTGAGTCACAGCAGCGGCTGTCTGACACTGCACACTGGAAAAGGGTCAGGAGGCAGCTTAACACAGCATCAATCAACAGTTGCTACACAGAGGAGACCTGCTGAGGCAGGGGAGAATTCCCAGGGCCCACGCAACAGGGGGAAGAGGGGGATTAAACAGTGGCTGTCGGCAGCGTTTGGGCTGATGCTGGGACAAAGGAATTCTTGATGAGGGAAGTGGGGCTGGGGGGAAGGGGAAACAGCGGTTTGGGCTTTGGACTGGCAGGTTGGGGTAGTGGTTACAGTGCAAGGCTGGGGCTGGGGAGAATGATTCAAAGCCCCCCTCAGCTGGGAAACTCACTGGTTGGAACGGCATGAATGAGACACTTGGGATAATTTCCTGTTAGCCTACCTTACTGGGTAATTGTGAAGGTAAAATGGAGATGGGGAGACCCTTGTATATCACCTTGAGCCCAAGAGGAAGAACAGCATAAAACTCATCAACTCTGCATTCTGAAATGCTGAATGAATAAGCGGGTGAATGTTTAGCAGCGAGCTGTGCTTTGAAGGTTGTAGACGTCTGATTGCTTACCTGTGTATATGTAATATTGTAAAATGATGTTTGCTTATTGTGGCATTTCCAGGGCTGCCTTGGCAAGTACTTCTTGGGCATATGTGTTGTTATGTGGGTCACCTGGTCAGCTTTGGCTGCAGAGTCAGAAACTGCCTCTCCTCTTCCCAGGAACCCGGGAATGGGGCTGCTAGAAACTGAAGAGAATATCATTGATAGGGCACAAGGCCTCTTTCATTAGCTGGTTGAATATTCAGGAATACCAAGCGGCCTGGTTGTTCCAGCACAAAATGTTCCAAAAAAGTGAAAATCAAAACTGGGTTTAGAAATCATGGATTTTATTAGACACAGAGTAAACCAAAAGGCCCCTGTGTCTCTCTCTGGTTCCACTTCCCTCCTGCCTGAGACCCCATGGTTCCTGACTCTTACCTTGACAACAGTGAGAACTCATAAATTATTATTTTTAAAAGTGACTTTTAGAGAAACTTTTTGCCCTGATAGGGTTGGTTGCCTTCTTCAGCTCCGTGCTTCCTAGGACATTTAAGCTGTCTGGAGCATTTGCAATTAGGTAAATAGACTTGTCTTAGTCAGATCAAGGAGCTGGAATTCTGATTGCCTTCCTCTTTCCTGTGATTCTAAAATCTGATTTTTAAAGCAGTATCTCAGCTACAACTGGTACAGGTGCCCCTAGGTTTCTGCTCTGGAATCACTCCTGGCTGTGTTTCATAGGTGTCCCTGTGGTAGACTGCATTATCTTAAAAGAGTGTTTTTCTACTGTTGTTGGTACAAAAGTGTGTTACGACAGGATCCATGCTTCATACAGCTGCTTGAGCGTTCAGTAAGTCTATCCTTGCAAACGTGGGCTGGGAATCTTTGGTGGTTCTTGCCTTGGCTAAGTAGATGGCTTTTACCTCCTGAGACTCAGCACGGTGTAGTGGTTAAGAGCTATGGACTCTAATCTGGGGAACTATGTTTGATTCCCCCATTCCTCCCTGCTGCGTGACCTTGGGCTGGTCACAGTTCCCTCAGAACTATCTCAGCCCCACCTAACCTCACAAGGTTGTGGGGAGGGGAAGGGAATGAGGTTATAAGGTACTTTTAGGCTCCTTAAGGTAGAGAAAGGCGGGATATAAAAAACTTCTTCTGAAATTTGTGTGACATCTGAGGCTGACTGAGCAGGTCATTCCTTGGCTTGCTTCAGCTGTCTCCTAATTTGCATAAATAGCAGCTCAGGTTGTCTCTGGAGTTGTAGTTAGCAGTGCTGTTGCGATCTCTGTCTTGACCTGGGAGCTGTGTGCAGATAAAGCATTCCATCCCTGAAATCACTGGTACCCAACTGTCTTGATATGGTGACCCTTGAGTACAAATTTATTTATTTATTTATTTATTTGTTTATCTATCTATCTATCTATCTATCTATCTATCTATCTATCTATCTATCTATCTATTTATTTTCACATTTATATCCTGCCCATCCCGCGAGTGGGCTCAGGGCAGGTTACATCATTTCAATAAATACAATAAAATTTAAAACCCAATATAAACATTTAAAATCAGTAGTTATACCTTAAAGTTGAGAGATTCCGGCCCACTGATGCAAATGGATATGGCCGGTTATTAGAGGGTGGGTGGGTGGCAGCAACCTCGGGGAGGCCATGTATGGACACCCGCTGCCTCAGGCCTGGCGGAACAGCTCCGTCTCGCAGGCCCTGTGGAATTGAAGATTTACTCGGTATTGTAACCCATCCAGAGTTGGCCCAATTTTTTGTGTGTGCCCGAGGTGAACTGTGACCTTGGCACACATCTAGTTCAGCATTCCATTTTCTACAGTGGCTACCCAGATGTTTTGGGAAACCAACAGGTTGCACAAAGGGCGCAGCTTCCCCCACTATGAATCCTAAGCAAGTGGCATTCTGACATACGCAGCCTTCGCATATGGAGTTTACATTCCAGCATTTGGCCACCGTCTCCTTCCCCATCACTCCTTCTAATCTTCTTCGTGGTCTCTGTGCATCACACCTCTGGGATAAAGTGCACCTGCGGCGATCCCGATGGGTAATCTTCAAAGCCAAACGGATTTTCGCGTCAGCTCCCCAGTCACGTACATGCCCCACTGCGCATGACCCGGGGAGAGGCACAAGGATCCTGCCAGTTCTCTTCTGACCGCCGCGTCGTGAGGATCCCCTCTCCGCTTCGGTCGGTAGTTTACTTTTCTTCCTCTTGGGAAGCCTTCGGACTGATTTTTCTCCTAATTCTTGACTACGGACTGTGACTCGGACTCGTCTTTTGGACTTCCCTTCCGTTTTTTCCTCCCGCTCGGCCTATGGCCCAGCAGTGGGGGTTCTTCAAACGCTGTCTGAAGTGCGGCAGTAAGATAGCACCCCCGGACAAACACTCGTTTTGTTTGCTGTGCCTGGGTGAGTCGCACCGAGTTGATTCCTGCTCCAGCTGTGCCACTTTTTCGAAGCAGACCCGCAAGAACCGAGCGGCCAGACTTCGAGTGGCTTTACTGGAATCCGCATTGTCTCCAAGCATGTCTTCGGCCGACGTTTCGGGAGCCTCGCCATCGGCGCCGACGGCCCCGGCATCGTCTCCGACACAGAGCACCATCGGTACCGAAAAATCGGCACTGAAACGACCGCTCCCTTTGCCAGACGCTCCTGCAAAGAAACCCAGAGAGGGCAAAGAGGACAAGGGCAAGCTGAAGCACAGGAAGACTCCTAGTGCTTTGTCGACGCATCCTGTGCTCGACTTGGCCCAGCTCGGGCCCATACAGCTTGACCCGCCCAGTCGCGAGCGATCCAGGGACAGTTCAACGTCCCCGATGCCGCGACCCATCCAGCTGACGGATTCCGATCTCGACATCGACTTGACCCAGGTCCCTCGAGACAGCCCTGAGCCTGGGACGGACCAACTCCCGGCACCAAGAGTGGATCGAGACTGGCGTCCTCCATACTCTCCAGCGCCGTGGGACGCTCGACAGTGGAGATACCTCTATGGCTCCTACCCTCCACCACCGCAATGGTATCCTCCCGAATGGGACCATCAATCGACATTGTCCAGAGTCTCTCGATGCCGAGATCCTCCAGCCCCGAGGCCGACACATCCTCCGTCCAGCGCCGATTGTCCCCCTTTTCACCTGTCGCAGGACCCGTTGAACTTGACCCCACTGTCGCCATCGGAACCCTCCGACAGATCAATACCGGAGTCTTCAGCCTCCTCCACCTCGGGCGATGAATCGCCCCCTCGTCCGTCTCCTACTCCTCATGTCGCTGATGACCTTCCGATCTCTCCTTCTGAGGACGTAAAGTCCTATGGAGAGCTGATTAAGCGTATGACACATACTTTAGCCTTGGCTATGGTCCAACTGACCCCAGCTGCTACGGACTCCGTCTTCGACATCGTCCAGATGGATACCTCCACTGCAGTGGCCCTGCCTCTCATTTCGGTCCTCCTGAATACAACCAAGGAATCCTGGGCGCATCCCTCCTCTACCCCTATCTCTAGTAAGAGATTGGACCACATGTACAAGATCCAGGAACTGGGAGCCGAGTTCTTTTTTGTCCATCCTAAACCGAACTCGGTGATTGTGACCCCCTCGGCCAAGGGCCGCAGTGGACATTCTTCCCCTCTAGATAAGGAGGGGCAGAAACTGGACTCTTTTGGCAGGCGTTTTTATTCTGCTGGTGCATTGGGCATAAAAACAGCAAACTACACAGCCTGTATGAGCAGGTATCAATACTCCCTCTGGGAGCAAATGACCGCACTCCTTGCCCATCTCCCTGAGGACAAGCAGCGTCTCGCCAGGAAGATCCAGAAAGAGGGCATGACCCTGGCAAAGCATCAGCTCACTGCCTCCAAACACTCCGCAGATGTAACTGCTAAGACGCTCACATCGGCAGTGTCTCTCAGGCGCCACGCCTGGCTGAGGTCGACTTCTCTTCCCCAGGATACAAAATCTCTGGTGGAGGACCTTCCCTTCGAGGGCGAAGGTCTCTTTAGTTCCACGACAGATACCGTCCTCCATGAACTAGATAAGAGCATGAAGACGTCCCGCAACCTGGGCGTCTCACAGCCCAAACCGCAGAAGCAGAGGTCATGGCAGAGATCCTGGTCCAAGAAACAACCACAGAGATCTCCCACTGAACCCCCATGGCAGAGGTCTTCCTCCTCTCCCTATCAACAGAAGCCGTATGGACATAAACCCCGCTTCCCAGCTGCTTCTGCCTCTAAGTCGAAACCTCCCAAGCCGAACAAACAGAGTCTTTGACTCCTGTCTCCACTCCGGTCCTCCCACCCGCCTGTCACCCTTCCTACCCACATGGCAACGCATCACTTCCGACAAATGGGCCCTCTCCGTCATCGCCGAGGATTACCGAATAGAATTTTTCCAGATCCCTCTGGAGTCTTATTTTGTCATCACCCCTCCCTCGGACACCCTGTCGTCAGAAGTCGAAGCCCTCCTGTCCAAAGATGCCATAGAGCCGGTACCCGTTGGTCACCTACAGCAGGGTTTTTACTCCCGCTACTTCACGGTACCAAAGAAGGATGGTGGGCTCCGTCCCATACTGGACCTTCGGAACCTCAATGCTTTTATAGCCTACAAGAAGTTCCGCATGACCACCCTCCAGACCATCCTACCATTGCTGGAGGCCGACTCTTGGATGGTGACGCTAGACTTAAAGGATGCGTATTTCCATGTGACTATTCATCCTTCCCACAGACCGTTCCTTCGCTTTGCGGTCGGCCCGCATCACTTCCAATACAAGGCCCTCCCTTTTGGGCTCTCTATGGCGCCTCGTGTCTTCACGAAGCTCATGGCAGTAGTGGCAGCTCACCTCCGCCTTCAGGGCATCCATCTTTACCCTTATCTGGACGATTGGCTCCTCGTTGCGCCCTCCGTGACGGCCCTACAGGACCACATCGCTCTGACTCTTTGTACCCTAGACACTCTAGGGCTGACGATAAATATGACAAAGTCCATGCTCACTCCTTCCAGATGGGTACAGTTTATCGGAGCCATTCTGGACTCCCTGCAGTGTAGGGCTTTTCTGCCCCCCAACAGGGCGCTAGACATTGTCTCCCTTCTCAGATCCCTTCGAGAAACCAAGGAGGCCACGGCCAGGCAGTTACGCCGTCTCCTGGGTCTCATGGCTGTGACCACCACGGTGATCCCCTTTGCCAAGCTTCGGATGAGACCATTTTAGCTGTGGTTTCTTTGCCGTTTCCACCCCAGTATACACCCCCTCTCCAAATGCTTCCGCCTATCGGACTCGGTCTTGAATGCTCTCACCTGGTGGCTTATGCCCTGGAACCTTCAGTTGGGTGCCCCCTTTCGACTCCCACCTCCTTCAGCAACCATCACCACAGATGCTTCCCTGTGGGGTTGGGGAGCTCACCTGGATGGTCTCTGTGTGGGCGGCAAGTGGGACCCCTCCGTGGCCCACAACCACATCAATTTTCTGGAACTGCTAGCAGTCCTGTATGCAATTCGGTCCTTTTGTCATCTCCTGTCGGGAAGGACGGTGGCTGTCCTCACGGACAATACGACCACCATGTACTATATCAACCGACAAGGTGGGACGGTCTCCCGCGGCCTCTGCCGTCTAGCCGTGGAACTTCGGAACGAATGCCAGTCACTCGACATCCATCTCGTGGCGACTCATCTTCCCGGTCTGCTCAATGTACAAGCTGACTTCCTGAGCAGGGGCTACACGAATGGGAACTCAACCCCCTTTATCTGACCCCGGTCTTCGACCTCTGGGGGTACCCCTCTGTGGACGTGTTTGCCTCTCGGGAAAACAAGAAGTGTCCCCTCTTTTGCTCCAGGGCCGGCAAGGACCCAGCCTCCCTAGGGGACGGTCTTCTCCTCCCGTGGACGGGGCTACACCTGTATCTGTTTCCCCCGATTCCTCTGATCCTACGAGTGGTGCACAAGCTGTTGTCGGAACGCCCGTCGGTGATCCTAATCACACCATGGTGGCCGTGGCAACCTTGGTTCCCCACTCTCCTCTGTCTCTCCCTCGGGTCGTACCTCCATCTCCCAACGAAACCAGACTTGCTTTGGATGTACGGGGCCAGGTGCTTCACCACAACGTCCCCAGATTGAAGCTGACGGCCTGGTTGATTCAGCCTGTGGAGTAGACACTCGCATCGCTCACGTTCTCCTGAACTCCCGTAAACCTTCCACACGCCGCTCGTATGCAGCAAAGTGGTCTAAGTTCCTGTCTTTATTGGCCTCTGTGGGGCGACCTTCCATTCCGTCTACCCTCAATGATGTTTTCGGGTTTCTTTTGTCCTGCAAGGATAGAGGACTGTGCCACGCATCTCTCCGTGTCTACCTCTCGGCCATCTCAGTCAACCATCCTACAATTGATGGCTATTCAGTGTTCTCCCATTCTACCACGAAGCAATTCCTGAAAGGAATGCATCGTCTCTACCTGTCAGTTTGGGCCCCTGTTCCAGCTTGGGACCTGCCACTGGTCCTTGCCAAGTTAATGGGCAAGCCTTTCGAACCTATGGTTTCCCGTAGCCTTCAGCTTTTTTCATGGAAAGTTGCTTTTTTAGTAGCCATCACGTCGGTAAGACGTGTGAGTGAGTTGTCGGCTCTTCACTGTGACCCTCTGTACCTCACGTTCCATCATGACACCGTTACCCTGGCTCCCGATGTCGCGTTCCTACCCAAGGTAGTCTCTGATTTTCACATCAATGTGGACATTACCTTGCTGGTGTTCTTCCCTGATCCTCAGGATCCAGTACAACGCAGTTTACATTCACTCAATGTCAAGAGAGCTCTCTCATTCTATTTACATCGGACGAAGCCGTTCCGCAAGTCCCCAGCTCTCTTTGTCGCTTATGCCTTGCCCAGGCAGGGACAGAAACTGTTGTCTCAAAGACTCTCGAAATGGATCGTGAAGACAATAAAACTTGCTTACCTCCTGGCCAAGAGGCCATTACCGGTGTCCCTGCGGGCTCATTCCACTCAAGCCGTGGCTGCCTCTACGGCGTTCCTCAAGGGCATCCCCCTGGGAGACATCTGCAATGCTGCTACTTGGACGTCTCCTCACACGTTTGTGAAGCACTATGCTCTCGACGTCCGTGCCCATCAACGCTCTGGTGGGCCGTGCAGTTCTGCAAGCAGCTCAGGTGCGAGACCTTCAGCACCCGCCTCCAGGTACGTGGTGTGTTTATTGCTCGCTATTCTCCCAGAGGTGTGATGCACAGAGACCACAAAGAAGATATACAGGTTGCTTACCTGTAATTGGAGATCTTCGAGTAGTCATCTGTGCATTCACACCACCCACCCTCCTTCCCCTCTGCTTTCGGTCTTCCCTTTTTTTTTCTCTTGGGGGCTGTTGGCAGCGGTCAGAAGGAACTGGCGGGATCTTTGTGCCTCTTCCCGGGTCATGCACAGTGGGGCGTGCACGTGACCGGGGAGCTGGTGCGAAAATCCGTTTGGCTTTGAAGATTACCGATCGGGATCGGTGCAGGCGCACTTTATCCCAGAGGTGTAAATGCACAGATGACCACTCGAAGATCTCCAATTACAGGTAAGCAACCTGTATATCTCACCTAAGAGTTTAAGAAACTCACTCTAGTAACCATCAGGACTTGTTTTGCTTGATCAGCATGTATATGCTGTAAAGAAATAGCATCATAGAGTCCACCCTCCAAAGCAGCCATTTTCTCCAGGAGCAATTGATTTTTGTTGTCTAGAGATCAGCTGTAATTCTGGGAGATCTGCAGGCTCCACCCAAAGGTTGGTGTTAAATAGTGGGTTCCATGGATGAACAGACTCCAAGTCTAGTGATCAGCTCTACTTTATCCAGTAATTTCTGCCAGAACAAGGCTGCGAACCAGACCCTCAGATCAGGTATATTGCATGCAATGGCCACACCCCAAACACACCCCACTCCCAATGATAGGCTATTTACACCTTGACTGGTTACTGCCAGAATCCTGCTGGCCTATTGTTCTTTGACTCCAAGCTCACCCTCTCTCTGGCAGCACAGTCCTGCAATATTTCAGTCCCAACACACAACTCCTGGTAACACTATTTTAAAGGACTCTATAACAAGCCAAGGGATATCTTAGAGTAGGGGTCACCAGTGTGGTGCCGTGGCCCCCATGGTCACCTTTCCTTCTGCCCACAAAGTGTTTCTAGAAAGTGGGTAAGGTCTGGTAGGGGTTTTGCCCAGCAGGGGTTCTCATTGGCCATCGATGATTTGATTGGCTGCACATATTTCCAAAAACACTGTTTTGACAAACGTTGCCACCGCAGTGCAAGGTGAGCCATGGCAGCCATTTTGTGGCTGTGCCCACGTCTCTGTGTCAGAACTCCAAAAGTGCCCACAGGCTCAAAAAGGTTGGGGACCCCTGCCCTAGAGCCTTTCAGAGAAGAAGCGGTATAATCCAAGAACTTCTCCAGGGAGCTGCCCTCCCTAAAAAGACGAATTATTGGGGAATTTTTAAATTAAAGTGCACTATCTAAATATTTTATGTTCATTTAACTGTCCTAGTTTCTTTTTCATCTTTTCATTTTGGATAGAATTCCAGCCCAACATTCTTTCTCTTTTCTTGCAAGCCAGAGGGCTAGAAATTTAGTGGCTGAAGGCTGAAAACATTCAGAGGAGGAGCCTGGAATACCTTGTGGGGTATGCCCTCTGTGATAATACCCTCTGTGATATGCCTGATGGGTTGATGGGGGAGGGGGTGCCAGAGCAGTGACTGTCTCACCACACTGTACTGAGGACTAGTCATGTTTGCAAGGTGAAGAGAAAGGGGTGACCAGATTTCTAGTGTATTTCTCAGTTGCCAGCTTCTCTGCTGGTTGGTATGCAGATGATGGAATATTTATTTATTTATTTATTTATTTATTTAATTATTTGAATTTCTATCCCGCTCTCCCTACCATTTGGCGGCTCAGGGCGGCTAACAACATAGTTCCTATAAAACTCCATAAAAGCCATAGTATAAAATAAAACACAAACTTTAAAATACAGTGCGTAATGGCGAGATTCATCATCCTTGACCAAGCAGCAACTCCAGTCTTCTCCTGGTCGTTAGTGCTGATAGTCCATTGGCAGTTTTCAGTGGTCAGGCCAGGTCTATAAAGCCGAGGCAGCCCCTACTTGAAAGCCTGGCGGAAGAGCTCCGCCTTGCAGGCCCTGCGAAACTTTAAAAGGTCCTGCAGGGCCCTGATGTTATCCGGGAGCTTGTTCCATCAGGACGCGGCCGCCACTGAAAAAGCCCTGGCTGTCGTTACCACCAGTCGGGCCTCCGTGGGCCCTGGAAGAACCAGGCGGTTCTGGGAACCTGATCATAGTGCTCTCTGGGGTACATATGGGGAGAAGAGGTGGTCCCTTAGGTAGCTAGGTCCCTGGCTATATAGGGCTTTATAGGTAAGCACCAGCACCTTGAACCGTATCCAGTATGATATAGCAGCCAGTGCAGTGCTTTTAGGGCGGGCTGGATGTGTTCCCACATGGGAAGACACATCATCAGCCTCGCTGCTGCATTCTGCACCAGCTGCAGCTTCCGGATTTGGGACAAGGGCAGCCCCATGTAGAGAGCATTACAGTAATCCAGTCTTGAGGTGACCAACGCATGGATCAACGTAGCTAGGTCGTTGCATTCAAGGAAGGGAACCAACTGCTTGATCAGCAATTATGCAGGGGCTAGTGCTAAGCAGAGCCTTTACAAACCTGTGGTCAATATGCCTTTTTCCCTTCATTCTCTCTCCCCCTCCCCCCCAAATGTGAGTTATATCATTGTACTTAAAAGCAGTTGAGCTGATGCAAGTTATTTATGCAGTAATGATCTTGGAAGTGTGCATTTATCATCCTTCTCTAAACACAGGACACACAGCTCTGCCCTCAAGGAATACAGTTTAAAAACCAATATAAACATAGCTCCAGACTGCCTGATTCCATTAGTCTTTGCTGTTCTGAGCACATTTTCAAGGACTCTGGAGGAAGCAGTGCCATGTGGGGCGAGGGAATCTTTTTGGAGTGAGGGGCAGAGGGAGCGTCCATCATTATGCTGTTACAGCTAGGTATGAACGACTTGTTAGTGGTTTAGTAAAATTGGGTTACAGCCATTTAGTGTGCTAACTCTGGTCACATTTTGTGCTTTCTGAGATGGAAAACATTGGCTTTCAAAGCTTTTCTGAAAGGAGTATGTAGGGAGCTGTTTTATGTCAGACTGTGTTCCCATAAGGAGGATGGGCAGTGTCGTTTCTTGGTTGCTGATGTGGCTGCTGCTGATACAGAGTAGTTGCAGTCAGCTTTCCAAATGGGAAGTTTCCCTGCGTTCCCCCTGCCCCAGGACCCCACAACACCTCCCCCTAACTTGCCAGCCTCCAGGTGGCATCTGGAGGTGTCCCAGAATAACAGCTGATCTCCAGATTACAGAGACCAGATCCCCTGGAGACAGTGGTGGCTCTGGAGTGAGCTCCATGGGATTAAATCCAGCCTCCTCCAAATTCCAGCCACATTCCAGGAATTTCCCAGGCTGGAGGTGGCAACCATATTCCACCCTGTGCCACCGGTGGGCTTTCTCTGCTTGTTTTTGTTTTTTAAAAAACTGTCATTTGACATACTTGTATAACATTATCACTTTACAACAATCTCATCACATTACAACAATCTGTCACATTATCTGAATTATCAGGTATTATTTTTTAAAGAGTTTACAGAGATAACAAGGGGAAAGGCATACCTCTGCAACAAAAGGGGCTGGAGACTTTTTAAAAAAAAAATTAAAGTTAGGCATTGAGAAAATCTAATACAGCTTCATATAACAATATCAATTGGTGATTATAAAAAAAAACCTGGGCCAAATGGGGAGGAGGGCCATGGCTCAGAGTATCTGTTTTGTGTGCAGATGGTCCCATGTTTAGTTCCATCATCTCCAGTTAAAAGGACCAGGCAATGGGAAAACCTCTGCCTGAAACCCTGGAAAGCTGGTGCCCATCTGTGTAGACAGCACTGACTTTGGTGGGCCAAGAGTCCGACTCAGTAGAAAGCAGCTTTTCCGGGGATTTTATGAGAATGGCAGGGACAAAGGAAGGGCTGCTGCTGAGGGGCTGGACCAGGATGACCCAGGCTTGCCTGTCCACATGGGTGCCACCCTGCCTTTGGCACTATCTTTCCAAACCATCACAGCAGAGTGGGTTTGGGCAAGATTTCAGGAAAGATGGAGAGAAGTCAGGAGGCACACGGAAGCACCATGGTGGTGTGGAAAAGCAGGGGAGGACTTCCGGAAGAGATGCGCCAAATGGCGGACGCCTCTCTCCGCTCGAGCGGGAGAGGCGATCCATGCCCGGTGGGGAGAAGGGGCTCTGGACCGGTGCTGAGCCCCCAGAGACCTCAGTAAAGGGGCTCTGCCTGGGGTGGCACAAGTAGGGATCTCTCCTGGCGGTGGCGACCGCGGGATCGAGGTCCCCCTCATCACCCCCATAGGTTCCCCCACCGCGGAAGCCTTAATGGCTGCAAGTGCAAACCGAGAAGCAGCAGAGAATGCGAAGCGATGAAACTACAACTCCTCCGATACGCACGGTGAAAACGTGAGTCTCAAAGAAGGACTGTAAATTAAGCGGGGAATGGGATGCGCGGAATGAAAATCCCCCCCCCTTCCATTACCGAAGCGCACTTACGGGACTTTCCCACGGGGTTGCTGATTGAGTAAAAGCGTTGGTGAATTGCTGGAGGGCAGGATCGCATGCTTGAAGATAAAAGCTTTAAATCGATATAAGTGCCGTTAAGAAAGTCGCTTCTTCGATCTGTCTTTATCTAACTGTAAACAAAACCGAAATAGTAACAATGACGGGGAAACCGAAACCTTCCCCTAAACTAGGAAGCGCTGCTCCGAGTTCAAAGGGCGATACCACAGAGACGAGCGCAATGTTTTCCGTGTTATTGCAACCCCTGGTGGACCAGATGACTACTCTCAACGCAAAAATGGACACAATGCAAAAGGAGCTGAAAGAGTCAGGCAAAAAAACAGAAAAACTGCAACAGGACCTTATGGAGGTGAAAGCATCTACAAGTAATCAGGACTTAAGGCTACAAAAAATAGAAAAAGAAAAGGCTTCTCAACATGATACCCTTCTGAAATTACAGATGGAATGCTCAAACTTTTTCCTACGGCTTCAGAATGTTCCCGAAAAAAAAGGGGAAGATCTTAAAAAACTGCTAAGTTAGCGCCACTAACAGGTTTGAAAGCAGAAGAAATAGTAAGCGACATGGATTTGGTCTACAGGACCTATCCAGTATATATTAAAAAGAAAAACCTGCCAGGCGAAATAATGATAAGATTCTCCAAAAAATCAACAAGAGACGTGGTGTTAAAAGCCACCAACAGAGCAACAATGAAGATCCAGGAAGAGGAGATTAAAGTTTTGAAGGACATACCATTTGAAATAAGAAAAAGAAGAAAAGCCTACAAAAACTTAACGACATGGCTTCAGTCTGAGTCAATTGTATATCGTTGGGACACTCCAGAGGGACTAAGTTTCAGTTTTAAAGGCAAAAACTATAAAATTGACTCTGTTGAACAAGCAAAGAAGTTTCTTGAAAAAGGCAAAGAAAAGAAAGCAGAGAGAGACTCAGATGATTCACTAGCATCACAAGAGAGTATGTACGGCTTTGATAGCTCAAAAAGCGAAGAAGAAATATCGGACTCGGAAAAGGGAGCTGCTGCTCCCAAACCAAAGACTGAGACTAAACAGACAAGAAGAGTACAGAAGAAGAAATGATTGTTAAAATGTTTTAATAAGCTTGTGCATTATATAAGAATTTAAAATGTATTATTAAGCGTTTCTTCAATGTTATGTGTACCAGCCAAACAGCTCTTGATTAATAGAAGTGACAAAGTACTTAAATAATTGAACCAAGGTTTAATTTTAATGTTTCAGAAGTTTTGTAACCAGATACAATTGAGCATTTTACACAGTATTCTCTGTATAAGATAATGTAGCTTAGTATTTAGCGTGGTAGATGTAGAAATAGTTTTAAAAATCAATAAAAATTTATATATAAAAAAAGAAAAGCAAGGGAAAGCCCCTGCTTCCAAGTGATATCCAACATGTTTAAATGTCAGACCTTTGTTTCATATTGTCTACTCTATTCTGACTAGCAGCAGGTTTCCAAGGTCTCAGGCGCAGAGCCCAGCACGTGGTCTTTGTGGGGCTGAACCTAGGACCTTCTTCATACGTGCATAGAAAGGTCCTTCACAACGCCCATTGCTAGAAATTCTGTAACTGCAGCTATTGGGGATTGAATTTGAGACCTACATGCAAGGCATATACTCAACCACTGAGCCGTGTCAGTGGTAAACATTTTGTCAGAGGTAAACATAAGAAGCTGCTTTTCTGCAAAGTCAGCCACTTGCTTGTTGTCTGCTGACCCCAGACAACAGCTCTCCAGGGGATCAGACAGAGAAAGGTCTTTTCCAACATTTGGTGCCTGCATTTTCTTAATGGGAGAGGCAGGGCTGAACCTGTTGCTAGTCTGGCCCAGTTTTGCCCCAAGTTTGGCCCAACTGGGGTACCCTCTTGGTACTACAGAGATTTGACATTGATGCAGACTTGTGTATTACTCATCCCTTTGTTTTGCAGTTCGTGCTTTTGTGTACCTCCTTCTACCATGCATTCCTCTTACCATAATTTTATCATGCTTTTGCAGCATGTAATGCATACTGACTCAATGAACCGGTTAGCTTGTATCAGTGTCTTCTACTAGCAGACATAACCCACCAGAGTTATGATCAGGGCTCTTTTTGTAGAAAAAGCCCAGCAGGAACTCATTAGCATATTAGGCCACACCCCTGACAGCACAGCTCATTAACATATTAGGCCACACCCGATGTTACCAGAAGTGTGGTCATCCAGCCACATGCATCTTTTGCTTCTTATTCTGTTTACCTTGTTGTCAAAACAGTTTTGACAAAACAAATAAAAACATTATTTTCTGTCCCATCTATACAAAATCTTGCCTGAACCAATATCTTATGTCCAACAATTATTCCCACACTGGATTGGAATCAATTCCTAAAGGTTAGGTTCCCATGGAAATCAGCTTGCCTTCCTGCAGAACTAGTACACTGAATATGATTTTTTAGGGTTGCCAACCTACAGGTGGGGTCTGGAGATCTCCTGGAATTACAACTGAGCTCCAAACTACAGAGATCAGGTCAATGGCTGCTTTGGAAAGTAGAGACCATGGCATTATGCCTTGCTTAGGTCCCTCCTTCCCCTAAACCCCACCCTCCACTCCCAAATCTCCAGGGATTTCCTCAACCTGGAGTTGGCAACCCTAGTTCACTGGCAGAACAACGCTAGGAGCCAGTTTGGTGTAGTGGTTAAGTGCGTGGACTCTAATCTGGGAGAACCGGGTTTGATTCCTCACTCCCCCCCTTGCACCTGCTGGATGACCTTAGGCAAGCCATAGCTCTGTACCAGCTGTTGTCTCAGAGCTCTCTCAGCCCCACCTACCTCACAGGGTGTCTGTTGTGGGGAGGGGAAGGGAAAGGAGTTTGTAAGACGCTCTGAGACTCCCTTGGGTAGTGAAGGGCGGGGTATAAATCCAATCTCCTCTTCTTCTAGGTTTGTGGATGCACTGGACGGGAGTAGTTTGTGGACTATTTTATTCAAGGTACAAAATTTTGTTCAAGGTATAAGATTTCATGTGCCACCCACACTTCTTCAGGTGGAACAAGTGTGCATGCACACAAAAGCTTATACCTTGGATGAAACGTTGGACTCTAACTTTGTTCTGCTGCTTCAGACCAACATGGCTACCCACCTGAATTATTACACTATAATACTTTTTACAAGCAATTATGTACCAGTGGAGTGGTTACCATGCAGAGTCTGTCCCACAGGTAAAATTATCCTGTGAACAGGTGGTCTTTACCTCATCAAAGTATCACTACCATCACAAGATCACCAATTGTTGGAAGTCAACTCCTCAGAAGCAGAAATCTCTCTTATTAGGAGGTTTAAGAACATCAACTTTGCTGGCCCATTAAAGGCAGATGTCAGCCCAGTGGCAGGAGAAGAGGGACAATCATCTTCATCAGAAACTCTGCCCACTTTTTAGATTTCAGAAAACAGGCAGTCTCCAAAGTGCTGCTGACCATGCTCATTTTTAGTTACATCTCTGTTTCTCTGCAGATGTCCCCCAAAGTCCCCCATGCAATAGTCGAGTGTTCTGCCAACACACACAAGAATGAAGCTACTTTTTCAGATGTTTTCTCTTGCATGGCATTAAGCACCAAACCACTTTAGTACAGACTTTAGACATACATATATTTGCAAGCCATTCCCAACAAGACACAACAATGAACTCAGGCTTCAAACGTACTTTTCTTAAGCAGAAGATGCCATGAGAAAGCGAAAGAGATGCTCAAAAATTAAAGATATTGTCAAAAGCAGAATTTCCTGGGCTCTCTGCTTTTTTACATCCCCCCTTTTCAATAATTTTTTAATAAAAACACAAAGAACAAAATGAAACAAAGAAAGGGAGAGAGAGAGAAATAAATAAATAAATAAATAAATGTAGGGGAGAGAGAAAAGGAAGGAAGGAAGGAAGGAAAGAGATAGACAGACAGACAGACAGACAGACAGATGAGAGAGAAAGGAAGGAAGAAGAAGAAGAAGATATTAGATTTATACCCCGCCCTTCACTCACTTGGAGTCTCAGAGCAGTTTACAAACTCCTTTCCCTTCCCCTCCCCACAACAGACACCCTGTGAGGTAGGTGGGGCTGAGAGAACTTTTTCCCAAGCTGTCCTTGAGAGAACAGCTGGTACAGAGCTATGGCTTGCCCAAGGTCATCCAGCCAGGTGCAAGTGGAGGAGTGGGGAATCAAACCCAGTTCTCCCAGATTAGAGTCCACGCACTTAACCACTACACCAAACTGGAAGGAAGGTGGAGGGGGGAGAGAGAGAGAGAGAGAACGAAAGAAAGGTGGGGACAGAGAAAGAGAGAGAAAGAAAAGAGATGGGGGAGGCACTTACCGGAGCAGGGAGAGTGACGCGATGTCGGTAAGGCAAAAGCCTTTCAGTGCAAAGAGCCTAGCCCTGTGCTTAATCTATGGGTGGGGGTTTCTCCTGCTGGCTCTCTGTACTTAAAGGGAAAGTGGCGGGTGGGGTTTTTTCCTGCCAGCTCTCTGCAGGAACTTTTCCTTTAAGTGTAAACAGCTCAGGCCCGGCAGGGAGGGGGCGGGGCAGGCTTGGACGCCAGCCGGAACGGTGTTCCAGTGCGTTCCTGCTGAAAAAGAGCCCTGGTTATGATAACCCAGTTGACCAGGCTCCTGCAATTAGATCAAACGCACCTGGGACCTTTGGCATACAAAGTAGGTAGTATGCCATGAAGGTACGGCACATCCCTGATGCCAGCGCATGCCAGTGGTTAGTAGCTGACTAGAATCTGGGGACTCAGGTTCGAGTCCCCATTTTGCCTGGACCTTGGTTGACCTTGGCCTGGTCCCACCTTCTCAGCCTAATTTACTTTGCAACATTTGCCTTGGCGGGGAGGGCAGGGTATAAATCGAAAGAATAGATAAATAATAAATAATGTTGTGAGGATAAAATGGGGGAGGGAAGAATGGACTTTTAAACTGCTTTATTTGTTTAGAATATTTATATGCTGTCTCTTCAGAGACCTGCCCAGGGAGTCTTTCAAATAAAACAATAAAATACACCCACTTTGGGCCCCTCCCCATTGGGGAGAAAAACAGGATATAAATATCTAAATAAATAAATCACCTGTTTCTCAGCAGTGAGTCAAAAGGTGTTCAGCATGCTCAGACTCTGATGCTAAAATCCATGTTCGTCCATTATCATTGCTCGTGTTCATTTTGCCCAGGCCCCTCCCCCCAAACCATCTCTGTCCTCCTCCTACTCTTGGTAAGGGGATGTGAGCTTATAAGGGGCAAACAGGAAATCAGTTCACGTAGCTGCTCTGTTAACCTGCAAAGAAGAGTGTAGGATGGGTATTTTTAAAATATGACAAGGGATATGTGGATGAGCAGAAACCCTGTTTTGTGTTCTCTTGCTTGGAATCCTTTTCCTCCCAACTTGGCTCCCATGGAACACAAGGCTGAGATGAAGCGACGGAGGATATAGTGGCAAGTGCCGGGTCCCCGTGTCACTCCTCCCAGTTAAATGCTGTCAGTGGCAGAGCATGCACTTTGCTCCCGTGAGGTTCCAAATTCAACCCCTGGTGTTTCCAGTCATGTGGCAGTCAGTCTGTTTATTGCAGGGTCAGCTGACTTCTTGGTACTGAGCAGATGGTACTGAGCTATAGGGAGCAGTGGTCCAACGTCTTGTATGGCAGCTTCACATCACCCAGCCAACCAATATGTGCCATAAGAATGGCACAAGGTCCATGGAAGATGACCAACATGGCTGTGAGTCATGTCTTCAAGGACTGGTTAGAGAGGTTTCCATTGTATAGCAGCAGCTTAATTGCTGTTAATTCCATTCTCCCTCTGAATGGAGGACATCTTGATGGGTGTTTCCCACCCTATCTGTAGGGAGGCAGGAACTGATTCTTCACTTCCTGTCTTCTGGTGGGAGACGCCCATTGAGGTCAGTTCTGTTCCTGCCTCAGTAGGGAGAGCAGCACTTAGTGGCCACTCGTGCCTTGGATAGTTTTTTCTACTTTTTAATCCTTTTTTCTTCTTCTTAGTCTCATACTGAGTCTTTTCTTCTTCAAAATCTCCTTTTTTCTACCTCACTCCTCCTCTCCCCCCCTCCCTCCTGAAAACTCTCCCCCCCCCCCGGCTGCCATTCCGGCTGCAAATGGAGGGCACTGATGGCTTTCTATTGGAGGGAGAGACAGAGACGCTCCCCCGGTTCCCCGAGGGGAATGCTCTAAAAATGCCGCAAAGTCAGGCACGCTGAAAGAAAAGCGCGCGAAGAAACGGCCCCACAAGGACGCGGGCGATCGTGCGGGTGCCATTTCGGATCGGCACCCGGCTGGGAAATTGAAACCTCTAGCGGCGCAAGGCTGCGGAGCGGCTCTCGCTGCATCCATAAGCCCACTAACGACATGCGACGACGGGCAGGAAATCCCTAACGCCCAGGTCGCACAGCAGTCCCTTTTTGGCGATTCGCCAGTAGAGGCTTCACAGACAGCCGATTTACTCATGAGTAACCCTCCGGTCAAGGAGGGAACTATTTCCCCCACTCTCCTTCGGGCCATTAAGCTAGCTGTGTGGTAGGAACTCTCAGCTACTCACTCCCGAGGGGCCTGTAGCAAAGGGGAGCAGGCATGCAGGGACTGCCCACCTAAGCCTCATGGAGATGGCCAGGAGGAGGAGGAGGAGGAAGAAGGAGCCCTTGAGGGGGAGGAGGATAGACCCCACTGGCCCACTAAAGCAGCCAGAAAGGAACATACATATCCTGGCTGGGTCCCAGCCCATTGGATCCACACTGGTAAGGGCAGCGATGCTGGGGGTACTAGGGAAAGGGAAGAGGGAGAGTTTCTCTCTGACGAGGAAGAGGAGGAAGACTTTGAAGTCGCTGAACCCTCCATGCGTTTCTTCAAGTCAGAAAAATACCCATATTTACTTTCCAAATCCCTTTCAGCCTTAGAATTGCAACCCAAGCTGCAGGGGGAGGACCCACCTGGCTCTGCTAAGGCTGATGGATCCAGACCTAGAGGGAACAAGGACTATTTTCCCAGATCCCCAGGAACTGAAAAGGTTTTCCCCTTCCCAGAATTTCTTGAAAACCAGCTTATTAAGGAGTGGGCCAAACCTATGGCCAATAAACGCTGCCCACTTAATATCAGAAAGCTTTATACCTTACCATCTTTTACTAACAAGTTTTTGCAGGTCCCTCTAGTGGATGCCCCTGTAATTGCACTTCAGACTTCTGGAATTCTCTCTGAAGATGGTGATGGATTAGTCAGAGACAGTCTAGACCGCAAAGCTGAGTTCGCCCTTCGCAAGGCGCATGAAGCCTCACTTATGGCCATCAAGGCGTTCTCCACCGCTACCATAGTCTGCCGTGCAGCCATCGCCTGGTCCAGAAAAATGATCCAACTTATTCCCCCCTCCAGCACACGGCTAGCAGAAGGGGCAAACCGTCTACTAAAGGCCTCCTCGTTTTCAGCCAATGCCACACTCGATGCGATGGTTTTTTCATCTAGGGCCTTGGCCTCAGCGGTGGCAGCTAAACGCACTCTTTGGCTCCGGGCATGGCCGGCAGATTTACACGCCAAGGCCACTGTTACTGCATATCCCTTCTAAGGAGATCGTCTTTTTGGAGACTCCCTTGACAAGATCCTCATCGAGACCCAAGACAAGAAAAAGGCCATGCCGTGCAGCCTGGCTAGACCTGACAGAAGGGGAACTGGAAATTATCCTTTTCGTACCCAAAGAGCCTTACCATGATTCAACAGAGACTCGTACAGACCTTCTTGGAGCCCGGCCAGACAGGGCTTCAAAAGAAACCCCTTCCACGGTCGCCCTGGCAGACCCTACAGACGGCAAAACTGGACGGGACAACTTCACCAAGCCTTCCTCTGCATGACTACGACCAGACGCCAGTCGGGGGCCGTCTGCTTCTCTTTCACCAACAATGGGTCCTCTCCAAAGCAGACACCTGGTCCCAAGAGGTCACCTCCAGAGGCTACTCCATAGAATTCCTCACAATACCTGTAGATCGCTTCGTTCCCTCTCCTCTTTGCAAAGATCCTTCCAAGCTGATCAGGACACGAGAAGCTGTCCATCATCTTCACCCCATCTCGGCTATAGAGCCCATCCCCTCAGAGGAGTGGGGGCAGGGCGTTTATTCTATTTTCTTCACGGTCCCCAAAAGAAACGGCAGTTGGAGAGCGATCCTGGACCTAAAATACGTCAATAAGTTTATAAAGTTGAGACACTTCCGGATGGAGACTCTGCGGTCCATGACGGAGGCCCTACAGCCGAACGAATTTTTATCCTCCATCGATCTCACAGAAGCCTACCTCCATGTTCCCATGTTTGCAGGCCACAAAAGGTTTCTTTGGTTCTTCGTTCTAGGCCACCACTGGCAGTTCAAGGCTCTTCCCTTTGGCCTATCGTCTGCCCCAAGAGTTTTCTCGAAGATCCTCATTCACCCCATCGCCCTCCTTCGGGAACGCGGCATTCACGTCCATCCTTATCTGGATGACCTGTTAATCCGTTCGAGCTCAAGAAGCAAAGCGCTCATAGACGCCCAGGAGACCATCCACTGTCTTCACACGCACGGGTTCCTGGTCAACTTTTAGAAGAGTTCCCTGACCCCCTCGCAATCTCTGGAACACTTAGGAGTCATCCTCAATACATCTCAGAACTGTGCATTCCTACCTCGCCACAAAGCAGACAAGATCTGCCTCCTCGCAAGGCAGACCACCTTGGCCAGACACTCATCCCTGATGACCTTAGCCAAGCTCCTGGGTCTCTTCATCTCGTGCATGGACTCCGTACCCTGGGCACACCTCCATGCAAGACCTCTGCAACAACTACTGCGACCGTTCCAACACAGGATAATGCAGAAACTAGATCTTCCGGTGTTTGTGCCTCGTCAGGTCAAAGTCAGCCTGGCTTGGTGGACCAAGTCTCAAAACCTTTCCCGAGGAAACAGCTACTACATCAGGGACTGGATGCAAATAATGTCAGAGTCTCCTAAAAGCCTCTGCCATTAATTCTTGGTATCTGGGGTGTCTATCTATAATTTACGCTTTGCCTTGAGGTTTATTGCCTGTCCTGTTTAATGTATCTTTTTCTCCCCGGGAGGATGGCTTGCTGCATTCCATCGCGTCATAAACAGCCTGGCTATCTAGGCTTGTCACCTCCCTTTTCTCTCTCCGGAGACTCGAATGTTTTATCTGCTTTTGTAACCTTGGGGAACTGTGGAACTGTTATTCTAACCAGGTGTCTGGTCTGCAATCTGCAATTAGAGGTCACTAAGGGGCATGGGGGGGATTTTAGTGCTTTAGCACCTTTTTGGTGAGAACTAACGGCTCAGAGTATTTCGCGCTTTTTTGTAACCATCCTGATTGGCTCTTTGCCTGCTATTACCTGGAGGTGGGGGGGGTATATTAATCCTCATTGTCTGTAACTAAGTATCTCTAACAAACATGAAGTACCTGAACCATCATTAAGAATAAAGGAACTCTTTGCTTCATCAAAGGTCTGGCTTATTGATTAGATTCAGAAGTCTCACAATCATCACCGACACCAGCCTCCTAGGCTGGGGGGCAGTCCTTCACAATCTACCGGCCCAGGGGAATTGGTCCAAGGAAGAGCAGCTTCTACCAATCAACCTTCTAGAGCTCCGTGCCGCTCAATTAGCTCTCCTCCACTTCAGGGAGCAAATCTCCAGTCATCATGTCCTCATCAGGACAGACAACGTGGCAACCAAGGTGTATATCAACGATCAAGGCGGCTCCTGATCCTCCAATCTTCATCGAGAGGCCTTGAGACTCCTGTCTTGGGCGGAACACCACCTTCTCTCCATCAGAGCAGAATACATCAAGGGTTCCCTAAACACGCGTGCAGACTGGCTCAGCCGACAGACGCTACAAGACGGGGAATGGTCACTCAAACCCGACCTATTCGAGCTGATAGCGTCTCACTTCGGCCAACCGAAGGTAGAGCTGTTCGCTTCGCCACTCAACCACAAGACGACCAGGTTCTTCTCCAGGTTCTACCATCAGGCGGCGGAAGCCACGGACGCCTTGACATCCTGCTGGCCCAAGGGCCTCCTGTATGCCTACCCTCCAACCCCAGTGCTACCAAGACTACTTCGAAAAATCAAACAACGGGCGGAGGTCATAGTGGTGGCCCCTTACTGGCCGAGGTGACCCTGGTTCTCAGAACTCCAGAACCTGGCGAGCGCCCCGTTTCTCACATTCCCGATATCCTCGGACATGCTATCTCAGGGGCCCATCTGGCACCCGGACCCTGCTTGGCTCCGTTTGACCGCCTGGAAATTGAACGCCAAAACCTGCTCGACTTAGGATACTCTAGATCAGTAGCAGACAGTATGATGGCGTCTAGGCGTCCATCCACTAAGAGGATTTACAACATTACCTGGAAGGCCTTCGTCCGCTGGTCTAGGAGGAAGAAGATCGATGCACTACATCCCTCCATGTCTAGTCTCCTGTCTTTCCTTCAAGACGGCCATGAGTCAGGACTGAAAGCATCCACTCTCCGTCGTCAAGTGGCAGCCCTAACAACTGTCCTTCCAAGGGTAGAGGGCTGGTCATTCTCTACCCATCCTCACATTCGTCGCTTCCTAAAAGGAGCCTCCCTTAAGGACCCTCCTATTTCGCACAGATTCCCCATGTGGAAGCTTAACCTGGTTCTCTTGGCATTAACTAAATCTCCCTTTGAACCAATCCAGGAAATCTCTCTCTCATGGCTTCAAATGAAGACCCTTTTCTTAGTAGCGCTCACCTCTGCCAGGAGAGTCTCTGAGCTCGAGGCTCTTTCAGCAGATCCAAATTACTGTACCTTTCATAAGGACCGGGTAGTTCTCACTACTGTCCCTTCTTTTCGTCCAAAAGTAAACTCAAGATTCCATCGTTCTCAGGAAATTTGTTTACCAACCTTTCCCCCAAATCCTACACATCCAAAGGAAAAGGTGTGGCATGCCCTAGATGTACGATGTGCACTCAAAGCCTTCCTTTGCCGCACCAGCTCCTTCCGAAAAACTGACTCTCTGTTTATTTCGGTCTCGCCTCCCAACAGGGGCAACAAAATGTCTACAGCATATATTAGTGCCACCCTGAAGAGATGCATAGCAGAAGCCTATAGGGCCCTCAAGCTGTCCCCTCCTCCGGGCATCACAGCTCATTCCATCAGAAGCGCAGTGACTTCTACAGCCCTCAGAAACAGGGCCTCGGTGGAACAAATCTGTCGAGCAGCCACTTGGTCTTCCGTCTCCACCTTCGTCAGACATTACAAAATCAATTCAGTTCTGCAGATGTAGCCTTCAGCCAAAGGGTCCTGCAGCAAGCTCTAATGCCTGAAGATGATGTCCCTCCCAGTTAAAGGGACACTGCTATGGGAGGTCCCATCAAGATGTCCTCCGCTCAGAGGGAGAACGGACCAGTGGATACTCACCGTGAGGGGTCCTTCTCTGAGATAAGGAGGACATCTTCGCCCTCCCAAGATTTCATCGTCTTCCTTCTTTAAATTCTGAAGTTTATCTTTCTTCCTGTCTTTTTCAATGTACGTTATCTGTTACAGTTCAGAATAATTATATGCATGTTATTTAACCTAGTTATGGTTAGCTTTTGTTTATAGCTCATTACTGCTTCTGGGAGTCCCCGAACTGACCTCAATGGGCATCTCCCACCAGAAGACAGGAAGTGAAGAATCAGTTCCTGCCTCCCTACAGATAGGGTGGGAAACACCCATCAAGATGTCCTCCTTATCTCAGAGGAGAAGGACCCCTCACGGTGAATATCCACTGGTCCGTTCTCAGCTTTTCTGCCACTTTTAAGAGGTTGAGCCAATAGAGAAGGCACCATGCGTAACAATCACTGTTGCTTTCCTTTTTAGCTGAAGTGGGTTGTTCTCTGCTTCTCTCTTTCTTGACCTTAGCCCCAGGTTAGTTTCTAAGGAAATATACTGCATCTCTTGGAGCGCTACGTCAGAGGCAGTTTGCAATACTTTGCAATACAAGTAATTTGTGAAAAAGTTAATGTCCCCCAAATTGCTCTATCTAGTGTATTTTATCCCACCTTTCCTCCAAGGAGTGGTTAGGTTGAAAGAGTGATTGGCCCAGAGTCACCAAAAACATTCTATGGGTCTCCTCTTCTACAATGTAATATTCTACCTTGGGCCTTGGCTATTTGATTTCGTTCATCAGTAATCTCTGTGCTGATGTGTCGCTCTGGGTCCTTCTAACCTAACCTCTGCCTCTAGGAGAGTGGTTGTCTGAGAATAGCCGGAGTATTAATGAGTTCCTTTCATAAGATGAGTCAAAGCTGGCCTCAAGTCAAATTTGGAGAGGCATGCTGCCCAGCCATTCATTGCACACAGAAGTGTGGTTCTTTGGAAAGCCATGAGGCCAAATGCAACGAGTTGTTGTCATCTTGGAGAATGCAGTCTGTTTGGACTGATCTCCAGTCTGCTCCAGACAAGGACCTTGATTGTACAGGAGCAGGGAGATTCCTGTACCTCCCCAGTCACATGCCATTGAATCAGACTGCCGTCAGAGGCTCCCGTTTCCTCAGTGGTGGCTGTGTTCCTCAGCATGGAAGGAAGAGATTTTGAAACAGTGAACTCCAAAGTCATTTCCTTGCACAGGAAGAGTTTGACCCTGTTGCTATTTTCCACAGAAAAACAATCCTCTGTGAAGGAGAAAAAGCAGAAGCGGGTCGGCATGCACACACGTTTGGCCTCTATGTCACAACCGGGGTGCTCCAGGCTGCTGAGGAGGGAAGACAAAAGTCGGGGGGGGGGGCTTTAGAACGGTGCAGGTCATGTGATGTTTGGGCTGGGTCTGGGTGACCTGGTGGGTGGACATGAGAGACATCTTTTGCCCATGGGTCTGGCGGAGGTTCTTCCACAAGGGTGTGAAAAATAAGGAGGCTGAGCGCTGTCTGCCATTCTCTTTTGCTCAGGGGTCAGGGCCAAAAGTGACTGTTTAAGAAATAGAAGTTGAGGTATATTGAAGGGGCTCGGTGGGATGCTGGGGTCGACCAGTATGTGAAGCAGAGACAAACTGGGAGGGCCCAGCCCCTGGCTCTGCCTTCCAAAAGGAGGGAGGAAGAGCCTACCCAGCCAGCCCTGTGCCACCCAGCAGTGGTGTGTGTGTGTGCTTATCACACAGGATTTCTTTTCTTTTAACTCCTTCGTTTTAAAAAAGGGTCACTTTCCTCCCATGTTTCCCTTTCTGATGAAATTTTGCATCAGTTTGTTCTATTTCTCCCCCCCCCCCTTTTTAAGTTTGTGTTGTACATTGCCCTGATTGTCTTTAATAGAGGAGGAAAGGTGGATTTATGTTTAAATAATGATCGCCTAGTGATTGCTGGTACCATCTTTGCTTCCTCTTTTTGCTTGTTGTAGCTGGTTTTACTTCCTTTTACTCTCCCCTTCATTATTGCGTAGACAAAAATGCCTTTCCTGGACTATTGTGTGGCACGTTTTGAAATTCAGTCTTATAAGTGAAATTGGGGGGGGGGGGGGGGAGTCTTAGTTTCATCTTAAGGACTTGAGTCTTACTGTAACACAGGTTTTTGTGGACTAGACTTGACTTCATCAGATGCATGCAATACCTGTGTTTGTGTGTGTGCGCGCGCACCTTGAAGAAAATTAAAAGGGCATGTCTTTTCCCCACCAAATTCAGACCCACAAGTTAAGCCCAGTGACCATTCACGACAGCTGCTATTCTGCTTGAGAATTTCCCATAATGGACATGAGACCACCACCACCCAGTTACTGGATATCCAGGTTTCTGGGGAGCTCCTGTAGATTTCTTTTCCCTTTCAAAACTACAAGAGAGTGTGTGCATCTTGGGGCCAGGCATAAATATAAGAAATGAAATTCATCTGGGGGAAAGAACGGCGTTATCTTTCTGTCACTTTTGCCATGTGGGAGAAGAGTATATTAAGTGACCAAACTGTGATCACTGTCTTTCCCCTAAGAACCAATTGATATGGTCCTTCCCAGTTTCATAGAAGCACAGAGTTGGAAGAGACCTCCAGGGTCATCTAGTCCAACCCCCTGCACAATGCAGGAGATTCACAAATACCTTCTCCCGCCCCTCAGACCCAGTAACCCCATCTCCATCCCCAGAAGATGGCAAAAAACCTCCAGGATCCCTGACCAAACTGGCCTGGAAGAAAATTGCTGCCCAATCCTTTCCCTGGGTATGTAAGAAGGGGCCACGAGAACGAAGCACTGATGCAACTTTGTTGTACTGCAGTGGGAGTGTTTCAAGAAACTACTTACAACCTGCAACTTTGAAATATCCCTGCTCACATTACAGTCAGTTGTGTTCTGAAAGGGATGGGACCCTCTTTATCATATGATGGTTGGTAGTCTGGTTTACACATGCATCAGAATACGGTGGGTAAGATTCTCAGCTAGTAAAGTGGTGAGGGTCCATCTTATCCTGCTGGTTAGGGCTGCCATGTTTTGAAGTATAAAAGTCTCTCTGAAATGAAAAAAAACCCACAATGGGAAGGCAGGATTTAGGCCAGCTTGCCTCCTGCCATGGTAATCTACTTGCGAAGTGTTTGACACAAGGGAGCATTCAAACATGACATCCCCAAAATGGTTCAAGGCATTCTCCTATTTCAGGAATCTGTCCTCACACTGTGGTGTAAGCCAGTGTTCCCTCTAAGCTCAGTTAGTGTGAGCTAGCTCACAGTTTTTTAGCCTCCGGCTCACACATTTTTGTCCTAGCTCAGGACGGATGGCTCCAGAGTAAACTAGTTTGTGCCTTAGCCAAATCGCTCGCTCACAACTTTAATGCCAGTAGCTCCCAAAGTAGAATTTTGGCTCACAAGACGCCACAGTTTAGATGGAACATTGGTGTCTGCAAGCCCATAGTTGATAGCAAAATTGGTCTTCATGTTGTCACCGTTGGTCTGCTGTATATTTTCTGTAATGTACAAAAGGGCATTTGTGTGTCTGCAGACGTTAATTTCCTCCACGGGATTCTGTGCTAGCTCACTCCTTTCCTTTCCTGAAAAGTGTTCTTTCCTCTTTAGTTCCTTGTTTTCTACTGGACTGTGAGGAGGTTTCCAAAGGAGAAAGTCTTCAATCCAGGCTTGAGAAGACCATGCTGTTTCTCAACCTTCTGCCTTTTGTAAGGATGACTTTTCATCTGTAAAGAATGACAGATGTAATGAGCTTTTTGCCTTTTCCATGTGCTTTAGCTCAGTGGTGCCTTATAATCTAAGAATGGCAAAGGGCATAGCATCGCACTCTCTTTTATTGCCAGTGGCTGTTTGCTTAATGAGCAACAGAGTAACCTGTGGACTTAATTGGTCTCACAATTGGATATCTTCTATTTAGACTGTTTATGAAACGACAAAAGTTAAGACCAAACAATGCAAGATGCTCTGGTGTGTGCCCAGCTGGTCAAATTTTTCGTTCTGGTTCTGCCTAGACTTCTGGCCAACTTTACTAGCTGTATGATGCCAGTTCAGGGGTGTACTGAAGCTCGTAATACTTCTGGTTTGATGTGGAAATTCAAGTTTTTGTTTTGGTTTCTTTACCCTGGGGAAGAGACCATGTTTGACTTCTCCCCCCCACACACAATGGTATTAACAAAGTTGAATAGAAGTGTTGCCCATTTTTTATGTCCATGGCATCTAGCAGAGAAAGGGCCTGAGAGTGCCAGCCTGAAAAACAAATGAGGGTGGGCAGTGTGCCAAAGAACACAGACAAGATGAAAAAGGTCTTTCCGACCATGTGCAAAAGTGTAAAGAAATAAACAAAATGCGTGTCTGTATATCCCTTGCGCTGGTTTTATCTGCTGTGCAAATTTTAAAGTGATTCTTCTGTTTTTACAGTGAGTTCTCTCCCCCTGCTCTTGTGTTCCATAAAGCAGCACATTTAAAAAAAAAAGTAGCCTGAAAAAGCCATTTAAAATGTTGTTAAAGAACGTGTTATGCTAATAGGCTTAAAAATAATTCCCCCCTGAGGAAGGATTGGGCAGTGTTGATTAAGATGCCTTGCATTTATTGCAGGAGTAATATTTTATATTCTAAAGTAGTTCAGCAGAAAGAAAAGCTGAATTGACATATCTATAAACAAGTTATTACTTTAGTGGCAGGATAATTGGTTAGGAAAACTGTATACATTTTCAGATACAGTGCCCTTGGTATTTAAGAGGTTTTTTTAAAGGGGGGTACTTCACATAAGAAGGCCAATGGAGTGAGCTTTTCTATTTTTATAAAGAAAAGGGAAATAGCACTTACATAAATGTATTATTGCTAACTTGAGGTAAAATCCTATTTGCATAAGATTGAACAGACTGGTGGCTGAGCACTGAACAAAACTACCCATGTGATGGCCTAGATACTGATTAGCTTATCAGCATGGAGGCATGGTTAGATTGCTGGACTGTGATGGAGGAGCTCCAAGTTCAAATTCCTGCTTAGTCCCAAAGCTCACTGGGCAACCTTCGAAATGTCTGAGCCCAACCATCCTAACAAAGTAGTTGTGAGGATCAAATGGGGGGAAAGAGCACAGTGCAAACTGGCTTAAGCATCCTGGAGCAAGAATAACCTTGGAGTGGAATTTAAATGTAATAAATGATAAATAGTCATTGATGGAATGATATGCCAGAGTGTAAAGTCTGAAATGGTAGAATCCTGCGGCTGGAAGGAATCCAGTGGCCTAAAAGTCTTACAGCCCCTGTGCAATAGTGATAAACTGGTTCTTTACCTAGCATATAAGATATTGAATGAAAGGGTCTTCAGTTCGAGTTTCCTGAGGTGGTAGGCTCCGGTGGGTTTGTCTTGGCAAGTGGTGTTTATAAACCGTGTGAAGCTGCCCTGATACTTTCTGATCATCGGGCTGTATTCACCAGTGTTGTTTCTTCTGATTGCCAGCAGCTTTCCAGGATCTTCAGTTTCCCATTCCTACCGGTCAGCCTTTCTTATTGGAGATGTTAGGGATTTGAACCTGGGATCCTAGTGGGTCTTGGGCATGGGCCTTGCCAAGAAAAGAAGATATTCTTTTTCCCCCCTCTCCCTTTATTTAAAAAAAATGGGTAACTTTAGAAAAAAGATTTTAAGGTGTGCAACATTGATTTGTATCATTTCATACCACAATCTATATCCATTTTAAAAATACAGGCACAAACATAAAACATCCTGGGCAACCAGGATGGTGAGAGGGTTGGAATCCAAGTCTTATGAGGAAAGGCTGAAAGAGTTGGGTATGTTTAGCCTGGGAAAGAGAAGGCTTAGAGGGGACATGATTGCAGTCTTCAGATATTTGAAGGGCTGTCATGTAGAAGATGGAGCAGATCTATTCACTCTTGCTCTGGATTGCAAGACTAGATCTAATGGGTGGAAATGACAAGGGAGTCGATAACGGCTAAATATCAGGAAGAACTTCCTAACTGTAAGAGTCGTTGAGCAGTGGAACAGACTGCCTCGGGAGGTGATGGATGCTCCTTCACTGGACATTTTCAAGCAGAGGCTTGACGACCATCTTTCGAGTATATTGTAGGGCTATCTTTCCGCTATGCTCCTGCAGAGTACAGAAGTTGGACTAGATGACCTGTAAGGTCCCTTCTTCTATGATTCTAACTCAGAACAAGTCAAATACAAAACCACAATTTTCTGTGATGCCTGCAATACAACACTCCCCAGCTGGGGGAAGAGCACAGGGGGGAAAGGAAGACAGCGAAGTCAAATATTCTTCTTGTAGATTCTTCAGCTCTCCTTCCTCTTCTATCCGTAGCTCTGCTCTTTCCCACTGAGCTACCAAGCAGCTTCTAAAGGCTGCCTAGTGGCCCTCTCCTGAGGGATGTTGCCGCATGCTGTCAGCTTCTTGAGGCTCAGAACAAGAGAGGATCCTGCCAGGTGAGATGTGGTTTAGAAGGCTCCATCGACTGTATTGTATCCCTAGTGTCAAAGCATACGATTGCTTGTGAAAGAGAAGAAACTGTCCATCAGTTATTGGGCAAAATTTAAAATAATGGCTACCACATCCAAAGCCCATCATGGCCCTGGACCTTCGTATCTGTGAGGCCATCTCTCCACTAATCAGAGCAGGGTCTTCTGCAGGTGTCAACCTGCCAAGAGGCAAAGCCAACCACTGCCTGTGTCTTCCCGATGGTGGCCCCCAACTGGTGGAACAGCCTGCCTGAGGAGGGCAGGAAGGTTTCCCCTCTCCTGGCTTTCCGCAGACTGTGCAAAACTGAATTTTTCAAAAGAGCTTTTCTACACAGGCGATAGACTTGGTCTATACTGAATGATTCACAACATTACTTAGAAAACCTATTAGGGACTGTGGTCTATATACTACGGTGTATAATTCTGTGTAATTTTAATGTGTTGTATGAACACCTGTTCTGTTTTCAGACTTCTGGCTGGTTCTACAACCTAATCCTATTGCATTGTTTATTTCTTCTTAATTAGTGTTTCCACAACAAAAGTCATAAACAGTGAGTCGTCACACACTAAAAGGGAAGCCTAAGATTTACTTCCAGAATTACGTGATTGTACTACAACCACCAAAAATTTAGCCACATGCAAAGCCACGTTACTTGTTTATCTTCATCTCTTAGTAACCAAGAAGATTTAGCTTCTAAAGTGATAGGGTCCTGCAAAGGGAAAATCAATTCAGCTCTCAAACTTGAAAATTCAGGGCAGTCCCAAAGAATGTGACATATAGAGTTGATTCAGTTAGTACCATATCCACAGTCTGTTTGAGTATGGAATACCGTTAAATCTTCTAACAACAGGACTGATGGTAAGGCATTCAAACGTGCAAGCATAAATGCCCTTCTATACTTTGGAACAGATAATTCAAACTGGTAGTTTGGCATTATTATCAGGAGAAGAACACCAGCTGAAAAGGACGAACATACTCTGCTCACTTTAATCAGCATACTTTTATAATCCCTCAAACGTCTTTTAATTGACTGACATAGTTCACAGCTACTCATAGTTTCCATCATATTATTGGAAATGCCCAGACGTATTAATTTAAATTCCAAGTCTTTGTCCCAATCACATGTATGAAGATCCAGCATAACTAAACCAAGAAGACCTGATTCTAGATTCAATTTCAAAATCCTGATTTTCTGATTAAACGCTCTCCACCAAGCCTTTGCTTCAAAAGACATCTCCCCAGTCCTGGCTGTCAAAGCTATTCCTGCCATGCATCTTGGGAGTTCCCAGAGTGTTGTATAAAAATCTTAGTAAAGGTCTGTCAGTGTTATCTGTTAACACACTAATTCAAATGCCTACTGCATACAATAACTGCCCAGAAACTTTAGCATTAAATGCTTTAACTGCCGCATGAACATATTGTCCATCAGAGGAGTAATAAAATTATGGATTAGCCTTTCAGTATTCATGGCTAAATACTGAGTTCAAACGTACCTTCCATGAAAGATTTGTTTGAAGTATAACTCCTAGGTATTTAAATTGTTCCATTTGTTTCATAGATTGACCTGCTACTGATCACTTATATTTCCTCATCTGTTGTTTTTTACTAAAGAGAAGGACTTTGGATTTAGAAACTTTAATACTTAGGTCTTCATCAGAGCAGTACTCTGAGAAGGAGGCTATAAGTTTACATAAGCCAACCACGGATCTTGAGAGAAGAGCTGTATCATCCGTGTATAAAAGACATTGCAGCTTAGCATGAGCAAGATAAGGCAGATGGAATTCATCTCTGGAAATGTATGAGCTTAGATAACGGATATACAAATTAAATAACAGAGGAGTGAAAGTACATCATTGCTTCACTTGTTTGCGCAATATAATAGCTCTAGTCAGTTCATATCTTACTTGAGGTGTGGGCCAATCATATAATTGTTGAATCAAATATAGGAGACATTTGGCAACAGACGATTTCTTCAGTTTATCCCATAATCTCTGCCTAGGCAGCTCTAAGATTCATAAAGACCACAGTCAACATGCCATCCTTTGAGCCAGTATATTTATCTACAATAAACTGAAGAGTATGGCAGTGGTCAACTGTACTAACACCTTAACTCTTGTCCAAAATAACTTTGGCCTCTACCCATGGTAATTACCGATAAAGTGGGGAGGCATATAACTTGCCCACCACTCGCAGCAGACTTATTGGATAGTTGCATGGATCTGCTGGATTACCTTTTTTGTAAATGGGGACTATAATTTCATATCACCAAGAGGTAGGCATGATACCTGTCTCATTAATCTGAGTAATAATAGGTGCCAAAGTCTTGGCCCACCAGTTGGCATTTACTTTAAATAACTCTGGAGGCACCAGATCAGGTCCTGGTGCCTTACCAGATTTCATTTGAGAGTTTAGAGATTTAACTGGAGGCCATTTCTCTATTTCTTGGGAAAGCAACGATTGAGCTGTACTGCTGTCAGCAGATGATGTGGCAAATAAGGCCATAAAATGTTTCTCTCAACATTTGGCAGAAATGTGACAAGAAAGCAGGGATCTAGAATTTAACTCATTCAACAGACATCTTACCTGAAATTGGAGAAGCTCGTTTAGCAAACCTTTTAGCCTCATGGGCAGGACAACCCTTTCAAATTTTCCCATCTGTTCCATGAATAACTTAATCTTCTCAAATATTTTTGTATGGTTTCTGAAATTAAAAGCTAGCATGGCTAACATTTCAGATCTCTTATTTTGAATGGCATTCCTTTTCAGAATCTCAATCAGGGCACCCCTACTTGATTAAAGAGTCCTATTGAGAACCTCCTGAGAGATCATTAGAACTAGAGGGAGCTGGGATGTCATTAAGTAAAGGGTCAAATCTATTGGAAATAGTTATTGGTGAGAGGCTCTTAAAAACTCATGCAATTTACACTGTTTACTAGCAGGCATACATCTTTCAAAGGACATTACTCTTTCTTCCCCATGTCAATATAATAAATATTTACGTTACTTGCTCAATTTAATTACCAAATTAATCTCATCAAATATGTCATGTAAACAGAGACTAATGTAACAAGAACTAACAATTGTCCCCAGTTATTGTCCCCAAATATTAAAAAATACAATATACTATATGATAAAATATAGAATAAAAATGAAACCATGTATTAACCTATTATATTTATTTTATTTATAATATTTATTTTATTAATACGTTAATATTTTATTATTACTAAAATAGCTAACTAAATCTCTTGTTTATTTATTTAAAATTATTAAATTAGATACATTATTACAATTATTAGATAAAATTAAGACCTCATCTGTTCAAGTCCCCTTTCGCAAGGAGAAGATAAAATAAACCAAGAGCAGCAGTAGGGGCTCCTTATCACTCTTTCTACTTTCCAAACCCAGTTAAACTATTCAAACAAAAAGTAAGCCAACAACAAAACCAAGACCTTGCCACAGAACACAGGAAATGAGGAGAGGGGAAACAAAAAGTGAAAGCAAATGGTTGGTTGTACTAAGTCAGTGTCCAGCTGGGCTCAGAAAGATGAATCCCCCCCCCCCCCCAGCTTACCAAGAACAGCCACTTCCCAACCTACAAACAAGCTTCAAACCACAAACAGCACAGGATAAAGCCCCCCCCCACCCCCCCAAAAGACAACATCCACTTGCAACCTGGTAAACCAGATTAAAAACTACCATTAAAAATAGGAACTAAAATAAGATAAAAGCGCTCTTCCTGGAGGGCAGCTTAACACAGTTGCCCGACCTCCCATTGTTTAGTGAATGTCCCATCCATTGATTGTATTATCAACTCACTCTGTGCAATCTGCTCTGAGTCCAAGTGAGAAGTGTTTACTATAAGTGACGTAAATAAATAAGAGAGCTAAAAACAAACAGGTTGGGTAGGTAATTGAGTTTAAGAGCCTTTAGGATGAGGCTTTTTCACTTACTGTGTTCTGTTAATTAATATCAGTCTTGCTGGCTCTATCAAAGCTTCTTTAAACAGCTTAGTAAATTAAAAAATAATATAAGCAGTGATCACACACTAAAGTCACATATGAAAAAATAATCAGCGTTCCTGCCCAAAAACAGCCCTGCACTTCACGCATCTGATGAAGTGTCTGCAAGCTTCTGTTTTGGGAAGCTGAGTAAGTATTCAGCCAACACTGGAAAAGGAGCACACCTTGTTCTGGCCAAGTATTCATGGGAAGATTGCTCCACACATGGTGCACCACCACGCCACCACTGCAAAAGAGCCTGTCTCATGTGGCCGCTCATTTTACAATGATGGTACAAGGGCTAGGGCCCTAGGCCATAATTGGACAGGCTCCTATGGGAGCAGGAGGTCCCTCATATACCCTGGCCTCAGGCCATGTGGAGCTTTAAAGATCAGAGGTAGAACTCAGACTCAATCCAGAAGTGATTCAGAAGTCTCTTTTGAAGGCACAGGAAAACTAGACTGACGGATCATGCTGAATTTTCAGTAAAAGCTGTAGATGCAGACTAAAGTGGAAATATGGCAGAAGCTTGCAGACACTTCATCAGATGTGTGAAGTGCAGGGCTGTTTTTGGGCAGGAACGCACAGGAACGGAGTTCTGGCTGGCTTCCAAGTTGGCCACGCCTACAGTCTCCCCCCCCCCCCCGGGTTCCCCAGGCACCTCGCAAGCTGTGGGGCACCTGGGGAAGCCAAGCTGATCCAGGGAGGGAAGGCAGTTTAAACTGCCTCCCCTCCTCAGGTTCCCCAGGCGCCCCGCACTTGTGGGGTGCCTGGGGAAGCAGATCCAGAAGCTGTCTTCCATCCTTCCCTCGGGTTCCCCAGGTGCCCGGAGCTGTGCAGTCAGGGGTGTGTCCTAATATGCTAATGAGTTCCTGCTGGGCTTTTTCTACAAAAAAACCCCGTAGTGAAGTGTTATACCCATCTGGCAGGGTATACGAAAACAGAAGCGGGAAATACAGACCATTTGCTTATCTCTCTGTGGGATGCTCCAGAAGTTTTTATCACGGTTTCCAGTTGTTTGAAGGAGACCCAAATGCTACAGCGGCCCAGTTGGGATGAGAGGGAAGACAGTTTTGCCAGCAACCAAAGCAAAGAACTGAAACCACTGACAAAAATATAAAATTAAATATTAGCCTCTTTCTGTGATGAGTTCAAATTTCCCAATAGGGAAGTGAAATGTACAATGCGGAGTATTTATATGACCATTTATTGATGAACAGGTAATAATGAAAAATGCCGTGCATTTTACAAGGGAAAAAGGAACCCAAAAATAGGGAGTTGTGAGTTCAATTTTCCCAATAGGGAAGTGAAATTGAAATGGAGATTTCTAGGTGAGACCATCAGGAATAAGAAATTAAAGTATTCCTGCTTCTTTATGAAGCCTTCTTTTCATTAATTTCCATTGAGGCTTGGTTCAGGATACTGTCTCAGGTGGATACAGAAGAGGAGGTCCACCAGCAGTGCAGGGCCTTTTCACTGGTTACCCCAACAGTGTGGAACTTACTTCCGGAGAGTCTTCTATTTGTTGTTCTTCTGTTATGTTTCTCTTAGTTACAGCTGGGCCTAGTATAGATCTTCTCTGCAAAGAGCTTTGTTTTTTTGATATGGCTTCTATAATGCATTGATTTTATGTCATCACGAGGTTGTTTTCTCAGTCATTTGGGTAGCACATCCTCTACTCAAGCAACAGTTGTCAATCAGCCTTCTCTTATATCAGAAAACATTTGCATTGAAAAGTATCAACTTATTCATTAAGTTCTCTTCAAAATTTGTGTTAAATCCACTGTGCTTCTAACTTATAAAATGATGTAAGCACTCTTCTCCTTCAGGTTTTCCATTACACAAATATGCAAAGCTTACCCTGACGAAAGAAGTTTGCTTTCAACTCTTCGGTTCTTGAAGACAGAGGAATGGCTGCCCTGGAGGGATTAGACCACTCACAGTGCCATCCTAAACCAGTGGGCTCTGCTTAAGATGCTCCTGCCACTGCAAGGGTTTGAATGCGGAAGGCCTGGAGGGCAGCCCTGGAGATAAGCCATGACTCTCTGATCCCAGACTAAGCCAGTTGGTTCAGGAAGAGAAGTGGAAGTCTCTTGGACAATAGCCCAACTTGTGATTCTTGAAGGGAAAGTTTTGTTTATTTCATGTTCTGCAAATGTTAAGGGCTCTTCAGTTCCCCCCCCCCCCCCCCCAAAAAAAAGCTGAAACTGATTGCACTGAGTTGCAAATCTACGTGTATTATGTTAGCTTCTGGATTTAGGCCAGTGTGAACTGAGTGCAGAGTCCAGCTGTGAGTTAGCTTCTGTTCCTCAGTGGGAGGCAGAAAAGAAGCCGTGGGTCTGTAATAGTCCTTCGGGAAATGGAAATGAAATGCTCTCACTTCTGGATAGTAGTTCTCTTTTTCCCTCCTAGGGAAAGTTTTTCAAGAAGGGAAGTTGGGTACCACAAGTTTTTTCTTTTAATTGTTTGCTTGTTCTCCACCATTTCCTGAATCAAAAGTCTGAATTGTAATGCACTCACTGCTACCCCTCATCACATGTCATGGGCTTTTGACCCCCCCTCCCCCCCCCCCGTTCACTTTTGTGTGTGTGTGTGTAGATCAAACATACTTCTGAGTTTAGGCTTGGGCTCAATGTGACAGTGGCAGAGAAAATTGCCCCAATCGCATGTGGGTGGAGTGCATCCGTGGTGTTTGGAGGTGCAGGTTGTTGCATCTCTTGAGGGGTCCTCTCTTTGTCCCCTGGGCTTAAATGGGGACGAGTTTCCTCACTCGCTGTAGGTGCTACTAGCTCAGCAATCCTCTCCCTTTACAGATGTTAAATTAGTCCTGCTTGTCGTGTCTCACCCTGCATCTTCCTAGATTACATCTGATTTTGTGTTTCTCATATTCTGCCCATCTATCGAAATGGAGGAGTAGGGCTTTCTGTTGACCTCCCACTGGGCAACAAGGGGAAAATGCTTGGAAAATAGCTGTTACTCCGCTGTCACTCCCAACAGCACAATGCCACGTCTGGTGCTACCCCGGAAGAGACACCATTGCACCAGGGCAATGTTCTGGGAACCCTAGAGCATTACCCTGACACAATGATGTCACTCCCACAGTTGCACAAGAAGTGACGTTTTGCTGCTGGAGTGATGGCTAGGACTGAGGAGATGGTTTATGAAGTCCAGGGAATTAGAGAGAGGTTTTGCTGGTAAAAGATATTTGTGAGCTATTTAGGTTAATCCTTAATGGCTGAGAGGTATGAAAAAGGATCTTCACTTTGGAATTTACTCTGGTTTGCTGAAAGTGTTTATAATAGAAATGGAGGTATGAATCACTTCTTTTTAAATAGTTGTTTCTTTTAAAAGAAATTGGTTAAGAGCATCCCGTTAGCTTCCCCTGCCTGTTACATACTTAGAGGGAATAAGGAAAAGCAGCTTAGAGGGAATACTTAGATACTTAGAGGGAATAAGATACTTAGAGGGAATAAGGAAAAGAAATTGGTTAAGAGCATCCCGTTAGCTTCCCCTGCCTGTTACATACTTAGAGGGAATAAGGAAAAGAAGCCAGCTTGTCTTAAAACTTGGACTTCACAGTAAGCTTGAGTAAAGCTGATACTGCATGCCAGTATGGTACAGTGGTCAGTGTGTTGTACTGGGATCTGGGAGACCCAGGTTTGAATTTCCACTCTGCCATGGAAATTGGCTGGATGCCACACTCCCGGCCAGACCTACCTCACAGGATTGTTGTGAGGATAAAATGGAGGAATGGAGAGTGATGTCAGCTGCTCTGGGTGCCCACTGGGACCAAAATTAATGAAGTAAATAAATAAAGCAGTAAGCTGCTCAGGGGGTGCAGTTTGACCTAAAGCTCTGAGTGACGACAGCAGCAGTAGCAGCGCCCTCCCTGGCGCCACAGCCAAGGCAAAAGGCAGCCACGGGATGGGAGCAATGTCCCGTTTTGCCAGAGATGACAGTGAAGAATGCTTCACTTCCCTTTAGGGATGCTCCCAATTTTAGCTGTCTCAACGTTTAGACCTGAACCTCCCCATTTCAGTGTTGGTGGCATTTTCTGTCAACCCCTGGCTTTGAGCTGCGCTTGGGGAGCAGTGAGAACAGGGGAAGGCTGGTGATGGGACCATCTCTCCTGCTGGGCACTTTAGCTCCTTTCCTGCATGGGGGCTGGCATGCCATCATCACAGTTCGTTGTCCCAGACACCCGGTAAGGTGACCAAGTCAGCAGATGGCCAAGTTAAGCTTTGAGTGGCTGAGCTAGAGCTTGAACCCGCGTCCAGTTCCATCCTTTCTCCACTGAGCCATGCCATCTCTCTTGATTCAGCTAAGTGATCAGTTGTGCTCTTGTCAGAACCATTCAGCTTTTAAAATGTCATGCTGGATATCACCACAGGCCTATTATGTGTCTGCGCTTGAAAGGAAAGACGAGCCTATTCATTAATAAATGAAACTGTTCCTAGTCATTCAGCCTGTAACCAGTGATACAACATGTCTGACCTTGTGTAACGGACAAGTTCAAAGATCTTGTGTGGAGAGTTCGGTAATGCCTCCGACTCAGGCAGGTGTTGTGACAAAGGCACGGGGGAGAGACGGAGAGTCTGTCTTTAATGCTTACTCAGTACTCCTGTCACAGATGCTGCCTGTCGCAGGCAGGAGAGAGCTTGCAGCAGGTTTTCTTTTTCAAAAGTCGCTGGCAGCATTTTACTCTTGAGCTCAGTGTCAAACATTATTTTAACGGAATTTTGCAAGTTGGTGTTGAGATCTATAGACATTTAGAAGCTTTCAGCAAAGGCATTGGTTGACTAGCTCAGGCCTGTTAAGAATCTCCAATCCAAGGGATTCTTGGTACAGGCTGGCAGAACAAACCCTGGGGTGTGCTTCCACACACTCACCAGCTCTGGTACCTGCCACTAGCCCCTTGGAATTACCCATGCAGTCAGAAGCTAAGGAGCAAGCTTGTAACCTTATAGGGATTAAACAAGAAAGTCAGCCCTGCAAGGTAGGCCACTTGCAGAATGAATTTCCACAGCAATTAACCTGGTAGGAGGACTCTTAAGGTCTAAGGTACTGGAATGGGTTTGAGACACCTGAAGCACAAAACACACCAGATATAATCAAAGGATATTTATTAAAGTGTGTGAGAATATTTCAAAAGAACATTATCGGTGAGAACTAAAACAAAAAAACCGTACAGTTAATATGCTAGCTGCACATTAGGTCATCAATCCATAGTTACCAGATGTTACCCTTCTGGGTTGAAGGCCATGTCCAGAGAGCATTCTGCTCGGCCAGAGCCTGGTGTGTTCTGAGGTTAGCTCATTATGCCTCAGGATAGCTGTGACTAGCTGCGAACAAAGAACAGAAAGACTAACTGTTAAGGCCTGAGATCTGAGTGGGCCGGGGCCCATCAGACCATTGACGTTACGTTGAATTGAATCTGTTACAATGGATGGCCCAGGAGGGGGGCGGGGGCTACTTTATAATGGGATGGAGGGGTTATCTGCAATCTAACCCGTCCCTTGTGTAGTGTAAATTGCACCACCAGTTGAAGGATGCATTGGCACCAAGTCCCATCCTGGTAAACAAATGGTTTGTCCCTGTACCTGAATTGTTATCCAAAGGTCACAAGGCTGGTTTGCCATCCCTTCAACACCAATAGCCAGTTATTTTCCATTTAGTCACTTCAGCCCATCTACAGGCCTAGAGATTAAAATGAGGCCTGAGAGTTTCTAATGAAAGAACAAGAAATGGAACTAAAGGTCCAATTTCTTGACAAGGCCAGTGTGTGAAACTCATTTCCCCTGCAAGTCTAGATCCTGGGGGTTCCCAACCTTGTTGAGCCTTTGGAGATTTTGGGAAAGGTTGTGGGCACCAAACAAATTGATTGCCATGTGGTGCCAGGCCCAACTGCTGCAGAATGTCAGAAGGTTTCATAAAATGTTCTCTGCTTGGCTCTATCTCTCCTCACTTCCCTTGCTTGTCTCCTCTCTCATGACAGTAAATGATGGAGGGAAGCATGAATGCCAACCTTCTTTTTCATATGCTGTTGTGATCCTTTTCATCCATTTTCATTGCTGGTGTTCCCGGTTGGTTGGTTTTATGCTTTTTACACAACATCAGGCATATATTTTCATGGTAATATTGCATTGTTTTTCATTAGAATGTGGGGGCCGGGGCCGGAAACTGCAGGTTCATCCTCAAGCAGGGAGAATGTGGCTTCGATTTTTAGAGTGAAATGATATGTTCTCGAAAAGAAGGCTTTTGACAGCGTTCTCCATTATGTTCTGATGGGTAAACTAAGGAACTGAGGACTGGACTCTAGGATAGTTAGGTGGATGGGGAACTGGTTGGAGAACCGCACTCAGAGCGTGGTTGTCAGTGGCATTTCATCTGAATGGAGGGAGGTGTCCAGTTTGGTGCCACAGGGCTTGGTTCTGGGCCTGGTACTTTTTCAATGTTTTTATCAATTATCTAAATGAGGGTGTGGAGGGGCTACTCATTAAATTTGCAGGTGACGCTAAATTGGGAGGAGCAGCAGCAAACACACCAGAAGACAGAGGCAGAATTCAACGAGATCTGAACATACTGGAAAAGTGGGCGGGTGTGAACAAGATGCAATTTAACAAGGATAAGTGCCGAGTTCTACATCTGGGTAACAAAAATGAGGAACATGCATACTGGATGGGGGGTACACTTCTGGGTAGCAGTGTGTGTGAACAAGTTCTTGGAGTAAGGGTGAACCGAAAGTTAAATATGAGGAGCCAGTGTGATGCGGTGACAAAAAAGGCTAATGAGATCTTGAAGTGTATCAACAGAGAGGCACAACTTCCAAATCCCAAGATGTGATAGTCCCGCTGTACACTGCCTTGGTCAGGCTGCACCTGGAGTACTGTGTACCGTTCTGGAGGCCTCACTTCCAAAAGGATGTGGACAGATGAAGTGTGTGCAAAGGAGAGCAACGAGGATGATCGGGGACCTGGAGACCAAGCCCTGTAAGGAAAAGCTGAGGGACTTAGGAATGTTCAGCCAGGAGAAGAGGAGGCTGAGGGGGGGCATGATTGCTCTCTTTAAGTATTTGAAAGGCTGTCAGAGAAGGGCAGGGAGCTGTTCCTGTTAGCAGCAGAGGATAGGACTTGCAGCAAGGGCAGGAAGGTACCGGCTGGATCTTAGGGAAAACTTTTTCACAGTAAGAGTTGTGCCACAGTGGAATCAGCTGCCTAGGGAGGTGGTGAGCTCCCCTTCACTGGCGCTCTTCAAGCAACGGCTGGGCAAACCCTTGCCAGGGATGCTCTAGGCTGATCCTGCATTGAGCAGAGGGTTGGACTAGATAGCCTGTATGGCCCCTTCCAGCTCTGTGACTCTGTGATTCTATGAAATCTGGTAATGCCATGTTCAGTGATCCACAAGCAACTTACAAGCATGTATGCTTGGACACCCTATAGTTTTGCTTGTCTCCTTCCTTCCTGCTCATCACAGGTCCTGAACCAGCCCCTTGAGGGGCTGTTCCCCTGAGAAACGCTGGAGACTTAATGGTGCCTTTGAAGTATTTGCCTGGGCTGTATCAACAAGCTGGGAAAATAGAGCACAGGGGGTCGGGGCCTTAAAGATTTGCATAGCAGCTTCTGTGCGCTACAGCTGGCTCTTCCAGTTAAAAACTCATTTTCCAGAGGACACAGTAACATTCAGGTAATTTAAAAAGTGGTCAGGTAACCAACCAGCCATTTCCAGAAACAGAAAGCATGTGCAGTTCCGTCCTTTTCTTCTGAAAGACACCAGGCTGGATCCAGACTAAGTAGCCAGTTTCCATGGATTCCCCCTCCCCCCCGCAGACCCACCTCTGGCCATTCCTCAGGGTTCCCGCCCCCCCAGGAGCGGCGTTTCTTGGAGATCAGTGGGCTGCGGGGTGAAGGGGAAGGCACAGAAGTTCCACTGGAGAATTTAGTCTGGTTTGAACCCGCTAGGTCTACATCAGGGATCCCCAAACTTTTTGAGCCTCCGGGCAACTTCGGAATCCTGACACGGGGCATTGGCAGCAACTACCAAATGGCTGCCGCAGGAGGCAGAGACAACTGCAAAATGTCAGACAGTGAGAGACTGCATAACTAATAGTAACTCTTTGACATTTCCAGCAGAACAGTTCCAGAATGAACGTGTTTTTTAAATGTATATTCTTGCTTGCACTCAGCATACCTTCAGTCACTCAGTAAAGATCCTTGTGTTACACTGCCAAAGCTTTTAAAAGAAAAATCTGCATAGCCAGTCAAATCTCCAGTGGCCATTCAAAACCTGTGTGGTGCAAAAGCCCCACAAGGCCCCTCCCACTTTCCAAAAGCCCTTGTTGGGTGCCAGGAATAGTGTTGGCAGGCACCATGTTTGGGGACTCTTGATCTATGCAGTGCCAGTCAGATATGTACGTAGAAAGGTTAGATGAGCAGCTGAAAGAAGCAGGCTTTCAAGCAATACCCAGTCTCTTAAGGGAGTGATGCTCCCTGAACACACAGGCAGGGCCTTTGCCTGCCTTCTCTGGTTTGGGATACCACTGCTGAAAAGCTCTGCTGCTTCTTGAAAGGAGGAAGGTGCAGCAAGACCTCAGACAATGATCTCAAGTTGATTACGTTCTCATGGGTCCTTTGACGGGTCCTTTGACAAGAGAGATGTCAGGCTGTCAAGGACATGATACAACAGCTTGGTCTCCATTGATAAAACCTCAGCCAATCATTCTGGGCCATTACGCCAATAAAGAAATGGTCATCCAGAAAGGCTATAATTACTTTTGTCTTGGAGATATTTTGTGATTCTTACATCAGGCTACTTGCAATATGTTGTCAGAATGCAATACAATTTATGGACATGTGGCACAGTCTGAAAACAGAACATCAGTAGTACAAAAATTATTGTATGGCATTGGGTGTGGTATAGCCAGGAGATCCTAGGACTGTCTGGCAGCCTTAAGCTCTAGCTCTTTTTTAGCATTATGCAGTGAACTAGCCTTATTTGGGCAAATCGAACCCGGCTCTCCACTAGAACCACTCTGGCTCCTGGGTACAGTGCAGCTGTGAATGAAACATCCATGCATATATGTGGGAGCACACACGCACACCTTCTTCAGTAGAAGCAAAAATCTGGTAGTATTCACTTCTTAGCATTAGCTGCCTGGTTGTTGTCCTCACAGTCATTCAGGAAAAGTGTTGTGTTTTCAGTCTCTCACCCAAGAGAGAAATCTTTCCTATAGCAAAAGACTTGTACTTTCCTAGGACTGGTGGGGTTTCAGGAGGCATTCTGGTTTTTAAAAGGAGATGCTGCTCTTTAAGCCCCTACATATATATTTTGGCCCTAGTCCTGGGACTGATTGTGGAAAGTCCGAGAAGGAGTCATGATCTATTTCCACTCCTGCAAGTTCCTCAAATCATTTTAGACAAGAGGCAGGAGAGCTGTGTTAAGAAGAGGCACGGCCGACTTTCAGTGAATCAGACATTTATTTGTTTTCCCTGCAACTCGCTTCCATTTCAGTTAGAGCTCAGCAGAAAACCCTCCTCAAACTGCCTTGCTGTTTTGACTTCCTGTTGTTTATCCCCATCTCAGACTGAAGCTTCAGCGCTTCCATCCCTAAACACAATGTTGAAAAGACACTTGAAAAGGCCGCACTTAAACAGCTGGCCCTGACAGGACCACTTAGAGAATCTGGAAACAAGCAATCCATCGAACCTGGCCTCCTTTCTTGAGCTCCAAGCTGACAAGATGCTGGGAGATCTGGGCCAGTTTCCAAATGTGAAATTCTTCAGGAGGGGAAGGGTTAAAGTCCCCCTGCCCTCCATGTGGCCCTGATCTGCACAGGAACCCCCCCCCCCCCAAAAAAAAAAGAAAGATAAAATGCCTATTTAGAAGACTGACAAGAGACAGTGGTTGAGATGCTGAACTGCAGACTGGAAGGTCAGTAGTTCAGCAGTTCGAGACCTGAGTGCTGCATGACGGAGTGAGTTCCCGTCTCTGGCCCCAGCTCCTGCCACCCTAGCAGTTTGAAAGCAAGAAATTGCAAGTGGATAAATAGGTACCACTTCAGTGGGAAGGTAACAGTGTTCCGTGCACCTTGGCATCGAGTCATGCCGGCCACATGACCGTGGAAACGTCTTTGGACAGCACTGGTTCTTTGGCTTGGAAATGGATATGAGCACTGCATACCTAGAGTTGTATTTGACTGGCTTTCGAGCAAGGGAAACTACCTTTACTAAAGTAGTTTTTAAAAAACAATAATGATATCTTGAATTCTGTAATCTGAGAATGGTTATATGCAGATCTGTGTCCCGCCCCGCACACATTTGAGTGAGAGGGGAAGGCATTGGCTGTGGGTGCAGCTGAAGGAAGGGCATGCCCTCAAATGAGCATGAAGCCTCCAACTCTTTCTCAGAATCAGTAAACAGTTCTGAAGTAGATGGACCAATAGTCTGTCTCCAGGTAATGATATTGTGAGTTTTCCTATGTTCATTTACATGTAAGGGAGTTGAACTCTTATGGCCTCCCATATGCTGGTGTGCTTTTCTGTGCCTCATAAATGAAAAATAAGTAATAGAGCAATTGGGCAAAATCCATTCAACACAAAGTGCTGTACAGGCTCCATTGATTTTAATGCAGAGTCCCACGTTAAAATGGGCTGTTGTGGGTTTTTTTGCTTTGTATATGCATTTAGTTTTTCTTGGGGTAAAGCTAAATAAACATTTTTAGCCACCTGCAGGCATTTGTGGTTTTATCAGGAAAACTGCATCACTGCAATTGTGTTTCTTTTTTAAAAATAACCATCAGCAAAATTCCAACATAGGTTTTAGTATCAATAATCTTTAAAAATGGAAGGACCCAAAAAGAGAAAGAATCCCCAGAGGCTGCCAGAGATTAATGATTTACATCAGTGAAACAATGGAAGGTTTGGCCTTTCCAGATGATATGATTATCTCAGGACCTGATTGCTGGTTCTTGTCTTCCAGATATACAACTGGTTTGATAGAATTGTAATGCAGTTCTAAAACAATGTGAAAAGAAGTGTCTCCTTTTGGTGTGGGTCTTATAAAATGCCACATTGCAAATAAAGAAATGTTGTTTACCTGGATTTCAGAAAAGCCTTTGAAAGGGTGCCCCATGATGTTCTGATGGGTGAACTGAAGGACTGTGGACTAGACTGTAGGATAGTTAGGTAGATAGGGAACTAGTTGGAGAATCGCACTCAGAGAGTAGTTGTCACTGGCATTTGATCTGAATGGAGGGAGGTGTCCAGTGGGGTGCCACAGGGCTCGGTTCTGGGCCTGGTACTCTTCAATGCTTTTATTAGTGATCTGGATTAGGGTGTGTAGGGGCTACTCATTAAATTTGCAGATGACACCAAATTGGGAGGAGTAGCAAACACACCAGAAGATATAAAATTCAACGCTGGAAAGTGGGTGAATGTGAGCAAGATGCAATTTAACAAGGATAAGTGCCGAGTTCTACATCCGTGTTACAAAGATGAGGAACACGCATACTGGATGGGGGATACACTTCTGAGCAGCAGTGTGTATGAACAAGATCTTAGGGTATGGGTAAACCGCAAGTTAAATATGAGCAGCCAGTGTGATGCGGCAACAAAAAAGGCTGATGCAAATTTGGGGTGTATCAAAAGAAGCACAACATCCAAATCACAAGTCCTGCTGTACACTGCATTGGTCAGGGCGCACCTGGAGTATTTTGTGCAGTTCTGGAGGCCTCACTTCCAAAAGGATGTGGACAGAATGGAGTGCTTGCAGAGAAGAGCAAAGAGGATGATCGGGAGGCCTGGAGACCAAGAAGCCCTTTGAGGAAAGTCTGAGGGAGTTGGGAATGTTCAGTCTGGAGGGGAGGAGGTTGAGGGGGGAAGATGATTGCTGTCTTGAAGTATTTGAAGGGCTGTCACTTAGAGGAGGGCAGGGAGCTGTTCCTGTTGGCAGCAGAGGACAGGACTCGCAAGAATACATTTACATTAAGGGTGGGAAGGTACTGGCTGGATATTAGCAAAAACTTATGACAGTAACAGTTGTTCAACAGTGGAATCAGCTGCCTCGGGAGGTGGTGAACTCCCCCTCCCTGGCAGTCTTGAAGCAGCAGCTGGAGAAACCCTTGTCAGGGTTGCTCTAGGCTGATCCTGCATTGAGCAGGGGGTTGGACTAAATGGCCTCTATGGCCCCTTCCAACTCTGTGACTCTGTGATTCTATGACATTCAATTAACAATGCAATAGTATTAGTGTGGACCCAACCAGTGGTCTAAAAGCAGGATTGAAGCAAGGCAGCATTGCTAATGTGATGCATTGAATGATGCAAAATTATACAAGAATATCCAACCCACAGGAAACTATACACAGTAGTATGGACCACAGTCCCCAATAATTTATTCAGTGCAACCCTATTGGCTGTGCAGAAAAGCCCTCTTGCATAATCGTTTGCAGAAACCCAGGAGAGTGGAGCCTTCCTGACCTCCCCAGGCAGGCCACTGCATCAGTTGCAGCTACATTTCAAGTCCCCATACTTTAAAAAACAAACAAACGGTTTGGGAATGCCAGCAACAGACTCCAGCAAGTAGGGGTGTATTTGGGGTCCCCTTGGTAGGTGCAGGTGTGCATTTCCGTGCCTGCTTGTAGCAGGAGGCTGGCAGCACCAAAATCGAAGGGCTGGCTGGACAGGTCATCTTGGCAAGGAATTTTTTGTTGGGCTCTAGCAAACTCTGACATTCCTGGTGTCAGCCTTGACTTAAGCCAGAAATGGATGAAGCACAATAGCCCAGGATAAGAGTATTTGCCCATGATAAGTATCGGGGATAAGATCAGGAATTCTAAGTTTATGCTGTACCAATGTAATAGAGTTCTCTGTTAGCAGAAAGGAGACTAATCCTCTTTTCTTTGAAGCTAAGGCCAGCCTTTGGCCACCAAGCAATTTTAACCCTGGCAGATGAGCGCAGAGGATACCCCTCAAATCTGATGAATGTGATTATGTACTGTCTCTTCTGAACACCTACCGTTTTCACTGGTTTCCTGAATATTGGAAGAACGAATTCTCAAATCTGTGATTTAACTTGAAGTCCCAAGTTGATTTGGTTTAATTAGAGTTGTGTAACAGCAGAATATCTCTGTTGTTTTGTCATAGGCAGCTGTGACTTACTGGTGAACAGTTGGGACACCGGCAGAGAAACATCCTGATTTGTAAACCAGCAAATGTGACCAGATGAGCTCTGCCATAGAAATTAAATAGTGCAATTAAAAGACATCATCAGATGTGTAAATCCTAAAGATCTGATGCCAATTTGTACAAAACACAATGTGTAATTATGGACTTAGAACACTGCTGTCACTATGTCAAGGAATCTGCCCCCTGGAATCTGTGTCCATATCTGTGGGGCCAAGACAATACGTCACATTTCCCACCAGGGCAGGGTTGCCAGGTCTGGTTGTCAGACACCTGGAGATTAGGGGAGTGAAGCCTGGGGAGGGTGGGATTTGGAAAGGGGAGGGACCTCGGTAGGGTCTAATGTCATAGAGTCCACCTTCCAAAGCAACCGTTTTCTCCAGGAGAAGTGATCTTGATCGTCTGGAGATCAATTGTAATAGCAGGAGATCTCAAGGTGCCACCTGGAGGTTGACAACCCTGCACTAGGGGGGTTTAGATTGTATAGATTTTTGATCTGCCAAGTGAGGGTCAGGTCAAAATTAGATGAGATACAGGGTGGGTGGAGTAGGCTGATTTTCTCTTCTCTGGGATAGTAACTATATTTATCGTATGGCATTATGTGTAAAATAGCTGGAAGATCCTAAGATTGTCTGGCAGGCAGAAGTTCTAGCTCTTTAGCAATATGCACCACTAGGTAGCCAGCTAGACTTTTGCTTTTAAAGCAAGAAACATTTCAGAGGTGGTTTGCCATTGCCAGCCTCTGTGTCACACCCCTGGTATTCCTTGGTATTCCTTTCAAATACTAGCCGAGGCCGACTGTGCTTAGCTTCCGAGATCTGATGAGATCAGGCTAGCTAGGGCTATTCAGGTCAGGGCTCTCTAGAATTCTTGCTTGGATCTTTAGCTGTGAGGACAGAGTCCAGGATGTTCTTTCCCTCTCTTCTATAGTCTCTGGGGAGTTAGAGCGAATTTTTTGGGTGGGCGGGAATCTTAGGCTCCCTGAATTTGCTGCTCCTTCTTTGGCTGTTGTTTTCAACCATGCTGGTGTTCCCTTACCATGGTGTTCTTTCTGGAAGCAAAGCCTACCAGTGGTCCCTATTCCTCTGGCCAACGGCAGAGACTAGAATACTGTTTCCCCTCACATCTACAGTTTCTGGATAAATAATGAGCGAATCGACAGTCACTGACTGCCGCTCCAACTGTAGCTAGCCTCAGGAGGCTCACCCCACCCCCACCTCTGACATTCTCGTGCCATGTGCTGCCAAGGGTTCAGCTAGTGTCTAAGGCACACCATGGATCATCAGTCTTGCATTCCCAGATGCTCAGCTATTACAGCTGTTACAGCTGCTGCAGGATCTCTCATGTGGTTTTGTTTGCTGGGCTCTCCCAGTGCCAAGTTATTGCTTCTCGGGTACAAGTCGCTTCTCATTTCCTGAAAGGCATCCACAGTATCTCTTCACACGTGAGCCTCTTTATATGTGCTTTCCCCACTACCAGCTGCTACTCTGCAGTGATGCTGGGGGGTGCCCTGTACTCCCAACTGCCTTTTGGAAGAGTTTTGGCCTTTCTGTCTGCAGCGAGATGGAGGCTTTTTGTTTTGTTTGTCTGGAGGAAAGGACACTTTCTTAGCAGTGGCCTGAGCAGCAGCATGGTTCTGAACCCTGGGCTGTTTCGTTTGGCTTGAGAGAGGCAATAACTTCCTCTTTGACAGCCACACAAATGAATGCTTGCAGCACTCTCTGTTGTACATAAGGCAGGAAGTTTAACAGTTGATGCCAAGGCTATTTGCAGGTTCTTTGCTGCAAAACGAAGTGGAGCAGGAAGGCTTCCAGACCCATAGAGAAAGGAGGGATTTGTGCTTTTGTCCCTCCCGTTCTTTTGTGTTTTTTAAAATGGTCCTTATTTCAGGGAAGGTGAATCTATTGCAGGATTGGCGGGCTGAGCTTGGGGTGGGCGGCCACCTGGGTCTGGGTACAGACTCCGGTGTGGGGGTTAAAGGGAGAGATTTTCCGAGTCAGTGAGCTATTCCCCTGGCACTCACTCACTGTTTCCCAGCTGTCAAGTTGTATGGGAGGGGCTTGGAGAGAAAGGAAGGGCGCCAGGGGCTTAAGCACACAGGCCTGCTTTCTTCCTGGCCATCTGGGCTCGCCCTGTGGAAAAAGGAACCAGCGAAATCCTAAGAAGAGTTACCGCTTCTAAATTCATTTAAATTAATGGGATTGGAAGAGTGTAACTCTCCTTGAGATTGCACTGGTGAGCCGAAACTTGGTTACCACTCCACTGGGGGCCAAGCAGAAGGTGAGAGCCATCTTTTCTCAGGAGGGGTGTGAAGAGCTGAGCTGTTTCCACATCTGTTCTGAGAATAGATAAAAGTGCCGAGTGCTGGCATAGAGGGCTGTCAAGGGTTGGCAAAGTGGGGGGCCTGGCAGAGGACGCCCCACTCCTCAGGGAAGAGGAGATTACGCCAGAGACACGTGTGACATCGCAGGAGCTTTGGGAGCAGTCTCCCATTTCATGCCAGGATTGGGATGCCAACCTCCAGGGGTGACCTGTGGATCCCCCAGAATTACAGCTCATCTCCAAACTGCAGAGATCAGTTCCGCTGGAGAAAATGGATGCTTAGGGGTGTGGAGTCTATGGCATTGTACCTTCCCAGGCTCCATCCCCAAATCTCCAGCAGTTTTCCAACCTGGTCTGGCAACTGTACCCCCCCCCCCCCAATCCCCCCCAGTGGCCAGGGAGAATCTGGCAACCCTATGCCAGGAGTGGCATCTGAACGGAGCAGAGCACAACTCTTTCCTGCTGCAGCTTGTTAGGTGCTTAAAGGGAAATGAGAGGGCAGCACTGGGACCCCTCCTCCAGGAGGCAGCATGTATGGGGCAGCATGGCTTGATGACCATGTAGACCTTGGAGCCAGACCTTGGACCTGTGAATGTCCCTCATCACTAAAGAACTGCTGGCTTTGCTCAGCCCACCTGGGTGTGTGTGATTTCCAAGACAAGCGCCTCCTTTCTTTAGAAAAATTAAAGCGCTGCAAGTGGAAGATGAAGCAGATAGGGCAGAATTTTCACATAGTGGAACCTCCGATTAACGAGGAAGTTTGAAAGGCAAATCAACAGATGATAGCTATTTTGTGAACACTCGTTGAGATTCTGCATCGCTGCTTAGCACTGGACAGTTTTAAAGGAAATAACCTTGGGAAAACACCTGTTGCACATTATTTTTGTAATGCTGAAATTTCTGAAAGCCCCTCAACTTGGGAACAGATGTGTTTTTCACAAACCGCTGGTCTTTTACCTGTGGTGTCTAATTTCCATCTGTTTCCTTGTTTGTGATGCATTGCATCCTCAGTGGCCTGTTGTTAATGGCTCCATGCCACTTTGTGTCTAAGGGAGTGGCAGTTTTAGTGATGGCAATAATCACACCCAAGTATAAAGATACCTGTCCAGCTTGAACTCTGCAGGGCTCAGCCCAGGTTTTGGGGGCCATGGGCAAGGTGATCTTCAAGGTCACCACCTACAAAGCATACCACCCCCCCTTCTTTGCATATCCTGCCTCCTGGAGGGAGGGGGATAGGGTGTGGCATAGTGGTTAAGGGATAGGACCTGGGAGATCCAGGTTCAAAACCCCACCCCGTCATGGAGCCTTTTTTGAATTTAAAGTGCTTGAGATGTTTTGTGGCAAAGCATTAAAGGGAGAGTCCATGGAAGTGGCAGACTCATTTGATTTGTTTACTACTGTATTCTGGGACCTTTCTGTTAACAGTAATGAAATTTGCTTTGCTGAGCACTTCTTTCTTTTCTGTATGACAGAATTTGTATGTTGCTTTTCTGCCCTAAGCAACTCACAGGAAAATACTGAAATACAATAACAAAGACAAACGAAAGAAAGAGATCCCAGGCTGGTCCTTCATCGGCCAGGTTGTCTAACACAGGCCCCTGACTGTGAGCCATGGGTTAAGAGCCAAGAGTAAGCATGCTGTGTCACTCCTAGGCTTAAGTACTGCAAGATGAGGAGAAAGCCCAGATGCCATTAAGCTGATGCTGGCAAGCTAGCGGGATCTTTCCCACTCCCTCTGCCAAGGATACCTCTGGACATACCAAAACTGCATAGTACTTGCAAGGAGAGGAAAACAAATCTCACCTAGACAGAATTTAGCTGCTGCTAACCAGCAAGATCTTCCTCATGTCCTCCCTCACACCCAGGCTCTAGGACACTCTTGCAGATTTTTGGATCACACAGAACTCTTGTATATGGTACCACAAATCTCCCTGTGTGGTTAATGAAATGTGCTGGTGGGATTTTGCTGTTTTCTCTAGACCTCTTCCTCCTCTTAAGTGCCCTGATTTTGTCATGTGTCAGTTCTTCATGTGAATTCCACTGAAGAGGCTTTTCCAGTGTAAAACATATTTTTCTGCCCTTCCCTTCATTTGAGTCAGCAGTTCTGTGGCTCAGTTCTGTGTTGGGCAGGTGCCAAGCCTCACCAGGGCATTGAAAGTTTCTGGCAGGAAACCCATATGTTGCTTCCACCTATTTCCAGCATTGCTTCCCTGAATCCAGTTATCTCACAGCATGTTCCGCTAACACTTTCAAAAAGCGATTCCATGCCAAGGTCGTAATGCTGGAGGAAGACCACACATTAGTCAAGAAGCATCAACATGTTTTGGCTTCTTCTCTTCTTGTTGTCTTTCCTCTTATCAGTCTAAACTCTGCTTGAAGTGGGAAGGAGAGAACCTCTTTCCTTTACTAAAGAGACTAAAGTGCCCTGAATTGCAAGTGGCTGGCAGCTGGGGTCTGTAACTCCTGAAGCTTGCTCAGTATAGGCTCCAAGGCCAGGATGATGCTAATGGATCAGCTGGCAAGTTGATGGCAGATCAGCTTGAACATGGTACCTGGTGATGAGAGATTTTTGAGTTCATGCACTGTTTCCACCCTGGCACATCCTGATGCACCCTCTTTTTTGCCACAAGCCGCGGTTTGCCATTGCGTTCAAACTGAGGCTTGTGCTTGCCCTCTGAACTGGAACTGAAAGCCAGACTCCAACTGTAGTTTCCAGTTCCAATTTGGGGAGCAAGTGCAATTTTAGTTTGCTGGTTGGCTGCAGTGGAGAACCATGGCTTGCTTCTAGCAGACCAGAGATCCATCCAGTCCAACATCCTGTTTCCCATAATGCACTCATGAAGCTGCCGTCTACTGAGTCAAATCCCTGGCCCATCAAAGCCAGTGCTGTCTTCTGATATGGGCTCTCCAGAGTCTCAGACAGAGACCTGTCATACCACTGCTACCTGACTGTTTTTACTTAAGATGCTAGAGACTGAACATAGGATGCAGGTGCGCCACCACTGAGCCAGGTCCCATCTCTCTGGATTCTCCAGGAGGCCCACAAGCAGGGGGCATGCAAGGTCACAGTCTCCCCATCTTGATGCTGTCATAGCAACAGCCATGCAGAAGTGTACTGCCTCTGGTCATGGAGCTTCCATTTAGCCCTCATGGCTAACAACGAAGGAATCAGAGCGCACAAAGGGACAAGAAAGAAAGAAGCATGTAAGATCACATCTCATTCATGTAATACTAAATTGCAGTTTAGCATTACATCTGAACCAGCTTTAAGTGATTGCCTGTTACAGTAGGTTATTGGTATCAGGGCCTGACTGGCCATTTATTTGTTTATATTGTTCAGTTTATATCCCGCCCTACCCTGCAAGTGGGCTCAGGGTGGCTCACGACATATGATAAAACAAACAGTTATGCCAATAAAGGCCTGTGAAGGGAAGTGATAAAACAAATAGTAAATCATAAATACATCAAGTAAATAAATTACTTAAAATAACATCTGATGGCATCTTAATCATTCCCAGCTTTGGTGCCTACTGCAACAATGTCCAGGAGGGCACTTTTCCATCAGAGTAGCCAGGATCAGCTGGTACTGGCGTCAAGTTGGTGTAGGCAGGGCCCTGAGACAACTGAGGCAGATTGAACAGATTGATCGAGTTGAGCAGGGAAGGGCGGCATCATTGGGACATCTGCCACCTCAGCTGAAAGCCTGGTGGAATAGCTCCGTTTTGCAGGTCCTGCAGAATTGTAATTGTAATTCTGCAGGGCCCTGATCTCAACAGGGAGCATGTTCCACCTGGTCGAGGCAAGGTGGACGTCCTTTGGGCTGGAGACTGCTAGATGCTGCTGCTCAGAAGAGTGCAAGGTTCTTCGGGGAACATATGGGGAGAGATGGTCCCCATTTAACTTACAGGGAAATTTCCAGGTGGGCCACCAGCACAGCCAAACCCTGGCAACTTTGCCGGAGGCCACATGTCTCAGATTATCAGCAAGGGTAATTAGTGTCTCCTGAATGGCTGTCAGTTTGAAGGAGGAAATGCTGGCTTATAGTGCCACAAGGACTACTCAGCTTGGCTTGTTCTAGGGCCACTGTCTCTTTCCAGTCCGCTCCTGTTCTGTGTGCTTCATAGAGGATGGATTGCAGGCAGAGAAGGCACAGTAAGCAGGTGTGGCATCGACCTGTGTGTCTGTGTGCCCCTCTGAGGCCAGCAAGTGTGCTGACAAACCCATGGGGCAATCCTAGAAGTCCCAGGAGTGCATCTGCCTGCCCTGAGACTCCTTTTATTGTGAGTTTCCCTCAGATACCTCCTGGCCCATCATTTCCATAAATAGGTTATGTTTTAATTTATGCAGGCTGTATAATCTGACTTCCATCGGTACAAAATTCTGCTTTTCCCTTTAGCATGAAAACAGAAAGCTGTCAGAAACTCGAGTGTGTCGCAGCTCATGCAGCCTGATTCTAGGCCTCCTCAGCTGGAAATAAAGTCTGTGTTCAGTGGTGCTTATTCACCAGTCATTGTGCCTGGTTGCAGAGTCCCTGAGGTATCTATTCAGGACCTGAGACCAGGTTCCAATCTGACTTCCTCCATGAGTGCTTAGGATGGCCTTAGGCAAGCCTCAGCCCCGCCAGCTAAATGGCAGGGGTGATATCGACCCGCCTGACAGTCTTGTTGTAAGGCTTAGGTCAGGATACCACCTCTGAAGAACTTTGGAAAGCAACAGACAAATGCTCGTTGTGGGCTGTTGTTACTGGGTTGAACTGTGAAATCAATAAGTATTGTCAAAATTGTTTTTTACAGTGAAAAAACACACCAGAACTGGAACTGCTGGCTAATAGAAATCAGATTTTACGTGTTGAATTTCTTGTTTCCTCAGAAGTAAGGTGGTGTATTGCAAAAATCTCCTCCTTGGCACCAGGTTCAGGATCAAATTAATGGTTAATAGTCCTGACAACTTTATCATAATAATATAACAGCAATCCCTGGTACAGCGAGGAGTCTAATTACTTCTCCTTTGACAGGTGAATTTGGTGCCAGAAGTCAAGTGTGGAATTATTGTTCCTGTCTTCTGAATCCACTTTGGTGTACCCAGTGGGGTTCCCCCCCCTCCCCCTTGCTGCCTTCTTTGGCTGTCAGGTGAATAAAGACACTTTCAGCTGGAGAGTTTCATGATTTTGCTGGTCTCCAAACAATACTGACTTCCTTTTCAATAAAAAAATTGCCAACGGCACTGTGCAGAAAATGTACAATTTATTTATTTATTTATTTATTCATTCATTCATTCATTCATTCATTCATTCATCTATTTATTTGAATTTATATCCCGCCTAGCCAGCACAAAGCGGCTCTAGGCGGCTCACAACATTTAAAATCAGTATACAAAATTCAATTAATAATTTAACAGTAAAACCAATAAACCCACTAAAATGGCGGCAATTTACAAATCCAGCACCAGAAACAGTAACTGCATCTACTACTTCATCCCCCTGGCCAGGGACAAACATCAAGAGATGTACCGGGCCTACACATCACTGCCCACTTACCCGTGGCCATTTTCCCCAGCGGCGGCCCCAAAAGCCTGGCGGAAGAGCTCTGTCTTGCAGGCCCTGCGGAACTGCAAAAGGTCCCACAGGGCCCTGATGTCTTCCGGGAGCTCATTCCACCAGTGGGGGGCTGCCACTGAGAAGGCTCTATTCCTGGTGGTCGTCAGTCTGGCCTCTCTCAGGCCAGGCAGGGTCAGGCGATGTTGTGTGCCTGATCGCAGTGCTCTCTGGGGTATATACAGGGAAAGGCGGTCCCTCAGGTAGGCAGGCCCCTGACCATATAGGGCTTTAAAGATCACCAATGAAATTGATATAGCCTAAATAACAATTAATAAAAGCAAGTATTAAATGCTAGGATAAAATAAAACTCTCCAAGAAACAGAAGGCGAACAGTAAAAGAAATGTCAGGATTCCACAAAATAGGAGCCGCCCCTGAAAAGGCCCTTGCAGAGCTATTTTCACAAGTAGAGAGGGGGAGCAGAGCCTCATTGGGTGACCTGGAGAAATTTGTGTGTGCTGTTTCAAGTGAGGTTTTGGGACCGTGAACATGACTTCAGCTGCAAACAGTTGTTGTTCTTTGGATTTACTTTGCTTGCCTTTCTCACTGTAACTCAAATCTGATATCCCTCCAAACTATGGTGAAGGAAACTTAACTAGCATTCAGTGTTCTCCACATTAACCATGTGATGCCTTGTGATTGGCTGGCAAACTGGAATTGGCAACCATGACTTTGAAGCATGGAGGGTTTGCAAACATGGGTTATGGTAATGATGAATTTTTAAATAATAGATTTTTAATTTCAGTTAACAATTCTAGAGCATGAACTACAATTATGCAGTCATCTAACTGACTTTTACAATCATTCACAACTACAATTGTCTACAGTTATCTAAGTCATACATGAAACATAAGCACAATTGTCTAAATCATACAAAAAAGAAATATAGAGCAAAAACTACAATTATATAGTTATCAATGAAATCATATATCTATATAGAACTCATATATATTCTTGATTTTTCACTTCTATTTAAATACCTTTATTCTATCTTTTCCATCCAACCTCATATCTAGTAATGATTTTATTACTAACATATCTTGTCAGACTCTTCTTTTTAATTTTTTATTATATCATTTTCTATTTTAATTGTAATTTATTTTTAATTTTCAGCTATATCATTAAAAATATTTTTTTTGAAATTCTAAGATCGGTCTGTTGTAAATATAAGATGTTAGTTTTGCCATTGTTGCATATTCATATAGTTTGTTCTTCCATTCTTTCAGATCTGGGCATCTCTCTGCCTTCCACTTTGCTGCAAATATTACTCTTGCTGCCATCACCATATACTTAAATAATTCACTGTGCATTTTTGTAGTATTGCTTGGTAAGATATATTTTGGGATCCATCACAAATTTGAATTTAATATCTTTTGCAGTTCTTCATGTATTTCTATACAATATTTTCTTGCTTTCTTACAAGTCTACCACATATTATAAATTAAATGTTGCATCCGTATTCTGACATTTCTAGCATTTTCCACTGTATTCCTTATTAGTTTTTGCAATGTCTTTGGGAGTAATATACATCTATTACTCCCTTAATTCTCCCTTAATATTTGACACTCAGTACATTTAATTTTTTCAGTCCATATGTTTTCCCACTGGCTTATGCATGTATTTTCTCCAAAATTTTGCATGTTTCTGTATCACATTGCAATAACATTTTATAATTTTTTCCTAATAGGTGCTGTGAATCCCCAGTGATTAATTGTTCAAAAGCCGTTATCTCTTTTGGCCCCCCTCTTTGACGATTGGTTTTTTTAAATTTAGACACCATTTGATAGTAGAACAATCACAATATTTTGTTCCTTCATCTTGAATTCCTTGCCGAGATTTTATTTTCCCTTGTTTGTCCATCATATACTCGTAATGTATATAGTCCATTTTATTTCTTATATTGCAATAGGCATCAATTGGAGATGTCAGTAGCAAGGTCAGCAGACTTAGTCTGTTTCTGTACTAAAACCATATTCTTAATAGTCTGTCCCTCAGAATATGAGTGCCATGATGCCTTCTTGTCTTTGATTGGTTTTGAATGATTTCTTAGTCCATAAATAATTGTGGGTTCCTTTTTTAGTGTCAATTGTCTCCAGTTTAATGTTCCTTCTACTTGGATTTCTAATCCAGACTAGTGCAGCTGCTTGGCAATACAAATTGATATTTGGTATGGCTGAACCTCTTCTTTTTTTCCATCCTGTAATATTTTAAATCTAGTTCTTGGTTTTTTCCCACTTCATACAAAATTATTTATTGTTTTCTGCCATTTTTAAAAGTTTTTTATCTATATAGGTTGGTAACATTTGTAACAGAAAATTCAGCTTTTGTAATATGTTCATTTTAACAGCAGAGATTCTTCCTAACCACAAAATCTTCAGTATTTCCCATCTTTGTAAATCTTCAGTAATGCTTACCCAGACAAATGGTGGTTTTGAATTGGTTCCTGAACTGACAAACCATAACTTCGGGCATTGCTCATAGTACTACAGAGACTTCTGCGCCATATTGGTAGGATCTTGTAAAGTTGTGGTATGATGGAATAAGAAAGCAGACAAGCATCTTTAAAGTTTAATGTGAGTTTGTGGGAAAGCAAACAAGTTATAGTGAAATGGCAAGCTCTGGTGGGCCATAAAATGCAAGTCTTTTGATCAGATTGCATTGTGGGAGGGGAGTTGTATGAGTGAGCCAACAAAGGTCCCCCAGTCTTGTTCAGGTAGCATCAAAATGTGGCTGAGATGCCCCCCTGCCTTCCATGTTCTCAGGTCTTATCCACTGGGAGCTGAAGCTTTGGGTGACATCGGGGAACAAGGTCAAGAGCAAAGTACATATCACAAGTTTTATGAGTGTTTTTGTATGGGAAGGAAAGGTGAAGTCCAGTGAATGGGAATGGATGATTTTCAAGACCAGACATTGGAAGGTTAACTGGGATTCCCATTCACTCTGGGCTTGGCACTGAGAGCTGACCAGTCAGGGAGCATTTAGTGAGCAGACAGGCCGACTTATAGTTTATGAGCCGTTTGTCAGGCAGGGATAGTCCCAGGGCTATTGGTGGTGGACAGTCTTGGTCCCATGGAGTCATACTGAAAACCCAAGAACCAAAACTGAGTTATTTCTCACATAGGTTGCAAGTACCTGTCTGCTTACATAACTCCTTGGATCTTTACTGACAGCAGTCAATTACTATTTTTTTTCCCTGGGTTCCATGAGGGTGGATGGAAGCCAGATCTTCACCCAGGGAGTAGCATCGTTGTATGAGTAGAGGAGACTGGCTGGTTGGATTTTCTTGATTATGTTCTGTTATGCTGCATTGTGGGGTGAGACACGGCTACGGATTATCCATCAGCCCAGCACTGGTTAGCAGTCAGCTCCTGCTTCAGCTGGGGACAGGAAATGGAAATGAGAGCCGTCGCTGTGCAACCTTTCCCCCTTTCTGCAAGGCGAAGCTGTTGCTATAAAACATGGCTTTTGTGCTTTCTCTTCCCCCCCGCCCCATAAGGGTTGGATTCCAAGGATTCTCTGCTATGCAGAGGCTGTAAGACTGAGGATATTATGTGCTGTGTGTATGTGTGTGAGAGAACACCTTGGTGGTGCGATTCGTCTTAGTTGGCATAGCCCCTGCTATTTCATGTTGGACCTTTATTTGGTGTTCCTGCTGGACTTATCCTGGCAGAAGTTCTTCTGGTTCCCCCACCCCACTGACCTCATATATATAAATTATTACTTGCTTCCCTATGAAACAACATGCTTTCTTCCTCCCTTTGTTTCCTTTATTTCTGTCTCTGCTGCCACCACCATTTCTCCCAATTATTCTCATCTCCCCCCCCTCCGTATGTTTCCTTATTCCAGACCCTGCCCTGCCCCTCATACACACACAACCATTCCGTCCTCCTCTGGACCCTCCCGTCACTATGCCAGCAGCTGCTCTTCACAAAACAGCTTGTGCCAAGTAATGTGCTTGGACCACCAGTGTCAAGTCTGAGATGTGAAGTCATGTGAGACGTGAACTCCTCTTGCCACAAAGTATTGAAAAATGAAATCAACAGTTGCTTTTTTTGCTTCATAGCATTTTATTTTTGTGGAGGAGGCAGGGTGATCTTGCGTGAGTCAGTTGCTCTGACATGACTCTGTTCACATTGGCAGACCGCTGGAGTGATTTTTGCAAAAGCCGCTAGCGCACTGCCCTACCTCAGACAGTTGTTTATTTAGATGATTCAGATGACACTTCTTCAGAGGTCTGCTCCGGATGCAATGTAAAAACAATGCAGTAAAATCATAAAGAGAAAAGTGGGGTGGGGGGGTGCTTAAAAATAATGCATAGCAATATTTAGCAGTCTGAAATGATACCTTAGACTAGCAGCAAACAGCTTCAAAAATAGATGGAACACCTCATTTAAAAGCCTGGGTAGAAAGAAATGTTTGGGCCTGGTGCCTAAAGAACAGTAGAAGGGTAGGTACCAGATCAGCCTCCAAGGGGAAGACATTGCAAACAAACCATGGGTTTACTGGTTTATTATTGACTTCACCTCAAGTTTGCCTTTTTTGCTGTGGCTCCAGGGGGATTTGGGCTTTTACTCTCTGGCTGGTTCTGCATTGGCTTTCCCCTCTGTTGTTTTACCAAACCCACGTTGGAACAGAAAAGGTGCAGCTCAAAACACATTCAGGTACCCCAGAGCAATGCTGTACTGACTGCAAAGTCACCCCTGAACAGCCAGAAATCTATGCAGAAGGTACCATAAAACCCGATGATCAAAGAAAGTGACAGCAGCATACAGTGTAGAGGGTACCATAAAACCCAGTGATCAAAGAAAGTGACAGCAGCATGCAATGCAGAGGGGAATTTCTGTTCCTACATTCATTGACTTCATATTGCTTGGAAAGAGGAGGAAGGACACAAGCCAGCTACACCTTGCTCTTTTGCTTTTCAGGAGTGGAATTCCAGGTAGCCGAAGAAGGCGGCACAATTAAAACTTCTCTTTGCAGCCTTCCAGCGTGACAGACAAAGATTTACTTTACTGTAAAGACAAAGCCTTCTAATTTCGACAGACCTGATAGATGAAAGAGAGAGCATCATTGACCCGGTTTCACTTTGTTAAGCTTTCCAATTAAATTAGGTTGCTGCAGAAAGAAAGCAGTGGCCTCTTAGACCATCAAGGACAGATGTTTTGGAACTGTGAAAGTTTCCTTCAAAGTAAAACACACACACACACACACAAATCCCCTGTCATTCTTTTCGTTGTAAATGTCGTGTTGGGAAAAGCATTTGATTATGCCTTTGCAGTAAGTATTTTTTTCTAGAGAACTTTAAAAAGTTTGTGGCAGATCTGTGGTGGGACTTTGAAAGCCTCAGCTCCTGGGAAGGGTTCACGACTCAACAGTAGTTAGTGCTTAATTCCTGAAACATTTGAACAGTGAAAGTGCCATATAAATGCTAAGTAGTATCATTAAAATATATAATAATAATCTCTTTGTCTCCCCAAATTTAAGAGGCAGTGCTCTCAGTTACTCTTGGCTCACGTGGCATCTTGGTAATTTGTTGTTTTTCCTAGTGGCATCTGTTTATTATTTTAGTTATGGTATAAGGTTGCTTTTTTTGCTGCACCTGTTTGCTTTATGTCAATAGGATTTTACTATAGATATTTGTTGATTGTAGTTCTTAAAGATGTTGGAAACTGCCCACAAGGCAGGGTATGCACATTTTAATACATTACTTCAATATAGGTTAGCATTCAAGGGCACTCTTATTTTTAGTTTGGGCCGAGTTTTGTTTTTGGCTGGGTTTTGTTTTTTTGTTTTGTTTTGTTTTTGCATGACCTGTACGTGGGGAGAGGCTGTAGCTAGTTGGTGGAGCCTCTGTTTGGCCTGCGGAAGGTCCCAGGTCCAGCCCCTGGCATCTCCACTGAAAAGGACCAGGCAGCTGGTGACGTGAAAGACCCCTCCTTGCCTGAGAACCTGGGTAGCCGCTGCCTGTCAGAGGAGACAGCACTGATCTTGGTAGACTAACGGTCTAATTCAGGTTAAGGCAGATTCATGTGTTCATTTGTGTGTGGGTCTCCATTCCTGAATTGATTGCTGGAGAGTAATATTGTTCTTTCTGCTTCTGTTTTTGCAGGACCGACCTCTCAGTCCTTATAAAGGCTCAGAAGCCCAGGTTAGTGTATTTTTTCCCTCAATCTTTTTTTTAAAAGTATTTGAATAGCAGCTTGTTTTGAAGAACATTTTCTTTTAAAGTCACCGACCCGGCTCTGGCCTGTCATTCCATCTTGCCTGCAGTGAGCTGAAATGTGTATTTCTTTTGTCAGATTTTAAGATGTCATTTCCACCTTGAAGGAGAAGTGACTGTTTTGAGTCTGTCCCGCTCATCCTCCTGGACAGATGGTCTCTTGTGAAGGAAACAGTTGCGCCTTGCATGGTTTTCTGTAAAATGTAAAAGTATGCTGGGTCCCAGACATGGATGTCTCTTAAGAAGTCCAAATGATACAGAGAATTTAAGTAAGCCACAGAGTGACCAGAGTCAGTTTGCATCCCTTAGCACACTTTCAGCATTGATTTTCCTTTCCCTCCTTGTCATGGGTGGGGGCAGGGTGGTGGTGAACGAACTGTATGGCAGGGACTCAGTGAAGCCCACTGACTGGAAGTTACCTTATACCAAGTCAGATCACTGGTCCATCTAGTTCGGCAGTTGCTCTCCAGGATCTCTAGCAGAGATGTGGACATGGGTGCCTAACCCTCTGAGCTCTGCTGCCTCTCCCAGAAGACTTTCTGCTGCTCATCGGGCTATTGACCCTGCTGAGACAGGAAGGGGTTCTCCAAGGTCCCGAGCAGGAGCTCCATTCCCTTCGCTGTAAAGCATACGGACAGAAACCATTGTCTTGCATGGAAGCTGGCCTTAGGAGCATTGTGCTGGGAGACAGGGCATAAATGTGTTTTTTTTAAAGCTGGATTTTAAAAAAATCCCCCACCTGACCTTCACAGGAATTATCCACAGGGAGGGTCAGGGCTCCCAGCTTCCCTTCCAAGTTCTGAGGCCTTGCCCTTTGTGTCTCCCACTGCCCAGTGGCTGGTCACCACAGGGACAGTTTACTGCCTTGTGTGCCCCTGGAGGCATAGCCACTTGCAAACTGCCTGCCTTCTCCCTGGCGCTTCTTTTAAAATAACATGTCTGATACAGTGAAAGTCTATGTGGTATAGAGAACCACTGCCAGCATCAAAAGTTATAAAATATTTATCAAATAGAAAATCTTCAGAGGCATACTTGTAGCACAGCACCAGGTGGAACAAGGGATTCCAAAAGAAATGGGTAACACACAAATTCTCTGTTCCTCTCTTTATACATGCCCTATCAGATGTTAAAATAGAGCAGGCTCCTAAAGCTTAGTAAATTACAGATCTCTACAGAGTTTCCTTTACCTTGAAGCCTTCTGTAGCTCTCTGGGGCAGCGCATGGTAAAAATGGCTGTCTCCTCAGTTAAGAGTTCTGTCTGCTCTCATGGACTCCACTCCAGCCAAATAGAGCTTCCTCCTTGCTCCCCTGAGTTTTATCACCTCTCTTTCCCCCAGCCACTGACCAAGTCAGGCCAGGTCAAAGAAGCATTTCCTGCAGCTTTTTCCTGGAGATTGTTCCTGAAGCCATTCTAGTTGGAAGTCCTCCAAATCTTGATTCCCTGCTTAGAAGAAGGGGGAGAGCTTGACCCACCCATTATCTCTCCAGCTAGATCTATTAGCATTTTTTTATGAAGGTGGGCTGAGGTACGGCTGGAAAGCAATTGAACTGACTCCCCCCTCTTCCAGTTTGGTGTAGTGGTTAGGAGCACGGACTCTAATGTGGGAGAACCGGGTTGGATTCCCAACTCCTCCACGTGCAGCTGCTGGTGTGACCTTGGGTCAGTAATAAGTTCTTTCAGAGCTGTTCTCTCAAAGGCAGTTCTCTAGAGAGTTCTCTCAGCCCCAAGTACCTCACAGAGTGTCTGTTGTGGAGAAGGGAAAGGGATTGTAAGCCACTCTGAGACTCCTTCGGGGTAGTGAAGGGCAGGGTATAAATCCAATCTCCTCTTCTTTTCCTTCCTGCCTCTTCTCTGCCCAGAGAAAAACAGCTTTTAAAACTCAGAGTGAAAGCTTTACTCATTTCAAACCTCCAAAGAAAAAATGTATTTCTTCACACCGACACATGTATGCCATCCAGAATGCTTTGGAGGAAGGGACGGATAAATGTGTGATCTTGTTCTTTGCATCAGTGGGTATATAAGAATTGTGCATTGTAAAAGAAAGAAATGAATGGAGAACTCCAGCAGTGGAGGCAGGCAGAATGAAAATACTGGTACCGAAATGGGCATCTCTGTGCTTTCCTCACAGTTGTTGAGAATTTTACAAGGACAAGCTGCCAGGCCCTGGAGCCAGAGTTTTTCCATTTATCCACAGAGTGTGCATAAAATGGCTTTTTCCCTGCCCTGACAATTTGCTTTTCCCTGACCGGAATGTAGTTCAATCTTCATGCGTATTAATTTCATGCTAAGTGAGTGCCAAGGCGAGTGCCAGCCAGCTTTTAAAGTCTCAGTGGTTTTTTTGAGAAGGACATAAATATTTCCAGCTGGCAAAAGCAATGTTGCTTGAAAAAAAATCTTAAATAATTAAGACAAAGATTAAGTGTATAGCTCTATGTATCAATAATGATGATTAGTGATGCCGGCTGCATTTCCACAGCAGGGTTGTGTCTCTGTTTCTCTTGCCAGCTTCTTCCTTTTTGTTTAAGATGTATGATGGGGGCTGAGAGCAGCTTGGTGTGTACGCCGGCTTTCTGTCTTGCGCTGCCGTGAGCAAGCAGAGTCCATTTAAACATGAGCATGGAAATCAAGGAGAAACTGAAAGACCAAGTTTTGCGGGGGGGGGGGGGGAGAGAAGTCCTGAGGCCTGGGAGAGTGGGAGGTGGAGGGAGAGGGGCTGGGTTTTGCTTCCTCTTGTTCTGCAGAAGCTCTCAGGCTGAGCAGCCTCCAGACTGAGGGTAGGGGAAACTGGTTGGGGAACAAAGGCAGGCTGATTTTATTTTTTCCAAGGCTGCTCAGCAAAGGCTAGATTAGGTCCTGATCGGCAAAGCTCTAGTGTGCATGCTTCGAGCAGCATCCTGATGTGGAATAAAGCTGCTGAAATGTTTCTCCGTAGCATTCAGGCCAGGCAACAAGCAGCCCGTGAAAGCAGTTTTGGCAGCTTGCTGGCTTGGGTTAGAATCTCGAGACGAGAGCCAGTGTGGTTCATTGGCTAGGATCTAAGTTCAGATCCCCACTCTGCAATGGAGCTGACGAAAGGAGGTGGGACCAGATGTGCTCTCTCAGCCTAACTGAGCTTAGAAGGTGGTTGGGAGGATGACGTTTGGAGAGGAGAACCACGTACATCACTCTGGTACTTTGGAGGGAGGGCAGGATAAATATTTTCTTCATATTTTTTTTAAAAATATTTTGTTTAAACTGTTTCAGTACTACTTTTTTGTCCCGTATAGAAAATGTTTTTCATATATACAGAAAACACCATAAACATTAAAACCAGCAGCAGCAAATTTCCAGATAATCGTCGTAAGAGCGGGATCAATCTCCAGAGGCCGTTAAAAATAGGTCAGCCTTGCACACACACACACACACACACACACACCCTGCAAAGGTTGCCAGGGATGACACTTCCTCCCCTTGTGCAGCCTGCCAGTCAAGATTTGTCTCACAAGCAATGCTTCCTCTAAGCTGTGGAGTCTTGTGAGCAAAAATTCTACTCTGTGAGCCACTGGCATTAAAGTTGTGAGCTGGCGATTTGGCTACTGCATAAATCTGTTTGCTCTGGAGCGATCCTTCTGGAGCTAAAACAAAAATCTGTGAGCTGGAGGCTAAAAAACTGTGAACTAGCTCACACTAACTCAGCTTAGAGGGAACACTGCTCACAAGCCCTGCTGTCTGGGCCCTCCCTCTTCAGAGGTGAAGTGAGCAGCAACCAGAGACAGGGCCTTTTCAGTAGAGGCAGCTCTCTTTTGGAATGTCCTTCCTCTTCAGACTCGCCTGGCCTCCTCCATTGCTTTCTTTTAGGCGCCAGGCCAACATGTTTCTGTTCGCTCAGGCCTTGAGCACTCATTCCGTGAGAAGTAGTCCAGCAAGTATGCAGGTCCTAAGCTCACACACAGTGGTAATTATTCCTAAATACATATGCCCCAGTTATGAGGAACCAGTTTCCGAATGTCTTAGTTACTTTTATTTATTTACTCCTTTTAATAAACTTCACAAGCAAAAAGCATTTTGCTTCACTGTGTGTACGATTATTGTCATCAGTGTTCAATTTGTGGGTTCATTTTTTTGCATTGGCTGCTTAGTTGTTGGGTTTTTTGTTTTTGTTTTGTTTAGTGGTTCATTTTGCTTTTTTAAGGATGTGATTAGTTTTATGGTTCTAAACTTGTAAGGTGCTCTGAGGACATTTGTGGGTCCAAAAGCACGATTAACACATTTTTCAAGTTACTGTGACAAGACATTGACCCTGGGTGGTAAGCAAGTTATGAAAGACGGGCTCTTTCCCAGTACTGAAAGTGTGAGGATGGGCCTTAAAATCATCCCACTGGTCTTCAAAGGCTACTGGCAAGAAACAGCCACAGCTTCCCCTTTTCCAGAGGCGTGGTGGACATTCCATAAGGAAACATAGCCAGTAATGCACTGAAACAGCTTGCTCTGATTTCTCTAGTCTTTATGGCTTTCATTCTTTCACTCAGCATAATCAGTTTTGTGCATCATTTTGTAGAACAGTATTTATGATTTATTTTAATGCTGTATTTTAAGCTCTTTGAAATCCATATGGTAGAAAAGCAAGTCTATAAATTGAAATACTGATCTCTCACTGGTTAAATCCTTGCTCTGATTATAATAATCTGTCATTTTTTGGCTTCTGTACCTTTAAAGAAAGGTATGCTTGATTCAGTTTTCGCTTGTTTTGTTCAAGCAACAGGGAGTAGTTGGAAATTAAATATTTATGGAACATTCTGTTTCAATGGAGCCAATGTTTGCAGTAGAGAGAACAAATTTCCTTTTTAAAATTTTCAGTATACACTTTGGAGTGCTTGTAGTATCACACCAGCTGGGAGGCAGGTTGCTACTCAGGGTCACTTGCTGGTTAGTGAATTCCTGTTTGTCACATTTTCCAAGGGAGATACATTATGATGGCCCTGTCCCAGTGGCTTGGGTGCATCCTAAGATGTCTTTTACACCTAGAAGTCTTCATGATGCTTGACGGGCCACATTTGTTTTTGTTTCTCTCCTGAAGAAACTTGAGTGAATGCACAAACCAAAAATTGCAACTTGTTAAAAAGTTCAGGCTATGGCAGAGGTCATCCTTTGTGAAAGATCTCTCTTATGGGCTGCTTTCCAGTCATGTTATCACTCAGGTGACCTCTCAGATTCAGAACTGTTTATGCTTTGGGGAGTTCTGCAGTTGGAAAAGACAGGAAGATGTTCTTTTGAGTTTAAGGGGACTTCAAAGCAAACTGGCTAAATTGTGACTAAATTGAAGATTTTGTTTTGTGTTCAGTCCAGCTATTTCTGCTTGGTCAGATCATGAGAACATGTGGCAGAGGCCATCCATTTTGAACCACATATTTTCCTCTGCTGCTCCCGGTCATTTTAGATCCTGCACTTCTGAAAAAGGCTGAAGAGGAGCTAAGAACCTAATAACAAAACTTAATCATGCAAAGTCTGAAAACCTGGTCCAAAGCACGCGTCATTAAGATATTTTCCCCTGTGATCAACAGAACTAGCAGCCCTGCAGATCGTTCTAACCAAACACCCTTTGAAAAGGCAAAATCTTAAAGCAAATTGCACTTTGAATGGCTAGAAGAGGAAGAACCTGGTACAGTCACCAGGAGACTGAAGCCACTATGGAGAATGTCTCACTGCAGGTCAAAGTCAGATGATAACTGAAAGAGAGGGGTGGCTAGCGAAGATTGACGGGCAAACCTAAGAGGTTGTGCAGGTCCATTCCTCTTGGTCTTACATAGCTAATTGGAGGTGAGGATGGGGGAATCTTACCCAGATAGCACTAGATCATCATAATTCACTTTATCCCAGTTTGAGAGACAGAAAATGAAATAGCCACCTTACCAGCTGGTCCAGAGCATTTTTAAAACTATGTGTCCCAGTGCCCTTAGGACACCTCTGGAGGTCACACCAGAATGGCCATATAACCTGTATCCCCAGCTCATGGCCAGCAGCTTCCATCTGTTCTAACTATGGGGGGTGTTCCAGTGCCCCAGCCTCTGCAGTCTGACTAGATGCTGCTCTCCAAAGAATTGGCAGGGAAAATAGCCGACTCCTATGGAGCAGCGCTGCAGTCAGGGATGGTCATGCGGGTGAGGGGGGTGCATTCAAGACACTCTAGACTTTGGGCATATCCCAGATTTTGATAATCTATACCCCTGATAGACTTTTTGCACAAAATGGGGGGGGGGGGGGAATGAACTGATGATTTGTGGTTTTGAAGATTAAAGGGGGGAAATTGGTTAATAGAGAAAGATAACTACAGAGTAAGTGATAATTTTTTTATTGTATTTGTCACAGAGAAAATCAGAAGCCCCTTCTCTTATAGTCCTTAATGGTCCCTTCCCTCTTTTCTCTCTTTATTTTCTATTGCTGTAATCTCTTTCCTTATTTCTTTACTTTCTAGTTTCTATTTTTATTAGTCTTTGCTAGTTTTTATCTTTTGTTAAAAATTCTCAATAAAAATGATTGTAAAAAAGATTTTTATAATATATGCAATAATTTTTTTACATGTAATCCTAAATTGCATATATTTTATGATGAGCTCATATGTTTGGAAGCTAGAATTAGCTGCCTTGTATCCATGAAACATTTTGCAGCAGGATAATGTGTGAAGCAGCCTTTTCAGTTAGCTCTCCATCTCCCTCAGCATTGATGCAGAATGTTTGTGGTCCTCTGAAATCAAATTTCTGTAGTATAGAAAGTATTTTCCATGCCATTCATTAGAGAAAAGAATGTTTGCTGTACCTTTTTTCTGCTGTCAAGAGTGAAAAAAAGGGATTCTGCTACATAAGTCCAGACTGCTATTCGTGCTGATGGGAATTGTGGCCAAATAATTCCTAAATAGCTGCTTTCTAATTAGGCAGAGTTGTGACCTCTCTTCCAGTGGGTTGGATTCTTGACCCTGATGTCATGTTTATCACTGGAGCACCTCTGAAATGTAGTCTGACGGAGGGGATAGTCCCACCTTCTGCTTTGGAACTCCAGAGTAGGACTGGAGTTCATCATTCTGGCTACATGCTACTTGTTGACTGCTGCTACCACTAGTGAGAAGTTCATAGCAGAGGAGGGATTTGAACACTGGCACAATTCTAATGGGACATCCAAAGTTAGATCCCAAGTCTCAGCAATAAAACAACAACAAAAATCAATTAGTTTTTAATCAGTAAATGACCTTTAAAATCTGCCTTTTCTTTCTTCTTTTTCTTGTGACTTTGAAACCCAGAAAAATATGTCATTTGAGAGCTGGAATAAATGTAGGTCACCACTTTTTATTTTGGGCAACAAACTGATGACTAGTGTAGTTTTCTGAATTCATTTATCCTGATCAAAGAGTTTGAGCATATACAGCATCTTTCACAGTTTTGACCTTTTAAAATTGTCTGAACGATATTAAACTGTGAACATTATCATCTTATTTGGACTTGGAGCTGGGATGCCATTTAAATCCTGGTTGAATGTTGCCATTCTGATGTGACCTTTGGGCAAGTCGCTTGTACAGCAGCCTTTAGAAGCCTGTGGCTTGAGATGATCCTGCTGAAGCCGTGCCAGGGCCTCTGCTGCGAAAATGGCTCCCTTGAGTAGGGAAGGGGGATTGCTCTTTGCAAGGTCAGTTCCATCCATCCTGAAGGAGGCAGATTAGGCCGTCACCCAGCCTCTTGTATCTGCATTGAAGCCTCCTTCAAAATATGTTCTCATGGTTCCCATTTTACAGAACTGTAGAACTCAAGTTATGAATAATTTTTTATTTCTTTTTATATTAATGTATTAATGTATAACTTGTTAACAGCTTTGGCTGTTCGTTATGTAATATCGCAATGATATTGTTGTTGATAGGGTGCTTTCACATTGCACAGTTTCTCTCTGTATGTTGGTGTCTCCCCAGCTGGGATTCTGGGAGCCCTGGGGGTCAGCAGATGTTCTCCAGAGGGTCTACAAAACCTGTGTAAGGACAGAGGACAAACCCATCTCATGGCATCCAGTTAGCGTGAAAACAGAGCCTTCTCGCCTTTTCTATGAAGGGAGCAGAGCCTGTGAAGCTGGCAGATGGGGATGGGAACCGACTTTGCCCTCTTTCCATGGGTGGGGGCTTATAAAGTTGCTGCTGCCCCCACTCAGCTAGTTTCTGGATCACTTGGGATCACTAGCTAGAATCAGCCCTGACTTGGTTGATGGGAATGAATATCTTAGCCCTTGAAACTCTAACCAGCTGATTAATGCCAGGTAGGTGCAGCCTGAATGCAGCCACCATAGTTACTTCCGGTATAAAACTGAACATTTTTTCACAATATTTTGCAAAGTAGAGGATTTTACCATAGAGATAGAGAGGCAGCACTCTGTGTCCATGACCGTTTCCAGCAGAGTACTGGAAATGTAGGATTTGTGTGGCACTTTAAAAAAAATAATCTCTGGCTTCCGGTCGGGGGAAAAATGGAGATTTGACACACCCTGTAAATGCTCAGGGTGGACGGCAGTTCTTTTTGACAACTCGGGGGCTTTTAGCACCCGATACAACCCTCCCCAGGCAGGGGAGTATCCAGCAAGCATCAAGACCCAAGAGAGAGTTGAGATCGGTGAGCGATAAATCTCGGAAGAGATTTGTTGACACTTTGATTTCCTCTCCCAGTGCGGGTTCTGCAAGCAGCTCTAGAGAGCTGAACCGGGCTGATTTATTCAGCATAAAACCTCCACTCCCCCGATTTCTTGACTAAAAGAAGATAAACTCTAATTTATGAAGCTCCACCCTTACCAGAAAAACATCTAAAGGTAAGGAAAAAACTTTTTGCTTATCGGCACCATGTCTTTGAGAGCAAAGAAAACAGAGAGAGAGAAGCAGAGGACTATTTGAAGAATATACTGAGACTTTTTCCTGTTTTAAAAGAGTTGGATTTTAGCTAAAAACTGCCAGAAAAGTAATTTGTTTACCATTCCTGTGGTCGCGGAGGAGAGGGCTGCAGGGATTGGACGCATCGTGAGATCTGCATGGACGAGAGAAAAAGTGAGGACAACAGGAAGTGACGTCTGGCTGAGAGCAGAAAAGAAGAACTGAAGAGGAAGGGACCTGGGAGGACTGCAGCAAGAGCACTTCCGAGTAAAAGGGAACCAGGAAGTAAGACCTCTGACCAGTATCATAGAAAAAAAGACGTCCGCCATTTTGGGGAGGACTAAAATTTTAAAATCGAATATCTCAAAAAGTAAACGCCCTAGAACAGCGAAATTAACGGCATTTGTTAAAGCTCTTCAAGACGAATTGATTGAGCCCAAAATTGTCCAAATTGGAAGATACCAAAAAATTGGCTTTTTTTAAGGGGCAAAAACAGAGTCTGAACAGAGAAAGTGGGCAGTGACCTGAGCAGCATCCAAGATGGCTCCTATAAAAGATACTGAACTAATGGCTATGATAGAGGCGATGGACAAAAGGATGACAGAAGTTTTTAGTGATCTTAGCCAGCAAAATCAACAATTGGATAAGAAATTGGATAAGAAAATAAATGACTTAGCTGAACAAATGGATAAGAAACTAGGTAAGAAAATAAATGATTTAGCTGAACAAGTGGATAAGAGTTTTGGAGACCTAAAGACTGAAGTGCAAAATGTGGCAAAAAAATTGGAAGAAATGGAAAACAAAATGCTTGTGTTGGAAGAAAACATTCAAAAAGTGACAAAAGAGAATTATAGAGTGGAAACAATGATGGTATACAAGGAGATGCAAAAACACTTACGATTTAGAGGGATAGGCGAAAAGCTGGGTGAGAACATACACATAAGGATTACCGATGCCTTGAGTGACTATCTGAAAGATGAAGAAGAGGACATAAAATCTAATATTGATTTGGTCTATAGAGTTAACTCAGAGTATGCTAGCAAGAAAAATCTGCCAAGAGATGTAGTAATGCAATTTACCACTAAGAGAATAAGAGAGTTGATCTACAGAAAATGTTTCATGGAACCTTTTGGAATGGATGGAGGTAAGGTAATCGTGATGAAAGAGCTCCGTAGAGCTATGTTGCAAGACAGAAAGAAACTCAAACGGTTGACAGACAAACTGAAGCAGAAAACTTACAGATTCAGATGGGAAACTCCTGAAGGTGTAAGCTTTGATTACCAAAGTTCACGAGTTGTTATCAAGAATGTGGAGGAGATGCTTTCTTTCCTGGCAAAAAATATTAAAGAATTTGGAGACATTTAATTTAACATTATTATGGATTACAAAGTACTTTCATGGAATGTAAATGGACTAAATTCACCCAATAAGCGTAAAATTGTTGGACATTGGCTCAAAAACCAGAAATGTGATGTGATTTGCCTACAAGAAACGCACATTAAAAAACAAGATTGTAAATACTTGATCAGGAAAAAATTGGGAGAAGAATTTTACTCATTAACGACTATAAAGAAAAAAGGAGTAGTAACATATGTCAAGAAAGAATTAGATCCAAAAGAAATTTTTAAAGACAAAGAAGGTAGATATATTGCAACAGAGATAACTATGCACAACAAAAAAACTTTGATTCTGAATATTTATGCACCCAATGGAGCAAAAGAAAAGTTTTTTAAGGACTTAATTGTAGAATTGGACCAAGTTAGTTATGAACATTTAATTTTGATGGGCAATTTTAATGGAACTGTAAACGACAAAGTAGACAGAAGTTCAGAAAGTAAGGATGACACAATTGGAAAGTTGCCTAAGGTTTTTTTTTGCAATGGTTAAACAGGAAAGTTTGGAAGATGTCTGGAAGAAATGGAATTCTCGAGTTAAAGACTATACTTTTTATTCCAACAGGCATGACTCACACTCAAGGATAGACATGATGTGGATGATGTCAGAATTAACGCTGAAAACAAAAAAGATAGAAATTTTACCAAAGCTTGTTTCTGACCACAATCCCTTGATGTGGACTTCGATACAGGGAGAAAAACAATGGAGATGGAGATTAAATGAAGATCTCTTGGATAATAATGAAATAATGAACGATACAAGATGACACAAAAATTTACTTTCAAATAAACCTACACCAAGAAACCAAGCCACAAGTCTTATGGAATGCATATAAAGCTGTAATGCGTGGAACATTAATATCATTAAACAATAAAGAGAATAAGAGAAAGAAAGAACAACAGAATAGCATTACTCAAGCAATTAAATCAAAAGAGAAAGAATTAAAGAAAAGACCTGGAAGAAAGAAACTTCAAAGAGAAATACAGTTCCTACAAGACCAACTAAAGGCCATTTTGAACCAAGAAATATATTGGAATCTAAAAAAGTTGAAGCAAAAGTCTTTTGAGGGTGCAAACAAACCTGGAAAATATTTGGCATGGCAACTAAAAAGAAGAAGAGAAAATAAGACTATAAGTAAAATTGTGACTGATAAAAAGGAAATAATGGATATTAAAGGAATAAAAAGAGAATTCTTTAAATATTATGCTAAACCTTTTCAAAAAGGGACAGTAGACCAGAGTAAAATTTCAGAATATCTACAAACATTGGGACTGCCCAAACCAACTGAAAAGCTTAAAGAAATGTTGAATAGCCCTATTACAATTCAGGAAATACAGAGGGCTATTGAAGATTCTAAGCTGGGCCAGATGGTTTTTCGGCTAAATATTATAAGAAAATAAAAGAAACTCTTTTACCAGTCTTGAAACTTTTGTTAAATGAAATAAGAGCTACAGCTGAAATACCAGATTCATGGAAAGAGGCAACAATATCACTGATTCCAAAAGAAGGACAGGACTTATCAGATGTTAAGAACTATAGACCAATCTCTCTACTAAATAATGACTATAATTTTTTTGCGAAAATATTAGCAGAGAGATTAAAAGAGTACCTAAAGGAAACGATACAACAAGAACAAGCAGGTTTTTTACCAAATTGCCAAATCAAGGACAATTTGCGAACAGTCCTAGATGCAATTGAATACTATGATAAACATCCTGATAAAGAGGTTGGCTTTTTTTTCTGGATGCAGAAAAAGCTTTCGACAATTTAAATTGGGACTTTATGTTTGCGGTATTGGAGAAATTACAAATTGGGGACTTTTTGCTGAATATGATTAAATCGATATATACGGAAGTCATTGATTATAATTAATGGCGAAAAGACTGGTTATTTCAAAGTCCAAAAAGGAATGAGACAAGGCTGCCCACTTTCACTATTGCTATTTATCTGGACTCTTGAAGTTTTACTTTGGAATATAAAAGAGGATAAGGAAATTAAAGGATCTTCTTCGTGGGCTCTGTGCATCACACCTCTGGGATAATGTGCGCCTGCGCCGATCCCGATCGGTAACTTCAAAGCCAATGGATTTTCGTGCCAACTCCCCGATCGCGCGCCGGCTCCACTGCGCATGACCGGGGAGGGGCACGAGGATCCCACCAGTTCTCTTCTGACCGCCGCGTCGTGAGGATCCTTTCTCTCCTGCTCCGGTCAGTAGTTTACTTTCCTATCTGAAAAAAGCCTTTGGACTGATTTTTCTCCCCTATTTGAACTCGGACTGTTAACTGGACTTGATTTTGGAAATCCCCCCCCCTTACTTCACCGCTTGGCCTATGGCCCAGCGGTGGGTAAGAGGTGCCTGCAGTGCGGCAGTAAAATAGCCCCACCGGACAAGCACTCCTTGTGCCTTCTTTGTCTGGGCGAGTCCCACCGAGTCGACTCCTGCACGAGTTGTGCGGCTTTCTCGAAGCAAACTCGTAAAAATCAAGCTGCGAGGCTCCGGGTTGCCCTCCTCGAGTCAGCATTGTCCCCGAAGATGTCTTCTTCCAAAATTCCGGCGTCTTCACCGACGGGACCGACGCCGTCTCCATCCCGGAGCATCGGTACCGACAGACCGGCGCCGAAGAGATCACTCCCCTTGCCCGATACTCCTGCTAAAAAGCACAGAGAGGGCAAGGAGGAGAAGGGCAAGCTGAAGCACAAGAAACCCTCGAGTGCTTCATCGACGCGCAGCGCGCTCGACTCAGCCCAGTCCGGGCTCGACCAGCTTGACCCGAAAGATCGCGAGTGACCCAGGGGTAGATCGATCTCCCCGATGCCGCGACCGATCACCTTGACGGACTCCGACCTCAACATAGACCTTACACAGGTCCCTCGGGATACCCCCGACGCCGAGGTGAAACCACCGTCGGCACCGAGAGGGGATAAGGATTACCGCTCTCCGGCTCCACCGGTGCCGTGGGACATCCAGCAGTGGAGATACCTCTACGGCTCCTACCCACCTCCGCCCCAGTGGTACCCCACCGAATGGGATCGACAATCCACCTCTTCCAGAGTGTCTCGGTACCGAGAACCTACATCAGTACCGACACCGACACCTACATCGGTACCTCCGAAACGGATGCCCGACATCGATCCTCGTCCATTGCCGACAACACAAGACCTGTCAAGCCCGACCCCTCTTTCACCATCCGAGCACTTGGCACCGGGGTCCCCAGCATCATCCGTGTCGGGAGACGAATCACTTCCGCACCCGTCTCCGGACACGCAGGTCACGCAGGTCACCGAAAACCTCCCAATCTCCCCCTCCGAGGATGTGAAACCCTACAGAGAACTGATTAAGAGGATGGCACATTCACTGGCTTTGGCCACGGCCCAACCGACTCCGACAGCCACAGACTCCATCTTCGACATAGTACAGATGGATATGTCCACACCGGTGGCCCTCCCTCTCATATCGGTCCTGATGACTACAGCCAAAGAATCCTGGCCTCATCCCTCATCTACCCTCATCTCCAGCAATCGCCTAGACCACATGTATAGGATCCAGGAGCCTGGGGCAGAATTTTTGTTTGTCCACCCCAAACCCAATTCGGTGGTCGTGACACCCTCCACCAAGGATTGTAGTGGTCACTCCTCCCCATTGGACAAAGAAGGACGCAAAATAGATTCCTTTGGCAGACGTATTTATTCAGCGGGCGCATTGGGCCTAAAGATTGCAAATTACACCGCCTGCATGAGCAGATACCAGTACTCGCTCTGGGAGCAGATGACTGCCCTCATCGCCCATCTCCCAGAGGACAAGCTACGCAATGCCAGGAAGATCCAGAAAGAAGGCATGTCTTTGGCCAAGCTTCAACTCTCGGCCTCTAAGCATTCGGCAGAAGTAACCTCCAAGACGCTCACTTCAGCAGTGTCCATCAGACAACATGCCTGGTTGAGATCCACTTCTCTTCCTCAGGGCACCAAGACCTTGGTGGAAGATCTTCCGTTTGAAGGAGACGGGCTCTCAGCTCAACAACGGACACAGTGCTTCACGAGCTTGATAAGAGCATGAAGACTTCCCGCAATCTGGGAGTATCTCAGCCTAAGCAACAGAAACAGAGAACATGGCAGAGATCATGGTCCAAGAAACAGCCACAAAGGCCTCCCTCTGAACCTCAATGGCAGAGGTCGCCGCCATCTACCTATCAACATAAACCTTACAATAACAAGCCCCGTTTCCCAACCGCTCCAACGTCTAAGGCAAAACTCCCCAAACCGAGCAAGCAGAGCTTTTGACTCCCACCCCTACCTGGACGACTGGCTTCTGATCGCACCCTCAGCATCAGACCTGCAAGACCACGTCTCCCTAACGCTCCACACCCTGGAGACTCTGGGGTTGACAATAAATACAAAAAAGTCCATGCTCACCCCCTCCAGACGGGTGCAATTCATCGGAGCTCTTCTCGACTCCCTACAGTGCAGGGCGTTCCTACCTCCCAGCAGAGCCTCGGACATCGTTTCTCTCCTCAAAAATCTGAGAAGGAACCGGGAGGCGACAGCTCGTCAGATACTGCGACTCCTGGGACTCATGGCGGCAACCACCATGGTCATTCCCTTCGCATGGCTACACATGAGACCCTTGCAGCTGTGGTTCCTCTGTCGGTTCAGGCCAAGCCTACACCTTCTGTCCAAGAGATTCCGCCTCTCGGACTCAGTGGTTCAAGCCCTGGAGTGGTGGCAGGTGCCACAGAATCTCCAGACGGGCGCCCCCTTTCGCTGCCCTCCCCCGTCAGTCACTATTACCACGGACGCATCCCTATGGGGCTGGGGAGCCCATCTCGGCGATCTGTGCGTAGGCGACAAGTGGGATCCATCAGTAGCCCCCAATCACATCAACTTTCTGGAGCTACTAGCGGTCCGTTATGCAATCCGGTCCTTCCAACACCTTCTGTCTGGAAAGACGGTGGCTGTCCTCACGGACAACATGACCACGATGTACTACATCAACAGGCAGGGTGGTACGGTTTCCCGCAGTCTTTGCCGGTTAGCGATAGAACTCTGGACAGAATGCCAATCGCTGGATATCTATCTGGTGGCGAATCATCTTCCCGGTCAGCTCAATACGCAAGCAGACTTCTTGAGCAGAGGGGGTGCATCCCTACACGATTGGGAGCTCAATCCGCGGTACTTGACCCCAATCTTCAGCCTCTGGGGTCAGCCTTCTGTGGATGTCTTTGCTTCCAGAGACAACAAGAAGTGTCCCCTCTTCTGCTCCAGGGCAGGTACAGACCCGACGTCCCTGGGGGACGGCCTTCTCCTCTCCTGGTCGGGATTACACCTTTACTTGTTCCCTCCAATTCCACTGATACTGAGGGTAGTACAGAAGCTACTTGCAGAACAACCACTAGCAATCCTGATCACACCCTGGTGGCCGAGGCAACCTTGGTTCCCCACCCTCCTTCGTCTTTCCGACGGGGTGTACACTCACCTTCCAATGAACCCAGACCTCCTATGGATGTACAAGGGTCTGGTGCTGCATCACGACATACCCAGACTGAAGCTGACAGCTTGGCGAATTCGTCCTCTGAAGTGGACCCTCGCATAGCGAATGTCCTCCTCAATGCCCGTAAACCGTCTACCCGTCGTTTCTACGAGGCAAAATGGAATAAGTTCCTGTCTTTCCTTGCTTCAATAGGACGACCTTCCATTCCATCTACACTGAATGACATCTTTGGGTTCCTCTTGTCTTGTAAGGACAGAGGATTGTGCCACGCATCCCTTCGTGTCTACCTTTCAGCAGTTTCGGTTAACCATCCAACGATAGATGGCTATTCCGTTTTCTCTCATCCCACTACGAAGCAATTCCTAAAGGGAATGTGCCATCTCTTCCCAACAGTTAAAACCCCTGTTCCAGCATGGGACCTGCCTCTAGTGCTGCATAAGCTAATGGCCAAGCCATTTGAGCCTATGGCTTCTTGTAGCCTGCAGCTTCTTTCGTGGAAAGTAGCGTTTCTTGTGGCTCTCACTTCGGTTCGACGGGTGAGTGAGCTGTCGGCTCTTCGATGTGACCCACCATACCTTACCTTTCATCAGGACGCAGTGACCCTGACTCCTGATATTACTTTTTTGCCGAAGATAGTTTCGGACTTCCACATTAAAGTGGACATCACCCTACCGGTGTTTTATCCTGAACCCAAGGACCAGACACAACGTTGCCTGCATTCCCTCGACGTTAAGAGGGCCCTGTCATTTTACTTGGATCGGACTAAATCCTTTCGCAAGTCTCCAGCTCTCTTTGTCGCTCATGCCCTTCCCAGACAGGGACAGAAGCTGTCGTCTCAGAGACTGTCTAAATGGATTGTTGAGACGATAAAGCTCGCCTACCTCCTGGCCAAGCGGCCATTACCGGCGTCCCTACGGGCTCACTCTACTCGAGCAGTGGCTGCCTCGACAGCTTTTCTCAAGGGCATCCCCCTGGGAGATATCTGCAATGCTGCTACATGGACGTCTCCTCACACGTTTGTGAGGCACTACGCCTTGGACGTCCGTACCCATCAGCGATCGGCGGTGGGCCGTGCAGTTCTGCAGACAGCTCAGATGTGAGACCTTCAGCACCCACCTCCAGGTATGTGGTGTAATTATTGCTCACTATTCTCCCAGAGGTGTGATGCACAGAGACCATGAAGAAGATATACAGGTTGCTTACCTGTAATTGGAGATCTTCGAGTGGTCATCTGTGCATTCACACCACCCGCCCTCCTTCCCCTCTGCTTTCGGTCTCCCTTGTACTTTCTTGGAGGCTGCTTGCAGCGGTCAGAAAGAACTGGCGGGATCCTCGTGCCCCTCCCCGGTCATGCGCAGTGGAGCCGGTGCGCGATCGGGGAGTTGGTGCGAAAATCCGTTGGCTTTGAAGTTACCGATCGGGATCGGCGCAGGCGCACATTATCCCAGAGGTGTGAATGCACAGATGACCACTCGAAGATCTCCAATTACAGGTAAGCAACCTGTATTTTGTCAACTAAAGGATTTTCTTTCAAGTATAGAGCATTTGCTGATGATGTGATGTTCATAACTGAGGAACCTATGACTACTTTACCACTTCTACTACAAAAAATTAAAAACTTTGGAGATCTTGCAGGCTTTTATGTTAATAGAAGGAAATCAATATTGATGTGCAAGAATATGTCAATTTAAAAGCAGTCAGAATTACAAAACCTAATAGACTGTGAAGTGTGAAAAAGACTAAATGTTTAGGTATTGACCTAACTATGAAAAACATTGACCTCTTTAAAAATAACTATGAGAATTTATGGACACAAATTACACAAGATATTAATAAATGGAATACTTTAAACCTATCATTACTGGGAAGAGTTGCCACAGTTAAAATGAACATTTTACCAAGATTAATGTTTCTATTACAAACAATACCAATCGTGAAAGACTTAAAAGCTTTTAAAGCATGGCAAAGAGAACTTTCAAAGTTTGTCTGGGCAGGAAAAAAACCAAGAATAAAAATGAAAGTAATGTGTGACGCAAAGGAAAGAGGAGGCTTTCAATTGCCAAATTTAAAGCTTTATCATGATGCAGTTTGTTTGACTTGGTTAGAATCATGGATCTCCTTAAAAGACAGAAAATTATTAGCACTTGAAGGACACGACTGTCGATTTGGCTGGCATGCGTACTTGTATTATAAAGATGGATAATATGTTTAAGCATCACTATGTGAGGAGAACTTTAATAGAAACATGGTCTAGGTATAAGAGTTTTTTTCCAGAAGAAAAGCCACTGTGGATTGTACCAGCAGAAATAATAAAACCTTTTTCAAGTTTTAAAGGACAAGACTGGCTGAAGTACAGAGATTTGTTAAAAATTGAAAATAGTGAATTTGTATTGAAAGAAGAGAACCAGATCAATTTTAAATATGATTGGTTGAGGTATAGACAGATTTATGATCTTTTTAAGATAGACAAAAAATGTGGTGGTTTCAGAAAGAAAAGTAATGAGATTGAACAGGTATGGGAGGAAGGAGGAAAAAAGCTGATTTCAAAAATGTATAAAATTTTGTTGAAATGGTATAATGCAGATAAACTTGTAAAAGAACAAATGATAAAATGGGCAATTCATATGAACAAAGAAATAGCTATGGCATCTTGGGAATTTTTGTGGAAAAATGTTATAAGTATTTCTACCTGTTATAATTTAAAAGAAAACTGTTTTAAAATGTTGTATAAATGGTATATGACTCTGAAAAAAATAGCAAACATTGATCAAAGGCTGTCTAATAAGTGTTGGAAATGTAAACAAAAAGAAGGTTCTTTCTACCATTTGTGGTGGACTTGTGATAAAGCTAAAGTCTTTTGGAGTATGATTCATTCTGAAATGGAAAAAAAATTGAAATGTACTTTTAAAAAGCTGCCTGAAATGTTATTGCTTGGTCTTAAGTTAGAAGATGTGAATGTAACTAAAAGGACATTAAGATGGTATATGGTGACTACAGCGAGAATGGTCTATGCTCAGAACTGGAAATGTGAGAAAACCCCAGACATATGGGAATAGTTGAGAAAACTGCTATTTATGGCAGAAATGGACAAATGGACAAGAAAATTGAATAATCAAGACTCAGAAATGTTTCTAGAAGAATGGAAAGACTTGAAAGAATATCTAGAACAACACTGGGATATGAAAAACAATGTTTTTACATTGTTTAATTATTGATTTTGGATGTTTAAAAGAAGGAACAATTCTCTTTAAGGGAATATACAGAATGTTTGAAATGACAAGAAAGGAAACTAGATCACATATTACAGATATTTAGATAATACTTGTAAATGTTTAAAATATCTTTTTCTTTTTTCTTTCTTTTCTTCTTTCTTTATTACTGTAACCAAATATGTTACCTGTAAGAGTTAATACTTTTAAATCTTTATAATTGCTGTTATATATATAATGGTATAGGTGAGGCTGGAAGCCTTAAAGGTTTTGAACTGTAACTGGAATACATAGTTATTTAGAAAATTGGTTAATGATGATAATATTTTAAAAGTAACTGTGTAAAACTTTGAATAAGTAGAAAATAATAAAATTTGTTTAAAAAAAAAAATTTCTGTGAGCAGTTCTGAAAATTTTTCCAGGTCCCTTCCCACCCCTGTTCTGCTGGCTCCTAACCAGAAAATATTAACGACAAAGGCAAGTGGTTACTGCCTCTGGTGCAAAGTCCCTTCCAATCAAGGGATGAGATTGATTAGACCTTGGATCAGGGTCTTTTAAGGTTCGCCCCAATAGAATCACCTGCCCTCTAAGAAATGACCTCTGTAAGCTGTGTACAGGCAATAAAAACATTTCCCCCCCCCAAGCTTGTTTGTAAAGGATAAATGATCAAAGTCACAATGTATTGTTGTAGCCATGAGAGGACAGAAAGCTTCCCAGGTTGTATCCAGCTTTCAGTCCACTCTTTCGAAAGAGGCTGTCCAGCATGTAGTGTCTGCTGGGGGGGGGGGGGGGGGGGGGGGAGCTTGTGTACAAGCCTATGGGCTCTCTCTCACATGGCTTAGTGGCACACACTGCTTGGTGGAGACTCGCATTTGAAATTACCAGTGTTTAACATGCGTGGTGTTGGAGTATCTCCTCCCTGTTGTTGAAAAATTACCAGCAAATTATTGTACTTCTCTTCATAGTAAAGACCACTTTGTGCAGACTTAATGCTAACTAAGCCCTGAAGTTTACATTGAGAAGGATGCAGGTTGTGCTGAGGCCTAGAATTTCCCCATGCGTGTGCCATATGTACCCTAAGCATTACAAGAGCAGCACTTCCCATACTACCCAACTAACAGGTTGGAAACTTATTTGGGAGCTTCAATGGACCCTCCCTGGAGTGAATTGGACCCTCATTGCCATCCCTGTGTTACCTTCAGCATAAGAGGTGCAGATCCCGGTGATGTCTTGCCAGTGCCAGGGCCAAGGAGTCCCCACTGATCCACAGTGAATTGGGGGGGGGGGGGCTTGATTGATGAGCTCCTAGTTAATCTTTATTCAGATTAATTAGAGATCTAATAAATAATATGAGCTCTCTTGGTGGTTTTGCCCTTTGTTTTATGGAGCTGGCCTGTTGTTCATATGAGCTCTTGAGCATTCTGTTTCCTTTGATTAATGGCTTGGCAAACCACCCCTTTTGGCTTCTGCAAAAATACAATTAATCTTGTGTGGTTCAGGCATGAAGGTGTTTGTTTGGGAAAGTGTTCTGTCGCCTGCGTGAGGAAGGAGCTCTCTTAGCTTTCTATATGTTCATCTTGAACATCTTATAACTTGCATAATTGTTTTGATATCTTGGTTTTCATCAGTAAGCCAGGTGCTAGGTCCCACAATGCTATAGAAGGATTGAGGACTGCATTCTGAACATATGTGCTCTCATAAAGATTTTTTCTGAAGCTATGCTAAAAAAACCACTGCTTTTTCTAGCTCAGTGTCATTTCATTTCATTTTATTTACAGTCCATGACCAGGATACAAATAAGGAAGAAAAAAATGATCATAGCCTAATAAAATATAAAAATTAAGGTATACAAATATAAAAGTGTATAAAAGTAATTAAAACTAATGCGAATACAAATACAGCCATTTCTAACCTAAGTACATAAAAATATAGCTATAGCTCAGAGTCCTGTCCTAACTTTTAGGCACTGTCCATGCTGTCTCAATAGTTCCTGTTTCAAATATAGTATATAAGAACTGTAGATGTCAGTATAGTTTTTCTAAATGACTGTGGTGCAGGACTGATCATCAGTTGCCACTTATGTTGCAAGGAAGTACCACATCACGGGCTCTCATCATGGTAGTACTGAAGGGATATCTTATGGGGATGGGCCTGCCTGGCATGTGAAAGGTTCCGGGTTACATCATCTCTGGTTAAGGGAATTCAGGTGGCACAATGCTGGGAAAGCTGGAAAGCTGCTGACAGTTAGAGTACACAGTGCTGAACATGATGGACCAATGGTCTGACTTGGCATAAAGCAGCTTTGTAGCGTCAGTGTTTTGCTGTATAGCAAAATCAGAGCAGGAAGTGGATGCATCTGTTGTTGGTATCTGCATTTTAGAGAGGGGTATTTTGAGGAGCATGTCACTTGAGAGAATCTGTCCACCAACAGGTCATACTTATATATATTTATATCCTGCACAGTACCAGGTCCCAGACTTTGCTTTTAGGGATAATGTTGGTTCCTGAGTAATCAGTTAAATATGGACTTTACAGTGACCTTGGCCGTGGGGTATAGATGGTAGAATTACAGATGGATTTCTCTGCATGCCCTTCTAACTTCTGGAACTTCTGCAGCTCTGTCCTTTAAAAAGATAAAACAAAAATAGAAAACAGGCGCACAAGAGCTCACATATTTTTTGCAGCAGCACAGCAAAGGTCACAACTTCACTCTTTGGAGGAATGCAGCCAGGCTAGAAAGAATTCCCTTGAAAACGTCAGTGTGAGGGTTTGGTTGAGCAGCTGAGCTGATCCTTTGCCCCCCTGTGCCTTCTCCCCATTACTGCACAGAATATTGCTGTCCCAGAAACAGATATACTGAACACATTGCAGCTTTTCAGTTTTTTTAAATATTTGTTTTAGTTTCAAATAGTTGTCATCCCAGTAGGCAGGAAGGAAAGCTGGAATATCTGTTGAGTTAGAACTGCCTCTGCAGGTAAAGTGAACGATAAGCAGACAATCTGGGCCTGGAAGAGGTTGATGGTTTTGACAAGATCCCTCTGTAGTGACATCTTCCATTATAGGGCCTGCCCTTGCTGGATCAGACAGAGGGTCCATCTAGTTTGGCTTCCTGTTTTCACCTGTGGTCATCCAGATATTTCTGGGAAACCTACAAGGAGGGTCTGAAGATGAAAAACCTCCCCATTGAGTGTTTGCAGCATCTGGTATTAAGAGGATGACTGCCTCTGAACATGGAGGTTCTGTGTCACCCACCTGGCTAACAACTGATTCTCCACAAAAGTTTCTAGTCTCTCTTAGGACGCCACTGGCTATGGCTTCACATTTTGGCAGGGCATTCATAGAATCATAGAATCACAGGGTCTGAAGAGGCCATACAGGCCATCTAGTCCAACCCCATGCTCAGTGCAGGATCAGCCTAGAGCAGTGGTGGCAAACCTATGGCACGTGTGCCAGAGGCGGCACTCAGAGCCCTCTCTGTGGGCACGCATGCAGTTTGGGCACTCAGTCTCTAAAAGGAAAAAGACAACACAGACTCGAGGCTGGGCTGCTCTCAAACTTACAAAGTATGAGCCAAGGTTAGACAAATTATCAGCATGCATACAACAGCAAAAATCACATTAATTGTTCAAAAGCATGCCAAATGCAAACTTTTACCTTTCAATAAAAAGTTGTTTGTATAATTGAAAGCTCTGTTATTGTGTTTTTCTTTTAAGACAATGTATGAGTTCTTTTTTTCTAAACTAAAACCTCAGTATTCAGGTTAAATTGTTGTGCTGGCAATTTGCGATAAATAAGTGGGTTTGGGTTGCAGTTTGGGCACTTGGGCTCTAAAAGGTTCGCCATCACTGGCCTAGAGCCTCCCTGACCAGGGTTCGTTCAGCTGCTGCTTAAAGACTGCCAGGGAGGGGGAGCTCACCACCTCCTGAGGCAGCTGATTCCACTGTTGAACTACTCTTACTGGAACAAAGTTTTCCCTAAGAACCAGCCGGTAGATTTCCGCCCTTAATTTGAACCCATTCTTGCGAGTCCTGTCCTCTGCTGCCAACAGGAACAGCTCCCTGCCCTCCTCTAAGTGACAGCCCTTCAAAGACTTCAAGAGAACAATAATGTCCCCCCTCAAACTCCTCTTCTCCAGACTTAACATTCCCAACTCCCTCAGCCTTTCCTCATTGGACTTGGTCCTCGTCACTCTCCTCTGCACCCACTCCATTCTCTCCACATCCTTTTTGAAGTGAGGCCTCGAGAACTGCACACAATACTGCAGGTGTGGCCTGACCAATGCAGTGTACAGCGAGACCATGACATCTTGTGATTTGGGTGTTATGTCTCTGTTGATACATCCCAAGATGACATTAGCCTTTTTTGTCGCTGCATCACACTGGCTGCTCACATTTAACTTACGGTCCACCCATACCCCAAGATCTTGTTCACACACACTGCTACCCAGAAATCTATCCCTTATCCAGCATGTGTGTTCCCCATTTTTGTTACCCAGATGTAGAACTCGGCACTTATCCTTGTTAAATTGCATCTTGTTCACACCCACCCACTTTTCCAGTGTGTTCAGATCTCATTGAATTCTATCTGCATCTTCTGGTGGGTTTGCTGCTGCTCCCGATTTAGTGTCACCTGCAAATTTAATGAGTAGCCCCTCCACACCCTCATTTAGATCATTGATAAAAACATTGAAAAGTACCAGGCCCAGAACCGAGCCCTGTGGCACCCCACTGGACCACCTCCCTCCATTCAGATGAAATGCCATTGATAACTACTCTTGGAGGGCGGTTCTCTAGCCAGTTCCCTATCCACCTAACTGTCCTACAGCCCAGTCCATGGTCCTTTAGTTTACCCATCAGAACATCATGGGGAATCCTGTCAGAAGCTTTACTAAAATCCAGGCAAACAACACCATCAGCATTCCCTCAAATCCAGTAAGCTCATCACTCGATCAAAGATGGAAATGAGGTTGGTTTGGCAGGACCTGTTGGGGACAAATCCATGCTGACCTTCCCGGATCACCAAGTTGTTCTTTTAAAATCTGCTCCAGTATCTTCCCTGGGAGAGAGGTCAGACTGACTGGCCTGTAGTTTCCTGGGTCATTCCTCCTCCCTTTTTTGAACACTGGGATAACACCTGCCCTTCTCCAGTCTTGTGGCATGTCTCCCATCCTCCAAGAGTTCTGGAAGATGATGGACAAAGGCTCTGCAAGCTCCCTAGAAAGTTCTTTGAGCACTCTTGGGTGCATACCCCCTGGCCCAGGGGATCTGTACTCATTCAGTGCAGCCAGGTGCTTCTCAACTACCTCTCTGTCCACATCAACCAGCAGCTCTATATGAGCCTGTACTATATGAGCTCTATACTACCATCTCTAGATGAGCCTGTTCTCTTCTTTAGGGTAAAAAACTAAGGCAAAACAGGCACTGAGCCTTTCTGCTTTCTCTCTGTCCTCTGTCAGAGTTTCTCCATTTTCACCCAACAGTGGGCCCATCACCTCTTTTATCTTGTGTTTGCTCCTCACATATCTGAAAAAGATTTTCTTGTTGTAGTGAGCCTTCCTGGCTAGCTTTAGCTCACTGTGAGCTTTGGCCTCTCTGATGGTTGACCTACAGTGCCTAGCAACCCACAAACACTCTTCTGTAGAGTTATAGCCTTGCCTCCATTTCTTGAACATTTCCTTTTTCTCCTTTAGCACATCACACAGTTCTCTGCTCATCCACACTGGTTTCTTGGATCCCCTACCATATTTCCTTCTTGTTGGAACAGCAATGGCTTGGTTCCATATTGCCTGAAGAAGTATTTTATCTGTGCTGCATCTACTACTGATCAGTTGGCGTTCTCTTTCATTGGTGTCCTCTTTATTTCTCTGCACCGTTCATAGTATTACAAACCTGTGTCCTGTCCCACATCAGACCTGCTTAGCTCTCTCTGTGTGACTGGATCGTCACAGGACCTCAGATTGCTCCCTGGCCCCAGAGGGCAAAAGGAGGGGAGCCGCATTCACCACTGCGAGTTCCTTGGAGGAGAGGGGGAATAAGAATTCCCAGGCCATTTCTCAAAGCAAAATCTGTCGTCCTTCCCTGGCTCTTTTGCTTGTGTCATCTGCAGATATGCCAGCTCTCAGCTTGTAGTACTCTTTGATCTGGATTGTGTGGCTTGATCTTTTAAAGGCAGGTGAAAATCCATTTGCTGAGGGCTGTGAAAATGATTTCGGAATTGAAGTCCTTCTGCTGGTTTCTCTGTACAGTCATGCAGTGAAAAATCTTCTTATCACTGTTCTCCTGGTAGATTGATGTGGGTCAGTTTCTTTTTTATCTAGTTAGAAAAAGAGAATCTGCTCTAATACTAAATTGCAGGTGAGGTTTGACCATCTAGTGTCCTAGAATCTGTTTCAGAAGCAAGGTGCAGGATAACTGATGTGTCCCCAGGAGAAGAGTTTTCTCATAATTGAGTCCCTCACACACACTCAGGTAACCTAACAAAAAACAGGGAGAGGCTTATTTCCAATTAAAAGCAAACTTTGCTAGTCCAGAGAAGATGTGGGTTGTTAAGGATGAAGAGCACTGATGAACTCTGACCTGTATGTGGGTAAGAAATCATCAGTATGTACGTATGCAGGGCTGTTTTTGAGCAGGAATGCACAGGAAAGGAGTTCCGGCTGGCTTCCAAGTTGACCACGCCTACAGCCCCCCCTCAGGTTCCCCAGGCGCCTTGCAAGCTGCGGGGTGCCTGGGGAAGCCAAGCCAATCCAGGAAGGGAAGGCAGTTTAAACTGCCTTCCCTCCTTGGGTTCCCCAGGTGCCCCGCAGCTGTGGGGCACCTCAGGAAGCCGATCCAGAAACTGCCTTCCTTCCCTTGGGTTCCTCATGCACCCTGCAAGCTGCGGAGCACCTAAGAAAGCCAATCCTGGGAAGGAGCTGCACTATCAGGGGTGTAGCCTAATATGCTAATGAGTTTCTGCTGTTGGGTGTGGCCTATTATGCTAATGAGTTCATGCTGGGCTTTTTCTACAAAAAAAAGCCCTGTATGTATGTATGTATTTGACTTATATCCTGCCCTCCCCACCAAGGCAGGCTCAGAGCGGCTGAGGTATGTCTGCATGGACAATTCCTCATGACGTGTGATAGGGAAATCAACATAATCTAGTGTGCGTTTTTTCCTGTATTGAATAAAGGTGCGTTTGTGCACATGTGTCACCTGATTCCTCAACAGCTATAGGAGCCCATATAGTCTGCAACCTTCATAATGAATGGAGCCCCGGCTCCTAGTTGAACCCCGGCATCAAAGTGGTGGAGCAGGAAAGAAAACTTCCTGCTGCCTCATGGCTCAGAAGCAAAAAGGGGAAAACAGAGCTGTTGAAAGATGAAGCTCAGAAATTCCTGCCTGCTGGGCCCAGATGACTGAGAGGTGATATGATCACCATCTTCAAGTACTTGAAAGGCTATCATCTGGAGGATGATGTGGAGTTATTTTCTGTTGCCCCAGAAGGTCAGACCAGAACCAACGGGCTGAAACTAAATCATAAGAGTTTTCAGCTAAACATTAGGAGGAACTTCCTGACAGTTAGAGCAGTTCTTCAGTGGAACAGTCTTCCTCAGGAGGTGGTGGGCTCTCCTGCTTTGGAGGTTTTCAAACAGAGGCTAGATGGCCATCTGACAGCAATGCTGATTGTGTGAACTTAGGCAAATCATGAGAAGGGAGGGCAGGAAGGGTTGCCTCAGTGCTTAGTTCTTGTGGCCCTTTCTTACATGCCCTGGGAAATGCCAATCACCACTTTGGGGTCAGGAAGCAATTTTTCTCCAGGCCAGTTTGGCCAGGGATCCTGGAGGTTTTTTTTGTCATCTTCTGGTCATGGAGCAGGGGTCACTGAAGGTGGACGGGGTGGAAATTTGTGAATTTCCTTCATTGTGCCAGGGGTTGGACTGGATGACCCTGGAGGTCCCTTCCACTCTATGATTCTGTGATTCTCTCATGGGTGCCCTTGATGCTGGAGCTCCTTCTCTTTAACAGGTACGAAATCTGTAAACTTGTTTTATTTTGTTGGGACTGGGGGTTGAATAATTTTACTCATCTCTACCATGATGTTTCATGCTCTGTAATGTATGTTTATGTCGTTTATATACTTCTTACTTCTGCTGCTCTTAACTGCCCTTATGATGGCTGAAGTAGGATTATTTTGCTGTTTGGGTTTTGTTTGCATTTTTTATGCTGCTGTCTTATGCTAGCTTTAATTGGATAATTTGCTTTTCATATTATCCTTCTAAAGTGCAAGCAGCCTTGAACCTTTTACTTGGGAGTGGGGTATGAATGCAAAAGTGTTGGAACTTGGGATGCAGTAATCTTCCATCTGTGGTAGCCCTTCCAGGCATCTAGTTTACCACTTCAGGGTGGGAGTCATCAAGCAGTTACTATATATATGTGTGTGTGTGTGTGTCTGTGTTTGTGTCTGTGTGTGTCTGTGTATGTATATATGTAATATTTGTGGAAAGGGATTGAGCTGCTATCCAGCCAAGATTCTGGGGATCTAAGTTTAGGGATGTCACCAGCCCTTGTGAATACACCATTTTGATTTTTTTTAAATCCCATTGGTCTCCACAATGCTGCAGTTATCTCCCCTCCCCATACTAATGAAACATGTTATCGTTTCTACAGTTAAAACTGCCACCTGCTTTTGCATCGTTCATATATCTAATAGCCACGAGTATCCTACCACCCGTGCAGATCAAAATATCCATAAGGGGGAGTCAAACCAGGGCACAGCTATAGGTCTCTGCAGAAACCCCAGATTTGCAGAAAAAGATTAAAAGAAAAGGTGCAGAGACTAATTTGAATGAACCAAGTTGAAATTGTCAGCTTCTCACAAGACTGCCTCACAAGATCTTGGCTGCCATTTTGCATTGCCTTGACACTCCAGAAACCACTGTGGAGTCACAGAGCAAGAGAGGACAAAGGGCCCTTGTGGGAACCATGCTGTATAAGGGAAAGGAGCTGGGAACATCCACAGTGAAAATCGATGGGAACGAACAATCTTTGCCATGTCAACATACAAAGCAAAAAAGGGCATATTCATCCATTCTTGTTGGAGCTGTACAGTGTGGCTCTGTTGTCCTTAACGTCCACCATTTGGCATTTAAAAGGAGGGCAGTGAGTCCTGGATTCAGGAGTGGCCGTCTGCTGAGCGTCAGTCAAATAATTTGCTGTTTGGGGTGTTTTCTCTCCCCAACTCTATGAAGCTTCTTTAAGCGAAATTGGATAGACTACAAAGAGTTGAGGTTTCATGCATTTTTGTTTGCAGTTTAATCAGCATGATCCAGATGCCCATCTGAGGAAACCAGCACTTGATTTTTAATTATCCCTGCTTTGCCCACGTTAGGAATTCCCAGTAGAGCTGTCTGCAAAAAAGATGCCAAAAACCTCATTGTTCTTTAATTAGCTGCCGTAATTGTTTCAGTCTAATCTCCATGATTAGCAGCAGCATTAAATACAGCAGTAAGAATAGACCTGCCTCTCTTTGTGCTGCCCTAGTAAACACACTGCTCCTCACTTCTGGTAAGGGACGTAATATAAAATCAATTAGGTGCCAACTGGTCTTGATTGGAAAATGATAAAGACCAGCTACCATGAAGTGCAGATTGTTTTGCAAAGTTGGTTTATGGACACCCCTTGCTGCGGTGGTGGCTTTATGGCTCCGGGGGGGGGGGGGGATTTGTGCAAGAGTGCCCTGGAATAAATGACCTGTTACAGGGAAGCATACAGAGGTCTTGACAATATTTTCTACTTTCATAAGTGCCAGAAGTTGACAGCAAGAGATTGGAGGTGGTTTGGCTCTCTCTGTGGGTGGGGAAAGGCCTGAAGGTCTCATGCCTGTAACACAATTGTTGGCAAACAGGCAAAGCTTGCTGTAAGCAGCATTATCTGTTATAAAAATAATTCTAATTCTGAAGGTGGTGGGACAACTGAAAGGGGCACTCTGAGCTTATGTATGCTTGCTTTCACAGAGCTGGCAAAAAGGACCATGCTGGGAATGAGGAAATTTCCCCCATTCTTTTGTTGGTCTTTGGGGTCAGTCTGCCCCCAAATGCCCTTGAATGCCATTTTAACTGTGAGAATTTCCAAGATTTATTCTGAAATTGGAGCATGCTTTCCTTCCATGCATCAGTATCTTTCCCCCACCTCTGCAGGACTGCTGTGCCTTGATGAAAAGCCATATTGATGTTGTACCAGTTGCATCAAGATGCTTTTTCTGTGGTATTTTACCAGTGCACATGAGCACATACATGCATAAGACAAACACTGCACAAAAAGTGTCTTTATATCTTCATATTTGTAACATCTACTGTTTTTTTTGTAGTTTTAGCAATGTGCACCTACAATGGAGAGGGAGATACCAATGTGGCAAACCACTTATTTACAACACATATTTACAATTTCATTAATTAAAATCTGATCAGTGGACATTTCCTAGTGCATCTCAACCAGCTTTGGAAACCAAACTGCAGTATCTTGGTTTTAAAAGCTGTTGACACAAAGACAGGACCACCCTCCCGTAGCCTGTTGCCTGTTTGGTTCAAGTCCAAACAGAAATCTATGTTATGGCAAAGCACAATTCTGGATAGCCCTGTCTATATTTAGGAAAGTACTGCAAGCTGGCTTGGCTTGGGTGAAGAAAAAAATGTTAATGAAATTTTGTTGGAGGTCCTGCATGATGATTCTGAAAATTTAGAGGACAACATGAGATGTGGCTGTGGAAACAGCTTTGGGTGTCCTGTAAACAAAGAGGGAACATGGTAGGGAGGCTGAGTTCTTATGCTGCTCCTGTCTGCCAGAAGAGCGATGGAAATTTTCCTTCCTTGGGCCCCCTCCTTGATAACATGAGAAGCTTGGGGAACCCCTGCTGTGGTTCCACCCCCATGCCAGCATGAATTTATTTACCATTGGGTGGATATGGGGAAGAGTCAAAGGCAATCTCCTCCTGCCTCATGGGAAGGAGCCGTGGGGAGGTGGCATGCCACTAGAGCCGCAGGAGACACCTGTAGCTGTGTGCTTTCTGCACTTGGCTAGAATGTCCAAAGCTGAGCATAGGAATCTGCTCCCCCAGTGATAGGGCAGGTTTTTTTCCATTGCCCGGGGGGGGGGGGGAGTTTCCTGTACTCCATTAAGGATATTTTCGACAAAGATCACAAGGAGACAGTTTGTGCTTCTTTATCATCCCCAAAGTTGCTCTGGTTATAGAGAAATGACTTATTGGCAGGGCTTTTTTTGTAGAAAAAGCCCAGCATGAACTTATTAGCATAATAGGCCACACCCAACAGCAGAAACTCATTAGCATATTAGGCCACACCCCTGGCAGAGCAGCTCCCTCCCAGGATCGGCTTCCCCAGGTGCCCTGCGGCTTGCGGGGCGCATGAGGAACCTGAAGGAAGGAAAGCAGTTTCTAGATCAGCTTCCCCAGGTGCCCCGAAGCTTGTGAGGTGCCTGGAAAACCCAAGGGGGGGGGAGGCTGTAGGCATGGCCAATTCAGAAGCTAGCTGGAACTCCGTTCCTGTGCGTTCCTGCCCAAAAATAGCCCTGCTTATTGGACTGATGTGTGATGGCTGTGTCCAAGTGATAGAACTTTCTCCTCTTGGAAGTTTATCCGTCTCCTGTCTCCTTCCAGTGTAATTTTTAAAAGCACCTGTTCTAAATAACTTTTGACTTATTTCTGATTGGGGTCTTTTTAAAAAAGTTTTTTGTTGTTGTTACGGCTTATGTCCTGCTTCTTTTTGTATTGTTCTGTGGTGTTTTAAAAACAGTTGTTAGCCGAATTGCTTTAATTTAAGCTTAGCAATTGGCAAAATAACGGGTTCTTGCCAACTATACCAAGGTCCCGCCCCTTCCAGGAGTTCTCAGAAAATAGGCAATGAGGCTGAGTGGTTTCTTTGACTGAAGTTTACTATAAAATGTTGTTCAAGCATACAAGGAATGATAATAAAACCGCATACACACAAGATCTAAGGAAATCAGACAGAAAATAGCACTGTTGCATTAGCAGGAGTTTTGTTGAGGGGGAATACGTTACCTATCTTGGTGATGGGTGGTCCACATCCACAAGAAGATCGAGGGAGGGATGAATAAGAAAAATAGGGGAACGAGATCTGAACCTGCAGATACATGCTCCGTCCTGGCTGCACAAACCAGGGATTAAAGATGGAGGCAAGGTGTTGGGTACAGGAAGCTGGACATAAGAGGTTGGTAAGAAGATAGGGGTCGAAGGTGGCTAGCAATGTGTTTCTGTTGTGCAAGATCTTTTATCAGGTAGCTTTGGGGCGGGTTGCACTGACCACATCCCATTGTCACACCTGCTAGTTTGTCCATCCCTACTAGCCCTACTATTGGTCGGAGTCATAGGGAGGAGGGGGCAGGAAGGAGTGGACAATATTGCAAATCTAGGTGCTAATCTTGGAGTCTTGGTCTCCCTGTTGGTGGGAACACGTGAAGTAGAGAGAAGAATCCTTTGAAATGGAATTCTGGTCTCCATGTAGGTGTGAACTCTGAAGGAAGTCTCCCGCTGTGGGCTGGAGCCTCTCATAGCAATAGAGAGTGCCTTTGCCTTAGGCAGAAAGCCAACCTCAAAGGTCAAACTTATGATTTTAACAGTTCATAAGAGCATATAATATGCCTTGCTGGCTTACAATTCCCCCCCCCCTTGGGACTCTGGAGGCGTGAGCTGGAAGAGTCCCACATCTGGAGCTGGAACACGGTGCTGGCAGTTCTGGAGGTCTGGTCACTCGTCTCGTCTTGGGGGGCCCAGGTGTTACTACTCTAACAGGGGATAGACATAAAAAAACTGAAACTACTAAAAATTCCAAATTACTCATGGAAGGATCCCATCACCAAGGCAGATAAGGATGACCCATAAAAGGTTTGCAGCAATATATACATATACTTCCAAAATAATTCATCAAGGCACTAGTAAAAATCATGATATAATACTATATAGGTAAAGCACCTAATTCATTATGGCTATTAAGAATTCATGGGAGAAATTCATAAGGCAAAGAAATTCATTGTTAATCAGAGAATGCATATAAACAGAGTAATTCATAGGGGAGTAATTCATATGGGCAGAGTAACTTAAGACGAGGCAATTCATGTGGACTAAAAAGGTTTTCCCCAAAAGGGGGCAATTCATATTGTCTAAAATGCATAAAAGTAGGCTTAAAAGATGAGACAATTCATATTGTCTAAAAAGTCATAAAACATATTAATTCATATCTATATATATAAGCATTAATTCATGAGAGACTGAAAAATTCATTGTAAAAGGAGGAAATTTATATATATATATATATATAGAGAGAGAGAGAGAGAGAGAGAGAGAGAGAGAGAGAGTAGTTCATACTAGCTAAAATCCATGGCATAAGAAAACATGACATTAATTCATGGGAGAGACTAAAAATTCAGTATAAAGAAATCCATATGAAGGGTATAGGCAACCACAAATTCATATGGGGCTACTAATTCATTAAGCTAAAGAATTCATATAGTTAAAACATCTAAAACTTCATTGGTATCATACATAGCAAAATAATTCATAGGAGCAGAATTTCATACATTCATTAAAAGAAATTCATTTGAGGTAGGTAAAACACAATTCATACAAACAGTTCTTCGTCCTTCCCTCCTGTGCAACTGGAGCTGTCCTGGGTGCTGGCGCGCGCAGGAATGGATTGGAATAGTCAGGAGGGAGGCGCGCTATACATAGCAGCTAATATCATGACTCGTTGATTTTTGGCTTTGGAGGCGGTTTGCAGGCCTCAGTTACGTCACACAATTCCCTCGGTCTACTTCGGTACTTTCCCGCTAGCTACAAGTCAGTTCGGCCAGGAAGGAGGAGACCGGTTTGCATATCGGGGAGCCTCCCCCCCTTGCTTTCAAGAAGCATTGTGGGTGTGCTTAGTTGAAGAAAAGAAGAGAGATGGTTAAAGCAAGAGAACACATCTCACACACTCATAGCAAGCGGGTGGAGAATAAACTTTTTCTCTATCAGGGGGCATTCTCGTACATGTAAAATTAGTCACAGAAACTTTAAAAGCAGTTGGCTGCAGGGCTCTTCCTTGGGCAGATAGGGCCAATCCATCTTCCCTTCGGGGCAGGGCGAGACCTCCAGTCATGCCTCCCGAACCCTGGGGAGTATATATGAGAAAGAACTTGAGTCTCACATAGACTCTGTGCAAACAGTGGGTTCGGGAGTTGTGACTGCGTTGGCTCTCATTCTTTTAACTGGGGCCATTGGGCTCCGCAGGGATGTTGTCAAGTGTACCCGTTTTAACTTGGGGAGCTCCCTCTGGGGGCTCCCTCCCTATACAGTCAAAAGAATAGATTTTGGTTCCCCCTCTTTCCGGACCCTAATGGTTTCTCCCGCATCTGGCCGGGGCATTCGGATCTTCGGGTCACACTGATGATGTCACTGATGGGCCGAAGAAGTTTGGCTAGATTCGGGGATGGGGGTCTATGGGTATGCAAATGAATTTGGCTAGATTCGGGGATGGGGGTCTATGGGTATGCAAATGAATGTTCGAGGGGAGCATGATGGGGAACGAAAACGTTTTGGAGAACAAAAAATGTATTAAAAATGATAGAAAAGGAGGAGAGACCTATGAATAGGCGACTTGGGTCTCTAGGTCTTAGGACAGCATAGGAAGGAGGGCTTGGCAGATCGCACTGTAGCTTGGAAGGAGGCGAAAACTAAGGGCTTGGTCTGACAGAGCCAGGACTTGCAAGCACTGGGGCCTTTCAGGCATTCTTCCCTGCCGAGCGCAGGGAAGGCTGGCACGCCTGCAAACGCCGTGCAACTTCCGAACCCCCGGTCTGCACGACTTGCACTGGGGATGTCAGTTGAGCACGCTGCAGATTGTTGTGGAAGTGCCATGACTGTCGCCGGGATGCAAGACTGCAAGTGTGTGCCATAACTGCTGTCACGGCAGATGGCCTTGCGCCTTCTTCCGCAGCCGCAGCCTCTTGGCAGGGAGTTGCATCTCTTGCATTAACAACTAGCTCAGCCTCTATACTCCTCACGGTTCGTCAGGGCCTAGGCCTTCCCAATACTGGTTAAAGAATAGAAGCAAGCAAAAAAAACCTTTCCATGGAGAGCTGTCTCTCCATTAAAACAAGGGAATAAAAATAAGACAAAAATGGGAGTGAAAGTAGGCAAAAATGTGCATACGCAAATTAGCGTTTGGATAAAATTAAAAATAAAAACAAAAAGACTGGGAAAATATTCAATAAGGCATGCATGCACATATGCAAATTAGCACATGGCAAAGCATGATGGTAATAAAAATAAAATAATAATTTTAGTGGTGGAAAGAAAAATAATTTTGAAAAATGCCAATGAGTAATGGTTGTGCCATCAACTGGGTAACACATGAGATAGGATAAAACAAAGCTGGAAATGGTCACTTATAATTTGAAAGTACACTGCAGAGGGTGGCAAGCAAAAACCTCTGAGTTTGGTTCAACCCTTTTGAGAGAAGGCACATTCTGACCAGGTCAGGCTTGCACGTACACTACCTCTCTTCCCTGGCTCCTCGGAGCTCAGGCCCTGGACCTGTATCCTATCTGGAGAAGGCTCCACTGTTTGTCTTTTGGCAATATAGTCTTCTGGGTTCAGTGCACACTGAATCCAGGAGGGCAGTGGATAGATCTTCCGAATATGTGCAGGGTGCAGGAGACGGTCTCAGTTGCCGCCTGTTCCGCATATATTCCCTTGGGTCCGGTCAATCTATGCTATTACCTCATGGGCCTTATGGGCCTGCCCAATTGTGGTCAAAGAATAAAAACATACATAGTAACAAACAAGGGACTAGAATGAAAGGAAATTCACATATAGAAATGACACAGGAACAGTTGGTACACTAGGGGGCATAGTGGGGTTCATCAATCAGAGGCTTTGGATGCAAGGTGCTTCAAGGAGCTTGAAAATGGGTGGCTTTGTTGCTGGCTTCAAGTTTCCTAATTTGTTTCCTTACCCAATATACCAATCCAATTAGAGCTAGCACCAAAATAATTTGAAATCCTAAAATTACAACTATTGGGTGGAGCGCCAAATTTAAATATCCTGTCGCAGAAGGCGACCATCCTAGAAAAAGTTCCCACCAATCATGGTGTCCAGCAGCTTTGATGTCTAGGGCCAATTCCGCTATCTTGGCTCCATAATGTGAAATATTCAGGGAGGCCTGGTCTCCGGCCTGCTTTACTTGTAGAAGTTTGTCATGTAACTCTGGATGTGCTAGTAGATTGCGTAGTGTCTCCAGGCCTAGTCCTAGAGGCACTAGGGTGAGGGTGTCATAGAGTTCAGGGGCTACTGCCATTTCCTGTTGTGTCCAAATAAGAGTGTGAAATGAAAAGTCACATCCCTTAATGGATGTGATATTACAAAAACAGTGATTTATTCCTGGTAGCATAAGTTGAATATGTTGTGAGTTGATGTGGACATGGTGACATGCAGTCCTAATGCAGACACGGACCCTGCCCAGGTAAAGGACAGTGGATCCTGTTTCATTGACTGTGTCAAATTGGCACTGATCTTGTACATTTTTACTTGGGGCTAAACATGGGTGATGTTCTTCTAGGGCAGGGGTGGCCAATCTGTGGCTCGGGAGCCACATGCAGCTCTTTCACACATATTGTGCGGCTCCTGGCAGGGCGGCTGGGGAAGCAAAGGGGAGGCATGCTTTTTCTCTCTTTCTCCCTTCCTTCCTTCCTTCCTTCCTTCCTCCCTCCCTCCCTCCCATCTATTTGCTTTCCTAGTTTCTCTCTCTCTCTTTCTTTCCACTTCTTTAATTCTTTCTTTCCATCTCTCTCTTTTTCTCTCTCTCTCTCAATATCATTAGCAAACAAGTAATATCATTATCAATAACCGGTTTTCCTCGTTTGTTTTTATTTTTGGCAGTCCCATTTAATGTTAATAAAAAGCAAATTTGCATAGTTTTAAAAATAAAAACGTGTGTGTGATATTTGTTCCTGTCTTGCGGCTCTCAGACATCTCTATGTGGCTCTTACGTTTATTCTATGTGGCTCTTACGTTAAGCAAGGTTGGCCACCCCTGTTCTAGGGTGTCATCCTCACAAATGAACCCCAATCTTTATTTGTCTGTGCAGCCTTCTGTGTTAACTGTTTGCCAACTAGATTAGCTTGCTCTGGCCCATCTGTTACTGTCTCTTACATATAACACTGTGTTTGGATCTACTTGTAGGCCTAATGGAATCACTGGATAGATGGAGAATGTTTCTCCTGTGACTATTACTAAGTGTAATGTTTGTGTAATGTCATCAAAAGAAGCATTTGCTAGGGTCCACCAGTGGTTGAGAGTGGCCTCACTAGTGGTTACATTCTTCTTCAGTAGTTCTCTAATCTCTAGTGGTATGATGCCGTCCATGGCTTGTTTGATGATGCCCATGGCGGTGCCTACATTGATTGTTTGTGCCTGAGTGCAGGCTAAGGCTAGTGAAATGTTTCTTTGCATTGACTGTATACCTTCCAATAATGTGCTGAAATCTTTCTCCATGATTTGTTCCCATGTAACTAGAAGAAGATTCGTGGAATGTTCTACTTGTGCTAGTGTTTCCAGGGATTTAGTGATGGGAACACTCATTTTGGACATGTCTGATGAAACTCGGGAAGCTTTATTCGCAATCACCTTGATGTTTGCAGCGTCTAAGACTGCTACTCCTGCACCAACGGGTGCAATCCAATCAGAAAGACCTCTTCTGGATCTTTTGCTGAATTCCCCTTTTCTCCATAGTACTACCCAGTTGTCCCATCCCTGTTCGGTTGTCTGTATAAAGGGAGCACAGAGGGCGTGGTGAAAAGACGTTCCCAGCCCATTTAAACTTACATTGACCCTTTTTACAGACATTTGCGGTTGCAGTAAGACTGTTTCCTTCTGGTTGAATTTCAGGGTGTGGGAGCCCACTATAGGGTACGTCAGTGCGGTAAGAGATTCTACGTTTTGGATTAGAGGATCGAATTTCAAAGAGGTGTGATTGGTTCCCATGGTGACTGTGTAATTGCCTTCCTGATGGGGAACCGTAATTGCTAGGGTCCCTATATATGTGAAATGTAAGATATCCGAATCGTTAAAGCACGGTGAACTATTCAAGTCGATGGTCCAGTCCGGGGGACCTTGCTGCATTAGAGTGGAATAGTTCATTTGCCAATTCAACGGTTCCCATGTGATGTTTACAAAGCTTAACTTTAGACCAGAAGGGTCTGTCAAGACTAGTGAGGAGTCTGCTGTGTCCTGTAAATTGCGTTGGGTGCCAATGGAGATGACTACGTTTAAAGGGTCCCCGATGTTCCATACTGCAGCAGATAGTAAGGCTACCTCACAGATGGTTGAGGGGGTAACTATGTGTTTCGTGTCCTCGGGTCTTTTGCATAGTAGCGAGACTGTTTCCTCCAGAGAGTTGCTCTCTGAGGGGCGTATGGTTACTTTCTCTCCTGTGCGGCTGTGTGCACAGTAAGTTCGCCGTGGAGGCGGGCACTCTTCTAAAGGAGTGATTTCAAAAGTTCCTATGTGTTTTCCTGTCACACAGGTGAAATACCTTAGGGGCACGTGAAGTCCTACACATCTCCATCGGTTCAGTGTAACTGTGTGGTTGGCTATCTGTGTTGTGTGAGCTTGGCAAATCAATAATGTACTAATACTTAACATTCTTAATAATCTTACCCATCCAGAAGATAAATCAGAAGTCCAGTGGTGCATCCTGTAAATAAAGGGATTTAAGGAAACGTGAGCGGATTCCCTGAGCGTCATACTGTGGTCAACACACCAAAACAGTCACAGTATGTTAACTAAATAATAAGAAAACATATCGAGATGGCTCGAGGTTCGGCTCGAGGCGTTCTGCTTTTCCAAGCCAGGAGCATTTTAAAGCTGCCGCTACTGTGGCTTTCTGCAGAAACCCATCTAATAAATAAGTGTGCATCAGAGCAGACAGTTGAGCATTCTCTCTCCCCCCCTTGCTTCCATCTTGGCGGTAGCCAGAAGGAAGCATTAAAGGGCAAGGCAGCATTCTCCTAAGGAGAAGAGAGGCGAGCACTCAAATAAATCAGCAGCAGAAACAGAAGCGGGGGGCGTGGCGGCGTTTGGCAGGCGCACGCCTCCAGGGTCTGGAGGGAGGTCAGGCGGTCGCGGCACCGGTGCTCCCTTCCAGAGCTTGAGCTGTGAGGAGTGGAAGAACTTGTGCAAAATCTGGCCATGTTTCCGTGGGATGGCAACCTTATAGAGTGCAGGACTCATGCGATCCACAATGGGGACCGGGCCAGCCCATTTAGCCATAAGGGCGTGTTGTGTGCGAGAGAACTTGCGGTAGAGAACGTCCTGGATTCCAGACCTGGGGGTTGCGGACCCAGCCCAGCTTTTTGTCCACAGCAAGCTGGCTTTGTCCTAGCATGCGAGCGACTTGCACATGAATTACTAGGAGGTCCTGTAAAAGATTCTGCACCCAGGCGTCGTTCGCAATTTTTGGATCAAGATCAGAGGGCATGTCAGTTTGTAGCCAAAAGGCTTCGGGGAGACGCATTTTCCTACCTGTCATGACCATATGGGGGGAGTAGCCATGCTTGGCGGTTGTACCCCATATTGCCATGAGAATGATGGGGAGCTTCTCGTCCCAGGCCTTACCGGTGGATTTGACCACTTTGCACAGTGCTTCCTTCAGGGTGCGGTTGGTGCGTTCGATGGCACCGGAAGACTGCGGGTGAGCAGCGATGTGGAATCGCTGCGTGATGCCCAGAGCCTTGAAAAGCTCTTGGGTGACTTCTCCCAGGAAATGCGGGCCCCTGTCACAATCTAAAACCTTAGGGATGCCCCAACAAGAAAATAGGTTGTTGAAAAAGATCTGCGCAGTGGTGGGGGCCGTGTTGTTACAGCAAGGAAAGGCTTCGACCCATTTGGAAAAGGGATCGATGACAGTAAGACAGTACTTGTTTCCTCGGCTAGTTCTGGGTAAAGGACCAATAAAGCCAATCTGAACCCGTGCCCAGGGGCCTTCGATTCACTGGTGTTGGATGGGGGCTTTGGGACTGGAGGAGTCTGCATTGACCATTGCACAGGACCGACAATTGTCCACCCATTGAGCAACGTCTTGGCGCATTCCGGGCCACCAACCAGCATCCCTGACCCATTCCAAAGTCAGGTCTTTACCTCTGTGACCCTGTTTATGAATGAACTGAATGAGATCGGAGCGCACTTCCACAGGAACAACCCAGTGTCGGGCTCCCGTATTATCGAAAGCCCAAATGACTATGTCCTCCTTTTTGATAGAGTATTTCCCAGTGGGGTCCTTTCCTTTAGAGAGAAGGTCTTGCACATCAAGAGTCATTCTCTTGCAATTCTCCCAGGTCAACAAACACTGGAGGAATTGAAGGATGAGAGTGTTTTGCCACTTTCTGGCTCCGGGTAGTGACAACATGGATTGGACAAACAGGCTTCACGGGGCACAGTAAAGCTGCTTCTTTAGCTAAAAGATCTGCTTGATCATTCCAATAGGCTACTTCAGTGTCGGATTTCTGGTATCCCTTAACGTGAGAAATTTGAGTGGGGGCAGACCGATCGTGGAGGAGTCGTACAACATCTCTCCAGAGGTCAGAATGAGCTACGGGTTTACCTTCTGCACTGACCCAGTCCTGTTTTTCCCAGTGCAGCAGCCAGACCGTGGCGGCTTTGGCTGTCCAGTCTGAGTCAGTGAAAATGGCTACAGGGCAGTCCATGGGTTCAAATGCAAGGACTGCTTTGAGGGCGGCTACTTCGGCAGCCTGGCTTGAGTGAGGACGGACAGAGTCCTGTAGGGTATAGCTGTCCTGGACCCGGATGGCACTGTACCCTGTGTGAGGGGTGCCAGTCACATGAAAGGAGGAACCGTCACAGAACCAGCAGTTAAAACCTTGCTGTCTGGCTTCTTCGAGCGGTATACCCCAAGTAGCTGGCCAAGGGGAATGATCCACCTTGGGTAGGGGGCATTCGTGTTCGTTACCTGTCACTAGAAGACCGTATGGAGCCGGTTGCTCTTTCTGTTCTTTCTTATATTCAATTCCCTTATTGACCAGGGCAAGCGTCCACTGGGCAATGCGGGCATTGGAGACTTGACCATCCTGAATTTTTCCTGACAAGATATATTTCAGTGGCGTGTGGGTGGTTTGCACTATAACCTTGGCACTACCATCATGAATTCCCAATGTGTGAGGCTCCAAACAAGGGCTAGACAAACTTTTTTGCACGGAGTAAACTTGATCTCAACCAGTGAAAGGTTGCGGGAAGCATAGGCAACGACTCTAGGCACACCTGCGTGGTGCTGGATGAGGGTTGCACCAATGCTCTTTTCGGAGTGGGCAAGCTGAATATGAAACTGCTGACTAGGGTCAGGGTGCGCAAGGGCAGGTGAGGCTGCAAGGCTTTCTTTGAGGCTAGCAAAGGCGTTTTGCTGATCAGGACCCCATTCCCATGGTGTGTTTTTCTTGAGGAGGGCATAGAGCGGGCGCGCTTTGTCCGCAAAGCTCTCTATGAAGTCTCTGGAAAAATTGAACGTTCCCAACAGTGCTCTAAGAGAAGGGACGTCGGTAGGGGCCGGTAGCTTAGCGATAACTTCCATTCTTTGAGTGTCGGGGGTCCTGCCATTGGGACCGAGAGCTAGACCTAGGTACTTTACGGTGGTTTGCACAAGCTGCGCTTTCTCCCTGTTGGCTTTGAAGCCAGCGGATCGAAGGAGATCTAAGACCTCTCTAGTGACGTCAGTGGCTAATTCTTCGGTGGGGCGTGGACAAGGATATCATCCACGTAAGATAGCACATGAGCTTTGGACATGGGTTTAAGGTGGTCCCATATTTGCACTACGTGAGCGTGACGTATACTTGGACTGGAGTGGAACCCTTGAGGCGTTCGTTTGAAGGCATACTGCTGGCCACAAAAGGTGAAGGCAAACTTATACCAGCAAGACTCATGAAGCTTAATGGAGTAGAATGCATTAGCTAAATCAATCACACTATAGTAGCGAGACCCAGCTGCAATGGCAGCGAGAATTTCATGGTACTTGGGCACAACAGGAGCTACTGGAGGGGTCACTGCGTTGAGAGCACGGAAGTCTACGGTCATTCTCCATGTATCACTGTCCGCTTTAAGGACAGGCCATAGAGGAGCATTACAAATGGATTGCATGGGCAAGATTACGTTCCATTGTAGAAGACCTTCAATGGTTTTGGCTATTCCTGCCTCAGCTTCGACTGGGTACTTGTACTGTTTCTGTGGTGGCGGATCTTGTCCTTCTATGAGCACACAAGCATCTCGTACTGTCCCACACTCTGCTTTGTCTGTGATCCAGACTTCAGGAAAGTCTTGAACCCAATGATCTGTAGCTATGGGGAATAGAGGCACCGGCGCCTTAAGGGCTGCACATCGGTGGACTGCAATGATCTTGCTAGGTCCCTCGGGAAGGCACCAGAGAAAACCATTAGCAAGGTCAATTGTGAGACAGTGGTCTCGGAAAAAGGGGACCCCGAGGATCCCGTCATCTTCTCCCTGGTTGTCGCAGGCAGACACATGGGTGGAAAGATTTCCCACTGTTAAGGGAATGTCTTTCCAAACCATGGCAGTGCAGGAACCTCCGGCAAAACCTGAGAGTGCTAAAGTGTCTGGGGAAGGCTTTCCTTCCTTGACTAGGTGAGGGCTAAGGATAGTAGTGGATGCTCCGGTATCTACAAGAAGGGTAGCAGGTTTGCTGTTCCCTGGAGTCCCGACCCCTGCTTGTACAGTCGGTCTCTCCCAGTTGTCCAGCTTAAGATGAGCCAGTACTCCTTCAGGGAGAGAGTGGGACCCTGGGCAGCCCTAGTCATAGTTTTTGATCTCTTTAGTGTCTTTACTGAGAGTGGCCATGATTGCATTGACTAGTCTGTCTCCTTGAGATTCACTATCTGCCAAAGGATGAAGTAAGATATGGTCGGGTTGCTTATGGAAACGTTCCATTTCAAAGCCCTGGTTTTTCAATTGCATCCATAAATGTCCACGGAGCACACCCATACCGTTAGGCAGGAGGTCCTTATCAAAGTTTGAATCTAGCTTCGAGCCTCGGTCAGGAGGGGACCCATATGGGGTACCGTAAGGGGGTGGCAGAGCTGATGGCTGAGGGTGTGCCTGAGCTGGAGTGTTCCTGGAATCCCTGGAATCTCTTTTCCCTCTATAATTGTTTCCGCCTCTTTGACTATCTCTCTGATTGTTGTACCAAGGTTTGGGCTTATCGTCTTTGAATTTTTGGTTGTCATAGCGACCTGAAGGCTGATATTGGGAGTGTGGACCGTGGTTGGCATAGGTTATAGCCAGTATAGGCTCTTTGTCTTCTCTGTCTTTCCCTTTCTTTGTGCCTTTAGGAGGCTTCAAGGCACCGGTAGCGCGCGTGAGTGTGGCGACTCTCCAGATCCTAGCTTCTAGGCATTCCCACAGGAAGCATGTTGGATCTGTTACATCTAATGCAAGCTGCGCCTGACCTTGGAAACCTGACACTAGGGATTCCTTAAAGTTGTCAGTGTCATAGTCGTGGAGGCTGGTGGTGGCGTCTGTGGTGACCTTTTCGGCTAAGACCCCTAAAAGTTGTTTTCATGCTACGTATGACTCCATGTCCTCATATTGTCCTTGCTTATCAATGAGAAAGAGTGCGGTAAGACTTGTGCTAGGGTTCAAATACCGTAGTACTTCTCACATCCATTTAGTTTTACAGGCGGTGGCTAAAGTATGGCTAGTTATAGCGGCATTAACGGTGGCCAGATCTCCACCCATAGCACAATGGCAGGCTACTTGACAGAGATCTTCCCCAGTAACAGAGCTATAAGCTAGGTCTACATTTACCATCCATTGTATTGCAGTCTCTTTGTTTATTGGGCCTAAATGTGAGGCTATGGCCGTTGCTTCGTCTGGTTTCCAGAGTCGTGTCTCCACAACTGTCTTCTGAGTGGCTGGCCCATCGTCAGTATCCGTAAGATATTGCTTTGTGGTTACTCATAAACCCTAAGCGAACAAAGAACAGAACAGAGCAGCGAACTGGTTTTTCGGGTAGGAGACCCTGGGATTACTCATAAACCCTAAGCAAACAAAGAACCGAACAACGAGCAGACTTAGTTTTTGGAGTAGGAGACTCCGGGATTACTTCTACCCTAAATCGAACAGAACAGTGAACAGCGAGCAGAACTAGTCTTCCGGGTAGGAGACCCTAGGCTTACTATTAACCCTATATGAACAGAGAACAGAACAGCGAACAGAGCTAGTTTTTGAGGTAGGAGACCCACGGGATTACTTTTAACCCAAAACGGACAGCCGTCGGGGCTAGTTTTTAGGGTAGGAGACCCAGGGCTTACTACTAACCCAAAAAGATGTCTTATTTCAGAAACCCCGAGTCTCTTTGAGGCTAGGGTTTCGGGAGTGAGATTGGCCGGTTCTCACGGTCCTTCGGAATTACTTCCGACCCTTAAAATGAACTATTGCAACACTGGAGAATCTCTCTGACTTCAGAACAAGGACTGGGCAGAGCAGAAGTAGGACTGGAACGAATGACGACGTGCTGGATGATGGTGCTTTATGGAACCTGTCATGTGTATTGTGTGTGTATTGTAGGTGCAACGATCCTAACACCCTACACTATTCACTTCGGATCCCTTCCCACGATAGAACGGGCCTAGCTGCGGGTGACGGCTTTTTAGGGCTTCAGGTCACTAACCCCTCACGTCTGTTAGCCGAGTGGACAATATTGCAAATGTAGGTGCTAATCAGGATCTAACACCTGGGCCATCTGGTCGGTCTTCTTGGCGCCAATCCTTGGTCTCGTGATGGCTTCGGCCAGGTCACTTGATGGTCGACGATTAGTTGCTGGGCAACCTAATCTCTTACAGGAACTTTGGGGGAAGGTGTGAGGAGGCCAGCGCAAAGGAGAAAAGGGACCCTTTGAAATGGAGTCTTGGTCTCCCTGTTGGTGGGAACACGTGAAGTAGAGAGAAGAATCCTTTGAAATGGAATTCTGGTCTCCATGTAGGTGTGAACTCTGAAGGAAGTCTCCCGCTGTGGGCTGGAGCCTCTCATAGCAATAGAGAGGGCCTTTGCCTTAGGCAGAAAGCCAACCTCAAAGGTCAAACTTATGATTTTAACAGTTCATAAGAGCATATAATATGCCTTGCTGGTTTACACGGTGACTTTGAGTCCTTCACTGCCACCCTGTGCTGAGGAGCTACATCCTGAGCCGCGGTAGGTCTAACTGGTCTTCTTGCGCACCTGCGCCTTTGAATGGTTACATTTTATTATGAATGTTTTAGGTTTTTGTTGAGTCAATTTTTAGGTTTTTCCTGAGAATCAGTTCCTAAACACCAGCACCAACTTAACGTAACTTTGTTAGATTTAAGGTAAATTGGTGTGAAGCAAACAATTATAGGTAAAGCATACATCCTAGGCTGGAGCCCGCCAAAATAATGGACACTAGTTCACAGGGGAAAGATGATACTGGGCAGAGCAGACAGTCAAGGCTACTCCTGCAGGCCAGTTAAGGTAACAGGATGGCGGAGAACAGAAACCTAAAATTCCACACTCCCCCCATCCCCATGACAGCCAAGCCGATAACATGGCGAGGCCTGACAGCGTTGTATCTTGTGTGTTCTTTCAAGTGGAAAATTGGGGTACAGGTTATCTCAGTAAAGAACAATCCAGTTTCATGAACTTCCTTCCTGTCAGGAAAGGAGAAACCCTGTGCTGTGCAGAATAACCACAACATGATTTTTTTTTAGCTTGTACATAAGAAGAGTCCTGCTGGATCAGCCCAGTGGTCCATCTAGTCCTGCCTTCTGTCTCACACAGTGGCCAACCAGTTCTTCTGGAGGGCCAACAACAGATCATAAGGGCCAAGCCTTCCTTCGATGTTGCCTGCTAGGTGCAATTGCTGCTTAGTCATAGTAATATGATGCTTTAGTCTGGGTAAATGAGAACGGCACACAATCTTCAGCTTTAAACTGATGCATTGGACTGCAGAGTTGATGTATGAGGTTGCTTTCTGTCATAAGATCTGGGGGGGGCAGGACTGTAGCCACGGGGGGGGAGGCTTGGGGCAACACTCCCTCCTGAGTTTGCCCTGCCCCCTCATCTCTCGGTCCCCCCCCAAAAAAAGCCAGAGGGAGCCTGGGGCTGCTGGTCCGGAAGCAGTGAGAGTGGCTGGCTGGCTGGCTGGCTGGCTGACGCCGGCCTGGTGGAGGGAGTGAGCAGCTTGCTCTGGAGGAGTCGGGGCACCAGCAGGGAGATGATGACAGGGCAGCCAGCAGCTGAGGGAGGAGCCAGCCATGCCACTGAAAATTTTCTGGCTACGGGGCTGGGGAGAAGGGAGTATTTTCCTGCATGTGACTTGAATAATTTGTGTTTTTACAAATGGTGTGGCTTTCTGTGTCTTGGGATTTTTATCAGGGGCCCAGATGCATAAACTTGAGCAGAACTGCTGCAGCATGAGATGGGCTACTTTTTCCAGGCAGCTCTGATTTTCCACCTCCCAGGGAGCCAGTTTTCCTCTGCAGCTCTCTGGCCTTGGAACACCACTTTAATGCCGCCTTGGGCCTCTAATATGAAATGACGTTCAGGATGTGCCAAGGGGAATTAGAGGGCCATGGGTTTTTTTCCCCAGTTATGGTGCTCAAGAATGATTTTGTAATTTCCTACAAGGTAATTGCAACCAAATCAGACCTCCTCTGCTAGCTTGGCAGTGCCAGCCGGGGCTTTGGCCTCCAGCCCTTCAGCTCTGTGCTGCCTAGCAGTGGTGTGAATTAGTCATCTGGCGCTGTACTTCAAGAGAAGCAGCTGCCTCTTTTTCCAAATCTCTTCTGCAAGGCTCTCAGTGGGCTTGCGGAGGTTATCATAACAGTTTTGGCTGCATGTGAGTTTCCTGTTTGTGAAGGAGAAGCCAGAGGGAGCACTGGAGCTGGGCGGTGCTCCTCACAATTTGGCCAAGTCCGGCACAGTCAGGCTTCATGCTGGCAGTGGAGGAATGAAAGAGATCTATTTTCCCCACTGGGCTATGATTGATAGGCTAAAGGAAAAGTCAGCCGTAGGGAAGTGAGGAAAGCGACCAGGATGCAGGATGGACTAAGATTCAGTATAGGCCACTTGTTGCGCCTCTGGGGCTCATCCGTAAACGGGAGTGTGAGCCAGAAGCTTACATTTTTCAGTGGTAGCCATGTCTGTGCCACTGTTTGCACATTTTATCATTTTATCATTGGGGACAATTGGGGCCCTAGCCCTTAAGTATTGCAGCCAAATGAGATGTGACTGGACAAATCAAGCACTCAGCGGGGACAAAAGTACATTTCCCAGTGTCCCTGAGAATCAGTCCGGAGTGCAAAGAAAATGAATCTCCTCCCTGTCCCCTCCTGCTCAGGATCCCAAATTCACTCCAGACAGCCTGGGAGGCTTAGGCAGCCCTTTTTCCAAATGCAACTCACCCTGGGAGCTCTGTGGCTGCTCTGAAATCAGTCTCTTCAGCAGTTTCAGAGAATTTAACTGGACAGAAGCAGAACCTGGATATTTGAAAGGGCAGGCTTTAAAAAAAAGTGGTCTTCTTTTTTAACAGATGGTCAACTGGCCACTCTAGTTTGGGTAGACCTGGCCATCCAGGTGTGTCTGTTGTTGGGTGCTTTTTGGGCAGATGGAGGGAGGGGGTTCCATGCAACACAGATGTTTTGTGTTTTAGAACAGGTTTAATTTCTTAAAGCTTTCTTTCGAAATGAAAGTTACTCTGCCACCCTTTTCCAATCCCTCCTGGAAGGCATATGGCATCTCTAATAGCTTCTCTTCCAAGTACCTGAAATCATAATCTGATGGAATCTCTGTGCTTGGGGATCCCCCACAGAATACTGGAGGCCAGTTATGACCTGACACAAACACCGCAGTTGCACTGCAGCAAAATGAATGAGGGCAAAAAACAGAAGTGTGTCTTTCTTTTCTGAACCAATTAAGGCAGTTCCCAAAGGTTTAGCCTGCCAATTATTGCATATGACTTGTCACTTGGCCTGTGATTATGCTATCAGACTTGCCCTTCCCACCAGAGCCTACTTTGTTCAAACAGATCTTTCCCCCTCATCTTAAGGGGCAGCTAAGTCGAAGTGGGCCTCGCCTAAATTAAAGAGACCTAAGATATATGAATTGGGAATACATTTTAGACATTTAAAAATCCATGATCCAAAGGAGAACAGTGAGCTGGGATGGGAAGTTGTTAAAAACATGGATATTCTATACAGTTATATATAATTAGCCATCTTGGACAAAACGTGGTGTTTGTTTCGTGGGTTGTCATAGCAATCTGTGCAGGAGAGAGATAACAGCTCACTAGCTTGCCAGAGGTAAATTCATGTAGAAGGTATGGTTGTTGATTCTTCACTTTCTGTTGATAAATGGCAGATTCAGGGCAGTTGGTGTAACTGCTGGATTGGATGTGAGCAAGGAGACCGCATTTCAAATCCTGCCCTGCCATAAAGCTCACTGGGTGAGCACGCCACTTGCTGCCAGCCTACCCCACTGGGTTGTTGTAAGGATGAAATGGGGGAAACGGGGCCATGTATGCTGCCCTGAACGCTGTGGAGAATGTGTGGATAAAAATCAAGTAAATCTGAGAGTGAAACAATAACTGGCTAGAGTTCTGGTGGCTTCCCACCCTCCAGCATCTTTTCTGATGGTGTCTGTTGGCAGCTGCTGCTGCGGAAAAGAGCCTTTAGGGGAACCAGGGCCCCCCTTGGGGCTGAGCTCCGTTCCCTTCCCAGCCCCTTCCATCTGGTAGCACCTTTGCAACAAACAGCCACAGGGCAGGCGGCTGAGTCTTGTTTCTGGTCCAAGGACAATTGAGAATCCCAGGCTGTGAGCAAAAGAGAACGTGATCCCAGTTTGTTAAAGCAACAAAATGTGGCTGTCACAAAAAGGGGGGAGGGGGAGGGAGTAAACCATCTCCTCACAAACAGCCTGGAGTTTGTTTATGATGCCTGAGAAGGGGAAGGGGAGGTGCTACACTGTCATTCCATAGGAAGTACAAAACAGAACTGTTCAGGACAGAATTTTTATAAGGAATACATTTTATACATTTTTATAAGTTTTCATGTCTGTGGAAATTTTCTAGATGTACGCATAGTTTTTATGGTGTTGGTTTTTTTTAAAAAAAATTAAACCCTCTGAGTCTGTGCAAAAAAAAAAATGGCAAAAGACAACTGAAGTAAATAATAAACTTTTTGAGGTGACTTGGGAATGGGTTTTTGGTGTCACAAATGCTGTCCTGTGCAACTAAAAGATCTCTGATCACAGAAACGGAGGCTAACTAGGAATCTCTTCCTAGGGGACTCATTTACCCACCATTTCCACTTCAAGGAGTTTTGACAGAACTTCATTTGGGGGGGGATGAATACGTTTTGCTTCCCTTCCTTTCAACAATGCCTAGTTTGTGCAGAGGAGGTTGGCAGTTAGTTAATTTTGAGGGACTTTTAAAAAAAATTTTTTTAAAGAAACTTCCTGTTGATCACAATCATAGCTCTGTCCTGCGGAAAACCACACGCGGTGTGCTGAAAGCTGCGCTGTAGCATTTCACAGATGCCTTTTTGTCCACATTGTGTTTTGGACCTCCGGTGAAGGCAGTCCAGTAGTGCTTCTGCAAAGGTTTGCTCAGATCGGCTGAGTGTTGCAACACAAGCCACATTGAATTTGCAGCTGCCAGGGAGAGAGTTCGTCCCCCCCGCCTCGTCTATAAATGTTACACTGCCCTACTTACAAAAGGAGCTCTTAGAGCAAAATGCTGTTGATAAGAGAATGAAACTGGCCCATTTTTCAGTGGGAAAATCGACCTATCTCTGGGCTGCACATCTTCAGCGCGAAGGGATTTAGTTCTTGAGGTGGAAAAGCCCTCCATGTCTTTCCTCATGGTACATCCCTTGCACCTAGAAAGGCAGTAAATCTTGAATGGGGATTAACCCAATCCCAGTCCTAATCTGACGCTCTGGCCACTTTGTCGCTTGATTGGCCTTTTTCTTTGAAGGAGCATTCCATCACAGCAAGGAGACCCTCTGTTGGCTGTATCCACAGAAGTATAGTGCCCAGATCATGTGAAGTGATGGTATCGCTAATCTGCACTGGTTAGACCTCACCTTTAGTATTGTGTTCAGTTTTGGGCACCACAATTTTAAGAAGGATATAGGCAAGCTGGAACATGTCCAAAAGGAGATCAGTGAAGATGGTGAGGGGTCTGGAGACCAACTCCTATGAGGAAAGGTTGAAGGAGCTGGGTCTGTTTAGCCTGGAGAGGAGACGTCTGAGAGGTGATATGATCACCATCTTCAAGTACTTGAAGGGCGGTCATATAGAGAATGGTACGGAATTGTTTTCTGTTGCCCCAGAAGGTCAGACCAGAACCAACAAGTTGAAATTAAATCGAAAGAGTTTTTGGCAAAACATTAGGAAAAACTTCCTGACAGAGTGGTTCCTCAGTGGAACAGGCTTCCTGAGGAGGTGGTGGGCTCTCCTTCTTTGGAGGTTTTTAAACAGAGGCTGGATGGCCATCTGACGGCAATGCTGATTTTGTGAATTTAGGCAGATCATGAGAGGGAGGGCAGGAAGGGTTTCCTCAGTGCTTAGTTCTCTTTCTTACACGCCCAGGGAAATGTCAATTGCCACTTTGAGGTCAGGAAGCAATTTTTTCTCCAGGCCAATTTGGCCAGGGATCCTGGAGGTTTTTTGTCATCTTCTGGGCATGGAGTGTGTGTGGGGGGGGAGGTATTTGTGAATTTTCAGTATTGTGCAGGGGGCTGGACTAAATGACCCTGGAGATCCCTTCCAAGTCTATGATTCTATGATCTGAAGTGGTACAGTCCAAAATGCCCCTTCACAGTTAACCCCTTCACAGAGAATTCTGTCTGCCACACAAAACCAGGAGCCACGAGTGGAATCTGCTCAGCAATGAGAAAGCCCACAGGATACCCAGCACTCTCATATACAGAAATGTTGGCCATTCCCCTTTCTCCTGGTATTGTTTTGGCCAGGAGGAAAAGCAATCTGGTCCACTTAGCCAGTCAGGAGTTCCTCTAAGACAAATGCCCAGAAGGTCAGGCACGGGCAACTTTCCTTCCAGTCTTTCCAAACTGATAGCATCAGCTGCAGTTGAAGGGAGCCTTCCTCTTTTCTTTTGCCCCAGTGGACCACTGTCCTTAGCATGGCAGAAAGCCAGCTGTGGTCCATAAGGATATGTGGTCGCAGCTGGTGTACAGTGACCCTGTAGGGTTTTCAAGGCACAAGATGTTCAGAGGTTGTTTACCAGTGCCTTCCTCTGTGTAGCAACCCTGGACTTCCGTAGTCATCTCCCATCCAAGTATGAACCAGGGCTTAGCCTGCTTAGTTTCCAAGATCTGACAAGATCAGGCCAGCCTGAGCCACCCAGCTTAGGGTGAATATGACATAACCCCTCTTGAGTCATCTCAAGTATGATTTAATGACTGTACCTTTGAATGAGGAACATTAGTTTAGCTATTGGTTGGCTGTCAGCTGCTGGCCTTCTTATGACTCAACTTTGCAGTTTTTTTTATGTTGTTCAGTGTCCATTCTGTTGCCTGTGCTGCTTCCTACTTTTCATAAGCTGCAAATGTTTTCTGTCTTGTTGGCTCCATGGCAGAGCATCTGCTTTGCATGGAAAATATCTCGGATTCGGTCCCTTGCATCTTAGGTAGCAATCATTGGGAAAGGCTTTTCTCTGTGGAGCGGCTACCAGCTGAAGTAGTCACCTGGGAATGCACATGAATCTGACTTATGCTTGGTCTATAAACCCTTGGTCTATCAGCACTATCAGCCAGTTTGGTGTAATGGTTAAGTGTGCAGACTCTAATCTGGGAGAAGTGGGTTTGATTCCCCACTCCTCCATTTGCAGCTGTTGGATGACCTTGGGCAAGCCATAGTTCTGTCAGAGCTGTTCTCTCAAGGATAGCTCTGGAAAGAGCTCTCTCAGCCCCACCTACCCCACTGAGTGTCTGTTGTGGGGAGGGGAAGGGAAAGGAGTTTGTAAGCCGCTCTGAGACTCCAAGTGAAGGGCAGGATATAAATCCAATCTCTTCTTCTTCTATCAGGGTCAGTCTTGTTTACTCAGAGTGGCAGTGGCTCTCCAGTATCTCAAGCAGAGCTCATTCACATCATCTTCTACCTGATCCTGATTTTGGGGACTGAACCGGGGACCTTCTGCATGCTGAGCAGATGCTCTGCCTCTGAGCCATGTTCCCTCCCCACTGAACTGAATGCTCCAATAGTCTGACTCAATAGCATTGTACACCTGAACACTCAGGGCATTGTAAGACTGTGCCAATAGATGTAGTCCACAGCAGGTCTCCTTAAACAGAAAGTCCTTTATTTGCAGAAAAGTTCTTGTTGGTCAAATACACTTCTCCTGTTAGTAATGCCCAAGCATAGTAATACAACTACAATCATGCTTGATATGAAATAAGCCCCCCTCGGCTTCCACCAATCAGTTGGGAGAATTACTGGCACCCAAATATACTGGCCCACTGTTCCCAAGGAAAGCACGGTAAATTAAGTTCCCAAGTAAAGGCACTGTTAGGATCTGTGGGGCGGAAGGGTAAAATCAAGCAAAGGAGCAATTTGCACCTGTGAATAATATAATGTAGCAGGAGGATTCCAGCTCAAGGCCGTGAGCTAGCGAGAAGCGAAAGAGAGATAAGAGTGAAGAAAAGCTAATAAGCAGAGTGAGCAAGAAGCGCATTCCTGCGGTGGGAGTCACTCTACCAATGCTATCTCCCATCTGGGACCTAGAGGAATAGGTATGGAACTCAAAACAAAGGCCATGTTAAATAATCATCAGAATAGGCAATAGAAACCATTGGCAGTGATAACTGACATGAATGCAACAGAACCATTGGTAATAAAAGGTAACAGGAATCATTGGCAGTGCTAACTGGCATGAATGAAACAGAACCATTGGTAATAAAAGGCAACAGGAATCATTGGCAGTGCTAACTGACATTCTGCCTTCGCGATAAAACATCCCCCCCCCCAGGTTTCAAAGGGTACAGCTTATGGAAAGCACAGATCTTCACTGGGGCATGCACATGAGAGGCTCATTATTCTTCATCAGAGGAGGAGGAGGGTCTCCATTTGTTTGGACCAGGATCTTTTTTCAGAAAGCTGTAATGAAAAATAGGATGCACAAATTTCAATGATTTGGGGAGCTTCAGTTCAAATGTCACTTTGTTAATGCATCTGACTACGGGGAAAGGCCCCATGTATTTCCTGCCCAATTTTCGACTTGGTTGGAGTCCTTTAATGTTTTTAGTTGACACACAGACAGAATCTCTAGGGGAGAGATCCCAACCTGGGGCCCTCCCCTTATCAGCATATTTCTTATAGTCTGCTTTGGCTGCTTCCAGCGTTTTTGCAATCAACAGCCAAGAGTCACGTAACGAATTCCACCAAGTAGCAAAATCACTAGAACCCTCAGCCGCTGGGTTTAAGTTAGGCAAAGGAACCCCCTCAAAACCCCCAACCTCCATAAATGGGGACACTCCTGTAGATGAATGCACAACATTGTTATAACTATATTCAGCAAAAGGCAATAGGTCCACCCAGTCATCTTGTTGAAAATTAGTATATCACCGCAAGTATTGTTCCAATATCTGATTAACTCTTTCAGTTTGGCCATCTGTCACTGGATGATAAGCGCTGCTTAAGGCTGCTTCAACTCCCATGAATTGTAAAAGCTCCCACCAGAAGTTGGCAACGAATTGGGAGCCGCGGTTGGATATTACCTTCTTTGGTATACCGTGAAGCCTGATCACATGATTTTCAAAAGCTTTAGCTAAAGTCTTTGCAGTAGGCAATTTCTTTAGAGGCACAAAATGAGCTTGTTTAGAAAAAGTGTCCACCACCACCCACACTACAGTTTTCCCTTTGCTAGAAGGTGTGGGACTTCTGAGGAGATCCAATAAGCCAGGCCTTGTATTGCAGGACAAAGTCTTTATTCTTAATGGACTTTCAGGAAACACTTGCATTGTTAGTGATACCACATACAGAAGGGGAGGAACTGATATACTGTATTCAAACAGGGGCAAAAGCGCAGGTACCAATTAGAATAAAAATATCAAGCGCCAAAATGTGCTACCGTTACTTTCTCAGAGAAAAAGGTGCGTAAGCGGAGCTAAATTCCTATCCCCGACCCTGTGTGTAATCTACATGCATTCCCACGCAAAAGACATCTAGAAGAGCGGAGGCCTAGTTGCCCAAGGTTACAAGTGCAGCAACAAAGATAACTGAAGTCTAGCAAAATAGATGAGCTCACTCTGAGGAAGGAGGGGTGAGGCGGCAGGAGGGGGGGAACCGTCAGGAGGGAAGCCGATGCCGATTTTCCGCCGGGACCTGAAACAGGGACTGAGAAAAGGAAGCAAACATGACGGGGAACCTGACAGAAGGCAGGTCAGTTATAAAGTCCATTGAAATAACTTCCCATGGACAATTGGGAGTTTTCAAAGGCTGCAATAACCCGGGGGTTTTCCACCCCGGGATTTTCCCATCAAACAAGTTTGGCAAGAGGAGACATATGTAGAGACATCTCTCCTCATACGCAGCCACCAAAATTGTCTTTGTAAGAGGTTCAAAGTCTTTAAATAACCTAAATGTCCCGACAGTTTAGATTCATGTGCTGCATGCATAATCTTCTTGCGTAGTGCTAAAGAAACCACTATTTTCTGTTCTTTAAACCAGCAACCTTCAGGACTCTGTACGAGGGAAGACAAGGATTGAAACTCTCAGTTTTCCTCCTCAGAATATTCTTGGGCGAATTTTATAATCCATTCAGATACTTCAGGCGTCACCCCCTTTTTTGCTTGGCTTCTGGTTTGCATCACCACCCCCTGTTGTTCTGGGGTGAACATAGTCTCTATTACCTTGTCTTTTCGGGAATCATGTTGGGGATGGCAAGAGAGAGCATCAGCTAACGAATTGGATCGCTCTGGGAAGTGGCGAAGTGTGAAGCTGAATTTAGAGAAAAAATCAGCCCATCTGAGCTGTTTAGCATTAAGGGAGTGTTGAGTACATAAGGCCTCTAGGTTTTTATGATCAGTCCATATTTCAAATGGTTGGTGCCCCCCCTCCAACCAGTGCTGCCATGTAGTTAGGGCTAAGCGGATTGCTGCAGCTTCTTTATCCCATACCGCCCAATTACGCTCAGATTCCCCAAACTTTTTTGAAACGTAGGCTAAAGGATGTAGTTTCCTATTAGTCCCTTCTTGCAAGATCGCCCCCCCCCCCCCATGGCTGCATCGGATGCATCCACTTGCACTACAAACTTTTTATTTTCATCTGGATGCGCCAAAATGGGTTCAGAAGTAAAAAGACGTTTCAGGGCATCAAAAGTCTGTTGACACTCAGGAGTCCAGCTTAACCAAGCACCTGGCTTTGCAGCCTCCGGCCCCTTCCCTTTCATTTTTAATAAGTCAGTGAGGGGAAGGCTGTATTGGGCAAAGTTACTGATGAAATTTCGATAAAAATTGGCGAATCCTAGGAAACTCTGTAACTGGTGTCTAGTGGGGGGGGGGGTGTCTCTCACCCCACCACAGCTGAAACTTTTGCCAGATCTATCTCCAAACCCCGTGGAGAAATGCGGTAGCTCAGAAAGTCTATTTCAGTCTTATGGAAATCGCATTTAGAGAGTTTAGCAAACAATTTATTGTCTCTGAGTGTGGATAACACTTCTCTCACCAATTTAACATGTGATTCCATATCCGGGGAATAGAGCAAGATATCTAGTTATCACAGGACCCCCTTGAATAGGTGCTTGTGTAAAACTTCATTTATTAAGTTCATAAAAATGCCTGGAGCCCCCTGAAGGCCGAAGGGCATGACCAGGTACTTGAATTGCCCCAACGGGGTATTAAAGGCAGTCTTATATTCATCCCTGTCCCTGATGCACACTCGGAAGTAAGCATCCTGGAGGTCCAGTTTTGAAAAAAAAATCCCCCTTTCTGGCCTCACTGAGCAAGTCTTTTATTAACGGGAAGGGGTAGGCATTTGAAGTAGACACTGCATTCAAGCCTCGATAATCTGTACACAGTCGCAGCCCCCCATATTTTTTCTTCCGGAAAAGTACTGGTGCAGCAAAGGGGGAAGTGGCCGGTCGAATAAAACCTTGTTCGAGGTTTTTATCTATGAAGTTACGAAGTTCCACTTTTTCCTGGGGTGACATAGAGTACAATTTACCCTTGGGTAGTTTATGCCCAGGTAACAATTCAATGGCACAGTTGGTGTTTCGATGGGGGGGAAGCTCATCAGCCTCCGTTTCTTCGAAAACCTCCACTAAATCCCTGTATGCGGTAGGTATGGATAAAAGTTCCTCACGCGCCAAACAAGCGCTCTTGAAGTCAGGCCGATTGCCCTAATTGGCTTTCCAAAGGTGCTCTTTACAAGAGGGAGAAACCCAGGTAAACTGTCCTTCACTCCAGGAGATGTAGGGATCATGCGTCCCTAACCATGGGCTTCCTAGCGCCATGGGGAATTGCGCATGGGGACTGATTACAAAAGCCCACTGTTCCCAATGTTCCCCCATGCCAATTATTATTGGTTCAGTCTCAAAAGCACAAGGTTCTTTCAACTCGGAGCCATCCGTTTGGGTAAAACATAAAGGCTCTTTGAGAGTGTTCACCCCCAACCCCAATCCATCCACAACAATTGGGCTAATTAAGTCTCTGGCGCACCCCGAGTCAGTAAGTGCTTGAACACGCATCTGCATGCTTAGATGTGGGTTCACCACAGTCATTAAGATACAAAGAAGGGGCCCGGGGGAGCTCACCATTTGAGCCACTGTCAATTGAGGGACCTGCTGCATTGTGCCATTCAGAGCAGGTCCTGGTCGTTTCCCTGCAGCTGAGCAGTAACTCCTTCTGGCATCTCTGGGAAGCAGGACTCCACGATTTGGAGCGCCAGCGACTTCGGGGTGGATGCTTTCTTCAGCTTCTGATGGGCCAGTGGAGAGGATGGGGTCCCTCCCTTGGGAGAGGCAGCTGGACACGCCGAGGCGAAATGGCCCAATTCCCCACATCTGGTGCATAACCCCTTTTTCATGTGGAAATCTCTGAGGTCTCTCACGGGTGGTTTGGTCTTTGGCTTAAAAGGGGTGGCCGGCGGGGCAGTGCTCTTAGGGGTACCAGATGGGTACCGCATGCGAATTAAGGTAAAACGCTTCTTCAGCAGCTCTGACCCAACCATTCAGGGTGGTAGGATTGACATTTCAGAGTATAGTCTCATATGGCTCCACACTTAAGCCCCTGCGATACTGCTCTACAAACACTTCTTCTGGCCACCCCCTGATTTTAGCTTCTAAGCATTTGAAAGCAGCAGTATACTCACAAACGGACATCTTCTCCTCACTCATTGGGTCTTCATATTGGCGGTGTAAGACCCACATGAAGTCCTCCATACTATCCAACTCAGGTCCTGGGGGATTGTGGAGGCTCATATACCAGTTGGCAGCTTCCTCTCGCATTCGGGAACCAATGTAGCCCACACAGTCACCATCATCCTAGAACAGACGGCCCCAATTCTTCATACAACGGCCGGCTTCGATGATGAAGAATGTAGCTTTGTGGGGTTCCCATCAAAGGTGGCCCCCATCAACTCGTGAGGCACAGGCCTGCGGTCCGCTGGCTGTGCTAGACCTGGGACGGGCGGAGTGGGTGGTCCCTGCGGGGTGGAAGGCTGGACCGGTGGCTGCGCTGGCTGCGGTACTACTGCCGGTGGTGCTCCGGCTCCGATTCCAGCCCCCGCTAGCTTCCCGGAACCGCCTGGGCCACGACGTTCGGTAGATCGGTCAGCAGTGCAGTCATCTCTCTTCAAAGGCATCTCTGGATCGTGTCAAACCTATGATCCATCTGCACCCACACCTCAACCATTTGGAAGTCATCCATGGCTTTCTGCTCCACGCCATGGGCCCCTGACTGCCTTACCCCGGCTTCCCATCAGAAGATCAAGTCTTGGTGGTTTACGCCCTGAATTGAGCCCAGGACTGGGCTCCTCCACTCCATCTGGAACAAACAGTCACCCAGCTAGTGGTCACGGGTCGTGCCGGCTCCTCCTCGGTAGGAGCCGGTATCTCCTGTTTGGTAGTAGGGATTTCAGCGCCATTGTCAGCCATGGTGGGTACAATAGACTGGTCCCCAGTTGGGGATTACTAACAGTCTGTGAGATTGTGCCAATAGATGTAATCCACAGCAGGTCTCCTTAAACAGAAAGTCCTTTATTTGCAGAAAAGTTCTTGTTGGTCAAATACACTTCTCCTGTTAGTAATGCCCAAGTATAGTAATACAACTACAATCATGCTTGATATGAAATAAGCCCCCTCGGCTTCCACCAATTAGTTGGGAGAATTATTGGCACCCAAATATACTGACCCACTATTCTCAAGGAAAGCACGGTAAATTAAGTTCCCAAGTAAAGGCACTGTTAGGATCTGTGGGGCGGATGTTCCCAAGGGTAAAATCAAGCAAAGGAGCAATTTGCACCTGTGAATAATATAACATGTAGCAGGAGGATTCCAGCTCAAGGCCGTGAGCTAAGCGAGAAGCAAAAGAGAGATAAGAGTGAAGAAAAGTTAATAAGCAGCAAGCATGCGCAGAGCGAGCAAGAAGCGCATTCCTGCGGTGGGAGTCACTCTACCAATGCTATCTCCCATCCAGGACCTAGAGGAATAGGTATGGAACTCAAAACAAAGGCCATGTTAAACAACCATCAGAATAGGCAATAGAAACCATTGGCAGTGATAACTGACATGAATGAAACAGAACCATTGGTAATAAAAGGCAACAGGAATCATTGGCAGTGCTAACTGACAGGCATTCAGTCAATGTACACAGAACAGACACCAATATGCTGGCCTTGCTTCTGTCTTCATGTGATAGCTGGCTCCTGAGCATGGCCTCTGTGTGCACAGGAAGTATACACACATAAATTCCATGTGATCCAAATCTTTTAGAAGGCGTCTTCAGTGATGGAGAGGAAGCATATGCTTCCTCCATGCATAGGCACTGTGCTCACAAGCTGGCAGTTGCACAGAAGAAGAAAAGAGATTGGATTTATACCCCACCCTTAACTCAGAGTCTCAGAGCAGTTTACAGTCTCCTTCCCTTCCTTTCCCCACAGCAGGCACCCTGTGGGGTTGGTGGGGCTGAGAGAGCTCTGAGAGAACTGCTCTTGAGAGAACTGTGAATGACCCAAGATCACCCAGCTGGCCTCAAATGGAAGAGTGGGGAATCAAACCCAGTTCTCCAGAATCCACCGCTCTTAACCACTACAGCAAACTGTAGAGACAGGTAGAGACCAGGACATTTAGGCCCACTCTCCCTCTCTGTGCTTTCATATGTAATTCTCAAGGGCAGAGATTTGCCAACCATGCAGGAGGTCCAGTTAAAGGGATCTCACCTAGCAGAGCTGGAAAGACCCTTCTCTGCCCATGGCCCTGAAGAACCTGTGCCAGTTGGAGTAGACCTTCTCAAGCCAGTTAGACTCATGAGAGTCAGAATATCAGCTTATCCATCCCAGTATTGGTTCTTAACTTGCAGCTTCTTATGTTTGTAAGAGCTTCTGTTAATATTTGCTTTGTACTGAAAAAGACTCGAGCACAGCGCAAAGATGCATCTCTATGGAATTTCTTTGAGTTTAATGCTAATTGGGATAGTCCCACTGCAATTGTCAGGATGTTTAGCCTATAGGAGAGGCTAAAGAATCAGTAGAAGGATATGTTGTCAGTTTTCAAATATTGAAATGTCTGTCAGAAAGATGAGAGAGCACAATTATTCACCATACGCACTGAGGATAAGGTAAGGCGCTCCTGTTCCAGAAGCTGGAGGATAAACATTACCAGGGTGGGGGGATTAAAAACGATATGAGACAGAGCTTGAAAAATGCATCCTTAGAAGCTTATGACAAGCTCAAAACAGGCTATCTCTGATGCCCTGCTCCAGGGGTGGCCAACCCGTCAGAGACCAAGAGCCACTTTTTTTACTGTGTTACAGCAAAGAGCCACATCATACACATGGGCACACTTGAACACCACCCATCCCTTCCTCTCACACACAGAGAGAGACCTCTGCTCAGCCAGATTTATTGTAAATGTCACACACAAACATAATAAAGTAATTTTCAACAATGAACATTGTGTGCACTGTCGCACACATACACAAACTCTCAGTTCAACTAAGTCCACAAACAAAAATATAATAATTTAATAGTTTTTCTTTTACTGTGCATATTGCTCAGTGGGACTTCTGGCATTCCTTGCCTCGAACAATCCTCTTCAAATCTGGTTGGTGTTCCGTTGTTGCAACTCGAAGCAATTCTCTCACATGGGTGTCAGTCAGAACAGATCGATGCTTTGATTTCATGTGTTTCAGGGTAGAAAACACAGACTCGCAGATGTATGTTGACCCAAACATTGACAGTATCTTAAGTGCAGCCCGTTTGACTTTGGGGTATTTTTCCACTGGCACACTTTTCCAGAACTCTATGGTCCCTTTCCTTAAAGCAGGTTTCAGTTGGTCTTCCTCAAAAAGATCGATCATCTCCAACTCAGCCGCAGCCTCATCTGTGACTAGTGGGGCTTTCAAACAGTCTGTCTCCGCATTAAATGGGTCGACGAGAAACGTAATCTGTGGTCTTTTCAGTTGTAGATCATGGAACCGGGTCACAAAGCTTTCGTGCAGGTTTTCAATCAGTGATGGCTCTTTGCTCATTCAGGGCAGCGCTGGTGAATTGCCTGCTGGCTTTTAGCAGAGTGGGAAAATGCGTTAAATCTCTTTTTTGAGTATGTACCTTGAACAGCTTCAGTTTGTTGACAAACGCAAACACACTTTGCACCAGGTCAGGCAGGATTTTTAACTTACCCTGCAGGGTCAGGTTCAGTCTGTCCAAGTGACCCAGCCTGTCAACCAAAAAGGCCAGATCCATAATCCACTTGGGGTCCGAGAGCTCAGGATAGTCCTTGTCTTTCTCTTCCATTAATAATTTCACGGCATCCAAAAGCTCAAAGAAGCGAGAAAGTACCTTGCCTTTTGACAGCCACCTCACAGTGCAGTGCAGCGGCAGGTCACCTGGAAGCCCTTGGTCCAGCTCAGCGATGAGATTCTTGAATTGCCTGTGGTTAAGCGCGTGTGTGCGGATGTAGTTGACGATTTCCATCATAGGCTTCATTACGTTGTCTAAATTCAATGATTTAGACACGAGTTGCTCCCTGTGGATGATGCAGTGGAAATTCCAAAACCCGGGAAATGTTTGGTCAGCTTTGCACAGCCCCACAAGCCCGTTCACAGATCCGATCTTGGCTGGCGCTCCATCTGTGGCTATTGCAGTCAGTTTCGGTATGGGCAGATTTGCTTTCGCAAATGCAGCCATCATTGTTTCTTTCACATCTAAACCACGGGTTCTGTCTTTTAATGACACAATATCAAGGAGTTCTTCTTTGATCACACAATTATTTGACACAGACCGTGAAAATATTGCCAACTGAGGCTTGTCTTGTATGTCACAACTCTCATCCAATGCGACACTAAAATACTCACATGCTTGAAGGTCAGAGTGCAACTGTGATTCAATAGCCATGCTAATGTCCGATATTCTGTGTTCAACAGTGTGGCGGGACAGTTGGACGTCTGATATCATTCGTTTTCGTTTGTCGTTTTCAGGAGACAAGATTTCAACAATGTCACTGAGGCATTTTTTAACGAACTCCCCTTCATTGTATGGCTTTTTAGCCCGTGCAATGTTCCAAGCCAGTTGATACGATGCGAGCGTTATGGTCTCTGAGTGCTTCGTAATTTTTTGGAAAAACTGTAGCTGCTTTTCTGCCTGACTTTTCAAAGTGACCAACTTGTGCTTGCGAAGTTCAGTCCCTTATGGAAATTCCTGGTCGATGTTAGCATGGAGTGAGTTGAAGTGGCGCTGAAGCTTTGAAATGCGCTAATGATGCCCGACATATAAGGCAGAATGGCTTGCCATTACGTTCAACGAAAAAATATAAACTCTCCCACTCTGTTAAAAACGTCCTGCGTTCATCTTCATATTTTCGTTTTGCTGTGCATTTTTTCCCTGCCATTTTGAGAGCAAACTTGACACAAATTGTTTACTGAAATGATCTTGTCCTCACTGGGAAGCTTGGCGGTATCTTGTCGTCTCTCCAGTCACTCCACACTCTCCCTTCTACCACTTCCTCCCCAGTCTCTGTGAGCTTCTTCCCTTTATCACCACACCCACCCTTCTGTGCCTCTCCCATTGCTCCTCCCTGTTGTCAATCTTCTTTCCTTGTGCTCTGTCTTTCCCCTCGTGCTTCCCCGCCTGTGCTGAAGCCCTCTCCCTGTGTCCCGCCCCCTCACGCAGCTGGGGCCGATCGTCTTCCAGCCAGCTCGGTCTCCCTCTGTTGGTGGGAAGTGTGCGGCAGGCACTATCCCGGCCAGCTTCAGGTCCTCGCTGCTCCCTGGGCCGGGGCCTGGCGCATCCTTGCTGCCCCGTCTTCCGGTCCTGGCCAGTCAATCGGGGCTGGGAGGGTCCTAGCGGCGCTCCTCCCAGCTGCATCTCCCTCATCTCGCCTGGCTTCTCCGTCTTCAGGAGTTCTTCTGAGCCCGGTGTCAGCCGCAGCTCCCCCGCTCGGTGAATCCCCGGGAGGCTCTATGCCCGCCGGGCGACCCGCTTCGGGACACACCCTAAGAGCCGCATAAAACCAGGCAAAGAGCCGCATGTGGCTCGAGAGCCGCAGGTTGGCCACTCCTGCCCTACTCTGTTGTAGGAGATAATGCTTCATTTGCACTCAGAGGATTGGAGGATAGCATTTTGTTTGCAGCATACCGAGTGAGTAGAAAAGCCATGGTATTTGCAAGGAGGCAGCCAGTATCATCATCAGAAAATGTGCAGATTTACTCATGTCTTCAGCAGCCCAATGATCATATTATCCCAAGTTTCTGGCTTGGTGTTTGAAGCTAGCTTTAAGTGGATGTGACAAGGTGGGTGCCTCATTCTTCTGCTTTGCATCATTGCTCTAACCTGGAGCAGGAGTGGAGGAGCCACCTTAGAATGAAACGTTGCCCTGCTGTGCCAGGCTGTTCCTTTGTTCACCTTCTTGATGTAGCATTTGGGCGTTCTTTATTGCAGTGTTTTATCACGGTATGCATGCTGTTAATAATAGGATGGGGGGAGATGCAAATTGTGTGAAGGAACTGAAAACAGTTATAAAATGGTGCTCAGTAGTAATTGTCAGATTAGGACCTCAGATTCCTATCCAGCTGTGAAGCTCAGTGAACATAAGAAGAGGAAAGTACTGGATCAGGCCAGTGGCCCATCTAGTCCAGTGTCCTGACTCACACCATGGTCAACCAGTTGCCATCAAGCAGGGTTTAGAGACTGAGGCCTTCTGCTGGTGCTTCCTCTAGCAATTGGGTGGCCTTGGATGAGTCATTCTCTCAGCCTAGCCTACCACCCATCAGGCCTGTAGCCAGGATTTTGTGACTTGTGGGGCAAATTTTTTTCTGGTGAGGCTGAAGTTCTCAGTAGAAAGAAAAGCCATTTAGCCAATAGAAAGCTGTTACTAGGATAGATCTCTAACTTGCAAGCTGTCAACCACTTTAGATGACAGTTCTCAGCTGTTGCAAGTTAATCACTTCTGCCAGCCTAAGCAACAATTTTGATAACAAGTTGGCAGGTGGGGGTGATGACTTCTATAGTCAAGAAAGCTAACGCTTAGGCAGAAAAACTCTCTTAAAGGAGACCAGTTTCTTGGCATGGAGTTAGAAGGGATCATAGATGTCACCTACTCCAACCCCCTTGCTCAGTGCAGGAATTCGTCAACTACAGAAACCCACTCTGCTTAAAGTAGTGCATGCCTTTAAAAAAAGGTTTTTAAATGATTGAAAAATGGAGAAATTCTTGTGGGGCTGTTCTCTTTAAGAAAGGCAGCAGGCCCCCCAAAAGCCCCATGGTAGCTATGGGCCTGCCACTCTTAGTGGTTGTTGAAGACAAGGGGGGGGGACCTTGTATGCCACCCTGAGCTTCTTGGAGGAAGGGTGGGAAACAAGTGGTACAAGCTGTACACGCTTATCTTGTGGAATAGTAAAACCAGAATTAAGGAGTAGAATTCATAGAACAGTAAAGGATCAGAATTGGGGAGGTCTGCTAATTCCTACAGTTAGTGATTTGGCCATACATTTCCCTGCCTCCTCTCTTAACACAGCCCAATTCAGAATGCCACAGTTTGTCATCTTCCACTTGTGCTCAAACTCATGCTTATGGCTTTTAACCCCCTATGAGTAACCGGAACATTCATTCTGCTGCTTTAAAGCAAATAATTAAACGACAGGCAGAATGGTGTATCTTCCCCTTTCCTCCAGTTCTTTCTTGCTTTCATCCATTCACCCTCCTTCCTCACCTGCGGTGCGGCACACCTGGAGGGAGTCCTGCTCACTACAGCAAACACAGCCAGGAGCCGATGAAAGGCACAGGCCAGAGAGACGGAGGCAGCTGCGTCTCCCACTTAATCAGTGGTTTTTAAAGGGAGATGAGAGAGCTCTGGGTTGCAGCTTGGCAGCCCTGCGCCTTCCTTCTGGGTCTGCCTGGTGCCGTTATATCTTTTAATCCACTTTTTTTTTCCTGAATGCAAGGATAATATCAACCATAATCTGCTTTTTAAGCTGGTCCAAGCAACTCTCTGAGCTGGATTCTGAAGCTGTTTGGCCATGTGTTTCTCCCTTCCGTGGATCTCTGTCCTGCAGCCAGCGGTTACTTTAGCCCCAGCTCATGGCTGGTTGGATACTCCTCTTTATAATAATGGCAAGAAGTACGGTGGCATAATGGCTATAGCTTATCTTTATTTTTCAACAAGCAAAAGGTAGCAGTTTGGCGTGCTCGGCCCTTTACAGCCTCAGTGATTCACCTGTTAGTTTTGCATTAGACAGAGGAAGCACAGTGAGTTGCTGTTGTGCTAACCTTTACGGAATCAATGAAACAATTACCAGCTTTGCAATAATTTTTCCCCCTCCCCAGGTTCCAGTCTTCTTCATGCTGGCGTAGCCAGTAATGATCTTTAGAGATGTGGAATTTTGCAGTGCACAGTATAAAATGTTAATGATTGATTTCGTGTCTACTGTGAAAATATACCTCTGTAATAAATGCATGTAACAGGCTTTGTTGACCTATGGAGAAAGGGAGAGGCTGCAGAGCTGTGAGCATTGGTTGCTGATCATCTCCTGAAAATCACAGGCAGGATGGTTGCTCAGGAAAGACAGAAGGAAAATAAGCTGGGTTCTTTTTTCATCAGAAAGGTAACCCCAAAAGTTTTGGGTTACCTTTCTCGTGCAGGGTTGTGTCCACCTCCCCCCTTTGGTTGTACTTTCCTGTTTCATCAACCAGCTGCAGTTGGTGATGAGCACAAGCTTGGAGCCTTGTTGATGCCTGTGCTCGCACAGTCACTCTGCAGTCCTCTCGTGAGGCTGCTGAATGAGATTGTCCAGGGCTTTGGGGTTGGGTGCTGTCAATATGTAAATGATCCCTAGCTCTGTATTTCAAGCCTCTGGATGCATCCTTCTCAGTTCTGAACCGGTTCTTTGAGGCTGTGGTCAGGTGACTAAGGTAGAACAAAATGGAGCTGAATCCAGACAGGATGGAGGTAATGCTGGTTGAGAAGGCTGATAATGCTAGAGGGGCTGAATCAACTTTTCCTACATAGAGCAACACTGGCTTTTTTCTGAGCAGGTTAAAAGCTTGGAGAGGTGCTCAGGGACCCTCCCTTGCCGTTTGAAATGCAGGTTGGCTTGGTGGCCAGGATCACTTTTTATCAGCTGCAATCTGATTTGCCAACTTTCTCATTTCTGATACTCAGCTGCTCTGGCCACACCTATCCATCCTTTCGTAACCTCACAGTTGGATTACTGCAATGCCATCTCTGTGGGGCTGCCCTTGAAGACAGCCTGGAAACTACAACTGGTGCAGAATGGGGTAGCCCAGTTGCTGACAGGAGCTAGCCTCCAGGACCACATGTTGCCCGATTTGAAACAGCTTCATTGGCTGCCAGTCTGCGTCTTAAGTTCAGTTCAAGGTGCTGGTTATGACCTTTAAAACCTGTCACAGCTCTGGGACTTTGAAAGTTTGGCCAGCTGGCTCCAAGGAGGGTAGACATGTGCTTGGGAAGGGACTTTTCCTGCGTCCCACTGATCTTCCCAAAATGCTTCTCCTGGAGGATGGGGGAACCTCAAGAATTCTCTGAGGACAAACTGGGGGTTGCAACAGGAAGGGGAACTTGGAGGAAATTACACACACACACCCTTCCGTTAGGGGAAATTTAGTCTGCATCTAACTCAGTGTTTGCAAATCCAGCATGTCAGGCAGGATAAAAATATCTTGACCAATCTCTGAAGATAAAAAACGTGTCATTTTTTTACATACATTGTGAAGCTCAGTTGGTTTTGTGGCATGTACTGTGATTTTATTCAGGCAGTAAAGCCCTGGCTGAGAGTGACCCAGAGGAGTTAGTTTGTACCTGAGAGCAGCCCCTATTGACTTTGTATGCTGAGGAAACCCCTGAGAGGAAGATGTCCCATGTAAGTTTCAGTAGCCGCCAAAGGCTTGTGGGACACTCAGAGAAAGGTGGGCATGGGTGTAGTCTCCCCTTCTGTTGAAATCCATACTTAAGCCTGCATGTGGCAGAATTCCGTGGGTTTTCTGCCTCACCGCAGACCTCTGTGCTCCTCAAAATGCTGGTCCTGGGAGACTGGGAGTAAATAGCCAGGGGCTAATATGGGGGGTTGCAATGAGAGGAGATTTTGGTGGGAATTCCCTTCCCCCCAATTGGTGGAAAACAACATTTTTATCCAATCCTGGGCATACATTGATTGGGTTGGTGAAATCTGATCTGCCGGATGTTGCTCTGGAAGATGCTGAAATGCTTGGTCATCCAGGCATCTGAAGACTTGCTGCTGCTAGCCCCTGGAATATTTCTCAGCTCTTGGTAGCTCTGGCTCCTAAAAAGCCAGTACTTGCCCTCTGTAAGAACATTTGGGGGATTACATGGGCTAATCTATGCACAGCTGACATGCATATGTTCCTGCTTTAGGGCAGAGAGACTTCATTGGCACACTGCCTCATAATCCCTCTGTGATTCTTCATACTGGCCTGTTGTTCTTGCAAGTCCTAGAGAACAAAAGCATCTTGGAAGCTAGCATTTCCAGCATAGTGATAACTGAGTGGACCAAGACTTTTTTTTCAGGCTGTGTAACATGGAGGATAAGATCCTGAAATCATTGGGTATTGTTTAATCATTGAGCAGATCTTCCAATCAGAAACCACCATCACCCTGCTGAAGGACCCTGGCAGTGTTGGAGGGCTTGACAGGGCTTCTGCAAACCCCAGTTGCATAAACATCACAGGCAGGTGATTTTTAAAAAATTTGTTGGTTTCTCAGCCAGAAGTGCACAACTGAATAATTGCAATCAACCACAATGTGAGCTGGTGTTGCGTAATGGCAAGATTTATGTATGTTGCAGTTGGGTCATTTTGTGCCACAAAATTGTTATATTCCACTGCTTTCTGCTGTGCTATCATAGCCATCACATAGACTTTTGATCCCAGAATATTTGTCCGAGCCTTGTAAGTTTGCCATTCTGGTCATGTAGGAACGCGCCCGCCCCCCCCCCAGGTTAAACAATACAGACCCTTTTTTTAGTCAGGATTTGGAGACAGCCTCATCAAACATCTTGTTCCTCATCTCTCTAAGGCAGACATCATCAGAGTGCAAAAAGAACTTGGATCAATACAACTTTAATAAGGAACCCTCTTTGTAAATGTCCATGAAGATGGATGGGGCTACGAGGCAGGCAGCACAGCCTCAGAGTGGGGGTGCCCACTTCTCTCTCTCTCTCTCTCTCTCTCTCTCTCTCTCTCTGTCTCTCTGTCTCTCTGCTGGAATGATTGCTCAGAGTTCTGCAAACAGTGCCATGTTCTGAAATGGTAAAGACAAGAGAAATGGCTGCTTGAATGCAGCAAATCCCTTACTATGGGAAGGAGTCTGGGAGTACCAGAAAGATCACCAAATTTTTATTCCAGAATGTTTTCATGGAGTGGAGCCCAGATTCAATGAGCAAATTCTCATTCCATTGTCATTTTATGTAGGAATCATGAAAACAGATAGCAAAGCTACACTCACAGCATCCAAAGAAGTGGGCTCCAGTCCACAAAAGTTATGCTGGTCTACCATTATGTTCGTCTTTTAAGGTGCCACTACACTCTTGTATTGCTTTGCTGCAAGAGACTTCACAGAGCTATCCCTCAGGAATAATCACAGGTGATTCTTTTCCTTTGTAGGATGTGGAACACAGATCATGCCTAGACTGAAGTTTATTTTTGAGCCCTTATATCGATTTACCAGCAAGACTCCAAAGTAGTGGAGACCTGGTGGGATATAATGGCTAAGAGCCTGTCCTGTGATCCAGGAAGCTGCTGGTTCAGCCCTTATTTCAGCCACAAATTCCGTAGGTGTCCTTAAGGCAAGCATTTCTCTCTGTCTCTCTGTCTAACTGTTGTACAACTGGGTGATAATGACGACGAGGAAGAAGAGATTCCAAAACCTTGGTCTGCTGCAGGTGTAGGGCCAAGTCAAGGTGTCTGAAATTCAGGTGTCTAGTTAGATTTGTTGGAAAACAATCTTGTTTTGTGGCATGAAATACCAAGGCATGCACTAAGCAAGGCAAAGTAACTGGAAATGGCTGGGAATTGGAGGTTGCAGGATTCACATTGTCCAGCTGAGACTTCTGGCATCACAAGCTTGTTTTGTGGGTGGGCCTTGAGGTAATTGTGAAATCATGTTGCTGAGACCATCTCAGAACTAGTGTCAAATGAATGGAAGTGTTTTCTTCTTTTTCTCTTGTTTAGTTTGTAGTGGATCCCGGAATTAACAGCTCAAAGGATGTAGGGATATTGTGTTTTAAAAACGCAACTGAGAATTGCTGATTGTTGTTGACTTGACTGGGGCAGGAAAGAGAACAGGAGTGGGACCTATTTTTCAAATAATGGTTGTTTTCTTGCAGCTTTCAAAGGGGAGGTGCTGGCGAAGATTTATTTCAGGGGTAAACGAGAAATTTATGTGAAGGCATCAGAAAGGTTACTTCAAGGCAGTAATGTGCAAATTACTTTTTTTCACTACTTACTTAAGCCAGAGAAATGTTTTCTTGAGGATAACATTAAACGTTATGCCCAAAGGTCAGCTATCCTAGGCATAGCCTTAGTGGCGCAGGGCCCTTGTCTAGCCCAGTTTTCAGTCTCCTTCAGTCCCAATACTGGACATTCTTTTTCATGCTCAGATTTCCCAGATCAGCTTGGAAACCAATGAGTGTGCATTGCTAGTATTTCTGTCTCTGCATGAGACCCACAGTCTGCATCCAAACCTTGCCCTGACCCTCAAAGCTCTCAGTAGGTGTGAAGCCTGGCACTTTCTCCTAATGCCATCACATGCACCCTATAAAGAAATGCATTTTTTTCCTGGGAGGTTTGAGCTGAGCAAAACCTCCACTGAAAGGTACCCCCCCCCCCCGGGCAGAGAACTGGCAGGAGGAGGAGGAGGTCAGTGTAATTGCTTGCCCAGATGTACTTCAGTCCATCTTCATACCAATGTTAATGGATCTGGCTGGAGAGATAATGGGTGGGTTCAGCTCTTCCCCTTCCTCAAGCAGGGAACACAGATTTGGAAGTGTTAAATACTAGAGAGTCTGCAGGAAGGAGATTCCTGGAGATATCCAAGAAAAAGCCTCTTTGACCTGGCCTGACCTGGTCAGGAGGTGGGGTGAAAAGAGGTGATTAAAAACTCCTTGCAGCAGGAAGGAGCTCTCTTTCCCTTGGTTGCTGCATCCATGAGAGCACACAGACATCTCTCCACTGGGGAGGCAGCCATTGACCATGTGCTCACCTAAAGAGCTGGAGCAAACTTCAAGGTATCAGCAACTAGGTAGAGATATGTAACTTCTTAAAGCTAAGGAGCCTGTCCTATATTTTAACATCTGATAGGGCATGTATAGAGAGAGGGACAGAGGATTGTGTTTTTATCCATTTCTTTTGTATCCCTTGCTCAACCTGGTGCTGTGCTAAAAGTATGTTTGCAAACATTTTCTCGTTAATAACTACTTTATAACTTCTGATGCTGGCAGTGGTTCTCTGTGGCGCACAGACCTCCACCATCTCGGACACACTATTTTGAAAGGAGCACTGGGGGAAAGCAGGCAGTTGGCAAGTGGCTATTCCTCCAGGGGCATACAAGGCAGTAATCTGTCCCCGTGGGCAGCGGGAGACACAGAGGCAAAGCTTCAGAGCTTGGAAGGGAAGCTGGAAGCTCTGTCCCTCCCAGTGGGTAATTCCTGTAAAGGTCAGGTGGTGGTGGTGGGCTACCCGAGAGTGGAAGAAAGCCCCACCAGGGGTTGAGAAACACCTAGGAGGGCAGGGTGGAATAGGGCCTGCAGGCCAGAGCAGGAACGTTCCACAGAGAGAGAGAGAGAGAGCCATATATGGAAATGTCCGTTTAGGTCTGCCCATCATCGCCTGATTATTCTTTTGGGGGAGGGAAGTGTGGGGCTGAATGCAAGCTTAAGAGACAGCTAGCAGGGAAGCAGCCCATTTAAATCACCCCAGGCTCTTTTGTAAAGTGGGGGTGAACCAGGCATGATTGTAGGTGCCTCTATTCCCCCTCCTGCACAAACAGCAACTTGTGGTGTAGAAGATTTTAGTAAACAGCATAGAGGGAAAGCGTTTTATTCCCCTCATCCGCAGCTTTCCATATCACATTAGGAGTCCTTCCCTCCCCCTGGCTAATCTGTTAGGAGATCTCCTGACAGTTCTTGCTATTTGGTCCTGAGCGCTGGAGGTGCAGCTACCTGTCTGTGCCCGGTGCTTGGTGGACTCACTGTGCTGCCTTGCTGTAACACAGATCCTTGTGTTGCTGTGCCTCCCTCATTCCCTGGGAGACCTGGGGTGGGGGGACGCAAGCCCTGCCTAAGGATGAAAGCAGTAATGACATTAGAATGCGCCAATTAATGTCAGTTGCTTGCCCCACCGGGCCTTTTGTTTTGCCTTCCTTTGTAAGGAGGAGCAACAGTTTCCTTCACACACTGGGCAAATCTTATGTAATTGTTCCCAATGCAGAATCTTCAGGGAAAAATTAAGCAGGTGCTACCCACATATTAATGCAGGAGTATTGTAGGTTGGATTTTTTTAAACTGGCATAATTCTGCTCTGCAAAGGCAAGAGGCAGTGAGGCACCGAGGCAACAGAACAGGAGCCTCACTGGCACACAACAAAAGGATTTCCTTCCTTCCTATGCATTGGAAATGTCACAGCCAGTAATTAAAAGCAACCGCTCTGTATTAACAATTAAAATAGACTGTGGGTGATGAAGTGGTGCTCCCTTCTGATTTGTGCAGCATTTGCATGAAATCGGATCCATTTATTTGGGAGGTCAAGATGCAAACAATTATTTTCAGTAGCAGTTGTCAGCCAGATCAGTTCTGTTTTGTTGATGAAAAAGTTCCTGTCCCTGCTAACCACCCATCCCAAAATGGAGGGGCAAAGCAGCGTGAGAGCCAGTTTGGTGTTGTGGTTAAGTGCGCGGACTCTAATCTGGGAGAACCGGATTTGATTCCCCACTCTTCCACTTGCAGCTGCTGGATGACCTTGGGCAAGCCACAGTTCTGTCAGAGTTGTTCTTGAAAAAGCAGTAACTGGAATTACCTTACAGTAAACAGTAAATTGAAGAATGTTCACTGTAACTTATTATGTAGATATACATAAGGTATTTAGTGCGAACATGGGGAAAGAATTGTGGAAACAAAATGGAAGTATACTTAGCGGGTGGTATAAGGTATCAAGGTTTAGAATAGGACGTAATTCTCAGATGGCATTTGAGTATTATAGAAATTAAGGGATTAATTTGAGAATACTTTTTTATTAATAAATAATTGTAGAATTGTTGAGAAACAAGTTCAACACTTTGTATTATTGTGTACTACAAAAATCAATAAATTATGAATTAAAAAAGAGCAGTTCTCGAAAGAGCTCTCTCAAGGTGTCTGTTGTGGGGAGGGGAAGGGAAAGGAGTTTGTAAGCTGCTCTGAGATTCCGAGTGAGTGAAGGGCGGGGTATAAATCCAATCTCTTCTCTTCTTCTTCTCTTCTTGCTCAAGCAGCGCCTTTTCTGAGCTGCATCTCCAGGATGGGATTTTAAGGCAGAATTTAGTGCTGTGGTTCTCCCCCCCACCCCCAATATTGTTAAAATTATCATTATATGTTTTTAAACATCACTTTGAACCACCTTGGCAATTATTTTTATGGGTGGATATGGAAGTCTTTAACTTCAGATAAAGGAAGGGAATAAAAGGGTCCCCCTACTTTCAGCTTTGCACCAGAACTGCTGAGGTCATTGGACAGAGAGGAGGGAGCAGCCAGGCACCCCTCTGTCATGTCTGCACTCAGCCCGGCTGAGAGTCCTCCCCTCCAAAGAGCTGCTGCTGGGGATATTAGAGGAGGGAGGCCTCAGTCAAATAGCCCAGGTTTTACCCACACAGCAGGAGATGCCCGACTGGTCAGATCTGGCTGTTGAGTAGAAGCTTGTTGGCTTATTTCCACAGGTGGGTGCTGCACCCTGAAGGAGGAACAGCAGCCAATGCAGGGAACACTTACGTGTTGCATCTGCCAGTGCAAAAAAATTTTTTTTTTACTTTCAAAAGATGTGTAGTTCAGTTTTCTTAAAAGGTGAAAGCAAGAGGCACGCAACAAGAAAACGAATGATAGAAAACCATTAAAAGCCAATAAAACCAGTCTATAAAATGTAGCAACAGCAGGAATAGTCATAAAACTCAGCAGCAAATGACAAATTTAAACATCAGTCAGTTTCAAAACCAGCAGCCTCAGTAACGGCCCCAGAGCAGATTAAGCCAGCAACAAAATAGGTCTGTTAATGAAACCAAGAAAAATGCTTAGCCAGTTTCCAGGTGCCTGAACATGAAGGGTCAAGGCAAACTTCCTGGGACAGAGAATCCCACTGTCGGAGGGCAGTCTGTGTGCTTCGCCAACTATAGCACAAGGTGTGAAAAGAACCTGGCTTGGTCAGACCAGAGGCCCATCTGTTCTGACTTCTTGTTTCTCACCATGGCCAACGGAAGCCCCTGGGAGACCCTCAAAGAGTCCGTGAAGGTCATTCCTCTCCCATCATGTCCCCTTCCTAAGCAACTGCTGCTCCTAAGGCAACTGTTGGCATGCGTTGCCATGTATGTGCCAGCAATTTGTAACTCTGTTATCTCTTGTAGGGGCACCAAAAACCTTTGTCTGTCCACCTTGCAATGGAATGGTCTGATACGCTTGGCAAGATGTGGCATGCCAATCACTTGCTGCTCATCCTCTTTGTGGAGTGTGGCAAACGGGTCCATTGGGGCCGGAGCGAGGCGGAGCGAGGTGGAGCGAAACTCTGCCAGCTCAGGACTGGCCAGTAGGGCAGCCACGGGCTGAATCAGATTCTCTAATCTGATTCAGCTCGCCGCAGAATTGCCGCTGAAATTCGGCTGCAACTTTAAAAGCCACTGGAGGGGAGGGGGTTTGAGGGAGAGGCTCCAAACTTGCAGGGTAGCTGCTGGGGCCTCTCCTCGAAATGCCCACCAAGCTTCACTTTTGAGGAGAGGCCCCACCAGCTACCCGGCAAGTTTGGAGCCTCTCCCTCAAACCCCCTTTCCTCCAGCCCCTCATATACCCTATGAGTTTTTGCCATTGATTTCAATGGCCCATAGGGTATAATGGGGCTGAAACTGACATTCCCTTTCTGACACACTTCTGGTAATGTCAGGGGGCGTGGCATATGCTAATGAGTTATGCTAATGAGCTCCTGCACCTCTTTTTCTATGAAAGGACCCCTGGTGGCAAAGCAATGTATGCCAGAGCAGTAGTCAGTGACCTGGTTTCCTTCCTGCTTCCATCACCCTCACCTCCACACGCACGCACACTTTTTTTTTTTTTTTTGCAAGTCCATTCTTTGTAGGCGGTCCTCTGACTAATCCTTGGAATGTGTCTATTTGCAAGTGCATGAAAGGGAAATTCTTGATTAAAAAATGCTGGAGAACAATGGGTTTCTTAGCGCTGCTTCTCAAAATAAATGTGTTAATCTGGATATCAAAGTGATCAACATGTGACTGTCAGGATTCCCAGGTGGCAATAATATAGATATCGAAGCAGCTCAGCTAATCTTTGCAGGAGGCTGGAGGCGAAATTGAGCAAGACTCTCTGGAGTACATGGTTCAGGAAGCAATTATTTGCAGGGGGGGGAGATAGTTGCCACATTTTCATTTCAGAAAACTAAGGCTGCCTTCAGGGGCGTTCTGAAGCCAAAGCTTCACGAGTCATCTTAGCAACAGAGGTAGAGGCGAAAGTGAGTGGATCCTCCAATGGGTCCTCCTCACAACCACATCACAGTGCAGAAACTACAGTGCTTCTGAGCACAGAGGTGAACTTGGGCATGGAAAGTTGTTGCTAGGTTCTATGGCCTGGTTCACATGCTTCAGGCTGCAGGTGGTCAGTTCCCGCTTTGAATGTCTCTTTATATGCAGGCTGCTCCCCACCCCCACCCCTCCGGTAGGTCTCAGATGGGAGAGGGAAGCGTGCTTTCATGCCACCCTTGTCCTGCTTCCTTGCAGCCTGGAGAAGGCACAGTTTTAACATCCTTGTCTGCCTTTCTCTTTCTTTATGAAATTAACCTGACTGGGACTTCCTGGCCCCAGTGGAAGGGCAGGCCCTCCCATACAAGTGGGGCAGCCATTAATCCTTGGTCCTCCATCAGCCACCACAGAATAGAGGAGTGGCAGTACAGGTTTTCCAAGCTGAGCAGTGGACTTCCCCTTGAGCTGGCCTCCAATCCAGCTGAGCAGTGAAGAAGGCCTCTGAGATTTTGCAGTAGGTTTTGTATGGCCATTTGGCGAATGCTCCAGTATTACACAATATTTATATGTATGATGCCTGTCATTTATATGTACAGACTATAGATAATAAATAATTATCTTATGGCAGTATGTGTAGTAGTATAGTAGTATAGCCAGGAGATCCTAAGATTGTCTGGCAGCCAGAAGTTCTAGTTCTTTTTAGCCTTATTCACCACTAGGTGGCAAGCTAGACTTGTTTTAGACTACAGATAATGTATAATGATGTGCAAATATTGATATACAAATAGCATTGAAGTGTGCGGTCATTTTATGGGGGGAAATTCAGCACACAGAAGCAGAAAATGGTAAACAACTAAAGCACAGACTTGAATCATACAAGGGAGGAATGAAATTATAATAGTGTTTTGGGATCAAAACAAAAAGAGATGAGAAATTTGAAATTGTCCTTCGAAACTGTATCTCAAAAACCTTCTCACAGAACAGGACTGTGTGTTTGAGCCCAATAGTAGCCACCCTCACTGGAGCCTTTTTTAGAAAAGGGAGGTAGGTAGAAGTTCCCTCCCCTCAACATGAAACCGAGAAAAAAATAGATGCTGTTCCCTTTTTCAGTAGCTTCTGTAGAATTGCCACAAAACCTTTGGCTTCCTGGCAGCCATGTGCTTTTTCTTTTTACTGGGTCAGAAAGTCAGGAACGATAATAAGGGTGAGGAAATTATCAGCACATCCATTATCTATGAACTTTGAGGATTGTAAGATGGTTCTGGCATCTTCGTATTCCATAACAGGCTCCCCTGGATGCTGTTTGCTTTCTTTTGTGGGTTTGCCATGGCAGCCGAGGAAGGGCTTGTGTGTGCCCATTAACAGAGTCCTTCAAGCAGCTTTTACCACAGATTACCCATCAAAATAAATACAATTACTTCAGAGTATCACTGAGAAATTGACGGAGCTGGTGGATCCTAATGCCATTTCTCGGCATAAGTTTTAAAATGAAAACTGCCACATTTAAAAGACCAGAAACGAGCTTTATTAATTTGTCCTTCCTTTTGTTGTTGTTTTTAAGAGGAGAGAGCTTTTGAGTTCATCCCACCCCCCCTCCAACCATATTTACTCCAGGGATGCTGGTAAGATCAGATTTGTTCCAGTCTGTTTGAGAAACATTATAATTTGATGCTAATGCTGAATAATAAAGGCCAGCAATTTCAGACCTGCTGACAATAAGTCAGTACTGGCTTTTATAAATAATAGCAACCTACAGCTTGTGTGTTGTGTGTATTGTTGTTATCATTGTCCTCATTTTCCCCCTGTGAGGAAGCTTTATTATCGCAAGTGCTGATTGTGGAGATAACCATGCTTGGCAATGTCGTCCCTGCCAAGGAAGTTGATCTCTGGCTGTTCGTTTCCTTCCTGAAAGAATTATCCCCCTCCCCTTCACCATGAAATGTTGCAGCTTGATTACATTGGTATTCCAGCCAGCATCCTCTTGAGCAAAGATTTCTCAGCCAGCATCTTTATGAACTGGCTTTAGCCTGTGGTGTCAAGGCAAGGACAGAAGGGGGGGGGGAGCAGAGGAGATGGGAGGGGAAAACCCTGAGCGAAGATGAAAAGCCCACCGTTCTTGCTCCCTGCTCTCTCCAGGCAATTAGGAATCACGAATAAGGGTGGGGGCAGGAGGAGAGCTTGGCTTGCAAGGTTAAGCAACTATGGAAGGCCTGGGGGTCAGTTTGGGGGTAATTCTCCCACTTTTCTATCAATGAGACCTGTGGCAGAACATGCCTGCTCTGGCCTGCAAGCCCTGTTCTGTCCTGCCCTCCTAGGGGGTTCCCAACTCCCCGAAGGGGCTTTTCATTTACTCTCAAGTTGGTGCTACCACCACCTGATCAATTTAGGGATCTCCCACTGGGAGGATCAAGACCCTCTGCCCCCCTCTCTCAGTTCTGAGGCCTTGCCTCTATGTCTCCTGCTTGCCCAATGCCTGGCTACCACAGGGACAGTTTAGTGCTTTGGGTGCCCTTGGAGGCTTTCTGGACACGCTATCTTAAAATAGCGTGTCCAGAATGGTGGAGGTCAGTATGGTACAGAGAACCACTCCCAGCATCAATAGTCTAAAGTATTTATTAAAAAGAAAATGTCTACAAGCATACTTTTAGCACAACGCCAGATTTGAATAAGCAAGACAAAAGAAATTGGAGAAAATGCACATCCTCTCTCCCTTCTCTATACATCCCCCAGCTGATGGTAAAATCTAGGACGGGCTCTTTAGCTTAGCTAGTTACAGGTCTCTACAAAGTTTCCCATCACCTCACAGCATCCTTCAGCCCTTCAGGCCCGCCGGCCACATGGTCAGTGGCCACGTACTCAGAGGAGAGTCTCTGTGTGTCCTCTCAGGAAAGCAGCATCCCAAAGAAATAGTGCTATTTCCTGTTGCCCAAAGATTTTATCCCCTCTGTTTCCCCTCCCCCTTGACCCCGGTCAGCCCAGGTCAAGGCATCTTTTCCAGTTGCCTCCAGGAAGTCCCTTCCTATAACATGTCTAGCAATTAACATCTCCACCTCTGTTCCCTTCTTGGAGAAGCGGGGTGAACTGGCCCATCCCATTGTCTCTCCTGCTGCATCCATTAGCATATCTTCAGAGATGTGTCTGGAAGACCATGAGCAAATTTCCTTCCCCCTCCTCCTTGATTGTTCTTAGCTGGGGGGGGGGGGGAAATGGTTAAAATGCAATGAAGCCCTGCTCATTGCCAAACTCCCAGGAGACAAAGCATTTCTATATACAATCTTTTTGTGTTTGGAGCTCAGGTGGTCTTCATGTGACCCCCCCCCCCCAAAAAAAAACAAGCTTTCAGGTCTGCCAGTAAAGTCCTTCTTTGGGTCCCATTTTCTGATACTACAAGGTTGGTTTCCACTTGCAGTAGGTCCTGTGACTCTGTAGGCCAGAGTGAACCATCAGTGAAATCAGTGTTGTCATCTACTGGGAAAAGAGCCAATATGGTAACTGACCCAGTTCTGGGGACTCGGCCCCCCCCCTTCTTTTTAGGAAACTGGCAGAATCTTTGGTGTTCTGCTCCGCCTTTGAGTGGCCTTTGCTTTCTGCTTTTGGATCTGGGGCTGCAGGTTTACTGCTTTTTACTGTCTTGACATATCAGTTGATTGGAAAAGATCTTGTTTTAAGCTGTTTTTAACTCACTTTGAAAAGCAGCACGTGCATTGAGTATATGCAGATTAACAAGGGGGAGGTGCTTTGAGTCTCCCAATCAAACTATCTGAGCCAGCCACCGTTTTTGCAAGTACATGAACTCAAAGTAATTTAAAGAAGCCCACCAACAAATCAGACAATTTAATTTCAGTTTATTAAAATGTTTGCTCAGTTTAATTGGATGAATTGCTGCAGACCTAATATACATACAGAAATGTACAGATGGTGTAAGAAGCAGAGATGTGGATTCTCATCTGTCAGTGGTAAAAGGTGATCAGCATTATTCATCTAATCTTATAGAACAGTCAATCAGGTTTCCTTTAGGCAGACATCTGGCTAGGGGGTTATGGCTATTTTTGCAATACTGTGTCTTATATTATGGGTTTTTTAGATTATTTTGAGTTTTTTTGATTGTATTAAATTGATGTATTGATTATTTTTGTTTATGCAAACCACTTTGAGCTGCTTTGGAAGAACAGCATGTAAACATTTTAAAGGAACTGATGCCTTTAATGTTGGCCATATTGGGGTCATTTGACCAATGTGTTCTACTCCAGCAAGGCAGGCAGGGGATGGGAGAGATTCTAGCATTGCCGCATAGAGCTGGTGTGGTGTAGTGGTTTGCATTGGGCTAGGGCAGAGGTGGCCAAACTTGCTTAACGTAAGAGCCACATAGAAGTAACATCAAATGTCTGAGAGCCGCAAGACATGAACAAATATTACACACATTTTTATTGGAAAATATCCAAATTTGCTTTTTATTAACATTAACATTAAATAAGACTGCCAGAAATAAAAACAAAAGGGGTAAAAACAGATATTGATAATGATATTTAAAGAGACGAATGTTTTCTCCAGGCCAGTCAGGGGGGTGGGGGCTTTGAGAACGCATTTAAAGTTGCTTTCTTTCTCTGTTTCCCAATCCACCTCAAGCCTACCCAGGGAAGGAAACACTGGCTGCGGAAGACTGCCTCCCCTTCAACTCCCGAGCCACAGTTTGGCCACCCCTGGGCTAGGGCTTGAAAGGTGAAGGTTTCCCTTGCTCGAAAACCAGTCAAATCCGACTCTAGGGGGGCAGTGCTCATCTCTGTTTCCAAGCCAAAGAGCCAGCGCTGTCCAACTACATTTCCGTGGTCACGTGGCTGGCACTAGACGCAGAGTTGCACGGAACGCTGTTACCTTCCCCCCGAAGTGGTACCTATTTATCTACTTGCAATTTCTTGCTTTTGAATTGCTAGGTTGGCAGGAGCTGGGGCCAGAGACAGGAGCTCACTCTGTCACGCAGTATTCAGGTCTTGAACTGCTGAACTACCGATCTACTGGTTTGCAGCTCAGCGTCTTAACATCTGAACCACTGCGGCCCTAGGGCTTGAAGGACCTGGGTTGAAATCCTCAGCCATGAAGCTCATTAGATGACTTTGGGCCAGTGCTGTTTTGTTGGGAATTAGTAGCCCGCACACCTGAAGAGTTATTCTGCAAAGAACATTTATACTTCTCCATCCTCCTAAAATCAGGACAGAGAACTTTAAAAAATGCTAATAAGTAACATGGTTGGGTCAGGCTCCTTTGGTTTAATTGGAAGAACCTAAAACCCATGTGTCCATCTTGCTGACCTTTTGTTGAATAAATCTCTTAGTTGATGCCTAAAATCAGGGCGCCTGTTCAGCAGCAAATTTAGCTTTCACATTAAACTCTCCTTGAGGCCTGTCACCCGATTATTTTTAGCCCGGCTGATTCTAAAACCATAGCCAACTTACCGTGCTGTAGACAGGCCTTAATGAAAGGAGACATGAGGCAAAAAACCCCACAAAGAATTCAGCAATATAGATAGCGTTGGCAGTCCCAATTTGGGAAGAGCCCTCGGGCTGAGTTTAGATAAAGGGCAAATTACTGTCTGACAGCCCTGATTGGAAGAGAGGGCCAACGTAAAGTAATTGAATGAACAGGTGAGGAGTTAGAAATGTGTCTAGCAGCTGGGTAAAGTATTGGAAGTCATCTCATACACACACCTGTTCAGTTAATCACACCTGATTTAACAAAAAACCAAACCAGGGAAACTCTTAAATGATGCAAATGTACAATTAATATGCAATAACCAGGCATATCATATGCATTTTAAACTAGTTTTATCATGATGCTTTTCTGTTGCAAATTCTTTTCCGTGGCTTTGGCTCCAGAAATGTGAAAATGGAGCAGCATTTCAAGCAGGAATCTTTACCAGTTCCCCTTCCTGCTGGGATCTCTAGTGCTCCCTCCCCAGTGGCTCTTGGGGGCGGGGAGGATGCTTGGGGCCAGAGTGGGATGAGGTGAGGAGGGCTGTGGTGAGAAGGGAAGGGGGGATTTATAGAAATCACATTTCAAATGTGTGCAGGAAATCACACAACCATGGCTTCCACATGGGAATGGGGTTTGGTGGTCTCTCCATTGTAGATGTCGCTGCAGATAAAGAACAGCAGCAGCAGGGTTTCCACATAGCAGGTTTCATCCCCCAGCAGTGGCCACCCCCTCCCCTAGGCCACTAGGCCTTCTGCATTTTTTGGGGAAAAAACCAGCACTAGGATATCATTATATTGATACTAGGAATAAGGCCCGTTGTAACAGCAATACAATGGGCTCTAGAAAGACGCATCCTGGGCCCGGCACCACACAAAGACACGGACTGGCCTTTAAGCTGCAAAGAGCAGCCGGCTTCTTTCTGTCGAACCTCCCCGCGCCAGGGCCCTACCATTGGCCTGGGGAGGGGAGGGAGGTCCTTCCTTTCCCGCAGCTCACCAAGCCCACCTGCCCCAGTGCCCGACCACCTCTCCCTCCTCGCCTGGCCCCACAAATGGTGGGCTGCGATGACTCAGGCCCTCCATCCTCTGTCCGCACCTGCCGTAGCTTAAGAAGGTGGCTGGGGGTGAACGGAGCAGCCACGGTGGCCCAGAGTGAGCCGGGCCCACCTGCTGGCCGACGGCACGTGAAGACATGGGCCGGTTGTCACTGGACGTGGCACCGCAGCGCACCCCGCATCAGGCCCTTCATTCTCCAGCTGCCGCTGCCATAGCTAAAGGAGGCGGCTGGAGGTGAACGGAGCAGCTGCAGTGGCCCAGAATGAGCTGGGCCCACCCCCGGGCCAACGCCGTGGGTAAGTGTCCTCTTTGCCCACAGCCTTCCCCAGCCCCAGGTAAGGGAGGCGTCCGGGAGTAGACGGAGCAGGTGCGCCAGAACCCTTTTGTTCCCCCCCCCCTCTTTCTCCCAGTCAGCCTCCTTAGCCTTCAGCCGCTGGAATGTCCGTCTCGTCCACTGGCTGCCAGCACACTGAGCCCGAGACGCTGGCTGTCAGGCAACACAGCCAGCCAATGCAGCCAGGGGATTGGCCAGCCAACACTGCCACCAGGAGATTGGCACAGCTTCTGAGTGGCAGTTCAGGGAGCCAACTGATTTTGGCACGCATAGAATGTTGCCACCTGAAAATACAATTATATATAAGGACAGGATACTATTGTAACAATGTAGCAGCTTCTCTGCATTCCCAGTTTTCCTTTTTTTTAAAGTAAGTGTCTAGTTGCTTCGCTTATGAAGAGATGCTTCCCCCTTCTTACATCTCTGCAAAGGGAGGGGCTAGAGACTTGCTTTAAAAAAATGAAAGCTGGGCATTTATAGAACATGCTTCACCTATTGTTACAATGATATATTGATATTATGTATTCTACTGCCTATTGTTTTTTTAAAAAACAAGCTCCCTGGTGGTGGGTGTGGGAAGGAAATGGCTGCCACAGGGGCAGGATTATGAAAAATGGCTTGCCATGTGGTCTGGCAAATCCAAATTTTCCCACCTACACTGTAGCCATCCAAGCTTTACTGTGGTCTTTCCCAAAACTTTAGAGCAAAGCAGGTTTGAGAATGATCAGAGAAGAGCTGGGGAAACACCTGGAGTTGCACACATGCATCACAATGCAGTGGGGAAACGGGGGAAAACACTTCCCAAAAGCATTGAACTTGGAGCCGATAACCCACGTAGAAAAGTTTCCAGTGATTCCAGTTTCCCACTGCACTGCTTTTTGTTGCATCTAGTTCCTCTGCAGCTCTTTAGGGGCTGAAGGTCAGTTGGCAAAGATCCCTTTCACAGCCTTGCACTTGTTTCGACCCAAGACAATTGAAAAGTGCAAACAAGCAAAAGGCTCTTGCGGTTTGCCCTCTTCCCTCTTTCTCATTCAGTTTTCCTCTTTAATGCAAATCATAGTCACTATAAGTTCAAAACACCCCTCTGTAGTAAGTGTTTTCTGTTCAACAAAGCAGAATCAGGCCCTGACCTGGATAGCCCAGGCAAGCCCCATCTCAGCAGATCTCGACAGATAAGCAGGCCAGCTCTGGAAAGTATATTTGGGTGGGAGACCTCCAGAGAATACCAGTGCTTGGGAGGCCAGAGGCAGGCTATCAAGTCACTTCTCTAAATGTCCTCTGTGCCCCAGTAGGAGTCCCTAGAGCAGAGGTGTCGAACTCATTTGTTATGAGGGCTGGATCTGACATAAATGAGACCTTGTCGGGCTGGACCATGTGTGTCATAAAATGTAATGCCAAGTAGCAGAGATATAAACTTTATAAAGGACACAAACACAGATATTTTTTAACTTAAAATAAAACATACTGAAAACATTAGCATTCTTGCATTTTGTTTATTTAACAGTATCTGATAACTGACACCTCTCCCTCTGAATTATTGCATCAAAAAGTTCGTGCTTTTGCAATCCTGAGTATGCTGTTCAGATGTATATCTGTAAGCTGCAAACCTACTTTTGATTTATTGACATTCACCACAGAAATCTCATGCTCAGAGTTCTGAGTCTAGGACCCAGGGAAAAACATGAAATGGCTGAGCAAATGAGAGAGTCTGGCGAAGCAAGCTATTGCAGCAGCAACTGAACTGGAAGCAGGAGATGGCCAGTTCCAGTGCGGGCCTGATAGAAGCCCTCTGGGGGCTTGATCTGGCCCCCAGGCCGCATGTTTGACTCCCCTGCCCTAGAGGTTCCCATGATTTCCAGGCATGGGCACACACACACACACACACACACACACACACACACACACACACACAAATGTAGAAATACCAACACCCCCGTCTCCCCCCCAAAACCACCCAAACCAGAATCAGGAACTTCTTTCAAGTGCTGGACTTCTGTTTGGAGATAGCCTTAGTTTTGGAAACTGAGCAGGGTGGCATTCCTGTGATCTGGCTCTTTGGGTGCAGCAGAGATGAGAGAAACCCCCTGCCACTCTCTCTCCCGTCTCTCCAGCCTGACTGGATCAGTTTGGCCAGTCAAGAATGAGGTAAAAGTGGAGAGGGCAAGCTGCGTTAAGAGGTGGAAAAGATGGTGAAAAAAGACTTAACAGATGCCCCTACCACACAGTTGTGATCTTACAGTTAACTGAAAGGAATTATATTGATCTGTGTTGAATTAGCCTTAGTGAACTGACTGAACTTAATTAACTGAGTTTACTAAATGTGTTGTAACTATCCCTGGTTGTATACCAGGACTTAAAAGAATTTGGGGGAGTCTAATTCACTTCGAACTCAGAGTCTGAAGAATTAAAAGGAATGTTGTTAATTTTATATTGAATCAGATGTAATGAGCAGGTTAGGCTTAATAAATCAGACAGGGAATTTATTGGAACTAAATTATTGAATGAATTGGCTTTAATTAATTAGAATTAATATATTTATTGGAATGGAGAGAATGAACTAATTAGATAGGGGCTTAATTAATTATATATCTTGTTTGAGTTGGAGTTGGATATCTAACTAATGAACTGGTAATACATATACTGGCTAATTAGTTTTTTTGCTTATTTATAATATTGAGGTGCAGGGGAGACAGCATGGTATAGCCCGATTTTGGAAACTGAGCAAGGTCAGAACTTGGATGGAAGACCACCAAGGAAAGTTCAGCCGAGGAAGGCAATCGGAAACCACCTCTGCCTCTCACTTGCACTGAAAGACCTTTCTGAGGTCATCGTAAGTGGGCTGTGATTTGATGGCACTTGCATATGTATAACGTTGAGAAGAAACAGTATTGTAATATTTGGTAGTTGAGGGATAAATAGAAATCACAAGGGGAAAAGTGGGCCTACGAGAGGGAGGGAAAACATAAAAGCAGTCTTGCTGAATCAAACCAGTAGTCTATCCAGTCAAGCTTCCTGTTTTACACAAAGGCCACCCAGTTGCCCAGAAGGGCCAACATATAGGTCACTGAGGCTCTGAGATCTAGCCCTGGGATTCAAAGGGTCCTGCCTCTGGATGTGGAGGTTCCCTTTCATCATCATGGCTAGAAGCCTACAGGAATCTGTCTAATTTCCTTTTAAAGCCATTTATGCTGGAGGCCATCAGTGAGTTCTACCAGTTCAGACCCCATCAGCGTACATTGAACATTAAGATTTTATTTTTGCTCTGTTGTGCATCACCTTTAACTTGCCTACACGGAAATTCATTTACCATGCTGTTGCCCACTCACCCAATTTGGATCACAATCTGCCTTGGTTTTCACCATCCTGAATAATTTGCTATTATCTGCACACTTGACCACTATACTGCTCATTCCCAGTTCCAGACCATTTATGAACTAGTCCCAGTACTGAGTCTTTTTTTTCAGTTGAGGCCAATTTTAGCAACAAGTTCAAGATACTGGTTAAAAGATCAACAGGTTACCGTTTGAGTTTCTTAAGAATTCTCAGGTATATGTCTTCTGGACCCAGATGCTCATTAGTTTTCAATCTGCCCAGGAGTCCTAGAACTTTCTTCTTTTGTCACCTCAATTTGGCTTAGTTCTTCAGGCAACCTTCCTTTCACAGTAGTGTTCGTTGTGGATACATGGATATGTCATGGATACATACAAATGGGCAAAATGATCAACTTGCCTGTACACACGCCTTCTCTGTTGTGGCCCTCACCTTGTGGAATGGCCTGCCTGAGGAGGTCAGGAAGGCTCCTGGCTTTCCGCAGACTATGGAAAACTGAATGATTCAAGAGGGCTTTTCTCCTCAGGCAATAGGGTTGGATTAAATAAATTATTGGGGATTGTGGTCTGTACCACTGTGTATAGTTTGCTGTGAGTTAGATCCTGTTTTACATCATTTAACAATTAAGCCTTGCTTCAATTCTGTTTTTAGACTTCTGGTTGGTTCAGTAACCCAAATCCTATCTCATATTTACTGAATGTCTCATCTTGATTGTATCAACTCTAAGATTACCAGGTCTTACCTTTCCTGTGGTGGGGGCTTCTGGTGCAGCACGATGATGTCACCACAAGTGACGGCATCATGCTGGGGCTGTCTCAAGGTAACACTGTAGCATTCAAGGGGAAAACTCTATGGTAACCATGGAGTCCTCCCCAAATACTAGAGTGTCACCGTACAAGACCCACAGAATGATGATGTCATTACTGGTGACATCATCATGTCAGCGGCATCCCCATGGGACACTGCTGTTCGGGGGTGAGGCTTCCCCTGCTGGCCAGCTGGCCAGTGGTGGGTTGGGGCCCCCATAATGGATACTGGGGAGCTGCGGCAGATGAAAAGAGGCCTCAGACGACTAGAGAGACGGTGGCGGCGAGCCAGTGATGAAGCATCAAGAACATCTTATAGGACGTTTATGAGATCCTATGAGGTGGCAGTCAAAGCCGTGAAGAGGCAGTTCTACACGGCCACGATTGCATCTGCTAGCTCACGCCCAGCACAATTGTTTAGAACTATTCGGACTTTAACGGAGCTGCCACAGGGCAGATTAAATGATAGGGAATTGGATATAGGCTGTGAGGCTTTTGCGAGCTATTTTGCAGATAAAATCTTGCGGCTCCACCATGATCTCCCAGCCGCAGTTGGGACAGTGAGTGAACTCGAGGCTCCATGTGCGTCTTCTAGTTCTATTCTGGATTGTTTCAGTCCACTCGGCTTGGAAGAAGTTGACAGTTTGCTCTCAACTGTACGCCCAACCACATGCAGCCTTGATCCGTGCCCCTCATGGCTTATAAAAGCTGGCCGTGAGGAGTTACGAGGTGTCCTCAGGGAGATTGTGAACAAGTCCTTCGCGGAGGGACTGTTCCCTGGGGCACTCAAGGAAGCGATGGTCCGCCCTCTCCTGAAAAAACCATCATTGGACCCGGCTGAATTGGCCAACTATCGGCCGGTGTCCAACTTGCCCTTTTTGGGCAAGATCTTGGAGAGGGCGGCGGCGATTCAGTTGCAGGGCTTTCTGGATGACACTTCTGCACTAGACCCGTTTCAGTCTGGCTTCCGACCGGGCTATGGGACGGAGACAGTGCTGGTCGCCCTCATGGATGACCTCCGGCGGCATCTGGATCGAGGCGGCACGGCGGTGCTGGTGTTGTTGGACCTGTCGGCGGCATTCGACATGGTCGACCACCAGTTACTGACCCACCGCCTCGCCGATATGGCGGTTCAAGGGCTTGCCTTACAGTGGCTTGTCTCTTTCCTCCAAGATCGGGGACAGAGAGTGAAGCTAGGGGAGCAGACGTCCCAAAGGCACCCACTGGTATGTGGTGTGCCCCAAGGGGCGGTGCTATCCCCGATGCTATTTAACATCTACATGCGTCCTCTCGCCCAGATTGCCCGGAGGAACAGGCTGGGTTGTCACCAGTACGCGGATGACACCCAGCTGTATCTGTTGCTGGGCGGCCAGTCTGGAGCCACCCCAGATGACCTGGATCGGGCGCTTCAGGATGTGGCGGGCTGGCTTAGGCTGAGTTGACTGAAATTAAATCCAACGAAGACGGAGGTCCTGTGCCTGAGTCGGAGTGGACCAGGGTTAGGGATCCCATTACCGGCCTTCGGGGGGGCGCCACTGGTGCCAGCGCCGAAGGTCCGGAGTCTGGGAGTGCTCCTGGATCCCTCCTTAACTATGGAGGCCCAGGTAGCCGCCACTGCCAAGGCAGCCTTTTACCATCTACGGTTGATTAGGCAGTTGGTTCCCTTCCTTGAACGCAATGACCTGGCTACAGTGATCCATGCTATGGTCACCTCGAGACTGGACTACTGCAACGCTCTCTACATGGGGCTGCCCTTGTCCCAGCTCCGGAGGCTGCAGCTGGTGCAGAATGCCGCAGCCAGGCTACTGATGGGTCTCTCTGCGAGGGACCACATCCAGCCTGTGCTGAGGACACTGCACTGGTTGCCGATAGCATACCGGATCTGGTTCAAGGTGCTGTTTTTGACCTTTAAAGCCCTATATGGTCAGGGGCCTGCCTACCCCATATATACCCCAGAGAGCACTGCGATCAGGCACACAACATTGCCTGACCTTGCCTGGCCTGAGAGAGGCCAGATTGATGACCACCAGAAATAGAGCCTTCTCAGTGGCGGCCCCCTACTGGTGGAATGAGCTCCCGGAAGATATCAGGGCCCTGCGGGACCTTTTGCAGTTCCGCAGGGCCTGCAAGACGGAGCTCTTCCGCCAGGCTTTTGGGGCCGCCACTGGGGAAAATGGCCACGGGTAAGTGGCCAGTGATATGTAGGCCCGTTACATCTCCTGGTGGTTGACCCTGGCCAAGGGGATGAAGTAGTGGTAGATGCAGTTCTCTGGTGCGGGATTTGTAAATTGCCGCCATCTTTTTAGTGGGTTTATTGCTTTTTAGTGGGTTTATTGGTTTTATTGTTAACTTATAACTGATTTTGTATATTGATTTTAATGGTTGTGAGCCGCCTAGAGCCGCCTTGTGCAGGCTAGGCGGGATATAAATCCAAACAAATAAATAAATAAATAAATAAAATAATTGGGGGATCCCCTGCCCTGACCGGGGGGATGGCAGCCCTAATCAACTCACTCTCTGTAATCTGCCTTGAGTCCAAGTGAGAAAGGTGGACTACAAATAAAGTAAATAACATAAATTAATTTTCAAAGTGAAGACTAGGGTTGCCAGGTCTGGGTTGGAAAATACCTGGAGACTTTGGGGGTGGATCCAGGAGAGGGCAGCACTTGGGGAGGCGAGGGGCCTCAGAAGGGTACAATGCCATAGAGTCCACCCTTCAAAGCAGCCATTTTCTCCAGGGGAGCTGAACTCTGTCAGCTGGAGATCAGTTGTAAAAGCGAGAGATCCCCAGGCCCCACGTGGAGGCTGGCAACCCTAGTGAAGACAAATGCAAAGAGTTATTTCAATTTCACTGCTGTCTCCCCATCCATGAACCCAAATGCCTCCCTGGCCAGTTTCTTGATACTGAAGAAATGCTTATTGTTTGTTTGATGTTTTTAGTAATCTGCTTCTCAGATTCTCATTTTGCTTGCTTTATCGTCAAGTTTTGCTTTGCCAAAATCTGTGCAAAACTGAAACAACTCAGATGATTTTTACCATTTCAGAGGGACTTTCCCACACCCAGATATCCTTATTTGAGAATCCATTTAATCAAAAATTGAAAGATGAAGAGAAAAAATTAAAAGGGCATGTTCTGAAAAAAGGGATGAAAAGGTTAGAAATTGAGAATGGGGCCTGACCAGTTTACAGCGTATTAACCAGATTAGCAGGTATCAAGAGAAGATTAGTAAACAAGATTTGAAGTTTACAGAACTGAGACTTAAACTTTGTATAATTTAACTAGCTGTGAGGAAAGAATGAGGAATACAGGAGGTCTGAGCAACTGATGAAATGCTAAAGATAATGATTAAAAAAAACAAAATTATAGAAGGCTTAAAAATGATTTTTTTTTTAAATTAGAACTCTGTTTAAAGCCAGTACTGAACCTTGAAAAACACTTTGGTTGCAAACAACAAATAAAATCTAGTGTGATGCAAAGGGTCCAATAAAATTGGAGATGTTTAATTTTTGTTTAGTAAGTCACTAAGGAAGTTACTGGAGAAGGAATCAAATAGAATGCAACCAAACTGATGTGTCATGAGATTTATACCCTCAGGTTTTGCAGGAACACAGACACTGTTTTTAGTGAAAAGACTAAGGCACAGTACAAATAGATAACTTCTCCTTCTTAAAGTGTTGTTCTAGGATCTAGGAGACCCAGGTTCGAATCCCTACTCTGGCATGGAAGCTTACTTGGGCAGCCTTGGGCCAGTTATACACACTCAGCCTAACTTACCTCATAGGGCTGTTGTGAGGAGAAAATGGAGGAGAAGAAAGCAATGTAAGATGCTTTGGGTCTCCTTTGGAGAGGAAGTTGGAGCATAGATGACAACAAGTAAATAAAACTAATGTGGCCATCAAAGGAAGTCCAGGAGCTAGCCAGGAGTCTCTCCCTCCTAGCCAGATCCTGCTGATCTGAGAAGCGTCTTCTGACAGAATATTTTGTCCTGAGTTTTAACGGCCAATTTTGTATGAGTGTTTTTTTTTTCTAGCAGGAGCCAACTTTGGTTGAAAACCGGGGTAAAAATGTAATTTATATTTCTTTAAAAGGTGAAGATGGTGCCAGAGACTGAACACTTGCTAGATATTAATCCTGTGCCTCAAAAACATAATCAGCTAAAGAAAAACAGCCTAAAAGGGAATTCAAAAGAAATTTGGGGATGATAATTAAAAGGCAATTAAAGTCAATATCGGGTTTTCTTTCTTGAAAGCTATAATTAAGATTTTGACAGTAAATATTAAAGGATTAAATAATCCTCGCCAAAAAAAAGCCGACCCTGGCCAGTTGTTTGAAGAAGGATTTTAAAAAGGATGTCTGAACAAAGCAAGGGACCCATATCAGAGGGGGGAAAGATGAGAGATTCTTAGACTAAAGATATTAAGAGATCCACATATCAAGCCTCAGCAAATATTAAAGCTTTCAGAGCTTTAATTGGAGCTGAGGAAAAGATTAAAAGTTTTTCCCTAGTGAAAGATCCAGAAAAGAGATATCTTTATTAAAAGTGGCAATAGAATCAGAAAAACTGTGTTTATGTCCCTAAATAATTTAATTAAAAATGTATCAAATTCATTACATTTTATTGATGACATTTTGACAGTGATCTTAACTTCTAGAATAGGTAGGTTCACAGACATACAGGGTTTTTTAAAAACATATTCCTTATATATATTTTCCCATATATGGTAGCTATATAAACATTCCTAGTTATCTAAAAGCTGTAGAAAATTGCAATTATCTGAAAAAGGATTGCTTCCTAAAGATGGAGAGAATGTTAAACTATATTAAGCTGGTTGACTTTGAGTTTGGAAGCCCAACTGGAGCAGGTTAGCAAATGAAATAACAAAGTTCTACGCTGATTAGCTGAGATTATGCAAACAGCACAGAGTGAATGTAGGATAGGCACTTTGCAGTGAGTCAGACCAGTGGCTCAGTATTTCCCAACAACTGGCATGAGTTCTTAAGGGTCTTGTTGTCATGACCTTCTCTGCCCAGCCCAGTGACCCTAGGTCCTCAGGAGAAGAATCCAAGGAGGACCAGGGAGGGACGGGCCCTGCAGAGGTGCCTGCTACCAATGTTCCAGCAAAGCCAGAGGCCTTCCTGCTGGAGCTTGCAAGGGTGACCTAGTCACTGGCCCCTGAAATAACCACCAGGCCTCTGCCAGGCATACTGCAAACCCAGCCTCACAGCTCCCCAGGGGGTGCTCTCACTCTGCGGGAAGCCACAAGCCTCTGTGTCATCTCTTGCTTCATGCCTCCAGTTCCAGCTCCAGCTGCCAGCACCTGTTGACACTCCCAAGACTCACTATCTAGACTGGAGGGCCCTGTCCCAGAGGAGACATGACTGGGCCATCCTGCAGAGCGGAGGACAGGTCCCATGGAGAGAGAGGGCAGAAATATTTGAACAGGAAATGAACCCAATTGAACCTGAAACCCTTTGCATGTCACACTTTTGCTAGCTCCTGTGTATCACCAGGAATCTGAAGGTTACTATTTAACACCCAGCTTTTAATCTTTTCACAGTTCTTAATTTATGTGGCTAAAATGCTCTGTTGAAATTAAACTACTTGGTCCACCTAGGTCTGTATTTACAGCTTGCTAGCAATCTCAGTGCAGGGCTAATTCACATATTACAAAGTTCATGTTGCCATCATGAGAACTTTGGAACAGACATGAGCCTGGAGTTCCATGCTGAGAATGTAGTTCTCAGGTGGGCAGGGACCCAATTTGTATTGGGACTGTGACAGAAGGGGAAGAAGGGACTTCCGCTTCCCTGCTGGGAACCCTGTTCATATCCTAGCCATCAGTACATATAAATTTCCCAGTGGGCAAAGAGCAACTTCCTGGTCCATTCCAGTTAGGGAAAACACACACCACAGTCCTGATTCAAATTGGGCCTGTTTGCACCTGGGAATTAAGTTCCCAGCAAGGAACTCCCAGAGCACAACTATCAAAGGTCCATATGTGGGATAGGTGGATTTCATAATGTGTGAATTGGCCCTCCAGTAGAGGAAGGTCTGCCCCAATAACTGGGATTTTTTTGTGGTGGCCCTCACCAGGCTTGCTGCCTGAGGTCCTTTCATGATGTAGCTGAGCCAAAGGCTCTCATTCTGTGGCCCAGGTTTTATCATCTTTTAGAGGTTCAGCTATTGTAAGTATTGTTTTTGCCATTCATATTGTTTCCCTTTCTAAATAGACCTGACAGCCTGATCCCTTTTGAATTCTTCAGTGACTGTCCCCACCTCTCAGTTTTCAGCAACTAACAGTTATTAAACTGCAATTTAATTTTTTTTAAATGACTAAAAGAGAAAAGCATATGGAAACAGCAAAACTGAATTAACATCTGTTCTTTTTCCTCCCATCTGCGCCTTTTGGCTTTGCTCTTGTCTAGATCTGCCAAAACTGCTAGTTTTCCAAGGAGTGTAATGGCATATAAACTGTTTCTTCCAATGAAGCTCATAATTTTATTTTATTTTTTAGTGACTGTACTGCAGAAAGCCACTCTCAAATGCAAAACAGCTTTTTGTGAGAGGATTTGAAAAAGCTGAAAGAGTTTGACATGAAAGAAGAGGTGAAATATATACTGATATTGATTTCCCCCCCAAAGCTAGCAGCCCGAAATCCTAAACTTTGAAATTACTTGGATGTCTTACATTTTTGCTTCTAAGCGTGTTCTAAATCAGCATTTCAAAAAACCTGGTCCCCACCTTCCTGTCCCTTTAGGGCTGTGGACGTAAAATCAGCAGAGAGAGAAGTGCAAAACCAAAAAGAAATCAGTTATTACCAAAAGACAATAAAATTTTCATTACAAACAGAAGTAATTAGCATGCCAGCAAAAGACTTCTGTTTAAAAGTGGAAAGTATTGGAGTCGGGAGGCGAGTGGTAGTGATTTCATAGTGAAGCTCTTTATTGAGGGTCAGATGGAACATGGGGAACCCCGGGCTCAGAGCCCTCTTTTATGCCGGCCGGAGACAATGCCCCGACCTTGCCCCCAGGTCCTGATAGGACCTTAAGTCCGTGGTTGTAGTTCATAGGTCCCCCAGCGGAAGAACTAGGCTCATAATTGGTGGTCACTCAGGATCCAACTGGCTATTGTTCTACCTGGCTGAAGCTCAGGTAGATTCTGACCATGTGCGCTGACCATGTGGCGGTTGCCGTTACGGGAGACCATGCGATCGTGGTCTTAGTACACAACACCCCTCCCCCCATAGTCCAGTTCCCCCTTGCAAACATAGTCTTTCAAGTACCCCGGCTGGCGGCGTTCACGTCTCGAACGCCGGGGGGTTGCTGGCCGTGGCGTGTCCGTAGTCTTGGGGAGCGGGGGTGCTAGTGGCTCGCCAGGGTCGCTTGCGGGAATGATCGGAGGTGGCCCGGGCAGTGTTTCTTCATCGGGCTGGTCCGCCGGAAGGGGTTCCGCAGCCTCCCCTTCGGGGTCAGGGTCCTGTAGTAGGGCCGGTACCGGTTCTGCGGGAGCAGGCAACTCGTGGATGTCACGTGCATTGCCCGGGAGACCCACCGGAGCTGGTCAATGTGGTGCCACCATACCGGCCGACCTCGTAGGAGAGTGGTCCAGTTGCGCGGATTACCCTTGCGGGGACCCATGCCAGACCTCAGGCATAGTTCCGAGCATAGACAGGGTCCTTGGGGAAGAACCCTCTGGCCGCCGGCCGGAATTCGTGCTTTGCGTCGCTGCTGATGGCCCAGTCCGGGTGGAGTCGATCTAACAGGGAGCCGAGGCGCCGACCCATCAGTAGCTCCACTGGTCGGCGGCCCGTCCCGGTCTGTGGTGTGTTCCGTTGGCCAAATAGGAACTTCATCAGCTGTAGCTCCCAGTCCCCTGGGTCCATCCTCTTGAGGGCGTCCTTGGTTGTCCTTACCATCCGTTCAGCCTGGCCGTTGGTTGCTGGGTGAAAGGGTGCCGAGCGGATGTGCCGGATACAAAATGAGTCCACAAAGTGCTGGAATTCCCCGGACGTGAAGGCTGTCCCGTTGTCTGTCACGAGCGTGTTGGGCAACCCGTGTCGTGCAACCCCACAGAGCTCTGACAGCCGCTTCCGTCGAGGTCGACCGTACCGGGACTACCTCCAGCCATTTGCTGTAGCTGTCTACTACAATGAAAAACAACTGGCCCTGGACCGGCCCTGCGAAGTCCAGGTGGAGCCTTGACCATGGCTTGTCAGTTGACTCCCAGGGCCGGATGGGTGCATGAGGAGGATCGGGGTGTGACTCTTGGCATTTGCTGCACCTGTGCACCCGCTCCATTTCCTTGTCCATGCCGGGCCACCACACGTAGCTGTGGGCCAGGGCTTTCATCCGGACGATTCCGGGATGGGACTCGTGGAGGGCTGCCAGGACCCTAGGGTGGAGCGGCCCTGGGATCACCACCCTCGTGCCCCATAGCAGGCATCCCTTATGGGTGGACAGTTCGTGATGCCTTGCAGTGTAAGCGTCAAAATCAGGGCCCGGATGGTTGGGCCACCCCCTCCCCACCCAGTCCGAAACGCGGGAGAGGACCCGGTCCCTGGCCATGCAGCGGGCGACGTCAGATACCTGGACAGGCCGATCTGGGAGATCCTTGAGGAGAGCCACGTGGAACGCAGGAGCCGGGTCCGGATCGCAGGACGGCAGCGGGAGGCGGCTGAGGGCATCCGCGTGACCCATGGCCTTTCCAGGGCGGTGCACGAGGTCGTACTGGTAGCCTGCAAGGAAAATAGACCACCGCAGGACCCGGGGGGACAACATGTGTGGGGTCTGGCGGTGGGGAGCGAGGAGGCCCAGGAGAGGTTTGTGGTCCGTGGCCTCTGTAAATGCCCTACCGTAAAGGTAGTTGTGGAATTTTTTCACCCCAGCGACAATGGCCAGGCTTCCTTGTCGATCTGGGCATAGTTGCGTTCCGCCGACGATAGAGTTCTGGAGTAGTAAGCCACAGGCACCTCTTGGCCGTCGGGAAGCCGATGGCCCAGGACTGCCCCCACCCCGTACGGAGACGCATCGCACTCAAGAATTACCGGCAAGGACTCATCGAAGTGTGCCAGAACAGCGTTTGAAACCAGTAAGTCCTTCACCACTTGGAATGCCGCCTCACGCCGTGGCCCCCATTTTGCCCCCTTGTCCAGCAACCTATGTAGGGGCTCAGCGACCGCTGCCTTGTGGGGGAGGAAGGCGTGGTAGAAGTTCTGGAGGCCCAAGAACGCTTGTAGCTCCGCCTTCATTGTGGGTTGGGGCGCCTTTGTGATGGCCGCTACCTTCTCCGGGGTGGGGTGGGGTGGATGCCCTGGGTGTCGACCGTGAAGCCCAGGAAGGTCACAGATGCACCCAAGGTGCATTTGTCCTTGCGTACCTTGAGCCCGGCATCTTGGAACCGCTGGAGGACGGCCCGCAGCCTCGTCTTGAAGGTGGCGACGTCTGGGGCCTCTATCAGGACGTCATCAAAGAATGGCTTCACCCCTGGAATACCTTTCAACACAGAGTCCATTAGTTGCTGGAAAAGACCAGGGGCAACGCTGACGCCGAACTGGAGCCATTTTACCCTGAAAACTCCCTTGTGCGTGACGATCGTCTGCGCTTCTGCCGTGGCATCATCCACGGGAAGCTGCTGGTAGACCTGTGCCAGGTCCAGCTTTCCGAAGACCTTGGCCCCCACAAGAGAGGCTAACACATGGCTGACCACTGGTACTGGGTATGCGTGGTCTTGCAAAGCCAGATTCAGCGTGCATTTGTAGTCCACGCAGATGCAGACTTCCCCGTTCGATTTCAATGGGGTGACAATCGGAGTCTCCCACCTAGCATGGGAGACTGGTTCAAGCACGCCTTGAGCTACCAGCTTGTCCAATTTGGCCTCTACTTTTGGCCGTATGGCCAGGGGAGGCCACCGGGCCACCATGCAGATAGGGCGAATGGCAGGATCTAAGTCCAGAGAGACTGGGGGCCCACGGTAGGAGCCTAGGGTGCCATCAAAAATGGCTGAAAATTCTGCGCGGATGGCTGTGTAATCTTTGGACCCCAAACGGTAGACCCCGGCAACTTCCATCCCCAGGGGTTTGAACCATGCGCACCCCAAGAGGCTGTTGAGGTTCCGCTCGACCACTAGGAAGTCAAGGGAGTGGCCGATATCATGGTACTGAACCTTAACCTTGGCCAGGCCCTTGATCGCGACCAGGGTCTTTTGAAAGTCCTGGAGGACTAGTGCTGCCGGGCGGCGTAGCCGGGGGGGCCCCCGCGGGAACAGTTTTTTAAAGGTGGCCGCTGAAGCTATGGAGAAAGCAGATCCGGAGTCCACCTCCATGGAGCATGGGGTACCCCCAATCCGCAGTTCGACCGTAATGGCTTCGGGAAGGGGCTCGGGAAGGTTCACTACCTGTGCTGCAGAGGTGATGCTCTCCACCATCTCGTAGTTCGCGGTGGGCACTCTGCGGCTCGTCCAGGAGCAGCAGGCCTTGGCGATGTGGCCCGTCTTTCCGCATGATCGGCAGACAGCATCCCGGAAGCGGCAGGAGCGTCGCTCGTGGGGGTCCCCGCAGCTTGTGCACGTTGGGGCCGGCCTGTTTTTGAGAGACGAGGGAGAAGCGGCGGTGGATGCAGGCTGCTGGGAGTGGCCCCGGGGGTAGCTGGACTCACCCTTCTGTGTCCACTATCGGAGTTGGTGTACGTCCTCGTCCTTGGAAGACTCTGACCCGGAGGTGGCAGTGCGGTGGACCTTGGTCGCCGGCTTGTCCCTGTATGTCGTCTCAAACGCGACAGCAGTTTGCAGCACCTTCTCAAGGGTAGGCTCTGTGAGCATGATCAGCTGCCGCCGGAGCTTGGCTTCTCGCACTCCCGCCACAAAACTGCTCAGAAGGTGGTCTTCTACATGCCAATACTCACACCCGACTGCCATGCGGCGGAGGTTGGCGAGGAACGCGGCTGCACTCTCTCCCGGTTGCTGTTTCCGCTCGAGGAACTGGACTCAGAGCGCCAGCATGGATGGCTTCGGCGCGAAGTAGCCCCCGAGCTGCTTTATCAGGTCATCGTAGGCGACGTCCAGCAAGTCTTGGGGCAAGATGAGATCTTGTGCGAGGCGGATTGTTTTGACGCCGCAGTGGCCCAGAAGCCAGGCCCGCTTCATGTCAGCCTCGGTGACTCCGTGCACCTTCAGGAGAAACCCGAGTTGCCTGGCCCAGGCATCCCAGGTTTCGGGTTTGGATGGGTCGAATGGAGGGATGTTTCCCGTGGCGGCAGCCATAACTTCCGGAGTAGGAGCAGCGCTGCGAGCGATGTCCTCTTCAGCGCGCTGGGTCTTGATGGAGCCTGTTACTGGTGGATCAGTGCTCGGTGTCCTCCTGCTCGGGTCGGCTGATGCGTCGCTCATCGGGATCCCACCTTCGTCGCCAGTGGAAAGTATTGTAGTTGGGAGGCGAGTGGTAGTGATTTCATAGTGAAGCTCTTTATTGAGGGTCAGATGGAACATGGGGAACCCCGGGCTCAGAGCCCTTTTTTATGCCGGCCGGAGACAATGCCCCGACCTCGCCCCCAGGTCCTGATAGGTTGTAGTTCATAGGTCCCCCAGCGGGAGACCTAGGCTCGTAATTGGTGGTCACTCAGGATCCAACTGGCTATTGTTCTACCTGGCTGAAGCTCAGGTAGATTCTGACCATGTGTGCTGACCACGTGGCAGTCGCCATTACGGGAGACCATGCGATCGTGGTCTTAGTACACAACAAAAAGCCTTCTGTTTAAATACAAAAATGCAGAGCTGGGATTTTCCCATCCAACAACAAACCAGGGGTCCACATAAATTTATATACAAATTCAGTTGTGTCCAGTAATAAAAGACTTATTGTGTATAACATTTTTAGGGCAGTTGTCTTACTCTCAGGGTCATCCTCCTTTTAAGTAGTGGAGGGTACCTGATTCTTTTAAAACTGCCTTTCTTGGCAGCGCATCTATTGTATCAAGGCCCCAGCATACAAGGCCTTGCTTTCTAGTCATCTCCCTCCTGCATCCGACGCTTGTGCCAGTAAGGGATGGACTGTTTGCCTTGTCTTCCATTCCATCCTACCCTCCATACGTTTTTCCCGGACTCAGGGCCCGGTGAAGCCCATCTCCTGCCTTCCTCCTGCCCGCACCCCTGGCTCACTCCTCCGGACCTGCTGGTGGCCCTCCTTGCCCTTGATGTCAGGGCAGGCTCTGTGGGGCCACAAGAGGCAACTCACCACCGCTGTGCGTGCTGTGGGATCAGGATGGCTCAGATTCAGGTGCACTGGGCGCTTTGGGGTCTTTGCTGTTGTCTCCCCGTGTTCCCCTAGGCTAGTTCCACCGGGTTTTCCAGACAAGAGCCAGTCAGAGGTTGTTTGCTATTGCCTGCCTCTGTGTGGCAACCTTGGGCTTCCTTGGTGGTCTCCCATCCGAATACTGAACAGGGCTGACCCAGCTTAGCTTTCGAGATCTGGTGAGACTGGGTTAGCCTGAGCCATCCAGGTCAGGGTCAAATCTCTTACTGCCTGGTCCTCTTTAGCTGGGACCTTGTGCCTGCCAAGCAGAGGTGCTCCTACTGAGTGACAGTCCTTCCCCAACATATCTTTCCCACTGTAACAATGTTATGAAAACATTTGGAGAAAATCTTTCTCTTTCTTTTTCTTTTTTTGAGAAAGTTACTACCTTGCTGGATCAGGGAAATGCTGTAGACATCATTTATCTTGATTTCAGTAAAGCTTTTGATAAGATTCTGCATAATATTCATATTGACAAGTTGGCAAAATGTGGTCTGGATCCTCTTACTGTTAGGTGGATCTGTAACTGACTGACAGATTGCACTCAAAGGTGCTTGTGAATGGTTTTTCATCCTCTTAGAGAGGAGTGACAAGTGTTGTACCTCAGAGATCTGTCCTAGGACCTGTTCTGTTCAACATCTTTTTAAAGGATTTGGATGAAGGAGTAGAGAGAATGCTTATTAAATTTGCAGATGATACTAAATTGGGAGGGGCAGCAAATATGGTAGAAGACAGAATCAGGATACAGGCTGGAAAACTGGGCTAAAACAAATAAAATGAATTCCAATAGGAATAAATGTAAAGTTCTGCAGTTAGGTAGGAAAAATCAAATGCATAATTATAGGATGGGGGAGACTTGTCTTGGCAGTAGTATGTGTGGAAAGGATCTAGGAGGTCTTAGTAGACCATACACTGAACATGAGTCAGCAGTGTGATGCAGTAGCTAAAAAGGCAAATGCGATTTTGGGCTGTATCAACAGAAGTATAGTACACAGATCACATGAAGAAGAAGAAGAGGAAGAAGAGATTGGATTTATATCCCGTCCTTCACTCACTTGGAGTCTCAGAGTGGCTTACAAACTCCTTTCCCTTCCCCTCCCCACAACAGACAGGCACCCTGTGAGGTAGGTGTGTTCATTTTGGGGCACCACAATTTAAGAAGGATATAAAGCTGGAACATGTCCAGAGGAGTGCAACGAAGATGATGAGGTGTATAGAGACCTTTCCTGTGAGGAAAGGTTGAAGGGGAGCTGGGTATGTTTAGCCTGGAGAGGAGACGACTGAGAGATGATAACCATATTCAAGTACTTGAAGGGCTGTCATATAGAGGATGGTGCAGAGTTTGAAGTTTAAACCTCCACTCTGCTTAGCTGGCTGGCCGGGGGGGGGGGGGGGGGGGCGGGGGGCAGCCACATGGCCTCCTTGTCTGCCGAGTCTTTTTCCTTCTAGCAAGCAGGAAGAAGACTCCCCCGGCAAGAGGCTGCGCCTCCCTCTCTTCCCAATGGAGAAATCATGCCGCCATTGCAGTGCAACTCCACAAGGGGGGGGTTAAATTTTAAACTCCCTCTCTGTTCAGCTGGCTGGCGGGAAGAAGAGAGGGAGGTGCACTTAAACCCTTGCAGGATTTAAATTTTTATTTTAAATTAAGCCCCCCTGGCATCAGCAGCCCCTGCAGAACCCCAGAGTCCCCCAGGATAAAAAAAATCCTGGCTACAGGCCTGCTTGCCAACCACCAGCCTTCCCCCTGGTGCTCCATTTAAAATAGTGTGTCCAGGACACAAGAGGTCTGTGTGGTCTAGAGAACCACTACCAGCATCCAAAGTTATAAAGTATTTATTAAAATAAAACGTTCAGGAGCATAATTTTAGCACAGCACCAAATTCAAAATTTAGCACAGCAAGGAATTCAAGAGAAATGGGTAAAATGCAAATACCCATTCTCTATACATGCTTTTTCAGATGTTAAAATATACAAAGGCTCCTAAAGCTTTGTAACTTACAGATCTCTACAGAGTTATCATTACCTTGAAGCTTTTTGTAACTCTCTGGGCCAGCACATGGTCAGTAGTCAGCTCCTCCAGACCTCGGCTGAGGGTTCTGTCTGCTCCGATGCACCCAGTGCCAAAAGAGAGCTACCTCCTTGCTCCCCTGATTTTATCACCTCTTTTCCCCACCCACTGACAAGGTCAGGCCAGGTCAGCAAAGCTTTTCCTGAGACTCTAGTATTTAATTCCTCCAAAACTCTGTTCCCTGCTTGGGGGGGCAGCTTGACCATCCCCTTATCTCTCCTGCTAGATCCAGGGCTATTTTGGGAATGCACAGGAACGGAGTTCTGGCTGGCTTCTGAGTTGGCCACGCCTACAGCCTCTCTCCCCCCCCCCCCCCCCCGGGTTCCCCAGGCACCTTGCAAGCTGCAGGGCACCTGGGGAAGCCAAGCTGATCCAGGGAGGGAAGGCAAGCCCTGGGGCACCTGGAGAAGCCAATCCTGGGAGGGAGCTGCGTTGTCGGGGGTGTGGCCTAATATGCTAATGATTTTCTGCTGTTGGGTGTGGCCTATTATGCTAATGAGTTCCTGCTGGGCTTTTTCTACAGAAAAAGCCCTGGCTAGATCTACTAGCATTTGTATGAAAGTGGGCTGAGGTACATCTAGAAAGCACCTAACTTCCCTCTCCCTGCCTGTTCTCTGCCCGGAGAGGGGGGGGGGGGGATTTTAAACCTCAGAGCGAAGGTTTTGCTCATTCCAGACCTCCAAAGGAAAAATGCATTTCTTCACACACAGTAAACAGTCCTGATGGCTCATTCCGACTACTCTATACAGAAGGTTCAGATGGAAAATTGATACGGCCATGGTCAGCTTTTATGGTTTAGTATGGATTTGAACCTGGGATTCCTGCATCCAGACACAACATTTAAGCCACTGCCCCAAGCTTATTTTAGGGCAGTCTTTTTCATGTGATAGAGGAAGCAGACTTCTGGCACCAGGACAGTGGTTCTGAGGAGCTGTTTCTTTAACATTTTGATTTGTTATGTTTTTTTAAGTGATCTGAAAATTGGAGACAAGGTTCTGTTTTAAATGGGTGGTTACACTTAGTTCAGTGAGCTGTATTAGGAACATCGGATTTTGAGAGACACTGACAGTGTTTGGGGCAAGACAGCTGATAGCAAGTGATGAGCAGATGTTAATACATAAGAACATGAGCTGAAAGGGAAATTAATCCCAGCTTTCAGTCTGCCGGATCTTCTCTGTCCACTTTCTCCACAGCCGGATTTAAGATGACTGAAGGGCAGCTGCAGTGAGCAGTCGTGCCGTCATATGTCCAAGGGAGTTGCCGAGGAACAACCAGCCGCTGCCGCTGGATGCGGGACGAGCGAACCACCCTTCCCGGTAGCTGTTGGGTGGTGGCAAAGGAGGCAGGAGCCAAAGCAGGCAGTGTCCTGCAGCCATGATGCTGACCAGTGGTCAGACCACCCATGTACAGTTGCACTGCGCTTGGAGGCTGATACAGATCCTGGCTGCTGCAGTGGGGAAAGAGGAGCTCATTCTTCTCCTTTTTCCTTTCCCTGAGCCACAGTATGCTTCCCCCCCAGCTTGCTTTAAGCCCCTGGAAGGGGGGGAGGGGATTCCAGTTCGGGGGAACTCCTCCTTACTCTGTACATAGTCTTGATCTGTGTCAGTCTGCAGCTGCTTTTTGCAGTTTAAACTACTCACCTGGATCCCTAGCTTCCTACGTGGCTTGGTTCTGCGGGACTGCCTGCTGAGTCCTCAGTTACTGGTAAGGCCACTCCACCCCCCTTACCAGCTGGCCGATCATGGTCATAGAACTACCTTACCAGCTGCCATTGGATTGATTGACTGATTAATTAATTACTGTATGGCATTATGTGTAGAATAGCCATAAGATCCTAACATTATCTGGAAGCCAGAAGTTCTAGCTCTTTAGTGTTAAGGTCTCGGAAGCTAAGCAGGGTTGGCCTCGGCTAGTATTGGGAAGGGCGACCTCCAAGGAATAGTGGAGTTGTTATGCAGAGGCAGGCAATGGCAAACCATCTCTGAAACGTCTCTTGCCTTAAAAACAAGTTAGCTCGCCATTGGATGACAGTCATAATAGTCAAAATTGGCTGCCCCATTGTGGGGCTGCACTTGCACTGAATACTGTATGTGCAACCCCACGATGGGGCAAAAAGTGCCCCCTGGGCCACTTCAGCTCAGGTAAATGATATGGGGGAAGACTGGAGCCCCTCTGTCCTCGGTGTCGTGGTCTTGATCCAGATCAGGCCCTGTGCTGCTTGGGTAAGTTAAGTTCCATGCAGCTGCTGGCGAGTTGGTTGATGATTTCTACAGCCAAATGTATTGTGTAATTTAGCCCTGAGAGTCCCTCCAGGGGTTCAGCCTTGAGGAAGCCATGTGAACCTTACCTGATGGTCACCAGGAATCACCAAGGACCATGAAAGACTCCATCAGGGTTACTGATAGCTTCAGAACCACTGCAGCAGATGGCTAAAACAGCCTTTCTTCAGATGTACCCCAGGTGGTCAGGGCTTGGTGAGAGTTGCTGGTTTAGCATGGTGTACCAGTGACTTCTTGAAAGGCTGTATAGAGCCAGGATTGCTGGTAAAGCCTGCCAGTTCTTTCCTCCCTCCAAACACCAGCCTCTCTTTTAAGATGGCATTGGCCCTTTGCTCTTGTGTTCTGAGCAATAGCAGAACTGGAGACCTGGGGCAGCAATGATGTTCCATGTCCTCATTCCAGTCCTGCTTCTGTTCCAACCTGATAGTTGCTTGGTGCAGATATGCTTTGAGTCCTCACTTAGTGCACCAAGAGCACAACATGGACCTAGTGGGCAGAGCAAACTGCTTCTCTGTTTCTGAAAGAAGAGAACTTGGAGGGGCACCCAGTGAATATGATGGTGGGTGGCAAATTCAGGAGAGAGAAAAAGGCAGGTAGCTACCTTACGAGGCTTGCTGCCATAGCATCTGGTGTTGTGGGCTTTAAAGGGGGCACATTTGTGGAGGATGACATGAGTGGCAATGAGGGCAAAATGCTGACTACCGTGTTGAGAGGCAGTATGGCAGTGGTTGGGGGACAGCAATGGGGAGCCTCTGGTGTCCGTGCCAAAGGCTTAGGGCATCTGTTTGGCCACTGTGGAAAATAGGGCTGAACATGATGGGCCATTGATTGAATCCAGCTGGGCTCTTCTGTTCATATACCTAATGCAATCCAATGCACACGTATTTCATTGGTTAAAAATATTTATATCCTCCTTTTCTCCCTGTCGATGGGACTTAATACAGCGCACATAATTAAAACTGCCTAAACTCTCATTTGATAAGAGTACAATATGAATTCTGTTGAGTTCAGTGGGGCTTACTTCCAAGTAGTCATACATAGGTTTATAAACTTGTATGCGCTCCACCTTCTTCTCTGTCTCTTCCTCCCTTTCTTTATCCTACTGTTTCCATCCAAATTGCTTCAATAATCAAAGTAAGTCGCTGCAGCTGCTTCTAATGGTGTCTCTTCCCCTTTGTTCTTCCACAGGATGGTTACTTCTCCCACCGCCCCAAAGAAAAAATGCGAACCGACAGCAATAATGAAAATTCCGTTCCGAAGGACTTTGAAAATATTGATAATAGCAACTTTGTGCCCAGGACACAGAAGCAAAAGCGCCAACCAGAACTGGTGAAAAAGCCTCTTAGCAAACAGAAAGAACATTTGAGGAAAAAACTGGAGCAGGAGGAGAAGGTGAAGGAGAATTCTCTCCTGGGAAAGAACTCCAACGAAGTGCTGCAGTTCAGCAACCAGGCCCAAAAGAACAGCAGCAGCTTCAAGGACATCCACAGTTCTCCCAAGCAGCATCACTTTAAAAAGAGCGGGAATGGTTCACCTGAAATTAGGTATGACCAGCCACCAAAATGCGAGATTTCGGGCAAGGAGGCAATGTCGGCTTTGTCCAGAGCCAAGTCAAAGCAGTGCCGGCAGGAGATTGCAGAGGTTTACTGTCAGCACAAGCAAGGGAAGCTGATGCCGGAGCAGGTGACACGGCTCTGTCCTCTGGAAGGTAAGCTGAGTTAAGGCAAAAAGTGGGAGAGTTGTGGATTGTCTAGGTTTTGTGCCCACTGCATTCTTTGGGGGGAGGGACAGTGGTTCACTGACAGAGCATGTGCCATGCAGGCGAAAGTGAGGGATCAGACACAGGAAAATATCTTTTTCTGCCTGGGATCCTGGAAAGCTTTTGTTAGTCAGCGCAGACATTGCTGAGCAGTTGGGTCAACGGTCTAACTCCGAATAAAGTAGCTTCATATCTTTGTAAGCAGAGCCGCAGGGCTGGCGTGCACAGGAACCCAAGTTCAGTCCTTGGCATCTCCAGTCAAAGAATCTCCGGGCTTAAAATAGATGAGACAAGGATCACACATTTTTTTCCGTCTGTAAAAGTAAAATTGCAGCCTCAGTGTACCTTTGGGCTGTGCAGGGAAGGGAGATGGCGTTTAACTCTTATCCTCCAATTGGTTTCACTGTTCAAAACTGGGCTTCTTGGTTTATCGTTACCATTTTATAGAGAAAATTCTGTGTTTTTAAAGGACATGTCCCCCCCCCTTTAAAATATGTGTTCTTCTTGGGTACAAAATTAAAAAGGTATTGAATGGAACAGGGAAAAAGCAGGAAACTTTGGGTTGCGCTCTACCAGCAAAGCTTTGAGCTGATACCAAGCAAATGCGCAGTGTGGCTGCAGACTTCTCTGGGCTTGGCAGCCTCTTCCTGTCTTTGGAAACTGAAACTAAACTTTCCTCAAAGCAAAGATTATCCCCCCCCCCCCCCAGCACACATTTTGAGACTGGCCCCGTCTTGCAATGCAGAAGACAACAAACTCACAGTGGTGCTAGACAATAACAACTGTTATGAATGCAACACTAAAGCTCTAAACCAATTGTGTTATATAAGTTTTACTGGATACTTCCACAGTAACAATTCAGTTCCACAATTCAATTCCAATTCAGTTCCTTCCAATTCAGTTTAACAGTTCAGTTCTAATGAAGACTCTAGGTACAACTTCATTTCGTACGTCCTTTTTCACAGGAAACTCATAGGTCTGCTTCAAGCAGCTCACAAAGTAGGTTACTTCTAATGCAACAAGGTCTCCAAAAACAGTTTCTTGCCAGGTTGCTATGCTAATAAAGTAATAATGAAATAATAATGCTTCAATTATATTCAAGAAAAGTAGTAAATATATCAAGGCATCCTCTGCTAAAATTAAATTCTTGCCCTAAACACGCTACATAAATGACTGTATTTAAAACAAGTGAATACAAATCAAAAAATAGCTTTTAAAGTAGCAACAGTTATTCTTTCTTCTTTCTTCTCTTCTCTCTTTGGTCTTTCGGGTTTTTTGGAGCTGCTGCTCTTTTCTCTGCATCAGAATCTTCTTCTTCAGATTCATTACTCTTTGAAGTATCAGAGTTTTCCAGTCCATATATGCTTTCTTGTAATTCCAGTTCTTCCTCTGTGGATGTTTTCTCTCTCCTTTCCTGATGTTGTTCCAAGAATTTCTTTGCCTTTGCAACAGAGTCAATCTTTTGCTTCTTGTCCATGAAGCCAAGCCCTCAGGTGTGAGCCATCTGTACGTGGTATCTCTCACTTCTAGAAATGTAGTTAAACTTTTATAAGGTTTCCTCTTCTTCCTGATTTCAAATGGAATGTCCTTTAAACTTTAATCTCTTTATCTTTGAACTTCAAGGTAGTCCTGTTAGTGGCCTTGAGCACCATGTCTCTGGTAGACTTCTTGGAGAATCTCACCATAATCTCTCCTGGCAGGTTCTTTTTCTTCAGAAATTCAGGATAGGTCCTATAAACCATATCCATATCGCTTTGAAGTGAATCAGCTTGTAAACCTGTCATTGGAGCCAATGCTTCACTTAGTAGCTGTTTGAGATTCTCACCTTTTAACTCAGGGACCCCTGTGAATCTTAAAAAGAAAGTGTACCTTCCCATTTGCAATTTCAAAAGATGGTTTTTGTCTGAGGTCCTTTCCTTTTCTACCACATCCAATCTTAAATTGATATTTTCTGTTTTGGCTTTGACTTTTTCCATTTCTTTAGCTGTCTGTTCAGATCTTGTGTTGGCATCAGCAATCTGTTTTTGAAGAGTATCCAATTTAGTATTAACAGTGGTAAGTTACTCCATCAGAGGGTGCAGTGCCGTGGCTAAAACAGAGTCAGGTCTGTACTGCTTCAGGCTTAGATGCTGGAAGTGCTGATGAAGTTTTGGGAGAAGGCTTCGGTCTCGTCGCCATTTTTTCTCCTCGTCCAGTCATTGTTATTGTTTGCAGTTTCACAAAGTTACAGAGAAGTTTCTAAAAGTTGTCTTAATCAAAGCTTCTAAGTAGTTTGTAGGCACTTGTTTAAAGTCCAGGCATTTAAAGAGCCACAGTCTCAGATCCTAATGAAGAATTGCCAAGTTTAAAGAGGTTTAAACCCCCTGCTCTTCGCTTCTAGTACAGACCAGAGAATCAGAGCAGGCACAGGTTTTGCCATGCGTCTTTGGTAAGCATCTTTTCTTGTACTTTAAGCTTGGACCCTGCAGCTGTCTGGTGTGCACCTCTGCATTCCTATAGGCACCGCAGCAGCAGAACCTATGGAGGCAAAGGGGAGCCTCTATCCCTTGGTCGCCACCTCAGGAGAGGCTTCCCCTCACGCCTCAGGCAGGATGCCCCCTACAAAGGCTCCTGGGGGCCCGAAAACCAGTCAGCCAGGTTCAGGTCACGTCTCCCGGAGCTCTCCGGGGATGCACCCGCCATGAGCCTGCCGAAACCAGAAGTCTAGCCTAAAACTCTTCTGATTTAATTTCAACCCATTGTTCCGGTCTGATCTTCTGGGGCTACAGAAAACAACTCCACACCATCCTCTATATGCCAGGCCTTCAAGTCCTTGAAGAGGGTGATCATATTACCTCTCAGTCATCTCCTCTCCAGACTAAACATACCCAGCTCCTTCAGCCTTTCCTCATAGGACTTCAGACCCTTCACCATCTTTGTTGCCCTCTTCTGGACACATTCCAGCTTGTCTTTAATCCTTCTTAAATTGTGGTGCCCAAAAGATGAGGTTTAACCTAGAATACCTTCACATTACCAGTGTTTATGCCCTTCTTAAAATCCAAATCAAAAAGTACCATTTTTTTTCAGTTCCCATACAGTTGCCTAATTAATGGTTAGCCAGATTTGTATCTTCTGCAAGAAGCAAGTCCTACACTGATGTCTGCTCTTGGCAGCTACCAACTTGGAAGAAAATTTATGATTTGTTCATGCCTGGGTTTGCTTATGCTTCTTTGGTGGATAACAGCAAAGATTGTTGGGGAAAAGATTGCTCATGTGGGCAAGTCTCTGTTTTGATTTCCGCCACTGAGTAATGGCAAGGATGGCTTGTTTCACACTAAACGACTATGCAGGATACTTTGTGTATGCTTTGACTTGTGAATTGGGATCTGTAAAGACTAGAGACTTGGATTTTTTAAGCAAAGCAAAAGCTTGATGATATAGGCCAGTTAATGGCCCAAAAGGACACCAAATGTCCATTGCTGTGCAGGCCAGTCAGTGGGGCAGTGCCCTCAGGTCAAGAGAGCACGACTTGGGAGCGTCAGTAAGTGCTGGCAGCCAGGAGCTGGAACTGAAGAGAAGGAGCTGGAGGCAAGGGGTGGCAGGAAATGGAGGTGGAGGCCAGGAACTGAGACACAGCCTTGCACCTAGTGGACCAGTTGATCCAGCAAGGGAGCCTTCCCAAGCATCAGCCTAAAAATGCTGGGAAGTCACCAGGCTCAGCTGCCCTGCTGGCAGGTGCTGAGCTCCTATGACTGCGCTGTGGCCAGGATCCTGCAACCAAGTGTTATCCTCACTGCCTGGCTCTGAGACAGTGTTACGCATTCACCATCTGGCACTTTGCCTTCTGTTGCTGCCATTCCTGTAGAGATACAAGTCCCAGGGGGCTATGGGCCTGGGTTCGAGAGCTGGGCAGTGGAGGCACGGAGTCTATCTCAGGGGTCAGTAGCAAAGTTTCACTTACAGGTTCCGAGAGGGTGTCCTCTGGCTCATCATCCGCTGGTGCCTCTGCCATGTCAGGCCCTCCCTGGTCCTGATGGGCCTCCTCAACCGGTGGCCTTGGTTCCTCAGGCTCTTCCACTGCGGACTCGGGAGGCCAAGTTGCTGGATGGGTTGAAGGGGGTCATGGCACTAACTGGCATACCCAGAATTATTTGGTCAATATTTAGACCAGGGGTGGCCAACCTGTGGCTCGGGAGCCACACGCGGCTCTTTCACACATATTGTGCGGCTCCTGGCAGGGCGGCTGGGGAAGCAAAGGGGAGGCATGCTTTTTCTCTCTTTCTCCCTTCCTTCCTTCCTTCCCTCCTCCCTCCCATCTATTTGCTTTCCTAGTTTCTCTCTCTCTCTTTCTTTCCACTTCTTTAATTCTTTCTTTCCATCTCTCTCTTTTTCTCTCTCTCTCTCAATATCATTAGCAAACAAGTAATATCATTATCAATAACCGGTTTTCCTCATTTTTTTTTATTTTTGGCAGTCCCATTTAACGTCAATAAAAAGCAAATTTGCATATTTTTAAAAATAAAAACGTGTGTGTGATATTTGTTCCTGTCTTGCGGCTCTCAGACATCTGACATTTATTCTATGTGGCTCTTACGTTAAGCAAGGTTGGCCACCCCTGATTTAGACAATCAAGCAGTATGGCTACCCCATTGGAAGACAGCTTTCAAACATTTTCCTAGCTCATAAAAGAGTTGTGTGTGCAAAACAATCTATATGACCTTTCTCTGTTCCCTAAACTGAAGGAATCTCTGCTCATCATGCCTGCTTCCTTGTAGACAATTCTTTTTCGTCTCATTGAAATTTGTGTTTGATCCCTCCCGGTTTTGATGTTGTCATTTCTTAGACCTTCTTGGACATGCAGGAAAGTCAAATTAATGCACAATATTGATTTAAAAATTAATATTTTACTCCAGAAACAGAAGAACCGCTGTAATGGGCCAGTCTGATATCCCACTGAACTTCCTACATCTTTGACAGTGACCTGGTCTGAATACTCTCAGCAGATTTTCGCATCAGAGAGTTCTGGCTCTGATCTTGGAGTGGGGCTGTTTGCACTTAAAACTCCTCAGGAAGAAAACAAAGCAGCAGCCATTGTCAGTAACATGCTAGGCTTCCACAGACGGGAAGTTTGGATTTGAGGGATCGTTCAGGCATGCAGGTACCCTGCCTCGCTCTGAAAGACAGTGCTGGTGGGAACTGAGAAATTGACAGTGCAGTCCAAAGGAGAGTTATACCCTTCTAAGTACAAGGGATTTAGAGATTGTAACGCAGGTTAGGACTGCACTGTCTGTAAAACAAAATTCAGATCTGTTAGCCGAATTGCTTTGATTTATGTTTAGCAATTGGCAAAATACACGGGTTCTTGCCAACTATACCAGGGTCCCACCCCTCCCGGGAGTTCTCAAGGAAAGAGGCACGTGAGGCAGATAGCAAATTCAATGCCGTTTACTGGGTAATGTTGTTCAAGCACACCAAAAACGTAATCACACACACAATCACACAGACCTAAGGAATAAAGCTAGAAAGTAGCACGTTTGCATGAGCAGGATTTCGATGAGGGGGAAGCAATACGATGAGTTGTCCGACCGAAAGGAAGAATTGGATGGGGAAGGAAAATATAGAAAAATATGGGACACGAGGCTCGAACCTGCGAGACCACGTGGTTGTCTCTGATCGTGAATCCAGAGATTTAAAGATGGAGGCAAGGATATGGGTATGGCAAGCTGGGCATAAGGGGTAGTAAAGCAGATAGGGGACGATGGCTCAAGAGACCGATTGCCTCTGTGCAGGGTCTTTTATTAGGTGGTCTTGGGGTGAGCAGCGCTAACCACATCCCACTAACGCACCTACTAGGCGGTCCATCCCTTTCTGACCTTACTATAGGTTAAAGGTGAACAAAAAGGAGGAGGGCCGGGGAGTGGACAATATTGCAGAAACTATGATCTCACCAGGAACACACCTTGGGCGAGGTCCGATGACTCACCGGGGCCACTGTATTGTTAGTTAATGGCCCTGGCCGACTGGGTGATGGCCCAACCATCAGTTACCAGGCAACCGCGTTAGCATAATCCATTCAGGTATGTTGGAGGGGGCAGGGGTTGACCAGCGTGGTGTGACAGAAAGAAACCTCATTGCAGAAGGAGTCTTCGTCTCTGTCTTTGTGAACTATCTAGGGTGTCAGCCTCCTGGCATGGACTGGAGCTTTCCCCAGCAATGGAGAATGCACATGGCCCTTCCAATACTAGCAACCCAAGTTCAAGCTTATGAATCTCAAAATCCATAAGAGCACTAAAAGTGCCTTGCTGGCCAACAGATCAATATCCTTTATTTTTCAATTATACTTTATTTTTTATAATTATAATTCCCCCCAAAGCCACATTAATAATGTTGAGAATGAAATCTGCCTTCCAGGCTCTGAAGCCAAGATCTGCAGCACATCCTTCTATCAGTTGAATAGAACGGCTGGTCAGAAATCTCAGATGCTGACAAGATAGTTATTTTAAGGTGATTCTGCAGAGATGGCTTCAGCACGCTGTAGCTCATCGCTGCTTGGTAACAGGTATTGTTGGTTTTAAGGCCTGTTTTCTTATAATTATCCAGAAGGGAAGAAAGAGATTGCTCTGTTTCTTCAGATTAAATGAATGAAGCTATAATGGAAAATATACAACAGTACTCTGTAGACACTTTAACGTAGCGGGAAGTTCAGGCTTTAAAGTCCTGCTCAGCATCTCGGACTCCCTTCTCCAAATAGTTTATTGATGTGATCTGGGAGGTACATGGCTGCAGTTTGTAATAACCTATAAAAGTATTGTTGCTTATTGAAAGGGCCTGGTGGTTGGTTAACAGGACATCTGTGCAGCCCAGGAAGAAGTTGGTAGAAGAGGAATTAGGCCTGAGCCTATGCAGCAGAATGAGGTGTTATCTGGTGGGGGTGGACAAGGTCCAGGAGTGCTTCTGTGTTTTAAAAAACAGCTCCTTGAAAGCATCAAGGAATATGCAGGACTGGAACTTCTCTCCATGATGCGTTGTTTTTTACTTGTGGGGAAGGTGTGTTTTGTTTGTGTGAGTGGGGGCAACATTCAGAACTGGCATCTCTCCTATCTTCCTTCTTAAAAGGTACAGTCTGCTACACCGGTGGAAAGTCAGGTTTCTTTTTCACTATTCCATGAAGTGTATGGTGCCTTTAGAAAGCCCTCTGTTGGCACAGCTGCCTGGGCATTGAATGCCACATTTGCTCATTTTTACGCTTGGCAAAAAGTGAACATTGTTGAGGAATTCCCATCCTTGGCCAGCTGTTTGCTTTGCTGAAGAGCCAGCCTGTCCTGTGCAGCTTCAAAACGAAACAAGGAACCCCAAGATAAAAGCCGGGTTTTCATGTCTACTTTGATGAAGGAGCAAATTGTTTTCCCTGTGTTTTTATGCCTTGGTCGCATTGCACATTTCAGCCTGATGGATGTTAAGTAGAATTTCTCTCTGTGTGCATACAGTTCCTGCTTGTGAGAGTTCTCTGTAAAGTTCAAGCCAGTTGTCTCAGGGAAGGCTGGTCTGTCTCCGATGCTCTCATATTTTTCATATACTTAAAAGGGAAAAAACTTAAAAGGGAAAAAAAAGTCCTTTTGTGCACACAGTGGTGAAGCATAGTTTACAAGACAAGGGCAAGAGGAGACCTCAAAACAAAGATGGGGAAAGGAGAATGGAGCCCAGGAGGCACTGGTCAGTCTCTGGAGATGGGCTTGACAATTTACCGTCATGGGCAGAGGCTTCAAGGCATCCATCCAATCCATGTCCAGCTCTGGAGCCAAACAGGAGGGAGGAGATTTCTGTTATCCCTGGGATCTGCTGTTTTGTCTTAGTGTCACTTCCAGTTTCCTTGGCACATTAGGAGATTTGAAAGATTTCCATTTTGTCCTGTCTCAGGGAATAATTGATAGGATAACTAAGTAGAGTGTAATGGTTAGTATTAATTCCTGCTCTCGTGCTGATAGCAAATTAGCTTTGCTCGGCTCTGTCATTTGTCCTCAGCAGGCATATGTGTAATTAAAAGGACAGCACATTGGTTGGGCTCACAGAAGTGCTGAAATTTTGTGTGCTGTAAAGTGTCCATACGTTCCTTTGAGATGGCAGATGGGGGGGGGGTCGGCAATGTAATTGTGGTCTCACTAAGTAATTGCAGGTTTGTGTTTTGTTTTTAAGTATTCATCTAATCTGAAGCAATGTTAATCCTCTTTTTACCAAGAATGGACCTTTTTTAGAAGTGTGTCAAATGTTCATGGTTTTTGCAGCGAAACAGCCATTTGGTGGGTGGGGAGGGTATGAATATACATGGTCTCCCCATTCTGGTTCTGTTTGGCAAGGAACAGAGGTACGGCAGGCACTCTCATTGCAACCCAGTTGGGTTGGCTTTAGTTTATAATGGGATATGAATGAGGGATGTGGCCACTTGTGGAATGCTTATTCTCCTCTAACTTTGAAGTTTTTTCTCTGTGTGTCAGGTTTTTCTCTTTTATGGCTTTTTATGGTGGTTCAATGACTGTTTAAGTTCTCAGTGATTGTGTGATCTGCCCCTTTGTCGTCTGGTGTTATTATCCAATTACTCTTATTATTCAAACTTCTAAGCCATCTCAACTTTTAAATCAGATCATTTACTGTTTTTTTTTAAAGTAGGTTCTGCCTTTAAGGCTCTGAAGGAGCTTTGGTTCTCTTTGAAGGAGAAAGCACCAGAGACTTACTGGGGTTTTGCAATTGCTCCGCTTATAAATATACGAAGTAGGCCGCAGTTCATAGCTCTCTCTGCCTCCCCTTTTCTCTGTTACAAACTACATTTGCCCCTCCCCCCTCTGCTGGGAGGGGTCCCCTTCTCCAAGCAATCCTGGATAATCCTAATAATTATCACCCTTTGAGGAACATCAATTAATCACTCTGAGTCATCAGCATAACAAAGCAAATGGTCAGCCAGCACCTGCAACATTACAAACAAAAGTCCTTTTAAACCCCAAACCCTGCACAGCCGTCTATCAAAGTGTTTGGTGAACTAAATCTATGGTGACTTTCTCCCAAGGACCCATGCTGTAACCCCTAACACCTGAACCAGAGAACGTCTAAATTTTGAGCACATTCCTAATAAGAATCTATTTGTCCATCCTGTTGAAAGTAATGCATTGCAGGGGAATGGGGCCTGCAGTTGGATACGCAACCACGTGTGCATTTTTCATGGCTTTGGGTGGAATGTACACAGTATTTCTTACTTTGGGTCATCTGTCATTGACTATTTCCTTGCCCCTTGGAAAGATGGTGAGAAAAAGAAGAGTTGGTTTTATACCCTGACCTTCACTACCTGAAGGAGTCACCGGAGCAGCTTAAAATCACCTTCCTTTCCCCTCCCCACAACAGAACAAAGTTTGAGTCCAGTGGCACCTTTAAGACCAACAAAGTTTTATTCAAAGTGTAAGCTTTCACCTGCAAAGCATAGTTCTTCAGCTTTGCACACGAAAGCTTACACTTTGGATAAAACTGTTGGTCTTAAAGGTGCCACTGGACTCAAACTTTGTTCTGCTGCTTCAGACCAACTTGGCTACCCACCTGAATTTTTCTTCCCACAACAGACACCCTGTGAGGTAGATGGGGCTAAGAGAGCTCTGAGAGAACTGTGACTGATCCAAGGTCACCCAGCTGGCTTCATGTGGAAGAAGAGTGGGGAATCAAACCTGGTTCTCCAGATTAGAGTCTGCCACTCTTAACCACTACACCAAATGGGCTCTAAGTAGGACAAGCACTAACAGCTCTGCTGACAAAGGTTTTGCCAGTCTAGTAGAGGAGTCAGCCCTTGTTCTAGATTGGGAGTCCTTCCAGGTCAGCAATTTCTGTTTGAATGGTTGGGGGGGTTGGTACTTCCAGTTGCTGTCAAAAGCAGCATGGGCTATAATTAGCATACCCTCTATTATCATTTGGATCAATTAAGTTAGTGTTGGGCTTATTTTCATCTGTTTACAGTTTGTGTTTTCCTTGCTGCAAAACTGGCAAAGAATGGACTTCATGCTGGGATTTTTGTAATGATTAAAAATTGGGGGGGGGGGGGGGAATGGAGGAATCTGAAATGAATGTTCTACTCCTCGTGTGTCTGATCATTGCCAGATCATGTGGCTAAATTACAGCAGATGTTTTGATGTATTTTGACATATGAGGGGCATCTTACTTTTGACATATGAGGGGCATCTTACTTTAAAGCAATGATGTTAAATGTACAACACAGTCTGTGCTTTTACGCAGTCTTTCTAAACTGCCCAAATCCAACGTCACCATAACTGAGTCTTTTTACAGTAGTAAAGAGCAAGAGTCCAGTAGCACCTTAAAGACGAACTAAAGTCTTAGAGCTCCTGCCCTGCCACAAATTTTGTTAGTCTTTCAGGTGCTACTCCTTTTCTACTGCTCTTTTCTGCTGCTACAGATAGACTAACGTGGTGACCCATCTTGGGTCTTTTTAAAGAGACTGAACTAATTTTTTTTGTTTGTACAGCAGTTAGCAGCATTTTCAACTTAAAACACTCTTGAAGCACTTTGAAAATGGAAAAATTATTAACGTTGCCTCTGTTCTGCCTCTGGGGGGATAGCTGCAGCGGTAGCCCTCTACAGACAACATGGCACATGTTGAAATAAGTATGCATAGAGGGGAGAGCAGATACAAGCGCCCTCCACCCGCAGGCCATTGCCAGTTTGTGAGTGGAGTCTACATGTGTAGACTATCCCTCTGACTGGGAGCACTTCTTTTTCAAATGTTTCCAGGCATGGGGACTGAGTCGGAGTCCTGTGTTTCAGGGGAGGGTATCCCAAAAGAATGAACGAATAAATAAATAAGCACATCTGCTACATATGTCCATGCTGTGCTTGCGAGCCAGTGGTTGCTTGTAGGCTGGAAGGAGCATGGTCATACACACACACACCCATGCATGTTTGTAGAGGGCTGTCGTCACAGATGTTCTCTATCACTCCCCACAAGGTTGGGCTTTGCTCCAGAGAATGATGACATGGCTTGAACTATGATAAATTAAAGGGATTATGTTATAGATGAAAGTGAGATCATAAGCTAAATTAATACTTCTATATATTTTGGCATCTAACTTCAGGGGTACATGTAGCAAAACCCAAGAATCACTGAAATGGAAAAACCTTTAGTCATGAGTTACAGTGTATAAACGCCGAAAGTTTCCCCTTTCTTTTTCTTGGCTTCACTGGTAACTGGGCAGAGTGCTAAAAGTTTAGCATCCACAGTGTGAATCAAGTTCCAAGATTGTGCCAATAGATGTAGTCCACAACAGGTCTCCTTAAACAGAAAGTCCTTTGTTTGCAGAAAAGATCTGGTTGGTCAAATACACTTCTTCTGTTAGTAATGCCCAAGCATAGTAATACAACTACAATTATACTTGATATGAAATAAGCCCCCCTCAATATCCACCAATCAATTGGGAGGATTATTGGCACCCAAATATACTGGCCCACTGTTCCCAAGGAAAGTGCGGCAAACTAGGTTCTCAGGAAAAGTCACTGTTCAGATTTTGGGGCAGATGTTCCCAAGGAAAACCAAGCAAAGGAACTCATAACACCTGTGAATAATATAACACATAATAGGAGGCTTTCAGCTCAAGGCCGTGAGCTAGGGAAAGGCGAACAAAAGAGAAGAGTGGAGAAAAAGCTAATGAGCCATAAGCATGCGCAAAGCGAGTGAGACGTGCATTCCGGAGGTGGGGGTTAAGCCACCAATGCTATCTCCCATCTGGTACCTAGAGGAGGCAAAAGAGAACTCAAAACTAAGACAAGGTTAATTGACCATCAGATAGATGATAACAACCTTAGGCATTGATACATGAAACGAACTCAGCAGAATTATTGATAATAACAGTCAACAGAAACTTATGGCAGTGCGAACTGACACCAAGAAATGCAGAGTGGTTTCAGAGATGTGTGTCCATGGAAGGAGGAGAAAGAGAAGGAGAACCAGGGTCCCTGAAAGGTGTAAGGTGGCTTCTCACTCTGAGAGGAGGACATCTTGATGGGTGTTTCCCACCCTATCTGTAGGGAGGCAGGAACTAATTCTTCACTTCCTGTCCTCTGGTGGGATACGCCCCTTCAAGTCAGTTCTGTTCCTGCCTCAGTAGGGAGAGCAGCACTTAGTGGCCACTCGTGCCTTTTTTGTACTTTCACTTTCCATTCTTCTTCATACCTTTTCAAACTTTTTTCAAACCTTTTTTCTTAAATGTTTTTTCAAAAAACGGACGTGGATGATTGCGCAGGCGCCATTCTGAATTGCCCCGATCCCGGGAGACCACAGAAAATGGCGGCCCAAGGCTGCGGAGCGGCTGTCGCTGCATCCATAAGCCCAGACATGACTAGCGACGAGAAGGAAAAGCGCGCCAAAAAACGGCCCCAGAAAGACGTGGATGATTGCGCAGGCGCCATTCTGAATTGCCCCGATCCCGGGAGACCACAGAAAATGGCGGCCCAAGGCTGTGGAGTGGCTGTCGCCGCATCCATAAGCCCAGACATGACTAGCGACGACGGGCAGGAGCTTCCCAATGCCCAGGTCGCACACCAGCCCCATTTGGGAGACACACCAGCCGAAGGTCTACTCATGAGTAACTCCGGAGACGGAGAACAGACTATTTCCCCTGCCCTACTCCTGGCCCTTAAACAAGCAGTGTGGGAGGAGGTATTGATCATCCACTCATGGGGGGCCCCTTGCCACCAGGACCAACCCCATAGAGATGTGCCAGACAGGCAATACCAAGAGGGCGAGGAGGAAGACAGACCTCGCTGGCCCACTAAAGCAGCTAGGAAGGAACTTTCCTACCCCAGCTGGGTCCCTCATCACTGGATCCCACCTAATTATGAGGACAGTGATACTGGGGATACCAGGGAAAGAGAAGAGGCTGAATTCCTCTCTGATGAGGAGGAGGAAGAGGACATGGAGATTCCAGAGCCCTCCATGTGCTTCTTTAAACCTGAAGAATATCCTTACCTCCTCTCCAAATCCCTGTCAGCATTAGAGTTACAACCAAAGCTGCAGGGAGAGGACCCAGCCGGATCCTCAAAAGCAGATGGCTCCAGACCCAGAGGGAGCAAAGACTACTTCCCCAGGACCCCAGGGGCAGAAAAGGTCTTCCCCTTCCCAGAATTCTAGAAAATCAGCTAGTCAAGGAATGGTCCAAACCCATGGCAAACAAACGCTGCCCACCTAATGTGAGAAAGCTCTATACCTTACCATCTTTTACTAATAAGCTTGTACAGGTCCCTCTAGTGGATGCTCCTGTTATTGCGCTCCAGACTTCGGGCCGTCTTCCGAGGATGGTGATGGCCTGGTCAGAGACAGTCTAGACCGCAAGGCCAAGTTTGCACTCAGGTAAGTGCATGAAGCCTCCGTTATGGCCATCAAAGCATCCGCTACAGCCACAGTCGTGGGCCACACAGCCATTGCCTGGTCCAGGAAACTAATACAGCTTATCCCACTGTCTAGTAAGCGTCTCACTGAAGGAGCTAACCACCCTCTCAAGGCTCCTCCTTCTCCACTGATGCTACGCTCGATGCCATGATTTTTTCTTCCAGGGCTCTGGCTTCAGTGGTGGCTGCCAGGCGTACCCTCTGGCTCAGGGCCTGGCCAGCGGACCTGCGCAGCAAATCTACCGTCACTTCTTACCCATTCCAAGGAGATTGCCTATTCGGAGATTCCCTAGACAAAATCCTAATAGAAACTAGGGACAAGAAAAGGCGATGCCACATACCCTGGGCAGGCCTGATAGAAGGGGATTCAGAAATTACCCTTTTAGTTCCCAGACGACACCATTAGACCACTTTGTTCCCTCTCCCCTGATCAAAGACGCCTTCAAGCTACAAAAAACGATAGAAGCTGTCCAACACCTGTATACCATCTCAGCCATAGAACCTGTCCCTATCCAGGAATGGGGACAGGGAATTTGTTCCATTTTCCTTACTTTTCCCAAAAGGAACGGCAGCTGTAGAGCGATACTGGACTTAAAATACGTCAACAGATTCGTAAAACTAAGACGCTTCCGAATGGAGACCCTGCAATCCATCTCAGGGGCTCTACAACCGGGAGAGTTCCTTCCTCCATCGATCTCATAGAGGCGTATCTGCACGTCCCCATGTTCCCGGGTCACAAGAGGTTCCTCCGATTCTTCGTCCTAGGCCAACATTGGCAGTTCAGGGCACTCCCCTTCAGACTCTCCACTGCTTCAAGAGTCTTTTCCAAGATCCTCATCCATCCCATTGCCCTCCTTGGGGAACAAGGCACCCATGTCCAGTGTTCCCTCTAAGCTGAGTTAGTGTGAGCTAGCTCACAGTTTTTTGGCCTCTAGCTCACACATTTTTGTCTTAGCTCAGGAAGGGTGGCTCCAGAGCAAACTAATTTATACAATAGCCGAATCGCTAGCTCACAACTTTAATGCCAGTAGCTCTCAAGTAGAATTTTTTGTTCACAAGACTCCACAGCTTAGAGGGAGCATCATGTCTCTCCTATCTAGACAACCTGCTGATTCGCTCCAGCTCTAGAAACAAAGCGCACAAAGACACTCAGGAAACCATCTGCTGCCTGAAAGCACACGGCTTTCTTGTAAACCTCCAGAAGAGCTCCCTGAACCCCTCGCACTCCCTAGAGCACCTCAGGGTCATCTTAGACATGGTTCGGAACTGCATGTTCCTACCTCAACATAGTCAGACAAGATCCGCTTCTTCACACGACAAATCATCATGGCCAGACAATCCACCCTGATGTCCCTGGCTAAACTACTGGGCCCCTTCATCTCCTGCATGGACTCCGTGCCCTGGGCGTGCCTCCATACCAGACCACTACAATAACTCATATGGCCCTTCCAATCCAGGATAATGCAAAAAACAGGACCTCCCCGTGTCAGTCCCTCACCTAGTCAAGGCCAGCCTATCCTGGTGGATCACGCCATGAAAGAGGGGCTGCAGTGGCTCAAGTGGTTAAGACGCTGAACTGCAGACCAGAAGGTTGGTAGCTCAGCAGTTCGAGACCTGAGTGCTGCATGACAGGCTAAATACTTGAGCTCAGGCATTCTTGGCATTGAGTTCCACAGGCCTGTGGCCAGCTTCCTCTCATGCCTGCCCTCTAGAATAAAACCAACTTATATCTATCCCAGAGGAACAGCTTCTATGTCAAGACTGGAAGCAGATTGCCAAGGATGCCAGCCTCCTGGGATGGGGTGCAGTGTTCCTCCACCTCCCTGCACAGGGATTATGGTCCAAGGAAGAACAACTTCTGCCCATCATCCTGTTAGAGCTTCGGGCCATCCGCCTAGCCCTCCTCCACTCCAGGGAACAAATCGCCGGTCATCACGTCCTCATCAGGAAAGACTATATAGTGGCGTAGGCATACATCAATACCCAAGGAGGATCCAGATCCTCAAAACTCCATCGAGAGGCTCTGAAGCTCCTGTCCTAGGCAGAACGCAACATACTATCTATCAGAGCGGAACACATCAAGGGCTCGCTGAATACCAGAGCGGACTGGCTCAGCTGTCAGACACTACAGGAAGGGGAATAGTTCCTCAAAGAGGACCTATTCAACTTCATAACATCTCACTTCAGTCGTCCGATGGTGGACCTATTCACATCTCCACTCAACCACAGGGTTGCCAGATTCTTGATACTGCCATCAAGCAGCAGAAGAGACGGACGCCCTGGTCTCCCAATGGCCCAAGGGTCTCATGTACGCTTACCCTCTGACTCCGGTTTTACCAAAGCTCCTCAGAAAAATCAGAGAACAACAAATGGAGATCATAGTATTGGCCAAGAAGACCTTGGTTCTTGGAACTCCAGAGCATGGCAACTGCCCCGTTACACTCCCAGTATCCCCAGACATGCTGACCCAGGGCCCCATCTGGCACCCAGATCCTGCATGGCTCCGTTTGATTGCCTGGAAGTTGAACGGCAAAACTTGCTCAGCTTAGGCTACTCCAGACCAGTAACAGACACCATGCTAGCCTCTCGGCACCCTTCCACCAAGAGGATCTACAATGCCACCTGGCAGGCCTTCGTTCGCTGGTCCAGGAGAAAGAAGGTCAACTTGTCACACCCACACTTGTCCAGCATTCTGTCCTTCCTTCAGGGCGGTCACGACTTGGGTCTGAAGGCGTCCACTCTCCGCTGTCAGGTACCTGTCTTGGTAACCGTAGTTCCCAGAGTAGAAGGCTGGACCCTGTCCAGACACCCTCCCAGCCACCGTTTTTCTGAAGGGTGCATCACTTAAGGACCCACCGGTTCCCCACAGGTTCCCCACATGGAAACTTAACCTGGTTCTCTCTGCATTAGCCAAACCAGCCTTTGAGCCAGTCCAAGAGATTCCTCTGACGTGGCTGCGAATGAAAACCCTGTTCCTGGTAGCTGTCACCTCCACCAGAAGAGTCTCCAAGCTTGGGGCCCTCTCCGCCAAACCGACTCTTTGCACCTTCCATAAGGACAGAGTAGTCCTCACTATCGGCCCTTCCTTCTGCCCGAAGGTCAACTCAAGATTTCACCGCTCACAGGAGATCTGCCTACTGTCCTTCTTCCCGAACCGTACCCACCCAAAGGAAAAGTTGTGGCACTGTCTGGACGTCAGACGTTCACTTAAAGCCTTCTACATCGCACCAGCTCCTTCTGGAAGACGGAATCATTATTCATCTCAGTCTCACCCCCCAACAAGGGCAACAAAATGTCCACAGCATCCATCAGTGCCACTCTCAAAAGATGTATAGCAGAAGCCTATAGGGCCCTCAAGATACCCCTCCTCCGGGTATCACGGCCCACTCCATCAGAAGTGCAGCGACTTCCGCAGCCTTCACCAACCGAGCCTCGGTGGAAGTAACCTGTTGGGCAGCCACATGGTCTTCCATTTCTACCTTTGTCAGGCATTATAAGATCGACTTCTACAACTCGACCAATGCAGCCTTTGGCCGGAGGGTCCTGCAGCAAGCTCTCATGCCTGAAGACGATGTCCCACACAGTTAAAGGGACACTGCTATGGGAGGTCCCATCAAGATGTCCTCCTCTCAGAGGGAGAACGGACCAGTGGATACTCACCGTGAGGGGTCCTTCTCCTCTGAGATAAGGAGGACATCTTCGCCCTCCCAAGATTCATCGTCTTCCTTTTCTATATTCTGAGTTTATCTTCCTTCCTGTCTTGTTCAAGCCACATTATCTGTTTACTGTTCAGACTAATTATGTTCATATTTTTCTAGTTATGGTTAGCCTTTGGTTTACAGATGACTACTGCTTCTGGGAGTCCCCGAACTGACTTGAAGGGGTGTATCCCACCAGAGGACAGGAAGTGAAGAATTAGTTCCTGCCTCCCTACAGATAGGGTGGGAAACACCCATCAAGATGTCCTCCTTATCTCAGAGGAGAAGGACCCCTCACGGTGAGTATCCACTGGTCCGTTTCCTTATGTTAGGGATGAGCAAATGTTCCTTGTCTAGTTTGTCTCTGGATTAGTTTGTATATTTGTCAACAGTTTTGATTCTCTTCTTTCCACTGCTGGCTTTCCAGATTTGTGTGTAATTGGGCCTGTGGTTATGTAGGACAAGGAAAAAAAGAATGTGATTTTTGAATGTGATTTCTGACACTTTCTACTTGATATATATATATATATAGAGAGAGAGAGAGAGAGCTGTCACTGTGCCTTCAAAAGTTTAATCCTGGTATGTAACTGAGAAGCTTCTGATTAGAGAAACTTATAGCGGAACATATATATTTTATAATTGCACCTTTTGTACAGGAAGCCTCTGTAGCAGGAATTAGGATGCAATAAGAATGGAATGCTGTTTAGAAGTTGCAAAGCCACCAAGAGCGAAGTTTAATGTGATTCATAACCCCTTATCAGCTAGCCCTCCATTTGCAGGTCAGAAAGGAACCCACTGTTCTCTAAGGTTCCCATTGTCCTGGAAACCAGATAAGTGAATGCAACTACTGACATAACTGACCAGTATAAGGAGAGACCAATAGTAAGGCTTAAAGTCAAATGATGCTTGTATGACGTTAACTGCCTGATACCAATTACAGACTCTTTATTGTGTAAACTATATGTGATGTCATTTGGGGTATAAGACCTTCTTCCCTTCCTGGTTATGGCAGAATACAGCTTTGGAATTGCTCAGGGCTCCGTTGGGGCCAGGGCGTGCCGGGGCGCCGCTCTGGGAGAGAGGAGGCCAGGGGGCGGGCACATAACAAAGCCCCGCCCCCCGCTCACCCTTCCTGGCCACGGCAGGCCGCCGCCAGCCCCGGGAAGAAGCCCCCTCCCTCCCCCACTCACTGCTCCCGGGGCCGCAGGAGGGGGGCGCAAGGGAGGGAGAAGCTGGCCCGAGTGGCGTGAAGCCACTCGGGCCCAAGCAAGATGGGGGGGAGGGAGGGAAACGCCGGACCCAGTGGGGGGAGAAGCGCCCCTTCCTTCCTTCCTTCCTTCCTTCCTTCCTTCCTTCCTTCCTTCCTTCCTTCCTTCCTTCTCTCTCTCTCTCCCCCCCACCTACCTACCTACCTTCCTGTTCCTTCCTTTCCCCCTTCCTTTCCCTCTCCTTTCCTTCCTTCATTCCTTTCTTCTCTCACTCTCCCCCACCTACCTACCTACCTTCCTGTTCCTTCCTTCCTTCCTTCCTCCCTCTCTCCCCCCTTCCTTCCTTTCTTCTCTCTCTCTCCCCCCACCTACCTACCTTACTGTTCCTTTCTTTCTTCCTTCCTTCCCCCTTCCTCCCTCCTTTCTTCCTCCCTCCTTTCTTTCTCTTTCTTTCTTTCTTTCTTTCTTTCTTTCTCTTTCTTTCTTTCTGTCTTTCTTTCTTTCTTTCTTCTCTCTCTCTCCTCCACCTACCTACCTTCCTTCCTTCCTTCCTTCCTTCCTTCCTTCCTTCCTTCCTTCCCCCTCCCTCCCTTCTTGCCTTCTGACACACTGCCCATGACGTCAGGGATGTGTGGCCTTTTGACACTTCTGGTGACGTCAGGGGGTGTGGCATATGCAAATAAGTTATTCTAATGAGCTCCTGCACCTCTTTTTTTATGAAAGGACCCCTGGAATTGCTGGAGTGCTAAGGCACTCATCAGCCCGGTATTCCCTGTTATGAATTCATTAAACAGATATTCATCTAACTCATTGGACTCAGACTGTGTGATTCCAATTCGGCCAAGGGGTCACATAGGGCACAGATTTGTGCATCAGTTACAAGATTGCTCCCATCTGCTGGAAGAGCAGGTTCTAGCCCAGCCTCTTCTATGGCAGTGGTTCCCAGCCTTTTTGAGGATGAGGGCCCCCTTTAACAGCAAAAATTTTCACAGACCCCCCCACATGATAGTATTTATACTCCTCATTTGTTCTCCTCACAAGTAGTTAAGCCGCCGTCCTGACTGGGTGGGAACACACATGAGAGCCCTGGCTGAGGATGGCATGATGTTGCCTGCATGGACAGGGGCTCAGGAGCATGCAGACCCAGCTGGGGAGGCATGGCTGCACTGCAGCAAGCCAGCTGGTGGGTGAAGTCCAGACAGACAGATGCAGAGTTCGGGGTGGCATGGCAGAGTTCTGAGTGAGAAGGCACCAGGCCAGTAGCTATGGTGGGACCTCTGGGGCCCCGCCCCTGACTTTCTACAAGGCCGCCTGACTCAGGTCCCCCAACCTGGCAGAGCAGGAAGGGAGGGTGAGAGGTGGTCACGGCGCGTCTTTTTGCTCTCACAGCCAACTTTGAAGCCAGCTGCAAAAGCAGGATGACCCAGCCCACTGGCCCCACCTCTCTCTCCCCTCCAGCTCAGCCAAGCAGGAGGGGAGGGCAAGAAGCGGTGGGTCTTTGTGCTCTCACAGCAGGCTTCAAAGCCGGCTGCAGAGCAGGAAGCCTGGGGAGGCCACCTCTTGTCCTCTCCTCCTGCTCAACCGAGCAGGATGGGAGGGCGAGAGGCGGTGGGTCTTCATAATCTTGCAGCTGGTTTCAAAGACGGCTGTGAAAGCAGGAAGACCTGGCCCTCTGCTTGCCCCCCAACTTTCTAAAATGCCCCCCACCCGACTTCAAAAATCCTGGCTATGCCTCTGAAAAGCACAGGTGAGGGAGGTAGAAACTTGCCCAAACTTGGTGGATTTGTGGACCCCTTGCAGTAACTCCTTCCCCCTACCTTGGGGTTCCCGTCCCTCAGGTTGAAAACCACGGTTTCTTGGGATGGGCTGTGGCTCAGTGGCAGAGCATCTGCTTTGCACACAGAAGAGTTCAGGTTCACTCCCAGTTAAATGTGTCAGGGGCTATGTGATCTGAAAGGCCTGAGACCTTGGAGAGCCACTTCCAATCAGCACAGACCCTGGCAGACCAGAGTTCTGACTCCATATGGGACAGCTCTGTGTATGTGTGCACACACTCACATGTGTGAGCTTATTTACACACAACTTGTGTAGCATTTTTACTGCAGTGTATATCATTTATAATGCTGGTTTATTAATGTAGATATAACATTGCAAAATGCATGCATTTTAGGCAAATATTTGATGTGTGGAAAGAGAAAAGAGCACTGCAACAAAGAATAATGAGTTCCATTTTTAAAAAAGACAGGCACAATGTAAAAGTGATGAGAAATTTTTCAAAACCAGGGCTATTTTTGGGCAGGAACGCACAGGAACGGAGTTCTGGCTGGCCTCCAAGTTGGCCACACCTACAGCCTCCCCCTCTCGGGTTCCCCAGGCGCCCCACAAGCCGTGGGGCACCTGGGGAGGCCAAGCTGATCCAGGGAGGGAAGGCAGTTTAAACTGCCTTCCCCCCTTGGGTTCCCCAGGTGCCCCACAGCTGTGGGGCGCCTGGGGAAGCCGATCCAGAAACTGCCTTCCTTCCCTTGGGTTCCCCATGTGGCCCACAAGCCGCTCCTGGGAGGAAGCTGCGTTGTCAGGGGTGTGGCCTATTATGCTAATGAGTTCCTGCTGGGCTTTTTCTACAAAAAAAAGCCCTGTTCAAAACTGTGCTGGACTTGGAACGGTAGGGGCTGACATTTTCCCACTGGTGAGGTGGTACGATTCAGCATTTCTCCTATGAAATAGCCACACCGCCAGTCTTGTATAGGCATTTACTTAGAATCTGAAAAGGTTATGTTGAAACAAGATATATTTAGTTTGGGAGTGGGGGGGGGGGAGAGCTGGAGGGGGGGCAGTCGCTTCTGACCCAAGCTAGAAAAGCAGTAAAACAGCACTGCAAATATCTTACTTAATAAATTGTTTAGCAGATGCAGAGCCAATCATGTTGAAGCATGGAATTTGAGATATGATTCCCTTTGAGCCTTAATTGGATTAGTGGGATCATATTAAAGATATATCGACTGGGCTGTGTTTATAGGATTATTCGGGCCTGGTTCCTCTCCCTGCCCCCCTTTGTGTCATAGCTAATCCCCTTGATAGAGAGCTGCTTTGGAACAAAGTGCCATCAAGCAAGCAGGACACGAGTGCGGCTCCCATCTGTTTCTAGAGTGTCTTGCTTTGCACTGCCAGCACAGAACCTGAATTTCACGGTAATGGAAAACGCTGTGGTTTTGCGGCTTCCGAGCCCTGCCTCCACTCCAGCTGAATGCCCAGCTTGCTTTTTTGTTTTTTGCTTCGCCCTCAACCAGGTGTTATGGATTGTCACACATTATTGCACACAGTTGGAGTGGCAGTTAAGACATTTCAATGTGAGGACGTACCTAATTATCGGAACATTTCCACTATGCAGTCAGCTTCCTACAGAAAAGCTTTTTTGGAATGCTTTTCCTCCATCCATCCATCCAGGGGCGTAGAGTTTTTTAAATTCTGGGGGGGGCTCTTTAGTGCACGCGCTAAGCACGAGCGCTCGGTGGGGCGATGTTCTCCCCCCCTGGAAACCGCCACGCCTCCCCGGGAAATTTTGGGGGTGGCTCGAGCCCCCCTGTAGTCTACGCCTATGCATCCATCCGCCTGCTTTTCAGGAATGCTTGAGATATGAGAGTTCCCATCAGGACAGATGGTTAGGGCCAAACATAGATGAACATCTAAGAAATCAGTAACTAGAAATGGCAGGCGAAGGCAGTTTTAAGTGGGGAAGTGGTACAGTGAGAAAGAAGGGAGTCGGAAATGGTGGAGAATTAGAGGGAAAGAGATCTTGAGGAAACAGTGGAAAACTTGGTGAAAATGTTGATGCAGTGTGCAGAGGTGGTGAAAAAGGCTACACCATGCTGGGGATCAGGGGTCATTTCGAGCAGGAGCTCAGGGGAGCTCAGCTCTGGGAGTTGGTGCCAGCCCCCCCCCCTTCCCCGGTAGGGGAATGCCTGCTTGTGTCATGGCTGCAGCAAAATGACCCCGTCCCCTGGAAAGGTCCTTGTTCCTCTGACCAGACTTCTGAAGGCTTCAGCCACCCCTGAAGCTATCCTCCCAGAATAGTGGTATTTCTGAGGCTTGGATTAGTAGCTGTCCCCTTTCTTTCTTTCTTTCTTTCTTTCTTTCTTTCTTTCTTTCTTTCTTTCTCCCTCCCTCCCTCCCTCCCTCCCTCCCTCCCTCTTCTTTCTTTCTTGCCTTCTGACATACTTCCGGTGATGTCAGGGGGTGTGGCATATGCAAATAAGTTATGCTAATGTGTTATACTAATGAGTTCCTGCACCTCTTTTTCTACGAAATGACCCCTGCTGGGGATTATTAGGAAAGGGACTGAAAATAAAACAGCTGATATTGAAATGACCTTGCATAGATCTCTGGTGCAGCCTTATTTGGAATGCTACAATCTTGGTCTCTGTATTTCAAAAAGAAGAGGAAGAAGCGATTGGATTTATACTTTCCCTTCACTCAGCATCTCAGAGCAGCTTACAATCTCCTTCCCCTTCCCCTCCCCACAGCAGGCACCCTATGAGGTAAGTGGGACTGAAAGAGCTCTTTCAAGAACTTTTGTTGAGAGAACAGCTCTAAAAGAGCTTGTGACTGACCCAAGGTCACACCAGGATCTGCATGTGGAGGCATGGTATAAAGTACTCAGTCCAGAGATGTGTTCAAGTGAAATCAGCTCATGGTTTATTAGGAGGTTCTGGAACATGTCTGAGCTGGGCTCGGGGGGGGGGGGGGTCTGCTTATATGCGCATCTAAACTGCGCCCCCGGCTTCGCCCACACACACTGATAGGATTACAATTAAGTCTCCCCAGGTCATTGGCCTCTATTTGCATCCTGGCTGACTGATAGGTCTAATTTACAATCTGGCAAGTCTATTGTGTTCTGGAGCGAAGTTCTGACTCCGCCTGGCCATGTGCTTGCCCTGGACCGCATGGCCTGACCGCATGGTGGTCGCCATTAGAACACAACACATGGGGAATCAAACCCAGTTCTCCCAGATTAGAGTCTGCAATCCTAACCACTACACCAAACTGGCTACAATAAAGCTGGATAAAATATACAAGAGGCCACCAAAATGGCCGAGGATTTAGAGCATCTTCTCTATAAAGAAAGGCTAAAGAAACAGGCTTTTCAGTTCAGAAATATGGTAGCGGGCATGGTAGATAAAATTATGCATGGGGTGGAGGAAATCGACAGAAAGAGCTTTTTCCCTTTCTCTCTCCCATAATAATATTCCTGGAGCCCTGGATGAAGTTGATGGCTAGTAGGTTAAGGATGGAGAAGTGGAAGTCCTTCTTTGCTCAACAGTCATTCAGCTGTGGGATCCACTGCCAGTGCCATGAGCATAGATGGGGAGTGGACTTGGAGGAGAGCAGCTCAGGTGGCCCTTTGGGCGTGCTGTCCCTCTCCTTTGCAATGAGCCAGCACACCCTCTGGCCCAGTCAGTACAAAGCTCACATCCACTAGGTACAGTTTTGTCATAGACCTTTTGCCATGCAACTCAGTGTAATCTGGCCAAGATAGAGGAGCACTGTTTTGTTATTCATGTGGCGTTGTAATTCAGCACACACACCCTATGAGTAATCTTCTGAAGCCTGCCAAAAAAACCAATGTTAATTGCCTATGCTAGAATGTATTTGCTGTTGAAAATGTCACACCATATAAATTATATTTCAGTTCTCTATTTGACAAGTAATCTACCAAAAGTAAATTGGTCCCATTTCGACTTTTCTTCCACAAATCTGAAAATGCACATTATTTGTATTATCCTTCCTTTTGCAAAAAAAAGGTTTCTCCTAGCAATACTCCAGGGCTGTGATCATACACACAATTAGACCTGACATAGGTGCAAATGCCAGGTGGATTTAAGAACATAAGAACATAAGAAAAGCCAATGTTGGATCAGGCCAATGGCCCATCCAGTCTAACACTCTGTCACACAGTGGCCAAAAACACCAGGTGCCTCAGAAGGTCCAGCAGTGGGGGCAGGAAGCCCTCCCACTGTGCCCCCCCCCCAAACACCTAGATTACAGAACATCACTTGCCCCAGACTCAGAGTTCCTATCTATACCTTGTGGCTAATAGCCACTGATGGACTTCTGCTCCATATGTTTATCCAATTCCCTCTTAAAGCCGTCCGTGCTTGTAGCCACCACCACCTCCTGTGGCAGTGAATTCCACATGTTAATCACTCTTTGGGTGAAGAAGTACTTCCTTTTATCTGTTCTAACCCAACTGCTCAGCGATTTCATGAAGTGCCCACAAGATCTTCTTCGTGGTCTCTGTTCATCACACCTCTGGGATTAAGTGTGCCTGCGCCGATCCCGATCGGTAATCTTCAAAGCCAAATGGATTTTTGCGCCAGGAACAGAGTTCAGGGGGGTGCAGAGCGAGGTCACGTCGATGACGATCGTTCATGGCCAGCATGATTTGCTGGGCGTTAACAGGCTGTTGATAAAGCGTGCCGGCTTATGAACCAATTAGCAGCCGCCGGCCACGGCCCAGCATCTGCTAATACTCTGGGCGGATAGATCTCCTGGCCCTCATGCGTGCCTCACTCCTTCTGTCTCTTAATTCCTGGCTTCTCCTTTCACGGAGACACCTGACAGGTGGAGGTGATGACTCGGGGCTATGGCTTTCTCCAGGAGGAGCCTGATCGGTCTCAGGTGCTTGATCAGTCCCAGGTGGCTCCTGTTGATGGCTTAACTCCTCTGGATGTGTGTCTAAGTCCTTTAAAGGAGCCTGGTCTTGTACAGCAGGGGCTGGGTCAGGAGCAGGCATGACAGCTTGACCCTCCCAGTCGCGAGCGATCCCGGGCAGTCCTACCTCCTCGATCTTCTTCATGGTCTCTGTGCATCACACCTCTGGGATTAAGTGCGCCTGCGCCGATCCCGATCGGTAATCTTCAAAGCCTAACGGATTTTCGCGCCAGCTCCCCGGTCACGTGCACGTCCCACTGCGCATGACCCGGGGAGGGGCACGAGGATCCCGCCAGTTCTCTTCTGACCGCTGCGTCGTGAGGATCCCCTCTCCGCTTCGGTCGGTAGTTAACTTTTGTTTTCCAGTTGGAAAAGCCTTTCGGACTGATTTCTTCCCCTTTCGACCTAGGAACTGTTTTTGGGACTCGCTTTGGACTTTCCCTCGTTTACTCCCCACTCGGCCTATGGCCCAGCGGTGGGGCTTCTTTAAACGCTGTCTTAACTGTGGAAGTAAGATAGCGCCTCTGGACAAGCACTCTCTTTGCCTCCTGTGCTTGGGCGAGTCGCACTGCGTGGACTCATGTTCGAGCTGCGCTGCCTTCTCCAAACAAACCCGCAAGAACCGAGCGGCCAGGTTGAGAGTGGCACTCTTGGAAGCAGCGTTATCCCTGAAGATGTCTGCAGCCAACGCTTCGGGAGCATCACCATCGGCCACGACGGGCCCGACATCGTCTCCGGCAAGGAGCACCATCGGTACCGAGAAATCGGCACCGAGTTGACCCCTCCCTCTGCCGCACACTCCTGCAAAGAAACGCAGAGAGGGCAAGGAGGAAAAGGGCAAGCAAAAGCACAAGAAAGCCTCTAGTGCTCCGTCGACGCACCCCGCGTCCGACGTGATCCAGCGCGGGTCTCCGCAGCTTGACCCTCCAGGGCGTGAGCAGCTTGACCCTCCAGGGTAGTTCCGCCTCCCCGATGCCACGACCCATCCAACTGACGGATTTGGAACCCGACATCGAGTTGACCCAAATCCCTCGAAGTAGCCCTGAGACCGGGCCCGATCCGTCACCGACGCCGAAAAGTGAGCGAGACTGGCGTCTCCCCTCCTCCTCGGTGCCGTGGGACGTTCGACAGTGGCGATACCTGTACGGTTCCTCCTACCCTCCACCACCGCAGTGGTATCCGTCGGAATGGGACCACCAGTCGACGTCATCCAGAGTCTCCCGATGCCGAGATCCTCCGGCTCCGAGACCAACTCCGCCACCGATGCCGAAACCGATGCTGGTACCGACACAAACCCCGCCCGATGTCGATCTCCCTCCTTTGCAACCGGACCCGTCGACCCCTATATCTCCTTCCGAACACTCTGAACGGTCGATACCGAACTTTTCCGCTTCCGAAGATGAATCTCCCACCCACCCATCGCCATCCCCCGATGTTGCCGACAACCTACCGATTTCCCCTTCCGAAGATGTAAAATCATACGGGGAGCTCATCAAAAGAATGGCCCACTCCTTGGCCCTAGCCACGGTTCAACCAACCCGTACCGCTACCGATGCCATTTTCGACATCGTGCAGATGGATACATCTACCGCAGTAGCCTTACCGCTTATCTCGGTGCTCATGAACACCACCAAAGAATCTTGGGGGCACCCTTCCTCAACTCCAATCTCTAGTAAGAGACTGGATCATATGTACAGGCTCCAAGAACCCGGAGCAGAATTTTTGTTCATACACCCCAAACCCAACTCAGTTGTTGTGACCCCCTCTGCTAGGGGCCGTAGCGGACATTCCTCCCCCCTTGACAAAGAGGGACGAAAACTGGATTCTTTTGGGAGATGTTTTTATTCGGCAGGTGCATGGGGCATAAAAACTGTGAACTATACAGCCTGTATGAGCAGGTATCAATACTCCCTATGGGAGCAGATGACACCGCTTCTGGCCCATCTTCCTGAGGATAAACAGCGTCTAGCCAGGAAGATCCAGAAGGAAGGCATGGTCTTGGCAAAACACCAGCTCAACGCATCCAAGCATGCTGCAGTTGTCACTTCCAAGATGCTCACTTCAGCAGTCGCCCTTAGACGCCATGCCTGGTTGAGGTCAACTTCTCTTCCAGACAACACTAAATCCTTGGTGGAAGATCTTCCTTTTGAAGGCGAAGGCTTCAAGTTCCACAACGGACACAGTTCTCCACGACCTGGACAAGAGCATAAAAACATCTCGTAACCTGGGCGTTTCCCAACCGAGACAACAGAAACAGAAAACCTGGCAAAGATCCTGGTCTAAAAAGCAGCCACAGCGATCTCCCACTGAACCCCAATGGCAAAGACCTTCTTCCTCTGCTTATCAGCAGAAACCTTATGGCCACAAGCCACGTTTTCCAACCGCTTCCGCCTCCAAGTCCAAACCTCCCAAACTGAACAAGCAGGGTCTTTGATTCCCGCATCCACTCCGGTCCTCCCACCCGTCTGTCACCCTTCCTACCCGCATGGCAACTCATAATGTCAGACAAATGGGCCCTCTCTAGTAGCAGAGGGCTACCGGATAGAATTCTTTCAGATACCACAGGACTCCTACTTCTCCGACACCCTGTCATCAGAAGTTGAAGCCCTCCTGTCCAAAGATGCCATAGAGCCGGTACCCGTAGACCACCTCCAGCAGGGTTTTTACTCTCGCTACTTCACAGTACCAAAAAAGGATGGCGGACTCCGTCCCATACTAGATCTTCGGAACCTCAATGTGTTCATCACCTACAAGAAGTTTCGCATGACCACCCTCCAGACCATCCTACCACTGCTAGAAGCCAACGTGTGGATGGTGACGCTGGACTTAAAGGATGCATACTTCCATGTGACTATTCATCCGTCTCACAGACCGTTCCTACGCTTTGCGGTCGGTCCACGTCACTTCCAATACAAGGCTCTACCTTTTGGCCTTTCTATGGCTCCTCGTGTTTTCACGAAACTCATGGCAGTAGTGGCGGCCCATCTCTGGCTTCAGGGTGTCCACCTTTACCCGTATCTGGATGACTGGTTACTGGTTGCACCCTCCGCAACAACTTTACAGAATCACATCTCAGTAACCCTCCATACCCTAGACTCACTAGGGTTAACAATAAATCTCAAAAAAGTCCATGCTCACTCCCTCCAGACAAGTGCAGTTTATCGGACCCATTCTGGACTCCCTGCAGTGCAGGGCTTTTCTGCCCCCCAACAGGGCAGCAGACATAGTCTCCCTCCTCCAATCCATCTGGGAGGACAAGGAGGTCACAGCCAGACAAATACTCCGCCCATTAGGCCTGATGGCCGCAACCACGGCGGTGATCCCGTTCACCAAGTTGCGGATGGGACCATTACAACTTTGGTTCCTGAGACGCTTCCGTCCCAGTATTCACTCCCTCTCCAAACGTTTCCGACTCTCAGACCAAGTCCTGGAAACCCTGACTTGGTGGCTTGCACCCCAGAACCTACAGTCGGGTGCACCCTTCGGACTCTCGCCTCCCTCGGTGACCATCACCACAGATGCCTCCCTATGGGGCTGGGATGGTGTCGGTGTGGGCGGCAAGTGGGATCCTGCTGTGGCCCACAATCATATCAACTTCCTGGAACTGCTGGCAGTTCTCTATGCGGTGAGATCTTTCTGCCAATCCCTGTTGGGAAAGACGGTGGCTGTTCTAACGGACAACACGACCACCATGTATTATATCAACCGTCAGGGTGGGACGGTCTCCCGTGGACTCTGCCGCTTAGCTATCGAGCTTTGGGACGAGTGTCAATCCCTCGGCATTCACCTCGTAGCAAATCACCTCCCTGGGCTGCTCAACGCCCAAGCAGACTTCCTGAGCAGGGGAGGAGCATCCCTACACGAGTGGGAATTAAACCCCCTCTACCTGACCCCGATCTTCGATCGCTGGGGGCACCCCTCAGTGGATGTGTTCGTCTCTTGGGAGAACAGGAAGTGCCATCTCTTCTGCTCCAGAGCTGGCGTGGATCCGACCTCCCTCGGGGACGGCCTCCTTCTCCAGTGGGCGGGGAGACAGCTGTATCTATTCCCCCTGATCCCCCTGATACCACGAGTGGTACACAAACTGATGTCAGAGCGACCATGGGTGATTCTCATCACACCGTGGTGGCCGAGGCAACCATGGTTCCCCACACTTCTCCGTCTCTCCCTAGGAGTCTATCTCCACCTCCCGATGGACCCAGACCTACTCTGGATGTACAGGGGTCAGGTGCTGCATCACAATGTGCCCAAACTGAAGCTGACAGCCTGGCTGCTTCAACCTCAGGAATAGACTCGCGCATTGCACAAGTCCTCTTAAACTCACGCAAACTTTCCACACATCATTCCTATGCAGCAAAATGGAATAAATTTCTAGCTTTTCTGGCCTCGGTAGGACGGCCTTCCGTCCCTGCTACCCTTAGTGACATTTTTGGTTTTCTTTTGTCCTGCTCGGATAGAGGACTGTGCCATTCATCTATACGGGTCTACCTGTCAGCCATCTCAGTCAACCATCCTGAGATCGAAGGCTACTCAGTGTTTTCCCACCCTTCTACAAAACAATTTCTCAAGGGAATTGTGTTGCCTCTACCCACCAGTACGGGCACCAGTCCCAGTATGGGACCTACCCCTGGTCCTTACCAAGTTAATTGGCAAACCCTTTGAACCCATGGCTTCCTGCAGCCTTCAACTCCTTTCGTGGAAGGTTGCGTTTTTGGTAGCCATCACATCCGCTCGGCGTGTGAGTGAGCTCTCGGCGCTTCGTTGCGACCCACCGTACCTCACTTTCCACCATGATGCCATTACCCTGGCTCCCGATGTCGCCTTCCTGCCCAAAATAGTCTCAGCCTTTCAAATAGGGGAGGACATCACGTTACCTGTGTTTTTTTCTGATCCCCAGGAGCTGACACAATGCAGTTTACACACTCTTGACGTCAAGAGAGCTTTCTTTTTACTTGCACCGGACAAAACCATTTCGCAAGTCTCCGGCTCTCTTCGTCTCCTATGCCTTGCCCAGGCAGGGACAGAAACTGTCGTCTCAAAGATTCTCAAAGTGGATAGTAGAGACGATAAAACTCGCCTACCTCCTGGCCAAGAGGCCATTGCCGGCGTCCCTCCGGGCACACTCCACTCAAGCCGTGGCTGCTTCCATGGCATTCCTCAAGGGCATTCCCCTGGGAGACATCTGCAATGCTGCGACGTGGGCGTCTCCTCACACGTTTGTGAAACACTACGCCCTAGATGTCCGTGTCCATCAACGTACTGTGGTGGGCCGTGCAGTTTTGCAAGCAGCTCAGATGTGAGACCTCCAGCACCCAACTCCAGGTATGTGGTGTGTTTATTGCTCGCTATTCTCCCAGAGGTGTGATGCACAGAGACCACGGAGAAGATATATAGGTTGCTTACCTGTAATTGGAGATCTTCGAGTGGTCATCTGTGCATTCACACCACCCGCCCTCCTTCCCCTCTGCTTTCGGTCTCCCTCATTTTTTCCTTGGGGGCTGTTAGCAGCGGTCAGAAGGAACTGGCGGGATCCTCGTGCCCCTCCCCGGGTCATGCGCAGTGGGACGTGCACATGACTGGGGAGCTGGCACGAAAATCCATTAGGCTTTGAAGATTACCGATCGGGATCGGCGCAGGCGCACTTAATCCCAGAGGTGTGAATGCACAGATGACCACTCGAAGATCTCCAATTACAGGTAAGCAACCTGTACATGCCGCGACCCATCCAGCTGATGGATTCGGATCTCGATATCGACCTGACTCAGGTCCCCCGAGATAGCCCTGAGCCAGGGACAGACCAACTTCCGACACCAAGAGTGGATCGAGATTGGCGTCCTCCTTACTCCCCGGCACCGTGGGACGCTCGACAGTGGAGGTACCTCTACGGCTCCTACCCTCCGCCACCACAATGGTATCCTCCAGAATGGGATCGTCAGTCGACATCGTCTAGGGTCTCTTGATGCCGAGACCCTCCGCCGCCGAGACCGATGTCGACTCCAAAACATCCACCCGATGCCGATCGTCCTCCTCCCTTTCCGTCACAGGAACCCTCGAGCCTGAAACCGCTGTTGCCATCAAAGCCCTCCGACAGATCGATACCAGAATCCTCAGCTTCCTCAGTCTCGGGCGATGAGTCACCCTCCCATCCGTCTCGTACCCCCCATGTCACCGATGACCTTCTGATCTCTCCCTCTGAAGTTGTAAAGTCCTATGGAGAGCTCGTTAAACGTATGGCACACTCACTAGCCTTGGCTACAGTCCAGCCGACCCCGACGGCCACAGACACCATCTTCGACATCGTCCAAATGGATACCTCTACTGCAGTGGCCCTGCCTCTCATTTCGGTCCTCATGACCACCGCTAAGGAGTCCTGGGCGCACCCCTCTTCTGCTCCTATCGCTAGTAAGAGATTGGATCATATGTATAAGATCCAAGAACCGGGAGCCGAGTTCCTGTTTGTCCATCCTAAACCGAACTCAGTGATTGTGACTCCTTCCGTCAAGGGCCGAAGAGGACATTCCTCCCCTCTAGATAAGGAAGGGCGGAAACTAGACTCTTTTGGCAGGCGCTTCTATTCTGCTGGTGCACTGGGCATAAAGACAGCAAACTACACAGCCTGTATGAGCAGGTACCAATACATGCTCTGGGAGCAAATGACTGCACTCATTGCCTTCCTTCCTGAGGACAAGCAACGCCTTGCCAGGAAGATCCAGAAAGAGGGCATGACCCTAGCAAAGCATCAGCTCACTGCTTCCAAACACTCTGCAGACGTAGCTGCTAAGACGCTCACTTCGGCAGTGTCTCTCAGGCGACATGCCTGGCTGAGGTCGACCTCCCTCCCCCAGGATACAAAATCCCTGGTGGAGGACCTTCCTTTTGAGGGCGAGGGTCTCTTTAGCTCTACAATGGATACCATCCTCCATGAACTCGATAAGAGCATGAAGACGTCCCGCAATCTGGGCATCTCACAACCCAAGCCGCAGAAGCAGAGATCGTGGCAGAGATCCCGGTCCAAGAAACAACCCCAGAGATCTCCCACTGAACCCCAATGGCAGAGGTCTTCTTCCTCTTCCTATCAACAAAAGCAGTATGGGCATAAGCCCCGCTTTCCAGCTGCTTCTGCCTCCAAGTTGAAACCTCCCAAACCGAACAAACAGAGTCTTTGACTCCTGTCTCCCCTCCGGTCCTCCCACCTACCTGTCACCCTTCCTACCCGCATGGCAACGCATCACTTCCGACAAATGGGCCCTCTCCGTCATTGCCGAGGGTTACCGAATAGAATTCTTCCAGATCCCTCTGGAGTCTTACTTTGTCATCACCCCTCCCTCCGACACCCTGTTGTCAGAAGTCGAAGCCCTCCTGTCCAGAGATGCCATAGAGCCGGTACCCGTCGACCACCTGCAGCAGGGTTTTTACTCCCGCTACTTCACGGTACCAAAAAAGGATGGCAGGCTCCGTCCCATACTGGACCTTCGGAACATCAACGCCTTTATAGCCTACAGGAAGTTCCGTATGACCACCCTCCAGACCATCCTACCACTGCTGGAGGCCGACTCTTGGATGGTGACGCTAGACTTAAAGGATGCATATTTTCATGTGACTATCCATCCTTCCCACAGACCTTCCTTCGCTTTGCGGTCGGTCCGCGTCATTTCCAATACAAGGCCCTCCCCTTTGGGCTTTCTACGGCACCTCGTGTCTTCATGAAGCTCATGGCAGTAGTGGCAGCTCACCTCCGCCTTCAGGGCGTCCATCTCTACCCTTACCTGGACGATTGGCTCCTCGTTGTGCCTTCCGTGACGGCCCTCCAGGACCACATCGCGCTGACCCTTCGTACCCTGGACTCCCTGGGGTTGACAATAAATATGACAAAGTCCATGCTCACTCCCTCCAGATGGGTGCAGTTTATCGGAGCCATTCTGGACTCCCTGCAATGCAGAGCCTTTTTGCCCCCCAACAGGGTGCTGGACATTGTTTCCCTCCTCAAATCCCTCCGGGAAATCAAGGAAGCCACGGCCAGACAGCTGCTTCGTCTCCTGGGCCTCATGGCCGCGACCACCACAGTGGTCTCTTTTGCCAAGCTGCGGATGAGACCTTTACAACTGTGGTTTCTTCGCCGTTTCCACCCCAGTATACACCCTCTCTCCAAACGCTTCCGTCTATTGGACTCGGTCTTGGCTGCTCTCACCTGGTAGCTTGTGCCCCAGAACCTTCAGTCGGGTGCCCCTTTTCAACTCCCGCCTCCTTCAGCAACCATCACCATGGATGCTTCCCTGTGGGGTTGGGGAGCTCACCTGGATGGACTTTGCGTGGGCGGCAAGTGGGACCCCTCCGTAGCCCACAACCACATCAACTTTCTGGAACTGCTAGCAGTCCTGTATGCAATCCGGTCCTTTCTTCACCTTTGTCAGAAAAGACGGTGGCTGTCCTCACGGACAATACGACCACCATGTACTACATCAACCGACAGGGTGGGATGGTCTCCTGTGGCCTCTGCCGCTTAGCTGTGGAACTTTGGGAAGAATGCCAGTCGCTCGACATCCATCTAGTGGTGATTCACCTTCCCAGTCTGCTCAATGTACAAGCCGACTTCCTGAGCAGGGGTGGGGCATCCCTACACGAATGGGAATTCAACCCCCTCTATCTGACCCCGGTCTTTGACCTTTGGGGGCACCCCTCTGTAGACGTGTTTGCCTCTCGGAAAAACAAGAAGTGTCCCCTCTTTTGCTCCAGGGCCGGCAAGGATCCAGCCTCCCTAAGGGATGGCCTTCTCCTCCCTTGGACAGGTCTGCACCTTTATCTGTTTCCCCCGATTCCTCTGATCCTACGAGTGGTGCACAAACTGTTGTCGGAACGCCCGTCAGCGATCCTAATCACACCATGGTGGCCACGGCAACCTTGGTTCCCCACTCTCCTCCGTCTCTCCCTTGGGTCGTACCTTCATCTCCCAACGAACCCAGATCTGCTCTGGATGTACGGGGGTCGGGTGCTTCACCACAATGTCCCCAGGTTGAAGCTGATGGCCTGGTTGATTCGACCTCTGGAGTAGACACTCGCATTGCCCATGTTCTCCTGAACTCCCGTAAACCTTCCACTCGCCGCTCGTATGCAGCAAAGTGGACTAAGTTCCTGTCTTTCTTGGCCTCTGTGGGGCGGCCTTCCATTCCGTCTACCCTCAATGATGTTTTCAGGTTCCTTTTGTCCTGCAAGGATAGAGGACTGTGCCACGCGTCTCTCCGTGTCTACCTCTCAGCCATCTCAGTCAACCATCCTACAATTGATGGCTATTCTGTGTTCTCACACCCTACCACGAAGCAATTCCTGAAAGGGATGTGTCATCTCTACCCACCGGTTCGGGCCCCCGTTCCAGCTTGGGATCTGCCGCTGGTCCTTGCCAAGTTAATGGGCAAGCCTTTCGAACCTATGGCTTCCTGTAGCCTTCAGCTTCTTTCATGGAAAGTTGGTTTCTTGGTAGCCATCACTTCGGTACGACACGTTAGTGAGTTGTCGGCTCTTCGCTGTGATCCTCCGTACCTCACGTTCCATCATGACGCCGTTACCTTGGCTCCTGATGTGGCCTTCTTACCCAAGGTAGTCTCTGATTTCCATATCAAGGCGGACATTACCTTACCAGTGCTCTTCCCTGATCCTCAGGATTCAGTACACCGCAATCTACATTCACTTGACGTCAAGAGAGCTCACTCATTCTATTTACACCAGATTAAGTCGTTCCGCAAGTCTCCAGCTCTCTTTGTCACTTATGCCTTGCTCAGGCAGGGACAGAAGCTGTTGTCTCAAAGACTCTCAAAATGGATCATGGAGACGATAAAACTCACCTACCTCCTGGCCAAGAGGTCATTACCGGCGTCCCTGCGGGCTCATTCCACTCGAGCCATGGCTGCCTCCACGGCATTCTTCAAAGGCATCCCCCTGGGAGACATCTGCAATGCTGCTACTTGGACGTCTCTTCACACGTTTGTGAAGCACTACACTCTCGACGTCCGTGCCCATCAACGCTCTGTGGTGGGCCGTGCAGTTCTGCAAGCAGCTCAGGTGTAAGACCTTCAGCACCCGCCTCCAGGTACGTGGTGTGTTTATTGCTCGCTATTCTCCCAGAGGTGTGATGCACAGAGACCATGAAGAAGATATATAGGTTGCTTACCTGTAATTGGAGATCTTCGAGTGGTCATCTGTGCATTCACACCACCCGTCCTCCTTCCCCTCTGCTTTCGGTCTTCCCTTTTTTTTCTCTTGGGGGCTGTTGGCAGCGGTCAGAAGGAACTGGCGGGATACTCATGCCTCTCCCCGGGTCATGCGCAGTGGGGCGTGCACGTGACCGGGGAGCTGGCACGAAAATCCATTTGGAGATTACCGATCGGGATCGGCGCAGGCGCACTTAATCCCAGAGGTGTGAATGCACAGATGACCACTCGAAGATCTCCAATTACAGGTAAGCAACCTGTATTTCTTGTATTGTGAGAAAGGGAGAAAAGAACTTCTTTCTCTACCTACTTTATGCACCATGCATAATCTTATAAACCTCGATCATGTCACCCCTCAGCTGTCGTTTCTCCAAGCTAAAGAGCCTCAAGCGCTTCAACCTTTCTTCATAGGGAAAGTGTTCGGACCCCATCAACGTGTATTTATAGTTAGGATTTTTGGATCCAGTGTGCATCACTTTGCACTTGGCCACATTAAACCCCATTTGCCACGCTGATGTCCACTCGCCCATCCTTGACAGATCCCTTTGGAGTGCCTCACAATCCTCCCTGGTTCTCACCACCCTGAACAACTTCATGTCATCTGCAGATTTAGCCACTTCACTGCTTACGCCCAACTCCAAATCATTACTAAACAAGTTAAAAAGCATCGGACCGAGTACTGATCCCTGCGGTACCCTACTGCAGTGTTTTTCAACCTTTTTCGAGCTAAGGCACATTTCTTACATTGAAAAAATCCCGCGGCACACCTGACAATATCTCATGGCACAGTGGTTGAAAAACACTGAAATACAAGATAAATGGGTCATTAGTTGCCTCAGCTCAAGTATTAACTATGACAGTATTACAAATACACGTAATAGCCACTCAACTTGAAATCGCAAGTTACAGATCCAAAGTGTAATGGCTCCTTCCCATAACATAGACCTGAGTTTCAGAAGAAATATAACGTGGATGTATTTTAATACTGCGATTCTGCTAAAGTTTTTCAAACAGAGAGTTTAAACTCTTACTCATGTGAACGGCATTCCGCTGACCATAAGTGATTTGAAGAGAAGCACAGTACACCCATTCTTCGCTGAGGGACAGTTACTGATTTGAACCCCACCCTGACAGAAACAGCTAGCTGTTACCATCAAACATATTCATGTTTACTGGAATGTCTTGGTGCAAATCACCCTACCTCAGGCCGGCCACAGAGCGTGCGAGCGGAATCAGCGAGACCGCGCCACTGTTCTTTCTCGCATGTGCAAACGCGTCCCGGAAGGTCAGCCCAGAAGGCACATTTCTTTCATTGAAAAAATCCAGCGGCACACCTGACAATATCTTGCGGCACACCAGTGTGCCACGGCACAGTGGTTGAAAAACACTGCCCTACTGCTTACCTCCCTCCACTGAGAACATTTCCCATTTATACTCTTCTCTGTTTCCTTTTAATTAGCCAGTTTTTGATCCACAAAAGGACTTGTCCTTTTATCCCATGACTGTTGAGCTTACTTAGGAGCGTTTGATGAGGAACTTAAAGGGAATTTAAAGGGAGCAATCAGACAACAACATTTGGGAAGCGCCCCACAGCCGTTGGCAACTCATTCTGCTCTGCCGCAGAAGCAGAGTTAAAAAGACACCAGGGAAAATCCAGTAGTAAATGGATTATGATGGGCCACGGACAAACTTTCCCATGTCTTGATCGCTCCAGCATGTTCTCATGGCATCAGGATGGTCTGATCAGGCCATCCTGGTTCTGTGCTATTGTTTTTCCCCCTTTGCAGTATGCGCATCATCGCAAACTCCATAGGGAGACCTCGGTGTGGAGTTGCAATTCATCAATCCCTCATTTAAGCACGTGGGGGGGAAACGGGACAAAAACCCTCAACTCACCTACAGTTGTGTCTGATCATACACTGACGGACTGCGCCCACAGCTTCAAAAGGAGGTGTGCTTGTGCAACTGCGGGTCAAATTCCTCCGGAGGAAATAGCCTCGCTCCCGTCCCACATTTTTTCTGGCACATGTGACCGCAACCCAGGTGTGGCCTGACCAATGCAATGTACAGCGGGACTATAATACCTTGTGATTTGGCTATTATACCTCTGTTGATACACCCCAAATTCGCATTAGCCTTTTTTGTCACTTTGTCACACTGGCTGCTCATATTGAACTTTCAGTCCACCCTTACCCCAAGATCTTGTTCACATGCACTGCTACCCAGAAGTGTATTTCCCAACCAGTATGGGTGTTCCTCATTTTTGTCACCCAGGTGTAGAACTCGGCACTTATCCTTGTTAAATTGCATTTTTTTTCACATCCGCCCACTTTTTCAGCATGTTCAGATCTCATTGAATTCTCTCTCTACTGTCTGTTGTGGAGCATTTTTCCCTTCCTTTCTGCAGTCCCTGGTCAGCTGGAAGTTAGTACAGAGTTATTTTGGAAGGCAAAGGGGACACAGAATCCCTGCCACTCCTAATTCTCTTGCCTCACTTTTATTGTGGATGTATGATAAATTTCAGAAGCTGGTGCTGAATTTAGAACACTTGTGTGGTACTGGTGATTTTCTCTCTGGGAGAAACAAAAATTTGAATATTTTTCCAACCCTTTTAAGATGTGGTCAGATATGCTTACAGCAGGGCCCCAGAACCCAAGATCCTTGGAAATGCAGCTCCCAGAATTCTGGACACCCAGGACTTTGGATCTCCATAATGATGGTGTTGTGAGTTCTGAAAAGTACATTTCCCAGGATACATGGTACATGGAGACTTGCTCAAACTGCATTCTTGGATCCATGGGGGCCTCATTGCCAACTTCCCTTGTCATTCTCAGGTAAACTCAGTTTCAGAGGGCAGCTAGAAGTAGATTTGGGCCCAGTACCCCCCTAGAGACCAACAAGATGTTTGGGGTATAAGCTTTTAGGATACCTGACAAAGAGAGCTTTGACTCTCGAAAGCTGGAACTCCAAAATCTTGTTGGTCTCTAACTAAGGTGCTGCTGGGTTTGGATCTAGCTCTTAAGCAGACTTGTCAGTGAAGGGGATGGCAGGCAGCCAGGCAAACCTATTCTGAACAGGGTCTGAATTTCAGAGGACCTGAGATCTGTTTACAAATGAATTTGGGGGAGAAAAGGGTCCAAGAGGTGGAATTTGTGTCAGTATGTATGTATGTATTTAGTACCGTCATTAGACCAGGGGTGTCAAACATGTCGCCCGGGAGCCGGATCAGACCCCCAGAGGGCTTTTCTCAGGCCCGCAAGGGACTGGCTGTCTCCTGCTTCTTCCTCCAGTTCTGCTGCTGCATCTTAGCTTGCTTCCCCAGACTCTCTCAGTTGCTCAGGAGAGATAGATGGGTAAGCTTCTGCTCCCTGAATTGGGCTGAGGCTCCTCCCCCTCCCCGATTGCATCAGCACAGACATTTTGATGCAGTAATTCAGAGCAAGAAGTGTCAGTTATCAGAGACTGTTAAATAAACAAAATATTTCAAGAATGCTAATGTTTCAAGCAGAAAAAGCCCAGCAGGAACTCATTAGCATAATAGGCCACACCCAACAGCAGAAACTCATTAGCATAATAGGCCACACCACTGACAGCACAGCTTATTAGCATATTAGGCCACACCCCCATGTTACCAGAAGAGTGGTCATCCAGCCACACCTACCTTTTGCTTCTTATTCGGTTTACCTTTTTTGTTGTCAAAACCCAGGGCTTTTTTTGTAGAAGGAATTAATTTGCATGTTAGGCCTCATACTCCGAATGTTGCCACTCCTAATGAGTTTCTGCTGTTGGGTGTGGCCTATTATGCTAATGAGTTCCTGCTGGGTGTCGCCAACTCAGGAGCCAGCCGGAACTCCATTCCAGCGCGTTCCTGCCCAAAAATAGCCTTGGTTTCAAGCATGTTTTTATTTTAATTTTTTAAACTTTGTGCTTGTGTCCTTTATAAAGTTTTTATCTCCGCTACCTGGCATTACATTTTATGACAAACATGGCCTGGCCCGACAAGGTCCAATTTATGTCAAATCCGTCCCTCCATAAAAAATGAGTTCAACACCCCTGCATTAGACCATCCATATACATCAAAACTATAATGAAACCATTCTTATGTATAAAAATAGAATACACCATATAAACAGAATGCAGATGTCAGTATCCCACTCCCCCCGCCCGCAGTTGTTAGCTTCAGTAACAGTAACTGTCGCCATTCACAACCACCTGTCACTCTGTTTCCCACCCCATTCCCCCTCCACCTATTCCACAGCAGGAAAGGGAAATTAAAGGTGCCACTGCTACCACATAGTGTCACAAAAGTCACTCTCCCTTCACCCACGTGGCATGTCACAGAGGAGGGTGCTTTCCACCAGAGGATGTGCAGTCTTGATCGTGTGGTTGTAATTTTTATTGCTGTAATCCCCCTTCATGAGTATTAGTAATTTGTTTTTCATGTGTGGGATAGAAACATCTTAAATAAATCACAGCCCTGGTTGGTTTATGAGTCACAAGCTCTTAGAGTTCCACACTTGTTTAGTGCTTGTTTTGATGCAAGGAATTTCCATGAATCCAGGAAAATCTGATCCCATGCAAAGGCAGGATCCCCTGTAGCTGCCAGACAACTGTGTCACACATGGCTCCCATTTCCCATGTTTTCCTTTGGATCTTCTGCCCTCTACACTCCCCTGCAAAGAATCCTCACCAGGTGGGTTTCATTGGCCAGAAGAGAAGAGAGAGGGGAAGCCCATGTTGTCATTCAGCCAGGCTATCGACACTCCTGAAACAGAGCAAAGTGAGAGAATGGAATCAATGAAGATTATTCTTGGACTCTAATTTTGCCTCTGGCCTTGAAAAATCACACACACACCCCTTCCAGCAGCACCTACCAGGGTTTTGTTATAGGCATCAATATTGTTACCTTCTCAGTTAATTTATATTGGCTTTGATGCTTTTGAGACCACGGTTAACTGCTCACTGTTCCTGCTGCTTTGAAGGTTTAGAGCCTTAAAGTGGATTAGGGAGATCAAAGGAGTGGGAAGCAGATTTGAATCAGGATGATGGAACGTCCTTTGGGGTAAGGTTGGTGCAGTTTGTTCTTTCTGCGCAGGGGGCATCAACAGTGATTGTGTGGGTTATGGGGAGGCAGCCCTTTTTTTAAGAAAAGGAGGTGCAAGGGGGCACATGATTTCTGTATAGAAAGGTGCCAGTTTGATTCCCAGTGTCTCCAGTTAAAGGATCTCAGGTGCTGAGTGTGAAAGGCCTTTCCCAGCCGGGGGCTGAGGCTGAAAGAGAGAATGTTTTGCCAAAAGCCACAGAGTTTGAGGCGTGGGTGAGGTTGGTCTGAAGGGTTTCCCAGTCTGTCACTCGTTATCTTCAGATTGATTTTTATTCCTTGAGGCTGCGTACAGTGTTCATACCCATTTTATCATCACCACAACAATCCTGTGAGATGGCTGGCTTCAAGGTTGAATGGGGATCTGAACCCAGGTCTCCCCTTGGGGCAGTGTACCTGGTTCTCCTCTTCCCCCTTCCATTGTCAAAACAACTCTGTGAGGTGGGCTTGATTAGAAGATGGTGACTGGTCTCAGGGCAAGGTGGGGATTTGAACCCAGGCCTCTCCTAGTCTCCTTAGTCTTTGCAGTAGACTACACACCAGCTTTTCTTGGTTCTTGTAAGACAGGAAGCTGAACCTTAAGTGTTAAAATAATCAAATTGGATGGGGTACTACTAACACCCTGGGAAAGGTCCTCTTGTCAGGCGGGTCATTTAATCTCCTTTGTAGCTGCTGAAGGACGGGCAAATAATCCTCCCCCAGAGGCTGTCTAAGGGCACCTCTTACATAAAATAAACAGGATCCTTGTAAACCCATTTTGTATTCACTGTGACAGTGCTGATTGTGATGAACTAATTAGCTGTTAAGTGGTGTGATAGGTATTTTTTAATGGGGAAATCATTCTAATTCTGCATTAATGAATGTACTGTTACTTTAAAGTGTTATTTGTTTATGCCTCTGAGTCAATAAGGAGAGCAGGGCAAAAAACACGCCAGGCTCCCATGCTTCACCAAAGCAAGGAAATAATTGTGATTTGTCTCCGAGGAACGATAGCATCTTCATAATTAGAAATGTCAAAAAAGCAAGTTTGCTATTAAGATTATTGGCCTGGCAAGATAGTTAGATTCAGTATCTCTGTTTTTTGCTGGTTCATGTCGCAGAGCAGCATCCCGGCTATTAGCCAGTGATTTGTAAAACATTAAAATGATCTTGGTAATTGCTTGTGCCTATAAATGTTCAAAGATTGGTATGGTTTTGTTTGTTTGGACCGTTCCTTTGCAAAAAGCTTCCTAGTCTGATAAACAATGCTACTTGCTCATGTCCAGGTGATCACCAGAGGATGGCATATTCAGGAGAACACAGGTGTCTGGCATCCTGATCTAATTCCGTATCATTGAGAGTAAGAATTGTTTTGTCCAGCCCATTTTGAGTCAACGTGATAGGAAAAAGGAGGCTTGGGTTGACTTTGCTCCACAAGGTATTACCAAATCTTGCAAAACCCATTGGTTCAGTTTAGCAGTTCTGGTTTCTGACGTGGGGTCTCGTTGCTCCCCCCCCCCCCCCCCATCACGGCCATACTAATGACATTGGTAGAATTGTTAGCATTAAGATAGACTCGGGTTTTGTGTCAGTTGTATATAAGTGGTGTTACATGGACATTAACCTGTCATAAAATAAAACAATTGAACAGGAGAAGAAAGAGGCTCATAGTGATATGCAAAAATGATATGACAAATGGCATATTTTAACCTCCTGCAGCATAAAGATGAGAGTGTAAAAATTCCTTGCTGAATCAGGCCCTCCAGGTCAGTTCTCTTTAAAACCACGCAGTTCTTGAAGACGTAGAAGCAGGGCCCCATCAACTAGAAGGCAGGTCTGCGCAAAGCCGCCCCCCCCCCCCCAGGCCCTGAGTTAAGGATCCTCTCAGATCTACACTCACACCACCCAGATTCAACACAAGCCACCTCTAAAATTGAGATCTCTTCCCTTGCCCAGCTTCCTGGGCCTGAAAGTGACTGGACTCCACTTCCGGAAACTTGTCAGGAGTGGGAGTGCAGGAGTGTCCCTGGGAGTAATAGTCCTAGATCCACAATAGACACCCCCCCCAAAAAAAAAAATGTACAGAGAATTTTATTGTTCATGCATGTTTCCAGACACCACTGCTTTAAAATTTTCTCAGGTAGACATTCCAACTTCAGGCCGTTTCCCCTGTAGTTGTCATTTTCCATGATGGCGAATATGGTGATATCGATATTTACAATTCATGTAGGATGCTCATCCTGGTGTCAAAATATATGCTTTTAAGGTCAATAAAACCATATACAGTATTATATCAGTTGTAGAGACATTTTCCTGTAGCTGCCATTTTGCAAGATGGCGATATTTTTTCACATTTTTGTAGGATACTTATATTGGTATCAAACCATATGGATTGGGGGTCAATAAAACCAAATATACTAAAACTAAACATGTACTCAGCTCTGCTTCTTTTTACTTTGTTGTTGCCTTGTTGCTTCAGGGCTGTTTGTGGACAGATTCTGGGGCTTTTCACGTTGAGCAGTGGCCCATACTGAGCTCTGGATGTAGCCTTATGATGTATCTCAAGGCTACCAAATTCAGCGGTATCCCCCCCACCCAAAAGCTATGCTTGTCACCTAATTAAAGGGCTCTGAATGAGTTTTGGTGAGTGATCAATTGATTATCTTTGCATATAAGCAACAAAAATAGTTCCGGAACAAAAAGCATATTCTCTTGGTTTGTAGGCAATGCCTGCATGTGTCATCATAGTCCTCTTTCAGCTGATTGGGAGTTTTTCATCAATTTTGTCAACTGGTTAAATTTTATAGTCTTTAATTATTTTTCAGAGTGGGTCCTGAAGATTCTGCCAAAAACTAGCACATAGAAAAAGGAACTAGAAGTCTTCCTTTTCACGGACATAGACACCTTTACATAACATAATGAAAGGAATTGTTCTACGAGGCTCTCATACTTTTCTGTTTTCTTGTCATTTTTCTCCTTTATACTAATTTTTCCAAATGTCTGTACTGGTAGCATCCGGATAGGAGATTTCCACTCTGTGTGGAGGAACTCAGGTACAATCTGCCTCAACTCAGTATGGAAGAATTTTTAATGTTCACTCACTTCCTGTCCTGTTACTTCCCACCCACATGGTATTGGTTTGTGCTTATGAATTACTTGGGCTTCAAATCAAAGTTTGAGTCCAGTGGCTGTGATCATAGGCACAATTAGCCCCAACATAGGCGCAAATGCTGGGAGGATTTAAAGTACATGATCAGACACAAACATCTGGGAAGCGTCCCGCAGCTGGCAGCAACCCATGTTGCTCCACAACAGAAGAGGAGTAAACAGGCACCAGGGAAAATCCAGTAGCAAATGGGTTGCTACAGGCCACGGGCGGACTTTCCCATGTCTGATCGCTCCAGCGCACTCCCATGGCGTCGGGATGGTCTGATCAGGCCATCCTGACTCCGTGCTGTTGTTTTTTTCCCCTTCTCAGTATGTGCATCATCACACACTATATGGGGAGCCCTCAGGGCAGAGGTGTGAATCATCAATCCCCCATTTAAGTGCATCGGGAACAAACGGCAAAAAAACCCCAACCCAACTCACCCGCAGTTGCGTCTAATCACACAGTGGTTGGCTGTGCCTGCAGATTCGAAAGATTGTGTGATAGCGCAACTGTGGGTCAGCTTCCACCAGAGGGAAAAGCTCTCTTTCCCCCTGCTTAATCTCACTTGTGTGACCGCAACCCAGTGACACCTTTAAGACCAACAAAGGTTGCGGTCACATAATACAGACAGCAACTTCTTTGAAGTGGGACGATTGGACTTCAAATGTTGCAAAGATGGGAGGGGGAAGAAGGTGATGCTCATAAATTAGTATAGCAAATTATGGAAGCTTTAGCATAAAATGCATTGAGGAGCTTCTGTTGAAATAAAGTTTAGGAATGTAACATAGTTCAAACCCGGCAGCTGCTATCAACTCTTCAATCTAGGTAGTTTTGGCAAGCAGCTCCATTTATTCCAGATTTACTTTGTAGGATTATGCTGAGGTTAGTAAAGCATTTATTTTCCAGTGTGCATTCAGCTATGATGCTTGGGCAACTGAGATGGGGGGGGGGGGGGCTTATTTTAACTGGACTCCTGAGTGGTTTTCATCAGTTTGCTGGTGGTTACAGTTGATAATGAGTATGCACTTACTATGTGATCATAATCTCATTAAAGATACAAAGCCTGCCCTTTAACTGAGAGGCAGCAAGCGGACTTGGCTGGAGCAGAAGTCCACTGTATGCAGCTGAGCTGTATGACGTCCTGGGTTGTGCATGGCCCATTTTATGCTCAGTAATTTACGGTGGATGTTTCCCCTACTTTCAAGAAATTTTGAGACATAGCTAGGTGGATCAAGTGCCTACTTTGTGCAAAAGGGGTTCCAGGTTCAATCCCTGGCATCTCCAATTAAAAGATTCTTAGGAAGTTGAGTTGGAACACATCTCTGTTCAAGAACCTTCCTGAAGAACTGGTGTGATGGAGCAGGCTGATAGAGCAGTTCTCTAATGATGTAAAGCAGAACAAAGTTCGAGTCCAGTGGCACCCTTTAAGACCAACAAAGGTACCACTGGACTTGAACTTTGTTCTGCTACTTCAGACCAACATGGCTACCCACCTGAATCTGTCTTGATGTAAGGCAGCTTCTGATGTTTATATGACTTTCCCCCCGTTTATGTGCCTGCTGTGTCATTTGTTGTGTTTCTAACCCACCCTGCTTCCATCATGAAACTGAAGGTGGCATACAGTGTAGCTCCCCTTGGCACCATCTAAATAAAGATGGAGATTAGCTTCACTTTCAGTGTTGTCGTATCCATGTTCTCTCCAACATACAAACATAATTGTGGAACAGAGTTTGGCAGGAGGTGTTGTCTTCACTGTTCTCATCTTTCTAGACATAACAATCATGGAAATCTTTGCAGATAGGATCTGAATCTGGATCATGCTTATGCTTCTGCAGGTCTGAGAATTGCTCACATGTTGGGAAGACACGTTCTGTGTTTGCACCAGCCCTGGGATGTGCAAAACTGATGTTTTGAAACCCTTATTGTATAGAGAGTTATCCTATATTCTTTTCAGCTAGTGTAAACAGTGGGAGGTGATAAGTACTGGCAGGGCTCCGTTGGGGCCGGGGCGCCGCTCCGGAAGAGAGGAGGCCGGGGGGCGGGCACATAACAAAGCCCCGCCCCCCGCTCACCCTTCCCGGCCACGGCAAGCTGCCGCCAGCCCTGGGAAGAAGCCCCCTCCCTCCCTCCCCCACTCACTGCTCCCGGGGCCGCGGCAAGTGCTGCCGGCCCTGGGAAGAAGCTCCCTCCCTCCCTCTGCTCCCAGGGCCACGGCAAGCACTGCCGGCCCCGGAAAGAAGCCCCCTCCCTCCCTCCCCCACTTACTGTTCCCGGGGCCAGCGGCACTTGCCACGGCCCTGGGGAAGAAGCCCCCTCCCTCCCTCTGTTCCCAGGGCCGCGGCAAGCGCCGCCGGCCCCAGGACGAAGCCCCCTCCCTCCCCCACTCACTGCTCCCAGGGCCGCGGGAGGGAGGTGCAAGGGAGGGAGAAGCTGGCCCGAGTGGCGTGAAGCCACTCGGGCCCAAGCAAGACAGGGGGGGGAGAAGCGCCCCTTCCTTCCTTCCTTCCTTCCTTCCTTCCTTCCTTCCTTCCTTCCTTCCTTCCTTCCTTCCTTCCTTCCTTCCTTCCTTCTCTCTCTCTTTCCCCCCCTACCTACCTACCTTCCTGTTCCTTCCTTCCTCCCTCTCTCCCCCCTTCCTTCCTTCTTTCCTTCCTTTCTTCTCTCTCTCTCCCCCCACCTACCTACCTTACTGTTCCTTTCTTTCTTCCTTCCTTCCCCCCTTCCTCCCTCCTTTCTTTCTTTCTTTCTTTCTTTCTTTCTTTCTTTCTTTCTTTCTTTCTTTCTTTCTCTTTCTTTTTTCTCTCTCCCCCACCTACCTGCCTACCTTCCTTCCTTTCTTCCTTCCTTCCCCCTCCCTCCCTTGCCTTCTGATTTGTGGCCTTTTGACACTTCCGGTGACGTCAGGGGGTGTGGCATATGCAAATAAGTTATGCTAATGAGCTCCTGCACCTCTTTTTTTTACGAAAGGACCCCTGAGTACTGGTTCAAATATATAGTGGATGCATGAACTTAAAAGTCTTGCAAAACAAAAGCCCAAAGGAACGAATGTCATTTAAAACAAAACACTGCTTTGATTACTGTCTGTCTTCTAGCCAAGACTGTGCAGAAGGCTAGGGCCACGTGTCAAAATTAAAAGCTGGGGGGGGGGACACATGCCCCAGCATTTAAAGACCCTGAGGCTTTAAATACAACAACAACGCCACATCTAGTAAAATTGCATGCGAGCATCTGTGACTCTTCCAAAGGCAAAAACATCACATAGTTTGAAAAGATTCAACGCAGAAGCTGATTCAGTGTGAGTGGGTGGATGTGATGATGGGGGTAAATGGGGAGCCCTTTTCTGCAGTCCTTGCTCAAGCTGAGTGGCTCTTTGTTCCACGTGTTGTGTTGTTGAAATCAATTATGCTAATTGTGTGAATAAATGTCATTAAAAATAACAAAGGGCTGCAACATTTAGCCCTGTTGTGTGTGGCTTTCAGGAATGCAGCTGTCACAATTTGTTTTATTTATTTGCACAATCTGAGCAAACAGCCTGTAGATTTGCACAGCAGTCTCACTTTCCTAATGCCCTCGAGCCATTTATCGAGGTGTGCTGATGCACACAGTAGTGCTGTGTAAGCAAGCTGGAGCATACAGCATGTATTTACCAAGGCGTGCTGAGCAGTGTGAGCTTCCAAGCTGGGAGAATAACAGGTTTTTGCTTCTTGGGATGCATTTGGATGGCTGCTTTCTGTGCTGAGGCTGGCATAAGGTTGACATGGCTGGGCACTGGCTAAGATCCACAGACTCGCAGCAGAGGCCTCACCTCCAAGAGGAGAATCTGGGTTGACCTCTCATTTCCCTGTGGGAGAAGTGCCAGGAAGCAGGATGTGAGATAATTGCCTTCTGCTGCCTCCCCACAAGCCCAGAAGTTCCTACAGTGGCTCTTTCTTGCCCTTTTTAGCTCTGTCTAAGGTCAGATTGGTAACACACTCACTATTCTTTACAGCTTGGGTTGTCTGAGAGGCCAGCACAATTGTGCTTGCTTTCTTGGTTCCAGTTGTCCGGGGAGAGGCATAGATGTGTACACACATCAGCTCTAGACGTATATTCTGTTGGCTGCTCATTGGTCAGGGCAGAGCTTGTCACCATGGTTCTACTTCCTCCCTCATTCTTCCCACCAAACATCTGAAAAGGGCTGTGGGACAGTACAGTTCAGATGTACCACACTTGTATTATTGTTATTACTTTTGCTGCTGCTGCTGCTACTACTACTACTACTACCTGTAGTTATGGACTGATTTTCAGCTGTAATGGCTACCAAGGCCATTTACAATTAAAACATAATTATTTGCAACTAAAGTTCTAATTTCCGAGATACTCAGAAAGCCCAAATGGGACATGGATGTCTCTTCTTCCTGTAACTTGGGAACATTAAGTTCTGTCATTCTTGTTTTCGTTGTATGTTACCCTTGGGAACAGGGAACTGAGGATGATGAACTGAAGAAGTAGAGACTGTAAATAAAGACTTATTGCTTCCAGACTGGTTGACACTTCTTTCTGATGAATCATTAGCAAAAAGTCTACCAGTAGCTTCCAGTTCTGCAGCCATCCACTCAGAACATACCCAGCTGTTCAGTATGTTTATTGTGCCACCACTCAATATACCATAGTCTCCTTCCTCTTCTCCATATGGAGAGCTCAGGTCTCAAACTGCTGTAGTTGTCCTGATGCTGGGGAAAAATCAGTTTAATTTAAGAGTTCAAATTTAAACAAGAAGGCAGGAAAGGAAAAGGATGCATTTGAAAACACATCCTGGACCACATTTATGTATTTGTTTGTTTCCGTTTTTCTCTTGCCCTCCCCATGAACGGGCTTAGGGCGGGTTATTAGGTCACACAAAAATTGTGACAGCAGTAAGATGTAATAAATTAAATAATTAAAAACAACATTTTAAAACAATGATAAAAACAACAGTCAGCGCAAAGAGCCTCGTTAGCTATGCTCAGTTTAGGCTAATCAGAAGCCAGCAATTTCATGTTATTCTTACCTTGTGAAAACAGTGTGGGTTGGCTTTGCAGATCACCTTAAGCTAGGCCCTGACAATTCTTGATGCTAGATCATCATTGCAGCCCTTGCATCCAAAAATAAGTATTTTCTGCTGTACAAGATTTATGAATTAATGAGCTTCTAAGGGAACACAAGGAAAGGAAAGATTACCATTGCAGCTGGAAGTTTGTTTGTGGTGCCACAGGCTGTAATCTCTTACAGAGTTTAAAAGGAGCAAGAGAGAAAGGGGGAGTGAGCCCTTAAAAGGAATGTCCTGCAAAACTTCTAGCACAGATCTAATTTGTTGCCAGGATATGAGCATTGCCTTGGTAGGGAACTTTTGCTGTCTCCTGCCATAGCTAGGTAAAGCTGCAGGCAGGCAGGTGCCTGGGCTTGGTTTATTTATTTATTTATTTATTCTTGGGATTTATATCCTGCCTAGCCAGTGTGAGCCGGCTCTGGGTGGCTTACAAGATTCATCAATCTACATATAGATTGATGACAAAGAATCACAAGATTCCACCAAATTTGTTGGCCAACATTACTTCCAGACACAAAGTTCAGCAAATTTCCAGGCCTGTGACCAGAAGCTTGCACCGGTGGTATATTTTGGCACTTCCCAGGGACCCCCTTCCCCCCAGTGGCGGTTCCTAATTATAAGCCTGGCGGAAGAGCTCCACTTTACAGGCCCTGCATAACTGCATAAGGTCCCGCAGGGCCCTGATGTCATCCGGGAGCTCATTCCACCAGTAAGGAGCGGCCACTGAGAAGGCCCTGGTCCTGGTGGTCGTCAGCCTAACCTCTCTGAAGCTGGAGAGGGTCAGGCAGTGTTGGGTGTCTGATTGCAGTGCTCTCTGGGGTGTATACGGGGAAAGGTGGTCTTGTAGGTAGGCAGGCCCCTGACTATACAGGGCTTTAAAGGTTAAAACCAGCACCCTGAACCGGATCCAGTACGCTATAGGCAGCCAGTGCAGTATCCTCAGCACAGGCTGGATGTGGTCTCGCACCGAGAGACCCATCAACAGCCTGGCCGCAGTATTCTGCACTAGCTGCAGCCTCCAGAGCTGAGACAAGGGCAGCCCCATGTAGAGAGCGTTACAGTAGTCCAGCCTCGAGGTGACCATTGCATGGATCACTGTTGCCAGGTCATTGCGTTCAAGGAAGGGAACCAGATGCCTAATCAGCCGCAGATGGTAAAAGGCTGCCTTGGCAGTGGCTGCTACCTGGGCCTCCATAATTAATGAGGGGGCCAGGAGCACTCCCAAACTCCGAACCCTCGACACTGGCACCAATAGTGCCCCCCCAAAGGCCGGCAATGGGATCCCTACCCCCGGTCCACTCCAACTCAGGCACAGGACCTCCATCTTCGTTGGATTCAATTTCAGTTGGCTCAGCCTGAGCCAGCCCGCCACATCCTGAAGTGCCTGCTCCAGGTCATCTGGGGTAGCCCTGGACCGGCCGCCCAACAGCAGATATAGCTGGGTGTCATTAGCGTACTGGTGACCGCCCAGCCCATGCCTCTGGGCAATCTGGGCAAGAGGGCGCATGTAAATGTTAAACATCGGGGATAGCACTGCCCCTTGCGGCACTCCGCACACTAGCGGGTGCCTTCAGGACATCTGCTCCCCCAGTGCCACTCTCTGTCCCCGGCCCTGGAGAAATGAGGCAAGCCACTGCAAGGCAAGCCCCTGAATCCCTGTGTCGGCGAGGCGGTGGATCAGTAGCTGGTGGGAGACCATCTCAAATGCGGCCGACAGATCTAACAACACCCATACCGCCCCGATCCAGATGCCACCAGAGGTCGTCCGTGAGGGCAACCAGTGCCGTCTCCACCCCAAGACCTGGCCGGAAGCTGGACTGAAACGGGTCTAGTGTGGAAATGTCATCCAGGAAGCTCTGCAACTGAATCGCCGCCGCCCTCTCCAAAATCTTGCCCAAATAGGGCAAGTTGGACCCCGGCCGATAGTTGGCCAATTCGGCAGGGTCCAGTGATGTTTTTTTCAGGAGCGGGCGGACCATCGCTTCCTTGAGTGCCCCCAGGAACAGTCCCTCCTCGAAGGACTTGTTGATAATCTCCCGGAGGTCACGTCGCAACCCCTCGGGAGCAGCTTTTATGAGCCATGGTTTAGTACACAAAGGAAAGTGACTTCCCCCCTAAAGATAGATTCAGATAGGGCAGCCGTGTTGGTCTGAAGCAACAGAACAAAGTTAGGGTCCAGTGGCACCTTTGAAGACCGACAAAGTTTTATTCAAGGTGTGAGCTTTCGTGTGCACACACACTTCATCAGACGATTAAATGGAAATACATATCATAGTTGTATACACAGAGGTGTTTTGTTAGATTAGCATGCAAAATAGTGACGATGTTTTTTTAACAGATCAAAAGAGTGACTAGCTGGGTTTCTGGTTATCATCTCTTTGGGTTCAACTGGGGTGGGGGGAAGCAACACAGGTAATAAATATGTCAGAACTGGAGATAGATGTGCCCTAAATTGTGATAATCCTGTCAGACCCCATCCATCTCCTTTCTAGCATGGACGCTAACTTTACAGCATCTTGCCTGTGTAGAGTATTTTCCTTGTCCCCAAAACAGAGAACTACCCCCCCCCCCAAGGGTGAGAGTGGGAGATGGCCTGGAGAGGAAGCAACAAGTCTTTAAATATTCAAGGCAGCTTTTTTGTTGAAGATGGAATCTTTCAGAGCATAAACAATAAAACAGACAGTGATTAATTACATATTCAGATTTGGGGTATATACACAGGACTATGATCCAGCTTTTTGTTGGTACCCTTAGCTGTTATTTTTGTATGTCAGTGGGTATATCAAGGACCCTGTTGTATCCTCATGAGGTTAGATTCCTTACCTCTTTCCCCTATACTCTATCTCTCAGTATTTTCTGGTACCTGTCCCTGGCAAATCACTTTCCCTATTATTTCTGCATTTGAAGTATGTCTTGTTGAGATTTTGTTAGCACAGGTTGTTAGATTTTTGGACATCTGTGTTCCACTGCAGGTCTGTAGAAATTAAATCTCTCAGGTTTGTGTGGTGGTGAATGCATCTTGGCATTAATACACATAACATGTAAATTCCCACACATCAATGTTAATATGCCATTTCATGCATCATAGTGTGTCATTTCAGCATCGTCAGGGTAACATGATGCAGCTGGTTTTGAATGGTTGATAGCAGATTGCAGGAGCATGTCCTATAAGGCTATGAGCAATTGAAGTGGAAAAGAATGGGAGGAAAAAGAAATGCAGTCTGTTTTCAGCCTTGCCTAATGTGTCCTCCTTGCAAGGAACAAGATGTATAAAGCTTCCTGCCCCCCATGTTCTCCCTCATAATTGAAGCACTGGTCTCCACTACATTGACTCATCTCTCACCTTGCAGGGGTGTGTGTGTTGTAAATACCTTCTATGGGTTTTCTTCTTTTGGTCTTTTCTCTAATTGTAGCTGCCCAGTTGCTCTAGCTCACACACGTGTTTGAATGGGGCTTGGGCTAGGAGTACAAATAAGCCAATGCATGCAAGGGTTGCTTACCCAAGCAATTTCAAGTTGGATCTCAGGCTGAAGAGCCCAGCAGATTCTCTAGAGCAGCCCACCCACCTGTCTCCCAGCAGCCATTGTCTCTTGTTGACAGGTATTTAACTGGGGGGGGATGTAACTGGAAGTGTGTGAGAGGAATCCCCCCCCCCCAGCACTGTGTACATAAGCACTCCTGAGATGCCTTGACTGTGTTTTGTTTCCAAACAGGAAAAGCCAACAACAATGTACAGTGGGATGAGGACTCCGTAGAGTACCTGGCGGCCAACCCTGTCAGAATTGCTTTTGTCTTGGTTGTTCATGGCAGAGCTTCTCGGCAGCTGCAGCGCATGTTTAAGGCTATTTACCATAAAGACCATTTTTATTACATTCATGTTGACAAGGTAATATATCATTGGTTATAAATTGCCTGTCTCGGCATCTGTCTGCTTCTCATCCTTGCCGCTTCCTCTCTCCCTCTTTGGGTCTTTGCTGCATCTGTGATGGTGTTGCTTGTTGTGTTTTTTTCCCCATGTCAAATGGCTTCTGCCTTCAACGGGGGGGGGGGGGGTTGTGGCTCAGTGGCAGAGCCCCTGCTTTGCATGCAGAAGGTCCTAGGTTCAACCCCCAGCATCTCCAGGGAAAAGGTTCTGGTTGGTAGGTGACATAAAAGACCTCTACCTGGAGAGCTGCCTTCAGCCTGAGTAAGCAATGCTGACCTTGATAGTCCAGTGTTCTGACTCAGTATGAGGCAGTTTTGTGCATTCAGACATCTGCTGCTGTGAGAGGTCCTTAGCGCCATGATAGAGGTTATGCTTTTGATTGAGACATCCCCAGATTCAGTCCCCAGCAAAAGAACTTCAGCTAGCAGATGCTCAAGAAGATGCATCTGGATAGGCGTTGCTGGGGTGAACAGACTTTTCTGATTGAGTACAAGGCCTGATATGAAGGGTCTTAGTTCAGTGGTGGAGCATTAGCTTGGCATGCAGAAAGCCCCCGGTTCAAGCCCTGTCATTACCAGTTAAAAGGATCAGGTCGTAGGTGATGTAAAAGAAGCTGCCAGTCAGACAGTGCTAGCCTTGCTAGATTAAGAGTCTCATTCAGTAGGAGGCAACTTTATGTGTCCATGTGTGACTGCATATATGTTTGTATTGAACCTTTCCACCTCTTGATTTGACTGCCTTTGTCTGTCTGGTTAACGTGACTGTTGTATCTCTCCATGCCCTTCTGTTGTATGTTATGGTTGTGGTATCCAGTAAGCCATTTAGAGAGTCTGATACAGGATCTTAAAATGGCATGGCTGTCTCCAGATGAGATGAAAGAGTGTGACTGCATTTGGAAAGAAACCTCAGTAAGGGGAGGGGCTGTGGCTCAGTGGTAGATAATCTTTTTAGCATGCAGAAGGCTCAGTCCCTGGCATCTCTCATTAAGGGTCAGGCCTCTGCCTGAGACCCTGGGTAGCCACTGCCAATCTGAGTAGACTTATGGACCAAGGATCTGGTTCAGTATAAGGCAGCTTCATGTGTCCATCTGTCCCGTGTGTTTGTCATGAGAACAGGCCAAAGTTCATGCAGTCTCTCCCTTCTCTCTTTGTGGCAGTGCTGAAATTGCAAACTAGGAGGATTTTAATCAGCAGTGGTTTGTTGCAGTGTCCAGATTGGCTTGCTTACAAACTTCAATTAAGCCACCGTTTACCTGCTACGTATCCTGTTAGCTGATACATTTTCTAGGCCAACTCACAAGACCTGGCCCCATTCTTTTTAAAACAATTACATTCTGTACAACTTCAGTTGGTGAAACTGAATATAGCTGTTTATTTATCTAATATCTGGCAAAGGGAACTTTGACTCTCAAATGCTTATTACCCCAGAAACCTGGTTGATCTCTACGGCGCTGCTGGACTCGAATCCCGCTGTTCTACTGCAGACTAACGCAGGGCTCCCCTCTGAAACTCTGCTCCTCTGGTGACTCTTCTATCCTGCCTTTTGGCTCCCTGCCTCCTTAGGATCCCTTCATAAAAAACTACATGCATCTATCTTCAAACACTGATTGCATCACTGGCTACATTGTTACAAATACATTTCCTGTTTGTTGATTAGTTCCAATAATCCATAAACACCATCAGTAGTTGATTTTATAACTGGGATTGCTCCTTAGGAAATAGAGGGATGTTTTCGTCTGTAGATGTAAGACGCTTTCCCCTTGTGTCCAGGATATTCTAAACTCCCTGCTGTCCTAGCTGCATAAGATTCCAGGATGAACAGGAAGTGAAAGCTGTTAGCTTAACTACAGTCTATGTTAAGAGCCTGCCTTGGAGAAACTGTCGTAATGATTTCCTTGCAAGTGCCCCATGTCTTGGGACCTCCAGTTTAATTTACAATGGAGGAGATACATAGCAAGATTACTTACTGTGTGGTGGGGACGAAGTGGCATGGATGTGAGGGAGATGTTCCCTAAGATAAGCTGCTGTGTGCATGGAGCTTCAGGAAACATGTGGAGCCTGGTGGCTCTTTTTAACAAATTCATGGGTGCTGTGCTGTTTGCCCAAAGCACCAGCTGTGCTGACCTAGTGACTCCGGAGTGTTCACAGGGCTGCTGATGCAAGCCTTGAGGCAGAAAGGGACTTCATAAATTTATCTAACTGGCGCTCCACCCAAGCCAAGCCCATCATTTTTTGTAATGCCTGCAAATGCTCAGCTGTGGCCTGTTCTATCCCCCAAGCATTTCTCTGCTTGTTGTGTCTTGCAGTTCCATGTGCACATGCAGGGTTTTTGAGCCCGCATGTTAGTGGAAACGTGGCTGCAAAGTACTTCGTTGACTCTTGAATGTGTCTTTTCTTTTCTTCCACGAAGCGATCCAATTACTTATCCCGACAAGTTCTCCAGTTTGCCAGCCAGTACCCAAATGTGAGAGTCACCTCTTGGCGCATGGCAACTATTTGGGGAGGAGCAAGCCTTCTGACCACCTACCTGCAAAGCATGCACGATTTAATGGAAATGAAGGACTGGCCGTGGGATTTCTTCATCAATCTCAGTGCAGCTGACTACCCAATCAGGTACAGTGATCAGCCTTTTGGAAGGGTTTCTGTTTCCATCCGGAACTTTGCGCTACTACATTGCTTTATTGGCTCAAGGGCCCATCTCAGCTGCTCATCATCGGATTTTGCTCTGTTACCGAGTTACAACAGTTGTTTATGTTTATTTGGATTTATATCCTGCCCTTCCCTAATGGGCTCAGCTGGATTTCCCTTTGTGGGCAAGACAATCCAGTTGCAGTGATTGCTGTAGCATAATGGTTGCACAGCGTCCAATGATGTGTGGAGGCATCCTTTGTCTGGCTTTCTGGTTCCAACAGCAGCTGATTGCATATTTCTGGGAAATTCACATCTTTTGCTGTTGGAAGGATGGGGGGGGGGGGGGAGTGTGTGTGACTTAACAGAACCTTATTTAGTGGGCTTTATCGAATATCTGGCCCTGGGTTGAATCTCTGAGTGGTGTTCAGACCATGATGGATCAGTGCCATTGTTGCAGGAAGCCAAGAGTACAGGCGAGCCACAGTGCCAGCAAGAAATGGAGTAGTATTACTTCAAGGGATGGATTCCTGCCCCTACCCCTAGCATTTTACTACCTAGTTCTGTCATAAGCACAGACACCCCGCCAAGTTCCCCTGAGCAGTGTTCCTTCTAAACTGAGTTAGTGTGAGCTAGCTCACAGGTTTTTTAGCCTCTGGCTCACACGTTTTTGTCTTGGCTCAAGAAGGATGGGGCTCCAGAGCAAACTAATTTAGGCAGTAGCCAAATTGCTCACTTACAAATTTAATGCCAGTAGCTCACAAAGTAGAATTTTTTGCTCACAAGACTCCACCGCTTAGAGGGAGCATTGCCCCTGAGTTCCCCAGAGGTAGGGTACGGCAGAGGCTGACTCTTCAGGAACGCGGAAGAAGCGCCAGGCTGCAGTTCCAGCAATGACAACAAGAGGAGTTGTAAGCCTCTGCAGACTCCACTCCAAAGGGAGGGAGGGAGGGAGGATCTGTTTAAAACCCCTTGGTGCACCTGGCCCAGCACGGCAACTACTCTGCAACACCAGACCTGAGTGCGCAGCAGTCGCTCCTTGCCTTTGGAAACTTGCATTCTTGAAATGACTTTCTGGCTACTAGACCTTTGGCTTCTCACTGACCTTGATTCTGGCTCGTGTCTTCAGCTTCTAGCATATCGCCTCAGTGGCTGCCAGCCGCGTCAGCACATGAGGCTACACATGCATATTTGCATTATCTGACAACAAAATGGTGGTCAGGACTTGAGGCTCAGGTTTGCAGTGGAAGTAGTAGGGGGGGCATGGAGCAGTGCAACCAACAGGGGAGCTTGCCGGGGAGAAGTGTTTTGTTTGTGTTTGCAGAAATATGAATGCAGAAGACATGCTCACGGGTGAGTTCTCCCCTCCCCAAACCTTCCCCAGTCAACCATTCTTATCCTTAAGTGAGTCAATTTTTGCCCTTTCCTTAGTGCGAGGTGTGCTGGTTGCTGGAAATGCGAATAGGTCTGAGGTGAGAGTGAGGATTGGCATATATCAGCCATACATCACAGTTTACTGCAGAAAATACTGTTCTTTAGACATCAGACATTGTTTGCTGTATAAATTGTAGAAATGCCCTGTGCTGCTGCTGTTGTGAAATTCAGAAGAAGCAAATCCCTTTTGTCCCCTGTACTTACCTACCCTGCCTGTATGGTGGCTTGCTGCCTTTCCACAATGCTGTCCTGTAGAGCTGCTCTAGACCCCAGATATCCTCCGTTCAGCTAAAGAGGGCACAGACAGGGTATAAGACTGTCACGGTTGTTTTCAGCAATGCCTCAAGGAGCAGGGGCGCCCGTCGTGTGGTGCTCCCTCCTTTGCCCACCCTCATGAGCCCTCGGTTTACTCTCTTTTGTACACAGCTCAAGAGAGCTCTCTCTTTCATTGGAATCTGTGGATCCTTCCCTTGGTTGGGAGCCTGCCTTCTGGCCCCGTCTCGCCTAGGGGGCAGTGCTGCTCCCTGCTGCTTGGTCCTCTTGGCCTCCAGGGCCAGAACATTTTCCTTCCTTGAGAGCTGTCTCTACTCCCTGCTCAAGTGAGCCGCCTGCAAGCAAGTCTTCATTTGGCTTGTCCTTGGCAGCCTCCGTTCCCTGCAGGTCTCCCCCCTGACCAGCCGGTTCCAGCCTGCAGAAGGGCAAGCTGCCCCAACCCTTTTAAAACTCAGCAGGGTCACCAGCAGCACAGGGCCCCTCCCACGGCTCTCGTGGCCTCCCTCCCTCTCTCCCAAAGACATAGCAGGGAAATTAAATGGGTCATAGTATTTTTAAAAATCCTGTTTATGTCCTCCAGAGGGACTTGATAAAATCTGGTCACCAGCTAGCTAATGGTTGTTCTTTAAGGGAAGTTCAGTCCAAATAACGTGGAAGTCATGGGACTTGTTTAGAGCTGTCATAGGATGCATTTGCTTATTAGATACACTCCAGAGTACAGCTTGTCCCGGACAGTGAGCTTGCGGGCATGCAGAAACACTCTTTTTGGGTGCTCCCAATTGATTTATTCTGTACTCTCACCTGGAGATACCCTAAGGCCTGGATCATGGAGGTTGCCTTGAACTTTCCAGTGCTGTCTACTCAGAGGCATGGTGGGGAATTCAGCAGGATGGCTCTGAGTTGTACAGCCAGGATATTTGCAGACACTGAAGACTGGGTCCCTGCTGCCTTCCTGTTCCAAGCCAGCACTGGCACTGCATTGCCTTCCCAGGGCAGAGCCACGTGACTGGTTGATACTCACCTGTTTATGCTCGTGTTACAAAGTACAGTTTCCCAGGAACAGCTTACACCCTTTGCTTCTGTACCCTTTAAGCTGCGTAGTCTCTGCCCCTTCCTTCATGTGTGTCGGTAGCAAGACATGCAAACAGGCTTGAGATGCGGTTTTGTATTGTTGATTTGGCTGCTGGTGTCATGTATAGACCAGTGTCCTAAGGGTAAAGCAGTTCTCTTTCCCTGTTCAGTTTCTGGGGAGGGGAGGGGCATTTCTGAGTATGGAGCTCTTCTCCCCCAAAGGGAAGGTTGAAAGCTTCCTAAACCCTGCCTTTCACCTCTGCTTCCTCTCAGCTCTCATGCCGTATTGCTTCCACCTGTGCCAGCAGAGCAGTTCAGCAGGAGAAGACAGGCAAACACTCAGAAGTGTTGACCTTTATTCTATAAGAAATCATATCAGTAATTCATTTGTTGCTTCCCACACACATCCAGTGTCCTCTGTACTTTTTTCCTCTGTGTCCATTTTAAGTCGGTACTGGAATCCGGGTTTAGGGAGCAGAATGGAATCACAGCACAGGATGCGGCAGCGGCTTTGCAAGCGGGATGTCCTCGATATGATTCTCAACATTCCTACTTAAGAGGATCTGGTGGTGGGAGAGGATGATGTATCCTGGAGAGCCACTGCCGATCTGAGTAGACCATCCTGACCTTGGCAGACCAGTGGTTTGACCCAGTAGCCCTGTGTGCTTCCGTGCATCCCTTTGTAAGAAAGAGCCAGTCCGCATTCCCTTTACAACTAAAACTGAGGACCCGCGCCTGGATAAGTGTAGGGTTTAACTCATGCGTTGATTAAAGGGCAAGAATTACACAGTTCTCATACAAAGAAAGTACATGTGTTGTACTTGTGTTCACTGTAACATGTCTACAGTCTCAGTGTAAGGCAGGCTCATGTGTTCATGTTACTGCTTAGGATCAGGCTGAGTTGTTAGAAATTCCTTTACACTGTTCGACCCAGAATCGAGGGAACAGACAGATGCATTTGTCTGGGGACCAGGCTGGGCTACCATCGACTGAAACTTAATTGAGAGCAGAATAGCAGTATGTCTCCCTCCACATGGGAATGATTCCCCGTTGTATCCTCTTGACTGCCAAGGAGATTGGTCCTTGCTGCGTGAGATCCTTGAAGTGAAGCAGGTGCCCTGCCACTGAGCCACAGGGTCTCCCTAATATGCCTGTGGAGCAGCCTTATAGCGAGTCTGACCACCACCCCTGACCCCCCGGATTGGCAGAGGCTGTGTCCCCATGTGCGTGCCAAGCGGGTACTGTGCCACTGAGCCACAGTCCCTCCTGCACAAGATCATCTCTGATCTAACGAATTTCCTAGAACTTTCATCAAAGAGCTGCAAGTGTTCTAAATTTTAATCTCTCATTAAATTCCCCTGAGTATAAGTGATATCTTGGAAGTCGATGAGCAGGGAATAGATTGGTTATAGAAGGAGATACAAATACTTCATCTGAAAAACAAGTGAGGTAATTTAGATAACAAGACTAAAATTAGCTATGCTGCAATTAATATTACCTGCGCCTGCCTAGGGGAATGTTCTCCTTTTAAAAAATAACACACAACTGCTTCTATGCCATGAGGTGGAGTACACTTTGTGTTTCTGATCTGTATCATGGTTTCCTTTGGTAGGTTTTCCTGCTGATCTTCTTTTTTGTTAATTCCAATTCTGACAAAGGGGCAGCAAAGCTTGTGCAAAGGAGGGGCTCTCCACCACCGTATCCCACAGCATTCCATGGGGCCCCTCCAACTCTCAGAAACATTTTCAGGGGGCCGCAGCAGGAGGGGAGAGAGATCCATTCTTTGAGAGCTGGTTTGGTGTAGTGGTTAGGAGCGTGGCTTCTTTAGCCTGGGAGAACCCAGTTTGATTCCCCACTCCTCCACATGCAGCTGCTGGGTGACCTTGGGCAAGCCACAGTTCTCTCAGAGCTATTCTCTTGAGAACAGTCCTCAAAAGAGCTCTCTCAGCCCCACCAGTCTAGCAGTAACCTGAATGCCAAAGGTTTCTTCAGAGAGACTTGTTAACTATTACTGCCCATGAATCATGTTCAGATATCAAGGGTCTGAAAGGAAGTATGGTCTGACAAAGACACAGCAGAGCTTGAGAGTGTTTGGAAATGGACTTTGAGTGAAGAGATCATCATCCTAATGGGGTGTTTACATTGGGAATGACATAAGGGAGCATAATAGAGGCTTTCATGGTCATGAGCAGCATGGAGAGTATATAAAAAAAGAAAACCCAAGGAACCCAAGCAAGGCACCCACTGATATTTACAAGAGGCAAAGAAAAGAGAAATTATCTTCAAGCAATGCACACCCAATCAGTGGAGTCAAGTCACATTGCATTTGTGGCTGGCTGTAAATTTATGTTTCTTTTATATCCTATCTGTTTCCATCATGGATCCCAAGACAGTGGACAGAGGAGCCCCATCCACACACAAACGAGCCCTCCTTAGCTTCAGCAAGGTCGCTGCTGTATGAAGTGGCTCTGAGACATACCTTAAGCTATAGAGGGTAGGTCTCCGTAGCCAGAATCATGACATCTTACACAGTTGGGACCTCTTTCACACACGCCAGGGGCTGGGAATGGCTAAACAAAGAGTGCTTTATTTCCACCATGCCTTGCTAGTAGATTTTGCTGTGCCAGAAGACTGAGTGCTGAGCCCACTGGGTGGATTCCCCGTGGATCTGACTGGGCACAATGACGGGATTGATACCCTGATGGCACACTGAAGGAGACTGTGGCTTTCTTTGCACAGCCGGATGCTAAATGTCTCTCTTTAGTGCTGAGCAATGTGGAGAGAGTGGCAGGTCACTGATATTCTGACACAGCATCGGAATTCATCTGCCTCCACTTTGGTACTGGGTGCACCTTGTCCCCAACTACTGATTTTCTCCTGCAAAACTCAGCTCGGCGGTTTTAGCCCATTTGTCCCCCCAGGCTGGACTCCTGGTTTGGCCATAAGCTCAACAGGTGGGAAAAGAAGTGGGTGAAACACACATTGGGGTGGGGGAACTGTAACGAGCCCTGGAAAGGCTAGATGCCCTCTCCTTCTGCTTGCTGATTATCCTTTGCAAATGCTCCCCCCCCCGGCCCGCGCGCCCTCCCTCAGCAAACATGAGGAATGTCAGATTCCATTAAAGGGCCCAGTGTTCATCCAAATTACACACTGGATGTTTCCCTTGCTACCTTTGAGCTGTTACAAAGCCCCCCCCACACACACACCTGGCGCCTTTCCTCGTTTCTGTGCAGCTGTGTGGCAACTTCCATGACTGGTCAGGGGCTCAACACCACCTTTGCAGGAGGAGCATCTCTGGCCTCTTTCTAGCAACTCATCTTCTGTTAAGGAGCAGAGAAGTACTTTTCTCCCAGTGGTTGTCACCCACTTTGCAGAGCTGGGAAAGGCTTCCCCCAGCCCCTATCGGAATCCTACACCTGTCCTTGCAGCATGGGCTGGCTTGCAGTCAGAGACTCACTCAGGTTTAGGGCAGGCTGGCGGCTGTTGCAGTTTTAAATATAAAGGACAAATGTTCACCCATCATCTTCGATATTTTTTTAATTGAACGGGAGAGGTCAGAAGAATTCATGCAAGTGACTGGCCAACAAAACCTGTGAATGGCTCCTTGGGTTTCCTAAAAAGTGGCTACAGTGAGATTTTAATGACTCTGGATCAGGAGACAACTCCAGATAGTAATGTCTTGGAAAGCTAGGTTTTTTTCTGACCAGGTGTGCAACTACATATTTTTCCATAGAGATGCATTTGAGTAGGAATCATTCTGTCCCACCATGTCCATCCCCATCCGTCAGAATAGTATGCCATGATCTATTTTGTCAAAAGCAGCAGATAAATCCAGCACCACCAGCAGGAATGCATTCCCCTTCACTGGCTGGAAATGGAGATTTGTCCTCTAACACTGCCAAAGCAATCTCTGTCCCAAAGCTGGTCCTGAAGGCAGATGGGAAAGGGTCAAGAGTGGATGTGGAGTTGTTCTGCCATTCAGTTGTCTTCCCCGCAGAAGGATAAATTGGAGAGAGGTCTATCATTAGCCAATCCTTTTTTCTCCAGTGAAGGCTTTTTTCAATAGTGATGTAATCATACAACACCTCTAAAAAGTCCAGTAGCTTCCCTCTCCCCCACCATGCAAAGCATCCATAATTTTAAGTACTGGAGACCTCTGAACCTCCTTACCAAATTCTACGGACCTGGAGTGGTAGCAGAGAGGTGCAGTTTCCTATCTGTACCTGGGAGCCTTCCCAGTGCGCTGCAGGGAGAACTGTGTCAGATTTCTACCATCATCACTCTTGACCTCTCCCTGTTCTCCCCTAGCTTCAGAGTAAAGGCCAGGCATCCGGACGAGGGTGGGAGTTCTTGCTTGGTGCCTTCAAGAGGTGCCATCACAAGGAAGGAGCTGCGGGTGGGTGGTACAAATTATGCCCACAAACTGAATGGCTTTGAAAAAGTCTAAACAACAGAGTGAAGAAAAAGTTTTAATGGAATGTTGTTTTTTATACACTGTTATTTAGTCATATTGTAATTATAAAAAGGCCTTGGGCATATTAACTAATACGGGCTGGGCGTTTGGGGTGTGTTTTTCCCCCATTAACCAAAGGCACTTCAAGGTTTCTTGGGATGTAACAGAAAAGCATTCCAAATAAATGAGATTCTGCTTTGTCAGAATAATGAGACATTGAGGGTTTTTATAAACTCCCAGCTTGGCAAAAACCAATATCTCTAATTAGATGAAGAAACCCTCGGCAGAGGATTTGCATCAGTGGCTGTGCCCACAACAAGGTTTTTCCCCCCAGAGTATTTACATATCAAATACAACTGGCAGCATTTTGGCAGGCGTCCAGAGCCAGAGAGAGTTTTAATCGCATTTATTCTCTTATCCTTGCTGAAATTCTCTCCTGGCCTGCTGTGGATTTTCACTTAAGTTTTCATATTTATGTATTTAATATTTTTTTTCTACTTTTAATTTACAATTGACCATCTGAGGAGCACAGAGCTTAGCAAACAGCTCTTTGGATTTCATCCATTTCCCGCAGGGTCGGCCTTGGGGGAGGCAAAGATTAAGCACCTTCTCTCCCCCCCCTCCTCCAGTATTTAGGCTGTTTGATCGGCTGTGTCATAGAGCTGCACTGGGCCTCATAAGGCACAAGGGATTCCCTAGGATGAGTGACTGTTGTGATGACTTCAGTACTGGAGAAAGCTGCATATAATCTGTGCTGCTCAAGCAGACATGAGAAACAACATTTACTGACAAATGGGTTCTGTTGTACTGAGTAGTGTTCTTCTATCCTGTGAGAGCAACTACAGTTGAGATCATAGTGCAACTGCTATCATTCATGTTCTCTCTTTAGTATCATCCTATTGGAACGTGGCTAGGTCATAAACAAGAGTCTATTCCAGATGTCACATCCACATGTAGATTCTCATGCTATGTATGGTCCTCATACTGTGAACAGGGCCAGTGGGTATATTTTTCAAATGTGTCCTGCTTTGGTGGATTTTTTTGACATTCTAGTTCATGCGTACCAAAGCTATGCTTTGTATACAAAATTTGAACATTGTCCCTGTTCAGACAACATGGTGACCAGTGTTCCCTATAAGCTGAGTTAGTGTGAGTAAGCTCAGTTTTTTAGCCTCCAGCTCATACATTTTTTGTCTTAGCTCAGGAATGATGGCTCCAGAGCAAACTGATTTATGCAGCGGCCAAATCACTCACTCACAACTTTAATGCAAGTAGCTCACAAAGTAGAATTTTTGCTCAGAAAAGTCCACAGCTTAGAGGGAGCATTGATGGTGACTGCATGTACTAGGAGCGTCACAGTAGCATACACGCCTGCTATTCACGGTTGCTGTCTTCCCATTATGTGTAACATCTGAAAAAACTAAAATTCAACAGTCCTGTTTTTTAAAAAAAGACCAAGAAGATGGTTATTGTGCTTCTTAGTTGGCTAGGACTGAAATGTGTTCTTGCTGAAAACTTGAGCAATAAAAAGTACCTTGCTACTTAGTTATGCTTTCAAAAGCACTCCGGTGTTTGCCTAGAAACTCACCCTAAGATGTCAGCGATTGAGGCCTTTTCATGTGGAAGGATTGCTAAGTAAATTCCCTAAATGTCTATTCATCCCCCTAAGATGGCAAAGCGGTGAAGCAGCAAATGTGAAAATCGGCAAAGCTGACTATAGAGAGAACTGTTTTCCGAGGATGCCAAATTGAGATGCAGATTCTGACCCTGGGAGATTTTAATGCTCACATGAGTGAGCTTCAAAAGAGAATCTCAAGCTCTTGCAATCTAGCCATTTAAGTTGATTGATAGACAGCTACTCCAATTGGCCAGGACTTAGTCAATGGTTAACTTGTTCTTTATTCATCAGTGCAATAATGAACTGTTACTTTAGATGGTGGGAGAGTTTGTAAATGCAAGCTTCTTAGAGGGCTCCCTATTTTGATAGAGTCCCTGGCTTGTGTTTGCAGCCCATGCAGACTTTGAGAGTGAATCATTTTTTACTCCCTGTGCTGCTTATTTAAAAGGGGTTGCTGCAGCTGATGAAAATGAAGCTCCTTTTTCAGCTGTGTTGAGATGGAAGTGAATGACCCTTACAGGGCTGGACATTTATTTATTTATTTATTTATTTATTTATTTATTTATTTTTGAGATTTATATCCCACCCTACCCACCGTACAGCGGCTCAGGGTGGCTCACAACAAATATATAAACAGACAATATCTTAAAAACATTAAAACCAATAAAACAGCTGATGCTATGTAGATGGTGTATCTTCAATATATCATAACAGTGCCCAGATGTAATCCTTATGGGTGGTCCCAGTAGGCTGGCAGGAGAAGGCCAGATGCTCATATCATATAGTCGGCTGGCGAAGAAGTTCGAGTACTCAAAGCAGTTAATCAGGCCAGGGCCAAGGTAAAAATATTAGGCGACCCCTACTTGAACGCCTGGCGGAATAGCTCTGTTTTGCAGGCCCTACAGAATTGCAAAAGATCCCGCAGGGCCCTGATATTATCCGAGAACTCATTCCACCAGTACGGGGCCGCCACTGAAAAGGCCCTGGCCCTTGTTACCGCCAGCCGAGCCTCTTTTGGCCCTGGAAGGACCAGACGGTTTTGGGATCCAGACCGCAGTGCTCGCTGGGGAACATATGGGGAGAGGCAGTCCTTCAAGTAGCTAGGTCCCAGGCCATAAAGGGCTTTATAGGTAAGTACCAGCACCTTGAACTTTATCCAGTATGCTATAGGCAGCCAGTGCAGAAATTTTAGGGCGGGTTGGATGTGTTCCCGCACAGGAAGACCCATCAACAACCGCGCCGCTGCATTCTGCACCAGCTGCAGCTTCCGGATTTGGCACAAGGGCAGCCCCAAGTAAAGAGCGTTACAATAGTCCAATCTTGAGGTGACCAAAGCATGGATCACTGTAGCCAGTTCATTACGTTCAAGGAAGGGAACCAACTGCTTGATCAGCCGAAGGTGGTAAAAGGCCGATCTCGTGGTGGCTGCTACCTGGACCTCCATTGTTAACGCAGGGTCCAGGATCACTCCCAAACTCCTAACCTCCGACGCTGGCACCAACGGCACCCCCTCGAAGGTCAAGAGAGGGATCCCCACCCCTGATTCGTTCCGACTCAGGCATAGGATCTCCGTCTTCATCGGATTCAATTTTAGTCGACTCTGCCTGAGCCAACCAGCCACGGTCTGCAGCGCCAGATCCAGATCACCCGGGCCGGAGTCTGACTGGCCGCCCAATATCAGATAGAGCTGGGTGTCATCCGCATACTGATGACATCCCAGCCCATACCTCCAGGCAATCTGGGCAAGGGGGCGCATGTAGATGTTGAACAGCATAGGGGAAAGCACTGCTCCTTGTGGGACACCACAGATCAGCGGGTGTCTCTGGGAAAGCTGTTCCCCTACCGCCACCCTCTGTCCCCGATCTTGGAGAAACGAGGAGAGCCACTGTAAAGCTAACCCCTGGATCCCAATATCAGCGAGGCGGCGAGACAGTAGCTGATGGTCGACCGTGTCGAACGCCGCCAACAGGTCCAACAACAACAGCACCGCCGTACCACCTCGGTCCAGATGCCTCCGGAGGTCATCCGTCAGGGCGACCAGCACCGTCTCCATCCCATGACCCAGCCGAAAGCCAGACTGGAAGGGATCTAACACAGAGGTGTCATCCAAAAAGCCCTGCAACTGGTCCGCCACCACTTTCTCGATTAACTTGCCCAGATAGGGCAAGTTGGATACCGGTCGATAGTTTCCTAATTCGGCCGGATCCAATGATGGTTTTTTAAGGAGGGGACGTATCACAGCCTCCTTTAGAGCACTAGGGAACACCCCTTGTGCAAGGGATGTGTTAATAATCTCCCTAAGTGCCCCTCGTACCCCTTCATGGCTAGCTCTAATTAGCCACGATGGGCACAGATCGAGACAACAAGTGGTTGGGCAGACCAGAGAGAGCAATTTGTCAACCTCTTCCAGACAGAGTGGACTGAAATAATCCAAAATATGACCAGAAGACGTGCTTGGAGCCTCAAGTTCTGCTACTGTATCAATTGTGGCAGGGAGGTCTCGGTGGAGCGACAAGATTTTATCTGCGAAAAAGTTCCCAAAAGCTTCACAGCCTATTTCCAATTCCCTATCATTTGGTCTGCTCACCGGCAGAGTCGTCAATGACCGAATCGTCCTAAATAATTGGGCTGGGCGGGAACTCGCAGACGCTATCTCAGCTGCATAGAATATTTTCTTAGCAGCCTTGACAGCCATCTCATAGGCTTTCATAAACGTCCTATAAGATGATCTTGCTGCTTCGTCGGGAGCACGATGCCACCGTCTCTCTAGTTGTCTGAGTTCCCGTTTCAAATCCCTCAACTTGCCTGTGTGCCACGGGGCCAGTCGAGAGCGGGGACGCAAAGGATGCCGGGCAGCGATCTTGTCGATGGCCGCCAAAAGACGATGTTGCCAGTCTTCGACCTGCTCATCCAATGAGCCACGTGGGGGCATTGGCTCCCACAGAGCTTCCTGGAATCGCACAGGATCCATTTGGCTCCCGCAAAGCTAAAAACCGCTCGCCACCCAAACGGGGTTGGGCCGGCAGGTTCACCCGGGCCCTCAGAGTCTGGTGGTCTGACCATGGTACAGCCGTAGCTGTAATCCGGTCCACCGTAACCCCCGACGCAAAAATCAAGTCAAGCGTGTGACCAGCCCTGTGCGTGGGTGTCGTAACAAACTGGGAAAGTCCTAGTGCCACCATGGACAACACTAGGTCCATTGCCTGCATGGAGGTCGAGTCCTCGGCATGGACGTTGAAATCACCCAGGACTAATAGCCGAGGGTGTTCAAGCGCCCAGCCTGATACGGCCTCCAGCAAGGATGGCAGGCTACCTGTCGGTGCAGACAGCCAAACTTTCCCCGGCATCCCAGACAAAGCCAACACACTCTGTGCCCACAAGATTCTGCGGCGGTAGCGCTCTGAAGGAGTAACCCTCCCGGATGAACAATGCTACCCCTCCCCCCCGTCCCTGAGTACGGGATTGGTGAAGGACCGAGAACCCAGGCGGTGCCATTTGGGAAAGAGAGACAGTCTCTCCATCCCACACCAAGGTCCCAGTCACGCACGCCAGGTCCACGTCCTGTTCAGACAAAAAGTCATAAAGGACTCTGGTCTTATTATTAATGGACCTGGCGTTACACATCACCAATGTCGGAGCGGGGTTCTGCCTCCTAGCCCCACAACCTACTACTTTTGGGATGAGACACAGATTGGAAGGGGACCGAGCTCATCTATACCCCCCTCTGCCCCCACTAAGCGCACCGTCACTACCTCATCCATTCCATCTCCGCATCCTGGTTCAAATAGGCATCTTGCCCCTCTACCTCTGTGAAGCTGGTGCTAAATGGAGCTGTCTGTTTCCTGCTCCCTCCAACATCTCACTCACCAGGAATGGGAAATTGCCCCCAAACGCCTCTGATACATTGCAGGAACCTCTGCTGGAAATAGATGGCCAAGAATAAACTTCTGTTGAATTTCCAAAATATAGTCAGTAATAATTTTCAGCATTCCAAGGATGATTCTTTATTCTTTTGAACAAAATTTGAGTCCAGGGCACCTTTTAAGACCAACAAAGTTTATTCAAGGCATGAGTTAAATCAGCATATAACATAATGAAGACATTTTAACAGATGCAAACAGAAATAACAAGCTAAGTTAATGTGTTATTTGGATTTAATTCCAGAGGAAAACAGTGAAGCAAATAAATATGTCAAAATTGGAGATAGATGTGTAAATGTATCCTTCTTAATTGTGGAGTGCTAAGAGTAATTAACTGAGACCTTGTTGTTACGCTCCATCTGTTTCCTCTCAAGCATGGAAGTAACTAATAGCATCTTTTTCTTTGAGGTAGGGTGATTTGTAGTGCAGTGTTATGTCTTCTCTGTTACCAGACCAGAGAAATGCATTCCAGTATACCATTTAAATATTCATTGCATTACATTACAATCACTATTCTAATCTACTATTCCTCCTCGATCTATCTTTATTCTGTTGCCAGTGAAGAGAATGGCTGCTTGCAAATCTGAACTTTACATGCCTGGCGTGTTTGGCTGATTTTGTGTTTTGGAGCAATTTTTATTTATTTTTATTTTTTGCAGGACAAATGAGCAGCTTGTGGCATTCCTGTCCAGATATCGTGATATGAACTTCTTGAAGTCACATGGAAGGGACAATGCAAGGTAATGAGTTTTTTCCCCTGTGGGTGTTGGCACTGACTGTAAATGTAGCAATGCGGTTTTCCTTCTCTCTGTGTTCAAGTGGTCCAGTTTGTGGTCGGTAAAACTGAGACTTTCACATTAGCTTCTGTAAGCAGTGGAAGTCGTTTGTCATCTCTGTTATATTTTTATCCAGCCATGCTCCAGGTGCTCAGGATGGCATGCACAGTTCCTCCTTCCTCTGCTTTATGCTCACTACAATCCCATGGAGTAGATTAGGCTGAGATCACCCATGTGAGCTTTGTGGTCGATTGCAGATTTGAACCTGAGGCTCCCAAGTCAAGCACTTTAACCACTGCACGTCTGTGCATTTGCCGCATTATGCTTGTGAGGAAAAGCTGCCGGGTGAAATCAAAGATGGTCTTGCCATGGGGGGGGGGGGGAGGCTCAGGCAGCAGGTTTTGTCCTCCCATTAAGGGGCAGCTGCTTTCTGAAACTCCTCCCCCTCCTGGGTCCAAGTGTGTAATGTAGTATGTTCTGTGTAGCAACCAGCCTGCCATGTGCTCCCAGGTAATGGTGCCCGCCGCATGGCCAGAGCACATGGTCAGGCAGAGAGGGGAGCTTGAATCTGGAGAAACAATAGACATCCGGATTGAAAGCCTCCGCCAATGTGGGACCTAGGTTCTTCCTGAGGAGCCAATGCAATCAAAGGCTCCTCCAGGGAACCTATGACAAACAAGCGCATATGTTAAGCCCCTATCAGGTCTTTTGGGTGCGGCCGGAGGTGTGGCTCCGGCCAGCATATAATGAGGGCCCTGGAGCCCTGGAAGCATGCTTGTTCTGACCATCTACTGGGCATTCTGAATCACTCAATAAAGGCTTCATGATTTCACCGTTCCTGGTCTCTTGAGTCCAGTACTCTTCACTGGCGACGAGGATGGGATCCCGATGAGCAACTCCTTGGCCGACACCAGCACCGCATCGAGCCCAGACCAGATCCGTCAGCCACCGGCCCTGCTTGGCTCCAGCGCCACCGCACCACCATCAGCTCCCGAGTATCTCGCTCAACGCACCGCTGCACATCCCAGAATGGCCACCGCTCCGGGAACCACCCACCCATTCGATCCAGCCTCCCCCAAAGACTGGGAAGCCTGGACGGACCAGCTCACATCCTACTTCGACGCACAGGACATCACGGATGCCGGGAAGAAGAAGTCCTGGCTCATGGCCTCCTGCGGGGTAAAGACGCTGAAGTTACTCCGCAGCCTGCTTTCCCCTCGTACCCCAGCGGAGGCCACGTACAACGACATCATGGCGCTCCTAAGGAACCACTTCTCGCCGAGACCCTCCAAGAACACGCAGCAGGTGAAGTTCTTCCGCTGGCTGCAGCAGAAGGGTGAGTCTGCCTCCAATTACCTGGCGGCCTTCCACCATCTCCTGGTGGGGTGCGAGTTCGTGGCCATAGAGGACACACTATACTCCGCATTCCTGTGTGGGGTCCGCGACCCCAAGCTTCAAAGGAAGCTGATGGCCAACTCCACAGCCACCCTGGACGAGATGCTAACCATGGCTTGCGCCTTTGAGGTCTCTCAGCAGGAGAAGCTAGGCACATCCGCAGCCGCCCACCAGACTGAGGCTGCTGCAGACTCCGATGTTTCCGAGGATGACAAGACACTCCAGGTACAACGCCGGCCTCTGGGACGGGTCCCGCAACTCGGGTGAGAAGGCTTCCCGCTCAGTGACGCCACACTCCAAACATTCCACGTGCGCTAGCTGTGGCGATTAGCATGACTGCCGGACCTGCCGTTTCCAGGAAGCAGAGTGCCGGTCATGTGGCAAGAAGGGCCACATCATCCGGGCCTGCCGCACCCGCTCCAACCGCCGAACCCAAGCCGCGCACCAGGAGTCCGCCAAACTCCTCCAGACAGCAGCAACCCGCCACCACCACTGCAAGACACAGCAGGTAATGAACTTGCCCCCCGACACCCCAACAAAATTAAGGACTCAGTTTTGATTGAGGGGACCCCCTGCCAAATGGAAGTAGACACCGGGTCATCCTACTCCATAATCTCAGAGTCCACCCTCCGCAGGCTCTGCCCCACTGGGGGGCCCCGACTTCAGAAAGTCCAGGGCCTAACCCTGCGGGACTTTCAGAAGAACCCGATACCGATAAGAGGGTTGGGCAAGTTCCAAGTCCAATTTAAGAACTTTACAGGATGCTTGGGCCTCCTGGTGGTGGCGGGCAACCTCACTACGTGGCGGCATTGGTTGGAGGGGGCGCAAACCCCTTTTGAAATATGGACAGACCACAAAAATCTAGAAGCGCTGTGCACCCAGAGGTCCCTGAATGCAAAGCAACTCCGTTGGGCGGATTTTTTCTCAAAATTTAATTTTGTGCTCAAACGCCTCCCTGGGAAAGCCAATTCGCTAGCCGACGCGCTCTCCCGTTTGCCCCAGCATGAGAGTTTAAAGGAGGAGGTATTTGATTCTATGTTCTCCCCCCAGCAATTGGGAGGAGCAGTGACCACCCGGAGCCAAAGTAAGCGAGCAACAGTGGAATCGGAGGCGTGCGATTGGGGGGGGGGGACTATTCGCCAGAAGAAATTGAGGAGTTGGAGGCACTGGCAGACTGCTCCCCCAGGGAAAATAAGTGCTGGTATCATGGAGACAAATTGGTGGTGCCCCGCAGCAGGAGAAAGGACATATTACTAGCCTGCCACTCTTCTAAATTGGCAGGTCATTTTGGATTTCTAAAAACACTCAATTTAGTTCAGAGGCAATTCTGGTGGCCACGCATGCGCAGGGATGTTTCGGACTTTGTCTCTGCCTGCCAGACCTGCTTGATGTGCAAAAGGAGGGGGGGGGAAAGTCCCGGGACTCCTGCACCCTCTACCCACTCCTTCTCGCCCTTGGGAGGCAATAGCTATGGACTTCATTACAAACCTGCCACCCTCAAAGGGAAAGACTGTAATTTGGGTAGTGGTGGACATGTTTTCTAAGCAAGCCCATTTCACTCCTTTCAAGCAGCTGCCTACAGCTAAAGGGATGGCCAAGGCTTTTTTCAACCACGTGATCAAATTACACGCTTTTCCCAAACGCGTGGTATCCGACAGGGGCAGTCAGTTCGTTGCCAACTTCTGGCGGGAGCTCCTGAAATTTATGGACATAGAGCCTGCTCTAAGCTCTGGTTACCATCCAGAGACCGATGGGCAGTCCGAACAAACTAATCAAATTCTGGAACAATTCTTGAGGTGTTATACTAACTACCACCAGGACAATTGGGTGGAGTTGCTGCCATTTGCGGAATATAGTTACAACAATGCAGTGCATTCGTCTACGGGCGTTTCCCCATTTATGGCAGTGGGGGGCTTTGAGGGAAAACCTTTGCCCACATTGGAAAATGCCTCGGATGCTTCCCCCACCGACTTTAAACGATGGTGGGCGACCCTGCAAGAGTCGTGGCCTCTAATAGCCAAAACGCTTGATCAAGCCAAAGAGGATTACAAAAAGTATGCAGATCGTGGTCGGGCTGAGGGCTGGGACCTCCAGCCTGGAGACTCTGTCTACCTGTCTACCAAAAACATACACGGACTGCAACCCAGTAGGAAACTGGGGTGGAAATTTGTGGGCCCTTACAAGGTGTTGCGCAAAATCTCTGATGTGTCTTTTGAATTAGAATTGCCCAAATCACTGAGTTCTGTGCATCCTGTTTTTCATTTCAGCTTACTGAAGAAGAATCCTGGGCCGAATACATGGCATCCAGTTCCTCCGACACCTCCTCCACTGATGAAGGGGGAGGCACCCCACTTTGAAATTTCTGAGATTCTTGATTCTAAGCTGCGTAGGGGCCACTTATATTATTTAGTTAGATGGCTTGACTTTGGCCCTGAGCAAAACGAGTGGGTTCGTTCTGAAAATGTGCATGCTCCTAAACTAATTAAAGCTTTCCATAAAAGGTTCCCAGACAAGCCCGGATAGATGTATTTTTGGGGTGCCAGAGTGTCAGAATCTGCTGATTCAGACAAATGTATCTTGCTACTTACAGCCATGCTCCACTTTGTATTTGCTGCTTTGCTTTTTTATAGTACTGTATGTATGCCTACATCAACACCTGTCATGTACCCCTCATCCTGGCCAGTATGTATTAGCATGTATGTACAATGTGTAACCCCAGGTTTATGACCCTGACCGGCCTGGTTTGTGTAACTGTCAAAGCGGGAGGATGTCAGCTTCAAAGCTTGGGAACAATGGGCCTCTCACACTCCTACCTCCGCATTCCATTCATCTCGGCTGAGACTCTAAGGGAGGACAAGTCTCATCTCTTATCAATGTGCGAAAGCCTCGAGGCCATGGATTGTTATGTGAACTGGTAACATCTGAAGGGTCTCGTTGGGAAGGGGAAATTTACAACTTGACACCTCACTTTCTTTCCTGTGGGAAGCAAACGGCCAGAGCCCCATTTTGCCCGCCGTTTTTCCCTTGTAGTGATTGGCTACCTATGGGTAATTCAAACTGCTTAGAAAAGTATAATAGACCTGGTTTGGCCATCTGTGTCATCTCTGACAATAATCCGAGAAGCTGTACCAATGTAGAGATTGGAAATAAAGAACTGTGTTTCATCAACAAAGATCTGATCCTTGACTACTTTGAGCAGAAGTCTCACACTGGGACTCTCCTGGTTCCAGCCCCTAGGGCTGGGCGTCACCGGGGTACACAGCCTGCGGCCCACAGATTTTGCTGACATCTGTGAGGAATTCCCAGCAGTTTTCGATGGGGCACTGGGCACCTATATGGGGCCAACCATCACCCTGGACCTTGACCCCACGGTCCGGCCCGTGCGCATACCGGTCCGCCATCCGCCACTCACAGTGCGGCCCAAGATCGAGCGGGAGCTTGATAAGTTGGTCGCCCAGGGTGTACTAGAACCAGTGTCCCCTGCCCGATGGGAGACCCCGATTGTGACACCAATGAAGGCAAACGGGGACATCCGCATCTGTGCGGACTATAAGTGCACCATCAATAACGCACTTCAGGCCCATGCCTACCCAGTCCCAGTCATCAGCCACATGTTGGCCTCCCTGGCTGGGGCGCGAGTGTTTGGGAAACTAGACCTGGCCCAGGCCTACCAGCAGCTGCCGGTCAACGATGCCACAGCATAAGCACAGACCATTGTGACGCACAAGGGGGCATTTAAGGTAAAGCGTCTCCAGTTCTGGGTCAGCGTAGCCCCCGGGATCTTTCAAGAGTTAATGGACCGTTTGTTAAAAGGTCTTCCAGGGGTGCAGCCCTTTTTCAACAACGTCCTGAACGTGGCTCTGAACATCAAGACTTTCTCGGCCTGCCTACGCTCTGTCCTCCAGCGATTCCAGGATGCCAGCCTGAAGGTGAAACGCGAGAAGTGCCTCCTCAGGGTGCCTGCAGTGGATTTCCTCGGCTTCAAGGTGGACGCCCACGGAATTCACCCCACTAAGGACAAGGTGAAGGCCATCTCCGATGCCCCGGCCCCCAAGTCCAAGGCTGAGCTGCAGTCTTTTCTGGGACTCATTAACTTCTACCATGCCTTTCTTTCCCACAAGGCGGCGGTAGCTGAGCCCTTACACAGGCTCCTGGACAAAAGCACCACCTGGACTTGGGGTCCCCTCCAGGCGGCAGCCTTCCAGGGCATCAAGGATCTCCTAATGTCCAATGCGGTCCTCGCCCACTTCGACGAAGCCTTGCCCATCGTATTGGCCTGTGAAGCATCTCCTTATGGGGTGGGGGCAGTTTTCAGTCACAACTGCCGGATGGCCGGGAAGTCCCGGTCGCATATTACTCCCGGACCCTAGCCCCGGCCGAAAGGAACTATGCTCAGATAGACAAGGAGGCACTTGCGATCGTGGCCGGGGTCAAAAAGTTCCATACTTACTTGTACGGGCGCAAGTTCACGGTCGCCACGGACCACAAACCTCTTCTGGGCCTCCTTGCCCCGGATCACTGCACACCACAAATGTCCCCGCGAGTCCTCCAATGGTCGATCTTCCTCGCGGGGTACGACTATGACTTGGTACATCGCCCGGGAAAGGCCATGGTCCATGCGGATGCACTCAGCCGCCTTCTGATGCCCTCCTGCGACCCCGACCCAGCTCCGGCTTACCACGTCGCTCGGCTCGAGGACCTGCCGGACCAACCGCTTCAGGTATGGGATGTGGCCTGGCGCACGGGCCGGGACCGTCAACTCTCCCGGGTCTCCGACTGGGTGGGAAGGGGGTGGCCCAAGAATCTGGACCCTGAGTTCGCGGCCTTCTCAATCCGGCACGCAGAACTCTCCAGCCACAAGGGGTGCTTACTCTGGGGCTCGAGGGTAGTGATTCCGGAAACCCTCCGCCCACGAGTGCTGACCGCTCTGCATGAGCACCACCCTGAGGTAGTACGAATGAAGGCCCTGGCCTGGAGCTATGTCTGGTGGCCAGGCCTTGACAAGGAGATAGAGGACCGGGTCCGCCGCTGCGAAAAGTGCCAAGAGACCCGTCCGGACCCTCCACACGCTCCCGTCCGCCCCTGGGAGTCCACCCAATGCCCCTGGTCCCGGCTCCATGTGGACTTTGCGGGCCCGGTACAGGGGCAGCTTTTTTTTATTCTAGTCGACAGCTACAGCAAGTGGCTGGAAGTCGTTCCTGTGCGTGCCACCTCCTCTGAAGCCGCCATTCGAGCAATGTGGCGCATCTTTGCCACCCACGGCCTGCCGGACACCATCGTCTCAGACAATGGCACGGCTTTCACCTCCATGGAATTCCAGCGCTTTGTGGAGCTCCATGGCATCCGGCACGTGAGATCCGCCCCTTTTCATCCAGCCACGAACGGCCAAGCAGTGCGAATGGTCCGCACCACTAAGGAGGCACTAAGGTGCATGGACCAGGGGAATCTGGGGTTTAAGTTAACGGCTTTCCTATTCGGCCAGCACACCACCCCTCACTCAGCTACCGGTCGCAGCCCCGCAGAGCTGCTCATGGGCCGCCGGCTGACAACCCAGCTCGACCGGCTCCACCCCGATCGGGTACCGGCCACCTCCAAAGAACCCAACGTCCCCAAAGCTCCCAGAGGGTTCGTGCCAGATGACCCAGTCTACGTCCGCAACTATGCCCGGGGGCCCCTGTGGTTGCCAGGGTGGATTATCTGCATCACCAGTCCCCTCTCCTATGAAGTCGTGGGCGAGGAAGGACAACGGTGGAGGCGCCACTGTTAGCCGAATTGGTTTAATTTACATTTAGCAATTGGCAAAATACCGGGTTCTTGCCAACTATACCAGGGTCCCACCCCTCCCGGGAGTTCTCAAGGAAAGAGGCACGTGACGCAGATGGCAAATTAAATGCTGTTTACTGAATGATGTTGTTCACTCACACAAAACAGATTCACACACACATACACACAGGCCTAAGAAATAAAGACAGAAAATAGCACTGTTACATTAGCAGGAGTTTCATTGATGGGTGATACTTTACCTATCCTGGAGATGGATCCTTGTTCCAACAGAAGATTAGAGGGACTGGAAAGGCAAGCTGGACATGGGGGGGGGGGGGGTAAAGCAGATAGGGGACGATGGCTCAAGAGACCAAATGCCTCTGCTCAAGGTCTTTTATTAGGTGGTCTTGGGGCGGGCTGCACAGACCACTTCCCACTAACACACCTACTAGGCGGTCTGTCCCTCTTGGACCCTTCCATAGGTTAAAGGTGGACAAAAGGAAGAGGACAAGGGGATGGACAATATTGCCAAATTATGATCTCACCAGGAAGTGGACTTTGGACAGGGGTCCGATGACTCACCTGGCCACATCTATTGTTAGTCAATGACTTTGGCCGACTGGCTGATGGCCCAAACATTAGTTGCTAAGCAACTGCGTTAGCATAACTATGCAGGTACGTTGGAGGGGGCAGGGGTTGACTAGCGTGCTGAAACAGAGAGAGAGAAACCTCATGGCAAGAGGAGTCCTTTGTCTCTGTCCCGGGTGAACTGTCTAGGGTGTCAGCCTCCTGGCATGGGCTGGAGCCTTCCCCTCTAATGAAGAAAGCACATGCCCCTTCCAATATGGGCAACCCAAGTTCAGGCTTATGAATATTAAAATCCATAAGAGCACTAAAAGTGCCTTGCTGGCCAACACCATGTGGACCAACTTCGCCGCCTGCACGCCTTCTCCGCAGACGATCCAGGGCTTGATTTCCCAGATGCGGAACCCGAGACAGACGATCTGACCGGCCGAGACTCTGCAGGAGGACCCCACAGAAGCCGGCCACCCGGACATCACTCCAGTCGCCGGCCCTGCACCGGTACCAGACCCAGCTCAGCCCAAGGCAGATATCCCCGAATCTCTGCTCCCTACACCAATGGCTCCGGCGACCCCGCACCGCTTGACCAGAAAACGGAAACGTCCTGCATACCTCAGAGACTATGTTTTCCAAGGGACAGTCCGGACTATGGGGGGAGGGGTGTAATGTAGTATGCTCTGTGTAGCAACCAGCCTGCCATGTGCTCCCAGGTAATGGCGCCCGCCGCATGGCCAGAGCACATGGTCAGGCAGAGAGGGGAGCTTGAATCTGGAGAAACAATAGACATCCGGATTCAAAGCCTCCACCAATGTGGGACCTAGGTTCTCCCTGAGGAGCCAATGCAATCAAAGGCTCCTCCAGGGAACCTATGACAAACAAGCGCATATGTTAAGCCCCTATCAGGTCTTTTGGGTGCGGCCGGAGGTGTGGCTCCGGCCAGCATATAATGAGGGCCCTGGAGCCCTGGAAGCATGCTTGTTCTGACCATCTACTGGGCATGCTGAATCACTCAATAAAGGCTTCATGATTTCACCATTCCTGGTCTCCTGAGTCCAGTACTCTTCAAAGTGGGAGTGAGAGAGAGGAGATATTAGAATCACAGTATCATAGAGTTGGAAGAGGCCATACAGACCATCTAGTCCAACCCCCTGCCCAATGCAGGACCAGCCTAAAGCATCTCTGACAAATATTCGTCCAGCCTCTTCTTGAAAGCTGCCAGTGAAGGGGAGCTCACCACCTCCCTAGGCAACTGATTCTACCTTTGAACCACTCTGACCATGAGAAAGTTTTTCCCAATATCCAGCCGATACCTTTCTGCATGTAATTTAAACCCGTTGCTTTGGGTCCTATCTTCTGCTGCCAACTGGAACAGTTCCTTGCCCTTCTCCAAATGATATTTATTTATTTATTTATTTATTTATTTATTTATTTATTTATTTATTTATTTATTTATTTGGATTTATATCCCGCCTAACCAACATAGTGGCTCTTTCATAGCCTTTCAAATAGATAGCCTTTCAAATGTTTAAAGAGAGCAGTCCTGTCCCCCTCAAACTCCTCTTGTCCTAATTAAACATTCCCAGTGCCCTTAGCCTTTCCTCGTAGTGACCGCTGATCATCCTTGTCATCCTTGTCGCTCTCCTCTGCAACCTCTCAATTTTGTCCACATCCTTTTTGAAGTGAGGCCTCTAGAACTGCACACAGTACTCCAGGTGCAGCTTGACCAAGGCAGCATACAGAGGAGCTATGACCTCCTGCGCTTCTGATGCTATGGCCCTTTTAATACAACCCAAGACTGAATTTGCCTTTTTTGCCACCACATCACACTGACTGCTCATATTTAGTTCACAGTCCACTCTTACCCCAAGATCTCTTTTGCATACACTACTCCACAGAAACATATCCCCCATCCAGTATTTGTGCTTGACATTTTTGTGGCATTCATCTTTGGTGAACTGCATCTTGTTTGTTTGTGTACAAGGGGATGGGCATGATCGGCATAATCTGCATAATCTACTGTGCAGTGAATCTCCCAACATTTCTGTTTTTATTCCCTGTGGCTTAAAAATGTCCCCAAATTTTAAATCACTAGTGGTAATGCATGGCTTGTATTTATATCCCTAAGTAGAGCAAAGTTGTTTGGGAGGCAGAAAAGAATTACCTTAGCCGAACTAAAGATTAATTTTGAAAGCTACAGAATCAATAGGTGCAAATTGGAGGGTGTCATACTGATTCCCCAGTGTGGTGCCTGCGGATGCCAACAGCACCCACCACTATATTTCCTGGATCCACTTCCTTCTTTGCCGAAGCATCTCTTCCATCAACCAGAGAGCTGGTCCTGGCTTTCCTCCATCTCCCCGTAACAGGAGGGGCTTCAGAAGATCCAAGGAGGAATCACCTGTTATGTCTGCAGGGAGGTCCACATTTGAAAACAGCTACTCAGAGCACAACTGTCCTGGAACCTCCCAACACTCTGTGATTGGCCCCCAGGCAGTCATTTCGTGGTGGGACCCACTGCTTGCTTCCCAAGTCCAAGAGTACCAGAAGGGTCGACAATGTTGGGAACCCTTGCAATAGTGGACAGAGAACCTGGTCATTTGACCCCTTGGTGGTGGTGGGGAAAACACCCTGTCTTGACCAGTTGTGGAAGAACGTTAGCACTAGGTCCCTTTCTTCCACATATTACCGCATTGTCCTTTCAGACACTTGAATTTGGTATTCATCTACAGAACAAGAACATGAAGCATATGAGATACTTCCACTTTAGAAGAAAAAAAAGAGAAGAGATTGGATTTATACCCCTCACTTCCCTTGGAGTCTCAGAGCGGCTTACAAACTCCTTTCCCTTCCCCTCCCCACAACATACACCCTGTGAGGTAGGTGGGGCTGAGAGAGCTCTGACAGAAACTGCTCTTTTTCAAGAACAGCTGGTACAGAGCTGTGGCTTGCCCAAGGTCATCCAGCAGCTGCAAGTGGAAGCGTGGGGAATCAAACCCAGTTCTCCCAGATTAGAGTCCGCGCACTTAACCACTACACCAAACTGGCTCTTTATTTAGGTTTGTTCCAGAAAGAGGGAGATTTTTTGGAAAATGTTGGGAACCCTCTCCTCCCCCCCACCCCATTCAAGAGGGGAAGCCCTGATTTTGTCAGCTGCTTTGCCAAGGGAGGGAGCCATATAGTGATTTCACAGGAAAGGCCCCCTCTCAGGGGAATGCTGCACTTTCCAAGGGGGGGCATGTTCTTTTAATGATCTTTAATGCCAATTTTAGATTCATCCAAGGTGCAAAAATATGGGAAATAATCACAAGCTGTCAGCATCAACAAATTTATTATCATTACTCAATTAACCTAATTGTGAACTGTTGTATAATACAGGTGACTGTTTCAAAGGGTAGCAGGAAATGAACATTCTATTAGTTATACTGTAACACACACTCACTAACTCGAACAAGCAGTTTGCATACCATTTGAAAAGATTCTCCAAAAAGGGCCTTGTCCCTGTGAATTCGGTCCCGGCTTTTTTTTTTTTTTTGCAATAGAATTTTATTTTTCCATTATTCTCAAAAGCTTTTATACATATTCCATTCTCTATAATATTGCATAGTTGGCTAAAAAGATATAATCATTAAATGACTTCCCACCCCAACTGTACCTTCATATATATTAACTGGTAAACATGTATTTTAAAAGTATTTGCCCCCTAAGGTAACATTTTGAGCTATTATAACTTTATACATTTAAAAATTATATTGATTAAAAAAGAAAAAAGGTTTAGTTTCGTGGCTAACTAAAAATTCATTTTTTGTGATATGATTCTGTCCCTCACTTCAATAGTTAGAAAGTGTAAAAATATTGTCTTTCATATTCCACTCTCGCTCCATATATTCCTTCAAATCTTTCCAATCTTCTGAGAACTTCGCTGAGTCTTGATTGTTTAATTTTCTTGTCCATTTATCCATTTCCACCATAAATAGCAATTTTCTCAACCATTCCCATAATTCTGGAGTTATCTCTGATTTCCAACTTTGTGCATAAACCATTCTTGCTGTCGTTACCATATACCAAATCAATGTTCTTTTACTTATGTTTACATCCTCTAACTTTAGACCAAGCAACAACATTTCTGGCAATTTTTTAAACTTACATTTCAAAATTTTCTCCATTTCAGCATGTATCATATACCAAAAACTTTTTGCTTTATCACAAGTCCACCACATATGATATAACGATCCTTCTTTTTGTTTACATTTCCAACACTTATTAGACATATTTTGACCAATATTTGCAATTTTTTTCGGCATCATGTACCATCTATACATCATTTTAAAACAATTTTCTTTAAGATTATTACATGTAGATATAGACATAGCATTTTTCCACAAAAATTCCCAAGACGACATTGCTATATCCTTATTCATATTGACTGCCCATTTTATCATTTGTTCTTTTACAAGTTCATCAGCATTATACCACTTCAACAAAATTTTATACATTTTGGAGATCATTTTTTTCCCTCCATCCTCCCACACTTGTTCAATTTCGTTTTCTTTACTACTAAAACCACCACTTTTTTTATCTTCCTTAAAAAGATCCTTAATCTGTCTATATCGGAATCGATCCCGGCTTTTTGTTCTTGTCCCACTTCCCTTTCAAATGCTCTGATTGGTGTTACCCTGGCGGCAGCAGATGGCTATTTTCTAACTCATTTCTTTTTTGCAGTAGAAATTGCAGGTTTTTACCAGTTCTGTCCCCAGACGGACAGCTGAAATCATGCCTCTGCTCCAAAATCCCCATTATTTTAGAGGCCTGAGGATCAGGGGCATAGAGAGCAATTAGCCCATGCTCTGTGTCTACGGGTCAACAAAACAGCTAGCTAGTATCACTCTGAAAACGGGTTTTGCTAAAACAACTTTGACACGAAGTGTCAGACTCCTGCTCTGCAGATGGCAGTCTTTCCAGGCACGGTCCAGCTGTTCTCTCTGGTGCTCTTTTTGCAGGGACCTCTATTCATAAAGCATCCCCATCACATTTTAGAGTTAGACTAGGCAAGATATTAGAGATTGTGACTGGATTTTTCCATTTCTATTAATAGTGGCCGGGGGGGGGGGGGCTTGGATTTGGGCTATGAGGCAGGGGATATTCACCCTTGCCCCATATTATGTTTTCTCAATATAAATTTTTCCTGTTCTGCCACAACATGGAAGCATGTCTGGCCATGGTCTGGCCTTCTAAGTGTACAGGCAAGCTGTGGTTTAGAGCTGTGAGTCTGCACTTGGGAATCTATTAGCATGTCAATTAGGGATATACAGCTTTAAAAAATGGTATTTTTCCAATCTGGATATTGGAGAGCTGAAAAATATTAGTATTCCGAGTTTTCCAGGCTCTAAATACCAATTTGGTATTCAGATCTGGATTTTTTTTTGGGGGGGGGGTGGAATCCAATATAATTCAGCTCCATTACCCCTATGAGGAATATTTCCAGAGGGCTGAAGGGAATCTTTTTTGATCAAATTGCACCAAAATTGCAGTGGAGCAGCTGGTGCCTGGCCTTTAAATAATCCCCAAATGTAAGTGGCCCAGATCTTTGGGCCCCTGATCAAGGTGTCCCCAGCTATCCTCCATTGCTTGCTATTGGTGGGGAGGGATTCCATGCTTTCTTCAGGGCAAATAATTGTCAGGTACAGAAGAGCAAGCAAAGCAACCCCTGGCCAAAAGCCTCTTGAAGCACAGAGAACCAACACGCCCAAAGAACCAATGCAGAGCCAGGTAATCCCAGCAAAACCGTGGGAAAAGCATAGAATCATAGAGTTGGAAGGGACCTCCAGGATCATCTAGTCCAACCCCCTGCACAATGCAGGAAATTCACAAATACCTCCCCACACACACCCAGTGACTGCTGTTCCACACCCAGAAGATGACAAAAAAAATCCCTCCAGGATCTCCAGCCAACTTGGCCTGAAGAAAAATTGCTTCCTGAGCCCAAAGTGGCAATCAGCATTTCCCTGGGCATGTAAGAAAGGGCCACAAGAACTAAGCACTGAGGCAAACCTTCCTGCCCTAACTCTCATCATCTGCCTAAGTTCACCCAATCAGCATTGCTGTCAGATGGCCAGTTTGCCTCTGTTTAAAAACCTCCAAAGAAGGAGAGCCCACCACCTCCCGAGGAAGCCTATTCCACTGAGGAACCGCTCTGTCAGGACGTTCTTCCTATTGTTTAGACGAAAACTCATCTGATTTAATTTCTGGTTCTGATCCAACCTTCTGCGGCAACAGAAAACAACTCTACACAATCCTCTAGATGACAACCCTTCAAGTACTTGAAGATGGTGATCATATCACCTCTCAGTCGTCTCCTCTCCAGGCTAAACAAACCCAGCTCCTTCAATCTTTCCTCATAAGACTTGGTCTCCAGACCCCTCACCATCTTAATTCCAGCTTGTTTATATCCTTCTTAAATTGGGGTGCCCAAAATGGAACACAATACTCTAGGTGAGGTCTAAACAGAGAAGTGTGTTAGGTGACAACCCAAGAATCAAACCAGAGAATCATCCAAGGCCGACCAAATAGGAATGCTATTGCAAGGCTGACAAGTCTACTATAGGAGAATATGTGCCAATGTACAGCCCAAGAATCAAAGGCAATTTCGAACCACAAATTCAGACCCATTTCCCAGTATTCCAGAAAATCCTGGATACCATCTAGAGACTAAAATATATCTAGAAAATACTGATAAGGTATTTTTCAGATATATATTTGTAGTGGATATATCCAAATGCACATCCCTAATGTCAGTTTCATTTCTTTTGCACAGCAACCTGTGGCATTGGATCAGTTTAGATTTTGTGCCAAACTGTAGTTAGCACAAGCCTGTATAAAAATTCCACAGTCGAAGCCATGAGGAAAGAAGACCAAGGAAATATTGGGGGGAATAGAAATATATGCAATGCTTGCTTCCTTATCTATCCTAAACTTAATCTTACTGCTTTAGCAACATAAAATATGTCATTTATAACTTGCATATAAAATCGTAATGTTTGGAATACTTATAAAATGCAAAATTAAATGCCTTGGTGTTCTACTAGCATTATTTTAAATATATCCAGTAAGAAAACAAGAGAGAGAGAGAGAGAGAGAGGCAGCCTACTGCTATCTTAGCTTATTTATCATAGTTTGGGCCATCTAACCCAGCAGTCCTGAGCTACGCTCATGCTGCAGCAGCCAGCCTCTGTGCAGGGGGCGTGTCACTAGTCAGCTCCCTAAGGGGCAAGTTATGCTGCAGCAGAGCGGGGGGGAGTGTAGCTGGCTGCTTGAAAGAGCACATCCATGGCAATCCTGCCACAGTGGGGCCTCATGGCATAGTATCGGACAGGGCACTTCAGGTCGACGGAAGCTGCCAGTCCCGGGGGCTGATGCCATTGCATGTCACAGCTAGGGGGCGAAGAAGGGGGGCTTGGGAGAGTCCCATTCTCTGCTCCCCCCCCCCGACAGAGATCTGCGGTGATGACAGGCACGCAGTCGCCATCATTTATGGTTCCTGCATGCCACCATGTCCCATGGCCAGACCCACCCCCCCAGCACCAGCCTCCCGAATACTTGGGAGTCTGCCCACTGCAGTGGCTCCGACCCCCCGGTGATCCCCTGCCCCCCAGTGCTACTTGCACAAATGCTCTCCCCCCCCCAGGTGCCAGAGGACCCCCTTCCTGGAGCAGACACACAGTTAGGGGCCTCATCCATTCACTCATTTTCTTAGCGAACCTTCCTCCCCCCAGTGACTTGCATCATTCTCTTCTCCTTTGTTTCATGCACACAACAACCCTGTCAGGTTGGCCAAGCTGAGGGTGTGCATCTGGGCAGTGGCCACCCACCTAGCTTTGACGGTACAAGTGGGGAATGGAATCTAGATCTCCTACGTCCAGCCTTATACTCTCACCACCACAATAAGCTGGCTTATTCACCCATACCACCCTCTCCCCTTACACATGGAAGCCTGTGAGGTGAGTGAGGGAACATGTCTGTGTGCCTGGATCCCTGTTCTGTATGGCAGATTATGACCAGTGGGACCTGCGCAACCCTCCCCAGCCCCCCACAGCCCCCGAGAGCCCTCCCTCTGAGACATGTCCTTGGGAAGCCCACAGGGGGGGTGGCAGATGGGGGGGGGAATGGGGCTGGGAGGGGTGGGGAGCTCCTGTCATTTAGCAGAAACCAAGCAGCTGAGACACAGATGTGGCACAGCATAGATTTTATTGCACTGGAATCCAGGCTGAGGACTCTGTCCACTTCCACTCCGGGGAACAAATGAGTTCGCAGCATGGTATGCGCCGAAGTGGAATGGCATCACAGGTGGAACTTGGAAGGGCTTGCCAGGCACCAGGCTTGGCTTCGAGAGGAGGGCTGGAACCCGCAGACTGAGCAGAGTGCACAGGGTGGGTGGGACTCGCCACACCCACAAGTCCCTCTGTTGAGTCTCCTCCTGCAAGAGAGAAAAGCAGAGCTGTGGCCACCGAGTGTGAGTGCCATGCCAGCCTCAGCCATGGATGTCTTGTCCTGACAGGGTCTGCAAATGCACCTCCATGGGGGGAGGAGGGTTGCCACAAGCCCCCCCCCTTGAGGTGCATGATGGAACCAGCCAACTCACACTCACCTGTCCTGTGCTGAAGTGCTCCCAGATTGCTTGCAGTCCATCCACCGCAGCAGCCGCAGCTGAAGCCTCTGATTCTGCAAGTTGAAAGGACACTTGCCGAGCTGGGTCACCATGGACACTGGAGCAGCTGCCAAATGCCCCCCCCCCCCCAACCACAGACACCCCTGTGCTCTGCCGAGGGTGGGAACCGGGAAAATGGCAGAGCATCTCCCCCCCCCCCCCGGATCTCCCAGGAAACTTCCCAGGTAACTTTCCCCCGTGGCATACCAGGGACCATGGCGCTGCATGGGCATGGCTTGTGCCACCCCATGCCTGAACTCAGTGCTGGGCTTGAGTGCAGGAAATGCTGTCACTGCACCCAGGTTCAAGCAAGGGGGGGGAGCAAATCTGGGATCCTTGCCCTTGCTTACCTGTCAGTGTGTGGTTGTCCTTGTGGGTTGAGCCTCCGAAGGTGGGGTACCTGTGAGCATGGACTCTTGCTCACCTTCTTGAGTGTCACTGCCAAGTGCTTGCCCTGTAGTGCCAAGTGCCCTCTCTGTGCTTCTGCCACTATCAAAGTGCCTCACCGCTCACTCTAAGTCTGCATGGCAGGGAGTTCTGTGGCAGAATCTCTTGCCATGTGCCCTAACTACTGAGTTGTAAGGTGCCCCAGTGGAAGTATTTAGGGGCGGGGGGCAAACTGGGTACTAGGGAGGGGGCTTGGCCACCATGGCCAGGAAGGTGATTGGCCAGGCCTTTTGTTGACATCCTGAGCAACTCTGAGCCTAATGGGCAAAGGCTGCAGCAGTGGGGAACAACTTGATTTTCAAGTTCAATGGCCGCCCATGGACCATGCCAGTTTTTTTGTTGGTGTAACTTTCCATCTCTGGAAGGGGGTGATCCCAGGCTGAAAGGACTCAGGTAACCGACTAACTCTGGTCCCGCCCCCAAACTAGGGTTGCCAAGTCACTTACGTTAAATAACGGGGGAACGTTGGTCCCGTCCCGGTCCCATAGAGTTTTCAGGGCAATTGCTAGAGCGTTGCCCGGTGACGTGCCCAGCATGATGATGTCACTTCCGGGTGACGTCATTGCGCCGGGCACATTAGCCGGATCCGACCATTTTGGGGGTGGGGTTCCCCCTGCCAGCCGGATCTGGATTGGGGGCCAATTTAGCAGGGGAATCCCCACCCCCCGGGGGGACTTGGCAGCCCTACCCCAAACACATCCACTATCACACTGGTGTAGGGGCCTATACCTCAGTTGTGCAAGCAACGGTGCACCGCTGTAGAATAAAAAAAAGTTGAAAATAGAAAACACACATTTTATAGAAAGCAAAATAAACTGTTGTTTGCATACAGTCTCATGCCATTGCAATAGGACTGGCATAATATTTGAATGTCAAGCCATACTTTATGACACTGAAAATACTGACCTATTCAACAGTGCATTATCATCATACACATTATAGCATGTTAACTGGGAATAAAATTTGTCACATTTATGCAGTAGGGTAAATAATATATTTATTGTTTGTGGCACGCACAGGGATAATCATTATGTAATAATGTAGATTGTGGCCACACATTCTGCATAAACAGCAGTGTCTTAAAAACATTTTACTCAGTCTAAAAGATAAAATATTTCATAGGCATTTTTATTCAATACTCCTCAAACTTTGATTTTTTTCATTTTGAAACATTAAAAAAGCTCCTTAGAGAAAGAATTTCATTTTTTCTGAAGTATTCTGGGAGTTTTCCAAGCCTTGAGCTCTCTATGCAAGCTGTGGTTTGCATCCTCCTTTTGCACACTGTGCTTTTTGATTTTGATTTGCTGGTTGATTTCGAGTCATGGTTTGAAATGTATTTATATATTTTATTCCTGTTTTTTCTCCTAAATGGGGACCCAAAGCAATTCACAGCATCATTATCCCCTCCTCCATTTCATTCCCATTACAACAACCCTGTGAGGTAGATTAGGCTGAGAGAGTGTGACTCGCCCAAGGTCACCCAGCAAGCTTCCGTGACATGAGTGGGAATTCGAACTGGGTCTCCCAGATCCTAGTCTAACACTGTAACCACTACACCATGTTTGCTGTACATAGCTGGGCTGGGTTACTTAACTGGTTTGGTGTTCTGTCTGAAATCAGCCAGTACGTACCACAATAAAAATGTTAACAGTCATTCCAAACGCAATGGCTCAAAATGGAGAAGCTATTCAGAGAGCAGATCTCTTTGCGTTTGGACTGCACATTGAAATTGGGAAAGCAATAAAGAAAAGGCGAGGCAGATGCCTTCTGTTCGTCTCCCTGATCACCTGCTTGTCATCCTGCAACTGAGTAAATAAAAGCAAGAGAATGGATCGTGACCCTTGTGCTTAACACCAAATTTAAGATGCTAAGCTCAGCTGGCACCAGAGTGATTCAGATGGATTAAATACACTAATCTGGTTATTAATTTAATAATAAAGGGTGCTAATGCTTTACTTGGCCTGGCTCCAGATGAGTATTAATACTTGTTCATGTTTTTGTGGAGATTGTGCCTTCCAAACACATAAACAATTAATTACATCTTAGTCCGTGTTATGACTCATGGGTGGTTTCATTCCCTTCGTTCGTGTGTTCCAAAGCAATTATTGTCAGCTGTTTGTTAGCGTTTTATGAAAATACTGTTACAGTGCTTTTCTTTCCTTTTGCATATTCAAAGCGGTTTACAGCACCTATTATCTGTAGAATAATACTGCAGCAATAATCAGCATTTAAAAATTGCCTTTCTTTCTGGTGAGTGTAAAACCACCACATACAACAATAGAACAGTCATTTTGGCTACCATAAGCAGAGCATAGGGAGAAGAGGTAAAGATTTTCCAAAAATGGAAGGTTTTCATCTGCTTCAGAAACACTGCCAAGGAGTTATGCAACCGGCCTTCCCCGGAGAGGAAATTCTACAAATCTGTGGGCTTACTCAAAGCAGATGTCAGATCCTTGGGCAAGAATGGGGGACCAGCTGTGAGGCTTCTGTACTATCAGCAAATGATCAGGCCTTTGTTGGTTAAAACATAGTTCTTTATTCAGATACTGGAACAGGTCTCGGTTTTTGTTAGAGATGCCATACAAAGAAGGCTTGGGCTTAATATACCTGCAAACATGAATGCTTAAACATTTACTACCAATCAGCATACAAGGAAAAATGCGGGAAGACCGAGGGCCCGTTTGTTCCCACCGTGGGTGCGAAAAGCATAAACATTCCCCTTTTGGCCTATGTGACCCAGATGTGTTAAGTCCTAGGCAAAACATTCAAACCACGCCAATAAAATAACCTTCAAGGCTAGAAGCAGTCAGATAGTGTCCTGGGAGCCTGGAGTGAAAAGGGGGAGGGAACAGGAACAAGATAGCCATTGTTTATATGACGTGTTGGAATGCAGGAACCCACCTCCCGCCTAAAGAAGTAACATTAAGCAGACAGGCAATTGACCAAAAGGAGGCAATAAACCATATGGGAGATAACAACTACAAGGAAAACGAAAGTAAAAACCAGAGCAGCCTTCAGCAATATATATCTTTGTCAGATTCAAAGGAAGAAAGAAACATTCAGTATAAAGAAATCATTGTGCTTATGAAGTAGAATCTGACACCAGCTTTCCCTGCGCATATCAAAAAAAGGTGTGCGGATGTGCTTTTTGACAGGCCAGTTCATATGTCATGTGGCTGAATATGATTTTTTAGGATTGCTAACCTACAGGTGGGGTCTGGAGATCTCCTGGAATTACAACTGAGGACCAAACTACAGAGATCAGGTCAATGGCTGCTTTGTAAAGTGGAGTCCATGGCATTATGCCTTGCTTAGGTCCCTCCTTCCCCTAAACCCCACCCTCCACTCCCAAATCTCCAGGGATTTCCTCAACCTGGAGTTGGCAACCCTAGTTCACTGGCAGAACAACACTAGGAGCCAGTTTGGTGTAGTGGTTAAGTGCGCGGACTCTAATCTGGGAGAACGGGGTTTGATTCCCCACTCCCCCCCCTTTCACCTGCTGAATGACCTTGGGCAAGCCATAGCTCTGTACCAGCTGTTGTCTCAGAGCTCTCTCAGCCCCACCTACCTCACAGGGTGTCTGTTGTGGGGAGGGGAAGGAAAAGGAGTTTGTAAGACACTCTGAGACTCCCTTGGGTAGTGAAGAGCGGGGTATAAATCCATCTCTTCTTCTAGGTTTGTGGATGCACTGGACAGGAGTAGTTTGTGGACTATTTTATTCATGGTACAAAATTTTATTCAAGGTATAAGATTTCATGTGCCACCCACACTTCTTCAGATGGAAGAAGTGTGCATGCACACAAAAGCTTATACCTTGGATGAAACTTTGGACTCTAACTTTGTTCTGCTGCTTCAGACCAACACAGCTACACACCTGAATTATTACACTATAATACTTTTTACAAGCAATTATGTACCAGTGGAGTGGTTACCATGCAGAGTCTGTCCCTCAGAAAATTATCCTGTGAACAGGTGGTCTTTACCACATCAAAGTATCACTACCATCACAAGATCCCCAATCATTGGAAGTCAACTCCTCAGAAGCAGAAATCTCTCTTATTAGGAGGTTTAAGAACATCAACTTTGCTGGCCCATTAAAGGCAGATGTCAGCCCAGTGGCAGGAGAAGAGGGACAATCATCTTCATCAGAAACTCTGTCCACTTTTTAAATTTCACAAAACAGGCAATCTCTAAAGTGCTGCTGACCATGCTCATTTTTAGTTACAACTCTGTTTCTCTGCAGATGTCCCCCAAAGTCCCCCATGCAACAGTCGAATGTTCTGCCAACACACACAACAATGAAGCTACTTTTTCAGATGTTTTCTGTTGCATGGCAGTAAGCATCAAGCCACTTTAATACAGACTTTAGACACACATATATTTGCAAGCCATTCCCAACAAGACACAACAATGAACTCAGGCTTCAAACTTACTTTTCTTAAGCAGAAGATGCCATGAGAAAACTCAAAAATTAAAGATATTGTCAAAAGCAGCATTTCCTGGGCTCTCTTGCTTTTTACATCCCCCCCTTATCAATATTTTTTTAATAAAAACACAAAGAACAAAATGAAACAGAAAGAAAGAAAGAAAGAAAGAAAGAAAGAAAGAAAGAAAGAAAGAAAGAAAGAAATGTAGGGGAGAGAGAAAGAAAGGTAGGTGGGGTAGAGAGAGAAAGAGAGGGGGGAGTGAGAGAAAGGAAGGAAGGGGGAGGAGAGAGAGAGAGAGAAAGGAAGGGGGAGAGAGAAAGAGAAAGACAGACAGATAGGGGAGAGAGAGAAAGGAAGGAAGAAAGATGGAGGAGAGAGAGAAAGGAAGGGGGAGGGAGAAAGAAAGAAAGAAAGAAAAGTGGGGGCAGAGAGAGAGAAAGACAAAGAAAGAAAGACAGAAAGAAAGGTAGGGGGAGAGAGAGAGAGAGAAAAGGGATGGGGGAGGCACTTACCGGAGCAGGGAGAGCGACGCGATGTCGGCAAGCCAAATGCAGAGCCAGGCATTTCAGAGCAAAGAGCCTAGCCCTGTGCTTAATCTCTGGGCAGGGCTTTCTCCTGCTGGGTCTCTGCACTTAAAGGGAAAGCACCGGTGGGGCTTTTCCTGCCGGCTCTCTGCAGGAGCTTTCCCTTTAAGTGTAAACAGCTCAGGCCAGGCAGGGAGGGAGTGGGGCAGGCTCGGACGCCAGCCAGAACGGCGTTCCAGTGCGTTCCTGCTGAAAAACAGCCCTGCTTCTGTGTGGTTTTTTTGTCTGGTTTGTTGATGAGGGAGGAGGGCCGGTTTCCCTGGGGTTGGTTGCTGGCCCCACCCTCTGCTGTGGCTGTGTGTCTTGGGAGGTGGGGGCTGTGAGCCCTTGAAGTGCAAGGCTCCTGTTCGCTAGAGGCGCCAGCCTTTGGTATGAGCCAAAGGGCTAAAGAGCTCTTAGCCTGGGGATCAGGCCAGAATACTCCATCAGTAGTTATGAAACCTTTACATTGTTGTGCTTGTTACCCCTTTTGGCTCAGGTAGCCTTTTGGCCAGTTCTCTCATTTCAGGCTATATCAGCACACCAAGTTATTTCTGGGTGAAAGAATCAACTTGGGGAAGTTATTACGAATGTTCACAGAGCATTTCCAGTCACCTGTGGGAAGTGCAGAAGCTATTTTGCCTCAGGTTTTTTTTTTTCCCCTGAAGAAGAGAACAGGTTCATCTAGAGATGGTAGTGGACAAGGCATGGAGTCTGGGCTGCTGGCTGACATGGACAGAGAGGTAGTTGAGAAGCACCTAGCTGCACTGAATGAGTACAGATCCCCTGGGCCAGGGGGTATGCACCCAAGAGTGCTCAAAGAACTTTCTAGAGAGCTTGCAGAGCCTTTGTCCATAATCTTCCAGAGCTCTTGGAGGACTCAAGACTGGAGGAGGGCAGATGTTATCCCAGTTATCAAAAAAGGGAGGAGAGATGAGCCAGGAAACTACAGGCCAGTCAGTCTGACTTCTGTCCCAGGGAAAATACTGGAGCAGATTTTAAAAGGATTGATCTGTGAGCATCTAAAGGACAACTTGGTGATCCGTGGAAGTCAGCACAGATTTGTCTCCAATAGGTACTGCCAGACCAACCTCATTTCCTTCTTCGATTGAATGACAAGCTTACTGGATTGAAGGACTATTGTTTACCTGGATTTCAGTAAAGCTTTGACATGATGTTCTGATGAGTAAGGCAGAGGACTGTGGACTGGACTGTAGGATAGTTAGGGGGATAGGGAACTGGTTGGAGAACCTAACTCAAAGAATAGTTGTCAATGGCATTTCATCTGAATGGAGGGAGGTATCCAGTGGAGTGCCACAGGGCTTGGTTCTGGGCCTGGTACTTTTCAATATTTTTATCAGTGATCTGGATGAGAGTGTGGAGGGGCTACTCATTAAATTTGCAGATGACACCAAATTGGGAGGAGCAGCAAACACACCAGAAGATGCAGATAGAATTCAGTGAGATCTGAACACAGTGGAAAAGTGGGCGGATGTGAACAAGATGCAATTTAACAAGGATAAGTTTACCTACTTCAGGGTAAAAAAAAAATGGGGAACACGCATACTGGATAGGGGATACACTTCTGGGTAGCAGTGTGTGTGAACAAGATCTTGGGGTATGGGTGAACCATAAGTTAAACATGAGCAGCCAGTGTGATGCAGCAACAAAAAAGGCTAATGCAATCTTGGAGCATATCAACAGAGGCATAATATCCAAATCGCAAAATGTGATAGTCCTGCTGTACACTGCAGTGATCAGGGTGCACCTGAAGTATTGTGTGCAGTTCTGGAGGCCTCACTTCCAAAAGGATGTGGACAGAATGGAGTGGGTGCAGATAAGAGCAATGAGGATGGTTGTGGGCCTGGAGACCAAGCCCTATGAGGAAAGGCTGAGGGACTTGGGAATGTTTAGTCTGGCGAAGAGGAGGTTGAGGGGGAACATAATGGCTCTCTCTTATTTATGTATGTATGTATTTATTTATTTATTTATTATTTTCGATTTCTAGGCTGTTCTCCCTGCTATTGCAGGCCCAGAGCGACTAACACTGCTTGGCCAAGCCAAGATTCATAAATACAATAAAAGTTAAAACAGTTAAAACATTATAAGATTCACAGTTTCTATACAGCACAATGTAATAACATTCAGTGGCGTACTGTCCCAGTGTTTTCGGCCCCAGTGTCTGATAGCACTGGAGCTAGATGGTATTGTCTGAGGCCCCTCGTTGGTAAGCATCACATGGGGGGGGGGAAGGGCAGCGGCCCCTATTCATATGCCTGACAGAAGAGCTCCGTCTTGCAGGCCCAGCGGAACTGCATCAGGTCCCGCAGGGCCCTGATCTCTTCCGGGAGCTTGTTCCACCAGTAAGGGGCCGCCACCAAGAAAGCCCTCCCCCTAGTGGCAGCGAGCCTGGCTTCTCTGGTGCCAGGTGTGACCAGGCAGTGTTGGGCCCCAGACCGTAGTGCTCTCTGGGGTACATATGGGGAAAGGCGGTCCCTCAGGTAGGTCAGACCCAGGCCATTTAGGGCTTTAAAGGCAAGCACCAGCACCTTGAAGCAAATTCGGTATGCTATATTTGAAAGCTATATCTTGTATTTGAAAGGCTGTTACTTAGAGCAGGGCAGGGAGCTGTTCCTGTTGGCAGCAGAGGATAGGACTTACAATAATGGTTTTTAACTAAGGGCAGGAAGGTACCGGCTGGAGATTAGGGAAAAAGTTTTTACTGTCAGAATTGGTCATCAATGGAATCTGCTGCCTAGGGAGGTGGTGAGCTCCCCCTCCCTGGTAGTCTATAAGCAGCGGCTGGACAAACACTTGTCAGGGGTGCCCTAGGCGGATCCTGCGTTGAGCAGGGGGTTGGACTAGATGGTCTGTAGGGCCCCTTCCAACCCTGTGATTCTATGATTCTAACATGTATCTAGTCGACAAGACCTATGGCAGACATGGGAAGGACACAAAGATAGCGTAAGGTACCGCTAGGTCCTGAAAGATTTGTTTAATGTACACACTTAGTGTTATCTTTGTGTCAGTGGTGTATAAATGGCATCTGATGTAAAAATTGCATAAGAATAACACAGGTAGTGGATGCTGAGACCCTGGAAATCAATTGCTAGTCTTGAGTAGACACTACTGAGCTAAATGAGCCCTTGGTCTGGCTTGCCATAAGGCCACTTGTTATCCCAGCTGTTAAGTGTCTGAGCCCCTTTTCCTCCTTACAGCATTAATTGGCTGATTCAGTGGTGCTCACTCCGTGGCTTGCAGAGAGACACCATCAGCTCAAAGAGCCCCGTAACTGCAGTATGCCCCGTGCATCACCCCACCAAACACGTCCAATAATGTAAGATATAACTATAATAATATTAGATATAGAATTATAACCTCTTTATATTACCAGATTGCTTCTGAGCATGTATGGTGGGGTTGTCTCTCCCCCGTCTCTGGAGTGGGGGGAAGGGCTTTTCTCCCTCTGCCTTCCTGCTCTGTCTTCAGCAAGGCTTCTGAAGAAGAGCATGCCGGTCATGGAGAAGGGGGAGAAAAACCACCCCACTGTGGCCAGCTTGCACTTTCCTTGGGTGGCTGCTGTGGTGGTTGCTCTTTCTTCTCTCTGTGGCCACTAGTCTGCAGCTGCCTGGGTGCTGGGATGAGAACGCAGAGGCTGTGGGGTGCTGGAGAGAATTGGCCGTTTATCTCCACCAGAGGCCCAGTTTGTGGATGCTTGCTACCTACTTCCAGTCCTTGCAGCAGCAGCTGTTTCAAGGTGGGAAGCACCTGCCCAGCACAGTGGCCTTGCTCATTTTCTTGGAACATGGGGCGAGGGCCACATGAGGCTTCCTGAGCCACTGAGTATCACTTTTGAAAGCTGCTGTTTGGGCACCTCTGTTTTTTTAAAAATGTTTTGTTCGTTTGTGGTCCTGCACAGCTGCACATCTTCTAGCTCTTTTAGTGCAGTGGCTTCTTGAAACATGTCGCCTTGGAAGTTCTCCTTATTTGCAGCTTGAAACCCTCATGTATTAATTGCACAAGCGGTGTATCCATTGAAAAAATAGCCCACTGCAAGGACACCTAAAAACATTTAATCCCTTACAGTGAGTATGCTTTCTGCAAAGCACCCAAGCTGCCATAAGCCTTTACTGCTTATTCCTGGCAACATGCCTTTGCTTTGACTTTTCATTCTACTGTGTTTAGTGAACAGGTTTTTAAAAATTGCTGCTACAGTGAAAATGTGTATGCTGAAAATTGATGTGAGAACAACTGGAGTTGGAAGAAGTACAGGGTGCTGGACAGGGTGGCAGACAGCCAGGATGCCAAGTCATATTTAAGTTTTGTGGCAGGGCAGGGAGTTCTCAGTTAGCATCCCCTCTTGTCTGATTCCTTAGGAATAATCTGTTGCAGGAAAAATAAGCAGGAGTCTTGTACCACCTTCAAGACTAACACATTTCTATTCTAGTCTAAGTGCTCATCTACTTTGTAAGATACATTTGGTAGATGCTCACTAGGCAATCGTTTATCTGTGCAGTAATTAAGGGATACATTTCTTCCTGCATTTCATGGCTCTTTGACCCTGCTTTTTAAATAAATGAATGAGTAGTGTCTCCCTCATCACTTGACTCTAGCAAAGTGAGCCACTGTTCATGAAAAACTTATGCTAAAATACCAGTGTCTTTAAGGTGTCACAAGACTCCTGTTGGTCATTGTTGCCAGTCCAGCACTGGCAACTGGCTGAAGCTTTTAGGGGGCAGCGACTTGTAAATCAGCATTGCTCTGATGTCACAATGTGACTGGGTACAATCCTGGAAGTGATGTCATCTTGCCAGGATGACACTCAAGGATTCCCCCGTCAGAGTTTTGGTGGCATCCTAGAACATCACCCCGAATTGATGACATCACTTCTGGTTTTTTCACCACAAGTGATGTCATCAGTTCAGGGTGATATTTTAGGATTCCACCAGAAGTGACATCATGGCGTCAGAGTGAAGCCAATTTTACCCCACTGCCCTACCAAGTGGTGGTGAGATAGAGGCTGCTAGAAGGAAAATCTGTTAGATCAGGAGACCTGGTTAGCCCTACTGTTGATTGTTGAGTGAAGATTGTTGAAATAAGTAATGGGATTTGTATAACACTTTTTTAACTATAGAAGGGACTTTCTTTAAAGCATTCCACTGTATTGTTTTTGTCTTTGTCTTCAGGTTTCTTCCCTCTTTAATGTTATGTGATGCTCTTTTCCCTTAATCAGCCTTTTTGCCAATTGTACTGAAAAAAATCCAAATGAAGTGTTGCCATTAAAACTATATAAGCTGTGCACAAATGATATATAAATGGCATTTTTAATGTAAAAATGGCATACAAAAAGAAACAAAGGAAATGTGCTAAAAAAAAAAAAACAGATGGGAACATATATGATCCCCTTCACCCTACACAAAGAAAGAAATTTGTACATGTGCAGATTTGTATATTGCTAAATAACACTTCTGAGCAGGTGCAGTAGCCACTGCATCCTGAAATACTGAATACACCTGTGACTCTATGGAAAGGAAAATCACTGTGTTTATATCTGGAAAATTACAGATGTAATTATGCTGGACTCTTATTAGAAAGAGCAATCCAAAAGGTATAGAGAGATCAATTCCACTCAAGGTATTCTAATCTCTGTTGGTGTTTTATTACAGTAAATGTGACTCTTTTAAAGCCGTATAGAGATTTTCTTATTTCCCTACGTTAATTATATTTGCAACTCTGAAGAAACACATCAATATCCTGTACACTCCAGCAAAACAGCCCCCCCCCCCCCCCCCCGTTACAGTATTGGGAGCAATCTAAAGCCTACACAGCTTTTGGGAGGGCACTGAAACCACCTCTTCCCTCTGTGAAAAAATCTATCAACTGCTCAAGCCATATGTTAGAAGTAAAATGACAAATGGTTTGTTAGTAAATACTCCCAACAAATCTGTTAGTTGTTAATTGCTGTTTTGAAAGGGGAAAAAAAGCTCTGGCAGCCTTTCTAGTTTGAAAAGGCATTTAGACATCAACATTAAATAATATAACCGGTATTTTAAAAAAAAGTTTTATTGATTTATCTGTTTATACCATGCCTTTCTCCACAATGGGGACCCAAAACAGTTTACATTATTCTCATCTCCTCCATTTTATCCACATCACAGTGAAGTATGTTTTATCCACATCACAGTGAAGTATGTTATGTGGAGAACGTGTGACTGGCCCAAGGCCGCCCAGCCACCTTCCATGGCAGAGTGGGGATTCGAACCTGGGTCTCCCAGATCCTAGTACTCTAGCCACTGTGCCATGCTAGCTATTACTAGAATATTAATATTTAACCTCCAGTGGTAATAGCAGATTTAATTGTCTCTCCCCCTCCCCTTCTTTCATTTAGTTTAGCAGTAATCAGGCTTTAGGTTTTCCTTTTAATTTTTTTTAAATTTTAAATTGGCAAAATAAGTAGCTTCACAGGTGATATCACTTTGAACTGAGAAGGGGCAGTATCCAGAAGATTTGTTTGTACTCTCTTAACTTCAGAAAAGTCATTGCCTTCTTCTTCTTTCTTTCCTATTTTGCTTTCGCTTTTCATGGCTGATTTGCACGGCAATTCTGCTGCCTTTTTTACACACAAGGTAAATTAATTATACAATAAGTAATTTCCATTCTTGCTTTCTGCACAGATCAATATGATGGACCCCTGTCACTCCCCCACTATCAGGGAGGTTTTCCCGCCAAACCTTTTGTTCCCTTCAGCAGCCCCAAGCAGCATGTTAATATTTGTGTTTTTGATAGTCTGTTTGTCCCACCCTGTCACACAGAATATAATTTGGCTTTTAGCCCAGCCCAGGAACTTGACAGGGAAAACAGGAGCCCTCTTGTTTGACCCTTTGAAATGGCACTTGAGACAGAAAAACATTCAAACAGAAATCTGAAGTTTGTTTAGCAGGCAGGGAATGAAGAGGTGTTATCAGGGTAGGGAAAGCGGAGGTTAAACTCATTGGTATTTCCAAATACACTTCTTTTAACAATCAAAATAGCGTTGATGAAACTTGTTTGCATGTATTCTAGGCTCTTAACAGTGAGAGATGTTTTACTTAGTATTTTAGTTACATCAACAATGTTTCTTCAGAGTTTCCTATGATAGCGCAGTTTTCCTGGAGTGAGTCTCTTTCTGTGATGTCATAGTGGACTAGAACTGGGGAGACCTGAGTTCAGATTCCTACTCTCCTTTATTCACTGTCTGTGCAGTCCTTTAGAGAGTTATTTGGGTGAAAGAACATTGAAATTAGTACGCTTACAAGATAGGGCACCCGTGATACTCGCGGGGGGGAGTATCCCAGTCCTCCTGCCACTACCCCCCTCCCCAGGGCAAGCGGTGGCGGCCCGCCAAGCCTTTTCTCTCCCCCCCCCCCACCAGCGACAGCAAGCCCTGAGCGACTCACAGTCGCTGGGCCCGCTGAGCCTCCCCACAACGGCTGGAGCGTTCCCTGCGCGTGCGCAGGGGACGCTCTTTTACTTTTGGGGGGATTTAAATATCCCCCTGAAGAGTACTGGACTCGGGAGCCCAGGAACGGTGAAATCATGAAGCCTTTACTGAGTGATTCAGCATGCCCAGTAGATGGTCAGAACAAGCATGCTTCCAGGGCTCCAGGGCCCTCATTATATGCTGACCGGAGCCACACCTTCAGCCGCACCCAAAAGACCTGATAGGGGCTTAACATATGCACATGTTTGTCATAGGTTCCCTGGAGGAGCCTTTGATTGCATTGGCTCTCCAGGAAGAACCTAGGTTCCACATTGGTGGAGGCTTTGAATCCGGATGTCTATTGTTTGTCCAGATTCAAGCTCCCCTCTCTGCCTGACCATGTGCTCTAGCCATGCGGCGGGCGCCATTACCTGGGAGCACATGGCAGGCTGGTTACTACACAGAGCATACTACATTACACCCCCAAAAGTTTTTTTAACTTTTAGGATTTTTCTGCACACATGGAGACTCCTCCATGTGTGTAGGAAAATCTCCCTGCCCCCCAAGTGCCCTCCCCGCAGATTTAGATATCTGCACGGAGGGGACCACTTTGGAATTAGATATATAGACAAGAAGGGAGACCTGCGATACTCGCGGGTGAGAGTATACTAATCCTTCTCCCCCCCCTGTCCCCCAGTGACCTTTGTTCAATGCCCAGAGGGAGGCATAAAAACCTCCAAGATCCCTTCCAGACCCCAAGGGAGCAGGGGGACAGGCTGGGCAGCGGCAGCCGCAGGTAAGCCTTCTCCCCCGCCCCCGGCATCAGCGAGGCCTCAGCAGCTCTCGCCGGGCCTGCCGCTTTTCCTCCCCACCCACCCCCCATGCACTCCTGCCGCTTTTTCCTCCCCCCCCCCCCCCCATGGGCACTGGCAAGGCTTCAGCAGCTCTCACCGGGCCCGCCACTTCTCCCCACCCCCCCACGAGCACCCACCGCTTTTCCTTTTCCCCTCCCCACAGGCACCCCCTCCCCCGGCGTTTCCCCCCTCCCCGGCTCCAAGGCCCGAGTGGCTCTCAGCCGCCAGGCTGCTGGAGAGTTCCCAGAGCACTTTTACTTTTTGTGGGATTTCAATACCCCCAAAAAAGTTTTTTTTACTTTTAGGATTTTTCTGCACACAAGGGGAGTCCCCCCTGTGTGGAGAAAAATCTCCCTGCCCCCCAGGTGCCCCCCCCCCCCCGCGTGGATTTAGATATCTGCACGCAGGGGGTGCCTTCGGAATTAGATATATAGATAGTGGAGCAACTCTGATGAGGATTGCACTGTAGTGACCTTGAGCCAGACGATTCTCTCTCAGCTTAACCTACCTCACAGGGTTATTGGGGGGGGGGGATGGAGGAGGAGAGTAACAAGAAACTTGCTGATTGACCTTAGGCAAACTGTGTTCTTTAACCTACCTCACAAGGTTGTCGTAAGGATAAAGCTGTAGGAGAAAGATTCATGTTGTCTCGGGAAGAGGGGCTAAAATGTCTTACTCTGTTTTCTCAGTGTAATAAGATTCTGTTAAATATCAGACTGTGAAGGTTTTCCTCTGGCAGCAGAGTGCCACATTCAATCACATAGTTGAAAAAACCCTCCAAGCACTTTAATTTCTTGCCCTACAGTAGACATGTTTATCACTTTGCAGATGGCCAAAGGCCCTGCTGGGGTCAGCCAGAGACAACAGCTACGGCTGGGTTGCCTGCAACAGCATGGCCAACTTTCACCTTGCCGTCCCAGAGTGCCTATGGCTTCAAGAACCCAATCAAATTGGTGGGCGGTAGAGTCAAGACAGGAAAAAAGACTTCTTTGCACCACGTATAATTGAATTGTGGAACTGGCCAACATGGCACGTGGTGGTTGCAGTTGACTTAGATCGCTTCAGAGGGGTTGAGAAAGATTCCTAGAAAATAGATCTGACATCAGCTATTGACCATAGCTGAAACATCTGTATTCAAAGGCAGCGTATCCCTGAGTACACACAGGAAACTGCCTTATACTGACTCAGATCACTGGTCCATCACAGTCAGTATTGTCCACTGAGACTGGCAGCAGGAGAAGAGGTCTTTCACATCATCTGCTACCCAATCCATTTTAAACTGGAGATGCAAGAGGCTGGATCTTCTGCATGCCAAGGAGATGTTCTGCCATTGAGCCACAATGCTAGTCTTTGGGCAACAGGGGACAATCTACTGTTATTAGGGGACACCTACAGTTGTCTTCATACCCTGCTTTCAGAGGCTTCTGGCTTGATTACAATGGAAAACATGATGCTAGACTAGGTAGACCTTTGGTCTGATCCAGCAAGGCTGCTCTTGGGTTCTAGTCTGAGAAGTAGAAATTCATCCAGAGCTATCCCTGTCACTCCTGGGATCTCCACATTGAAGAAAGATTCAGCTGCTGAATTCCTACTTCTCTGAAAGTTTCCAAAGAGGCAGAAGCCCTGCCAGGAGAAACACTGGCAACCCTAACAACGTCCGAACTGTATGGCTATATTGTTTTGATAGGAAACAGCAGGAAATTTGGCAGAGATTCAAAGGGGGTACATGAAACTCAGCTTTTAGGCACTCATGATGAGTAAGAGTATCTGTTGAGCATGAGTGCCAAGAGTGACTTTCTGCTGTTTGAGGCTCAGACCAGATTGGGACATCAGAAACAGGGAAACATGGCTTCAGCTCCTCCCCTGTCAGAAGCTCCAGATGCTGGCTTTCGGCACCTACCCCATCTGCTGTGTTTCTAATCTCTCTGATGCGGAAATCAGTCTTCCTCCTTCTGCCTTGTATTGCTCACAGTCTGTCTTCTTTGCATTGTCCTTCTGTGACCAGCAGCCTGAAAGCTTGGTTCCCTCTTTCCTTTTCTATTATTTCTCCTGAACATGTCCCTGCCATTGACTTGCTTCCCACCCACCCTTCCCACTCCTCTCTACTGCATTACCAGCTCACTCGCTTCACTTGATATTTGCCTGTGTATTCTCATTCAGCTGAACACCTCTGAAGCAAAACAAAAGAGTCGACGTATCCATGATAAATTTATCCTCTCCATTTATCTGACAAACAGTTCTCAACCTGCCCGGTCCATATGATCCCCAGTTCCTTTGTTCAACCTACACTGGAATAAGAAGAGAGGGAGATTTACTATCAGGGACTGATCAGCATTTAAGTGAAATTGTGGCCTTCATTAAACTGAACTTGGTGTCTTCCTTCCTGGGAAATTAAAAATCAAGGAGGCCTTGCTGGTTGAAAAGGTGTTCCTGATAATGTCCAGGTCTTTCCATAAAGTGATTACTTAATTTTTTTTTCAAAGTAAACTTTTTTTTAGTTTTCTGGATTGTAGAAATAAATGATTGAGGTTTTGTGTGAATTAATATTTAATTTGCAGGGAACTGCATAAATATTGTAATTGGAGAGTCTAGAACGCCACATTAAAATTGCAAGACATTTCCATTATCCTTCGTAATAGAAAGTGAAATTAGAAACCCATCTGTAGAAATTAAAAAAACCCAACTTCTTGACAGCTGTTTTGTCTTCTCAGCCGTCATAAATGGGCATCCAACTTTGCCTGCCTGGCTACCTTTTCCTGTAATTGTATCCATATCACAGCTTGGTTGTCTTTCTCAGGTTCCTCCATTGTTTTTTGTTTTTTTAAAAAAAGGAAATTCTCATTAGGGATAAAGTTGCTAATGGCCGAAGCACCAACGTAGCACAGCATCTGGGAGGTGCACAAAAGAAGAAGAAAGGAATTAAACTCAGAGCATTCTTTGGCTTGGTTCAGACAAAATGTCAAACCAGGCTTTTATCTGACATGGCTTTGCACACACATCCTCCTTCCCCGGATTTCCCCCCACCCTGAATTTAATTACCACAAGGAAAATAATTTGCCCTTTTAAAAAGTGCTTTGCATATTATCACATAATTACTGTATATGTGGTCCGGGAGGTATTTTGTGGCAGCTAACTGCCCATTCGGAAGGTGGCCCTTCCTTTAGACCACAAAGGACTAGCAGAGGTGCAGGAACATTAGCAAAGGGTTTGTCAGTATATTTATGCTTAACAGTAACTATCTTCCTTTCTTTTTTAAAGATCTAATATGAACTTTCTTTCTTTATAGATTTATTAGAAAACAAGGGTTAGATAGGCTTTTCCTGGAATGTGACACGCACATGTGGCGCCTTGGAGACCGGAAAATTCCTGAAGGGATAACAGTTGATGGAGGTTCAGACTGGTTTCTGCTTAATAGGAAGTTTGTGGAGTACATCATCTTTTCTGGTGATGATCTGGTGACAAAGATGAAGAGGTTTTACTCCTACACTCTGCTTCCAGCTGAGGTGAGTTGATTGAGAGAAACCAGAGTAGCAAAAATGACCTTGGAGTCTTTTGGGAATGCCGAAATTACACTTCTTAAGGCTTATTTATCATGAGAAAAAAATCTTCCTTTTCATATTTAAAGTTGGGGTTATTTGTTTTGTTTGGGTTTGGGTTTTTTTACAAAAACGTGTGTAATCTTAAATATATTAGCATTACAAAATGATATTGGATCACTTTTCCCTGTTGCCCTAGCTCAGCATTATCTGCTCTGACTGACAGCAGCTTTCCAGCTTCTCAGTCTGAGAAAAGTCTTACCCAGTACCTGTTACTTGAGGTCTTTAACTAGAGATACCAGAAATTGAAAGTGGGACCTCCTGTTTACTAAGCATGTGTTCTGCCACTAAAGGGTGGCCCCTTCTCTTTGCACCCCTCACCGCCAAAAAACCACACAACTCTTAGGAAGTCTTGCCTTGCGTCGCGGTTACTGAGAGCCAGGAGCACGGGTGACAGCCATCTTTCTGCACTCAGGCCATGAAACATTCAGTCAATGACAGACCATCTTGTTTCCAATGCCCAGCCATAAAAGTTCTCCTTTTAATCCTTTTTTCTTCTAAAGGGAAAAATGAAAGGTATCCCCTTCATCTCCGATACCCCTTTTTTCCATGCATGCTCTTTAGAGAGCCTGCGTCAGTACAAAAGGACATAGGGCAGTGGGTAATTGAGTAGGTTCCCCCCACCACCACCGCCTCCCCTGGCCTGAATTACAATGTCTGCCTTGATGGATTTAACCAGGCAATTCAAGCATAAAATCTATATTCACTGAGCTGTCATTTAACATTTAAAAAGAGCAGGGGGATTGTCTGGGTGGGTCAGCCATACTAAATGCTATGCCATTTATTTATAGAGCATTCAGTAGTGGATTTTAGTAGAGGAGTCGCTGCTCTTTAAGCCCATGGCATTTTTTCCCCCAGAGCTCAGTTTGATCATGCTTCCCTTTTGTCCCTGCAAGATTTCCTTTATGTCCAGGGTTTTTTTTTAAGTTCACTCTCATGTGACCTATCACTGTGCATCGGTACATATGATTTATATAAGAGCTGAAATTATAGTGATACAGGGCAAAGCCTGATGGGAAAATTAGCAAAGCTTGATGGGAAATTCCTCAGTTCGGCAAATAGAGACTTAAGCGTTTTGGAAGTCCTCACAGAGGATGGAGGGCTCTTCTGTCACTGGGAGGTCTCTTGTATATTTCAGTGCAAGGTCATTTGTGGCTTGCAGCACATGCCTGCTTCAAGTAAAATGCTGGCGTTCTAGGTGAGTCGACTAATGGCTCAGATTTATTTATTTATTATATGTTTTATTTACAGAATTTGTATCCCAATTCATCAGGGCCTCGGAGGTAACTAACAGATAGAAAATTAAAAAAACATATTTTAAAAACTATTTGAATAATGAAAATTAAGTTAAAATCCCCGTGCAATACAACAAAATGCATATACATTAAGGCAGCAATCAAAAACAGGACAGGGAAGATGGAACAATGAGGGAATGCCAGACAAAACAAAAGTCTTCACCTGCTGGTGAAAGGTAGCAGCAACAGGAAGAGAACAGGCGAGTCTCTCTAGGGCAGTGGTGGCAAACCTATGCCACGCATGCCAGTGGGGGCACTCAGAGCCCTCTCTGTGGGCACGCGCACTGTTGCCCCAGCACAGAGTTCGCCGGGGAGCAGGAAGCCACATGGGCTGGCCAGCGCCGCTGCCACCACCAGCCAGGGTAAGTTGGGGGGCAGGGCAGGGGCTTGCTTGGGGAAGGAGCGGGAGGGCCCTCAGAGCGTCCTTGAGCTGCCTGCTGCCGCCGTTCCAAGCTAACGGGGAAACTTTCCCCGTCGGCTTGGAGCAGCAGCGGGCGGCTCGAGGATGCTCTTGGGGGGGGGGAAGCTTGCCTGGGGAAGGGGCGCTCAGGCACTTGGAGCGTCCTCAAACCACCTGCCGCTGCCCAGCCCCAGCATTGAGAGGGCGATGAGGTGCGCTGCCCAGCCAAGACAAGGATGACGATGTGGGACTCAACTTGAGCGTGGGACTCCTCTGATCCATTGGGAATGTGATGAAGTTTATCAGTTGGTTTCTTTGGACTGAAAAGCAGACTTGACTTCAAACGTCTTTCTATCCCTGGACAAGAAGTTGTAAGGACACTCCTTTAGATTAAGTTGCTGCCCTTTCTTTTCTTTTTTTTTAAAAAAAATATTTTATTCCTTTTTCACCAAACAAAAACTAAAAATAAGATTTTTTCTATCACAGCATTATTTCGAGCCTCTAAACATGCCCAACCAATCATAAAATTTGGACCAAATATTTATTGGACCTTGACATTTAGCCGTGTTCAACAGGTAACTCAGTTTGTCCATTTCTGCCAGTTCCAACAGCTTGTCGATTATCTCGTCCTTTCCGGGTATAGTAGATGATTTAAGTTGCTGCCCTTTCTAATGTACTCAGAGGCCAGTTGGTTCAAGGTCCTTTCCGAACTTTCACCCACTGCTGCCTTTCCCAACTCCCTTGCAGCTCGTTTCCCCGTCTCACACCCTTCTCTCTTGCACCATCATCATCTTCTTCATGATCTTGGTGCTTCTTCCCTGCTTGCATCTTCATCTTACTTTTGTAGTGTTGCTTAGCCATGCATTTTTATATAGTAAAATCTCAAAAGCTCATCTGCCATTTTAAATCCATCAGTTTTCAGTTGGGTGGGGGAGCCAATCACCTACCCTGGGAGAGGGAGGGAAAGGAGATTGTAAGCTGCTCTGAGACTCCTTCAGGTAGTGAAGGGCAGGGTATAAATCCAATCTCTTCTCTCTCTCCTTCTTCTTGTCATCCCACTGAACTCAATTAAAAACTATTCGTTAGAATGTGTATTTTATGCAGGTGGCCTTGCATATGGGAACCATGTCCATCAGTCAATGTTAATGTTCTAAACTAAAACCTCAGTATTCAGGTTAAATTGCCGTGTTGGCACTTTGCGATAAATAAGTGGGTTTTGGGTTACAATTTGGGCACTCGGTCTCTAAAAGGTTCTTGTTGGTCAAATACACTTCTTCTGTTAGTAATGCCCAAGCATAGGAATACAACTACAATTATACTTGATATGAAATAAGCCCCCCTCAACATCCACCAATCAATTGGGAGAATTACTGGTGCCCAAATATACTGGCCCACTGTTCCCAAGGAAAGCGCGGTAAATTAGGTTCTCAAGCATAGACACTGTTAGGATTTGTGGGGTGGATGTTCCCAAGGGTAAAATCAAGCAAAGGAGTAATTCCAGCAAAGGAGTAATTCGCACCTGTGCATAATATAACATGTAGCAGGAGGATTCCAGCTCAGGGCCGTGAGCTAGCCAGAGCAAAAGAGAGATAAGATGAAAGAAAGCTAATAAGGAGCAAGCATGCACAGAGCGAGCAAGAAATTCATTCCTGCGGTGGGAATCAGTTGACCGATGCTATCTCCCATCTGGGACCTAGAGGAATAAGGCAGTGTGAAGTGACCATCGGAATAGGCAATAGAAATCATTGGTAGTGGTAACTGACATGAATTCAACAGAACCATTGGTAATAACAGGCAACAGGAATCTTTGGCAGTGCTAACTGACAGCCACCCATCTAATCTCTAAAGGAAGGCCCGCCCAAGCCTTGGATGGTGACTCTTAGCATTCAGGTAGGTTCATAAGGGAATAGGTGGTCCTTCAGGAATGCTGGTCCTAAACCATGTAAGGCCTTAAATGTGAACATCAGAATCTCGAATTGTACCTGTAAACAGGTTGGGAGCCAGTCTAGATGGAAGACTGGCGAGACGGGGTATGTACACATTCCAGTCAGCATCCTGGCTGCAGCATTCTGCACTAATTGAAGTTTCTGAACTTATGTCAAGGGTGGCCCCCCACATAGAGTGCATTACAGTAATCTAATCTAGATGTAAGAAGAAAAGTTGGTTTTATACCCTGCCCTTCACTTCCCAAAGAAGTCTCAGAGTGGCTTACAATCACCCACCCTGCGAGGTAGGTGGGGCTGAGTGGGTACTGAGAAAACTGTGACTGACCCAAAGTCACCCAGCTGGCTTCACATGAGAGTGAATCAAACCCGGTTCTCCAGATTAGAGTCTGCCGCTCTTAACCACTACACCAAGCGGGCTCCAGGGCATGCACCAGGGTAACCAGGGCATGTCCCACGGTAGCCAGATCTTTTCTATCCAGGAAAGCCTCCAGTTGGCTAATCAGGCAAAGCTGGTAAAAGGCACTCTTGGCTACAGCTGACACCTGCTTATCCAGTAGTAGGCCTGGGTCTAAGAGCACCCCCATACTATAGAGCTGTTCCTGCCAGGGGAGTGGAACCCCATCCAGAATGGGTGTCACCTGACGGACGTGGTTAGACTTCCCACTCACCAGTAGTACTTCTATCTTGTTGGGATTAAGCTTTAGTTTATTAGCCCAAAACTGCCCTGGGCACCAGTTCAGGGTTTCTGCAGCCCCCCTCTGTCCATCTCCTGGAGCAGGCCATCCACCTGAGCAACCAAACCAAGGCTGTTTCAGTCTCATAACCAGGCCTGAAACCAGCACAGTAAGGATCCAAACAATCCACTTCATCCAGGAATGCCTGATGTCCTTCAACCACCTCACTCACATTTTGGACTGGTCGATGGTTATTGAAACCCCTTTGGTCCATCTTTAGTAGTGGATTCACCACAGCCTGTTTCAAGGCTGGCATGATCCCTCTCTCAAGGAGGCAGTAACTCACCCAGTCCCCTCCCCCCCGAATAGATTCAGGAAGGTCAAGGGTCATACAAGCAGGTGGAAGGCTTCAAAGACCCAAGGACACTGTCCACATGCTCAGAGTGAATAAACACCTAGACAAGTAGGCATTCAGCACTGCTTACGTAGTATCCAAACTGAAAGATTTTATCTGAAAAGTCTTGAGCAAAACAGCCAAAGTAGAGCACCAAGCAGTTCACCTCTTCCTTCAAGCCAGATCGCCCAGGCCTCTGACCGCCCACAAGAGCCCCGCTGACCTAAACTGCACAGACGCAGCAGTGGTGGGAAAGTATTATTTCTTTGCCACCGTCACCACCATGGGGCACGCTTTAAAATGAGCCTTAGTGCATGTCTTAAGGGATTAGTCCCGTGTCTTCCTCCACTGTCGCTTTAGCCATCTCCCTTGTCTTTTCATCACCTGCAACTCCTGAGTGGTCCACGGGGCTCCCTGGGCTCTAACATCTACAGTGATGCATTACCAGGTACCCTGGAGGACACAGGTGGGAGAGATTAACCCCTTCCCTAACCCAGTCTCAGTGATACATGCCAGCTCAACCCTCTCCAAGATTAAATTTTGGATGGCAGCTGTTTTTCTTGTGACTGACCTGGCGTTTACAGCAGGATTTTATATCCGGGTGGGTTGTTGATATGGTTGCCACGCTCACCGGGAGTGAAAGAAGAGCCAGAAAAGACAAGAGCACGCAGGTGTCCATCGTCCTTCCCCTTTACCTGGCCAGCTCTCTTCCTACCAACATATCTCCTTCCTCATGCACTAGCAATCATGGCACCATCTTGTTTAATGACAAGTCAAGGGTATTACTATGGGGCTTAGGAGTGGCTGGTTTCTTTAGGGATGGATTTGACAAGAAATGCATTCACTCTTTGTTGGGATGGGCTGTGGCTGAGTGGTCCCACGCTCAATCCCCGGCATCTCCAGTCAAAAGTGTCAAGGAATAGGTGATGTGAAAAGGCCTCTGCCTGCCTGAGACCCTGGAGGGCCACTCCTGTGAGTCTGAGTAGATAAGACTGACCGTGATAGAAGAGTGACCAGGCTCAGTAGAGGGCAGCTTCTTGTGTGTCTCAAAAGCAGCAAATAGTATAAGCCTGCTGCCCACAAACCAGCTGGATGGTTTGATCACCATTTGACAAGTGTGTACACATCACCGCCAGTGGAATGCCAGGCTGGGAGAAAGGTGGGGGGTTGCCAGGGCCGTACGTTGTCTCTGAGCCCAAGTAGAACGCAAACACTTTTGCAGCACCACAGACCACAAGAGTTCGGGAGAGACCCCAGGAGAATCTGATGAGCCAAAACATCAGAGCCTTTTGTTTTCACAGTCCTTCTTTCACACCGTCCTTGAAAACAGCCCTCATTGCAACTCCATGGTGGACAACAATCTGCGCATCACCAACTGGAACCGTAAGCTGGGCTGCAAATGCCAGTACAAGAACATCGTTGACTGGTGTGGCTGTTCTCCTAATGACTTCAAGCCCGCAGATTTCCACCGGTTCCAGGTGAGCCATTGCCTGATCCAGGTGCCTGCTGGGGGCTTGCAAAGCCTGGTATGTGGCAGCTTCAGCAGGGAATTGTCACAAACCCACACAGGATGACCCACAATTAAGCTGTGAAAGTCTTTAGTGGAGTTTTATTTTGCCCATCCTCCGAGGAGTTCAGCGCAGCAACCATAGTTCAGTCTTCCTCCATTTAATCCTCATGACAGCCCTTTACAGTAGGTTAGGCCAAGAGAGGCCAAGTGAAGAGCTGAATCCAAGCCTCTCTGGTCTCGGTCTAGCCACAACATCAGACCGTCTGTCTCTGAGGTTCCTGGGGGTCTGTTCAGCAGAAGTCCCAGACTGGGGCATCACATCCCACTTCCTTATGCGGGAAGGGTCCCATGCCACTACTTCTCACAAAAAAGAGCCTCTGAAGACCCAGACCTCCTGGCTGGCATGTATGCCTCTTTATGTATGCATACAATTAACCTCACTTCAGCCTAATCCCCTAAAATGGCCTGGCAATTTCCCCTCTCATTTAAATGTAATGAACATCCAGCAGAGGGGGCAAGGGGGGGGATTGTTTGTCACAATGGTGAGTGGAAAATAAAATGCACGAGCTGTCATTCTGATCCTGTGCCTTTCCTGTTCCCCAAACCTCCGATCCCTGCTTGGTAGACAGTTAAGCGGAGCGCTGAGCTAAACCTTTTCAGAAATGTGATGGCAGGCCTAATGATGCTGCGTGAAACAGTTGTGTCACTTGTTAGAGCTCCTTTGGGTAGTTGTTGTACAGATTCCGTTGGAAGAAAATATAGCTCCTGTCATTATCTTGTTATTTAGGTTGACGGCTTGGTATTCAAAAATAGGTACCAGGCCCAGAAGCCATTTTGTTTTAATGCAAACAACCCCCCCCCTTCTTATCAACACAGCAAACCGCAAGGCCGACCTTCTTTGCACGCAAATTTGAAGCGGTGGTGAATCAAGAAATAATTGGCCAATTGGACTATTATTTATACGGCAACTACCCTTCGGGCACTCCAGGCCTTCGGTCATACTGGGAGAACGCATATGATGAACCAGACAGCATCCATAGCATCAGCGACACTGCACTGACCATGTACCATTCATTTTCCCGCTTGGGTCTGAGGAGAGCGGAGGCCTCTTTCCACACAGACAGCGACAACAGCTGCCGGTAGGTTCAGAAATGCCTTTCCATTCAACTGGTGGGCTCAGGCCACACTCAAGGAAAGACAAATAAAGGTCTGACTGGACATGTTTGGTCCCTTGGCTGCCGTAGTGGTGTATACAGCAGAGTGGAGGTGTCTGATTTTTACATTAAAATGGGTGTGTCGGAGGGGAGAAACCTTCAAATTCCTATGGACATTGGTCCATCTAGCTCAGGATCATCTGCTCTGACTGGAAGTTACTCTCCAGGATCTCAAGCGAAGAGGGCTGTTCCCCAGCTTCCAGGGATTTTGCACCTGGGCCCTTCTGTATGCAGAGCAGACTGTGCCACCAGCCCATCCTTCCTCTGCCCTCCCCGTGTTTTCCTCCCCGTGCCACCTCATTTCTGGCACATAGCTACTCAATGATTTCAGCGCTGCTTCAGGCAGACAATCTGTTTTTTAAAAAAACATAATAAAGCTCAGCATGTATGCAAATTTAATTTTTTTAAAACACAATTTTAAATTTATTTTACATAAGTCACTTCTCATTTATATAACATGAATACATACATACATACGTAGCTTCATTACGGTCAAAAGACCAGCAAAGATAAAAAAGTGAAGAAAAGAAAAAAAACAGTTATAAAAATTAATACATAAAACAGAATAGCATTAACAGTAATTATAAGATTCTAATTCATTTTCCAGGACTTAACATTTCCTTAGTCAAACAGTTTCGCTTCCTGAGGGCTAATACACAGAATTTTGCTACTGCATAAGATATGCGTTTCTGACTATCTCCTAACAGAAAGATCCAAAGAGTTTCTGGGCTGAAATCAATATAATGTTGTAGGGGGTTAAATCTGGAGAGTAAAGGAAATAGTATTTGGAGTCTTTCTTCTTGATAAAATTCACAGTGCAGAAGAATGTGTGTTACAGACTCAATCCCATAACTCAAGCAGGGGCAGCAGCACAGCTGCATAGGCAGATGGGAAAATCTGCCTTGTAACATAGCAGAGGGAAAGGCATCGCATCGTGCTCTTGAAAATGCCCATCTGTATCTCTCATAAGTAATGTCCAAAAGGTAAGAGGGTACTGTGTAACTCAGCTCCTTTTTCAAGCTCCTATAATTTAACGGAAGTATTGCCTCATCATTTTGGGACTCTATATCAGTTAGCCTTTGAATTACTAAAGCTTTTGCTTTATTCAACCCCATATCAAACAGGGCTTCTGGTTCCAGCCCGATCAGTTTAATTTTATCAATAATCTTTGAGGACCAGGTTGGATAAGGGTCAGAGGCTAACAACAGAGGAATTACCTAAACCCTTTGGTTCAAAATGTATTTTTAATCAATAAGATATTGCGTGTTCCCAGATTTTTAGTTCCACTTTGGACAGACCAGCTTCTTGTCTGAGAATAACATTAGGTGTATTGAATAGGGATCTGAGAAACTTAGATTGAACTAATTCAAAGATCTTAACAGTGGAAGTCACGCCCATTTGGGACCCGTATATAACATGCAAAGCAATCATAGCAAGCAAAAAAAAAACACCCTAAGGTGTATGGGAGAGCATAAAAAGGATAGGTGGGGAAGGATCATGATGGCATGGATGCTGGCCAACCTGTACTGTGCTTGCTGCACAACCAGTTTTCCCCAAGCTGGAGTAACTCTGCAGAACCCCCTGGCAGATGCAGATCTTTTCTGCATTCCCTTCCTGCCAGTTGTCCCTTCCCACCTTGGGAAAGTTGATGCCCAGGGTCAAAGGACTGTTGAGGGGAAGGAGGCAGCATTGCCCCTTCTCTTTCTTCTGTCAGTAAAGCTGTGTTTGTCAAAGAGTGAGGAGGGGGGATTATGCCCCCTTCTACCTTATCAGTGGAGCCCCCGTCCCACCTGGCTATTAGTCTGTGTCAGTCCCTCAATACCAGGAATCAACTTTCCCAGAGGGGTGTTGGGAATGTGGCAAAGAGTTGCACTCCTTATACCATCAGATCACTGGCTCCAGTTCCCTGTCTGTCCCCAGTAAGGGCAGCATGCTTCCAGTGTGCAGCTAGCAATTTTCTTTTTAGTAAATGTCTGTAAATGGCTACAGCTGGTCATGTGGACACAGCCTTGGTCTGTTTCTCCTGTCTCTCTCTCCCCCTTTCCCAGCTCTTCCTTTTCATTCCTTGCACGGAAGAGGCCAGCAGCCCTGTGAAATCGGCTAATAATACAATCAGCACCTTCATTCATTTCTCAGTGTTGTGGCATTGCAGCTGGGGGGACGGTGTACATCTGATTGCATTTGTAGGCAACGCTGCAAGCCTCCTACAGCCCCAGGCCCCTTCCTGAACCCAACTGGGGTGCCTGGGGATGGCACCAGGAGAGGGTTAGCCAAGTAAGGGGCACCCCCTGCAGGTTGTTCCTGCCCCCACTCATTTTGACTCAGGCTTCCTTTTAAATTGAGTTTCTTTATTTCCACCTCTGGATACTTTTTAAAAAATTATTTAAACTAACTGCTGCCAAGAGACTGTTTCCCTTTACATTTTTGTGAACACTGTCAATATTTGCTACAAGAGTGTACCTAGAAGATGGACTCCAAATAAAAGTCATACTGTTTAGCTTGCACTGGCTGTTTTTGCTCCGTTTTCTGGGCTTCAGCAGAGTCTGCTGGCATCTGCTACCTTTGCATTCTGAGTTGGGTTTATTTCTCATCCTTTGGAAACTGCAGTTCTGCACAGAGTAGGTGCATTTTGCTTTGTGAAATAGGCCCTCGGATCCTGTTCCTGTCCTTTCTTCCACTATAGAGCTAATGGTGGTTTCAAAGATGATGAAACCTTGTGCAGTTCCAAACAAAGTCAGCGGGGGGCCCCTCCTGGGGGAGAGATCTGATCTTGGATTCCCCACATCATGTCTGGTTTGGTCTTAGCAAGATAGTTTTCCTGCATAAGTTTGACTCCAATAAATGTTGGTTCTCTCTGACTGATCCTTGCTGAGCAGGCTCATGCTGAGCCATGTTTCTCAGGAAGGGTCCTGCCCAGGTTGAAAGCAGGGCTTGAACCTTAGCAAGCTGTTCCTTCCTGTGCAAAAGTAGAAGATGGCCCCGTAGACTTCTATACAGAAGTGGTGTTGGGAAGGCGCCTGCCATTTTCTTCAAACCAGCAGGTTGTGCCTTTTGTGTTCAAGGTGTGCTGGAGGGCAGGGCAGCAGCAACAATAGCCCTGGGTGGTGCCAGTTGTTTGGCAGCCTGAAGAAATGAGCTGATCCCATTCAGATGCAATAAACACCATTAATTTGTGCTGTTAATCAGTCTATTCCCTGCCTGTTCATGTTTTCCAGGTACTACCCAATGGGCAACCCGGTTTCCGTCCACCTCTACTTCCTGGCTGACCATTTTCAGGGCTTTCTCATTAAGCATCATGCTACCAATTTGGCTGCCAGCAAACTAGAAATTTTAGAAACGTGGGTGATGCCCAAAAAGGTCTTTAAGATTGCGAGCCCCCCAAGCGATTTTGGCAGGCTGCAGTACTCAGAGGTAAGTCTTGCTTACTTTGCAACAGATGGTGAATGGATTCCCCTCCCGTTCTTCTTCACCTGTCATAGGCCTCATTTCCTTACTAAGGTCTCAGGGAGGTGATGAGCCTGTCTCTGGGCTTGGAGCATCTCAGACCACAGATGGAAGCATTCACGTTGGAATCCTCTTTTGTTTAAAAAGGCCCCTCTGTGTAAAAAATCACAAGTGTCATTGAGAAGGCTCAGCTTAGATTCACTGGCTTTTTATTTAATAGTCCTTGAAGACTAACAAAAACTAACAAAAACTAAGTAGCATAAGCTACTGTGAATCAGAGGTCACGTCATCAGATGCATGGAGTGTACAGCCATAGGAGATGTATTTATGCAATAGCATATAATACATAATCCTGATTTATTAATACAAAACTACTGACTTATGAAGAAAAATTCATTGCAATGAAACTGTGGCACAAAAACAAAGACTCAAGTTTTATTCAAAATTTATGTTTGAATTTAAGCAGATTTGAGTAAAAAATTGAGATTTCCAAGTCCAAACAACAGATATGAAAAATTCTAAATCATTCCTGCTGTGAACCAACCCTTTATCAGAAGAAATACTGACACTAGAAGTGTTCAAACATAGGCCCATTTGAATTTTTCCTTTTATTTCAAAAAGGAAAGAAAAGCTCCCCAGATATATGCAGAAAGGTATGGCTTTGTAAATTAACCAGAAGAAAACAAACAAACAAAAAGCTCAATAAGAACTGAATGTTAAGAGCAGTTGAAAGTCAGTTACATGGTGGAGGACATATATGGGGATCTTGGCCCCCAGCTCAGGCCCATGAGAAGCATATAGAATTCTGGAGGGAGGTGGTTTATTGGATGTGAAGAGCTGTTTTTTTACAAATTAGCCACCCACCACCAAGATTCCTTGGCAGCTTGTCTTACCTAATTTGAAAGTGATGATTTCTGATACGTGTGAGTGACCGGACCGGAGTCAAGCAGGAGACTTCACACAGAGAGAGAGAACAAGGCCATTTTATTGAACGTGGTTTGCAAAGCACAGAGAAGCCGGATGGGCAGTCCACCCGTCGCTTCTGGTGTGGCACAGCACACCCACAGCTTTTATAATTCCCTACCTCGTCAAGCCCACCAATTGGCAGCTTGCTCACAATCTTGCTAACCAATCACGTGCTGTTGCCATCCCTACTTCAGGCTTGTGTTCTTTTTACACCTGCTTAGTTCCCCCGCTTCCCCCTCCCTTCCCTCTCCCTGGTCATGTAGTGAAGCTAGCTGCAAAAGCTTACTTTCTGTTTCTGAGTTGTCTACAAGCAGTATTGTTCTCCTTTCAATCCCTCCTCTTTTGTTTTATAACTATGTAGACTACTCATTTTGAAGAAAGATTGTATCATATCTCAGTTGGGGGGGTGGTCGCATAACTAGCATCTCTACTTCTCTCTGCCTTGCTATTAGCCCCTTGCTATTAGCCCCTTAATACATGTTGGGATACACTGCAAACACACACATACTACTATTCCAATAAAGAGAACAAAAACACCTATAACAATTAACTCTTTTAGCTACTGCATGTTTGGCAGCCATGAGGTTAACCAGGCCCACCATCCCTCAGGGTTAGAAGAATATGTTTTCCTTACATCCTGAGTAATTTGTTGAATGACTTGTACATTTGCCTCAACTTTCCCTGACTCATTGATATAGTGGCAACAAGTGGTATTTAACCAAACACAAAGTCCACCTTGAGCACTAAGTAAGTAATCTAATGCCATTTGATGTTGTAACAATACTTTTCCTACTGATTCTACTTCTGTTTGTAAGGCCCGTAACCCCTGTGCAGTTTCATTTGCTAACTTCTCAACTTGGTAACTAAGACGTCTTAACTGCTTCACATTCCATGCGATCCCCACTCCCCAAAAGGTGATGGCTACATATCTCTCTCCTTCAGTAAGGTAAGTATTATCTGGGTCATACCCTGCTTTCTCATCATAAGCCCTCTTTCTTCTTTCCCATTGGATATGGGGATCCCATGTTTCCCTGGATTGTTCCTTTAGGTGGAAGGCAATTCCTCCAGGGGCCAATGTCCCTACCGTACAAGTCCCATTCCATGCTCGGGGTAATATTCTCCCAGCCCATTTCCCACAAATCCAAAACAGTCCTTGGGGAAGTCCATACATATAACTCCCCGAGAAGAAGAGAATCTGTTCTTGTAATCCATAAAACAAATTTAACCCTCTTTCGTTATCATATAGCTTTACCATATGGTCCCCCTCCCCCCCTTCGTTTAATGAAAAAGGTTCTCTCACCCCCTTATTACTGACCCCAGATCCTATCTTCCCCACTTGTATTGTGACGTTGCATTGTGGATAGTCCCCTACTGGCATATATTCTTCCTTGACCCATATTTGCTTACTCCCTCTTGTGATTAAGTATCCAACAAAAGTTGATTGATTATGCCATTGAAAACATACGGGGGCCTTAGGCCAAATTTCCTGGCGGGTGGGGGCCATTTCATCCAGATCCCTAATTTTCTTAGTTTCCCTATGCATTAATTTGGTGACACTGCGGGTAAGGGTCGTTGGAGTTCCAAAGTTCAAATCCTCCCCCCCCCCAACGTGTTAAATCTGTTGTCTTCCTCTCCTTCCCACACTACTCCCCACAAAATGTCCCCTTCAGTTGGAATAAATGGTATTAGGTCAAATCCCCCTTATGACTCTTACCCTCAAGTGATTACAGTAATTTCCCTCCCAGAGAGTTACCATTGGGGTAATTCACGGATCAAACCAGGCACTCATCACTTTTGCCCACCGTTCAGAGTCTGACCACCCTAGGTTATCTGGGTCTTCAAGGGTCCATTTTACGGAATTTCACAGTCAGTGGCCTTCCTGGAACCGGATCAACGCTCCACTTCTCCAGCGGCGCTCCCCTTTTTGTTCTGGTGTGATGTGTCCAGCCTCGTTCTGCAGTACGAACAGCAGTTTCTGTCATTAAGAGCACCAGAAAGGGGCCGTCCCAGGTCGGGCCAAGTGTCTCTGTGTTCCACCTTTTAATATAGACCCAGTCTCCAGGTTGGTATGGGTGCACTGGTGTTTCAAGTGGTGGGGTGAGTAGGAGTTGTCCTTGCTTCCTGTTATGGCTTAAAAGAGAACACAGAGCCAGCACATATTCTTTGATAAAATGATCCTTCAGCAAATGTAAGTTATCAGTGGCTGTGTCTGGCATTATTTGCCATAGGGGCATCCCATATAACATCTCATACGGGGATAACTTCAAACCACTCCTAGGCTTGGTTCGAATCCCAAACAGGGCTAAAGGCAACACTTTGGTCCATGGCAAATGAGTTTCCAAAACTAACTTTTTAATTGCCCTTTTTAAGGTTTGGTTCATTCTTTCTGTCTGCCCACTAGATTGGGGGTGCCAGGGAGTATGGTGTTGTAATTTTATTCCCAAAGTGTTCATTACATGGGCCCCGATCCGAGTCGAAGGTTTCAACTATTCCCATTTCTGGTAGTACCTTCTCCAGAAGTATTTTAGCCACCGTGGTGGCAGAGGTGGAAGTTGTAGGAAAGGCCATTATCCACCCAGTGAGTTGGTCAGTAAGAACTAATACATACTTCAGCTTCCCTACTCTGGGCATTTCAATAAAGTCCATCTGCACGTGTTGGAAGGGGCGCAAAGGTAAAGGTCTCCCTCCCTTTCCTTGTGGCCCTCTATTTCCCTTATTTACCTGCATGCACTCATAACACCCTTGCAGTACTTGTTTTGCCAGCGTCCACCCTTTGTAGGTTACATATTTCTGCTGGAAACAATCAAGTAATCCTTCCACACCCCAATGCCCTCCTCCATGAAGATTTTTTAAAACCCATCTAGCTGCTCCTTCTGGCAACCATAATCTCCCATCCTTTAGCCGTAGAGATCCCCTCTCCCACCCTGCAATTTTCCTTCTTCAGGAACCACGCAGCCCCAGGGGACTAGAGCCTTCATGTTTACTGGCATGGTAGCTGTCTTTGCAGCTTTATCAGCCACATTATTTCCTTTTGCCTCATCTGAATTATTTCTTTGGTGAGCAGACACATGTACCACAGCAATTTGACCTGGGAGCATTAAAGCTTCTAAAACCCCTTTTATCAAGGACTCATGAATTAACTTCTTCCCTCTGGTAGACAGTAATCCCCTCTCATTCCAAATTTTTCCAAAAGTATGTACCACCCCAAAAGCATATTTTGAGTCTGTATATATAGTTAAGGACTTTCCCTTTCCCCTTTCCAGAGCCCTTTTCAATGCATAGAGTTCGGCTGTTTGACCAGACCACTCCGGAGGTAATATCCCACTTTCTAGGGTCTGAAGCGATATCCCTTCTACTATGGCATATGAAGTGTGCCTTTTCCCTTGCATCACCCGGCTGCTCCCATCAATAAATAATTTCTCACTATAGGGTATTGCTTGATCTTCTAGATCCTGTCTAACTCTTGTCTGTAGCTGAGTTAATTCAATATAGTTGTGTGGGCCTTTACAGGCTTCCCACCCCACCAAAGCAAGAAGTGGAGAAGGGGAAGGATCCACCTCTAGTGACAAATTCATGTGTTCTAACAGCATTGCTTCCATAGCGACCAAACGAGAGTCTGAAATATATGGCCGGGAGGCCTGGGTTAATAAAGCCCTTAGGTTGTGGATCGAATGAATCACCACATGTCCCATCCAGCAAATTTTCCGAGCTGCCTTTAAAGCTTTGACAGCTGCTGCACAATGCTGGAGGCACACTGGCCACCCTTGTTCCACAGGGTCTAGTAATCCAGTAAAATAGCCCAGTGGGCACTGTTTCCCTCCGATCTTTTGATATGCCACTGCCCGGAAATGGCCTTGAACTAAATCAACTGCTAAGTGCACTTCCCTTTTAAAATCTGGCAAATGTAGGGCTGGGGCTTGTAACAATGCCTCCTTAAGGGAGTGTAAAGCCTTTTCAGCCTCCAATGTCCATTCCAACCGGTTAGGCTCTACATCCCTTAACATAGAGTACAGTGGAGCAGCCAATTGTGAGAAGGCATTCATCCACATTCTACAGTAATTAAGACTACCTAGTACACTCCTCAATTCCTTTTTTGTTTTTGGTTTGTCCAAATGTCTAAGCCCTTCAACTCGCTCCCAGGAAAGAGATTTCTTCCCCTGACTTATTAGGAGCCCCAGGTAAGTAACCTTCTGTTCCACAAATTGCACCTTGTCCTGATTTACCCGTAGACCATTCTCTGCCATGAAATTTAACAGTTCAGCTGACTCTTTCCTAACCATCTCCTCTTCCCTTCCCGAAATTAGAACATCATCAACATAAATAGTAATCCTACATCCTGTGTCCCCTTTGAAATTTCCCAAAGCCTCCCACAGTTTTTCACTAAATATGGTTGGACTATCAGTAAACCCTTGAGGTAATACTGTCCATTGCCACCGACTTGGGTGGCCAGTATCGGGGTGTGGCCATTGAAAGGCAAAATATGGCCTGCTTTCCTTTGCAAGGGGGGTGGAAAAGAAGGCATCCTTGATGTCAATTACAGTAAACCAATCTGCCTCGGGGGGTATTGTAGAAAGAATCTCATGGGGATTCTGTACCAATGGGGTGCGGGTAATGGTTAAGGCATTTATCTTCCTCAAATCCTGAACCATTCTGTACTGACCATTTGGTTTTCTAACAGGTATTATTGGAGTATTCCATGATGACAAGGAAGGTTCTATAAGACCTTTAGCCAATAGATCCCGCATAACCTCTTTCAATCCCTCTTCCTGGTCTGGAGTTACAGGATATTGTTTTTGATAAATCGGTGTATTTGCCCGCAGCTCTATCTGCACAGGCTCTACCCTTAATTTCCCTGGGTTGAAGCATGAAGCCCATACTAATTCATTAATTTGCTCTACATCTTCCCCTCTGAGAACTCCCAGCCTCACTTCGCATTTCCTTTCTTGTATTTTTATTTCCACTCCCAGTTGATCTGCTAAATCCCTCCCCAGCAAACTTATTCCCACTTCAGGTACTAATAAAAATGGATGGAAAAGGGGTGTGCTCTCCCCCTCCCCTGTCCGAACTAGAACTGGGTCTGTTATTGGGACCTCCCTTGGTGTTCCCTCCACCCCTTTTATTATTGTAAATGCTTGTGTAATACCCACCCCGTCAGGTAACCTTACAAGAGAAGACTTAGTCGCCCCAGTGTCACATAGAAATGTTACCTTCTCCCCTCTGGGCCCCAGCCTCAAAGTTATCAAGGGTTCTGCAGAGGCCGGGCCAAAATGCAGAAGACCCCGACCCCCCTAATCTGTATAGTCTTCATACATGGTGGCTACATGATAAGTGTCCCACCTCCCCTCATCCCTATTGGGACATTCTCGCCCCCAGTGTCCCTTTTCTTTGCAAAATTTGCAGACATCCCTGGGGAGAGGTTTTCTCCCTTGCTGATTGTCCCAAGGCGGCCGCCGTCCCCTAGGTTCTCCTTGCTCCTGATTTTCCCACCTCGGCCCCTCCCTTCTATCCCTCGGGCGGGCTCCCTCCCTCTTTTGCATTTCGTTTACCGTTTGTACCATTAATTTGACCGTTTTCTCCTCCTCCTCTTCTTCTCTCCTGGCAACCACCTTTTGTGCCTCCGTTATAAGTTCCTGAAGACTCTTTTCCAACATCCCCTCTAATTTCTGTAGTTGTTTTCTAATATCCGGGTAACTCCCACCCACAAACTGAAATTTTAAAACAGCCATTCCCTCTTCAGATTCTGGGTCCATTCCAGTGAAGGCAGACATGCCTTCTTTTAACCTATTAGCATATTCCATCGGGGTCTCCTCTTTCTTTTGAGGGTGCCCAAATGCCTTTCGGGGGTTGAAAACTTTCGGAACCATTTTAACCAGCCCATTGAGAAGTAAACCCGATAGGTTGTACAAAATGTTCTTCTTGCAGGAGTCTGAAGGTTTAGCTCATCAGGATTTCCATCAGGAAGAACCCCCCTTGCCCCAGCTTCATCCCTATCACCTGCCCCCTTCATCCATTCCTTCCGTGCCGTTTCTAGTGCCTGTCTAGTTTCCTCAGTTCCCGCCATTTGTTTTAGAATGTTCACTAGCTCCTAGGGAGTATATACTTGTAGACCCAATAATCCATCTAATTTGGTCCTAAACAGCACCGGGTTTTCTGTGAGGGGGGGTAATTGACTCTTAATAGTTCTTAATTCTACACTTGACAAGGGAACCTCAACATATCCCAAACCCTGGCCTACCGCTACCTGGCGTAAAGGCATCATAGGGGCAGGTGCCGAAGTTGGTGTGGCTAAGTCTGGAGTCGACTGGGTGCGTTGTAAATGACGGGTGGTGGTAGACCCTTCTAATCCGGCTTCCCATCCCCATTCCCTCTCCCTATGTAATATGTCTCTCAATTCTCCATATAAACTGGGTAGGGTGTTCCCTCCCAATACCTCATCCTCTGGACCTGGTCCACCGGGTCAGTGATAAGGGGGAGGTTTTGAATAATCATTCGGGTCCCATTCATACTCTTCCCCTTTACCTGGCTCCTCTTTCTCTGCTGTCCTACAAGGAGCCATGCGGATTGGTATTACTTGATTAACACAATTGATCCAAATCCCTACGCATTGTAAATTTAGAGGGACCTCTGGCCATGGATCAAGGCGCAGCCAAAATCATATCCATAATAACTGCTTTCTGAAAGGTCCCATAAGGGGGCCATATGTGGCCATCAGGAAGATCTGAAATTTGGGGCCACTCTTTAACACATATTGTTACAAATTCCTCCTTTGTGGGGCCATAATCTTTAAATCTTTCCCAGGCCTGTAAGACTTGCCCCAAAGGAGAAGACGTGGGGTATGTCAGTGATGTCTTCCCTGGGCCTTCCCTTCCCTTTCCCACCAATCCTGGTTTCCCATCCATGAGGCTTTTACAAGGGGCGTCCCCCTTAGCCTGTCCCTTCCTTGGAGTCTTGGACCCCTTGTTTCCCATGGTGTTCTAAGTTGACAGAGATACTCACCACTGGTCGGAGATCCTCCGATGCCCTCTGATTCTCCTGGATAATGGCGTTGCCCACTCGCTCTGTTTAGCGGTTCTTGTCCCCCGAGTGTCACTAGTTTGCGGTCAACCGAAGGAGGCCTATTGAGACGAACTCATCTCTGGGCCCTGTGGCCCCTGTTCAGGTGGCCCCAAACTAGGACCCCATTGGAGATGGCTTTATCCCACCACTGCCACCAATTGATACATGTGAGTGACCGGACCGGAGTCAAGCAGGAGACTTCACACAGAGAGAGAGAACAAAGCCATTTTATTGAATGTGGTTTGCAAAGCATGGAGAAGCTGGATGGGCAGTCCACCCGTCGCTTCTGGTGTGGCGCAGCACACCCACAGCTTTTATCATTCCCTACCTCGTCAAGCCCACCAATTGGCAGCTTGCTCACAATCTTGCTAACCAATCACGCACTGTTGCCATCCCTACTTCAGGCTTGTGTTCTTTTTACACCTGCTTAGTTCCCCCGCTTCCCCCTCCCTTCCCTCTCCCTGGTCATGTGGTGAAGCTAGCTGCAAAAGCTTACTTCCTGTTTCTGAGTTGTCTACAAGCAGTATTGTTCTCCTTTCAATTTCTATTTTATTGTATTGCTGTTTTTTATTTTTCTAAAGTTGTTTCTGTTGTTGATATTTATTTATTTATTTATTATTTGCATTTATATCCCACCCATCCTGTGAGCAGGCTCTGGGCAGGTAACATCATTACAATAAAAACATTTTCAGTTTAAAACATTAAACATTAAAACATGATAAAACATTATAACAATTAAAACAATGGGTACAGCTTGAAACAATGTGTACAGCTTTAAACTACTTTGAGGGTTTTTTAAAAAAATCTAGAAATGATAAATAAATAAATCCTCCTAAAATAGGGCAGGAAGAGACAAATATATTATTTAAGCTACCCCCTCCCTATTGGCAGGTCTTGCTGTATCATTGGAAAAGGCATTAGCTGAGACAACTCACCCCTGTGAGAGGATTTTGAGATGCCAACTCTTTTGTCTTTGGAATAAACAGTCATAGCAATTTTAGAGCCACCTACCAATGTACAGTTGTTTTCTTTAACCAGAAACAAACCACTCCAGAACTTTAAAATTCTCAAATAACAGCGAGTATTTGACAAAAATCTGACAGCCAGTCTTTTAACAGCAATTTAGAAGCCATCAGAAAGCAGCAATTCTGAGAAGTTTCTCAGACCCCTCCCCACCTTTCCTTAGGATAGCTAGAAAAGTTTGGGTGCCAGATATTTCAGCAAAAGGCCTCATGTTTCAGGCCGAAGCCTAACATCCAGATCAGCCCCAGCCTCCAGGTGGTTCTCTTGCCATGCTGGCCCTGTGATGGCTCTCTCTCTCTCTTTCTCTGCCCTTGGAGCACATTGGATGAGCAGTGGGGCAGGGGGAGGTCCTTGCTCATGTTTTCATGGACCAGAGTACAGGCTCCTGTCAGCCCAGAAGACAGACCAGAGACTCAGACAAGGGAGGGGGCTGAGCATTAGGCAGGCCAAGGCTGCGACTATGGCTTGGAATCTCCTCCTATAGCTAGGAACCCCTCTTTTAAAGCCAGTGAGAGAAAGGGGGGGGGGACGACAGGCCAGCATCACACTATTACATCACTTCCAGTGGTGATGTCATTACATCAGGGGTGATGCTCTAGGATTCCCCCAAATATCTGTGGACAGACCTTGCCCTGGAGCCATGCCCAGCTCACCCTGGCCTCTGGAGCCATGCCTGAGGGAAAAACAATCTACAGGGACCCCAGAGGACTGGCACAGCAGCAGAGGAATTGGCAACAGGTGTGGGAGCACCACCTCACTATGAGAAGCAGGCAGCCAGTGGGCAGGAGAGAGAACCAGCAGCACGGGCAGGCTTTGGGAACAGGTGGGCTCAGGCAGGCCTCCTGGGTCAGCCAACCAGGGGTTGGCAGGCAGCTCAAGGGGCCCTATCCCAGGGAGGGAGGAACCAGCTCAGCCCTGCTCTGACAAGCTAGAAAATCCAGAAGGCAGGGGATTGGGGGAGGTTGGGGAAGAGGCTGGGCCAAACCCAACCTGTATAAAGCCAATCCCGCAATAGGCCAGGGAGGAATGAGAGAGCCTTGTTGTGAGGTCTGGGGGAGCACAGGCTCAGAGAAGAGTGGGGAGCAAGGTGACATGCCCCCCCTCCACTTCCCATTCTGAGGCCCTTCGTGTGGCAGAAAGGCTGAAGGCCAGCAGGTGGGGCTGGAGAGGGAGGGAGCCCCACATCAAACATCGCCCTGCCATAATAACATCTCTCCCATTTGTTTGCCAGAAGTGACATTATGCCCCAGCATGATGCTGATGTTCTTGTTCTCTGCCCCCCATTCCTCCCCGAGAGTTTCCAGTCATGGTTGGCAACCCTAGCTGGGCACCTGACACTGCCACAGAAAGAAGCAGTTGAGACACCTCCAGGAACCATTTGATGTGCAAGAGGATCCCCAGGAGTCTGAGCCAGCCTTTGCACCCTGGCGTACAGCCCTGCCCCTGCCCCTGGACCCTGAACCCCCCACCCCAGAGACCATTGCAGCACCTGGAGTCTCTCCCAGACTGACTCCCCAAACAGCCCTGAACCACCCCAACCCCATCGGAGTACTCAGCACCATAAGCAGGTGGGGCACCTTTAAGAACTGGTAGCCTGCTCCTGGTAGGGGCACCATGTTAGCTGAATTGCTTTAATTTAAGCTTAGCAATTGGCAAAATACCGGGTTCTTGCCAACTATACCAGGATCCCACCCCTCCTGGGAGTTCTCCAGGAAAGAGGCACGTGAAACAGATAGCAAGTTCAATGCCGTTTACTGAATGATGTTGTTCTAGCATACACAAAACAGGATCTCACACACACGCACACAGGTCTAAGGAAATTTAGATAGAAAATAGCACTGTTGCATTAGCAGGAGTTTCATTGATGGGTGATACTTTACCTATCCTGGAGATGGATCCTTGTTCCAACAGAAGATTAGAGGGATTGGAAAGGAAAAATGGGGGAGCGTGATCTAAACCTGCAGATACACGCTTCTTCCTGGCTGCGCAAACCAAGAGACCGATTGCCTCTGTGCAGGGTCTTTTATTAGGTGGTCTTGGGGGCAGTCAGCACTAACCACATCCCACTAACACACCTACTAGGCAGTCCGTCTCTTTCTGACCTTACCATAGGTTAAAGGTAAACAAAAGGAGGAGGGCCAGGGAGTGGACAGTATTGCAAAACTGAAACTAAACAGGAACTCTACACCTGGGCGAGGTCCGATGACTCACCGGGGCCACTTCTATTGTCTATTAATGGCCCTGGCCGACTGGGCGAGGTCCCGACCATCAATTGCTAGGTAACCACGTTAGCATAATCCGTTCAGGTATGTTGGAGGGGGCAGGGGTTGACCAGCGTGGTGTGACAGAAAGAAACCTCATGGCAGAAGGAGTCTTTGTCTCTGTCTTTATGAACTATCTAGGGTGCCAGTCTCCTGGCATGGGCTGGAGCTTTCCCCAGCAATGGAGAATGCACATGGCCCTTCCAATACTAGCATCCCAAGTTCAAGCTTATGAATTTTAAAATCCATAAGAGCACTAAAAGTGCCTTGCTGGCCAACAACCAATCTCCAGGTGTGGCCTGGCATTCTCCCAGAATTACACCTTTTCTCCAGACTACCGAGGTCCATTCTCCTGAAGGGAATAGCAGCTGTGAAGGCCACTCTCTATGGCAGCATATCCCTGCTGAGCTCTGTCCTCGTCCCAAACTCTGCCCTCCCCAAACTCCACCACCAAATTTCCAGGAATTAGCCAAGCCAGAGTTGGTACCCCTCTGCACAGTCATTTTCTTCACTGTTAGGATCAGAGGAACACGGATCTGTGTGGACCAAAGGCCAATTGCATGTTTCCCGGGAGATCTGTGACTGGCTGTCCAGGTGGTTTGCTATTCATCGTAGACCTGGAGCTCCCCACAATCCCCAAAACTGCAAAGGCTGGGGTGAAATGCACCATTTGTATTGGGGAGCAGCAGAGAGGGAAGGAAATGGCTGAACAGTCCTCCCTACCCCTGGCACCGTTCCTAGTCCAGCCACTTTCAGAGGCACTTCCCACCCCACAGCTGTATTTAAATGAAAGGTATTAGGAGCGCCTAGCAAAGATCTTTTGTGTCATGTGTACTTTGGCCCTAAGTTCTCACAGGCATCCACTGCGGCCTGGTTCAGACCCATGTGCATGTCACTCTGTTGTTATTAATATTACTCTGCAGAGTTCCTCCAGTCTAGGCCCGTTCATTTCAATAGGCTTAGAATGAAGTCACTCTGCATTGGACTTCCACACTAAAATTGTACTAGTGACAAAAAAAGTTTGCTTCTGGCCTTGTTAGCAGTTGTAATTCATCATGAAGGACAAAATGAGCCTGGGCAGCAGGCAATTAGCGTCTACCATGTGGACCTAATGTTCCTGTTTGTAGTGAGCAATGAGACACAAACTAGTAATCAAGGCATAATTTATCTTAGACAAATTTTAAATGGGACTCCAAGCAGGTCTTGGAATCAGAAACATTAGAGGAGGGTCAAGGCAGAGAGGGCGCTGTGAATGGAGGGGGCTTCCTGTGATGCTTTTTGGACTCATGAGTGTAGCAAAGAGGGAGGTGCAGATTCCCTTAGTTCCATTTCATTTTGTAGTTCCAGTTGTTTCCTCTGCACTGTGTTCCATCCTTCTTTAATTCCAGTTTAATGAGGAGAAAACTAGGTTGCTTTTACCTGTAAGTGATGTTCTTGGGGCGCTTCTCTGCATAGTCAAAGGGCTCTGCCCAGAGCCTCACTTAGGAATATTCTAGAGTAACTCTTTCAGCTGCAAAGGCCTCTTCCTCAAGGCTTCCCACTCAGTGCTCTTTTGACCACTGTACTCATTGACAACTCCCTCTGAGCTAGTGATTTCAATTTTTTGTTCAGCAAAAGAATTCAAATTGCACAAAGCTGATTGTAGAAGCCGGGGCATGTTAACGTAGAATTTATTCTGTAAGAGGTACTGCATCAGTCACCTTGACCGACCTGGCCTTTCCCCTCTTGGATGTGGAGGAGAGAGAGTGAAAGAGCAGGGTCTGATCCTTTTAGTCTGCTTTTTACCCATTTGTTTTTATTGTTTGCTGGTCATGTTAAGTTTTTCTTTTGGAAAAGGCATGATGAAAGTATAATCTATATATCTAATAGCGAAGGGCCCCCCCCCCCTGTGTGGATATCTAAATCGAGCTAGGGGGCCCTTGGGGGGGGGAGAGGTTTTCCTACACACAGGGGGCACTCCCACCAGGTGCAGAAAAATCCGAAAAGTTAAAAAAACCCTTCAGGGACCATAGAATCCCCCAAAATACCTTTTGAAATGGCCTCAGCTCCAGGCGTCAACTGTGAGGAGATTAGAATGTTCGAGGGAGGGGGGGAGGTTCCAACTGCTTCTGTCAGTCAAAGGCAGAGATTTTACTGGCAGCAGTCTAGGGTTGCCAAGTATCCCCCCAGCCACCAGCAGCGGATCCAGATCCAGGCTGGGAAACTCCTGGAGATTTGGGGGTGGAGCCTGGGGAGGACAGGGACCTCAGTGAGCATCCATTTTCTCCATGGAAAGTTATCTCTGTAGTCTGGAGATGAGCAGTAACTCCAGGGGATCCCCAGGTCCCATCTGGAGGCTGGCATCCCTAGGCAACACCCTCTGTGTGACTTGATACCACCTGATTTGCATGACTTAATTAGGCCCAGCTGTTTTGCTACAGTTCATCAGCAGCCACCGTATGAAAGCCATTGTGGTGCAACAGTTCGAGCTTCAGACTGGGATCTGCGAGACCCAGGTTCAGATCCCCATCTTGCAGTGGAAGCTGACTGGGAGATTTTGGACCAGTCACATACTTTCAGCCTAACCAACCTCACAGGGTTGTTGTGCAGATAACAAAGAGGAAATAATAATGTAAGCTGCTTTAGTCCCCATTGTGGAGAAAGACTGTAATTTTCCTAGGTAGAGGCTGCAGGGGAGGGGGGGTGGAGATAGAAAGCGGAAGACAGATAAAGGTAGGTTTGCTGTTGGGTGGGAAGGAAATAGGGTTGCCAACTCCAGGTTGGGAAATTCCCAGACATTTGAGAGGTGGAGCCTGGGGAGGGTGGGATTTGAGGTGGGAGGCAGAAAGACAGAGAAAGAGTGATGAGGTGGGGAGGCAGAAAAACAAAGGGAATGATGACAGGTCAGAAAGAGAGAGGAAGTAACATCCATGGAGGAGAGAGAGGGAGAGTAAGAAAGGGGGGCAGAAGGGAGAAAGAGTGTGAGAGAGGTAGGGGGAGAAGGGAGGAAGCAAAGGTGTGAGGAATGGGATAACTATCCTGCAAGTTTCTTGCAGGTCTCCACTTGTAAATATAGATTTTGGATTTTTGTGTGGGGACCAAAATACACCAGTCTTTTTTTAAAATCTCCAAAGAATTCTGGCTGTTCATGTATGGTGTATTGAATTCCATTGCTCACAGAATATTTTCATTCTCCAGGGTATGTTGTTTTTAATTTTTTATTCTGACTTATCCCCATTGTCTCATAACTTAGTGGTATACCATTAAATCCTGATCAGACAGACTGAAATATGGCAATTGGGGGGGTGGGGGGGGACAGCTCAAAAAATGTGAAGTCTATTAAATGTTTGTAGTTGGTTATAAATCAGTTGTCAAAGTCAATAAAAGAGGTCCTTCCATATTGCTTGATGGTAAAACACAATTTATATGAGAAATAACCAGCTCTAGTTAGAATGGGAGAGTTGGGCAAAGCTGCAGCGGAGGGAATATATCACATCTGTGGGGAAGTTATCTGTCTTCAGCCTTCCGATGGGAGGGGGATGAGGTTTGTGCTGCATGGCTTTGGCCCTTGGGTTTGAGCGAGAGCCTCCTTAATCGACACTGTCAGGCCAGAATTGGGATAGAGCGCATACCCCTGAGTCTGGGATTTCCTGGCACTTCAGATTTAATCAGATATTCATCATTGTCTGGTTATAGATTTCTTAAACGGTAAAATTCATTCTTCCAGTACAACAAAAAGAGAGATTGTACAGAAAACTGAAATGCTTTTCCTCAGCTATATTTGCTACCATGTGAAAAATTCGAGATGGTTGGCATGAGTTTTTGTAACACAAATAGGAATCTTATGGCAACTTAAAGATGAACCCATTTTTATTCTGGGATAAGCTAAACCCCACTTCCCCAGTTGTATGAGACTGGTGTGTGTGTGTGTGTGTATTTGGGGAGGAGTAGGTTCTAAGCAAGGCCACAAAATGTATCTTTTGCTGACATTTGCCTTTCTTGTAGAAACTGAAGGCAGATTACAAAACTTGAAAAACAATAAACACAATAATAAACACATACAATAAAAGCCATCTCAAAAATGCTCACAGATAGTAAAACTTATTTTTAAAAATCTTGAACAAAGTTGTAAAGATAATTCCTTATAAAAATGTTCTCCTAAAAAATTCAGTTTTGTGCATTTAGGGAATGACAGCAGCCCAGGCCATCTAATCCATCCAATGCAGGATCAGCCTGAAGCTTTTCTGGCAGGTGTTCGTCCAACCTCTGCTTGAAGACTGCCAGGAAGGGGGAGCTCACTGCCTCCCTACGCAGCCAAGTCCACTGCTGAACTACTCTTACTGTAAAAATATTTTCCTGATATCCAGCCGGTACTTTCCCACCTGTAATTTAAACCCACTATCGAGAGTCCTGTCCTCTGCGGCCAACGGGAACGGCTCCCTGTCTTCAGCCTTTTTGAAGTGGGGCCTCCAGAACTGCACACAGCTGTAGTGCTGCCTTCAAAAGGACAAGAACAAGCAGGGTTCACTGGCTTCTTGCTCCACACTGTTCTTCAGGCCCGGATTCTTAGCCCAAACGTTTTCACACAAGGATTTCCAGTTGTTCTTAGCCTGGAATCCTAGTGATTCCCCAAATCCGGCACAGTGAGTTTGCATACTTGCCAGCACTGAAAGAACTTCTATTTTCTGCCGTAACAGCCTTAACTGCTGCAATATATTTCAAAACAATGATCTTTCTCTCTGCAGTAGCTGCTGTAATATAATTAAAGTTATGGAAAGCAGCTAGGGCATGTCTTTTAATAAAGATAATTCTTTAAATGCGTTGTTTAATAACCACATATTCAGAAACTCTCATTCTGGGTAAGGAGATGGCATTATTTCATGGTTGCGTACTGATCCTGACTTGTCTCCCTTTACAAAATGAACAGCAAAGCAAAACCCCTCCTCTCCAGTGAATGTCTGCGCACTGAAATATGTACATTTTCTGTCTTTGTTAAAAAGAAGCATAAGCTGGTGCTGATTACTTTCAGGTAATTTACAGAAATTCGTGTTTTAACACTTAGGCTACATTTAACTAATTCTGTAGGCTGCAGGGCAAATGGCAGGTGTTGTTGATACTCTTTATGGGAACAGTTGTGTAAAACTGTTTCTGTTGTGCAGTTTTCTTCCTCTTTTTCTTGCCTTCTGGCACCCAAAATTTCAAGGCAGCTTTTAAAAGTATACATATAACAAGTGGAGACCAGCAAGAAACTTGCGGGATGGTTATCCCATTCCTCACACCTTTGCTTCCTCCCTTCTCCCCCTATCTCTCTCACACTCTTTCTCCCTTCTGCCCCCCTTTCTTACTCTCTCTCTCCTCCATGTATGTTACTTCGTCTCTCTTTCTGACCCTTCATCATTCTCTTTGTTTTTCTGCCTCCCCACCTCATCACTCTTTCTCTGTCTTTCTGCCTCCCACCTCAAATCCCACCCTCCCCAGGCTCCACCTCTCAAATGTCTGGGAATTTCCCAACCTGGAGTTGGCAACCCTATTTCCTTCCTACCCAACAGCAAACCTACCTTTATCAGTCTTCAGCTTTCCATCGCCACCCCCCTCCCCCGCAGCCTCTACCTAGGTAAATTACAGTCTTTCTCCACAGTGGGGACTAAAGCAGCTTACATTACTATTTCTTCCTTGTTGTCTGCACAACAACCCTGTGAGATTGGTTAGGCTGAAAGTATGTGTCTGGTTCAAAATCTCCCAATCAGCTTCCACTGCAAGATGGGGATCTGAACCTGGGTCTCGCAGATCCCAATCTGAAGCTCTAACTGTTACATCACAATGGCTTTCATAGGGTGGCTGCTGATGAACAGTAGCAAAGCAGCTGGCCCTAATTAAGTCATGCAAATCAGATGGTATCAAGTCACACAGAGGGTGTTGCCTAGGGATGCCAGCCTCCAGGTGGGACCTGGAGATCCCCTGGTTACTGCTCATTTCCAGACTACAGAGATAACTTTCCATGGAGAAAATGGATGCTTTGGAGGGTGGAGTTTATGGCATTGTACCTCAACTGAGGTCCCTGTCCTCCACAGGTTCCACCCCCAAATTTCCCAGCCTGGATCTGGATCTACTGCTGGTGGCCAGGGGGGTACTTGGCAACCCTAGACTGCTGCCAGTAAAAACCCTGCCTTTTACTGACACAAACAGTTAGAACCTCCCCCCCTCCCCCGAACATTCTAATCTCCTCACAGTTGATGCCTGGAGCTGATGCCATTTCAAAAGATATTTGGGTGAATTCAATGGTCCCTGAAGTTTTTTTTTTAACTTTTCGGATTTTTCTGCAGACTGAGGAAGGGGCCTGACTATGTAGGAAAAGCTGTTTGGGAAGAGTGAGCTCTCTTTTGACAGATATAAGCATCCACACAGAAAAAAAACCTCTCGGAATTAGAATGTAGATAATAAAATCAGCATACAACCATAGCATTCGGTAAAGCCAGCACAACTAAGATCACAGCAGGATCAAAACAGTATTTGCCAAAGAACCAGGCTGCATGGTATGTTCACCACACAGTTACAACCAATGCTCCCTCTAAGCTATAGAATCTGGTGAGCAAAAATCCTACTGTTTGAGCTACTGGCATTAAAGTTGTGAGCAAGCGATTTGGCTCCTTCATAAATTAGTTTGTTCTGGAGCCATCCTTCCTGAGTTAAGGCAAAAACGTGTGAGCTGGAGGCTAAAAAACTGTGAGATACCTCATGCTAACTCAGCTTAGAGGGAACACTGATTACAACCCAGTCTCACATACTGAAAATTTTGCTTTAGACCACAGTAACACACTTGACGTGGGGCTCCCTTTGAAAATGGCTGGGACTGGGAGTATCATGGTTCACAAGCAGTGATACCAACCGAGGCTGCAGTGGCACCGCCATTTGTGGGGAGCGTCACAGATTGCTGGGAGAGGACCTCTGCTGTGTGGACTGCCCAGAGAGAAAGAAAACAGCAAGTAAACTGTCCCGGAGAGGTGGGAGATTGAGGTGAATTTGGAACCCCTCCCATTCTGAGGCCTAATGGGGCAGTTGGGGCTCTAGCCCACCACACTGAGTGGTATAGGGCAGTGCACAACATTCCATGACGATTCCTGACCCAAGGAAATTTATTTGATATTATTGCTACAAGTCTTCTGGCAAAACCTGAAGATGTGTTTGTTCTGGAAGGCTTTTAAAGGAACCAGATTCTGGTTCTTGAGGACTGAATTGGTTGATCTGTACTGATATTATTTTTGTATTGTGTTTTCACTTGTGAGTCACCTTGGGCATTCATAGGATGGAAACATGGCAAGCAGATTTAGTAAAATGAGGTGAAATAAATAAAGGTGGGTGGTCAAGGTTGCAGCGATAGAACAGAATGATTACAAAGGAGACGGTAAATTTGTCTTATGCTGGTTATGCATTGCTGCATTATCTCATGTATCCTTCTTACTGCCTTTTCCCTCTTTCAGATTGGAACTGAATGGGACGCCAAAGAGAGGATATTTCGGAATTTTGGTGGACTTATTGGGCCCATGGACGAACCCATTGGCATGCAGAAATGGGGGAAAGGTCCAAATGTCACGGTTACCATCATCTGGGTGGACCCCATAAACGTCATTGCTGCTACCTATGACATCCTCATAGAATCCAGTGCTGAATTTACTCACTACAAGCCACCTTTGAATTTGCCCCTCCGGGCTGGAGTCTGGACTGTTAAAATTCTGCATCATTGGGTACCCGTTGCTGAAACCAAATTCTTGGTGTCTCCTGTGACATTTTCCAACAAGCAACCCATCAGACAAGGTATGTTTCTTTGCTTCTAATGCTGACAACTGAGAACATTTCTGACGACAGCATTAAAAATTCAGGCAATCATTGTTTAAAGCCAGTCTGTAGTGGTTAGAGCACTGGACTCTTACTGAGAGGATCTGGGTTCAAATCCCTACTCAGCCATGACATTCACTGGGGGGCTGCAGGCCAGTCATACATTCTGTCTGTGTCTCTCTTTGCCTAACATCCTCACAGGATAAAATAAAGGAGGGGAGAAGCAAGTACTCTGCCCAGAAATCCTTGAAGGAAGCCATAGTTCTCCACTCACTTGCTGCCAATTCTCCTCAGCTAGTGTGAACCCTCGCCTTTCAGTAACAAGCCTGACGGACAGGAAATCTGTGTTAGCAAGAGAAGCCATCCCAGCCAGGATCTGCATGCCTCAGGGAGCAATCTCCCCATGGCACGCAGATCTTGGAGCTGTCTTCTCCTGCAGCACGGTTTAAACCAGGCTGTGGGAGAAGTCAAACCAGCCCCAAGATTAGGCTGGCTTAAAAAAAAAAAATTGGTATTTTTCTTCTTGGGTCTATTGGACTGGAAAAAATTCAGGGTTTCTGAAAAATCCCAGCTCCGAATACTGTTACTGGTATTGTGATCCAAGTTTTTTCGGAAATACCTTTTTCCCCCTGGTCCAATAGACCCCAACTGAAAAATACCAAATGTTAAAAAAATTGCAAACCCCTATTCCTGTGTCAAACCTTGGCTTTTAAGAAGGGAGTTTTCCTCTACAAGATTTTGCAGTTCAGACCCACTATCATGCTCCATGCAGAAAATCCTCATTATAAATTCTCTTGGTTTTCATTTATTTCGCTTTTGTCCTTGTGTGTATTATTTAGACTTATTTTTCAATTCCAGATAAATGCTATGAAACTCTGACAGAAAAATTAAGATATCTGGAAAAAAAACGTTTTGTGCGTTGGTTTGGGGGGCGGGGTTTGGCTGTATTTTGTGAACACTGCAGGGGCTGTCAAAGAAAACCCTTCTAGATTCAAAGAGCGGTATAATGTGCTTTGCCTTCGTCAAGGAAAAAGAACCAGCTTGGGCCCAAAGAAAGGAGTCCGTTCCTTGTGAACTTAATCAGCAGTATGGAACGTGCCCTCTCTTCAGGTGGTGTTTCGGGGACCCTGTCAAGAGGTGGCAGACGTGTTGGCCCCATCAGGCCGAGGGGCAGTGGTCTGCAGGAAGTGGTGTCATGCCCATTTTCAGGTGGCTTTGTGGGCCTTCAGTAAAGGGGCTCCATTGCACTGGGCTGAGATCACTCAAGGAAAGGGAAAGGGTGGGATCAAAGCAGCAGCAGAAAGGGGAGATGAGGGTTGCAGAGGTTTGTTTGTTTGTTTGTTTATTGAGATTTATATCCCGCCCTACCCGCCAAATGGCAGGCTCAGGGCGGCTAACAACAGGTAACAATACACATTAATATTTAAAACATTAAAACATATAAAATTAGAAAACCTAATACAGATGGCGGTTCTTCAGTTTAGAGCATCAGAGTAGCACCTAGATATTAGCCACAAAAGACGGTCACACATACTGGCGGAGAAAATCGGGGTCAGGGCCCAAGATGGAGCTATTGGCGGCCCCTACTTATAGGCCTGGTGGAAGAGCTCCATTTTACAGTCCCTGCGGAACTGTAAAAGGTCCCGCAGGGCTCTGATGTTATCTGGGAGCTCATTCCACCAGCGCGGGGCCGCCATCGAAAAGGCCCTGGCCCTAGTAACTGTCAGATGGGCCTCCTTTGGCCCCGGGAGGACCAAACAGTTTTGAGAACCAGACCGAAGTGCTTGCTGGGGAACATATGGGAAGAGGCGGTCCCTCAAGTAGATAGGTCCCAGGCCATATAGGGCTTTATAGGTAAGTACCAGCACCTTGAACTTTATCCGGCTTGATATAGGCAGCCAGTGCAGTGCTTTTAAAGCGGGCTGGATGTGCTCCCGTACCGGGAGACCCATCAGCAGCCGCGCCGCCGCATTCTGCACCAGCTACAACTTCCGGATTTGGCACAAGGACAGCCCCATGTAGAGAGCATTACAGTAGTCCAATCTTGAGGTGACCAAAGCATGGATCACTGTAGCCAGTTCATTGCATTCAAGGAAGGGAACCAACTGCTTGATCAAGCGAAGATGATAAAACGCCGGCCTCGCAGCGGCTGCTACCTGGGCCTCCATCGTTAATGAGGGGTCCAGGAGCACTCCCAACTCCTGACCACCGACGCTGGAACCAACAGCGCCCCATCGAAGGCAGGGAGAGGGATCCCTACCCTTGGTCCACTCCGACTCAGCCATAGGACCTCCGTCTTCATCGGATTCAATTTCAGTCGGCTCTGCCTGATCCAACCAGCCACTGAAATGAAAAGGGGGTGAGTCATGGAGGAGGGGGTTTCCAGGAAATTTTGTCCATGATCTCTCCTACAGACACTACTTCTGCCCTGAAAATCAGAATAGGTGATTTTTCAGCACAATCCAACATCAGACTAAGCACCAGAAGTCCCTTCCTGTTGGCATAAGTTCAGTGACTTGGGCATCCATTTCCCCATGGAATGGGAAGAGCTGTCGCTTGGTGATGGAGCATGTGAAAGATTCCGTCCCTGCCATATCCCGTCTCAGGAGCAAGTGTCAAGAAGGACTCTCCTCTGCCCGAGACCTGGAGAATTGCTGCTGGCCAGAATAGACACTCTTGGAGCTAGAAGGGTCTGTGGGGCTTGACTTGGTATAAGGCAGCTGCTGAAGAGGCAGCAACAAAAAGTGCCTGCATTTGATGCAGTATTTCCCAGATTCAACTCCCAGCTTCTCCAAATACAGGATCTCAGATAGAAGGTGCCAGGGACACCTTTTTCTGCCAGAGACTCTGGAGGGCTGCTGCCAGTCAGAGCAGAGAATACTGAGTTAGGAAGAAGAAGAGGAGGAGGAGATTGGATTTATACCCCACCCTTCACTACCCGAAGGAGTCGCAGAGCAGTCCCTTTCCCTTCCCCTCCCCATAACAGACACCTTGTGAGCAGTGTTCCCTCTAAGCTGAGTCAGTGTGAGCTAGCTCACAGTTTTTTAGCCTCTGGCTCACACTTTTTGCCTTAGCTCAGGAAGGATGGCTCCAGAGCAAACTAATTTATGCAGTAGCGAAATCGCTCGCTCACAACTTTAGTGCCAGGAGCTCACAAAGTAGAATTTTTGCTCACAAGAAGACTCCACAGCTTCGAGGGAGCATTGCTTGTGAGTAGGTAGGCCTGAGAGAGCTCTTTTGAGAACTGCCCTTGAGAGAACAACTCTGAAAGAACTTATGACTGACACAAGGTCACACCAGCAGCTGCATGTGGAGGAGTGGGGAATCAAACACGGTTCTCCCAGATTAGTCAGTGCTCTTAACCATGACACCAGACTGGACCAATGGCCTGACTTGGACTGGAGCAGTTTCATGAGTTCAGACCTCACTTGGACAGTGCCTTGCATTGCCCGCATTCTGTGGACTCCATTGCTTGTAGATGCCTGTTATCTGATTCCTTTTTTTGTCCCACCTTAAGTTCTCAGGGCACATAACATACAGAAAAATACCAGTCCTTTAAGACGTCATCAAATCATGCACTTTTTCATCAGCCTGACTTTCTCCTCCCCTTTTGCTGTCTCTGTGCAGTCTCGCATTTGGGCTCAGTGCTTTGGCAGAAGATGCTTTGTAGCCACTGTAGCACAGGACCTTTGTGAGGGCTTCCAGCTCCAGTCCATGGCAGCTTCTCCCTGGTCCATTCCAGTAGCCAGTGCGCAGTTTGACTGGAATTTTACTGCTCTGGCAAGCCAAGTATAAATCATAGTGTGAAAGTCCAAAAGATTTCAAACCACAAACAAAGAGTCTTAAACAAGAACTTCTTTTATTTGATAGTGGATCAACTGGTTCACACTTCTTGAGTCAGTAATGGGGGAAGGAGGCATGTTAAGGTACAGTTATAGTGTATTCAAACCACAGTGTAGCAAAGAAACCCCCCAATCAACAGTCAAGAAAAAGGGCGCCCAAATACATTGGCCCGTTTGTTCCCAGACAGGAAAGCGGTTTGCACCTGTAGGGAAAAACCCAATTAGCAACAAAGTCTGTGAGAAGATTCAGTCAAGGTTACAGATAAGCGAAGGCACAGGCGGAGGTGAGAGCGAGGGGAAAGGAACACATTCCAAAGGCAGGGGAGAGAGGCGCGCAGCCTACTGTGGTACATCCCACCTCCCGAGCGGGAAATGGCAGTCTCTGACACATAGCCTTGATAAGCAAGAGGCATCAAAATTGCTGTGCTTTATGACTTTCGGTTTCAGGCGCTTTAATGGCGGGCGCTTCTCTCTGCAACTGCAGGATGAAGGGGTTCCGGACTGGTGCCGGACCCCCAGGGAGCCTAGGAAAGGGTCCCTGCCTGTGGTGCTTGAAATTAGCCTCTCCCTGCGGTGGCGATCGTGGGATTGAGGCTCCTTTTTACCCCTAGAGGTTCACCTGCTGGAGGAAGCCCTCGGGCTACTGGAAGCGCTGCCGTGAAGCTGCAGAAAATGTAGAGCGGAGAGGTGAGGGTCTACCAGATACGCAATGGCTGAATTGTGAGTCTCCTGATCTTTTGATATGAAGCATTAAGGGGTGGGCTAGGAGGATCGGATCCCCCCCACCCCCTCCCTCGTAACTTACTCAGAGACTTTCCCACGGTCCTGTTGCTGTTTTGGAGGCGTTATAAAGGCATTGGAATGTTGGATCGCATGGAGCAGAGGAAGAGCTTGCAAAAGGCATCGGTGTGACAAATCGAGAAGGTCCCCTTTGAGATCTCTTATCTAACTGTAAACAATTGGCAACTGTGGGAAGAAATGGCGGGGAAAGCTTCTCCAAGACTTGGAAGTTCGCTTCCTACTTCAAAAGGTGGAACTGAGCTGAATGCGGCATTGACGGCGGCACTGCAACCCCTAGTGGACTAACTGGCTTCAATCAACACTAAACTGGAGACGATGCAAACTGAAATGAGAGAGTTAAATAGAAAACAGGAAAGGCTCCAGCAGGACCTCCTGGATGTCAAAACAGCGGTTGACAAAAATGATTCAAGACTGCAGAAAATTGAAAAAGAAAAATCTCTTCAAAGTGACAACGTATTAAAGCTTCAAATGGACCGATCAAACTACTTCTTGAGATTTCAGAACGTTCCTGAGTCAAAAGGAGAGAATCTTAAGAAAATATTAAGTGAAGCATTGGCACCTGTGACAGGATGGCAAGCAGCGACAATTCAAAGCGATATGGATATGACCTACAGGACAGATCCAGAATATGTTAAAAAGAAGAAACTGCCAGGTGAAATTGTGGTGAGATTCTCAAAAAGATCAACCAGGGACATGGTGTTAAAAGCCACGAATGGAACTGTTCTGAAGATACAGGAAGAAGAAATCAAAGTTTTAAAAGATATTCCATTTGAAATAAGAAAGAGAAGGAAAGCTTATAGGAGTTTGGCTTTATGGTTGCAGTCAGAGACTATTTCTTACAGATGGGAAATCCCGGAGAGACTGATGTTCAGCTACAAAAATAAGAAATTTAAAATTGACTCCATCGAACAAGCAAGATTGTTTTTGGAAAAGCACAAGAAGAAGAAAACAGAGACTGAACCAGACAATTCGCTGGCAGAGCAGGAGAGTATGTATGGATTTGAAAGCTCAGAAATTGAAGTTGGAGAAGACTCGGACTCTAAGAAAGGGGCGGCTGCCCCTAAAAAGAAGAAGGACTAGAAGAAAGGAAGAGAATCAAAGGAGAAATAGTTTTATAACTGTTTTTTGTCTGCTGTAATAACACACCAAGCCTTGTAATCTTAAAATTTATTATTTAGATTGTTCCCTCTGCTGTATGTGGTTCAAAAGTCTAACGTTAAATTTTTGTTTGTAAACAGCAAGAATGAATTAACAATGTATGCCAAGAAATAATTTAGCTTTTCAGTAACTAATGATGTTAGTATTATTAGCATTACGAACGCATTTTCTGTATACCTTAGGGTAGGATAGTATGTAGTTTTTTTAGTGTAGGTGTAGGGTAAAAAATTCAATAAAAAAATTCAAAAAAAAATTGCTGCGCTTTATTATGAGGAGTTTTGGAATGACTGGGGTTTGGGCTCCTGTGTTTGAGACTATCATAGAGATGAAACCTCGGATTTCAAGCCAAGCTTCAAATAGACCTCCGGGCTGGGAGACAACAGCACACTGATTTATAGCCGGTGCTAAAAGAGTACACATTGGATTGATGAAAAGATCAGCCTCATTGCAAGTTGTGAATGGCACGGGTGATGTGGCATGAACTGTAGACACTAGTATGTAATTCCTGGCCTGCCAACTGCCCCTGGAACAGAATGTGGCTTTGCAAGCCCAGGAGGGGCTTGAATGAGGGTATTTTGTGCTGGAGACAGTGTGTATCTTGGCGGTGCTGAATGAGTTCTCTTGTAACATCCAGTCCCAACTTTGCAAGAACTGAACTGGGGGGAAATGATGACAGTGTGGAGAAATGCAGACATACCATTCTTCACACCTGCATGAGTTTCAGGCCCAGAGCCCAGCATGAATATTTTCACAGGGCTGTGTCTGTGACGGGCAGCTTAAAGCCCCCACTCATTCGCCCTTTCAACATTGTCAGGATTGCTTTTCTACCCTTCATTTGAGCTGTCTTCATGACGATACTCTGGCTTTCCCCGTGGGGGGGGGGACCTGCAAGTTGGCATTTGTCTAAACTTGAGACTCAGCTTGTGACCAGGTATGGGCCAGCCAGATCGCTCGCCAGCCAGGACGGTCCACCTGCCCCTGGTCTCATTGTGGGCCAATTGTCACAATAGTTTCATGGCCTTAATTGTGGGGATTCTGTGAGCCTGTCTGAGTCTAGGTGATGTCTCACCTATGTATACTACCCATTCAATAAATAACCTCCCCTTTTGTTCATCCAGATTTTTTAAGGCTGTGCAGTGTGCCTCCTGCAGTGTTATTTTTAAAAGACGATTCCCTGCACAGCTGGGCTGTCATTAGTGGCAAAGTAAACTCCAGATATGAGTGTAGAATCTGCACTGCCAACAAGACCATACATCTGCTGCATTTCTGCAGGCATGTGAAGGAAGTTGTGTAATACAGCTTCCTTCACTGTATTCCAAAAAAAAAAAAGGTTTTAGTTCTTATAGCTACAAAAATTAGCTAGAAACATCATATGGGCAATGTCTGCTCAAAATGTCAGAAGTCAAAAAGGTGACTGAATACAGCTGCCAGTGGGAAGAGGCGAGGGTCTGCATCTTGTGCATAATATAATTACCAGCAGTGGTGGGGAGTACCATCAGATCACAGCCAGCTTATGGAGGCCCTGTAGGGTTTCCAAGGCAAGAGACGCTGAGAGGTGATTGGCCATTGCCTGCTTCCATGTAGCAGCCCTGGACTTCCTTGGTGGTCTCCCACCCAAGTACTAAGCAGGCTGACCTTGCTTAGCTTCCAGGATCTGACCAAATCACAGTGGCTGGAGGCCATCCAGATCAGGGAATACCAGAATAAATTATACAAAATAGTAAATAATGCAGAATAGGTTAGTCTAAAGGGATTGTTTGAATAATGTATGGAGGTCACAGAATTCAGCTTTTCTAGGCACAGAGTGAATGCTGAGTGATAAAGACCCCTTGCATGGATGGAGCATCTACTGGAGGTAGGATTTGAATTTAGACCAGCATCCAACTCTCTGGCTATTGGGCCACACTGGCTCTGCTCGCAAGCAGTTACATTGGAGGCAGGTAGGTTCCAAGACAGTTTGGAGACAGGTAGGCTGTAAAACAGAACATTGGAGGTACCACAAAAGGAATCTTTCCTGCATGTCAAAGCACAAGATCTACCACTGATCTGTAGTCCTCCTTCCAAATTGAACCTGGAAAGTATCCTTAGGGGTTGCTTGTTCAGTTAATCAAAATGGTAATTATAACCTGTAAAGCTTGTTTCTGTTCATCTGTGTGAGATGAGGTATCTGTGCAGATTTTCCTGGGATAACTGTTTCACATCACTTAGTAAATTTGATCGATGACTCAGGCGTTACAATCATGCAACATTGCATATGTATTGGAGAAGCAATCTTAGGTCACATAAGAAGAGCCCTGATGGATCAGACCAGTGCTCCATCTAATCTAGCAATCTGCTTTGTTCATTGGCTGAGCAGCTGCCCTGGAGGGTCAACAAAGAGGGCACAGAGGCCAAGGCCTTCCTCCAATGTTGCCTCCTAACATTGGGATAAAGAGGTTTTCTGCCTTTCAGTGAAGATGGAGATTCCCTTTACTCACTATGTCTAGTAGCCATTAATAGACCTCTCCTCCATGAATCTGCATAACACCCATTTAAAGCCATCCATGCCTGTAGCCATCACTACATCCGCTAGCTGTGAATTCCAAAGTTTAACTACACATTGAGTAAAGAAGTATTTCCTTTAGTCTGTCCTGAGCCTATTGCACAGCAATTCTGGGTGCCCCTGAGTTCTAGTATGATTGGAGAGAGAGAAAAAGTTCTCTCTCTCCACTTTCTCTGCCCCTGCATACAAACTGTTGTAAGCTGATGAAAGAAAGCCTGATTGTAAAGTTATCAGTGCTGCCGCTACAAACTTCCCTTTGTGGGCACAGTTTAATAAGGTGTGGGCAAGATGGAGTTTTAGCTCCTTCGTATGGGACATTGCTAAAACAACGCAAGAGCTATTGGCTGGGTTTAGCAGATCTCAGCAGCTGGATTTGGCCTGAAGCTTTGTGGAAAGTGATGCATCCACACCCTGTGGTTTAAATGCTGAGAAAGAACTGCAGACGTTTAGCCATGAATAAAAAACAGCTGAGCACAGACCAGGCATCATCTGGCACATTTTGGTCACTTAGGCTAGTGGTCTTGTTTTGGAACACAAGCCAAGGAAAATTTCTCACCTGTTTTGGCTCTCATTGTTTTTGTTGCTGCCATTAATTATGCTTTTCTTTCTTTTATGCCATTTTTATATCAGTGATCTGTGTCTGCTAAACTTACTTTTATTAAACGGTTTTTATCCCTCCTTTCTCCCCCCAAATGGCCCAAGAACACTTTCACTATATGCCATTTTTATGCTATTTATATGTCAATTGGAATAGAGATGCTAAAACTGGAAGTTTTCGGGGGGGGGGGGGGGAACCAATCTGGCAGGAGTTCCCAAGGTGCTTGGATTGCAGTGCTGAGCACCCCAGGCTGTGAGAACAGGCACCTCGTCAAAACATAGTTGTCCTGCAGCAGTCGGTGTGAGACAGCTCCATTTGGGGCATTTGACTATAAACATTCTCCATTCAGTTTTGTTTCTCCCATGTGTGAATTGAATCGGCAATTCTTTATTTTTGTGGCATTTTTCATTTACATTCACCCAGTGCTCCCCGCAAAATGTACACACTTTGTAGTGATAGTTGGGCATTGATAAATATGCATTATACATGTAAAACACATACAAGTGGCATTAAATTAAATTATGTGCATGCAGTGGAAACAAATGTGCAATGCAGGCAGCAAAAAGTGGAGAACCAAACTAGCTAACGAAAATGTGATTGAATGTAGAAGAAAACTGAATCAGGAACGTTTGCCCATCCCCTGTTGGAATGGCTGGTTTCCAGGCCCCGTTCCAGGAGCTACACAGAGCTTGATCACTGCTCTCTCGTATTTTAGTTTGTAGCTGTTACAAGCCCTTGGCTGCCTGGGCAGTCTTGGTCCATGCATTACTAGGTTAGATTGGGGTGCCCCAGCTTGATGCTCCCCGGGACTTCCCCTGGTGCCTGTTAAGCTTCTCAGAAAGCGGGCAGTGCCCCTGTAAGGCAAGGCTTGTCACTGGAAGCCCTCATTCAAATGAAAGGGGTTTCCATGGCTTCAATAGTAGCCACAGCCACTGGTGGATCAGGAAAATGTGTAAGCATCTGAAGCATTCAAGTTTTGGGTTCCATTCGCCCCTTAGGTTGTCTTTCTTTTAACTCACCAGTCTTTCTTCCTCTGGTGGCCCCTCTTGGGCTTTCCTTCATTTCTTTTTATTCCCCTTGAAGCACGGAAATAGGTATTCTGTTTGGCTGGGGACCCCTGGATTAGATCATTAGCTGAACAGAGAGGAAAGAACAAGGCCAGTGCTGCCCTCATTTTTGTAAAGAAGCCTGTCTGGGGCCCAGACTTTTTAATGGTCAGAAATAAGCATTCCCAAGGCAACAGTCCTCCATCTGATTCTGAGGTTCAAGCAGGTACAGCCAAGATCACTGGGCTTCTTTTGCTTATTTATGGCCACCTGGCCTTCCTTGGAAGGACTACATGTGACCAATTCCCTGGTGGCCTGGGAGGAAACAATGCCTATGGAAAGGGGGCCTGGCCATACCAGGCCGTGGCCCCCACAAAGGAGGGAGGGAGAAGGAGCCAGCCAGCCCCACACCTTGCATGGCTCACCTGGCCACTTCACACAGCTCTGCTGGGCAGGGGTGCAGCCATGTGTACACTGGGCTCGGATCTGCTTTCTCTGAACTGTGGCTCACACCAGCTGGGAGCTACCCTCCTATGGCCAAGGGAGGCTTGCGTGGGTCGGGAGCCACCTTCCAGGGCTGCTCATGGCTTTGGGAACCCTGGACTGCACTGGCCTGGTTCAACTGAGGAGCAGGCCATCAGCCCACTGGAAAATTTCCTGGTGACTCTAACGGCTAGTCCACCCCTGGGCCAGCTGGTTTTAAGAGAGGTGTTACCTTACTGTAACGTTTCAATTCTTCCTTTTCCCCCAATTCTCCAACTCCACACCCTGAAATGTTTTTGTCTGCCCAGGAGAATAGCTATAATTAATTTAGACCTTTTGTTTCCTTTTGTTTTTCCCCGCCAGATGAAACCTTGAAGTTACACAGTGGACCCCCAAATAATGCCTACATGGAGCAGAGCTTCCAAAGCCTGAACCCTGTTCTGAGCATTCCCTTCAGTGCCACGCACATGGAGCAGGCAAAGAAGAACGCTGCTCTCACTGGCACCAAGCTGGAGAACTGGGTGGATAGCTTGGTTGGCAGCGTGTGGTCAGCGGTGGATGTCTGCAGTGCGGGGCCTACTTCCTGTCCCGTCATGCAGGCTTGTAGCCAGACTTCGTGGAGTTCATTGAGTCCAGACCCAAAGTCTGAGGTGGGCCCTGTTAAACCGGATGGACGGTTGAGGTAGCACCTAGGAACACCTTTTGTTGGCTTAAAAGGGAATTTAACTTTGTGCTCTTGTGACCTGGGGTACATTTGCTCTTCAAAAAGTTTAGCTGGCTCTAAGGCAGCCATGCTTTCTTAAAGAAAACAGTTTTCATGAGGATGCTGGAAATTCCAAAAATGTTAGATATTTCATCACAGGTTTCTAAGCGTTGAGATGAGGCAGGGAAAGCAAGCCCAGTTAAGGTATACATTTAATCTTCTACACACAGGTGTCATTTCTGATTTCAAAACTCAGTCCCAAGCCATTTTTGCAAAAGGAAGGTGTTTCATGACTAATGGCAAAATGGTTGCTAAAGTGGGGGGGTGTCAGCTTCTCTTCCGCATCCCATTCCCTTTTAGTAGGGATTCAGTGGAGACCTGATCCTGAGTTCCAGCAGGTTTCAGTGGCAGTATTACTTGAAGGGGAAAGTGTTTGGATCTGAGACTGAAGCACATAGATTCTATTAACATTCAAATGGCACTGTAAAACTAGTTTTCATTTCCAGTTGAGGACTTTTTTGCATAAGTCATGCCATTTTTCCCCCTTCCTGCTTTCCAGCTCAAATCCTGCAAGTCTTGATGTAGTTGAAAACCCCAACAATATTTTTGCAGGTTTAATTTTAACATGGCTACTTAATTTAATCAAATAAAATCTCCTCTCTTCCCCATTTGGCGTCCATTTGTAACTTTCATGACAATTAGAGTGAAGTCAATGTGCTAGAAGGGCAAATAGATCCTTAGATCATAACCAAGTGACAAGAAAAGGCTGAATCCCCTTTTAAAAGATGGCTGCGATATCAATATGGTTGAATGTACGAGATCCTGATCGCTTGCTGTTTTTCTCACTTTGAGTATTTGGTTTAGAGCTACTACAGTTTGCTCTGGACTTCTGAAACTGCAGAGTCAGCTGTGCTGGCCTGGAGGCAGAGCATTCAGTGGTGAGCTGGTGCAAAGGAGGCTGCTTGGGAGGAAGACTTTAGGTATTTATTTGTGTCTTAGTCAATGACTAATTAGTAGGTGCTGCTTGTGCAGCTTGGAGATTATCTTCTCTTACTAACTAAAGCTGCCTTTATTAAGAAAAGGCCTTTTAAAATATATCCTTTTGCCCCATTCCCTTTTCTTTCTGCCTTTTTGATTTCAACTCGTGCAAGGGTTATAAGTACAAAACAGTCCTTGGGATTCCAGTTGCTCAGAACAAAAGCAAAAAAAGAGGGAGGGAGGGAGGGAGAACCCCTTCCATGAGAAACCGTCCAACCAACTGTGGCAGCCCCTGCTTTCCTAGCAGCATGGCATTCTCATAAGTTGCTTGGGGCTGGGACCAATGGCTTTTCGTCTAGCATTCCATCACCTGAGTCAGGTTTAGGACCAACTGGCAGATGATGACAGGAGTTTCTTGAATGGGCCTCTTCCCCCCCCCCCCCCCCCGATTTTTAAAGTAAATTATAACCTCGCAAGCCCCCAATTTGGGGGGACCACAGGGCAGGGGAAGGGGGAGTTTGCACTTTACCCACCTGCTGTTTTCACAGTTTGAATTCCCCCTCCAGGTTTGTTATTTTGTGCCGGGGTGGGGGGAACAAGGTACAGGGTATGATCTTTTCCCCCCGTGGGGGAAATAATAGATCTTAGAAATGGCATTGGAGGGGTGGTGTTAAGAATGATAAGACACCTTCCCCTGCACTGCGACCCCATCTGCACAGCTCAAAAAGTAATGGCGGATCCATTCACGAATCTCTCATTATCACACCTAAGTTGTCCCTGAAGGTTGATTCGTGTGTATGTGCATGTTTTCTTGGCTTGACGAGATCTTCTTCGTGGTCTCTGTGCATCACACCTCTGGGATTAAGTGCGCCTGCGCCGATCCCGATCGGTAATCTTCAAAGCCAAATGGATTTTCGCGCCAGCTCCCCGGTCACGTGCACGCCCCACTGCGCATGACCCAGGGAGAGGCACAAGGATCCCACCAGTTCTCTTCTGACCGCCGCGTCGTGAGGATCCCCTCTTCGCTTCGGTCGGTAGTTTACTTTCTCTTCCTCTTGGAAAGCCTTTCGGACTGTTTTCTCTCCTAAATTGACCTACGGACTGTGACTCTGACTTGATTTTGGACTCTCGTTACTTCTTCCTCCCGCTCGGCCTATGGCCCAGTGGTGGGGGTTCTTCAAACGCTGCTTGAAGTGCGGCAGTAAAATTGCACCCCTGGACAAGCACTCTCTCTGCTTGCTGTGCCTTGGTGAGTCTCACCGAGTTGATTCTTGCTCCAGCTGTGCCGCTTTTTCGAAGCAGACCCGCAAGAATCGAGCGGCCAGACTTCGAGTGGCCCTCTAGGAATCAGCGCTGTCGCCGGTCATGTCTTCCGCCGACGTTTCGGGGGCCTCGCCATCGGCGCCGACGGCCCCGGCTGCATCCCCGGCACGGAGCACCATTGGTACCGACAAACCAGCACCAAAACGACCACTCCCTTTGCCTGATACCCCTGCAAAGAAACACAAAGAGGACAAGGGCAAGCACAAGCACAGGAAGACTCCTAGTGCTCCGTCGGCGTATCCTGCATCTGACTCGGCCCAGCTCGGGCCCATGCAGCTTGACCCTCCCAGTCGCGAGCGATCCCGGGGCAGTCCTAACTCCCCGATGCCGCGACCCATCCAGCTGACGGATTCGGATCTCGATATCGACCTGACTCAGGTCCCCCGAGATAGCCCTGAGCCAGGGATGGACCAGCTTCCGACACCGAGAGTAGATTGAGATTGGCGTCCTCCTTACTCCCCGGCACCGTGGGACGCTCGACAGTGGAGGTACCTCTACGGCTCCTACCCTCCGCCACCACAATGGTATCCTCCAGAATGGGATCGTCAATCGACATCGTCTAGGGTCTCTCGATGCCGAGACCCTCCGCCACCGAGACCGATGTCAACTCCAAAACATCCACCCGATGCCAATCGTCCTCCTCCCTTTCCGTCACAGGAACTGTCGAGCCTGACACCACTGTCACCATCGGAGCCCTCTGACAGATTGATACTGGAATCCTCAGCTTCCTCAGTCTCAGGTGATGAGTCACCCTCCCATCCGTCTCCTAACCCCCATGTCGCCGATGACCTTCCGATCTCTCCCTCTGAAGACGTAAAGTCCTATGGAGAGCTCATTAAACGTATGGCACACTCGCTAGCCTTGGCTACGGTCCAGCCGACCCCGACGGCCACAGACACCATCTTCAACATCGTCCAGATGGATACCTCTACTGCAGTGGCCCTGCCTCTCATTTCGGTCCTCATGACCACCGCTAAGGAGTCCTGGGTGCACCCCTCTTCTGGTCCTATCTCTAGTAAGAGATTGAATCATATGTATAAGATCCAAGAACTGGGAGCCGAGTTCCTGTTTGTCCATCCTAAACCGAACTCAGTGATTGTGACTCCTTCCGTCAAGGGCTGAAGAGGACATTCCTCCCCTCTAGATAAGAAAGGGTGGAAACTAGACTCTTTCGGCAGACGCTTCTATTCTGCTGGTGCACTGGGCATAAAGAAAGCAAACTACACAGCCTGTATGAGCAGGTACCAATACACGCTCTGGGAGCAAATGACTGCACTCATTGCCTTCCTTCCTGAGGACAAGCAACGCCTTGCCAGGAAGATCCAGAAAGAGGGCATGACCCTAGCAAAGCATCAGCTCACTGCTTCCAAACACTCTGCAGACGTAGCTGCTAAGACACTCACTTCGGCAGTGTCTCTCAGGCGACATGCCTGGCTGAGGTCGACCTCCCTCCCCCAGGATACAAAATCCCTGGTGGAGGACCTTCCTTTTGAGGGCAAGGGTCTCCTTAGCTCTACAACGGATACCATCGTCCATGAACTCGATAAGAGCATGAAGACGTCCTGCAATCTGGGCGTCTCACAACCCAAGCCGCAGAAGCAGAGATCGTGGCAGAAACAAGAAACAACCCCAGAGATCTCCCACTGAACCCCAATGGCAGAAGTCTTCTTCCTCTTCCTATCAACAAAAGCAGTATGGGCATAAGCCCCGCTTTCCAGCTGCTTCTGCCTCCAAGTCGAAACCTCCCAAACCGAACAAACAGAGTCTTTGACTCCTGTCTCCCCTCCGGTCCTCCCACCTACCTGTCACCCTTCCTACCCGCATGGCAACGCATCACTTCCGACAAATGGGCCCTCTCCGTCATTGCCGAGGGTTACCGAATAGAATTCTTCCAGATCGCTCTGGAGTCTTACTTTGTCATCACCCCTCCCTCCAACACCCTGTCGTCAGAAGTCGAAGCCCTCCTGTCCAGAGATGCCATAGAGCCGGTACCCGTCGACCACCTGCAGCAGGGTTTTTACTCCCGCTACTTCACGGTACCAAAAAAGGATGGCGGGCTCCGTCCCATACTGGACCTTCGGAACATCAACGCCTTTATAGCCTACAGGAAGTTCCATATGACCACCCTTCAGACCATCCTACCACTGCTGGAGGCCGACTCTTGGATGGTGACGCTAGACTTAAAGGATGCATATTTCCATGTGACTATCCATCCTTCCCACAGACTGTTCCTTCGCTTTGTGGTCGGTCCGCGTCATTTCCAATACAAGGCCCTCCCCTTTGGGCTTTCTACGGCTCCTCGTGTCTTCACAAAGCTCATGGCAGTAGTGGCAGCTCACCTCCGCCTTCAGGGCGTCCATCTCTACCCTTACCTGGACGATTGGCTCCTCGTTGCGCCTTCCGTGACGGCCCTCCAGGACCACATCGCGCTGACCCTTCGTATCCTGGACTCCCTGGGGTTGATAATAAATATGACAAAGTCCATGCTTACTCTCTCCAGATGGGTGCAGTTTATCGGAGCCATTCTGGACTCCCTGCAATGCAGGGCCTTTTTGCCCCCCAACAGGGCGCTGGACATTGTCTCCCTCCTCAGATCCCTTCGGGAAATCAAGGAAGCCACGGCCAGACAGCTGCTCTGTCTCCTGGGCCTCATGGCCGCGACCACCACAGTGGTCTTTTTTGCCAAGCTGCGGATGAGACCTTTACAACTATGGTTTCTTCGCCGTTTCTGCCCCAGTATACACCCTCTCTCCAAACGCTTCTATCTCCGAGTCTATCGGACTCGGTCTTGGCTGCTCTCACCTGGTAGCTTGTGCCCCAGAACCTTCAGTCGGGTGCCCCTTTTCGACTCCCGCCTCCTTCAGCAACCATCACCATGGATGCTTCCCTGTGGGGTTGGGGAGCTCACCTGGATGGACTTTGTGTGGGCAGCAAGTGGGACCCCTCCGTAGCCCACAACCACATCAACTTTCTGGAACTGCTAGCAGTCCTGTATGCAATCTGGTCCTTTCGTCACCTCTTGTCGGGAAAGACGGTGGCTGTCCTCACGGACAATACAACCACCATGTACTACATCAACCAACGGGGTGGGACGGTCTCCCATGGCCTCTGCTGCTTAGCTGTGAAACTTTGGAAAGAATGCCAGTCACTCGACATCCATCTAGTGGCGACTCACCTTCCCGGTCTGCTCAATGTACAAGCCGACTTCCTGAGCAGGCGTGGGGCATCCCTACATGAATGGGAGCTCAACCCCCTCTATCTGACCCCGGTCTTCAACCTTTGGGGGCACCCCTCTGTAGACGTGTTTGCCTCTCGGAAAAACAAGAAGTGTCCCCTCTTTTTCTCCAGGGCCAGCAAGGATCCAGCCTCCCTAAGGGATGGCTTTCTCCTCCCTTGGACGGGTCTGCACCTTTATCTGTTTCCCCCGATTCCTCTGATCCTACGAGTGGTGCACAAACTGTTGTCGGAACGCCCGTCGGCGATCCTAATCACACCATGGTGGCCGCGGCAACCTTGGTTCCCCACTCTCCTCCGTCTCTCCCTTGGGTCGTACCTTCATCTCCCAACAAACCCAGATCTGCTCTGGATGTACAGGGGTCGGGTGCTTCACCACGATGTCCCCAGGTTGAAGCTGACGGCCTGGTTGATTCGACCTCTGGAGTAGACACTCGCATTGCCCATGTTCTCCTGAACTCCCGTAAACCTTCCACTCGCCGCTCGTATGCAGCAAAGTGGACTAAGTTCCTGTCTTTCTTGGCCTCTGTGGGGCGGCCTTCCATTCTGTCTACCCTCAATGATGTTTTCGGGTTCCTTTTGTCCTGCAAGGATAGAGGACTGTGCCACGCATCTCTCCGTGTCTACCTCTCGGCCATCTCAGTCAACCATCCTACAATTGATGGTTATTCGGTGTTCTCACACCCTACCACGAAGCAATTCCTGAAAGGGATGTGTCGTCTCTACCCACCGGTTTGGGCCCCCGTTCCAGCTTGGGACCTGCCGCTGGTCCTTGCCAAGTTAATGGGCAAGCCTTTCGAACCTATGGCTTCCTGTAGCCTTCAGCTTCTTTCATGGAAAGTTGCTTTCTTGGTAGCCATCACTTCGGTACGACGCATTAGTGAGTTGTCGGCTCTTCGCTGTGATCCTCCGTACCTCACGTTCCATCATGATGCCGTTACCTTGGCTCCTGATGTGGCCTTCTTACCCAAGGTAATCTCTGATTTCCATATCAAGGCGGACATTACCTTACCAGTGTTCTTCCCTGATCCTCAGGATTCAGTACACCGCAATCTACATTCACTCGACGTCAAGAGAGCTCTCTCATTCTATTTACACCAGACGAAGTCGTTCCTCAAGTCTCCAGCTCTCTTCATCACTTATGCCTTGCCCAGGCAGGGACAGAAGCTGTCGTCTCAAAGACTCTCGAAATGGATCATGGAGACGATAAAACTCACCTACCTCCTGGCCAAGAGGCCATTACCGGCGTCCCTGCAGGCTCATTCCACTCGAGCCGTGGCTGCCTCCACGGCGTTCCTCAAGGGCATCCCCCTGGGAGACATCTGCAAAGCTGCTACTTGGACGTCTCCTCACACGTTTGTGAAGCACTACGCTCTCGACGTCCGTGCCCATCAACGCTCTGTGGTGGGCCGTGCAGTTCTGCAAGCAGCTCAGGTGTAAGACCTTCAGCACCCGCCACCAGGTACGTGGTGTGTTTATTGCTCGCTATTCTCCCAGAGGTGTGATGCACAGAGACCACGAAGAAGATATATAGGTTGCTTACCTGTAATTGGAGATCTTCGAGTGGTCATCTGTGCATTCACACCACCCGCCCTCCTTCCCCTCTGCTTTCGGTCTTCCCTTTTTTTTTTCTCTTGGGGGCTGTTGGCAGCGGTCAGAAGGAACTGGCGGGATCCTCGTGCCTCTCCCCGGGTCATGCGCAGTGGGGCGTGCACGTGACCGGGGAGCTGGCGCGAAAATCCGTTTGGCTTTGAAGATTACCGATCGGGATCGGCGCAGGCGCACTTAATCCCAGAGGTGTGAATGCACAGATGACCACTCGAAGATCTCCAATTACAGGTAAGCAACCTGTATTTATGCCTGATTGTGCTTCCTTGTACACATGTTGTGTTTGGGGTGAAGTGAAGCGATGTGAAAGTTCTGCCTGTTGACCTGTGATGGTCGTTTTGCACATGTGGCACTGAAGGGACAGATGTGTCTGTGTTCATCCACCTGGCCCGGGGCTTGTCAGTCCTCTGCAAATTGTCACTAGGAGGAGATTCACTTGGCAGTCGCTGATGACACACAAGATACATCCTTGGTGGAGACCACTGCCCCCGAACTGGAGGCAACACCACACAGGCAGCCTGCTGTGGAAATTGTGGTGGATGGTTTTGAGCATCTACTATATGAGTGGATGGTTTTAGCATCTTGGACTAAATTCCCAGTTTGTGTGGACAGTGGAGAGCAGACGCGCTGCATGTATTTTGTAGCAGTCAAAGCCAGTCCTGCAGAGCAAGCATTCCTAAAGACTTCAAACACAGGGCATGAGACTAGTGAGTGTCTTGCTCTCTGATTGGAGAGAGTAAGTGGTTAAATTCTCCCAGACCCTGTTTCCATGTGAGCCCCATTCATTTTAGCATAGCAGTGCCCCAAGGATGCAGCTCTTCCGCATACAGAGCCAGTGTGGTGCAGCGGACTCTGATTGGGAGAACTGTGTCTGATTCCCCGTTCCTCCTCTACATGAAGCCAGCTGGGTGGCCTTGGGCCAGTCACAGTTCTCTCAGAGCTCTCTCAGCCCCACCTACCTCACAAGGTGCCTGTTGTGGGGAGAGGACGGGAAGCTGATTGTAAGCTGCTCTGAGACTCCTTCAGGAAGAGAAAAGCAGGATATGCAAACCAACTCTTCTTCTTCTGCTTAGGTGAACTAGATCAGCAGGCTTATGGGATGCAGGATCTGAGCCAAAGTCTTTGGACTATTCCAGATAAAAGCCAGAAGGCCAACACTCACCGATTCCTGTTTTAACACTAGTGAAGGCCCTCCAAACACCCTGATCACAGGAATAGCCTTACTGCTTGTCAGATGCAAGTCTCACAGTTATTTCTGATCAGATAAAGTTGCCAGTTTCATTCGTTTATTTATTTATTTATTTATTTTATTCAACTTATATCCCACCCTCCCCACATGGCAGACTCAGGGCGGGTTATATCAAATTTAATAAAAATACAGTATACAAAAATTAACACAATTGAAACACTAGTAAAATACCACAATAACTTTCATCCGGTGCAGTTGTAATTAAAATTAAAACCTCACAAATGCTATCTCTGGTATGCAGTTCTGACCCACTGAGGGGGAGGCCCAGCAAAGAGGGAGGAATGTCCATCGCCGTAGTTGAACACCTGGTGGAAGAGCTCCGTCTTACAGGCCCTGCGGAACTCATCAATCATCTCAACTGTGGCATCTGGGACTTCCAAGCCTAACACAGCCTAGGCCCAAGTCATATTGGAAAGAGCAAATACCAGTGACCATGACATGAGAGCACTCAGCAGAGAGGCACAGGGCAACACTCTCCTTTGGCCAGCCACAACCACAAACGCTCCTTCACCTGGGACACCCTCTCATCCTGTTTTAAGGCCGTTAATTCGAGGGTGGCATTGTGACATCAGGCAACTCTGTGTCCCTGTTGTGCCTCTCTGTGCTCCCAATGAAAAACAGCCATAGAATTATTAAGTTGTTTCCTAAAACGCAAGTCCCTCTGCAAATCGTCCAAAGCAGTCCAAAGCAAATCTGTGGTTTGTAAAGCCACCACTATATATGTGAGAGAGTGCAGATGAGATTGTGTTGCCACAGCTAAATCAGGGCAGATACATATTTTATCTGGATCCCTGGATTTGGAAGAGGTGTGGTTTCTCATTTGGTCATGCAGGGGAGCATCTGTGTTACTGAAGCCGGAGAGGCCAAAGTGAGAGAGCCTCGGCAGAATGGATGTTTCCTCCTCTCCTGGAACCAACTCCTGCCAAGGCCAGTGCAGCAAAAGATCCCCAGGGCTCTACCCTCCAGAGTCTTCTGCATGCACGGGGGGGGGCGCCCCTTGTCAGCTTTCAGAGGGAAGGGCCTGTGTGGCACAGGGTGCTTCCCTTCCCCGTATCTAACCATAGGGAAGTACTGGCACACGCAAAGGCAAGCTCCACTTCAGGCTGTCCATGTGATGTTGCATCCAGTTTGAGGAAAGTGGTGAATTCTGAGGATGTATCTGTGTGAACAACACTGAATTGGAGGCAGCAGCCACTGGGTGGCATCCAGTCGTCACCATTACTCAGTGGTCTCCTGTGGCCAGGCTTGTTGGCTCAGAGTGAAGGAGGTGCATCTTCTTGCACCTTGCGTGTTGATGTGAGTTCAGTGTGTACTTGCGTAGGTTCTTTTGCACACCGTGAGTCCACTCAGGGATCTGGATTAGGATGAATGTGTTGGATCTTAACTTCCTTACAGCTGTTGGTTTCCCCCAGCATCCCTTTCGTGGTTGAGTGTTTGGAAGGAAATAAGCACTGCTTCTCATGCACAGGTACACCATTCAATGTCTCACTTAATCGTCATTGGCAATGGGTCATGTGGACGGCCTCCATGGACCAAGTGGCATGAGGTGGTGTGAAAGTTCTGTTTGTGGCATTGGATGGTTCACAGGCCCAACTCAGCAGTTCCTAGATGTGGCAGTTGTTGAGTGTTGATTCCGTGTGTCTCTGTGTGTGTGTGTGTATCTGTGTGTGTGTGTGTGAACTTGTGCAAGAACCTTTTGTTCAAAATCTGCCAGGGAACACTGAGTCCTAAAATATACTTGCATGGTGTTAAATTAAGCAAACTGTGGGAAGCAAACTTTTCATAGTGCGAAAGAGTCTTAATTCTCCTCCCACTGATTCTGTGGATTCAAGGGGTGGGTAATGTTCCAGACCCTCTGCACTTGCTTGGGAAGCGGCAAAATCCTTTACAGCTTAGTGTCAGGGCGGCAATTGGTGTCGCTGGTTTCCTTGACAAATTTGAATGCTAGACAGCCTGCAGGGCCCTCCATCCTCGAGTTGTTCTGTACTAACAGGAGCATTTGCTGTTTTGTCTTTTTGCTGTTGCTGTTCTCTTCCTGCTTCAGCCTTGGTTCCCTTCTTTTGCTGACGGGTGCTACCAAAGGTGCTACCTCACTAATACTTGCAAACGTGTTTCCCTGCCAAGAGGAAAACAAGAACGGAACAGATCTCCTCCGAGCTGAATGTACAATCTATGCAAATTCTCTCTATTTTGGTAATTTAAAAAATAAAGGAGAAAAAAAAGACCTATTAAGTATTAGAACTTGTAACCTTGCCAGATAAATAGCAAGATTCTGTACAGGTGCCTCTGATAGCAGAGCGATGTCTTCCCGGCGCAGTTCATTGTGCTGTTCTTTGTATATTATAATAACTTGTCTTTTGATTCCTTTGTGATCAGAAATCACCCTTAATTGGGGGGAGGGGGAAGATGGCCATCGAGGACATCTAATGTGTTTCATTCTGTGTTAATTGCCAGGCTCCCTGGGAGAAGGAAGAGGGTTGTGTCTTAAGCTGCCAGCTGAGATTTCCCTATGGGTAAATCTGTTTATTTGGACTTTCTCCAACTCACCGTTCATGCCATGGCATCCTCTGAGTTGCCCTTTAGAAAAGCCTTAAGTTTCTTCATTTTTCTTCTTTTTCTTTAAATGTGGCCTTAAAACTGTGTTGGAAGTTTTAGCTGTTGTATGTTCTTTCTCTGTTGACTCTTGTCAATGTATTAAAGGCACCTTGAGATTTCTGTTTCTCTCTTTTTTAATGGTTGCTGCTACATTGCTTTCACCTTATTCTTCACAAATACACTGAAACAACATCTTAAAAATGCAGACTCAAAAGGGGGAGGCATTGTTGTATCACTCTGAAGAAAAAGACTGAATGCTCTTGTAACCTTTGCAAAAAAAAAAAACAAGGATACTTGTTTTGGGAATGTATTACTTAATTATCCTGCCATATCAGAAAATAACAGCTTCCCCTCATCTTGAAGACAGAACTGGCCCAGATTCTGAGCTTTCATTAATGGAATGTGCACTTCAGAGGGGCTTCGGTTCTTGGGTTTGCTCAAACATAGAAATCTCTTTGGATGTGATTCTTCTGAGTACAGAATGATCAGTGTCCTGGTCCAGCAAAGGATTTTAATGCATGGGAGCAGACTTTGAGGTGCACATTTCTTCCCGGGTCGTGGGAGTAGATTTGATGTATGACCGAATGCCCCTTGAATGATGGATATTTGCACGGTGTCTTGTCAATGGGATGTGTATGTGAATGCACATCTCTGTGTGGTGCCACTGTTCAGGCACAATTGTGAAAGCAGAACTAAAGACTGAGATGCACATCGGGCGAAGGTCTGTGTTTGTGTGTGGTGTGGTTTAATTGAATAGGAAATCGTAGGGCTGCTTGTGCAATCAGTTATCCTGGATTCAAAAGGTAATGTGAAAGGTATGTGATGCCTGGACTTAAAAGCAGCTGTGAGGAGTAGGGTGGGGAAAGCCTAGAGTGGCCCTGCAGGAAGAGGATGTCTCCATGTGCCGTTTTCCTGATGTCAGTCCCCCCACCCCACCCTGCCAGCTGCTGTTGTAGGAAAGAAAACACCACTTTACATACTGCTAATGTAACACTTTCAGGTGTGGCCAAAAAAATGCAACCCGTTGAATGCTTCAGTACTACTACTCTGTTTTGTTACTTAGATCCCAACTAGATATTACAGACTACACAAATTCACCACAGGGACTTGCAGCTATACTGTAGCTGCTAGTTCCTGGTGGCGTCTCATCAGAAAATGTGCAGCTGGGCCTGATTCAGATTGGGACTGCTGTGCAGGAGGAGAAGGGGGAGGAGGAATTTTGGCAGCTGAAACAGGTCAAGGGCGGGCGGGGGGGGGGGGGGGAGAGACAGCTTGCTCCCTTGGGACCCAGCATGTGCTCTGAAGGCTTGTATATCCTGGTCCTCCGAAGAGGAATAAAAGAGAAGAATACAGCCACAGTAATCCAGTCTTCTTTCTCTTCTCCCAAAGATGAGCTAAGATAACAGGTGCAGGAACTCCATGACTTAAGACTTCTTGTGTTCCATGAGAACTTGCTGAGATTATGGACAGGGCTACCAGAAATACTTGCAGCATCATATTTTTCAAGAATCCAGCCCAGGGGGATGTGTGGTGAGTGGCAGTCTGCATCATGTGATTATATAGAAGGACCTTGAGGGATTACTGGAGATGTTCAGTCCCTGGTATCACCACTGAAAAGACCTCCGGTAGAAGGTGGCAGAGAAGGCTGTTTGCTGGAGACCAGGAGAGCCAGTAGAGGTGGTGGTGACTATAGAAGGTGGCTCTGAGCTATATTAATCCAAATGGTCTTGAGACAGCTGCGGAGGGAAAGAGGTGGGGGATGGTAGTCATTTTGTATTGCTGGGGGAGGGGGGATTATTATATCACTTTAGATTAACCAAACTGTAAAAATATGGGTTTGGCTTTGAATTTTATTCTGTTTTTTAACAAAGAAATACAATGCAAAGCCAGGGGAGCAGTGAACACACAAACACACGTCTTATTGTGAGCCAGAACATTGATCCGTTAATGTATTGTCTGCTTTGACTGACAGTGGCTCTGTGAAGTTTTAGTTGAAGAGGTCTTTCACATCATCTACTGTCTGATCCTGGAGATGCCAGGGATTGATGCTGTGGCCTCCTTATACAAAGCAGATGCTCTACCACTGAGTCACAACCCCGCCCACTAGGACTCTGCCGTATCAGAGTTCTAAGTGAACCCCAGGGGCCATGGAACCGAGGGCTGGTTCACACGTGGGAATGTGGCTGTCTAGGAGCAGAGACAGTCTGCTGAGCTCATGGAGGAGGCTGTAAAAAGTGCAGCTGAAATGGCCTGTCACCCATTCCACCCTGAGATTTCTCCACACAGTCCGGCAACCAGGAGACATCACATGGAGAAAACAAGAGACCGGTTCACACATCCAGGAGAACAGGGTGGGAGAATGCTGAGAGAGTGGAATGGGCAATACCACTTTCGATGGCAAGAGGGGGATTCTGGTTTTTGAGTGTTCCTCCAAAAAAAAAAACACCTTTGCATAGCAAGGAGAAAACTTCAGCCCACAGTGCTGACTGCCCCACAGTCTGAGGTGCTGTATTGTCCATTCCTAGCCACCTCCTCACTCTGCAGTTGCCAGCCAAGCTAAAGAGACCAGGTTTGAGTGTGTGAACTGGCCTTTTCGTGCATTCTCAACCCTGGAACATCTTCAGTGTTCCATCGGGTAATGGACTTCAGACCAAAAAGCGGCATCCGAGACCCCAGCGTTAGACCTCTTGCCCCCAAATGAATTGGCAAGGAAGAGGCCCCCGGCTTTTCTTCCACAAGGGTGTTTTTTAAAAATGGGTACTAGTTACTGTTCAATACTTTTAGAAAATATGAGCATCAGGGACTTGATGATTTAATTGCTTCTGCATTAACTCTGCCGCTTCTCTGACATCTGTTTGCCTGCTTTATGCAAGGCAGATATTCTGTCCTATGATTAATTTTATTCCACTGCAATATGGTATCTGAAATTCTCATTAACTGAGAGCCTAGGGCAGAACCAGGAAAACTGTTGAGCATCCCACAAAATTTCTGAGGCATTCAGAGATACTAGTTTCTATTCTGGTCTCTTTTGCATGCCAGCTTTCCTATTATAGTGATGACTGCACCATCATACCACATCATCACTGCAAAGCAGTATATTTTTTTTAGCCATTAATTCTATCAACTGGGTCTTCTCCCCACTGAGGCCATCCACTTGTGGCTGAATTGTAACTTTTCAGGTTGGAGGTAGGAGTTGCTATGATAGGACGCTCTTCTGCTACTACTGCTACAGGTGAAAATCCCTAGACACAAAACTGGCATGTTCAGAGGCTTCCTTCTGGACAGACGGTTTTCTCTGCACTTGGGTATCTGGGGAGGGGTACAGGGAAGCCTTCAATCACGGGAGTTTCTCCCCAGCCATCCAAGGAGCTATAGCCCAGGTGCATAATAAACATCTAGCATCATGGGGGGGGGGGGGGTTCCTTCTTTTTTCCCCAAAGCTGGCCATCTAGGGAACGAGTTTTACCACAATTCCACCTAATAACTTCAGCTGTCTTCTGGGTTGAAATTGAAATGTCTGCTTCCTGTATGCCCACCTCCTTTTTATTCTAATGCTCTTCCTGGTTATCTTTAAAATATTTGGATTCTCAGTAGTGTGTCTTTAGCAGTGTGTGTATTCACATAATACACACTCTGTGCAGGTCAGTGCACATTAACTGGGCAAGAGAGTTCTGGAAGAATTCAGCAATCAGAGATGGTGGGGCAAATGAGATAGTTCTATTGTTAGCATGTGTGGCCCAAAGAGAGATAGTCAGTGGTGCAAACCAGATTTCCTGAAAGATCCATAATCGGATCTTCCCAGGATCTTTAAAAAGAAATAGCAGCTGTCTAGGGCCCCAGCACAGATTGGAGCCACAGTGCAGGGAGAGAAGAGGCTTAACCCATCCCCCTTCCCCATATGGTTTTGCCAGTCAAAACAGCCCCATCCCTGGGCAGTTGTTAGCCTTGGAAGAGGCAGAGGGCGGGAGCAGGCATCTTTGCTGGTCTTTCCAGGGTTGCAAAAGAAGACCCACTAGGACAGTTTCAACCAGTAGACTCATGCAGGAGAAAAGATTGAAGAGGCTCTCCCTGAATCAGGGCCCCACATGGCTGCTCTTTGCCTTTGAGGAATACTGAGAAGATGTACTGGATCTCCCAGCATGATCCCTGAGTATGGCTGTGAGGATTCAGTCTTCTTTGATGCTGAAAGATGACCAGGTAGGTCACTGCCCACATGACTTGGCTGATGCCAAGGAAAAGCACCTGCTGAAAATTGCATAAATGAGGTCTGCTAATTTAGCATGCCTAATGTCCAGATCTGTAATTTGCATGTTACTACTTTGCACAATATGCTGTCCAAATTTGTAGAGCTGATTTATGGGCTAGACATAATTTCATCTTCTTGATGCCAGTATGACCCAAAGACAGCAGGCAGACAGACAGGCATCTATGTAGACTGGCTAGTTTATGAATGTCAGCTCTAAAACTGCTTTCATTTCTTATTTTTGGCAAAACATTTCCACAATAAATCTCTTCCTTTAAAAAGAAAAGTATGGCATCATTTTAAGGAAAAGCTGTTTTGTTCCAAACTGTAAATTTGCTTGAAACTGTTCAGGAATATTTTGTTAGCTATTAAGAAAAAGAATCTGTATATATACAGTATTTTTTTGTTCAGTTGGCAGACTGAAATGGCATACACAAAGATGTTGATACTTTGATATTTATTTTAAGGAGGACTTAATGAGATATTCAAAGCATCTTACACAGATCAGTAAAGTTCAGAGAACCAGAATACTTTTCACGTTGTAGAATGTGATTTGTTATTTGGTTTTGGCAATATGTTGCACTATCCTTTTTTCATGCTTCTTTGTCTTTCATTTAGCTGAAACAAACTGTGCCTTAGCTGTATTCTTTATCTAAGAGAACTGGGGGCAGAACATTGTCTGATGAAGCAAAATTTTTGCAGAAATATGTTAACATGTTGTATTATACCAAAAAAAATTGCGGTTGTATAAAAATGCTATCTGTCAAACTGTTTTCAAATGCAGGCTTTTAAAATAAAAATAATCTGTCTTAAGTAAATAGAGATGCAACTTACTGTTTGATTCTTTTAGGGGTTGATGTGTATACTCGCACCATGAAACATGAGTTGCGTCCAGGAGAGAGCCATGGTTTGGTGGTAGGGCACATGCTTTATAGACAGAAAGCCCTAGGTCCAGTGTTCCCTCTAAGCTGAGTTAGTGTGAGCTAGCTCACAGTTTTTTAAGCCTCCACTCACACATTTTTGTCTTTGCTCAGGAAGGATGGCTTCAGAGCAAACTGATTTATGCAGTAGCCAAATCGCTTGCTCACAACTTTAATGCCAGGAGCTCACAAAGTAGAATTTTTTCTCACAAGACTCCACAGCTTAGAGAAAGCATAGGAATTCCAACTTTTGCACAACGTATATACAAGTGTTATGCATGTTGGTCTTCCCTTTTTCTACATCTCTTTGCTGTTCAGAGTGGAAGGAGCTGGTGGTCAGTGCAGAGCACATGGCTTGCATGCAGAAAGCCCCCGGTTCAGTCCCAGGCATCTCCCCCTGAAGGATAAGGGAAAGACTCTTCTGCTGTAGAGGGCCTGGGAGCCACCGTCAGGCAGCACGGGTGAGGCTTGGCAAGATGGGCCAGTGTTCATAAATAGCTCAAAAGCCCGGCACACAGTCGCTGCCACCATGCAAATCCACTAATGGGTTTCTCTGGCTTGCTCATTCTTTATCTCTACAATTCCATGTGTTATTAAAGGAACACCACAAGCTGAATGAGCATGCTCTCTGGGTTTCTCTCAAGGGGGCAAATAGTTGCCCAGAGCAAGCTGAGATTAGGTTGTTTCCACATGAGAACAGGTTTGTGTGGTTTGCAGCAGCAACACACCTTCCAGAAGGTAGATTTCCCCAGATTTTTCCCAGCCCCCCCCCCCCCCCCCCCCCCGCAATGTCCTCCATGTTCCATGGGGACTTTTTCAGGTTTTTTAAAAAATGGCAACTGAATATTGTTCTAGCATTATTTCTGTATAACAATCTGTGTAAGGTTTTCTGAATTACTAGCTTGCTTGCTTGCTTGAAAAAAATAAGTGCCTTGCCTAATTTTGTAATGAAGATATTTATTTGTTTATTTATTAAATTTCTAGGCCGTTCTTCCCGCTGTTGCAGGCCCAGAGCGGCTTACAAGACTTGGACAAGCCAAGATTCATAAATACAATAAATACAGTAAGAATTAAAACAGATTAAAACATTATAAAACGTAACAGTATTCATACAGCACTCTGTAGAGTTAAATGGCGAACCATCTGCCCCAACATTTCCAGGCCCCGATGACAAACGGCATGTCAGGAGCCAGATGGTATTCTCTGAGGCCCCTTGTAGATGGAAATAAGATGGGGGAGAAAAAGAGGGGGGGTGGCGGCCCCTATTCGAAAGCCTGGTGGAAGAGCTCCGTCCTACAGGCCCTGCGGAACTGCATCAGGTCCCGCAGGGCCCCGATCTCTTCCGGGAGCTCGTTCCACCAGTAAGAGGCCACCACCGAGAAGGCTCTCCCCCTAGTGCCAGCGAGCCTGGCTTCTCTGGGGCCTGGTACAACAAGGTGGTGTTGGGTCCCAGACCATAGTGCTCTCTGGGGTATATACAGGGAAAGGCAGTCCCGCAGGTAGGTCGGACCCAGGCTTGCTCAATCTATATAAAGGATATATAAAGGGGAAAGGCATATGTGCACAGTGAATTCGGTGGTGGTGGGAATAATCACTCCAGGTGGACAAGGAGGGAGGATGGCTGCCACATAGGCAGATTTGCCCACCTGCCTGGCAGCCATCTAGATTTTGGGAGGAGGAAAATGCCCAGCATTATCAAGGCCAAGGCAAATAACCCACGTGGGAAGGAAAGGTCGATGAACACTAAAAGAACTCTCTCCTCGACGTGGTCCTGATCTGTCTCTGTATCCTACTCATTCCCCCCGTGCAAATTTCCATTTCAGGATTTATGATGAGCACTACTGCTAAACAGAGTAAGTGCATATTTGGATAGCAGCACTTCTTGGGAGCATCCAGCATGACTCTTCACTGCCTTGGTCAACCACCTGAGGAGCACCATTTAGATGTCTAAAAAAGAAAGATGCCACAAATCCATCTGTGAAAAGGATGTGGAACATTTAGAGTATTTTTGCCTCTGCTTACCAAAGTGGTTTGTTGCTGGGAAGCACTATAAACTGTTCCACTAACACCTGTCTGGACCTAGAAGTGTTTAGAATGCCAGTGCCATTTCTAAAAATGCAGATATGCTAAATCCAGCAATGTGGACCAGATGTGATAAAAGTCTTTACTACTGCTGTGACTGATAAGTCATTCCATACCCCAAAGGAGCTGTGAATGGAGGTGTCTCTGTTGGCTGTTCTATTTATGGGTTAATTTACAAATGCTTTTAAATAACAATTAAGAAATTATTCCATTCCACCCTTCAGAATCTGTGCACAATTAGCACCAACGCTCATTAATTGGGTTCTATGTTCTGTTATTTTTAATGGAAATGATGGGGGGGTGCTGTGTCCACCCCAGCTGAATAATTGTTTGTTGTGAGCTTGAAGGAGTCTCTTTTATCACTGAGAAGTTTGTTAAAGCGGGTCAACAAAATATACCAGGGACCAATGGGACACTTGGAACCAATTCACACATTCTCCAAACATGCAATCAATCTCTCTGCTAGCTGCACTCCAGAGTTCAGGTTCCAGAAAGATTTACAGCAGTCTTGCTCCAATCCTGCCACATAGAATTAGTGATCATGGCAGCTAAGGTATTCAGCTATGATGAAGGACATCATGGGTTTTGATCTCACCTCTGCCACCAACGTACTAGTACCTTAGGAAAGGTATTCTCTCCACCTGCAATATGGGTTTAATACCAACCCACCATTCTAGGCTGTTGTAAGATGGAAAGTGCTTTCAACTATTTTCTTTGGTTCCCATTTTTGTTATTGTTTCACACCAGTCTTTTATAACACATCTTTTAATGTCATTAATAGCCCACTTATATGCAAAGGTTATAAAAAGAAGCAATGGTTGTGATGGCAGTGTATCTATTACATTTCATTATTGTGGACAACCGAAAACAAAGGACAACTCCCTTTTTGTCTTGAAACCATAAAAGGTCATGAGTTTTATTGCATTGGCTCAAAGTCTTAGCAAATAATACCTAAATACCTAAAACAACATCAGAACCATAATATAGCAGTTGCAATAACAATTAAACTCTTCACACAGATCTATAAACAGTTTTAAAATTGTGACACCACTGACAATTTAAGTTAAAAACAACAAGAATTCAATTTGAAGGAGTTGAAGGAACTTGAATTTTCAAATTGAAGTAAGAGTTCTCATGAAATCTGGCGATATCCCTTGCTTGACTCCACTGATTTCAACACAAGGCAGGCGCCTGACCTGGCTCTCTAGAAGCTGGCTGTGTGAAAAGGTCCGGTATGTTTACAGCCAGTGCTGGGTGATGGTCAGTGTATGGGATTAAGGAGACCTGGGTTCTAATCACCCATGAAGCTCACTGTGTGACTTCGGAGAATTCACTCAACCTAACCTCCTCTACAGGGATGTTGTTTGTTCATGTGATAAATTGCTGGAGGCAGAAAATCCTGTATGCAGAGGTCCTTAAAAGAAGTGAAGGATAGAAATCAGATAGGAAAGTAGAATAAATTATATTGTATTGAAAATGTATTCCTCAGAGCTGTTAGAGAAGAACCTCTGTACCTCATGAAATATTGTCATCCTATATTTAGCTACTCAGACACATGCGAGCAATGCCTCAGTTACATTTACATATAATTATATTGTGCAAACAGGTGTAAAAATACCTACCGAATTGTGCCTGGAAAGGAGCAGTGGTCCTGTGAATCTGGTATCCCTCTCCTCCCTCCTACGGTTTCTATGCAACAGTTTCCCAGAGTCTGATACTGACAGTCAGTAAAGCCACCGTAAATGGCCACCTGCCTTCAGCAACCTTGACAGCTGTCAGTTGAACGTTTTAATTCCTTTTGATATGCAAGTAGTTTTTCCGCACAGCTGAATGATCACAAAGCCCAACTTAGACTGTAAAAAAATTGCTTAATATTAAAATAGAGGACTGGGTCCTCCCCCCCACACACACACACACACACTCTTCATCTGAAGGAGCTGTGGGAAAGTTTCTTCAAAAGGTCACTCCTGTGTGTTTTTTTTAATTGTTGTGTTTATTGTCCGTCAGCTGATGAAACAATGAACAAGCCTAGTACTTGTCCCTATTCAGCAATACCTGCCAGAATTTGCAGGTCTCTTGCCTGTGGCCCTCAAACAGCAAAATATAGCCTAGCTCACTGGAATTTGCAGCCTCGTGCCCCAAACCTCATGCAGCTCAGAGGCACACAGCAGCCCCAAATTTGGTACCTTCTACCAGTACCTTGCCCAGCTCCAAGGTGCAACAGCATCTGGCAGGGACAGAGAGGCCAGAGTGTTGCCTGTAGCCTTAAGGCTGCCACTGCTGCTGACCCCCAGGAACAGCAATGACAACATCCAGGCTGCCGCTATCATTGGGCCCCTCCCCTGTGGTGCCTGGACATGACAGGCCACCAGCAGACCTTTGAACAGCCGTGTTTCCAGTTGTGTGAAAGATCCTGCCATGTATATGGCTTGTATGTGGAGCTGAATGCATGAAGACTGGTGTGACCCTGCTCCCCACCTCATTTACTTCATTGTATTTATTTCACAAAATGTGTATCCCACCAGTCTGCCGTCAGAATGGCCACCAAGGCCACTTGTGCGCATGCTGTGTGTGCAGAGCCTTTTTAGCCAGCTAAATCCAAGTGCTTCTTACCTCCTGGCAAGTCTGAACTGGGCTGGCAACAAGCTGGTCCAGCTGGAGGCAGAGGAGTTTCTTTAATTTATTTTTTTACAGTTGCAATATGCCCATCTCCCAAAAAGGTTTTCTCCATGGACCACCTTCTGTTTGGATAGTAATTACCTCCTATTGAAGACAGCTGCGTTCCTCCTAGACAGGGAGCCCAATCAATGTGCTAGGCCTCACTGGCCAGATGACAGGTGCGCCCTTCTACTCAGAAGGGACCTTCTGATGGAAGACATTTTTTGGCCTCTCCGTCTGACTGATGAATAAACTTACTTTGCGCCTGTCAGGTACCCTCCAGAGGGACTCTCTCATCTGCAAGTGTGACTTGTGTAACTGAAGGCTTCAAGGCAGCTATTATGTCCTTAATTGTTTAGTCCTACATAGCAAATGAGTAGTTTTGGCAGAATTGTTCAGAAAGGAAAGTGCTAGCAAACCTGCCTGGATACTGCAAAGGCATTTAGGGGAGCATGCAGGGTTAGAAATGGTCAACCGTGACTGGTGATGGGAAGTAACAGCTAGATCAGGAGGCATCACAAGCTCCGAGCTGGCTGAGGGAATTGGCAGAGTTGCAGTGTTGCAAAGATGTTGGGGGAGACGCTGCAGCTCAGTGACAGAGAAGCCAGTTGGTATGCAGAAGGTACCAGGTTCAATCCCCAGCATCTCCAGTTAAGCAGATGAGTTAGTAGTTGATGTGATGGCCCTGAGATTCGGGCTTGCTCCAGTGAGACGAAGGTCCCAAACCCCAGTTTACCACCTCTATGTGGCCCAGGTCAGCCCCAGAGATCCAGTAACACCACCTCTGGAGATTGTGTGCATAAACAAACAGGGCAATCTGTTTTTAAATTTTTGCTCTTAACTGTTTTGATCTGATTGTTAATGTATTTATATTGTAATGCTGATTGGCCTTGTGATCCACCCTGAGCCCACCTCTGGGGAGGGCAGAATATAAACCCAAAAAATAAATAAAATAAATGCCAACAATGCACTTCAGTTCTCTACACAGGGCAAACAGGTCAAACCCTACCCCAAAGGATAAATGGGCACAAATCTGACATCAGGAATCACAAAACTGAGTAACCTGTAGGAGAATATTTCAGCCTCCCAGGGCACTCAAATGGGGGACCTCAACGTAGCTGTTTTACTGAAAAAGAATTTCAGAAACAGACTGGAAAGGGAGATTGCTGAATTACAAGTTACTACAATAGTCAGGACAATGGAACCCCTAGGACTCAACAGAGATATCAGGTTCTTATCTCACTACACGTGCTAAGTCCTCACTTATACCCAGAATTGAACTTTGTTGGTTTTAAAGGTGCTACTGGACTCAAACTTAGTTCTCACATCTGTTGTTAACTCTTTTATTATCTGAATGCTAATTAGCTGCTATTCATAGACCTTACCAACTGCATTATTTCAGTCTTAGCTGTACTTATACATCTTTACTCTAATTAATGTGAGGCTTCTGTATTAACAGCAAAAGATCAGACCTTTGTTGTTGAAGCAAAATTCTTTATTAGTCTTAATACTGCTTGACAGGTTCTTGAATGTTTGTTAGAGATGCCAGATAGAAAACAGTCAGAGTTAATATACCCTCCCATTCATTTGAACCCAACATGAAACCATTCACATTCAGAATAGAAAACGCGGGAGACGGGACTGGGCCGTTTGGATTCCCACAGGAAGGTGAGGTGCTAAAGTTATAAAAATTCCCCTCTTGAACTGGATGACCCAGATGTGTGAAACCTATGCATAACAAACCAGCTCTGGTGGCAATAACAGACCTTCAAGGCTCTCACAACAAGATAAGACATTCTCTGTCCCAGGAAATGGGACGAGGGAATGCATGGGAGGAAAGGCCATTTGTTTATTGGTGACGTGCAAGAATGTGGGGTCACCACTCTCCCGACGAAAATGGTTACATTGTCCAGGACTCTTAAAAGCAATACATTTCAAGGTGATAAAGGGGCATGAGGGGGAAGCAGACATAGCAGGAGACATGTAACATTTCATTTGATCAGAGCAAACAATGTGGGCTTTGTCAGGCCTCCTGACAATTAACCCTTCCTGGCAAATAACCCCCTCCCTATCTATATGTAACACTTGAGGAAATCTATACATGCTAAGTCTCTCAGTTCTCACATACCCAGAAATTGAATTTCGTTGGACTTAGAGGTGCCACTGAACTCAAACTTAGTTCTCACATCTGTTTGTTAACCCTTGTATTTGTATGCTAATTTGCTGCCATTCACAGGTCCTTCCAACTGTATTATCCAATCTCAGCTATATTTATTGCCCAGTTACTAATGCATCTTGACTCTAACTAGCCCTTCCTGGCAACTAACCCCACCCCCACCCCTGTATGTAAGGCTCGAGGAAAACTGTTTCTATGTATCTGAAGAATCGTGCACAAAAGCTTATACCCAGAATTAAAGTTTGTTGGTCTTAAAGGTGCCACTGGACTCAGACTTGGTTTTATTGGAAGACAGAGCAGGGCCGCGGTTACACGGGACTTAAGAGTGGGAATTAGAGCTGTATGGTCTCTTTACGCGCCCATTCATACGGATCGTGCCCCAAAGCTCGCTCACTCACGCAACCCTTCCGCTTTTCTCCCACTTTAAAGGACCCCTGGGAAAACTAGTATTTTCCGGGTCTTAGCAGAAGGGATGTGCGAGTGAGCCCATCTGAACAGCCCTTTCTCGCAATGTTTGTGAGAGAGGGCTGTTCAGATCGTCCGTCCCTGTTCCCCCCCCGGGTTTTGCAGTTGGGCACTTGGGCACTCAAGCACCCAAGTGCAAAAATGGGGGGGGAACCCGCCCCATGCTCCGCTCCAGGCCCCGAACCCCGCCAGCCACCGCCTAGCCCCCCCTCGCAACTCTTACTCAAAAAATTAGTAGGTGGCAACTGGCAGGGCTCAGAGCCCGGAGCAGAGCGCGGGGCAAGCCAGGAAGCCAGGACAGGTCCACTGGAGGCTGGTGGTGGCAGCAGCTGGCAGTGGCAGCAACGGCAGCAGTGGTGGAGGGGGGTGTAGAGCACTCTTCTGTAAGCAGGAAGGGTGCCCCCCACCGCTGGCGCTGCCGGGGTTGGGATGTAAACATCCTAACATGGAAGAAAAAAAACCCGGTAAAAATCCAAGCAGGGTTTTAACTGGGAATCCCGTGCCGTGTGTCCGCAGCCCACGTTTTTGGGAAGGAGAAACTAGATGACACAAATGCCTTACACAAATTGCCGGAGAAACTAGATGACACAAATGCCTTACACAAATTGCAACCACAGACATTTATTTTTGGGCTTTCAGAAAACTACTCCAGGACTTTCTTCTCCATCCCACCCCCCAGATGTTTCACATCCATCTCATCTCCTATTTCTACAAATCTGTCCCCGCTTCTTATGTCCCGTCACCAGATTTCCTGCATAAGGGACAAGAGAATGAATCCTCAGAAGAAGTTAAGCTACAAGCAGCAAGCGGAATCAAGGAGTGATTTGTCCTTGGATCTGTGGTGGCTCAAGGGCCCCTATCTGAGTCAGAGTGTGTTTCCTGAAAATGTGGGCATGGCCAGAGTGATCTCTGATGATGATCCCACAAAGACAACATTCTTTAAGTGCGACACTGTTAAATTTAGCCTGTCAGTAAATTCCCTCATGTATGAACTGGTGACTCAGTAGGAATGCTTTTGAAAATCACCTTTACGGTGCATTTCCACACATAAAGTCCTTTTGCCTTTGTAATCCCCATTTTGCTTTCTTCCCTGGCGCCATGACTGGTATGGCTTCTTGTGCCTCGGAGATGCTCAAAACTGAGGGGTAGGGTAGGGTAGGTGAGGAGGGATCTCTTGGGCCACAATGCTGCAGAAATTACTGTCCTTTGAATCACGGGAGCACTGTAAATTCCTGTTGCCATGGCAGTGGTCCCCATGTTACTTTCCCATTGGCCATGCTTTACTTCTGGGGGTTCTAAGTTAATTAGCTCTCCTTTTTTGACCACTTTTTGTTTAACAGAAGGGAGGAAAAAAGCACATGAATCTATCTGAGTTCTTGTATATTTAAAACTTTAGGTTGTGGTGACCAGCTCAGTTCACCAAGATGGTAGTAAGCAAATGTGCTGCTGGTGGAAATCAGGTTGTAATGGGTAAGCCCATTGTTTCAGAGTGTGTGGTGGCATGTTACATGGTCAGTGTACAGCAAAGAATGACTAGTTATGATTTCCACTTTCTTCTGTGAAGCAGTTTGAACTAGGACAGGGGTGGCCAAACTGTGGCTTTCACTCATATTGTGTGGCTCCCCGGGAGGGTCCCCATCCGTTTGCTCTCTCTCTTTCTGTCTCTTCCTTCATCCCTCCCCCATCTATCTGCTTTCTTTGTTTCTTTATCTCTCTTTCCACCTCTTTCATTCTTTCCACTTCTCTCTCTCTTAGACACATAAATATCATTGTCAAACAAATATAATTGGACAAATAAATATCATTATCAATATCTGTTTTCCCCCTTTTGATTTTATTTATGGCAGTATCATTTGATGTTAATAAAAAAGCATATTTGCATATTTTCCAATAAAAATGTGTGTGTAATATTTGATCTTCGACGTGGTCTCTGTGCTTCACACCTATGGGTTTTCTGTGCATGTATGGAAATCCATCGGTATCATAGAAAGCTTTAATGGATTTTCGCGCCCAGCACCTCCAGGCATGCACAGAGGCCCCATCGTGCATGCCCAGAGGAGGGAGGCACAGACATCCCACCAGTTCTCTTCTGACCGCCATGCTGGTAACACCTCTGTTACCTTGCTCCATCAGTTAGTTTGTAGAAAGCCTTCATCTTGTCTTCAAAGGATCTCTAACTTGGTTTGTTTTTTATCTTCCTTTCCCTGCCTGAATCGGACTTATTTCGTGAGGGGAACGAACTATTTCTCTACCGAGGGTCCTTCAGGGCCTCCGCCCCTCACCCCCACTGTCTTCTCCCATTTTTGCTCTTGCTGCATGGCTAGCAAGTGGGGGTGTATTAAACACTGTTCCTCCTGCGGGAGTAAACTAGCTGCTCCAGACAGACACTTTCTCTGTTTTCTCTGTCTGGGAGAGGGATACCGCCCCAACTCATACCCTCACTGTGCTAAATCCTCGAGCCAGATGAGAAAAAATAGAGCAGCTTGGCTCTGGGTCGCATTGCTAGAATCTGCCCTGCTCCCAACTCAGGAGGTGGAGTCTTCCCAGCCGCATCCCTTGGTGTCGACTCTCGATACCATGCCATCGACGTTGAGGTCTGCATCCGACATAGTTAAAATAACTGACGTCTGTCCTTAGCTCAATCTGCAGCTTCGATGCCGGCTAAGAAGAAAAAGAAGGACAAGTCGGAAAAATGCAAGCCTACTGACATGACGGCTGCTAAGCCTCCAAAAAAGTCATCAGCACAGATAGCGGTACCTCCACCACCACCCACTTCAGCTGCCAAGCCTCTGAGTTCTGAGGTAGCGGCATGGGCCACCCCTGCTCCGGTGAATGTGCCAATTATCCATCTTCTGGATTCTCCCATCTGGCACGTTGGCACCAGACCTCCAGGAGACATACTGGAGACTCAGGACTTCGCCGAGTCCCCTCATCGACAGCGATCAGTCTCGAAGTCTCCAATCTCCGACCGTTCTGCTTCTCCCCTGGACTCTGACTCCTATCAATGCTGACACCCTTGGTGCCGTAAGGTGGACCAGCCACCAGCTTACTGCCCAGCTGCTGAGAGCGACCATTGGTATGACCATCGAGACCGATCGCCCCTACACTGCTCCCCTCGATATCGATCCCCAAGTCGATCCCAGTGGGGCTACCCATTTCGCCCTATGACGCCTCGGGACCATCTTCACAGATATCAGCATGGAGCTTACCCTTCTATGCTGTGGTCCTCTCCCACACACCATGCGGATTGGGACTGCTGCCCACCACATCGCTTGCATTCTCGGGTGCGCTTCCACGTACCTCTATCGGCTTCTCTCTCGAGACCCCCAACCCAAGCCCCCGTGGAGGCAAGATACTATTCTCCTCCCTCACCCACACGGGCCCCTCAGATAGATCAGGCCCCTCTACCAAGACACTCTTCTCGGGATCAACATCTCCCATCACCATCGAAGCAGCCGGAGACGACACTGCCTGCTCCGGTCCAGGCACCGGCTCTGAATCCTCTTTCCACTGGACTCCTTGTACCATCTTCAGACTTCTCTGATAAGGATTCTGAAGACGAGCAGTCCAATGCTCCCATCCATCTGGATGACCCATCTCCAAAACCTGACATGGCCGACAATCTCCCCATCTCCCCATCCAAGGATCTGACCTCTTATGGTGACCTGGTGAAGTGCATGGCACTGTCTTTGGGCTTATCTGTGATCCAGCCTAAACCAGTAGTTACAGACGCCATATTCAACGTCATTCAATTAGATGTATCTACTGCAGTGGCACTTCCCATGTCAGAAATCTTGCTTCAGGCGGCCAAGGCCACCTGGGATAAGCCCTCCTCTATGCCTGTCTCCTCGAGGAGACTAGACCACATGTACAGGATTCAGGATGCTGGAGTGGAATTCCTGCAGACCCACCCTCGCCCAAATTCCATGATGGTGAACTCCTCCTCCAAATCTAAGTGTACACACTCTACACCTTTTGACAAAGAGGGCAAAAAACTAGATGCCTTTGGTAGAAGATTTTATTCTGCTGGAGCTCTGGGACTTAAAACATCCAGTTACTTAGCCTGCATGAGCAGGCACCAGTACGCACTCTGGGAGCAGCTTGTTCAATATATTGCCTCTCTTCCTGACGAACATCACTTAGCAGCACGCAAGATCCAGAAAGAAGGATTGATCCTTGCTAAGCAGCAAGTAAACTTGTCCAAACACACATTGGACACTTTTTCCAAGACCATGACTTGCCCTTTGCCGCCACTCCTGGTTGCGCTCCACCACTCTCCAACCGGACACCAGGACATATGTAGAGGACCTCCCTTTTGATGGTCTGGGCTTGTTCCACTCCACCACCAACTCGGTCCTGCAAGAGATGGACAAGAGCATTAAGGCCTCCCAAACCCTGGGTGTCTCTTCCGCCCCTCGCCAATTCAAACCACACTCTTGGGCTTGTCCTTGATCTAGAAGATCTTCCAGCCAGAGTTCTCTGGACCGCACCTGGAGGCCCCGCATGTCCCCCTCTATCCAGAGGGTACCGTACACCCAGAAACAAAAGTTTTCCCTGGCACAACAATCTGGCCGCTCCAAGGCGTCTCGACCACCCAAGCAGGGTCTTTGACTTTCCTCTGTCTTCCCCGTCATGCACCCACCTCAGCCCCTTCCTCTGAACCTGGCTTCTTGTGACCACTCTTGGGTACTATCCATCATAACCCGTGGGTATCTGATATAATTCATTCACCCTCCAGCATTCTCACGGGTAGTCTAAATCCGCCTTCCGACGCCCTTCTCCAGGAGGTCTCCATCCTACTCTCAAAGGATGCCATAGAACCGGTGCCCGCTCAACAGCAACTGACGGGCTTCTACTCCCGCTACTTCACGGTTCCCAAACTGGACGAGGCACCAGGCCAATCCTGGACCTTCAAGGGCTGAATCAATTCATCGTTTACTGTTGCTTCTGCTTGGTCACTCTTTCCTCCCTACTCCCCCTCATCCGCAGACATGTGCGGCTGGCCACCATCGACCTACAGGACGCGTATTTTCACCTTACTATCTGTCCTGCGCAGGGGTCATTTCGTAGAAAAAGAGGTGCAGGAGCTCATTAGCATACCTATTAGCATAACTCATTAGCACATGCCACGCCCCCTGACATCACCAGCCGAATGTCAGTTTCAGCCCCATTATACCCTATTGGCCTTTGAAGTCAATGGCAAAAACTCATAGGGTATATGAGGGGCTGAAGGAGAGGGGGTTTGAGGGAGAGGCTCCAAACTTGCAGGGTAGCTGCTGGGGCCTCTCCCCGAAATACCCACCAAGTTTCAAAAAGATTGGATCATGGAGTCCAATTCTACAGGCCCCCAAACAGGTTGCCCCATCCCCTCCATTGTTCTCTATGATGGGAAAAAACATTAATTTTTCCCACCATAGAGAACAATGAAGGGAATGGGGGCAACCTGTTTGGGGGCTGGTAGAATTGGACCCCCTGGTCCAATCATCTTGAAACTTGGCGGGTATTTGTGGGAGAGGCCCCAGCAGCTACCCTGCAAGTTTGGAGCCTCTCCCTCAAATCCCCTCCCCTCCAGCTGCTTTTTAAGCCACCACCGAATTTTGGCAGCAATTCGGCAGCGGGCCAAATCAGATCAGAGAATCTGATTTGGCCCATGGCTGCCCTAGTTCAGCTCCACCTCACTCCAGCCTCAAATGACCCCTGGTCCCGTGCATCGCAAATACCTCTGCTTTGCAATAGGCCAAGACCACAACCAATACAAGGCCCTTTCTTTTGGCCTTTCTACGGCTCCCAGAGTCTTTATGAAAACAATGGTGGTAGTCGCTGCCTTCCTTCGCCTCCAGGGAGTCATCGTCTTTCCCTACATAGACAATTAGCTTCTGGTAGCAAACTCCCAAGCAGATCTTCTACACAACATTTCCCTCACATGTGCGATCCTGAACCATCTGGGTCTCAACATCAACAAGGAGAAATCTCATCTCTCTCCATCCCAGCTGGTTCAGTACATAGGAGCCAACCTCGACTCAACCACTCTTCGAGCCTATCTCCCAACCAACAGGGCAACCCCCATCATCAGCCTAGCTTGCCAAATCCATTCTCAGCTAGCCTCCACAGCCCTCTCCATACAGCGCCTTCTGCGCCTTATGTCAGCCACTACTGCAGTCCTGACATTTGCAAAACTCAGGATGCTCCCTCTGCAACTGTGGTTTCTCAAGTCCTTCAACCCTCACAACCAACCGCAGTCCCTCCTCCTCTCCCCACTTCCGGACGTGAGCGATTCTCTGCTGTGGTGGACACGAGACTCAAACCTCCTCCTAGGGGCCCCATTTCACCTCCTCATACCCAGGCTCACCCTGACCACCAATGCCTCCAGATGGGGATGGGGAGCCACAACAACTCCTGGGCCACAACACAGGCGGGAGATGGGACCCCCACCTCCTGTTCCATCACATCAACTATCTAGAGCTACTGGTGATTTTCTATGCCCTCCACGCCTTCCTACCTCTGCTACGGGGACACTGTGTCGCAATTCTCTCCAACAATACAACCGCAGTCAGCTACATCAACAGACAGGGTGGCACGAGGTCCCACCACCTCGTGGGACCATCATCAAGATGTGGGATTGGTGCACCAACAATGACATATTCATTTGGGCTACCCATATCCCGGGCTCCCTCAATACCTGAGCAGACCTCTTCAGCAGGGGCCGCACCCAGATCCACGACTGGGAGCTCGCCTGGACATATCTGAGTCCAGTGTTCCTTCGATGGGGTTTCCCAGACATAGATGTCTTCACCAGCAGGACCAACAACAAATGCCGGCTGTTCTGCAGCCAAGGTGGTCTTGATCCCCTCTCCCTCAGAGATGGTCTCCTCTACCAGGGAATTCCTCTACCTGTTTCCACCACTTCCTCTGCTGATACATGTCATTCTCAAGATTGTTCGAGACACAGCCGACTGCATCCTCATAGCACCATGGTGGCCCAGACAACCCTGGTTTCCAGTCCTCCTCTCCCTAGCCAGCAGGACATATCCCCATCTCCCGCCTCAACCAGATCTCCTAGGAGTTTCCTGCACCATGACATCCCACGCCTCAAGCTCACAGTGTGAAGAATCACCCCTTTGCATTCTCTGACAGGGTAGCCAACATCTTACTTAACTCACACAAAGCCTCCACACACCGATCTTACAGCTACAAGTGGGCCCGCTTCTGCTCCTTCTTCGCGCCAGGCTCTACTCTGCCGACCTCTGCTGGGCTACCACAAATCATCGAATTTCTCCTGTCCCTAGCTGATGCAGGGCTCTCACACTCTTCCCTGAGAGTGTACCTATCTGCCATTTCAGCGTTCCACAATGGAGTGGACAGCTTTTCAGTCTTTGCCCACCCACTCTCTACATGCTTCATGAAGGGACTCCTCCTCCTCCATTAAATCACCAGCCCAACCCTGGGACCTACCCTTGGTACTACGGGCACTTACCAGAACACCCTTTGAGCCACTGGTGACATGTGGACTGAGACTCTTGGCATGGAAAACAGCCTTCCTAGTTGCCATCACATTGGCAAGAAGGATTGGTGAACTCCTTGTGTTTCGACATGATCCACCCTTCCTTTCATTCCTACCTGATGCAGTCAGGCTCGTCCCTGACATCTCCTTTCTGCCTAAGGTCATCTCTGAGTTCCATCTCCACTCAGAGGTCCTCCTCCCGGACTTTTATCCTAACTACACATCTGAATCAGAGGGACTCCTTCATGCACTGGAGGTCAAACGAGCCTTGCTGTTCTACCTAGCACGCACAAAGTCAGGCCGACAAATGCCTAGACTTTTCATCTCTTATGTGCCCCACAGACAGGGCACTCCTATTATGGCCCAAAGGCTCTCTAAATGGATTGTACAACTCCTCCGCCTTTCCTACGACCTGGCCAACATCCCACTCTCGGGCCTGCTGAGAGCCCATTCTACCAGGGCCATGGCCACGTCCACGGCCTTCCTAAAAGGAGCCTCCCTCGTGGACATCTGCACAGAGGCTACTTGGGCGACGCCAAACATGTTCATCCATCACTACACCCTAGATGTCAGAGCTACTCGGCGTACAGACATGGGTCGCCTCATCCTGTCTACCACTTCTCAGTGACAGCCTGCCAGCACCCTCCTCCAGGTAAGCTACTGCTCGCTACTCTCCACATCAAAGATAAACAGGTTGCTTACCTGTAACTGATGATCTTCAAGTGGTCATCTGTGCATTCACACCGCCCGCCCATCCTTCCCCTCTGCTGCCAGGCTTGGTCTTCCTCTTCTTGTCTGGTTTGCAGCAGTCAGAAGGAACTGGCAGGATGTCCGTGCCCTCCTCCTCTGGGCATGCACGATGGGGCCTCCATGCATGCCTGGAGGTGCTGGGTACAAAAATCTGCTAAAGCTTTCTACAATACTGATGGATTTCTGCACAGGCGCAGAAAACCCATAGGTGTGAATGCACAAATGACCAATCAAAGATCATCAGTTACAGGTAAGCAACCTGTTTTTCATGTCTTGTGGCTCTCAAACATCTGACGTTTATTCTGTCTGGCTCTGTCATTAAGCAAGTTTGGCCACACCTGAACTAGGATATACATTCAGATATTAACCAAAATCAAACCTAAGTTGCCCTTTTTGATAATATTGTTATAGTGATTCTAAATTTAAGAATGAATGAAAGTTGGGGATATTCCCAAAACTTTGGATCTGGCCATTATTCTGATCACCTGGCTTAAAAGGTCAGAAGGACAGGAGAGACTGGAGGAGACAATGGTTGCCTCTCAATAGTTTTTCTACCAATCACTTTTCTGGTTTTGAGGAGGGCTTCCATTTAATTCTATTTTCTAGTGCAGTGCCTGTTCTGGATTAATACAGACCTTTTCTGCACCTCAGTGTTGCCGCTATTTCCTGTGAGTTGAATCCCCAGCTGATGCTTTGAGGCACCCCTTTTGCAAAAGGGGATTTATTTGGAGGGATTTTTTCTTGAATTCTCCCCATGTGTTCTGCACTTTCTTTGAAAAGGGGTTGTGCAACCGTGTTGTCATGTATGTCAGTGACAGAACCTCCCTTTTTTGCACAACCTTCTGCCTCTAGGACTGGATTCTTATTCTTGGCTTCCCCAATCCCCGTCCTAGGCTAATTAAGGATTGCTGCCTTGACCCAGCTGTTTCCCATATACTTGGATTACAGAACATCTTGATTCTGACTACACTTACAGGCTCCTATCAGGAATGATTCTGTAAGTCAGTATCTCTGGCATGACAAGGACACTCCCCGGGAAGTTTCTTCTGCTTCTTCTTTCCCTTCTCTCTGTCTGGGGTGAGGGGCATTCGCACCATGATGAAGTAAGGGTGATTACGCTCATGGCCACCCAACCATGCCAGGCAGGATGTTCTTTGGGTAGCCCAAAGGCCAGGGCAACTCTTTTACCTCAGCATCCCTTGGTGAAGCTCTGATGGAGCAGGACAAGGTGCAAGAACGGAGGACACCGAGAGGGACTGGCATGTGCTCTGGGTGGGTCGACAGTTGGCCAAAAGAGCAGCTTTCAGTAAGGTTATAACATCATAACCAAAAAAAAAAAAAGGCTGGATGTATCATGGGCAACAGCATGGTTGCCACCATTTCAAAGGCCCCCTGCTCCTCCTTAGTTGCCAACTAAGAAAATGGCCGGTGAAGATTCCCACAAAATCCTAATGGAAATAGTATTCCATTCACGATTGTCGAACTGGTTACATCAATTCATAACAGTGTTATTCAATAATTATGAAGCACGCTAAATGGGAACACTGCACATGTTAAGTTTCCATGATTATCAAATCAATTATAAGATCCTATGAGGTGGCAGTCAAAGCCGCAAAGAGGCAATTCTACGTGGCCGAGGTTGCATCTGCAAGCTCTCGCCCGGCGCAATTATTTAGAACAATTCAGTCTTTAACTGTACTGCCACAGGGCAGGCCAAATGTTAGGGAATTGGATATCAGCTGTGAGGCATTTGCGAGCTATTTTGCAGATAAAATCCTGCTGCTCCGCCGGGACCTCCCGGCCACAGTTGAGACAGTGAGTGAACTCAAGGCCCCATGCACATCTTCTGGTTCTATTCTGGATCATTTCAGTTTTCTCAGCCTGGAAGAAGTTGGCAGATTGCTCTCAGCTGTGCGTCCAACCACGTGCAACCTTGATCCATGCCCCTCTTGGCTTATAAAAGCTGGCCGTGAGGGGCTACGAGGTGCTTTCCGGGAGATTATCAACAAGTCCTTCACTGAGGGGCTATTCCCGGGAGCACTCAAGGATGCGATGGTCCGCCCCCTCCTGAAAAAACCATCTCTGAACCCGGCCGTATTGGCCAACTATCGGCCGGTGTCCAACCTTCCCTATTTGGGTAAGGTATTGAAGAGGGCGGTGGCGTTACAGTTGCAGGGCTTTATGGATGACACTTCCATGCTGGATCCATTCCAGTCTGGCTTCCGGCCAGGTCATGGGACGGAGACGGTACTGGTCGCCCTCATGGATGACCTCTGAAGACATCTGGATCAGGGCAGTACGGCGGCGCTGGTGTTGTTAGATCTGTCAGCCACATTCGATATGGTTGACCACCAGCTGCTGATCCACCGCCTTGCCGACTCGGGGATACAGGGGCTTGCTTTACAGTGGCTTGCTTCTTTTCTCCAGGATCGGGGACAGAGGGTTGCGCTCCGGGAACAGACCTCCCAGAGGTACCCACTGGTATGTGGAGTGCCTCAAGGGGCGGTGCTGTCCCCAATGTTATTTAACATCTATATGTGCTCCCTTGCCCAGATTGTCCGGAGGCATGGGCTTGGGTGCCATCAATATGCAGATGACACCCAGCTGTATCTGTTGTTGGGCAGTCGGTCCGGCTCTACGCCAGATGACTTGGGACGGGCGCTTCAAGATGCAGCGGACTGGCTCAGACTGAGTCGGCTGAAACTGAATCCAATGAAGACAGAGATCCTGTGCTTGAGTCGGAGTGGGCCGGGGATAGGGACCCCACTCCCGTCCTTCGGGGGGGTGCCATTGGTGCCGGCGCCGAGGGTCAGGAGTCTGGGAGTGCTCCTGGATGCCTCCTTATCCATGGAGGCCCAGGTAGCAGCCACTGCCAAGGCAGCCTTTTACCATCTTCAGCTGATTAGGCAGTTGGTTCGCTTCCTCGAACGTGATGACCTAGCCACAGTGATCCATGCTATGGTCACCTCGAGATTAGACCACTGTAACGCTCTCTACTTGGGGCTACCCTTGTTTCGGATCCGGAGGCTGCAGCTAGTGCAGAATGCCGCAGCCAGGTTACTGATGGGCCTCCCTATGGGTGACCACATCCGGCCTGTGCTGCGGCTGCTGCACTGGCTGCCTATAGCATACCGGATCCGGTTCAAGGTGTTGGTGTTGACCTTTAAAGCCCTATATGGTCAGGGGCCTGCCTACTTGAGGGACCGCCTTTCCTCATATGTGCCCCAGAGGGCACTGAAGTCAAGCACCCAGCATCACTTGACTATTCCCGGTCCGAGGGATGCGCGGCTGGCCTGTACCAGGGCTAGGGCTTTCTTGGTGGCGGCCCCATACTGGTGGAATGAGCTCCCGGATGACATCAGGGCCCTGCGGGATTTGTTGCAGTTCCGCAGGGCCTGCAAGACGGAGCTCTTCCACCAGGCTTTCGAATAGGAGCCGCCACCAGGGAGATGGCAAGACAACATTGCCCTGGATCCACAGGCCAAACCTTCTGTTGCCGCTACTCTCCAGGAGCATGTAGATGCCACCAGTACTGCTATGTCAATTTTATAATGTTGTTTATTTATGTTTTTAAATTGTAAACCACTTCGGTGGTATGTTATGTTGTGAGCCGCCTTGAGCCAGTTCGCTGGAAAGGCAGGATAGAAATGCAAAAATAAATAAAAATAAATAAATTATTTTTAGATGTTTAAAAGACTGACTTGTCATCGAAAATACACCAGGAGCTATAGGGGAAGAGAAGTGGGGGGGAATGAAGAAACAATACAGCACGAGGTGACAAAACCTACCCACCAAAAACAACAAAGGAAAGGAAAGGAAAGGAACTTCATGGACAGGTAACGGCATGGAGAAGGCTACATGAAACCATGCTGCCTGTTTTGTCCCAGCATTATAAAGTTGCTATATTACAATGAAAAAACTTCACGTAACGCAATCAACATTATGCTTTTCAAAATTAGCAGATAACTCGGGACAGCCGGGGGGGCTGAGGTGGGGTGAACACACAACACTGACAACACAAAAGGGCAGCAGGAAACAAAATTTGAAATTGGGAATTCCTCACTGGAAAACTGCATGTTCTGATCCGAAGGAAAAAAATCGTGGGAAAAGTAGATTCAGAAAATGCAAGGTAATGGGGCACAAAATTTGGATCTACTCCTGGGGAGGCAAAAAGTTGTGCAGAAAGGTTTACAAACTTTGATTATCCATTGCGGAGGTTTACACTTTTGTGGAAATGGTCTCAGTAATGGAAATGATGTGCTAGAGTAAAGGTGTCCCTGGTACAGATGATGCTGAATGTCATGAATATTCTGTTTCAGAATAAAAACGCCAGTTTCTGTTACAGTTCTTCTCATTTGAATTGAAACTGCATTAATCTTTTCCCCCCATTCAAACTAATGCAACACAGCAGAATCACTCATATTAAAATGGAGGCCTGATTTTGCATCAGTACCACATTACTGTTGGAAAAGATTCCAATGAATATGAAGTACCAGCAACAGGAATAGAGGAAGGAAAACCCAGTGAGTTTCATGGGAGGGTTGGGATTTGATCTTGGGTCCCCCAGTCTCAGCCTGTGACACCCTTAACAATTTCACAGCACATCCAGTTCCCCAGACTTTATGCAAGACAGACAAAGTGCTGTTCTTTAAGAAAGGACAGAATGCTTGCAGTTTCCCCCTTATTCCTCTCTGCCTTGAAAGGGGACCGATGAAGGCCAGATTACTACAGGGAGGAGAGAACCTCTTGCCCCACCCCATTACTAGATGGGTCAGCAGGAGACTTAGTAAGAGGACTTTACCCCTATCCTCCATCCCCCCACAGGCATCCATGTTGCTTTTGCAAAGGAGGACTGGGAGGAGACAGCCAGAACTGCCAGGCAACAGCTCAGCCTGGAAGAAACCACGTCTCTCCATCAGCAACTCTGGCAGACAAGAAGGTAGACGGTAAGACGGTGTGCATTGTAGACACATTATCTGTATAACTGATGTACACTGCCTGTCTACATGCTGTGTGTTGCATATACTAAAGCCATATGACGTCCATAAATCAGTCCTCAAAAACCAGTAAAAAAAAAGCAGAGATCCAAAAGCCATTGCAAAAATAGTATAGAAAGAAATTAAATAGGAAACATTCATCTCTATGAAAAATTCTCCATCTTTATTTAACTTCTCCCTTCAATGAATTGAATGTGTGATTCTTTTTGACACCATTTGCTGTTTCTTTGCCCCAAAACCTTTCCTGTAAAGCACACATTTTTAATGTTATTGTTTGTCAGTAAATCAGCATTATACATTATACATATATTTATTTAGGTATTTACATCCTACTTTTCTCCCCAATGAGGACCCAAAATAGTTTACATTATCCTCTCCTCCATTTTACAACTACACTACTTGTGTGACTTGGCCCAAAGTCACTTTCCATGGCAGAGTGGAGATTCAAACCTGTGTGTCTCCCAGATCCTCAACTGACACTCCAACCACTAGCACGTTCTACATATAAAACACGCTAGCTTTATACAGTTTATGAAGTACGTTCTACATACAAGTATACTATAAATGAAAAAGTACATTATGCACACACAATACAAACAAATCTACAAAACTCTCAGCTGAAAAGCAGAGAACTGATGCCACTGGGAAAGTAGATATATTGCCCCCTTTTCAAATCACAATTAAAGTGTGTTTGATCACAAAATACTTGTGTGCATCTGGAAACTGTACTGCAACGTTGTAAGTTCTGAGCATGCTCCAATATGACTAGTGCCACTATCTAATGAATACAAGCAACTCTGGAGGCTGAAAAAAAGCCTACACCCTCTGGTATGAGTGATTTGAAAATGATGCCCCAACTTGTCCATGATGCCTCTGGGGGCACAGTTAACCCAAGCATATTATGAGCAGAGGGCCACCAGGCCACCAACCATGCTGAACTGTGCAAATGCAAAACTGTTTGAAGTGCTTCTTTCAAATTGTGAGCAAACCACCAAGGAATTAAGAGAAGTGCCCAACTCGACAGCAAAGAGACCTTGCAAATGAGATGTATTTTGTTTCCAAACAGCTGTCTGGAGAACATTGAATCACACCCCCTGAACAAAATAGGAATTTGTGCTCATCCCTAAACCAACCACTCGCTTTCTTATCTTGATCATGCATGTGCCATTGCTTCTTTGCCACTCCTTTAACTATAAGTGTCTTTAATGTACTTCTCTAATTGTGTTAGGACTTTCAGAACCCATTACAGGAGTTAATGCTAAATAGGCTCTCACCCACCCCAAGGAGAATTAGTGTCAGATGATAGCTTGCTAATGGGAAAGAAGCATCCATTAATGTACTAATTCATTCAGTATTAAGTGCCTATGGAAAGACCCATGCTGACTCCATAGGGTGATAGGGGATTGGAAAGATAAATTTAGTGACGCCAATCCAAAAATGTATATTTGTACTGGTAACGCAAAATGCACACTAAACTAATAATGTCCTGTCCATCTTTGACTAGGTTCCAGACAAGAGTTCCTGGATTTAGGATGCAAAAGATCCAACCTCCCTCCTCCTGAAAATCAGAGAATACCTGTGCTAACTACCAAGTTACAGCTACAGCCCAAAGTCTAAAAAAGGTAACGGGATACATTTATCAGAATGGGGGACTTGAGTAAAGCTGAATTTGACGGCGAGGAGGAGGAGGAGGGTCCACCCAGGGCAAGGAGGGGAACGGGGGACAGAACTGGCTTTCTACTAAGAGAAGTACAAGGTAAAATGGACTGTTGCTGGTTTATTACACCCAGAAGGTGAAACAGAATGTTACAGTCTAATCTATCTTTATGCTTGAAATGCTGGCATTATCTTGCAGACTCTTTTCCTCCCCATGTTTTCAGCCTTTTAAAGGGACCTCTGTATTCCGTTGGATGCTGGAGAAATATTTGATTAATGTCTGACTTTTACCTTTTCAAATGAAGTTAGCTACTTTTTTCCATTTCCTTCCCAGGTGCAACTAGAAACCAGTCAGCACTGGTTTCCTGTCATGCTCCTGTTGCTGCTGTGGGTTGTGGTGGGAACAGGGGCTCCACAGTTTCTCCCCATTTCCCCTTGTGCCTTCCAGTCCATTCCCATTTTGTTCATTTAGCTATTCAGATCTTTATACCTTTTCTCCCAGTGGGGATTCGAAGTGGCTTACAACATTGTTCTCCCCTCCCTCTTATTTCCATGACCACCACCCTATGAGGTAAGTTAGGCTTGAGAAAGAGGGACTGGCCCAACATCTCCTAACAGTCTTCCATGGAAGAGAGAGGATTCAAACCTGGGTCTGAACAACTCTCTGAGGGTAGGGTGCATCGGCTCTTATTTTAGGCAAGTGGAATAGAGGCAGAGAGTTGGTTTGTCTGAATCTTACAGTGGAATGTGTTATCAGGGATAAGGGGCTAGAGGAGGGGCAAGTTTATCCTGTTGCGTACTGTTAAATAGCTAGATTTACTGACACTAGTTCACAAAGGCATCAGCTATCCATGCACATATTGTTCCATCTCTTCTGCATTAGTAGGGGCGGAAGGGGGTCAGCGTGTCTTCAGCACGTGTACATACCAATGATGTAGGAAGAGGGTCACCAACTCTTTGACCAATCAAGTTGGAAAGAAGCTTCATAATTGCTTCGAATTGGGGGTGGGACATTAGGGAACATAACAGCCACATATTGCCTCCATGTATTGTGGTTTTCTTGCTGGAATCTTTTGCCACTGTTTTGTGGAGAACTTGTCCTTCATTGGTCCCAAATAAGCAAGCAACACTTTCTGATACGCATCTCTCCTAGAAGGTGAATTTCTGCAGACTGGCAATCAGGTGGCCAGTACAAAGCCAGGTACGCACACTGTTCCTGTAGATCAGGGGTGGGCAAACTTGCTCAGCGTAAGAGCCACCTAGAACAGGGGTGGCCAAACTTGCTTAATGTAAGAGCCACATAGAATAAACATCAGATGTTTGAGAGCCACAAGACATGAACAAATATTACCTGCTTTTATTGGAAAATAAGCAAATTTGCTATTTATTAACATTAAATGAGACTGCCAAAAATAATAACAAAAGGGGTAAAAGCAGATATTGATAATGATATTAATTTGTCCAATGATATTTGTTTGCTAATGATATTTAGCTTCCCCAGCCGCCCTGCCGGGAGCCACATAATATATGTGAAAGAGCCACATACGGCTCCCGAACCACAGTTTGCCCACCCCTGCTGTAGATTATTGTTATCCAACTGGTGGACCAGAGTTTCTGATCTAAGATGGGTCATGCTAAGGGCTTCACCATCATTTTACCTTTGTGGCCACTTGAATGTCAGAATGCTGGAATGCAAGGGGGTCAGGGAGAGTAGAAGTAGAGGAGAAAATTATATATATATATATATATATATATATATATATATATATATATATATATATATATATACACACACACACACACACACACACACACACACACACACACAGAAATAAAATGCAAGTGGATCCCATGTTAAAGACTGGAATGAAAGATGAGCCCTCTATCTAAAATGACTCCAACAGAACAACAGTGAATCATCCCCTTCACTGGCAGCTTTCAAGAAGAGGGTGGACAAATATTTCTCAGAGATACTCTAGGCTGGTCCTGCATTGGGCAGGGGGTTGGACTAGATAGCCTGGATGGCCCCTTTCATGATTTATGATTCTATCCTGACCTGTGGAGAAAAACTTTATTTTTTTTCCCCTAATGTGCTCCTTTTAGGTGTCCCACTTTTTCTTGCTCAGGGCAAGCTGCAAAGCTTCAGTTTAGCAATAAAACCATTTAATAATTTTTGCCCTAAACTTAGGCCGCGGTCACACCACCCTTTAATGCGGGAGGAAGGGCTGTTTCCTCGCGCATTTAAAGGGACCATTCACAACAGCCACGGCTAGTCCCACGCCAAAGTGGGCTCAAATGCGGGTTCCTCACGCATTTTCCGACCCCGGGAAAATCAAGTGTTTTCCCGGGAGTCACGCAAGGAACCCACATTTGAGCCATCTGGGCAGCCCTCTTTCGCAATCATTGTGAGAGAGGGCTGTCCAGATGGTCCCGTCCTCCATTCCCCCCCCCCTTTTACACTTGGGCGCTTGGGCACTCAAGTGCCCAAGTGTAAAGGGGGGGGGGGGAAACCCAAACTTACCAGGCAGCCAGCGGGGCTCGAGGAAGGGTGCCTCCCCCCCTGCCACCGCCGTTGCCGCCACCGCCGTTGCCACTGCCGCTCGCCTCCTCCGCCTCCTCCATCGCCACACACCTCCTCCAACGCTGCCTTTGCCTGCTGGGGTTGGGATGTGTAAACCCGAACATCCCAACCCAAACTAAAAAACCGCAACCCCTTTAAATCCAGGAGGGCTCCCGGACTTATTTGGGTCTCCCAGAGACCCAAATATAAAACCATGCAGGCTCTGCTTCTCCCAAACAGAATTGAAGGTTGATGAATCTGACATTCCAGCAAGGTGGGTTTGGATTCTTTAAGACTGTTTCATAGACACAAAAAGTTTGCAAAGGCTCATCTGGCAAATAGCCCTGGCCACAGGGGGGGAAAGAGCAGCTAAAAAACACAGTGAAAATCTGCCCCATGGTTAACTCATCTTTTGCCAGATGGGTAGAGATGAGAGAAGATGGAACTGCTTGAAGATTTCATCAAAGACCCCTCTCTCCTCTTTGGTCTCCATTTACATTTGAAAGTAGCATCTTTTTTAAGTTATAAAAAGCTACATTGGTCACCCCACCCCCACCCCCACTTTACTGGTGCCTTTTTTAAATAACAAGGCATCTCTCTCTCTCTCTCTCTCTCTCTCTCCCCATGGCTTAGACAAGAGAGCTACTCTGCTTTAAATATATTAAATTAATTTTTTATAAAGGGTCAGGAAAACAAGTCCTGCAAGGAAAGGCTGAAGGCTAGGTAAGAGAAGGCTAGAGAAGAGAAGACCGAAGGGAAACAGGATTCAGCTCTTTCAGGTACCTGAAGGGCTGCCCCATGGAAGAAGACAAAGACTTGTTCTCTGCTGCTCCAGAGGGCAGGACTGAGTCAAGTGAATGACTTGAACATTCACCAGAGCCTCCCAATGGTGACAGCAACTGAACTAATGACCTAGATGGGTGGGGAAGCTCTCCCTTGCTGGCGGTCTTCCCGGAAAGGCCTGCCAGCCAATCTCTTTGCAATACTCTCACTTTGGATGTCCTGCCTTAGAGCAAGGGACTGGGTTAAATGGCCTCCAAAGGCCTTTCCAACTCTGTGATTCTGTGGTGATATCCCACCCCTTCTGTTCATTAAACCGGCAGGTTACACTATACAGTAGCTATGGAGCTACAGGTAAAACAAAGCTGTCAGCCATCAAGCTCCCTACCTCTTAGTAAAAGGTAAAGGTTTCCCTTGCTAGAAAGACAGTTGAACTCTAAGGGGCAGTGCTCATCTCCTTTTCCAAGCCAAAGAGCCAGCGCTGTCCAAAGATGTTTCTGTGGTCATGTGGCCGGCATGACTAGATGCTGAGGCGCACGGAATACTGTTACCTTCCCACCGAAGCGGTACCTTTTTATCTACTTGCTGTTTCTTGCTTTCGAACTGCTATGTTGGCAGGAGCTGGGGCTAGAGATGGAACTCACTCTGCCATGCGGCACTCGAGTCTTGAACTGTCGATCTCCCGGTCTGCAGTTCAGCGTCTTAACCACTGAGCCACCGTGGCCCCTCTTTACCTCTTAACCATCTCATAAAAGCATCAGTTAATACTAGATAGTATAAATAACCAAAAATCATCAGTTTAAAAACCTTTAACATTGACATTATTAAACAAAACAACTTGAAAATCAGCAGTCAAATGTCATCAGTTTTGAAACATTAGGTAAAAACAGTGTTAATAAAAATCAGCATCATTTAGTAGCATAAAAATCCCAGTCAGATTCTTTCATGTCATCAGAACCAACAGGTATCCTAGCAAGCAGAACCCACTTAAGCATGGAACACCTGGATGAATGGGGCACGAGGAACTTCCCTCGAAAGGAAAGTCCAAAGCAACAGCATCACTGCAAAGGTGGCTCTCACCCTCATGGCCACCCAACATGTGCAGACAAACAAGATGAGATCCCACATGGGAGAATGGACTGCATCCCGTTTTAGAAGGCCTTTCCTAGGCTGAAAACTCTCTGCAAATAGAAAGCTAGCACAAAAAACAGAAAAGCAGCAGAACCTGTTGTGCTAGTTGCAAGGAGTCTTTTTTAATCTGAAGGAATATTTGATGCTGGAATCTGCTACCCACAGCTGGAAGGAAGGGATGCAGTGCATTCTGTCACCACCTCATTCCCTTGCATGTGTGAGCCATCTTAGACCTCTTGGCATCTGCCTCCCCCCCCGCTCCCATGCAGCAAAGCGGGGAGACCCAAGCCACTTGGCCAGTGGGAAACAGGAGCTAGCAATGGCTCGCTTGCTGTTGGCTAAATGGGGAAGCCCTATTGAGAAGACCTGCCACAGACATTTCCATTTCCTCACAGGCATTCAACTAAATGAGACCTAGTTGCCTCACAAACAGAGCTGTGGTTAATTGACATTTTGGGGAAGGGTGGGGACTTTGAGCATAACTGGCATAAATATTGAACTGATAGTTATCACCTGTGAACAAAACTGCCTTCTGTGACTGGTGCTTGTAACGCCCGCTGTTGTTTTGTTGTTATTGGGAGTGATAAAAATAGGTATGTTTATTACTGAAACAGAAATGTTCTTTGAAACCAGCTGTTCCTGATGCCGCTGGAGTCAAGGAAGCATCCGAGTGTGGTGATGAGTTAAAAAAACCCCAATGATGACGCTTGTGATTGAGCTAGTGACATGAGCACAGATGTCTCGAATGTTTACAGTGAGGGTAATTATACCACAGGCATGCTTTGCCAAACGACATTTCCTCTGTTTGAAGAAGAGTCACTCATAGGTAGAGAAAAAAATATTTAAAGGCAATCTGTCACAGTTAATGAATGTGGCACACACAGGTATAGAATGTTTTGCTAGACCCACAACGAATAGAATCCTGGCTTTCTTCGATCACTTTGTGTCTGCCTACAGCACCCATTTGGAAACAGTGGTCTCCGTTCTAGGTGGGCACTTGGCTTGGAACCTTTCACCACTTCGTGACTGGCCCCAACCTTGGTGTCGTCAGTGTCTACCTTTCTGTGGTTAGCCGTCTCATTCTCTAGCAGCCATTTTGTGGTGGCGTACACACACTACCTGTTTGCAGAATTCCAGAGGTACCCAAAGGTTCAACAAAGTTAGGGACTCCTGCTCTAGAGAGTTACAGTTAAAATGTATGATCTTCTTGCAAAAAATTTTTTCATGTAGTAGTCATGCTAGGAAGACATTTCCTACCAAATTTGTAAGCCATATTAGAATCATAGAGCTGGAAGGGCTCAGCTTAACGCATCCCTGACAAGTGTTCTTCTAGCCACTATTTGAAGACTGCTGTTGAGGGAAAGCTCACCACCTCCCTAGGCAAAGAATTCTACTGCTGAACAACTCTTACTGTAAAAATATTTTTCCTAATATCCAGCTAGTACCTTCCCACCCTTAATTTAAACCCATTATTGCGAGTCCTCTCCTCTGCTGCCAACAGGAACAGCTCCCTGCCCTCCTCTAAGTGACAGCCCTTTAAATACTTCAAAAGAACAATCATGTCCTCCCTTAACCTCCTCTTCTCCAGACTGAATATTCCCAAGTTCCTCAGCCCTTCCTCTTAGATCTTAGTTTCATTTTCATTGCTCTCCTCTGCATCCTCTCGATTTTGTCCACATCCTTTCTGAAGTGAGGCCTCCAGAACCACACACAGTACTCCAGGCTGGCCTGATGAATGCAGCGGGACCATGACATCTTGTGATTTGGATGTTATGCCTCTATTGATATGTTATGTTAGGAATGTTATGCCCCAAGACTGCATTAGCCTTTTTTGCCACCACATCACACTGACTGCTCATATTTAGCTTATAGTCCACCCATACCCCAAGATCTTGTTCACACACACTGCTGCCCAGAAGTGTATCCCCCATCCAGTATGCGTGTTCTTCATTTTTGTTACCCAAATGTATAACTCGGCACTCATCCTTGTTAAATTGCATCTTGTTCACATCTGCCCACTTTTCCAGTGTGTTCAGATCTTGTTGAATTCTATATCTTCTGGGGGGTTTGCTACTCCTCCCACTAGCTGCAGTGTGCGTGCACTTAACTCTGTGTGTGTGTGTGTGGTGGGTTTGACTGTGGAGTGGCTTAATTTGTACCCGGCCCTGAACCTCACTGGGTAACTTTTAGGCAAGTCACTTCCCTTCTCTCAGCCGAAGGTTCTTAAGAAGATAAAAATGGAATAGGTTTTTCTGTGCCTCCTGTGGCTCCTTGGAGAAAAGGTGGCGATGGTGTTGTGATAAATATAGCAGCACTGGAGGACTTCAGACACTGTATAAATGTGACCAGATGATCACTCAGCACACGTGTTCCAGCAGAGCAGGCAGCCCTCTAGCACAACCATCTGCCGCTTGGTGTAGCTGCCAGGTTCAGACAGAGACTATTGAGAGAACATGAGGTTTGGTTGTGAGTTATGATAGCAACTCCCCAAAAAACACATCAAAGTTCCTACAGTGTAAACTTAGAACCATGGTAAATTGGGAGGGGGTGCATTCTTATGAAACATTTAAATGGGAGCCAACATGTGGGTGCACAGCGATCATCATCATCATCATTCAATTTATAGCCCACCCTCTCCTGTACACAGGGCTCAGAATAGGGAACAACTAGATATACAACATACACAGTCAAGGTAAAACAATTAAAACACCTTAAACAATACAGTAAAAGTTTATAGGCGGCACACAAAAATGCATCACTTTTTGTCCTTACCCTGTGGAGGGAGAGGGAGGGAAGAGGCCAGGCTAGTTGGAGGCAGAACTAGTTGGAGGCAGAACATCTCTGTCTTGCAAGCTCCAGATGAGCGCCAGGGCTGAAAAAGCCCTGGCTGTGATTGAGAACAGCCAGACACTCTTCGAGCCAAGGATCACCTGTAAGTTCTTCTCTCCTGAGCGCAATGCTCATTGGGGGATATATCAGGAGAGGTGGTCCCATAGATACGCTGGCCCCAGACCATGTAGGTCCCTGGAGGTTAGTACCATGACCTTGAATCATGATCCAGTATTCAGTCTGGAGCCAGTGCAGCTGGTGAAGCACCAGTTGAATGTGGACTATCAATGGAGTTTCTGAAAGAACTCACACCACTGCATTCTGGACCAGCTGTAGTTTCTGGGTCAATTACAGTAGTCTAACCTGGAGGTGACCGTTGCATGGATCACTGTGGCTAAGTCAGGGCAAGACAGGAAGGGAATCAGTTGCCTGATCTGGCATAGCTGAAGAAATGCTAGTCTAGCAACATTCATGATCTGGGCCTCCATCGACAAGGAGGCATCCAGGAATACACCCACATGGGATGTCCCACCAACAACCACTTGGACAATATTTCATGAGTTGGGAGCCACTGTGAATTAGTTTGTTTCTTTTTAGTTAGATGGCATTGGCACAGGTTGCTATATCTTTGCAATGTTTGTGGTAGATGCCAAATGGCCTTTGGAACATGTTGCGTTCATGTTTTGACATAGTTTCTTAGATAGTGGGTTCACATGGGCTTGTTTGTTGCTAGACATCTGCAGTACATTGGACAGAAGCCAGGTCAGGTGAAAGGTTCCCCTATTTATGAGTAGAAGAGGAATAAAGATGCCCCAGCCCTCTCCACTCACACACCTCCCCAACATAACTGCCCTAGCTCCAAGCATCCCCATTTTATCGGTCAAAGCCCCAAACTCTAGCCACTAGACCACATATGAAGATGCCACAGGACTACCAAGGTAAGTCCTGACTGGCAGTGGTGGTCAAGGTCAGGGGCCCCCAACAAGGTGCCTGTGGGTACCATGGCACCCACTGACACCTTTCCTGGTGCTCGCCAGGTATTTTTAGAAGGTGGCGGGGCCAAGTAGGGCATGTGCCCAGCAAGGCTTCTGACTGATGACTGGAGATAAGCATGAGGGATGCCAGCCTCCAGGTGGGGGCTGAGGATCCCCTGGAATTGCAGCCCATCTCCAGACGACAGAGAGCAATCCCCCTGGAGAAAAAGGATATTTTGGAGGGTGGACTCTATGGCAGTGTACCCCACTGAGGTCCCTGTCTTCTCCAGGCTCCATCCCCAAATCTCCAGGAGTTTCCCAGCCTGGATCTGGCAGCCCGCCCACCCTATCCCACGCTGGTCGTCAGGGGGGACCTGGGGACCATAGATCCTTTGATTGGCTGTTTAGATTTTTTTTAAGTTGCCATGGCAGCAGCTGCCACCACAGCACAAGGGTCTTTACTGCGTATCTGAAGGTAAACTGTGTGTGTGTGCAAGAAAATATTTTAAAACAATATGTTCATTTTAAAAAGCATTCTGGTAAATAGAGTTTCTGCTAAAATGCTGAAGAGTTATGCACGGCCACACTCTCTGACATTTTGTGGCTGGCTCCACCTCCTGTGGCTGCCGTTTTGTGATTGCGCCCACCTCCTTGCGTCAGAATTCCAAAGGTGTCACAGGCTCAGAAAGGCTGGGGACCCCCTGGTCTAGGGTCTTTCACATCTCCTGCCCCTTCATCCTTTAACTGGAAATGCTGGGGATTGAACCTGAGACCTTCTTCCTTCCAAGCAGATGTTCTGCTGCTGAGCCACAGCCTCTCTACTGGCTCTGGTGTTCACAGGGCTCTACTGCGTTGAAGTGACAGTTGGTATTGTCATGTTTAGAGACTCATTCCCCATTTTCTAATGGTTCAAATATTCTGGTAGAGCCTGGAGGGGTAGTGATGCAGGGTTTTTGACTGTTTCACAAGTCCCACAGACTGGACAAGTTGCAACACTGACGTGTGATAGTTATGTTGTCTGCTCAAATAAAACCAGAGTTTACCTTGCCTTAAATACGCCCTGACCTCGGTGTATGAAAATTGTACCAACGTTGTTCAGGGGTGGCTTTGTCATTTCCGTCACCGCTGTGCCCACACTGAAATAATGATGATTGCAAAACATGGACTTGATTGGTCTATCTTAAGCTTTTACAAAAATAATAAAGCTCTAAGATGTTTTACCATTTAAAAAGCGGCAATACTTTCCCCCTTGTTTCAAATCCTTAGAATGTTTTGCCAGCAAGTTTTCAAAATGACGTCTGTAATCATAAGGACTAGAAGCTTATTTCTTTCCAAGATTGTCACGAAAGTGGGTCCTCAGTACCTAAATATTTGCATTTTCTGTAGAGAATCTGTGAGTATTGTCTGGATTGTTTCCAAGCTACAATGTACCTTACCAATGACCACCTGCAGATAGTTACTGGTTAGCCTGATAGTGGCCAGCTTTGAGCTGTCAAAGCAACTGCCTGACAGCAAACCATTCTGACAGTTCAAGATATAGATCAGTTAGATCAATTGACTGATTCCTGTGATTGGTCAGCCAATTAAGAACTGACTGCTGAGCTAGGAGTCAGACAGAAGAACACAAGAAAAAGGAGACAGAGAAGGATGGAGAAGAGCTGTCTGCATCTCATTGGGCTTATGAACCTAGAGGAAAAGGCTGTCATTCTCCTTGGTGCTTCTGCATCAGTGCTGCTGGAAGACTGCTGCTTAAGGCCAGTGAGTTAAGTCTCTTATTTTGCCTTTGTTCAATGCACACACCTTTCCCTTACTTGTATGTTTTTATATGTGTTTATTTACAAAAGAGTAATTTTGTTTGTTTTTTTATTAACTGGAGTGAGTTACTGGCCCAGAACCCAGGTTTATTATTTGAACCAGTGCCTAGAATTGTGCTACCAAAAAGGGATTGATTTTTTAATTGGAACACTACCCAAATTTCCTTATATCCCAAGCCAGCCTTGGCCAAATAAACATTGGGGGCACACTCTAATGTTGTGACAGACAGAAGCTTCCCTTCACAGAACTCTAGCAAGAACCTTCAGGCTGCATAAAAATCTGTTGGAGGCTCCCATAGTTGTGCTTAAAATGTTTTATTCCCCCCCCTTTTCTGGTTTAGAATCTGTCAAGAGCAGCATTTTACTCTGTTAATAGGACAGTATTTTGAGTCATCTCCTAAGACCTTGTTACAGTATTACTAGGCAGAAGACTGCAATTCCCAGGGTAAGGTTTGAAGGTAGGTCAAACACTCTGAGAGTGGCATTTGAGTTTGCAGGCCTTGAGACTCTTGTCTGAAGATTATCCCAATTCCCAAGGGCCTGTCTAAAATCACTGGTCAGATACCATAAAAATTCAGCAACAAAATACCTTATGTTTAACAGAATCAGAACATCAGTGCAGCTGAACGGAAGACATTAGCACCATCAGTCTAATCCACCACAGAAAACACTAACAGCTTGCAGTGCCTGGGAATTATTATTTTAAATCATGTATTCAGAGTCTGTATTCTACTTATGTATAAGCAGGGGTCATTTCGTAGAAAAAGCAGTGCAGGAGCTCATTAGCATAACTCATTGGCATAACTTATTTGCATATGCTACACCACCTGACATCACCAGAAGTAGGAAGGGAAGGGAAGGGAAGGGAAGGGAAGAGCTGGCCGAGAGAGGACAGCTAATAATCCAAGCCTCAGAAATACCACTATTTTGGGAGGATAGCTTCAGTAATGGCTGAAGCCTTCAGAAAGCTGGTCGGAGGAACAAGGACCTTTCCAGGGGACGGGGTCATTTTGCTGCAGCCATGACACAAGCAGGAATTCCCCCGCGGGGGGGAGGGGGCTGGCACCAACTTCCGGAGCTGAGCTTCCCCGAGCTCCTGCTCGAAATGACCCCTGTGTATAAGCAAGTTCAGGGCCCTATTTTTCACTGTGGTGATAAATCTAGAGCTGGGCTGTATGACTTCAGATTACCTATGAGAGTCGATATAACCTTCTCCCCAGTTGCTGCAAATAGGAAGTGAGCATGTCAAGGGAAAGGCCTCAGTCTGTTTACATGCAAAGTTTTTCTTTGGAGGAGCACTCTACATACATATGTAGAGTACATACATACATACACTCTACATACAGGAGTATTGTAGGTTTGGGCCGGCCAAGTCACCTGTAATTGGGGGTCCACTAGAAGTTACCAGTGCTCTGGAACAAAAAAAGATGGGGCAGATAATGTGTTGGGTCCCATTGGCTTTTCTGCTGGTGAAAGTGAGAGGATCCCATTTGACCACCCAAAACAGGCTGTGCTGGGGATTGTGTAGGCATGCCAGGTTGCACATCATGGCAGGCAACCTCTCCCCCCACCCCCGCAGCTCTCTCCCACTCTGCTCACTCTCACAGCAGGAGAAAATGGGGGGAATGGCCACGGGCAAAGTGACATTGTTTGTGAGCTCTTCAACCAGAACTAGGGTGGAGACTTCCATGGCATGACCCAGAAGTGACATCATCATGTAGGGGGGTGGCTCTCTAGCATTGGCCCAAAACTCTTTAGTTTAACCAAAGTGAATGCTAGAGCATCCCTGGATGTGATGATGTCACTTCCTAGTTGCACCAGATGGGACATCATTTTATTGCTGGTGAGGCTGATTTCCCCCCACATTTCCCCCAAGGATATTTCCCTTGCCACCCATCTGACTGGCAGCAGAGGGGTGGGAGGTGTCCTGCTGAAGTGGGAGCCCTGATCTCCCTACCTTGAAGTGCCATCACTGCATTGCACAATGTTCCCCCCCTCCCCATGCCCCACCCCCAAATGCTCCTGGGCAGCCCTGGAATTATGGGACCAGCCTGGACAAAAGCCATAGGCATTGGGGCTGCCAGAAGGAGGAGGATTTGGTAAGATGGTGTGGAAAAGCTGAGCCTTGCCTCTGGTCCTTTCTGTTTACAGCTGAGGCAGCACTTCCTCTAGTGTTGGGTACCTTTTGGCCTCCTGTCTTGCATGAGCGGGAGCTCCCAGTGCCAGAGGAATGAACTGGACAGAGGTGAGGCCCAGCCCTGCTGAGTGTGTATCAATGGCCGAGGAAGCCTTGTGAATTGTAAAGGAGGGGGAAGGTACGTGACAGCTCTGCTTATCCAGGTTGTTCGACAATGGCAAAGGTCACTTTCTGTCCCACTTTATTTTTATCCTGCCACCATCTCCATCAACTTCCCATTATCTTTTCTTAAGTTTTTTTTTACCTACAGATTAAAAAATAGCTTATAATTCATTACAGTTCATTAAAATAAAAAATGCATCAAAATGACAGGCGGGAGAGACTTGTTCATTATTAGCATATAAATAGCATGTTTTATTCCACTGCAACAAAATCACTTACATTTTCAATGATCACAGCACACAAAATTAATTTTTGATAGACTCTTGAGGATTGGCTAAAAAATTCACATTTCTTTTTGTGCATTAACAGCACACTGCATCCACTGCTATTCATACCAAATTTTTAGATACTGAAGCAATTAAAAATACATGGATTGAAGATCTTATCTCATTTTTTTTTCCTCTGGCCCATTTCTCCTTCATTATTCATGAAAGGATTTGTTTAATTCAGAGTTAGTAATTGCAGATATATCTAGTACAAATTGTGCCTTATATTCTTTGCCCTTCTTCAGTTTATTTTAGCAAATAGATCTAGGGGGAGAAGGAGAGAGAGGCAAAAATTATGTATTGGTGTAGCCAAACAAGACCTCCAGGCCACTCCTTATATGGGAGCAGAATATCTCCCAATTTCACACAGATGAAATGAGTCATAGATAGCTCACCACTGTGCATTTCTGTTAAGTGTGTGGACTGGGCAGTTCTTATTTAGAATATGACTAGGATGACTAGGCAACTTTTCCTTATTGCTCCTCAAAACCAGATTGATGGAGCTGGCAAAAACCTGATCAACAATTTTTTAAAATTTGTTTATTTAACACATTGAAACTCACCATTCTCCCAAATAACAGGATCCTAAGGGGAGGTTGCAAAGGGGTGACCATGTTAGTCTGTTGTAGCAGAATAAAGCAGAAGTCCCATGGCACCTTAAAGACTAACAACATTTATTTCAGTATGGATTTTCATGAGTCACAGCTTACAACAATAAAAACAGTGCAAACAACCTATTTCTAAAAACTAGATTAAAACTACCATCGGGAGGGGGGAGCTTTAACTCAGCAAATTTAAAGGAACCTAGTGATTAATACAAGTTGTCATTATCTTAAGACAACAGATGATCTTCCTCATTTATTTCAACAAACAGAAATTTATCTTCCCTCACTTATTAGATAGATAACAAAGTCAGAACCACCCAAGCCACAGGAGATCTGGAATTTGTGGGGGTTTTCCTCCCCAATGAGGCACTAATAGCTGTTTGGCAATAGGAATGGATTTCAATCCAGAAAACATCATTGATGAAAGAGTTATCTCCACTCCCATGAAAATTTCGCCTACTCCAGTTTAGTCTCAGATCCCCGGCATCTGATGTAGCTTGGCCCTACAGTGAATGTCGCCATCCAGAAAGAGGAAGGGTGGAGGCCTGGTGTTAGAGTACAGGTGGGATCCAACCAGATTTGCTTCTGCTGAAAAAGGGATGATTACCAAAAAGGCTACACTGGGGGGTCATGGGACCTGCCTGGACAAAATCCACCTAAGGAGGGGAATTGGGTGAGACTGAGCGGTCCATCTAGTCCAGCCTCCAGTTTCATACAAGCAGCCAACAAATGCAATTTTGGGCTGTATCAACAGAAGTATAGTGTCCAGATCACGCGAAGTGATGATACTGCTCTGCTCTGGTTAGACCTCCATTTCGGGCACCACAATTTAACAAGGATATAGACAAACTGGAACGTGACCAGAGGATGACAATGAAGACAGTGAGGGGTCTGGAGCCCAAGTCCTATGAGGAAAGGCCGAAGGAGCTGGGGATGTTTAGCCTGGAGAGGAAACGACTGAGAGGTGATATGATAGCCATCTTCAAGCACTTGAAGGGCTGTTATCTAGAGGATGGTGTGGAGTTGATTTCTGTTGCCGCAGCAAGTCGGACCAGAACCAGCAGGTTGAAATTAAATCAGAAGAGTTTTTGGCTAAACATTAGGAAGAACTTCCTGACAGTTGAAGCAGTTCTTCAGTGGAACAGGCTTCCCTGGGAGGTGTGATGGGCTCTCCTGCTTTGGAGGTTTTCAAACAGAGGCTAGATGGCCATCTGACAGCAGTGCTGATTGTGTGAGAGGGAGTGCAGGAAGAGTTGCCTCAGTGCTTAGTTCTTGTGGCCCTTTCTTACACGCCCAGAGAAATGCTGTTTGCCACTTTGGGGTCAGGAAGCAATTTTTCTCAAGGCCAGTTTGGCCAGGAATCCTGGAGGTTTTTTGTCATCTTCTGTGTGTGGAACAGCGATCACTGGGGGTGTGGAGGGTAAGATATTTGTGAATTTCCTGCATTGAGCAGGGGGTTGGACTAAATGACCCTGATGGTCCCTTACAACTCTATGATTCTAAGTAGCTTGGAGAGCCAATCAGACAAAGCATAGAGGGCAAGGCTTTCCCCTGCCGCTGCCTCCCTTTACTGGTATCCATAGGTTCACTGCTTCTTTATATGGAGGCTCCCTTCAGTCACCATAGCTAGTGGCCACTGATGGACCTCTTTTTCATGGATCTATTTAACCCCCTTTAAAGCTATGTATGCTCATTGCCATCACTACCTCCACATGCCATGAGGATACCCACCTATACTGGCACTGCCCAAGCAAGTTTTCTCTAAGACCTGCTGGGGGAGCATACAGCACAAGTGACCAGGGCCATCATGTCGTGGGGGCAGTCAGGGAGGTTTAAATCAATGGCTGCCACGGTGGTTGGTAAGGAAACATGTAAAGTGCAAGGGGCTTAGGTTTTAAATTTTGCTGTATGTTGCAACAGGAAGGGGGAGGAACTCAGCAAGGAGACACTACCCATGACTTTGCCATGTGTAGCACACCTGGAACATGTAGCTCGGTGAGCTCTGACTTGATACCCACTAGGGTGCCATGATGCTAAAGGTTGCCAACTTACTGGGGGGGGGGTGGCTGAAGTTCTCCTGAATTACAACTGCTCTCCAGAGAACAGAGGTCAGTTCCCCTAGAGGAAATGGCAGGTTCAGAAAGTAGACTCTACGATGGCACATCCCTGATGCACTCCCTCCCCAGATGCCACTCTTCCCAGGCTCTGCCCCCAAATCTCCAGGAATTTCTGAGCCCAGAGTTCTCATCTCTACATGAGTCCTCACTGTCTTCTTCCCCAAAGCAAAGAGCCAAACCTGGCTTTCCCCCACCTCACTGGAGTAGGGGTATCCAACACACAAGTGCAAGTCCCTGTGCTTTTTACTCAATATTGTTGTTTTATTTTAATAGTTGCTTTCCCACCATGTACAACTTTCAATGTGGTCTCCAAAATCTATAAAGCAATATACCCAGTTAATGAAATAAAGCCAGCAGATTAAAGAGGAATAATGTAATAGGAATGAATAGCTGAATGCTTCACATCACCCTATTGGGAAAGTTTGGATGATTTTACTGCAAGTTAAAACACCACGCTGGCAACAGCAGATAATGGGAATAAGGTTTAGATCCCATCCATGCATCATCTTTGCAACAGCCCGCTTCCTCTTCCTTGCCTTGATCCCTTAACAGCACCTGCTTTTCGCCACTCCATGTGGATTCAGAGTGGCCTTATAGTATCCCACACACACAACAAAAAGACTACAGCTATCTAAACATAGGAAAGAAAAAATTTGCCCACCACAAGCACACATAATGTACAGGGAGGGGAGGGGGCCGAGCAGGTGGTAAGAGGCCCCCTGCCGTAACAGCAAGAGACAGACCCCAAGGGCAGCAGGCCGGCATTCACTTCCCTCCTCCGAGATGTTGTCCAGAGTCTTCCTGATTGGTGGGAGAGGGCAATAAAAGCAAGCTGTCTGCAAGGCAAGTTGAGTGCTGTGGGGCGGGAATACATCTTCCTTTGTCATTATTGCAATTAGGGGGCCTAGCCTCCCCGGGCAGAATTAAACTCTGAAGAGTTTCGTACACACATCCTTAACCCAGAGAAACATGAAGCAATTTGTGGAATGTATTTTGCTGTGTTGCAACCCAATTACTAATTCAAACAAGGTGGGTATAATTGTCGCAGGGTCTAGTTTGTTTGTTTATTAAGAGTTGCGCTGCACGATGCATTGAGCCACCCCTGTCACTCTGGATCTGTTGTGTCAGGTTGATTACATCAATTAATTGTGCCTAAAGATGTGTGGGACTTGATCCCCTCATTCCAGGAGCCGTCATTACAGCAATTTATTTATAGATTGGCTTGTCTACAGTAGACCACAATAATAACATTAATCAATAGGCAAATGCTTTTGCCCTGGCCACGATACATCCTGTGAGGTGCATCTGAGCACTAGAAAGACACGTTCTGAGTGCTTTTAAAATTAGCTTCCCACCCCCCATAGAACATCTTTCCTCTTTCATAATCCGTTTGCCATATGGGGTGGGAATGGAAGGGTACTGCTTCACTAAGTGCATCTTAAGCCCTGCTAGCTGCTCTGTATTGGAATTTGACATCCTAAATAGGTTTTTTTTTTGGGGGGGGGGGGGGATAAGATACTATCTGACAGTAGAAATATGAAAAATAAAGGATATCTGAATTAGAGAGGGTTCCAAGCTGTAGGGAACGTATAGCTTTGCAATCTTTTAGAATGATGATGCTTCAAAAATTCTTCACAGGGTCTGGCACGAAGCCACATCGAAGTGGGTAACACATCTGACTTTGGAATCATCCCACCCTGAACCCTTTTGCGTGGTTAGTAGTATATTCTTCCTCTATCAAACACTCAAAGGTGTGCTTTATGGGAGGGGGATGTGGGGAGGCTGGAATTTCCATCTGCATAGCAGTTGCCATCCATAATAACAGGCGTGCTCTGCTTGTCCACCTAGACTAATAAAAGCAGTAGATTTGTTAGTGGTTAAATCCCTGAATTTTGCAGGGACTGTATTTTGAAAAAAGTCACATCCTGATACTGTCTGTCAACAAAAGTTAGTGTTCTGTAACTTGCAGTGGATAAATATCAGTTGGGACAGAGTTCTATAAAAAGCAAAATGTTTTGCCTATGCTTGCTTGCTAGGTCATCTGTAAGTGTCTTTGAATTGTGTTAGATGTCCCATATTCTGCAAGCTGGTAGTATGTGTATTAACAGCCATCATGGCTGAACATTGTACATGATGTCTCTTACAGGTTTTCCCAGAAGTAACACTGTGCTGTTGCCTGCGCCCCCACCCATGTCCTCAGAAATGGTCAAGTTTGCCCAGAATAGATGGTGGTCCTCTCTGGCAATTGCCAAAAATTCTGGCAATTCCTAGTGAGGTTTGGTTTCACCCCCAGGTTTTCCTGAAAGTGACATTAGGATGGCAGGGCTTCCCCCCCCCCCACTTCCGTCAGCTGTTGAAGTTCCTGCAGATATATGGCAACCCTACTTGTAGGGCATGAGTGGTCAGCTGGAGGTGTGAGGGGTTTGGGTCTGACTCTGAAGAGGAAGGCCAGGCTGTATTAGGGTTGTGGGGTCCCATGTTCTCCCCAGTGGGGGGGATTTGGGGGGTGGTCCAAGAGGGGGAGGGGCTGTCCCCAACGCAATGATGTCAAGTAGAGTGACATCATCCCATAAGGGATCCAGCACCCCATGTGCACGCCCCCCCCCCCCGCTTTTCCCCAGCCATTTAAAGGTTGGGGGGAAAGTAGGCGCCGCGCACACCTGCCCTACAAGCTACAAATTTGCCACTTGCCGGGCAGGCACACAGTGTGCCCACTTAAAAAAAGCAGGCACCCTCTGCACCTGCCATGCAAGCTACGAATTCACCATTTTCAGGGCAGGAGCAGGAAGCCCCCCCCCCCGGAAAAGAGCAGGCGCTGCGTATGCCTGCCCTACAAACGCTGAATTTGCAGCTTGAAATGCAGGCACACCCGGTGGCTGCTGTTTTCAAGCAGGGCCACAGATGACTGTTGAGGGTGGAGCTTCCTCTGCTGGCCAGCTGATCGGCATCTGGGGGAGCCCCCAAAATCAGGGGAACCTCCGCCTGGAGACTAGCATCCCTAGGCTGTATTCCAGGACAAGAGGGCAGGCCCAGTCTCTTTGGAGCTCCTAGAAGGGGATCCTGGAGGCACCTTGGATGATTCCTTCTCGGGTGGTACCAGGACCTCCACCTTCTCCTTGGCCTATTCCACACTAGTTGTTGCCCCGGTGTCACTCCCTGATAAAATCCGGGGTAGAGCAACAGTTCCCCACTGGTTGCTCCAGGTCTGCAGTTGGCCCAAATGTAATCCTCGGTTCCCCCGGATCTTCCATTTCCGGGATTTTCAAGGGGGGGTTTTTTGCCACGAGAGTGAAGTCGGGGCATTCAAGTGAAGAACTCCGAAATCGGGGTTTCTTGCTCCACCCCTTTAACGCCCCTCTGCTTCTTTCCCTCCCCTTTCCCTCCCCTTTCCTGCCTATCCTCTCCCTTTCCCGCCCTGGTGCGAGCGGGGGGGGGGGTTGTTCCCCCCTTTGTTGCATTACAGCTACACAACACGACATTGATCCACCGTTGACTGGCATTTGAATTGTCTTTTTTAAAATGTACTTTTGTTGTTGATGTCTCCACATTTCTGTGTTGCATTGTTTGCACAAAAGTCGTGCCTGAGTCATGCCACTATAAAAATATGTATTGATGGCTTTGAGGCGCAGCGCGAGCTGTTTTTTTTTTTGTCCCCCCCCCAATTGCATTACAACAACACAACACGACATTGATCCATCGTTGTGTGGTTAACATTTTTTGTGGGGCCAATGTTTTGCGGGTGGCATTGTTCCCTCTAAGCTGAGTTAGTGTGAGCTAGCTCACAGTTTTTTAGCCTGCGGCTCACAGATTTTGGTCTTAGCTCAGGAAGGATGGCTCCAGAGGAAACTAATTTATGCAGCAGCCAAATCACTCGCTCACAACTTTAATGCCCATAGCTCGCAAAGCAGAATCGGCCCTTGTCTGTATGTTCAGCTTCTTCACCTCAGGAGAAGGAGTCAACGCCCTCCAGAGGGGAACTATTACGTGGAGGGCTTCATTGGAGTCCGTCCTGGACACTTAATTCAAGACAAATGGGGTGAGAGCTTAGGAAAGGAGAGCTGCTTCTGATGCAGTTAGGAGTCTGTGCTTTTTAATATAAAAAATACTACATTTATAGTCCACCTTTCTCATGTAAACCCAAGGCGGACATTGAGACCTCTGAAAAACAGTGCAGTAGGACTAGGATTACAGAACTGGAAAACAATGCAAGCAAAAAGGCAATAAAAACTGTCCAAGGCGTGACATACATCATAGTGCAGACAAGGGGTACAGAGGCCAAACACAAGGCAATAAAAGGAAGGCAATACGTACAGAACAAGGAACAGAGCCCCCCAAGGAGCTGATCCTGTGGGGAGAACTCTCCCCTCAGGCTCCTCTGGAGCTCTCTTCAGCAGTTTGGTTGAACAGCCCAAATGTGTCCCAGCCGAGAAGGTGAGGAGAGTGCCTCCCCAAGGCTGTTTTGCGGGCTGTCTTCTGCACTCCCTTTAAACACCCCCTGTTTAGCCCCAGGAGAGCTGAAAGGTGGGAGCAGTCTTCTCCAGCCCCTCAGCTGCTGTTCTGGTGTGCCAGTAAAAGTCCCGAATATATCTGGGATTTTGGGTGGGATTTTTTTTCCCGGTTCTCCCCAAAAATTCCAGATACATTTGGGATGCTGAAATATTCCTGATATAAGGTGTTTTGGGGGTATATTTTTAGTTTTGGTAGACCCCAATGCACACCCCTAACAGTGACCACCTGCCAGACTAAGCCCTGACTCTTACAGAGACCAGCCAAAGCCTGCGGTCAGAACACTCCTCCACCAGACCACCCCTCTGCCCCACCCTGGGTCCTGGGGCCACCAAGCAGCAGCCCAGGACCTGGCCCCCCCCCCCCCCCAAGCAAGGAGCAGTGGAGGCAGCCGGCTCGTGCCAGGATAGCCCCCTGGAGACGCAGTGCCCGGCTTGCAGCCCGTGATCCACCTCTTGGACTGGACCATGGTGCCCATGGATGTGATCCTTTGGCACCAGTTAAGCCTGGACAAGATGAGTCCCAGGTGCTGCTTTCAGAGCGGCTGGAGCTGCTTTCCTCTCAGCCTTGGGCTGGGAGCAGAATCTCGCAGGGCCAGTTGGTCCAGGAGGAGGCATAAGCCTAGTGTTTCCAGCTCCCCCTCTGCAAGCCTGGCCAGCCCCAGGGCTGAGGGCCTGGCACCCGTCAGAGAAACCAGACCAGCTCTGTCTGCGAAGTACAGGACAGGCAAGGAAGCACAGAAACCTTTTATGTCCCACTTTTTCCCTGGTGGCATTTCTAGGGGATCCCATTCAGGTATGGACCCGTCCCAGGTTTGCTTGGGCTGCAGCCAGGCTGCTGGTAATGGTCATCATTTTTATGCACCCTGTGTTGAAACAAACACATTTATTCTAATTCTGTTATATTCTACATCTTTTTAATCCCATCTTTCTCCAAAGAGCTTGGTGCTCACGTGGTGCTCACGTAGACACGAGCAAACTCGTATGAACCTGCCTGATCAGACCATTGGCCTGTCAAGATCAGGAGTGTCTTCTCTGACTGGCAGTGGCTCTCCATGGTCTCAGATCTTTCACATCCCCTCCTCCTCCTAACTGGAGATGCTGGAGAGTGAACCTGGGACCTTCTGCTGGCAAAACAGATGTTCTTCCAGGAGGCCACACCCCTGTTCTGTTTTGTTCAGACAATAACCCTGTGAGGTAGGTTAGGACAGGAGAGCGTGACTTCCCCCCCCACCCCGTCATCTGTTAAGTTTCATGGTAGAGTGGGGATTCATACCAGGATATCCTGCAGCCTGGGTTTGTGGACTGTAAGATTTCGATCAGGTAATGACTTCGTGGTGTGTGGGGGCTGGAGTGTTGGACTTCTACCAGTAAGACGAGGTTCAAAATCTGTCCTCAGCAATACCAGCCAGTCACATTTTCTCAGTTTAAACTACCTAACAAGAGAGCTGGGAGGCTAAAGTGAGAAGAAACTCTGCCTAGACCATCCTGAACACCTTGGAGGAATAGCTAGATAAAGATACAATACAAATGAAAGCCCAAAGCAATTTTGCATAAACTTTTAAAGTTTTTAAAATTGGGTGAAAGCAGTGAAAATGAAACAAATGCTTTCTAAATAAATACTGGATTGTTTTCTGTCTCCTTGAAGAAGGGGAATAAGAAAAAGAGACAGCGATGTCTGCGGGGGTGGGGGGACCCAAGGACAGTGGAGGGACAAGGACCTACAGAAGTCTATTAATTCTATCAGAAGTGTTTGTTTGGGGAAACAATGAGGTTCTTTTGTTTTAGTTCCTGTCTTGATATAGTGGCTGAAAATTGCTCAGATGTTGTGGGTTTTGTCTTAATCAAGCAAAGTGGCAACATTGTTTTCCGAGGCCACTGTAGTGTACAATAGCAAATCTAGCGAACAAGAGACATTCTAGTTTTAATCAGTGTTGAACATGGTACAGTTGCGGTCCCCATCTCAAGGAGACAGGTGGGTAGGACTCCAAAGAGATGAGCCGATTTCTCAGTCTAGTGAAGAAAGAATGCTATACACCGTACAGCTACCCTAATAACCAGCAACTCAGAGGGGTTTTTTTTGGGGGGGGGGGGAGACATCCTATAACTTTAATGTTGCTACCTCTTTGCAGTGATTTATTTCTGGAAAGCTGAAGAGACCATCTGTATAGACTTTTGGCCTACTGCAATGACTTTGAAATTGGCTAAACTACCACAGCTTTCCCAAGAGCCATGGTAACTGTAATTGTGCGCAGGTGTCAAGAATTCAGTGTCAGCAACATTCCAAAAAAGGTTGTTAATCTGTAGTAGTTTCTAGTGCTTTGGTGTTTGGTTGTGCCGTGAGAGCACTGTGCAAGGAGCACAGGGTGAGTTAGCAGTAGATGTGATACGGACAACCAGCCAAGATCATGCCATCAAAGAGGACAGCACTGATAGGATCTTCTTCGTGGTCTCTGTGCATCACACCTCTGGGATATAGTGCGCCTGCGTTGATCCCGATCGGTAATCTTCAAAGCCTAACGGATTTTCGCACCAGCTCCCCGGTCACATGCACGTCCCACTGCGCATGACCCGGGGAGAGGCACGAGGATCCCGCCAGTTCTCTTCTGACTGCCGTGTCGTGAGGATCCCCTCTCCGCTTCGGTCGGTAGTTTACTTTCGTTTTCCAACTGGAAAAGCCTTTCGGACTGATTTCTTCGTTTTTTGACTTACGGACTGTGACTTGGACTTGCTTTTGGACTTTCTTTTCGCTTCCTCCCGCTCAGCCTATGGCCCAGCGGTGGGGGTTCTTCAAATGCTGTCTGAACTGTGGCAGCAAAATAGCACCTCCGGATAAACAATCTCTCTGTTTGCTGTGCTTGGGTGAGTCCCATCGAGTAGATTCCTGCTCCTGCTGCGCTGCTTTCTCAAAGCAGACCCGCAAAAACCAAGTGGCCAGACTGCGAGTGGCTCTCCTAGAAGCAGCCCTATCTCTGAAGATGTCTTCGGCCGACGTTTTGGGAGCAACGCCATCGGCTTCGACAGCCCCGGCATCGTCCCCGGCGCGGAGCACCGTCGGTACCGAGAAATCGGCACCGAAGAGACCACTCCCTTTGCCAGACACTCCTGCAAAGAAACGCAGAGAGGGCAAAGAGGAGAAGGGCAAGCTGAAGCACAGGAAGACTCCTAGTGCTCCGTCGACGCATCCTGCGCCTGACTCGGCCCAGCTCGGGCCCGTGCAGCTTGACCCACCCTGTCGCGAGCAATCTAGGGGCAGTTCAACCTCCCCAATGCCGCGTCCTATCCAGCTGACAGACTCAGACATCGACATCGACCTTACTCAGGTCCCGAGAGGCAGTCCCGAGACCGACACTGATCAGATACCGGCGCTGAGAGTTGATCGAGACTGGCATCCTCCATGCTCTCTGGTACCGTGGGATGTTCGACAATGGAGATACCTCTATGGCTCATATCCACCGCCACCGCAGTGGTATCCACAGGAATGGGACCATCAATCGACGTCGTCCAGAGTCTCCCGATGTTGAGATCCCCCGGCCTCAAGGCTGACACCGCCGCCGATGCCAATGTCGTCCCACACTCAATTCGATGTTGACCATCCCCCTTTACAACCGTCACAGGACCCGTCGAGCCTGACCCCATTGTCGCGATCGGAACCTTCCGAACAGTCGATACCGGAATCTTCCGCCTCTTCCACTTCGGGTGATGAATCGCCTACCCATCCATCCCCGACCCCCCATGTCACCGACGACCTTCCGATCTCTCCCTCTGAAGATGTAAAATCTTACGGAGAGCTGATTAAGCACATGGCAAACTCGCTAGCCTTAGCCACGGTCCAACCAACCCCGACTGCTTCTGATTCCATCTTCGACATCGTACAGATGGATACCTCCACTGCAGTAGCCCTGACTCTCATCTTGGTCCTCATGAATACGGCCAAGGAGTCCTGGGTGCATCCCTCCTCGACCCCTATCTCTAGTAAGAGACTGGATCACATGTACAAGATCCAGGAACCAGGAGCCGAGTTCTTATTTGTGCATCCTAAACCAAATTTGGTTATTGTGACCCCTTCTGCCAAAGGCCGCAGTGGACATTCTTCCCCTCTGGACAAGGAGGGGCGGAAACTAGATTCTTTTGGCAGATGATTTTACTCTGCCGGTGCATTGGGCATAAAGACTGCAAACTATACGGCCTGTACGAGCAGGTATCAATACTCCCTCTGGGAGCAGATGACAGCGCTTCTTGCCCATCTCCCTGAGGACAAGCAGCGCTTAGCCAGAAAGATCCAGAAAGAGGACATGATCTTGGCAAAGCATCAGCTCACGGCCTCCAAACACTCTACAAACGTAGCTGCTAAGACGCTCACTTCGGCAGTATCTCTCAGGCGCCACGCCTGGCTGAGGTCGACTTCTCTTCCCCAAGACACTAAAACTCTGGTGGAGGACCTTCCCTTCGAGGGCGAAGGTCCCTTTAGTTCCACAACTGTTAGCAGTCCTATATGCAATCAGGTCCTTTCATCATTTTCTATCGGGAAGAACGGTAGCTGTCCTCACGGACAATACAACTACCATGTATTATATCAACCGTCAGGGCGGGTCGATCTCCCACGGACTATGCCATCTAGCGGTCAAACTTTGGGACGAATGCCAGTCCCTAGATATCCATCTCGTGGCAACTCATCTTCCCGGCCTGCTCAATGTACAAGCCAACTTCCTGAGCAGGGGAGGAGCATCCCTACACGAGTGGGAGCTCAACCGTCTCTATTTGACCCCAGTCTTCAACCTCTGGGGACATCCCTCTGTGGACGTGTTTGCCTCCCGAGAAAACAAGAAGTGTCCTCTCTTCTGCTCCAGAGCAGGCGCGGATCCAGCCTCCCTCGGGGACGGTCTCCTTCTCCCGTGGACGGGGCGGCACCTGTATCTGTTCCCCCCGCTTCCCCTAATTCCACAAGTGGTGCACAAACTGCTGTCGGAACGCCCGTCGGTGATCCTCATCACACCATGGTGGTCGCGGCAACCTTGGTTTCCCACTCTCCTCCGTCTCTCCCTCGGATCGTACCTCCATCTCCCAACGAACCCAGATCTGCTGTGGATGTACGGGGGCCAGGTGCTTCACCACGACGTGCCCAGATTGAAACTGACAGCATGGTTGATTCAACCTCTGGGGTAGACACCCGCATCGCTCATGTTCTTCTGAACTCCCATAAACTCTCCACACGCCGCTCATACGCAGCTAAATGGGCTAAGTTCCTGTCTTTCTTGGCCTCTGTGGGGTGACATTCCGTCCCTTCCACCCTCAATGATGTTTTTAGTTTTCTCTTATCCTGTAAGGATAGAGGACTGTGCCACTTATCTCTCCATGTCTACCTGTCAGCCATTTTGGTCAACCATCCCACAGCTGATGGCTATTCGGTATTTTCCCACCCTACCATGAAGCAATTCCTGAAAGGGATGTGTCGTCTCTACCCACCGGTTTGGGCCCCCGTTCCAGCTTGGGACCTGCCGCTGGTCCTTGCCAAGTTAATGGGCAAGCCTTTCGAACCTATGGCTTCCTGTAGCCTTCAGCTTCTTTCATGGAAAGTTGCTTTCTTGGTAGCCATCACTTCGGTACGACGCGTTAGTGAGTTGTCGGCTCTTCGCTGTGATCCTCCATACCTCACGTTCCATCATGATGCCGTTACCTTGGCTCCTGATGTGGCCTTCTTACCCAAGGTAATCTCTGATTTCCATATCAAGGCGGACATTACCTTACCAGTGTTCTTCCCTGATCCTCAGGATTCAGTACACCGCAATCTACATTCACTCAACATCAAGAGAGCTCTCTCATTCTATTTACACCGGACGAAGTCGTTCCGCAAGTCTCCAGCTCTCTTCATCACTTATGCCTTGCCCAGGCAGGGACAGAAACTGTCGTCTCAAAGACTTTCAAAATGGATCGTGGAGACGATAAAACTCACCTATCTCCTGGCCAAGAGGCCACTACCGGCGTCCCTGTGGGCTCATTCCACTCAAGCTGTGGCTGCCTCCACAGCGTTTCTCAAGGGCATCCCCCTGGGAGACATCTGCAATGCTGCGAATTGGACGTCTCCTCACACGTTTGTGAAGCACTATGCTCTAGACGTCCATGTTCATCAGCGCTCTGTAGTGGGCCGTGTGGTTTTGCAAGCAGCTCAGATGTGAGACCTTCAGCACCCACCTCCAGGTATGTCGTGTGTTTATTGCTCGCTATTCTCCCAGAGGTGTGATGCACAGAGACTACGAAGAAGATATACAGGTTGCTTACCTGTAATTGGAGATCTTCGAGTGGTCATCTGTGCATTCACACCACCCGCCCTCCTTCCCCTCTGCTTTCGGTCTTCCCTTTTTCTCTTGGGGGCTGTTGGCAGTGGTCAAAAGGAACTGGCGGGATCCTCGTGCCTCTCCCTGGGTCATGCGCAGTGGGATGTGCATGTGACTGGGGAGCTGGCGCGAAAATCCGTTAGGCTTTGAAGATTACCGATCAGGATCGGTGCAGGCGCACTGTATCCCAGAGGTGTGAATGCACAGATGACCACTCGAAGATCTCCAATTACAGGTAAGCAACCTGTATTTCTTGGGCTGCAGCATTTCTTCCCATTGTTGCACTGCCATAGTAGCTTGGGAAAAGCGGAAAGACTTTCCGGCATCGATTCGTAGCATTTCCCTGCCAGTGGCTGAACTGGGTTCAGTGATGATTGTGATTATGGTATGTCTTTAAACATTCTGGATGTCAATTGAGAGCTGGCAACTGGAGCCAGGAGTGAGACCTTAAATGGGTGAAAAGTGTTGCTCATAATGCTTAATAACATTTTGAATTATTAGTTAGCTGCCTTTTCAGTGTTACTCAAAGACAGCAGTACATGACGGGGTTAGAAGTGACCATGAAAAGGTCACCAAACACTGGGGAGAGCTGCAACAGAGATGGCGTTTTGGGGTGCCCCACTTCTCCAAATGATGACGGGTGCACCGTGCATGAGAGACTTGGGGAATCTTTTTAATGCTTGCTTTATTTACAAATACAGGAAGGAAGCCAAGAGGTCCTCTTACAGGGCAACTGGCCTACTGGCCCACATCAGATCCACAGGCAGAGAAGGCGAGAGGGGCAAGGGACTTCCTGTGGCCCCAAGGCAAGCCATTGTTCAGCAGGCTCCTAATCCCCATCTGACTGCTCCTCTCTCTATCCAAACTGTTGTTTCTCCCCAAGGCAGGCATCCATTCACCATACACACACCTCGGCAGGGTGGGGCCACCCTCTCTGAGCCTTGATGGGTTCTTGAACTGTTAGAAGACCCTCTCCGAACAATCAGCTCCTCCTGAGGAAACATCTGCATTTATTAATGGTCATCAACAATCTCTTCTTGTAGGCTGCGACTCGCAGCCCTTGAGGCCAAAATGAATCAGGCTGCTAAGCCCACAACAGAAGGCTGTCAAAACGCAGGAGGGCAGAAACTCCAGCTTGACTCAGGGCTGTCCTACTGACTGGAAATGTTCCATGGGAGAAGATTCAGTTATTTATGGAGGCAAAGGGATTAAAGAAAGAGACACCCCACCCACCCCAGAGGTGGGGATATTTCTGAGTGCTTGCAGGCATTGAAGCTGCCTCCTTACTGAACAGTTTTTATTGTGTCACAGAGCAGATTGTTTATTTTCTGTTTAAGGTTAGATTTTACCAAAAATAAAAGGAGCATTCCCCTCTCCAGTTTCCTTGTTCTTGTCAGAAACTGGAGAGCCCAAGTGTGGGTGCAGGCCCCCCCCCCTCCGAAACTGTCTCTTGGCTGTGCCTGGCACCCCAGTGAGAAAGGCGGACTGTAGATGGTGTAAATAAATAGATAGGTGCAACAGCCAGGTTTGGAGACACACCTAGAACAGAGCCATTTGTTAGCATCTTTGCATACCACTTTTCAACTAAAGCCCCCAAGGCAGTTTACAACATAGTGAAAGGCAATGAAATGCAGTAAGGCCCTTAGCAGGTCAGTCTTAGACGATAGTTATACCCTTCCAAGTCCACAGACTTCAGCTCTTTAGGATTGCACTGTAAAATACAATAAAAATTCAGTTGAAAACAGTAAACTCAATAAAATACACTGTTTCTTTTTTTTTTACGTTTTATTTACTGTTTCAATTATATCAACATTACATTGCTTCAAAGATTTGCTTATCAAGAGAGTCAACAGATATACACTTGTAACATATCAATTTGTCTATTCCTGTACATACTTATTATCGTACCAAAAATAAATTTTTTCCCACATTGACTTAAATGTTTCCTGTTTATTTTTTAACCTTAAACTTAAATTGTCAATTTCTACCATTTCGAATAACTTCCTTACAATTTCCTCTTGTTCAGGTATTTTGTCAGTCTTCCAATATTTCGCATAACAACATAACGGCCGTAACAACATAAATTATTAGTCTTTTATCTTTATACTCATATTCTTCCGGGATAACATTAAGTAAATATAGTTCAGGTGATCTGGGTAAATCATATTGTAATATTTCTTGCATAATAGTCTTTTAGCCAATATTTTTTTGTTTTCTGACACGTCCACCACATGTGATAAAAATTCCCTGTCCCCTTTTTGCATTTCCAGCATATTTTTGAGTTTTTATTGGAAAATCGGGCAAGCTTGTCTGGGGTTAAATACCAAAGATAAAACATTTTATGTATATTTTCTTTGAATGAACTCGCTTTAGTAAGTTTCATATTATTTTTCCATATTTTTCCCAGGTTTCCAAATTAATGCTGTGGCCAATCCAGCGTGCCCAAGTTATCATATTGGGTTTTACCCATTCATCTTGCATTTTATATTCGATGAACGTTTTGTAGATTTTCTGTATATTTTTCCCTTCTACAATCAGCCAATTTTTATCTAATTCAGTATAGTCTCTATAAAAACCACATTTCTTATCAAGATCATATCTTGTCCTCATTTGTATTTGTTCCCACCATGTCAAGTCCATTCCTTGTAATTTTACCATTTGAACACTTTTCAGCTTTTGATCTTTATCCAGTAGATCTTGATAGCTAAGTGTCTTGTCTTTTGTCAAAAGAGTCGGTCTAATAAAGGCCTCTAAAGGGGAAACCCATTTTGGTATTTTTTGATAAAATTTATTCTTAACTTCCCGCCATATCTTTAGTAGCGGTGCTCTTAAAGCATGTTGTTTAAATATACTATTTTTTTGATTATACCAAAATACCGCATGCTATCCAACCATCAAATCGTGCCCTTCTAATTTAAGTAGTCTTGGATTCTCAAAATTTGCCCACTCTTTTACCCATATCATAGCTGCGGTCGTGTAATATAAATACCAGTCTGGGAGTGCAAAGCCTCCTCGTTCTGTTCTTTCCTGCAGGTATTTTAGCTTTATTCTTGGTTTTCTGTTTTGCCAAACATATTTTAATATAATTTTGTCTAAATCTCAAAAAAAAAGTTTGTTTTTTAGAATTGGTAAAGTTTGAAAAAGAAACATCAAACGTGGCAGCACATTCATTTTTAACAAGGCAATGCGACCCGTCATTGAAATTTGAAGTCTGCTCCAAACTTCAAGATCTTTTTTAATCTCACTCAATGTTTTAAAATAATTGTCCTTATACAAAGAGCTACATTTGTTTGATATCCAAATACCCAAGTATTTAATGTTCTTAATAATTTCAAAGTTCGTAATTTCATAAAGTTGTGTTTCCATTTCTGTAGTGCAATTTTTAGTTAAAATTTTTGTCTTATTTTGATTCACTTTAAATCCTGCAACATGGCCAAATTCTTCTAAAATAATCAACAATTTCTCACACGATTTTAGAGGTTCTTGCAAAATAAAAACCATATCATCCGCGTACGCCAACAATTTGAATGTTTCACCTCTTATCTTCAGACCTTTGATTGCCTCCTCCTCTCTTACGATATCACATAACACTTCTAAAACAAAAATAAATAAAAGTGGGGACAACGGGCACCCCTGTCTAACTCCTTTTTGAATCAAAAATTTATCCGTAAAGTCACCGTTGAACATTACTTTCACCTCCTGTTCCTGATATATCGATTTAATCATCATAAAAAAGTTTTCCCCGCATTCCCAAAATACACTGTTTCGATGTTGTTCCTTCCATGCCACACTATTTCTCATGGATCTTGCGTCTGTCACCTGATCCCCATTTCCTGTGGGCATCAACCAGTACAGAACCTCTCCTCGGTCAACCAGGATTCCCTGGTCTCCCAAGCCCAGCGCTGCCATTCCGTCAGTCACACCAGGCTCCACAAGTTGCTCGGAGGGCAGTCCTGCGTTGCTGTTACCGTAACTGCATATATGATTGTGGATTTGGGAAACTGCCTTGGGAACCAGTCTGGCAGGGAAATGGGTTGTCTGTCCGATTCCATGAGTCAGCCTGCAATAATACTTCTGAAAAAGTACAAATTTCACCCAAGGTATCTGTTATGCTATGTGCACTATTTTCTAGCTTGAACTTTAAGACCCCTTAGTGTCAACTTACTTCCTGGATGTACCCTGCGACATGTCTGGGCATGTCGCCTGTAATGCCAAGCAATACCAGCCTGAGCTTCGGTCTCAGAAAACAATGGACCCTCAGATCCTGATTGTCCCCCTGTCAGAGGCTGAGGATATTCAAATGGACCTATGATAGCCTCTGGCAGGAACCTAATCCCTGGGTACCCAATCCCCATGGGGGGGGGGAGTCAGGGGTGCGGTTTACCTGTAAATACAAGCAGGCTCCCCGACCACTCTCTATCATGCTTGTTCCTGACCTCCAATAAAGTTCACATACTGAAAATCACTTCACCAGCCTCCCAAGTCCAGTACTCTTCAGTATCAAAGACAAAACAACCACTTCTGACACTTCACAGGTGAAAACAGGGACATGCACATCATATCCCTATTCTCATTCTGAAAATGAGGAGCCCCCTTCCCCATTATCCATTTGCGTAGAGTCTACAATAGCCTGTCCTTCACTGCTCAAAAATCTCAGTGGTTCAAAGGGAGCTTGGTGTCATGTCTTAATATTTGTGCATGTACATATATGTATTTTGAAACTGCCCTGATCTGGATAGTGTCAGCTTCCCCAGTAAATCAGCACTCAACAACTGTCCTTAAGTAGGTTCACTTTATTGGAGTCAGTATTTTCTAAGACATTCCCTAAGCACTTCTGTGTTAAGACTAAAGCGGGGAAACGGAAATGGGATTATATACACGATTCAAACTGAGGTGTTAACTGGCTACAAGCCAATGAGTGCCCTGATACCCTCACGCTGAGAATAATGGCTTCAACATTCAGGCGGGAGACTTACCAGAGAAACCCGAGATCTTATGTAAACAGGGGGAAATGTTAGGAGAGCATCAAAGGCGACATTCCAGAGTTTACAACAGCAATTACACCAAACATTCTCCCCCCCTCCTTTGCCTCATAGCAGCATCTCCCTCTCTCCCCTCCTTTTAGTTATGACAGCCTAGCTGACATACTGCCCCCCTAAAGAGCCCCCCCCCCCGGCTTCAAAGGGTGCAAGGAGTGGAAAGCACGTAATAATTCAGGGGCATCGACATGGCAATCCTGGACCCATTCATTTTCCTGGACCAAAATCCTTCCACCTAATCAAATAGAAAAGTCGGCCATGCCGTATCCTAGAGTCCAGGATCTGAGCCACCTCGTGATGCAGTTCGCCATTCAGAATCAGAGGCGGGGGGGCTGGGGAATGAGGGTGCCAGGCATTCGGTCCAGGATCCCGCTTCAGGAGGCTGAAATGAACGATTGGATGAATGCCCCGAAGGGATTTAGGCAAGGCCAATTCAACAGTCACTTTGTTGATTTTACGCACAACCGGGAAAGGACCCACATAATGCCAACCCAGCTTTCTACTGGGTTGCAGCCCTTTTAAGTTCTTGGTGGACAAATACACACAATCACCTGGATTAATGACCCAAGGCTCTGCCCAGTGGTTATCAGCCTGAGTTTTATAATCAGCTTTGGCTTTATCCAGGGCCTCACGAATCGCCCCCCACTGGTCCTGCAGACCATGCCACCACTCACACAAGTCCCCCCCCATTCCCCGGGGTGTCATCAGACATCATGGGGAGGGGCCTCCCCTCATAATCATACAAAGCCATGAAAGGGGAGACCCCAGTGGAAGAATGCACTGAGTTGTTGTAGCTGTATTCTGCATATGGTAACAAGTCCACCCAATCATCCTGTTGATAATTGGTGAAGCACCTGAGAAATTGTTCCAGCGTTTGGTTAATTCTCTCTGATTGGCCATCCGTTTCTGGGTGATAAGCAGTACTGAGTCCTTGTTCAATGTCCAATAGGAGCAAAAGTTCTTTCCAGAACTTAGCAACAAACTGCGATCCTCTGTCTGAAATTACCTTCCTCAGAAAACAGTGTAGTTTAACAATGTGGTGCATAAACATCTTTGCTAAAACCTTGGCCGGGGGTAGCTGTTTGAAAAATGTGCCTGCTTCGAAAAAGTATCTACCACCACCCAAATAATAGTATTGCCCTTGCTGGGGGGCAAGTCAGTGATGAAATCCATCGAAATCACCTCCCATGGTTTAGATGGGGTTTCCAAAGGTTTCAACAGGCCAGGGGGGTTACCCCATCGTCGTTTGCACATGAGACAGGTAGGGCACGAGGTAAAATATTGGGAAATGTCCACCCTCATATGCGGCCACCAGAACTGGTGTTGCAGTAATTGCAAAGACTTCAGAAATTCAAAATGTCCAGCTAGTTTTGATTCACAGCCCCAGCACATCACACCCCCCCCTGCATAGAAATAGGCACGAAGACTTTGGACCCCTTATACCAGCAGCCGTCTTTGTGTTCTTCCACCACTCTGCGGAGGTGAGCTCCACCCAGTCCTCGTCAGACACAGTGTCCTTGAATCTGGTGTTCCATGAAAGCACCTCCTTCTCTCCCCCCACTTTCACCTGGTTGTGGGTCAGTACCACCCCACCCAATTGCGAGGATGTGAACATAGAGTCAATCATGTCTTCCCTCTGGCTTGCGTGTTGGGGGAGGCGGGACAGGACATCAGCCAAAAGTTTGATTTCCCAGGGAGATGGTAAAGGGTAAAACAGAACTTGGAGAAAAACTCCGCCCACCTGAGTTGTTTGGCATTGAGGTTATGGGGGGGCACAGTGCCTCTAGATTCTTATGGTCAGTCCAAACCTCAAATGCAACCCGCGCCCCCTCCAACCAATGACGCCACATCGACAAAGCTAATTTAATAGCTGTGGCTTCCTTGTCCAACACTGACCAATTTAGCTCCGTAGTGTTGAACTTCTTAGATATGTAAGCCAGGGGGTGGAGTCACCCATCCACCCCCTCTTGCAAGACAGACCCTCCCATCATGACATCTGACACATCCACTTGGACAATGAATTTCTTTATTCTCATCAGGGTGGGCAAGCATTGGCTTAGAAGTGAACAGCTTTTTAAGAGTCTCAAATGCCTGCTGACATTCAGCCGTCCAGTTTAACTTTGCCCCGGGCTTTGTACTCTCCAAACCTTTCCCCTTTGTTTTCAGCAAGTAAGTGAGTGGGAGAGTTACCTGGGCAAAATTTGAGATGAAATCTCTATAAAAATTACAGAATCCAAGGAATGATTGGAGCTGGCGTCGGGTGGTAGGTGCTTCCCACACCACCACATCTGCAACTTTCTTTGGATCCATCTCCAACCCTCTCTGGGAAATGCGACAACCCAGGAAATCCACTTCCTCCTTGTGGAAATCATAATTGGACAACTTATGCTCCAGAAGGGTCTGGAGAACCTCCCTCACCAATTTGACATGTGATTCCCTGTCAGGGGAATACAGAAGAATGTCATCTAAGTACACTAGCACCCCCTGGACTAAGTGCCTGTGTAGCACTTCATTGATCAGGTTCATAAAAACTCCAGGCGCCCCCTGGAGACCAAATGGCATAACAAGGTATTCGAGTTTCCCCAGGGGTGTGCTGAATGCTGTCTTAGGTTCATCCCCCTCCCTTATGTGCACTCTAAAGTAAGCATCCCGCAAATCAAGCTTAGTGAAGATTTTCCCTTTGGAAGCCTCTGCCAACAAGTTTTTGATCAGTGGGAGGGGGTAGGCGTTGGTAGTAGACACTGCATTAAGCCCTCTGTAATCTGTACACAGTCTGAGCCCGCCATCCTTCTTCTTCTGGAAGAGGACAGGAGCTGCGTAAGGGGAGGAGGAGGGACGGATTGTCAGAATCTAAAGATTCTAACAAAGGTTTGCTTGTATGCTTTGTATAATCCCTTCCAATGTAACCTGTCTTTGCAGTCCCTCTGTAACATCCTGTTATCTCAATCACCATGTATCAGGTTCTATTTTATTGCCCTGGATTTATGGCTCACGATGGGTCTGGTCAGTGTAACCATTTGGTCCGGGAGAGTGGCGACTACAGCACATGAGAACAATCGGCCTCTCACCCCTCCGCGCCTCTGCATTCCTTTCCTCCCTGCCGGGGGAGACACGGAACAATTCTTATCGGCGTGTGAAGTCCTTGGCGAGTTATTTGTTATGCAAGATGGATACATCTGAGGGGTCTGGTTTAAGAAGGGAAATTTACAGCTTCACACTTAACCTTTTTTCCTGTGGGAAGCAAACGGTCAAAGGACCTTTAGCCCACGGTTTTTTCCCTCCTGTGATTGGTTACCTATGGGAAATTCAAATTGTACTGGAGGGTATATTAATCCTGCTTCTATTGTATACTTTATCTCTAACAATGATCCGAGGACCTGTAATGTAGTAATAGGAAATAAAGAACTGTGTTTCATCAACAAAGGTCTGATCCTTGACTACATAGGGCAGAAGCCTCACACGGATAAAGCCTCGTGCCAAGTTTTTATCAATGAACTTGTGTAGCTCTCCTTTCTCTGCCGGGCTCATGGAATACAACTTTCCCTTAGGCAACTTGTGCTCTGGCAACAGCTCAGTAGCACAGTCACAATTCCACCTTCCCAAAAACCTCCACCAAGTCCTCATACTCACGGGGGATCCCCCCACCACCCTCCTCCATCAGGCAAGCAATCACTGGATCTGCAGGAGGAGACTCACCCCACTCAGGTGACCATACATGGGACTTGCACCCTGGATCAACAAAACACTCACCCCCTTGCTCCACTGGATGTAAGGGTCATGCGCACACAGCCAAAGGCTTCCTAACACCAGTGGGAACCGGGCATTGGGGTTAATCACAAAAAAGTGGTGCTCCCAATGTTCTCCCACCCCCAGCAGCACAGAGACCATCTGGTATTTGCAAGACTCCTGCATAGGGGAGCCGTCCATCTGAACAAAAACTAACGGCTCTGGAAGTTTTTGGACTGGGGTCCCCAGCCCCATAACCAGGGATGGGCTGATTATGTCTCTCGCGCAGCCCGAGTCGATCAGAGCCCAGACTCGAATCTGCGTGCCCAGGTCTCTGTTTAAAATAGTCACAGTCACAAACAGGATGGGGTCAGAGCTGCTTACCGTAGGCAGCACCTGCAGTTTTTGGACCTGTTGTTTTGCGCCTCTTACAGCAGGTCCCGGCCTTTTCCCAGCGTGTCCTCTAGTCGCACTCCCTGCTGTAGTGCTTTTGGGAACTTCCCTTTCTCACTGCTTGGTCATTTTGGGGTTTCTGTGGCTGCCTTCTCTCCAGTTCTCGGAGGGGTTGAAGTTGCACCTGACGAGCAGGCACCGGCGAAATGGCCAGCTTCCCCACATTTAAGACAAAGCCCTTGCTGCATCTGCTGCCCTTTAATGTGGGCTTTCCCTCTGGGCTGGGTCATCTTCTGGAGAGCCCCCAGGGTTTTATGGTACGCCCGCAGAAGTCGCATCTTGATCATCTGCAGGCGGTTCTCTGCATCATCTGCTTCTTACATCCAGGCTGTCAAGAAGAGGGGTTGCACATTGCACAAAACCGTATCGAGAATCTCGTGACTGAGCCCCGTCTGGAAATGTTCCATTAACATGGGCTCTGGTCACCCTTGGATCTTTGCAGCGATCATCTTGAACTCTTCCGAGTACTTGCGCACCGTGCAATTGCCTTGCTTCAAGGAGCGGAGGCACGCTCTCGCCTTTTCGCAGGCCAGCAGGTCTTCATACTGCCTCCTCAGTGCCCACATGAAAGCCTGCACATCCCGTAGTTCGGGGCCTTGGATCTCATGCAAACCCACATACCAGTCTGCCGCTCAATCCCCCAGCTTCACGCCGACAAACTGGACCCGGTGTTCATCATCTGGAAATAGATGGCCCCAGTCTCTCAGAAATCTGTGCACTTGCACTAAAAGAACACTAACTTTTCAGGGGGCCTGTCAAACGTAGCTTCCAGCAACTCCTTGGGTTGTTGCAGTCTGGGGACCCCAGGACTGGGGGTTTGAGCCGGTTGCTCTGGCCTCACAGAAACCCCAGGGGTCCCGGCTGGTGCCTCAGGTTGTATGGGGGGACCTCTCAGCTACCCATCTGGCTGTCCCATAGGTGCCGCGACCCCCTCTGGTTGGAGGGGAGCCTGTTGCCTCAGTTCACTACTAACCGCGTCTGCGATCATCTGTGGTAATTTAATCGTGAGTTCAAAAATCTCTTCCTGCACTCGTTCCCACAAGCACACTCCCATGCGCTTGACCAGTGCCTCCACTTCGTTCCCTCTGCCCCAGCCCGGCGACTCCGGACGGCTGGGCTGCACCTGGTTGTAGCGGGTTGGTGTGGCCACCCGGAGAGTTAGCATCCACGATTCTCTCAGCACAGTAGAAAGGTGTGCCCACAAATACAGATCTCTCCCTCAGGTTCGAGTGCCTCCTCCTGGTCCCTGTCCGAGGGTCGGTGTCTGCGTCCCTGTTCAGGGGACATCGTTTACCATGTTGATGACCACCTCCACCTCTGAGACTGGCTGGTCTCCGCCGTTCCCTGTGCTCATGTTGAGACTCGGGATGGGGCGTGCAGTCCAGTCAGGTTCCCTAGTAAATCAGCACTGAACAACTGTCCTTAAGTAGGTTCACTTTATTGGAGTCAGTATTTTCCAAGACATTCCCTAAGCACTTCTGTGTTAAGACTAAAGCAGGGAAATGGAAATGGGATTATATACAGATTCAAACTGAGGTGTTAACTGGCTACAAGCCAATGAGTGCCCCGGTACCCTCGCGCTGAGAATAACGGCTTCAACATTCAGGCGGGAGACTCACCAGAGAAACCCGAGATCTTATGTAAACAGGGGATAATGTTAGGAGAGCATCAAAGGCGACATTCCAGAGTTTACAACAGCAATTACACAAAACCTTCTCCCCCCTCCTTTGCCTCATAGCAGCATCTCCCTCTCTCCCCTTCTTTTTAGTTATGACAACCTAGCTGACAGATAGCCAAATCTTGGAAGCTAAGCAGGGCTGTCCCTGGCTAGTATTTGGATGGGAGACACACACTCACACACATGGAAGTCCAGGGTCTCTGTGCAAAGGAAGACAGTGGCAAACCACCTTTGTTTGCCTTGGAAACCCTGCAGGGTCACCCTAAGTAAGCTGCAACTTGACAGCACTCTCCACCACCACCACTTTAGAAGCCAGACAATCTGAGGGCCTGGAGGGAAAACAAGCTGGAAACCCCATGCCCTACCTCCCCTTCCATGATTATACTGTCAGGTGGTTAAGCAGGCTAATTTCCCCTTTAATTGTTTTCAACATTCTGTGCCTCCTGGAGTATATTCAGACCTCATTCAGGCTATTTCAGAGATTCTTTTTCTTTGGGTTAATTTACAAAAGTCATATTTTTTTCTGAATGTTTAGGGGTGCCTGCCTCAGGGGATCTGGTCTTGCTGCTATTATGATTCTAAGGCACTTTGACCCTGTTCTGGGGAAGGTGAAGTAAAAACCTTTCAGCTGGGGGAACACTACTTTACTGCTAGATATAGCGATGCATCCACCACACTCTCAGTTCCAAACCAGAGATTAAACTTCTCTAGGCTGAGGATCATGAGCTGAAACTTGAGGCATGCCGTTTCTAGACATTCATGCTAACTAAATTCTACTTAGGCCCTGAAAGGCAAAAACAGAGACAAACCATGGACTTCACTGGGGTCAGGGGCCCACATCCCCAGGAATGAGGGATACTGGAAAAGTTTGCTTCACTTAATGGCAAAGTTGCTGCCGGTGGCCAGAAGTGACTCTAAATGCTGCAACTTCATGCCCAGCTGAAAATACCCACAGCTTCGGCTTTTTGAAATCACCAATAACATTGTTTCGTTGTTTTTAACGGAAGGTGAATTGCACCTTTACTGTACAGAAAATGAGCTCCTCATTCATTTGCTTTGCCAGGGTGCCAGCTCAGTTTTATTTAGTTCATTATGCAAGTTTATCTGTTGCTTCTCTGCCCCCCCCCCCCCGAACCACTCACTAAATGACAGAGGTCGCATCCTCAAGATTAATTTAATTTGGCAATAGTGTTTTTCCCCCACCTGCCATGCTCTGAGACTAATTTGGAGTGCCAGGAACATAAAAATAAGACTTACCAGCTCAAACCATGAAATCAGTTAAGCAATAAAGTTAAATTTAGAGATTGGATGAAGCGCGCAAGCCCCGAATCCATCTTGTGTAATGCTGAAGCACTCGCTTTGGCAGAGCATTACCCACAGATTTATCGTTCACTGGGTGCCACTAAAAATATCTAAGTGGTTGGACAATAGCACATTAGAGCATTGTAAAATAACAAATGGGGTGGAAATTGGAAGAGAATACAGTGAAATAACAGATTTAACTACTTCACATCTGTACAGCTGTGGAGGAGAAGCTCGGACAGACAGAAGTTCTTACCAGCTCTGCTTCTCACCAACACTGTTCCAAAGTTCACACAATGAGGGTATCGGCCTGGACCACCTGCTGTCAACTGTCATGTAAGATGGGGGGGGAGGCATGTGGAGCCTTCTCAGGGGTGTGCTTTACAGCAGCCTTTGCCGGAGTATTGTGAGTCAGCCGGAGACATGCTGGCTTTTAATTACAGACAGTTTGCTGCTTTTTGTATGAGGATACAGGAAGAGTCTTGAAGGGCCTGCAGAAAATAAAGGTGCATGTTGTGATTTATTTATACACTCCCCCATTTCCCCCCAGATGTTCCAGATAGTTTTGCAAACAGCTCTTAGTTAAGCACAGGAGCTTTTGTAGAAAAAGCCCAGCAGGAACTCATTACCATAATAGGTCACACCCATCACCAGGAACTCATTAGCATATTGGGCCACACCCCTGACAGCACAGAAAGAGAGAGATGGAAAGAAAGAGGGAAAGAAAGAGAGGAGGAAAGGAGGGAAAGAAAGAGAGAGAGAGAGGGAAAGAAAGAGAGAAGGAAAGGAGGGAAATAAAGAGAAGGAAGGAAAGGGAAGGAAAGAGGGAAAGAGAAGGAAAGAAGGAGGGCAAGAAAGAAAGAGAGAAGGAAAGAGAGAGAGAGAAGGAGAGAAGGAAAGGAGGAGTAAAGAGGGAAAGAACAAGAGAAGGAGGGAAAGAGAGAGGGAAAGGAAGGAAAGAAATAAAGAGGGCCCATTTTCTCTGGTACCGCAGTCCCTACTTGAATCAGGGCTCCACACAAATGAGAATTACGTTTCAGTGAGAGCCAGTTTGGTATAGTGGCTAAGTTCGCGGACTCTAATCTGGGAGAACTGGGTTTGATTCCCCACTCCTCCATTTGCAGCTGCTGGATGACCTTGGGCAAACCATAGTTCTGTCAGAGCTGTCCTTGAAAGAGCAGTTTCTGTCAGAGCTCTGTCAGCCCCACCTACCTCACAGGGTGCTTGTGGTGGGGAGGGGAAGGAAAAGAAGTTTGTTAACCACTCTGAGACTCTGAGTAAAGGGCGGGGGTATAAATCCAATCTCCTCTTTCTCTTCCTCTTCTTCTCCCCCCGCCCCCCGTGCAAGTCTGGTTTGAAAAGACCATGGTCGCGACTTCCAGAAGAGACACGCTCAATGGCGGATGCCTCTCACTGCCTCTGTGGGAGAGGTGATCCGCTCTCAGCGGGGTAGAAGGGGTTTCAGACAGGTGCCGAACCCCCAGAGACCCTAGTGAAGGGGCTCTGCCTGGGGTGGCTTGAGGGATGTCTCTCCTTGCGGTGGCGACCGCGGGATCGAGGCACCCTCCTTCACCCCCATAGGTTCCCCCCGCCGCAGAAGCCTCCGGGCTACTCAAGCGTAACCGTGAAGCAGCAGAGAATACCGATCGGAGAAGCAATGAAACTTCCTGATACACAATGGTGAATTGTGAGTCTCAAGCAGAGTTTACATAATAAAGCGGCTGGGAAGGGTTGGGTGGAGTGCTTCCCCCCCCCTCTCCGAACGGAGCTTACCGAGACTTTCCCACAGCATTTCTGCAGTATTGAAAGCAGCCCTGAAATGCTGGAGGGCTGGATCGCATGCACAAAGAAATGAGCTTTTAAATGGCATTAGTGTGAAAAAGAGACTTTCTTCTTCAGATCTTCTTATCTAACTATAAACAAAATGAAACTGCAACAATGACGGGGAGACAAAGACCCTCCCCTAAGCCAGGAAGCAGAGTGCCGGGTGCAAAGGGCAATACTACAGAGATGAGCACAATGCTCCCATCGATGCTGCAACCTCTAGTGGATCAGATGACAGCTCTCAATGCTAAGATGGATACAATGCAGAAGGAAATGAAAGAGTCGGGAAAAAGAACTGAGAAGCTGCAACAGGAACTCTTGAAAGTAAAAGCAACAACAAGTAAGCATGACTCAAGACTACAAAAAATCGAGAAAGAAAAGGCTTTTCAAAGTGACAACGTCTTAAAACTTCAGATGGAACGTTCAAATTTTTTCCTGAGACTGCAGAATGTTCCTGAGAAAAAAGGGGAAGATCTTAAAAAATTGTTGAGTGATGCATTAACACCGCTGGCAGGCATTGAAGCGGAGCAACTACAAAGCGACATGGATTTGGTTTACAGGACCTATCCAGATTTTGTGAAAAAGAAAAACCTGCCAGGTGAGATCATGATAAGGTTCTCCAAAAGATCAACAAGGGATGTGGTGTTAAAAGCCACAAACAGAGCAACGCTGAAGATTCAAGAAGAGGAAATCAAGGTTCTAAAAGACATTCCATTTGAAATTCCAAAAAGAAAAGCCTACAGGAACATAACTACATGGTTACAGTCTGAGTTAATCACGTATCATTGGAATATTCCAGAGGGACTGTCATTCAGCTATAAAAGCAAGAATTACAAGATTGACTCTGTAGAACAAGCCAAAACATTTTTGGAAAAATGCAAGAAAAAGAAAGCGGAGAGGGAGTCAGACGACTCACTGGAGTCACAGGAAAGTATGTATGGCTTTGATGGCTCAGAAAGTGGAGAAGAAGCATCGGACTCGGAAAAGGGAGCTGCCACTCTCAAGCCCAGCAAAGAGACTAAAAAGACAAGAAGAGGAACGAAGAAGAAATAATGTTATAAACCATATGTAACGATGGTACACTATGTCTAAATGTAAATGGAATAGTAGGCATTTTCTTCGTCGCTGTATGTGCCAGTCAATCAGCTTTGTTATGTGTAGAAGCAGAAACATGAGCTTAAATTGATTAACCAAGAAAGTATATTGCTTTTCAGTTTTAAAAGTTAGTTAACTTGATTATTGCAAACAGTATTCTCTGTATAGAGTAATATAGTGTAGTTATTAGCGATGTAGCTGTAGAAATAGTAAAAAATCAATTAAATTTTTTTTTAAAAAAAAGAAAAGACCATGGTTGCATGCAGTTAGGTGCTCAGTACTGGTCTCAGGCAGAGAGGGGAATTCTTCAGTCTGTCTGCCTGAGATGATCCCTTCATTAAAGGTACTTAAGGTCCAGCTGGGACTTTCCTGCATACAAAGCTTAGCCTCCGCTGCTAAGAGTGCCATCCTAAACAGAGTTACACCTTCTAAGTCCATTTATGTCAGTGGGCTTTAGAAAGGTATAACTGTGCTCAGGGTGGCACTGCCATCCGCATCCCATGACGGTTGTTCTGCGGGGGGGGGGGGGACGACACACATGGTATTAGAATTAGGTCACATTAGCATGATTGATGGCATTTGCGGCATTGCGGGGCAATTAGTATCACACTTGTTGTTATTGTTAGTGTGTACTGCATTGTGAGATTTTTTACTACTTTGTGGGTTGTGAGATTTTTTTGGAGGGGTGTGTTGGTTTTTGGGTTTTCTTAAGAGGTTCTATTCATTTCAGTGGCAGGGGAGGGCTAAGAAAACCATCAGTGGAACCTTGAAGAGGCACCCCCTGGTCCTGGGTGTGTCCCCTTAGAACTACGGGTCTGAGTGACTCAGTCTGCCACATGTTCTTATTGCTAAATAGAAATGGGGAGGGGGAGGCAGCTTAGATTGGGTCCACAGTACGGGGGAGGGGAGTTGGTTCTTTCTCAGCTCATACAGCCCCGTGAATTTCCTGTATGTTTGCCTGCATATTTCCCCAATTATTGGCCAGCTGTTGAGATGTTTGGGAAAGAATTGACCCTCTGTACTGTGGACCTGATTTTGAACACACACATACCTGATGGCAATTAAAATCGTGCTAGAGGACCGCCTAGTGTGTTCAGTGAGGTTTCCTCTGAAGTAAATGAGTTTGGGCTTATAGCTTTCCAGGACATTTGTCAGTTTATTCCCTTGTCAGTCAGTCCCACTGAATTCAATGAGGCTTACTCCTCCTAAGTCAGGACAGGATTGTAGCCTGAACAGTGCCAGACTTGTGTCTCAGGGCGTTTTCAGACTGGCTTTTTCCCGGGGCTCACACCGGAGCTAGCACCGGAGCTTCTGGTCAGTTTCGCACCAGTTGCTCCACTGCTCAGGAGTATCCCTGGAGCAAGTAAACACCGCTAGAAACCTGTTTTTCTTGCTCCAGGGATACTCCTGAGCAGTGCGGTGAAACTCCGGAGGAGTTTGTGAGCACGGAGCAACTGGTGCAAAACTGACCAGAAGCTCCGGTGCTAGCTCAGGTGTGAGCCCCGGGAAAAAGCCAGTCTGAAAACGCCCTCTATGTTTTCTGCATGCTGTGAAGTGAATCAGTTCCTAATTCACAGGGGCGGGGATGACCAAAGATTTTAAGGACTGCCCATATCCGGCACTGTGCCTCTCTGGCTGCAACCCTAAAACATGCTGGCTCGCAACTCTGCCTCCACAAAACTCAGTGGAACTTAAAATCAACATAAACTAAAAATTAGAGGCAATGAAAAAGATGCATCTCAACCTTGGGAAGCCTAAGATAATCTTAGCAGCTTTCATTGCAATCTCACTTACTCCTTTTTATCTGTTGCTTCCTATTCTGCAAGATTAGCTTGTATCAGTATGCTTCCTGCTAGCCAAAGCATGATGTTAGAAAAGAGTTAGAAAAAGTATTTAAGCCTTTAAACCCATAGATCTCCCTCTGAAGGTGTCCTCTTCTTTTCTAATTCATTAGAGAATAAATCTGTGGTAAGCAATGTAAATGAGATTCAGTGACATTCTGCTAATTGAGTCATCCCCCCCCCCCCCTTCTGCATGGCTTGGCTGAGTTTTTAATTACCAACTAATCTCATCAATATGGTAGGATGACTGGCAGCATGCAGATCACTGTATTACAACCGCAGTGCATTAGAAAGAGATGTTTACGGCTGATGGCTTGACCCGGGGCTGTCGTGTCACACACGCTGGAATGAACTGGGTAGATTCGGGCATCAAGGGACTCTAAGGGAACAGAATGCAAGAGCTGTAATTCGTCCAGGAAATAAATAAATGAGAGACAAACTGTCTTGAAAGAGCAGCAATAGGAGGAGAGAAAGGAGGGCCATAGGAAGGTCACCGTGACCTCAGCATAAAAGTTGGATGGGACCAAACCATCAGTTCCCATGGGTCTCCTTAAGTAGCCACCGGGATGCCCTCAAGTGAGAATCCAAAAGGAAATACACTCTAAAATCATTGCAGTGGATGACGCAAACACTCAAGGAAGACAGAAGAACCCGACTGGTAGAATCCACCATTGGGGAGGGGGAGAAATCTTCTTGCTCCCAGACGGGGTGACCAGTTAAATGGTAGCCAAACCAGCCTGCTCTGTCATGTAAAGGAACAGTGGTTCCATGCAAGCAGTAGCCAGACTCATGTGGGCTCCTGATGTTCCACAAGAAATGGAAGAAAAGTCCACTAGTGACACTCTTTCAAAGTGGCCACAAAACAAAATTAGCATTTGTATTAGAAGTCACCATTACCGACAGGGAAGAAGGAGTTGCTGAACAGATTTCTCCTGTTCGTTTGTTTAGTTTAAATATTTATACTTTTGTCTTCCCCCAAAATGGGTCCAAAGCAGTTTACAGTGCTGAGAGAGATTGGCTTTTTTAATCGTTAAGAAAATTAACCCCCAATAAATCACCCCAGTCAATATAAAAACAACAGTGCTGATAACTCCATGAAAAAGTGTGGGAAACAAAGCAGCCTTACATCACCTCCTAAATTTTTGTCTGGTAGGAATCCTCCCCATGTCCTCTGGGAGCCCCTGCCACAAGGCGAGTAACGTCAAGGACAAGGCTCAAGTCCAGGCGGAGAAGAACAGGCAGCCCTGCACAAAGAAGCGGAGAGAAACAGCCGATCTGAGGTGCGCAGCTGGGGCAACAGGCTTGAAGGCGGGAGGGATAGTCTTTCTGACTTGTGGGTTGCAAGTCATGGCGTGCCTTAAAGGTCAGTGCCTTAAAGGTCAGTGCCTTAACTTGAGCTCAGAACCAAACCAATGCAGCTGTCTCAAAACAGGGGTGATAAGACCCTGCGTGAAGTTTCCAGGTTGTCTTGACAGGCAGCCCCAGATAGACTGCAGTACAGTAGCTCAGCCAGGCTGTTATCGGCATATTGATGACCCCCAATGGTGCTGAATTAAAGCAGAAAAACCCAGCCAGTTGACCTTTCATCTGTCTTCCAAATAAAGCTTTACCTATTGAATTGCTTCCTTGGCTGCCCTGTTAGAAAATGAAGAGACAGGCTTGCCTGTAAGTAGTCAGCTGGCCTTCGGGGACTTGAAGCCTTGCCAGCACAGGGTCTCAGAGCTCACACTGCCGTCCTAACCACAGCTTTACCAGATAAAGATGGATGGAGGTGATGCTCCTTAGGAATACTGCATGGTAGCCCGTTTGTAAAGAGCCTTCTGGAACTGCAGTTCCTGGTTAAGTCATTTGACAACTTTGTATAATTGAAACAGTTAATACTAGTCACCTTTGAAGAAGGATTTGAAACAGAGTGGATATCTAGATTCTTTATTGTGACTGCAGTTGTATATTTCTCAACACTTTTGTATAAGAGTTTTACTCTGTGTTTCTAAGAGTTGGATGCTTGAAGAAAAATATTTTCTTAAAGTGATATTGTATAATTCAACCACTGTTACTGTTGATACTGTTTCTTACTAGTATCATTGCTACACAGTTATTTACTACTGGTCCTAACCACAGCTACATCCTTCTGTGCTGATTTACTTTCGTGTAACAGTACTGAGGATGGCCCTGTAAATGTTCAGAATGCCCTGGCTGCTTGGCACCCACATCATCTTGGCTGCTTGGCACCCATGCCATCATTTCATCTTGGGACGATCAGTTCCATCCCTTAATACCAAGATAATTCAGCCCATTGCCATCTAACAGATATAATAATATATCTCTTGTTTGCAAGAAAGGAAACGTGTTTGATAGGGGGAGAAAGAGGCTTTCAAAGATGTTATAATTGGTGTCTTCTGAACTAAAGCGATTAAAAATAAACCCAAGATAGAAAAGAAAGACATAATGTTCTAAGGAATAAATTAAGCTTGTTGAGAATAAAGATGAGGCTGAAACGCTTTTCATCTTGACATCTTATATCCTCCAAGACTCTGATCCTCCATTGTGGAAATCAATGGCTGCTTTGTCATTTACTTCAATGGGTCCAGAGGTCAAGGCCTTAATCTTCCTCTGGCAGCATCTCAGTTGAGAGTAGCAATCAGAATATATATATATATATATATATATATATATATATATATATATATATATATCTGTAGCCATGTTTAACCTCAGGGTATTAACCCGCTGCATTCTCTCTCCCCAATTAAGCGCCAGTCCTCTGCCTCCCCTGGCCCTTGGCCAACAGCCCCACAGTAACTCTGCTGAGTAAAATCAGTACCTTCTAAGCTGACTGCTGGAATGTATTCAGGTACACTTTGAGTAAAATTGCATATTTACTGTTCTTTTTTCCCAGCAGTAGTCTTATGCATGTGTCTCTGTGTGCCATCCTCACATAGAGGCACACAAGCTCACGAGTCATGGGTAGTGAAATGTTTCTCCATTTCAGTGAAATGTTTCCCTCGTCCCCCCACCCCCACACACAGATCTATTGCACAAAGCAGTGAGTGTTTTGTGCCACTTTTCCTCCCCAAACCAGAAGTGCACAAGTTAGATCTGTTTCTTTCTGGAAGGAAAGAAGGAAGGGGAAGTGACCCAGGCAGGAAGGATGGGTTGAGAAAATGGCAGGGGAAAGGAAATACCGTATTCTGCATCCTTGTCTGTTTCATTGCACCTTCTCGTTGGTTTCCTCCTTGGCATCTATTAGTGCCCAGTTCTTTTCAAAAGTGTTATGTATTGTGACCATGCGGTTGCCATGTGCTCCAGTAATGGTGACCGCCATGTGGCCAGAGCACATGGCCAAGAAACTACCTGAGCTTCAGCCAGGTAGAACAAAGGCCAGGTGGATTCAAACCGGCCACCAATCATGTACCTAGGTTTCTCCCAGGGAACCTATGAGATGTAAATAGACTGATAATAGCCTATCAGGCCAGTTGGGCGAGGTCAGGGGATTATCCCTGACCAGCATAAAAGGAGGGCTCGGAGCCCTGGGTTGTATGCTTCATCCGGACCAGCAATAAAGATCTAGCTGTTTCACTGTTCCATGGACTCCCGACTCCAATACTTCTCAAAAAGTGACACCCACTCTGTGGAACGGGCTCCCTTAAAAGTCTTCAGGGGCTCCCATAAGGCCCTTTTATCTGCTGGGAGCATTTAATGGGGTCTGAGCTGCAGGCATTTTCTTGGGGAGACAAGTTAATGGGACTATTGTGGTTTTAATTTGGAATTGTGAGCTGCTCTGAGCCCCCATGGGAAAGGCGGAGTGTAAACATTTTAAAGAATAAATGAACGTGAGAGCACTAACAACTGGTTTGTTTCCCACGGCGTAAGAGGCTCAGATCAGCAGTGGCTTCCTTCAGACCAAGCCTACGTCTGCCACAGAGGTTGTCATGAAAGGATAGAATTGGACAGTACCAGTACAAACCGTGGATGTGGGATACCACTTTTGAATGCTCCTGCACACTTCCAAACATCCCCTTCCTACAAATGGAACACTAGCATGCCCAGGAGAAAAATACAAGCCAAGAAACTGGCCCAGCTATGGTGGTAGAGGTAGTGCTACTTCAGTTAATGTCTTTGAGCCTTCAGGGCTGTGGTCCCTGATCGACAGTCGGAGGCAGTGCAGTCCGTCCTCCCAGCTCATTCTCCCGTGTCTGCAGCCCAGGGGTTAAGCTCTGCTCCTTCCATGAGGCCATGTCAGCCACTTTTTCAAGTTCATTCTGGTGGATTCAGTCAGGTCTGAAGCAATAGAGCAAAGTTTAAGCCTGAGTGGCACCTTTAAGACCAACAAAGTTTAATTCTGGGCATCAGCTTTCGTGTGCAGGCACACCAAGCTGATTCTGAGCAACTGAAGTCATTGGGGGAAGTAACAGAGGAGTGGTCCTGCCTAAACCCACTGATGGGGAGTAACGCTGCCTCGGAGTGCACTGTCACAGGCAAATGTGAAATCTGGCTTTGCCCAGTGAGATCAAAACACCGTTGCCTGGAGGCAAGTCCTGCTAGGTTCAGTAGGATTGGGATTGCAATCTAGGACTCCTGCTTGTCCCAGCTCAGTGAGATTTTACTCACTGTTGTTTCATTCAGACATTGCCAGATTGGAGCACCTTTCCCATCCATCCATCCATCCATCCATTCATTCATCCATTCATTCAATTTATACCCCGCCCTCCCCAATGAGCAGGTTATGAGGAAAGGGTACAGAGTCCAGGGCTTTTCACTATAGAAAAAAGATGACGAAGAAGAGGCACTGTAGAAGTTTATAAAATTATGCATGGGGTGGAGAAAGCAGACACAGAAAACTTTTTTGCCGTCTCCCACAGTCCTAGTTGATAAGCACTGAGAAATGGATGTACATCTTTACTGAATAAGTATTTAAAGGTAAAGGTTTCCCTTGCTTGAAAGCCAGTCGAATCTGACTCTAGGGGTGCAGTGCTCATCTCCATTTCCAAGCCGAAGAGCCAGCACTGTCCTAAGACTGTTTCCGTGGTCACGTGGCTGGCATGACTAGCTGCCGAGGCGTACAGAACGCTGTTATCTTCCCAACAAAGTAGAACCTATTTATCTACTTGTAATTTCTTTGCTTTCGAACTGCTAGGCTGGCAGGAGCTGGGGCCAGAGACAGGAGCTCACTCTGTCACGTGGCACTAGGGTCTCAAACTGCCAAGCTACAGACCTTCCGGTCTACAATTCAGCATCTTAACCTCTGAGGCACCGTGACCCCCTAAATGAGTAATTACACTGCAGAATTCACTGCTAGGGGATGTAGTGACAGTCAGAGGCATGGATGGCTTTAAAGGGAGGTTAGACAGATTCATGGAGGAGGAGAGGTCCATCAGTGGCTGCTAGCTGCAGTGACTAAAAGGAACCATATTTAGAGCACTAAACCTCCAAATATGAGTGCTAATTTATTTATTTATTTATTTCAAATTTATACCCCGCTCTCCCCGTGAGACAATGGAGGGGAAGGCCCTCTATGGTTTGTTGGCCATTGTGTGAAAACCATTTGCTGAACTAGAAGAGCCACAGAAGGGTCTGATCCCATAGGCCTCTTTGTAACTTTAATGCTCTGGGCAGCAAAGTGGTGCCGCCACCTTTTGTTGCTCAGTAGCATCTACCTTTTTATGAATGCAACGACTGATCTCTTGCCTGGAGACAGTGTTTGGGGTTCTTTTCTTGCATTGGTTTTCTTCATTTCATTACTTTTCAAAATGCCATCATTCCAGATTAGATTTGGTTTCTATTTTTTCCTGCGATTTATTGATTTTGCTTTGCTGGTTTTGTTTTTGTCCAATTGAAGTACGCTAGAAGCTGGAGCTGCGTTATGGCAAAATTACAGAGGAAAGTTATTTTAATCCTCCTTTCATTTATTCCCAGGGCTGCATATCTAGAGCCGGCTCCTTGATCATCCACTCATAAGGGGGTTGTGTTAATTATCCTTGTTATACTCAGCAGGGCCATTATCCACCACGCTAAAAACTAATATTATCGAGTAACACCTACTAATTTTTCATTTTCATTTCATGTGGAGTTATTCTGCAGTTTCATACTTTTTCCAAAGCTCTTTTGTTGTAATTTTTTCCTGCCTGGGAATAAAGATGTTTTCCAAATGCAAGGGAGGACTATAAAGCCAGGCTCAAAGAAGCTGCACATCCGGGGGGGGGGGGGGTGGGGGGGGGGGAGAGATGCCAAGCCACGTTTTCTGCCATTTAGGTCACAGCCAGAAAGGCAGGCTGCTGGCAGGATGTGGTTTTTTTCTTTTAAAGCCACTTGTTTTGCTGCCTTGAAAATACCAAGAAAAGATCTAGCTGCTAACAGAGCTCTCCTGTACTCTTAGGTACTGCCTTTTGGGTCATAGCAAAAAGAACAGATTTTCCCCTGAAGTCAATGGGAAGCCAAGGTAGAAGAACCAAAGAAGAGGCCTGCAGGATCAGATCCAAAATCTACCTAACCCAGCAGCCTGTGTCCAGCAATGGGTGGCTCAAAGAACAAATCCAGATGGGGGGAGTCCCATCAGTCCTGACAAGCAGTGTTGGAAATGCTCACCCTTAAACAGAACCTCAGGAAAAGGCATTATACCAAACCCAGGAACAAAGGGAGATGAGAATTTACCAGGGGCAGAAAGGAGCCAGGAAAAGGGACAGTAAATAGAAGCAGCTGGGGTTGTATGGTGCACACACCACATGAAACAGTGCTAAGGTCACACAGCATGTTGTGAACTATCTCTGGCCTCAGCACAGCTCATACATTTCTCCGATTTGGTGGTGGAAAGTGCCATCAAGTCTCAGTCTACTTACCCAGTGCAGGGTTTTCAAGGCCAGAGATGTCCAGAGGTGGTTTGCAATGGCCTGCCTCCACATCATGGCCATTGCAAACCACCTCTGGTATCTCTTGGCGGTCTCTCCCATCCCAATACTAGCCAGGGCCAACTCTGCTTCGCTTATGAGATCAGGCTGGGCTGGGCCATCCAGGTCTCAGATTTACCTCAGCCATATTTGGGTGGGGGGGGGGGGGAATCCCTTCCATTTTATTTTTATTTTCTTGTAGTGTTTTGAATGTTCAGTCAGGCTTGCAGATACCTTCTAGACTGACTCTAGTGGTGCATAGGTTTACCTCTAGGTAATCAGGCAAGGAAACTATAATATATTAAGGCCACTGGATGCCACAAATTGCTAGCATGGGCAAATGGGATAACAAGCCAGTTCATAAGCTAGTGAAGATTCACTCCTGCCTGGCCTCCCCCTCCCCCCCATGCTAGTCTCCATTGCTCAGGCAGTCTTATTTTTTGTATGAAGGAGCATTCTGTCACACAAGTATTTAGCCTTTTCCATGCTATGCAAGTTTTCACTGCAGAAGGCGAATGGAGTTGCATGAGTCCCCTTGAACTGCTATAGCCCAGACACAGGGTAAGAAAGTGGGGTGGGGGGTGGAGAGGAGCCTTTTTGGGGTATTACATTTGGAGGTATCCAAATGCACATACCTGGAGCATACCTGGCCATACTCCCAAGATGTGTAGTTGCCATTTTCACTGAAATGGGCATCATGGGTGTTGCTGAAAATACATGCAGTATCTGTTTCAGACAGTGTGGCAGTTGCAGATCCTGGGAGGCTCATCAGTAGCACATGCTCCCAATACATGTAGTTGGATGCCCCAAATGCAACATCTTGGAAAGACTATGTCTACTAAATTATCTCCATGGGAGGGGGCGTGGCAGCTGACCATCTGGCTGGCTGCATCCCTTCCAGCTCCTGCTATCCTCATGAGAAATTAGAGCTCAGCTTACCGAAAACACAGCTTTGACTGGAATAAATATCAATGCCAGGTATGGGAAGAAATAGAACAAGGAAAGGTGCCCCAAAAAAACCCTTACAGATCTCCTAAAAAGAGCAATACTGATAGAGAACCCTTGGATGACTCAGATTTTGGAGGCTTCTCTGTTACAGAAAATGGTGACAGGAGGGAGTATCCCTGACCAAAGCAAACAGATTGTGATATGGCATGCCCTAACAGAGATAAGGAATGAAATTGTGACTGATATGGAGCTACTGAGTGGAGAGGTTGGGCAATTAAAGAAGGAATTTGGATTGCTTAAACAGACATTGGAGCCAATAAATAAGAAATTAGATGAGGTTACCACAGCTTTGAAAACAACAGAGAGAAAAGCTGAATCAGCGCAGCACTTGGCAAAAAAGAATGCAGAAGACGTCAAAAAACTTATGGATTTTGAAATATGAGCTAAGAATAAGATTATACTCCAGGAAACAAAACTGAGAGAAAAAAAAGCCAAAATATGTGGAGTATCAGTAAACTTTGATGAAAAAAAATCTCATTGCAGCTTTAAATAAATGGCTGACCCAAATCCTTCTTGCAGCAGGAGAAACAATGTCTCCTGAAGGGATCATCAGCTCTGCTTTTCAGCTAAACATCTCCAAAAACACTCCTGATAATGCCTCACCAGACATTATTGTTGAGTTTAAACAACTACAGATGAGAAATAAACTTTTTGCAATTGCGAGAGACAAGCAAGGACTGAGTTTGGAGGACATGATTGTATATCTGTTCCCTGACATTCCAGCAGAGGTGATAAATGCAAGACGTCGTCTCAGGAAAACAGCGAAAATCCTCAGAGATAAAGGAATTCTTTACAGATGGCTACCTCTGGGACATTTAATTGTTAATATGGAAAACAAAACATTTACAGCATTTAACGAGATTACAGGGAAAAACTTAATAGAAGCAGTAACCAAATTAAGGAATGGAAGTGCCTGAAATGAGATATCATGTTTGGTAGCAGAATGGTGGAAATTCATAAAGTAAGATAGAATTAGTATGTTAGTATGTTAGTATATAGAGTAAATTCGAGCCAATAGATAGGACAAATGGATAATAGGAATGCAATTGTCAAACCAAAGGTATAGCAAGGAGGGGAAGGGTGTGCCCCGCCAAGACCTCCAATTAAAGGGATGAGGGTATCCTTCTGTTGCAGAGATTTCTCTGCAGCCCCCAGTTTTCGGAGGCAACCCTGTTCAACTTTCTTTTTCAGGTTTGGAAGAAGACATATTATAAGTATAAAATAAGTGTGTATGGAGGGAGTCCAGTTAAAGAAGAGAAGGAGTTTGAGATAAATTAAGGAAGAATTTAATGATGTTTAGATCATGAACTAGAGGACGTTGTACGGGTCAAGCGGGTAAAGAAAGGGAATATGATAACAAGGATGGAGACTGTCTATATGCTTTTAATGTTTAATATGATTTCTTGTAAGAGAAGAACTTAAGGAAAATGAAGTGGTAAGATATGTATAAAATATCTGGATATATATACGCTTAATAAAAATATTAATTAAAAATTTATCTCCATGTGAGCCTCTAGTGTAGATCAGGAGTCTCCAGTTTTGTTGAGCCTGCAGGCACTTCTGGAGTTTTCAGGAAGGATACTGGGGGGGGCACCACAAAATGCTCACCAGTTGTAGGGGTGAGAGGGGTTCTTTACTTTGGGGAGGAGACGCATATTGATAGGGGTTGCCAAGCCCAGAAACATAAATTATGAGTGGAGGAACTTGCTCTCCAGAAAGCGTGGTGTTTTGTGAGTGAATTTTTATTGATTTCCAGTCATTTGGAAAGACGTTCTCTGTTCAGTGGTAGGCAGGTGAAATCAAACAGAAGCTTCATGTGTCTCTTCCAAATAGCATTTCACACTGAATTTGCTTAACTTCCTCCCTTTCTTTAATGACATGCTGTTATATATAAAACCTTCATGTTGCATTATAGCTGTTAGGGAACCCAGGATGCGCTCAGCTGAGCAGCTCTGTAGAAGATTATGACAAAAGGCAAGAGGATTGGTTCAGCTGGCAACATGAATAAAAAGAGACTTCGAAAGTTATGACTGTTTCATCTCCATGGCACTATTGATAATTGAGTCTATATTAGAAGCTAAAACGGGACACAAGCCAATGAATCAGTGAAGAATCGCTTCAAGGGGAAAGTCCCATGTTTTGATTAAAATAGGGTTATTGTTGCATCAAGTCATCTCTCTTTTATTATTTCCCTACAGATTAAAGATACGGCTATCAATGGTTGCTGCTTTCTTCTAGCTGTACAGTCAACAATGTGCGCCTGTTAAGAGCGATCAGCGTAATGAATGTTGGCATTATCTTTTTGATAAATAAATATATATAAATAGGCCTGGCAATTATTTTTTACTAGCATGACTTCTTCTTGAAGTAAGAGTATCCAGGCCTTCTGATGCAGACGCTACAATGTTCTGTGTTTCTTGAGCTGTTCACATCACACAAATAAAATTGCTTTCAGGTGGAGAGACAGCTGGTTAGGGGTTGAGCCCCTCTTTTGGGCATCAGGGCCAGGGTGCCCCCCTCCCACCACCACAGCAGCCATGTCTCTAGGGCCTGGCTTATTGGAATGAATGCAAAGCTTAGTGATTTCCTCATAACCAACCCCAGCACCCCACTACCAAGTCCCATATGTCTATGAATAGACAGCATCAGAAATGTAAAAATTAGGTAATGGCCATTTCAGGGGGCCCTGATCCTCACCACTGCTTGACCAGCTGGTGTAGGGTAAATGGGGGGGGGGGGCTCATCATTGTTGCACCAGTGTGAAACAACCCTTCTGGCACAAAACTGGAAGTGATGTCATGCATCAGAGTGACAGAGACTAAATTGCTCACACCCCATAAATGCTCCCACCAGGTTGCCAGCGACCTCTGGCAACTCTGGGCCCTGCCCACATGGGCTGTTTGCCCCAAGTTCAATGCTGCTGGGAAGTGTTTTTCCCCCTGTCGCCCCACAGCATCACTGTGCATTTGTGCACACCCTGGAAGCTCCTTAGCTTTTCTCCAGGCATTCTCAAGCCTGCTTTGCTCTGATGTCAAGGAGAGATTTCAGTGAAGCCAGGATGGGAAAATTTGGATTTGCGCACTGCATCTGTGAGGAGTACTGGACTCGGAAGACCAGGAACAGTGAAATCATGAAGCCTTTATTGAGTGATTCAGCATGCCCAGTAGATGGTCAGAACAAGCATGCTTCCAGGGCTCCAGGGCCCTCATTATATGCTGGCCGGAGCCACACCTCCAGCCACACCTAAAAGACCTGATAGGGGCTTAACATATGTGCATGTTTGTCATAGGTTCCCTGGAGGAGCCTTTGAGTGCATTGGCTCTCCAGGAAGAACCTAGGTCCCACATTGGTGGAGGCTTTGAATCCGGATGTCTATTGTTCCTCCAGATTCAAGCTCCCCTCTCTGCCTGACCATGTGCTCTGGCCATGCGGTGGGCACCATTACCTGGGAGCACATGGCAGGCTGGTTGCTACACAGAGCATACTATATTACACCCCTCCCCCCATAGTCCGGACTGTCCCTTGGCAAACATAGTCTCTGAGGTGTGCGGGACATTTCCATTCTCTGGTCGAGCGGTGAGGGGTCGCTGGAGCCACCGGTGTAGGGAGCAGAGATTCAGGGATATCTGTCACGGGCTGAGCCGGGTCTGGTGCTGATGCAGGGACAGCGACTGGAGTGATGTCCGGGCGGCTGGCTTCTGTGGGGTCCTCCTGCAGAGTCTCGGCCGATCGTGGGGCGGGCGGATTGTCTGTCTCTGGTACCTCGGGTTCGCATCTGAGAAGTCCAGCCCTGGATCGTCCGCGGAGAAGGCATGTAGGCAGCGGTGAAGTTGGTCCACGTGGTGCCTCCACCATTGTCCTTCCTCGCCTGCGACTTCATAGGAGAGGGGACCGGTGACACGGATAATTTGCCCCGGCAACCACGTGGGGCCCCGGGCATAGTTGCGGATGTAGATCGGGTCCTCCGGCACGAACCCTCTGGGAGCTTTGGGGACGTGGGGTTCTTTGGAGGTGGCCGGCACCCAATCGGGGTGGAGCCGATCGACCTGGGTTGTCCACCGGCGGCCCATGAGCAGCTCTACGGGGCTGTGACCGGTAGCCGAGTGAGGGGTGGTGCAGTGGCCAAATAGGAAAGCTGTTAACTTACACCCCAGATCCCCCTGGTCCATGCACCTCAGCGCCTCCTTAGTGGTGCGGACCATTTGCTCTGCTTGGCCATTCATGGCCAGGTGAAAAGGGGCGGATCTCACGTGCCGGATGCCATGGAGCTCCACAAAGCGTTGGAATTCCACAGAGGTGAAAGCCGTGCCATTGTCCAAGACGATGGTGTCCGGCAGGCCATGGGTGGCAAAGATGCGCCACATTGCTCGAATGGCAGCTTCAGAGGAGGTGGCACGCACAGGAATGACTTCCAGCCACTTGCTGTAGCTGTCGACTAGAATAAAGAAAAGCTGCCTCTGTACCGGGCCTGCAAAGTCCACGTGGAGCCGGGACCAGGGGCATTGGGTGGACTCCCAGGGGCGGACGGGAGCATGTGGAGGGTCCGGACGGGTCTCTTGGCACTTTTCGCAGCGGCAGACCCGGTCCTCTATCTCCTTGTCAAGGCCTGGCCACCAGACGTAGCTCCGAGCCAGGGCCTTCATTCGTACTACCCAAGGGTGGTGCTCATGCAGAGCGGTCAGCACTTGCAGGTGGAGGGGTTCCGGAATCACTACCCTCGAGCCCGAGTAAGCACCCCTTGTGGGTGGAGAGTTCTGCGTGCCGGATTGACAAGGCCATGAACTCAGGGTCCAGATTCTTGGGCCACCCCCTTCCCAGTTTGGTGTAGTGGTTAAGTGCGTGGACTCTAATCTGGGAGAACCGGGTTTGATTCCCCACTCCTCCACTTGCACCTGGCTGGATGACCTTGGGCAAGACATAGCTCTGTACCAGCTGTTCTTTCAAGGACAGCTTGGGAAAGAGCTCTCTCAGCCCCACCTACCTCACAGGGTGCCTGTTGTGGGGAGGGGAAGGGGAAGGAGTTTGTAAGCCGCTCTGAGACTCCAAGTGAGTGAAGGGCGGGGTATAAATCCAATCTCTTCTTCTCTCTTCTTCTCCCACCCAGTCGGAGACCCGGGAGAGTTGATAGTCCCAGGCCGTGCGCCGGGCCACGTCCCATACCTGAAGCAGCCTGTCCGGCAGGTCCTCGAGCAGAGTGACTTGGTAAGCCGGAGCTGGGTCGGGGTCGCAGGAGGGCAGCAGAAGGTGGCTGAGTGCATCCACATGGCCCATGGCCTTCCCCGGGTGATGCACCAAGTTATAGTTGTACCCTGCAGGGAAGATCGACCATCAGAGGACTCGCAGGGACAACATTTGTGGTGTGCGGCGTTCCGGGGCGAGGAGGCCCAGAAGAGGTTTGTGGTCCGTGGTGACCGTGAACTTGTGCCCGTACAAGTAAGTATGGACTTTTTGACCCCAGCCACGATCGCAAGTGCCTCCTTGTCTATCTGAGCATAGTTCCTTTCGGCCGGGGCTAGGGTCCGGGAGTAATATGCAACCGGGACCTCCCGGCCGTCCGGCAGTTTGTGACCCAAAACTGCCCCACCCCATAAGGAGATGCGTCACAGGCCAATATGACGGGCAGGGCTTCGTCGAAGTGGGCGAGGACCGCATTGGACATTAGGAGGTCCTTGATGCCCTGGAAGGCCGCTGCCTGGCGGGGACCCCAAGTCCAGGTGGCGCTTTTGTCCAGGAGCCTGTGTAAGGGCTCAGTTACCACCGCCTTGTGGGGAAGGAAGGCGTGGTAGAAGTTGATGAGTCCCAGAAAAGACTGCAGCTCAGCCTTGGACTTGGGGGCCAGGGCATCGGAGATGGCCTTCACCTTGTCCTTAGTGGGGTGAATTCCGTGGGCGTCCACCTTGAAGCCGAGGAAATCCACTGCAGGCACCCCAAGGAGGCACTTCTCGTGTTTCACCTTCAGGCCGGCGTCCTGGAATCGCTGGAGGACAGAGTGTAGGTGGGCCGAGAAAGTCTTGACGTCCAGAGCCACGATCAGGACGTTGTTGAAAAAGGGCTGCACCCCAGGAAGACCTTTTAACAAACGGTCCATTAACTCTTGTATAATCCCGGGGGCTACGCTGACCCCGAGGATCCCGAGAAAGATCCCGAGGGCTACACTACCTTAAACGCCCCCTTGTGTGTCACAATGGTCTGTGCTTCTGCTGTGGCATTGTTGACCGGCAGCTGCTGGTAGGCCTGGGCCAGGTCTAGTTTCCCAAACACTCGCGCCCCAGCCAGGGAGGCCAACACGTGGCTGATGACCGGGACAGGGTAGGCATGGGCCTGAAGTGCCTTATTGATGGTGCACTTATAGTCCGCGCAGATGCGGATGTCCCCGTTTGCCTTCATTGGTGTCACAATCGAGGTCTCCCATCGGGCGTGGGACACTGGTTCTAGTACACCCTGGGCAACAAACTTATCAAGCTCCCGCTCAATCTTGGGCCACACTGCGAGCGGCGGATGGCGGACCGTGGACCGATGGGGCCGGGTCAAGGTCCAGGGTAATGGGTGGCCTCGTATATGAGCCCAGTACCCCATCGGAAACCACTGGGAATTCCTCACAGATGTTGGCAAAATCTGTGGGCCGCAGGCTGTGTACTCCGGTGACGCCCAGCCCTAGGGGCTGGAACCAGGAGAGTTCCAGCAGGCATGTGAGGTTGCCCGCCACCACCAGGACGCCCAAGCATCCCGTAAAGTTCTTAAATTGGACCCAGAACTTGCCCAACCCCCTTATCGGTATCGGGTTCTTCTGAAAGTCCCACAGGGTTAGGCCCTGGACTTTCCAAAGTCGGGGCCCCCTGTGGGGCAGAGCCTGTGGAGGGTGGACTCCGAGATTATGGAGTAGGACGACCCGGTGTCTACTTCCATTTGGCAGGGGGTCCCCTCAATCAAAACTGAGACCTTAATTTTGTTGGGGGTGTCGGGGGGCAAGTTCATTACCTGCTGTGTCTTGCGGTGGTGGTGGCGGGTTGCTGCTGTCTGGAGGAGTTCGGCGGACTCCTGGTGCGCGGCTTGGGTGCGGTGGTTGGAGCGGGTGCGGCAGGCCCAGGCGATGTTGCCTTTCTTGCCACATGATCGGCACTCTGCTTCCCAGAAATGGCAGGTCCAGCAGTCATGCTGATCGCCACAGCTAGCACATGTGGAATGTTTGGAGTGTAGTGTCGCTGAGCGGGAAGTCTTCTCACCCGAGTTGCGGGACCCCTGTCCCGGAGGCCGGCGTTGTACCTGGAGTGTCTCATCATCCTTGGATACGTCGGAGTCTGCAGCGGCCTCGGTCTGGTGGGCGGCTGTGGATGTGCCTAGCTTCTCCTGCTGAGAAACCTCAAAGGCACAAGCCGTGGTTAGCATCTCGTCCAGGGTGGCGGTGGAGTTGGCCATCAGCTTCCTTTGAAGCTTGGGGTCGCGGACCCCACACAGGAATGCGGAGTATAGCGTGTCCTCTACGGCCACGAACTTGCACCCCACCAGGAGATGTCGGAGGGCCGCCAGGTAATTGGAGGCAGACTCACCCTTCTGATGCAGCCAGCGGAGGAACTTCACCCGCTGCGTGTTCTTGGAGGGTCTTGGTGAGAAGTGGTTCCTTAGGAGCGCCATGATGTTGTCGTACGTGGCCTCCTTTGGGGTACGAGGGGAAAGCAGGCTGCAGAGTAACTTCAGCGTCTTTACCCCGCAGGAGGCCATGAGCCAGGACTTCTTCTTCCCAGCATCCGTGATGTTCTGTGCCTCAAAGTAGGATGTGAGCTGGTCCGTCCAGGCTTCCCAGTCTTCAGGGCAGGCTGGATCGAATGGGTGGGTGGTTCCCGGAGCGGTGGCCATTCTGGGATGTGCAGCAGTGCATGGAGCAAGATCCTCAGGAACCGATGGCGGTGCGGTGGTGCTGGAGTCGAGCAGGGCCAGTGGCTGACAGATCTGGTCTTGGCTCAATGCGGTGCTGGTGTCAGCCAAGGAGTCGCTCATCCTCGTCGCCAGTGAAGAGTACTGGACTCGGGAGACCAGGAACGGTGAAATCATGAAGCCTTTATTGAGTGATTCAGCATGCCCAGTAGATGGTCAGAACAAGCATGCTTCCAGGGCTCCAGGGCCCTCATTATATGCTGGCCGGAGCCACACCGCTGGCCGCACTCAAAAGACCTGATAGGGGCTTAACATATGTGCACGTTTGTCATAGGTTCCCTGGAGGAGCCTTTGAGTGCATTGGTTCTCCAGGGAGAACCTAGGTCCCACATTGGTGGAGGCTTTGAATCCAGATTTCTATTGTTCCTCCAGATTCAAGCTCCCCTCTCTGCCTGACCATGTGCTCTGGCCATGCAGCGGGCACCATTATCTGGGAGCACATGGCAGGCTGGTTGCTACACAGAGCATACTACATTACAATCTGTTTCCCTTGACACTGTCTCCACAGCAGCCTTTTTCTGCCCCCCCCCCCGGGTTGCCAGGTCTCCCCAATCACTAGCAGTTGGGGGAAGGGTTGGGTTGCCAGCAGTGTTCCCTCTAAGCTGAGTTAGTATGAGCTAGCTCACGGTTTTTTAGCCTCCGTCTCACACATTTTGGTCTTAGCTCAGGAAGAATGGCTCCAAAGCAAACTAATTTATGCAGTAGCCAAATTGCTTGCTCCCAACTTTAATGCCCATAGCTCTCAAAGTAGAATTTTTGCTCACAAGACTCCACGGCTTAGAGAGAGGATTGGTTGCCAGATACACGTTGGGAAACTCCTGGGGATTTGGCGATGGAGTGTGGGTAGGGGAGGGATCTTGGGGTATAATGCCATAGAGACCACCCTCCAAAGCATCCATTTTCTCCAGGGGAACTGGTCTTTGTAGTCAGGAAATGAGCTGTAAATCCAGGGGAATCCCAAGGTCCCACATGGAGGCTTGCTTCCCCACCCCTAGAATGTTCTTATATTGGTATATGATTGGAACAATTTGTGTACCAGATTCTCCAATTTCCCAGGTTTCTTTTTCTTTTTTAAGTCTCTAACACCTTTCCTTGTGGAGATCTAAGGTAAAATTAATATCTCCATGATGGAATGGAATGAAACCTGGGAATGCAGAGCAAAGGCTTTGTCACTGGACCTGTTGATGATTCCTGGATGGAAAACCATTCGACTAACTGTGACCAGACCCAGAGCCTTTTCAGCCCTGGCCCCAGCCTGGTGGAATGCTCTGGGGTTGCCAGGCCCTTACCTGCTGCCAGGGGGAGGGTTTGGGGGGGGATGTTGTTGACATGATGACATCACTTCCAGAAGTGACATCATCACGTTGGTGATGCTCTACTTTTTGGACAAAACTCTATGGTAAAAATGTCTACAAACCATAGAGTTTCACCCAAAAAGTAGAGTATCACCCCCAATGTCACCAGTGCAATGTCACTTCCAGAACTGATGTCATTGTGTTGATGACATCACTGAGGAACACCTTGGGGGGGGATGTTTCCCCCGATGGCCAGCTGGCTGGCAGTGGGCCCAAGCCTGCAAAAGCAGGGAAAGCCTTAGTGGCCCAGGGGAGGGGGGGTCCTGCTGTCCAGAGACTGAGGTGGGGAAACTCCGGGGAAAATCCACCATGTGGAAGCCCCATTGCTACTGTGTTGTGTCAGCTGCTGCACAGGGAAGGCTTACATTCAACAGATTTTACTGCCTTCCATAAATCAGAATTTTCTTTATCAGTGATGTTTTTATAAATAATAGTGTTAGCTTCTCTGCTGTCCTTTATAAGAATATGTCAATCTATGATTTTTCAGAGAGAGCAATGGATAGATGCTGTATATTCTGTTGCATTGTAATCTTCCTTAGGTGGATATTTTGAGATAGTTGTGGTTTGATTTTTGTAATGTGTTCTCTTGTTAGTATTTTACTGCATTAAAATTAACATTTCTTTTGTGGGTACTTTATGTCTCAAAAAGTCACCCCTTTTAGACAGACTGCCATGCTGACAATAGTCACTGTAGCCAAAGGGTGGTTTCTTTTCAGGATCACACAAGCTCAGTAAGTTGACCTTGAAAATGCTACTCTTATCCAGTGTGGCTGAGCAGACTTTGGCAGGTCAGGTGAGTAGTATTTTGGACACTACCACCATATGTGAAAGGGTGCACCAACCACCACTGATATCTTTTTTTTTTAACCTATAAACTTTCCAATTCTAAAAAATTTAAAAGCTTAGTTTGGGGGGAAATCCTTGGTGGGGAGGAGCAGCATACCTGTGGGGCCAACCTGGCTGTGCCCTGGTTGATACAATAGAGGCAAGATTTTCCAGAAGGGGAACTACTTGTATCCCGAGTTTTCTCCAACATCAGGGGCTCAAAGCAGAGTAATTCAGAAGGTTCCTGAACACAGGTTTTGCCAGAAGCCATCCAACCTTTCTTCTTCTGTTGCAGGCTTTGAAAGGAGTTAAGAGCATCTTTGCTTACTCCCATTTAGTGTCGTTCTAGAGTCAATGTTGCTCTGGCAGTTGCCAAATACATATCTGCAATGCTAATGCTATGGGGTAGTTAATGAAACCCAGGTTGGCTTTCACTTTGGATACTTCTAGCCTTCTCTTTCATTTGAGAATGGCTTATCATTTTAGCTTTGCTGTTAATCTGCAAGGTACTGTAAATTTTGGAAGGGAAGGTGGCAGCCCAATCTCAAAAGCTAAGCAGGGTCAGTACTCTGAAGGGAGACCACCAAGGCAGACTCTGCAGAGGAAAGCAGTAGCAAACCACCTCTGCTTCTCACTTGCCTTGAAAGCCCCTTGCTGTGGTCTCCATAAGTCGGCTGTGAGTTGACAGCCCTTTACACTCTCACACTGTAAATTTTTGAGACTGCCAAGGAAGTTTGCCCCGACTTGGCTAGCCCAGTCCTGTTGGATCTTGGAAGCTAAGCAGGGTCGGCCCTGGTTAGTATTTGGATGGGAGACCACCAAGGAAGTCCAGGGTTTTTTACGCAGAGGCAGATGTTGGCAAACCACCTCTGAATGCCTCTTGCCTTGAAAACCCCATGAGGGGTTGCCGTAAGTCGGCTAGGACTTGACAGCACCCCCCCCCCCCAAAGGCTGTTTACCTTATGGGTTTGGTTTTGTATTTTATCTTAAAACACTAGATAATTTTGCATTTTGTAGACACCCCTGTTAATCAATGGAATGGATTCAAAGGGGCTTACACAAACAATACAAATTTGAACAAAAATATGCAGTCCAGCAGGGCTTCCCAATCATCCTCCTTAGCCCAGGTGCTGAGCCACAAAGAGGGCCCCCCAGATATGGCTCACACGCAACCAGAGGCTGCAACCCATCAGCTAAGAGCCCTTCAGCGCTTCCTAAAGGCCTTGTAAAGGTCTCTGGCCTTGCATGGCTTTTCAGATGGGGAGGTGCTCAGTGCAGGTCTTCATCAGTGGGCTCAAGAGTCCCCAGTTTCCTCCCTCCTTGTTTCAGAAGCTTCCATTAGCAAAGGAATTCCCAGAAACAAGGAAGTCCGATGCTGCACAGCAAGAGAGGACAAGCTGCATTTGTGCACCTCAGACTGCAAATACCTCTGCGGAAATGAGTGAAAGAGGCAGAGGAATACAAATGCAGGAGTGGGGAGACCCATTTGTGTGGAAAAAAACCCTGGTTTCTGCATTGGCTAGTATCAGCTTGCCATCTCTTTTGTTTTCAACACTGGCTGCTGCATTGGTATGCAGATTTTCCTGTGTCGGTACTTGCCTCAGCAGTAATTAGCCACCTGAGCCAAGTAATTCATGGTGAGTTGATAAATACAGAGGGGGAAATAGGGGTGGGGAAACTGATGGAGATCAGTGAAGCCATGTCAAGTGGTCTGCTTATTGTTCCCTTCAAAGCGGAGAAAGGAAAAGGGGCAGCTCCAAACCACACTCACATACCCCAAGGAATTTATGTCTAGGCTTTTTTTGTATATATATTTAAATAAAAAAATTATTTTCAGAAAGAAAAAAATATACCCCAGGGAAGCGCCATACTGACTGCAAAGTCACCCCTGAACGGCCATAAATCCATGCAGAATATACTATAAAACCCAATGAACAAAGAAAGTGAAAGCAGCATGCAGTGGAGAGGGAGATTAACCTCCTGATGTGGCTGCGAGGTAACAGATGGGTGCAGAATCAGCCACAGAGCAGTTAGTTCCCCAGGTTGCTCATTCTCCCATCCAGCATTGCTGCTCAGGCCTGAGCTTGTTCATGAACACTCACTTTTCCCATTCAGTATTCTATTTGAAAGCAAGCACCCATCCGGCCCGCATCTCAAGAACTGTGGATTTACAGTCTGAACACACAATGCTGGTGATGCTTAATCCAAAAGTTCTTAGCATAATGCGAAGCCCATTGGCCACTTTGAATATTTTAGCTCTGATTAAGATAAACAGCATTCTAAAGGGCAATTGATTTGGCCCTCAGTTAGACACAAACACAAATTTAATTGAACAAATTCTACTTCTAATGAAGCTGGCGGTAACTTTAATAGAATAGTTATGGCTCCATATTTTCTAATAATCTTTGCCCTAGTGCTGTAAGAAAAAACTAACGGGATGGTGGGGAATCAGATATGTTCTCTGGGGTCTCCCAGAGAGCTAGGAAAGAAAGCCCTCCTGGTGTTCACGGACTGTGAGGATGATGGGCTTCTCCATTTTTTTCCTATACGCATCAGGTTCCACAAAATTTTGTAATTTGCTTGTTATGGTGTTTGCCAAGTTTCAAGCCAGAAATTGGTTTCCAAAGCAGCTCATATGAACCAAAATCCAATACAAACGACAGATAAAGGACAGTGCAAAATTTTCTCTCTTGGAAGAGAGTCTCAGCTGAGCTGGAAAGGATGGCAGTTTCCTACCGTCCTCCTGGGAACCCCACAATGGCAGTTTGAAAGCTGGAGGGAGTAGAGCCTGCAGCTGCAGCAGCTGGATCCAGGAGTGACAGATGTGGACTTGGCTGCGTCCAGCTGCCTTCCCAGCAGAGCTGTAGTCCAGGAGTGGTCAATAGCTGCACCACCCCACCTGGAATACCAACTCACCCCACCCGAGTTTGGGTTTTTTGAAAAAGTCGTCATTTCCATGTGTGAGGTGGCTCGTGTCAGGAGGGGCTTCTGCAAATGATGCAAAACAGAATTATTCCAAGAGGGGTTTTCTGCACACGTAATAGGGTAGCACTGTACAATTTTACTTGGATAAATGATTTGGAACTCTGGTCTATACTGCTGGGTATAGCTTGCTGTAAGTAAGAACCTATTATGCAATTTTTCACTGCTTAGTGTGTCATGTTGATACTCACACTAAGCTTCAGATCTTTCTGGTGGTTCCAGACTGCTACTACAACCCTAAGGCGTTGGTCTTGTTGCTTGTCATGACTCACTCTGTGTGATCCCCTTGGAGTCCCTATGAGAAAGGCCGATGATAAATAACATTTTGCTCCGGTTGCAAAAACAGTAAAGACAGTAAAAATAAATAAACAAACATGAATAAAATAAATGTGCATTTAAAGGAGGAGGAGGAGGAGGAGATTGGATTTATATCCTGCCCTTCACTACCCAAAGAAGTCTCAGAGCAGTTTACAAACTCCTTTCCCTCCTCTTCCCACAACAGACACCCTGTGAGGTGGGTGGGGCTGAGAGAGCTCTGAGACAACTGTCCTTGAGAGAACAGCTGGTACAGAGCTATGGCTTGCCCAAGGGCATCCAGCCAGGTGCAAGTGGAGGAGTGCGGAATCAAACCCGGTTCTCCCAGATTAGAGTCCGTGCACTTAACTACTACACCAATGTACTTTAAATGTGCATTTAAAGAACAGAGAGAGTTCTGGCTTTAAAAGGCGCTGGGGAGGCTGGTGGCCACTAAAAGTGAGCCAGTTTGGTGTAGTGGTTAAAGTGCACGGACTCTAATCTGGGAGAACCGGGTTTGATTCCCCACTCCTCCACTTGCACCTGGCTGGATGACGTTGGGCAAGCCATAGCTCTGTACCAGCTGTTCCCTCAAGGACAGTTGTCTCAGAGCTCTCTCAGCCCCACCTACCTCACAGGGTGTCTGTTGTGGGGAGGGGAAGGGAAAAGGAGTTTGTAAACTGCTCTGAGACTCCCTTGGGGAGTGGAGGGCGGGGTATAAATCCAATCTCTTCTTCTTCTTCTCTTCTAAAAACAATGGCTCCGCAAATATCGCTCTGCTCTGCAGATCTAAGCACATTTGATTGTTTCTTGGCCATTCCAAACCCTGCTAAGCCTATTGACTCCAATGGACTTGGAATGCAACTCTGCTGAGGATGGTAGTGTTAGCTGTCTAAACTAGTCAAGAAATGACATAGAGATGTACTTTAAGGAGGTGTTTATTAGAAAGCAGATAAACCATTGGGAAAATTGAAAATAATTCTATTCTTAATCAGCTAACAGTCCACAGGTGCTACAGTGGTCATTGACCTCTATGCTTGGCCACCAGGTTACAGCAATGTCTGTCAATTCTGAGGAAAGCCCTGCTTTCCCCATTCATTTCCTTGTAGTTCCTCTGGAAACCTGGCAGCCCTACTGACGCAGGGAGGCCATCTGTGACCTCCCACCAGTAGCACCCGTCAGTGGCAGAGTGGGGAAGGGAGCCGGGGACTCTGAGCTAGAGCCGGGGGGGGGGGGGCAGACCTGGCTTCTATGCATTTGTCTGCTGTGCTGTGCTTTTTTGTTTGCATCGTGTTTTAAACAAAAGCCTTAAACCAGATCTCGACAGATTACAGAGCTAGCAAGCCAAGACGACGCCTTTCCATCTATTTGCATCTTTGTTAGGCAGCTGTCATCCCTTAATTAATTTCTTTCTTACAGAAATGATGGTTCCCTCAATCAAAACAGTTATTCTGCTCCAACTGATGAGCAGTGGAAAATAAGGCAACCACCAAGTGCCGCAAACCTGGTATGTGCCATGTTCAGTTTATCAGAAACACTATCAAGCCCATATTTGGTGCATCTGGGGGATAGGTGTCAGGTTCCCTGTCATGGTTGCTTCCTTTCCTCAGAGCCTGTTTCAGGTCCCGGCGGGAGAATGGCATCAGCTTTCCACCCGTCAGTTCCCCCCCGCATTCCCTCCTCACCCCTTCTTCCTCATAATGAACTCATCTGTTTTGCCAGACTTCAGTTATCTCTGTTGCTGCACTTGTAACCTTGGGCAACTGGGCCTCCGCTCTTCCAGGTGTCTTTTGCGTGGGAATGCATGTAGATTACACACAGGGTCGGGGATGGGAATTTAGCTCAGCTTACACACCTTTTTCTCTAAGTAACAGTAGCGCATTTTGGCGCTTGATATTTTTATTCTGACTGGTACCTGTCCTTTTACTCCTGTTTGAATACAGTATATCAGTTCCTCACCTTCTGTATGTGGTATCACTAACAACGCAAGTGTTTCCTGAAAGACCATTAAGAAATAAAGACTTTGTTTTGCAGTACAAGGCCTGGCTTATTGGATCTAATCAGAAGTCTCACAATACGAAGGCATCCTGCTCTCGTTTCATTTTCTGGACCCTTCACAGTCTTGGTGGAGGAAATGTCTGTGTACAGAGTCAGCCTACTGGTTCCTCTTGCTCATCATCACCTGTGCTGACTGCCAGAGAAAGCCTCTCTCAATCTCTGCTCTCTGAGATCCTTTAACTGGAGGCACCGGGAATCGAAGCTGAGACTTTCTGCATACAGTTCTGCTGTTTAGCTGAAATCACAAGTCCCAAGAACTGCCTTTTCTCTTACGAAGCTCCCTGTCTGCTCAGATCATCCTCTAAAACCTTCTGCACTGGTGCAGCTTCCCTGGGAGGCACAGGCTGGGTCACAGGCAAGGTTGCAGAGAGTAACCAAAGTCCAGCCCAAAAGTCAGGAGTTCCAGAGAGCAGGTTGACCAAAGTTCAGTCTAGGGTCAAGGAGTTCTAGGCAGCAACTCCAAGTCTGAGGTCAGGGGTTCCAAAAAAGCCAGTTGTCAGGTCCAGTCCAAGGTTGTTGGATCAGTAGCAAAATGTACTTGTTGCATCCACAAACTGTTGCTTCTCCCAGCTAAATTTATAGCCAAGTCTTAACTCCTGGCCAGTTCCTTGGCAATCATTTGTCTGTTCAATTGACAGCTGATGATGGGCCATGAGCCTTGCACTTCTTCTCCTTTCTTGCAACTCTAAGTGTCTCTGACAGCGTCAGGGCTGCAGGGGTGTTGTCAGGTTCCTGTCATGTTCTGCTTCCTTGTAACTTTCCCGGTCATAGATCCCGGTGGGAGCTTGGCATCAGTTCCTGCTCTGACGGCTCAGTTCCCCCTCCTCCCCCCTCCTTCCCACTCCATCCTCCTATGGGTGAGCTCATGTGTTTTGCTAGACTTCAGTTATCTATGTTGATTTCTATTGTAACCTTGGGCAACTGAGCTCTGCTTTTCCAGGTGTCTTACGCAGGGGCGGCAAGTAGCTTTCACACAGGGTCAGGGTGGGAATTTAGTTTCAGCTTACGCGCCTTTTCTTCCCTGAGAAAGTAACGGTTGATTTTTTGGCACTTGATTATTTTCATTCTGATTGGTACCTATGCGTATGTTCCTGTTTGAATACAGTACATGAATCCCCTCCCTACTGTATGTGGTATCACAAACAAAGCAAGTGTTCCTGAAAGACCATTAAGAAATAAAGACTTTGTTTTAAACCACAAGGCCTGACTTTTTGGATCTGTTCAGAAGTCTCACAGGTGTGGGTGAGCCAGGTGGGCTGGGAGTGGCTGCTGAAGACTTGCTTGCTGCTTCAGAGCTACAAGGTGTCGGCTGTGACTCCTGATCAGCCAGCGACCTGATCGCTTGTTGTTCTCCTTCTGGCTCAGAGCCAGCTGCAGTCAGCTGTTCAGTTACTAGCTCAGGGCCAGTAGGTAGTTCTTCCTCTGAGTCCAAAGACCCCTGCATTCAGAAACTGGCTACCAGAGACAGGGCCTTTTCCCCAGTGGTATCTGGGTTGGCCCAAGAACCTGTGCCGCATGCAGCCAAGCAGTAGAGGCACTGCCTGCACCCTTGGAACTTGCTTTATATGTGGGTGAGAACACTGTGGGTCTGGGTGGTGCAACAGGTGTTGGGTCCAGCAGCTCTGAAGCCTGCCTTGGATCTGGGTGGGAGGGGTGTAGGTCTGGGAGGGGCTGATGGGCAGAAGGTATGCCCATCTTCTGCCTCCCATGTGATCACCTGCTCAAGGTGAGTTCTGCATGCCAGGGGCTAATTCACACATTGAGGAGTTCACAAGTTGTGCCTGGGCTCTCTGGTTAGTCTTTCAGTCACACCGTTCCCTCTGATTCACACTGGGGCTTTGCTGTTGCCCTACCCTGAAATTGCTCTTGGGAGCTGCTATTCAGGAGAGTCCACAGGTATGCCTGGATTTTCTCAACAACCCCAACATCTGTTCCTAGTCTTATAGATGTCTCAGGTTTTGGTGGTATCCCTTACCATAATGTCAACAACTGCTTAAAAGCACTTTCCATGTAATTCACTCACAAAGGGAACTTTCGAGTATGCCTTGGGAATGTTGCCCTGATGTTCTTTGCTTCATTTTCTACCGTTTCTCCCCTGGTCATACATCTGCTTGAAGAGCTGGAGTGACATTTTAACAAAACCTAATCAACTAGGAGACCTGTAAAGTCACAGGGATGATTCTGCAGCTCTAGTTCAGAGCGGGTGAGAGTCCCAGTTATTTAAGGTAACAGAATTGTGTCCTTCTGTAGCAGAGAATGTCTCTGGAAAGAACAGATCAGAATAGCTCCCTTTGTGGAAACTGCTTCGATTTTCCAGTAAGTTTTCAATTGTCCTTGTTCAGGGAGATCTGGAAAATGTGTTGGTTGGTTTCCCCTGAAAGCTAGAAGGAGACCTTTTTTCTAGGTTTACATTTAATTTTGAGTACTACAGAAGCCACTGGAAGGGAGAACCTTCCGAGGCCAATTGTTTTCTGCCACACATCCTGGCACTGAAGTGCAGCTTGGGTCAAGAGGTTAATGATTCTGACCAGGGTACCCTCTTTTTTTAATCCACTGTTCAGGGTTGCCCTTTGTTCTAATTGTGCTCCATGTTTATTTGAGGAGGAAAAAGAGTTAGTTTTCATACCCTGCTTTTCTCTGCCCTAAGGAGTCTCAGAGCAGCTTATGATCGCCTTCCCTTCCACTCCCCACAAGAGAGGTGTAAGAGAACTGTGACTGGCCCAAGGTCACCAAGCAGGCTCCATGTGGAGGAGTGGGGAATCATAAGGACATAAGAGAACATCAGAGAAGCTCATGTTGGATCAGGCCAGTGGCCCATCCAGTCCAACACTCTGTCACACAGTGGCCAAAACCACCAGGTGCCCTCAGGAGGTCCAGCAGTGGGGCCAGGACACTAGAAGCCCTCCCACTGTCCCCCCCCCAAGCACCAAGAATACAGAGCATCACTTGCCCCAGACTGAGAGTTCCTATCTGTACCTTGTGGATAATAGCGACTGATGGACCTCTGCTCCATATGTTTATCCAATTCCCTCTTGGAGCTGTCCATGCTTGTACCCGCCACCACCTCCTGTGGCAGTGAATTCCATGTGTTAATCACTCTTTGGGTGAAGAAGAACTTCCTTTTATCTGTTCTAACCCGACTGCTCAGCAATTTCATGGAGTGCCCAGGAGTTCAAACCTGATTCTCCAGATTAGAGTCTGCCACACTTTTTTTTTTTTGTAAAGAAATTTTATTTTTCAAAAAAAAAACATCGAAAATAATACATTTAACCTTACACAAATCCCTTTTTCCATATTAAATAACATTTTGTTCTATTTGTACATTCTATTTTTATCTTGTTTTGGTGGTTTCCCACCACATCTGAAGCATAACACATTTTCCATTTTATTCAAAATAGTAATACTTATATCTATGTTTCGTTTCTGGTGACGGTTATATAGCTTTAAAATACTTATACTTATACACCAATTCTTATTTTCTATACTCTTATGTATTTCTAAATAAAAACAGTTTCATTGTCTAATTTTAACTAAAACTAAAACATTCATATAATATATTTCTATTCCTTTATGCTATTATAACCATGTATAGATATAGTTTTTCATATCCCAATACTTTTCAACATATTCTTTCAAATCTTTCCAGTCTTCCAGAAAGGTCTCTGAGTAAAGATTATTCAATTTTCTAGTCCACTTATCCATTTCAGCCATATATAACAGTTTTTTCAACCATTCCCACACCTCTGGTATTTTTTCATTTTTCCAGTTTTGTGCATACACCATTCTTGCTGTTGTAATCATATACCATATTATTGTCCTTTTCTTTACATTTATCTCTTCTAGTTTAAGTCCTAGCAATAACATTTCAGGCAACTTCTTAAATGTACATTTCAAGATTTTTTCCATTTCTGCATGTATTTTTGACCAATAAGTCTTTGCTTTATCACAAGTCCACCACATATGATAAAAAGACCCTTCTTTCTTTTTACACTTCCAACATTTGTTAGACATATTTTGACCAATATTTGCAATTTTTTTTGGTGTCATATACCATCTATACATCATTTTAAAACAATTTTCTTTTAAGTTATAACACGTAGATATACTCATAGCATTTTTCCATAAAAATTCCCAAGATTCCATTTCAATGTCTTTGTTAAAGTTTATCGCCCATTTTACCATTTGTTCTTTTACCATTTCATCAGCATTAAACCATTTTAGCAAGACTTTATACATTTTAGAAATCATTTTTTTCCCACCTTCCTCCCAAACTTGTTCTATTTCATTATTTTTTCCCCTGAAACCGTGTTTTTTATCACTTCTATACAAGTCATATATTTGTCTATATCTTAACCAACCATAATCAAAATCAATCTGATGCTGCTCCTTCAGTTTGAAATCCTTGCCATGTCTTATTAATAAGTCTCTATACTTCAGCCAATCTTGTCCTTTATATCTTGATGTTGGATGTAAGACTTCTGCGGGTACAATCCACATGGGTATCTCTTCTGAAAAAAAGTTTTTATATCTTGTCCACGTATCCATTAGTGTTCTTCTCAAATAATGATGTTTAAACATATTGTCCATTTTTGTTTTGCCATAATACAAATATGCATGCCACCCAAATCTACAATCATGACCTTCCAGGGACAATAACATTCTATCTTGTAACATAGTCCATGCCCCTACCCAGGTCAAACATATTGCATCATGGTATAACCTTAGATTTGGTAGTTGAAACCCTCCTCTTTCTTTGGCATCACACATTATTTTCATCTTAATTCTTGGTTTTTTCCCTCCCCACACAAATTTAGACAGCTCCTTCTGCCAACCTTTGAATGTTTTTACATCTTTCACAATTGGAATAGTTTGAAACAAAAACATTAATCGTGGTAACACATTCATCTTGACCACCGCAATTCTACCCAGCAATGACAAATTCAATACATTCCACTTTTTAATATCCTGCATAATTTGCAACCATAATTTTTCATAATTATTTTTATAAAGATCAATATTTTTCGTAGTTAGGTTTACACCCAGATATTTTGTCTTTTTCACCACCTCACATTCTGTAAGTTTTTGTAACTCGTTTTGTTTCTTATTTGACATATTTTTGCACATTACTTTCGATTTGTTTTTATTTACATAAAATCCTGCTAAGTCACCAAACTCTTTTACTCTCTGTAACAAATGTGGTAATGTGGATAAGGGGTCTTCCACTATAAACATCACATCATCTGCAAAGGCCCTATATTTGAAAGAAAAACCTTTAGTTGTTAAGCCTTTAATATCTTTGTCTTCCTTCACATTTAACAGTAGAACTTCTAAAATCCAAATAAATAGCAGCGGCGAAAGCGGGCATCCTTGTCTTGTTCCTTTTTCAACTTTAAAATCGTCTGTCTTTTCAGTATTAATTATTATTGAGGATTTCTGTTCTTTATATATTGCTTTAATGAAGTTAAGCATATATTCACCGATCTCAAGATGTTCTAAAACTTCAAACATAAAATCCCAGTTTAAATTATCAAACGCTTTCTCCGCATCTAAAAAGAAAAAGCCCACTTCCTTTTCAGGATGTTTGTCGTAGTATTCTATAGCGTCCACTACTACTCTTAGATTGTCCCTTATTTGTCGATTAGGTAAGAACCCTGCTTGTTCTGTTTGTATAGTCTCTTTAAGGTGCTCTTTTAGTCTATCCGCTATAATCTTAGCAAAAATCTTATAATCATTATTCAGTAAAGAGATCGGTCTATAATTCTTAACATTGGTCAAATCCTGATTTTCTTTCGGGATCAGTGAGATGGATGCATCTTTCCAGGTTTCTGGTACCTCTCCAGTAACTCTTATATCGTTCATCAATAGCAGTAACACCGGTGAAACTGACTCCTGTAACGTTTTGTATAACTTCGCTGTAAATCCATCCGGTCCAGGTGCTTTACCTAATTTTGAGTCATTTATTGCATTTTTGATCTCTTGTAATGATACTGGATTATTAAATAGTTCTTTAATTTTCTCTGTTGGTTTTGGTAGCTTTAATGTTTGCAGGTATTCTTTAATCTTTCTTCTGTCTTTGTTTTCCTTCTTAAAAAGTTTTGCGTAGTATTTAAAAAATTCTCTTTTTATTCCTTTGTTATCTATTATCTCAATATTATCTCTTATCACTTTAGTGATAAATTTATTTTCACGTTTTTTCTTTAATTGCCATGCTAAGTATTTTCCGGGTTTATTTGCACCTTCAAATGCTTTTTGTTGAAGTTTTTTTAAGTTCCAGTACATCTCCTGGTTCAAAATGGCTTTTGCTTGGTCTTGTAGCATCCAAATTTCCTTTTGCAGTTTCTTTTTCCCTGGTTTCTTCTTCAGTTCTTCTTCCTTTGTTTTAATGGCTTGTAAAATATTTTCATATTGCTCTTTTTTCTTTTTATTATCTTTAGCATTTAACGATATCAATAGTCCTCTCATCACTGCTTTATATGCATCCCATACGGTTTGAATTTTAACTTCTTTCTGCATGTTTACTTGGAAGTATAGGTCTGTTTCTTCAAGTAATTTTTTAATTATTTCTTGATTATCTAATAAGTCCTCATTTATTCTCCATCTCTTTTGTTTTTTAATCTGCCCAGCTGTCCATAAACACGGATTGTGATCTGAGATTATTCTGGGTAAAATTTCCACTTTTCTTGTCTTGAAGGTTAGGTTAGTAGTCATCCAAATCATGTCAATTCTTGAATGTGAGTCATGTCTGTTAGAGTAAAAGGTAAAGTCTTTTCCTTGTGGGTTAGCTTTCCTCCAAATATCTTCCAACTTTTCTTGTTTTATCAGTTCAAAAAAGTTTTTTGGAAGCTTCCCTAACGTCTCATCCTTTCTTTTAGAGCGCCTGTCTAGTTTATTATCTACAGTTCCGTTGAAATCTCCTAACATCATAATTTGATCATAGTTTACATTGTCCAATTCCATTTGAAGTTCTTTAAAAAAAATTTCTTTAGCTCCATTCGGAGCATAAATGTTCACAATCAAAGTTTTCACTCCTTGCAGTAAAATTTCAATAGCTAAATATCTTCCATCTTTGTCTTTGAATATTACTTTGGGTTCCAAATCTTTTTTGACATATGTTACAACACCATTTTTTTTGTTGCTTGCTAAAGAATAAAATTCTTCTCCCAATTTTTTCCTTATTAAATATTTATGGTCTTGGTTTTTAAGATGAGCTTCTTGCAAGCAAATTATATTACATTTTTGTTTTTCCAACCAATGACCTACCATTCTACGTTTTTGGGGTGAATTTAGTCCATTTACATTCCATGTAAGTATTTTGTAATCCATTTTGATATATTCTTAAATATCTCCAAAATCATCTTTATTCTCTCCCAGGAATGCATACATTTCTTCTGTGCTTTTAATCACTACTCTGGATTTGCCATAATAAAAACTTAGTCCTTGAGGTATTTCCCAACGAAATCTGATTTTTTTCTCCTTCAGTTTATCCGTCAGACGCTTGAATTTTTTCCTTTCTTGCAGTATTGCTCTAGGCAATTCTTTCATTACTATGATTTTCTTTCCATCTATTACAAAGGGGTCAGTAAAGCACTTCCTGTAGATTTGTTCTTTTGTTCTTTTCATTGTAAATTGGACAACCACGTCTCTTGGTATGTTTTTGTCTCTTGCATATGTAGAATTAACTCTATAAACAAGATCCATGTGTTCTTTAACAACTTCTTCCTGTTCTTGTAAAAAATCTGCTATTGCTTCTTGCATTCTTGTAAAAATATCCTCATTCAATTTTTCCTCAATCCCTCGAAATCTCAAGTGGTTTTGCATATCTTTATAATGCATCATCTTTTCCATCCTCTCGTTCTCTCTCATTGTCTTATGGGTGTTTTCTTCCAGTTCTTTTACTTTAGTTTCTATATCTTGTGTTCTTGTGGATAATTTTTGAAATTCTGCTTTTAATTCCATGCAATTTTTATCTGCTTGAGCCGCTATATTATTCATTTTAACATTTACCTCTCCTATAGCGTCTAACATTTTCTTTTCCATTGCTTCCATAATGGCTAGTAGCTCTTTTTCTTTTTTTGCTGCCATTGTATGAGAGGACCATGTGGCTGCTCTCGATCTTAGTCCGCGGTCCGTTTTGCCTCTTTAAAAAGATCGATTTTATCTTGTCTTCCAAATTAAACACCAATTAGTGCATTCAAACAAGCTAATCTTGCCAAGTCAAATTATGTTGGTTTCAGCCTTCTACGTTATATAATCTTTGAGATATTGCAGTTTAAAAATTTTATAAATCCAAAATGGCGGCCGCGACTTCTCTATGGTTAATGTCAAAGGTTATAGTCTTTTTACCTTGCTTCTGGCTTGCCGTAGTTTCCTTTTGTCCCTTCCTTTTCTTTACTTGTCTGCTCTCTGCACGTCACTTCCTGTTATGGTCTTTCTGGTCCGGCAGTATTTAGAGTCCCCTTTCTGGTCCGGCAGTATTTAGAGTCCCCTTTCTGGTCCGGCAGTATTTAGAGTCCCCTTTACCTTCTTCCGGTTCTTCTCCTTTTTCCTTCTTGTCTGCTCTTCTAGCCGTCACTTCCTGATTCAGTCCTCACGTCTTAATCTCGCGATGCTTGGTTCCCTTCTCCCTCTTTGTCTCGCGATGCTTGGCTTCCCCTCTCGACTCCTTTTAACCGCAGGAATGTTAAACATCTTGTTTTTTTGGCTTTTTAAGTTCAAATTCGGTTTTTTAGCACTTCAAAACTGCTCTCATCCAATCAACATCAGTCTATTGCTTCACCCGATCTGTTTTTCATCTTTCAAAACGCGGCAATGGTAAGGCAAAAAACTTTTTTCCGTTACCTTTTGTTGTTACTTCGCTTCAGATGTGGTCCCAACGTTTAAACTTTGTCTTCTTTGTTAAGGAATCAGGGGAATTGGAGGTTTTATGCTGAATTTTTCAGCTCAGCTTGGCTCCTTAGAGATACTCGCAAGAATCCTCTTCGGCTGCAGTGCTCAAGGTGTCGGAAAAGTCTCCTCCGAGACTTTCCCTTCACCAAGGTTGCTCAAACCTGGATTATATTGCTTGCTGGTCCTCACACTACCTGTGTGAGGTTGCGTCGGGTGGATTAACCCACCCAAGCTGTCAGGAAGAGCCGCTGTCTGCCTTGCACATTTGCAAAGCGTGTCAGACCTCCATTCTCCCAACCGGAAACTCCCAGAGTCTGCCACACTTAACCACTACACCACACTGGCTCCCAAAGGAGTTTTCCCAGAACGATAAATGTGTTTATGGAACCCCAAGGGCTTGAGGAAACAGGCTTGCACCACATGTGTGTGCGTGATTTTTTCTTTTCCAACATGGGATATGACCATGGAAGCTTGCTTCTGAGCCTTTGTGTGTCTGAGCTAGATAAGAGTGCATTCGCTTTGGCTCATTCAGTTAGATTGTAACTGTAGGTTGTTGTTGTTGGGATATTTGCAAGTTCATTCCCTGACCTCATGAAAGAGTTAACCTGTTTGTTTGTTTATGCTAATTGTTAGTTTTAGAACCAGTGAGCTGTCCTGCACATAGTTCCCACCAGAGAAAGGGAAGTCCTTTGCATAATGAAGCATCCTTTAGCCTGGCTATTGGTCAATTCATAGTTGAGTGATGTTACCTGATTTTTGCACATACACATTTAGGGGTTTTCATCTTTCTCCCCTTGTTCAAAGATCTGTGCGATGATGCTAGAATCTGTCTTGGAGGGACCAGTGACTAGAAAGATCTAGCTAGACAGTTTGACTGTTTATTGTTTTTATCCTCGCATGTAACCCTTCCTAATTTTCTTAGTAAACTTTCTTTCAGCTCATTTACATGTGTATGTGCTGCCCGGTTCTCTCTTACTCTGCTAAAAACTCCAGCAGTGATGTCTTTGGTGCAGAGCCTTGAATCACTGGAGGACCTGAGATGCCTGTGAGACAGTAGGGGAGAGGGCGGGCAAAGGAGGACTGGAAAGACCTGCTTACAGATCCCTGACCACCCTGAATGAATCACTGTCTTGCAGCTGAACCCCCTCAGAGGACCATTGTGAAGTTGGAAAACGTGTGTGTGAGCCCTGCACCAGGGGAGGGGGATATGCAGTGATCATCAGTAAGGCCCTCTTAATTCCTCCCCCCCCCTTTCCTCTTTGTGAATAATAAACCAAGAGGAGAGCAAATGCCATTTAAGTGAGTGTGGTGGGGTAGCGATTAAGAGGTTTCAACTAGGGTCTGGGCAGATGCAGGTTCGAATCCACCCTCATCCATGAAGCTCACCAGGTGAAGAGTACTGGACTCGGGAGACCAGGAACAGTGAAATCATGAAGCCTTTATTGAGTGATTCAGCATGCCCAGTAGATGGTTAGAACAAGCATGCTTCCAGGGCTCCAGGGCCCTCATTATATGCTGGCCGGAGCCACACCTCCAGCCACACCCAAAAGACCTGATAGGGGCTTAACATATGCGCATGTTTGTCATAGGTTCCCTAGAGGAGCCTTTGATTGCATTGGCTCCCCAGGGAGAACCTAGGTCCCACATTGGTGGAGGCTTTAAATCTGGATGTCTATTGTTCCTCCAGATTCAAGCTCCCCTCTCTGCCTGACCATGTGCTCTGGCCATGCGGCGGGTGCCATTACCTGGGAGCACATGGCAGGCTGGTTGCTACACAGAGCATACTACATTACACCCCTCCCCCCAATAGTCCGGACTGTCCCTTGGCAAACATAGTCTCTGAGGTGTGCGGTACGTTTCCGTTCTCTGGTCGAGTGACGCGGCATCGCCGGAGCCACCGGTGTAGGGAGCGGAGATTTGGGGATATCTTCCTCGGGCTGAGCCGGGTCTGGTCCTGGTGCAGGGATGGCGACTGGAGTAATGTCCGGGTGGCCGGCTTCTGTGGGGTCCTCCTGCAGAGTCTCGGCCGGTCATGGGGCGGGCGAATCGTCTGTCTCTGGTACCTCAAGTTCCGCATCTGGGAAGTCCAGCCCTGGATAGTCCGCGGAGAAGGCATGAAGGCGGCAGCGAAGTTGGTCCACGTGGCACCTCCACCATTGTCCTTCCTCGCCCGTGATTTTATAGGAGAGGGGACTGGTGACACGGATAATCCACCCCGGCAACCACAGAGAGCCCCGGGCGTAGTTGCGGACATAGACTGTGTCTTCTGGCATGAATCCTCTGGAAGCTTTGGGGACATTGGGTTCTTTGGAGGTGGCTGGCGCCCGATTGGGGTGGCCATGGAGCTCCACAAAGCGTTGGAATTCTGCAGAGGTGAAAGCCGTGCTGTTGTCCGAGACAGTGGTGTCCTGCAGGCCGTGGGTGGCAAAGATGCACCACATTGCTCGAATGGCAGCTTCAGAGGAGGTGGCACACACAGGAACAACTTCCAGCCACTTGTGTAGCTGTCGACTAGAATAAAGAAAAGCTGCCCCTGTACCGGGCCCACAAAGTCCATGTGGAGCCGGGACCAGGGGCATTGGGTGGACTCCCAGGGGCAGACAGGAGCATGTGGAGGGTCCGGACGGGTCTCTTGGCACTTTTCGTAGTGGCAAAACCGGTCCTCTATCTCCTTGTCAAAGTCTAGCCACCAGATGTACCTCTGGGCCAGGGTCTTCATTCGTAATACCCCAGGGTGGTGCTCATGCAGAGCGGTCAGCACTCGCGGGCAGAGGGGTTCTGGAATCACTACCCTCGAGCCCCAGAGTAAGCACCCCTTGTGGGTAGAGAGTTCTGTGCACCGGATTGACAAGGCCACGAACTCAGGCTCCGGATTCTTGGGCCACCCCCTTCCCACCCAGTCAGAGACCTGGGAGAGTTGACATATCCCATACCTGAAGCAGCAGGTCCCGCAGGTCCTTGAGCAGAGCAACGTGGTAAGCTGGAGCTGGGTTGGGGTCGCAGGAGGGCAACGGAAGGCGGCTGAGTGCATCCACATGGCTCATGGCCTTCCCCGGGTGATGCACCAAGTCATAGTCATACCCCACGAGGAAGATCGACCATCGGAGGACTCGCAGGGACAACATCTGTGGCATGCAGCGATCCGGGGCGAGGAGACCCAAAAGAGATTTGTGGTCCATGGTGACCGTGAACTTGTGCCCGTACAAGTAAGTATGGACTTTTTGACCCCAGCCACGATCACAAGTGCCTCCTTGTCTATCTGAGCATAGTTCTTTTCGGCCGGGGCTAGGGTCCAGGAGTAATATGCAACTGGGACTTCCCAGCCGGCCGGCAGTTTGTGACCCAAAACTGCCCCCACCCCATAAGGAGATGCGTCACAGGCCAATACGACGGGCAGGGCTTCGTCGAAGTGGGCGAGGACCGCGTTGGACATTAGGAGGTCCTTGACGCCCTGGAAGGCTGCCGCCTGGCAGGGACCCCAAGTCTAGATGGCGCTTTTGTTCAGGAGCCTGTGTAAGGGCTCAGCTACCGCTGCCTTGTGGGGAAGGAAGGCATGGTAGAAGTTGATGAGTCCCAGAAAAGACTGCAGCTCAGCCTTGGACTTGAAGGCCGGGGCATCGGAGATGGCCTTCACCTTTTCCTTAGTGGGGTGAATTCCATGGGCGTCCACCTTGAAGCCGAGGAGATCCACCGCAGGCACCCCGAGGAGGCACTTCTTGCGTTTCACCTTCAGGCCAGCGTCCTGGAATCGCTGGAGGACAGAGCGTAGGCAGGCCAAGAAAGTCTTGACGTCCGGAGCCGCGATCAAGGACGTTGTCGAAAAAGGGCTGCACCCCTGGAAGACCTTTTAACAAATGGTCCATTAACTCTTGAAAGATCCCAGGGGCTACGCTGACCCCGAATTGGAGGCGCTTTACCTTAAACACCCCTTTGTGTGTCACAATGGTCTGTGCTTCTGCTGTGGCATTGTCGACCGGCAGCTGCTGGTAGGCCTGGGCCAGGTCTAGTTTCCCAAACACTCGTGCCCCAGCCAGGGAGGCCAACATGTGGCTGATGACCGGGACTTGGTAGGCATGGGCCTGAAGTGCCTTATTGATGGTGCACTTATAGTCCGTGCAGATGTGGATGTCCCCGTTTGCCTTCATTGGTGTCACAATTGGGATCTGCCATCGGGCGTGGGACACTGGTTCTAGTACACCCTGGGCGACCAACTTATCAAGCTCCAGCTCGATCTGATGCCGCACTGTTAGCGGCGGATGACAGACCGGTATGCACACGGGCCAGACCGCGGGGTCAAGGGCCAGGGTGATGGGTGGCCCCGTATAGGAGCCCAATGCCCCATCGAAAACCACTGGGAATTCCTCACAGATGTCAGCAAAATCTGTGGGCCGCTGTCAGGATCTGACAATAGCTTGCTTGTTCTATGCTTTCCTAAATGTTACTTTCTGTTTCTTTGTGCCTTGCTATCACCCAAATGTTTTATTGCCTGCCTTGAAGTAGAAATTTGTTTCCTGTTTAGTGTAACTCTTTCCCCGGGAGGATGGCCTCTCACATTCCAATGCGTCACATAAACAACTGCAGCTATCTAGCCCAGGTTCCCTCCCCCTCTCGTTTGAGGCTCCGAGTGTGTTATCACAGTGGGTACAACTTTGGAAGTTATATTATTGTCACTGGCCAAATGTTTTGCCTAGAGTTCTCACATCTGGGTCACTCGGGGCAAGAGGGGAATTTTTATAACTTTCCCACCTTTGGTGGGAACAAACTGTCGCCATTTCTGTTCCCGCGTTTTGTATGTATTCTGATTGGAGGCTTATGTTCAAGCACCTATGCCTGAAGGTATATTAACCTAGGTCATCTTTATTCTGTATCTCTAACAAACATCGAGACCCTGTTCCAGTATTAGAAATAAAGAACTCTGATTACAAAGGTCTGATCTTTTGCTGATAGTACAGAAGCCTCACAGATTGTTAGAGATCTGTCTTTAGGTTCTCCCATACCTGACCATGTCAGACAATGGGAGCAACCCCATCACCCCGCTAGAGACCCCAGTCACCACAGCTCCCATTGTGCCTGTGGAGCAACCGGTGCCGGTGACTATGGGACGAGCTGTACCAGCCCCCGTGAATGGGGGCTAGGCTGACCTGGCCGCCAGCCTCTCCACGATGCTCATGGGCTACTTTCTGGGCCGGCACCTCCGAGATGTGGATCCATGACCAGAGGGGTGCCAGAGTATGCTTCAGAGGCAACAGATCAGAGTTCGGCTGCCCAAGCGTGCTGGAGGAGGATTGGTATCCTCAAAGGGGCCTGGAAACTTGGGGCTACAGCTTCCAGGATGAAGAACACCAGCTGCCGGAGGTTTCCGGCCGGAGGAATGGAGGTCTGACATGCTTTGCAAATGTGCAAGGCGGACAGCGGCTCTTCCTGACAGCTTGGGTGGATTAATCCACCTGACGCAACCTCACACAGGTAGTGTGAGGACCAGCAAGCAATATAATCCAGGTTTGAGCAACCTCGGTGAAGGGAAAGTCTCGGAGGAGACTTTTCCGACACCTTGAGCACTGCAGCCGAAGAGGATTCTTGCGAGTATCTCTAAGGAGCCGAGCTGAGCTGAAAATTCAGCATAAAACCTCCAATTCCCCTGATTCCTTAACAAAGAAGACAAAGTTTAAACGTTGGGACCACATCTGAAGCGAAGTAACAACAAAAGGTAACGGAAAAAAGTTTTTTGCCTTACCACCGCCGCGTTTTGAAAGACGAAAAGCAGATCGGGTGAAGCAATAGACTGATGTTGATTGGATGAGAGCAGTTTTGAAGCGCTAAAAAACCGAATTTGAACTTAAAAAGCCAAAAAAACAAGTTGTTTAACATTCCTGCGGTTAAGAAGAGTCGGGAGGGGAAGCCAAGCATCGCGAGACAAAGAGGGAGAAGGGAACCAAGCATCGCGAGATTAAGATGTGAGGACTGAACCAGGAAGTGACGGCTAGCAGAGCAGACAAGAAGGGAAAAGGAGAAGAACCGGAAGAAGGTAAAGGGGACTCTAAATACTGCCGGACCAGAAAGGGGACTCTAAATACTGCCGGACCAGAAAGACCATAACAGGAAGTGACGTGCAGAGAGCAGACAAGTAAAGAAAAGGAAGGGACAAAAGGAAACTACGGCAAGCCAGAAGCAAGGTAAAAAGACTATAACCTTTGACATTAACCATAGAGAAGTCGCGCCCGCCATTTTGGATTTATAAAATTTTTAAACTGCAATATCTCAAAGATTATATAACTTAGAAGGCTGAAACCAACATAATTTGACTTGGCAAGATTAGCTTGTTTGAATGCACTAATTGGTGTTTGATTTGGAAAACAAGATAAAATCGATCTTTTTTAAAGAGGCAAAACGGACCGCGGACTAAGATCGAGAGCAGCTACATGGTCCTCTCCTACAATGGGAGCAAAAAAAGAAAAAGAGCTACTAGCCATTATGGAAGCAATGGAAAAGAAAATGTTAGACGCTATAGGAGAGGTAAATGTTAAAATGAATAATATAGCGGCTCAAGCAGATAAAAATTTCATGGAATTAAAAGCAGAATTTCAAAAATTATCCACAAGAACACAAGATATAGAAACTAAAGTAAAAGAACTGGAAAAAAGCACCCATAAGACAATGAGAGAGAACGAGAGGATGGAAAAGATGATGCACTATAAAGATATGCAAAATCATTTGAGATTTCGAGGGATCGAGGAAAAATTGAATGAGGACATTTTTACAAGAATGCAAGAAGCAATAGCAGATTTTTTACAAGAACAGGAAGAAGTTGTTAAAGAACACATGGATCTTGTTTATAGAGTTAATTTTACATATGCAAGAGACAAAAACATACCAAGAGATGTGGTTGTCCAATTTACAATGAAAAGAACAAAAGAACAAATCTACAGGAAGTGCTTTACTGACCCTTTTGTAATAGATGGAAAGAAAATCATAGTAATGAAAGAATTGCCTAGAGCAATACTGCAAGAAAGGAAAAAATTCAAGCGTCTGACGGATAAACTGAAGGAGAAAAAAATCAGATTTCGTTGGGAAATACCTCAAGGACTAAGCTTTTATTATGGCAACTCCAGAGTAGTGATTAAAAGCACAGAAGAAATGTATGCATTCCTGGGAGAGAATAAAGATGATTTTGGAGATATTTAAGAATATATCAAAATGGATTACAAAATACTTACATGGAATGTAAATGGACTAAATTCACCCCAAAAACGTAGAATGGTAGATCATTGGTTGGAAAAACAAAAATGTAATATAATTTGTTTGCAAGAAGCTCATCTTAAAAAACAAGACCATAAATATTTAATAAGGAAAAAATTGGGAGAAGAATTTTATTCTTTAGCAAGCAACAAAAAAAAATGGTGTTGTAACATATGTCAAAAAAGATTTGGAACCTAAAGTAATACTTAAAGACAAAGATGGAAGATATTTAGCTATTGAAATTTTACTGCAAGGATTGAAAACTTTGTGAACATTTATGCTCCGAATGGAGCTAAGGAAAAATTTTTTAAAGAACTTCAAATGGAATTGGACAATGTAAACTATGATCAAATTATGATGTTAGGGGACTTCAATGGAACTGTAGATAATAAACTAGACAGGCGCTCTAAAAGAAAGGATGAGACGTTAGGGAAGCTTCCAAAAAAAATTTTTGAACTGATAAAACAAGAAAAGTTGGAAGATATTTGGAGGAAAGCTAACCCACAAGGAAAAGATTTTACCTTTTACTCTAACAGACATGACTCACATTCAAGAATTGACATGATTTGGATGACTACTAACCTAACCTTTAAGGCAAGAAAAGTGGAAATTTTACCCAGAATAATCTCAGATCACAATCCGTGTTTATGGACAGCTGGGCAGATTAAAAAACAAAAGAGATGGAGAATAAACAAGGACTTATTAGATAATCAAGAAATAATTAAAAAATTACTTGAAGAAACAGACCTATACTTCCAAGTAAACATGCAGAAAGAAGTTAAAATTCAAACCGTATGGGATGCATACAAAGCAGTGATGAGAGGACTATTGATATCGCTAAATGCTAAAGATAATAAAAAGAAAAAAGAGCAATATGAAAATATTCTACAAGCCATTAAAACAAAGGAAGAAGAACTGAAGAAAAAACCAGGGAAAAAGAAACTGCAAAAGGAAATTTGGATGCTACAAGACCAAGCAAAAGCCATTTTGAACCAAGAGGTGTACTGGAACTTAAAAAAACTTCAACAAAAAGCATTTGAAGGTGCAAATAAACCCGGAAAATACTTAGCATGGCAATTAAAGAAAAAACGTGAAAATAAATTTATCACTAAAGTGATAAGAGATAATATTGAGATAATAGATAACAAAGGAATAAAAAGAGAATTTTTTAAATACTATGCAAAACTTTTTAAGAAGGAAAACAAAGACAGAAGAAAGATTAAAGAATACCTGCAAACATTAAAGTTACCAAAACCAACAGAGAAAATTAAAGAACTATTTAATAATCCAGTATCATTACAAGAGATCAAAAATGCAATAAATGACTCAAAATTAGGTAAAGCACCTGGACCGGATGGATTTACAGCGAAGTTCTACAAAACGTTACAGGAGTCAGTTTCACCGGTGTTACTGCTATTGATGAACGATATAAGAGTTACTGGAGAGGTACCAGAAACCTGGAAAGATGCATCCATCTCACTGATCCCGAAAGAAAATCAAGATTTGACCAATGTTAAGAATTATAGACCGATTTCTTTACTGAATAATGATTATAAGATTTTTGCTAAGATTATAGCGGATAGACTAAAAGAGCACCTTAAAGAGACTATACAAACAGAACAAGCAGGGTTCTTACCTAATCGACAAATAAGGGACAATCTAAGAGTAGTAGTGGATGCTATAGAATACTACGACAAACATCCTGAAAAAGAAGTGGGCTTTTTCTTTTTAGATGCGGAGAAAGCGTTTGATAATTTAAACTGGGATTTTATGTTTGAAGTTTTAGAACATCTTGAGATCGGTGAATATATGCTTAACTTCATTAAAGCAATATATAAAGAACAGAAATCCTCATTAATAATTAATACCGAAAAGACAGACGATTTTAAAGTTGAAAAAGGAACAAGACAAGGATGCCCGCTTTCGCCGCTGCTATTTATTTGGATTTTAGAAGTTCTACTGTTAAATGTGAAGGAAGACAAAGATATTAAAGGCTTAACAACTAAAGGTTTTTCTTTCAAATATAGGGCCTTTGCAGATGATGTGATGTTTATAGTGGAAGACCCCTTATCCACATTACCACATTTGTTACAGAGAGTAAAAGAGTTTGGTGACTTAGCAGGATTTTATGTAAATAAGAACAAATCGAAAGTAATGTGCAAAAATATGTCAAATAAGAAACAAAACGAGTTACAAAAACTTACTGAATGTGAGGTGGTGAAAAAGATAAAATATCTGGGTGTAAACCTAACTATGAAAAATATTGATCTTTATAAAAATAATTATGAAAAATTATGGTTGCAAATTATGCAGGATATTAAAAAGTGGAATGTATTGAATTTGTCATTGCTGGGTAGAATTGCGGTGGTCAAGATGAATGTGTTACCACGATTAATGTTTTTGTTTCAAACTATTCCAATTGTGAAAGATGTAAAAACATTCAAATGTTGGCAGAAGGAGCTGTCTAAATTTGTGTGGGGAGGGAAAAAACCAAGAATTAAGATGAAAATAATGTGTGATGCAAAAGAAAGAGGAGGGTTTCAACTACCAAATCTAAGGTTATACCATGATGCAATATGTTTGACCTGGGTAGGGATATGGACTATGTTACAAGATAGAATGTTATTGTCCCTGGAAGGTCATGATTGTAGATTTGGGTGGCACGCATATTTGTATTATGGCAAAACAAAAATGGACAATATGTTTAAACATCACTATTTGAGAAGAACACTAATGGATACATGGACAAGATATAAAAACTTTTTTTTAGAAGAGATACCCATGTGGATTGTACCTGCAGAAGTCTTACATCCAACATCAAGATATAAAGGACAAGATTGGCTGAAGTATAGAGACTTATTAATAAGACATGGTAAAGATTTCAAACTGAAGGAGCAGCATCAGATTGACTTTGATTATGGTTGGTTAAGATATAGACAAATATATGATTTGTATAGAAGTGATAAAAAACACGGTTTCAGGGGAAAAAATAATGAAATAGAACAAGTTTGGGAGGAAGGCGGAAAAAAAATGATTTCTAAAATGTATAAAGTCTTGCTAAAATGGTTTAATGCAAATGAAATGGTAAAAGAACAAATGGTAAAATGGGCGATAAACTTTAACAAAGACATTGAAATGGAATCTTGGGAATTTTTATGGAAAAATGCTATGAGTATATCTACGTGTTATAACTTAAAAGAAAATTGTTTTAAAATGATGTATAGATGGTATATGACACCAAAAAAAATTGCAAATATTGGTCAGAATATGTCTAACAAATGTTGGAAGTGTAAAAAGAAAGAAGGTTCTTTTTATCATATGTGGTGGACTTGTGATAAAGCAAAGATTTATTGGTCCAAAATACATGCAGAAATGGAAAAAATCTTGAAATGTACATTTAAGAAGTTGCCTGAAATGTTATTGCTAGGACTTAAACTAGAAGAGATAAATGTAAAGAAAAGGACAATAATATGGTATATGATTACAACAGCAAGAATGGTGTATGCACAAAATTGGAAAAATGAAAAAATACCAGAGGTGTGGGAATGGTTGAAAAAACTGTTATATATGGCTGAAATGGATAAATGGACTAGAAAATTGAATAATCTCTACTCAGAGACCTTTCTAGAAGACTGGAAAGATTTGAAAGAATATGTTGAAAAATACTGGGATATGAAAAACTACATTTATACATGGTTATAATAGCATAAAGGAATAGAAATATATTATATGAAGGTTTTAGTTAAAATTAGACAATGAAGCTGTTTTTATTTAGAAATATATAAGAACATAGAAAATAAGAATTGGTGTATAAGTATTTTAAAGATATATAACCATTACCAGAAATGAAACATAGATATAGTATTACTATTTTGAATAAAATGGAAAATGTGTTATGCTTCAGAGGTGGTGGGAAACCACCAAAACAAGATAAAAATAGAATGTACAAATAGAATAAAATGTTATATAATATGGAAAAAGGGATTTGTATAAGGTAAATGTATTATTTTTGATGTGTTTTTTTTGAAAAATAAAAATTTCTTTACAAAAAAAAAAAAGAACACCAGCTGCCCAGGGGGCCCGATCCCACCAAAGAGGATCTGGACCGCATCTTGGACCGAAGGCTGGACGAGATGCATGACCGCATAGCCGTGGAGCTACGAGAGGCCGTGTTGGAGATGCAGCAGCAGTTGATGGGGGATTCTGCTCCCCGGCCAATCTCAGCCCGGTGGAGGACCCGGCAGGGCGCCATCTGCACAACCTGCGGGGGGAGTGGGGGGAGCCCCAGCTCAACCTGTGGCCCCGGTCGCACCACTGCCAGGAGGACCCCCCACCCATCCCGGGGGTCCCGGTGCCTGGCAGAGGTATGATCCGACAAGCACCCAGCAACTCCCTGACGGCAACATTTGATGGTGACCTGGAAAAGCTCAGGTTCTTCATCATAGAGATCAAGCGGTTTCTGGCAGCATGGGGCCATCTCTACCCTACCGAACGGGATCGCGTGGGCTACATCGGTTCCAAGCTGTGGGACACCGCGAGCGACTGGTATGTAAGCTTACACAACCCCCCGGGGCCCGAATTGCGAACTGTAGACAATTTTATGTGGGCCCTGAGGCAGCACTATGAAGATCCGTTGGGTGAGGAGAAAGCCCAGAACCAGTTACGCAAGCTGGCACAGGGGCGCGGTTCCATGCGAGACTACACTGACCGTTTTTGGCGCATAGCAGCCAAAGTCCAGGGGTGGTCCAAAGACTTATTCGTGGAGAAGTACCGGGAGGGACTGAACCCCGAGATCTACAAGACGATCCTGAGAAACGGCCGCCCGTCTCCCTGGCCACCTGGATGCATGCCACCACTGATGTGGAGGAGCGCTTCACCCTGATCAAGTTGGGGGCATCTGCCTCCCATCAACCCAAGGCGGCCCCAAAACCAGAGGGGAAGTCGGTGTTCCAAAAGCTATGCTACGCCCGTTTCAAGCAAGGCCTGTGCATGAAATGTGGGGAGAGTGGCCACTTCGCCTCAGCCTGCCCTCACGGAGGAGCGAAGCCACCCAAGACCTCCACACCTGTGGGAACAGGGACCCCGCAACCTGCGAAGACACCGTTTAAACCCCGGGCGTTACAGCTGGAAGGGGCAACGTGCAAGCAGGGCAAGCTGGAGCTGACCGAAACTCAGCCGTCGGGAAACTTCAACGACCTGCAGAAACCAGTACAGAACTGCAGGTCTCGTCCCCCGATGCGCCATCACCGGTGAGCATCCCTGGCCCTTTGCTTTAAATGGTAGTGACTGTAATGGTGCCGAGCACCAGGACTCACATGCGGGTCCGTGCCCTTATAGACTCAGGGTGTGCCAGAGACTTAATCAGCCTTTTAGTAGTTGAAGGGTTGGGGCCAAAAGTAACCCCGCTGGGGGAGCCTCTGTGGTTCACCCAGATGGATGGCTCCGAAATGAAAGAGGCTTGTGTAGCAGAGACTGAGCCATTGATTTTGGGAACAGGGGGGCATTGGGAGGAAAGGGCTTTCGTAATCACGCCTAATACCCAGTTCCCCATTGTGTTGGGTAGCCCCTGGCTGAGCTCCCACGACCCCTATATCAAGTGGAGTGATGGGAAAATATCCTGGATCGATCCCAAATGCTCCCAACATAAATGGGAGCCTCGCTGGGGGAAAGGGCCCCCTGCCCCTCTCGCCCCTGCGGCCCTGGCATTGTCACCTCTGCCCATCCCGCAGGAGTATAGGGACTTGGGAGAGGTGTTCAGTGAGACCAAAGCAGATGAACTTCCCCCCCACCGCCTCACTGACTGTGCTATTGAACTGCTCCCGGGGGAGAAGTTGCCAAAGGGGAAGGTATATTCCATGAGCCCCTCTGAAACGGAAGAGTTGAGAAAAATTTTGGACAAAAACCTAGAACGGGGTTTTATCCGCCCGGCAAAGTCCCCCTTTGCAGCCTCGGTGTTGTTTCAGAAAAAGAAGGGCGGGGGCTTGAGACTTTGCACCGACTACCAGGTTTTGAATGCAGTGTCTGCCTCCAATGCTTACCCCCTCCCCTTAATTAAAGACTTGCTGGTGGAAGCCGCTAAGGGAAAAATCTTCACCAAGTTGGATCTAAGAGATGCGTACTTTCGAGTGCGGATTCAGGAGGGGGACGAGTATAAAACAGCTTTTAACACCCCCCTGGGACAGTTCGAATACCTAGTGATGCCGTTCGGCTTAAGTGGTGCTCCCGGCATCTTTATGAGCCTAATCAATGAAGTATTGCATAAACATTTGTTTAAGGGGGTGCTCTGTTATCTCGATGATATCTTGATTTATTTCGCTGATAAGAAATCACATGTGACTTTGGTGAGGGAAGTCTTGGGAACTCTGCTAGAACACCAACTGTACGCAAAACTGTCTAAATGTGAGTTTCACCAAATGGAGGTTGATTTTTTGGGCTACTGTATTTCCCAACGAGGGCTAGAAATGGATCCCACCAAGGTAGAGGCGGTGATTCAATGGGAAGCCCCCCAAACTAGACGAAAGCTTCAAAGCCTATTGGGGTTCTGTAACTTTTATAGGACCTTCCTAAAAGACTTTGCCACGATCACCCTACCTCTCACGGAACTGTTAAAAACTAAGGGGAGGGGCCCCAAGGCAGGAAAGCCTGGGGAGAGGTTATGTTGGACCCCCCAGTGTCAGAGCACGTTTGATGAACTAAACCGGCTGTTCACCTCCGAGCCCATTCTTGCCCACCCAGACGAAACCAAGGAATTTATAATTCATGTGGATGCTTCAGATGTGGCGATGGGGGGGCGATCTTACAAAGAGACTCAAATGAGGTGTTGCACCCCCTTGCTTACATTTTGAAGAAATTCAATGAAACAGAAAGGCATTGGTCGGTGTGGGATAAACAATCAGCAGCCATTAAGTTAGCCCTTTCCACATGGAGGCATTGGCTGGAGGGAGCACAAAAGCCGTTTGAGATCTGGACTGACCATAAGAACCCAGCGATCCCTCAATGCCAAGCAACTCCAATGGGCTGATTTCTTTTCCAAATTCAATTTTGTGCTCAAACATTTCCCTGGAAAAGCAAACTCCTTAGCAGACGCATTGTCCAGGTTACCTCAGCACGAGTCCCAGAGAGAGGAAGTGTTTGATTCCATGTTCTCTCCCCAACAACTGGGAGGGGCAGTCGTTACTCGTAGCCAGAAGAGACCCTCCTCAGAGATTCTTTCATGGACTGTGAAATGTGGGGAAGCTTATACAGAGGAGGAGGTCAAGGAGTGGGCTGAGGACTGTGAGAATACCAAGTCCCATGATGGTTGTTGGCATCATGGTTCAAAACTGATTGTGCCTCTTGCCCTGCGGAAAGAAATTTTACTGTCTTGCCACGAATCAAAACTGTCAGGACACTTTGGCTTCTTAAAAACTCTGAACTTGGTGCAGAGGCAGTTTTGGTGGCCGCGCATGCGGAAAGATGTTTCAGACTATGTTACTTCTTGCCAAGTGTGTTTAATGTGCAAACGGAGGGGTGGAAAAGTTCTGGGACTACTGCATCCCCTCCCTACCCCCTCCAGACCTTGGGAAAATGTGTCGATGGACTTCATTACGAATCTCCCCCCCCCCTCCAAGGGAAAAACAGTCATTTGGGTAGTTGTGGACATGTTCTCCAAGCAGGCACATTTTGTCCCGTTTAAGCAGCTACCCACTGCAGAGTCTGGCTAAAACGTTTTTCAATCACGTGATCAAATTACATACTTTTCCTAAGCGAATAGTCTCCGATAGGGGGAGCCAGTTCATTGCCAACTTCTGGCGGGAGCTTTTGCATGTCATGGACATTGAACCCGCGCTAAGCTCGGGTTATCATCCAGAGACCAATGGACAATCCGAATGCGTTAATCAGATTTTAGAGCAATTTTTAAGATGTTACATTAACTATCATCAGGATAATTGGGTGGACTTGCTCCCCTTTGCAGAGTATAGCTACAACAATGCAGTGCATTCCTCTACTGGCGTCTCCCCCTTCATGGCTGTGGGGAGGTTCGAGGGAAAGCCACTGCCTTCATTGCCAGACTGTGATAACGTCACTGACTCGGACTTTACCCAGTGGTGGTCGAGGCTGCAGGAATCCTGGCCCCTAATAGCTAAAACATTGGATAAAGCTAAAGCGGATTACAAAAAAATATGCTGACAGGGGAAGGGCAGAAAGTTGGGATTTAAAACCTGGAGACTCTGTATACCTCTCCACAAGGAACATTCATGGACTACAACCCAGTAGAAAATTGGGTTGGAAGTATGTTGGACCTTATAAAGTGCTAAGGAAAATCTCTGAAGTATCTTTTGAGCTTGAATTGCCCAAATCACTGAGTTCTGTGCAACCTGTTTTTCATTACAGCCTCCTGAAGAAGAATCCTGGGCAGAATGCCTGGCACCCAAATCCTCCGACTCCTCCTCCTCTGATGAAGGAGGGAGAGCCACACTTTGAAATCTCTGAAATTTTGGACTCCAAGTTAAGGTGGGGTCGGGTCTACTATCTTGTAAAGTGGGTGGATTTTGGCCCTGAGCTTAATGAATGGGTCCTTGCTGATCATGTACATGCTCCTAAATTAGTTCGCTCCTTCCATAGACGCTTTCCAGATAAACCTGGGGGGAGCCAATCTTGAAGGGGGCAGGGTGTCAGGATCTGACAATAGCTTGCTTGTTCTATGCTTTCCTAAATGTTACTTTCTGTTTCTTTGTGCCTTGCTATCACCCAAATGTTTTATTGCCTGCCTTGAAGTAGAAATTTGTTTCCTGTTTAGTGTAACTCTTTCCCCGGGAGGATGGCCTCTCACATTCCAATGCGTCACATAAACAACTGCAGCTATCTAGCCCAGGTTCCCTCCCCCTCTCGTTTGAGGCTCCGAGTGTGTTATCACAGTGGGTACAACCTTGGAAGTTATATTATTGTCACTGGCCAAATGTTTTGCCTAGAGTTCTCACATCTGGGTCACTTGGGGCAAGAGGGGAATTTTTATAACTTTCCCACCTTTGGTGGGAACAAACTGTCGCCATTTCTGTTCCCGCGTTTTGTATGTATTCTGATTGGAGGCTTATGTTCAAGCACCTATGCCTGAAAATATATTAACCCAGGTCATCTTTATTCTGTATCTCTAACAAACATCGAGACCCTGTTCCAGTATTAGAAATAAAGAACTCTGTTTGATTACAAAGGTGTGATCATTTGCTGATAGTACAGAAGACTCACAGCCGCAGGCTGTGTACCCCGGTGACGCCCAGCCCTAGGGGCTGGAACCAGGAGAGTCCCAGCAGGCTTGTGAGGTTGCCCACCACCACCAGGAGGCCCAAGGGTCCTGTAAAGTTCTTAAATTGGACCCGGAACTTGCCCAACCCCCTTATTGGTATCGGGTTCTTCTGAAAGTCCCGCAGGGTTAGGCCCTGGACTTTCCAAAGTCGGGGCCCCCCCATGGGGCAGAGCCTGCGGAGGGTGGACTCCGAGATTATGGAGTAGGACGACCCGGTGTCTACTTCCATTTGGCAGGGGGTCTCCTCAATCAAAACTGAGACCTTAATTTTGTTGGGGGTGTCGGGGGGCAAGTTCATTACCTGCTGTGTCTTGCTGTGGTGGTGGCGGGTTGCTGCTGTCTGGAGGAGTTCGGTGGACTCCTGGTGCGCGGCTTGGGTGCGGCAGTTGGAGCGGGTGCAGCAGGCCCAGGCGATGTTGCCCTTCTTGCCACATGACCAGCACTCTGCTTCCCAGAAACGGCAGGTCTGGCAGTCATGCTGATCACCACAGCTAGCACACGTGGAATATTTGGAGTGTGGCATTGCTGAGCCGCAAGCCTTCTCACCCGAGTTGCGGGACCCCTGTCCCTGAGGCCGGCATTGTACCTGGAGTGTCTCGTCATCCTTGGAAACGTCGGAGTCTGCTGCAGCCTCAGTCTGGTGGGTGGCTGCGGATGTGCCTAGCTTCTCCTGCTGAGAGACCTCAAAGGCACAAGCCATGGTTAGCATCTTGTCCAGGGTGGCTGTGGAGTTGGCCATCAGCTTCCTTTGAAGCTTGGGGTCGCGGACCCCACACAGGAATGCGGAGTATAGTGTGTCCTCTATGGCCATGAACTCGCACCCCACCAGGAGATGGCGGAGGGCCACCAGGTAATTGGAGGCAGACTCACCCTTCTGCTCTAGCCGGCAGAAGAATTTCACCCGCTGCAGACTTCCGGAAGAGATGCGCCTAATGGCGGATGCCACTCTCCGCTCGAGCGGGAGGGGCGGTCCGTGCCCGGTGGGGAGAAGGGGCTCTGGACTGGTGCCGAGCCCCCAGAGACCTCAGTGAAGGGGCTCTGCCTGGGGTGGCACGAGAAGGGATCTCTCCCAACAGTGGCGACCGAGGGATTGAGGTCCCCCTCATCACTCCCATAGGTTCCCCCACCGTGGAAGCCTTTTATGGCTGTAAGCGCAAACCGAGAAGCAGCAGAGAATGCAAGGCGATGAAACCACAACTCTCCCGATACGCAAGGTGAAAACGTGAGTCTCAAAGAAGGACTGTAAAATAAGCGGGGAGGGGGGTGGACGGAGTAAAAATCCCCCCCTCCACTACCGAAGCGTACTTATGGGACTTTCCCACGCCGTTACTGAATGTGCAAAAGCCTTTGCAAGTTGCTGGAGGGCAGGATCGCATGCTTGAAGATAAAAGCTTTAAAACGATATAAGTGCCATTAAGAAAATCACTTCTTCTATCCATCCTATCTAACTGTAAACAAGAGCGAAGAAGCAACAATGGCGGGGAAACCAAAACCTCCCCCAAAACCAGGAAGCGCTCCTCCGAGTTCAAAGGCCGATACTACAGAGATGAGCACAATGCTTTCCGCGTTATTGCGACCCCTGGTGGACCAAATGACTACTCTCAATGCAAAAATGGATACAATGCAAAAGGAGCTAAAAGAGTCAAATAAGAAAACAGAAAAACTGCAACAGGACCTTTTGGAGGTGAAAGCATCTACAAATAAGCAGGACTTAAGACTGCAAAAAATAGAGAAGGATAAGGCTATTCGACATGATACCCTGCTGAAATTACAGATGGAACGTTCACATTTTTTCCTACGACTTCAGAATGTTCCTGAAAAAAAAGAAGATCTTAAAAAACTGTTAAGTGAAGCACTAGCGCCTTTAACAGGTTTGAAAGCAGAAGAAATAATAAGCGACATGGATTTGGTCTATAGGACCTACCCAGTATATATTAAAAAGAATAAACTGCCTGGTGAAATAATTATAAGATTCTCCAAAAAATCTACAAGAGATATGGTGTTAAAAGCCACTAACAGAACAACACTGAAGATCCAGGAAGAGGAAATTAAAGTTTTGAAGGACATACCATTTGAAATAAGAAAAAGAAGAAAAGCCTACAAAAAATTAACGATACGGCTTCAGTTTGAGTCAATTGTATATCGTTGGAATACTCCAGAGGGACTAAGTTTCAGTTTCAAAGGCAAAGATTATAAAATTGACTCTGTTGAACAAGCAAATAAATTCCTCGAAAAAGGCAAAGAAAAGAAAGCAGAGAGAGACTCAGATGACTCACAAGTATCGCAAGAAAGTACCTACGGCTTTGACAGCTCTAAAAGTGAAGAAGAAATATCGGACTCGGAAAAGCTACTCCTTGGCTGCTGCTCCCAAATCAAAGACTGAGACTAAAAAGACAAGAAGAGGACAGAAGAAGAAATGATTGTTAAAATGTTTTAATAAGCTTGTGCATTATATAAGAATTTAAAATTTTTGTTAAGCGTTTCTTCAATAGCATGTGTACTAGCCAAACAGCTTTTGATTTACTGAAGTAACAAAGTATTTGAATAACTGAACCAAGGTTTATTTTGAGATGTTTCAGAATTTTTGTAACCTGATATAATTAAGCAATTTACACAGTATTCTCTGTATAAGATAATGTAGCTTAGTATGTAGCGTGATAGATGTAGAAATAGATAAAAATCAATTTAAAAAATTTAAAAAAAAAAGAATTTCACCCGCTGCATGTTCTTGGAGGGTCTCGGCGAGAAGTGGTTCCTTAGGAGCGCCATGATGTTGTCATACGTGGCCTCCTCTGGGGTACGAGGGGAAAGCAAGCTGCGGAGTAACTTCAGCGTCTTTACCCCGCAGGAGGCCATGAGCCAGGACTTCTTCCCGGCATCCATGATGTCCTGTGCGTCGAAGTAGGATGTGAGCTGGTCCGTCCAGGCTTCCCAGTCTTCAGGGCAGGCTGGATCGAATGGGTGGGTGGTTCCCGGAGCGGTGGCCATTCTGGGATGTGCAGCAGTGCATTGAGCGAGATCCTCAGTAGCCGATGGCGGTGCGGTGGAGCTGGAGCCGAGCAGGGCCGGTGGCTGACGGATCTGGTCTGGGCTCGATGCAGTGCTGGTGTCGGCCAAGGAGTAGCTCATTGGGATCCAACCTTCATCGCCAGTGAAGAGTACTGGACTCGGGAGACCAGGAACAGTGAAATCATGAAGCCTTTATTGAGTGATTCAGCATGTCCAGTAGATGGTCAGAACAAGCATGCTTCCAGGGCTCCAGGGCCCTCGTTATATGCTGGCCGGAGCCACACCTCCAGCCACACCCAAAAGACCTGATAGGGGCTTAACATATGTGCATGTTTGTCATAGGTTCCCTGGAGGAGCCTTTGATTGCATTGGCTCCCCAGGGAGAACCTAGGTCCTACATTGGTGGAGGCTTTGAATCCGGATATCTATTGTTCCTCCAGATTCAAGCTCCCCTCTCTGCCTGACCATGTGCTCTGGCCATGCGGCGGGTGCCATTACCTGGGAGCACATGGCAGGCTGGTTGCTACACAGAGCATACTACATTACACCAGGTGACCTTGAGCCAGTTTCTTTAACTACCTGAGAGAAGTGTTAGAACAAATTGAGAGTCCAGTGGGGGCACCTTTAAGGCCAACAAAGGTTTATTCACGGCATGAGCTTGTGTGTGCACACACACTTTTGTGAGGATAAAGGGAGGGAGGGAGAACTTGTACACTGTTCTGAGTTGCTTGGGTGATGGGTTGGATGAAAATGTAGTGGACAGGGAGGAAAGAGGGGTGTCCTCCTTGTGCAAGGCATTTTGCACCCTCAACTAACTCAACTAGCAACACAGCACACACATTTATGCTGTTCCTGAAGCCTGCCTGGAGGCTCCCCGCCCCTGCCACTGGCCCACCCTGCCGCCAGTTCTGAGAGAGCAATTTCTGCTGAGAAAATGTTACTTTGGCTCGATCCGCTTTGGCACTGTTGCTCCAGAAACTCAGTTATCTTTATTTCTGGGGAAATATTTTGATGTACAAGTTCCATCTCCATGAGAAAGCAAGATGTTTCTGAGGTCTTCAACTAGCCATCCCCTTCTCTTGCTTCTGTTGTGTTTTTTTGAAGCAGAGGTATCTGACTCAATGATACAACATTGCAGAATGGGGGGGGGGAGAGAGAACCAGATGATTGTCTTTGAGGTCACCTCTGAAGGAAAAGCGGGAGGCACTGTGTCTCTTAGTGCCAGTGTATGAGACAAGAGTGCCCTCTGCTGAAACAGGAGCTGTCAGTTGCTGGCTGGCATCTTTCTTCGTAGGACAGCTTTGGCTTTCCTTCCGTGCCAAATAACATGCAATTATTTCCCAAATAACATGTAATCCATTTCCTTTTAAAAACAGTGGCCAAAATGGTTGCTTTTAGAAGGAAAGATACCCCAAATGGCCATGGTCAGAGGGCAAGAACTGTGCATATATATTTGCAGAGTTAGATTCTTTTTTCTTGATGCAGAACTTTGCCCTTTTAAAAAAATTGGTGAGTATTTGTGTGCATGTGTGTGCGTGCCTGGAAGTCATGGCTGACTTCTGGCAACCCCTAGTGGAACTTGGGTGTTTCAGAGAGGTGGCTTATTATTGCCTGCCTCTGCGTCCCAGCCCTGGTATTCCTTGGAGGTCTCCCTTCCAAGTGCTCCCTTCCAAGTTCAAATTGTGCTTCTGCCATGAAGACCTCTGGATGCTGTCTCAGCCTCTTCTAATGCACAAGGTGTGAGATAAGAAGTCCATGCATGCCACCCGGAGCTTCTTGGAGAAAGGGTGGGATTAAAATATGATAAGACAGTCGCCAGCCAGTAACTTTGGTGAAGCTCCTGAGAGAAGGGGGGGGTGGGATGTAAGGAGTTCCACATAAAACAGTTTGTCTGCTGTCAAGTAAACTGTTTGTAGATGGCAGCCTCTTTCTCTGGCATAAAGAAACCTTTTGGAAAGCTGTATTTTAGAATGATTTGGAATTACAAAGATTTATTTGCTACAAAATGTGTATGTTTCTTTTCCATATCCCTTTCTAGAAACTTGTCAGAATTGGTGCAGGAAGCAAACTTGACATGTATAAATCATCACAGTGACACATGAGGCAGGAGGACGTCCTGCACTGATAAGCAATTTTAAAATTGTAAAATTTAATTTAAATTTCTTCCCATCACATTTTTATGGTGCCTCTAGGGAGCATCAAGTCTTATACACAGGCTCTCCCCTCCCACCCCCATTTTATCCTCACAACAGCTCTGAGTGGTCAGACCAGTAGCATGAGGGTGTTTCCCCAAAGCCCCCCCCCAGCTGGCTTCATCCTTGGGCCCCCACCCTGAACATCTGTGTAGATTAAATGGGAACCAGATCCAGTCTCTTCCTGCTGTATCCAAACTATTCTGAACATCTCTGAATGGCAGCTCTCGACACTTCTCTTGAGCTGGGCAAAGTTCTTTGGTTTTTGGAGCTGCAGCAGCCCTAACCCTAATCCTTACTATTGCTCTAGCTCAAACTTTAGCCCACACCCTAACCCTAGATATAGAACTAGCCCTAGCACAACCCCTAGCCCTAACCCTACCATAACCCTAGCCCAAACCTAAACCCAACCCTACACCTAACTCTAGCCCTAACCCTTACCCAAACCCTAACCCTAAACCTATCCCTATCCCTAACCCTTACAATAACCCTATCCCTAACCCTAACCCTCCCTTTACCCTAGCCTATCTTTAGCCCTAACAAAACCTGAGCCCTAACCCGAGCCCGAGCCCTAACCTGAACCCTAGCCTTAACCCTAACCCTAGTCCTAACCCTAACTTTAGCCATAACACTAACCTGACCCATAAACTAACCCTAACCCAAGTCTTAGCCCTAACCCGAACCCTAATTATAGCGATTGTCCTAAACCTAGGCCTAGCTTTAACACTAACCCTAACCCCAAAACAAACCCAAAGACTAGGCTGAGCCCAAGCCCCAGACCAAATCCTAGCCCTAGCCCTAACACGAACACGAACACTAACCCTAAACCGAACTCTAAACCTAACCTAGCCCTAGTCCTAGCCCTAGCCCTAGCCCTAAACCTAACCACAACCCTAGCCCTAACTATAACCCTAATCCAAACCTTAACACTAACCCTAGGCCTAGCGCTAACCCTAACTCTAACCCTAACCCAAAACCTAATCATAGCCCTAGCCCTAAAGCTAACTCTAGCCCTAGCCCTAACCCAAACCCTAAAACTAACCCTAGCCCTAGCCCTAACCCTAGCCCTAGCCCTAACCCTAGCCCTAATCCTAACCCAAGCCCTAACCTTAACCCTAACCCTAACTGTAACCCTAGCCCTAACCCTAACCCTAACCCAAGCCCTAACCTTAACTCTAACCCTAACTGTAACCCTAGCCCTAACCCTAACGCTAACCCAAACCCTGGACATACCCTATCTTTTATCCTACCAGAAGCCCTAGCCCTAGCCCTAACCCTAACTTTAATCCTTGCCCTAACCTTAACCCAAACCCTACACCTAACCCAAGCCCTAGACCTTGCCCTAACCTAAACCCTAACCCAAACCCTAACCATAACCATAACCCTCGCCCTATCCCTAAATCTAACCGTAGCCCTAGCCCAAAACCTAACCCTAAACCTAGGCCTAACCCTAACACTAATTCTAACCAAAACCCGAGCCCGAGCCCTAGTCCTCGCCCTAGCCCAATCCTTAAATCTAACCCTAGCCCAAAACCTAACCTAATCCTAACCCTAACCCTAGGCCTAACCCTAACCCTAGGCCTAAAACTAAACCTAACCCTAGCCATAACCCAAGACCTAACCCTTACATTTACCCTAGACCTAAATTTAGCCCTAACACAAACCCTAGCCCTAATCCTAGTCCAAGCCCTAGCCCTAACTTTAAAGCTAGGCCTAACCCTAAACCTAACTCTAGCCCTAACCCTTACCATTTTTCTAGCCCTAATGTTACTCCTAACCCTAAACATAGACCTAGCCCTAGCACAAGCCCTAGCCTTAACCCTACTGTAACCCTAGCCCTAAACTTAACCCAACCCTACACCTAAATCTAGCCCTAACCCTAACCCTAAACCTAACCCTACCCTAGCGCTAAAACTAACCATAACCCTAATCCTAAACCTAACCCTAGCCCTTACTATAACCCTAGGCCTAGCAATAATCCTAGCCCTAGCACTAAACCTAACCCTAGCCCTAAACCTAGGCCTAACCCCAACTCTAGCCCTAACCCGAGCCCTAATCCTTACCTTTACCCTAGTCCTATCTTTAGCCCTAACACAAGCCCTAGCCATAGCCCTAACCTTAGCCCTAGCCCTAATCCTAACCCAGCCCTGACCCTAACCCTAATCCTAACTTTAGCCCTAACACTAACCCTACCCAAAAACTAACCCTAAGCCTAACCCTAACCTTAGCCCTAACCCTAACCCAAACCCAAATTATAGCCAAGGCCTAGCTTTAACACTAACCCTAACCACAACACAAACCCAATGACTAGGCTGAGCCCAAGCCCCAGACCAAACCCTAGCCCTAGCCCTAACCCTAACATGAACACTAACCCTAAACCAAACCCTAACCCTAAACCCAACCCTAGCCCTAACCCTTACCATTTTCCTAGCCCTAACGTTACCCCACACCTAACCCTAGACATAGCCCTAGCCCTAGCACAAGCCCTAGCCTTAATCCTACCATAACCCTAGCCCTAAACTTAACCCAACCCTACACCTAAATCTAGCCCTAACCCTTACCCAAACCATAAACATAACCCTAGCCCTACCACTAAAACTAACCGTAACCCTAATCCTAATCCTAACCCTAGCCCTTACTATAACCCCTAGGCCTAGCAATACCCCTAGCCTTAGCACTAAACCTAAACCTAACCCTAGCCCTAAACCTAGGCGTAACCCCAACTCTAGCCCTAACTGAGCCCTAACCCTTACCTTTACCCTAGTCCTATCTTTAGCCCTAACACAAACCCTAGCCCTAGCCTTAGCCCTAACCTTAGTTCTAGCCCTAATCCTAACCCTAGCCCTGACCCTAACCCTAATCCTAATTTTAGCCCTAACACTAACCCTACCCAAAAACTAACCCTAAATCTAACCCTAACCTTAGCTCTAACCCTAACCGTAACCCTAACCCAAAACCTAACCCTAGCCCTAGCCCAAACACAAACCTTAACCCCTAACAATAACACAAAACCCTAACCCCTAACCCTAACCCCAAACCCCAAACCCTAAACCCTAACCCTTAACCCTAACCCTAGCCCTAGCCCAAGCGCTAGACCTAACCCAAACCAAAACCGTAAGACTAACCCTAGCCCTAGCTCTAACCCTAAAACTAATCCTAGCCCTAGCTCTAACCCTAACATGAACACTAACTTTAGAGCTAACCCTAACCCTAAACCTAACCCGAGCCCGAGCCCTAACCCTAACCGAAACCTTATCACTAACCCTTGATGTAGCCCTAAACCTAACCGTACCCTTAACCCTAACCCTAGCCCTAACTCTAACCCTAGCTGTAACCCTAACCCTAGCCCTAACCCTAATGCTAATCCTAACCCTGGACATAGCCCTAGCCCTATCTTTTACCCTAGCACATGACCTAGCCCTAGCCCTAACCCTAACCATAATCCTAGCCCTAACCTTAACCCAAGCCCTAACACTAACCATAAACCTAGCAGTAACCCTAAACCAAATCCTAGCCCTAGCCCTAACACTAACCCAAACCTTAACACTAACCATAGACCTAGCGCTAACCCTAACCCAAAACCTAATCATAGCCCTAGCCCAAACCCAAACCCTAACCCTAGCCCTAGCCCTAACCCTACCCCTAGCCATAACCTTAACCCTACCCCTAGCCCTAACTGTAACCTTAGCCCTAACCCTAACACTAACCCTGGACATAGCCCTAGCATTATCTTTTATCCTACCAGAAGCCCTAGCCCTAACCCTAACAGTAATCCTTGCCCTAACCTTAACCCAAACCCTACACCTAACTATAGACCTAGACCTTGCCCTAACCTAAACCATAACCCTAACCCAAACCATAACCATAACCCGAGCCCTATCACTAGCTCTAGCCATAGCCCTAAATATAACCCTAGCCCTAGCCCCAAACCTAACCCTAACCCTAGGCCTAACCCTAATTCTAACCAAAACCCTAACCCGAGCCCTAGCCCTAGTCCTCGCCCTAGCCCTAGTCCTTGTCCTAGCCCAAACCTTAAATCTAAACCTAGCCCAAAACCTAACCCTAAACCTAACTCTAGCCCTTACTATAACCCTAGACCTAGCCCTAACCCTAGCCCTAGCACTAAATCTAACCCTAGCCCTAGCCCTAAACCTAGGCCTAACCCCAACTCTAGCCCTAACCTGAGCCCTAACCCTTACCTTTACCCTAGTCCTATCTTGAGCCCTAACACAAACCCTAACCCTAGCCCTAGCCCTGACCTTAGCCCTAGCCCTAATCCTAACCCTAGCCCTGACCCTAACCCTAATCCTAATCCTAACTTTAGCCCTAACACTAAACCTACCCAAAAACTAACCCTAACCTTAGCCCTAACCCAAACTGAAATTATAGCCATATCCCTAAGCCAATGCCTAGTTTTAACACTAACCCTAACCCCAACACAAACCCAATGACTAGGCTGAGCCCAAGCCCCAGACCAAACCCTAGCCCTACCCTAACACAAACACTAACCCTAAACCTAACCCTAGCCCTAATCCTAACCCAAAATCTAACCCTAGCCCTAACTTAACCTAACCCTAATCTTCCCCTAACACAAACCTTAACCCCTAACCCTAACACAGAACCCAAACCCCAAATCCGAAACCCTAACCCTTTACCCTAACCCTAAACCTAGCCCTAGCCCAAGCACGTGCCCTAACCCAAACCAAAACTGTAAGACTAGCCCTAGCTCTAACCCTAACATGAACACTAACTTTAGACCTAACCCTAACCCAAAACTTAACCCTAGCCCGAGCCCTAACCCTAACCGAAACACTATCACTAACCCTTGATGTAGCCCTAACCCTAAACCTAACCCTAGCCTTAACCCTAACCCTAGCCCTAACTCTAACCCTAGCTGTAGCCCTAACCCTAATGCTAATCCTAACCCTGGACATAGCCTCACTATGTCCCTTACCTTTACCCTATCTTTTGCCCTAGCACATGACCTAGCCCTAGCCCTAACCTTAACCCAAACCCTACACCTAACTAAAGCCCTAGACCTTGCCCTAACCGTAACCCTAACCAAAACCCTAACTATAACCTTAGCCCTAGCCCTCGCCTGAGCCCTATCGTTAAATCTAACCCTAGTCCTAGCCCAAAACCTAACCCTAGGCCTAACCCTAAACCTAGAGCTAACCCTAAACCTAACCCTAGAAATAATGCAAGCCCTAACCCTTACCTTTACCCTAGACCTAAATTTAGCCTTAACACAAACCCTAACCCTAGCCCTAGCCCTAACTTTAACCCTAGGCCGAACCCTAACCCTAACTCTAGCCCTAACCCTTACCATTACCCTAGCCCTAACTTTAGCCCACACCCTAACCCTAGACAGAGAACTAGCCCTAGCACAAGCCCTAGCCCTAACCCTGCCATAACACTAAACATAACCCTAGCCCTAACCCAAAACCTAACCCTAGCCCTAAACCTAACCCTAATCCTAACCCTAATCCTAGCCCTAGCACTAAACCTTACCCTAACCCTAGACCTAACCCTAAACCTAACCCTAACCCAACCCTACACCTAACTCTAGCCCTAACCCAAACCCTAACCATAACCCAAAACCTAACCGTAGCCCTAGCCCTAAACCTAACCGTAACCCTAATCCTAACCCTAACCCTAGCTCTTACTACAACCCTGGGCCTAGCCCTAACCCTAGCCCTAACCCTAACTCTAGCCCTAACCTGAGCCTTAACCCATACCTTTACCCTAACCCTATCTTTAGCCCTAACACAAACCCTAACCCTAGCCCTAACCCTAACCCTAATCCAAAATTTAGCCCTAACCCTAGCCCTAACTCTAAACCTAGCCTTAGCCCTAACCCTTACCCAAACCCTAATTATAGCCATAGCCCTAAGCCTAGGCCTAGCTTGAACACTAACCCTAATGCCAACACAAACCCAAAGACTAGGCTGAGCCCAAGCCCCAGACCAAACCCTACGCCTAGCACCAACCCTAACAGTAAACCTAATCTTAATCCTCACCCTAACCATAGCCCTAACCCTACAGAAACCCCTAGCCCTAACACTAACCCAAACTCTAAAACTAACCCTAAACCTAAACCCAGCCCTAACCCTAGCTCTAACACTAACACTAACCCTAACTCAAAACCTAGCCCTAGACTTAGCCCTAACCCTAACCGTCATTATAGCCATAGCCCTAAGCCTAGGCCTAGGTTTAACACTAACCCTACCCCCAACACACACCCAAAGACTAGGCTCAACCCGAGCCCCAGACCAAACCCAAGCCCTAGCCCTAACTCGAACACAAACACTAACCCTAACAGTAAACCTAATGTTTCCATAACCCTAGCCCTAACTGTAACCCTTACCCAAACCCTAACACTAACCATACACCTAGCTGTAACTCTAAACCTAACCCCAGCCATAACACTAACCCAAACTCTAACACTAACCTTAGAACTAGCCATAACCGGGGCGTTGCGCCGCGATCCAAGATGGCGGATGCGTGACCGAGAGCTCCCGAACCCAGCGACCCTTCCCAGCGCAGAGCAAGGTAAAGAACACCCTTTCTTCGTCCCGGGAGTATGCGAGGTGGCGGGGGGGGAAAGGGCGCTGTAAAAGAATGAGAGATTTTGACGCGGCAGCAATCCCCAACCCGAAATCGAGCCACGGACGCAGCACTAACCGGGCAGCGACAGGACACAAAAATGGCATCTGGAGCAGATACAAAACCAAAGAAAAGCTCTACAGACGAGCCTATTACCTTGCAAACCTTGCAACAAACCTTAAAAACAGCTTTACAAACGACGGAAAAAACAATAACTGAAAGCCTGACACAAAAGATAGATGCTTTATTAAAACCAATGGCAGAACAAATAAATAACCTGACAAAAGCCCTGGAATCAACTGCGACTATAGCAGAGATGGCAAATCACCTGGGACAGTTAAATGACTTAAAATTACAAGAAGTACAAAAGGAAAATCAAGAATTAAAAGAGAGAGTGCTTCTTTTGGAGACATCAGATAAAAAATATAATCTGAAATTTCGCGGATTTCAGGAGGACTCAGAGGAATCTCCTAATCTCTTAAAAATTATGGCAGACTGGTTGGCAACCGTCCTACAGTTGGAGGAAGGCATTTTCCCATCTCTGTTGAAGGCTTACAGAATAGGCTCTACTAAAAACAATACTAGAAAATTTCCACGTGATATTTTAGTGACTTTTGCGGATTTAAGACCAAAGATGGAAATTCAAAAAATAGCTTGTGAAAAAGGATATTTAAAATATCAAGACTTACAGATTTTAGTCTTTCCAGACCTTCCATCTGAGATATTACAAATACGGAAAAAGCTGAAGATAACTACACAGAAATTAAGAGATGAACATCTTAACTATCGTTGGACTCCTACTGGCAAACTGATGGTGAGACACCAAGGCAAAACTTACTATGCATCTGATGAAGAAACAGGTCAACTTCTGCTTCAAAATCTCAATTTTGATGAACAAATGGATGTCACTAAAAAATCATTTAAGAGACGATTATCAGTGAACCTATCACCTTTTAAGGCTAGCAAGGTCCCAATACGAGACTCATCTAGTAAACTTGGTTTGTAAATAACATACTGTAATATATAACTTAAATATTTCACTACCTAGCTCTGCCTAAAAGAATTATAAAGCAATTGGAAGGAAAAGGGGGAGGGGGAGGGAAAGGTTTATTTGCCCAGGAAGAACTTGGATATTTGGTAGGGTCCTAGTAAGAAACTGGACCTTTTTTGATTTTGATAGTATAGATTGGTAAGAAGGGAGGGCATAGGAGTAGCAGTTTGAGATAGTGAAATTTATTTTTTATTTAAAGGGGTGTTGTGGAAGTTAGTGTTTAATTAATAACAAGTACAGTTTGAATACAGTTTATTAAGAGTTTAATTACAGTTAATTTTGTTACAGGGGGAAAAACAGGGGTCTCAGACATTATAATCTATAGATAAGGTTATCCTAATATAATGTATAATTTTATGTCTTGGAACGTGCGGGGCTTAAATAACAAAATCAAGAGACGCAGAATCACTTCTCAAATTCTTAAAGTGCGACCACACATAGCCTTATTACAAGAAACTCATCTTAAAAGTTCTACCGACCCAGTTTTAGCTATAACATGGTATTCTCAACAATTTTTATCCCCAGGGTCATCTAAGGCAAGAGGGACAGCTATACTTATAGCTAAAAATACACACTTTGCCGCTAAAGATACTATAATAGACAAACAGGGTCGATATGTGTTTGTTAAAGGCACTTTGGAAGGCAAATTGACCACAATAGGATCAATTTACGCACCAAATGATAATCAAATAAAATTTCTTCAACAAACATTTGAAACACTGAGACAATTTCAAGAAGGTGATATTATAATTGGGGGAGATTTTAATTATATTTTAAACACTCATATAGATAAATTTAAGCAGAAAAAATCCAAAGTAAATTTAAAACAATCTGAGACACAATTACAAAACATAATCAGAAAATTTGGTTTATGTGATGTTTGGAGAATTCAACATCCAGACACCAGGGATTATACCTTTTATTCCCATAGATTTAACACTTATACAAGAATTGATTTCATTTTAATATCATACTCTTTGCTTCCAAATGTAGCAAATTCAAACATAGAACATAGAACTGAAAATGTGGTCAGACCATAACCCAATAACATGTAATATAGAAAAGTCAAGTGGTGAAAGAAAAAACACAAAATGGATATTAAATAAATCTATTTTATTAAGTACAGAGACACAACAGCAAATATCATAAGATATAAAAATTTTTCTAGAACATAATAGACCAGAAGATACATCGCACCAGAACAACTGGGATGCAGTGGTAAGAGGCCGTTTGATGTCTATAGCTGCCTTCCTGAAAAGAGACAAAAAAGAAAAAATTAGGGCTTTATATAATAATATACAGAAGTTAGAAAAACAACATAAGGATACAGGACACTCAAAGCTCCTAAAACAGTTAGTAACAGAGAGGAGAATTTTAGAAACAATTTCTACACAGAAACTGCAGAAGGACTTACTATATGTAAAACAACGATATTGGAGAAAAACCTCCAAAACACTGAAAATCCTTTCATGGAAAGTTAAAGAAAAGCAAGCCCGCAGATATATTCATGCAATTAAAAATCCAGAGGGCACTTTATATACAGATACAAAATCTATTATTAAGATAATAGAATCTTACTTTGAAAAATTATATACTTCCATACAAATACATCCAGAAAAGATAGACGAATTTTTTTCAGACACATAATATAGTTAAAAAGCTTTCAGAACAACATATTTATTCAATGGAAGCCCAAATTACCAAGAAAGAAGTCTTAGAAGCTATAGCCCAATCCAAGTCAAATTCTACAGCTGGCCCTGATGGCTACCCATTTGAATTTTATAAACTCTATAAGTTAGAATTAGTGGATTCTTTTGTAGCATTATGTAATGAGGTTCTTGCTACAGGAATCTTACCAAAAACATGGCAAACATCAGAAATAATTTTAATTCCTAAGCTGCAAAAAGACCTGTCCTTACCATCCTCATACCGCCCTATTACGCTACTGAATACTGACTCTAAATTATTTACAAAAATATTAGCAAATCGGCTAAAACAAATTTTACCAGACTATATCAACAAAGATCAAACAGGCTTTCTTCCACATCGGAATATTACTGGCAATACCAGAAAATTAATCGATATTATTAATCACTGCTCAAATAAAAAATTAGAAGCTCTATTGTTATCGTTAGACGTAGAAAAAGATTTTGATAGTATCAATATAACTTACTTACAAAAATTAATACAGCTTATGGGATTTGGTAAAAAATTCCAAAATGGTATTCAAGCTATTTATAAAAATCCCACAGCAAAGCTAAAAATAAATAATAACTATTCAAAGGACATTTATTTACAAAGAGGGACTCGTCAGGGATGTCCCCTGTCACTGTTATTATTTATTTTGTCCATAGAACCATTAGCAGAACTAATTAGGAAAAATGATAGGATAAAAGGAATACAGATCGGGCCACAAGAGCATAAGATTTCATTATATGCCGATGATATAATAATTTATTTGACCACACCACCAATGTCAGTTTCAGAGCTATATATAAACATCCAGAAATTTGGAGAAATCTCAGGTCTTAAATTTAGTAAGGAGAAGTCTATATTTCACCCAATAAATATGGGGTACAAGGAATTAGGTAAATTGAGAGAGCAATACCAATTTAAAATACAGGAAAAACCTTGGAGATACTTAGGTATATATATATACCTCAACAGTTAGGACACTTATACGAGTGTAATTTTGAAAAACTTCATAAAGAAATTAAGGACAATCTGAAGGATTGGAGTACTAAACTTTTGAATTGGGCAGAAAGAATACAACTAGTCAAAAGTTTTATTCTACCAAAATATCTTTTTTTATTTAGAACTTTACCCATAAAGATTACAAATGATATTTTAAAAAAATGGCAATCAGAATTAAACAAATTTTTTTGGAACAACAAAAAAGCAAGAGTATACCATAAAACTCTTTTCAGGTCGGCATCTCGGGGAGGCATAGACTTTCCAAATTTAATAAATTATTATGAAGCAGCACAACTGGCAGCTTTACTTCAAGCTGCAACGGCTAAAATACCTCCTACTTGGTTACAAATTGAAATGAATGCAATATCTACCATCCCTCTGTATGATCTATTGTGGAATACAGAATTGAACAAAATAATCAAAAAGATACCAAATAATAACTTAATACAGGCTCTAACAATATGGGTGAAACGGAAAAACACTTTGGCTGCAGGTATATCAACACAAGTATCTTATATAAATCAAAACTGGTTTGAGCCTGGTCAAGTACCAGCTGAATTTTCTACTTTAATGGAAGCAGGATTCACTAGGATAGGACACTTTTTACTTAAGGATAAAATAATAGACAAAGCTACTTTAGAGGAAAAAATAAATTAAAAAATCCATTGGTTTAAATATTTACAGTTAAAACATGTATTAGAATCACCACAATTGAAGTCTATACGATTGAGACAACTGACACCACTAGAAAAAATATTGTCAGAATCTAAGGAACAAGATTCTGGAATTATCACAAAGTTATACAAAATTCTAAATAATGCAGATGAGGAAAAAGTAACTTTATATCAAAAACAATGGAATATGGATCTAAATCTTAAATTAACAGCAGAAGACTGGGACATAATCTGGAATTCTCCAAGCAGAACATCTAAAATAGGTTTGATTAACATACAAGCAACAAAAATAATGATGAGATGGTACATACCTCCACTAATCTCCCACAGGATCAAAAATTCATATTCTCCAAATTGTGTTAAGTGCGGCCAGGTAGGCAGTTTCATACATTGTTGGTGGACGTGTCCAAAGATATATAACTTTTGGTCCCAAATAGTTAAAAGTATACAAGAAATAACTTCTATACACCTACCTATGAATCCAGAAGGAATACTATTAGAATTGTGGAAAGCACCTAACATACAACAAAGCAATTCAGATAGTGTTTCTGTGCTGTTATCTGCAGCAAAAAATCTTATAGGTGTCAGAATCTGCTGATTCAGACAATGTATCTTGATGCTTACAACCATGTTTCACTTTGTATTTACTGCTTTGCTTTTCATAGTACTGTATGTATGTTAGCTGCCCTCATGAACACCTGTCTTGTACCCCTCATTCTGGCCAGTATGTATTAGCATGTATGTAGAATGTGTAACCCCAGGTTTATGACCCTGACCAGCCTGGTTTGTGTAACTGTCAAAGCAGGAGGGTGTCAACTTCAAAGTATGGGAACAATGGGCCTCTCACGCTCCTACCTCCGCATTCCATTCATCTCGGCTGAGACTCCAAGGGAGGACAAGTCTCATCTCTTATCAATGTGCGAAAGCCTCGAGGCCATGGATTGTTATGTGAACTGGTAACATCTGAAGGGTCTGGTTTGGAAGGGGAAATTTACAACTTGACACCTCACTTTCTTTCCTGTGGGAAGCAAACGGCCAGAGCCCCTTTTTTGCCCGCCGTTTTTCCCTTGTAGTGATTGGCTACCTATGGGTAATTCAAACTGCTTAGAAAAGTATAATAGACCCGCTTTTGCCATCTGTGTTATCTCTGACAATAATCCGAGAAGCTGTACCAATGTAGAGATTGGAAATAAAGAACTGTGTTTCATCAACAAAGATCTGATCCTTGACTACTTTGAGCAGAAGTCTCACAATAGCCCTAAAATGGATAGAAAAACAAGCCCCTACAGTAAAAAGTTGGTACAAAAAATTATGGGAATATTTTATTTTATCAAAATTGTCTTATACTTTATGTAATATTCCCCTGAATCAATATCAAAAAAGAATTGTTTATGTCTGGTTTCCTATAGTAAGTTATTTAGAAAAACAAAAAGTTATTCCAGTAAACCCTGTTTATCAAAAGTTAATTTATTTTTGAAATAGAGTTAGATTGTTATTATGTTTGATTTAACTATATGAAACAACTACATTGTACTTGAACATTACTTGGATGTAAAATTTATAAAACTGGAAATAAAATGTTAATTAAAAAAAAAAAAGAACTAGCCATAACCCTAACCCCAACCCTAATCCTAACTTTAGCCCTAAAACTAACCCTACCCAAAAGCTAACCCTAACCTTACCCTTAGCCCTAACCCTAACCCAAACCCTTATTATAGCCATAGCCCTAAGCCTAGGCCTAGGTTTAACACTAAGCCTAACCCCAACACACACCCAAAGACTAGGCTCAACCCAAGCCCCAGTCCAAACCCTAGCCCTAGCCCCAACATGAACACTAACTCTAACAGTAAACCTAATCCTAACCCTTACCCTAACCCTAGCCCTAACCCTAACCCTACACATACCCCTTGCCCAAGCCCTAACCCTAACACACTAACTTTAGACCTAACCCTAACCATAAATCTAACCCTAGTCCTAGCCCTACCCAGAAACCTTACCATAACCCTAGCCCTAAGGGTAACCCTAACCCAAACCCTAACACTAACCATAGACCTAGCCATAACCCTAAATCTAACCCTAGCCCTAGCCCTAACCCTAATCCTAGCCCTAGCTCTAACCCTAACATTAACCCTAACCCTAACTCAAAATCTAGCCTTAGCCCTAGCCCTAACCCTAACTCTAAGCCAAATTATAGCCATAGCCCTAAGGCTAGGCTTAGTTTTAACACTAACAATAACCCCAACAAACACCTAAAGACTAGGCTGAACCCGAGCCCCAGACAAAACCCGAGCCCTAGCCCGAACACGAACACTAAACCTAGCAGTAAACCTAATCCTAACCCTTGCCCTAACCCTAACACTCCACATACCCCTTGCCCAAGCCCTAACCCTAACACTTACCTTAGACCTAACCCTAGCCCTAGCCCTAGCCTAACCCTAACCCTAGCCTAACCCTAAACGTTACCATAACCCTAGCCCAAACTGTAACCCTAACCCAAACCCTAACACTAACCATAGACCTAGCCGTAACTCTAAACCTAACCCTAGCCCTAGCCCTAACACTAACCCAAACTATAACACTAACCCTAGACCTAGCCATAACCCTAACCATAACTCAAAACCTAGCCCTAGCCCTAACCCCAACCCCAACCCTAACACTAAACCTAGCCCTAGCCCTGTCAGAGCCTGTTTCATTCAGCCTCTGCCATTTGTTGTTGTTATCTGGTGTCTCCATCTGTAATTAACGGTTTGCCTTGAAGTCTCTGGTTTGTCTCACTTAATGTATCTTTCTCTCCCCGGGAGGGTGGCTTGCTGCATTCCATCGCGTCATAAATCAGCCCAGCTATCTTGTGTTGTCACCTCCCTTTTCCTTCTCCGGATGCTTGTGTGTTTTATCTGCTATTGTAACCTTAGAGAACTGTGGAACTGTTTTTCTAACCAGGTGTCTGGCCTGCAATCTATACTTAGAGGTCACTGGGAACATGGGGGGATTGTTTATTGCCTTCATGCCCTTTTGGTGAGAACCAAACGGCTCTAAGAATTTCGCACTTTTTTGTAACCATTTCTATTGGCCCTCTGCCTGCTTGTACCTGAAGGTGGGGGGTATATTAATCCTTGCTGTATGTAACCAAGTATCTCTAACAAACATGAAGTACCTGAACCATCATTAAGAATAAAGGAACTTTGCTTCATCAAAGGTCTGGCTTATTGGTTAGATTCAGAAGTCTCACAGCCCTAACCCTAATGCTAACCCTAGCCCTAACTGTAAGCCTAGCCCTAAACCTAACCCTCGGCTAAACCTAATCCTAGCCATAACCCTAGTCCTAGCCCTAGCCCTAACCGTAATCCTAACCCTAACACCAACCCTGCCCAAAACCTATCCCTAACCCTAAACCTAGCCCTAGCCCTAACGCTAACCCTAATTAGAGCCATAGCCCTAGCTCTAACACTAACCCTAACACAAACCCAAACACTACCCCTAGCCCTAACCCTAAACCTAACCCTAGCCCAAGACCTAACCCTCACCCTAATCCTAACCCAAACCCTAACACTAAACCAGCATGAGATGTAGCCCTAGCCCTACTCCAAACCATAACCCTAACCCTAGATGTAGCCCTAGCCGTAACCCTAACCCTAAGAGTAACCATAACCCTAACCCTTGCCCTAACCCTAGCCCTAACCCTAATGCTAACCCTAACCCTGGACATAGCCCTAGCCCTATCTTTTACCCTGGCACAAGCCCTAGCCCTAACACTAACCGTAACCCTAGCCCTAACCTTAACCCAAACCCTAACCCTAGGCCTAACCCTAAACCTAACCATAGCCGTAACCTGACACCTTTACCTAGTCCTAACCCTAAACCTAACCCTAGCTGTAACCCGAGCCCTAACACTTACCTTTACCTAGTCCTAAATTTAGCCCTAACCCTAACACTAACCATAGCCCTAGCCCTAACTTTAACACTAGGCCTAACCCTAACCCTAGCCCTTACCATTACCCTAGCCCTAACTTAAACCCACACCCTAACCCTAGACATAGACCTAGCCCTAGCACAAGCCATAGCCCTAACTCTACTGTAACCCAGCCCCTAACCTTAACCCAACCCTACACCTAACTCTAGCCCTAACCCTTACCCAAACCCAAACCCGAACCATAAACCTAGCCCTAACCCAAAACCTAACCCTAGCCCTAAACCTAACCATAACCCTAATCCTACTCTAACCCAAGCCCTTACTATACCCCTAGCCTTAACCCTAGCCCTAAGCCTAGGCCTAACCCTAACTCTAGCCCTAGCCCTAACCCTTACCATTACCCTAGCCCTAACTTATGCCCACACCCTAACCCTAGACGTAGACGTAGCCCTAGCCCTACTGTAACTCAGCCCCTAACCTTAACCCAACCCTACACCTAAATCTAGCCCTAACCCTTACCCAAACCCAAACCCAAACCATAAACCTAGCCCTAACCCAAAACCTAACCCTAGCCCTAGCCCTAAACCTAACCGTAACCCTAATCCTACTCTAACCCAAGCCCTTACTATACCCCTAGCCTTAACCCTAGCCCTAAGCCTAGGCCTAACCCTAACTCTGGCCCTAAACCAAGCCCTAAACCTTACCTTTACCCTAGCCCTATCTTTAGCCCTAACACAAACCCTAACCCTAACCCTAGCACTAATACTAACCCAAGACCTAGCCCTAACCCTAACCCTAGCCCAAACTCTAACACTAACACTAATCCTAGCCCTAGCCCTAACCCTAACACTAAAAGTAGTCCTACCCTAACCCTAACCCTAGCCCTATTTGTAACCCTAGCCCTAGCCCTAACCCTAACCCTAGACCTAGACCTAAACCTAACCCTTGACGTAAACCTAATCCTAGCCATAAACCTAGTCCTAGACCTAACCCTAACCCTACCCTAGGCCTAACCCTAACCCTAACCCTAACCTGACCATTAGCCCTAACACTAAACCTACTCAAAACCTAACCCTAACCATAAACCTAGCCCTAGCCCTAACCCTAACCCTAACCCAAACCCTAACACTAACCCTAGCCCTAGCCCTAATGGAAGCCATAAACCTAATCCTAGCCCTAACCCTAAACCTAGCCCTTGTCAGAATCTGCTAATTCAGACATTATGTTTGTAACTCCATGTAACTATTATGTATTAATGCTTGTCCAGACCGGGAGGTTGTAGTCAGTAAAGCGGGAGGGTGACACCAGTGAAGTATGTGAACAAGGAGGCCTCACATCCCTGCCTCCGCATTCCAGCTGCTCCGGCAGGAACTTCAAGGGAGGATACCTCTCATCTCTTATCACATGCAAAAGCCTTGAGGCCATTGATTGTTATGTGAACTGGTAACATCTGAGGGGTCTGGTTTGGGAAAGGAAATTTACAGCTTGACACCTCACTCTTTTCCTGTGAGAACCAAACGGCCAGAACACCTCTTTGCCCGCCAATTTTCCCTTAAGGTGATTGGCTACCTATGGGTAATTCAAACTCCTTGGAATGGTATAATAGACCTGCTTGTATTATCTGTCTCATCTCTGACAATAATCCGAGACGCTGTACTAATGTAGAGATTGGAAATAAAGAACTGTGGTTAACCAACCAAGATCTGATCCTTGACTACTTTGAGCAGAACTCTCACAGATTGTCAGAGCCACGAGCGAACAAGGGGAGCTGGAGCTGATGGAAACGCAGATGTCGGGAAACTCCAACAGCCTGCAGTGAGCGGCGCAGAGCTGCAGGTCCCCCGCCAAGAAGCGCCATCTCCGGTGAGCATCCCTGGCCCCCTGTTATATATGGTAGTGACAGTAATGACCCCGGGATCGGGCACGCACATGAGAGTCCGCGCCCTAATTGACTCTGGGTGTGCTCGAGACTTAATTAGCCCTTTGGTGGTGGAAGGGTTGGGACCAAGAGTCACCCCGCTGGCTGAGCCCCTAAAATTCACCCAAATGGATGGGTCGGAAATGAAAGAAGAGTGTGTGGCTGAAACCGAGGGCCTGATTCTGGGAACCGGGGAGCATTGGGAGAAGCGAGCCTTCGTCATCACCCCAAACGCCCAATTCCCCATGGTGCTGGGAAGCCCCTGGCTAAGTTCGCACGACCCTTACATCAAGTGGAGTGAAGGGAAAATCTCCTGGGTAGATGACCGGTGCCTGACGCACAAATGGGACTCAGAGTGGGGCCCAGGACCGCCAACCCCTCCTCCCCAACCCACCGCCCTCGCCCTCGCCCCCTGCCTGGTGCCCAAGGAGTATAGAGACTTAATGGAAGTGTTCAGCGAGACCGAGGCGGATGAGTTACCCCCCCCACCGACTGTCGGACTGTGCCATCGAGCTACTCCCGGGCGAGAAACTCCCTTAGGGAAAGCTTTATTCCATGAGTCCCTTAGAGCGGGAGGAGCTTCATAAGTTTCTAGACAAAAATTTGGCGCGCGGCTTCATCCAGCCAGCGAAGTCCCCCTTTGCCGCCCCCGTTTTATTCCGGAAAAAGAAAGACGGGGGGCTGCGCCTGTGCACGGACTATAGGGGGCTGAATGCTGTCTCCACTACTAACGCCTACCCCCTCCCGTTAATAAAAGACTTGTTGACCGAAGCGGCCAAGGGAAAAATGTTCACCAAGCTAGATCTGCGGGATGCTTACTTCCGGGTGCGCATAAGGGAGGGGGACGAGCCCAAGACTGCATTCAACACTCCCTTGGGACAGTTTGAATACCTGGTGATGCCGTTCGGCTTAAGTGGCGCACCTGGGGTCTTTATGAGTTTGATAAATGAAGTGTTGCACAAGCACCTGTTCAAGGGGGTGTTATGTTACATAGATGATATCTTGATTTATTCTACTGATAAGAGAGAGCACGTGAAATTAGTCCGAGAAGTCCTTTCTACCTTGCTGAAAAACCAGCTGTATGTTAAGTTGTCAAAGTGTGAGTTCCATCGTGAGTCGGTAGACTTCTTAGGGTATCGCATTTCTCAGAGAGGGCTGGAAATGGACCCAGCAAAAGTGGAGGCGGTGGTGCAGTGGGAAGCTCCGCGAACAAGAAAACAATTACAGAGCCTGTTAGGATTTTGAACGTTCATAAAAGACTTTGCAACAGTCACCCTCCCCCTAACGGACTTGCTGAAAACCAAGGGGAGGGGGACGGAGGCCGGGAAGCCAGGGGAAAGAATTGCCTGGAATGGGGAGTGCCAAAGGGCGTTCGAAACATTAAAAACCCTTTTTACTTCGGAGCCCATCTTAGCCCATCCAGATGAAACTAAAGAGTTTATAATCCATGTAGATGCTTCCGATGTGGCCATGGGGGGGCCATACTACAACAAGGGTCGGATGGGAAGTTACACCCCCTAGCTTACATCTCAAAAAAATTTAACGACACGGAGAGAAATTGGTCAGTGTGGGACAAGGAAGCCGCGGCTATCCGGCTGGCGCTCACTACGTGGCGGCATTGGCTGGAAGGAGCGCAAACCCCGTTTGAGATCTGGACTGATCATAAAAACCTAGAAGCACTGCGCACACAGAGATCACTCAATGCAAAGCAACTGCGGTGGGCAGATTTCTTTTCCAAGTTTAATTTTGTGTTAAAACACTTCCCTGGAAAGGCCAACTCCTTAGCGGACGCACTCTCCAGGTTGCCTCAACACGAGAGTGTGAAAGAAGATGTGTTCGACTCCATGTTCTCCCCCCAGCAACTAGGAGGGGCAGTGGTTACTAGGAGCCAGCATAAGAAATCTCAGCTGGACATTGGGGCGTGCGATTGGGGGGGGGATTATGCTCCCGAGGAAATCGAAGAACTGGAGACAATAGACGAATGTTCCAAAAAGGAAAACCAGTGTTGGTATCATGGAGACAAACGGGTGGTGCCCCAAAGCAAACGTAAGGATGTGCTGCTGGCATGCCACTCTTCCAAACTGGCAGGGCATTTTGGATTTCTAAAAACGCTTAACTTAATTCAACGTCAGTTTTGGTGGCCGCGCATGCGCCGGGATGTTTCCGATTTCGTCTCGGCCTGCCAGACTTGCTTAATGTGCAAAAAACGGGGGGGAAAGGTTCCGGGGCTGTTGCATCCTTTACCTACCCCTTCTCGCCCTTGGGAGGCAATAGCTATGGACTTTATTACTAATCTGCCACCCTCGAAAGGGAAAACGGTTATTTGGGTGGTGGTGGACACGTTTTCAAAGCAAGCCCATTTCACCCCTTTTAAGCAGTTGCCCACGGCCAAGGGAATGGCCAAAGCTTTCTTCAACCACGTGATAAAATTACACGCTTTTCCTAAGAGGGTGGTATCCGACAGGGGCAGTCAATTCGTTGCCAACTTCTGGAGGGAGCTCCTGAAAATGATGGACATAGAACCTGCACTGAGTTCGGGTTACCACCCAGAAACCGATGGGCAGTCCGAACGAACTAATCAAATCTTGGAACAATTTTTAAGATGCTACACCAACTACCATCAAGACAATTGGGTGGAGTTATTGCCATTTGCGGAGTATAGCTACAACAATGCTGTGCATTCTTCCACGGGTGTCTCCCCCTTCATGGCGGTGGGGGGGTTTTGAAGGAAAACCGTTGCCTACCATTGAGAATGTGCCCAATGCCCCCCCCCTCGGATTTTAAGAGTTGGTGGACGACCTTGCAAGATTCATGGCCATTAATTGCCAAGGCACTAGACCAAGCAAAAGAGGACTACAAGAAATACGCGGATCGGGGCCGAGCAGCAGGCTGGGATCTCCAGCCGGGGGACTCTGTCTATCTCTCCACTAAAAATATACATGGCCTACAACCCAGTAGGAAATTGGGATGGAAATACGTAGGGCCCTACAAAGTGTTGCGAAAAATTTTGGATGTGTCTTTTGAACTGGAATTGCCTAAATCACTGAGTTCTGTGCATCCTGTTTTTCATTTCAGCTTACTGAAGAAAGATCCTGGGCCGAATGCATGGCATCCAGTTCCTCCAGCTCCTCCTCCACTGATGAAGGAGGGGGCCCCTCATTTCAAGATAACTGAAATTCTAGATTCTAAAATGCGTAGGGGCCGACTGTATTACTTAGTTAGATGGCTTGATTTCGGTCCGGAACACAATGAATGGATTCGCTCTGAGAATGTGCATGCTCCTAAACTAGTTAGGATTTTCCATAAAATGTTTCCTGATAAAGCTAGGTGAAGTTAATTATGAGGAGGCCAGTGTGTCAGAATCTGCTAATTCAGACATTATGTTATTCATGCCTGTACCTTCAAAGTAGCTATATGTCTTTCTTTCTCCATGTAACTATTATGTATTAATGCTTGTCCAGACCGGGAGGTTGTAGTCAGTAAAGTGGGAGGGTGACACCAGTGAAGTATGTGAACAAGGAGGCCTCACATCCCTGCCTCCGCATTCCAGCTGCCCCGGCAGGAACTTCAAGGGAGGATACCTCTCATCTCTTATCACATGCAAAAGCCTTGAGGCCATTGATTGTTATGTGAACTGGTAACATCTGAGGGGTCTGGTTTGGGAAAGGAAATTTACAGCTTGACACCTCACTCTTTTCCTGTGAGAACCAAACGGCCAGAACACCTCTTTGCCCGCCAATTTTCCCTTAAGGTGATTGGCTACCTATGGGTAATTCAAACTCCTTGGAATGGTATAATAGACCTGCTTGTATTATCTGTCTCATCTCTGACAATAATCCGAGACGCTGTACTAATGTAGAGATTGGAAATAAAGAACTGTGGTTAACCAACCAAGATCTGATCCTTGACTACTTTGAGCAGAACTCTCACAGCCCTAGCCCTAAACTTAACTCTAACCCTAACCCTGCACAAAACCTAACCCTAACCCTAGCTCTAGCCCTAACCGTAACCCTATCCCTATCCCTAACCCTTGTCCAAGCCCTAGGCCTAGGCCTAACCTTAACCCTAGGCCTAACCCTAACCCTAGCTCTAACCCTAACCCTATACTAACACTAACTCTAACCCTAGCCCTAGCCCTAACCCTAACCCAAACCCTAACACTAAACATAGTTCTACCCTAATCCTAATCCTAGCCCTATTTGTAACCCTAGCCCTAGCCCAAAACCTAACCCTAGCCATAAACCTAGTCCTAGCCCGAACCCGAACCCTAGCCCTAACTCTAACTCTAACCCTAACCCTACCATTCGCCCTAACACTAAACCTACCCAAAACCTAACCCGAACCCTGACCTGGACCCTAACCTTAACCCGTGTCCTAACCCTAACCCTAAGCCCGAACCCCAAACCCTAACTCTAACTGAACCTAACCCAAACTCGAACCCAAACCCGAACCCTAGCGTAACCCTTACCCTAACCCTAGCCCTAACCCTAACCCTACACATACCCCTTGCCCAAGCCCAAGCCCTAGCCATAACCCTAACACTAACAGAAAAACCAAACGAAGACCTAACCCTATCTCTAGCCCAAAACCTAACCCTAACCCAAGCCCTAACCCTAACCCTAGCCCTAACCCTAACCCTGGCCCTAGCCCTAACCCTAATCTAAGCCATAAACCTAATCCTAGCCCTAACCCAAACCCTACTTGGATGGGAGACCTTCCTGAAATACCAGAGGCAGGAGTGGACTTTATTCAGCTACCTCTCTGACTATCCTACAGCCTCCCAGTAGGGGCCATCACCAGAGGTCGCCTGTCAGAATCTGTCAATTCAGTCAATGTAATCTTGCATGAATACTATGTAACCTTATAGTCGTTTGTATGGGACCTGTATTAATCCTGTTTTGGTCGGGAGGGTGACAACCCTTAAAGATGAGAACAAGGAGGCCTCTCATCCCTGCCTCCGCATTCCAGCTGCCCCGGCAGTAACTTCAAGGGGAGGACGGCTCTCATCTCTTATCTATGCTAAAGAACCTTGGAGCCATGAATTGTTATGTGAACTAAGGGATCTGGTTTGGGAAGGGAAATTTACTGCTTAACACCTCACTTTTTTCCTGTGTGAACCAAACGGTCAAGACACCTTTTAGCCCGCCAATTTTCCCTTCAGGGGATTGGCTACCTATGGGTAATTCAAACTCCTTGGAATGGTATAATAGACCCGCTTGTATTATTTGTCTCATCTCTGACAATAACCCGAGATGCTGTACTAATGTAGGAATAGGCAATAAAGAACTGTGGTTAACCAACCGAGATCTGATCCTTGACTACTTTGAGCAGGACTCTCACAGATTGTCAGAGATCTGTGATTGGGACTCAACCGTTCCTGACCATGTCAGAAGACGACCTTGTCCCCCTCAAACCTACTACTCCAGAGGAGGTTCCCGTTACCCCGGCGGATCCGGGGAACGGGGGTGGTGGCGGCGGAGGAGGTACCGAGGTGCCGGTGACCACGAGCCAAGGGGCTTACTACATTCCACGCCGCCCGATTACCCACCAGAACGTGACCCCCCAGTACGCCTGGAGCCACTTCGGGGGCCGTCCCGTGAGTTCGTGGGTGCACGACAGGAAAGGGGTGAGAGTTTCGCTCACCGGAGACCAGCCCGATCGAGGGAGACCGAGCTACCTCGGAGACGACCGCGAGCCGATCTACCGTGGAGGGCCGCGTCGCCCGCCTCCCAAAGAGGAGACACTAGATCTGTATGGGCCCGATCCGTATCGCGAGGAGCAGACGGTCCCGCTGGATCAGATGATGGGAGACCTACGGCTTCAACTCACCGCCGAGCTCCGCGAGTTGGCCCTCGATCTCCAGCACCAATTTCGCGATGCTATGGTGGCGATGCAAGGCGCCCTCCTCGGTCAAGGAGTCGGAGCCCCACCACAGCCGCAGGCACCCGGAGGGGTTCCGGCTCAGCCGCAGGCGCCCGCTCTACCGGCGCAACCAGCTCAGCCGGCCGTCCCAGCTCCAGTTCCGGGGCCCGTTCCCGCACCGGCCCCAGCCCCGGTCGCGCCGGCCGCTCGCCCACCCCCTTCCGACCCTTTGACGACTACTTTCGATGGGGACCCCGAGAAGCTGCGTTTCTTCACGCTGGAGATCGGGAGATTCCTGGACAGTTGGGGTCACCTCTACCCTACCGAGAAAGATCGCATCGGCTACATCGGGTCCAAGCTGAAAGACACCGCCAGCGATTGGTATGTGAGCCTTCATGACAACCCTGGCCCTGAGCTGCGCTCATTGAACAATTTTATGTGGGCCCTCCGGCATCAGTTCGAAGACCCCCTGGGTGAGGAAAAAGCCAGAAACCAACTGCGGAAGCTATTCCAGGGGAGGTCGTCGGTGAGGGAATACACCGACAAGTTCCGGCGCATCGCCGCCAAGATCCATGGGTGGCCGGAGGAACTCTTCATGGAAAAGTATTGGGAGGGCCTGAACCCGGAAATCTACGAGACAGTGCTGTTAGGAGGTCGCCCAGGCACACTGAACGCCTGGATGAGAGCTGCCACCGACATGGAGGAACGCTTCGCCCTGATTAAGATGGGAGCGTCCGCAACGGCCGCCAGCAAAGCAGGCCCCCGAGCGAAGCCACGATCCAATGTGCAAGACGTACGGGATGCGAGGTTCCGACAGGGGCTGTGTATGAAGTGCGGGGAGAGTGGCCACTTCGCCTCCGCTTGTCCCAGAGGAGGGGGGAAGGGCCCGAAGACCTCAACTCCCGGAGCGGGGAGCACCCCCACCAGAGGGAAAACTCCAATGAAGCCCCGGGCTTTACAGCTGGAAGGGGTTGCGAGTGACCAGGGAGAGCTAGAGCTGATGGAAGCGCAGATGTCGGGAAACTCCAACGGCCTGCAGTGAGCGGCGCAGAGCTGCAGGTCCCCCACCAAGAAGCGCCATCTCCGGTGAGCATCCCTGGCCCCCTCTTATATATGGTAGTGACGGTGGTGACCCCTGGATCAGGGACCCACATGAGGGTTCGCGCTCTAATTGACTCCGGGTGCGCGCGAGACCTAATCAGCCCCCTGGTAGTGGAGGGGTTGGGACCCAAAGTCACCCCGTTAGCAGAACCCCTGAAGTTTACTCAGATGGATGGGTCGGAAATGAAAGAGGAGTGCATAGCAGAGACTGAGAGCTTGATTTTGGGAACGGGGGAGCATTGGGAGAAGCGAGCTTTCGTCATCACCCCGAACGCCCAGTTCCCTATGGTGTTGGGCAGCCCTTGGCTCGGGGCGCACGACCCTTACATAAAGTGGAGCGAGGGGAAGATTTCGTGGGTAGACGAACGCTGCCAGAGCCACCGGTGGGACCCCGGATGGGGCCCTGGACCTCCGAGCCCACCTCCCCCCGCACCCGCCCTCGCCCCTGCCATGGTACCTAAAGAGTATAGAGACTTGCTAGAAGTGTTCAGTGAAACCGAGGCGGACGAGCTGCCCCCTCATCGAATGTCGGACTGTGCCATAGAGCTCCTCCCAGGAGAGAAACTCCCGAAGGGGAAATTATATTCCATGAGCCCGGCGGAACGAGAAGAACTGCGGAAGTTCTTGGACAAAAACCTGGCAAGGGGGTTTATCCGCCCCGCCAAGTCCCCCTTTGCGGCGCCTGTGTTGTTCCGAAAGAAAAAGGATGGAGGCTTACGACTGTGCACTGATTACCGTGGGCTAAATGCAGTCTCCACCTCTAATGCCTACCCCCTCCCGTTAATAAAGGATCTCTTGGCGGAGGCGGCCAAAGGGAAGATTTTTACCAAATTGGATCTAAGAGATGCCTACTTCAGGGTGCGCATAAGGGAAGGGGATGAATCTAAGACTGCCTTTAACACCCCCTTGGGGCAATTTGAATACCTAGTGATGCCGTTCGGCTTAAGTGGTGCGCCCGGGGTCTTTATGAGTTTAATCAATGAAGTGTTGCACAAGCACCTTTTTAAGGGCGTGTTATGTTACATAGATGATATCTTGATCTATTCTACTGATAAGAATGAGCATGTGACTTTGGTCAGGGAAGTTCTCTCAACGTTACTGGAAAACCAGCTTTTTGTGAAACTGTCTAAGTGCGAGTTTCACCGGGAGTCTGTGGACTTCCTAGGCTACCGCATTTCTCAGAAGGGGTTGGAAATGGACCCGGGGAAAGTGGAGGCGGTGGTGCAATGGGAGGCTCCGCGAACAAGGAAGCAGTTGCAGAGCCTCTTAGGATTTTGTAACTTTTACCGGACCTTCATCAAGGACTTTGCTAAAGTCACCCTTCCCTTAACGGACTTGTTGAAAACCAAGGGGAGGGGACCCGAGGCAGGAAAGCCGGGAGAGAAACTGGCGTGGAATGGGGAGTGCCAGAAGGCGTTTGAGGCTTTAAAAACTCTTTTTACCTCTGAGCCCATTCTGGCCCACCCGGATGAGACAAAAGACTTTATAATCCATGTCGATGCCTCGGATGTAGCCATGGGGGGGGCCATTTTACAAAGTGACTCGGAGGGGAAGTTACACCCCTTGGCCTACATCTCAAAAAAGTTTAACGAAACGGAAAGGAACTGGTCGGTGTGGGACAAGGAAGCCGCGGCCATTAGGTTAGCGCTCACTACTTGGCGCCACTGGTTGGAGGGAGCGCAAACTCCGTTTGAAATATGGACTGATCATAAGAACCTAGAGGCTTTGCGCATGCAACGGTCCCTCAACGCCAAGCAGCTGCGCTGGGCTGACTTCTTTTCCAAATTTAACTTTGTGTTAAAACATTTCCCCGGGAAGGCTAACTCCCTGGCAGATGCATTGTCCAGATTACCCCAACATGAGAGTGTGAAGGAAGAGGTATTCGACTCCATGTTCTCCCCCCAGCAGCTGGGAGGGGCGGTGGTCACCCGGAGCAAAGCAAAGAAAGCCGAGCTAACCATGGGGACCTGCCAGTGGGGGGGGGAGTATGCTCCAGAAGAAATAGAGGAATTGGAAACGGTGGGAGAGTGCTCCAAGAGAGAGGATCATTGTTGGATGCATGGGGACAAACTAGTGGTGCCTAAGACCAAACGCAAGGAGATCTTGCTAAATTGTCACTCTTCCAAGCTAGCCGGGCACTTCGGTTTCCTAAAGACACTTAATTTGATCCAGCGTCAATTCTGGTGGCCACGCATGCGCCGCGATGTCTCGGACTTCGTCTCGGCATGCCAAACCTGTTTAATGTGTAAGAAACGGGGGGGGCAAAGTCCCGGGATTGTTGCACCCCCTTCCCACTGCCTCAAGACCCTGGGAAGACATAGCCATGGATTTTATCACCAATTTGCCCCCCTCCAAAGGAAAAACGGTGATTTGGGTAGTAGTTGACACTTTTTCTAAACAAGCCCATTTCACCCCCTTCAAGCAATTGCCCACAGCCAAAGGGATGGCTAAAGCTTTCTTCAACCACGTGATAAAATTACATGCTTTTCCCAAGAGGGTGGTATCTGACCGCGGAAGTCAGTTCGTTGCCACCTTCTGGCGGGAGCTTTTGAAGTTAATGGACATAGAACCTGCCTTAAGCTCGGGTTACCATCCAGAAACCGACGGCCAATCCGAGCGAACTAATCAAATTCTCGAGCAATTCCTAAGATGTTACACAAATTACCACCAGGACAATTGGGTGGAATTATTGCCCTTTGCAGAATATAGCTACAATAATGCAGTGCATTCTTCTACTGGGGTTTCACCTTTCATGGCAGTGGGAGGCTTTGAAGGTAAACCACTCCCTACTCTCAAGGACGACCCCCAGACCCCCCCCTCGGATTTTAAGAGTTGGTGGTCCGGCCTCCAGGACTCCTGGCCTTTAATTGGGAAGGCCCTGGACCATGCCAAAGAGGACTACAAGAAATATGCTGATCGAGGGCGAGCACCGGGATGGGATCTTCAACCCGGGGACTCTGTTTATCTCTCTACTAAAAATATCCATGGGCTACAGCCCAGCAGGAAACTGGGATGGAAATATGTTGGACCTTATAAAGTGCTACGTAAAATCTCTGATGTATCCTTTGAACTGGAACTGCCTAAATCACTGAGTTCTGTACACCCTGTGTTTCATTTCAGCCTGCTGAAGAAAGATCCTGGGCCGAATGCATGGCATCCAGTTCCTCCAGTTCCTCCTCCACTGATGAAGGAGGGGAGTCCACACTACGAGATAACTGAAATCCTTGACTCCAAGATGAAAAGGGGCCATTTGTATTACATAGTTAGATGGTTAGATTTCGGCCCGGAGCACAATGAATGGATTCGTTCTGAACATGTTCATGCCCCCAAGTTGATAAAACTGTTTCATAAAATGTTCCCTGAGAAAGCTAGGTGAAGGGGATTATGGGGAGGGCAGGGTGTCAGAATCTGTCAATTCAGTCAATGTAATCTTGCATGAATACTATGTAACCTTATAGTCGTTTGTATGGGACCTGTATTAATCCTGTTTTGGTCGGGAGGGTGACAACCCTTAAAGATGAGAACAAGGAGGCCTCTCATCCCTGCCTCCGCATTCCAGCTGCCCCGGCAGTAACTTCAAGGGGAGGACGGCTCTCATCTCTTATCTATGCTAAAGAACCTTGGAGCCATGAATTGTTATGTGAACTAAGGGATCTGGTTTGGGAAGGGAAATTTACTGCTTAACACCTCACTTTTTTCCTGTGTGAACCAAACGGTCAAGACACCTTTTAGCCCGCCAATTTTCCCTTCAGGGGATTGGCTACCTATGGGTAATTCAAACTCCTTGGAATGGTATAATAGACCCGCTTGTATTATTTGTCTCATCTCTGACAATAACCCGAGATGCTGTACTAATGTAGGAATAGGCAATAAAGAACTGTGGTTAACCAACCGAGATCTGATCCTTGACTACTTTGAGCAGGACTCTCACATCGCCATGACTTCCAGCTGCACACACACTCACATAAAACAATACCAAAAAAAGAAAGAACAAAAGAAAATGTATTTCTGTCCTCAATCTCATTGCTCATATTCCTGGACTGCAATTTATGTTTACTACTAACCCTACACAAAATTCAAAAGTGGTGAAAAGAAATACAAAGACCATTCATAACAGCAGTAATTGCTGATAACTACCTTAGTAAACACAGGGAGACTGCATTAACATCTAAATGAAACTAGAATCCAGGGGCTCCTGCAAGATTTACAAAGTTTATTCTAGCATAAGCTTTCATGAGTCAGAGCCAGGGCTGTCAATCCCCAGATGGTGCCTGGATTTATCTAAAGAATTATCACTTGTCTCCAGACTGCTAGGGCTAGGGCTATGGTTAAGGTTAGGGATAGGGTTAAGGTTAGGGCTAGGGTTAAGGTTTGTGTTAGTGCTAAAGTTAGGGCTAGGGTAGTGGTAAGTGTTAGGGCTAGAGTTAGGGTTAGGCCTAGGGTTAGGGTTAGGAGTAGGGCTAGGGCCAGGGTAGGGTAAGGGTTAGAGAAAGATTAGGGTTAGGGCTAGGACCAGGGTTAGGGTTGGGGTTAGGGTTAGGATTAGTTAGGTCTAGGTCTAAAGCCTATCCCTAGATCTAAAATTAGCACTAGTACAAACCCTAACCCTAAACCTAGCCCTAACTTTAACCCTAGGCCTAACCCTAACCCTAACTCTAGCTGTAACTCTTACCATTACCCTAGCCCTAACTGTAGCTGACATCTGAACCCTTGACATAGCCCTAGAACAAGCCCTAGCCCTAATCCTAACCATAGCCCTAGCCCTTACCTTAACCCAACCGTACACCTAACCCAAACCCTAGCCCTAACCTTAACCCAAACCCTACACCTAACAGTAGACCTAGCCCTTGCCCGAACCCTAAATATAAACATAACCCTAATCCTACCCCAAAACCGAGGCCTAACACTAACCCTAGGCCTAACACTAAACCCAACACTAGCTGTAACCCGAACCCAAATCCTTACCTTTACCCTAGACCTAAAATTAGCCCTAGTACAAACCCTAGCCTTAACCCTAGCTCTAACCCTAGCCCTAACCCTAACTCTAACCCTAACCCTTACCATTACCCTAGCCCTAACTGTAGCCAACATCTGAACCCTATACATAGCCCTAGCCCTAATCCTAACCATAGCCCTAGCCCTAACCTTAACCCAACCCTAAACCTAACTCTAGCCCTAACCCTAACCCAAACCGTAAACATAACCCTAGCCCTAACCCAAAAGCTAACCCTAACACTAACCCTAACCCTAGCTCTAACCCTAACCCTAGCTCTAACCCTAACCCTAGCTCTAACACTAACCCTAGCTCTAGCCCTAACCTGAACCCAAACCTGAACCCGAACCCTAAACCCTAACTCTTAACCCTAACCCCAACCCTAACCCCAACCCCAACCCACGGAAATGTCCCTAGCAGTCTGGTTCTAAATACGTTTACCCGGAATTAAATCCCACTGACATGAGTGGAAACCATTTCCATGTAATTATATTTAAGACAGATGGTTAAAAAAGCAGTTTAGCACAGAACTAGTATCTCCCTTAAAACATTAGAACGATGTGAGTAACCAATTCTGAATAAGGACCTCAGAATACTCCCTTCCTTGAAATGTTGCGTGTATCGTAGAAGACGGAGATTTCTCTATCAAAACACTCTGCTGACTGATCTCAATGTGGATAACGAAACTGGGGCAACAGAGGGGTCCACAAACACTGCAGGAGTTTTGACATAGTTGGGATATGTGGAAAAATATGACTTGGTAAACTAAATTAATGCCCTGTATGAGATGGGATGCTGAGAGACAGCTTGAAAATGTGTGGGTGAGAAGAATCAGTCTAACGAGGCCCATGAAAAGAGGAATAAATCACGAGGGTTGGGAATGAGTTCCAAATTTTTCCCCACTCACATGGTTCCTCCCTAGCTCCCATCTTGTTTGCATCTCATTTCAATAACCTAAAGAAAAATCTCTTTATACCCTCGACCGCAGCAAAGTCACAGCTCAACTGTGAATCTGGGTCCTGGATTATACTGCAGAAATGACATATGATTTATAGATCTTCTTCGTGGTCTCTGTGCATCACACCTCTGGGATAAAGTGCGCCTGCGCCGATCCCGATCGGTAATCTTCAAAGCCTAACGGATTTTCACGCCAGCTCCCCAGTCACATGCACGCCCCACTGCGCATGACCCGGGGAGAGGCATGAGGATCCCGCCAGTTCTCTTCTGACCGCCGCGTCGTGAGGACCCCCTCTCCGCTCCGGTCGGTAGTTAACTTTCGCTTCTTTTTCCAACTTTGGAAAGGCCTTTCGGACTGATTTCTTGGACTTTACTTGACCTACGGACTGTTTTTCTGGACTCTCTTTGGATTCTCCTCCTTCCACTCCCCGCCCGGCCTATGGCCCAGCGGTGGGGTTTCTTTAAACGCTGCCTTAAGTGTGGGAGTAAAATCCCCCCCCCAGACAAGCACTCCCTCTGCTTGCTGTGCCTAGGCGAGTCGCATTGCGTCGACTCCTGTTCGAGTTGCGCCGCGTTCTCCAAACAAACTCGGAAGAACCGGGCGGCCCGACTCCGAGTGGCTCTCTTGGAGGCAGCGTTGTCACCAAAGATGTCTGCAGCCGACGCTTCGGCAACATCCCCATCGGTACCGACGGGCCCGACGTCGCCACCGATGCGAAGCCCTTCCGGCACCGAGAAATCGGCATCGAAAAGACCCCTCTCACTGCCACGAACTCCCGCTAAGAAGCATAAGGAGGGCAAAGAGGGTAAGGGCAAGCTGAAGCACAAAACCTTGAGTGCTTCGTCGACGCATCCCGCGTCCGACATGACCCAGCACGGGTCTCCACAGCTTGACCCTCCTGGGCGCGAGCGACCCCGGGGCAGCCCCGTCTCCCCGATGCCGCGACCCATCCAGCTCACAGATTCGGAACCCGACATCGAGCTGACGCAGATCCCTCACAGCAGTCCCGAGACAGGGCCTGACCCGATGCCGGCACCGAGAGGCGAGCGAGACTGGCGCCTTCCCCCATCTTCGGTGCCGTGGGACGTCCGTCAATGGCGATACCTGTATGGTTCCTCCTACCCGCCACCTCCACAATGGTACCCAGCAGAGTGGGATCACCAATCGACGTCGTCAAGAGTCTCCCGATGCCGAGATCCCCCAGCCCCGCCTCCGACTCCGATACCGTTACCGAAACCGATACCGAAACTAATGATGCCGATACCCACATCACCCGATATCGACCTCCCTCCTTATCAGCCAGATCCGTCGACCCCTATGTCTCCCTCCGAACATTCCGACCATTCGATGCCCGAATCTCCCGAATCATCCGATGACGAATCTCCCATCCAGCCGTCACCATCCCCTGATGTGGCTGAAAATCTACCAATCTCCCCCTCCGAGGACGTGAAATCCTATGGAGAACTTATCAAACGAATGGCACATTCCTTGGCGCTTGCCACGGTCCAACCAACGCCTACCGCTACCGATGCCATCTTCGATATCGTACAGATGGACACATCCACCGCGGTAGCGTTGCCACTAATTTCGGTGCTCTTGAGCACTGCCAAAGAATCCTGGGGCCACCCTTCCTCAACCCCAATTTCCAACAAAAGGTTGGACCACATGTATAGGCTCCAAGAGCCAGGGGCAGAATTCCTATTCATCCACCCCAAGCCCAACTCAGTCGTCGTGACTCCCTCTGCTAGGGGACATAGCGGACATTCCTCCCCCTTGGACAAGGAGGGACGGAAGCTAGATTCTTTCGGAAGACGATTTTATTCAGCCGGTGCATTGGGCATAAAAACAGCAAACTACACAGCCTGCATGAGCAGGTACCAGTACTCCCTATGGGAACAGATGACACCACTTCTGGCTCAGCTCCCTGAGGATAAGCAACGTCTTGCTAGGACGATCCAGAGGGAAGGCATGGTGCTAGCAAAGCATCAGCTTAACGCATCCAAGCATGCTGCGGACGTCATGTCCAAGACACTCACTTCAGCAGTCGCCCTTCGTCGCCACGCCTGGCTGAGGTCGACTTCGCTTCCACAAGACACTAAGTCCTTAGTGGAAGATCTCCCTTTCGAGGGTGAAGGACTGTTCAGCTCCACGATGGACACAGTTCTTCATGATTTAGATAAAAGCATCAAAACATCTCGTAACTTGGGTGTCTCACAACCGAGACAACAGAAGCAGAAAACATGGCAGAGATCTTGGTCCAAACAGCAACCGCGAAGATCTCCCACTGAACCCCAATGGCAGAGACCACCGTCTACTGTCTATCAACAGAAACCTTATGGCCATAAGCCACGATTCCCGTCCGCTTCCGCTTCCAAGGCTAAACCACCCAAGCCGACCAAGCAGAGTCTTTGACTCTCCCATTCGCTCCGATATTCCCACCCGTCTATCCCCCTTCCTACTAGCATGGCAACGTATCACGACAGACAAATGGGCACTGTCGGTTGTAGCAGAAGGCTACAGAATAGAATTTTTCCAGATTCCACAAGAATCGTACTTCGTAACCACCCCTCCCTCCGACACCCTATCGTCGGAAGTCGAAGCCCTCCTCTCAAAAGACGCCATAGAACAGGTACCAACAAGACACCTTCAGCGGGGGTTCTACTCCCGCTACTTCACGGTCCCAAAAAAGGATGGCGGACTTCGTCCCATATTAGATCTGCGGAACCTCAATGCAATCATCACCTACAAGAAATTCCGTATGACCACTCTACAGACCATCCTACCGCTACTAGAAGCCAACGCGTGGATGGTGACGCTGGACTTAAAGGACGCATACTTTCATGTGACGATCCACCCGTCACACAGACAGTACCTACGCTTTGCGATCGGTCCACGTCACTTCCAGTACAAGGCCCTACCCTTCGGCCTCTCTACAGCTCCTCGTGTCTTCACGAAGCTTATGGCAGTAGTAGCGGCACATTTGAGACTCCAAGGTGTCCACCTTTACCCCTACCTGGACGACTGGCTCCTAGTCGCCCCCTCTACGACGGAACTACAGAACCACATCTCTATTACCCTTCACACCCTAGAATTACTAGGGTTGACTATAAACCTCAAAAAGTCCATGCTTATCCCTTCCAGACGGGTTCAGTTTATCGGAGCTATCCTGGACTCCTTGCAATGCAGGGCATTCCTACCCCCCAACAGAGCAGCGGATATAGTCTCCCTTCTCCAGGCTATCCTAGAGACCAAGGAGGCTACAGCCAAACAAATCCTTCGCCTGCTAGGCCTGATGGCCGCGACAACGGCAGTAATTCCCTTCGCCAAATTGCGAATGAGACCACTGCAGCTCTGGTTCTTGAGGCGTTTCCGCCCCAAACTCCACTCCCTCTCCAAACGTTTCCAGATATCTACCCAGGTCCTGGAGACCCTGAATTGGTGGCTCGTGCCCCAGAATTTACACTCAGGTGCACCTTTCCGGCTTCCACCACCCTCAGCGACCGTCACCACGGACGCATCCCTATGGGGCTGGGGAGCTCACCTGGAAGGTGTAGGTGTGGGAGACAGGTGGCACCCCTCTGTGGCACACAACCATATCAATTTCTTAGAGCTGCTGGCAGTTCTCTACGCAGTGAGATCTTTCCGCCAATCCCTAACGGGGAAAACGGTGACTGTCCTTACAGACAACACCACCACTATGTTTTACATCAACCGCCAGGGCGGGACGGTCTCCCGTGGACTTTGCCGGTTAGCGATAGAGCTGTGGAACGAGTGCCAGGCGCTAGATGTTCACCTGGTGGCGACTCATCTCCCAGGACTACTCAACGTCCAAGCGGACTTCCTAAGCAGAGGAGGAGCATCCCTACACGAGTGGGAGCTGAACCCCCTCTACCTGACTCCGATCTTCGACCATTGGGGACATCCATCCGTGGATGTATTCGCCTCTCGGGAGAACAAGAAGTGCCATCTATTCTGTTCCAGAGCAGGAACGGACCCGACCTCTCTCGGAGATGGTCTCCTCTTCCGGTGGACAGGGAAACGGTTGTACCTATTTCCCCCAATCCCTCTCATTCCAAGAGTAGTCCACAAACTATTGACAGAGCGACCGTGGGCAATTCTAGTTACCCCATGGTGGCCGAGACAACCCTGGTTCCCCACGCTCCTCAGCCTCTCACGGGGGACGTATCTCCATCTCCCGACGGACCCGGACCTCCTCGGGATGCGCGGGGGCCGAGTACTGCACCACGATGTGCCCAGGCTAAAATTGACAGCGTGGCTGATCCAAACTTAGGGCTAGAATCACGCATTGCTCAAGTTCTACTGAACTCACGCAAACTCTCCACTCGACGTTCATATGAGTCAAAGTGGACTAAATTTTTAACCTTCCTGGCATCTGTAGGACGACCCTCAGTCCCCGCTGGACTTAAAGATGTTTTTGGTTTCCTCCTGTCATGTAAGGACAGGGGACTGTGTCACTCATCTATCCGAGTCTACTTGTCAGCCATCTCAGTCAATCATCCTAAGATTGATGGCTATTCGGTGTTTTCCCACCCAACAACGAAACAATTCCTCAAGGGAATGAATCACCTCTATCCCCCAGTGCGGACACCAGTCCCGGCATGGGACTTGCCCCTGGTTCTCACTAAGCTGATGGGAAAACCCTTCGAACCCATGGCCTCATGCAGTCTTCAGCTTTTGTCATGGCAGGTTGCATTTTTAGTGGCCATCACGTCTACTCGACGCGTGAGTGAGCTCTCGGCGTTCCGTTGCGACCCACCATACCTCACGTTTCATCATAATGCCGTCACTTTGGCTCCAGATGTCGCTTTCCTGCCTAAGATAGTTTCGGACTTCCATATAGGGGCAGATATCACCTTGCCGGTATTTTTTCCTGATCCCCAGGACCCAACGCAACGTAGTCTACACACTTTAGATGTCAAGAGAGCCCTGTCTTTCTACTTGCACCGGACAAAATCCTTTCGCAAGTCTCCAGCTCTCTTCATTTCTTATGCCTTGCCCAGGCAGGGACAGAAACTGTCGTCTCAAAGACTCTCGAAGTGGATAGTTGAGACGATAAAACTCGCCTATCTTCTGGCCAAAAGGCCACTGCCGGCGTCCCTCCGGGCACACTCCACTCGAGCCGTGGCTACTTCCACAGCATTCCTCAAGGGCATTCCCCTGGGAGACATCTGCAATGCTGCAACGGGGGCGTCCCCTCACACGTTTGTGAAGCACTACGCCCTAGATGTCCGTGTCCATCAGCGTACTGTGGTGGGCCGTGCAGTCCTGCAAGCAGCTCAGATGTGAGACCTCCAGCACCCACCTCCAGGTATGTGGTGTTTATTGCTCGCTATTCTCCCAGAGGTGTGATGCACAGAGACCACGAAGAAGATATACAGGTTGCTTACCTGTAATTGGAGATCTTCGAGTGGTCATCTGTGCATTCACACCACCCGTCCTCCTTCCCCTCTGCTTTCGGTCTCCCTCACCTTTTTCCTTGGGGGCTGTTAGCAGCGGTCAGAAGGAAGTGGCGGGATCCTCGTGCCTCTCCCTGGGTCATGCGCAGTGGGGCGTGCACGTGACCGGGGAGCTGGCGCGAAAATCCATTAGGCTTTGAAGATTACCGATCGGGATCGGCGCAGGCGCACTTTATCCCAGAGGTGTGAATGCACAGATGACCACTCGAAGATCTCCAATTACAGGTAAGCAACCTGTATCTATGAATGCTAACCAGCTAGCAGGCTACCAACAGCTGCTTTGCTATTGGCAGCTCTGGAGCGCTTTTAACATGTGCAGTGACAGTCACAGGAAGAGCCCTTACTTTTGTCAGGTACTCCACTTTCATGTTGTCTACCATCAATTTCTTCTGGGAAAGCTCTATTTTCAGCAACTGGAGGTGATGAAGCAGCTCCTTCTGTTCTATCAGCTGCCTGGTAATTTTGATGGTGCCTTCCCATTCTTCTGAGGAGGAGATATCATCAGTTGGCCATGTAGTCTCCAAACTAATATCTTCAGACTCCAAGGAGCTGAAAACATTAAAATTTCTAGGTTCTCTGGAATTCTTCTGTGACATTCTTGTGCTGGTGTTGAAAGATTTTTCAGGTTGTCGTTCAGACACTTGGCAAAATAAAGAGAGCTGGTATAAGCAAAATATTTTTTGCATAATATTTAATCATGTTTTCTTTCAAGTCTGAAACATGAGAAGCATACAACTTAATTCAAAACCAAGTATCCTGGCTAGTATTATGCAAGTGGTCTTCAAAATGTGTGTATTGAAACTATGAGACTATGTGCTGTGATGAGGGTATTGACTAGTATTTGCCAAATATTCACTGGACAGCCAGCCCCGTATCATGAAACACATCACTCCTTATAGTTTCTAATTCTTACACCTAAGTCTGGTTTCCGCTTTTCTCCTTTCAAACTAATGCATTCCAAAAGCTTCATACACTAAGGAAGTACATTTCTGCCCTGACCTGGATAGCCCAGGCAAGCCCAATCTCATCAGATCTTGGAAGCTAAGCAGGGTCAACTCTGGCAAGTACTTGGATGGGAGACCTTCCTGAAATACCAGAGGCAGGAGTGGACTTTATTCAGCTACCTCTCTGACTATCCTACAGGCTCCCAGTAGGGGCAGTCATCAGAGGTCGCCATGACTTCCAGCTGCACACACACTCACATAAAACAATACCCAAAAAAGAAAGAACAAAAGAAAATGTATTTCTGTCCTCAATCTCATTGCTCATATTCCTGGACTGCAATTTATGTTTACTACTAGCCCTACACAAAATTCAAAAGTGGTGAAAAGAAATACCAAGCCCATTCATAACAGCAGTAATTGCTGATAACTACCTTAGTAAACATAGGGAGACTGCATTAACATCTAAATGAAACTAGAATCCAGGGGCTCCTGCAAGACTTACAAAGTTTATTCTAGCATCTGGGTTCCCGGGCGCCAGGCTATGCTGGTAGCGTCCGGGGGCCGCTTTGCCGCCGCTCTGGGAGACAGGCAGCAAGAGCTGCGTGCCTGGCGTACATTAGGAGCTTGTGGGGGGTGGGCCTCGCCGCTTGAAGAAGCGATGCCCCGCTCCCGCTTTTGGCAGTTGCTCTGCGCACGCAGAGGGAGAAGCGTCGAAGGCCACCTTCGGCCCGAGCTTCTGCTGCCCTTCGGCTCCTTCTTCGGCGTGCCTTGCTCCTCCATGCTGAAGGCATGCAGAGGGAGCTCCCGGTGTTGGGGCCGTGCTGAGAGGCGGCGGCGGCCCAGAGATGGCGGTGAAGCCCTGTTTCTGGGTGGCAGCAGCTCCTAGCGTGGCGGCCAGCGGCCAGAAAATGATGGCAGCGCACGCAGCATCAGGATCCGGCTCCTGACGGCTGCTGCGACCTTGTGGCGAGGGAGCCTTGTCGAGCAGAGTCGCCTGTGTCGGGGCTGAGTGGAGTGCGAGGAGGTGCCTGGAGGGTGGAAAGGGGCTTGAAGGGGCCTACCTGCTCCCAGCCGGTGGTGAACGGTTTGTGCGCACCTACAGCTCATCGCGCTGTGGCAGCCGAGGCCCAGGGGGAGGCAACAGTATCAGGCTCCCCGGTAGCAGCCCAGTTTTCTCCTTTCTGGCCGGAGCACAGCCGCGGCAGCATGTTCCTCGGCGGCGATGGCGCCTTTTTTCAGCGGTGGCGGCCGGCTCCTCTTGCGCCCGCATCTGGTTTGTCCAGGGCGGCTGGGGGGTCAACATGCTCCTAGGCAACCCCAATTACTTAAAGTTTGCTCTTGTGGCCTCACAGCCTAAGGTTTTTGCCTCCTTAACTGCAAGTCAGTCCCTTCAGTACTCCTGCTTTTCCGTCTTGCCAGGGTTGTGGGTACAATGCTTCCCTTACTTCTAAGCAGCCTTGTGCTGAAGAATTCTAGGGCAATGGAAAAGAGCCCTTTGGGATCCAAACTCTTTCCTGGGAGGAAGCCCCACTGACAACACTGGAACTCACTTCTGAGCAGACCAGCTTAGATCCTGGTGGGTCTGACTGGTGAAGTTAGGAAGGGCTGAATAAATGTGCAGCCAAGAGTGGGGGAGGAGAAAGAAATGATCAAAGCGAGACCTGCAGAAAGAAGGGAGGATGGAGGCAGAAAGTGTGCATGATGTGCACATTTATGTACACCATGCATGCTGAGCTGCATGACGTTCCAGCAGTAAATTTTTATTATTCTTGCAGCTATAATAAACCAATTTCCAACATGCAAATTAGCCTTTGGCAATTTCCTAGCAAATATCTCCAGGCTAACTGGTGCTTTCCTGTTGCTATACATGCTAAAAATATGTTATTTGTACTTCAGACACCTGATGGCACTAGGAAAACTAAATAACTCTTGTGGCCCCTTCTTCATAATTAGACTGTTTAAAAAATTACTGCAGAAACACAAGTAGTTGTTACTATTGTTATTATGCCTGATCTTCTTCCCCTAGAAGAGCTCTGTAAAGAGGAGTTTAGCAGAAGCAACAATGTGTTGCTAGCCTCTCAGTTCAGAATGATGGTTCCCAAGATATGAAAGAACCCTCCTTTGTTATAAAGATGGGGGTGGATGCTAAAGAAAGTCAGAAATGGAGAGAGTAGAAGGAAGCTGCTTGAAGAAATGCACAAGCCGAATTCCCTGTCACCAGTGGGGTACCTCAGCACATGGGGTGGAAGGGCTTGCAAGGGGAGAAGGATGCCCAGGGAAGTGGGGGACATACCGGTGTGGTGTTGTGGAAAGGAGGGTAGGAGGGGAGCTCTGGAGGGAGGGGAGATAGGGGCCCCTGGGTACTGTCTGTCCAGGGCCCCCCAAAATCTGAAACTGGCCCTGCTTTGATGCCTCTGTGTGTGTGTGTGCCACACTCTCCCTCCTCCAGGCTCTATTACCTGTACAACAAGAAACGGATCAGCATCTCGGCGGCCTCCAAGCTCCTGGTCAACATGCTGTGGGGGGGGGATGGGCCTTTCCGTGGGCAGCATGCTTTGCGGCTGGGACCAAAAGATGCCAGCCTCATGGGGGGAGGGGGTCTGCTGGACATGGAGGGAGGAGCAGGTGAGCGGAATGATGCTCAAAACATGGGTCACCATAAAGGGTGTTGGGTGTTCAGCTGCTGCAGTGAGCAGCTGGTGGGGGGAGACCATGGGGAGCCTGAGGCCCTTCACTTGCTCCCCCCGAGACTGGTGAAGTTGGGCATTTCAGGGCCTTAAGATGAGCAAGGGGCTCCCTTTTATAAGGGCAACCCCAGATCCCGCATAGGCACCCTCTCTTTCCAGGACATTCCCATCCTCTTGTAGGCAGAAGCTTCGTGCAGTTAATAGCTGTGTGGTAGACTGAAATCCAACAGGGGCGGCCTTTTGTCAGGAGGAGCTGCCCACAGCAGAGATGCAGCTACTGAAGGGAAGAATCTCTATCCCCACAGAGGAGGGCAGTTCTGGTTTGGGGGCTGGACCACCTATTGCTCCCCCCAGCAGAGTGACCCAACCCATAATATGTCACACAAGCAGGGTGGGGTGGGTGAGGCACAGAAAAGAGCTGCAGAGGAGGGAGCCAGACTGCTCAAGTAAGCGAGCCAAACTTCATTCTTCAAAGGAATGTACTAGGTCATTAACAGTAAGACAGAGGGTGAAAATTCCTTCCTGGCCTCAGGTCAGACACAAGAGTATAACTTGTGTTGGGATCCTTCTAAAAGGAAATTTGGGGAAACTGCTGGGGTTCATCTCTAAACCCAGGAGCACATTGCTGTTTTTGGTGTGGGCCTGTTCTAGCTCTGCACATTTCACTGGTGTACAGGAGAGGACTGCAATATACTTGTCTGCCGGGCCATAGCCTTTGTAGACATATGTTTTTAGGATGCTTAAAATTGACTTGAGAGATGGTGGAAGGCTAGGAATCCAGAGTCTCTCTTCAAGAATGTGGAAAGAATGATATAAAGGAGGGATATTACTGGATTAAGGGGTTGAGGGAGAATGAAATGACTTCTTAGCTTTTGAGGAGAAGACTGGCAGAGCAAGAAGGGGGCACAGTCTACTGGGGGGGGCACGGTCTACTGGGCACTAAAGTTACAGCATTCCCTTTCCTTTGTCTGCAGGGACCAGGCCTTTACTACATAGACGACGATGGCGTATGCCTGTCAGGCCCCCTCTTTTGCACAGGAAGTGGAAACTCTTATGCTTACGGGGTGCTGGACAGTGGATACCAACCCGGCCTCAGCGTGGAAGAGGCCTACGACCTGGGCAGCCAGGCCATCTCTTAAGCCACCCATCGTGACTCCTACTGTGGAGGCGTGGTGAACAGTAAGTTTTCCTGGCCTCTGCCCTTGAACTGCCTTGGCTCTTTCAATGTCGCCCATCTCAGTCCTGTAAGCATGTGGTTGCTTTGTGACTTTTGCACATTTTACACTGATGGTGTGGTGTCTCCCAGTGTATCACATGAAGGAAGACAGCTGATCCGGGTTGGACGCACCAACATCGTTATGCTGCTCGACCAGTACGCAGAGGCCAAGAAATGAGATATGACGGGCCAAGAACCGTACATGCCGGAGGTTCTTTGACACTCAGGGCTGACGGGGAAAAGGGACGGGGGCCTCATGACAATAAAGAGACCTTGAAAGTTTGTTTTCTCGGACTTCGGTTTGTTATTTTGGAAGTTTGTTGCAATCATTTGGGAGGCTCAGTCAGAAACACTCAAGCTACAAGCCTGATTCAATTTCAGGAGCATCTGAGAGGCCAAAAAGATTTTCAGGGTTATCAGCATTTGGGAGTCAGGTATAAGACAGAAGCATGTGAATCTTCAGTGGCTAAATTCTGGCACAATTCCACCTGAACCTCCAGCAACACAGGGATTCAGTGCCTGTCCGAAAAACACCCTTATAGATAGTTCCATTAAACAAGTTTGGCCACCCCTGTTCTAGGTGGCTCTTATGCTGAGGAAGTTTGCCCACCCCTGGGCTAGGGCAATGGTAAGGGTTAGGATTAGGAGCAGGGCCAGGGCTAGGGTAAGGGATAGGGATTGGGTTACGGTTAGAGCTAGATCTAGAGTTAGGGTTAGTTTTTTTGCAGGGTTAGTGTTAAGGCTAAAGTTTGGGCTAGGGTTTGGGTTAGGGCTAGGACTAGGTTCATGGCTTATATTAGGGCTAGGGCCAGGGTTAGGGCTATGGCTAGGGTTTTGATTAGGGTTAGGTTTAGGGCTAGGTTTACTGTTAGGGTTTGGGTTAGAGCTAGGGCTAGGGTTAAAGTTAGGGCTAGGTCTAGGGTTAGTGTTAGGTTTAGGGTTAGGGCTTGGGTTAGGGTTAGGGCCAGGGTTAGGGCTAGGACTAGGTTTATGTCTTAGATTAGGGTTAGGGCCAGGGCCAGGGTTAGGGCTAGGGTTAGGGCTAGGGTTAGTGAGGTTTCGGAGTAGGGTTTGGGTTAGGGTTAGGTTTTGGGCTAGCGATAGTGTTACTGTTAGTGTTAGGGCTAGGGCTAGGGCTATGGTTAGGGTTAGGGCTAGGGTTTGTGTTAGGGCTAGGGCAATGGTAAGGGTTAGGCCTAGGGTTAGGATTAGGAGTAGGGCTAGGGTAAGGGATAGGGCTACGGTTAGGGCTTGGGTTAGGGTTAGGTTTTTTGCAGGGTTAGTGTTAAGGCTAAAGTTTGGGCTAGGGTTTGGGTTAGGGCTAGGAATACATTTATGGCTTATATTAGGGTTAGGGCTATGGCTAGGGTTTCAATTAGGGTTTGGTTTAGGGCTAGGGTTACTGTTAGGGTTTGGGTTAGGGCTAGGGTTAAAGTTAGGGCTAGGTCTAGAATTAGTGTTAGGTTTAGGGTTATGGCTTGGGTTAGGGTTAGGTTTTTTGCAGGGTTAGTGTTAAGGCTAAAGTTAGGGTTAGAGTTAGGGCTAGGGTTTGGGTTAGGGCTAGGATGAGGTTTATGGCTTAGATTAGGGTTAGGGCCAGGGTTAGGGCTAGGGCAAGGGTTAGTGAGGTTTGGGAATAGGGTTTGGGTTAGGGTTAGGTTTTGGGCTAGAGATAGTGTTACTGTTAGTGTTAGGGCTAGGGTTATGGCTAGGGCTAGGGTTGTGTTAGGGCTAAAGTTACGGCTACGGCAATGGTAAGGGTTAGGGTTAGGCCTATGGTTAGGATTAGGAGTAGGGCTAGGGTAAGGGCTAGGGTTAGGTTTTGTGCAGGGTTAGTGTTAAGGCTAAAGTTCGGGTTTGGGTTTGGGCTAGGACTAGGTTTATGGCTTATATTAGGGTTAGGGCTAGGGCCAGGGTTAGAGTTAGGGCTACGGCTAGGATTTCGATTAGGGTTTGGTTTAGGGCTAGGGTTACTGTTAGGGTTTGGGTTAGAGCTAGGGCTAGGGTTAAAGTTAGGGCTAGGGTTAGTGTTAAGTTTAGGGTTAGGGCTTGGGTTAGGGTTAGGGTTAGGTTTTTTGCAGGGTTAGTGTTAAGGCTAAAGTTAGGGTTAGGGTAAGAGTTAGGGCTAGGGTTTGGGTTAGGGCTAGGACTAGGTTTATGGTTTAGATTAGAATTAGGGCCAGGATTAGGGTTCGGTCTAGGGTTAGGGTTAGAGTTAGGCCTAGGTCTAAACCTAGGGTTTGGGTTAGGGCTAGGATTAGGTTTATGGTTTAGATTAGGGTTAGGGCTAGGGCCAGGGTTAGGGCTAGGATTAGTGTTACTATTAGGGTTAGGGTAACGGCTAGGGCTTGGGCAAAGGGTATGTGTATGGTTAGGGCTAGGGTTAGGGTAAGGGTTGGGCTAAGGTTAGGGTTCAGTTAGGGTTAGGCCCCGTTTTAGGGTTAGTGTTAGGGTCAGGGTTAGGGGTAGGGTTTGGGGTAGGGTTAGGGTCCAGGTTCAAGTTAGGGTTAGGTTTTGGGTAAGTTTAGTGTTAGAGCTAATGGTAGGGTTATGGTTAGAGTTAGGGCTAGGGTTAGGGCTAGGGCTAGGTTTATGGCTAGGGTAGGTTTAGGTCTAGGGCTAGGTTTTGGGCTAGGGCTAGGGTTACAAATAGGTTTAGGGTTAGGGTTAGGGTAGGACTATGTTTAGGGTTAGGGTTAGAGCTAGGGTTAGGGCTTGGCTAGGGCTAGGGCTTGGACAAGGGTTAGGGATAGGGTTACAGTTAGGGCTAGGGTTCAGGCTAGGATTAGGTTTATGGCTTGGATTAGGGCTAGGGTTACGGTTAGGGTTAGGTTTAGTTTTAGGGCTTGGGCTAGGGTTAGGGTTAGGGCTAGGATTAGGTTTAGGGCTAGGGTTAGTTTTAGGGTTAGGGCTATGGCTAGGACTAAGGTTAAGTCTTGGGCTTTGGCTAGTTTTTGGGTTTGTGGTAGTTTTAGTGTTAGAGCTAGGGCTACGGCTATAATTAGGGCTAGGGCTAGGTTTATGGTTAAGGTTAGGTTTTGGGTAGGTTTAGTGTTAGGGCTAATGTTTGGGTTAGGGTTAGGGTTAGGCCTAGGGTAGGGTTAAGGTTAGGGCTAGAACTAGGTTTATGGCTAGGATTAGGTTTAGGTCAAGGGTTTAGGTCTAGGGTTAGGGCTAGGGTTACAAATAGGGTTAGGGTAGGACTACTTTTAGTGTTAGGGCTAGGATTAGGGTTAGGGCTAGGGTTAGGGTTAGAGCTAGGGCTTGTGTTAGGGTTTCAGTTAGTGTTAGGGCTAGGGTTAGGTTTAGGGTTATAGCTCGGTCTATGTTTAGTGTTAGTATTTGGGTTAGGGTTACAGTTAGGGCTAGGGTTATTGTAAGGTTTCGGGTTAGGGTTAGGTTTAAGTTTAGGGTTAGGTCTAGGGTTCAGGTTAGGGCTTGGGCAAGGAGTATTTTTAGGGTTAGGGTTAGGATTAGGGCAAGGGTTAGGATTAGGTTTACTGTTAGGGTTAGTGTTCAGGTTAGGGCTAGGGCTACGGTTTGGTCTGGGGCTCAGGTTCAGACTAGTCTTTGAGTTTGTGTTGGGGTTAGAGTTAGTGTTAATGCTAGGCCTAGGCTTAGGGCTATGGCTATAATTAGGCTTTGGGCTGGGGCTAGGGCTAAAGATAGGGCTAGGGTAAAGGTAAGGGTTCAGGCTCAGGTTAGAGCTAGAGTTAGGGTTAGGGCTAGGGTTCGGGATAGGGTTCGGGCTAGGTTTAGGGCTAGGGTTAGATTTTTGGTTAGGGCTAGGGATATGGTTATAGTTTAGGTTAGGGTTAACATAAGGGTTAGGGCTAGAGTTAGGTGTAGGGTTGGGTTAAGGTTAGGGCTAGGGTTACAGTTACGGTTAAGGCCAGGGCTAGGGTTTGCCCTAGGGCTAGGGCTATGTCTAGGGTTCAGATGTGGGCCAAAGTTAGGGCTAGGGTAAGGGTTTGTGCTAGGGCTAAATTTAGGTCTAGGGTAAAGGTAAGGGTTTGGGCTCAGGTTACAGCTAGGGTTAGGGTAAGGTCTAGGGCTAGGGTAAAAGATAGGCTAGGGCTATGTCCAGGGTTAGGGTTAGCATTAGGGTTAGGGCTAGGGTTAGGGCAATGGCTTAAGGTAGGGTTAGGGTTATGGTTTGGGCTAGGGCTATGTCTCATGCTGGTTTAGGGTTAGGATTAGGGTGAGGGTGAGAGCTATGGCTAGGGCAAGGGTTAGGGTTTGTGTTAGGGTTAGTGTTCGTGTTAGAGCTAGGGCTAATGCTAGTGCTAGGGCTATAGTTAGGGTTAGGGATAGGGATAGGCTAGCACTAGTTTTAGGGTTCGTTTTAGGGTTATGGTTAGGGCTAGGGTTTGGGTTCGGGTTTTTTCTAGGGCTAGGGTTAGGGTTAAGTTTACCATTAGGGTTAGTGTTGTCTAGGGTTAGGGGAAGGGTAAGGATTAGGGTTAGGGCTAGGGTTAGGGTTTAAGTTAGGGTTAGGTGGGGGCGTGGCGATGCAGTGTAACATGGCGGTCGCCTAGAGCCTTTCCTCCAAGCTATCCCAGCTAATAAATCATTCCTAGAAGCCAAGCCTGCTTGTAATTTCGGCCCCGAAGGATGGGAAAGAAAACCCAAACTAAGGGTGACCCAAAATCAACATCGACGGCAGCGTTGACTACGTACTTTACCCGAGGAGGGAGGAAAACAGCAGAGCTGAGCTCAGCAGCTAAAATGGCCAGCGCAACTACAGAGGACGACTCGGAAGACTCCCTAGCTACCCGAAGTGAGATATCTCAGCTCCTTTCAACTCTAGAGAAAAACATAGCAAAACAAATCCGCTTGGAGCTGAAACCACTGAAAGAGCAAATTGAAATACTCATAGTGAATTTGCAGGAGGTCTCAAAGACAGCAGGGATGGCTATGGAGACGGCGACGGCAGCAGCTGGTGAGGTAAAAAAACTGCAAAAGTCTGATGAATGGCTGAAGTCTAGAGTAATGACACTTGAGAACCGGTGCAAAGAGCGGAATTTGAAGATAAGAGGGATGCCAAAAAAATCTGAGGAGAGTGTGGGACTGAAGCCTTTTTTAATGCAATGGCTCGAGACAGCACTAGCACCGGAATTTAGCAAGACTGTGGCTATAGAAGCAGCTTATAGAGTGGGTCCTCTTAAACGCTCAGAAAAGTTTGCCAGAGACATTGTTGTTACATTCTCTAATTTGGAAGAGAGAAGTGCTGTGCTTAAAAAGGCCCGCGAAGAGGGAGGACTTAAATTTCAAGATCTAAAGATTACAGTTTTATTGGATCTCTCTTTTGAAACGCTTCAGCACAGAAAGACAATGCAGAATGTTACAGAGACATTAAGAACAAATAATGTTAGATATCGCTGGCTTACTGCAACGGAATTAATGGTGATTTATCGGGGTACCCGAATAACAGCAAAAGACTTGAAATCAGGATATCATCTGCTAGACCAGCTGGAACTGGAATATGAGCGTTCCTCCCACTCATCGACGGAGGGGTCTGAGGACTCTGATACCGAAGTGCCAGTGAACTGGGCTAAAGCACACAAGCAAAAGCATAAGCAAAGACTTAATTAATTAAGATGGGTTCTAGGAAATAAATATGTTAATAAATAGCAGGGAAGGAAGGTCTCTGTTTAGGGTAATTGTAGTCCCCCAATAGGGTTTAATTAATCATATTATTTTTTTCTTTTCTTTTGGAATTGTTTAAGTGGAAGTTTCCACAAGCAGAGTTCCTATAGAGGGACTCAGCTTAAAAGGTTGCTCCTTTAACTAGTAAAGGGGCAGTAGGGTGAAGGTGAAATGGCACACGGATCATTAAAGCAGTTGAGATGGAATTTAGTTGATTTTGAAATATTACTTAATGAATTGGAATTGTACAGATTAAGAAATAAGTGGTTAAAATTGACAAGAGGAATGGGGAGACAAATGGAAAATCTAAATGAATTTTTTTAATAATGAATGAAAGCCAGATAAAGATTATTTCTTTGAATTGCCATGGGCTTAATAATAGAATCAAAGCTAAAAGGTTGTCTGTCTCACTGGCAAGGTTAAAGCCAACAATTTTATTCTTGCAGGAGACACATATCAAAAACCCAGATCAAAGTATTTTCAAAGCAAAGTGGTTTTCAGAGCAGTACACGGCACCAGGGAGTTCAAAATCACGGGGAGTAGCAATTTTGTTTGCCAAAAATTCCAATTTTGTATGTCACAATAAGCTTGTAGATCCTAGGGGAAGGTTCATCTTTTTAAAAGGGCAACTTAATGGGGTTTTGTGTACCCTGGCAACATTATATGCCCCCGATATGGGACAAGAAAAATTCATACAAGATCTGTTGGAACACTTAGAGGTGTTTAAGGGGGGGCATGTTATATTGCGGGGGGGGACTTTAATTCCATCCTTCATAAGTACTGGGATAGATCTTATGTGGGACCACAGAACCCCCAAAAAATTAATAGATCAAATGGCAATACAGGGATTCAAGCATTGTTAGAGAAATATGATTTGAGAGATATTTGGCGACTGCAAAACCCGGGAGTAAAGGACTATACTTTTTATTCGTTCAGACATAAAGTATACACCAGGATTGACATGATCTGGATTTCCCCCTCATTAGTCAATGAAGTGAAGAAGTCGGGTATAGGTCTCCGAACATTATCAGATCATGCCTGGATTGAAAGTAGTTTTAATTGGGGTAGTAAGGAAAAAAAGACAGGATAATAATAGAATCATTGAACAATAATATTTTATTTCATAGTAAAATGGTGGAGGAAATTAAAGAATCAATCAAGGAATATTTTCAATTGAATAATCAATGTGGGGTCTCCCAGGAAATTCTTTGGGATGCTATGAAGGCAGTGGTGAGAGGGAGGATTATTTCCATGACAGCGTTTCATAATAAACAAAAAAATCAACTCCATCAGGACCTGTTAAGGAAAATTAGTATTTTAGAAACTAAACATAAAGCAACAAGTTCTAGAAAGGTATATAAGGAATTGTTGCTAGAGAGGAAAAAATTAGAAGCATTAGAAATCACTAAGATCCAGAAAAATGTGTTATAACCTTAAGCAAAAATATTGGGTAAGGCATCCAAAATCTATTAAAATGCTGGCCTGGAAATTAAGAGAAAAGCAGGCTCAGAGATCTGTACCTTGTATAAAAGATGAAAAGGGAGCTATAATAACCAACTCAGATGACATTCTACAAGTATTTCAAAGATATTATGAGAAACTTTATAGATCAGCGAATCCGTCCTTGGAGAATATACAAGCATACCTGCATGAAAATAAATTAGTCAGACAAGTAAGTGAAGAACATAAACAAATAATGGAGGCGTTAGTCACAGAGCAAGAAGTTGAGAATGCGATTTCAAAAATGAAAACAGACAAAGCACCGGGTAGGGACTTTAATTCCATCCTTCATAAGTACTGGGATACAGTACAGTACAGTACAGTATAGAGTTCTATAAAAAATTTAAAGAGGTGTTAATCCAGCCACTAACGAAGCTGTGTAATCATATTTTAGAAGCAGGAACTATGCCCCAGACTTGGGAAGAGGCTAAAATTATAGTCCTCCCCAAAGAGGGTAAAGACCTGCTTTCAGTTAAATCTTATCGCCCCATATCACTTCTTAATTGTGACTATAAGATTTTTGTAACAGTCTTATCTTTGAGACTTAATTCAATAATAAGTAATTATGTTCATTTGAATCAATCAGGATTTATTTTAGGGCGAGACATAGCTGACAACGTACGAAAAACGATTAATATAATTCAATATGCCACCAAAAAGCAGGTCGAATTATGCGTAATTTCTCTAGACATAGAGAAGGCCTTTGATAGGGTCGACCCGCTTTTTCTTAAAACATTGGTCGCGGAGATGAACTTTGGACAAAAGTTTCAAAAAGCTTTGGAAGCTATTTATTTGAAACCTGTGGCTCAAATAATGGTGAATGGCAAATTAACATCAAACTTTGTCTTGACACGAGGGACAAGACAGGGATGCCCCCTGTCACCACTATTATTCGCACTGGCAATTGAACCATTAGCAACTAGGATAAGGAATTCAGAAACCATAAAGGGTTTAGAAATAAATCAAAGTAGTTATAAGTTAAGTCTATTTGCAGACAACATAGTACTTTATATTACACAACCTGAACAATCCCTCCCAAGCTTAAACCAATTTTTAGGGGAGTATGCAAATTACACAGGTTTACAGGTAAATCATTCTAAAACTATTTTATATCCGGTTAATTTAAAGCAATCAACAATGAGTAATATCTCACGTAAATTTCCGTATAGTTGGTTTTCAAGCGTTTGGAAATATTTGGGGGTAAAAATCCCATTAGATCTCAAGGACCTATTTAAAGTCAACTATGCAGAACTAATGCAGAGTATAAAGGAGCAATGCGCCCAATGGCATCAGAAGTCTGTAGGATGGATGGAGAGAATTAAGATTTTAAAAACCTTTTTGTTCCCAAAAGTGTTATATTTATTTAGAACACTTCCAATACATATTCCACCTAATACTTTGGATAAATGGCAAGGAATATGGAATAGATTTATATGGGGTCAGAAAGCACCCAGAATTGGGTTTAAAGCACTTAGAAGACCTAAAGCAATGGGTGGTCTAGCAGTGCCTGACTTAAAACTTTATTACCAGGCCTCACAATTAGCAGTGCTGTCCCGAATTATTAGGGAACCTGAATCTATAGAGTGGTTAGCCCTGGAGGAAATATGGTTTTATCCTAGGAACTACTTAGAGTATATCTGGGCAGAAACTCAAAAGCAAAAATCTGCTTTGGAATTAGTCTTTACAGAACCAATGTTAAGAGTTTGGGATACAAAGAGAAAACAACTTACCTCGAATCCATCGCTGGCTTCAACCTTTTGTGGGCAGAGTTGGTTCCGTCCAGCTTTGGAGAGGGGATCATTTAAAATCTGGAAAAGAACAAAACTAGTTAGATTATGTGACATTACAAAAGAGGGGCATATTTTATCACTACAAGAGTTGGAAGAGAAGGCTCAAAATGAATTACCTTGGTGGGAGTATAATCAATTAAAACATATGTTAAAAAATCCAATGCTCGGGACAGCTTTGTCTAATAAATTAAAACCATTTGAAGAATATATTATCAAATTAGAAGGGAAGCAAAAAGGACTGATATCTAAAATATATAAATTATTGCTGGAGAATGTAATTCAGAATTTACCAAATTATGCACAGTCATGGTCGTTAGATAATCAAATGAACCTCACCACACCACATTGGCAATCAATTTGGTCAGCATACATATTTAAATCAAAAATAATCAATATATTTGAACAAAATTTTAAGGTTATGACACAATGGTATGTAACACCAAGAAAACTGAATTGTATGAATAGTAATATAGCATCAAAATGTTGGAAGAACTGTGGAGGGGTGGGGACATATCAACATTGCTGGTGGGATTGTGTAGTGATTAGGACCTTTTGGCAAGCAATACTTAAAGAAATATACGAACTGACAGGCTATAATATCCCATATACAGTGGAGGTAATATTGTTAAATTATTGGCAAGGAGTATCGATACCTAAGATACGTAAAGAACTGATAGTGATTCTCCTAACCGCAGCAAAGACAACAATCGCACATAGATGGAAATCTATTTCGCCTCCGACAGTAAAAGAATGGTATTTAAGGTTATGGGATTATCTGTTGATGGATAAAATCTCTGACTCATTGTCACACAATGATTTTATTAATGGGCAATCAAATTACTTAGCAAGATGGCACCCTATACTAAAGAACTTTGATAAGATTATGGAGAATCAAAATAATATAAGAGGTCATAGATTTCAGAGTTTTTTTAAATTAAGTTGGTTAATGTAAGAGGTTTAATTTTCGCTGTACTTTTTTTTTTTGCATTGTAATATTATTGTAATTTAGAAGTGACTGTATTGGAGTTCTATTGATACTGCTACTCACGAGGTGTGTGAATAATGGAAATAAAAATATTATTACAAAAAAAAAGTTAGGGTTAGGCCTTGGGCTTGGGCTATGGCTAGGGTTAGGGTTAGGGTTGGGGTTAGGATTAGGGTTAGGGCTGGAATTAGGGCTAGGGCTTGGGCTCGAGTTAGGGTTAGGTTTTGGCTTAGGGTTTGTGTTAGGGCTAAATTTAGGGCTAGGGTAAGGGTTAGGGCTACAGTTAGGGCTAGGGCTATGGTTAGGGTTAGGGGTACTGTTAGAGCTCAGGCTAGGGTTAGGGTTTATGTTAGGGCTACAGTTAGGGGTAGGGCTATGGTTAGGGGTAGGGGTAGGGCTAGGGTTAGGTTTAGGGCTAGGGTTAGGTTTAGGGTTAGGGTTTAGTTAGGGCTAGGGTATAGTTAAGTGTTAGGACTAGAGTTAGGGTTAGTGTTAGGACTAGGGTTAGAACTAGGGCTAGGGCTAAGGTTAGAGATAGGGTTAGGGCTTGGGCTAGGGTTATGGCTAGAGCTAGGGTTAGGTTTTTTGCAGGGTTAGCGTTAGGGCTAAAGTTAGGATTATTGTTAGGGCTAGGGTTCGGGTAGAGCTAGGACTAGGTTTATGGCTTGGATTAGGGTTAGGGCTAGGACTCGAGTTAGGGCTAGGGTTATGGTTTGGGTTAGAGTTAGTGCTAGGGCTAGGGCTTAGGTTAGGATTTGGGTTAGGGTTTGGTCTAGGGCTATGGCCATAGCCCTAGCTCTAACTCTAACCCTAACCCTTAAACTAGCCCTAAATTTAGCCCAAACACAAACCCTAAGCCAAAAGCTAACCCTAACCCTAACCCTATCCCAAGCCCTAACCCTATCTTTAACCCTAAGACTAGCACTAACCCTAACCCTTACCCTTACCCTAACCCTAGAAAACCCTAACCCTAAAGGTAAACTTAACCCTAACCCTAACCCTAACCCTTGCCCTAGACATAACCTGAACCCAAACCCTAGTCCTAACCATAACCATAAAACTAACCCTAAAACTAGCACTAGCCTATCCCTAACCTGAACCCTAATTATACCTGTAGCCCTAGCATTAGCCCTAGCTCTAACACTAACCCTAACAAAACCCCTAACCCTACCCTTGCCCTAGCCCCAGCCCTAGCCCTAACCCCAGCCCTAGCCTTAACCCCAACCCTAACCCTATCCCTTGCCCTAGCCCTAACCCTAACCCTAGATGTAACCCTAACTCTAGCCCTAATGCTTACCTTTACCCTAGCCCTAACCCTAACCCCAGCCTGAGCCCTAGCCCTAGCCCTAGCCCAAACTCTAGCCCTAACCCTAACCCTTACACTACCCCTAAATTTAGCCCTAACACAAACCCTAAGCAAAAACCTAACCCTAACCCAAGCCCTAGCCCAAGCCCTAGTCATAATCCCAGCCCTAACCCTAACCCAAGCCCTAGCCCAAGCCCAAGCCCTAACCCTAGCCCTAATCTGAACCCTTACCCTAACCCTAGAAAACCCTAACCCTAATGGTAAATGTAATCGTAACCTTAATTATAGCCCTAGACAAAACCCGAACCCTAACCATAACCCTAAAAAGAACCCTAAAACTAGCGCTAGCCTATCCCTATCCCTAACCCTAATTATAGCCTTAGCCCTAGCATTAGACCTAGCTCTAACACTAACCCTAACCGTAACAAAAACCCTAACCCTAGCCCTAGCCACAGCCCTAATCCTAGCCCTAGCCCTACCTGTAACCCTAACCCAAACTTTAACCCAAACCCTAACCCTAGCTGTAGCCTTAACCAAACCCCTAAAACTAGCCCTCACCCTAACCCAGCACTAGATATTCTCCTAAACCAAGCCCAAACCCTAACCTTACCCATAGCCCTAACCCTTGCCCCAAAACTAACCAGCCGTAACCCGAACCCAGCATTAGACGTAGCCCTAACTCTAGCCAAAACCCTAACCCTAGCCATAGCCCTAACCCGACCCCTAACCCTAACAGTAATCCTAATCCTAATCCATGCCCTAACCCTAATCCTAACCCATGCCCTAACCCTAATCCTAACCCTACACATACCATTTGCCCAAGCCCTAACCCGAAACCCTAACCCTAGCCCTAACCTTAACCCAAACCCTAAACTGTAACACTAACCCAAAACTTAACCCTACCCTAGCGCTAACTGTAACCCTAGCCCTAGCCCTAGCCCTAACCCTAACCCTAGCCATAAACCTAGTCCTAGCCCTAATCCTTACCCTCTCTAGTCCTAACCCTAACCCTAAACTTAGACCTAGCCCTAACTGTAGCCCTAACCCTAACTTTAGCCCTAACCCTAACTTTAACCCTAACTCTAGCCCTTGCCCTGACCCTGACCCTAGCCCTGACCCTTACTTTAACCCAAACCCTAACTTAACCATAACAGTAATCCTCGCCCAAGCCCTAGCCCTAACCTAAACCCTTACATTAACCCTAAACTTAGCCCTAATCGTAACTCTAACATTAACCCTAAAACTAGCCCTTGCCTAGCCTTAACCCGAGTTATAGCCGTAGCCCAAGCCCCAGCCCTAGCTCTAACACTAACCTTAAACCTAATACAAACCCTAATCCTAACCCTTGCCCTAGCCCTAAACCTACCCCTAAACCTAACCCTAGCCCTAGCCTTAGCCCTAAGCCTATCCCTATCCCTAAAACTACCCCAAACCCTAACCGTAAGCGTAACCCTAACCCCAATCCTAGCCCTAACCCTAACTCTTCCCCTTCCCCTAAACAAAACTCTAACCCGAGATAACCCTAGCCATAACCATAACCCTTACCTTTACCCTAGCCCTAACTTTAGCCCTAACACAAACGCTAACCCTAAACCTAACCCTATCCCTTTCCCTAACCCAAACCCTATCCCTAACCCTAGCCCTAACCCTAACCCTAATCCTAGCCATAAACCTAGTCCTAGCCCTAATCCTTATCCTAACTCTAGTCCTAACCCTAACCCTAAACATAGACCTAGCCCTAACCGTAGCCCTAACCCTAAAGTTAGGGTTAGCCCTAACTTTAGCCCTAACACAAATCCTGACTTTTGTATGTCTTGCATTTGATGTTATTGCTCTTACAGTTGGTATCTCATGCTTTCATCTTTTTGAGTAAGATATACAATGAAATAAAGCCATGCTCTATGCAGCCAGAGTATCTATTACTTCTTAAGGGAAGGACACTAACATACCTACCATACACACTTGGTTTAGCAAATTGTGGGACTTACATGTAATGGAAATAATCACTGACAAAATTGCTAATTGCTCAATAACCCCTAATACAACCTTTTTTGATGCGCAAAGGTTGCACATAATGCCATTCAGTGGGCTTCCTTGGGAGTAACTCCACACAGGGCTGTGCTCCCCGGGAAGTTCCGGGCTTTTCAGCCTTCTCAGAAGATGGGGCAGTTGGGTTGAAAAAAAGGGGGAATCAATCCAAAGTGGGACCCATGGGGGGGGGCGGTGCTCTTGAGTGGATCTGGCTTCCTCCCAGGATACTTAATTTTCTATCTAAGCAAAATTTCATTACTCCATCATGGGAACGTTTCAAAGACTTACCCCTAAAGGTGACAGTCATTATTTATAACATAATCTGATCCAATTCACAATCAAATGTATTTCTTGATTATGTAGTCATTGATTACTCTTTTCTAAGACCTGTTTGTGAGATGACAGTTAGCTAGGGTTAGGGTTAGGTTAGCATTGTGACTAGGGTTAGTGTTAGTGTTAATAACAGCTAATGTTACGGTTAAGGTTAGCTTTGGTTAGGGTTAGGGTTAATGATAGCTAATTTAAATTTAGGGTTAGGGCTAGGGCTAGGGCTACAACTAGGGTTAGGGCTAGGGCTACAACTAGGGTTAGGGTTAAGGCTAGGGTTAGGGCTAGGGCTAGTGTTAAGTTTAGGGTTTGGGTTAGGTCTCATGTTAGGGTTTGCATTAGCTTTAGGGTTAAGGTGAGGGTTAGGTTTAGGGCTACAACTATTTATTTATTTATTTATTTATTTGTTCCATTTATATCCCGCCTTGCCAGTTTTTCAACCGGCTCAAGGCGGATAGCATTAGGGTTAGGGTTAGTGATAGGGTTGGGGCTGTGTCTAGGGTTAGGGCTTGGGCTAGTGTTAGGGCTAAGGCTAGGGCTTGAGCTAGGTCTAGGTCTAGGGTTAGGGTTAGTTTTAGGGCTAGGGCGAAGGCTAGGGCTGTGACTATGGCTGGGGTTAGGGTTAGCGTTTGTGTTAGGGTTAGGATTAGTGTTAGGGCTAGGATTTGGGCTACGGCTATAATTAGGGTTAGGGCTAGGGTAGGGCTAGATTTAGAGTTAGGGTTAGGGTTCAGCTAGGGTTAACGTTAGGGTAAGGGTTAGGGTTATGTCTAGGGCTAGGGTTAGGGCTTGTGCTAGGGTTAGGGCTGGGGCTATGGTTTTTTTTTTATTAACATTTTTTCATTTTACAATCATTAAAATAACACAATAAAGATAACACAATAAACAGTTATACACAAAAATAATCTACCACTAATACAATGTCACCAATTTAACCGTAAAAACATTAAATAAATATCATTTTCTGGTAAGCAGGATTATCTGGAAGGATTTGTTGTTTGTTTAAAAAGCAAACTATCGGAAACCAAACACTGACTATCTTTCTTTGATATAATTCTAGAGGGCTATTACTTGTTATGTAAGATAATTTAGATAAAAGAAAGTATTCCCATAGTTTCTTTAACCACTCAATCTTGGTGGGCGCAGCCACATCTATCAATTTCAATGCTATAATGTGCTTTGCAGCCGATAGCAATATTGAAATTATCTCTTTATTTCTTAGTGTGAGAGAAATATCCTTCCAATATTCCAGTAAAATAACCTCAGGTCTATTAGGTAATGTGATAGCAATAATCTCTTTAAGACTTTGAATAATTTGCCCCCAAAATACCTTAATTGATCTACATTCCCACCAACAATGCATATAATTAGCGGTTTGTCCATATTTTTTACAGTTTGGTGAAAAGGATTTGTTTATCCTGTGTGATATATTTGGAGGTATATACCATCTAGTTATTATTTTCAAAGATTGTAGTTTTACCATGCTAATTTTAGATGTGATTCCAGGAGCTTTCCAGATTACCTGCCAGTCTTCATCTGATAGTGTGTAGCCTAAGTCTGAATGCCATTGTTTTTGATATAGAGTTACTTTCTCTTCCTTCGCTTCCAACATGATTTTGTATATTTTCGTAATAATACCTTTTGTTTGATCTGTAGTTTGGCTTAACATGGTTTCAAAGGGAGTTTTTTGTCTAGCTCTTGTATCTTTTAACTGAGGGGAATCTAATAAATGCCTTATTTGAAGATATTGGAACCAATGTACTGTGAGGCTTCTGCTCAAAGTAGTCAAGGATCAGATCTTTGTTGATGAAACACAGTTCTTTATTTCCAATTTCTACATTGCTACAGGTCCTCGGATTATTGTCAGAGATAACGTATACAATAGAAGCAGGTCTAATATACCCTCCCGTACAATTTGAATTGCCCATAGGTAACCAATCAACAGGGGGGGGAAAACCGCGGGCAAAAGGTCCCCTGGCCGTTTGCTTCCCACAGGAAAGAAGGTGAGGTGTGAAGCAGTAAATTTCCCTTCCCAAACCAGACCTCTCAGATGTAACCATCTTCACATAACGAATAGCTTTCCCCAAGGCTTTCGCATGTTGATAAGAACTAGTCCCTGTCCTCCCAGCAGGGAGGAAAGGAATGCGGAGGCAGGAGGGTGAGAGGCCCATTGTTCTCATGCTTTGAAGTCGCCACTCTCCCGGGCAAACAGTTACACAGACCAGACCTAGCCAGAGCCATAGCTCAGGATCAATGAATATATAATTACAGGGTTCAAACTAATAAGCAATAGAAATGAATATAGAGTTACAGTGCATAGACAGATTACAAAGTATAGCACGAATTCCCAGAAAACCCTTGTTAGAATCTGCAGATTCTGACATGTACTTTCTTTGAAAGTTTTTGTTCTAATTTTATCTTTTCTATTGGCATTCCTTTGTGTAATAAATGCTCAATTTTAAAAATACCCTTCTGTTGCCAGTCTAAAAAATTTGTTGACATATTGCCTGGTTCAAACCACACTTGGTTTGTAAAAGAAGCTTGTGTAGATATATCTGGCGCTAATTTCTTTTTCCATCTTTCCCAAATTTGGATAGAGTTTGTGATTATGTCTGTCTGGTTTTGTTTCAATTTTTTCCTCAAATTTGGGTTCCATAATATATCATACAATGGGATTTTAACATCTTGTATTAAATCAAGTTCCATGTATACCCATATTGGCGGATTTTTAGTTACTGCGGCATGTAATAATGCTGCTACATGAGAAGCATCATAATATAATGATAAGTTTGGAATGTCGTAACCTCCTCTATAGGAAGACCTAGTTATAGTTTTACTGTTAAGTCGTGGTTTTTTATTATTCCAAAAAAATTTATTCAAATCCGATTGCCAGATTTTTAACTTTTGTTGTGTAATTTTTATTGGGAGGGTTCTAAATATAAACTGATACTTTGGTAAAATAAAACTTTTAATTAAATGAATCCTATCCATGCAGCTTAAAATTTTTGTAGACCACTCTCTCAGTAACACTTTAATTTCAGAATACACTCTCTTATAATTGTGCTCATATAGCTGATCTATATTGGTTGAAATATATATACCTAGATATCTCCAGGGTTTGTTTGGTATTTTAAAATTATACTTTTGGATTATATGCTCCAATTGGGCTTTTTCTATGTTGATTGGTTGGGCTAAGGATTTATCTTTGCTAAATTTCAGACCCGATATGTCACCAAAGTTTTCAATTGTTTTATTTAAATGCTTTAAGGATGTCATTGGATCAGTGATGTAAATTACAATGTCATCGGCGTATAAGGAAATTTTTTGTTGTACCAGGCCTGTTTGTATGCCTTTAATTTTGGTATTTACTCTAATCATTTCTGCTAAAGGTTCAATAGCTAAAATAAATAAAAGTGGTGATAAAGGACACTCTTGTCGGGTCCCTCTCTGTAAAAAGATCTGATTTGAATGTCCGTTATTAATTTTTAACCTAGCAGTTGGGCCACTGTATAAAGCATTGATTGCTCTTTGAAAGCTTTCACCAAAACCCATGAAGTTTAGTAACTGTTTAAGATAACAGATATCAATAGAGTCGAAAGCTTTCTCCACGTCCAATGAGAGGAGCAGAGTTTCTAATTTGTTATGGGAGCAATAAGTTATAATGTCTATGATTCTTCGTGTATTTTCTGTAATATTCCGCTGTGGTAAAAAACTAGTTTGATCTTTATTCACATATTCTGTAAGCACCTTTTTCAAACGATTTGCTAAAATTTTTGTAAAAATTTTTGAATCTGTATTTAACAGAGTGATTGGACGGTAAGATGATATTTGTGTTTTATCTTTTTGTGGTTTCGGAATCAAAATTATCTCTGAAGTTAGCCAAGATTGTGGAAGGACCCCCTTCTCCATTATGTTATTAACCAAAGCCAAAAAAGGATCAATTATATCTGATTTAAAACATTTATAAAATTCAAAAGAATACCCGTCAGGTCCTGGTGTTGAGTTATTTTTGGCTTGTGTTATTACCTCTAAAACTTCTATTTTTGTTATTGCAGCTTCCAAATAATTTTTATGTTGATCAGACAGTGTTTTGAATATTGTGGCGTTTTTCTCAAAAAAGGCTGTCATTTTATCAGAGTCTAATTGTTTAGATTTATATAAATTAGAAAAATACTGCTCTGCGTTCCTTAGTATAGTTTTAATATCTGTATGTAAATTACCCTGTAGGTCTCTAATTGCATGTATATATCTCTGCGAAGTTCTTTCTTTGACTCTCCAAGATAATATTTTAAGTGTCTTGGGTGTCTTCCTCCAATGTTGTTGTCTTATATATAACAGATCTTTATGTATCTTTTGAGTAATCTGTATTTCTAATATTCTCCGTTCAGCTACCAATTGTTTTAGTATATTTCCTTTCCTTGTCTCCTTATGTTGTTTCTCCAAATTACTTATACTGTGTTGTAATTTATTTATTGTAACCTCTGTCTCTTTTTTTAGATGCAACGTTTTGGCTATCAGATGTCCTCGCACTACTGCCTTCATAGCATCCCAGTTCTGATGCGTTGTGTTATCAGGATTATTCAAGAGAAAAAATTCTTTAATGACGTTTGATATATCTTGCTGTACTTCTGGCTTTAATAAAATTGACTTATTTAAACTCCATTTGTTATCTGGCTTCATTTTTTGACTAAGATCTAGTTGACATGTCACTGGAGAGTGGTCTGACCAAATTTTCATCTCTATCTCTGTATGAGTTGTCTTAGATAATAATGCATAAGACACTAATATATAATCTATCCTGGTATAGGTATTAAATCTGGAGAAGTAGTAAGTATAGTCATGTGTATCTGGATGCTGTATTTGCCATACATCTGTTAAGCCATATTTTCTGACTAAATCTTGAAGTTCTGAGTCATAGTGTCTGATATTTATCCCCTGCCTTATTTTCCTTTTAGATTTATCTAACTGTGTATTCAAAATATAGTTAAAATCCCCTCCCAAAATCAATTCTCCTTCTTGGAATGCCCTCAGCTTTTCAAACATTTGTTTTAGGAATTGCAATTGGCTTTGATTAGGTGCATACACCGAACCTTTAGTGATCACCTCCCCTTCTAGAGTTCCTTTAATAAAAACATATCTACCTTGCTGATCTGCTAAGGATTCTTTAACATCAAAGTGTGCATTTTTAGCCAATAGAATTGCTGTACCTCGAGCCTTAGATGTTCCTGTTGAAACAAATTGTTGAGTATACCAAGACGACGCTAAAACCAAATCCTTCTCATTTTTTAAATGGGTTTCCTGTAATAATACAATTTTTGGGCGTAGTTTTAGAATTTAATTAGTAATTCTCCTCCTCTTGATCCTATTATTCATACCTCGAACGTTCCAAGAGAATATAGAATACATAACGGTTAAATTGTAGCTTAATATACTTTATAGATTTTAGACTTAACAATCAACAATGAATTAACTTAACTAAAATTTCTATTACTGTTTTCAAATAAGAAACTATATAGCTTCTATAATAATATTTTATAGAAACAACGATTAATTACAAAGTTTCAATTATTTATAATTGGTTAGAACAACAACTCTTATAATAAAATTATAACCCAATCTAATCTAAACCCCCTCCCCCCTACCCCTTTACACTACTAAATAATTCAACTAAAATTCAAAGCCCAGTTCCCTTTATCCTATAGGTATACGAATGTCAATTTTAATTATACAAAAGACTCCTTCTTATCTTATTTTCTAAATTCAGTTAAACTTAGCCAACTTCTAAATAAACCCCTGGGGCCAAAACCTTTGGTTCTCTTTCCCCCCTCTCTTCCCCCCCCCCATGGCATCTATTAACTAAACGTGCAATATTTCCAAAAAAGGAACATAAAATTATTCAGACTCTAAACCTGCATTTATAATGTTTGCATATTTTTTACAGACCAGGCTTGTTTGAATTTTCTCTTATCGGGACCTTGCTGGCTTTCCAAGGAGATAGAGTCATTGAGAGTCTTCTTTTGGTGGATTTTTTTTGCTGTTTCTGAGTGTTCCATTGGTTCTTCTAGGTTAAGCTCTTGTAATAAAATCTGTCCTGATTTTTCATCTGTGGCGTAGAGTGTTTTCCCCTGATGCCTTACTGATAATTTTCCAGATGCCATCCAACGATAAGGTATTTGTTCATCTCTTAATTTCTGAGTTGTAATTTTCAGCTTTTTCCGAAGTTGTAGAGCCTCAGGTGGTAAATCCAAAAAAGTTAAAATTTGAAGGTCTTGGTATGGTAAGTAGCCTTTCTCTCTGGCGATTTTAATAATATCCAGTTTCACCTTGACATCTGCGAAAGTCACCATAATATCTCTTGGATATTTCCTTTTTGCTAGTTGTGGGGAACCAATTCTGTAGGCTTTCAGCAAGATTGGAAATACTCCTTCTTCCAGCTTTAGGATGCGTGCCAACCACTCTGCCATAATTTTTATTAAATTAGATTTTTCTGCAGGATCTTCCTGGAAGCCCCAAAATTTTAAATTCTGTTTTCTAGCTGAGAATTCCAATGTAAGGACTCTCTCCTTTAATTCTTGTTGATCTTTGAAGAGGCATTTAATTTCTTCTTGATTTTTTTGTCCTGTTTGTTGTGCTAATTCAGCTGTTTCAGTAGTGATTTCTAGGACCTTTGTTATCTCCGTTATTTGTTCAATCATTGGTTGCAAAAGGTCATCTATTCTTTTAGTCAGATTTTGTGTAATAGTTTGTTTTGTCATTTGCAAGGCATTTTTAAAGGTCTGTTGCAAAGTCTTTAACGTTATCGGGTCTTCAGGAGCCTCCTTTGGTGATCTATGAGTCTCCTCCAACGCCATCTTGGAGTCTCATTGTGAGCTCACTTTTACTGCATCCGTTGCTCGGCTTTGGGGAGGAAGCTAGGGTTAGGGTTAGCTTTTGGTTTAGGGTTTGTGTTTGGGCTAAATTTAGGGCTAATTTAAGGGTTAGGGTTAGAGTTAGGGCTAGGGCTACGGTTAGGGTTACGGCTAGGGTCAGGGTTGGGGATGGAGTTAGGGATAGGGTTAGGGTTTGGGATAGGGTTAAAGTTTGTGTTAGGGCTAACGTTAGGGCTAGGATAAAGGTAAGCGTTAGGGCTAGAGTTAGGGTTACAATTAGGTCTAGAATTAGGGTTAGGACTAGGGATTGGACTAGGGCTAGGGTTAGGGCTAGGGTTAAGGTTAGGGCTAGGGTTAGGGTTAGGGCTAGAGTTAGTGTTAGGTTTAGGTTTAGGGTTAGGGTTAGGGTTAGGATTAGGATTATGGTTAGGGATAGGGATAGGGTTAGGGTTAGGGTTTGGGATAGGGTTAGGGTTTGTGTTAGGGCTAAAGTTAGGGCTAGGGTAAAGGTAAGCATTAGGGCTAGAGTTAGGGTTAGGATTAGGTCTAGGGTTAGGGTTAGGACTAGGACTAGGGCTTGGACTAAGGCAAGGTATAGGGTTAGGGATAGGGTTAGGGTTTGTGTTAGGGCTAAAGTTAGGGCTAGGGTAAAGGTAAGCATTAGGGCTAGAGTTAGGGTTAGGGTAAGGGTTATGGTTATGGCTAGGGCTAGAGTTATCTAAGGTTAGAGTTTTGGTTAGGGGAAGGGTAAGAGTTAGGATTAGGGCTAGGATTAGGGTTAGGGTTAAAGTTGGGGTTAGGGTTACACTTACGGTTAGGGCTTGGGGTAGTTTTAGGGTTAGGGATAGGGATAGGCTTAGGGCTAAGGCTAGGTCTAGGGTAGGGCTAGGGTTAGGTTTAGGAGTAGGGTTAGGGTTAGGTTGAGGGCTAGGGTTAGGGTTAGGGCTAGGGCTAGGGCTATCACTTATTGTTCACCCAAAATCAATTTCTGACTATTGTATGTCTTGCATTTGATGTTATTGCTCTTACAGTTGGTATCTCATGCTTTCATATTTTTGAGTCAGACATACAATGAAATAAAGCAGCCAGAGTATCTATTACTTATGATTAGGGTTAGGGCTTGGGTTAGGGTAAGGTTTACACTTAGGGTTAGGGTTAGGTTTTGTGTTAAGGCTAAAGTTAGGGTTAGAGTTAGGACTACGTTTATGGCTTAGATTAGGGTTAGGGCTAGGGCCAGGGTTAGGGTTAGAGTTATTGCTAGGGCTAGGGCTAGGGTTAGGGCTAGGACTAGGACTAGGTTCCGTTAGGTTTATAATGTTAATTGTTAGGTTAGGTTTATAATGTTCAATAGATATACAATGAAATGAAGCCATCTTCTATGCAGCTAGAGTATCGATATCTTTTTACTGAAATGACGCTATATAAAAGCATGATATATTAAGTATAAGAGCAATAACATTGAATGCAAGACATACATTCATCAGATTTTGAATTTGGTTGTACAAGGAGTGATAACTGACACTGTATTGATATCACTTTGTAAAACCTAGAAATATCACTATCATCTAATCAACAGATCATAGAAAAGAGTAATCAATGCACACAATACAAGAAATACATTTGATTGCAAATTCTAATCTATTGTTACAAAAAATGACTTTCGGTGTTACTCCCGAGGAATCCCACTGAGCGGCATTATGGGGCACCTTTTGCATCAAAAAAGGTTGTATTAGGGGTTCTTGAGCAGTTAGCAATTTTCTTAGTGAATCTATCTATCGCATGTAAGTACCACAATTTGGTAAACCAAAGTACATGCTAGGTACCATAGCATCTTCCCAGTAAAAAGAAATTGATACTCTGGCTGTATAGAATGTGCCTTCATTTCATTGTATATGTAGTCAACCATATAAAAGCATGATATATAGACTGTAAGAGCAATAACTTTGAATGGAAGGCATACATTTATGAGATTTTGAATTTGGTTGTACAAGCAGTGATAACTGTCATTGTATTGCTATTACTTTGTAAAACCTAGAAATATCACTGTCATCTAACCACGGGGGGGGGGGAATCCCCCGCTAAAGGGGTCCCCAATCCGAAGGTCCGAATTTGGCCATCAGGGGGAATCCCAGTCCCAAAGTTGCCTGATCTACTACGTTACTTACTGGGTGACATGATCATGCTGGGGGAGTCAGCCTGAGTGTGTGTGTGTTTGTCCTCAGCATTTCAGCGGAGTAGAGCAGGAAGTGGCACACAGCCACTGGCAGACGCAGAGGCGTTGGGTCTCTCCAGCAAACATCAGCTGGCTGAACTGATCATGATGGGATGAGGGGACCAGGACTAGAGATCCAAGAATTCGGGCATACGTCAGACCAAAATGCAACAGGTGCCTGGAGACATGGCTCTGGCTTCCCTGGTCACTCATGAGCTGCAGGCTCCTGTCGAAGCAATAGGGCTGCTCCCCCCCCCCCGCAAATGTCTTTGTACCCACAAGGGAATTAGCCTGGGAAACGTCTCTGCCTGAGTTTGACAGGAGCTGACATTCTCGGTGGCGCAGAAATCACGAGGGAATGAAAAGGGAGGGAGGAATACTACTTCCGGGTGACATCATTTTGGTGCACGTGTGCAGAGCACACGCACAAGGTCCCCCAGCAATCCCCCCCCTGGGTATTTCGCAGGTACGACTTGGCAACCCCACGTAATGCATGCTCAGTTTAAAAATAACTATGTCAATGCCGGTGGTGTGGGGACGTCGCCTCTCCGCTTTGCACAGGCTCGAGATATCTCTCCATGACCCCCCCCCCCGCACTGTTATTTCCCAGTCTCCAGCTAAGCACAAAAGTAAACACAAAATGGCTGGCTATATGTATCAGGCGCCTTTCTGTAAAGGAAAGAGAAAACAGTTCTGGTGAAGAAATATAGGTTGAGGGCACCATCTAGTGATGGATAACGTGACCAACAAGAAGACAAGACTGGTTTGACAGGAGAGTGAAACCAGGAACTGACAGTAGTGGGTTCAAACTGCTGCAGGATGTCAGATGTAAAATCGACCTAAGATTGTTTCTAACCAAATGTTTAACCTATCGTTCACATATCTGGGTCAAACAGGGCAGGAAGGGAATTTTTATTACTTTCCCACCTCTCCTGTGAGAACCAAATGGTTGCCACTTTTCCCCGCTTCTTTGTGTTCATTCTGATTGGTCCAGGACCTGTATTCAACTGTGACTGAAGGTATATTAATCCCTGTTGCTTGCTGTCATGTATCTCTAACAAACATCGAGAACCTGAACCATTATTGGAAATAAAAGAACTTTGCTTTCAACAAAGGTCTGGTCTGATAGTGTCAGCTCAGAAGCCACACACCATAATGCTTACACCAACTTTAGACCTAACCCTAACCATAAATCTAACCCTAGCCCTAGTCCTAGCCCTAACCGTAAACCTTACCATAACCCTAGCCCTAAGTGTAACCCTAACCCAAACCCTAACACTAACCATAGACCTAGCCGTAACCCTAAACCTAACCCTAGCCCTAGCCCTAACACTAAGCCAAACTCTAAAACTAACTTTAGCCCTAGCCCTAACCCTAACCCTAGCCCTAACCCTAACTTAACATAAAACCTAGCCCTAGCCCTAAATCTAAGTCGAATTATAGCCATAGCCCTAAGCCTAGGCCTAGGTTTAACACTAACAATAATCCCAACAAACATCTAAAGACTAGGTTGAACCCGAGCCGCAGACCAAACCCGAGCCCGAGCCCTAACCTGAAGACGAACACTAACCCTAACAGTAAACCTAATTCTAACCCTTGCCCCAACCCTTGCCCTAACCCTACATGTACCCCTTGCCCAAACCCTAACACTAACACTAACCTTAGACCTAACTCTAAACCTAACCCTAGCCCTAAACGTTACCATAACCCTAGCCCAAACTGTAACCCTAACCCAAACCCTAACGCTAACCCTACGTTTAGCCCTAACACTAATCCTACCCAAAACCTAACCCTAACCATAAACCTAGCCCTTGCCCTAACCGTAACCCTAGCCCTAACCCTAATGCAAACCCTAGCCCTAACTGTAGGCCTAGCCCTAGCCCTAAACCTAACCTTCGACCTAAACCTAATCCTAGCCATAACCCTAGTCCTAGACCTAACTCTAACCGTAACCCTAACCCTAACACCAACCCTACCCAAAACCTATCCCTAACCCTAAACCTAGCCCTAACCCTAATTAGAGCCCTAGCCCTAGCTCTAACACTAACCCTAACACAAACCCGTACACTAGCCTAAGCCCTAGACCTAACCTTAGCCGTACCCCTAACCGTAACACTAACCCTAACAGTAACCCTAATCCTAACCCTTGCCCTAACCCTATCCCCAACCCTAACCCTAGGCCTAACTCTAACCCTAACCCAAACCCTAACGCTAACCCTACGTTTAGCCCTAACACTAATCCTACCCAAAACCTAACCCTAACCATAAACCTAGCCCTTGCCCTAACCGTAACCCTAATTAGAGCCATAGCCCTAGCTCTAGAAGAGAAGAAGAAGAAGAGATTGGATTTATACCCTGTCCTTCACTCACTTGGAGTCTCAGAGTGGCTTACAAACTCCTTTCCCTTCCCCTCCCCACAACAGACACCCTGTGAGGTAGGTGGGGCTGAGAGAGCTCCTTCCCAAGCTGTCCTTGAGAGAGCAGCTGGTACAGAGCTATGGCTTGCCCAGGGTCATCCGGCCAGTTGCAAGTGGAGGAGTGGGGAATCAAACCCGGTTCTCCCAGATTAGAGTCCGTGCACTTAACCACTACACCAAACTAACCCTAACCATAACCGTAACCCTAACACCAACCCTATGCAAAACCTATCCCTAACCATTAACCTAGCCATAACCCTAACCCTAATTAGAGCCATAGCCCTTGCCCTAGCTCTAACAGGAACCCTAACAAAAACCCAAAAACTACCTCAAGCCCCAGAGCTAACCTTAGCCCTAGCCCTAACCGTAACACTAACCCTAATAGAAACCCTAATCCTAACCCTTGCCCTAATCCTACCCCTAGCCCTTAACCTTACCCTACACATACCCCTTGCCGAAGCCCTAACCCTAACCCTAAAACTAACACTAACTCTAACTGAAGACCTAACTCTAACCCTAAATGTAGCTCTAGGCCAAACCCTAATCCTAACCCAAGCCCTAACCCTAATCCTAAAACTAACACTAACCCTAGACCTAGCCTTAACCCTAGGGTCAGGGTTGGGGATAGGGCTAGGGTTAGGGCTAGGGTTAGGGCTAGGGTTAGAATTAGGGTTATGGTTATGGTTAGGGATAGGGTTAGGGTTTGGGATAGGGTTAGGGTTTGTGTTAGGGCTAAAGTTAGGGCTTGGATAAAAGTAAGCGTTAGGGCTAGAGTTACAATAAGGTCTAGGGTTAGGGTTAGGACTAGGGCTTGGACTTGGGATAGGGATAGGGTTAGGGATAGGGATAGGGATAGGGATAGGGATAGGGTTAGGGTTAGGGTTAGGATTAGGATTAGGGCTAAGGCTAGGTCTAGGGTAGGGCTAGGGTTAGATTTAGGGGTAGGGGTAGGGGTAGGGTTAGTGTTAGGTTGAGGGCTAGGGTTAGGGTTAGGGCTAGGGCTATCACTTATTGTTCACCCAAAATCAATTTCTGACTATTGTATGTCTTGCAGTTGATGTTATTGCTCTTACCGTTGGTATCTCATGCTTTCATCTTTTTGAGTAAGATATACAATGAAATAAAGCCATGCTCTATGCAGTCAGAGTATCTATTACTTATGATTAGGGTTAGGGCTTGGGTTAGGGTTAGGATTACGGTTAGGGTTACGGTTAGGGTTAGGGTTAGATTTTGTGCAGGGTTAATGTTAAGGCTAAAGTTAGGGTTAGAGTTTGGACTACGTTTATGGCTTAGATTAGGGTTAGGGCTAGGGCCAGGGTTAGGGTTCGGGTAGGGCTAGGTTTAGGGTTAGAGTTAGGTCTAGGGCTATGGCTAGGGTTTGGGTAAGGGCTAGGACTAGGACTAGGTTTACTGTTTGATTTGGGTTGGGGCTAGGGCCAGGGTTAGGACTAGGGTTAGGGTTAGGGTTAGGGCTTGGGTTAGGGTTTGGGCTAGAGGTAGGGTTAGGAGTTCGGTTAGGGTTAGGGCTAGAACTAGGGCTTCGGCAAGGGGTATGTGTAGGGTTTGGGCTAGGGTTAGAGTAAGGGTAAGGATTATAGTTACTGTTAGTGTTAGTGTTAGGGCTAGGGCTAAGGTTAGGTCTGGGACTTGGGCTAGTGTTAAGGTATGTGTTAGGGTTAGTATTAGAACTAGGGCTAGGGCTACGGCTATAATAAGGGTTTGGGTTAGGGCTTGAGCTAGGTTTAGAGTTAAGTTTTGGGTAGGGTTAGTGTTATGGCTAAAGGAACGGTTAGGGTTACGGTTAGGGTAAGGGTTAGGGTTAGGGTTAGAGTTATTGCTAGGGCTAGGGTTCGGGTTCGAGCTAGGGCTAGGACGATGTTCCGTTAGGTTTATAATGTTTATAATGTTAATTGTTAGGTTAGGTTTATAATGTTCAATACATATACAATGAAATGAAGCCATCTTCTATGCAGCTAGAGTATCGATTTCTTTTTACTGGAACGACACTATATAAAAGCATGATATATTAAGTATAAGAGCAATAACATTGAATGCAAGACATACATTCATCAGATTTTGAATTTGGTTCTACAAGGAGTGATAACTGACACTATATTGATATAACTTTGTAAGACCTAGAAATATCACTGTCATCTAACCAACAGATCATAGAAAAGAGTAATCAAAGCACACAATACAAGAAATAAATTTCATTGTAAATTCTAATCAATTGTTACAAAAAATGACTTTCGGTGTTTCTCTTGTTTAGTATTCTTGTATAGCAGGGCTCCGTTGGGGCCGGGGCGCGCCGGAGCGCTGCTCCGGGAGAGAGTCGGTGGGGGGGGCGGGCACTTAAGAAAGCCCCGCCCCCCCCCGCTCGCTCTTCCCATGCTGCAGCAGGCCACCGCCGGCCCTGGAAGAAGCCCCCTCCCTCCCCCACTCACTGCTCCCGGGGCGGCAGCAGAGCGCCGCCGGCCCCAGGAAGCCCCTGTCCTCCCCCCCCGTCAGTGCTTCTGGGGCCGGGGGCGCTCCACCAGCCCTGGGAAGGAGAAGCCCCTTCCCTCCCCCCTCCCACTGCTCCCGGGGCCGCCTGCCGCTGGGCGCCTCTTCCCGGGTGGTGGGCCGGCCTGCCTGCTGGCTGCTGCCTCCACGAGTAGGTTTCCTGGCTGGTCCCACCCCTTCCCTAGCTCAGTCCGGCGTGGCCGCTTGCTCCGAGCTCACTCGCCGGGCCTGCAAAATGTCTCCCGGAGAAGGCAGCCGGAGAAGGCGGCGCGAAGAGAGCTTCGGATGAGTTGTTTTTCTGCGTGAACAGCCACAGGGTAAGTGGAAATGTGTGCATGCCGCCCGTCCTGCTCTTGCAAGGAAGGCGACGGTTTTCAGCTTCCCCGTCCTGCCCCGAGAGAGCTGCTGCTGATCCACCTGCTTTAAAAGGTGCGTCGTTGCGGGACCTTTCCTTTGCGCGCACACGCCCACCCTCCCCTCCCTCCCCTCCCCTCCCTGCACTCAGCTGCCGCTGGCTAGCCCTGGTTATATAACCCCCCCACCCCAACCCCGTAGTTTTTATTACTAATTTTGTTCTATGCCCTGGCTTGGCTCTGTACCCCTGCAGCCTGAGTGTGTGATGCTCTTTGCGCGTTTGCTTTCTAATTTTTTTAAAAAGGCATTGCCCTCTACTTAAGGGACCTGAGTGTCAAAGCAGACCCCCAACCTGGCAGTTTGTATGACCCTCTCAATGCAGTCGGGACATCTTTCCTGGCTGACTACTTCAAACAAGCAACTGCTGTGACAAATTTCATTTTAAATACCCCCTGCTATTTAAGCTGTGATCGTTGCTACCAACTAGCAACATTCCTAACCTTCCAACCCCAAAAGAGGACACTTCACCAATTTTTTAAAAACAGCCCAAAAGAGGGAGGGTGGACACCCAAAAAAGAGGACATGTCCTCGCATCTGGTAACCTGAGCTTCTCTGATTCCATGCAGAGAATTTTGTTTGCAGCCACAAATAGCTGCAGAGAGTTCCATTATGTGGCAACAAGCCCTGGTGCATGCGAAGTAATAAAGGGGCCTCCTCTCATGCAGAGCAACAAGTTGAAGGATTGTGGGATTTTACAGACTAATTGCAACATGCTGCTAGAGACTTTTCCTCACTGAGGTTAATAACGCTGATGCAGTGTGGAAGACCGAATTTGCAAAACTGGGTGGAGAGGGAGCCAATCTGCTTTGCACAGGGAGTGATTAGAATGTTGGATTTGCTGCCAGAGGATGTTGTGATGGCCACAGGAACAGACAGCTTAAAAGAGGGGATTAGATCGATTCATAGAGGGTAAGTCTTATCAAGGGCTACTAGCTATGGTGCTTGAGGGGAACCTCCACATTCAGAGGCAAGGGGGGGAGGAAATGCCGGCCCCAGTGGGGTGAGAAGCCTCCCTCCCTCCCTCCCTCCCTTCCTTCTCCCCCCCACCTACCTACCTTACTGTTCCTTTCTTTCTTTCTTTCTTTCTTCCCCCCTTCCTCCCTTCTTTCTTCCTCCCTCCTTCTTTCCTTTCTTCCTTCCTTTCTTTTTCTTTCTTCTCTCTCTCTCTCCCCCACCTACCTACCTTCCTTCCTGTTCCTTTCCTTCCTGTTCCTTTCCTTCCTTCCCCCTCCCTCCCTCCCTTCTTGCCTTCTGACATACTGCCGATGACGTCAGGGATGTGTGGCCTTATGACACTTCCAGTGACGTCAGGGGGTATGGCATATGAAAATAAGCTATGCTAATGAGCTCCTGCACCTCTTTTTTTACGAAAGGACCCCTGTTGTATAGTATTCATTCATTATTCTACTTATTTAGAGACAGTGTTATTTCTAGGTTTTAAAAACTGATATCAATACAGTGTCAGTTATCACTCCTTGTACAACCAAATTCAAAATCTGATGAATGTATGTCTTGCATTCAATGTTTTTGCTCTTACAGTTGATATATAAAGCTTTTATATGGTTGACTACATACAATGAAATGAAGCCAGCTTCTATAAAGCTAGGGGGAAAAGGTGCCCCATAATGCCGCTCAGTGGGATTCCTCGGGAGTAACGCCGAAAGTAATTTTTTGTGACACAATATTACAATTTACAATCCAATGTATTTCTTGTATTGTATTCATTGATTACTCTTTTCCATGATCTGTTGGTTAGATGACAGTGATATTTCTAGGATTTAAAAAGAGATATCAATACAGTGTCAGTTATCACTCCTTGTTCAACCAAATTCAAAATCTGATGAATGTATGTCTTGCATTCAATGTTATTGCTCCTACAGTTGATATATCATGCTTTTATATGGTTGAGTACATATACAATGAAATGAAGCCACCTTCTATATAGCTAGGGGGAAAAGGTTCCCCATAATGCCACTCAGTGGGATTCCTTGGGAGTAATGCCGAAAGTCATTTTATGTAACACACTATTGCAATTTACAATCGAATGTATTTCGTCTATAGTATTCATTGATTACTCTTTTCCATGATCTGTTGGTTAGATGACAGTGATATTTCTAGGTTTACAAAGTGATATCAATATAGTCTCAGTGATAACTCCTTGTACAACCAAATTCGAAATCTGATGAATGTATGTCTTGCATTCAATGTTATTGCTCTTACAGTTGATATATCATGCTTTTCTATGGTTGATTACGTATACAATGAAATGAAGCCAACTTCTATACAGCTCGAGGAAAAAGGTTCCCTATAATGCCGCTCAGTGGGATTCCTCGGGCATAACGCCGAAAGTCATTTTTTGTAACAAACTATTACAATTTACAATCAAATGTATTTCTTGTATAGTATTCATTCATGACTCTTCTGAGATCTCTTGGTTAGATGACAGTGATATTTTTAGGTTTTACAAAGTAATATCAATACAGTGTCAGTGATCACTCCTGGTAAAACCAAATTCGAAATCAGATGAATGTATGTCTTGCATTCAATATTACTGCTCTTACAGTTGATATATCATGCTTTTCTATGTTTGAGTACATATACAATGAAATGAAGCCACCTTCTATACAGCTAGAGGAAAAAGGTTCCCCATAATGCCGCTCAGTGGGATTCCTCGGGAGTAACGCCGAAAGTCATTTTTTGTAGCACAGAATTACAATTTACAATCAAATGTATTTCTTGTATAGTATTCATTCATTACTTTACTATGATCTCTTGGTTAGATGACAGTATTATTTCTAGGTTTTACAAAGTGATATCAATACAGTGTCAGTTATCAGTCCTTGTACAACCAAATTCAAAATCTGATGAATGTATATCTTGCATTCAATGTTATTGCTCTTACAGTTGCATTCAATGTTATTGCTCTTACAGTTGATATATCATGCTTTTCTATGGTTGAGTACATATACAATGAAATGAAGCCACCTTCTATACAGCTAGGGGGAAAATGTTCCCCATAATACCGCTCTGTGGGATTCCTCAGGAGTAACACCGAAAGTCATTTTATATAACACACTATTGCAATTTACAGTCAAATGTATTTCTTGTATAGTATCCATTGATTACTCTTTTCCATGATCTGTTGGTTAGATGACAGTGATATTTCTAGGTTTTACAAAGTGATATCAATACAGTGTCAGTGATAACTCCTTGTACAACCAAATTCGAAATCTGATGAATGTATGTCTTGCATTCAATGTTATTGCTCTTACAGTTGATATATCATGCTTTTATATGGTTGAGTACATATACAATGAAATGAAACCACCTTCTATACAGCTAGGGGGAAAAGGTGTAGACGATGGCGTACGCCTGTCAGGCCCCCTCTTTTCCACAGGAAGTGGAAACTCTTATTCTTACGGGGTGCTGGACAGCGGATACCAACCCGACCTCAGCGTGGAAGAGGCCTACGACCTGGCCAGCCAGGCCATCTCTTAAGCCACCCATCGTGACTCCTACTGTGGAGGCGTGGTGAACAGTAAGTTTTCCTGGCCTCTGCCCTTGAACTGCCCTGGCTCTTTCAATGTCGCCCATCTCAGTCCTGTAAGCATGTGGTTGCTTTGTGAGAGCCAGCTTTACTTTTGCACATTTTCCACTGATGGTGTGGTGTCTCCCAGTGTATCACATGAAGGAAGACGGCTGGATCCGGGTTGGACGCACCAACGTCGTTATGCTGCTCGACCAGTACGCAGGGGCCAAGAAATGAGATATGACGGGCCAAGAACCGTACATGCCGGAGGTTCTTTGACACTCAGGGCTGACGGGGAAAAGGGACGGGGGCCTCATGACAATAAAGAGACCTTGAAAGTTTATTTTCTCGGACTTCGGTTTGTTATTTTGGAAGTTCGTTGCAATCATTTGGGAGGCTCAGTCAGAAACACTCAAGCTACAAGCCTGATTCAATTTCAGGAGCATCTGAGAGGCCAAAAAGATTTTCAGGGTTATCAGCATTTGGGAGTCCAAGCTCCTTTTGTCAGGTATAAGACAGAAGCATGTAAATCTTCAGTGGCTAAATTCTGGCACAATTCCACCTCCACCTCCAGCAACACAGGGATTCAGTGCCCATCCGAAAAACACCCTTATAGATAGATTCAACAAGTGGGTAGCCATATTGGTCTGAAGCGACAGAATAAACTTTGAGTCCAGTGGCACCTTTAAGGTTAATGAAGTTTAATTCTGGCTATAAGCTTCCATGTGCACGCACACTGCTTAACTCCCAGGATACAACTTTGTTGGTCTTAAAGGTGTCACTGGTCTCATACTTTGTTCTGCAGATTTGAAAGTCATGGTTTCCCCAAAGGAAGAGAACGTCGTGCACCCGCTAATCCCAGGAAAATGTCCTTCCATTTTTTAAAAAAAATTCTCATCAGAATGCAGGTTTTCAGGCAAAACGAGAAACTTTGCCAGCATACCTCTTTATATAATCACAGCCTGGAAATTCAGGATGTAGCCTTTGACTTGGCTGCATCTATGGCATTAATGCCCATGGCTCCCCTTGAGGACCATTGATTACTCATTTCTATGATCTGTTGGTTACATGACAGTGATATTTCTCGGTTTTACAAAGTGATATCAATACAGTGTCAGTTATCACTCCTTGTACAACCAAATTCAAAATCTGATGAATGTATGTCTTGCATTCAATGTTACTGCTCCTTCACTTGATATATCATGCTTTTATATGGATTAGGGCTAGGGTTAGGGTTACAGCTTGGGTTAGGGTTAGGTTTTGTGCAGGGTTAGTGTTAAGGCTAATGTTAGGATTACGTTTAGAGTTAGGGCTAGGGTTTGGGTAAGGGCTAGAACTAGGTTTATGGTTTAGATTAGGGTTAGGGCTAGGGCCAGGGTTTGGGCTAGGGTTAGGGTTTGGTTTAGTTAGGTCTAGGTCTAAAGCTAGGGTTTGGGTTAGGGCTAGGATTAGGTTTATTGCTTAGATTAGGGCCAGGGTTAGGGTAAGGGCTAGGGCTAGTGTTAGGTTTGGATTAGGGTTAGGTTGTGGGCTAGAGATAGGGTTAGGGTTAGGGCTAGGGTTTGTGTTAGGGCTAAAATTAGGGCTAGGGCAATGGTTAGGGTTAGGATTAGGAGTAAGGCCAGGGCTAGGGTAAGGGCCAGGGATTGGGTTATGGTTAGGGCTAGGGCTAGGGCTAGAGTTAGGGTTAGTTTTTTTGCAGGGTTAGTGTTAAGGCTAAAGCTCGGGCTAGGGTTCGGTTTAGGGCTAGGACTAGGTTTATGGCTTATATTAGGGCTAGGGCCAGGGTTAGGGCTATGGCTAGGGTTTTGATTAGGGTTAGGTTTAGGGCTAGGTTTACTGTTAGGGTTTGGGTTATAGCTAGGGCTAGGGTTAAAGTTGGGGCTAGGTCTAGGGTTAGTGTTAGGTTTAGGGTTAGGGCTTGGGTTAGGGTTAGGGCCAGGGTTAGGGCTAGGACTATGTTTATGACTTAGATTAGGGTTAGGGCTAGGGCCAGGGTTAAGGCTAGGGCTAGGGTTAGTGAGGTTTGGGAGTAGGGTTTGGGTTAGGGTTAGGTTTTGGGCTAGCGATAGTGTTACTGTTAGTGTTAGGGTTACGGTTAGGGTTAGGTTTTGTGCAGGGTTAGTGTTAAGGCTAAAGTTTGGGCTAGGGTTTGGGTTAGGGCTAGGACTAGGTTTATGCCTTATATTAGGGTTAGGGATAGGGCTCTGGCTAGGGTTTCGATTAGGGTTTGGTTTAGGGCTAGGGTTACTTTTAGGGTTTGGGTTAGAGCTAGGCTAGGGTTAAAGTTAGGGCTAGGTCTTAGTTAGTGTTAGGGTTAGGGCTTGGGTTAGGGTTAGGTTTTTTGCAGGGTTAGTTTTAAGGCTAAAGTTAGGGTTAGAGTTAGACTAGGGTTTGGGTTAGGGCTAGGACTAGGTTTATGGTTTAGATTAGAATTAGGGCTAGGGCCAGGGTTAGGGTTCGGTCTAGGGTTAGGGGTAGAGTTAGGCCTAGGTCTAAAGCTAGGGTTTGGGTTAGGGCTAGGATTTGGTTTATGGCTTAGATTAGAATTAGGGCTAGGGCCAGGGTTAGGGTTCGGTCTAGGGTTAGGGTTAGAGTTAGGCCTAGGTCTAAAGCTAGGGTTTGGGTTAGGGCTAGGATTTGGTTTATGGCTTAGATTAGGGCCAGGGCTAGGGCTAGGGTTAGTGTTACAGTTAGTGTTAGGGTTAGGGTAACGGCTAGGGCTTGGGCAAGGGGTATGTCTAGGGCTAGGGTTAGGGTTCGGGTTGGGCTAGGGTTAGGGTTCAGTTAAGGTTAGAGTTAGGACATGGGTTAGGGTTAGGGGTAGGGTTAGGGTCCGGGTTCGGGTTCAAGTTAGGGTTAGGTTTTGGGTGTGTTAGGGCTAATGGTAGGGTTAGGGTTAGAGTTAGGGCTAGGTTTATGGGTAGGGTAGGTTTAGGTCTAGGGCTAGGTTTAGGGTTAGGATTAGGGTAGGACTATGTTTATGGTTAGGGTTAGAGCTAGGGTTAGGGTTAGGGTTTGGCTAGGGCTAGGGCTAGGGCTTGGACAAGGGTTAGCGATAGGGTTATGGTTAGGGCTAGGGTTAGGGCTAGGATTAGGTTTATGGCTTGGATTAGGGCTAGGGTTACATTTAGGGTTAGGTTTAGTTTTAGGGTTTGGGCTAGGGTTAGTGTTAGGGTTTGGGTTAGGGCTAGGGTTTGGTTTAGGGCTAGGGTTAGTTTTAGGGTTAGGGCTATGGCTAGGACTAAGGTTAAGTCTGGGGCTTGGGCTAGTGTTTGGGTTTGTGGTAGTTTTAGTGTTAAAGCTAGGGCTACAGTTATAATTAGGGCTAGGTTTATGGTTAGGTTTAGGTTTCGGGTACATTTAGTGTTAGGGCTAATGGTCGGGTTAGGGTTAGGCCTAGGGTAGGGTTAAGGTTAGGACTAGGAGTAGGACTAGGTTTATGGCTAGGATTAGGTTTAGGTCAAGGGTTAGGTTTAGGGCTAGGGTTAGGGCTAGGGTTACAAATAGGGTTAGGGTAGGACTACTTTTAGGGCTAGGATTAGGGTTAGGACTAGGGCTAGGGTTAGGTTTTGAGTTAGGGTTAGGGCTAGGGTTAGGGTTAGGGTTATAGCTCGGTCTTTGTTTAGTGTTAGTATTTGGGTTAGGGTTACAGTTAGGGCTAGGGTTATTGTAAGGTTTCGGGTTAGGGCTAGGGTTAGGTTTAAGTTTATGGGTTAGGTCTAGGGTTCGTGTTAGGGTTAGGGCTTGGGCAAGGGGTATTTTTAGGGTTAGGATTAGGCCAAGGGTTAGGATTAGGTTTACTGTTAGGGTTAGTGTTCATGTTAGGGTTAGGGCTAGGGCCACGGTTTGGTCTGGGGCTCGGGTTCAGCCTAGTCTTTGGGTTTGTGTTGGGGTTAGGATTAGTGTTAATGCTAGGTCTAGTCTTTGGGTTAGGGATAGGGATAGGGTTGTGGTTACGGTTGGATTTTGGGTAGAGTTAGTGTTTGGGCTAAAGTTAGGGTTAGGGATAGGGTTAGGGATAGGGCTAAAGATAGGGCTAGGGTAAAAGTAAGGGTTCAGGCTCAGGTTAGAGCTAGAGTTAGGGTTCAGGATAGGGTTAGGGCTAGGGTTAGGATTAGGTTTAGGGCTAGGGTTAGGTTTTTGATTAGGGCTAGAGCTATGGTTATAGTTTGGGTTAGGGTTAGCATAAGGGTTAGGGCTAGAGTTAGGTGTAGAGTTGGGTTAAGGTTAGGGCTAGGGTTACGCTTAGGGCCAGGGCTAGGGCTTGTCCTAGGGCTATGTCTAGGGTTCAGATGTGGGCAAAAGTTAGGGCTAGGGTAATAGTTAGGGTTAGGCCTAGGGTTAAAGTTAGGGTTAAGGCTAGGGCTAGGGTTAGGGCAATGGCTTAAGCTAAGTTTAGGGTTATGGTTTGGGCTAGGGCTAGGGCTACGTTTCATGCCGGTTTAGGATTAGGGTGAGGGCTAGGGTTAGGGTTTGTGTTCGGGTTAGGGTTAGTGTTAGAGCTAGGGCTAATGCTAGGGCTAGGGCTATAGTAAGGGTTAGGGATAGGCTAGCGCTAGTTTTAGGGTTCGTTTTAGGGTTATGGTTAGGGCTAGGGTTTGGGTTCGGGTTATGTCTAGGGCTAGGGTTAGGGTTAGAGCTAGGGTTAGGGCTAGGGTTAGGGTTAGGCCTAGGGTTAGGGCTAGGGCTAGGGCTTGGACAAGGGTTAGGGATAGGGTTACGGTTAGAGCAAGGGCTAGGTTTAGGGTTCGTTTTAGGGTTATGGTTAGGGCTAGGGTTTGGGTTCAGGTTTTTTCTAGGGCTAGGGTTAGGGTTAAGTTTACCACTAGGGTTAGTGTTGTCTAGGGTTAGGGGAAAGGTAAGGGTTAGGGTTAAAGTTAGGGTTAGGCCTTGGGCTAGGGTTAGGGTTGGAATTAGGGCTAGGGCTCGGGGTAGGGTTAGGATGTGGCTTAGGGTTTGTGTTAGGGCTAAATTTAGGGCTAGTGTAAGGGTAAGGATTAGGGCTACAGTTAGGGCTAGGGCTATGGTTAGGGTTAGAGGTAGGGTTAGGGTTTGTGTCAGGGCTAAAGTTAGGGCTAGGGTATAGGTAAGTGTTAGGACTAGAGTTAGGGTTAGTGTTAGGGCTAGGGCTCGAGTTAGGGCTAGGGCTACAGTTAGGGTTAGGGTTAGAGTTAGTGCTAGGGCTGTGGCTAGGGTTTGGGTTAGTGTTAGGGTTTGGGTTAGGGTTTGGTCTAAGACTATGGTTAGGGTTAGGGTTAAGGCTAGGTCTAGGGTTAGTGTTAGTTTTAGGATTAGGGTTAAGGCTTGGGTTAGGATTAGGATTAGGGTTTGGCCTAGAGCTACATTTAGGGTTAGGGTTAGGTCTTCGGTTAGTGTTAGTTTTAGGGTTAGGGCTTCGGCAAGGGGTATGTGTAGGCTAAGGTTTAGGTTTAGGGGTAGGGGTAGGGGTAGGATTAGGGCAAGGGTTAGGATTAGGGTTTCTGTTAGGGTTAGGGTTACAGTTAGGGCTAGGGCTAAGGTTAGCTCTGGGGCTTGAGGTAGTTTTTGGGGTTTTGTTAGGGTTACTGTTAGAGCTAGGGCAAGGCCTATGGCTCTAATTAGGCTATGGTTAGTTTTAGAGTTTGGTTTAGTGTTAGGGCTAGAGTTAGGTTTAGGGTTACGGCTAGGTCTATGGTTAGTGTTAGGGTTTGGGTTAGGGTTACACTTAGGGCTAGGGTTATGGTAAGGTTTACGGTTAGGGCTAGGACTAGGGCTAGGGTTAGATTTATGGTTAGGGTTAGGTCTAAAGTTGGTGTAAGCATTATGGTGTGTGGCTTCTGAGCTGACACTATCAGACCAGACCTTTGTTGAAAGCAAAGTTCTTTTATTTCCAATAATGGTTCAGGTTCTCGATGTTTGTTAGAGATACATGACAGCAAGCAACAGGGATTAATATACCTTCAGTCACAGTTGAATACAGGTACTGGACCAATCAGAATGAACACAAAGAAGCGGGGAAAAGTGGCAACCATTTGGTTCTCACAGGAGAGGTGGGAAAGTAATAAAAATTCCCTTCCTGCCCTGTTTGACCCAGATGTGTGAACGATAGGTTAAACATTTGGTTAGAAACAATCTTAGGTCGATTTTACATCTGACATCCTGCAGCAGTTTGAACCCACTACTGTCAGTTCCTGGTTTCACTCTCCTGTCAAACCAGTCTTGTCTTCTTGCTGGTCACGTTATCCATCACTAGATGGCACCCTCAACCTATATTTCTTCACCAGAACTGTTTTCTCTTTCCTTTACAGAAAGGCGCCTGATACATATAGCCAGCTATTTTGTGTTTACTTTTGTGCTTAGCTGGAGACTGGGAAATAACAGTGCGGGGGGGGGGTCATGGAGAGATATCTCGAGCCTGTGCAAAGCGGAGAGGCGACGTCCCCACACCACCGGCATTGACATAGTTATTTTTAAACTGAGCATGCATTACGTGGGGTTGCCAAGTCGTACCTGCGAAATACCCAGGGGGGAATTGCTGGGGGACCTTGTGCATGTGCTCTGCGCACGCGCACCAAAATGACATCACCCGGAAGTAGTATTCCTCCCTCCCTTTTCATTCCCTCATGATTTCTGCGCCACCGAGAATGTCAGCTCCTGTCAAACTCAGGCAGAGACGTTTCCCAGGCTAATTCCCTTGTGGGTACAAAGACATTTGCGGGAGGGGGGGAGCAGCCCTATTGCTTCAACAGGAGCTGGTTGTTGATCAGCCTGCAGCTCATGAGTGTGACCAGGGAAGCCAGAGCCATGTCTCCAGGCACCTGTTGCATTTTGGTCTGACGTATGCCCGAATTCTTGGATCTCTAGTCCTGGTCCCCTCATCCCATCATGATCAGTTCAGCCAGCTGATGTTTGCTGGAGAGACCCAACGCCTCTGCATCTGCCAGTGGCTGTGTGCCGCTTCCTGCTCTACTCCGCTCGCTCGCTCTCCTGGTAGCTCACAGCAAAACCTCTTCTCTGAAATCTCAGAACCCAGGGTGGAGGAGGAGGAGGGGATGGGAAGAGAGGGACAGAGGGAAGAGGCAGGAAGACTGCCTCACATCCTGGGCGAAGCGGCAAGGATCGGGCAGCTCCACTATGGATCATATCTGCTCCCTTCCAATGCCCCCTTCCAAGAAACTGTGTTGTCAGGAATGTGCTTTCTTTCTCCAGGACATGCATGCACATAGAAATGCTGAGGACAAACACACACACACTCAGGCTGACTCCCCCAGCACGATCATGTCACCCAGTAAGTAACGTAGTACATTCAGGCAACTTTGGGACTGGGATTCCCCCTGATGGCCATATTCGGACCGTCGGATTGGGGACCCCTTTAGCGGGGGATTCCCCCCCCCCCGGTGGTTAGATGACAGTGATATTTCTAGGTTTTACAAAGTAATAGCAATACAATGACAGTTATCACTGCTTGTACAACCAAATTCAAAATCTCATAAATGTATGCCTTCCATTCAAAGTTATTGCTCTTACAGTCTATATATCATGCTTTTGTATGGTTGACTACATATACAATGAAATGAAGGCACGTTCTATACAGCCAGAGTATCAATTTCTTTTTACTGGGAAGATGCTAAGGTACCTAGCATGTGCTTTGGTTTACCAAATTGTGGTACTTACATGTGATAGATAGATTCACTAAGAAAATTGCTAACTGCTCAAGAACCCCTAATACAACCTTTTTTGATGCAAAAGGTGCCCCATAATGACGCTCAGTGGGATTCCTTGGGAGTAACACCAAAAGTCATTTTTTGTAACAATAGATTAGAATTTACAATCAAATGTATTTCATGTATTGTGTTCATTGATTACTCTTTTCTATGATCTGTTGGTTAGATGACAGTGATATTTCTAGGTTTTACAAAGTGATATCAATACAGTGTCAGTGATAATTCCTTGTACAACCAAATTCAAAATCTGATGAATGTATGTCTCGCATTCAATGTTATTGCTCTTATACTTAATATATCATGCTTTTATATAGCGTCGTTCCAGTAAAAAGAAATAGATACTCTAGCTGCATAGAAGATGGCTTCATTTCATTGTATATGTATTGAACATTATAAACCTAACCTAACTGTTAGCCGAATTGCTTTAATTTACGTTTAGCAATCAGCAAAATACACGGGTTCTTGCCAACTATACCAGGGTCCCACCCCTCCCGGGAGTTCTCAAGGAAAGAGGCACGTGAGGCAGGTTCCAAGTTCAATTATGTTTACTGAATGATGTTGTTAAAGCACACAAAAACAGATTCTCCCATACATACACACAGGTCTAGGGAAATAAAGTTAGAAAAAAGCACTGTTATAATTTGCAGGAGTTCATTGGTGGGGAAGCAATACGTTACCTTCCTAAAGAAGAGTTGTCCAACCGAAGGAAGAATTGGATGGGGAAGGAAAATATAGAAAAATATGGGACACGTGGCTCGAACCTGCAAGACCACATGGTTCTCTCTGTTCCAGGATACAGAGATTTAAAGATGACATAAAGGGGGGGGGGGGTGATGGCTCAAGAGGCTGAGTGACTCTCGGTTTGGGCTTTTATTGGGGGTCTTGGGGTGGGCTTTGCAGACCACAACCCCCTAACACATCTACTAGGCGGTCCGTCCCTCTTGGACCTTGCTATAGGTTAAAGGTGAACAAAGGGAGGAGGTCCAGGGGGTGGTCTGTATTGCAAGAGCATGATCTCATCAGGAAACAGACACTGAGTCTGGGGTCCGATGACTCACCTGGCCATATCTATTGTTAGTTGATGGTTTCAGCCAAGTATCTGATGGCTGGCACATTAGTTGAATTATCCAGATGTAGAGTGGGGAGTGGGGGTCAGCCAGTGGATGTCTGACATAAGGAAACCTCATGGCAAGAAGAATCCTTTGTCTTTGTCTTGGGTGAACTGCTTAGGGTGTCAGCCTCCTGGCTTGGGCTAGAGCTGGCTCCTATTCAAGAAGAAAGTGCAATACCCTACCAGTGTTGGTAACACAGAGTCCAGACTTATGGATATAAAACTCCATAAGAGCACAAAAAGTGCCTTGCTGGCTAACATTTCCCCCCCTTGGAGACCTGAAAGCGTCAGGTGAAGGTCTCCGAATTGGACGGCTTGATGACAAGATTGGGGCGGACTGAATGATGATGATCCTGAGAGAAGTAGCTGGCAAGGGACAGACGCAAAAGATGACAAAAATCTATCTCAGTAAAAAATGCCAAATTGTTGCTGGAAGGACATAAAAAGCAAGGCTTGTGCATTTGACCACCAAGGGAAGTCTATGTATTTAAATAAAAGAAGCATCCTTAACTGAAATATTAAAAGCAATTCTGAAAATTCCTTATCTTAAATTCATTGTACCTATGGCGGAAGTACACACATTAGTATCAATAAAAATAATCCACAAGGAATGCACAAGGAAATAAAATGGTTACAAACAATTCTTCGTCCATCTCTCCTGAGCGGCAAGGCTTTTCTGCTGGAACCGGGCTACTGGTGTCTCTGCACAGGAGAGAGGCGCGCTTTACATTGTATCTAATGGAACACCAGGACTCGTATATCTTTGGCTCTTCGGAAGCCACTCGGGTCTTGATCAATAGCTCATGAAGCTCTCGGCTGCGCTCGTCACTTCTCGGCACGGACACGAGTCAGTTCGGCCGGGAAGGAGGAGACCGGTTTGCATATTGAGGAGTCGCCCCCCCTTGTTATCTAAAAGCATCATGGGTACCCTCTTAAGTTGAGAAAAGAGGATATTAAAATAAGAATTAGCTTAGTGAATTTGCAAGCATAATACCTAAAAACATCCAAGAGATGCGGGAAAGGTCAAAACAGGTCATACATCTGGAATCGTTGTATTATAAAAGACACATCAGTTTGGGGTCGTGGCTGGAATAATCACAGGCAAGCTATTCACCCTTCGGGGTTGGCGGAGTCTCCGGGCACGCCTCCCGAACCCTGGGGAGTATTTGCGAGATACGCGGCTGACAGAGAGAGGCACACATGCATGCATACACGCAGACAGGGCATGCAAAAGCTGGGTTCGGGAGTTGTGTCCGGCTGACTCCGGCCTTTTTATCTGGAGCCGGGTGGCTCCGCGGGGACGATGTCAAGTCGTACCCGTTTTAACCTGGAGGGCTCCCTTCGGGGGGCCCTCCCCCAATACAGTACAAAAATAGAACAATCTTCCCCTCTAAACCCGATCCCAGTGGTACCGTCCTATACCCAATGAGGAGTGGACTGGGCAGCTAGTTACTAGGCAGAACCCCTAAAGGCCGCATGCTGTTGACTTGGCTGTATACGTTAGGGCTAGAGGCTGTCACATATGCAAATGAGGAAATTGTTTAGGCATTCTGGGATACATAAACATTCTGAGACAAATAAATGTATTAAAAATCAAAAAGATTGAGTTAGGCACCAGTGTTGAGGCATGGACATGTTTTGGACCGTGGGCGCTTCAGGAGGAGAGCTGTTGAAAATCTCCCTTTAACATAGAAAAACGTTCGAAAAGGGGGCATGAGGGCTTTTTCGGGTGGCACAAGCTAACCTGGAGTCTTTCCCAGGCACTCTCTGCTGCCATGCGCAGGGAGGGCTTGCATGCCTGGTGTAAGGGGAGCAAGGGCCAGACTTAAATTCCGAGCCCAACTTCTGCACGTCCTTCCGAGTGGCTTCTTCTTGATACAGTCTGGACCTGCAAATCCAGCTGCATCTTCTGATTACACTCAGAAGCCGTTTAGAAGGGGACAAAGAATTCGTTTGTACCTACTCCTGACGGAGCTCTCTCTTGGGCTTCCATGTCGCAGCTCATTGGTCCTCCCAACCCTTGTTGCCCTTCTCACTAATGACTCCCTACGGTTCGTTCGGGCTTCGGCCCTCCCAACACTGGTTAAAGAATAGAAAAAGAAAAAAAAAATTTGGAACAAGCAGAGGCGTGTTGCAAAGACTAGTTGCCAAATATAAGCTGTCAAAGGCGGAGGAAAAATAAAACCAAAAGGAAACCAGCGATTGAAAAGGGGGGTTTTATTATGAGTTACTGGAAGAAACTCTGTTGGTGCAAAAAGAAAATTTGTTTGTGCAGGCCAGCAATAATGTTTGGATTAACAGGAGGGCTTTGTTTTGCAACCCGCCTTGAAAGAAAACAATACAGTAGGATAGTTTGCAAAAGCGAAACTGAAAATGAGGCTTGTTTAGTAAGCATGGGGCGCTGGCTGCTGTGGACGCAAAAGGATAAACTAGGCTGTGGTAAAAATAAAAAAGGGAGAGAAACTTAAGCAATGACTAAAAGGGAGCCTGCTTATACTGAAATAATAAAAAAAAGATTTTGGGAAAAATAATTTGGTGGACGGCGTGCTATTGCGTATGCAAAGTGGCAATACCGCAGTGCATGCCAGGACTTGTTTCCTTAAATTTGGAGAAAATTATTGGAAAATAATATTTGAAAAATACCAATGGCACAATTTGATATAATTTAAGAGGTTTCAAATCGGGGAGTCCTGGAAGCAAAAGGCAAAAGAAAAATTTATTCACTGTGAGTCTCAGTGTCATTGCAGAGGAGGGCACGCGGGCGTTCCACAGGCCGCCTTTAACCCAATTGAAAGGTGTACGCTCCTCTGGCTGATAATTCAGCTAGCCTGCACAGTATCTCCTTTCTGGGTCTGCTTTACTGGACTCAAAAGCATGGCTACACTGTCAAACAGATCTCAGTCATCCGGGGGATGCCCCGCTGATGTCTTGGCAATTTGGCAGTATAGTTTTTCGTATATTGCAGTGTTTCTGCACAAAAATGGTGAAGGCTCTTTAAGGTCTTCTGAATATGTGCAGGAGGCGGAAACCGTTTTCCTTCGGTTGCCTTTGTAGTATTCGCCTATGCTTCCTTGGGTTCGAAAATGTAAAGCTGCTACGACCCAATTTTTCTACCTCATGGGCCTTTAAAGGCCTACCCAATTGTAGTAAAGAATAGAACACAAATATGGACATACATGGGAATAGTTCTAAGCGAGAAAAAGGCACATATAGGGGGCAACAGTAAAGGCATATCAGAGGAGGGGGAGGAGGGTTAGGAGTCAGAAACCTTGGTTGCTAGGTGCATCAAGGCTTGAACGTCTGTGGCTGTGGTTAATTCTGAGCAGCATATGACATATGATGTTGAAGTCTTCCACCCTTGAAGTCCATTGTACAGTCCATGGGGTCCTGTATATGCAAAACTTCTGAGAATTTGAAGAGCACAATGGGGCAGCAGAAATATATATAAGAACAAATCAAATGCAATCACCTTAGCACACAAACACAGAAGGGAAAAAAACTCTTAATGATTAGTAGCACATATTAGATCATAGTAAATATAGACAAAAGCATTATTGCAACACAAAATTGAAGGACTGGGATATGACACCCAATCACCCATTAGAACACAATGCAATGTACTGGCAGTTTATAGGAAGAGGGGACACATTTGACAGTGTCTCTCCCCCCCTTGTATCAAGATTGACATTTTGCTAGACATGTGAGCACATTTAATAGAGTGTCTTCCGGAGACAATAAAAATAATAATAATACATGAGCTCAGAACAGAAAAGATTTTTTTTTTCAAAATTTAAATTGTATTGCCATAGCTTATAAGGTGGTAGCAAACGTTGGGCGCCCTTAAAAAGAAAATAAAAAGAAGATAAATACCGGCTTGTGGGAGTGGCTTAGACTTCCCCAAAAAGAAAAAGTCAAAGAATATAACAAAGACAATATAACAAAACTCATCAAAACATCTGACTTCTCCCATGTTGTGAGAGAGGAATTAAAAATAAAAATAAAACTGGCAGGAATCTGAAAAGCAATAAATGATTAGTACACACATAAAAAAACCATACAGACAACATGATTTTACTATATGAGAGCCTTCCTTGGCTCAGGCCCAGTGATTCAAGGATTAAATACCAGAGAGAGATGCTCTCAGGCTTGCAACTTTAAGGGGTAGACCTTGTTTGAAAAGGCCCTTTTTCAGTTGCCAACCAAGTGGCTTTAGTCCAATTAGGGACTTCATGCTGCTGGACTGTTCCTGAAAGAGAAGCAAGGTTAAATTGTGGCTTGGAATGACATGGGTGCACATGACTGCCCTCGGTTTGTACCAAAGAAAGGCATGGTCCTTGCCCTAAAACGAAAAAACAATTGTTGCTGGGCAAAAAGAAAATTGTTTTAGAAGTGTTCTACCACCACCCCTTGTTTCTTTCGTGACCAAGAGGGAGGAAAGAAACATATTTGAAGGTGTACTCTGTGCATGCGCAGAGTGCAGATGGAACAAAGATTAAAGAATACAGCCTGAGTGATAGAGGCATAATTGTACCAAGCATCCGGCATATAACCTGTATGGAAAATCCAAGACATAGAACAAGCAGTGGCCCTTGATAAGGCTCAGTGAATTCTTTATGGATTAAGAAGTCAGTCAGAAAGATCATAACCCAAGTAAAAGCATGGTCTCTGGCATAAGCTGTGTGCCAGCAAACAGTTCCTCTGAGCAGAGAAAGAGTCTCCTAACTCGCTGGCTGAAACCAGGCTGAGCTAGAACAGAAGAATGGATTTGCATGAGAAACACTTCAGATGAAAAGCCAAGTCATAGCAAGATGGCAAAAAGGATGGTATAAACATTCTGACTGCTATAATATCTCAAGACTAAGGAAAATTAGCAAAGAGTGAGCTAGCAGGGACCCACTTCTGTGAGATGAGAAAGAAATAAAAAAAAACTGATACGACACAGGACAAAGCCTGAGAATGAGAGGCAGTAACACATTTAAGGAAATAGAAACAGTATCTCTGTTGAATATACCCTTTGAGGTAGGAGTGGCTGAGATAGTGCCCTTGAGGACTGCTCTTGAAAGAACAGCTCTGAAAGAACTTGTGACTGACCCAAGGTCACACCAGCGGCTGCATGTGGCAGAGTGGGGAATCAAATCCGGTGCTCTCAGATAAGAGTCCATGCACTCAACCGTTACACCATACTGTCTCTCCTAGAGATTCCTGAGATGTGATGTACTAAAAAGTTAGAAGGAAAGCATGCCAAGGAAGCAATCTTAAGATTTCAAATAAAAGCAAAGTTATCCAAAACTGCAAAATTCTAGAAACAGCATTGTTGTTCTTAAGGAATTAAAGCTATAAAAATTGCAACAACAAAAAGAACTTTTAACTTCTAAGCAATGATCTGTTGTCTTTTGGCAGAGGGGCAACTCTAGAGCAGTTTGCCCAAAAAGGGAATTTAAACCTAGTTTAAGAAGGGAGGGAAGGGAACCTTCATTTCAAAGCATTCTACAGTAAAATTTTCATCACAAAGGGTAGGGTTGCCAACTCCAGTCCAGGAGACTCCTGTAGATTACGAGATGCAACTTAAAAAGAACAGTGCATAAAATCGCATAAAATCAATACTGCATCAAATCAACCCGTTTCCAGAGAAACTGACTTTAGCATTCTGGAGAAAGGCTGTAGCTTTGGGGGATCTCCAGGGCTCTCCTGGAGACTGACATTCTCGCAATAGTGGCCACATTCTTAGCTAAAAAGGAAGAAAAAATTCCAAATATTCACTACCCACCCCCTCCCTGTTGCCTTAAGAGAGAGAAGGGGGGGGACTTTTTTATCTGGTTGCAGAGGGAAATTATGCTTAACAAAAAGAGGGAAGGAAAACAATGACAAACAACCCCCTCTCCACCTCATTTCAGAACTACTGGCTCTTTGATAATGCAAATTTCACAAGGGATGGGGGGGGGAAGGAGGCTTTTGTTGGATGGCAGAGGTTTTCCAGATAGACTGTCTTTGTCTGATGAGGCTCTCTCTTTTAAACTATGTGCCACATGGCTAGTTTTGAATTGCAACATGAGTCTCAAAAGATTTTAACAGGACTGCTGCTACAGTTCACAAAGTTTGGGTCTTTTTCAGGCCAGATTAAAAGAAGGGAAAATTAAAAACAAAATAAAAAAATCCTTGTACCAAAAATTTCTTGCACTAAAAATTCCCTGCACTCCCCTTGCACTCCCCCCCTTGAATTCACAGAGCCCTCTGTGAATTCACAAAACAGAGCCAAAGTAAAAAGGGAAAGAAAAACCATTCCATATTTCTTTTCACTGGGCACCCCTTTTCAGTTCCTTTAAGGTGGGGGTGATATAAGAACTTTTCTCTCTAGGGTTGAGAAGGAAAAATAGCCCTAACAGAACAGGGGAAAAACAACAATTACCAGCACTCCTCCATCTTATCTCATGCCTGCTAGTTCTTTGATTATGCAAATGTCACATAAGGGGAAATGAGGGCAGTTTGCCCTGCCATGAGGTTTTACTGCAGGTAAGGTCAAAGTGGGCTCTGTTTTTTTTTTTTCCCCAAAGGCAGCTGCAAGGAGAGCCTGCCTGAGCTTTGCCAATTCATAGGGCTGCCAAGTCCAACTTGGGAAATATCTGGGGACTTTGGGGGTGGAGCCAGGAGACTTTGGGGGTGGAGCCAGGAGAAAGGAAGTGACATCATTTTGTGATGTCACATCCTGTGATGTTGCTTCCACATGCTTCCACATGAACTCATGAAGTTTCCTAATACTGAATCAGGCCATTGGTCCATCAAGGTCAGTATTGACTACTCAGACTGGTAGTGGCTCTCCAGGGTCTCAGGCTGAGATCTTTAATGTCACCTATTACCTGATCCTTTTTTAGCTGAAGAGGCTGATACCTCCTGCATGTCAAGCAGATGCTCTATCACTGAGCAATGGCCCTACTGAATCCTTCCTCATCTCGGCAGAATATGAAGCCCTAAGTGCTACACAAGTGCTAAATATGATTTTCATATCATAAGAACAGGAGAGAAGCCACAGTGGATCAGGCCAACAGCCCATCCAGTACAACACTCTGTGTCACACAGTGGCCAAAAATACCAGGTGCCCTCAGGAGGTCCAGCAGCGGGGCCAGAACTCCAGAAGCCCTCCCACTGTTGCTCCCCAAGCACCAAGAATTCAGAGCATCACTGCCCCAGACAAAGGGCTCCATTTAGACCTTGTGGCTAATAATAGCCACTGACAGACCTCTGCTGGATGGGGACAGAGAGAGAGAGAGAGACAGACAGACAGACAGACAGCTTTTTCACTTACTCTTGCCCAATTCCCAGGCTTTATTTCTGGCCCTTGTTTCACCCAGCTGTTGTCCATGTAAGTCCCATAACTTCTCCCCCCCCCCCCCCAGCATAGGCTTTTTGGTGGCTAAAGAGGACCTTTGTCCTCCCCTTTTAGCCAGCAGAAAAGCTAGTTGGATCCATCCCTAACTTAAAATACCGGTTACTTGATGTACAAATGCTTTTAAAAATGCAGATTTTTACTGGGGGGGGGGGACACGGTTGAAAGAAACAGAAAATTGGCATAAAAATGAGGAATCCCAACTTTTATTTGCAGAAGGGAAATGAGGATTGGGGGGACCCAAGCAGCCACGACAAGACATTTTAAACAATCCCACTCCCAGACCTTCTACAGGCAACCTCTCCTTGTGATGTTTACCTCTTTGGAAGTGACAGTTTATTCCTTTGACAAAACCACAGTGGACAGACAGACAGCAAAAAGAAAGAGGGGGAGGGGGAGAGACAGAGAAGGAAAAGAGCTCGCAGACGCCAGCAGCTTACCGGAGCAGTTTACTCCAGCAGCAACCTTGCACGCAGTAGAAAGAGCTTAGTCCCGCCTTAATCTCTGGGCGGGGCTCTCTTGCTGGCTCAGCTCTTAAAGGGGAAATTTCCCTTTTAAGAAGTTCAAGAGGCCAGCAGGGCAGGCTCCGAGGTTCCCCTGCTGGCAGCCATTTTGTCCCCCCGGTGGCCAATCTTGGAAAAGCGGGGGAAAGCTTTAAAAATCGGTGTTTCCCCCGCTCTACCGGGGGACTTGGCAGCCCTACCAATTCATGATGTATCAGGAGCCACTATAATTACAAATACATTGTAGTTAAAATGGAGAATTGTCTGCTTCTTGCAGACATGGGAAACTACCTTACTGCTGGGGCTCAAAAGTTTGAAAATGTGCCACTTAAAAAAAGGTATTTGTAAACAGTTAAAACAAAATGTTTCAAAAGAAAATGTGGCTTTTTCTACACCCTCTAGAAGGGGCAGCCTTTAAAGGCTTCATAACACAAAACAAAGACAACACATTGTACCTACTGAGGTTTCAAAATGGAAGAAGGTGCTGTGGGGGGAGGAGAGGTAGTTCTCCTTCCCCAACAGTTCAATGGGAAGTCTCCAGGTCTGACCTGGAGATTAGTATCTCTATGGACTATAGAGAGTTTACAGAAAGAAGGGAGCTTAGGAGCTTCCATTTTCCAAAAATAAAAGTTACATTTCTCATGATTTTACTGCTGCGATTCCTGCCCATTTTGAGGAGGGGATAATAAATTTCTCCATTTCTTTTGGGGCTGTTAAAGTCTCCTGATTAAGCTAATTTTAAATTGTCAGTCTTCTGGGTTTTTTTAAAGAACTTTTCTGTGTTCACTTGACCTGCATAGGCCAGAATGAAACAGGCAGAAAAACCTTATTTGTTTGTCCGCCCCCCAGGTTTCGTCTAAGGCGGGCAGACACAGCAAAAGTCTCTCTCTCCCTAGAGTTGAGAGAGAGATGATGTTTGCGTTTCTAAAATTGGGAAGGGCAATTAATAATCAAAAGTCCGCTTTGCAACGGAGTTCCCTGCAAAATGAGGGAGCACTCCCATCTGTAAAGACAGTCACAGAAAGCTGTTCCCTGCTGAGGGAAATAGTTTGGGCAACAGATTTAGAACTTTGTGTAAGCTCAGAGGCTGTTTCAAATGTGGCTCAAATGGGGTCCAGTTCTCTTCCAAAGGCAGTTGGGAAGAGACCAAAGGTAAAAACAGAGGTACAAATTTTTCTCAATTTCTCTCAATTATGGCCATAATTACAGGAAGATTATTCTTGGCATTTAAGCTTGATGTGTAAAGTTTGGTAACATAGCTGTGCTGTTTTATAGCCCTGAATCTAAGTTCTTTCTGGGGGCATGTGTTCTACAGCTAAGGTTGATCACTCATCTTACAGTTACAAAAGTTGGACTTGTTGGTCTCGAGCTCTGTTTAAGGTTGTCAGGTCCAGGCAGGAGATTCCTGGGGATTCAGGCTGAGGTCTGAAGAAGGATGGAGACTCCAGTGGGGCAAAAACCATGAAGTCTTCCCTCCTCCCACAAGCACTCACTTTCTACAGAGAAATTAGACTCTGTAGTCTGGAGATCTGTTAGAACTCCAGGGGAGCTCCAGGAGAGCTCCAGGTCTTGCCTGGAGACTGACATTGCCACAGGGAAATGCTATTCTCTGGGCAGTAATCTCTTGGGGATTAACACCATTCCCTCCAAATTTCATTTACAAAGGATTAAAAGGAGAGCGCTTGCTTCCTGAGGATTCTTTCCCCATCTCTTACCCAGTTTCTTTCCCTGGGGTTGGAATGGAGGAGGGGGGGGGGGAGATTTTATTTTGCTGCAGCCATTCTGGCTGTACTGAATGCCTGCTTCTGTTCCAACTACTGAGAGTTGGCTGGGCTTTCCCAGGAATTTTAGTTGAGGCATTTTAGGCTCCCGTTTTCCTAATTTAACAAAAGGTGCAGAATTTTCACTATTCTGTTTAAGATTACAGGGATTTTAGGGATTTTTTTTCCTATTCTTTTATGGGAAGTCTAGCAGCGTCTCACAGGGTTCAAATGCAATTAGGGTCTCAAGCTGCTGTTTTTCTAGGGGAACTTATTTCTGCCTGCTAGGTTTTTCTGTTTCCTTAAGACAGCATTTTTAGACCTCTGCCTTCCTTGCAGGGCACATTTTCACTTGCTTAGTTCAGTTCCTAACCAAAAGAGAGAATACTCCTTAACTCTCTTAAATTATCACATCCAAAAAGGAAGCCCTAAAGACTCCTTTGTTACACAGTTAAAAAGTCCAAGCACATGTTGTGTGGTTTATCACAACACCCAAATGGCTGAACAGTCACCAAAAGGAAAAGACCCTGTTTCCAGGTGCCTCCCTTAAACAAACTTCAGATTCTCGGATCTGAGGAGCAAACTTAAGTTACAGTTACCAAATTGGCCTATGGCCACCAAAGGGAAAAGACCCTGATTTCTGGGGTCCCCCTAACTAACTTCAGATGCACTGATCTGAGGAACTAACCTTGGGGAAAAGGAGTATGTCAAGGAGAGTCTCCTGTTTTACCTCAAACAGGGGCACTGGAAGGGGAGTCGTCTCCCTTCTTCCATACTTATACAGTTACTGTTGTTGGCACAAGGTGGCCAACGCACCACAGAACAGGCTATCCCAGCTCTTAATTAGTTTTTGGAGCCGGGGACTCACACCTCTCTCGACACTCGGGGATTACTTTTAACCCTACAGAAGGCACTCCCTGCCTGAATTTAGTTTTTAGAGCCGGGGACTCACACCCTTCGCGACACTCTGGGATTACTCTTAACCCAAAAAGGAGACACCCAGTCTCAGAGACACCCAGTCTCTTTATATGAGGGTTTCGAGAACGGGTTGGCCAAACCTCACATCCTTACAGGATAACCACACAACCAAATGAAGGTTTTGGGCTCGCAAGCTCTCACTGGTTAACCTATTAACCAGCGGGGTTTCAAAACAATATGTTCCAGCAGGCTGACCCCTAACCAAAATCAATTGATTTCACTTCGTTGAGCGAAGTAAAGCAAGGAGGGGGAGCGAGGGTGCACTCAAAGAAAAAGTTCTTTTTCGGACTCAGCGGGTGTATGTAGTGTATGTAGTGTTGGTGCAACTGGTCTAGCGCCCTACTCTGGTCTTCTTTGGATCCCTTCCCACAAGATAGACGCGCGGACGGTCACACAGTTTGACCTGGGGTTCAAAAAGAGAGAAAGAGAAGGGGGAAGCCACCCACGATAGGTTGCTCGCTAGAGCCAGGAACGCAGACAGAAACCAATCATACAGCCTCTCCAAGAGCTCCGGAAGTGGGTTTTCCCTTACATCTGTGGGTTAAAGACACGCCTGTCGACTATGGCGCGAAGTTTAACACTCAGGGCAATCCCGGACCAGCCCCCAATTCTGTTAGCCGAATTGCTTTAATTTACATTTAGCAATCAGCAAAATACACGGGTTCTTGCCAACTATACCAGGGTCCCACCCCTCCTGGGAGTTCTCAAGGAAAGAGGCACGTGAGGCAGGTTCCAAGTTCAATGATGTTTACTGAATGATGTTGTTAAAGCACACAAAAACAGATTCTCCCATACATACACACAGGTCTAGGGAAATAAAGTTAGAAAATAGCACTGTTACAATTTGCAGGAGTTCATTGGTGGGGAAGCAATACGTTACCTTCCTAAAGAAGAGTTGTCCAACCGAAGGAAGAATTGGATGGGGAAGGAAAATATAGAAAAATATGGGACACGTGGCTCGAACCTGCAAGACCACATGGTTCTCTCTGTTCCAGGATACAGAGATTTAAAGATGACATAAAGGGGGGGGGGGGGCGATGGCTCAAGAGGCTGAGTGACTCTTGGTTTGGGCTTTTATTGGGGGTCTTGGGGCGGGCTTTGCAGACCACAACCCCCTAACACATCTACTAGGCGGTCCGTCCCTCTTGGACCTTGCTATAGGTTAAAGGTGAACAAAGGGAGGAGGTCCAGGGGGTGGTCTGTATTGCAAGAGCATGATCTCATCAGGAAACAGACACTGAGTCTGGGGTCCGATGACTCACCTGGCCATATCTATTGTTAGTTGATGGTTTCAGCCAAGTATCTGATGGCTGGCACATTAGTTGAATTATCCAGATGTAGAGTGGGGAGTGGGGGTCAGCCAGTGGATGTCTGACATAAGGAAACCTCATGGCAAGAAGAATCCTTTGTCTTTGTCTTGGGTGAACTGCTTAGGGTGTCAGCCTCCTGGCTTGGGCTAGAGCTGGTTCCTATTCAAGAAGAAAGCGCAATACCCTACCAGTGTTGGTAACACAGAGTCCAGACTTATGGATATAAAACTCCATAAGAGCACAAAAAGTGCCTTGCTGGCTAACATAACGATTAACATTATAAACCTAACGGAACCTAGTCCTAGTCCTAGCCCTAACCCTAACCCTAGCCCTAGCCCTAGCAATAACTCTAACCCTAACCATGACCCTAACCCTAACCGTACCTTTAGCCATAACACTAACCCTACCCAAAACCTAACCCTAAACGTAGCCCTAGCCCTAACCCTAACCCTAATTATAGTCATAGCCCTAGCCCTAGTTCTAACACTAATCCTAACACAAACGTTAACACTAGCGTAAGCCCCAGACCTAACCTTAGCCCTAGCCCTAATACTAACCCTAACCCTAACAATAACTGTTATCCTTACCCTTACCCTAACCCTAGCCCTAACCTTACATATACCCCTTGCCCAAGCCCTAGCCCTAAAACTAACACTAACCGAACTCCTAACCCTAACCGTACCTCTAGCCCAAACCCTAACCCAAGCCTTAACCCTAACCCTAATCCTAACACTAACCCTTGCCCTAGCCCTAGCCCTAACCCTAATCTAAACCATAAACGTAGTCCTAACTCTAACCCTAACTTTAGCCTTAACACTAACCTTGCACAAAACCTAACCCTAACCGTAACCCTAACCCTAACCCAAGCCCTAACCCTAATCATAAGTAATAGATACTCTGGCTGCTTTATTTCATTGTATGTCTGACTCAAAAATATGAAAGCATGAGATACCAACTGTAAGAGCAATAACATCAAATGCAAGACATACAATAGTCAGAAATTGATTTTAGATAAACAATAAGTGATAGCCCTAGCCCTAGCCCTAACCCTAACCCTAACCCTAACCCTAGCCCTCAACCTAACACTAACCCTACCCCTAACCCTAACCGTATCCCTACCCTAGACCTAGCCTTAGCCCTAAGCCTATCCCTATCCCTAACCCTAAAACTATCCCAAGCCCTAACTGTAAGCGTAACCCTAACCCCAACTTTAACCCCAATCCTAGCCCTAACCCTACCTCTTCCCCTTCCCCTAACCAAAACTCTAACCCTAGATAACTCTAGCCCTAGCCATAACCATAACCCTTATCCTAACCCTAACTCTAGCCCTAACGCTTACCTTTACCCTAGCCCTAACTTTAGCCCTAATACAAACCCTAACCCTCTCCCTAACCCTATCCCTTGCCCTAGTCCAAGCCTTAGTCCTAGTCCTAATCCTAACCCTAGACCTAATCCTAACCCTAACTCTAGCCCTAATGCTTACCTTTACCCTAGCCCTAACTTTAGCCCTAACACAAACCCAAACCCTATCCCAAGCCCTAACCCTATCCCTATCCCTAATCCTAACCCTAACCCTAAACCTAACACTAACTCTAGCCCTAACCCTAACCCTAGCCCTAACCTTAACCCTAGCCCTAACCCTAGCCCTAGTCCAAGCCCTAGTCCTAACCCTAATTCTAGACCTAATTGTAACCCTAACTCTAGCCCTAAAGCTTACCTTTATCCTAGCCCTAACGTTAGCCCTAACACAAACTTTAACCCTATCCCAAACCCTAACCCTAACCCTATACCTAACCCCATCCCCAACCCTGACCCTAGCCGTAACTCTAACCGTAGCCATAGCCCTAACTCTAACCCTAACCCTTAAATTAGCCCTAAATTTAGCCCAAATACAAACCCTAAGCCAAAAGCTAACCCTAACCCTAGCCCTATCCCAAGCCCTATCCATAATCCCAGCCCTAACCCTATCCCAAACCCAAGCCCTAATTCTAACTTTAACCCTAAGACTAGCACTAGCCCTAACCCTAAACCTAATCCAAACCCTTACCCTTACCCTAACCCCAGAAAACCCTAACCCTAACGGTAAACTTAACACTAACCCTAACCATAACCCTAGCCCTAGACATAACCTGAACCCAAACCCTAGTCCTAACCATAACCATAAAAACCCCTAAAACTAGCACTAGCCTATCCCTAACCTGAACCCTCATTATACCTGTAGCCCTAGCATTAGCCCTAGGCCTAACACTAACCCTAACAAAACCCCTAACCCTACCCTTGCCCTAGCCACAGCCCTAGCCCCAGCCCTAACCCCAACCCTAACCCTTGCCCTAGCCCTAACCCTAACCCTAACCCTAGATTTAACCCTAACCCTAACTCTAGCCCTAATGCTTACCTTTACCCTAGCCCTAACCCTAACCCCAGCCTGAGCTCTATCCCTAACCCTAGCCCAAACTCTAGCCCTAACCCTAACCCTTACACTACCCCTAAATTTAGCCCTAACACAAACCCTAAGCAAAAGCCTAACCTTAACCCTAGCCCTAGCCCAAGCCCTAGTCATAATCCCAGCCCTAACCCTAACCCTAGCCCTAATCTGAACCCTTACCCTAACCCTAGAAAACCCTAACCCTAATGGTAAACTTAACCCTAACCGTATCCCTAATTCTAGCCCTAGACAAAACCCAAACCCTAACCATAACCCTAAAAAGAACCCTAAAACTAGTGCTAGCCTTTCCCTAACCCTAATTATAGCCTTAGCCCTAGCATTAGACCTAGCTCTAACACTAACCCTAACCATAACAAAAACCCTAACCTTAGCCCTAGCCACAGCCCTAACCCTAGCCCTAGCCCTAGCCCTAGCCCTACCCGTAACCCTAACCCAAACTTTAACCCAAACCCTAACCCTAGCTGTAGCCTTAACCAAACCCCTAAAACTAGCCCTCACCCTAACCCAGCACTAGACATTCTCCTAAACCGAGCCCAAACCCTAACCCTACCGATAGCCCTAACCCTTACCCAAAAACTAACCCTAACCCTAGCCATAAACTTAGTCCTAGCCCTAACTGTAAACCTAGCCCTAATCCTAGCCCTGACACAAACCCTAACCCTAACACCAGCCGTAACCCAAACCCAGCATTAGACGTAGCCCTAACCCTAGCCAAAACCCTAACCCTAGCCATAGCCCTAACCCGACCCCTAACCCTAACAGTAATCCTAATCCATGCCCTAACCCTAATCCTAACCCATGCCCTAACCCTAATCCTAACCCTACATATACCATTTGCCCAAGCCCTAACCCGAAACCCTAACCCTAGCCCTAACCTTAACCCAAACCCTAAACAGTAACACTAACCCAAAACTTAACCCTACCCTAGCGCTAACTGTAACCCTAGCCCTAGCCCTAACCCTAACCCTAATCCTAGCCATAAACCTAGTCCTAGCCCTAATCCTTACCCTAACTCTAGTCCTAACCCTAACCCTAAACTTAGACCTAGCCCTAACCGTAGCCCTAACGGTAGCCCTAACCCTAACTTTAGCTCTAACCCTAACTTTAACCCTAACTCTAGCCCTTGCCCTGACCCTAGCCCTGACCCTTACCCTTACTTTAACCCAAACCCTAACTTAACCGTAACAGTAACCCTAGCCCTAGCCCTAACCTAAACCCTTACATTAACCCAAAACTTAGCCCTAACCGTAACCCTAACACTAACCCTAAAACTAGCCCTAGCCTAGCCCTAACCCGAATTATACCCGTAGCCCAAGCCCCAGCCCTAGCTCTAACACTAACCTTAAATCTAATACAAACCATAATCCTAACCCTTGCCCTAGCCCTAGCCCTAAATCTACCCCTACCCCTAAACCTAACCCTAGCCCTAGCCTTAGCCCTAAGCCTATCCCTATCCCTAAAACTACCCCAAGCCCTAACCGTAAGCATAACCCTAACCCTAACCCCAATCCTAGCCCTAACCCTAACTCTTCCTCTTCCCCTAACCAAAACTCTAACCCTAGATAACCCTAGCCATAACCATAACCCTTACCTTAACCCTTACCTTTACCCTAGCCCTAACACAAACCCTAACTCTAAACCTAACCCTATCCCTATCCATAACCCAAACCCTATCCCTAACCCTTGCCCTAGCCCTAAGCCTTACCCTAGACCTAATGCTAACCCTAACTCTAGCCCTAACATTTACCTTTACCCAAGCCCTAACTTTAGCCCTAACACAAATCCTAACCCTAGCCTCAGCCCTAGCCTAACCCTAGGCCTAACCCTCATCCTAAACCGAATTATAGTCGTAGCCCTAACCCTAGCTCTAACACAAACCCTAACACAAACCCTAACCCTAGCCCTACCCTTACCCTTAACCATAGCCCCAGCCCTAGCCCTAACCCTAGCACAAGTCTAACCCTAACCCTAACCTTAACACTAACCCTAGCTGTAACCCTAGCCCTAAACCTAACTCTAGCCCTAACCCTCACCCTAACTCTAACCCTAACCCTAACCCTAGCCCTAACCCTAGCCCTAACCCTATGTCAGGATCCTAGGATCCTAACAAAGGTTTCTTTATGCATTGTGTAACTTGCTGTGTGCAGACGAAGTTGTAATTGTTTGCTATCTCTCTCAAGCTGTCTCAGGTTTCCTCCCCTTCATTTATTGCCCTGAGTTATATTGCTCTTTGAAGGTCTGGTCAATGTAACCATTTCATCCGGGAGAATGGTGACCTCGCATACTTACACGTCACCCGAGACCAAATGGCCTCTTCCCCCATGCATTCCTCCTCTCCTTGCCATCGGAGACACGGAACTTCCTTATCGCTGTGAGAAGTCCTTGAAAGGCCGCGGAGGCCACTTTGTTATGTATATGCCTGGCACATCTGGGGCGCCTAATTCAAGAAGGGAAAATTTATAACTTTCACACTTCACCTTTTCCTGTGGGAAGTAAAACGGCTCAGATCTTTTAACCGCGCTTTTTTCCCCTATCTGTGATTGGTCAAATGTCGGGGTTCAAACTGTACTGGAGGGTATATTAACTCTGACTGTTCTTTGTATGGTATCTCTAACAAACATTCGAGAACCTGTCATGTAGTATTAAGAAATAAAGAACTCTGTTTCATCAACAAAGGTCTGATCTTTGACTGCTTAGGGCAGAAGCCTCACAGATTGTTAGAGATCTGTGTTTGGGACTTGGCCATTCCTGACCATGTCAGATGATGGTACTATTCCCATAACCCAAGAGGAGCCGGTGACCCCAGGGGATCAGGGAGCCGGAGCAGGAGGAGGCGGCGGAGAGCCTGAGAAGCTGGTGACCACAGCTCAAGGGGCTTACTACATCCCGCGGCCGACCCCCCAACCTTCTGTAACCCCGAGGTACTCATGGGCCTCGTTCAGACGTGGGACAGTCGACTCGTGGGTGCACGATCGGAAGGGGTTGCGCATCTCGGTCCCTGGGGACCGCACAGAGATAGGTCGCCCAAGCCTCCTGGAGGATGAGAGAGAATATCTCGGGGGCGACTGGTGGTTCCTGATGTTGGACGAGGAGCGGGGCGCTCCCTATGGGGTGACCTGCTCAGAGACAACTCAAGCTGCGCCTTGGACCGGAGGATGGGAGAGATGCGGCGGCAGATAACCGCAGAGCTGAGAGAGGTGGTGATGGATATGCAGTATCAGCTTCGAGATGCCTTAACTGCGATCCAGGTACCCAGGCAGCCACCAGGAGGGGGAGTGGGGCCAGGTGTGCCGGTCGGTGGAGCACCTCCGCAACAGGTTCCACCTGGGGGAGTGATACAGTACAGTACAGTGTCAGTTATCACTCCTTGTATAACCAACTTCAACATCTGATGAATGTATGTCTTCCATTCAATGTAACTGCTCTTACAGTTGCTATATCATGCTTTTATATGGTTGAGTACATATACAATGAAATGAAGCCACCTTCTATACAACTATTGTAAAAAGGTGCTCCATACTGCCACTCAGTGGGATTCCTCGGGGGTGCCCCACAGCAGGTCCCGGTCCCAGCCCCAGTCCCGGTTCCAGCTCCCGCCCCGGTGGAGCGAATGATCCGCCAAGCCCCGAACGATCCCCTAACAGCTACTTTCAACGGTAATCCCAAGAAGCTCCGGTTCTTCATCATCGAGATCGAGAGGTTCCTGGACGCGTGGGGGCATCTCTATCCCACCGAGCGGGATCGAGTGGGCTACATCGGTTCCAAACTACGAGATACTGCCAGCGACCTTCTATACAACATCAGGTTTCAGGTTTGGAAAAATATGGGCGGAGAGAGGATTGCTAAGCTCAAGAGGGAAGTCGGTGTCCTGGGCTAGCAGTTCTCACCAAAAAAGCGGAGAAAATTAGTTCTCAGGATGTATTAAGACTACATTCTGCAGGTTCCTGAAACTTGCTTAACAAAACAGGCACAGCTCACGCAGATACCCCTCCTCCCTCTTTCTCTCTCTCTTCAGATAAGACATTCCACAGTGTTAATGATGTTGATGTAAGCTGAGCTAAAGGAGGGGGAACGGGTGGAGTGAGAGAGATTCCTTCGGGGTGGGTGTATGCAGAGAGGCCATCTCCTGGTCGGGATTTAGTAACAAGCACTTTCATATGCAAAAGGGGATTAAGCCTTTAGATATGCAACATAGTGTAGAAAGCAACTAAGAGGAAAGTGAAAGTATATTTTGTGTATTTCATACAGCAGGTGAGAACAAGTGCAAAACTGTCATGTCAGACACTGACATGCACAGATTGCAATTATACATGTGAAGGGGCATTAAAAGGATACCTCAAGGGCTGGGCCCCAGCCCACCGTTTAGCTACACACACAGAGAGAGGGAAAAAGCGGAAGCACAGGTTGCACAAGAAGAGGGAGGGAAACTTCTGCTCCCTTATGGTCACCTCTGGCTCCCTGAGGGGGTAACTAGGGAAGTACTAAAAGCTCTGTATAAAGGTGGACATTAAGGAACAGAAGCCCTTGTAGATGCGTTTCTTCAGAAATTCGTGGGCTGCAGGGTTTGGACTTTGGCCAAGCAGCTAGTCCAGCATCGTCTAGTGTGCCAAAAGGTTAATAAAAGGGGAGGCCGTGCCACTCACATTGGAGGCCAGCCCCTAGCATTGTGTCCATTCAAGAACCTCCAGGTGGACTTTATAGATCTACCCCCTATAGGCAAACTCAAGCATTGCCTGGTAATGAGGTTTAGGTTTAGGGCTAGGGTTAGATTTAGGGATAGCGGTATGGTTAGGGTTAGGGTTAGGGTTAGGGCAAGGTCTAGGGCTATAGTTAGGTTTAGGGTTTGTGTTAAGGTTAGGGCTAGGGTTACCGTTAGGGTTAGGGCTATGGCTATGGCTTGTGCTAGGCTTACAGTTAGGGTTAGGGTTAGGGGTAGGGCTAGGGCTCGGTTTAGTGTTAGGTTTGGGGTTAGGGCTATGGGTAGGGTAAGGTTCTGAGTTAGGGTTAGGTTTAAGGTTAGAGCTAGGGTTAGGGTTAGGGTTATGGTTAGGGCTAGGGTTAGTGTTAGGGTTTGAATTAGTGTTTGGGCTAGTGCTAGGGTTTGGTCTGGGGCTCAAGTTCAGCCTAGTCTTTGGGTGTGTGTTGGGGTTAGGGTTAGTGCTAAACCTAGGCCTCGGCTTTGGGCTATGGCTATAATTAGGGTTTGGGTTAGGGTTAGGGCTAAGTCTAGGGTTAGTTTTTGGGTAGGGTTAGTTTTAGGGCTAAAGTTAGGATTAGAATTAGGGTTAGGGCTAGGGCTAGGGTTAGGGTTATGGCTAGTTCTAGGGTTAGTGTTAGGGTTTGGGGTAGGGTTACAGTTACAGTTAGGGCTAGGGTTAAGGTAACATTTAGGGTTAGGGCTAGGGCCAGGGTTAGCTTTAGGGTTAGGGTTAGGGCTAGGGTTAGGGCTTGGGCTTGGGCAAGGGTATGTGTAGGGTTAGGGCTAGAGTTAGGGCAAGGGCAAGGGTTAGGATTTGGTTTACTGTTAGGGTTAGTGTTCCAGTTAGGGCTAGGGCTTGGGTTTGGTCTGGGGCTTAGGGCTATCGCTATAATTTGGGTTTGGGTTAGGGTTAGGGTTAGGACTAAGGTTAGGGTTAGAGTTAGTTTTTGGGTAGGGCTCGGGTTAGGTCTAGAGTTAGGGTTAGGGTTAGGTTTAGTGCTCGGGTTAGGGCTAGGCCTAGGGTTATAGTAAGGGTTAGGGTTAGGCTTAGGTTAGGGTTACGGTTAGGTTTAGTGCTAGGGCTAGGATTAGGTTTTGGGTTAGGGCTTGGGCGAGGGCTAGGGTTTGGGTAAGGGTTAAGGCTAGATTTAGGTGTAGGGTTGGGTTAAGTTTAGTTCTAGGGTTACGGTAGGGTTAGGACTAGGGCTTGTGCTAGGGCTAAGGCTAGGTCTATATCTAGGGTTAGAGTGTAGGGTAACATTAGGGCTAGGAAAATGGTAAGGGTTAGGGCTAGAGTTAGGTTTAGGGTTGGGCCTAGCTTTAAAGTTAGGGCTAGGGTTAGGGCTAGGGCTAGGGCTTGTGTTAGGGCTAAATTTAGGTCTAGGGTAAAGGTAAGGGTTAGGGCTCGGGTTATGGCTAGGGTTAGGTTTAGTTTTAGGCCTAGGGTTAGGGTTACGTCTAGGGTTAGGGTTAGGATTAAGGTTAGGTTTTGGGCTAGGGTTAGGGTTAGATTTAAGGATTGGGCTAGGGTGAGGACTAGGGCTTGGGCTCGGGCTAGGGTTAGGGCTTTGGTTAGAATTAGGGTTGGGCCTAGGGTTAGAGTTAGGTTTTGGGCTACAGCTAGGGTTAGATTTAGGGATAGCGATAGGGCTAGGGTTATGGTTAGGGTTAGGGTTTAAATTAGGGCAAGGTCTAGGGCTATAGTTAGGTGTAGGGTTTGTGTTAAGGTTAGGGCAAGGATTACAGTTAGGGTTAGGGCTAGGGCTTCTGGTAGGATAAAAGATATGGCTAGGGCTATGTCTAGGGTTAGCGTTAGGGCTAGGGCTAGGGCTATGGTTACAATTAGGGCTAGGGTTAGGGTTATGGTTAGGGCTAGGTTTAGGGCTAGGGTTTGGGCTAGGGCTAGGATTAGGTTTAGGGTTAGGGCTAGGTCTATGATTAGGTTTTGGCTTAGGGTTAGCGCTAGGTCTAGGGTTAGTGTTAAGGTTTGGGTTAGTGTTAGGGCTAGGGCTAGAATTAGGTTTAGGGTTACTGCTAGGTCTATTGTTAGTTTTAGGGTTTGGGTTAGGGTTACAGTTAGGGCTAGGGTTATGGTTAGGGCTAGAGCTAGGACTAGGGCTAGCTTAGGTTCAAAATTCGGTTTAGGATTAGTGTTCGTGTTAGGGCTAGGGCTAGGGCTAGGATTTGGTCTGGGGCTTGGGCTCAACCTAGTCTTTGGGTTTGTGTTGGGGTTAGGGTTAGTGTTAAAGCTAGGCCTAGGCTTAGGGCTATCGCTATAAGTAGGGTTTGGGTTAGGGTTAGGGCTAAGACTTGGGTTAGGGTTAGTTTATGGGTCAGGTTAGTGTTATGGCTAAAGTTAGGATTAGGGTTAGGGTTACAGCTAGGGTTCGGGTGAGGGCTCGGGCTCGGGTTAGGACTCGGTTTTTTTAGGGCTAAATATAGGCTAGGGTAAAGTAAGGGTTAGGGCTAGGGTTAGGGCAAGGGTTAGATTTAGGGCTAGGGTTAGGGCTAGGGCTAGAATTATTGTAAGGGCTAGGGCTAGGTTTAGGATTAGGGTTATGGTTAGGTTTAGGGCTAGGGCTAGGGTTAGGGATAGGGATAGGTTTAGGGTTTGGGTAAGGGTTAGGGCTAGAGTTAGGTGTAGGGTTGGGTTTAGGTTTGGGCTACGGTTCAGTTAGGGCTAGGGCTTGTGCTAGGTCTAGGTCTAGATGTATATCTAGGGTTAGGGTGTGGGCTAAAGTTAGGGCTAGAGTAATAGTAAGGGTTATTGCTAGAGTTGGGGTTAGGTCTTGGGTTAAAGTTAGGACTATGGCTAGGGTTAGGGTTAGGGTGAGGGCTAGGGTTAGGGTTAGGGTTTGTGTTAGGGCTAAATTTAGGTCTAGGGTAAAGGTAAGGGTTAGGGCTCAGGTTTCCTAGCCAGAGATACATTCATCAGATTATGAAGTTGTTTGTACAAGGAGTGATAACTGACACTGTACTGATATCACTTTGTAAAACCTAGAAATATCACTATCCTGGAACCAACAGATCATTGAAAAGAGTAATCAATGAATGCTATACAAGTACGTATATATTTTAATAGTTTGTTACACAAAATGACGTTCTGCGTTACTCCCGAGGAATCCCACTGAGTGGCAGTATGGAGCACCTTTTTACTATAGAATGTGGCTTCATTTCATTGTGTATGTACTCAATCATGTAAAAGCATGATATATCTATTTTTTGTAATATATTTTATTAATTTTAATATATTTTTGTAATATATTATATTAATGTTAATATCTTTTTTGTAATATATTTTATTAATTTTACACATTTACACATTGTTACATTTAGACATATCATATAGTGACAGAGCCATCTACTTATTCTATCCATTCATACAATTTTGCCCAGACTTTTATTTTATCCACTTTTGCTTGTGGGTTTGACAGATAACTTAATTTATCCATCTCCGCCCAATTTAACAATAATTTAATTATATCTTCCCGATTTGGCATTTTCTTCGACTTCCAAGTTTTTGCCCTTAAGATTCGTGCTGCCGTAAGTATGTAAGCTATCAATCTCTGATTTTCCTTATTTAATCCATCCGGAATCAAGTTCAGTAAAAATATCTCTGGGTCCAAAGGAATATCTACATCCATAATCTCGTTTAACATGTTTTTAACCATTATCCAATACAGTTTAACTATTTTACATGTCCACCACATATGCAAGTATGTTCCCTTACTAACTCCACACGCCCAACATTTGTTAGATACCTTTCCATAACATTTATGTAACTTCTCCGGAGTCCAGTGCCAGCGATAGAACATTTTATAAATATTTTTCTTATAATTTACTACCTTTAAGTATCTCACCGTTCTCCATATCTTTGCCCATCTATCTACATCAATATTACCGCCGAAATCCTGCATCCAATCTATCATAGTCGGTTTAATTAACTCTCCCTGCATTTCATAGTTTAATAAAAACTTATATAATTTATTAATTAATTTATCGTTGTTTTTCAACCAGATCTCATCTATATCATTACTTTTATTACTAAAAGCATGATATATCAACTGCAAGACCAATTGCATTGAATGCCAGAAATACATTCATCAGATTTTGAAATTAGTTGTACAAGGAGTGATAACTGACACTGTACTGATATCACTTTGTAAAACCTAGAAATTTCACTGTTGTCTAACCAAGAGATAGCAGAAGAGTAATCAATGAATACTATACAAGTAATACATTGGATTGTAAATTGTAATAGTTTGTTACACAAAATGATATTCTGTGTTACTCCCGAGGAATCCCACTGAGTGGCAGTATGGAGCACCTTTTTACTCTAGCTATATAGAAGGTGGCTTCATTTCATTGTATATGTACTCAATCATGTAAAAGCATGATATATCAACTCTAAGAGCAATTACATTGAATGCAAGAGATAAATTCATCAGATTTTGAAGTTGGTTGTACAAGGAGTGAAAACTGACACTGTACTGATATCACTTTGTAAAACCTAGAAATATCACTATGCTGTAACCAACAGATCATTAAAAAGAGTAATCAATGAATACTATACAAGAAATTGTATATTGTAATAGTTTGTTACACAAAATGACTTTCTGCGTTACTCCTGAGGAATCCCACTAAGTGGCAGTATGGACCACCTTTTTACTATAGTTCTATAGAAGATGGCTTCATTTCATTTTATATGTACTCAACCATATAAAAGCATGATATAGCAACTGTAAGAGCACTTACATTGAATGCCACAGATACATTCATCAGATTTTGAAGTTGGTTGTACAAAGAGTGATAACTGACACTGTATTGATATCACTTTGTAAAACCTAGAAATATCACCATGCTGTAACCAACAGATCACTGAAAAGAGTAATCAATGAATACTATACAAGAAATTGTATATTGTAATAGTTTGTTACACAAAATGACTTTCTGCGTTACTCCTGAGGAATCCCACTGAGTGGCAGTATGCACCACCTTTTTACTATAGTTCTATAGAAGGTGGCTTCATTTCATTGTATATGTACTCAACCATATAAAAGCATGATATAGCAACTGTAAGAGCAGTTACATTGAATGCCAGAGATACATTCATCAGATTTTGAAGTTGGTTGTACAAAGAGTGATAACTGACACTGTATTGATATCACTTTGTAAAACGTAGAAATTTCACAGTTGTCTAACCAAGAGATCACAGAAGAGTAATCAATCGAGATCATTGAAAAGAGTACTCCTGAGGAATCCCACTGAGTGGCAGTATGGAGCACCTTTTTACTATAGTTGTATAGAAGCTGGCTTCATTTCAATGTATATGTACTCAACCATATAAAAGCATGATATAGCAACTGTAAGAGCAGTTACATTGAATGCAAGACATACATTCATCAGATTTTGAAGTTGGTTGTACAAGGAGTGATAACTGACACTGTATAGATCTCACTTTGTAAAACGTAGCAATTTCACTATTGTCTAACCAAGAGATCACAGAAGAGTAATCAATGAATACAATACAAGAAATACATTGGATTGTAAATTGTAATAGTTTGTTACACAAAATGACTTTTTGTGTTACTCCCGAGGAATCCCAGTGAGTGGCAGTATGGAGCACCTTTTTCCTCTAGCTCTATAGAAGGTGGCTTCATTTCATTGTATATGTACTCAATCATGTAAAAGCATGACATATCAACTTTAAGAGCAATTACATTGAATGCAAGAAATACATTCATCAGATTTTGAAATTGGTTGTACAAGGAGTGATAACTGACAGTGTATTGATATCACGTTGTAAAACCTAGAAATTTCAGTGTTGTCTAACCAAGAGATCGCAGAAGAGTAATCAATGAATACTATACAAGAAATACATTGGATTGTAAATTGTAATAGTTTATTACGCAAAATGACTTTCTGGGTTACTCCCGAGGAATCCCACTGAGTGGCAGTATGAAGCACCATTTTACTATAGTTGTATAGAAGGTGGCTTCATTTCATTGTATATGTACTCTATCATGTAAAAGCATGATATATCAACTGTAGGAGCAATTACATTAAATGCAAGAGATACATTCATCAGATTTTGAAGTTGGTTGTACAAGGAGTGATAACTGACATTGTACTGATATCACTTTGTAAAACCTAGAAATATCACTATCCTGGAACCAACAGATCATTGAAAAGAGTAATCAATGAATACTATACAAGAAATTGTATATTGTAATACTTTGTTACAGAAAATGACTTTCTGCGTTACTCCCGATGAATCCCACTGAGTGGCAGTATGGAGCACCTTTTTACTATAGTTGTATAAAAGGTGGCTTCATTTCATTGTATATTTACTCAACCATATAAAAGCATGATATAGCAACTGTAAGAGCAGTTACATTGATTGCAAGACATACATTCATCAGATTTTGAAGTTGGTTGTACAAGGAGTGATAACTGACACTGTACTAATATAACTTTGTAAAATTTAGAAATATCACTATCCTGTAACCAACAGATCATTGAAAAGAGTAATCAATGAATACTTTCCAAAAATTGTATATTGTAATACTTTGTTATACAAAATGACTTTCTGCGTTACTCCCGAGGAATCCCACTGAGTGGCAGTATGGAGCACCTTTTTACTATAGTTGTATAGAAGCTGGCTTCATTTCATTGTATATGTACTCAACCATATAAAAGCATGATATAGCAACTGTAAGAGCAGTTACATTGAATGCAAGACATACATTCATCAGATTTTGAAGTTGGTTGTACAAGGAGTGATAACTGACACTGTATTAATCTCACTTTGTAAAACGTAGCAATTTCACTATTGTCTAACCAAGAGATCACAGAAGAGTAATCAATGAATACTATACAAGAAATACATTGGATTGTAAATTGTAATAGTTTGTTACACAAAATGACTTTTTGTGTTACTCCCGAGGAATCCCAGTGAGTGGCAGTATGGAGCACCTTTCTCCTCTAGCTCTATAGAAGGTGGCTTCATTTCATTGTATATGTACTCAATCATGTAAAAGCATGACATATCAACTTTAAGAGCAATTACATTGAATGCAAGACATACATTCATCAGATTTTGAAGTTGGTTGTACAAGGAGTGATAACTGACACTGTATTGATATCACTTTGTAAAGCCTAGAAATTTCACTGTTTTCTAACCAAGAGATCGCAGAAGAGTAATCAATGAATACTATACAAGAAATACATTGGATTGTAAATTGTAATAGTTTGTTACACAAAATGATTTTCTGTGTTACTCCTGAGGAATCCCACTGAGTGGCAGCATGGAGCACCTTTTTCCTCTAGCTGTATAGAAGGTGGCTTCATTTCATTGTATTTGTACTCAACCATATAGAAGAATGATATAGCAACTGTAAGAGCAGTTACATTGAATGCAAGACATACATTCATCAGATTTTGAAATTGGTTGTACAAGAAGTGATAACTGACAGTGTATTCATATCACTTTGTAAAACCCAGAAATTTCACTGTTGTCTAACCAAGAGATCGCAGAAGAGTAATCAATGAATACTATACAAGAAATACATTGGATTGTAAATTGTAATAGTTTATTACGCAAAATGGCTTTCTGCGTTACTCCCGAAGAATCCCACTGAGTGGCAGTATGAAGCACCTTTTTACTATAGTTGTATAGAAGGTGGCTTCATTTCATTGTATATGTACTCAATTATGTAAAAGCATGATATATCAACTGTAGGAGCAATTACATAAAATGCAAGAGCTACATTCATCAGATTTTGAAGTTGGTTGTACAAGGAGTGATAACTGACACTGTACTGATATCACTTTGTAAAACCTAGAAATATCACTATCCTGTAACCAACAGATCAATGAAAAGAGTAATCAATGAATACTATACAAGAAATTGTATATTGTAATACTTTATTACACAAAATGACTTTCTGCGTTACTCCCGAGGAATCCCACTGAGTGGCAGTATGGAGCACCTTTTTACTATAATTGTATAGAAGGTGGCTTCATTTCATTGTATATCTACTCAATCATGTAAAAGCATGATATATAAACTGTAAGACCAATTACATTGAATGTCAGAGATACATTCATCAGATTATGAAGTTGGTTGTACAAGGAGTGATAACTGACACTGTACTCATATCACTTTGTAAAACCTAGAAATATCACTATCCTGAAACCAACAGATCATTGAAAAGAGTAATCAATGAATACTATACAAGAACGTATATATTTTAATAGTTTGTTACACAAAATGACTTTCTGCGTTACTCCCGAGGAATCCCACTGAGTGGCAGTATGGAGATCCTCTTTACTATAGAAGGTGGCTTCATTTCGTTGTATATGTACTCAATCATGTAAAAGCATGATATAGCAACTGTAAGAGCAATTACTTTGAATGCAAGACATACATTCATCAGATTTTGAAGTTGGTTGTACAAGGAGTGATAACTAACTGATATCACGTGGTAAAACCTAGAAATATCACTATCCTGCAACCAACAGATCATTGAAAAGAGTAATCAATGAATACTATACAAGAAATACTTTGGATTGTAAATTGTAATTGTTTGTTACACAAAATGAATTTCTGCGTTACTCCCGAGGAATCCCACTGAGTGGCAGTATGGAGCACCTTTTTACTATAGTTGTATAGAAGGTGGCTTTATTTCATTGTATATGTAAACCATATAAAAGCATGATATATCAACTGTAAGACCAATTACATTGAGTGAAAGACATATATTCATCAGATCTTGAAGTTGGTTGTACAAGGAGTCATAACTGACACTGTACTGATATCACTTTGTAAAATCTAGAAATTTCACTTTTGTCTAACCAAGAGATCACAGAAGAGTAATCAATGAATAGTATACAAGAAATACATTGGATTGTAAATTGTAATAGTTTGTTACACAAAATGACTTTCTGCGTTACTCCCGAGAAATCCCACTGAGTGCCAGTATGGAGCACCTTTTTCCTCTAGCTGTATAGAAGGTGGCTTCATTTCATTGTATATGTACTCAATCATGTAACAACATGTTATATCAACTATAAGAGCAATTACATTGAATGCAAGACATACATTCATCAGATTGTGAAGTTGGTTGTACAAGGAGTGATAACTGACACTGTATTGATCTCACTTTGTAAAACCTAGAAATATCACTATCCTGTAACCAACAGATCATTGAAAAGAGTAATGAATGAATACTATACAAGAAATTGTATATTGTAATAGTTTTTTACACGAAATGACTTTCTGCGTTACTCCCGAGGAATCCCACTGAGTGGCAGTATGGAGCACCTTTTTACTATAGTTGTATAGAAGCTGGCTTCATTTCATTGTATATGTACTCAACCATATAAAAGCATGATATAGCAACTGTAAGAGCAGTTACATTGAATGCAAGACATACATTCATCAGATTTTGAAGTTGGTTGTACAAGGAGTGATAACTGACACTGTATTGATCTCACTTTGTAAAACGTAGAAATTTCACTATTGATCACAGAAGAGTAATCAATGAATCCTATACAAGAAATACATTGGATTGTAAATTGTAATAGTTTGTTACACAAAATGACTTTTTGTGTTTCTCCCGAGGAATCCCAGTGAGTGGCAGTATGGAGCACCTTTTTCCTCTAGCTCTATAGAAGGTGGCTTCATTTCATTGTATATGTACTCAATCATGTAAAAGCATGACATATCAACTTTAAGAGCAATTACACTGAATGCAAGACATACATTCATCAGATTTTGAAGTTGGTTGTACAAGGATTGATACCTGACACTGTACTATTATCACTTTGTAAAACCTTGAAATATCACTATCCTCTAACCAACAGATCACTGAAAAGAGTAATCAATTAATACCAAACAAGAATTGTATATTGTAATAGTTTGTTACACAAAATGACTTTCTGCGTTACTCCCAAGGCTAGGCTCCCCGCCGCCCGGCATCGCCGTGGCGCAGGGTGAGCAAATTTGCCGCCTCGCAGGGAGCGAGGCAGCAACAGAGTGCTCATTGGCCGGGCGGGGGGCGGGGCTAGCTCGATTAGAGCCGTTGCCCCGCTCCCGCCTCGGCTGTCCGTTTTGCGCGCTCGTTAGAGTCAGAGCACGCCTGTAGGAGCTCCGTTAGGCCTCGTCTGTGAGGCGACGGCGGCGGTTCGGGCGTTTGCTCGATTGCTCGGGGAGCTGCGTGGGCATTGGGAGGCGTTCTCGGGCGGCGGTGGCTGGATTCTTTGCTTGCCTCCCCTCCCTGTTGACGGCGACGGCAGTGCTGCTGCTTACAGGGCTCCGTGGCTTGGTTTGTGAGGCTGGGGCATCAGGCTGTGTCTGGGCATTGACAGCGGGGCAGCGGGGTGTGCTCCTGCTCCGGCTCCCCTCCCACCCTTGCGACTATTAGGGGCCGTTGCACCCCGCCTCCCCCTCACTGGGTTGCTTTAGCCCCCCCCTCCTTTTGGGCCTGTCGGCCATTTTGGGAGCACGCTTGAAGCTCCGCTGGGGCCTTGGAGGTGCGGTGAGGCGAGGGCTGTAGCGGCGCCGTCTGAGCTCCTGGATTGCATTGGCAGGGGAGCAATCATCGGCTGGCTCTGCTTCGGGGGTTTGCCCCTCTGGAGTGTGGCTCGGGCCCCCCCCTCTCCCCGGGAGTTTGAGGGGGTGAGCAAGCGTCTGGGCCTCTCTAACGGATAGGTGTGGGGCGGTGTCCGTGTTAGTTGTTTGTTCCCCCCCCGGACGGCTTGGCAGTCGTTGGTAGTTGTGTTATAAGGCTTAGTGGCTGAGCATTGGAGGGCCCCCCCCACTGGGACAGCTTTATTCGGGCCCCATCTTAGCAGCCTAGCCTAATCTCATCAGATCTTGGTGGCTAAGCAAGGTCGGCCCTGGTTAGTACTTGGAGGGGAGTCCACCGAGGAAGTACAGGGTTGCTGCAAGGGGCCAGGCAAGGGCAAACCACTTCTGAGCGTCTCTTGCCTTGGAAACCCTATAGGGCTGGGTCACCTTAAGCTGGTGTTAGGCCTTATTTGCTGAGCCAGTTCGGCGGCCATTTTGGTAAGGTCGCTCGGCCTTATAGGATTACCTTACTTGGGTGATAGGCGCCATTTTAGTGAGGTCTTCTAGGCCTCATGGTCGGGGGCCATTTTGGGAGAAGGCTGTGGCGGCCATTTTAGGTGGCTTATTATTCTATATCCCTGTGGGTACATCAGGTGGGTGATTTTGAACATATCAATTCACTTACGTTTCTTTTGTTTGACAATAGTTTGTATTATGGCATCTGGAAAAGGTAAGGGCAAGGGCAAGGGCAAGGGCCCAGCGCCAAAGAGACCTCCGGCACGACCTGATCCTGTGGTTCCCTCCAGTGATGAGGAAGAGGAGGATGTGATCAACGTGGCCATTCTTCAGCGGCTGGAGGCGCTTGAAAAGGGATGGGGCATGCCAGCAGGTGGTTTACCGGTTGACAAATCTGACAAGTTGTCTTTTCAAGCACAGGTGCTGGCACGTTTGGCCTTTTTGGAGGACAGGCAGGAGGCGGCGGCTTCAGGCCCGGTGGGTGCAGAGTCTAGCCAACAGGGTCCAGGTCTAAGGGAGCAGCAGATGGCGCTTTACTCGCCTTCACAATTTACCGGAGGTAAGGAGTTGACATTGGGTAGGCAGGGATCAACGTGGCCTTGGGGCCCAGGCGGCGAGAGTTCAGCCGCTTTGCCTCTGCCGCAGCCTGGCCAGCCTCTGGGCCCGGCTTTTGAGCAGGGGGCCACTTATTCCCAGATGCCACAGGCTCCTTGGCCTTCACATTCATGTTATGGCTCTCCTTCTGGGTACCAGGGAGCTGGACCACACTGGGTTTTTCCCCAGCCCAACGCAGGTTACCCTTATGTGGGCGGATCAGCGTATGATTCAGTAGCTGCGGGGGCGGTCCCGAGTGGCGACGCAGACCTACCTTTAGGTGACCATCTTTCAATGGCAACTAAAGATAAAATACTGAAAGGGGAGTTTGTAGATGTGTTTAGTCTACTTTACCGGGAGTTAGAAAAAAAGGACAAGGATAATTTGGATGACAGGGAAAAGGAGCGCTTGAAGCGCCGGGTAGTAGATAGGACATGGGCCAACTGGTTTCCGGGTTTCCTAATCTACGCAGCAGTCATAGTCCGACACCAGCCGTGGAGGGCCTCTTCGATGCTCCAGTATTTGGACATCATCTACAAGGCCTATACGGACTTCCCGAGCCAGGCTTGGTCGCAATATGACGAGCAATTTAGGATGAGGGCAGCCATTAATCCGGCCATGCGATGGGACCGGATATGTTCTAGCTTGTGGCTGCAAATCATGTCTCCGGCACGGTCTGCTTGGGGTGAGCGGTCTCATAGCGGCCATTCTGTTAAGAGGGCGCCAGTGCAGGCAGGTTCCCGCCCTGTGGCGAGGCAGGCGGTTCAACGTCGCCAGCTTTGCTGGGAGTTTTCTTCCCAGGGAACCTGCGGTCGTAAGTCGTGCACTTTTAGTGCCCCTTGTGTGCCGGACCTCATCCCTTATCCAGTTGTCCACGGCCCAAGGGCCGTGGTGGGGGCAAAGGAGGCAAGTACTCAGGGGGGGGAAGCCAGGCAACCCCCCTTCTGAAAAAGGGGCCTAGCCCGATTAAATTGGGAGTTCTGAGACGCTGGTTGCGTAGTTATCCAAGGATGGGCGACGGGGCCTACCTCTTGGAAGGGTTCACTGTCGGTTTTCGTATTCCGTTTCAGGGGATGAGGGTTCCCTATTTGGCTAGCAATTTAAAGTCGGTTTTGGGCATGGAGGACATAGTTAGGGCCAAGATTGCCAAGGAGTGTCAGGAGGGCAGGGTTTTGGGCCGGTTTGTTAGTCCACCAGTGGCCAATTTAAGAGTTTCCCCTTTAGGTGTAGTTCCAAAGAAGGCTCCTGGTGAGTTTCGCCTCATTCATCACCTGTCCTACCCTCGGGGGGGGGGTCGGTGAATGATGCCATCCCAGGTGATTTATGTTCCGTCAAATACACTTCCTTTGATCAGGCCATGCGGGTGGTTCGCCTTTGTGGTGTGGGAGCCGAGTTGGCTAAATGTGACATTAAATCAGCCTTCCGGCTCCTCCCGGTGCACCCTGAGGATTTTGAGCTGCTCGGATTTGCCTTTGAAGGAAATTTTTACATGGATATGGCTCTACCCATGGGATGCTCGGTGTCCTGTTCTGCTTTCGAGAGGTTTAGTTCATTTTTGGAATGGGCCTTGAGAACCAGGACGGGTCTCTGTAGTACTGCCCATTATTTGGACGATTTTCTTTTTGCGGGCAAGAGGGGTTCCGGTCAGTGTCGTTTTCTGCTGGACAGTTTTGTCTACCTGGCTGATGAGCTGGGTGTCCCTCTTGCTCAGGAGAAAACTGAGGGCCCGACATCCACATTGACGTTTCTAGGTATTGAGATTGATACGGTTAGTTTGAGCTGCAGATTACCGCGAGAAAAATTGGAAGCATTGAAGGCGCGGGTCAGCTCGGTTAGGTCCCTTAAAAGAGTCACACTCCTGGAGTTGCAGCAGTTGGTAGGTCACCTCAGCTTTGCATGCAAAGTGGTGGCACCAGGTAGGGCATTTGTGAGGAGGTTATGTGATTTAATGAGAGGCCTCCGGCTCCCACACCATAGGACCAAGGTCTCCAAAGGGATGAGGGAGGACCTCTTTGTTTGGGAACAGTTTTTGGACTCGTTCAATGGGGTCTCTCTGTGGCGGGACGAGCTCTTGTTGGAGGCTGAGCTTCAGATTTCATCTGATGCGGCCGGCTCTTCCGGTTACGGAGTTTATTTTAGGGGGCATTGGTGTGCCGGGGACTGGCCTAAAGATTGGTTTCGAGCAGGTTGGGTCAAGGACCTCACCTTCCTGGAGTTTTTTCCAATTGTCGCAGCGGTGTGGATTTGGCCAGCCGATTTGGCTAATAGGACTGTCCATTTCTGGTGCGACAACCAGTCCATGGTTCATGTCATCAATTCCCTCACATCTAAATCCTCTAGGGTCATGGCCCTGGTTAGGGCTTTCACGTTGCAGTGCCTTAAATTTAACATCTTGTTTAGGGCCAGACACGTCCCGGGGGTCGCTAATGGGATCGCTGACGCTCTCTCTCGCAAACAGATGGAGAGGTTTCGTCAGCTGGCTCCAGAGGCCGACCCGCTCCCGGCACGGATGCCCACAGAGGTGTGGGGGATTGGAGGGCTGAGGCCGACAGGGCAATGAGCCTGGCACTCGCCCCTTCTACCAGGAGAGCTTACCTGAAGGCCGGTAAGCAGTTTCTGTCCTTCAGGGCGGGAGCGGGTTTGCAGCAGGTCTGGCCTATTCCTGTGTCACACCTGATGCAATTCTGTGTGTCACTACGGAATGATGGCCTTTCAGCTCACACAATCAGAGGCAAGCTGTCTGCGTTGGCTTTTGCCAGTAAGGCCTCGGGTCACAAGGACACCACGGGCGACTTCCGTCTCCGGAAGATGCTCGAGGGGTGGTCTCGAGAATCCATTAGGGCAGTTGACACCAGGGAACCTTTGACACCCACGGTCCTGAGAGGGCTGGAGGGCCAGTGGCCTTCTTGTTGTAGTGACAGCTACGAGGTGGGCCTGTTTCATGCCGCTTCGCTGACCGCCTTTTTGGGGGCACTCAGGATTAGCGAACTGGTGGCAGGCTCTCGGGCTGATGTTTCTGGTGCAGCTTTGGAGCTTAGGGACGTATCAATCATTAATTTTCAGCTACGGATTAGGTTGCGTAGATCTAAAACTGATCAGAGGGGTAAGGGGAGTGTGCTGGAACTAGGGTCTAGTTCGGAGTCAGCACTGTGCCCAGTCGCTGCCATGAGGCGGTACCTGACACTTCGGGGTGATGGCCCGGGCTTTTTGTTTCGGCATAGCGACAGCACCCCTCTTACGAAGTTCCAGTTTTGGACTGTGACTCGGAAGGCCTTGATCCGGTTAGGTCTGGGCGGTGTTCGTTTTTGCTCCCATTCTTTTCGAATTGGGGCAGCCTCGACTGCTGCCGCAATGGGGTACCCTGATAGGAAAATACAGAGGATCGGGCGTTGGAAATCAGGATGCTATAAGAGTTATGTTAGGCGTTGTACCTTGTAAGTTCGTTGTAGTTTCATTCCGACGTTTGTTAATAAAGTTCTTTTTACAGGTGCTGCAGGCCGTGAGACAAGACGAAGGGTCATAGTCTGCGGCCACAGCATGGTCTTTTGGGCGGCTCATCGGGCGAGGAGAACATCCTTCGGCTCCCAGCTTGGCCTCAGCGAAGTGGCGACAGTTGAGTGGTTGGGGAGGAGGGGCATGAGATGGCCGGCGCTCCTCCCGTTGTTGTTTGAGGAGAGGCGGGGCCCCCCCCCTCATGTTTTAGTCATACACCTGGGGGGCAACGATTTGGGTTTGGTCAAGGGCGTGGCCCTTGTGATGCAGGCCAGGGCTGATTTGGCACTGATCAGGTCGCGGTGGCCTGGTGTGCAGATAGTATGGTCTGCCATGCTCCCCCGTCTGGTTTGGAGGCATGCCGGTGACCCCAGGTGTATGGACAGGGCTAGGCGTAATGCTAACAGCCAACTTCGCATGGCCATGGAGTCCGGGTTGGGTCTCTTTTTGCCGCACCCAGGCATACAGGTCAGGTTCCCAGACCTGTATCGCCCTGATGGGGTGCACCTTTCAAACAGGGGCAATGGGTTATTTTTAGAGGACTTGCAGCACGGGATTCGGATGGCTCTCGGTTGCCGTGTGGGGTAAGCAAAGGCCAAAGCAGAGGCTTGGATTTGCATGTGGTAGGTTTATGCAAGCAAGAAAATGGAACTGGTGGGTGCCTCACGGCATATCCCTGTTGGGAACAGGAGGTCATCAGGAACCACCTTAGGGCCTTGCGGTCTGGGGAGGTGAATGGTGATCGCCTCTGGGAACCTCTCAGACTAGGCTCCTCCCTGAAGGTCTGTGCAGCCTCAGGGGTAGGCGCCCCTGGGAGGGGATGCCAGTATGCTGGGCCGCCGGTTACGAGCCAGAATCTCACTGGGTCAAGACTGGGGCTAGGTTACCTGCCCATTACAAAGGCAAGGAGGCTGTGTCTAGGAATGACGCCTGCCTTGCCTGTTCCTGTGCTTGCTTAGTTTACCCGTTGCTGCATGCTCTGTTTAAATAGTTAATAAAGTGGCCCTTGTTTTATTCCAAACCTGTTGTCTGTCTCGTTATTTCATGCTGGGGTGGCAAATCCCACTGAGTGGCAGTATGGAGCACCTTTTTACTATAGTTGTATAGAAGGTGGCTTCATATCATTTTATATGTACTCAAACATATAAAAGCATGATATAGCAACTGTAAGAGCAGTTACATTTAATGCAAGACATACATTCATCAGATTTTGAAGTTGGATGTACAAGGAGTGATAACTGACACTGTATTGATCTCACTTTGTAAAACCTAGAAATATCACTATCCTGTAACCAACAGATCATTGAAAAGAGTAATGAATGAACACTATACAAGAAATTGTATATTGTAATAGTTTTTTACACAAAATGACTTTCTGCGTTACTCCCGAGAAATCCCACTGAGTGGCAGTATGGAGCACCTTTTTCCTCTAGCTGTATAGAAGGTGGCTTCATTTCATTGTATATGTACTCAATCATGTAACAACATGTTATATCAACTATAAGAGCAATTACATTGAATGCAAGACATACATTCATCAGATTGTGAAGTTGGATGTACAAGGAGTGATAACTGACACTGTATTGATCTCACTTTGTAAAACCTAGAAATATCACTATCCTGTAACCAACAGATCATTGAAAAGAGTAATGAATGAACACTATACAAGAAATTGTATATTGTAATAGTTTTTTACACAAAATGACTTTCTGCGTTACTCCCGAGGAATCCCACTGAGTGGCAGTATGGAGCACCTTTTTACTATACTTGTATAGAAGGTGGGTTCATTTCATTGTATATTTACTCAACCATATAAAAGCATGATATAGCAACTGTAAGAGCAGTAACATTGAATGCAAGAGATACATTCATCAGATTTTGAAGTTGGTTGTACAAGGAGTGATAACTGACACTGTACTAATATCACTTTGTAAAACCTAGAAATATCACTATCCTGTAACCAACAGATCATTGAAAAGAGTAATCAATGAATACTTTCCAAAAATTGTATATTGTAATACTTTGTTATACAAAATGACTTTCTGCGTTACTCCCGAGGAATCCCACTGAGTGGAAGTATGGAGAACCTTTTTACTATAGTTGTATAGAAGGTGGCTTCATTTCATTGTATATTTACTCAACCATATAAAAGCATGATATAGCAACTGTAAGAGCAGTTACATTGAATGCAAGACATAAATTCATCAGATTTTGAAGTTGGTTGTACAAGGAGTGATAACTGACACTGTATTGATATTACTTTGTAAAATGTAGAAATTTCACTGTTGTCAAACCAAGAGATCACAGAAGAGTAATCAGTGAATATGATACAAGAAATACATTGGACTGTAATTTGTAATAGTTTGTTACACAAAATGATTTACTGTGTTACTCCCGAGGAATCCCACTGAGTGGCAGTATGGAGCACCTTCTACCTCTATTTGTATAGGAGGTGGCTTCATTTCTTTGTATATGTACTCAATCATGTAAAAGCATGATAAATCAACTGTAAGAGCAATGACATTGAATGCAAGTGATACATTCATAAGATTTTGAAGTTCGTTGTACAAGGAGTGATAACTGACACTGTACTGATATCACTTTGTAAAACGTAGAAATTTCAGTGTTGTCTAACCAAGAGATCACAGAAGAGTAATCAGTGAATATGATACAAGAAATACATTGGACTGTAATTTGTAATAGTTTGTTACACAAAATGATTTACTGTGTTACTCCCGAGGAATCCCACTGAGTGGCAGTATGGAGCACCTTCTACCTCTATTTGTATAGAAGGTGGCTTCATTTCTTTGTATATGTACTCAATCATGTAAAAGCATGATAAATCAACTGTAAGAGCAATGACATTGAATGCAAGTGATACATTCATAAGATTTTGAAGTTCGTTGTACAGGGAGTGATAACTGACACTGTACTGATATCACTTTGTAAAACGTAGAAATTTCAGTGTTGTCTAACCAAAAGTTCACAGAAGAGTAATCAATGAATACTATACAAGAAATACATTGGATTGTAAATTGTAATAGTTTGTTACACAAAATGACTTTCTGCGTTACTCCCGAGGAATCCCACTGAGTGACAGTATGGAGCACATTTGTACTATAGTTATATAGAAGGTGGCTTCATTTCATTGTATATGTACTCAACCATATAAAAGCTTGATATAGGAACTGTAAGAGCAATTACATTGAATGCAAGACATACATTCATCATATTTTGAAGCTGGTTAAACAAGTAGTGATAACTGACACTGTACTGATATCACTTTGTAAAACCTAGAAATATCACTATCCTTGAACCAACAGATCATTGAAAAGAGTAATCAATGAATACTATACAAGAAATTGTATATTGTAATAGTTTGTTACACAAAATGACTTTCTGCGTCACTCCCGAGGAATCCCACTGAGTGGCAGTATGGAGCACCTTTGTACTATAGTTCTATAGAAGGTGGCTTCATTTCATTGTATATGTACTCAATCGTGTAAAAGCATGACATATCAACTGTAAGAGCATTTACATTGAATGCAAGACATACATTCATCCGATTGTGAAGCTGGTTGTACAAGGAGTGATAACTGACACTGTACTGATATCACTTTGTAAAACCTAGAAATATCACTGTTGTCTAACCAAGAGAACACAGAAGAGTAATCAATGAATACTATACAAGAAATACATTGGATTGTAAATTGTAATAGTTTGTTGCACAAAATGACTTTCTGCGTTACTCCCGAGTAATCCCACTGAGTGGCAGTATGGAGCACCTTTTTACTATAGTTGTATAGAAGGTGGCTTCATTTCTTTGTATATGTACTCAATCATGTAAAAGCATGATATATCAAATGTAAGAGCAATTACATTGAATGCCAGAGATACATTCATCAGATTTTGAAGTTGGTTGTACAAGGAGTGATAACTGACACTGTACTGATATCACTTTGTAAAACCTAGAAATATCACTATCCTATAACCAACAGATCACTGAAAAGAATAATCAATGAATACTATTCAAGAAATTGTATATTGTAATAGATTGTTACAAAAAATGACCTTCTGCGTTACTCCCGAGGAATCCCACTGAGTGGCAGTATGGAGCACATTTTACTATAGTTGTATAGAAGGTGGCTTCATTTAATTGTATATGTACTCAACCATATAAAAGCATGATATAGCAACTATGAGTGCAGTTACATTGAATGCAAGACATACATTCATCAGATTTTAAAGTTGGTTGTACAAGGAGTTATAACTCACCTGTACTGATATCATTTTGTAAAACCTAGAAATTTCACTGTTGTCTAACCAAGAGATCACAGAAGAGTAATCAATGAATACTATACAAGAAATACATTGGATTGTAAATTGTAATAGTTTCTTACACAAAATGACTTTCTGCGTTACTCCCGAGGAATCCCACTGAGTGACAGTATGGAGCACGTTTTTAATATAGTTGTATAGAAGGTGGCTTCATTTCTCTGTATATGTACTCAATCATGTATAAGCATGATATATCAATTCTAAGAGCAATTACATTGAATCCCAGAGATACATTCATCAGATTTTGAAGTTGGTTGTACAAGGAGTGATAACTGACACTGTACTGATATCCCTTTTAAAACCTAGAAATATCACTATCCTGGAACCAACAGTTCATTGAAAAGAGTAATGAATGAATAGTATACAGGAAATTATATATTCTAATAGTTTGTTGCACAAAATGACTTTCTGCGTTACTCCCGAGGAATCCCACTGAGTGGCAGTATGGAGCACCTTTTTACTATAGTTGTATAGAAGTTGGCTTCATTTCATTCTATATGTACTCAATCGTGTAAAAGCATGTTATATCAACTGTAAGAGCAGTTACATCGAATGCAAGACATACATTCATCCGATTGTGAAGCTGGTTGTACAAGGAGTGATAACTGACACTATACTGATATCACTTTGTAAAATGTAGAAATTTCACTGTTGTCTAACCAAGAGAACACAGAAGAGTAATCAATGAATACTATACAAGAAATACATTGGATTGTAAATTGTAATAGTTTGTTACACAAAATGACTTTCTGCGTTACTCCCGAGGAATCCCACTGAGTGGCAGTATGAAGCACGTTTTTACTATAGCTGTATGGAAGGTGGCTTCATTTCATTGTATATGTACTCAATCATGTGAAAGCATGATATATCAACTATAAGAGCAATTACATTGAATGCAAGACATACATTCATCAGATTGTGAAGTTGGATGTACAAGGAGTGATAACTGACACTGTATTGATCTCACTTTGTAAAACCTAGAAATATCACTATCCTGTAACCAACAGATCATTGAAAAGAGTAATGAATGAACAGTATACAAGAAATTGTATATTGTAATAGTTTTTTACACAAAATGACTTTCTGCGTTACTCCCGAGGAATCCCACTGAGTGGCAGTATGGAGAACCTTTTTACTATAGTTGTATAGAAGGTGGCTTCATTTCATTGTATATGTACTCAATCATGTAAAAGCATGATATATCAACTGTAACAGCAATTACATTGAATCCCAGAGATACATTCATCAGATTTTGAAGTTGGTTGTACAAGGAGTGATAACTGACACTGTACTGATATCACTCAGTAAAACCTAGAAATATCACTATCCTATAACCAACAGATCACTGAAAAGAATAATCAATGAATACTATTCAAAAAATTGTATATTGTAATAGATTGATACAAAAAAAGACCTTCTGCGTTACTCCCGAGGAATCCCACTGAGTGGCAGTATGGAGCACCTTTTTACTATAGTTGTATAGAAGGTGGCTTCATTTCATTGTATATGTACTCAAGCATATAAAAGCATGATATAGCAACTGTAAGAGAAGTTACATTGAATGCAAGAGATAAATTCATCAGATATTGAAGTTGGTTGTACAAGGAGTGATAACTGACACTGTATTGATATCACTTTATAAAACCTAGAAATTTCACTGTTGTCTAACCAAGAGATCGCAGAAGAGTAATCAATGAATACTGTACAAGAAATGCATTGGATTGTAAATTGTAATAGTTTGTTACACAAAATTATTTTCTGTGTTACTCCCGAGGAATCCCACTGAGTGGCAGTATAGAGCACCTTTTTACTATAGTTGTATAGAAGGTGGCTTCATTTCTTTGTATATGTACTCAATCATGTAAAAGCATGATATATCAACTGTAAGAGCAATTACATTGAATCCCAGAGATACATTCATCAGATTTTGAAGTTGGTTGTACAAGGAGTGATAACTGACACTCTACTGATATCACTTTGTAAAACCCCGAAATATCACTATCCTGTAACTAACAGATCATTGAAAAGAGTAATCAATGAATACTATAGAAGAAATTGTATATTGTAATAGTTTGTTGCACAAAATGACTTTCTGCGTTACTCCCGAGTAATCCCACTGAGTGGCAGTATGGAGCACCTTTTTACTATAGTTGTATAGAAGGTGGCTTCATTTCATTGTATATGTACTCAATCATGTAAAAGCATGATATATCAACTGTAAGAGGAATTACATTGAATGCCAGAGATACATTCATCAGATTTTGAAGTTGGTTGTACAAGTAGTGATAACTGACACTGTACTGATATCACTTTGTAAAACCTAGAAATATCACTATCCTGGAACCAACAGATCATTGAAAAGAGTAATCAATAAATACTATACAAGAAAGTGTATATTGTAATAGTTTGTTACACAAAATGACTTTCTGCGTTACTCCCGAGGAATCCCACTGAGTGGCAGTATGGATCACCTTTTTACTATAGTTGTATAGAAGGTGGCTTCATTTCATTGTATATGTACTCAACCATATAAAAGCATGATATAGCAACGTTAAGAGCAGTTACATTGAATGCAAGACATACATTCATCAGACTTTGAAGTTGGTTGTACAAGGAGTGATAACTGACACTGTATTGATATGACTTTGTAAAAACTAGAAATTTCACTGTTGTCTAACCAAGAGATCACAGAAGAGAAATCAATGAATACTATACAAGAAATACATTGGATTTTAAATTGTAATAGTTTGTTACAAAAAATGATTTTCTGTGTTACTCCCGAGGAATCCCACTGAGTGGCAGTATGGAGCACCTTTTTCCTCTAGCTGTATAGAAGGTGTCTTCATTTCATTGTATATGTACTCAATCATGTAAAAGCATGATATATCAACTGTAAGAGCAATTACATTGAATCCCAGAGATACATTCATCAGATTTTGAAGTCGGTTGTACAAAGAGTGATAACTGACACTCTACTGATATCACTTTGTAAAACCTAGAAATATCACTATCCTATAACCAACAGATCACTGAAAAGAATAATCAATGAATACTATTCAAGAAATTGTATATTGTAATAGATTGTTACAAAAAATGACCTTCTGCGTTACTCCCGAGGAATCCCACTGAGTGGCAGTATGGAGCACCTTTTTACTATAGTTGAATAGAAGGTGGCTTCATTTCATTGTATATGTACTCAAACATATAAAAGCATGATACAGCAACTGTAAGAGCAATTACATTGAATGCAAGACATACATTCATCAGATTTTGAAGTTGGTTGTACAAGGAGTGATAACTGAAACTGTATTGATATCACTTTGTAAAATGCAGAAATTTCACTGTTGTCTAACCAAGAGATCACAGAAGAGTAATCAATGAATACTATACACGAAATATATTGGATTGTAAACTATAATGGTTTGTTACACAAGATGATTTACTGTGTTACTCCCGAGGAATCCCACTGAGTGGCAGTATGGAGAACCTTCTTCCTCTTGCTGTATGGAACTTGGCTTCATTTCATTGTATATGTACGCAATCATGTGAAAGCATGATATATCAACTGTAAGAGTAATTACATTGAATGCCAGAGATACATTCATCAGATTTTGAAGTTGGTTCTACAAGGAGTGATAACAGACACTTTGTAAAAAGTAGAAATTTCACTTTTATCTAACCAAGAGATCACAGAAGAGTAATCAATGAATACTATAGAAGAAATACATTGGATTGTAAATTGTAATAGTTTGTTGCACAAAATGACGTTCTACGTTACTCCCGAGGAATCCCACTGAGTGGCAGTATGGAGCACCATTTTACTATAGTTGTATAGAAGGTGGCTTCATTTAATTGTATATGTACTCAACCATATAAAAGCATGATATAGCTACTATGAGTGCAGTTACATTGAATGCAAGACATACATTCATCAGATTTTAAAGTTGGTTGTACAAGGAGTTATAACTGACACTGTACTGATATCATTTTGTAAAACCTAGAAATTTCACTGTTGTCTAACCAAGAGATCACAGAAGAGTAATCAATGAATACTATACAAGAAATACATTGGATTGTAAATTGTAATCGTTTGTTACACAAAATGACTTTCTGTGTTACTCCTGAGGAATCCCACTGAGTGGCAGTATGGTGTACCTTTTTCATCTAGCTGTATAGAAGGTGGCTTCATTTCTTTATATATGTACTCAATCATGTCAAAGCATGATATAGGAACTGAAAGAGCAATTACATTGAATGCAAGAGATACATTCATCAGATTTTGAAGTTGGTTGTACAAGGAGTGATAACTGACACTGTACTGATATCACTTTGTAAAACCTAGAAATATCACTATCCTATAACCAACAGATCACTGAAAAGAATAATCAATGAATACTATTCAAGAAATTGTATATTGTAATAGATTGTTACAAAAAATGACCTTCTGCGTTACTCCCGAGGAATCCCACTGAGTGGCAGTATGGAGCACCTTTTTACTATAGTTGAATAGAAGTTGGCTTCATTTCATTGTATATGTACTCAACCATATAAAAGCATGATATAGCAACGGTAAGAGCACTTACATTGAATGCAAGACATCCATTCATCAGATTTTGAAGTTGGTTGTACAAGGAGTGATAACTGACACTGTAATGATATGACTTTGTAAAACCTAGAAATTTCACTGTTGTCTAACCAAGAGATCACAGAAGAGTAATCAATGAATACTATACAAGAAATACATTGGATTGTAAATTGTAATAGTTTGTTACACAAAATGATTTTCTGTGTTACTCCCGAGGAATCCCACTGACTGGCAGTATGGAGCACCTTTTTCCTCTAGCTGTATAGAAGGTGGTTTCATTTCATTATATATGTACTCAATCATGTAACAGCATGTTATATCAACTGTAAGAGCAATTACATTGAATGCAAGACATACATTCATCAGATTGTGAAGTTGGTTGTACAAGGAGTGATAACTGACACTGTATTGATATCACTTTGTAAAACGTAGAAATTTCACTGTTGTCTAACCAAGAGATCACAGAAGAGTAATCAATGAATACTGTACAAGAAATACATTGGATTGTAAATTGTAATCGTTTGTTAAACAAAATGACTTTCTGCGTTACTCCCGAGGAATCCCACTGAGTGGCAGTATGGAGCACCTTTTTAATATAGTTGTTTAGAAGGTGGCTTCATTTCTTTGTATATGTACTCAATCATGTATAAGCATGATATATCAATTCTAAGAGCAATTACATTAAATCCCAGAGATACATTCATCAGATTTTGAAGTTGGTTGTACAAGGAGTGATAACTGACACTGTACTGATATCACTTTGTAAAACCTAGAAATATCACTATCCTGGAACCAACAGATCATTGAAAAGAGTAATGAATTAATAGTATACAAGAAATTATATATTGTAATAGTTTGTTGCAGAAAATGACTTTCTGCGTTACTCCCGAGGAATCCCACTGAGTGGCAGTATGGAGCACCTTTTTACTATAGTTGTATAGAAGTTGGCTTCATTTCATTCTATATGTACTCAATCGTGTAAAAGCATGACATATCAACTGTAAGAGCATTTACATTGAATGCAAGACATACATTCATCCGATTGTGAAGCTGGTTGTACAAGGAGTGATAACTGACACTGTACTGATATCACTTTGTAAAACCTAGAAATATCACGGTTGTCTAACCAAGAGAACACAGAAGAGTAATCAATGAATACTATACAAGAAATACATTGGATTGTAAATTGTAATAGTTTGTTACACAAAATGACTTTCTGCATTACTCCCAAGGAATCCCACTGAGTGGCAGTATGGAGCACCTTTTTACTATAGTTGTATAGAAGGTGGCTTCATTTCTTTGTATATGTACTCAATCATGTAAAAGCATGATATATCAACTGTAAGAGCAATTACATTGAATCCCAGAGATACATTCATCAGATTTTGAAGTTGGTTGTACAAGGAGTGATAACTGACACTGTACTGATATCACTTTGTAAAGCCTAGAAATATCACTATCCTATAACCAACAGATCACTGAAAAGAAAAATCAATGAATACTATTCAAGAAATTGTATATTGTAATAGATTGTTACAAAAAATGACCTTCTGCGTTACTCCCGAGGAATCCCACTGAGTGGCAGTATGGAGCACCTTTTTACTATAGTTGTATAGAAGGTGGCTTCATTTCATTGTATATGTACTCAATCATGTAAAAGCATGATATATTAACTGTAAGAGGAATTACATTGAATGCCAGAGATACATTCATCAGATTTTGAAGTTGGTTGTACAAGGAGTGATAACTGACACTGTACTGATATCACTTTGTAAAACCTAGAAATATCACTGTTGTCTAACCAAGAGAACACAGAAGAGTAATCAATGAATACTATACAAGAAATACATTGGATTGTAAATTGTAATAGTTTGTTACACAAAATGACTTTCTGCGTTACTCCCAAGGAATCCCACTGAGTGGCAGTATGGAGCACCTTTTTACTATAGTTGTATAGAAGGTGGCTTCATTTCTTTGTATATGTACTCAATCATGTAAAAGCATGATATATCAACTGTAAGAGCAATTACATTGAATCCCAGAGATACATTCATCAGATTTTGAAGTTGGTTGTACAAGGAGTGATAACTGAGACTGTATTGATATCACTTTGTAAAAGCTAGAAATTTCACTGTTGTCTAACCAAGAGATCGCAGAAGAGTAATCAATGAATACTATACAAGAAATACATTGGATTGTAAATTGTAATAGTTTGTTACACAAAATTATTTTCTATGTTACTCCCGAGGAATCCCAATGAGTGGCAGTATAGAGCACCTTTTTACTATAGTTGTATAGAAGGTGGCTTCATTTCATTGTATATGTACTCAATCATGTAAAAGCATGAAATATTAACTGTAAGAGGAATTACATTGAATGCAAGAGATAAATTCATCAGATTTTGAAGTTCGTTGTACAAGGAGTGATAACTGACACTGTACTGATATCACTTTGTAAAAGCTAGAAATTTCACTGTTGTCTAACCAAGAGATCGCAGAAGAGTAATCAATGAATACTATACAAGACATTCATTGGATTGTAAATTGTAATAGTTTGTTACACAAAATGACTTTCTGCGTTACTCCCGAGGAATCCCACTGAGTGGCAGTATGGAGCACCTTTTTACTATAATTGAATACAAGGTGGCTTCATTTCATTATATATGTACTCAACCATATAAAAGCATGATATAGCAACTTTAAGAGCAATTACATTGAATGCAAGACATACATTCATCAGATTTTGAAGTTGGTTGTAAAAGGAGTGATAACTGAAACTGTATTGATATCACTTTGTAAAATGCAGAAATTTCACTGTTGTCTAACCAAGAGATCACAGAAGAGTTATCAATGAATACTATACACAAAATATATTGGATTGTAAACTATAATGGTTTGTTACACAAGATGATTTACTGTGTTACTCCCGAGGGATCCCACTGAGTGGCAGTATGGAGCACCTTTTTCCTCTAGCTGTATAGAAGGTGGCTTCATTTCATTGTATATGTACTCAATCATGTAACAGCATGTTATATCAACTGTAAGAGCAATTACATTGAATGCAAGACATACATTCATCAGATTGTGAAGTTGGTTGTAGAAGGAGTGATAACTGACACTGTACTGATATCACTTTGTAAAGCCTAGAAATATCACTATCCTATAACCAACAGATCACTGAAAAGAATAATCAATGAATACTATTCAAGAAATTGTATATTGGAATAGATTGTTACAAAAAATGACCTTCTGCGTTACTCCCGAGGAATCCCACTGAGTGGCAGTATGGAGCACCTTTTTACTATAGTTGTATAGAAGGTGGCTTCATTTCATTGTATATGTACTCAATCATGTAAAAGCATGATATATTAACTGTAAGAGGAATTACATTGAATGCCAGAGATACATTCATCAGATTTTGAAGTTGGTTGTACAAGGAGTGATAACTGACACTGTACTGATATCACTTTGTAAAACCTAGAAATATCACTGTTGTCTAACCAAGAGAACACAGAAGAGTAATCAATGAATACTATACAAGAAATACATTGGATTGTAAATTGTAATAGTTTGTTACACAAAATGACTTTCTGCGTTACTCCCAAGGAATCCCACTGAGTGGCAGTATGGAGCACCTTTTTACTATAGTTGTATAGAAGGTGGCTTCATTTCTTTGTATATGTACTCAATCATGTAAAAGCATGATATATCAACTGTAAGAGCAATTACATTGAATCCCAGAGATACATTCATCAGATTTTGAAGTTGGTTGTACAAGGAGTGATAACTGAGACTGTATTGATATCACTTTGTAAAAGCTAGAAATTTCACTGTTGTCTAACCAAGAGATCGCAGAAGAGTAATCAATGAATACTATACAAGAAATACATTGGATTGTAAATTGTAATAGTTTGTTACACAAAATTATTTTCTATGTTACTCCCGAGGAATCCCAATGAGTGGCAGTATGGAGCACCTTTTTACTATAGTTGTATAGAAGGTGGCTTCATTTCATTGTATATGTACTCAATCATGTAAAAGCATGAAATATTAACTGTAAGAGGAATTACATTGAATGCAAGAGATAAATTCATCAGATTTTGAAGTTGGTTGTACAAGGAGTGATAACTGACACTGTACTGATATCACTTTGTAAAAGCTAGAAATTTCACTGTTGTCTAACCAAGAGATCGCAGAAGAGTAATCAATGAATACTATACAAGACATTCATTGGATTGTAAATTGTAATAGTTTGTTACACAAAATGACTTTCTGCGTTACTCCCGAGGAATCCCACTGAGTGGCAGTATGGAGCACCTTTTTACTATAATTGAATACAAGGTGGCTTCATTTCATTATATATGTACTCAACCATATAAAAGCATGATATAGCAACTTTAAGAGCAATTACATTGAATGCAAGACATACATTCATCAGATTTTGAAGTTGGTTGTAAAAGGAGTGATAACTGAAACTGTATTGATATCACTTTGTAAAATGCAGAAATTTCACTGTTGTCTAACCAAGAGATCACAGAAGAGTTATCAATGAATACTATACACAAAATATATTGGATTGTAAACTATAATGGTTTGTTACACAAGATGATTTACTGTGTTACTCCCGAGGGATCCCACTGAGTGGCAGTATGGAGCACCTTTTTCCTCTAGCTGTATAGAAGGTGGCTTCATTTCATTGTATATGTACTAAATCATGTAACAGCATGTTATATCAACTGTAAGAGCAATTACATTGAATGCAAGACATACATTCATCAGATTGTGAAGTTGGTTGTAGAAGGAGTGATAACTGACACTGTACTGATATCACTTTGTAAAACGTTGAAATTTCACTGTTGTCTAACCAAGAGATCACAGAAGAGTAATCAATGAATACTATACAAGAAATACATTGGATTGTAAATTTTAATCGTTTGTTACACAAAATGACTTTCTGCGTTACTCCCGAGGAATCTCACTGATTGGCAGTATGGAGCACCTTTTTACTATAGTTGTATAGAAGGTGGCTTCATTTCATTGTATATGTACTCAATCATGTATAAGCATGATGTATCAACTGTAAGAGCAATTGTATTGAATCCCAGAGATACATTCATCAGATTTTGAAGTTGGTTGTACAAGGAGTGATAACTGACACTGTACTGATATCACTTTGTAAAACCCAGAAATATCACTATCCTGTAACTAACAGATCATTGAAAAGAGTAATCAATGAATAATATACAAGAACAAGAAATACAACAATACACAGATAATCAATATATTTCTAAGATTTAAAAAGTGATATCAAGTCTGAGTCGTTTTGTGTAACAAACGATTACAATATACAATTTCTTGTAAAGTATTAATTGATTACTCTTTTCAGTGATCTCTTGGTTACAGGATAGTGATATTTCTAGGTTTTACAAAGTGATATCAGTACAGTGTCAGTTATCACTAATTGTACAACCAACTTCAAAATCTGATGAATGTATCTCTTGCATTCAATGTAATTGCTCTTACAGTTGATATATCATGCTTTTACATGATTGAGTACATATGCAAAGAAATGAAGCCACCTTCTATACAGCTGGAGGAAAAAGGTGCTCCATACTGCCACTCAGTGGGATTCCACGGGTGTAACACAGAAAATAATTTTGTGTAACAAACTATTACAATTTACAATCCAATGTATTTCTTGTATAGTATTCATTGATTACTGTTCTGCGATCTCTTGGTTAGACAACAGTGAAATTTCTAGGTTTTACAAAGTGATATCAATACAGTGTCAGTTATCACTCCTTGTACAACCAACTTCAATATCTGATGAATTTATCTCTTGCATTCAATGTAACTTCTCTTACAGTTGCTATATCATGCTTTTATATACTTGAGTACATATACAATGAAATGAAGCCACCTTCTATACAACTATAGTAAAAAGCTTCTCCATACTGCCACTCAGTGGGATTCCTCGGGAGTAACGCAGAAGGTCATTTTTTGTAACAATCTATTACAATATACAATTTCTTGAATAGTATTCATTGATTATTCTTTTCAGTGATCTGTTGGTTATAGGATGGTGATATTTCAAGGTTTTACAAAGTGATATCAGTACAGTGTCAGTTATCACTCCTTGTACAACCAACGTCAAAATCTGATGAATGTATCTCTGGCATTCAATGTAATTGCTCTTAGAATTGATATATCATGCTTATACATGATTGAGTACATATACAAAGAAATGAAGCCACCTTCTATACAACTATATTAAAAACGTGCTCCATACTGTCACTCAGTGGGATTCCTCGGGAGTAACGCAGAAAGTCATTTTGTGTAACAAACTATTACAATTCACAATCCAATGTATTTCTTCTATAGTATTGATTGATTACTCTTCTGTGATCTCTTGGTTAGACAAAAGTGAAATTTCTACGTTTTACAAAGTGATATCAATACAGTGTCTGTTATCACTCCTTGTACAACCAACTTCAAAATCTGATGAATGTATCTTTGGCATTCAATGTAATTGCTCTTACAGTTGATATATCATGCTTTCACATGATTGAGTACATATACAATGAAATGAAGCCACCTTCTATACAGCTAGAGGAAGAAGGTGCTCCATACTGCCACTCAGTGGGATTCCTCGGGAGTAACACAGTAAATCATTTTGTGTAACAAACCATTACAGTTTACAATCCAATATATTTCTTGTATAGTATTCATTGATTACTCTTCTGTGATCTCTTGGTTAGACAACAGTGAAATTTCTGCATTTTACAAAGTGATATCAATACAGTTTCAGTTATCACTCCTTGTACAACCAACTTTAAAATCTGATGAATGTATGTCTTGCATTCAATGTAACTGCACTCATAGTTGCTATATCATGCTTTTATATGGTTGAGTACATATACAATTAAATGAAGTCTGTGTAACAGATATTACAATACAGGTATTACAATATACAATTTCTTGTGTATCTGTGTAACAGACTCAGACTAGGCTCCTCCCTGATATCAATACAGTATCAGTTATCACTCCTTGTTAACCAAATTCAAACTCCGATGTATATATGTGTAGCATTCAATGTTATTGTTCTTACAGTTGATATATCATGCTTTTATATGGTTGAGTTCATATACAATGAAATCAAGCCACCTTCTACACAGCTAGAGGAAAGAGGTCCCCCAGAATACCACTCAGTGGGATTCCTCGGGAGTAACGCCGAAAGTCATTTTTTGTAACAAACTATTTCAATATAAAATCCGATGTATTTCTTGTATTGTATTCATTGATTACTCTTTTCTGTGATCTCTTGGTTACATGACAGTGATATTTCTAGGTTTTCCAAAGAGACATCAATCCAGTGTCAGTTATCACTCCTTGTACAACCAACTTCAAACTCTGATGAATGTATGTCTTGCATTCAATGTTATTGCTCTTACAGTTGACATATCATGCTTTTATATGGTTGAGTTCATATACAGTGAAATGAAGCCACCTTCTACACAGCTAGAGGAAAGAGATGCCCCAGAATGCCGCTCAGTGGGATTCCTCGGGAGTAACGCCGAAAGTCATTTTTTGTAACAAACTATTACAATTTACAATCCAATCTATTTCTTCTATTATAATCATTGATTACTCTTTTCTATGATCTGTTGGTTACATGACAGTGATATTTCTAGGTTTTACAAAGAGATATCAATACAATGTCAATTATCACTCGTTGTACAACCAACTTCAAACTCTGATGAATGTATGTCTTGCACTCAATGTTATTGCTCTTACAATTGATATATCATGCTTTAATATGGTTGAGTACATATACAATGAAATGAAGCCACCTTCTATACAACTATAGTAAAAAGGTGCTCCATATTGCCACTCAGTGGGATTCCTCGGGAGTAACGCAGAAAGTCATTTTGTGTAACAAACTATAACAATATACAATATCTTGTATAGTATTCATTGATTACTCTTTTCAATGATCTCTTGGTTACAGGAAAGTGATATTTCTAGGTTTTACAAAGTGATATCAGTACATTGTCAGTTATCACTCCTTGTACAACGAACTTCAAAATCTGATGAATGTATCTCTGGCATTCAATGTAATTGCTCTTATAGTTGATATATCAAGCTTTTACATGATTGAGTACATATACAATGAAATGAAGCCACCTTCTATTTAGCTAGAGGAAAAAAGTGCTCCATACTGCCACTCAGTGGGATTCCTCGGGAGTAACAGAAAATAATTTTGTGTAACAAACTATTACAATTTACAATCCAATGTATTTCTTGTATAGTAATCATTCATTACTCTTCTGCTATCTTTTGGTTAGAGAACAGTGAAATTTCTAGGTTTTACAAAGTTGTATCAATACAGTGTCAGTTATCACTCCTTGTCAACCAACGTCAAAATCTGATGAATCTATCTCTTGAATTCAATGTAACTGCTCTTACAGTTGCTATATCATGCTTTTATATGGTTCAGTAAATATACAATGAAATGAAGCCACCTTCAATACAACTATAGTAGAAAGGTGTTCCATACTGCCACTCAGTAGGATTCCTCGGGAGTAACGCATAAAGTCATTTGGTGTAACAAACTATTTAAATACACAATTTCTTATATAGTATTCATTCATTACTCTTTTCAATGATCTGTTGGTTACAGGATAGTGATATTTCTAGGTTTTACAAAGTGATATCAGTACAGTGTCAGTTATCACTCCTTGTACAACGAACTTCACAATCTGATGAATGTATGTCTTGCATTCAATGTAATTGCTCTTACATTTGATATATCTTGCTTTTCTATGGTAAAGTACATATACAATGAAATGAAGCCACCTTCTATACAGCTAGAGGAAAAAGATGCTCCATACTGCCACTCAGTGGGATTCCTCGGGAGTAACAGAGAAAGTCATTTTGTGTAACAAACTATTACAATTTAAAGTCCAATGCATTTCTTGTATAGTATTCATTGATTACTCTTTTCATTGATCTGTTGGTTACAGGATAGTTGTATTTCTAGGTTTTACAAAGTGATATCAGTACTGTTTCAGTTATCACTCCTTATACAACCAACTTCAAAATCTGATGAATGTATGTCTTGCATTCAATGTAATTGCTCTTATAATTGCTATATCATGCTTTTAAATGATTGAGTACATATACAAAAAAATGAAGCCACCTTCAATAGTAAAACGGTGCTCCATACTGCCACTCAGTGGGATTTCTCGAAAGTAACGCAGAAAGTCATTTTGTGTAACACACTATTAAAATATATACGTTCTTGTACAGTATTCATTGATTACACTTTTCAATGATCTGTTGGGAACAGGATAGTGATATTTCTAGGTTTTACAAAGTGATATCAGTACAGTGTCAGTTATCACTCCTTGTACAACCAACTTCAAAATCTGATGAATGTATCTCTGGCATTCAATGTAATTGGTCTTACAGTTGATATATCATGCTTTTACATGATTGAGTACATATACAAAGAAATGAAGCCACCTTCTATACATCTAGAGCAGGGGTGGCCAACCTGTTGCTCGGGAGCCACATGCGGCTCTTTCACACATATTGTGCGGCTCCTGGCAGGGCGGCTGGGGAAGCAAAGGGGAGGCATGCTTTTTCTCTCTTCCTTCCTTCCTTCCTTCCTTCCTTCCTTCCTTCCTTCCTTCCTTCCCTCCCTCCCTCCCTCCCTCCCTCCTCCCTCCCATCTATTTGTTTTCTTAGTTTCTCTCTCTTTCTTATAACTGGTTTTCCTTGTTTGTTTTTATTTTTGGCAGTCCCATTTAACGTTAATAAAAAGCAAATTTGCATATTTTTAAAAATAAAAACGTGTGTGTGATATTTGTTCCTGTCTTGCGGCTCTCAGACATCTCTATGTGGCTCTTACGTTTATTCTATGTGGCTCTTACGTTAAGCAAGGTTGGCCACCCCTGATCTAGAGGAAAAAGGTGCTCTATACTTCCACTCAGTGGGATTCCTCGGGAGTAACACAGTAAATCATTTTGTGTAAAAAACTATTACAATTTACAATCCAATGTATTTCTTGTATAGTATTCATTGATTACTCTTTTCCGAACTTTTGGTTAGACAACAGTGAAATTTCTAGGTTTTACAAAGCGATATCAATACACTGTCACTTATCACATCTTGTACAACCAACTTCAAAATCTGATGAATGTATGTCTTGCATTCAATGTAACTGCTCTTACAGTTGCTATATCATGCTTTTATATGGTTGAGTACATATACAATTAAATGAAGTCCCCTTCTATACAACTATAGTAAAAAGGTGCTGCGTACCGCCACTCAGTGGGATTCCTCGGGAGTAACGCAAAAAGTCATTTTGTGTAACAAACTATTACAACATACAATTTCTTCTATAGTATTCATTGATTACTCTTTTCAGTGATCTCTTGGTTACAGGATAGTGATATTTCTAGGTTTTACAAAGTGATATCAGTACAGTGTCAGTTATCACTCCTTGTACAACCAACTTCAAAATCTGATGAATGTATCTCTGGCATTCAATGCAATTGCTCTTACAGTTGATATATCATGCTTTTATATGATTGAGTACATATACAATGAAATGAAGCCACCTTCTATACAACTATAGTAAAAAAGTGCTCCATACTGCCACTTAGTAGGATTCCTCGGGAGTAACGCAGAAAGTCATTTTGTGTAACAAACTATTACAATATACAATTTCTTGTATAGTATTCATTGATTACTCTTTTCAGTGATCTGTTGGTAATAGGATAGTGATCTTTCTAGGTTTTACAAAGTGATATCAGTACAGTGTCAGTTATCACTCCTTGTACAACCAACTTCAAAATCTGATGAATATATCTCTGGCATTCAATGTAATTGCTCTTACACTTGATATATCATGCTTTTACATGATTGAGTACATATACAAAGAAATGAAGCCACCTTCTATACAGCTAGAGGAAAAAGGTGCTCCATACTGCCTTTCAGTAGGATTCCTCGGGAGTAACGCAGAAAGTCATTTTGTATAACAAACTATTACAATATACACTTTCTTGTATAGTATTTATTGATTACTCTTTTCAATGATCTGATGGTTACAGGATAGTTATATTTCTAGGTTTTACAAAGTGATATCACTACAGTGTCAGTTATCACTCCTTGTACAACCAACTTCAAAATCTGATGAATGTATCTCTGGGATTCAATGTAATTGCTCTTACAATTGATATAACATGCTGTTACATGATTGAGTACATATACAAAGAAATGAAGCCACCTTCTATACAGCTGGAGGAAAAAGGTGCTCCATACTGCCACTCAGTGGGATTCCACGGGTGTAACACAGAAAATAATTTTGTGTAACAAACTATTTCAAATTACAATCCAATGTATTTCTTGTATAGTATTCATTGATTACTCTTCTGCGATCTCTTCATTAGACAACAGTGAAATTTCTAGGTTTTACAAAGTGATATCAATACAGTGTCAGTTATCACTCCTTGTACAACCAACTTCAATATCTGATCAATTTATCTCTTCCATTCAATGTAACTGCTCTTACAGTTGCTATATCATGCTTTTGTATGGTTGAGTACATATACAATGAAATGAAGTCACCTTCTATAGAACCATAGTAAAAAGGTGCTCCATACTGCCACTCAGTGGGATTCCTCGGTAGTAACGCAGAAAGTCATTTTGTGTAACAAACTATTACAATTTACAATCCAATGTATTTCTTGTATAGTATTCATTGATTACTCTTCTGTGATCTCTTGGTTAGACAACAGTGAATTTTCTACGTTTTACAAAGTGATATCAGTACAGTGTCAGTTATCACTCCTTGTACAACCAGCTTCACAATCTGATGAATGTATGTCTTGCATTCAATGTAATTGCTCTTACAGTGGATATAACATGCTGTTACATGATTGAGTACATATACAAAGAAATGAAGCCACCTTCTATACAGCTGGAGGAAAAAGGTGCTCCATACTGCCACTCAGTGGGATTCCTCGGGAGTAACACAGAAAATAATTTTGTGTAACAAACTATTACAATTTACAATCCAATGTATTTCTTGTATAGTATTCATTGATTACCCTTCTGTGATCTCTTGGTTAGACAACAGTGAAATTTTTACGTTTTACAAAGCGATATCAGTACAGTGTCAGTTATCACTCCTTCTACAACCAACTTCACAATCTGATGAATGTATGTCTTGCATTCAATGTAATTGCTCTTACAGTTGATATAACATGCTATTACATGATTGAGTACATATAGAATGAAATGAAGCCAACTTCTATAAAACTATTGTAAAAAGGTGCTCCATACTGCCACTCAGTGGGATTCCTCGGGAGTAACACAGAAAGTAATTTTGTGTAACAAACTATTCCAATTTACAATCCAATGTATTTCTTGTATAGTATTCATTGATTACTCTTCTGCGATCTCTTGGTTAGACAACACTGAAATTTCTAGGTTTTACAAAGTGATATCAATACAGTGTCAGTTATCACTCCTTGTACAACCAACTTCAATATCTGATCAATTTATCTCTTGCATTCAATGTAACTGCTCTTACAGTTGCTATATCATGCTTTTCTATGGTTGAGTACATATACAATGAAATGAAGCCACCTTCTATACAACTATAGTAAAATAGTGCTCCATACTGCCACTCAGTGGGATTCCTCGGGAGTAACGCAGAAAGTCATTTTCTGTAACAAACTATTACAATATACAATTTCTTGTATACTATTAATTCATTACTCTTTTCAATGATCTGTTGGTTACAGGATAGTGATATTTCTAGGTGTTACAAAGTGATATTAGTACAGTGTCAGTTATCATTCCTTGTACAACCAACTTCAAAATCTGATGAATGTATCTCTTGCATTCAATGTAAATACTCTTACAGTTGATATGTCATGCTTTTACATGTTTGAGTTCATATACAATGAAATGAAGCCAACTTCTATACAACTATAGTAAAAAGGTGCTCCATACTGCCACTCAGTGGGATTCCTCGGGAGTAACGCAGAAAGTCATTTTGTGCAACAAACTATTACAATATATAATTTCTTGTATACTATTCATTCATTACTCTTTTCAATGAACTGTTGGTTCCAGGATAGTGATATTTCTAGGTTTTTCTAAGTGATATCAGTACTATGTCAGATATCACTCCTTGTACAACCAACTTCAAAATCTGATGAATGTATCTCTTGCATTCAATGTAATTGCTCTTACAGTTGATATATCATGCTTTTACATGATTGAGTACATATACAATGAAATGAAGCCACCTTCTATACAGCTAGAGGAAAAGGGTGCTCCATACTGCCACTCAGTGGGAGTCCTCGGGAGTAACGCAGAAAGTCATTTTGTGTAACAAACTATTACAATTTACAATCCAATGTATTTCTTGTATAGTATTCATTGATTACCCTTCTGTGATCTCTTGGTTAGACAACAGTGAAATTTCTACGTTTTCCAAAACGATATCAGTACAGTGTCAGTAATCACTCCTTGTACAACCAACTTCACAATCTGATGAATGTATGTCTTGCATTCAATGTAATTACTCTTACAATTGATATAACATGCTGTTACATGATTGAGTACATAGACAAAGAAATGAAGCCACCTTCTATACAGCTTGAGGAAAAAGGTGCTCCATACTGCCACTCAGTGGGATTCCACGGGAGTAACGCAGAAAGTCATTTTGTGCAACAAACTATTACAATATATAATTTCTTGTATACTATTCATTCATTACTCTTTTCAATAAACTGTTGGTTCCGGGATAGTGATATTTCTAGGTTTTACAAAGTGATATCAGTACAGTGTCAGTTATCACTCCTTGTACAACCAACTTCAAAATCTGATGAATGTATCTCTGGGATTCAATGTCAATGCTCTTAGAATTGATATATCATGCTTATACATGATTGAGTACATATACAAAGAAATGAAGCCACATTCTATACAGCTAGATGAAAAAGGTACACCATACTGCCACTCAGTGGGATTCCTCAGGAGTAACACAGAAAGTCATTTTGTGTAACAAACGATTACAATTTAGAATCCAATGTATTTCTTGTATAGTATCCATTGATTATTCTTCTGTGATCTCTTGGTTAGACAAAAGTGAAATTTCTAGGTTTTACAAAATGATATCAGTACAGTGTCAGTTATAACTCCTTGTACAACCATCTTTAAAATCTGATGAATGTATGTGTTGCATTCAATGTAACTGGTCTCACAGTTGCTATATCATGCTTTTATATGGTTGAGTACATATACAATTAAATGAAGCCACCTTCTATACAACTATACTAAAATGGTGCTCCATACTGCCACTCAGTGGGATTCTTCGGGAGTAACGGAGAACGTCATTTTGTGTAACAAACTATTACAATTTACAATCCAATGTATTTCTTCTATAGTATTGATTGATTACTCTTCTGTGATCTCTTGGTTAGACAAAAGTGAAATTTCTACGTTTTACAAAGTGATATCAATACAGTGTCTGTTATCACTCCTTGTACAACCAACTTCAAAATCTGATGAATGTATCTTTGGCATTCAATGTAATTGCTATTACAGTTGATATATCATGCTTTCACATGATTGAGTACATATACAATGAAATGAAGCCACCTTCTATACAGCTAGATGAAGAAGGTTCTCCATACTGCCACTCAGTGGGATTCCTCGGGAGTAACACAGTAAATCATTTTGTGTAACAAACCATTACAGTTTACAATCCAATATATTTCGTGTATAGTATTCATTGATTACTCTTCTGTGATCTCTTGGTTAGACAACAGTGAAATTTCTGAATTTTACAAAGTGAGATCAATACAGTTTCAGTTATCACTCCTTGTACAACCAACTTCAAAATCTGATGAATGTATGTCTTGCATTCAATGTAATTGCTCTTACAGTTGCTATATCATGCTTTTATATGGTTGAGTACATATACAATGAAATGAAGCCACCTTCTATTCAATTATAGTAAAAAGGTGCTCCATACTGCCACTCAGAGGGATTCCTCGGGAGTAACGGAGAAAGTCATTTTGTGTAACAAACTATTACAATATACAATTTCTTGTATAGTATTCATTGATTACTCTTTTCAATGATCTGTTGGTTACAGGATAGTGATATTTCTAGGTTTTACAAAGTGATATCAGTACAGTGTCAGTTATCACTCCTTGTACAACCAACTTCAAAATCTGATGAATGTATCTCTGGCATTCAATGCAATTGCTCTTACAGTTGATATATCATGCTTTTATATGATTGAGTACATATACAATGAAATGAAGCCACCTTCTATACAACTATAGTAAAAAAGTGCTCCATACTGCCACTTCGTAGGATTCCTCGGGAGTAACGCAGAAAGTCATTTTGTGTAACAAACTATTACAATATACAATTTCTTGTATAGTATTCATTGATTACTCTTTTCAGTGATCTGTTGGTAATAGGATAGTGATCTTTCTAGGTTTTACAAAGTGATATCAGTACAGTGTCAGTTATCACTCCTTGTACAACCAACTTCAAAATCTGATGAATGTATCTCTGGCATTCAATGTAATTGCTCTTACACTTGATATATCATGCTTTTACATGATTGAGTACATATACAAAGAAATGAAGCCACCTTCTATACAGCTAGAGGAAAAAGGTGCTCCATACTGCCTTTCAGTGGGATTCCTCGGGAGTAACGCAGAAAGTCATTTTGTATAACAAACTATTACAATATACACTTTCTTGTATAGTATTTATTGATTACTCTTTTCAATGATCTGATGGTTACAGGATAGTGATATTTCTAGGTTTTACAAAGTGATATCACTACAGTGTCAGTTATCACTCCTTGTACAACCAACTTCAAAATCTGATGAATGTATCTCTGGGATTCAATGTAATTGCTCTTACAATTGATATAACATGCTGTTACATGATTGAGTACATATACAAAGAAATGAAGCCACCTTCTATACAGCTGGAGGAAAAAGGTGCTCCATACTGCCACTCAGTGGGATTCCACGGGTGTAACACAGAAAATAATTTTGTGTAACAAACTATTACAATTTACAATCCAATGTATTTCTTGTATAGTATTCATTGATTACTCTTCTGCGATCTCTTCGTTAGACAACAGTGAAATTTCTAGGTTTTACAAAGTGATATCAATACAGTGTCAGTTATCACTCCTTGTACAACCAACTTCAATATCTGATCAATTTATCTCTTGCATTCAATGTAACTGCTCTTACAGTTGCTATATCATGCTTTTGTATGGTTGAGTACATATACAATGAAATGAAGTCACCTTCTATAGAACTATAGTAAAAAGGTGCTCCATACTGCCACTAAGTGGGATTCCTCGGTAGTAACGCAGAAAGTCATTTCGTATAACAAACTATTACAATTTACAATCCAAAGTATTTCTTGTATAGTATTCATTGATTACTCTTCTGTGATCTCTTGGTTAGACAACAGTGAATTTTCTACGTTTTACAAAGTGATATCAGTACAGTGTCAGTTATCACTCCTTGTACAACCAGCTTCACAATCTGATGAATGTATGTCTTGCATTCAATGTAATTGCTCTTACAGTGGATATAACATGCTGTTACATGATTGAGTACATATACAAAGAAATGAAGCCACCTTCTATACAGCTGGAGGAAAAAGGTGCTCCATACTGCCACTCAGTGGGATTCCTCGGGAGTAACACAGAAAATAATTTTGTGTAACAAACTATTACAATTTACAATCCAATGTATTTCTTGTATAGTATTCATTGATTACCCTTCTGTGATCTCTTGGTTAGACAACAGTGAAATTTTTACGTTTTACAAAGCGATATCAGTACAGTGTCAGTTATCACTCCTTCTACAACCAACTTCACAATCTGATGAATGTATGTCTTGCATTCAATGTAATTGCTCTTACAGTTGATATAACATGCTATTACATGATTGAGTACATATAGAATGAAATGAAGCCAACTTCTATAAAACTATTGTAAAAAGGTGCTCCATACTGCCACTCAGTGGGATTCCACGGGAGTAACACAGAAAGTAATTTTGTGAAACAAACTATTACAATTTACAATCCAATATATTTCTTGTATAGTATTCATTGATTACTCTTCTGCGATCTCTTGGTTAGACAACACTGAAATTTCTAGGTTTTACAAAGTGATATCAATACAGTGTCAGTTATCACTCCTTGTACAACCAACTTCAATATCTGATCAATTTATCTCTTGCATTCAATGTAACTGCTCTTACAGTTGCTATATCATGCTTTTCTATGGTTGAGTACATATACAATGAAATGAAGCCACCTTCTATACAACTATAGTAAAATAGTGCTCCATACTGCCACTCAGTGGGATTCCTCGGGAGTAACGCAGAAAGTCATTTTCTGTAACAAACTATTACAATATACAATTTCTTGTATACTATTAATTCATTACTCTTTTCAATGATCTGTTGGTTACAGGATAGTGATATTTCTAGGTGTTACAAAGTGATATTAGTACAGTGTCAGTTATCATTCCTTGTACAACCAACTTCAAAATCTGATGAATGTATCTCTTGCATTCAATGTAAATGCTCTTACAGTTGATATGTCATGCTTTTACATGTTTGAGTTCATATACAATGAAATGAAGCCAACTTCTATACAACTATAGTAAAAAGGTGCTAGATACTGCCACTCAGTGGGATTCCTCGGGAGTAACGCAGAAAGTCATTTTGTGCAACAAACTATTACAATATATAATTTCTTGTATACTATTCATTCATTACTCTTTTCAATGAACTGTTGGTTCCAGGATAGTGATATTTCTAGGTTTTACTAAGTGATATCAGTACAGTGTCAGATATCACTCCTTGTACAACCAACTTCAAAATCTGATGAATGTATCTCTTGCATTCAATGTAATTGCTCTTACAGTTGATATATCATGCTTTTACATGATTGAGTACATATACAATGAAATGAAGCCACCTTCTATACAGCTAGAGGAAAAGGGTGCTCCATACTGCCACTCAGTGGGATTCCTCGGGAGTAACGCAGAAAGTCATTTTGTGTAACAAACTATTACAATTTACAATCCAATGTATTTCTTGTATAGTATTCATTGATTACCCTTCTGTGATCTCTTGGTTAGACAACAGTGAAATTTCTACGTTTTCCAAAACGATATCAGTACAGTGTCAGTTATCACTCCTTGTACAACCAACTTCACAATCTGATGAATGTATGTCTTGCATTCAATGTAATTACTCTTACAATTGATATAACATGCTGTTACATGATTGAGTACATAGACAAAGAAATGAAGCCACCTTCAATACACCTGGAGGAAAAAGGTGCTCCATACTGCCACTCAGTGGGATTCCACGGGAGTAACACAGAAAGTAATTTTGTGTAACAAACTATTACAATTTACAATCCAATGTTTTTCTTGTATAGTATTCATTGATTACTCTTCTGCGATGTCTTGGTTAGACAACAGTGAAATTTCTATGTTTTACAAAGTGATATCAATACAGTGTCAGTTATCACTCCTTGTAGAACCAACTTCAATATCTGATGAATTTATCTCTTGCATTCAATGTAACTTCTCTTACAGTTGCTATATCATGCTTTTTTATGGTTGAGTACATATAAAATGAAATGAAGCCACCTTCTATACAACTATAGTAAAAAGTTGCTCCATACTGCCACTCAGTGGGATTCCTCGGGAGTAACACAGAAAATAATTTTGTGTAACAAACTATTACAATTTACAATCCAATGTATTTCTTGTATAGTATTCATTGATTACCCTTCTGTGATCTCTTGGTTAGAAACCAGTGAAATTTCTACGTTTTACAAAGCGATATCAGTACAGTGTCAGTTATCACTCCTTGTACAACCAACTTCACAATCTGATGAATGTATGTCTTGCATTCAATGTAATTGCTCTTACAGTTGATATAACATGCTATTACATGATTGAGTACATATAGAATGAAATGAAGCCAACTTCTATACAACTATAGTAAAAAGGTGCTCCATACTGCCACTCAGTGGGATTCTTCGGGAGTAACGCAGAAAGTCATTTTGTATAACGAACTATTACAATATACAATTTCTTGTATAGTATTCATTGATTACTCTTTTCAATGATCTGTTAGTTACAGGATAGTGATATTTCTGGGTTTTACAAAGTGATATCAGTACAGCTTCAGTTATCACTCCTTGTAAAACCAACTTCAAAATCTGATGAATGTATCTCTGGCATTCAATGTAATTGCTCTTACAGTTGATATATCATGCTTTTACATGATTGGCTACATATACAATGAAATGAAGCCACCTTCTATACAACTATAGTAAAAAGGTGCTCCATACTGCCACTCAGTGGGATTCCTCGGGAGTAACGCAGAAAGTCATTTTGTGCAACAAACTATTACAATATACAATTTCTTTTATAGTATTCATTGATTACTCTTTTCAATGATCTGTTAGTTACAGGATAGTGATATTTCTGGGTTTTACAAAATGATATCAGTACAGTGTCAGTTATCACTCCTTGTACAACCAACTTCAAAATCTGATGAATGTATCTCTGGCATTCAATGTAATTGCTCTTACAGTTGATATATCATGCTTTTACATGATTGAGTACATATACAAAGAAATGAAGCCACCTTCTATACAACTATAGTAAAAAGGTGCTCCATACTGCCACTCAGTGGGATTCCTCGGGAGTAACACAGAAAATAATTTTGTGTAACAAACTATTACAATTTACAATCCAATGTATTTCTTGTATAGTATTCATTGATTACTCTTCTGCGATCTCTTGGTTAGACAACAGTGAAATTTCAAGGTTTTACAAAGTGATATCAATACAGTGTCAGTTATCACTCCTTGTAGAACCAAATTCAATATCTGATCAATTTATCTCTGGCATTCAATGTAATTGCTCTTACAATTCATATATCATGCTTTTATATGGTTGAGTACATATACAATGAAACGAAGCCACCTTCTATAGAACTACAGTAAAAAGGTGCTCCATACTGCCACTCAGTGGGATTCCTCGGGAGTAGCGCAGAAAGTCATTTTGTGTAACAAACTATTACAATATACAATTTCTTGTATAGTATTCATTGATTACTCTTTTCATTGATCTGTTGGTTACAGGATAGTGATATTTCTAGGTTTTACAAAGTGATATCAGTGCAGTGTCAGTTACCACTCCTTCTACAACCAGCTTCACAATCTGATGAATGTATGTCTTGCATTCAATGTAATTGCTCTTACAGTTGATATAACATGCTATTACATGATTGAGTAAATATACAATGAAATGAAGCCAACTTCTATACAACTATAGTAAACAGGTGCTCCTTACTGCCACTCAGTGGGATTCCTCGGTAGTAACGCAGAAAGTCATTTTGTATAACAAACTATTACAATATACAATTTCTTGTATAGTATTCATTGATTACTCTTTTCAATGATCTGTTAGTTACAGGATAGTGATATTTCTGGGTTTTACAAAGTGATATCAGTACAGTGTCAGTTATCACTCCTTGTACAACCAACTTCAAAATCTGATGAATGTATCTCTGGGATTCAATGCAATTGCTCTTACAGTTGATACATCATGCTTATACATAATTGAGTACATATACAAAGAAATGAAGCCACCTTCTATACAACTATAGTAAAAAGGTGCTCCATACTGCCACTCAGTGGGATTCCTCGGGAGTAACGCAGAAAGTCATTTTGTGTAACAAACGATTAAAATTTACAATCCGATGTATTTCTTGTATAGTATTCATTGATTACTCTTCTGTGATCTCTTGGTTCGACAACAGTGAAATTTCTACGTTTTACAAAGTGATATCAGTACAGTGTCAGTTATCACTCCTTGTACAACCAACTTCCCAATCTGATGAATGTATGTCTTGCATTCAATGTAACTGCTCTTACAGTTGATATAACATGCTGTTACATGATTGAGTACATATACAATGAAATGAAGCCACCTTCTATACAGGTAGAGGAAAAAGGTGCTCTATACTGCCACTCAGTGGGATTCCTCGGGAGTAACACAGAAAATCATTTTTTGTAACAAACTATTACAATTTAAAATCCAATGTATTTCTTGTATAGTATTCATTGATTTCTCATCTGTGATCTCTTGGTTAGACAACAGTGAAATTTCTAGTTTTTACAAAGTCATATCAATACAGTGTCAGTTATCACTCCTTGTACAACCAACTTCAAAATCTGATGAATGTATGTCTTGCATTCAATGTAACTGCTCTTACCGTTGCTATATCATGCTTTTATATGGTTGAGTACATATACAATGAAATGAAGCCACCTTCTATACAACTATAGTAAAAAGGTGCTCAATACTGCCACTCAGTGGGATTCCTCGGGAGTAACGCAGAAAGTCATTTGGTGTAACAAACTATTACAATATACACTTTCTTGTATAGTATTTATTGATTACTCTTTTCAATGATCTGTTGGTTACAGGATAGTGATATTTCTAGGTTTTACAAAGTGATATCAGTACAGTGTCAGTTATCACTCCTTGTACAACCAACTTCAAAATCTGATGAATGTATCTCTGGCATTCAATGTAATTGCTCTTACAGTTGATATATCATGCTTTTATATGTTTGAGTACATATACAATGAAACGAAGCCACCTTCTATAGAACTATAGTATAAAGGTGCTCCATACTGCCACTCAGTGGGATTCCTCGGGAGTAGCGCAGAAAGTCATTTTGTGTAAAAAACTATTACAATATACAATTTCTTGTAAACTATTCACTGATTACTCTTTTCAATGATCTGTTAGTTACAGGATAGTGATATTTCTAGGTTTAACAAAGTGATATCAGTACAGTGTCAGTTATCACTCCTGGTACAACCAACTTCAAAATCTGATGAATGTATCTCTGGCATTCAATGTAATTCCTCTTACAGTTGATATATCATGCTTTTACATGATTGGGTACATATACAATGAAATGAAGCCACCTTCTATACAACTATAGTAAAAAGGTGCTCCATACTGCCACTCAGTGGGATTCCTCGGGAGTAACGCAGAAAGTCATTTTGTGCAACAAACTATTACAATATACAATTTCTTGTATAGTATTCATTGATTACTCTTTTCAATGATCTGTTAGTTACAGGATAGTGATATTTCGGGGTTTTACAAAGTGATATCAGTACAGTGTCAGTTATCACTCCTTGTACAACCAACGTCAAAATCTGATGAATGTATCACTTACATTCAATGTCATTGCTCTTACAGTTGATATATCATGCTTTTACATGATTGAGTACATATACAAAGAAATGAAGCCACCATCTATACAAATAGAGGAAGAAGGTGCTCCATACTGCCACTCAGTGGGATTCCTCGGGAGTAACACAGAAAATAATTTTGTGTAACAAACTATTACAATTTACAATAAAATGTATTTCTTGTATAGTATTCATTGATTACTCTTCTGCGATCTCTTGGTTAGACAACAGTGAAATTTCTAGGTTTTACAAAGTGATATCAATACAGTGTCAGTTATCACTCCTTTTACAACCAACTTCAATATCTGATGAATTTATCTCTTGCATTCAATGTAACTTCTCTTACATTTGCTATATCATGCTTTTATATGCTTGAGTACATATACAATGAAATAAAGCCACCTTCTATACAACTATAGTAAAAAGGTGCTCCATACTGCCACTCAGTGGGATTCCTCGGGAGTAACGCACAAGGTCATTTTTTGTAACAATCTATTACAATATACAATTTCTTGAATAGTATTCATTGATTATTCTTTTCAGTGATCTGTTGGTTATAGGATAGTGATATTTCTAGGTTTTACAAAGTGATATCAGTACAGTGTCAGTTATCACTCCTTGTACAACCAACTTCAAAATCTGATGAATGTATCTCTGGGATTCAATGTAATTGCTCCTACAGTTGATATATCATGCTTTTACATGATTGAGTACATATACAAAGAAATGAAGCCACCTTCTATACAACTATAGTAAAAAGGTGCTCCATACTGCCACTCAGTGGGATTCCTCGGTGGTAACGCAGAAAGTCATTTTGTGTAACAAACTATTACAATTTACAATCCAATGTATTTCTTGTATAGTATCCATTGATTACTCTTCTGTGTTCTCTTGGTTAGACAACAGTGAAATTTCTACGTTTTACAAAGTGATATCAGTATAGTGTCAGTTATCACTCCTTGTACATCCAGCTTCACAATCGGATGAATGTATGTCTTGCATTCAATGTAAATGCTCTTTCAGTTGATATGTCATGCTTTTACACGATTGAGTACATATAGAATGAAATGAAGCCAACTTCTATACAACTATATTAAAAGGTGCTCCATACTGCCACTCAGTGGGATTCCTCGGGAGTAACGCAGAAAGTCATTTTGTGCAACAAACTATTACAATATATAATTTCTTGTATACTATTCATTCATTACTCTTTTCAATGATCGGTTGGTTCCAGGATAGTGATATTTCTAGGTTTTACAAAGTGATATCAGTACAGTGTCAGTTATCACTCCTTGTACAACCAACTTCAAAATCTGATGAATGTATCTCTGGGATTCAATGTAATTGCTCTTAGAATTGATATATCATGCTTATACATGATTGAGTACATATACAATGAAATGAAACCACCTTCTATACAGCTAGAGGAAAAAGGTGCTCCATACTGCCAGTCAGTGGGATTCCTCGGGAGTAACACAGAAAATCATTTTTTGTAACAAACTATTACAATTTAAAATCCAATGTATTTCTTGTATACTATCCATTGATTATTCTTCTGTGATCTCTTGGTTAGACAACAGTGAAATTTCTAGGTTTTACAAAGTGATATCAATACAGTGTCAGTTATCACTTCTTGTACAACCAACTTCAAAATCTGATGAATGGATGTCTTGCATTCAATGTAAGTGCTCTTACCGTTGCTATATCATGCTTTTATATGGTTGAGTACATATACAATGAAATGAAGCCACCTTCTATACAACTATAGTAAAAAGGTGCTCCATACTGCCACTCAGTGGGATTCCTCGGGAGTAACGCAGAAAGTCATTTTGTGCAACAAACTATTACAATATATAATTTCTTGTATACTATTCATTCATTACTCTTTTCAATGAACTGTTGATTCCGGGATAGTGACATTTCTAGGTTTTACAAAGTGATATCAGTACAGTGTCAGTTATCACTCCTTGTACAACCAACTTCAAAATCTGATGAATGTATCTCTGGGATTCAATGTAAATGCTCTTAGAATTGATATATCATGCTTATACATGATTGAGTACATATACAAAGAAATGAAGCCACCTTCTATACAACTATATTAAAAACGTGCTCCATACTGTTACTCAGTGGGATTCCTCGGGAGTAACGCAGAAAGTCATTTTGTGTAACAAACTATTACAATTTACAATCCAATGTATTTCTTGTATAGTATTCATTGATTACTCTTCTGTGATCTCTTGGTTAGACAACAGTGAAATTATTAGGTTTTACAAAATGATATCAGTACCGTGTCAGTTATAACTCCTTGTACAACCAACTTTAAAATCTGATGAATGTATGTCTTGCATTCAATGTAACTGCACTCATAGTTGCTATATCATGCTTTTATATGGTTGAGTACATATACAATTAAATGAAGCCACCTTCTATACAACTATAGTAAAAAGGTGCTCCATACTGCCACTCAGTGGGATTCCTCGGGAGTAACGTAGAACGTCATTTTGTGCAACAAACTATTACAATTTACAATCCAATGTATTTCTTCTATAGTATTCATTGATTACTCTTCTGTGATCTCTTGGTTAGACAACAGTGAAATTTCTGCATTTTACAAAGTGATATCAATACAGTTTCAGTTATCACTCCTTGTACAACCAACTTCAAAATCTGATGAATGTATGTCTTGCATTCAATGTAACTGCACTCATAGTTGCTATATCATGCTTTTATATGGTTGAGTACATATACAATTAAATGAAGCCACCTTCCATACAGCTAGAGGAAGAAGGTGCTCCATACTGCCACTCAGTGGGATTCCTTGGGAGGAACACAGTAAATCATCTTGTGTAACAAACCATTATAGTTTACAATCCAATATATTTCGTGTATAGTATTCATTGATAACTCTTCTGTGATCTCTTGGTTAGACAACAGTGAAGTTTCTGCATTTTACAAAGTGATATCAATACAGTTTCAGTTATCACTCCTTGTACAACCAACTTCAAAATCTGATGAATGTATGTCTTGCATTCAATGTAATTGCTCTTACAGTTGCTATATCATGCTTTTATATGGTTGAGTACATATATAATGAAATGAAGCCACCTTCTATTCAATTATAGTAAAAAGGTGCTCCATACTGCCACTCAGTGGGATTCCTCGGGAGTAACGCAGAAAGTCATTTTGTGTAACAAACTATTACAATTTACAATCCAATGAATTTCTTGTATAGTATTCATTGATTACTCTTCTGCGATCTCTTGGTTAGACAACAGAGAAATGTCTAGCTTTTACAAAGTGATATCAATAAAGTCTCAGTTATCACTCCTTGTACAACCAACTTCAAAATCTGATGAATGTATCTCTTGCATTCAATGTAACTGCTCTTACAGTTGCTATATCATGCTTTTATATGCTTGAGTACATATACAATGAAATGAAGCCACCTTCTATACAACTATAGTACAAAGGTGCTCAATACTGCCACTCAGTGGGATTCCTCGGGAGTAACGCAGAAAGTCATTTTGTGTAACAAACTATTACAATATACAATTTCTTGTATAGTATTCATTGATTACTCTTTTCAATGATCTGTTGGTTCCAGGATAGTGATATTTCTAGGTTTTACAAAGTGATATCAGTACAGTGTCAGTTACCACTCCTTGTACAACCAACTTCAAATCTGATGAATGTATCTCTTGCATTCAATGTAATTGCTCTTAGAGTTGATATATCATGCTTTTACATGATTGAGTACATATACAATGAAATGAAGCCACCTTCTATACAACTATAGTAAAAAGGTGCTCCATACTGCCACTCAGTGGGATTCCTCGGGAGTAATGCAGAAAGTCATTTTGTGTAACAAACTATTACAATGTACAATTTCTTGTATAGTATTCATTGATTACTATTTTCAGTGATCTGTTGGTTACAGGATAGTGATATTTTTAGGTTTTACAAGGAGATATCACTACAGTGTCAATTATCACTCCTTGTACAACCAACTTCAAAATCTGATGAATGTATCTCTTGCATTCAATGTAATTGCTCTTTCAGTCCCTATATCATGCTTTTACATGATTGAGTACTTATATAAAGAAATGAAGCCACATTCTATACAGCTAGATGAAAAAGGTACACCATACTGCCACTCAGTGGGATTCCTCAGGAGTAACACAGAAAGTCATTTTGTGTAACAAACGATTACAATTTAGAATCCAATGTATTTCTTGTATAGTATCCATTGATTATTCTTCTGTGATCTCTTGGTTAGACAAAAGTGAAATTTCTAGGTTTTACAAAATGATATCAGTACAGTGTCAGTTATAACTCCTTGTACAACCATCTTTAAAATCTGATGAATGTATGTGTTGCATTCAATGTAACTGGTCTCACAGTTGCTATATCATGCTTTTATATGGTTGAGTACATATACAATTAAATGAAGCCACCTTCTATACAACTATACTAAAATGGTGCTCCATTCTGCCACTCAGTGGGATTCTTCGGGAGTAACGGAGAACGTCATTTTGTGTAACAAACTATTACAATTTACAATCCAATATATTTCTTCTATAGTATTGATTGATTACTCTTCTGTGATCTCTTGGTTAGACAAAAGTGAAATTTCTACGTTTTACAAAGTGATATCAATACAGTGTCTGTTATCACTCCTTGTGCAACCAACTTCAAAATCTGATGAATGTATCTTTGGCATTCAATGTAATTGCTATTACAGTTGATATATCATGCTTTCACATGATTGAGTACATATACAATGAAATGAAGCCACCTTCTATACAGCTAGATGAAGAAGGTTCTCCACACTGCCACTCAGTTGGATTCCTCGAGAGTAACACAGTAAATCATTTTGTGTAACAAACCATTACAGTTTACAATCCAATATATTTCGTGTATAGTATTTATTGATTACTCTTCTGTGATCTCTTGGTTAGACAACAGTGAAATTTCTGAATTTTACAAAGTGAGATCAATACAGTTTCAGTTATCACTCCTTGTACAACCAACTTCAAAATCTGATGAATGTATGTCTTGCATTCAATGTAATTGCTCTTACAGTTGCTATATCATGCTTTTATATGGTTGAGTACATATACAATGAAATGAAGCCACCTTCTATTCAATTATAGTAAAAAGGTGCTCCATACTGCCACTCAGAGGGATTCCTCGGGAGTAACGGAGAAAGTCATTTTGTGTAACAAACTATTACAATATACAATTTCTTGTATAGTATTCATTCATTACTCTTTTAAATGATCTGTTGGTTCCAGGATAGTGATATTTCTAGGTTTTACAAAGTGATATCAGTACAGTGTCAGTTATCACTCCTTGTACAACCAACTTCAAAATCTGATGAATGTATCTCTGGCATTCAATGTAATTGCTCTTACAGTTGATATATCATGCTTTTACATGATTGAGTACATATACAGTGAAATGAAGCCACCTTCTATACAGCTAGAGGAAAAAGGTGCTCCATACTGCCACTCATTGGGATTCCTCGGGAGTAACACAGAAAATAATTTTGTGTAACAAACTATTACAATTTACAATCCAATGTATTTCTTGTATAGTATTCATTGATTACTCTTCTGCGATCTCTTGGTTAGAGAACAGTGAAATTTCTAGCTTTTACAAAGTGATATCAATACAGTCTCAGTTATCACTCCTTGTACAACCAACTTCAAAATCTGATGAATGTATCTCTTGCATTCAATGTAACTGCTCTTACAGTTGCTATATCATGCTTTTATATGCTTGAGTACATATACAATGAAATGAAGCCACCTTCTAAACAACTATAGTAAAAAGGTGCTCCATACTGCCACTCAGTGGGATTCCTCGGGAGTAACGCAGAAAGTCATTTTGTGTAACAAACTATTACAATATACAATTTCTTGTATAGTATTCATTTATTACTCTTTTCAATGATCTGTTGGTTCCAGGATAGTGATATTTCTAGGTTTTACAAAGTGATATCAGTACAGTGTCAGTTACCACTCCTTGTACAACCAACTTCAAATCTGATGAATGTATCTCTTGCATTCAATGTAATTGCTCTTACAGTTGATATATCATGCTTTTATATGATTGAGTACATATACAATGAAATGAAGCCACCTTCTATACAACTATAGTAAAAAGGTGCTCCATACTGCCACTCAGTGGCATTCCTCGGGAGTAACGCAGAAAGTCATTTTGTGCAACAAACTATTACAATATACAATTTCTTGTATATTATTCATTGATTACTCTTTTGAATGATCTGTTAGTTACAGGATAGTGATATTTCTGGGTTTTACAAAGTGATATCAGTACAGTGTCAGTTATCACTCCTTGTACAACCAACTTCAAAATCTTATGAATGTATCTCTGGGATTCAATGCAATTGCTCTTACAGTTGATACATCATGCTTATACATGATTGAGTACATATACAAAGAAATGAAGCCATCTTCTATACAACTATAGTAAAAAGGTGCTCCATACTGCCACTCATTGGGATTCCTCGGGAGTAACGCAGAAAGTCATTTTGTGTAACAAACGATTAAAATTTACAATCCAATGTATTTCTTGTATAGTATTCATTGATTACTCTTCTGTGATCTCTTGGTAAGACAACAGTGATATTTCTAGGTGTTACAAAGTGATATCAGTACAGTGTCAGTTATCACTCCTTGTACAACCAACTTCACAATCTGATGAATGTATGTCTTGCATTCAATGTAATTGCTCTTACAGTTGATATAACATGCTGTTACATGATTGAGTACATATACAATGAAACGAAGCCACCTTCTATACAGCTAGAGGAAAAAGGTGCTCCATACTGCCACTCAGTGGGATTCCTCGGGAGTAACACAGAAAATCATTTTTTGTAACAAACTATTACAATTTAAAATCCAATGTATTTCTTGTATAGTATTCATTGATTTCTCTTCTGTGATCTCTTGGTTAGACAACAGTGAAATTTCTAGTTTTTACAAAGTCATATCAATACAGTGTCAGTTATCACTTCTTGTACAACCAACTTCAAAATCTGATGAATGTATGTCTTGCATTCAATGTAACTGCTCTTACCGTTGCTATATCATGCTTTTATATGGTTGAGTACATATACCATGAAATGAAGCCACCTTCTATACAACTATAGTAAAAAGGTGCTCCATACTGCCACTCAGTGGGATTCCTCGGGAGTAACGCAGAAGGTCATTTTTTGTAACAATCTATTCCAATATACAATTTCTTGAATAGTATTCATTGATTATTCTTTTCAGTGATCTGTTGGTTATAGGATATTGATATTTCCAGGTTTTACAAAGTGATATCAGTACAGTGTCAGTTATCACTCCTTGTACAACCAACTTCAAAATCTGATGAATGTATCTCTGGGATTCAATGTAATTGCTCTTACAGTTGATATATCATGCTTTTACATGATTGAGTACATATACAAAGAAATGAAGCCACCTTCTATACAACTATAGTAAAAAGGTGCTCCATACTGCCACTCAGTGGGATTCCTCGGGAGTAACGCAGAAAGTCATTTGGTGTAACAAACTATTACAATATACACTTTCTTCTATAGTATTTATTGATTACTCTTTTCAATGATCTGTTGGTTACAGGATAGTGATATTTCATGTTTTACAAAGTGATATCAGTACAGTGTCAGTTATCACTCCTTGTACAACCAACTTCAAAATCTGATGAATGTATCTCTGGCATTCAATGTAATTGCTCTTACAGTTGATATATCATGCTTTTATATGTTTGAGTACATATACAATGAAACGAAGCCACCTTCTATAGAACTATAGTATAAAGGTGCTCCATACTGCCACTCAGTGGGATTCCTCGGGAGTAGCGCAGAAAGTCATTTTCTGTAAAAAACTATTACAATATACAATTTCTTGTAAACTATTCACTGATTACTCTTTTCAATGATCTGTTAGTTACAGGATAGTGATATTTCTAGGTTTAACAAAGTGATATCAGTACAGTGTCAGTTATCACTCCTGGTACAACCAACTTCAAAATCTGATGAATGTATCTCTGGCATTCAATGTAATTCCTCTTACAGTTGATATATCATGCTTTTACATGATTGGGTACATATACAATGAAATGAAGCCACCTTCTATACAACTATAGTAAAAAGGTGCTCCATACTGCCACTCAGTGGGATTCCTCGGGAGTAACGCAGAAAGTCATTTTGTGCAACAAACTATTACAATATACAATTTCTTGTATAGTATTCATTGATTACTCTTTTCAATGATCTGTTAGTTACAGGATAGTGATATTTCGGGGTTTTACAAAGTGATATCAGTACAGTGTCAGTTATCACTCCTTGTACAAACAACTTCAAAATCTGATGAATGTATGTCTTGCATTCAATGTAATTGCTCTTACAGTTGATATAACATGCTGTTACATGATTGAGTACATATACAATGAAACGAAGCCACCTTCTATACAGCTAGAGGAAAAAGGTGCTCCATACTGCCACTCAGTGGGATTCCTCGGGAGTAACACAGAAAATCATTTTTTGTAACAAACTATTACAATTTAAAATCCAATGTATTTCTTGTATAGTATTCATTGATTTCTCTTCTGTGATCTCTTGGTTAGACAACAGTGAAATTTCTAGTTTTTACAAAGTCATATCAATACAGTGTCAGTTATCACTTCTTGTACAACCAACTTCAAAATCTGATGAATGTATGTCTTGCATTCAATGTAACTGCTCTTACCGTTGCTATATCATGCTTTTATATGGTTGAGTACATATACAATGAAATGAAGCCACCTTCTATACAACTATAGTAAAAAGGTGCTCCATACTGCCACTCAGTGGGATTCCTCGGGAGTAACGCAGAAGGTCATTTTTTGTAACAATCTATTACAATATACAATTTCTTGAATAGTATTCATTGATTATTCTTTTCAGTTGATCTGTTGGTTATAGGATATTGATATTTCTAGGTTTTACAAAGTGATATCAGTACAGTGTCAGTTATCACTCCTTGTACAACCAACTTCAAAATCTGATGAATGTATCTCTGGGATTCAATGTAATTGCTCTTACAGTTGATATATCATGCTTTTACATGATTGAGTACATATACAAAGAAATGAAGCCACCTTCTATACAACTATAGTAAAAAGGTGCTCCATACTGCCACTCAGTGGGATTCCTCGGGAGTAACGCAGAAAGTCATTTTGTGTAACAAACTATTACAATTTAAAATCCAATGTATTTCTTGTATAGTATTCATTGATTACTCTTCTGTGTTCTCTTGGTTAGACAACAGTGATATTTCTAGGTTTTACAAAGTGATATCAATACAGTGTCAGTTATCACTCCTTGTACAACCAACTTCACAATCGGATGAATGTATCTCTGGGATTCAATGTAATTGCTCTTAGAATTGATATATCATGCTTATACATGATTGAGTACATATACAATGAAATGAAACCACCTTCTATACAGCTAGAGGAAAAAGGTGCTCCATACTGCCAGTCAGTGGGATTCCTCGGGAGTAACACAGAAAATCATTTTTTGTAACAAACTATTACAATTTAAAATCCAATCTATTTCTTGTATAGTATTCATTGATTACTCTTCTGTGATCTCTTGGTTAGACAACAGTGAAATTTCTAGGTTTTACAAAGTGATATCAATACAGTGTCAGTTATCACTTCTTGTACAACCAACTTCAAAATCTGATGAATGGATGTCTTGCATTCAATGTAAGTGCTCTTACCGTTGCTATATCATGCTTTTATATGGTAGAGTACATATACAATGAAATGAAGCCACCTTCTATACAACTATAGTAAAAAGGTGCTCCATACTGCCACTCAGTGGGATTCCTCGGGAGTAATGCAGAAAGTCATTTTGTGTAACAAACTATTACAATATACACTTTCTTGTATAGTATTTATTGATTACACTTTTCATTGATCTGTTGGTTACAGGATAGTGATATTTCTAGTTTTTACAAAGTGATATCAGTGCAGTGTAAGTTACCACTCCTTGTACAACCAGCTTCACAATCTGATGAATGTATGTCTTGCATTCAATGTAATTGCTCTTACAGTTGATATAACATGCTTTTACACGATTGAGTACATATAGAATGAAATGAAGCCAACTTCTATACAACTATAGTAAAAAGGTGCTCCATACTGCCACTCAGTGGGATTCCTCGGGAGTAACGCAGAAAGTCATTTTGTGCAACAAACTATTACAATATATAATTTCTTGTATACTATTCATTCATTACTCTTTTCAATGAACTGTTGATTCCGGGATAGTGACATTTCTAGGTTTTACAAAGTGATATCAGTACAGTGTCAGTTATCACTCCTTGTACAACCAACTTCAAAATCTGATGAATGTATCTCTGGGATTCAATGTAAATGCTCTTAGAATTGATATATCATGCTTATACATGATTGAGTACATATACAAAGAAATGAAGCCACCTTCTATACAACTATATTAAAAACGTGCTCCATACTGTTACTCAGTGGGATTCCTCGGGAGTAACGCAGAAAGTCATTTTGTGTAACAAACTATTACAATTTACAATCCAATGTATTTCTTGTATAGTATTCATTGATTACTCTTCTGTGATCTCTTGGTTAGACAACAGTGAAATTATTAGGTTTTACAAAATGATATCAGTACTGTGTCAGTTATAACTCCTTGTACAACCAACTTTAAAATCTGATGAATGTATGTCTTGCATTCAATGTAACTGCACTCATAGTTGCTATATCATACTTTTATATGGTTGAGTACATATACAATTAAATGAAGCCACCTTCTATACAACTATAGTAAAATGGTGCTCCATACTGCCACTCAGTGGGATTCCTCGGGAGTAACGTAGAACGTCATTTTGTGCAACAAACTATTACAATTTACAATCCAATGTATTTCTTCTATAGTATTCATTGATTACTCTTCTGTGATCTCTTGGTTAAACAAAAGTGAAATTTCTACGTTTTACAAAGTGATATCAATGCAGTGTCTGTTATGACTCCTTGTAGAACCAACTTCAAAATCTGATGAATGTATCTCTGGCATTCAATGTAATTGCTCTTACAGTTGATATATCATGCTTTCACATGATTGAGTACATATACAATGAAATGAAGCCACCTTCCATACAGCTAGAGGAAGAAGGTGCTCCATACTGCCACTCAGTGGGATTCCTCGGGAGGAACACAGTAAATCATCTTGTGTAACAAACCATTATAGTTTACAATCCAATATATTTCGTGTATAGTATTCATTGATAACTCTTCTGTGATCTCTTGGTTAGACAACAGTGAAATTTCTGCATTTTACAAAGTGATATCAATACAGTTTCAGTTATCACTCCTTGTACAACCAACTTCAAAATCTGATGAATGTATGTCTTGCATTCAATGTAATTGCTCTTACAGTTGCTATATCATGCTTTTATATGGTTGAGTACATATATAATGAAATGAAGCCACCTTCTATTCAATTATAGTAAAAAGGTGCTCCATACTGCCACTCAGTGGGATTCCTCGGGAGTAACGCAGAAAGTCATTTTGTGTAACAAACTATTACAATTTACAATCCAATGAATTTCTTGTATAGTATTCATTGATTACTCTTCTGCGATCTCTTGGTTAGACAACAGAGAAATTTCTAGCTTTTACAAAGTGATATCAATAAAGTCTCAGTTATCACTCCTTGTACAACCAACTTCAAAATCTGATGAATGTATCTCTTGCACTCAATGTAACTGCTCTTACAGTTGCTATATCATGCTTTTATATGCTTGAGTACATATACAATGAAATGAAGCCACCTTCTATACAACTATAGTACAAAGGTGCTCAATACTGCCACTCAGTGGGATTCCTCGGGAGTAACGCAGAAAGTCATTTTGTGTAACAAACTATTACAATATACAATTTCTTGTATAGTATTCATTGATTACTCTTTTCAATGATCTGTTGGTTCCAGGATAGTGATATTTCTAGGTTTTACAAAGTGATATCAGTACAGTGTCAGTTACCACTCCTTGTACAACCAACTTCAAATCTGATGAATGTATCTCTTGCATTCAATGTAATTGCTCTTAGAGTTGATATATCATGCTTTTACATGATTGAGTACATATACAATGAAATGAAGCCACCTTCTATACAACTATAGTAAAAAGGTGCTCCATACTGCCACTCAGTGGGATTCCTCGGGAGTAATGCAGAAAGTCATTTTGTGTAACAAACTATTACAATGTACAATTTCTTGTATAGTATTCATTGATTACTATTTTCAGTGATCTGTTGGTTACAGGATCGTGATATTTTTAGGTTTTACAAGGAGATATCACTACAGTGTCAATTATCACTCCTTGTACAACCAACTTCAAAATCTGATGAATGTATCTCTTGCATTCAATGTAATTGCTCTTTCAGTCCCTATATCATGCTTTTACATGATTGAGTACTTATATAAAGAAATGAAGCCACATTCTATACAGCTAGATGAAAAAGGTACACCATACTGCCACTCAGTGGGATTCCTCAGGAGTAACACAGAAAGTCATTTTTTGTAACAAACGATTACATTTTAGAATCCAATGTATTTCTTGTATAGTATCCATTGATTATTCTTCTGTGATCTCTTGGTTAGACAAAAGTGAAATTTCTAGGTTTTACAAAATGATATCAGTACAGTGTCAGTTATAACTCCTTGTACAACCATCTTTAAAATCTGATGAATGTATGTGTTGCATTCAATGTAACTGGTCTCACAGTTGCTATATCATGCTTTTATATGGTTGAGTACATATACAATTAAATGAAGCCACCTTCTATACAACTATACTAAAATGGTGCTCCATACTGCCACTCAGTGGGATTCTTCGGGAGTAACGGAGAACGTCATTTTGTGTAACAAACTATTACAATTTACAATCCAATATATTTCTTCTATAGTATTGATTGATTACTCTTCTGTGATCTCTTGGTTAGACAAAAGTGAAATTTCTACGTTTTACAAAGTGATATCAATACAGTGTCTGTTATCACTCCTTGTGCAACCAACTTCAAAATCTGATGAATGTATCTTTGGCATTCAATGTAATTGCTATTACAGTTGATATATCATGCTTTCACATGATTGAGTACATATACAATGAAATGAAGCCACCTTCTATACAGCTAGATGAAGAAGGTTCTCCATACTGCCACTCAGTTGGATTCCTCGAGAGTAACACAGTAAATCATTTTGTGTAACAAACCATTACAGTTTACAATCCAATATATTTCGTGTATAGTATTTATTGATTACTCTTCTGTGATCTCTTGGTTAGACAACAGTGAAATTTCTGAATTTTACAAAGTGAGATCAATACAGTTTCAGTTATCACTCCTTGTACAACCAACTTCAAAATCTGATGAATGTATGTCTTGCATTCAATGTAATTGCTCTTAAAGTTGCTATATCATGCTTTTATATGGTTGAGTACATATACAATGAAATGAAGCCACCTTCTATTCAATTATAGTAAAAAGGTGCTCCATACTGCCACTCAGAGGGATTCCTCGGGAGTAACGGAGAAAGTCATTTTGTGTAACAAACTATTACAATATACAATTTCTTGTATAGTATTAATTCATTACTCTTTTCAATGATCTGTTGGTTCCAGGATAGTGATATTTCTAGGTTTTACAAAGTGATATCAGTACAGTGTCAGTTATCACTCCTTGTACAACCAACTTCAAAATCTGATGAATGTATCTCTGGCATTCAATGTAATTGCTCTCACAGTTGATATATCATGCTTTTACATGATTGAGTACATATACAGTGAAATGAAGCCACCTTCTATACAGCTAGAGGAAAAAGGTGCTCCATACTGCCACTCATTGGGATTCCTCGGGAGTAACACAGAAAATAATTTTGTGTAACAAACTATTACAATTTACAATCCAATGTATTTCTTGTATAGTATTCATTGATTACTCTTCTGCGATCTCTTGGTTAGAGAACAGTGAAATTTCTAGCTTTTACAAAGTGATATCAATACAGTCTCAGTAATCACTCCTTGTACAACCAACTTCAAAATCTGATGAATGTATCTCTTGCATTCAATGTAACTGCTCTTACAGTTGCTATATCATGCTTTTATATGCTTGAGTACATATACAATGAAATGAAGCCACCTTCTAAACAACTATAGTAAAAAGGTGCTCCATACTGCCACTCAGTGGGATTCCTCGGGAGTAACGCAGAAAGTCATTTTGTGTAACAAACTATTACAATATACAATTTCTTGTATAGTATTCATTGATTACTCTTTTCAATGATCTGTTGGTTCCAGGATAGTGATATTTCTAGGTTTTACAACGTGATATCAGTACAGTGTCAGTTACCACTCCTTGTACAACCAACTTCAAATCTGATGAATGTATCTCTTGCATTCAATGTAATTGCTCTTACAGTTGATATATCATGCTTTTATATGATTGAGTACATATACAATGAAATGAAGCCACCTTCTATACAACTATAGTAAAAAGGTGCTCCATACTGCCACTCAGTGGCATTCCTCGGGAGTAACGCAGAAAGTCATTTTGTGCAACAAACTATTACAATATACAATTTCTTGTATATTATTCATTGATTACTCTTTTGAATGATCTGTTAGTTACAGGATAGTGATATTTCTGGGTTTTACAAAGTGATATCAGTACAGTGTCAGTTATCACTCCTTGTACAACCAACTTCAAAATCTTATGAATGTATCTCTGGGATTCAATGCAATTGCTCTTACAGTTGATACATCATGCTTATACATGATTGAGTACATATACAAAGAAATGAAGCCATCTTCTATACAACTATAGTAAAAAGGTGCTCCATACTGCCACTCATTGGGATTCCTCGGGAGTAACGCAGAAAGTCATTTTGTGTAACAAACGATTAAAATTTACAATCCAATGTATTTCTTGTATAGTATTCATTGATTACTCTTCTGTGATCTCTTGGTAAGACAACAGTGATATTTCTAGGTGTTACAAAGTGATATCAGTACAGTGTCAGTTATCACTCCTTGTACAACCAACTCCACAATCTGATGAATGTATCTCTTGCATTCAATGTAACTGCTCTTACAGTTGCTATATCATGCTTTTATATGCTTGAGTACATATACAATGAAATGAAGCCACCTTCTAAACAACTATAGTAAAAAGGTGCTCCATACTGCCACTCAGTGGGATTCCTCGGGAGTAACGCAGAAAGTCATTTTGTGTAACAAACTATTACAATATACAATTTCTTGTATAGTATTCATTTATTACTCTTCTATGATCTCTTGGTTAGACAACAGTGAAATTTCTAGGTTTTACAAAATGATATCAGTACAGTGTCAGTTATAACTCCTTGTACAACCAACTTTAAAATCTGATGAATGTATGTCTTGCATTCAATGTAACTGCACTCATAGTTGCTATATCATGCTTTTATATGGTTGAGTACATATACAATTAAATGAAGCCATCTTCTATACAACTATAGTAAAATGGTGCTCCATACTGCCACTCAGTGGGATTCCTCGGGAGTAACGTAGAACGTCATTTTGTGCAACAAACTATTACAATTTACAATCCAATGTATTTCTTCTATAGTATTCATTGATTACTCTTCTGTGATCTCTTGGTTAGACAAAAGTGAAATTTCTACTTTTTACAAAGTGATATCAATACAGTGTCTGTTATCACTCCTTGTACAACCAACTTCAAAATCTGATGAATGTATCTCTGGCATTCAATGTAATTGCTCTTACAGTTGATATATCATGCTTTCACATGATTGAGTACATATACAATGAAATGAAGCCACCTTCCATACAGCTAGAGGAAGAAGGTGCTCCATACTGCCACTCAGTGGGATTCCTCGGGAGTAACACAGTAAATCATCTTGTGTAACAAACCATTATAGTTTACAATCCAATATATTTCGTGTATAGTATTCATTGATTACTCTTCTGTGATCTCTCGGTTAGACAACAGTGAAATTTCTGCATTTTACAAAGTGATATCAATACAGTTTCAGTTATCACTCCTTGTACAACCAACTTCAAAATCTGATGAATGTATGTCTTGCATTCAATGTAATTGCTCTTACAGTTGCTGTATCATGCTTTTATATCGTTGAATACATGTACAATGAAATGAAGCCACCTTCTATTCAATTATAGTAAAAAGGTGCTCCATACTGCCACTCAGAGGGATTCCTCGGGAGTAACGGAGAAAGTCATTTTGTGTAACAAACTATTACAATATACAATTTCTTGTATAGTATTCATTCATTACTCTTTTCAATGATCTGTTGGTTCCAGGATAGTGATATTTCTAGGTTTTACAAAGTGATATCAGTACAGTGTCAGTTATCACTCCTTGTAGAACCAACTTCAAAATCTGATGAATGTATCTCTGGCATTCAATGTAATTGCTCTTACAGTTGATATATCATGCTTTCACATGATTGAGTACATATACAATGAAATGAAGCCACCTTCCATACAGCTAGAGGAAGAAGGTGCTCCATACTGCCACTCAGTGGGATTCCTCGGGAGTAACGCAGTAAATCATCTTGTGTAACAAACCATTATAATTTACAATCTAATATATTTCGTGTATAGTATTCATTGATTACTCTTCTGTGATCTCTTGGTTAGACAACAGTGAAATTTCTGCATTTTACAAAGTGATATCAATACAGTTTCAGTTATCACTCCTTGTACAACCAACTTCAAAATCTGATGAATGTATGTCTTGCATTCAATGTAATTGCTCTTACAGTTGCTGTATCATGCTTTTATATGGTTGAGTACATGTATAATGAAATGAAGCCACCTTCTATTCAATTATAGTAAAAAGGTGCTCCATACTGCCACTCAGAGGGATTCCTCGGGAGTAACGCAGAAAGTCATTTTGTGTAACAAACTATTACAATATACAATTTCTTGTATACTATTCATTCATTACTCTTTTCAATGATCTGTTGGTTCCAGGATAGTGATATTTCTAGGTTTAACAAAGTGATATCAGTACAGTGTCAGTTATCACTCCTGGTACAACCAACTTCAAAATCTGATGAATGTATCTCTGGCATTCAATGTAATTCCTCTTACAGTTGATATATCATGCTTTTACATGATTGGGTACATATACAATGAAATGAAGCCACCTTCTATACAACTATAGTAAAAAGGTGCTCCATACTGCCACTCAGTGGGATTCCTCGGGAGTAACGCAGAAAGTCATTTTGTGCAACAAACTATTAGAATATTAATTTCTTGTATAGTATTCATTGATTACTCTTTTCAATGATCTGTTAGTTACAGGATAGTGATATTTCGGGGTTTTACAAAGTGATATCAGTACAGTGTCAGTTACCACTCCTTGTACAACCAACTTCAAATCTGATGAATGTATCTCTTGCATTCAATGTCATTGCTCTTACAGTTGATATATCATGCTTTTACATGATTGAGTACATATACAAAGAAATGAAGCCACCTTCTATACAAATAGAGGAAGAAGGTGCTCCATACTGCCACTCAGTGGGATTCCTCGGGAGTAACACAGAAAATAATTTTGTGTAACAAACTATTACAATTTACAATAAAATGTATTTCTTGTATAGTATTCATTGATTACTCTTCTGCGATCTCTTGGTTAGACAACAGTGAAATTTCTAGGTTTTACAAAGTAGCGCCGAAAGTCATTTTGTGTAAAAAACTATTACAATATACAATTTCTTGTAAACTATTCACTGATTACTCTTTTCAATGATCTGTTAGTTACAGGATAGTGATATTTCTAGGTTTAACAAAGTGATATCAGTACAGTGTCAGTTATCATTCCTGGTACAACCAACTTCAAAATCTGATGAATGTATCTCTGGCATTCAATGTAATTCCTCTTACAGTTGATATATCATGCTTTCACATGATTGGGTACATATACAATGAAATGAAGCCACCTTCTATACAACTATAGTAAAAAGGTGCTCCATACTGCCACTCAGTGGGATTCCTCGGGAGTAACGCAGAAAGTCATTTTGTGCAACAAACTATTACAATATAAAATTTCTTGTATAGTATTCATTGATTACTCTTTTCAATGATCTGTTAGTTACAGGATAGTGATATTTCGGGGTTTTACAAAGTGATATCAGTACAGTGTCAGTTATCACTCCTTGTACAACCAACTTCAAAATCTGATGAATGTATCTCTGGGATTCAATGTAATTGCTCTTACAGTTGATATATCATGCTTTTACATGATTGAGTACATATACAAAGAAATGAAGCCACCTTCTATACTACTATAGTAAAAAGGTGCTCCATACTGCCACTCAGTGGGATTCCTCGGTGGTAACGCAGAAAGTCATTTTGTGTAACAAACTATTACAATTTACAATCCAATGTATTTCTTGTATAGTATTCATTGATTACTCTTCTGTGTTCTCTTGGTTAGACAACAGTGAAATTTCTACGTTTTACAAAGTGATATCAGTATAGTGTCAGTTATCACTCTTGTACATCCAGCTTCACAATCGGATGAATGTATGTCTTGCATTCAATGTAAATGCTCTTACAGTTGATATATCATGCTTTTACATGATTGAGTACATATACAATGAAATGAAGCCACCTTCTATACAGCTAGAGGAAAAAGGTGCTCCATACTGCCACTCATTGGGATTCCTCGGGAGTAACACAGAAAATAATTTTGTGTAACAAACTATTACAATTTACAATACAATGTATTTCTTGTATAGTATTCATTGATTACTCTTCTGCGATCTCTTGGATAGAGAACAGTGAAATTTCTAGCTTTTACAAAGTGATATCAATACAGTCTCAGTTATCACTCCTTGTATAACCAACTTCAAAATCTGATGAATGTATCTCTTGCATTCAATGTAACTGCTCTTACAGTTGCTATATCATTCTTTTATATGCTTGAGTACATATACAATGAAATGAAGCCACCTTCTATACAACTATAGTAAAAAGGTGCTCCATACTGCCAGTCAGTGGGATTCCTCGGGAGTAACGCAGAAAGTCATTTTGTGTAACAAACTATTACAATATACAATTTCTTGTATAGTATTCATTTATTACTCTTTTCAATGATCTTTTGGTTCCAGGATAGTGATATTTCTAGGTTTTACAAAGTGATATCAGTACAGTGTCAGTTACCACTCCTTGTACAACCAACTTCAAATCTGATGAATGTATCTCTTGCATTCAATGTAATTGCTCTTACAGTTGATATATCATGCTTTTACATGATTGAGTACATATACAAAGAAATGAAGCCACCTTCTATACAACTATAGTAAAAAGGTGCTCCATACTGCCACTCAGTGGGATTCCTCGGGAGTAACGCAGAAAGTCATTTTGTGTAACAAACTATTACAATTTAAAATCCAATGTATTTCTTGTATAGTATTCATTGATTACTCTTCTGTGTTCTCTTGGTTAGACAACAATGATATTTCTAGGTTTTACAAAGTGATATCAGTACAGTGTCAGTTATCACTCCTTCTACAACCAGCTTCACAATCGGATGAATGTATGTCTTGTATTCAATGTAAATGCTCTTTCAGTTGATATGTCATGCTTTTACACGATTGAGTACATATAGAATGAAATGATACCAACTTCTATACAACTCTAGTAAAAAGGTGCTCCATACTGCCACTCAGTGGGATTCCTCGGGAGTAACGCAGAAAGTCATTTTGTGCAACAAACTATTACAATATATAATTTCTTGTATACTTTTAATTCATTACTCTTTTCAATGATCTGTTGGTTCCAGGATAGTGATATTTCTAGGTTTTACAAAGTGATATCAGTACAGTGTCAGTTATCACTCCTTGTACAACCAACTTCAAAATCTCATGAATGTATCTCTGGGATTCAATGTAATTGCTCTTAGAATTGATATATCATGCTTATACATGATTGAGTACATATACAATGAAATGAAGCCACCTTCTATACAACTATAGTAAAAAAATGCTCCATACTGCCACTCAGTGGGATTCCTCGGGAGTAACGCAGAAAGTCATTTTGTGTAACAAATGATTACAATTTACAATCCAATGTATTTCTTGTATAGTATTCATTCATTACTCTTCTGTGATCTCTTGGTTAGACAACAGTGAAATTTCTATGTTTTACAAAGTGATATCAATACAGTGTCAGTTATCACTCCTTGTACAACCAACTTCACAATCTGATGAATGTATGTCTTGCATTCAATGTAATTGCTCTTACAGTTGATATAACATGCTGTTACATGATTGAGTACATATACAATGAAATGAAGCCAACTTCTATACAACTATAGTAAAAAGGTGCTTCATACTGCCACTCAGTGGGATTCCTCGGGAGTAACGCAGAAAGTCATTTTGTGTAACAAACTATTACAATTTCAAATCCAATGTATTTCTTGTATAGTATTCATTGATTACTCTTCTGTGTTCTCTTGGTTAGACAACAGTGAAATTTCTACGTTTTACAAAGTGATATCAGTATAGTGTCAGTTATCACTCCTTGTACAACCAGCTTCACAATCGGATGAATGTATGTCTTGCATTCGATGTAACTGCTCTTACAGTTGATATGTCATGCTTTTACACGATTGAGTACATATAGAATGAAATGAAGCAAACTTCTATACAACTATAGTAAAAAGGTGCTCCATACTGCCACACAGTGGGATTCCTCGCGAATAACGCAGAAAGTCATTTTGTGCAACAAACTATTACAATATATAATTTCTTGTATACTATTCATTCATTACTCTTTTCAATGAACTGTTGGTTCCAGGATAGTGATATTTCTAGGTTTTACAAAGTGATATCAGTACAGTGTCAGTTATCACTCCTTGTACAACCAACTTCAAAATCTGATGAATGTATCTCTGGCATTCAATGTAATTGCTCTTACAGTTGATATATCATGCTTTTACATGATTGAGTACATATACAATGAAATGAAGCCACCTTCTATTCAATTATAGTAAAAAGGTGCTCCATACTGCCACTCAGAGGGATTCCTCGGGAGTAACACAAAAAATAATTTTGTGTAACAAACTATTACAATTTACAATCCAATGTATTTCTTGTATAGTATTCATTGATTACTCTTCTGCGATCTCTTCGATAGAGAACAGTGAAATTTCTAGCTTTTACAAAGTGATATCAATACAGTCTCAGTTATCACTCCTTGTACAACCAACTTCAAAATCTTATGAATGTATCTCTTGCATTCAATGTAACTGCTCTTACAGTTGCTATATCATTCTTTTATATGCTTGAGTACATATACAATGAAATGAAGCCACCTTCTATACAACTATAGTAAAAAGGTGCTCCATACTGCCACTAAGTGGGATTCCTCGGGAGTAACGCAGAAAGTCATTTTGTGTAACAAATGATTACAATATACAATTTCTTGTATAGTATTCATTTATTACTCTTTTCAATGATCTTTTGGTTCCAGGATAGTGATATTTCTAGGTTTTACAAAGTGATATCAGTACAGTGTCAGTTACCACTCCTTGTACAACCAACTTCAAATCTGATGAATGTATCTCTTGCATTCAATGTAATTGCTCTTACAGTTGATATATCATGCTTTTACATGATTGAGTACATATACAAAGAAATGAAGCCACCTTCTATACAACTATAGTAAAAAGGTGCTCCATACTGCCACTCAGTGGGATTCCTCGGGAGTAACGCAGAAAGTCATTTTGTGTAACAAACTATTACAATTTAAAATCCAATGTATTTCTTGTATAGTATTCATTGATTACTCTTCTGTGTTCTCTTGGGTAGACAACAGTGATATTTCTAGGTTTTACAAAGTGATATCAGTACAGTGTCAGTTATCACTCCTTCTACAACCAGCTTCACAATCGGATGAATGTATGTCTTGTATTCAATGTAAATGCTCTTTCAGTTGATATGTCATGCTTTTACACGATTGAGTACATATAGAATGAAATGAAGCCAACTTCTATACAACTATAGTAAAAAGGTGCTCCATACTGCCACTCAGTGGGATTCCTCGGGAGTAACGCAGAAAGTCATTTTGTGCAACAAACTATTACAATATATAATTTCTTGTATACTTTTAATTCATTACTCTTTTCAATGATCTGTTGGTTCCAGGATAGTGATATTTCTAGGTTTTACAAAGTGATATCAGTACAGTGTCAGTTATCACTCCTTGTACAACCAACTTCAAAATCTCATGAATGTATCTCTGGGATTCAACGTAATTGCTCTTAGAATTGATATATCATGCTTATACATGATTGAGTACATATACAATGAAATGAAGCCACCCTCTATACAACTATAGTAAAAAAATGCTCCATACTGCCACTCAGTGGGATTCCTCGGGAGTAACGCAGAAAGTCATTTTGTGTAACAAATGATTACAATTTACAATCCAATGTATTTCTTGTATAGTATTCATTCATTACTCTTCTGTGATCTCTTGGTTAGACAACAGTGAAATTTCTATGTTTTACAAAGTGATATCAATACAGTGTCAGTTATCACTCCTTCTACAACCAACTTCACAATCTGATGAATGTATGTCTTGCATTCCATGTAATTGCTCTTACAGTTGATATAACATGCTGTTACATGATTGAGTACATATACAATGAAATGAAGCCAACTTCTATACAACTATAGTAAAAAGGTGCTTCATACTGCCACTCAGTGGGATTCCTCGGGAGTAACGCAGAAAGTCATTTTGTGTAACAAACTATTACAATTTCCAATCCAATGTATTTCTTGTATAGTATTCATTGATTACTCTTCTGTGTTCTCTTGGTTAGACAACAGTGAAATTTCTACGTTTTACAAAGTGATATCAGTATAGTGTCAGTTATCACTCCTTGTACAACCAGCTTCACAATCGGATGAATGTATGTCTTGCATTCGATGTAACTGCTCTTACAGTTGATATGTCATGCTTTTACACGATTGAGTACATATAGAATGAAATGAAGCAAACTTCTATACAACTATAGTAAAAAGGTGCTCCATACTGCCACTCAGTGGGATTCCTCGCGAGTAACGCAGAAAGTCATTTTGTGCAACAAACTATTACAATATATAATTTCTTGTATACTATTCATTCATTACTCTTTTCAATGAACTGTTGGTTCCAGGATAGTGATATTTCTAGGTTTTACAAAGTGATATCAGTACAGTGTCAGTTATCACTCCTTGTACAACCAACTTCAAAATCTGATGAATGTATCTCTGGCATTCAATGTAATTGCTCTTACAGTTGATATATCATGCTTTTACATGATTGAGTACATATACAATGAAATGAAGCCACCTTCTATTCAATTATAGTAAAAAGGTGCTCCATACTGCCACTCAGAGGGATTCCTCGGGAGTAACGGAGAAAGTCATTTTGTGTAACAAACTATTACAATATACAATTTCTTGTATAGTATTCATTCATTACTCTTTTCAATGATCTGATGGTTCCAGGATAGTGATATTTCTAGGTTTTACAAAGTGATATCAGTACAGTGTCAGTTATCACTCCTTGTACAACCAATTGTATATTGTAATAGAAGGTGGCTTCATTTCATTGTATATGTACTCAACCATATAAAAGCATGATATAGCAACTGTAAGACCAATTACATTGAATGCAAGACATACATTCATCAGATTTTGAAGTTGGTTGTACAAGGAGTGATAACTGAAACTGTATTGATATCACTTTGTAAAATTCAGAAATTTCACTGTTGTCTAACCAAGAGATCACAGAAGAGTAATCAATGAATACTATACACGAAATATATTGGATTGTAAACTGTAATGGTTTGTTACACAAAATGATTTACTGTGTTACTCCCGAGGAATCCCACTGAGTGGCAGTATGGAGCACCTTCTTCCTCTAGCTGTATAGAAGGTGGCTTCATTTCATTGTATATGTACTCAATCATGTGAAAGCATGATATATCAACTGTAATAGCAATTACATTGAATGCCAAAGATACATTCATAAGATTTTGAAGTTGGTTGTACAAGGAGTGATAACAGACACTGTACTGATATCACTTTGTAAAACGTAGAAATTTCACTTTTGTCTAACCAAGAGATCACAGAAGAGTAATCAATCAATACTATAGAAGAAATACATTGGATTGTAAATTGTAATAGTTTGTTACACAAAATGACGTTCTCCGTTACTCCCGAAGAATCCCACTGAGTGGCAGTATGTGTGAGAGTTCTGCTCAAAGTAGTCAAGGATCAGATCTTGGTTGGTTAACCACAGTTCTTTATTCCCTATTTCTACATTAGTACAGCATCTCGGATTATTGTCAGAGATGAGACAAATTATACAAGCGGGTCTATTATACCATTCCAAGGAGTTTGAATTACCCATAGATAGCCAATCCCCTTAAGGGAAAATTGGCGGGCTAAAAGGTGTCCTGACCGTTTGGTTCTCACAGGAAAAAAGTGAGGTGTTAAGCAGTAAATTTCCTCTCCCAAACCAGACCCCTCAGATGTTTCGAGTTCACATAACAATCAATGGCTCCAAGGTTCTTTTGCATTTGATAAGAGATGAGAGGCATCCTCCCTTGAAGTTACTGCCGGAGCAGCTGGAATGCGGAGGCAGGGATGTGAGGCCTCCTTGTTCTCGCAAATCATTGTTGTCACCCTCCCGGCCAGGACAGAAACAATGCATCATGGTTACATAGGTCCCAATATACTTTAGATACATGGGATAGTGAAAGACATGCATGCAAGAAGTTAAATCTAGATCTGACTAATACATTGGCTGAATTGGCAGATTCTGACACCCTGCCCTCCTCATAATTCACTTCACCTAGCTTTATCAGGAAACATTTTATGAAACAATTTTGTCAGTTTAGGAGCGTGAACATGTTCTGAGCGAATCCACTCGTTGTGTTCCGGGCCGAAATCTAACCATCTAACTAAGTAATATAATCGGCCTCTTCGCATCTTGGAATCAAGGATTTCAGTTATCTCGAAGTGAGGGGCCCCCTCCTTCATCAGTGGAGGAGGAACTGGAGGAGCTGGATGCCAAGCATTCGGCCCAGGATCTTTCTTCAGTAGGCTGAAATGAAACACAGGGTGCACAGAACTCAGTGACTTAGGCAGTTCCAGTTCAAAAGACACATCCGATATTTTACGCAATACTTTATCGGGTCCAACATATTTCCATCCTAGTTTTCTGCTGGGCTGCAACCCATGAATATTTTTGGTGGAGAGATAGACAGAGTCCCCGGGTTGGAGATCCCAGCCTGCTGCTCGCCCTCGATCAGCATATTTTTTGTAATCCTCTTTTGCGTGGTCCAATGCTTTGCCTATTAATGGCCAGGAGTCTTGGAGACTAGACCACCAGCTTTTAAAATCCGATGGGGAAGCATTGGGGACATTCTCAATGGTAGGCAATGGTTTCCCCTCAAACCCCCCTACCGCCATGAAGGGAGAGACTCCCGTGGAAGAGTGCACTGCATTGTTGTAGCTATATTCTGCAAACGGCAGCAGTTCCACCCAATTGTCTTGGTGATAATTGGTGTAACATCTCAAAAACTGCTCCAATATTTGATTAGTTCGTTCGGATTGGCCATCGGTTTCTGGGTGGTAACCCGAACTCAGGGCTGGTTCTATGTCCATCATTTTCAGGAGCTCCCGCCAGAAGCTGGCAACGAACTGACTGCCTCTGTCGGATACCACTCTCTTCGGAAAAGCGTGTAATTTAATCACGTGATTGAAAAAAGCTTTGGCCATCCCTTTAGCGGTGGGCAATTGCTTGAAGGGGGTGAAATGCGCTTGCTTCGAAAATGTGTCTACCACCACCCAAATAACCGTTTTTTCCTTGGAGGGGGGCAAATTGGTGATAAAGTCCATGGCTATGGCCTCCCAGGGTCGCGAGGGGGTGGGTAGTGGGTGCAACAATCCAGGAACTTCCCCCCCCCCCGCTTTTTGCACATTAAACAGGTTTGGCAAGCCGAGACGAAGTCGGAGATGTCTCGGCGCATGCGCGGCCACCAGAATTGACGCTGGATCAAATTAAGCGTTTTAAGGAAGCCAAAGTGCCCAGCAAGTTTAGACGAGTGGCAGGTCAACAATATCTCCTTACGTTTGACCTTCGGCACCACTAGTTTGTCTCCATGCAGCCAACATTGATCTTCTCTCTTGGAGCATTCCTCCAGAGCTTCCAATTCCTCTACCTCCTCCGGAGCATAATCCCCCCCCCAATCACATTTCCCAATGTCCAACTGTGTTTTCTTAGCTTGGCTCCTGGTGACTACTGCCCCCCCTAATTGCTGGGGGGAGAACATGGAGTCAAACACCTCTTCCTTGACACTCTCATGTTGGGGCAATCTGGACAGTGCGTCTGCCAAGGAGTTAGCTTTCCCAGGAAAATGCTTAAGCACAAAGTTAAACTTGGAGAAGAAATCGGCCCATCGCAGCTGTTTGGCGTTGAGGGATCTCTGAGTGCGCAGCGCCTCTAGATTCTTATGATCAGTCCATATTTCAAACGGAGTCTGCGCACCCTCCAACCAATGCCGCCACGTAGTGAGCGCCAACCTAATGGCTGCGGCTTCTTTGTCCCAGACCGACCAATTCCTCTCCGTTTCGTTAAATTTTTTCAAAATGTAAGCCAGTGGGTGCAATTTCCCTTCCGGACCACTTTGCAATATGGCCCCCCCCCCCATGGCTACATCAGACGCGTCTACATGGATTACAAATTCTTTGGTTTCGTCAGGGTGTGCTAGAATGGGCTCAGAAGTAAAAAGAGTCTTTAAAGTTTCAAACGCCCTCTGACACTCCCCGTTCCAAGCAATCTTTTCTCCTGGCTTCCCTGCCTCGGGCCCTCTCCCCTTAGTTTTTAGTAAGTCCGTTAAGGGGAGAGTAACCTTAGCAAAGTCCTTGATGAAGGTTCGGTAAAAGTTACAAAATCCTAAAAGGCTCTGCAATTGTTTTCTCGTTCGCGGAGCCTCCCATTGCACCACCGCCTCCACCTTCCCCGGGTCCATTTCCAAACCCTTCTGAGAGATGCGATAGCCCAGGAAGTCCACGGACTCACGGTGGAATTCACACTTGGATAACTTAACATATAGCTGGTTTTTTAGTAAGGTGGCGAGGACTTCCCTGACTAATTTCACATGTGCTTTCTTATCAGTAGAATAGATCAAGATATCATCTATGTAACATAACACGCCTTTAAATAGGTGCTTGTGCAACACTTCATTGATTAAACTCATAAAGACCCCGGGCGCGCCACTTAAGCCGAACGGCATTACTAGATATTCGAATTGTCCCAGGGGGGTATTAAAGGCAGTCTTGGATTCATCCCCCTCCCTGATGCGCACCCTGAAATAGGCATCTCGTAAATCCAGCTTGGTAAAGATCTTCCCCTTAGCAGCTTCCGCCAACAGGTCTTTTATTAAGGGGAGGGGGTAAGCGTTGGTAGTGGAGACCGCATTCAGTCCCCTATAGTCAGTGCATAATCGCAAACCCCCGTCCTTTTTTTTTCCTGAACAGCACCGGCGCGGCGAAGGGGGACTTGGCTGGGCGGATGAAACCGCGCGCTAGATTTTTGTCCAAGAACTTTCGCAACTCTTCCCGCTCCAAAGGGCTCATGGAGTACAATTTCCCCTTTGGGAGTTTCTCTCCTGGGAGTAGCTCTATAGCACAGTCCGACAGTCGGTGGGGGGGCAGCTCATCCGCCTCAGTCTCGCTGAATACTTCCAGTAAATCTCTATACTCCTTGGGCACCATGGTGGGGGTGAGAGCGAGCGCGGGGACCGGGGGAGGAGTGGCCGGCGGTCCGGGTCCCCATTCCGGGTCCCATCTATGGGTAAGGCAGCGTTCGTCCACCCAAGAGATCTTCCCTTCGCTCCATTTAATATAAGGGTCGTGCGCACCGAGCCAGGGGCTTCCCAACACCATAGGGAACTGGGCGTTTGGGGTGATGACAAAAGCCCGCTTCTCCCAGTGTTCCCCCGTCCCCAAAATCAGGCTCTCAGTCTCTGCTATGCACTCCTCCTTCATCTCAGACCCATCCATTTGAGTAAACTTTAGGGGTTCCACCAATGGGGTGACCTTTGGTCCTAGCCCCTCCACTACCAATGGGCTAATCAGGTCCCGCGCACACCCAGAGTCAATTAATGCGCGGACCCTCATGTGGGTACCTGATCCAGGGGTCACCACAGTCACTACCATATATAATAGGGGGCCGGGGATGCTCACCGGAGATGGCGCTTCTTGGCGGGGGACCTGAAGCTCTGCGCCGCTCACTGCAGGTCGTTGGAGTTTCCCGACATCTGCGTCTCCATCAGCTCTAGTTCCCCCTGGTCACTGGTAGCTCCCTCCAGCTGCAACGCCCGGGGTTTCATTGGTGTTTTTCCCCGGCTAGGGGTGCTCCCCACCACCGGCATCGAGGTCTTCGGGCCTCTCCCTCCCCCTCTCGGGCAGGCGGAGGCGAAGTGGCCACTCTCCCCACATTTCATGCACAGCCCTTGCCGAAACCTGGCATCTCGGACGTCTTGCACACTGGATCGGGGCTTTGCTCTGGGGGCTGCTTTGCTGGCCGCCGTCGCCGAAGCTCCCATCTTGATCAAGGCGAACCTCTCCTCCATGTCGGTGGCGGCTCTCATCCAGGTGGCCAACGTGCCCGGGCGGCCCCCCAACAGCACGGTTTCGTAGATTTCTGGGTTAAGGCCCTCCCAATACTTCTCCATGAATAACTCCTCCGGCCATCCGTGGATCTTGGCCGCGATGCGCCTGAACTTGTCAGTGTAATCCCTCACCGTCGATCTCCCCTGGAACAGCTTCCTTAGTTGATTACGGGCCTTTTCCTCGCCCAGGGGGTCTTCGAACTGATGACGGAGGGCCCACATGAAGTTGTTCAAGGAACGCAACTCAGGTCCTGGGGTGTCGTGCAGGCTCACATACCAGTCGCTGGCGGTGTCTTTCAGCTTGGAACCGATGTAACCAATCCGTTCTCTCTCGGTGGGATAGAGGTGGCCCCAGCTGTCCAGGAATCTCTCTATCTCCAGCATGAAAAAACGCAGCTTCTCCGGGTCCCCATCGAAAGTGGTCGTCAACGGGTCGGAGGGGGCTGGGCGGACGGCTGGAGCGACCGGGCCCGGGGCGGGTGCTGGAACGGGCCCTGGCACCGGGGCCGGAACGACCGGCTGGACTGGCTGTGCCGGCAGAGCGGGCACCTGCGGCTGAACCGGGACCCCTCCGGGCGCCGCTGGCTGTTGGGGGGCTCCTACCCCCTGACCGGGGAGAGCTCCTTGCACTGCCCTCATAGCGTCTCGAAATTGGTGCTGGAGATCGAGGGCCAACTCGCGGAGTTCGGCGGTGAGTTGAAGTCGCAACTCTCCCATCATCTGCTCCAGGGGGGCCATCTGCTCCTCTCCATACGGATCGGGCCCATACGGACCTGTCCCCTCTCCTTCGAAAGGCGGGCGACGCGGCTCTCCACGGTAGATCGGCTCGCGGTCGTCTCCGAGGTAGCTCGGTCTCCCTCGATCGAGCTGGTCTCCGGTGAGCGAAACCCGTACCCCTTTCCGGTCGTGTACCCACGAATCCACGGTCCGACGACCGAAATGGCTCCAGGCGTACTTGGGGGTCACGCTCTGATGAGGAAGTAGGCGCGGGATGTAGTGAGCCCCCTGGCTCGTAGTCACCGGCACTTCGGTGCCTCCTCCGCCGCCACCACCCCCGTTCCCCGGATCCTTCGGGGTAACGGGAGCATCTTCGGGGGTAGGGTTGAGGGGGACCGCGTCGTCGTCTGACATAGTCAGGAACGGCTGAGTCCCAGTCACAGATCTCTGACAATCTGTGAGAGTTCTGCTCAAAGTAGTCAAGGATCAGATCTTGGTTGGTTAACCACAGTTCTTTATTCCCTATTTCTACATTAGTACAGCATCTCGGATTATTGTCAGAGATGAGACAAATTATACAAGCGGGTCTATTATACCATTCCAAGGAGTTTGAATTACCCATTGATAGCCAATCACCTTAAGGGAAAATTGGCGGGCTAAAAGGTGTCCTGACCGTTTGGTTCTCACAGGAAAAAAGTGAGGTGTTAAGCAGTAAATTTCCTCTCCCAAACCAGACCCCTCAGATGTTTCGAGTTCACATAACAATCAATGGCTCCAAGGTTCTTTTGCATTTGATAAGAGATGAGAGGCATCCTCCCTTGAAGTTACTGCCGGAGCAGCTGGAATGCGGAGGCAGGGATGTGAGGCCTCCTTGTTCTCGCAAATCATTGTTGTCACCCTCCCGGCCAGGACAGAAACAATGCATCATGGTTACATAGGTCCCAATATACTTTAGATACATGGGATAGTGAAAGACATGCATGCAAGAAGTTAAATCTAGATCTGACAAATACATTGGCTGAATTGGCAGATTCTGACAGTATGGAGCACCATTTTACTATAGTTGTATAGAAGGTGGCTTCATTTAATTGTATATGTACTCAACCATATAAAAGCATGATATAGCAACTGTGAGACCAGTTACATTGAATGCAACACATACATTCATCAGATTTTAAAGTTGGTTGTACAAGGAGTTATAACTGACACTGTACTGATATCATTTTCTAAAACCTAGAAATTTCACTTTTGTCTAACAAAGAGATCACAGAAGAATAATCAATGGATACTATACAAGAAATACATTGGATTCTAAATTGTAATCGTTTGTTACACAAAATGACTTTCTGTGTTACTCCTGAGGAATCCCACTGAGTGGCAGTATGGTGTACCTTTTTCATCTAGCTGTATAGAATGTGGCTTCATTTCTTTATATATGTACTCAATCATGTAAAAGCATGATATAGGGACTGAAAGAGCAATTACATTGAATGCAAGAGATACATTCATCAGATTTTGAAGTTGGTTGTACAAGGAGTGATAATTGACACTGTAGTGATATCTCCTTGTAAAACCTAAAAATATCACTATCCTGTAACCAACAGATCACTGAAAATAGTAATCAATGAATACTATACAAGAAATTGTATATTGTAATAGTTTGTTACACAAAATGACTTTCTCCATTACTCCCGAGGAATCCCACTGAGTGGCAGTATGGAGCACCTTTTTACTATAGTTGTATAGAAAGTGGCTTCATTTCATTGTATATGTACTCAATCATGTAAAAGCATGATATATCAACTCTAAGAGCAATTACATTGAATGCAAGAGATACATTCATCAGATTTGAAGTTGGTTGTACAAGGAGTGGTAACTGACACTGTACTGATATCACTTTGTAAAACCTAGAAATATCACTATCCTGGAACCAACAGATCATTGAAAAGAGTAATCAATGAATACTATACAAGAAATTGTATATTGTAATAGTTTGTTACACAAAATGACTTTCTGCGTTACTCCCGAGGAATCCCACTGAGTGGCAGTATTGAGCACCTTTGTACTATAGTTGTATAGAAGGTGGCTTCATTTCATTGTATATGTACTCAACCATATAAAAGCATGATATAGCAACTGTAAGAGTAGTTACATCGAATGCAAGAGATACATTCATCAGATTTTGAAGTTGGTTGTACAAGGATTGATAACTGAGATTTTATTGATATCACTTTGTAAAAGCTAGAAATTTCACTGTTGTCTAACCAAGAGAACACAGAAGAGTAATCAATGAATACTATACAAGAAATTCATTGGATTGTAAATTGTAATAGTTTGTTACACAAAATGACTTTCTGCATTACTCCCGAGGAATCCCACTGAGTGGCAGTATGGAGCACCTTTTTACTATAATTGAATAGAAGATGGCTTCATTTCATTATATATGTACTCAACCATATAAAAGCATGATATAGCAACTGTAAGAGCAATTACATTGAATACAAGACATACATTCATCAGATTTTGAAGTTGGTTGTACAAGGAGTGATAACTGAAACTGTATTGATATCACTTTGTAAAATTCAGAAATTTCACTGTTGTCTAACCAAGAGATCACAGAAGAGTAATCAATGAATACTATACACGAAATATATTGGATTGTAAACTATAACGGTTTGTTACACAAGATGATTTACTGTGTTAATCCCGAGGAATCCCACTGAGTGGCAGTATGGAGCACCTTCTTCCTCTAGCTGTATGGAAGGTGGCTTCATTTCATTGTATATGTACTCAATCATGTGAAAGCATGATATATCAACTGTAAGAGCAATTACATTGAATGCCAGAGATACATTCATCAAATTTTGAAGTTGGTTCTACAAGGAGTGATAACAGACACTGTATTGATATCACTTAGAAATTTCACTTTTGTCTAACCAAGAGATCACAGAAGAGTAATCAATGAATACTATAGAAGAAATACATTGGATTGTAAATTGTAATAGTTTGTTGCACAAAATGACGTTCTACGTTACTCCCGAGGAATCCCACTGAGTGGCAGTATGGAGCACCATTTTACTATAGTTGTATAGAAGATGGCTTCATTTAATTGTATATGTACTCAACCATATAAAAGCATGATATAGCAACTATGAGTGCAGTTACATTGAATGCAAGACATACATTCATCAAATTTTAAAGTTGGTTGTACAAGGAGTTATAACTGACACTGTACTGATATCATTTTGTAAAACCTAGAAATTTCACTGTTGTCTAACCAAGAGATCACAGAAGAGTAATCAATGAATACTATACAACAAATACATTGGATTGTAAATTGTAATAGTTTATTACACAAAATGACTTTCTGCGTTACTCCCGAGGAATCCCACTGAGTGACAGTATGGAGCACGTTTTTAACATAGTTGTATAGAAGGTGGCTTCATTTCTTTGTATATGTACTCAATCATGTATAAGCATGATATATCAACTCTAAGAGCAATTACATTGAATCCCAGAGATACATTAATCAGATTTTGAAGTTGGTTGTACAAGGAGTGATAACTGACACTGTACTGATATCACTTTGTAAAACCTAGAAATATCACTATCCTGGAACCAACAGTTCATTGAAAAGAGTAATGAATGAATAGTATACAAGAAATTATATATTGTAATAGTTTGTTGCACAAAATGACTTTCTGCGTTACTCGCGAGGAATCCCACTGAGTGGCAGTATGGAGCACCTTTTTACTATAGTTGTATAGAAGGTGGCTTCATTTCATTCTATATGTACTCAATCGTGTAAAAGCATGACATATCAACTGTAAGAGCAGTTACATCGAATGCAAGACATACATTCATCCGATTGTGAAGCTGGTTGTACAAGGAGTGATAACTGACACTATACTGATATCACTTTGTAAAACGTAGAAATTTCACTGTTGTCTAACCAAGAGAACACAGAAGAGTAATCAATGAATACTATACAAGAAATACATTGGATTGGAAATTGTAATAGTTTGTTACACAAAATGACTTTCTGCGTTACTCCCGAGGAATCCCACTGAGTGGCAGTATGAAGCACCTTTTTACTATAGTTGTATAGAAGTTGGCTTCATTTCATTGTATACGTATTCAACCATATAAAGGCATGATATAGCAACTGTGAGAGCAGTTACATTGAATGCAAGACATACATTCATCAGATTTTAAAGTTGGTTGTATAAGGAGTGATAACTGACACTGTATTGATGTCACTTTCTAAAACCGAGAAATTTCACTGTTGTCTAACCAAGAGATCACAGAAGAGTAATCAATGAATACTATACAAGAAATACATTGGATTGTAAATTGTAATAGTTTGTTACACAAAATAACTTTCTGCGTTACTCCCGAGGAATCCCACTTAGTGGCAGTATGGAGCACCTTTTTACTATAGTTGTATAGAAGGTGGCTTCATTTCATTATATATGTACTCAATCATGTAAAAGCATGATATAGCAACTATAAGAGCAGTTACATTGAATGCCAGAGATTCATTCATCAGATTTTGAAGTTTGTTGTATAAGGAGTGATAACTGACACTGTATTGATATCACTTTGTAAAACCGAGAAATTTCACTGTTGTCTAACCAAGAGATCACAGAAGAGTAATCAATGAATAATATACAAGAAATACATTGGATTGTAAATTGTAATAGTTTGTTACACAAAATAACTTTCTGCGTTACTCCCGAGGAATCCCACTGAGTGGCAGTATGGAGCACCTTTTTACTATAGTTGTATAGAAGGTGGCTTCATTTCATTGTATATGTACTGAACCATATAAAAGCATGATATAGCAACTATAAGAGCAACTACATTGAATGCCAGAGATACATTCATCAGATTTTGAAGTTGGTAGTACAAGGAGTGATAACTGACACTGTACTGATATCACTTTGTAAAACCGAGAAATATCACTATCCTGTAAGAAACAGATCTCTGAAAAGACTAATCAATGAATACTATACAAGAAATACATTGGATTGTAAATTGTAATAGTTTGTTACACAAAATAACTTTCTGCGTTACTCCCGAGGAATCCCACTGAGTGGCAGTATGGAGCACCTTTTTTCTATAGTTGTATTGAAGGTGGCTTCATTTCATTGTATATGTACACAATCATGTAAGAGCATGATATATCAACTGTAAGAGCAACTACATTGAATGCCAGAGATACATTCATCAAATTTTGAAGTTGGTAGTACAAGGAGTGATAACTGACACTGTACTGATATCACTTTGTAAAACCTAGAAATATCACTATCCTGTAACCAACAGATCATTGAAAAGAGTAATCAATGAATATTATACAAGAAATAGTATATTGTAAAAGTTTGTTACACAAAATGACTTTCTGCGTTACTCCCGAGGAATCCCACTTAGTGGCAGTATGGAGAACCTTTTTACGATAGTTGTATAGAAGGTGGCTTCATTTCATTGTATATGTACTGAACCATATAAAAGCATGATATAGCAACTTTAAGAGCAGTTACATTGAATGCAAGACATAGATTCATCAGATTTTTATATTGGTTGTGTAAGGAGTGATAACTGACACTGTATAGATGTCACTTTGTAAAACCGAGAAATTTCACTGTTGTCTAACCAAGAGATCACAGAAGAGTAATCAATGAATACTATACAAGAAATTGTATATTGTAATAGTTTGTTACACAAAATGACTTTCTGCGTTACTCCCGAGGAATCCCACTGAGTGGCAGTATGGAGCACCTTTTTACTATAGTTGTATAGAAGGTGGCTTCATTTCATTGTATATGTACTGAACCATATAAAAGCATGATATAGCAACTATAAGAGCAGTTACATTGAATGCAAGACATACATTCATCAGATTTTTATATTGGTTGTATAAGGAGTGATAACTGACACTGTATTGATGTCACTTTGTAAAACCGAGAAATTTAACTGATGTCTAACCAAGAGATCACAGAAGAGTAATCAATGAATACTATACAAGAAATACATTGGATTGTAAATTGTAATAGTTTGTTACACAAAATAACTTTCTGCGTTACTCCCGAGGAATCCCACTGAGTGGCAGTATGGAGCACCTTTTTACTATAGTTGTATAGAAGGTGGCTTCATTTCATTGTATATGTACTCAATCATGTAAAAGCATGTTATAGCAACTGTAAGAGCAATTACATTGAATGCAAGAGATTCATTCCTCAGATTTTGAAGTTGGTTGTAGAAGGAGTGATAACTGACACTGTACTGATATCACTTTGTAAAACCTAGAAATATCACTATCGTGTAACCAACAGATCATTGAAAAGACTAATCAACGAATACTATAAAAGAAATTGTATATTGTAATAGTTTGTTACACAAAATGACTTTCTGCGTTACTCCCGAGGAATCCCACTGAGTGGCAGTATGGAGCACCTTTTTACTATAGTTGTATAGAAGGTGGCTTCATTTCATTGTATATGTACTGAACCATATAAAAGCATGATATAGCAACTATAAGAGCAGTTACATTGAATGCAAGACATACATTCATCAGATTTTTAGATTGGTTGTATAAGGAGTCATAACTGACACTGTATTGATATCACTTTCTAAAACGTAGATATTTCACAGTTGTCTAACCAAAAGATCACAGAAGAGTAATCAACGAATACTATAAAAGAAATACATTGGATTGTAAATTGTAATAGTTTGTTACACAAAATAACTTTCTGCGTTACTCCCGAGGAATCCCACTGAGTGGCAGTATGGAGCACGTTTTACCATAGTTGTATAGAAGGTGGCTTCATTTCATTGTATATGTACTCAATCATGTAAGAGCATGATATATCAACTGTAAGAGCAACTACATTGAATGCCAGAGATACATTCATCAGATTTTGAAGTTGGTAGTACAAGGAGTGATAACTGACACTGTACTGATATCACTTTGTAAAACCTAGATATATCACTATCCTGTAACAAACAGATCACTGAAAAGAGTAATCAATGAATACTATACAAGAAATTGTATATTGTAATAGTTTGTTACACAAAATGACTTTCTGCGTTACTCTCGAGGAATCCCACTGAGTGGCAGTATGGAGCACCTTTTTACTATAGTTGTATAGAAGGTGGCTTCATTTCATTGTATATGTACTCAATCATGTAAAAGCATGAAATATCAACTGTAAGAGCATTTACATTGAATGCCAGAGATACATTCATCAGATTTTGAAGTTGTTTGTACAAGGAGTGATAACTGACAAGGTACTGATATCACTTTGTAAATCCTAGAAATATCACTATCCTGTAACAAACAGATCATTGAAAAGAGTAATCAATGAATACTATACAAGAAATAGTATATTGTAAGTTTGTTACACAAAATGACTTTCTGCGTTACTCTCGAGGAATCCCACTTAGTGGCAGTATGGACCACATTTTACTATAGTTGTATAGAACGTGGCTTCATTTCATTGTATATGTACTCAATCATGTAAAAGCATGTTATAGCAACTGTAAGAGCAATTACATTGAATGCCAGAGATTCATTCATCAGATTTTGAAGTTGGTTGTAGAAGGAGTGATAACTGACACTGTACTGATATCACTTTGTAAAACCTAGAAATATCACTATCCTGTAACCAACAGATCATTGAAAAGAGTAATCAATGAATACTATACAAGAAATTGTATATTGTAATAGTTTGTTACACAAAATGACTTTCTGCGTTACTCCCGAGGAATCACACTGAGTGGCAGTATGGAGCACCTTTTTACTATAGTTGTATAGAAGGTGGCTTCATTTCATTGTATATGTACTGAACCATATAAAAGCATGATATAGCAACTATAAGAGCAGTTACATTGAATGCAAGACATACATTCATCAGATTTTAAAATTGGTTGTATAAGGAGTGATAACTGACACTGTATTGATATCACTTTCTAAAACGTAGATATTTCACAGTTGTCTAACCAAAAGATCACAGAAGAGTAATCAATGAATACTATACAAGAAATACATTGGATTGTAAATTGTAATAGTTTGTTACACATAATAACTTTCTTCGTTACTCCCGAGGAATCCCACTGAGTGCCAGTGTGGAGCACCTTTTTACTATAGTTGTATAGAAGGTGGCTTCATTTCATTGTATATGTACTCAATCATGTAAAAGCATGATATATCAACTGTAAGAGCAACTACATTGAATGCCAGAGATACATTCATCAGATTTTGAAGTTGGTAGTACAAGGAGTGATAACTGACACTGTACTGATATCACTTTGTAAAACCTAGAAATATCACTATCCTGTAAGAAACAGATCACTGAAAAGACTAATCAATGAATACTATACAAGAAATACATTGGATTGTAAATTCTAATAGTTTGTTACACAACATAACTTTCTGCGTTACTCCCGAGGAATCCCACTGAGTAGCAGTATGGAGCACCTTTTTACTATAGTTGTATAGAAGGTGGCTTGATTTCATTGTATATGTACTCAATCATGTAAAAGCATCAAATATCAACTGTAAGAGCATTTACATTGAATGCCAGAGATACATTCATCAGATTTTGAAGTTGGTTGTACAAAGAGTGATAACTGACACTGTACTGATATCACTTTGTAAATCCTAGAAATATCACTATCCTGTAACCAACAGATCATTGAAAAGAGTAATCAATGAATACGATACAAGAAATAGTATATTGTAAAAGTTTGTTACACAAAATGACTTTCTGCGTTACTCTCGAGGAATCCCACTTAGTGGCAGTATGGACCACATTTTACTATAGTTGTATAGAAGGTGGCTTCATTTCATTGTATATGTACTCAATCATGTAAAAGCATGTTATAGCAACTGTAAGAGCAATTACATTGAATGCCAGAGATTCATTCATCAGATTTTGAAGTTGGTTGTAGAAGGACTGATAACTGACACTGTACTGATATCACTTTGTAAAACCTAGAAATATCACTATCCTGTAACCAACAGATCATTGAAAAGAGTAATCAATCAATACTATACAAGAAATTGTATATTGTAATAGTTTGTTACACAAAATGACTTTCTGCGTTACGCCCGAGGAATCCCACTGAGTGGCAGTATGGAGAACCTTTTTACTATAGTTGTATAGAAGGTGGCTTCATTTCATTGTATATGTACTGAACCATATAAAAGCATGATATAGCAACTATAAGAGCAGTTAGATTGAATGCAAGACATACATTCATCAGATTTTTAAATTGGTTGTATAAGGAGTGATAACTGACACTGTATTGATGTCACTTTGTAAAACCTAGAAATATCACTATCCTGTAACCAACCGATCATTGAAAAGAGTAATCAATGAATATTATACAAGAAATAGTATATTGTAAAAGTTTGTTACACAAAATGACTTTCTGCGTTACCCCCGAGGAATCCCACTTAGTAGCAGTATGGAGCACCTTTTTACGATAGTTGTATAGAAGGTGGCTTCATTTCATTGTATATGTACTCAACCATATAAAAGCATGATATAGGAAGTGTAAGAGCAGTTACATTGAATGCAAGAGATACATTCATCAGATTTTGAAGTTGGTTGTACAAGGAGTGATAACTGACACTGTACTGTACTGATATCACTATACAATTTCTTGTATAGTATTCATTCATTACTCTTTTCAATGATCTGTTTTTACAACATAGTGATATTTCTAGGTTTTACAACGTGATATCAATACAGTGTCAGTTATCACTCCTTGTACAACCAACTTCAAAATCTGATGAATGTATCTCTTGCATTCAATGTAACTGCTCTTACACTTCCTATATCATGCTTTTATATGGTTGAGTACATATACAATGAAATGAAGCCACCTTCTATATAACTATCGTAAAAAGGTGCTCCATACTGCTACTAAGTGGGATTCCTCGGGAGTAACGCAGAAAGTCATTTTGTGTAACAAACTTTTACAATATACTATTTCTTGTATAATATTCATTGATTACTCTTTTCAATGATCGGTTGGTTACAGGATAGTGATATTTCTAGGTTTTACAAAGTGATATCAGTACAGTGTCAGTTATCACTCCTTGTACAACCAACTTCAAAATCTGATGAATGTATCTCTGGCATTCAATGTAGTTGCTCTTACAGTTGATATATCATGCTTTTACATGATTGAGTACATATACAATGAAATGAAGCCACCTTCTATACAACTATAGTAAAAAGGTTCTCCATACTGCCACTCAGTGGGATTCCTCGGGAGTAACGCAGAAAGTTATTTTGTGTTACAAACTATTACAATTTACAATCCAATGTATTTCTTGTATAGTATTCATTGATTACTCTTCTGTGATCTCTTGGTTAGACAACAGTGAAATTTCTCGGTTTTACAAAGTGATATCAATACAGTGTCAGTTATCACTCCTTGTACTACCAATTTAAAAATCTGATGAATGTATGTCTTGCATTCAATGTAACTTCTCTTAGAGTTGCTATATCATGCTTTTATATGGTTCAGTACATATACAATGAAATGAAGCCACCTTCTATACAACTATAGTAAAAAGGTGCTCCATACTGCCACTCAGTGGGATTCCTCGGGAGTAACGCAGAAAGTTATTTTGTGTAACAAACTATTACAATTTACAATCCAATGTATTTCTTGTATAGTATTCATTGATTAGTCTTTTCAGTGATCTGTTTCTTACAGGATAGTGATATTTCTAGGTTTTACAAAGTGATATCAGTACAGTGTCAGTTATCACTCCTTGTACTACCAACGTCAAAATCTGATGAATGTATCTCTGGCATTCAATTTAGTTGCTCTTATAGTTGATATATCATGCTTTTACATGATTGAGTACATATATAATGAAATGAAGCCACCTTCTATACAACTATAGTTAAAAGGTGCTCCATACTGCCACTCAGTGGGATTCCTCGGGAGTAACGCAGAAAGTTATTTTGTGTAACAAACTATTACAATTTACAATCCAATGTATTTCTTGTATAGTATTCATTGATTACTCTTCTGTGATCTCTTGGTTACACAACAGTGAAATTTCTCGGTTTTACAAAATGATATCAATACAGTGTCAGTTATCACTCCTTATACAACAAATTTAAAAATCTGATGAATGTATGTCTTGCATTCAATGTAACTGCTCTTATAGTTGCTATATCATGCTTTTATATGGTTCAGTACATATACAATGAAATGAAGCCACCTTCTATACAACTATAGTAAAAAGGTGCTCCATACTGCCACTCAGTGGGATTCTTCGGGAGTAACGCAGAAAGTTATTTTGTGTAACAAACTATTACAATTTACAATCCAATGTATTTCTTGTATAGTATTCATTGATTACTCTTCTGTGATCTGTTGGTTAGACAACAGTGAAATTTCTCGGTTTTACAAAGTGATATCAATACAGTGTCAGTTATCACTCCTTATACAACCAATTTAAAAATCTGATGAATGTATGTCTTGCATTCAATGTAACTGCTCTTATAGTTGCTATATCATGCTTTTATATGGTTCAGTACATATACAATGAAATGAACCCACCTTCTATACAGCTATAGTAAAAAGGTGCTCCATATTGCCACTCAGTGGGATTCCTCGGGAGTAACGCAGAAAGTTATTTTGTCTAACAAACTATTACAATTTACAATCCAATGTATTTCTTGTATAGTATTCATTGATTAAGCTTCTGTAATCTCTTGGTTAGACAACAATGAAATTTCTCGGATTTACAAAGTGATATCAATACAGTGTCAGTTATCACTCCTTATACAACCAATTTAAAAATCTGATGAATGTATGTCTTGCATTCAATGTAACTGCTCTTATAGTTGCTATAACATGCTTTTATATGGTACAGTACATATACAATGAAATGAAGCCACCTTCTATACAAATATAGTAAAAAGGTGCTCCATACTGCCACTCAGTGGGATTCCTCGGGAGTAACGCAGAAAGTCATTTTGTGTAACAAACTATTACAATATACAATTTCTTCTATAGTATTCATTGATTAATCTTTTCAATGATCTGTTGGTTACAGGATAGTGATATTTCTAGGTTTTACAAAGTGATATCAGTACAGTGTCAGTTATCACTCCTTCTACAACAAACTTCAAAATCTGATGAATGAATCTCTGGCATTCAATGTAATTGCTCTTACAGTTGCTATAACATGCTTTTACATGATTGAGTACATATTCAATGAAATGAAGCCACCTTCTATACAACTATAGTAAAATGTGCTCCATACTGCCACTCAGTGGGATTCCTCGGGAGTAACGGAGAAAGTCATTTTTTGTAACAAACTGTTACAATATACAATTTCTTGTATAGTATTCATTCATTACTCTTTTCAATGATCTGTTGGTTACAGGATAGTGATATTTCTAGGTTTTACAACGTGATATCAATACAGTGTCAGTTATCACTCCTTGTAAAACCAGCTTCAATATCTGATAAATGTATCTCTTGCATTCAATGTAATTGCTCTTACAGTTGCTATAACATGCTTTTACATGATTGAGTACATATACAATGAAATGAAGCCACCTTCTATACAAATATAGTAAAAAGGTGCTCCATACTGCCACTCAGTGGGATTCCTTGGGAGTAACGCAGAAAGTCATTTTGTGTAACAAAGTATTACAATATACAATTTCTTGTATAGTATTCATTGATTACTCTTTTCCATGATCTGTTGGTTAGAGGATAGTGATATTTCTAGGTTTTACAAAGTGATATCAATACAGTGTCAGTTATCACTCCTTGTACAACCAACTTCAAAATCTGATGAATGAATCTCTGGCATTCAATGTAATTGCTCTTACAGTTGCTATAACATGCTTTTACATGATTGAGTACCTATACAATGAAATGAAGCCACCTTCTATACAAATATAGTAAAAAGGTGCTCCATACTGCCACTCAGTGGGATTCCTCGGGAGTAACGCAGAAAGTCATTTTGTGTAACAAACTATTACAATATACAATTTCTTGTATAGTATTCATTCATTACTCTTTTCAAGGATCTGTTGGTTTCAAGATAGTGATATTTCTAGGTTTTACAACGTGATATCAATACAGTGTCAGTTATCACTCCTTGTACAACCAACTTCAAAATCTGATGAATGTATCTCTTGCATTCAATGTAACTGCTCTTACACTTCCTATATCATGCTTTTATATGGTTGAGTACATATACAATGAAATGAAGCCACCTTCTATACAACTATCGTAAAAAGGTGCTCCATACTGCCACTAAGTGGGATTCCTCGGGAGTAACGCAGAAAGTTATTTTGTGTAACAAACTTTTACAATATACTATTTCTTGTATAATATTCATTGATTACTCTTTTCAATGATCGGTTGGTTACAGGATAGTGATATTTCTAGGTTTTACAAAGTGATATCAGTACAGTGTCTGTTATCACTCCTTGTACAACCAACTTCAAAATCTGATGAATGTATCTCTTGCATTCAATGTAACTGCTCTTACACTTCCTATATCATGCTTTTATATGGTTGAGTACATATACAATGAAATGAAGCCACCTTCTATACAACTATAGTAAAAAGGTGCTCCATACTGCCACTCAGTGGGATTCCTCGGGAGTAACGCAGAAAGTTATTTTGTGTAACAAACTATTACAATTTACAATCCAATGTATTTCTTGTATAGTATTCATTGATTACTCTTCTGTGATCTCTTGGTTAGACAACAGTGAAATTTCTCGGTTTTACAAAGTTATATCAATACAGTGTCAGTTATCACTCCTTATACAACCAATTTTAAAATCTGATGAATGTATGTCTTGCATTCAATGTAACTGCTCTTAGAGTTGCTATATCATGCTTTTATATGGTTCAGTACATATACAATGAAATGAAGCCACCTTCATGAAGCCAACTATAGTAATGAAGCCAACTATAGTAAAAAGGTGCTCCATACTGCCACTCAGTGGGATTCCTCGGGAGTAACGCAGAAAGTTATTTTGTGTAACAAACTATTATGTATAGTATTCTTGTATAGTATTCTTGTATAGTATTCTTGTAAACTATTCTTGTATAGTATTCATTGATTCGTCTTTTCAGTGATCTGTTTCTTACAGGATAGTGATATTTCTAGGTTTTACAAAGTGATATCAGTACAGTGTCAGTTATCACTCCTTGTACTACCAACTTCAATATCTGATGAATGTATCTCTGGCATTCAATGTAGTTGCTCTTACAGTTGATATATCATGCTTTTACATGATTGAGTACATATACAATGAAATGAAGCCACCTTCTATACAACTATAGTAAAATGGTGCTCCATACTGCCACTCAGTGGGATTCCTCGAGAGTAACGCAGAAAGTCATTTTGTGTAACAAACTATTACAATATACAATTTCTTGTATAGTATTCATTGATTACTCTTCTGTGATCTCTTGGTTAGACAACAGTGAAATTTCTCGGTTTTACAAAGTGATATCAATACAGTGTCAGTGATCACTCCTTATACAACCAATTTAAAAATCTGATGAATGTATGTCTTGCATTCCATGTAACTGCTCTTAGAGTTGCTATATCATGCTTTTATATGGTTCAGTACATATACAATGAAATGAAGCCACCTTCTATACAACTATAGTAAAAAGGTGCTCCATACTGCCACTCAGTGGGATTCCTCGAGAGTAACGCAGAAAGTCATTTTGTGTAACAAACTATTACAATATACAATTTCTTCTATAGTATTCATTGATTACTCTTTTCAATGATCTGTTGGTTACAGGATAGTGATATTTCTAGGTTTTACAAAGTGATATCAGTACAGTGTCAGTTATCACTCCTTCTACAACCAACTTCAAAATCTGATGAATGAATCTCTGGCATTCAATGTAATTGCTCTTACAGTTGCTATAACATGCTTTTACATGATTGAGTAGATATACGATGAAACGAAGCCACCTTCTATACAACTATAGTAAAATGTGCTCCATACTGCCACTCAGTAGGATTCCTCGGGAGTAACGGAGAAAGTCATTTTGTGTAACAAACTGTTACAATATACAATTTCTTGTATAGTATTCATTCATTACTCTTTTCAAGGATCTGTTGGTTACAAGATAGTGATATTTCTAGGTTTTACAACGTGATATCAATACAGTGTCAGTTATCACTCCTTGTACAACCAACTTCAAAATCTGATGAATGTATCTCTTGCATTCAATGTAACTGCTCTTACACTTCCTATATCATGCTTTTATATGGTTGAGTACATATACAATGAAATGAAGCCACCTTCTATACAACTATAGTAAAAAGGTGCTCCATACTGCCACTCAGTGGGATTCCTCGGGAGTAACGCAGAAAGTTATTTTGTGTAACAAACTATTACAATTTACAATCCAATGTATTTCTTGTATAGTATTCATTGATTACTCTTCTGTGATCTCTTGGTTAGACAACAGTGAAATTTCTCGGTTTTACAAAGTTATATCAATACAGTGTCAGTTATCACTCCTTATACAACCAATTTTAAAATCTGATGAATGTATGTCTTGCATTCAATGTAACTGCTCTTAGAGTTGCTATATCATGCTTTTATATGGTTCAGTACATATACAATGAAATGAAGCCACCTTCATGAAGCCAACTATAGTAATGAAGCCAACTATAGTAAAAAGGTGCTCCATACTGCCACTCAGTGGGATTCCTCGGGAGTAACGCAGAAAGTTATTTTGTGTAACAAACTATTATGTATAGTATTCTTGTATAGTATTCTTGTATAGTATTCTTGTAAACTATTCTTGTATAGTATTCATTGATTCGTCTTTTCAGTGATCTGTTTCTTACAGGATAGTGATATTTCTAGGTTTTACAAAGTGATATCAGTACAGTGTCAGTTATCACTCCTTGTACTACCAACTTCAAAATCTGATGAATGTATCTCTGGCATTCAATGTAGTTGCTCTTACAGTTGATATATCATGCTTTTACATGATTGAGTACATATACAATGAAATGAAGCCACCTTCTATACAACTATAGTAAAAAGGTGCTCCATACTGCCACTCAGTGGGATTCCTCGGGAGTAACGCAAAAAGATATTTTGTGTAACAAACTATTACAATTTACAATCCAATGTATTTCTTGTATACTATTCATTGATTACTCTTTTGTGATCTCTTGGTTAGACAACAGTGAAATTTCTCGGTTTTACAAAGTGATATCAATACAGTGTCAGTTATCACTCCTTATACAACCAATTTAAAAATCTGATGAATGTAGGTCTTGCATTCAATGTAACTGCTCTTAGAGTTGCTATATCATGCTTTTATATGGTTCAGTACATATACAATGAAATGAAGCCACCTTCTATACAACTATAGTAAAAAGGTGCTCCATACTGCCACTCAGTGGGATTCCTCGGGAGTAACGCAGAAAGTCATTTTGTGTAACAAACTATTACAATATACAATTTCTTCTATAGTATTCATTGATTACTCTTTTCAATGATCTGTTGGTTACAGGATAGTGATATTTCTAGGTTTTACAAAGTGATATCAGTACAGTGTCAGTTATCACTCCTTGTACAACCAACTTCAAAATCTGATGAATGAATCTCTGGCATTCAATGTAATTGCTCTTACAGTTGCTATAACATGCTTTTACATGATTGAGTACATATACAATGAAATGAAGCCACCTTCTATACAACTATAGTAAAATGTGCTCCATACTGCCACTCAGTGGGATTCCTCGGGAGTAACGCAGAAAGTCATTTTGTGTAACAAACTATTACAATATACAATTTCTTGTATAGTATTCATTCATTACTCTTTTCAATGATCTGTTTTTACAAGATAGTGATATTTCTAGGTTTTACAAGGTGATAGCAATACAGTGTCAGTTATAACTCCTTGTACAACCAACTTCAAAATCTGATGAATGTATCTCTTGCATTCAATGTAACTGCTCTTACCGTAGCTATATCATGCTTTTATATGGTTGAGTACATATACAATGAAATGAAGCCACCATCTATACAACTATCGGAAAAAGGTGCTCCATACTGCCACTAAGTGGGATTCCTCGGGAGTAATGCAGAAAGTCATTTTGTGTAACAAACTTTTACAATATACTATTTCTTTTATAGTATTCATTGATTACTCTTTTCAGTGATCTGTTTGTTACAGGATAGTGATATATCTAGATTTTACAAAGTGATATCAGTACAGTGTCAGTTATCAATCCTTGTACTACCAACTTCAAAATCTGATGAATGTATCTCTGGCATTCAATGTAGTTGCTCTTACAGTTGATATATCATGCTTTTACATGATTGAGTACATATACAATGAAATGAAGCCACCTTATATACAACTATAGTAAAAAGGTGCTCCATACTGCCACTCAGTGGGATTCCTCGGAAGTAACGCAGAAAGTTATTTTGTGTAACAAACTATTACAATTTACAATCCAATGTATTTCTTGTATAGTATTCATTGATTAGTCTTTTCAGTGATCTGTTTCTTACAGGATAGTGATATTTCTAGGTTTTACAAAGTGATATCAGTACAGTGTCAGTTATCACTCCTTGTACAACCAACTTCAAAATCTGATGAATGAATCTCTGGCATTCAATGTAATTGCTCTTACACTTGCTATAACATGCTTTTACATGATTGAGTACATATACAATGAAATGAAGCCACCTTCTATACAACTATAGTAAAATGTGCTCCATACTGCCACTCAGTGGGATTCCTCGGGAGTAACGCAGAAAGTCATTTTGTGTAACAAACTATTACAATATACAATTTCTTGTATAGTATTCATTCATTACTCTTTTCAATAATCTGTTGGTTACAAGATAGTGATATTTCTAGGTTTTACAACGTGATATCAATACAGTGTCAGTTATCACTCCTTGTACAACCAACTTCAAAATCTGATGAATGTATCTCTTGCATTCAATGTAACTGCTCTTACACTTCCTATATCATGCTTTTATATGGTTGAGTACATATACAATGAAATGAAGCCACCTTCTATACAACTATCGTAAAAAGGTGCTCCATACTGCCACTAAGTGGGATTCCTCGGGAGTAACGCAGAAAGTCATTTTGTGTAACAAACTTTTACAATATACTATTTCTTGTATAATATTCATTGATTACTCTTTTCAATGATCTGTTGGTTACAGGATAGTGATATTTCTAGGTTTTACAAAGTGATATCAGTACAGTGTCAGTTATCACTCCTTGTACTACCAACTTCAAAATCTGATGAATGTATCTCTGGCATTCAATGTAGTTGCTCTTACAGTTGATATATCATGCTTTTACATGATTGAGTACATATACAATGAAATGAAGCCACCTTCTATACAACTATAGTAAAAAGGTGCTCCATACTGCCACTCAGTGGGATTCCTCGGGAGTAACGCAGAAAGTTATTTTGTGTAACAAACTATTACAATTTACAATCCAATGTATTTCTTGTATAGTATTCATTGATTACTCTTCTGTGATCTCTTGGTCAGACAACAGTGAAATTTCTCGGTTTTACAAAGTGATATCAATACAGTGTCAGTTATCACTCCTTATACAACCAATTTAAAAATCGGATGAATGTATGTCTTGCATTCAATGTAACTGCTCTTATAGTTGCTTTATCATGCTTTTATATGGTTCAGTACATATACAATGAAATGAAGCCACCTTCTATACAACTATAGAAAAAAGGTGCACCATACTGCCACTCAGTGGGATTCCTCGGGAGTAACGCAGAAAGTTATTTTGTGTAACAAACTATTACAATTTACAATCCAATGTATTTCTTGTATAGTATTCATTGATTACTCTTCTGTAATCTCTTGGTTAGACAACTGTGAAATTTCTCGGTTTTACAAAGTGATATCAATACAGTGTCAGTTATCACTCCTTATACAACCAATTTAAAAATCTGATGAATGTATGTCTTGCATTCAATGTAACTGCTCTTATAGTTGCTATATCATGCTTTCATATGCTTCAGTACATATACAATGAAATGTAGCCACCTTCTATACAAATATAGTAAAAAGGTGCTCCATACTGCCACTCAGTGGGATTCCTCGGGAGTAACGCAGAAAGTCATTTTGTGTAACAAACTATTACAATATACAATTTCTTCTATAGTATTCATTGATTACTCTTTTCAATGATCTGTTGGTTACAGGATAGTGATATTTCTAGGTTTTACAAAGTGATATCAGTACAGTGTCAGTTATCACTCCTTGTACAACCAACTTCAAAATCTGATGAATGTATCTCTGGCATTCAATGTAGTTGCTCTTATAGTTGATATATCATGCTTTTACATGATTGAGTACATATATTAAAATGAAGCCACCTTCCATACAACTATAGTTAAAAGGTGCTCCATACTTCCACTCAGTGGGATTCCTCGGGAGTAACGCAGAAAGTTATTTTGTGTAACGAACTATTACAATTTACAATCCAATGTATTTCTTGTATAGTATTCATTGATTACTCTTCTGTGATCTCTTGGTTAGACAACAGTGAAATTTCTCGGTTTTACAAAGTGATATCAATACAGTGTCAGTTATCACTCCTTATAAAACCAATTTAAAAATCTGATGAATCTATGTCTTGCATTCAATGTAACTGCTCTTATAGTTGCTATATCATGCTTTTATATGGTTCAGTACATATACAATGAAATGAAGCCACCTTCAATACAACTATAGTAAAAAGGTGCTCCATACTGCCACTCAGTGGGATTCCTCGGGAGTAACGCAGAAAGTTATTTTGTGTAACAAACTATTACAATTTACAATCCAATGTATTTCTTGTATAGTATTCATTGATTACTCTTCTGTGATCCCTTGGTTAGACAACAGTGAAATTTCTCGGGTTTACAAAGTGATATCAATACAGTGTCAGTTATCACTCCTTATACAACCAATTTAAAAATCTGATGAATGTATGTCTTGCATTCAATGTAACTGCTCTTAGAGTTGCTATATCATGCTTTTATATGGTTCAGTACATATACAATGAAATGAAGCCACCTTCTATACAACTATAGTAAAAAGGTGCTCCATACTGCCACTCAGTGGGATTCCTCGGGAGTAACGCAGAAAGTTATTTTGTGTAACAAACTATTACAATTTACAATCCAATGTATTTCTTGTATAGTATTCATTGATTAGTCTTTTCAGTGATCTGTTTCTTACAGGATAGTGATATTTCTAGGTTTTACAAAGTGATATCAGTACAGTATCAGTTATCACTCCTTGTACTACCAACTTCAAAATCTGATGAATGTATCTCTGGCATTCAATGTAGTTGCTCTTACAGTTGATATATCATGCTTTTACATTATTGACTACATATATAATGAAATGAAGCCACCTTCTATACAACTATAGTAAAAAGGTGCTCCATACTGCCACTCAGTGGGATTCCTCGGGAGTAACGCAGAAAGTTATTTTGTGTAACAAACTATTACAATTTACAATCCAATGTATTTCTTGTATAGTATTCATTGATTACTCTTCTGTGATCTCTTGGTTAGACAACAGTGAAATTTCTCGGTTTTACAAAGTGACATCAATACAGTGTCAGTTATCACTCCTTATACAACCAATTTAAAAATCTGATGAATATATGTCTTGCATTCAATGTAACTGCTCTTATAGTTGCTATATCATGCTTTTATATGGTTCAGTACGTATACAATGAAATGAAGCCACCTTCTATACAACTATAGTAAAAAGGTGCTCCATACTGCCACTCAGTGTGATTCCTCGGGAGTAACGCAGAAAGTTATTTTGTGTAACAAACTATTAGAATTACAATACAATGTATTTCTTGTATAGTATTCATTGATTAGTCTTTTCAGTGATCTGTTTCTTACAGGATAGTGATATTTCTAGGTTTTACAAAGTGATATCAGTACAGTGTCAGTTATCACTCCTTGTACTACCAACTTCAAAATCTGATGAATGTATCTCTGGCATTCAATGTAGTTGCTCTTATAGTTGATATATCATGCTTTTACATGATTGAGTACATATATAATGAAATGAAGCCACCTTCTATACAACTATAGTAAAAAGGTGCTCCATACTGCCACTCAGTGGGATTCCTCGGGAGTAACGCAGAAAGTTATTTTGTGTAACAAACTATTACAATTTACAATCCAATGTATTTCTTGTATAGTATTCATTGATTACTCTTCTGTGATCTCTTGGTTAGACAACAGTGAAATTTCTCGGTTTTACAAAGTGATATCAATACAGTGTCAGTTATCACTCCTTATACAACCAATTTAAAAATCTGATGAATGTATGTCTTGCATTCAATGTAACTGCTCTTATACTTGCTATATCATGCTTTTATATGGTTCAGTACATATACAATGAAATGAAGCCACCTTCTATACAACTATAGTAAAAAGGTGCTCCATACTGCCACTCAGTGGGATTCCTCGGGAGTAACGCAGAAAGTTATTTTGTGTAACAAACTATTACAATTTACAATCCAATGTATTTCTTGTATAGTATTCATTGATTACTCTTCTGTGATCTCTTGGTTAGACAACAGTGAAATTTCTCGGTTTTACAAAGTGATATCAGTACAGTGTCAGTTATCACTCCTTATACAACCAATTTAAAAATCTGATGAATGTATGTCTTGCATTCAATGTAACTGCTCTTATAGTTGCTATATCATGCTTTTATATGGTTCAGTACATATACAATGAAATGAAGCCACCTTCTATACAAATATAGTAAAAAGGTGCTCCATACTGCCACTCAGTGGGATTCCTCGGGAGTAACGCAGAAAGTCATTTTGTGTAACAAACTATTACAATATACAATTTCTTCTATAGTATTCATTGATTACTCTTTTCAATGATCTGTTGGTTACAGGATAGTGATATTTCTAGGTTTTACAAAGTGATATCAGTACAGTGTCAGTTATCACTCCTTCTACAACAAACTTCAAAATCTGATGAATGAATCTCTGGCATTCAATATAATTGCTCTTACAGTTGCTATAACATGCTTTTACATGATTGAGTACATATACAATGAAATGAAGCCACCTTCTATACAACTATAGTAAAATGTGCTCCATACTGCCACTCAGGGGGATTCCTCGGGAGTAACGCAGAAAGTCATTTTGTGTAACAAACTGTTACAATATACAATTTCTTGTATAGTATTCATTCATTACTCTTTTCAATGATCTGTTTTTACAACATAGTGATATTTCTAGGTTTTACAACGTGATATCAATACAGTGTCAGTTATCACTCCTTGTACAACCAACTTCAAAATCTGATGAATGTATCTCTTGCATTCAATGTAACTGCTCTTACACTTCCTATATCATGCTTTTATATGGTTGAGTACATATACAATGAAATGAAGCCACCTTCTATATAACTATCGTAAAAAGGTGCTCCATACTGCTACTAAGTGGGATTCCTCGGGAGTAACGCAGAAAGTCATTTTGTGTAACAAACTTTTACAATATACTATTTCTTGTATAATATTCATTGATTACTCTTTTCAATGATCGGTTGGTTACAGGATAGTGATATTTCTAGGTTTTACAAAGTGATATCAGTACAGTGTCAGTTATCACTCCTTGTACAACCAACTTCAAAATCTGATGAATGTATCTCTGGCATTCAATGTAGTTGCTCTTACAGTTGATATATCATGCTTTTACATGATTGAGTACATATACAATGAAATGAAGCCACCTTCTATACAACTATAGTAAAAAGGTTCTCCATACTGCCACTCAGTGGGATTCCTCGGGAGTAACGCAGAAAGTTATTTTGTGTTACAAACTATTACAATTTACAATCCAATGTATTTCTTGTATAGTATTCATTGATTACTCTTCTGTGATCTCTTGGTTAGACAACAGTGAAATTTCTCGGTTTTACAAAGTGATATCAATACAGTGTCAGTTATCACTCCTTGTACTACCAATTTAAAAATCTGATGAATGTATGTCTTGCATTCAATGTAACTTCTCTTAGAGTTGCTATATCATGCTTTTATATGGTTCAGTACATATACAATGAAATGAAGCCACCTTCTATACAACTATAGTAAAAAGGTGCTCCATACTGCCACTCAGTGGGATTCCTCGGGAGTAACGCAGAAAGTTATTTTGTGTAACAAACTATTACAATTTACAATCCAATGTATTTCTTGTATAGTATTCATTGATTAGTCTTTTCAGTGATCTGTTTCTTACAGGATAGTGATATTTCTAGGTTTTACAAAGTGATATCAGTACAGTGTCAGTTATCACTCCTTGTACTACCAACTTCAAAATCTGATGAATGTATCTCTGGCATTCAATGTAGTTGCTCTTACAGTTGATATATCATGCTTTTACATGATTGAGTACATATATAATGAAATGAAGCCACCTTCTATACAACTATAGTAAAAAGGTGCTCCATACTGCCACTCAGTGGGATTCCTCGGGAGTAACGCAGAAAGTTATTTTGTGTAACAAACTATTACAATTTACAATCCAATGTATTTCTTGTATAGTATTCACTGATTACTCTTCTGTGATCTCTTGGTTAGACAACAGTGAAATTTCTCGGTTTTACAAAGTGACATCAATACAGTGTCAGTTATCACTCCTTATACAACCAATATAAAAATCTGATGAATGTATGTCTTGCATTCAATGTAACTGCTCTTAGAGTTGCTATATCATGCTTTTATATGGTTCAGTACATATACAATGAAATGAAGCCACCTTCTATACAACTATAGTAAAAAGGTGCTCCATACTGCCACTCAGTGGGATTCCTTGGGAGTAACGCAGAAAGTCATTTTGTGTAACAAACTATTACAATATACAATTTCTTGTATAGTATTCATTGATTACTCTTTTCAATGATCTGTTGGTTACAGGATAGTGATATTTCTAGGTTTTACAAAGTGATATCAATACAGTGTCAGTTATCACTCCTTGTACAACCAACTTCAAAATCTGATGAATGAATCTCTGGCATTCAATGTAATTGCTCTTACAGTTGCTATAACATGCTTTTACATGATTGAGTACATATACAATGAAATGAAGCCACCTTCTATACAACTATAGTAAAATGTGCTCCATACTGCCACTCAGTGGGATTCCTCGGGAGTAACGCAGAAAGTCATTTTGTGTAACAAACTATTACAATATACAATTTCTTGTATAGTATTCATTCATTACTCTTTTCAAGGATCTGTTGGTTACAAGATAGTGATATTTCTAGGTTTTACAACGTGATATCAATACAGTGTCAGTTATCACTCCTTGTACAACCAACTTCAAAATCTGATGAATGTATCTCTTGCATTCAATGTAACTGCTCTTACACTTGCTATATCATGCTTTTATATGGTTGAGTACATATACAATGAAATGAAGCCACCTTCTATACAACTATCGTAAAAAGGTGCTCCATACTGCCACTAAGTGGGATTCCTCGGGAGTAACGCAGAAAGTCATTTTGTGTAACAAACTTTTACAATATACTATTTCTTGTATAATATTCATTGATTACTCTTTTCAATGATCGGTTGGTTACAGGATAGTGATATTTCTAGGTTTTACAAAGTGATATCAGTACAGTATCTGTTATCACTCCTTGTACAACCAACTTCAAAATCTGATGAATGTATCTCTGGCATTCAATGTAGTTGCTCTTACAGTTGATATATCATGCTTTTACATGATTGAGTACATATACAATGAAATGAAGCCACCTTCTATACAACTATAGTAAAAAGGTGCTCCATACTGCCACTCAGTGGGATTCCTCGGGAGTAACGCAGAAAGTTATTTTGTGTAACAAACTATTACAATTTACAATCCAATGTATTTCTTGTATAGTATTCATTGATTACTCTTCTGTGATCTCTTGGTTAGACAACAGTGAAATTTCTCGGTTTTACAAAGTGATATCAATACAGTGTCAGTTATCACTCCTTATACAACCAATTTTAAAATCTGATGAATGTATGTCTTGCATTCAATGTAACTGCTCTTAGAGTTGCTATATCATGCTTTTATATGGTTCAGTACATATACAATGAAATGAAGCCACCTTCTATACAACTATAGTAAAAAGGTGCTCCATACTGCCACTCAGTGGGATTCCTCGGGAGTAACGCAGAAAGTTATTTTGTGTAACAAACTATTACAATTTACAATCCAATGTATTTCTTGTATAGTATTCATTGATTCGTCTTTTCAGTGATCTGTTTCTTACAGGATAGTGATATTTCTAGGTTTTACAAAGTGATATCAGTACAGTGTCAGTTATCACTCCTTGTACTACCAACTTCAAAATCTGATGAATGTATCTCTGGCATTCAATGTAGTTGCTCTTACAGTTGATATATCATGCTTTTACATGATTGAGTACATATATAATGAAATGAAGCCACCTTCTATACAACTATAGTAAAAAGGTGCTTTATACTGCCACTCAGTGGGATTCCTCGGGAGTAACGCAGAAAGTTATTTTGTGTAACAAACAATTACAATTTACAATCCAATGTATTTCTTGTATAGTATTCATTGATTACTCTTCTGTGATCTCTTGGTTAGACAACAGTGAAATTTCTCGGTTTTACAAAGTGACATCAATACAGTGTCAGTTATCACTCCTTATACAACCAATATAAAAATCTGATGAATGTATGTCTTGCATTCAATGTAATTGCTCTTATAGTTGCTATATCATGCTTTTATATGGTTCAGTACATATACAATGAAATGAAGCCACCTTCTATACAACTATAGTAAAAAGGTGCTCCATACTGCCACTCAGTGGGATTCCTTGGGAGTAACGCAGAAAGTCATTTTGTGTAACAAAGTATTACAATATACAATTTCTTGTATAGTATTCATTGATTACTCTTTTCAATGATCTGTTGGTTACAGGATACTGATATTTCTAGGTTTCACAAAATGATATCAATACAGTGTCAGTTATCACTCCTTGTACAACCAACTTCAAAATCTGATGAATGAATCTCTGGCGTTCAATGTAATTGCTCTTACAGTTGCTATAACATGCTTTTACATGATTGAGTACATATACAATGAAATGAAGCCACCTTCTATACAACTATAGTAAAATGTGCTCCATACTGCCACTCAGTGGGATTCCTCGGGAGTAACGCAGAAAGTCATTTTGTGTAACAAACTATTACAATATACAATTTATTGTATAGTATTCATTCATTACTCTTTTCAAGGATCTGTTGGTTACAAGATAGTGATATTTCTAGGTTTTACAACGTGATATCAATACAGTGTCAGTTATCACTCCTTGTACAACCAACTTCAAAATCTGATGAATGTATCTCTTGCATTCAATGTAACTGCTCTTACACTTGCTATATCATGCTTTTATATGGTTGAGTACATATACAATGAAATGAAGCCACCTTCTATACAACTATCGTAAAAAGGTGCTCCATACTGCCACTAAGTGGGATTCCTCGGGAGTAACGCAGAAAGTCATTTTGTGTAACAAACTTTTACAATATACTATTTCTTGTATAATATTCATTGATTACTCTTTTCAATGATCGGTTGGTTACAGGATAGTGATATTTCGAGGTTTTACAACGTGATATCAGTACACTGTCAGTTATCACTCCTTGTACAACCAACTTCAAAATCTGATGAATGTATCTCTGGCATTCAATGTAGTTGCTCTTACAGTTGATATATCATGCTTTTACATGATTGAGTACATATACAATGAAATGAAGCCACCTTCTATACAACTATAGAAAAAGGTGCTCCATACTGCCACTCAGTGGGATTCCTCGGGAGTAACGCAGAAAGTTATTTTGTGTAACAAACTATTACAATTTACAATCCAATGTATTTCTTGTATAGTATTCATTGATTACTCTTCTGTGATCTGTTGGTTAGACAACAGTGAAATTTCTCGGTTTTACAAAGTGATATCAATACAGTGTCAGTTATCACTCCTTATACAACCAATTTTAAAATCTGATGAATGTATGTCTTGCATTCAATGTAACTGCTCTTAGAGTTGCTATATCATGCTTTTATATGGTTCAGTACATATACAATGAAATGAAGCCACCTTCTATACAACTATAGTTAAAAGGTGCTCCATACTGCCACTCAGTGGGATTCCTCGGGAGTAACGCAGAAAGTCATTTTGTGTAACAAACTATTACAATATACAATTTCTTGTATAGTATTCATTCATTACTCTTTTCAAGGATCTGTTGGTTACAAGATAGTGATATTTCTAGGTTTTACAACGTGATATCAATACAGTGTCAGTTATCACTCCTTGTACAACCAACTTCAAAATCTGATGAATGTATCTCTTGCATTCAATGTAACTGCTCTTACACTTCCTATATCATGCTTTTATATGGTTGAGTACATATACAATGAAATGAAGCCACCTTCTATACAACTATCGTAAAAAGGTGCTCCATACTGCCACTAAGTGGGATTCCTCGGGAGTAACGCAGAAAGTCATTTTGTGTAACAAACTTTTACAATATACTATTTCTTGTATAATATTCATTGATTACTCTTTTCAATGATCGGTTGGTTACAGGATAGTGATATTTCGAGGTTTTACAACGTGATATCAGTACAGTGTCAGTTATCACTCCTTGTACAACCAACTTCAATATCTGATGAATGTATCTCTGGCATTCAATGTAGTTGTTCTTACAGTTGATATATCATGCTTTTACATGATTGAGTACATATACAATGAAATGAAGCCACCTTCTATACAACTATAGTAAAAAGGTGCTCCATACTGCCACTCAGTGGGATTCCTCGGGAGTAACGCAGAAAGTTATTTTGTGTAACAAACTATTACAATTTACAATCCAATTTATTTCTTGTATAGTATTCATTGATTACTCTTCTGTGATCTCTTGGTTAGACAACAGTGAAATTTCTCGGTTTTACAAAGTGATATCAATACAGTGTCAGTTATCACTCCTTATACAACCAATTTAAAAATCTGATGAATGTATGTCTTGCATTCAATGTAACTGCTCTTAGAGTTGCTATATCATGCTTTTATATGGTTCAGTACATATACAATGAAATGAAGCCACCTTCTATACAACAATAGTAAAAAGGTGCTCCATACTGCCACTCTGTGGGATTCCTCGGGAGTAACGCAGAAAGTTATTTTGTGTAACAAACTATTACAATTTACAATCCAATGTATTTCTTGTATAGTATTCATTGATTAGTCTTTTCAGTGATCTGTTTCTTACAGGATAGTGATATTTCTAGGTTTTACAAAGTGATATCAGTACAGTGTCAGTTATCACTCCTTGTACTACCAACTTCAAAATCTGATGAATGTATCTCTGGCATTCAATGTAGTTGCTCTTATAGTTGATATATCATGCTTTTACATGATTGAGTACATATATAATGAAATGAAGCCACCTTATATACAACTATAGTTAAAAGGTGCTCCATACTGCCACTCAGTGGGATTCCTCGGGAGTAACGCAGAAAGTTATTTTGTGTAACAAACTATTACATTTTACAATCCAATGTATTTCTTGTATAGTATTCATTGATTACTCTTCTGTGATCTCTTGGTTAGACAACAGTGAAATTTCTCGGTTTTACAAAGTGATATCAATACAGTGTCAGTTATCACTCCTTATACAACCAATTTAAAAATCTGATGAATGTATGTCTTGCATTCAATGTAACTGCTCTTATAGTTGCTATATCATGCTTTTATATGGTTCAGTACATATACAATGAAATGAAGCCACCTTCTATACAACTATAGTAAAAAGGTGCTCCATACTGCCACTCAGTGGGATTCCTCGGGAGTAACGCAGAAAGTTATTTTGTGTAACAAACTATTACAATTTACAATCCAATGTATTTCTTGTATAGTATTCATTGATTAGTCTTTTCAGTGATCTGTTTCTTACAGGATAGTGATATTTCTAGGTTTTACAAAGTGATATCAGTACAGTGTCAGTTATCACTCCTTGTACTACCATCTTCAAAATCTGATGAATGTATCTCTGGCATTCAATGTAGTTGCTCTTATAGTTGATATATCATGCTTTTACATGATTGAGTACATATATAATGAAATGAAGCCACCTTCTATACAACAATAGTTAAAAGGTGCTCCATACTGCCACTCAGTGGGATTCCTCGGGAGTAACGCAGAAAGTCATTTTGTGTAACAAACTATTACAATTTACAATCCAATGTATTTCTTGTATAGTATTCATTGATTACTCTTCTGTAATCTCTTGGTTAGACAACAGTGAAATTTCTCGGTTTTACAAAGTGATATCAATACAGTGTCAGTTATCACTCCTTATACAACCAATTTAAAAATCTGATGAATGTATGTCTTGCATTCAATGTAACTGCTCTTATAGTTGCTATATCATGCTTTCATATGCTTTAGTACATATACAATGAAATGAAGCCACCTTCTATACAAATATAGTAAAAAGGTGCTCCATACTGCCACTCAGTGGGATTCCTCGGGAGTAAGGCAGAAAGTCATTTTGTGTAACAAACTATTACAGTATACAATTTCTTCTATAGTATTCATTGATTAATCTTTTCAATGATCTGTTGGTTACAGGATAGTGATATTTCTAGGTTTCACAAAGTGATATCAGTACAGTGTCAGTTATCACTCCTTCTACAACAAACTTCAAAATCTGATGAATGAATCTCTGGCATTCAATGTAATTGCTCTTACAGTTGCTATAACATGCTTTTACATGCTTGAGTACATATACAATGAAATGAAGCCACCTTCTATACAACTATAGTAAAATGTGTTCCATACTGCCACTCAGTGGGATTCCTCGGGAGTAACGCAGAAAGTCATTTTGTGTAACAAACTATTACAATATACAATTTCTTGTATACTATTCATTCATTACTCTTTTCAAGGATCTGTTGGTTACAAGATAGTGATATTTCTAGGTTTTACAACGTGATATCAATACAGTGTCAGTTATCACTCCTTGTACAACCAACTTCAAAATCTGATGAATGTATCTCTTGCATTCAATGTAACTGCTCTTACACTTCCTATATCATGCTTTTATATGGTTGAGTACATATACAATGAAATGAAGCCACCTTCTATACAACTATCGTAAAAAGGAGCTCCATACTGCCATTAAGTGGGATTCCTCGGGAGTAACTCGGAAAGTCATTTTGTGTAACAAACTTTTACAATATACTATTTCTTGTATAATATTCATTGATTACTCTTTTCAATGATCTGTTAGTTACAGGATAGTGATATTTCTAGGTTTTACAAAGTGATATCAGTACAGTGTCAGTTATCACTCCTTGTACAACCAACTTCAAAATCTGATGAATGTATCTCTGGCATTCAATGTAGTTGCTCTTACAGTTGATATATCATGCTTTTACATGATTGAGTACATATACAATGAAATGAAGCCACCTTCTATACAACTATAGTAAAAAGGTGCTCCATACTGCCACTCAGTGGGATTCCTCGGGAGTAACGCAGAAAGTTATTTTGTGTAACAAACTATTACAATTTACAATCCAATGTATTTCTTGTATAGTATTCATTGATTACTCTTCTGTGATCTCTTGGTTAGACATCAGTTAAATTTCTCGGTTTTACAAAGTGACATCAATACAGTGTCAGTTATCACTCCTTATACAATCAATATAAAAATCTGATGAACGTATGTCTTGCATTCAATGTAACTGCTCTTATAGTTGCTATATCATGCTTTTATATGGTTCAGTACATATACAATGAAATGAAGCCACCTTTTATACAACTATAGTAAAAAGGTGCTCCATACTGCCACTCAGTGGGATTCCTCGGGAGTAATGCAGAAAGTCATTTTGTGTAACAAACTATTACAATATACAATTTCTTGTATAGTATTCATTGATTACTCTTTTCAATGATCTGTTGGTTACAGGATAGTGATATTTCTAGGTTTTACAAACTAATATCAGTACAGTGTCAGTTATCAGTCCTTGTACAACCAACTTCAAAATCTGATGAATGAATCTCTGGCATTCAATGTAATTGCTCTTACAGTTGCTATAACATGCTTTTACATGATTGAGTACAAATACAATGAAATGAAGCCACCTTCTATACAACTATAGTAAAATGTGCTCCATACTGCCACTCAGTGGGATTCCTCGGGAGTAACGCAGAACGTCATTTTGTGTAACAAACTATTACAATATACTATTTCTTGTATAGTATTCATTCATTACTCTTTTCAATGATCTGTTGGTTACAGGATAGTGATATTTCTAGGTTTTACAAAGTGATATCAGTACAGTGTCAGTTATCACTCCTTGTACAAACAACTTCAAAATCTGATGAATGTATCTCTGGCATTCAATGTAACTGCTCTTACCGTTGCTATATCATGCTTTTATATGGTTGAGTACATATACAATGAAATGAAGTCACCTTCTATACAACTATAGTAAAAAGGTGCTCCATACTGCCACTCAGTGGGATTCCTCGAGAGTACCGCAGAAAGTCATTTTGTGTAACAAACTATTACAATATACAATTTCTTGTATAGTATTCATTGATTACTCTTTTCAGTGATCTGTTTGTTACACCATACTGATATATCTAGGTTTTACAAAGTGGTATCAGTACAGTGTCAGTTATCACTCCTTGTACTACCAACTTCAAAATCTGATGAATGTATCTCTGGCATTCAATGTAGTTGCTCTTACAGTTGATATATCATGCTTTTACATGATTGAGTACTTATACAATGAAATGAAGCCACCTTCTATACAACTATAGTAAAACGTGCTCCATACTGCCACTCAGTGGGATTCCTCGGGAGTAACGCAGAAAGTTATTTTGTGTAACAAACTATTACAATTTACAATCCAATGTATTTCTTGTATAGTATTTATTGATTACTCTTCTGTGATCTCTTGGTTAGACAACAGTGAAATTTCTCGGTTTTACAAAGTGATATCAATACAGTGTCAGTTATCACTCCTTATACAACCAATTTAAAAATCTGATGAATGTATGTCTTGCATTCAATGTAACTGCTCTTATAGTTGCTATATCATGCTTTTATATGGTTCAGTACGTATACAATGAAATGAAGCACCCTTCTATACAACTATAGTAAAGAGGTGCTCCATACTGCCACTCAGTGGGATTCCTCGGGAGTAACGCAGAAAGTTATTTTGTGTAACAAACTATTAGAATTTATAATCAAATGTATTTCTTGTATAGTATTCATTGATTAGTCTTTTCAGTGATCTGTTTCTTACAGGATAGTGATATTTCTAGGTTTTACAAAGTGATATCAGTACAGTGTCAGTTATCACTCCTTGTACTACCAACGTCAAAATCTGATGAATGTATCTCTGGCATTCAATGTAGTTGCTCTTATAGTTGATATATCATGCTTTTACATGATTGAGTACATATATAATAAAATGAAGCCACCTTCTATACAACTATAGTTAAAAGGTGCTCCATACTGCCACTCAGTGGGATTCCTCGGGAGTAACGCAGAAAGTTATTTTGTGTAACAAACTATTACAATTTACAATCCAATGTATTTCTTGTATAGTATTCATTGATTACTCTTTTGTGATCTCTTGGTTAGACAACAGTGAAATTTCTAGGTTTTACAAAGTGATATCAGTACAGTGTCAGTTATCACTCCTTATACAACCAATTTAAAAATCTGATGAATGTATGTCTTGCATTCAATGTAACTGCTCTTATAGTTGCTATATCATGCTTTTATATGGTTCAGTACATATACAATGAAATGAAGCCACCTTCTATACAAATATAGTAAAAAGGTGCTCCATACTGCCACTCAGTGGGATTCCTCGGGAGTAACGCAGAAAGTCATTTTATGTAACAAACTATTACAATATACAATTTCTTCTATACTATTCATTGATTACTCTTATCAATGATCTGTTGGTTACAGGATAGTGATATTTCTAGGTTTTACAAAGTGATATCAGTACAGTGTCAGTTATCACTCCTTCTACAACCAACTTCAAAATCTGATGAATGAATCTCTGGCATTCAATGTAATTGCTCTTACACTTGCTATGACATGCTTTTACATGATTGAGTACATATACAATGAAATGAAGCCACCTTCTATACAACTATAGTAAAATGTGCTCCATACTGCCACTCAGTGGGATTCCTCGGGAGTAACGCAGAAAGTCATTTTGTGTAACAAACTGTTACAATATACAATTTCTTGTATAGTATTCATTCATTACTCTTTTCAATGATCTGTTGGTTACAAGATAGTGATATTTCTAGGTTTTACAACGTGATATCAATACAGTGTCAGTTATCACTCCTTGTACAACCAACTTCAAAATCTGATAAATGTATCTCTTGCATTCAATGTAACTGCTCTTACACTTGCTATATCATGCTTTTATATGGTTGAATACATATACAATGAAATGAAGCCACCTTCTATACAACTATCGTAAAAAGGTGCTCCATACTGCTACTAAGTGGGATTCCTCGGGAGTAACGCAGAAAGTCATTTTGTGTAACAAACTTTTACAATATACTATTTCCTCTATAGTATTCATTGATTACTCTTTTCAGTGATCTGTTTGTTACAGGATAGTGATATATCTAGGTTTTACAAAGTGATATCAGTACAGTGTCAGTTATCACTCCTTGTACTACCAACTTCAAAATCTGATGAATGTATGTCTTGCATTCAATGTAACTGCTCTTATAGTTGCTATATCATACTTTTATATGGTTCAGTACATATACAATGAAATGAAGCCACCTTCTATACAACTATAGTAAAAAGGTGCTCCATACTGCCACTCAGTGGGATTCCTCGGGAGTAACGCAGAAAGTTATTTTGTGTAACAAACTATTAGAATTTACAATCCAATGTATTTCTTGTATAGTATTCATTGATTAGTCTCTTCAGTGATCTGTTTCTTACAGGATAGTGATATTTCTAGGTTTTACAAAGTGATATCAGTACAGTGTCAGTTATCACTCCTTGTACTACCAACTTCAAAATCTGATGAATGTATCTCTGGCATTCAATGTAGTTGCTCTTACAGTTGATATATCATGCTTTTACATGATTGAGTACATATATAATGAAATGAAGCCACCTTCTATACAACTATAGTAAAATGGTGCCCCATACTGCCACTCAGTGGGATTCCTCGGGAGTAACGCAGAAAGTTATTTTGTGTAACAAACTATTACAATTTACAATCCATTGTATTTCTTGTATAGTATTCATTGATTACTCTTCTGTGATCTCTTGGTTAGACAACAGTGAAATTTCTCGGTTTTACAAAGTGACATCAATACAGTGTCAGTTATCACTCCTTATACAACCAATATAAAAATCTGATGAATGTATGTCTTGCATTCAATGTAACTGCTCTTATAGTTGCTATATCATGCTTTTATATGGTTCAGTACATATACAATGAAATGAAGCCACCTTCTATACAACTATAGAAAAAAGATGCTCCATAGTGCCACTCAGTGGGATTCCTTGGGAGTAACGCAGAAAGTCATTTTGTGTAACAAACTATTACAATATACAATTTCTTGTATAGTATTCATTGATTACTCTTTTCAATGATCTGTTGGTTACAGGATAGTGATATTTCTAGGTTTTACAAAGTGGTATCAATACAGTGTCAGTTATCACTCCTTGTACAACCAACTTCAAAATCTGATGAATGAATCTCTGGCATTCAATGTAATGGCTCTTACAGTTGCTATAACATGCTTTTAAATGATTGAGTACATATACAATGAAATGAAGCCACCTTGTATACAATTATAGTAAAATGTGCTCCATACTGCCACTCAGTGGGATTCCTCGGGAGTAACGCAGAAAGTCATTTTGTGTAACAAACTATTACAATTTACAATCCAATGTATTTCTTGTATAGTATTCATTGATTACTCTTCTGTGATCTCTTGGTTAGACAACAGTGAAATTTCTCGGTTTTACAAAGTGACATCAATACAGTGTCAGTTATCACTCCTTATACAACCAATATAAAAATCTGATGAATGTATCTCTTGCATTCAATGTAACTGCTTCTATAGTTGCTATATCATGCTTTTATATGGTTCAGTACATATACAATGAAATGAAGCCACCTTCTATACAACTATAGTAAAAAGGTGCTCCATAGTGCTACTCAGTGGGATTCCTTGGGAGTAACGTAGAAAGTCATTTTGTGTAACAAACTATTACAATATACAATTTCTTGTATAGTATTCATTGATTACTCTTCTCAACGATCTGTTGGTTACAGGATAGTGATATTTCTAGGTTTTACAAAGTGATATCAATACAGTGTCAGTTATCACTCCTTGTACAACCAACTTCAAAATCTGATGAATGAATCTCTGGCATTCAATATAATTGCTCTTACAGTTGCTATAACATGCTTTTACATGATTGAGTACATATACAATGAAATGAAGCCACCTTCAATACAACTATAGTAAAATGTGCTCCATACTGCCACTCAGTGGGATTCCTCGGGAGTAACGCAGAAAGTCATTTTGTGTAACAAACTATTAGAATTTACAATCCAATGTATTTCTTGTATAGTATTCATTGATTAGTCTTTTCAGTGATCTGTTTCTTACAGGATAGTGATATTTCTAGGTTTTACAAAGTGATATCAGTACAGTGTCAGTTATCACTCCTTCTACAACCAACTTCAAAATCTGATGAATGAATCTCTGGCATTCAATGTAATTGCTCTTACAGTTGCTATAACATGCTTTTATATGATTGAGTACATATACAATGAAATGAAGCCACCTTCTATACAACTATAGTAAAATGTGCTCCATACTGCCACCCAGTGGGATTCCTCGGGAGTAACGCAGAAAGTCATTTTGTGTAACAAACTATTACAATATACAATTTCTTGTATAGTATTCATTCATTACTCTTTTCAATGATCTGTTGGTTACAAGATAGTGATATTTCTAGGTTTTACAACGTGATATCAATACAGTGTCAGTTATCACTCCTTGTACAACCAACTTCAAAATCTGATGAATGTATCTCTTGCATTCAATGTAACTGCTCTTACACTTCCTATATCATGCTTTTATATGGTTGAGTACATAAACAAAGAAATGAAGCCACCTTCTATACAACTATCGTAAAAAGGTGCTCCATACTGCCACTAAGTGGGATTCCTCGGGAGTAACGCAGAAAGTTATTTTGTGTAACAAACTTTAACAATATACTATTTCTTGTATAATATTCATTGATTACTCTTTTCAATGATCTGTTGGTTACAGGATAGTGATATTTCTAGGTTTTACAAAGTGATATCAGTACAGTGTCAGTTATCACTCCTTGTACAACCAACTTCAAAATCTGATGAATGTATCTCTGGCATTCAATGTAGTTGCTCTTACAGTTGATATATCATGGTTTTACATGATTGAGTACATATACAATGAAATGAAGCCACCTTCTATACAACTATAGTAGAAAGGTGCTCCATACTGCCACTCAGTGGGATTCCTCGGGAGTAACGCAGAAAGTTATTTTGTGTAACAAACTATTACAATTTACAATCCAATGTATTTCTTGTATAGTATTCATTGATTACTCTTCTGTGATCTCTTGGTTAGACAACAGTGAAATTTCTCGGTTTTACAAAGTGATATCAATACAGTGTCAGTTATCACTCCTTATACAACCAATTTAAAAATCTGATGAATGTATGTCTTGCATTCAATGTAACTGCTCTTATAGTTGCTATATCATGCTTTTATATGGTTCAGTACGTATACAATGAAATGAAGCCACCTTCTATACAACTATAGTAAAAAGGTGCTCCATACTGCCACTCAGTGGGATTCCTCGGGAGTAACGCAGAAAGTCATTTTGTGTAACAAACTATTAGAATTACAATACAATGTATTTCTTGTATAGTATTCATTGATTAGTCTTTTCAGTGATCTGTTTCTTACAGGATAGTGATATTTCTAGGTTTTACAAAGTGATATCAGTACAGTGTCAGTTATCACTCCTTGTACTACCAACTTCAAAATCTGATGAATGTATCTCTGGCATTCAATGTAGTTGCTCTTATAGTTGCTATATCATGCTTTTATATGGTTCAGTACATATACAATGAAATGAAGCCACCTTCTATACAACTATAGTAAAAAGGTGCTCCATACTGCCACTCAGTGGGATTCCTCGGGAGTAACGCAGAAAGTCATTTTGTGTAACAAACTATTACAATATACAATTTCTTCTCTAGTATTCATTGATTACTCTTTTCAATGATCTGTTGGTTACAGGATAGTGATATTTCTAGGTTTTACAAAGTGATATCAGTACAGTGTCAGTTATCACTCCTTCTACAACAAACTTCAAAATCTGATGAATGAATCTCTGGCATTCAATGTAATTGCTCTTACAGTTGCTATAACATGCTTTTACATGATTGAGTACATATACAATGAAATGAAGCCACCTTCTATACAACTATAGTAAAAAGGTGCTCCATACTGCCACTCAGTGTGATTCCTCGGGAGTAACGCAGAAAGTTATTTTGTGTAACAAACTATTAGAATTACAATACAATGTATTTCTTGTATAGTATTCATTGATTAGTCTTTTCAGTGATCTGTTTCTTACAGGATAGTGATATTTCTAGGTTTTACAAAGTGATATCAGTACAGTGTCAGTTATCACTCCTTGTACTACCAACTTCAAAATCTGATGAATGTATCTCTGGCATTCAATGTAGTTGCTCTTATAGTTGCTATATCATGCTTTTATATGGTTCAGTACATATACAATGAAATGAAGCCACCTTCTATACAACTATAGTAAAAAGGTGCTCCATACTGCCACTCAGTGGGATTCCTCGGGAGTAACACAGAAAGTTATTTTGTGTAACAAACTATTACAATTTACAATCCAATGTATTTCTTGTATAGTATTCATTGATTACTCTTCTGTGATCTCTTGGTTAGACAACAGTGAAATTTCTCGGTTTTACAAAGTGATATCAGTACAGTGTCAGTTATCACTCCTTATACAACCAATTTAAAAATCTGATGAATGTATGTCTTGCATTCAATGTAACTGCTCTTATAGTTGCTATATCATGCTTTTATATGGTTCAGTACATATACAATGAAATGAAGCCACCTTCTATACAAATATAGTAAAAAGGTGCTCCATACTGCCACTCAGTGGGATTCCTCGGGAGTAACGCAGAAAGTCATTTTGTGTAACAAACTATTACAATATACAATTTCTTCTATAGTATTCATTGATTACTCTTTTCAATGATCTGTTGGTTACAGGATAGTGATATTTCTAGGTTTTACAAAGTGATATCAGTACAGTGTCAGTTATCACTCCTTCTACAACAAACTTCAAAATCTGATGAATGAATCTCTGGCATTCAATGTAATTGCTCTTACAGTTGCTATAACATGCTTTTACATGATTGAGTACATATAGAATGAAATGAAGCCACCTTCTATACAACTATAGTAAAATGTGCTCCATACTGCCACTCAGTGGGATTCCTCGGGAGTAACGCAGAAAGTCATTTTGTGTAACAAACTGTTACAATATACAATTTCTTGTATAGTATTCATTCATTACTCTTTTCAATTATCTGTTGGTTACAAGATAGTGATATTTCTAGGTTTTACAACGTGATATCAATACAGTGTCAGTTATCACTCCTTGTACAACCAACTTCAAAATCTGATAAATGTATCTCTTGCATTCAATGTAACTGCTCTTACACTTGCTATATCATGCTTTTATATGGTTGAATACATATACAATGAAATGAAGCCACCTTCTATACAACTATCGTAAAAAGGTGCTCCATTACTGCCACTAAGTGGGATTCCTCGGGAGTAACGCAGAAAGTCATTTTGTGTAACAAACTTTTACAATACACTATTTCTTCTATAGTATTCATTGATTACTTTTTTCAGTGATCTGTTGGTTACAGGATAGTGATATATCTAGGTTTTACAAAGTGATATCAGTACAGTGTCAGTTATCACTCCTTGTACTACCAACTTCAAAATCTGATGAATGTATCTCTGGCATTCAATGTAGTTGCTCTTACAGTTGATATATCATGCTTTTACATGATTGAGTACATATACAATGAAATGAAGCCACCTTCTATACAACTATAGTAAAAAGGTGCTCCATACTGCCACTCAGTGGGATTCCTCGGGAGTAACGCAGAAAGTTATTTTGTGTAACAAACTATTACAATTTACAATCCAATGTATTTCTTGTATAGTATTCATTGATTTCTCTTCTGTGATCTATTGGTTACACATCAGTGAAATTTCTCGGTTTTACAAAGTGATATCAATACAGTGTCAGTTATCACTCCTTATACAACCAATTTAAAAATCTGATGAATGTATGTCTTGCATTCAATGTAACTGCTCTTAGAGTTGCTATATCATGCTTTTATATGGTTCAGTACATATACAATGAAATGAAGCCACCTTCTATAGAACTATAGTAAAAAGGTGCTCCATACTGCCACTCAGTGGGATTCCTCGGGAGTAACGCAGAAAGTTATTTTGTGTAACAAACTATTACAATTTACAATCCAATGTATTTCTTGTATAGTATTCATTGATTAGTCTTTTCAGTGATCTGTTTCTTACAGGATAGTGATATTTCTAGGTTTTACAAAGTGATATCAGTACAGTGTCAGTTATCACTTCTTGTACTACCAACTTCAAAATCTGATGAATGTATCTCTGGCATTCAATGTAGTTGCTCTTATAGTTGATATATCATGCTTTTACATGATTGAGTACATATATAATGAAATGAAGCCACCTTCTATACAACTATAGTTAAAAGGTGCTCCATACTGCCACTCAGTGGGATTCCTCGGGAGTAACGCAGAAAGTTATTTTGTGTAACAAACTATTACAATTTACAATCCAATGTATTTCTTGTATAGTATTCACTGATTACTCTTCTGTGATCTGTTGGTTAGACAACAGTGAAATTTCTCGGTTTTACAAAGTGATATCAATACAGTGTCAGTTATCACTCCTTATACAACCAATTAAAAAATCTGATGAATGTATGTCTTACATTCAATGTAACTGCTCTTATAGTTGCTATATCATGCTTTTATATGGTTCAGTACATATACAATGAAATGAAGCCACCCTCTATACAACTATAGTAAAAAGGTGCTCCATACTGCCACTCAGTGGGATTCCTCGGGAGAAACGCAGAAAGTCATTTTGTGTAACAAACTATTACAATATACAATTTCTTCTATAGTATTCATTGATTACTCTTTTCAATTATCTGTTGGTTACAGGATAGTGATATTTCTAGGTTTTACAAAGTGATATCAGTACAGTGTCAGTTATCACTCCTTCTACAACAAACTTCAAAATCTGATGAATGAATCTCTGGCATTCAATGTAATTGCTCTTACAGTTGCTATAACATGCTTTTACATGATTGAGTACATATACAATGAAATGAAGCCACCTTCTATACAACTATAGTAAAATGTGCTCCATACTGCCACTCAGTGGGATTCCTCGGGAGTAACGGAGAAAGTCATTTTGTGTAACAAACTGTTACAATATACAATTTCTTGTATAGTATTCATTCATTACTCTTTTCAATGATCTGTTGGTTACAAGATAGTGATATTTCTAGGTTTTACAACGTGATATCAATACAGTGTCAGTTATCACTCCTTGTACAACCAACTTCAAAATCTGATAAATGTATCTCTTGCATTCAATGTAATTGCTCTTACAGTTGCTATAACATGCTTTTACATGATTGAGTACATATACAATGAAATGAAGCCACCTTCTATACAACTATAGTAAAATGTGCTCCATACTGCCACTCAGTGGGATTCCTCGGGAGTAACGCAGAAAGTCATTTTGTGTAACAAACTATTACAATATACAATTTCTTGTATAGTATTCATTCATTACTCTTTTCAATGATCTGTTGGTTACAAGATAGTGATATTTCTAGGTTTTACAACGTGATATCAATACAGTGTCAGTTATCACTCCTTGTACAACCAACTTCAAAATCTGATGAATGTATCTCTTGCATTCAATGTAACTGCTCTTACACTTCCTATATCATGCTTTTATATGGTTGAGTACATATACAATGAAATGAAGCCACCTTCTATACAACTATCGTAAAAAGGTGCTCCATACTGCCACTAAGTGGGATTTCTCGGGAGTAACGCAGAAAGTCATTTTGTGTAACAAACTTTTACAATATACTATTTCTTGTATAATATTCATTGATTACTCTTTTCAATGATCGGTTGGTTACAGGATAGTGATATTTCTAGGTTTTACAAAGTGATATCAGTACAGTGTCTGTTATCACTCCTTGTACAACCAACTTCAAAATCTGATGAATGTATCTCTGGCATTCAATGTAGTTGCTCTTACAGTTGATATATCATGCTTTTACATGATTGAGTACATATACAATGAAATGAAGCCACCTTCTATACAACTATAGTAAAAAGGTGCTCCATACTGCCACTCAGTGGGATACCTCGGGAGTAACGCAGAAAGTTATTTTGTGTAACAAACTATTACAATTTACAATCCAATGTATTTCTTGTATAGTATTCATTGATTAGTCTTCTTTGATCTCTTGGTCAGACAACAGTGAAATTTCTCGGTTTTACAAAGTGATATCAATACAGTGTCAGTTATCACTCCTTATACAACCAATTTTAAAATCTGATGAATGTATGTCTTGCATTCAATGTAACTGCTCTTAGAGTTGCTATATCATGCTTTTATATGGTTCAGTACATATACAATGAAATGAAGCCACCTTCTATACAACTTTAGTAAAAAGGTGCTCCATACTGCCACTCAGTGGGATTCCTCGGGAGTAACGCAGAAAGTTATTTTGTGTAACAAACTATTACAATTTACAATCCAATGTATTTCTTGTATAGTATTCATTGATTCGTCTTTTCAGTGATCTGTTTCTTACAGGATAGTGATATTTCTAGGTTTTACAAAGTGATATCAGTACAGTGTCAGTTATCACTCCTTGTACTACCAACTTCAAAATCTGATGAATGTATCTCTGGCATTCAATGTAGTTGCTCTTACAGTTGATATATCATGCTTTTACATGATTGAGTACATATACAATGAAATGAAGCCACCTTCTATACAACTATAGTAAAAAGGTGCTCCATACTGCCACTCAGTGGGATTCCTCGGGAGTAACGCAGAAAGTTATTTTGTGTAACAAACTATTACAATTTACAATCCAATGTATTTCTTGTATAGTATTCATTGATTAGTCTTCTTTGATCTCTTGGTCAGACAACAGTGAAATTTCTCGGTTTTACAAAGTGATATCAATACAGTGTCAGTTATCACTCCTTATACAACCAATTTTAAAATCTGATGAATGTATGTCTTGCATTCAATGTAACTGCTCTTAGAGTTGCTATATCATGCTTTTATATGGTTCAGTACATATACAATGAAATGAAGCCACCTTCTATACAACTTTAGTAAAAAGGTGCTCCATACTGCCACTCAGTGGGATTCCTCGGGAGTAACGCAGAAAGTTATTTTGTGTAACAAACTATTACAATTTACAATCCAATGTATTTCTTGTATAGTATTCATTGATTCGTCTTTTCAGTGATCTGTTTCTTACAGGATAGTGATATTTCTAGGTTTTACAAAGTGATATCAGTACAGTGTCAGTTATCACTCCTTGTACTACCAACTTCAAAATCTGATGAATGTATCTCTGGCATTCAATGTAGTTGCTCTTACAGTTGATATATCATGCTTTTACATGATTGAGTACATATATAATGAAATGAAGCCACCTTCTATACAACTATAGTAAAAAGGTGCTCTATACTGCCACTCAGTGGGATTCCTCGGGAGTAACGCAGAATGTTATTTTGTGTAACAAACAATTACAATTTACAATCCAATGTATTTCTTGTATAGTATTCATTGATTACTCTTCTGTGATCTCTTGGTTAGACAACAGTGAAATTTCTCGGTTTTACAAAGTGACATCAATACAGTGTCAGTTATCACTCCTTATACAACCAATATAAAAATCTGATGAATGTATGTCTTGCATTCAATGTAACTGCTCTTATAGTTGCTATATCATGCTTTTATATGGTTCAGTACATATACAATGAAATGAAGCCACCTTCTATACAACTATAGTAAAAAGGTGCTCCATAGTGCCACTCAGTGGGATTCCTTGGGAGTAACGCAGAAAGTCATTTTGTGTAACAAACTATTACAATATACAATTTCTTGTTTAGTATTCATTGATTACTCTTTTCAATGATCTGTTGGTTACCGGATAGTGATATTTCTAGGTTTTACAAAGTGATATCAATACAGTGTCAGTTATCACTCCTTGTACAACCAACTTCAAAATCTGATGAATGAATCTCTGGCATTCAATGTAATTGCTCTTACAGTTGCTATAACATGCTTTTACATGATTGAGTACATATACAATGAAATGAAGCCACCTTCTATACAACTATAGTAAAATGTGCTCCATACTGCCACTCAGTGGGATTCCTCGGGAGTAACGCAGAAAGTCATTTTGTGTAACAAACTATTACAATATACAATTTCTTGTATAGTATTCATTCATTACTCTTTTCAAGGATCTGTTGGTTACAAGATAGTGATATTTCTAGGTTTTACAACGTGATATCAATACAGTGTCAGTTTTCACTCCTTGTACAACCAACTTTAAAATCTGATGAATGTGGGGGGGCGGAGCGTCGCTTGTGCATGGCGGACGCAGGATAGAAGAGCTCCCACTCCCTACTTCTAAACCGCCCAAAACAACGACCCACGAGAAAACTAATTTACTTAAAAACAATGGGCAAAAACGCCAAACTCAAAGCCCCACCGAAGCAAGCAGACGGCACAACAGTTCAGCAGTACTTCACGCCGGGAAAAGCTTTGGGAAAAACGGGCCTTGACGAACAACAAAGCCCCAAGATGGCGACGGCAACAGGCTCCGCGAACCCAGCGACTCCGGCCAGAGAAGAAGACGACAACGCACCCTTAACAAGGCGCGATTTCAAAGAAATCCGGGAATGGCTACACCAGTCGGTCACAACGGCAGTAGCCGAATCGATTCAACCCATACGCGCCCAACTCACTGAGTTAACAACAGAAATAAAGGACATTTCTACGATCGCGGAGGCGACCTCGGAGCAAACTCAACTGCTACAAGACGAGGTAAAAAAACTTCGTTTTAAAGAAACACAACTAACAGATAGAATGGTAGCGATCGAAAATCGATGGAGACAACACAATTTGAAATTTAGAGGGCTGGAAGAGGGCGCAGAAAAAAATACAGAACTAGCTACCTTTATTTCGACTTGGCTGGCACAATCCTTAGAGCTTGAAGACGGGATCGCCCCCGCCATTTTGCGGGCGTACCGCTTAGGCCCCTTCTCAAGAGCAAGCAAGGAAAGGCCCCGAGACGTCTTGGCGCAGTTTTTATACCCCAGATGCCGAGACAAGATTCTAAAAGAAGCTCGACTCAAGGGATCCCTCACTTATAACGGAAAAAAAATCCTTGTACCTTTAGACCTTTCGGCTGAAGCCTTAGAGAAAAGAAAGAACTTAAAACCCTTTGCTACTGCACTATTTGAAGCAAAAGTCCGGTTTCGATGGAACCCTATTTCTGATATCGTGGTCTTCAAGGACGGCTTCCAACACCAAGTCAAGGACCAGAAATCGGGAAAAACATTGCTCAAAATCTTGGGTTTATCTACAGACGCAGAAGACTGAAGACAGCTGTTTAACTTATTAGCTAAAATTACTGTTTAAGTTGAAATAATACAAAAGATGTTTATAACATAAAAATGTTTAGATTAAGACTAAAAATAGTACAATTAGAGAGTTAAATAGTTTAATAATTTAAATCAATTTATTATGGTTAGCAATTCATAGTAGTTAGATATTAGATATAGTAAATAACAATATAAGATACAAAATTCATATTAATTAGTTATATAAATAAATATAGGAGGTATTGAATTTTAACTGAGAACTATTATAGAAAGAATGTTTGTATTTTCAAGAATAATTTGAATTTCCTATAAGAGATATTATAGTGAAATAGGAGGAAATATATTTTTTAGTTAAATATTGTTGAAGTAATTGATGGTTAAATATAGTTGATAGGAAATTAAGATAGAAAATTTTAAGCACACTACTATAGATTATAAAATAGTAAATTTTAAGTGTATTATTATAGAGTATAAGATAGTAAATGATATATAAGAATATTAATGTTAGAAATGGATATAAGAAATGTTAATGGTATAATAGATGTTAGACAATGGGATAAAAAAGTGAGACAACAATAATCACTTTAAATGCTTTGAGTTATTAAATTTAAAAGGAGTGGGGAAAGGGAATTGGAACAAAAGAATAAGTACAGTTGTAAAATTGACCCCCTGTAGGTGTGGTAGAGGAACTAGTAAGGGAGAGTAAATACTTTCCTTTCTCCTTCAAATATAAGGGGGGGAAATACTGGTTTAAAGCCCTAGAAAAGGGCGAATAGAAGTTTGTTTTTAGTTTATAAAGTTTAGTGTGTTTAATTAGAGTTAGTAGATAGTTAGTATTAGTATTAGTTTGTAGTTAAGAATAGCTATAAAATGACTCATCATTACAAAACAATTACTTGGAATTGCCGAGGCTTAAACAACCCCATTAAAGTGAAACGCATTTCAAATGTGATGTATAAAGAAAAACCAAATTTTTTGTGTTTGCAGGAGACTCACCTTAGAAAACCACTAGAACGTATTTTAAAAACCAACTGGTTCGATCAGAATTTTCAGGCATTGGGTTCCTCTAAAGCAAGAGGTGTGGCTATTTTAGTTTCAAAATCTACCCCTTTTAAACACAAGGAAATTAAACAAGACCCAAGAGGAAGATTTCTCTTTGTCAAGGGAGAATTGGATGGTTCCCCCTTGACAATAGCCTCAATCTATGCTCCAAACCAAAACCAACTTGAATTCACTAGAACAACACTACAATTACTTTCAGACTTTCAAGAAGGTCCAATTATACTTGGTTGTGACCTAAATTATATCATGGATCAAACTCTAGATAAAACACACAAGACTACTAAAAAACCAAAGAAATCAAAACAATTTAATGAATTATATAATATTTTGGAACACTTTCAATTGGCAGACGCCTGGAGATTTGTGAACCCAGGAAACAGGCAATACACCTATTATTCACCAGTACACAATATATTTACACGAATAGACTACTTGTTAGTATCAAAAACTTTATTAAATCAGATTACATTAGCAGATATAGGCCCAAGAACAATCTCTGATCATTCTTGGGTAACAATGTTGATGACACAACAAAACACTGATGGCAAAGGACCCAATTGGTCACTTAATAAATTATTACTTCAAAAACAACAATATAGTGAAGAAATTAACACTACAATTGAAGAATTCTTTAGATTTAATAGTGATTGTGGAGTACCAACTGAGACAGTTTGGGATGCCTTTAAGGCGGTAATTAGAGGCAAGTTAATATCCTTGGCCGCCTCCTATAAAAAAGAGAGACAAATAATTATTTCAGAACTATATTCACAGATAAAAATTCTAGAAGACAAACATAGCAAATTTGGGGGGGGAAAAACATTGAAAAAGCTCAACTGCGAAAGGAAAAAACTAGAACTACTAGAAACCTCTAAAGTTCAAGAACAGCTTTTGTTTTTGAAACAAAAATTCATCACTAAAACACCTAGATCACTTGCTCTCCTTAAACGAAGAGTGAACCAAAAACATATTTCAAACTTGATACACAAAATTCGTAGTCCGAAGGGAGAAACATATACCAAGTCAAAAGACATTAATTCAACATTTTTACATTTTTTTCAAAAACTATATACTTCAGAAAATCCCCAGGTGGCTGACATTCATAATTATTTGGATTCTATTAAATATAATATAACATTATCTAAGGAACATATAGAATATTTGGAACAACCAATCTCAGCAAAAGAGATATCGGATACTTTGAAAAAAGCAAAAGTTAACAAAGCAGTAGGCACTGATGGCATACCTACTGAATTTTACTGTAAATTTCAAGGAAATTTAGTACCATTTTTAGTGAGAACCTGTAATGAGGTAATGACATCAAGCAATATGCCCAAAACCTGGTCGGAAGCCAAAATAATAGTTATACACAAACCAGGCAAAGACAAATTAGACCCGGCCTCATATAGGCCAATATCACTTTTAAACCACGACTCAAAAATCTTTTCATCTTTGTTGGCCACTCGATTAAATCACATCATAGCTAATTATATTAACTCTGATCAATCGGGATTTATCCCTAATAGGTCAATTATGGACAATATTAGAAGAACATTAAATGTAATTACCTATGGTAGAAACAACAAAATTAATTCTCTTATATTAGCATTGGACGCTGAGAAAGCGTTCGATCGGGTAGAAATACCATACTTGAGAGCAGTCCTACAGAAGATGAAGGTTGGGGAAAAATTTTTGAATTCTTTTAATGCTCTATATAGGAATCCTATAGCCCAAATTATTACTAACAACTATAGATCTGAATTTATAAAATTAACAAGAGGTACCCGACAGGGTTGTCCTCTCTCGCCCATTTTTTTTGCAATTTTTTTGGAACCTTTAGCCCATGCCATTAGAACAGAAAAATTGATTAAAGGTTTTGAAATAGGTAATTCATCACATAAGGTGAGTCTTTTTGCAGATGACGCAGCATTTTATTTAACACAACCAGAACAATCACTACCACATATTATGATTCAAATAGGCAATTTTAGCACCATATCAGGATATAAGATTAATATTTCCAAATCAGAGATGTACCCGATTTTTGGTACCCCAACCCTGCAATCAATGTTGAAGAAAAAATACCCATTCAGATGGGTAACAGATAACTGGAAATATCTCGGCATACTTTTCCCACTTAACTTGGCAAACCTACTTGAGACTAACTATGGACCTCTATTTAGTGAATTAAAAACTACTTTAGAAAAATGGGGAAAATTGAATTTGACGTTATTAGAAAAGGTAGAAGCAATAAAAGTTTTTCTTTTTCCGAAATTCCTTTTTTTATTTCAAAATTTGCCAATTAAAATTCCAGGGAGTAAATTCAAACTATGGCAACAAACAATATTGAAGTATTTATGGTCCAATAAAAAAGCTAGGATTAAATATACAATTCTGACTAAACCAACTAAACTAGGAGGCCTAGCACTACCAATTTTTGAATCTTACTTTGTAGCAGCACAACTTAAGAATATTGTTTATTATGCGCAACCATCTTGTCAAAAGGATTGGATTCTGATTGAGCAAAATAATTTGAAAAAGGGCTGCCTTTGTGAAATCATATGGAACCACCCTAAATCTAGAGATATAGGAAGTGCAATACAAAATCCTTTTTTAATATATACATTGGAAATATGGGACAAATATCGAGCAATACTGTGTCCATCGACTTCGCCACTAACAGTTTTTTTGGGCCAACCTTGGTTTATGCCATGTAGGAACTCAAATGATTTTAAGTTATGGAGACAAAAAGGTTTTATGTGTTTAGGAGACCTATGTAATAAACAACAGATGTTATCTAAACAGCAATTAGAAATTAAATATAATATTGAGATTCCTTGGCTATTATATACACAGTTACATCATTTGATATATAGCCCTAATATTGTATCGTTATTGAATAGACCATTAACGAAATTCGAATTGTATGTCAAATCCAAACATTCAATGAAAGGATTAATTTCTTTAATTTATCAAATGTTAAATAATAAACAGTGGAATAGTATATCTACAGTGCAATTGGCATGGCACAAGGACTGTGGTATTAACTTGAATAACGAACAATGGGAAACAATATGGTCTAATAAATTATTTTCAACGGCCTCAACAAACATTAGACTTCAAAATTATAAGTTGTATACCAGATGGTACTTAACCCCCCAAAGAATAGCACATTTGATGTCTATACCAACGATCTTGTGCTGGAAGGCATGTGGTAATCCAGGTACTTTTTTGCACTGTTGGTGGTCGTGCACATATATAGAAGTATTTTGGCGCAAAGTCCTAAAATGGACTGAAAATATTTTGGGGGTATCTATACCATTTACACCTGAATCTATTCTTTTGAACTTTTGGCCTGATATTCAAATCACTAAACAGCGAGGAGAGATGGTATCTTTGTTTTTGCTGGCAGCTAAAACACTCATAGCAAAACTATGGAAGTCAAAAAATGTCCCAACAGTAGAACAGTGGTTTACAAAACTATGGGATTTAGCTGTCATGGATAAGTTGGCTATTCAAATAGTAATAAGTGAGACGCCCAAATTAAATAATGACTTTATGGAAAAGTGGTATCCCTTTTTTGATTATATGAGTAAAAAAAATCCACAACAAGGCAAACTACCTAAAAAATATGCGGATTTTGTGTTTTATTGAATATAGCTATTGTTGATGTTTTGATGTTGAAAATATTGAATGTAAAGTTTAAATTAGAAATTATGTTTTGTTCATAGTTGTTATATGATATTAATTGAAAATAAAAATTAAGTTATAAAATCTGATGAATGTATCTCTTGCATTCAATGTAACTGCTCTTACACTTCCTATATCATGCTTTTATATGGTTGAGTACATATACAATGAAATGAAGCCACCTTCTATACAACTATCGTAAAAAGGTGCTCCATACTGCCACTAAGTGGGATTCCTCGGGAGTAACGCAGAAAGTCATTTTGTGTAACAAACTTTTACAATATACTATTTCTTGTATAATATTCATTGATTACTCTTTTCAATGATCGGTTGGTTACAGGATAGTGATATTTCTAGGTTTTACAAAGTGATATCAGTACAGTGTCTGTTATCACTCTTTGTACAACCAACTTCAAAATCTGATGAATGTATCTCTGGCATTCAATGTAGTTGCTCTTACAGTTGATATATCATGCTTTTACATGATTGAGTACATATACAATGAAATGAAGCCACCTTCTATACAACTATAGTAAAAAGGTGCTCCATACTGCCACTCAGTGGGATTCCTCGGGAGTAACGCAGAAAGTTATTTTGTGTAACAAACTATTACAATTTACAATCCAATGTATTTCTTGTATAGTATTCATTGATTAGTCTTCTTTGATCTCTTGGTTAGACAACAGTGAAATTTCTCGGTTTTACAAAGTGATATCAATACAGTGTCAGTTATCACTCCTTATACAACCAATTTTAAAATCTGATGAATGTATGTCTTGCATTCAATGTAACTGCTCTTAGAGTTGCTATATCATGCTTTTATATGGTTCAGTACATATACAATGAAATGAAGCCACCTTCTATACAACTATAGTAAAAAGGTGCTCCATACTGCCACTCAGTGGGATTCCTCGGGAGTAACGCAGAAAGTTATTTTGTGTAACAAACTATTACAATTTACAATCCAATGTATTTCTTGTATAGTATTCATTGATTCGTCTTTTCAGTGATCTGTTTCTTACAGGATAGTGATATTTCTAGGTTTTACAAAGTGATATCAGTACAGTGTCAGTTATCACTCCTTGTACTACCAACTTCAAAATCTGATGAATGTATCTCTGGCATTCAATGTAGTTGCTCTTACAGTTGATATATCATGCTTTTACATGATTGAGTACATATATAATGAAATGAAGCCACCTTCTATACAACTATTGTAAAAAGGTGCTCTATACTGCCACTCAGTGGGATTCCTCGGGAGTAACGCAGAAAGTTATTTTGTGTAACAAACAATTACAATTTACAATCCAATGTATTTCTTGTATAGTATTCATTGATTACTCTTCTGTGATCTCTTGGTTAGACAACAGTGAAATTTCTCGGTTTTACAAAGTGACATCAATACAGTGTCAGTTATCACTCCTTATACAACCAATATAAAAATCTGATGAATGTATGTCTTGCATTCAATGTAACTGCTCTTATAGTTGCTATAACATGCTTTTACATGATTGAGTACATATACAATGAAATGAAGCCACCTTCTATACAACTATAGTAAAATGTGCTCCATACTGCCACTCAGTGGGATTCCTCGGGAGTAACGCAGAAAGTCATTTTGTTTAACAAACTATTACAATATACAATTTCTTGTATACTATTCATTCATTACTCTTTTCAAGGATCTGTTGGTTACAAGATAGTGATATTTCTAGGTTTTACAACGTGATATCAATACAGTGTCAGTTATCACTCCTTGTACAACCAACTTCAAAATCTGATGAATGTATCTCTTGCATTCAATGTAACTGCTCTTACACTTCCTATATCATGCTTTTATATGGTTGAGTACATATACAATGAAATGAAGCCACCTTCTATACAACTATCGTAAAAAGGTGCTCCATACTGCCACTCAGTGGGATTCCTCGGGAGTAACGCAGAAAGTCATTTTGTGTAACAAACTTTTACAATGGGCTCCCCGCCGCCCGGCTTTGCCGTGGCGGAGGGAAGCAAGTTTGCCGCCTCGCATGACGCGAGGCAGCAACAGAGCGCGTCAGCGCTCAGTAGCTCAATGGGAGGGGGCGGGGCTTGCTCTATTTGAGCCGTTGCCCCGCTCCCCTCTGCGCAGTCGCTCGGAGAGCTCGGTGGAGGAGCACGAGTCGCGTGCTCTCGGCGAGGCCTGGGCATCTTGGTAGCGGCGAGGCCTGGGCGTCTTGGTAGCGGCGACGGCGGCGGCGGCGGCTGACGGGGCTGTGTTGGGCGGCGGACGGCGGCTGACGGCGACTGCGGCGGCGGCTTTTTTACGGGGCTCCGGTGGCGGGCAGCTTAGCAGATCCTTTTTGGGGAGCGAGGCGGCAACGGCGGCGGCGCCGGCTCCAGGGGCAACCGGGCGGCGTTAGCGGCGCTGTGGGGGATCCTCGGGGAGGCGGCAGCGGCGGAGGCGCCTTCCTCCGTTTTATGTTGGTGGGGTGGTTGGGTTGCTTGCCCATACCCCCCCCCCTGTTTTCCCCCTCGGCGGCCGAAAGCGGCGGCAAGCGTGGGCTCACTCGGGGGCTCCTGTGGCTTGCCGGAGCTTCCCCCCCCCTTCGATTTAAAGCGTGGAGCTTCCTCCCCCCGCCCCCAGTTTCGATTTAGAGCGTGGGTGGGCGCCCCACATCTCCTGGGGAGATATTAGAATAATCCAAGGTGTTTTGCAGCCAGCAGCACAAAGAACAGAGGGAAGGAAACTGCCACAGAGAATAGCCTGATTAGTCAAAGGCAGCTCTTCTAATCCCTACCTGGGTTTGGTGACCCCCCCTCTCTTTTCCCCTCCCTCATGTTTCTCAGGGAACAAAATCAACTACAAGCAGGAAACTGAAAATAAGCCTCCTTGCCCAATTCTAGATTTTGACTCCCCCCCCCCCAGTGCGGCGACGTTGGGCAGACTAGGCCTGCTGGCCGTGCTGCAGGAGGGCCTACGGTGGCCATTTTGGTGGGGGCTGCAAGCCGCATGGTCAGGGGCCATAGTGGGTAAACTGTCTGGCAGCCATTTTAGGTGGGGGGGATAACTGCTAGTCAATTCTGCATCTTTTTTTTTTTTTTTTTTTTTTTCTTCTTCTTCTTCTCTCTTGGGCTATTGTGCCCTGCGGTTGGGGATTGTTTTACTGACAATTGTATTTGTTTATATTATTATAGTTCGTAGTCATGGCACCTAAAAAAGGTAAGGGCAAGGGCAAGGGCAAGAACCCAGCACCAAAGAGACCTCCTGCGCAGCCGGACCCGGTGGTTCCTTCCAGTGATGAAGAGGAGGATGTGATAAATGTGGCTATCCTTCAGCGGTTGGAGGCGCTGGAGAAAGAGTGTGGTATGCCCGTAGGTGGTTTACCAGTCGACAATAATGCGAATATGTCTTTTAAAGCGCAGGTGCTGGCGCGGTTGGCCTTTCTTGAGGACAGGCAGGCTGCGGCGGCTTCAGGTCCGGCGGGAGCGATGTTGGGCCAGCAGGGTCCAGGTGCGGGGGAGCAGCAGGTGGCTCTTTATTCGCCTTCTCAAGTTGCAGGAGGTAAGGAGCTGGCACTGGGTAGGCTTGGATCAATGTGGCCTTGGGGTCCAGGTGGCCAGAATGCTGCAGCGGCGCCTATGCTCAACGTTAGCCAGCCTATTGGTCAGGCCCCCGAGCTAGGTGCCTCCACTTCCCATTTACCACAGTTTAATTGGCTAGCATTTCCTTATGCCAGCCCGCCTTCGATTTGCCAAGGGGCTTGGCCGGCGTGGGGTTCCTCGCAGCCTGGCGTTGGCTATCCTTATGGGGGCGGGGCATCTTATGATGCGGTGGCTGCGGGGGCCATTCCAAGTGGCGATACAGACCTGCCTTTAGGTGACCACCTTTCAATGGCCACTAAAGAGAAGATTTTAAACGGGGAATATGTTGATGTTTTTGGTTTGCTCTATCGGGAGGTGGAGAAAAAGGACAGGGATAATTTGGATGACCGGGAGAAAGAGCGCTTGAAGCGCCGGGTGGTAGATAGGACTTGGGCCAATTGGCTTCCGGGTTTCATAATCTACGCAGCCGTCATAGTGCGACACCAGCCGTGGAGGGCTTTGTCGATGCTCCAGTATCTGGACATCATTTACAAGGCGTTTACAGACTTCCCAAGCCCGGCATGGTCGCAATATGACGAAGAGTTTAGGATGAAGGCGGCCATTAACCCAGCCATGCGGTGGGACAGGATCTGCTCCAATTTGTGGTTGCAGATCATGTCTCCGGCTAGGTCTGGTGGGGGTGAGCGGTCTCATAGTGGCCACTCAGTTAAGAGGGCTTTGGTGCAAGCAGGTTCCCGCCCGGTGGCGGGGCAGGCGGTTCAACGACGCCAGCTTTGCTGGGAGTTTTCTTCCCAGGGATCCTGCGGTCGTAAATCATGCACCTTTAGGCATGAGTGCCCTTTGTGCGCGGGACCTCATCCCTTATCCAGTTGTCCACGGCCCAGGGGCCGTGGGGGAGGCAAAGGAGGCAAGTACCCAGGGGGGGGGAAGCCACACAACCCCCATCCTGACAAAGGGTCCTAGCCCGATTAAGCTTGGAGTCTTGAGACGCTGGTTGCGTAGTTACCCAAGGAGTGGGGATAGGGCCTACCTCTTGGACGGGTTCACTGCTGGTTTTCGCATACCGTTTCAGGGGGTGAGGGTGCCCTATTTGGCTAGGAATTTAAAGTCCGTTTTGGGCATGGAGGACATAGTTAGGGCCAAGATTGCTAAGGAATGCAGGGAAGGCAGGGTTTTGGGCCCGTTTGTTAGTCCGCCAGTAGCCAGTTTAAGAGTCTCTCCTTTAGGTGTAGTTCCAAAAAAGGCACCTGGTGAGTTTCGCCTCATTCATCACCTGTCCTACCCTCGGGGAGGGTCGGTGAACGACGCCATACCTGGTGAATTATGCTCTGTCAAATATACTTCCTTTGATCAGGCCATGCGGGTGGTCCGCCTCTGCGGTGTGGGGGCCGAATTGGCTAAATGTGATATTAAATCAGCCTTTCGGCTCCTCCCGGTACACCCTGAGGATTTTGAGCTACTCGGATTTGCCTTTGAAGGGAGCTTTTACATGGATAGGGCCCTACCCATGGGCTGCTCGGTGTCCTGTTCTGCTTTCGAGAGGTTCAGCTCGTTTTTGGAGTGGGCCTTGAGAACCAGGACTGGTCTCTGTAGTACCGCCCATTATTTGGACGATTTTCTTTTCGTGGGCAGGAGGGGCTCTGGCCAGTGTCGTTTCCTGCTCGACAGTTTCGTTTACATGGCAGACGAGCTGGGTGTCCCTCTGGCTCAGGAAAAGACTGAGGGCCCGACATCCGCATTAACATTTCTAGGTATTGAAATTGATACGGTTAGTATGTGCTGCAGGTTACCACAGGAAAAATTGGACGCTTTAAGGACTCGGGTCATATCCGTTAGGTCCCTTACTAGGGTCACTCTTTTGGAGCTGCAACAGTTGGTAGGTCACCTCAACTTTGCATGCAAAGTAGTGGCGCCGGGTAGGGCATTTGTGAGGAGGTTATGTGACCTAATGAGAGGCCTCCGTCTCCCACACCATAGGACCAAAGTCTCCAAGGGAATGAGGGAGGACCTCTTTGTTTGGGAACAGTTTCTGGAATCGTTCAACGGGGTCTCTATGTGGCGGGATGAGCTCTTGTTAGAGGCTGAGCTGCAGATTTCATCTGATGCGGCCGGCTCATCCGGTTACGGAGTTTATTTTAGGGGGCATTGGTGTGCCGGGGACTGGCCTAAAGATTGGTTTCGGGCAGGTTGGGTTAAGGACCTTACCTTCCTGGAGTTCTTTCCAATTGTCGCAGCGGTGTGGGTCTGGCCTGACGATTTGGCTAATAGGACCGTCCACTTCTGGTGCGACAACCAGTCCACGGTTCATGTCATCAATTCCCTTACATCCCTTACATCCAAATCCCCTAGGGTCATGGCTTTGGTTAGGGCCTTTACTTTACAGTGCCTCAGATTTAACATCCTGTTTAAGGCCAGACACGTCCCGGGGGTCGCTAATGGGATCGCTGACGCTCTCTCTCGTAAACAGATGGAGAGGTTTCGTCAGCTGGCTCCAGAGACCCGCTTCCGGCTCCAGAGGCCGACCGCTCTGGGATGCCCCCAGAGGTGTGGGGGATTGGAGGGCTGAGGCCGACAGGGCAATGAGCCTGGCACTTGCCCCTTCCACCAGGAGAGCTTACCTGAAGGCCGGTAAGCAGTTTCTGTCCTTCAGGGCGGGAGTGGGTTTGCAGCAGGACTGGCCTATTCCGGTGTCACACCTGATGCAATTTTGTGTGTCATTACGGAACGGTGGCCTTTCAGCTCACACAATCAGAGGCAAGCTGTCTGCGCTGGCTTTTGCCAGTAAGGCTTCGGGTCACAAGGACACCACGGGCGACTTCCGTCTCCGGAAGATGATCGAGGGGTGGTCTCGGGAATCACCTAGGGCAGTAGACACCAGGGAACCCTTGACACCCACAGTCCTGAGAGGGCTGGAGGGCCAGTGGCCCTCTTGTTGTAGTGACACCTATGAGGTGGGCCTGTTCCATGCAGCTTCGCTGACCGCCTTTTTTGGGGCACTCAGGATTAGCGAACTGGTGGCAGGCTCTCAGACGGACGCTTCTGGTGCAGCTTTGGAGCTTAGGGATGTATCAATCAATAAATTTCAGCTACGGATCAGGTTGCGTAGATCCAAAACCGATCAGAGGGGTAAGGGGAGTGTGCTGGAGCTAGGGTCTAGTTCGGAGGCAGCAGTGTGCCCAGTCGCCGCCATGCGGCGGTACTTGGCACTCCGGGGTGATGGCCCGGGCTATTTGTTTCGGCATAGCGACAGCACCCCTCTTACGAAGTTCCAGTTTTGGACCGTGACTCGGAAGGCATTGATCCGGTTGGGTCTGGGCGGTGTTCGTTTTTGCTCCCATTCTTTTCGAATTGGGGCAGCATCGACTGCGGCCGCAATGGGGTACCCTGATAGGACGATACAGAGGATCGGGCGCTGGAAATCTGGATGTTATAAGAGTTACGTTAGGCGCTGTACCGTGTAGGTTCGTTGTAGTTTCATTCTGACGTTTGTTAATAAAGTTCTTATTACAGGTGCTGCAGGCCGTGAGACAAGACGAAGAGTCATGGTCTGCGGCCACAGCATGGTCTTTTGGGCGGCTCATCGGGCGAGGAGGACCACTTTCGGCTCCCAGCTTGGCCTCAGCGAAGTGGCGAAGGTTGAGTGGTTAGGGAGGAGGGGCATGAGATGGCCGGCGCTCCTCCCGTTGTTGTTCGATGAGAGGCGGGGGCCCCCCCCGCATGTGCTAGTCATACACCTGGGGGGCAACGATTTGGGTTTGGTCAAGGGCGTGGCCCTTGTGATGCAGGTCAGGGCCGATTTGGCACTGATCAGGTCACGGTGGCCTGGGGTGCAGATTGTCTGGTCTGCCATGCTCCCCCGTCTGGTTTGGAGGCATGCCGGTGACCCCAGGTGTATGGACAGGGCTAGGCGGAACGCTAACAGCCAACTTCGCACGGCCATGGAGTCCGGGTTGGGTCTCTTTTTGCCGCACCCTGGCATACAGGTCAAGTTCCCGGACCTGTATCGCCCTGACGGGGTGCACCTTTCAAACAAGGGCAATGGGTTATTGCTCGAGGACTTGCAGCACGGGATTCGGATGGCTCTCGGTTGCCGTGTGGGGTAAGCAAAGGCCAAAGCAGAGGCTTGGATTTGCATGTGGTAGGTTTAGGCAAGCAAGAAAATGGAACTGGTGGGTACCTTACGGCATATCCCTGTTGGGAACAGGAGGTCACCAGGAACCACCCTAGGGCCTTGCGGTCTGGGGAGGTGAATGGTGATCGCCTCTGGGAACCTCTCAGACCAGGCTCCTCCCTGAAGGTCTGTGCAGCCTCAGGGGTAGGCGCCCCTGGGAGGGGATGCCAGTATGCTGGGCCGCCGGTTATGAGCCAGAAGCTGACTGGGTCAATACTGGGGCTAGGTTACCTGCCCATTACAAGGGCAAGGAGGCTGGGTCTGGGAATGACGCCTGCCTTGCCTGTTCCTGAGCTTGCTTAGTTGCCCGTTGCTGCATGTCCTGTTTAAATAGTTAATAAAGTGGCCCTTGTTTGATTCCAAACTGTTGTCTGTCTCGTTATTTCATGCTGGGGTGGCAATGGGCTCCCCGCCGCCCGGCTTTGCCGTGGCGGAGGGAAGCAAGTTTGCCGCCTCGCATGACGCGAGGCAGCAACAGAGCGCGTCGGCGCTCAGTAGCTCAATGGGAGGGGGCGGGGCTTGCTCTATTTGAGCCGTTGCCCCGCTCCCCTCTGCGCAGTCGCTCGGAGAGCTCGCCCACCCGCCCGCCCCGGATGCAGTGTAGGCTGATGCTGGTCGCTGTTGGGGGCCGGGTAGGAATTTTTTATACCGACTTCTGTTTGGCTCCTGGAGACGGTGTTTTTTCGCCTACCTTACACTGCTGCTGGTGGTTAAGGGCATAGAAGGTGGTCGGGTATAATTAGACCGGTCACTTGGTAGGTTTAGGCAAGCAAGAAAATGGAACTGGTGGGTACCTTACGGCATATCCCTGTTGGGAACAGGAGGTCACCAGGAACCACCCTAGGGCCTTGCGGTCTGGGGAGGTGAATGGTGATCGCCTCTGGGAACCTCTCAGACCAGGCTCCTCCCTGAAGGTCTGTGCAGCCTCAGGGGTAGGCGCCCCTGGGAGGGGATGCCAGTATGCTGGGCCGCCGGTTACGAGCCAGAAGCTGACTGGGTCAATACTGGGGCTAGGTTACCTGCCCATTACAAGGGCAAGGAGGCTGGGTCTGGGAATGACGCCTGCCTTGCCTGTTCCTGAGCTTGCTTAGTTGCCCGTTGCTGCATGTCCTGTTTAAATAGTTAATAAAGTGGCCCTTGTTTGATTCCAAACTGTTGTCTGTCTCGTTATTTCATGCTGGGGTGGCAACAGTGAAATTTCTCGGTTTTACAAAGTGATATCAATACAGTGTCAGTTATCACTCCTTGTACAACCAACTTCAAAATCTGATGCTCCATACTGCCACTCAGTGGGATTCCTCGGGAGTAACGCAGAAAGTTATTTTGTGTAACAAACTATTACAATTTACAATCCAATGTATTTCTTATATAGTATTCATTGATTAGTCTTTTCAGTGATCTGTTTCTTACAGGATAGTGATATTTCTAGGTTTTACAAAGTGATATCAATACAGTGTCAGTTATCACTCCTTATACAACCAATTTAAAAATCTGATGAATGTATGTCTTGCATTCAATGTAACTGCTCTTATAGTTGCTATATCATGCTTTTATATGGTTCAGTACATATACAATGAAATGAAGCCACCTTCTATACAACTATAGAAAAAAGGTGCTCCATACTGCCACTCAGTGGGATTCCTCGGGAGTAACGCAGAAAGTTATTTTGTGTAACAAACTATTACAATTTACAATCCAATGTATTTCTTGTATAGTATTCATTGATTACTCTTCTGTGATCTCTTGGTTAGACAACAGTGAAATTTCTCGGTTTTACAAAGTGATATCAATACAGTGTCAGTTATCACTCCTTATACAACCAATTTAAAAATCTGATGAATGTATGTCTTGCATTCAATGTAACTGCTCTTATAGTTGCTATATCATGCTTTTATATGGTTCAGTACATATACAATGAAATGAAGCCACCTTCTATACAACTATAGTAAAAAGGTGCTCCATACTGCCACTCAGTGGGATTCCTTGGGAGTAACGCAGAAAGTTATTTTGTGTAACAAACTATTACAATTTACAATCCAATGTATTTCTTGTATAGTATTCATTGATTACTCTTCTGTGATCTCTTGGTTAGACAACAGTGAAATTTCTCGGTTTTACAAAGTGATATCAATACAGAGTCAGTTATCACTCCTTATACAACCAATTTAAAAATCTGATGAATGTAAGTCTTGCATTCAATGTAACTGCTCTTATAGTTGCTATATCATGCTTTTATATGGTTCAGTACATATACAATGAAATGAAGCCACCTTCTATACAAATATAGTAAAAAGGTGCTCCATACTGCCACTCAGTGGGATTCCTCGGGAGTAACGCAGAAAGTCATTTTGTGTAACAAACTATTACAATATACAATTTCTTCTATAGTATTCATTGATTACTCTTTTCAATGATCTGTTGGTTACAGGATAGTGATATTTCTAGGTTTTACAAAGTGATATCAGTACAGTGTCAGTTATCACTCCTTCTACAACAAACTTAAAAATCTGATGAATGAATCTCTGGCATTCAATGTAATTGCTCTTACAGTTGCTATAACATGCTTTTACATGATTGAGTACATATACAATGAAATGAAGCCACCTTCTATACAACTATAGGAAAATGTGCTCCATACTGCCACTCAGTGGGATTCCTCGGGAGTAACGGAGAAAGTCATTTTGTGTAACAAACTGTTACAATATACAATTTCTTGTATAGTATTCATTCATTACTCTTTTCAATGATCTGTTGGTTACAAGATAGTGATATTTCTAGGTTTTACAACGTGATATCAATACAGTGTCAGTTATCACTCCTTGTACAACCAACTTCAAAATCTGATAAATGTATCTCTTGCATTCAATGTAATTGCTCTTACAGTTGCTATAACATGCTTTTACAAGATTGAGTACATATACAATGAAATGAAGCCACCTTCTATACAACTATAGTAAAATGTGCTCCTTACTGCCACTCAGTGGGATTCCTCGGGAGTAACGCAGAAAGTCATTTTGTGTAACAAACTATTACAATATACAATTTCTTGTATAGTATTCATTCATTACTCTTTTCAATGATCTGTTTTTACAAGATAGTGATATTTCTAGGTTTTACAACGTGATATCAATACAGTGTCAGTTATCACTCCTTGTACAACCAACTTCAAAATCTGATGAATGTATCTCTTGCATTCAATGTAACTGCTCTTACACTTCCTATATCATGCTTTTATATGGTTGAGTACATATACAATGAAATGAAGCCACCTTCTATACAACTATCGTAAAAAGGTGCTCCATACTGCTACTAAGTGGGATTCCTCGGGAGTAACGCAGAAAGTCATTTTGTGTAACAAACTTTTACAATATACTATTTCTTGTATAATATTCATTGATTACTCTTTTCAATGATCGGTTCGTTACAGGATAGTGATATTTCTAGGTTTTACAAAGTGATATCAGTACAGTGTCAGTTATCACTCCTTGTACAACCAACTTCAAAATCTGATGAATGTATCTCTGGCATTCAATGTAGTTGCTCTTACAGTTGATATATCATGCTTTTACATGATTGAGTACATATACAATGAAATGAAACCACCTTCTATACAACTATAGTAAAAAGGTGCTCCATACTGCCACTCAGTGGGATTCCTCGGGAGTAACGCAGAAAGTTATTTTGTGTAACAAACTTTTACAATTTACAATCCAATGTATTTCTTGTATAGTATTCATTGATTACTCTTCTGTGATCTCTTGGTTAGACAACAGTAAAATTTCTCGGTTTTACAAAGTGATATCAATACAGTGTCAGTTATCACTCCTTGTACTACCAATTTAAAAATCTGATGAATGTATGTCTTGCATTCAATGTAACTGCTCTTAGAGTTGCTATATCATGCTTTTATATGGTTCAGTACATATACAATGAAATGAAGCCACCTTCTATACAACTATAGAAAAAAGGTGCTCCATACTGCCACTCAGTGGGATTCCTCGGGAGTAACGCAGAAAGTTATTTTGTGTAACAAACTATTACAATTTACAATAGAATGTATTTCTTGTATAGTATTCATTGATTAGTCTTTTCAGTGATCTGTTTCTTACAGGATAGTGATATTTCTAGGTTTTACAAAGTGATATCAGTACAGTGTCAGTTATCACTCCTTGTACTACCAACTTCAAAATCTGATGAATGTATCTCTGGCATTCAATGTAGTTGCTCTTACAGTTGATATATCATGCTTTTACATGATTGAGTACATATATAATGAAATGAAGCCACCTTCTATACAACTATAGTAAAAAGGTGCTCCATACTGCCACTCAGTGGGATTCCTCGAAAGTAACGCAGAAAGTTATTTTGTGTAACAAACTATTACAATTTACAATCCAATGTATTTCTTGTATAGTATTCATTGATTACTCTTCTGTGATCTCTTGGTTAGACAACAGTGAAATTTCTCGGTTTTACAAAGTGACATCAATACAGTGTCAGTTATCACTCCTTATACAACCAATATAAAAATCTGATGAATGTATGTCTTGCATTCAATGTAACTGCTCTTAGAGTTGCTATATCATGCTTTTATATGGTTCAGTACATATACAATGAAATGAAGCCACCTTCTATACAACTATAGTAAAAAGGTGCTCCATACTGCCACTCAGTGGGATTCCTTGGGAGTAACGCAGAAAGTCATTTTGTGTAACAAACTATTACAATATACAATTTCTTGTATAGTATTCATTGATTACTCTTTTCAATAATCAGTTGGTTACAGGATAGTGATATTTCTAGGTTTTACAAAGTGATATCAATACAGTGTCAGTTATCACTCCTTGTACAACCAACTTCAAAATCTGATGAATGAATCTCTGGCATTCAATGTAATTGCTCTTACAGTTGCTATAACATGCTTTTACATGATTGAGTACATATACAATGAAATGAAGCCACCTTCTATACAACTATAGGAAAATGTGCTCCATACTGCCACTCAGTGGGATTCCTCGGGAGTAACGCAGAAAGTCATTTTGTGTAACAAACTATTACAATATACAATTTCTTGTATAGTATTCATTCATTACTCTTTTCAAGGATCTGTTGGTTACAAGATAGTGATATTTCTAGGTTTTACAACGTGATATCAATACAGTGTCAGTTAACACTCCTTGTACAACCAACTTCAAAATCTGATGAATGTATCTCTTGCATTCAATGTAACTGCTCTTACACTTCCTATATCATGCTTTTATATGGTTGAGTACATATACAATGAAATGAAGCCACCTTCTATACAACTACAGTTAAAAGGTGCTCCATACAACCACTCAAAATCTGATGAATGTATCTCTTGGATTCAATGTAACTGCTCTTACACTTCCTATATCATGCTTTTACATGATTGAGTACATATACAATGAAATGAAACCACCTTCTATACAACTATAGTAAAAAGGTGCTCCATACTGCCACTCAGTGGGATTCCTCGGGAGTAACGCAGAAAGTTATTTTGTGTAACAAACTATTACAATTTACAATCCAATGTATTTCTTGTATAGTATTCATTGATTACTCTTCTGTGATCTCTTGGTTAGACAACAGTGAAATTTCTCGGTTTTACAAAGTGATATCAATACAGTGTCAGTTATCACTCCTTGTACTACCAATTTAAAAATCTAATGAATGTATGTCTTGCATTCAATGTAACTGCTCTTAGAGTTGCTATATCATGCTTTTATATGGTTCAGTACATATACAATGAAATGAAGCCACCTTCTAGACAACTATAGTAAAAAGGTGCTCCATACTGCCACTCAGTGGGATTCCTCGGGAGTAACGCAGAAAGTTATTTTGTGTAACAAACTATTACAATTTACAATCCAATGTATTTCTTGTATAGTATTCATTGATTACTCTTCTGTGATCTCTTGGTTAGACAACAGTGAAATTTCTCGGTTTTACAAAGTGATATCAATACAGTGTCAGTTATCACTCCTTGTACTACCAACTTCAAAATCTGATGAATGTATCTCTGGCATTCAATGTAGTTGCTCTTACAGTTGATATATCATGCTTTTACATGATTGAGTACATATATAATGAAATGAAGCCACCTTCTATACAACTATCCATATAAAAGCATGATATAGCAACTCTAAGAGCAGTTACATTGAATGCAAGACATACATTCATCAGATTTTGAAGTTGGTAGTACAAGGAGTGATAACTGACACTGTATTGATATCACTTTGTAAAACCGAGAAATATCACTATCCTGTACGAAAGAGATCACTGAAAAGACTAATCAATGAATACTATACAAGAAATACATTGGATTGTAAATTGTAATAGTTTGTTACAAAAAATAACTTTCTGCGTTACTCCCGAGGAATCCCACTGAGTGGCAGTATGGAGCACCTTTTTACTATAGTTGTATAGAAGGTGGCTTCATTTCATTGTATATGTACTGAACCATATAAAAGCATGATATAGCAACTCTAAGAGCAGTTACATTGAATGCCAGAGATTCTTTCATCAGATTTTGAAGTTGGTTGTACAAGGAGTGATAACTGACACTGTATTGATATCACTTTGTAAAATCTAGAAATATCACTATCCTGTAACCAACAGATCATTGAAAAGAGTAATCAATGAATACTATACATGAAATTGTATATTGTAATAGTTTGTTACACAAAATGTCTTTCTGCGTTACTCCCAAGGAATCCCACTGAGTGGCAGTATGGAGCACCTTTTTACTATAATTGTATAGAAGGTGGCTTCATTTCATTGTATATGTACTGAACCATATAAAAGCATGATATAGCAACTATAAGAGCAGTTACATTGAATGCAAGACATAGATTCATGAGATTTTTATATTGGTTGTATAAGGAGTGATAACTGACACTGTATAGATGTCACTTTGTAAAACCGAGAAATTTCACTGTTTTCTAAGAGATCACAGAAGAGTAATCAATGAATACTATACAAGAAATACATTGGATTGTAAATTGTAATAGTTTGTTACACAAAATAACTTTCTGCGTTACTCCCGAGGAATCCCACTGAGTGGCAGTATGGAGCACCTTTTTACTATAGTTGTATAGAAGGTGGCTTCATTTCATTATATATGTACTCAATCATGTAAAAGCATGATATATCAACTGTAAGAGCAACTACATTGAATGCCAGAGATACATTCATGGGATTTTGAAGTTGGTAGTACAAGGAGTGATAACTGACACTGTACTGATATCACTTTGTAAAACCTAGAAATATCACTATCCTGTAAGAAACAGATCACTGAAAAGACTAATCAATGAATACTATACAAGAAATACATTGGATTGTAAATTGTAATAGTTTGTTACACAAAATAACTTTCTGCGTTACTCCCGAGGAATCCCACTGAGTGGCAGTATGGAGCACCTTTTTACTATAGTTGTCTAGAAGGTGGCTTCATTTCATTGTATATGTACTGAACCATATAAAAGCATGATATAGCAACTCTAAGAGCAGTTACATTGAATGCAAGACATACATTCATCAGATTTTTAAATTGGTTTTATAAGGAGTGATAACTGACACTGTATTGATATCACTTTGTAAAACCGAGAAATTTCACTGTTGTCTAACCAAGGGATCACAGAAGAGTAATCAATGAATACTATACAAGAAATACATTGGATTGTAAATTGTAATAGTTTGTTACACAAAATAACTTTCTGCGTTACTCCCGAGGAATCCCACTGAGTGGCAGTATGGAGCACCTTTTTACTATAGTTGTATAGAAGGTGGTTTCATTTCATTGTATATGTACTCAATCATGTAAAAGCATGATATATCAACTGTAAGAGCAACTACATTGAATGCCAGAGATACATTCATCAGATTTTGAAGTTGGTTGTACAAGGAGTGATAACTGACACTGTACTGATATCACTTTGTAAAACCTAGAAATATCACTATCTTGTAACCAACAGATCATTGAAAAGAGTAATGAATGAATACTATACAAGAAATTGTATATTGTAATAGTTTGTTACACAAAATGACTTTCTGCGTTACTCCCGAGGAATCCCACTGAGTGGCAGTAAGGAGCACATTTTACTATAGTTGTATAGAAGGTGGCTTCATTTCATTCTATATGTACTCAATCTTGTAAAAGCATGTTATAGCAACTGTAAGAGCAATTACATTGAATGCAAGAGATACATTTATCAGATTTTGAAGTTTGTTGTACAAGGAGTGATAACTGACACTGTATTGATATCACGTTGTAAAACCTAGAAATATCACTATCTTGTAACCAACAGATCATTGAAAAGAGTAATGAATGAATACTATACAAGAAATTGTATATTGTAACAGTTTGTTACACAAAATGACTTTCTCCGTTACTCCCGAGGAATCCCACTGAGTGGCAGTATGGAGCACATTTTACTATAGTTGTATAGAAGGTGGCTTCATTTCATTGTATATGTACTCAATCATGTAAAAGCATGTTATAGCAACTGTAAGAGCAACTACATTGAATGCCAGAGATACATTCATCAGATTTTGAAGTTGGTAGTACAAGGAGTGATAACTGACACTGTACTGATATCATTTTGTAAAACCTAGAAATATCACTATCCTGTAAGAAACAGATCACTGAAAAGACTAATCAATGAATACTATACAAGAAATACATTGGATTGTAAATTGTAATAGTTTGTTACACAAAATAACTTTCTGCGTTACTCCCGAGGAATCCCACTGAGTGGCAGTATGGAGCACCTTTTTACTATAGTTGTATAGAAGGTGGCTTCATTTCATTGTATATGTACTGAACCATATAAAAGCATGATATAGCAACTCGAAGAGCAATTACATTGAATGCCAGAGATTCATTCATCAGATTTTGAAGTTGGTTGTACAAGGAGTGAAAACTGACACTGTACTGATATCATTTTGTAAAACCTAGAAATATCACTATCCTGTAACCAACAGATCATTGAAAAGAGTAATCAATGAATACTATACAAGAAATTGTATATTGTAATAGTCTGTTACACAAAATGACTTTCTGCGTTACTCCCGAGGAATCCCACTGAGTGGCAGTATGGAGCACCTTTTTACTATAGTTGTATAGAAGGTGGCTTCATTTCATTGTATATGTACTGAACCATATAAAAGCATGATATAGCAACTATAACAGCAGTTAGATTGAATGCAAGACATACATTCATCAGATTTTTATATTGGTTGTATAAGGAGTGATAACTGACACTGTATTGATGTCACTTTGTAAAACCGAGAAATTTCACTGTTGTCTAACCAAGGGATCACAGAAGAGTAATCAATGAATACTATAAAAGAAATACATTGGATTGTAAATTGTAATAGTTTGTTACACAAAATAACTTTCTGCGTTACTCCCGAGGAATCCCACTGAGTGGTTGTATGGAGCACCTTTTAACTGTAGTTGTATAGAAGGTGGCTTCATTTCAATGTATATGTACTCAACCATATAAAAGCATGATATAGGAAGTGTAAGAGCAGTTACATTGAATGCAAGAGATACATTCATCAGATTTTGAAGTTGGTTGTACAAGGAGTGATAACTGACACTGTATTGATATCACGTTGTAAAACCTAGAAATATCACTATCTTGTAACCAACAGATCCTTGAAAAGAGTAATGAATGAATACTATACAAGAAATTGTATATTGTAATAGTTTGTTACACAAAATGACTTTCTGCGTTACTCCCGAGGAATCCCACTGAGTGGCAGTATGGAGCACATTTTCCTATAGTTGTATAGAAGGTGGCTTCATTTCATTGTATATGTACTCAATCATGTAAAAGCATGTTATAGCAACTGTAAGAGCAATTACATTGAATGCCAGAGATTCATTCATCAGATTTTGAAGTTGGTTGTACAAGGAGTGATAACTGACACTGTATTGATATCACTTTGTAAAACCTAGAAATATCACTATCCTGTAACCAACAGATCATTGAAAAGAGTAATCAATGAATACTATACAAGAAATTGTATATTGTAATAGTTTGTTACACAAAATGACTTTCTGCGTTACTCCCAAGGAATCCCACTGAGTGGCAGTATGGAGCACCTTTTTACTATAGTTGTATAGAAGGTGGCTTCATTTCATTGTATATGTACTGAACCATATAAAAGCATGATATAGCAACTCTAAGAGCAGTTACATTGAATGCAAGACATACATTCATCAGATTTTTATATTGGTTGTATAAGGAGTGATAACTGACACTGTATTGATGTCACTTTGTAAAACCGAGAAATTTCACTGTTGTCTAACCAAGAGATCACAGAAGAGTAATCAATGAATACTATACAAGAAATACATTGGATTGTAAATTGTAATAGTTTGTTACACAAAATAACTTTCTGCGTTACTTTCGAAGAATCCCACTGAGTGGCAGTATGGAGCACCTATTTACTATAGTTGTATAGAAGGTGGCTTCATTTCATTGTATATGTACTCAATCATGTAAAAGCATGATATATCAACTGTAAGAGCAACTACATTGAATGCCAGAGATACATTCATCAGATTTTGAAGTTGGTAGTACAAGGAGTGATAACTGACACTGTACTGATATCACTTTGTAAAACCTAGAAATATCACTATCCTGTAAGAAACAGATCACTGAAAAGACTAATCAATGAATACTATACAAGAAATACATTGGATTGTAAATTGTAATAGTTTGTTACACAAAATAACTTTCTGCGTTACTCCCGAGGAATCCCACTGAGTGGCAGTATGGAGCACCTTTTTACTATAGTTGTCTAGAAGGTGGCTTCATTTCATTGTATATGTACTGAACCATATAAAAGCATGATATAGCAACTCTAAGAGCAGTTACATTGAATGCAAGACATACATTCATCAGATTTTTAAATTGGTAGTACAAGGAGTGATAACTGACACTGTATTGATATCACTTTGTAAAACCGAGAAATTTCACTGTTGTCTAACCAAGAGATCACAGAAGAGTAATCAATGAATACTATACAAGAAATACATTGGATTGTAAATTGTAATAGTTTGTTACACAAAATAACTTTCTGCGTTACTCCCGAGGAATCCCACTGAGTGGCAGTATGGAGCACCTTTTTACTATAGTTATATAGAAGGTGGTTTCATTTCATTGTATATGTACTCAATCATGTAAAAGCATGATATATCAACTGTAAGAGCAACTACATTGAATGCCAGAGATACATTCATCAGATTTTGAAGTTGGTTGTACAAGGAGTGATAACTGACACTGTACTGATATCACTTTGTAAAACCTAGAAATATCACTATCCTGTAACGAACCGATCATTGAAAAGAGTAATCAATGAATATTATACAAGAAATAGTATATTGTAAAAGTTTGTTATACAAAATGACTTTCTGCGTTACTCCCGAGGAATCCCACTTAGTAGCAGTATGGAGCACCTTTTTACGATAGTTGTATAGAAGGTGGCTTCATTTCATTGTATATGTACTCAACCATATAAAAGCATGATATAGGAAGTGTAAGAGCAGTTACATTGAATGCAAGAGATACATTCATCAGATTTTGAAGTTGGTTGTACAAGGAGTGATAACTGACACTGTATTGATATCACGTTGTAAAACCTAGAAATATCACTATCTTGTAAAAACAGATCATTGAAAAGAGTAATGAATGAATACTATACAAGAAATTGTATATTGTAATAGTTTGTTACACAAAATGACTTTCTGCGTTACTCCCGAGGAATCCCACTGAGTGGCAGTAAGGAGCACATTTTACTATAGTTGTATAGAAGGTGGCTTCATTTCATTGTATATGTACTCAATCTTGTAAAAGCATGTTATAACAACTGTAAGAGCAATTACATTGAATGCAAGAGATACATTTATCAGATTTTGAAGTTGGTTGTACAAGGAGTGATAACTGACACTGTATTGATATCACGTTGTAAAACCTAGAAATATCACTATCTTGTAACCAACAGATCATTGAAAAGAGTAAAGAAATTGTATATTGTAACAGTTTGTTACACAAAATGACTTTCTCCGTTACTCCCGAGGAATCCCACTGAGTGGCAATATGGAGCACATTTTACTATAGTTGTATAGAAGGTGGCTTCATTTCATTGTATATGTACTCAATCATGTAAAAGCATGTTATAGCAACTGTAAGAGCAATTACATTGAATGCAAGAGATACATTTATCAGATTTTGAAGTTGGTTGTACAGGGAGTGATAACTGACACTGTATTGATATCACGTTGTAAAACCTAGAAATATCACTATCTTGTAAAAACAGATCATTGAAAAGAGTAATCAATGAATACTATAGAAGAAATAGTATATTGTAAAAGTTTGTTACACAAAATGACTTTCTGCGTTACTCCCGAGGAATCCCACTTAGTGGCAGTATGGAGCACCTTTTTACGGTAGTTGTATAGAAGGTGGCTTCATTTCATTGTATATGTATTCAACCATATAAAAGCATGATATAGCAAGTGTAAGAGCAGTTACATTGAATGCAAGACATACATTCATCAGATTTTTAAATTGGTTGTATAAGGAGTGATAACTGACACTGTATTGATGTCACTTTGTAAAACCGAGAAATTTCACTGTTGTCTAACCAAGAGATCACAGAAGAGTAATCAATGAATCCTATACAAGAAATACATTGGATTGTAAATTGTAATAGTTTCTTACACAAAATAACTTTCTGCGTTACTCCCGAGGAATCCCACTGAGTGGCAGTATGGAGCACCTTTTTACTATAGTTGTATAGAAGGTGGCTTCATTTCATTGTATATGTACTGAACCATATAAAAGCATGATATAGCAACTATAAGAGCAGTTACATTGAATGCAAGACATACATTCATCAGATTTTAAAATTGGTTGTATAAGGAGTGATAACTGACACTGTATTGATGTCACTTTGTAAAACCGAGAAATTTCACAGTTGTCTAACCAAAAGATCACAGAAGAGTAATCAATGAATACTATACAAGAAATACATTGGATTGTAAATTGTAATAGTTTGTTACACAAAATAACTTTCTTCGTTACTCCCGAGGAATCCCACTGAGTGCCAGTATGGAGCACCTTTTTACTATAGTTGTATAGAAGGTGGCTTCATTTCATTGTATATGTACTCAATCATGTAAAAGCATGATATATCAACTGTAAGAGCAACTACATTGAATGCCAGAGATACATTCATCAGATTTTGAAGTTGGTAGTACAAGGAGTGATAACTGACACTGTACTGATATCACATTGTAAAACCTAGAAATATCACTATCCTGTAACAAACAGATCACTGAAAAGAGTAATCAATGAATACTATACAAAAATTGCATATTGTAATAGTTTGTTACACAAAATAACTTTCTGCGTTACTCTCGAGGAATCCCACTGAGTGGCAGTATGGAGCACCTTTTTACTATAGTTGTATAGAAGGTGGCTTCATTTCATTGTATATGTACTCAATCATGTAAAAGCATGATATATCAACTGTAAGAGCTATTACATTGAATGCCAGAGATACATTCATCAGAATTTGAAGTTGGTTGTACAAGGAGTGATAACTGACACTGTACTGATATCACTTTGTAAAACCTAGAAATATTACTATCCTGGAACGAAGAGATCATTGAAAAGAGTAATCAATGAATACTATACAAGAACGTATCTATTTTAATAGTTTGTTACACAAAATGGCTTTCTGCGTTACTCTCGAGGAATCCCACTTAGTGGCAGTATGGACCACATTTTACTATAGTTGTATAGAAGGTGGCTTCATTTCATTGTATATGTACTCAATCATGTAAAAGCATGATATATCAACTGTAAGAGCAACTACATTGAATGCCAGAGATACATTCATCAGATTTTGAAGTTGGTAGTACAAGGAGTGATAACTGACACTGTACTGATATCACATTGTAAAACCTAGAAATATCACTATCCTGTAACAAACAGATCACTGAAAAGAGTAATCAATGAATACTATACAAAAATTGCATATTGTAATAGTTTGTTACACAAAATAACTTTCTGCGTTACTCTCGAGGAATCCCACTGAGTGGCAGTATGGAGCACCTTTTTACTATAGTTGTATAGAAGGTGGCTTCATTTCATTGTATATGTACTCAACCATGTAAAAGCATGTTATAGCAACTGTAAGAGCAATTACATTGAATGCCAGAGATTCATTCATCAGATTTTGAAGTTGGTTGTAGAAGGAGTGATAACTGACACTGTACTGATATCACTTTGTAAAACCTAGAAATATCACTATCCTGTAACCAACAGATCATTGAAAAGAGTAATCAATCAATACTATACAAGAAAATTTATATTGTAAAAGTTTGTTACACAAAATGACTTTCTGCGTTACTCCCGAGGAATCACACTGAGTGGCAGTATGGAGCACATTTTACTATACTTGTATAGGAGGTGGCTTCATTTCATTGTATATGTACTCAATCATGTAAAAGCATGTTATAGCAACTGTAAGAGCAATTACATTGAATGCAAGAGATTCATTCCTCAGATTTTGAAGTTGGTTGTAGAAGGAGTGATAACTGACACTGTACTGATATCACTTTGTAAAACCTAGAAATATCACTATCCTGTAACCAACAGATCATTGAAAAGAGTAATCAATGAATACTATAAAAGAAATTGTATATTGTAATAGTTTGTTACACAAAATGACTTTCTGCGTTACTCCCGAGGAATCCCACTGAGTGGCAGTATGGAGCACCTTTTTACTATAGTTGTATAGAAGGTGGCTTCATTTCATTCTATATGTTCTGAACCATATAAAAGCATGATATAGCAACTATAAGAGCAGTTACATTGAATGCAAGACATACATTCATCAGATTTTTAGATTGGTTGTATAAGGAGTCATAACTGACACTGTATTGATATCACTTTCTAAAACGTAGATATTTCACAGTTGTCTAACCAAAAGATCACAGAAGAGTAATCAATGAATACTATAAAAGAAATACATTGGATTGTAAATTGTAATAGTTTGTTACACAAAATAACTTTCTGCGTTACTCCCGAGGAATCCCACTGAGTGGCAGTATGGAGCACGTTTTACTATAGTAGTATAGAAGGTGGCTTCATTTCATTGTATATGTACTCAATCATGTAAGAGCATGATATATCAACTGTAAGAGCAACTACATTGAATGCCAGAGATACATTAATCAGATTTTGAAGTTGGTAGTAGAAGGAGTGATAACTGACACTGTACTGATATCACTTTGTAAAACCTAGATATATCACTATCCTGTAACAAACAGATCACTGAAAAGAGTAATCAATGAATACTATACAAGAAATTGTATATTGTAATAGTTTGTTACACAAAATGACTTTCTGCGTTACTCTCGAGGAATCCCACTGAGTTGCAGTATGGAGCACCTTTTTACTATAGTTGTATAGAAGGTGGCTTCATTTCATTGTATATGTACTCAATCATGTAAAAGCATGAAATATCAACTGTAAGAGCATTTACATTGAATGCCAGAGATACATTCACCAGATTTTGAAGTTGGTTGTACAAGGAGTGATAACTGACAAGGTACTGATATCACTTTGTAAATCCTAGAAATATCACTATCCTGTAACCAACAGATGATTGAAAAGAGTAATCAATGAATACTATACAAGAAATAATATATTGTAAAAGTTTGTTACACAAAATGACTTTCTGCGTTACTCTCGAGGAATCCCACTTAGTGGCAGTATGGACCACATTTTACTATAGTTGTATAGAAGGTGGCTTCATTTCATTGTATATGTACTCAACCATGTAAAAGCATGTTATAGCAACTGTAAGAGCAATTACATTGAATGCCAGAGACTCATTCATCAGATTTTGAAGTTGGTTGTACAAGGAGTGATAACTGACACTGTACTGATATCACTTTGTAAAACCTAGAAATATCACTATCCTGTAACCAACAGATCATTGAAAAGAGTAATCAATCAATACTATACAAGAAATTGTATGTTGTAATAGTTTGTTACACAAAATGACTTTCTGCGTTACTCCCGAGGAATCACACTGAGTGGCAGTATGGAGCACCATTTTACTATAGTTGTATAGAAGGTGGCTTCATTTCATTGTATATGTACTGAACCATATAAAAGCATGATATAGCAACTATAAGAGCAGTTAGATTGAATGCAAGACATACATTCATCAGATTTTTAAATTGGTTGTATAAGGAGTGATAACTGACACTGTATTGATGTCACTTTGTAAAACCGAGAAATTTCACTGTTGTCTAACCAAGAGATCACAGAAGAGTAATCAATGAATCCTATACAAGAAATACATTGGATTGTAAATTGTAATAGTTTCTTACACAAAATAACTTTCTGCGTTACTCCCGAGGAATCCCACTGAGTGGCAGTATGGAGCACCTTTTTACTATAGTTGTATAGAAGGTGGCTTCATTTCATTGTATATGTACTGAACCATATAAAAGCATGATATAGCAACTATAAGAGCAGTTACATTGAATGCAAGACATACATTCATCAGATTTTAAAATTGGTTGTATAAGGAGTGATAACTGACACTGTATTGATGTCACTTTGTAAAACCGAGAAATTTCACAGTTGTCTAACCAAAAGATCACAGAAGAGTAATCAATGAATACTATACAAGAAATACATTGGATTGTAAATTGTAATAGTTTGTTACACAAAATAACTTTCTTCGTTACTCCCGAGGAATCCCACTGAGTGCCAGTATGGAGCACCTTTTTACTATAGTTGTATAGAAGGTGGCTTCATTTCATTGTATATGTACTCAATCATGTAAAAGCATGATATATCAACTGTAAGAGCAACTACATTGAATGCCAGAGATACATTCATCAGATTTTGAAGTTGGTAGTACAAGGAGTGATAACTGACACTGTACTGATATCACATTGTAAAACCTAGAAATATCACTATCCTGTAACAAACAGATCACTGAAAAGAGTAATCAATGAATACTATACAAAAATTGCATATTGTAATAGTTTGTTACACAAAATAACTTTCTGCGTTACTCTCGAGGAATCTCACTGAGTGGCAGTATGGAGCACCTTTTTACTATAGTTGTATAGAAGGTGGCTTCATTTCATTGTATATGTACTCAATCATGTAAAAGCATGATATATCAACTGTAAGAGCTATTACATTGAATGCCAGAGATACATTCATCAGAATTTGAAGTTGGTTGTACAAGGAGTGATAACTGACACTGTACTGATATCACTTTGTAAAACCTAGAAATATTACTATCCTGGAACGAAGAGATCATTGAAAAGAGTAATCAATGAATACTATACAAGAACGTATCTATTTTAATAGTTTGTTACACAAAATGGCTTTCTGCGTTACTCTCGAGGAATCCCACTTAGTGGCAGTATGGACCACATTTTACTATAGTTGTATAGAAGGTGGCTTCATTTCATTGTATATGTACTCAACCATGTAAAAGCATGTTATAGCAACTGTAAGAGCAATTACATTGAATGCCAGAGATTCATTCATCAGATTTTGAAGTTGGTTGTAGAAGGAGTGATAACTGACACTGTACTGATATCACTTTGTAAAACCTAGAAATATCACTATCCTGTAACCAACAGATCATCGAAAAGAGTAATCAATCAATACTATACAAGAAAATTTATATTGTAATAGTTTGTTACACAAAATGACTTTCTGCGTTACTCCCGAGGAATCACACTGAGAGGCAGTATGGAGCACCATTTTACTATAGTTGTATAGAAGGTGGCTTCATTTCATTGTATATGTACTGAACCATATAAAAGCATGATATAGCAACTATAAGAGCAGTTAGATTGAATGCAAGACATACATTCATCAGATTTTTAAATTGGTTGTATAAGGAGTGATAACTGACACTGTATTGATGTCACTTTGTAAAACCGAGAAATTTCACTGTTGTCTAACCAAGAGATCACAGAAGAGTAATCAATGAATCCTATACAAGAAATACATTGGATTGTAAATTGTAATAGTTTCTTACACAAAATAACTTTCTGCGTTACTCCCGAGGAATCCCACTGAGTGGCAGTATGGAGCACCTTTTTACTATAGTTGTATAGAAGGTGGCTTCATTTCATTGTATATGTACTGAACCATATAAAAGCATGATATAGCAACTATAAGAGCAGTTACATTGAATGCAAGACATACATTCATCAGATTTTAAAATTGGTTGTATAAGGAGTGATAACTGACACTGTATTGATGTCACTTTGTAAAACCGAGAAATTTCACAGTTGTCTAACCAAAAGATCACAGAAGAGTAATCAATGAATACTATACAAGAAATACATTGGATTGTAAATTGTAATAGTTTGTTACACAAAATAACTTTCTTCGTTACTCCCGAGGAATCCCACTGAGTGCAAGTATGGAGCACCTTTTTACTATAGTTGTATAGAAGGTGGCTTCATTTCATTGTATATGTACTCAATCATGCAAAAGCATGATATATCAACTGTAAGAGCAACTACATTGAATGCCAGAGATACATTCATCAGATTTTGAAGTTGGTAGTACAAGGAGTGATAACTGACACTGTACTGATATCACATTGTAAAACCTAGAAATATCACTATCCTGTAACAAACAGATCACTGAAAAGAGTAATCAATGAATACTATACAAAAATTGCATATTGTAATAGTTTGTTACACAAAATAACTTTCTGCGTTACTCTCGAGGAATCCCACTGAGTGGCAGTATGGAGCACCTTTTTACTATAATTGTATAGAAGGTGGCTTCATTTCATTGTATATGTACTCAACCATGTAAAAGCATGTTATAGCAATTGTAAGAGCAATTACATTGAATGCCAGAGATTCATTCATCAGATTTTGAAGTTGGTTGTAGAAGGAGTGATAACTGACACTGTACTGATATCACTTTGTAAAACCTAGAAATATCACTATCCTGTAACCAACAGATCATTGAAAAGAGTAATCAATCAATACTATACAAGAAAATTTATATTGTAATAGTTTGTTACACAAAATGACTTTCTGCGTTACTCCCGAGGAATCACACTGAGTGGCAGTATGGAGCACCATTTTACTATAGTTGTATAGAAGGTGGCTTCATTTCATTGTATATGTACTGAACCATATAAAAGCATGATATAGCAACTATAAGAGCAGTTAGATTGAATGCAAGACATACATTCATCAGATTTTTAAATTGGTTGTATAAGGAGTGATAACTGACACTGTATTGATGTCACTTTGTAAAACCGAGAAATTTCACTGTTGTCTAACCAAGAGATCACAGAAGAGTAATCAATGAATCCTATACAAGAAATACATTGGATTGTAAATTGTAATAGTTTCTTACACAAAATAACTTTCTGCGTTACTCCCGAGGAATCCCACTGAGTGACAGTATGGAGCACCTTTTTACTATAGTTGTATAGAAGGTGGCTTCATTTCATTGTATATGTACTGAACCATATAAAAGCATGATATAGCAACTATAAGAGCAGTTACGTTGAATGCAAGACATACATTCATCAGATTTTAAAATTGGTTGTATAAGGAGTGATAACTGACACTGTATTGATGTCACTTTGTAAAACCGAGAAATTTCACAGTTGTCTAACCAAAAGATCACAGAAGAGTAATCAATGAATACTATACAAGAAATACATTGGATTGTAAATTGTAATAGTTTGTTACACAAAATAACTTTCTTCGTTACTCCCGAGGAATCCCACTGAGTGCCAGTATGGAGCACCTTTTTACTATAGTTGTATAGAAGGTGGCTTCATTTCATTGTATATGTACTCAATCATGTAAAAGCATGATATATCAACTGTAAGAGCAACTACATTGAATGCCAGAGATACATTCATCAGATTTTGAAGTTGGTAGTACAAGGAGTGATAACTGACACTGTACTGATATCACATTGTAAAACCTAGAAATATCACTATCCTGTAACAAACAGATCACTGAAAAGAGTAATCAATGAATACTATACAAAAATTGCATATTGTAATAGTTTGTTACACAAAATAACTTTCTGCGTTACTCTCGAGGAATCCCACTGAGTGGCAGTATGGAGCACCTTTTTACTATAGTTGTATAGAAGGTGGCTTCATTTCATTGTATATGTACTCAATCATGTAAAAGCATGATATATCAACTGTAAGAGCTATTACATTGAATGCCAGAGATACATTCATCAGAATTTGAAGTTGGTTGTACAAGGAGTGATAACTGACACTGTACTGATATCACTTTGTAAAACCTAGAAATATTACTATCCTGGAACGAAGAGATCATTGAAAAGAGTAATCAATGAATACTATACAAGAACGTATCTATTTTAATAGTTTGTTACACAAAAGGGCTTTCCGCGTTATTCCCGAGGAATCCCTCTGAGTGGCAGTATGGAGAACATTTTTACTATAGAAGGTGGCTTCATTTCATTGTATATGTACTCAATCATGTAAAAGCATGATATATCAACTATAAGAGCAACTACATTGAATGCCAGAGATACATTCATCAGATTTTGAAGTTGGTAGTACAAGGAGTGATAACTGACACTGTACTGATATCACTTTGTAAAACCTAGAAATATCACTATCCTGTAAGAAACAGATCACTGAAAAGACTAATCAATGAATACCATACAAGAAATACATTGGATTGTAAATTCTAATAGTTTGTTACACAAAATAACTTTCTGCGTTACTCCCGAGGAATCCCACTGAGTGGCAGTATGGAGCATCTTTTTACGATAGTTGTATAGAAGGTGGCTTCATTTCATTGTATATGTACTCAACCATATAAAAGCATTATATAGGAAGTGTAAGAGCAGTTACATTGAATGCAAGAGATACATTCATCAGATTTTGAAGTTGGTTGTACAAGGAGTGATAACTGACACTGTATTGATATCACGTTGTAAAACCTAGAAATATCACTATCTTGTAACCAACAGATCCTTGAAAAGAGTAATGAATGAATACTATACAAGAAATTGTATATTGTAATAGTTTGTTACAGAAAATGACTTTCTGCGTTACTCCCGAGGAATCCCACTGAGTGGCAGTATGGAGCACATTTTACTATAGTTGTATAGAAGGTGGCTTCATTTCATTGTATATGTACTCAATCATGTAAAAGCATGTTATAGCAACTGTAAGAGCAATTACATTGAATGCCAGAGATACATTCATCAGATTTTGAAGTTGGTTGTACAAGGAGTGATAACTGACACTGTATTGATATCACTTTGTAAAACCTAGAAATATCACTATCCTGTAACCAACAGATCATTGAAAAGAGTAATCAATGAATACTATACAAGAAATTGTATATTGTAATAGTTTGTTACACAAAATGACTTTCTGCGTTACTCCCGAGGAATCCCACTGAGTGGCAGTATGGAGCACCTTTTTACTATAGTTGTATAGAAGGTGGCTTCATTTCATTGTATATGTACTGAACCATATAAAAGCATGATATAGCAACTATAAGAGCAGTTACATTGAATGCAAGACATACATTCATCAGATTTTTATATTGGTTGTATAAGGAGTGATAACTGACACTGTATTGATGTCACTTTCTAAAACCGAGAAATTTCACCATTGTCTAACCAAGAGATCACAGAAGAGTAATCAATGAATACTATACAAGAAATACATTGGATTGTAAATTTTAATAGTTTGTTACACAAAATAACTTTCTGCGTTACTCCCGAGGAATCCCACTTAGTGGCAGTATGGAGCACCTTTTTACTATAGTTGTATAGAAGGTGGCTTCATTTCATTATATATGTACTCAATCATGTAAAAGCATGATATAGCAACTATAAGAGCAATTACATTGAATGCAAGACATACATTCATCAGATTTTTAGATTGGTTGTATAAGGAGTCATAACTGACACTGTATTGATATCACTTTCTAAAACGTAGATATTTCACAGTTGTCTAACCAAAAGATCACAGAAGAGTAATCAATGAATACTATAAAAGAAATACATTGGATTGTAAATTGTAATAGTTTGTTACACAAAATAACTTTCTGCGTTACTCCCGAGGAATCCCACTGAGTGGCAGTATGGAGCACGTTTTACTATAGTTGTATAGAAGGTGGCTTCATTTCATTGTATATGTACTCAATCATGTAAGAGCATGATATGTCAACTGTAAGAGCAACTACATTGAATGCCAGAGATACATTCATCAGATTTTGAAGTTGGTAGTACAAGGAGTGATAACTGACACTGTACTGATATCACTTTGTAAAACCTAAATATATCACTATCCTGTAACAAACAGATCACTGAAAAGAGTAATCAATGAATACTATACAAGAAATTGTATATTGTAATAGTTTGTTACACAAAATGACTTTCTGCGTTACTCTCGAGGAATCCCACTGAGTGGCAGTATGGAGCACCTTTTTACTATAGTTGTATAGAAGGTGGCTTCATTTCATTGTATATGTACTCAATCATGTAAAAGCATCAAATATCAACTGTAAGAGCATTTACATTGAATGCCAGAGATACATTCATCAGATTTTGAAGTTGGTTGTACAAGGAGTGATAACTGACAAGGTACTGATATCACTTTGTAAATCCTAGAAATATCACTATCCTGTAACCAACAGATCATTGAAAAGAGTAATCAATGAATACTATACAAGAAATAGTATATTGTAAAAGTTTGTTACACAAAATGACTTTCTGCGTTACTCTCGAGGAATCCCACTTAGTGGCAGTATGGACCACATTTTACTATAGTTGTATAGAAGGTGGCTTCATTTCATTGTATATCTACTCAATCATGTAAAAGCATGTTATACCAACTGTAAGAGCAATTACATTGAATGCCAGAGATTCATTCATCAGATTTTGAAGTTGGTTGTAGAAGGAGTGATAACTGACACTGTACTGATATCACTTTGTAAAACCTAGAAATATCACTATCCTGTAACCAACAGATCATTGAAAAGAGTAATCAATCAATACTATACAAGAAATTGTATATTGTAATAGTTTGTTACACAAAATGACTTTCTGCGTTACTCCCAAGGAATCACACTGAGTGGCAGTATGGAGCACCATTTTACTATAGTTGTATAGAAGGTGGCTTCATTTCATTTTATATGTACTGAACCATATAAAAGCATGATATAGCAACTATAAGAGCAGTTAGATTGAATGCAAGACATACATTCATCAGATTTTTAAATTGGTTGTATAAGGAGTGATAACTGACACTGTATTGATGTCACTTTGTAAAACCGAGAAATTTCACTGTTGTCTAACCAAGAGATCACAGAAGAGTAATCAATGAATACTATACAAGAAATACATTGGATTGTAAATTGTAATAGTTTCTTACACAAAATAACTTTCTGCGTTACTCCCGAGGAATCCCACTGAGTGGCAGTATGGAGCACCTTTTTACTATAGTTGTATAGAAGGTGGCTTCATTTCATTGTATATGTACTGAACCATATAAAAGCATGATATAGCAACTATAAGAGCAGTTACATTGAATGCAAGACATACATTCATCAGATTTTAAAATTGGTTGTATAAGGAGTGATAACTGACACTGTATTGATATCACTTTCTAAAACGTAGATATTTCACAGTTGTCTAACCAAAAGATCACAGAAGAGTAATCAATGAATACTATACAAGAAATACATTGGATTGTAAATTGTAATAGTTTGTTACACAAAATAACTTTCTTCGTTACTCCCGAGGAATCCCACTGAGTGCCAGTATGGAGCACCTTTTTACTATAGTTGTATAGAAGGTGGCTTCATTTCATTGTATTTGTACTCAATCATGTAAAAGCATGATATATCAACTGTAAGAGCAACTACATTGAATGCCAGAGATACATTCATCAGATTTTGAAGTTGGTAGTACAAGGAGTGATAACTGACAAGGTACTGATATCACATTGTAAAACCTAGAAATATCACTATCCTGTAACAAACAGATCACTGAAAAGAGTAATCAATGAATACTATACAAGAAATTGCATATTGTAATAGTTTGTTACACAAAATAACTTTCTGCGTTACTCTCGAGGAATCCCACTGAGTGGCAGTATGGAGCACCTTTTTACTATAGTTGTATAGAAGGTGGCTTCATTTCATTGTATATGTACTCAATCATGTAAAAGCATGATATATCAACTGTAAGAGCTATTACATTGAATGCCAGAGATACATTCATCAGAATTTGAAGTTGGTTGTAGAAGGAGTGATAACTGACACTCTACTGATATCACTTTGTAAAACCTAGAAATATCACTATCCTGTAACCAACAGATCATTGAAAAGAGTAATCAATCAATACTATACAAGAAATTGTATATTGTAATAGTTTGTTACACAAAATGACTTTCTGCGTTACTCTCGAGGAATCCCACTGAGTGGCAGTATGGAGCACCTTTTTACTATAGTTGTATAGAAGGTGGCTTCATTTCATTGTATATGTACTGAACCATATAAAAGCATGATATAGCAACTATAAGAGCAGTTAGATTGAATGCAAGACATACATTCATCAGATTTATAAATTGGTTGTATAAGGAGTGATAACTGACACTGTATTGATGTCACTTTGTAAAACCGAGAAATTTCACTGTTGTCTAACCAAGAGATCACAGAAGAGTAATCAATGAATACTATACAAGAAATACATTGGATTGTAAATTGTAATAGTTTCTTACACAAAATAACTTTCTGCGTTACTCCCGAGGAATCACACTGAGTGGCAGTATGGAGCACCTTTTTACTATAGTTGTATAGAAGGTGGCTTCATTTCATTGTATATGTACTGAACCATATAAAAGCATGATATAGCAACTATAAGAGCAGTTACATTGAATGCAAGACATACATTCATCAGATTTTAAAATTGGTTGTATAAGGAGTGATAACTGACACTGTATTGATATCACTTTCTAAAACGTAGATATTTCACAGTTGTCTAACCAAAAGATCACAGAAGAGTAATCAATGAATACTATACAAGAAATACATTGGATTGTAAATTGTAATAGTTTGTTACACAAAATAACTTTCTTCGTTACTCCCGAGGAATCCCACTGAGTGCCAGTATGGAGCACCTTTTTACTATAGTTGTATAGAAGGTGGCTTCATTTCATTGTATTTGTACTCAATCATGTAAAAGCATGATATATCAACTGTAAGAGCAACTACATTGAATGCCAGAGATACATTCATCAGATTTTGAAGTTGGTAGTACAAGGAGTGATAACTGACAAGGTACTGATATCACATTGTAAAACCTAGAAATATCACTATCCTGTAACAAACAGATCACTGAAAAGAGTAATCAATGAATACTATACAAGAAATTGCATATTGTAATAGTTTGTTACACAAAATAACTTTCTGCGTTACTCTCGAGGAATCCCACTGAGTGGCAGTATGGAGCACCTTTTTACTATAGTTGTATAGAAGGTGGCTTCATTTCATTGTATATGTACTCAATCATGTAAAAGCATGATATATCAACTGTAAGAGCTATTACATTGAATGCCAGAGATACATTCATCAGAATTTGAAGTTGGTTGTAGAAGGAGTGATAACTGACACTCTACTGATATCACTTTGTAAAACCTAGAAATATCACTATCCTGTAACCAACAGATCATTGAAAAGAGTAATCAATCAATACTATACAAGAAATTGTATATTGTAATAGTTTGTTACACAAAATGACTTTCTGCGTTACTCTCGAGGAATCACACTGAGTGGCAGTATGGAGCACCTTTTTACTATAGTTGTATAGAAGGTGGCTTCGTTTCATTGTATATGTACTGAACCATATAAAAGAATGATATAGCAACTATAAGAGCAGTTAGATTGAATGCAACACATACATTCATCAGATTTTTAAATTGGTTGTATAAGGAGTGATAACTGACACTGTATTGATGTCACTTTGTAAAACTGAGAAATTTCACTGTTGTCTAACCAAGAGATCACAGAAGAGTAATCAATGAATACTTATACAAGAAATACATTGGATTGTAAATTGTAATAGTTTCTTACACAAAATAACTTTCTGCGTTACTCCCGAGGAATCCCACTGAGTGCCAGTATGGAGCACCTTTTTACTATAGTTGTATAGAAGGTGGCTTCATTTCATTGTATATGTACTCAATCATGTAAAAGCATGATATATCAACTGTAAGAGCTATTACATTGAATGCCAGAGATACATTCATCAGAATTTGAAGTTGGTTGTACAAGGAGTGATAACTGACACTGTACTGATATCACTTTGTAAAACCTAGAAATATTACTATCCTGGAACGAAGAGATCATTGAAAAGAGTAATCAATGAATACTATACAAGAACGTATCTATTTTAATAGTTTGTTACACAAAATGGCTTTCTGCGTTATTCCCGAGGAATCCCTCTGAGTGGCAGTATGGAGAACATTTTGACTATAGAAGGTGGCTTCATTTCATTGTATATGTACTCAATCATGTAAAAGCATGATATATCAACTATAAGAGGAACTACATTGAATGCCAGAGATACATTCATCAGATTTTGAAGTTGGTAGTACAAGGAGTGATAACTGACACTGTACTGATATCACTTTGTAAAACCTAGAAATATCACTATCCTGTAAGAAACAGATCACTGAAAAGACTAATCAATGAATACTATACAAGAAATACATTGGATTGTAAATTCTAATAGTTTGTTACACAAAATAACTTTCTGCGTTACTCCCGAGGAATCCCACCGAGTGGCAGTATGGAGCACCTTTTTACGATAGTTGTATAGAAGGTGGCTTCATTTCATTGTATATGTACTCAACCATATAAAAGCATGATATAGGAAGTGTAAGAGCAGTTACATTGAATGCAAGAGATACATTCATCGGATTTTGAAGTTGGTTGTACAAGGAGTGATAACTGACACTGTATTGATATCACGTTGTAAAACCTAGAAATATCACTATCTTGTAACCAACAGATCCTTGAAAAGAGTAATGAATGAATACTATACAAGAAATTGTATATTGTAATAGTTTGTTACACAAAATGACTTTCTGCGTTACTCTCGAGGAATCCCACTGAGTGGCAGTATGGAGCACCTTTTTACTATAGTTGTATAGAAGGTGGCTTCATTTCATTGTATATGTACTCAATCATGTAAAAGCATGAAATATCAACTGTAAGAGCATTTACATTGAATGCCAGAGATACATTCATCAGATTTTGAAGTTGGTTGTACAAGGAGTGATAACTGACAAGGTACTGATATCACTTTGTAAATCCTAGAAATATCACTATCCTGTAACCAACAGATCATTGAAAAGAGTAATCAATGAATACTATACAAGAAATTGTATATTGTAATAGTTTGTTACACAAAATGACTTTCTGCGTTACTCTCGAGGAATCCCACTTAGTGGCAGTATGGACCACATTTTACTATAGTTGTATAGAAGGTGGCTTCATTTCATTGTATATGTACTCAATCATGTAAAAGCATGTTATAGCAACTGTAAGAGCAATTACATTGAATGCCAGAGATTCATTCATCAGATTTTGAAGTTGGTTGTAGAAGGAGTGATAACTGACACTGTACTGATATCACTTTGTAAAACCTAGAAATATCTCTATCCTGTAACCAACAGATCATTGAAAAGAGTAATCAATGAATACTATACAAGAAATTGTATATTGTAATAGTTTGTTACACAAAATGACTTTCTGCGTTACTCCCGAGGAATCACACTGAGTGGCAGTATGGAGCACCATTTTACTATAGTTGTATAGAAGGTGGCTTCATTTCATTGTATATGTACTGAACCATATAAAAGCATGATATAGCAACTATAAGAGCAGTTAGATTGAATGCAAGACATACATTCATCAGATTTTTAAATTGGTTGTATAAGGAGTGATAACTGACACTGTATTGATGTCACTTTGTAAAACCGAGAAATTTCACTGTTGTCTAACCAAGAGATCACAGAAGAGTAATCAATGAATACTATACAAGAAATACATTGGATTGTAAATTGTAATAGTTTGTTACACAAAATAACTTTCTTCGTTACTCCCGAGGAATCCCACTGAGTGCCAGTATGGAGCACCTTTTTACTATAGTTGTATAGAAGGTGGCTTCATTTCATTGTATATGTACTGAACCATATAAAAGCATGATATAGCAACTATAAGAGCAGTTACATTGAATGCAAGACATACATTCATCAGATTTTAAAATTGGTTGTATAAGGAGTGATAACTGACACTGTATTGATATCACTTTCTAAAACGTAGATATTTCACAGTTGTCTAACCAAAAGATCACAGAAGAGTAATCAATGAATACTATACAAGAAATACATTGGATTGTAAATTGTAATAGTTTGTTACACAAAATAACTTTCTTCGTTACTCCCGAGGAATCCCACTGAGTGCCAGTATGGAGCACATTTTTACTATAGTTGAATAGAAGGTGGCTTCATTTCATTGTATATGTACTCAATCATGTAAAAGCATGATATATCAACTGTAAGAGCAACTACATTGAATGCCAGAGATACATTCATCAGATTTTGAAGTTGGTAGTACAAGGAGTGATAACTGACACTGTACTGATATCACATTGTAAAACCTAGAAATATCACTATCCTGTAACAAACAGATCACTGAAATGAGTAATCAATGAATACTATACAAGAAATTGCATATTGTACTAGTTTGTTACACAAAATAACTTTCTGCGTTACTCTCGAGGAATCCCACTGAGTGGCAGTATGGAGCACCTTTTTACTATAGTTGTATAGAAGGTGGCTTCATTTCATTGTATATGTACTCAATCATGTAAAAGCATGATATATCAACTGTAAGAGCTATTACATTGAATGCCAGAGATACATTCATCAGAATTTGAAGTTGGTTGTACAAGGAGTGATAACTGACACTGTACTGATATCACTTTGTAAAACCTAGAAATATTACTATCCTGGAACGAAGAGATCATTGAAAAGAGTAATCAATGAATACTATACAAGAACGTGTCTATTTTAATAGTTTGTTACACAAAATGGCTTTCTGCGTTATTCCCGAGGAATCCCTCTGAGTGGCAGTATGGAGAACATTTCTACTATAGAAGGTGGCTTCATTTCATTGTATATGTACTCAATCATGTAAAAGCATGATATATCAACTATAAGAGCAACTACATTGAATGCCAGAGATACATTCATCAGATTTTGAAGTTGGTAGTACAAGGAGTGATAACTGACACTGTACTGATATCACTTTGTAAAACCTAGAAATATCACTATCCTGTAAGAAACAGATCACTTGAAAGACTAATCAATGAATACCATACAAGAAATACATTGGATTGTAAATTCTAATAGTTTGTTACACAAAATAACTTTCTGCGTTACTCCCGAGGAATCCCACTGAGTGGCAGTATGGAGCACATTTTACTATAGTTGTATAGAAGGTGGCTTCATTTCATTGTATATGTACTCAATCATGTAAAAGCATGTTATAGCAACTGTAAGAGCAATTACATTGAATGCCAGAGATTCATTCATCAGATTTTGAAGTTGGTTGTACAAGGAGTGATAACTGACACTGTATTCATATCACGTTGTAAAACCTAGAAATATCACTATCTTGTAACCAACAGATCCTTGAAAAGAGTAATGAATGAATACTATACAAGAAATTGTATATTGTAATAGTTTGTTAAACAAAATGACTTTCTGCGTTACTCCCGAGGAATCCCACTTAGTGGCTGTATGGAGCACATTTTACTATACTTGTATAGAAGGTGGCTTCATTTCATTGTATATGTACTCAATCATGTAAAAGCATGTTATAGCAACTGTAAGAGCAATTACATTGAATGCCAGAGATTCATTCATCAGATTTTGAAGTTGGTTGTAGAAGGAGTGATAACTGACACTGTACTGATATCACTTTGTAAAACCTAGAAATATCACTATCCTGTACCCAACAGATCATTGAAAAGAGTAATCAATCAATACTATACAAGAAATTGTATATTGTAATAGTTTGTTACACAAAATAACTTTCTGCGTTACTCCCGAGGAATCACACTGAGTGGCAGTATGGAGCACCTTTTTACTATAGTTGTATGGAAGGTGGCTTCATTTCATTGTATATGTACTGAACCATATAAAAGCATGATATAGCAACTATAAGAGCAGTTAGATTGAATGCAAGACATACATTCATCAGATTTTTAAATTGGTTGTATAAGGAGTGATAACTGACACTGTATTGATGTCACTTTGTAAAACCTAGAAATATAACTATCCTGTAACCAACCGATCATTGAAAAGAGTAATCAATGAATATTATACAAGAAATAGTATATTGTAAAAGTTTGTTACACAAAATGACTTTCTGCGTTACTCCCGAGGAATCCCACTTAGTAGCAGTATGGAGTACCTTTTTACGATAGTTGTATAGAAGGTGGCTTCATTTCATTGTATATGTACTCAACCATATAAAAGCATGATATAGGAAGTGTAAGAGCAATTACATTGAATGCCAGAGATTCATTCATCAGATTTTGAAGTTGGTTGTAGAAGGAGTGATAACTGACACTGTATTGATATCACTTTGTAAAACTGAGAAATTTCACTGTTGTCTAACCAAGAGATCACAGAAGAGTAATCAATGAATACTATACAAGAAATACATTGGATTGTAAATTGTAATAGTTTGTTACACAAAATAACTTTCTGCGTTACTCCCGAGGAATCCCACTGAGTGGCAGCATGGAGCACCTTTTTACGATAGTTTTATAGAATGTGGCTTCATTTCATTGTATATGTACTCAACCATATAAAAGCATGATATAGGAAGTGTAAGAGCAGTTACATTGAATGCAAGAGATACATTCATCAGATTTTGAAGTTGGTTGTACAAGGAGAGATAACTGACACTGTATTCATATCACGTTGTAAAAACTAGAAATATCACTATCTTGTAACCAACAGATTATTGAAAAGAGTAATGAATGAATACTATACAAGAAATTGTATATTGTAATAGTTTGTTACACAAAATGACTTTCTGCGTTACTCCCGAGGAATCCCACTGAGTGGCAGTATGGAGCACATTTTACTATAGTTGTATAGAAGGTGGCTTCATTTCATTGTATATGTACTCAACCATGTAAAAGCATGTTATAGCTACTGTAAGAGCAATTACATTGAATGCCAGAGATTCATTCATCAGATTTTGAAGTTGGTTGTACAAGGAGTGATAACTGACACTGTATTGATATCACTTTGTAAAACCTAGAAATATCACTATCCTGTAACCAACAGATCATTGAAAAGAGTAATCAATGAATACTATACAAGAAATTGTATGTTGTAATAGTTTGTTACACAAAATGACTTTCTGCGTTACTCCCAAGGAATCCCACTGAGTGGCAGTATGGAGCACCTTTTTACTATAGTTGTAAAGAAGGTGGCTTCATTTCATTCTATATGTACTGAACCATATAAAAGCATGATATAGCAACTTTAAGAGCAGTTACATTGAATGCAAGACATAGATTCATCAGATTTCTATATTGGTTGTGTAAGGAGTGATAACTGACACTGTATAGATGTCACTTTGGCAAACCGAGAAATTTCACTGTTGTCTAACCAAGAGATCACAGAAGAGTAATCAATGAATACTATACAAGAAATACATTGGATTGTAAATTGTAATAGTTTGTTACACAAAATAACTTTCTGCGTTACTCCCGAGGAATCCCACTGAGTGGCAGTATGGAGCACCTTTTTACGATAGTTTTATAGAATGTGGCTTCATTTCATTGTATATGTACTCAACCATATAAAAGCATGATATAGGAAGTGTAAGAGCAGTTACATTGAATGCAAGAGATACATTCATCAGATTTTGAAGTTGGTTGTACAAGGAGTGATAACTGACACTGTATTCATATCACGTTGTAAAACCTAGAAATATCACTATCTTGTAACCAACAGATCATTGAAAAGACTAATGAATGAATACTATACAAAAAATTGTATATTGTAATAGTTTGTTACACAAAATGACTTTCTGCGTTACTCCCGAGGAATCCCACTGAGTGGCAGTATGGAGCACATTTTACTATAGTTGTATAGAAGGTGGCTTCATTTCATTGTATATGTACTCAATCATGTAAAAGCATGTTATAGCTACTGTAAGAGCAATTACATTGAATGCCAGAGATTCATTCATCAGATTTTTTAGTTGGTTGTACAAGGAGTGATAACTGACACTGTATTGATATCACTTTGTAAAACCTAGAAATATCACTATCCTGTAACCAACAGATCATTGAAAAGAGTAATCAATGAATACTATACAAGAAATTGTATATTGTAATAGTTTGTTACACAAAATGACTTTCTGCGTTACTCCCAAGGAATCCCACTGATTGGCAGTATGGAGCACCTTTTTACTATATTTGTATAGAAGGTGGCTTCATTTCATTGTATATGTACTGAACCATATAAAAGCATGATATAGCAACTTTAAGAGCAGTTACATTGAATGCAAGACATAGATTCATCAGATTTCTATATTGGTTGTGTAAGGAGTGATAACTGACACTGTATAGATGTCACTTTGTAAAACCGAGAAATTTCACTGTTGTCTAACCAAGAGATCACAGAAGAGTAATCAATGAATACTATACAAGAAATACATTGGATTGTAAATTGTAATAGTTTGTTACACAAAATAACTTTCTGCGTTACTCCCGAGGAATCCCACTGAGTGGCAGTATGGAGCACCTTTTAACTATAGTTGTATAGAAGGTGGCTTCATTTCATTATATATGTACTCAATCATGTAAAAGCATGATATATCAACTGTAAGAGCAGCTACATTGAATGCCAGAGATACATTCATCAGATTTTGAAGTTGGTAGTACAAGGAGTGATAACTGACACTGTACTGATATCACTTTGTAAAACCTAGAAATATCACTATCCTGTAAGAAACAGATCACTGAAAAGACTAATCAATGAATACTATACAAGAAATACATTGGATTGTAAATTGTAATAGTTTGTTACACAAAATAACTTTCTGCGTTACTCCCGAGGAATCCCACTGAGTGGCAGTATGGAGCACCTTTTTACTATAGTTGTATAGAAGGTGGCTTCATTTCATTGTATATGTACTGAACCATATAAAAGCATGATATAGCAACTTGAAGAGCAATTACATTGAATGCCAGAGATTCATTCATCAGATTTTGAAGTTGGTTGTACAAGGAGTGATAACTGACACTGTACTGATATCACTTTGTAAAACCTAGAAATATCACTATCCTGTAACCAACAGATCATTGAAAACAGTAATCAATGAATACTATACAAGAAATTGTATATTGTAATAGTTTGTTACACAAAATGCCTTTTGCGTTACTCCCAAGGAATCCCACTGAGTGGCAGTATGGAGCACCTTTTTACTATAGTTGTATAGAAGGTGGCTTCATTTCATTGTATATGTACTGAACCATATAACAGCATGATATAGCAACTATAAGAGCAGTTACATTGAATGCAAGACATACATTCATCAGATTTTTAAATTGGTTGTATAAGGAGTGATAACTGACACTGTATTGATATCACTTTGTAAAACCGAGAAATTTCACTGTTGTCTGACCAAGAGATCACAGAAGAGTAATCAATGAATACTATACAAGAAATACATTGGATTGTAAATTGTAATAGTTTGTTACACAAAATAACTTTCTGCGTTACTCCCGAGGAATCCCACTGAGTGGCAGTATGGAGCACCTTTTTACTATAGTTGGATAGAAGGTGGCTTCATTTCATTGTATATGTACTCAATCATGTAAAAGCATGATATATCAACTGTAAGAGCAACTACATTGAATGCCAGAGATACATTCATCAGATTTTGAAGTTGGTAGTACAAGGAGTGATAACTGACACTGTACTGATATCACTTTGTAAAACCTAGATATATCACTATCCTGTAACAAACAGATCACTGAAAAGAGTAATCAATGAATATTATAGAAGAAATAGTATATTGTAAAAGTTTGTTACACAAAATGACTTTCTGCGTTACTCCCGAGGAATCCCACTTAGTGGCAGTATGGAGCACCTTTTTAGAATAGTTGTATAGAAGGTGGCTTCATTTCATTGTATTTGTATTCAACCATATAAAAGCATGATATAGTAACTTTAAGAGCAGTTACATTGAATGCAAGAGATACATTTATCAGATTTTGAAGTTGGTTGTACAAGGAGTGATAACTGACACTGTATTCATATCACGTTGTAAAACCTAGAAATATCACTATCTTGTAACCAACAGATCATTGAAAAGAGTAATGAATGAATACTATACAAGAAATTGTATATTGTAACAGTTTGTTACACAAAATGACATTCTCCGTTACTCCCGAGGAATCCCACTGAGTGGCAGTATGGAGCACATTTTACTATAGTTGTATAGAAGGTGGCTTCATTTCATTGTATATGTACTCAACCATATAAAAGCATGATATAGCAACTATAAGAGCAGTTACATTGAATGCAAGACATACATTCATCAGATTTTTAAATTGGTTGTATAAGGAGTGATAACTGACACTGTATTGGTATCACTTTGTAAAACCGAGAAATTTCACTGTTGTCTAACCAAGAGATCACAGAAGACTAATCAATGAATACTATACAAGAAATACATTGGATTGTAAATTGTAATAGTTTGTATCACAAAATAACTTTCTGCGTTACTCCCGAGGAATCCCACTGAGTGGCAGTATGGAGCACCTTTTTACTATAGTTGTATAGAAGGTGGCTTCATTTCATTGTATATGTACTGAACCATATAAAAGCATGATATAGCAACTATAAGAGCAGTTACATTGAATGCAAGACATACATTCATCAGATTTTTAAATTGGTTGTATAAGGAGTGATAACTGACACTGTATTGATATCACTTTGTAAAACCGAGAAATTTCACTGTTGTCTAACCAAGAGATCACAGAAGAGTAATCAATGAATACTATACAAGAAATACATTGGATTGTAAATTGTAATAGTTTGTTACACAAAATAACTTTCTGCGTTACTCCCGAGGAATCCCACTGAGTGGCAGTATGGGGCACCTTTTTACTATAGTTGTATAGAAGGTGGCTTCATTTCATTGTATATGTATTCAATCATGTAAGAGCATGATATATCAATTGTAAGAGCAACTACATTGAATGCCAGAGATACATTCATCAGATTTTGAAGTTGGTAGTACAAGGAGTGATAACTGACACTGTACTGATATCACTTTGTAAAACCTAGAAATATCACTATCCTGTAACCAACAGATCATTGAAAAGAGTAATCAATGAATATTATAAAAGAAATAGTATATTGTAAAAGTTTGCTACACAAAATAACTTTCTGCGTTACTCCCGAGGAATCCCACTTAGTGGCAGTATGGAGCACCTTTTTACGATAGTTGTATAGAATGTGGCTTCATTTCATTGTATATGTACTCAACCATATAAAAGCATGATATAGGAAGTGTAAGAGCAGTTACATTGAATGCAAGAGATATATTCATCAGATTTTGAAGTTGGTTGTACAAGGAGTGATAACTGACACTGTATTCATATCACGTTGTAAAACCTAGAAATATCACTATCTTGTAACCAACAGATCATTGAAAAGAGTAATGAATGAATACTATACAAGAAATTGTATATTGTAATAGTTTGTTACACAAAATGACTTTCTGCGTTACTCCCGAGGAATCCCACTGAGTGGCAGTATGGAGCACATTTTACTATAGTTGTATAGAAGGTGGCTTCATTTCATTGTATATGTACTCAATCATGTAAAAGCATGTTATAGCTACTGTAAGAGCAATTACATTGAATGCCAGAGATTCATTCATCAGATTTTGAAGTTGGTTGTACAAGGAGTGATAACTGACACTGTACTGATATCACTTTGTAAAACCTAGAAATATCACTATCCTGTAACCAACAGATCATTGAAAAGAGTAATCAATGAATACTATACAAGAAATTGTATATTGTAATAGTTTGTTACACAAAATAACTTTCTGCGTTACTCCCGAGGAATCCCACTGAGTGGCAGTATGGAGCACCTTTTTACGATAGTTTTATAGAAGGTGGCTTCATTTCATTCTATATGTACTCAACCATATAAAAGCATGATATATCAACTGTAAGAGCAGTTACATTGAATGCAAGAGATACATTTATCAGATTTTGAAGTTGGTTGTACAAGGAGTGATAACTGACACTGTATTGATATCACGTCGTAAAACCTAGAAATATCACTATCTTGTAACCAACAGATCATTGAAAAGAGTAATGAATGAATACTATACAAGAAATTGTATATTGTAACAGTTTGTTACACAAAATGACTTTCTCCGTTACTCCCGAGGAATCCCACTGAGTGGCAGTATGGAGCACATTTTACTATAGTTGTATAGAAGGTGGCTTTATTTCATGGTATATGTACTCAATCATGTAAAAGCATGTTATAGAAACTGTAAGAGCAATTACATTGAATGCCAGAGATTCATTCATCAGATTTTGAAGTTTGTTGTAGAAGGAGTGATAACTGACACTGTACTGATATCACTTTGTAAAACCTAGAAATATCACTATCCTGTAACCAACAGATCATTGAAAAGAGTAATCAATGAATACTATAGAAGAAATTGTATATTGTAATAGTTTGTTACACAAAATGACTTTCTGCGTTACTCCCGAGGAATCCCACTGAGTGGCAGTATGGAGCACCTTTTTACTATATTTGTATAGAAGGTGGCTTCATTTCATTGTATATGTACTGAACCATATAAAAGCATGATATAGCAACTATAAGAGCAGTTACATTGAATGCAAGACATACATTCATCAGATTTTTAAATTGGTTGTATAAGGAGTGATAACTGACACTGTATTGATATCACTTTGTAAAACCGAGAAATTTCACTGTTGTCTAACCAAGAGATCACAGAAGAGTAATCAATGAATACTATACAAGAAATACATTGGATTGTAAATTGTAATAGTTTGTTACACAAAATAACTTTCTGTGTTAGTCCCGAGGAATCCCACTGAGTGGCAGTATGGAGCACCTTTTTACTATAGTTGTATAGAAGGTGGCTTCATTTCATTGTATATGTACTGAACCATATAAAAGCATGATATAGCAACTATAAGAGCAGTTACATTGAATGCAAGACATACATTCATCAGATTTTTAAATTGGTTGTATAAGGAGTGATAACTGACACTGTATTGATATCACTTTGTAAAACCGAGAAATTTCACTGTTGTCTAACCAAGAGATCACAGAAGAGTAATCAATGAATACTATACAAGAAATACATTGGATTGTAAATTGTAATAGTTTGTTACACAAAATAACTTTCTGCGTTACTCCCGAGGAATCCCACTGAGTGGCAGTATGGAGCACCTTTTAACTATAGTTGTATAGAAGGTGGCTTCATTTTATTATATATGTACTCAATCATGTATAAGCATGATATATCAAGTATAAGAGCAACTACATTGAATGCCAGAGATACATTCATCAGATTTTGAAGTTGGTAGTACAAGGAGTGATAACTGACACTGTACTGATATCACTTTGTAAAACCTAGAAATATCACTATCCTGTAAGAAACGGATCACTGAAAAGACTAATCAATGAATACTATACAAGAAATACATTGGATTGTAAATTCTAATAGTTTGTTACACAAAATAACTTTCTGCTTTACTCCCGAGGAATCACACTGAGTGGCAGTATGGAGCACCTTTTTACTATAGTTGTATAGAAGGTGGCTTCATTTCATTGTATACGTACTGAACCATATAAAAGCATGATATAGCAACTCTAAGAGCAGTTACATTGAATGCAAGACATACATTCATCAGATTTTTAAATTGGTTGTATAAGGAGTGATAACTGACACTGTATTGATATCACTTTGTAAAACCGAGAAATTTCACTGTTGTCTAACCAAGAGATCACAGAAGAGTAATCAATGAATACTATACAAGAAATACATTGGATTGTAAATTGTAATAGTTTGTTACACAAAATAACTTTCTGCGTTACTCCCGAGGAATCCCACTGAGTGGCAGTATGGAACACCTTTTTACTATAGTTGTATAGAAGGTGGCTTCATTTCATTGTATATGTACTCAATCATGTAAAAGCATGATATATCAACTGTAAGAGCAACTACATTGAATGCCAGAGATACATTCATCAGATTTTGAAGTTGGTTATACAAGGAGTGATAACTGACACTGTACTGATATCACTTTGTAAAACCTAGAAATATCACTATCCTGTAAGAAACAGATCACTGAAAAGACTAATCAATGAATACTATACAAGAAGTACATTGGATTGTAAATTGTAATAGTTTGTTACACAAAATAACTTTCTGCGTTACTCCCGAGGAATCCCACTGAGTGGCAGTATGGAGCACCTTTTTACGATAGTTGTATAGAAGGTGGCTTCATTTCATTGTATATGTACTCAACCATATAAAAGCATGTTATAGCAAGTGTAAGAGCAGTTACATTGAATGCAAGAGATACATTCATCAGATTTTGAAGTTGGTTGTACAAGGAGTGATAACTGACACTGTATTGATATCACGTTGTAAAACCTAGAAATATCACTATCTTGTAAAAACAGATCATTGAAAAGAGTAATGAATGAATACTATACAAGAAATTGTATATTGTAATAGTTTGTTACACAAAATGACTTTCTCCGTTAATCCCGAGGATTCCCAGTGAGTGGCAGTATGGAGCACATTTTACTATAGTTGTATAGAAGGTGGCTTCATTTCATTGTATATCTACTCAATCATGTAAAAGCATGTTATAGCAACTGTAAGAGCAATTACATTGAATGCCAGAGATTCATTCATCAGATTTTGAAGTTGGTTGTACAAGGAGTGAAAACTGACACTGTACTGATATCACTTTGTAAAACCTAGAAATATCACTATCCTGTAACCAACAGATCATTGAAAAGAGTAATCAATGAATACTATACAAGAAATTGTATATTGTAATAGTTTGTCACACAAAATGACTTTCTGCGTTACTCCCGAGGAATCCCACTGAGTGGCAGTATGGAGCACCTTTTTACTATAGTTGTATAGAAGGTGGCTTCATTTCATTGTATATGTACTGAACCATATAAAAGCATGATATAGCAACTATAAGAGCAGTTACATTGAATGCAAGACATACATTCATCAGATTTTTATATTGGTTGTATAAGGAGTGATAACTGACACTGTATTGATGTCACTTTGTAAAACCGAGAAATTTAACTGATGTCTAACCAAGAGATCACAGAAGAGTAATCAATGAATACTATACAAGAAATACATTGGATTGTAAATTGTAATAGTTTGTTACACAAAATAACTTTCTGCGTTACTGCCGAGGAATCCCACTGAGTGGCAGTATGGAGCACCTTTTTACTATAGTTGTATAGAAGGTGGCTTCATTTCATTGTATATGTACTCAATCATGTAAAAGCATGATATATCAACTGTAAGAGCAACTACATTGAATGCCAGAGATACATTCATCAGATTTTGAAGTTGGTAGTACAAGGAGTGATAACTGACACTGTACTGATATCACTTTGTAAAACCTAGATATATCACTATCCTGTAACAAACAGATCACTGAAAAGAGTAATCAATGAATACTATAGAAGAAATAGTATATTGTAAAAGTTTGTTACACAAAATGACTTTCTGCGTTACTCCCGAGGAATCCCACTTAGTGGCAGTATGGAGCACCTTTTTATGATAGTTGTATAGAAGGGGGCTTCATTTCATTGTATATGTATTCAACCATATAAAAGCATGATATAGCAAGTGTAAGAGCAGTTACATGGAATGCAAGAGATACATTTATCAGATTTTGAAGTTGGTTGTACAAGGAGTGATAACTGACACTGTATTGATATCACGTTGTAAAACCTAGATAAACCTATCTTGTAACCAACAGATCATTGAAAAGAGTAATGAATGAATACTATACAAGAAATTGTATATTGTAACAGTTTGTTACACAAAATGACTTTCTCCGTTACTCCCGAGGAATCCCACTGAGTGGCAGTATGGAGCACATTTTACTATAGTTGTATAGAAGGTGGCTTCATTTCATTGTAAATGTACTCAATCATGTAAAAGCATGTTATAGCAACTGTAAGAGCAATTACATTGAATGCCAGAGATTCATTCATCAGATTTTGAAGTTGGTTGTACAAGGAGTGATAACTGACACTGTACGGATATCACTTTGTAAAACCTAGAAATATCACTATCCTGTAACCAACAGATCATTGAAAAGAGTAATCAATGAATACTATACAAGAAATTGTGTATTGTAATAGTTTGTTACACAAAATGACTTTCTGCGTTACTCCCGAGGAGTCCCACTGAGTGGCAGTATGGAGCACCTTTTTACTATAGTTGTATAGAAGGTGGCTTCATTTCATTGTATATGTACTGAACGATATAAAAGCATGATATAGTAACTCGAAGAGCAATTACATTGAATGCCAGAGATTCATTCATCAGATTTTGAAGTTGGTTGTACAAGGAGTGATAACTGACACTGTACTGATATCACTTTGTAAAACCTAGAAATATCACTATCCTGTAACCAACAGATCATTGAAAAGAGTAATCAATGAATACTATACAAGAAATTGTATATTGTAATAGTTTGTTACACAAAATGACTTTCTGCGTTACTCCCGAGGAATCCCACTGAGTGGGAGTATGGAGCACCTTTTTACTATAGTTGTATAGAAGGTGGCTTCATTTCATTGTATATGTACTCAATCATGTAAAAGCATGATATATCAACTGTAAGAGCAACTACATTGAATGCCAGAGATACATTCATCAGATTTTGAAGTTGGTAGTACAAGGAGTTATAACTGACACTGTACTGATATCACTTTGTAAAACCTAGATATATCACTATCCTGTAACAAACAGATCACTGAAAAGAGTAATCAATGAATACTATAGAAGAAATAGTATATTGTAAAAGTTTGTTACACAAAATGACTTTCTGCGTTACTCCCGAGGAATCCCACTTAGTGGCAGTATGGAGCACCTTTTTACGATAGTTGTATAGAAGGGGGCTTCATTTCATTGTATATGTATTCAACCATATAAAAGCATGATATAGCAAGTGTAAGAGCAGTTACATTGAATGCAAGAGATACATTTATCAGATTTTGAAGTTGGTTGTACAAGGAGTGATAACTGACACTGTATTGATATCACGTTGTAAAACCTAGAAATATCACTATCTTGTAACCAACAGATCATTGAAAAGAGTAATGAATGAATACTATACAAGAAATTGTATATTGTAACAGTTTGTTACACAAAATGACTTTCTCCGTTACTCCCGAGGAATCCCACTGAGTGGCAGTATGGAGCACATTTTACTATAGTTGTATAGAAGGTGGCTTCATTTCATTGTAAATGTACTCAATCATGTAAAAGCATGTTATAGCAACTGTAAGAGCAATTACATTGAATGCCAGAGATTCATTCATCAGATTTTGAAGTTGGTTGTACAAGGAGTGATAACTGACACTGTACTGATATCACTTTGTAAAACCTAGAAATATCACTATCCTGTAACCAACAGATCATTGAAAAGAGTAATCAATGAATACTATAGAAGAAATTGTATATTGTAATAGTTTGTTACACAAAATGACTTTCTGCGTTACTCCCGAGGAATCCCACTGAGTGGCAGTATGGAGCACCTTTTTACTATATTTGTATAGAAGGTGGCTTCATTTCATTTTATATGTACTGAACCATATAAAAGCATGATATAGCAACTATAAGAGCAGTTACATTGAATGCAAGACATACATTCATCAGATTTTTAAATTGGTTGTATAAGGAGTGATAACTGACACTGTATTGATATCACTTTGTAAAACCAAGAAATTTCACTGTTGTCTAACCAAGAGATCACAGAAGTGTAATCAATGAATACTATACAAGAAATACATTGGATTGTAAATTGTAATAGTTTGTTACACAAAATAACTTTCTGCGTTACTCCCGAGGAATCCCACTGAGTGGCAGTATGGAGCACCTTTTTACTATAGTTGTATAGAAGGTGGCTTCATTTCATTGTATATGTACTGAACCATATAAAAGCATGATATAGCAACTATAAGAGCAGTTACATTGAATGCAAGACATACATTCATCAGATTTTTAAATTGGTTGTATAAGGAGTGATAACTGACACTGTATTGATATCACTTTGTAAAACCGAGAAATTTCACTGTTGTCTAACCAAGAGATCACAGAAGAGTAATCAATGAATACTATACAAGAAATACATTGGATTGTAAATTGTAATAGTTTGTTACACAAAATAACTTTCTGCGTTACTCCCGAGGAATCCCACTGAGTGGCAGTATGGAGCACCTTTTAACTATAGTTGTATATAAGGTGGCTTCATTTCATTATATATGTACTCAATCATGTAAAACCATGATATATCAACTATAAGAGCAACTACATTGAATGCCAGAGATACATTCATCAGATTTTGAAGTTGGTAGTACAAGGAGTGATAACTGACACTGTACTGATATCACTTTGTAAAACCTAGAAATATCACTATCCTGTAAGAAACAGATCACTGAAAAGACTAATCAATGAATACTATACAAGAAATACATTGGATTGTAAATTGTAATAGTTTGTTACACAAAATAACTTTCTGCGTTACTCCCGAGGAATCCCACTGAGTGGCAGTATGGAGCACCTTTTTACTATAGTTGTATAGAAGGTGGCTTCATTTCATTGTATATGTACTGAACCATATAAAAGCATGATATAGCAACTATAAGAGCAGTTACATTGAATGCAAGACATGCATTCATCAGATTTTAAAACTGGTTGTATAAGGAGTGATAACTGACACTGTATTGATATCACTTTGTAAAACCGAGAAATTTCACTGTTGTCTAACCAAGAGATCACAGAAGAGTAATCAATGAATACTATACAAGAAATACATTGGATTGAAAATTGTAATAGTTTGTTATACAAAATAACTTTCTGCGTTACTCCCGAGGAATCCCACTGAGTGGCAGTATGGAGCACCTTTTTACTATAGTTGTATAGAAGGTGGCTTCATTTCATTGTATATGTACTCAATCATGTAAAAGCATGATATATCAACTGTAAGAGCAACTACATTGAATGCCAGAGATACATTCATCAGATTTTGAAGTTGGTTGTACAAGGAGTGATAACTGACACTGTACTGATATCACTTTGTAAAACATAGAAATATCACTATCCTGTAACCAACCGATCATTGAAAAGAGTAATCAATGAATATTATACAAGAAATAGTATATTGTAAAAGTTTGTTACACAAAATGACTTTCTGCGTTACTCCCGAGGAATCCCACTTAGTGGCAGTATGGAGCACCTTTTTACGATAGTTGTATAGAAGGTGGCTTCATTTCATTGTATATGTACTCAACCATATAAAAGCATGATATAGGAAGTGTAAGAGCAGTTACATTGAATGCAAGAGATACATTCATCAGATTTTGAAGTTGGTTGTACAAGGAGTGATAACTGACACTGTATTGATATCACGTTGTAAAACCTAGAAATATCACTATCTTGTAACCAACAGATCCTTGAAAAGAGTAATGAATGAATACTATACAAGAAATTGTATATTGTAATAGTTTGTTACACAAAATGACTTTCTGCGTTACTCCCGAGGAATCCCACTGAGTGGCAGTATGGAGCACATTTTACTATAGTTGTATAGAAGGTGGCTTCATTTCATTGTATATGTACTCAATCATGTAAAAGCATGTTATAGCAACTGTAAGAGCAATTACATTGAATGCCAGAGATTCATTCATCAGATTTTGAAGTTGGTTGTACAAGGAGTGATAACTGACACTGTATTGATATCACTTTGTAAAACCTAGAAATATCACTATCCTGTAACCAACAGATCTTTGAAAAGAGTAATCAATGAATACTATACAAGAAATTGTATATTGTAATAGTTTGTTACACAAAATGACTTTCTGCGTTACTCCCAAGGAATCCCACTGAGTGGCAGTATGGAGCACCTTTTTACTATAGTTGTATAGAAGGTGGCTTCATTTCATTGTATATGTACTGAACCATATAAAAGCATGATATAGCAACTATAAGAGCAGTTACATTGAATGCAAGACATACATTCACCAGATTTTTATATTGGTTGTATAAGGAGTGATAACTGACACTGTATTGATGTCACTTTGTAAAACCGAGAAATTTCACTGTTGTCTAACCAAGAGATCACAGAAGAGTAATCAATGAATACTATACAAGAAATACATTGGATTGTAAATTGTAATTGTTTGTTACACAAAATAACTTTCTGCGTTACTCCCGAGGAATCCCACTGAGTGGCAGTATAGAGCACCTTTTTACTATAGTTGTATAGAAGGTGGCTTCATTTCATTATATATGTACTCAATCATGTAAAAGCATGATATATCAACTGTAAGAGCAACTACATTGAATGCCAGAGATACATTCATCAGATTTTGAAGTTGGTAGTACAAGGAGTGATAACTGACACTGTACTGATATCACTTTGTGAAACCTAGAAATATCACTATCCTGTAAGAAACAGATCACTGAAAAGACGAATCAATGAATACTATACAAGAAATACATTGGATTGTAAATTGTAATAGTTTGTTACACAAAATAACTTTCTGCGTTACTCCCGAGGAATCCCACTGAGTGGCAGTATGGAGCACCTTTTTACTATAGTTGTATAGAAGGTGGCTTCATTTCATTGTATATGTACTGAACCATATAAAAGCATGATATAGCAACTCTAAGAGCAGTTACATTGAATGCAAGACATACATTCATCAGATTTTAAAATTGGTTGTATAAGGAGTGATAACTGACACTGTATTGATATCACTTTGTAAAACCGAGAAATTTCACTGTTGTCTAACCAAGAGATCACAGAAGACTAATCAATGAATACTATACAAGAAATACATTGGATTGTAAATTGTAATAGTTTGTTACACAAAATAACTTTCTGCGTTACTCCCGAGGAATCCCACTGAGTGGCAGTATGGAGCACCTTTTTACTATAGTTGTATAGAAGGTGGCTTCATTTCATTGTATATGTACTCAATCATGTAAAAGCATGATATATCAACTGTAAGAGCAACTACATTGAATGCCAGAGATACATTCATCAGATTTTGAAGTTGGTTGTACAAGGAGTGATAACAGACACTGTACTGATATCACTTTGTAAAACCTAGAAATATCACTATCCTGTAACCAACCGATCATTGAAAAGAGTAATCAATGAATATTATACAAGAAATAGTATATTGTAAAAGTTTGTTACACAAAATGACTTTCTGCGTTACTCCCGAGGAATCCCACTTAGTGGCAGTATGGAGCACCTTTTTACGATAGTTGTATAGAAGGTGGCTTCATTTCATTGTATATGTACTCAACCATATAAAAGCATGATATAGGAAGTGTAAGAGCAGTTACATTGAATGCAAGAGATACATTCATCAGATTTTGAAGTTGGTTGTACAAGGAGTGATAACTGACACTGTATTGATATCACGTTGTAAAACCTAGAAATATCACTATCTTGTAACCAACAGATCCTTGAAAAGAGTAATGAATGAATACTATACAAGAAATTGTATATTGTAATAGTTTGTTACACAAAATGACTTTCTGCGTTACTCCCGAGGAATCCCACTGAGTGGCAGTATGGAGCACATTTTACTATAGTTGTATAGAAGGTGGCTTCATTTCATTGTATATGTACTCAATCATGTAAAAGTATGTTATAGCAACTGTAAGAGCAATTACATTGAATGCCAGAGATTCATTCATCAGATTTTGAAGTTGGTTCTACAAGGAGTGATAACTGACAGTGTATTGATATCACTTTGTAAAACCTAGAAATATCACTATCCTGTAACCAACAGATCATTGAAAAGAGTAATCAATGAATACTATACAAGAAATTGTATATTGTAATAGTTTGTTACACAAAATGACTTTCTGCATTACTCCCAAGGAATCCCACTGAGTGGCAGTATGGAGCACCTTTTTACTATAGTTGTATAGAAGGTGGCTTCATTTCATTGTATATGTACTGAACCATATAAAAGCATGATATAGCAACTATAAGAGCAGTTACATTGAATGCAAGACATACATTCATCAGATTTTTATATTGGTTGTATAAGGAGTGATAAGTGACACTGTATTGATGTCACTTTGTAAAACTGAGAAATTTCACTGTTGTCTAACCAAGAGATCACAGAAGAGTAATTAATGAATACTATACAAGAAATACATTGGATTGTAAATTGTAATAGTTTGTTACACAAAATAACTTTCTGCGTTACTCCCGAGGAATCCCACTGAGTGGCAGTATGGAGCACATTTTTACTATAGTTGTATAGAAGGTGGCTTCATTTCATTATATATGTACTCAATCATGTAAAAGCATGATATATCAACTGTAAGAGCAACTACATTGAATGCCAGAGATACATTCATCAGATTTTGAAGTTGGTAGTACAAGGAGTGATAACTGACACTGTACTGATATCACTTTGTAAAACCTAGAAATATCACTATCCTGTAAGAAACAGATCACTGAAAAGACTAATCAATGAATACTATACAAGAAATACATTCAATTGTAAATTGTAATAGTTTGTTACACAAAATAACTTTCTGCGTTACTCCCGAGGAATCCCACTGAGTGGCAGTATGGAGCACCTTTTTACTATAGTTCTATAGAAGGTGGCTTCATTTCATTGTATATGTACTGAACCATATAAAAGCATGATATAGCAACTCTAAGAGCAGTTACATTGAATGCAAGACATACATTCATCAGATTTTTAAATTGGTAGTACAAGGAGTGATAACTGACACTGTATTGATATCACTTTGTAAAACCGAGAAATTTCACTGTTGTCTAACCAAGAGATCACAGAAGAGTAATCAATGAATACTATACAAGAAATACATTGGATTGTAAATTGTAATAGTTTGTTACACAAAATAACTTTCTGCGTTACTCCCGAGGAATCCCACTGAGTGGCAGTATGGAGCACCTTTTTACTATAGTTGTATAGAAGGTGGCTTCATTTCATTGTATATGTACTCAATCATGTAAAAGCATGATATATCAACTGTAAGAGCAACTACATTGAATGCCAGAGATACATTCATCAGACTTTGAAGTTGGTTGTACAAGGAGTGATAACTGACACTGTACTGATATCACTTTGTAAAACCGAGAAATATCACAATCCTGTAACCAACCGATCATTGAAAAGAGTAATCAATGAATATTATACAAGAAATAGTATATTGTAAAAGTTTGTTACACAAAGTGACTTTCTGCGTTACTCCCGAGGAAACCCACTTAGTAGCAGTATGGAGCACCTTTTTACGATAGTTGTATAGAAGGTGGCTTCATTTCATTGTATATGTACTCAACCATATAAAAGCATGATATAGGAAGTGTAAGAGCAGTTACATTGAATGCAAGAGATACATTCATCAGATTTTGAGGTTGGTTGTACAAGGAGTGATAACTGACACTGTATTGATATCACGTTGTAAAACCTAGAAATATCACTATCTTGTAACCAACAGATCATTGAAAAGAGTAATGAATGAATACTATACAAGAAATTGTATATTGTAATAGTTTGTTACACAAAATGACTTTCTGCGTTACTCCCGAGGAATCCCACTGAGTGGCAGTATGGAGCACATTTTACTATAGTTGTATAGAAGGTGGCTTCATTTCATTGTATATGTACTCAATCATGTAAAAGCATGTTATAGCAACTGTAAGAGCAATTACATTGAATGCAAGAGATACATTTATCAGATTTTGAAGTTGGTTGTACAAGGAGTGATAACTGACACTGTATTGATATCACGTTGTAAAACCTAGAAATATCACTATCTTGTAACCAACAGATCATTGAAAAGAGTAATGAATGAATACTATACAAGAAATTGTATATTGTAACAGTTTGTTACACAAAATGACTTTCTCCGTTACTCCCGAGGAATCCCACTGAGTGGCAGTATTGGGCACATTTTACTATAGTTGTATAGAAGGTGGCTTCATTTCATTGTATATGTACTCAATCATGTAAAAGCATGTTATAGCAACTGTAAGAGCAATTACATTGAATGCCAGAGATTCATTCATCAGATTTTGAAGTTTCTTGTAGAAGGAGTGATAACTGACACTGTACTGATATCACTTTGTAAAACCGAGAAATATCACTATCCTGTAACCAACAGATCATTGAAAAGAGTAATCAATGAATACTATAGAAGAAATTGTATATTGTAATAGTTTGTTACACAAAATGACTTTCTGCGTTACTCCCGAGGAATCCCACTGAGTGGCAGTATGGAGCACCTTTTTACTATAGTTGTATAGAAGGGTGCTTCATTTCATTGTATACGTACTGAACCATATAAAAGCATGATATAGCAACTATAAGAGCAGTTACATTGAATGCAAGACATACATTCATCAGATTTTTAAATTGGTTGTATAAGGAGTGATAACTGACACTGTATTGATATCACTTTGTAAAACCGAGAAATTTCACTGTTGTCTAACCAAGAGATCACAGAAGAGTAATCAATAAATACTATACAAGAAATACATTGGATTGTAAATTGTAATAGTTTGTTACACAAAATAACTTTCTGCGTTACTCCCGAGGAATCCCACTGAGTGGCAGTATGGAGCACGTTTTACTATAGTTGTATAGAAGGTGGCTTCATTTCATTGTATAAGTACTCAATCATGTAAAAGCATGATATATCAACTGTAAGAGCAACTACATTGAATGCAAGAGATACATTCATCAGATTTTGAAGTTGGTTGTACAAGGAGTGATAACTGACAGTGTATTGATATCACGTTGTAAAACCTAGAAATATCACTATCTTGTAACCAAGAGATCATTGAAAAGAGTAATGAATGAATACTATACAAGAAATTGTATATTGTAATAGTTTGTTACACAAAATGACTTTCTGCGTTACTCCCGAGGAATCCCACTGAGTGGCAGTATGGAGCACATTTTACTATAGTTGTATAGAAGGTGGCTTCATTTCATTGTTATTGTACTCAATCATGTAAAAGCATGTTATAGCAACTGTAACAGCAATTACATTGAATGACAGAGATTCATTCATCAGATTTTGAAGATGGTAGTACAAGGACTGATAACTGACACTGTACTGATATCACTTTGTAAAACCTAGAAATATCACTATCCTGTAACCAACAGATCATTGAAAAGAGTAATCAATGAATACTATACAAGAAATTGTATATTGTAATAGTTTGTTACACAAAATGACTTTCTGCATTACTCCCGAGGAATCCCACTGAGTGGCAGTATGGAGCACCTTTTTACTATAGTTGTATAAAAGGTGGCTTCATTTCATTGTATATGTACTGAACCATATAAAAGCATGATATAGCAACTATAAGAGCAGTTACATTGAATGCAAGACATACATTCATCAGATTTTTATATTGATTGTATAAGGAGTGATAACTGACACTGTATTGATGTCACTTTGTAAAACCGAGAAATTTAACTGATGTCTAACCAAGAGATCACAGAAGAGTAATCAATGAATACTATACAAGAAATACATTGGATTGTAAATTGTAATAGTTTGTTACACAAAATAACTTTCTGCGTTACTCCCGAGGAATCCCACTGAGTGGCAGTATGGAGCACCTTTTTACTATAGTTGTATAGAAGGTGGCTTCATTTCATTGTATATGTACTCAATCATGTAAAAGCATGATATATCAACTGTAAGAGCAACTACATTGAATGCCAGAGATACATTCATCAGATTTTGAAGTTGGTAGTACAAAGAGTGATAACTGACACTGTACTGATATCACTTTGTAAAACCTAGATATATCACTATCCTGTAACAAACAGATCACTGAAAAGAGTAATCAATGAATATTATACAAGAAATAGTATATTGTAAAAGTTTGTTACACAAAATGACTTTCTGCGTTACTCCCGATGAATCCCACTTAGTGGCAGTATGGAGCACCTTTTTACGATAGTTGTATAGAAGTCGGCTTCATTTCATTGTATATGTATTCAACCATATAAAAGCATGATATAGCAAGTGTAAGAGCAGTTACACTGAATGGAAGAGATACATTTATCAGATTTTGAAGTTGGTTGTACAAGGAGTGATAACTGACACTGTATTGATATCACGTTGTAAAACCTAGAAATATCACTATCTTGTAACCAACAGATCATTGAAAAGAGTAATGAATGAATATTATACAAGAAATTGTATATTGTAACAGTTTGTTACACAAAATGACTTTCTCCGTTACTCCCGAGGAATCCCACTGAGTGGCAAAATGACTTTCTCCGTTACTCCCGAGGAATCCCACTGATTCATTCATCAGATTTTGAAGTTTGTTGTAAAAGGAGTGATAACTGACACTGTACTGATATCACTTTGTAAAACCTAGAAATATCACTATCCTGTAACCAACAGATCATTGAAAAGAGCAACTACATTGAATGCCAGAGATACATTCATCAGATTTTGAAGTTGGTAGTACAAGGATTGATAACTGACACTGTACTGATATCACTTTGTAAAATCTAGATATATCACTATCCTGTAACAAACAGATCACTGAAAAGAGTAATCAATGAATACTATACAAGAAATAGTATATTGTAAAAGTTTGTTACACAAAATGACTTTCTGTGTTACTCCCGAGGAATCCCACTTAGTGGCAGTATGGAGCACCTTTTTACGATAGTTGTATAGAAGGTGGCTTCATTTCATTGAATATGTACTGAACCATATAAAAGCATGATATAGCAACTATAAGAGCAGTTACATTGAATGCAAGACATACATTCATCAGATTTTTATATTGGTTGTATAAGGAGTGATAACTGACACTGTATTGATGTCACTTTGTAAAACCGAGAAATTTAACTGATGTCTAACCAAGAGATCACAGAAGAGTAATCAATGAATAGTATACAAGAAATACATTGGATTGTAAATTGTAATAGTTTGTTACACAAAATAACTTTCTGCGTTACTCCCGAGGAATCCCACTGAGTGGCAGTATGGAGCACCTTTTTACGATAGTTGTATTGAAGGTGGCTTCATTTCATTGTATATATACTCAACCATATAAAAGCATGATATAGGAAGTGTAAGAGCAGTTACATTGAATGCAAGAGATACATTCATCAGATTTTGAAGTTGGTTGTACAAGGAGTGATAACTGACACTCTATTGATATCACGTTGTAAAACCTAGAAATATCACTATCTTGTAAAAACAGATCATTGAAAAGAGTAATGAATGAATACTATACAAGAAATTGTATATTGTAATAGTTTGTTACACAAAATGACTTTTTGCGTTACTCCCGAGGAATCCCACTGAGTGGCAGTATGGAGCACATTTTACTATAGTTGTATAGAAGGTGGCTTCATTTCATTGTATATGTACTCAATCATGTAAAAGCATGTTATAGCAACTGTAAGAGCAATTACATTGAATGCAAGAGATACATTTATCAGATTTTGAAGTTGGTTGTACAAGGAGTGATAACTGACACTGTATTGATATCACGTTGTAAAACCTAGAAATATCACTATCTTGTAACCAACAGATCATTGAAAAGAGTAATGAATGAATACTATACAAGAAATTGTATATTGTAACAGTTTGTTACACAAAATGACTTTCTCCGTTACTCCCGAGGAATCCCACTGAGTGGCAGTATGGAGCACATTTTACTATAGTTGTATAGAAGGTGGCTTCATTTCATTGTATATGTACTCAATCATGTAAAAGCATGTTATAGCAACTGTAAGAGCAATTACATTGAATGCCAGAGATTCATTCATCAGATTTTGAAGTTTGTTGTAGAAGGACTGATAACTGACACTGTACTGATATCACTTTGTAAAACCTAGAAATATCACTATCCTGTAACCAACAGATCATTGAAAAGAGTAATCAATGAATACTATAGAAGAAATTGTATATTGTAATAGTTTGTTACACAAAATGACTTTCTGCGTTACTCCCGAGGAATCCCACTGAGTGGCAGTATGGAGCACCTTTTTACTATAGTTGTATAGAAGGTGGCTTCATTTCATTGTATATGTACTGAACCATATAAAAGCATGATATAGCAACTATAAGAGCAGTTACATTGAATGCAAGACATACATTCATCAGATTTTTAAATTGGTTGTATAAGGAGTGATAACTGACACTGTATTGATATCACTTTGTAAAACCGAGAAATTTCACTGTTGTCTAACCAAGAGATCACAGAAGAGTAATCAATGAATACTATAGAAGAAATACAATGGATTGTAAATTGTAATAGTTTGTTACACAAAATAACTTTCTGCGTTACTCCCGAGGAATCCCTCTGAGTGGCAGTATGGAGCACCTTTTTACTATAGTTGTATAGAAGGTGGCTTCATTTCATTGTATATGTACTGAACCATATAAAAGCATGATATAGCAACTATAAGAGCAGTTACATTGAATGCAAGACATACATTCATCAGATTTTTAAATTGGTTATATAAGGAGTGATAACTGACATGGTATTGATATCACTTTGTAAAACCGAGAAATTTCACTGTTGTCTAACCAACAGATCACAGAAGAGTAATCAATGAATACTATACAAGAAATACATTGGATTGTAAATTGTAATAGTTTGTTACACAAAATAACTTTCTGCGTTACTCCCGAGGAATCCCACTGAGTGGCAGTATGGAGCACGTTTTACTATAGTTGTATAGAAGGTGGCTTCATTTCATTGTATAAGTACTCAATCATGTAAAAGCATGATATATCAACTGTAAGAGCAACTACATTGAATGCCAGAGATACATTCATCAGATTTTGAAGTTGGTTGTAGAAGGAGTGATAACTGACACTGTACTGATATCACTTTGTAAAACCTAGATATATCACTATGGTGTAACAAACAGATCACTGAAAAGAGTAATCAATGAATACTATACAAGAAATTGTATATTGTAATAGTTTGTTACACAAAATGACTTTCTGCGTTACTCTCGAGGAATCCCACTGAGTGGCAGTATGGAGCACCTTTTTACTATAGTTGTATAGAAGGTGACTTCATTTCATTGTGTATGTACTCAACCATATAAAAGCATGATATAGCAACGGTAAGAGCAGTTACATTGAATGCAAGAGATACATTCATCAGATTTTGAAGTTGGTTGTACAAGGAGTGATAACTGACAGTGTATTGATATCACGTTGTAAAACCTAGAAATATCACTATCTTGTAACCAAGAGATCATTGAAAAGAGTAATGAATGAATACTATACAAGAAATTGTATATTGTAATAGTTTGTTACACAAAATGACTTTCTGCGTTACTCCCGAGGAATCCCACTGAGTGGCAGTATGGAGCACATTTTACTATAGTTGTATAGAAGGTGGCGTCATTTCATTGTATTTGTACTCAATCATGTAAAAGCATGTTATAGCAACTGTAAGAGCAATTACATTGAATGCCAGAGATTCATTCATCAGATTTTGAAGTTGGTTGTACAAGGACTGATAACTGACACTGTACTGATATCACTTTGTAAAACCTAGAAATATCACTATCCTGTAACCAACAGATCATTGATAAGAGTAATCAATCAATACTATACAAGAAATTGTATATTGTAATAGTTTGTTACACAAAATGACTTTCTGCATTACTCCCGAGGAATCCCACTGAGTGGAAGCATGGAGCACCTTTTTACTATAGTTGTATAAAAGGTGGCTTCATTTCATTGTATATGTACTGAACCATATAAAAGCATGATATAGCAACTATAAGAGCAGTTACATTGAATGCAAGACATACATTCATCAGATTTTTATATTGATTGTATAAGGAGTGATAACTGACACTGTATTGATGTCACTTTGTAAAACCGAGAAATTTAACTGATGTCTAACCAAGAGATCACAGAAGAGTAATCAATGAATACTATACAAGAAATACATTGGATTGTAAATTGTAATAGTTTGTTACACAAAATAACTTTCTGCGTTACTCCCGAGGAATCCCACTGAGTGGCAGTATGGAGCACCTTTTTACTATGGTTGTATAGAAGGTGGCTTCATTTCATTGTATATGTACTCAATCATGTAAAAGCATGATATATCAACTGTAAGAGCAACTACATTGAATGCCAGAGATACATTCATCAGATTTTGAAGTTGGTAGTACAAGGAGTGATAACTGACACTGTACTGATATCACTTTGTAAAACCTAGAAATATCACTATCCTGTAACCAACAGATCATTGATAAGAGTAATCAATCAATACTATACAAGAAATTGTATATTGTAATAGTTTGTTACACAAAATGACTTTCTGCATTACTCCCGAGGAATCCCACTGAGTGGAAGCATGGAGCACCTTTTTACTATAGTTGTATAAAAGGTGGCTTCATTTCATTGTATATGTACTGAACCATATAAAAGCATGATATAGCAACTATAAGAGCAGTTACATTGAATGCAAGACATACATTCATCAGATTTTTATATTGATTGTATAAGGAGTGATAACTGACACTGTATTGATGTCACTTTGTAAAACCGAGAAATTTAACTGATGTCTAACCAAGAGATCACAGAAGAGTAATCAATGAATACTATACAAGAAATACATTGGATTGTAAATTGTAATAGTTTGTTACACAAAATAACTTTCTGCGTTACTCCCGAGGAATCCCACTGAGTGGCAGTATGGAGCACCTTTTTACTATGGTTGTATTGAAGGTGGCTTCATTTCATTGTATATGTACTCAATCATGTAAAAGCATGATATATCAACTGTAAGAGCAACTACATTGAATGCCAGAGATACATTCATCAGATTTTGAAGTTGGTAGTACAAGGAGTGATAACTGACACTGTACTGATATCACTTTGTAAAACCTAGATATATCACTATCCTGTAACAAACAGATCACTGAAAAGAGTAATCAATGAATATTATACAAGAAATAGTATATTGTAAAAGTTTGTTACACAAAATGACTTTCTGCGTTACTCCCGATGAATCCCACTTAGTGGCAGTATGGAGCACCTTTTTACGATAGTTGTATAGAAGTCGGCTTCATTTCATTGTATATGTATTCAACCATATAAAAGCATGATATAGCAAGTGTAAGAGCAGTTACATTGAATGGAAGAGATACATTTATCAGATTTTGAAGTTGGTTGTACAAGGAGTGATAACTGACACTGTATTGATATCACGTTGTAAAACCTAGAAATATCACTATCTTGTAACCAACAGATCATTGAAAAGAGTAATGAATGAATATTATACAAGAAATTGTATATTGTAACAGTTTGTTACACAAAATGACTTTCTCCGTTACTCCCGAGGAATCCCACTGAGTGGCAAAATGACTTTCTCCGTTACTCCCGAGGAATCCCACTGATTCATTCATCAGATTTTGAAGTTTGTTGTAAAAGGAGTGATAACTGACACTGTACTGATATCACTTTGTAAAACCTAGAAATATCACTATCCTGTAACCAACAGATCATTGAAAAGAGCAACTACATTGAATGCCAGAGATACATTCATCAGATTTTGAAGTTGGTAGTACAAGGATTGATAACTGACACTGTACTGATATCACTTTGTAAAATCTAGATATATCACTATCCTGTAACAAACAGATCACTGAAAAGAGTAATCAATGAATACTATACAAGAAATAGTATATTGTAAAAGTTTGTTACACAAAATGACTTTCTGTGTTACTCCCGAGGAATCCCACTTAGTGGCAGTATGGAGCACCTTTTTACGATAGTTGTATAGAAGGTGGCTTCATTTCATTGAATATGTACTGAACCATATAAAAGCATGATATAGCAACTATAAGAGCAGTTACATTGAATGCAAGACATACATTCATCAGATTTTTATATTGGTTGTATAAGGAGTGATAACTGACACTGTATTGATGTCACTTTGTAAAACCGAGAAATTTAACTGATGTCTAACCAAGAGATCACAGAAGAGTAATCAATGAATAGTATACAAGAAATACATTGGATTGTAAATTGTAATAGTTTGTTACACAAAATAACTTTCTGCGTTACTCCCGAGGAATCCCACTGAGTGGCAGTATGGAGCACCTTTTTACGATAGTTGTATTGAAGGTGGCTTCATTTCATTGTATATATACTCAACCATATAAAAGCATGATATAGGAAGTGTAAGAGCAGTTACATTGAATGCAAGAGATACATTCATCAGATTTTGAAGTTGGTTGTACAAGGAGTGATAACTGACACTGTATTCATATCACGTTGTAAAACCTAGAAATATCACTATCTTGTAAAAACAGATCATTGAAAAGAGTAATGAATGAATACTATACAAGAAATTGTATATTGTAATAGTTTGTTACACAAAATGACTTTTTGCGTTACTCCCGAGGAATCCCACTGAGTGGCAGTATGGAGCACATTTTACTATAGTTGTATAGAAGGTGGCTTCATTTCATTGTATATGTACTCAATCATGTAAAAGCATGTTATAGCAACTGTAAGAGCAATTACATTGAATGCAAGAGATACATTTATCAGATTTTGAAGTTGGTTGTACAAGGAGTGATAACTGACACTGTATTGATATCACGTTGTAAAACCTAGAAATATCACTATCTTGTAACCAACAGATCATTGAAAAGAGTAATGAATGAATACTATACAAGAAATTGTATATTGTAACAGTTTGTTACACAAAATGACTTTCTCCGTTACTCCCGAGGAATCCCACTGAGTGGCAGTATGGAGCACATTTTACTATAGTTGTATAGAAGGTGGCTTCATTTCATTGTATATGTACTCAATCATGTAAAAGCATGTTATAGCAACTGTAAGAGCAATTACATTGAATGCCAGAGATTCATTCATCAGATTTTGAAGTTTGTTGTAGAAGGACTGATAACTGACACTGTACTGATATCACTTTGTAAAACCTAGAAATATCACTATCCTGTAACCAACAGATCATTGAAAAGAGTAATCAATGAATACTATAGAAGAAATTGTATATTGTAATAGTTTGTTACACAAAATGACTTTCTGCGTTACTCCCGAGGAATCCCACTGAGTGGCAGTATGGAGCACCTTTTTACTATAGTTGTATAGAAGGTGGCTTCATTTCATTGTATATGTACTGAACCATATAAAAGCATGATATAGCAAGTATAAGAGCAGTTACATTGAATGCAAGACATACATTCATCAGATTTTTAAATTGGTTGTATAAGGAGTGATAACTGACACTGTATTGATATCACTTTGTAAAACCGAGAAATTTCACTGTTGTCTAACCAAGAGATCACAGAAGAGTAATCAATGAATACTATAGAAGAAATACAATGGATTGTAAATTGTAATAGTTTGTTACACAAAATAACTTTCTGCGTTACTCCCGAGGAATCCCACTGAGTGGCAGTATGGAGCACCTTTTTACTATAGTTGTATAGAAGGTGGCTTCATTTCATTGTATATGTACTGAACCATATAAAAGCATGATATAGCAACTATAAGAGCAGTTACATTGAATGCAAGACATACATTCATCAGATTTTTAAATTGGTTATATAAGGAGTGATAACTGACATGGTATTGATATCACTTTGTAAAACCGAGAAATTTCACTGTTGTCTAACCAACAGATCACAGAAGAGTAATCAATGAATACTATACAAGAAATACATTGGATTGTAAATTGTAATAGTTTGTTACACAAAATAACTTTCTGCGTTACTCCCGAGGAATCCCACTGAGTGGCAGTATGGAGCACGTTTTACTATAGTTGTATAGAAGGTGGCTTCATTTCATTGTATAAGTACTCAATCATGTAAAAGCATGATATATCAACTGTAAGAGCAACTACATTGAATGCCAGAGATACATTCATCAGATTTTGAAGTTGGTTGTAGAAGGAGTGATAACTGACACTGTACTGATATCACTTTGTAAAACCTAGATATATCACTATGGTGTAACAAACAGATCACTGAAAAGAGTAATCAATGAATACTATACAAGAAATTGTATATTGTAATAGTTTGTTACACAAAATGACTTTCTGCGTTACTCTCGAGGAATCCCACTGAGTGGCAGTATGGAGCACCTTTTTACTATAGTTGTATAGAAGGTGACTTCATTTCATTGTGTATGTACTCAACCATATAAAAGCATGATATAGCAACGGTAAGAGCAGTTACATTGAATGCAAGAGATACATTCATCAGATTTTGAAGTTGGTTGTACAAGGAGTGATAACTGACAGTGTATTGATATCACGTTGTAAAACCTAGAAATATCACTATCTTGTAACCAAGAGATCATTGAAAAGAGTAATGAATGAATACTATACAAGAAATTGTATATTGTAATAGTTTGTTACACAAAATGACTTTCTGCGTTACTCCCGAGGAATCCCACTGAGTGGCAGTATGGAGCACATTTTACTATAGTTGTATAGAAGGTGGCGTCATTTCATTGTATTTGTACTCAATCATGTAAAAGCATGTTATAGCAACTGTAAGAGCAATTACATTGAATGCCAGAGATTCATTCATCAGATTTTGAAGTTGGTTGTACAAGGACTGATAACTGACACTGTACTGATATCACTTTGTAAAACCTAGAAATATCACTATCCTGTAACCAACAGATCATTGATAAGAGTAATCAATCAATACTATACAAGAAATTGTATATTGTAATAGTTTGTTACACAAAATGACTTTCTGCATTACTCCCGAGGAATCCCACTGAGTGGCAGCATGGAGCACCTTTTTACTATAGTTGTATAAAAGGTGGCTTCATTTCATTGTATATGTACTGAACCATATAAAAGCATGATATAGCAACTATAAGAGCAGTTACATTGAATGCAAGACATACATTCATCAGATTTTTATATTGATTGTATAAGGAGTGATAACTGACACTGTATTGATGTCACTTTGTAAAACCGAGAAATTTAACTGATGTCTAAGCAAGAGATCACAGAAGAGTAATCAATGAATACTATACAAGAAATACATTGGATTGTAAATTGTAATAGTTTGTTACACAAAATAACTTTCTGCGTTACTCCCGAGGAATCCCACTGAGTGGCAGTATGGAGCACCTTTTTACTATGGTTGTATAGAAGGTGGCTTCATTTCATTGTATATGTACTCAATCATGTAAAAGCATGATATATCAACTGTAAGAGCAACTACATTGAATGCCAGAGATACATTCATCAGATTTTGAAGTTGGTAGTACAAGGAGTGATAACTGACACTGTACTGATATCACTTTGTAAAACCTAGATATATCACTATCCTGTAACAAACAGATCACTGAAAAGAGTAATCAATGAATATTATACAAGAAATAGTATATTGTAAAAGTTTGTTACACAAAATGACTTTCTGCGTTACTCCCGATGAATCCCACTTAGTGGCAGTATGGAGCACCTTTTTACGATAGTTGTATAGAAGTCGGCTTCATTTCATTGTATATGTATTCAACCATATAAAAGCATGATATAGCAAGTGTAAGAGCAGTTACATTGAATGGAAGAGATACATTTATCAGATTTTGAAGTTGGTTGTACAAGGAGTGATAACTGACACTGTATTGATATCACGTTGTAAAACCTAGAAATATCACTATCTTGTAACCAACAGATCATTGAAAAGAGTAATGAATGAATATTATACAAGAAATTGTATATTGTAACAGTTTGTTACACAAAATGACTTTCTCCGTTACTCCCGAGGAATCCCACTGAGTGGCAAAATGACTTTCTCCGTTACTCCCGAGGAATCCCACTGATTCATTCATCAGATTTTGAAGTTTGTTGTAAAAGGAGTGATAACTGACACTGTACTGATATCACTTTGTAAAACCTAGAAATATCACTATCCTGTAACCAACAGATCATTGAAAAGAGCAACTACATTGAATGCCAGAGATACATTCATCAGATTTTGAAGTTGGTAGTACAAGGATTGATAACTGACACTGTACTGATATCACTTTGTAAAATCTAGATATATCACTATCCTGTAACAAACAGATCACTGAAAAGAGTAATCAATGAATACTATACAAGAAATAGTATATTGTAAAAGTTTGTTACACAAAATGACTTTCTGTGTTACTCCCGAGGAATCCCACTTAGTGGCAGTATGGAGCACCTTTTTACGATAGTTGTATAGAAGGTGGCTTCATTTCATTGAATATGTACTGAACCATATAAAAGCATGATATAGCAACTATAAGAGCAGTTACATTGAATGCAAGACATACATTCATCAGATTTTTATATTGGTTGTATAAGGAGTGATAACTGACACTGTATTGATGTCACTTTGTAAAACCGAGAAATTTAACTGATGTCTAACCAAGAGATCACAGAAGAGTAATCAATGAATAGTATACAAGAAATACATTGGATTGTAAATTGTAATAGTTTGTTACACAAAATAACTTTCTGCGTTACTCCCGAGGAATCCCACTGAGTGGCAGTATGGAGCACCTTTTTACGATAGTTGTATTGAAGGTGGCTTCATTTCATTGTATATATACTCAACCATATAAAAGCATGATATAGGAAGTGTAAGAGCAGTTACATTGAATGCAAGAGATACATTCATCAGATTTTGAAGTTGGTTGTACAAGGAGTGATAACTGACACTGTATTCATATCACGTTGTAAAACCTAGAAATATCACTATCTTGTAAAAACAGATCATTGAAAAGAGTAATGAATGAATACTATACAAGAAATTGTATATTGTAATAGTTTGTTACACAAAATGACTTTTTGCGTTACTCCCGAGGAATCCCACTGAGTGGCAGTATGGAGCACATTTTACTATAGTTGTATAGAAGGTGGCTTCATTTCATTGTATATGTACTCAATCATGTAAAAGCATGTTATAGCAACTGTAAGAGCAATTACATTGAATGCAAGAGATACATTTATCAGATTTTGAAGTTGGTTATACAAGGAGTGATAACTGACACTGTATTGATATCACGTTGTAAAACCTAGAAATATCACTATCTTGTAACCAACAGATCATTGAAAAGAGTAATGAATGACTACTATACAAGAAATTGTATATTGTAACAGTTTGTTACACAAAATGACTTTCTCCGTTACTCCCGAGGAATCCCACTGAGTGGCAGTATGGAGCACATTTTACTATAGTTGTATAGAAGGTGGCTTCATTTCATTGTATATGTACTCAATCATGTAAAAGCATGTTATAGCAACTGTAAGAGCAATTACATTGAATGCCAGAGATTCATTCATCAGATTTTGAAGTTTGTTGTAGAAGGAGTGATAACTGACACTGTACTGATATCACTTTGTAAAACCTAGAAATATCACTATCCTGTAACCAACAGATCATTGAAAAGAGTAATCAATGAATACTATAGAAGAAATTGTATATTGTAATAGTTTGTTACACAAAATGACTTTCTGCGTTACTCCCGAGGAATCCCACTGAGTGGCAGTATGGAGCACCTTTTTACTATATTTGTATAGAAGGTGGCTTCATTTCATTGTATATGTACTGAACCATATAAAAGTATGATATAGCAACTATAAGAGCAGTTACATTGAATGCAAGACATACATTCATCAGATTTTTAAATTGGTTGTATAAGGAGTGATAACTGACACTGTATTGATATCACTTTGTAAAACCGAGAAATTTCAATGTTGTCTAACCAAGAGATCACAGAAGAGTAATCAATGAATACTATACAAGAAATACATTGGATTGTAAATTGTAATAGTTTGTTACACAAAATAACTTTCTGCGTTACTCCCGAGGAATCCCACTGAGTGGCAGTATGGAGCACCTTTTAACTATAGTTGTATAGAAGGTGGCTTCATTTCATTATATATGTACTCAATCATGTAAAAGCATGATATATCAACTATAAGAGCAACTACATTGAATGCCAGAGATACATTCATCAGATTTTGAAGTTGGTAGTACAAGGAGTGATAACTGACACTGTACTGATATCACTTTGTAAAACCTAGAAATATCACTATCCTGTAAGAAACAGATCACTGAAAAGACTAATCAATGAATACTATACAAGAAATACATTGTATTGTAATTCTAATAGTTTGTTACACGAAATAACTTTCTGCGTTACTCCCGAGGAATCACACTGAGTGGCAGTATGGAGCACCTTTTTACTATAGTTGTTTAGAAGGTGGCTTCATTTCATTGTATACGTACTGAACCATATAAAAGCATGATATAGCAACTATAAGAGCAGTTACATTGAATGCAAGACATACATTCATCAGATTTTTAAATTGGTTTTATAAGGAGTGATAACTGACACTGTATTGATATCACTTTGTGAAACCGAGAAATTTCACTGTTGTCTAACCAAGAGATCACAGAAGAGTAATCAATGAATACTATACAAGAAATACATTGGATTGTAAATTGTAATAGTTTGTTACACAAAATAACTTTCTGCGTTACTCCCGAGGAATCCCACTGAGTGGCAGTATGGAGCACCTTTTTACTATAGTTCTATAGAAGGTGGCTTCATTTCATTGTATATGTACTGAACCATATAAAAGCATGATATAGCAACTATAAGAGCAGTTACATTGAATGCAAGACATACATTCATCAGATTTTTAAATTGGTTGTATAAGGAGTGATAACTGACACTGTATTGATATCACTTTGTAAAACCGAGAAATTTCACTGATGTGTAACCAATAGATCACAGAAGAGTAATCAATGAATACTATACAAGAAATACATTGGATTGTAAATTGTAATAGTTTGTTACACAAAATAACTTTCTGCGTTACTCCCGAGGAATCCCACTGAGTGGCAGTATGGAGCACCTTTTTACTATAGTTGTATAGAAGGTGGCTTCATTTCATTGTATATGTACTCAATCATGTAAAAGCATGATATATCAACTGTAAGAGCAACTACATTGAATGCCAGAGATACATTCATCAGATTTTGAAGTTGGTAGTACAAGGAGTGATAACTGACACTGTACTGATATCACTTTGTAAAACCTAGATATATCACTATCCTGTAACCAACAGATCACTGAAAAGAGTGATCAATGAATACTATAGAAGAAATAGTGTATTGTAAAAGTTTGTTACACAAAATGACTTTCTGCGTTACTCCCGAGGAATCCCACTTAGTGGCAGTAATGGAGCACCTTTTTACGATAGTTGTATAGAAGGTGGCTTCATTTCATTGTATATGTACTCAACCATATAAAAGCATGATATAGCAAGTGTAAGAGCAGTTACATTGAATGCAAGAGATACATTCATCAGATTTTGAAGTTGGTTGTACAAGGAGTGATAACTGACACTGTATTGATATCACGTTGTAAAACCTAGAAATATCACTATCTTGTAACCAACAGATCATTGAAAAGAGTAATGAATGAATACTATACAAGAAATTGTATATTGTAATAGTTTTTTACACAAAATGACTTTCTGCGTTACTCCCGAGGAATCCCACTGAGTGGCAGTATGGAGCACATTTTACTATAGTTGTATAGAAGGTGGCTTCATTTCATTGTATATGTACTCAATCATGTAAAAGCATGTTATAGCAACTGTAAGAGCAATTACATTGAATGCCAGAGATTCATTCATCAGATTTTGAAGTTGGTTGTACAAGGAGTGATAACTGACACTGTACTGATATCACTTTGTAAAACCTGGAAATATCACTATCCTGTAACCAACAGATCATTGAAAAGACTAATCAATGAATACTATACAAGAAATTGTATATTGTAATAGTTTGTTACACAAAATGACTTTCTGCGTTACTCCCGAGGAATCCCACTGAGTGGCAGTATGGAGCACCTTTTTACTATATTTGTATAGAAGGTGGCTTCATTTCATTGTATATGTACTGAACCATATAAAAGCATGATATAGCAACTATAAGAGCAGTTACATTGAATGCAAGACATACATTCATCAGATTTTTATATTGGTTGTATAAGGAGTGATAACTGACACTGTATTGATGTCACTTTGTAAAACCGAGAAATTTCACTGATGTCTAACCAAGAGATCACAGAAGAGTTATCAATGAATACTATACAAGAAATACATTGGATTGTAAATTGTAATAGTTTGTTACACAAAATAACTTTCTGCGTTACTCCCGAGGAATCCCACTGAGTGGCAGTATGGAGCACCTTTTTACTATAGTTGTATAGAAGGTGGCTTCATTTCATTGTATATGTACTCAATCATGTAAAAGCATGATATATCAACTGTAAGAGCAACTACATTGAATGCCAGAGATACATTCATCAGATTTTGAAGTTGGTTGTACAAGGAGTGAAAACTGACACTGTACTGATATCACTTTGTAAAACCTAGAAATATCACTATCCTGTAACCAGAGATCATTGAACAGAGTAATCAATGAATATTATACAAGAAATAGTATATTGTAGAAGTTTGTTACACAAAATGACTTTCTGCGTTACTCCCGAGGAATCCCACTTAGTGGAAGTATGGAGCACCTTTTTACGATAGTTTTATAGAAGGTGGCTTCATTTCATTGTATATGTATTCAACCACATAAAAGCATGATATAGCAAGTGTAAGAGCAGTTACATTGAATGCAAGAGATACATTTATCAGATTTTGAAGTTGGTTGTACAAGGAGTGATAACTGACACTGTATTGATATCACGTTGTAAAACCTAGAAATATCACTATCTTGTAACCAACAGATCATTGAAAAGAGTAATGGATGAATACTATAGAAGAAATTGTATATTGTAACAGTTTGTTACACAAAATGACTTTCTCCGTTACTCCCGAGGAATCCCACTGAGTGGCAGTATGGAGCACATTTTACTATAGTTGTATAGAAGGTGGCTTCATTTCATTGTATATGTACTCAATCATGTAAAAGCATGTTATAGCAACTGTAAGAGCAATTACATTGAATGCCAGAGATTCATTCATCAGATTTTGAAGTTGGTTGTAGAAGGAGTGATAACTGACACTGTACTGATATCACTTTGTAAAACCTAGAAATATCACTATCCTGTAACCAACAGATCATTGAAAAGATTAATCAATGAATACTATAGAAGAAATTGTATATTGTAATAGTTTGTTACACAAAATGACTTTCTGCGTTACTCCCGAGGAATCCCACTGAGTGGCAGTATGGAGCACCTTTTTACTATATTTGTATAGAAGGTGGCTTCATTTCATTGTATATGTACTGAACCATATAAAAGCATGATATAGCAACTATAAGAGCAGTTACATTGAATGCAAGACATACATTCATCAGATTTTTAAATTGGTTGTATAAGGAGTGATAACTGACACTGTATTGATATCACTTTGTAAAACCGAGAAATTTCACTGTTGTCTAACCAAGAGATCACAGAAGAGTAATCAATGAATACTATACAAGAAATACATTGGATTGTAAATTGTAATAGTTTGTTACACAAAATAACTTTCTGCGTTACTCCCGAGGAATCCCACTGAGTGGCAGTATGGAGCACCTTTTTACTATAGTTCTATAGAAGGTGGCTTCATTTCATTGTATATGTACTGAACCATATAAAAGCATGATATAGTAACTATAAGAGCAGTTACATTGAATGCAAGACATACATTCATCAGATTTTTAAATTGGTTGTATAAGGAGTGATAACTGACACTGTATTGATATCACTTTGTAAAACCGAGAAATTTCACTGTTGTCTAACCAAGAGATCACAGAAGAGTAATCAATGAATACTATACAAGAAATACATTGGATTGTAAATTGTAATAGTTTGTTACACAAAATAACTTTCTGCGTTACTCCCGAGGAATCCCACTGAGTGGCAGTATGGAGCACATTTTAACTATAGTTGTATGGAAGGTGGCTTCATTTTATTATATATGTACTCAATCATGTAAAAGCATGATATATCAACTATAAGAGCAACTACATTGAATGCCAGAGATACATTCATCAGATTTTGAAGTTGGTAGTACAAGGAGTGATAACTGACACTGTACTGATATCACTTTGTAAAACCTAGAAATATCACTATCCTGTAAGAAACAGATCACTGAAAAGACTAATCAATGAATACTATACAAGAAATACATTGGATTGTAAATTCTAATAGTTTGTTACACAAAATGACTTTCTGCGTTACTCCCGAGGAATCCCACTGAGTGGCAGTATGGAGCACATTTTACTATAGTTGTATAGAAGGTGGCTTCATTTCATTGTATATGTACTCAATCATGTAAAAGCATGTTATAGCAACTGTAAGAGCAATTATATTGAATGCCAGAGATTCATTCATCAGATTTAGAGTTGGTTGTACAAGGAGTGATAACTGACACTGTATTGATATCACTTTGTAAAACCTAGAAATATCACTATCCTGTAACCAACAGATCATTGAAAAGAGTAATCAATGAATACTATACAAGAAATTGTATATTGTAATAGTTTGTTACACAAAATGACTTTCTGCGTTACTCCCAAGGAATCCCACTGAGTGGCACTATGGAGCACCTTTTTACTATAGTTGTATAGAAGGTGGCTTCATTTCATTGTATATGTACTGAACCATATAAAAGCATGATATAGCAACTATAAGAGCAACTACATTGAATGCAAGACATACATTCATCAGATTTTTATATTGGTTGTATAAGGAGTGATAACTGACACTGTATTGGTGTCACTTTGTAAAACCGAGAAATTTCACTGTTGTCTAACCAAGAGATCACAGAAGAGTAATCAATGAATACTATACAAGAAATACATTGGATTGTAAATTGTAATAGTTTGTTACACAAAATAACTTTCTGCGGTACTCCCGAGGAATCCCACTGAGTGGCAGTATGGAGCACCTTTTTACTATAGTTGTATAGAAGGTGGCTTCATTTCATTATATATGTACTCAATCATGTAAAAGCATGATATATCAACTGTAAGAGTAACTACATTGAATGCCAGAGATACATTCATCAGATTTTGAAGTTGGTTGTACAAGGAGTGATAACTGACACTGTACTGATATCACTTTGTAAAACCTAGAAATATCACTATCCTGTAAGAAACAGATCACTGAAAAGACTAATCAATGAATACTATTCAAGAAATACATTGGATTGTAAATTGTAATAGTTTGTTACACAAAATAACTTTCTGCGTTACTCCCGAGGAATCCCACTGAGTGGCAGTATGGAGCAGCTTTTTACTATAGTTGTATAGAAGGTGGCTTCATTTCATTGTATATGTACTGAACCATATAAAAGCATGATATAGCAACTCTAAGAGCAGTTACATTGAATGCCAGACATACATTCATCAGATTTTGAAGTTGGTAGTACAAGGAGTGATAACTGCTTTTACATGATTGAGTACATATACAATGAAATGAAGCCACCTTCTATACAACTATCGTAAAAAGGTGCTCCATACTGCCACTCAGTGGGATTCCTCGGGAATAACGCAGAAAGTCATTTTGTGTAACAAACTTTTACAATATACTATTTCTTGTATAGTATTCATTGATTACTCTTTTCAGTGATCTGTTTGTTACAGGATAGTGATATATCTAGGTTTTACAAAGTGATATCAGTACAGTGTCAGTTATCACTCCTTGTACTACCAACTTCAAAATCTGATGAATGTATCTCTGGCATTCAATGTAGTTGCTCTTATAGTTGCTATATCATGCTTTTATATGGTTCAGTACATATACAATGAAATGAAGCCACCTTCTATACAACTATAGTAAAAAGGTGCTCCATACTGCCACTCAGTGGGATTTCTCGGGAGTAACGGAGAAAGTTATTTTGTGTAACAAAGTATTACAATTTACAATCCAATGTATTTCTTGTATAGTATTCATTGATTAGTCTTTTCAGTGATCTGTTTCTTACAGGATAGTGATATTTCTAGGTTTTACAAAGTGATATCAGTACAGTGTCAGTTATCACTCCTTGTACTACCAACGTCAAAATCTGATGAAGGTATCTCTGGCATTCAATGTAGTTGCTCTTATAGTTGATATATCATGCTTTTACATGATTGAGTACATATATAATAAAATGAAGCCACCTTCTATACAACTATAGTTAAAAGGTGCTCCATACTGCCACTCAGTGGGATTCCTCGGGAGTAACACAGAAAGTCATTTTGTGTAACAAACTATTACAATTTACAATCCAATGTATTTCTTGTATAGTATTCATTGATTACTCTTCTGTAATCTCTTGGTTAGACAACAGTGAAATTTCTCGGTTTTACAAAGTGATATCAATACAGTGTCAGTTATCACTCCTTATACAACCAATTTAAAAATCTGATGAATGTATGTCTTGCATTCAATGTAACTGCTCTTATAGTTGCTATATCATGCTTTCATATGCTTCAGTACATATACAATGAAATGAAGCCACCTTCTATACAAATATAGTAAAAAGGTGCTCCATACTGCCATTCAGTGGGATTCCTCGGGAGTAACGCAGAAAGTCATTTTGTGTAACAAACTATTACAATATACAATTTCTTCTATAGTATTCATTGATTACTCTTTTCAATGATCTGTTGGTTACAGGATAGTGATATTTCTAGGTTTTACAAAGTGATATCAGTACAGTGTCAGTTATCACTCCTTCTACAACAAACTTCAAAATCTGATGAATGAATCTCTGGCATTCAATGTAATTGCTCTTACAGTTGCTATAACATGCTTTTACATGATTGAGTACATATACAATGAAATGAAGCCACCTTCTATACAACTATAGTGAAAGGTGCTCCATACTGCCACTCAGTGGGATTCCTCGGGAGTAACGCAGAAAGTCATTTTTGTAACAAACTATTACAATATACAATTTCTTCTATAGTATTCATTCATTACTCTTTTCAATGATCTGTTGGTTACAGGATAGTGATATTTCTAGGTTTTACAACGTGATATCAATACAGTGTCAGTTATCACTCCTTGTACAACCAACTTCAAAGTCTGATGAATGAATCTCTGGCATTCAATGTAATTGCTCTTAAAGTTGCTATAACATGCTTTTACATGATTGAGTACATATACAATGAAATGAAGCCACCTTCTATACAACTATAGTAAAATGTGCTCCATACTGCCACTCAGTGGGATTCCTCGGGAGTAACGCAGAAAGTCATTTTGTGTAACAAACTATTACAATATACAATTTCTTGTATAGTATTCATTCATTACTCTTTTCAATGATCTCTTGGTTACAAGATAGTGATATTTCTAGGTTTTACAACGTGATATCAATACAGTGTCAGTTATCACTCCTTGTACAACCAACTTCAAAATCTGATGAATGTATCTCTTGCATTCAATGTAACTGCTCTTACACTTCCTATATCATGCTTTTATATGGTTGAGTACATATACAATGAAATGAAGCCACCTTCTATACAACTACAGTTAAAAGGTGCTCCATACAACCACTCAGTGGGATTCTTCGGGAGTAACGCAGAAAGTTATTTTGTGTAACAAACTATTACAATTTACAATCCAATGTATTTCTTTTATAGTATTCATTGATTACTCTTCTGTGATCTCTTGGTTAGACAACAGTTAAATTTCTCGATTTTACAAAGTGACATCAATACACTGTCAGTTATCACTCCTTATACAACCAATATAAAAATCTGATGAATGTATGTCTTGCATTCAATGTAACTGCTGTTATAGTTGCTATATCATGCTTTTATATGGTTCAGTACATATACAATGAAATGAAGCCACCTTCTATACAACTATAGTAAAAAAGTGCTCCATACTGCCACTCAGTGGGATTCCTCGGGAGTAACGCAGAAAGTCATTTTGTGTAACAAACTATTACAATATACAATTTCTTGTATAGTATTCATTGATTACTCTTTTCAATGATCTGTTGGTTACAGGATAGTGATATTTCTAGGTTTTACAAAGTGATATCAATACAGTGTCAGTTATCACTCCTTGTACAACCAACTTCAATATCTGATGAATGAATCTCTGGCATTCAATGTAATTGCTCTTACAGTTGCTATAACATGCTTTTACATGATTGAGTACATATACAATGAAATGAAGCCACCTTCTATACAACTATCGTAAAATGTGCTCCATACTGCCACTCAGTGGGATTCCTCGGGAGTAACGCAGAAAGTCATTTTGTGTAACAAACTATTAGAATTTACAATCCAATGTATTTCTTGTATAGTATTCATTGATTACTCTTCTGTGATCTCTTAGAAAACAGTGAAATTGTATATGTACTGAACCATATAAAAGCATGATATAGCAACTCTAAGAGCAGTTACATTGAATGCAAGACATACATTCATCAGATTTTTAAATTGGTAGTACAAGGAGTGATAACTGACACTGTATTGATATCACTTTGTAAAACCGAGAAATTTCACTGTTGTCTAACCAAGAGATCACAGAAGAGTAATCAATGAATACTATACAAGAAATACATTGGATTGTAAATTGTAATAGTTTGTTACACAAAATAACTTTCTGCGTTACTCCCGAGGAATCCCACTGAGTGGCAGTATGGAGCACCTTTTTACTATAGTTGTATAGAAGGTGGTTTCATTTCATTGTATATGTACTCAATCATGTAAAAGCATGATATAGGAAGTGTAAGAGCAGTTACATTGAATGCAAGAGATACATTCATCAGATTTTGAGTGGTTGTATGGAGCACCTTTTAACTGTAGTTGTATAACCATATAAAAGCATGATATAGCAACTCGAAGAGCAATTACATTGAATGCCAGAGATTCATTCATCAGATTTTGAAGTTGGTTGTACAAGGAGTGATAACTGACACTGTACTGATATCATTTTGCAAAATCCTAGAAATATCACTATCCTGTAACCAACAGATCATTGAAAAGAGTAATCAATGAATACTATACAAGAAATTGTATATTGTAATAGTTTGTTACACAAAATGACTTTCTGCGTTACTCCCGAGGAATCCCACTGAGTGGCAGTATGGAGCACCTTTTTACTATAGTTGTATAGAAGGTGGCTTCATTTCATTGTATATGTACTGAACCATATAAAAGCATGATATAGCAACTATAACAGCAGTTAGATTGAATGCAAGACATACATTCATCAGATTTTTATATTGGTTGTATAAGGAGTGATAACTGACACTGTATTGATGTCACTTTGTAAAATCGAGAAATTTAACTGTTGTCTAACCAAGAGATCACAGAAGAGTAATCAATGAATACTATAAGAGAAATACATTGGATTGTAAATTGTAATAGTTTGTTACACAAAATAACTTTCTGCGTTACTCCCGAGGAATCCCACTCAGTGGTTGTATGGAGCACCTTTTAACTGTAGTTGTATAGAAGGTGGCTTCATTTCATTGTATATGTACTGAACCATATAAAAGCATGATATAGCAACTCGAAGAGCAATTACATTGAATGCAAGAGATACATTCATCAGATTTTGAAGTTGGTTGTACAAGGAGTGATAACTGACACTGTATTGATATCACGTTGTAAAACCTAGAAATATCACTATCTTGTAACCAACAGATCCTTGAAAAGAGTAATGAATGAATACTATACAAGAAATTGTATATTGTAATAGTTTGTTACACAAAATGACTTTCTGCGTTACTCCCGAGGAATCCCACTGAGTGGCAGTATGGAGCACATTTTCCTATAGTTGTATAGAAGGTGGCTTCATTTCATTGTATATGTACTCAATCATGTAAAAGCATGTTATAGCAACTGTAAGAGCAATTACATTGAATGCCAGAGATTCATTCATCAGATTTTGAAGTTGGTTGTACAAGGAGTGATAACTGACACTGTATTGATATCACTTTGTAAAACCTAGAAATATCACTATCCTGTAACCAACAGATCATTGAAAAGAGTAATCAATGAATACTATACAAGAAATTGTATATTGTAATAGTTTGTTACACAAAACGACTTTCTGCGTTACTCCCAAGGAATCCCACTGAGTGGCAGTATGGAGCACCTTTTTACTATAGTTGTATAGAAGGTGGCTTCATTTCATTGTATATGTACTGAACCATATAAAAGCATGATATAGCAACTCTAAGAGCAGTTACATTGAATGCAAGACATACATTCATCAGATTTTTATATTGGTTGTATAAGGAGTGATAACTGACACTGTATTGATGTCACTTTGTAAAACCGAGAAATTTCACTGTTGTCTAACCAAGAGATCACAGAAGAGTAATCAATGAATACTATACAAGAAATACATTGGATTGTAAATTGTAATAGTTTGTTACACAAAATAACTTTCTGCGTTACTTTCGAGGAATCCCACTGAGTGGCAGTATGGAGCACCTTTTTACTATAGTTGTATAGAAGGTGGCTTCATTTCATTATATATGTACTCAATCATGTAAAAGCATGATATATCAACTGTAAGAGCAACTACATTGAATGCCAGAGATACATTCATCAGATTTTGAAGTTGGTAGTACAAGGAGTGATAACTGACACTGTACTGATATCACTTTGTAAAACCTAGAAATATCACTATCCTGTAAGAAACAGATCACTGAAAAGACTAATCAATGAATACTATACAAGAAATACATTGGATTGTAAATTGTAATAGTTTGTTACACAAAATAACTTTCTGCATTACTCCCGAGGAATCCCACTGAGTGGCAGTATGGAGCACCTTTTTACTATAGTTGTCTAGAAGGTGGCTTCATTTCATTGTATATGTACTGAACCATATAAAAGCATGATATAGCAACTCTAAGAGCAGTTACATTGAATGCAAGACATACATTCAACAGATTTTTAAATTGGTAGTACAAGGAGTGATAACTGACACTGTATTGATATCACTTTGTAAAACCGAGAAATTTCACTGTTGTCTATCCAAGAGATCACAGAAGAGTAATCAATGAATACTATACAAGAAATACATTGGATTGTAAATTGTAATAGTTTGTTACACAAAATAACTTTCTGCGTTACTCCCGAGGAATCCCACTGAGTGGCAGTACGGAGCACCTTTTTACTATAGTTGTATAGAAGGTGGCTTCATTTCCTTGTATATGTACTCAATCATGTAAAAGCATGATATAGGAACTGTTAGAGCAACTACATTGAATTCCAGAGATACATTCATCAGATTTTGAAGTTGGTTGTACAAGGAGTGATAACTGACACTGTACTGATATCACTTTGTAAAACCTAGAAATATCACTATCCTGTAACCAACCGATCATTGAAGAGAGTAATCAATGAATATTATACAAGAAATAGTATATTGTAAAAGTTTGTTACACAAAATGACTTTCTGCGTTACTCCCGAGGAATCCCACTTAGTGGCAGTATGGAGCACCTTTTTACGATAGTTGTATAGAAGGTGGCTTCATTTCATTGTATATGTACTCAACCATATAAAAGCATGATATAGGAAGTGTAAGAGCAGTTACATTGAATGCAAGAGATACATTCATCAGATTTTGAAGTTGTTTGTACAAGGAGTGATAACTGACACTGTATTGATATCACGTTGTAAAACCTAGAAATATCACTATCTTGTAAAAACAGATCATTGAAAAGAGTAATGAATGAATACTATACAAGAAATTGTATATTGTAATAGTTTGTTACACAAAATGACTTTCTGCGTTACTCCCGAGGAATCCCACTGAGTGGCAGTAAGGAGCACATTTTCCTATAGTTGTATAGAAGGTGGCTTCATTTCATTGTATATGTACTCAATCATGTAAAAGCATGTTATAGCAACTGTAAGAGCAATTACATTGAATGCAAGACATACATTCATCAGATTTTTAAATTGGTTGTATTAGGAGTGATAACTGACACTGTATTGATATCACTTTGTAAAACCGAGAAATTTCACTGTTGTCTAACCAAGAGATCACAGAAGAGTAATCAATGAATACTATACAAGAAATACATTGGATTGTAAATTGTAATAGTTTGTTACACAAAATAACTTTCTGCGTTACTCCCGAGGAATCCCACTGAGTGGCAGTACGGAGCACCTTTTTACTATAGTTGTATAGAAGGTGGCTTCATTTCCTTGTATATGTACTCAATCATGTAAAAGCATGATATAGGAACTGTTAGAGCAAGTACATTGAATTCCAGAGATACATTCATCAGATTTTGAAGTTGGTTGTACAAGGAGTGATAACTGACACTGTACTGATATCACTTTGTAAAACCTAGAAATATCACTATCCTGTAACCAACCGATCATTGAAAAGAGTAATCAATGAATATTATACAAGAAATAGTATATTGTAAAAGTTTGTTACACAAAATGACTTTCTGCGTTACTCCCGAGGAATCCCACTTAGTGGCAGTATGGAGCACCTTTTTACGATAGTTGTATAGAAGGTGGCTTCATTTCATTGTATATGTACTCAACCATATAAAAGCATGATATAGGAAGTGTAAGAGCAGTTACATTGAATGCAAGAGATACATTCATCAGATTTTGAAATTGTTTGTACAAGGAGTGATAACTGACACTGTATTGATATCACGTTGTAAAACCTAGAAATATCACTATCTTGTAACCAACAGATCATTGAAAAGAGTAATGAATGAATACTATACAAGAAATTATATATTGTAATAGTTTGTTACACAAAATGACTTTCTGCGTTACTCCCAAGGAATCCCACTGAGTGGCAGTATGGAGCACATTTTCCTATAGTTGTATAGAAGGTGGCTTCATTTCATTGTATATGTACTCAATCATGTAAAAGCATGTTATAGCAACTGTAAGAGCAATTACATTGAATGCCAGAGATTCATTCATCAGATTTTGAAGTTGGTTGTACAAGGAGTGATAACTGAGACTGTACTGATATCACTTTGTAAAACCTAGAAATATCACTATCCTGTAACCAACAGATCATTGAAAAGAGTAATCAATGAATACTATACAAGAAATTGTATATTGTAATAGTTTGTTACACAAAATGACTTTCTGCGTTACTCCCGAGGAATCCCACTGAGTGGCAGTATGGAGCACCTTTTTACTATAGTTGTATAGAAGGTGGCTTCATTTCATTGTATATGTACTGAACCATATAAAAGCATGATATAGCAACTATAAGAGCAGTTACATTGAATGCAAGACATACATTCATCAGATTTTTATATTGGTTGTATAAGGAGTGATAACTGACACTGTATTGATGTCACTTTGTAAAACCGAGAAATTTAACTGATGTCTAACCAAGAGATCACAGAAGAGTAATCAATGAATACTATACAAGAAATACATTGGATTGTAAATTGTAATAGTTTGTTACACAAAATAACTTTCTGCGTTACTCCCGAGGAATCCCACTGAGTGGCAGTATGGAGCACCTTTTTACTATAGTTGTATAGAAGGTGGCTTCATTTCATTGTATATGTACTCAATCATGTAAAAGCATGATATATCAACTGTAAGAGCAACTACATTGAATGCCAGAGATACATTCATCAGATTTTGAAGTTGGTAGTACAAGGAGTGATAACTGACACTGTACTGATATCACTTTGTAAAACCTAGATATATCACTATCCTGTAACAAACAGATCACTGAAAAGAGTAATCAATGAATACTATAGAAGAAATAGTATATTGTAACAGTTTGTTACACAAAATGACATTCTCCGTTACTCCCGAGGAATCCCACTGAGTGGCAGTATGGAGCACATTTTACTATAGTTGTATAGAAGGTGGCTTCATTTCATTGTATATGTACTGAACCATATAAAAGCATGATATAGCAACTCGAAGAGCAATTACATTGAATGCAAGAGATACATTCATCAGATTTTGAAGTTGGTTGTACAAGGAGTGATAACTGACACTGTATTGATATCACGTTGTAAAACCTAGAAATATCACTATCTTGTAACCAACAGATCCTTGAAAAGAGTAATGAATGAATACTATACAAGAAATTGTATATTGTAATAGTTTGTTACACAAAATGACTTTCTGCGTTACTCCCGAGGAATCCCACTGAGTGGCAGTATGGAGCACATTTTCCTATAGTTGTATAGAAGGTGGCTTCATTTCATTGTATATGTACTCAATCATGTAAAAGCATGTTATAGCAACTGTAAGAGCAATTACATTGAATGCCAGAGATTCATTCATCAGATTTTGAAGTTGGTTGTACAAGGAGTGATAACTGACACTGTATTGATATCACTTTGTAAAACCTAGAAATATCACTATCCTGTAACCAACAGATCATTGAAAAGAGTAATCAATGAATACTATACAAGAAATTGTATATTGTAATAGTTTGTTACACAAAACGACTTTCTGCGTTACTCCCAAGGAATCCCACTGAGTGGCAGTATGGAGCACCTTTTTACTATAGTTGTATAGAAGGTGGCTTCATTTCATTGTATATGTACTGAACCATATAAAAGCATGATATAGCAACTCTAAGAGCAGTTACATTGAATGCAAGACATACATTCATCAGATTTTTATATTGGTTGTATAAGGAGTGATAACTGACACTGTATTGATGTCACTTTGTAAAACCGAGAAATTTCACTGTTGTCTAACCAAGAGATCACAGAAGAGTAATCAATGAATACTATACAAGAAATACATTGGATTGTAAATTGTAATAGTTTGTTACACAAAATAACTTTCTGCGTTACTTTCGAGGAATCCCACTGAGTGGCAGTATGGAGCACCTTTTTACTATAGTTGTATAGAAGGTGGCTTCATTTCATTATATATGTACTCAATCATGTAAAAGCATGATATATCAACTGTAAGAGCAACTACATTGAATGCCAGAGATACATTCATCAGATTTTGAAGTTGGTAGTACAAGGAGTGATAACTGACACTGTACTGATATCACTTTGTAAAACCTAGAAATATCACTATCCTGTAAGAAACAGATCACTGAAAAGACTAATCAATGAATACTATACAAGAAATACATTGGATTGTAAATTGTAATAGTTTGTTACACAAAATAACTTTCTGCGTTACTCCCGAGGAATCCCACTGAGTGGCAGTATGGAGCACCTTTTTACTATAGTTGTCTAGAAGGTGGCTTCATTTCATTGTATATGTACTGAACCATATAAAAGCATGATATAGCAACTCTAAGAGCAGTTACATTGAATGCAAGACATACATTCAACAGATTTTTAAATTGGTAGTACAAGGAGTGATAACTGACACTGTATTGATATCACTTTGTAAAACCGAGAAATTTCACTGTTGTCTAACCAAGAGATCACAGAAGAGTAATCAATGAATACTATACAAGAAATACATTGTATTGTAAATTGTAATAGTTTGTTACACAAAATAACTTTCTGCGTTACTCCCGAGGAATCCCACTGAGTGGCAGTACGGAGCACCTTTTTACTATAGTTGTATAGAAGGTGGCTTCATTTCCTTGTATATGTACTCAATCATGTAAAAGCATGATATAGGAACTGTTAGAGCAACTACATTGAATTCCAGAGATACATTCATCAGATTTTGAAGTTGGTTGTACAAGGAGTGATAACTGACACTGTACTGATATCACTTTGTAAAACCTAGAAATATCACTATCCTGTAACCAACCGATCATTGAAGAGAGTAATCAATGAATATTATACAAGAAATAGTATATTGTAAAAGTTTGTTACACAAAATGACTTTCTGCGTTACTCCCGAGGAATCCCACTTAGTGGCAGTATGGAGCACCTTTTTACGATAGTTGTATAGAAGGTGGCTTCATTTCATTGTATATGTACTCAACCATATAAAAGCATGATATAGGAAGTGTAAGAGCAGTTACATTGAATGCAAGAGATACATTCATCAGATTTTGAAGTTGTTTGTACAAGGAGTGATAACTGACACTGTATTGATATCACGTTGTAAAACCTAGAAATATCACTATCTTGTAAAAACAGATCATTGAAAAGAGTAATGAATGAATACTATACAAGAAATTGTATATTGTAATAGTTTGTTACACAAAATGACTTTCTGCGTTACTCCCGAGGAATCCCACTGAGTGGCAGTAAGGAGCACATTTTCCTATAGTTGTATAGAAGGTGGCTTCATTTCATTGTATATGTACTCAATCATGTAAAAGCATGTTATAGCAACTGTAAGAGCAATTACATTGAATGCAAGACATACATTCATCAGATTTTTAAATTGGTTGTATTAGGAGTGATAACTGACACTGTATTGATATCACTTTGTAAAACCGAGAAATTTCACTGTTGTCTAACCAAGAGATCACAGAAGAGTAATCAATGAATACTATACAAGAAATACATTGGATTGTAAATTGTAATAGTTTGTTACACAAAATAACTTTCTGCGTTACTCCCGAGGAATCCCACTGAGTGGCAGTACGGAGCACCTTTTTACTATAGTTGTATAGAAGGTGGCTTCATTTCCTTGTATATGTACTCAATCATGTAAAAGCATGATATAGGAACTGTTAGAGCAAGTACATTGAATTCCAGAGATACATTCATCAGATTTTGAAGTTGGTTGTACAAGGAGTGATAACTGACACTGTACTGATATCACTTTGTAAAACCTAGAAATATCACTATCCTGTAACCAACCGATCATTGAAAAGAGTAATCAATGAATATTATACAAGAAATACTATATTGTAAAAGTTTGTTACACAAAATGACTTTCTGCGTTACTCCCGAGGAATCCCACTTAGTGGCAGTATGGAGCACCTTTTTACGATAGTTGTATAGAAGGTGGCTTCATTTCATTGTATATGTACTCAACCATATAAAAGCATGATATAGGAAGTGTAAGAGCAGTTACATTGAATGCAAGAGATACATTCATCAGATTTTGAAATTGTTTGTACAAGGAGTGATAACTGACACTGTATTGATATCACGTTGTAAAACCTAGAAATATCACTATCTTGTAACCAACAGATCATTGAAAAGAGTAATGAATGAATACTATACAAGAAATTATATATTGTAATAGTTTGTTACACAAAATGACTTTCTGCGTTACTCCCAAGGAATCCCACTGAGTGGCAGTATGGAGCACATTTTCCTATAGTTGTATAGAAGGTGGCTTCATTTCATTGTATATGTACTCAATCATGTAAAAGCATGTTATAGCAACTGTAAGAGCAATTACATTGAATGCCAGAGATTCATTCATCAGATTTTGAAGTTGGTTGTACAAGGAGTGATAACTGAGACTGTACTGATATCACTTTGTAAAACCTAGAAATATCACTATCCTGTAACCAACAGATCATTGAAAAGAGTAATCAATGAATACTATACAAGAAATTGTATATTGTAATAGTTTGTTACACAAAATGACTTTCTGCGTTACTCCCGAGGAATCCCACTGAGTGGCAGTATGGAGCACCTTTTTACTATAGTTGTATAGAAGGTGGCTTCATTTCATTGTATATGTACTGAACCATATAAAAGCATGATATAGCAACTATAAGAGCAGTTACATTGAATGCAAGACATACATTCATCAGATTTTTATATTGGTTGTATAAGGAGTGATAACTGACACTGTATTGATGTCACTTTGTAAAACCGAGAAATTTAACTGATGTCTAACCAAGAGATCACAGAAGAGTAATCAATGAATACTATACAAGAAATACATTGGATTGTAAATTGTAATAGTTTGTTACACAAAATAACTTTCTGCGTTACTCCCGAGGAATCCCACTGAGTGGCAGTATGGAGCACCTTTTTACTATAGTTGTATAGAAGGTGGCTTCATTTCATTGTATATGTACTCAATCATGTAAAAGCATGATATATCAACTGTAAGAGCAACTACATTGAATGCCAGAGATACATTCATCAGATTTTGAAGTTGGTAGTACAAGGAGTGATAACTGACACTGTACTGATATCACTTTGTAAAACCTAGATATATCACTATCCTGGAACAAACAGATCACTGAAAAGAGTAATCAATGAATACTATAGAAGAAATAGTATATTGTAAAAGTTTGTTACACAAAATGACTTTCTGCGTTACTCCCGAGGAATCCCACTTAGTGGCAGTATGGAGCACCTTTTTACGATAGTTGTATAGAAGGTGGCTTCATTTCATTGTATATTTATTCAACCATATAAAAGCATGATATAGCAAGTGTAAGAGCAGTTACATTGAATGCAAGAGATACATTTATCAGATTTTGAAGTTGGTTGTACAGGGAGTGATAACTGACACTGTATTGATATCACGTTGTAAAACCTAGAAATATCACTATCTTGTAACCAACAGATCATTGAAAAGAGTAATGAATGAATACTATACAAGAAATTGTATATTGTAACAGTTTGTTACACAAAATGACTTTCTCCGTTACTCCCGAGGAATCCCACTGAGTGGCAGTATGGAGCACATTTTACTACAGTTGTATAGAAGGTGGCTTCATTTCATTGTATATATACTCAATCATGTAAAAGCATGTTATAGCAACTGTAAGAGCAATTACATTGAATGCCAGAGATTCATTCATCAGATTTTGAAGTTTGTTGTAGAAGGAGTGATAACTGACACTGTACTGATATCACTTTGTAAAACCTAGAAATATCACTATCCTGTAACCAACAGATCATTGAAAAGAGTAATCAATGAATACTATAGAAGAAATTGTATATTGTAATAGTTTGTTACACAAAATGACTTTCTCCGTTACTCCCGAGGAACCCCACTGAGTGGCAGTATGGAGCACCTTTTTACTATATTTGTATAGAAGGTGGCTTCATTTCATTGTATATGTACTGAACCATATAAAAGCATGATATAGCAACTATAAGAGCAGTTACATTGAATGCAAGACATACATTCATCAGATTTTTAAATTGGTTGTATAAGGAGTGATAACTGACACTGTATTGATATCACTTTGTAAAACCGAGAAATTTCACTGTTGTCTAACCAAGAGATCACAGAAGAGTAATCAATGAATACTATACAAGAAATACATTGGATTGTAAATTGTAATAGTTTGTTACACAAAATAACTTTCTGCGTTACTCCCAAGGAATCCCACTGAGTGGCAGTATGGAGCACCTTTTTACTATAGTTGTATAGAAGGTGGCTTCATTTCATTGTATATGTACTGAACCATATAAAAGCATGATATAGCAACTATAAGAGCAGTTACATTGAATGCAAGACATACATTCATCAGATTTTTAAATTGGTTGTATTAGAAGTGATAACTGACACTGTATTGAATTCACTTTGTAAAACCGAGAAATTTCACTTGGTTCTAACCAAGAGATCACAGAAGAGTAGTCAATGAATACTATACAAGAAATACATTGGATTGTAAATTGTAATAGTTTGTTACACAAAATAACTTTCTGCGTTACTCCCGAGGAATCCCACTGAGTGGCAGTATGGAGCACCTTTTTACTATAGTTGTATAGAAGGTGGCTTCATTTCATTGTATATGTACTCAATCATGTAAAAGCATGATATATCAAGTGTAAGAGCAACTACATTGAATGCCAGAGATACATTCATCAGATTTTGAAGTTGGTAGTACAAGGAGTGATAACTGACACTGTACTGATATCACTTTGTAAAACCTAGATATATCACTATCCTGTAACAAACAGAACACTGAAAAGAGTAATCAATGAATACTATAGAAGAAATAGTATATTGTAAAAGTTTGTTACAGAAAATGATTTTCTGCGTTACTCCCGAGGAATCCCACTTAGTGGCAGTATGGAGCACCTTTTTACGATAGTTGTATAGAAGGTGGCTTCATTTAATTGTATATGTATTCAACCATATAAAAGCATGATATAGCAAGTGTAAGAGCAGTTACATTGAATGCAAGAGATACATTTATCAGATTTTGAAGTTGGTTGTACAGGGAGTGATAACTGACACTGTATTGATATCACGTTGTAAAACCTAGAAATATCACTATCTTGTAACCAACAGATCATTGAAAAGAGTAATGAATGAATACTATACAAGAAATTGTATATTGTAACTGTTTGTTACACAAAATGACTTTCTCCGTTACTCCCGAGGAATCCCACTGAGTGGCAGTATGGAGCACATTTTACTATAGTTGTATGGAAGGTGGCTTCATTTCATTTTATATGTACTCAATCATGTAAAAGCATGTTATAGCAACTGTAAGAGCAATTACATTGAATGCCAGAGATTCATTCATCAGATTTTGAAGTTTGTTGTAGAAGGAGTGATAACTGACACTGTACTGATATCACTTTGTAAAACCTAGAAATATCACTATCCTGTAACCAACAGATCATTGAAAAAAGTAATCAATGAATACTATAGAAGAAATTGTATATTGTAATAGTTTGTTACACAAAATGACTTTCTGCGTTACTCCCGAGGAATCCCACTGAGTGGCAGTATGGAGCACCTTTTTACTATAGTTGTATAGAAGGTGGCTTCATTTCATTGTATATGTACTGAACCATATAAAAGCATGATATAGCAACTATAAGAGCAGTTACATTGAATGCAAGACATACATTCATCAGATTTTTAAATTGGTTGTATAAGGAGTGATAACTTTCACTGTATTGATATCACTTTGTAAAACCGAGAAATTTCACTGTTGTCTAACCAAGAGATCACAGAAGAGTAATCAATGAATACTATACAAGAAATACATTGGATTGCAAATTGTAATAGTTTGTTACACAAAATAACTTTCTGCGTTACTCCCGAGGAATCCCACTGAGTGGCAGTATGGAGCACCTTTTTACTATAATTGTATAGAAGGTGGCTTCATTTCATTGTATATGTACTGAACCATATAAAAGCATGATATAGCAACTATAAGAGCAGTTACATTGAATGCAAGACATACATTCATCAGATTTTTAAATTGGTTGTATAAGGAGTGATAACTGACACTGTATTGATATCACTTTGTAAAACCGAGAAATTTCACTGTTGTCTAACCAAGAGATCACAGAAGAGTAATCAATGAATACTATACAAGAATTACATTGGATTGTATATTGTAATAGTTTGTTACACAAAATAACTTTCGGCGTTACTCCCGAGGAATCCCACTGAGTGGCAGTATGGAGCACCTTTTAACTATAGTTGTATAGAAGGTGGCTTCATTTTATTATATATGTACTCAATCATGTAAAAGCATGATATATCAACTATAAGAGCAACTACATTGAATGCCAGAGATACATTCATCAGATTTTGAAGTTGGTAGTACAAGGAGTGATAACTGAGACTGTACTGATATCACTTTGTAAAACCTAGAAATATCACTATCCTGTAAGAAACAGATCACTGAAAAGACTAATCAATGAATACTATACAAGAAATACATTGGATTGTAAATTCTAATAGTTTGTTACACAAAATGACTTTCTGCGTTACTCCCGAGGAATCCCACTGAGTGGCAGTATGGAGCACATTTTACGATAGTTGTATAGAAGGTGGCTTCATTTCATTGTATATGTACTTAATCATGTAAAAGCATGTTATATCAACTGTAAGAGCAATTACATTGAATGCCAGAGATTCATTCATCAGATTTTGAAGTTGGTTGTACAAGGAGTGATAACTGACACTGTATTGATATCACTTTGTAAAACCTAGAAATATCACTATCCTGTAACCAACAGATCATTGAAAAGAGTAATCAATGAATACTATACAAGAAATTGTATATTGTAATAGTTTGTTACACAAAATGACTTTCTGCGTTACTCCCAAGGAATCCCACTGAGTGGCAGTATGGAGCACCTTTTTACTATAGTTGTATAGAAGGTGGCTTCATTTCATTGTATATGTACTGAACCATATAAAAGCATGATATAGCAACTATAAGAGCAGTTACATTGAATGCCAGAGATACATTCATCAGATTTTTGTATTGGTTGTATAAGGAGTGATAACTGACACTGTATTGATGTCACTTTGTAAAACCGAGAAATTTCACTGTTGTCTAACCAAGAGATCACAGAAGAGTAATCAATGAATACTATACAAGAAATACATTGGATTCTAAATTGTAATTGTTTGTTACACAAAATAACTTTCTGTGTTACCCTCGAGGAATCCCACTGAGTGGCAGTATGGAGCACCTTTTTACTATAGTTGTATAGAAGGTGGCTTCATTTCATTATATATGTACTCAATCATGTAAAAGCATTTTATAGCAAATGTAAGAGCAGTTACATTCAATGCAAGAGATACATTCATCAGATTTTGAAGGTTGTACAAGGAGTGATAACTGACACTGTATTGATATCACTTTGTAAAATGTAGAAATATCACTATCTTGTAACCAACAGATCATTGAAAAGAGTAATCAATGAATACTATACAAGAAATTGTATATTGTAATAGTTTGCTACACAAAATGACTTTCTGCGTTACTCCCGAGGAATCCCACTGAGTGGCAGTATGGAGCACATTTTACTATAGTTGTATAGGAGGTGGCTTCATTTCATTGTATATGTACTCAATCATGTAAAAGCATGTTATAGCAACTGTAAGAGCAATTACATTGAATGCAAGAGATTCATTCCTCAGATTTTGAAGTTGGTTGTAGAAGGAGTGATAACTGACACTGTACTGATATCACTTTGTAAAACCTAGAAATATCACTATCCTGTAACCAACAGATCATTGAAAAGAGTAATCAATGAATACTATAAAAGAAATTGTATATTGTAATAGTTTGTTACACAAAATTACTTTCTGCGTTACTCCCGAGGAATCCCACTGAGTGGCAGTATGGAGCACCTTTTTACTATAGTTGTATAGAAGGTGGCTTCATTTCATTGTATATGTACTGAACCATATAAAAGCATGATATAGCAACTATAAGAGCAGTTACATTGAATGCAAGACATACATTCATCAGATTTTAAAATTGGTTGTATGAGGAGTGATAACTGACACTGTATTGATGTCACTTTGTAAAACCGAGAAATTTCACTGTTGTCTAACCAAAAGATCACAGAAGAGTAATCAATGAATACTATACAAGAAATACATTGGATTGTAAATTGTAATAGTTTGTTACACAAAATAACTTTCTTCGTTACTCCCGAGGAATCCCACTGAGTGCCAGTATGGAGCACCTTTTTACTATAGTTGTATAGAAGGTGGCTTCATTTCATTGTATATGTACTCAATCATGTAAAAGCATGATATATCAACTGTAAGAGCAACTACATTGAATGCCAGAGATACATTCATCAGATTTTGAAGTTGGTAGTACAAGGAGTGATAACTGACACTGTACTGATATCACATTGTAAAACCTAGAAATATCACTATCCTGTAACAAACAGATCACTGAAAAGAGTAATCAATGAATACTATACAAAAATTGCATATTGTAATAGTTTGTTACACAAAATAACTTTCTGCGTTACTCTCGAGGAATCCCACTGAGTGGCAGTATGGAGCACCTTTTTACTATAGTTGTATAGAAGGTGGCTTCATTTCATTGTATATGTACTCAATCATGTAAAAGCATGATATATCAACTGTAAGAGCTATTACATTGAATGCCAGAGATACATTCATCAGAATTTGAAGTTGTTTGTACAAGGAGTGATAACTGACACTGTACTGATATCACTTTGTAAAACCTAGAAATATTACTATCCTGGAACGAAGAGATCATTGAAAAGAGTAATCAATGAATACTATACAAGAACGTATCTATTTTAATAGTTTGTTACACAAAATGGCTTTCTGCGTTCCTCTCGAGGAATCCCACTTAGTGGCAGTAGGGACCACATTTTACTATAGTTGTATAGAAGGTGGCTTCATTTCATTGTATATGTACTCAATCATGTAAAAGCATGTTATAGCAACTGTAAGAGCAATTACATTGAATGCCAGAGATTCATTCATCAGATTTTGAAGTTGGTTGTAGAAGTAGTGATAACTGACACTGTACTGATATCACTTTGTAAAACCTAGAAATATCACTATCCTGTAACCAACAGATCATTGAAAAGAGTAATCAATCAATACTATACAAGAAAATTTATACTGTAATAGTTTGTTACACAAAATGACTTTCTGCGTTACTCCCGAGGAATCACACTGAGTGGCAGTATGGAGCACCATTTTACTATAGTTGTATAGAAGGTGGCTTCATTTCATTGTATATGTACTGAACCATATAAAAGCATGATATAGCAACTATAAGAGCAGTTAGATTGAATGCAAGACATACATTCATCAGATTTTTAAATTGGTTGTAAAAGGAGTGATAACTGACACTGTATTGATGTCACTTTGTAAAACCGAGAAATTTCACTGTTGTCTAACCAAGAGATCACAGAAGAGTAATCAATGAATCCTATACAAGAAATACATTGGACTGTAAATTGTAATAGTTTCTTACACAAAATAACTTTCTGCGTTACTCCCGAGGAATCCCACTGAGTGGCAGTATGGAGCACCTTTTTACTATAGTATAGAAGGTGGCTTCATTTCATTGTATATGTACTGAACCATATAAAAGCATGATATAGCAACTATAAGAGCAGTTACATTGAATGCAAGACATACATTCATCAGATTTTAAAATTGGTTGTATAAGGAGTGATAACTGACACTGTATTGATGTCACTTTGTAAAACCGAGAAATTTCACAGTTGTCTAACCAAAAGATCACAGAAGAGTAATCAATGAATACTATACAAGAAATACATTGGATTGTAAATTGTAATAGTTTGTTACACAAAATAACTTTCTTCGTTACTCCCGAGGAATCCCACTGAGTGCCAGTATGGAGCACCTTTTTACTATAGTTGTATAGAAGGTGGCTTCATTTCATTGTATATGTACTCAATCATGTAAAAGCATGATATATCAACTGTAAGAGCAACTACATTGAATGCCAGAGATACATTCATCAGATTTTGAAGTTGGTAGTACAAGGAGTGATAACTGACACTGTACTGATATCACATTGTAAAACCTAGAAATATCACTATCCTGTAACAAACAGATCACTGAAAAGAGTAATCAATGAATACTATACAAAAATTGCATATTGTAATAGTTTGTTACACAAAATAACTTTCTGCGTTACTCTCGAGGAATCCCACTGAGTGGCAGTATGGAGCACCTTTTTACTATAGTTGTATAGAAGGTGGCTTCATTTCATTGTATATGTACTCAATCATGTAAAAGCATGATATATCAACTGTAAGAGCTATTACATTGAATGCCAGAGATACATTCATCAGAATTTGAAGTTGGTTGTACAAGGAGTGATAACTGACACTGTACTGATATCACTTTGTAAAACCTAGAAATATTACTATCCTGGAACGAAGAGATCATTGAAAAGAGTAATCAATGAATACTATACAAGAACGTATCTATTTTAATAGTTTGTTACACAAAATGGCTTTCTGCGTTACTCTCGAGGAATCCCACTTAGTGGCAGTATGGACCACATTTTACTATAGTTGTATAGAAGGTGGCTTCATTTCATTGTATATGTACACAATCATGTAAAAGCATGATATATCAACTGTAAGAGCAACTACATTGAATGCCAGAGATACATTCATCAGATTTTGAAGTTGGTAGTACAAGGAGTGATAACTGACACTGTACTGATATCACATTGTAAAACCTAGAAATATCACTATCCTGTAACAAACAGATCACTGAAAAGAGTAATCAATGAATACTATACAAAAATTGCATATTGTAATAGTTTGTTACACAAAATAACTTTCCGCGTTACTCTCGAGGAATCCCACTGAGTGGCAGTATGGAGCACCTTTTTACTATAGTTGTATAGAAGGTGGCTTCATTTCATTGTATATGTACTCAACCATGTAAAAGCATGTTATAGCAACTGTAAGAGCAATTACATTGAATGCCAGAGATTCATTCATCAGATTTTGAAGTTGGTTGTAGAAGGAGTGATAACTGACATTGTACTGATATCACTTTGTAAAACCTAGAAATATCACTATCCTGTAACCAACAGATCATTGAAAAGAGTAATCAATCAATACTATACAAGAAAATTTATATTGTAATAGTTTGTTACACAAAATGACTTTCTGCGTTACTCCCGAGGAATCACACTGAGTGGCAGTATGGAGCACCATTTTACTATAGTTGTATAGAAGGTGGCTTCATTTCATTGTATATGTACTGAACCATATAAAAGCATGATATAGCAACTATAAGAGCAGTTAGATTGAATGCAAGACATACATTCATCAGATTTTTAAATTGGTTGTATAAGGAGTGATAACTGACACTGTATTGATGTCACTTTGTAAAACCGAGAAATTTCACTGTTGTCTAACCAAGAGATCACAGAAGAGTAATCAATGAATCCTATACAAGAAATACATTGGATTGTAAATTGTAATAGTTTCTTACACAAAATAACTTTCTGCGTTACTCCCGAGGAATCCCACTGAGTGGCAGTATGGAGCACCTTTTTACTATAGTTGTATAGAAGGTGGCTTCATTTCATTGTATATGTACTGAACCATATAAAAGCATGATATAGCAACTATAAGAGCAGTTACATTGAATGCAAGACATACATTCATCAGATTTTAAAATTGGTTGTATAAGGAGTGATAACTGACACTGTATTGATGTCACTTTGTAAAACCGAGAAATTTCACAGTTGTCTAACCAAAAGATCACAGAAGAGTAATCAATGATTACTATACAAGAAATACATTGGATTGTAAATTGTAATAGTTTGTTACACAAAATAACTTTCTGCGTTACTCCCGAGAAATCCCACTGAGTGCCAGTATGGAGCACCTTTTTACTATAGTTGTATAGAAGGTGGCTTCATTTCATTGTATATGTACTCAATCATGTAAAAGCATGATATATCAACTGTAAGAGCTATTACATTGAATGCCAGAGATACATTCATCAGATTTTGAAGTTGGTAGTACAAGGAGTGATAACTGACACTGTACTGATATCACATTGTAAAACCAAGAAATATCACTATCCTGTAACAAACAGATCACTGAAAAGAGTAATCAATGAATACTATACAAGAAATTGCATATTGTAATAGTTTGTTACACAAAATAACTTTTTGCATTACTCTCGAGGAATCCCACTGAGTGGCAGTATGGAGCACCTTTTTACTATAGTTGTATAGAAGGTGGCTTCATTTCATTGTATATGTACTCAATCATGTAAAAGCATGATATATCAACTGTAAGAGCTATTACATTGAATGCCAGAGATACATTCATCAGAATTTGAAGTTGGTCGTACAAGGAGTGATAACTGACACTGTACTGATATCACTTTGTAAAACCTAGAAATATTACTATCCTGGAACGAAGAGATCATTGAAAAGAGTAATCAATGAATACTATACAAGAACGTATCTATTTTAATAGTTTGTTACACAAAATGGCTTTCTGCGTTATTCCCGAGGAATCCCTCTGAGTGGCAGTATGGAGAACATTTTTACTATAGAAGGTGGCTTCATTTCATTGTATATGTACTCAATCATGTAAAAGCATGATATATCAACTATAAGAGCAACTACATTGAATGCCAGAGATACATTCATCAGATTTTGAAGTTGGTAGTACAAGGAGTGATGACTGACACTGTACAGATATCACTTTGTAAAACCTAGAAATATCACTATCCTGTAAGAAACAGATCACTGAAAAGAATAATTAATGAATACTATACAAGAAATACATTGGATTGTAAATTCTAATAGTTTGTTACACAAAATAACTTTCTGCGTTACTCCCGAGGAATCCCACTGAGTGGCAGTATGGAGCACCTTTTTACGATAGTTGTATAGAATGTGGCTTCATTTCATTGTATATGTACTCAACCATATAAAAGCATGATATAGGAAGTGTAAGAGCAGTTACATTGAATGCAAGAGATACATTCATCAGATTTTGAAGTTGGTTGTACAAGGAGTGATAACTGACACTGTATTGATATCACGTTGTAAAACCTAGAAATATCACTATCTTGTAACCAACAGATCCTTTAAAAGAGTAATGAATGAATACTATACAAGAAATTGTATATTGTAATAGTTTGTTACACAAAATGACTTTCTGCGTTACTCCCGAGGAATCCCACTGAGTGGCAGTATGGAGCACGTTTTACTATAGTTGTATAGAAGGTGGCTTCATTTCATTGTATATGTACTCAATCATGTAAGAGCATGATATATCAACTGTAAGAGCAACTACATTGAATGCCAGAGATACATTCATCAGATTTTGAAGTTGGTAGTAGAAGGAGTGATAACTTACACTGTACTGATATCACTTTGTAAAACCTAGATATATCACTATCCTGTAACAAACAGATCACTGAAAAGAGTAATCAATGAATACTATACAAGAAATTGTATATTGTAATAGTTTGTTACACAAAATGACTTTCTGCGTTACTCTCGAGGAATCCCACTGAGTGGCAGTATGGAGCACCTTTTTACTATAGTTGTATAGAAGGTGGCTTCATTTCATTGTATATGTACTGAACCATATAAAAGCATGATATAGCAACGGTAAGAGCAGTTACATTCAATCCAAGAGATACATTCATCAGATTTTGAAGGTTGTACAAGGAGTGATAACTGACACTGTATTGATATCACTTTGTAAAACCTAGATATATCACTATCCTGTAACAAACAGATCACTGAAAAGAGTAATCAATGAATACTATACAAGAAATTGTATATTGTAATAGTTTGTTACACAAAATGACTTTCTGCGTTACTCCCGAGGAATCCCACTGAGTGGCAGTATGGAGCACATTTTACTATAGTTGTCGAGGAGGTGGCTTCATTTCATTGTATATGTACTCAATCATGTAAAAGCATGTTATAGCAACTGTAAGAGCAATTACATTGAATGCAAGAGATTCATTCCTCAGATTTTGAAGTTGGTTGTAGAAGGAGTGATAATCTGTACTGATATCACTGTACTGATATCACTTTGTAAAACCTAGAAATATCACTATCCTGTAACCAACAGATCATTGAAAAGAGTAATCAATGAATACTATAAAAGAAATTGTATATTGTAATAGTTTGTTACACAAAATGACTTTCTGCGTTACTCCCGAGGAATCCCACTGAGTGGCAGTATGGAGCACCTTTTTACTATAGTTGTATAGAAGGTGGCTTCATTTCATTCTATATGTACTGAACCATATAAAAGCATGATATAGCAACTATAAGAGCAGTTACATTGAATGCAAGACATACATTCATCAGATTTTTAGATTGGTTGTATAAGGAGTCATAACTGACACTGTATTGATATCACTTTCTAAAACGTAGATATTTCACAGTTGTCTAACCAAAAGATCACAGAAGAGTAATCAATGAATACTATAAAAGAAATACATTGGATTGTAAATTGTAATAGTTTGTTACACAAAATAACTTTCTGCGTTACTCCCGAGGAATCCCACTGAGTGGCAGTATGGAGCACGTTTTACTATAGTTGTATAGAAGGTGGCTTCATTTCATTGTATATGTACTCAATCATGTAAGAGCATGATATATCAACTGTAAGAGCAACTACATTGAATGCCAGAGATACATTAATCAGATTTTGAAGTTGGTAGTAGAAGGAGTGATAACTGACACTGTACTGATATCACTTTGTAAAACCTAGATATATCACTATCCTGTAACAAACAGATCACTGAAAAGAGTAATCAATGAATACTATACAAGAAATTGTATATTGTAATAGTTTGTTACACAAAACGACTTTCTGCGTTACTCTCGAGGAATCCCACTGAGTGGCAGTATGGAGCACCTTTTTACTATAGTTGTATAGAAGGTGGCTTCATTTCATTGTATATGTACTCAATCATGTAAAAGCATGTAATATCAACTGTAAGAGCATTTACATTGAATGCCAGAGATACATTCACCAGATTTTGAAGTTGGTTGTACAAGGAGTGATAACTGACAAGGTACTGATATCACTTTGTAAATCCTAGAAATATCACTATCCTGTAACCAACAGATGATTGAAAAGAGTAATCAATGAATACTATACAAGAAATAGTATATTGTAAAAGTTTGTTACACAAAATGACTTTCTGCGTTACTCTCGAGGAATCCCACTTAGTGGCAGTATGGACCACATTTTACTATAGTTGTATAGAAGGTGGCTTCATTTCATTGTATATGTACTCAACCATGTAAAAGCATGTTATAGCAACTGTAAGAGCAATTACATTGAATGCCAGAGATTCATTCATCAGATTTTGAAGTTGGTTGTAGAAGGAGTGATAACTGACACTGTACTGATATCACTTTGTAAAACCTAGAAATATCACTATCCTGTAACCAACAGATCATTGAAAAGAGTAATCAATCAATACTATACAAGAAATTGTATATTGTAATAGTTTGTTACACAAAATGACTTTCTGCGTTACTCCCGAGGAATCACACTGAGTGGCAGTATGGAGCACCTTTTTACTATAGTTGTATAGAAGGTGGCTTCATTTCATTGTATATGTACTGAACCATATAAAAGCATGATATAGCAACTATAAGAGCAGTTACATTGAATGCAAGACATACATTCATCAGATTTTTAAATTGGTTGTATAAGGAGTGATAACTGACACTGTATTGATGTCACTTTGTAAAACCGAGAAATTTCACTGTTGTCTAACCAAGAGATCACAGAAGAGTAATCAATGAATCCTATACAAGAAATACATTGGATTGTAAATTGTAATAGTTTCTTATACAAAATAACTTTCTGCGTTACTCCCGAGGAATCCCACTGAGTGGCAGTATGGAGCACCTTTTTACTATAGTTGTATAGAAGGTGGCTTCATTTCATTGTATATGTACTGAACCATATAAAAGCATGATGTAGCAACTATAAGAGCAGTTACATTGAATGCAAGACATACATTCATCAGATTTTAAAATTGGTTGTATGAGGAGTGATAACTGACACTGTATTGATGTCACTTTGTAAAACCGAGAAATTTCACTGTTGTCTAACCAAAAGATCACAGAAGAGTAATCAATGAATACTATACAAGAAATACATTGGATTGTAAATTGTAATAGTTTGTTACACAAAATAACTTTCTTCGTTACTCCCGAGGAATCCCACTGAGTGCCAGTATGGAGCACCTTTTTACTATAGTTGTATAGAAGGTGGCTTCATTTCATTGTATATGTACTCAATCATGTAAAAGCATGATATATCAACTGTAAGAGCAACTACATTGAATGCCAGAGATACATTCATCAGATTTTGAAGTTGGTAGTACAAGGAGTGATAACTGACACTGTACTGATATCACATTGTAAAACCTAGAAATATCACTATCCTGTAACAAACAGATCACTGAAAAGAGTAATCAATGAATACTATACAAAAATTGCATATTGTAATAGTTTGTTACACAAAATAACTTTCTGCGTTACTCTCGAGGAATCCCACTGAGTGGCAGTATGGAGCACCTTTTTACTATAGTTGTATAGAAGGTGGCTTCATTTCATTGTATATGTACTCAATCATGTAAAAGCATGATATATCAACTGTAAGAGCTATTACATTGAATGCCAGAGATACATTCATCAGAATTTGAAGTTGGTTGTACAAGGAGTGATAACTGACACTGTACTGATATCACTTTGTAAAACCTAGAAATATTACTATCCTGGAACGAAGAGATCATTGAAAAGAGTAATCAATGAATACTATACAAGAACGTATCTATTTTAATAGTTTGTTACACAAAATGGCTTTCTGCGTTCCTCTCGAGGAATCCCACTTAGTGGCAGTATGGACCACATTTTACTATAGTTGTATAGAAGGTGGCTTCATTTCATTGTATATGTACTCAATCATGTAAAAGCATGTTATAGCAACTGTAAGAGCAATTACATTGAATGCCAGAGATTCATTCATCAGATTTTGAAGTTGGTTGTAGAAGTAGTGATAACTGACACTGTACTGATATCACTTTGTAAAACCTAGAAATATCACTATCCTGTAACCAACAGATCATTGAAAAGAGTAATCAATCAATACTATACAAGAAAATTTATACTGTAATAGTTTGTTACACAAAATGACTTTCTGCGTTACTCCCGAGGAATCACACTGAGTGGCAGTATGGAGCACCATTTTACTATAGTTGTATAGAAGGTGGCTTCATTTCATTGTATATGTACTGAACCATATAAAAGCATGATATAGCAACTATAAGAGCAGTTAGATTGAATGCAAGACATACATTCATCAGATTTTTAAATTGGTTGTATAAGGAGTGATAACTGACACTGTATTGATGTCACTTTGTAAAACCGAGAAATTTCACTGTTGTCTAACCAAGAGATCACAGAAGAGTAATCAATGAATCCTATACAAGAAATACATTGGATTGTAAATTGTAATAGTTTCTTACACAAAATAACTTTCTGCGTTACTCCCGAGGAATCCCACTGAGTGGCAGTATGGAGCACCTTTTTACTATAGTATAGAAGGTGGCTTCATTTCATTGTATATGTACTGAACCATATAAAAGCATGATATAGCAACTATAAGAGCAGTTACATTGAATGCAAGACATACATTCATCAGATTTTAAAATTGGTTGTATAAGGAGTGATAACTGACACTGTATTGATGTCACTTTGTAAAACCGAGAAATTTCACAGTTGTCTAACCAAAAGATCACAGAAGAGTAATCAATGAATACTATACAAGAAATACATTGGATTGTAAATTGTAATAGTTTGTTACACAAAATAACTTTCTTCGTTACTCCCGAGGAATCCCACTGAGTGCCAGTATGGAGCACCTTTTTACTATAGTTGTATAGAAGGTGGCTTCATTTCATTGTATATGTACTCAATCATGTAAAAGCATGATATATCAACTGTAAGAGCAACTACATTGAATGCCAGAGATACATTCATCAGATTTTGAAGTTGGTAGTACAAGGAGTGATAACTGACACTGTACTGATATCACATTGTAAAACCTAGAAATATCACTATCCTGTAACAAACAGATCACTGAAAAGAGTAATCAATGAATACTATACAAAAATTGCATATTGTAATAGTTTGTTACACAAAATAACTTTCTGCGTTACTCTCGAGGAATCCCACTGAGTGGCAGTATGGAGCACCTTTTTACTATAGTTGTATAGAAGGTGGCTTCATTTCATTGTATATGTACTCAATCATGTAAAAGCATGATATATCAACTGTAAGAGCTATTACATTGAATGCCAGAGATACATTCATCAGAATTTGAAGTTGGTTGTACAAGGAGTGATAACTGACACTGTACTGATATCACTTTGTAAAACCTAGAAATATTACTATCCTGGAACGAAGAGATCATTGAAAAGAGTAATCAATGAATACTATACAAGAACGTATCTATTTTAATAGTTTGTTACACAAAATGGCTTTCTGCGTTACTCTCGAGGAATCCCACTTAGTGGCAGTATGGACCACATTTTACTATAGTTGTATAGAAGGTGGCTTCATTTCATTGTATATGTACTCAATCATGTAAAAGCATGATATATCAACTGTAAGAGCAACTACATTGAATGCCAGAGATACATTCATCAGATTTTGAAGTTGGTAGTACAAGGAGTGATAACTGACACTGTACTGATATCACATTGTAAAACCTAGAAATATCACTATCCTGTAACAAACAGATCACTGAAAAGAGTAATCAATGAATACTATACAAAAATTGCATATTGTAATAGTTTGTTACACAAAATAACTTTCCGCGTTACTCTCGAGGAATCCCACTGAGTGGCAGTATGGAGCACCTTTTTACTATAGTTGTATAGAAGGTGGCTTCATTTCATTGTATATGTACTCAACCATGTAAAAGCATGTTATAGCAACTGTAAGAGCAATTACATTGAATGCCAGAGATTCATTCATCAGATTTTGAAGTTGGTTGTAGAAGGAGTGATAACTGACATTGTACTGATATCACTTTGTAAAACCTAGAAATATCACTATCCTGTAACCAACAGATCATTGAAAAGAGTAATCAATCAATACTATACAAGAAAATTTATATTGTAATAGTTTGTTACACAAAATGACTTTCTGCGTTACTCCCGAGGAATCACACTGAGTGGCAGTATGGAGCACCATTTTACTATAGTTGTATAGAAGGTGGCTTCATTTCATTGTATATGTACTGAACCATATAAAAGCATGATATAGCAACTATAAGAGCAGTTAGATTGAATGCAAGACATACATTCATCAGATTTTTAAATTGGTTGTATAAGGAGTGATAACTGACACTGTATTGATGTCACTTTGTAAAACCGAGAAATTTCACTGTTGTCTAACCAAGAGATCACAGAAGAGTAATCAATGAATCCTATACAAGAAATACATTGGATTGTAAATTGTAATAGTTTCTTACACAAAATAACTTTCTGCGTTACTCCCGAGGAATCCCACTGAGTGGCAGTATGGAGCACCTTTTTACTATAGTTGTATAGAAGGTGGCTTCATTTCATTGTATATGTACTGAACCATATAAAAGCATGATATAGCAACTATAAGAGCAGTTACATTGAATGCAAGACATACATTCATCAGATTTTAAAATTGGTTGTATAAGGAGTGATAACTGACACTGTATTGATGTCACTTTGTAAAACCGAGAAATTTCACAGTTGTCTAACCAAAAGATCACAGAAGAGTAATCAATGAATACTATACAAGAAATACATTGGATTGTAAATTGTAATAGTTTGTTACACAAAATAACTTTCTGCGTTACTCCCGAAGAATCCCACTGAGTGCCAGTATGGAGCACCTTTTTACTATAGTTGTATAGAAGGTGGCTTCATTTCATTGTATATGTACTCAATCATGTAAAAGCATGATATAGCAACTGTAAGAGCAACTACATTGAATGCCAGAGATACATGCATCAGATTTTGAAGTTGGTAGTACAAGGAGTGATAACTGACACTGTACTGATATCACATTGTAAAACCTAGAAATATCACTATCCTGTAACAAACAGATCACTGAAAAGAGTAATCAATGAATACTATACAAGAAATTGCATATTGTAATAGTTTGTTACACAAAATAACTTTCTGCATTACTCTCGAGGAATCCCACTGAGTGGCAGTATGGAGCACCTTTTTAATATAGTTGTATAGAAGGTGGCTTCATTTCATTGTATATGTACTCAATCATGTAAAAGCATGATATATCAACTGTAAGAGCTATTACATTGAATGCCAGAGATACATTCATCAGAATTTGAAGTTGGTTGTACAAGGAGTGATAACTGACAGTGTACTGATATCACTTTGTAAAACCTAGAAATATTACTATCCTGGAACGAAGAGATCATTGAAAAGAGTAATCAATGAATACTATACAAGAACGTATCTATTTTAATAGTTTGTTACACAAAATGGCTTTCTGCGTTATTCCCGAGGAATCCCTCTGAGTGGCAGTATGGAGAACATTTTTACTATAGAAGGTGGCTTCATTTCATCGTATATGTACTCAATCATGTAAAAGCATGATATATCAACTATAAGAGCAACTACATTGAATGCCAGAGATACATTCATCAGATTTTGAAGTTGGTAGTACAAGGAGTGATGACTGACACTGTACAGATATCACTTTGTAAAACCTAGAAATATCACTATCCTGTAAGAAACAGATCACTGAAAAGACTAATCAATGAATACTATACAAGAAATACATTGGATTGTAAATTCTAATAGTTTGTTACACAAAATAACTTTCTGCGTTACTCCCGAGGAATCCCACTGAGTGGCAGTATGGAGCACCTTTTTACGATAGTTGTATAGAATGTGGCTTCATTTCATTGTATATGTACTCAACCATATAAAAGCATGATATAGGAAGTGTAAGAGCAGTTACATTGAATGCAAGAGATACATTCATCAGATTTTGAAGTTGGTTGTACAAGGAGTGATAACTGACACTGTATTGATATCACGTTGTAAAACCTAGAAATATCACTATCTTGTAACCAACAGATCCTTTAAAAGAGTAATGAATGAATACTATACAAGAAATTGTATATTGTAATAGTTTGTTACACAAAATGACTTTCTGCGTTACTCCCGAGGAATCCCACTGAGTGGCAGTATGGAGCACGTTTTACTATAGTTGTATAGAAGGTGGCTTCATTTCATTGTATATGTACTCAATCATGTAAGAGCATGATATATCAACTGTAAGAGCAACTACATTGAATGCCAGAGATACATTCATCAGATTTTGAAGTTGGTAGTAGAAGGAGTGATAACTTACACTGTACTGATATCACTTTGTAAAACCTAGATATATCACTATCCTGTAACAAACAGATCACTGAAAAGAGTAATCAATGAATACTATACAAGAAATTGTATATTGTAATAGTTTGTTACACAAAATGACTTTCTGCGTTACTCTCGAGGAATCCCACTGAGTGGTAGTATGGAGCACCTTTTTACTATAGTTGTATAGAAGGTGGCTTCATTTCATTGTATATGTACTCAATCATGTAAAAGCATGAAATATCAACTGTAAGAGCATTTAGATTGAATGCCAGAGATATATTCATCAGATTTTGAAGTTGGTTGTACAAGGAGTGATAACTGACAAGGTACTGATATCACTTTGTAAATCCTAGAAATATCACTATCCTGTAACCAACAGATCATTGAAAAGAGTAATCAATGAATAGTATACAAGAAATAGTATATTGTAAAAGTTTGTTACACAAAATGACTTTCTGCGTTACTCTCGAGGAATCCCACTTAGTGGCAGTATGGACCACATTTTACTATAGTTGTATAGAAGGTGGCTTCATTTCATTGTATATCTACTCAATCATGTAAAAGCATGTTATACCAACTGTAAGAGCAATTACATTGAATGCCAGAGATTCATTCATCAGATTTTGAAGTTGGTTGTAGAAGGAGTGATAACTGACAGTGTACTGATATCACTTTGTAAAACCTAGAAATATCACTATCCTGTAACCAACAGATCATTGAAAAGAGTAATCAATGAATACTATACAAGAAATTGTATATTGTAATAGTTTGTTACACAAAATGACTTTCTGCGTTACTCCCGAGGAATCACACTGAGTGGCAGTATGGAGCACCATTTTACTATAGTTGTATAGAAGGTGGCTTCATTTCATTGTATATGTACTGAACCATATAAAAGCATGATATAGCAACTATAAGAGCAGTTAGATTGAATGCAAGACATACATTCATCAGATTTTTAAATTGGTTGTATAAGGAGTGATAACTGACACTGTATTGATGTCACTTTGTAAAACCGAGAAATTTCACTGTTGTCTAACCAAGAGATCACAGAAGAGTAATCAATGAATCCTATACAAGAAATACATTGGATTGTAAATTGTAATAGTTTCTTACACAAAATAACTTTCTGCGTTACTCCCGAGGAATCCCACTGAGTGGCAGTATGGAGCACCTTTTTACTATAGTTGTATAGAAGGTGGCTTCATTTCATTGTATATGTACTGAACCATATAAAAGCATGATATAGCAACTATAAGAGCAGTTACATTGAATGCAAGACATACATTCATCAGATTTTACAATTGGTTGTATAAGGAGTGATAACTGACACTGTATTGATATCACTTTCTAAAACGTAGATATTTCACAGTTGTCTAACCAAAAGATCACAGAAGAGTAATCAATGAATACTATACAAGAAATACATTGGATTGTAAATTGTAATAGTTTGTTACACAAAATAACTTTCTTCGTTACTCCCGAGGAATCCCACTGAGTGCCAGTATGGAGCACCTTTTTACTATAGTTGTATAGAAGGTGGCTTCATTTCATTGTATATGTACTCAATCATGTAAAAGCATGATATATCAACTGTAAGAGCAACTACATTGAATGCCAGAGATACATTCATCAGATTTTGAAGTTGGTAGTACAAGGAGTGATAACTGACAAGGTACTTATATCACATTGTAAAACCTAGAAATATCACTATCCTGTAACAAACAGATCACTGAAAAGAGTAATCAATGAATACTATACAAGAAATTGCATATTGTAATAGTTTGTTACACAAAATTACTTTCTGCGTTACTCTCGAGGAATCCCACTGAGTGGCAGTATGGAGCACCTTTTTACTATAGTTGTATAGAAGGTGGCTTCATTTCATTGTATATGTACTCAATCATGTAAAAGCATGATATATCAACTGTAAGAGCTATTACATTGAATGCCAGAGATACATTCATCAGAATTTGAAGTTGGTTGTACAAGGAGTGATAACTGACACTCTACTGATATCACTTTGTAAAACCTAGAAATATCACTATCCTGTAACCAACAGATCATTGAAAAGAGTAATCAATCAATACTATACAAGAAATTGTATATTGTAATAGTTTGTTACACAAAATGACTTTCTGCGTTACTCTCGAGGAATCACACTGAGTGGCAGTATGGAGCACCTTTTTACTATAGTTGTATAGAAGGTGGCTTCGTTTCATTGTATATGTACTGAACCATATAAAAGCATGATATAGCAACTATAAGAGCAATTAGATTGAATGCAACACATACATTCATCAGATTTTTAAATTGGTGGTATAAGGAGTGATAACTGACACTGTATTGATGTCACTTTGTAAAACTGAGAAATTTCACTGTTGTCTAACCAAGAGATCACAGAAGAGTAATCAATGAATACTTATACAAGAAATACATTGGATTGTAAATTGTAATAGTTTCTTACACAAAATAACTTTCTGCGTTACTCCCGAGGAATCCCACTGAGTGCCAGTATGGAGCACATTTTTACTATAGTTGTATAGAAGTTGGCTTCATTTCATTGTATATGTACTCAATCATGTAAAAGCATGATATATCAACTGTAAGAGCTATTACATGGAATGCCAGAGATACATTCATCAGAATTTGAAGTTGGTTGTACGAGGAGTGATAACTGACACTGTACTGATATCACTTTGTAAAACCTAGAAATATTACTATCCTGGAACGAAGAGATCATTGAAAAGAGTAATCAATGAATACTATACAAGAACGTATCTATTTTAATAGTTTGTTACACAAAATGGCTTTCTGCGTTATTCCCGAGGAATCCCTCTGAGTAACAGTATGGAGAACATTTTTACTATAGAAGGTGGCTTCATTTCATTGTATATGTACTCTATCATGTAAAAGCATGATATATCAACTATAAGAGCAACTACATTGAATGCCAGAGATACATTCATCAGATTTTGAAGTTGGTAGTACAAGGAGTGATAACTGACACTGTACTGATATCACTTTGTAAAACCTAGAAATATCACTATCCTGTAAGAAACAGATCACTGAAAAGACTAATCAATGAATACTATACAAGAAATACATTGGATTGTAAATTCTAATAGTTTGTTACACAAAATAACTTTCTGCGTTACTCCCGAGGAATCCCACCGAGTGGCAGTATGGAGCACCTTTTTACGATAGTTGTATAGAAGGTGGCTTCATTTCATTGTATATGTACTCAACCATATAAAAGCATGATATAGGAAGTGTAAGAGCAGTTACATTGAATGCAAGAGATACATTCATCAGATTTTGAAGTTGGTTGTACAAGGAGTGATAACTGACACTGTATTGATATCACGTTGTAAAACCTAGAAATATCACTATCTTGTAACCAACAGATCCTTGAAAAGAGTAATGAATGAATACTATACAAGAAATTGTATATTGTAATAGTTTGTTACACAAAATGACTTTCTGCGTTACTCCCGAGGAATCCCACTGAGTGGCAGTATGGAGCACGTTTTACTATAGTTGTATAGAAGGTGGCTTCATTTCATTGTATATGTAATCAATCATGTAAGAGCATGATATATCAACTGTAAGAGCAACTACATTGAATGCCAGAGATACATTCATCAGATTTTGAAGTTGGTAGTAGAAGGAGTGATAACTGACACTGTACTGATATCACTTTGTAAAACCTAGATATATCACTATACAAGAAATTGTATATTGTAATAGTTTGTTACACAAAATGACTTTCTGCGTTACTCTCGAGGAATCCCACTGAGTGGCAGTATGGAGCACCTTTTTACTATACTTGTATAGAAGGTGGCTTCATTTCATTGTATATGTACTCAATCATGTAAAAGCATGAAATATCAACTGTAAGAGCATTTACATTGAATGCCAGAGATACATTCATCAGATTTTGAAGTTGGTTGTACAAGGAGTGATAACTGACAAGGTACTGATATCACTTTGTAAATCCTAGAAATATCACTATCCTGTAACCAACAGATCATTGAAAAGAGTAATCAATGAATACTATACAAGAAATTGTATATTGTAATAGTTTGTTACACAAAATGACTTTCTGCGTTAATCTCGAGGAATCCCACTTAGTGGCAGTATGGACCACATTTTACTATAGTTGTATAGAAGGTGGCTTCATTTCATTGTATATGTACTCAATCATGTAAAAGCATGTTATAGCAACTGTAAGAGCAATTACATTGAATGCCAGAGATTCATTCATCAGATTTTGAAGTTGGTTGTAGAAGGAGTGATAACTGACACTGTACTGATATCACTTTGTAAAACCTAGAAATATCACTATCCTGTAACCAACAGATCATTGAAAAGAGTAATCAATGAATACTATACAATGAATACTAAACCGAGAAATTTCACTGTTGTCTAACCAAGAGATCACAGAAGAGTAATCAATGAATACTATACAAGAAATACATTGGATTGTAAATTGTAATAGTTTGTTACACAAAATAACTTTCTGCGTTACTCCCGAGGAATCCCACTGAGTGGCAGTATGGAGCACCTTTTTACTATAGTTGTATAGAAGGTGGCTTCATTTCATTGTATATGTACTGAACCATATAAAAGCATGAGATAGCAACTTTAAGAGCAGTTACATTGAATGCAAGACATAGATTCATCAGATTTTTATATTGGTTGTGTAAGGAGTGATAACTGACACTGTATAGATGTCACTTTGTAAAACCGAGAAATTTCACTGTTGTCTAACCAAGAGATCACAGAAGAGTAATCAATGAATACTATACAAGAAATTGTATATTGTAATAGTTTGTTACACAAAATGACTTTCTGCGTTACTCCCGAGGAATCCCACTGAGTGGCAGTATGGAGCACCTTTTTACTATAGTTGTATAGAAGGTGGCTTCATTTCATTGTATATGTACTCAATTATGTAAAAGCATGTTATAGCAACTGTAAGAGCAATTACATTGAATGCAAGAGATTCATTCCTCAGATTTTGAAGTTGGTTGTAGAAGGAGTGATAACTGACACTGTACTGATATCACTTTGTAAAACCTAGAAATATCACTATCCTGTAACCAACAGATCATTGAAAAGACTAATCAATGAATACTATAAAAGAAATTGTATATTGTAATAGTTTGTTACGCAAAATTACTTTCTGCGTTACTCCCGAGGAATCCCACTGAGTGGCAGTATGGAGCACCTTTTTACTATAGTTGTATAGAAGGTGGCTTCATTTCATTCTATATGTACTGAACCATATAAAAGCATGATATAGCAACTATAAGAGCAGTTACATTGAATGCAAGACATACATTCATCAGATTTTTAGATTGGTTGTATAAGGAGTCATAACTGACACTGTATTGATATCACTTTCTAAAACGTAGATATTTCACAGTTGTCTAACCAAAAGATCACAGAAGAGTAATCAACGAATACTATAAAAGAAATCCATTGGATTGTAAATTGTAATAGTTTGTTACACAAAATAACTTTCTGCGTTACTCCCGAGGTATCCCAATGAGTGGCAGTATGGAGCACGTTTTACTATAGTTGTATAGAAGGTGGCTTCATTTCATTGTATATGTACTCAATCATGTAAGAGCATGATATATCAACTGTAAGAGCAACTACATTGAATGCCAGAGATACATTCATCAGATTTTGAAGTTGGTAGTACAAGGAGTGATAACTGACACTGTACTGATATCACTTTGTAAAACCTAGATATATCACTATCCTGTAACAAACAGATCACTGAAAAGAGTAATCAATGAATACTATACAAGAAATTGTATATTGTAATAGTTTGTTACACAAAATGACTTTCTGCGTTACTCTCGAGGAATCCCACTGAGTGGCAGTATGGAGCACCTTTTTACTATAGTTGTGTAGAAGGTGGCTTCATTTCATTGTATATGTACTCAATCATGTAAAAGCATGAAATATCAACTGTAAGAGCATTTAAATTGAATGCCAGAGATACATTGATCAGATTTTGAAGTTGGTTGTACAAGGAGTGATAACTGACAAGATACTGATATCACTTTGTAAATCCTAGAAATATCACTATCCTGTAACCAACAGATCATTGAAAAGAGTAATCAATGAATACTATACAAGAAATAGTATATTGTAAGTTTGTTACACAAAATGACTTTCTGCGTTACTCTCGAGGAATCCCACTTAGTGGCAGTATGGACCACATTTTACTATAGTTGTATAGAAGGTGGCTTCATTTCATTGTATATGTACTCAATCATGTAAAAGCATGTTATAGCAACTGTAAGAGCAATTACATTGAATGCCAGAGATTCATTCATCAGATTTTGAAGTTGGTTGTAGAAGGAGTGATAACTGACACTGTACTGATATCACTTTGTAAAACCTAGAAATATCACTATCCTGTAACCAACAGATCATTGAAAAGAGTAATCAATCAATACTATACAAGAAATTGTATATTGTAATAGTTTGTTACACAAAATGACTTTCTGCGTTACTCCCGAGGAATCACACTGAGTGGCAGTATGGAGCACCTTTTTACTATAGTTGTATAGAAGGTGGCTTCATTTCATTGTATATGTACTGAACCATATAAAAGCATGATATAGCAACTATAAGAGCAGTTAGATTGAATGCAAGACATACATTCATCAGATTTTTAAATTGGTTGTATAAGGAGTGATAACTGACACTGTATTGATGTCACTTTGTAAAACCGAGAAATTTCACTGTTGTCTAACCAAGAGATCACAGAAGAGTAATCAATGAATACTATACAAGAAATACATTGGATTGTAAATTGTAATAGTTTCTTACACAAAATAACTTTCTGCGTTACTCCCGAGGAATCCCACTGAGTGGCAGTATGGAGCACCTTTTTACTATAGTTGTATAGAAGGTGGCTTCATTTCATTGTATATGTACTCAATCATGTAAAAGCATGATATATCAACTGTAAGAGCAACTACATTGAATGCCAGAGATACATTCATCAGATTTTGAAGTTGGTAGTACAAGGAGTGATAACTGACACTGTACTGATATCACAATTTAAAACCTAGAAATATCACTATCCTGTAACAAACAGATCACTGAAAAGAGTAATCAATGAATACTATACAAGAAATTGCATATTGTAATAGTTTGTTACACAAAATAACTTTCTGCGTTACTCTCGAGTTATCCCACTGCGTGGCAGTATGGAGCACCTTTTTAGTATAGTTGTATAGAAGGTGGCTTCATTTCATTGTATCTGTACTCAATCATGTAAAAGCATGATATATCAACTGTAAGAGCTATTACATTGAATGCCAGAGATACATTCATCAGAATTTGAAGTTGGTTGTACAAGGAGTGATAACTGACACTGTACTGATATCACTTTGTAAAACCTAGAAATATTACTATCCTGGAACGAAGAGATCATTGAAAAGAGTAATCAATGAATACTATACAAGAACGTATCTATTTTAATAGTTTGTTACACAAAATGGCTTTCTGCGTTATTCCCGAGGAATCCCTCTGAGTGGCAGTATGGAGAACATTTTTACTATAGAAGGTGGCTTCATTTCATTGTATATGTACTCAATCATGTAAAAGCATGATATACCAACTATAAGAGCAACTATATTGAATGCCAGAGATACATTCATCAGATTTTGAAGTTGGTAGTACAAGGAGTGATAACTGACACTGTACTGATATCACTTTGTAAAACCTAGAAATATCACTATCCTGTAAGAAACAGATCACTGAAAAGACTAATCAATGAATACTATACAAGAAATACATTGGATTGTAAATTCTAATAGTTTGTTACACAAAATAACTTTCTGCATTACTCCCGAGGAATCCCACTGAGTGGCAGTATGGAGCACCTTTTTACTATAGTTGTAGAGAAGGTGGCTTCATTTCATTGTATATGTACTCAATCATGTAAAAGCATCAAATATCAACTGTAAGAGCATTTACATTGAATGCCAGAGATACATTCATCAGATTTTGAAGTTGGTTGTACAAGGAGTGATAACTGACACTGTACTGATATCACTTTGTAAATCCTAGAAATATCACTATCCTGTAACCAACAGATCATTGAAAAGAGTAATCAATGAATACTATACAAGAAATAGTATATTGTAAAAGTTTGTTACACAAAATGACTTTCTGCGTTACTCTCGAGGAATCCCACTTAGTGGCAGTATGGACCACATTTTACTATAGTTGTATAGAAGGTGGCTTCATTTCATTGTATATGTACTCAATCATGTAAAAGCATGTTATAGCAACTGTAAGAGCAATTACATTTAATGCCAGAGATTCATTCATCAGATTTTGAAGTTGGTTGTAGAAGGACTGATAACTGACACTGTACTGATATCACTTTGTAAAACCTAGAAATATCACTATCCTGTAACCAACAGATCATTGAAAAGAGTAATCAATCAATACTATACAAGAAATTGTATATTGTAATAGTTTGTTACACAAAATGACTTTCTGCGTTACTCCCGAGGAATCACACTGAGTGGCAGTATGGAGCACCTTTTTACTATAGTTGTATAGAAGGTGGCTTCATTTCATTGTATATGTACTGAACCATATAAAAGCATGATATAGCAACTATAAGAGCAGTTAGATTGAATGCAAGACATACATTCATCAGATTTTTAAATTGGTTGTATAAGGAGTGATAACTGACACTGTATTGATGTCACTTTGTAAAACCTAGAAATATCACTATCCTGTAACCAACCGATCATTGAAAAGAGTAATCAATGAATATTATACAAGAAATAGTATATTGTAAAAGTTTGTTACACAAAATGACTTTCTGCGTTACTCCCGAGGAATCCCACTTAGTAGCAGTATGGAGTACCTTTTTACGATAGTTGTATAGAAGGTGGCTTCATTTCATTGTATATGTACTCAACCATATAAAAGCATGATATAGGAAGTGTAAGAGCAGTTACATTGAATGCAAGAGATACATTCATCAGATTTTGAAGTTGGTTGTACAAGGAGTGATAACTGACACTGTATTGATATCACGTTGTAAAACCTAGAAATATCACTATCTTGTAAAAACAGATCATTGAAAAGAGTAATGAATGAATACTATACAAGAAATTGTATATTGTAATAGTTTGTTACACAAAATGACTTTCTGCGTTACTCCCGAGGAATCCCACTGAGTGGCAGTATGGAGCACATTTTACTATAGTTGTATAGAAGGTGGCTTCATTTCATTGTATATGTACTCAATCATGTAAAAGCATGTTACAGCAACTGTAAGAGCAATTACATTGAATGCAAGAGATACATTTATCAGATTTTGAAGTTGGTTGTACAAGGAGTGATAACTGACACTATGTTGATATCACGTTGTAAAACCTAGAAATATCACTATCTTGTAACCAACAGATCATTGAAAAGAGTAATGAATGAATACTATACAAGAAATTATATATTGTAAGAGTTTGTTACACAAAATGACTTTCTCCGTTACTCCCGAGGAATCCCACTGAGTGGCAATATGGAGCACATTTTACTATAGTTGTATAGAAGGTGGCTTCATTTCATTGTATATGTACTCAATCATGTAAAAGCATGTTATAGCAACTGTAAGAGCAATTACATTGAATGCCAGAGATTCATTCATCAGATTTTGAAGTTGGTTGCATAAGGAGTGATAACTGACACTGTATTGATATCACTTTGTAAAACCGAGAAATTTCACTGTTGTCTAACCAAGAGATCACAGAAGAGTAATCAATGAATACTATACAAGAAATACATTGGATTGTAAATTGTAATAGTTTGTTACACAAAATAACTTTCTGCGTTACTCCCGAGGAATCCCACTGAGTGGCAGCATGGAGCACCTTTTTACGATAGTTTTATAGAATGTGGCTTCATTTCATTGTATATGTACTCAACCATATAAAAGCATGATATAGGAAGTGTAAGAGCAGTTACATTGAATGCAAGAGATACATTCATCAGATTTTGAAGTTGGTTGTACAAGGAGTGATAACTGACACTGTATTCATATCACGTTGTAAAACCTAGAAATATCACTATCTTGTAACCAACAGATCATTGAAAAGAGTAATGAATGAATACTATACAAGAAATTGTATATTGTAATAGTTTGTTACACAAAATGACTTTCTGCGTTACTCCCGAGGAATCCCACTGAGTGGCAGTATGGAGCACATTTTACTATAGTTGTATAGAAGGTGGCTTCATTTCATTGTATATGTACTCAATCATGTAAAAGCATGTTATAGCTACTGTAAGAGCAATTACATTGAATGCCAGAGATTCATTCATCAGATTTTGAAGTTGGTTGTACAAGGAGTGATAACTGACACTGTATTGATATCACTTTGTAAAACCTAGAAATATCACTATCCTGTAACCAACAGATCATTGAAAAGAGTAATCAATGAATACTATACAAGAAATTGTATATTGTAATAGTTTGTTACACAAAATGACTTTCTGCGTTACTCCCAAGGAATCCCAGTGAGTGGCAGTATGGAGCACCTTTTTACTATAGTTGTATAGAAGGTGGCTTCATTTCATTGTATATGTACTGAACCATATAAAAGCATGATATAGCAACTTTAAGAGCAGTTACATTGAATGCAAGACATAGATTCATCAGATTTCTATATTGGTTGTGTAAGGAGTGATAACTGACACTGTATAGATGTCACTTTGTAAAACCGAGAAATTTCACTGTTGTCTAACCAAGAGATCACAGAAGAGTAATCAGTGAATACTATACAAGAAATACATTGGATTGTAAATTGTAATAGTTTGTTACACAAAATAACTTTCTGCGTTACTCCCGAGGAATCCCACTGAGTGCCAGTATGGAGCACCTTTTAACTATAGTTGTATAGAAGGTGGCTTCATTTCATTATATATGTACTCAATCATGTAAAAGCATGATATATCAACTGTAACAGCAGCTACATTGAATGCCAGAGATACATTCATCAGATTTTGAAGTTGGTAGTACAAGGAGTGATAACTGACACTACTGATATCACTTTGTAAAACCTAAAAATATCACTATCCTGTAAGAAACAGATCACTGAAAAGACTAATCAATGAATACTATACAAGAAATACATTGGATTTTAAATTGTAATAGTTTGTTACACAAAATAACTTTCTGCGTTACTCCCGAGGAATCCCACTGAGTGGCAGTATGGAGCACCTTTTTACTATAGTTGTATAGAAGGTGGCTTCATTTCATTGTATATGTACTGAACCATATAAAAGCATGATATAGCAACTTGAAGAGCAATTACATTGAATGCCAGAGATTCATTCATCAGATTTTGTAGTTGGTTGTACAAGGAGTGATAACTGACACTGTACTGATATCACTTTGTAAAACCTAGAAATATCACTATCCTGCTACCAACAGATCATTGAAAAGAGTAATCAATGAATACTATACAAGAAATTGTATATTGTAATAGTTTGTTACATAAAAAGACTTTCTGCGTTACTCCCAAGGAATCCCACTGAGTGGCAGTATGGAGCACCTTTTTACTATAGTTGTATAGAAGGTGGCTTCATTTCATTGTATATGTACTGAACCATATAAAAGCATGATATAGCAACTTTAAGAGCAGTTACATTGAATGCAAGACATAGATTCATCTGATTTCTATATTGGTTGTGTAAGGAGTGATAACTGACACTGTATAGATGTCACTTTGTAAAACCGAGAAATTTCACTGTTGTCTAACCAAGAGATCACAGAAGAGTAATCAATGAATACTATTCAAGAAATACATTGGATTGTAAATTGTAATAGTTTGTTACACAAAATAACTTTCTGCGTTACACCCGAGGAATCCCACTGAGTGGCAGTATGGAGCACCTTTTTACTATAGTTGTATAGAAGGTGGCTTCATTTCATTGTATATGTACTCAATCATGTAAAAGCATGATATATCAACTGTAAGAGCAACTACATTGAATGCCAGAGATACATTCATCAGATTTTGAAGTTGGTAGTACAAGGAGTGATAACTGACACTGTACTGATATCACTTTGTAAAACCTAGATATATCACTATCCTGTAACAAACAGATCATTGAAAAGAGTAATGAATGAATACTATACAAGAAATTGTATATTGTAATAGTTTGTTACACAAAATGACTTTCTGCGTTACTCCCGAGGAATCCCACTGAGTGGCAGTATGGAGCACATTTTACTATAGTTGTATAGAAGGTGGCTTCATTTCATTGTATATATACTCAATCATGTAAAAGCATGTTATAGCAACTGTAAGAGCAATTACATTGAATGCAAGAGATACATTTATCAGATTTTGAAGTTGGTTGTACAAGGAGTGATAACTGACACTGTATTGATATCAATTTGTAAAACCTAGAAATATCACTATCTTGTAACCAACAGATCATTGAAAAGAGTAATGAATGAATACTATACAAGAAATTGTATATTGTAACAGTTTGTTACACAAAATGACTTTCTCCGTTACTCCCGAGGAATCCCACTGAGTGGCAGTATGGAGCACATTTTACTATAGTTGTATAGAAGGTGGCTTCATTTCATTGTATATGTACTCAATCATGTAAAAGCATGTTATAGCAACTGTAAGAGCAATTACATTGAATGCCAGAGATTCATTCATCAGATTTTGAAGTTGGTTGTACAAGGAGTGATAACTGACACTGTACTGATATCACTTTGTAAAACCTAGAAATATCACTATCCTGTAACCAACAGATCATTGAAAAGAGTAATCAATGAATACTATAGAAGAAATTGTATATTGTAATAGTTTGTTACACAAAATGACTTTCTGCGTTACTCCCGAGGAATCCCACTGAGTGGCAGTATGGAGCACCTTTTTACTATATTTGTATAGAAGGTGGCTTCATTTCATTGTATATGTACTGAACCATATAAAAGCATGATATAGCAACTATAAGAGCAGTTACATTGAATGCAAGACATACATTCATCAGATTTTTAAATTGGTTGTATAAGGAGTGATAACTGACACTGTATTGATATCACATTGTAAAACCGAGAAATTTCACTGTTGTCTAACCAAGAGATCACAGAAGAGTAATCAATGAATACTATACAAGAAATACATTGGATTGTAAATTGTAATAGTTTGTTACACAAAATAACTTTCTGCGTTACTCCCGAGGAATCCCACTGAGTGGCAATATGGAGCACCTTTTTACTATAGTTGTATAGAAGGTGGCTTCATTTCATTGTATATGTACTGAACCATATAAAAACATGATATAGCAACTATAAGAGCAGTTACATTGAATGCAAGACATACATTCATCAGATTTTTAAATTGGTTATATAAGGAGTGATAACTGACACTGTATTGATATCACTTTGTAAAACCGAGAAATTTCACTGTTGTCTAACCAACAGATCACAGAAGAGTAATCAATGAATACTATACAAGAAATACATTGGATTGTAAATTGTAATAGTTTGTTACACAAAATAACTTTCTGCGTTACTCCCGAGGAATCCCACTGAGTGGCAGTATGGAGCACCTTTTAACTATAGTTGTATAGAAGGTGGCTTCATTTCATTATATATGTACTCAATCATGTAAAAGCATGATATATCAACTATAAGAGCAACTACATTGAATGCCAGAGATACATTCATCAGATTTTGAAGTTGGTAGTACAAGGAGTGATAACTGACACTGTACTGATATCACTTTGTAAAACCTAGAAATATCACTATCCTGTAAGAAACAGATCACTGAAAAGACTAATCAATGAATACTATACAAGAAATACATTGTATTGTAATTCTAATAGTTTGTTACACAAAATAACTTTCTGCGTTACTCCCGAGGAATCACACTGAGTGGCAGTATGGAGCACCTTTTTACTATAGTTGTATAGAAGGTGGCTTCATTTCATTGTATACGTACTGAACCATATAAAAGCATGATATAGCAACTATAAGAGCAGTTACATTGAATGCAAGACATACATTCATCAGATTTTTAAATTGGTTGTATAAGGAGTGATAACTGACACTGTATTGATATCACTTTGTAAAACCGAGAAATTTCACTGTTGTCTAACCAAGAGATCACAGAAGAGTAATCAATGAATACTATACAAGAAATACATTGGATTGTAAATTGTAATAGTTTGTTACACAAAATAACTTTCTGCGTTACTCCCGAGGAATCCCACTGAGTGGCAGTATGGAGCACCATTTTACTATAGTTCTATAGAAGGTGGCTTCATTTCATTGTATATGTACTGAACCATATAAAAGCATGATATAGCAACTCTAAGAGCAGTTACATTGAATGCAAGACATACATTCATCAGATTTTTAAATTGGTTGTATAAGGAGTGATAACTGACACTGTATTGATATCACTTTGTAAAACCGAGAAATTTCACTGATGTGTAACCAATAGATCACAGAAGAGTAATCAATGAATACTATACAAGAAATACATTGGATTGTAAATTGTAATAGTTTGTTACACAAAATAACTTTCTGCGTTACTCCCGAGGAATCCCACTGAGTGGCAGTATGGAGCACGTTTTACTATAGTTGTATAGAAGGTGGCTTCATTTCATTGTATAAGTACTCAATCATGTAAAAGCATGATATATCAACTGTAAGAGCAACTACATTGAATGCCAGAGATACATTCATCAGATTTTGAAGTTGGTAGTACAAGGAGTGATAACTGACACTGTACTGATATCACTTTGTAAAACCTAGATATATCACTATGGTGTAACAAACAGATCACTGAAAAGAGTAATCAATGAATACTATACAAGAAATTGTATATTGTAATAGTTTGTTACACAAAATGACTTTCTGCGTTACTCTCGAGGAATCCCACTGAGTGGCAGTATGGAGCACCTTTTTACTATAGTTGTATAGAAGGTGACTTCATTTCATTGTATATGTACTCAACCATATAAAAGCATGATATAGCAACGGTAAGAGCAGTTACATTGAATGAAAGAGATACATTCATCAGATTTTGAAGTTGGTTGTACAAGGAGTGATAACTGACAGTGTATTGATATCACGTTGTAAAACCTAGAAATATCACTATCTTGTAACCAAGAGATCATTGAAAAGAGTAATGAATGAATACTATACAAGAAATTGTATATTGTAATAGTTTGTTACACAAAATGACTTTCTGCGTTACTCCCGAGGAATCCCACTGAGTGGCAGTATGGAGCACATTTTACTATAGTTGTAGAGAAGGTGGCTTCATTTCATTGTATTTGTACTCAATCATGTAAAAGCATGTTATAGCAACTGTAAGAGCAATTATATTGAATGCCAGAGATTCATTCATCAGATTTTGAAGTTGGTTGTACAAGGACTGATAACTGACACTGTACTGATATCACTTTGTAAAACCTAGAAATATCACTATCCTGTAACCAACAGATCATTGAAAAGAGTAATCAATGAATAGTATACAAGAAATTGTATATTGTAATAGTTTGTTACACAAAATGACTTTCTGCATTACTCCCGAGGAATCCCACTGAGTGGCAGTATGGAGCACCTTTTTACTATAGTTGTATAAAAGGTGGCTTCATTTCATTGTATATGTACTGAACCATATAAAAGCATGATATAGCAACTATAAGAGCAGTTACATTGAATGCAAGACATACATTCATCAGATTTTTATATTGATTGTATAAGGAGTGATAACTGACACTGTATTGATGTCACTTTGTAAAACCGAGAAATTTAACTGATGTCTAACCAAGAGATCACAGAAGAGTAATCAATGAATACTATACAAGAAATACATTGGATTGTAAATTGTAATAGTTTGTTACACAAAATAACTTTCTGCGTTACTCCCGAGGAATCCCACTGAGTGGCAGTATGGAGCACCTTTTTACTATAGTTGTATAGAAGGTGGCTTCATTTCATTGTATATGTACTCAATCATGTAAAAGCATGATATATCAATTGTAAGAGCAACTACATTGAATGCCAGAGATACATTCATCAGATTTTGAAGTTGGTAGTACAAGGAGTGATAACTGACACTGTACTGATATCACTTTGTAAAACCTAGATATATCACTATCCTGTAACAAACAGATCACTGAAAAGAGTAATCAATGAATATTATACAAGAAATAGTATATTGTAAAAGTTTGTTACACAAAATGACTTTCTGCGTTACTCCCGAGGAATCCCACTTAGTGGCAGTATGGAGCACCTTTTTACGATAGTTGTATAGAAGTCGGCTTCATTTCATTGTATATGTATTCAACCATATAAAAGCATGATATAGCAAGTGTAAGAGCAGTTACATTGAATGGAAGAGATACATTTATCAGATTTTGAAGTTGGTTGTACAAGGAGTGATAACTGACACTGTATTGATATCACGTTGTAAAACCGAGAAATTTCACTGATGTGTAACCAATAGATCACAGAAGAGTAATCAATGAATACTATACAAGAAATACATTGGATTGTAAATTGTAATAGTTTGTTACACAAAATAACTTTCTGCGTTTCTCCCGAGGAATCCCACTGAGTGGCAGTATGGAGCACGTTTTACTATAGTTGTATAGAAGGTGGCTTCATTTCATTGTATAAGTACTCAATCATGTAAAAGCATGATATATCAACTGTAAGAGCAACTACATTGAATGCCAGAGATACATTCATCAGATTTTGAAGTTGGTAGTACAAGGAGTGATAACTGACACTGTACTGATATCACTTTGTAAAACCTAGATATATCACTATGGTGTAACAAACAGATCACTGAAAAGAGTAATCAATGAATACTATACAAGAAATTGTATATTGTAATAGTTTGTTACACAAAATGACTTTCTGCGTTACTCTCGAGGAATCCCACTGAGTGGCAGTATGGAGCACCTTTTTACTATAGTTGTATAGAAGGTGACTTCATTTCATTGTATATGTACTCAACCATATAAAAGCATGATATAGCAACGGTAAGAGCAGTTACATTGAATGAAAGAGATACATTCATCAGATTTTGAAGTTGGTTGTACAAGGAGTGATAACTGACAGTGTATTGATATCACGTTGTAAAACCTAGAAATATCACTATCTTGTAACCAAGAGATCATTGAAAAGAGTAATGAATGAATACTATACAAGAAATTGTATATTGTAATAGTTTGTTACACAAAATGACTTTCTGCGTTACTCCCGAGGAATCCCACTGAGTAGCAGTATGGAGCACATTTTACTATAGTTGTATAGAAGGTGGCTTCGTTTCATTGTATTTGTACTCAATCATGTAAAAGCATGTTATAGCAACTGTAAGAGCAATTATATTGAATGCCAGAGATTCATTCATCAGATTTTGAAGTTGGTTGTACAAGGACTGATAACTGACACTGTACTGATATCACTTTGTAAAACCTAGAAATATCACTATCCTGTAACCAACAGATCATTGAAAAGAGTAATCAATGAATAGTATACAAGAAATTGTATATTGTAATAGTTTGTTACACAAAATGACTTTCTGCATTACTCCCGAGGAATCCCACTGAGTGGCAGTATGGAGCACCTTTTTACTATAGTTGTATAAAAGGTGGCTTCATTTCATTGTATATGTACTGAACCATATAAAAGCATGATATAGCAACTATAAGAGCAGTTACATTGAATGCAAGACATACATTCATCAGATTTTTATATTGATTGTATAAGGAGTGATAACTGACACTGTATTGATGTCACTTTGTAAAACCGAGAAATTTAACTGATGTCTAACCAAGAGATCAGAGAAGAGTAATCAATGAATACTATACAAGAAATACATTGGATTGTAAATTGTAATAGTTTGTTACACAAAATAACTTTCTGCGTTACTCCCGAGGAATCCCACTGAGTGGCAGTATGGAGCACCTTTTTACTATAGTTGTATAGAAGGTGGCTTCATTTCATTGTATATGTACTCAATCATGTAAAAGCATGATATATCAATTGTAAGAGCAACTACATTGAATGCCAGAGATACATTCATCAGATTTTGAAGTTGGTAGTACAAGGAGTGATAACTGACACTGTACTGATATCACTTTGTAAAACCTAGATATATCACTATCCTGTAACAAACAGATCACTGAAAAGAGTAATCAATGAATATTATACAAGAAATAGTATATTGTAAAAGTTTGTTACACAAAATGACTTTCTGCGTTACTCCCGAGGAATCCCACTTAGTGGCAGTATGGAGCACCTTTTTACGATAGTTGTATAGAAGTCGGCTTCATTTCATTGTATATGTATTCAACCATATAAAAGCATGATATAGCAAGTGTAAGAGCAGTTACATTGAATGGAAGAGATACATTTATCAGATTTTGAAGTTGGTTGTACAAGGAGTGATAACTGACACTGTATTGATATCACGTTGTAAAACCGAGAAATTTCACTGATGTGTAACCAATAGATCACAGAAGAGTAATCAATGAATACTATACAAGAAATACATTGGATTGTAAATTGTAATAGTTTGTTACACAAAATAACTTTCTGCGTTTCTCCCGAGGAATCCCACTGAGTGGCAGTATGGAGCACGTTTTACTATAGTTGTATAGAAGGTGGCTTCATTTCATTGTATAAGTACTCAATCATGTAAAAGCATGATATATCAACTGTAAGAGCAACTACATTGAATGCCAGAGATACATTTATCAGATTTTGAAGTTGGTTGTACAAGGAGTGATAACTGACACTGTATTGATATCACGTTGTAAAACCTAGAAATATCACTATCTTGTAACCAACAGATCATTGAAAAGAGTAATGAATGAATATTATACAAGAAATTGTATATTGTAACAGTTTGTTACACAAAATGACTTTCTCCGTTACTCCCGAGGAATCCCACTGAGTGGCAAAATGACTTTCTCCGTTACTCCCGAGCAATCCCACTGATTCATTCATCAGATTTTGAAGTTTGTTGTAGAAGGAGTGATAACTGACACTGTACTGATATCACTTTGTAAAGCCTAGAAATATCACTATCCTGTAACCAACAGATCATTGAAAAGAGCAACTACATTGAATGCCAGAGATACATTCATCAGATTTTGAAGTTTGTAGTACAATGATTGATAACTGACACTGTACTGATATCACTTTGTAAAATCTAGATATATCACTATCCTGTAACAAACAGATCACTGAAAAGAGTAATCAATGAATACTATACAAGAAATAGTATATTGTAAAAGTTTGTTACACAAAATGACTTTCTGCGTTACTCCCGAGGAATCCCTCTTAGTGGCAGTATGGAGCACCTTTTTACGATAGTTGTATAGAAGGTGGCTTCATTTCATTGTATATGTACTGAACCATAAAAAAGCATGATATAGCAACTATAAGAGCAGTTACATTGAATGCAAGACATACATTCATCAGATTTTTATATTGGTTGTATAAGGAGTGATAACTGACACTGTATTGATGTCACTTTGTAAAACCGAGAAATTTAACTGATGTCTAACCAAGAGATCACAGAAGAGTAATCAATGAATAGTATACAAGAAATACATTGGATTGTAAATTGTAATAGTTTGTTACACAAAATAACTTTCTGCGTTACTCCCGAGGAATCCCACTGAGTGGAAGTATGGAGCACCTTTTTACTATAGTTGTATAGAAGGTGGCTTCATTTCATTGTATATGTACTCAATCATGTAAAAGCATGATATATCAACTGTAAGAGCAACTACATTGAATGCCAGAGATACATTCATCAGATTTTGAAGTTGGTAGTACAAGGAGTGATAACTGACACTGTACTGATATCACTTTGTAAAACCTAGATATATCACTATCCTGTAACCAACAGATCACTGAAAAGAGTAATCAATGAATACTATAGAAGAAATAGTGTATTGTAAAAGTTTGTTACACAAAATGACTTTCTGCGTTACTCCCGAGGAATCCCACTTAGTGGCAGTAATGGAGCACCTTTTTACGATAGTTGTATAGAAGGTGGCTTCATTTCATTGTATATGTATTCAACCATATAAAAGCATGATATAGCAAGTGTAAGAGCAGTTAAATTGAATGCAAGAGATACATTTATCAGATTTTGAAGTTGGTTGTACAAGGAGTGATAACTGACACTGTATTGATATCACGTTGTAAAACCTCGAAATATCACTATCTTGTAACCAACAGATCATTGAAAAGAGTAATGAATGAATACTATACAAGAAATTGTATATTGTAACAGTTTGTTACACAAAATGACTTTCTGCGTTACTCCCGAGGAATCCCACTGAGTGGCAGTATGGAGCACATTTTACTATAGTTGTATAGAAGGTGGCTTCATTTCATTGTATATGTACTCAATCATGTAAAAGCATGTTATAGCAACTGTAAGAGCAATTACATTGAATGCCAGAGATTCATTCATCAGATTTTGAAGTTTGTTGTAGAAGGAGTGATAACTGACACTGTACTGATATCACTTTGTAAAACCTAGAAATATCACTATCCTGTAACCAACAGATCATTGAAAAGAGTAATCAATGAATACTATAGAAGAAATTGTATATTGTAATAGTTTGTTACACAAAATGACTTTCTGCGTTACTCCCGAAGAATCCCACTGAGTGGCAGTATGGAGCACCTTTTTACTATATTTGTATAGAAGGTGGCTTCATTTCATTGTATATGTACTGAACCATATAAAAGCATGATATAGCAACTATAAGAGCAGTTACATTGAATGCAAGACATACATTCATCAGATTTTTAAATTGGCTGTATAAGGAGTGATAACTGACACTGTACTGATATCACTTTGTAAAACCGAGAAATTTCACTGTTGTCTAACCAAGAGATCACAGAAGAGTAATCAATGAATACTATACAAGAAATACATTGGATTGTAAATTGTAATAGTTTGTTACACAAAATAACTTTCTGCGTTACTCCCGAGGAATCCCACTGAGTGGCAGTATGGAGCACCTTTTTACTATAGTTGTATAGAAGGTGGCTTCATTTCATTGTATACGTACTGAACCATATAAAAGCATGATATATCAACTATAAGAGCAACTACATTGAATGCCAGAGATACATTCATCAGATTTTGAAGTTGGTAGTACAAGGAGTCATAACTGACACTGTACTGATATCACTTTGTAAAACCTAGAAATATCACTATCCTGTAAGAAACAGATCACTGAAAAGACTAATCAATGAATACTATACAAGAAATACATTGTATTGTAATTCTAATAGTTTGTTACACAAAATAACTTTCTGCGTTACTCCCGAGGAATCACACTGAGTGGCAGTATGGAGCACCTTTTTACTATAGTTGTATAGAAGGTGGCTTCATTTCATTGTATACGTACTGAACCATATAAAAGCATGATATAGCAACTATAAGAGCAGTTACATTGAATGCAAGACATACATTCATCAGATTTTTAAATTGGGTGTATAAGGAGTGATAACTGAAACTGTATTGATATCACTTTGTAAAACCGAGAAATTTCACTGTTGTCTAACCAAGAGATCACAGAAGAGTAATCAATGAATACTATACAAGAAATACATTGGATTGTAAATTGTAATAGTTTGTTACACAAAATAACTTTCTGCGTTACTCCCGAGGAATCCCACTGAGTGGCATTATGGAGCACCTTTCTACTATAGTTGTATAGAAGGTGGCTTCATTTCATTGTATATGTACTCAATCATGTAAAAGCATGATATATCAACTATAAGAGCAACTACATTGAATGCCAGAGATACATTCATCAGATTTTGAAGTTGGTAGTACAAGGAGTGATAACTGACACTGTACTGATATCACTTTGTAAAACCTAGAAATATCACTATCCTGTAAGAAACAGATCACTGAAAAGACTAATCAATGAATACTATACAAGAAATACATTGGATTGTAAATTCTAATAGTTTGTTACACAAAATGACTTTCTGCGTTACTCCCGAGGAATCCCACTGAGTGGCAGTATGGAGCACATTTTACTATAGTTGTATAGAAGGTGGCTTCATTTTATTGTATATGTACTCAATCATGTAAAAGCATGTTATAGCAACTGTAAGAGCAATTATATTGAATGCCAGAGATTCATTCATCAGATTTTGAAGTTGGTTGTACAAGGAGTGATAACTGACACTGTATTGATATCACTTTGTAAAACCTAGAAATATCACTATCCTGTAACCAACAGATCATTGAAAAGAGTAATCAATGAATACTATACAAGAAATTGTATATTGTAATAGTTTGTTACACAAAATGACTTTCTGCGTTACTCCCAAGGAATCCCACTGAGTGGCACTATGGAGCACCTTTTTACTATAGATGTATAGAAGGTGGCTTCATTTCATTGTATATGTACTGAACCATATAAAAGCATGATATAGCAACTCTAAGAGCAGTTACATTGAATGCCAGACATACATTCATCAGATTTTTAAATTGGTTGTATAAGGAGTGATAACTGACACTGTATTGATATCACTTTGTAAACCCGAGAAATTTCACTGTTGTCTAACCAAGGGATCACAGAAGAGTAATCAATTAATACTATACAAGAAATACATTGGATTGTAAATTGTAATAGTTTGTTACACAAAATAACTTTCTGCGTTACTCCCGAGGAATCCCAATGAGTGGCAGTATGGAGCACCTTTTTACTATAGTTGTATTGAAGGTGGCTTCATTTCATTGTATATGTACTGAACCATATAAAAGCATGATATAGCAACTATAAGAGCAGTTACATTGAATACAAGACATACATTCATCAGATTTTGAAGTTGGTAGTACAAGGAGTGATAACTGCTTTTACATGATTGAGTACATATACAATGAAATGAAGCCACCTTCTATACAACTATCGTAAAAAGGTGCTCCATACTGCAACTCAGTGGGATTCCTCGGGAGTAACGCAGAAAGTCATTTTGTGTAACAAACTTTTACAATATACTATTTCTTGTATAGTATTCATTGATTACTCTTTTCAGTGATCTGTTTGTTACAGGATAGTGATATATCTAGGTCTTACAAAGTGATATCAGTACAGTGTCAGTTATCACTCCTTGTACTACCAACATCAAAATCTGATGAATGAATCTATGGCATTCAATGTAATTGCTCTTACAGTTGCTATAACATGCTTTTACATGATTGAGTACATATACAATGAAATGAAGCCACCTTCTATACAACTGTAGTAAAATGTGCTCCATACGGCCACTCAGTGGGATTCCTCGGGAGTAACGCAGAAAGTCATTTTGTGTAACAAACTTTTACAATATACAATTTCTTGTATAGTATTCATTCATTACTCTTTTCAATGATCTGTTTTTACAAGATAGTGATATTTCTAGGTTTTACAACGTGATATCAATACAGTGTCAGTTATCACTCCTTGTACAACCAACATCAAAATCTGATGAATGTATCTCTTGCATTCAATGTAACTGCTCTTACACTTCCTATATCATGCTTTTATATGGTTGAGTACATATACAATGAAATGAAGCCACCTTCTATACAACTATCGTAAAAAGGTGCTCCATACTGCTACTAAGTGGGATTCCTCGGGAGTAACGCAGAAAGTCATTTTGTGTAACAAACTTTTACAATATACTATTTCTTGTATAATATTCATTGATTACTCTTTTCAATGATCGGTTCGTTACAGGATAGTGATATTTCTAGGTTTTACAAAGTGATATCAGTACAGTGTCAGTTATCACTCCTTGTACTACCAACGTCAAAATCTGATGAATGTATCTCTGGCATTCAATGTAGTTGCTCTTACAGTTGATATATCATGCTTTTACATGATTGAGTACATATACAATGAAATGAAACCACCTTCTATACAACTATAGTAAAAAGGTGCTCCATACTGCCACTCAGTGGGATTCCTCGAAAGTAACGCAGAAAGTTATTTTGTGTAACAAACTTTTACAATTTACAATCCAATGTATTTCTTGTATAGTATTCATTGATTACTCTTCTGTGATCTCTTGGTTAGACAACAGTAAAATTTCTCGGTTTTACAAAGTGATATCAATACAGTGTCAGTTATCACTCCTTGTACTACCAATTTAAAAATCTGATGAATGTATGTCTTGCATTCAATGTAACTGCTCTTAGAGTTGCTATATCATGCTTTTATATGGTTCAGTACATATACAATGAAATGAAGCCACCTTCTAGACAACTATAGTAAAAAGGTGCTCCATACTGCCACTCAGTGGGATTCCTCGGGAGTAACGCAGAAAGTTATTTTGTGTAACAAACCATTACAATTTACAATCCAATGTATTTCTTGTATAGTATTCATTGATTAGTCTTTTCAGTGATCTGTTTCTTACAGGATAGTGATATTTCTAGGTTTTACAAAGTGATATCAGTACAGTGTCAGTTATCACTCCTTGTACTACCAACTTCAAAATCTGATGAATGTATCTCTGGCATTCAATGTAGTTGCTCTTACAGTTGATATATCATGCTTTTAAATGATTGAGTACATATATAATGAAATGAAGCCACCTTCTATACAACTATAGTAAAAAGGTGCTCCATACTGCCACTCAGTGGGATTCCTCGAAAGTAACGCAGAAAGTTATTTTGTGTAACAAACTATTACAATTTACAATCCAATGTATTTCTTGTATAGTATTCATTGATTACTCTTCTGTGATCTCTTGGTTAGACAACAGTGAAATTTCTCGGTTTTACAAAGTGACATCAATACAGTGTCAGTTATCACTCCTTATACAACCAATATAAAAATCTGATGAATGTATGTCTTGCATTCAATGTAACTGCTCTTATAGTTGCTATATCATGCTTTTATATGGTTCAGTACATATACAATGAAATGAAGCCACCTTCTATACAACTATAGTAAAAAGGTGCTCCATACTGCCACTCAGTGGGATTCCTTGGGAGTAACGCAGAAAGTCATTTTGTGTAACAAACTATTACAATATACAATTTCTTGTATAGTATTCATTGATTACTCTTTTCAATGATCAGTTGGTTACAGGATAGTGATATTTCTAGGTTTTACAAAGTGATATCAATACAGTGTCAGTTATCACTCCTTGTACAACCAACTTCAAAATCTGATGAATGAATCTCTGGCATTCAATGTAATTGCTCTTACAGTTGCTATAACACGCTTTTACATGATTGAGTACATATACAATGAAATGAAGCCACCTTCTATACAACTATAGGAAAATGTGCTCCATACTGCCACTCAGTGGGATTCCTCGGGAGTAACGCAGAAAGTCATTTTGTGTAACAAACTATTACAATATACAATTTCTTGTATAGTATTCATTCATTACTCTTTTCAAGGATCTGTTGGTTACAAGATAGTGATATTTCTAGGTTTTACAACGTGATATCAATACAGTGTCAGTTATCACTCCTTGTACAACCAACTTCAAAATCTGATGAATGTATCTCTTGCATTCAATGTAACTGCTCTTACACTTCCTATATCATGCTTTTATATGGTTGAGTACATATACAATGAAATGAAGCCACCTTCTATACAACTACAGTTAAAAGGTGCTCCATACAACCACTCAGTGGGATTCCTCGGGAGTAACGCAGAAAGTTATTTTGTGTAACAAACTATTACAATTTACAATCCAATGTATTTCTTTTATAGTATTCATTGATTACTCTTCTGTGATCTCTTGGTTAGACAACAGTTAAATTTCTCGATTTTACAAAGTGACATCAATACACTGTCAGTTATCACTCCCTATACAACCAATATAAAAATCTGATGAATGTATGTCTTGCATTCAATCTAACTGCTGTTATAGTTGCTATATCATGCTTTTATATGGTTCAGTACATATACAATGAAATGAAGCCACCTTCTATACAACTATAGTAAAAAGGTGCTCCATACTGCCACTCAGTGGGATTCCTCGGGAGTAACGCAGAAAGTCATTTTGTGTAACAAACTATTACAATATACAATTTCTTGTATAGTATTCATTGATTACTCTTTTCAATGATCTGTTGGTTACAGGATAGTGATATTTCTAGGTTTTACAAAATGATATCAGTACAGTGTCAGTTATCACTCCTTGTACAACCAACTTCAAAATCTGATGAATGAATCTCTGGCATTCAATGTAATTGCTCTTCGAGTTGCTATATCATGCTTTTATATGGTTCAGTACATATACAATGAAATGAAGCCACCTTCTATACAACTATAGTAAAAAGGTGCTCCATACTGCCACTCAGTGGGATTCCTCGGGAGTAACGCAGAAAGTTATTTTGTGTAACAAACTATTACAATTTACAATCCAATGTATTTCTTGTATAGTATTCATTGATTACTCTTCTGTGATCTCTTAGAAAACAGTGAAATTGTATATGTACTGAACCATATAAAAGCATGATATAGCAACTCTAAGAGCAGTTACATTGAATGCAAGACATACATTCATCAGATTTTTAAATTGGTAGTACAAGGAGTGATAACTGACACTGTATTGATATCACTTTGTAAAACCGAGAAATTTCACTGTTGTCTAACCAAGAGATCACAGAAGAGTAATCAATGAATACTATACAAGAAATACATTGGATTGTAAATTGTAATAGTTTGTTACACAAAATAACTTTCTGCGTTACTCCCGAGGAATCCCACTGAGTGGCAGTATGGAGCACCTTTTTACTATAGTTGTATAGAAGGTGGTTTCATTTCATTGTATATGTACTCAATCATGTAAAAGCATGATATAGGAAGTGTAAGAGCAGTTACATTGAATGCAAGAGATACATTCATCAGATTTTGAGTGGTTGTATGGAGCACCTTTTAACTGTAGTTGTATAACCATATAAAAGCATGATATAGCAACTCGAAGAGCAATTACATTGAATGCCAGAGATTCATTCATCAGATTTTGAAGTTGGTTGTACAAGGAGTGATAACTGACACTGTACTGATATCATTTTGCAAAATCCTAGAAATATCACTATCCTGTAACCAACAGATCATTGAAAAGAGTAATCAATGAATACTATACAAGAAATTGTATATTGTAATAGTTTGTTACACAAAATGACTTTCTGCGTTACTCCCGAGGAATCCCACTGAGTGGCAGTATGGAGCACCTTTTTACTATAGTTGTATAGAAGGTGGCTTCATTTCATTGTATATGTACTGAACCATATAAAAGCATGATATAGCAACTATAACAGCAGTTAGATTGAATGCAAGACATACATTCATCAGATTTTTATATTGGTTGTATAAGGAGTGATAACTGACACTGTATTGATGTCACTTTGTAAAATCGAGAAATTTAACTGTTGTCTAACCAAGAGATCACAGAAGAGTAATCAATGAATACTATAAGAGAAATACATTGGATTGTAAATTGTAATAGTTTGTTACACAAAATAACTTTCTGCGTTACTCCCGAGGAATCCCACTCAGTGGTTGTATGGAGCACCTTTTAACTGTAGTTGTATAGAAGGTAGCTTCATTTCATTGTATATGTACTGAACCATATAAAAGCATGATATAGCAACTCGAAGAGCAATTACATTGAATGCAAGAGATACATTCATCAGATTTTGAAGTTGGTTGTACAAGGAGTGATAACTGACACTGTATTGATCTCACGTTGTAAAACCTAGAAATATCACTATCTTGTAACCAACAGATCCTTGAAAAGAGTAATGAATGAATACTATACAAGAAATTGTATATTGTAATAGTTTGTTACACAAAATGACTTTCTGCGTTACTCCCGAGGAATCCCACTGAGTGGCAGTATGGAGCACATTTTCCTATAGTTGTATAGAAGGTGGCTTCATTTCATTGTATATGTACTCAATCATGTAAAAGCATGTTATAGCAACTGTAAGAGCAATTACATTGAATGCCAGAGATTCATTCATCAGATTTTGAAGTTGGTTGTACAAGGAGTGATAACTGACACTGTATTGATATCACTTTGTAAAACCTAGAAATATCACTATCCTGTAACCAACAGATCATTGAAAAGAGTAATCAATGAATACTATACAAGAAATTGTATATTGTAATAGTTTGTTACACAAAATGACTTTCTGCGTTACTCCCAAGGAATCCCACTGAGTGGCAGTATGGAGCACCTTTTTACTATAGTTGTATAGAAGGTGGCTTCATTTCATTGTATATGTACTGAACCATATAAAAGCATGATATAGCAACTCTAAGAGCAGTTACATTGAATGCAAGACATACATTCATCAGATTTTTATATTGGTTGTATAAGGAGTGATAACTGACACTGTATTGATGTCACTTTGTAAAACCGAGAAATTTCACTGTTGTCTAACCAAGAGATCACAGAAGAGTAATCAATGAATACTATACAAGAAATACATTGGATTGTAAATTGTAATAGTTTGTTACACAAAATAACTTTCTGCGTTACTCCCGAGGAATCCCACTGTGGCAGTATGGAGCACCTTTTTACTATAGTTGTCTAGAAGGTGGCTTCATTTCATTGTATATGTACTGAACCATATAAAAGCATGATATAGCAACTCTAAGAGCAGTTACATTGAATGCAAGACATACATTCAACAGATTTTTAAATTGGTAGTACAAGGAGTGATAACTGACACTGTATTGATATCACTTTGTAAAACCGAGAAATTTCACTGTTGTCTAACCAAGAGATCACAGAAGAGTAATCAATGAATACTATACAAGAAATACATTGGATTGTAAATTGTAATAGTTTGTTACACAAAATAACTTTCTGCGTTACTCCCGAGGAATCCCACTGAGTGGCAGTACGGAGCACCTTTTTACAATAGTTGTATAGAAGGTGGCTTCATTTCCTTGTATATGTACTCAATCATGTAAAAGCATGATATAGGAACTGTTAGAGCAACTACATTGAATTCCAGAGATACATTCATCAGATTTTGAAGTTGGTTGTACAAGGAGTGATAACTGACACTGTACTGATATCACTTTGTAAAACCTAGAAATATCACTATCCTGTAACCAACCGATCATTGAAAAGAGTAATCAATGAATATTATACAAGAAATAGTATATTGTAAAAGTTTGTTACACAAAATGACTTTCTGCGTTACTCCCGAGGAATCCCACTTAGTGGCAGTATGGAGCACCTTTTTACGATAGTTGTATAGAAGGTGGCTTCATTTCATTGTATATGTACTCAACCATATAAAAGCATGATATAGGAAGTGTAAGAGAAGTTACATTGAATGCAAGAGATACATTCATCAGATTTTGAAGTTGTTTGTACAAGGAGTGATAACTGACACTGTATTGATATCACGTTGTAAAACCTAGAAATATCACTATCTTGTAAAAACAGATCATTGAAAAGAGTAATGAATGAATACTATACAAGAAATTGTATATTGTAATAGTTTGTTACACAAAATGACTTTCTGCGTTACTCCCGAGGAATCCCACTGAGTGGCAGTAAGGAGCACATTTTCCTATAGTTGTATAGAAGTTGGCTTCATTTCATTGTATATGTACTCAATCATGTAAAAGCATGTTATAGCAACTGTAAGAGCAATTACATTGAATGCAAGAGATACATTTATCAGATTTTGAAGTTGGTTGTACAGGGAGTGATAACTGACACTGTATTGATATCACGTTGTAAAACCTAGAAATATCACTATCTTGTAACCAACAGATCATTGAAAAGAGTAATGAATGAATACTATACAATAAATTGTATATTGTAACAGTTTCTTACACAAAATGACTTTCTCCGTTACTCCCGAGGAATCCCACTGAGTGGCAGTATGGAGCACATTTTACTATAGTTGTATAGAAGGTGGCTTCATTTCATTGTATATGTACTCAATCATGTAAAAGCATGTTATAGCAACTGTAAGAGCAATTACATTGAATGCCAGAGATTCATTCATCAGATTTTTAAGTTTGTTGTAGAAGGAGTGATAACTGAAACTGTACTGATATCACTTTGTAAAACCTAGAAATATCACTATCCTGTAACCAACAGATCATTGAAAAGAGTAATCAATGAATACTATAGAAGAAATTGTATATTGTAATAGTTTGTTACACAAAATGACTTTCTCCGTTACTCCCGAGGAACCCCACTGAGTGGCAGTATGGAGCACCTTTTTACTATATTTGTATAGAAGGTGGCTTCATTTCATTGTATATGTACTGAACCATATAAAAGCATGATATAGCAACTATAAGAGCAGTTACATTGAATGCAAGACATACATTCATCAGATTTTTAAATTGGTTGTATAAGGAGTGATAACTGACACTGTATTGATATCACTTTGTAAAACCGAGAAATTTCACTGTAGTCTAACCAAGAGATCACAGAAGAGTAATCAATGAATACTATAAAAGAAATACATTGGATTGTAAATTGTAATAGTTTGTTACACAAAATAACTTTCTGCGTTACTCCCAAGGAATCCCACTGAGTGGCAGTATGGAGCACCTTTTTACTATAGTTGTATAGAAGGTGGCTTCATTTCATTGTATATGTACTGAACCATATAAAAGCATGATATAGCAACTATAAGAGCAGTTACATTGAATGCAAGACATACATTCATCAGATTTTTAAATTGGTTGTATTAGGAGTGATAACTGACACTGTATTGATATCACTTTGTAAAACCGAGAAATTTCACTGTTGTCTAACCAAGAGATCACAGAAGAGTAATCAATGAATACTATACAAGAAATGCATTGGATTGTAAATTGTAATAGTTTGTTACACAAAATAACTTTCTGCGTTACTCCCGAGGAATCCCACTGAGTGGCAGTACGGAGCACCTTTTTACTATAGTTGTATAGAAGGTGGCTTCATTTCCTTGTATATGTACTCAATCATGTAAAAGCATGATATAGGAACTGTTAGAGCAACTACATTGAATTCCAGAGATACATTCATCAGATTTTGAAGTTGGTTGTACAAGGAGTGATAACTGACACTGTACTGATATCACTTTGTAAAACCTAGAAATATCACTATCCTGTAACCAACCGATCATTGAAAAGAGTAATCAATGAATATTATACAAGAAATAGTATATTGTAAAAGTTTGTTACACAAAATGACTTTCTGCGTTACTCCCGAGGAATCCCACTTAGTGGCAGTATGGAGCACCTTTTTACGATAGTTGTATAGAAGGTGGCTTCATTTCATTGTATATGTACTCAACCATATAAAAGCATGATATAGGAAGTGTAAGAGCAGTTACATTGAATGCAAGAGATACATTCATCAGATTTTGAAATTGTTTGTACAAGGAGTGATAACTGAGACTGTACTGATATCACTTTGTAAAACCTAGAAATATCACTATCCTGTAACCAACAGATCATTGAAAAGAGTAATCAATGAATACTATACAAGAAATTGTATATTGTAATAGTTTGTTACACAAAATGACTTTCTGCGTTACTCCCGAGGAATCCCACTGAGTGGCAGTATGGAGCACCTTTTTACTATAGTTGTATAGAAGGTGGCTTCATTTCATTGTATATGTACTGAACCATATAAAAGCATGATATAGCAACTATAAGAGCAGTTACATTGAATGCAAGACATACATTCATCAGATTTTTAAATTGGTTGTATTAGGAGTGATAACTGACACTGTATTGATGTCACTTTGTAAAACCGAGAAATTTCACTGATGTCTAACCAAGAGATCACAGAAGAGTAATCAATGAATACTATACAAGAAATACATTGGATTGTAAATTGTAATAGTTTGTTACACAAAATAACTTTCTGCGTTACTCCCGAGGAATCCCACTGAGTGGCAGTATGGAGCACCTTTTAACTATAGTTGTATAGAAGGTGGCTTCATTTCATTGTATAAGTACTCAATCATGTAAAAGCATGATATATCAACTGTAAGAGCAACTACATTGAATGCCAGAGATACATTCATCAGATTTTGAAGTTGGTAGTACAAGGAGTGATAACTGAGACTGTACTGATATCACTTTGTAAAACCTAGAAATATCACTATCCTGTAAGAAACAGATCACTGAAAAGACTAATCAATGAATACTATACAAGAAATACATTGGATTCTAAATTCTAATAGTTTGTTACACAAAATGACTTTCTGCGTTACTCCCGAGGAATCCCACTGAGTGGCAGTATGGAGCACATTTTACGATAGTTGTATAGAAGGTGGCTTCATTTCATTGTATATGTACTTAATCATGTAAAAGCATGTTATATCAACTGTAAGAGCAATTACATTGAATGCCAGAGATTCATTCATCAGATTTTGAAGTTGGTTGTACAAGGAGTGATAACTGACACTGTATTGATATCACTTTGTAAAACCTAGAAATATCACTATCCTGTAACCAACAGATCATTGAAAAGAGTAATCAATGAATACTATACAAGAAATTGTATATTGTAATAGTTTGTTACACAAAATGACTTTCTGCGTTACTCCCAAGGAATACCACTGAGTGGCAGTATGGAGCACCTTTTTACTATAGTTGTATAGAAGGTGGCTTCATTTCATTGTATATGTACTGAACCATATAAAAGCATGATATAGCAACGGTAAGAGCAGTTACATTGAATGCAAGACATACATTCATCAGATTTTTGTATTGGTTGTATAAGGAGTGATAACTGACACTGTATTGATGTCACTTTGTAAAACCGAGAAATTTCACTGTTGTCTAACCAAGAGATCACAGAAGAGTTATCAATGAATACTATACAAGAAATACATTGGATTGTAAATTGTAATTGTTTGTTACACAAAATAACTTTCTGTGTTACCCTCGAGGAATCCCACTGAGTGGCAGTATGGAGCACCTTTTTACTATAGTTGTATAGAAGGTGGCTTCATTTCATTATATATGTACTCAATCATGTAAAAGCATTTTATAGCAAATGTAAGAGCAGTTACATTCAATGCAAGAGATACATTCATCAGATTTTGAAGGTTGTACAAGGAGTGATAACTGACACTGTATTGATATCACTTTGTAAAACCGAGAAATTTCACTGTTGTCTAACCAAGAGATCACAAGAGTAATCAATGAATACTATACAAGAAATACATTGGATTGTAAATTGTAATAGTTTGTTACACAAAATAACTTTCTGCGTTACTCCCGAGGAATCCCACTGAGTGGCAGTATGGAGCACGTTTTACTATAGTTGTATAGAAGGTGGCTTCATTTCATTGTATATGTACTCAATCATGTAAAAGCATGATATATCAACTATAAGAGCAACTACATTGAATGCCAGAGATACATTCATCAGATTTTGAAGTTGGTAGTACAAGGAGTGATAACTGACACTTTACTGATATCACTTTGTAAAACCTAGATATATCACTATCCTGTAACAAACAGATCACTGAAAAGAGTAATCAATGAATACTATACAAGAAATTGTATATTGTAATAGTTTGTTACACAAAATGACTTTCTGCGTTACTCTCGAGGAATCCCACTGAGTGGCAGTATGGAGCACCTTTTTACTATAGTTGTATAGAAGGTGGCTTCATTTCATTGTATATGTACTGAACCATATAAAAGCATGATATAGCAACGGTAAGAGCAGTTACATTCAATCCAATAGATACATTCATCAGATTTTGAAGGTTGTACAAGGAGTGATAACTGACACTGCATTGATATCACATTGTAAAACGTAGAAATATCACTATCTTGTAACCAACAGATCATTGAAAAGAGTAATGAATGAATACTATACAAGAAATTGTATATTGTAATAGTTTGCTACACAAAATGACTTTCTGCGTTACTCCCGAGGAATCCCACTGAGTGGCAGTATGGAGCACATTTTACTATAGTTGTATAGGAGGTGGCTTCATTTCATTGTATATGTACTCAATCATGTAAAAGCATGTTATAGCAACTGTAAGAGCAATTACATTGAATGCAAGAGATTCATTCCTCAGATTTTGAAGTTGGTTGTAGAAGGAGTGATAACTGACACTGTACTGATATCACTTTGTAAAACCTAGAAATATCACTATCCTGTAACCAACAGATCATTGAAAAGAGTAATCAATGAATACTATACAAGAAATTGTATATTGTAATAGTTTGTTACACAAAATTACTTTCTGCGTTACTCCCGAGGAATCCCACTGAGTGGCAGTATGGAGCACCTTTTTACTATAGTTGTATAGAAGGTGGCTTCATTTCATTCTATATGTACTGAACCATATAAAAGCATGATATAGCAACTATAAGAGCAGTTACATTGAATGCAAGACATACATTCATCAGATTTTTAGATTGGTTGTATAAGGAGTCATAACTGACACTGTATTGATATCACTTTCTAAAACGTAGATATTTCACAGTTGTCTAACCAAAAGATCACAGAAGAGTAATCAATGAATACTATAAAAGAAATACATTGGATTGTAAATTGTAATAGTTTGTTACACAAAATAACTTTCTGCGTTACTCCCGAGGAATCCCACTGAGTGGCAGTATGGAGCACGTTTTACTATAGTTGTATAGAAGGTGGCTTCATTTCATTTTATATGTACTCAATCATATAAGAGCATGATATATCAACTGTAAGAGCAACTACATTGAATGCCAGAGATACATTAATCAGATTTTGAAGTTGGTAGTAGAAGGAGTGATAACTGACACTGTACTGATATCACTTTGTAAAACCTAGATATATCACTATCCTGTAACAAACAGATCACTGAAAAGAGTAATCAATGAATACTATAGAAGAAATAGTATATTGTAAAAGTTTGTTACACAAAATGACTTTCTGCGTTACTCTCGAGGAATCCCACTGAGTGGCAGTATGGAGCACCTTTTTACTATAGTTGTATAGAAGGTGGCTTCATTTCATTGTATATGTACTCAATCATGTAAAAGCATGAAATATCAACTGTAAGAGCATTTACATTGAATGCCAGAGATACATTCATCAGATTTTGAAGTTGGTTGTACAACGAGTGATAACTGACAAGGTACTGATATCACTTTGTAAATCCTAGAAATATCACTATCTTGTAACCAACAGATCATTGAAAAGAGTAATGAATGAATACTATAGAAGAAATAGTATATTGTAACAGTTTGTTACACAAAATGACTTTCTCCGTTACTCCCGAGGAATCCCACTGAGTGGCAGTATGGAGCACATATTACTATAGTTGTATGGAAGGTGGCTTCATTTCATTGTATTTGTACTCAATCATGTAAAAGCATGTTATAGCAACTGTAAGAGCAATTACATTGAATGCCAGAGATTCATTCATCAGATTTTGAAGTTTGTTGTAGAAGGAGTGATAACTGACACTGTACTGATATCACTTTGTAAAACCTAGAAATATCACTATCCTGTAACCAAAAGATCATTGAAAAAAGTAATCAATGAATACTATAGAAGAAATTGTATATTGTAATAGTTTGTTACACAAAATGACTTTCTGCGTTACTCCCGAGGAATCCCACTGAGTGGCAGGATGGAGCACCTTTTTACGATAGTTGTATAGAAGGTGGCTTCATTTTATTATATATGTACTCAATCATGTAAAAGCATGATATATCAACTATAAGAGCAACTACATTGAATGCCAGAGATACATTCATCAGATTTTGAAGTTGGTAGTACAAGGAGTGATAATTGACACTGTACTGATATTACTTTGTAAAACCTAGAAATATCACTATCCTGTAAGAAACAGATCACTGAAAAGACTAATCAATGAATACTATACAAGAAATACATTGGATTGTAAATTCTAATAGTTTGTTACACAAAATGACTTTCTGCGTTACTCCCGAGGAATCCCACTGAGTGGCAGTATGGAGCACATTTTACGATAGTTGTATAGAAGGTGGCTTCATTTCATTGTATATGTACTCAATCATGTAAAAGCATGTTATAGCAACTGTAAGAGCAATTACATTGAATGCCAGAGATTCATTCATCAGATTTTGAAGTTGGTTGTACAAGGAGTGATAACTGACACTGTATTGATATCACTTTGTAAAACCTAGAAATATCACTATCCTGTAACCAACAGATCATTGAAAAGAGTAATCAATGAATACTATACAAGAAATTGTATATTGGAATAGTTTGTTACACAAAATGACTTTCTGCGTTACTCCCAAGGAATCCCACTGAGTGGCAGTATGGAGCACCTTTTTACTATAGTTGTATAGAAGGTGGCTTCATTTCATTGTATATGTACTGAACCATATAAAAGCATGATATAGCAACTATAAGAGCAGTTACATTGAATGCAAGACATACATTCATCAGATTTTTATATTGGTTGTATAAGGAGTGATAACTGACACTGTATTGATGTCACTTTGTAAAACCGAGAAATTTCACTGTTGTCTAACCAAGAGATCACAGAAGAGTAATCAATGAATACTATACAAGAAATACATTGGATTGTAAATTGTAATAGTTTGTTACACAAAATAACTTTCTGCGTTACCCTCGAGGAATCCCACTGAGTGGCAGTATGGAGCACCTTTTTACTATAGTTGTATAGAAGGTGGCTTCATTTCATTGTATATGTACTCAATCATGTAAAAGCATGATATATCAACTATAAGAGCAACTACATTGAATGCCAGAGATACATTCATCAGATTTTGAAGTTGGTAGTACAAGGAGTGATAACTGACACTTTACTGATATCACTTTGTAAAACCTAGATATATCACTATCCTGTAACAAACAGATCACTGAAAAGAGTAATCAATGAATACTATACAAGAAATTGTATATTGTAATAGTTTGTTACACAAAATGACTTTCTGCGTTACTCTCGAGGAATCCCACTGAGTGGCAGTATGGAGCACCTTTTTACTATAGTTGTATAGAAGGTGGCTTCATTTCATTGTATATGTACTGAACCATATAAAAGCATGATATAGCAACGGTAAGAGCAGTTACATTCAATCCAAGAGATACATTCATCAGATTTTGAAGGTTGTACAAGGAGTGATAACTGACACTGTATTGATATCACTTTGTAAAACCTAGATATATCACTATCCTGTAACAAACAGATCACTGAAAAGAGTAATCAATGAATACTATACAAGAAATTGTATATTGTAATAGTTTGTTACACAAAATGACTTTCTGCGTTACTCCCGAGGAATCCCACTGAGTGGCAGTATGGAGCACATTTTACTATAGTTGTATAGGAGGTGGCTTCATTTCATTGTATATGTACTCAATCATGTAAAAGCATGTTATAGCAACTGTAAGAGCAATTACATTGAATGCAAGAGATTCATTCCTCAGATTTTGAAGTTGGTTGTAGAAGGAGTGATAACTGACACTGTACTGATATCACTTTGTAAAACCTAGAAATATCACTATCCTGTAACCAACAGATCATTGAAAAGAGTAATCAATGAATACTATACAAGAAATTGTATATTGTAATAGTTTGTTACACAAAATTACTTTCTGCGTTACTCCCGAGGAATCCCACTGAGTGGCAGTATGGAGCACCTTTTTACTATAGTTGTATAGAAGGTGGCTTCATTTCATTCTATATGTACTGAACCATATAAAAGCATGATATAGCAACTATAAGAGCAGTTACATTGAATGCAAGACATACATTCATCAGATTTTTAGATTGGTTGTATAAGGAGTCATAACTGACACTGTATTGATATCACTTTCTAAAACGTAGATATTTCACAGTTGTCTAACCAAAAGATCACAGAAGAGTAATCAATGAATACTATAAAAGAAATACATTGGATTGTAAATTGTAATAGTTTGTTACACAAAATAACTTTCTGCGTTACTCCCGAGGAATCCCACTGAGTGGCAGTATGGAGCACGTTTTACTATAGTTGTATAGAAGGTGGCTTCATTTCATTTTATATGTACTCAATCATATAAGAGCATGATATATCAACTGTAAGAGCAACTACATTGAATGCCAGAGATACATTAATCAGATTTTGAAGTTGGTAGTAGAAGGAGTGATAACTGACACTGTACTGATATCACTTTGTAAAACCTAGATATATCACTATCCTGTAACAAACAGATCACTGAAAAGAGTAATCAATGAATACTATAGAAGAAATAGTATATTGTAAAAGTTTGTTACACAAAATGACTTTCTGCGTTACTCTCGAGGAATCCCACTGAGTGGCAGTATGGAGCACCTTTTTACTATAGTTGTATAGAAGGTGGCTTCATTTCATTGTATATGTACTCAATCATGTAAAAGCATGTTATAGCAACTGTAAGAGCAATTACATTGAATGCCAGAGATTCATTCATCAGATTTTTAAGTTTGTTGTAGAAGGAGTGATAACTGAAACTGTACTGATATCACTTTGTAAAACCTAGAAATATCACTATCCTGTAACCAACAGATCATTGAAAAGAGTAATCAATGAATACTATAGAAGAAATTGTATATTGTAATAGTTTGTTACACAAAATGACTTTCTCCGTTACTCCCGAGGAACCCCACTGAGTGGCAGTATGGAGCACCTTTTTACTATATTTGTATAGAAGGTGGCTTCATTTCATTGTATATGTACTGAACCATATAAAAGCATGATATAGCAACTATAAGAGCAGTTACATTGAATGCAAGACATACATTCATCAGATTTTTAAATTGGTTGTATAAGGAGTGATAACTGACACTGTATTGATATCACTTTGTAAAACCGAGAAATTTCACTGTTGTCTAACCAAGAGATCACAGAAGAGTAATCAATGAATACTATAAAAGAAATACATTGGATTGTAAATTGTAATAGTTTGTTACACAAAATAACTTTCTGCGTTACACCCAAGGAATCCCACTGAGTGGCAGTATGGAGCACCTTTTTACTATAGTTGTATAGAAGGTGGCTTCATTTCATTGTATATGTACTGAACCATATAAAAGCATGATATAGCAACTATAAGAGCAGTTACATTGAATGCAAGACATACATTCATCAGATTTTTAAATTGGTTGTATTAGGAGTGATAACTGACACTGTATTGATATCACTTTGTAAAACCGAGAAATTTCACTGTTGTCTAACCAAGAGATCACAGAAGAGTAATCAATGAATACTATACAAGAAATGCATTGGATTGTAAATTGTAATAGTTTGTTACACAAAATAACTTTCTGCGTTACTCCCGAGGAATCCCACTGAGTGGCAGTACGGAGCACCTTTTTACTATAGTTGTATAGAAGGTGGCTTCATTTCCTTGTATATGTACTCAATCATGTAAAAGCATGATATAGGAACTGTTAGAGCAACTACATTGAATTCCAGAGATACATTCATCAGATTTTGAAGTTGGTTGTACAAGGAGTGATAACTGACACTGTACTGATATCACTTTGTAAAACCTAGAAATATCACTATCCTGTAACCAACCGATCATTGAAAAGAGTAATCAATGAATATTATACAAGAAATAGTATATTGTAAAAGTTTGTTACACAAAATGACTTTCTGCGTTACTCCCGAGGAATCCCACTTAGTGGCAGTATGGAGCACCTTTTTACGATAGTTGTATAGAAGGTGGCTTCATTTCATTGTATATGTACTCAACCATATAAAAGCATGATATAGGAAGTGTAAGAGCAGTTACATTGAATGCAAGAGATACATTCATCAGATTTTGAAATTGTTTGTACAAGGAGTGATAACTGAGACTGTACTGATATCACTTTGTAAAACCTAGAAATATCACTATCCTGTAACCAACAGATCATTGAAAAGAGTAATCAATGAATACTATACAAGAAATTGTATATTGTAATAGTTTGTTACACAAAATGACTTTCTGCGTTACTCCCGAGGAATCCCACTGAGTGGCAGTATGGAGCACCTTTTTACTATAGTTGTATAGAAGGTGGCTTCATTTCATTGTATATGTACTGAACCATATAAAAGCATGATATAGCAACTATAAGAGCAGTTACATTGAATGCAAGACATACATTCATCAGATTTTTAAATTGGTTGTATTAGGAGTGATAACTGACACTGTATTGATGTCACTTTGTAAAACCGAGAAATTTCACTGATGTCTAACCAAGAGATCACAGAAGAGTAATCAATGAATACTATACAAGAAATACATTGGATTGTAAATTGTAATAGTTTGTTACACAAAATAACTTTCTGCGTTACTCCCGAGGAATCCCACTGAGTGGCAGTATGGAGCACCTTTTTACTATAGTTGTATAGAAGGTGGCTTCATTTCATTGTATATGTACTCAATCATGTAAAAGCATGATATATCAAGTGTAAGAGCAACTACATTGAATGCCAGAGATACATTCATCAGATTTTGAAGTTGGTAGTACAAGGAGTGATAACTGACACTGTACTGATATCACTTTGTAAAACCTAGATATATCACTATCCTGTAACAAACAGATCACTGAAAAGAGTAATCAATGAATACTATAGAAGAAATAGTATATTGTAAAAGTTTGTTACAGAAAATGATTTTCTGCGTTACTCCCGAGGAATCCCACTTAGTGGCAGTATGGAGCACCTTTTTACGATAGTTGTATAGAAGGTGGCTTCATTTAATTGTATATGTATTCAACCATATAAAAGCATGATATAGCAAGTGTAAGAGCAGTTACATTGAATGCAAGAGATACATTTATCAGATTTTGAAGTTGGTTGTACAGGGAGTGATAACTGACACTGTATTGATATCACGTTGTAAAACCTAGAAATATCACTATCTTGTAACCAACAGATCATTGAAAAGAGTAATGAATGAATACTATACAAGAAATTGTATATTGTAACAGTTTGTTACACAAAATGACTTTCTCCGTTACTCCCGAGGAATCCCACTGAGTGGCAGTATGGAGCACATTTTACTATAGTTGTATGGAAGGTGGCTTCATTTCATTTTATATGTACTCAATCATGTAAAAGCATGTTATAGCAACTGTAAGAGCAATTACATTGAATGCCAGAGATTCATTCATCAGATTTTGAAGTTTGTTGTAGAAGGAGTGATAACTGACACTGTACTGATATCACTTTGTAAAACCTAGAAATATCACTATCCTGTAACCAACAGATCATTGAAAAAAGTAATCAATGAATACTATAGAAGAAAATGTATATTGTAATAGTTTGTTACACAAAATGACATTCTGCGTTACTCCCGAGGAATCCCACTGAGTGGCAGTATGGAGCACCTTTTTACTATAGTTGTATAGAAGGTGGCTTCATTTCATTGTATATGTACTGAACCATATAAAAGCATGATATAGCAACTATAAGAGCAGTTACATTGAATGCAAGACATACATTCATCAGATTTTTAAATTGGTTGTATAAGGAGTGATAACTTTCACTGTATTGATATCACTTTGTAAAACCGAGAAATTTCACTGTTGTCTAACCAAGAGATCACAGAAGAGTAATCAATGAATACTATACAAGAAATACATTGGATTGTAAATTGTAATAGTTTGTTACACAAAATAACTTTCTGCGTTACTCCCGAGGAATCCCACTGAGTGGCAGTATGGAGCACCTTTTTACTATAATTGTATAGAAGGTGGCTTCATTTCATTGTATATGTACTGAACCATATAAAAGCATGATATAGCAACTATAAGAGCAGTTACATTGAATGCAAGACATACATTCATCAGATTTTTAAATTGGTTGTATAAGGAGTGATAACTGACACTGTATTGATATCACTTTGTAAAACCGAGAAATTTCACTGTTGTCTAACCAACAGATCACAGAAGAGTAATCAATGAATACTATACAAGAATTACATTGGATTGTATATTGTAATAGTTTGTTACACAAAATAACTTTCTGCGTTACTCCCGAGGAATCCCACTGAGTGGCAGTATGGAGCACCTTTTAACTATAGTTGTATAGAAGGTGGCTTCATTTCATTGTATAAGTACTCAATCATGTAAAAGCATGATATATCAACTGTAAGAGCAACTACATTGAATGCCAGAGATACATTCATCAGATTTTGAAGTTGGTAGTACAAGGAGTGATAACTGAGACTGTACTGATATCACTTTGTAAAACCTAGAAATATCACTATCCTGTAAGAAACAGATCACTGAAAAGACTAATCAATGAATACTATACAAGAAATACATTGGATTCTAAATTCTAATAGTTTGTTACACAAAATGACTTTCTGCGTTACTCCCGAGGAATCCCACTGAGTGGCAGTATGGAGCACATTTTACGATAGTTGTATAGAAGGTGGCTTCATTTCATTGTATATGTACTTAATCATGTAAAAGCATGTTATATCAACTGTAAGAGCAATTACATTGAATGCCAGAGATTCATTCATCAGATTTTGAAGTTGGTTGTACAAGGAGTGATAACTGACACTGTATTGATATCACTTTGTAAAACCTAGAAATATCACTATCCTGTAACCAACAGATCATTGAAAAGAGTAATCAATGAATACTATACAAGAAATTGTATATTGTAATAGTTTGTTACACAAAATGACTTTCTGCGTTACTCCCAAGGAATACCACTGAGTGGCAGTATGGAGCACCTTTTTACTATAGTTGTATAGAAGGTGGCTTCATTTCATTGTATATGTACTGAACCATATAAAAGCATGATATAGCAACGGTAAGAGCAGTTACATTGAATGCAAGACATACATTCATCAGATTTTTGTATTGGTTGTATAAGGAGTGATAACTGACACTGTATTGATGTCACTTTGTAAAACCGAGAAATTTCACTGTTGTCTAACCAAGAGATCACAGAAGAGTTATCAATGAATACTATACAAGAAATACATTGGATTGTAAATTGTAATTGTTTGTTACACAAAATAACTTTCTGTGTTACCCTCGAGGAATCCCACTGAGTGGCAGTATGGAGCACCTTTTTACTATAGTTGTATAGAAGGTGGCTTCATTTCATTATATATGTACTCAATCATGTAAAAGCATTTTATAGCAAATGTAAGAGCAGTTACATTCAATGCAAGAGATACATTCATCAGATTTTGAAGGTTGTACAAGGAGTGATAACTGACACTGTATTGATATCACTTTGTAAAACCGAGAAATTTCACTGTTGTCTAACCAAGAGATCACAAGAGTAATCAATGAATACTATACAAGAAATACATTGGATTGTAAATTGTAATAGTTTGTTACACAAAATAACTTTCTGCGTTACTCCCGAGGAATCCCACTGAGTGGCAGTATGGAGCACGTTTTACTATAGTTGTATAGAAGGTGGCTTCATTTCATTGTATATGTACTCAATCATGTAAAAGCATGATATATCAACTATAAGAGCAACTACATTGAATGCCAGAGATACATTCATCAGATTTTGAAGTTGGTAGTACAAGGAGTGATAACTGACACTTTACTGATATCACTTTGTAAAACCTAGATATATCACTATCCTGTAACAAACAGATCACTGAAAAGAGTAATCAATGAATACTATACAAGAAATTGTATATTGTAATAGTTTGTTACACAAAATGACTTTCTGCGTTACTCTCGAGGAATCCCACTGAGTGGCAGTATGGAGCACCTTTTTACTATAGTTGTATAGAAGGTGGCTTCATTTCATTGTATATGTACTGAACCATATAAAAGCATGATATAGCAACGGTAAGAGCAGTTACATTCAATCCAATAGATACATTCATCAGATTTTGAAGGTTGTACAAGGAGTGATAACTGACACTGCATTGATATCACATTGTAAAACGTAGAAATATCACTATCTTGTAACCAACAGATCATTGAAAAGAGTAATGAATGAATACTATACAAGAAATTGTATATTGTAATAGTTTGCTACACAAAATGACTTTCTGCGTTACTCCCGAGGAATCCCACTGAGTGGCAGTATGGAGCACATTTTACTATAGTTGTATAGGAGGTGGCTTCATTTCATTGTATATGTACTCAATCATGTAAAAGCATGTTATAGCAACTGTAAGAGCAATTACATTGAATGCAAGAGATTCATTCCTCAGATTTTGAAGTTGGTTGTAGAAGGAGTGATAACTGACACTGTACTGATATCACTTTGTAAAACCTAGAAATATCACTATCCTGTAACCAACAGATCATTGAAAAGAGTAATCAATGAATACTATACAAGAAATTGTATATTGTAATAGTTTGTTACACAAAATTACTTTCTGCGTTACTCCCGAGGAATCCCACTGAGTGGCAGTATGGAGCACCTTTTTACTATAGTTGTATAGAAGGTGGCTTCATTTCATTCTATATGTACTGAACCATATAAAAGCATGATATAGCAACTATAAGAGCAGTTACATTGAATGCAAGACATACATTCATCAGATTTTTAGATTGGTTGTATAAGGAGTCATAACTGACACTGTATTGATATCACTTTCTAAAACGTAGATATTTCACAGTTGTCTAACCAAAAGATCACAGAAGAGTAATCAATGAATACTATAAAAGAAATACATTGGATTGTAAATTGTAATAGTTTGTTACACAAAATAACTTTCTGCGTTACTCCCGAGGAATCCCACTGAGTGGCAGTATGGAGCACGTTTTACTATAGTTGTATAGAAGGTGGCTTCATTTCATTTTATATGTACTCAATCATATAAGAGCATGATATATCAACTGTAAGAGCAACTACATTGAATGCCAGAGATACATTAATCAGATTTTGAAGTTGGTAGTAGAAGGAGTGATAACTGACACTGTACTGATATCACTTTGTAAAACCTAGATATATCACTATCCTGTAACAAACAGATCACTGAAAAGAGTAATCAATGAATACTATAGAAGAAATAGTATATTGTAAAAGTTTGTTACACAAAATGACTTTCTGCGTTACTCTCGAGGAATCCCACTGAGTGGCAGTATGGAGCACCTTTTTACTATAGTTGTATAGAAGGTGGCTTCATTTCATTGTATATGTACTCAATCATGTAAAAGCATGAAATATCAACTGTAAGAGCATTTACATTGAATGCCAGAGATACATTCATCAGATTTTGAAGTTGGTTGTACAACGAGTGATAACTGACAAGGTACTGATATCACTTTGTAAATCCTAGAAATATCACTATCTTGTAACCAACAGATCATTGAAAAGAGTAATGAATGAATACTATAGAAGAAATAGTATATTGTAACAGTTTGTTACACAAAATGACTTTCTCCGTTACTCCCGAGGAATCCCACTGAGTGGCAGTATGGAGCACATATTACTATAGTTGTATGGAAGGTGGCTTCATTTCATTGTATTTGTACTCAATCATGTAAAAGCATGTTATAGCAACTGTAAGAGCAATTACATTGAATGCCAGAGATTCATTCATCAGATTTTGAAGTTTGTTGTAGAAGGAGTGATAACTGACACTGTACTGATATCACTTTGTAAAACCTAGAAATATCACTATCCTGTAACCAAAAGATCATTGAAAAAAGTAATCAATGAATACTATAGAAGAAATTGTATATTGTAATAGTTTGTTACACAAAATGACTTTCTGCGTTACTCCCGAGGAATCCCACTGAGTGGCAGGATGGAGCACCTTTTTACGATAGTTGTATAGAAGGTGGCTTCATTTTATTATATATGTACTCAATCATGTAAAAGCATGATATATCAACTATAAGAGCAACTACATTGAATGCCAGAGATACATTCATCAGATTTTGAAGTTGGTAGTACAAGGAGTGATAATTCACACTGTACTGATATTACTTTGTAAAACCTAGAAATATCACTATCCAGTAAGAAACAGATCACTGAAAAGACTAATCAATGAATACTATACAAGAAATACATTGGATTGTAAATTCTAATAGTTTGTTACACAAAATGACTTTCTGCGTTACTCCCGAGGAATCCCACTGAGTGGCAGTATGGAGCACATTTTACGATAGTTGTATAGAAGGTGGCTTCATTTCATTGTATATGTACTCAATCATGTAAAAGCATGTTATAGCAACTGTAAGAGCAATTACATTGAATGCCAGAGATTCATTCATCAGATTTTGAAGTTGGTTGTACAAGGAGTGATAACTGACACTGTATTGATATCACTTTGTAAAACCTAGAAATATCACTATCCTGTAACCAACAGATCATTGAAAAGAGTAATCAATGAATACTATACAAGAAATTGTATATTGGAATAGTTTGTTACACAAAATGACTTTCTGCGTTACTCCCAAGGAATCCCACTGAGTGGCAGTATGGAGCACCTTTTTACTATAGTTGTATAGAAGGTGGCTTCATTTCATTGTATATGTACTGAACCATATAAAAGCATGATATAGCAACTATAAGAGCAGTTACATTGAATGCAAGACATACATTCATCAGATTTTTATATTGGTTGTATAAGGAGTGATAACTGACACTGTATTGATGTCACTTTGTAAAACCGAGAAATTTCACTGTTGTCTAACCAAGAGATCACAGAAGAGTAATCAATGAATACTATACAAGAAATACATTGGATTGTAAATTGTAATAGTTTGTTACACAAAATAACTTTCTGCGTTACCCTCGAGGAATCCCACTGAGTGGCAGTATGGAGCACCTTTTTACTATAGTTGTATAGAAGGTGGCTTCATTTCATTGTATATGTACTCAATCATGTAAAAGCATGATATATCAACTCTAAGAGCAACTACATTGAATGCCAGAGATACATTCATCAGATTTTGAAGTTGGTAGTACAAGGAGTGATAACTGACACTTTACTGATATCACTTTGTAAAACCTAGATATATCACTATCCTGTAACAAACAGATCACTGAAAAGAGTAATCAATGAATACTATACAAGAAATTGTATATTGTAATAGTTTGTTACACAAAATGACTTTCTGCGTTACTCTCGAGGAATCCCACTGAGTGGCAGTATGGAGCACCTTTTTACTATAGTTGTATAGAAGGTGGCTTCATTTCATTGTATATGTACTGAACCATATAAAAGCATGATATAGCAACGGTAAGAGCAGTTACATTCAATCCAAGAGATACATTCATCAGATTTTGAAGGTTGTACAAGGAGTGATAACTGACACTGTATTGATATCACTTTGTAAAACCTAGATATATCACTATCCTGTAACAAACAGATCACTGAAAAGAGTAATCAATGAATACTATACAAGAAATTGTATATTGTAATAGTTTGTTACACAAAATGACTTTCTGCGTTACTCCCGAGGAATCCCACTGAGTGGCAGTATGGAGCACATTTTACTATAGTTGTATAGGAGGTGGCTTCATTTCATTGTATATGTACTCAATCATGTAAAAGCATGTTATAGCAACTGTAAGAGCAATTACATTGAATGCAAGAGATTCATTCCTCAGATTTTGAAGTTGGTTGTAGAAGGAGTGATAACTGACACTGTACTGATATCACTTTGTAAAACCTAGAAATATCACTATCCTGTAACCAACAGATCATTGAAAAGAGTAATCAATGAATACTATACAAGAAATTGTATATTGTAATAGTTTGTTACACAAAATTACTTTCTGCGTTACTCCCGAGGAATCCCACTGAGTGGCAGTATGGAGCACCTTTTTACTATAGTTGTATAGAAGGTGGCTTCATTTCATTCTATATGTACTGAACCATATAAAAGCATGATATAGTTGCTATAAGAGCAGTTACATTGAATGCAAGACATACATTCATCAGATTTTTAGATTGGTTGTATAAGGAGTCATAACTGACACTGTATTGATATCACTTTCTAAAACGTAGATATTTCACAGTTGTCTAACCAAAAGATCACAGAAGAGTAATCAATGAATACTATAAAAGAAATACATTGGATTGTAAATTGTAATAGTTTGTTACACAAAATAACTTTCTGCGTTACTCCCGAGGAATCCCACTGAGTGGCAGTATGGAGCACGTTTTACTATAGTTGTATAGAAGGTGGCTTCATTTCATTTTATATGTACTCAATCATATAAGAGCATGATATATCAACTGTAAGAGCAACTACATTGAATGCCAGAGATACATTAATCAGATTTTGAAGTTGGTAGTAGAAGGAGTGATAACTGACACTGTACTGATATCACTTTGTAAAACCTAGATATATCACTATCCTGTAACAAACAGATCACTGAAAAGAGTAATCAATGAATACTATAGAAGAAATAGTATATTGTAAAAGTTTGTTACACAAAATGACTTTCTGCGTTACTCTCGAGGAATCCCACTGAGTGGCAGTATGGAGCACCTTTTTACTATAGTTGTATAGAAGGTGGCTTCATTTCATTGTATATGTACTCAATCATGTAAAAGCATGAAATATCAACTGTAAGAGCATTTACATTGAATGCCAGAGATACATTCATCAGATTTTGAAGTTGGTTGTACAACGAGTGATAACTGACAAGGTACTGATATCACTTTGTAAATCCTAGAAATATCACTATCTTGTAACCAACAGATCATTGAAAAGAGTAATGAATGAATACTATAGAAGAAATAGTATATTGTAACAGTTTGTTACACAAAATGACTTTCTCCGTTACTCCCGAGGAATCCCACTGAGTGGCAGTATGGAGCACATATTACTATAGTTGTATGGAAGGTGGCTTCATTTCATTGTATTTGTACTCAATCATGTAAAAGCATGTTATAGCAACTGTAAGAGCAATTACATTGAATGCCAGAGATTCATTCATCAGATTTTGAAGTTTGTTGTAGAAGGAGTGATAACTGACACTGTACTGATATCACTTTGTAAAACCTAGAAATATCACTATCCTGTAACCAACAGATCATTGAAAAAAGTAATCAATGAATACTATAGAAGAAATTGTATATTGTAATAGTTTGTTACACAAAATGACTTTCTGCGTTACTCCCGAGGAATCCCACTGAGTGGCAGGATGGAGCACCTTTTTACGATAGTTGTATAGAAGGTGGCTTCATTTTATTATATATGTACTCAATCATGTAAAAGCATGATATATCAACTATAAGAGCAACTACATTGAATGCCAGAGATACATTCATCAGATTTTGAAGTTGGTAGTACAAGGAGTGATAATTGACACTGTACTGATATTACTTTGTAAAACCTAGAAATATCACTATCCTGTAAGAAACAGATCACTGAAAAGACTAATCAATGAATACTATACAAGAAATACATTGGATTGTAAATTCTAATAGTTTGTTACACAAAATGACTTTCTGCGTTACTCCCGAGGAATCCCACTGAGTGGCAGTATGGAGCACATTTTACGATAGTTGTATAGAAGGTGGCTTCATTTCATTGTATATGTACTCAATCATGTAAAAGCATGTTATAGCAACTGTAAGAGCAATTACATTGAATGCCAGAGATTCATTCATCAGATTTTGAAGTTGGTTGTACAAGGAGTGATAACTGACACTGTATTGATATCACTTTGTAAAACCTAGAAATATCACTATCCTGTAACCAACAGATCATTGAAAAGAGTAATCAATGAATACTATACAAGAAATTGTATATTGGAATAGTTTGTTACACAAAATGACTTTCTGCGTTACTCCCAAGGAATCCCACTGAGTGGCAGTATGGAGCACCTTTTTACTATAGTTGTATAGAAGGTGGCTTCATTTCATTGTATATGTACTGAACCATATAAAAGCATGATATAGCAACTATAAGAGCAGTTACATTGAATGCAAGACATACATTCATCAGATTTTTATATTGGTTGTATAAGGAGTGATAACTGAAACTGTATTGATGTCACTTTGTAAAACCGAGAAATTTCACTGTTGTCTAACCAAGAGATCACAGAAGAGTAATCAATGAATACTATACAAGAAATACATTGGATTGTAAATTGTAATAGTTTGTTACACAAAATAACTTTCTGCGTTACCCTCGAGGAATCCCACTGAGTGGCAGTATGGAGCACCTTTTTACTATAGTTGTATAGAAGGTGGCTTCATTTCATTGTATATGTACTCAATCATGTAAAAGCATGATATATCAACTATAAGAGCAACTACATTGAATGCCAGAGATACATTCATCAGATTTTGAAGTTGGTAGTACAAGGAGTGATAACTGACACTTTACTGATATCACTTTGTAAAACCTAGATATATCACTATCCTGTAACAAACAGATCACTGAAAAGAGTAATCAATGAATACTATACAAGAAATTGTATATTGTAATAGTTTGTTACACAAAATGACTTTCTGCGTTACTCTCGAGGAATCCCACTGAGTGGCAGTATGGAGCACCTTTTTACTATAGTTGTATAGAAGGTGGCTTCATTTCATTGTATATGTACTGAACCATATAAAAGCATGATATAGCAACGGTAAGAGCAGTTACATTCAATCCAAGAGATACATTCATCAGATTTTGAAGGTTGTACAAGGAGTGATAACTGACACTGTATTGATATCACTTTGTAAAACCTAGATATATCACTATCCTGTAACAAACAGATCACTGAAAAGAGTAATCAATGAATACTATACAAGAAATTGTATATTGTAATAGTTTGTTACACAAAATGACTTTCTGCGTTACTCCCGAGGAATCCCACTGAGTGGCAGTATGGAGCACATTTTACTATAGTTGTATAGGAGGTGGCTTCATTTCATTGTATATGTACTCAATCATGTAAAAGCATGTTATAGCAACTGTAAGAGCAATTACATTGAATGCAAGAGATTCATTCCTCAGATTTTGAAGTTGGTTGTAGAAGGAGTGATAACTGACACTGTACTGATATCACTTTGTAAAACCTAGAAATATCACTATCCTGTAACCAACAGATCATTGAAAAGAGTAATCAATGAATACTATAAAAGAAATTGTATATTGTAATAGTTTGTTACACAAAATGACTTTCTGCGTTACTCCCGAGGAATCCCACTGAGTGGCAGTATGGAGCACCTTTTTACTATAGTTGTATAGAAGGTGGCTTCATTTCATTCTATATGTACTGAACCATATAAAAGCATGATATAGCAACTATAAGAGCAGTTACATTGAATGCAAGACATACATTCATCAGATTTTTAGATTGGTTGTATAAGGAGTCATAACTGACACTGTATTGATATCACTTTCTAAAACGTAGATATTTCACAGTTGTCTAACCAAAAGATCACAGAAGAGTAATCAATGAATACTATAAAAGAAATACATTGGATTGTAAATTGTAATAGTTTGTTACACAAAATAACTTTCTGCGTTACTCCCGAGGAATCCCACTGAGTGGCAGTATGGAGCACCTTTTTACGATAGTTGTATAGAAGGTGGCTTCATTTTATTATATATGTACTCAATCATGTAAAAGCATGATATATCAACTATAAGAGCAACTACATTGAATGCCAGAGATACATTCATCAGATTTTGAAGTTGGTAGTACAAGGAGTGATAATTGACACTGTACTGATATTACTTTGTAAAACCTAGAAATATCACTATCCTGTAAGAAACAGATCACTGAAAAGACTAATCAATGAATACTATACAAGAAATACATTGGATTGTAAATTCTAATAGTTTGTTACACAAAATGACTTTCTGCGTTACTCCCGAGGAATCCCACTGAGTGGCAGTATGGAGCACATTTTACGATAGTTGTATAGAAGGTGGCTTCATTTCATTGTATATGTACTCAATTATGTAAAAGCATGTTATAGCAACTGTAAGAGCAATTACATTGAATGCCAGAGATTCATTCATCAGATTTTGAAGTTGGTTGTACAAGGAGTGATAACTGACACTGTATTGATATCACTTTGTAAAACCTAGAAATATCACTATCCTGTAACCAACAGATCATTGAAAAGAGTAATCAATGAATACTATACAAGAAATTGTATATTGGAATAGTTTGTTACACAAAATGACTTTCTGCGTTACTCCCAAGGAATCCCACTGAGTGGAAGTATGGAGCACCTTTTTACTATAGTTGTATAGAAGGCGGCTTCATTTCATTGTATATGTACTGAACCATATAAAAGCATGATATAGCAACTCTAAGAGCAGTTACATTGAATGCAAGACATACATTCATCAGATTTTTATATTGGTTGTATAAGGAGTGATAACTGACACTGTATTGATGTCACTTTGTAAAACCGAGAAATTTCACTGTTGTCTAACCAAGAGATCACAGAAGAGTAATCAATGAATACTATACAAGAAATACATTGGATTGTAAATTGTAATAGTTTGTTACACAAAATAACTTTCTGCGTTACCCTCGAGGAATCCCACTGAGTGGCAGTATGGAGCACCTTTTTACTATAGTTGTATAGAAGGTGGCTTCATTTCATTGTATATGTACTCAATCATGTAAAAGCATGATATATCAACTATAAGAGCAACTACATTGAATGCCAGAGATACATTCATCAGATTTTGAAGTTGGTAGTACAAGGAGTGATAACTGACACTTTACTGATATCACTTTGTAAAACCTAGATATATCACTATCCTGTAACAAACAGATCACTGAAAAGAGTAATCAATGAATACTATACAAGAAATTGTATATTGTAATAGTTTGTTACACAAAATGACTTTCTGCGTTACTCTCGAGGAATCCCACTGAGTGGCAGTATGGAGCACCTTTTTACTATAGTTGTATAGAAGGTGGCTTCATTTCATTGTATATGTACTGAACCATATAAAAGCATGATATAGCAACGGTAAGAGCAGTTACATTCAATCCAAGAGATACATTCATCAGATTTTGAAGGTTGTACAAGGAGTGATAACTGACACTGTATTGATATCACTTTGTAAAACCTAGATATATCACTATCCTGTAACAAACAGATCACTGAAAAGAGTAATCAATGAATACTATACAAGAAATTGTATATTGTAATAGTTTGTTACACAAAATGACTTTCTGCGTTACTCCCGAGGAATCCCACTGAGTGGCAGTATGGAGCACATTTTACTATAGTTGTATAGGAGGTGGCTTCATTTCATTGTATATGTACTCAATCATGTAAAAGCATGTTATAGCAACTGTAAGAGCAATTACATTGAATGCAAGAGATTCATTCCTCAGATTTTGAAGTTGGTTGTAGAAGGAGTGATAACTGACACTGTACTGATATCACTTTGTAAAACCTAGAAATATCACTATCCTGTAACCAACAGATCATTGAAAAGAGTAATCAATGAATACTATAAAAGAAATTGTATATTGTAATAGTTTGTTACACAAAATGACTTTCTGCGTTACTCCCGAGGAATCCCACTGAGTGGCAGTATGGAGCACCTTTTTACTATAGTTGTATAGAAGGTGGCTTCATTTCATTCTATATGTACTGAACCATATAAAAGCATGATATAGCAACTATAAGAGCAGTTACATTGAATGCAAGACATACATTCATCAGATTTTTAGATTGGTTGTATAAGGAGTCATAACTGACACTGTATTGATATCACTTTCTAAAACGTAGATATTTCACAGTTGTCTAACCAAAAGATCACAGAAGAGTAATCAATGAATACTATAAAAGAAATACATTGGATTGTAAATTGTAATAGTTTGTTACACAAAATAACTTTCTGCGTTACTCCCGAGGAATCCCACTGAGTGGCAGTATGGAGCACGTTTTACTATAGTTGTATAGAAGGTGGCTTCATTTCATTGTATATGTACTCAATCATGTAAGAGCATGATATATCAACTGTAAGAGCAACTACATTGAATGCCAGAGATACATTAATCAGATTTTGAAGTTGGTAGTAGAAGGAGTGATAACTGACACTGTACTGATATCACTTTGTAAAACCTAGATATATCACTATCCTGTAACAAACAGATCACTGAAAAGAGTAATCAATGAATACTATACAAGAAATTGTATATTGTAATAGTTTGTTACACAAAATGACTTTCTGCGTTACTCTCGAGGAATCCCACTGAGTGGCAGTATGGAGCACCTTTTTACTATAGTTGTATGGAAGGTGGCTTCATTTCATTGTATATGTACTCAATCATGTAAAAGCATGAAATATCAACTGTAAGAGCATTTACATTGAATACCAGAGATACATTCACCAGATTTTGAAGTTGGTTGTACAAGGAGTGATAACTGACAAGGTACTGATATCACTTTGTAAATCCTAGAAATATCACTATCCTGTAACCAACAGATGATTGAAAAGAGTAATCAATGAATACTATACAAGAAATAATATATTGTAAAAGTTTGTTACACAAAATGACTTTCTGCGTTACTCTCGAGGAATCCCACTTAGTGGCAGTATGGACCACATTTTACTATAGTTGTATAGAAGGTGGCTTCATTTCATTGTATATGTACTCAACCATGTAAAAGCATGTTATAGCAACTGTAAGAGCAATTACATTGAATGCCAGAGATTCATTCATCAGATTTTGAAGTTGGTTGTAGAAGGAGTGATAACTGACACTGTACTGATATCACTTTGTAAAACCTAGAAATATCACTATCCTGTAACCAACAGATCATTGAAAAGAGTAATCAATCAATACTATACAAGAAATTGTATATTGTAATAGTTTGTTACACAAAATGACTTTCTGCGTTACTCCCGAGGAATCACACTGAGTGGCAGTATGGAGCACCTTTTTACTATAGTTGTATAGAAGGTGGCTTCATTTCATTGTATATGTACTGAACCATATAAAAGCATGATATAGCAACTATAAGAGCAGTTACATTGAATGCAAGACATACATTCATCAGATTTTTAAATTGGTTGTATAAGGAGTGATAACTGACACTGTATTGATGTCACTTTGTAAAACCGAGAAATTTCACTGTTGTCTAACCAAGAGATCACAGAAGAGTAATCAATGAATCCTATACAAGAAATACATTGGATTGTAAATTGTAATAGTTTCTTACACAAAATAACTTTCTGCGTTACTCCCGAGGAATCCCACTGAGTGGCAGTATGGAGCACCTTTTTACTATAGTTGTATAGAAGGTGGCTTCATTTCATTGTATATGTACTGAACCATATAAAAGCATGATATAGCAACTATAAGAGCAGTTACATTGAAAGCAAGACATACATTCATCAGATTTTAAAATTGGTTGTATGAGGAGTGATAACTGACACTGTATTGATGTCACTTTGTAAAACCGAGAAATTTCACTGTTGTCTAACCAAAAGATCACAGAAGAGTAATCAATGAATACTATACAAGAAATACATTGGATTGTAAATTGTAATAGTTTGTTACACAAAATAACTTTCTTCGTTACTCCCGAGGAATCCCACTGAGTGCCAGTATGGAGCACCTTTTTACTATAGTTGTATAGAAGGTGGCTTCATTTCATTGTATATGTACTCAGTCATGTAAAAGCATGATATATCAACTGTAAGAGCAACTACATTGAATGCCAGAGATACATTCATCAGATTTTGAAGTTGGTAGTACAAGGAGTGATAACTGACACTGTACTGATATCACATTGTAAAACCTAGAAATATCACTATCCTGTAACAAACAGATCACTGAAAAGAGTAATCAATGAATACTATACAAAAATTGCATATTGTAATAGTTTGTTACACAAAATAACTTTCTGCGTTACTCTCGAGGAATCCCACTGAGTGGCAGTATGGAGCACCTTTTTACTATAGTTGTATAGAAGGTGGCTTCATTTCATTGTATATGTACTCAATCATGTAAAAGCATGATATATCAACTGTAAGAGCTATTACATTGAATGCCAGAGATACATTCATCAGAATTTGAAGTTGGTTGTACAAGGAGTGATAACTGACACTGTACTGATATCACTTTGTAAAACCTAGAAATATTACTATCCTGGAACGAAGAGATCATTGAAAAGAGTAATCAATGAATACTATACAAGAACGTATCTATTTTAATAGTTTGTTACACAAAATGGCTTTCTGCGTTCCTCTCGAGGAATCCCACTTAGTGGCAGTATGGACCACATTTTACTATAGTTGTATAGAAGGTGGCTTCATTTCATTGTATATGTACTCAATCATGTAAAAGCATGTTATAGCAACTGTAAGAGCAATTACATTGAATGCCAGAGATTCATTCATCAGATTTTGAAGTTGGTTGTAGAAGTAGTGATAACTGACACTGTACTGATATCACTTTGTAAAACCTAGAAATATCACTATCCTGTAACCAACAGATCATTGAAAAGAGTAATCAATCAATACTATACAAGAAAATTTATACTGTAATAGTTTGTTACACAAAATGACTTTCTGCGTTACTCCCGAGGAATCACACTGAGTGGCAGTATGGAGCACCATTTTACTATAGTTGTATAGAAGGTGGCTTCATTTCATTGTATATGTACTGAACCATATAAAAGCATGATATAGCAACTATAAGAGCAGTTAGATTGAATGCAAGACATACATTCATCAGATTTTTAAATTGGTTGTATAAGGAGTGATAACTGACACTGTATTGATGTCACTTTGTAAAACCGAGAAATTTCACTGTTGTCTAACCAAGAGATCACAGAAGAGTAATCAATGAATCCTATACAAGAAATACATTGGATTGTAAATTGTAATAGTTTCTTACACAAAATAACTTTCTGCGTTACTCCCGAGGAATCCCACTGAGTGGCAGTATGGAGCACCTTTTTACTATAGTATAGAAGGTGGCTTCATTTCATTGTATATGTACTGAACCATATAAAAGCATGATATAGCAACTATAAGAGCAGTTACATTGAATGCAAGACATACATTCATCAGATTTTTAAATTGGTTGTATAAGGAGTGATAACTGACACTGTATTGATGTCACTTTGTAAAACCGAGAAATTTCACTGTTGTCTAACCAAGGGATCACAGAAGAGTAATCAATGAATCCTATACAAGAAATACATTGGATTGTAAATTGTAATAGTTTGTTACACAAAATAACTTTCTGCGTTACTCCCGAGGAATCCCACTGAGTGGCAGTATGGAGCACCTTTTTACTATAGTATAGAAGGTGGCTTCATTTCATTGTATATGTACTGAACCATATAAAAGCATGATATAGCAACTATAAGAGCAGTTACATTGAATGCAAGACATACATTCATCAGATTTTTAAATTGGTTGTATAAGGAGTGATAACTGACACTGTATTGATGTCACTTTGTAAAACCGAGAAATTTCACAGTTGTCTAACCAAAAGATCACAGAAGAGTAATCAATGAATACTATACAAGAAATACATTGGATTGTAAATTGTAATAGTTTGTTACACAAAATAACTTTCTTCGTTACTCCCGAGGAATCCCACTGAGTGCCAGTATGGAGCACCTTTTTACTATAGTTGTATAGAAGGTGGCTTCATTTCATTGTATATGTACTCAATCATGTAAAAGCATGATATATCAACTGTAAGAGCAACTACATTGAATGCCAGAGATACATTCATCAGATTTTGAAGTTGGTAGTACAAGGAGTGATAACTGACACTGTACTGATATCACATTGTAAAACCTAGAAATATCACTATCCTGTAACAAACAGATCACTGAAAAGAGTAATCAATGAATACTATACAAAAATTGCATATTGTAATAGTTTGTTACACAAAATAACTTTCTGCGTTACTCTCGAGGAATCCCACTGAGTGGCAGTATGGAGCACCTTTTTACTATAGTTGTATAGAAGGTGGCTTCATTTCATTGTATATGTACTCAATCATGTAAAAGCATGATATATCAACTGTAAGAGCTATTACATTGAATGCCAGAGATACATTCATCAGAATTTGAAGTTGGTTGTACAAGGAGTGATAACTGACACTGTACTGATATCACTTTGTAAAACCTAGAAATATTACTATCCTGGAACGAAGAGATCATTGAAAAGAGTAATCAATGAATACTATACAAGAACGTATCTATTTTAATAGTTTGTTACACAAAATGGCTTTCTGCGTTACTCTCGAGGAATCCCACTTAGTGGCAGTATGGACCACATTTTACTATAGTTGTATAGAAGGTGGCTTCATTTCATTGTATATGTACTCAATCATGTAAAAGCATGATATATCAACTGTAAGAGCAACTACATTGAATGCCAGAGATACATTCATCAGATTTTGAAGTTGGTAGTACAAGGAGTGATAACTGACACTGTACTGATATCACATTGTAAAACCTAGAAATATCACTATCCTGTAACAAACAGATAACTGAAAAGAGTAATCAATGAATACTATACAAAAATTGCATATTGTAATAGTTTGTTACACAAAATAACTTTCCGCGTTACTCTCGAGGAATCCCACTGAGTGGCAGTATGGAGCACCTTTTTACTATAGTTGTATAGAAGGTGGCTTCATTTCATTGTATATGTACTCAACCATGTAAAAGCATGTTATAGCAACTGTAAGAGCAATTACATTGAATGCCAGAGATTCATTCATCAGATTTTGAAGTTGGTTGTAGAAGGAGTGATAACTGACATTGTACTGATATCACTTTGTAAAACCTAGAAATATCACTATCCTGTAACCAACAGATCATTGAAAAGAGTAATCAATCTATACTATACAAGAAAATTTATATTGTAATAGTTTGTTACACAAAATGACTTTCTGCGTTACTCCCGAGGAATCACACTGAGTGGCAGTATGGAGCACCATTTTACTATAGTTGTATAGAAGGTGGCTTCATTTCATTGTATATGTACTGAACCATATAAAAGCATGATATAGCAACTATAAGAGCAGTTAGATTGAATGCAAGACATACATTCATCAGATTTTTAAATTGGTTGTATAAGGAGTGATAACTGACACTGTATTGATGTCACTTTGTAAAACCGAGAAATTTCACTGTTGTCTAACCAAGAGATCACAGAAGAGTAATCAATGAATCCTATACAAGAAATACATTGGATTGTAAATTGTAATAGTTTCTTACACAAAATAACTTTCTGCGTTACTCCCGAGGAATCCCACTGAGTGGCAGTATGGAGCACCTTTTTACTATAGTTGTATAGAAGGTGGCTTCATTTCATTGTATATGTACTGAACCATATAAAAGCATGATATAGCAACTATAAGAGCAGTTACATTGAATGCAAGACATACATTCATCAGATTTTAAAATTGGTTGTATAAGGAGTGATAACTGACACTGTATTGATGTCACTTTGTAAAACCGAGAAATTTCACAGTTGTCTAACCAAAAGATCACAGAAGAGTAATCAATGAATACTATACAAGAAATACATTGGATTGTAAATTGTAATAGTTTGTTACACAAAATAACTTTCTGCGTTACTCCCGAGGAATCCCACTGAGTGCCAGTATGGAGCACCTTTTTACTATAGTTGTATAGAAGGTGGCTTCATTTCATTGTATATGTACTCAATCATGTAAAAGCATGATATAGCAACTGTAAGAGCAACTACATTGAATGCCAGAGATACATGCATCAGATTTTGAAGTTGGTAGTACAAGGAGTGATAACTGACACTGTACTGATATCACATTGTAAAACCTAGAAATATCACTATCCTGTAACAAACAGATCACTGAAAAGAGTAATCAATGAATACTATACAAGAAATTGTATATTGTAATAGTTTGTTACACAAAATAACTTTCTGCATTACTCTCGAGGAATCCCACTGAGTGGCAGTATGGAGCACCTTTTTAATATAGTTGTATAGAAGGTGGCTTCATTTCATTGTATATGTACTCAATCATGTAAAAGCATGATATATCAACTGTAAGAGCTATTACATTGAATGCCAGAGATACATTCATCAGAATTTGAAGTTGGTTGTACAAGGAGTGATAACTGACACTGTACTGATATCACTTTGTAAAACCTAGAAATATTACTATCCTGGAACGAAGAGATCATTGAAAAGAGTAATCAATGAATACTATACAAGAACGTATCTATTTTAATAGTTTGTTACACAAAATGGCTTTCTGCGTTATTCCCGAGGAATCCCTCTGAGTGGCAGTATGGAGAACATTTTTACTATAGAAGGTGGCTTCATTTCATTGTATATGTACTCAATCATGTAAAAGCATGATATATCAACTATAAGAGCAACTACATTGAATGCCAGAGATACATTCATCAGATTTTGAAGTTGGTAGTACAAGGAGTGATGACTGACACTGTACAGATATCACTTTGTAAAACCTAGAAATATCACTATCCTGTAAGAAACAGATCACTGAAAAGACTAATCAATGAATACTATACAAGAAATACATTGGATTGTAAATTCTAATAGTTTGTTACACAAAATAACTTTCTGCGTTACTCCCGAGGAATCCCACTGAGTGGCAGTATGGAGCACCTTTTTACGATAGTTGTATAGAATGTGGCTTCATTTCATTGTATATGTACTCAACCATATAAAAGCATGATATAGGAAGTGTAAGAGCAGTTACATTGAATGCAAGAGATACATTCATCAGATTTTGAAGTTGGTTGTACAAGGAGTGATAACTGACACTGTATTGATATCACGTTGTAAAACCTAGAAATATCACTATCTTGTAACCAAAAGATCCTTTAAAAGAGTAATGAATGAATACTATACAAGAAATTGTATATTGTAATAGTTTGTTACACAAAATGACTTTCTGCGTTACTCCCGAGGAATCCCACTGAGTGGCAGTATGGAGCACGTTTTACTATAGTTGTATAGAAGGTGGCTTCATTTCATTGTATATGTACTCAATCATGTAAGAGCATGATATATCAACTGTAAGAGCAACTACATTGAATGCCAGAGATACATTCATCAGATTTTGAAGTTGGTAGTAGAAGGAGTGATAACTTACACTGTACTGATATCACTTTGTAAAACCTAGATATATCACTATCCTGTAACAAACAGATCACTGAAAAGAGTAATCAATGAATACTATACAAGAAATTGTATATTGTAATAGTTTGTTACACAAAATGACTTTCTGCGTTACTCTCGAGGAATCCCACTGAGTGGCAGTATGGAGCACCTTTTTACTATAGTTGTATAGAAGGTGGCTTCATTTCATTGTATATGTACTGAACCATATAAAAGCATGATATAGCAACGGTAAGAGCAGTTACATTCAATCCAAGAGATACATTCATCTGATTTTGAAGGTTGTACAAGGAGTGATAACTGACACTGTATTGATATCACTTTGTAAAACCTAGATATATCACTATCCTGTAACAAACAGATCACTGAAAAGAGTAATCAATGAATACTATACAAGAAATTGTATATTGTAAAAGTTTGTTACACAAAATGACTTTCTGCGTTACTCTCGAGGAATCCCACTGAGTGGCAGTATGGAGCACATTTTACTATAGTTGTATAGGAGGTGGCTTAATTTCATTGTATATGTACTCAATCATGTAAAAGCATGTTATAGCAACTGTAAGAGCAATTACATTGAATGCAAGAGATTCATTCCTCAGATTTTGAAGTTGGTTGTAGAAGGAGTGATAACTGACACTGTACTGATATCACTTTGTAAAACCTAGAAATATCACTATCCTGTAACCAACAGATCATTGAAAAGAGTAATCAATGAATACTATAAAAGAAATTGTATATTGTAATAGTTTGTTACACAAAATGACTTTCTGCGTTACTCCCGAGGAATCCCACTGAGTGGCAGTATGGAGCACCTTTTTACTATAGTTGTATAGAAGGTGGCTTCATTTCATTCTATATGTACTGAACCATATAAAAGCATGATATAGCAACTATAAGAGCAGTTACATTGAATGCAAGACATACATTCATCAGATTTTTAGATTGGTTGTATAAGGAGTCATAACTGACACTGTATTGATATCACTTTCTAAAACGTAGATATTTCACAGTTGTCTAACCAAAAGATCACAGAAGAGTAATCAATGAATACTATAAAAGAAGTACATTGGATTGTAAATTGTAATAGTTTGTTACACAAAATAACTTTCTGCGTTACTCCCGAGGAATCCCACTGAGTGGCAGTATGGAGCACGTTTTACTATAGTTGTATAGAAGGTGGCTTCATTTCATTGTATATGTACTCAATCATGTAAGAGCATGATATATCAACTGTAAGAGCAACTACATTGAATGCCAGAGATACATTAATCAGATTTTGAAGTTGGTAGTAGAAGGAGTGATAACTGACACTGTACTGATATCACTTTGTAAAACCTAGATATATCACTATCCTGTAACAAACAGATCACTGAAAAGAGTAATCAATGAATACTATACAAGAAATTGTATATTGTAATAGTTTGTTACACAAAATGACTTTCTGCGTTACTCTCGAGGAATCCCACTGAGTGGCAGTATGGAGCACCTTTTTACTATAGTTGTATAGAAGGTGGCTTCATTTCATTGTATATGTACTCAATCATGTAAAAGCATGAAATATCAACTGTAAGAGCATTTAAATTGAATGCCAGAGATACATTCACCAGATTTTGAAGTTGGTTGTACAAGGAGTGATAACTGACAAGGTACTGATATCACTTTTTAAATCCTAGAAATATCACTATCCTGTAACCAACAGATGATTGAAAAGAGTAATCAATGAATACTATACAAGAAATAATATATTGTAAAAGTTTGTTACACAAAATGACTTTCTGCGTTACTCTCGAGGAATCCCACTTAGTGGCAGTATGGACCACATTTTACTATAGTTGTATAGAAGGTGGCTTCATTTCATTGTATATGTACTGAACCATATAAAAGCATGATATAGCAACTATAAGAGCAGTTACATTGAATGCAAGACATACATTCATCAGATTTTAAAATTGGTTGTATGAGGAGTGATAACTGACACTGTATTGATGTCACTTTGTAAAACCGAGAAATTTCACTGTTGTCTAACCAAAAGATCACAGAAGAGTAATCAATGAATACTATACAAGAAATACATTGGATTGTAAATTGTAATAGTTTGTTACACAAAATAACTTTCTTCGTTACTCCCGAGGAATCCCACTGAGTGCCAGTATGGAGCACCTTTTTACTATAGTTGTATAGAAGGTGGCTTCATTTCATTGTATATGTACTCAATCATGTAAAAGCATGATATATCAACTGTAAGAGCAACTACATTGAATGCCAGAGATACATTCATCAGATTTTGAAGTTGGTAGTACAAGGAGTGATAACTGACACTGTACTGATATCACATTGTAAAACCTAGAAATATCACTATCCTGTAACAAACAGATCACTGAAAAGAGTAATCAATGAATACTATACAAAAATTGCATATTGTAATAGTTTGTTACACAAAATAACTTTCTGCGTTACTCTCGAGGAATCCCACTGAGTGGCAGTATGGAGCACCTTTTTACTATAGTTGTATAGAAGGTGGCTTCATTTCATTGTATATGTACTCAATCATGTAAAAGCATGATATATCAACTGTAAGAGCTATTACATTGAATGCCAGAGATACATTCATCAGAATTTGAAGTTGGTTGTACAAGGAGTGATAACTGACACTGTACTGATATCACTTTGTAAAACCTAGAAATATTACTATCCTGGAACGAAGAGATCATTGAAAAGAGTAATCAATGAATACTATACAAGAACGTATCTATTTTAATAGTTTGTTACACAAAATGGCTTTCTGCGTTCCTCTCGAGGAATCCCACTTAGTGGCAGTATGGACCACATTTTTACTATAGAAGGTGGCTTCATTTCATTGTATATGTACTCAATCATGTAAAAGCATGATATATCAACTATAAGAGCAACTACATTGAATGCCAGAGATACATTCATCAGATTTTGAAGTTGGTAGTACAAGGAGTGATGACTGACACTGTACAGATATCACTTTGTAAAACCTAGAAATATCACTATCCTGTAAGAAACAGATCACTGAAAAGACTAATCAATGAATACTATACAAGAAATACATTGGATTGTAAATTCTAATAGTTTGTTACACAAAATAACTTTCTGCGTTACTCCCGAGGAATCCCACTGAGTGGCAGTATGGAGCACCTTTTTACGATAGTTGTATAGAATGTGGCTTCATTTCATTGTATATGTACTCAACCATATAAAAGCATGATATAGGAAGTGTAAGAGCAGTTACATTGAATGCAAGAGATACATTCATCAGATTTTGAAGTTGGTTGTACAAGGAGTGATAACTGACACTGTATTGATATCACGTTGTAAAACCTAGAAATATCACTATCTTGTAACCAACAGATCCTTTAAAAGAGTAATGAATGAATACTATACAAGAAATTGTATATTGTAATAGTTTGTTACACAAAATGACTTTCTGCGTTACTCCCGAGGAATCCCACTGAGTGGCAGTATGGAGCACGTTTTACTATAGTTGTATAGAAGGTGGCTTCATTTCATTGTATATGTACTCAATCATGTAAGAGCATGATATATCAACTGTAAGAGCAACTACATTGAATGCCAGAGATACATTCATCAGATTTTGAAGTTGGTAGTAGAAGGAGTGATAACTTACACTGTACTGATATCACTTTGTAAAACCTAGATATATCACTATCCTGTAACAAACAGATCACTGAAAAGAGTAATCAATGAATACTATACAAGAAATTGCATATTGTAATAGTTTGTTACACAAAATAACTTTCTGCATTACTCTCGAGGAATCCCACTGAGTGGCAGTATGGAGCACCTTTTTACTATAGTTGTATAGAAGGTGGCTTCATTTCATTGTATATGTACTCAATCATGTAAAAGCATGATATATCAACTGTAAGAGCTATTACATTGAATGCCAGAGATACATTCATCAGAATTTGAAGTTGGTTGTACGAGGAGTGATAACTGACACTGTACTGATATCACTTTGTAAAACCTAGAAATATTACTATCCTGGAACGAAGAGATCATTGAAAAGAGTAATCAATGAATACTATACAAGAACGTATCTATTTTAATAGTTTGTTACACAAAATGGCTTTCTGCGTTATTCCCGAGGAATCCCTCTGAGTGGCAGTATGGAGAACATTTTTACTATAGAAGGTGGCTTCATTTCATTGTATATGTACTCAATCATGTAAAAGCATGATATATCAACTATAAGAGCAACTACATTGAATGCCAGAGATACATTCATCAGATTTTGAAGTTGGTAGTACAAGGAGTGATAACTGACACTGTACTGATATCACTTTGTAAAACCTAGAAATATCACTATCCTGTAAGAAACAGATCACTGAAAAGACTAATCAATGAATACTATACAAGAAATACATTGGATTGTAAATTCTAATAGTTTGTTACACAAAATAACTTTCTGCGTTATCACTGTACTGATATCACTTTGTAAATCCTAGAAATATCACTATCCTGTAACCAACAGATCCTTGAAAAGAGTAATCAATGAATACTATACAAGAAATAGTATATTGTAAAAGTTTGTTATACAAAATGACTTTCTGCGTTACTCTCGAGGAATCCCACTTAGTGGCAGTATGGACCACATTTTACTATAGTTGTATAGAAGGTGGCTTCATTTCATTGTATATGTACTCAATCATGTAAAAGCATGTTATAGCAACTGTAAGAGCAATTACATTGAATGCCAGAGATTCATTCATCAGATTTTGAAGTTGGTTGTAGAAGGACTGATAACTGACACTGTACTGATATCACTTTGTAAAACCTAGAAATATCACTATCCTGTAACCAACAGATCATTGAAAAGAGTAATCAATCAATACTATACAAGAAATTGTATATTGTAATAGTTTGTTACACAAAATGACTTTCTGCGTTACTCCCGAGGAATCCCACTTAGTAGCAGTATGGAGTACCTTTTTACGATAGTTGTATAGAAGGTGGCTTCATTTCATTGTATATGTACTCAACCATATAAAAGCATGATATAGTAAGTGTAAGAGCAGTTACATTGAATGCAAGAGATACATTCATCAGATTTTGAAGTTGGTTGTACAAGGAGTGATGACTGACACTGTAATGATATCACGTTGTAAAACCTAGAAATATCACTATCTTGTAAAAACAGATCATTGAAAAGATTAATGAATGAATACTATACAAGAAATTGTATATTGTAATAGTTTGTTACACAAAATGACTTTCTGCGTTACTCCCGAGGAATCCCACTGAGTGGCAGTATGGAGCACATTTTACTACAGTTGTATAGAAGGTGGCTTCAATTCATTGTATATGTACTCAATCATGTAAAAGCATGTTACAGCAACTGTAAGAGTAATTACATTGAATGCAAGAGATACATTTATCAGATTTTGAAGTTGGTTGTACAAGGAGTGATAACTGACACTATGTTGATATCACGTTGTAAAACCTAGAAATATCACTATCTTGTAACCAACAGATCATTGAAAAGAGTAATGAATGAATACTATACAAGAAATTGTATATTGTAAGAGTTTGTTACACAAAATGACTTTCTCCGTTACTCCCGAGGAATCCCACTGAGTGGCAATATGGAGCACATTTTACTATAGTTGTATAGAAGGTGGCTTCATTTCATTGTATATGTACTGAACCATATAAAAGCATGATATAGCAACTATAAGAGCAGTTACATTGAATGCAAGACATACATTCATCAGATTTTTATATTGGTTGTATAAGGAGTGATAACTGACACTGTATTGATGTCACTTTGTAAAACCGAGAAATTTCACTGTTGTCTAACCAAGAGATCACAGAAGAGTAATCAATGAATACTATACAAGAAATACATTGGATTGTAAATTGTAATAGTTTGTTACACAAAATAACTTTCTGCGTTACTCCCGAGGAATCCCACTGAGTGGCAGTATGGAGCACCTTTTTACTATAGTTGTATAGAAGGTGGCTTCATTTCATTGTATATGTACTGAACCGTATAAAAGCATGATATAGCAACTCTAAGAGCAGTTACATTGAATGCAAGACATACATTCATCAGATTTTTAAATTGGTAGTACAAGGAGTGATAACTGACACTATATTGATATCACTTTGTAAAACCGAGAAATTTCACTGTTGTCTAACCAAGTGATCACAGAAGAGTAATCAATGATTACTATACAAGAAATACATTGGATTGTAAATTGTAATAGTTTGTTACACAAAATAACTTTCTGCGTTACTCCCGAGGAATCCCACTGAGTGGCAGTATGGAGCGCCTTTTTACTATAGTTGTATAGAAGGTGGCTTCATTTCATTGTATATGTACTCAATCATGTAAAAGCATGATATATCAACTGTAAGAGCAACTACATTGAATGCCAGAGATACATTCATCAGATTTTGAAGTTGGTTGTACAAGGAGTGATAACTGACACTGTACTGATATCACTTTGTAAAACCTAGAAATATCACTATCCTGTAACCAACCGATCATTGAAAAGAGTAATCAATGAATATTATACAAGAAATAGTATATTGTAATAGTTTGTTACACAAAATGACTTTCTGCGTTACTCCCGAGGAATCCCACTTAGTAGCAGTTTGGAGCACCTTTTTACGATAGTTGTATAGAAGGTGGCTTCATTTCATTGTATATGTACTCAACCATATAAAAGCATGATATAGGAAGTGTAAGAGCAGTTACATTGAATGCAAGAGATACATTCATCAGATTTTGAAGTTGGTTGTACAAGGAGTGATAACTGACACTGTATTGATATCACGTTGTAAAACCTAGAAATATCACTATCTTGTAAAAACAGATCATTGAAAAGAGTAATGAATGAATATTATACAAGAAATTGTATATTGTAATAGTTTGTTACACAAAATGACTTTCTGCGTTATTCCCGAGGAATCCCACTGAGTGGCAGTATGGAGCACATTTTACTATAGTTGTATAGAAGGTGGCTTCATTTCATTGTATATGTACTCAATCATGTAAAACCATGTTATAGCAACTGTAAGAGCAATTACATTGAATGCCAGAGATTCATTCATCAGATTTTGAAGTTTGTTGTATAAGGAGTGATAACTGACACTGTATTGATATCACTTTGTAAAACCGAGAAATTTCACTGTTGTCTAACCAAGAGATCACAGAAGAGTAATCAATGAATAATATACAAGAAATACATTGGATTGTAAATTGTAATAGTTTGTTACACAAAATAACTTTCTGCGTTACTCCCGAGGAATCCCACTGAGTGGCAGTATGGAGCACCTTTTTACTATAGTTGTATAGATGGTGGCTTCATTTCATTGTATATGTACTCAATCATGTAAAAGCATGATATATCAACTATAAGAGCAACTATATTGAATGCCAGAGATACATTCATCAGATTTTGAAGTTGGTTGTAGAAGGACTGATAACTGACACTGTACTGATATCACTTTGTAAAACCTAGAAATATCACTATCCTGTAAGAAACAGATCACTGAAAAGACTAATCAATGAATACTATACAAGAAATACATTGGATTGTAAATTCTAATAGTTTGTTACACAAAATGACTTTCTGCGTTACTCCCGAGGAATCCCACTGAGTGGCAGTATGGAGCACCTTTTTACTATAGTTGTATTGAAGGTGGCTTCATTTCATTGTATATGTACTCAATCATATAAGAGCATGATATATCAACTGTAAGAGCAACTACATTGAATGCCAGAGATACATTCATCAGATTTTGAAGTTGGTAGTACAAGGAGTGATAACTGACACTGTACTGATATCACTTTGTAAAACCTAGAAATATCACTATCCTGTAACCAACAGATCATTGAAAAGAGTAATCAATGAATATTATACAAGAAATAGTATATTGTAAAAGTTTGCTACACAAAATGACTTTCTGCATTACCCTCGAGGAATCCCACTTAGTGGCAGTATGGAGCACCTTTTTACGATAGTTGTATAGAATGTGGCTTCATTTCATTGTATATGTACTCAACCATATAAAAGCATGATATAGGAAGTGTAAGAGCAGTTACATTGAATGCAAGAGATACATTCATCAGATTTTGAAGTTGGTTGTACAAGGAGTGATAACTGACACTGTATTCATATCACGATGTACAACCTAGAAATATCACTATCTTGTAACCAACAGATCATTGAAAAGAGTAATGAATGAATACTATACAAGAAATTGTATATTGTAATAGTTTGTTACACAAAATAACTTTCTGCGTTACTCCCGAGGAATCCCACTGAGTGGCAGTATGGAGCACATTTTACTATAGTTGTATAGAAGGTGGCTTCATTTCATTGTATATGTACTGAATCATGTAAAAGCATGTTATAGCAACTGTAAAAGCAATTACATTGAATGCCAGAGATTCATTCATCAGATTTTGAAGTTGGTTGTACAAGGAGTGATAACTGACACTGTATTGATATCACTTTGTAAAACCTAGAAATATCACTATCCTGTAACCAACAGATCATTGAAAAGAGTAATCAATGAATACTATACAAGAAATTGTATATTGTAATAGTTTGTTACACAAAATGACTTTCTGCGTTACTCCCAAGGAATCCCACTGAGTGGCAGTATGGAGCACCTTTTTACTATAGTTGTATAGAAGGTGGCTTCATTTCATTGTATATGTACTGAACCATATAAAAGCATGATATAGCAACTATAAGAGCAGTTACATTGAATGCAAGACATACATTCATCAGATTTTTATATTGGTTGTATAAGGAGTGATAACTGACACTGTATTGATGTCACTTTGTAAAACCGAGAAATTTAACTGATGTCTAACCTAGAGATCACAGAAGAGTAATCAATGAATACTATACAAGAAATACATTGGATTGTAAATTGTAATAGTTTGTTACACAAAATAACTTTCTGCGTTACTCCCGAGGAATCCCACTGAGTGGCAGTATGGAGCACCTTTTTACTATAGTTGTATAGAAGGTGGCTTCATTTCATTGTATATGTACTCAATCATGTAAGAGCATGATATAGCAACTGTAAGAGCAATTACATTGAATGCAAGAGATTCATTCCTCAGAATTTGAAGTTGGTTGTAGAAGGAGTGATAACTGACACTGTACTGATATCACTTTGTAAAACCTAGATATATCACTATCCTGTAACAAACAGATCACTGAAAAGAGTAATCAATGAATACTATACAAGAAATTGTATATTGTAATAGTTTGTTACACAAAATGACTTTCTGCGTTACTCCCGAGGAATCCCACTGAGTGGCAGTATGGAGCACCTTTTTACTATAGTTGTATAGAAGGTGGCTTCATTTCATTCTATATGTACTGAACCATATAAAAGCATGATATAGCAACTATAAGAGCAGTTACATTGAATGCAAAACATACATTCATCAGATTTTTAGATTGGTTGTATAAGGAGTCATAACTGACACTGTATTGATATCACTTTCTAAAACGTAGATATTTCACAGTTGTCTAACCAAAAGATCACAGAAGAGTAATCAACGAATACTATAAAAGAAATACATTGGATTGTAAATTGTAATAGTTTGTTACACAAAATAACTTTCTGCGTTACTCCCGAGGAATCCCACTGAGTGGCAGTATGGAGCACGTTTTACTATAGTTGTATAGAAGGTGGCTTCATTTCATTGTATATGTACTCAATCATGTAAGAGCATGATATATCAACTGTAAGAGCAACTACATTGAATGCCAGAGATACATTCATCAGATTTTGAAGTTGGTAGTACAAGGAGTGATAACTGACACTGTACTGATATCACTTTGTAAAACCTAGATATATCACTATCCTGTAACAAACAGATCACTGAAAAGAGTAATCAATGAATACTATACAAGAAATTGTATATTGTAATAGTTTGTTACACAAAATGACTTTCTGCGTTAGTCTCGAGGAATCCCACTGAGTGGCAGTATGGAGCACCTTTTTACTATAGTTGTATAGATGGTGGCTTCATTTCATTGTATATGTACTCAATCATGTAAAAGCATGAAATATCAACTGTAAGAGCATTTACATTGAATGCCAGAGATACATTGATCAGATTTTGAAGTTGGTTGTACAAGGAGTGATAACTGACAAGATACTGATATCACTTTGTAAATCCTAGAAATATCACTATCCTGTAACCAACAGATCATTGAAAGGAGTAATCAATTAATACTATACAAGAAATAGTATATTGTAAGTTTGTTACACAAAATGACTTTCTGCGTTACTCTCGAGGAATCCCACTTAGTGGCAGTATGGACCACATTTTTACGATAGTTGTATAGAAGGTGGCTTCATTTCATTGTATATGTACTCAATCATGTAAAAGCATGTTATAGCAACTGTAAGAGCAATTACATTGAATGCCAGAGATTCATTCATCAGATTTTGAAGTTGGTTGTAGAAGGAGTGATAACTGACACTGTACTGATATCACTTTGTAAAACCTAGAAATATCACTATCCTGTAACCAACAGATCATTGAAAAGAGTAATCAATCAATACTATACAAGAAATTGTATATTGTAATAGTTTGTTACACAAAATGACTTTCTGCGTTACTCCCGAGGAATCACACTGAGTGGCAGTATGGAGCACCTTTTTACTATAGTTGTATAGAAGGTGGCTTCATTTCATTGTATATGTACTGAACCATATAAAAGCATGATATAGCCACTATAAGAGCAGTAAGATTGAATGCAAGACATACATTCATCAGATTTTTAAATTGGTTGTATAAGGAGTGATAACTGACACTGTATTGATGTCACTTTGTAAAACCGAGAAATTTCACTGTTGTCTAACCAAGAGATCACAGAAGAGTAATCAATGAATACTATACAAGAAATACATTGGATTGTAAATTGTAATAGTTTCTTACACAAAATAACTTTCTGCGTTACTCCCGAGGAATCCCACTGAGTGGCAGTATGGAGCACCTTTTTACTATAGTTGTATAGAAGGTGGCTTCATTTCATTGTATATGTACTCAATCATGTAAAAGCATGATATATCAACTGTAAGAGCAACTACATTGAATGCCAGAGATACATTCATCAGATTTTGAAGTTGGTAGTACAAGGAGTGATAACTGACACTGTACTGATATCACAATTTAAAACCTAGAAATATCACTATCCTGTAACAAACAGATCACTGAAAAGAGTAATCAATGAATACTATACAAGAAATTGCATATTGTAATAGTTTGTTACACAAAATAACTTTCTGCGTTACTCTCGAGGAATCCCACTGCGTGGCAGTATGGAGCACCTTTTTACTATAGTTGTATAGAAGGTGGCTTCATTTCATTGTATCTGTACTCAATCATGTAAAAGCATGATATATCAACTGTAAGAGCTATTACATTGAATGCCAGAGATACATTCATCAGAATTTGAAGTTGGTTGTACAAGGAGTGATAACTGACACTGTACTGATATCACTTTGTAAAACCTAGAAATATTACTATCCTGGAACGTAGAGATCATTGAAAAGAGTAATCAATGAATACTATACAAGAACGTATCTATTTTAATAGTTTGTTACACAAAATGGCTTTCTGCGTTATTCCCGAGGAATCCCTCTGAGTGGCAGTATGGAGAACATTTTTACTGTAGAAGGTGGCTTCATTTCATTGTATATGTACTCAATCATGTAAAAGCATGATATATCAACTATAAGAGCAACTATATTGAATGCCAGAGATACATTCATCAGATTTTGAAGTTGGTAGTACAAGGAGTGATAACTGACACTGTACTGATATCACTTTGTAAAACCTAGAAATATCACTATCCTGTAAGAAACAGATCACTGAAAAGACTAATCAATGAATACTATACAAGAAATACATTGGATTGTAAATTCTAATGGTTTGTTACACAAAATAACTTTCTGCGTTACTCCCGAGGAATCCCACTGAGTGGCAGTATGGAGCACCTTTTTACTATAGTTGTATAGAAGGTGGCTTCATTTCATTGTATATGTACTCAATCATGTAAAAGCATCAAATATCAACTGTAAGAGCATTTACATTGAATGCCAGAGATACATTCATCAGATTTTGAAGTTGGTTGTACAAGGAGTGATAACTGACACTGTACTGATATCACTTTGTAAATGCTAGAAATATCACTATCCTGTAACCAACAGATCATTGAAAAGAGTAATCAATGAATACTATACAAGAAATAGTATATTGTAAAAGTTTGTTACACAAAATGACTTTCTGCGTTACTCTCGAGGAATCCCACTTAGTGGCAGTATGGAGAACCTTTTTACTATAGTTGTATAGATGGTGGCTTCATTTCATTGTATATGTACTCAATCATGTAAAAGCATGATATATCAACTATAAGAGCAACTATATTGAATGCCAGAGATACATTCATCAGATTTTGAAGTTGGTTGTAGAAGGACTGATAACTGACACTGTACTGATATCACTTTGTAAAACCTAGAAATATCACTATCCTGTAAGAAACAGATCACTGAAAAGACTAATCAATGAATACTATACAAGAAATACATTGGATTGTAAATTCTAATAGTTTGTTACACAAAATGACTTTCTGCGTTACTCCCGAGGAATCACACTGAGTGGCAGTATGGAGCACCTTTTTACTATAGTTGTATAGAAGGTGGCTTCATTTCATTGTATATGTACTGAACCATATAAAAGCATGATATAGCAACTATAAGAGCAGTTAGATTGAATGCAAGACATACATTCATCAGATTTTTAAATTGGTTGTATAAGGAGTGATAACTGACATTGTATTGATGTCACTTTGTAAAACCTAGAAATATCACTATCCTGTAACCAACCGATCATTGAAAAGAGTAATCAATAAATATTATACAAGAAATAGTATATTGTAAAAGTTTGTTACACAAAATGACTTTCTGCGTTACTCTCGAGGAATCCCACTGCGTGGCAGTATGGAGCACCTTTTTACGATAGTTGTATAGAAGGTGGCTTCATTTCATTGTATATGTACTCAACCATATAAAAGCATGATATAGGAAGTGTAAGAGCAGTTACATTGAATGCAAGAGATACATTCATCAGATTTTGAAGTTGGTTGTACAAGGAGTGATAACTGACACTGTATTGATATCACGTTGTAAAACCTAGAAATATCACTATCTTGTAAAAACAGATCATTGAAAAGAGTAATGAATGAATACTATACAAGAAATTGTATATTGTAAGAGTTTGTTACACAAAATGACTTTCTGCGTTACTCCCGAGGAATCCCACTGAGTGGCAGTATGGAGCACATTTTACTATAGTTGTATAGAAGGTGGCTTCATTTCATTGTATATGTACTCAATCATGTAAAAGCATGTTACAGCAACTGTAAGAGTAATTACATTGAATGCAAGAGATACATTTATCAGATTTTGAAGTTGGTTGTACAAGGAGTGATAACTGACACTATGTTGATATCACGTTGTAAAACCTAGAAATATCACTATCTTGTAACCAACAGATCATTGAAAAGAGTAATGAATGAATACTATACAAGAAATTGTATATTGTAAGAGTTTGTTACACAAAATGACTTTCTCCGTTACTCCCGAGGAATCCCACTGAGTGGCAATATGGAGCACATTTTACTATAGTTGTATAGAAGGTGGCTTCATTTCATTGTATATGTACTGAACCATATAAAAGCATGATATAGCAACTATAAGAGCAGTTACATTGAATGCAAGACATACATTCATCAGATTTTTATATTGGTTGTATAAGGAGTGATAACTGACACTGTATTGATGTCACTTTCTAAAACCGAGAAATTTCACTGTTGTCTAACCAAGAGATCACAGAAGAGTAATCAATGAATACTATACAAGAAATACATTGGATTGTAAATTGTAATAGTTTGTTACACAAAATAACTTTCTGCGTTACTCCCGAGGAATCCCACTGAGTGGCAGTATGGAGCACCTTTTTACTATAGTTGTATAGAAGGTGGCTTCATTTCATTGTATATGTACTCAATCATGTAAAAGCATGATATATCAACTGTAAGAGCAACTACATTGAATGCCAGAGATACATTCATCAGATTTTGAAGTTGGTTGTACAAGGAGTGATAACTGACACTGTACTGATATCACTTTGTAAAACCTAGAAATATCACTATCCTGTAACCAACCGATCATTGAAAAGAGTAATCAATGAATATTATACAAGAAATAGTATATTGTAATAGTTTGTTACACAAAATGACTTTCTGCGTTACTCCCGAGGAATCCCACTTAGTAGCAGTATGGTGCACCTTTTTACGATAGTTGTATAGAAGGTGGCTTCATTTCATTGTATATGTACTCAACCATATAAAAGCATGATATAGGAAGTGTAAGAGCAGTTACATTGAATGCAAGAGATACATTCATCAGATTTTGAAGTTGGTTGTACAAGGAGTGATAACTGACACTGTATTGATATCACGTTGTAAAACCTAGAAATATCACTATCTTGTAAAAACAGATCATTGAAAAGAGTAATCAATGAATACTATACAAGAAATTGTATATTGTAATAGTTTGTTACACAAAATGACTTTCTGCGTTACTCCCAAGGAATCCCACTGAGTGGCAGTATGGAGCACCTTTTTACTATAGTTGTATAGAAGGTGGCTTCATTTCATTGTATATGTTCTGAACCATATAAAAGCATGATATAGCAACTATAAGAGCAGTTACATTGAATGCAAGACATACATTCATCAGATTTTTATATTGGTTGTATAAGGAGTGATAACTGACACTGTATTGATGTCACTTTGTAAAACCGAGAAATTTAACTGATGTCTAACCTAGAGATCACAGAAGAGTAATCAATGAATACTATACAAGAAATACATTGGATTGTAAATTGTAATAGTTTGTTACACAAAATAACTTTCTGCGTTACTCCCGAGGAATCCCACTGAGTGGCAGTATGGAGCAACTTTTTACTATAGTTGTATAGAAGGTGGCTTCATTTCATTGTATATGTACTCAATCATGTAAAAGCATGTTATAGCAACTGTAAGAGCAATTACATTGAATGCAAGAGATTCATTCCTCAGATTTTGAAGTTGGTTGTAGAAGGAGTGATAACTGACACTGTACTGATATCACTTTGTAAAACCTAGAAATATCACTATCGTGTAACCAACAGATCATTGAAAAGACTAATCAATGAATACTATAAAAGAAATTGTATATTGTAATAGTTTGTTACACAAAATTACTTTCTGCGTTACTCCCGAGGAATCCCACTGAGTGGCAGTATGGAGCACCTTTTTACTATAGTTGTATAGAAGGTGGCTTCATTTCATTCTATATGTACTGAACCATATAAAAGCATGATATAGCAACTATAAGAGCAGTTACATTGAATGCAAAACATACATTCATCAGATTTTTAGATTGGTTGTATAAGGAGTCATAACTGACACTGTATTGATATCACTTTCTAAAACGTAGATATTTCACAGTTGTCTAACCAAAAGATCACAGAAGAGTAATCAACGAATACTATAAAAGAAATACATTGGATTGTAAATTGTAATAGTTTGTTACACAAAATAACTTTCTGCGTTACTCCCGAGGAATCCCAATGAGTGGCAGTATGGAGCACGTTTTACTATAGTTGTATAGAAGGTGGCTTCATTTCATTGTATATGTACTCAATCATGTAAGAGCATGATATATCAACTGTAAGAGCAACTACATTGAATGCCAGAGATACATTCATCAGATTTTGAAGTTGGTAGTACAAGGAGTGAAAACTGACACTGTACTGATATCACTTTGTAAAACCTAGATATATCACTATCCTGTAACAAACAGATCACTGAAAAGAGTAATCAATGAATACTATACAAGAAATTGTATATTGTAATAGTTTGTTACACAAAATGACTTTCTGCGTTAGTCTCGAGGAATCCCACTGAGTGGCAGTATGGAGCACCTTTTTACTATAGTTGTATAGATGGTGGCTTCATTTCATTGTATATGTACTCAATCATGTAAAAGCATGAAATATCAACTGTAAGAGCATTTACATTGAATGCCAGAGATACATTGATCAGATTTTGAAGTTGGTTGTACAAGGAGTGATAACTGACAAGATACTGATATCACTTTGTAAATCCTAGAAATATCACTATCCTGTAACCAACAGATCATTGAAAGGAGTAATCAATTAATACTATACAAGAAATAGTATATTGTAAGTTTGTTACACAAAATGACTTTCTGCGTTACTCTCGAGGAATCCCACTTAGTGGCAGTATGGACCACATTTTACTATAGTTGTATAGAAGGTGGCTTCATTTCATTGTATATGTACTCAATCATGTAAAAGCATGCTATAGCAACTGTAAGAGCAATTACATTGAATGCCAGAGATTCATTCATCAGATTTTGAAGTTGGTTGTAGAAGGAGTGATAACTGACACTGTACTGATATCACTTTGTAAAACCTAGAAATATCACTATCCTGTAACCAACAGATCATTGAAAAGAGTAATCAATCAATACTATACAAGAAATTGTATATTGTAATAGTTTGTTACACAAAATGACTTTCTGCGTTACTCCCGAGGAATCACACTGAGTGGCAGTATGGAGCACCTTTTTACTATAGTTGTATAGAAGGTGGCTTCATTTCATTGTATATGTACTGAACCATATAAAAGCATGATATAGCAACTATAAGAGCAGTAAGATTGAATGCAAGACATACATTCATCAGATTTTTAAATTGGTTGTATAAGGAGTGATAACTGACACTGTATTGATGTCACTTTGTAAAACCGAGAAATTTCACTGTTGTCTAACCAAGAGATCACAGAAGAGTAATCAATGAATACTATACAAGAAATACATTGGATTGTAAATTGTAATAGTTTCTTACACAAAATAACTTTCTGCGTTACTCCCGAGGAATCCCACTGAGTGGCAGTATGGAGCACCTTTTTACTATAGTTGTATAGAAGGTGGCTTCATTTCATTGTATATGTACTCAATCATGTAAAAGCATGATATATCAACTGTAAGAGCAACTACATTGAATGCCAGAGATACATTCATCAGATTTTGAAGTTGGTAGTACAAGGAGTGATAACTGACACTGTACTGATATCACAATTTAAAACCTAGAAATATCACTATCCTGTAACAAACAGATCACTGAAAAGAGTAATCAATGAATACTATACAAGAAATTGCATATTGTAATAGTTTGTTACACAAAATAACTTTCTGCGTTACTCTCGAGGAATCCCACTGCGTGGCAGTATGGAGCACCTTTTTACTATAGTTTTATAGAAGGTGGCTTCATTTCATTGTATCTGTACTCAATCATGTAAAAGCATGATATATCAACTGTAAGAGCTATTACATTGAATGCCAGAGATACATTCATCAGAATTTGAAGTTGGTTGTACAAGGAGTGATAACTGACACTGTACTGATATCACTTTGTAAAACCTAGAAATATTACTATCCTGGAACGTAGAGATCATTGAAAAGAGTAATCAATGAATACTATACAAGAACGTATCTATTTTAATAGTTTGTTACACAAAATGGCTTTCTGCGTTATTCCCGAGGAATCCCTCTGAGTGGCAGTATGGAGAACATTTTTACTGTAGAAGGTGGCTTCATTTCATTGTATATGTACTCAATCATGTAAAAGCATGATATATCAACTATAAGAGCAACTATATTGAATGCCAGAGATACATTCATCAGATTTTGAAGTTGGTAGTACAAGGAGTGATAACTGACACTGTACTGATATCACTTTGTAAAACCTATAAATATCACTATCCTGTAAGAAACAGATCACTGAAAAGACTAATCAATGAATACTATACAAGAAATACATTGGATTGTAAATTCTAATAGTTTGTTACACAAAATAACTTTCTGCGTTACTCCCGAGGAATCCCACTGAGTGGCAGTATGGAGCACCTTTTTACTATAGTTGTATAGAAGGTGGCTTCATTTCATTGTATATGTACTCAATCATGTAAAAGCATCAAATATCAACTGTAAGAGCATTTACATTGAATGCCAGAGATACATTCATCAGATTTTGAAGTTGGTTGTACAAGGAGTGATAACTGACACTGTACTGATATCACTTTGTAAATCCTAGAAATAGCACTATCCTGTAACCAACAGATCATTGAAAAGAGTAATCAATGAATACTATACAAGAAATAGTATATTGTAAAAGTTTGTTACACAAAATGACTTTTTGCGTTACTCTCGAGGAATCCCACTTAGTGGCAGTATGGACCACATTTTACTATAGTTGTATAGAAGGTGGCTTCATTTCATTGTATATGTACTCAATCATGTAAAAGCATGTTATAGCAACTGTAAGAGCAATTACATTGAATGCCAGAGATTCATTCATCAGATTTTGAAGTTGGTTGTAGAAGGACTGATAACTGACACTGTACTGATATCACTTTGTAAAACCTAGAAATATCACTATCCTGTAACCAACAGATCATTGAAAAGAGTAATCAATCAATACTATACAAGAAATTGTATATTGTAATAGTTTGTTACACAAAATGACTTTCTGCGTTACTCCCGAGGAATCACACTGAGTGGCAGTATGGAGCACCTTTTTACTATAGTTGTATAGAAGGTGGCTTCATTTCATTCTATATGTACTGAACCATATAAAAGCATGATATAGCAACTATAAGAGCAGTTACATTGAATGCAAAACATACATTCATCAGATTTTTAGATTGGTTGTATAAGGAGTCATAACTGACACTGTATTGATATCACTTTCTAAAACGTAGATATTTCACAGTTGTCTAACCAAAAGATCACAGAAGAGTAGTCAACGAATACTATAAAAGAAATACATTGGATTGTAAATTGTAATAGTTTGTTACACAAAATAACTTTCTGCGTTACTCCCGAGGAATCCCAATGAGTGGCAGTATGGAGCACGTTTTACTATAGTTGTATAGAAGGTGGCTTCATTTCATTGTATATGTACTCAATCATGTAAGAGCATGATATATCAACTGTAAGAGCAACTACATTGAATGCCAGAGATACATTCATCAGATTTTGAAGTTGGTAGTACAAGGAGTGAAAACTGACACTGTACTGATATCACTTTGTAAAACCTAGATATATCACTATCCTGTAACAAACAGATCACTGAAAAGAGTAATCAATGAATACTATACAAGAAATTGTATATTGTAATAGTTTGTTACACAAAATGACTTTCTGCGTTAGTCTCGAGGAATCCCACTGAGTGGCAGTATGGAGCACCTTTTTACTATAGTTGTATAGATGGTGGCTTCATTTCATTGTATATGTACTCAATCATGTAAAAGCATGAAATATCAACTGTAAGAGCATTTACATTGAATGCCAGAGATACATTGATCAGATTTTGAAGTTGGTTGTACAAGGAGTGATAACTGACAAGATACTGATATCACTTTGTAAATCCTAGAAATATCACTATCCTGTAACCAACAGATCATTGAAAGGAGTAATCAATTAATACTATACAAGAAATAGTATATTGTAAGTTTGTTACACAAAATGACTTTCTGCGTTACTCTCGAGGAATCCCACTTAGTGGCAGTATGGACCACATTTTACTATAGTTGTATAGAAGGTGGCTTCATTTCATTGTATATGTACTCAATCATGTAAAAGCATGTTATAGCAACTGTAAGAGCAATTACATTGAATGCCAGAGATTCATTCATCAGATTTTGAAGTTGGTTGTAGAAGGAGTGATAACTGACACTGTACTGATATCACTTTGTAAAACCTAGAAATATCACTATCCTGTAACCAACAGATCATTGAAAAGAGTAATCAATCAATACTATACAAGAAATTGTATATTGTAATAGTTTGTTACACAAAATGACTTTCTGCGTTACTCCCGAGGAATCACACTGAGTGGCAGTATGGAGCACCTTTTTACTATAGTTGTATAGAAGGTGGCTTCATTTCATTGTATATGTACTGAACCATATAAAAGCATGATATAGCAACTATAAGAGCAGTAAGATTGAATGCAAGACATACATTCATCAGATTTTTAAATTGGTTGTATAAGGAGTGATAACTGACACTGTATTGATGTCACTTTGTAAAACCGAGAAATTTCACTGTTGTCTAACCAAGAGATCACAGAAGAGTAATCAATGAATACTATACAAGAAATACATTGGATTGTAAATTGTAATAGTTTCTTACACAAAATAACTTTCTGCGTTACTCCCGAGGAATCCCACTGAGTGGCAGTATGGAGCACCTTTTTACTATAGTTGTATAGAAGGTGGCTTCATTTCATTGTATATGTACTCAATCATGTAAAAGCATGATATATCAACTGTAAGAGCAACTACATTGAATGCCAGAGATACATTCATCAGATTTTGAAGTTGGTAGTACAAGGAGTGATAACTGACACTGTACTGATATCACAATTTAAAACCTAGAAATATCACTATCCTGTAACAAACAGATCACTGAAAAGAGTAATCAATGAATACTATACAAGAAATTGCATATTGTAATAGTTTGTTACACAAAATAACTTTCTGCGTTACTCTCGAGGAATCCCACTGCGTGGCAGTATGGAGCACCTTTTTACTATAGTTTTATAGAAGGTGGCTTCATTTCATTGTATCTGTACTCAATCATGTAAAAGCATGATATATCAACTGTAAGAGCTATTACATTGAATGCCAGAGATACATTCATCAGAATTTGAAGTTGGTTGTACAAGGAGTGATAACTGACACTGTACTGATATCACTTTGTAAAACCTAGAAATATTACTATCCTGGAACGTAGAGATCATTGAAAAGAGTAATCAATGAATACTATACAAGAACGTATCTATTTTAATAGTTTGTTACACAAAATGGCTTTCTGCGTTATTCCCGAGGAATCCCTCTGAGTGGCAGTATGGAGAACATTTTTACTGTAGAAGGTGGCTTCATTTCATTGTATATGTACTCAATCATGTAAAAGCATGATATATCAACTATAAGAGCAACTATATTGAATGCCAGAGATACATTCATCAGATTTTGAAGTTGGTAGTACAAGGAGTGATAACTGACACTGTACTGATATCACTTTGTAAAACCTATAAATATCACTATCCTGTAAGAAACAGATCACTGAAAAGACTAATCAATGAATACTATACAAGAAATACATTGGATTGTAAATTCTAATAGTTTGTTACACAAAATAACTTTCTGCGTTACTCCCGAGGAATCCCACTGAGTGGCAGTATGGAGCACCTTTTTACTATAGTTGTATAGAAGGTGGCTTCATTTCATTGTATATGTACTCAATCATGTAAAAGCATCAAATATCAACTGTAAGAGCATTTACATTGAATGCCAGAGATACATTCATCAGATTTTGAAGTTGGTTGTACAAGGAGTGATAACTGACACTGTACTGATATCACTTTGTAAATCCTAGAAATAGCACTATCCTGTAACCAACAGATCATTGAAAAGAGTAATCAATGAATACTATACAAGAAATAGTATATTGTAAAAGTTTGTTACACAAAATGACTTTTTGCGTTACTCTCGAGGAATCCCACTTAGTGGCAGTATGGACCACATTTTACTATAGTTGTATAGAAGGTGGCTTCATTTCATTGTATATGTACTCAATCATGTAAAAGCATGTTATAGCAACTGTAAGAGCAATTACATTGAATGCCAGAGATTCATTCATCAGATTTTGAAGTTGGTTGTAGAAGGACTGATAACTGACACTGTACTGATATCACTTTGTAAAACCTAGAAATATCACTATCCTGTAACCAACAGATCATTGAAAAGAGTAATCAATCAATACTATACAAGAAATTGTATATTGTAATAGTTTGTTACACAAAATGACTTTCTGCGTTACTCCCGAGGAATCACACTGAGTGGCAGTATGGAGCACCTTTTTACTATAGTTGTATAGAAGGTGGCTTCATTTCATTGTATATGTACTGAACCATATAAAAGCATGATATAGCAACTATAAGAGCAGTAAGATTGAATGCAAGACATACATTCATCAGATTTTTAAATTGGTTGTATAAGGAGTGATAACTGACACTGTATTGATGTCACTTTGTAAAACCGAGAAATTTCACTGTTGTCTAACCAAGAGATCACAGAAGAGTAATCAATGAATACTATACAAGAAATACATTGGATTGTAAATTTTAATCGTTTCTTACACAAAATAACTTTCTGCGTTACTCCCGAGGAATCCCACTGAGTGGCAGTATGGAGCACCTTTTTACTATAGTTGTATAGAAGGTGGCTTCATTTCATTGTATATGTACTCAATCATGTAAAAGCATGATATATCAACTGTAAGAGCAACTACATTGAATGCCAGAGATACATTCATCAGATTTTGAAGTTGGTAGTACAAGGAGTGATAACTGACACTGTACTGATATCACAATTTAAAACCTAGAAATATCACTATCCTGTAACAAACAGATCACTGAAAAGAGTAATCAATGAATACTATACAAGAAATTGCATATTGTAATAGTTTGTTACACAAAATAACTTTCTGCGTTACTCTCGAGGAATCCCACTGCGTGGCAGTATGGAGCACCTTTTCATATAGTTGTATAGAAGGTGGCTTCATTTCATTGTATCTGTACTCAATCATGTAAAAGCATGATATATCAACTGTAAGAGCTATTACATTGAATGCCAGAGATACATTCATCAGAATTTGAAGTTGGTTGTACAAGGAGTGATAACTGACACTGTACTGATATCACTTTGTAAAACCTAGAAATATTACTATCCTGGAACGTAGAGATCATTGAAAAGAGTAATCAATGAATACTATACAAGAACGTATCTATTTTAATAGTTTGTTACACAAAATGGCTTTCTGCGTTATTCCCGAGGAATCCCTCTGAGTGGCAGTATGGAGAACATTTTTACTGTAGAAGGTGGCTTCATTTCATTGTATATGTACTCAATCATGTAAAAGCATGATATATCAACTATAAGAGCAACTATATTGAATGCCAGAGATACATTCATCAGATTTTGAAGTTGGTAGTACAAGGAGTGATAACTGACACTATACTGATATCACTTTGTAAAACCTATAAATATCCCTATCCTGTAAGAAACAGATCACTGAAAAGACTAATCAATGAATACTATACAAGAAATACATTGGATTGTAAATTCTAATAGTTTGTTACACAAAATAACTTTCTGCGTTACTCCCGAGGAATCCCACTGAGTGGCAGTATGGAGCACCTTTTTACTATAGTTGTATAGAAGGTGGCTTCATTTCATTGTATATGTACTCAATCATGTAAAAGCATCAAATATCAACTGTAAGAGCATTTACATTGAATGCCAGAGATACATTCATCAGATTTTGAAGTTGGTTGTACAAGGAGTGATAACTGACACTGTACTGATATCACTTTGTAAATCCTAGAAATAGCACTATCCTGTAACCAACAGATCATTGAAAAGAGTAATCAATGAATACTATACAAGAAATAGTATATTGTAAAAGTTTGTTACACAAAATGACTTTTTGCGTTACTCTCGAGGAATCCCACTTAGTGGCAGTATGGACCACATTTTACTATAGTTGTATAGAAGGTGGCTTCATTTCATTGTATATGTACTCAATCATGTAAAAGCATGTTATAGCAACTGTAAGAGCAATTACATTGAATGCCAGAGATTCATTCATCAGATTTTGAAGTTGGTTGTAGAAGGACTGATAACTGACACTGTACTGATATCACTTTGTAAAACCTAGAAATATCACTATCCTGTAACCAACAGATCATTGAAAAGAGTAATCAATCAATACTATACAAGAAATTGTATATTGTAATAGTTTGTTACACAAAATGACTTTCTGCGTTACTCCCGAGGAATCACACTGAGTGGCAGTATGGAGCACCTTTTTACTATAGTTGTATAGAAGGTGGCTTCATTTCATTGTATATGTACTGAACCATATAAAAGCATGATATAGCAACTATAAGAGCAGTTAGATTGAATGCAAGACATACATTCATCAGATTTTTAAATTGGTTGTATAAGGAGTGATAACTGACATTGTATTGATGTCACTTTGTAAAACCTAGAAATATCACTATCCTGTAACCAACCGATCATTGAAAAGAGTAATCAATAAATATTATACAAGAAATAGTATATTGTAAAAGTTTGTTACACAAAATGACTTTCTGCGTTACTCTCGAGGAATCCCACTGCGTGGCAGTATGGAGCACCTTTTTACGATAGTTGTATAGAAGGTGGCTTCATTTCATTGTATATGTACTCAACCATATAAAAGCATGATATAGCAACTATAAGAGCAGTTACATTGAATGCAAGACATACATTCATCAGATTTTTATATTGGTTGTATAAGGAGTGATAACTGACACTGTATTGATGTCACTTTCTAAAACCGAGAAATTTCACTGTTGTCTAACCAAGAGATCACAGAAGAGTAATCAATGAATACTATACAAGAAATACATTGGATTGTAAATTGTAATAGTTTGTTACACAAAATAACTTTCTGCGTTACTCCCGAGGAATCCCACTGAGTGGCAGTATGGAGCACCTTTTTACTATAGTTGTATAGAAGGTGGCTTCATTTCATTGTATCTGTACTGAACCATATAAAAGCATGATATAGCAACTCTAAGAGCAGTTACATTGAATGCAAGACATACATTCATCAGATTTTTAAATTGGTAGTACAAGGAGTGATAACTGACACTGTATTGATATCACTTTGTAAAACCGAGAAATTTCACTGTTGTCTAACCAAGTGATCACAGAAGAGTAATCAATGATCACTATACAAGAAATACATTGGATTGTAAATTGTAATAGTTTGTTACACAAAATAACTTTCTGCGTTACTCCCGAGGAATCCCACTGAGTGGCAGTATGGAGCGCCTTTTTACTATAGTTGTATAGAAGGTGGCTTCATTTCATTGTATATGTACTCAATCATGTAAAAGCATCAAATATCAACTGTAAGAGCATTTACATTGAATGCCAGAGATACATTCATCAGATTTTGAAGTTGGTTGTACAAGGAGTGATAACTGACACTGTACTGATATCACTTTGTAAATCCTAGAAATAGCACTATCCTGTAACCAACAGATCATTGAAAAGAGTAATCAATGAATACTATACAAGAAATAGTATATTGTAAAAGTTTGTTACACAAAATGACTTTTTGCGTTACTCTCGAGGAATCCCACTTAGTGGCAGTATGGACCACATTTTACTATAGTTGTATAGAAGGTGGCTTCATTTCATTGTATATGTACTCAATCATGTAAAAGCATGTTATAGCAACTGTAAGAGCAATTACATTGAATGCCAGAGATTCATTCATCAGATTTTGAAGTTGGTTGTAGAAGGACTGATAACTGACACTGTACTGATATCACTTTGTAAAACCTAGAAATATCACTATCCTGTAACCAACAGATCATTGAAAAGAGTAATCAATCAATACTATACAAGAAATTGTATATTGTAATAGTTTGTTACACAAAATGACTTTCTGCGTTACTCCCGAGGAATCACACTGAGTGGCAGTATGGAGCACCTTTTTACTATAGTTGTATAGAAGGTGGCTTCATTTCATTGTATATGTACTGAACCATATAAAAGCATGATATAGCAACTATAAGAGCAGTTAGATTGAATGCAAGACATACATTCATCAGATTTTTAAATTGGTTGTATAAGGAGTGATAACTGACATTGTATTGATGTCACTTTGTAAAACCTAGAAATATCACTATCCTGTAACCAACCGATCATTGAAAAGAGTAATCAATAAATATTATACAAGAAATAGTATATTGTAAAAGTTTGTTACACAAAATGACTTTCTGCGTTACTCTCGAGGAATCCCACTGCGTGGCAGTATGGAGCACCTTTTTACGATAGTTGTATAGAAGGTGGCTTCATTTCATTGTATATGTACTCAACCATATAAAAGCATGATATAGCAACTATAAGAGCAGTTACATTGAATGCAAGACATACATTCATCAGATTTTTATATTGGTTGTATAAGGAGTGATAACTGACACTGTATTGATGTCACTTTCTAAAACCGAGAAATTTCACTGTTGTCTAACCAAGAGATCACAGAAGAGTAATCAATGAATACTATACAAGAAATACATTGGATTGTAAATTGTAATAGTTTGTTACACAAAATAACTTTCTGCGTTACTCCCGAGGAATCCCACTGAGTGGCAGTATGGAGCACCTTTTTACTATAGTTGTATAGAAGGTGGCTTCATTTCATTGTATCTGTACTGAACCATATAAAAGCATGATATAGCAACTCTAAGAGCAGTTACATTGAATGCAAGACATACATTCATCAGATTTTTAAATTGGTAGTACAAGGAGTGATAACTGACACTGTATTGATATCACTTTGTAAAACCGAGAAATTTCACTGTTGTCTAACCAAGTGATCACAGAAGAGTAATCAATGATCACTATACAAGAAATACATTGGATTGTAAATTGTAATAGTTTGTTACACAAAATAACTTTCTGCGTTACTCCCGAGGAATCCCACTGAGTGGCAGTATGGAGCGCCTTTTTACTATAGTTGTATAGAAGGTGGCTTCATTTCATTGTATATGTACTCAATCATGTAAAAGCATGATATATCAACTGTAAGAGCAACTACATTGAATGCCAGAGATACATTCATCAGATTTTGAAGTTGGTTGTACAAGGAGTGATAACTGACACTGTACTGATATCACTTTGTAAAACCTAGAAATATCACTATCCTGTAACCAACCGATCATTGAAAAGAGTAATCAATGAATATTATACAAGAAATAGTATATTGTAATAGTTTGTTACACAAAATGACTTTCTGCGTTACTCCCGAGGAATCCCACTTAGTAGCAGTATGGTGCACCTTTTTACGATAGTTGTATAGAAGGTGGCTTCATTTCATTGTATATGTACTCAACCATATAAAAGCATGATATAGGAAGTGTAAGAGCAGTTACATTGAATGCAAGAGATACATTCATCAGATTTTGAAGTTGGTTGTACAAGGAGTGATAACTGACACTGTATTGATATCACGTTGTAAAACCTAGAAATATCACTATCTTGTAAAAACAGATCATTGAAAAGAGTAATGAATGAATATTATACAAGAAATTGTATATTGTAATAGTTTGTTACACAAAATGACTTTCTGCGTTACTCTAGAGGAATCCCACTGAGTGGCAGTATGGAGCACATTTTACTATAGTTGTATAGAAGGTGGCTTCATTTCATTGTATATGTACTCAATCATGTAAAACCATGTTATAGCAACTGTAAGAGCAATTACATTGAATGCCAGAGATTCATTCATCAGATTTTGAAGTTTGTTGTATAAGGAGTGATAACTGACACTGTATTGATATCATTTTGTAAAACCGAGAAATTTCACTGTTGTCTAACCAAGAGATCACAGAAGAGTAATCAATGAATAATATACAAGAAATACATTGGATTGTAAATTGTAATAGTTTGTTACACAAAATAACTTTCTGCGTTACTCCCGAGGAATCCCACTGAGTGGCAGTATGGAGCACCTTTTTACTATAGTTGTATAGAAGGTGGCTTCATTTCATTGTATATGTACTGAACCATATAAAAGCATGATATAGCAACTATAAGAGCAACTACATTGAATGCCAGAGATACATTCATCAGATTTTGAAGTTGGTAGTACAAGGAGTGATAACTGACACTGTACTGATATCACTTTGTAAAACCTAGAAATATCACTATCCTGTAAGAAACAGATCACTGAAAAGACTAATCAATGAATACTATACAAGAAATACATTGGATTGTAAATTGTAATAGTTTGTTACACAAAATAACTTTCTGCGTTACTCCCGAGGAATCCCACTGAGTGGCAGTATGGAGCACCTTTTTACTATAGTTGTATTGAAGGTGGCTTCATTTCATTGTATATGTACTCAATCATGTAAGAGCATGATATATCAACTGTAAGAGCAACTACATTGAATGCCAGAGATACATTCATCAGATTTTGAAGTTGGTAGTACAAGGAGTGATAACTGACACTGTACTGATATCACTTTGTAAAACCTAGAAATATCACTATCCTGTAACCAACAGATCATTGAAAAGAGTAATCAATGAATATTATACAAGAAATAGTATGTTGTAAAAGTTTGCTACACAAAATGACTTTCTGCGTTACTCCCGAGGAATCCCACTTAGTGGCAGTATGGAGCACCTTTTTACGATAGTTGTATAGAATGTGGCTTCATTTCATTGTATATGTACTCAACCATATAAAAGCATGATATAGGAAGTGTAAGAGCAGTTACATTGAATGCAAGAGATACATTCATCAGATTTTGAAGTTGGTTGTACAAGGAGTGATAACTGACACTGTATTCATATCACGATGTAAAACCTAGAAATATCACTATCTTGTAACCAACAGATCATTGAAAAGAGTAATGAATGAATACTATACAAGAAATTGTATATTGTAATAGTTTATTACACAAAATAACTTTCTGCGTTACTCCCGAGGAATCCCACTGAGTGGCAGTATGGAGCACATTTTACTATAGTTGTATAGAAGGTGGCTTCATTTCATTGTATATGTACTGAATCATGTAAAAGCATGTTATAGCAACTGTAAGAGCAATTACATTGAATGCCAGAGATTCATTCATCAGATTTTGAAGTTGGTTGTACAAGGAGTGATAACTGACACTGTATTGATATCACTTTGTAAAACCTAGAAATATCACTATCCTGTAACCAACAGATCATTGAAAAGAGTAATCAATGAATACTATACAAGAAATTGTATATTGTAATAGTTTGTTACACAAAATGACTTTCTGCGTTACTCCCAAGGAATCCCACTGAGTGGCAGTATGGAGCACCTTTTTACTATAGTTGTATAGAAGGTGGCTTCATTTCATTGTATATGTACTGAACCATATAAAAGCTTGATATAGCAACTATAAGAGCAGTTACATTGAATGCAAGACATACCTTCATCAGATTTTTATATTGGTTGTATAAGGAGTGATAACTGACACTGTATTGATGTCACTTTGTAAAACCGAGAAATTTAACTGATGTCTAACCAAGAGATCACAGAAGAGTAATCAATGAATACTATACAAGAAATACATTGGATTGTAAATTGTAATAGTTTGTTACACAAAATAACTTTCTGCGTTACTCCCGAGGAATCCCACTGAGTGGCAGTATGGAGCACCTTTTTACTATAGTTGTATAGAAGGTGGCTTCATTTCATTGTATATGTACTCAATCATGTAAAAGCATGTTATAGCAACTGTAAGAGCAATTACATTGAATGCAAGAGATTCATTCCTCAGATTTTGAAGTTGGTTGTAGAAGGAGTGATAACTGACACTGTACTGATATCACTTTGTAAAACCTAGAAATATCACTATCGTGTAACCAACAGATCATTGAAAAGACTAATCAATGAATACTATAAAAGAAATTGTATATTGTAATAGTTTGTTACACAAAATTACTTTCTGCGTTACTCCCGAGGAATCCCACTGAGTGGCAGTATGGAGCACCTTTTTACTATAGTTGTATAGAAGGTGGCTTCATTTCATTCTATATGTACTGAACCATATAAAAGCATGATATAGCAACTATAAGAGCAGTTACATTGAATGCAAGACATACATTCATCAGATTTTTAGATTGGTTGTATAAGGAGTCATAACTGACACTGTATTGATATCACTTTCTAAAACGTAGATATTTCACAGTTGTCTAACCAAAAGATCACAGAAGAGTAATCAACGAATACTATAAAAGAAATACATTGGATTGTAAATTGTAATAGTTTGTTACACAAAATAACTTTCTGCGTTACTCCCGAGGAATCCCACTTAGTTTTACTATAGTGGTATAGAAGGTGGCTTCATTTCATTGTATATGTACTCAATCATGTAAGAGCATGATATATCAACTGTAAGAGCAACTACATTGAATGCCAGAGATACATTCATCAGATTTTGAAGTTGGTAGTACAAGGAGTGATAACTGACACTGTACTGATATCACTTTGTAAAACCTAGATATATCACTATCCTGTAACAAACAGATCACTGAAAAGAGTAATCAATGAATACTATACAAGAAATTGTATATTGTAATAGTTTGTTACACAAAATGACTTTCTGCGTTACTCTCGAGGAATCCCACTGAGTGGCAGTATGGAGCACCTTTTTACTATAGTTGTATAGATGGTGGCTTCATTTCATTGTATATGTACTCAATCATGTAAAAGCATGAAATATCAACTGTAAGAGCATTTACATTGAATGCCAGAGATACATTGATCAGATTTTGAAGTTGGTTGTACAAGGAGTGATAACTGACAAGATACTGATATCACTTTGTAAATCCTAGAAATATCACTATCCTGTAACCAACAGATCATTGAAAGGAGTAATCAATTAATACTATACAAGAAATAGTATATTGTAAGTTTGTTACACAAAATGACTTTCTGCGTTACTCTCGAGGAATCCCACTTAGTGGCAGTATGGACCACATTTTACTATAGTTGTATAGAAGGTGGCTTCATTTCATTGTATATGTACTCAATCATGTAAAACCATGATATATCAACTGTAAGAGCAACTACATTGAATGCCAGAGATACATTCATCAGATTTTGAAGTTGGTTGTAGAAGGAGTGATAACTGACACTGTACTGATATCACTTTGTAAAACCTAGAAATATCACTATCCTGTAACCAACAGATAATTGAAAAGAGTAATCAGTGAATACTATACAAGAAATTGTATATTGTAATAGTTTGTTACACAAAATGACTTTCTGCGTTACTCCCGAGGAATCCCACTGAGTGGAAGTATGGAGCACCTTTTTACTATAGTTGTATAGAAGGTGGCTTCATTTCATTGTATATGTACTGAACCATATAAAAGCATGATATAGCAACTATAAGAGCAGTTACATTGAATGCAAGACATACATTCATCAGATTTTTATATTGGTTGTATAAGGAGTGATAACTGACACTGTATTGATGTCACTTTGTAAAACCGAGAAATTTCACTGTTGTCTAACCAAGAGATCACAGAAGAGTAATCAATGAATACTATACAAGTAATACATTGGATTGTAAATTGTAATAGTTTGTTACACAAAATAACTTTCTGCGTTACTCCCGAGGAATCCCACTGAGTGGCAGTATGGAGCACCTTTTTACTATAGTTGTATAGAAGGTGGCTTCATTTCATTGTATATGTACTCAATCATGTAAAAGCATGATATATCAACTGTAAGAGCAGTTACATTGAATGCAAGAGATACATTTATCAGATTTTGAAGTTGGTAGTACAAGGAGTGATAACTGACACTGTATTGATATCACGTCGTAAAACCTAGAAATATCACTATCTTGTAACCAACAGATCATTGAAAAGAGTAATGAATGAATACTATACAAGAAATTGTATATTGTAACAGTTTGTTACACAAAATGACTTTCTCCGTTACTCCCGAGGAATCCCACTGAGTGGCAGTATGGAGCACATTTTACTATAGTTGTATAGAAGGTGGCTTTATTTCATTGTATATGTACTCAATCATGTAAAAGCATGTTATAGAAACTGTAAGAGCAATTACATTGAATGCCAGAGATTCATTCATCAGATTTTGAAGTTTGTTGTAGAAGGAGTGATAACTGACACTGTACTGATATCACTTTGTAAAACCTAGAAATATCACTATCCTGTAACCAACAGATCATTGAAAAGAGTAATCAATGAATACTATAGAAGAAATTGTATATTGTAATAGTTTGTTACACAAAATGACTTTCTGCGTTACTCCCGAGGAATCCCACTGAGTGGCAGTATGGAGCACCTTTTTACTATATTTGTATAGAAGGTGGCTTCATTTCATTGTATATGTACTGAACCATATAAAAGCATGATATAGCAACTATAAGAGCAGTTACATTGAATGCAAGACATACATTCATCAGATTTTTAAATTGGTTGTATAAGGAGTGATAACTGACACTGTATTGATATCACTTTGTAAAACCGAGAAATTTCACTGTTGTCTAACCAAGAGATCACAGAAGAGTAATCAATGAATACTATACAAGAAATACATTGGATTGTAAATTGTAATAGTTTGTTACACAAAATAACTTTCTGCGTTACTCCCGAGGAATCCCACTGAGTGGCAGTATGGAGCACCTTTTAACTATAGTTGTATATAAGGTGGCTTCATTTCATTATATATGTACTCAATCATGTAAAACCATGATATATCAACTATAAGAGCAACTACATTGAATGCCAGAGATACATTCATCAGATTTTGAAGTTGGTAGTACAAGGAGTGATAACTGACACTGTACTGATATCACTTTGGAAAACCTAGAAATATCACTATCCTGTAAGAAACAGATCACTGAAAAGACTAATCAATGAATACTATACAAGAAATACATTGGATTGTAAATTGTAATAGTTTGTTACACGAAATAACTTTCTGCGTTACTCCCGAGGAATCCCACTGAGTGGCAGTATGGAGCACCTTTTTACTATAGTTGTATAGAAGGTGGCTTCATTTCATTGTATATGTACTGAACCATATAAAAGCATGATGTAGCAACTATAAGAGCAGTTACATTGAATGCAAGACATACATTCATCAGATTTTAAAACTGGTTGTATAAGGAGTGATAACTGACACTGTATTGATATCACTTTGTAAAACCGAGAAATTTCACTGTTGTCTAACCAAGAGATCACAGAAGAGTAATCAATGAATACTATACAAGAAATACATTGGATTGTAAATTGTAATAGTTTGTTATACAAAATAACTTTCTGCGTTACTCCCGAGGAATCCCACTGAGTGGCAGTATGGAGCACCTTTTTACTATAGTTGTATAGAAGGTGGCTTCATTTCATTGTATATGTACTCAATCATGTAAAAGCATGATATATCAACTGTAAGAGCAACTACATTGAATGCCAGAGATACATTCATCAGATTTTGAAGTTGGTTGTACAAGGAGTGATAACTGACACTGTACTGATATCACGTTGTAAAACCTAGAAATATCACTATCCTGTAACCAACCGATCATTGAAAAGAGTAATCAATGAATATTATACAAGAAATAGTATATTGTAAAAGTTTGTTACACAAAATGACTTTTTGCGTTACTCCCGAGGAATCCCACTTAGTGGCAGTATGGAGCACCTTTTTACGATAGTTGTATAGAAGGTGGCTTCATTTCATTGTATATGTACTCAACCATATAAAAACATGATATAGGAAGTGTAAGAGCAGTTACATTGAATGCAAGAGATACATTCATCAGATTTTGAAGTTGGTTGTACAAGGAGTGATAACTGACACTGTATTGATATCACGTTGTAAAACCTAGAAATATCACTATCTTGTAACCAACAGATCCTTGAAAAGAGTAATGAATGAATACTATACAAGAAATTGTATATTGTAATAGTTTGTTACACAAAATGACTTTCTGCGTTACTCCCGAGGAATCCCACTGAGTGGCAGTATGGAGCACATTTTACTATAGTTGTATAGAAGGTGGCTTCATTTCATTGTATATGTACTCAATCATGTAAAAGTATGTTATAGCAACTGTAAGAGCAATTACATTGAATGCCAGAGATTCATTCACCAGATTTTGAAGTTGGTTGTACAAGGAGTGATAACTGACACTGTATTGATATCACTTTGTAAAACCTAGAAATATCACTATCCTGTAACAAACAGATCATTGAAAAGAGTAATCAATGAATACTATACAAGAAATTGTATATTGTAATAGTTTGTTACACAAAATGACTTTCTGCGTTACTCCCAAGGAATCCCACTGAGTGGCAGTATGGAGCACCTTTTTACTATAGTTGTATAGAAGGTGGCTTCATTTCATTGTATATGTACTGAACCATATAAAAGCATGATATAGCAACTATAAGAGCAGTTACATTGAATGCAAGACATACATTCATCAGATTTTTATATTGGTTGTATAAGGAGTGATAACTGACACTGTATTGATGTCACTTTGTAAAACCGAGAAATTTCACTGTTGTCTAACCAAGAGATCACAGAAGAGTAATTAATGAATACTATACAAGAAATACATTGGATTGTAAATTGTAATAGTTTGTTACACAAAATAACTTTCTGCGTTACTCCCGAGGAATCCCACTGAGTGGCAGTATGGAGCACCTTTTTACTACAGTTGTATAGAAGGTGGCTTCATTTCATTATATATGTACTCAATCATGTAAAAGCATGATATATCAACTGTAAGAGCAACTACATTGAATGCCAGAGATACATTCATCAGATTTTGAAGTTGGTAGTACAAGGAGTGATAACTGACACTGTACTGATATCACTTTGTGAAACCTAGAAATATCACTATCCTTTAAGAAACAGATCACTGAAAAGACTAATCAATGAATACTATACAAGAAATACATTGGATTGTAAATTGTAATAGTTTGTTACACAAAATAACTTTCTGCGTTACTCCCGAGGAATCCCACTGAGTGGCAGTATGGAGCACCTTTTTACTATAGTTGTATAGAAGGTGGCTTCATTTCCTTGTATATGTACTGAACCATATAAAAGCATGATATAGCAACTCTAAGAGCAGTTACATTGAATGCAAGACATACATTCATCAGATTTTTAAATTGGTAGTACAAGGAGTGATAACTGACACTGTATTGATATCACTTTGTAAAACCGAGAAATTTCACTGTTGTCTAACCAAGAGATCACAGAAGAGTAATCAATGAATACTATACAAGAAATACATTGGATTGTAAATTGTAATAGTTTGTTACACAAAATAACTTTCTGCGTTACTCCCGAGGAATCCCACTGAGTGGCAGTATGGAGAACCTTTTTACTATAGTTGTATAGAAGGTGGCTTCATTTCATTTTATATGTACTCAATCATGTAAAAGCATGATATATCAACTGTAAGAGCAACTACATTGAATGCCAGAGATACATTCATCAGATTTTGAAGTTGGTTGTACAAGGAGTGATAACTGACACTGTACTGATATCACTTTGTAAAACCGAGAAATATCACAATCCTGTAACCAACCGATCATTGAAAAGAGTAATCAATGAATATTATACAAGAAATAGTATATTGTAAAAGTTTGTTACACAAAGTGACTTTCTGCGTTACTCCCGAGGAATCCCACTTAGTAGCAGTATGGAGCACCTTTTTACGATAGTTGTATAGAAGGTGGCTTCATTTCATTGTATATGTACTCAACCATATAAAAGCATGATATAGGAAGTGTAAGAGCAGTTACATTGAATGCAAGAGATACATTCATCAGATTTTGAGGTTGGTTGTACAAGGAGTGATAACTGACACTGTATTGATATCACATTGTAAAACCTAGAAATATCACTATCTTGTAACCAACAGATCATTGAAAAGAGTAATGAATGAATACTATACAAGAAATTGTATATTGTAATAGTTTGTTACACAAAATGACTTTCTGCGTTACTCCCGAGGAATCCCACTGAGTGCCAGTATGGAGCACATTTTACTATAGTTGTATAGAAGGTGGCTTCATTTCATTGTATATGTACTCAATCATGTAAAAGCATGTTATAGCAACTGTAAGAGCAATTACATTGAATGCAAGAGATACATTTATCAGATTTTGAAGTTGGTTGTAGAAGGAGTGATAACTGACACTGTATTGATATCACGTTGAAAAACCTAGAAATATCACTATCTTGTAACCAACAGATCATTGAAAAGAGTAATGAATGAATACTATACAAGAAATTGTATATTGTAACAGTTTGTTACACAAAATGACTTTCTCCGTTACTCCCGAGGAATCCCACTGAGTGGCAGTATGGAGCACATTTTACTATAGTTGTATAGAAGGTGGCTTCATTTCATTGTATATGTACTCAATCATGTAAAAGCATGTTATAGCAACTGTAAGAGCAATTACATTGAATGCCAGAGATTCATTCATCAGATTTTGAAGTTTGTTGTAGAAGGAGTGATAACTAACACTGTACTGATATCACTTTGTAAAACCTAGAAATATCACTATCCTGTAACCAACAGATCATTGAAAAGAGTAATCAATGAATACTATAGAAGAAATTGTATATTGTAATAGTTTGTTACACAAAATGACTTTCTGCGTTACTCCCGAGGAATCCCACTGAGTGGCAGTATGGAGCACCTTTCTACTATAGTTGTATAGAAGGGTGCTTCATTTCATTGTATACGTACTGAACCATATAAAAGCATGATATAGCAACTATAAGAGCAGTTACATTGAATGCAAGACATACATTCATCAGATTTTTAAATTGGTTGTATAAGGAGTGATAACTGACAGTGTATTGATATCACTTTGTAAAACCGAGAAATTTCACTGTTGTCTAACCAAGAGATCACAGAAGAGTAATTAATGAATACTATACAAGAAATACATTGGATTGTAAATTGTAATAGTTTGTTACACAAAATAACTTTCTGCGTTACTCCCGAGGAATCCCACTGAGTGGCAGTATGGAGCACGTTTTACTATAGTTGTATAGAAGGTGGCTTCATTTCATTGTATAAGTACTCAATCATGTAAAAGCATGATATATCAACTGTAAGAGCAACTACATTGAATGCCAGAGATACATTCATCAGATTTTGAAGTTGGTTGTAGAAGGAGTGATAACTGACACTGTACTGATATCACTTTGTAAAACCTAGATATATCACTATGGTGTAACAAACAGATCACTGAAAAGAGTAATCAACGAATACTCTACAAGAAATTGTATATTGTAATAGTTTGTTACACAAAATGACTTTCTGCGTTACTCCCGAGGAATCCCACTGAGTGGCAGTATGGAGCACCTTTTTACGATAGTTGTATAGAAGGTGGCTTCATTTCATTGTATATGTACTCAACCATATAAAAGCATGTTATAGCAAGTGTAAGAGCAGTTACATTGAATGCAAGAGATACATTCATCAGATTTTGAAGTTGGTTGTACAAGGAGTGATAACTGACACTGTATTGATATCACGTTGTAAAACCTAGAAATATCACTATCTTGTAAAAACAGATCATTGAAAAGAGTAATGAATGAATACTATACAAGAAATTGTATATTGTAATAGTTTGTTACACAAAATGACTTTCTCCGTTAATCCCGAGGATTCCCAGTGAGTGGCAGTATGGAGCACATTTTACTATAGGTGTATAGAAGGTGGCTTCATTTCATTGTATATCTACTCAATCATGTAAAAGCATGTTATAGCAACTGTAAGAGCAATTACATTGAATGCCAGAGATTCATTCATCAGATTTTGAAGTTGGTTGTACAAGGAGTGATAACTGACACTGTACTGATATCACTTTGTAAAACCTAGAAATATCACTATCCTGTAACCAACAGATCATTGAAAAGAGTAATCAATGAATACTATACAAGAAATTGTATATTGTAATAGTTTGTTACACAAAATGACTTTCTGCGTTACTCCCGAGGAATCCCACTGAGTGGCAGTATGGAGCACCTTTTTACTATAGTTGTATAGAAGGTGGCTTCATTTCATTGTATATGTACTGAACCATATAAAAGCATGATATAGCAACTATAAGAGCAGTTACATTGAATGCAAGACATACATTCATCAGATTTTTATATTGGTTGTATAAGGAGTGATAACTGACACTGTATTGATGTCACTTTGTAAAACCGAGAAATTTCACTGTTGTCTAACCAAGAGATCACAGAAGAGTAATCAATGAATACTATACAAGAAATACATTGGATTGTAAATTGTAATTGTTTGTTACACAAAATAACTTTCTGCGTTACTCCCGAGGAATCCCACTGAGTGGTAGTATAGAGCACCTTTTTACTATAGTTGTATAGAAGGTGGCTTCATTTCATTATATATGTACTCAATCATGTAAAAGCATGATATATCAACTGTAAGAGCAACTACATTGAATGCCAGAGATACATTCATCAGATTTTGAAGTTGGTAGTACAAGGAGTGATAACTGACACTGTACTGATATCACTTTGTGAAACCTAGAAATATCATTATCCTGTAAGAAACAGATCACTGAAAAGACGAATCAATGAATACTATACAAGAAATACATTGGATTGTAAATTGTAATAGTTTGTTACACAAAATAACTTTCTGCGTTACTCCCGAGGAATCCCACTGAGTGGCAGTATGGAGCACCTTTTTACTATAGTTGTATAGAAGGTGGCTTCATTTCATTGTATATGTACTGAACCATATAAAAGCATGATATAGCAACTCTAAGAGCAGTTACATTGAATGCAAGACATACATTCATCAGATTTTGAAATTGGTTGTAGAAGGAGTGATAACTGACACTGTATTGATATCACTTTGTAAACCCGAGAAATTTCACTGTTGTCTAACCAAGAGATCACAGAAGACTAATCAATGAATACTATACAAGAAATACATTGGATTGTAAATTGTAATAGTTTGTTACACAAAATAACTTTCTGCGTTACTCCCGAGGAATCCCACTGAGTGGCAGTATGGAGCACCTTTTTACTATAGTTGTATAGAAGGTGGCTTCATTTCATTGTATATATACTCAATCATGTAAAAGCATGATATATCAACTGTAAGAGCAACTACATTGAATGCCAGAGATACATTCATCAGATTTTGAAGTTGGTTGTACAAGGAGTGATAACAGACACTGTACTGATATCACTTTGTAAAACCTAGAAATATCACTATCCTCTCACCAACCGATCATTGAAAAGAGTAATCAATGAATATTATACAAGAAATAGTATATTGTAAAAGTTTGTTACACAAAATGACTTTCTGCGTTACTCCCGAGGAATCCCACTTAGTGGCAGTATGGAGCACCTTTTTACGATAGTTGTATAGAAGGTGGCTTCATTTCATTGTATATGTACTCAACCATTTAAAAGCATGATATAGGAAGTGTAAGAGCAGTTACATTGAATGCAAGAGATACATTCATCAGATTTTGAAGTTGGTTGTACAAGGAGTGATAACTGACACTGTATTGATATCACGTTGTAAAACCTAGAAATATCACTATCTTGTAACCAACAGATCCTTGAAAAGAGTAATGAATGAATACTATACAAGAAATTGTATATTGTAATAGTTTGTTACACAAAATGACTTTCTGCGTTACTCCCGAGGAATCCCACTGAGTGGCAGTATGGAGCACATTTTACTATAGTTGTATAGAAGGTGGCTTCATTTCATTGTATATGTACTCAATCATGTAAAAGTATGTTATAGCAACTGTAAGAGCAATTACATTGAATGCCAGAGATTCATTCATCAGATTTTGAAGTTGGTTGTACAAGGAGTGATAACTGACACTGTATTGATATCACTTTGTAAAACCTAGAAATATCACTATCCTGTAACCAACAGATCATTGAAAAGAGTAATCAATGAATACTATACAAGAAATTGTATATTGTAATAGTTTGTTACACAAAATGACTTTCTGCGTTACTCCCAAGGAATCCCACTGAGTGGCAGTATGGAGCACCTTTTTACTATAGTTGTATAGAAGGTGGCTTCATTTCATTGTATATGTACTGAACCATATAAAAGCATGATATAGCAACTATAAGAGCAGTTACATTGAATGCAAGACATACATTCATCAGATTTTTATATTGGTTGTATAAGGAGTGATAACTGACACTGTATTGATGTCACTTTGTAAAACCGAGAAATTTCACTGTTGTCTAACCAAGAGATCACAGAAGAGTAATTAATGAATACTATACGAGAAATACATTGGATTGTAAATTGTAATAGTTTGTTAAACAAAATAACTTTCTGCGTTACTCCCGAGGAATCCCACTGAGTGGCAGTATGGATCACCTTTTTACTATAGTTGTATAGAAGGTGGCTTCATTTCATTATATATGTACTCAATCATGTAAAAGCATGATATATCAACTGTAAGAGCAACTACATTGAATGCCAGAGATACATTCATCAGATTTTGAAGTTGGTAGTACAAGGAGTGATAACTGACACTGTACTGATATCACTTTGTAAAACCTAGAAATATCACTATCCTGTAAGAAACAGATCACTGAAAAGACTAATCAATGAATACTATACAAGAAATACATTGGATTGTAAATTGTAATAGTTTGTTACACAAAATAACTTTCTGCGTTACTCCCGAGGAATCCCACTGAGTGGCAGTATGGAGCACCTTTTTACTATAGTTGTATAGAAGGTGGCTTCATTTCCTTGTATATGTACTGAACCATATAAAAGCATGATATAGCAACTCTAAGAGCAGTTACATTGAATGCAAGACATACATTCATCAGATTTTTAAATTGGTAGTACAAGGAGTGATAACTGACACTGTATTGATATCACTTTGTAAAACCGAGAAATTTCACTGTTGTCTAACCAAGAGATCACAGAAGAGTAATCAATGAATACTATACAAGAAATACATTGGATTGTAAATTGTAATAGTTTGTTACACAAAATAACTTTCTGCGTTACTCCCGAGGAATCCCACTGAGTGGCAGTATGGAGAACCTTTTTACTATAGTTGTATAGAAGGTGGCTTCATTTCATTGTATATGTACTCAATCATGTAAAAGCATGATATATCAACTGTAAGAGCAACTACATTGAATGCCAGAGATACATTCATCAGATTTTGAAGTTGGTTGTACAAGGAGTGATAACTGACACTGTACTGATATCACTTTGTAAAACCGAGAAATATCACAATCCTGTAACCAACCGATCATTGAAAAGAGTAATCAATGAATATTATACAAGAAATAGTATATTGTAAAAGTTTGTTACACAAAGTGACTTTCTGCGTTACTCCCGAGGAATCCCACTTAGTAGCAGTATGGAGCACCTTTTTACGATAGTTGTATAGAAGGTGGCTTCATTTCATTGTATATGTACTCAACCATATAAAAGCATGATATAGGAAGTGTAAGAGCAGTTACATTGAATGCAAGAGATACATTCATCAGATTTTGAGGTTGGTTGTACAAGGAGTGATAACTGACACTGTATTGATATCACATTGTAAAACCTAGAAATATCACTATCTTGTAACCAACAGATCATTGAAAAGAGTAATGAATGAATACTATACAAGAAATTGTATATTGTAATAGTTTGTTACACAAAATGACTTTCTGCGTTACTCCCGAGGAATCCCACTGAGTGCCAGTATGGAGCACATTTTACTATAGTTGTATAGAAGGTGGCTTCATTTCATTGTATATGTACTCAATCATGTAAAAGCATGTTATAGCAACTGTAAGAGCAATTACATTGAATGCAAGAGATACATTTATCAGATTTTGAAGTTGGTTGTACAAGGAGTGATAACTGACACTGTATTGATATCACGTTGAAAAACCTAGAAATATCACTATCTTGTAACCAACAGATCATTGAAAAGAGTAATGAATGAATACTATACAAGAAATTGTATATTGTAACAGTTTGTTACACAAAATGACTTTCTCCGTTACTCCCGAGGAATCCCACTGAGTGGCAGTATGGAGCACATTTTACTATAGTTGTATAGAAGGTGGCTTCATTTCATTGTATATGTACTCAATCATGTAAAAGCATGTTATAGCAACTGTAAGAGCAATTACATTGAATGCCAGAGATTCATTCATCAGATTTTGAAGTTTGTTGTAGAAGGAGTGATAACTAACACTGTACTGATATCACTTTGTAAAACCTAGAAATATCACTATCCTGTAACCAACAGATCATTGAAAAGAGTAATCAATGAATACTATAGAAGAAATTGTATATTGTAATAGTTTGTTACACAAAATGACTTTCTGCGTTACTCCCGAGGAATCCCACTGAGTGGCAGTATGGAGCACCTTTTTACTATAGTTGTATAGAAGGGTGCTTCATTTCATTGTATACGTACTGAACCATATAAAAGCATGATATAGCAACTATAAGAGCAGTTACATTGAATGCAAGACATACATTCATCAGATTTTTAAATTGGTTGTATAAGGAGTGATAACTGACACTGTATTGATATCACTTTGTAAAACCGAGAAATTTCACTGTTGTCTAACCAAGAGATCACAGAAGAGTAATCAATAAATACTATACAAGAAATACATTGGATTGTAAATTGTAATAGTTTGTTACACAAAATAACTTTCTGCGTTACTCCCGAGGAATCCCACTGAGTGGCAGTATGGAGCACGTTTTACTATAGTTGTATAGAAGGTGGCTTCATTTCATTGTATAAGTACTCAATCATGTAAAAGCATGATATATCAACTGTAAGAGCAACTACATTGAATGCCAGAGATACATTCATCAGATTTTGAAGTTGGTAGTACAAGGAGTGATAACTGACACTGTACTGATATCACTTTGTAAAACCTAGATATATCACTATGGTGTAACAAACAGATCACTGAAAAGAGTAATCAACGAATACTATACAAGAAATTGTATATTGTAATAGTTTGTTACACAAAATGACTTTCTGCGTTACTCCCGAGGAATCCCACTGAGTGGCAGTATGGAGCACCTTTTTACGATAGTTGTAAAGAAGGGGGCTTCATTTCATTGTATATGTACTCAACCATATAAAAGCATGTTATAGCAAGTGTAAGAGCAGTTACATTGAATGCAAGAGATACATTCATCAGATTTTGAAGTTGGTTGTACAAGGAGTGATAACTGACACTGTATTGATATCACGTTGTAAAACCTAGAAATATCACTATCTTGTAAAAACAGATCATTGAAAAGAGTAATGAATGAATACTATACAAGAAATTGTATATTGTAATAGTTTGTTACACAAAATGACTTTCTGCGTTAATCCCGAAAATTCCCAGTGAGTGGCAGTATGGAGCACATTTTACTATAGGTGTATAGAAGGTGGCTTCATTTCATTGTATATCTACTCAATCATGTAAAAGCATGTTATAGCAACTGTAAGAGCAATTACATTGAATGCCAGAGATTCATTCATCAGATTTTGAAGTTGGTTGTACAAGGAGTGATAACTGACACTGTACTGATATCACTTTGTAAAACCTAGAAATATCACTATCCTGTAACCAACAGATCATTGAAAAGAGTAATCAATGAATACTATACAAGAAATTGTATATTGTAATAGTTTGTTACACAAAATGACTTTCTGCGTTACTCCCGAGGAATCCCACTGAGTGGCAGTATGGAGCACCTTTTTACTATAGTTGTATAGAAGGTGGCTTCATTTCATTGTATATGTACTGAACCATATAAAAGCATGATATAGCAACTATAAGAGCAGTTACATTGAATGCAAGACATACATTCATCAGATTTTTATATTGGTTGTATAAGGAGTGATAACTGACACTGTATTGATGTCACTTTGTAAAACCGAGAAATTTAACTGATGTCTAACCAAGAGATCACAGAAGAGTAATCAATGAATACTATACAAGAAATACATTGGATTGTAAATTGTAATAGTTTGTTACACAAAATAACTTTCTGCGTTACTCCCGAGGAATCCCACTGAGTGGCAGTATGGAGCACCTTTTTACTATAGTTGTATAGAAGGTGGCTTCATTTCATTGTATATGTACTCAATCATGTAAAAGCATGATATATCAACTGTAAGAGCAACTACATTGAATGCCAGAGATACATTCATCAGATTTTGAAGTTGGTAGTACAAGGAGTGATAACTGACACTGTACTGATATCACTTTGTAAAACCTAGATATATCACTATCCTGTAACAAACAGATCACTGAAAAGAGTAATCAATGAATACTATAGAAGAAATAGTATATTGTAAAAGTTTGTTACACAAAATGACTTTCTGCGTTACTCCCGAGGAATCCCACTTAGTGGCAGTATGGAGCACCTTTTTATGATAGTTGTATAGAAGGGGGCTTCATTTCATTGTATATGTATTCAACCATATAAAAGCATGATATAGCAAGTGTAAGAGCAGTTACATTGAATGCAAGAGATACATTTATCAGATTTTGAAGTTGGTTGTACAAGGAGTGATAACTGACACTGTATTGATATCACGTTGTAAAACCTAGATAAACCTATCTTGTAACCAACAGATCATTGAAAAGAGTAATGAATGAATACTATACAAGAAATTGTATATTGTAACAGTTTGTTACACAAAATGACTTTCTCCGTTACTCCCGAGGAATCCCACTGAGTGGCAGTATGGAGCACATTTTACTATAGTTGTATAGAAGGTGGCTTCATTTCATTGTAAATGTACTCAATCATGTAAAAGCATGTTATAGCAACTGTAAGAGCAATTACATTGAATGCCAGAGATTCATTCATCAGATTTTGAAGTTGGTTGTACAAGGAGTGATAACTGACACTGTACTGATATCACTTTGTAAAACCTAGAAATATCACTATCCTGTAACCAACAGATCATTGAAAAGAGTAATCAATGAATACTATAGAAGAAATTGTATATTGTAATAGTTTGTTACACAAAATGACTTTCTGCGTTACTCCCGAGGAATCCCACTGAGTGGCAGTATGGAGCACCTTTTTACTATATTTGTATAGAAGGTGGCTTCATTTCATTTTATATGTACTGAACCATATAAAAGCATGATATAGCAACTATAAGAGCAGTTACATTGAATGCAAGACATACATTCATCAGATTTTTAAATTGGTTGTATAAGGAGTGATAACTGACACTGTATTGATATCACTTTGTAAAACCAAGAAATTTCACTGTTGTTTAACCAAGAGATCACAGAAGTGTAATCAATGAATACTATACAAGAAATACATTGGATTGTAAATTGTAATAGTTTGTTACACAAAATAACTTTCTGCGTTACTCCCGAGGAATCCCACTGAGTGGCAGTATGGAGCACCTTTTTACTATAGTTGTATAGAAGGTGGCTTCATTTCATTGTATATGTACTGAACCATATAAAAGCATGATATAGCAACTATAAGAGCAGTTACATTGAATGCAAGACATACATTCATCAGATTTTTAAATTGGTTGTATAAGGAGTGATAACTGACACTGTATTGATATCACTTTGTAAAACCGAGAAATTTCACTGTTGTCTAACCAAGGGATCACAGAAGAGTAATCAATGAATACTATACAAGAAATACATTGGATTGTAAATTGTAATAGTTTGTTACACAAAATAACTTTCTGCGTTACTCCCGAGGAATCCCACTGAGTGGCAGTATGGAGCACCTTTTAACTATAGTTGTATATAAGGTGGCTTCATTTCATTATATATGTACTCAATCATGTAAAAGCATGATATATCAACTGTAAGAGCAACTACATTGAATGCCAGAGATACATTCATCAGATTTTGAAGTTGGTAGTACAAGGAGTGATAACTGACACTGTACTGATATCACTTTGTAAAACCTAGATATATCACTATGGTGTAACAAACAGATCACTGAAAAGAGTAATCAACGAATACTATACAAGAAATTGTATATTGTAATAGTTTGTTACACAAAATGACTTTCTGCGTTACTCCCGAGGAATCCCACTGAGTGGCAGTATGGAGCACCTTTTTACGATAGTTGTAAAGAAGGGGGCTTCATTTCATTGTATATGTACTCAACCATATAAAAGCATGTTATAGCAAGTGTAAGAGCAGTTACATTGAATGCAAGAGATACATTCATCAGATTTTGAAGTTGGTTGTACAAGGAGTGATAACTGACACTGTATTGATATCACGTTGTAAAACCTAGAAATATCACTATCTTGTAAAAACAGATCATTGAAAAGAGTAATGAATGAATACTATACAAGAAATTGTATATTGTAATAGTTTGTTACACAAAATGACTTTCTCCGTTAATCCCGAAAATTCCCAGTGAGTGGCAGTATGGAGCACATTTTACTATAGGTGTATAGAAGGTGGCTTCATTTCATTGTATATCTACTCAATCATGTAAAAGCATGTTATAGCAACTGTAAGAGCAATTACATTGAATGCCAGAGATTCATTCATCAGATTTTGAAGTTGGTTGTACAAGGAGTGATAACTGACACTGTACTGATATCACTTTGTAAAACCTAGAAATATCACTATCCTGTAACCAACAGATCATTGAAAAGAGTAATCAATGAATACTATACAAGAAATTGTATATTGTAATAGTTTGTTACACAAAATGACTTTCTGCGTTACTCCCGAGGAATCCCACTGAGTGGCAGTATGGAGCACCTTTTTACTATAGTTGTATAGAAGGTGGCTTCATTTCATTGTATATGTACTGAACCATATAAAAGCATGATATAGCAACTATAAGAGCAGTTACATTGAATGCAAGACATACATTCATCAGATTTTTATATTGGTTGTATAAGGAGTGATAACTGACACTGTATTGATGTCACTTTGTAAAACCGAGAAATTTAACTGATGTCTAACCAAGAGATCACAGAAGAGTAATCAATGAATACTATACAAGAAATACATTGGATTGTAAATTGTAATAGTTTGTTACACAAAATAACTTTCTGCGTTACTCCCGAGGAATCCCACTGAGTGGCAGTATGGAGCACCTTTTTACTATAGTTGTATAGAAGGTGGCTTCATTTCATTGTATATGTACTCAATCATGTAAAAGCATGATATATCAACTGTAAGAGCAACTACATTGAATGCCAGAGATACATTCATCAGATTTTGAAGTTGGTAGTACAAGGAGTGATAACTGACACTGTACTGATATCACTTTGTAAAACCTAGATATATCACTATCCTGTAACAAACAGATCACTGAAAAGAGTAATCAATGAATACTATAGAAGAAATAGTATATTGTAAAAGTTTGTTACACAAAATGACTTTCTGCGTTACTCCCGAGGAATCCCACTTAGTGGCAGTATGGAGCACCTTTTTATGATAGTTGTATAGAAGGGGGCTTCATTTCATTGTATATGTATTCAACCATATAAAAGCATGATATAGCAAGTGTAAGAGCAGTTACATTGAATGCAAGAGATACATTTATCAGATTTTGAAGTTGGTTGTACAAGGAGTGATAACTGACACTGTATTGATATCACGTTGTAAAACCTAGATAAACCTATCTTGTAACCAACAGATCATTGAAAAGAGTAATGAATGAATACTATACAAGAAATTGTATATTGTAACAGTTTGTTACACAAAATGACTTTCTCCGTTACTCCCGAGGAATCCCACTGAGTGGCAGTATGGAGCACATTTTACTATAGTTGTATAGAAGGTGGCTTCATTTCATTGTAAATGTACTCAATCATGTAAAAGCATGTTATAGCAACTGTAAGAGCAATTACATTGAATGCCAGAGATTCATTCATCAGATTTTGAAGTTGGTTGTACAAGGAGTGATAACTGACACTGTACTGATATCACTTTGTAAAACCTAGAAATATCACTATCCTGTAACCAACAGATCATTGAAAAGAGTAATCAATGAATACTATAGAAGAAATTGTATATTGTAATAGTTTGTTACACAAAATGACTTTCTGCGTTACTCCCGAGGAATCCCACTGAGTGGCAGTATGGAGCACCTTTTTACTATATTTGTATAGAAGGTGGCTTCATTTCATTTTATATGTACTGAACCATATAAAAGCATGATATAGCAACTATAAGAGCAGTTACATTGAATGCAAGACATACATTCATCAGATTTTTAAATTGGTTGTATAAGGAGTGATAACTGACACTGTATTGATATCACTTTGTAAAACCAAGAAATTTCACTGTTGTTTAACCAAGAGATCACAGAAGTGTAATCAATGAATACTATACAAGAAATACATTGGATTGTAAATTGTAATAGTTTGTTACACAAAATAACTTTCTGCGTTACTCCCGAGGAATCCCACTGAGTGGCAGTATGGAGCACCTTTTTACTATAGTTGTATAGAAGGTGGCTTCATTTCATTGTATATGTACTGAACCATATAAAAGCATGATATAGCAACTATAAGAGCAGTTACATTGAATGCAAGACATACATTCATCAGATTTTTAAATTGGTTGTATAAGGAGTGATAACTGACACTGTATTGATATCACTTTGTAAAACCGAGAAATTTCACTGTTGTCTAACCAAGGGATCACAGAAGAGTAATCAATGAATACTATACAAGAAATACATTGGATTGTAAATTGTAATAGTTTGTTACACAAAATAACTTTCTGCGTTACTCCCGAGGAATCCCACTGAGTGGCAGTATGGAGCACCTTTTAACTATAGTTGTATATAAGGTGGCTTCATTTCATTATATATGTACTCAATCATGTAAAAGCATGATATATCAACTGTAAGAGCAACTACATTGAATGCCAGAGATACATTCATCAGATTTTGAAGTTGGTAGTACAAGGAGTGATAACTGACACTGTACTGATATCACTTTGTAAAACCTAGATATATCACTATCCTGTAACAAACAGATCACTGAAAAGAGTAATCAATGAATACTATAGAAGAAATAGTATATTGTAAAAGTTTGTTACACAAAATGACTTTCTGCGTTACTCCCGAGGAATCCCACTTAGTGGCAGTATGGAGCACCTTTTTACGATAGTTGTATAGAAGGGGGCTTCATTTCATTGTATATGTATTCAACCATATAAAAGCATGATATAGCAAGTTTAAGAGCAGTTACATTGAATGCAAGAGATACATTTATCAGATTTTGAAGTTGGTTGTACAAGGAGTGATAACTGACACTGTATTGATATCACGTTGTAAAACCTAGAAATATCACTATGTTGTAACCAACAGATCATTGAAAAGAGTAATGAATGAATACTATACAAGAAATTGTATATTGTAACAGTTTGTTACACAAAATGACTTTCTCCGTTACTCCCGAGGAATCCCACTGAGTGGCAGTATGGAGCACATTTTACTATAGTTGTATAGAAGGTGGCTTCATTTCATTGTAAATGTACTCAATCATGTAAAAGCATGTTATAGCAACTGTAAGAGCAATTACATTGAATGCCAGAGATTCATTCATCAGATTTTGAAGTTGGTTGTACAAGGAGTGATAACTGACACTGTACTGATATCACTTTGTAAAACCTAGAAATATCACTATCCTGTAACCAACAGATCATTGAAAAGAGTAATCAATGAATACTATAGAAGAAATTGTATATTGTAATAGTTTGTTACACAAAATGACTTTCTGCGTTACTCCCGAGGAATCCCACTGAGTGGCAGTATGGAGCACCTTTTTACTATATTTGTATAGAAGGTGGCTTCATTTCATTTTATATGTACTGAACCATATAAAAGCATGATATAGCAACTATAAGAGCAGTTACATTGAATGCAAGACATACATTCATCAGATTTTTAAATTGGTTGTATAAGGAGTGATAACTGACACTGTATTGATATCACTTTGTAAAACCAAGAAATTTCACTGTTGTCTAACCAAGAGATCACAGAAGTGTAATCAATGAATACTATACAAGAAATACATTGGATTGTAAATTGTAATAGTTTGTTACACAAAATAACTTTCTGCGTTACTCCCGAGGAATCCCACTGAGTGGCAGTATGGAGCACCTTTTTACTATAGTTGTATAGAAGGTGGCTTCATTTCATTGTATATGTACTGAACCATATAAAAGCATGATATAGCAACTATAAGAGCAGTTACATTGAATGCAAGACATACATTCATCAGATTTTTAAATTGGTTGTATAAGGAGTGATAACTGACACTGTATTGATATCACTTTGTAAAACCGAGAAATTTCACTGTTGTCTAACCAAGGGATCACAGAAGAGTAATCAATGAATACTATACAAGAAATACATTGGATTGTAAATTGTAATAGTTTGTTACACAAAATAACTTTCTGCGTTACTCCCGAGGAATCCCACTGAGTGGCAGTATGGAGCACCTTTTAACTATAGTTGTATATAAGGTGGCTTCATTTCATTATATATGTACTCAATCATGTAAAACCATGATATATCAACTATAAGAGCAACTACATTGAATGCCAGAGATACATTCATCAGATTTTGAAGTTGGTAGTACAAGGAGTGATAACTGACACTGTACTGATATCACTTTGTAAAACCTAGAAATATCACTATCCTGTAAGAAACAGATCACTGAAAAGACTAATCAATGAATACTATACAAGAAATACATTGGATTGTAAATTGTAATAGTTTGTTACACAAAATAACTTTCTGCGTTACTCCCGAGGAATCCCACTGAGTGGCAGTATGGAGCACCTTTTTACTATAGTTGTATAGAAGGTGGCTTCATTTCATTGTATATGTACTGAACCATATAAAAGCATGATATAGCAACTATAAGAGCAGTTACATTGAATGCAAGACATACATTCATCAGATTTTAAAACTGGTTGTATAAGGAGTGATAACTGACACTGTATTGATATCACTTTGTAAAACCGAGAAATTTCACTGTTGTCTAACCAAGAGATCACAGAAGAGTAATCAATGAATACTATACAAGAAATACATTGGATTGTAAATTGTAATAGTTTGTTATACAAAATAACTTTCTGCGTTACTCCCGAGGAATCCCACTGAGTGGCAGTATGGAGCACCTTTTTACTATAGTTGTATAGAAGGTGGCTTCATTTCATTGTATATGTACTCAATCATGTAAAAGCATGATATATCAACTGTAAGAGCAACTACATTGAATGCCAGAGATACATTCATCAGATTTTGAAGTTGGTTGTACAAGGAGTGATAACTGACACTGTACTGATATCACTTTGTAAAACCTAGAAATATCACTATCCTGTAACCAACCGATCATTGAAAAGAGTAATCAATGAATATTATACAAGAAATAGTATATTGTAAAAGTTTGTTACACAAAATGACTTTCTGCGTTACTCCCGAGGAATCCCACTTAGTGGCAGTATGGAGCACCTTTTTACGATAGTTGTATAGAAGGTGGCTTCATTTCATTGTATATGTACTCAACCATATAAAAGCATGATATAGGAAGTGTAAGAGCAGTTACATTGAATGCAAGAGATACATTCATCAGATTTTGAAGTTGGTTGTACAAGGAGTGATAACTGACACTGTATTGATATCTGTGAGAGTCCTGCTCAAAGTAGTCAAGGATCAGATCTCGGTTGGTTAACCACAGTTCTTTATTGCCTATTCCTACATTAGTACAGCATCTCGGGTTATTGTCAGAGATGAGACAAATAATACAAGCGGGTCTATTATACCATTCCAAGGAGTTTGAATTACCCATAGGTAGCCAATCCCCTGAAGGGAAAATTGGCGGGCTAAAAGGTGTCTTGACCGTTTGGTTCACACAGGAAAAAAGTGAGGTGTTAAGCAGTAAATTTCCCTTCTCAAACCAGATCCCTCAGTTCACATAACAATTCATGGCTCCAAGGTTCTTTAGCATAGATAAGAGATGAGAGCCGTCCTCCCCTTGAAGTTACTGCCGGGGCAGCTGGAATGCGGAGGCAGGGATGAGAGGCCTCCTTGTTCTCATCTTTAAGGGTTGTCACCCTCCCGACCAAAACAGGATTAATACAGGTCCCATACAAATGACTATAAGGTTACATAGTATGCATGCAAGATTACATTGACTGAATTGACAGATTCTGACACCCTGCCCTCCCCATAATTCCCTTCACCTAGCTTTCTCAGGGAACATTTTATGAAACAGTTTAATCAACTTGGGGGCATGAACATGTTCAGAACAAATCCATTCATTGTGCTCCGGGCCGAAATCTAACCATCTAACTAAGTAATACAAATGGCCCCTTTTCATCTTGGAGTCAAGGATTTCAGTTATCTCGTAGTGTGGACTCCCCTCCTTCATCAATGGAGGAGGAGCTGGAGGAATTGGATGCCATGCATTCGGCCCAGGATCTTTCTTCAGCAGGCTGAAATGAAACACAGGGTGTACAGAACTCAGTGATTTAGGCAGTTCCAGTTCAAAGGAGACATCAGAGATTTTACGTAGCACTTTATAAGGTCCAACATATTTCCATCCCAGTTTTCTGCTGGGCTGCAGCCCATGGATATTTTTAGTAGAGAGATAAACGGAGTCCCCGGGTTGAAGATCCCATCCCGGTGCTCGCCCTCGATCAGCATATTTCTTGTAGTCCTCTTTGGCATGGTCCAGGGCCTTCCCAATTAATGGCCAGGAGTCCTGGAGGCTGGACCACCAACTCCTAAAATCCGAGGGGGGGGTCTGGGGGTCGTCCTTAAGAGTAGGGAGTGGTTTACCTTCAAAGCCTCCCACTGCCATGAAAGGTGAAACCCCAGTAGAGGAATGCACTGCATTATTGTAGCTATATTCTGCAAATGGCAATAATTCCACCCAATTGTCCTGGTGGTAATTTGTATAACATCTTAGGAATTGCTCGAGAATTTGATTAGTTCGCTCGGATTGGCCGTCGGTTTCTGGATGGTAACCCGAACTTAAGGCAGGTTCTATGTCCATTAATTTCAAAAGCTCCCGCCAGAAGGTGGCAACGAACTGACTTCCGCGGTCAGATACCACCCTCTTGGGAAAAGCATGGAATTTTATCACGTGGTTGAAGAAAGCTTTAGCCATCCCTTTGGCTGTGGGCAATTGCTTGAAGGGGGTGAAATGGGCTTGTTTAGAAAAAGTGTCAACTACTACCCAAATCACCGTTTTTCCCTTGGAGGGGGGCAAATTGGTGATAAAATCCATGGCTATGTCTTCCCAGGGTCTTGATGCAGTGGGAAGGGGGTGCAACAATCCTGGGACTTTTCCCCCCCGTTTCTTACACATTAAACAGGTTTGGCACGCCGAGACGAAGTCCGAGACATCGCGGCGCATGCGTGGCCACCAGAATTGACGCTGGATCAAATTAAGTGTCTTCAGGAAACCGAAGTGCCCGGCTAGCTTGGAAGAGTGACAATTTAGCAAGATTTCCTTGCGTTTGGTCTTAGGCACTACTAGTTTGTCTCCATGCAGCCAACAATGGTCCTCTCTTTTGGAACACTCCCCCACCGTTTCCAATTCCTCTATTTCTTCTGGAGCATACTCCCCCCCCCACTGGCAGTTCCCCATGGTTAGCTCGGCTTTCTTTGCTTTGCTCCGGGTGACCACCGCCCCTCCCAGCTGCTGGGGGGAGAACATGGAGTCGAATACCTCTTCCTTCACACTCTCATGTTGGGGCAATCTGGACAATGCATCTGCCAGGGAGTTAGCCTTCCCGGGGAAATGTTTTAACACAAAGTTAAATTTGGAAAAGAAGTCAGCCCAGCGCAGCTGCTTGGCGTTGAGGGACCGTTGCGTGCGCAAAGCTTCTAGGTTCTTATGATCAGTCCATATTTCAAACTGAGTTTGCGCTCCCTCCAACCAGTGGCGCCACGTAGTGAGCGCTAGCCTAACGGCCGCGGCTTCCTTGTCCCACACCGACCAGTTCCTTTCCGTTTCGTTAAACTTTTTTGAAATGTAGGCTAAGGGGTGCAATTTCCCCTCCGAGTCTCTTTGTAAAATGGCCCCCCCCATGGCTACATCCGAGGCATCGACATGGATTATAAAGTCTTTTGTCTCATCCGGGTGGGCCAGAATGGGCTCAGAGGTAAAAAGAGTTTTTAAAGCCTCAAACGCCTTCTGGCACTCCCCATTCCACGCCAGCTTCTCTCCTGGCTTTCCTGCCTCGGGTCCCCTCCCCTTGGTTTTCAACAAGTCCGTTAAGGGAAGGGTGACTTTAGCAAAGTCCTTGATGAAGGTCCGGTAAAAGTTACAAAATCCTAAGAGGCTCTGCAACTGCTTCCTGGTTCGCGGAGCCTCCCATTGCACCACCGCCTCCACTTTCCCCGGGTCCATTTCCAACCCCTTCTGAGAAATGCGGTAGCCTAGGAAGTCCACAGACTCCCTGTGAAACTCGCACTTAGACAGTTTCACAAAAAGCTGGTTTTTCAGCAACGTTGAAAGAACTTCCCTGACCAAAGTCACATGCTCATTCTTATCAGTAGAATAGATCAAGATATCATCTATGTAACATAACACGCCCTTAAAAAGGTGCTTGTGCAACACTTCATTGATTAAACTCATAAAGACCCCGGGCGCGCCACTTAAGCCGAACGGCATCACTAGGTATTCAAATTGCCCCAAGGGGGTGTTAAAGGCAGTCTTAGATTCATCCCCTTCCCTTATGCGCACCCTGAAGTAGGCATCTCGTAGATCCAATTTGGTAAAAATCTTCCCCTTGGCCGCCTCCGCCAAGAGATCCTTTATTAACGGGAGGGGGTAGGCATTAGAGGTGGAGACTGCATTTAGCCCCCGGTAATCAGTGCACAGTCGTAAGCCTCCATCCTTTTTCTTTCGGAACAACACGGGCGCCGCAAATGGGGACTTGGCGGGGCGGATAAACCCCCTTGCCAGGTTTTTGTCCAAGAACTTCCGCAGTTCTTCCCGTTCCGCCGGGCTCATGGAATATAATTTACCCTTCGGGAGTTTCTCTCCTGGGAGGAGCTCTATGGCACAGTCCGACAATCGATGAGGGGGCAACTCGTCCGCCTCGGTTTCACTGAACACTTCTAGCAAGTCTCTATACTCCTTAGGCACCATGGCAGGGGCGAGGGCGAGTGCAGGTGCGGGGGGAGGTGGGCTCGGAGGTCCAGGGCCCCATCCGGGGTCCCACCGGTGGCTCTGGCAGTGTTCGTCTACCCACGAAATCTTCCCCTCGCTCCACTTTATGTAAGGGTCGTGCGCCCCGAGCCAAGGGCTGCCCAACACCATAGGGAACTGGGCGTTCGGGGTGATGACGAAAGCTCGCTTCTCCCAATGCTCCCCCGTTCCCAAAATCAAGCTCTCAGTCTCTGCTATGCACTCCTCTTTCATTTCCGACCCATCCATCTGGGTAAACTTCAGGGGTTCTGCTAACGGGGTGACTTTGGGTCCCAACCCCTCCACTACCAGGGGGCTGATTAGGTCTCGCGCGCACCCGGAGTCAATTAGAGCGCGACCCTCATGTGGGTCCCTGATCCAGGGGTCACCACCGTCACTACCATATATAAGAGGGGGCCAGGGATGCTCACCGGAGATGGCGCTTCTTGGCGGGGGACCTGCAGCTCTGCGCCGCTCACTGCAGGCCGTTGGAGTTTCCCGACATCTGTGCTTCCATCAGCTCTAGCTCTCCCTGGTCGCTCGCCACCACTTCCAGCTGTAAAGCCCGGGGTTTCATTGGAGTTTTCCCTCTGGTGGGGGTGCTCCCCGCTCCGGGAGTTGAGGTCTTCGGGCCCTTCCCCCCTCCTCTGGGACAAGCGGAGGCGAAGTGGCCACTCTCCCCACACTTCATACACAACCCCTGTCGAAACCTCGCATCACGTACGTCTTGCACATTGGATCGGGGCTTCGCTCGGGGGCCTGCTTTGCTGGAGGCCGTCGCGGACGCTCCCATTTTAATCAGGGCGAAGCGTTCCTCCATGTCGGTGGCAGCTCTCATCCAGGTGTTCAGTGTGCCCGGGCGACCCCCTAACAGCACTGTCTCGTAGATTTCCGGGTTCAGGCCCTCCCAATACTTTTCCATGAAGAGTTCCTCCGGCCACCCATGGATCTTGGCAGCGATGCGCCGGAACTTGTCGGTGTATTCCCTCACCGACGACCTCCCCTGAAATAGCTTCCTCAGTTGATTTCTGGCTTTTTCCTCACCCAGGGGGTCCTCGAACTGATGCCGGAGGGCCCACATAAAATTGTTCAGGGAGCGCAGCTCAGGGCCAGGGTTGTCGTGAAGGCTCACATACCAATCGCTGGCGGTGTCTTTCAGCTTGGACCCGATGTAGCCGATGCGATCTTTCTCGGTAGGGTAGAGGTGACCCCAACTGTCCAGGAATCTCCCGATCTCCAGCGTGAAGAAACGCAGCTTCTCGGGGTCCCCATCGAAAGTAGTCGTCAAAGGGTCGGAAGGGGGTGGGCGAGCGGCCGGCGCGGCCGGGACTGGGGCCGGTGTGGGAACGGGCCCCGGAACTGGGGCTGGGACGGCCGGCTGGGCTGGTTGCGCCGGTAGAGCGGGCGCCTGCGGCTGAGCAGGAACCCCTCCGGGTGCCTGCGGCTGTGGTGGGGCTCCGACTCCTTGACCGAGGAGGGCGCCTTGCATCGCCACCATAGCGTCGCGAAATTGGTGCTGGAGATCGAGGGCCAACTCGCGGAGCTCGGCGGTGAGTTGAAGCCGTAGGTCTCCCATCATCTGATCCAGCGGGACCGTCTGCTCCTCGCGATACGGATCGGGCCCATACAGATCTAGTGTCTCTTCTTCGGGAGGCGGGCGACGCGGCCCTCCACGGTAGATCGGCTCGCGGTCGTCTCCGAGGTAGCTCGGTCTCCCTCGATCGGGCTGGTCTCCGGTGAGCGAAACTCTCACCCCTTTCCTGTCGTGCACCCACGAACTCACGGGACGGCCCCCGAAGTGGCTCCAGGCGTACTGGGGGGTCACGTTCTGATAGGTAATCGGGCGGCGTGGAATGTAGTAAGCCCCTTGGCTCGTGGTCACCGGCACCTCGGTACCTCCTCCGCCGCCACCACCCCCGTTCCCCGGATCCGCCGGGGTAACGGGAACCTCCTCTGGAGTAGTAGGTTTGAGGGGGACAAGGTCGTCTTCTGACATGGTCAGGAACGGTTGAGTCCCAATCACAGATCTCTGACAATCTGTGAGAGTCCTGCTCAAAGTAGTCAAGGATCAGATCTCGGTTGGTTAACCACAGTTCTTTATTGCCTATTCCTACATTAGTACAGCATCTCGGGTTATTGTCAGAGATGAGACAAATAATACAAGCGGGTCTATTATACCATTCCAAGGAGTTTGAATTACCCATAGGTAGCCAATCCCCTGAAGGGAAAATTGGCGGGCTAAAAGGTGTCTTGACCGTTTGGTTCACACAGGAAAAAAGTGAGGTGTTAAGCAGTAAATTTCCCTTCTCAAACCAGATCCCTCAGTTCACATAACAATTCATGGCTCCAAGGTTCTTTAGCATAGATAAGAGATGAGAGCCGTCCTCCCCTTGAAGTTACTGCCGGGGCAGCTGGAATGCGGAGGCAGGGATGAGAGGCCTCCTTGTTCTCATCTTTAAGGGTTGTCACCCTCCCGACCAAAACAGGATTAATACAGGTCCCATACAAATGACTATAAGGTTACATAGTATGCATGCAAGATTACATTGACTGAATTGACAGATTCTGACAATATCACGTTGTAAAACCTAGAAATATCACTATCTTGTAACCAACAGATCCTTGAAAAGAGTAATGAATGAATACTATACAAGAAATTGTATATTGTAATAGTTTGTTACACAAAATGACTTTCTGCGTTACTCCCGAGGAATCCCACTGAGTGGCAGTATGGAGCACATTTTACTATAGTTGTATAGAAGGTGGCTTCATTTCATTGTATATGTACTCAATCATGTAAAAGTATGTTATAGCAACTGTAAGAGCAATTACATTGAATGCCAGAGATTCATTCATCAGATTTTGAAGTTGGTTGTACAAGGAGTGATAACTGACACTGTATTGATATCACTTTGTAAAACCTAGAAATATCACTATCCTGTAACCAACAGATCATTGAAAAGAGTAATCAATGAATACTATACAAGAAATTGTATATTGTAATAGTTTGTTACACAAAATGACTTTCTGCATTACTCCCAAGGAATCCCACTGAGTGGCAGTATGGAGCACCTTTTTACTATAGTTGTATAGAAGGTGGCTTCATTTCATTGTATATGTACTGAACCATATAAAAGCATGATATAGCAACTATAAGAGCAGTTACATTGAATGCAAGACATACATTCATCAGATTTTTATATTGGTTGTATAAGGAGTGATAACTGACACTGTATTGATTTCACTTTGTAAAACCGAGAAATTTCACTGTTGTCTAACCAAGAGATCACAGAAGAGTAATTAATGAATACTATACAAGAAATACATTGGATTGTAAATTGTAATAGTTTGTTACACAAAAAAACTTTCTGCGTTACTCCCGAGGAATCCCACTGAGTGGCAGTATGGAGCACCTTTTTACTATAGTTGTATAGAAGGTGGCTTCATTTCATTATATATGTACTCAATCATGTAAAAGCATGATATATCAACTGTAAGAGCAACTACATTGAATGCCAGAGATACATTCATCAGATTTTGAAGTTGGTAGTACAAGGAGTGATAACTGACACTGTACTGATATCACTTTGTAAAACCTAGAAATATCACTATCCTGTAAGAAACAGATCACTGAAAAGACTAATCAATGAATACTATACAAGAAATACATTGGATTGTAAATTGTAATAGTTTGTTACACAAAATAACTTTCTGCGTTACTCCCGAGGAATCCCACTGAGTGGCAGTATGGAGCACCTTTTTACTATAGTTGTATAGAAGGTGGCTTCATTTCATTATATATGTACTGAACCATATAAAAGCATGATATAGCAACTCTAAGAACAGTTACATTGAATGCAAGACATACATTCATCAGATTTTTAAATTGGTAGTACAAGGAGTGATAACTGACACTGTATTGATATCACTTTGTAAAACCGAGAAATTTCACTGTTGTCTAACCAAGAGATCACAGAAGAGTAATCAATGAATACTATACAAGAAATACATTGGATTGTAAATTGTAATAGTTTGTTACACAAAATGTTATAGCAACTGTAAGAGCAATTACATTGAATGCCAGAGATACATTCATCAGATTTTGAAGTTGGTAGTACAAGGAGTGATAACTGACACTTTACTGATATCACTTTGTAAAACCTAGATTTATCACTAGATCACTGAAAAGAGTAATCACTGAAAAGAGTAATCAATGAATACTATACAAGAAATTGTATATTGTAATAGTTTGTTACACAAAATGACTTTCTGCGTTACTCTCGAGGAATCCCACTGAGTGGCAGTATGGAGCACCTTTTTACTATAGTTGTATAGAAGGTGACTTCATTTCATTGTATATGTACTCAACCATATAAAAGCATGATATAGCAACGGTAAGAGCAGTTACATTGAATATCACGTTGTAAAACCTAGAAATATCACTATCTTGTAACCAAGAGATCATTGAAAACAGTAATGAATGAATACTATACAAGAAATTGTATATTGTAATAGTTTGTTACACAAAATGACTTTCTGCGTTACTCCCGAGGAATCCCACTGAGTGGCAGTATGGAGCACATTTTACTATAGTTGTATAGAAGGTGGCTTCATTTCATTGTATTTGTACTCAATCATGTAAAAGCATGTTATAGCAACTGTAAGAGCAATTACATTGAATGCCAGAGATTCATTCATCAGATTTTGAAGTTGGTTGTACAAGGACTGATAACTGACACTGTACTGATATCACTTTGTAAAACCTAGAAATATCACTATCCTGTAACCAACAGATCATTGAAAAGAGTAATCAATGAATACTATACAAGAAATTGTATATTGTAATAGTTTGTTACACAAAATGACTTTCTGCATTACTCCCGAGGAATCCCACTGAGTGGCAGTATGGAGCACCTTTTTACTATAGTTGTATAAAAGGTGGCTTCATTTCATTGTATATGTACTGAACCATATAAAAGCATGATATAGCAACTATAAGAGCAGTTACATTGAATGCAAGACATACATTCATCAGATTTTTATATTGATTGTATAAGGAGTGATAACTGACACTGTATTGATGTCACTTTGTAAAACCGAGAAATTTAACTGATGTCTAACCAAGAGATCACAGAAGAGTAATCAATGAATACTATACAAGAAATACATTGGATTGTAAATTGTAATAGTTTGTTACACAAAATAACTTTCTGCGTTACTCCCGAGGAATCCCACTGAGTGGCAGTATGGAGCACCTTTTTACTATGGTTGTATAGAAGGTGGCTTCATTTCATTGTATATGTACTCAATCATGTAAAAGCATGATATATCAACTGTAAGAGCAACTACATTGAATGCCAGAGATACATTCATCAGATTTTGAAGTTGGTAGTACAAGGAGTGATAACTGACACTGTACTGATATCACTTTGTAAAACCTAGATATATCACTATCCTGTAACAAACAGATCACTGAAAAGAGTAATCAATGAATATTATACAAGAAATAGTATATTGTAAAAGTTTGTTACACAAAATGACTTTCTGCGTTACTCCCGATGAATCCCACTTAGTGGCAGTATGGAGCACCTTTTTACGATAGTTGTATAGAAGTCGGCTTCATTTCATTGTATATGTATTCAACCATATAAAAGCATGATATAGCAAGTGTAAGAGCAGTTACATTGAATGGAAGAGATACATTTATCAGATTTTGAAGTTGGTTGTACAAGGAGTGATAACTGACACTGTATTGATATCACGTTGTAAAACCTAGAAATATCACTATCTTGTAACCAACAGATCATTGAAAAGAGTAATGAATGAATACTATACAAGAAATTGTATATTGTAAAAGTTTGTTACACAAAATGACTTTCTCCGTTACTCCCGAGGAATCCCACTGAGTGGCAGTATGGAGCACATTTTACTATAGTTGTATAGAAGGTGGCTTCATTTTATTGTATATGTACTCAATCATGTAAAAGCATGTTATAGCAACTGTAAGAGCAATTACATTGAATGCCAGAGATTCATTCATCAGATTTTGAAGTTTGTTGTAGAAGGACTGATAACTGACACTGTACTGATATCACTTTGTAAAACCTAGAAATATCACTATCCTGTAACCAACAGATCATTGAAAAGAGTAATCAATGAATACTATAGAAGAAATTGTATATTGTAATAGTTTGTTACACAAAATGACTTTCTGCGTTACTCCCGAGGAATCCCACTGAGTGGCAGTATGGAGCACCTTTTTACTATATTTGTATAGAAGGTGGCTTCATTTCATTGTATATGTACTGAACCATATAAAAGCATGATATAGCAACTATAAGAGCAGTTACATTGAATGCAAGACATACATTCATCAGATTTTTAAATTGGTTGTATAAGGAGTGATAACTGACACTGTATTGATATCACTTTGTAAAACCGAGAAATTTCACTGTTGTCAAACCAAGAGATCACAGAAGAGTAATCAATGAATACTATAGAAGAAATACAATGGATTGTAAATTGTAATAGTTTGTTACACAAAATAACTTTCTGCGTTACTCCCGAGGAATCCCACTGAGTGGCAATATGGAGCACCTTTTTACTATAGTTGTATAGAAGGTGGCTTCATTTCATTGTATATGTACTGAACCATATAAAAGCATGATATAGCAACTATAAGAGCAGTTACATTGAATGCAAGACATACATTCATCAGATTTTTAAATTGGTTGTATAAGGAGTGATAACTGACACTGTATTGATATCACTTTGTAAAACCGAGAAATTTCACTGTTGTCTAACCAACAGATCACAGAAGAGTAATCAATGAATACTATACAAGAAATACATTGGATTGTAAATTGTAATAGTTTGTTACACAAAATAACTTTCTGCGTTACTCCCGAGGAATCCCACTGAATGGCAGTATGGAGCACGTTTTACTACAGTTGTATAGAAGGTGGCTTCATTTCATTGTATAAGTACTCAATCATGTAAAAGCATGATATATCAACTGTAAGAGCAACTACATTGAATGCCAGAGATACATTCATCAGATTTTGAAGTTGGTTGTAGAAGGAGTGATAACTGACACTGTACTGATATCACTTTGTAAAACCTAGATATATCACTATGGTGTAACAAACAGATCACTGAAAAGAGTAATCAATGAATACTATACAAGAAATTGTATATTGTAATAGTTTGTTACACAAAATGACTTTCTGCGTTACTCCCGATGAATCCCACTTAGTGGCAGTATGGAGCACCTTTTTACGATAGTTGTATAGAAGTCGGCTTCATTTCATTGTATATGTATTCAACCATATAAAAGCATGATATAGCAAGTGTAAGAGCAGTTACATTGAATGGAAGAGATACATTTATCAGATTTTGAAGTTGGTTGTACAAGGAGTGATAACTGACACTGTATTGATATCACGTTGTAAAACCTAGAAATATCACTATCTTGTAACCAACAGATCATTGAAAAGAGTAATGAATGAATATTATACAAGAAATTGTATATTGTAACAGTTTGTTACACAAAATGACTTTCTCCGTTACTCCCGAGGAATCCCACTGAGTGGCAAAATGACTTTCTCCGTTACTCCCGAGGAATCCCACTGATTCATTCATCAGATTTTGAAGTTTGTTATAAAAGGAGTGATAACTGACACTGTACTGATATCACTTTGTAAAACCTAGAAATATCACTATCCTGTAACCAACAGATCATTGAAAAGAGCAACTACATTGAATGCCAGAGATACATTCATCAGATTTTGAAGTTGGTAGTACAAGGATTGATAACTGACACTGTACTGATATCACTTTGTAAAATCTAGATATATCACTATCCTGTAACAAACAGATCACTGAAAAGAGTAATCAATGAATACTATACAAGAAATAGTATATTGTAAAAGTTTGTTACACAAAATGACTTTCTGTGTTACTCCCGAGGAATCCCACTGAGTGGCAGTATGGAGCACCTTTTTACTATAGTTGTATAAAAGGTGGCTTCATTTCATTGTATATGTACTGAACCATATAAAAGCATGATATAGCAACTATAAGAGCAGTTACATTGAATGCAAGACATACATTCATCAGATTTTTATATTGATTGTATAAGGAGTGATAACTGACACTGTATTGATGTCACTTTGTAAAACCGAGAAATTTAACTGATGTCTAACCAAGAGATCACAGAAGAGTAATCAATGAATACTATACAAGAAATACATTGGATTGTAAATTGTAATAGTTTGTTACACAAAATAACTTTCTGCGTTACTCCCGAGGAATCCCACTGAGTGGCAGTATGGAGCACCTTTTTACTATGGTTGTATAGAAGGTGGCTTCATTTCATTGTATATGTACTCAATCATGTAAAAGCATGATATATCAACTGTAAGAGCAACTACATTGAATGCCAGAGATACATTCATCAGATTTTGAAGTTGGTAGTACAAGGAGTGATAACTGACACTGTACTGATATCACTTTGTAAAACCTAGATATATCACTATCCTGTAACAAACAGATCACTGAAAAGAGTAATCAATGAATATTATACAAGAAATAGTATATTGTAAAAGTTTGTTACACAAAATGACTTTCTGCGTTACTCCCGATGAATCCCACTTAGTGGCAGTATGGAGCACCTTTTTACGATAGTTGTATAGAAGTCGGCTTCATTTCATTGTATATGTATTCAACCATATAAAAGCATGATATAGCAAGTGTAAGAGCAGTTACATTGAATGGAAGAGATACATTTATCAGATTTTGAAGTTGGTTGTACAAGGAGTGATAACTGACACTGTATTGATATCACGTTGTAAAACCTAGAAATATCACTATCTTGTAACCAACAGATCATTGAAAAGAGTAATGAATGAATATTATACAAGAAATTGTATATTGTAACAGTTTGTTACACAAAATGACTTTCTCCGTTACTCCCGAGGAATCCCACTGAGTGGCAAAATGACTTTCTCCGTTTCTCCCGAGGAATCCCACTGATTCATTCATCAGATTTTGAAGTTTGTTATAAAAGGAGTGATAACTGACACTGTACTGATATCACTTTGTAAAACCTAGAAATATCACTATCCTGTAACCAACAGATCATTGAAAAGAGCAACTACATTGAATGCCAGAGATACATTCATCAGATTTTGAAGTTGGTAGTACAAGGATTGATAACTGACACTGTACTGATATCACTTTGTAAAATCTAGATATATCACTATCCTGTAACAAACAGATCACTGAAAAGAGTAATCAATGAATACTATACAAGAAATAGTATATTGTAAAAGTTTGTTACACAAAATGACTTTCTGTGTTACTCCCGAGGAATCCCACTTAGTGGCAGTATGGAGCACCTTTTTACGATAGTTGTATAGAAGGTGGCTTCATTTCATTGAATATGTACTGAACCATATAAAAGCATGATATAGCAACTATAAGAGCAGTTACATTGAATGCAAGACATACATTCATCAGATTTTTATATTGGTTGTATAAGGAGTGATAACTGACACTGTATTGATGTCACTTTGTAAAACCGAGAAATTTAACTGATGTCTAACCAAGAGATCACAGAAGAGTAATCAATGAATAGTATACAAGAAATACATTGGATTGTAAATTGTAATAGTTTGTTACACAAAATAACTTTCTGCGTTACTCCCGAGGAATCCCACTGAGTGGCAGTATGGAGCACCTTTTTACGATAGTTGTATAGAAGGTGGCTTCATTTCATTGTATACGTACTGAACCATATAAAAGCATGATATACCAACTATAAGAGCAGTTACATTGAATGCAAGACATACATTCATCAGATTTTTAAATTGGTTGTATAAGGAGTGATAACTGACACTGTATTGATATCACTTTGTGAAACCGAGAAATTTTACTGTTGTCTAACCAAGAGATCACAGAAGAGTAATCAATGAATACTATACAAGAAATACATTGGATTGTAAATTGTAATAGTTTGTTACACAAAATAACTTTCTGCGTTACTCCCGAGGAATCCCACTGAGTGGCAGTATGGAGCACCTTTTTACTATAGTTCAATAGAAGGTGGCTTCATTTCATTGTATATGTACTCAATCATGTAAAAGCATGATATATCAACTGTAAGAGCAACTACATTGAATGCCAGAGATACATTCATCAGATTTTGAAGTTGGTAGTACAAGGAGTGATAACTGACACTGTACTGATATCACTTTGTAAAACCTAGATATATCACTATCCTGTAACCAACAGATCACTGAAAAGAGTAATCAATGAATACTATAGAAGAAATAGTGTATTGTAAAAGTTTGTTACACAAAATGACTTTCTGCGTTACTCCCGAGGAATCCCACTTAGTGGCAGTAATGGAGCACCTTTTTACGATAGTTGTATAGAAGGTGGCTTCATTTCATTGTATATGTATTCAACCATATAAAAGCATGATATAGCAAGTGTAAGAGCAGTTACATTGAATGCAAGAGATTCATTCATCAGATTTTGAAGTTTGTTGTAGAAGGAGTGATAACTGACACTGTACTGATATCACTTTGTAAAACCTAGAAATATCACTATCCTGTAACCAACAGATCATTGAAAAGAGTAATCAATGAATACTATAGAAGAAATTGTATATGGTAATAGTTTGTTACACAAAATGACTTTCTGCGTTACTCCCGAGGAATCCCACTGAGTGGCAGTATGGAGCACCTTTTTACTATATTTGTATAGAAGGTGGCTTCATTTCATTGTATATGTACTGAACCATATAAAAGCATGATATAGCAACTATAAGAGCAGTTACATTGAATGCAAGACATACATTCATCAGATTTTTAAATTGGTTGTATAAGGAGTGATAACTGACACTGTACTGATATCACTTTGTAAAACCGAGAAATTTCACTGTTGTCTAACCAAGAGATCACAGAAGAGTAATCAATGAATACTATACAAGAAATACATTGGATTGTAAATTGTAATAGTTTGTTACACAAAATAACTTTCTGCGTTACTCCCGAGGAATCCCACTGAGTGGCAGTATGGAGCACCTTTTTACTATAGTTGTATAGAAGGTGGCTTCATTTCATTGTATACGTACTGAACCATATAAAAGCATGATATATCAACTATAAGAGCAACTACATTGAATGCCAGAGATACATTCATCAGATTTTGAAGTTGGTAGTACAAGGAGTGATAACTGACACTGTACTGATATCACTTTGTAAAACCTAGAAATATCACTATCCTGTAAGAAACAGATCACTGAAAAGACTAATCAATGAATACTATACAAGAAATACATTGTATTGTAATTCTAATAGTTTGTTACACAAAATAACTTTCTGCGTTACTCCCGAGGAATCACACTGAGTGGCAGTATGGAGCACCTTTTTACTATAGTTGTATAGAAGGTGGCTTCATTTCATTGTATACGTACTGAACCATATAAAAGCATGATATAGCAACTATAAGAGCAGTTACATTGAATGCAAGACATACATTCATCAGATTTTTAAATTGGTTGTATAAGGAGTGATAACTGACACTGTATTGATATCACTTTGTAAAACCGAGAAATTTCACTGCTGTCTAACCAAGAGATCACAGAAGAGTAATCAATGAATACTATACAAGAAATACATTGGATTGTAAATGGTAATAGTTTGTTACACAAAATAACTTTCTGCGTTACTCCCGAGGAATCCCACTGAGTGGCAGTATGGAGCACCTTTCTACTATAGTTGTATAGAAGGTGGCTTCATTTCATTGTATATGTACTCAATCATGTAAAAGCATGATATATCAACTGTAAGAGCAAATACATTGAATGCCAGAGATACATTCATCAGATTTTGAAGTTGGTTGTACAAGGAGTGATAACTGACACTGTACTGATATCACTTTGTAAAACCTAGAAATATCACTATCCTGTAACCAACAGATCATTGAAAAGAGTAATCAATGAATATTATACAAGAAATAGTATATTGTTAAAGTTTGTTACACAAAATAACTTTCTGCGTTACTCCCGAGGAATCCCACTTAGTGGCAGTATGGAGCACCTTTTTACGATAGTTGTATAGAAGGTGGCTTCATTTCATTGTATATGTACTCAACCATATAAAAGCATGATATAGGAAGTGTAAGAGCAGTTACATTGAATGCAAGAGATACATTCATCAGATTTTGAAGTTGGTTGTACAAGGAGTGATAACTGACACTGTATTGATATCACGTTGTAAAACCTAGAAATATCACTATCTTGTAACCAACAGATCATTGAAAAGAGTAATGAATGAATACTATACAAGAAATTGTATATTGTAATAGTTTTTTACACAAAATGACTTTCTGCGTTACTCCCGAGGAATCCCACTGAGTGGCAGTATGGAGCACATTTTACTATAGTTGTATAGAAGGTGGCTTCATTTCATTGTATATGTACTCAATCATGTAAAAGCATGTTATAGCAACTGTAAGAGCAATTACATTGAATGCCAGAGATTCATTCATCAGATTTTGAAGTTGGTTGTACAAGGAGTGATAACTGACACTGTACTGATATCACTTTATAAAACCTAGAAATATCACTATCCTGTAACCAACAGATCATTGAAAAGACTAATCAATGAATACTATACAAGAAATTGTATATTGTAATAGTTTGTTACACAAAATGACTTTCTGCGTTACTCCCGAGGAATCCCACTGAGTGGCAGTATGGAGCACCTTTTTATTATATTTGTATAGAAGGTGGCTTCATTTCATTGTATATGTACTGAACCATATAAAAGCATGATATAGCAACTATAAGAGCAGTTACATTGAATGCAAGACATACATTCATCAGATTTTGAAGTTGGTTGTACAAGGAGTGATAACTGACACTGTACTGATGTCACTTTGTAAAACCTAGAAATATCACTATCCTGTAACCAGAGATCATTGAAAAGAGTAATCAATGAATATTATACAAGAAATAGTATATTGTAGAAGTTTGTTACACAAAATGACTTTCTGCGTTACTCCCGAGGAATCCCACTTAGTGGCAGTATGGAGCACCTTTTTACGATAGTTTTATAGAAGGTGGCTTCATTTCATTGTATATGTATTCAACCACATAAAAGCATGATATAGCAAGTGTAAGAGCAGTTACATTGAATGCAAGAGATACATTTATCAGATTTTGAAGTTGGTTGTACAAGGAGTGATAACTGACACTGTATTGATATCACGTTGTAAAACCTAGAAATATCACTATCTTGTAACCAACAGATCATTGAAAAGAGTAATGAATGAATACTATAGAAGAAATTGTATATTGTAACAGTTTGTTACACAAAATGACTTTCTGCGTTACTCCCGAGGAATCCCACTGAGTGGCAGTATGGAGCACATTTTACTATAGTTGTATAGAAGGTGGCTTCATTTCATTGTATATGTACTCAATCATGTAAAAGCATGTTATAGCAACTGTAAGAGCAATTACATTGAATGCCAGAGATTCATTCATCAGATTTTGAAGTTGGTTGTAGAAGGAGTGATAACTGACACTGTACTGATATCACTTTGTAAAACCTAGAAATATCACTATCCTGTACCCAACAGATCATTGAAAAGAGTAATCAATGAATACTATAGAAGAAATTGTATATTGTAATAGTTTGTTACACAAAATGACTTTCTGCGTTATTCCCGAGGAATCCCACTGAGTGGCAGTATGGAGCACCTTTTTACTATATTTGTATAGAAGGTGGCTTCATTTCATTGTATATGTACTGAACCATATAAAAGCATGATATAGCAACTATAAGAGCAGTTACATTGAATGCAAGACATACATTCATCAGATTTTTAAATTGGTTGTATAAGGAGTGATAACTGACACTGTATTGATATCACTTTGTAAAACCGAGAAATTTCACTGTTGTCTAACCAAGAGATCACAGAAGAGTAATCAATGAATACTATACAAGAAATACATTGGATTGTAAATTGTAATAGTTTGTTACACAAAATAACTTTCTGCGTTACTCCCGAGGAATCCCACTGAGTGGCAGTATGGAGCACCTTTTTACTATAGTTCTATAGAAGGTGGCTTCATTTCATTGTATATGTACTGAACCATATAAAAGCATGATATAGCAACTATAAGAGCAGTTACATTGAATGCAAGACATACATTCATCAGATTTTTAAATTGGTTGTATAAGGAGTGATAACTGACACTGTATTGATATCACTTTGTAAAACCGAGAAATTTCACTGTTGTCTAACCAAGAGATCACAGAAGAGTAATCAATGAATACTATACAAGAAATACATTGGATTGTAAATTGTAATAGTTTGTTACACAAAATAACTTTCTGCGTTACTCCCGAGGAATCCCACTGAGTGGCAGTATGGAGCACATTTTAACTATAGTTGTATGGAAGGTGGCTTCATTTTATTATATATGTACTCAATCATGTAAAAGCATGATATATCAACTATAAGAGCAACTACATTGAATGCCAGAGATACATTCATCAGATTTTGAAGTTGGTAGTACAAGGAGTGATAACTGACACTGTACTGATATCACTTTGTAAAACCTAGAAATATCACTATCCTGTAAGAAACAGATCACTGAAAAGACTAATCAATGAATACTATACAAGAAATACATTGGATTGTAAATTCTAATAGTTTGTTACACAAAATGACTTTCTGCGTTACTCCCGAGGAATCCCACTGAGTGGCAGTATGGAGCACATTTTACTATAGTTGTATAGAAGGTGGCTTCATTTCATTGTATATGTACTCAATCATGTAAAAGCATGTTATAGCAACTGTAAGAGCAATTATATTGAATGCCAGAGATTCATTCATCAGATTTTGAAGTTGGTAGTACAAGGAGTGATAACTGACACTGTACTGATATCACTTTGTAAAACCTAGAAATATCACTATCCTGTAACCAACAGATCATTGAAAAGAGTAATCAATGAATACTATACAAGAAATTGTATATTGTAATAGTTTGTTACACAAAATGACTTTCTGCGTTACTCCCAAGGAATCCCACTGAGTGGCACTATGGAGCACCTTTTTACTATAGTTGTATAGAAGGTGGCTTCATTTCATTGTATATGTACTGAACCATATAAAAGCATGATATAGCAACTATAAGAGCAGTTACATTGAATGCAAGACATACATTCATCAGATTTTTATATTGGTTGTATAAGGAGTGATAACTGACACTGTATTGATGTCACTTTGTAAAACCGAGAAATTTCACTGTTGTCTAACCAAGAGATCACAGAAGAGTAATCAATGAATACTATACAAGAAATACATTGTATTGTAAATTGTAATAGTTTGTTACACAAAATAACTTTCTGCGTTACTCCCGAGGAATCCCACTGAGTGGCAGTATGGAGCACCTTTTTACTATAGTTGTATAGAAGGTGGCTTCATTTCATTATATATGTACTCAATCATGTAAAAGCATGATATATCAACTGTAAGAGTAACTACATTGAATGCCAGAGATACATTCATCAGATTTTGAAGTTGGTAGTACAAGAAGTGATAACTGACACTGTACTGATATCACTTTGTAAAACCTAGAAATATCACTATCCTGTAAGAAACAGATCACTGAAAAGACTAATCAATGAATACTATACAAGAAATACATTGGATTGTAAATTGTAATAGTTTGTTACACAAAATAACTTTCTGCGTTACTCCCGAGGAATCCCACTGAGTGGCAGTATGGAGCAGCTTTTTACTATAGTTGTATAGAAGGTGGCTTCATTTCATTGTATATGTACTGAACCATATAAAAGCATGATATAGCAACTCTAAGAGCAGTTACATTGAATGCCAGACATACATTCATCAGATTTTTAAATTGGTTGTATAAGGAGTGATAACTGACACTGTATTGATATCACTTTGTAAACCCGAGAAATTTCACTGTTGTCTAACCAAGGGATCACAGAAGAGTAATCAATGAATACTATACAAGAAATACATTGGATTGTAAATTGTAATAGTTTGTTACACAAAATAACTTTCTGCGTTACTCCCGAGGAATCCCACTGAGTGGCAGTATGGAGCACCTTTTTACTATAGTTGTATTGAAGGTGGCTTCATTTCATTGTATATGTACTGAACCATATAAAAGCATGATATAGCAACTATAAGAGCAGTTACATTGAATGCAAGACATAGATTCATCAGATTTTTAAATTGGTTGTATAAGGAGTGATAACTGACACTGTATTGATATCACTTTGTAAAACCGAGAAATTTCACTGTTGTCTAACCAAGAGATCACAGAAGAGTCATCAATGAATACTATACAAGAAATACATTGGATTGTAAATTGTAATAGTTTGTTACACAAAATAACTTTCTGCGTTACTCCCGAGGAATCCCACTGAGTGGCAGTATGGAGCACATTTTAACTATAGTTGTATGGAAGGTGGCTTCATTTTATTATATATGTACTCAATCATGTAAAAGCATGATATATCAACTATAAGAGCAACTACATTGAATGCCAGAGATACATTCATCAGATTTTGAAGTTGGTAGTACAAGGAGTGATAACTGACACTGTACTGATATCACTTTGTAAAACCTAGAAATATCACTATCCTGTAAGAAACAGATCACTGAAAAGACTAATCAATGAATACTATACAAGAAATACATTGGATTGTAAATTCTAATAGTTTGTTACACAAAATGACTTTCTGCGTTACTCCCGAGGAATCCCACTGAGTGGCAGTATGGAGCAAATTTTACTATAGTTGTATAGAAGGTGGCTTCATTTCATTGTATATGTACTCAATCATGTAAAAGCATGTTATAGCAACTGTAAGAGCAATTACATTGAATGCCAGAGATTCATTCATCAGATTTTGAAGTTGGTTGTACAAGGAGTGATAACTGACACTGTATTGATATCACTTTGTAAAACCTAGAAATATCACTATCCTGTAACCAACAGATCATTGAAAAGAGTAATCAATGAATACTATACAAGAAATTGTATATTGTAATAGTTTGTTACACAAAATGACTTTCTGCGTTACTCCCAAGGAATCCCACTGAGTGGCACTATGGAGCACCTTTTTACTATAGTTGTATAGAAGGTGGCTTCATTTCATTGTATATGTACTGAACCATATAAAAGCATGATATAGCAACTATAAGAGCAGTTACATTGAATGCAAGACATACATTCATCAGATTTTTATATTGATTGTATAAGGAGTGATAACTGACACTGTATTGATGTCACTTTGTAAAACCGAGAAATTTAACTGATGTCTAACCAAGAGATCACAGAAGAGTAATCAATGAATACTATACAAGAAATACATTGGATTGTAAATTGTAATAGTTTGTTACACAAAATAACTTTCTGCGTTACTCCCGAGGAATCCCACTGAGTGGCAGTATGGAGCACCTTTTTACTATGGTTGTATAGAAGGTGGCTTCATTTCATTGTATATGTACTCAATCATGTAAAAGCATGATATATCAACTGTAAGAGCAACTACATTGAATGCCAGAGATACATTCATCAGATTTTGAAGTTGGTAGTACAAGGAGTGATAACTGACACTGTACTGATATCACTTTGTAAAACCTAGATATATCACTATCCTGTAACAAACAGATCACTGAAAAGAGTAATCAATGAATATTATACAAGAAATAGTATATTGTAAAAGTTTGTTACACAAAATGACTTTCTGCGTTACTCCCGATGAATCCCACTTAGTGGCAGTATGGAGCACCTTTTTACGATAGTTGTATAGAAGTCGGCTTCATTTCATTGTATATGTATTCAACCATATAAAAGCATGATATAGCAAGTGTAAGAGCAGTTACATTGAATGGAAGAGATACATTTATCAGATTTTGAAGTTGGTTGTACAAGGAGTGATAACTGACACTGTATTGATATCACGTTGTAAAACCTAGAAATATCACTATCTTGTAACCAACAGATCATTGAAAAGAGTAATGAATGAATATTATACAAGAAATTGTATATTGTAACAGTTTGTTACACAAAATGACTTTCTCCGTTACTCCCGAGGAATCCCACTGAGTGGCAAAATGACTTTCTCCGTTTCTCCCGAGGAATCCCACTGATTCATTCATCAGATTTTGAAGTTTGTTATAAAAGGAGTGATAACTGACACTGTACTGATATCACTTTGTAAAACCTAGAAATATCACTATCCTGTAACCAACAGATCATTGAAAAGAGCAACTACATTGAATGCCAGAGATACATTCATCAGATTTTGAAGTTGGTAGTACAAGGATTGATAACTGACACTGTACTGATATCACTTTGTAAAATCTAGATATATCACTATCCTGTAACAAACAGATCACTGAAAAGAGTAATCAATGAATACTATACAAGAAATAGTATATTGTAAAAGTTTGTTACACAAAATGACTTTCTGTGTTACTCCCGAGGAATCCCACTTAGTGGCAGTATGGAGCACCTTTTTACGATAGTTGTATAGAAGGTGGCTTCATTTCATTGAATATGTACTGAACCATATAAAAGCATGATATAGCAACTATAAGAGCAGTTACATTGAATGCAAGACATACATTCATCAGATTTTTATATTGGTTGTATAAGGAGTGATAACTGACACTGTATTGATGTCACTTTGTAAAACCGAGAAATTTAACTGATGTCTAACCAAGAGATCACAGAAGAGTAATCAATGAATAGTATACAAGAAATACATTGGATTGTAAATTGTAATAGTTTGTTACACAAAATAACTTTCTGCGTTACTCCCGAGGAATCCCACTGAGTGGCAGTATGGAGCACCTTTTTACGATAGTTGTATAGAAGGTGGCTTCATTTCATTGTATACGTACTGAACCATATAAAAGCATGATATACCAACTATAAGAGCAGTTACATTGAATGCAAGACATACATTCATCAGATTTTTAAATTGGTTGTATAAGGAGTGATAACTGACACTGTATTGATATCACTTTGTGAAACCGAGAAATTTTACTGTTGTCTAACCAAGAGATCACAGAAGAGTAATCAATGAATACTATACAAGAAATACATTGGATTGTAAATTGTAATAGTTTGTTACACAAAATAACTTTCTGCGTTACTCCCGAGGAATCCCACTGAGTGGCAGTATGGAGCACCTTTTTACTATAGTTCAATAGAAGGTGGCTTCATTTCATTGTATATGTACTCAATCATGTAAAAGCATGATATATCAACTGTAAGAGCAACTACATTGAATGCCAGAGATACATTCATCAGATTTTGAAGTTGGTAGTACAAGGAGTGATAACTGACACTGTACTGATATCACTTTGTAAAACCTAGATATATCACTATCCTGTAACCAACAGATCACTGAAAAGAGTAATCAATGAATACTATAGAAGAAATAGTGTATTGTAAAAGTTTGTTACACAAAATGACTTTCTGCGTTACTCCCGAGGAATCCCACTTAGTGGCAGTAATGGAGCACCTTTTTACGATAGTTGTATAGAAGGTGGCTTCATTTCATTGTATATGTATTCAACCATATAAAAGCATGATATAGCAAGTGTAAGAGCAGTTACATTGAATGCAAGAGATTCATTCATCAGATTTTGAAGTTTGTTGTAGAAGGAGTGATAACTGACACTGTACTGATATCACTTTGTAAAACCTAGAAATATCACTATCCTGTAACCAACAGATCATTGAAAAGAGTAATCAATGAATACTATAGAAGAAATTGTATATGGTAATAGTTTGTTACACAAAATGACTTTCTGCGTTACTCCCGAGGAATCCCACTGAGTGGCAGTATGGAGCACCTTTTTACTATATTTGTATAGAAGGTGGCTTCATTTCATTGTATATGTACTGAACCATATAAAAGCATGATATAGCAACTATAAGAGCAGTTACATTGAATGCAAGACATACATTCATCAGATTTTTAAATTGGTTGTATAAGGAGTGATAACTGACACTGTACTGATATCACTTTGTAAAACCGAGAAATTTCACTGTTGTCTAACCAAGAGATCACAGAAGAGTAATCAATGAATACTATACAAGAAATACATTGGATTGTAAATTGTAATAGTTTGTTACACAAAATAACTTTCTGCGTTACTCCCGAGGAATCCCACTGAGTGGCAGTATGGAGCACCTTTTTACTATAGTTGTATAGAAGGTGGCTTCATTTCATTGTATACGTACTGAACCATATAAAAGCATGATATATCAACTATAAGAGCAACTACATTGAATGCCAGAGATACATTCATCAGATTTTGAAGTTGGTAGTACAAGGAGTGATAACTGACACTGTACTGATATCACTTTGTAAAACCTAGAAATATCACTATCCTGTAAGAAACAGATCACTGAAAAGACTAATCAATGAATACTATACAAGAAATACATTGTATTGTAATTCTAATAGTTTGTTACACAAAATAACTTTCTGCGTTACTCCCGAGGAATCACACTGAGTGGCAGTATGGAGCACCTTTTTACTATAGTTGTATAGAAGGTGGCTTCATTTCATTGTATACGTACTGAACCATATAAAAGCATGATATAGCAACTATAAGAGCAGTTACATTGAATGCAAGACATACATTCATCAGATTTTTAAATTGGTTGTATAAGGAGTGATAACTGACACTGTATTGATATCACTTTGTAAAACCGAGAAATTTCACTGCTGTCTAACCAAGAGATCACAGAAGAGTAATCAATGAATACTATACAAGAAATACATTGGATTGTAAATGGTAATAGTTTGTTACACAAAATAACTTTCTGCGTTACTCCCGAGGAATCCCACTGAGTGGCAGTATGGAGCACCTTTCTACTATAGTTGTATAGAAGGTGGCTTCATTTCATTGTATATGTACTCAATCATGTAAAAGCATGATATATCAACTGTAAGAGCAAATACATTGAATGCCAGAGATACATTCATCAGATTTTGAAGTTGGTTGTACAAGGAGTGATAACTGACACTGTACTGATATCACTTTGTAAAACCTAGAAATATCACTATCCTGTAACCAACAGATCATTGAAAAGAGTAATCAATGAATATTATACAAGAAATAGTATATTGTTAAAGTTTGTTACACAAAATAACTTTCTGCGTTACTCCCGAGGAATCCCACTTAGTGGCAGTATGGAGCACCTTTTTACGATAGTTGTATAGAAGGTGGCTTCATTTCATTGTATATGTACTCAACCATATAAAAGCATGATATAGGAAGTGTAAGAGCAGTTACATTGAATGCAAGAGATACATTCATCAGATTTTGAAGTTGGTTGTACAAGGAGTGATAACTGACACTGTATTGATATCACGTTGTAAAACCTAGAAATATCACTATCTTGTAACCAACAGATCATTGAAAAGAGTAATGAATGAATACTATACAAGAAATTGTATATTGTAATAGTTTTTTACACAAAATGACTTTCTGCGTTACTCCCGAGGAATCCCACTGAGTGGCAGTATGGAGCACATTTTACTATAGTTGTATAGAAGGTGGCTTCATTTCATTGTATATGTACTCAATCATGTAAAAGCATGTTATAGCAACTGTAAGAGCAATTACATTGAATGCCAGAGATTCATTCATCAGATTTTGAAGTTGGTTGTACAAGGAGTGATAACTGACACTGTACTGATATCACTTTATAAAACCTAGAAATATCACTATCCTGTAACCAACAGATCATTGAAAAGACTAATCAATGAATACTATACAAGAAATTGTATATTGTAATAGTTTGTTACACAAAATGACTTTCTGCGTTACTCCCGAGGAATCCCACTGAGTGGCAGTATGGAGCACCTTTTTATTATATTTGTATAGAAGGTGGCTTCATTTCATTGTATATGTACTGAACCATATAAAAGCATGATATAGCAACTATAAGAGCAGTTACATTGAATGCAAGACATACATTCATCAGATTTTGAAGTTGGTTGTACAAGGAGTGATAACTGACACTGTACTGATGTCACTTTGTAAAACCTAGAAATATCACTATCCTGTAACCAGAGATCATTGAAAAGAGTAATCAATGAATATTATACAAGAAATAGTATATTGTAGAAGTTTGTTACACAAAATGACTTTCTGCGTTACTCCCGAGGAATCCCACTTAGTGGCAGTATGGAGCACCTTTTTACGATAGTTTTATAGAAGGTGGCTTCATTTCATTGTATATGTATTCAACCACATAAAAGCATGATATAGCAAGTGTAAGAGCAGTTACATTGAATGCAAGAGATACATTTATCAGATTTTGAAGTTGGTTGTACAAGGAGTGATAACTGACACTGTATTGATATCACGTTGTAAAACCTAGAAATATCACTATCTTGTAACCAACAGATCATTGAAAAGAGTAATGAATGAATACTATAGAAGAAATTGTATATTGTAACAGTTTGTTACACAAAATGACTTTCTGCGTTACTCCCGAGGAATCCCACTGAGTGGCAGTATGGAGCACATTTTACTATAGTTGTATAGAAGGTGGCTTCATTTCATTGTATATGTACTCAATCATGTAAAAGCATGTTATAGCAACTGTAAGAGCAATTACATTGAATGCCAGAGATTCATTCATCAGATTTTGAAGTTGGTTGTAGAAGGAGTGATAACTGACACTGTACTGATATCACTTTGTAAAACCTAGAAATATCACTATCCTGTACCCAACAGATCATTGAAAAGAGTAATCAATGAATACTATAGAAGAAATTGTATATTGTAATAGTTTGTTACACAAAATGACTTTCTGCGTTATTCCCGAGGAATCCCACTGAGTGGCAGTATGGAGCACCTTTTTACTATATTTGTATAGAAGGTGGCTTCATTTCATTGTATATGTACTGAACCATATAAAAGCATGATATAGCAACTATAAGAGCAGTTACATTGAATGCAAGACATACATTCATCAGATTTTTAAATTGGTTGTATAAGGAGTGATAACTGACACTGTATTGATATCACTTTGTAAAACCGAGAAATTTCACTGTTGTCTAACCAAGAGATCACAGAAGAGTAATCAATGAATACTATACAAGAAATACATTGGATTGTAAATTGTAATAGTTTGTTACACAAAATAACTTTCTGCGTTACTCCCGAGGAATCCCACTGAGTGGCAGTATGGAGCACCTTTTTACTATAGTTCTATAGAAGGTGGCTTCATTTCATTGTATATGTACTGAACCATATAAAAGCATGATATAGCAACTATAAGAGCAGTTACATTGAATGCAAGACATACATTCATCAGATTTTTAAATTGGTTGTATAAGGAGTGATAACTGACACTGTATTGATATCACTTTGTAAAACCGAGAAATTTCACTGTTGTCTAACCAAGAGATCACAGAAGAGTAATCAATGAATACTATACAAGAAATACATTGGATTGTAAATTGTAATAGTTTGTTACACAAAATAACTTTCTGCGTTACTCCCGAGGAATCCCACTGAGTGGCAGTATGGAGCACATTTTAACTATAGTTGTATGGAAGGTGGCTTCATTTTATTATATATGTACTCAATCATGTAAAAGCATGATATATCAACTATAAGAGCAACTACATTGAATGCCAGAGATACATTCATCAGATTTTGAAGTTGGTAGTACAAGGAGTGATAACTGACACTGTACTGATATCACTTTGTAAAACCTAGAAATATCACTATCCTGTAAGAAACAGATCACTGAAAAGACTAATCAATGAATACTATACAAGAAATACATTGGATTGTAAATTCTAATAGTTTGTTACACAAAATGACTTTCTGCGTTACTCCCGAGGAATCCCACTGAGTGGCAGTATGGAGCACATTTTACTATAGTTGTATAGAAGGTGGCTTCATTTCATTGTATATGTACTCAATCATGTAAAAGCATGTTATAGCAACTGTAAGAGCAATTATATTGAATGCCAGAGATTCATTCATCAGATTTTGAAGTTGGTAGTACAAGGAGTGATAACTGACACTGTACTGATATCACTTTGTAAAACCTAGAAATATCACTATCCTGTAACCAACAGATCATTGAAAAGAGTAATCAATGAATACTATACAAGAAATTGTATATTGTAATAGTTTGTTACACAAAATGACTTTCTGCGTTACTCCCAAGGAATCCCACTGAGTGGCACTATGGAGCACCTTTTTACTATAGTTGTATAGAAGGTGGCTTCATTTCATTGTATATGTACTGAACCATATAAAAGCATGATATAGCAACTATAAGAGCAGTTACATTGAATGCAAGACATACATTCATCAGATTTTTATATTGGTTGTATAAGGAGTGATAACTGACACTGTATTGATGTCACTTTGTAAAACCGAGAAATTTCACTGTTGTCTAACCAAGAGATCACAGAAGAGTAATCAATGAATACTATACAAGAAATACATTGTATTGTAAATTGTAATAGTTTGTTACACAAAATAACTTTCTGCGTTACTCCCGAGGAATCCCACTGAGTGGCAGTATGGAGCACCTTTTTACTATAGTTGTATAGAAGGTGGCTTCATTTCATTATATATGTACTCAATCATGTAAAAGCATGATATATCAACTGTAAGAGTAACTACATTGAATGCCAGAGATACATTCATCAGATTTTGAAGTTGGTAGTACAAGAAGTGATAACTGACACTGTACTGATATCACTTTGTAAAACCTAGAAATATCACTATCCTGTAAGAAACAGATCACTGAAAAGACTAATCAATGAATACTATACAAGAAATACATTGGATTGTAAATTGTAATAGTTTGTTACACAAAATAACTTTCTGCGTTACTCCCGAGGAATCCCACTGAGTGGCAGTATGGAGCAGCTTTTTACTATAGTTGTATAGAAGGTGGCTTCATTTCATTGTATATGTACTGAACCATATAAAAGCATGATATAGCAACTCTAAGAGCAGTTACATTGAATGCCAGACATACATTCATCAGATTTTTAAATTGGTTGTATAAGGAGTGATAACTGACACTGTATTGATATCACTTTGTAAACCCGAGAAATTTCACTGTTGTCTAACCAAGGGATCACAGAAGAGTAATCAATGAATACTATACAAGAAATACATTGGATTGTAAATTGTAATAGTTTGTTACACAAAATAACTTTCTGCGTTACTCCCGAGGAATCCCACTGAGTGGCAGTATGGAGCACCTTTTTACTATAGTTGTATTGAAGGTGGCTTCATTTCATTGTATATGTACTGAACCATATAAAAGCATGATATAGCAACTATAAGAGCAGTTACATTGAATGCAAGACATAGATTCATCAGATTTTTAAATTGGTTGTATAAGGAGTGATAACTGACACTGTATTGATATCACTTTGTAAAACCGAGAAATTTCACTGTTGTCTAACCAAGAGATCACAGAAGAGTCATCAATGAATACTATACAAGAAATACATTGGATTGTAAATTGTAATAGTTTGTTACACAAAATAACTTTCTGCGTTACTCCCGAGGAATCCCACTGAGTGGCAGTATGGAGCACATTTTAACTATAGTTGTATGGAAGGTGGCTTCATTTTATTATATATGTACTCAATCATGTAAAAGCATGATATATCAACTATAAGAGCAACTACATTGAATGCCAGAGATACATTCATCAGATTTTGAAGTTGGTAGTACAAGGAGTGATAACTGACACTGTACTGATATCACTTTGTAAAACCTAGAAATATCACTATCCTGTAAGAAACAGATCACTGAAAAGACTAATCAATGAATACTATACAAGAAATACATTGGATTGTAAATTCTAATAGTTTGTTACACAAAATGACTTTCTGCGTTACTCCCGAGGAATCCCACTGAGTGGCAGTATGGAGCAAATTTTACTATAGTTGTATAGAAGGTGGCTTCATTTCATTGTATATGTACTCAATCATGTAAAAGCATGTTATAGCAACTGTAAGAGCAATTACATTGAATGCCAGAGATTCATTCATCAGATTTTGAAGTTGGTTGTACAAGGAGTGATAACTGACACTGTATTGATATCACTTTGTAAAACCTAGAAATATCACTATCCTGTAACCAACAGATCATTGAAAAGAGTAATCAATGAATACTATACAAGAAATTGTATATTGTAATAGTTTGTTACACAAAATGACTTTCTGCGTTACTCCCAAGGAATCCCACTGAGTGGCACTATGGAGCACCTTTTTACTATAGTTGTATAGAAGGTGGCTTCATTTCATTGTATATGTACTGAACCATATAAAAGCATGATATAGCAACTATAAGAGCAGTTACATTGAATGCAAGACATACATTCATCTGATTTTTATATTGGTTGTATAAGGAGTGATAACTGACACTGTATTGATATCACTTTGTAAAACCGAGAAATTTCACTGTTGTCTAACCAACAGATCACAGAAGAGTAATCAATGAATACTATACAAGAATTACATTGGATTGTATATTGTAATAGTTTGTTACACAAAATAACTTTCTGCGTTACTCCCGAGGAATCCCACTGAGTGGCAGTATGGAGCACCTTTTAACTATAGTTGTATAGAAGGTGGCTTCATTTCATTATATATGTACTCAATCATGTAAAAGCATGATATATCAACTGTAAGAGCAACTACATTGAATGCCAGAGATACATTCATCAGATTTTGAAGTTGGTAGTACAAGGAGTGATAACTGACACTGTACTGATATCACTTTGTAAAACCTAGAAATATCACTATCCTGTAAGAAACAGATCACTGAAGAGACTAATCAATGAATACTATACAAGAAATACATTGGATTGTAAATTGTAATAGTTTGTTACACAAAATAACTTTCTGCGTTACTCCCGAGGAATCCCACTGAGTGGCAGTATGGAGCACCTTTTTACTATAGTTGTATAGAAGGTGGCTTCATTTCATTGTATATGTACTGAACCATATAAAAGTATGATATAGCAACTATAAGAGCAGTTACATTGAATACAAGACATACATTCATCAGATTTTGAAGTTGGTAGTACAAGGAGTGATAACTGCTTTTACATGATTGAGTACATATACAATGAAATGAAGCCACCTTCTATACAACTATCGTAAAAAGGTGCTCCATACTGCCACTCAGTGGGATTCCTCGGGAGTAACGCAGAAAGTCATTTTGTGTAACAAACTTTTACAATATACTATTTCTTGTATAGTATTCATTGATTACTCTTTTCAGTGATCTGTTTGTTACAGGATAGTGATATATCTAGGTTTTACAAAGTGATATCAGTACAGTGTCAGTTATCACTCCTTATACAACCAATTTAAAAATCTGATGAATGTATGTCTTGCATTCAATGTAACTGCTCTTATAGTTGCTATATCATGCTTTCATATGCTTCAGTACATATACAATGAAATGAAGCCACCTTCTATACAAATATAGTAAAAAGGTGCTCCATACTGCCACTCAGTGGGATTCCTCGGGAGTAACGCAGAAAGTCATTTTGTGTAACAAACTATTACAATATACAATTTCTTCTATAGTATTCATTGATTACTCTTTTCAATGATCTGTTGGTTACAGGATAGTGATATTTCTAGGTTTTACAAAGTGATATCAGTACAGTGTCAGTTATCACTCCTTCTACAACAAACTTCAAAATCTGATGAATGAATCTCTGACATTCAATGTAATTGCTCTTACAGTTGCTATAACATGCTTTTACATGATTGAGTACATATACAATGAAATGAAGCCACCTTCTATACAAGTAAGTAAAAGGTGCTCCATACTGCCACTCAGTGGGATTCCTCGGGAGTAACGCAGAAAGTCATTTTGTGTAACAAACTATTACAATATACAATTTCTTGTATAGTATTCATTCATTACTCTTTTCAATGATCTGTTGGTTACAGGATAGTGATATTTCTAGGTTTTACAACGTGATATCAATACAGTGTCAGTTATCACTCCTTGTACAACCAACTTCAAAATCTGATGAATGAATCTGTGGAATTCAATGTAATTGCTCTTAAAGTTGCTATAACATGCTTTTACATGATTGAGTACATATACAATGAAATGAAGTCACCTTCTATACAACTATAGTAAAATGTGCTCCATACTGCCACTCAGTGGGATTCCTCGGGAGTAACGCAGAAAGTCATTTTGTGTAACAAACTATTACAATATACAATTTCTTGTATAGTATTCATTCATTACTCTTTTCAATGATCTGTTGGTTACAAGATAGTGATATTTCTAGGTTTTACAATGTGATATCAATACAGTGTCAGTTATCACTCCTTGTACAACCAACTTCAAAATCTGATGAATGTATCTCTTGCATTCAATGTAACTGCTCTTACACTTCCTATATCATGCTTTTATATGGTTGAGTACATATACAATGAAATGAAGCCACCTTCTATACAACTATCGTAAAAAGGTGCTCCATACTGCCACTAAGTGGGATTCCTCGGGAGTAACGCAGAAAGTCATTTTGTGTAACAAACTTTTACAATATACTATTTCTTGTATAATATTCATTGATTACTCTTTTCAATGATCTGTTGGTTACAGGATAGTGATATTTCTAGGTTTTACAAAGTGATATCAGTACAGTGTCAGTTATCACTCCTTGTACAACCAACTTCAAAATCTGATGAATGTATCTCTGGCATTCAATGTAGTTGCTCTTACAGTTGATATATCATGCTTTTACATGATTGAGTACATATACAATGAAATGAAGCCACCTTCTATACAACTATAGTAAAAAGGTGCTCCATACTGCCACTCAGTGGGATTCCTCGGGAGTAACGCAGAAAGTTATTTTGTGTAACAAACTATTACAATTTACAATCCAATGTATTTCTTGTATAGTATTCATTGATTACTCTTCTGTGATCTCTTGGTCAGACAACAGTGAAATTTCTCGGTTTTACAAAGTGATATCAATACAGTGTCAGTTATCACTCCTTATACAACCAATTTAAAAATCTGATGAATGTATGTCTTGCATTCAATGTAACTGCTCTTATAGTTGCTATATCATGCTTTTATATGGTTCAGTACATATACAATGAAATGAAGCCACCTTCTATACAACTATAGAAAAAAGGTACTCCATACTGCCACTCAGTGGGATTCCTCGGGAGTAACGCAGAAAGTTATTTTGTGTAACAAACTATTACAATTTACAATCCAATGTATTTCTTGTATAGTATTTATTGATTACTCTTCTGTGATCTCTTGGTTAGACAACAGTGAAATTTCTCGGTTTTACAAAGTGATATCAATACAGTGTCAGTTATCACTCCTTATACAACCAATTTAAAAATCTGATGAATGTATGTCTTGCATTCAATGTAACTGCTCTTATAGTTGCTATATCATGCTTTTATATGGTTCAGTACGTATACAATGAAATGAAGCACCCTTCTATACAACTATAGTAAAAAGGTGCTCCATACTGCCACTCAGTGGGATTCCTCGGGAGTAACGCAGAAAGTTATTTTGTGTAACAAACTATTACAATTTACAATCCAATGTATTTCTTGTATAGTATTCATTGATTACTCTTCTGTGATCTCTTGGTTAGACATCAGTTAAATTTCTCGGTTTTACAAAGTGATATCAATACAGTGTCAGTTATCACTCCTTATACAATCAATATAAAAATCTGATGAATGTATGTCTTGCATTCAATGTAACTGCTCTTATAGTTGCTATATCATGCTTTTATATGGTTCAGTACATATACAATGAAATGAAGCCACCTTTTATACAACTATAGTAAAAATGTGCTCCATACTGCCACTCAGTGGGATTCCTCGGGAGTAATGCAGAAAGTCATTTTGTGTAACAAACTATTACAATATACAATTTCTTGTATAGTATTCATTGATTACTCTTTTCAATGATCTGTTGGTTACAGGATAGTGATATTTCTAGGTTTTACAAAGTGATATCAGTACAGTGTCAGTTACCAGTCCTTGTACAACCAACTTCAAAATCTGATGAATGAATCTCTGGCATTCAATGTAATTGCTCTTACAGTTGCTATAACATGCTTTTACATGATTGAGTACAAATACAATGAAATGAAGCCACCTTCTATACAACTATAGTAAAATGTGCTCCATACTGCCACTCAGTGGGATTCCTCGGGAGTAACGCAGAAAGTCATTTTGTGTAACAAACTATTACAATATACAATTTCTTGTATAGTATTCATTCATTACTCTTTTCAATGATCTCTTGGTTACAAGATAGTGATATTTCTAGGTTTTACAACGTGATATCAATACACTGTCAGTTATCACTCCTTGTACAACCAACTTCAAAATCTGATGAATGTATCTCTTGCATTCAATGTAACTGCTCTTACCGTTGCTATATCATGCTTTTATATGGTTGAGTACATATACAATGAAATGAAGTCACCTTCTATACAACTATAGTAAAAAGGTGCTCCATACTGCCACTCAGTGGGATTCCTCGAGAGTAACGCAGAAAGTCATTTTGTGTAACAAACTATTACAATATACAATTTCTTGTATAGTATTCATTGATTACTCTTTTCAGTGATCTGTTTGTTACACCATAGTGATATATCTAGGTTTTACAAAGTGATATCAGTACAGTGTCAGTTAACACTCCTTGTACTACCAACTTCAAAATCTGATGAATGTATCTCTGGCATTCAATGTAGTTGCTCTTACAGTTGATATATCATGCTTTTACATGATTGAGTACTTATACAATGAAATGAAGCCACCTTCTATACAACTATAGTAAAACGTGCTCCATACTGCCACTCAGTGGGATTCCTCGGGAGTAACGCAGAAAGTTACTTTGTGTAACAGACTATTACAATTTACAATCCAATGTATTTCTTGTATAGTATTTATTGATTACTCTTCTGTGATCTCTTGGTTAGACAACAGTGAAATTTCTCGGTTTTACAAAGTGATATCAATACAGTGTCAGTTATCACTCCTTATACAACCAATTTAAAAATCTGATGAATGTATGTCTTGCATTCAATGTAACTGCTCTTATAGTTGCTATATCATGCTTTTATATGGTTCAGTACGTATACAATGAAATGAAGCACCCTTCTATACAACTATAGTAAAAAGGTGCTCCATACTGCCACTCAGTGGGATTCCTCGGGGGTAACGCAGAAAGTTATTTTGTGTAACAAACTATTAGAATTTACAATCCAATGTATTTCTTATATAGTATTCATTGATTAGTCTTTTCAGTGATCTGTTTCTTACAGGATAGTGATATTTCTAGGTTTTACAAAGTGATATCAGTACAGTGTCAGTTATCACTCCTTGTACTACCATCTTCAAAATCTGATGAATGTATCTCTGGCATTCAATGTAGTTGCTCTTATAGTTGATATATCATGCTTTTACATGATTGAGTACATATATAATGAAATGAAGCCACCTTCTATACAACAGTAGTTAAAAGGTGCTCCATACTGCCACTCAGTGGGATTCCTCGGGAGTAACGCAGAAAGTTATTTTGTGTAACAAACTATTACAATTTACAATCCAATGTATTTCTTGTATAGTATTCATTGATTACTCTTCTGTAATCTCTTGGTTAGACAACAGTGAAATTTCTCGGTTTTACAAAGTGATATCAATACAGTGTCAGTTATCACTCCTTATACAATCAATTTAAAAATCTGATGAATGTATGTCTTGCATTCAATGTAACTGCTCTTATAGTTGCTATATCATGCTTTCATATGCTTTAGTACATATACAATGAAATGAAGCCACCTTCTATACAAATATAGTAAAAAGGTGCTCCATACTGCCACTCAGTGGCATTCCTCGGGAGTAAGGCAGAAAGTCATTTTGTGTAACAAACTATTACAATATACAATTTCTTCTATAGTATTCATTGATTACTCTTTTCAATGATCTGTTGGTTACAGGATAGTGATATTTCTAGGTTTCACAAAGTGATATCAGTACAGTGTCAGTTATCACTCCTTCTACAACAAACTTCAAAATCTGATGAATGAATCTCTGGCATTCAATGTAATTGCTCTTACAGTTGCTATAACATGCTTTTACATGCTTGAGTACATATACAATGAAATGAAGCCACCTTCTATACAACTATAGTAAAATGTGCTCCATACTGCCACTCAGTGGGATTCCTCGGGAGTAACGCAGAAAGTCATTTTGTGTAACAAACTATTACAATATACAATTTCTTGTATAGTATTCATTGATTACTCTTTTCAATGATCTGTTGGTTACAGGATAGTGATATTTCTAGGTTTTACAAAGTGATATCAGTACAGTGTCAGTTATCACTCCTTGTACTACCAACTTCAAAATCTGATGAATGTATCTCTGGCATTCAATGTAGTTGCTCTTACAGTTGATATATCATGCTTTTACATGATTGAGTACATATACAATGAAATGAAGCCACCTTCTATACAACTATAGTAAAAAGGTGCTCCATACTGCCACTCAGTGGGATTCCTCGGGAGTAACGCAGAAAGTTATTTTGTGTAACAAACTATTACAATTTACAATCCAATGTATTTCTTGTACAGTATTCATTGATTACTCTTCTGTGATCTCTTGGTTAGACATCAGTTAAATTTCTCGGTTTTACAAAGTGATATCAATACAGTGTCAGTTATCACTCCTTATACAATCAATATAAAAATCTGATGAATGTATGTCTTGCATTCAATGTAACTGCTCTTATAGTTGCTATATCATGTTTTTATATGGTTCAGAACATATACAATGAAATGAAGCCACCTTTTATACAACTGTAGTAAAAAGGTGCTCCATACTGCCACTCAGTGGGATTCCTCGGGAGTAATGCAGAAAGTCATTTTGTGTAACAAACTATTACAATATACAATTTCTTGTATAGTATTCATTGATTACTCTTTTCAATGATCTGTTGGTTACAGGATAGTGATATTTCTAGGTTTTACAAAGTGATATCAGTACAGTGTCAGTTACCAGTCCTTGTACAACCAACTTCAAAATCTGATGAATGAATCTCTGGCATTCAATGTAATTGCTCTTACAGTTGCTATAACATGCTTTTACATGATTGAGTACAAATACAATGAAATGAAGCCACCTTCTATACAACTATAGTAAAATGTGCTCCATACTGCCACTCAGTGGGATTCCTCGGGAGTAACGCAGAAAGTCATTTTGTGTAACAAACTATTACAATATACAATTTCTTGTATAGTATTCATTCATTACTCTTTTCAATGATCTCTTGGTTACAAGATAGTGATATTTCTAGGTTTTACAACGTGATATCAATACACTGTCAGTTATCACTCCTTGTACAACCAACTTCAAAATCTGATGAATGTATCTCTTGCATTCAATGTAACTGCTCTTACCGTTGCTATATCATGCTTTTATATGGTTGAGTACATATACAATGAAATGAAGTCACCTTCTATACAACTATAGTAAAAAGGTGCTCCATACTGCCACTCAGTGGGATTCATCGAGAGTAACGCAGAAAGTCATTTTGTGTAACAAACTATTACAATATACAATTTCTTGTATAGTATTCATTGATTACTCTTTTCAGTGATCTGTTTGTTACACCATAGTGATATATCTAGGTTTTACAAAGTGATATCAGTACAGTGTCAGTTATCACTCCTTGTACTACCAACTTCAAAATCTGATGAATGTATCTCTGGCATTCAATGTAGTTGCTCTTACAGTTGATATATCATGCTTTTACATGATTGAGTACTTATACAATTAAATGAAGCCACCTTCTATACAACTATAGTAAAACGTGCTCCATACTGCCACTCAGTGGGATTCCTCGGGAGTAACGCAGAAAGTTATTTTGTGTAACAAACTATTACAATTTACAATCCAATGTATTTCTTGTATAGTATTTATTGATTACTCTTCTGTGATCTCTTGGTTAGACAACAGTGAAATTTCTCGGTTTTACAAAGTGATATCAATTCAGTGTCAGTTATCACTCCTTATACAACCAATTTAAAAATCTGATGAATGTATGTCTTGCATTCAATGTAACTGCTCTTATAGTTGCTATATTATGCTTTTATATGGTTCAGTACGTATACAATGAAATGAAGCACCCTTCTATACAACTATAGTAAAAAGGTGCTCCATACTGCCACTCAGTGGGATTCCTCGGGAGTAACGCAGAAAGTTATTTTGTGTAACAAACTATTACAATTTACAATCCAATGTATTTCTTGTATAGTATTCATTGATTAATCTTCTGTGATCTCTTGGTTAGACATCAGTTAAATTTCTCGGTTTTACAAAGTGATATCAATACAGTGTCAGTTATCACTCCTTATACAATCAATATAAAAATCTGATGAATGTATGTCTTGCATTCAATGTAACTGCTCTTATAGTTGCTATATCATGCTTTTATATGGTTCAGTACATATACAATGAAATGAAGCCACCTTTTATACAACTATAGTAAAAATGTGCTCCATACTGCCACTCAGTGGGATTCCTCGGGAGTAATGCAGAAAGTCATTTTGTGTAACAAACTATTACAATATACAATTTCTTGTATAGTATTCATTGATTACTCTTTTCAATGATCTGTTGGTTACAGGATAGTGATATTTCTAGGTTTTACAAAGTGATATCAGTACAGTGTCAGTTACCAGTCCTTGTACAACCAACTTCAAAATCTGATGAATGAATCTCTGGCATTCAATGTAATTGCTCTTACAGTTGCTATAACATGCTTTTACATGATTGAGTACAAATACAATGAAATGAAGCCACCTTCTATACAACTATAGTAAAATGTGCTCCATACTGCCACTCAGTGGGATTCCTCGGGAGTAACGCAGAAAGTCATTTTGTGTAACAAACTATTACAATATACAATTTCTTGTATAGTATTCATTCATTACTCTTTTCAATGATCTCTTGGTTACAAGATAGTGATATTTCTAGGTTTTACAACGTGATATCAATACACTGTCAGTTATCACTCCTTGTACAACCAACTTCAAAATCTGATGAATGTATCTCTTGCATTCAATGTAACTGCTCTTACCGTTGCTATATCATGCTTTTATATGGTTGAGTACATATACAATGAAATGAAGTCACCTTCTATACAACTATAGTAAAAAGGTGCTCCATCCTGCCACTCAGTGGGATTCCTCGAGAGTAACGCAGAAAGTCATTTTGTGTAACAAACTATTACAATATACAATTTCTTGTATAGTATTCATTGATTACTCTTTTCAGTGATCTGTTTGTTACACCATAGTGATATATCTAGGTTTTACAAAGTGATATCAGTACAGTGTCAGTTAACACTCCTTGTACTACCAACTTCAAAATCTGATGAATGTATCTCTGGCATTCAATGTAGTTGCTCTTACAGTTGATATATCATGCTTTTACATGATTGAGTACTTATACAATGAAATGAAGCCACCTTCTATACAACTATAGTAAAACGTGCTCCATACTGCCACTCAGTGGGATTCCTCGGGAGTAACGCAGAAAGTTATTTTGTGTAACAGACTATTACAATTTACAATCCAATGTATTTCTTGTATAGTATTTATTGATTACTCTTCTGTGATCTCTTGGTTAGACAACAAAGAAATTTCTCGGTTTTACAAAGTGATATCAATACAGTGTCAGTTATCACTCCTTATACAACCAATTTAAAAATCTGATGAATGTATGTCTTGCATTCAATGTAACTGCTCTTATAGTTGCTATATCATGCTTTTATATGGTTCAGTACGTATACAATGAAATGAAGCACCCTTCTATACAACTATAGTAAAAAGGTGCTCCATACTGCCACTCAGTGGGATTCCTCGGGAGTAACGCAGAAAGTTATTTTGTGTAACAAACTATTAGAATTTACAATCAAATGTATTTCTTGTATAGTACTCATTGATTAGTCTTTTCAGTGATCTGTTTCTTACAGGATAGTGATATTTCTAGGTTTTACAAAGTGATATCAGTACAGTGTCAGTTATCACTCCTTGTACTACCAACGTCAAAATCTGATGAATGTATCTCTGGCATTCAATGTAGTTGCTCTTATAGTTGATATATCATGCTTTTACATGATTGAGTACATATATAATGAAATGAAGCCACCTTCTATACAACTATAGTAAAAAGGTGCTCCATACTGCCACTCAGTGGGATTCCTCGGGAGTAACGCAGAAAGTTATTTTGTGTAACAAACTATTACAATTTACAATCCAATGTATTTCTTGTATAGTATTCATTGATTACTCTTTTGTGATCTCTTGGTTAGACAACAGTGAAATTTCTAGGTTTTACAAAGTGATATCAGTACAGTGTCAGTTATCACTCCTTATACAACCAATTTAAAAATCTGATGAATGTATGTCTTGCATTCAATGTAACTGCTCTTATAGTTGCTATATCATGCTTTTATATGGTTCAGTACATATACAATGAAATGAAGCCACCTTCTATACAACTATAGTAAAAAGGTGCTCCATACTGCCACTCAGTGGGATTCCTCAGGAGTAACGCAGAAAGTTATTTTGTGTAACAAACTATTACAATTTACAATCCAATGTATTTCTTGTATAGTATTCATTGATTACTCTTCTGTGATCTCTTGCTTAGACAACAGTGAAATTTCTCGGTTTTACAAAGTGATATCAATACAGTGTCAGTTATCACTCCTTATACAACCAATTTAAAAATCTGATGAATGTATGTCTTGCATTCAATGTAACTGCTCTTATAGTTGCTATATCATGCTTTTATATGGTTCAGTACATATACAATGAAATGAAGCCACCTTCTATACAAATATAGTAAAAAGGTGCTCCATACTGCCACTCAGTGGGATTCCTCGGGAGTAACGCAGAAAGTCATTTTATGTAACAAACTATTACAATATACAATTTCTTCTATAGTATTCATTGATTACTCTTATCAATGATCTGTTGGTTACAGGATAGTGATATTTCTAGGTTTTACAAAGTGATATCAGTACAGTGTCAGTTATCACTCCTTCTACAACCAACTTCAAAATCTGATGAATGAATCTCTGGCATTGAATGTAATTGCTCTTACAGTTGCTATGACATGCTTTTACATGATTGTGTACATATACAATGAAATGAAGCCACCTTCTATACAACTATAGTAAAATGTGCTCCATACTGCCACTCAGTGGGATTCCTCGGGAGTAACGGAGAAAGTCATTTTGTGTAACAAACTGTTACAATATACAATTTCTTGTATAGTATTCATTCATTACTCTTTTCAATGATCTGTTGGTTACAAGATAGTGATATTTCTAGGTTTTACAACATGATATCAATACAGTGTCAGTTATCAGTCCTTGTACAACCAACTTCAAAATCTGATAAATGTATCTCTTGCATTCAATGTAACTGCTCTTACACTTGCTATATCATGCTTTTATATGGTTGAATACATATACAATGAAATGAAGCCACCTTCTATACAACTATCGTAAAAAGGTGCTCCATACTGCCACTAAGTGGGATTCCTCGGGAGTAACGCAGAAAGTCATTTTGTGTAACAAACTTTTACAATATACTATTTCTTCTATAGTATTCATTGATTACTCTTTTCAGTGATCTGTTTGTTACAGGATAGTGATATATCTAGGTTTTACAAAGTGATATCAGTACAGTGTCAGTTATCACTCCTTGTACTACCAACTTCAAAATCTGATGAATGTATGTCTTGCATTCAATGTAACTGCTCTTATAGTTGCTATATCATACTTTTATATGGTTCAGTACATATACAATGAAATGAAGCCACCTTCTATACAACTATCGTAAAAAGGTGCTCCATACTGCCACTCAGTGGGATTCCTCGGGAGTAACGCAGAAAGTTATTTTGTGTAACAAACTATTACAATTTACAATCCAATGTATTTCTTGTATAGTATTCATTGATTAGTCTTTTCAGTGATCTGTTTCTTACAGGATAGTGATATTTCTAGGTTTTACAAAGTGATATCAGTACAGTGTCAGTTATCACTCCTTGTACTACCAACTTCAAAATCTGATGAATGTATCTCTGGCATTCAATGTAGTTGCTCTTACAGTTGATATATCATGCTTTTACATGATTGAGTACATATATAATGAAATGAAGCCACCTTCTTTACAACTATAGTAAAAAGGTGCTCCATACTGCCACTCAGTGGGATTCCTCGGGAGTAACGCAGAAAGTTATTTTGTGTAACAAACTATTAGAATTTAAAATCCAATGTATTTCTTGTATAGTATTCATTGATTAGTCTCTTCAGTGATCTGTTTCTTACAGGATAGTGATATTTCTAGGTTTTACAAAGTGATATCAGTACAGTGTCAGTTATCACTCCTTGTACTACCAACTTCAAAATCTGATGAATGTATCTCTGGCATTCAATGTAGTTGCTCTTACAGTTGATATATCATGCTTTTACATGATTGAGTACATATACAATGAAATGAAGCCACCTTCTATACAACTGTAGTAAAATGTGCTCCATACTGCCACTCAGTGGGATTCCTCGGGAGTAACGCAGAAAGTTATTTTGTGTAACAAACTATTACAATTTACAATCCAATGTATTTCTTGTATAGTATTCATTGATTACTCTTCTGTGATCTCTTGGTTAGACAACAGTGAAATTTCTCGGATTTACAAAGTGATATCAATACAGTGTCAGTTATCACTCCTTATACAACCAATTTAAAAATCTGATGAATCTATGTCTTGCATTCAATGTAACTGCTCTTATAGTTGCTATATCATGCTTTTATATGGTTCAATACATATACAATGAAATGAAGCCACCTTCAATACAACTATAGTAAAAAGGTGCTCCATACTGCCACTCAGTGGGATTCCTCGGGAGTAACGCAGAAAGTTATTTTGTGTAACAAACTATTACAATTTACAATCCAATGTATTTCTTGTATAGTATTCATTGATTACTCTTCTGTGATCTCTTGGTTAGACAACAGTGAAATTTCTCGGTTTTACAAAGTGACATCAATACAGTGTCAGTTATCACTCCTTATACAACCAATATAAAAATCTGATGAATGTATGTCTTGCATTCAATGTAACTGCTCTTATAGTTGCTATATCATGCTTTTATATGGTTCAGTACATATACAATGAAATGAAGCCACCTTCTATACAACTATAGTAAAAAGGTGCTCCATACTGCCACTCAGTGGGATTCCTTGGGAGTAATGCAGAAAGTCATTTTGTGTAACAAACTTTTACAATATACAATTTCTTATATAGTATTCATTGATTACTCTTTTCAATGATCTGTTGGTTACAGGATAGTGATATTTCTAGGTTTTACAAAGTGATATCAATACAGTGTCAGTTATCACTCCTTGTACAACCAACTTCAAAATCTGATGAATGAATCTCTGGCATTCAATGTAATTGCTCTTACAGTTGCTATAACATGCTTTTACATGATTGAGTACATATACAATGAAATGAAGCCACCTTCTATACAACTATAGTAAAATGTGCTCCATACTGCCACTCAGTGGGATTCCTCGGGAGTAACGCAGAAAGTCATTTTGTGTAACAAACTATTAGAATTTACAATCCAATGTATTTCTTGTATAGTATTCATTGATTAGTCTTTTCAGTGATCTGTTTCTTACAGGATAGTGATATTTCTAGGTTGTACAAAGTGATATCAGTACAGTGTCAGTTATCACTCCTTGTACTACCAACTTCAAAATCTGATGAATGTATCTCTGGCATTCAATGTAGTTGCTCTTACAGTTGATATATCATGCTTTTACATGATTGAGTACATATATAATGAAATGAAGCCACCTTGTATACAATTATAGTAAAATGTGCTCCATACTGCCACTCAGTGGGATTCCTCGGGAGTAACGCAGAAAGTCATTTTGTGTAACAAACTATTACAATTTACAATCCAAGGTATTTCTTGTATAGTATTCATTGATTAGTCTTTTCAGTGATCTGTTTCTTACAGGATAGTGATATTTCTAGGTTTTACAAAGTGATATCAGTACAGTGTCAGTTATCACTCCTTGTACTACCAACTTCAAAATCTGATGAATGTATCTCTGGCATTCAATGTAGTTGCTCTTATAGTTGATATATCATGCCTTTACATGATTGAGTACATATATAATAAAATGAAGCCACCTTCCATACAACTATAGTTAAAATGTGCTCCATACTGCCACTCAGTGGGATTCCTCGGGAGTAACGCAGAAAGTTATTTTGTGTAACAAACTATTACAATTTACAATCCAATGTATTTCTTGTATAGTATTCATTGATTACTCTTCTGTGATCTCTTGGTTAGACAACAGTGAAATTTCTCGGTTTTACAAAGTGATATCAATACAGTGTCAGTTATCACTCCTTATACAACCAATTTAAAAATCTGATGAATCTATGTCTTGCATTCAATGTAACTGCTCTTATAGTTGCTATATCATGCTTTTATATGGTTCAATACATATACAATGAAATGAAGCCACCTTCAATACAACTATAGTAAAAAGGTGCTCCATACTGCCACTCAGTGGGATTCCTCGGGAGTAACGCAGAAAGTTATTTTGTGTAACAAACTATTACAATTTACAATCCAATGTATTTCTTGTATAGTATTCATTGATTACTCTTCTGTGATCTCTTGGTTAGACAACAGTGAAATTTCTCGGTTTTACAAAGTGACATCAATACAGTGTCAGTTATCACTCCTTATACAACCAATATAAAAATCTGATGAATGTATGTCTTGCATTCAATGTAACTGCTCTTATAGTTGCTATATCATGCTTTTATATGGTTCAGTACATATACAATGAAATGAAGCCACCTTCTATACAACTATAGTAAAAAGGTGCTCCATAGTGCCACTCAGTGGGATTCCTGGGGAGTAATGCAGAAAGTCATTTTGTGTAACAAACTTTTACAATATACAATTTCTTATATAGTATTCATTGATTACTCTTTTCAATGATCTGTTGGTTACAGGATAGTGATATTTCTAGGTTTTACAAAGTGATATCAATACAGTGTCAGTTATCACTCCTTGTACAACCAACTTCAAAATCTGATGAATGAATCTCTGGCATTCAATGTAATTGCTCTTACAGTTGCTATAACATGCTTTTACATGATTGAGTACATATACAATGAAATGAAGCCACCTTCTATACAACTATAGTAAAATGTGCTCCATACTGCCACTCAGTGGGATTCCTCGGGAGTAACGCAGAAAGTCATTTTGTGTAACAAACTATTAGAATTTACAATCCAATGTATTTCTTGTATAGTATTCATTGATTAGTCTTTTCAGTGATCTGTTTCTTACAGGATAGTGATATTTCTAGGTTTTACAAAGTGATATCAGTACAGTGTCAGTTATCACTCCTTGTACTACCAACTTCAAAATCTGATGAATGTATCTCTGGCATTCAATGTAGTTGCTCTTAGAGTTGATATATCATGCCTTTACATGATTGAGTACATATATAATAAAATGAAGCCACCTTCCATACAACTATAGTTAAAATGTGCTCCATACTGCCACTCAGTGGGATTCCTCGGGAGTAACGCAGAAAGTTATTTTGTGTAACAAACTATTACAATTTACAATCCAATGTATTTCTTGTATAGTATTCATTGATTACTCTTCTGTGATCTCTTGGTTAGACAACAGTGAAATTTCTCGGTTTTACAAAGTGATATCAATACAGTGTCAGTTATCACTCCTTATACAACCAATTTAAAAATCTGATGAATCTATGTCTTGCATTCAATGTAACTGCTCTTATAGTTGCTATATCATGCTTTTATATGGTTCAATACATATACAATGAAATGAAGCCACCTTCAATACAACTATAGTAAAAAGGTGCTCCATACTGCCACTCAGTGGGATTCCTCGGGAGTAACGCAGAAAGTTATTTTGTGTAACAAACTATTACAATTTACAATCCAATGTATTTCTTGTATAGTATTCATTGATTAGTCTTTTCAGTGATCTGTTTCTTACAGGATAGTGATATTTCTAGGTTTTACAAAGTGATATCAGTACAGTGTCAGTTATCACTCCTTGTACTACCAACTTCAAAATCTGATGAATGTATCTCTGGCATTCAATGTAGTTGCTCTTACAGTTGATATATCATGCTTTTAAATGATTGAGTACATATATAATGAAATGAAGCCACCTTCTATACAACTATAGTAAAAAGGTGCTCCATGCTGCCACTCAGTGGGATTCCTCGGGAGTAACGCAGAAAGTTATTTTGTGTAACTAACTATTACAATTTACAATCCAATGTATTTCTTGTATAGTATTCATTGATTACTCTTCTGTGATCTCTTGGTTAGACAACAGTGAAATTTCTCGGTTTTACAAAGTGACATCAATACAGTGTCAGTTATCACTCCTTATACAACCAATATAAAAATCTGATGAATGTATGTCTTGCATTCAATGTAACTGCTCTTATAGTTGCTATATCATGCTTTTATATGGTTCAGTACATATACAAAGAAATGAAGCCACCTTCTATACAACTATAGTAAAAAGGTGCTCCATAGTGCCACTCAGTGGGATTCCTTGGGAGTAACGCAGAAAGTCATTTTGTGTAACAAACTATTACAATATACAATTTCTTGTATAGTATTCATTGATTACTCTTCTCAACGATCTGTTGGTTACAGGATAGTGATATTTCTAGGTTTTACAAAGTGATATCAATACAGTGTCAGTTATCACTCCTTGTACAACCAACTTCAAAATCTGATGAATGAATCTCTGGCATTCAATATAATTGCTCTTACAGTTGCTATAACATGCTTTTACATGATTGAGTACATATACAATGAAATGAAGCCACCTTCTATACAACTATAGTAAAATGTGCTCCATACTGCCACTCAGTGGGATTCCTCGGGAGTAACGCAGAAAGTTATTTTGTGTAACAAACTATTACAATTTACAATCCAATGTATTTCTTGTATAGTATTCATTGATTACTCTTCTGTTTTTTCTTGGTTAGACAACAGTGAAATTTCTCGGTTTTACAAAGTGATATCAATACAGTGTCAGTTATCACTCCTTATACAACCAATTTAAAAATCTGATGAAAGTATGTCTTGCATTCAATGTAACTGCTCTTATAGTTGCTATATCATGCTTTTATATGGTTCAGTACATATACAATGAAATGAAGAACTATAGAACTATAGTTCTATAGAACTATAGTAAAAAGGTGCTCCATACTGCCACTCAGTGGGATTCCTCGGGAGTAACGCAGAAAGTTATTTTGTGTAACAAACTATTACAATTTACAATCCAATGTATTTCTTGTATAGTATTCATTGATTACTCTTCTGTGATCTCTTGGTTAGACAACAGTGAAATTTCTCGGTTTTACAAAGTGATATCAATACAGTGTCAGTTATCACTCCTTATACAACCAATTTAAAAATCTGATGAATGTATGTCTTGCATTCAATGTAACTGCTCTTATAGTTGCTATATCATGCTTTTATATGGTTCAGTACATATACAATGAAATGAAGCCACCTTCTATACAAATATAGTAAAAAGGTGCTCCATACTGCCACTCAGTCGGATTCCTCGGGAGTAACGCAGAAAGTCATTTTGTGTAACAAACTATTACAATATACAATTTCTTCTATAGTATTCATTGATTACTCTTTTCAATGATCTGTTCGTTACAGGATAGTTATATTTCTAGGTTTTACAAAGTGATATCAGTACAGTGTCAGTTATCACTCCTTCTACAACCAACTTCAAAATCTGATGAATGAATCTCTGGCATTCAATGTAATTGCTCTTACAGTTGCTATAACATGCTTTTATATGATTGAGTACATATACAATGAAATGAAGCCACCTTCTATACAACTATAGTAAAATGTGCTCCATACTGCCACTCAGTGGGATTCCTCGGGAGTAACGGAGAACGTCATTTTGTGTAACAAACTGTTATAATATACAATTTCTTGTATAGTATTCATTCATTACTCTTTTCAATGATCTGTTGGTTACAAGATAGTGATATTTCTAGGTTTTACAACGTGATATCAATACAGTGTCAGTTATCACTCCTTGTACAACCAACTTCAAAATCTGATAAATGTATCTCTTGCATTCAATGTAACTGCTCTTACACTTGCTATATCATGCTTTTATATGGTTGAATACATATACAATGAAATGAAGCCACCTTCTATACAACTATCGTAAAAAGGTGCTCCATACTGCCACTCAGTGGGATTCCTCGGGAGTAACGCAGAAAGTTATTTTGTGTAACTAACTATTACAATTTACAATCCAATGTATTTCTTGTATAGTATTCATTGATTACTCTTCTGTGATCTCTTGGTTAGACAACAGTGAAATTTCTCGGTTTTACAAAGTGACATCAATACAGTGTCAGTTATCACTCCTTATACAACCAATATAAAAATCTGATGAATGTATGTCTTGCATTCAATGTAACTGCTCTTATAGTTGCTATATCATGCTTTTATATGGTTCAGTACATATACAAAGAAATGAAGCCACCTTCTATACAACTATAGTAAAAAGGTGCTCCATAGTGCCACTCAGTGGGATTCCTTGGGAGTAACGCAGAAAGTCATTTTGTGTAACAAACTATTACAATATACAATTTCTTGTATAGTATTCATTGATTACTCTTCTCAACGATCTGTTGGTTACAGGATAGTGATATTTCTAGGTTTTACAAAGTGATATCAATACAGTGTCAGTTATCACTCCTTGTACAACCAACTTCAAAATCTGATGAATGAATCTCTGGCATTCAATATAATTGCTCTTACAGTTGCTATAACATGCTTTTACATGATTGAGTACATATACAATGAAATGAAGCCACCTTCTATACAACTATAGTAAAATGTGCTCCATACTGCCACTCAGTGGGATTCCTCGGGAGTAACGCAGAAAGTTATTTTGTGTAACAAACTATTAGAATTTACAATCCAATGTATTTCTTGTATAGTATTCATTGATTAGTCTTTTCAGTGATCTGTTTCTTACAGGATAGTGATATTTCTAGGTTTTACAAAGTGATATCAGTACAGTGTCAGTTATCACTCCTTGTACTACCAACTTCAAAATCTGATGAATGTATCTCTGGCATTCAATGTAGTTGCTCTTATAGTTGATATATCATGCTTTTACATGATTGAGTACATATATAATAAAATGAAGCCACCTTCCATACAACTATCGTTAAAATGTGCTCCATACTGCCACTCAGTGGGATTCCTCGGGAGTAACGCAGAAAGTTATTTTGTGTAACAAACTATTACAATTTACAATCCAATGTATTTCTTGTATAGTATTCATTGATTACTCTTCTGTTTTTTCTTGGTTAGCCAACAGTGAAATTTCTCGGTTTTACAAAGTGATATCAATACAGTGTCAGTTATCACTCCTTATACAACCAATTTAAAAATCTGATGAATGTATGTCTTGCATTCAATGTAACTGCTCTTATAGTTGCTATATCATGCTTTTATATGGTTCAGTACATATACAATGAAATGAAGCCACCTTCTATAGAACTATAGTAAAAAGGTGCTCCATACTGCCACTCAGTGGGATTCCTCGGGAGTAACGCAGAAAGTTATTTTGTGTAACAAACTATTACAATTTACAATCCAATGTATTTCTTGTATAGTATTCATTGATTACTCTTCTGTGATCTCTTGGTTAGACAACAGTGAAATTTCTCGGTTTTACAAAGTGATATCAATACAGTGTCAGTTATCACTCCTTATACAACCAATTTAAAAATCTGATGAATCTATGTCTTGCATTCAATGTAACTGCTCTTATAGTTGCTATATCATGCTTTTATATGGTTCAATACATATACAATGAAATGAAGCCACCTTCAATACAACTATAGTAAAAAGGTGCTCCATACTGCCACTCAGTGGGATTCCTCGGGAGTAACGCAGAAAGTTATTTTGTGTAACAAACTATTACAATTTACAATCCAATGTATTTCTTGTATAGTATTCATTGATTAGTCTTTTCAGTGATCTGTTTCTTACAGGATAGTGATATTTCTAGGTTTTACAAAGTGATATCAGTACAGTGTCAGTTATCACTCCTTGTACTACCAACTTCAAAATCTGATGAATGTATCTCTGGCATTCAATGTAGTTGCTCTTACAGTTGATATATCATGCTTTTAAATGATTGAGTACATATATAATGAAATGAAGCCACCTTCTATACAACTATAGTAAAAAGGTGCTCCATGCTGCCACTCAGTGGGATTCCTCGGGAGTAACGCAGAAAGTTATTTTGTGTAACTAACTATTACAATTTACAATCCAATGTATTTCTTGTATAGTATTCATTGATTACTCTTCTGTGATCTCTTGGTTAGACAACAGTGAAATTTCTCGGTTTTACAAAGTGACATCAATACAGTGTCAGTTATCACTCCTTATACAACCAATATAAAAATCTGATGAATGTATGTCTTGCATTCAATGTAACTGCTCTTATAGTTGCTATATCATGCTTTTATATGGTTCAGTACATATACAAAGAAATGAAGCCACCTTCTATACAACTATAGTAAAAAGGTGCTCCATAGTGCCACTCAGTGGGATTCCTTGGGAGTAACGCAGAAAGTCATTTTGTGTAACAAACTATTACAATATACAATTTCTTGTATAGTATTCATTGATTACTCTTCTCAACGATCTGTTGGTTACAGGATAGTGATATTTCTAGGTTTTACAAAGTGATATCAATACAGTGTCAGTTATCACTCCTTGTACAACCAACTTCAAAATCTGATGAATGAATCTCTGGCATTCAATATAATTGCTCTTACAGTTGCTATAACATGCTTTTACATGATTGAGTACATATACAATGAAATGAAGCCACCTTCTATACAACTATAGTAAAATGTGCTCCATACTGCCACTCAGTGGGATTCCTCGGGAGTAACGCAGAAAGTTATTTTGTGTAACAAACTATTACAATTTACAATCCAATGTATTTCTTGTATAGTATTCATTGATTACTCTTCTGTTTTTTCTTGGTTAGACAACAGTGAAATTTCTCGGTTTTACAAAGTGATATCAATACAGTGTCAGTTATCACTCCTTATACAACCAATTTAAAAATCTGATGAAAGTATGTCTTGCATTCAATGTAACTGCTCTTATAGTTGCTATATCATGCTTTTATATGGTTCAGTACATATACAATGAAATGAAGCCACCTTCTATAGAACTATAGTAAAAAGGTGCTCCATACTGCCACTCAGTGGGATTCCTCGGGAGTAACGCAGAAAGTTATTTTGTGTAACAAACTATTACAATTTACAATCCAATGTATTTCTTGTATAGTATTCATTGATTACTCTTCTGTGATCTCTTGGTTAGACAACAGTGAAATTTCTCGGTTTTACAAAGTGATATCAATACAGTGTCAGTTATCACTCCTTATACAACCAATTTAAAAATCTGATGAATGTATGTCTTGCATTCAATGTAACTGCTCTTATAGTTGCTATATCATGCTTTTATATGGTTCAGTACATATACAATGAAATGAAGCCACCTTCTATACAAATATAGTAAAAAGGTGCTCCATACTGCCACTCAGTCGGATTCCTCGGGAGTAACGCAGAAAGTCATTTTGTGTAACAAACTATTACAATATACAATTTCTTCTATAGTATTCATTGATTACTCTTTTCAATGATCTGTTCGTTACAGGATAGTTATATTTCTAGGTTTTACAAAGTGATATCAGTACAGTGTCAGTTATCACTCCTTCTACAACCAACTTCAAAATCTGATGAATGAATCTCTGGCATTCAATGTAATTGCTCTTACAGTTGCTATAACATGCTTTTATATGATTGAGTACATATACAATGAAATGAAGCCACCTTCTATACAACTATAGTAAAATGTGCTCCATACTGCCACTCAGTGGGATTCCTCGGGAGTAACGGAGAACGTCATTTTGTGTAACAAACTGTTATAATATACAATTTCTTGTATAGTATTCATTCATTACTCTTTTCAATGATCTGTTGGTTACAAGATAGTGATATTTCTAGGTTTTACAACGTGATATCAATACAGTGTCAGTTATCACTCCTTGTACAACCAACTTCAAAATCTGATAAATGTATCTCTTGCATTCAATGTAACTGCTCTTACACTTGCTATATCATGCTTTTATATGGTTGAATACATATACAATGAAATGAAGCCACCTTCTATACAACTATCGTAAAAAGGTGCTCCATACTGCCACTCAGTGGGATTCCTCGGGAGTAACGCAGAAAGTTATTTTGTGTAACTAACTATTACAATTTACAATCCAATGTATTTCTTGTATAGTATTCATTGATTACTCTTCTGTGATCTCTTGGTTAGACAACAGTGAAATTTCTCGGTTTTACAAAGTGACATCAATACAGTGTCAGTTATCACTCCTTATACAACCAATATAAAAATCTGATGAATGTATGTCTTGCATTCAATGTAACTGCTCTTATAGTTGCTATATCATGCTTTTATATGGTTCAGTACATATACAAAGAAATGAAGCCACCTTCTATACAACTATAGTAAAAAGGTGCTCCATAGTGCCACTCAGTGGGATTCCTTGGGAGTAACGCAGAAAGTCATTTTGTGTAACAAACTATTACAATATACAATTTCTTGTATAGTATTCATTGATTACTCTTCTCAACGATCTGTTGGTTACAGGATAGTGATATTTCTAGGTTTTACAAAGTGATATCAATACAGTGTCAGTTATCACTCCTTGTACAACCAACTTCAAAATCTGATGAATGAATCTCTGGCATTCAATATAATTGCTCTTACAGTTGCTATAACATGCTTTTACATGATTGAGTACATATACAATGAAATGAAGCCACCTTCTATACAACTATAGTAAAATGTGCTCCATACTGCCACTCAGTGGGATTCCTCGGGAGTAACGCAGAAAGTTATTTTGTGTAACAAACTATTAGAATTTACAATCCAATGTATTTCTTGTATAGTATTCATTGATTAGTCTTTTCAGTGATCTGTTTCTTACAGGATAGTGATATTTCTAGGTTTTACAAAGTGATATCAGTACAGTGTCAGTTATCACTCCTTGTACTACCAACTTCAAAATCTGATGAATGTATCTCTGGCATTCAATGTAGTTGCTCTTATAGTTGATATATCATGCTTTTACATGATTGAGTACATATATAATAAAATGAAGCCACCTTCCATACAACTATCGTTAAAATGTGCTCCATACTGCCACTCAGTGGGATTCCTCGGGAGTAACGCAGAAAGTTATTTTGTGTAACAAACTATTACAATTTACAATCCAATGTATTTCTTGTATAGTATTCATTGATTACTCTTCTGTTTTTTCTTGGTTAGCCAACAGTGAAATTTCTCGGTTTTACAAAGTGATATCAATACAGTGTCAGTTATCACTCCTTATACAACCAATTTAAAAATCTGATGAATGTATGTCTTGCATTCAATGTAACTGCTCTTATAGTTGCTATATCATGCTTTTATATGGTTCAGTACATATACAATGAAATGAAGCCACCTTCTATAGAACTATAGTAAAAAGGTGCTCCATACTGCCACTCAGTGGGATTCCTCGGGAGTAACGCAGAAAGTTATTTTGTGTAACAAACTATTACAATTTACAATCCAATGTATTTCTTGTATAGTATTCATTGATTACTCTTCTGTGATCTCTTGGTTAGACAACAGTGAAATTTCTCGGTTTTACAAAGTGATATCAATACAGTGTCAGTTATCACTCCTTATACAACCAATTTAAAAATCTGATGAATGTATGTCTTGCATTCAATGTAACTGCTCTTATAGTTGCTATATCATGCTTTTATATGGTTCAGTACATATACAATGAAATGAAGCCACCTTCTATACAAATATAGTAAAAAGGTGCTCCATACTGCCACTCAGTCGGATTCCTCGGGAGTAACGCAGAAAGTCATTTTGTGTAACAAACTATTACAATATACAATTTCTTCTATAGTATTCATTGATTACTCTTTTCAATGATCTGTTCGTTACAGGATAGTTATATTTCTAGGTTTTACAAAGTGATATCAGTACAGTGTCAGTTATCACTCCTTCTACAACCAACTTCAAAATCTGATGAATGAATCTCTGGCATTCAATGTAATTGCTCTTACAGTTGCTATAACATGCTTTTATATGATTGAGTACATATACAATGAAATGAAGCCACCTTCTATACAACTATAGTAAAATGTGCTCCATACTGCCACTCAGTGGGATTCCTCGGGAGTAACGGAGAACGTCATTTTGTGTAACAAACTGTTACAATATACAATTTCTTGTATAGTATTCATTCATTACTCTTTTCAATGATCTGTTGGTTACAAGATAGTGATATTTCTAGGTTTTACAACGTGATATCAATACAGTGTCAGTTATCACTCCTTGTACAACCAACTTCAAAATCTGATGAATGTATCTCTTGCATTCAATGTAACTGCTCTTACACTTCCTATATCATGCTTTTATATGGTTGAGTACATATACAATGAAATGAAGCCACCTTCTATACAACTATCGCAAGAAGGTGCTCCATACTGCCACTAAGTGGGATTCCTCGGGAGTAACGCAGAAAGTCATTTTGTGTAACAAACTTTTACAATATACTATTTCTTGTATAATATTCATTGATTACTCTTTTCAATGATCGGTTGGTTACAGGATAGTGATATTTCTAGGTTTTACAACGTGATATCAGTACAATGTCAGTTATCACTCCTTGTACAATCAACTTCAAAATCTGATGAATGTATCTCTGGCATTCAATGTAGTTGCTCTTACAGTTGATATATCATGCTTTTACATGATTGAGTACATATACAATGAAATGAAGCCACCTTCTATACAACTATAGTAAAAAGGTGCTCCATACTTCCACTCAGTGGGATTCCTCGGGAGTAACGCAGAAAGTTATTTTGTGTAACAAACTATTACAATTTACAATCCAATGTATTTCTTGTATAGTATTCATTGATTACTCTTCTGTGATCTCTTGGTTAGACAACAGTGAAATTTCTCGGTTTTACAAAGTGATATCAATACAGTGTCAGTTATCACTCCTTATACAACCAATTTAAAAATCTGATGAATGTATGTCTTGCATTCAATGTAACTGCTCTTAGAGTTGCTATATCATGCTTTTATATGGTTCAGTACATATACAATGAAATGAAGCCACCTTCTATACAACTATAGTAAAAAGGTGCTCCATACTGCCACTCAGTGGGATTCCTCGGGAGTAACGGAGAAAGTTATTTTGTGTAAGAAACTATTACAATTTACAATCCAATGTATTTCTTGTATAGTATTCATTGATTAGTCTTTTCAGTGATCTGTTTCTTACAGGATAGTGATATTTCTAGGTTTTACAAAGTGATATCAGTACAGTGTCAGTTATCACTCCTTGTACTACCAACTTCAAAATCTGATGAATGTATCTCTGGCATTCAATGTAGTTGCTCTTATAGTTGATATATCATGGTTTTACATGATTGAGTACATATATAATGAAATGAAGCGACCTTCTATACAACTATAGTTAAAAGGTGCTCCATACTGCCACTCAGTGGGATTCCTCGGGAGTAACGCAGAAAGTTATTTTGTGTAACAAACTATTACAATTTACAATCCAATGTATTTCTTGTATAGTATTCATTGATTACTCTTCTGTGATCTCTTGGTTAGACAACAGTGAAATTTCTCGGTTTTACAAAGTGACATCTGTACAGTGTCATTTATCACTCCTTACACACCAATATAGAAATCTGATGAATCTATGTCTTGCATTCAATGTAACTGCTCTTAAAGTTGCTATATCATGCTTTTATATGGTTCAGTACATATACAATGAAATGAAGCCACCTTCTATACAGCTGGAGGAAAAAGGTGCTCCATACTGCCACTCAGTGGGATTCCTCGGGAGTAACGCAGAAAGTTATTTTGTGTAACAAACTATTACAATTTACAATCCAATGTATTTCTTGTATAGTATTCATTGATTACTCTTCTGCGATCTCTTGGTTAGACAACAGTGAAATTTCTAGGTTTTACAACGTGATATCAATACAGTGTCAGTAATCACTCCTTGTACAACCAAACTTCAAAATCTGATGAATGTATCTCTTGCAGTCAATGTAACTGCTCTTACAGTTGCTATATCATGCTTTTATATGGTTGACTACATATACAACGAAATGAAGCCACCTTCTATACAACTATAGTAAAAAGGTGCTCCATACTGCCACTCAGTGGGATTCCTCGTGAGTAACGCAGAAAGTCATTTTGTGTAACAAACTATTACAATATACAATTTCTTGTATACCATTCATTGATTACTCTTTTAAATGATCTGTTGGTTACAGGATAGGGATATTTCTAGGTTTTACAAAGTGATATCAATACAGTGTCAGTTATCACTCCTTGTACAAACAACTTCAAAATCTGATGAATGTATCTCTGGCATTCAATGTAACTGCTCTTTCAGTTGCTATATCATGCTTTTATATGGTTGAGTACATAGACAATGAAATGAAGCCACCTTCTATACAACTATAGCATAACGGTGCTCCATACTGCCACTCAGTGGGATTCCTCGGGAGTAACGCAGAAAGTCATTTTGTGTAACAAACTATTACAATTTACAATCCAATGTATTTCTTGTATAGTATTCATTGATTACTCTTCTGTGAACTCTTGGTTAGACAACATTGAAATTTCTTCGTTTTACAACGTGATATCAATACAGTGTCAGTAATCACTCCTTGTACAACCAACTTCAAAATCTGATGAATGTATCTCTTGCATTCAATGTAATTGCTCTTACGGTTGATATATCTTGATTTTATATGGTTGAGTACATATACAATGAAATGAAGCCACCTTCTATACAACTACAGTAAAAAGGTGCTCCACACTGCCACTCAGTAGGATTCCTCGGGAGTAACGCAGAAAGTCATTTTGTGTAACAAACTATTACAATTTACAATCCAATGTATTTCTTGCATAGTATTCATTGATTACTCTTCTGCGATCTCTTGGTTAGACAACAGTGAAATTTCTTGGTTTTACAACGTGATATCAATACAGTGTCAGTAATCACTCCTTGTACAACCAACTTCAAAATCTGATGAATGTATCTCTTGCATTCAATGTAACTGCTCTTACAGTTGCTATATCATGCTTTTATATGGTTGAGTACATATACAATGAAATGAAGCCACCTTCTATACAACCATACTAAAAAGATGCTCCATACTGCCACTCAGTGGGATTCCTCGGGAGTAACGCAGAAAGTCATTTTGTGTAACAAACTATTACAATATACAGTTTCTTGTATAGTATTCATTGATTACTCTTTTCAATGATCTGTTGGTTACAGGATAGTGATATTTCTAGGTTTTACAAAGTGATATCAGTACAGTGTCAGTTATCACTCCTTGTACAAACAACTTCAAAATCTGATGAATGTATCTCTGGCATTCAATGTAACTGCTCTTACAGTTGCTATATCATGCTTTTATATGGTTGAGTAGATATACAATGAAATGAAGCCACCTTCTATACAACTATAGCAAAAAGTTGCTCCATACTGCCACTCAGTGGGATTCCTCGGGAGTAACGCAGAAAGTCATTTTGTGTAACAAACTATTACAATTTACAATCCAATGTATTTCTTGTATAGTATTCATTGCTTACTCTTCTGTGAACTCTTGGTTAGACAACAGTGAAATTTCTACGTTTTACAAAGTGATATCAGTACAGTGTCAGTTTTCACTCCTTGTATAAAGAACTTCAAAATCTGATGAATGTATCTCTGGCATTCAATGTAACTGCTCTTACAGTTGCTATATCATGTTTTATACGGTTGAGTACATATACAATTAAATGAAGCCTCCTTCTATAGCAAAACGGTGCTCCATACTGCCACTCAGTGGGATTCCTCGGGAGTAACGCAGAAAGTTATTTTGTGTAACAAACTATTACAATTTACAATCCAATGTATTTCTTGTATAGTATTCATTGATTACTCTTCTGTGATCTCTTGGTTAGACAACAGTGAAATTTCTCGGTTTTACAAAGTGATATCAATACAGTGTCAGTTATCACTCCTTATACAACCAATTTAAAAATCTGATGAATGTATGTCTTGCATTCAATGTAACTGCTCTTATAGTTGCTATATCATGCTTTTATGTGGTTCAGTAGATATACAATGAAATGAAGCCACCTTCTATACAACTATAGTAAAAAGGTGCTCCATACTGCCACTCAGTGGGATTCCTCGGGAGTAACGCAGAAAGTTATTTTGTGTAACAAACTATTACAATTTACAATCCAATGTATTTCTTGTATAGTATTCATTGATTACTCTTCTGTGATCTCTTGGTTAGACAACAGTGAAATTTCTCGGTTTTACAAAGTAATACCAATACAGTGTCAGTTATCACTCCTTATACAACCAATTTAAAAATCTGATGAATGTATGTCTTCCATTCAATGTAACTGCTCTTATAGTTGCTATATCATGCTTTTATATGGTTGAGTACATATACAATGAAATGAAGCCACCTTCTATACAACTATAGTAAAATGTGCTCCATACTGCCACTCAGTGGGATTACTCGGGAGTAACGGAGAAAGTCATTTTGTGTAACAAACTGTTACAATATACAATTTCTTGTATAGTATTCATTCATTACTCTTTTCAATGATCTGTTGGTTACAAGATAGTGATATTTCTAGGTTTTACAACGTGATATCAATACAGTGTCAGTTATCACTCCTTGTACAACCAACTTCAAAATCTGATAAATGTATCTCTTGCATTCAATGTAACTGCTCTTACACTTGCTATATCATGCTTTTATATGGTTGAATACAAATACAATGAAATGAAGCCACCTTCTATGCAACTATTCTAAAAAGGTGCTCCATACTGCCACTAAGTGGGATTCCTCGGGAGTAATGCAGAAAGTCATTTTGTGTAACAAACTTTTACAATATACTATTTCTTCTATAATATTCATTGATTACTCTTTTCAGTTATCTGTTTGTTACAGGATAGTGATATATCTAGGTTTTACAAAGTGATATCAGTACCTTGTCAGTTATCACTCCTTGTACTACCAACTTCAAAATCTGATGAATGTATCTCTGGCATTCAATGTAGTTGCTCTTACAGTTGATATATCATGCTTTTACATGATTGAGTACATATACAATGAAATGAAGCCACCTTCTATACAACTATAGCAAAAAGGTGCTCCATACTGCCACTCAGTGGGATTCCTCGGGAGTAACGCAGAAAGTTATTTTGTGTAACAAACTATTACAATTTACAATCCAATGTATTTCTTGTATAGTATTCATTGATTACTCTTCTGTGATCTCTTGGTTAGACATCAGTTAAATTTCTCGGTTTTACAAAGTGACATCAATAGAGTGTCAGTTATCACTCCTTATACAACCAATTTAAAAATCTGATGAATGTATGTCTTGCATTCAATGTAACTGCACTTAGAGTTGCTATATCATGCTTTTATATGGTTCAGTACATATACAATGAAATGAAGCCACCTTCTATAGAACTATAGTAAAAAGGTGCTCCATACTGCCACTCAGTGGGATTCCTCGGGAGTAACGCAGAAAGTTATTTTGTGTAACAAACTATTACAATTTACAATCCAATGTATTTCTTGTATAGTATTCATTGATTAGTCTTTTCAGTGATCTGTTTCTTACAGGATAGTGATATTTCTAGGTTTTACAAAGTGATATCAGTACAGTGTCAGTTATCACTCCTTGTACTACCAACTTCAAAATCTGATGAATGTATCTCTGGCATTCAATGTAGTTGCTCTTATAGTTGATATATCATGCTTTTACATGATTGAGTACATATATAATGAAATGAAGCCACCTTCTATACAACTATAGTTAAAAGGGTTCTCCATACTGCCACTCAGTGGGATTCCTCGGGAGTAACGCAGAAAGTTATTTTGTGTAACAAACTATTACAATTTACAATCCAATGTATTTCTTGTATAGTATTCACTGATTACTCTTCTGTGATCTCTTGGTTAGACAACAGTGAAATTTCTCGGTTTTACAAAGTGATATCAATACAGTGTCAGTTATCACTCCTTGTACTACCAATTTAAAAATCTGATGAATGTATGTCTTGCATTCAATGTAACTGCTCTTAGAGTTGCTATATCATGCTTTTTTATGGTTCAGTACATATACAATGAAATGAAGCCACCTTCTATACAACTATAGTAAAAAGGTGCTCCATACTGCCACTCAGTGGGATTCCTCGGGAGTAACGCAGAAAGTTATTTTGTGTAACAAACTATTACAATTTACAATCCAATGTATTTCTTGTATAGTATTCATTGATTAGTCTTTTCAGTGATCTGTTTCTTACAGGATAGTGATATTTCTAGGTTTTACAAAGTGATATCAGTACAGTGTCAGTTATCACTCCTTGTACTACCAACTTCAAAATCTGATGAATGTATCTCTGGCATTCAATGTAGTTGCTCTTACAGTTGATATATCATGCTTTTACATGATTGAGTACATATATAATGAAATGAAGCCACCTTCTATACAACTATAGTAAAAAGGTGCTCCATACTGCCACTCAGTGGGATTCCTCGGGAGTAACGCAGAAAGTTATTTTGTGTAACAAACTATTACAATTTACAATCCAATGTATTTCTTATATAGTATTCATTAATTACTCTTCTGTGATCTCTTGGTTAGACAACAGTGTATATTATTCACCTAGAAATATCACTATCCTGTAACCAACAGATCATTGAAAAGAGTAATCAATGAATACTATACAAGAAATTGTATATTGTAATAGTTTGTTACACAAAATGACTTTCTGCGTTACTCCCATGGAATCCCACTGAGTGGCAGTATGGAGCACCTTTTTACTATAGTTGTATAGAAGGTGGCTTCATTTCATTGTATATGTACTGAACCATATAAAAGCATGATATAGCAACTTTAAGAGCAGTTACATTGAATGCAAGACATAGATTCATCAGATTTCTATATTAGTTGTGTAAGGAGTGATAACTGACACTGTACAGATGTCACTTTGTAAAACCGAGAAATTTCACTGTTGTCTAACCAAGAGATCACAGAAGAGTAATCAATGAATACTATACAAGAAATACATTGGATTGTAAATTGTAATAGTTTGTTACACAAAATAACTTTCTGCGTTACTCCCGAGGAATACCACTGAGTGGCAGTATGGAGCACCTTTTAACTATAGTTGTATAGAAGGTGGCTTCATTTCATTATATATGTACTCAATCATGTAAAAGCATGATATATCAACTGTAAGAGCAGCTACATTGAATGCCAGAGATACATTCATCAGATTTTGAAGTTGGTAGTACAAGGAGTGATAACTGACACTGTACTGATATCACTTTGTAAAACCTAGAAATATCACTATCCTGTAAGAAACAGATCACTGAAAAGACTAATCAATGAATACTATACAAGAAATACATTGGATTGTAAATTGTAATAGTTTGTTACACAAAATAACTTTCTGCGTTACTCCCGAGGAATCCCACTGAGTGGCAGTATGGAGCACCTTTTTACTATAGTTGTATAGAAGGTGGCTTCATTTCATTGTATATGTACTGAACCATATAAAAGCATGATATAGCAACTTGAAGAGCAATTACATTGAATGCCAGAGATTCATTCATCAGATTTTGAAGTTGGTTGTACAAGGAGTGATAACTGACACTGTACTGATATCACTTTGTAAAACCTAGAAATATCACTATCCTGTAACCAACAGATCATTGAAAAGAGTAATCAATGAATACTATACAAGAAATTGTATATTGTAATAGTTTGTTACACAAAATGACTTTCTGCGTTACTCCCGAGGAATCCCACTGAGTGGCAGTATGGAGGACCTTTTTGCTATAGTTGTATAGAAGGTGGCTTCATTTCATTGTATATGTACTGAACCATATAAAAGCATGATATAGCAACTATAAGAGCAGTTAAGTGAATGCAAGACATACATTCATCAGATTTTTATATTGGTTGTATAAGGAGTGATAACTGACACTCTATTGATGTCAGTTTGTAAAACCGAGAAATTTAACTGATGTCTAACCAAGAGATCACAGAAGAGTAATCAATGAATACTATACAAGAAATAAATTGGATTGTAAATTGTAATAGTTTGTTACACAAAATAACTTTCTGCGTTACTCCCGAGGAATCCCACTGAGTGGCAGTATGGAGCACCTTTTTGCTATAGTTGTATAGAAGGTGGCTTCATTTCATTGTATATGTACTCAATCATGTAAAAGCATGATATATCAACTGTAAGAGCAACTACATTGAATGCCAGAGATACATTCATCAGATTTTGAAGTTGGTAGTACAAGGAGTGATAACTGACAAGGTACTGATATCACTTTGTAAAACCTAGATATATCACTATCCTGTAACAAACAGATCACTGAAAAGAGTAATCAATGAATATTATAAAAGAAATAGTATATTGTAAAAGTTTGTTACACAAAATGACTTTCTGCGTTACTCCCGAGGAATCCCACTTAGTGGCAGTATGGAGCACCTTTTTAGAATAGTTGTATAGAAGGTTGCTTCATTTCATTGTATTTGTATTCAACCATATAAAAGCATGATATAGCAAGTGTAAGAGCAGTTACATTGAATGCAAGAGATACATTTATCAGATTTTGAAGTTGGTTGTACAAGGAGTGATAACTGACACTGTATTGATATCACGTTGTAAAACCTAGAAATATCACTATCTTGTAACCAACAGATCATTGAAAAGAGTAATGAATGAACACTATACAAGAAATTGTATATTGTAACAGTTTGTTACACAAAATGACTTTCTCCGTTACTCCCGAGGAATCCCACTGAGTGGCAGTATGGAGCACATTTTACTATAGTTGTATAGAAGGTGGCTTCATTTCATTGTATATGTACTCAAGCATGTAAAAGCATGTTATAGCAACTGTAAGAGCAATTACATTGAATGCCAGAGATTCATTCATCAGATTTTGAAGTTTGTTGTAGAAGGAGTGATAACTGACACTGTACTGATATCACTTTGTAAAACCTAGAAATATCACTATCCTGTAACCAACAGATCATTGAAAAGAGTAATCAATGAATACTATAGAAGAAATTGTATATTGTAATAGTTTGTTACACAAAATGACTTTCTGCGTTACTCCCGAGGAATCCCACTGAGTGGCAGTATGGAGCACCTTTTTACTATATTTGTATAGAAGGTGGCTTCATTTCATTGTATATGTACTGAAGCATATGAAAGCATGATATAGCAACTATAAGAGCAGTTACATTGAATGCAAGACATACATTCATCAGATTTTTAAATTGGTTGTATAAGGAGTGATAACTGACACTGTATTGATATCACTTTGTAAAACCGAGAAATTTCACTGTTGTCTAACCAAGAGATCACAGAAGAGTAATCAATGAATACTATACAAGAAATACATTGGATTGTAAATTGTAATAGTTTGTTTCACAAAATAACTTTCTGCGTTACTCCCGAGGAATCCCACTGAGTGGCAGTATGGAGAACCTTTTAACTATAGTTGTATAGAAGGTGGCTTCATTTCATTGTATACGTACTGAACCATATAAAAGCATGATATAGCAACTATAAGAGCAGTTACATTGAATGCAAGACATACATTCATCAGATTTTTAAATTGGTTGTATAAGGAGTGATAACTGACACTGTATTGATATCACTTTGTAAAACCGAGAAATTTCACTGTTGTCTAACCAAGAGATCACAGAAGAGTAATCAATGAATACTATACAAGAAATACATTGGATTGTAAATTGTAATAGTTTGTTACACAAAATAACTTTCTGCGTTACTCCCGAGGAATCCCACTGAGTGGCAGTATGGAGCACCTTTTTACTATAGTTGTATAGAAGGTGGCTTCATTTCATTGTATATGTACTCAATCATGTAAAAGCATGATATATCAACTGTAAGAGCAACTACATTGAATGCCAGAGATACATTCATCAGATTTTGAAGTTGGTTGTACAAGGAGTGATAACAGACACTGTACTGATATCACTTTGTAAAACCTAGAAATATCACTATCCTGTAACCAACCGATCATTGAAAAGAGTAATCAATGAATATTATACAAGAAATAGCATATTGTAAAAGTTTGTTACACAAAATGACTTTCTGCATTACTCCCGAGGAATCCCACTTAGTGGCAGTATGGAGCACCTTTTTACGATAGTTGTATAGAAGGTGGCTTCATTTCATTGTATATGTACTCAACCATATAAAAGCATGATATAGGAAGTGTAAGAGCAGTTACATTGAATGCAAGAGATACATTCATCAGATTTTGAAGTTGGTTGTACAAGGAGTGATAACTGACACTGTATTGATATCACGTTGTAAAACCTAGAAATATCACTATCTTGTAACCAACAGATCCTTGAAAAGAGTAATGAATGAATACTATACAAGAAATTGTATATTGTAATAGTTTGTTACACAAAATGACTTTCTGCGTTACTCCCGAGGAATCCCACTGAGTGGCAGTATGGAGCACATTTTACTATAGTTGTATAGAAGGTGGCTTCATTTCATTGTATATGTACTCAATCATGTAAAAGTATGTTATAGCAACTGTAAGAGCAATTACATTGAATGCCAGAGATTCATTCATCAGATTTTGAAGTTGGTTGTACAAGGAGTGATAACTGACACTGTATTGATATCACTTTGTAAAACCTAGAAATATCACTATCCTGTAACCAACAGATCATTGAAAAGAGTAATCAATGAATACTATACAAGAAATTGTATATTGTAATAGTTTGTTACACAAAATGACTTTCTGCGTTACTCCCAAGGAATCCCACTTAGTGGCAGTATGGAGCACCTTTTTACTATAGTTGTATAGAAGGTGGCTTCATTTCATTGTATATGTACTGAACCATATAAAAGCATGATATAGCAACTATAAGAGCAGTTACATTGAATGCAAGACATACATTCATCAGATTTTTATATTGGTTGTATAAGGAGTGATAACTGACACTGTATTGATGTCACTTTGTAAAACCGAGAAATTTCACTGTTGTCTAACCAAGAGATCACAGAAGAGTAATTAATGAATACTATACAAGAAATACATTGGATTGTAAATTGTAATAGTTTGTTACACAAAATAACTTTCTGCGTTACTCCCGAGGAATCCCACTGAGTGGCAGTATGGAGCACCTTTTTACTATAGTTGTATAGAAGGTGGCTTCATTTCATTATATATGTACTCAATCATGTAAAAGCATGATATATCAACTGTAAGAGCAACTACATTGAATGCCAGAGATACATTCATCAGATTTTGAAGTTGGTAGTACAAGGATTGATAACTGACACTGTACTGATATCACTTTGTAAAACCTAGAAATATCACTATCCTGTAACCAACCGATCATTGAAAAGAGTAATCAATGAATATTATACAAGAAATAGTATATTGTAATAGTTTGTTACACAAAATGACTTTCTGCGTTACTCCCGAGGAATCCCACTGAGTGGCAGTATGGAGCACATTTTACTATAGTTGTATAGAAGGTGGCTTCATTTCATTGTATATGTACTCAATCATGTAAAAGCATGTTATAGCAACTGTAAGAGCAATTACATTGAATGCAAGAGATACATTTATCAGATTTTGAAGTTGGTTGTACAAGGAGTGATAACTGACACTGTATTGATATCACGTTGTAAAACCTAGAAATATCACTATCTTGTAACCAACAGATCATTGAAAAGAGTAATGAATGAATACTATACAAGAAATTGTATATTGTAACAGTTTGTTACACAAAATGACTTTCTCCGTTACTCCCGAGGAATCCCACTGAGTGGCAGTATGGAGCACATTTTACTATAGTTGTATAGAAGGTGGCTTCATTTCATTGTATATGTACTCAATCATGTAAAAGCATGTTATAGCAACTGTAAGAGCAATTACATTGAATGCCAGAGATTCATTCATCAGATTTTGAAGTTTGTTGTAGAAGGAGTGATAACTGACACTGTACTGATATCACTTTGTAAAACCTAGAAATATCACTATCCTGTAACCAACAGATCATTGAAAAGAGTAATCAATGAATACTATACAAGAAATTGTATATTGTAATAGTTTGTTACACAAAATGACTTTCTGCGTTACTCCCGAGGAATCCCACTGAGTGGCAGTATGGAGCACCTTTTTACTATAGTTGTATAGAAGGTGGCTTCATTTCATTGTATATGTACTGAACCATATAAAAGCATGATATAGCAACTATAAGAGCAGTTACATTGAATGCAAGACATACATTCATCAGATTTTTAAATTGGTTGTATAAGGAGTGATAACTGACACTGTATTGATATCACTTTGTAAAACCGAGAAATTTCACTGTTGTCTAACCAACAGATCACAGAAGAGTAATCAGTGAATACTATACAAGAAATACATTGGATTGTAAATTGTAATAGTTTGTTACACAAAATAACTTTCTGCGTTACTGCCGAGGAATCCCACTGAGTGGCAGTATGGAGAACCCTTTTAACTATAGTTGTATAGAAGGTGGCTTCATTTCATTATATATGTACTCAATCATGTAAAAGCATGATATATCAACTATAAGAGCAACTACATTGAATGCCAGAGATATATTCATCAGATTTTGAAGTTGGTAGTACAAGGAGTGATAACTGACACTGTACTGATATCACTTTGTAAAACCTAGAAATATCACTATCCTGTAAGAAACAGATCACTGAAAAGACTAATCAATGAATACTATACAAGAAATACATTGGATTGTAAATTGTAATAGTTTGTTACACAAAATAACTTTCTGCGTTACTCCCGAGGAATCCCACTGAGTGGCAGTATGGAGCACCTTTTTACTATAGTTCTATAGAAGGTGGCTTCATTTCATTGTATATGTACTGAACCATATAAAAGCATGATATAGCAACTCTAAGAGCAGTTACATTGAATGCAAGACATACATTCATCAGATTTTTAAATTGGTTGTATAAGGAGTGATAACTGACACTGTATTGATATCACTTTGTAAAACCGAGAAATTTCACTGATGTGTAACCAATAGATCACAGAAGAGAAATCAATGAATACTATACAAGAAATACATTGGATTGTAAATTGTAATAGTTTGTTACACAAAATGACTTTCTGCGTTACTCCCGAGGAATCCCACTGAGTGGCAGTATGGAGCACCTTTTTACTATAGTTGTATAGAAGGTGGCTTCATTTCATTGTATATGTACTGAACCATATAAAAGCATGATATAGTAACTCGAAGAGCAATTACATTGAATGCCAGAGATTCATTCATCAGATTTTGAAGTTGGTTGTACAAGGAGTGATAACTGACACTGTACTGATATCACTTTGTAAAACCTAGAAATATCACTATCCTGTAACCAACAGATCATTGAAAAGAGTAATCAATGAATACTATACAAGAAATTGTATATTGTAATAGTTTGTTACACAAAATGACTTTCTGCGTTACTCCCGAGGAATCCCACTGAGTGGCAGTATGGAGCACCTTTTTACTATAGTTGTATAGAAGGTGGCTTCATTTCATTGTATATGTACTCAATCATGTAAAAGCATGATATATCAACTGTAAGAGCAACTACATTGAATGCCAGAGATACATTCATCAGATTTTGAAGTTGGTAGTACAAGGAGTGATAACTGACACTGTACTGATATCACTTTGTAAAACCTAGATATATCACTATCCTGTAACAAACAGATCACTGAAAAGAGTAATCAATGAATACTATAGAAGAAATAGTATATTGTAAAAGTTTGTTAGACAAAATGACTTTCTGCGTTACTCCCGAGGAATCCCACTTAGTGGCAGTATGGAGCACCTTTTTACGATAGTTGTATAGAAGGGGGCTTCATTTCATTGTATATGTATTCAACCATATAAAAGCATGATATAGCAAGTGTAAGAGCAGTAAACATTGAATGCAAGAGATACATTTATCAGATTTTGAAGTTGGTTGTACAAGGAGTGATAACTGACACTGTATTGATATCACGTTGTAAAACCTAGAAATATCACTATCTTGTAACCAACAGATCATTGAAAAGAGTAATGAATGAATACTATACAAGAAATTGTATATTGTAACAGTTTGTTACACAAAATGACTTTCTCCGTTACTCCCGAGGAATCCCACTGAGTGGCAGTATGGAGCACATTTTACTATAGTTGTATAGAAGGTGGCTTCATTTCATTGTAAATGTACTCAATCATGTAAAAGCATGTTATAGCAACTGTAAGAGCAATTACATTGAATGCCAGAGATTCATTCATCAGATTTTGAAGTTGGTTGTACAAGGAGTGATAACTGACACTGTACTGATATCACTTTGTAAAACCTAGAAATATCACTATCCTGTAACCAACAGATCATTGAAAAGAGTAATCAATGAATACTATAGAAGAAATTGTATATTGTAATAGTTTGTTACACAAAATGACTTTCTGCGTTACTCCCGAGGAATCCCACTGAGTGGCAGTATGGAGCACCTTTTTACTATATTTGTATAGAAGGTGGCTTCATTTCATTTTATATGTACTGAACCATATAAAAGCATGATATAGCAACTATAAGAGCAGTTACATTGAATGCAAGACATACATTCATCAGATTTTTAAATTGGTTGTATAAGGAGTGATAACTGACACTGTATTGATATCACTTTGTAAAACCGAGAAATTTCACTGTTGTCTAACCAAGAGATCACAGAAGTGTAATCAATGAATACTATACAAGAAATACATTGGATTGTAAATTGTAATAGTTTGTTACACAAAATAACTTTCTGCGTTACTCCCGAGGAATCCCACTGAGTGGCAGTATGGAGCACCTTTTTACTATAGTTGTATAGAAGGTGGCTTCATTTCATTGTATATGTACTGAACCATATAAAAGCATGATATAGCAACTATAAGAGCAGTTACATTGAATGCAAGACATACATTCATCAGATTTTTAAATTGGTTGTATAAGGAGTGATAACTGACACTGTATTGATATCACTTTGTAAAACCGAGAAATTTCACTGTTGTCTAACCAAGAGATCACAGAAGAGTAATCAATGAATACTATACAAGAAATACATTGGATTGTAAATTGTAATAGTTTGTTACACAAAATAACTTTCTGCGTTACTCCCGAGGAATCCCACTGAGTGGCAGTATGGAGCACCTTTTAACTATAGTTGTATATAAGGTGGCTTCATTTCATTATATATGTACTCAATCATGTAAAACCATGATATATCAACTATAAGAGCAACTACATTGAATACCAGAGATACATTCATCAGATTTTGAAGTTGGTAGTACAAGGAGTGATAACTGACACTGTACTGATATCACTTTGTAAAACCTAGAAATATCACTATCCTGTAACCAACCGATCATTGAAAAGAGTAATCAATGAATATTATACAAGAAATAGTATATTGTAAAAGTTTGTTACACAAAATGACTTTCTGCGTTACTCCCGAGGAATCCCACTTAGTAGCAGTATGGAGTACCTTTTTACGATAGTTGTATAGAAGGTGGCTTCATTTCATTGTATATGTACTCAACCATATAAAAGCATGATATAGGAAGTGTAAGAGCAGTTACATTGAATGCAAGAGATACATTCATCAGATTTTGAAGTTGGTTGTACAAGGAGTGATAACTGACACTGTATTGATATCACGTTGTAAAACCTAGAAATATCACTATCTTGTAACCAACAGATCATTGAAAAGAGTAATGAATGAATACTATACAAGAAATTGTATATTGTAATAGTTTGTTACACAAAATGACTTTCTGCGTTACTCCCGAGGAATCCCACTGAGTGGCAGTATGGAGCACATTTTACTATAGTTGTATAGAAGGTGGCTTCATTTCATTGTATATGTACTCAATCGTGTAAAAGCATGTTATAGCAACTGTAAGAGCAATTACATTGAATGCAAGAGATACATTTATCAGATTTTGAAGTTGGTTGTACAAGGAGTGATAACTTACACTGTATTGATATCACGTTGTAAAACCTAGAAATATCACTATCTTGTAACCAACAGATCATTGAAAAGAGTAATGAATGAATACTATACAAGAAATTGTATATTGTAACAGTTTGTTACACAAAATGACTTTCTGCGTTACTCCCGAGGAATCCCACTGAGTGGCAGTATGGAGCACATTTTACTATAGTTGTATAGAAGGTGGCTTCATTTCATTGTATATGTACTCAATCATGTAAAAGCATGTTATAGCAACTGTAAGAGCAATTACATTGAATGCCAGAGATTCATTCATCAGATTTTGAAGTTTGTTGTAGAAGGAGTGATAACTGACACTGTACTGATATCACTTTGTAAAACCTAGAAATATCACTATCCTGTAACCAACAGATCATTGAAAAGAGTAATCAATGAATACTATACAAGAAATTGTATATTGTAATAGTTTGTTACACAAAATGACTTTCTGCGTTACTCCCGAGGAATCCCACTGAGTGGCAGTATGGAGCACCTTTTTACTATAGTTGTATAGAAGGTTGCTTCATTTCATTGTATATGTACTGAACCATATAAAAGCATGATATAGCAACTATAAGAGCAGTTACATTGAATGCAAGACATACATTCATCAGATTTTTAAATTGGTTGTATAAGGAGTGATAACTGACACTGTATTGATATCACTTTGTAAAACCGAGAAATTTCACTGTTGTCTAACCAACAGATCACAGAAGAGTAATCAGTGAATACTATACAAGAAATACATTGGATTGTAAGTTGTAATAGTTTGTTACACAAAATAACTTTCTGCGTTACTCCCGAGGAATCCCACTGAGTGGCAGTATGGAGCACCTTTTAACTATAGTTGTATAGAAGGTGGCTTCATTTCATTATATATGTACTCAATCATGTAAAAGCATGATATATCAACTATAAGAGCAACTACATTGAATGCCAGAGATACATTCATCAGATTTTGAAGTTGGTAGTACAAGGAGTGATAACTGACACTGTACTGATATCACTTTGTAAAACCTAGAAATATCACTATCCTGTAAGAAACAGATCACTGAAAAGACTAATCAATGAATACTATACAAGAAATACATTGGATTGTAAATTGTAATAGTTTGTTACACAAAATAACTTTCTGCGTTACTCCCGAGGAATCCCACTGAGTGGCAGTATGGAGCACCTTTTTACTATAGTTCTATAGAAGGTGGCTTCATTTCATTGTATATGTACTGAACCATATAAAAACATGATATAGCAACTATAAGAGCAGTTACATTGAATGCAAGACATACATTCATCAGATTTTTAAATTGGTTGTATAAGGAGTGATAACTGACACTGTATTGATATCACTTTGTAAAACCGAGAAATTTCACTGATGTGTAACCAATAGATCACAGAAGAGAAATCAATGAATACTATACAAGAAATACATTGGATTGTAAATTGTAATAGTTTGTTACACAAAATAACTTTCTGCGTTACTCCCGAGGAATCCCACTGAGTGGCAGTATGGAGCACCTTTTTACGATAGTTGTATAGAAGGTGGCTTCATTTCATTGTATATGTACTCAACCATATAAAAGCATGATATAGGAAGTGTAAGAGCAGTTACATTGAATGCAAGAGATACATTCATCAGATTTTGAAGTTGGTTGTACAAGGAGTGATAACTGACACTGTATTGATATCACGTTGTAAAACCTAGAAATATCACTATCTTGTAACCAACAGATCATTGAAAAGAGTAATGAATGAATACTATACAAGAAATTGTATATTGTAATAGTTTGTTACACAAAATGACTTTCTGCGTTACTCCCGAGGAATCCCACTGAGTGGCAGTATGGAGCACATTTTACTATAGTTGTATAGAAGGTGGCTTCATTTCATTGTATATGTACTCAATCATGTAAAAGCATGTTATAGCAACTGTAAGAGCAATTACATTGAATGCAAGAGATACATTTATCAGATTTTGAAGTTGGTTGTACAAGGAGTGATAACTGACACTGTATTGATATCACGTTGTAAAACCTAGAAATATCACTATCTTGTAACCAACAGATCATTGAAAAGAGTAATGAATGAATACTATACAAGAAATTGTATATTGTAACAGTTTGTTACACAAAATGACTTTCTCCGTTACTCCCGAGGAATCCCACTGAGTGGCAGTATGGAGCACATTTTACTATAGTTGTATAGAAGGTGGCTTCATTTCATTGTATATGTACTCAATCATGTAAAAGCATGTTATAGCAACTGTAAGAGCAATTACATTGAATGCCAGAGATTCATTCATCAGATTTTGAAGTTTGTTGTAGAAGGAGTGATAACTGACACTGTACTGATATCACTTTGTAAAACCTAGAAATATCATTATCCTGTAACCAACAGATCATTGAAAAGAGTAATCAATGAATACTATACAAGAAATTGTATATTGTAATAGTTTGTTACACAAAATGACTTTCTGCGTTACTCCCGAGGAATCCCACTGAGTGGCAGTATGGAGCACCTTTTTACTATAGTTGTATAGAAGGTGGCTTTATTTCATTGTATATGTACTGAACCATATAAAAGCATGATATAGCAACTATAAGAGCAGTTACATTGAATGCAAGACATACATTCATCAGATTTTTAAATTGGTTGTATAAGGAGTGATAACTGACACTGTATTGATATCACTTTGTAAAACCGAGAAATTTCACTGTTGTCTAACCAACAGATCACAGAAGAGTAATCAGTGAATACTATGCAAGAAATACATTGGATTGTAAATTGTAATAGTTTGTTACACAAAATAACTTTCTGCGTTACTCCCGAGGAATCCCACTGAGTGGCAGTATGGAGCACCTTTTAACTATAGTTGTATAGAAGGTGGCTTCATTTCATTATATATGTACTCAATCATGTAAAAGCATGATATATCAACTATAAGAGCAACTACATTGAATGCCAGAGATACATTCATCAGATTTTGAAGTTGGTAGTACAAGGAGTGATAACTGACACTGTACTGATATCACTTTGTAAAACCTAGAAATATCACTATCCTGTAAGAAACAGATCACTGAAAAGACTAATCAATGAATACTATACAAGAAATACATTGGATTGTAAATTGTAATAGTTTGTTACAAAAAATAACTTTCTGCGTTACTCCCGAGGAATCCCACTGAGTGGCAGTATGGAGCACCTTTTTACTATAGTTCTATAGAAGGTGGCTTCATTTCATTGTATATGTACTGAACCATATAAAAGCATGATATAGCAACTCTAAGAGCAGTTACATTGAATGCAAGACATACATTCATCAGATTTTTAAATTGGTTGTATAAGGAGTGATAACTGACACTGTATTGATATCACTTTGTAAAACCGAGAAATTTCACTGATGTGTAACCAATAGATCACAGAAGAGAAATCAATGAATAATATACAAGAAATACATTGGATTGTAAATTGTAATAGTTTGTTACACAAAATAACTTTCTGCGTTACTCCCGAGGAATCCCACTGAGTGGCAGTATGGAGCACCTTTTTACGATAGTTGTATAGAAGGTGGCTTCATTTCATTGTATATGTACTCAACCATATAAAAGCATGATATAGGAAGTGTAAGAGCAGTTACATTGAATGCAAGAGATACATTCATCAGATTTTGAAGTTGGTTGTACAAGGAGTGATAACTGACACTGTATTGATATCACGTTGTAAAACCTAGAAATATCACTATCTTGTAACCAACAGATCATTGAAAAGAGTAATGAATGAATACTATACAAGAAACTGTATATTGTAATAGTTTGTTACACAAAATGACTTTCTGCGTTACTCCCGAGGAATCCCACTGAGTGGCAGTATGGAGCACATTTTACTATAGTTGTATAGAAGGTGGCTTCATTTCATTGTATATGTACTCAATCATGTAAAAGCATGTTATAGCAACTGTAAGAGCAATTACATTGAATGCAAGAGATACATTTATCAGATTTTGAAGTTGGTTGTACAAGGAGTGATAACTGACACTGTATTGATATCACGTTGTAAAACCTAGAAATATCACTATCTTGTAACCAACAGATCATTGAAAAGAGTAATGAATGAATACTATACAAGAAATTGTATATTGTAACAGTTTGTTAGACAAAATGACTTTCTCCGTTACTCCCGAGGAATCCCACTGAGTGGCAGTATGGAGCACATTTTACTATAGTTGTATAGAAGGTGGCTTCATTTCATTGTATATGTACTCAATCATGTAAAAGCATGTTATAGCAACTGAAAGAGCAATTACATTGAATGCCAGAGATTCATTCATCAGATTTTGAAGTTTGTTCTAGAAGGAGTGATAACTGACACTGTACTGATATCACTTTGTAAAACCTAGAAATATCACTATCCTGTAACCAACAGATCATTGAAAAGAGTAATCAATGAATACTATACAAGAAATTGTATATTGTAATAGTTTGTTACACAAAATGACTTTCTGCGTTACTCCCGAGGAATCCCACTGAGTGGCAGTATGGAGCACCTTTTTACTATAGTTGTATAGAAGGTGGCTTCATTTCATTGTATATGTACTGAACCATATAAAAGCATGATATAGCAACTATAAGAGCAGTTACATTGAATGCAAGACATACATTCATCAGATTTTTAAATTGGTTGTATAAGGAGTGATAACTGACACTGTATTGATATCACTTTGTAAAACCGAGAAATTTCACTGTTGTCTAACCAACAGATCACAGAAGAGTAATCAGTGAATACTATGCAAGAAATACATTGGATTGTAAATTGTAATAGTTTGTTACACAAAATAACTTTCTGCGTTACTCCCGAGGAATCCCACTGAGTGGCAGTATGGAGCACCTTTTAACTATAGTTGTATAGAAGGTGGCTTCATTTCATTATATATGTACTCAATCATGTAAAAGCATGATATATCAACTATAAGAGCAACTACATTGAATGCCAGAGATACATTCATCAGATTTTGAAGTTGGTAGTACAAGGAGTGATAACTGACACTGTACTGATATCACTTTGTAAAACCTAGAAATATCACTATCCTGTAAGAAACAGATCACTGAAAAGACTAATCAATGAATACTATACAAGAAATACATTGGATTGTAAATTGTAATAGTTTGTTACACAAAATAACTTTCTGCGTTACTCCCGAGGAATCCCACTGAGTGGCAGTATGGAGCACCTTTTTACTATAGTTCTATAGAAGGTGGCTTCATTTCATTGTATATGTACTGAACCATATAAAAGCATGATATAGCAACTCTAAGAGCAGTTACATTGAATGCAAGACATACATTCATCAGATTTTTAAATTGGTTGTATAAGGAGTGATAACTGACACTGTATTGATATCACTTTGTAAAACCGAGAAATTTCACTGATGTGTAACCAATAGATCACAGAAGAGAAATCAATGAATACTATACAAGAAATACATTGGATTGTAAATTGTAATAGTTTGTTACACAAAATAACTTTCTGCGTTACTCCCGAGGAATCCCACTGAGTGGCAGTATGGAGCACCTTTTTACTATAGTTGTATAGAAGGTGGGTTCATTTCATTGTATATGTACTCAATCATGTAAAAGCATGATATATCAACTGTAAGAGCAACTACATTGAATGACAGAGATACATTCATCAGATTTTGAAGTTGGTAGTACAAGGAGTGATAACTGACACTGTACTGATATCACTTTGTAAAACCTAGATACATCACTATCCTGTAACCAACAGATCACTGAAAAGAGTAATCAATGAATACTATAGAAGAAATAGTGTATTGTAAAAGTTTGTTACACAAAATGAATTTCTGCGTTACTCCCGAGGCATCCCACTTAGTGGCAGTAATGGAGCACCTTTTTACGATAGTTGTATAGAAGGTGGCTTCATTTCATTGTATATGTATTCAACCATATAAAAGCATGATATAGCAAGTGTAAGAGCAGTTACATTGAATGCAAGAGATACATTTATCAGATTTTGAAGTTGGTTGTACAAGGAGTGATAACTGACACTGTATTGATATCACGTTGTAAAACCTAGAAATATCACTATCTTGTAACCAACAGATAATTGAAAAGAGTAATGAATGAATACTATACAAGAAATTGTATATTGTAACAGTTTGTTACACAAAATGACTTTCTGCGTTACTCCCGAGGAATCCCACTGAGTGGCAGTATGGAGCACATTTTACTATAGTTGTATAGAAGGTGGCTTCATTTCATTGTATATGTACTCAATCATGTAAAAGCATGTTATAGCAACTGTAAGAGCAATTACATTGAATGCCAGAGATTCATTCATCAGATTTTGAAGTTTGTTGTAGAAGGAGTGATAACTGACACTGTACTGATATCACTTTGTAAAACCTAGAAATATCACTATCCTGTAACCAACAGATCATTGAAAAGAGTAATCAATGAATACTATACAAGAAATTGTATATTGTAATAGTTTGTTACACAAAATGACTTTCTGCGTTACTCCCGAGGAATCCCACTGAGTGGCAGTATGGAGCACCTTTTTACTATATTTGTATAGAAGGTGGCTTCATTTCATTGTATATGTACTGAACCATATAAAAGCATGATATAGCAACTATAAGAGCAGTTACATTGAATGCAAGACATACATTCATCAGATTTTTAAATTGGTTGTATAAGGAGTGATAACTGACACTGTACTGATATCACTTTGTAAAACCGAGAAATTTCACTGTTGTCTAACCAAGAGATCACAGAAGAGTAATCAATGAATACTATACAAGAAATACATTGGATTGTAAATTGTAATAGTTTGTTACACAAAATAACTTTCTGCGTTACTCCCGAGGAATCCCACTGAGTGGCAGTATGGAGCACCTTTTTACTATAGTTGTATAGAAGGTGGCTTCATTTCATTGTATATGTACTGAACCATATAAAAGCATGATATAGCAACTATAAGAGCAACTACATTGAATGCCAGAGATACATTCATCAGATTTTGAAGTTGGTAGTACAAGGAGTGATAACTGACACTGTACTGATATCACTTTGTAAAACCTAGAAATATCACTATCCTGTAAGAAACAGATCACTGAAAAGACTAATCAATGAATACTATACAAGAAATACATTGTATTGTAATTCTAATACTTTGTTACACAAAATAACTTTCTGCGTTACTCCCGAGGAATCACACTGAGTGGCAGTATGGAGCACCTTTTTACGATAGTTGTATAGAAGGTGGCTTCATTTCATTGTATACGTACTGAACCATATAAAAGCATGATATAGCAACTATAAGAGCAGTTACATTGAATGCAAGACATACATTCATCAGATTTTTAAATTGGTTGTATAAGGAGTGATAACTGACACTGTATTGATATCACTTTGTAAAACCGAGAAATTTCACTGTTGTCTAACCAAGAGATCACAGAAGAGTAATCAATGAATACTATACAAGAAACACATTGGATTGTAAATTGTAATAGTTTGTTACACAAAATAACTTTCTGCGTTACTCCCGAGGAATCCCACTGAGTGCCAGTATGGAGCACCTTTCTACTATAGTTGTATAGAAGGTGGCTTCATTTCATTGTATATGTACTCAATCATGTAAAAGCATGATATATCAACTGTAAGAGCAACTACATTGAATGCCAGAGATACATTCATCAGATTTTGAAGTTGGTAGTACAAGGAGTGATAACTGACACTGTACTGATATCACTTTGTAAAACCTAGAAATATCACTATCCTGTAAGAAACAGATCACTGAAGAGACTAATCAATGAATACTATACAAGAAATACATTGGATTGTAAATTCTAATAGTTTGTTACACAAAATAACTTTCTGCGTTACTCCCGAGGAATCCCACTGAGTGGCAGTATGGAGCACCTTTTTACTATAGTTGTATAGAAGGTGGCTTCATTTCATTGTATATGTACTGAACCATATAAAAGTATGATATAGCAACTATAAGAGCAGTTACATTGAATGCAAGACATACATTCATCAGATTTTGAAGTTGGTAGTACAAGGAGTGATAACTGACACTGTACTGATATCACTTTGTAAAACCTAGATATATCACTATCCTGTAACAAACAGATCACTGAAAAGAGTAATCAATGAATACTATAGAAGAAATAGTATATTGTAAAAGTTTGTTACACAAAATGACTTTCTGCGTTACTCCCGAGGAATCCCACTGAGTGGCAGTATGGAGCACCTTTTTACGATAGTTGTATAGAAGGTGGCTTCATTTCATTGTATATGTACTCAACCATATAAAAGCATGATATAGGAAGTGTAAGAGCAGTTACATTGAATGCAAGAGATACATTCATCAGATTTTGAAGTTGGTTGTACAAGGAGTGATAACTGACACTGTATTGATATCACGTTGTAAAACCTAGAAATATCACTATCTTGTAACCAACAGATCATTGAAAAGAGTAATGAATGAATACTATACAAGAAATTGTATATTGTAACAGTTTGTTACACAAAATGACTTTCTCCGTTACTCCCGAGGAATCCCACTGAGTGGCAGTATGGAGCACATTTTACTATAGTTGTATAGAAGGTGGCTTCATTTCATTGTATATGTACTCAATCATGTAAAAGCATGTTATAGCAACTGTAAGAGCAATTACATTGAATGCCAGAGATTCATTCATCAGATTTTGAAGTTTGTTGTAGAAGGAGTGATAACTGACACTGTACTGATATCACTTTGTAAAACCTAGAAATATCACTATCCTGTAACCAACAGATCATTGAAAAGAGTAATCAATGAATACTATACAAGAAATTGTATATTGTAATAGTTTGTTACACAAAATGACTTTCTGCGTTACTCCCGAGGAATCCCACTGAGTGGCAGTATGGAGCACCTTTTTACTATAGTTGTATAGAAGGTGGCTTCATTTCATTGTATATGTACTGAACCATATAAAAGCATGATATAGCAACTATAAGAGCAGTTACATTGAATGCAAGATATACATTCATCAGATTTTTAAATTGGTTGTATAAGGAGTGATAACTGACACTGTATTGATATCACTTTGTAAAACCGAGAAATTTCACTGTTGTCTAACCAACAGATCACAGAAGAGTAATCAGTGAATACTATGCAAGAAATACATTGGATTGTAAATTGTAATAGTTTGTTACACAAAATAACTTTCTGCGTTACTCCCGAGGAATCCCACTGAGTGGCAGTATGGAGCACCTTTTAACTATAGTTGTATAGAAGGTGGCTTCATTTCATTATATATGTACTCAATCATGTAAAAGCATGATATAGCAACTATAAGAGCAACTACATTGAATGCCAGAGATACATTCATCAGATTTTGAAGTTGGTAGTACAAGGAGTGATAACTGACACTGTACTGATATCACTTTGTAAAACCTAGAAATATCACTATCCTGTAAGAAACAGATCACTGAAAAGACTAATCAATGAATACTATACAAGAAATACATTGGATTGTAAATTGTAATAGTTTGTTACACAAAATAACTTTCTGCGTTACTCCCGAGGAATCCCACTGAGTGGCAGTATGGAGCACCTTTTTACTATAGTTCTATAGAAGGTGGCTTCATTTCATTGTATATGTACTGAACCATATAAAAGCATGATATAGCAACTCTAAGAGCAGTTACATTGAATGCAAGACATACATTCATCAGATTTTTAAATTGGTTGTATAAGGAGTGATAACTGACACTGTATTGATATCACTTTGTAAAACCGAGAAATTTCACTGATGTGTAACCAATAGATCACAGAAGAGAAATCAATGAATACTATACAAGAAATACATTGGATTGTAAATTGTAATAGTTTGTTACACAAAATAACTTTCTGCGTTACTCCCGAGGAATCCCACTGAGTGGCAGTATGGAGCACCTTTTTACTATAGTTGTATAGAAGGTGGCTTCATTTCATTGTATATGTACTCAATCATGTAAAAGCATGATATATCAACTGTAAGAGCAACTACATTGAATGACAGAGATACATTCATCAGATTTTGAAGTTGGTAGTACAAGGAGTGATAACTGACACTGTACTGATATCACTTTGTAAAACCTAGATACATCACTATCCTGTAACCAACAGATCACTGAAAAGAGTAATCAATGAATACTATAGAAGAAATAGTGTATTGTAAAAGTTTGTTACACAAAATAACTTTCTGCGTTACTCCCGAGGAATCCCACTTAGTGGCAGTAATGGAGCACCTTTTTACGATAGTTGTATAGAAGGTGGCTTCATTTCATTGTATATGTATTCAACCATATAAAAGCATGATATAGCAAGTGTAAGAGCAGTTACATTGAATGCAAGAGATACATTTATCAGATTTTGAAGTTGGTTGTACAAGGAGTGATAACTGACACTGTATTGATATCACGTTGTAAAACCTAGAAATATCACTATCTTGTAACCAACAGATAATTGAAAAGAGTAATGAATGAATACTATACAAGAAATTGTATATTGTAACAGTTTGTTACACAAAATGACTTTCTGCGTTACTCCCGAGGAATCCCACTGAGTGGCAGTATGGAGCACATTTTACTATAGTTGTATAGAAGGTGGCTTCATTTCATTGTATATGTACTCAATCATGTAAAAGCATGTTATAGCAACTGTAAGAGCAATTACATTGAATGCCAGAGATTCATTCATCAGATTTTGAAGTTTGTTGTAGAAGGAGTGATAACTGACACTGTACTGATATCACTTTGTAAAACCTAGAAATATCACTATCCTGTAACCAACAGATCATTGAAAAGAGTAATCAATGAATACTATACAAGAAATTGTATATTGTAATAGTTTGTTACACAAAATGACTTTCTGCGTTACTCCCGAGGAATCCCACTGAGTGGCAGTATGGAGCACCTTTTTACTATATTTGTATAGAAGGTGGCTTCATTTCATTGTATATGTACTGAACCATATAAAAGCATGATATAGCAACTAAAAGAGCAGTTACATTGAATGCAAGACATACATTCATCAGATTTTTAAATTGGTTGTATAAGGAGTGATAACTGACACTGTACTGATATCACTTTGTAAAACCGAGAAATTTCACTGTTGTCTAACCAAGAGATCACAGAAGAGTAATCAATGAATACTATACAAGAAATACATTGGATTGTAAATTGTAATAGTTTGTTACACAAAATAACTTTCTGCGTTACTCCCGAGGAATCCCACTGAGTGGCAGTATGGAGCACCTTTTTACTATAGTTGTATAGAAGGTGGCTTCATTTCATTGTATATGTACTGAACCATATAAAAGCATGATATAGCAACTATAAGAGCAACTACATTGAATGCCAGAGATACATTCATCAGATTTTGAAGTTGGTAGTACAAGGAGTGATAACTGACACTGTACTGATATCACTTTGTAAAACCTAGAAATATCACTATCCTGTAAGAAACAGATCACTGAAAAGACTAATCAATGAATACTATACAAGAAATACATTGTATTGTAATTCTAATAGTTTGTTACACAAAATAACTTTCTGCGTTACTCCCGAGGAATCACACTGAGTGGCAGTATGGAGCACCTTTTTACTATAGTTGTATAGAAGGTGGCTTCATTTCATTGTATACGTACTGAACCATATAAAAGCATGATATAGCAACTATAAGAGCAGTTACATTGAATGCAAGACATACATTCATCAGATTTTTAAATTGGTTGTATAAGGAGTGATAACTGACACTGTATTGATATCACTTTGTAAAACCGAGAAATTTCACTGTTGTCTAACCAAGAGATCACAGAAGAGTAATCAATGAATACTATACAAGAAATACATTGGATTGTAAATTGTAATGGTTTGTTACACAAAATAACTTTCTGCGTTACTCCCGAGGAATCCCAATGAGTGGCAGTATGGAGCACCTTTCTACTATAGTTGTATAGAAGGTGGCTTCATTTCATTGTATATGTACTCAATCATGTAAAAGCATGATATATCAACTGTAAGAGCAACTACATTGAATGCCAGAGATACATTCATCAGATTTTGAAGTTGGTAGTACAAGGAGTGATAACTGACACTGTACTGATATCACTTTGTAAAACCTAGAAATATCACTATCCTGTAAGAAACAGATCACTGAAGAGACTAATCAATGAATACTATACAAGAAATACATTGGATTGTAAATTCTTATAGTTTGTTACACAAAATAACTTTCTGCGTTACTCCCGAGGAATCCCACTGAGTGGCAGTATGGAGCACCTTTTTACTATAGTTGTATAGAAGGTGGCTTCATTTCATTGTATATGTACTGAACCATATAAAAGTATGATATAGCAACTATAAGAGCAGTTACATTGAATGCAAGACATACATTCATCAGATTTTGAAGTTGGTAGTACAAGGAGTGATAACTGACACTGTACTGATATCACTTTGTAAAACCTAGATATATCACTATCCTGTAACAAACAGATCACTGAAAAGAGTAATCAATAAATACTATAGAAGAAATAGTATATTGTAAAAGTTTGTTACGCAAAATGACTTTCTGCGTTACTCCCGAGGAATCCCACTTAGTGGCAGTATGGAGCACCTTTTTACGATAGTTGTATTGAAGGTGGCTTCATTTCATTGTATATGTATTCAACCATATAAAAGCATGATATAGCAAGTGTAAGAGCAGTTACATTGAATGCAAGAGATACATTTATCAGATTTTGAAGTTGGTTCTACAAGGAGTGATAACTGACACTGTATTGATATCACGTTGTAAAACCTAGAAATATCACTATCTTGTAACCAACAGATCATTGAAAAGAGTAATCAATGAATACTATAGAAGAAATTGTATATTGTAATAGTTTGTTACATAAAATGACTTTCTGCGTTACTCCCGAGGAATCCCACTGAGTGGCAGTATGGAGCACCTTTTTACTATATTTGTATAGAAGGTGGCTTCATTTTATTGTATATGTACTGAACCATATAAAAGCATGATATAGCAACTATAAGAGCAGTTACATTGAATGCAAGACATACATTCATCAGATTTTTAAATTGGTTGTATAAGGAGTGATAACTGACACTGTACTGATATCACTTTGTAAAACCGAGAAATTTCACTGTTGTCTAACCAAGAGATCACAGAAGAGTAATCAATGAATACTATACAAGAAATACATTGGATTGTAAATTGTAATAGTTTGTTACACAAAATAACTTTCTGCGTTACTCCCGAGGAATCCCACTGAGTGGCAGTATGGAGCACCTTTTTACTATAGTTGTATAGAAGGTGGCTTCATTTCATTGTATATGTACTGAACCATATAAAAGCATGATATAGCAACTATAAGAGCAACTACATTGAATGCCAGAGATACATTCATCAGATTTTGAAGTTGGTAGTACAAGGAGTGATAACTGACACTGTACTGATATCACTTTGTAAAACCTAGAAATATCACTATCCTGTAAGAAACAGATCACTGAAAAGACTAATCAATGAATACTATACAAGAAATACATTGTATTGTAATTCTAATACTTTGTTACACAAAATAACTTTCTGCGTTACTCCCGAGGAATCACACTGAGTGGCAGTATAGAGCACCTTTTTACTATAGTTGTATAGAAGGTGGCTTCATTTCATTGTATACGTACTGAACCATATAAAAGCATGATATAGCAACTATAAGAGCAGTTACATTGAATGCAAGACATACATTCATCAGATTTTTAAATTGGTTGTATAAGGAGTGATAACTGACACTGTATTGATATCACTTTGTAAAACCGAGAAATTTCACTGTTGTCTAACCAAGAGATCACAGAAGAGTAATCAATGAATACTATACAAGAAACACATTGGATTGTAAATTGTAATAGTTTGTTACACAAAATAACTTTCTGCGTTACTCCCGAGGAATCCCACTGAGTGGCAGTATGGAGCACCTTTCTACTATAGTTGTATAGAAGGTGGCTTCATTTCATTGTATATGTACTCAATCATGTAAAAGCATGATATATCAACTGTAAGAGCAACTACATTGAATGCCAGAGATACATTCATCAGATTTTGAAGTTGGTAGTAGAAGGAGTGATAACTGACACTGTACTGATATCACTTTGTAAAACCTAGAAATATCACTATCCTGTAAGAAACAGATCACTGAAGAGACTAATCAATGAATACTATACAAGAAATACATTGGATTGTAAATTCTAATAGTTTGTTACACAAAATAACTTTCTGCGTTACTCCCGAGGAATCCCACTGAGTGGCAGTATGGAGCACCTTTTTACTATAGTTGTATAGAAGGTGGCTTCATTTCATTGTATATGTACTGAACCATATAAAAGTATGATATAGCAACTATAAGAGCAGTTACATTGAATGCAAGACATACATTCATCAGATTTTGAAATTGGTAGTACAAGGAGTGATAATTGACACTGTACTGATATCACTTTGTAAAACCTAGATATATCACTATCCTGTAACAAACAGATCACTGAAAAGAGTAATCAATGAATACTATAGAAGAAATAGTATATTGTAAAAGTTTGTTACACAAAATGACTTTCTGCGTTACTCCCGAGGAATCCCACTGAGTGGCAGTATGGAGCACCTTTTTACGATAGTTGTATAGAAGGTGGCTTCATTTCATTGTATATGTACTCAACCATATAAAAGCATGATATAGGAAGTGTAAGAGCAGTTACATTGAATGCAAGAGATACATTCATCAGATTTTGAAGTTGGTTGTACAAGGAGTGATAACTGACACTGTATTGATATCACGTTGTAAAACCTAGAAATATCACTATCTTGTAACCAACAGATCATTGAAAAGAGTAATGAATGAATACTATACAAGAAATTGTATATTGTAACAGTTTGTTACACAAAATGACTTTCTCCGTTACTCCCGAGGAATCCCACTGAGTGGCAGTATGGAGCACATTTTACTATAGTTGTATAGAAGGTGGCTTCATTTCATTGTATATGTACTCAATCATGTAAAAGCATGTTATAGCAACTGTAAGAGCAATTACATTGAATGCCAGAGATTCATTCATCAGATTTTGAAGTTTGTTGTAGAAGGAGTGATAACTGACACTGTACTGATATCACTTTGTAAAACCTAGAAATATCACTATCCTGTAACCAACAGATCATTGAAAAGAGTAATCAATGAATACTATACAAGAAATTGTATATTGTAATAGTTTGTTACACAAAATGACTTTCTGCGTTACTCCCGAGGAATCCCACTGAGTGGCAGTATGGAGCACCTTTTTACTATAGTTGTATAGAAGGTGGCTTCATTTCATTGTATATGTACTGAACCATATAAAAGCATGATATAGCAACTATAAGAGCAGTTACATTGAATGCAAGATATACATTCATCAGATTTTTAAATTGGTTGTATAAGGAGTGATAACTGACACTGTATTGATATCACTTTGTAAAACCGAGAAATTTCACTGTTGTCTAACCAACAGATCACAGAAGAGTAATCAGTGAATACTATGCAAGAAATACATTGGATTGTAAATTGTAATAGTTTGTTACACAAAATAACTTTCTGCGTTACTCCCGAGGAATCCCACTGAGTGGCAGTATGGAGCACCTTTTAACTATAGTTGTATAGAAGGTGGCTTCATTTCATTATATATGTACTCAATCATGTAAAAGCATGATATAGCAACTATAAGAGCAACTACATTGAATGCCAGAGATACATTCATCAGATTTTGAAGTTGGTAGTACAAGGAGTGATAACTGACACTGTACTGATATCACTTTGTAAAACCTAGAAATATCACTATCCTGTAAGAAACAGATCACTGAAAAGACTAATCAATGAATACTATACAAGAAATACATTGGATTGTAAATTGTAATAGTTTGTTACACAAAATAACTTTCTGCGTTACTCCCGAGGAATCCCACTGAGTGGCAGTATGGAGCACCTTTTTACTATAGTTCTATAGAAGGTGGCTTCATTTCATTGTATATGTACTGAACCATATAAAAGCATGATATAGCAACTCTAAGAGCAGTTACATTGAATGCAAGACATACATTCATCAGATTTTTAAATTGGTTGTATAAGGAGTGATAACTGACACTGTATTGATATCACTTTGTAAAACCGAGAAATTTCACTGATGTGTAACCAATAGATCACAGAAGAGAAATCAATGAATACTATACAAGAAATACATTGGATTGTAAATTGTAATAGTTTGTTACACAAAATAACTTTCTGCGTTACTCCCGAGGAATCCCACTGAGTGGCAGTATGGAGCACCTTTTTACTATAGTTGTATAGAAGGTGGCTTCATTTCATTGTATATGTACTCAATCATGTAAAAGCATGATATATCAACTGTAAGAGCAACTACATTGAATGCCAGAGATACATTCATCAGATTTTGAAGTTGGTAGTACAAGGAGTGATAACTGACACTGTACTGATATCACTTTGTAAAACCTAGATACATCACTATCCTGTAACCAACAGATCACTGAAAAGAGTAATCAATGAATACTATAGAAGAAATAGTGTATTGTAAAAGTTTGTTACACAAAATGACTTTCTGCGTTACTCCCGAGGAATCCCACTTAGTGGCAGTAATGGAGCACCTTTTTACGATAGTTGTATAGAAGGTGGCTTCATTTCATTGTATATGTATTCAACCATATAAAAGCATGATATAGCAAGTGTAAGAGCAGTTACATTGAATGCAAGAGATACATTTATCAGATTTTGAAGTTGGTTGTACAAGGAGTGATAACTGACACTGTATTGATATCACGTTGTAAAACCTAGAAATATCACTATCTTGTAACCAACAGATAATTGAGAAGAGTAATGAATGAATACTATACAAGAAATTGTATATTGTAACAGTTTGTTACACAAAATGACTTTCTGCGTTACTCCCGAGGAATCCCACTGAGTGGCAGTATGGAGCACATTTTACTATAGTTGTATAGAAGGTGGCTTCATTTCATTGTATATGTACTCAATCATGTAAAAGCATGTTATAGCAACTGTAAGAGCAATTACATTGAATGCCAGAGATTCATTCATCAGATTTTGAAGTTTGTTGTAGAAGGAGTGATAACTGACACTGTACTGATATCACTTTGTAAAACCTAGAAATATCACTATCCTGTAACCAACAGATCATTGAAAAGAGTAATCAATGAATACTATACAAGAAATTGTATATTGTAATAGTTTGTTACACAAAATGACTTTCTGCGTTACTCCCGAGGAATCCCACTGAGTGGCAGTATGGAGCACCTTTTTACTATATTTGTATAGAAGGTGGCTTCATTTCATTGTATATGTACTGAACCATATAAAAGCATGATATAGCAACTATAAGAGCAGTTACATTGAATGCAAGACATACATTCATCAGATTTTTAAATTGGTTGTATAAGGAGTGATAACTGATATCACTTTGTAAAACCGAGAAATTTCACTGTTGTCTAACCAAGAGATCACAGAAGAGTAATCAATGAATACTATACAAGAAATACATTGGATTGTAAATTGTAATAGTTTGTTACACAAAATAACTTTCTGCGTTACTCCCGAGGAATCCCACTGAGTGGCAGTATGGAGCACCTTTTTACTATAGTTGTATAGAAGGTGGCTTCATTTCATTGTATATGTACTGAACCATATAAAAGCATGATATAGCAACTATAAGAGCAACTACATTGAATGCCAGAGATACATTCATCAGATTTTGAAGTTGGTAGTACAAGGAGTGATAACTGACACTGTACTGATATCACTTTGTAAAACCTAGAAATATCACTATCCTGTAAGAAACAGATCACTGAAAAGACTAATCAATGAATACTATACAAGAAATACATTGTATTGTAATTCTAATAGTTTGTTACACAAAATAACTTTCTGCGTTACTCCCGAGGAATCACACTGAGTGGCAGTATGGAGCACCTTTTTACTATAGTTGTATAGAAGGTGGCTTCATTTCATTGTATACGTACTGAACCATATAAAAGCATGATATAGCAACTATAAGAGCAGTTACATTGAATGCAAGACATACATTCATCAGATTTTTAAATTGGTTGTATAAGGAGTGATAACTGACACTGTATTGATATCACTTTGTAAAACCGAGAAATTTCACTGTTGTCTAACCAAGAGATCACAGAAGAGTAATCAATGAATACTATACAAGAAATACATTGGATTGTAAATTGTAATGGTTTGTTACACAAAATGACTTTCTGCGTTACTCCCGAGGAATCCCACTGAGTGGCAGTATGGAGCACCTTTCTACTATAGTTGTATAGAAGGTGGCTTCATTTCATTGTATATGTACTCAATCATGTAAAAGCATGATATATCAACTGTAAGAGCAACTACATTGAATGCCAGAGATACATTCATCAGATTTTGAAGTTGGTAGTACAAGGAGTGATAACTGACACTGTACTGATATCACTTTGTAAAACCTAGAAATATCACTATCCTGTAAGAAACAGATCACTGAAGAGACTAATCAATGAATACTATACAAGAAATACATTGGATTGTAAATTCTTATAGTTTGTTACACAAAATAACTTTCTGCGTTACTCCCGAGGAATCCCACTGAGTGGCAGTATGGAGCACCTTTTTACTATAGTTGTATAGAAGGTGGCTTCATTTCATTGTATATGTACTGAACCATATAAAAGTATGATATAGCAACTATAAGAGCAGTTACATTGAATGCAAGACATACATTCATCAGATTTTGAAGTTGGTAGTACAAGGAGTGATAACTGACACTGTACTGATATCACTTTGTAAAACCTAGATATATCACTATCCTGTAACAAACAGATCACTGAAAAGAGTAATCAATGAATACTATAGAAGAAATAGTATATTGTAAAAGTTTGTTACACAAAATGACTTTCTGCGTTACTCCCGAGGAATCCCACTTAGTGGCAGTATGGAGCACCTTTTTACGATAGTTGTATTGAAGGTGGCTTCATTTCATTGTATATGTATTCAACCATATAAAAGCATGATATAGCAAGTGTAAGAGCAGTTACATTGAATGCAAGAGATACATTTATCAGATTTTGAAGTTGGTTCTACAAGGAGTGATAACTGACACTGTATTGATATCACGTTGTAAAACCTAGAAATATCACTATCTTGTAACCAACAGATCATTGAAAAGAGTAATGAATGAATACTATACAAGAAATTGTATATTGTAACAGTTTGTTACACAAAATGACTTTCTCCGTTACTCCCGAGGAATCCCACTGAGTGGCAGTATGGAGCACATTTTACTATAGTTGTATAGAAGGTGGCTTCATTTCATTGTATATGTACTCAATCATGTAAAAGCATGTCATAGCAACTGTAAGAGCAATTACATTGAATGCCAGAGATTCATTCATCAGATTTTGAAGTTGGTTGTAGAAGGAGTGATAACTGACACTGTACTGATATCACTTTGTAAAACCTAGAAATATCACTATCCTGTAACCAACAGATCATTGATAAGAGTAATCAATGAATACTATAGAAGAAATTGTATATTGTAATAGTTTGTTACATAAAATGACTTTCTGCGTTACTCCCGAGGAATCCCACTGAGTGGCAGTATGGAGCACCTTTTTACTATATTTGTATAGAAGGTGGCTTCATTTTATTGTATATGTACTGAACCATATAAAAGCATGATATAGCAACTATAAGAGCAGTTACATTGAATGCAAGACATAGATTCATCAGATTTTTAAATTGGTTGTATAAGGAGTGATAACTGACACTGTATTGATATCACTTTGTAAAACCGAGAAATTTCACTGTTGTCTAACCAAGAGATCACAGAAGAGTAATCAATGAATACTATACAAGAAATACATTGGATTGTAAATTGTAATAGTTTGTTACACAAAATAACTTTCTGCGTTACTCCCGAGGAATCCCACTGAGTGGCAGTATGGAGCACCTTTTTACTATATTTGTATAGAAGGTGGCTTCATTTCATTGTATATGTACTGAACCATATAAAAGCATGATATAGCAACTATAAGAGCAGTTACATTGAATGCAAGACATACATTCATCAGATTTTTAAATTGGTTGTATAAGGAGTGATAACTGATACTGTACTGATATCACTTTGTAAAACCTAGAAATTTCACTGTTGTCTAACCAAGAGATCACAAAAGAGTAATCAATGAATACTATACAAGAAATACATTGGATTGTAAATTGTAATAGTTTGTTACACAAAATAACTTTCTGCGTTACTCCCGAGGAATCCCACTGAGTGGCAGTATGGAGCACCTTTTAACTATAGTTGTATAGAAGGTGGCTTCATTTTATTATATATGTACTCAATCATGTAAAAGCATGATATATCAACTATAAGAGCAACTACATTGAATGCCAGAGATACATTCATCAGATTTTGACGTTGGTAGTACAAGGAGAGATAACTGACACTGTACTGATATCACTTTGTAAAACCTAGAAATATCACTATCCTGTAAGAAACAGATCACTGAAAAGACTAATCAATGAATACTATACAAGAAATACATTTGATTGTAAATTCTAATAGTTTGTTACACAAAATAACTTTCTGCGTTACTCCCGAGGAATCCCACTGAGTGGCAGTATGGAGCACCTTTTTACTATAGTTGTATAGAAGGTGGCTTCATTTCATTGTATATGTACTGAACCATATAAAAGTATGATATAGCAACTATAAGAGCAGTTACATTGAATGCAAGACATACATTCATCAGATTTTGAAGTTGGTAGTACAAGGAGTGATAACTGACACTGTACTGATATCACTTTGTAAAACCTAGATATATCACAATCCTGTAACAAACAGATCACTGAAAAGAGTAATCAATGAATACTATAGAAGAAATAGTATATTGTAAAAGTTTGTTACACAAAATGACTTTCTGCGTTACTCCCGAGGAATCCCACTTAGTGGCAGTATGGAGCACCTTTTTACGATAGTTGTATAGAAGGTGGCTTCATTTCATTGTATATGTATTCAACCATATAAAAGCATGATATAGCAAGTGTAAGAGCAGTTACATTGAATGCAAGAGATACATTTATCAGATTTTGAAGTTGGTTGTACAAGGAGTGATAACTGACACTGTATTGATATCACGTTGTAAAACCTAGAAATATCACTATCTTGTAACCAACAGATCATTGAAAAGAGTAATGAATGAATACTATACAAGAAATTGTATATTGTAACAGTTTGTTACACAAAATGACTTTCTCCGTTACTCCCGAGGAATCCCACTGAGTGGCAGTATGGAGCACATTTTACTATAGTTGTATAGAAGGTGGCTTCATTTCATTGTATATGTACTCAATCATGTAAAAGCATGTCATAGCAACTGTAAGAGCAATTACATTGAATGCCAGAGATTCATTCATCAGATTTTGAAGTTGGTTGTAGAAGGAGTGATAACTGACACTGTACTGATATCACTTTGTAAAACCTAGAAATATCACTATCCTGTAACCAACTGATCATTGATAAGAGTAATCAATGAATACTATAGAAGAAATTGTATATTGTAATAGTTTGTTACATAAAATGACTTTCTGCGTTACTCCCGAGGAATCCCACTGAGTGGCAGTATGGAGCACCTTTTTACTATATTTGTATAGAAGGTGGCTTCATTTCATTGTATATGTACTGAACCATATAAAAGCATGATATAGCAACTATAAGAGCAGTTACATTGAATGCAAGACATAGATTCATCAGATTTTTAAATTGGTTGTATAAGGAGTGATAACTGACACTGTATTGATATCACTTTGTAAAACCGAGAAATTTCACTGTTGTCTAACCAAGAGATCACAGAAGAGTAATCAATGAATACTATACAAGAAATACATTGGATTGTAAATTGTAATAGTTTGTTACACAAAATAACTTTCTGCGTTACTCCCGAGGAATCCCACTGAGTGGCAGTATGGAGCACCTTTTTACTATATTTGTATAGAAGGTGGCTTCATTTCATTGTATATGTACTGAACCATATAAAAGCATGATATAGCAACTATAAGAGCAGTTATATTGAATGCAAGACATACATTCATCAGATTTTTAAATTGGTTGTATAAGGAGTGATAACTGATACTGTACTGATATCACTTTGTAAAACCTAGAAATTTCACTGTTGTCTAACCAAGAGATCACAAAAGAGTAATCAATGAATACTATACAAGAAATACATTGGATTGTAAATTGTAATAGTTTGTTACACAAAATAACTTTCTGCGTTACTCCCGAGGAATCCCACTGAGTGGCAGTATGGAGCACCTTTTAACTATAGTTGTATAGAAGGTGGCTTCATTTTATTATATATGTACTCAATCATGTAAAAGCATGATATATCAACTATAAGAGCAACTACATTGAATGCCAGAGATACATTCATCAGATTTTGACGTTGGTAGTACAAGGAGTGATAACTGACACTGTACTGATATCACTTTGTAAAACCTAGAAATATCACTATCCTGTAAGAAACAGATCACTGAAAAGACTAATCAATGAATACTATACAAGAAATACATTTGATTGTAAATTCTAATAGTTTGTTACACAAAATAACTTTCTGCGTTACTCCCGAGGAATCCCACTGAGTGGCAGTATGGAGCACCTTTTTACTATAGTTGTATAGAAGGGTGCTTCATTTCATTGTATACGTACTGAACCATATAAAAGCATGATATAGCAACTATAAGAGCAGTTACATTGAATGCAAGACATACATTCATCAGATTTTTAAATTGGTTGTATAAGGAGTGATAACTGACACTGTATTGATATCACTTTGTAAAACCGAGAAATTTCACTGTTGTCTAACCAAGAGATCACAGAAGAGTAATCAATAAATACTATACAAGAAATACATTGGATTGTAAATTGTAATAGTTTGTTACACAAAATAACTTTCTGCGTTACTCCCGAGGAATCCCACTGAGTGGCAGTATGGAGCACGTTTTACTATAGTTGTATAGAAGGTGGCTTCATTTCATTGTATAAGTACTCAATCATGTAAAAGCATGATATATCAACTGTAAGAGCAACTACATTGAATGCCAGAGATACATTCATCAGATTTTGAAGTTGGTAGTACAAGGAGTGATAACTGACACTGTACTGATATCACTTTGTAAAACCTAGATATATCACTATGGTGTAACAAACAGATCACTGAAAAGAGTAATCAATGAATACTATACAAGAAATTGTATATTGTAATAGTTTGTTACACAAAATGACTTTCTGCGTTACTCCCGAGGAATCCCACTGAGTGGCAGTATGGAGCATCTTTTTACTATAGTTGTATAGAAGGTGACTTCATTTCATTGTATATGTACTCAACCATATAAAAGCATGATACAGCAACGGTAAGAGCAGTTACATTGAATGCAAGAGATACATTCATCAGATTTTGAAGTTGGTTGTACAAGGAGTGATAACTGACAGTGTATTGATATCACGTTGTAAAACCTAGAAATATCACTTTCTTGTAACCAAGAGATCATTGAAAAGAGTAATGAATGAATACTATACAAGAAATTGTATATTGTAATAGTTTGTTATACAAAATGACTTTCTGCGTTACTCCCGAGGAATCCCACTGAGTGGCAGTATGGAGCACATTTTACTATAGTTGTATAGAAGGTGGCTTCATTTCATTGTATTTGTACTCAATCATGTAAAAGCATGTTATAGCAACTGTAAGAGCAATTACATTGAATGCCAGAGATTCATTCATCAGATTTTGAAGTTGGTTGTACAAGGACTGATAACTGACACTGTACTGATATCACTTTGTAAAACCTAGAAATATCACTATCCTGTAACCAACAGATCATTGAAAAGAGTAATCAATGAATACTATACAAGAAATTGTATATTGTAATAGTTTGTTACACAAAATGACTTTCTGCATTACTCCCGAGGAATCCCACTGAGTGGCAGTATGGAGCACCTTTTTACTATAGTTGTATAGAAGGTGGCTTCATTTCATTGTATATGTACTCAATCATGTAAAAGCATGATATATCAACTGTAAGAGCAACTACATTGAATGCCAGAGATACATTCATCAGATTTTGAAGTTGGTTGTACAAGGAATGATAACTGACACTGTACTGATATCACTTTGTAAAACCTAGAAATATCACTATCCTGTAACCAACAGATCATTGAAAAGAGTAATCAATGAATATTATACAAGAAATAGTATATTGTAAAAGTTTGTTACACAAAATGACTTTCTGCGTTACTCCCGAGGAATCCCACTTAGTGGCAGTATGGAGCACCTTTTTACGATAGTTGTATAGAAGGTGGCTTCATTTCATTGTATATGTACTCAACCATATAAAAGCATGATATAGGAAGTGTAAGAGCAGTTACATTAAATGCAAGAGATACATTCATCAGATTTTGAAGTTGGTTGTACAAGGAGTGATAACTGACACTGTATTGATATCACGTTGTAAAACCTAGAAATATCACTATCTTGTAACCAACAGATCATTGAAAAGAGTAATCAATGAATACTATACAAGAAATTGTATATTGTAATAGTTTGTTACACAAAATGACTTTCTGCGTTACTCCCGAGGAATCCCACTGAGTGGCAGTATGGAGCACATTTTACTATAGTTGTATAGAAGGTGGCTTCATTTCATTGTATATGTACTCAAGCATGTAAAAGCATGTTATAGCAACTGTAAGAGCAATTACATTGAATGCCAGAGATTCATTCATCAGATTTTGAAGTTTGTTGTAGAAGGAGTGATAACTGACACTGTACTGATATCACTTTGTGAAACCTAGAAATATCACTATCCTGTAACCAACAGATCATTGAAAAGAGTAATCAATGAATACTATAGAAGAAATTGTATATTGTAATAGTTTGTTACACAAAATGACTTTCTGCCTTACTCCCGAGGAATCCCACTGAGTGGCAGTATGGAGCACCTTTTTACTATATTTGTATAGAAGGTGGCTTCATTTCATTGTATATGTACTAAAGCATATGAAAGCATGATATAGCAACTATAAGAGCAGTTACATTGAATGCAAGACATACATTCATCAGATTTTTAAATTGGTTGTATAAGGAGTGATAACTGACACTGTATTGATATCACTTTGTAAAACCGAGAAATTTCACTGTTGTCTAACCAAGAGATCACAGAAGAGTAATCAATGAATACTATACAAGAAATACATTGGATTGTAAATTGTAATAGTTTGTTACACAAAATAACTTTCTGCGTTACTCCCGAGGAATCCCACTGAGTGGCAGTATGGAGCACCTTTTTACTATATTTGTATAGAAGGTGGCTTCATTTCATTGTATATGTACTGAACCATATAAAAGCATGATATAGCAACTATAAGAGCAGTTACATTGAATGCAAGACATACATTCATCAGATTTTTAAATTGGTTGTATAAGGAGTGATAACTGATACTGTACTGATATCACTTTGTAAAACCTAGAAATTTCACTGTTGTCTAACCAAGAGATCACAAAAGAGTAATCAATGAATACTATACAAGAAATACATTGGATTGTAAATTGTAATAGTTTGTTACACAAAATAACTTTCTGCGTTACTCCCGAGGAATCCCACTGAGTGGCAGTATGGAGCACCTTTTAACTATAGTTGTATAGAAGGTGGCTTCATTTTATTATATATGTACTCAATCATGTAAAAGCATGATATATCAACTATAAGAGCAACTACATTGAATGCCAGAGATACATTCATCAGATTTTGACGTTGGTAGTACAAGGAGTGATAACTGACACTGTACTGATATCACTTTGTAAAACCTAGAAATATCACTATCCTGTAAGAAACAGATCACTGAAAAGACTAATCAATGAATACTATACAAGAAATACATTTGATTGTAAATTCTAATAGTTTGTTACACAAAATAACTTTCTGCGTTACTCCCGAGGAATCCCACTGAGTGGCAGTATGGAGCACCTTTTTACTATAGTTGTATAGAAGGTGGCTTCATTTCATTGTATATGTACTGAACCATATAAAAGTATGATATAGCAACTATAAGAGCAGTTACATTGAATGCAAGACATACATTCATCAGATTTTGAAGTTGGTAGTACAAGGAGTGATAACTGACACTGTACTGATATCACTTTGTAAAACCTAGATATATCACTATCCTGTAACAAACAGATCACTGAAAAGAGTAATCAATGAATACTATAGAAGAAATAGTATATTGTAAAAGTTTGTTACACAAAATGACTTTCTGCGTTACTCCCGAGGAATCCCACTTAGTGGCAGTATGGAGCACCTTTTTACGATAGTTGTATAGAAGGTGGCTTCATTTCATTGTATATGTATTCAACCATATAAAAGCATGATATAGCAAGTGTAAGAGCAGTTACATTGAATGCAAGAGATACATTTATCAGATTTTGAAGTTGGTTGTACAAGGAGTGATAACTGACACTGTATTGATATCACGTTGTAAAACCTAGAAATATCACTATCTTGTAACCAACAGATCATTGAAAAGAGTAATGAATGAATACTATACAAGAAATTGTATATTGTAACAGTTTGTTACACAAAATGACTTTCTCCGTTACTCCCGAGGAATCCCACTGAGTGGCAGTATGGAGCACATTTTACTATAGTTGTATAGAAGGTGGCTTCATTTCATTATATATGTACTCAATCATGTAAAAGCATGTCATAGCAACTGTAAGAGCAATTACATTGAATGCCAGAGATTCATTCATCAGATTTTGAAGTTGTTGTAGAAGGAGTGATAACTGACACTGTACTGATATCACTTTGTAAAACCTAGAAATATCACTATCCTGTAACCAACTGATCATTGATAAGAGTAATCAATGAATACTATAGAAGAAATTGTATATTGTAATAGTTTGTTACATAAAATGACTTTCTGCGTTACTCCCGAGGAATCCCACTGAGTGGCAGTATGGAGCACCTTTTTACTATATTTGTATAGAAGGTGGCTTCATTTCTTTGTATATGTACTGAACCATATAAAAGCATGATATAGCAACTATAAGAGCAGTTACATTGAATGCAAGACATAGATTCATCAGATTTTTAAATTGGTTGTATAAGGAGTGATAACTGACACTGTATTGATATCACTTTGTAAAACCGAGAAATTTCACTGTTGTCTAACCAAGAGATCACAGAAGAGTAATCAATGAATACTATACAAGAAATACATTGGATTGTAAATTGTAATAGTTTGTTACACAAAATAACTTTCTGCGTTACTCCCGAGGAATCCCACTGAGTTGCAGTATGGAGCACCTTTTTACTATATTTGTATAGAAGGTGGCTTCATTTCATTGTATATGTACTGAACCATATAAAAGCATGATATAGCAACTATAAGAGCAGTTACATTGAATGCAAGACATACATTCATCAGATTTTTAAATTGGTTGTATAAGGAGTGATAACTGACACTGTATTGATATCACTTTGTAAAACCGAGAAATTTCACTGTTGTCTAACCAAGAGATCACAGAAGAGTAATCAATAAATACTATACAAGAAATACATTGGATTGTAAATTGTAATAGTTTGTTACACAAAATAACTTTCTGCGTTACTCCCGAGGAATCCCACTGAGTGGCAGTATGGAGCACGTTTTACTATAGTTGTATAGAAGGTGGCTTCATTTCATTGTATAAGTACTCAATCATGTAAAAGCATGATATATCAACTGTAAGAGCAACTACATTGAATGCCAGAGATACATTCATCAGATTTTGAAGTTGGTAGTACAAGGAGTGATAACTGACACTGTACTGATATCACTTTGTAAAACCTAGATATATCACTATGGTGTAACAAACAGATCACTGAAAAGAGTAATCAATGAATACTATACAAGAAATTGTATATTGTAATAGTTTGTTACACAAAATGACTTTCTGCGTTACTCTCGAGGAATCCCACTGAGTGGCAGTATGGAGCATCTTTTTACTATAGTTGTATAGAAGGTGACTTCATTTCATTGTATATGTACTCAATCATATAAAAGCATGATATAGCAACGGTAAGAGCAGTTACATTGAATGCAAGAGATACATTCATCAGATTTTGAAGTTGGTTGTACAAGGAGTGATAACTGACAGTGTATTGATATCACGTTGTAAAACCTAGAAATATCACTATCTTGTAACCAAGAGATCATTGAAAAGAGTAATGAATGAATACTATACAAGAAATTGTATATTGTAATAGTTTGTTATACAAAATGACTTTCTGCGTTACTCCCGAGGAATCCCACTGAGTGGCAGTATGGAGCACATTTTACTATAGTTGTATAGAAGGTGGCTTCATTTCATTGTATTTGTACTCAATCATGTAAAAGCATGTTATAGCAACTGTAAGAGCAATTACATTGAATGCCAGAGATTCATTCATCAGATTTTGAAGTTGGTTGTACAAGGACTGATAACTGACACTGTACTGATATCACTTTGTAAAACCTAGAAATATCACTATCCTGTAACCAACAGATCATTGAAAAGAGTAATCAATGAATACTATACAAGAAATTGTATATTGTAATAGTTTGTTACACAAAATGACTTTCTGCATTACTCCCGAGGAATCCCACTGAGTGGCAGTATGGAGCACCTTTTTACTATAGTTGTATAGAAGGTGGCTTCATTTCATTGTATATGTACTCAATCATGTAAAAGCATGATATATCAACTGTAAGAGCAACTACATTGAATGCCAGAGATACATTCATCAGATTTTGAAGTTGGTTGTACAAGGAATGATAACTGACACTGTACTGATATCACTTTGTAAAACCTAGAAATATCACTATCCTGTAACCAACAGATCATTGAAAAGAGTAATCAATGAATATTATACAAGAAATAGTATATTGTAAAAGTTTGTTACACAAAATGACTTTCTGCGTTACTCCCGAGGAATCCCACTTAGTGGCAGTATGGAGCACCTTTTTACGATAGTTGTATAGAAGGTGGCTTCATTTCATTGTATATGTACTCAACCATATAAAAGCATGATATAGGAAGTGTAAGAGCAGTTACATTAAATGCAAGAGATAAATTCATCAGATTTTGAAGTTGGTTGTACAAGGAGTGATAACTGACACTGTATTGATATCACGTTGTAAAACCTAGAAATATCACTATCTTGTAACCAACAGATCATTGAAAAGAGTAATCAATGAATACTATACAAGAAATTGTATATTGTAATAGTTTGTTACACAAAATGACTTTCTGCGTTACTCCCGAGGAATCCCACTGAGTGGCAGTATGGAGCACATTTTACTATAGTTGTATAGAAGGTGGCTTCATTTCATTGTATATGTACTCAAGCATGTAAAAGCATGTTATAGCAACTGTAAGAGCAATTACATTGAATGCCAGAGATTCATTCATCAGATTTTGAAGTTGGTTGTAGAAGGAGTGATAACTGACACTGTACTGATATCACTTTGTGAAACCTAGAAATATCACTATCCTGTAACCAACAGATCATTGAAAAGAGTAATCAATGAATACTATAGAAGAAATTGTATATTGTAATAGTTTGTTACACAAAATGACTTTCTGCCTTACTCCCGAGGAATCCCACTGAGTGGCAGTATGGAGCACCTTTTTACTATATTTGTATAGAAGGTGGCTTCATTTCATTGTATATGTACTAAAGCATATGAAAGCATGATAAAGCAACTATAAGAGCAGTTACATTGAATGCAAGACATACATTCATCAGATTTTTAAATTGGTTGTATAAGGAGTGATAACTGACACTGTATTGATATCACTTTGTAAAACCGAGAAATTTCACTGTTGTCTAACCAAGAGATCACAGAAGAGTAATCAATGAATACTATACAAGAAATACATTGGATTGTAAATTGTAATAGTTTGTTACACAAAATAACTTTCTGCGTTACTCCCGAGGAATCCCACTGAGTGGCAGTATGGAGCACCTTTTTACTATATTTGTATAGAAGGTGGCTTCATTTCATTGTATATGTACTGAACCATATAAAAGCATGATATAGCAACTATAAGAGCAGTTACATTGAATGCAAGACATACATTCATCAGATTTTTAAATTGGTTGTATAAGGAGTGATAACTGATACTGTACTGATATCACTTTGTAAAACCTAGAAATTTCACTGTTGTCTAACCAAGAGATCACAAAAGAGTAATCAATGAATACTATACAAGAAATACATTGGATTGTAAATTGTAATAGTTTGTTACACAAAATAACTTTCTGCGTTACTCCCGAGGAATCCCACTGAGTGGCAGTATGGAGCACCTTTTAACTATAGTTGTATAGAAGGTGGCTTCATTTTATTATATATGTACTCAATCATGTAAAAGCATGATATATCAACTATAAGAGCAACTACATTGAATGCCAGAGATACATTCATCAGATTTTGACGTTGGTAGTACAAGGAGTGATAACTGACACTGTACTGATATCACTTTGTAAAACCTAGAAATATCACTATCCTGTAAGAAACAGATCACTGAAAAGACTAATCAATGAATACTATACAAGAAATACATTTGATTGTAAATTCTAATAGTTTGTTACACAAAATAACTTTCTGCGTTACTCCCGAGGAATCCCACTGAGTGGCAGTATGGAGCACCTTTTTACTATAGTTGTATAGAAGGTGGCTTCATTTCATTGTATATGTACTGAACCATATAAAAGTATGATATAGCAACTATAAGAGCAGTTACATTGAATGCAAGACATACATTCATCAGATTTTGAAGTTGGTAGTACAAGGAGTGATAACTGACACTGTACTGATATCACTTTGTAAAACCTAGATATATCACTATCCTGTAACAAACAGATCACTGAAAAGAGTAATCAATGAATACTATAGAAGAAATAGTATATTGTAAAAGTTTGTTACACAAAATGACTTTCTGCGTTACTCCCGAGGAATCCCACTTAGTGGCAGTATGGAGCACCTTTTTACGATAGTTGTATAGAAGGTGGCTTCATTTCATTGTATATGTATTCAACCATATAAAAGCATGATATAGCAAGTGTAAGAGCAGTTACATTGAATGCAAGAGATACATTTATCAGATTTTGAAGTTGGTTGTACAAGGAGTGATAACTGACACTGTATTGATATCACGTTGTAAAACCTAGAAATATCACTATCTTGTAACCAACAGATCATTGAAAAGAGTAATGAATGAATACTATACAAGAAATTGTATATTGTAACAGTTTGTTACACAAAATGACTTTCTCCGTTACTCCCGAGGAATCCCACTGAGTGGCAGTATGGAGCACATTTTACTATAGTTGTATAGAAGGTGGCTTCATTTCATTGTATATGTACTCAATCATGTAAAAGCATGTCATAGCAACTGTAAGAGCAATTACATTGAATGCCAGAGATTCATTCATCAGATTTTGAAGTTGGTTGTAGAAGGAGTGATAACTGACACTGTACTGATATCACTTTGTAAAACCTAGAAATATCACTATCCTGTAACCAACTGATCATTGATAAGAGTAATCAATGAATACTATAGAAGAAATTGTATATTGTAATAGTTTGTTACATAAAATGACTTTCTGCGTTACTCCCGAGGAATCCCACTGAGTGGCAGTATGGAGCACCTTTTTACTATATTTGTATAGAAGGTGGCTTCATTTCTTTGTATATGTACTGAACCATATAAAAGCATGATATAGCAACTATAAGAGCAGTTACATTGAATGCAAGACATAGATTCATCAGATTTTTAAATTGGTTGTATAAGGAGTGATAACTGACACTGTATTGATATCACTTTGTAAAACCGAGAAATTTCACTGTTGTCTAACCAAGAGATCACAGAAGAGTAATCAATGAATACTATACAAGAAATACATTGGATTGTAAATTGTAATAGTTTGTTACACAAAATAACTTTCTGCGTTACTCCCGAGGAATCCCACTGAGTGGCAGTATGGAGCACCTTTTTACTATATTTGTATAGAAGGTGGCTTCATTTCATTGTATATGTACTGAACCATATAAAAGCATGATATAGCAACTATAAGAGCAGTTACATTGAATGCAAGACATACATTCATCAGATTTTTAAATTGGTTGTATAAGGAGTGATAACTGACACTGTATTGATATCACTTTGTAAAACCGAGAAATTTCACTGTTGTCTAACCAAGAGATCACAGAAGAGTAATCAATAAATACTATACAAGAAATACATTGGATTGTAAATTGTAATAGTTTGTTACACAAAATAACTTTCTGCGTTACTCCCGAGGAATCCCACTGAGTGGCAGTATGGAGCACGTTTTACTATAGTTGTATAGAAGGTGGCTTCATTTCATTGTATAAGTACTCAATCATGTAAAAGCATGATATATCAACTGTAAGAGCAACTACATTGAATGCCAGAGATACATTCATCAGATTTTGAAGTTGGTAGTACAAGGAGTGATAACTGACACTGTACTGATATCACTTTGTAAAACCTAGATATATCACTATGGTGTAACAAACAGATCACTGAAAAGAGTAATCAATGAATACTATACAAGAAATTGTATATTGTAATAGTTTGTTACACAAAATGACTTTCTGCGTTACTCTCGAGGAATCCCACTGAGTGGCAGTATGGAGCATCTTTTTACTATAGTTGTATAGAAGGTGACTTCATTTCATTGTATATGTACTCAACCATATAAAAGCATGATATAGCAACGGTAAGAGCAGTTACATTGAATGCAAGAGATACATTCATCAGATTTTGAAGTTGGTTGTACAAGGAGTGATAACTGACAGTGTATTGATATCACGTTGTAAAACCTAGAAATATCACTATCTTGTAACCAAGAGATCATTGAAAAGAGTAATGAATGAATACTATACAAGAAATTGTATATTGTAATAGTTTGTTATACAAAATGACTTTCTGCGTTACTCCCGAGGAATCCCACTGAGTGGCAGTATGGAGCACATTTTACTATAGTTGTATAGAAGGTGGCTTCATTTCATTGTATTTGTACTCAATCATGTAAAAGCATGTTATAGCAACTGTAAGAGCAATTACATTGAATGCCAGAGATTCATTCATCAGATTTTGAAGTTGGTTGTACAAGGACTGATAACTGACACTGTACTGATATCACTTTGTAAAACCTAGAAATATCACTATCCTGTAACCAACAGATCATTGAAAAGAGTAATCAATGAATACTATACAAGAAATTGTATATTGTAATAGTTTGTTACACAAAATGACTTTCTGCATTACTCCCGAGGAATCCCACTGAGTGGCAGTATGGAGCACCTTTTTACTATAGTTGTATAGAAGGTGGCTTCATTTCATTGTATATGTACTCAATCATGTAAAAGCATGATATATCAACTGTAAGAGCAACTACATTGAATGCCAGAGATACATTCATCAGATTTTGAAGTTGGTTGTACAAGGAATGATAACTGACACTGTACTGATATCACTTTGTAAAACCTAGAAATATCACTATCCTGTAACCAACAGATCATTGAAAAGAGTAATCAATGAATATTTTACAAGAAATAGTATATTGTAAAAGTTTGTTACACAAAATGACTTTCTGCGTTACTCCCGAGGAATCCCACTTAGTGGCAGTATGGAGCACCTTTTTACGATAGTTGTATAGAAGGTGGCTTCATTTCATTGTATATGTACTCAACCATATAAAAGCATGATATAGGAAGTGTAAGAGCAGTTACATTAAATGCAAGAGATAAATTCATCAGATTTTGAAGTTGGTTGTACAAGGAGTGATAACTGACACTGTATTGATATCACGTTGTAAAACCTAGAAATATCACTATCTTGTAACCAACAGATCATTGAAAAGAGTAATCAATGAATACTATACAAGAAATTGTATATTGTAATAGTTTGTTACACAAAATGACTTTCTGCGTTACTCCCGAGGAATCCCACTGAGTGGCAGTATGGAGCACATTTTACTATAGTTGTATAGAAGGTGGCTTCATTTCATTGTATATGTACTCAAGCATGTAAAAGCATGTTATAGCAACTGTAAGAGCAATTACATTGAATGCCAGAGATTCATTCATCAGATTTTGAAGTTTGTTGTAGAAGGAGTGATAACTGACACTGTACTGATATCACTTTGTGAAACCTAGAAATATCACTATCCTGTAACCAACAGATCATTGAAAAGAGTAATCAATGAATACTATAGAAGAAATTGTATATTGTAATAGTTTGTTACACAAAATGACTTTCTGCCTTACTCCCGAGGAATCCCACTGAGTGGCAGTATGGAGCACCTTTTTACTATATTTGTATAGAAGGTGGCTTCATTTCATTGTATATGTACTAAAGCATATGAAAGCATGATATAGCAACTATAAGAGCAGTTACATTGAATGCAAGACATACATTCATCAGATTTTTAAATTGGTTGTATAAGGAGTGATAACTGACACTGTATTGATATCACTTTGTAAAACCGAGAAATTTCACTGTTGTCTAACCAAGAGATTACAGAAGAGTAATCAATGAATACTATACAAGAAATACATTGGATTGTAAATTGTAATAGTTTGTTACACAAAATAACTTTCTGCGTTACTCCCGAGGAATCCCACTGAGTGGCAGTATGGAGCACCTTTTAACTATTGTTGTATAGAAGGTGGCTTCATTTCATTATATATGTACTCAATCATGTAAAAACATGATATATCAACTATAAGAGCAACTACATTGAATGCCAGAGATACATTCATCAGATTTTGAAGATGGTAGTACAAGGAGTGATAACTGACACTGTACTGATATCACTTTGTAAAACCTAGAAATTTCACTGTTGTCTAACCAAGAGATCACAAAAGAGTAATCAATGAATACTATACAAGAAATACATTGGATTGTAAATTGTAATAGTTTGTTACACAAAATAACTTTCTGCGTTACTCCCGAGGAATCCCACTGAGTGGCAGTATGGAGCACCTTTTAACTATAGTTGTATAGAAGGTGGCTTCATTTTATTATATATGTACTCAATCATGTAAAAGCATGATATATCAACTATAAGAGCAACTACATTGAATGCCAGAGATACATTCATCAGATTTTGACGTTGGTAGTACAAGGAGTGATAACTGACACTGTACTGATATCACTTTGTAAAACCTAGAAATATCACTATCCTGTAAGAAACAGATCACTGAAAAGACTAATCAATGAATACTATACAAGAAATACATTTGATTGTAAATTCTAATAGTTTGTTACACAAAATAACTTTCTGCGTTACTCCCGAGGAATCCCACTGAGTGGCAGTATGGAGCACCTTTTTACTATAGTTGTATAGAAGGGTGCTTCATTTCATTGTATACGTACTGAACCATATAAAAGCATGATATAGCAACTATAAGAGCAGTTACATTGAATGCAAGACATACATTCATCAGATTTTTAAATTGGTTGTATAAGGAGTGATAACTGACACTGTATTGATATCACTTTGTAAAACCGAGAAATTTCACTGTTGTCTAACCAAGAGATCACAGAAGAGTAATCAATAAATACTATACAAGAAATACATTGGATTGTAAATTGTAATAGTTTGTTACACAAAATAACTTTCTGCGTTACTCCCGAGGAATCCCACTGAGTGGCAGTATGGAGCACGTTTTACTATAGTTGTATAGAAGGTGGCTTCATTTCATTGTATAAGTACTCAATCATGTAAAAGCATGATATATCAACTGTAAGAGCAACTACATTGAATGCCAGAGATACATTCATCAGATTTTGAAGTTGGTAGTACAAGGAGTGATAACTGACACTGTACTGATATCAGTTTGTAAAACCTAGATATATCACTATGGTGTAACAAACAGATCACTGAAAAGAGTAATCAATGAATACTATACAAGAAATTGTATATTGTAATAGTTTGTTACACAAAATGACTTTCTGCGTTACTCTCGAGGAATCCCACTGAGTGGCAGTATGGAACATCTTTTTACTATAGTTGTATAGAAGGTGACTTCATTTCATTGTATATGTACTCAACCATATAAAAGCATGATATAGCAACGGTAAGAGCAGTTACATTGAATGCAAGAGATACATTCATCAGATTTTGAAGTTGGTTGTACAAGGAGTGATAACTGACACTGTATTGATATCACGTTGTAAAACCTAGAAATATCACTATCTTGTAACCAAGAGATCATTGAAAAGAGTAATGAATGAATACTATACAAGAAATTGTATATTGTAATAGTTTGTTATACAAAATGACTTTCTGCGTTACTCCCGAGGAATCCCACTGAGTGGCAGTATGGAGCACATTTTACTATAGTTGTATAGAAGGTGGCTTCATTTCATTGTATTTGTACTCAATCATGTAAAAGCATGTTATAGCAACTGTACGAGCAATTACATTGAATGCCAGAGATTCATTCATCAGATTTTGAAGTTGGTTGTACAAGGACTGATAACTGACACTGTACTGATATCACTTTGTAAAACCTAGAAATATCACTATCCTGTAACCAACAGATCATTGAAAAGAGTAATCAATGAATACTATACAAGAAATTGTATATTGTAATAGTTTGTTACACAAAATGACTTTCTGCATTACTCCCGAGGAATCCCACTGAGTGGCAGTATGGAGCACCTTTTTACTATAGTTGTATAGAAGGTGGCTTCATTTCATTGTATATGTACTCAATCATGTAAAAGCATGATATATCAACTGTAAGAGCAACTACATTGAATGCCAGAGATACATTCATCAGATTTTGAAGTTGGTTGTACAAGGAATGATAACTGACACTGTACTGATATCACTTTGTAAAACCTAGAAATATCACTATCCTGTAACCAACAGATCATTGAAAAGAGTAATCAATGAATATTATACAAGAAATAGTATATTGTAAAAGTTTGTTACACAAAATGACTTTCTGCGTTACTCCCGAGGAATCCCACTGAGTGGCAGTATGGAGCACGTTTTACTATAGTTGTATAGAAGGTGGCTTCATTTCATTGTATATGTACTCAACCATATAAAAGCATGATATAGGAAGTGTAAGAGCAGTTACATTAAATGCAAGAGATACATTCATCAGATTTTGAAGTTGGTTGTACAAGGAGTGATAACTGACACTGTATTGATATCACGTTGTAAAACCTAGAAATATCACTATCTTGTAACCAACAGATCATTGAAAAGAGTAATCAATGAATACTATACAAGAAATTGTATATTGTAATAGTTTGTTACACAAAATGACTTTCTGCGTTACTCCCGAGGAATCCCACTGAGTGGCAGTATGGAGCACATTTTACTATAGTTGTATAGAAGGTGGCTTCATTTCATTGTATATGTACTCAAGCATGTAAAAGCATGTTATAGCAACTGTAAGAGCAATTACATTGAATGCCAGAGATTCATTCATCAGATTTTGAAGTTTGTTGTAGAAGGAGTGATAACTGACACTGTACTGATATCACTTTGTGAAACCTAGAAATATCACTATCCTGTAACCAACAGATCATTGAAAAGAGTAATCAATGAATACTATAGAAGAAATTGTATATTGTAATAGTTTGTTACACAAAATGACTTTCTGCCTTACTCCCGAGGAATCCCACTGAGTGGCAGTATGGAGCACCTTTTTACTATATTTGTATAGAAGGTGGCTTCATTTCATTGTATATGTACTAAAGCATATGAAAGCATGATATAGCAACTATAAGAGCAGTTACATTGAATGCAAGACATACATTCATCAGATTTTTAAATTGGTTGTATAAGGAGTGATAACTGACACTGTATTGATATCACTTTGTAAAACCGAGAAATTTCACTGTTGTCTAACCAAGAGATTACAGAAGAGTAATCAATGAATACTATACAAGAAATACATTGGATTGTAAATTGTAATAGTTTGTTACACAAAATAACTTTCTGCGTTACTCCCGAGGAATCCCACTGAGTGGCAGTATGGAGCACCTTTTAACTATTGTTGTATAGAAGGTGGCTTCATTTCATTATATATGTACTCAATCATGTAAAAACATGATATATCAACTATAAGAGCAACTACATTGAATGCCAGAGATACATTCATCAGATTTTGAAGATGGTAGTACAAGGAGTGATAACTGACACTGTACTGATATCACTTTGTAAAATCTAGAAATATCACTATCCTGTAAGAAACAGATCACTGAAAAGACTAATCAATGAATACTATACAAGAAATACATTGGATTGTAAATTGTAATAGTTTGTTACACAAAATAACTTCCTGCGTTACTCCCGAGGAATCCCACTGAGTGGCAGTATGGAGCACCTTTTTTCTATAGTTGTATAGAAGGTGGCTTCATTTCATTGTATATGTACTGAACCATATAAAAGCATGATATAGCAACTATAAGAGCAGTTACATTGAATGCAAGACATACATTCATCAGATTTTTAAATTGGTTGTATAAGGAGTGATAACTGACACTGTATTGATATCACTTTGTAAAACCGAGAAATTTCACTGTTGTCTGACCAAGAGATCACAGAAGAGTAATCAATGAATACTATACAAGAAATACATTGGATTGTAAATTGTAATAGTTTGTTACACAAAATAACTTTCTGCGTTACTCCCGAGGAATCCCACTGAGTGGCAGTATGGAGCACCTTTTTACTATAGTTGTATAGAAGGTGGCTTCATTTCATTGTATATGTACTGAACCATATAAAAGTATGATATAGCAACTATAAGAGCAGTTACATTGAATGCAAGACATACATTCATCAGATTTTGAAGTTGGTAGTACAAGGAGTGATAACTGACACTGTACTGATATCACTTTGTAAAACCTAGATATATCACTATCCTGTAACAAACAGATCACTGAAAAGAGTAATCAATGAATACTATAGAAGAAATAGTATATTGTAAAAGTTTGTTACACAAAATGACTTTCTGCGTTACTCCCGAGGAATCCCACTGAGTGGCAGTATGGAGCACCTTTTTACGATAGTTGTATAGAAGGTGGCTTCATTTCATTGTATATGTATTCAACCATATAAAAGCATGATATAGCAAGTGTAAGAGCAGTTACATTGAATGCAAGAGATACATTTATCAGATTTTGAAGTTGGTTGTACAAGGAGTGATAACTGACACTGTATTGATATCACGTTGTAAAACCTAGAAATATCACTATCTTGTAACCAACAGATCATTGAAAAGAATAATGAATGAATACTATACAAGAAATTGTATATTGTAACAGTTTGTTACACAAAATGACTTTCTCCGTTACTCCCGAGGAATCCCACTGAGTGGCAGTATGGAGCACATTTTACTATACTTGTATAGAAGGTGGCTTCATTTCATTGTATATGTACTCAATCATGTAAAAGCATGTCATAGCAACTGTAAGAGCAATTACATTGAATGCCAGAGATTCATTCATCAGATTTTGAAGTTGGTTGTAGAAGGAGTGATAACTGACACTGTACTGATATCACTTTGTAAAACCTAGAAATATCACTATCCTGTAACCAACAGATCATTGATAAGAGTAATCAATGAATACTATAGAAGAAATTGTATATTGTAATAGTTTGTTACATAAAATGACTTTCTGCGTTACTCCCGAGGAATCCCACTGAGTGGCAGTATGGAGCACCTTTTTACTATATTTGTATAGAAGGTGGCTTCATTTCATTGTATATGTACTGAACCATATAAAAGCATGATATAGCAACTATAAGAGCAGTTACATTGAATGCAAGACATACATTCATCAGATTTTTAAATTGGTTGTATAAGGAGTGATAACTGACACTGTATTGATATCACTTTGTAAAACCGAGAAATTTCACTGTTGTCTAACCAAGAGATCACAGAAGAGTAATCAATGAATACTATACAAGAAATACATTGGATTGTAAATTTTAATAGTTTGTTACACAAAAAAACTTTCTGCGTTACTCCCGAGGAATCCCACTGAGTGGCAGTATGGAGCACCTTTTTACTATAGTTGTATAGAAGGTGGCTTCATTTCATTGTATATGTACTGAACCATATAAAAGCATGATATAGCAACTATAAGAGCAGTTACATTGAATGCAAGACATACATTCATCAGATTTTTAAATTGGTTGTATAAGGAGTGATAACTGACACTGTATTGATATCACTTTGTAAAACCGAGAAATTTCACTGTTGTCTAACCAAGAGATCACAAAAGATTAATCAATGAATACTATACAAGAAATACATTGGATTGTAAATTGTAATAGTTTGTTACACAAAATAACTTTCTGCGTTACTCCCGAGGAATCCCACTGAGTGGCAGTATGGAGCACCTTTTAACTATAGTTGTATAGAAGGTGGCTTCATTTTATTATATATGTACTCAATCATGTAAAAGCATGATATATCAACTATAAGAGCAACTACATTCAATGCCAGAGATACATTCATCAGATTTTGACGTTGGTAGTAGAAGCAGTGATAACTGACACTGTACTGATATCACTTTGTAAAACCTAGAAATATCACTATCCTGTAAGAAACAGATCACTGAAAAGACTAATCAATGAATACTATACAAGAAATACATTTGATTGTAAATTCTAATAGTTTGTTACAAAAATAACTTTCTGCGTTACTCCCGAGGAATCCCACTGAGTGGCAGTATGGAGCACCTTTTTACTATAGTTGTATAGAAGGGTGCTTCATTTCATTGTATACGTACTGAACCATATAAAAGCATGATATAGCAACTATAAGAGCAGTTACATTGAATGCAAGACATACATTCATCAGATTTTGAAGTTGGTTGTACAAGGAGTGATAACTGACAGTGTATTGATATCACGTTGTAAAACCTAGAAATATCACTATCTTGTAACCAAGAGATCATTGAAAAAAGTAATGAATGAATACTATACAAGAAATTGTATACTGTAATAGTTTGTTACACAAAATGACTTTCTGCGTTACTCCCGAGGAATCCCACTGAGTGGCAGTATGGAGCACATTTTACTATAGTTGTATAGAAGGTGGCTTCATTTCATTGTATTTGTACTCAATCATGTAAAAGCATGTTATAGCAACTGTAAGAGCAATTATATTGAATGCCAGAGATTCATTCATCATATTTTGAAGTTGGTTGTACAAGGACTGATAACTGACACTGTACTGATATCACTTTGTAAAACCTAGAAATATCACTATCCTGTAACCAACAGATCATTGAAAAGAGTAATCAATGAATAGTATACAAGAAATTGTATATTGTAATAGTTTGTTACACAAAATGACTTTCTGCATTACTCCCGAGGAATCCCACTGAGTGGCAGTATGGAGCACCTTTTTACTATAGTTGTATAAAAGGTCGCTTCATTTCATTGTATATGTACTGAACCATATAAAAGCATGATATAGCAACTATAAGAGCAGTTACATTGAATGCAAGACATACATTCATCAGATTTTTATATTGATTGTATAAGGAGTGATAACTGACACTGTATTGATGTCACTTTGTAAAACCGAGAAATTTCACTGTTGTCTGACCAAGAGATCACAGAAGAGTAATCAATGAATACTATACAAGAAATACATTGGATTGTAAATTGTAATACTTTGTTACACAAAATAACGTTCTGCGTTACTCCCGAGGAATCCCACTGAGTGGCAGTATGGAGCACCTTTTTACTATAGTTGTATAGAAGGTGGCTTCATTTCATTGTATATGTACTCAATCATGTAAAAGCATGATATATCAACTGTAAGAGCAACTACATTGAATGCCAGAGATACATTCATCAGATTTTGAAGTTGGTAGTACAAGGAGTGATAACTGACACTGTACTGATATCACTTTGTAAAACCTAGAAATATCACTATTTTGTAAGAAACAGATCACTGAAGAGACTAATCAATGAATACTATACAAGAAATACATTGGATTGTAAATTGTAATAGTTTGTTACACAAAATAACTTTCTGCGTTACTCCCGAGGAATCCCACTGAGTGGCAGTATGGAGCACCTTTTTACTATAGTTGTATAGAAGGTGGCTTCATTTCATTGTATATGTACTGAACCATATAAAAGTATGATATAGCAACTATAAGAGCAGTTACATTGAATGCAAGACATACATTCATCAGATTTTGAAGTTGGTAGTACAAGGAGTGATAACTGACACTGTACTGATATCACCTTGTAAAACCTAGATATATCACTATCCTGTAACAAACAGATCACTGAAAAGAGTAATCAATGAATACTATAGAAGAAATAGTATATTGTAAAAGTTTGTTACACAAAATGACTTTCTACGTTACTCCCGAGGAATCCCACTTAGTGGCAGTATGGAGCACCTTTTTACGATAGTTGTATAGAAGGTGGCTTCATTTCATTGTATATGTATTCAACCATATAAAAGCATGATATAGCAAGTGTAAGAGCAGTTACATTGAATGCAAGAGATACATTTATCAGATTTTGAAGTTGGTTGTACAAGGAGTGATAACTGACACTGTATTGATATCACGTTGTAAAACCTAGAAATATCACTATCTTGTAACCAACAGATCATTGAAAAGAATAATGAATGAATACTATACAAGAAATTGTATATTGTAACAGTTTGTTACACAAAATGACTTTCTCCGTTACTCCCGAGGAATCCCACTGAGTGGCAGTATGGAGCACATTTTACTATAGTTGTATAGAAGGTGGCTTCATTTCATTGTATATGTACTCAATCATGTAAAAGCATGTCATAGCAACTGTAAGAGCAATTACATTGAATGCCAGAGATTCATTCATCAGATTTTGAAGTTGGTTGTAGAAGGAGTGATAACTGACACTGTACTGATATCACTTTGTAAAACCTAGAAATATCACTATCCTGTAACCAACAGATCATTGATAAGAGTAATCAATGAATACTATAGAAGAAATTGTATATTGTAATAGTTTGTTACATAAAATGACTTTCTGCGTTACTCCCGAGGAATCCCACTGAGTGGCAGTATGGAGCACCTTTTTACTATATTTGTATAGAAGGTGGCTTCATTTCATTGTATATGTACGGAACCATATAAAAGCATGATATAGCAACTATAAGAGCAGTTACATTGAATGCAAGACATACATTCATCAGATTTTTAAATTGGTTGTATAAGGAGTGATAACTGACACTGTATTGATATCACTTTGTAAAACCGAGAAATTTCACTGTTGTCTAACCAAGAGATCACAGAAGAGTAATCAATGAATACTATACAAGAAATACATTGGATTGTAAATTTTAATAGTTTGTTACACAAAAAAACTTTCTGCGTTACTCCCGAGGAATCCCACTGAGTGGCAGTATGGAGCACCTTTTTACTATAGTTGTATAGAAGGTGGCTTCATTTCATTGTATATGTACTGAACCATATAAAAGCATGATATAGCAACTATAAGAGCAGTTACATTGAATGCAAGACATACATTCATCAGATTTTTAAATTGGTTGTATAAGGAGTGATAACTGACACTGTATTGATATCACTTTGTAAAACCGAGAAATTTCACTGTTGTCTAACCAAGAGATCACAGAAGAGTAATCAATGAATACTATACAAGAAATACATTGGATTGTAAATTTTAATAGTTTGTTACACAAAAAAACTTTCTGCGTTACTCCCGAGGAATCCCACTGAGTGGCAGTATGGAGCACCTTTTTACTATAGTTGTATAGAAGGTGGCTTCATTTCATTGTATATGTACTGAACCATATAAAAGCATGATATAGCAACTATAAGAGCAGTTACATTGAATGCAAGACATACATTCATCAGATTTTTAAATTGGTTGTATAAGGAGTGATAACTGACACTGTATTGATATCACTTTGTAAAACCGAGAAATTTCACTGTTGTCTAACCAAGAGATCACAAAAGAGTAATCAATGAATACTATACAAGAAATACATTGGATTGTAAATTGTAATAGTTTGTTACACAAAATAACTTTTTGCGTTACTCCCGAGGAATCCCACTTAGTGGCAGTATGGAGCACCTTTTTACGATAGTTGTATAGAAGTCGGCTTCATTTCATTGTATATGTATTCAACCGTATAAAAGCATGATATAGCAAGTGTAAGAGCAGTTACATTGAATGGAAGAGATACATTTATCAGATTTTGAAGTTGGTTGTACAAGGAGTGATAACTGACACTGTATTGATATCACGTTGTAAAACCTAGAAATATCACTATCTTGTAACCAACAGATCATTGAAAAGAGTAATGAATGAATATTATACAAGAAATTGTATATTGTAACAGTTTGTTACACAAAATGACTTTCTCCGTTACTCCCGAGGAATCCCACTGAGTGGCAAAATGACTTTCTCCGTTACTCCCGAGGAATCCCACTGATTCATTCATCAGATTTTGAAGTTTGTTGTAGAAGGAGTGATAACTGACACTGTACTGATATCACTTTGTAAAGCCTAGAAATATCACTATCCTGTAACCAACAGATCATTGAAAAGAGCAACTACATTGAATGCCAGAGATACATTCATCAGATTTTGAAGTTTGTAGTACAAGGATTGATAACTGACACTGTACTGATATCACTTTGTAAAATCTAGATATATCACTATCCTGTAACAAACAGATCACTGAAAAGGGTAATCAATGAATACTATACAAGAAATAGTATATTGTAAAAGATTGTTACACAAAATGACTTTCTGCGTTACTCCCGAGGAATCCCACTTAGTGGCAGTATGGAGCACCTTTTTACGATAGTTGTATAGAAGGTGGCTTCATTTCATTGTATATGTACTGAACCATAAAAAAGCATGATATAGCAACTATAAGAGCAGTTACATTGAATGCAAGACATACATTCATCAGATTTTTATATTGGTTGTATAAGGAGTGATAACTGACACTGTATTGATGTCACTTTGTAAAACCGAGAAATTTAACTGATGTCTAACCAAGAGATCACAGAAGAGTAATCAATGAATAGTATACAAGAAATACATTGGATTGTAAATTGTAATAGTTTGTTACACAAAATAACTTTCTGCGTTACTCCCGAGGAATCCCACTGAGTGGCAGTATGGAGCACCTTTTTACGATAGTTGTATAGAAGGTGGCTTCATTTCATTGTATATGTACTCAACCATATAAAAGCATGATATAGGAAGTATAAGAGCAGTTACATTGAATGCAAGAGATACATTCATCAGATTTTGAAGTTGGTTGTACAAGGAGTGATAACGGACACTGTATTGATATCACGTTGTAAAACCTAGAAATATCACTATCTTGTAAAAACAGATCATTGAAAAGAGTAATGAATGAATACTATACAAGAAATTGTATATTGTAATAGTTTGTTACACAAAATGACTTTCTGCGTTACTCCCGAGGAATCCCACTGAGTGGCAGTATGGAGCACATTTTACTATAGTTGTATAGAAGGTGGCTTCATTTCATTGTATATGTACTCAATCATGTAAAAGCATGTTATAGCAACTGTAAGAGCAATTACATTGAATGCAAGAGATACATTTATCAGATTTTGAAGTTGGTTGTACAAGGAGTGATAACTGACACTGTATTGATATCACGTTGTAAAACCTAGAAATATCACTATCTTGTAACCAACAGATCATTGAAAAGAATAATAAATGAATACTATACAAGAAATTGTATATTGTAACAGTTTGTTACACAAAATGACTTTCTCCGTTACTCCCGAGGAATCCCACTGAGTGGCAGTATGGAGCACATTTTACTATAGTTGTATAGAAGGTGGCTTCATTTCATTGTATATGTACTCAATCATGTAAAAGCATGTTATAGCAACTATAAGAGCAGTTACATTGAATGCAAGACATACATTCATCAGATTTTTAAATTGGTTATATAAGGAGTGATAACTGACACTGTATTGATATCACTTTGTAAAACCGAGAAATTTCACTGTTGTCTAACCAACAGATCACAGAAGAGTAATCAATGAATACTATACAAGAAATACATTGGATTGTAAATTGTAATAGTTTGTTACACAAAATAACTTTCTGCGTTACTCCCGAGGAATCCCACTGAGTGGCAGTATGGAGCACCTTTTAACTATAGTTGTATAGAAGGTGGCTTCATTTCATTATATATGTACTCAATCATGTAAAAGCATGATATATCAACTATAAGAGCAACTACATTGAATGCCAGAGATACATTCATCAGATTTTGAAGTTGGTAGTACAAGGAGTGATAACTGACACTGTAATGATATCACTTTGTAAAACCTAGAAATATCACTATCCTGTAAGAAACAGATCACTGAAAAGACTAATCAATGAATACTATACAAGAAATACATTGTATTGTAATTCTAATAGTTTGTTACACAAAATAACTTTCTGCGTTACTCCCGAGGAATCACACTGAGTGGCAGTATGGAGCACCTTTTTACTATAGTTGTATAGAAGGTGGCTTCATTTCATTGTATACGTACTGAACCATATAAAAGCATGATATAGCAACTATAAGAGCAGTTACATTGAATGCAAGACATACATTCATCAGATTTTTAAATTGGTTGTATAAGGAGTGATAACTGACACTGTATTGATATCACTTTGTAAAACCGAGAAATTTCACTGTTGTCTAACCAAGAGATCACAGAAGAGTAATCAATGGCCGAGGACAGACTGGCAATCTGAAGCGGGGCAGGCACGCTTCGCAAACGGAGGAAAGGAGCCCGTTCAGACATGCGCATCTGCCCGTCGGCTCCGTTGCGTACTTACCCGTCTCCCAGCCGCTTTCCTTCCGCTTTACCCGGACACCAGTTTTTCCCGGTGTTCAGGGGCCTTCCTCCGCATGCCTCCCGCTTCCAAACAGTGTGAACTGGAAGAAGCGGGAGGCATCCGGAGGAAGTGTGAACGCACCGGCAAAAAGTTTTGCGCATTTGCGCATATGCGCATTTGCGCATATGCGCATATGCAATATGCGCATATCTAATATGCGCATTTGCGCATATGCGCATTTGCGCATATGCGCATATGCGAAAAACATCAAAGGAAAACAAAAAAAAAGTGCAGCGGCCCGCGCGAGCCGCGCGGGCTGGCTACGCGCCAGTGTGAACCCTCCGTGGGCAGTCTGAACGCTCCGTATCACCGCTGATCCGCATTGCTCTGGCCAGTGTGAACGGCCAGCTCCGTGAGTTTTTTCCCCCGCTCCAGTTCCCTCCGCTTTGCCTCCGCTTCAGATTGCCAGTCTGTCTTCGGCCAATGAATACCATACAAGAAATACATTGGATTGTAAATTGTAATAGTTTGTTACACAAAATAACTTTCTGCGTTACTCCCGAGGAATCCCACTGAGTGGCAGTATGGAGCACCTTTTTACTATAGTTCTATAGAAGGTGGCTTCATTTCATTGTATATGTACTGAACCATATAAAAGCATGATATAGCAACTCTAAGAGCAGTTACATTGAATGCAAGACATACATTCATCAGATTTTTAAATTGGTTGTATAAGGAGTGATAACTGACACTGTATTGATATCACCTTGTAAAACCGAGAAATTTCACTGATGTGTAACCAATAGATCACAGAAGAGTAATCAATGAATACTATACAAGAAATACATTGGATTGTAAATTGTAATAGTTTGTTACACAAAATAACTTTCTGCGTTAATCCCGAGGAATCCCACTGAGTGGAAGTATGGAGCACCTTTTTACTATAGTTGTATAGAAGGTGGCTTCATTTCATTGTATATGTACTCAATCATGTAAAAGCATGATATATCAACTGTAAGAGCAACTACATTGAATGCCAGAGATACATTCATCAGATTTTGAAGTTGGTAGTACAAGGAGTGATAACTGACACTGTACTGATATCACTTTGTAAAACCTAGATATATCACTATCCTGTAACCAACAGATCACTGAAAAGAGTAATCAATGAATACTATAGAAGAAATAGTGTATTGTAAAAGTTTGTTACACAAAATGACTTTCTGCGTTACTCCCGAGGAATCCCACTTAGTGGCAGTAATGGAGCACCTTTTTACGATAGTTGTATGGAAGGTGGCTTCATTTCATTGTATATGTATTCAACCATATAAAAGCATGATATAGCAAGTGTAAGAGCAGTTACATTGAATGCAAGAGATACATTTATCAGATTTTGAAGTTGATTGTACAAGGAGTGATAACTGACACTGTATTGATGTCACGTTGTAAAACCTCGAAATATCACTATCTTGTAACCAACAGATCATTGAAAAGAGTAATGAATGAATACTATACAAGAAATTGTATATTGTAACAGTTTGTTACACAAAATGACTTTCTCCGTTACTCCCGAGGAATCCCACTGAGTGGCAGTATGGAGCACATTTTACTATAGTTGTATAGAAGGTGGCTTCATTTCATTGTATATGTACTCAATCATGTAAAAGCATGATATATCAACTATAAGAGCAACTACATTGAATGCCAGAGATACATTCATCAGATTTTGAAGTTGGTAGTACAAGGAGTGACAACTGACACTGTACTGATATCACTTTGTAAAACCTAGAAATATCACTATCCTGTAAGAAACAGATCACTGAAAGACTAATCAATGAATACTATACAAGAAATACATTGGATTGTAAATTCTAATAGTTTGTTACACAAAATGACTTTCTGCGTTACTCCCGAGGAATCCCACTGAGTGGCAGTATGGAGCACCTTTTTACTATAGTTGTATAGAAGGTGGCTTCATTTCATTGAATATGTGCCGAACCATATAAAAGCATGATATAGCAACTCTAAGAGCAGTTACATTGAATGCCAGACATACATTCATCAGATTTTTAAATTGGTTGTATAAGGAGTGATAACTGACACTGTATTGATATCACTTTGTAAACCCGAGAAATTTCACTGTTGTCTAACCAAGGGATCACAGAAGAGTAATCAATTAATATTATACAAGAAATACATTGGATTGTAAATTGTAATAGTTTGTTACACAAAATAACTTTCTGCGTTACTCCCGAGGAATCCCACTGAGTGGCAGTATGGAGCACCTTTTTACTATAGTTGTATTGAAGGTGGCTTCATTTCATTGTATATGTACTGAACCATATAAAAGCATGATATAGCAACTATAAGAGCAGTTACATTGAATGCAAGACATAGATTCATCAGATTTTTAAATTGGTTGTATAAGGAGTGATAACTGACACTGTATTGATATCACTTTGTAAAACCGAGAAATTTCACTGTTGTCTAACCAACAGATCACAGAAGAGTAATCAATGAATACTATACAAGAAATACATTGGATTGTAAATTGTAATAGTTTGTTACACAAAATAACTTTCTGCGTTACTCCCGAGGAATCCCACTGAGTGGCAGTATGGAGCACATTTTAACTATAGTTGTATGGAAGGTGGCTTCATTTTATTATATATGTACTCAATCATGTAAAAGCATGATATATCAACTATAAGAGCAACTACATTGAATGCCAGAGATACATTCATCAGATTTTGAAGTTGGTAGTACAAGGAGTGATAACTGACACTGTACTGATATCACTTTGTAAAACCTAGAAATATCACTATCCTGTAAGAAACAGATCACTGAAAAGACTAATCAATGAATACTATACAAGAAATACATTGGATTGTAAATTCTAATAGTTTGTTACACAAAATGACTTTCTGCGTTACTCCCGAGGAATCCCACTGAGTGGCAGTATGGAGCACATTTTACTATAGTTGTATAGAAGGTGGCTTCATTTCATTGTATATGTACTCAATCATGTAAAAGCATGTTATAGCAACTGTAAGAGCAATTAAATTGAATGCCAGAGATTCATTCATCAGATTTTGAAGTTGGTTGTACAAGGAGTGATAACTGACACTGTATTGATATCACTTTGTAAAACCTAGAAATATCACTATCCTGTAACCAACAGATCATTGAAAAGAGTAATCAATGAATACTATACAAGAAATTGTATATTGTAATAGTTTGTTACACAAAATGACTTTCTGCGTTACTCCCAAGGAATCCCACTGAGTGGCACTATGGAGCACCTTTTTACTATAGTTGTATAGAAGGTGGCTTCATTTCATTGTATATGTACTGAACCATATAAAAGCATGATATAGCAACTATAAGAGCAGTTACATTGAATGCAAGACATACATTCATCAGATTTTTATATTGGTTGTATAAGGAGTGATAACTGACACTGTATTGATGTCACTTTGTAAAACCGAGAAATTTCACTGTTGTCTAACCAAGAGATCACAGAAGAGTAATCAATGAATACTATACAAGAAATACATTGGATTGTAAATTGTAATAGTTTGTTACACAAAATGACTTTCTGCGTTACTCCCGAGGAATCCCACTGAGTGGCAGTATGGAGCACATTTTACTATAATTGTATAGAAGGTGGCTTCATTTCATTGTATATGTACTCAATCATGTAAAAGCATGTTATAGCAACTGTAAGAGCCATACATTGAATGCCAGAGATTCATTCATCAGATTTTGAAGTTGGTTGTACAAGGAGTGATAACTGACACTGTATTGATACCACTTTGTAAAACCTAGAAATATCACTATCCTGTAAACAACAGATCATTGAAAAGACTAATCAATGAATACTATACAAGAAATTGTATATTATAATAGTTTGTTACACAAAATGACTTTCTGCGTTACTCCCAAGGAATCCCACTGAGAGGCACTATGGAGCACCTTTTTACTATAGTTGTATAGAAGGTGGCTTCATTTCATTGTATATGTACTGAACCATATAAAAGCATGATATAGCAACTATAAGAGCAGTTACATTGAATGCAAGACATACATTCATCAGATTTTTATATTGGTTGTATAAGGAGTGATAACTGACACTGTATTGATGTCACTTTGTAAAACCGAGAAATTTCACTGTTGTCTAACCAAGAGATCACAGAAGAGTAATCAATGAATACTATACAAGAAATACATTGGATTGTAATTTGTAATAGTTTGTTACACAAAATAACTTTCTGCGTTACTGCCGAGGAATCCCACTGAGTGGCAGTATGGAGCACCTTTTTACTATAGTTGTATAGAAGGTGGCTTCATTTCATTATATATGTACTCAATCATGTAAAAGCATGATATATCAACTGTAAGAGCAACTACATTGAATGCCAGAGATACATTCATCAGATTTTGAAGTTGGTAGTACAAGGAGTGATAACTGACACTGTACTTATATCACTTTGTAAAACCTAGAAATATCACTATCCTGTAAGAAACAGATCACTGAAGAGACTAATCAATGAATACTATACAAGAAATACATTGGATTGTAAATTGTAATAGTTTGTTACACAAAATAACTTTCTGCGTTACTCCCGAGGAATCCCACTGAGTGGCAGTATGGAGCACCTTTTTACTATAGTTGTATAGAAGGTGGCTTCATTTCATTGTATATGTACTGAACCATATAAAAGTATGATATAGCAACTATAAGAGCAGTTACATTGAATACAAGACATACATTCATCAGATTTTGAAGTTGGTAGTACAAGGAGTGATAACTGCTTTTACATGATTGAGTACATATACAATGAAATGAAGCCACCTTCTATACAACTATAGTAAAATGTGCTCCATACTGCCACTCAGTGGGATTCCTCGGGAGTAACGCAGAAAGTCATTTTGTGTAACAAACTATTACAATATACAATTTCTTGTATAGTATTCATTCATTACTCTTTTCAAGGATCTGTTGGTTACAAGATAGTGATATTTCTAGGTTTTACAACGTGATATCAATACAGTGTCAGTTATCACTCCTTGTACAACCAACTTCAAAATCTGATGAATGTATCTCTTGCATTCAATGTAACTGCTCTTACACTTCCTATATCATGCTTTTATATGGTTGAGTACATATACAATGAAATGAAGCCCCCTTCTATACAACTATCGTAAAAAGGTGCTCCATACTGCCACTAAGTGGGATTCCTCGGGAGTAACGCAGAAAGTCATTTTGTGTAACAAACTTTTACAATATACTATTTCTTGTATAATATTCATTGATTACTCTTTTCAATGATCTGTTGGTCAATTTACAATCCAATGTATTTCTTATATAGTATTCATTGATTAGTCTTTTCAGTGACCTGTTTCTTACAGGATAGTGATATTTCTAGGTTTTACAAAGTGATATCAGTACAGTGTCAGTTATCACTCCTTCTACTACCATCTTCAAAATCTGATGAATGTATCTCTGGCATTCAATGTAGTTGCTCTTATAGTTGATATATCATGCTTTTACATGATTGAGTACATATATAATGAAATGAAGCCACCTTCTATACAACAATAGTTAAAAGGTGCTCCATACTGCCACTCAGTGGGATTCCTCGGGAGTAACGCAGAAAGTCATTTTGTGTAACAAACGATTACAATTTACAATCCAATGTATTTCTTGTATAGTATTCATTGATTACTCTTCTGTAATCTCTTGGTTAGACAACAGTGAAATTTCTCGGTTATACAAAGTGATATCAATACAGTGTCAGTTATCACTCCTTATACAACCAATTTAAAAATCTGATGAATGTATGTCTTGCATTCAATGTAACTGCTCTTATAGTTGCTATATCTGGCATTCAATGTAATTGCTCTTACAGTTGCTATAACATGCTTTTACATGATTGAGTACAAATACAATGAAATGAAGCCACCTTCTATACAACTATAGTAAAATGTGCTCCATACTGCCACTCAGTGGGATTCCTCGGGAGTAACGCAGAAAGTCATTTTGTGTAACAAACTATTACAATATACAATTTCTTGTATAGTATTCATTCATTACTCTTTTCAATGATCTCTTGGTTACAAGATAGTGATATTTCTAGGTTTTACAACGTGATATCAATACACTGTCAGTTATCACTCCTTGTACAACCAACTTCAAAATCTGATGAATGTATCTCTTGCATTCAATGTAACTGCTCTTACCGTTGCTATATCATGCTTTTATATGGTTGAGTACATATACAATGAAATGAAGTCACCTTCTATACAACTATAGTTAAAAGGTGCTCCATACTGCCACTCAGTGGGATTCCTCGAGAGTAACGCAGAAAGTCATTTTGTGTAACAAACTATTACAATATACAATTTCTTGTATAGTATTCATTGATTACTCTTTTCAGTGATTTGTTTGTTACACCATAGTGATATATCTAGGTTTTACAAAGTGATATCAGTACAGTGTCAGTTATCACTCCTTGTACTACCAACTTCAAAATCTGATGAATGTATCTCTGGCATTCAATGTAGTTGCTCTTACAGTTGATATATCATGCTTTTACATGATTGAGTACTTATACAATGAAATGAAGCCACCTTCTATACAACTATAGTAAAACGTGCTCCATACTGCCACTCAGTGGAATTCCTCGGGAGTAACACAGAAAGTTATTTTGTGTAACAAACTATTACAATTTACAATCCAATGTATTTCTTGTATAGTATTCTTTGATTACTCTTCTGTGATCTCTTGGTTAGACAACAGTGAAATTTCTCGGTTTTACAAAGTGATATCAATACAGTGTCAGTTATCACTCCTTATACAACCAATTTAAAAATCTGATGAATCTATGTCTTGCATTCAATGTAACTGCTCTTATAGTTGCTATATCATGCTTTTATATGGTTCAGTACATATACAATGAAATGAAGCCACCTTCAATACAACTATAGTAAAAAGGTGCTCCATACTGCCACTCAGTGGGATTCCTCGGGAGTAACGCAGAAAGTTATTTTGTGTAACAAACTATTACAATTTACAATCCAATGTATTTCTTGTATAGTATTCATTGATTACTCTTCTGTGATCTCTTGGTTAGACAACAGTGAAATTTCTCGGTTTTACAAAGTGACATCAATACTGTGTCAGTTATCACTCCTTATACAACCAATATAAAAATCTGATGAATGTATGTCTTGCATTCAATGTAACTGCTCTTATAGTTGCTATATCATGCTTTTATATGGTTCAGTACATATACAATGAAATGAAGACACCTTCTATACAACTATAGTAAAAAGGTGCTCCATAGTGCCACTCAGTGGGATTCCTTGGGAGTAACGTAGAAAGTCATTTTGTGTAACAAACTATTACAATATACAATTTCTTGTATAGTATTCATTGATTACTCTTCTCAACGATCTGTTGGTTACAGGATAGTGATATTTCTAGGTTTTACAAAGTGATATCAATACAGTGTAAGTTATCACTCCTTGTACAACCAACTTCAAAATCTGATGAATGAATCTCTGGCATTCAATATAATTGCTCTTACAGTTGCTATAACATGCTTTTACATGATTGAGTACATATACAATGAAATGAAGCCACCTTCTATACAACTATCGTAAAATGTGCTCCATACTGCCACTCAGTGGGATTCCTCGGGAGTAACGCAGAAAGTCATTTTGTGTAACAAACTTTAACAATATACTATTTCTTGTATAATATTCATTGATTACTCTTTTCAATGATCTGTTGGTTACAGAATAGTGATATTTCTAGGTTTTACAAAGTGATATCAGTACAGTGTCAGTTATCACTCCTTGTACAACCAACTTCAAAATCTGATGAATGTATCTCTGGCATTCAATGTAGTTGCTCTTACAGTTGATATATCATGCTTTTACATGATTGAGTACATATACAATGAAATGAAGCCACCTTCTATACAACTATAGTAGAAAGGTGCTCCATACTGCCACTCAGTAGAATTCCTCGGGAGTAACGCAGAAAGTTATTTTGTGTAACAAACTATTACAATTTACAATCCAATGTATTTCTTGTATAGTATTCATTGATTACTCTTCTGTGATCTCTTGGTTAGACAACAGTGAAATTTCTCGGTTTTACAAAGTGATATCAATACAGTGTCAGTTATCACTCCTTATACAACCAATTTAAAAATCTGATGAATGTATGTCTTGCATTCAATGTAACTGCTCTTATAGTTGCTATATCATGCTTTTATATGGTTCAGTACGTATACAATGAAATGAAGCCACCTTCTATACAACTATAGTAAAAAGGTGCTCCATACTGCCACTCAGTGTGATTCCTCGGGAGTAACGCAGAAAGTTATTTTGTGTAACAAACTAGTAGAATTACAATACAATGTATTTCTTGTATAGTATTCATTGATTAGTCTTTTCAGTGATCTGTTTCTTACAGGATAGTGATATTTCTAGGTTTTACAAAGTGATATCAGTACAGTGTCAGTTATCACTCCTTGTACTACCAACTTCAAAATCTGATGAATGTATCTCTGGCATTCAATGTAGTTGCTCTTATAGTTGCTATATCATGCTTTTATATGGTTCAGTACATATACAATGAAATGAAGCCACCTTCTATACAACTATAGTAAAAAGGTGCTCCATACTGCCACTCAGTGGGATTCCTCGGGAGTAACGCAGAAAGTTATTTTGTGTAACAAACTATTACAATTTACAATCCAATGTATTTCTTGTATAGTATTCATTGATTACTCTTCTGTGATCTCTTGGTTAGACAACAGTGAAATTTCTCGGTTTTACAAAGTGATATCAGTACAGTGTCAGTTATCACTCCTTATACAACCAATTTAAAAATCTGATGAATGTATTCTTGCATTCAATGTAACTGCTCTTATAGTTGCTATATCATGCTTTTATATGGTTCAGTACATATACAATGAAATGAAGCCACCTTCTATAGAACTATAGTAAAAAGGTGCTCCATACTGCCACTCAGTGGGATTCCTCGGGAGTAACGCAGAAAGTTATTTTGTGTAACAAACTATTACAATTTACAATCCAATGTATTTCTTGTATAGTATTCATTGATTAGTCTTTTCAGTGATCTGTTTCTTACAGGATAGTGATATTTCTAGGTTTTACAAAGTGATATCAGTACAGTGTCAGTTATCACTCCTTGTACTACCAACTTCAAAATCTGATGAATGTATCTCTGGCATTCAATGTAGTTGCTCTTATAGTTGATATATCATGCTTTTACATGATTGAGTACATATATAATGAAATGAAGCCACCTTCTATACAACTATAGTTAAAAGGTGCTCCATACTGCCACTCAGTGGGATTCCTCGGGAGTAACGCAGAAAGTTATTTTGTGTAACAAACTATTACAATTTACAATCCAATGTATTTCTTGTATAGTATTCACTGATTACTCTTCTGTGATCTGTTGGTTAGACAACAGTGAAATTTCTCGGTTTTACAAAGTGATATCAATACAGTGTCAGTTATCACTCCTTATACAACCAATTTAAAAATCTGATAAATGTATGTCTTGCATTCAATGTAACTGCTCTTATAGTTGCTATATCATGCTTTTATATGGTTCAGTACATATACAATGCAATGAAGTCACCTTCTATACAACTATAGTAAAAAGGTGCTCCATACTGCCACTCAGTGGGATTCCTTGGGAGTAACGCAGAAAGTCATTTTGTGTAACAAACTGTTACAATATACAATTTCTTGTATAGTATTCATTGATTACTCTTTTCAATGATCTGTTGGTTACAGGATAGTGATATTTCTAGGTTTTACAAAGTGATATCAATACAGTGTCAGTTATCACTCCTTGTACAACCAACTTCAAAATCTGATGAATGAATCTCTGGCATTCAATGTAATTGCTCTTACAGTTGCTATAACATGCTTTTACATGATTGAGTACATATACAATGAAATGAAGCCACCTTCTATACAACTATCGTAAAAAGGTGCTCCATACTGCCACTAAGTGGGATTCCTCGGGAGTAACGCAGAAAGTTATTTTGTGTAACAAACTTTAACAATATACTATTTCTTGTATAATATTCATTGATTACTCTTTTCAATGATCTGTTGGTTACAGAATAGTGATATTTCTAGGTTTTACAAAGTGATATCAGTACAGTGTCAGTTATCACTCCTTGTACAACCAACTTCAAAATCTGATGAATGTATCTCTGGCATTCAATGTAGTTGCTCTTACAGTTGATATATCATGCTTTTACATGATTGAGTACATATACAATGAAATGAAGCCACCTTCTATACAACTATAGTAGAAAGGTGCTCCATACTGCCACTCAGTGGGATTCCTCGGGAATAACGCAGAAAGTTATTTTGTGTAACAAACTATTACAATTTACAATCCAATGTATTTCTTGTATAGTATTCATTGATTACTCTTCTGTGATCTCTTGGTTAGACAACAGTGAAATTTCTCGGTTTTACAAAGTGATATCAATACAGTGTCAGTTATCACTCCTTATACAACCAATTTAAAAATCTGATGAATGTATGTCTTGCATTCAATGTAACTGCTCTTATAGTTGCTATATCATGCTTTTATATGGTTCAGTACGTATACAATGAAATGAAGCCACCTTCTATACAACTATAGTAAAAAGGTGCTCCATACTGCCAGTCAGTGTGATTCCTCGGGAGTAACGCAGAAAGTTATTTTGTGTAACAAACTATTAGAATTACAATACAATGTATTTCTTGTATAGTATTCATTGATTAGTCTTTTCAGTGATCTGTTTCTTACAGGATAGTGATATTTCTAGGTTTTACAAAGTGATATCAGTACAGTGTCAGTTATCACTCCTTGTACTACCAACTTCAAAATCTGATGAATGTATCTCTGGCATTCAATGTAGTTGCTCTTATAGTTGCTATATCATGCTTTTATATGGTTCAGTACATATACAATGAAATGAAGCCACCTTCTATACAACTATAGTAAAAAGGTGCTCCATACTGCCACTCAGTGGGATTCCTCGGGAGTAACGCAGAAAGTTATTTTGTGTAACAAACTATTACAATTTACAATCCAATGTATTTCTTGTATAGTATTCATTGATTACTCTTCTGTGATCTCTTGGTTAGACAACAGTGAAATTTCTCGGTTTTACAAAGTGATATCAGTACAGTGTCAGTTATCACTCCTTATACAACCAATTTAAAAATCTGATGAATGTATGTCTTGCATTCAATGTAACTGCTCTTATAGTTGCTATATCATGCTTTTATATGGTTCAGTACATATACAATGAAATGAAGCCACCTTCTATAGAACTATAGTAAAAAGGTGCTCCATACTGCCACTCAGTGGGATTCCTCGGGAGTAACGCAGAAAGTTATTTTGTGTAACAAACTATTACAATTTACAATCCAATGTATTTCTTGTATAGTATTCATTGATTAGTCTTTTCAGTGATCTGTTTCTTACAGGATAGTGATATTTCTAGGTTTTACAAAGTGATATCAGTACAGTGTCAGTTATCACTCCTTGTACTACCAACTTCAAAATCTGATGAATATATCTCTGGCATTCAATGTAGTTGCTCTTATAGTTGATATATCATGCTTTTACATGATTGAGTACATATATAATGAAATGAAGCCACCTTCTATACAACTATAGTTAAAAGGTGCTCCATACTGCCACTCAGTGGGATTCCTCGGGAGTAACGCAGAAAGTTATTTTGTGTAACAAACTATTACAATTTACAATCCAATGTATTTCTTGTATAGTATTCACTGATTACTCTTCTGTGATCTGTTGGTTAGACAACAGTGAAATTTCTCGGTTTTACAAAGTGATATCAATACAGTGTCAGTTATCACTCCTTATACAACCAATTTAAAAATCTGATGAATGTATGTCTTGCATTCAATGTAACTGCTCTTATAGTTGCTATATCATGCTTTTATATGGTTCAGTACATATACAATGAAATGAAGCCACCTTCTATACAACTATAGTAAAAAGGTGCTCCATACTGCCACTCAGTGGGATTCCTCGGGAGTAACGCAGAAAGTCATTTTGTGTAACAAACTATTACAATATACAATTTCTTCTATAGTATTCATTGATTACTCTTTTCAATGATCTGTTGGTTACAGGATAGTGATATTTCAAGGTTTTACAAAGTGATATCAGTACAGTGTCAGTTATCACTCCTTCTACAACAAACTTCAAAATCTGATGAATGAATCTCTGGCATTCAATGTAATTGCTCTTACAGTTGCTATAACATGCTTTTACATGATTGAGTACATATACAATGAAATGAAGCCACCTTCTATACAACTATAGTAAAATGTGCTCCATACTGCCACTCAGTGGGATTCCTCGGGAGTAACGGAGAAAGTCATTTTGTGTAACAAACTGTTACAATATACAATTTCTTGTATAATATTCATTGATTACTCTTTTCAATGATCGGTTGGTTACAGGATAGTGATATTTCTAGGTTTTACAAAGTGATATCAGTACAGTGTCTGTTATCACTCCTTGTACAACCAACTTCAAAATCTGATGAATGTATCTCTGGCATTCAATGTAGTTGCTCTTACAGTTGATATATCATGCTTTTACATGATTGAGTACATATATAATGAAATGAAGCCACCTTCTATACAACTATAGTAAAAAGGTGCTCTATACTGCCACTCAGTGGGATTCCTCGGGAGTAACGCAGAAAGTTATTTTGTGTAACAAACAATTACAATTTACAATCCAATGTATTTCTTGTATAGTATTCATTGATTACTCTTCTGTGATCTCTTGGTTAGACAACAGTGAAATTTCTCGGTTTTACAAAGTGACATCAATAAAGTGTCAGTTATCAATCCTTATACAACCAATATAAAAATCTGATGAATGTATGTCTTGCATTCAATGTAACTGCTCTTATAGTTGCTATATCATGCTTTTATATGGTTCAGTACATATACAATGAAATGAAGCCACCTTCTATACAACTATAGTAAAAAGGTGCTCCATACTGCCACTCAGTGGGATTCCTTGGGAGTAACGCAGAAAGTCATTTTGTGTAACAAACTGTTACAATATACAATTTCTTGTATAGTATTCATTGATTACTCTTTTCAATGATCTGTTGGTTACAGGATAGTGATATTTCTAGGTTTTACAAAGTGATATCAATACAGTGTCAGTTATCACTCCTTGTACAACCAACTTCAAAATCTGATGAATGAATCTCTGGCATTCAATGTAATTGCTCTTACAGTTGCTATAACATGCTTTTACATGATTGAGTACATATACAATGAAATGAAGCCACCTTCTATACAACTATCGTAAAAAGGTGCTCCATACTGCCACTAAGTGGGATTCCTCGGGAGTAACGCAGAAAGTTATTTTGTGTAACAAACTTTAACAATATACTATTTCTTGTATAATATTCATTGATTACTCTTTTCAATGATCTGTTGGTTACAGAATAGTGATATTTCTAGGTTTTACAAAGTGATATCAGTACAGTGTCAGTTATCACTCCTTGTACAACCAACTTCAAAATCTGATGAATGTATCTCTGGCATTCAATGTAGTTGCTCTTACAGTTGATATATCATGCTTTTACATGATTGAGTACATATACAATGAAATGAAGCCACCTTCTATACAACTATAGTAGAAAGGTGCTCCATACTGCCACTCAGTGGGATTCCTCGGGAGTAACGCAGAAAGTTATTTTGTGTAACAAACTATTACAATTTACAATCCAATGTATTTCTTGTATAGTATTCATTGATTACTCTTCTGTGATCTCTTGGTTAGACAACAGTGAAATTTCTCGGTTTTACAAAGTGATATCAATACAGTGTCAGTTATCACTCCTTATACAACCAATTTAAAAATCTGATGAATGTATGTCTTGCATTCAATGTAACTGCTCTTATAGTTGCTATATCATGCTTTTATATGGTTCAGTACGTATACAATGAAATGAAGCCACCTTCTATACAACTATAGTAAAAAGGTGCTCCATACTGCCACTCAGTGTGATTCCTCGGGAGTAACGCAGAAAGTTATTTTGTGTAACAAACTATTAGAATTACAATACAATGTATTTCTTGTATAGTATTCATTGATTAGTCTTTTCAGTGATCTGTTTCTTACAGGATAGTGATATTTCTAGGTTTTACAAAGTGATATCAGTACAGTGTCAGTTATCACTCCTTGTACTACCAACTTCAAAATCTGATGAATGTATCTCTGGCATTCAATGTAGTTGCTCTTATAGTTGCTATATCATGCTTTTATATGGTTCAGTACATATACAATGAAATGAAGCCACCTTCTATACAACTATAGTAAAAAGGTGCTCCATACTGCCACTCAGTGGGATTCCTCGGGAGTAACGCAGAAAGTCATTTTGTGTAACAAACTATTACAATATACAATTTCTTCTATAGTATTCATTGATTACTCTTTTCAATGATCTGTTGGTTACAGGATAGTGATATTTCTAGGTTTTACAACGTGATATCAATACAGTGTCAGTTATCACTCCTTGTACAACCAACTTCAAAATCTGATAAATGTATCTCTTGCATTCAATGTAATTGCTCTTACACTTGCTATATCATACTTTTATATGGTTGAATACATATACAATGAAATGAAGCCACCTTCTATACAACTATCGTAAAAAGGTGCTCCATTACTGCCACTAAGTGGGATTCCTCGGGAGTAACACAGAAAGTCATTTTGTGTAACAAACTTTTACAATACACTATTTCTTCTATAGTATTCATTGATTACTCTTTTCAGTGATCTGTTGGTTACAGGATAGTGATATATCTAGGTTTTACAAAGTGATATCAGTACAGTGTCAGTTATCACTCCTTGTACTACCAACTTCAAAATCTGATGAATGTATCTCTGGCATTCAATGTAGTTGCTCTTACAGTTGATATATCATGCTTTTACATGATTGAGTACATATACAATGAAATGAAGCCACCTTCTATACAACTATAGTAAAAAGGTGCTCCATACTGCCACTCAGTGAGATTCCTCGGGAGTAACGCAGAAAGTTATTTTGTGTAACAAACTATTACAATTTACAATCCAATGTATTTCTTGTATAGTATTCATTGATTTCTCTTCTTTGATCTATTGGTTACACATCAGTGAAATTTCTCGGTTTTACAAAGTGATATCAATACAGTGTCAGTTATCACTCCTTATACAACCAATTTAAAAATCTGATGAATGTATGTCCTGCATTCAATGTAACTGCTCTTAGAGTTGCTATATCATGCTTTTATATGGTTCAGTACATATACAATGAAATGAAGCCACCTTCTATAGAACTATAGTAAAAAGGTGCTCCATACTGCCACTCAGTGGGATTCCTCGGGAGTAACGCAGAAAGTTATTTTGTGTAACGAACTATTACAATTTACAATCCAATGTATTTCTTGTATAGTATTCATTGATTAGTCTTTTCAGTGATCTGTTTCTTACAGGATAGTGATATTTCTAGGTTTTACAAAGTGATATCAGTACAGTGTCAGTTATCACTCCTTGTACTACCAACTTCAAAATCTGATGAATGTATCTCTGGCATTCAATGTAGTTGCTCTTATAGTTGATATATCATGCTTTTACATGATTGAGTACATATATAATGAAATGAAGCCATTTTCTATACAACTATAGTTAAAAGGTGCTCCATACTGCCACTCAGTGGGATTCCTCGGGAGTAACGCAGAAAGTTATTTTGTGTAACAAACTATTACAATTTACAATCCAATGTATTTCTTGTATAGTATTCACTGATTACTCTTCTGTGATCTGTTGGTTAGACAACAGTGAAATTTCTCGGTTTTACAAAGTGATATCAATACAGTGTCAGTTATCACTCCTTATACAACCAATTTAAAAATCTGATGAATGTATGTCTTGCATTCAATGTAACTGCTCTTATAGTTGCTATATCATGCTTTTATATGGTTCAGTACATATACAATGAAATGAAGCCACCTTCTATACAACTATAGTAAAAAGGTGCTCCATACTGCCACTCAGTGGGATTCCTCGGGAGTAACGCAGAAAGTCATTTTGTGTAACAAACTATTACAATATACAATTTCTTCTATAGTATTCATTGATTACTCTTTTCAATGATCTGTTGGTTACAGGATAGTGATATTTCTAGGTTTTACAAAGTGATATCAGTACAGTGTCAGTTATCACTCCTTCTACAACAAACTTCAAAATCTGATGAATGAATCTCTGGCATTCAATGTAATTTCTCTTACAGTTGCTATAACATGCTTTTACATGATTGAGTACATATACAATGAAATGAAGCCACCTTCTATACAACTATAGTAAAATGTGCTCCATACTGCCACTCAGTGGGATTCCTCGGGAGTAACGGAGAAAGTCATTTTGTGTAACAAACTGTTACAATATACAATTTCTTGTATAATATTCATTGATTACTCTTTTCAATGATCGGTTGGTTACAGGATCGTGATATTTCTAGGTTTTACAAAGTGATATCAGTACAGTGTCTGTTATCACTCCTTGTACAACCAACTTCAAAATCTGATGAATGTATCTCTGGCATTCAATGTAGTTGCTCTTACAGTTGATATATCATGCTTTTACATGATTGAGTACATATATAATGAAATGAAGCCACCTTCTATACAACTATAGTAAAAAGGTGCTCTATACTGCCACTCAGTGGGATTCCTCGGGAGTAACGCAGAAAGTTATTTTGTGTAACAAACAATTACAATTTACAATCCAATGTATTTCTTGTATAGTATTCATTGATTACTCTTCTGTGATCTCTTGGTTAGACAACAGTGAAATTTCTCGGTTTTACAAAGTGACATCAATACAGTGTCAGTTATCACTCCTTATACAACCAATATAAAAATCTGATGAATGTATGTCTTGCATTCAATGTAACTGCTCTTATAGTTGCTATATCATGCTTTTATATGGTTCAGTACATATACAATGAAATGAAGCCACCTTCTATACAACTATAGTAAAAAGGTGCTCCATACTGCCACTCAGTGGGATTCCTTGGGAGTAACGCAGAAAGTCATTTTGTGTAACAAACTGTTACAATATACAATTTCTTGTATAGTATTCATTGATTACTCTTTTCAATGATCTGTTGGTTACAGGATAGTGATATTTCTAGGTTTTACAAAGTGATATCAATACAGTGTCAGTTATCACTCCTTGTACAACCAACTTCAAAATCTGATGAATGAATCTCTGGCATTCAATGTAATTGCTCTTACAGTTGCTATAACATGCTTTTACATGATTGAGTACATATACAATGAAATGAAGCCACCTTCTATACAACTATAGTAAAATGTGCTCCATACTGCCACTCAGTGGGATTCCTCGGGAGTAACGCAGAAAGTCATTTTGTGTAACAAACTATTACAATATACAATTTCTTGTATACTATTCATTCGTTACTCTTTTCAAGGATCTGTTGGTTACAAGATAGTGATATTTCTAGGTTTTACAACGTGATATCAATACAGTGTCAGTTATCACTCCTTGTACAACCAACTTCAAAATCTGATGAATGTATCTCTTGCATTCAATGTAACTGCTCTTACACTTCCTATATCATGCTTTTATATGGTTGAGTACATATACAATGAAATGAAGCCACCTTCTATACAACTATCGTAAAAAGGTGCTCCATACTGCCACTCAGTGGGATTCCTCGGGAGTAACGCAGAAAGTCATTTTGTGTAACAAACTTTTACAATGGGCTCCCCGCCGCCCGGCTTTGCCGTGGCGGAGGGAAGCAAGTTTGCCGCCTCGCATGACGCGAGGCAGCAACAGAGCGCGTCGGCGCTCAGTAGCTCAATGGGAGGGGGTGGGGCTTGCTCTATTTGAGCCGTTGCCCCGCTCCCCTCTGCGCAGTCGCTCGGAGAGCTCGGTGGAGGAGCACGAGTCGCGTGCTCTCGGCGAGGCCTGGGCGTCTTGGTAGCGGTGAGGCCTGGGCGTCTTGGTAGCGGCGACGGCGGCGGCGGCGGCTGACGGGGCTGTTTTGGGCGGCGGACGGCGGCTGACGGCGACTGCGGCGGCGGCTTTTTTACGGGGCTCCGGGGGCGGGCAGCTTAGCAGATCCTTTTTGGGGAGCGAGGCGGCAACGGCGGCGGCGCCGGCTCCAGGGGCAACCGGGCGGCGTTAGCGGCGCTGTGGGGGATCCTCGGGGAGGCGGCAGCGGCGGAGGCGCCTTCCTCCGTTTTATGTTGGTGGGGTGGTTGGGTTGCTTGCCCATACCCCCCCCCGTTTTCCCCCTCGGCGGCCGAAAGCGGCGGCAAGCGTGGGCTCACTCGGGGGCTCCTGTGGCTTGCCGGAGCTTCCCCCCCCCTTCGATTTAAAGCGTGGAGCTTCCTCCCCCCGCCCCCAGTTTCGATTTAGAGCGTGGGTGGGCGCCCCACATCTCCTGGGGAGATATTAGAATAATCCAAGGTGTTTTGCAGCCAGCAGCACAAAGAACAGAGGGAAGGAAACTGCCACAGAGAATAGCCTGATTAGTCAAAGGCAGCTCTTCTAATCCCTACCTGGGTTTGGTGACCCCCACTCTCTTTTCCCCTCCCTCATGTTTCTCAGGGAACAAAATCAACTACAAGCAGGAAACTGAAAATAAGCCTCCTTGCCCAATTCTAGATTTTGACTTCCCCCCCCCCCCAGTGCGGCGACGTTGGGCAGACTAGGCCTGCTGGCCGTGCTGCAGGAGGGCCTACGGTGGCCATTTTGGTGGGGGCTGCAAGCCGCATGGTCAGGGGCCATAGTGGGTAAACTGTCTGGCAGCCATTTTAGGCGGGGGGGATAACTGCTAGTCAATTCTGCATCTGTTTTTTTTTTCTTCTTCTTCTTCTTCTTCTCTCTTGGGCTATTGTGCCCTGCGGTTGGGGATTGTTTTACTGACAATTGTATTTGTTTATATTATTATAGTTCGTAGTCATGGCACCTAAAAAAGGTAAGGGCAAGGGCAAGGGCAAGAACCCAGCACCAAAGAGACCTCCTGCGCAGCCGGACCCGGTGGTTCCTTCCAGTGATGAAGAGGAGGATGTGATAAATGTGGCTATCCTTCAGCGGTTGGAGGCGCTGGAGAAAGAGCGTGGTATGCCCGTAGGTGGTTTACCAGTCGACAATAATGCGAATATGTCTTTTAAAGCGCAGGTGCTGGCGCGGTTGGCCTTTCTTGAGGACAGGCAGGCTGCGGCGGCTTCAGGTCCGGCGGGAGCGATGTTGGGCCAGCAGGGTCCAGGTGCGGGGGAGCAGCAGGTGGCTCTTTATTCGCCTTCTCAAGTTGCAGGAGGTAAGGAGCTGGCACTGGGTAGGCTTGGATCAATGTAGCCTTGGGGTCCAGGTGGCCAGAATGCTGCAGCGGCGCCTATGCTCAACGTTAGCCAGCCTATTGGTCAGGCCCCCGAGCTAGGTGCCTCCACTTCCCATTTACCGCAGTTTAATTGGCTAGCATTTCCTTATGCCAGCCCGCCTTCGATTTGCCAAGGGGCTTGGCCGGCGTGGGGTTCCTCGCAGCCTGGCGTTGGCTATCCTTATGGGGGCGGGGCATCTTATGATGCGGTGGCTGCAGGGGCCATTCCAAGTGGCGATACAGACCTGCCTTTAGGTGACCACCTTTCAATGGCCACTAAAGAGAAGATTTTAAACGGGGAATATGTTGATGTTTTTGGTTTGCTCTATCGGGAGGTGGAGAAAAAGGACAGGGATAATTTGGATGACCGGGAGAAAGAGCGCTTGAAGCGCCGGGTGGTAGGTAGGACTTGGGCCAATTGGCTTCCGGGTTTCATAATCTACGCAGCCGTCATAGTGCGACACCAGCCGTGGAGGGCTTTGTCGATGCTCCAGTATCTGGACATCATTTACAAGGCGTTTACAGACTTCCCAAGCCCGGCATGGTCGCAATATGACGAAGAGTTTAGGATGAAGGCGGCCATTAACCCAGCCATGCGGTGGGACAGGATCTGCTCCAATTTGTGGTTGCAGATCATGTCTCCGGCTAGGTCTGGTGGGGGTGAGCGGTCTCATAGTGGCCACTCAGTTAAGAGGGCTTTGGTGCAAGCAGGTTCCCGCCCGGTGGCGGGGCAGGCGGTTCAACGACGCCAGCTTTGCTGGGAGTTTTCTTCCCAGGGATCCTGCGGTCGTAAATCATGCACCTTTAGGCATGAGTGCCCTTTGTGCGTGGGACCTCATCCCTTATCCAGTTGTCCACGGCCCAGGGGCCGTGGGGGAGGCAAAGGAGGCAAGTACCCAGGGGGGGGGAAGCCACACAACCCCCATCCTGACAAAGGGTCCTAGCCCGATTAAGCTTGGAGTCTTGAGACGCTGGTTGCGTAGTTACCCAAGGAGTGGGGATAGGGCCTACCTCTTGGACGGGTTCACTGCTGGTTTTCGCATACCGTTTCAGGGGGTGAGGGTGCCCTATTTGGCTAGGAATTTAAAGTCCGTTTTGGGCATGGAGGACATAGTTAGGGCCAAGATTGCTAAGGAATGCAGGGAAGGCAGGGTTTTGGGCCCGTTTGTTAGTCCGCCAGTAGCCAGTTTAAGAGTCTCTCCTTTAGGTGTAGTTCCAAAAAAGGCACCTGGTGAGTTTCGCCTCATTCATCACCTGTCCTACCCTCGGGGAGGGTCGGTGAACGACGCCATACCTGGTGAATTATGCTCTGTCAAATATACTTCCTTTGATCAGGCCATGCGGGTGGTCCGCCTCTGCGGTGTGGGGGCCGAATTGGCTAAATGTGATATTAAATCAGCCTTTCGGCTCCTCCCGGTACACCCTGAGGATTTTGAGCTACTCGGATTTGCCTTTGAAGGGAGCTTTTACATGGATAGGGCCCTACCCATGGGCTGCTCGGTGTCCTGTTCTGCTTTCAAGAGGTTCAGCTCGTTTTTGGAGTGGGCCTTGAGAACCAGGACTGGTCTCTGTAGTACCGCCCATTATTTGGACGATTTTCTTTTCGTGGGCAGGAGGGGCTCTGGCCAGTGTCGTTTCCTGCTCGACAGTTTCGTTTACATGGCAGACGAGCTGGGTGTCCCTCTGGCTCAGGAAAAGACTGAGGGCCCGACATCCGCATTAACATTTCTAGGTATTGAAATTGATACGGTTAGTATGTGCTGCAGGTTACCACAGGAAAAATTGGACGCTTTAAGGACTCGGGTCATATCCGTTAGGTCCCTTACTAGGGTCACTCTTTTGGAGCTGCAACAGTTGGTAGGTCACCTCAACTTTGCATGCAAAGTAGTGGCGCCGGGTAGGGCATTTGTGAGGAGGTTATGTGACCTAATGAGAGGCCTCCGTCTCCCACACCATAGGACCAAAGTCTCCAAGGGAATGAGGGAGGACCTCTTTGTTTGGGAACAGTTTCTGGAATCGTTCAACGGGGTCTCTATGTGGCGGGATGAGCTCTTGTTAGAGGCTGAGCTGCAGATTTCATCTGATGCGGCCGGCTCATCCGGTTACGGAGTTTATTTTAGGGGGCATTGGTGTGCCGGGGACTGGCCTAAAGATTGGTTTCAGGCAGGTTGGGTTAAGGACCTTACCTTCCTGGAGTTCTTTCCAATTGTCGCAGCGGTGTGGGTCTGGCCTGACGATTTGGCTAATAGGACCGTCCACTTCTGGTGCGACAACCAGTCCACGGTTCATGTCATCAATTCCCTTACATCCAAATCCCCTAGGGTCATGGCTTTGGTTAGGGCCTTTACTTTACAGTGCCTCAGATTTAACATCCTGTTTAAGGCCAGACACGTCCCGGGGGTCGCTAATGGGATCGCTGACGCTCTCTCTCGTAAACAGATGGAGAGGTTTCGTCAGCTGGCTCCAGAGGCCGACCCGCTTCCGGCACGGATGCCCCCAGAGGTGTGGGGGATTGGAGGGCTGAGGCCGACAGGGCAATGAGCCTGGCACTTGCCCCTTCCACCAGGAGAGCTTACCTGAAGGCCGGTAAGCAGTTTCTGTCCTTCAGGGCGGGAGTGGGTTTGCAGCAGGACTGGCCTATTCCGGTGTCACACCTGATGCAATTTTGTGTGTCATTACGGAACGGTGGCCTTTCAGCTCACACAATCAGAGGCAAGCTGTCTGCGCTGGCTTTTGCCAGTAAGGCTTCGGGTCACAAGGACACCACGGGCGACTTCCGTCTCCGGAAGATGATCGAGGGGTGGTCTCGGGAATCACCTAGGGCAGTAGACACCAGGGAACCCTTGACACCCACAGTCCTGAGAGGGCTGGAGGGCCAGTGGCCCTCTTGTTGTAGTGACACCTATGAGGTGGGCCTGTTCCATGCAGCTTCGCTGACCGCCTTTTTTGGGGCACTCAGGATTAGCGAACTGGTGGCAGGCTCTCAGACGGACGCTTCTGGTGCAGCTTTGGAGCTTAGGGATGTATCAATCAATAAATTTCAGCTACGGATCAGGTTGCGTAGATCCAAAACCGATCAGAGGGGTAAGGGGAGTGTGCTGGAGCTAGGGTCTAGTTCGGAGGCAGCACTGTGCCCAGTCGCCGCCATGCGGCGGTACTTGGCACTCCGGGGTGATGGCCCGGGCTATTTGTTTCGGCATAGCGACAGCACCCCTCTTACGAAGTTCCAGTTTTGGACCGTGACTCGGAAGGCATTGATCTGGTTGGGTCTGGGCGGTGTTCGTTTTTGCTCCCATTCTTTTCGAATTGGGGCAGCATCGACTGCGGCCGCAATGGGGTACCCTGATAGGACGATACAGAGGATCGGGCGCTGGAAATCTGGATGTTATAAGAGTTACGTTAGGCGCTGTACCGTGTAGGTTCGTTGTAGTTTCATTCTGACGTTTGTTAATAAAGTTCTTATTACAGGTGCTGCAGGCCGTGAGACAAGACGAAGAGTCATGGTCTGCGGCCACAGCATGGTCTTTTGGGCGGCTCATCGGGCGAGGAGGACCACTTTCGGCTCCCAGCTTGGCCTCAGCGAAGTGGCGAAGGTTGAGTGGTTAGGGAGGAGGGGCATGAGATGGCCGGCGCTCCTCCCGTTGTTGTTCGATGAGAGGCGGGGGCCCCCCCCGCATGTGCTAGTCATACACCTGGGGGGCAACGATTTGGGTTTGGTCAAGGGCGTGGCCCTTGTGATGCAGGCCAGGGCCGATTTGGCACTGATCAGGTCACGGTGGCCTGGGGTGCAGATTGTCTGGTCTGCCATGCTCCCCCGTCTGGTTTGGAGGCATGCCGGTGACCCCAGGTGTATGGACAGGGCTAGGCGGAACGCTAACAGCCAACTTCGCACGGCCATGCAGTCCGGGTTGGGTCTCTTTTTGCCGCACCCTGGCATACAGGTCAAGTTCCCGGACCTGTATCGCCCTGACGGGGTGCACCTTTCAAACAAGGGCAATGGGTTATTGCTCGAGGACTTGCAGCACGGGATTCGGATGGCTCTCGGTTGCCGTGTGGGGTAAGCAAAGGCCAAAGCAGAGGCTTGGATTTGCATGTGGTAGGTTTAGGCAAGCAAGAAAATGGAACTGGTGGGTACCTTACGGCATATCCCTGTTGGGAACAGGAGGTCACCAGGAACCACCCTAGGGCCTTGCGGTCTGGGGAGGTGAATGGTGATCGCCTCTGGGAACCTCTCAGACCAGGCTCCTCCCTGAAGGTCTGTGCAGCCTCAGGGGTAGGCGCCCCTGGGAGGGGATGCCAGTATGCTGGGCGGCCGGTTACGAGCCAGAAGCTGACTGGGTCAATACTGGGGCTAGGTTACCTGCCCATTACAAGGGCAAGGAGGCTGGGTCTGGGAATGACGCCTGCCTTGCCTGTTCCTGAGCTTGCTTAGTTGCCCGTTGCTGCATGTCCTGTTTAAATAGTTAATAAAGTGGCCCTTGTTTGATTCCAAACTGTTGTCTGTCTCGTTATTTCATGCTGGGGTGGCAATGGGCTCCCCGCCGCCCGGCTTTGCCGTGGCGGAGGGAAGCAAGTTTGCCGCCTCGCATGACGCGAGGCAGCAACAGAGCGCGTCGGCGCTCAGTAGCTCAATGGGAGGGGGCGGGGCTTGCTCTATTTGAGCCGTTGCCCCGCTCCCCTCTGCGCAGTCGCTCGGAGAGCTCGCCCACCCGCCCGCCCCGGATGCAGTGTAGGCTGATGCTGGTCGCTGTTGGGGGCCGGGTAGGAATTTTTTATACCGACTTCTGTTTGGCTCCTGGAGACGGTGTTTTTTCGCCTACCTTACACTGCTGCTGGTGGTTAAGGGCATAGAAGGTGGTCGGGTATAATTAGACCGGTCACTTGGTAGGTTTAGGCAAGCAAGAAAATGGAACTGGTGGGTACCTTACGGCATATCCCTGTTGGGAACAGGAGGTCACCAGGAACCACCCTAGGGCCTTGCGGTCTGGGGAGGTGAATGGTGATCGCCTCTGGGAACCTCTCAGACCAGGCTCCTCCCTGAAGGTCTGTGCAGCCTCAGGGGTAGGCGTCCCTGGGAGGGGATGCCAGTATGCTGGGCCGCCGGTTACGAGCCAGAAGCTGACTGGGTCAATACTGGGGCTAGGTTACCTGCCCATTACAAGGGCAAGGAGGCTGGGTCTGGGAATGACGCCTGCCTTGCCTGTTCCTGAGCTTGCTTAGTTGCCCGTTGCTGCATGTCCTGTTTAAATAGTTAATAAAGTGGCCCTTGTTTGATTCCAAACTGTTGTCTGTCTCGTTATTTCATGCTGGGGTGACAACAGTGAAATTTCTCGGTTTTACAAAGTGATATCAATACAGTGTCAGTTATCACTCCTTGTACAACCAACTTCAAAATCTGATGAATGAATCTCTGGCATTCAATGTAATTGCTCTTACAGTTGCTATAACATGCTTTTACATGATTGAGTACATATACAATGAAATGAAGCCACCTTCTATACAACTATAGTAAAATGTGCTCCATACTGCCACTCAGTGGGATTCCTCGGGAGTAACGCAGAAAGTCATTTTGTGTAACAAACTATTACAATATACAATTTCTTGTATAGTATTCATTCATTACTCTTTTCAATGATCTGTTGGTTACAAGATAGTGATATTTCTAGGTTTTACAACGTGATATCAATACAGTGTCAGTTATCACTCCTTGTACAACCAACTTCAAAATCTGATGAATGTATCTCTTGCATTCAATGTAACTGCTCTTACACTTCCTATATCATGCTTTTATATGGTTGAGTACATATACAATGAAATGAAGCCACCTTCTATACAACTATCGTAAAAAGGTGCTCCATACTGCTACTAAGTGGGATTCCTCGGGAGTAACGCAGAAAGTCATTTTGTGTAACAAACTTTTACAATATACTATTTCTTGTATAATATTCATTGATTACTCTTTTCAATGATCGGTTCGTTACAGGATAGTGATATTTCTAGGTTTTACAAAGTGATATCAGTACAGTGTCAGTTATCACTCCTTGTACAACCAACTTCAAAATCTGATGAATGTATCTCTGGCATTCAATGTAGTTGCTCTTACAGTTGATATATCATGCTTTTACATGATTGAGTACATATACAATGAAATGAAACCACCTTCTATACAACGATAGTAAAAAGGTGCTCCATACTGCCACTCAGTGGGATTCCTCGGGAGTAACGCAGAAAGTTATTTTGTGTAACAAACTTTTACAATTTACAATCCAATGTATTTCTTGTATAGTATTCATTGATTACTCTTCTGTGATCTCTTGGTTAGACAACAGTAAAATTTCTCGGTTTTACAAAGTGATATCAATACAGTGTCAGTTATCACTCCTTGTACTACCAATTTAAAAATCTGATGAATGTATGTCTTGCATTCAATGTAACTGCTCTTAGAGTTGCTATATCATGCTTTTATATGGTTCAGTACATATACAATGAAATGAAGCCACCTTCTAGACAACTATAGTAAAAAGGTGCTCCATACTGCCACTCAGTGGGATTCCTCGGGAGTAACGCAGAAAGTTATTTTGTGTAACAAACTATTACAATTTACAATCCAATGTATTTCTTGTATAGTATTCATTGATTAGTCTTTTCAGTGATCTGTTTCTTACAGGATAGTGATATTTCTAGGTTTTACAAAGTGATATCAGTACAGTGTCAGTTATCACTCCTTGTACTACCAACTTCAAAATCTGATGAATGTATCTCTGGCATTCAATGTAGTTGCTCTTACAGTTGATATATCATGCTTTTACATGATTGAGTACATATATAATGAAATGAAGCCACCTTCTATACAACTATAGTAAAAAGGTGCTCCATACTGCCACTCAGTGGGATTCCTCGAAAGTAACGCAGAAAGTTATTTTGTGTAACAAACTATTACAATTTACAATCCAATGTATTTCTTGTATAGTATTCATTGATTACTCTTCTGTGATCTCTTGGTTAGACAACAGTGAAATTTCTCGGTTTTACAAAGTGACATCTATACAGTGTCAGTTATCACTCCTTATACAACCAATATAAAAATCTGATGAATGTATGTCTTGCATTCAATGTAACTGCTCTTAGAGTTGCTATATCATGCTTTTATATGGTTCAGTACATATACAATGAAATGAAGCCACCTTCTATACAACTATAGTAAAAAGGTGCTCCATACTGCCACTCAGTGGGATTCCTTGGGAGTAACGCAGAAAGTCATTTTGTGTAACAAACTATTACAATATACAATTTCTTGTATAGTATTCATTGATTACTCTTTTCAATAATCAGTTGGTTACAGGATAGTGATATTTCTAGGTTTTACAAAGTGATATCAATACAGTGTCAGTTATCACTCCTTGTACAACCAACTTCAAAATCTGATGAATGAATCTCTGGCATTCAATGTAATTGCTCTTACAGTTGCTATAACATGCTTTTACATGATTGAGTACATATACAATGAAATGAAGCCACCTTCTATACAACTATAGGAAAATGTGCTCCATACTGCCACTCAGTGGGATTCCTCGGGAGTAACGCAGAAAGTCATTTTGTGTAACAAACTATTACAATATACAATTTCTTGTATAGTATTCATTCATTACTCTTTTCAAGGATCTGTTGGTTACAAGATAGTGATATTTCTAGGTTTTACAACGTGATATCAATACAGTGTCAGTTATCACTCCTTGTACAACCAACTTCAAAATCTGATGAATGTATCTCTTGCATTCAATGTAACTGCTCTTACACTTCCTATATCATGCTTTTATATGGTTGAGTACATATACAATGAAATGAAGCCACCTTCTATACAACTACAGTTAAAAGGTGCTCCATACAACCACTCAGTGGGATTCCTCGGGAGTAACGCAGAAAGTTATTTTGTGTAACAAACTATTACAATTTACAATCCAATGTATTTCTCTTATAGTATTCATTGATTACTCTTCTGTGATCTCTTGGTTAGACAACAGTTAAATTTCTCGATTTTACAAAGTGACATCAATACAGTGTCAGTTATCACTCCTTATACAACCAATATAAAAATCTGATGAATGTATGTCTTGCATTCAATCTAACTGCTGTTATAGTTGCTATATCATGCTTTTATATGGTTCAGTACATATACAATGAAATGAAGCCACCTTCTATACAACTATAGTAAAAAGGTGCTCCATACTGCCACTCAGTGGGATTCCTCGGGAGTAACGCAGAAAGTCATTTTGTGTAACAAACTTACAATATACAATTTCTTGTATAGTATTCATTGATTACTCTTTTCAATGATCTGTTGGTTACAGGATAGTGATATTTCTTGGTTTTACAAAATGATATCAGTACAGTGTCAGTTATCACTCCTTGTACAACCAACTTCAAAATCTGATGAATGAATCTCTGGCATTCAATGTAATTGCTCTTCGAGTTGCTATATCATGCTTTTATATGGTTCAGTACATATACAATGAAATGAAGCCACCTTCTATACAAGTATAGTAAAAAGGTGCTCCATACTGCCACTCAGTGGGATTCCTCGGGAGTAACGCAGAAAGTCATTTTGTGTAACAAACTATTACAATATACAATTTCTTGTATAGTATTCATTCATTACTCTTTTCAAGGATCTGTTGGTTACAAGATAGTGATATTTCTAGGTTTTACAACGTGATATCAATACAGTGTCAGTTATCACTCCTTGTACAACCAACTTCAAAATCTGATGAATGTATCTCTTGCATTCAATGTAACTGCTCTTACACTTCCTATATCATGCTTTTATATGGTTGAGTACATATACAATGAAATGAAGCCACCTTCTATACAACTACAGTTAAAAGGTGCTCCATACAACCACTCAAAATCTGAAGAATGTATCTCTTGCATTCAATGTAACTGCTCTTACACTTCCTATATCATGCTTTTACATGATTGAGTACATATACAATGAAATGAAACCACCTTCTATACAACTATAGTAAAAAGGTGCTCCATACTGCCACTCAGTGGGATTCCTCGGGAGTAACGCAGAAAGTTATTTTGTGTAACAAACTATTACAATTTACAATCCAATGTATTTCTTGTATAGTATTCATTGATTACTCTTCTGTGATCTCTTGGTTAGACAACAGTGAAATTTCTCGGTTTTACAAAGTGATATCAATACAGTGTCAGTTATCACTCCTTGTACTACCAATTTAAAAAACTAATGAATGTATGTCTTGCATTCAATGTAACTGCTCTTAGAGTTGCTATATCATGCTTTTATATGGTTCAGTACATATACAATGAAATGAAGCCACCTTCTACACAACTATAGTAAAAAGGTGCTCCATACTGCCACTCAGTGGGATTCCTCGGGAGTAACGCAGAAAGTTATTTTGTGTAACAAACTATTACAATTTACAATCCAATGTATTTCTTGTATAGTATTCATTGATTACTCTTCTGTGATCTCTTGCTTAGACAACAGTGAAATTTCTCGGTTTTACAAAGTGATATCAATACAGTGTCAGTTATCACTCCTTGTACTACCAACTTCAAAATCTGATGAATGTATCTCTGGCATTCAATGTAGTTGCTCTTACAGTTGATATATCATGCTTTTACATGATTGAGTACATATATAATGAAATGAAGCCACCTTCTATACAACTATCCATATAAAAGCATGATATAGCAACTCTAAGAGCAGTTACATTGAATGCAAGACATACATTCATCAGATTTTGAAGTTGGTAGTACAAGGAGTGATAACTGACACTGTATTGATATTACTTTGTAAAACCGAGAAATATCACTATCCTGTACGAAAGAGATCACTGAAAAGACTAATCAATGAATACTATACAAGAAATACATTGGATTGTAAATTGTAATAGTTTGTTACAAAAAATAACTTTCTGCGTTACTCCCGAGGAATCCCACTGAGTGGCAGTATGGAGCACCTTTTTACTATAGTTGTATAGAAGGTGGCTTCATTTCATTGTATATGTACTGAACCATATAAAAGCATGATATAGCAACTCTAAGAGCAGTTACATTGAATGCCAGAGATTCTTTCATCAGATTTTGAAGTTGGTTGTACAAGGAGTGATAACTGACACTGTATTGATATCACTTTGTAAAACCTAGAAATATCACTATCCTGTAACCAACAGATCATTGAAAAGAGTAATCAATGAATACTATACATGAAATTGTATATTGTAATAGTTTGTTACACAAAATGACTTTCTGCGTTACTCCCAAGGAATCCCACTGAGTGGCAGTATGGAGCACCTTTTTACTATAATTGTATAGAAGGTGGCTTCATTTCATTGTATATGTACTGAACCATATAAAAGCATGATATAGCAACTATAAGAGCAGTTACATTGAATGCAAGACATAGATTCATGAGATTTTTATATTGGTTGTATAAGGAGTGATAACTGACATTGTATAGATGTCACTTTGTAAAACCGAGAAATTTCACTGTTTTCTAAGAGATCACAGAAGAGTAATCAATGAATACTATACAAGAAATACATTGAATTGTAAATTGTAATAGTTTGTTACACAAAATAACTTTCTGCGTTACTCCCGAGGAATCCCACTGAGTGGCAGTATGGAGCACCTTTTTACTATAGTTGTATAGAAGTTGGCTTCATTTCATTATGTATGTACTCAATCATGTAAAAGCATGATATATCAACTGTAAGAGCAACTACATTGAATGCCAGAGATACATTCATGGGATTTTGAAGTTGGTAGTACAAGGAGTGATAACTGACACTGTACTGATATCACTTTGTAAAACCTAGAAATATCACTATCCTGTAAGAAACAGATCACTGAAAAGACTAATCAATGAATACTATACAAGAAATACATTGGATTGTAAATTGTAATAGTTTGTTACACAAAATAACTTTCTGCGTTACTCCCGAGGAATCCCACTGAGTGGCAGTATGGAGCACCTTTTTACTATAGTTGTATAGAAGGTGGCTTCATTTCATTGTATATGTACTGAACCATATAAAAGCATGATATAGCAACTCGAAGAGCAATTACATTGAATGCCAGAGATTCATTCATCAGATTTTGAAGTTGGTTGTACAAGGAGTGATAACTGACACTGTACTGATATCATTTTGCAAAATCCTAGAAATATCACTATCCTGTAACCAACAGATCATTGAAAAGAGTAATCAATGAATACTATACAAGAAATTGTATATTGTAATAGTTTGTTACACAAAATGACTTTCTGATGTTACTCCCGAGGAATCCCACTGAGTGGCAGTATGGAGCACCTTTTTACTATAGTTGTATAGAAGGTGGCTTCATTTCATTGTATATGTACTGAACCATATAAAAGCATGATATAGCAACTATAACAGCAGTTAGATTGAATGCAAGACATACATTCATCAGATTTTTATATTGGTTGTATAAGGAGTGATAACTGACACTGTATTGATGTCACTTTGTAAAATCGAGAAATTTAACTGTTGTCTAACCAAGAGATCACAGAAGAGTAATCAATGAATACTATAAGAGAAATACATTGGATTGTAAATTGTAATAGTTTGTTACACAAAATAACTTTCTGCGTTACTCCCGAGGAATCCCACTGAGTGGTTGTATGGAGCACCTTTTAACTGTAGTTGTATAGAAGGTGGCTTCATTTCATTGTATATGTACTGAACCATATAAAAGCATGATATAGCAACTCGAAGAGCAATTACATTGAATGCAAGAGATACATTGATCAGATTTTGAAGTTGGTTGTACAAGGAGTGATAACTGACACTGTATTGATATCACGTTGTAAAACCTAGAAATATCACTATCTTGTAACCAACAGATCCTTGAAAAGAGTAATGAATGAATACTATACAAGAAATTGTATATTGTAATAGTTTGTTACACAAAATGACTTTCTGCGTTACTCCCGAGGAATCCCACTGAGTGGCAGTATGGAGCACATTTTCCTATAGTTGTATAGAAGGTGGCTTCATTTCATTGTATATGTACTCAATCATGTAAAAGCATGTTATAGCAACTGTAAGAGCAATTACATTGAATGCCAGAGATTCATTCATCAGATTTTGAAGTTGGTTGTACAAGGAGTGATAACTTACACTGTATTGATATCACTTTGTAAAACCTGGAAATATCACTATCCTGTAACCAACAGATCATTGAAAAGAGTAATCAATGAATACTATACAAGAAATTGTATATTGTAATAGTTTGTTACACAAAATGACTTTCTGCGTTACTCCCAAGGAATCCCACTGAGTGGCAGTATGGAGCACCTTTTTACTATAGTTGTATAGAAGGTGGCTTCATTTCATTGTATATGTACTGAACCATATAAAAGCATGATATAGCAACTCTAAGAGCAGTTACATTGAATGCAAGACATACATTCATCAGATTTTTATATTGGTTGTATAAGGAGTGATAACTGACACTGTATTGATGTCACTTTGTAAAACCGAGAAATTTCACTGTTGTCTAACCAAGAGATCACAGAAGAGTAATCAATGAATACTATACAAGAAATACATTGGATTGTAAATTGTAATAGTTTGTTACACAAAATAACTTTCTGCGTTACTTTCGAGGAATCCCACTGAGTGGCAGTATGGAGCACTTTTTTACTATAGTTGTATAGAAGGTGGCTTCATTTCATTATATATGTACTCAATCATGTAAAAGTATGATATATCAACTGTAAGAGCAACTACATTGAATGCCAGAGATACATTCATCAGATTTTGAAGTTGGTAGTACAAGGAGTGATAACTGACACTGTACTGATATCACTTTGTAAAACCTAGAAATATCACTATCCTGTAAGAAACAGATCACTGAAAAGACTAATCAATGAATACTATACAAGAAATACATTGGATTGTAAATTGTAATAGTTTGTTACACAAAATAACTTTCTGCGTTACTCCCGAGGAATCCCACTGAGTGGCAGTATGGAGCACCTTTTTACTATAGTTGTCTAAAGGTGGCTTCATTTCATTGTATATGTACTGAACCATATAAAAGCATGATATAGCAACTCTAAGAGCAGTTACATTGAATGCAAGACATACATTCATCAGATTTTTAAATTGGTTTTATAAGGAGTGATAACTGACACTGTATTGATATCACTTTGTAAAACCGAGAAATTTCACTGTTGTCTAACCAAGGGATCACAGAAGAGTAATCAATGAATACTATACAAGAAATACATTGGATTGTAAATTGTAATAGTTTGTTACACAAAATAACTTTCTGCGTTACTCCCGAGGAATCCCACTGAGGGGCAGTATGGAGCACCTTTTTACTATAGTTGTATAGAAGGTGGTTTCATTTCATTGTATATGTACTCAATCATGTAAAAGCATGATATATCAACTGTAAGAGCAACTACATTGAATGCAAGAGATACATTCATCAGATTTTGAAGTTGGTTGTACAAGGAGTGATAACTGACACTGTACTGATATCACTTTGTAAAACCTAGAAATATAACTATCCTGTAACGAACCGATCATTGAAAAGAGTAATCAATGAATATTATACAAGAAATAGTATATTGTAAAAGTTTGTTACACAAAATGACTTTCTGCGTTACTCCCGAGGAATCCCACTTAGTAGCAGTATGGAGCACCTTTTTACGATAGTTGTATAGAAGGTGGCTTCATTTCTTTGTATATGTACTCAACCATATAAAAGCATGATATAGGAAGTGTAAGAGCAGTTACATTGAATGCAAGAGATACATTCATCAGATTTTGAAGTTGGTTGTACAAGGAGTGATAACTGACACTGTATTGATATCACGTTGTAAAACCTAGAAATATCACTATCTTGTAAAAACAGATCATTGAAAAGAGTAATGAATGAATACTATACAAGAAATTGTATATTGTAATAGTTTGTTACACAAAATGACTTTCTGCGTTACTCCCGAGGAATCCCACTCAGTGGCAGTAAGGAGCACATTTTACTATAGTTGTATAGAAGGTGGCTTCATTTCATTCTATATGTACTCAATCTTGTAAAAGCATGTTATAGCAACTGTAAGAGCAATTACATTGAATGCAAGAGATACATTTATCAGATTTTGAAGTTGGTTGTACAAGGAGTGATAACTGACACTGTATTGATATCACGTTGTAAAACCTAGAAATATCACTATCTTGTAACCAACAGATCATTGAAAAGAGTAATGAATGAATACTATACAAGAAATTGTATATTGTAACAGTTTGTTACACAAAATGACTTTCTCTGTTACTCCCGAGGAATCCCACTGAGTGGCAGTATGGAGCACATTTTACTATAGTTGTATAGAAGGTGGCTTCATTTCATTGTATATGTACTCAATCATGTAAAAGCATGTTATAGCAACTGTAAGAGCAACTACATTGAATGCCAGAGATACATTCATCAGATTTTGAAGTTGGTAGTACAAGGAGTGATAACTGACACTGTACTGATATCATTTTGTAAAACCTAGAAATATCACTATCCTGTAAGAAACAGATCACTGAAAAGACTAATCAATGAATACTATACAAGAAATACATTGGATTGTAAATTGTAATAGTTTGTTACACAAAATAACTTTCTGCGTTACTCCCGAGGAATCCCACTGAGTGGCAGTATGGAGCACCTTTTTACTATAGTTGTATAGAAGGTGGCTTCATTTCATTGTATATGTACTGAACCATATAAAAGCATGATATAGCAACTCGAAGAGCAATTACATTGAATGCCAGAGATTCATTCATCAGATTTTGAAGTTGGTTGTACAAGGAGTGAAAACTGACACTGTACTGATATCATTTTGTAAAACCTAGAAATATCACTATCCTGTAACCAACAGATCATTGAAAAGAGTAATCAATGAAAACTATACAAGAAATTGTGTATTGTAATAGTCTGTTACACAAAATGACTTTCTGCGTTACTCCCGAGGAATCCCACTGAGTGGCAGTATGGAGCACCTTTTTACTATAGTTGTATAGAAGGTGGCTTCATTTCATTGTATATGTACTGAACCATATAAAAGCATGATATAGCAACTATAACAGCAGTTAGATTGAATGCAAGACATACATTCATCAGATTTTTATATTGGTTGTATAAGGAGTGATAACTGACACTGTATTGATGTCACTTTGTAAAATCGAGAAATTTAACTGTTGTCTAACCAAGAGATCACAGAAGAGTAATCAATGAATACTATAAAAGAAATACATTGGATTGTAAATTGTAATAGTTTGTTACACAAAATAACTTTCTGCGTTACTCCCGAGGAATCCCACTGAGTGGTTGTATGGAGCACCTTTTAACTGTAGTTGTATAGAAGGTGGCTTCATTTCAATGTATATGTACTCAACCATATAAAAGCATGATATAGGAAGTGTAAGAGCAGTTACATTGAATGCAAGAGATACATTCATCAGATTTTGAAGTTGGTTGTACAAGGAGTGATAACTGACACTGTATTGATATCACGTTGTAAAACCTAGAAATATCACTATCTTGTAACCAACAGATCCTTGAAAAGAGTAATGAATGAATACTATACAAGAAATTGTATATTGTAATAGTTTGTTACACAAAATGACTTTCTGCGTTACTCCCGAGGAATCCCATTGAGTGGCAGTATGGAGCACATTTTCCTATAGTTGTATAGAAGGTGGCTTCATTTCATTGTATATGTACTCAATCATGTAAAAGCATGTTATAGCAACTGTAAGAGCAATTACATTGAATGCCAGAGATTCATTCATCAGATTTTGAAGTTGGTTGTACAAGGAGTGATAACTGACACTGTATTGATATCACTTTGTAAAACCTAGAAATATCACTATCCTGTAACCAACAGATCATTGAAAAGAGTAATCAATGAATACTATACAAGAAATTGTATATTGTAATAGTTTGTTACACAAAATGACTTTCTGCGTTACTCCCAAGGAATCCCACTGAGTGGCAGTATGGAGCACCTTTTTACTATAGTTGTATAGAAGGTGGCTTCATTTCATTGTATATGTACTGAACCATATAAAAGCATGATATATCAACTATAAGAGCAACTACATTGAATGCCAGAGATACATTCATCAGATTTTGAAGTTGGTAGTACAAGGAGTGATAACTGACACTTTACTGATATCACTTTGTAAAACGTAGATATATCACTATCCTGTAACCAACCGATCATTGAAAAGAGTAATCAATGAATACTATACAAGAAATTGTATATTTGTGACAGTTTGTTACACAAAATGACTTTCTCCGTTACTCCCGAGGAATCCCACTGAGTGGCAGTATGGAGCACATTTTACTATAGTTGTATGGAAGGTGGCTTCATTTCATTTTATATGTACTCAATAATGTAAAAGCATGATATAGCAACTATAAGAGCAGTTACATTGAATGCAAGACATACATTCATCAGATTTTGAAGTTGGTAGTACAAGGAGTGATAACTGAGACTGTACTGATATCACGTTGTAAAACCGAGAAATTTCACTGTTGTCTAACCAAGAGATCACAGAAGAGTAATCAATGAATACTATACAAGAATTACATTGGATTGTATATTGTAATAGTTTGTTACACAAAATAACTTTCTGCGTTACTCCCGAGGAATCCCACTGAGTGGCAGTATGGAGCACCTTTTAACTATAGTTGTATAGAAGGTGGCTTCATTTTATTATATATGTACTCAACATTGTAAAAGCATGATATATCAACTATAAGAGCAACTACATTGAATGCCAGAGATACATTCATCAGATTTTGAAGTTGGTAGTACAAGGAGTGATAACTGAGACTGTACTGATATCACTTTGTAAAACCTAGAAATATCACTATCCTGTAAGAAACAGATCACTGAAAAGACTAATCAATGAATACTATACAAGAAATACATTGGATTGTAAATTCTAATAGTTTGTTACACAAAATGACTTTCTGCGTTACTCCCGAGGAATCCCACTGAGTGGCAGTATGGAGCACATTTTACGATAGTTGTATAGAAGGTGGCTTCATTTCATTGTATATGTACTTAATCATGTAAAAGCATGTTATATCAACTGTAAGAGCAATTACATTGAATGCCAGAGATTCATTCATCAGATTTTGAAGTTGGTTGTACAAGGAGTGATAACTGACACTGTATTGATATCACTTTGTAAAACCTAGAAATATCACTATCCTGTAACCAACAGATCATTGAAAAGAGTAATCAATTAATACTATACAAGAAATTGTATATTGTAATAGTTTGTTACACAAAATGACTTTCTGCGTTACTCCCAAGGAATCCCACTGAGTGGCAGTATGGAGCACCTTTTTACTATAGTTGTATAGAAGGTGGCTTCATTTCATTGTATATGTACTGAACCATATAAAAGCATGATATAGCAACTATAAGAGCAGTTACATTGAATGCAAGACATACATTCATCAGATTTTTATATTGGTTGTATAAGGAGTGATAACTGACACTGTATTGATGTCACTTTGTAAAACCGAGAAATTTCACTGTTGTCTAACCAAGAGATCATAGAAGAGTAATCAATGAATACTATACAAGAAATACATTGGATTGTAAATTGTAATAGTTTGTTACACAAAATAACTTTCTGCGTTACCCTCGAGGAATCCCACTGAGTGGCAGTATGGAGCACCTTTTTACTATAGTTGTATAGAAGGTGGCTTCATTTCATTATATATGTACTCAATCATGTAAAAGCATTTTATAGCAACTGTAAGAGCAGTTACATTCAATGCAAGAGATACATTCATCAGATTTTGAAGGTTGTACAAGGAGTGATAACTGACACTGTATTGATATCACTTTGTAAAACCGAGAAATTTCACTGTTGTCTAACCAAGAGATCACAGAAGAGTAATCAATGAATACTATACAAGAAATACATTGGATTGTAAATTGTAATAGTTTGTTACACAAAATAACTTTCTGCGTTACTCCCGAGGAATCCCACTGAGTGGCAGTATGGAGCACGTTTTACTATAGTTGTATAGAAGGTGGCTTCATTTCATTGTATATGTACTCAATCATGTAAGAGCATGATACATCAACTGTAAGAGCAACTACATTGAATGCCAGAGATACATTAATCAGATTTTGAAGTTGGTAGTAGAAGGAGTGATAACTGACACTGTACTGATATCACTTTGTAAAACCTAGATATATCACTATCCTGTAACAAACAGATCACTGAAAAGAGTAATCAATGAATACTATACAAGAAATTGTATATTGTAATGGTTTGTTACACAAAATGACTTTCTGCGTTACTCTCGAGGAATCCCACTGAGTGGCAGTATGGAGCACCTTTTTACTATAGTTGTATAGAAGGTGGCTTCATTTCATTGTATATGTACTCAATCATGTAAAAGCATGAAATATCAACTGTAAGAGCATTTACATTGAATGCCAGAGATACATTCATCAGATTTTGAAGTTGGTTGTACAAGGAGTGATAACTGACAAGGTACTGATATCACTTTGTAAATCCTAGAAATATCACTATCTTGTAAACAACAGATCATTGAAAAGAGTAATGAATGAATACTATACAAGAAATTGTATATTGTAACAGTTTGTTACACAAAATGACTTTCTCCGTTACTCCCGAGGAATCCCACTGAGTGGCAGTATGGAGCACATTTTACTATAGTTGTATGGAAGGTGGCTTCATTTCATTGTATTTGTACTCAATCATGTAAAAGCATGCTATAGCAACTGTAAGAGCAATTACATTGAATGCCAGAGATTCATTCATCAGATTTTGAAGTTTGTTGTAGAAGGAGTGATAACTGACACTGTACTGATATCACTTTGTAAAACTTAGAAATATCACTATCCTGTAACCAACAGATCATTGAAAAAAGTAATCAATGAATACTATAGAAGAAATTGTATATTGTAATAGTTTGTTACACAAAATGACTTTCTGCGTTACTCCCGAGGAATCCCACTGAGTGGCAGTATGGAGCACCTTTTTACGATAGTTGTATAGAAGGTGGCTTCATTTTATTATATATGTACTCAATCATGTAAAAGCACGATATATCAACTATAAGAGCAACTACATTGAATGCCAGAGATACATTCATCAGATTTTGAAGTTGGTAGTACAAGGAGTGATAACTGACACTGTACTGATATTACTTTGTAAAACCTAGAAATATCACTATCCTGTAAGAAACAGATCACTGAAAAGCCTAATCAATGAATACTATACAAGAAATACATTGGATTGTAAATTCTAATAGTTTGTTACACAAAATGACTTTCTGCGTTACTCCCGAGGAATCCCACTGAGTGGGAGTATGGAGCACATTTTACGATAGTTGTATAGAAGGTGGCTTCATTTCATTGTATATGTACTCAATCATGTAAAAGCATGTTATAGCAACTGTAAGAGCAATTACATTGAATGCCAGAGATACATTCATCAGATTTTGAAGTTGGTAGTACAAGGAGTGATAACTGACACTTTACTGATATCACTTTGTAAAACCTAGATATATCACTATCCTATAACAAACAGATCACTGAAAAGAGTAATCAATGAATACTATACAAGAAATTGTATATTGTAATAGTTTGTTACACAAAATGACTTTCTGCGTTACTCTCGAGGAATCCCACTGAGTGGCAGTATGGAGCACCTTTTTACTATAGTTGTATAGAAGGTGGCTTCATTTCATTGTATATGTACTGAACTATATAAAAGCATGATATAGCAACGGTAAGAGCAGTTACATTCAATCCAAGAGATACATTCATCAGATTTTGAAGGTTGTACAAGGAGTGATAACTGACACTGTATTGATATCACATTGTAAAACGTAGAAATATCACTATCTTGTAACCAACAGATCATTGAAAAGAGTAATGAATGAATACTATTCAAGAAATTGTATATTGTAATAGTTTGTTACACAAAATGACTTTCTGCGTTACTCCCGAGGAATCCCACTGAGTGGCAGTATGGAGCACATTTTACTATAGTTGTATAGGAGGTGGCTTCATTTCATTGTATATGTACTCAATCATGTAAAAGCATGTTATAGCAACTGTAAGAGCAATTACATTGAATGCAAGAGATTCATTCCTCAGATTTTGAAGTTGGTTGTAGAAGGAGTGATAACTGACACTGTACTGATATCACTTTTTAAAACCTAGAAATATCACTATCCTGTAACCAACAGATCATTGAAAAGAGTAATCAATGAATACTATAAAAGAAATTGTATATTGTAATATTTTGTTACACAAAATGACTTTCTGCGTTACTCCCGAGGAATCCCACTGAGTGGCAGTATGGAGCACCTTTTTACTATAGTTGTATAGTAGGTGGCTTCATTTCATTCTATATGTACTGAACCATATAAAAGCATGATATAGCAACTATAAGAGCAGTTACATTGAATGCAAGACATACATTCATCAGATTTTTAGATTGGTTGTATAAGGAGTCATAACTGACACTGTATTGATATCACTTTCTAAAACGTAGATATTTCACAGTTGTCTAACCAAAAGATCACAGAAGAGTAATCAATGAATAGTATAAAAGAAATACATTGGATTGTAAATTGTAATAGTTTGTTACACAAAATAACTTTCTGCGTTACTCCCGAGGAATCCCACTGAGTGGCAGTATGGAGCACGTTTTACTATAGTTGTATAGAAGGTGGCTTCATTTCATTGTATATGTACTCAATCATGTAAGAGCATGATATATCAACTGTAAGAGCAACTACATTGAATGCCAGAGATACATTAATCAGATTTTGAAGTTGGTAGTAGAAGGAGTGATAACTGACACTGTACTGATATCACTTTGTAAAACCTAGATATATCACTATCCTGTAACAAACAGATCACTGAAAAGAGTAATCAATGAATACTATACAAGAAATTGTATATTGTAATAGTTTGTTACACAAAATGACTTTCTGCGTTACTCTCGAGGAATCCCACTGAGTGGCAGTATGGAGCACCTTTTTACTATAGTTGTATAGAAGGTGGCTTCATTTCATTGTATATGTACTCAATCATGTAAAAGCATGAAATATCAACTGTAAGAGCATTTACATTGAATGCCAGAGATACATTCATCAGATTTTGAAGTTGGTTGTACAAGGAGTGATAACTGACAAGGTACTGATATCACTTTGTAAATCCTAGAAATATCACTATCTTGTAACCAACAGATCATTGAAAAGAGTAATGAATGAATACTATACAAGAAATTGTATATTGTAACAGTTTGTTACACAAAATGACTTTCTCCGTTACTCCCGAGGAATCCCACTGAGTGGCAGTATGGAGCACATTTTACTATAGTTGTATGGAAGGTTGCTTCATTTCATTGTATTTGTACTCAATCATGTAAAAGCATGTTATAGCAACTGTAAGAGCAATTACATTGAATGCCAGAGATTCATTCATCAAATTTTGAAGTTGGTAGTACAAGGAGTGATAACTGACACTGTACTGATATTACTTTGTAAAACCTAGAAATATCACTATCCTGTAAGAAACAGATCACTGAAAAGCCTAATCAATGAATACTATACAAGAAATACATTGGATTTTAAATTCTAATAGTTTGTTACACAAAATGACTTTCTGCGTTACTCCCGAGGAATCCCACTGAGTGGCAGTATGGAGCACATTTTACGATAGTTGTATAGAAGGTGGCTTCATTTCATTGTATATGTACTCAATCATGTAAAAGCATGTTATAGCAACTGTAAGAGCAATTACATTGAATGCCAGAGATACATTCATCAGATTTTGAAGTTGGTAGTACAAGGAGTGATAACTGACACTTTACTGATATCACTTTGTAAAACCTAGATTTATCACTATCCTGTAACAAACAGATCACTGAAAAGAGTAATCAATGAATACTATACAAGAAATTGTATATTGTAATAGTTTGTTACACAAAATGACTTTCTGCGTTACTCTCGAGGAATCCCACTGAGTGGCAGTATGGAGCACCTTTTTACTATAGTTGTATAGAAGGTGGCTTCATTTCATTGTATATGTACTGAACCATATAAAAGCATGATATAGCAACGGTAAGAGCAGTTACATTCAATCCAACAGATACATTCATCAGATTTTGAAGGTTGCACAAGGAGTGATAACTGACACTGTATTGATATCACATTGTAAAACGTAGAAATATCACTATCTTGTAACCAACAGATCATTGAAAAGAGTAATGAATGAATACTATACAAGAAATTGTATATTGTAATAGTTTGTTACACAAAATGACTTTCTGCGTTACTCCCGAGGAATCCCACTGAGTGGCAGTATGGAGCACATTTTACTATAGTTGTATAGGAGGTGGCTTCATTTCATTGTATATGTACTCAATCATGTAAAAGCATGTTATAGCAACTGTAAGAGCAATTACATTGAATGCAAGAGATTCATTCCTCAGATTTTGAAGTTGGTTGTAGAAGGAGTGATAACTGACACTGTACTGATATCACTTTTTAAAACCTAGAAATATCACTATCCTGTAACCAACAGATCATTGAAAAGAGTAATCAATGAATACTATAAAAGAAATTGTATATTGTAATAGTTTGTTACACAAAATGACTTTCTGCGTTACTCCCGAGGAATCCCACTGAGTGGCAGTATGGAGCACCTTTTTACTATAGTTGTATAGAAGGTGGCTTCATTTCATTCTATATGTTCTGAACCATATAAAAGCATGATATAGCAACTATAAGAGCAGTTACATTGAATGCAAGACATACATTCATCAGATTTTTAGATTGGTTGTATAAGGAGTCATAACTGACACTGTATTGATATCACTTTCTAAAACGTAGATATTTCACAGTTGTCTAACCAAAAGATCACAGAAGAGTAATCAATGAATACTATAAAAGAAATACATTGGATTGTAAATTGTAATAGTTTGTTACACAAAATAACTTTCTGCGTTACTCCCGAGGAATCCCACTGAGTGGCAGTATGGAGCACGTTTTACTATAGTTGTATAGAAGGTGGCTTCATTTCATTGTATATGTACTCAATCATGTAAGAGCATGATATATCAACTGTAAGAGCAACTACATTGAATGCCAGAGATACATTAATCAGATTTTGAAGTTGGTAGTAGAAGGAGTGATAACTGACACTGTACTGATATCACTTTGTAAAACCTAGATATATCACTATCCTGTAACAAACAGATCACTGAAAAGAGTAATCAATGAATACTATACAAGAAATTGTATATTGTAATAGTTTGTTACACAAAATGACTTTCTGCGTTACTCTCGAGGAATCCCACTGAGTGGCAGTATGGAGCACCTTTTTACTATAGTTGTATAGAAGGTGGCTTCATTTCATTGTATATGTACTCAATCATGTAAAAGCATGAAATATCAACTGTAAGAGCATTTACATTGAATGCCAGAGATACATTCACCAGATTTTGAAGTTGGTTGTACAAGGAGTGATAACTGACAAGGTACTGATATCACTTTGTAAATCCTAGAAATATCACTATCCTGTAACCAACAGATGATTGAAAAGAGTAATCAATGAATACTATACAAGAAATAATATATTGTAAAAGTTTGTTACACAAAATGACTTTCTGCGTTACTCTCGAGGAATCCCACTTAGTGGCAGTATGGACCACATTTTACTATAGTTGTATAGAAGGTGGCTTCATTTCATTGTATATGTACTCAACCATGTAAAAGCATGTTATAGCAACTGTAAGAGCAATTACATTGAATGCCAGAGATTCATTCATCAGATTTTGAAGTTGGTTGTACAAGGAGTGATAACTGACACTGTACTGATATCACTTTGTAAAACCTAGAAATATCACTATCCTGTAACCAACAGATCATTGAAAAGAGTAATCAATCAATACTATACAAGAAATTGTATATTGTAATAGTTTGTTACACAAAATGACTTTCTGCGTTACTCCCGAGGAATCACACTGAGTGGCAGTATGGAGCACCATTTTACTATAGTTGTATAGAAGGTGGCTTCATTTCATTGTATATGTACTGAACCATATAAAAGCATGATATAGCAACTATAAGAGCAGTTAGATTGAATGCAAGACATACATTCATCAGATTTTTAAATTGGTTGTATAAGGAGTGATAACTGACACTGTATTGATGTCACTTTGTAAAACCGAGAAATTTCACTGTTGTCTAACCAAGAGATTACAGAAGAGTAATCAATGAATCCTATACAAGAAATACATTGGATTGTAAATTGTAATAGTTTCTTACACAAAATAACTTTCTGCGTTACTCCCGAGGAATCCCACTGAGTGGCAGTATGGAGCACCTTTTTACTATAGTTGTATAGAAGGTGGCTTCATTTCATTGTATATGTACTGAACCATATAAAAGCATGATATAGCAACTATAAGAGCAGTTACATTGAATGCAAGACATACATTCATCAGATTTTAAAATTGGTTGTATAAGGAGTGATAACTGACAGTGTATTGATGTCACTTTGTAAAACCGAAAAATTTCACAGTTGTCTAACCAAAAGATCACAGAAGAGTAATCAATGAATACTATACAAGAAATACATTGGATTGTAAATTGTAATAGTTTGTTACACAAAATAACTTTCTTCGTTACTCCCGAGGAATCCCACTGAGTGCCAGTATGGAGCACCTTTTTACTATAGTTGTATAGAAGGTGGCTTCATTTCATTGTATATGTACTGAACCATATAAAAGCATGATATAGCAACTATAAGAGCAGTTACATTGAATGCAAGACATACATTCATCAGATTTTAAAATTGGTTGTATAAGGAGTGATAACTGACACTGTATTGATGTCACTTTGTAAAACCGAGAAATTTCACAGTTGTCTAACCAAAAGATCACAGAAGAGTAATCAATGAATACTATACAAGAAATACATTGGATTGTAAATTGTAATAGTTTGTTACACAAAATAACTTTCTTCGTTACTCCCGAGGAATCCCACTGAGTGCCAGTATGGAGCACCTTTTTACTATAGTTGTATAGAAGGTGGCTTCATTTCATTGTATATGTACTCAATCATGTAAAAGCATGATATATCAACTGTAAGAGCAACTACATTGAATGCCAGAGATACATTCATCAGATTTTGAAGTTGGTTGTACAAGGAGTGATAACTGACACTGTACTGATATCACATTGTAAAACCTAGAAATATCACTATCCTGTAACAAACAGATCACTGAAAAGAGTAATCAATGAATACTATACAAAAATTGCATATTGTAATAGTTTGTTACACAAAATAACTTTCTGCGTTACTCTCGAGGAATCCAACTGAGTGGCAGTATGGAGCACCTTTTTACTATAGTTGTATAGAAGGTGGCTTCATTTCATTGTATATGTACTCAACCATGTAAAAGCATGTTATAGCAACTGTAAGTGCAATTACATTGAATGCCAGAGATTCATTCATCAGATTTTGAAGTTGGTTGTAGAAGGAGTGATAACTGACACTGTACTGATATCACTTTGTAAAACCTAGAAATATCACTATCCTGTAACCAACAGATCATTGAAAAGAGTAATCAATCAATACTATACAAGAAAATTTATATTGTAATAGTTTGTTACACAAAATGACTTTCTGCGTTACTCCCGAAGAATCACACTGAGAGGCAGTATGGAGCACCATTTTACTATAGTTGTATAGAAGGTGGCTTCATTTCATTGTATATGTACTGAACCATATAAAAGCATGATATAGCAACTATAAGAGCAGTTAGATTGAATGCAAGACATACATTCATCAGATTTTTAAATTGGTTGTATAAGGAGTGATAACTGACACTGTATTGATGTCACTTTGTAAAACCGAGAAATTTAACTGTTGTCTAACCAAGAGATCACAGAAGAGTAATCAATGAATCCTATACAAGAAATACATTGGATTGTAAATTGTAATAGTTTCTTACACAAAATAACTTTCTGCGTTACTCCCGAGGAATCCCACTGAGTGGCAGTATGGAGCACCTTTTTACTATAGTTGTCTAGAAGGTGGCTTCATTTCATTGTATATGTACTGAACCATATAAAAGCATGATATAGCAACTATAAGAGCAGTTACATTGAATGCAAGACATACATTCATCAGATTTTAAAATTGGTTGTATAAGGAGTGATAACTGACACTGTATTGATGTCACTTTGTAAAACCGAGAAATTTCACAGTTGTCTAACCAAAAGATCACAGAAGAGTAATCAATGAATACTATACAAGAAATACATTGGATTGTAAATTGTAATAGTTTGTTACACAAAATAACTTTCTTCGTTACTCCCGAGGAATCCCACTGAGTGCCAGTATGGAGCACCTTTTTACTATAGTTGTATAGAAGGTGGCTTCATTTCATTGTATATGTACTCAATCATGTAAAAGCATGATATATCAACTGTAAGAGCAACTACATTGAATGCCAGAGATACATTCATCAGATTTTGAAGTTGGTAGTACAAGGAGTGATAACTGACACTGTACTGATATCACATTGTAAAACCTAGAAATATCACTATCCTGTAACAAACAGATCACTGAAAAGAGTAATCAATGAATACTATACAAAAAATGCATATTGTAATAGTTTGTTACACAAAATAACTTTCTGCGTTACTCTCGAGGAATCCCACTGAGTGGCAGTATGGAGCACCTTTTTACTATAGTTGTATAGAAGGTGGCTTCATTTCATTGTATATGTACTCAATCATGTAAAAGCATGATATATCAACTGTAAGAGCTATTACATTGAATGCCAGAGATACATTCATCAGAATTTGAAGTTGGTTGTACAAGGAGTGATAACTGACACTGTACTGATATCACTTTGTAAAAGCTAGAAATATTAGTATCCTGGAACGAAGAGATCATTGAAAAGAGTAATCAATGAATACTATACAAGAACGTATCTATTTTAATAGTTTGTTACACAAAATGGCTTTCTGCGTTACTCTCGAGGAATCCCACTTAGTGGCAGTATGGACCACATTTTACTATAGTTGTATAGAAGGTGGCTTCATTTCATTGTATATGTACTCAATCATGTAAAAGCATGATATATCAACTGTAAGAGCAACTACATTGAATGCCAGAGATACATTCATCAGATTTTGAAGTTGGTAGTACAAGGAGTGATAACTGACACTGTACTGATATCACATTGTAAAACCTAGAAATATCACTATCCTGTAACAAACAGATCACTGAAAAGAGTAATCAATGAATACTATACAAAAATTGCATATTGTAATAGTTTGTTACACAAAATAACTTTCTGCGTTACTCTCGAGGAATCCCACTGAGTGGCAGTATGGAGCACCTTTTTACTATAGTTGTATAGAAGGTGGCTTCATTTCATTGTATATGTACTCAACCATGTAAAAGCATGTTATAGCAACTGTAAGAGCAATTACATTGAATGCCAGAGATTCATTCATCAGATTTTGAAGTTGGTTGTAGAAGGAGTGATAACTGACACTGTACTGATATCACTTTGTAAAACCTAGAAATATCACTATCCTGTAACCAACAGATCATTGAAAAGAGTAATCAATCAATACTATACAAGAAAATTTATATTGTAATAGTTTGTTACACAAAATGACTTTCTGCCTTACTCCCGAGGAATCACACTGAGTGGCAGTATGGAGCACCATTTTACTATAGTTGTATAGAAGGTGGCTTCATTTCATTGTATATGTACTGAACCATATAAAAGCATGATATAGCAACTATAAGAGCAGTTAGATTGAATGCAAGACATACATTCATCAGATTTTTAAATTGGTTGTATAAGGAGTGATAACTGACACTGTATTGATGTCACTTTGTAAAACCGAGAAATTTCACTGTTGTCTAACCAAGAGATCACAGAAGAGTAATCAATGAATCCTATACAAGAAATACATTGGATTGTAAATTGTAATAGTTTCTTACACAAAATAACTTTCTGCGTTACTCCCGAGGAATCCCACTGAGTGGCAGTATGGAGCACCTTTTTACTATAGTTGTATAGAAGGTGGCTTCATTTCATTGTATATGTACTGAACCATATAAAAGCATGATATAGCAACTATAAGAGCAGTTACATTGAATGCAAGACATACATTCATCAGATTTTAAAATTGGTTGTATAAGGAGTGATAACTGACACTGTATTGATGTCGCTTTGTAAAACCGAGAAATTTCACAGTTGTCTAACCAAAAGATCACAGAAGAGTAATCAATGAATACTATACAAGAAATACATTGGATTGTAAATTGTAATAGTTTGTTACACAAAATAACTTTCTTCGTTACTCCCGAGGAATCCCACTGAGTGCCAGTATGGAGCACCTTTTTACTATAGTTGTATAGAAGGTGGCTTCATTTCATTGTATATGTACTCAATCATGTAAAAGCATGATATATCAACTGTAAGAGCAACTACATTGAATTCCAGAGATACATTCATCAGATTTTGAAGTTGGTAGTACAAGGAGTGATAACTGACACTGTACTGATATCACATTGTAAAACCTAGAAATATCACTATCCTGTAACAAACAGATCACTGAAAAGAGTAATCAATGAATACTATACAAAAATTGCATATTGTAATAGTTTGTTACACAAAATAACTTTCTGCGTTACTCTCGAGGAATCCCACTGAGTGGCAGTATGGAGCACCTTTTTACTATAGTTGTATAGAAGGTGGCTTCATTTCATTGTATATGTACTCAATCATGTAAAAGCATGATATATCAACTGTAAGAGCTATTACATTGAATGCCAGAGATACATTCATCAGAATTTGAAGTTGGTTGTACAAGGAGTGATAACTGACACTGTACTGATATCACTTTGTAAAACCTAGAAATATTACTATCCTGGAACGAAGAGATCATTGAAAAGAGTAATCAATGAATACTATACAAGAACGTATCTATTTTAATAGTTTGTTACACAAAATGGCTTTCTGCGTTATTCCCGAGGAATCCCTCTGAGTGGCAAAGGTGGCTTCATTTCATTGTATATGTACTCAATCATGTAAAAGCATGATATATCAACTATAAGAGCAACTACATTGAATGCCAGAGATACATTCATCAGATTTTGAAGTTGGTAGTACAAGGAGTGATAACTGACACTGTACTGATATCACTTTGTAAAACCTAGAAATATCACTATCCTGTAAGAAACAGATCACTGAAAAGACTAATCAATGAATACCATACAAGAAATACATTGGATTGTAAATTCTAATAGTTCGTTACAGAAAATAACTTTCTGCGTTACTCCCGAGGAATCCCACTGAGTGGCAGTATGGAGCACCTTTTTACGATAGTTGTATAGAAGGTGGCTTCATTTCATTGTATATGTACTCAACCATATAAAAGCATTATATAGGAAGTGTAAGAGCTATTACATTGAATGCAAGAGATACATTCATCAGATTTTGAAGTTGGTTGTACAAGGAGTGATAACTGACACTGTATTGATATCACAATTTAAAACCTAGAAATATCACTATCTTGTAACCAACAGATCCTTGAAAAGAGTAATGAATGAATACTATACAAGAAATTGTATATTGTAATAGTTTGTTACACAAAATGACTTTCTGCGTTACTCCCGAGGAATCCCACTGAGTGGCAGTATGGAGCACCTTTTTACTATAGTTGTATAGAAGGTGGCTTCATTTCATTGTATATGTACTCAATCATGTAAAAGCATGTTATAGCAACTGTAAGAGCAATTACATTGAATGCCAGAGATACATTCATCAGATTTTGAAGTTGGTTGTACAAGGAGTGATAACTGACACTGTATTGATATCACTTTGTAAAACCTAGAAATATCACTATCCTGTAACCAACAGATCATTGAAAAGAGTAATCAATGAATACTATACAAGAAATTGTATATTGTAATAGTTTGTTACACAAAATAACGTTCTGCGTTACTCCCGAGGAATCCCACTGAGTGGCAGTATGGAGCACGTTTTACTATAGTTGTATAGAAGGTGGCTTCATTTCATTGTATATGTACTCAATCATGTAAGAGCATGATATATCAACTGTAAGAGCAACTACATTGAATGCCAGAGATACATTAATCAGATTTTGAAGTTGGTAGTACAAGGAGTGATAACTGACACTGTACTGATATCACTTTGTAAAACCTAGAAATATCACTATCCTGTAACAAACAGATCACTGAAAAGAGTAATCAATGAATACTATACAAGAAATTGTATATTGTAATAGTTTGTTACACAAAATGACTTTCTGCGTTACTCTCGAGGAATCCCACTGAGTGGCAGTATGGAGCACCTTTTTACTATAGTTGTATAGAAGGTGGCTTCATTTCATTGTATATGTACTCAATCATGTAAAAGCATCAAATATCAACTGTAAGAGCATTTACATTGAATGCCAGAGATACATTAATCAGATTTTGAAGTTGTTTGTACAAGGAGTGATAACTGACACTGTACTGATATCACTTTGTAAATCCTAGAAATATCACTATCCTGTAACCAACAGATCATTGAAAAGAGTAATCAATGAATACTATACAAGAAATAGTATATTGTAAAAGTTTGTTACACAAAATGACTTTCTGCGTTACTCTCGAGGAATCCCACTTAGTGGCAGTATGGACCGCATTTTACTATAGTTGTATAGAAGGTGGCTTCATTTCATTGTATATGTACTCAATCATGTAAAAGCATGTTATAGCAACTGTAAGAGCAATTACATTGAATGCCAGAGATTCATTCCTCAGATTTTGAAGTTGGTTGTAGAAGGAGTGATAACTGACACTCTACTGATATCACTTTGTAAAACCTAGAAATATCACTATCCTGTAACCAACAGATCATTGAAAAGAGTAATCAATCAATACTATACAAGAAATTGTATATTGTAATAGTTTGTTACACAAAATGACTTTCTGCGTTACTCTCGAGGAATCACACTGAGTGGCAGTATGGAGCACCTTTTTACTATAGTTGTATAGAAGGTGGCTTCATTTCATTGTATATGTACTGAACCATATAAAAGCATGATATAGAAACTATAAGAGCAGTTAGATTGAATGCAAGACATACATTCATCAGATTTTTAAATTGGTTGTATAAGGAGTGATAACTGACACTGTATTGATGTCACTTTGTAAAACTGAGAAATTTCACTGTTGTCTAACCAAGAGATCACAGAAGAGTAATCAATGAATACTATACAAGAAATACATTGGATTGTAAATTGTAATAGTTTCTTACACAAAATAACTTTCTGCGTTACTCCCGAGGAATCCCACTGAGTGCCAGTATGGAGCACCTTTTTACTATAGTTGTATAGAAGGTGGCTTCATTTCATTGTATATGTACTCAATCATGTAAAAGCATGATATATCAACTGTAAGAGCTATTACATTGAATGCCAGAGATACATTCATCAGATTTTGAAGTTGGTAGTACAAGGAGTGATAACTGACACTGTACTGATATCACATTGTAAAACCTAGAAATATCACTATCCTGTAACAAACAGATCACTGAAAAGAGTAATCAATGAATACTATACAAGAAATTGCATATTGTAATAGTTTGTTACAGAAAATAACTTTCTGCATTACTCTCGAGGAATCCCACTGAGTGGCAGTATGGAGCACCTTTTTACTATAGTTGTATAGAAGGTGGCTTCATTTCATTGTATATGTACTCAATCATGTAAAAGCATGATATATCAACTGTAAGAGCTATTACGTTGAATGCCAGAGATACATTCATCAGAATTTGAAGTTGGTTGTACAAGGAGTGATAACTGACACTGTACTGATATCACTTTGTAAAACCTAGAAATATTACTATCCTGGAACGAAGAGATCATTGAAAAGAGTAATCAATGAATACTATACAAGAACGTATCTATTTTAATAGTTTGTTACACAAAATGGCTTTCTGCGTTATTCCCGAGGAATCCCAGTGAGTGGCAGTATGGAGCACGTTTTACTATAGTTGTATAGAAGGTGGCTTCATTTCATTGTATATGTACTCAATCATGTAAAAGCATGATATATCAACTATAAGAGCAACTACATTGAATGCCAGAGATACATTCATCAGATTTTGAAGTTGGTAGTACAAGGAGTGATAACTGACACTGTACTGATATCACTTTGTAAAACCTAGTAATATCACTATCCTGTAAGAAACAGCTCACTGAAAAGACTAATCAATGAATACTATACAAGAAATACATTGGATTGTAAATTCTAATAGTTTGTTACACAAAATAACTTTCTGCGTTAGTCCCGAAGAATCCCAGTGAGTGGCAGTATGGAGCACCTTTTTACGATAGTTGTATAGAATGTGGCTTCATTTCATTGTATATGTACTCAACCATATAAAAGCATGATATAGGAAGTGTAAGAGCAGTTACATTGAATGCAAGAGATACATTCATCAGATTTTGAAGTTGGTTGTACAAGGAGTGATAACTGACACTGTATTGATATCACGTTGTAAAACCTAGAAATATCACTATCTTGTAACCAACAGATCCTTGAAAAGAGTAATGAATGAATACTATACAAGTAATTGTATATTGTAATAGTTTGTTACACAAAATGACTTTCTGCGTTACTCCCGAGGAATCCCAGTGAGTGGCAGTATGGAGCACGTTTTACTATAGTTGTATAGAAGGTGGCTTCATTTCATTGTATATGTACTCAATCATGTAAGAGCATGATATATCAACTGTAAGAGCAACTACATTGAATGCCAGAGATACATTCATCAGATTTTGAAGTTGGTAGTAGAAGGAGTGATAACTTACACTGTACTGATATCACTTTGTAAAACCTAGATATATCACTATCTTGTAACAAACAGATCACTGAAAAGAGTAATCAATGAATACTATACAAGAAATTGTATATTGTAATAGTTTGTTACACAAAATGACTTTCTGCGTTACTCTCGAGGAATCCCACTGAGTGGCAGTATGGAGCACCTTTTTACTATAGTTGTATAGAAGGTGGCTTCATTTCATTGTATATGTACTCAATCATGTAAAAGCATGAAATATCAACTGTAAGAGCATTTACATTGAATGCCAGAGATACATTCATCAGATTTTGAAGTTGGTTGTACAAGGAGTGATAACTGACAAGGTACTGATATCACTTTGTAAATCCTAGAAATATCACTATCCTGTAACCAACAGATCATTGAAAAGAGTAATCAATGAATAGTATACAAGAAATAGTATATTGTAAAAGTTTGTTACACAAAATGACTTTCTGCGTTACTCTCGAGGAATCCCACTTAGTGGCAGTATGGACCACATTTTACTATAGTTGTATAGAAGGTGGCTTCATTTCATTGTATATGTACTCAATCATGTAAAAGCATGTTATGGCAACTGTAAGAGCAATTACATTGAATGCCAGAGATTCATTCATCAGATTTTGAAGTTGGTTGTAGAAGGAGTGATAACTGACACTGTACTGATATCACTTTGTAAAACCTAGAAATATCACTATCCTGTAACCAACAGATCATTGAAAAGAGTAATCAATGAATACTATACAAGAAATTGTATATTGTAATAGTTTGTTACACAAAATGACTTTCTGCGTTACTCCCGAGGAATCACACTGAGTGGCAGTATGGAGCACCATTTTACTATAGTTGTATAGAAGGTGGCTTCATTTCATTGTATATGTACTGAACCATATAAAAGCATGATATAGCAACTATAAGAGCAGTTAGATTGAATGCAAGACATACATTCATCAGATTTTTAAATTGGTTGTATAAGGAGTGATAACTGACACTGTATTGATGTCACTATGTAATACCGAGAAATTTCACTGTTGTCTAACCAAGAGATCACAGAAGAGTAATCAATGAATACTATACAAGAAATACATTGGATTGTAAATTGTAATAGTTTCTTACACAAAATAACTTTCTGCGTTACTCCCGAGGAATCCCACTGAGTGGCAGTATGGAGCACCTTTTTACTATAGTTGTATAGAAGGTGGCTTCATTTCATTGTATATGTACTGAACCATATAAAGGCATGATATAGCAACTATAAGAGCAGTTACATTGAATGCAAGACATACATTCATCAGATTTTAAAATTGGTTGTATAAGGAGTGATAACTGACACTGTATTGATATCACTTTCTAAAACGTAGATATTTCACAGTTGTCTAACCAAAAGATCACAGAAGAGTAATCAATGAATACTATACAAGAAATACATTGGATTGTAAATTGTAATAGTTTGTTACACAAAATAACTTTCTTCGTTACTCCCGAGGAATCCCACTGAGTGCCAGTATGGAGCACCTTTTTACTATAGTTGTATAGAAGGTGGCTTCATTTCATTGTATATGTACTCAATCATGTAAAAGCATGATATATCAACTGTAAGAGCAACTACATTGAATGCCAGAGATACATTCATCAGATTTTGAAGTTGGTAGTACAAGGAGTGATAACTGACACTGTACTGATATCACATTGTAAAACCTAGAAATATCACTATCCTGTAACAAACAGATCACTGAAAAGAGTAATCAATGAATACTATACAAAAATTGCATATTGTAATAGTTTGTTACACAAAATAACTTTCTGCGTTACTCTCGAGGAATCCCACTGAGTGGCAGTATGGAGCACCTTTTTACTATAGTTGTATAGAAGGTGGCTTCATTTCATTGTATATGTACTCAATCATGTAAAAGCATGATATATCAACTGTAAGAGCTATTACATTGAATGCCAGAGATACATTCATCAGAATTTGAAGTTGGTTGTACAAGGAGTGATAACTGACACTGTACTGATATCACTTTGTAAAACCTAGAAATATTACTATCCTGGAACGAAGAGATCATTGAAAAGAGTAATCAATGAATACTATACAAGAACGTATCTATTTTAATAGTTTGTTACACAAAATGGCTTTCTGCGTTATTCCCGAGGAATCCCTCTGAGTGGCAAAGGTGGCTTCATTTCATTGTATATGTACTCAATCATGTAAAAGCATGATATATCAACTATAAGAGCAACTACATTGAATGCCAGAGATACATTCATCAGATTTTGAAGTTGGTAGTACAAGGAGTGATAACTGACACTGTACTGATATCACTTTGTAAAACCTAGAAATATCACTATCCTGTAAGAAACAGATCACTGAAAAGACTAATCAATGAATACCATACAAGAAATACATTGGATTGTAAATTCTAATAGTTCGTTACAGAAAATAACTTTCTGCGTTACTCCCGAGGAATCCCACTGAGTGGCAGTATGGAGCACCTTTTTACGATAGTTGTATAGAAGGTGGCTTCATTTCATTGTATATGTACTCAACCATATAAAAGCATTATATAGGAAGTGTAAGAGCTATTACATTGAATGCAAGAGATACATTCATCAGATTTTGAAGTTGGTTGTACAAGGAGTGATAACTGACACTGTATTGATATCACAATTTAAAACCTAGAAATATCACTATCTTGTAACCAACAGATCCTTGAAAAGAGTAATGAATGAATACTATACAAGAAATTGTATATTGTAATAGTTTGTTACACAAAATGACTTTCTGCGTTACTCCCGAGGAATCCCACTGAGTGGCAGTATGGAGCACATTTTACTATAGTTGTATAGAAGGTGGCTTCATTTCATTGTATATGTACTCAATCATGTAAAAGCATGTTATAGCAACTGTAAGAGCAATTACATTGAATGCCAGAGATACATTCATCAGATTTTGAAGTTGGTTGTACAAGGAGTGATAACTGACACTGTATTGATATCACTTTGTAAAACCTAGAAATATCACTATCCTGTAACCAACAGATCATTGAAAAGAGTAATCAATGAATACTATACAAGAAATTGTATATTGTAATAGTTTGTTACACAAAATAACGTTCTGCGTTACTCCCGAGGAATCCCACTGAGTGGCAGTATGGAGCACGTTTTACTATAGTTGTATAGAAGGTGGCTTCATTTCATTGTATATGTACTCAATCATGTAAGAGCATGATATATCAACTGTAAGAGCAACTACATTGAATGCCAGAGATACATTAATCAGATTTTGAAGTTGGTAGTACAAGGAGTGATAACTGACACTGTACTGATATCACTTTGTAAAACCTAGAAATATCACTATCCTGTAACAAACAGATCACTGAAAAGAGTAATCAATGAATACTATACAAGAAATTGTATATTGTAATAGTTTGTTACACAAAATGACTTTCTGCGTTACTCTCGAGGAATCCCACTGAGTGGCAGTATGGAGCACCTTTTTACTATAGTTGTATAGAAGGTGGCTTCATTTCATTGTATATGTACTCAATCATGTAAAAGCATCAAATATCAACTGTAAGAGCATTTACATTGAATGCCAGAGATACATTCATCAGATTTTGAAGTTGTTTGTACAAGGAGTGATAACTGACACTGTACTGATATCACTTTGTAAATCCTAGAAATATCACTATCCTGTAACCAACAGATCATTGAAAAGAGTAATCAATGAATACTATACAAGAAATAGTATATTGTAAAAGTTTGTTACACAAAATGACTTTCTGCGTTACTCTCGAGGAATCCCACTTAGTGGCAGTATGGACCACATTTTACTATAGTTGTATAGAAGGTGGCTTCATTTCATTGTATATGTACTCAATCATGTAAAAGCATGTTATAGCAACTGTAAGAGCAATTACATTGAATGCCAGAGATTCATTCCTCAGATTTTGAAGTTGGTTGTAGAAGGAGTGATAACTGACACTCTACTGATATCACTTTGTAAAACCTAGAAATATCACTATCCTGTAACCAACAGATCATTGAAAAGAGTAATCAATCAATACTATACAAGAAATTGTATATTGTAATAGTTTGTTACACAAAATGACTTTCTGCGTTACTCTCGAGGAATCACACTGAGTGGCAGTATGGAGCACCTTTTTACTATAGTTGTATAGAAGGTGGCTTCATTTCATTGTATATGTACTGAACCATATAAAAGCATGATATAGAAACTATAAGAGCAGTTAGATTGAATGCAAGACATACATTCATCAGATTTTTAAATTGGTTGTATAAGGAGTGATAACTGACACTGTATTGATGTCACTTTGTAAAACTGAGAAATTTCACTGTTGTCTAACCAAGAGATCACAGAAGAGTAATCAATGAATACTATACAAGAAATACATTGGATTGTAAATTGTAATAGTTTCTTACACAAAATAACTTTCTGCGTTACTCCCGAGGAATCCCACTGAGTGCCAGTATGGAGCACCTTTTTACTATAGTTGTATAGAAGGTGGCTTCATTTCATTGTATATGTACTCAATCATGTAAAAGCATGATATATCAACTGTAAGAGCTATTACATTGAATGCCAGAGATACATTCATCAGATTTTGAAGTTGGTTGTACAAGGAGTGATAACTGACACTGTACTGATATCACATTGTAAAACCTAGAAATATCACTATCCTGTAACAAACAGATCACTGAAAAGAGTAATCAATGAATACTATACAAGAAATTGCACATTGTAATAGTTTGTTACAGAAAATAACTTTCTGCATTACTCTCGAGGAATCCCACTGAGTGGCAGTATGGAGCACCTTTTTACTATAGTTGTATAGAAGGTGGCTTCATTTCATTGTATATGTACTCAATCATGTAAAAGCATGATATATCAACTGTAAGAGCTATTACATTGAATGCCAGAGATACATTCATCAGAATTTGAAGTTGGTTGTACAAGGAGTGATAACTGACACTGTACTGATATCACTTTGTAAAACCTAGAAATATTACTATCCTGGAACGAAGAGATCATTGAAAAGAGTAATCAATGAATACTATACAAGAACGTATCTATTTTAATAGTTTGTTACACAAAATGGCTTTCTGCGTTATTCCCGAGGAATCCCAGTGAGTGGCAGTATGGAGCACGTTTTACTATAGTTGTATAGAAGGTGGCTTCATTTCATTGTATATGTACTCAATCATGTAAAAGCATGATATATCAACTATAAGAGCAACTACATTGAATGCCAGAGATACATTCATCAGATTTTGAAGTTGGTAGTACAAGGAGTGATAACTGACACTGTACTGATATCACTTTGTAAAACCTAGTAATATCACTATCCTGTAAGAAACAGCTCACTGAAAAGACTAATCAATGAATACTATACAAGAAATACATTGGATTGTAAATTCTAATAGTTTGTTACACAAAATAACTTTCTGCGTTAGTCCCGAAGAATCCCAGTGAGTGGCAGTATGGAGCACCTTTTTACGATAGTTGTATAGAATGTGGCTTCATTTCATTGTATATGTACTCAACCATATAAAAGCATGATATAGGAAGTGTAAGAGCAGTTACATTGAATGCAAGAGATACATTCATCAGATTTTGAAGTTGGTTGTACAAGGAGTGATAACTGACACTGTATTGATATCACGTTGTAAAACCTAGAAATATCACTATCTTGTAACCAACAGATCCTTGAAAAGAGTAATGAATGAATACTATACAAGAAATTGTATATTGTAATAGTTTGTTACACAAAATGACTTTCTGCGTTACTCCCGAGGAATCCCAGTGAGTGGCAGTATGGAGCACGTTTTACTATAGTTGTATAGAAGGTGGCTTCATTTCATTGTATATGTACTCAATCATGTAAGAGCATGATATATCAACTGTAAGAGCAACTACATTGAATGCCAGAGATACATTCATCAGATTTTGAAGTTGGTAGTAGAAGGAGTGATAACTTACACTGTACTGATATCACTTTGTAAAACCTAGATATATCACTATCCTGTAACAAACAGATCACTGAAAAGAGTAATCAATGAATACTATACAAGAAATTGTATATTGTAATAGTTTGTTACACAAAATGACTTTCTGCGTTACTCTCGAGGAATCCCACTGAGTGGCAGTATGGAGCACCTTTTTACTATAGTTGTATAGAAGGTGGCTTCATTTCATTGTATATGTACTCAATCATGTAAAAGCATGAAATATCAACTGTAAGAGCATTTACATTGAATGCCAGAGATACATTCATCAGATTTTGAAGTTGGTTGTACAAGGAGTGATAACTGACAAGGTACTGATATCACTTTGTAAATCCTAGAAATATCACTATCCTGTAACCAACAGATCATTGAAAAGAGTAATCAATGAATAGTATACAAGAAATAGTATATTGTAAAAGTTTGTTACACAAAATGACTTTCTGCGTTACTCTCGAGGAATCCCACTTAGTGGCAGTATGGACCACATTTTACTATAGTTGTATAGAAGGTGGCTTCATTTCATTGTATATGTACTCAATCATGTAAAAGCATGTTATGGCAACTGTAAGAGCAATTACATTGAATGCCAGAGATTCATTCATCAGATTTTGAAGTTGGTTGTAGAAGGAGTGATAACTGACACTGTACTGATATCACTTTGTAAAACCTAGAAATATCACTATCCTGTAACCAACAGATCATTGAAAAGAGTAATCAATGAATACTATACAAGAAATTGTATATTGTAATAGTTTGTTACACAAAATGACTTTCTGCGTTACTCCCGAGGAATCACACTGAGTGGCAGTATGGAGCACCATTTTACTATAGTTGTATAGAAGGTGGCTTCATTTCATTGTATATGTACTGAACCATATAAAAGCATGATATAGCAACTATAAGAGCAGTTAGATTGAATGCAAGACATACATTCATCAGATTTTTAAATTGGTTGTATAAGGAGTGATAACTGACACTGTATTGATGTCACTTTGTAATACCGAGAAATTTCACTGTTGTCTAACCAAGAGATCACAGAAGAGTAATCAATGAATACTATACAAGAAATACATTGGATTGTAAATTGTAATAGTTTCTTACACAAAATAACTTTCTGCGTTACTCCCGAGGAATCCCACTGAGTGGCAGTATGGAGCACCTTTTTACTATAGTTGTATAGAAGGTGGCTTCATTTCATTGTATATGTACTGAACCATATAAAGGCATGATATAGCAACTATAAGAGCAGTTACATTGAATGCAAGACATACATTCATCAGATTTTAAAATTGGTTGTATAAGGAGTGATAACTGACACTGTATTGATATCACTTTCTAAAACGTAGATATTTCACAGTTGTCTAACCAAAAGATCACAGAAGAGTAATCAATGAATACTATACAAGAAATACATTGGATTGTAAATTGTAATAGTTTGTTACACAAAATAACTTTCTTCGTTACTCCCGAGGAATCCCACTGAGTGCCAGTATGGAGCACATTTTTACTATAGTTGTATAGAAGGTGGCTTCATTTCATTGTATATGTACTCAATCATGTAAAAGCATGATATATCAACTGTAAGAGCAACTACATTGAATGCCAGAGAAACATTCATCAGATTTTGAAGTTGGTAGTACAAGGAGTGATAACTGACACTGTACTGATATCACATTGTAAAACATAGAAATATCACTATCCTGTAACAAACAGATCACTGAAAAGAGTAATCAATGAATACTATACAAGAAATTGCATATTGTAATAGTTTGTTACACAAAATAACTTTCTGCGTTACTGTCGAGGAATCCCACTGAGTGGCAGTATGGAGCACCTTTTTACTATAGTTGTATAGAAGGTGGCTTCATTTCATTGTATATGTACTCAATCATGTAAAAGCATGATATATCAACTGTAAGAGCTATTACATTGAATGCCAGAGATACATTCATCAGAATTTGAAGTTGGTTGTACAAGGAGTGATAACTGACACTGTACTGATATCACTTTGTAAAACCTAGAAATATTACTATCCTGGAACGAAGAGATCATTGAAAAGAGTAATCAATGAATACTATACAAGAACGTGTCTATTTTAATAGTTTGTTACACAAAATGGCTTTCTGCGTTATTCCCGAGGAATCCCTCTGAGTGGCAGTATGGAGAACATTTTTACTATAGAAGGTGGCTTCATTTCATTGTATATGTACTCAATCATGTAAAAGCATGATATATCAACTATAAGAGCAACTACATTGAATGCCAGAGATACATTCATCAGATTTTGAAGTTGGTAGTACAAGGAGTGATAACTGACACTGTACTGATATCACTTTGTAAAACCTAGAAATATCACTATCCTGTAAGAAACAGATCACTTGAAAGACTAATCAATGAATACCATACAAGAAATACATTGGATTGTAAATTCTAATAGTTTGTTACACAAAATAACTTTCTGCGTTACTCCCGAGGAATCCCACTGAGTGGCAGTATGGAGCACATTTTACTATAGTTGTATAGAAGGTGGCTTCATTTCATTGTATATGTACTCAATCATGTAAAAGCATGTTATAGCAACTGTAAGAGCAATTACATTGAATGCCAGAGATTCATTCATCAGATTTTGAAGTTGGTTGTACAAGGAGTGATAACTGACACTGTATTCATATCACGTTGTAAAACCTAGAAATATCACTATCTTGTAACCAACAGATCCTTGAAAAGAGTAATGAATGAATACTATACAAGAAATTGTATATTGTAATAGTTTGTTAAACAAAATGACTTTCTGCGTTACTCCCGAGGAATCCCACTTAGTGGCAGTATGGAGCACATTTTACTATAGTTGTATAGAAGGTGGCTTCATTTCATTGTATATGTACTGAATCATGTAAAAGCATGTTATAGCAACTGTAAGAGCAATTACATTGAATGCCAGAGATTCATTCATCAGATTTTGAAGTTGGTTGTACAAGGAGTGATAACTGACACTGTATTGATATTACTTTGTAAAACCTAGAAATATCACTATCCTGTAACCAACAGATCATTGAAAAGAGTAATCAATGAATACTATACAAGAAATTGTATATTGTAATAGTTTGTTACACAAAATGACTTTTTGCGTTACTCCCAAGGAATCCCACTGAGTGGCAGTATGGAGCACCTTTTTACTATAGATGTATAGAAGGTGGCTTCATTTCATTGTATATGTACTCAACCATATAAAAGCATGATATAGCAACTTTAAGAGCAGTTACATTGAATGCAAGACATAGATTCATCAGATTTTTATATTGGTTGTGTAAGGAGTGATAACTGACACTGTATAGATGTCACTTTGTAAAACCGAGAAATTTCACTGTTGTCTAACCAAGAGATCACAGAAGAGTAATCAATGAATACTATACAAGAAATTGTATATTGTAATAGTTTGTTACACAAAATGACTTTCTGCGTTACTCCCGAGGAATCCCACTGAGTGGCAGTATGGAGCACCTTTTTACTATAGTTGTATAGAAGGTGGCTTCATTTCATTGTATATGTACTGAACCATATAAAAGCATGATATAGCAACTATAAGAGCAGTTACATTGAATGCAAGACATACATTCATCAGATTTTTATATTGGTTGTATAAGGAGTGATAACTGACACTGTATTGATGTCACTTTGTAAAACCGAGAAATTTAACTGATGTCTAACCAAGAGATCACAGAAGAGTAATCAATGAATACTATACAAGAAATACATTGGATTGTAAATTGTAATAGTTTGTTACACAAAATAACTTTCTGCGTTACTCCCGAGGAATCCCACTGAGTGGCAGTATGGAGCACCTTTTTACTATAGTTGTATAGAAGGTGGCTTCATTTCATTGTATATGTACTCAATCATGTAAAAGCATGTTATAGCAACTGTAAGAGCAATTACATTGAATGCAAGAGATTCATTCCTCAGATTTTGAAGTTGGTTGTAGAAGGAGTGATAACTGACACTGTACTGATATCACTTTGTAAATCCTAGAAATATCACTATCGTGTAACCAACAGATCATTGAAAAGACTAATCAATGAATACTATAAAAGAAATTGTATGTTGTAATAGTTTGTTACACAAAATTACTTTCTGCGTTACTCCCGAGGAATCCCACTGAGTGGCAGTATGGAGCACCTTTTTACTATAGTTGTATAGAAGGTGGCTTCATTTCATTCTATATGTACTGAACCATATAAAAGCATGATATAGCAACTATAAGAGCAGTTACATTGAATGCAAGACATACATTCATCAGATTTTTAGATTGGTTGTATAAGGAGTCATAACTGACACTGTATTGATATCACTTTCTAAAACGTAGATATTTCACAGTTGTCTAACCAAAAGATCACAGAAGAGTAATCAACGAATACTATAAAAGAAATACATTGGATTGTAAATTGTAATAGTTTGTTACACAAAATAACTTTCTGCGTTACTCCCGAGGAATCCCAATGAGTGGCAGTATGGAGCACGTTTTACTATAGTTGTATAGAAGGTGGCTTCATTTCATTGTATATGTACTCAATCATGTAAGAGCATGATATATCAACTGTAAGAGCAACTACATTGAATGCCAGAGATACATTCATCAGATTTTGAAGTTGGTAGTACAAGGAGTGATAACTGACACTGTACTGATATCACTTTGTAAAACCTAGATATATCACTATCCTGTAACAAACAGATCACTGAAAAGAGTAATCAATGAATACTATACAAGAAATTGTATATTGTAATAGTTTGTTACACAAAATGACTTTCTGCGTTAGTCTCGAGGAATCCCACTGAGTGGCAGTATGGAGCACCTTTTTACTATAGTTGTATAGATGGTGGCTTCATTTCATTGTATATGTACTCAATCATGTAAAAGCATGAAATATCAACTGTAAGAGCATTTACATTGAATGCCAGAGATACATTGATCAGATTTTGAAGTTGGTTGTACAAGGAGTGATAACTGACAAGATACTGATATCACTTTGTAAATCCTAGAAATATCACTATCCTGTAACCAACAGATCATTGAAAGGAGTAATCAATGAATACTATACAAGAAATAGTATATTGTAAGTTTGTTACACAAAATGACTTTCTGCGTTACTCTCGAGGAATCCCACTTAGTGGCAGTATGGACCACATTTTACTATAGTTGTTTAGAAGGTGGCTTCATTTCATTGTATATGTACTCAATCATGTAAAAGCATGTTATATCAACTGTAAGAGCAATTACATTGAATGCCAGAGATTCATTCATCAGATTTTGAAGTTGGTTGTAGAAGGAGTGATAACTGACACTGTACTGATATCACTTTGTAAAACATAGAAATATCACTATCCTGTAACCAACAGATCATTGAAAAGAGTAATCAATCAATACTATACAAGAAATTGTATATTGTAATAGTTTGTTACACAAAATGACTTTCTGCGTTACTCCCGAGGAATCACACTGAGTGGCAGTATGGAGCACCTTTTTACTATAGTTGTATAGAAGGTGGCTTCATTTCATTGTATATGTACTGAACCATATAAAAGCATGATATAGCAACTATAAGAGCAGTTAGATTGAATGCAAGACATACATTCATCAGATTTTTAAATTGGTTGTATAAGGAGTGATAACTGACACTGTATTGATGTCACTTTGTAAAACCGAGAAATTTCACTGTTGTCTAACCAAGAGATCACAGAAGAGTAATCAATGAATACTATACAAGAAATACATTGGATTGTAAATTGTAATAGTTTCTTACACAAAATAACTTTCTGCGTTACTCCCGAGGAATCCCACTGAGTGCCAGTATGGAGCACCTTTTTACTATAGTTGTATAGAAGGTGGCTTCATTTCATTGTATATGTACTCAATCATGTAAAAGCATGATATATCAACTGTAAGAGCAACTACATTGAATGCCAGAGATACATTCATCAGATTTTGAAGTTGGTAGTACAAGGAGTGATAACTGACACTGTACTGATATCACAATTTAAAACCTAGAAATATCACTATCCTGTAACAAACAGATCACTGAAAAGAGTAATCAATGAATACTATACAAGAAATTGCATATTGTAATAGTTTGTTACACAAAATAACTTTCTGCGTTACTCTCGAGGAATCCCACTGCGTGGCAGTATGGAGCACCTTTTTACTATAGTTGTATAGAAGGTGGCTTCATTTCATTGTATCTGTACTCAATCATGTAAAAGCATGATATATCAACTGTAAGAACTATTACATTGAATGCCAGAGATACATTCATCAGAATTTGAAGTTGGTTGTACAATGAGTGATAACTGACTCTGTACTGATATCACTTTGTAAAACCTAGAAATATTACTATCCTGGAACGAAGAGATCATTGAAAAGAGTAATCAATGAGTACTATACAAGAACGTATCTATTTTAATAGTTTGTTACACAAAATGGCTTTCTGCGTTATTCCCGAGGAATCCCTCTGAGTGGCAGTATGGAGAACCTTTTTACTATAGAAGGTGGCTTCATTTCATTGTATATGTACTCAATCATGTAAAAGCATGATATATCAACTATAAGAGCAACTATATTGAATGCCAGAGATACATTCATCAGATTTTGAAGTTGGTAGTACAAGGAGTGATAACTGACACTGTACTGATATCACTTTGTAAAACCTAGAAATATCACTATCCTGTAAGAAACAGATCACTGAAAAGACTAATCAATGAATACTATACAAGAAATACATTGAATTGTAAATTCTAATAGTTTGTTACACAAAATAACTTTCTGCGTTACTCCCGAGGAATCCCACTGAGTGGCAGTATGGAGCACCTTTTTACTATAGTTGTATAGAAGGTGGCTTCATTTCATTGTATATGTACTCAATCATGTAAAAGCATCAAATATCAACTGTAAGAGCATTTACATTGAATGCCAGAGATACATTCATCAGATTTTGAAGTTGGTTGTACAAGGAGTGATAACTGACACTGTACTGATATCACTTTGTAAATCCTAGAAATATCACTATCCTGTAACCAACAGATCATTGAAAAGAGTAATCAATGAATACTATACAAGAAATAGTATATTGTAAAAGTTTGTTACACAAAATGACTTTCTGCGTTACTCTCGAGGAATCCCACTTAGTGGCAGTATGGACCACATTTTACTATAGTTGTATAGAAGGTGGCTTCATTTCATTGTATATGTACTCAATCATGTAAAAGCATGTTATAGCAACTGTAAGAGCAATTACATTGAATGCCAGAGATTCATTCATCAGATTTTGAAGTTGGTTGTAGAAGGACTGATAACTGACACTGTACTGATATCACTTTGTAAAACCTAGAAATATCACTATCCTGTAACCAACCGATCATTGAAAAGAGTAATCAATGAATATTATACAAGAAATAGTATATTGTAAAAGTTTGTTACACAAAATGACTTTCTGCGTTACTCCCGAGGAATCCCACTTAGTAGCAGTATGGAGTACCTTTTTACGATAGTTGTATAGAAGGTGGCTTCATTTCATTGTATATGTACTCAACCATATAAAAGCATGATATAGGAAGTGTAAGAGCAGTTACATTGAATGCAAGAGATACATTCATCAGATTTTGAAGTTGGTTGTACAAGGAGTGATAACTGACACTGTATTGATATCACGTTGTAAAACCTAGAAATATCACTATCTTGTAAAAACAGATCCTTGAAAAGAGTAATGAATGAATACTATACAAGAAATTGTATATTGTAATAGTTTGTTACACAAAATGACTTTCTGCGTTACTCCCGAGGAATCCCACTGAGTGGCAGTATGGAGCACATTTTACTATAGTTGTATAGAAGGTGGCTTCATTTCATTGTATATGTACTCAATCATGTAAAAGCATGTTACAGCAACTGTAAGAGCAATTACATTGAATGCAAAGATACATTTATCAGATTTTGAAGTTGGTTGTACAAGGAGTGATAACTGACACTATGTTGATATCACGTTGTAAAACCTAGAAATATCACTATCTTGTAACCAACAGATCATTGAAAAGAGTAATGAATGAATACTATACAAGAAATTGTATATTGTAAGAGTTTGTTACACAAAATGACTTTCTCCGTTACTCCCGAGGAATCCCACTGAGTGGCAATATGGAGCACATTTTAGTATAGTTGTATAGAAGGTGGCTTCATTTCATTGTATATGTACTGAACCATATAAAAGCATGATATAGCAACTATAAGAGTAGTTACATTGAATGCAAGACATACATTCATCAGATTTTTATATTGGTTGTATAAGGAGTGATAACTGACACTGTATTGATGTCACTTTCTAAAACCGAGAAATTTCACTGTTGTCTAACCAAGAGATCACAGAAGAGTAATCAATGAATACTATACAAGAAATACATTGGATTGTAAATTGTAATAGTTTGTTACACAAAATAACTTTCTGCGTTACTCCCGAGGAATCCCACTGAGTGGCAGTATGGAGCACCTTTTTACTATAGTTGTATAGAAGGTGGCTTCATTTCATTGTATATGTACTGAACCATATAAAAGCATGATATAGCAACTCTCAGAGCAGTTACATTGAATGCAAGACATACATACATCAGATTTTTAAATTGGTAGTACAAGGAGTGATAACTGACACTGTATTGATATCACTTTGTAAAACCGAGAAATTTCACTGTTGTCTAACCAAGTGATCACAGAAGAGTAATCAATGATTACTATACAAGAAATACATTGGATTGTAAATTGTAATAGTTTGTTACACAAAATAACTTTCTGCGTTACTCCCGAGGAATCCCACTGAGTGGCAGTATGGAGCGCCTTTTTACTATAGTTGTATAGAAGGTGGCTTCATTTCATTGTATATGTACTCAATCATGTAAAAGCATGATATATCAACTGTAAGAGCAACTACAGTGAATGCCAGAGATACATTCATCAGATTTTGAAGTTGGTTGTACAAGGAGTGATAACTGACACTGTACTGATATCACTTTGTAAAACCTAGAAATATCACTATCCTGTAACCAACCGATCATTGAAAAGAGTAATCAATGAATATTATACAAGAAATAGTATATTGTAATAGTTTGTTACACAAAATGACTTTCTGCGTTACTCCCGAGGAATCCCACTTAGTAGCAGTATGGAGCACCTTTTTACGATAGTTGTATACAAGGTGGCTTCATTTCATTGTATATGTACTCAACCATATAAAAGCATGATATAGGAAGTGTAAGAGCAGTTACATTGAATGCAAGAGATACATTCATCAGATTTTGAAGTTGGTTGTACAAGGAGTGATAACTGACACTGTATTGATATCACGTTGTAAAACCTAGAAATATCACTATCTTGTAAAAACAGATCATTGAAAAGAGTAATGAATGAATATTATAGAAGAAATTGTATATTGTAATAGTTTGTTACACAAAATAACTTTCTGCGTTACTCCCGAGGAATCCCACTGAGTGGCAGTATGGAGCACATTTTACTATAGTTGTATAGAAAGTGGCTTCATTTCATTGTATATGTACTCAATCATGTAAAACCATGTTATAGCAACTGTAAGAGCAATTACATTGAATGCCAGAGATTCATTCATCAGATTTTGAAGTTTGTTGTATAAGGAGTGATAACTGACACTGTACTGATATCACTTTGTAAAACCGAGAAATTTCACTGTTGTCTAACCAAGAGATCACAGAAGAGTAATCAATGAATAATATACAAGAAATACATTGGATTGTAAATTGTAATAGTTTGTTACACAAAATAACTTTCTGCGTTACTCCCGAGGAATCCCACTGAGTGGCAGTATGGAGCACCTTTTTACTATAGTTGTATAGAAGGTGGCTTCATTTCATTGTATATTTACTGAACAATATAAAAGCATGATATAGCAACTATAAGAGCAACTACATTGAATGCCAGAGATACATTCATCAGATTTTGAAGTTGGTAGTACAAGGAGTGATAACTGACACTGTACTGATATCACTTTGTAAAACCTAGAAATATCACTATCCTGTAAGAAACAGATCACTGAAAAGACTAATCAATGAATACTATACAAGAAATACATTGGATTGTAAATTGTAATAGTTTGTTACACAAAATAACTTTCTGCGTTACTCCCGAGGAATCCCACTGAGTGGCAGTATGGAGCACCTTTTTACTATAGTTGTATTGAAGGTGGCTTCATTTCATTGTATATGTACTCAATCATGTAAGAGCATGATATATCAACTGTAAGAGCAACTACATTGAATGCCAGAGATACATTCATCAGATTTTGAAGTTGGTAGTACAAGGAGTGATAACTGACACTGTACTGATATCACTTTGTAAAACCTAGAAATATCACTATCTTGTAACCAACAGATCATTGAAAAGAGTAATGAATGAATACTATACAAGAAATTGTATATTGTAATAGTTTGTTACACAAAATAACTTTCTGCGTTACTCCCGAGGAATCCCACTGAGTGGCAGTATGGAGCACATTTTACTATAGTTGTATAGAAGGTGGCTTCATTTCATTGTATATGTACTGAATCATGTAAAAGCATGTTATAGCAACTGTAAGAGCAATTACATTGAATGCCAGAGATTCATTCATCAGATTTTGAAGTTGGTTGTAAAAAGAGTGATAACTGACACTGTACTGATATCACTTTGTAAAACCTAGAAATATCACTATCGTGTAACCAACAGATCATTGAAAAGACTAATCAATGAATACTATAAAAGAAATTGTATATTGTAATAGTTTGTTACACAAAATAACTTTCTGCGTTACTCCCGAGGAATCCCACTGAGTGGCAGTATGGAGCACCTTTTTACTATAGTTGTATAGAAGGTGGCTTCATTTCATTCTATATGTACTGAACCATATAAAAGCATGATATAGCAACTATAAGAGCAGTTACATTGAATGCAAGACATACATTCATCAGATTTTTAGATTGGTTGTATAAGGAGTCATAACTGACACTGTATTGATATCACTTTCTAAAACGTAGATATTTCACAGTTGTCTAACCAAAAGATCACAGAAGAGTAATCAACGAATACTATAAAAGAAATACATTGGATTGTAAATTGTAATAGTTTGTTACACAAAATAACTTTCTGCGTTACTCCCGAGGAATCCCAATGAGTGGCAGTATGGAGCACGTTTTACTATAGTTGTATAGAAGGTGGCTTCATTTCATTGTATATGTACTCAATCATGTAAGAGCATGATATATCAACTGTAAGAGCAACTACATTGAATGCCAGAGATACATTCATCAGATTTTGAAGTTGGTAGTACAAGGAGTGATAACTGACAATGTACTGATATCACTTTGTAAAACCTAGATATATCACTATCCTGTAACAAACAGATCACTGAAAAGAGTAATCAATGAATACTATACAAGAAATTGTATATTGTAATAGTTTGTTACACAAAATGACTTTCTGTGTTAGTCTCGAGGAATCCCACTGAGTGGCAGTATGGAGCACCTTTTTACTATAGTTGTATAGATGGTGGCTTCATTTCATTGTATATGTACTCAATCATGTAAAAGCATGAAATATCAACTGTAAGAGCATTTACATTGAATGCCAGAGATACATTGATCAGATTTTGAAGTTGGTTGTACAAGGAGTGATAACTGACAAGATACTGATATCACTTTGTAAATCCTAGAAATATCACTATCCTGTAACCAACAGATCATTGAAAGGAGTAATCAATGAATACTATACAAGAAATAGTATATTGTAAGTTTGTTACACAAAATGACTTTCTGCGTTACTCTCGAGGAATCCCACTTAGTGGCAGTATGGACCACATTTTACTATAGTTGTATAGAAGGTGGCTTCATTTCATTGTATATGTACTCAATCATGTAAAAGCATGTTATAGCAACTGTAAGAGCAATTACATTGAATGCCAGAGATTCATTCATCAGATTTTGAAGTTGGTTGTAGAAAGAGTGATAACTGACACTGTACTGATATCACTTTGTAAAACCTAGAAATATCACTATCCTGTAACCGTCAGATCATTGAAAAGAGTAATCAATCAATACTATACAAGAAATTGTATATTGTAATAGTTTGTTACACAAAATGACTTTCTGCGTTACTCCCGAGGAATCACACTGAGTGGCAGTATGGAGCACCTTTTTACTATAGTTGTATAGAAGGTGGCTTCATTTCATTGTATATGTACTGAACCATATAAAAGCATGATATAGCAACTATAAGAGCAGTTAGATTGAATGCAAGACATACATTCATCAGATTTTTAAATTGGTTGTATAAGGAGTGATAACTGACACTGTATTGATGTCACTTTGTAAAACCGAGAAATTTCACTGTTGTCTAACCAAGAGATCACAGAAGAGTAATCAATGAATACTATACAAGAAATACATTGGATTGTAAATTGTAATAGTTTCTTACACAAAATAACTTTCTGCGTTACTCCCGAGGAATCCCACTGAGTGCCAGTATGGAGCACCTTTTTACTATAGTTGTATAGAAGGTGGCTTCATTTCATTGTATATGTACTCAATCATGTAAAAGCATGATATAGCAACTGTAAGAGCAACTACATTGAATGCCAGAGATACATTCATCAGATTTTGAAGTTGGTAGTACAAGGAGTGATAACTGACACTGTACTGATATCACAATTTAAAACCTAGAAATATCACTATCCTGTAACAAACAGATCACTGAAAAGAGTAATCAATGAATACTATACAAGAAATTGCATATTGTAATAGTTTGTTACACAAAATAACTTTCTGCGTTACTCTCGAGGAATCCCACTGCGTGGCAGTATGGAGCACCTTTTTACTATAGTTGTATAGAAGGTGGCTTCATTTCATTGTATCTGTACTCAATCATGTAAAAGCATGATATATCAACTGTAAGAGCTATTACATTGAATGCCAGAGATACATTCATCAGAATTTGAAGTTGGTTGTACAAGGAGTGATAACTGACACTGTACTGATATCACTTTGTAAAACCTAGAAATATTACTATCCTGGAACGAAGAGATCATTGAAAAGAGTAATCAATGAATACTATACAAAAACGTATCTATTTTAATAGTTTGTTACACAAAATGGCTTTCTGCGTTATTCCCGAGGAATCCCTCTGAGTGGCAGTATGGAGAACATTTTTACTATAGAAGGTGGCTTCATTTCATTGTATATGTACTCAATCATGTAAAAGCATGATATATCAACTATAAGAGCAACTATATTGAATGCCAGAGATACATTCATCAGATTTTGAAGTTGGTAGTACAAGGAGTGATAACTGACACTGTACTGATATCACTTTGTAAAACCTAGAAATATCACTATCCTGTAAGAAACAGATCACTGAAAAGACTAATCAATGAATACTATACAAGAAATACATTGGATTGTAAATTCTAATAGTTTGTTACACAAAATAACTTTCTGCGTTACTCCCGAGGAATCCCACTGAGTGGCAGTATGGAGCACCTTTTTACTATAGTTGTATAGAAGGTGGCTTCATTTCATTGTATAGGTACTCAATCATGTAAAAGCATCAAATATCAACTGTAAGAGCATTTACATTGAATGCCAGAGATACATTCATCAGATTTTGAAGTTGGTTGTACAAGGAGTGATAACTGACACTGTACTGATATCACTTTGTAAATCCTAGAAATATCACTATCCTGTAACCAACAGATCATTGAAAAGAGTAATCAATGAATACTATACAAGAAATAGTATATTGCAAAAGTTTGTTACACAAAATGACTTTCTGCGTTACTCTCGAGGAATCCCACTTAGTGGCAGTATGGACCACATTTTACTATAGTTGTATAGAAGGTGGCTTCATTTCATTGTATATGTACTCAATCATGTAAAAGCATGTTATAGCAACTGTAAGAGCAATTACATTGAATGCCAGAGATTCATTCCTCAGATTTTGAAGTTGGTTGTAGAAGGAGTGATAACTGACACTGTACTGATATCACTTTGTAAAACCTAGAAATATCACTATCCTGTAACCAACAGATCATTGAAAAGAGTAATCAATCAATACTATACAAGAAATTGTATATTGTAATAGTTTGTTACACAAAATGACTTTCTGCGTTACTCCCGAGGATTCACACTGAGTGGCAGTATGGAGCACCTTTTTACTATAGTTGTATAGAAGGTGGCTTCATTTCATTGTATATGTACTGAACCATATAAAAGCATGATATAGCAACTATAAGAGCAGTTAGATTGAATGCAAGACATACATTCATCAGATTTTTAAATTGGTTGTATAAGGAGTGATAACTGACACTGTATTGATGTCACTTTGTAAAACCTAGAAATATCACTATCCTGTAACCAACCGATCATTGAAAAGAGTAATCAATGAATATTATACAAGAAATAGTATATTGTAAAAGTTTGTTACACAAAATGACTTTCTGCGTTACTCCCGAGGAATCCCACTTAGTAGCAGTATGGAGTACCTTTTTACGATAGTTGTATAGAAGGTGGCTTCATTTCATTGTATATGTACTCAACCATATAAAAGCATGATATAGGAAGTGTAAGAGCAATTACATTGAATGCCAGAGATTTATTCATCAGATTTTAAAGTTGGTTGTAGAAGGAGTGATAACTGACACTGTATTGATATCACTTTGTAAAACCGAGAAATTTCACTGTTGTCTAACCAAGAGATCACAGAAGAGTAATCAATGAATACTATACAAGAAATACATTGGATTGTAAATTGTAATAGTTTGTTACACAAAATAACTTTCTGCGTTACTCCCGAGGAATCCCACTGAGTGGCAGCATGGAGCACCTTTTTACGATAGTTTTATAGAATGTGGCTTCATTTCATTGTATATGTACTCAACCATATAAAAGCATGATATAGGAAGTGTAAGAGCAGTTACATTGAATGCAAGAGATACATTCATCAGATTTTGAAGTTGGTTGTACAAGGAGTGATAACTGACACTGTATTCATATCACGTTGTAAAACCTAGAAATATCACTATCTTGTAACCAACAGATTATTGAAAAGAGTAATGAATGAATACTATACAAGAAATTGTATATTGTAATAGTTTGTTACACAAAATGACTTTCTGCGTTACTCCCGAGGAATCCCACTGAGTGGCAGTATGGAGCACATTTTACTATAGTTGTATAGAAGGTGGCTTCATTTCATTGTATATGTACTCAATCATGTAAAAGCATGTTATAGCTACTGTAAGAGCAATTACATTGAATGCCAGAGATTCATTCATCAGATTTTGAAGTTGGTTGTACAAGGAGTGATAACTGACACTGTATTGATATCACTTTGTAAAACCTAGAAATATCACTATCCTGTAACCAACAGATCATTGAAAAGAGTAATCAATGAATACTATACAAGAAATTGTATGTTGTAATAGTTTGTTACACAAAATGACTTTCTGCGTTACTCCCAAGGAATCCCACTGAGTGGCAGTATGGAGCACCTTTTTACTATAGTTGTAAAGAAGGTGGCTTCATTTCATTGTATATGTACTGAACCATATAAAAGCATGATATAGCAACTTTATGAGCAGTTACATTGAATGCAAGACATAGATTCATCAGATTTCTATATTGGTTGTGTAAGGAGTGATAACTGACACTGTATAGATGTCACTTTGGCAAACCGAGAAATTTCACTGTTGTCTAACCAAGAGATCACAGAAGAGTAATCAATGAATACTATACAAGAAATACATTGGATTGTAAATTGTAATAGTTTGTTACACAAAATAACTTTCTGCGTTACTCCCGAGGAATCCCACTGAGTGGCAGTATGGAGCACCTTTTTACGATAGTTTTATAGAATGTGGCTTCATTTCATTGTATATGTACTCAACCATATAAAAGCATGATATAGGAAGTGTAAGAGCAGTTACATTGAATGCAAGAGATACATTCATCAGATTTTGAAGTTGGTTGTACAAGGAGTGATAACTGACACTGTATTCATATCACGTTGTAAAACCTAGAAATATCACTATCTTGTAACCAACAGATCATTGAAAAGACTAATGAATGAATACTATACAAGAAATTGTATATTGTAATAGTTTGTTACACAAAATGACTTTCTGCGTTACTCCCGAGGAATCCCACTGAGTGGCAGTATGGAGCACATTTTACTATAGTTGTATAGAAGGTGGCTTCATTTCATTGTATATGTACTCAATCATGTAAAAGCATGTTATAGCTACTGTAAGAGCAATTACATTGAATGCCAGAGATTCATTCATCAGATTTTTTAGTTGGTTGTACAAGGAGTGATAACTGACACTGTATTGATATCACTTTGTAAAACCTAGAAATATCACTATCCTGTAACCAACAGATCATTGAAAAGAGTAATCAATGAATACTATACAAGAAATTGTATATTGTAATAGTTTGTTACACAAAATGACTTTCTGCGTTACTCCCAAGGAATCCCACTGAGTGGCAGTATGGAGCACCTTTTTACTATAGTTGTATAGAAGGTGGCTTCATTTCATTGTATATGTACTGAACCATATAAAAGCATGATATAGCAACTTTAAGAGCAGTTACATTGAATGCAAGACATAGATTCATCAGATTTCTATATTGGTTGTGTAAGGAGTGATAACTGACACTGTATAGATGTCACTTTGTAAAACCGAGAAATTTCACTGTTGTCTAACCAAGAGATCACAGAAGAGTAATCAATGAATACTATACAAGAAATACATTGGATTGTAAATTGTAATAGTTTGTTACACAAAATAACTTTCTGCGTTACTCCCGAGGAATCCCACTGAGTGGCAGTATGGAGCACCTTTTAACTATAGTTGTATAGAAGGTGGCTTCATTTCATTATATATGTACTCAATCATGTAAAAGCATGATATATCAACTGTAAGAGCAGCTACATTGAATGCCAGAGATACATTCATCAGATTTTGAAGTTGGTAGTACAAGGAGTGATAACTGACACTGTACTGATATCACTTTGTAAAACCTAGAAATATCACTATCCTGTAACCAACAGATCATTGAAAAGAGTAATCAATCAATACTATACAAGAAATTGTATATTGTAATAGTTTGTTACACAAAATGACTTTCTGCGTTACTCCCGAGGAATCACACTGAGTGGCAGTATGGAGCACCTTTTTACTATAGTTGTATAGAAGGTGGCTTCATTTCATTGTATATGTACTGAACCATATAAAAGCATGATATAGCAACTATAAGAGCAGTTAGATTGAATGCAAGACATACATTCATCAGATTTTTAAATTGGTTGTATAAGGAGTGATAACTGACACTGTATTGATGTCACTTTGTAAAACCGAGAAATTTCACTGTTGTCTAACCAAGAGATCACAGAAGAGTAATCAATGAATACTATACAAGAAATACATTGGATTGTAAATTGTAATAGTTTCTTACACAAAATAACTTTCTGCGTTACTCCCGAGGAATCCCACTGAGTGCCAGTATGGAGCACCTTTTTACTATAGTTGTATAGAAGGTGGCTTCATTTCATTGTATATGTACTCAATCATGTAAAAGCATGATATAGCAACTGTAAGAGCAACTACATTGAATGCCAGAGATACATTCATCAGATTTTGAAGTTGGTAGTACAAGGAGTGATAACTGACACTGTACTGATATCACAATTTAAAACCTAGAAATATCACTATCCTGTAACAAACAGATCACTGAAAAGAGTAATCAATGAATACTATACAAGAAATTGCATATTGTAATAGTTTGTTACACAAAATAACTTTCTGCGTTACTCTCGAGGAATCCCACTGCGTGGCAGTATGGAGCACCTTTTTACTATAGTTGTATAGAAGGTGGCTTCATTTCATTGTATCTGTACTCAATCATGTAAAAGCATGATATATCAACTGTAAGAGCTATTACATTGAATGCCAGAGATACATTCATCAGAATTTGAAGTTGGTTGTACAAGGAGTGATAACTGACACTGTACTGATATCACTTTGTAAAACCTAGAAATATTACTATCCTGGAACGAAGAGATCATTGAAAAGAGTAATCAATGAATACTATACAAAAACGTATCTATTTTAATAGTTTGTTACACAAAATGGCTTTCTGCGTTATTCCCGAGGAATCCCTCTGAGTGGCAGTATGGAGAACATTTTTACTATAGAAGGTGGCTTCATTTCATTGTATATGTACTCAATCATGTAAAAGCATGATATATCAACTATAAGAGCAACTATATTGAATGCCAGAGATACATTCATCAGATTTTGAAGTTGGTAGTACAAGGAGTGATAACTGACACTGTACTGATATCACTTTGTAAAACCTAGAAATATCACTATCCTGTAAGAAACAGATCACTGAAAAGACTAATCAATGAATACTATACAAGAAATACATTGGATTGTAAATTCTAATAGTTTGTTACACAAAATAACTTTCTGCGTTACTCCCGAGGAATCCCACTGAGTGGCAGTATGGAGCACCTTTTTACTATAGTTGTATAGAAGGTGGCTTCATTTCATTGTATAGGTACTCAATCATGTAAAAGCATCAAATATCAACTGTAAGAGCATTTACATTGAATGCCAGAGATACATTCATCAGATTTTGAAGTTGGTTGTACAAGGAGTGATAACTGACACTGTACTGATATCACTTTGTAAATCCTAGAAATATCACTATCCTGTAACCAACAGATCATTGAAAAGAGTAATCAATGAATACTATACAAGAAATAGTATATTGCAAAAGTTTGTTACACAAAATGACTTTCTGCGTTACTCTCGAGGAATCCCACTTAGTGGCAGTATGGACCACATTTTACTATAGTTGTATAGAAGGTGGCTTCATTTCATTGTATATGTACTCAATCATGTAAAAGCATGTTATAGCAACTGTAAGAGCAATTACATTGAATGCCAGAGATTCATTCCTCAGATTTTGAAGTTGGTTGTAGAAGGAGTGATAACTGACACTGTACTGATATCACTTTGTAAAACCTAGAAATATCACTATCCTGTAACCAACAGATCATTGAAAAGAGTAATCAATCAATACTATACAAGAAATTGTATATTGTAATAGTTTGTTACACAAAATGACTTTCTGCGTTACTCCCGAGGATTCACACTGAGTGGCAGTATGGAGCACCTTTTTACTATAGTTGTATAGAAGGTGGCTTCATTTCATTGTATATGTACTGAACCATATAAAAGCATGATATAGCAACTATAAGAGCAGTTAGATTGAATGCAAGACATACATTCATCAGATTTTTAAATTGGTTGTATAAGGAGTGATAACTGACACTGTATTGATGTCACTTTGTAAAACCTAGAAATATCACTATCCTGTAACCAACCGATCATTGAAAAGAGTAATCAATGAATATTATACAAGAAATTGTATATTGTAACAGTTTGTTACACAAAATGACTTTCTGCGTTACTCCCGAGGAATCCCACTTAGTAGCAGTATGGAGTACCTTTTTACGATAGTTGTATAGAAGGTGGCTTCATTTCATTGTATATGTACTCAACCATATAAAAGCATGATATAGGAAGTGTAAGAGCAATTACATTGAATGCCAGAGATTTATTCATCAGATTTTAAAGTTGGTTGTAGAAGGAGTGATAACTGACACTGTATTGATATCACTTTGTAAAACCGAGAAATTTCACTGTTGTCTAACCAAGAGATCACAGAAGAGTAATCAATGAATACTATACAAGAAATACATTGGATTGTAAATTGTAATAGTTTGTTACACAAAATAACTTTCTGCGTTACTCCCGAGGAATCCCACTGAGTGGCAGCATGGAGCACCTTTTTACGATAGTTTTATAGAATGTGGCTTCATTTCATTGTATATGTACTCAACCATATAAAAGCATGATATAGGAAGTGTAAGAGCAGTTACATTGAATGCAAGAGATACATTCATCAGATTTTGAAGTTGGTTGTACAAGGAGTGATAACTGACACTGTATTCATATCACGTTGTAAAACCTAGAAATATCACTATCTTGTAACCAACAGATTATTGAAAAGAGTAATGAATGAATACTATACAAGAAATTGTATATTGTAATAGTTTGTTACACAAAATGACTTTCTGCGTTACTCCCGAGGAATCCCACTGAGTGGCAGTATGGAGCACATTTTACTATAGTTGTATAGAAGGTGGCTTCATTTCATTGTATATGTACTCAATCATGTAAAAGCATGTTATAGCTACTGTAAGAGCAATTACATTGAATGCCAGAGATTCATTCATCAGATTTTGAAGTTGGTTGTACAAGGAGTGATAACTGACACTGTATTGATATCACTTTGTAAAACCTAGAAATATCACTATCCTGTAACCAACAGATCATTGAAAAGAGTAATCAATGAATACTATACAAGAAATTGTATGTTGTAATAGTTTGTTACACAAAATGACTTTCTGCGTTACTCCCAAGGAATCCCACTGAGTGGCAGTATGGAGCACCTTTTTACTATAGTTGTAAAGAAGGTGGCTTCATTTCATTGTATATGTACTGAACCATATAAAAGCATGATATAGCAACTATAAGAGCAACTACATTGAATGCCAGAGATACATTCATCAGATTTTGAAGTTGGTAGTACAAGGAGTGATTACTGACACTGTACTGATATCACTTTGTAAAACCTAGATATATCACTATCCGGTAACAAACAGATCACTGAAAAGAGTAATCAATGAATACTATAGAAGAAATAGTATATTGTAAAAGTTTGTTAGACAAAATGACTTTCTGCGTTACTCCCGAGGAATCCCACTTAGTGGCAGTATGGAGCACCTTTTTACGATAGTTGTATAGAAGGGGGCTTCATTTCATTGTATATGTATTCAACCATATAAAAGCATGATATAGCAAGTGTAAGAGCAGTTACATTGAATGCAAGAGATACATTTATCAGATTTTGAAGTTGGTTGTACAAGGAGTGATAACTGACACTGTATTTTTTTTTTTTTTTAAATTTTTATTAATTTTATCTATATCTAATTCTACAACGCTACTTTTCTAAGCTATATTTACCTTATACAGAGTGTGCTTTATCATTTGCTTAATATTGCTATGCCATTAATACATATGAAGCGTTTTAAACCTTGGCTAATATTTAGATAAAATTGTTACTGATGATACATGAAAAATAAAAAAAAGCTGTTTGACAGACATGCTCTTTTGAAGGAATGCTTAATTATACAAATTATCTATTATATATAAGTGCAGTTTCAAAAAACATTTCAGCCTTTATTTCTTCTTTCGTCCTCTTCTTGTCTTAACAGTCTCTTCTTGTACTTTTGGAGCTGCTGCTCCCTTTTCCGAGTCAGACGTTTCTTCTTCGCTCTTTGAGCTATCAAATCCATACATACTTTCTTGCGATGCCAGTGAACCATCTGAGTCTCTCTCTTTTTTCTTTTCTTTGCTTTTTTCCAAAAAACTTTTCGCCTGTTGGACAGAGTCAATCTTGTATTTCTTGTTTTTGATGCTGAAGCTCAGTCCTTCCGGAACATTCCACCTATAGATAATAGATTCAGACTGTAGCCAAGATGTCAGTTTTCCATAGGCTTTCCTTCTTTTCCTTATTTCAAATGGGATGTCTTTCATCACTTTAACTTCTTTTCCTTTGATCTTCAGAACTGCTTTATTTGTGGTCCTGAGCACCACATCTCTTGTTGACTTTTTGGAGAACCTTATCTGAATCTCACCAGGCAGGCTTTTCTTTTTAGTATAATCTGGATAGGTTCTGTAAACCATATCCATATCGCTTTTTATTTCCGCTGCTTTTAAGCCCGTCACTGGTTCAAGCGCTTCACTTAACAGATTTTTAAGGTCTTCTCCTTTATCCTCTGGTACATTCTGAAGTCTTAGGAAAAAATTCGATCTTTCCATCTGAAGTTTCAAGAGCTGATCAGAATGGAAGGCCTTTTCTTTCTCCGCTTTTTGTAGTCTTGAATCATGATTTTTAACTGAAGTCTTAACTTCCAGAAGTTCTCGCTGCAGCTTCTCTGTAGTTTTATTCGACTCCTTCAGGTCCAATTGCATCTTGTCCATCTTAACGTTGAGAGCTGTCATTTGGTCCACTAGAGGTCGCAATAACGAGGAGAACACCGTGCTCATCTCCGTGGTATCAACCTTTGAACTCGGAGCTGTACTTCCTAGTTTGGGGGAAGGTTTCGGTTTCCCCGCCATTGTTGAGACTGTGCTTCTTTGTTGATAGTTAGATAAGATGGACGAAAGGAGCAAATTCCACGACTGCGCTTATATCTTTTTAAAGTTCATATCCTCTAAAGCGCGATGCTGCCATCAAGCAAGCCGAACATACGTTTTTTCATGCAGTAACGCCACGTAAAGAGTCCCGTAAGTACGCCAGTCTCAAGGGGGGGGGGTTTACTCCACCCGCCTTTCCCGCTGTATTCTGTTTCTTTTTACTTCAGACTCACTGTTTCTCCAAGCGTAACTGATAACTGACACTGTATTGATATCACGTTGTAAAACCTAGAAATATCACTATCTTGTAACCAACAGATCATTGAAAAGAGTAATGAATGAATACTATACAAGAAATTGTATATTGTAACAGTTTGTTACACAAAATGACTTTCTCCGTTACTCCCGAGGAATCCCACTGAGTGGCAGTATGGAGCACATTTTACTATAGTTGTATAGAAGGTGGCTTCATTTCATTGTATATGTACTGAACCATATAAAAGTATGATATAGCAACTATAAGAGCAGTTACATTGAATGCAAGACATACATTCATCAGATTTTGAAGTTGGTAGTACAAGGAGTGATAACTGACACTGTACTGATATCACTTTGTAAAACCTAGATATATCACTATCCTGTAACAAACAGATCACTGAAAAGAGTAATCAATGAATACTATAGAAGAAATAGTATATTGTAAAAGTTTGTTACACAAAATGACTTTCTGCGTTACTCCCGAGGAATCCCACTTAGTGGCAGTATGGAGCACCTTTTTACGATAGTTGTATAGAAGGTGGCTTCATTTCATTGTATATGTATTCAACCATATAAATGCATGATATAGCAACTATAAGAGCAGTTACATTGAATGCAAGACATAGATTCATCAGATTTTTAAATTGGTTGTATAAGGAGTGATAACTGACACTGTATTGATATCACTTTGTAAAACCGAGAAATTTCACTGTTGTCTAACCAAGAGATCACAGAAGAGTAATCAATGAATACTATACAAGAAATACATTGGATTGTAAATTGTAATAGTTTGTTACACAAAATAACTTTCTGCGTTACTCCCGAGGAATCCCACTGAGTGGCAGTATGGAGCACCTTTTTACTATATTTGTATAGAAGGTGGCTTCATTTCATTGTATATGTACTGAACCATATAAAAGCATGATATAGCAACTCTAAGAGCAGTTACATTGAATGCAAGACATATATTCATCAGATTTTTAAATTGGTTGTATAAGGAGTGATAACTGACACTGTATTGATATCACTTTGTAAAACCGAGAAATTTCACTGATGTGTAACCAATAGATCACAGAAGAGAAATCAATGAATACTATACAAGAAATACATTGGATTGTAAATTGTAATAGTTTGTTACACAAAATAACTTTCTGCGTTACTCCCGAGGAATCCCACTGAGTGGCAGTATGGAGCACCTTTTTACTATAGTTGTATAGAAGGTGGCTTCATTTCATTGTATATGTACTCAATCATGTAAAAGCATGATATATCAACTGTAAGAGCAACTACATTGAATGCCAGAGATACATTCATCAGATTGTGAAGTTGGTAGTACAAGGAGTGATTACTGACACTGTACTGATATCACTTTGTAAAACCTAGATATATCACTATCCGGTAACAAACAGATCACTGAAAAGAGTAATCAATGAATACTATAGAAGAAATAGTATATTGTAAAAGTTTGTTAGACAAAATGACTTTCTGCGTTACTCCCGAGGAATCCCACTTAGTGGCAGTATGGAGCACCTTTTTACGATAGTTGTATAGAAGGGGGCTTCATTTCATTGTATATGTATTCAACCATATAAAAGCATGATATAGCAAGTGTAAGAGCAGTTACATTGAATGCAAGAGATACATTTATCAGATTTTGAAGTTGGTTGTACAAGGAGTGATAACTGACACTGTATTGATATCACGTTGTAAAACCTAGAAATATCACTATCTTGTAAAAAACAGATCATTGAAAAGAGTAATGAATGAATACTATACAAGAAATTGTATATTGTAACAGTTTGTTACACAAAATGACTTTCTGCTTTACTCCCGAGGAATCCCACTGAGTGGCAGTATGGAGCACCTTTTTACTATAGTTGTATAGAAGGTGGCTTCATTTCATTGTATATGTACTGAACCATATAAAAGCATGATATAGTAACTCGAAGAGCAATTACATTGAATGCCAGAGATTCATTCATCAGATTTTGAAGTTGGTTGTACAAGGAGTGATAACTGACACTGTACTGATATCACTTTGTAAAACCTAGAAATATCACTATCCTGTAACCAACAGATCATTGAAAAGAGTAATCAATGAATACTATACAAGAAATTGTATATTGTAATAGTTTGTTACACAAAATGACTTTCTGAGTTACTCCCGAGGAATCCCACTGAGTGTCAGTATGGAGCACCTTTTTACTATAGTTGTATAGAAGGTGGCTTCATTTCATTGTATATGTACTCAATCATGTAAAAGCATGATATATCAACTGTAAGAGCAACTACATTGAATGCCAGAGATACATTCATCAGATTTTGAAGTTGGTAGTACAAGGAGTGATAACTGACACTGTACTGATATCACTTTGTAAAACCTAGATATATCACTATCCTGTAACAAACAGATCACTGAAAAGAGTAATCAATGAATACTATAGAAGAAATAGTATATTGTAAAAGTTTGTTAGACAAAATGACTTTCTGCGTTACTCCCGAGGAATCCCACTTAGTGGCAGTATGGAGCACCTTTTTACGATAGTTGTATAGAAGGGGGCTTCATTTCATTGTATATGTATTCAACCATATAAAAGCATGATATAGCAAGTGTAAGAGCAGTTACATTGAATGCAAGAGATACATTTATCAGATTTTGAAGTTGGTTGTACAAGGAGTGATAACTGACACTGTATTGATATCACGTTGTAAAACCTAGAAATATCACTATCTTGTAACCAACAGATCATTGAAAAGAGTAATGAATGAATACTATACAAGAAATTGTATATTGTAACAGTTTGTTACACAAAATGACTTTCTCCGTTACCTCCGAGGAATCCCACTGAGTGGCAGTATGGAGCACATTTTACTATAGTTGTATAGAAGGTGGCTTCATTTCATTGTATATGTACTGAACCATATAAAAGTATGAAATAGCAACTATAAGAGCAGTTACATTGAATGCAAGACATACATTCATCAGATTTTGAAGTTGGTAGTACAAGGAGTGATAACTGACACTGTACTGATATCACTTTGTAAAACCTAGATATATCACTATCCTGTAACAAACAGATCACTGAAAAGAGTAATCAATGAATACTATAGAAGAAATAGTATATTGTAAAAGTTTGTTACACAAAATGACTTTCTGCGTTACTCCCGAGGAATCCCACTTAGTGGCAGTATGGAGCACCTTTTTACGATAGTTGTATAGAAGGTGGCTTCATTTCATTGTATATGTATTCAACCATATAAAAGCATGATATAGCAACTATAAGAGCAGTTACATTGAATGCAAGACATAGATTCATCAGATTTTTAATTGGTTGTATAAGGAGTGATAACTGACACTGTATTGATATCACTTTGTAAAACCGAGAAATTTCACTGTTGTCTAACCAAGAGATCACAGAAGAGTAATCAATGAATACTATACAAGAAATACATTGGATTGTAAATTGTAATAGTTTGTTACACAAAATAACTTTCTGCGTTACTCCCGAGGAATCCCACTGAGTGGCAGTATGGAGCACCTTTTTACTATATTTGTATAGAAGGTGGCTTCATTTCATTGTATATGTACTGAACCATATAAAAGCATGATATAGCAACTATAAGAGCAGTTACATTGAATGCAAGACATACATTCATCAGATTTTTAAATAGGTTGTATAAGGAGTGATAACTGATACTGTACTGATATCACTTTGTAAAACCTAGAAATTTCACTGTTGTCTAACCAAGAGATCACAAAAGAGTAATCAATGAATACTATACAAGAAATACATTGGATTGTAAATTGTAATAGTTTGTTACACAAAATAACTTTCTGTGTTACTCCCGAGGAATCCCACTGAGTGGCAGTATGGAGCACCTTTTAACTATAGTTGTATAGAAGGTGGCTTCATTTTATTATATATGTACTCAATCATGTAAAAGCATGATATATCAACTATAAGAGCAACTACATTGAATGCCAGAGATACATTCATCAGATTTTGACGTTGGTAGTACAAGGAGTGATAACTGACAGTGTACTGATATCACTTTGTCAAACCTAGAAATATCACTATCCTGTAAGAAACAGATCTCTGAAAAGACTAATCAATGAATACTATACAAGAAATACATTGGATTGTAAATTCTAATAGTTTGTTACACAAAAAAACTTTCTGCGTTACTCCCGAGGAATCCCACTGAGTGGCAGTATGGAGCACCTTTTTACTATAGTTGTATAGAAGGTGGCTTCATTTCATTGTATATGTACTGAACCATATAAAAGTATGATATAGCAACTATAAGAGCAGTTACATTGAATGCAAGACATACATTCATCAGATTTTGAAGTTGGTAGTACAAGGAGTGATAATTGACACTGTACTGATATCACTTTGTAAAACCTAGATATATCACTATCCTGTAACAAACAGATCACTGAAAAGAGTAATCAATGAATACTATAGAAGAAATAGTATATTGTAAAAGTTTGTTACACAAAATGACTTTCTGCGTTACTCCCGAGGAATCCCACTTAGTGGCAGTATGGAGCACCTTTTTACGATAGTTGTATAGAAGGTGGCTTCATTTCATTGTATATGTATTCAACCATATAAAAGCATGATATAGCAAGTGTAAGAGCAGTTACATTGAATGCAAGAGATACATTTATCAGATTTTGAAGTTGGTTGTACAAGGAGTGATAACTGACACTGTATTGATATCACGTTGTAAAACCTAGAAATATCACTATCTTGTAACCAACAGATCATTGAAAAGAGTAATGAATGAATACTATACAAGAAATTGTATATTGTAACAGTTTGTTACACAAAATGACTTTCTCCGTTACTCCCGAGGAATCCCACTGAGTGGCAGTATGGAGCACATTTTACTATAGTTGTATAGAAGGTGGCTTCATTTCATTGTATATGTACTCAATCATGTAAAAGCATGTCATAGCAACTGTAAGAGCAATTACATTGAATGCCAGAGATTCATTCATCAGATTTTGAAGTTGGTTGTAGAAGGAGTGATAACTGACACTGTACTGATATCACTTTGTAAAACCTAGAAATATCACTATCCTGTAACCAACAGATCATTGATAAGAGTAATCAATGAATACTATAGAAGAAATTGTATATTGTAATAGTTTGTTACATAAAATGACTTTCTGCGTTACTCCCGAGGAATCCCACTGAGTGGCAGTATGGAGCACCTTTTTACTATATTTGTATAGAAGGTGGCTTCATTTCATTGTATATGTAGTGAACCATATAAAAGCATGATATAGCAACTATAAGAGCAGTTACATTGAATGCAAGACATAGATTCATCAGATTTTTAAATTGGTTGTATAAGGAGTGATAACTGACACTGTATTGATATCACTTTGTAAAACCGAGAAATTTCACTGTTGTCTAACCAAGAGATCACAGAAGAGTAATCAATGAATACTATACAAGAAATACATTGGATTGTAAATTGTAATAGTTTGTTACACAAAATAACTTTCTGCGTTACTCCCGAGGAATCCCACTGAGTGGCAGTATGGAGCACCTTTTTACTATATTTGTATAGAAGGTGGCTTCATTTCATTGTATATGTACTGAACCATATAAAAGCATGATATAGCAACTATAAGAGCAGTTACATTGAATGCAAGACATACATTCATCAGATTTTTAAATTGGTTGTATAAGGAGTGATAACTGATACTGTACTGATATCACTTTGTAAAACCTAGAAATTTCACTGTTGTCTAACCAAGAGATCACAAAAGAGTAATCAATGAATACTATACAAGAAATACATTGGATTGTAAATTGTAATAGTTTGTTACACAAAATAACTTTCTGCGTTACTCCCGAGGAATCCCACTGAGTGGCAGTATGGAGCACCTTTTAACTATAGTTGTATAGAAGGTGGCTTCATTTTATTATATATGTACTCAATCATGTAAAAGCATGATATATCAACTATAAAAGCAACTACATTGAATGCCAGAGATACATTCATCAGATTTTGACGTTGGTAGTACAAGGAGTGATAACTGACACTGTACTGATATCACTTTGTAAAACCTAGAAATATCACTATCCTGTAAGAAACAGATCACTGAAAAGACTAATCAATGAATACTATACAAGAAATACATTGGATTGTAAATTGTAATAGTTTGTTACACAAAATAACTTTCTGCGTTACTCCCGAGGAATCCCACTGAGTGGCAGTATGGAGCACCTTTTTACTATAGTTGTATAGAAGGTGGCTTCATTTCATTGTATATGTACTGTACCATATAAAAGCATGATATAGCAACTTGAAGAGCAATTACATTGAATGCCAGAGATTCATTCATCAGATTTTGAAGTTGGTTGTACAAGGAGTGATAACTGACACTGTACTGATATCACTTTGTAAAACCTAGAAATATCACTATCCTGTAACCAACAGATCATTGAAAAGAGTAATCAATGAATACTATACAAGAAATTGTATATTGTAATAGTTTGTTACACAAAATGCCTTTTGCGTTACTCCCAAGGAATCCCACTGAGTGGCAGTATGGAGCACCTTTTTACTATAGTTGTATAGAAGGTGGCTTCATTTCATTGTATATGTACTGAACCATATAAAAGCATGATATAGCAACTATAAGAGCAGTTACATTGAATGCAAGACATACATTCATCAGATTTTTAAATTGGTTGTATAAGGAGTGATAACTGACACTGTATTGATATCACTTTGTAAAACCGAGAAATTTCACTGTTGTCTAACCAAGAGATCACAGAAGAGTAATCAATGAATACTATACAAGAAATACATTGGATTGTAAATTGTAATAGTTTGTTACACAAAATAACTTTCTGCGTTACTCCCGAGGAATCCCACTGAGTGGCAGTATGGGGCACCTTTTTACTATAGTTGTATAGAAGGTGGCTTCATTTCATTGTATATGTATTCAATCATGTAAGAGCATGATATATCAACTGTAAGAGCAACTACATTGAATGCCAGAGATACATTCATCAGATTTTGAAGTTGGTAGTACAAGGAGTGATAACTGACACTGTACTGATATCACTTTGTAAAACCTAGAAATATCACTATCCTGTAACCAACAGATCATTGAAAAGAGTAATCAATGAATATTATAAAAGAAATAGTATATTGTAAAAGTTTGCTACACAAAATGACTTTCTGCGTTACTCCCGAGGAATCCCACTTAGTGGCAGTATGGAGCACCTTTTTACGATAGTTGTATAGAATGTGGCTTCATTTCATTGTATATGTACTCAACCATATAAAAGCATGATATAGGAAGTGTAAGAGCAGTTACATTGAATGCAAGAGATATATTCATCAGATTTTGAAGTTGGTTGTACAAGGAGTGATAACTGACACTGTATTCATATCACGTTGTAAAACCTAGAAATATCACTATCTTGTAACCAACAGATCATTGAAAAGAGTAATGAATGAATACTATACAAGAAATTGTATATTGTAATAGTTTGTTACACAAAATGACTTTCTGCGTTACTCCCGAGGAATCCCACTGAGTGGCAGTATGGAGCACATTTTACTATAGTTGTATAGAAGGTGGCTTCATTTCATTGTATATGTACTCAATCATGTAAAAGCATGTTATAGCTACTGTAAGAGCAACTACATTGAATGCCAGAGATACATTCATCAGATTTTGAAGTTGGTAGTACAAGGAGTGATTACTGACACTGTACTGATATCACTTTGTAAAACCTAGATATATCACTATCCGGTAACAAACAGATCACTGAAAAGAGTAATCAATGAATACTATAGAAGAAATAGTATATTGTAAAAGTTTGTTAGACAAAATGACTTTCTGCGTTACTCCCGAGGAATCCCACTTAGTGGCAGTATGGAGCACCTTTTTACGATAGTTGTATAGAAGGGGGCTTCATTTCATTGTATATGTATTCAACCATATAAAAGCATGATATAGCAAGTGTAAGAGCAGTTACATTGAATGCAAGAGATACATTTATCAGATTTTGAAGTTGGTTGTACAAGGAGTGATAACTGACACTGTATTTTTTTTTTTTTTTAAATTTTTATTAATTTTATCTATATCTAATTCTACAACGCTACTTTTCTAAGCTATATTTACCTTATACAGAGTGTGCTTTATCATTTGCTTAATATTGCTATGCCATTAATACATATGAAGCGTTTTAAACCTTGGCTAATATTTAGATAAAATTGTTACTGATGATACATGAAAAATAAAAAAAAGCTGTTTGACAGACATGCTCTTTTGAAGGAATGCTTAATTATACAAATTATCTATTATATATAAGTGCAGTTTCAAAAAACATTTCAGCCTTTATTTCTTCTTTCGTCCTCTTCTTGTCTTAACAGTCTCTTCTTGTACTTTTGGAGCTGCTGCTCCCTTTTCCGAGTCAGACGTTTCTTCTTCGCTCTTTGAGCTATCAAATCCATACATACTTTCTTGCGATGCCAGTGAACCATCTGAGTCTCTCTCTTTTTTCTTTTCTTTGCTTTTTTCCAAAAAACTTTTCGCCTGTTGGACAGAGTCAATCTTGTATTTCTTGTTTTTGATGCTGAAGCTCAGTCCTTCCGGAACATTCCACCTATAGATAATAGATTCAGACTGTAGCCAAGATGTCAGTTTTCCATAGGCTTTCCTTCTTTTCCTTATTTCAAATGGGATGTCTTTCATCACTTTAACTTCTTTTCCTTTGATCTTCAGAACTGCTTTATTTGTGGTCCTGAGCACCACATCTCTTGTTGACTTTTTGGAGAACCTTATCTGAATCTCACCAGGCAGGCTTTTCTTTTTAGTATAATCTGGATAGGTTCTGTAAACCATATCCATATCGCTTTTTATTTCCGCTGCTTTTAAGCCCGTCACTGGTTCAAGCGCTTCACTTAACAGATTTTTAAGGTCTTCTCCTTTATCCTCTGGTACATTCTGAAGTCTTAGGAAAAAATTCGATCTTTCCATCTGAAGTTTCAAGAGCTGATCAGAATGGAAGGCCTTTTCTTTCTCCGCTTTTTGTAGTCTTGAATCATGATTTTTAACTGAAGTCTTAACTTCCAGAAGTTCTCGCTGCAGCTTCTCTGTAGTTTTATTCGACTCCTTCAGGTCCAATTGCATCTTGTCCATCTTAACGTTGAGAGCTGTCATTTGGTCCACTAGAGGTCGCAATAACGAGGAGAACACCGTGCTCATCTCCGTGGTATCAACCTTTGAACTCGGAGCTGTACTTCCTAGTTTGGGGGAAGGTTTCGGTTTCCCCGCCATTGTTGAGACTGTGCTTCTTTGTTGATAGTTAGATAAGATGGACGAAAGGAGCAAATTCCACGACTGCGCTTATATCTTTTTAAAGTTCATATCCTCTAAAGCGCGATGCTGCCATCAAGCAAGCCGAACATACGTTTTTTCATGCAGTAACGCCACGTAAAGAGTCCCGTAAGTACGCCAGTCTCAAGGGGGGGGGGGTTTACTCCACCCGCCTTTCCCGCTGTATTCTGTTTCTTTTTACTTCAGACTCACTGTTTCTCCAAGCGTAACTGATAACTGACACTGTATTGATATCACGTTGTAAAACCTAGAAATATCACTATCTTGTAACCAACAGATCATTGAAAAGAGTAATGAATGAATACTATACAAGAAATTGTATATTGTAACAGTTTGTTACACAAAATGACTTTCTCCGTTACTCCCGAGGAATCCCACTGAGTGGCAGTATGGAGCACATTTTACTATAGTTGTATAGAAGGTGGCTTCATTTCATTGTATATGTACTGAACCATATAAAAGTATGATATAGCAACTATAAGAGCAGTTACATTGAATGCAAGACATACATTCATCAGATTTTGAAGTTGGTAGTACAAGGAGTGATAACTGACACTGTACTGATATCACTTTGTAAAACCTAGATATATCACTATCCTGTAACAAACAGATCACTGAAAAGAGTAATCAATGAATACTATAGAAGAAATAGTATATTGTAAAAGTTTGTTACACAAAATGACTTTCTGCGTTACTCCCGAGGAATCCCACTTAGTGGCAGTATGGAGCACCTTTTTACGATAGTTGTATAGAAGGTGGCTTCATTTCATTGTATATGTATTCAACCATATAAATGCATGATATAGCAACTATAAGAGCAGTTACATTGAATGCAAGACATAGATTCATCAGATTTTTAAATTGGTTGTATAAGGAGTGATAACTGACACTGTATTGATATCACTTTGTAAAACCGAGAAATTTCACTGTTGTCTAACCAAGAGATCACAGAAGAGTAATCAATGAATACTATACAAGAAATACATTGGATTGTAAATTGTAATAGTTTGTTACACAAAATAACTTTCTGCGTTACTCCCGAGGAATCCCACTGAGTGGCAGTATGGAGCACCTTTTTACTATATTTGTATAGAAGGTGGCTTCATTTCATTGTATATGTACTGAACCATATAAAAGCATGATATAGCAACTCTAAGAGCAGTTACATTGAATGCAAGACATATATTCATCAGATTTTTAAATTGGTTGTATAAGGAGTGATAACTGACACTGTATTGATATCACTTTGTAAAACCGAGAAATTTCACTGATGTGTAACCAATAGATCACAGAAGAGAAATCAATGAATACTATACAAGAAATACATTGGATTGTAAATTGTAATAGTTTGTTACACAAAATAACTTTCTGCGTTACTCCCGAGGAATCCCACTGAGTGGCAGTATGGAGCACCTTTTTACTATAGTTGTATAGAAGGTGGCTTCATTTCATTGTATATGTACTCAATCATGTAAAAGCATGATATATCAACTGTAAGAGCAACTACATTGAATGCCAGAGATACATTCATCAGATTGTGAAGTTGGTAGTACAAGGAGTGATTACTGACACTGTACTGATATCACTTTGTAAAACCTAGATATATCACTATCCGGTAACAAACAGATCACTGAAAAGAGTAATCAATGAATACTATAGAAGAAATAGTATATTGTAAAAGTTTGTTAGACAAAATGACTTTCTGCGTTACTCCCGAGGAATCCCACTTAGTGGCAGTATGGAGCACCTTTTTACGATAGTTGTATAGAAGGGGGCTTCATTTCATTGTATATGTATTCAACCATATAAAAGCATGATATAGCAAGTGTAAGAGCAGTTACATTGAATGCAAGAGATACATTTATCAGATTTTGAAGTTGGTTGTACAAGGAGTGATAACTGACACTGTATTGATATCACGTTGTAAAACCTAGAAATATCACTATCTTGTAAAAAACAGATCATTGAAAAGAGTAATGAATGAATACTATACAAGAAATTGTATATTGTAACAGTTTGTTACACAAAATGACTTTCTGCTTTACTCCCGAGGAATCCCACTGAGTGGCAGTATGGAGCACCTTTTTACTATAGTTGTATAGAAGGTGGCTTCATTTCATTGTATATGTACTGAACCATATAAAAGCATGATATAGTAACTCGAAGAGCAATTACATTGAATGCCAGAGATTCATTCATCAGATTTTGAAGTTGGTTGTACAAGGAGTGATAACTGACACTGTACTGATATCACTTTGTAAAACCTAGAAATATCACTATCCTGTAACCAACAGATCATTGAAAAGAGTAATCAATGAATACTATACAAGAAATTGTATATTGTAATAGTTTGTTACACAAAATGACTTTCTGAGTTACTCCCGAGGAATCCCACTGAGTGTCAGTATGGAGCACCTTTTTACTATAGTTGTATAGAAGGTGGCTTCATTTCATTGTATATGTACTCAATCATGTAAAAGCATGATATATCAACTGTAAGAGCAACTACATTGAATGCCAGAGATACATTCATCAGATTTTGAAGTTGGTAGTACAAGGAGTGATAACTGACACTGTACTGATATCACTTTGTAAAACCTAGATATATCACTATCCTGTAACAAACAGATCACTGAAAAGAGTAATCAATGAATACTATAGAAGAAATAGTATATTGTAAAAGTTTGTTAGACAAAATGACTTTCTGCGTTACTCCCGAGGAATCCCACTTAGTGGCAGTATGGAGCACCTTTTTACGATAGTTGTATAGAAGGGGGCTTCATTTCATTGTATATGTATTCAACCATATAAAAGCATGATATAGCAAGTGTAAGAGCAGTTACATTGAATGCAAGAGATACATTTATCAGATTTTGAAGTTGGATGTACAAGGAGTGATAACTGACACTGTATTGATATCACGTTGTAAAACCTAGAAATATCACTATCTTGTAACCAACAGATCATTGAAAAGAGTAATGAATGAATACTATACAAGAAATTGTATATTGTAACAGTTTGTTACACAAAATGACTTTCTCCGTTACCTCCGAGGAATCCCACTGAGTGGCAGTATGGAGCACATTTTACTATAGTTGTATAGAAGGTGGCTTCATTTCATTGTATATGTACTGAACCATATAAAAGTATGAAATAGCAACTATAAGAGCAGTTACATTGAATGCAAGACATACATTCATCAGATTTTGAAGTTGGTAGTACAAGGAGTGATAACTGACACTGTACTGATATCACTTTGTAAAACCTAGATATATCACTATCCTGTAACAAACAGATCACTGAAAAGAGTAATCAATGAATACTATAGAAGAAATAGTATATTGTAAAAGTTTGTTACACAAAATGACTTTCTGCGTTACTCCCGAGGAATCCCACTTAGTGGCAGTATGGAGCACCTTTTTACGATAGTTGTATAGAAGGTGGCTTCATTTCATTGTATATGTATTCAACCATATAAAAGCATGATATAGCAACTATAAGAGCAGTTACATTGAATGCAAGACATAGATTCATCAGATTTTTAATTGGTTGTATAAGGAGTGATAACTGACACTGTATTGATATCACTTTGTAAAACCGAGAAATTTCACTGTTGTCTAACCAAGAGATCACAGAAGAGTAATCAATGAATACTATACAAGAAATACATTGGATTGTAAATTGTAATAGTTTGTTACACAAAATAACTTTCTGCGTTACTCCCGAGGAATCCCACTGAGTGGCAGTATGGAGCACCTTTTTACTATATTTGTATAGAAGGTGGCTTCATTTCATTGTATATGTACTGAACCATATAAAAGCATGATATAGCAACTATAAGAGCAGTTACATTGAATGCAAGACATACATTCATCAGATTTTTAAATAGGTTGTATAAGGAGTGATAACTGATACTGTACTGATATCACTTTGTAAAACCTAGAAATTTCACTGTTGTCTAACCAAGAGATCACAAAAGAGTAATCAATGAATACTATACAAGAAATACATTGGATTGTAAATTGTAATAGTTTGTTACACAAAATAACTTTCTGTGTTACTCCCGAGGAATCCCACTGAGTGGCAGTATGGAGCACCTTTTAACTATAGTTGTATAGAAGGTGGCTTCATTTTATTATATATGTACTCAATCATGTAAAAGCATGATATATCAACTATAAGAGCAACTACATTGAATGCCAGAGATACATTCATCAGATTTTGACGTTGGTAGTACAAGGAGTGATAACTGACAGTGTACTGATATCACTTTGTCAAACCTAGAAATATCACTATCCTGTAAGAAACAGATCTCTGAAAAGACTAATCAATGAATACTATACAAGAAATACATTGGATTGTAAATTCTAATAGTTTGTTACACAAAAAAACTTTCTGCGTTACTCCCGAGGAATCCCACTGAGTGGCAGTATGGAGCACCTTTTTACTATAGTTGTATAGAAGGTGGCTTCATTTCATTGTATATGTACTGAACCATATAAAAGTATGATATAGCAACTATAAGAGCAGTTACATTGAATGCAAGACATACATTCATCAGATTTTGAAGTTGGTAGTACAAGGAGTGATAATTGACACTGTACTGATATCACTTTGTAAAACCTAGATATATCACTATCCTGTAACAAACAGATCACTGAAAAGAGTAATCAATGAATACTATAGAAGAAATAGTATATTGTAAAAGTTTGTTACACAAAATGACTTTCTGCGTTACTCCCGAGGAATCCCACTTAGTGGCAGTATGGAGCACCTTTTTACGATAGTTGTATAGAAGGTGGCTTCATTTCATTGTATATGTATTCAACCATATAAAAGCATGATATAGCAAGTGTAAGAGCAGTTACATTGAATGCAAGAGATACATTTATCAGATTTTGAAGTTGGTTGTACAAGGAGTGATAACTGACACTGTATTGATATCACGTTGTAAAACCTAGAAATATCACTATCTTGTAACCAACAGATCATTGAAAAGAGTAATGAATGAATACTATACAAGAAATTGTATATTGTAACAGTTTGTTACACAAAATGACTTTCTCCGTTACTCCCGAGGAATCCCACTGAGTGGCAGTATGGAGCACATTTTACTATAGTTGTATAGAAGGTGGCTTCATTTCATTGTATATGTACTCAATCATGTAAAAGCATGTCATAGCAACTGTAAGAGCAATTACATTGAATGCCAGAGATTCATTCATCAGATTTTGAAGTTGGTTGTAGAAGGAGTGATAACTGACACTGTACTGATATCACTTTGTAAAACCTAGAAATATCACTATCCTGTAACCAACAGATCATTGATAAGAGTAATCAATGAATACTATAGAAGAAATTGTATATTGTAATAGTTTGTTACATAAAATGACTTTCTGCGTTACTCCCGAGGAATCCCACTGAGTGGCAGTATGGAGCACCTTTTTACTATATTTGTATAGAAGGTGGCTTCATTTCATTGTATATGTAGTGAACCATATAAAAGCATGATATAGCAACTATAAGAGCAGTTACATTGAATGCAAGACATAGATTCATCAGATTTTTAAATTGGTTGTATAAGGAGTGATAACTGACACTGTATTGATATCACTTTGTAAAACCGAGAAATTTCACTGTTGTCTAACCAAGAGATCACAGAAGAGTAATCAATGAATACTATACAAGAAATACATTGGATTGTAAATTGTAATAGTTTGTTACACAAAATAACTTTCTGCGTTACTCCCGAGGAATCCCACTGAGTGGCAGTATGGAGCACCTTTTTACTATATTTGTATAGAAGGTGGCTTCATTTCATTGTATATGTACTGAACCATATAAAAGCATGATATAGCAACTATAAGAGCAGTTACATTGAATGCAAGACATACATTCATCAGATTTTTAAATTGGTTGTATAAGGAGTGATAACTGATACTGTACTGATATCACTTTGTAAAACCTAGAAATTTCACTGTTGTCTAACCAAGAGATCACAAAAGAGTAATCAATGAATACTATACAAGAAATACATTGGATTGTAAATTGTAATAGTTTGTTACACAAAATAACTTTCTGCGTTACTCCCGAGGAATCCCACTGAGTGGCAGTATGGAGCACCTTTTAACTATAGTTGTATAGAAGGTGGCTTCATTTTATTATATATGTACTCAATCATGTAAAAGCATGATATATCAACTATAAAAGCAACTACATTGAATGCCAGAGATACATTCATCAGATTTTGACGTTGGTAGTACAAGGAGTGATAACTGACACTGTACTGATATCACTTTGTAAAACCTAGAAATATCACTATCCTGTAAGAAACAGATCACTGAAAAGACTAATCAATGAATACTATACAAGAAATACATTGGATTGTAAATTCTAATAGTTTGTTACACAAAATAACTTTCTGCGTTACTCCCGAGGAATCCCACTGAGTGGCAGTATGGAGCACCTTTTTACTATAGTTGTATAGAAGGGTGCTTCATTTCATTGTATACGTACTGAACCATATAAAAGCATGATATAGCAACTATAAGAGCAGTTACATTGAATGCAAGACATACATTCATCAGATTTTTAAATTGGTTGTATAAGGAGTGATAACTGACACTGTATTGATATCACTTTGTAAAACCGAGAAATTTCACTGTTGTCTAACCAAGAGATCACAGAAGAGTAATCAATAAATACTATACAAGAAATACATTGGATTGTAAATTGTAATAGTTTGTTACACAAAATAACTTTCTGCGTTACTCCCGAGGAATCCCACTGAGTGGCAGTATGGAGCACGTTTTACTATAGTTGTATAGAAGGTGGCTTCATTTCATTGTATAAGTACTCAATCATGTAAAAGCATGATATATCAACTGTAAGAGCAACTACATTGAATGCCAGAGATACATTCATCAGATTTTGAAGTTGGTAGTACAAGGAGTGATAACTGACACTGTACTGATATCACTTTGTAAAACCTAGATATATCACTATGGTGTAACAAACAGATCACTGAAAAGAGTAATCAATGAATACTATACAAGAAATTGTATATTGTAATAGTTTGTTACACAAAATGACTTTCTGCGTTACTCTCGAGGAATCCCACTGAGTGGCAGTATGGAGCATCTTTTTACTATAGTTGTATAGAAGGTGGCTTCATTTCATTGTATACGTAATGAACCATATAAAAGCATGATATAGCAACTATAAGAGCAGTTACATTGAATGCAAGAGATACATTCATCAGATTTTTAAATTGGTTGTATAAGGAGTGATAACTGACACTGTATTGATATCACTTTGTAAAACCGAGAAATTTCACTGTTGTCTAACCAAGAGATCACAGAAGAGTAATCAATAAATACTATACAAGAAATACATTGGATTGTAAATTGTAATAGTTTGTTACACAAAATAACTTTCTGCGTTACTCCCGAGGAATCCCACTGAGTGGCAGTATGGAGCACGTTTTACTATAGTTGTATAGAAGGTGGCTTCATTTCATTGTATAAGTACTCAATCATGTAAAAGCATGATATATCAACTGTAAGAGCAACTACATTGAATGCCAGAGATACATTCATCAGATTTTGAAGTTGGTAGTACAAGGAGTGATAACTGACACTGTACTGATATCACTTTGTAAAACCTAGATATATCACTATGGTGTAACAAACAGATCACTGAAAAGAGTAATCAATGAATACTATACAAGAAATTGTATATTGTAATAGTTTGTTACACAAAATGACTTTCTGCGTTACTCTCGAGGAATCCCACTGAGTGGCAGTATGGAGCATCTTTTTACTATAGTTGTATAGAAGGGGGCTTCATTTCATTGTATATGTACTCAACGATATAAAAGCATGATATAGCAACGGTAAGAGCAGTTACATTGAATGCAAGAGATACATTCATCAGATTTTGAAGTTGGTTGTACAAGGAGTGATAACTGACAGTGTATTGATATCACGTTGTAAAACCTAGAAATATCACTATCTTGTAACCAAGAGATCATAGAAAAGAGTAATGAATGAATACTATACAAGAAATTGTATATTGTAATAGTTTGTTACACAAAATGACTTTCTGCGTTACTCCCGAGGAATCCCACTGAGTGGCAGTATGGAGCACATTTTACTATAGTTGTATAGAAGGTGGCTTCATTTCATTGTATTTGTACTCAATCATGTAAAAGCATGTTATAGCAACTGTAAGAGCAATTACATTGAATGCCAGAGATTCATTCATCAGATTTTGAAGTTGGTTGTACAAGGACTGATAACTGACACTGTACTGATATCACTTTGTAAAACCTAGAAATATCACTATCCTGTAACCAACAGATCATTGAAAAGAGTAATCAATGAATACTATACAAGAAATTGTATATTGTAATAGTTTGTTACACAAAATGACTTTCTGCATTACTCCCGAGGAATCCCACTGAGTGGCAGTATGGAGCACCTTTTTACTATAGTTGTATAAAAGGTGGCTTCATTTCATTGCATATGTACTGAACCATATAAAAGCATGATATAGCAACTATAAGAGCAGTTACATTGAATGCAAGACATACATTGATCAGATTTTTATATTGATTGTATAAGGAGTGATAACTGACACTGTATTGATGTCACTTGGTAAAACCGAGAAATTTAACTGATGTCTAACCAAGAGATCACAGAAGAGTAATCAATGAATACTATACAAGAAATACATTGGATTGTAAATTGTAATAGTTTGTTACACAAAATAACTTTCTGCGTTACTCCCGAGGAATCCCACTGAGTGGCAGTATGGAGCACCTTTTTACTATAGTTGTATAGAAGGTGGCTTCATTTCATTGTATATGTACTCAATCATGTAAAAGCATGATATATCAACTGTAAGAGCAACTACATTGAATGCCAGAGATACATTCATCAGATTTTGAAGTTGGTTGTACAAGGAATGATAACTGACACTGTACTGATATCACTTTGTAAAACCTAGAAATATCACTATCCTGTAACCAACAGATCATTGAAAAGAGTAATCAATGAATATTATACAAGAAATAGTATATTGTAAAAGTTTGTTACACAAAATGACTTTCTGCGTTACTCCCGAGGAATCCCACTTAGTGGCAGTATGGAGCACCTTTTTACGATAGTTGTATAGAAGGTGGCTTCATTTCATTGTATATGTACTCAACCATATAAAAGCATGATATAGGAAGTGTAAGAGCAGTTACATTAAATGCAAGAGATACATTCATCAGATTTTGAAGTTGGTTGTACAAGGAGTGATAACTGACACTGTATTGATATCACGTTGTAAAACCTAGAAATATCACTATCCTGTAACCAACAGATCATTGAAAAGAGTAATCAATGAATACTATACAAGAAATTGTATATTGTAATAGTTTGTTACACAAAATGACTTTCTGCGTTACTCCCGAGGAATCCCACTGAGTGGCAGTATGGAGCACATTTTACTATAGTTGTATAGAAGGTGGCTTCATTTCATTGTATATGTACTCAAGCATGTAAAAGCATGTTATAGCAACTGTAAGAGCAATTACATTGAATGCCAGAGATTCATTCATCAGATTTTGAAGTTTGTTGTAGAAGGAGTGATAACTGACACTGTACTGATATCACTTTGTGAAACCTAGAAATATCACTATCCTGTAACCAACAGATCATTGAAAAGAGTAATCAATGAATACTATAGAAGAAATTGTATATTGTAATAGTTTGTTACACAAAATGACTTTCTGCCTTACTCCCGAGGAATCCCACTGAGTGGCAGTATGGAGCACCTTTTTACTATATTTGTATAGAAGGTGGCTTCATTTCATTGTATATGTACTAAAGCATATGAAAGCATGATATAGCAACTATAAGAGCAGTTACATTGAATGCAAGACATACATTCATCAGATTTTTAAATTGGTTGTATAAGGAGTGATAACTGACACTGTATTGATATCACTTTGTAAAACCGAGAAATTTCACTGTTGTCTAACCAAGAGATTACAGAAGAGTAATCAATGAATACTATACAAGAAATACATTGGATTCTAAATTGTAATAGTTTGTTACACAAAATAACTTTCTGCGTTACTCCCGAGGAATCCCACTGAGTGGCAGTATGGAGCACCTTTTAACTATTGTTGTATAGAAGGTGGCTTCATTTCATTATATATGTACTCAATCATGTAAAAACATGATATATCAACTATAAGAGCAACTACATTGAATGCCAGAGATACATTCATCAGATTTTGAAGATGGTAGTACAAGGAGTGATAACTGACACTGTACTCATATCACTTTGTAAAATCTAGAAATATCACTATCCTGTAAGAAACAGATCACTGAAAAGACTAATCAATGAATACTATACAAGAAATACATTGGATTGTAAATTGTAATAGTTTGTTACACAAAATAACTTTCTGCGTTACTCCCGAGGAATCCCACTGAGTGGCAGTATGGAGCACCTTTTTTCTATAGTTGTATAGAAGGTGGCTTCATTTCATTGTATATGTACTGAACCATATAAAAGCATGATATAGCAACTCTAAGAGCAGTTACATTGAATGCAAGACATACATTCATCAGATTTTTAAATTGGTTGTATAAGGAGTGATAACTGACACTGTATTGATATCACTTTGTAAAACCGAGAAATTTCACTGTTGTCTGACCAAGAGATCACAGAAGAGTAATCAATGAATACTATACAAGAAATACATTGGATTGTAAATTGTAATAGTTTGTTACACAAAATAACTTTCTGCGTTACTCCCGAGGAATCCCACTGAGTGGCAGTATGGAGCACCTTTTTACTATAGTTGTATAGAAGGTGGCTTCATTTCATTGTATATGTACTCAATCATGTAAAAGCATGATATATCAACTGTAAGAGCAACTACATTGAATGCCAGAGATACATTCATCAGATTTTGAAGTTGGTAGTACAAGGAGTGATAACTGACACTGTACTGATATCACTTTGTAAAACCTAGATATATCACTATGGTGTAACAAACAGATCACTGAAAAGAGTAATCAATGAATACTATACAAGAAATTGTATATTGTAATAGTTTGTTACACAAAATGACTTTCTGCGTTACTCTCGAGGAATCCCACTGAGTGGCAGTATGGAGCATCTTTTTACTATAGTTTTATAGAAGGTGGCTTCATTTCATTGTATATGTACTCAACGATATAAAAGCATGATATAGCAACGGTAAGAGCAGTTACATTGAATGCAAGAGATACATTCATCAGATTTTGAAGTTGGTTGTACAAGGAGTGATAACTGACAGTGTATTGATATCACGTTGTAAAACCTAGAAATATCACTATCTTGTAACCAAGAGATCATAGAAAAGAGTAATGAATGAATACTATACAAGAAATTGTATATTGTAATAGTTTGTTACACAAAATGACTTTCTGCGTTACTCCCGAGGAATCCCACTGAGTGGCAGTATGGAGCACATTTTACTATAGTTGTATAGAAGGTGGCTTCATTTCATTGTATTTGTACTCAATCATGTAAAAGCATGTTATAGCAACTGTAAGAGCAATTACATTGAATGCCAGAGATTCATTCATCAGATTTTGAAGTTGGTTGTACAAGGACTGATAACTGACACTGTACTGATATCACTTTGTAAAACCTAGAAATATCACTATCCTGTAACCAACAGATCATTGAAAAGAGTAATCAATGAATACTATACAAGAAATTGTATATTGTAATAGTTTGTTACACAAAATGACTTTCTGCATTACTCCCGAGGAATCCCACTGAGTGGCAGTATGGAGCACCTTTTTACTATAGTTGTATAAAAGGTGGCTTCATTTCATTGCATATGTACTGAACCATATAAAAGCATGATATAGCAACTATAAGAGCAGTTACATTGAATGCAAGACATACATTGATCAGATTTTTATATTGATTGTATAAGGAGTGATAACTGACACTGTATTGATGTCACTTGGTAAAACCGAGAAATTTAACTGATGTCTAACCAAGAGATCACAGAAGAGTAATCAATGAATACTATACAAGAAATACATTGGATTGTAAATTGTAATAGTTTATTACACAAAATAACTTTCTGCGTTACTCCCGAGGAATCCCACTGAGTGGCAGTATGGAGCACCTTTTTACTATAGTTGTATAGAAGGTGGCTTCATTTCATTGTATATGTACTCAATCATGTAAAAGCATGATATATCAACTGTAAGAGCAACTACATTGAATGCCAGAGATACATTCATCAGATTTTGAAGTTGGTTGTACAAGGAATGATAACTGACACTGTACTGATATCACTTTGTAAAACCTAGAAATATCACTATCCTGTAACCAACAGATCATTGAAAAGAGTAATCAATGAATATTATACAAGAAATAGTATATTGTAAAAGTTTGTTACACAAAATGACTTTCTGCGTTACTCCCGAGGAATCCCACTTAGTGGCAGTATGGAGCACCTTTTTACGATAGTTGTATAGAAGGTGGCTTCATTTCATTGTATATGTACTCAACCATATAAAAGCATGATATAGGAAGTGTAAGAGCAGTTACATTAAATGCAAGAGATACATTCATCAGATTTTGAAGTTGGTTGTACAAGGAGTGATAACTGACACTGTATTGATATCACGTTGTAAAACCTAGAAATATCACTATCCTGTAACCAACAGATCATTGAAAAGAGTAATCAATGAATACTATACAAGAAATTGTATATTGTAATAGTTTGTTACACAAAATGACTTTCTGCGTTACTCCCGAGGAATCCCACTGAGTGGCAGTATGGAGCACATTTTACTATAGTTGTATAGAAGGTGGCTTCATTTCATTGTATATGTACTCAAGCATGTAAAAGCATGTTATAGCAACTGTAAGAGCAATTACATTGAATGCCAGAGATTCATTCATCAGATTTTGAAGTTTGTTGTAGAAGGAGTGATAACTGACACTGTACTGATATCACTTTGTGAAACCTAGAAATATCACTATCCTGTAACCAACAGATCATTGAAAAGAGTAATCAATGAATACTATAGAAGAAATTGTATATTGTAATAGTTTGTTACACAAAATGACTTTCTGCCTTACTCCCGAGGAATCCCACTGAGTGGCAGTATGGAGCACCTTTTTACTATATTTGTATAGAAGGTGGCTTCATTTCATTGTATATGTACTAAAGCATATGAAAGCATGATATAGCAACTATAAGAGCAGTTACATTGAATGCAAGACATACATTCATCAGATTTTTAAATTGGTTGTATAAGGAGTGATAACTGACACTGTATTGATATCACTTTGTAAAACCGAGAAATTTCACTGTTGTCTAACCAAGAGATTACAGAAGAGTAATCAATGAATACTATACAAGAAATACATTGGATTCTAAATTGTAATAGTTTGTTACACAAAATAACTTTCTGCGTTACTCCCGAGGAATCCCACTGAGTGGCAGTATGGAGCACCTTTTAACTATTGTTGTATAGAAGGTGGCTTCATTTCATTATATATGTACTCAATCATGTAAAAGCATGATATATCAACTATAAGAGCAACTACATTGAATGCCAGAGATACATTCATCAGATTTTGAAGATGGTAGTACAAGGAGTGATAACTGACACTGTACTGATATCACTTTGTAAAATCTAGAAATATCACTATCCTGTAAGAAACAGATCACTGAAAAGACTAATCAATGAATACTATACAAGAAATACATTGGATTGTAAATTGTAATAGTTTGTTACACAAAATAACTTTCTGCGTTACTCCCGAGGAATCCCACTGAGTGGCAGTATGGAGCACCTTTTTTCTATAGTTGTATAGAAGGTGGCTTCATTTCATTGTATATGTACTGAACCATATAAAAGCATGATATAGCAACTATAAGAGCAGTTACATTGAATGCAAGACATACATTCATCAGATTTTTAAATTGGTTGTATAAGGAGTGATAACTGACACTGTATTGATATCACTTTGTAAAACCGAGAAATTTCACTGTTGTCTGACCAAGAGATCACAGAAGAGTAATCAATGAATACTATACAAGAAATACATTGGATTGTAAATTGTAATAGTTTGTTACACAAAATAACTTTCTGCGTTACTCCCGAGGAATCCCACTGAGTGGCAGTATGGAGCACCTTTTTACTATAGTTGTATAGAAGGTGGCTTCATTTCATTGTATATGTACTCAATCATGTAAAAGCATGATATATCAACTGTAAGAGCAACTACATTGAATGCCAGAGATACATTCATCAGATTTTGAAGTTGGTAGTACAAGGAGTGATAACTGACACTGTACTGATATCACTTTGTAAAACCTAGAAATATCACTATTTTGTAAGAAACAGATCACTGAAGAGACTAATCAATGAATACTATACAAGAAATACATTGGATTGTAAATTGTAATACTTTGTTACACAAAATAACTTTCTGCGTTACTCCCGAGGAATCCCACTGAGTGGCAGTATGGAGCACCTTTTTACTATAGTTGTATAGAAGGTGGCTTCATTTCATTGTATATGTACTCAATCATGTAAAAGCATGATATATCAATTGTAAGAGCAACTACATTGAATGCCAGAGATACATTCATCAGATTTTGAAGTTGGTAGTACAAGGAGTGATAACTGACACTGTACTGATATCACTTTGTAAAACCTAGATATATCACTATGGTGTAACAAACAGATCACTGAAAAGAGTAATCAATGAATACTATACAAGAAATTGTATATTGTAATAGTTTGTTACACAAAATGACTTTCTGCGTTACTCTCGAGGAATCCCACTGAGTGGCAGTATGGAGCACCTTTTTACGATAGTTGTATAGAAGGTGACTTCATTTCATTGTATATGTACTCAACCATATAAAAGCATGATATAGCAACGGTAAGAGCAGTTACATTGAATGCAAGAGATACATTCATCAGATTTTGAAGTTGGTTGTACAAGGAGTGATAACTGACAGTGTATTGATATCACGTTGTAAAACCTAGAAATATCACTATCTTGTAACCAAGAGATCATTGAAAAGAGTAATGAATGAATACTATACAAGAAATTGTATATTGTAATAGTTTGTTACACAAAATGACTTTCTGCGTTACTCCCGAGGAATCCCACTGAGTGGCAGTATGGAGCACCTTTTTACTATAGTTGTATAGAAGGTGGCTTCATTTCATTGTATATGTACTCAATCATGTAAAAGCATGATATATCAATTGTAAGAGCAACTACATTGAATGCCAGAGATACATTCATCAGATTTTGAAGTTGGTAGTACAAGGAGTGATAACTGACACTGTACTGATATCACTTTGTCAAACCTAGATATATCACTATCCTATAACAAACAGATCACTGAAAAGAGTAATCAATGAATATTATACAAGAAATAGTATATTGTAAAAGTTTGTTACACAAAATGACTTTCTGCGTTACTCCCGAGGAATCCCACTTAGTGGCAGTATGGAGCACCTTTTTACGATAGTTGTATAGAAGTCGGCTTCATTTCATTGTATATGTATTCAACCATATAAAAGCATGATATAGCAAGTGTAGGAGCAGTTACATTGAATGGAAGAGATACATTTATCAGATTTTGAAGTTGGTTGTACAAGGAGTGATAACTGACACTGTATTGATATCACGTTGTAAAACCTAGAAATATCACTATCTTGTAACCAACAGATCATTGAAAAGAGTAATGAATGAATATTATACAAGAAATTGTATATTGTAACAGTTTGTTACACAAAATGACTTTCTCCGTTACTCCCGAGGAATCCCACTGAGTGGCAAAATGACTTTCTCCGTTACTCCCGAGGAATCCCACTGATTCATTCATCAGATTTTGAAGTTTGTTGTAGAAGGAGTGATAACTGACACTGTACTGATATCACTTTGTAAAGCCTAGAAATATCACTATCCTGTAACCAACAGATCATTGAAAAGAGCAACTACATTGAATGCCAGAGATACATTCATCAGATTTTGAAGTTTGTAGTACAAGGATTGATAACTGACACTGTACTGATATCACTTTGTAAAATCTAGATATATCACTATCCTGTAACAAACAGATCACTGAAAAGAGTAATCAATGAATACTATACAAGAAATAGTATATTGTAAAAGTTTGTTACACAAAATGACTTTCTGCGTTACTCCCGAGGAATCCCACTTAGTGGCAGTATGGAGCACCTTTTTACGATAGTTGTATAGAAGGTGGCTTCATTTCATTGTATATGTACTGAACCATAAAAAAGCATGATATAGCAACTATAAGAGCAGTTACATTGAATGCAAGACATACATTCATCAGATTTTTATATTGGTTGTATAAGGAGTGATAACTGACACTGTATTGATGTCAATTTGTAAAACCGAGAAATTTAACTGATGTCTAACCAAGAGATCACAGAAGAGTAATCAATGAATAGTATACAAGAAATACATTGGATTGTAAATTATGTAAATTAAATTGTAAATTATGTAAATTTAATTGGATTATGGAGCACATTTTACTATAGTTGTATAGAAGGTGGCTTCATTTCATTGTATATGTACTCAATCATGTAAAAGCATGTTATAGCAACTGTAAGAGCAATTACATTGAATGCAAGAGATACATTTATCAGATTTTGAAGTTGGTTGTACAAGGAGTGATAACTGACACTGTATTGATATCACGTTGTAAAACCTAGAAATATCACTATCTTGTAAAAACAGATCATTGAAAAGAGTAATGAATGAATACTATACAAGAAATTGTATATTGTAATAGTTTGTTACACAAAATGACTTTCTGCGTTACTCCCGAGGAATCCCACTGAGTGGCAGCATGGAGCACATTTTACTATAGTTGTATAGAAGGTGGCTTCATTTCATTGTATATGTACTCAATCATGTAAAAGCATGTTATAGCAACTGTAAGAGCAATTACATTGAATGCCAGAGATTCATTCATCAGATTTTGAAGTTTGTTGTAGAAGGAGTGATAACTGACACTGTACTGATATCACTTTGTAAAACCTAGAAATATCACTATCCTGTAACCAACAGATCATTGAAAAGAGTAATCAATGAATACTATACAAGAAATTGTATATTGTAATAGTTTGTTACACAAAATGACTTTCTGCGTTACTCCCGAGGAATCCCACTGAGTGGCAGTATGGAGCACCTTTTTACTATATTTGTATAGAAGGTGGCTTCATTTCATTGTATATGTACTGAACCATAAAAAAGCATGATATAGCAACTATAAGAGCAGTTACATTGAATGCAAGACATACATTCATCAGATTTTTAAATTGGTTGTATAAGGAGTGATAACTGACACTGTATTGATATCACTTTGTAAAACCGAGAAATTTCACTGTTGTCTAACCAAGAGATCACAGAAGAGTAATCAATGAATACTATACAAGAAATACATTGGATTGTAAATTGTAATAGTTTGTTACACAAAATAACTTTCTGCGTTACTCCCGAGGAATCCCACTGAGTGGCAATATGGAGCACCTTTTTACTATAGTTGTATAGAAGGTGGCTTCATTTCATTGTATATGTACTGAACCATATAAAAGCATGATATAGCAACTATAAGAGCAGTTACATTGAATGCAAGACATACATTCATCAGATTTTTAAATTGGTTATATAAGGAGTGATAACTGACACTGTATTGATATCACTTTGTAAAACCGAGAAATTTCACTGTTGTCTAACCAACAGATCACAGAAGAGTAATCAATGAATACTATGCAAGAAATACATTGGATTGTAAATTGTAATAGTTTGTTACACAAAATAACTTTCTGCGTTACTCCCGAGGAATCCCACTGAGTGGCAGTATGGAGCACCTTTTAACTATAGTTGTATAGAAGGTGGCTTCATTTCATTATATATGTACTCAATCATGTAAAAGCATGATATATCAACTATAAGAGCAACTACATTGAATGCCAGAGATACATTCATCAGATTTTGAAGTTGGTAGTACAAGGAGTGATAACTGACACTGTACTGATATCACTTTGTAAAACCTAGAAATATCACTATCCTGTAAGAAACAGATCACTGAAAAGACTAATCAATGAATACTATACAAGAAATACATTGTATTGTAATTCTAATAGTTTGTTACACAAAATAACTTTCTGCGTTACTCCCGAGGAATCACACTGAGTGGCAGTATGGAGCACCTTTTTACTATAGTTGTATAGAAGGTGGCTTCATTTCATTGTATACGTACTGAACCATATAAAAGCATGATATAGCAACTATAAGAGCAGTTACATTGAATGCAAGACATACATTCATCAGATTTTTAAATTGGTTGTATAAGGAGTGATAACTGACACTGTATTGATATCACTTTGTAAAACCGAGAAATTTCACTGTTGTCTAACCAAGAGATCACAGAAGAGTAATCAATGAATACTATACAAGAAATACATTGGATTGTAAATTGTAATAGTTTGTTACACAAAATAACTTTCTGCGTTACTCCCGAGGAATCCCACTGAGTGGCAGTATGGAGCACCTTTTTACTATAGTTCTATAGAAGGTGGCTTCATTTCATTGTATATGTACTGAACCATATAAAAGCATGATATAGCAACTCTAAGAGCAGTTACATTGAATGCAAGACATACATTCATCAGATTTTTAAATTGGTTGTATAAGGAGTGATAACTGACACTGTATTGATATCACTTTGTAAAACCGAGAAATTTCACTGATGTGTAACCAATAGATCACAGAAGAGTAATCAATGAATACTATACAAGAAATACATTGGATTGTAAATTGTAATAGTTTGTTACACAAAATAACTTTCTGCGTTACTCCCGAGGAATCCCACTGAGTGGCCGTATGGAGCACGTTTTACTATAGTTGTATAGAAGGTGGCTTCATTTCATTGTATAAGTACTCAATCATGTAAAAGCATGATATATCAACTGTAAGAGCAACTATATTGAATGCCAGAGATACATTCATCAGATTTTGAAGTTGGTTGTACAAGGAGTGATAACGGACACTGTATTGATATCACGCTGTAAAACCTAGAAATATCACTATCTTGTAAAAACAGATCATTGAAAAGAGTAATGAATGAATACTATACAAGAAATTGTATATTGTAATAGTTTGTTACACAAAATGACTTTCTGCGTTACTCCCGAGGAATCCCACTGAGTGGCAGTATGGAGCACATTTTACTATAGTTGTATAGAAGGTGGCTTCATTTCATTGTATATGTACTCAATCATGTAAAAGCATGTTATAGCAACTGTAAGAGCATTTACATTGAATGCAAGAGATACATTTATCAGATTTTGAAGTTGGTTGTACAAGGAGTGATAACTGACACTGTATTGATATCACGTTGTAAAACCTAGAAATATCACTATCTTGTAACCAACAGATCATTGAAAAGAGTAATGAATGAATACTATACAAGAAATTGTATATTGTAACAGTTTGTTACACAAAATGACTTTCTCCGTTACTCCCGAGGAATCCCACTGAGTGGCAGTATGGAGCACATTTTACTATAGTTGTATAGAAGGTGGCTTCATTTCATTGTATATGTACTCAATCATATAAAAGCATGTTATAGCAACTGTAAGAGCAATTACATTGAATGCCAGAGATTCATTCATCAGATTTTGAAGTTTGTTGTAGAAGGAGTGATAACTGACACTGTACTGATATCACTTTGTAAAACCTAGAAATATCACTATCCTGTAACCAACAGATCATTGAAAAGAGTAATCAATGAATACTATACAAGAAATTGTATATTGTAATAGTTTGTTACACAAAATGACTTTCTGCGTTACTCCCGAGGAATCCCACTGAGTGGCAGTATGGAGCACCTTTTTACTATATTTGTATAGAAGGTGGCTTCATTTCATTGTATATCTACTGAACCATATAAAAGCATGATATAGCAACTATAAGAGCAGTTACATTGAATGCAAGACATACATTCATCAGATTTTTAAATTGGTTGTATAAGGAGTGATAACTGACACTGTATTGATATCACTTTGTAAAACCGAGAAATTTCACTGTTGTCTAACCAAGAGATCACAGAAGAGTAATCAATGAATACTATACAAGAAATACATTGGATTGTAAATTGTAATAGTTTGTTACACAAAGTAACTTTCTGCGTTACTCCCGAGGAATCCCACTGAGTGGCAATATGGAGCACCTTTTTACTATAGTTGTATAGAAGGTGGCTTCATTTCATTGTATATGTACTGAACCATATAAAAGCATGATATAGCAACTATAAGAGCAGTTACATTGAATGCAAGACATACATTCATCAGATTTTTAAATTGGTTATATAAGGAGTGATAACTGACACTGTATTGATATCACTTTGTAAAACCGAGAAATTTCACTGTTGTCTAACCAACAGATCACAGAAGAGTAATCAATGAATACTATACAAGAAATACATTGGATTGTAAATTGTAATAGTTTGTTACACAAAATAACTTTCTGCGTTACTCCCGAGGAATCCCACTGAGTGGCAGTATGGAGCACCTTTTAACTATAGTTGTATAGAAGGTGGCTTCATTTCATTATATATGTACTCAATCATGTAAAAGCATGATATATCAACTATAAGAGCAACTACATTGAATGCCAGAGATACATTCATCAGATTTTGAAGTTGGTAGTACAAGGAGTGATAACTGACACTGTACTGATATCACTTTGTAAAACCTAGAAATATCACTATCCTGTAAGAAACAGATCACTGAAAAGACTAATCAATGAATACTATACAAGAAATACATTGTATTGTAATTCTAATAGTTTGTTACACAAAATAACTTTCTGCGTTACTCCCGAGGAATCACACTGAGTGGCAGTATGGAGCACCTTTTTACTATAGTTGTATAGAAGGTGGCTTCATTTCATTGTATACGTACTGAACCATATAAAAGCATGATATAGCAACTATAAGAGCAGTTACATTGAATGCAAGACATACATTCATCAGATTTTTAAATTGGTTGTATAAGGAGTGATAACTGACACTGTATTGATATCACTTTGTAAAACCGAGAAATTTCACTGTTGTCTAACCAAGAGATCACAGAAGAGTAATCAATGAATACTATACAAGAAATACATTGGATTGTAAATTGTAATAGTTTGTTACACAAAATAACTTTCTGCGTTACTCCCGAGGAATCCCACTGAGTGGCAGTATGGAGCACCTTTTTACTATAGTTCTATAGAAGGTGGCTTCATTTCATTGTATATGTACTGAACCATATAAAAGCATGATATAGCAACTCTAACAGCAGTTACATTGAATGCAAGACATACATTCATCAGATTTTTAAATTGGTTGTATAAGGAGTGATAACTGACACTGTATTGATATCACTTTGTAAAACCGAGAAATGTCACTGATGTGTAACCAATAGATCACAGAAGAGTAATCAATGAATACTATACAAGAAATACATTGGATTGTAAATTGTAATAGTTTGTTACACAAAATAACTTTCTGCGTTACTCCCGAGGAATCCCACTGAGTGGAAGTATGGAGCACCTTTTTACTATAGTTGTATAGAAGGTGGCTTCATTTCATTGTATATGTACTCAATCATGTAAAAGCATGATATATCAACTGTAAGAGCAACTACATTGAATGCCAGAGATACATTCATCAGATTTTGAAGTTGGTAGTACAAGGAGTGATAACTGACACTGTACTGATATCACTTTGTAAAACCTAGATATATCACTATCCTGTAACCAACAGATCACTGAAAAGAGTAATCAATGAATACTATAGAAGAAATAGTGTATTGTAAAAGTTTGTTACACAAAATGACTTTCTGCGTTACTCCCGAGGAATCCCACTTAGTGGCAGTAATGGAGCACCTTTTTACGACAGTTGTATAGAAGGTGGCTTCATTTCATTGTATATGTATTCAACCATATAAAAGCATGATATAGCAAGTGTAAGAGCAGTTACATTGAATGCAAGAGATACATTTATCAGATTTTGAAGTTGGTTGTACAAGGAGTGATAACTGACACTGTATTGATATCACGTTGTAAAACCTCGAAATATCACTATCTTGTAACCAACAGATCATTGAAAAGAGTAATGAATGAATACTATACAAGAAATTGTATATTGTAACAGTTTGTTACACAAAATGACTTTCTGCGTTACTCCCGAGGAATCCCACTGAGTGGCAGTATGGAGCACATTTTACTATAGTTGTATAGAAGGTGGCTTCATTTCATTGTATATGTACTCAATCATGTAAAAGCATGTTATAGCAACTGTAAGAGCAATTACATTGAATGCCAGAGATTCATTCATCAGATTTTGAAGTTTGTTGTAGAAGGAGTGATAACTGACACTGTACTGATATCACTTTGTAAAACCTAGAAATATCACTATCCTGTAACCAACAGATCATTGAAAAGAGTAATCAATGAATACTATAGAAGAAATTGTATATTGTAATAGTTTGTTACACAAAATGACTTTCTGCGTTACTCCCGAGGAATCCCACTGAGTGGCAGTATGGAGCACATTTTACTATAGTTGTATAGGAGGTGGCTTCATTTCATTGTATATGTACTCAATCATGTAAAAGCATGTTATAGCAACTGTAAGAGCAATTACATTGAATGCAAGAGATACATTTATCAGATTTTGAAGTTGGTTGTACAAGGAGTGATAACTGACACTGTATTGATATCACTTTGTAAAACCTAGAAATATCACTATCCTGTAACCAACAGATCATTGAAAAGAGTAATCAATGAATACTATACAAGAAATTGTATATTGTAATAGTTTGTTACACAAAATGACTTTCTGCGTTACTCCCGAGGAATCCCACTGAGTGGCAGTATGGAGCACCTTTTTACTATATTTGTATAGAAGGTGGCTTCATTTCATTGTATATGTACTGAACCATATAAAAGCATGATATAGCAACTATAAGAGCAGTTACATAGAATGCAAAACATACATTCATCAGATTTTTAAATTGGTTGTATAAGGAGTGATAACTGACACTGTATTGATATCACTTTGTAAAACCGAGAAATTTCACTGTTGTCTAACCAAGAGATCACAGAAGAGTAATCAATGAATACTATACAAGAAATACATTGGATTGTAAATTGTAATAGTTTGTTACACAAAATAACTTTCTGCGTTACTCCCGAGGAATCCCACTGAGTGGCAATATGGAGCACCTTTTTACTATAGTTGTATAGAAGGTGGCTTCATTTCATTGTATATGTACTGAACCATATAAAAGCATGATATAGCAACTATAAGAGCAGTTACATTGAATGCAAGACATACATTCATCAGATTTTTAAATTGGTTATATAAGGAGTGATAACTGACACTGTATTGATATCACTTTGTAAAACCGAGAAATTTCACTGTTGTCTAACCAACAGATCACAGAAGAGTAATCAATGAATACTATACAAGAAATACATTGGATTGTAAATTGTAATAGTTTGTTACACAAAATAACTTTCTGCGTTACTCCCGAGGAATCCCACTGAGTGGCAGTATGGAGCACCTTTTAACTATAGTTGTATAGAAGGTGGCTTCATTTCATTATATATGTACTCAATCATGTAAAAGCATGATATATCAACTATAAGAGCAACTACATTGAATGCCAGAGATACATTCATCAGATTTTGAAGTTGGTAGTACAAGGAGTGATAACTGACACTGTACTGATATCACTTTGTAAAACCTAGAAATATCACTATCCTGTAAGAAACAGATCACTGAAAAGACTAATCAATGAATACTATACAAGAAATACATTGTATTGTAATTCTAATAGTTTGTTACACAAAATAACTTTCTGCGTTACTCCCGAGGAATCACACTGAGTGGCAGTATGGAGCACCTTTTTACTATAGTTGTATAGAAGGTGGCTTCATTTCATTGTATACGTACTGAACCATATAAAAGCATGATATAGCAACTATAAGAGCAGTTACATTGAATGCAAGACATACATTCATCAGATTTTTAAATTGGTTGTATAAGGAGTGATAACTGACACTGTATTGATATCACTTTGTAAAACCGAGAAATTTCACTGTTGTCTAACCAAGAGATCACAGAAGAGTAATCAATGAATACTATACAAGAAATACATTGGATTGTAAATTGTAATAGTTTGTTACACAAAATAACTTTCTGCGTTACTCCCGAGGAATCCCACTGAGTGGCAGTATGGAGCACCTTTTTACTATAGTTCTATAGAAGGTGGCTTCATTTCATTGTATATGTACTGAACCATATAAAAGCATGATATAGCAACTCTAAGAGCAGTTACATTGAATGCAAGACATACATTCATCAGATTCTTAAATTGGTTGTATAAGGAGTGATAACTGACACTGTATTGATATCACTTTGTAAAACCGAGAAATGTCACTGATGTGTAACCAATAGATCACAGAAGAGTAATCAATGAATACTATACAAGAAATACATTGGATTGTAAATTGTAATAGTTTGTTACACAAAATAACTTTCTGCGTTACTCCCGAGGAATCCCACTGAGTGGAAGTATGGAGCACCTTTTTACTATAGTTGTATAGAAGGTGGCTTCATTTCATTGTATATGTACTCAATCATGTAAAAGCATGATATATCAACTGTAAGAGCAACTACATTGAATGCCAGAGATACATTCATCAGATTTTGACGTTGGTAGTACAAGGAGTGATAACTGACACTGTACTGATATCACTTTGTAAAACCTAGATATATCACTATCCTGTAACCAACAGATCACTGAAAAGAGTAATCAATGAATACTATAGAAGAAATAGTGTATTGTAAAAGTTTGTTACACAAAATGACTTTCTGCGTTACTCCCGAGGAATCCCACTTAGTGGCAGTAATGGAGCACCTTTTTACGACAGTTGTATAGAAGGTGGCTTCATTTCATTGTATATGTATTCAACCATATAAAAGCATGATATAGCAAGTGTAAGAGCAGTTACATTGAATGCAAGAGATACATTTATCAGATTTTGAAGTTGGTTGTACAAGGAGTGATAACTGACACTGTATTGATATCACGTTGTAAAACCTCGAAATATCACTATCTTGTAACCAACAGATCATTGAAAAGAGTAATGAATGAATACTATACAAGAAATTGTATATTGTAACAGTTTGTTACACAAAATGACTTTCTGCGTTACTCCCGAGGAATCCCACTGAGTGGCAGTATGGAGCACATTTTACTATAGTTGTATAGAAGGTGGCTTCATTTCATTGTATATGTACTCAATCATGTAAAAGCATGTTATAGCAACTGTAAGAGCAATTACATTGAATGCCAGAGATTCATTCATCAGATTTTGAAGTTTGTTGTAGAAGGAGTGATAACTGACACTGTACTGATATCACTTTGTAAAACCTAGAAATATCACTATCCTGTAACCAACAGATCATTGAAAAGAGTAATCAATGAATACTATAGAAGAAATTGTATATTGTAATAGTTTGTTACACAAAATGACTTTCTGCGTTACTCCCGAGGAATCCCACTGAGTGGCAGTATGGAGCACATTTTACTATAGTTGTATAGGAGGTGGCTTCATTTCATTGTATATGTACTCAATCATGTAAAAGCATGTTATAGCAACTGTAAGAGCAATTACATTGAATGCAAGAGATACATTAATCAGATTTTGAAGTTGGTTGTACAAGGAGTGATAACTGACACTGTATTGATATCACTTTGTAAAACCTAGAAATATCACTATCCTGTAACCAACAGATCATTGAAAAGAGTAATCAATGAATACTATACAAGAAATTGTATATTGTAATAGTTTGTTACACAAAATGACTTTCTGCGTTACTCCCAAGGAATCCCACTGAGTGGCAATATGGAGCACCTTTTTACTATAGTTGTATAGAAGGTGGCTTCATTTCATTGTATATGTACTGAACCATATAAAAGCATGATATAGCAACTATAAGAGCAGTTACATTGAATGCAAGACATACATTCATCAGATTTTTAAATTGGTTATATAAGGAGTGATAACTGACACTGTATTGATATCACTTTGTAAAACCGAGAAATTTCACTGTTGTCTAACCAACAGATCACAGAAGAGTAATCAATGAATACTATACAAGAAATACATTGGATTGTAAATTGTAATAGTTTGTTACACAAAATAACTTTCTGCGTTACTCCCGAGGAATCCCACTGAGTGGCAGTATGGAGCACCTTTTAACTATAGTTGTATAGAAGGTGGCTTCATTTCATTATATATGTACTCAATCATGTAAAAGCATGATATATCAACTATAAGAGCAACTACATTGAATGCCAGAGATACATTCATCAGATTTTGAAGTTGGTAGTACAAGGAGTGATAACTGACACTGTACTGATATCACTTTGTAAAACCTAGAAATATCACTATCCTGTAAGAAACAGATCACTGAAAAGACTAATCAATGAATACTATACAAGAAATACATTGTATTGTAATTCTAATAGTTTGTTACACAAAATAACTTTCTGCGTTACTCCCGAGGAATCACACTGAGTGGCAGTATGGAGCACCTTTTTACTATAGTTGTATAGAAGGTGGCTTCATTTCATTGTATACGTACTGAACCATATAAAAGCATGATATAGCAACTATAAGAGCAGTTACATTGAATGCAAGACATACATTCATCAGATTTTTAAATTGGTTGTATAAGGAGTGATAACTGACACTGTATTGATATCACTTTGTAAAACCGAGAAATTTCACTGTTGTCTAACCAAGAGATCACAGAAGAGTAATCAATGAATACTATACAAGAAATACATTGGATTGTAAATTGTAATAGTTTGTTACACAAAATAACTTTCTGCGTTACTCCCGAGGAATCCCACTGAGTGGCAGTATGGAGCACCTTTTTACTATAGTTCTATAGAAGGTGGCTTCATTTCATTGTATATGTACTGAACCATATAAAAGCATGATATAGCAACTCTAAGAGCAGTTACATTGAATGCAAGACATACATTCATCAGATTCTTAAATTGGTTGTATAAGGAGTGATAACTGACACTGTATTGATATCACTTTGTAAAACCGAGAAATGTCACTGATGTGTAACCAATAGATCACAGAAGAGTAATCAATGAATACTATACAAGAAATACATTGGATTGTAAATTGTAATAGTTTGTTACACAAAATAACTTTCTGCGTTACTCCCGAGGAATCCCACTGAGTGGAAGTATGGAGCACCTTTTTACTATAGTTGTATAGAAGGTGGCTTCATTTCATTGTATATGTACTCAATCATGTAAAAGCATGATATATCAACTGTAAGAGCAACTACATTGAATGCCAGAGATACATTCATCAGATTTTGAAGTTGGTAGTACAAGGAGTGATAACTGACACTGTACTGATATCACTTTGTAAAACCTAGATATATCACTATCCTGTAACCAACAGATCACTGAAAAGAGTAATCAATGAATACTATAGAAGAAATAGTGTATTGTAAAAGTTTGTTACACAAAATGACTTTCTGCGTTACTCCCGAGGAATCCCACTTAGTGGCAGTAATGGAGCACCTTTTTACGACAGTTGTATAGAAGGTGGCTTCATTTCATTGTATATGTATTCAACCATATAAAAGCATGATATAGCAAGTGTAAGAGCAGTTACATTGAATGCAAGAGATACATTTATCAGATTTTGAAGTTGGTTGTACAAGGAGTGATAACTGACACTGTATTGATATCACGTTGTAAAACCTCGAAATATCACTATCTTGTAACCAACAGATCATTGAAAAGAGTAATGAATGAATACTATACAAGAAATTGTATATTGTAACAGTTTGTTACACAAAATGACTTTCTGCGTTACTCCCGAGGAATCCCACTGAGTGGCAGTATGGAGCACATTTTACTATAGTTGTATAGAAGGTGGCTTCATTTCATTGTATATGTACTCAATCATGTAAAAGCATGTTATAGCAACTGTAAGAGCAATTACATTGAATGCCAGAGATTCATTCATCAGATTTTGAAGTTTGTTGTAGAAGGAGTGATAACTGACACTGTACTGATATCACTTTGTAAAACCTAGAAATATCACTATCCTGTAACCAACAGATCATTGAAAAGAGTAATCAATGAATACTATAGAAGAAATTGTATATTGTAATAGTTTGTTACACAAAATGACTTTCTGCGTTACTCCCGAGGAATCCCACTGAGTGGCAGTATGGAGCACATTTTACTATAGTTGTATAGGAGGTGGCTTCATTTCATTGTATATGTACTCAATCATGTAAAAGCATGTTATAGCAACTGTAAGAGCAATTACATTGAATGCAAGAGATACATTTATCAGATTTTGAAGTTGGTTGTACAAGGAGTGATAACTGACACTGTATTGATATCACTTTGTAAAACCTAGAAATATCACTATCCTGTAACCAACAGATCATTGAAAAGAGTAATCAATGAATACTATACAAGAAATTGTATATTGTAATAGTTTGTTACACAAAATGACTTTCTGCGTTACTCCCAAGGAATCCCACTGAGTGGCAGTATGGAGCACCTTTTTACTATAGTTGTATAGAAGGTGGCTTCATTTCATTGTATATGTACTGAACCATATAAAAGCATGATATAGCAACTCTAAGAGCAGTTACATTGAATGCCATACATACATTCATCAGATTTTTAAATTGGTTGTATAAGGAGTGATAACTGACACTGTATTGATATCACTTTGTAAACCCGAGAAATTTCACTGTTGTCTAACCAAGGGATCACAGAAGAGTAATCAATTAATACTATACAAGAAATACAATGGATTGTAAATTGTAATAGTTTGTTACACAAAATAACTTTCTGCGTTACTCCCGAGGAATCCCACTGAGTGGCAGTATGGAGCACCTTTTTACTATAGTTGTATTGAAGGTGGCTTCATTTCATTGTATATGTACTGAACCATATAAAAGCATGATATAGCAACTATAAGAGCAGTTACATTGAATGCAAGACATAGATTCATCAGATTTTTAAATTGGTTGTATAAGGAGTGATAACTGACACTGTATTGATATCACTTTGTAAAACCGAGAAATTTCACTGTTGTCTAACCAAGAGATCACAGAAGAGTAATCAATGAATACTATACAAGAAATACATTGGATTGTAAATTGTAATAGTTTGTTACACAAAATAACTTTCTGCGTTACTCCCGAGGAATCCCACTGAGAGGCAGTATGGAGCACATTTTAACTATAGTTGTATGGAAGGTGGCTTCATTTTATTATATATGTACTCAATCATGTAAAAGCATGATATATCAACTATAAGAGCAACTACATTGAATGCCAGAGATACATTCATCAGATTTTGAAGTTGGTAGTACAAGGAGTGATAACTGACACTGTACTGATATCACTTTGTAAAACCTAGAAATATCACTATCCTGTAAGAAACAGATCACTGAAAAGACTAATCAATGAATACTATACAAGAAATACATTGGATTGTAAATTCTAATAGTTTGTTACACAAAATGACTTTCTGCGTTACTCCCGAGGAATCCCACTGAGTGGCAGTATGGAGCACATTTTACTATAGTTGTATAGAAGGTGGCTTCATTTCATTGTATATGTACTCAATCATGTAAAAGCATGTTATAGCAACTGTAAGAGCAATTACATTGAATGCCAGAGATTCATTCATCAGATTTTGAAGTTGGTTGTACAAGGAGTGATAACTGACACTGTATTGATATCACTTTGTAAAACCTAGAAATATCACTATCCTGTAACCAACAGATCATTGAAAAGAGTAATCAATGAATACTATACAAGAAATTGTATATTGTAATAGTTTGTTACACAAAATGACTTTCTGCGTTACTCCCAAGGAATCCCACTGAGTGGCACTATGGAGCACCTTTTTACTATAGTTGTATAGAAGGTGGCTTCATTTCATTGTATATGTACTGAACCATATAAAAGCATGATATAGCAACTATAAGAGCAGTTACATTGAATGCAAGACATACATTCATCAGATTTTTATATTGGTTGTATAAGGAGTGATAACTGACACTGTATTGATGTCACTTTGTAAAACCGAGAAATTTCACTGTTGTCTAACCAAGAGATCACAGAAGAGTAATCAATGAATACTATACAAGAAATACATTGGATTGTAAATTGTAATAGTTTGTTACACAAAATGACTTTCTGCGTTACTCCCGAGGAATCCCACTGAGTGGCAGTATGGAGCACATTTTACTATAATTGTATAGAAGGTGGCTTCATTTCATTGTATATGTACTCAATCATGTAAAAGCATGTTATAGCAACTGTAAGAGCCATACATTGAATGCCAGAGATTCATTCATCAGATTTTGAAGTTGGTTGTACAAGGAGTGATAACTGACACTGTATTGATACCACTTTGTAAAACCTAGAAATATCACTATCCTGTAACCAACAGATCATTGAAAAGAGTAATCAATGAATACTATACAAGAAATTGTATATTGTAATAGTTTGTTACACAAATTGACTTTCTGCGTTACTCCCAAGGAATCCCACTGAGAGGCACTATGGAGCACCTTTTTACTATAGTTGTATAGAAGGTGGCTTCATTTCATTGTATATGTACTGAACCATATAAAAGCATGATATAGCAACTATAAGAGCAGTTACATTGAATGCAAGACATACATTCATCAGATTTTTAAATTGGTTGTATAAGGAGTGATAACTGACACTGTATTGATATCACTTTGTAAAACCGAGAAATTTCACTGTTGTCTAACCAAGAGATCACAGAAGAGTAATCAATGAATACTATACAAGAAATACATTGGATTGTAAATTGTAATAGTTTGTTACACAAAATAACTTTCTGCGTTACTCCCGAGGAATCCCACTGAGAGGCAGTATGGAGCACATTTTAACTATAGTTGTATGGAAGGTGGCTTCATTTTATTATATATGTACTCAATCATGTAAAAGCATGATATATCAACTATAAGAGCAACTACATTGAATGCCAGAGATACATTCATCAGATTTTGAAGTTGGTAGTACAAGGAGTGATAACTGACACTGTACTGATATCACATTGTAAAACCTAGAAATATCACTATCCTGTAAGAAACAGATCACTGAAAAGACTAATCAATGAATACTATACAAGAAATACATTGGATTGTAAATTGTAATAGTTTGTTACACAAAATGACTTTCTGCGTTACTCCCGAGGAATCCCACTGAGTGGCAGTATGGAGCACATTTTACTATAGTTGTATAGAAGGTGGCTTCATTTCATTGTATATGTACTCAATCATGTAAAAGAATGTTATAGCAACTGTAAGAGCAATTACATTGAATGCCAGAGATTCATTCATCAGATTTTGAAGTTGGTTGTACAAGGAGTGATAACTGACACTGTATTGATATCACTTTGTAAAACCTAGAAATATCACTATCCTGTAACCAACAGATCATTGAAAAGAGTAATCAATGAATACTATACAAGAAATTGTATATTGTAATAGTTTGTTACACAAAATGACTTTCTGCGTTACTCCCAAGGAATCCCACTGAGTGGCACTATGGAGCACCTTTTTACTATAGTTGTATAGAAGGTGGCTTCATTTCATTGTATATGTACTGAACCATATAAAAGCATGATATAGCAACTATAAGAGCAGTTACATTGAATGCAAGACATACATACATCAGATTTTTATATTGGTTGTATAAGGAGTGATAACTGACACTGTATTGATGTCACTTTGTAAAACCGAGAAATTTCACTGTTGTCTAACCAAGAGATCACAGAAGAGTAATCAATGAATACTATACAAGAAATACATTGGATTGTAAATTGTAATAGTTTGTTACACAAAATGACTTTCTGCGTTACTCCCGAGGAATCCCACTGAGTGGCAGTATGGAGCACATTTTACTATAATTGTATAGAAGGTGGCTTCATTTCATTGTATATGTACTCAATCATGTAAAAGCATGTTATAGCAACTGTAAGAGCCATACATTGAATGCCAGAGATTCATTCATCAGATTTTGAAGTTGGTTGTACAAGGAGTGATAACTGACACTGTATTGATACCACTTTGTAAAACCTAGAAATATCACTATCCTGTAAACAACAGATCATTGAAAAGAGTAATCAATGAATACTATACAAGAAATTGTATATTGTAATAGTTTGTTACACAAAATGACTTTCTGCGTTACTCCCAAGGAATCCCACTGAGAGGCACTATGGAGCACCTTTTTACTATAGTTGTATAGAAGGTGGCTTCATTTCATTGTATATGTACTGAACCATATAAAAGCATGATATAGCAACTATAAGAGCAGTTACATTGAATGCAAGACATACATTCATCAGATTTTTATATTGGTTGTATAAGGAGTGATAACTGACACTGTATTGATGTCACTTTGTAAAACCGAGAAATTTCACTGTTGTCTAACCAAGAGATCACAGAAGAGTAATCAATGAATACTATACAAGAAATACATTGGATTGTAAATTGTAATAGTTTGTTACACAAAATAACTTTCTGCGTTACTCCCGAGGAATCCCACTGAGTGGCAGTATGGAGCACCTTTTTACTATAGTTGTATAGAAGGTGGCTTCATTTCATTATATATGTACTCAATCATGTAAAAGCATGATATATCAACTGTAAGAGCAACTACATTGAATGCCAGAGATACATTCATCAGATTTTGAAGTTGGTAGTACAAGGAGTGATAACTGACACTGTACTGATATCACTTTGTAAAACCTAGAAATATCACTATCCTGTAAGAAACAGATCACTGAAGAGACTAATCAATGAATACTATACAAGAAATACATTGGATTGTACATTGTAATAGTTTGTTACACAAAATAACTTTCTGCGTTACTCCCGAGGAATCCCACTGAGTGGCAGTATGGAGCACCTTTTTACTATAGTTGTATAGAAGGTGGCTTCATTTCATTGTATATGTACTGAACCATATAAAAGTATGATATAGCAACTATAAGAGCAGTTACATTGAATACAAGACATACATTCATCAGATTTTGAAGTTGGTAGTACAAGGAGTGATAACTGCTTTTACATGATTGAGTACATATACAATGAAATGAAGCCACCTTCTATACAACTATCGTAAAAGGGTGCTCCATACTGCCACTCAGTGGGATTCCTCGGGAGTAACGCAGAAAGTCATTTTGTGTAACAAACTTTTACAATATACTATTTCTTGTATAGTATTCATTGATTACTCTTTTCAGTGATCTGTTTGTTACAGGATAGTGATATATCTAGGTTTTACAAAGTGATATCAGTACAGTGTCAGTTATCACTCCTTGTACTACCAACATCAAAATCTGATGAATGAATCTCTGGCATTCAATGTAATTGCTCTTACAGTTGCTATAACATGCTTTTACATGATTGAGTACATATACAATGAAATGAAGCCACCTTCTATACAACTATAGTAAAATGTGCTCCATACTGCCACTCAGTGGGATTCCTCGGGAGTAACGCAGAAAGTCATTTTGTGTAACAAACTATTACAATATACAATTTCTTGTATAGTATTCATTCATTACTCTTTTCAAGGATCTGTTGGTTACAAGATAGTGATATTTCTAGGTTTTACAACGTGATATCAATACAGTGTCAGTTATCACTCCTTGTACAACCAACTTCAAAATCTGATGAATGTATCTCTTGCATTCAATGTAACTGCTCTTACACTTCCTATATCATGCTTTTATATGGTTGAGTACATATACAATGAAATGAAGCCCCCTTCTATACAACTATCGTAAAAAGGTGCTCCATACTGCCACTAAGTGGGATTCCTCAGGAGTAACGCAGAAAGTCATTTTGTGTAACAAACTTTTACAATATACTATTTCTTGTATAATATTCATTGATTACTCTTTTCAATGATCTGTTGGTTACAGGATAGTGATATTTCTAGGTTTTACAAAGTGATATCAGTACAGTGTCAGTTATCACTCCTTGTACAACCAACTTCAAAATCTGATGAATGTATCTCTGGCATTCAATGTAGTTGCTCTTACAGTTGATATATCATGCTTTTACATGATTGAGTACATATACAATGAAATGAAGCCACCTTCTATACAACTATAGTAAAAAGGTGCTCCATACTGCCACTCAGTGGGATTCCTCGGGAGTAACGCAGAAAGTTATTTTGTGTAACAAACTATTACAATTTACAATCCAATGTATTTCTTGTATAGTATTCATTGATTACTCTTCTGTGATCTCTTGGTCAGACAACAGTGAAATTTCTCGGTTTTACAAAGTGATATCAATACAGTGTCAGTTATCACTCCTTATACAACCAATTTAAAAATCTGATGAATGTATGTCTTGCATTCAATGTAACTGCTCTTATAGTTGCTATATCATGCTTTCATATGCTTCAGTACATATACAATGAAATGAAGCCACCTTCTATACAAATATAGTAAAAAGGTGCTCCATACTGCCACTCAGTGGGATTCCTCGGGAGTAACGCAGAAAGTCATTTTGTGTAACAAACTATTACAATATACAATTTCTTCTATAGTATTCATTGATTACTCTTATCAATGATCTGTTGGTTACAGGATAGTGATATTTCTAGGTTTTACAAAGTGATATCAGTACAGTGTCAGTTATCACTCCTTCTACAACAAACTTCAAAATCTGATGAATGAATCTCTGGCATTCAATGTAATTGCTCTTACAGTTGCTATAACATGCTTTTACATGATTGAGTACATATACAATGAAATGAAGCCACCTTCTATACAACTATAGTAAAATGTGCTCCATACTGCCACTCAGTGGGATTCCTCGGGAGTAACGCAGAAAGTCATTTTGTGTAACAAACTATTACAATATACAATTTCTTGTATAGTATTCATTGATTACTCTTTTCAATGATCTGTTGGTTACAGGATAGTGATATTTCTAGGTTTTACAAAGTGATATCAATACAGTGTCAGTTATCACTCCTTGTACAACCAACTTCAAAATCTGATGAATGAATCTCTGGCATTCAATGTAACTGCTCTTACAGTTGCTATAACATGCTTTTACATGATTGAGTACATATACAATGCAATGAAGCCACCTTCTACACAACTATAGTAAAATGTGCTCCATACTGCCACTCAGTGGGATTCCTCGGGAGTAACGCAGAAAGTCATTTTGTGTAACAAACTATTACAATATACAATTTCTTGTATAGTATTCATTCATTACTCTTTTCAATGATCTGTTGGTTACAAGATAGTGATATTTCTAGGTTTTACAACGTGATATCAATACAGTGTCAGTTATCACTCCTTGTACAACCAACTTCAAAATGTGATGAATGTATCTCTTGCATTCAATGTAGTTGCTCTTACAGTTGATATATCATGCTTTTACATGATTGAGTACATATACAATGAAATGAAGCCACCTTCTATACAACTATAGTAAAAAGGTGCTCCATACTGCCACTCAGTGGGATTCCTCGGGAGTAACGCATAAAGTTATTTTGTGTAACAAACTATTACAATTTACAATCCAATGTATTTCTTGTATAGTATTCATTGATTACTCTTCTGTGATCTCTTGGTCAGACAACAGTGAAATTTCTCGGTTTTACAAAGTGATATCAATACAGTGTCAGTTATCACTCCTTATACAACCAATTTAAAAATCTGATGAATGTATGTCTTGCATTCAATGTAACTGCTCTTATAGTTGCTTTATCATGCTTTTATATGGTTCAGTACATATACAATGAAATGAAGCCACCTTCTATACAACTATAGAAAAAAGGTGCTCCATACTGCCACTCAGTGGGATTCCTCGGGAGTAATGCAGAAAGTTATTTTGTGTAACAAACTATTACAATTTACAATCCAATGTATTTCTTGTATAGTATTCATTGATTACTCTTCTGTAATCTCTTGGTTAGACAGCAGTGAAATTTCTCGGTTTTACAAAGTGATATCAATACAGTGTCAGTTATCACTCCTTATACAACCAATTTAAAAATCTGATGAATGTATCTCTTGCATTCAATGTAACTGCTCTTATAGTTGCTATATCATGCTTTCATATGCTTCAGTACATATACAATGAAATGAAGCCACCTTCTATACAAATATAGTAAAAAGGTGCTCCATACTGCCACTCAGTGGGATTCCTCGGGAGTAACGCAGAAAGTCATTTTGTGTAACAAACTATTAGAATTACAATACAATGTATTTCTTGTATAGTATTCATTGATTAGTCTTTTCAGTGATCTGTTTCTTACAGGATAGTGATATTTCTAGGTTTTACAAAGTGATATCAGTACAGTGTCAGTTATCACTCCTTGTACTACCAACTTCAAAATCTGATGAATGTATCTCTGGCATTCAATGTAGTTGCTCTTATAGTTGCTATATCATGCTTTTATATGGTTCAGTACATATACAATGAAATGAAGCCACCTTCTATATGTACTCAATCTTGTAAAAGCATGTTATAACAACTGTAAGAGCAATTACATTGAATGCAAGAGATACATTTATCAGATTTTGAAGTTGGTTGTACAGGGAGTGATAACTGACACTGTACTGATATCACTTTGTAAAACCTAGAAATATCACTATCCTGTAACCAACAGATCATTGAAAAGAGTAATCAATGAATACTATAGAAGAAATTGTATATTGTAATAGTTTGTTACACAAAATGACTTTCTCCGTTACTCCCGAGGAACCCCACTGAGTGGCAGTATGGAGCACCTTTTTACTATATTTGTATAGAAGGTGGCTTCATTTCATTGTATATGTACTGAACCATATAAAAGCATGATATAGCAACTATAAGAGCAGTTACATTGAATGCAAGACATACATTCATCAGATTTTTAAATTGGTTGTATAAGGAGTGATAACTGACACTGTATTGATATCACTTTGTAAAACCGAGAAATTTCACTATTGTCTAACCAAGAGATCACAGAAGAGTAATCAATGAATACTATACAAGAAATACATTGGATTGTAAATTGTAATAGTTTGTTACACAAAATAACTTTCTGCGTTACTCCCAAGGAATCCCACTGAGTGGCAGTATGGAGCACCTTTTTACTATAGTTGTATAGAAGGTGGCTTCATTTCATTGTATATGTACTGAACCATATAAAAGCATGATATAGCAACTATAAGAGCAGTTACATTGAATGCAAGACATACATTCATCAGATTTTTAAATTGGTTGTATTAGGAGTGGTAACTGACACTGTATTGATATCACTTTGTAAAACCTAGAAATTTCACTGTTGTCTAACCAAGAGATCACAGAAGAGTAATCAATGAATACTATACAAGAAATACATTGGATTGTAAATTGTAATAGTTTGTTACACAAAATAACTTTCTGCGTTACTCCCGAGGAATCCCACTGAGTGGCAGTACGGAGCACCTTTTTACTATAGTTGTACAGAAGGTGGCTTCATTTCATTGTATATGTATTCAACCATATAAAAGCATGATATAGCAAGTGTAAGAGCAGTTACATTGAATGCAAGAGATACATTTATCAGATTTTGAAGTTGGTTGTACAGGGAGTGATAACTGACACTTTATTGATATCACGTTGTAAAACCTAGAAATATCACTATCTTGTAACCAACAGATCATTGAAAAGAGTAATGAATGAATACTATACAAGAAATTGTATATTGTAACAGTTTCTTACACAAAATGACTTTCTCCGTTACTCCCGAGGAATCCCACTGAGTGGCAGTATGGAGCACATTTTACTATAGTTGTATAGAAGGTGGCTTCATTTCATTGTATATATACTCAATCATGTAAAAGCATGTTATAGCAACTGTAAGAGCAATTACATTGAATGCCAGAGATTCATTCATCAGATTTTGAAGTTTGTTGTAGAAAGAGTGATAACTGACACTGTACTGATATCACTTTGTAAAACCTAGAAATATCACTATCCTGTAACCAACAGATCATTGAAAAGAGTAATCAATGAATACTATAGAAGAAATTGTATATTGTAATAGTTTGTAACACAAAATGACTTTCTCCGTTACTCCCGAGGAATCCCACTGAGTGGCAGTATGGAGCACCTTTTTACTATATTTGTATAGAAGGTGGCTTCATTTCATTGTATATGTACTGAACCATATAAAAGCATGATATAGCAACTATAAGAGCAGTTACATTGAATGCAAGACATACATTCATCAGATTTTTAAATTGGTTGTATAAGGAGTGATAACTGACACTGTATTGATATCACTTTGTAAAACCGAGAAATTTCACTATTGTCTAACCAAGAGATCACAGAAGAGTAATCAATGAATACTATACAAGAAATACATTGGATTGTAAATTGTAATAGTTTGTTACACAAAATAACTTTCTGCGTTACTCCCAAGGAATCCCACTGAGTGGCAGTATGGAGCACCTTTTTACTATAGTTGTATAGAAGGTGGCTTCATTTCATTGTATATGTACTGAACCATATAAAAGCATGATATAGCAACTATAAGAGCAGTTACATTGAATGCAAGACATACATTCATCAGATTTTTAAATTGGTTGTATTAGGAGTGATAACTGACACTGTATTGATATCACTTTGTAAAACCTAGAAATTTCACTGTTGTCTAACCAAGAGATCACAGAAGAGTAATCAATGAATACTATACAAGAAATACATTGGATTGTAAATTGTAATAGTTTGTTACACAAAATAACTTTCTGCGTTACTCCCGAGGAATCCCACTGAGTGGCAGTACGGAGCACCTTTTTACTATAGTTGTATAGAAGGTGGCTTCATTTCCTTGTATATGTACTCAATCATGTAAAAGCATGATATAGGAACTGTTAGAGCAACTACATTGAATTCCAGAGATACATTCATCAGATTTTGAAGTTGGTTGTACAAGGAGTGATAACTGACACTGTACTGATATCACTTTGTAAAACCTAGAAATATCACTATCCTGTAACCAACCGATCATTGAAAAGAGTAATCAATGAATATTATACAAGAAATAGTATATTGTAAAAGTTTGTTACACAAAATGACTTTCTGCGTTACTCCCGAGGAATCCCACTTAGTGGCAGTATGGAGCACCTTTTTACGATAGTTGTATAGAAGGTGGCTTCATTTCATTGTATATGTACTCAACCATATAAAAGCATGATATAGGAAGTGTAAGAGCAGTTACATTGAATGCAAGAGATACATTCATCAGATTTTGAAGTTGTTTGTACAAGGAGTGATAACTGACACTGTATTGATATCACGTTGTAAAACCTAGAAATATCACTATCTTGTAACCAACAGATCATTGAAAAGAGTAATGAATGAATACTATACAAGAAATTGTATATTGTAATAGTTTGTTACACAAAATGACTTTCTGCGTTACTCCCGAGGAATCCCACTGAGTGGCAGTATGGAGCACATTTTCCTATAGTTGTATAGAAGGTGGCTTCATTTCATTGTATATGTACTCAATCATGTAAAAGCATGTTATAGCAACTGTAAGAGCAATTACATTGAATGCCAGAGATTCATTCATCAGATTTTGAAGTTGGTTGTACAAGGAGTGATAACTGAGACTGTACTGATATCACTTTGTAAAACCTAGAAATATCACTATCCTGTAACCAACAGATCATTGAAAAGAGTAATCAATGAATACTATACAAGAAATTGTATATTGTAATAGTTTGTTACACAAAATGACTTTCTGCGTTACTCCCGAGGAATCCCACTGAGTGGCAGTATGGAGCACCTTTTTACTATAGTTGTATAGAAGGTGGCTTCATTTCATTGTATATGTACTGAACCATATAAAAGCATGATATAGCAACTATAAGAGCAGTTACATTGAATGCAAGACATACATTCATCAGATTTTTATATTGGTTGTATAAGGAGTGATAACTGACACTGTATTGATGTCACTTTGTAAAACCGAGAAACTTAACTGATGTCTAACCAAGAGATCACAGAAGAGTAATCAATGAATACTATACAAGAAATACATTGGATTGTAAATTGTAATAGTTTGTTACACAAAATAACTTTCTGCGTTACTCCCGAGGAATCCCACTGAGTGGCAGTATGGAGCACCTTTTTACTATAGTTGTATAGAAGGTGGCTTCATTTCATTGTATATGTACTCAATCATGTAAAAGCATGATATATCAACTGTAAGAGCAACTACATTGAATGCCAGAGATACATTCATCAGATTTTGAAGTTGGTTGTACAAGGAGTGATAACTGACACTGTACTGATATCACTTTGTAAAACCTAGATATATCACTATCCTGTAACAAACAGATCACTGAAAAGAGTAATCAATGAATACTATAGAAGAAATAGTATATTGTAAAAGTTTGTTACAAAAAATGACTTTCTGCGTTACTCCCGATGAATCCCACTTAGTGGCAGTATGGAGCACCTTTTTACGATAGTTGTATAGAAGGTGGCTTCATTTCATTGTATATGTATTCAACCATATAAAAGCATGATATAGCAAGTGTAAGAGCAGTTACATTGAATGCAAGAGATACATTTATCAGATTTTGAAGTTGGTTGTACAGGGAGTGATAACTGACACTGTATTGATATCACGTTGTAAAACCTAGAAATATCACTATCTTGTAACCAACAGATCATTGAAAAGAGTAATGAATGAATACTATACAAGAAATTGCATATTGTAATAGTTTGTTACACAAAATAACTTTCTGCGTTACTCTCGAGGAATCCCACTGAGTGGCAGTATGGAGCACCTTTTTACTATAGTTGTATAGAAGGTGGCTTCATTTCATTGTATATGTACTCAATCATGTAAAAGCATGATATATCAACTGTAAGAGCTATTACATTGAATGCCAGAGATACATTCATCAGAATTTGAAGTTGGTTGTACAAGGAGTGATAACTGACACTGTACTGATATCACTTTGTAAAACCTAGAAATATTACTATCCTGGAACGAAGAGATCATTGAAAAGAGTAATCAATGAATACTATACAAGAACGTATCTATTTTAATAGTTTGTTACACAAAATGGCTTTCTGCGTTATTCCCGAGGAATCCCTCTGAGTGGCAGTATGGAGAACATTTTTACTATAGAAGGTGGCTTCATTTCATTGTATATGTACTCAATCATGTAAAAGCATGATATATCAACTATAAGAGCAACTACATTGAATGCCAGAGATACATTCATCAGATTTTGAAGTTGGTAGTACAAGGAGTGATAACTGACACTGTACTGATATCACTTTGTAAAACCTAGAAATATCACTATCCTGTAAGAAACAGATCACTTGAAAGACTAATCAATGAATACCATACAAGAAATACATTGGATTGTAAATTCTAATAGTTTGTTACACAAAATAACTTTCTGCGTTACTCCCGAGGAATCCCACTGAGTGGCAGTATGGAGCACATTTTACTATAGTTGTATAGAAGGTGGCTTCATTTCATTGTATATGTACTCAATCATGTAAAAGCATGTTATAGCAACTGTAAGAGCAATTACATTGAATGCCAGAGATTCATTCATCAGATTTTGAAGTTGGTTGTACAAGGAGTGATAACTGACACTGTATTCATATCACGTTGTAAAACCTAGAAATATCACTATCTTGTAACCAACAGATCCTTGAAAAGAGTAATGAATGAATACTATACAAGAAATTGTATATTGTAATAGTTTGTTACACATTTTACATTTATACAAGAAATACATTGGATTGTAAATTGTAATAGTTTCTTACACAAAATAACTTTCTGCGTTACTCCCGAGGAATCCCACTGAGTGGCAGTATGGAGCACCTTTTTACTATAGTTGTATAGAAGGTGGCTTCATTTCATTGTATATGTACTCAATCATGTAAAAGCATGATATATCAACTGTAAGAGCAACTACATTGAATGCCAGAGATACATTCATCAGATTTTGAAGTTGGTAGTACAAGGAGTGATAATTGACACTGTACTGATATCACAATTTAAAACCTAGAAATATCACTATCCTGTAACAAACAGATCACTGAAAGGGTAATCAATGAATACTATAGAAGAAATTGCATATTGTAATAGTTTGTTACACAAAATAACTTTCTGCGTTACTCTCGAGGAATCCCACTGCGTGGCAGTATGGAGCACCTTTTTACTATAGTTGTATAGAAGGTGGCTTCATTTCATTGTATCTGTACTCAATCATGTAAAAGCATGATATATCAACTGTAAGAGCTATTACATTGAATGCCAGATATACATTCATCAGAATTTGAAGTTGGTTGTACAAGGAGTGATAACTGACACTGTACTGATATCACTTTGTAAAACCTAGAAATATTACTATCCTGGAACGAAGAGATCATTGAAAAGAGTAATCAATGAATACTACACAAGAACGTATCTATTTTAATAGTTTGTTACACAAAATGGCTTTCTGCGTTATTCCCGAGGAATCCCTCTGAGTGGCAGTATGGAGAACCTTTTTACTATAGAAGGTGGCTTCATTTCATTGTATATGTACGCAATCATGTAAAAGCATGATATATCAACTATAAGAGCAACTATATTGAATGCCAGAGATACATTCATCAGATTTTGAAGTTGGTAGTACAAGGAGTGATAACTGACACTGTACTGATATCACTTTGTAAAACCTAGAAATATCACTATCCTGTAAGAAACAGATCACTGAAAAGACTAATCAATGAATACTATACAAGAAATACATTGGATTGTAAATTCTAATAGTTTGTTACACAAAATAACTTTCTGCGTTACTCCCGAGGAATCCCACTGAGTGGCAGTATGGAGCACCTTTTTACTATAGTTGTATAGAAGGTGGCTTCATTTCATTGTATATGTACTCAATCATGTAAAAGCATCAAATATCAACTGTAAGAGCATTTACATTGAATGCCAGAGATACATTCATCAGATTTTGAAGTTGGTTGTACAAGGAGTGATAACTGACACTGTACTGATATCACTTTGTAAATCCTAGAAATATCACTATCCTGTAACCAACAGATCATTGAAAAGAGTAATCAATGAATACTATACAAGAAATAGTATATTGTAAAAGTTTGTTACACAAAATGACTTTCTGCGTTACTCTCGAGGAATCCCACTTAGTGGCAGTATGGAGAACCTTTTTACTATAGTTGTATAGAAGGTGGCTTCATTTCATTGTATATGTACTCAATCATGTAAAAGCATGATATATCAACTATAAGAGCAACTATATTGAATGCCAGAGATACATTCATCAGATTTTGAAGTTGGTAGTACAAGGAGTGATAACTGACACTGTACTGATATCACTTTGTAAAACCTAGAAATATCACTATCCTGTAAGAAACAGATCACTGAAAAGACTAATCAATGAATACTATACAAGAAATACATTGGATTGTAAATTCTAATAGTTTGTTACACAAAATAACTTTCTGCGTTACTCCCGAGGAATCCCACTGAGTGGCAGTATGGAGCACCTTTTTACTATAGTTGTATAGAAGGTGGCTTCATTTCATTGTATATGTACTCAATCCTGTAAAAGCATCAAATATCAACTGTAAGAGCATTTACATTGAATGCCAGAGATACATTCATCAGATTTTGAAGTTGGTTGTACAAGGAGTGATAACTGACACTGTACTGATATCACTTTGTAAATCCTAGAAATATCACTATCCTGTAACCAACAGATCATTGAAAAGAGTAATCAATGAATACTATACAAGAAATAGTATATTGTAAAAGTTTGTTACACAAAATGACTTTCTGCGTTACTCTCGAGGAATCCCACTTAGTGGCAGTATGGACCACATTTTACTATAGTTGTATAGAAGGTGGCTTCATTTCATTGTATATGTACTCAATCATGTAAAAGCATGATATATCAACTATAAGAGCAACTATATTGAATGCCAGAGATACATTCATCAGATTTTGAAGTTGGTAGTACAAGGAGTGATAACTGACACTGTACTGATATCACTTTGTAAAACCTAGAAATATCACTATCCTGTAAGAAACAGATCACTGAAAAGACTAATCAATGAATACTATACAAGAAATACATTGGATTGTAAATTCTAATAGTTTGTTACACAAAATAACTTTCTGCGTTACTCCCGAGGAATCCCACTGAGTGGCAGTATGGAGCACCTTTTTACTATAGTTGAATAGAAGGTGGCTTCATTTCATTGTATATGTACTCAATCATGTAAAAGCATCAAATATCAACTGTAAGAGCATTTACATTGAATGCCAGAGATACATTCATCAGATTTTGAAGTTGGTTGTACAAGGAGTGATAACTGACACTGTACTGATATCACTTTGTAAATCCTAGAAATATCACTATCCTGTAACCAACAGATCATTGAAAAGAGTAATCAATGAATACTATACAAGAAATAGTATATTGTAAAAGTTTGTTACACAAAATGACTTTCTGCGTTACTCTCGAGGAATCCCACTTAGTGGCAGTATGGACCACATTTTACTATAGTTGTATAGAAAGTGGCTTCATTTCATTGTATATGTACTCAATCATGTAAAAGCATGTTATAGCAACTGTAAGAGCAATTACATTGAATGCCAGAGATTCATTCATCAGATTTTGAAGTTGGTTGTAGAAGGACTGATAACTGACACTGTACTGATATCACTTTGTAAAACCTAGAAATATCACTATCCTGTAACCAACAGATCATTGAAAAGAGTAATCAATCAATACTATACAAGAAATTGTATATTGTAATAGTTTGTTACACAAAATGACTTTCTGCGTTACTCCCGAGGAATCCCACTTAGTAGCAGTATGGAGTACCTTTTTACGATAGTTGTATAGAAGGTGGCTTCATTTCATTGTATATGTACTCAACCATATAAAAGCATGATATAGGAAGTGTAAGAGCAGTTACATTGAATGCAAGAGATACATTCATCAGATTTTGAAGTTGGTTGTACAAGGAGTGATAACTGACACTGTATTGATATCACGTTGTAAAACCTAGAAATATCACTATCTTGTAAAAACAGATCATTGAAAAGAGTAATGAATGAATACTATACAAGAAATTGTATATTGTAATAGTTTGTTACACAAAATGACTTTCTGCGTTACTCCCGAGGAATCCCACTGAGTGGCAGTATGGAGCACATTTTACTATAGTTGTATAGAAGGTGGCTTCATTTCATTGTATATGTACTCAATCATGTAAAAGCATGTTACAGCAACTGTAAGAGTAATTACATTGAATGCAAGAGATACATTTATCAGATTTTGAAGTTGGTTGTACAAGGAGTGATAACTGACACTATGTTGATATCACGTTGTAAAACCTAGAAATATCACTATCTTGTAACCAACAGATCATTGAAAAGAGTAATGAATGAATACTATACAAGAAATTGTATATTGTAAGAGTTTGTTACACAAAATGACTTTCTCCGTTACTCCCGAGGAATCCCACTGAGTGGCAATATGGAGCACATTTTACTATAGTTGTATAGAAGGTGGCTTCATTTCATTGTATATGTACTGAACCATATAAAAGCATGATATAGCAACTATAAGAGCAGTTACATTGAATGCAAGACATACATTCATCAGATTTTTATATTGGTTGTATAAGGAGTGATAACTGACACTGTATTGATGTCACTTTCTAAAACCGAGAAATTTCACTGTTGTCTAACCAAGAGATCACAGAAGAGTAATCAATGAATACTATACAAGAAATACATTGGATTGTAAATTGTAATAGTTTGTTACACAAAATAACTTTCTGCGTTACTCCCGAGGAATCCCACTGAGTGGCAGTATGGAGCACCTTTTTACTATAGTTGAATAGAAGGTGGCTTCATTTCATTGTATATGTACTGAACCATATAAAAGCATGATATAGCAACTCTAAGAGCAGTTACATTGAATGCAAGACATACATTCATCAGATTTTTAAATTGGTAGTACAAGGAGTGATAACTGACACTGTATTGATATCACTTTGTAAAACCGAGAAATTTCACTGTTGTCTAACCAAGTGATCACAGAAGAGTAATCAATGATTACTATACAAGAAATACATTGGATTGTAAATTGTAATAGTTTGTTACACAAAATAACTTTCTGCGTTACTCCCGAGGAATCCCACTGAGTGGCAGTATGGAGCGCCTTTTTACTATAGTTGTATAGAAGGTGGCTTCATTTCATTGTATATGTACTCAATCATGTAAAAGCATGATATATCAACTGTAAGAGCAACTACATTGAATGCCAGAGATACATTCATCAGATTTTGAAGTTGGTTGTACAAGGAGTGATAACTGACACTGTACTGATATCACTTTGTAAAACCTAGAAATATCACTATCCTGTAACCAACCGATCATTGAAAAGAGTAATCAATGAATATTATACAAGAAATAGTATATTGTAATAGTTTGTTACAGAAAATGACTTTCTGCGTTACTCCCGAGGAATCCCACTTAGTAGCAGTATGGAGCACCTTTTTACAATAGTTGTATAGAAGGTGGCTTCATTTCATTGTATATGTACTCAACCATATAAAAGCATGATATAGGAAGTGTAAGAGCAGTTACATTGAATGCAAGAGATACATTCATCAGATTTTGAAGTTGGTTGTACAAGGAGTGATAACTGACACTGTATTGATATCACGTTGTAAAACCTAGAAATATCACGATCTTGTAAAAACAGATCATTGAAAAGAGTAATGAATGAATATTATACAAGAAATTGTATATTGTAATAGTTTGTTACACAAAATGACTTTCTGCGTTACTCCCGAGGAATCCCACTGAGTGGCAGTATGGAGCACCTTTTTACTATAGTTGTATAGAAGGTGGCTTCATTTCATTGTATATGTACTCAATCATGTAAAACCATGTTATAGCAACTGTAAGAGCAATTACATTGAATGCCAGAGATTCATTCATCAGATTTTGAAGTTTGTTGTATAAGGAGTGATAACTGACACTGTATTGATATCACTTTGTAAAACCGAGAAATTTCACTGTTGTCTAACCAAGAGATCACAGAAGAGTAATCAATGAATAATATACAAGAAATACATTGGATTGTAAATTGTAATAGTTTGTTACACAAAATAACTTTCTGCGTTACTCCCGAGGAATCCCACTGAGTGTCAGTATGGAGCACCTTTTTACTATAGTTGTATAGAAGGTGGCTTCATTTCATTGTATATGTACTGAACCATATAAAAGCATGATATAGCAACTATAAGAGCAACTACATTGAATGCCAGAGATACATTCATCAGATTTTGAAGTTGGTAGTACAAGGAGTGATAACTGACACTGTACTGATATCACTTTGTAAAACCTAGAAATATCACTATCCTGTAAGAAACAGATCACTTAAAAGACTAATCAATGAATACTATACAAGAAATACATTGGATTGTAAATTGTAATAGTTTGTTACACAAAATAACTTTCTGCGTTACTCCCGAGGAATCCCACTGAGTAGCAGTATGGAGCACCTTTTTACTATAGTTGTATTGAAGGTGGCTTCATTTCATTGTATATGTACTCAATCATGTAAGAGCATGATATATCAACTGTAAGAGCAACTACATTGAATGCCAGAGATACATTCATCAGATTTTGAAGTTGGTAGTACAAGGAGTGATAACTGACACTGTACTGATATCACTTTGTAAAACCTAGAAATATCACTATCCTGTAACCAACAGATCATTGAAAAGAGTAATCAATGAATATTATACAAGAAATAGTATATTGTAAAAGTTTGCTACACAAAATGACTTTCTGCGTTACTCCCGAGGAATCCCACTTAGTGGCAGTATGGAGCACCTTTTTACGATAGTTGTATAGAATGTGGCTTCATTTCATTGTATATGTACTCAACCATATAAAAGCATGATATAGGAAGTGTAAGAGCAGTTACATTGAATGCAAGAGATACATTCATCAGATTTTGAAGTTGGTTGTACAAGGAGTGATAACTGACACTGTATTCATATCACGATGTAAAACCTAGAAATATCACTATCTTGTAACCAACAGATCATTGAAAAGAGTAATGAATGAATACTATACAAGAAATTGTATATTGTAATAGTTTGTTACACAAAATGACTTTCTGCGTTACTCCCGAGGAATCCCACTGAGTGGCAGTATGGAGCACATTTTACTATAGTTGTATAGAAGGTGGCTTCATTTCATTGTATATGTACTGAATCATGTAAAAGCATGTTATAGCAACTGTAAGAGCAATTACATTGAATGCCAGAGATTCATTCATCAGATATTGAAGTTGGTTGTACAAGGAGTGATAACTGACACTGTATTGATATCACTTTGTAAAACCTAGAAATATCACTATCCTGTAACCAACAGATCATTGAAAAGAGTAATCAATGAATACTATACAAGAAATTGTATATTGTAATAGTTTGTTACACAAAATGACTTTCTGCGTTACTCCCAAGGAATCCCACTGAGTGGCAGTATGGAGCACCTTTTTACTATAGTTGTATAGAAGGTGGCTTCATTTCATTGTATATGTACTGAACCATATAAAAGCATGATATAGCAACTATAAGAGCAGTTACATTGAATGCAAGACATACATTCATCAGATTTTTATATTGGTTGTATAAGGAGTGATAACTGACACTGTATTGATGTCACTTTGTAAAACCGAGAAATTTAACTGATGTCTAACCAAGAGATCACAGAAGAGTAATCAATGAATACTATACAAGAAATACATTGGATTGTAAATTGTAATAGTTTGTTACACAAAATAACTTTCTGCGTTACTCCCGAGGAATCCTACTGAGTGGCAGTATGGAGCACCTTTTTACTATAGTTGTATAGAAGGTGGCTTCATTTCATTGTATATGTACTCAATCATGTAAAAGCATGTTATAGCAACTGTAAGAGCAATTACATTGAATGCAAGAGATTCATTCCTCAGATTTTGAAGTTGGTTGTAGAAGGAGAGATAACTGACACTGTACTGATATCACTTTGTAAAACCTAGAAATATCACTATCGTGTAACCAACAGATCATTGAAAAGACTAATCAATGAATACTATAAAAGAAATTGTATATTGTAATAGTTTGTTACACAAAATTACTTTCTGCGTTACTCCCGAGGAATCCCACTGAGTGGCAGTATGGAGCACCTTTTTACTATAGTTGTATAGAAGGTGGCTTCATTTCTTTCTATATGTACTGAACCATATAAAAGCATGATATAGCAACTATAAGAGCAGTTACATTGAATGCAAGACATACATTCATCAGATTTTTAGATTGGTTGTATAAGGAGTCATAACTGACACTGTATTGATATCACTTTCTAAAACGTAGATATTTCACAGTTGTCTAACCAAAAGATCACAGAAGAGTAATCAACGAATACTATAAAAGAAATACATTGGATTGTAAATTGTAATAGTTTGTTACACAAAATAACTTTCTGCGTTACTCCCGAGGAATCCTACTGAGTGGCAGTATGGAGCACCTTTTTACTATAGTTGTATAGAAGGTGGCTTCATTTCATTGTATATGTACTCAATCATGTAAAAGCATGTTATAGCAACTGTAAGAGCAATTACATTGAATGCAAGAGATTCATTCCTCAGATTTTGAAGTTGGTTGTAGAAGGAGAGATAACTGACACTGTACTGATATCACTTTGTAAAACCTAGAAATATCACTATCGTGTAACCAACAGATCATTGAAAAGACTAATCAATGAATACTATAAAAGAAATTGTATATTGTAATAGTTTGTTACACAAAATTACTTTCTGCGTTACTCCCGAGGAATCCCACTGAGTGGCAGTATGGAGCACCTTTTTACTATAGTTGTATAGAAGGTGGCTTCATTTCATTCTATATGTACTGAACCATATAAAAGCATGATATAGCAACTATAAGAGCAGTTACATTGAATGCAAGACATACATTCATCAGATTTTTAGATTGGTTGTATAAGGAGTCATAACTGACACTGTATTGATATCACTTTCTAAAACGTAGATATTTCACAGTTGTCTAACCAAAAGATCACAGAAGAGTAATCAACGAATACTATAAAAGAAATACATTGGATTGTAAATTGTAATAGTTTGTTACACAAAATAACTTTCTGCGTTACTCCCGAGGAATCCCAATGAGTGGCAGTATGGAGCACGTTTTACTATAGTTGTATAGAAGGTGGCTTCATTTCATTGTATATGTACTCAATCATGTAAGAGCATGATATATCAACTGTAAGAGCAACTACATTGAATGCCAGAGATACATTCATCAGATTTTGAAGTTGGTAGTACAAGGAGTGATAACTGACACTGTACTGATATCACCTTGTAAAACCTAGATATATCACTATCCTGTAACAAACAGATCACTGAAAAGAGTAATCAATGAATACTATACAAGAAATTGTATATTGTAATAGTTTGTTACACAAAATGACTTTCTGCATTAGTCTCGAGGAATCCCACTGAGTGGCAGTATGGAGCACCTTTTTACTATAGTTGTATAGATGGTGGCTTCATTTCATTGTATATGTACTCAATCATGTAAAAGCATGAAATATCAACTGTAAGAGCATTTACATTGAATGCCAGAGATACATTGATCAGATTTTGAAGTTGGTTGTACAAGGAGTGATAACTGACAAGATACTGATATCACTTTGTAAATCCTAGAAATATCACTTTCCTGTAACCAACAGATCATTGAAAGGAGTAATCAATTAATACTACACAAGAAATAGTATATTGTAAGTTTGTTACACAAAATGACTTTCTGCGTTACTCTCGAGGAATCCCACTTAGTGGCAGTATGGACCACATTTTACTATAGTTGTATAGAAGGTGGCTTCATTTCATTGTATATGTACTCAATCATGTAAAAGCATGTTATAGCAACTGTAAGAGCAATTACATTGAATGCCAGAGATTCATTCATCAGATTTTGAAGTTGGTTGTAGAAGGAGTGATAACTGACACTGTACTGATATCACTTTGTAAAACCTAGAAATATCACTATCCTGTAACCAACAGATCATTGAAAAGAGTAATCAATCAATACTATACAAGAAATTGTATATTGTAATAGTTTGTTACACAAAATGACTTTCTGCGTTACTTCCGAGGAATCACACTGAGTGGCAGTATGGAGCACCTTTTTACTATAGTTGTATAGAAGGTGGCTTCATTTCATTGTATATGTACTGAACCATATAAAAGCATGATATAGCAACTATAAGAGCAGTTAGATTGAATGCAAGACATACATTCATCAGATTTTTAAATTGGTTGTATAAGGAGTGATAACTGACACTGTATTGATGTCACTTTGTAAACCCGAGAAATTTCACTGTTGTCTAACCAAGAGATCACAGAAGAGTAATCAATGAATACTATACAAGAAATACATTGGATTGTAAATTGTAATAGTTTCTTACACAAAATAACTTTCTGCGTTACTCCCGAGGAATCCCACTGAGTGGCAGTATGGAGCACCTTTTTACTATAGTTGTATAGAAGGTGGCTTCATTTCATTGTATATGTACTCAATCATGTAAAAGCATGATATATCAACTGTAAGAGCAACTACATTGAATGCCAGAGATACATTCATCAGATTTTGAAGTTGGTAGTACAAGGAGTGATAACTGACACTGTACTGATATCACAATTTAAAACCTAGAAATATCACTATCCTGTAACAAACAGATCACTGAAAAGAGTAATCAATGAATACTATACAAGAAATTGCATATTGTAATAGTTTGTTACACAAAATAACTTTCTGCGTTACTCTCGAGGAATCCCACTGCGTGGCAGTATGGAGCACCTTTTTACTATAGTTGTATAGAAGGTGGCTTCATTTCATTGTATCTGTACTCAATCATGTAAAAGCATGATATATCAACTGTAAGAGCTATTACATTGAATGCCAGAGATACATTCATCAGAATTTGAAGTTGGTTGTACAAGGAGTGATAACTGACACTGTACTGATATCACTTTGTAAAACCTAGAAATATTACTATCCTGGAACGTAGAGATCATTGAAAAGAGTAATCAATGAATACTATACAAGAACGTATCTATTTTAATAGTTTGTTACACAAAATGGCTTTCTGCGTTATTCCCGAGGAATCCCTCTGAGTGGCAGTATGGAGAACATTTTTACTATAGAAGGTGGCTTCATTTCATTGTATATGTACTCAATCATGTAAAAGCATGATATATCAACTATAAGAGCAACTATATTGAATGCCAGAGATACATTCATCAGATTTTGAAGTTGGTAGTACAAGGAGTGATAACTGACACTGTACTGATATCACTTTGTAAAACCTAGAAATATCACTATCCTGTAAGAAACAGATCACTGAAAAGACTAATCAATGAATACTATACAAGAAATACATTGGATTGTAAATTCTAATAGTTTGTTACACAAAATAACTTTCTGCGTTACTCCCGAGGAATCCCACTGAGTGGCAGTATGGAGCACCTTTTTACTATAGTTGTATTGAAGGTGGCTTCATTTCATTGTATATGTACTCAATCATGTAAAAGCATCAAATATCACCTGTAAGAGCATTTACATTGAATGCCAGAGATACATTCATCAGATTTTGAAGTTGGTTGTACAAGGAGTGATAACTGACACTGTACTGATATCACTTTGTAAATCCTAGAAATATCACTATCCTGTAACCAACAGATCATTGAAAAGAGTAATCAATGAATACTATACAAGAAATAGTATATTGTAAAAGTTTGTTACACAAAATGACTTTCTGCGTTACTCTCGAGGAATCCCACTTAGTGGCAGTATGGAGAACCTTTTTACTATAGTTGTATAGAAGGTGGCTTCATTTCATTGTATATGTACTCAATCATGTAAAAGCATGATATATCAACTATAAGAGCAACTATATTGAATGCCAGAGATACATTCATCAGATTTTGAAGTTGGTAGTACAAGGAGTGATAACTGACACTGTACTGATATCACTTTGTAAAACCTAGAAATATCACTATCCTGTAAGAAACAGATCACTGAAAAGACTAATCAATGAATACTATACAAGAAATACATTGGATTGTAAATTCTAATAGTTTGTTACACAAAATAACTTTCTGCGTTACTCCCGAGGAATCCCACTGAGTGGCAGTATGGAGCACCTTTTTACTATAGTTGTATAGAAGGTGGCTTCATTTCATTGTATATGTACTCAATCATGTAAAAGCATCAAATATCAACTGTAAGAGCATTTACATTGAATGCCAGAGATACATTCATCAGATTTTGAAGTTGGTTGTACAAGGAGTGATAACTGACACTGTACTGATATCACTTTGTAAATCCTAGAAATATCACTATCCTGTAACCAACAGATCATTGAAAAGAGTAATCAATGAATACTATACAAGAAATAGTATATTGTAAAAGTTCGTTACACAAAATGACTTTCTGCGTTACTCTCGAGGAATCCCACTTAGTGGCAGTATGGACCACATTTTACTATAGTTGTATAGAAGGTGGCTTCATTTCATTGTATATGTACTCAATCATGTAAAAGCATGTTATAGCAACTGTAAGAGCAATTACATTGAATGCCAGAGATTCATTTATCAGATTTTGAAGTTGGTTGTAGAAGGACTGATAACTGACACTGTAATGATATCACTTTGTAAAACCTAGAAATATCACTATCCTGTAACCAACAGATCATTGAAAAGAGTAATCAATCAATACTATACAAGAAATTGTATATTGTAATAGTTTGTTACACAAAATGACTTTCTGCGTTACTCCCGAGGAATCACACTGAGTGGCAGTATGGAGCACCTTTTTACTATAGTTGTATAGAAGGTGGCTTCATTTCATTGTATATGTACTGAACCATATAAAAGCATGATATAGCAACTATAAGAGCAGTTAGATTGAATGCAAGACATACATTCATCAGATTTTTAAATTGGTTGTATAAGGAGTGATAACTGACATTGTATTGATGTCACTTTGTAAAACCTAGAAATATCACTATCCTGTAACCAACCGATCATTGAAAAGAGTAATCAATGAATATTATACAAGAAATAGTATATTGTAAAAGTTTGTTACACAAAATGACTTTCTGCGTTACTCCCGAGGAATCCCACTTAGTAGCAGTATGGAGTACCTTTTTACGATAGTTCTATAGAAGGTGGCTTCATTTCATTGTATATGTAGTCAACCATATAAAAGCATGATATAGGAAGTGTAAGAGCAGTTACATTGAATGCAAGAGATACATTCATCAGATTTTGAAGTTGGTTGTACAAGGAGTGATAACTGACACTGTATTAATATCACGTTGTAAAACCTAGAAATATCACTATCTTGTAAAAACAGATCATTGAAAAGAGTAATGAATGAATACTATACAAGAAATTGTATATTGTAATAGTTTGTTACACAAAATGACTTTCTGCGTTACTCCCGAGGAATCCCACTGAGTGGCAGTATGGAGCACATTTTACTATAGTTGTATAGAAGGTGGCTTCATTTCATTGTATATGTACTCAATCATGTAAAAGCATGTTACAGCAACTGTAAGAGTAATTACATTGAATGCAAGAGATACATTTATCAGATTTTGAAGTTGGTTGTACAAGGAGTGATAACTGACACTATGTTGATATCACGTTGTAAAACCTAGAAATATCACTATCTTGTAACCAACAGATCATTGAAAAGAGTAATGAATGAATACTATACAAGAAATTGTATATTGTAAGAGTTTGTTACACAAAATGACTTTCTCCGTTACTCCCGAGGAATCCCACTGAGTGGCAATATGGAGCACATTTTACTATAGTTGTATAGAAGGTGGCTTCATTTCATTGTATATGTACTGAACCATATAAAAGCATGATATAGCAACTATAAGAGCAGTTACATTGAATGCAAGACATACATTCATCAGATTTTTATATTGGTTGTATAAGGAGTGATAACTGACACTGTATTGATGTCACTTTCTAAAACCGAGAAATTTCACTGTTGTCTAACCAAGAGATCACAGAAGAGTAATCAATGAATACTATACAAGAAATACATTGGATTGTAAATTGTAATAGTTTGTTACACAAAATAACTTTCTGCGTTACTCCCGAGGAATCCCACTGAGTGGCAGTATGGAGCACCTTTTTACTATAGTTGTATAGAAGGTGGCTTCATTTCATTGTATATGTACTGAACCATATAAAAGCATGATAAAGCAACTCTAAGAGCAGTTACATTGAATGCAAGACATACATTCATTAGATTTTTAAATTGGTAGTACAAGGAGTGATAACTGACACTGTATTGATATCACTTTGTAAAACCGAGAAATTTCACTGTTGTCTAACCAAGTGATCACAGAAGAGTAATCAATGATTACTATACAAGAAATACATTGGATTGTAAATTGTAATAGTTTGTTACACAAAATAACTTTCTGCGTTACTCCCGAGGAATCCCACTGAGTGGCAGTATGGAGCGCCTTTTTACTATAGTTGTATAGAAGGTGGCTTCATTTCATTGTATATGTACTCAATCATGTAAAAGCATGATATATCAACTGTAAGAGCAACTACATTGAATGCCAGAGATACATTCATCAGATTTTGAAGTTGGTTGTACAAGGAGTGATAACTGACACTGTACTGATATCACTTTGTAAAACCTAGAAATATCACTATCCTGTAACCAACCGATCATTGAAAAGAGTAATCAATGAATATTATACAAGAAATAGTATATTGTAATAGTTTGTTACACAAAATGACTTTCTGCGTTACTCCCGAGGAATCCCACTTAGTAGCAGTATGGAGCACCTTTTTACGATAGTTGTATAGAAGGTGGCTTCATTTCATTGTATATGTACTCAACCATATAAAAGCATGATATAGGAAGTGTAAGAGCAGTTACATTGAATGCAAGAGATACATTCATCAGATTTTGAAGTTGGTTGTACAAGGAGTGATAACTGACACTGTATTGATATCACGTTGTAAAACCTAGAAATATCACTATCTTGTAAAAACAGATCATTGAAAAGTGTAATGAATGAATATTATACAAGAAATTGTATATTGTAATAGTTTGTTACACAAAATGACTTTCTGCGTTACTCCCGAGGAATCCCACTGAGTGGCAGTATGGAGCACATTTTACTATAGTTGTATAGAAGGTGGCTTCATTTCATTGTATATGTACTCAATCATGTAAAACCATGTTATAGCAACTGTAAGAGCAATTACATTGAATGCCAGAGATTCATTCATCAGATTTTGAAGTTTGTTGTATAAGGAGTGATAACTGACACTGTATTGATATCACTTTGTAAAACCGAGAAATTTCACTGTTGTCTAACCAAGAGATCACAGAAGAGTAATCAATGAATAATATACAAGAAATACATTGGATTGTAAATTGTAATAGTTTGTTACACAAAATAACTTTCTGCGTTACTCCCGAGGAATCCCACTGAGTGGCAGTATGGAGCACCTTTTTACTATAGTTGTATAGAAGGTGGCTTCATTTCATTGTATATGTACTGAACCATATAAAAGCATGATATAGCAACTATAAGAGCAACTACATTGAATGCCAGAGATACATTCATCAGATTTTGAAGTTGGTAGTACAAGGAGTGATAACTGACACTGTACTGATATCACTTTGTAAAACCTAGAAATATCACTATCCTGTAAGAAACAGATCACTGAAAAGACTAATCAATGAATACTATACAAGAAATACATTGGATTGTAAATTGTAATAGTTTGTTACACAAAATAACTTTCTGCGTTACTCCCGAGGAATCCCACTGAGTGGCAGTATGGAGCACCTTTTTACTATAGTTGTATTGAAGGTGGCTTCATTTCATTGTATATGTACTCAATCATGTAAGAGCATGATATATCAACTGTAAGAGCAACTACATTGAATGCCAGAGATACATTCATCAGATTTTGAAGTTGGTAGTACAAGGAGTGATAACTGACACTGTACTGATATCACTTTGTAAAACCTAGAAATATCACTATCCTGTAACCAACAGATCATTGAAAAGAGTAATCAATGAATATTATACAAGAAATAGTATATTGTAAAAGTTTGCTACACAAAATGACTTTCTGCGTTACTCCCGAGGAATCCCACTTAGTGGCAGTATGGAGCACCTTTTTACGATAGTTGTATAGAATGTGGCTTCATTTCATTGTATATGTACTGAATCATGTAAAAGCATGTTATAGCAACTGTAAGAGCAATTACATTGAATGCCAGAGATTCATTCATCAGATTTTGAAGTTGGTTGTACAAGGAGTGATAACTGACACTGTATTGATATCACTTTGTAAAACCTAGAAATATCACTATCCTGTAACCAACAGATCATTGAAAAGAGTAATCAATGAATACTATACAAGAAATTGTATATTGTAATAGTTTGTTACACAAAATGACTTTCTGCGTTACTCCCAAGGAATCCCACTGAGTGGCAGTATGGAGCACCTTTTTACTATAGTTGTATAGAAGGTGGCTTCATTTCATTGTATATGTACTGAACCATATAAAAGCATGATATAGCAACTATAAGAGCAGTTACATTGAATGCAAGACATACATTCATCAGATTTTTATATTGGTTGTATAAGGAGTGATAACTGACACTGTATTGATGTCACTTTGTAAAACCGAGAAATTTAACTGATGTCTAACCAAGAGATCACAGAAGAGTAATCAATGAATACTATACAAGAAATACATTGGATTGTAAATTGTAATAGTTTGTTACACAAAATAACTTTCTGCGTTACTCCCGAGGAATCCCACTGAGTGGCAGTATGGAGCACCTTTTTACTATAGTTGTATAGAAGGTGGCTTCATTTCATTGTATATGTACTCAATCATGTAAAAGCATGAAATATCAACTGTAAGAGCATTTACATTGAATGCCAGAGATACATTGATCAGATTTTGAAGTTGGTTGTACAAGGAGTGATAACTGACAAGATACTGATATCACTTTGTAAATCCTAGAAATATCACTATCCTGTAACCAACAGATCATTGAAAGGAGTAATCAATTAATACTATACAAGAAATAGTATATTGTAAGTTTGTTACACAAAATGACTTTCTGCGTTACTCTCGAGGAATCCCACTTAGTGGCAGTATGGACCACATTTTACTATAGTTGTATAGAAGGTGGCTTCATTTCATTGTATATGTACTCAATCATGTAAAAGCATGTTATAGCAACTGTAGGAGCAATTACATTGAATGCCAGAGATTCATTCATCAGATTTTGAAGTTGGTTGTAGAAGGAGTGATAACTGACACTGTACTGATATCACTTTGTAAAACCTAGAAATATCACTATCCTGTAACCAACAGATCATTGAAAAGAGTAATCAATCAATACTATACAAGAAATTGTATATTGTAATAGTTTGTTACACAAAATGACTTTCTGCGTTACTCCCGAGGAATCACACTGAGTGGCAGTATGGAGCACCTTTTTACTATAGTTGTATAGAAGGTGGCTTCATTTCATTGTATATGTACTGAACCATATAAAAGCATGATATAGCAACTATAAGAGCACTTAGATTGAATGCAAGACATACATTCATCAGATTTTTAAATTGGTTGTATAAGGAGTGATAACTGACACTGTATTGATGTCACTTTGTAAAACCGAGAAATTTCACTGTTGTCTAACCAAGAGATCACAGAAGAGTAATCAATGAACACTATACAAGAAATACATTGGATTGTAAATTGTAATAGTTTCTTACACAAAATAACTTTCTGCGTTACTCCCGAGGAATCCCACTGACTGGCAGTATGGAGCACCTTTTTACTATAGTTGTATAGAAGGTGGCTTCATTTCATTGTATATGTACTCAATCATGTAAAAGCATGATATATCAACTGTAAGAGCAATTACATTGAATGCCAGAGATACATTCATCAGATTTTGAAGTTGGTAGTACAAGGAGTGATAACTGACACTGTACTGATATCACAATTTAAAACCTAGAAATATCACTATCCTATAACAAACAGATCACTGAAAAGAGTAATCAATGAATACTATACAAGAAATTGCATATTGTAATAGTTTTTTACACAAAATAACTTTCTGCGTTACTCTCGAGGAATCCCACTGCGTGGCAGTATGGAGCACCTTTTTACTATAGTTGTATAGAAGGTGGCTTCATTTCATTGTATCTGTACTCAATCATGTAAAAGCATGATATATCAACTGTAAGAGCTATTACATTGAATGCCAGAGATACATTCATCAGAATTTGAAGTTGGTTGTACAAGGAGTGATAACTGACACTGTACTGATATCACTTTGTAAAACCTAGAAATATTACTATCCTGGAACGTAGAGATCATTGAAAAGAGTAATCAATGAATACTATACAAGAACGTATCTATTTTAATAGTTTGTTACACAAAATGGCTTTCTGCGTTATTCCCGAGGAATCCCTCTGAGTGGCAGTATGGAGAACATTTTTACTATAGAAGGTGGCTTCATTTCATTGTATATGTACTCAATCATGTAAAAGCATGATATATCAACTATAAGAGCAACTATATTGAATGCCAGAGATACATTCATCAGATTTTGAAGTTGGTAGTACAAGGAGTGATAACTGACACTGTACTGATATCACTTTGTAAAACCTAGAAATATCACTATCCTGTAAGAAACAGATCACTGAAAAGACTAATCAATGAATACTATACAAGAAATACATTGGATTGTAAATTCTAATAGTTTGTTACACAAAAAAACTTTCTGCGTTACTCCCGAGGAATCCCACTGAGTGGCAGTATGGAGCACCTTTTTACTATAGTTGTATAGAAGGTGGCTTCATTTCATTGTATATGTACTCAATCCTGTAAAAGCATCAAATATCAACTGTAAGAGCATTTACATTGAATGCCAGAGATACATTCATCAGATTTTGAAGTTGGTTGTACAAGGAGTGATAACTGACACTGTACTGATATCACTTTGTAAATCCTAGAAATATCACTATCCTGTAACCAACAGATAATTGAAAAGAGTAATCAATGAATACTATACAAGAAATAGTATATTGTAAAAGTTTGTTACACAAAATGACTTTCTGCGTTACTCTCGAGGAATCCCACTTAGTGGCAGTATGGACCACATTTTACTATAGTTGTATAGAAGGTGGCTTCATTTCATTGTATATGTACTCAATCATGTAAAAGCATGATATATCAACTATAAGAGCAACTATATTGAATGCCAGAGATACATTCATCAGATTTTGAAGTTGGTAGTACAAGGAGTGATAACTGACACTGTACTGATATCACTTTGAAAAACCTAGAAATATCACTATCCTGTAAGAAACAGATCAGTGAAAAGACTAATCAATGAATACTATACAAGAAATACATTGGATTGTAAATTGTAATAGTTTGTTACACAAAATAACTTTCTGCGTTACTCTCGAGGAATCCCACTTAGTGGCAGTATGGACCACATTTTACTATAGTTGTATAGACGGTGGCTTCATTTCATTGTATATGTACTCAATCATGTAAAAGCATGTTATAGCAACTGTAAGAGCAATTACATTGAATGCCAGAGATTCATTCATCAGATTTTGAAGTTGGTTGTAGAAGGACTGATAACTGACACTGTACTGATATCACTTTGTAAAACCTAGAAATATCACTATCCTCTAACCAACAGATCATTGAAAAGAGTAATCAATCAATACTATACAAGAAATTGTATATTGTAATAGTTTGTTACACAAAATGACTTTCTGCGTTACTCCCGAGGAATCACACTGAGTGGCAGTATGGAGCACCTTTTTACTATAGTTGTATAGAAGGTGGCTTCATTTCATTGTATATGTACTGAACCATATAAAAGCATGATATAGCAACTATAAGAGCAGTTAGATTGAATGCAAGACATACATTCATCAGATTTTTAAATTGGTTGTATAAGGAGTGATAACTGACACTGTATTGATGTCACTTGGTAAAACCTAGAAATATCACTATCCTGTAACCAACCGATCATTGAAAAGAGTAATCAATGAATATTATACAAGAAATAGTATATTGTAAAAGTTTGTTACACAAAATGACTTTCTGCGTTACTCCCGAGGAATCCCACTTAGTAGCAGTATGGAGTACCTTTTTACGATAGTTGTATAGAAGGTGGCTTCATTTCATTGTATATGTACTCAACCATATAAAAGCATGATATAGGAAGTGTAAGAGCAATTACATTGAATGCCAGAGATTCATTCATCAGATTTTGAAGTTGGTTGTAGAAGGAGTGATAACTGACACTGTATTGATATCACTTTGTAAAACCGAGAAATTTCACTGTTGTCTAACCAAGAGATCACAGAAGAGTAATCAATGAATACTATACAAGAAATACATTGGATTGTAAATTGTAATAGTTTGTTACACAAAATAACTTTCTGCGTTACTCCCGAGGAATCCCACTGAGTGGCAGCATGGAGCACCTTTTTACGATAGTTTTATAGAATGTGGCTTCATTTCATTGTATATGTACTCAACCATATAAAAGCATGATATAGGAAGTGTAAGAGCAGTTACATTGAATGCAAGAGATAAATTCATCAGATTTTGAAGTTGGTTGTACAAGGAGTGATAACTGACACTGTATTCATATCACGTTGTAAAACCTAGAATTATCACTATCTTGTAACCAACAGATCATTGAAAAGAGTAATGAATGAATACTATACAAGAAATTGTATATTGTAATAGTTTGTTACACAAAATGACTTTCTGCGTTACTCCCGAGGAATCCCACTGAGTGGCAGTATGGAGTACATTTTACTATAGTTGTATAGAAGGTGGCTTCATTTCATTGTATATGTACTCAATCATGTAAAAGCATGTTATAGCTACTGTAAGAGCAATTACATTGAATGCCAGAGATTCATTCATCAGATTTTGAAGTTGGTTGTACAAGGAGTGATAACTGACACTGTATTGATATCACTTTGTAAAACCTAGAAATATCACTATCCTGTAACCAACAGATCATTGAAAAGAGTAATCAATGAATACTATACAAGAAATTGTATGTTGTAATAGTTTGTTACACAAAATGACTTTCTGCGTTACTCCCAAGGAATCCCACTGAGTGGCAGTATGGAGCACCTTTTTACTATAGTTGTAAAGAAGGTGGCTTCATTTCATTGTATATGTACTGAACCATATAAAAGCATGATATAGCAACTTTAAGAGCAGTTACATTGAATGCAAGACATAGATTCATCAGATTTCTATATTGGTTGTGTAAGGAGTGATAACTGACACTGTATAGATGTCACTTTGGCAAACCGAGAAATTTCACTGTTGTCTAACCAAGAGATCACAGAAGAGTAATCAATGAATACTATACAAGAAATACATTGGATTGTAAATTGTAATAGTTTGTTACACAAAATAACTTTCTGCGTTACTCCCGAGGAATCCCACTGAGTGGCAGTATGGAGCACCTTTTTACGATAGTTTTATAGAATGTGGCTTCATTTCATTGTATATGTACTCAACCATATAAAAGCATGATATAGGAAGTGTAAGAGCAGTTACATTGAATGCAAGAGATACATTCATCAGATTTTGAAGTTGGTTGTACAAGGAGTGATAACTGACACTGTATTCATATCACGTTGTAAAACCTAGAAATATCACTATCTTGTAACCAACAGATCATTGAAAAGAGTAATGAATGAATACTATACAAGAAATTGTATATTGTAACAGTTTGTTACACAAAATAACTTTCTGCGTTACTCAAGAGGAATCCCACTGAGTGGCAGTATGGAGCACCTTTTTACGATAGTTTTATAGAATGTGGCTTCATTTCATTGTATATGTACTCAACCATATAAAAGCATGATATAGGAAGTGTAAGAGCAGTTACATTGAATGCAAGAGATACATTCATCAGATTTTGAAGTTGGTTGTACAAGGAGTGATAACTGACACTGTACTGATATCACTTTGTGAAACCTAGAAATATCACTATCCTGTAAGAAATAGATCACTGAAAAGACGAATCAATGAATACTATACAAGAAATACATTGGATTGTAAATTGTAATAGTTTGTTACACAAAATAACTTTCTGCGTTACTCCCGAGGAATCCCACTGAGTGGAAGTATGGAGCACCTTTTTACTATAGTTGTATAGAAGGTGGCTTCATTTCATTGTATATGTACTGAACCATATAAAAGCATGATATAGCAACTATAAGAGCAGTTACATTGAATGCAAGACATACATTCATCAGATTTTTATATTGGTTGTATAAGGAGTGATAACTGACACTGTATTGATGTCACTTTGTAAAACCGAGAAATTTAACTGATGTCTAACCAAGAGATCACAGAAGAGTAATCAATGAATACTATACAAGTAATACATTGGATTGTAAATTGTAATAGTTTGTTACACAAAATAACTTTCTGCGTTACTCCCGAGGAATCCCACTGAGTGGCAGTATGGAGCACCTTTTTACTATAGTTGTATAGAAGGTGGCTTCATTTCATTGTATATGTACTCAATCATGTAAAAGCATGATATATCAACCGTAAGAGCAGTTACATTGAATGCAAGAGATACATTTATCAGATTTTGAAGTTGGTTGTACAAGGAGTGATAACTGACACTGTATTGATATCACGTCGTAAAACCTAGAAATATCACTATCTTGTAACCAACAGATCATTGAAAAGAGTAATGAATGAATACTATACAAGAAATTGTATATTGTAACAGTTTGTTACACAAAATGACTTTCTCCGTTACTCCCGAGGAATCCCACTGAGTGGCAGTATGGAGCACATTTTACTATAGTTGTATAGAAGGTGGCTTTATTTCATTGTATATGTACTCAATCATGTAAAAGCATGTTATAGAAACTGTAAGAGCAATTACATTGAATGCCAGAGATTCATTCATCAGATTTTGAAGTTTGTTGTAGAAGGAGTGATAACTGACACTGTACTGATATCACTTTGTAAAACCTAGAAATATCACTATCCTGTAACCAACAGATCATTGTAAAGAGTAATCAATGAATACTATAGAAGAAATTGTATATTGTAATAGTTTGTTACACAAAATGACTTTCTGCGTTACTCCCGAGGAATCCCACTGAGTGGCAGTATGGAGCACCTTTTTACTATAGTTGTATAGAAGGTGGCTTCATTTCATTGTATATGTACTGAACCATATAAAAGCATGATATAGCAACTATAAGAGCAGTTACATTGAATGCAAGACATACATTCATCAGATTTTTATATTGGTTGTATAAGGAGTGATAACTGACACTCTATTGATGTCACTTTGTAAAACCGAGAAATTTAACTGATGTCAAACCAAGAGATCACAGAAGAGTAATCAATGAATACTATACAAGAAATACTTTGGATTGTAAATTGTAATAGTTTGTTACACAAAATAACTTTCTGCGTTACTCCCGAGGAATCCCACTGAGTGGCAGTATGGAGCACCTTTTTACTATAGTTTTATAGAAGGTGGCTTCATTTCATTGTATATGTACTCAATCATGTAAAAGCATGATATATCAACTGTAAGAGCAACTACATTGAATGCCAGAGATACATTCATCAGATTTTGAAGTTGGTAGTACAAGGAGTGATAACTGACACTGTACTGATATCACTTTGTAAAACCTAGATATATCACTATCCTGTAACAAACAGATCACTGAAAAGAGTAATCAATGAATATTATAGAAGAAATAGTATATTGTAAAAGTTTGTTACACAAAATGACTTTCTGCGTTACTCCCGAGGAATCCCACTTAGTGGCAGTATGGAGCACCTTTTTAGAATAGTTGTATAGAAGGTGGCTTCATTTCATTGTATTTGTATTCAACCATATAAAAGCATGATATAGTAACTTTAAGAGCAGTTACATTGAATGCAAGAGATACATTTATCAGATTTTGAAGTTGGTTGTACAAGGAGTGATAACTGACACTGTATTGATATCACGTTGTAAAACCTAGAAATATCACTATCTTGTAACCAACAGATCATTGAAAAGAGTAATGAATGAATACTATACAAGAAATTGTATATTGTAACAGCTTGTTACACAAAATGACTTTCTCCGTTACTCCTGAGGAATCCCACTGAGTGGCAGTATGGAGCACATTTTACTATAGTTGTATAGAAGGTGGCTTCATTTCATTGTATATGTACTCAACCATATAAAAGCATGATATAGCAACTATAAGAGCAGTTACATTGAATGCAAGACATACATTCATCAGATTTTTAAATTGGTTGTATAAGGAGTGATAACTGACACTGTATTGGTATCACTTTGTAAAACCGAAAAATTTCACTGTTGTCTAACCAAGAGATCACAGAAGACTAATCAATGAATACTATACAAGAAATACATTGGATTGTAAATTGTAATAGTTTGTTCCACAAAATAACTTTCTGCGTTACTCCCGAGGAATCCCACTGAGTGGCAGTATGGAGCACCTTTTTACTATAGTTGTATAGAAGGTGGCTTCATTTCATTGTATATGTACTGAACCATATAAAAGCATGATATAGCAACTATAAGAGCAGTTACATTGAATGCAAGACATACATTCATCAGATTTTTAAATTGGTTGTATAAGGAGTGATAACTGACACTGTATTGATATCACTTTGTAAAACCGAGAAATTTCACTGTTGTCTAACCAAGAGATCACAGAAGAGTAATCAATAAATACTATACAAGAAATACATTGGATTGTAAATTGTAATAGTTTGTTACACAAAATAGCTTTCTGCGTTACTCCCGAGGAATCCCACTGAGTGGCAGTATGGGGCACCTTTTTACTATAGTTGTATAGAAGGTGGCTTCATTTCATTGTATATGTACTCAATCATGTAAGAGCATGATATATCAACTGTAAGAGCAACTACATTGAATGCCAGAGATACATTCATCAGATTTTGAAGTTGGTAGTACAAGGAGTGATAACTGACACTGTACTGATATCACTTTGTAAAACCTAGAAATATCACTATCCTGTAACCAACAGATCATTGAAAAGAGTAATCAATGAATATTATAAAAGAAATGGTATATTGTAAAAGTTTGCTACACAAAATGACTTTCTGCGTTACTCCCGAGGAATCCCACTGAGTGGCAGTATGGAGCACCTTTTTACGATAGTTTTATAGAATGTGGCTTCATTTCATTGTATATGTACTCAACCATATAAAAGCATGATATAGGAAGTGTAAGAGCAGTTACATTGAATGCAAGAGATACATTCATCAGATTTTGAAGTTGGTTGTACAAGGAGTGATAACTGACACTGTATTCATATCACGTTGTAAAACCTAGAAATATCACTATTTTGTAACCAACAGATGATTGAAAAGAGTAATGAATGAATACTATACAAGAAATTGTATATTGTAATAGTTTGTTACACAAAATGACTTTCTGCGTTACTCCCGAGGAATCCCACTGAGTGGCAGTATGGAGCACATTTTACTATAGTTGTATAGAAGGTGGCTTCATTTCATTGTATATGTACTCAATCATGTAAAAGCATGTTATAGCTACTGTAAGAGCAATTACATTGAATGCCAGAGATTCATTCATCAGATTTTGAAGTTGGTTGTACAAGGAGTGATAACTGAAACTGTACTGATATCACTTTGTAAAACCTAGAAATATCACTATCCTGTAAGAAACAGATCACTGAAAAGAGTAATCAATGAATACTATACAAGAAATACATTGGATTGTAAATTGTAATAGTTTTTTACACAAAATAACTTTCTGCGTTACTCCCGAGGAATCCCACTGAGTGGCAGTATGGAGCACCTTTTTACTATAGTTGTATAGAAGGTGGCTTCATTTCATTGTATATGTACTGAACCATATAAAAGCATGATATAGTAACTCGAAGAGCAATTACATTGAATGCCAGAGATACATTTATCAGATTTTGAAGTTGGTTGTACAAGGAGTGATAACTGACACTGTATTGATATCACGTCGTAAAACCTAGAAATATCACTATCTTGTAACCAACAGATCATTGAAAAGAGTAATGAATGAATACTATACAAGAAATTGTATATTGTAACAGTTTGTTACACAAAATGACTTTCTCCGTTACTCCCGAGGAATCCCACTGAGTGGCAGTATGGAGCACATTTTACTATAGTTGTATAGAAGGTGGCTTTATTTCATTGTATATGTACTCAATCATGTAAAAGCATGTTATAGAAACTGTAAGAGCAATTACATTGAATGCCAGAGATTCATTCATCAGATTTTGAAGTTTGTTGTAGAAGGAGTGATAACTGACACTGTACTGATATCACTTTGTAAAACCTAGAAATATCACTATCCTGTAACCAACAGATCATTGAAAAGAGTAATCAATGAATACTATAGAAGAAATTGTATATTGTAATAGTTTGTTACACAAAATGACTTTCTTCGTTACTCCCGAGGAATCCCACTGAGTGGCAGTATGGAGCACCTTTTTACTATATTTGTATAGAAGGTGGCTTCATTTCATTGTATATGTACTGAACCATATAAAAGCATGATATAGCAACTATAAGAGCAGTTACATTGAATGCAAGACATACATTCATCAGATTTTTAAATTGGTTGTATAAGGAGTGATAACTGACACTGTATTGATATCACTTTGTAAAACCGAGAAATTTCACTGTTGTCTAACCAAGAGATCACAGAAGAGTAATCAATGAATACTATACAAGAAATACATTGGATTGTAAATTGTAATAGTTTGTTACACAAAATAACTTTCTGCGTTAGTCCCGAGGAATCCCACTGAGTGGCAGTATGGAGCACCTTTTTACTATAGTTGTATAGAAGGTGGCTTCATTTCATTGTATATGTACTGAACCATATAAAAGCATGATATAGCAACTATAAGAGCAGTTACATTGAATGCAAGACATACATTCATCAGATTTTTAAATTGGTTGTATAAGGAGTGATAACTGACACTGTATTGATATCACTTTGTAAAACCGAGAAATTTCACTGTTGTCTAACCAAGAGATCACAGAAGAGTAATCAATGAATACTATACAAGAAATACATTGGATTGTAAATTGTAATAGTTTGTTACACAAAATAACTTTCTGCGTTACTCCCGAGGAATCCCACTGAGTGGCAGTATGGAGCACCTTTTAACTATAGTTGTATAGAAGGTGGCTTCATTTTATTATATATGTACTCGATCATGTATAAGCATGATATATCAAGTATAAGAGCAACTACATTGAATGCCAGAGATACATTCATCAGATTTTGAAATTGGTAGTACAAGGAGTGATAACTGACACTGTACTGATATCACTTTGTAAAACCTAGAAATATCACTATCCTGTAAGAAACAGATCACTGAAAAGACTAATCAATGAATACTATACAAGAAATACATTGGATTGTAAATTCTAATAGTTTGTTACACAAAATAACTTTCTGCTTTACTCCCGAGGAATCACACTGAGTGGCAGTATGGAGCACCTTTTTACTATAGTTGTATAGAAGGTGGCTTCATTTCATTGTATACGTACTGAACCATATAAAAGCATGATATAGCAACTCTAAGAGCAGTTACATTGAATGCAAGACATACATTCATCAGATTTTTAAATTGGTTGTTTAAGGAGTGATAACTGACACTGTATTGATATCACTTTGTAAAACCGAGAAATTTCACTGTTGTCTAACCAAGAGATCACAGAAGAGTAATCAATGAATACTATACAAGAAATACATTGGATTGTAAATTGTAATAGTTTGTTACACAAAATAACTTTCTGCGTTACTCCCGAGGAATCCCACTGAGTGGCAGTATGGAACACCTTTTTACTATAGTTGTATAGAAGGTGGCTTCATTTCATTGTATATGTACTCAATCATGTAAAAGCATGATATATCAACTGTAAGAGCAACTACATTGAATGCCAGAGATACATTCATCAGATTTTGAAGTTGGTTGTACAAGGAGTGATAACTGACACTGTACTGATATCACTTTGTAAAACCTAGAAATATCACTATCCTGTAAGAAACAGATCACTGAAAAGACTAATCAATGAATACTATACAAGAAGTACATTGGATTGTAAATTGTAATAGTTTGTTACACAAAATAACTTTCTGCGTTACTCCCGAGGAATCCCACTGAGTGGCAGTATAGAGCACCTTTTTACGATAGTTTTATAGAAGGTGGCTTCATTTCATTGTATATGTACTCAACCATATAAAAGCATGTTATAGCAAGTGTAAGAGCAGTTACATTGAATGCAAGAGATACATTCATCAGATTTTGAAGTTGGTTGTACAAGGAGTGATAACTGACACTGTATTGATATCACGTTGTAAAACCTAGAAAAATCACTATCTTGTAAAAACAGATCATTGAAAAGAGTAATGAATGAATAGTATACAAGAAATTGTATATTGTAATAGTTTGTTACACAAAATGACTTTCTCCGTTAATCCCGAGGATTCCCAGTGAGTGGCAGTATGGAGCACATTTTACTATAGGTGTATAGAAGGTGGCTTCATTTCATTGTATATCTACTCAATCATGTAAAAGCATGTTATAGCAACTGTAAGAGCAATTACATTGAATGCCAGAGATTCATTCATCAGATTTTGAAGTTGGTTGTACAAGGAGTGATAACTGACACTGTACTGATATCACTTTGTAAAACCTAGAAATATCACTATCCTGTAACCAACAGATCATTGAAAAGAGTAATCAATGAATACTATACGAGAAATTGTATATTGTAATAGTTTGTTACACAAAATGACTTTCTGCGTTACTCCCGAGGAATCCCACTGAGTGGCAGTATGGAGCACCTTTTTACTATAGTTGTATAGAAGGTGGCTTCATTTCATTGTATATGTACTGAACCATATAAAAGCATGATATAGCAACTATAAGAGCAGTTACATTGAATGCAAGACATACATTCATCAGATTTTTATATTGGTTGTATAAGGAGTGATAACTGACACTCTATTGATGTCACTTTGTAAAACCGAGAAATTTAACTGATGTCAAACCAAGAGATCACAGAAGAGTAATCAATGAATACTATACAAGAAATACTTTGGATTGTAAATTGTAATAGTTTGTTACACAAAATAACTTTCTGCGTTACTCCCGAGGAATCCCACTGAGTGGCAGTATGGAGCACCTTTTTACTATAGTTTTATAGAAGGTGGCTTCATTTCATTGTATATGTACTCAATCATGTAAAAGCATGATATATCAACTGTAAGAGCAACTACATTGAATGCCAGAGATACATTCATCAGATTTTGAAGTTGGTAGTACAAGGAGTGATAACTGACACTGTACTGATATCACTTTGTAAAACCTAGATATATCACTATCCTGTAACAAACAGATCACTGAAAAGAGTAATCAATGAATATTATAGAAGAAATAGTATATTGTAAAAGTTTGTTACACAAAATGACTTTCTGCGTTACTCCCGAGGAATCCCATTTAGTGGCAGTATGGAGCACCTTTTTAGAATAGTTGTATAGAAGGTGGCTTCATTTCATTGTATTTGTATTCAACCATATAAAAGCATGATATAGTAACTTTAAGAGCAGTTACATTGAATGCAAGAGATACATTTATCAGATTTTGAAGTTGGTTGTACAAGGAGTGATAACTGACACTGTATTGATATCACGTTGTAAAACCTAGAAATATCACTATCTTGTAACCAACAGATCATTGAAAAGAGTAATGAATGAATACTATACAAGAAATTGTATATTGTAACAGCTTGTTACACAAAATGACTTTCTCCGTTACTCCCGAGGAATCCCACTGAGTGGCAGTATGGAGCACATTTTACTATAGTTGTATAGAAGGTGGCTTCATTTCATTGTATATGTACTCAACCATATAAAAGCATGATATAGCAACTATAAGAGCAGTTACATTGAATGCAAGACATACATTCATCAGATTTTTAAATTGGTTGTATAAGGAGTGATAACTGACACTGTATTGGTATCACTTTGTAAAACCGAAAAATTTCACTGTTGTCTAACCAAGAGATCACAGAAGACTAATCAATGAATACTATACAAGAAATACATTGGATTGTAAATTGTAATAGTTTGTTCCACAAAATAACTTTCTGCGTTACTCCCGAGGAATCCCACTGAGTGGCAGTATGGTGCACCTTTTTACTATAGTTGTATAGAAGGTGGCTTCATTTCATTGTATATGTACTGAACCATATAAAAGCATGATATAGCAACTATAAGAGCAGTTACATTGAATGCAAGACATACATTCATCAGATTTTTAAATTGGTTGTATAAGGAGTGATAACTGACACTGTATTGATATCACTTTGTAAAACCGAGAAATTTCACTGTTGTCTAACCAAGAGATCACAGAAGAGTAATCAATAAATACTATACAAGAAATACATTGGATTGTAAATTGTAATAGTTTGTTACACAAAATAGCTTTCTGCGTTACTCCCGAGGAATCCCACTGAGTGGCAGTATGGGGCACCTTTTTACTATAGTTGTATAGAAGGTGGCTTCATTTCATTGTATATGTACTCAATCATGTAAGAGCATGATATATCAACTGTAAGAGCAACTACATTGAATGCCAGAGATACATTCATCAGATTTTGAAGTTGGTAGTACAAGGAGTGATAACTGACACTGTACTGATATCACTTTGTAAAACCTAGAAATATCACTATCCTGTAACCAACAGATCATTGAAAAGAGTAATCAATGAATATTATAAAAGAAATAGTATATTGTAAAAGTTTGCTACACAAAATGACTTTCTGCGTTACTCCCGAGGAATCCCACTGAGTGGCAGTATGGAGCACCTTTTTACGATAGTTTTATAGAATGTGGCTTCATTTCATTGTATATGTACTCAACCATATAAAAGCATGATATAGGAAGTGTAAGAGCAGTTACATTGAATGCAAGAGATACATTCATCAGATTTTGAAGTTGGTTGTACAAGGAGTGATAACTGACACTGTATTCATATCACGTTGTAAAACCTAGAAATATCACTATTTTGTAACCAACAGATGATTGAAAAGAGTAATGAATGAATACTATACAAGAAATTGTATATTGTAATAGTTTGTTACACAAAATGACTTTCTGCGTTACTCCCGAGGAATCCCACTGAGTGGCAGTATGGAGCACATTTTACTATAGTTGTATAGAAGGTGGCTTCATTTCATTGTATATGTACTCAATCATGTAAAAGCATGTTATAGCTACTGTAAGAGCAATTACATTGAATGCCAGAGATTCATTCATCAGATTTTGAAGTTGGTTGTACAAGGAGTGATAACTGAAACTGTACTGATATCACTTTGTAAAACCTAGAAATATCACTATCCTGTAAGAAACAGATCACTGAAAAGAGTAATCAATGAATACTATACTATACTATACTATACAAGAAATACATTGGATTGTAAATTGTAATAGATTGTTACACAAAATAACTTTCTGCGTTACTGAGTGGCAGTATATGTACTGAACCATATAAAAGCATGATATAGTAACTCGAAGACAGTGTATTGATATCACGTTGTAAAACCTAGAAATATCACTATCAGTACAGTGTCAGTTACCAGTCCTTGTACAACCAACTTCAAAATCTGATGAATGAATCTCTGGCATTCAATGTAATTGCTCTTACAGTTGCTATAACATGCTTTTACATGATTGAGTACAAATACAATGAAATGAAGCCACCTTCTATACAACTATAGTAAAATGTGCTCCATACTGCCACTCAGTGGGATTCCTCGGGAGTAACGCAGAAAGTCATTTTGTGTAACAAACTATTACAATATACAATTTCTTGTATAGTATTCATTCATTACTCTTTTCAATGATCTCTTGGTTACAAGATAGTGATATTTCTAGGTTTTACAACGTGATATCAATACACTGTCAGTTATCACTCCTTGTACAACCAACTTCAAAATCTGATGAATGTATCTCTTGCATTCAATGTAACTGCTCTTACCGTTGCTATATCATGCTTTTATATGGTTGAGTACATATACAATGAAATGAAGTCACCTTCTATACAACTATAGTAAAAAGGTGCTCCATACTGCCACTCAGTGGGATTCCTCGAGAGTAACGCAGAAAGTCATTTTGTGTAACAAACTATTACAATATACAATTTCTTGTATAGTATTCATTGATTACTCTTTTCAGTGATCTGTTTGTTACACCATAGTGATATATCTAGGTTTTACAACGTGATATCAATACACTGTCAGTTAACACTCCTTGTACTACCAACTTCAAAATCTGATGAATGTATCTCTGGCATTCAATGTAGTTGCTCTTACAGTTGATATATCATGCTTTTACATGATTGAGTACTTATACAATGAAATGAAGCCACCTTCTATACAACTATAGTAAAACGTGCTCCATACTGCCACTCAGTGGGATTCCTCGGGAGTAACGCAGAAAGTTACTTTGTGTAACAGACTATTACAATTTACAATCCAATGTATTTCTTGTATAGTATTTATTGATTACTCTTCTGTGATCTCTTGGTTAGACAACAGTGAAATTTCTCGGTTTTACAAAGTGATATCAATACAGTGTCAGTTATCACTCCTTATACAACCAATTTAAAAATCTGATGAATGTATGTCTTGCATTCAATGTAACTGCTCTTATAGTTGCTATATCATGCTTTTATATGGTTCAGTACGTATACAATGAAATGAAGCACCCTTCTATACAACTATAGTAAAAAGGTGCTCCATACTGCCACTCAGTGGGATTCCTCGGGAGTAACGCAGAAAGTTATTTTGTGTAACAAACTATTAGAATTTACAATCCAATGTATTTCTTATATAGTATTCATTGATTAGTCTTTTCAGTGATCTGTTTCTTACAGGATAGTGATATTTCTAGGTTTTACAAAGTGATATCAGTACAGTGTCAGTTATCACTCCTTGTACTACCATCTTCAAAATCTGATGAATGTATCTCTGGCATTCAATGTAGTTGCTCTTATAGTTGATATATCATGCTTTTACATGATTGAGTACATATATAATGAAATGAAGCCACCTTCTATACAACAGTAGTTAAAAGGTGCTCCATACTGCCACTCAGTGGGATTCCTCGGGAGTAACGCAGAAAGTTATTTTGTGTAACAAACTATTACAATTTACAATCCAATGTATTTCTTGTATAGTATTCATTGATTACTCTTCTGTAATCTCTTGGTTAGACAACAGTGAAATTTCTCGGTTTTACAAAGTGATATCAATACAGTGTCAGTTATCACTCCTTATACAATCAATTTAAAAATCTGATGAATGTATGTCTTGCATTCAATGTAACTGCTCTTATAGTTGCTATATCATGCTTTCATATGCTTTAGTACATATACAATGAAATGAAGCCACCTTCTATACAAATATAGTAAAAAGGTGCTCCATACTGCCACTCAGTGGGATTCCTCGGGAGTAAGGCAGAAAGTCATTTTGTGTAACAAACTATTACAATATACAATTTCTTCTATAGTATTCATTGATTACTCTTTTCAATGATCTGTTGGTTACAGGATAGTGATATTTCTAGGTTTCACAAAGTGATATCAGTACAGTGTCAGTTATCACTCCTTCTACAACAAACTTCAAAATCTGATGAATGAATCTCTGGCATTCAATGTAATTGCTCTTACAGTTGCTATAACATGCTTTTACATGCTTGAGTACATATACAATGAAATGAAGCCACCTTCTATACAACTATAGTAAAATGTGCTCCATACTGCCACTCAGTGGGATTCCTCGGGAGTAACGCAGAAAGTCATTTTGTGTAACAAACTATTACAATATACAATTTCTTCTATAGTATTCATTGATTACTCTTTTCAATGATCTGTTGGTTACAGGATAGTGATATTTCTAGGTTTTACAAAGTGATATCAGTACAGTGTCAGTTATCACTCCTTGTACTACCAACTTCAAAATCTGATGAATGTATCTCTGGCATTCAATGTAGTTGCTCTTACAGTTGATATATCATGCTTTTACATGATTGAGTACATATACAATGAAATGAAGCCACCTTCTATACAACTATAGTAAAAAGGTGCTCCATACTGCCACTCAGTGGGATTCCTCGGGAGTAACGCAGAAAGTTATTTTGTGTAACAAACTATTACAATTTACAATCCAATGTATTTCTTGTACAGTATTCATTGATTACTCTTCTGTGATCTCTTGGTTAGACATCAGTTAAATTTCTCGGTTTTACAAAGTGATATCAATACAGTGTCAGTTATCACTCCTTATACAATCAATATAAAAATCTGATGAATGTATGTCTTGCATTCAATGTAACTGCTCTTATAGTTGCTATATCATGTTTTTATATGGTTCAGAACATATACAATGAAATGAAGCCACCTTTTATACAACTGTAGTAAAAAGGTGCTCCATACTGCCACTCAGTGGGATTCCTCGGGAGTAATGCAGAAAGTCATTTTGTGTAACAAACTATTACAATATACAATTTCTTGTATAGTATTCATTGATTACTCTTTTCAATGATCTGTTGGTTACAGGATAGTGATATTTCTAGGTTTTACAAAGTGATATCAGTACAGTGTCAGTTACCAGTCCTTGTACAACCAACTTCAAAATCTGATGAATGAATCTCTGGCATTCAATGTAATTGCTCTTACAGTTGCTATAACATGCTTTTACATGATTGAGTACAAATACAATGAAATGAAGCCACCTTCTATACAACTATAGTAAAATGTGCTCCATACTGCCACTCAGTGGGATTCCTCGGGAGTAACGCAGAAAGTCATTTTGTGTAACAAACTATTACAATATACAATTTCTTGTATAGTATTCATTCATTACTCTTTTCAATGATCTCTTGGTTACAAGATAGTGATATTTCTAGGTTTTACAACGTGATATCAATACAGTGTCAGTTATCACTCCTTGTACAACCAACTTCAAAATCTGATGAATGTATCTCTTGCATTCAATGTAACTGCTCTTACCGTTGCTATATCATGCTTTTATATGGTTGAGTACATATACAATGAAATGAAGTCACCTTCTATACAACTATAGTAAAAAGGTGCTCCATACTGCCACTCAGTGGGATTCATCGAGAGTAACGCAGAAAGTCATTTTGTGTAACAAACTATTACAATATACAATTTCTTGTATAGTATTCATTGATTACTCTTTTCAGTGATCTGTTTGTTACACCATAGTGATATATCTAGGTTTTACAAAGTGATATCAGTACAGTGTCAGTTATCACTCCTTGTACTACCAACTTCAAAATCTGATGAATGTATCTCTGGCATTCAATGTAGTTGCTCTTACAGTTGATATATCATGCTTTTACATGATTGAGTACTTATACAATTAAATGAAGCCACCTTCTATACAACTATAGTAAAACGTGCTCCATACTGCCACTCAGTGGGATTCCTCGGGAGTAACGCAGAAAGTTATTTTGTGTAACAAACTATTACAATTTACAATCCAATGTATTTCTTGTATAGTATTCATTGATTACTCTTCTGTGATCTCTTGGTTAGACAACAGTGAAATTTCTCGGTTTTACAAAGTGATATCAATACAGTGTCAGTTATCACTCCTTATACAACCAATATAAAAATCTGATGAATGTATGTCTTGCATTCAATGTAACTGCTCTTATAGTTGCTATATCATGCTTTTATATGGTTCAGTACATATACAAAGAAATGAAGCCACCTTCTATACAACTATAGTAAAAAGGTGCTCCATAGTGCCACTCAGTGGGATTCCTTGGGAGTAACGCAGAAAGTCATTTTGTGTAACAAACTATTACAATATACAATTTCTTGTATAGTATTCATTGATTACTCTTCTCAACGATCTGTTGGTTACAGGATAGTGATATTTCTAGGTTTTGCAAAGTGATATCAATACAGTGTCAGTTATCACTCCTTGTACAACCAACTTCAAAATCTGATGAATGAATCTCTGGCATTCAATATAATTGCTCTTACAGTTGCTATAACATGCTTTTACATGATTGAGTACATATACAATGAAATGAAGCCACCTTCTATACAACTATAGTAAAATGTGCTCCATACTGCCACTCAGTGGGATTCCTCGGGAGTAACGCAGAAAGTTATTTTGTGTAACAAACTATTAGAATTTACAATCCAATGTATTTCTTGTATAGTATTCATTGATTAGTCTTTTCAGTGATCTGTTTCTTACAGGATAGTGATATTTCTAGGTTTTACAAAGTGATATCAGTACAGTGTCAGTTATCACTCCTTGTACTACCAACTTCAAAATCTGATGAATGTATCTCTGGCATTCAATGTAGTTGCTCTTATAGTTGATATATCATGCTTTTACATGATTGAGTACATATATAATAAAATGAAGCCACCTTCCATACAACTATCGTTAAAATGTGCTCCATACTGCCACTCAGTGGGATTCCTCGGGAGTAACGCAGAAAGTTATTTTGTGTAACAAACTATTACAATTTACAATCCAATGTATTTCTTGTATAGTATTCATTGATTACTCTTCTGTTTTTTCTTGGTTAGACAACAGTGAAATTTCTCGGTTTTACAAAGTGATATCAATACAGTGTCAGTTATCACTCCTTATACAACCAATTTAAAAATCTGATGAATGTATGTCTTGCATTCAATGTAACTGCTCTTATAGTTGCTATATCATGCTTTTATATGGTTCAGTACATATACAATGAAATGAAGCCACCTTCTATAGAACTATAGTAAAAAGGTGCTCCATACTGCCACTCAGTGGGATTCCTCGGGAGTAACGCAGAAAGTTATTTTGTGTAACAAACTATTACAATTTACAATCCAATGTATTTCTTGTATAGTATTCATTGATTACTCTTCTGTGATCTCTTGGTTAGACGACAGTGAAATTTCTCGGTTTTACAAAGTGATATCAATACAGTGTCAGTTATCACTCCTTATACAACCAATTTAAAAATCTGATGAATGTATGTCTTGCATTCAATGTAACTGCTCTTATAGTTGCTATATCATGCTTTTATATGGTTCAGTACATATACAATGAAATGAAGCCACCTTCTATACAAATATAGTAAAAAGGTGCTCCATACTGCCACTCAGTGGGATTCCTCGGGAGTAACGCAGAAAGTCATTTTGTGTAACAAACTATTACAATATACAATTTCTTCTATAGTATTCATTGATTACTCTTTTCAATGATCTGTTCGTTACAGGATAGTTATATTTCTAGGTTTTACAAAGTGATATCAGTACAGTGTCAGTTATCACTCCTTCTACAACCAACTTCAAAATCTGATGAATGAATCTCTGGCATTCAATGTAATTGCTCTTACAGTTGCTATAACATGCTTTTATATGATTGAGTACATATACAATGAAATGAAGCCACCTTCTATACAACTATAGTAAAATGTGCTCCATACTGCCACTCAGTGGGATTCCTCGGGAGTAACGGAGAACGTCATTTTGTGTAACAAACTGTTACAATATACAATTTCTTGTATAGTATTCATTCATTACTCTTTTCAATGATCTGTTGGTTACAAGATAGTGATATTTCTAGGTTTTACAACGTGATATCAATACAGTGTCAGTTATCACTCCTTGTACAACCAACTTCAAAATCTGATAAATGTATCTCTTGCATTCAATGTAACTGCTCTTACACTTGCTATATCATGCTTTTACATGGTTGAATACATATACAATGAAATGAAGCCACCTTCTATACAACTATCGTAAAAAGGTGCTCCATACTGCCACTCAGTGGGATTCCTCGGGAGTAACGCAGAAAGTCATTTTGTGTAACAAACTTCTTCAATATACTATTTCTTGTATAATATTCATTGATTACTCTTTTCAATGATCTCTGGTTACAGGATAGTGATATTTCTAGGTTTTACAAAGTGATATCAGTACAGTGTCAGTTATCACTCCTTGTACAACCAACTTCAAAATCTGATGAATGAATCTCTGGCATTCAATGTAATTGCTCTTACAGTTGCTATAACATGCTTTTACATGATTGAGTACATATACAATGAAATGAAGCCACCTTCTATACAACTATAGTAAAATGTGCTCCATACTGCCACTCAGTGGGATTCCTCGGGAGTAACGCAGAAAGTCATTTTGTGTAACAAACTATTACAATATACAATTTCTTGTATAGTATTCATTCATTACTCTTTTCAATGATCTGTTGGTTACAAGATAGTGATATTTCTAGGTTTTACAACGTGATATCAATACAGTGTCAGTTATCACTCCTTGTACAACCAACTTCAAAATCTGATGAATGTATCTCTTGCATTCAATGTAAGTGCTCTTACACTTCCTATATCATGCTTTTATATGGTTGAGTACATATACAATGAAATGAAGCCACCTTCTATACAACTATAGTAGAAAGGTGCTCCATACTGCCACTCAGTGGGATTCCTCGGGAGTAACGCAGAAAGTTATTTTGTGTAACAAACTATTTAGAATTACAATACAATGTATTTCTTGTATAGTATTCATTGATTAGTCTTTTCTGTGATCTGTTTCTTACAGGATAGTGATATTTCTAGGTTTTACAAAGTGATATCAGTACAGTGTCAGTTATCACTCCTTGTACTACCAACTTCAAAATCTGATGAATGTATCTCTGGCATTCAATGTAGTTGCTCTTATAGTTGCTATATCATGCTTTTATATGGTTCAGTACATATACAATGAAATGAAGCCACCTTCTATACAACTATAGTAAAAAGGTGCTCCATACTGCCACTCAGTGGGATTCCTCGGGAGTAACGCAGAAAGTTATTTTGTGTAACAAACTATTACAATTTACAATCCAATGTATTTCTTGTATAGTATTCATTGATTACTCTTCTGTGATCTCTTGGTTAGACAACAGTGAAATTTCTCGATTTTACAAAGTGATATCAGTACAGTGTCAGTTATCACTCCTTATACAACCAATTTAAAAATCTGATGAATGTATGTCTTGCATTCAATGTAACTGCTCTTATAGTTGCTATATCATGCTTTTATATGGTTCAGTACATATACAATGAAATGAAGCCACCTTCTATACAAATATAGTAAAAAGGTGCTCCATACTGCCACTCAGTGGGATTCCTCGGGAGTAACGCAGGAAGTCATTTTGTGTAACAAACTATTACAATATACAATTTCTTCTATACTATTCATTGATTACTCTTTTCAATGATCTGTTGGTTACAGGATAGTGATATTTCTAGGTTTTACAAAGTGATATCAGTACAGTGTCAGTTATCACTCCTTCTACAACAAACTTCAAAATCTGATGAATGAATCTCTGGCATTCAATGTAATTGCTCTTACAGTTGCTATAACATGCTTTTACATGATTGAGTACATATACAATGAAATGAAGCCACCTTCTATACAACTATAGTAAAATGTGCTCCATACCGCCACTCAGTGGGATTCCTCGGGAGTAACGCAGAAAGTCATTTTGTGTAACAAACTGTTACAATATACAATTTCTTGTATAGTATTCATTCATTACTCTTTTCAATTATCTGTTGGTTACAAGATAGTGATATTTCTAGGTTTTACAACGTGATATCAATACAGTGTCAGTTATCACTCCTTGTACAACCAACTTCAAAATCTGATAAATGTATCTCTTGCATTCAATGTAACTGCTCTTACACTTGCTATATCATCCTTTTATATGGTTGAATACATATACAATGAAATGAAGCCACCTTCTATACAACTATCGTAAAAAGGTGCTCCATTACTGCCACTAAGTGGGATTCCTCGGGAGTAACGCAGAAAGTCATTTTGTGTAACAAACTTTTACAATACACTATTTCTTCTATAGTATTCATTGATTACTCTTTTCAGTGATCTGTTGGTTACAGGATAGTGATATATCTAGGTTTTACAAAGTGATATCAGTACAGTGTCAGTTATCACTCCTTGTATTACCAACTTCAAAATCTGATGAATGTATCTCTGGCATTCAATGTAGTTGCTCTTACAGTTGATATATCATGCTTTTACATGATCGAGTACATATACAATGAAATGAAGCCACCTTCTATACAACTATAGTAAAAAGGTGCTCCATACTGCCACTCAGTGGGATTCCTCGGGAGTAACGCAGAAAGTTATTTTGTGTAACAAACTATTACAATTTACAATCCAATGTATTTCTTGTATAGTATTCATTGATTTCTCTTCTGTGATCTCTTGGTTAGACAACAGTGAAATTTCTCGGTTTTACAAAGTGATATCAATACAGTGTCAGTTATCACTCCTTGTACTACCAATTTAAAAATCTGATGAATGTATGTCTTGCATTCAATGTAACTGCTCTTAGAGTTGCTATATCATGCTTTTATATGGTTCAGTACATATACAATGAAATGAAGTCACCTTCTATACAACTATAGTAAAAAGGTGCTCCATACTGCCACTCAGTGGGATTCCTCGGGAGTAACGCAGAAAGTTATTTTGTGTAACAAACTATTACAATTTACAATCCAATGTATTTCTTGTATAGTATTCATTGATTAGTCTTTTCAGTGATCTGTTTCTTACAGGATAGTGATATTTCTAGGTTTTACAAAGTGATATCAGTACAGTGTCAGTTATCACTCCTTGTACTACCAACTTCAAAATCTGATGAATGTATCTCTGGCATTCAGTGTAGTTGCTCTTACAGTTGATATATCATGCTTTTACATGATTGAGTACATATATAATGAAATGAAGCCACCTTCTATACAACTATAGTAAAAAGGTGCTCCATACTGCCACTCAGTGGGATTCCTCGGGAGTAACGCAGAAAGTTATTTTGTGTAACAAACTATTACAATTTACAATCCAATGTATTTCTTGTATAATATTCATTAATTACTCTTCTGTGATCTCTTGGTTAGACAACAGTGAAATTTCTCGGTTTTACAAAGTGACATCAATACAGTGTCAGTTATCACTCCTTATACAACCAATATAAAAATCTGATGAATGTATGTATTGCATTCAATGTAACTGCTCTTATAGTTGCTATATCATGCTTTTATATGGTTCAGTACATATACAATGAAATGAAGCAACCTTCTATACAACTATAGTAAAAAGGTGCTCCATACTGCCACTCAGTGGGATTCCTCGGGAGTAACGGAGAAAGTCATTTTGTGTAACAAACTATTACAATATACAATTTCTTGTATAGTATTCATTGATTACTCTTTTCAATGATCTGTTGGTTACAGGATAGTGATATTTCTAGGTTTTACAAAGTGATATCAATACAGTGTCAGTTATCACTCCTTGTACAACCAACTTCAAAATCTGATGAATGAATCTCTGGCATTCAATGTAATTGCTCTTACAGTTGCTATAACATGCTTTTACATGATTGAGTACATATACAATGAAATGAAGCCACCTTCTATACAACTATAGTAAAATGTGCTCCATACTGCCACTCAGTGGGATTCCTCGGGAGTAACGCAGAAAGTCATTTTGTGTAACAAACTATTACAATATACAATTTCTTGTATAGTATTCATTCATTACTCTTTTCAAGGATCTGTTGGTTACAAGATAGTGATATTTCTAGGTTTTACAACGTGATATCAATACAGTGTCAGTTATCACTCCTTGTACAACCAACTTCAAAATCTGATGAATGTATCTCTTGCATTCAATGTAACTGCTCTTACACTTCCTATATCATGCTTTTATATGGTTGAGTACATATACAATGAAATGAAGCCACCTTCTATACAACTATCGCAAGAAGGTGCTCCATACTGCCACTAAGTGGGATTCCTCGGGAGTAACGCAGAAAGTCATTTTGTGTAACAAACTTTTACAATATACTATTTCTTGTATAATATTCATTGATTACTCTTTTCAATGATCGGTTGGTTACAGGATAGTGATATTTCTAGGTTTTACAACGTGATATCAGTACAATGTCAGTTATCACTCCTTGTACAATCAACTTCAAAATCTGATGAATGTATCTCTGGCATTCAATGTAGTTGCTCTTACAGTTGATATATCATGCTTTTACATGATTTAGTACATATACAATGAAATGAAGCCACCTTCTATACAACTATAGTAAAAAGGTGCTCCATACTTCCACTCAGTGGGATTCCTCGGGAGTAACGCAGAAAGTTATTTTGTGTAACAAACTATTACAATTTACAATCCAATGTATTTCTTGTATAGTATTCATTGATTACTCTTCTGTGATCTCTTGGTTAGACAACAGTGAAATTTCTCGGTTTTACAAAGTGATATCAATACAGTGTCAGTTATCACTCCTTATACAACCAATTTAAAAATCTGATGAATGTATGTCTTGCATTCAATATAACTGCTCTTAGAGTTGCTATATCATGCTTTTATATGGTTCAGTACATATACAATGAAATGAAGCCACCTTCTATACAACTATAGTAAAAAGGTGCTCCATACTGCCACTCAGTGGGATTCCTCGGGAGTAACGGAGAAAGTTATTTTGTGTAAGAAACTATTACAATTTACAATCCAATGTATTTCTTGTATAGTATTCATTGATTAGTCTTTTCAGTGATCTGTTTCTTACAGGATAGTGATATTTGTAGGTTTTACAAAGTGATATCAGTACAGTGTCAGTTATCACTCCTTGTACTACCATCTTCAAAATCTGATGAATGTATCTCTGGCATTCAATGTAGTTGCTCTTATAGTTGATATATCATGGTTTTACATGATTGAGTACATATATAATGAAATGAAGCCACCTTCTATACAACTATAGTAAAATGTGCTCCATACTGCCACTCAGTGGGATTACTCGGGAGTAACGGAGAAAGTCATTTTGTGTAACAAACTGTTACAATATACAATTTCTTGTATAGTATTCATTCATTACTCTTTTCAATGATCTGTTGGTTACAAGATAGTGATATTTCTAGGTTTTACAACGTGATATCAATACAGTGTCAGTTATCACTCCTTGTACAACCAACTTCAAAATCTGATAAATGTATCTCTTGCATTCAATGTAACTGCTCTTACACTTGCTATATCATGCTTTTATATGGTTGAATACAAATACAATGAAATGAAGCCACCTTCTATGCAACTATTCTAAAAAGGTGCTCCATACTGCCACTAAGTGGGATTCCTCGGGAGTAATGCAGAAAGTCATTTTGTGTAACAAACTTTTACAATATACTATTTCTTCTATAATATTCATTGATTACTCTTTTCAGTGATCTGTTTGTTACAGGATAGTGATATATCTAGGTTTTACAAAGTGATATCAGTACCTTGTCAGTTATCACTCCTTGTACTACCAACTTCAAAATCTGATGAATGTATCTCTGGCATTCAATGTAGTTGCTCTTACAGTTGATATATCATGCTTTTACATGATTGAGTACATATACAATGAAATGAAGCCACCTTCTATACAACTATAGCAAAAAGGTGCTCCATACTGCCACTCAGTGGGATTCCTCGGGAGTAACGCAGAAAGTTATTTTGTGTAACAAACTATTACAATTTACAATCCAATGTATTTCTTGTATAGTATTCATTGATTACTCTTCTGTGATCTCTTGGTTAGACATCAGTTAAATTTCTCGGTTTTACAAAGTGACATCAATAGAGTGTCAGTTATCACTCCTTATACAACCAATTTAAAAATCTGATGAATATATGTCTTGCATTCAATGTAACTGCACTTAGAGTTGCTATATCATGCTTTTATATGGTTCAGTACATATACAATGAAATGAAGCCACCTTCTATAGAACTATAGTAAAAAGGTGCTCCATACTGCCACTCAGTGGGATTCCTCGGGAGTAACGCAGAAAGTTATTTTGTGTAACAAACTATTACAATTTACAATCCAATGTATTTCTTGTATAGTATTCATTGATTAGTCTTTTCAGTGATCTGTTTCTTACAGGATAGTGATATTTCTAGGTTTTACAAAGTGATATCAGTACAGTGTCAGTTATCACTCCTTGTACTACCAACTTCAAAATCTGATGAATGTATCTCTGGCATTCAATGTAGTTGCTCTTATAGTTGATATATCATGCTTTTACATGATTGAGTACATATATAATGAAATGAAGCCACCTTCTATACAACTATAGTTAAAAGGGTTCTCCATACTGCCACTCAGTGGGATTCCTCGGGAGTAACGCAGAAAGTTATTTTGTGTAACAAACTATTACAATTTACAATCCAATGTATTTCTTATATAGTATTCATTAATTACTCTTCTGTGATCTCTTGGTTAGACAACAGTGTATATTATTCACCTAGAAATATCACTATCCTGTAACCAACAGATCATTGAAAAGAGTAATCAATGAATACTATACAAGAAATTGTATATTGTAATAGTTTGTTACACAAAATGACTTTCTGCGTTACTCCCAAGGAATCCCACTGAGTGGCAGTATGGAGCACCTTTTTACTATAGTTGTATAGAAGGTGGCTTCATTTCATTGTATATGTACTGAACCATATAAAAGCATGATATAGCAACTTTAAGAGCAGTTACATTGAATGCAAGACATAGATTCATCAGATTTCTATATTAGTTGTGTAAGGAGTGATAACTGACACTGTACAGATGTCACTTTGTAAAACCGAGAAATTTCACTGTTGTCTAACCAAGAGATCACAGAAGAGTAATCAATGAATACTATACAAGAAATACATTGGATTGTAAATTGTAATAGTTTGTTACACAAAATAACTTTCTGCGTTACTCCCGAGGAATACCACTGAGTGGCAGTATGGAGCACCTTTTAACTATAGTTGTATAGAAGGTGGCTTCATTTCATTATATATGTACTCAATCATGTAAAAGCATGATATATCAACTGTAAGAGCAGCTACATTGAATGCCAGAGATACATTCATCAGATTTTGAAGTTGGTAGTACAAGGAGTGATAACTGACACTGTACTGATATCACTTTGTAAAACCTAGAAATATCACTATCCTGTAAGAAACAGATCACTGAAAAGACTAATCAATGAATACTATACAAGAAATACATTGGATTGTAAATTGTAATAGTTTGTTACACAAAATAACTTTCTGCGTTACTCCCGAGGAATCCCACTGAGTGGCAGTATGGAGCACCTTTTTACTATAGTTGTATAGAAGGTGGCTTCATTTCATTGTATATGTACTGAACCATATAAAAGCATGATATAGCAACTTGAAGAGCAATTACATTGAATGCCAGAGATTCATTCATCAGATTTTGAAGTTGGTTGTACAAGGAGTGATAACTGACACTGTACTGATATCACTTTTTAAAACCTAGAAATATCACTATCCTGTAACCAACAGATCATTGAAAAGAGTAATCAATGAATACTATACAAGAAATTGTATATTGTAATAGTTTGTTACACAAAATGACTTTCTGCGTTACTCCCGAGGAATCCCACTGAGTGGCAGTATGGAGGACCTTTTTGCTATAGTTGTATAGAAGGTGGCTTCATTTCATTGTATATGTACTGAACCATATAAAAGCATGATATAGCAACTATAAGAGCAGTTAAGTGAATGCAAGACATACATTCATCAGATTTTTATATTGGTTGTATAAGGAGTGATAACTGACACTCTATTGATGTCAGTTTGTAAAACCGAGAAATTTAACTGATGTCTAACCAAGAGATCACAGAAGAGTAATCAATGAATAGTATACAAGAAATAAATTGGATTGTAAATTGTAATAGTTTGTTACACAAAATAACTTTCTGCGTTACTCCCGAGGAATCCCACTGAGTGGCAGTATGGAGCACCTTTTTGCTATAGTTGTATAGAAGGTGGCTTCATTTCATTGTATATGTACTCAATCATGTAAAAGCATGATATATCAACTGTAAGAGCAACTACATTGAATGCCAGAGATACATTCATCAGATTTTGAAGTTGGTAGTACAAGGAGTGATAACTGACAAGGTACTGATATCACTTTGTAAAACCTAGATATATCACTATCCTGTAACAAACAGATCACTGAAAAGAGTAATCAATGAATATTATAAAAGAAATAGTATATTGTAAAAGTTTGTTACACAAAATGACTTTCTGCGTTACTCCCGAGGAATCCCACTTAGTGGCAGTATGGAGCACCTTTTTAGAATAGTTGTATAGAAGGTTGCTTCATTTCATTGTATTTGTATTCAACCATATAAAAGCATGATATAGCAAGTGTAAGAGCAGTTACATTGAATGCAAGAGATACATTTATCAGATTTTGAAGTTGGTTGTACAAGGAGTGATAACTGACACTGTATTGATATCACGTTGTAAAACCTAGAAATATCACTATCTTGTAACCAACAGATCATTGAAAAGAGTAATGAATGAACACTATACAAGAAATTGTATATTGTAACAGTTTGTTACACAAAATGACTTTCTCCGTTACTCCCGAGGAATCCCACTGAGTGGCAGTATGGAGCACATTTTACTATAGTTGTATAGAAGGTGGCTTCATTTCATTGTATATGTACTCAAGCATGTAAAAGCATGTTATAGCAACTGTAAGAGCAATTACATTGAATGCCAGAGATTCATTCATCAGATTTTGAAGTTTGTTGTAGAAGGAGTGATAACTGACACTGTACTGATATCACTTTGTAAAACCTAGAAATATCACTATCCTGTAACCAACAGATCATTGAAAAGAGTAATCAATGAATACTATAGAAGAAATTGTATATTGTAATAGTTTGTTACACAAAATGACTTTCTGCGTTACTCCCGAGGAATCCCACTGAGTGGCAGTATGGAGCACCTTTTTACTATATTTGTATAGAAGGTGGCTTCATTTCATTGTATATGTACTGAAGCATATGAAAGCATGATATAGCAACTATAAGAGCAGTTACATTGAATGCAAGACATACATTCATCAGATTTTTAAATTGGTTGTATAAGGAGTGATAACTGACACTGTATTGATATCACTTTGTAAAACCGAGAAATTTCACTGTTGTCTAACCAAGAGATCACAGAAGAGTAATCAATGAATACTATACAAGAAATACATTGGATTGTAAATTGTAATAGTTTGTTACACAAAATAACTTTCTGCGTTACTCCCGAGGAATCCCACTGAGTGGCAGTATGGAGAACCTTTTAACTATAGTTGTATAGAAGGTGGCTTCATTTCATTGTATACGTACTGAACCATATAAAAGCATGATATAGCAACTATAAGAGCAGTTACATTGAATGCAAGACATACATTCATCAGATTTTTAAATTGGTTGTATAAGGAGTGATAACTGACACTGTATTGATATCACTTTGTAAAACCGAGAAATTTCACTGTTGTCTAACCAAGAGATCACAGAAGAGTAATCAATGAATACTATACAAGAAATACATTGGATTGTAAATTCTAATAGTTTGTTACACAAAATAACTTTCTGCGTTACTCCCGAGGAATCCCACTGAGTGGCAGTATGGAGCACCTTTTCACTATAGTTGTATAGAAGGTGGCTTCATTTCATTGTATATGTACTCAATCATGTAAAAGCATGATATATCAACTGTAAGAGCAACTACATTGAATGCCAGAGATACATTCATCAGATTTTGAAGTTGGTTGTACAAGGAGTGATAACAGACACTGTACTGATATCACTTTGTAAAACCTAGAAATATCACTATCCTGTAACCAACCGATCATTGAAAAGAGTAATCAATGAATATTATACAAGAAATAGCATATTGTAAAAGTTTGTTACACAAAATGACTTTCTGCATTACTCCCGAGGAATCCCACTTAGTGGCAGTATGGAGCACCTTTTTACGATAGTTGTATAGAAGGTGGCTTCATTTCATTGTATATGTACTCAACCATATAAAAGCATGATATAGGAAGTGTAAGAGCAGTTACATTGAATGCAAGAGATACATTCATCAGATTTTGAAGTTGGTTGTACAAGGAGTGATAACTGACACTGTATTGATATCACGTTGTAAAACCTAGAAATATCACTATCTTGTAACCAACAGATCCTTGAAAAGAGTAATGAATGAATACTATACAAGAAATTGTATATTGTAATAGTTTGTTACACAAAATGACTTTCTGCGTTACTCCCGAGGAATCCCACTGAGTGGCAGTATGGAGCACATTTTACTATAGTTGTATAGAAGGTGGCTTCATTTCATTGTATATGTACTCAATCATGTAAAAGTATGTTATAGCAACTGTAAGAGCAATTACATTGAATGCCAGAGATTCATTCATCAGATTTTGAAGTTGGTTGTACAAGGAGTGATAACTGACACTGTACTGATATCACTTTGTAAAACCTAGAAATATCACTATCCTGTAACCAACAGATCATTGAAAAGAGTAATCAATGAATACTATACAAGAAATTGTATATTGTAATAGTTTGTTACACAAAATGACTTTCTGCGTTACTCCCAAGGAATCCCACTTAGTGGCAGTATGGAGCACCTTTTTACTATAGTTGTATAGAAGGTGGCTTCATTTCATTGTATATGTACTGAACCATATAAAAGCATGATATAGCAACTATAAGAGCAGTTACATTGAATGCAAGACATACATTCATCAGATTTTTATATTGGTTGTATAAGGAGTGATAACTGACACTGTATTGATGTCACTTTGTAAAACCGAGAAATTTCACTGTTGTCTAACCAAGAGATCACAGAAGAGTAATTAATGAATACTATACAAGAAATACATTGGATTGTAAATTGTAATAGTTTGTTACACAAAATAACTTTCTGCGTTACTCCCGAGGAATCCCACTGAGTGGCAGTATGGAGCACCTTTTTACTATAGTTGTATAGAAGGTGGCTTCATTTCATTATATATGTACTCAATCATGTAAAAGCATGATATATCAACTGTAAGAGCAACTACATTGAATGCCAGAGATACATTCATCAGATTTTGAAGTTGGTAGTACAAGGAGTGATAACTGACACTGTACTGATATCACTTTGTAAAACCTAGAAATATCACTATCCTGTAAGAAACAGATCACTGAAAAGACTAATCAATGAATACTATACAAGAAATACATTGGATTGTAAATTGTAATAGTTTGTTACACAAAATAACTTTCTGCGTTACTCCCGAGGAATCCCACTGAGTGGCAGTATGGAGCACCTTTTTACTATAGTTGTATAGAAGGTGGCTTCATTTCATTGTATATGTACTGAACCATATAAAAGCATGATATAGCAACTCTAAAAACAGTTACATTGAATGCAAGACATACATTCATCAGATTTTTAAATTGGTAGTACAAGGAGTGATAACTGACACTGTATTGATATCACTTTGTAAAACCGAGAAATTTCACTGTTGTCTAACCAAGAGATAACAGAAGAGTAATCAATGAATACTATACAAGAAATACATTGGATTGTAAATTGTAATAGTTTGTTACACAAAATAACTTTCTGCGTTACTCCCGAGGAATCCCACTGAGTGGCAGTATGGAGAACCTTTTTACTATAGTTGTATAGAAGGTGGCTTCATTTCATTGTATATGTACTCAATCATGTAAAAGCATGATATATCAACTGTAAGAGCAACTACATTGAATGCCAGAGATACATTCATCAGATTTTGAAGTTGGTTGTACAAAGATTGATAACTGACACTGTACTGATATCACTTTGTAAAACCTAGAAATATCACTATCCTGTAACCAACCGATCATTGAAAAGAGTAATCAATGAATATTATACAAGAAATAGTATATTGTAATAGTTTGTTACACAAAATGACTTTCTGCGTTACTCCCGAGGAATCCCACTGAGTGGCAGTATGGAGCACATTTTACTATAGTTGTATAGAAGGTGGCTTCATTTCATTGTATATGTACTCAATCATGTAAAAGCATGTTATAGCAACAGTAAGAGCAATTACATTGAATGCAAGAGATACATTTATCAGATTTTGAAGTTGGTTGTACAAGGAGTGATAACTGACACTGTATTGATATCACGTTGTAAAACCTAGAAATATCACTATCTTGTAACCAACAGATCATTGAAAAGAGTAATGAATGAATACTATACAAGAAATTGTATATTGTAACAGTTTGTTACACAAAATGACTTTCTCCGTTACTCCCGAGGAATCCCACTGAGTGGCAGTATGGAGCACATTTTACTATAGTTGTATAGAAGGTGGCTTCATTTCATTGTATATGTACTCAATCATGTAAAAGCATGTTATAGCAACTGTAAGAGCAATTACATTGAATGCCAGAGATTCATTCATCAGATTTTGAAGTTTGTTGTAGAAGGAGTGATAACTGACACTGTACTGATATCACTTTGTAAAACCTAGAAATATCACTATCCTGTAACCAACAGATCATTGAAAAGAGTAATCAATGAATACTATACAAGAAATTGTATATTGTAATAGTTTGTTACACAAAATGACTTTCTGCGTTACTCCCGAGGAATCCCACTGAGTGGCAGTATGGAGCACCTTTTTACTATAGTTGTATAGAAGGTGGCTTCATTTCATTGTATATGTACTGAACCATATAAAAGCATGATATAGCAACTATAAGAGCAGTTACATTGAATGCAAGACATACATTCATCAGATTTTTAAATTGGTTGTATAAGGAGTGATAACTGACACTGTATTGATATCACTTTGTAAAACCGAGAAATTTCACTGTTGTCTAACCAACAGATCACAGAAGAGTAATCAGTGAATACTATACAAGAAATACATTGGATTGTAAATTGTAATAGTTTGTTACACAAAATAACTTTCTGCGTTACTGCCGAGGAATCCCACTGAGTGGCAGTATGGAGAACCCTTTTAACTATAGTTGTATAGAAGGTGGCTTCATTTCATTATATATGTACTCAATCATGTAAAAGCATGATATATCAACTATAAGAGCAACTACATTGAATGCCAGAGATATATTCATCAGATTTTGAAGTTGGTAGTACAAGGAGTGATAACTGACACTGTACTGATATCACTTTGTAAAACCTAGAAATATCACTATCCTGTAAGAAACAGATCACTGAAAAGACTAATCAATGAATACTATACAAGAAATACATTGGATTGTAAATTGTAATAGTTTGTTACACAAAATAACTTTCTGCGTTACTCCCGAGGAATCCCACTGAGTGGCAGTATGGAGCACCTTTTTACTATAGTTCTATAGAAGGTGGCTTCATTTCATTGTATATGTACTGAACCATATAAAAGCATGATATAGCAACTCTAAGAGCAGTTACATTGAATGCAAGACATACATTCATCAGATTTTTAAATTGGTTGTATAAGGAGTGATAACTGACACTGTATTGATATCACTTTGTAAAACCGAGAAATTTCACTGATGTGTAACCAATAGATCACAGAAGAGAAATCAATGAATACTATACAAGAAATACATTGGATTGTAAATTGTAATAGTTTGTTACACAAAATGACTTTCTGCGTTACTCCCGAGGAATCCCACTGAGTGGCAGTATGGAGCACCTTTTTACTATAGTTGTATAGAAGGTGGCTTCATTTCATTGTATATGTACTGAACCATATAAAAGCATGATATAGTAACTCGAAGAGCAATTACATTGAATGCCAGAGATTCATTCATCAGATTTTGAAGTTGGTTGTACAAGGAGTGATAACTGACACTGTACTGATATCACTTTGTAAAACCTAGAAATATCACTATCCTGTAACCAACAGATCATTGAAAAGAGTAATCAATGAATACTATACAAGAAATTGTATATTGTAATAGTTTGTTACACAAAATGACTTTCTGCGTTACTCCCGAGGAATCCCACTGAGTGGCAGTATGGAGCACCTTTTTACTATAGTTGTATAGAAGGTGGCTTCATTTCATTGTATATGTACTCAATCATGTAAAAGCATGATATATCAACTGTAAGAGCAACTACATTGAATGCCAGAGATACATTCATCAGATTTTGAAGTTGGTAGTACAAGGAGTGATAACTGACACTGTACTGATATCACTTTGTAAAACCTAGATATATCACTATCCTGTAACAAACAGATCACTGAAAAGAGTAATCAATGAATACTATAGAAGAAATAGTATATTGTAAAAGTTTGTTAGACAAAATGACTTTCTGCGTTACTCCCGAGGAATCCCACTTAGTGGCAGTATGGAGCACCTTTTTACGATAGTTGTATAGAAGGGGGCTTCATTTCATTGTATATGTATTCAACCATATAAAAGCATGATATAGCAAGTGTAAGAGCAGTAAACATTGAATGCAAGAGATACATTTATCAGATTTTGAAGTTGGTTGTACAAGGAGTGATAACTGACACTGTATTGATATCACGTTGTAAAACCTAGAAATATCACTATCTTGTAACCAACAGATCATTGAAAAGAGTAATGAATGAATACTATACAAGAAATTGTATATTGTAACAGTTTGTTACACAAAATGACTTTCTCCGTTACTCCCGAGGAATCCCACTGAGTGGCAGTATGGAGCACATTTTACTATAGTTGTATAGAAGGTGGCTTCATTTCATTGTAAATGTACTCAATCATGTAAAAGCATGTTAAAGCAACTGTAAGAGCAATTACATTGAATGCCAGAGATTCATTCATCAGATTTTGAAGTTGGTTGTACAAGGAGTGATAACTGACACTGTACTGATATCACTTTGTAAAACCTAGAAATATCACTATCCTGTAACCAACAGATCATTGAAAAGAGTAATCAATGAATACTATAGAAGAAATTGTATATTGTAATAGTTTGTTACACAAAATGACTTTCTGCGTTACTCCCGAGGAATCCCACTGAGTGGCAGTATGGAGCACCTTTTTACTATATTTGTATAGAAGGTGGCTTCATTTCATTTTATATGTACTGAACCATATAAAAGCATGATATAGCAACTATAAGAGCAGTTACATTGAATGCAAGACATACATTCATCAGATTTTTAAATTGGTTGTATAAGGAGTGATAACTGACACTGTATTGATATCACTTTGTAAAACCGAGAAATTTCACTGTTGTCTAACCAAGAGATCACAGAAGTGTAATCAATGAATACTATACAAGAAATACATTGGATTGTAAATTGTAATAGTTTGTTACACAAAATAACTTTCTGCGTTACTCCCGAGGAATCCCACTGAGTGGCAGTATGGAGCACCTTTTTACTATAGTTGTATAGAAGGTGGCTTCATTTCATTGTATATGTACTGAACCATATAAAAGCATGATATAGCAACTATAAGAGCAGTTACATTGAATGCAAGACATACATTCATCAGATTTTTAAATTGGTTGTATAAGGAGTAATAACTGACACTGTATTGATATCACTTTGTAAAACCGAGAAATTTCACTGTTGTCTAACCAAGAGATCACAGAAGAGTAATCAATGAATACTATACAAGAAATACATTGGATTGTAAATTGTAATAGTTTGTTACACAAAATAACTTTCTGCGTTACTCCCGAGGAATCCCACTGAGTGGCAGTATGGAGCACCTTTTAACTATAGTTGTATATAAGGTGGCTTCATTTCATTATATATGTACTCAATCATGTAAAACCATGATATATCAACTATAAGAGCAACTACATTGAATACCAGAGATACATTCATCAGATTTTGAAGTTGGTAGTACAAGGAGTGATAACTGACACTGTACTGATATCACTTTGTAAAACCTAGAAATATCACTATCCTGTAACCAACCGATCATTGAAAAGAGTAATCAATGAATATTATACAAGAAATAGTATATTGTAAAAGTTTGTTACACAAAATGACTTTCTGCGTTACTCCCGAGGAATCCCACTTAGTAGCAGTATGGAGTACCTTTTTACGATAGTTGTATAGAAGGTGGCTTCATTTCATTGTATATGTACTCAACCATATAAAAGCATGATATAGGAAGTGTAAGAGCAGTTACATTGAATGCAAGAGATACATTCATCAGATTTTGAAGTTGGTTGTACAAGGAGTGATAACTGACACTGTATTGATATCACGTTGTAAAACCTAGAAATATCACTATCTTGTAACCAACAGATCATTGAAAAGAGTAATGAATGAATACTATACAAGAAATTGTATATTGTAATAGTTTGTTACACAAAATGACTTTCTGCGTTACTCCCGAGGAATCCCACTGAGTGGCAGTATGGAGCACATTTTACTATAGTTGTATAGAAGGTGGCTTCATTTCATTGTATATGTACTCAATCATGTAAAAGCATGTTATAGCAACTGTAAGAGCAATTACATTGAATGCAAGAGATACATTTATCAGATTTTGAAGTTGGTTGTACAAGGAGTGATAACTTACACTGTATTGATATCACGTTGTAAAACCTAGAAATATCACTATCTTGTAACCAACAGATCATTGAAAAGAGTAATGAATGAATACTATACAAGAAATTGTATATTGTAACAGTTTGTTACACAAAATGACTTTCTGCGTTACTCCCGAGGAATCCCACTGAGTGGCAGTATGGAGCACATTTTACTATAGTTGTATAGAAGGTGGCTTCATTTCATTGTATATGTACTCAATCATGTAAAAGCATGTTATAGCAACTGTAAGAGCAATTACATTGAATGCCAGAGATTCATTCATCAGATTTTGAAGTTTCTTGTAGAAGGAGTGATAACTGACACTGTACTGATATCACTTTGTAAAACCTAGAAATATCACTATCCTGTAACCAACAGATCATTGAAAAGAGTAATCAATGAATACTATACAAGAAATTGTATATTGTAATAGTTTGTTACACAAAATGACTTTCTGCGTTACTCCCGAGGAATCCCACTGAGTGGCAGTATGGAGCACCTTTTTACTATAGTTGTATAGAAGGTTGCTTCATTTCATTGTATATGTACTGAACCATATAAAAGCATGATATAGCAACTATAAGAGCAGTTACATTGAATGCAAGACATACATTCATCAGATTTTTAAATTGGTTGTATAAGGAGTGATAACTGACACTGTATTGATATCACTTTGTAAAACCGAGAAATTTCACTGTTGTCTAACCAACAGATCACAGAAGAGTAATCAATGAATACTATACAAGAAATACATTGGATTGTAAATTGTAATAGTTTGTTACACAAAATAACTTTCTGCGTTACTCCCGAGGAATCCCACTGAGTGGCAGTATGGAGCACCTTTTAACTATAGTTGTATAGAAGGTGGCTTCATTTCATTATATATGTACTCAATCATGTAAAAGCATGATATATCAACTATAAGAGCAACTACATTGAATGCCAGAGATACATTCATCAGATTTTGAAGTTGGTAGTACAAGGAGTGATAACTGACACTGTACTGATATCACTTTGTAAAACCTAGAAATATCACTATCCTGTAAGAAACAGATCACTGAAAAGACTAATCAATGAATACTATACAAGAAATACATTGGATTGTAAATTGTAATAGTTTGTTACACAAAATAACTTTCTGCGTTACTCCCGAGGAATCCCACTGAGTGGCAGTATGGAGCACCTTTTTACTATAGTTCTATAGAAGGTGGCTTCATTTCATTGTATATGTACTGAACCATATAAAAACATGATATAGCAACTATAAGAGCAGTTACATTGAATGCAAGACATACATTCATCAGATTTTTAAATTGGTTGTATAAGGAGTGATAACTGACACTGTATTGATATCACTTTGTAAAACCGAGAAATTTCACTGATGTGTAACCAATAGATCACAGAAGAGAAATCAATGAATACTATACAAGAAATACATTGGATTGTAAATTGTAATAGTTTGTTACACAAAATAACTTTCTGCGTTACTCCCGAGGAATCCCACTGAGTGGCAGTATGGAGCACCTTTTTACGATAGTTGTATAGAAGGTGGCTTCATTTCATTGTATATGTACTCAACCATATAAAAGCATGATATAGGAAGTGTAAGAGCAGTTACATTGAATGCAAGAGATACATTCATCAGATTTTGAAGTTGGTTGTACAAGGAGTGATAACTGACACTGTATTGATATCACGTTGTAAAACCTAGAAATATCACTATCTTGTAACCAACAGATCATTGAAAAGAGTAATGAATGAATACTATACAAGAAATTGTATATTGTAATAGTTTGTTACACAAAATGACTTTCTGCGTTACTCCCGAGGAATCCCACTGAGTGGCAGTATGGAGCACATTTTACTATAGTTGTATAGAAGGTGGCTTCATTTCATTGTATATGTACTCAATCATGTAAAAGCATGTTATAGCAACTGTAAGAGCAATTACATTGAATGCAAGAGATACATTTATCAGATTTTGAAGTTGGTTGTACAAGGAGTGATAACTGACACTGTATTGATATCACGTTGTAAAACCTAGAAATATCACTATCTTGTAACCAACAGATCATTGAAAAGAGTAATGAATGAATACTATACAAGAAATTGTATATTGTAACAGTTTGTTACACAAAATGACTTTCTCCGTTACTCCCGAGGAATCCCACTGAGTGGCAGTATGGAGCACATTTTACTATAGTTGTATAGAAGGTGGCTTCATTTCATTGTATATGTACTCAATCATGTAAAAGCATGTTATAGCAACTGTAAGAGCAATTACATTGAATGCCAGAGATTCATTCATCAGATTTTGAAGTTTGTTGTAGAAGGAGTGATAACTGACACTGTACTGATATCACTTTGTAAAACCTAGAAATATCACTATCCTGTAACCAACAGATCATTGAAAAGAGTAATCAATGAATACTATACAAGAAATTGTATATTGTAATAGTTTGTTACACAAAATGACTTTCTGCGTTACTCCCGAGGAATCCCACTGAGTGGCAGTATGGAGCACCTTTTTACTATAGTTGTATAGAAGGTGGCTTCATTTCATTGTATATGTACTGAACCATATAAAAGCATGATATAGCAACTATAAGAGCAGTTACATTGAATGCAAGACATACATTCATCAGATTTTTAAATTGGTTGTATAAGGAGTGATAACTGACACTGTATTGATATCACTTTGTAAAACCGAGAAATTTCACTGTTGTCTAACCAACAGATCACAGAAGAGTAATCAGTGAATACTATGCAAGAAATACATTGGATTGTAAATTGTAATAGTTTGTTACACAAAATAACTTTCTGCGTTACTCCCGAGGAATCCCACTGAGTGGCAGTATGGAGCACCTTTTAACTATAGTTGTATAGAAGGTGGCTTCATTTCATTATATATGTACTCAATCATGTAAAAGCATGATATATCAACTATAAGAGCAACTACATTGAATGCCAGAGATACATTCATCAGATTTTGAAGTTGGTAGTACAAGGAGTGATAACTGACACTGTACTGATATCACTTTGTAAAACCTAGAAATATCACTATCCTGTAAGAAACAGATCACTGAAAAGACTAATCAATGAATACTATACAAGAAATACATTGGATTGTAAATTGTAATAGTTTGTTACAAAAAATAACTTTCTGCGTTACTCCCGAGGAATCCCACTGAGTGGCAGTATGGAGCACCTTTTTACTATAGTTCTATAGAAGGTGGCTTCATTTCATTGTATATGTACTGAACCATATAAAAGCATGATATAGCAACTCTAAGAGCAGTTACATTGAATGCAAGACATACATTCATCAGATTTTTAAATTGGTTGTATAAGGAGTGATAACTGACACTGTATTGATATCACTTTGTAAAACCGAGAAATTTCACTGATGTGTAACCAATAGATCACAGAAGAGAAATCAATGAATACTATACAAGAAATACATTGGATTGTAAATTGTAATAGTTTGTTACACAAAATAACTTTCTGCGTTACTCCCGAGGAATCCCACTGAGTGGCAGTATGGAGCACCTTTTTACTATATTTGTATAGAAGGTGGCTTCATTTCATTGTATATGTACTGAACCATATAAAAGCATGATATAGCAACTATAAGAGCAGTTACATTGAATGCAAGACATACATTCATCAGATTTTTAAATTGGTTGTATAAGGAGTGATAACTGACACTGTACTGATATCACTTTGTAAAACCGAGAATTTTCACTGTTGTCTAACCAAGAGATCACAGAAGAGTAATCAATGAATACTATACAAGAAATACATTGGATTGTAAATTGTAATAGTTTGTTACACAAAATAACTTTCTGCGTTACTCCCGAGGAATCCCACTGAGTGGCAGTATGGAGCACCTTTTTACTATAGTTGTATAGAAGGTGGCTTCATTTCATTGTATATGTACTGAACCATATAAAAGCATGATATAGCAACTATAAGAGCAACTACATTGAATGCCAGAGATACATTCATCAGATTTTGAAGTTGGTAGTACAAGGAGTGATAACTGACACTGTACTGATATCACTTTGTAAAACCTAGAAATATCACTATCCTGTAAGAAACAGATCACTGAAAAGACTAATCAATGAATACTATACAAGAAATACATTGTATTGTAATTCTAATACTTTGTTACACAAAATAACTTCTGCGTTACTCCCGAGGAATCACACTGAGTGGCAGTATGGAGCACCTTTTTACGATAGTTGTATAGAAGGTGGCTTCATTTCATTGTATACGTACTGAACCATATAAAAGCATGATATAGCAACTATAAGAGCAGTTACATTGAATGCAAGACATACATTCATCAGATTTTTAAATTGGTTGTATAAGGAGTGATAACTGACACTGTATTGATATCACTTTGTAAAACCGAGAAATTTCACTGTTGTCTAACCAAGAGATCACAGAAGAGTAATCAATGAATACTATACAAGAAACACATTGGATTGTAAATTGTAATAGTTTGTTACACAAAATAACTTTCTGCGTTACTCCCGAGGAATCCCACTGAGTGGCAGTATGGAGCACCTTTCTACTATAGTTGTATAGAAGGTGGCTTCATTTCATTGTATATGTACTCAATCATGTAAAAGCATGATATATCAACTGTAAGAGCAACTACATTGAATGCCAGAGATACATTCATCAGATTTTGAAGTTGGTAGTACAAGGAGTGATAACTGACACTGTACTGATATCACTTTGTAAAACCTAGAAATATCACTATCCTGTAAGAAACAGATCACTGAAGAGACTAATCAATGAATACTATACAAGAAATACATTGGATTGTAAATTCTAATAGTTTGTTACACAAAATAACTTTCTGCGTTACTCCCGAGGAATCCCACTGAGTGGCAGTATGGAGCACCTTTTTACTATAGTTGTATAGAAGGTGGCTTCATTTCATTGTATATGTACTGAACCATATAAAAGTATGATATAGCAACTATAAGAGCAGTTACATTGAATGCAAGACATACATTCATCAGATTTTGAAGTTGGTAGTACAAGGAGTGATAACTGACACTGTACTGATATCACTTTGTAAAACCTAGATATATCACTATCCTGTAACAAACAGATCACTGAAAAGAGTAATCAATGAATACTATAGAAGAAATAGTATATTGTAAAAGTTTGTTACACAAAATGACTTTCTGCGTTACTCCCGAGGAATCCCACTGAGTGGCAGTATGGAGCACCTTTTTACGATAGTTGTATAGAAGGTGGCTTCATTTCATTGTATATGTACTCAACCATATAAAAGCATGATATAGGAAGTGTAAGAGCAGTTACATTGAATGCAAGAGATACATTCATCAGATTTTGAAGTTGGTTGTACAAGGAGTGATAACTGACACTGTATTGATATCACGTTGTAAAACCTAGAAATATCACTATCTTGTAACCAACAGATCATTGAAAAGAGTAATGAATGAATACTATACAAGAAATTGTATATTGTAATAGTTTGTTACACAAAATGACTTTCTGCGTTACTCCCGAGGAATCCCACTGAGTGGCAGTATGGAGCACATTTTACTATAGTTGTATAGAAGGTGGCTTCATTTCATTGTATATGTACTCAATCATGTAAAAGCATGTTATAGCAACTGTAAGAGCAATTACATTGAATGCAAGAGATACATTTATCAGATTTTGAAGTTGGTTGTACAAGGAGTGATAACTGACACTGTATTGATATCACGTTGTAAAACCTAGAAATATCACTATCTTGTAACCAACAGATCATTGAAAAGAGTAATGAATGAATACTATACAAGAAATTGTATATTGTAACAGTTTGTTACACAAAATGACTTTCTCCGTTACTCCCGAGGAATCCCACTGAGTGGCAGTATGGAGCACATTTTACTATAGTTGTATAGAAGGTGGCTTCATTTCATTGTATATGTACTCAATCATGTAAAAGCATGTTATAGCAACTGTAAGAGCAATTACATTGAATGCCAGAGATTCATTCATCAGATTTTGAAGTTTGTTGTAGAAGGAGTGATAACTGACACTGTACTGATATCACTTTGTAAAACCTAGAAATATCACTATCCTGTAACCAACAGATCATTGAAAAGAGTAATCAATGAATACTATACAAGAAATTGTATATTGTAATAGTTTGTTACACAAAATGACTTTCTGCGTTACTCCCGAGGAATCCCACTGAGTGGCAGTATGGCAATTGTTACACATTGAATGCAAGACATACATTCATCAGATTTTTAAATTGGTTGTATAAGGAGTGATAACTGACACTGTATTGATATCACTTTGTAAAACCGAGAAATTTCACTGTTGTCTAACCAACAGATCACAGAAGAGTAATCAGTGAATACTATGCAAGAAATACATTGGATTGTAAATTGTAATAGTTTGTTACACAAAATAACTTTCTGCGTTACTCCCGAGGAATCCCACTGAGTGGCAGTATGGAGCACCTTTTAACTATAGTTGTATAGAAGGTGGCTTCATTTCATTATATATGTACTCAATCATGTAAAAGCATGATATATCAACTATAAGAGCAACTACATTGAATGCCAGAGATACATTCATCAGATTTTGAAGTTGGTAGTACAAGGAGTGATAACTGACACTGTACTGATATCACTTTGTAAAACCTAGAAATATCACTATCCTGTAAGAAACAGATCACTGAAAAGACTAATCAATGAATACTATACAAGAAATACATTGGATTGTAAATTGTAATAGTTTGTTACACAAAATAACTTTCTGCGTTACTCCCGAGGAATCCCACTGAGTGGCAGTATGGAGCACCTTTTTACTATAGTTCTATAGAAGGTGGCTTCATTTCATTGTATATGTACTGAACCATATAAAAGCATGATATAGCAACTCTAAGAGCAGTTACATTGAATGCAAGACATACATTCATCAGATTTTTAAATTGGTTGTATAAGGAGTGATAACTGACACTGTATTGATATCACTTTGTAAAACCGAGAAATTTCACTGATGTGTAACCAATAGATCACAGAAGAGAAATCAATGAATACTATACAAGAAATACATTGGATTGTAAATTGTAATAGTTTGTTACACAAAATAACTTTCTGCGTTACTCCCGAGGAATCCCACTGAGTGGCAGTATGGAGCACCTTTTTACTATAGTTGTATAGAAGGTGGCTTCATTTCATTGTATATGTACTCAATCATGTAAAAGCATGATATATCAACTGTAAGAGCAACTACATTGAATGACAGAGATACATTCATCAGATTTTGAAGTTGGTAGTACAAGGAGTGATAACTGACACTGTACTGATATCACTTTGTAAAACCTAGATACATCACTATCCTGTAACCAACAGATCACTGAAAAGAGTAATCAATGAATACTATAGAAGAAATAGTGTATTGTAAAAGTTTGTTACACAAAATGAATTTCTGCGTTACTCCCGAGGCATCCCACTTAGTGGCAGTAATGGAGCACCTTTTTACGATAGTTGTATAGAAGGTGGCTTCATTTCATTGTATATGTATTCAACCATATAAAAGCATGATATAGCAAGTGTAAGAGCAGTTACATTGAATGCAAGAGATACATTTATCAGATTTTGAAGTTGGTTGTACAAGGAGTGATAACTGACACTGTATTGATATCACGTTGTAAAACCTAGAAATATCACTATCTTGTAACCAACAGATAATTGAAAAGAGTAATGAATGAATACTATACAAGAAATTGTATATTGTAACAGTTTGTTACACAAAATGACTTTCTGCGTTACTCCCGAGGAATCCCACTGAGTGGCAGTATGGAGCACATTTTACTATAGTTGTATAGAAGGTGGCTTCATTTCATTGTATATGTACTCAATCATGTAAAAGCATGTTATAGCAACTGTAAGAGCAATTACATTGAATGCCAGAGATTCATTCATCAGATTTTGAAGTTCGTTGTAGAAGGAGTGATAACTGACACTGTACTGATATCACTTTGTAAAACCTAGAAATATCACTATCCTGTAACCAACAGATCATTGAAAAGAGTAATCAATGAATACTATACAAGAAATTGTATATTGTAATAGTTTGTTACACAAAATGACTTTCTGCGTTACTCCCGAGGAATCCCACTGAGTGGCAGTATGGAGCACCTTTTTACTATATTTGTATAGAAGGTGGCTTCATTTCATTGTATATGTACTGAACCATATAAAAGCATGATATAGCAACTATAAGAGCAGTTACATTGAATGCAAGACATACATTCATCAGATTTTTAAATTGGTTGTATAAGGAGTGATAACTGACACTGTACTGATATCACTTTGTAAAACCGAGAAATTTCACTGTTGTCTAACCAAGAGATCACAGAAGAGTAATCAATGAATACTATACAAGAAATACATTGGATTGTAAATTGTAATAGTTTGTTACACAAAATAACTTTCTGCGTTACTCCCGAGGAATCCCACTGAGTGGCAGTATGGAGCACCTTTTTACTATAGTTGTATAGAAGGTGGCTTCATTTCATTGTATATGTACTGAACCATATAAAAGCATGATATATCAACTATAAGAGCAACTACATTGAATGCCAGAGATACATTCATCAGATTTTGAAGTTGGTAGTACAAGGAGTGATAACTGACACTGTACTGATATCACTTTGTAAAACCTAGAAATATCACTATCCTGTAAGAAACAGATCACTGAAAAGACTAATCAATGAATACTATACAAGAAATACATTGTATTGTAATTCTAATACTTTGTTACACAAAATAACTTTCTGCGTTACTCCCGAGGAATCACACTGAGTGGCAGTATGGAGCACCTTTTTACTATAGTTGTATAGAAGGTGGCTTCATTTCATTGTATACGTACTGAACCATATAAAAGCATGATATAGCAACTATAAGAGCAGTTACATTGAATGCAAGACATACATTCATCAGATTTTTAAATTGGTTGTATAAGGAGTGATAACTGACACTGTATTGATATCACTTTGTAAAACCGAGAAATTTCACTGTTGTCTAACCAAGAGATCACAGAAGAGTAATCAATGAATACTATACAAGAAACACATTGGATTGTAAATTTTAATAGTTTGTTACACAAAATAACTTTCTGCGTTACTCCCGAGGAATCCCACTGAGTGGCAGTATGGAGCACCTTTCTACTATAGTTGTATAGAAGGTGGCTTCATTTCATTGTATATGTACTCAATCATGTAAAAGCATGATATATCAACTGTAAGAGCAACTACATTGAATGCCAGAGATACATTCATCAGATTTTGAAGTTGGTAGTAGAAGGAGTGATAACTGACACTGTACTGATATCACTTTGTAAAACCTAGAAATATCACTATCCTGTAAGAAACAGATCACTGAAGAGACTAATCAATGAATACTATACAAGAAATACATTGGATTGTAAATTCTAATAGTTTGTTACACAAAATAACTTTCTGCGTTACTCCCGAGGAATCCCACTGAGTGGCAGTATGGAGCACCTTTTTACTATAGTTGTATAGAAGGTGGCTTCATTTCATTGTATATGTACTGAACCATATAAAAGTATGATATAGCAACTATAAGAGCAGTTACATTGAATGCAAGATATACATTCATCAGATTTTGAAGTTGGTAGTACAAGGAGTGATAACTGACACTGTACTGATATCACTTTGTAAAACCTAGATATATCACTATCCTGTAACAAACAGATCACTGAAAAGAGTAATCAATGAATACTATAGAAGAAATAGTATATTGTAAAAGTTTGTTACACAAAATGACTTTCTGCGTTACTCCCGAGGAATCCCACTTAGTAGCAGTATGGAGCACCTTTTTACGATAGTTGTATAGAAGGTGGCTTCATTTCATTGTATATGTACTCAACCATATAAAAGCATGATATAGGAAGTGTAAGAGCAGTTACATTGAATGCAAGAGATACATTCATCAGATTTTGAAGTTGGTTGTACAAGGAGTGATAACTGACACTGTATTGATATCACGTTGTAAAACCTAGAAATATCACTATCTTGTAACCAACAGATCATTGAAAAGAGTAATGAATGAATACTATACAAGAAATTGTATATTGTAACAGTTTGTTACACAAAATGACTTTCTCCGTTACTCCCGAGGAATCCCACTGAGTGGCAGTATGGAGCACATTTTACTATAGTTGTATAGAAGGTGGCTTCATTTCATTGTATATGTACTCAATCATGTAAAAGCATGTTATAGCAACTGTAAGAGCAATTACATTGAATGCCAGAGATTCATTCATCAGATTTTGAAGTTTGTTGTAGAAGGAGTGATAACTGACACTGTACTGATATCACTTTGTAAAACCTAGAAATATCACTATCCTGTAACCAACAGATCATTGAAAAGAGTAATCAATGAATACTATACAAGAAATTGTATATTGTAATAGTTTGTTACACAAAATGACTTTCTGCGTTACTCCCGAGGAATCCCACTGAGTGGCAGTATGGAGCACCTTTTTACTATAGTTGTATAGAAGGTGGCTTCATTTCATTGTATATGTACTGAACCATATAAAAGCATGATATAGCAACTATAAGAGCAGTTACATTGAATGCAAGATATACATTCATCAGATTTTTAAATTGGTTGTATAAGGAGTGATAACTGACACTGTATTGATATCACTTTGTAAAACCGAGAAATTTCACTGTTGTCTAACCAACAGATCACAGAAGAGTAATCAGTGAATACTATGCAAGAAATACATTGGATTGTAAATTGTAATAGTTTGTTACACAAAATAACTTTCTGCGTTACTCCCGAGGAATCCCACTGAGTGGCAGTATGGAGCACCTTTTAACTATAGTTGTATAGAAGGTGGCTTCATTTCATTATATATGTACTCAATCATGTAAAAGCATGATATAGCAACTATAAGAGCAACTACATTGAATGCCAGAGATACATTCATCAGATTTTGAAGTTGGTAGTACAAGGAGTGATAACTGACACTGTACTGATATCACTTTGTAAAACCTAGAAATATCACTATCCTGTAAGAAACAGATCACTGAAAAGACTAATCAATGAATACTATACAAGAAATACATTGGATTGTAAATTGTAATAGTTTGTTACACAAAATAACTTTCTGCGTTACTCCCGAGGAATCCCACTGAGTGGCAGTATGGAGCACCTTTTTACTATAGTTCTATAGAAGGTGGCTTCATTTCATTGTATATGTACTGAACCATATAAAAGCATGATATAGCAACTCTAAGAGCAGTTACATTGAATGCAAGACATACATTCATCAGATTTTTAAATTGGTTGTATAAGGAGTGATAACTGACACTGTATTGATATCACTTTGTAAAACCGAGAAATTTCACTGATGTGTAACCAATAGATCACAGAAGAGAAATCAATGAATACTATACAAGAAATACATTGGATTGTAAATTGTAATAGTTTGTTACACAAAATAACTTTCTGCGTTACTCCCGAGGAATCCCACTGAGTGGCAGTATGGAGCACCTTTTTACTATAGTTGTATAGAAGGTGGCTTCATTTCATTGTATATGTACTCAATCATGTAAAAGCATGATATATCAACTGTAAGAGCAACTACATTGAATGCCAGAGATACATTCATCAGATTTTGAAGTTGGTAGTACAAGGAGTGATAACTGACACTGTACTGATATCACTTTGTAAAACCTAGATACATCACTATCCTGTAACCAACAGATCACTGAAAAGAGTAATCAATGAATACTATAGAAGAAATAGTGTATTGTAAAAGTTTGTTACACAAAATGACTTTCTGCGTTACTCCCGAGGAATCCCACTTAGTGGCAGTAATGGAGCACCTTTTTACGATAGTTGTATAGAAGGTGGCTTCATTTCATTGTATATGTATTCAACCATATAAAAGCATGATATAGCAAGTGTAAGAGCAGTTACATTGAATGCAAGAGATACATTTATCAGATTTTGAAGTTGGTTGTACAAGGAGTGATAACTGACACTGTATTGATATCACGTTGTAAAATCTAGAAATATCACTATCTTGTAACCAACAGATAATTGAAAAGAGTAATGAATGAATACTATACAAGAAATTGTATATTGTAACAGTTTGTTACACAAAATGACTTTCTGCGTTACTCCCGAGGAATCCCACTGAGTGGCAGTATGGAGTACATTTTACTATAGTTGTATAGAAGGTGGCTTCATTTCATTGTATATGTACTCAATCATGTAAAAGCATGTTATAGCAACTGTAAGAGCAATTACATTGAATGCCAGAGATTCATTCATCAGATTTTGAAGTTTGTTGTAGAAGGAGTGATAACTGACACTGTACTGATATCACTTTGTAAAACCTAGAAATATCACTATCCTGTAACCAACAGATCATTGAAAAGAGTAATCAATGAATACTATACAAGAAATTGTATATTGTAATAGTTTGTTACACAAAATGACTTTCTGCGTTACTCCCGAGGAATCCCACTGAGTGGCAGTATGGAGCACCTTTTTACTATATTTGTATAGAAGGTGGCTTCATTTCATTGTATATCTACTGAACCATATAAAAGCATGATATAGCAACTATAAGAGCAGTTACATTGAATGCAAGACATACATTCATCAGATTTTTAAATTGGTTGTATAAGGAGTGATAACTGACACTGTACTGATATCACTTTGTAAAACCGAGAAATTTCACTGTTGTCTAACCAAGAGATCACAGAAGAGTAATCAATGAATACTATACAAGAAATACATTGGATTGTAAATTGTAATAGTTTGTTACACAAAATAACTTTCTGCGTTACTCCCGAGGAATCCCACTGAGTGGCAGTATGGAGCACCTTTTTACTATAGTTCTATAGAAGGTGGCTTCATTTCATTGTATATGTACTGAACCATATAAAAGCATGATATAGCAACTCTAAGAGCAGTTACACTGAATGCAAGACATACATTCATCAGATTTTTAAATTGGTTGTATAAGGAGTGATAACTGACACTGTATTGATATCACTTTGTAAAACCGAGAAATTTCACTGATGTGTAACCAATAGATCACAGAAGAGAAATCAATGAATACTATACAAGAAATACATTGGATTGTAAATTGTAATAGTTTGTTACACAAAATAACTTTCTGCGTTACTCCCGAGGAATCCCACTGAGTGGCAGTATGGAGCACCTTTTTACTATAGTTGTATAGAAGGTGGCTTCATTTCATTGTATATGTACTCAATCATGTAAAAGCATGATATATCAACTGTAAGAGCAACTACATTGAATGACAGAGATACATTCATCAGATTTTGAAGTTGGTAGTACAAGGAGTGATAACTGACACTGTACTGATATCACTTTGTAAAACCTAGATACATCACTATCCTGTAACCAACAGATCACTGAAAAGAGTAATCAATGAATACTATAGAAGAAATAGTGTATTGTAAAAGTTTGTTACACAAAATGAATTTCTGCGTTACTCCCGAGGCATCCCACTTAGTGGCAGTAATGGAGCACCTTTTTACGATAGTTGTATAGAAGGTGGCTTCATTTCATTGTATATGTATTCAACCATATAAAAGCATGATATAGCAAGTGTAAGAGCAGTTACATTGAATGCAAGAGATACATTTATCAGATTTTGAAGTTGGTTGTACAAGGAGTGATAACTGACACTGTATTGATATCACGTTGTAAAACCTAGAAATATCACTATCTTGTAACCAACAGATAATTGAAAAGAGTAATGAATGAATACTATACAAGAAATTGTATATTGTAACAGTTTGTTACACAAAATGACTTTCTGCGTTACTCCCGAGGAATCCCACTGAGTGGCAGTATGGAGCACATTTTACTATAGTTGTATAGAAGGTGGCTTCATTTCATTGTATATGTACTCAATCATGTAAAAGCATGTTATAGCAACTGTAAGAGCAATTACATTGAATGCCAGAGATTCATTCATCAGATTTTGAAGTTCGTTGTAGAAGGAGTGATAACTGACACTGTACTGATATCACTTTGTAAAACCTAGAAATATCACTATCCTGTAACCAACAGATCATTGAAAAGAGTAATCAATGAATACTATACAAGAAATTGTATATTGTAATAGTTTGTTACACAAAATGACTTTCTGCGTTACTCCCGAGGAATCCCACTGAGTGGCAGTATGGAGCACCTTTTTACTATATTTGTATAGAAGGTGGCTTCATTTCATTGTATATGTACTGAACCATATAAAAGCATGATATAGCAACTATAAGAGCAGTTACATTGAATGCAAGACATACATTCATCAGATTTTTAAATTGGTTGTATAAGGAGTGATAACTGACACTGTACTGATATCACTTTGTAAAACCGAGAAATTTCACTGTTGTCTAACCAAGAGATCACAGAAGAGTAATCAATGAATACTATACAAGAAATACATTGGATTGTAAATTGTAATAGTTTGTTACACAAAATAACTTTCTGCGTTACTCCCGAGGAATCCCACTGAGTGGCAGTATGGAGCACCTTTTTACTATAGTTGTATAGAAGGTGGCTTCATTTCATTGTATATGTACTGAACCATATAAAAGCATGATATAGCAACTATAAGAGCAACTACATTGAATGCCAGAGATACATTCATCAGATTTTGAAGTTGGTAGTACAAGGAGTGATAACTGACACTGTACTGATATCACTTTGTAAAACCTAGAAATATCACTATCCTGTAAGAAACAGATCACTGAAAAGACTAATCAATGAATACTATACAAGAAATACATTGTATTGTAATTCTAATACTTTGTTACACAAAATAACTTTCTGCGTTACTCCCGAGGAATCACACTGAGTGGCAGTATGGAGCACCTTTTTACTATAGTTGTATAGAAGGTGGCTTCATTTCATTGTATACGTACTGAACCATATAAAAGCATGATATAGCAACTATAAGAGCAGTTACATTGAATGCAAGACATACATTCATCAGATTTTTAAATTGGTTGTATAAGGAGTGATAACTGACACTGTATTGATATCACTTTGTAAAACCGAGAAATTTCACTGTTGTCTAACCAAGAGATCACAGAAGAGTAATCAATGAATACTATACAAGAAACACATTGGATTGTAAATTGTAATAGTTTGTTACACAAAATAACTTTCTGCGTTACTCCCGAGGAATCCCACTGAGTGGCAGTATGGAGCACCTTTCTACTATAGTTGTATAGAAGGTGGCTTCATTTCATTGTATATGTACTCAATCATGTAAAAGCATGATATATCAACTGTAAGAGCAACTACATTGAATGCCAGAGATACATTCATCAGATTTTGAAGTTGGTAGTAGAAGGAGTGATAACTGACACTGTACTGATATCACTTTGTAAAACCTAGAAATATCACTATCCTGTAAGAAACAGATCACTGAAGAGACTAATCAATGAATACTATACAAGAAATACATTGGATTGTAAATTCTAATAGTTTGTTACACAAAATAACTTTCTGCGTTACTCCCGAGGAATCCCACTGAGTGGCAGTATGGAGCACCTTTTTACTATAGTTGTATAGAAGGTGGCTTCATTTCATTGTATATGTACTGAACCATATAAAAGTATGATATAGCAACTATAAGAGCAGTTACATTGAATGCAAGATATACATTCATCAGATTTTGAAGTTGGTAGTACAAGGAGTGATAACTGACACTGTACTGATATCACTTTGTAAAACCTAGATATATCACTATCCTGTAACAAACAGATCACTGAAAAGAGTAATCAATGAATACTATAGAAGAAATAGTATATTGTAAAAGTTTGTTACACAAAATGACTTTCTGCGTTACTCCCGAGGAATCCCACTGAGTGGCAGTATGGAGCACCTTTTTACGATAGTTGTATAGAAGGTGGCTTCATTTCATTGTATATGTACTCAACCATATAAAAGCATGATATAGGAAGTGTAAGAGCAGTTACATTGAATGCAAGAGATACATTCATCAGATTTTGAAGTTGGTTGTACAAGGAGTGATAACTGACACTGTATTGATATCACGTTGTAAAACCTAGAAATATCACTATCTTGTAACCAACAGATCATTGAAAAGAGTAATGAATGAATACTATACAAGAAATTGTATATTGTAACAGTTTGTTACACAAAATGACTTTCTCCGTTACTCCCGAGGAATCCCACTGAGTGGCAGTATGGAGCACATTTTACTATAGTTGTATAGAAGGTGGCTTCATTTCATTGTATATGTACTCAATCATGTAAAAGCATGTTATAGCAACTGTAAGAGCAATTACATTGAATGCCAGAGATTCATTCATCAGATTTTGAAGTTTGTTGTAGAAGGAGTGATAACTGACACTGTACTGATATCACTTTGTAAAACCTAGAAATATCACTATCCTGTAACCAACAGATCATTGAAAAGAGTAATCAATGAATACTATACAAGAAATTGTATATTGTAATAGTTTGTTACACAAAATGACTTTCTGCGTTACTCCCGAGGAATCCCACTGAGTGGCAGTATGGAGCACCTTTTTACTATAGTTGTATAGAAGGTGGCTTCATTTCATTGTATATGTACTGAACCATATAAAAGCATGATATAGCAACTATAAGAGCAGTTACATTGAATGCAAGATATACATTCATCAGATTTTTAAATTGGTTGTATAAGGAGTGATAACTGACACTGTATTGATATCACTTTGTAAAACCGAGAAATTTCACTGTTGTCTAACCAACAGATCACAGAAGAGTAATCAGTGAATACTATGCAAGAAATACATTGGATTGTAAATTGTAATAGTTTGTTACACAAAATAACTTTCTGCGTTACTCCCGAGGAATCCCACTGAGTGGCAGTATGGAGCACCTTTTAACTATAGTTGTATAGAAGGTGGCTTCATTTCATTATATATGTACTCAATCATGTAAAAGCATGATATAGCAACTATAAGAGCAACTACATTGAATGCCAGAGATACATTCATCAGATTTTGAAGTTGGTAGTACAAGGAGTGATAACTGACACTGTACTGATATCACTTTGTAAAACCTAGAAATATCACTATCTTGTAAGAAACAGATCACTGAAAAGACTAATCAATGAATACTATACAAGAAATACATTGGATTGTAAATTGTAATAGTTTGTTACACAAAATAACTTTCTGCGTTACTCCCGAGGAATCCCACTGAGTGGCAGTATGGAGCACCTTTTTACTATAGTTCTATAGAAGGTGGCTTCATTTCATTGTATATGTACTGAACCATATAAAAGCATGATATAGCAACTCTAAGAGCAGTTACATTGAATGCAAGACATACATTCATCAGATTTTTAAATTGGTTGTATAAGGAGTGATAACTGACACTGTATTGATATCACTTTGTAAAACCGAGAAATTTCACTGATGTGTAACCAATAGATCACAGAAGAGAAATCAATGAATACTATACAAGAAATACATTGGATTGTAAATTGTAATAGTTTGTTACACAAAATAACTTTCTGCGTTACTCCCGAGGAATCCCACTGAGTGGCAGTATGGAGCACCTTTTTACTATAGTTGTATAGAAGGTGGCTTCATTTCATTGTATATGTACTCAATCATGTAAAAGCATGATATATCAACTGTAAGAGCAACTACATTGAATGCCAGAGATACATTCATCAGATTTTGAAGTTGGTAGTACAAGGAGTGATAACTGACACTGTACTGATATCACTTTGTAAAACCTAGATACATCACTATCCTGTAACCAACAGATCACTGAAAAGAGTAATCAATGAATACTATAGAAGAAATAGTGTATTGTAAAAGTTTGTTACACAAAATGACTTTCTGCGTTACTCCCGAGGAATCCCACTTAGTGGCAGTAATGGAGCACCTTTTTACGATAGTTGTATAGAAGGTGGCTTCATTTCATTGTATATGTATTCAACCATATAAAAGCATGATATAGCAAGTGTAAGAGCAGTTACATTGAATGCAAGAGATACATTTATCAGATTTTGAAGTTGGTTGTACAAGGAGTGATAACTGACACTGTATTGATATCACGTTGTAAAATCTAGAAATATCACTATCTTGTAACCAACAGATAATTGAAAAGAGTAATGAATGAATACTATACAAGAAATTGTATATTGTAACAGTTTGTTACACAAAATGACTTTCTGCGTTACTCCCGAGGAATCCCACTGAGTGGCAGTATGGAGTACATTTTACTATAGTTGTATAGAAGGTGGCTTCATTTCATTGTATATGTACTCAATCATGTAAAAGCATGTTATAGCAACTGTAAGAGCAATTACATTGAATGCCAGAGATTCATTCATCAGATTTTGAAGTTTGTTGTAGAAGGAGTGATAACTGACACTGTACTGATATCACTTTGTAAAACCTAGAAATATCACTATCCTGTAACCAACAGATCATTGAAAAGAGTAATCAATGAATACTATACAAGAAATTGTATATTGTAATAGTTTGTTACACAAAATGACTTTCTGCGTTACTCCCGAGGAATCCCACTGAGTGGCAGTATGGAGCACCTTTTTACTATATTTGTATAGAAGGTGGCTTCATTTCATTGTATATCTACTGAACCATATAAAAGCATGATATAGCAACTATAAGAGCAGTTACATTGAATGCAAGACATACATTCATCAGATTTTTAAATTGGTTGTATAAGGAGTGATAACTGACACTGTACTGATATCACTTTGTAAAACCGAGAAATTTCACTGTTGTCTAACCAAGAGATCACAGAAGAGTAATCAATGAATACTATACAAGAAATACATTGGATTGTAAATTGTAATAGTTTGTTACACAAAATAACTTTCTGCGTTACTCCCGAGGAATCCCACTGAGTGGCAGTATGGAGCACCTTTTTACTATAGTTCTATAGAAGGTGGCTTCATTTCATTGTATATGTACTGAACCATATAAAAGCATGATATAGCAACTCTAAGAGCAGTTACATTGAATGCAAGACATACATTCATCAGATTTTTAAATTGGTTGTATAAGGAGTGATAACTGACACTGTATTGATATCACTTTGTAAAACCGAGAAATTTCACTGATGTGTAACCAATAGATCACAGAAGAGAAATCAATGAATACTATACAAGAAATACATTGGATTGTAAATTGTAATAGTTTGTTACACAAAATAACTTTCTGCGTTACTCCCGAGGAATCCCACTGAGTGGCAGTATGGAGCACCTTTTTACTATAGTTGTATAGAAGGTGGCTTCATTTCATTGTATATGTACTCAATCATGTAAAAGCATGATATATCAACTGTAAGAGCAACTACATTGAATGACAGAGATACATTCATCAGATTTTGAAGTTGGTAGTACAAGGAGTGATAACTGACACTGTACTGATATCACTTTGTAAAACCTAGATACATCACTATCCTGTAACCAACAGATCACTGAAAAGAGTAATCAATGAATACTATAGAAGAAATAGTGTATTGTAAAAGTTTGTTACACAAAATGAATTTCTGCGTTACTCCCGAGGCATCCCACTTAGTGGCAGTAATGGAGCACCTTTTTACGATAGTTGTATAGAAGGTGGCTTCATTTCATTGTATATGTATTCAACCATATAAAAGCATGATATAGCAAGTGTAAGAGCAGTTACATTGAATGCAAGAGATACATTTATCAGATTTTGAAGTTGGTTGTACAAGGAGTGATAACTGACACTGTATTGATATCACGTTGTAAAACCTAGAAATATCACTATCTTGTAACCAACAGATAATTGAAAAGAGTAATGAATGAATACTATACAAGAAATTGTATATTGTAACAGTTTGTTACACAAAATGACTTTCTGCGTTACTCCCGAGGAATCCCACTGAGTGGCAGTATGGAGCACATTTTACTATAGTTGTATAGAAGGTGGCTTCATTTCATTGTATATGTACTCAATCATGTAAAAGCATGTTATAGCAACTGTAAGAGCAATTACATTGAATGCCAGAGATTCATTCATCAGATTTTGAAGTTCGTTGTAGAAGGAGTGATAACTGACACTGTACTGATATCACTTTGTAAAACCTAGAAATATCACTATCCTGTAACCAACAGATCATTGAAAAGAGTAATCAATGAATACTATACAAGAAATTGTATATTGTAATAGTTTGTTACACAAAATGACTTTCTGCGTTACTCCCGAGGAATCCCACTGAGTGGCAGTATGGAGCACCTTTTTACTATATTTGTATAGAAGGTGGCTTCATTTCATTGTATATGTACTGAACCATATAAAAGCATGATATAGCAACTATAAGAGCAGTTACATTGAATGCAAGACATACATTCATCAGATTTTTAAATTGGTTGTATAAGGAGTGATAACTGACACTGTACTGATATCACTTTGTAAAACCGAGAAATTTCACTGTTGTCTAACCAAGAGATCACAGAAGAGTAATCAATGAATACTATACAAGAAATACATTGGATTGTAAATTGTAATAGTTTGTTACACAAAATAACTTTCTGCGTTACTCCCGAGGAATCCCACTGAGTGGCAGTATGGAGCACCTTTTTACTATAGTTGTATAGAAGGTGGCTTCGTTTCATTGTATATGTACTGAACCATATAAAAGCATGATATAGCAACTATAAGAGCAACTACATTGAATGCCAGAGATACATTCATCAGATTTTGAAGTTGGTAGTACAAGGAGTGATAACTGACACTGTACTGATATCACTTTGTAAAACCTAGAAATATCACTATCCTGTAAGAAACAGATCACTGAAAAGACTAATCAATGAATACTATACAAGAAATACATTGTATTGTAATTCTAATACTTTGTTACACAAAATAACTTTCTGCGTTACTCCCGAGGAATCACACTGAGTGGCAGTATGGAGCACCTTTTTACTATAGTTGTATAGAAGGTGGCTTCATTTCATTGTATACGTACTGAACCATATAAAAGCATGATATAGCAACTATAAGAGCAGTTACATTGAATGCAAGACATACATTCATCAGATTTTTAAATTGGTTGTATAAGGAGTGATAACTGACACTGTATTGATATCACTTTGTAAAACCGAGAAATTTCACTGTTGTCTAACCAAGAGATCACAGAAGAGTAATCAATGAATACTATACAAGAAACACATTGGATTGTAAATTGTAATAGTTTGTTACACAAAATAACTTTCTGCGTTACTCCCGAGGAATCCCACTGAGTGGCAGTATGGAGCACCTTTCTACTATAGTTGTATAGAAGGTGGCTTCATTTCATTGTATATGTACTCAATCATGTAAAAGCATGATATATCAACTGTAAGAGCAACTACATTGAATGCCAGAGATACATTCATCAGATTTTGAAGTTGGTAGTAGAAGGAGTGATAACTGACACTGTACTGATATCACTTTGTAAAACCTAGAAATATCACTATCCTGTAAGAAACAGATCACTGAAGAGACTAATCAATGAATACTATACAAGAAATACATTGGATTGTAAATTCTAATAGTTTGTTACACAAAATAACTTTCTGCGTTACTCCCGAGGAATCCCACTGAGTGGCAGTATGGAGCACCTTTTTACTATAGTTGTATAGAAGGTGGCTTCATTTCATTGTATATGTACTGAACCATATAAAAGTATGATATAGCAACTATAAGAGCAGTTACATTGAATGCAAGATATACATTCATCAGATTTTGAAGTTGGTAGTACAAGGAGTGATAACTGACACTGTACTGATATCACTTTGTAAAACCTAGATATATCACTATCCTGTAACAAACAGATCACTGAAAAGAGTAATCAATGAATACTATAGAAGAAATAGTATATTGTAAAAGTTTGTTACACAAAATGACTTTCTGCGTTACTCCCGAGGAATCCCACTGAGTGGCAGTATGGAGCACCTTTTTACGATAGTTGTATAGAAGGTGGCTTCATTTCATTGTATATGTACTCAACCATATAAAAGCATGATATAGGAAGTGTAAGAGCAGTTACATTGAATGCAAGAGATACATTCATCAGATTTTGAAGTTGGTTGTACAAGGAGTGATAACTGACACTGTATTGATATCACGTTGTAAAACCTAGAAATATCACTATCTTGTAACCAACAGATCATTGAAAAGAGTAATTAATGAATACTATACAAGAAATTGTATATTGTAACAGTTTGTTACACAAAATGACTTTCTGCGTTACTCCCGAGGAATCCCACTGAGTGGCAGTATGGAGCACATTTTACTATAGTTGTATAGAAGGTGGCTTCATTTCATTGTATATGTACTCAATCATGTAAAAGCATGTTATAGCAACTGTAAGAGCAATTACATTGAATGCCAGAGATTCATTCATCAGATTTTGAAGTTTGTTGTAGAAGGAGTGATAACTGACACTGTACTGATATCACTTTGTAAAACCTAGAAATATCACTATCCTGTAACCAACAGATCATTGAAAAGAGTAATCAATGAATACTATACAAGAAATTGTATATTGTAATAGTTTGTTACACAAAATGACTTTCTGCGTTACTCCCGAGGAATCCCACTGAGTGGCAGTATGGAGCACCTTTTTACTATATTTGTATAGAAGGTGGCTTCATTTCATTGTATATGTACTGAACCATATAAAAGCATGATATAGCAACTATAAGAGCAGTTACATTGAATGCAAGACATACATTCATCAGATTTTTAAATTGGTTGTATAAGGAGTGATAACTGACACTGTACTGATATCACTTTGTAAAACCGAGAAATTTCACTGTTGTCTAACCAAGAGATCACAGAAGAGTAATCAATGAATACTATACAAGAAATACATTGGATTGTAAATTGTAATAGTTTGTTACACAAAATAACTTTCTGCGTTACTCCCGAGGAATCCCACTGAGTGGCAGTATGGAGCACCTTTTTACTATAGTTGTATAGAAGGTGGCTTCATTTCATTGTATATGTACTGAACCATATAAAAGCATGATATAGCAACTATAAGAGCAACTACATTGAATGCCAGAGATACATTCATCAGATTTTGAAGTTGGTAGTACAAGGAGTGATAACTGACACTGTACTGATATCACTTTGTAAAACCTAGAAATATCACTATCCTGTAAGAAACAGATCACTGAAAAGACTAATCAATGAATACTATACAAGAAATACATTGTATTGTAATTCTAATACTTTGTTACACAAAATAACTTTCTGCGTTACTCCCGAGGAATCACACTGAGTGGCAGTATGGAGCACCTTTTTACTATAGTTGTATAGAAGGTGGCTTCATTTCATTGTATACGTACTGAACCATATAAAAGCATGATATAGCAACTATAAGAGCAGTTACATTGAATGCAAGACATACATTCATCAGATTTTTAAATTGGTTGTATAAGGAGTGATAACTGACACTGTATTGATATCACTTTGTAAAACCGAGAAATTTCACTGTTGTCTAACCAAGAGATCACAGAAGAGTAATCAATGAATACTATACAAGAAACACATTGGATTGTAAATTGTAATAGTTTGTTACACAAAATAACTTTCTGCGTTACTCCCGAGGAATCCCACTGAGTGGCAGTATGGAGCACCTTTCTACTATAGTTGTATAGAAGGTGGCTTCATTTCATTGTATATGTACTCAATCATGTAAAAGCATGATATATCAACTGTAAGAGCAACTACATTGAATGCCAGAGATACATTCATCAGATTTTGAAGTTGGTAGTAGAAGGAGTGATAACTGACACTGTACTGATATCACTTTGTAAAACCTAGAAATATCACTATCCTGTAAGAAACAGATCACTGAAGAGACTAATCAATGAATACTATACAAGAAATACATTGGATTGTAAATTCTAATAGTTTGTTACACAAAATAACTTTCTGCGTTACTCCCGAGGAATCCCACTGAGTGGCAGTATGGAGCACCTTTTTACTATAGTTGTATAGAAGGTGGCTTCATTTCATTGTATATGTACTGAACCATATAAAAGTATGATATAGCAACTATAAGAGCAGTTACATTGAATGCAAGATATACATTCATCAGATTTTGAAGTTGGTAGTACAAGGAGTGATAACTGACACTGTACTGATATCACTTTGTAAAACCTAGATATATCACTATCCTGTAACAAACAGATCACTGAAAAGAGTAATCAATGAATACTATAGAAGAAATAGTATATTGTAAAAGTTTGTTACACAAAATGACTTTCTGCGTTACTCCCGAGGAATCCCACTGAGTGGCAGTATGGAGCACCTTTTTACGATAGTTGTATAGAAGGTGGCTTCATTTCATTGTATATGTACTCAACCATATAAAAGCATGATATAGGAAGTGTAAGAGCAGTTACATTGAATGCAAGAGATACATTCATCAGATTTTGAAGTTGGTTGTACAAGGAGTGATAACTGACACTGTATTGATATCACGTTGTAAAACCTAGAAATATCACTATCTTGTAACCAACAGATCATTGAAAAGAGTAATGAATGAATACTATACAAGAAATTGTATATTGTAACAGTTTGTTACACAAAATGACTTTCTCCGTTACTCCCGAGGAATCCCACTGAGTGGCAGTATGGAGCACATTTTACTATAGTTGTATAGAAGGTGGCTTCATTTCATTGTATATGTACTCAATCATGTAAAAGCATGTTATAGCAACTGTAAGAGCAATTACATTGAATGCCAGAGATTCATTCATCAGATTTTGAAGTTTGTTGTAGAAGGAGTGATAACTGACACTGTACTGATATCACTTTGTAAAACCTAGAAATATCACTATCCTGTAACCAACAGATCATTGAAAAGAGTAATCAATGAATACTATACAAGAAATTGTATATTGTAATAGTTTGTTACACAAAATGACTTTCTGCGTTACTCCCGAGGAATCCCACTGAGTGGCAGTATGGAGCACCTTTTTACTATAGTTGTATAGAAGGTGGCTTCATTTCATTGTATATGTACTGAACCATATAAAAGCATGATATAGCAACTATAAGAGCAGTTACATTGAATGCAAGATATACATTCATCAGATTTTTAAATTGGTTGTATAAGGAGTGATAACTGACACTGTATTGATATCACTTTGTAAAACCGAGAAATTTCACTGTTGTCTAACCAACAGATCACAGAAGAGTAATCAGTGAATACTATGCAAGAAATACATTGGATTGTAAATTGTAATAGTTTGTTACACAAAATAACTTTCTGCGTTACTCCCGAGGAATCCCACTGAGTGGCAGTATGGAGCACCTTTTAACTATAGTTGTATAGAAGGTGGCTTCATTTCATTATATATGTACTCAATCATGTAAAAGCATGATATAGCAACTATAAGAGCAACTACATTGAATGCCAGAGATACATTCATCAGATTTTGAAGTTGGTAGTACAAGGAGTGATAACTGACACTGTACTGATATCACTTTGTAAAACCTAGAAATATCACTATCCTGTAAGAAACAGATCACTGAAAAGACTAATCAATGAATACTATACAAGAAATACATTGGATTGTAAATTGTAATAGTTTGTTACACAAAATAACTTTCTGCGTTACTCCCGAGGAATCCCACTGAGTGGCAGTATGGAGCACCTTTTTACTATAGTTCTATAGAAGGTGGCTTCATTTCATTGTATATGTACTGAACCATATAAAAGCATGATATAGCAACTCTAAGAGCAGTTACATTGAATGCAAGACATACATTCATCAGATTTTTAAATTGGTTGTATAAGGAGTGATAACTGACACTGTATTGATATCACTTTGTAAAACCGAGAAATTTCACTGATGTGTAACCAATAGATCACAGAAGAGAAATCAATGAATACTATACAAGAAATACATTGGATTGTAAATTGTAATAGTTTGTTACACAAAATAACTTTCTGCGTTACTCCCGAGGAATCCCACTGAGTGGCAGTATGGAGCACCTTTTTACTATAGTTGTATAGAAGGTGGCTTCATTTCATTGTATATGGACTCAATCATGTAAAAGCATGATATATCAACTGTAAGAGCAACTACATTGAATGCCAGAGATACATTCATCAGATTTTGAAGTTGGTAGTACAAGGAGTGATAACTGACACTGTACTGATATCACTTTGTAAAACCTAGATACATCACTATCCTGTAACCAACAGATCACTGAAAAGAGTAATCAATGAATACTATAGAAGAAATAGTGTATTGTAAAAGTTTGTTACACAAAATGACTTTCTGCGTTACTCCCGAGGAATCCCACTTAGTGGCAGTAATGGAGCACCTTTTTACGATAGTTGTATAGAAGGTGGCTTCATTTCATTGTATATGTATTCAACCATATAAAAGCATGATATAGGAAGTGTAAGAGCAGTTACATTGAATGCAAGAGATACATTCATCAGATTTTGAAGTTGGTTGTACAAGGAGTGATAACTGACACTGTATTGATATCACGTTGTAAAATCTAGAAATATCACTATCTTGTAACCAACAGATAATTGAAAAGAGTAATGAATGAATACTATACAAGAAATTGTATATTGTAACAGTTTGTTACACAAAATGACTTTCTGCGTTACTCCCGAGGAATCCCACTGAGTGGCAGTATGGAGTACATTTTACTATAGTTGTATAGAAGGTGGCTTCATTTCATTGTATATGTACTCAATCATGTAAAAGCATGTTATAGCAACTGTAAGAGCAATTACATTGAATGCCAGAGATTCATTCATCAGATTTTGAAGTTTGTTGTAGAAGGAGTGATAACTGACACTGTACTGATATCACTTTGTAAAACCTAGAAATATCACTATCCTGTAACCAACAGATCATTGAAAAGAGTAATCAATGAATACTATACAAGAAATTGTATATTGTAATAGTTTGTTACACAAAATGACTTTCTGCGTTACTCCCGAGGAATCCCACTGAGTGGCAGTATGGAGCACCTTTTTACTATATTTGTATAGAAGGTGGCTTCATTTCATTGTATATCTACTGAACCATATAAAAGCATGATATAGCAACTATAAGAGCAGTTACATTGAATGCAAGACATACATTCATCAGATTTTTAAATTGGTTGTATAAGGAGTGATAACTGACACTGTACTGATATCACTTTGTAAAACCGAGAAATTTCACTGTTGTCTAACCAAGAGATCACAGAAGAGTAATCAATGAATACTATACAAGAAATACATTGGATTGTAAATTGTAATAGTTTGTTACACAAAATAACTTTCTGCGTTACTCCCGAGGAATCCCACTGAGTGGCAGTATGGAGCACCTTTTTACTATAGTTGTATAGAAGGTGGCTTCATTTCATTGTATATGTACTGAACCATATAAAAGCATGATATAGCAACTATAAGAGCAACTACATTGAATGCCAGAGATACATTCATCAGATTTTGAAGTTGGTAGTACAAGGAGTGATAACTGACACTGTACTGATATCACTTTGTAAAACCTAGAAATATCACTATCCTGTAAGAAACAGATCACTGAAAAGACTAATCAATGAATACTATACAAGAAATACATTGTATTGTAATTCTAATAGTTTGTTACACAAAATAACTTTCTGCGTTACTCCCGAGGAATCACACTGAGTGGCAGTATGGAGCACCTTTTTACTATAGTTGTATAGAAGGTGGCTTCATTTCATTGTATACGTACTGAACCATATAAAAGCATGATATAGCAACTATAAGAGCAGTTACATTGAATGCAAGACATACATTCATCAGATTTTTAAATTGGTTGTATAAGGAGTGATAACTGACACTGTATTGATATCACTTTGTAAAACCGAGAAATTTCACTGTTGTCTAACCAAGAGATCACAGAAGAGTAATCAATGAATACTATACAAGAAATACATTGGATTGTAAATTGTAATGGTTTGTTACACAAAATAACTTTCTGCGTTACTCCCGAGGAATCCCACTGAGTGGCAGTATGGAGCACCTTTCTACTATAGTTGTATAGAAGGTGGCTTCATTTCATTGTATATGTACTCAATCATGTAAAAGCATGATATATCAACTGTAAGAGCAACTACATTGAATGCCAGAGATACATTCATCAGATTTTGAAGTTGGTAGTACAAGGAGTGATAACTGACACTGTACTGATATCACTTTGTAAAACCTAGAAATATCACTATCCTGTAAGAAACAGATCACTGAAGAGACTAATCAATGAATACTATACAAGAAATACATTGGATTGTAAATTCTTATAGTTTGTTACACAAAATAACTTTCTGCGTTACTCCCGAGGAATCCCACTGAGTGGCAGTATGGAGCACCTTTTTACTATAGTTGTATAGAAGGTGGCTTCATTTCATTGTATATGTACTGAACCATATAAAAGTATGATATAGCAACTATAAGAGCAGTTACATTGAATGCAAGACATACATTCATCAGATTTTGAAGTTGGTAGTACAAGGAGTGATAACTGACACTGTACTGATATCACTTTGTAAAACCTAGATATATCACTATCCTGTAACAAACAGATCACTGAAAAGAGTAATCAATGAATACTATAGAAGAAATAGTATATTGTAAAAGTTTGTTACACAAAATGACTTTCTGCGTTACTCCCGAGGAATCCCACTTAGTGGCAGTATGGAGCACCTTTTTACGATAGTTGTATTGAAGGTGGCTTCATTTCATTGTATATGTATTCAACCATATAAAAGCATGATATAGCAAGTGTAAGAGCAGTTACATTGAATGCAAGAGATACATTTATCAGATTTTGAAGTTGGTTCTACAAGGAGTGATAACTGACACTGTATTGATATCACGTTGTAAAACCTAGAAATATCACTATCTTGTAACCAACAGATCATTGAAAAGAGTAATGAATGAATACTATACAAGAAATTGTATATTGTAACAGTTTGTTACACAAAATGACTTTCTCCGTTACTCCCGAGGAATCCCACTGAGTGGCAGTATGGAGCACATTTTACTATAGTTGTATAGAAGGTGGCTTCATTTCATTGTATATGTACTCAATCATGTAAAAGCATGTCATAGCAACTGTAAGAGCAATTACATTGAATGCCAGAGATTCATTCATCAGATTTTGAAGTTGGTTGTAGAAGGAGTGATAACTGACACTGTACTGATATCACTTTGTAAAACCTAGAAATATCACTATCCTGTAACCAACAGATCATTGATAAGAGTAATCAATGAATACTATAGAAGAAATTGTATATTGTAATAGTTTGTTACATAAAATGACTTTCTGCGTTACTCCCGAGGAATCCCACTGAGTGGCAGTATGGAGCACCTTTTTACTATATTTGTATAGAAGGTGGCTTCATTTCATTGTATATGTACTGAACCATATAAAAGCATGATATAGCAACTATAAGAGCAGTTACATTGAATGCAAGACATAGATTCATCAGATTTTTAAATTGGTTGTATAAGGAGTGATAACTGACACTGTATTGATATCACTTTGTAAAACCGAGAAATTTCACTGTTGTCTAACCAAGAGATCACAGAAGAGTAATCAATGAATACTATACAAGAAATACATTGGATTGTAAATTGTAATAGTTTGTTACACAAAATAACTTTCTGCGTTACTCCCGAGGAATCCCACTGAGTGGCAGTATGGAGCACCTTTTTACTATATTTGTATAGAAGGTGGCTTCATTTCATTGTATATGTACTGAACCATATAAAAGCATGATATAGCAACTATAAGAGCAGTTACATTGAATGCAAGACATACATTCATCAGATTTTTAAATTGGTTGTATAAGGAGTGATAACTGATACTGTACTGATATCACTTTGTAAAACCTAGAAATTTCACTGTTGTCTAACCAAGAGATCACAAAAGAGTAATCAATGAATACTATACAAGAAATACATTGGATTGTAAATCGTAATAGTTTGTTACACAAAATAACTTTCTGCGTTACTCCCGAGGAATCCCACTGAGTGGCAGTATGGAGCACCTTTTAACTATAGTTGTATAGAAGGTGGCTTCATTTTATTATATATGTACTCAATCATGTAAAAGCATGATATATCAACTATAAGAGCAACTACATTGAATGCCAGAGATACATTCATCAGATTTTGACGTTGGTAGTACAAGGAGAGATAACTGACACTGTACTGATATCACTTTGTAAAACCTAGAAATATCACTATCCTGTAAGAAACAGATCACTGAAAAGACTAATCAATGAATACTATACAAGAAATACATTTGATTGTAAATTCTGATAGTTTGTTACACAAAATAACTTTCTGCGTTACTCCCGAGGAATCCCACTGAGTGGCAGTATGGAGCACCTTTTTACTATAGTTGTATAGAAGGTGGCTTCATTTCATTGTATATGTACTGAACCATATAAAAGTATGATATAGCAACTATAAGAGCAGTTACATTGAATGCAAGACATACATTCATCAGATTTTGAAGTTGGTAGTACAAGGAGTGATAACTGACACTGTACTGATATCACTTTGTAAAACCTAGATATATCACAATCCTGTAACAAACAGATCACTGAAAAGAGTAATCAATGAATACTATAGAAGAAATAGTATATTGTAAAAGTTTGTTACACAAAATGACTTTCTGCGTTACTCCCGAGGAATCCCACTTAGTGGCAGTATGGAGCACCTTTTTACGATAGTTGTATAGAAGGTGGCTTCATTTCATTGTATATGTATTCAACCATATAAAAGCATGATATAGCAAGTGTAAGAGCAGTTACATTGAATGCAAGAGATACATTTATCAGATTTTGAAGTTGGTTGTACAAGGAGTGATAACTGACACTGTATTGATATCACGTTGTAAAACCTAGAAATATCACTATCTTGTAACCAACAGATCATTGAAAAGAGTAATGAATGAATACTATACAAGAAATTGTATATTGTAACAGTTTGTTACACAAAATGACTTTCTCCGTTACTCCCGAGGAATCCCACTGAGTGGCAGTATGGAGCACATTTTACTATAGTTGTATAGAAGGTGGCTTCATTTCATTGTATATGTACTCAATCATGTAAAAGCATGTCATAGCAACTGTAAGAGCAATTACATTGAATGCCAGAGATTCATTCATCATATTTTGAAGTTGGTTGTAGAAGGAGTGATAACTGACACTGTACTGATATCACTTTGTAAAACCTAGAAATATCACTATCCTGTAACCAACTGATCATTGATAAGAGTAATCAATGAATACTATAGAAGAAATTGTATATTGTAATAGTTTGTTACATAAAATGACTTTCTGCGTTACTCCCGAGGAATCCCACTGAGTGGCAGTATGGAGCACCTTTTTACTATATTTGTATAGAAGGTGGCTTCATTTCATTGTATATGTACTGAACCATATAAAAGCATGATATAGCAACTATAAGAGCAGTTACATTGAATGCAAGACATAGATTCATCAGATTTTTAAATTGGTTGTATAAGGAGTGATAACTGACACTGTATTGATATCACTTTGTAAAACCGAGAAATTTCACTGTTGTCTAACCAAGAGATCACAGAAGAGTAATCAATGAATACTATACAAGAAATACATTGGATTGTAAATTGTAATAGTTTGTTACACAAAATAACTTTCTGCGTTACTCCCGAGGAATCCCACTGAGTGGCAGTATGGAGCACCTTTTTACTATATTTGTATAGAAGGTGGCTTCATTTCATTGTATATGTACTGAACCATATAAAAGCATGATATAGCAACTATAAGAGCAGTTACATTGAATGCAAGACATACATTCATCAGATTTTTAAATTGGTTGTATAAGGAGTGATAACTGATACTGTACTGATATCACTTTGTAAAACCTAGAAATTTCACTGTTGTCTAACCAAGAGATCACAAAAGAGTAATCAATGAATACTATACAAGAAATACATTGGATTGTAAATTGTAATAGTTTGTTACACAAAATAACTTTCTGCGTTACTCCCGAGGAATCCCACTGAGTGGCAGTATGGAGCACCTTTTAACTATAGTTGTATAGAAGGTGGCTTCATTTTATTATATATGTACTCAATCATGTAAAAGCATGATATATCAACTATAAGAGCAACTACATTGAATGCCAGAGATACATTCATCAGATTTTGACGTTGGTAGTACAAGGAGTGATAACTGACACTGTACTGATATCACTTTGTAAAACCTAGAAATATCACTATCCTGTAAGAAACAGATCACTGAAAAGACTAATCAATGAATACTATACAAGAAATACATTTGATTGTAAATTCTAATAGTTTGTTACACAAAATAACTTTCTGCGTTACTCTTGAGGAATCCCACTGAGTGGCAGTATGGAGCCCCTTTTTACTATAGTTGTATAGAAGGGTGCTTCATTTCATTGTATACGTACTGAACCATATAAAAGCATGATATAGCAACTATAAGAGCAGTTACATTGAATGCAAGACATACATTCATCAGATTTTTAAATTGGTTGTATAAGGAGTGATAACTGACACTGTATTGATATCACTTTGTAAAACCGAGAAATTTCACTGTTGTCTAACCAAGAGATCACAGAAGAGTAATCAATAAATACTATACAAGAAATACATTGGATTGTAAATTGTAATAGTTTGTTACACAAAATAACTTTCTGCGTTACTCCCGAGGAATCCCACTGAGTGGCAGTATGGAGCACGTTTTACTATAGTTGTATAGAAGGTGGCTTCATTTCATTGTATAAGTACTCAATCATGTAAAAGCATGATATATCAACTGTAAGAGCAACTACATTGAATGCCAGAGATACATTCATCAGATTTTGAAGTTGGTAGTACAAGGAGTGATAACTGACACTGTACTGATATCACTTTGTAAAACCTAGATATATCACTATGGTGTAACAAACAGATCACTGAAAAGAGTAATCAATGAATACTATACAAGAAATTGTATATTGTAATAGTTTGTTACACAAAATGACTTTCTGCGTTACTCTCGAGGAATCCCACTGAGTGGCAGTATGGAGCATCTTTTTACTATAGTTGTATAGAAGGTGACTTCATTTCATTGTATATGTACTCAACCATATAAAAGCATGATATAGCAACGGTAAGAGCAGTTACATTGAATGCAAGAGATACATTCATCAGATTTTGAAGTTGGTTGTACAAGGAGTGATAACTGACAGTGTATTGATATCACGTTGTAAAACCTAGAAATATCACTATCTTGTAACCAAGAGATCATTGAAAAGAGTAATGAATGAATACTATACAAGAAATTGTATATTGTAATAGTTTGTTATACAAAATGACTTTCTGCGTTACTCCCGAGGAATCCCACTGAGTGGCAGTATGGAGCACATTTTACTATAGTTGTATAGAAGGTGGCTTCATTTCATTGTATTTGTACTCAATCATGTAAAAGCATGTTATAGCAACTGTAAGAGCAATTACATTGAATGCCAGAGATTCATTCATCAGATTTTGAAGTTGGTTGTACAAGGACTGATAACTGACACTGTACTGATATCACTTTGTAAAACCTAGAAATATCACTATCCTGTAACCAACAGATCATTGAAAAGAGTAATCAATGAATACTATACAAGAAATTGTATATTGTAATAGTTTGTTACACAAAATGACTTTCTGCATTACTCCCGAGGAATCCCACTGAGTGGCAGTATGGAGCACCTTTTTACTATAGTTGTATAGAAGGTGGCTTCATTTCATTGTATATGTACTCAATCATGTAAAAGCATGATATATCAACTGTAAGAGCAACTACATTGAATGCCAGAGATACATTCATCAGATTTTGAAGTTGGTTGTACAAGGAATGATAACTGACACTGTACTGATATCACTTTGTAAAACCTAGAAATATCACTATCCTGTAACCAACAGATCATTGAAAAGAGTAATCAATGAATATTATACAAGAAATAGTATATTGTAAAAGTTTGTTACACAAAATGACTTTCTGCGTTACTCCCGAGGAATCCCACTTAGTGGCAGTATGGAGCACCTTTTTACGATAGTTGTATAGAAGGTGGCTTCATTTCATTGTATATGTACTCAACCATATAAAAGCATGATATAGGAAGTGTAAGAGCAGTTACATTAAATGCAAGAGATAAATTCATCAGATTTTGAAGTTGGTTGTACAAGGAGTGATAACTGACACTGTATTGATATCACGTTGTAAAACCTAGAAATATCACTATCTTGTAACCAACAGATCATTGAAAAGAGTAATCAATGAATACTATACAAGAAATTGTATATTGTAATAGTTTGTTACACAAAATGACTTTCTGCGTTACTCCCGAGGAATCCCACTGAGTGGCAGTATGGAGCACATTTTACTATAGTTGTATAGAAGGTGGCTTCATTTCATTGTATATGTACTCAAGCATGTAAAAGCATGTTATAGCAACTGTAAGAGCAATTACATTGAATGCCAGAGATTCATTCATCAGATTTTGAAGTTTGTTGTAGAAGGAGTGATAACTGACACTGTACTGATATCACTTTGTGAAACCTAGAAATATCACTATCCTGTAACCAACAGATCATTGAAAAGAGTAATCAATGAATACTATAGAAGAAATTGTATATTGTAATAGTTTGTTACACAAAATGACTTTCTGCCTTACTCCCGAGGAATCCCACTGAGTGGCAGTATGGAGCACCTTTTTACTATATTTGTATAGAAGGTGGCTTCATTTCATTGTATATGTACTAAAGCATATGAAAGCATGATATAGCAACTATAAGAGCAGTTACATTGAATGCAAGACATACATTCATCAGATTTTTAAATTGGTTGTATAAGGAGTGATAACTGACACTGTATTGATATCACTTTGTAAAACCGAGAAATTTCACTGTTGTCTAACCAAGAGATTACAGAAGAGTAATCAATGAATACTATACAAGAAATACATTGGATTGTAAATTGTAATAGTTTGTTACACAAAATAACTTTCTGCGTTACTCCCGAGGAATCCCACTGAGTGGCAGTATGGAGCACCTTTTAACTATTGTTGTATAGAAGGTGGCTTCATTTCATTATATATGTACTCAATCATGTAAAAACATGATATATCAACTATAAGAGCAACTACATTGAATGCCAGAGATACATTCATCAGATTTTGAAGATGGTAGTACAAGGAGTGATAACTGACACTGTACTGATATCACTTTGTAAAATCTAGAAATATCACTATCCTGTAAGAAACAGATCACTGAAAAGACTAATCAATGAATACTATACAAGAAATACATTGGATTGTAAATTGTAATAGTTTGTTACACAAAATAACTTTCTGCGTTACTCCCGAGGAATCCCACTGAGTGGCAGTATGGAGCACCTTTTTTCTATAGTTGTATAGAAGGTGGCTTCATTTCATTGTATATGTACTGAACCATATAAAAGCATGATATAGCAACTATAAGAGCAGTTACATTGAATGCAAGACATACATTCATCAGATTTTTAAATTGGTTGTATAAGGAGTGATAACTGACACTGTATTGATATCACTTTGTAAAACCGAGAAATTTCACTGTTGTCTGACCAAGAGATCACAGAAGAGTAATCAATGAATACTATACAAGAAATACATTGGATTGTAAATTGTAATAGTTTGTTACACAAAATAACTTTCTGCGTTACTCCCGAGGAATCCCACTGAGTGGCAGTATGGAGCACCTTTTTACTATAGTTGTATAGAAGGTGGCTTCATTTCATTGTATATGTACTGAACCATATAAAAGTATGATATAGCAACTATAAGAGCAGTTACATTGAATGCAAGACATACATTCATCAGATTTTGAAGTTCGTAGTACAAGGAGTGATAACTGACACTGTACTGATATCACTTTGTAAAACCTAGATATATCACTATCCTGTAACAAACAGATCACTGAAAAGAGTAATCAATGAATACTATAGAAGAAATAGTATATTGTAAAAGTTTGTTACACAAAATGACTTTCTGCGTTACTCCCGAGGAATCCCACTTAGTGGCAGTATGGAGCACCTCTTTACGATAGTTGTATAGAAGGTGGCTTCATTTCATTGTATATGTATTCAACCATATAAAAGCATGATATAGCAAGTGTAAGAGCAGTTACATTGAATGCAAGAGATACATTTATCAGATTTTGAAGTTGGTTGTACAAGGAGTGATAACTGACACTGTATTGATATCACGTTGTAAAACCTAGAAATATCACTATCTTGTAACCAACAGATCATTGAAAAGAATAATGAATGAATACTATACAAGAAATTGTATATTGTAACAGTTTGTTACACAAAATGACTTTCTGCGTTACTCCCGAGGAATCCCACTGAGTGGCAGTATGGAGCACATTTTACTATAGTTGTATAGAAGGTGGCTTCATTTCATTGTATATGTACTCAATCATGTAAAAGCATGTCATAGCAACTGTAAGAGCAATTACATTGAATGCCAGAGATTCATTCATCAGATTTTGAAGTTGGTTGTAGAAGGAGTGATAACTGACACTGTACTGATATCACTTTGTAAAACCTAGAAATATCACTATCCTGTAACCAACAGATCATTGATAAGAGTAATCAATGAATACTATAGAAGAAATTGTATATTGTAATAGTTTGTTACATAAAATGACTTTCTGCGTTACTCCCGAGGAATCCCACTGAGTGGCAGTATGGAGCACCTTTTTACTATATTTGTATAGAAGGTGGCTTCATTTCATTGTATATGTACTGAACCATATAAAAGCATGATATAGCAACTATAAGAGCAGTTACATTGAATGCAAGACATAGATTCATCAGATTTTTAAATTGGTTGTATAAGGAGTGATAACTGACACTGTATTGATATCACTTTGTAAAACCGAGAAATTTCACTGTTGTATAACCAAGAGATCACAGAAGAGTAATCAATGAATACTATACAAGAAATACATTGGATTGTAAATTGTAATAGTTTGTTACACAAAATAACTTTCTGCGTTACTCCCGAGGAATCCCACTGCGTGGCAGTATGGAGCACCTTTTTACTATAGTTGTATAGAAGGTGGCTTCATTTCATTGTATATGTACTCAATCATGTAAAAGCATGATATATCAACTGTAAGAGCAACTACATTGAATGCCAGAGATACATTCATCAGATTTTGAAGTTGGTAGTACAAGGAGTGATAACTGACACTGTACTGATATCACTTTGTAAAACCTAGAAATATCACTATCCTGTAACCAACAGATCATTGAAAAGAGTAATCAATGAATACTATACAAGAAATTGTATATTGTAATAGTTTGTTACACAAAATGACTTTCTGCATTACTCCCGAGGAATCCCACTGAGTGGCAGTATGGAGCACCTTTTTACTATAGTTGTATAGAAGGTGGCTTCATTTCATTGTATATGTACTCAATCATGTAAAAGCATGATATATCAACTGTAAGAGCAACTACATTGAATGCCAGAGATACATTCATCAGATTTTGAAGTTGGTTGTACAAGGAATGATAACTGACACTGTACTGATATCACTTTGTAAAACCTAGAAATATCACTATCCTGTAACCAACAGATCATTGAAAAGAGTAATCAATGAATATTATACAAGAAATAGTATATTGTAAAAGTTTGTTACACAAAATGACTTTCTGCGTTACTCCCGAGGAATCCCACTTAGTGGCAGTATGGAGCACCTTTTTACGATAGTTGTATAGAAGGTGGCTTCATTTCATTGTATATGTACTCAACCATATAAAAGCATGATATAGGAAGTGTAAGAGCAGTTACATTAAATGCAAGAGATAAATTCATCAGATTTTGAAGTTGGTTGTACAAGGAGTGATAACTGACACTGTATTGATATCACGTTGTAAAACCTAGAAATATCACTATCTTGTAACCAACAGATCATTGAAAAGAGTAATCAATGAATAGTATACAAGAAATTGTATATTGTAATAGTTTGTTACACAAAATGACTTTCTGCGTTACTCCCGAGGAATCCCACTGAGTGGCAGTATGGAGCACATTTTACTATAGTTGTATAGAAGGTGGCTTCATTTCATTGTATATGTACTCAAGCATGTAAAAGCATGTTATAGCAACTGTAAGAGCAATTACATTGAATGCCAGAGATTCATTCATCAGATTTTGAAGTTTGTTGTAGAAGGAGTGATAACTGACACTGTACTGATATCACTTTGTGAAACCTAGAAATATCACTATCCTGTAACCAACAGATCATTGAAAAGAGTAATCAATGAATACTATAGAAGAAATTGTATATTGTAATAGTTTGTTACACAAAATGACTTTCTGCCTTACTCCCGAGGAATCCCACTGAGTGGCAGTATGGAGCACCTTTTTACTATATTTGTATAGAAGGTGGCTTCATTTCATTGTATATGTACTAAAGCATATGAAAGCATGATATAGCAACTATAAGAGCAGTTACATTGAATGCAAGACATAGATTCATCAGATTTTTAAATTGGTTGTATAAGGAGTGATAACTGACACTGTATTGATATCACTTTGTAAAACCGAGAAATTTCACTGTTGTCTAACCAAGAGATCACAGAAGAGTAATCAATGAATACTATACAAGAAATACATTGGATTGTAAATTGTAATAGTTTGTTACACAAAATAACTTTCTGCGTTACTCCCGAGGAATCCCACTGAGTGGCAGTATGGAGCACCTTTTTACTATAGTTGTATAGAAGGTGGCTTCATTTCATTGTATATGTACTGAACCATATAAAAGCATGATATAGCAACTATAAGAGCAGTTACATTGAATGCAAGACATACATTCATCAGATTTTTAAATTGGTTGTATGATAACTGATACTGTACTGATATCACTTTGTAAAACCTAGAAATTTCACTGTTGTCTAACCAAGAGATCACAAAAGAGTAATCAATGAATACTATACAAGAAATACATTGGATTGTAAATTGTAATAGTTTGTTACACAAAATAACTTTCTGCGTTACTCCCGAGGAATCCCACTGAGTGGCAGTATGGAGCACCTTTTAACTATAGTTGTATAGAAGGTGGCTTCATTTTATTATATATGTACTCAATCATGTAAAAGCATGATATATCAACTATAAGAGCAACTACATTGAATGCCAGAGATACATTCATCAGATTTTGACGTTGGTAGTACAAGGAGTGATAACTGACACTGTACTGATATCACTTTGTAAAACCTAGAAATATCACTATCCTGTAAGAAACAGATCACTGAAAAGACTAATCAATGAATACTATACAAGAAATACATTTGATTGTAAATTCTAATAGTTTGTTACACAAAATAACTTTCTGCGTTACTCCCGAGGAATCCCACTGAGTGGCAGTATGGAGCACCTTTTTACTATAGTTGTATAGAAGGGTGCTTCATTTCATTGTATACGTACTGAACCATATAAAAGCATGATATAGCAACTATAAGAGCAGTTACATTGAATGCAAGACATACATTCATCAGATTTTTAAATTGGTTGTATAAGGAGTGATAACTGACACTGTATTGATATCACTTTGTAAAACCGAGAAATTTCACTGTTGTCTAACCAAGAGATCACAGAAGAGTAATCAATAAATACTATACAAGAAATACATTGGATTGTAAATTGTAATAGTTTGTTACACAAAATAACTTTCTGCGTTACTCCCGAGGAATCCCACTGAGTGGCAGTATGGAGCACGTTTTACTATAGTTGTATAGAAGGTGGCTTCATTTCATTGTATAAGTACTCAATCATGTAAAAGCATGATATATCAACTGTAAGAGCAACTACATTGAATGCCAGAGATACATTCATCAGATTTTGAAGTTGGTAGTACAAGGAGTGATAACTGACACTGTACTGATATCACTTTGTAAAACCTAGATATATCACTATGGTGTAACAAACAGATCACTGAAAAGAGTAATCAATGAATACTATACAAGAAATTGTATATTGTAATAGTTTGTTACACAAAATGACTTTCTGCGTTACTCTCGAGGAATCCCACTGAGTGGCAGTATGGAGCATCTTTTTACTATAGTTGTATAGAAGGTGACTTCATTTCATTGTATATGTACTCAACCATATAAAAGCATGATATAGCAACGGTAAGAGCAGTTACATTGAATGCAAGAGATACATTCATCAGATTTTGAAGTTGGTTGTACAAGGAGTGATAACTGACACTGTATTGATATCACGTTGTAAAACCTAGAAATATCACTATCTTGTAACCAAGAGATCATTGAAAAGAGTAATGAATGAATACTATACAAGAAATTGTATATTGTAATAGTTTGTTATACAAAATGACTTTCTGCGTTACTCCCGAGGAATCCCACTGAGTGGCAGTATGGAGCACATTTTACTATAGTTGTATAGAAGGTGGCTTCATTTCATTGTATATGTACTCAACCATATAAAAGCATGATATAGGAAGTGCAAGAGCAGTTACATTAAATGCAAGAGATACATTCATCAGATTTTGAAGTTGGTTGTACAAGGAGTGATAACTGACACTGTATTGATATCACGTTGTAAAACCTAGAAATATCACTATCTTGTAACCAACAGATCATTGAAAAGAGTAATCAATGAATACTATACAAGAAATTGTATATTGTAATAGTTTGTTACACAAAATGACTTTCTGCGTTACTCCCGAGGAATCCCACTGAGTGGCAGTATGGAGCACATTTTACTATAGTTGTATAGAAGGTGGCTTCATTTCATTGTATATGTACTCAAGCATGTAAAAGCATGTTATAGCAACTGTAAGAGCAATTACATTGAATGCCAGAGATTCATTCATCAGATTTTGAAGTTTGTTGTAGAAGGAGTGATAACTGACACTGTACTGATATCACTTTGTGAAACCTAGAAATATCACTATCCTGTAACCAACAGATCATTGAAAAGAGTAATCAATGAATACTATAGAAGAAATTGTATATTGTAATAGTTTGTTACACAAAATGACTTTCTGCCTTACTCCCGAGGAATCCCACTGAGTGGCAGTATGGAGCACCTTTTTACTATATTTGTATAGAAGGTGGCTTCATTTCATTGTATATGTACTAAAGCATATGAAAGCATGATATAGCAACTATAAGAGCAGTTACATTGAATGCAAGACATACATTCATCAGATTTTTAAATTGGTTGTATAAGGAGTGATAACTGACACTGTATTGATATCACTTTGTAAAACCGAGAAATTTCACTGTTGTCTAACCAAGAGATTACAGAAGAGTAATCAATGAATACTATACAAGAAATACATTGGATTGTAAATTGTAATAGTTTGTTACACAAAATAACTTTCTGCGTTACTCCCGAGGAATCCCACTGAGTGGCAGTATGGAGCACCTTTTAACTATTGTTGTTTAGAAGGTGGCTTCATTTCATTATATATGTACTCAATCATGTAAAAACATGATATATCAACTATAAGAGCAACTACATTGAATGCCAGAGATACATTCATCAGATTTTGAAGATGGTAGTACAAGGAGTGATAACTGACACTGTACTGATATCACTTTGTAAAATCTAGAAATATCACTATCCTGTAAGAAACAGATCACTGAAAAGACTAATCAATGAATACTATACAAGAAATACATTGGATTGTAAATTGTAATAGTTTGTTACACAAAATAACTTTCTGCGTTACTCCCGAGGAATCCCACTGAGTGGCAGTATGGAGCACCTTTTTTCTATAGTTGTATAGAAGGTGGCTTCATTTCATTGTATATGTACTGAACCATATAAAAGCATGATATAGCAACTATAAGAGCAGTTACATTGAATGCAAGACATACATTCATCAGATTTTTAAATTGGTTGTATAAGGAGTGATAACTGACACTGTATTGATATCACTTTGTAAAACCGAGAAATTTCACTGTTGTCTGACCAAGAGATCACAGAAGAGTAATCAATGAATACTATACAAGAAATACATTGGATTGTAAATTGTAATAGTTTGTTACACAAAATAACTTTCTGCGTTACTCCCGAGGAATCCCACTGAGTGGCAGTATGGAGCACCTTTTTACTATAGTTGTATAGAAGGTGGCTTCATTTCATTGTATATGTACTGAACCATATAAAAGTATGATATAGCAACTATAAGAGCAGTTACATTGAATGCAAGACATACATTCATCAGATTTTGAAGTTGGTAGTACAAGGAGTGATAACTGACACTGTACTGATATCACTTTGTAAAACCTAGATATATCACTATCCTGTAACAAACAGATCACTGAAAAGAGTAATCAATGAATACTATAGAAGAAATAGTATATTGTAAAAGTTTGTTACACAAAATGACTTTCTGCGTTACTCCCGAGGAATCCCACTGAGTGGCAGTATGGAGCACCTTTTTACGATAGTTGTATAGAAGGTGGCTTCATTTCATTGCATATGTATTCAACCATATAAAAGCATGATATAGCAAGTGTAAGAGCAGTTACATTGAATGCAAGAGATACATTTATCAGATTTTGAAGTTGGTTGTACAAGGAGTGATAACTGACACTGTATTGATATCACGTTGTAAAACCTAGAAATATCACTATCTTGTAACCAACAGATCATTGAAAAGAATAATGAATGAATACTATACAAGAAATTGTATATTGTAACAGTTTGTTACACAAAATGTCTTTCTCCGTTACTCCCGAGGAATCCCACTGAGTGGCAGTATGGAGCACATTTTACTATAGTTGTATAGAAGGTGGCTTCATTTCATTGTATATGTACTCAATCATGTAAAAGCATGTCATAGCAACTGTAAGAGCAATTACATTGAATGCCAGAGATTCATTCATCAGATTTTGAAGTTGGTTGTAGAAGGAGTGATAACTGACACTGTACTGATATCACTTTGTAAAACCTAGAAATATCACTATCCTGTAACCAACAGATCATTGATAAGAGTAATCAATGAATACTATAGAAGAAATTGTATATTGTAATAGTTTGTTACATAAAATGACTTTCTGCGTTACTCCCGAGGAATCCCACTGAGTGGCAGTATGGAGCACCTTTTTACTATATTTGTATAGAAGGTGGCTTCATTTCATTGTATATGTACTGAACCATATAAAAGCATGATATAGCAACTATAAGAGCAGTTACATTGAATGCAAGACATACATTCATCAGATTTTTAAATTGGTTGTATAAGGAGTGATAACTGACACTGTATTGATATCACTTTGTAAAACCGAGAAATTTCACTGTTGTCTAACCAAGAGATCACAAAAGAGTAATCAATGAATACTATACAAGAAATACATTGGATTGTAAATTGTAATAGTTTGTTACACAAAATAACTTTCTGCGTTACTCCCGAGGAATCCCACTGAGTGGCAGTATGGAGCACCTTTTAACTATAGTTGTATAGAAGGTGGCTTCATTTTATTATATATGTACTCAATCATGTAAAAGCATGATATATCAACTATAAGAGCAACTACATTCAATGCCAGAGATACATTCATCAGATTTTGACGTTGGTAGTAGAAGGAGTGATAACTGACACTGTACTGATATCACTTTGTAAAACCTAGAAATATCACTATCCTGTAAGAAACAGATCACTGAAAAGACTAATCAATGAATACTATACAAGAAATACATTTGATTGTAAATTCTAATAGTTTGTTACAAAAATAACTTTCTGCGTTACTCCTGAGGAATCCCACTGAGTGGCAGTATGGAGCACCGTTTTGCTATAGTTGTATAGAAGGTGGCTTCATTTCATTGTATTTGTACTCAATCATGTAAAAGCATGTTATAGCAACTGTAAGAGCAATTATATTGAATGCCAGAGATTCATTCATCATATTTTGAAGTTGGTTGTACAAGGACTGATAACTGACACTGTACTGATATCACTTTGTAAAACCTAGAAATATCACTATCCTGTAACCAACAGATCATTGAAAAGAGTAATCAATGAATAGTATACAAGAAATTGTATATTGTAATAGTTTGTTACACAAAATGACTTTCTGCATTACTCCCGAGGAATCCCACTGAGTGGCAGTATGGAGCACCTTTTTACTATAGTTGTATAAAAGGTCGCTTCATTTCATTGTATATGTACTGAACCATATAAAAGCATGATATAGCAACTATAAGAGCAGTTACATTGAATGCAAGACATACATTCATCAGATTTTTATATTGATTGTATAAGGAGTGATAACTGACACTGTATTGATGTCACTTTGTAAAACCGAGAAATTTCACTGTTGTCTGACCAAGAGATCACAGAAGAGTAATCAATGAATACTATACAAGAAATACATTGGATTGTAAATTTTAATAGTTTGTTACACAAAAAAACTTTCTGCGTTACTCCCGAGGAATCCCACTGAGTGGCAGTATGGAGCACCTTTTTACTATAGTTGTATAGAAGGTGGCTTCATTTCATTGTATATGTACTGAACCATATAAAAGCATGATATAGCAACTATAAGAGCAGTTACATTGAATGCAAGACATACATTCATCAGATTTTTAAATTGGTTGTATAAGGAGTGATAACTGACACTGTATTGATATCACTTTGTAAAACCGAGAAATTTCACTGTTGTCTAACCAAGAGATCACAAAAGAGTAATCAATGAATACTATACAAGAAATACATTGGATTGTAAATTGTAATAGTTTGTTACACAAAATAACTTTCTGCGTTACTCCCGAGGAATCCCACTTAGTGGCAGTATGGAGCACCTTTTTACGATAGTTGTATAGAAGTCGGCTTCATTTCATTGTATATGTATTCAACCGTATAAAAGCATGATATAGCAAGTGTAAGAGCAGTTACATTGAATGGAAGAGATACATTTATCAGATTTTGAAGTTGGTTGTACAAGGAGTGATAACTGACACTGTATTGATATCACGTTGTAAAACCTAGAAATATCACTATCTTGTAACCAACAGATCATTGAAAAGAGTAATGAATGAATATTATACAAGAAATTGTATATTGTAACAGTTTGTTACACAAAATGACTTTCTCCGTTACTCCCGAGGAATCCCACTGAGTGGCAAAATGACTTTCTCCGTTACTCCCGAGGAATCCCACTGATTCATTCATCAGATTTTGAAGTTTGTTGTAGAAGGAGTGATAACTGACACTGTACTGATATCACTTTGTAAAGCCTAGAAATATCACTATCCTGTAACCAACAGATCATTGAAAAGAGCAACTACATTGAATGCCAGAGATACATTCATCAGATTTTGAAGTTTGTAGTACAAGGATTGATAACTGACACTGTACTGATATCACTTTGTAAAATCTAGATATATCACTATCCTGTAACAAACAGATCACTGAAAAGGGTAATCAATGAATACTATACAAGAAATAGTATATTGTAAAAGATTGTTACACAAAATGACTTTCTGCGTTACTCCCGAGGAATCCCACTTAGTGGCAGTATGGAGCACCTTTTTACGATAGTTGTATAGAAGGTGGCTTCATTTCATTGTATATGTACTGAACCATATAAAAGCATGATATAGCAACTCTAAGAGCAGTTACATTGAATGCCAGACATACATTCATCAGATTTTTAAATTGGTTGTATAAGGAGTGATAACTGACACTGTATTGACATCACTTTGTAAACCCGAGAAATTTCACTGTTGTCTAACCAAGGGATCACAGAAGAGTAATCAATTAATACTATACAAGAAATACATTGGATTGTAAATTGTAATAGTTTGTTACACAAAAAAAATTTCTGCGTTACTCCCGAGGAATCCCACTGAGTGGCAGTATGGAGCACCTTTTTACTATAGTTGTATTGAAGGTGGCTTCATTTCATTGTATATGTACTGAACCATATAAAAGCATGATATAGCAACTATAAGAGCAGTTACATTGAATGCAAGACATAGATTCATCAGATTTTTAAATTGGTTGTATAAGGAGTGATAACTGACACTGTATTGATATCACTTTGTAAAACCGAGAAATTTCACTGTTGTCTAACCAAGAGATCACAGAAGAGTAATCAATGAATACTATACAAGAAATACATTGGATTGTAAATTGTAATAGTTTGTTACACAAAATAACTTTCTGCGTTACTCCCGAGGAATCCCACTGAGTGGCAGTATGGAGCACATTTTAACTATAGTTGTATGGAAGGTGGCTTCATTTTATTATATATGTACTCAATCATGTAAAAGCATGATATATCAACTATAAGAGCAACTACATTGAATGCCAGAGATACATTCATCAGATTTTGAAGTTGGTAGTACAAGGAGTGATAACTGACACTGTACTGATATCACTTTGTAAAACCTAGAAATATCACTATCCTGTAAGAAACAGATCACTGAAAAGACTAATCAATGAATACTATACAAGAAATACATTGGATTGTAAATTCTAATAGTTTGTTACACAAAATGACTTTCTGCGTTACTCCTGAGGAATCCCACTGACTGGCAGTATGGAGCACATTTTACTATAGTTGTATAGAAGGTGGCTTCATTTCATTGTATATGTACTCAATCATGTAAAAGCATGTTATAGCAACTGTAAGAGCAATTACATTGAATGCCAGAGATTCATTCATCAGATTTTGAAGTTGGTTGTACAAGGAGTGATAACTGACACTGTATTGATATCACTTTGTAAAACCTAGAAATATCACTATCCTGTAACCAACAGATCATTGAAAAGAGTAATCAATGAATACTATACAAGAAATTGTATATTGTAATAGTTTGTTACACAAAATGACTTTCTGCGTTACTCCCAAGGAATCCCACTGAGTGGCACTATGGAGCACCTTTTTACTATAGTTGTATAGAAGGTGGCTTCATTTCATTGTATATGTACTGAACCATATAAAAGCATGATATAGCAACTATAAGAGCAGTTACATTGAATGCAAGACATACATTCATCAGATTTTTATATTGGTTGTATAAGGAGTGATAACTGACACTGTATTGATGTCACTTTGTAAAACCGAGAAATTTCACTGTTGTCTAACCAAGAGATCACAGAAGAGTAATCAATGAATACTATACAAGAAATACCTTGGATTGTAAATTGTAATAGTTTGTTACACAAAATGACTTTCTGCGTTACTCCCGAGGAATCCCACTGAGTGGCAGTATGGAGCACATTTTACTATAATTGTATAGAAGGTGGCTTCATTTCATTGTATATGTACTCAATCATGTAAAAGCATGTTATAGCAACTGTAAGAGCCATACATTGAATGCCAGAGATTCATTCATCAGATTTTGAAGTTGGTTGTACAAGGAGTGATAACTGACACTGTATTGATACCACTTTGTAAAACCTAGAAATATCACTATCCCGTAAACAACAGATCATTGAAAAGAGTAATCAATGAATACTATACAAGAAATTGTATATTGTAATAGTTTGTTACACAAAATGACTTTCTGCGTTACTCCCAAGGAATCCCACTGAGAGGCACTATGGAGCACCTTTTTACTATAGTTGTATAGAAGGTGGCTTCATTTCATTGTATATGTACTGAACCATATAAAAGCATGATATAGCAACTATAAGAGCAGTTACATTGAATGCAAGACATACATTCATCAGATTTTTATATTGGTTGTATAAGGAGTGATAACTGACACTGTATTGATGTCACTTTGTAAAACCGAGAAATTTCACTGTTGTCTAACCAAGAGATCACAGAAGAGTAATCAATGAATACTATACAAGAAATACATTGGATTGTAAATTGTAATAGTTTGTTACACAAAATAACTTTCTGCGTTACTCCCGAGGAATCCCACTGAGTGGCAGTATGGAGCACCTTTTTACTATAGTTGTATAGAAGGTGGCTTCATTTCATTATATATGTACTCAATCATGTAAAAGCATGATATATCAACTGTAAGAGCAACTACATTGAATGCCAGAGATACATTCATCAGATTTTGAAGTTGGTAGTACAAGGAGTGATAACTGACACTGTACTGATATCACTTTGTAAAACCTAGAAATATCACTATCCTGTAAGAAACAGATCACTGAGAAGACTAATCAATGAATACTATACAAGAAATACATTGGATTGTAAATTGTAATAGTTTGTTACACAAAATAACTTTCTGCGTTACTCCCGAGGAATCCCACTGAGTGGCAGTATGGAGCACCTTTTTACTATAGTTGTATAGAAGGTGGCTTCATTTCATTGAATATGTGCCGAACCATATAAAAGCATGATATAGCAACTCTAAGAGCAGTTACATTGAATGCCAGACATACATTCATCAGATTTTTAAATTGGTTGTATAAGGAGTGATAACTGACACTGTATTGATATCACTTTGTAAACCCGAGAAATTTCACTGTTGTCTAACCAAGGGATCACAGAAGAGTAATCAATTAATATTATACAAGAAATACATTGGATTGTAAATTGTAATAGTTTGTTACACAAAATAACTTTCTGCGTTACTCCCGAGGAATCCCACTGAGTGGCAGTATGGAGCACCTTTTTACTATAGTTGTATTGAAGGTGGCTTCATTTCATTGTATATGTACTGAACCATATAAAAGCATGATATAGCAACTATAAGAGCAGTTACATTGAATGCAAGACATACATTCATCAGATTTTTAAATTGGTTGTATAAGGAGTGATAACTGACACTGTATTGATATCACTTTGTAAAACCGAGAAATTTCACTGTTGTCTAACCAAGAGATCACAGAAGAGTAATCAATGAATACTATACAAGAAATACATTGGATTGTAAATTGTAATAGTTTGTTACACAAAATAACTTTCTGCGTTACTCCCGAGGAATCCCACTGAGTGGCAGTATGGAGCACATTTTAACTATAGTTGTATGGAAGGTGGCTTCATTTTATTATATATGTACTCAATCATGTAAAAGCATGATATATCAACTATAAGAGCAACTACATTGAATGCCAGAGATACATTCATCAGATTTTGAAGTTGGTAGTACAAGGAGTGATAACTGACACTGTACTGATATCACTTTGTAAAACCTAGAAATATCACTATCCTGTAAGAAACAGATCACTGAAAAGACTAATCAATGAATACTATACAAGAAATACATTGGATTGTAAATTCTAATAGTTTGTTACACAAAATGACTTTCTGCGTTACTCCCGAGGAATCCCACTGAGTGGCAGTATGGAGCACATTTTACTATAGTTGTATAGAAGGTGGCTTCATTTCATTGTATATGTACTGAACCATATAAAAGCATGATATAGCAACTATAAGAGCAGTTACATTGAATGCAAGACATACATTCATCAGATTTTTATATTGGTTGTATAAGGAGTGATAACTGACACTGTATTGATGTCACTTTGTAAAACCGAGAAATTTCACTGTTGTCTAACCAAGAGATCACAGAAGAGTAATCAATGAATACTATACAAGAAATACATTGGATTGTAAATTGTAATAGTTTGTTACACAAAATAACTTTCTGCGTTACTGCCGAGGAATCCCACTGAGTGGCAGTATGGAGCACCTTTTTACTATAGTTGTATAGAAGGTGGCTTCATTTCATTATATATGTACTCAATCATGTAAAAGCATGATATATCAACTGTAAGAGCAACTACATTGAATGCCAGAGATACATTCATCAGATTTTGAAGTTGGTAGTACAAGGAGTGATAACTGACACTGTACTTATATCACTTTGTAAAACCTAGAAATATCACTATCCTGTAAGAAACAGATCACTGAAGAGACTAATCAATGAATACTATACAAGAAATACATTGGATTGTAAATTGTAATAGTTTGTTACACAAAATAACTTTCTGCGTTACTCCCGAGGAATCCCACTGAGTGGCAGTATGGAGCACCTTTTTACTATAGTTGTATAGAAGGTGGCTTCATTTCATTGTATATGTACTGAACCATATAAAAGTATGATATAGCAACTATAAGAGCAGTTACATTGAATACAAGACATACATTCATCAGATTTTGAAGTTGGTAGTACAAGGAGTGATAACTGCTTTTACATGATTGAGTACATATACAATGAAATGAAGCCACCTTCTATACAACTATCGTAAAAAGGTGCTCCATACTGCCACTCAGTGGGATTCCTCGGGAGTAACGCAGAAAGTCATTTTGTGTAACAAACTTTTACAATATACTATTTCTTGTATAGTATTCATTGATTACTCTTTTCAGTGATCTGTTTGTTACAGGATAGTGATATATCTAGGTTTTACAAAGTGATATCAGTACAGTGTCAGTTATCACTCCTTGTACTACCAACATCAAAATCTGATGAATGAATCTCTGGCATTCAATGTAATTGCTCTTACAGTTGCTATAACATGCTTTTACATGATTGAGTACATATACAATGAAATGAAGCCACCTTCTATACAACTATAGTAAAATGTGCTCCATACTGCCACTCAGTGGGATTCCTCGGGAGTAACGCAGAAAGTCATTTTGTGTAACAAACTATTACAATATACAATTTCTTGTATAGTATTCATTCATTACTCTTTTCAAGGATCTGTTGGTTACAAGATAGTGATATTTCTAGGTTTTACAACGTGATATCAATACAGTGTCAGTTATCACTCCTTGTACAACCAACTTCAAAATCTGATGAATGTATCTCTTGCATTCAATGTAACTGCTCTTACACTTCCTATATCATGCTTTTATATGGTTGAGTACATATACAATGAAATGAAGCCCCCTTCTATACAACTATCGTAAAAAGGTGCTCCATACTGCCACTAAGTGGGATTCCTCGGGAGTAACGCAGAAAGTCATTTTGTGTAACAAACTTTTACAATATACTATTTCTTGTATAATATTCATTGATTACTCTTTTCAATGATCTGTTGGTCAATTTACAATCCAATGTATTTCTTATATAGTATTCATTGATTAGTCTTTTCAGTGACCTGTTTCTTACAGGATAGTGATATTTCTAGGTTTTACAAAGTGATATCAGTACAGTGTCAGTTATCACTCCTTGTACTACCATCTTCAAAATCTGATGAATGTATCTCTGGCATTCAATGTAGTTGCTCTTATAGTTGATATATCATGCTTTTACATGATTGAGTACATATATAATGAAATGAAGCCACCTTCTATACAACAATAGTTAAAAGGTGCTCCATACTGCCACTCAGTGGGATTCCTCGGGAGTAACGCAGAAAGTCATTTTGTGTAACAAACGATTACAATTTACAATCCAATGTATTTCTTGTATAGTATTCATTGATTACTCTTCTGTAATCTCTTGGTTAGACAACAGTGAAATTTCTCGGTTATACAAAGTGATATCAATACAGTGTCAGTTATCACTCCTTATACAACCAATTTAAAAATCTGATGAATGTATGTCTTGCATTCAATGTAACTGCTCTTATAGTTGCTATATCTGGCATTCAATGTAATTGCTCTTACAGTTGCTATAACATGCTTTTACATGATTGAGTACAAATACAATGAAATGAAGCCACCTTCTATACAACTATAGTAAAATGTGCTCCATACTGCCACTCAGTGGGATTCCTCGGGAGTAACGCAGAAAGTCATTTTGTGTAACAAACTATTACAATATACAATTTCTTGTATAGTATTCATTCATTACTCTTTTCAAGGATCTGTTGGTTACAAGATAGTGATATTTCTAGGTTTTACAACGTGATATCAATACACTGTCAGTTATCACTCCTTGTACAACCAACTTCAAAATCTGATGAATGTATCTCTTGCATTCAATGTAACTGCTCTTACCGTTGCTATATCATGCTTTTATATGGTTGAGTACATATACAATGAAATGAAGTCACCTTCTATACAACTATAGTTAAAAGGTGCTCCATACTGCCACTCAGTGGGATTCCTCGAGAGTAACGCAGAAAGTCATTTTGTGTAACAAACTATTACAATATACAATTTCTTGTATAGTATTCATTGATTACTCTTTTCAGTGATTTGTTTGTTACACCATAGTGATATATCTAGGTTTTACAAAGTGATATCAGTACAGTGTCAGTTATCACTCCTTGTACTACCAACTTCAAAATCTGATGAATGTATCTCTGGCATTCAATGTAGTTGCTCTTACAGTTGATATATCATGCTTTTACATGATTGAGTACTTATACAATGAAATGAAGCCACCTTCTATACAACTATAGTAAAACGTGCTCCATACTGCCACTCAGTGGAATTCCTCGGGAGTAACACAGAAAGTTATTTTGTGTAACAAACTATTACAATTTACAATCCAATGTATTTCTTGTATAGTATTCTTTGATTACTCTTCTGTGATCTCTTGGTTAGACAACAGTGAAATTTCTCGGTTTTACAAAGTGATATCAATACAGTGTCAGTTATAACTCCTTATACAACCAATTTAAAAATCTGATGAATCTATGTCTTGCATTCAATGTAACTGCTCTTATAGTTGCTATATCATGCTTTTATATGGTTCAGTACATATACAATGAAATGAAGCCACCTTCAATACAACTATAGTAAAAAGGTGCTCCATACTGCCACTCAGTGGGATTCCTCGGGAGTAACGCAGAAAGTTATTTTGTGTAACAAACTATTACAATTTACAATCCAATGTATTTCTTGTATAGTATTCATTGATTACTCTTCTGTGATCTCTTGGTTAGACAACAGTGAAATTTCTCGGTTTTACAAAGTGACATCAATACAGTGTCAGTTATCACTCCTTATACAACCAATATAAAAATCTGATGAATGTATGTCTTGCATTCAATGTAACTGCTCTTATAGTTGCTATATCATGCTTTTATATGGTTCAGTACATATACAATGAAATGAAGACACCTTCTATACAACTATAGTAAAAAGGTGCTCCATAGTGCCACTCAGTGGGATTCCTTGGGAGTAACGTAGAAAGTCATTTTGTGTAACAAACTATTACAATATACAATTTCTTGTATAGTATTCATTGATTACTCTTCTCAACGATCTGTTGGTTACAGGATAGTGATATTTCTAGGTTTTACAAAGTGATATCAATACAGTGTAAGTTATCACTCCTTGTACAACCAACTTCAAAATCTGATGAATGAATCTCTGGCATTCAATATAATTGCTCTTACAGTTGCTATGACATGCTTTTACATGATTGAGTACATATACAATGAAATGAAGCCACCTTCTATACAACTATCGTAAAATGTGCTCCATACTGCCACTCAGTGGGATTCCTCGGGAGTAACGCAGAAAGTCATTTTGTGTAACAAACTTTAACAATATACTATTTCTTGTATAATATTCATTGATTACTCTTTTCAATGATCTGTTGGTTACAGAATAGTGATATTTCTAGGTTTTACAAAGTGATATCAGTACAGTGTCAGTTATCACTCCTTGTACAACCAACTTCAAAATCTGATGAATGTATCTCTGGCATTCAATGTAGTTGCTCTTACAGTTGATATATCATGCTTTTACATGATTGAGTACATATACAATGAAATGAAGCCACCTTCTATACAACTATAGTAGAAAGGTGCTCCATACTGCCACTCAGTAGAATTCCTCGGGAGTAACGCAGAAAGTTATTTTGTGTAACAAACTATTACAATTTACAATCCAATGTATTTCTTGTATAGTATTCATTGATTACTCTTCTGTGATCTCTTGGTTAGACAACAGTGAAATTTCTCGGTTTTACAAAGTGATATCAATACAGTGTCAGTTATCACTCCTTATACAACCAATTTAAAAATCTGATGAATGTATGTCTTGCATTCAATGTAACTGCTCTTATACTTGCTATATCATGCTTTTATATGGTTCAGTACGTATACAATGAAATGAAGCCACCTTCTATACAACTATAGTAAAAAGGTGCTCCATACTGCCACTCAGTGTGATTCCTCGGGAGTAACGCAGAAAGTTATTTTGTGTAACAAACTAGTAGAATTACAATACAATGTATTTCTTGTATAGTATTCATTGATTAGTCTTTTCAGTGATCTGTTTCTTACAGGATAGTGATATTTCTAGGTTTTACAAAGTGATATCAGTACAGTGTCAGTTATCACTCCTTGTACTACCAACTTCAAAATCTGATGAATGTATCTCTGGCATTCAATGTAGTTGCTCTTATAGTTGCTATATCATGCTTTTATATGGTTCAGTACATATACAATGAAATGAAGCCACCTTCTATACAACTATAGTAAAAAGGTGCTCCATACTGCCACTCAGTGGGATTCCTCGGGAGTAACGCAGAAAGTTATTTTGTGTAACAAACTATTACAATTTACAATCCAATGTATTTCTTGTATAGTATTCATTGATTACTCTTCTGTGATCTCTTGGTTAGACAACAGTGAAATTTCTCGGTTTTACAAAGTGATATCAGTACAGTGTCAGTTATCACTCCTTATACAACCAATTTAAAAATCTGATGAATGTATTCTTGCATTCAATGTAACTGCTCTTATAGTTGCTATATCATGCTTTTATATGGTTCAGTACATATACAATGAAATGAAGCCACCTTCTATACAAATATAGTAAAAAGGTGCTCCATACTGCCACTCAGTGGGATTCCTCGGGAGTAACGCAGAAAGTCATTTTGTGTAACAAACTATTACAATATACAATTTCTTCTATAGTATTCATTGATTATTCTTTTCAGTGATCTGTTGGTTACAGGATAGTGATATTTCTAGGTTTTACAACGTGATATCAATACAGTGTCAGTTATCACTCCTTGTACAACCAACTTCAAAATCTGATAAATGTATCTCTTGCATTCAATGTAATTGCTCTTACACTTGCTATATCATGCTTTTATATGGTTGAATACATATACAATGAAATGAAGCCACCTTCTATACAACTATCGTAAAAAGGTGCTCCATTACTGCCACTAAGTGGGATTCCTCGGGAGTAACACAGAAAGTCATTTTGTGTAACAAACTTTTACAATACACTATTTCTTCTATAGTATTCATTGATTACTCTTTTCAGTGATCTGTTGGTTACAGGATAGTGATATATCTAGGTTTTACAAAGTGATATCAGTACAGTGTCAGTTATCACTCCTTGTACTACCAACTTCAAAATCTGATGAATGTATCTCTGGCATTCAATGTAGTTGCTCTTACAGTTGATATATCATGCTTTTACATGATTGAGTACATATACAATGAAATGAAGCCACCTTCTATACAACTATAGTAAAAAGGTGCTCCATACTGCCACTCAGTGGGATTCCTCGGGAGTAACGCAGAAAGTTATTTTGTGTAACAAACTATTACAATTTACAATCCAATGTATTTCTTGTATAGTATTCATTGATTTCTCTTCTTTGATCTATTGGTTACACATCAGTGAAATTTCTCGGTTTTACAAAGTGATATCAATACAGTGTCAGTTATCACTCCTTATACAACCAATTTAAAAATCTGATGAATGTATGTCCTGCATTCAATGTAACTGCTCTTAGAGTTGCTATATCATGCTTTTATATGGTTCAGTACATATACAATGAAATGAAGCCACCTTCTATAGAACTATAGTAAAAAGGTGCTCCATACTGCCACTCAGTGGGATTCCTCGGGAGTAACGCAGAAAGTTATTTTGTGTAACAAACTATTACAATTTACAATCCAATGTATTTCTTGTATAGTATTCATTGATTAGCCTTTTCAGTGATCTGTTTCTTACAGGATAGTGATATTTCTAGGTTTTACAAAGTGATATCAGTACAGTGTCAGTTATCACTCCTTGTACTACCAACTTCAAAATCTGATGAATGTATCTCTGGCATTCAATGTAGTTGCTCTTATAGTTGATATATCATGCTTTTACATGATTGAGTACATATATAATGAAATGAAGCCACCTTCTATACAACTATAGTTAAAAGGTGCTCCATACTGCCACTCAGTGGGATTCCTCGGGAGTAACGCAGAAAGTTATTTTGTGTAACAAACTATTACAATTTACAATCCAATGTATTTCTTGTATAGTATTCACTGATTACTCTTCTGTGATCTGTTGGTTAGACAACAGTGAAATTTCTCGGTTTTACAAAGTGATATCAATACAGTATCAGTTATCACTCCTTATACAACCAATTTAAAAATCTGATGAATGTATGTCTTGCATTCAATGTAACTGCTCTTATAGTTGCTATATCATGCTTTTATATGGTTCAGTACATATACAATGAAATGAAGTCACCTTCTATACAACTATAGTAAAAAGGTGCTCCATACTGCCACTCAGTGGGATTCCTTGGGAGTAACGCAGAAAGTCATTTTGTGTAACAAACTGTTACAATATACAATTTCTTGTATAGTATTCATTGATTACTCTTTTCAATGATCTGTTGGTTACAGGATAGTGATATTTCTAGGTTTTACAAAGTGATATCAATACAGTGTCAGTTATCACTCCTTGTACAACCAACTTCAAAATCTGATGAATGAATCTCTGGCATTCAATGTAATTGCTCTTACAGTTGCTATAACATGCTTTTACATGATTGAGTACATATACAATGAAATGAAGCCACCTTCTATACAACTATCGTAAAAAGGTGCTCCATACTGCCACTAAGTGGGATTCCTCGGGAGTAACGCAGAAAGTTATTTTGTGTAACAAACTTTAACAATATACTATTTCTTGTATAATATTCATTGATTACTCTTTTCAATGATCTGTTGGTTACAGAATAGTGATATTTCTAGGTTTTACAAAGTGATATCAGTACAGTGTCAGTTATCACTCCTTGTACAACCAACTTCAAAATCTGATGAATGTATCTCTGGCATTCAATGTAGTTGCTCTTACAGTTGATATATCATGCTTTTACATGATTGAGTACATATACAATGAAATGAAGCCACCTTCTATACAACTATAGTAGAAAGGTGCTCCATACTGCCACTCAGTGGGATTCCTCGGGAATAACGCAGAAAGTTATTTTGTGTAACAAACTATTACAATTTACAATCCAATGTATTTCTTGTATAGTATTCATTGATTACTCTTCTGTGATCTCTTGGTTAGACAACAGTGAAATTTCTCGGTTTTACAAAGTGATATCAATACAGTGTCAGTTATCACTCCTTATACAACCAATTTAAAAATCTGATGAATGTATGTCTTGCATTCAATGTAACTGCTCTTATAGTTGCTATATCATGCTTTTATATGGTTCAGTACGTATACAATGAAATGAAGCCACCTTCTATACAACTATAGTAAAAAGGTGCTCCATACTGCCAGTCAGTGTGATTCCTCGGGAGTAACGCAGAAAGTTATTTTGTGTAACAAACTATTAGAATTACAATACAATGTATTTCTTGTATAGTATTCATTGATTAGTCTTTTCAGTGATCTGTTTCTTACAGGATAGTGATATTTCTAGGTTTTACAAAGTGATATCAGTACAGTGTCAGTTATCACTCCTTGTACTACCAACTTCAAAATCTGATGAATGTTTCTCTGGCATTCAATGTAGTTGCTCTTATAGTTGCTATATCATGCTTTTATATGGTTCAGTACATATACAATGAAATGAAGCCACCTTCTATACAACTATAGTAAAAAGGTGCTCCATACTGCCACTCAGTGGGATTCCTCGGGAGTAACGCAGAAAGTTATTTTGTGTAACAAACTATTACAATTTACAATCCAATGTATTTCTTGTATAGTATTCATTGATTACTCTTCTGTGATCTCTTGGTTAGACAACAGTGAAATTTCTCGGTTTTACAAAGTGATATCAGTACAGTGTCAGTTATCACTCCTTATACAACCAATTTAAAAATCTGATGAATGTATGTCTTGCATTCAATGTAACTGCTCTTATAGTTGCTATATCATGCTTTTATATGGTTCAGTACATATACAATGAAATGAAGCCACCTTCTATAGAACTATAGTAAAAAGGTGCTCCATACTGCCACTCAGTGGGATTCCTCGGGAGTAACGCAGAAAGTTATTTTGTGTAACAAACTATTACAATTTACAATCCAATGTATTTCTTGAATAGTATTCATTGATTAGTCTTTTCAGTGATCTGTTTCTTACAGGATAGTGATATTTCTAGGTTTTACAAAGTGATATCAGTACAGTGTCAGTTATCACTCCTTGTACTACCAACTTCAAAATCTGATGAATGTATCTCTGGCATTCAATGTAGTTGCTCTTATAGTTGATATATCATGCTTTTACATGATTGAGTACATATATAATGAAATGAAGCCACCTTCTATACAACTATAGTTAAAAGGTGCTCCATACTGCCACTCAGTGGGATTCCTCGGGAGTAACGCAGAAAGTTATTTTGTGTAACAAACTATTACAATTTACAATCCAATGTATTTCTTGTATAGTATTCACTGATTACTCTTCTGTGATCTGTTGGTTAGACAACAGTGAAATTTCTCGGTTTTACAAAGTGATATCAATACAGTGTCAGTTATCACTCCTTATACAACCAATTTAAAAATCTGATGAATGTATGTCTTGCATTCAATGTAACTGCTCTTATAGTTGCTATATCATGCTTTTATATGGTTCAGTACATATACAATGAAATGAAGCCACCTTCTATACAACTATAGTAAAAAGGTGCTCCATACTGCCACTCAGTGGGATTCCTCGGGAGTAACGCAGAAAGTCATTTTGTGTAACAAACTATTACAATATACAATTTCTTCTATAGTATTCATTGATTACTCTTTTCAATGATCTGTTGGTTACAGGATAGTGATATTTCTAGGTTTTACAAAGTGATATCAGTACAGTGTCAGTTATCACTCCTTCTACAACAAACTTCAAAATCTGATGAATGAATCTCTGGCATTCAATGTAATTTCTCTTACAGTTGCTATAACATGCTTTTACATGATTGAGTACATATACAATGAAATGAAGCCACCTTCTATACAACTATAGTAAAATGTGCTCCATACTGCCACTCAGTGGGATTCCTCGGGAGTAACGGAGAAAGTCATTTTGTGTAACAAACTGTTACAATATACAATTTCTTGTATAATATTCATTGATTACTCTTTTCAATGATCGGTTGGTTACAGGATCGTGATATTTCTAGGTTTTACAAAGTGATATCAGTACAGTGTCTGTTATCACTCCTTGTACAACCAACTTCAAAATCTGATGAATGTATCTCTGGCATTCAATGTAGTTGCTCTTACAGTTGATATATCATGCTTTTACATGATTGAGTACATATATAATGAAATGAAGCCACCTTCTATACAACTATAGTAAAAAGGTGCTCTATACTGCCACTCAGTGGGATTCCTCGGGAGTAACGCAGAAAGTTATTTTGTGTAACAAACAATTACAATTTACAATCCAATGTATTTCTTGTATAGTATTCATTGATTACTCTTCTGTGATCTCTTGGTTAGACAACAGTGAAATTTCTCGGTTTTACAAAGTGACATCAATACAGTGTCAGTTATCACTCCTTATACAACCAATATAAAAATCTGATGAATGTATGTCTTGCATTCAATGTAACTGCTCTTATAGTTGCTATATCATGCTTTTATATGGTTCAGTACATATACAATGAAATGAAGCCACCTTCTATACAACTATAGTAAAAAGGTGCTCCATACTGCCACTCAGTGGGATTCCTTGGGAGTAACGCAGAAAGTCATTTTGTGTAACAAACTGTTACAATATACAATTTCTTGTATAGTATTCATTGATTACTCTTTTCAATGATCTGTTGGTTACAGGATAGTGATATTTCTAGGTTTTACAAAGTGATATCAATACAGTGTCAGTTATCACTCCTTGTACAACCAACTTCAAAATCTGATGAATGAATCTCTGGCATTCAATGTAATTGCTCTTACAGTTGCTATAACATGCTTTTACATGATTGAGTACATATACAATGAAATGAAGCCACCTTCTATACAACTATAGTAAAATGTGCTCCATACTGCCACTCAGTGGGATTCCTCGGGAGTAACGCAGAAAGTCATTTTGTGTAACAAACTATTACAATATACAATTTCTTGTATACTATTCATTCGTTACTCTTTTCAAGGATCTGTTGGTTACAAGATAGTGATATTTCTAGGTTTTACAACGTGATATCAATACAGTGTCAGTTATCACTCCTTGTACAACCAACTTCAAAATCTGATGAATGTATCTCTTGCATTCAATGTAACTGCTCTTACACTTCCTATATCATGCTTTTATATGGTTGAGTACATATACAATGAAATGAAGCCACCTTCTATACAACTATCGTAAAAAGGTGCTCCATACTGCCACTCAGTGGGATTCCTCGGGAGTAACGCAGAAAGTCATTTTGTGTAACAAACTTTTACAATGGGCTCCCCGCCGCCCGGCTTTGCCGTGGCGGAGGGAAGCAAGTTTGCCGCCTCGCATGACGCGAGGCAGCAACAGAGCGCGTCGGCGCTCAGTAGCTCAATGGGAGGGGGTGGGGCTTGCTCTATTTGAGCCGTTGCCCCGCTCCCCTCTGCGCAGTCGCTCGGAGAGCTCGGTGGAGGAGCACGAGTCGCGTGCTCTCGGCGAGGCCTGGGCGTCTTGGTAGCGGTGAGGCCTGGGCGTCTTGGTAGCGGCGACGGCGGCGGCGGCGGCTGACGGGGCTGTGTTGGGCGGCGGACGGCGGCTGACGGCGACTGCGGCGGCGGCTTTTTTACGGGGCTCCGGGGGCGGGCAGCTTAGCAGATCCTTTTTGGGGAGCGAGGCGGCAACGGCGGCGGCGCCGGCTCCAGGGGCAACCGGGCGGCGTTAGCGGCGCTGTGGGGGATCCTCGGGGAGGCGGCAGCGGCGGAGGCGCCTTCCTCCGTTTTATGTTGGTGGGGTGGTTGGGTTGCTTGCCCATACCCCCCCCGTTTTCCCCCTCGGCGGCCGAAAGCGGCGGCAAGCGTGGGCTCACTCGGGGGCTCCTGTGGCTTGCCGGAGCTTCCCCCCCCCTTCGATTTAAAGCGTGGAGCTTCCTCCCCCCGCCCCCAGTTTCGATTTAGAGCGTGGGTGGGCGCCCCACATCTCCTGGGGAGATATTAGAATAATCCAAGGTGTTTTGCAGCCAGCAGCACAAAGAACAGAGGGAAGGAAACTGCCACAGAGAATAGCCTGATTAGTCAAAGGCAGCTCTTCTAATCCCTACCTGGGTTTGGTGACCCCCACTCTCTTTTCCCCTCCCTCATGTTTCTCAGGGAACAAAATCAACTACAAGCAGGAAACTGAAAATAAGCCTCCTTGCCCAATTCTAGATTTTGACTTCCCCCCCCCCCCCCAGTGCGGCGACGTTGGGCAGACTAGGCCTGCTGGCCATGCTGCAGGAGGGCCTACGGTGGCCATTTTGGTGGGGGCTGCAAGCCGCATGGTCAGGGGCCATAGTGGGTAAACTGTCTGGCAGCCATTTTAGGCGGGGGGGATAACTGCTAGTCAATTCTGCATCTGTTTTTTTTTTTTTCTTCTTCTTCTTCTTCTCTCTTGGGCTATTGTGCCCTGCGGTTGGGGATTGTTTTACTGACAATTGTATTTGTTTATATTATTATAGTTCGTAGTCATGGCACCTAAAAAAGGTAAGGGCAAGGGCAAGGGCAAGAACCCAGCACCAAAGAGACCTCCTGCGCAGCCGGACCCGGTGGTTCCTTCCAGTGATGAAGAGGAGGATGTGATAAATGTGGCTATCCTTCAGCGGTTGGAGGCGCTGGAGAAAGAGCGTGGTATGCCCGTAGGTGGTTTACCAGTCGACAATAATGCGAATATGTCTTTTAAAGCGCAGGTGCTGGCGCGGTTGGCCTTTCTTGAGGACAGGCAGGCTGCGGCGGCTTCAGGTCCGGCGGGAGCGATGTTGGGCCAGCAGGGTCCAGGTGCGGGGGAGCAGCAGGTGGCTCTTTATTCGCCTTCTCAAGTTGCAGGAGGTAAGGAGCTGGCACTGGGTAGGCTTGGATCAATGTGGCCTTGGGGTCCAGGTGGCCAGAATGCTGCAGCGGCGCCTATGCTCAACGTTAGCCAGCCTATTGGTCAGGCCCCCGAGCTAGGTGCCTCCACTTCCCATTTACCGCAGTTTAATTGGCTAGCATTTCCTTATGCCAGCCCGCCTTCGATTTGCCAAGGGGCTTGGCCGGCGTGGGGTTCCTCGCAGCCTGGCGTTGGCTATCCTTATGGGGGCGGGGCATCTTATGATGCGGTGGCTGCAGGGGCCATTCCAAGTGGCGATACAGACCTGCCTTTAGGTGACCACCTTTCAATGGCCACTAAAGAGAAGATTTTAAACGGGGAATATGTTGATGTTTTTGGTTTGCTCTATCGGGAGGTGGAGAAAAAGGACAGGGATAATTTGGATGACCGGGAGAAAGAGCGCTTGAAGCGCCGGGTGGTAGGTAGGACTTGGGCCAATTGGCTTCCGGGTTTCATAATCTACGCAGCCGTCATAGTGCGACACCAGCCGTGGAGGGCTTTGTCGATGCTCCAGTATCTGGACATCATTTACAAGGCGTTTACAGACTTCCCAAGCCCGGCATGGTCGCAATATGACGAAGAGTTTAGGATGAAGGCGGCCATTAACCCAGCCATGCGGTGGGACAGGATCTGCTCCAATTTGTGGTTGCAGATCATGTCTCCGGCTAGGTCTGGTGGGGGTGAGCGGTCTCATAGTGGCCACTCAGTTAAGAGGGCTTTGGTGCAAGCAGGTTCCCGCCCGGTGGCGGGGCAGGCGGTTCAACGACGCCAGCTTTGCTGGGAGTTTTCTTCCCAGGGATCCTGCGGTCGTAAATCATGCACCTTTAGGCATGAGTGCCCTTTGTGCGTGGGACCTCATCCCTTATCCAGTTGTCCACGGCCCAGGGGCCGTGGGGGAGGCAAAGGAGGCAAGTACCCGGGGGGGGGAAGCCACACAACCCCCATCCTGACAAAGGGTCCTAGCCCGATTAAGCTTGGAGTCTTGAGACGCTGGTTGCGTAGTTACCCAAGGAGTGGGGATAGGGCCTACCTCTTGGACGGGTTCACTGCTGGTTTTCGCATACCGTTTCAGGGGGTGAGGGTGCCCTATTTGGCTAGGAATTTAAAGTCCGTTTTGGGCATGGAGGACATAGTTAGGGCCAAGATTGCTAAGGAATGCAGGGAAGGCAGGGTTTTGGGCCCGTTTGTTAGTCCGCCAGTAGCCAGTTTAAGAGTCTCTCCTTTAGGTGTAGTTCCAAAAAAGGCACCTGGTGAGTTTCGCCTCATTCATCACCTGTCCTACCCTCGGGGAGGGTCGGTGAACGACGCCATACCTGGTGAATTATGCTCTGTCAAATATACTTCCTTTGATCAGGCCATGCGGGTGGTCCGCCTCTGCGGTGTGGGGGCCGAATTGGCTAAATGTGATATTAAATCAGCCTTTCGGCTCCTCCCGGTACACCCTGAGGATTTTGAGCTACTCGGATTTGCCTTTGAAGGGAGCTTTTACATGGATAGGGCCCTACCCATGGGCTGCTCGGTGTCCTGTTCTGCTTTCAAGAGGTTCAGCTCGTTTTTGGAGTGGGCCTTGAGAACCAGGACTGGTCTCTGTAGTACCGCCCATTATTTGGACGATTTTCTTTTCGTGGGCAGGAGGGGCTCTGGCCAGTGTCGTTTCCTGCTCGACAGTTTCGTTTACATGGCAGACGAGCTGGGTGTCCCTCTGGCTCAGGAAAAGACTGAGGGCCCGACATCCGCATTAACATTTCTAGGTATTGAAATTGATACGGTTAGTATGTGCTGCAGGTTACCACAGGAAAAATTGGACGCTTTAAGGACTCGGGTCATATCCGTTAGGTCCCTTACTAGGGTCACTCTTTTGGAGCTGCAACAGTTGGTAGGTCACCTCAACTTTGCATGCAAAGTAGTGGCGCCGGGTAGGGCATTTGTGAGGAGGTTATGTGACCTAATGAGAGGCCTCCGTCTCCCACACCATAGGACCAAAGTCTCCAAGGGAATGAGGGAGGACCTCTTTGTTTGGGAACAGTTTCTGGAATCGTTCAACGGGGTCTCTATGTGGCGGGATGAGCTCTTGTTAGAGGCTGAGCTGCAGATTTCATCTGATGCGGCCGGCTCATCCGGTTACGGAGTTTATTTTAGGGGGCATTGGTGTGCCGGGGACTGGCCTAAAGATTGGTTTCAGGCAGGTTGGGTTAAGGACCTTACCTTCCTGGAGTTCTTTCCAATTGTCGCAGCGGTGTGGGTCTGGCCTGACGATTTGGCTAATAGGACCGTCCACTTCTGGTGCGACAACCAGTCCACGGTTCATGTCATCAATTCCCTTACATCCAAATCCCCTAGGGTCATGGCTTTGGTTAGGGCCTTTACTTTACAGTGCCTCAGATTTAACATCCTGTTTAAGGCCAGACACGTCCCGGGGGTCGCTAATGGGATCGCTGACGCTCTCTCTCGTAAACAGATGGAGAGGTTTCGTCAGCTGGCTCCAGAGGCCGACCCGCTTCCGGCACGGATGCCCCCAGAGGTGTGGGGGATTGGAGGGCTGAGGCCGACAGGGCAATGAGCCTGGCACTTGCCCCTTCCACCAGGAGAGCTTACCTGAAGGCCGGTAAGCAGTTTCTGTCCTTCAGGGCGGGAGTGGGTTTGCAGCAGGACTGGCCTATTCCGGTGTCACACCTGATGCAATTTTGTGTGTCATTACGGAACGGTGGCCTTTCAGCTCACACAATCAGAGGCAAGCTGTCTGCGCTGGCTTTTGCCAGTAAGGCTTCGGGTCACAAGGACACCACGGGCGACTTCCGTCTCCGGAAGATGATCGAGGGGTGGTCTCGGGAATCACCTAGGGCAGTAGACACCAGGGAACCCTTGACACCCACAGTCCTGAGAGGGCTGGAGGGCCAGTGGCCCTCTTGTTGTAGTGACACCTATGAGGTGGGCCTGTTCCATGCAGCTTCGCTGACCGCCTTTTTTGGGGCACTCAGGATTAGCGAACTGGTGGCAGGCTCTCAGACGGACGCTTCTGGTGCAGCTTTGGAGCTTAGGGATGTATCAATCAATAAATTTCAGCTACGGATCAGGTTGCGTAGATCCAAAACCGATCAGAGGGGTAAGGGGAGTGTGCTGGAGCTAGGGTCTAGTTCGGAGGCAGCACTGTGCCCAGTCGCCGCCATGCGGCGGTACTTGGCACTCCGGGGTGATGGCCCGGGCTATTTGTTTCGGCATAGCGACAGCACCCCTCTTACGAAGTTCCAGTTTTGGACCGTGACTCGGAAGGCATTGATCCGGTTGGGTCTGGGCGGTGTTCGTTTTTGCTCCCATTCTTTTCGAATTGGGGCAGCATCGACTGCGGCCGCAATGGGGTACCCTGATAGGACGATACAGAGGATCGGGCGCTGGAAATCTGGATGTTATAAGAGTTACGTTAGGCGCTGTACCGTGTAGGTTCGTTGTAGTTTCATTCTGACGTTTGTTAATAAAGTTCTTATTACAGGTGCTGCAGGCCGTGAGACAAGACGAAGAGTCATGGTCTGCGGCCACAGCATGGTCTTTTGGGCGGCTCATCGGGCGAGGAGGACCACTTTCGGCTCCCAGCTTGGCCTCAGCGAAGTGGCGAAGGTTGAGTGGTTAGGGAGGAGGGGCATGAGATGGCCGGCGCTCCTCCCGTTGTTGTTCGATGAGAGGCGGGGGCCCCCCCCGCATGTGCTAGTCATACACCTGGGGGGCAACGATTTGGGTTTGGTCAAGGGCGTGGCCCTTGTGATGCAGGCCAGGGCCGATTTGGCACTGATCAGGTCACGGTGGCCTGGGGTGCAGATTGTCTGGTCTGCCATGCTCCCCCGTCTGGTTTGGAGGCATGCCGGTGACCCCAGGTGTATGGACAGGGCTAGGCGGAACGCTAACAGCCAACTTCGCACGGCCATGGAGTCCGGGTTGGGTCTCTTTTTGCCGCACCCTGGCATACAGGTCAAGTTCCCGGACCTGTATCGCCCTGACGGGGTGCACCTTTCAAACAAGGGCAATGGGTTATTGCTCGAGGACTTGCAGCACGGGATTCGGATGGCTCTCGGTTGCCGTGTGGGGTAAGCAAAGGCCAAAGCAGAGGCTTGGATTTGCATGTGGTAGGTTTAGGCAAGCAAGAAAATGGAACTGGTGGGTACCTTACGGCATATCCCTGTTGGGAACAGGAGGTCACCAGGAACCACCCTAGGGCCTTGCGGTCTGGGGAGGTGAATGGTGATCGCCTCTGGGAACCTCTCAGACCAGGCTCCTCCCTGAAGGTCTGTGCAGCCTCAGGGGTAGGCGCCCCTGGGAGGGGATGCCAGTATGCTGGGCCGCCGGTTACGAGCCAGAAGCTGACTGGGTCAATACTGGGGCTAGGTTACCTGCCCATTACAAGGGCAAGGAGGCTGGGTCTGGGAATGACGCCTGCCTTGCCTGTTCCTGAGCTTGCTTAGTTGCCCGTTGCTGCATGTCCTGTTTAAATAGTTAATAAAGTGGCCCTTGTTTGATTCCAAACTGTTGTCTGTCTCGTTATTTCATGCTGGGGTGGCAATGGGCTCCCCGCCGCCCGGCTTTGCCGTGGCGGAGGGAAGCAAGTTTGCCGCCTCGCATGACGCGAGGCAGCAACAGAGCGCGTCGGCGCTCAGTAGCTCAATGGGAGGGGGCGGGGCTTGCTCTATTTGAGCCGTTGCCCCGCTCCCCTCTGCGCAGTCGCTCGGAGAGCTCGCCCACCCGCCCGCCCTGGATGCAGTGTAGGCTGATGCTGGTCGCTGTTGGGGGCCGGGTAGGAATTTTTTATACCGACTTCTGTTTGGCTCCTGGAGACGGTGTTTTTTCGCCTACCTTACACTGCTGCTGGTGGTTAAGGGCATAGAAGGTGGTCGGGTATAATTAGACCGGTCACTTGGTAGGTTTAGGCAAGCAAGAAAATGGAACTGGTGGGTACCTTACGGCATATCCCTGTTGGGAACAGGAGGTCACCAGGAACCACCCTAGGGCCTTGCGGTCTGGGGAGGTGAATGGTGATCGCCTCTGGGAACCTCTCAGACCAGGCTCCTCCCTGAAGGTCTGTGCAGCCTCAGGGGTAGGCGCCCCTGGGAGGGGATGCCAGTATGCTGGGCCGCCGGTTACGAGCCAGAAGCTGACTGGGTCAATACTGGGGCTAGGTTACCTGCCCATTACAAGGGCAAGGAGGCTGGGTCTGGGAATGACGCCTGCCTTGCCTGTTCCTGAGCTTGCTTAGTTGCCCGTTGCTGCATGTCCTGTTTAAATAGTTAATAAAGTGGCCCTTGTTTGATTCCAAACTGTTGTCTGTCTCGTTATTTCATGCTGGGGTGGCAACAGTGAAATTTCTCGGTTTTACAAAGTGATATCAATACAGTGTCAGTTATCACTCCTTGTACAACCAACTTCAAAATCTGATGAATGAATCTCTGGCATTCAATGTAATTGCTCTTACAGTTGCTATAACATGCTTTTACATGATTGAGTACATATACAATGAAATGAAGCCACCTTCTATACAACTATAGTAAAATGTGCTCCATACTGCCACTCAGTGGGATTCCTCGGGAGTAACGTAGAAAGTCATTTTGTGTAACAAACTTTTACAATATACTATTTCTTGTATAATATTCATTGATTACTCTTTTCAATGATCTGTTGGTTACAGGATAGTGATATTTCTAGGTTTTACAAAGTGATATCAGTACAGTGTCAGTTATCACTCCTTGTACAACCAACTTCAAAATCTGATGAATGTATCTCTGGCATTCAATGTAGTTGCTCTTACAGTTGATATATCATGCTTTTACATGATTGAGTACATATACAATGAAATGAAGCCACCTTCTATACAACTATAGTAAAAAGGTGCTCCATACTGCCACTCAGTGGGATTCCTCGGGAGTAACGCAGAAAGTTATTTTGTGTAACAAACTATTACAATTTACAATCCAATGTATTTCTTGTATAGTATTCATTGATTACTCTTCTGTGATCTCTTGGTCAGACAACAGTGAAATTTCTCGGTTTTACAAAGTGATATCAATACAGTGTCAGTTATCACTCCTTGTACAACCAACTTCAAAATCTGATGAATGTATCTCTTGCATTCAATGTAACTGCTCTTACACTTCCTATATCATGCTTTTATATGGTTGAGTACATATACAATGAAATGAAGCCACCTTCTATACAACTATCGTAAAAAGGTGCTCCATACTGCTACTAAGTGGGATTCCTCGGGAGTAACGCAGAAAGTCATTTTGTGTAACAAACTTTTACAATATACTATTTCTTGTATAATATTCATTGATTACTCTTTTCAATGATCGGTTCGTTACAGGATAGTTATATTTCTAGGTTTTACAAAGTGATATCAGTACAGTGTCAGTTATCACTCCTTGTACAACCAACTTCAAAATCTGATGAATGTATCTCTTGCATTCAATGTAGTTGCTCTTACAGTTGGTATATCATGCTTTTACATGATTGAGTACATATACAATGAAATGAAACCACCTTCTATACAACTATAGTAAAAAGGTGCTCCATACTGCCACTCAGTGGGATTCCTCGGGAGTAACGCAGAAAGTTATTTTGTGTAACAAACTATTACAATTTACAATCCAATGTATTTCTTGTATAGTATTCATTGATTACTCTTCTGTGATCCCTTGGTTAGACAACAGTGAAATTTCTCGGTTTTACAAAGTGATATCAATACAGTGTCAGTTACTGTACTGATATCACTTTGTAAAACCTAGAAATATCACTATCCTGTAACCAACTGATCATTGAAAAGAGTAATCAATGAATACTATAGTTGTATAGAAGGTGGCTTCATTTCATTGTATATGTACTCAATCATGTAAAAGCATGTTATAGCAACTGTAAGAGCAATTACATTGAATGCCAGAGATTCATTCATCAGATTTTGAAGTTGGTTGTACAAGGAGTGATAACTGAGACTGTACTGATATCACTTTGTAAAACCTAGAAATATCACTATCCTGTAACCAACAGATCATTGAAAAGAGTAATCAATGAATACTATACAAGAAATTGTATATTGTAATAGTTTGTTACACAAAATGACGTTCTGCGTTACTCCCGAGGAATCCCACTGAGTGGCAGTATGGAGCACCTTTTTACTATAGTTGTATAGAAGGTGGCTTCATTTCATTGTATATGTACTGAACCATATAAAAGCATGATATAGCAACTATAAGAGCAGTTACATTGAATGCAAGACATACATTCATCAGATTTTTATATTGGTTGTATAAGGAGTGATAACTGACACTGTATTGATGTCACTTTGTAAAACCGAGAAATTTAACTGATGTCTAACCAAGAGATCACAGAAGAGTAATCAACGAATACTATACAAGAAATACATTGGATTGTAATAGTTTGTTACACAAAATAACTTTCTGCGTTACTCCCGAGGAATCCCACTGAGTGGCAGTATGGAGCACATTTTCCTATAGTTGTATAGAAGGTGGCTTCATTTCATTGTATATGTACTCAATCATGTAAAAGCATGATATATCAACTGTAAGAGCAACTACATTGAATGCCAGAGATACATTCATCAGATTTTGAAGTTGGTAGTAGAAGGAGTGATAACTGACACTGTACTGATATCACTTTGTAAAACCTAGATATATCACTATCCTGTAACAAACAGATCACTGAAAAGAGTAATCAATGAATACTATAGAAGAAATAGTATATTGTAAAAGTTTGTTACACAAAATGACTTTCTGCGTTACTCCCGAGGAATCCCACTTAGTGGCAGTATGGAGCACCTTTTTACGATAGTTGTATAGAAGGTGGCTTCATTTCATTGTATATGTATTCAACCATATAAAAGCATGATATAGCAAGTGTAAGAGCAGTTACATTGAATGCAAGAGATACATTTATCAGATTTTGAAGTTGGTTGTAAAGGGAGTGATAACTGACACTGTATTGATATCACGTTGTAAAACCTAGAAATATCACTATCTTGTAACCAACAGATCATTGAAAAGAGTAATGAATGAATACTATACAAGAAATTGTATATTGTAACAGTTTCTTATACAAAATGACTTTCTCCGTTACTCCCGAGGAATCCCACTGAGTGGCAGTATGGAGCACATTTTACTATAGTTGTATAGAAGGTGGCTTCATTTCATTGTATATATACTCAATCATGTAAAAGCATGTTATAGCAACTGTAAGAGCAATTACATTGAATGCCAGAGATTCATTCATCAGATTTTGAAGTTTGTTGTAGAAGGAGTGATAACTGACACTGTACAGATATCACTTTGTAAAACCTAGAAATATCACTATCCTGTAACCAACAGATCATTGAAAAGAGTAATCAATGAATACTATAGAAGAAATTGTATATTGTAATAGTTTGTTACACAAAATGACTTTCTCCGTTACTCCCGAGGAACCCCACTGAGTGGCAGTATGGAGCACCTTTTTACTATATTTGTATAGAAGGTGGCTTCATTTCATTGTATATGTACTGAACCATATAAAAGCATGATATAGCAACTATAAGAGCAGTTACATTGAATGCAAGACATACATTCATCAGATTTTTAAATTGGTTGTATAAGGAGTGATAACTGACACTGTATTGATATCACTTTGTAAAACCGAGAAATTTCACTGTTGTCTAACCAAGAGATCACAGAAGAGTAATCAATGAATACTATACAAGAAATACATTGGATTGTAAATTGTAATAGTTTGTTACACAAAATAACTTTCTGCGTTACTCCCAAGGAATCCCACTGAGTGGCAGTATGGAGCACGTTTTTACTATAGTTGTATAGAAGGTGGCTTCATTTCATTGTATATGTACTGAACCATATATAAGCATGATATAGCAACTATAAGAGCAGTTACATTGAATGCAAGACATACATTCATCAGATTTTTAAATTGGTTGTATTAGGAGTGATAACTGACACTGTATTGATATCACTTTGTAAAACCGAGAAATTTCACTGTTGTCTAACCAAGAGATCACAGAAGAGTAATCAATGAATACTATACAAGAAATACATTGGATTGTAAATTGTAATAGTTTGTTACACAAAATAACTTTCTGCGTTACTCCCGAGGAATCCCACTGAGTGGCAGTACGGAGCACCTTTTTACTATAGTTGTATAGAAGGTGGGTTCATTTCCTTGTATATGTACTCAATCATGTAAAAGCATGATATAGGAACTGTTAGAGCAACTACATTGAATTCCAGAGATACATTCATCAGATTTTGAAGTTGGTTGTACAAGGAGTGATAACTGACACTGTACTGATATCACTTTGTAAAACCTAGAAATATCACTATCCTGTAACCAACCGATCATTGAAAAGAGTAATCAATGAATATTATACAAGAAATAGTATATTGTAAAAGTTTGTTACACAAAATGACTTTCTGCGTTACTCCCGAGGAATCCCACTTAGTGGCAGTATGGAGCACCTTTTTACGATAGTTGTATAGAAGGTGGCTTCATTTCATTGTATATGTACTCAACCATATAAAAGCATGATATAGGAAGTGTAAGAGCAGTTACATTGAATGCAAGAGATACATTCATCAGATTTTGAAGTTTGTTTTACAAGGAGTGATAACTGACACTGTACTGATATCACTTTGTAAAACCTAGAAATATCACTATCCTGTAACCAACAGATCATTGAAAAGAGTAATCAATGAATACTACAGAAGAAATTGTATATTGTAATAGTTTGTTACACAAAATGACTTTCTGCGTTACTCCCGAGGAATCCCACTGAGTGGCAGTATGGAGCACCTTTTTACTATATTTGTATAGAAGGTGGCTTCATTTCATTGTATATGTACTGAACCATATAAAAGCATGATATAGCAACTATAAGAGCAGTTACATTGAATGCAATACATATATTCATCAGATTTTTAAATTGGTTGTATAAGGAGTGATAACTGACACTGTATTGATATCACTTTGTAAAACCGAGAAATTTCACTGTTGTCTAACCAAGAGATCACAGAAGAGTAATCAATGAATACTATACAAGAAATACATTGGATTGTAAATTGTAATAGTTTGTTACACAAAATAACTTTCTGCGTTACTCCCGAGGAATCCCACTGAGTGGCAGTATGGAGCACCTTTTAACTATAGTTGTATAGAAGGTGGCTTCATTTCATCATATATGTACTCAATCATGTAAAAGCATGATATATCAACTATAAGAGCAACTACATTGAATGCCAGAGATACATTCATCAGATTTTGAAGTTGGTAGTACAAGGAGTGATAACTGACACTGTACTGATATCACTTTGTAAAACCTAGAAATATCACTATCCTATAAGAAACAGATCACTGAATAGACTAATCAATGAATACTATACAAGAAATACATTGTATTGTAATTCTAATAGTTTGTTACACAAAATAACTTTCTGCGTTACTCCCGAGGAATCACACTGAGTGGCCGTATGGAGCACCTTTTTACTATAGTTGTATAGAAGGTGGCTTCATTTCATTGTATACGTACTGAACCATATAAAAGCATGATATAGCAACTATAAGAGCAGTTACATTGAATGCAAGACATACATTCATCAGATTTTTAAATTGGTTGTATAAGGAGTGATAACTGACACTGTATTGATATCACTTTGTAAAACCGAGAAATTTCACTGTTGTCTAACCAAGAGATCACAGAAGAGTAATCAATGAATACTATACAAGAAATACATTGGATTGTAAATTGTAATAGTTTGTTACACAAAATAACTTTCTGCGTTACTCCCGAGGAATCCCACTGAGTGGCAGTATGGAGCACCTTTTTACTATAGTTCTATAGAAGGTGGCTTCATTTCATTGTATATGTACTGAACCATATAAAAGCATGTTATAGCAACTCTTAGAGCAGTTACATTGAATGCAAGACATACATTCATCAGATTTTTAAATTGGTTGTATAAGGAGTGATAACTGACACTGTATTGATATCACTTTGTAAAACCGAGAAATTTCACTGATGTGTAACCAATAGATCACAGAAGAGTAATCAATGAATACTATACAAGAAATACATTGGATTGTAAATTGTAATAGTTTGTTACACAAAATAACTTTCTGCGTTACTCCCGAGGAATCCCACTGAGTGGCAGTATGGAGCACCTTTTTACTATAGTTGTATAGAAGGTGGCTTCATTTCATTGTATATGTACTCAATCATGTAAAAGCATGATATATCAACTGTAAGAGCAACTACATTGAATGCCAGAGATACATTCATCAGATTTTGAAGTTGGTAGTACAAGGAGTGATAACTGACACTGTACTGATATCACTTTGTAAAACCTAGATATATCACTATCCTGTAACCAACAGGTCACTGAAAAGAGTAATCAATGAATACTATAGAAGAAATAGTGTATTGTAAAAGTTTGTTACACAAAATGACTTTCTGCGTTACTCCCGAGGAATCCCACTTAGTGGCAGTAATGGAGCACCTTTTTACGATAGTTGTATAGAAGGTGGCTTCATTTCATTGTATATGTATTCAACCATATAAAAGCATGATATAGCAAGTGTAAGAGCAGTTACATTGAATGCAAGAGATACATTTATCAGATTTTGAAGTTGGTTGTACAAGGAGTGATAACTGACACTGTATTGATATCACGTTGTAAAACCTAGAAATATCACTATCTTGTAACCAACAGATCATTGAAAAGAGTAATGAATGAATACTATACAAGAAATTGTATATTGTAACAGTTTGTTACACAAAATGACTTTCTGCGTTACTCCCGAGGAATCCCACTGAGTGGCAGTATGGAGCACATTTTACTATAGTTGTATAGAAGGTGGCTTCATTTCATTGTATATGTACTCAATCATGTAAAAGCATGTTATAGCAACTGTAAGAGCAATTACATTGAATGCCAGAGATTCATTCATCAGATTTTGAAGTTTGTTGTAGAAGGAGTGATAACTGACACTGTACTGATATCACTTTGTAAAACCTAGAAATATCACTATCCTGTAACCAACAGATCATTGAAAAGAGTAATCAATGAATACTATAGAAGAAATTGTATATTGTAATAGTTTGCTACACAAAATGACTTTCTGCGTTACTCCCGAGGAATCCCACTGAGTGGCAGTATGGAGCACCTTTTTACTATATTTGTATAGAAGGTGGCTTCATTTCATTGTATATGTACTGAACCATATAAAAGCATGATATAGCAACTATAAGAGCAGTTACATTGAATGCAAGACATACATTCATCAGATTTTTAAATTGGTTGTATAAGGAGTGATAACTGACACTGTACTGATATCACTTTGTAAAACCGAGAAATTTCACTGTTGTCTAACCAAGAGATCACAGAAGAGTAATCAATGAATACTATACAAGAAATACATTGGATTGTAAATTGTAATAGTTTGTTACACAAAATAACTTTCTGCGTTACTCCCGAGGAATCCCACTGAGTGGCAGTATGGAGCACCTTTTTACTATAGTTGTATAGAAGGTGGTTTCATTTCATTGTATACGTACTGAACCATATTAAAGCATGATATATCAACTATAACAGCAACTACATTGAATGCCAGAGATACATTCATCAGATTTTGAACTTGGTAGTACAAGGAGTGATAACTGACACTGTACTGATATCACTTTGTAAAACCTAGAAATATCACTATCCTGTAAGAAACAGATCACTGAAAAGACTAATCAATGAATACTATACAAGAAATACATTGTATTGTAATTCTAATAGTTTGTTACACAAAATAACTTTCTGCGTTACTCCCGAGGAATCACACTGAGTGGCAGTATGGAGCACCTTTTTACTATAGTTGTATAGAAGGTGGCTTCATTTCATTGTATACGTACTGAACCATATAAAAGCATGATATAGCAAGTATAAGAGCAGTTACATTGAATGCAAGACATACATTCATCAGATTTTTAAATTGGTTGTATAAGGAGTGATAACTGACACTGTATTGATATCACTTTGTAAAACCGAGAAATTTCACTGCTGTCTAACCAAGAGATCACAGAAGAGTAATCAATGAATACTATACAAGAAATACATTGGATTGTAAATTGTAATAGTTTGTTACACAAAATAACATTCTGCGTTACTCCCGAGGAATCCCACTGAGTGGCAGTATGGAGCACCTTTCTACTATAGTTGTATAGAAGGTGGCTTCATTTCATTGTATATGTACTCAATCATGTAAAAGCATGATATATCAACTGTAAGAGCAACTACATTGAATGCCAGAGATACATTCATCAGATTTTGAAGTTGGTTGTACAAGGAGTGATAACTGACACTGTACTGATATCACTTTGTAAAACCTAGAAATATCACTATCCTGTAACCAACAGATCACTGAAAAGAGTAATCAATGAATATTATACAAGAAATAGTATATTGTTAAAGTTTGTTACACAAAATAACTTTCTGCGTTACTCCCGAGGAATCCCACTGAGTGGCAGTATGGAGCACCGTTTTGCTATAGTTGTATAGAAGGTGGCTTCATTTCATTGTATATGTACTCAACCATATAAAAGCATGATATAGGAAGTGTAAGAGCAGTTACATTGAATGCAAGAGATACATTCATCAGATTTTGAAGTTGGTTGTACAAGGAGTGATAACTGACACTGTATTGATATCACGTTGTAAAACCTAGAAATATCACTATCTTGTAACCAACAGATCATTGAAAAGAGTAATGAATGAATACTATACAAGAAATTGTATATTGTAATAGTTTTTTACACAAAATGACTTTCTGCGTTACTCCCGAGGAATCCCACTGAGTGGCAGTATGGAGCACATTTTACTATAGTTGTATAGAAGGTGGCTTCATTTCATTGTATATGTACTCAATCATGTAAAAGCATGTTATAGCAACTGTAAGAGCAATTATATTGAATGCCAGAGATTCATTCATCAGATTTTGAAGTTGGTTGTACAAGGTGTGATAACTGACACTGTATTGATATCACTTTGTAAAACCTAGAAATATCACTATCCTGTAACCAACAGATCATTGAAAAGAGTAATCAATGAATACTATACAAGAAATTGTATATTGTAATAGTTTGTTACACAAAATGACTTTCTGCGTTACTCCCAAGGAATCCCACTGAGTGGCACTATGGAGCACCTTTTTACTATAGTTGTATAGAAGGTGGCTTCATTTCATTGTATATGTACTGAACCATATAAAAGCATGATATAGCAACTATAAGAGCAGTTACATTGAATGCAAGACATACATTCATCAGATTTTTATATTGGTTGTATAAGGAGTGATAACTGACACTGTATTGATGTCACTTTGTAAAACCGAGAAATTTCACTGTTGTCTAACCAAGAGATCACAGAAGAGTAATCAATGAATACTATACAAGAAATACATTGTATTGTAAATTGTAATAGTTTGTTACACAAAATAACTTTCTGCGTTACTCCCGAGGAATCCCACTGAGTGGCAGTATGGAGCACCTTTTTACTATAGTTGTATTGAAGGTGGCTTCATTTCATTATATATGTACTCAATCATGTAAAAGCATGATATATCAACTGTAAGAGTAACTACATTGAATGCCAGAGATACATTCATCAGATTTTGAAGTTGGTAGTACAAGGAGTGATAACTGACACTGTACTGATATCACTTTGTAAAACCTAGAAATATCACTATCCTGTAAGAAACAGATCACTGAAAAGACTAATCAATGAATACTATACAAGAAATACATTGGATTGTAAATTGTAATAGTTTGTTACACAAAATAACTTTCTGCGTTACTCCCGAGGAATCCCACTGAGTGGCAGTATGGAGCACCTTTTTACTATAGTTGTATTGAAGGTGGCTTCATTTCATTGTATATGTACTGAACCATATAAAAGCATGATATAGCAACTATAAGAGCAGTTACATTGAATGCAAGACATAGATTCATCAGATTTTTAAATTGGTTGTATAAGGAGTGATAACTGACACTGTATTGATATCACTTTGTAAAACCGAGAAATTTCACTGTTGTCTAACCAAGAGATCACAGAAGAGTAATCAATGAATACTATACAAGAAATACATTGGATTGTAAATTGTAATAGTTTGTTACACAAAATAACTTTCTGCGTTACTCCCGAGGAATCCCACTGAGTGGCAGTATGGAGCACATTTTAACTATAGTTGTATGGAAGGTGGCTTCATTTTATTATATATGTACTCAATCATGTAAAAGCATGATATATCAACTATAAGAGCAACTACATTGAATGCCAGAGATACATTCATCAGATTTTGAAGTTGGTAGTACAAGGAGTGATAACTGACACTGTTCTGATATCACTTTGTAAAACCTAGAAATATCACTATCCTGTAAGAAACAGATCACTGAAAAGACTAATCAATGAATACTATACAAGAAATACATTGGATTGTAAATTCTAATAGTTTGTTACACAAAATGACTTTCTGCGTTACTCCCGAGGAATCCCACTGAGTGGCAGTATGGAGCACATTTTACTATAGTTGTATAGAAGGTGGCTTCATTTCATTGTATATGTACTCAATCATGTAAAAGCATGTTATAGCAACTGTAAGAGCAATTACATTGAATGCCAGAGATTCATTCATCAGATTTTGAAGTTGGTTGTACAAGGAGTGATAACTGACACTGTATTGATATCACGTTGTAAAACCTAGAAATATCACTATCCTGTAACCAACAGATCATTGAAAAGAGTAATCAATGAATACTATACAAGAAATTGTATATTGTAATAGTTTGTTACACAAAATGACTTTCTGCGTTACTCCCAAGGAATCCCACTGAGTGGCACTATGGAGCACCTTTTTACTATAGTTGTATAGAAGGTGGCTTCATTTCATTGTATATGTACTGAACCATATAAAAGCATGATATAGCAACTATAAGAGCAGTTACATTGAATGCAAGACATACATTCATGTGATTTTTATATTGGTTGTATAAGGAGTGATAACTGACACTGTATTGATGTCACTTTGTAAAACCGAGAAATTTCACTGTTGTCTAACCAAGAGATCACAGAAGAGTAATCAATGAATACTATACAAGAAATACATTGGATTGTAAATTGTAATAGTTTGTTACACAAAATGACTTTCTGCGTTATTCCCGAGGAATCCCACTGAGTGGCAGTATGGAGCACATTTTACTATAATTGTATAGAAGGTGGCTTCATTTCATTGTATATGTACTCAATCATGTAAAAGCATGTTATAGCAACTGTAAGAGCCATTACATTGAATGCCAGAGATTCATTCATGAGATTTTGAAGTTGGTTGTACAAGGAGTGATAACTGACACTGTATTGATACCACTTTGTAAAACCTAGAAATATCACTATCCTGTAACCAACAGATCACTGAAAAGAGTAATCAATGAATACTATACAAGAAATTGTATATTGTAATAGTTTGTTACACAAAATGACTTTCTGCGTTACTCCCAAGGAATCCCACTGAGAGGCACTATGGAGCACCTTTTTACTATAGTTGTATAGAAGGTGGCTTCATTTCATTGTATATGTACTGAACCATATAAAAGCATGATATAGCAACTATAGGAGCAGTTACATTGAATGCAAGACATACATTCATCAGATTTTTATATTGGTTGTATAAGGAGTGATAACTGACACTGTATTGATGTCACTTTGTAAAACCGAGAAATTTCACTGTTGTCTAACCAAGAGATCACAGAAGAGTAATCAGTGAATACTATACAAGAAATACATTGGATTGTAAATTGTAATAGTTTGTTACACAAAATAACTTTCTGCGTTACTCCCGAGGAATCCCACTGAGTGGCAGTATGGAGCACCTTTTTACTATAGTTGTATAGAAGGTGGCTTCATTTCATTATATATGTACTCAATCATGTAAAAGCATGATATATCAACTGTAAGAGCAACTACATTGAATGCCAGAGATACATTCATCAGATTTTGAAGTTGGTAGTACAAGGAGTGATAACTGCTTTTACATGATTGAGTACATATACAATGAAATGAAGCCACCTTCTATACAACTATCGTAAAAAGGTGCTCCATACTGCCACTCAGTGGGATTCCTCGGGAGTAACGCAGAAAGTCATTTTGTGTAACAAACCTTTACAATGTACTATTTCTTGTATAGTATTCATTGATTACTCTTTTCAGTGATCTGTTTGTTACAGGATAGTGATATATCTAGGTTTTACAAAGTGATATCAGTACAGTGTCAGTTATCACTCCTTGTACTACCAACATCAAAATCTGATGAATGTATCTCTGGCATTCAATGTAGTTGCTCTTACAGTTGATATATCATGCTTTTACATGATTGAGTACATATACAATGAAATGAAGCCACCTTCTATACAACTATAGTGAAAAGGTGCTCCATACTGCCACTCAGTGGGATTCCTCGGGAGTAACGCAGAAAGTTATTTTGTGTAACAAACTATTACAATTTACAATCCAACGTATTTCTTGTATAGTATTCATTGATTACTCTTCTGTGATCTCTTGGTCAGACAACAGTGAAATTTCTCGGTTTTACAAAGTGATATCAATACAGTGTCAGTTATCACTCCTTATACAACCAATTTAAAAATCTGATGAATGTATGTCTTGCATTCAATGTAACTGCTCTTATAGTTGCTTTATCATGCTTTTATATGGTTCAGTACATATACAATGAAATGAAGCCACCTTCTATACAACTATAGAAAAAAGGTGCTCCATACTGCCACTCAGTGGGATTTCTCGGGAGTAACGGAGAAAGTTATTTTGTGTAACAAACTATTACAATTTACAATCCAATGTATTTCTTGTATACTATTCATTGATTAGTCTTTTCAGTGATCTGTTTCTTACAGGATAGTGATATTTCTAGGTTTTACAAAGTGATATCAGTACAGTGTCAGTTATCACTCCTTGTACTACCATCTTCAAAATCTGATGAATGTATCTCTGGCATTCAATGTAGTTGCTCTTATAGTTGATATATCATGCTTTTACATGATTGAGTACATATATAATGAAATGAAGCCACCTTCTATACAACTATAGTTAAAAGGTGCTCCATACTGCCACTCAGTCGGATTCCTCGGGAGTAACGCAGAAAGTTATTTTGTGTAACAAACTATTACAATTTACAATCCAATGTATTTCTTGTATAGTATTCATTGATTACTCTTCTGTAATCTCTTGGTTAGACAACAGTGAAATTTCTCGGTTTTACAAAGTGATATCAATACAGTGTCAGTTATCACTCCTTATACAACCAATTTAAAAATCTGATGAATGTATGTCTTGCATTCAATGTAACTGCTCTTATAGTTGCTATATCATGCTTTCATATGCTTCAGTACATATACAATGAAATGAAGCCACCTTCTATACAAATATAGTAAAAAGGTGCTCCATACTGCCACTCAGTGGGATTCCTCGGGAGTAACGCAGAAAGTCATTTTGTGTAACAAACTATTACAATATACAATTTCTTCTATAGTATTCATTGATTACTCTTTTCAATGATCTGTTGGTTACAGGATAGTGATATTTCTAGGTTTTACAAAGTGATATCAGTACAGTGTCAGTTATCACTCCTTCTACAACAAACTTCAAAATCTGATGAATGAATCTCTGACATTCAATGTAATTGCTCTTACAGTTGCTATAACATGCTTTTACATGATTGAGTACATATACAATGAAATGAAGCCACCTTCTATACAACTATAGTAAAAGGTGCTCCATACTGCCACTCAGTGGGATTCCTCGGGAGTAACGCAGAAAGTCATTTTGTGTAACAAACTACTACAATATACAATTTCTTGTATAGTATTCATTCATTACTCTTTTCAATGATCTGTTGGTTACAGGATAGTGATATTTCTAGGTTTTACAACGTGATATCAATACAGTGTCAGTTATCACTCCTTGTACAACCAACTTCAAAATCTGATGAATGAATCTCTGGCATTCAATGTAATTGCTCTTAAAGTTGCTATAACATGCTTTTACATGATTGAGTACATATACAATGAAATGAAGCCACCTTCTATACAACTATAGTAAAATGTGCTCCATACTGCCACTCAGTGGGATTCCTCGGGAGTAACGCAGAAAGTCATTTTGTGTAACAAACTATTACAATATACAATTTCTTGTATAGTATTCATTCATTACTCTTTTCAAGGATCTGTTGGTTACAAGATAGTGATATTTCTAGGTTTTACAACGTGATATCAATACAGTGTCAGTTATCACTCCTTGTACAACCAACTTCAAAATCTGATGAATGTATCTCTTGCATTCAATGTAACTGCTCTTACACTTCCTATATCATGCTTTTATATGGTTGAGTACATATACAATGAAATGAAGCCACCTTCTATACAACTACAGTTAAAAGGTGCTCCATACAACCACTCAGTGGGATTCCTCGGGAGTAACGCAGAAAGTTATTTTGTGTAACAAACTATTACAATTTACAATCCAATGTATTTCTCTTATAGTATTCATTGATTACTCTTCTGTGATCTCTTGGTTAGACAACAGTTAAATTTCTCGATTTTACAAAGTGACATCAATACAGTGTCAGTTATCACTCCTTATACAACCAATATAAAAATCTGATGAATGTATGTCTTGCATTCAATCTAACTGCTGTTATAGTTGCTATATCATGCTTTTATATGGTTCAGTACATATACAATGAAATGAAGCCACCTTCTATACAACTATAGTAAAAAGGTGCTCCATACTGCCACTCAGTGGGATTCCTCGGGAGTAACGCAGAAAGTCATTTTGTGTAACAAACTTACAATATACAATTTCTTGTATAGTATTCATTGATTACTCTTTTCAATGATCTGTTGGTTACAGGATAGTGATATTTCTTGGTTTTACAAAATGATATCAGTACAGTGTCAGTTATCACTCCTTGTACAACCAACTTCAAAATCTGATGAATGAATCTCTGGCATTCAATGTAATTGCTCTTCGAGTTGCTATATCATGCTTTTATATGGTTCAGTACATATACAATGAAATGAAGCCACCTTCTATACAAATATAGTAAAAAGGTGCTCCATACTGCCACTCAGTGGGATTCCTCGGGAGTAACGCAGAAAGTCATTTTGTGTAACAAACTATTACAATATACAATTTCTTGTATAGTATTCATTCATTACTCTTTTCAAGGATCTGTTGGTTACAAGATAGTGATATTTCTAGGTTTTACAACGTGATATCAATACAGTGTCAGTTATCACTCCTTGTACAACCAACTTCAAAATCTGATGAATGTATCTCTTGCATTCAATGTAACTGCTCTTACACTTCCTATATCATGCTTTTATATGGTTGAGTACATATACAATGAAATGAAGCCACCTTCTATACAACTACAGTTAAAAGGTGCTCCATACAACCACTCAAAATCTGAAGAATGTATCTCTTGCATTCAATGTAACTGCTCTTACACTTCCTATATCATGCTTTTACATGATTGAGTACATATACAATGAAATGAAACCACCTTCTATACAACTATAGTAAAAAGGTGCTCCATACTGCCACTCAGTGGGATTCCTCGGGAGTAACGCAGAAAGTTATTTTGTGTAACAAACTATTACAATTTACAATCCAATGTATTTCTTGTATAGTATTCATTGATTACTCTTCTGTGATCGCTTGGTTAGACAACAGTGAAATTTCTCGGTTTTACAAAGTGATATCAATACAGTGTCAGTTATCACTCCTTGTACTACCAATTTAAAAAACTAATGAATGTATGTCTTGCATTCAATGTAACTGCTCTTAGAGTTGCTATATCATGCTTTTATATGGTTCAGTACATATACAATGAAATGAAGCCACCTTCTACACAACTATAGTAAAAAGGTGCTCCATACTGCCACTCAGTGGGATTCCTCGGGAGTAACGCAGAAAGTTATTTTGTGTAACAAACTATTACAATTTACAATCCAATGTATTTCTTGTATAGTATTCATTGATTACTCTTCTGTGATCTCTTGCTTAGACAACAGTGAAATTTCTCGGTTTTACAAAGTGATATCAATACAGTGTCAGTTATCACTCCTTGTACTACCAACTTCAAAATCTGATGAATGTATCTCTGGCATTCAATGTAGTTGCTCTTACAGTTGATATATCATGCTTTTACATGATTGAGTACATATATAATGAAATGAAGCCACCTTCTATACAACTATCCATATAAAAGCATGATATAGCAACTCTAAGAGCAGTTACATTGAATGCAAGACATACATTCATCAGATTTTGAAGTTGGTAGTACAAGGAGTGATAACTGACACTGTATTGATATCACTTTGTAAAACCAAGAAATATCACTATCCTGTACGAAAGAGATCACTGAAAAGACTAATCAATGAATACTATACAAGAAATACATTGGATTGTAAATTGTAATAGTTTGTTACAAAAAATAACTTTCTGCGTTACTCCCGAGGAATCCCACTGAGTGGCAGTATGGAGCACCTTTTTACTATAGTTGTATAGAAGGTGGCTTCATTTCATTGTATATGTACTGAACCATATAAAAGCATGATATAGCAACTCTAAGAGCAGTTACATTGAATGCCAGAGATTCTTTCATCAGATTTTGAAGTTGGTTGTACAAGGAGTGATAACTGACACTGTATTGATATCACTTTGTAAAACCTAGAAATATCACTATCCTGTAACCAACAGATCATTGAAAAGAGTAATCAATGAATACTATACATGAAATTGTATATTGTAATAGTTTGTTACACAAAATGACTTTCTGCGTTACTCCCAAGGAATCCCACTGAGTGGCAGTATGGAGCACCTTTTTACTATAATTGTATAGAAGGTGGCTTCATTTCATTGTATATGTACTGAACCATATAAAAGCATGATATAGCAACTATAAGAGCAGTTACATTGAATGCAAGACATAGATTCATGAGATTTTTATATTGGTTGTATAAGGAGTGATAACTGACATTGTATAGATGTCACTTTGTAAAACCGAGAAATTTCACTGTTTTCTAAGAGATCACAGAAGAGTAATCAATGAATACTATACAAGAAATACATTGAATTGTAAATTGTAATAGTTTGTTACACAAAATAACTTTCTGCGTTACTCCCGAGGAATCCCACTGAGTGGCAGTATGGAGCACCTTTTTACTATAGTTGTATAGAAGGTGGCTTCATTTCATTATGTATGTACTCAATCATGTAAAAGCATGATATATCAACTGTAAGAGCAACTACATTGAATGCCAGAGATACATTCATGGGATTTTGAAGTTGGTAGTACAAGGAGTGATAACTGACACTGTACTGATATCACTTTGTAAAACCTAGAAATATCACTATCCTGTAAGAAACAGATCACTGAAAAGACTAATCAATGAATACTATACAAGAAATACATTGGATTGTAAATTGTAATAGTTTGTTACACAAAATAACTTTCTGCGTTACTCCCGAGGAATCCCACTGAGTGGCAGTATGGAGCACCTTTTTACTATAGTTGTATAGAAGGTGGCTTCATTTCATTGTATATGTACTGAACCATATAAAAGCATGATATAGCAACTCGAAGAGCAATTACATTGAATGCCAGAGATTCATTCATCAGATTTTGAAGTTGGTTGTACAAGGAGTGATAACTGACACTGTACTGATATCATTTTGCAAAATCCTAGAAATATCACTATCCTGTAACCAACAGATCATTGAAAAGAGTAATCAATGAATACTATACAAGAAATTGTATATTGTAATAGTTTGTTACACAAAATGACTTTCTGATGTTACTCCCGAGGAATCCCACTGAGTGGCAGTATGGAGCACCTTTTTACTATAGTTGTATAGAAGGTGGCTTCATTTCATTGTATATGTACTGAACCATATAAAAGCATGATATAGCAACTATAACAGCAGTTAGATTGAATGCAAGACATACATTCATCAGATTTTTATATTGGTTGTATAAGGAGTGATAACTGACACTGTATTGATGTCACTTTGTAAAATCGAGAAATTTAACTGTTGTCTAACCAAGAGATCACAGAAGAGTAATCAATGAATACTATAAGAGAAATACATTGGATTGTAAATTGTAATAGTTTGTTACACAAAATAACTTTCTGCGTTACTCCCGAGGAATCCCACTGAGTGGTTGTATGGAGCACCTTTTAACTGTCGTTGTATAGAAGGTGGCTTCATTTCATTGTATATGTACTGAACCATATAAAAGCATGATATAGCAACTCGAAGAGCAATTACATAGAATGCAAGAGATACATTGATCAGATTTTGAAGTTGGTTGTACAAGGAGTGATAACTGACACTGTATTGATATCACGTTGTAAAACCTAGAAATATCACTATCTTGTAACCAACAGATCCTTGAAAAGAGTAATGAATGAATACTATACAAGAAATTGTATATTGTAATAGTTTGTTACACAAAATGACTTTCTGCGTTACTCCCGAGGAATCCCACTGAGTGGCAGTATGGAGCACATTTTCCTATAGTTGTATAGAAGGTGGCTTCATTTCATTGTATATGTACTCAATCATGTAAAAGCATGTTATAGCAACTGTAAGAGCAATTACATTGAATGCCAGAGATTCATTCATCAGATTTTGAAGTTGGTTGTACAAGGAGTGATAACTGACTCCTGCGTTACTCCCGAGGAATCCCACTGAGTGGCAGTATGGAGCACTTTTTTACTATAGTTGTATAGAAGGTGGCTTCATTTCATTATATATGTACTGAACCATATAAAAGTATGATATATCAACTGTAAGAGCAACTACATTGAATGCCAGAGATACATTCATCAGATTTTGAAGTTGGTAGTACAAGGAGTGATAACTGACACTGTACTGATATCACTTTGTAAAACCTAGAAATATCACTATCCTGTAAGAAACAGATCACTGAAAAGACTAATCAATGAATACTATACAAGAAATACATTGGATTGTAAATTGTAATAGTTTGTTACACAAAATAACTTTCTGCGTTACTCCCGAGGAATCCCACTGAGTGGCAGTATGGAGCACCTTTTTACTATAGTTGTCTAGAAGGTGGCTTCATTTCATTGTATATGTACTGAACCATATAAAAGCATGATATAGCAACTCTAAGAACAGTTACATTGAATGCAAGACATACATTCATCAGATTTTTAAATTGGTTTTATAAGGAGTGATAACTGACACTGTATTGATATCACTTTGTAAAACCGAGAAATTTCACTGTTGTCTAACCAAGGGATCACAGAAGAGTAATCAATGAATACTATACAAGAAATACATTGGATTGTAAATTGTAATAGTTTGTTACACAAAATAACTTTCTGCGTTACTCCCGAGGAATCCCACTGAGGGGCAGTATGGAGCACCTTTTTACTATAGTTGTATAGAAGGTGGTTTCATTTCATTGTATATGTACTCAATCATGTAAAAGCATGATATATCAACTGTAAGAGCAACTACATTGAATGCAAGAGATACATTCATCAGATTTTGAAGTTGGTTGTACAAGGAGTGATAACTGACACTGTACTGATATCACTTTGTAAAACCTAGAAATATAACTATCCTGTAACGAACCGATCATTGAAAAGAGTAATCAATGAATATTATACAAGAAATAGTATATTGTAAAAGTTTGTTACACAAAATGACTTTCTGCGTTACTCCCGAGGAATCCCACTTAGTAGCAGTATGGAGCACCTTTTTACGATAGTTGTATAGAAGGTGGCTTCATTTCTTTGTATATGTACTCAACCATATAAAAGCATGATATAGGAAGTGTAAGAGCAGTTACATTGAATGCAAGAGATACATTCATCAGATTTTGAAGTTGGTTGTACAAGGAGTGATAACTGACACTGTATTGATATCACGTTGTAAAACCTAGAAATATCACTATCTTGTAAAAACAGATCATTGAAAAGAGTAATGAATGAATACTATACAAGAAATTGTATATTGTAATAGTTTGTTACACAAAATGACTTTCTGCGTTACTCCCGAGGAATCCCACTCAGTGGCAGTAAGGAGCACATTTTACTATAGTTGTATAGAAGGTGGCTTCATTTCATTCTATATGTACTCAATCTTGTAAAAGCATGTTATAGCAACTGTAAGAGCAATTACATTGAATGCAAGAGATACATTTATCAGATTTTGAAGTTGGTTGTACAAGGAGTGATAACTGACACTGTATTGATATCACGTTGTAAAACCTAGAAATATCACTATCTTGTAACCAACAGATCATTGAAAAGAGTAATGAATGAATACTATACAAGAAATTGTATATTGTAACAGTTTGTTACACAAAATGACTTTCTCTGTTACTCCCGAGGAATCCCACTGAGTGGCAGTATGGAGCACATTTTACTATAGTTGTATAGAAGGTGGCTTCATTTCATTGTATATGTACTCAATCATGTAAAAGCATGTTATAGCAACTGTAAGAGCAACTACATTGAATGCCAGAGATACATTCATCAGATTTTGAAGTTGGTAGTACAAGGAGTGATAACTGACACTGTACTGATATCATTTTGTAAAACCTAGAAATATCACTATCCTGTAAGAAACAGATCACTGAAAAGACTAATCAATGAATACTATACAAGAAATACATTGGATTGTAAATTGTAATAGTTTGTTACACAAAATAACTTTCTGCGTTACTCCCGAGGAATCCCACTGAGTGGCAGTATGGAGCACCTTTTTACTATAGTTGTATAGAAGGTGGCTTCATTTCATTGTATATGTACTGAACCATATAAAAGCATGATATAGCAACTCGAAGAGCAATTACATTGAATGCCAGAGATTCATTCATCAGATTTTGAAGTTGGTTGTACAAGGAGTGAAAACTGACACTGTACTGATATCATTTTGTAAAACCTAGAAATATCACTATCCTGTAACCAACAGATCATTGAAAAGAGTAATCAATGAAAACTATACAAGAAATTGTGTATTGTAATAGTCTGTTACACAAAATGACTTTCTGCGTTACTCCCGAGGAATCCCACTGAGTGGCAGTATGGAGCACCTTTTTACTATAGTTGTATAGAAGGTGGCTTCATTTCATTGTATATGTACTGAACCATATAAAAGCATGATATAGCAACTATAACAGCAGTTAGATTGAATGCAAGACATACATTCATCAGATTTTTATATTGGTTGTATAAGGAGTGATAACTGACACTGTATTGATGTCACTTTGTAAAATCGAGAAATTTAACTGTTGTCTAACCAAGAGATCACAGAAGAGTAATCAATGAATACTATAAAAGAAATACATTGGATTGTAAATTGTAATAGTTTGTTACACAAAATAACTTTCTGCGTTACTCCCGAGGAATCCCACTGAGTGGTTGTATGGAGCACCTTTTAACTGTAGTTGTATAGAAGGTGGCTTCATTTCAATGTATATGTACTCAACCATATAAAAGCATGATATAGGAAGTGTAAGAGCAGTTACATTGAATGCAAGAGATACATTCATCAGATTTTGAAGTTGGTTGTACAAGGAGTGATAACTGACACTGTATTGATATCACGTTGTAAAACCTAGAAATATCACTATCTTGTAACCAACAGATCCTTGAAAAGAGTAATGAATGAATACTATACAAGAAATTGTATATTGTAATAGTTTGTTACACAAAATGACTTTCTGCGTTACTCCCGAGGAATCCCACTGAGTGGCAGTATGGAGCACATTTTCCTATAGTTGTATAGAAGGTGGCTTCATTTCATTGTATATGTACTCAATCATGTAAAAGCATGTTATAGCAACTGTAAGAGCAATTACATTGAATGCCAGAGATTCATTCATCAGATTTTGAAGTTGGTTGTACAAGGAGTGATAACTGACACTGTATTGATATCACTTTGTAAAACCTAGAAATATCACTATCCTGTAACCAACAGATCATTGAAAAGAGTAATCAATGAATACTATACAAGAAATTGTATATTGTAATAGTTTGTTACACAAAATGACTTTCTGCGTTACTCCCAAGGAATCCCACTGAGTGGCAGTATGGAGCACCTTTTTACTATAGTTGTATAGAAGGTGGCTTCATTTCATTGTATATGTACTGAACCATATAAAAGCATGATATAACTATAAGAGCAACTACATTGAATGCCAGAGATACATTCATCAGATTTTGAAGTTGGTAGTACAAGGAGTGATAACTGACACTTTACTGATATCACTTTGTAAAACGTAGATATATCACTATCCTGTAACCAACCGATCATTGAAAAGAGTAATCAATGAATACTATACAAGAAATTGTATATTGTGACAGTTTGTTACACAAAATGACTTTCTCCGTTACTCCCGAGGAATCCCACTGAGTGGCAGTATGGAGCACATTTTACTATAGTTGTATGGAAGGTGGCTTCATTTCATTTTATATGTACTCAATAATGTAAAAGCATGATATAGCAACTATAAGAGCAGTTACATTGAATGCAAGACATACATTCATCAGATTTTGAAGTTGGTAGTACAAGGAGTGATAACTGAGACTGTACTGATATCACGTTGTAAAACCGAGAAATTTCACTGTTGTCTAACCAAGAGATCACAGAAGAGTAATCAATGAATACTATACAAGAATTACATTGGATTGTATATTGTAATAGTTTGTTACACAAAATAACTTTCTGCGTTACTCCCGAGGAATCCCACTGAGTGGCAGTATGGAGCACCTTTTAACTATAGTTGTATAGAAGGTGGCTTCATTTTATTATATATGTACTCAACATTGTAAAAGCATGATATATCAACTATAAGAGCAACTACATTGAATGCCAGAGATACATTCATCAGATTTTGAAGTTGGTAGTACAAGGAGTGATAACTGAGACTGTACTGATATCACTTTGTAAAACCTAGAAATATCACTATCCTGTAAGAAACAGATCACTGAAAAGACTAATCAATGAATACTATACAAGAAATACATTGGATTGTAAATTCTAATAGTTTGTTACACAAAATGACTTTCTGCGTTACTCCCGAGGAATCCCACTGAGTGGCAGTATGGAGCACATTTTACGATAGTTGTATAGAAGGTGGCTTCATTTCATTGTATATGTACTTAATCATGTAAAAGCATGTTATATCAACTGTAAGAGCAATTACATTGAATGCCAGAGATTCATTCATCAGATTTTGAAGTTGGTTGTACAAGGAGTGATAACTGACACTGTATTGATATCACTTTGTAAAACCTAGAAATATCACTATCCTGTAACCAACAGATCATTGAAAAGAGTAATCAATGAATACTATACAAGAAATTGTATATTGTAATAGTTTGTTACACAAAATGACTTTCTGCGTTACTCCCAAGGAATCCCACTGAGTGGCAGTATGGAGTACCTTTTTACTATAGTTGTATAGAAGGTGGCTTCATTTCATTGTATATGTACTGAACCATATAAAAGCATGATATAGCAACTATAAGAGCAGTTACATTGAATGCAAGACATACATTCATCAGATTTTTATATTGGTTGTATAAGGAGTGATAACTGACACTGTATTGATGTCACTTTGTAAAACCGAGAAATTTCACTGTTGTCTAACCAAGAGATCATAGAAGAGTAATCAATGAATACTATACAAGAAATACATTGGATTGTAAATTGTAATAGTTTGTTACACAAAATAACTTTCTGCGTTACCCTCGAGGAATCCCACTGAGTGGCAGTATGGAGCACCTTTTTACTATAGTTGTATAGAAGGTGGCTTCATTTCATTATATATGTACTCAATCATGTAAAAGCATTTTATAGCAACTGTAAGAGCAGTTACATTCAATGCAAGAGATACATTCATCAGATTTTGAAGGTTGTACAAGGAGTGATAACTGACACTGTATTGATATCACTTTGTAAAACCGAGAAATTTCACTGTTGTCTAACCAAGAGATCACAGAAGAGTAATCAATGAATACTATACAAGAAATACATTGGATTGTAAATTGTAATAGTTTGTTACACAAAATAACTTTCTGCGTTACTCCCGAGGAATCCCACTGAGTGGAAGTATGGAGCACGTTTTACTATAGTTGTATAGAAGGTGGCTTCATTTCATTGTATATGTACTCAATCATTTAAGAGCATGATATATCAACTGTAAGAGCAACTACATTGAATGCCAGAGATACATTAATCAGATTTTGAAGTTGGTAGTAGAAGGAGTGATAACTGACACTGTACTGATATCACTTTGTAAAACCTAGATATATCACTATCCTGTAACAAACAGATCACTGAAAAGAGTAATCAATGAATACTATACAAGAAATTGTATATTGTAATAGTTTGTTACACAAAATGACTTTCTGCGTTACTCTCGAGGAATCCCACTGAGTGGCAGTATGGAGCACCTTTTTACTATAGTTGTATAGAAGGTGGCTTCATTTCATTGTATATGTACTCAATCATGTAAAAGCATGAAATATCAACTGTAAGAGCATTTACATTGAATGCCAGAGATACATTCATCAGATTTTGAAGTTGGTTGTACAAGGAGTGATAACTGACAAGGTACTGATATCACTTTGGAAATCCTAGAAATATCACTATCTTGTAAACAACAGATCATTGAAAAGAGTAATGAATGAATACTATACAAGAAATTGTATATTGTAACAGTTTGTTACACAAAATGACTTTCTCCGTTACTCCCGAGGAATCCCACTGAGTGGCAGTATGGAGCACATTTTACTATAGTTGTATGGAAGGTGGCTTCATTTCATTGTATTTGTACTCAATCATGTAAAAGCATGCTATAGCAACTGTAAGAGCAATTACATTGAATGCCAGAGATTCATTCATCAGATTTTGAAGTTTGTTGTAGAAGGAGTGATAACTGACACTGTACTGATATCACTTTGTAAAACTTAGAAATATCACTATCCTGTAACCAACAGATCATTAAAAAAAGTAATCAATGAATACTATAGAAGAAATTGTATATTGTAATAGTTTGTTACACAAAATGACTTTCTGCGTTACTCCCGAGGAATCCCACTGAGTGGCAGTATGGAGCACCTTTTTACGATAGTTGTATAGAAGGTGGCTTCATTTTATTATATATGTACTCAATCATGTAAAAGCACGATATATCAACTATAAGAGCAACTACATTGAATGCCAGAGATACATTCATCAGATTTTGAAGTTGGTAGTACAAGGAGTGATAACTGACACTGTACTGATATTACTTTGTAAAACCTAGAAATATCACTATCCTGTAAGAAACAGATCACTGAAAAGCCTAATCAATGAATACTATACAAGAAATACATTGGATTGTAAATTCTAATAGTTTGTTACACAAAATGACTTTCTGCGTTACTCCCGAGGAATCCCACTGAGTGGGAGTATGGAGCACATTTTACGATAGTTGTATAGAAGGTGGCTTCATTTCATTGTATATGTACTCAATCATGTAAAAGCATGTTATAGCAACTGTAAGAGCAATTACATTGAATGCCAGAGATACATTCATCAGATTTTGAAGTTGGTAGTACAAGGAGTGATAACTGACACTTTACTGATATCACTTTGTAAAACCTAGATATATCACTATCCTATAACAAACAGATCACTGAAAAGAGTAATCAATGAATACTATACAAGAAATTGTATATTGTAATAGTTTGTTACACAAAATGACTTTCTGCGTTACTCACGAGGAATCCCACTGAGTGGCAGTATGGAGCACCTTTTTACTATAGTTGTATAGAAGGTGGCTTCATTTCATTGTATATGTACTGAACTATATAAAAGCATGATATAGCAACGGTAAGAGCAGTTACATTCAATCCAAGAGATACATTCATCAGATTTTGAAGGTTGTACAAGGAGTGATAACTGACACTGTATTGATATCACATTGTAAAACGTAGAAATATCACTATCTTGTAACCAACAGATCATTGAAAAGAGTAATGAATGAATACTATTCAAGAAATTGTATATTGTAATAGTTTGTTACACAAAATGACTTTCTGCGTTACTCCCGAGGAATCCCACTGAGTGGCAGTATGGAGCACATTTTACTATAGTTGTATAGGAGGTGGCTTCATTTCATTGTATATGTACTCAATCATGTAAAAGCATGTTATAGCAACTGTAAGAGCAATTACATTGAATGCAAGAGATTCATTCCTCAGATTTTGAAGTTGGTTGTAGAAGGAGTGATAACTGACACTGTACTGATATCACTTTTTAAAACCTAGAAATATCACTATCCTGTAACCAACAGATCATTGAAAAGAGTAATCAATGAATACTATAAAAGAAATTGTATATTGTAATAGTTTGTTACACAAAATGACTTTCTGCGTTACTCCCGAGGAATCCCACTGAGTGGCAGTATGGAGCACCTTTTTACTATAGTTGTATAGAAGGTGGCTTCATTTCATTCTATATGTACTGAACCATATAAAAGCATGATATAGCAACTATAAGAGCAGTTACATTGAATGCAAGACATACATTCATCAGATTTTTAGATTGGTTGTATAAGGAGTCATAACTGACACTGTATTGATATCACTTTCTAAAACGTAGATATTTCACAGTTGTCTAACCAAAAGATCACAGAAGAGTAATCAATGAATAGTATAAAAGAAATACATTGGATTGTAAATTGTAATAGTTTGTTACACAAAATAACTTTCTGCGTTACTCCCGAGGAATCCCACTGAGTGGCAGTATGGAGCACGTTTTACTATAGTTGTATAGAAGGTGGCTTCATTTCATTGTATATGTACTCAATCATGTAAGAGCATGATATATCAACTGTAAGAGCAACTACATTGAATGCCAGAGATACATTAATCAGATTTTGAAGTTGGTAGTAGAAGGAGTGATAACTGACACTGTACTGATATCACTTTGTAAAACCTAGATATATCACTATCCTGTAACAAACAGATCACTGAAAAGAGTAATCAATGAATACTATACAAGAAATTGTATATTGTAATAGTTTGTTACACAAAATGACTTTCTGCGTTACTCTCGAGGAATCCCACTGAGTGGCAGTATGGAGCACCTTTTTACTATAGTTGTATAGAAGGTGGCTTCATTTCATTGTATATGTACTCAATCATGTAAAAGCATGAAATATCAACTGTAAGAGCATTTACATTGAATGCCAGAGATACATTCATCAGATTTTGAAGTTGGTTGTACAAGGAGTGATAACTGACAAGGTACTGATATCACTTTGTAAATCCTAGAAATATCACTATCTTGTAACCAACAGATCATTGAAAAGAGTAATGAATGAATACTATACAAGAAATTGTATATTGTAACAGTTTGTTACACAAAATGACTTTCTCCGTTACTCCCGAGGAATCCCACTGAGTGGCAGTATGGAGCACATTTTACTATAGTTGTATGGAAGGTTGCTTCATTTCATTGTATTTGTACTCAATCATGTAAAAGCATGTTATAGCAACTGTAAGAGCAATTACATTGAATGCCAGAGATTCATTCATCAAATTTTGAAGTTGGTAGTACAAGGAGTGATAACTGACACTGTACTGATATTACTTTGTAAAACCTAGAAATATCACTATCCTGTAAGAAACAGATCACTGAAAAGCCTAATCAATGAATACTATACAAGAAATACATTGGATTTTAAATTCTAATAGTTTGTTACACAAAATGACTTTCTGCGTTACTCCCGAGGAATCCCACTGAGTGGCAGTATGGAGCACATTTTACGATAGTTGTATAGAAGGTGGCTTCATTTCATTGTATATGTACTCAATCATGTAAAAGCATGTTATAGCAACTGTAAGAGCAATTACATTGAATGCCAGAGATACATTCATCAGATTTTGAAGTTGGTAGTACAAGGAGTGATAACTGACACTTTACTGATATCACTTTGTAAAACCTAGATTTATCACTATCCTGTAACAAACAGATCACTGAAAAGAGTAATCAATGAATACTATACAAGAAATTGTATATTGTAATAGTTTGTTACACAAAATGACTTTCTGCGTTACTCTCGAGGAATCCCACTAAGTGGCAGTATGGAGCACCTTTTTACTATAGTTGTATAGGAGGTGGCTTCATTTCATTGTATATGTACTGAACCATATAAAAGCATGATATAGCAACGGTAAGAGCAGTTACATTCAATCCAAGAGATACATTCATCAGATTTTGAAGGTTGCACAAGGAGTGATAACTGACACTGTATTGATATCACATTGTAAAACGTAGAAATATCACTATCTTGTAACCAACAGATCATTGAAAAGAGTAATGAATGAATACTATTCAAGAAATTGTATATTGTAATAGTTTGTTACACAAAATGACTTTCTGCGTTACTCCCGAGGAATCCCACTGAGTGGCAGTATGGAGCACATTTTACTATAGTTGTATAGGAGGTGGCTTCATTTCATTGTATATGTACTCAATCATGTAAAAGCATGTTATAGCAACTGTAAGAGCAATTACATTGAATGCAAGAGATTCATTCCTCAGATTTTGAAGTTGGTTGTAGAAGGAGTGATAACTGACACTGTACTGATATCACTTTGTAAAACCTAGAAATATCACTATCCTGTAACCAACAGATCATTGAAAAGAGTAATCAATGAATACTATAAAAGAAATTGTATATTGTAATAGTTTGTTACACAAAATGACTTTCTGCGTTACTCCCGAGGAATCCCACTGAGTGGCAGTATGGAGCACCTTTTTACTATAGTTGTATAGAAGGTGGCTTCATTTCATTCTATATGTTCTGAACCATATAAAAGCATGATATAGCAACTATAAGAGCAGTTACATTGAATGCAAGACATACATTCATCAGATTTTTAGATTGGTTGTATAAGGAGTCATAACTGACACTGTATTGATATCACTTTCTAAAACGTAGATATTTCACAGTTGTCTAACCAAAAGATCACAGAAGAGTAATCAATGAATACTATAAAAGAAATACATTGGATTGTAAATTGTAATAGTTTGTTACACAAAATAACTTTCTGCGTTACTCCCGAGGAATCCCACTGAGTGGCAGTATGGAGCACGTTTTACTATAGTTGTATAGAAGGTGGCTTCATTTCATTGTATATGTACTCAATCATGTAAGAGCATGATATATCAACTGTAAGAGCAACTACATTGAATGCCAGAGATACATTAATCAGATTTTGAAGTTGGTAGTAGAAGGAGTGATAACTGACACTGTACTGATATCACTTTGTAAAACCTAGATATATCACTATCCTGTAACAAACAGATCACTGAAAAGAGTAATCAATGAATACTATACAAGAAATTGTATATTGTAATAGTTTGTTACACAAAATGACTTTCTGCGTTACTCTCGAGGAATCCCACTGAGTGGCAGTATGGAGCACCTTTTTACTATAGTTGTATAGAAGGTGGCTTCATTTCATTGTATATGTACTCAATCATGTAAAAACATGAAATATCAACTGTAAGAGCATTTACACTGAATGCCAGAGATACATTCACCAGATTTTGAAGTTGGTTGTACAAGGAGTGATAACTGACAAGGTACTGATATCACTTTGTAAATCCTAGAAATATCACTATCCTGTAACCAACAGATGATTGAAAAGAGTAATCAATGAATACTATACAAGAAATAATATATTGTAAAAGTTTGTTACACAAAATGACTTTCTGCGTTACTCTCGAGGAATCCCACTTAGTGGCAGTATGGACCACATTTTACTATAGTTGTATAGAAGGTGGCTTCATTTCATTGTATATGTACTGAACCATATAAAAGCATGATATAGCAACTATAAGAGCAGTTAGATTGAATGCAAGACATACATTCATCAGATTTTTAAATTGGTTGTATAAGGAGTGATAACTGACACTGTATTGATGTCACTTTGTAAAACCGAGAAATTTCACTGTTGTCTAACCAAGAGATCACAGAAGAGTAATCAATGAATCCTATACAAGAAATACATTGGATTGTAAATTGTAATAGTTTCTTACACAAAATAACTTTCTGCGTTACTCCCGAGGAATCCCACTGAGTGGCAGTATGGAGCACCTTTTTACTATAGTTGTCTAGAAGGTGGCTTCATTTCATTGTATATGTACTGAACCATATAAAAGCATGATATAGCAACTATAAGAGCAGTTACATTGAATGCAAGACATACATTCATCAGATTTTAAAATTGGTTGTATAAGGAGTGATAACTGACAGTGTATTGATGTCACTTTGTAAAACCGAGAAATTTCACAGTTGTCTAACCAAAAGATCACAGAAGAGTAATCAATGAATACTATACAAGAAATACATTGGATTGTAAATTGTAATAGTTTGTTACACAAAATAACTTTCTTCGTTACTCCCGAGGAATCCCACTGAGTGCCAGTATGGAGCACCTTTTTACTATAGTTGTATAGAAGGTGGCTTCATTTCATTGTATATGTACTGAACCATATAAAAGCATGATATAGCAACTATAAGAGCAGTTACATTGAATGCAAGACATACATTCATCAGATTTTAAAATTGGTTGTATAAGGAGTGATAACTGACACTGTATTGATGTCACTTTGTAAAACAGAGAAATTTCACAGTTGTCTAACCAAAAGATCACAGAAGAGTAATCAATGAATACTATACAAGAAATACATTGGATTGTAAATTGTAATAGTTTGTTACACAAAATAACTTTCTTCGTTACTCCCGAGGAATCCCACTGAGTGCCAGTATGGAGCACCTTTTTACTATAGTTGTATAGAAGGTGGCTTCATTTCATTGTATATGTACTGAACCATATAAAAGCATGATATAGCAACTATAAGAGCAGTTAGATTGAATGCAAGACATACATTCATCAGATTTTTAAATTGGTTGTATAAGGAGTGATAACTGACACTGTATTGATGTCACTTTGTAAAACCGAGAAATTTCACTGTTGTCTAACCAAGAGATCACAGAAGAGTAATCAATGAATCCTATACAAGAAATACATTGGATTGTAAATTGTAATAGTTTCTTACACAAAATAACTTTCTGCGTTACTCCCGAGGAATCCCACTGAGTGGCAGTATGGAGCACCTTTTTACTATAGTTGTCTAGAAGGTGGCTTCATTTCATTGTATATGTACTGAACCATATAAAAGCATGATATAGCAACTATAAGAGCAGTTACATTGAATGCAAGACATACATTCATCAGATTTTAAAATTGGTTGTATAAGGAGTGATAACTGACAGTGTATTGATGTCACTTTGTAAAACCGAGAAATTTCACAGTTGTCTAACCAAAAGATCACAGAAGAGTAATCAATGAATACTATACAAGAAATACATTGGATTGTAAATTGTAATAGTTTGTTACACAAAATAACTTTCTTCGTTACTCCCGAGGAATCCCACTGAGTGCCAGTATGGAGCACCTTTTTACTATAGTTGTATAGAAGGTGGCTTCATTTCATTGTATATGTACTGAACCATATAAAAGCATGATATAGCAACTATAAGAGCAGTTACATTGAATGCAAGACATACATTCATCAGATTTTAAAATTGGTTGTATAAGGAGTGATAACTGACACTGTATTGATGTCACTTTGTAAAACAGAGAAATTTCACAGTTGTCTAACCAAAAGATCACAGAAGAGTAATCAATGAATACTATACAAGAAATACATTGGATTGTAAATTGTAATAGTTTGTTACACAAAATAACTTTCTTCGTTACTCCCGAGGAATCCCACTGAGTGCCAGTATGGAGCACCTTTTTACTATAGTTGTATAGAAGGTGGCTTCATTTCATTGTATATGTACTCAATCATGTAAAAGCATGATATATCAACTGTAAGAGCAACTACATTGAATGCCAGAGATACATTCATCAGATTTTGAAGTTGGTAGTACAAGGAGTGATAACTGACACTGTACTGATATCACATTGTAAAACCTAGAAATATCACTATCCTGTAACAAACAGATCACTGAAAAGAGTAATCAATGAATACTATACAAAAATTGCATATTGTAATAGTTTGTTACACAAAATAACTTTCTGCGTTACTCTCGAGGAATCCAACTGAGTGGCAGTATGGAGCACCTTTTTACTATAGTTGTATAGAAGGTGGCTTCATTTCATTGTATATGTACTCAATCATGTAAAAGCATGATATATCAACTGTAAGAGCTATTACATTGAATGCCAGAGATACATTCATCAGAATTTGAAGTTGGTTGTACAAGGAGTGATAACTGACACTGTACTGATATCACTTTGTAAAACCTAGAAATATTACTATCCTGGAACGAAGAGATCATTGAAAAGAGTAATCAATGAATACTATACAAGAACGTATCTATTTTAATAGTTTGTTACACAAAATGGCTTTCTGCGTTACTCTCGAGGAATCCCACTTAGTGGCAGTATGGACCACATTTTACTATAGTTGTATAGAAGGTGGCTTCATTTCATTGTATATGTACTCAACCATGTAAAAGCATGTTATCGCAACTGTAAGAGCAATTACATTGAATGCCAGAGATTCATTCATCAGATTTTGAAGTTGGTTGTAGAAGGAGTGATAACTGACACTGTACTGATATCACTTTGTAAAACCTAGAAATATCACTATCCTGTAACCAACAGATCATTGAAAAGAGTAATCAATCAATACTATACAAGAAAATTTATATTGTAATAGTTTGTTACACAAAATGACTTTCTGCGTTACTCCCGAAGAATCACACTGAGAGGCAGTATGGAGCACCATTTTACTATAGTTGTATAGAAGGTGGCTTCATTTCATTGTATATGTACTGAACCATATAAAAGCATGATATAGCAACTATAAGAGCAGTTAGATTGAATGCAAGACATACATTCATCAGATTTTTAAATTGGTTGTATAAGGAGTGATAACTGACACTGTATTGATGTCACTTTGTAAAACCGAGAAATTTAACTGTTGTCTAACCAAGAGATCACAGAAGAGTAATCAATGAATCCTATACAAGAAATACATTGGATTGTAAATTGTAATAGTTTCTTACACAAAATAACTTTCTGCGTTACTCCCGAGGAATCCCACTGAGTGGCAGTATGGAGCACCTTTTTACTATAGTTGTCTAGAAGGTGGCTTCATTTCATTGTATATGTACTGAACCATATAAAAGCATGATATAGCAACTATAAGAGCAGTTACATTGAATGCAAGACATACATTCATCAGATTTTAAAATTGGTTGTATAAGGAGTGATAACTGACACTGTATTGATGTCACTTTGTAAAACCGAGAAATTTCACAGTTGTCTAACCAAAAGATCACAGAAGAGTAATCAATGAATACTATACAAGAAATACATTGGATTGTAAATTGTAATAGTTTGTTACACAAAATAACTTTCTTCGTTACTCCCGAGGAATCCCACTGAGTGCCAGTATGGAGCACCTTTTTACTATAGTTGTATAGAAGGTGGCTTCATTTCATTGTATATGTACTCAATCATGTAAAAGCATGATATATCAACTGTAAGAGCAACTACATTGAATGCCAGAGATACATTCATCAGATTTTGAAGTTGGTAGTACAAGGAGTGATAACTGACACTGTACTGATATCACATTGTAAAACCTAGAAATATCACTATCCTGTAACAAACAGATCACTGAAAAGAGTAATCAATGAATACTATACAAAAAATGCATATTGTAATAGTTTGTTACACAAAATAACTTTCTGCGTTACTCTCGAGGAATCCCACTGAGTGGCAGTATGGAGCACCTTTTTACTATAGTTGTATAGAAGGTGGCTTCATTTCATTGTATATGTACTCAATCATGTAAAAGCATGATATATCAACTGTAAGAGCTATTACATTGAATGCCAGAGATACATTCATCAGAATTTGAAGTTGGTTGTACAAGGAGTGATAACTGACACTGTACTGATATCACTTTGTAAAAGCTAGAAATATTAGTATCCTGGAACGAAGAGATCATTGAAAAGAGTAATCAATGAATACTATACAAGAACGTATCTATTTTAATAGTTTGTTACACAAAATGGCTTTCTGCGTTACTCTCGAGGAATCCCACTTAGTGGCAGTATGGACCACATTTTACTATAGTTGTATAGAAGGTGGCTTCATTTCATTGTATATGTACTCAATCATGTAAAAGCATGATATATCAACTGTAAGAGCAACTACATTGAATGCCAGAGATACATTCATCAGATTTTGAAGTTGGTAGTACAAGGAGTGATAACTGACACTGTACTGATATCACATTGTAAAACCTAGAAATATCACTATCCTGTAACAAACAGATCACTGAAAAGAGTAATCAATGAATACTATACAAAAATTGCATATTGTAATAGTTTGTTACACAAAATAACTTTCTGCGTTACTCTCGAGGAATCCCACTGAGTGGCAGTATGGAGCACCTTTTTACTATAGTTGTATAGAAGGTGGCTTCATTTCATTGTATATGTACTCAACCATGTAAAAGCATGTTATAGCAACTGTAAGAGCAATTACATTGAATGCCAGAGATTCATTCATCAGATTTTGAAGTTGGTTGTAGAAGGAGTGATAACTGACACTGTACTGATATCACTTTGTAAAACCTAGAAATATCACTATCCTGTAACCAACAGATCATTGAAAAGAGTAATCAATCAATACTATACAAGAAAATTTATATTGTAATAGTTTGTTACACAAAATGACTTTCTGCCTTACTCCCGAGGAATCACACTGAGTGGCAGTATGGAGCACCATTTTACTATAGTTGTATAGAAGGTGGCTTCATTTCATTGTATATGTACTGAACCATATAAAAGCATGATATAGCAACTATAAGAGCAGTTAGATTGAATGCAAGACATACATTCATCAGATTTTTAAATTGGTTGTATAAGGAGTGATAACTGACACTGTATTGATGTCACTTTGTAAATCCGAGAAATTTCACTGTTGTCTAACCAAGAGATCACAGAAGAGTAATCAATGAATCCTATACAAGAAATACATTGGATTGTAAATTGTAATAGTTTCTTACACAAAATAACTTTCTGCGTTACTCCCGAGGAATCCCACTGAGTGGCAGTATGGAGCACCTTTTTACTATAGTTGTATAGAAGGTGGCTTCATTTCATTGTATATGTACTGAACCATATAAAAGCATGATATAGCAACTATAAGAGCAGTTACATTGAATGCAAGACATACATTCATCAGATTTTAAAATTGGTTGTATAAGGAGTGATAACTGACACTGTATTGATGTCGCTTTGTAAAACCGAGAAATTTCACAGTTGTTTAACCAAAAGATCACAGAAGAGTAATCAATGAATACTATACAAGAAATACATTGGATTGTAAATTGTAATAGTTTGTTACACAAAATAACTTTCTTCGTTACTCCCGAGGAATCCCACTGAGTGCCAGTATGGAGCACCTTTTTACTATAGTTGTATAGAAGGTGGCTTCATTTCATTGTATATGTACTCAATCATGTAAAAGCATGATATATCAACTGTAAGAGCAACTACATTGAATGCCAGAGATACATTCATCAGATTTTGAAGTTGGTAGTACAAGGAGTGATAACTGACACTGTACTGATATCACATTGTAAAACCTAGAAATATCACTATCCTGTAACAAACAGATCACTGAAAAGAGTAATCAATGAATACTATACAAAAATTGCATATTGTAATAGTTTGTTACACAAAATAACTTTCTGCGTTACTCTCGAGGAATCCCACTGAGTGGCAGTATGGAGCACCTTTTTACTATAGTTGTATAGAAGGTGGCTTCATTTCATTGTATATGTACTCAATCATGTAAAAGCATGATATATCAACTGTAAGAGCTATTACATTGAATGCCAGAGATACATTCATCAGAATTTGAAGTTGGTTGTACAAGGAGTGATAACTGACACTGTACTGATATCACTTTGTAAAACCTAGAAATATTACTATCCTGGAACGAAGAGATCATTGAAAAGAGTAATCAATGAATACTATACAAGAACGTATCTATTTTAATAGTTTGTTACACAAAATGGCTTTCTGCGTTATTCCCGAGGAATCCCTCTGAGTGGCAAAGGTGGCTTCATTTCATTGTATATGTACTCAATCATGTAAAAGCATGATATATCAACTATAAGAGCAACTACATTGAATGCCAGAGATACATTCATCAGATTTTGAAGTTGGTAGTACAAGGAGTGATAACTGACACTGTACTGATATCACTTTGTAAAACCTAGAAATATCACTATCCTGTAAGAAACAGATCACTGAAAAGACTAATCAATGAATACCATACAAGAAATACATTGGATTGTAAATTCTAATAGTTCGTTACAGAAAATAACTTTCTGCGTTACTCCCGAGGAATCCCACTGAGTGGCAGTATGGAGCACCTTTTTACGATAGTTGTATAGAAGGTGGCTTCATTTCATTGTATATGTACTCAACCATATAAAAGCATTATATAGGAAGTGTAAGAGCTATTACATTGAATGCAAGAGATACATTCATCAGATTTTGAAGTTGGTTGTACAAGGAGTGATAACTGACACTGTATTGATATCACAATTTAAAACCTAGAAATATCAGTATCTTGTAACCAACAGATCCTTGAAAAGAGTAATGAATGAATACTATACAAGAAATTGTATATTGTAATAGTTTGTTACACAAAATGACTTTCTGCGTTACTCCCGAGGAATCCCACTGAGTGGCAGTATGGAGCACATTTTACTATAGTTGTATAGAAGGTGGCTTCATTTCATTGTATATGTACTCAATCATGTAAAAGCATGTTATAGCAACTGTAAGAGCAATTACATTGAATGCCAGAGATACATTCATCAGATTTTGAAGTTGGTTGTACAAGGAGTGATAACTGACACTGTATTGATATCACTTTGTAAAACCTAGAAATATCACTATCCTGTAACCAACAGATCATTGAAAAGAGTAATCAATGAATACTATACAAGAAATTGTATATTGTAATAGTTTGTTACACAAAATAACGTTCTGCGTTACTCCCGAGGAATCCCACTGAGTGGCAGTATGGAGCACGTTTTACTATAGTTGTATAGAAGGTGGCTTCATTTCATTGTATATGTACTCAATCATGTAAGAGCATGATATATCAACTGTAAGAGCAACTACATTGAATGCCAGAGATACATTAATCAGATTTTGAAGTTGGTAGTACAAGGAGTGATAACTGACACTGTACTGATATCACTTTGTAAAACCTAGAAATATCACTATCCTGTAACAAACAGATCACTGAAAAGAGTAATCAATGAATACTATACAAGAAATTGTATATTGTAATAGTTTGTTACACAAAATGACTTTCTGCGTTACTCTCGAGGAATCCCACTGAGTGGCAGTATGGAGCACCTTTTTACTATAGTTGTATAGAAGGTGGCTTCATTTCATTGTATATGTACTCAATCATGTAAAAGCATCAAATATCAACTGTAAGAGCATTTACATTGAATGCCAGAGATACATTCATCAGATTTTGAAGTTGTTTGTACAAGGAGTGATAACTGACACTGTACTGATATCACTTTGTAAATCCTAGAAATATCACTATCCTGTAACCAACAGATCATTGAAAAGAGTAATCAATGAATACTATACAAGAAATAGTATATTGTAAAAGTTTGTTACACAAAATGACTTTCTGCGTTACTCTCGAGGAATCCCACTTAGTGGCAGTATGGACCACATTTTACTATAGTTGTATAGAAGGTGGCTTCATTTCATTGTATATGTACTCAATCATGTAAAAGCATGTTATAGCAACTGTAAGAGCAATTACATTGAATGCCAGAGATTCATTCCTCAGATTTTGAAGTTGGTTGTAGAAGGAGTGATAACTGACACTCTACTGATATCACTTTGTAAAACCTAGAAATATCACTATCCTGTAACCAACAGATCATTGAAAAGAGTAATCAATCAATACTATACAAGAAATTGTATATTGTAATAGTTTGTTACACAAAATGACTTTCTGCGTTACTCTCGAGGAATCACACTGAGTGGCAGTATGGAGCACCTTTTTACTATAGTTGTATAGAAGGTGGCTTCATTTCATTGTATATGTACTGAACCATATAAAAGCATGATATAGAAACTATAAGAGCAGTTAGATTGAATGCAAGACATACATTCATCAGATTTTTAAATTGGTTGTATAAGGAGTGATAACTGACACTGTATTGATGTCACTTTGTAAAACTGAGAAATTTCACTGTTGTCTAACCAAGAGATCACAGAAGAGTAATCAATGAATACTATACAAGAAATACATTGGATTGTAAATTGTAATAGTTTCTTACACAAAATAACTTTCTGCGTTACTCCCGAGGAATCCCACTGAGTGCCAGTATGGAGCACCTTTTTACTATAGTTGTATAGAAGGTGGCTTCATTTCATTGTATATGTACTCAATCATGTAAAAGCATGATATATCAACTGTAAGAGCTATTACATTGAATGCCAGAGATACATTCATCAGATTTTGAAGTTGGTAGTACAAGGAGTGATAACTGACACTGTACTGATATCACATTGTAAAACCTAGAAATATCACTATCCTGTAACAAACAGATCACTGAAAAGAGTAATCAATGAATACTATACAAGAAATTGCATATTGTAATAGTTTGTTACAGAAAATAACTTTCTGCATTACTCTCGAGGAATCCCACTGAGTGGCAGTATGGAGCACCTTTTTACTATAGTTGTATAGAAGGTGGCTTCATTTCATTGTATATGTACTCAACCATGTAAAAGCATGATATATCAACTGTAAGAGCTATTACATTGAATTCCAGAGATACATTCATCAGAATTTGAAGTTGGTTGTACAAGGAGTGATAACTGACACTGTACTGATATCACTTTGTAAAACCTAGAAATATTACTATCCTGGAACGAAGAGATCATTGAAAAGAGTAATCAATGAATACTATACAAGAACGTATCTATTTTAATAGTTTGTTACACAAAATGGCTTTCTGCGTTATTCCCGAGGAATCCCAGTGAGTGGCAGTATGGAGCACGTTTTACTATAGTTGTATAGAAGGTGGCTTCATTTCATTGTATATGTACTCAATCATGTAAAAGCATGATATATCAACTATAAGAGCAACTACATTGAATGCCAGAGATACATTCATCAGATTTTGAAGTTGGTAGTACAAGGAGTGATAACTGACACTGTACTGATATCACTTTGTAAAACCTAGTAATATCACTATCCTGTAAGAAACAGCTCACTGAAAAGACTAATCAATGAATACTATACAAGAAATACATTGGATTGTAAATTCTAATAGTTTGTTACACAAAATAACTTTCTGCGTTAGTCCCGAAGAATCCCAGTGAGTGGCAGTATGGAGCACCTTTTTACGATAGTTGTATAGAATGTGGCTTCATTTCATTGTATATGTACTCAACCATATAAAAGCATGATATAGGAAGTGTAAGAGCAGTTACATTGAATGCAAGAGATACATTCATCAGATTTTGAAGTTGGTTGTACAAGGAGTGATAACTGACACTGTATTGATATCACGTTGTAAAACCTAGAAATATCACTATCTTGTAACCAACAGATCCTTGAAAAGAGTAATGAATGAATACTATACAAGAAATTGTATATTGTAATAGTTTGTTACACAAAATGACTTTCTGCGTTACTCCCGAGGAATCCCAGTGAGTGGCAGTATGGAGCACGTTTTACTATAGTTGTATAGAAGGTGGCTTCATTTCATTGTATATGTACTCAATCATGTAAGAGCATGATATATCAACTGTAAGAGCAACTACATTGAATGCCAGAGATACATTCATCAGATTTTGAAGTTGGTAGTAGAAGGAGTGATAACTTACACTGTACTGATATCACTTTGTAAAACCTAGATATATCACTATCCTGTAACAAACAGATCACTGAAAAGAGTAATCAATGAATACTATACAAGAAATTGTATATTGTAATAGTTTGTTACACAAAATGACTTTCTGCGTTACTCTCGAGGAATCCCACTGAGTGGCAGTATGGAGCACCTTTTTACTATAGTTGTATAGAAGGTGGCTTCATTTCATTGTATATGTACTCAATCATGTAAAAGCATGAAATATCAACTGTAAGAGCATTTACATTGAATGCCAGAGATACATTCATCAGATTTTGAAGTTGGTTGTACAAGGAGTGATAACTGACAAGGTACTGATATCACTTTGTAAATCCTAGAAATATCACTATCCTGTAACCAACAGATCATTGAAAAGAGTAATCAATGAATAGTATACAAGAAATAGTATATTGTAAAAGTTTGTTACACAAAATGACTTTCTGCGTTACTCTCGAGGAATCCCACTTAGTGGCAGTATGGACCACATTTTACTATAGTTGTATAGAAGGTGGCTTCATTTCATTGTATATGTACTCAATCATGTAAAAGCATGTTATGGCAACTGTAAGAGCAATTACATTGAATGCCAGAGATTCATTCATCAGATTTTGAAGTTGGTTGTAGAAGGAGTGATAACTGACACTGTACTGATATCACTTTGTAAAACCTAGAAATATCACTATCCTGTAACCAACAGATCATTGAAAAGAGTAATCAATGAATACTATACAAGAAATTGTATATTGTAATAGTTTGTTACACAAAATGACTTTCTGCGTTACTCCCGAGGAATCACACTGAGTGGCAGTATGGAGCACCATTTTACTATAGTTGTATAGAAGGTGGCTTCATTTCATTGTATATGTACTGAACCATATAAAAGCATGATATAGCAACTATAAGAGCAGTTAGATTGAATGCAAGACATACATTCATCAGATTTTTAAATTGGTTGTATAAGGAGTGATAACTGACACTGTATTGATGTCACTTTGTAATACCGAGAAATTTCACTGTTGTCTAACCAAGAGATCACAGAAGAGTAATCAATGAATACTATACAAGAAATACATTGGATTGTAAATTGTAATAGTTTCTTACACAAAATAACTTTCTGCGTTACTCCCGAGGAATCCCACTGAGTGGCAGTATGGAGCACCTTTTTACTATAGTTGTATAGAAGGTGGCTTCATTTCATTGTATATGTACTGAACCATATAAAGGCATGATATAGCAACTATAAGAGCAGTTACATTGAATGCAAGACATACATTCATCAGATTTTAAAATTGGTTGTATAAGGAGTGATAACTGACATTGTATTGATATCACTTTCTAAAACGTAGATATTTCACAGTTGTCTAACCAAAAGATCACAGAAGAGTAATCAATGAATACTATACAAGAAATACATTGGATTGTAAATTGTAATAGTTTGTTACACAAAATAACTTTCTTCGTTACTCCCGAGGAATCCCACTGAGTGCCAGTATGGAGCACATTTTTACTATAGTTGTATAGAAGGTGGCTTCATTTCATTGTATATGTACTCAATCATGTAAAAGCATGATATATCAACTGTAAGAGCAACTACATTGAATGCCAGAGAAACATTCATCAGATTTTGAAGTTGGTAGTACAAGGAGTGATAACTGACACTGTACTGATATCACATTGTAAAACCTAGAAATATCACTATCCTGTAACAAACAGATCACTGAAAAGAGTAATCAATGAATACTATACAAGAAATTGCATATTGTAATAGTTTGTTACACAAAATAACTTTCTGCGTTACTGTCGAGGAATCCCACTGAGTGGTAGTATGGAGCACCTTTTTACTATAGTTGTATACAAGGTGGCTTCATTTCATTGTATATGTACTCAATCATGTAAAAGCATGATATATCAACTGTAAGAGCTATTACATTGAATGCCAGAGATACATTCATCAGAATTTGAAGTTGGTTGTACAAGGAGTGATAACTGACACTGTACTGATATCACTTTGTAAAACCTAGAAATATTACTATCCTGGAACGAAGAGATCATTGAAAAGAGTAATCAATGAATACTATACAAGAACGTGTCTATTTTAATAGTTTGTTACACAAAATGGCTTTCTGCGTTATTCCCGAGGAATCCCTCTGAGTGGCAGTATGGAGAACATTTTTACTATAGAAGGTGGCTTCATTTCATTGTATATGTACTCAATCATGTAAAAGCATGATATATCAACTATAAGAGCAACTACATTGAATGCCAGAGATACATTCATCAGATTTTGAAGTTGGTAGTACAAGGAGTGATAACTGACACTGTACTGATATCACTTTGTAAAACCTAGAAATATCACTATCCTGTAAGAAACAGATCACTTGAAAGACTAATCAATGAATACCATACAAGAAATACATTGGATTGTAAATTCTAATAGTTTGTTACACAAAATAACTTTCTGCGTTACTCCCGAGGAATCCCACTGAGTGGCAGTATGGAGCACATTTTACTATAGTTGTATAGAAGGTGGCTTCATTTCATTGTATATGTACTCAATCATGTAAAAGCATGTTATAGCAACTGTAAGAGCAATTACATTGAATGCCAGAGATTCATTCATCAGATTTTGAAGTTGGTTGTACAAGGAGTGATAACTGACACTGTATTCATATCACGTTGTAAAACCTAGAAATATCACTATCTTGTAACCAACAGATCCTTGAAAAGAGTAATGAATGAATACTATACAAGAAATTGTATATTGTAATAGTTTGTTAAACAAAATGACTTTCTGCGTTACTCCCGAGGAATCCCACTTAGTGGCAGTATGGAGCACATTTTACTATAGTTGTATAGAAGGTGGCTTCATTTCATTGTATATGTACTGAATCATGTAAAAGCATGTTATAGCAACTGTAAGAGCAATTACATTGAATGCCAGAGATTCATTCATCAGATTTTGAAGTTGGTTGTACAAGGAGTGATAACTGACACTGTATTGATATCACTTTGTAAAACCTAGAAATATCACTATCCTGTAACCAACAGATCATTGAAAAGAGTAATCAATGAATACTATACAAGAAATTGTATATTGTAATAGTTTGTTACACAAAATGACTTTTTGCGTTACTCCCAAGGAATCCCACTGAGTGGCAGTATGGAGCACCTTTTTACTATAGTTGTATAGAAGGTGGCTTCATTTCATTGTATATGTACTCAACCATATAAAAGCATGATATAGCAACTTTAAGAGCAGTTACATTGAATGCAAGACATAGATTCATCAGATTTTTATATTGGTTGTGTAAGGAGTGATAACTGACACTGTATAGATGTCACTTTGTAAAACCGAGAAATTTCACTGTTGTCTAACCAAGAGATCACAGAAGAGTAATCAATGAATACTATACAAGAAATTGTATATTGTAATAGTTTGTTACACAAAATGACTTTCTGCGTTACTCCCGAGGAATCCCACTGAGTGGCAGTATGGAGCACCTTTTTACTATAGTTGTATAGAAGGTGGCTTCATTTCATTGTATATGTACTGAACCATATAAAAGCATGATATAGCAACTATAAGAGCAGTTACATTGAATGCAAGACATACATTCATCAGATTTTTATATTGGTTGTATAAGGAGTGATAACTGACACTGTATTGATGTCACTTTGTAAAACCGAGAAATTTAACTGATGTCTAACCAAGAGATCACAGAAGAGTAATCAATGAATACTATACAAGAAATACATTGGATTGTAAATTGTAATAGTTTGTTACACAAAATAACTTTCTGCGTTACTCCCGAGGAATCCCACTGTGTGGCAGTATGGAGCACCTTTTTACTATAGTTGTATAGAAGGTGGCTTCATTTCATTGTATATGTACTCAATCATGTAAAAGCATGTTATAGCAACTGTAAGAGCAATTACATTGAATGCAAGAGATTCATTCCTCAGATTTTGAAGTTGGTTGTAGAAGGAGTGATAACTGACACTGTACTGATATCACTTTGTAAATCCTAGAAATATCACTATCGTGTAACCAACAGATCATTGAAAAGACTAATCAATGAATACTATAAAAGAAATTGTATATTGTAATAGTTTGTTACACAAAATTACTTTCTGCGTTACTCCCGAGGAATCCCACTGAGTGGCAGTATGGAGCACCTTTTTACTATAGTTGTATAGAAGGTGGCTTCATTTCATTCTATATGTACTGAACCATATAAAAGCATGATATAGCAACTATAAGAGCAGTTACATTGAATGCAAGACATACATTCATCAGATTTTTAGATTGGTTGTATAAGGAGTCATAACTGACACTGTATTGATATCACTTTCTAAAACGTAGATATTTCACAGTTGTCTAACCAAAAGATCACAGAAGAGTAATCAACGAATACTATAAAAGAAATACATTGGATTGTAAATTGTAATAGTTTGTTACACAAAATAACTTTCTGCGTTACTCCCGAGGAATCCCAATGAGTGGCAGTATGGAGCACGTTTTACTATAGTTGTATAGAAGGTGGCTTCATTTCATTGTATATGTACTCAATCATGTAAGAGCATGATATATCAACTGTAAGAGCAACTACATTGAATGCCAGAGATACATTCATCAGATTTTGAAGTTGGTAGTACAAGGAGTGATAACTGACACTGTACTGATATCACTTTGTAAAACCTAGATATATCACTATCCTGTAACAAACAGATCACTGAAAAGAGTAATCAATGAATACTATACAAGAAATTGTATATTGTAATAGTTTGTTACACAAAATGACTTTCTGCGTTAGTCTCGAGGAATCCCACTGAGTGGCAGTATGGAGCACCTTTTTACTATAGTTGTATAGATGGTGGCTTCATTTCATTGTATATGTACTCAATCATATAAAAGCATGAAATATCAACTGTAAGAGCATTTACATTGAATGCCAGAGATACATTGATCAGATTTTGAAGTTGGTTGTACAAGGAGTGATAACTGACAAGATACTGATATCACTTTGTAAATCCTAGAAATATCACTATCCTGTAACCAACAGATCATTGAAAGGAGTAATCAATGAATACTATACAAGAAATAGTATATTGTAAGTTTGTTACACAAAATGACTTTCTGCGTTACTCTCGAGGAATCCCACTTAGTGGCAGTATGGACCACATTTTACTATAGTTGTATAGAAGGTGGCTTCATTTCATTGTATATGTACTCAATCATGTAAAAGCATGTTATAGCAACTGTAAGAGCAATTACATTGAATGCCAGAGATTCATTCATCAGATTTTGAAGTTGGTTGTAGAAGGAGTGATAACTGACACTGTACTGATATCACTTTGTAAAACATAGAAATATCACGATCCTGTAACCAACAGATCATTGAAAAGAGTAATCAATCAATACTATACAAGAAATTGTATATTGTAATAGTTTGTTACACAAAATGACTTTCTGCGTTACTCCCGAGGAATCACACTGAGTGGCAGTATGGAGCACCTTTTTACTATAGTTGTATAGAAGGTGGCTTCATTTCATTGTATATGTACTGAACCATATAAAAGCATGATATAGCAACTATAAGAGCAGTTAGATTGAATGCAAGACATACATTCATCAGATTTTTAAATTGGTTGTATAAGGAGTGATAACTGACACTGTATTGATGTCACTTTGTAAAACCGAGAAATTTCACTGTTGTCTAACCAAGAGATCACAGAAGAGTAATCAATGAATACTATACAAGAAATACATTGGATTGTAAATTGTAATAGTTTCTTACACAAAATAACTTTCTGCGTTACTCCCGAGGAATCCCACTGAGTGCCAGTATGGAGCACCTTTTTACTATAGTTGTATAGAAGGTGGCTTCATTTCATTGTATATGTACTCAATCATGTAAAAGCATGATATATCAACTGTAAGAGCAACTACATTGAATGCCAGAGATACATTCATCAGATTTTGAAGTTGGTAGTACAAGGAGTGATAACTGACACTGTACTGATATCACAATTTAAAACCTAGAAATATCACTATCCTGTAACAAACAGATCACTGAAAAGAGTAATCAATGAATACTATACAAGAAATTGCATATTGTAATAGTTTGTTACACAAAATAACTTTCTGCGTTACTCTCGAGGAATCCCACTGCGTGGCAGTATGGAGCACCTTTTTACTATAGTTGTATAGAAGGTGGCTTCATTTCATTGTATCTGTACTCAATCATGTAAAAGCATGATATATCAACTGTAAGAACTATTACATTGAATGCCAGAGATACATTCATCAGAATTTGAAGTTGGTTGTACAATGAGTGATAACTGACTCTGTACTGATATCACTTTGTAAAACCTAGAAATATTACTATCCTGGAACGAAGAGATCATTGAAAAGAGTAATCAATGAGTACTATACAAGAACGTATCTATTTTAATAGTTTGTTACACAAAATGGCTTTCTGCGTTATTCCCGAGGAATCCCTCTGAGTGGCAGTATGGAGAACCTTTTTACTATAGAAGGTGGCTTCATTTCATTGTATATGTACTCAATCATGTAAAAGCATGATATATCAACTATAAGAGCAACTATATTGAATGCCAGAGATACATTCATCAGATTTTGAAGTTGGTAGTACAAGGAGTGATAACTGACACTGTACTGATATCACTTTGTAAAACCTAGAAATATCACTATCCTGTAAGAAACAGATCACTGAAAAGACTAATCAATGAATACTATACAAGAAATACATTGAATTGTAAATTCTAATAGTTTGTTACACAAAATAACTTTCTGCGTTACTCCCGAGGAATCCCACTGAGTGGCAGTATGGAGCACCTTTTTACTATAGTTGTATAGAAGGTGGCTTCATTTCATTGTATATGTACTCAATCATGTAAAAGCATCAAATATCAACTGTAAGAGCATTTACATTGAATGCCAGAGATACATTCATCAGATTTTGAAGTTGGTTGTACAAGGAGTGATAACTGACACTGTACTGATATCACTTTGTAAATCCTAGAAATATCACTATCCTGTAACCAACAGATCATTGAAAAGAGTAATCAATGAATACTATACAAGAAATAGTATATTGTAAAAGTTTGTTACACAAAATGACTTTCTGCGTTACTCTCGAGGAATCCCACTTAGTGGCAGTATGGACCACATTTTACTATAGTTGTATAGAAGGTGGCTTCATTTCATTGTATATGTACTCAATCATGTAAAAGCATGTTATAGCAACTGTAAGAGCAGTTACATTGAATGCCAGAGATTCATTCATCAGATTTTGAAGTTGGTTGTAGAAGGACTGATAACTGACACTGTACTGATATCACTTTGTAAAACCTAGAAATATCACTATCCTGTAACCAACCGATCATTGAAAAGAGTAATCAATGAATATTATACAAGAAATAGTATATTGTAAAAGTTTGTTACACAAAATGACTTTCTGCGTTACTCCCGAGGAATCCCACTTAGTAGCAGTATGGAGTACCTTTTTACGATAGTTGTATAGAAGGTGGCTTCATTTCATTGTATATGTACTCAACCATATAAAAGCATGATATAGGAAGTGTAAGAGCAGTTACATTGAATGCAAGAGATACATTCATCAGATTTTGAAGTTGGTTGTACAAGGAGTGATAACTGACACTGTATTGATATCACGTTGTAAAACCTAGAAATATCACTATCTTGTAAAAACAGATCCTTGAAAAGAGTAATGAATGAATACTATACAAGAAATTGTATATTGTAATAGTTTGTTACACAAAATGACTTTCTGCGTTACTCCCGAGGAATCCCACTGAGTGGCAGTATGGAGCACATTTTACTATAGTTGTATAGAAGGTGGCTTCATTTCATTGTATATGTACTCAATCATGTAAAAGCATGTTACAGCAACTGTAAGAGCAATTACATTGAATGCAAGAGATACATTTATCAGATTTTGAAGTTGGTTGTACAAGGAGTGATAACTGACACTATGTTGATATCACGTTGTAAAACCTAGAAATATCACTATCTTGTAACCAACAGATCATTGAAAAGAGTAATGAATGAATACTATACAAGAAATTGTATATTGTAAGAGTTTGTTACACAAAATGACTTTCTCCGTTACTCCCGAGGAATCCCACTGAGTGGCAATATGGAGCACATTTTACTATAGTTGTATAGAAGGTGGCTTCATTTCATTGTATATGTACTGAACCATATAAAAGCATGATATAGCAACTATAAGAGTAGTTACATTGAATGCAAGACATACATTCATCAGATTTTTATATTGGTTGTATAAGGAGTGATAACTGACACTGTATTGATGTCACTTTCTAAAACCGAGAAATTTCACTGTTGTCTAACCAAGAGATCACAGAAGAGTAATCAATGAATACTATACAAGAAATACATTGGATTGTAAATTGTAATAGTTTGTTACACAAAATAACTTTCTGCGTTACTCCCGAGGAATCCCACTGAGTGGCAGTATGGAGCACCTTTTTACTATAGTTGTATAGAAGGTGGCTTCATTTCATTGTATATGTACTGAACCATATAAAAGCATGATATAGCAACTCTAAGAGCAGTTACATTGAATGCAAGACATACATACATCAGATTTTTAAATTGGTAGTACAAGGAGTGATAACTGACACTGTATTGATATCACTTTGTAAAACCGAGAAATTTCACTGTTGTCTAACCAAGTGATCACAGAAGAGTAATCAATGATTACTATACAAGAAATACATTGGATTGTAAATTGTAATAGTTTGTTACACAAAATAACTTTCTGCGTTACTCCCGAGGAATCCCACTGAGTGGCAGTATGGAGCGCCTTTTTACTATAGTTGTATAGAAGGTGGCTTCATTTCATTGTATATGTACTCAATCATGTAAAAGCATGATATATCAACTGTAAGAGCAACTACAGTGAATGCCAGAGATACATTCATCAGATTTTGAAGTTGGTTGTACAAGGAGTGATAACTGACACTGTACTGATATCACTTTGTAAAACCTAGAAATATCACTATCCTGTAACCAACCGATCATTGAAAAGAGTAATCAATGAATATTATACAAGAAATAGTATATTGTAATAGTTTGTTACACAAAATGACTTTCTGCGTTACTCCCGAGGAATCCCACTTAGTAGCAGTATGGAGCACCTTTTTACGATAGTTGTATACAAGGTGGCTTCATTTCATTGTATATGTACTCAACCATATAAAAGCATGATATAGGAAGTGTAAGAGCAGTTACATTGAATGCAAGAGATACATTCATCAGATTTTGAAGTTGGTTGTACAAGGAGTGATAACTGACACTGTATTGATATCACGTTGTAAAACCTAGAAATATCACTATCTTGTAAAAACAGATCATTGAAAAGAGTAATGAATGAATATTATAGAAGAAATTGTATATTGTAATAGTTTGTTACACAAAATAACTTTCTGCGTTACTCCCGAGGAATCCCACTGAGTGGCAGTATGGAGCACATTTTACTATAGTTGTATAGAAAGTGGCTTCATTTCATTGTATATGTACTCAATCATGTAAAACCATGTTATAGCAACTGTAAGAGCAATTACATTGAATGCCAGAGATTCATTCATCAGATTTTGAAGTTTGTTGTATAAGGAGTGATAACTGACACTGTACTGATATCACTTTGTAAAACCGAGAAATTTCACTGTTGTCTAACCAAGAGATCACAGAAGAGTAATCAATGAATAATATACAAGAAATACATTGGATTGTAAATTGTAATAGTTTGTTACACAAAATAACTTTCTGCGTTACTCCCGAGGAATCCCACTGAGTGGCAGTATGGAGCACCTTTTTACTATAGTTGTATAGAAGGTGGCTTCATTTCATTGTATATTTACTGAACCATATAAAAGCATGATATAGCAACTATAAGAGCAACTACATTGAATGCCAGAGATACATTCATCAGATTTTGAAGTTGGTAGTACAAGGAGTGATAACTGACACTGTACTGATATCACTTTGTAAAACCTAGAAATATCACTATCCTGTAAGAAACAGATCACTGAAAAGACTAATCAATGAATACTATACAAGAAATACATTGGATTGTAAATTGTAATAGTTTGTTACACAAAATAACTTTCTGCGTTACTCCCGAGGAATCCCACTGAGTGGCAGTATGGAGTACCTTTTTACTATAGTTGTATTGAAGGTGGCTTCATTTCATTGTATATGTACTCAATCATGTAAGAGCATGATATATCAACTGTAAGAGCAACTACATTGAATGCCAGAGATACATTCATCAGATTTTGAAGTTGGTAGTACAAGGAGTGATAACTGACACTGTACTGATATCACTTTGTAAAACCTAGAAATATCACTATCTTGTAACCAACAGATCATTGAAAAGAGTAATGAATGAATACTATACAAGAAATTGTATATTGTAATAGTTTGTTACACAAAATAACTTTCTGCGTTACTCCCGAGGAATCCCACTGAGTGGCAGTATGGAGCACATTTTACTATAGTTGTATAGAAGGTGGCTTCATTTCATTGTATATGTACTGAATCATGTAAAAGCATGTTATAGCAACTGTAAGAGCAATTACATTGAATGCCAGAGATTCATTCATCAGATTTTGAAGTTGGTTGTAAAAAGAGTGATAACTGACACTGTACTGATATCACTTTGTAAAACCTAGAAATATCACTATCGTGTAACCAACAGATCATTGAAAAGACTAATCAATGAATACTATAAAAGAAATTGTATATTGTAATAGTTTGTTACACAAAATAACTTTCTGCGTTACTCCCGAGGAATCCCACTGAGTGGCAGTATGGAGCACCTTTTTACTATAGTTGTATAGAAGGTGGCTTCATTTCATTCTATATGTACTGAACCATATAAAAGCATGATATAGCAACTATAAGAGCAGTTACATTGAATGCAAGACATACATTCATCAGATTTTTAGATTGGTTGTATAAGGAGTCATAACTGACACTGTATTGATATCACTTTCTAAAACGTAGATATTTCACAGTTGTCTAACCAAAAGATCACAGAAGAGTAATCAACGAATACTATAAAAGAAATACATTGGATTGTAAATTGTAATAGTTTGTTACACAAAATAACTTTCTGCGTTACTCCCGAGGAATCCCAATGAGTGGCAGTATGGAGCACGTTTTACTATAGTTGTATAGAAGGTGGCTTCATTTCATTGTATATGTACTCAATCATGTAAGAGCATGATATATCAACTGTAAGAGCAACTACATTGAATGCCAGAGATACATTCATCAGATTTTGAAGTTGGTAGTACAAGGAGTGATAACTGACAATGTACTGATATCACTTTGTAAAACCTAGATATATCACTATCCTGTAACAAACAGATCACTGAAAAGAGTAATCAATGAATACTATACAAGAAATTGTATATTGTAATAGTTTGTTACACAAAATGACTTTCTGTGTTAGTCTCGAGGAATCCCACTGAGTGGCAGTATGGAGCACCTTTTTACTATAGTTGTATAGATGGTGGCTTCATTTCATTGTATATGTACTCAATCATGTAAAAGCATGAAATATCAACTGTAAGAGCATTTACATTGAATGCCAGAGATACATTGATCAGATTTTGAAGTTGGTTGTACAAGGAGTGATAACTGACAAGATACTGATATCACTTTGTAAATCCTAGAAATATCACTATCCTGTAACCAACAGATCATTGAAAGGAGTAATCAATGAATACTATACAAGAAATAGTATATTGTAAGTTTGTTACACAAAATGACTTTCTGCGTTACTCTCGAGGAATCCCACTTAGTGGCAGTATGGACCACATTTTACTATAGTTGTATAGAAGGTGGCTTCATTTCATTGTATATGTACTCAATCATGTAAAAGCATGTTATAGCAACTGTAAGAGCAATTACATTGAATGCCAGAGATTCATTCATCAGATTTTGAAGTTGGTTGTAGAAGGAGTGATAACTGACACTGTACTGATATCACTTTGTAAAACCTAGAAATATCACTATCCTGTAACCAACAGATCATTGAAAAGAGTAATCAATCAATACTATACAAGAAATTGTATATTGTAATAGTTTGTTACACAAAATGACTTTCTGCGTTACTCCCGAGGAATCACACTGAGTGGCAGTATGGAGCACCTTTTTACTATAGTTGTATAGAAGGTGGCTTCATTTCATTGTATATGTACTGAACCATATAAAAGCATGATATAGCAACTATAAGAGCAGTTAGATTGAATGCAAGACATACATTCATCAGATTTTTAAATTGGTTGTATAAGGAGTGATAACTGACACTGTATTGATGTCACTTTGTAAAACCGAGAAATTTCACTGTTGTCTAACCAAGAGATCACAGAAGAGTAATCAATGAATACTATACAAGAAATACATTGGATTGTAAATTGTAATAGTTTCTTACACAAAATAACTTTCTGCGTTACTCCCGAGGAATCCCACTGAGTGCCAGTATGGAGCACCTTTTTACTATAGTTGTATAGAAGGTGGCTTCATTTCATTGTATATGTACTCAATCATGTAAAAGCATGATATAGCAACTGTAAGAGCAACTACATTGAATGCCAGAGATACATTCATCAGATTTTGAAGTTGGTAGTACAAGGAGTGATAACTGACACTGTACTGATATCACAATTTAAAACCTAGAAATATCACTATCCTGTAACAAACAGATCACTGAAAAGAGTAATCAATGAATACTATACAAGAAATTGCATATTGTAATAGTTTGTTACACAAAATAACTTTCTGCGTTACTCTCGAGGAATCCCACTGCGTGGCAGTATGGAGCACCTTTTTACTATAGTTGTATAGAAGGTGGCTTCATTTCATTGTATCTGTACTCAATCATGTAAAAGCATGATATATCAACTGTAAGAGCTATTACATTGAATGCCAGAGATACATTCATCAGAATTTGAAGTTGGTTGTACAAGGAGTGATAACTGACACTGTACTGATATCACTTTGTAAAACCTAGAAATATTACTATCCTGGAACGAAGAGATCATTGAAAAGAGTAATCAATGAATACTATACAAAAACGTATCTATTTTAATAGTTTGTTACACAAAATGGCTTTCTGCGTTATTCCCGAGGAATCCCTCTGAGTGGCAGTATGGAGAACATTTTTACTATAGAAGGTGGCTTCATTTCATTGTATATGTACTCAATCATGTAAAAGCATGATATATCAACTATAAGAGCAACTATATTGAATGCCAGAGATACATTCATCAGATTTTGAAGTTGGTAGTACAAGGAGTGATAACTGACACTGTACTGATATCACTTTGTAAAACCTAGAAATATCACTATCCTGTAAGAAACAGATCACTGAAAAGACTAATCAATGAATACTATACAAGAAATACATTGGATTGTAAATTCTAATAGTTTGTTACACAAAATAACTTTCTGCGTTACTCCCGAGGAATCCCACTGAGTGGCAGTATGGAGCACCTTTTTACTATAGTTGTATAGAAGGTGGCTTCATTTCATTGTATAGGTACTCAATCATGTAAAAGCATCAAATATCAACTGTAAGAGCATTTACATTGAATGCCAGAGATACATTCATCAGATTTTGAAGTTGGTTGTACAAGGAGTGATAACTGACACTGTACTGATATCACTTTGTAAATCCTAGAAATATCACTATCCTGTAACCAACAGATCATTGAAAAGAGTAATCAATGAATACTATACAAGAAATAGTATATTGCAAAAGTTTGTTACACAAAATGACTTTCTGCGTTACTCTCGAGGAATCCCACTTAGTGGCAGTATGGACCACATTTTACTATAGTTGTATAGAAGGTGGCTTCATTTCATTGTATATGTACTCAATCATGTAAAAGCATGTTATAGCAACTGTAAGAGCAATTACATTGAATGCCAGAGATTCATTCCTCAGATTTTGAAGTTGGTTGTAGAAGGAGTGATAACTGACACTGTACTGATATCACTTTGTAAAACCTAGAAATATCACTATCCTGTAACCAACAGATCATTGAAAAGAGTAATCAATCAATACTATACAAGAAATTGTATATTGTAATAGTTTGTTACACAAAATGACTTTCTGCGTTACTCCCGAGGATTCACACTGAGTGGCAGTATGGAGCACCTTTTTACTATAGTTGTATAGAAGGTGGCTTCATTTCATTGTATATGTACTGAACCATATAAAAGCATGATATAGCAACTATAAGAGCAGTTAGATTGAATGCAAGACATACATTCATCAGATTTTTAAATTGGTTGTATAAGGAGTGATAACTGACACTGTATTGATGTCACTTTGTAAAACCTAGAAATATCACTATCCTGTAACCAACCGATCATTGAAAAGAGTAATCAATGAATATTATACAAGAAATAGTATATTGTAAAAGTTTGTTACACAAAATGACTTTCTGCGTTACTCCCGAGGAATCCCACTTAGTAGCAGTATGGAGTACCTTTTTACGATAGTTGTATAGAAGGTGGCTTCATTTCATTGTATATGTACTCAACCATATAAAAGCATGATATAGGAAGTGTAAGAGCAATTACATTGAATGCCAGAGATTCATTCATCAGATTTTAAAGTTGGTTGTAGAAGGAGTGATAACTGACACTGTATTGATATCACTTTGTAAAACCGAGAAATTTCACTGTTGTCTAACCAAGAGATCACAGAAGAGTAATCAATGAATACTATACAAGAAATACATTGGATTGTAAATTGTAATAGTTTGTTACACGAAATAACTTTCTGCGTTACTCCCGAGGAATCCCACTGAGTGGCAGCATGGAGCACCTTTTTACGATAGTTTTATAGAATGTGGCTTCATTTCATTGTATATGTACTCAACCATATAAAAGCATGGTATAGGAAGTGTAAGAGCAGTTACATTGAATGCAAGAGATACATTCATCAGATTTTGAAGTTGGTTGTACAAGGAGTGATAACTGACACTGTATTCATATCACGTTGTAAAACCTAGAAATATCACTATCTTGTAACCAACAGATTATTGAAAAGAGTAATGAATGAATACTATACAAGAAATTGTATATTGTAATAGTTTGTTACACAAAATGACTTTCTGCGTTACTCCCGAGGAATCCCACTGAGTGGCAGTATGGAGCACATTTTACTATAGTTGTATAGAAGGTGGCTTCATTTCATTGTATATGTACTCAATCATGTAAAAGCATGTTATAGCTACTGTAAGAGCAATTACATTGAATGCCAGAGATTCATTCATCAGATTTTGAAGTTGGTTGTACAAGGAGTGATAACTGACACTGTATTGATATCACTTTGTAAAACCTAGAAATATCACTATCCTGTAACCAACAGATCATTGAAAAGAGTAATCAATGAATACTATACAAGAAATTGTATGTTGTAATAGTTTGTTACACAAAATGACTTTCTGCGTTACTCCCAAGGAATCCCACTGAGTGGCAGTATGGAGCACCTTTTTACTATAGTTGTAAAGAAGGTGGCTTCATTTCATTGTATATGTACTGAACCATATAAAAGCATGATATAGCAACTTTATGAGCAGTTACATTGAATGCAAGACATAGATTCATCAGATTTCTATATTGGTTGTGTAAGGAGTGATAACTGACACTGTATAGATGTCACTTTGGCAAACCGAGAAATTTCACTGTTGTCTAACCAAGAGATCACAGAAGAGTAATCAATGAATACTATACAAGAAATACATTGGATTGTAAATTGTAATAGTTTGTTACACAAAATAACTTTCTGCGTTACTCCCGAGGAATCCCACTGAGTGGCAGTATGGAGCACCTTTTTACGATAGTTTTATAGAATGTGGCTTCATTTCATTGTATATGTACTCAACCATATAAAAGCATGATATAGGAAGTGTAAGAGCAGTTACATTGAATGCAAGAGATACATTCATCAGATTTTGAAGTTGGTTGTACAAGGAGTGATAACTGACACTGTATTCATATCACGTTGTAAAACCTAGAAATATCACTATCTTGTAACCAACAGATCATTGAAAAGACTAATGAATGAATACTATACAAGAAATTGTATATTGTAATAGTTTGTTACACAAAATGACTTTCTGCGTTACTCCCGAGGAATCCCACTGAGTGGCAGTATGGAGCACATTTTACTATAGTTGTATAGAAGGTGGCTTCATTTCATTGTATATGTACTCAATCATGTAAAAGCATGTTATAGCTACTGTAAGAGCAATTACATTGAATGCCAGAGATTCATTCATCAGATTTTTTAGTTGGTTGTACAAGGAGTGATAACTGACACTGTATTGATATCACTTTGTAAAACCTAGAAATATCACTATCCTGTAACCAACAGATCATTGAAAAGAGTAATCAATGAATACTATACAAGAAATTGTATATTGTAATAGTTTGTTACACAAAATGACTTTCTGCGTTACTCCCAAGGAATCCCACTGAGTGGCAGTATGGAGCACCTTTTTACTATAGTTGTATAGAAGGTGGCTTCATTTCATTGTATATGTACTGAACCATATAAAAGCATGATATAGCAACTTTAAGAGCAGTTACATTGAATGCAAGACATAGATTCATCAGATTTCTATATTGGTTGTGTAAGGAGTGATAACTGACACTGTATAGATGTCACTTTGTAAAACCGAGAAATTTCACTGTTGTCTAACCAAGAGATCACAGAAGAGTAATCAATGAATACTATACAAGAAATACATTGGATTGTAAATTGTAATAGTTTGTTACACAAAATAACTTTCTGCGTTACTCCCGAGGAATCCCACTGAGTGGCAGTATGGAGCACCTTTTAACTATAGTTGTATAGAAGGTGGCTTCATTTCATTATATATGTACTCAATCATGTAAAAGCATGATATATCAACTGTAAGAGCAGCTACATTGAATGCCAGAGATACATTCATCAGATTTTGAAGTTGGTAGTACAAGGAGTGATAACTGACACTGTACTGATATCACTTTGTAAAACCTAGAAATATCACTATCCTGTAAGAAACAGATCACTGAAAAGACTAATCAATGAATACTATACAAGAAATACATTGGATTGTAAATTGTAATAGTTTGTTACACAAAATAACTTTCTGCGTTACTCCCGAGGAATCCCACTGAGTGGCAGTATGGAGCACCTTTTTACTATAGTTGTATAGAAGGTGGCTTCATTTCATTGTATATGTACTGAACCATATAAAAGCATGATATAGCAACTTGAAGAGCAATTACATTGAATGCCAGAGATTCATTCATCAGATTTTGAAGTTGGTTGTACAAGGAGTGATAACTGACACTGTATTGATATCACTTTGTAAAACCGAGAAATTTCACTGTTGTCTAACCAAGAGATCACAGAAGAGTAATCAATGAATACTATACAAGAAATACATTGGATTGTAAATTGTAATAGTTTGTTACACAAAATAACTTTCTGCGTTACTCCCGAGGAATCCCACTGAGTGGCAGTATGGGGCACCTTTTTACTATAGTTGTATAGAAGGTGGCTTCATTTCATTGTATATGTATTCAATCATGTAAGAGCATGATATATCAACTGTAAGCGCAACTACATTGAATGCCAGAGATACATTCATCAGATTTTGAAGTTGGTAGTACAAGGAGTGATAACTGACACTGTACTGATATCACTTTGTAAAACCTAGAAATATCACTATCCTGTAACCAACAGATCATTGAAAAGAGTAATCAATGAATATTATAAAAGAAATAGTATATTGTAAAAGTTTGCTACACAAAATGACTTTCTGCGTTACTCCCGAGGAATCCCACTTAGTGGCAGTATGGAGCACCTTTTTACGATAGTTGTATAGAATGTGGCTTCATTTCATTGTATATGTACTCAACCATATAAAAGCATGATATAGGAAGTGTAAGAGCAGTTACATTGAATGCAAGAGATATATTCATCAGATTTTGAAGTTGGTTGTACAAGGAGTGATAACTGACACTGTATTCATATCACGTTGTAAAACCTAGAAATATCACTATCTTGTAACCAACAGATCATTGAAAAGAGTAATGAATGAATACTATACAAGAAATTGTATATTGTAATAGTTTGTTACACAAAATGACTTTCTGCGTTACTCCCGAGGAATCCCACTGAGTGGCAGTATGGAGCACATTTTACTATAGTTGTATAGAAGGTGGCTTCATTTCATTGTATATGTACTCAATCATGTAAAAGCATGTTATAGCTACTGTAAGAGCAATTACATTGAATGCCAGAGATTCATTCATCAGATTTTGTAGTTGGTTGTACAAGGAGTGATAACTGACACTGTACTGATATCACTTTGTAAAACCTAGAAATATCACTATCCTGTAACCAACAGATAATTGAAAAGAGTAATCAATGAATACTATACAAGAAATTGTATATTGTAATAGTTTGTTACACAAAATAACTTTCTGCGTTACTCCCGAGGAATCCCACTGAGTGGCAGTATGGAGCACCTTTTTACGATAGTTTTATAGAAGGTGGCTTCATTTCATTCTATATGTACTCAACCATATAAAAGCATGATATATCAAGTGTAAGAGCAGTTACATTGAATGCAAGAGATACATTTATCAGATTTTGAAGTTGGTTGTACAAGGAGTGATAACTGACACTGTATTGATATCACGTCGTAAAACCTAGAAATATCACTATCTTGTAACCAACAGATCATTGAAAAGAGTAATGAATGAATACTATACAAGAAATTGTATATTGTAACAGTTTGTTACACAAAATGACTTTCTCCGTTACTCCCGAGGTATCCCACTGAGTGGCAGTATGGAGCACATTTTACTATAGTTGTATAGAAGGTGGCTTTATTTCATGGTATATGTACTCAATCATGTAAAAGCATGTTATAGAAACTGTAAGAGCAATTACATTGAATGCCAGAGATTCATTCATCAGATTTTGAAGTTTGTTGTAGAAGGAGTGATAACTGACACTGTACTGATATCACTTTGTAAAACCTAGAAATATCACTATCCTGTATCCAACAGATCATTGAAAAGAGTAATCAATGAATACTATAGAAGAAATTGTATATTGTAATAGTTTGTTACACAAAATAACTTTCTGCGTTAGTCCCGAGGAATCCCACTGAGTGGCAGTATGGAGCACCTTTTTACTATAGTTGTATAGAAGGTGGCTTCATTTCATTGTATATGTACTGAACCATATAAAAGCATGATATAGCAACTATAAGAGCAGTTACATTGAATGCAAGACATACATTCATCAGATTTTTAAATTGGTTGTATAAGGAGTGATAACTGACACTGTATTGATATCACTTTGTAAAACCGAGAAATTTCACTGTTGTCTAACCAAGAGATCACAGAAGAGTAATCAATGAATACTATACAAGAAATACATTGGATTGTAAATTGTAATAGTTTGTTACACAAAATAACTTTCTGCGTTACTCCCGAGGAATCCCACTGAGTGGCAGTATGGAGCACCTTTTAACTATAGTTGTATAGAAGGTGGCTTCATTTTATTATATATGTACTCAATCATGTATAAGCATGATATATCAAGTATAAGAGCAACTACATTGAATGCCAGAGATACATTCATCAGATTTTGAAGTTGGTAGTACAAGGAGTGATAACTGACACTGTACTGATATCACTTTGTAAAACCTAGAAATATCACTATCCTGTAAGAAACAGATCACTGAAAAGACTAATCAATGAATACTATACAAGAAATACATTGGATTGTAAATTCTAATAGTTTGTTACACAAAATAACTTTCTGCTTTACTCCCGAGGAATCACACTGAGTGGCAGTATGGAGCACCTTTTTACTATAGTTGTATAGAAGGTGGCTTCATTTCATTGTATACGTACTGAACCATATAAAAGCATGATATAGCAACTCTAAGAGCAGTTACATTGAATGCAAGACATACATTCATCAGATTTTTAAATTGGTTGTATAAGGAGTGATAACTGACACTGTATTTATATCACTTTGAAAAACCGAGAAATTTCACTGTTGTCTAACCAAGAGATCACAGAAGAGTAATCAATGAATACTATACAAGAAATACATTGGATTGTAAATTGTAATAGTTTGTTACACAAAATAACTTTCTGCGTTACTCCCGAGGAATCCCACTGAGTGGCAGTATGGAACACCTTTTTACTATAGTTGTATAGAAGGTGGCTTCATTTCATTGTATATGTACTCAATCATGTAAAAGCATGATATATCAACTGTAAGAGCAACTACATTGAATGCCAGAGATACATTCATCAGATTTTGAAGTTGGTTGTACAAGGAGTGATAACTGACACTGTACTGATATCACTTTGTAAAACCTAGAAATATCACTATCCTGTAAGAAACAGATCACTGAAAAGACTAATCAATGAATACTATACAAGAAGTACATTGGATTGTAAATTGTAATAGTTTGTTACACAAAATAACTTTCTGCGTTACTCCCGAGGAATCCCACTGAGTGGCAGTATGGAGCACCTTTTTACGATAGTTGTATAGAAGGTGGCTTCATTTCATTGTATATGTACTCAACCATATAAAAGCATGTTATAGCAAGTGTAAGAGCAGTTACATTGAATGCAAGAGATACATTCATCAGATTTTGAAGTTGGTTGTACAAGGAGTGATAACTGACACTGTATTGATATCACGTTGTAAAACCTAGAAATATCACTATCTTGTAAAAACAGATCATTGAAAAGAGTAATGAATGAATACTATACAAGAAATTGTATATTGTAATAGTTTGTTACACAAAATGACTTTCTCCGTTAATCCCGAGGATTCCCAATGAGTGGCAGTATGGAGCACATTTTACTATAGGTGTATAGAAGGTGGCTTCATTTCATTGTATATCTACTCAATCATGTAAAAGCATGTTATAGCAAGTGTAAGAGCAATTACATTGAATGCCAGAGATTCATTCATCAGATTTTGAAGTTGGTTGTACAAGGAGTGATAACTGACACTGTACTGATATCACTTTGTAAAACCTAGAAATATCACTATCCTGTAACCAACAGATCATTGAAAAGAGTAATCAATGAATACTATACAAGAAATTGTATATTGTAATAGTTTGTTACACAAAATGACTTTCTGCGTTACTCCCGAGGAATCCCACTGAGTGGCAGTATGGAGCACCTTTTTACTATAGTTGTATAGAAGGTGGCTTCATTTCATTGTATATGTACTCAATCATGTAAAAGCATGATATATCAACTGTAAGAGCAACTACATTGAATGCCAGAGATACATTCATCAGATTTTGAAGTTGGTAGTACAAGGAGTGATAACTGACACTGTACTGATATCACTTTGTAAAACCTAGATATATCACTATCCTGTAACAAACAGATCACTGAAAAGAGTAATCAATGAATACTATAGAAGAAATAGTATATTGTAAAAGTTTGTTACACAAAATGACTTTCTGCGTTACTCCCGAGGAATCCCACTTAGTGGCAGTATGGAGCACCTTTTTATGATAGTTGTATAGAAGGGGGCTTCATTTCATTGTATATGTATTCAACCATATAAAAGCATGATATAGCAAGTGTAAGAGCAGTTACATTGAATGCAAGAGATACATTTATCAGATTTTGAAGTTGGTTGTACAAGGAGTGATAACTGACACTGTATTGATATCACGTTGTAAAACCTAGATAAACCTATCTTGTAACCAACAGATCATTGAAAAGAGTAATGAATGAATACTATACAAGAAATTGTATATTGTAACAGTTTGTTACACAAAATGACTTTCTCCGTTACTCCCGAGGAATCCCACTGAGTGGCAGTATGGAGCACATTTTACTATAGTTGTATAGAAGGTGGCTTCATTTCATTGTAAATGTACTCAATCATGTAAAAGCATGTTATAGCAACTGTAAGAGCAATTACATTGAATGCCAGAGATTCATTCATCAGATTTTGAAGTTGGTTGTACAAGGAGTGATAACTGACACTGTACTGATATCACTTTGTAAAACCTAGAAATATCACTATCCTGTAACCAACAGATAATTGAAAAGAGTAATCAATGAATACTATACAAGAAATTGTATATTGTAATAGTTTGTTACACAAAATGACTTTCTGCGTTACTCCCGAGGAATCCCACTGAGTGGCAGTATGGAGCACCTTTTTACTATAGTTGTATAGAAGGTGGCTTCATTTCATTGTATATGTACTGAACGATATAAAAGCATGATATAGTAACTCGAAGAGCAATTACATTGAATGCCAGAGATTCATTCATCAGATTTTGAAGTTGGTTGTACAAGGAGTGATAACTGACACTGTACTGATATCCCTTTGTAAAACCTAGAAATATCACTATCCTGTAACCAACAGATCATTGAAAAGAGTAATCAATGAATACTATACAAGAAATTGTATATTGTAATAGTTTGTTACACAAAATGACTTTCTGCGTTACTCCCGAGGAATCCCACTGAGTGGCAGTATGGAGCACGTTTTTACTATAGTTGTATAGAAGGTGGCTTCATTTCATTGTATATGTACTCAATCATGTAAAAGCATGATATATCAACTGTAAGAGCAACTACATTGAATGCCAGAGATACATTCATCAGATTTTGAAGTTGGTAGTACAAGGAGTGATAACTGACACTGTACTGATATCACTTTGTAAAACCTAGATATATCACTATCCTGTAACAAACAGATCACTGAAAAGAGTAATCAATGAATACTATAGAAGAAATAGTATATTGTAAAAGTTTGTTACACAAAATGACTTTCTGCGTTACTCCCGAGGAATCCCACTTAGTGGCAGTATGGAGCACCTTTTTACGATAGTTGTATAGAAGGGGGCTTCATTTCATTGTATATGTATTCAACCATATAAAAGCATGATATAGCAAGTGTAAAAGCAGTTACATTGAATGCAAGAGATACATTTATCAGATTTTGAAGTTGGTTGTACAAGGAGTGATAACTGACACTGTATTGATATCACGTTGTAAAACCTAGAAATATCACTATCCTGTAACCAACAGATCATTGAAAAGAGTAATCAATGAATACTATAGAAGAAATTGTATATTGTAATAGTTTGTTACACAAAATGACTTTCTGCGTTACTCCCGAGGAATCCCACTGAGTGGCAGTATGGAGCACCTTTTTACTATATTTGTATAGAAGGTGGCTTCATTTCATTTTATATGTACTGAACCATATAAAAGCATGATATAGCAACTATAAGAGCAGTTACATTGAATGCAAGACATACATTCATCAGATTTTTAAATTGGTTGTATAAGGAGTGATAACTGACACTGTATTGATATCACTTTGTAAAACCAAGAAATTTCACTGTTGTCTAACCAAGAGATCACAGAAGTGTAATCAATGAATACTATACAAGAAATACATTGGATTGTAAATTGTAATAGTTTGTTACACAAAATAACTTTCTGCGTTACTCCCGAGGAATCCCACTGAGTGGCAGTATGGAGCACCTTTTTACTATAGTTGTATAGAAGGTGGCTTCATTTCATTGTATATGTACTGAACCATATAAAAGCATGATATAGCAACTATAAGAGCAGTTACATTGAATGCAAGACATGCATTCATCAGATTTTAAAACTGGTTGTATAAGGAGTGATAACTGACACTGTATTGATATCACTTTGTAAAACTGAGAAATTTCACTGTTGTCTAACCAAGAGATCACAGAAGAGTAATCAATGAATACTATACAAGAAATACATTGGATTGTAAATTGTAATTGTTTGTTACACAAAATAACTTTCTGCGTTACTCCCGAGGAATCCCACTGAGTGGCAGTATGGAGCACCTTTTTACTATAGTTGTATAGAAGGTGGCTTCATTTCATTGTATATGTACTCAATCATGTAAAAGCATGATATATCAACTGTAAGAGCAACTACATTGAATGCCAGAGATACATTCATCAGATTTTGAAGTTGGTTGTACAAGGAGTGATAACTGACACTGTACTGATATCACTTTGTAAAACCTAGAAATATCACTATCCTGTAACCAACCGATCATTGAAAAGAGTAATCAATGAATATTATACAAGAAATAGTATATTGTAAAAGTTTGTTACACAAAATGACTTTCTGCGTTACTCCCGAGGAATCCCACTTAGTGGCAGTATGGAGCACCTTTTTACGATAGTTGTATAGAAGGTGGCTTCATTTCGTTGTATATGTACTCAATCATGTAAAAGCATGTTATAGCAACTGTAAGAGCAATTACATTGAATGCCAGAAATTCATTCATCAGATTTTGAAGTTGGTTGTACAAGGAGTGATAACTGACACTGTATTGATATCACTTTGTAAAACCTAGAAATATCACTATCCTGTAACCAACAGATCATTGAAAAGAGTAATCAATGAATACTATACAAGAAATTGTATATTGTAATAGTTTGTTACACAAAATGACTTTCTGCGTTACTCCCAAGGAATCCCACTGAGTGGCAGTATGGAGCACCATTTTACTATAGTTGTATAGAAGGTGGCTTCATTTCATTGTATATGTACTGAACCATATAAAAGCATGATATAGATACTATAAGAGCAGTTACATTGAATGCAAGACATATATTCACCAGATTTTTATATTGGTTGTATAAGGAGTGATAACTGACACTGTATTGATGTCACTTTGTAAAACCGAGAAATTTCACTGTTGTCTAACCAAGAGATCACAGAAGAGTAGTCAATGAATACTATACAAGAAATACATTGGATTGTAAATTGTAATTGTTTGTTACACAAAATAACTTTCTGCGTTACTCCCGAGGAATCCCACTGAGTGGCAGTATAGAGCACCTTTTTACTATAGTTGTATAGAAGGTGGCTTCATTTCATTATATATGTACTCAATCATGTAAAAGCATGATATATCAACTGTAAGAGCAACTACATTGAATGCCAGAGATACATTCATCAGATTTTGAAGTTGGTAGTACAAGGAGTGATAACTGACACTGTACTGATATCACTTTGTGAAACCTAGAAATATCACTATCCTGTAAGAAACAGATCACTGAAAAGACGAATCAATGAATACTTTACAAGAAATACATTGGATTGTAAATTGTAATAGCTTGTTACACAAAATAACTTTCTGCGTTACTCCCGAGGAATCCCACTGAGTGGCAGTATGGAGCACCTTTTTACTATAGTTGTATAGAAGGAGGCTTCATTTCATTGTATATGTACTGAACCATATAAAAGCATGATATAGCAACTCTAAGAGCAGTTACATTGAATGCAAGACATACATTCATCAGATTTTAAAATTGGTTGTATAAGGAGTGATAACTGACACTGTATTGATATCACTTTGTAAAACCGAGAAATTTCACTGTTGTCTAACCAAGAGATCACAGAAGACTAATCAATGAATACTATACAAGAAATACATTGGATTGTAAATTGTAATAGTTTGTTACACAAAATAACTTTCTGCGTTACTCCCGAGGAATCCCACTGAGTGGCAGTATGGAACACCTTTTTACTATAGTTGTATAGAAGGTGGCTTCATTTCATTGTATATGTACTCAATCATGTAAAAGCATGATATATCAACTGTAAGAGCAACTACATTGAATGCCAGAGATACATTCATCAGATTTTGAAGTTGGTTGTACAAGGAGTGATAACAGACACTGTACTGATATCACTTTGTAAAACCTAGAAATATCACTATCCTGTAACCAACCGATCATTGAAAAGAGTAATCAATGAATATTATACAAGAAATAGTATATTGTAAAAGTTTGTTACACAAAATGACTTTCTGCATTACTCCCGAGGAATCCCACTTAGTGGCAGTATGGAGCACCTTTTTACGATAGTTGTATAGAAGGTGGCTTCATTTCATTGTATATGTACTCAACCATATAAAAGCATGATATAGGAAGTGTAAGAGCAGTTACATTGAATGCAAGAGATACATTCATCAGATTTTGAAGTTGGTTGTACAAGGAGTGATAACTGACACTGTATTGATATCACGTTGTAAAACCTAGAAATATCACTATCTTGTAACCAACAGATCCGTGAAAAGAGTAATGAATGAATACTATACAAGAAATTGTATATTGTAATAGTTTGTTACACAAAATGACTTTCTGCGTTACTCCCGAGGAATCCCACTGAGTGGCAGTATGGAGCACATTTTACTATAGTTGTATAGAAGGTGGCTTCATTTCATTGTATATGTACTCAATCATGTAAAATTATGTTATAGCAACTGTTAGAGCAATTACATTGAATGCCAGAGATTCATTCATCAGATTTTGAAGTTGGTTGTACAAGGAGTGATAACTGACACTGTATTGATATCACTTTGTAAAACCTAGAAATATCACTATCCTGTAACCAACAGATCATTGAAAAGAGTAATCAATGAATACTATACAAGAAATTGTATATTGTAATAGTTTGTTACACAAAATGACTTTCTGCATTACTCCCAAGGAATCCCACTGAGTGGCAGTATGGAGCACCTTTTTACTATAGTTGTATAGAAGGTGGCTTCATTTCATTGTATATGTACTGAACCATATAAAAGCATGATATAGCAACTATAAGAGCAGTTACATTGAATGGAAGAGATACATTTATCAGATTTTGAAGTTGGTTGTACAAGGAGTGATAACTGACACTGTATTGATATCACGTTGTAAAACCTAGAAATATCACTATCTTGTAACCAACAGATCATTGAAAAGAGTAATGAATGAATATTATACAAGAAATTGTATATTGTAACAGTTTGTTACACAAAATGACTTTCTCCGTTACTCCCGAGGAATCCCACTGAGTGGCAAAATGACTTTCTCCGTTACTCCCGAGGAATCCCACTGATTCATTCATCAGATTTTGAAGTTTGTTGTAAAAGGAGTGATAACTGACACTGTACTGATATCACTTTGTAAAACCTAGAAATATCACTATCCTGTAACCAACAGATCATTGAAAAGAGCAACTACATTGAATGCCAGAGATACATTCATCAGATTTTGAAGTTGGTAGTACAAGGATTGATAACTGACACTGTACTGATATCACTTTGTAAAATCTAGATATATCACTATCCTGTAACAAACAGATCACTGAAAAGAGTAATCAATGAATACTATACAAGAAATAGTATATTGTAAAAGTTTGTTACACAAAATGACTTTCTGTGTTACTCCCGAGGAATCCCACTTAGTGGCAGTATGGAGCACCTTTTTACGATAGTTGTATAGAAGGTGGCTTCATTTCATTGAATATGTACTGAACCATATAAAAGCATGATATAGCAACTATAAGAGCAGTTACATTGAATGCAAGACATACATTCATCAGATTTTTATATTGGTTGTATAAGGAGTGATAACTGACACTGTATTGATGTCACTTTGTAAAACCGAGAAATTTAACTGATGTCTAACCAAGAGATCACAGAAGAGTAATCAATGAATAGTATACAAGAAATACATTGGATTGTAAATTGTAATAGTTTGTTACACAAAATAACTTTCTGCGTTACTCCCGAGGAATCCCACTGAGTGGCTGTATGGAGCACCTTTTTACGATAGTTGTATAGAAGGTGGCTTCATTTCATTGTATATATACTCAACCATATAAAAGCATGATATAGGAAGTGTAAGAGCAGTTACATTGAATGCAAGAGATACATTCATCAGATTTTGAAGTTGGTTGTACAAGGAGTGATAACTGACACTGTATTGATATCACGTTGTAAAACCTAGAAATATCACTATCTTGTAAAAACAGATCATTGAAAAGAGTAATGAATGAATACTATACAAGAAATTGTATATTGTAATAGTTTGTTAAACAAAATGACTTTTTCCGTTACTACCGAGGAATCCCACTGAGTGGCAGTATGGAGCACATTTTACTATAGTTGTATAGAAGGTGGCTTCATTTCATTGTATATGTACTCAATCATGTAAAAGCATGTTATAGCAACTGTAAGAGCAATTACATTGAATGCAAGAGATACATTTATCAGATTTTGAAGTTGGTTGTACAAGGAGTGATAACTGACACTGTATTGATATCACGTTGTAAAACCTAGAAATATCACTATCTTGTAACCAACAGATCATTGAAAAGAGTAATGAATGAATACTATACAAGAAATTGTATATTGTAACAGTTTGTTACACAAAATGACTTTCTCCGTTACTCCCGAGGAATCCCACTGAGTGGCAGTATGGAGCACATTTTACTATAGTTGTATAGAAGGTGGCTTCATTTCATTGTATATGTACTCAATCATGTAAAAGCATGTTATAGCAACTGTAAGAGCAATTACATTGAATGCAAGAGATACATTTATCAGATTTTGAAGTTGGTTGTACAAGGATTGATAACTGACACTGTATTGATATCACGTTGTAAAACCTAGAAATATCACTATCTTGTAACCAACAGATCATTGAAAAGAGTAATGAATGAATACTATACAAGAAATTGTATATTGTAACAGTTTGTTACACAAAATGACTTTCTCCGTTACTCCCGAGGAATCCCACTGAGTGGCAGTATGGAGCACATTTTACTATAGTTGTATAGAAGGTGGCTTCATTTCATTGTATATGTACTCAATCATGTAAAAGCATGTTATAGCAACTGTAAGAGCAATTACATTGAATGCCAGAGATTCATTCATCAGATTTTGAAGTTTGTTGTAGAAGGACTGATAACTGACACTGTACTGATATCACTTTGTAAAACCTAGAAATATCACTATCCTGTAACCAACAGATCATTGAAAAGAGTAATCAATGAATACTATAGAAGAAATTGTATATTGTAATAGTTTGTTACACAAAATGACTTTCTGCGTTACTCCCGAGGAATCCCACTGAGTGGCAGTATGGAGCACCTTTTTACTATATTTGTATAGAAGGTGGCTTCATTTCATTGTATATGTACTGAACCATATAAAAGCATGATATAGCAACTATAAGAGCAGTTACATTGAATGCAAGACATACATTCATCAGATTTTTAAATTGGTTGTATAAGGAGTGATAACTGACACTGTATTGATATCACTTTGTAAAACCGAGAAATTTCACTGTTGTCTAACCAACAGATCACAGAAGAGTAATCAATGAATACTATACAAGAAATACATTGGATTGTAAATTGTAATAGTTTGTTACACAAAATAACTTTCTGCGTTACTCCCGAGGAATCCCACTGAGTGGCAGTATGGAGCACGTTTTACTATAGTTGTATAGAAGGTGGCTTCATTTCATTGTATAAGTACTCAATCATGTAAAAGCATGATATATCAACTGTAAGAGCAACTACATTGAATGCCAGAGATACATTCATCAGATTTTGAAGTTGGTTGTAGAAGGAGTGATAACTGACACTGTACTGATATCACTTTGTAAAACCTAGATATATCACTATGGTGTAACAAACAGATCACTGAAAAGAGTAATCAATGAATACTATACAAGAAATTGTATATTGTAATAGTTTGTTACACAAAATGACTTTCTGCGTTACTCTCGAGGAATCCCACTGAGTGGCAGTATGGAGCACCTTTTTACTATAGTTGTATAGAAGGTGACTTCATTTCATTGTATATGTACTCAACCATATAAAACCATGATATAGCAACGGTAAGAGCAGTTACATTGAATGCAAGAGATACATTCATCAGATTTTGAAGTTGGTTGTACAAGGAGTGATAACTGACAGAGTATTGATATCACGTTGTAAAACCTAGAAATATCACTATCTTGTAACCAACAGATCATTGAAAAGAGTAATGAATGAATACTATACAAGAAATTGTATATTGTAATAGTTTGTTACACAAAATGACTTTCTGCGTTACTCCCGATGAATCCCACTTAGTGGCAGTATGGAGCACCTTTTTACGATAGTTGTATAGAAGTCGGCTTCATTTCATTGTATATGTATTCAACCATATAAAAGCATGATATAGCAAGTGTAAGAGCAGTTACATTGAATGGAAGAGATACATTTATCAGATTTTGAAGTTGGTTGTACAAGGAGTGATAACTGACACTGTATTGATATCACGTTGTAAAACCTAGAAATATCACTATCTTGTAACCAACAGATCATTGAAAAGAGTAATGAATGAATATTATACAAGAAATTGTATATTGTAACAGTTTGTTACACAAAATGACTTTCTGCGTTACTCCCGAGGAATCCCACTGAGTGGCAAAATGACTTTCTCCGTTACTCCCGAGGAATCCCACTGATTCATTCATCAGATTTTGAAGTTTGTTGTAAAAGGAGTGATAACTGACACTGTACTGATATCACTTTGTAAAACCTGGAAATATCACTATCCTGTAACCAACAGATCATTGAAAAGAGCAACTACATTGAATGCCAGAGATACATTCATCAGATTTTGAAGTTGGTAGTACAAGGATTGATAACTGACACTGTACTGATATCACTTTGTAAAATCTAGATATATCACTATCCTGTAACAAACAGATCACTGAAAAGAGTAATCAATGAATACTATACAAGAAATAGTATATTGTAAAAGTTTGTTACACAAAATGACTTTCTGTGTTACTCCCGAGGAATCCCACTTAGTGGCAGTATGGAGCACCTTTTTACGATAGTTTTATAGAAGGTGGCTTCATTTCATTGAATATGTACTGAACCATATAAAAGCATGATATAGAAACTATAAGAGCAGTTACATTGAATGCAAGACATACATTCATCAGATTTTTATATTGGTTGTATAAGGAGTGATAACTGACACTGTATTGATGTCACTTTGTAAAACCGAGAAATTTAACTGATGTCTAACCAAGAGATCACAGAAGAGTAATCAATGAATAGTATACAAGAAATACATTGGATTGTAAATTGTAATAGTTTGTTACACAAAATAACTTTCTGCGTTACTCCCGAGGAATCCCACTGAGTGGCAGTATGGAGCACCTTTTTACGATAGTTGTATAGAAGGTGGCTTCATTTCATTGTATATATACTCAACCATATAAAAGCATGATATAGGAAGTGTAAGAGCAGTTACATTGAATGCAAGAGATACATTCATCAGATTTTGAAGTTGGTTGTACAAGGAGTGATAACTGACACTGTATTGATATCACGTTGTAAAACCTAGAAATATCACTATCTTGTAAAAACAGATCATTGAAAAGAGTAATGAATGAATACTATACAAGAAATTGTATATTGTAATAGTTTGTTACACAAAATGACTTTTTGCGTTACTCCCGAGGAATCCCACTGAGTGGCAGTATGGAGCACATTTTACTATAGTTGTATAGAAGGTGGCTTCATTTCATTGTATATGTACTCAATCATGTAAAAGCATGTTATAGCAACTGTAAGAGCAATTACATTGAATGCAAGAGATACATTTATCAGATTTTGAAGTTGGTTGTACAAGGAGTGATAACTGACACTGTATTGATATCACGTTGTAAAACCTAGAAATATCACTATCTTGTAACCAACAGATCATTGAAAAGAGTAATGAATGAATACTATACAAGAAATTGTATATTGTAATAGTTTGTTACACAAAATGACTTTCTCCGTTACTCCCGAGGAATCCCACTGAGTGGCAGTATGGAGCACCTTTTTACTATAGTTGTATAGAAGGTTGCTTCATTTCATTGTATATGTACTGAACCATATAAAAGCATGATATAGCAACTATAAGAGCAGTTACATTGAATGCAAGACATACATTCATCAGATTTTTAAATTGGTTGTATAAGGAGTGATAACTGACACTGTACTGATATCACTTTGTAAAACCGAGAAATTTCACTGTTGTCTAACCAAGAGATCACAGAAGAGTAATCAATGAATACTATACAAGAAATACATTGGATTGTAAATTGTAATAGTTTGTTACACAAAATAACTTTCTGCGTTACTCCCGAGGAATCCCACTGAGTGGCAGTATGGAGCACCTTTCTACTATAGTTGTATAGAAGGTGGCTTCATTTCATTGTATACGTACTGAACCATATAAAAGCATGATATATCAACTATAAGAGCAACTACATTGAATGCCAGAGATACATTCATCAGATTTTGAAGTTGGTAGTACAAGGAGTGATAACTGACACTGTACTGATATCACTTTGTAAAACCTAGAAATATCACTATCCTGTAAGAAACAGATCACTGAAAAGACTAATAAATGAATACTATACAAGAAATACATTGTATTGTAATTCTAATAGTTTGTTACACAAAATAACTTTCTGCGTTCCTCCCGAGGAATCCCACTGAGTGGCAGTATGGAGCACCTTTTTACTATAGTTGTCTAGAAGGTGGCTTCATTTCATTGTATACGTACTGAACCATATAAAAGCATGATATAGCTACTATAAGAGCAGTTACATTGAATGCAAGACATACATTTATCAGATTTTTAAATTGGTTGTATAAGGAGTGATAACTGACACTGTATTGATATCACTTTGTAAAACCGAGAAATTTCACTGCTGTGTAACCAAGAGATCACAGAAGAGTAATCAATGAATACTATACAAGAAATACATTGGATTGTAAATTGTAATAGTTTGTTACACAAAATAACTTTCTGCGTTACTCCCGAGGAATCCCACTGAGTGGCAGTATGGAGCACCTTTCTACTATAGTTGTATAGAAGGGGGCTTCATTTCATTGTATATGTACTCAATCATGTAAAAGCATGATATATCAACTGTAAGAGCAACTACATTGAATGCCAGAGATACATTCATCAGATTTTGAAGTTGGTTGTACAAGGAGTGATAACTGACACTGTACTGATATCACTTTGTAAAACATAGAAATATCACTATCCTGTAACCAACAGATCATTGAAAAGAGTAATCAATGAATATTATACAAGAAATAGTATATTGTTAAAGTTTGTTACACAAAATAACTTTCTGCGTTACTCCCGAGGAATCCCACTTAGTGGCAGTATGGAGCACCTTTTTACGATAGTTGTATAGAAGGTGGCTTCATTTCATTGTATATGTACTCAACCATATAAAAGCATGATATAGGAAGTGTAAGAGCAGTTACATTGAATGCAAGAGATACATTCATCAGATTTTGAAGTTGGTTGTACAAGGAGTGATAACTGACACTGTATTGATATCACGTTGTAAAACCTAGAAATATCACTATCTTGTAACCAACAGATCATTGAAAAGAGTAATGAATGAATACTATACAAGAAATTGTATATTGTAATAGTTTTTTACACAAAATGACTTTCTGCGTTACTCCCGAGGAATCCCACTGAGTGGCAGTATGGAGCACATTTTACTATAGTTGTATAGAAGGTGGCTTCATTTCATTGTATATGTACTCAATCATGTAAAAGCATGTTATAGCAACTGTAAGAGCAATTACATTGAATGCCAGAGATTCATTCATCAGATTTTGAAGTTGGTTGTACAAGGAGTGATAACTGACACTGTACTGATATCACTTTGTAAAACCTAGAAATATCACTATCCTGTAACCAACAGATCATTGAAAAGACTAATCAATGAATACTATACAAGAAATTGTATATTGTAATAGTTTGTTACACAAAATGACTTTCTGCGTTACTCCCGAGGAATCCCACTGAGTGGCAGTATGGAGCACCTTTTTACTATATTTGTATAGAAGGTGGCTTCATTTCATTGTATATGTACTGAACCATATAAAAGCATGATATAGCAACTATAAGAGCAGTTACATTGAATGCAAGACATACATTCATCAGATTTTTATATTGGTTGTATAAGGAGTGATAACTGACACTGTATTGATGTCACTTTGTAAAACCGAGAAATTTAACTGATGTCTAACCAAGAGATCACAGAACAGTTATGAATGAATACTATACAAGAAATACATTGGATTGTAAATTGTAATAGTTTGTTACACAAAATAACTTTCTGCGTTACTCCCGAGGAAACCCACTGAGTGGCAGTATGGAGCACCTTTTTACTATAGTTGTATAGAAGGTGGCTTCATTTCATTGTATATGTAAAAGCATGATATATCAACTGTAAGAGCAACTACATTGAATGCCAGAGATACATTCATCAGATTTTGAAGTTGGTTGTACAAGGAGTGATAACAGACACTGTACTGATATCACTTTGTAAAACCTAGAAATATCACTATCCTGTAACCAACAGATCATTGAAAAGAGTAATCAATGAATACTATACAAGAAATTGTATATTGTAATAGTTTGTTACACAAAATGACTTTCTGCGTTACTCCCGAGGAAACCCACTGAGTGGCAGTATGGAGCACCTTTTTACTATAGTTGTATAGAAGGTGGCTTCATTTCATTGTATATGTACTCAATCATGTAAAAGCATGATATATCAACTGTAAGAGCAACTACATTGAATGCCAGAGATACATTCATCAGATTTTGAAGTTGGTTGTACAAGGAGTGATAACTGACACTGTACTGATATCACTTTGTAAAACCTAGAAATATCACTATCCTGTAACCAGAGATCATTGAAAAGAGTAATCAATGAATATTATACAAGAAATAGTATATTGTAGAAGTTTGTTACACAAAATGACTTTCTGCGTTACTCCCGAGGAATCCCACTTAGTGGCAGTATGGAGCACCTTTTTACGATAGTTTTATAGAAGGTGGCTTCATTTCATTGTATATGTATTCAACCACATAAAAGCATGATATAGCAAGTGTAAGAGCAGTTACATTGAATGCAAGAGATACATTTATCAGATTTTGAAGTTGGTTGTACAAGGAGTGATAACTGACACTGTATTGATATCACGTTGTAAAACCTAGAAATATCACTATCTTGTAACCAACAGATCATTGAAAAGAGTAATGAATGAATACTATAGAAGAAATTGTATATTGTAACAGTTTGTTACACAAAATGACTTTCTCCGTTACTCCCGAGGAATCCCACTGAGTGGCAGTATGGAGCACATTTTACTATAGTTGTATAGAACGTGGCTTCATTTCATTGTATATGTACTCAATCATGTAAAAGCATGTTATAGCAACTGTAAGAGCAATTACATTGAATGCCAGAGATTCATTCATCAGATTTTGAAGTTGGTTGTAGAAGGAGTGATAACTGACACTGTACTGATATCACTTTGTAAAACCTAGAAATATCACTATCCTGTAACCAACAGATCATTGAAAAGAGTAATCAATGAATACTATAGAAGAAATTGTATATTGTAATAGTTTGTTACACAAAATGACTTTCTGCGTTACTCCCGAGGAATCCCACTGAGTGGCAGTATGGAGCACCTTTTTACTATATTTGTATAGAAGGTGGCTTCATTTCATTGTATATGTACTGAACCATATAAAAGCATGATATAGCAACTATAAGAGCAGTTACATTGAATGCAAGACATACATTCATCAGATTTTTAAATTGGTTGTATAACGAGTGATAACTGACACTGTATTGATATCACTTTGTAAAACCGAGAAATTTCACTGTTGTCTAACCAAGAGATCACAGAAGAGTAATCAATGAATACTATACAAGAAATACATTGGATTGTAAATTGTAATAGTTTGTTACACAAAATAACTTTCTGCGTTACTCCCGAGGAATCCCACTGAGTGGCAGTATGGAGCACCTTTTTACTATAGTTCTATAGAAGGTGGCTTCATTTCATTGTATATGTACTGAACCATATAAAAGCATGATATAGCAACTATAAGAGCAGTTACATTGAATGCAAGACATACATTCATCAGATTTTTAAATTGGTTGTATAAGGAGTGATAACTGACACTGTATTGATATCACTTTGTAAAACCGAGAAATTTCACTGTTGTCTAACCAAGAGATCACAGAAGAGTAATCAATGAATACTATACAAGAAATACATTGGATTGTAAATTGTAATAGTTTGTTACACAAAATAACTTTCTGCGTTACTCCCGAGGAATCCCACTGAGTGGCAGTATGGAGCACATTTTAACTATAGTTGTATGGAAGGTGGCTTCATTTTATTATATATGTACTCAATCATGTAAAAGCATGATATATCAACTATAAGAGCAACTACATTGAATGCCAGAGATACATTCATCAGATTTTGAAGTTGGTAGTACAAGGAGTGATAACTGACACTGTACTGATATCACTTTGTAAAACCTAGAAATATCACTATCCTGTAAGAAACAGATCACTGAAAAGACTAATCAATGAATACTATACAAGAAATACATTGGATTGTAAATTCTAATAGTTTGTTACACAAAATGACTTTCTGCGTTACTCCCGAGGAATCCCACTGAGTGGCAGTATGGAGCACATTTTACTATAGTTGTATAGAAGGTGGCTTCATTTCATTGTATATGTACTCAATCATGTAAAAGCATGTTATAGCAACTGTAAGAGCAATTATATTGAATGCCAGAGATTCATTCATCAGATTTTGAAGTTGGTTGTACAAGGAGTGATAACTGACACTGTATTGATATCACTTTGTAAAACCTAGAAATATCACTATCCTGTAACCAACAGATCATTGAAAAGAGTAATCAATGAATACTATACAAGAAATTGTATATTGTAATAGTTTGTTACACAAAATGACTTTCTGCGTTACTCCCAAGGAATCCCACTGAGTGGCACTATGGAGCACCTTTTTACTATAGTTGTATAGAAGGTGGCTTCATTTCATTGTATATGTACTGAACCATATAAAAGCATGATATAGCAACTATAAGAGCAGTTACATTGAATGCAAGACATACATTCATCAGATTTTTATATTGGTTGTATAAGGAGTGATAACTGACACTGTATTGATGTCACTTTGTAAAACCGAGAAATTTCACTGTTGTCTAACCAAGAGATCACAGAAGAGTAATCAATGAATACTATACAAGAAATACATTGGATTGTAAATTGTAATAGTTTGTTACACAAAATAACTTTCTGCGTTACTCCCGAGGAATCCCACTGAGTGGCAGTATGGAGCAGCTTTTTACTATAGTTGTATAGAAGGTGGCTTCATTTCATTGTATATGTACTGAACCATATAAAAGCATGATATAGCAACTCTAAGAGCAGTTACATTGAATGCCAGACATACATTCATCAGATTTTTAAATTGGTTGTATAAGGAGTGATAACTGACACTGTATTGATATCACTTTGTAAACCCGAGAAATTTCACTGTTGTCTAACCAAGGGATCACAGAAGAGTAATCAATGAATACTATACAAGAAATACATTGGATTGTAAATTGTAATAGTTTGTTACACAAAATAACTTTCTGCGTTACTCCCGAGGAATCCCACTGAGTGGCAGTATGGAGCACCTTCTTACTATAGTTGTATTGAAGGTGGCTTCATTTCATTGTATATGTACTGAACCATATAAAAGCATGATATAGCAACTATAAGAGCAGTTACATTGAATGCAAGACATAGATTCATCAGATTTTTAAATTGGTTGTATAAGGAGTGATAACTGACACTGTATTGATATCACTTTGTAAAACCGAGAAATTTCACTGTTGTCTAACCAAGAGATCACAGAAGAGTAATCAATGAATACTATACAAGAAATACATTGGATTGTAAATTGTAATAGTTTGTTACACAAAATAACTTTCTGCGTTACTCCCGAGGAATCCCACTGAGTGGCAGTATGGAGCACCTTTTTACTATAGTTGTATAGAAGGTGGCTTCATTTCATTGTATATGTACTCAATCATGTAAAAGCATGATATATCAACTATAAGAGCAACTACATTGAATGCCAGAGATACATTCATCAGATTTTGAAGTTGGTAGTACAAGGAGTGATAACTGACACTGTACTGATATCACTTTGTAAAACCTAGAAATGTCACTATCCTGTAAGAAACAGATAACTGAAAAGACTAATCAATGAATACTATACAAGAAATACATTGGATTGTAAATTCTAATAGTTTGTTACACAAAATGACTTTCTGCGTTACTCCCGAGGAATCCCACTGAGTGGCAGTATGGAGCACCTTTTTACTATAGTTGTATAGAAGGTGGCTTCATTTCATTGTATATGTACTCAATCATGTAAAAGCATGTTATAGCGACTGTAAGAGCAATTACATTGAATGCCAGAGATTCATTCATCAGATTTTGAAGTTGGTTGTACAAGGAGTGATAACTGACACTGTATTGATATCACTTTGTAAAACCTAGAGATATCACTATCCTGTAACCAACAGATCATTGAAAAGAGTAATCAATGAATACTATACAAGAAATTGTATATTGTAATAGTTTGTTACACAAAATGACTTTCTGCGTTACTCCCAAGGAATCCCACTGAGTGGCACTATGGAGCACCTTTTTACTATAGTTGTATAGAAGGTGGCTTCATTTCATTGTATATGTACTGAACCATATAAAAGCATGATATAGCAACTATAAGAGCAGTTACATTGAATGCAAGACATACATTCATCTGATTTTTATATTGGTTGTATAAGGAGTGATAACTGACACTGTATTGATGTCACTTTGTAAAACCGAGAAATTTCACTGTTGTCTAACCAAGAGATCACAGAAGAGTAATCAATGAATACTATACAAGAAATACATTGGATTGTAAATTGTAATAGTTTGTTACACAAAATAACTTTCTGCGTTACTCCCGAGGAATCCCACTGAGTGGCAGTATGGAGCACCTTTTTACTATAGTTCTATAGAAGGTGGCTTCATTTCATTGTATATGTACTGAACCATATAAAAGCATGATATAGCAACTATAAGAGCAGTTACATTGAATGCAAGACATACATTCATCAGATTTTTAAATTGGTTGTATAAGGAGTGATAACTGACACTGTATTGATATCACTTTGTAAAACCGAGAAATTTCACTGTTGTCTAACCAAGAGATCACAGAAGAGTAATCAATGAATACTATACAAGAAATACATTGGATTGTAAATTGTAATAGTTTGTTACACAAAATAACTTTCTGCGTTACTCCCGAGGAATCCCACTGAGTGGCAGTATGGAGCACATTTTAACTATAGTTGTATGGAAGGTGGCTTCATTTTATTATATATGTACTCAATCATGTAAAAGCATGATATATCAACTATAAGAGCAACTACATTGAATGCCAGAGATACATTCATCAGATTTTGAAGTTGGTAGTACAAGGAGTGATAACTGACACTGTACTGATATCACTTTGTAAAACCTAGAAATATCACTATCCTGTAAGAAACAGATCACTGAAAAGACTAATCAATGAATACTATACAAGAAATACATTGGATTGTAAATTCTAATAGTTTGTTACACAAAATGACTTTCTGCGTTACTCCCGAGGAATCCCACTGAGTGGCAGTATGGAGCACATTTTACTATAGTTGTATAGAAGGTGGCTTCATTTCATTGTATATGTACTCAATCATGTAAAAGCATGTTATAGCAACTGTAAGAGCAATTATATTGAATGCCAGAGATTCATTCATCAGATTTTGAAGTTGGTTGTACAAGGAGTGATAACTGACACTGTATTGATATCACTTTGTAAAACCTAGAAATATCACTATCCTGTAACCAACAGATCATTGAAAAGAGTAATCAATGAATACTATACAAGAAATTGTATATTGTAATAGTTTGTTACACAAAATGACTTTCTGCGTTACTCCCAAGGAATCCCACTGAGTGGCACTATGGAGCACCTTTTTACTATAGTTGTATAGAAGGTGGCTTCATTTCATTGTATATGTACTGAACCATATAAAAGCATGATATAGCAACTATAAGAGCAGTTACATTGAATGCAAGACATACATTCATCAGATTTTTATATTGGTTGTATAAGGAGTGATAACTGACACTGTATTGATGTCACTTTGTAAAACCGAGAAATTTCACTGTTGTCTAACCAAGAGATCACAGAAGAGTAATCAATGAATACTATACAAGAAATACATTGGATTGTAAATTGTAATAGTTTGTTACACAAAATAACTTTCTGCGTTACTCCCGAGGAATCCCACTGAGTGGCAGTATGGAGCAGCTTTTTACTATAGTTGTATAGAAGGTGGCTTCATTTCATTGTATATGTACTGAACCATATAAAAGCATGATATAGCAACTCTAAGAGCAGTTACATTGAATGCCAGACATACATTCATCAGATTTTTAAATTGGTTGTATAAGGAGTGATAACTGACACTGTATTGATATCACTTTGTAAACCCGAGAAATTTCACTGTTGTCTAACCAAGGGATCACAGAAGAGTAATCAATGAATACTATACAAGAAATACATTGGATTGTAAATTGTAATAGTTTGTTACACAAAATAACTTTCTGCGTTACTCCCGAGGAATCCCACTGAGTGGCAGTATGGAGCACCTTTTTACTATAGTTGTATTGAAGGTGGCTTCATTTCATTGTATATGTACTGAACCATATAAAAGCATGATATAGCAACTATAAGAGCAGTTACATTGAATGCAAGACATAGATTCATCAGATTTTTAAATTGGTTGTATAAGGAGTGATAACTGACACTGTATTGATATCACTTTGTAAAACCGAGAAATTTCACTGTTGTCTAACCAAGAGATCACAGAAGAGTAATCAATGAATACTATACAAGAAATACATTGGATTGTAAATTGTAATAGTTTGTTACACAAAATAACTTTCTGCGTTACTCCCGAGGAATCCCACTGAGTGGCAGTATGGAGCACCTTTTTACTATAGTTGTATAGAAGGTGGCTTCATTTCATTGTATATGTACTCAATCATGTAAAAGCATGATATATCAACTATAAGAGCAACTACATTGAATGCCAGAGATACATTCATCAGATTTTGAAGTTGGTAGTACAAGGAGTGATAACTGACACTGTACTGATATCACTTTGTAAAACCTAGAAATATCACTATCCTGTAAGAAACAGATAACTGAAAAGACTAATCAATGAATACTATACAAGAAATACATTGGATTGTAAATTCTAATAGTTTGTTACACAAAATGACTTTCTGCGTTACTCCCGAGGAATCCCACTGAGTGGCAGTATGGAGCACCTTTTTACTATAGTTGTATAGAAGGTGGCTTCATTTCATTGTATATGTACTCAATCATGTAAAAGCATGTTATAGCGACTGTAAGAGCAATTACATTGAATGCCAGAGATTCATTCATCAGATTTTGAAGTTGGTTGTACAAGGAGTGATAACTGACACTGTATTGATATCACTTTGTAAAACCTAGAGATATCACTATCCTGTAACCAACAGATCATTGAAAAGAGTAATCAATGAATACTATACAAGAAATTGTATATTGTAATAGTTTGTTACACAAAATGACTTTCTGCGTTACTCCCAAGGAATCCCACTGAGTGGCACTATGGAGCACCTTTTTACTATAGTTGTATAGAAGGTGGCTTCATTTCATTGTATATGTACTGAACCATATAAAAGCATGATATAGCAACTATAAGAGCAGTTACATTGAATGCAAGACATACATTCATCTGATTTTTATATTGGTTGTATAAGGAGTGATAACTGACACTGTATTGATGTCATTTTGTAAAACCGAGAAATTTCACTGTTGTCTAACCAAGAGATCACAGAAGAGTAATCAATGAATACTATACAAGAAATACATTGGATTGTAAATTGTAATAGTTTGTTACACAAAATGACTTTCTGCGTTACTCCCGAGGAATCCCACTGAGTGGCAGTATGGAGCACATTTTACTATAATTGTATAGAAGGTGGCTTCATTTCATTGTATATGTACTCAATCATGTAAAAGCATGTTATAGCAACTGTAAGAGCCGTTACATTGAATGCCAGAGATTCATTCATCAGATTTTGAAGTTGGTTGTACAAGGATCTGTTGGTTACAAGATAGTGATATTTCTAGGTTTTACAACGTGATATCAATACAGTGTCAGTTATCACTCCTTGTACAACCAACTTCAAAATCTGATAAATGTATCTCTGGCATTCAATGTAGTTGCTCTTACAGTTGATATATCATGCTTTTACATGATTTTACATGATTGAGTACATATACAATGAAATGAAGCCACCTTCTATACAACTATAGTAAAAAGGTGCTCCATACTGCCACTCAGTGGGATTCCTCGGGAGTAAGGCAGAAAGTTATTTTGTGTAACAAACTATTACAATTTACAATCCAATGTATTTCTTGTATAGTATTCATTGATTACTCTTCTGTGATCTCTTGGTTAGACATCAGTTAAATTTCTCGGTTTTACAAAGTGATATCAATACAGTGTCAGTTATCACTCCTTATACAATCAATATAAAAATCTGATGAATGTATGTCTTGCATTCAATGTAACTGCTCTTATAGTTGCTATATCATGCTTTCATATGCTTTAGTACATATACAATGAAATGAAGCCACCTTCTATACAAATATAGTAAAAAGGTGCTCCATACTGCCACTCAGTGGGATTCCTCGGGAGTAAGGCAGAAAGTCATTTTGTGTAACAAACTATTACAATATACAATTTCTTGTATAGTATTCATTCATTACTCTTTTCAATGATCTGTTGGTTACAAGATAGTGATATTTCTAGGTTTTACAACGTGATATCAATACAGTGTCAGTTATCACTCCTTGTACAACCAACTTCAAAATCTGATGAATGTATCTCTTGCATTCAATGTAACTGCTCTTACACTTCCTATATCATGCTTTTATATGGTTGAGTACATATACAATGAAATGAAGCCACCTTCTATACAACTATCGTAAAAAGGTGCTCCATACTGCCACTAAGTGGGATTCCTCGGGAGTAATGCAGAAAGTCATTTTGTGTAACAAACTTTTACAATATACTATTTCTTGTATAATATTCATTGATTACTCTTTTCAATGATCTGTTGGTTACAGGATAGTGATATTTCTAGGTTTTACAAAGTGATATCAGTACAGTGTCAGTTATCACTCCTTGTACAACCAACTTCAAAATCTGATGAATGTATCTCTGGCATTCAATGTAGTTGCTCTTACAGTTGATATATCATGCTTTTACATGATTGAGTACATATACAATGAAATGAAGCCACCTTCTATACAACTATAGTAAAAAGGTGCTCCATACTGCCACTCAGTGGGATTCCTCGGGAGTAACGCAGAAAGTTATTTTGTGTAACAAACTATTACAATTTACAATCCAATGTATTTCTTGTATAGTATTCATTGATTACTCTTCTGTGATCTCTTGGTCAGACAACAGTGAAATTTCTCGGTTTTACAAAGTGATATCAATACAGTGTCAGTTATCACTCCTTATACAACCAATTTAAAAATCTGATGAATGTATGTCTTGCATTCAATGTAACTGCTCTTATAGTTGCTATATCATGCTTTTATATGGTTCAGTACATATACAATGTAATGAAGCCACCTTCTATACAACTATAGAAAAAAGGTACTCCATACTGCCACTCAGTGGGATTCCTCGGGAGTAACGCAGAAAGTTATTTTGTGTTACAAACTATTACAATTTACAATCCAATGTATTTCTTATATAGTATTCATTGATTAGTCTTTTCAGTGATCTGTTTCTTACAGGATAGTGATATTTCTAGGTTTTACAAAGTGATATCAGTACAGTGTCAGTTATCACTCCTTGTACAACCAACTTCAAAATCTGATGAATGTATCTCTGGCATTCAATGTAGTTGCTCTTACAGTTGATATATCATGCTTTTACATGATTGAGTACATATACAATGAAATGAAGCCACCTTCTATACAACTATAGTAAAAAGGTGCTCCATACTGCCACTCAGTGGGATTCCTCGGGAGTAAGGCAGAAAGTTATTTTGTGTAACAAACTATTACAATTTACAATCCAATGTATTTCTTGTATAGTATTTATTGATTACTCTTCTGTGATCTCTTGGTTAGACAACAGTGAAATTTCTCGGTTTTACAAAGTGATATCAATACAGTGTCAGTTATCACTCCTTATACAACCAATTTAAAAATCTGATGAATGTATGTCTTGCATTCAATGTAACTGCTCTTATAGTTGCTATATCATGCTTTTATATGGTTCAGTACGTATACAATGAAATGAAGCACCCTTCTATACAACTATAGTAAAAAGGTGCTCCATACTGCCACTCAGTGGGATTCCTCGGGAGTAACGCAGAAAGTTATTTTGTGTAACAAACTATTACAATTTACAATCCAATGTATTTCTTGTATAGTATTCATTGATTACTCTTCTGTGATCTCTTGGTTAGACATCAGTTAAATTTCTCGGTTTTACAAAGTGATATCAATACAGTGTCAGTTATCACTCCTTATACAATCAATATAAAAATCTGATGAATGTATGTCTTGCATTAAATGTAACTGCTCTTATAGTTGCTATATCATGCTTTTATATGGTTTAGTACATATACAATGAAATGAAGCCACCTTTTATACAAATATAGTAAAAATGTGCTCCATACTGCCACTCAGTGGGATTCCTCGGGAGTAATGCAGAAAGTCATTTTGTGTAACAAACTATTACAATATACAATTTCTTGTATAGTATTCATTGATTACTCTTTTCAATGATCTGTTGGTTACGGGATAGTGATATTTCTAGGTTTTACAAAGTGATATCAGTACAGTGTCAGTTACCAGTCCTTGTATAACCAACTTCAAAATCTGATGAATGAATCTCTGGCATTCAATGTAATTGCTCTTACAGTTGCTATAACATGCTTTTACATGATTGAGTACAAATACAATGAAATGAAGCCACCTTCTATACAACTATAGTAAAATGTGCTCCATACTGCCACTCAGTGGGATTCCTCGGGAGTAACGCAGAAAGTCATTTTGTGTAACAAACTATTACAATATACAATTTCTTGTATAGTATTCATTCATTACTCTTTTCAATGATCTCTTGGTTACAAGATGGTGATATTTCTAGGTTTTACAACGTGATATCAATACACTGTCAGTTATCACTCCTTGTACAACCAACTTCAAAATCTGATGAATGTATCTCTTGCATTCAATGTAACTGCTCTTACCGTTGCTATATCATGCTTTTATATGGTTGAGTACATATACAATGAAATGAAGTCACCTTCTATACAACTATAGTAAAATGGTGCTCCATACTGCCACTCAGTGGGATTCATCGAGAGTAACGCAGAAAGTCATTTTGTGTAACAAACTATTACAATATACAATTTCTTGTATAGTATTCATTGATTACTCTTTTCAGTGATCTGTTTGTTACACCATAGTGATATATCTAGGTTTTACAAAGTGATATCAGTACAGTGTCAGTTATCACTCCTTGTACTACCAACTTCAAAATCTGATGAATGTATCTCTGGCATTCAATGTAGTTGCTCTTACAGTTGATATATCATGCTTTTACATGATTGAGTACTTATACAATGAAATGAAGCCACCTTCTATACAACTATAGTAAAAGGTGCTCCATACTGCCACTCAGTGGGATTCCTCGGGAGTAACGCAGAAAGTTATTTTGTGTAACAAACTATTACAATTTACAATCCAATGTATTTCTTGTATATTATTTATTGATTACTCTTCTGTGATCTCTTGGTTAGACAACAGTGAAATTTCTCGGTTTTACAAAGTGATATCAATACAGTGTCAGTTATCACTCCTTATACAACCAATTTAAAAATCTGATGAATGTATGTCTTGCATTCAATGTAACTGCTCTTATAGTTGCTATATCATGCTTTTATATGGTTCAGTACGTATACAATGAAATGAAGCACCCTTCTATACAACTATAGTAAAAAGGTGCTCCATACTGCCACTCAGTGGGATTCCTCGGGAGTAACGCAGAAAGTTATTTTGTGTAACAAACTATTAGAATTTACAATCAAATGGATTTCTTGTATAGTACTCATTGATTAGTCTTTTCAGTGATCTGTTTCTTACAGGATAGTGATATTTCTAGGTTTTACAAAGTGATATCAGTACAGTGTCAGTTATCACTCCTTGTACTACCAACGTCAAAATCTGATGAATGTATCTCTGGCATTCAATGTAGTTGCTCTTATAGTTGATATATCATGCTTTTACATGATTGAGTACATATATAATAAAATGAAGCCACCTTCTATACAACTATAGTTAAAAGGTGCTCCATACTGCCACTCAGTGGGATTCCTTGGGAGTAATGCAGAAAGTCATTTTGTGTAACAAACTATTACAATATACAATTTCTTATATAGTATTCATTGATTACTCTTTTCAATGATCTGTTGGTTACAGGATAGTGATATTTCTAGGTTTTACAAAGTGATATCAATACAGTGTCAGTTATCACTCCTTGTACAACCTACTTCAAAATCTGATGAATGAATCTCTGGCATTCAATGTAATTGCTCTTACAGTTGCTATAACATGCTTTTACATGATTGAGTACATATACAATGAAATGAAGCCACCTTCTATACAACTATAGTAAAATGTGCTCCATACTGCCACTCAGTGGGATTCCTCGGGAGTAACGCAGAAAGTCATTTTGTGTAACAAACTATTACAATATACAATTTCTTGTATAGTATTCATTCATTACTCTTTTCAAGGATATGTTGGTTACAAGATAGTGATATTTCTTGGTTTTACAACGTGATATCAATACAGTGTCAGTTATCACTCCTTGTACAACCAACTTCAAAATCTGATGAATGTATCTCTTGCATTCAATGTAACTGCTCTTACACTTCCTATCTCATGCTTTTATATGGTTGAGTTAATATACAATGAAATGAAGCCACCTTCTATACAACTATCGTAAAAAGGTGCTCCATACTGCCACTAAGTGGGATTCCTCGGGAGTAACGCAGAAAGTCATTTTGTGTAACAAACTTTTACAATATACTATTTCTTGTATAATATTCATTGATTACTCTTTTCAATGATCTCTGGTTACAGGATAGTGATATTTCTAGGTTTTACAACGTGATATCAGTACAATGTCAGTTATCACTCCTTGTACAACAAACTTCAAAATCTGATGAATGTATCTCTGGCATTCAATGTAGTTGCTCTTACAGTTGATATATCATGCTTTTACATGATTGAGTACATATACAATGAAATGAAGCCACCTTCTATACAACTATAGTAAAAAGGTGCTCCATACTTCCACTCAGTGGGATTCCTCGGGAGTAACGCAGAAAGTTATTTTGTGTAACAAACTATTACAATTTACAATCCAATGTATTTCTTGTATAGTATTCATTGATTACTCTTCTGTGATCTCTTGGTTAGACAACAGTGAAATTTCTCGGTTTTACAAAGTGATATCAACACAGTGTCAGTTATCACTCCTTATATAACCAATTTTAAAATCTGATGAATGTATGTCTTGCATTCAATGTAACTGCTCTTATAGTTGCTATATCATGCTTTTATATGGTTCAGTACATATACAATGAAATGAAGCCACCTTCTATACAACTATAGTAAAAAGGTGCTCCATACTGCCACTCAGTGAGATTCCTCGGGAGTAACGCAGAAAGTTATTTTGTGTAAGAAACTATTACAATTTACAATCCAATGTATTTCTTGTATAGTATTCATTGATTAGTCTTTTCAGTGATCTGTTTCTTACAGGATAGTGATATTTCTAGGTTTTACAAAGTGATATCAGTACAGTGTCAGTTATCACTCCTTGTACTACCAACTTCAAAATCTGATGAATGAATCTCTGGCATTCAATGTAGTTGCTCTTATAGTTGATATATCATGGTTTTACATGATTGAGTACATATATAATGAAATGAAGCGACCTTCTATACAACTATAGTTAAAAGGTGCTCCATACTGCCACTCAGTGGGATTCCTCGGGAGTAACGCAGAAAGTTATTTTGTGTAACAAACTATTACAATTTACAATCCAATGTATTTCTTGTATAGTATTCATTGATTACTCTTCTGTGATCTCTTGGTTAGACAACAGTGAAATTTCTCGGTTTTACAAAGTGACATCTGTACAGTGTCAGTTATCACTCCTTACACACCAATATAGAAATCTGATGAATCTATGTCTTGCATTCAATGTAACTGCTCTTAAAGTTGCTATATCATGCTTTTATATGGTTCAGTACATATACAATGAAATGAAGCCACCTTCTATACAGCTGGAGGAAAAAGGTGCCCCATTCTGCCACTCAGTGGGATTCCTCGGGAGTAACGCAGAAAGTCATTTTGTGTAACAAACTATTACAATTTACAATCCAATGTATTTCTTGTATAGTATTCATTGATTACTCTTCTGTGAACTCTTGGTTAGACAACAGTGAAACTTCTAAGTTTTTCAAAGTGATATCAATACAGTGTCAGTTCTCACTACTTGTACAACCAACTTCAAAATCTGATTAATGTATCTCTTGCATTCAATGTAACTGCTCTTACCGTTGCTATATCATGCTTTTATATGGTTGAGTACATATACAATGAAATGAAGCCACCTTCTATACAACTACAGTAAAAAGGTGCTCCATACTGACACTCAGTGGGATTCCTCGGGAGTAACGCAGAAAGTCATTTTGTGTAACAAACTATTACAATTTACAATCCAATGTATTTCTTGTATAGTATTCATTGATTACTCTTCTGCGATCTCTTGGTTAGACAACAGTGAAATTTCTAGGTTTTACAACGTGATATCAATACAGTGTCAGTAATCACTCCTTGTACAACCAAACTTCAAAATCTGATGAATGTATCTCTTGCAGTCAATGTAACTGCTCTTACAGTTGCTATATCATGCTTTTATATGGTTGACTACATATACAACGAAATGAAGCCACCTTCTATACAACTATAGTAAAAAGGTGCTCCATACTGCCACTCAGTGGGATTCCTCGTGAGTAACGCAGAAAGTCATTTTGTGTAACAAACTATTACAATATACAATTTCTTGTATACCATTCATTGATTACTCTTTTAAATGATCTGTTGGTTACAGGATAGGGATATTTCTAGGTTTTACAAAGTGATATCAGTACAGTGTCAGTTATCACTCCTTGTACAAACAACTTCAAAATCTGATGAATGTATCTCTGGCATTCAATGTAACTGCTCTTTCAGTTGCTATATCATGCTTTTATATGGTTGAGTACATAGACAATGAAATGAAGCCACCTTCTATACAACTTTTACATAACGGTGCTCCATACTGCCACTCAGTGGGATTCCTCGGGAGTAACGCAGAAAGTCATTTTGTGTAACAAACTATTACAATTTACAATCCAATGTATTTCTTGTATAGTATTCATTGATTACTCTTCTGTGAACTCTTGGTTAGACAACAGTGAAATTTCTTCGTTTTACAACGTGATATCAATACAGTGTCAGTAATCACTCCTTGTACAACCAACTTCAAAATCTGATGAATGTATCTCTTGCATTCAATGTAATTGCTCTTACAGTTGATATATCTTGATTTTATATGGTTGAGTACATATACAATGAAATGAAGCCACCTTCTATACAACTACAGTAAAAAGGTGCTCCACACTGCCACTCAGTAGGATTCCTCGGGAGTAACGCAGAAAGTCATTTTGTGTAACAAACTATTACAATTTACAATCCAATGTATTTCTTGCATAGTATTCATTGATTACTCTTCTGCGATCTCTTGGTTAGACAACAGTGAAATTTCTTGGTTTTACAACGTGATATCAATACAGTGTCAGTAATCACTCCTTGTACAACCAACTTCAAAATCTGATGAATGTATCTCTTGCATTCAATGTAACTGCTCTTACAGTTGCTATATCATGCTTTTATATGGTTGAGTACATATACAATGAAATGAAGCCACCTTCTATACAACCATACTAAAAAGGTGCTCCATACTGCCACTCAGTGGGATTCCTCGGGAGTAACGCAGAAAGTCATTTTGTGTAACAAACTATTACAATATACAATTTCTTGTATAGTATTCATTGATTACTCTTTTCAATGATCTGTTGGTTACAGGATAGTGATATTTCTAGGTTTTACAAAGTGATATCAGTACAGTGTCAGTTATCACTCCTTGTACAAACAACTTCAAAATCTGATGAATGTATCTCTGGCATTCAATGTAACTGCTCTTACAGTTGCTATATCATGCTTTTATATGGTTGAGTAGATATACAATGAAATGAAGCCACCTTCTATACAACTATAGCAAAAAGTTGCTCCATACTACCACTCAGTGGGATTACTCGGGAGTAACGCAGAAAGTCATTTTGTGTAACAAACTATTACAATTTACAATCCAATGTATTTCTTGTATACTATTCATTGCTTACTCTTCTGTGAACTCTTGGTTAGACAACAGTGAAATTTCTACGTTTTACAAAGTGATATCAGTACAGTGTCAGTTTTCACTCCTTGTATAAAGAACTTCAAAATCTGATGAATGTATCTCTGGCATTCAATGTAACTGCTCTTACAGTTGCTATATCATGTTTTATACGGTTGAGTACATATACAATTAAATGAAGCCTCCTTCTATAGCAAAACGGTGCTCCATACTGCCACTCAGTGGGATTCCTCGGGAGTAACGCAGAAAGTTATTTTGTGTAACAAACTATTACAATTTACAATCCAATGTATTTCTTGTATAGTATTCATTGATTACTCTTCTGTGATCTCTTGGTTAGACAACAGTGAAATTTCTCGGTTTTACAAAGTGATATCAATACAGTGTCAGTTATCACTCCTTATACAACCAATTTAAAAATCTGATGAATGTATGTCTTGCATTCAATGTAACTGCTCTTATAGTTGCTATATCATGCTTTTATATGGTTCAGTACATATACAATGAAATGAAGCCACCTTCTATACAACTATAGTAAAAAGGTGCTCCATACTGCCACTCAGTGGGATTCCTCGGGAGTAACGCAGAAAGTTATTTTGTGTAACAAACTATTACAATTTAAAATCCAATGTATTTCTTGTATAGTATTCATTGATTACTCTTCTGTGATCTCTTGGTTAGACAACAGTGAAATTTCTCGGTTTTACAAAGTGATACCAATACAGTGTCAGTTATCACTCCTTATACAACCAATTTAAAAATCTGATGAATGTATCTCTTGCATTCAATGTAACTGCTCTTATAGTTGCTATATCATGCTTTTATATGGTTGAGTACATATACAATGAAATGAAGCCACCTTCTATACAACTATAGTAAAATGTGCTCCATACTGCCACTCAGTGGGATTCCTCGGGAGTAACGGAGAAAGTCATTTTGTGTAACAAACTGTTACAATATACAATTTCTTGTATAGTATTCATTCATTACTCTTTTCAATGATCTGTTGGTTACAAGATAGTGATATTTCTAGGTTTTACAACGTGATATCAATACAGTGTCAGTTATCACTCCTTGTACAACCAACTTCAAAATCTGATAAATGTATCTCTTGCATTCAATGTAACTGCTCTTACACTTGCTATATCATGCTTTTATATGGTTGAATACAAATACAATGAAATGAAGCCACCTTCTATACAACTATTCTAAAAAGGTGCTCCATACTGCCACTAAGTGGGATTCCTCGGGAGTAATGCAGAAAGTCATTTTGTGTAACAAACTTTTACAATATACTATTTCTTCTATAATATTCATTGATTACTCTTTTCAGTGATCTGTTTGTTACAGGATAGTGATATATCTAGGTTTTACAAAGTGATATCAGTACCTTGTCAGTTATCAGTCCTTGTACTACCAACTTCAAAATCTGATGAATGTATCTCTGGCATTCAATGTAGTTGCTCTTACAGTTGATATATCATGCTTTTACATGATTGAGTACATATACAATGAAATGAAGCCACCTTCTATACAACTATAGCAAAAAGGTGCTCCATACTTCCACTCAGTGGGATTCCTCGGGAGTAACGCAGAAAGTTATTTTGTGTAACAAACTATTACAATTTACAATCCAATGTATTTCTTGTATAGTATTCATTGATTAGTCTTTTCAGTGATCTGTTTCTTACAGGATAGTGATATTTCTAGGTTTTACAAAGTGATATCAGTACAGTGTCAGTTATCACTCCTTGTACTACCAACTTCAAAATCTGATGAATGTATCTCTGGCATTCAATGTAGTTGCTCTTATAGTTGATATATCATGCTTTTACATGATTGAGTACATATATAATGAAATGAAGCCACCTTCTATACAACTATAGTTAAAAAGTGCTCCATACTGCCACTCAGTGGGATTCCTCGGGAGTAACGCAGAAAGTTATTTTGTGTAACAAACTATTACAATTTACAATCCAATGTATTTCTTGTATAGTATTCATTGATTAGTCTTTTCAGTGATCTGTTTCTTACAGGATAGTGATATTTCTAGGTTTTACAAAGTGATATCAGTACAGTGTCAGTTATCACTCCTTGTACTACCAACTTCAAAATCTGATGAATGTATCTCTGGCATTCAATGTAGTTGCTCTTACAGTTGATATATCATGCTTTTACATGATTGAGTACATATATAATGAAATGAAGCCACCTTCTATACAACTATAGTAAAAAAGTGCTCCATACTGCCACTCAGTGGGATTCCTCGGGAGTAACGCAGAAAGTTATTTTGTGTAACAAACTATTACAATTTACAATCCAATGTATTTCTTGTATAGTATTCATTAATTACTCTTCTGTGATATCTTGGTTAGACAACAGTGTATATTATTCACCTAGAAATATCACTATCCTGTAACCAACAGATCATTGAAAAGAGTAATCAATGAATACTATACAAGAAATTGTATATTGTAATAGTTTGTTACACAAAATGACTTTCTGCGTTACTCCCAAGGAATCCCACTGAGTGGCAGTATGGAGCACCTTTTTACTATAGTTGTATAGAAGGTGGCTTCATTTCATTGTATATGTACTGAACCATATAAAAGCATGATATAGCAACTTTAAGAGCAGTTACATTGAATGCAAGACATAGATTGATCAGATTTCTATATTGGTTGTGTAAGGAGTGATAACTGACACTGTACAGATGTCACTATGTAAAACCGAGAAATTTCACTGTTGTCTAACCAAGAGATCACAAAAGAGTAATCAATGAATACTATACAAGAAATACATTGGATTGTAAATTGTAATAGTTTGTTACACAAAATAACTTTCTGCGTTACTCCCGAGGAATCCCACTGAGTGGCAGTATGGAGCACCTTTTAACTATAGTTGTATAGAAGGTGGCTTCATTTCATTATATATGTACTCAATCATGTAAAAGCATGATATATCAACTGTAAGAGCAGCTACATTGAATGCCAGAGATACATTCATCAGATTTTGAAGTTGGTAGTACAAGGAGTGATAACTGACACTGTACTGATATCACTTTGTAAAACCTAGAAATATCACTATCCTGTAAGAAACAGATCACTGAAAAGACTAATCAATGAATACTATACAAGAAATACATTGGATTGTAAATTGTAATAGTTTGTTACACAAAATAACTTTCTGCGTTACTCCCGAGGAATCCCACTGAGTGGCAGTATGGAGCACCTTTTTACTATAGTTGTATAGAAGGTGGCTTCATTTCATTGTATATGTACTGAACCATATAAAAGCATGATATAGCAACTTGAAGAGCAATTACATTGAATGCCAGAGATTCATTCATCAGATTTTGAAGCTGGTTGTACAAGGAGTGATAACTGACACTGTACTGATATCACTTTGTAAAACCTAGAAATATCACTATCCTGTAACCAACAGATCATTGAAAAGAGTAATCAATGAATACTATACAAGAAATTGTATATTGTAATAGTTTGTTACACAAAATGACTTTCTGCGTTACTCCCGAGGAATCCCACTGAGTGGCAGTATGGAGGACCTTTTTGCTATAGTCGTATAGAAGGTGGCTTCATTTCATTGTATATGTACTGAAGCATATAAAAGCATGATATAGCAACTATAAGAGCAGTTAAGTGAATGCAAGACATACATTCATCAGATTTTTATATTGGTTGTATAAGGAGTGATAACTGACACTCTATTGATGTCAGTTTGTAAAACCGAGAAATTTAACTGATGTCTAACCAAGAGATCACAGAAGAGTAATCAATGAATACTATACAAGAAATACATTGGATTGTAAATTGTAATAGTTTGTTACACAAAATAACTTTCTGCGTTACTCCCGAGGAATCCCACTGAGTGGCAGTATGGAGCACCTTTTTACGATAGTTGTATAGAAGGTGGCTTCATTTCATTGTATATGTACTCAATCATGTAAAAGCATGATATATCAACTGTAAGAGCAACTACATTGAATGCCAGAGATACATTCATCAGATTTTGAAGTTGGTTGTACAAGGAGTGATAACTGACACTGTATTGATATCACGTTGTAAAACCTAGAAATATCACTATCTTGTAACCAACAGATCATTGAAAAGAGTAATGAATGAATACTATACAAGAAATTGTATATTGTAACAGTTTGTTACACAAAATGACTTTCTCCGTTACTCCCGAGGAATCCCACTGAGTGGCAGTATGGAGCACATTTTACTATAGTTGTATAGAAGGTGGCTTCATTTCATTGTATATGTACTCAATCATGTAAAAGCATGTTATAGCAACTGTAAGAGCAATTACATTGAATGCCAGAGATTCATTCATCAGATTTTGAAGTTTGTTGTAGAAGGAGTGATATCTGACACTGTACTGATATCACTTTGTAAAACCTAGAAATATCACTATCCTGTAACCAACAGATCATTGAAAAGAGTAATCAATGAATACTATACAAGAAATTGTATATTGTAATAGTTTGTTACACAAAATGACTTTCTGCGTTACTCCCGAGGAATCCCACTGAGTGGTAGTATGGAGCACCTTTTTACTATAGTTGTATAGAAGGTGGCTTCATTTCATTGTATATGTACTGAACCATATAAAAGCATGATATAGCAACTCTAAGAGCAGTTACATTGAATGCAAGACATACATTCATCAGATTTTTAAATTGGTTGTATAAGGAGTGATAACTGACACTGTATTGATATCACTTTGTAAAACCGAGAAATTTCACTGTTGTCTAACCAACAGATCACAGAAGAGTAATCAGTGAATACTATACAAGAAATACATTGGATTGTAAATTGTAATAGTTTGTTACACAAAATAACTTTCTGCGTTACTCCCGAGGAATCCCACTGAGTGGCAGTATGGAGAACCCTTTTAACTATAGTTGTATAGAAGGTGGCTTCATTTCATTATATATGTACTCAATCATGTAAAAGCATGGTATATCAACTATAAGAGCAACTACATTGAATGCCAGAGATATATTCATCAGATTTTGAAGTTGGTAGTACAAGGAGTGATAACTGACACTGTACTGATATCACTTTGTAAAACCTAGAAATATCACTATCCTGTAAGAAACAGATCACTGAAAAGACTAATCAATGAATACTATACAAGAAATACATTGGATTGTAAATTGTAATAGTTTGTTACACAAAATAACTTTCTGCGTTACTCCCGAGGAATCCCACTGAGTGGCAGTATGGAGCACCTTTTTACTATAGTTCTATAGAAGGTGGCTTCATTTCATTGTATATGTACTGAACCATATAAAAGCATGATATAGCAACTCTAAGAGCAGTTACATTGAATGCAAGACATACATTCATCAGATTTTTAAATTGGTTGTATAAGGAGTGATAACTGACACTGTATTGATATCACTTTGTAAAACCGAGAAATTTCACTGATGTGTAACCAATAGATCACAGAAGAGAAATCAATGAATACTATACAAGAAATACATTGGATTGTAAATTGTAATAGTTTGTTACACAAAATAACTTTCTGCGTTACTCCCGAGGAATCCCACTGAGTGGCAGTATGGAGCACCTTTTTACGATAGTTGTATAGAAGGTGGCTTCATTTCATTGTATATGTACTCAACCATATAAAAGCATGATATAGGAAGTGTAAGAGCAGTTACATTGAATGCCAGAGATTCATTCATCAGATTTTGAAGTTGGTTGTACAAGGAGTGATAACTGACACTGTACTGATATCACTTTGTAAAACCTAGAAATATCACTATCCTGTAACCAACAGATCATTGAAAAGAGTAATCAATGAATACTATACAAGAAATTGTATATTGTAATAGTTTGTTACACAAAATGACTTTCTGCGTTACTCCCGAGGAATCCCACTGAGTGTCAGTATGGAGCACCTTTTTACTATAGTTGTATAGAAGGTGGCTTCATTTCATTGTATATGTACTCAATCATGTAAAAGCATGATATATCAACTGTAAGAGCAACTACATTGAATGCCAGAGATACATTCATCAGATTTTGAAGTTGGTAGTACAAGGAGTGATAACTGACACTGTACTGATATCACTTTGTAAAACCTAGATATATCACTATCCTGTAACAAACAGATCACTGAAAAGAGTAATCAATGAATACTATAGAAGAAATAGTATATTGTAAAAGTTTGTTAGACAAAATGACTTTCTGCGTTACTCCCGAGGAATCCCACTTAGTGGCAGTATGGAGCACCTTTTTACGATAGTTGTATAGAAGGGGGCTTCATTTCATTGTATATGTATTCAACCATATAAAAGCATGATATAGCAAGTGTAAGAGCAGTTACATTGAATGCAAGAGATACATTTATCAGATTTTGAAGTTGGTTGTACAAGGAGTGATAACTGACACTGTATTGATATCACGTTGTAAAACCTAGAAATATCACTATCTTGTAACCAACAGATCATTGAAAAGAGTAATGAATGAATACTATACAAGAAATTGTATATTGTAACAGTTTGTTACACAAAATGACTTTCTCCGTTACTCCCGAGGAATCCCACTGAGTGGCAGTATGGAGCACATTTTACTATAGTTGTATAGAAGGTGGCTTCATTTCATTGTAAATGTACTCAATCATGTAAAAGCATGTTATAGCAACTGTAAGAGCAATTACATTGAATGCCAGAGATTCATTCATCAGATTTTGAAGTTGGTTGTACAAGGAGTGATAACTGACACTGTACTGATATCACTTTGTAAAACCTAGAAATATCACTATCCTGTAACCAACAGATCATTGAAAAGAGTAATCAATGAATACTATACAAGAAATTGTATATTGTAATAGTTTGTTACACAAAATGACTTTCTGCGTTACTCCCGAGGAATCCCACTGAGTGGTAGTATGGAGCACCTTTTTACTATAGTTGTATAGAAGGTGGCTTCATTTCATTGTATATGTACTGAACCATATAAAAGCATGATATAGCAATTATAAGAGCAGTTACATTGAATGCAAGACATACATTCATCAGATTTTTAAATTGGTTGTATAAGGAGTGATAACTGACACTGTATTGATATCACTTTGTAAAACCGAGAAATTTCACTGTTGTCTAACCAACAGATCACAGAAGAGTAATCAGTGAATACTATACAAGAAATACATTGGATTGTAAATTGTAATAGTTTGTTACACAAAATAACTTTCTGCGTTACTCCCGAGGAATCCCACTGAGTGGCAGTATGGAGAACCCTTTTAACTATAGTTGTATAGAAGGTGGCTTCATTTCATTATATATGTACTCAATCATGTAAAAGCATGGTATATCAACTATAAGAGCAACTACATTGAATGCCAGAGATATATTCATCAGATTTTGAAGTTGGTAGTACAAGGAGTGATAACTGACACTGTACTGATATCACTTTGTAAAACCTAGAAATATCACTATCCTGTAAGAAACAGATCACTGAAAAGACTAATCAATGAATACTATACAAGAAATACATTGGATTGTAAATTGTAATAGTTTGTTACACAAAATAACTTTCTGCGTTACTCCCGAGGAATCCCACTGAGTGGCAGTATGGAGCACCTTTTTACTATAGTTCTATAGAAGGTGGCTTCATTTCATTGTATATGTACTGAACCATATAAAAGCATGATATAGCAACTCTAAGAGCAGTTACATTGAATGCAAGACATACATTCATCAGATTTTTAAATTGGTTGTATAAGGAGTGATAACTGACACTGTATTGATATCACTTTGTAAAACCGAGAAATTTCACTGATGTGTAACCAATAGATCACAGAAGAGAAATCAATGAATACTATACAAGAAATACATTGGATTGTAAATTGTAATAGTTTGTTACACAAAATAACTTTCTGCGTTACTCCCGAGGAATCCCACTGAGTGGCAGTATGGAGCACCTTTTTACGATAGTTGTATAGAAGGTGGCTTCATTTCATTGTATATGTACTCAACCATATAAAAGCATGATATAGGAAGTGTAAGAGCAGTTACATTGAATGCAAGAGATACATTCATCAGATTTTGAAGTTGGTTGTACAAGGAGTGATAACTGACACTGTATTGATATCACGTTGTAAAACCTAGAAATATCACTATCTTGTAACCAACAGATCATTGAAAAGAGTAATGAATGAATACTATACAAGAAATTGTATATTGTAATAGTTTGTTACACAAAATGACTTTCTGCGTTACTCCCGAGGAATCCCACTGAGTGGCAGTATGGAGCACCTTTTTACGATAGTTGTATAGAAGGGGGCTTCATTTCATTGTATATGTATTCAACCATATAAAAGCATGATATAGCAAGTGTAAGAGCAGTTACATTGAATGCAAGAGATACATTTATCAGATTTTGAAGTTGGTTGTACAAGGAGTGATAACTGACACTGTATTGATATCACGTTGTAAAACCTAGAAATATCACTATCTTGTAACCAACAGATCATTGAAAAGAGTAATGAATGAATACTATACAAGAAATTGTATATTGTAACAGTTTGTTACACAAAATGACTTTCTGCGTTACTCCCGAGGAATCCCACTGAGTGTCAGTATGGAGCACCTTTTTACTATAGTTGTATAGAAGGTGGCTTCATTTCATTGTATATGTACTGAACCATATAAAAGCATGATATAGTAACTCGAAGAGCAATTACATTGAATGCCAGAGATTCATTCATCAGATTTTGAAGTTGGTTGTACAAGGAGTGATAACTGACACTGTACTGATATCACTTTGTAAAACCTAGAAATATCACTATCCTGTAACCAACAGATCATTGAAAAGAGTAATCAATGAATACTATACAAGAAATTGTATATTGTAATAGTTTGTTACACAAAATGACTTTCTGCGTTACTCCCGAGGAATCCCACTGAGTGTCAGTATGGAGCACCTTTTTACTATAGTTGTATAGAAGGTGGCTTCATTTCATTGTATATGTACTCAATCATGTAAAAGCATGATATATCAACTGTAAGAGCAACTACATTGAATGCCAGAGATACATTCATCAGATTTTGAAGTTGGTAGTACAAGGAGTGATAACTGACACTGTACTGATATCACTTTGTAAAACCTAGATATATCACTATCCTGTAACAAACAGATCACTGAAAAGAGTAATCAATGAATACTATAGAAGAAATAGTATATTGTAAAAGTTTGTTAGACAAAATGACTTTCTGCGTTACTCCCGAGGAATCCCACTTAGTGGCAGTATGGAGCACCTTTTTACGATAGTTGTATAGAAGGGGGCTTCATTTCATTGTATATTTATTCAACCATATAAAAGCATGATATAGCAAGTGTAAGAGCAGTTACATTGAATGCAAGAGATACATTTATCAGATTTTGAAGTTGGTTGTACAAGGAGTGATAACTGACACTGTATTGATATCACGTTGTAAAACCTAGAAATATCACTATCTTGTAACCAACAGATCATTGAAAAGAGTAATGAATGAATACTATACAAGAAATTGTATATTGTAACAGTTTGTTACACAAAATGACTTTCTCCGTTACTCCCGAGGAATCCCACTGAGTGGCAGTATGGAGCACATTTTACTATAGTTGTATAGAAGGTGGCTTCATTTCATTGTAAATGTACTCAATCATGTAAAAGCATGTTATAGCAACTGTAAGAGCAATTACATTGAATGCCAGAGATTCATTCATCAGATTTTGAAGTTGGTTGTACAAGGAGTGATAACTGACACTGTACTGATATCACTTTGTAAAACGTAGAAATATCACTATCCTGTAACCAACAGATCATTGAAAAGAGTAATCAATGAATACTATACAAGAAATTGTATATTGTAATAGTTTGTTACACAAAATGACTTTCTGCGTTACTCCCGAGGAATCCCACTGAGTGGTAGTATGGAGCACCTTTTTACTATAGTTGTATAGAAGGTGGCTTCATTTCATTGTATATGTACTGAACCATATAAAAGCATGATATAGCAATTATAAGAGCAGTTACATTGAATGCAAGACATACATTCATCAGATTTTTAAATTGGTTGTATAAGGAGTGATAACTGACACTGTATTGATATCACTTTGTAAAACCGAGAAATTTCACTGTTGTCTAACCAACAGATCACAGAAGAGTAATCAGTGAATACTATACAAGAAATACATTGGATTGTAAATTGTAATAGTTTGTTACACAAAATAACTTTCTGCGTTACTCCCGAGGAATCCCACTGAGTGGCAGTATGGAGAACCCTTTTAACTATAGTTGTATAGAAGGTGGCTTCATTTCATTATATATGTACTCAATCATGTAAAAGCATGGTATATCAACTATAAGAGCAACTACATTGAATGCCAGAGATATATTCATCAGATTTTGAAGTTGGTAGTACAAGGAGTGATAACTGACACTGTACTGATATCACTTTGTAAAACCTAGAAATATCACTATCCTGTAAGAAACAGATCACTGAAAAGACTAATCAATGAATACTATACAAGAAATACATTGGATTGTAAATTGTAATAGTTTGTTACACAAAATAACTTTCTGCGTTACTCCCGAGGAATCCCACTGAGTGGCAGTATGGAGCACCTTTTTACTATAGTTCTATAGAAGGTGGCTTCATTTCATTGTATATGTACTGAACCATATAAAAGCATGATATAGCAACTCTAAGAGCAGTTACATTGAATGCAAGACATACATTCATCAGATTTTTAAATTGGTTGTATAAGGAGTGATAACTGACACTGTATTGATATCACTTTGTAAAACCGAGAAATGTCACTGATGTGTAACCAATAGATCACAGAAGAGAAATCAATGAATACTATACAAGAAATACATTGGATTGTAAATTGTAATAGTTTGTTACACAAAATAACTTTCTGCGTTACTCCCGAGGAATCCCACTGAGTGGCAGTATGGAGCACCTTTTTACGATAGTTGTATAGAAGGTGGCTTCATTTCATTGTATATGTACTCAACCATATAAAAGCATGATGTAGGAAGTGTAAGAGCAGTTACATTGAATGCAAGAGATACATTCATCAGATTTTGAAGTTGGTTGTACAAGGAGTGATAACTGACACTGTATTGATATCACGTTGTAAAACCTAGAAATATCACTATCTTGTAACCAACAGATCATTGAAAAGAGTAATGAATGAATACTATACAAGAAATTGTATATTGTAATAGTTTGTTACACAAAATGACTTTCTGCGTTACTCCCGAGGAATCCCACTGAGTGGCAGTATGGAGCACCTTTTTACGATAGTTGTATAGAAGGGGGCTTCATTTCATTGTATATGTATTCAACCATATAAAAGCATGATATAGCAAGTGTAAGAGCAGTTACATTGAATGCAAGAGATACATTTATCAGATTTTGAAGTTGGTTGTACAAGGAGTGATAACTGACACTGTATTGATATCACGTTGTAAAACCTAGAAATATCACTATCTTGTAACCAACAGATCATTGAAAAGAGTAATGAATGAATACTATACAAGAAATTGTATATTGTAACAGTTTGTTACACAAAATGACTTTCTGCGTTACTCCCGAGGAATCCCACTGAGTGGCAGTATGGAGCACCTTTTTACTATAGTTGTATAGAAGGTGGCTTCATTTCATTGTATATGTACTGAACCATATAAAAGCATGATATAGTAACTCGAAGAGCAATTACATTGAATGCCAGAGATTCATTCATCAGATTTTGAAGTTGGTTGTACAAGGAGTGATAACTGACACTGTACTGATATCACTTTGTAAAACCTAGAAATATCACTATCCTGTAACCAACAGATCATTGAAAAGAGTAATCAATGAATACTATAGAAGAAATTGTATATTGTAATAGTTTGTTACACAAAATGACTTTCTGCGTTACTCCCGAGGAATCCCACTGAGTGTCAGTATGGAGCACCTTTTTACTATAGTTGTATAGAAGGTGGCTTCATTTCATTGTATATGTACTCAATCATGTAAAAGCATGATATATCAACTGTAAGAGCAACTACATTGAATGCCAGAGATACATTCATCAGATTTTGAAGTTGGTAGTACAAGGAGTGATAACTGACACTGTACTGATATCACTTTGTAAAACCTAGATATATCACTATCCTGTAACAAACAGATCACTGAAAAGAGTAATCAATGAATACTATAGAAGAAATAGTATATTGTAAAAGTTTGTTACACAAAATGACTTTCTGCGTTACTCCCGAGGAATCCCACTTAGTGGCAGTATGGAGCACCTTTTTACGATAGTTGTATAGAAGGGGGCTTCATTTCATTGTATATGTATTCAACCATATAAAAGCATGATATAGCAAGTGTAAGAGCAGTTACATTGAATGCAAGAGATACATTTATCAGATTTTGAAGTTGGTTGTACAAGGAGTGATAACTGACACTGTATTGATATCACGTTGTAAAACCTAGAAATATCACTATCTTGTAACCAACAGATCATTGAAAAGAGTAATGAATGAATACTATACAAGAAATTGTATATTGTAACAGTTTGTTACACAAAATGACTTTCTCCGTTACTCCCGAGGAATCCCACTGAGTGGCAGTATGGAGCACATTTTACTATAGTTGTATAGAAGGTGGCTTCATTTCATTGTAAATGTACGCAATCATGTAAAAGCATGTTATAGCAACGGTAAGAGCAATTACATTGAATGCCAGAGATTCATTCATCAGATTTTGAAGTTGGTTGTACAAGGAGTGATAACTGACACTGTACTGATATCACTTTGTAAAACCTAGAAATATCACTATCCTGTAACCAACAGATCATTGAAAAGAGTAATCAATGAATACTATAGAAGAAATTGTATATTGTAATAGTTTGTTACACAAAATGACTTTCTGCGTTACCCCCGAGGAATCCCACTGAGTGGCAGTATGGAGCACCTTTTTACTATATTTGTATAGAAGGTGGCTTCATTTCATTTTATATGTACTGAACCATATAAAAGCATGATATAGCAACTATAAGAGCAGTTACATTGAATGCAAGACATACATTCATCAGATTTTTAAATTGGTTGTATAAGGAGTGATAACTGACACTGTATTGATATCACTTTGTAAAACCGAGAAATTTCACTGTTGTCTAACCAAGAGATCACAGAAGTGTAATCAATGAATACTATACAAGAAATACATTGGATTGTAAATTGTAATAGTTTGTTACACAAAATAACTTTCTGCGTTACTCCCGAGGAATCCCACTGAGTGGCAGTATGGAGCACCTTTTTACTATAGTTGTATAGAAGGTGGCTTCATTTCATTGTATATGTACTGAACCATATAAAAGCATGATATAGCAACTATAAGAGCAGTTACATTGAATGCAAGACATACATTCATCAGATTTTTAAATTGGTTGTATAAGGAGTGATAACTGACACTGTATTGATATCACTTTGTAAAACCGAGAAATTTCACTGTTGACTAACCAAGAGATCACAGAAGAGTAATCAATGAATACTATACAAGAAATACATTGGATTGTAAATTGTAATAGTTTGTTACACAAAATAACTTTCTGCGTTACTCCCGAGGAATCCCACTGAGTGGCAGTATGGAGCACCTTTTAACTATAGTTGTATAGAAGGTGGCTTCATTTCATTATATATGTACTCAATCATGTAAAACCATGATATATCAACTATAAGAGCAACTACAATGAATACCAGAGATACATTCATCAGATTTTGAAGTTGGTTGTACAAGGAGTGATAACTGACACTGTACTGATATCACTTTGTAAAACCTAGAAATATCACTATCCTGTAACCAACCGATCATTGAAAAGAGTAATCAATGAATATTATACAAGAAATAGTATATTGTAAAAGTTTGTTACACAAAATGACTTTCTGCGTTACTCCCGAGGAATCCCACTTAGTAGCAGTATGGAGTACCTTTTTACGATAGTTGTATAGAAGGTGGCTTCATTTCATTGTATATGTACTCAACCATATAAAAGCATGATATAGGAAGTGTAAGAGCAGTTACATTGAATGCAAGAGATACATTCATCAGATTTTGAAGTTGGTTGTACAAGGAGTGATAACTGACACTGTATTGATATCACGTTGTAAAACCTAGAAATATCACTATCTTGTAACCAACAGATCATTGAAAAGAGTAATGAATGAATACTATACAAGAAATTGTATATTGTAATAGTTTGTTACACAAAATGACTTTCTGCGTTACTCCCGAGGAATCCCACTGAGTGGCAGTATGGAGCACATTTTACTATAGTTGTATAGAAGGTGGCTTCATTTCATTGTATATGTACTCAATCATGTAAAAGCATGTTATAGCAACTGTAAGAGCAATTACATTGAATGCAAGAGATACATTTATCAGATTTTGAAGTTGGTTGTACAAGGAGTGATAACTGACACTGTATTGATATCACGTTGTAAAACCTAGAAATATCACTATCTTGTAACCAACAGATCATTGAAAAGAGTAATGAATGAATACTATACAAGAAATTGTATATTGTAACAGTTTGTTACACAAAATGACTTTCTCCGTTACTCCCGAGGAATCCCACTGAGTGGCAGTATGGAGCACATTTTACTATAGTTGTATAGAAGGTGGCTTCATTTCATTGTATATGTACTCAATCATGTAAAAGCATGTTATAGCAACTGTAAGAGCAATTACATTGAATGCCAGAGATTCATTCATCAGATTTTGAAGTTTGTTGTAGAAGGAGTGATAACTGACACTGTACTGATATCACTTTGTAAAACCTAGAAATATCACTATCCTGTAACCAACAGATCATTGAAAAGAGTAATCAATGAATACTATAGAAGAAATTGTATATTGTAATAGTTTGTTACACAAAATGACTTTCTGCGTTACTCCCGAGGAATCCCACTGAGTGGCAGTATGGAGCACCTTTTTACTATATTTGTATAGAAGGTGGCTTCATTTCATTGTATATGTACTGAAGCATATGAAAGCATGATATAGCAACTATAAGAGCAGTTACATTGAATGCAAGACATACATTCATCAGATTTTTAAATTGGTTGTATAAGGAGTGATAACTGACACTGTATTGATATCACTTTGTAAAACCGAGAAATTTCACTGTTGTCTAACCAAGAGATCACAGAAGAGTAATCAATGAATAATATACAAGAAATACATTGGATTGTAAATTGTAATAGTTTGTTACACAAAATAACTTTCTACGTTACTCCCGAGGAATCCCACTGAGTGGCAGTATGGAGAACCTTTTAACTATAGTTGTATAGAAGGTGGCTTCATTTCATTGTATACGTACTGAACCATATAAAAGCATGATATAGGAAGTGTAAGAGCAGTTACATTGAATGCAAGAGATACATTCATCAGATTTTGAAGTTGGTTGTACAAGGAGTGATAACTGACACTGTATTGATATCACGTTGTAAAACCTAGAAATATCACTATCTTGTAACCAACAGATCCTTGAAAAGAGTAATGAATGAATACTATACAAGAAATTGTATATTGTAATAGTTTGTTACACAAAATGACTTTCTGCGTTACTCCCGAGGAATCCCACTGAGTGGCAGTATGGAGCACATTTTACTATAGTTGTATAGAAGGTGGCTTCATTTCATTGTATATGTACTCAATCATGTAAAAGTATGTTATAGCAACTGTAAGAGCAATTACATTGAATACCAGAGATTCATTCATCAGATTTTGAAGTTGGTTGTACAAGGAGTGATAACTGACACTGTATTGATATCACTTTGTAAAACCTAGAAATATCACTATCCTGTAACCAACAGATCATTGAAAAGAGTAATCAATGAATACTATACAAGAAATTGTATATTGTAATAGTTTGTTACACAAAATGACTTTCTGCGTTACTCCCAAGGAATCCCACTTAGTGGCAGTATGGAGCACCTTTTTACTATAGTTGTATAGAAGGTGGCTTCATTTCATTGTATATGTACTGAACCATATAAAAGCATGATATAGCAACTATAAGAGCAGTTACATTGAATGCAAGACATACATTCATCAGATTTTTATATTGGTTGTATAAGGAGTGATAACTGACACTGTATTGATGTCACTTTGTAAAACCGAGAAATTTCACTGTTGTCTAACCAAGAGATCACAGAAGAGTAATTAATGAATACTATACAAGAAATACATTGGATTGTAAATTGTAATAGTTTGTTACACAAAATAACTTTCTGCGTTACTCCCGAGGAATTCCACTGAGTGGCAGTATGGAGCACCTTTTTACTATAGTTGTATAGAAGGTGGCTTCATTTCATTATATATGTACTCAATCATGTAAAAGCATGATATATCAACTGTAAGAGCAACTACATTGAATGCCAGAGATACATTCATCAGATTTTGAAGTTGGTAGTACAAGGAGTGATAACTGACACTGTACTGATATCACTTTGTAAAACCTAGAAATATCACTATCCTGTAAGAAACAGATCACTGAAAAGACTAATCAATGAATACTATACAAGAAATACATTGGATTGTAAATTGTAATAGTTTGTTACACAAAATAACTTTCTGCGTTACTCCCGAGGAATCCCACTGAGTGGCAGTATGGAGCACCTTTTTACTATAGTTGTATAGAAGGTGGCTTCATTTCATTGTATATGTACTGAACCATATAAAAGCATGATATAGCAACTCTAAGAGCAGTTACATTGAATGCAAGACATACATTAATCAGATTTTTAAATTGTTAGTACAAGGAGTGATAACTGACACTGTATTGATATCACTTTGTAAAACCGAGAAATTTCACTGTTGTCTAACCAAGAGATCACAGAAGAGTAATCAATGAATACTATACAAGAAATACATTGGATTGTAAATTGTAATAGTTTGTTACACAAAATAACTTTCTGCGTTACTCCCGAGGAATCCCACTGAGTGGCAGTATGGAGAACCTTTTTACTATAGTTGTATAGAAGGTGGCTTCATTTCATTGTATATGTACTCAATCATGTAAAAGCATGATATATCAACTGTAAGAGCAACTACATTGAATGCCAGAGATACATTCATCAGATTTTGAAGTTGGTTGTACAAGGAGTGATAACTGACACTGTACTGATATCACTTTGTAAAACCTAGAAATATCACTATCCTGTAACCAACCGATCATTGAAAAGAGTAATCAATGAATATTATACAAGAAATAGTATATTGTAAAAGTTTGTTACACAAAATGACTTTCTGCGTTACTCCCGAGGAATCCCACTTAGTAGCAGTATGGAGCACCTTTTTACGATAGTTGTATAGAAGGTGGCTTCATTTCATTGTATATGTACTCAACCATATAAAAGCATGATATAGGAAGTGTAAGAGCAGTTACATTGAATGCAAGAGATACATTCATCAGATTTTGAAGTTGGTTGTACAAGGAGTGATAACTGACACTGTATTGATATCACGTTGTAAAACCTAGAAATATCACTATCTTGTAACCAACAGATCATTGAAAAGAGTAATGAATGAATACTATACAAGAAATTGTATATTGTAATAGTTTGTTACACAAAATGACTTTCTGCGTTACTCCCGAGGAATCCCACTGAGTGGCAGTATGGAGCACATTTTACTATAGTTGTATAGAAGGTGGCTTCATTTCATTGTATATGTACTCAATCATGTAAAAGCATGTTATAGCAACTGTAAGAGCAATTACATTGAATGCAAGAGATACATTTATCAGATTTTGAAGTTGGTTGTACAAGGAGTGATAACTGACACTGTATTGATATCACGTTGTAAAACCTAGAAATATCACTATCTTGTAACCAACAGATCATTGAAAAGAGTAATGAATGAATACTATACAAGAAATTGTATATTGTAACAGTTTGTTACACAAAATGACTTTCTCCGTTACTCCCGAGGAATCCCACTGAGTGGCAGTATGGAGCACATTTTACTATAGTTGTATAGAAGGTGGCTTCATTTCATTGTATATGTACTCAATCATGTAAAAGCATGTTATAGCAACTGTAAGAGCAATTACATTGAATGCCAGAGATTCATTCATCAGATTTTGAAGTTTGTTGTAGAAGGAGTGATAACTGACACTGTACTGATATCACTTTGTAAAACCTAGAAATATCACTATCCTGTAACCAACAGATCATTGAAAAGAGTAATCAATGAATACTATACAAGAAATTGTATATTGTAATAGTTTGTTACACAAAATGACTTTCTGCGTTACTCCCGAGGAATCCCACTGAGTGGTAGTATGGAGCACCTTTTTACTATAGTTGTATAGAAGGTGGCTTCATTTCATTGTATATGTACTGAACCATATAAAAGCATGATATAGCAACTATAAGAGCAGTTACATTGAATGGAAGACATACATTCATCAGATTTTTAAATTGGTTGTATAAGGAGTGATAACTGACACTGTATTGATATCACTTTGTAAAACCGAGAAATTTCACTGTTGTCTAACCAACAGATCACAGAAGAGTAATCAGTGAATACTATACAAGAAATACATTGGATTGTAAATTGTAATAGTTTGTTACACAAAATAACTTTCTGCGTTACTCCCGAGGAATCCCACTGAGTGGCAGTATGGAGAACCCTTTTAACTATAGTTGTATAGAAGGTGGCTTCATTTCATTATATATGTACTCAATCATGTAAAAGCATGGTATATCAACTATAAGAGCAACTACATTGAATGCCAGAGATATATTCATCCGATTTTGAAGTTGGTAGTACAAGGAGTGATAACTGACACTGTACTGATATCACTTTGTAAAACCTAGAAATATCACTATCCTGTAAGAAACAGATCACTGAAAAGACTAATCAATGAATACTATACAAGAAATACATTGGATTGTAAATTGTAATAGTTTGTTACACAAAATAACTTTCTGCGTTACTCCCGAGGAATCCCACTGAGTGGCAGTATGGAGCACCTTTTTACTATAGTTCTATAGAAGGTGGCTTCATTTCATTGTATATGTACTGAACCATATAAAAGCATGATATAGCAACTCTAAGAGCAGTTACATTGAATGCAAGACATACATTCATCAGATTTTTAAATTGGTTGTATAAGGAGTGATAACTGACACTGTATTGATATCACTTTGTAAAACCGAGAAATTTCACTGATGTGTAACCAATAGATCACAGAAGAGAAATCAATGAATACTATACAAGAAATACATTGGATTGTAAATTGTAATAGTTTGTTACACAAAATAACTTTCTGCGTTACTCCCGAGGAATCCCACTGAGTGGCAGTATGGAGCACCTTTTTACTATAGTTGTATAGAAGGTGGCTTCATTTCATTGTATATGTACTCAATCATGTAAAAGCATGATATATCAACTGTAAGAGCAACTACATTGAATGCCAGAGATACATTCATCAGATTTTGAAGTTGGTAGTACAAGGAGTGATTACTGACACTGTACTGATATCACTTTGTAAAACCTAGATATATCACTATCCGGTAACAAACAGATCACTGAAAAGAGTAATCAATGAATACTATAGAAGAAATAGTATATTGTAAAAGTTTGTTACACAAAATGACTTTCTGCGTTACTCCCGAGGAATCCCACTTAGTGGCAGTATGGAGCACCTTTTTACGATAGTTGTATAGAAGGGGGCTTCATTTCATTGTATATGTATTCAACCATATAAAAGCATGATATAGCAAGTGTAAGAGCAGTTACATTGAATGCAAGAGATACATTTATCAGATTTTGAAGTTGGTTGTACAAGGAGTGATAACTGACACTGTATTGATATCACGTTGTAAAACCTAGAAATATCACTATCTTGTAACCAACAGATCATTGAAAAGAGTAATGAATGAATACTATACAAGAAATTGTATATTGTAACAGTTTGTTACACAAAATGACTTTCTGCGTTACTCCCGAGGAATCCCACTGAGTGGCAGTATGGAGCACCTTTTTACTATAGTTGTATAGAAGGTGGCTTCATTTCATTGTATATGTACTGAACCATATAAAAGCATGATATAGTAACTCGAAGAGCAATTACATTGAATGCCAGAGATTCATTCATCAGATTTTGAAGTTGGTTGTACAAGGAGTGATAACTGACACTGTACTGATATCACTTTGTAAAACCTAGAAATATCACTATCCTGTAACCAACAGATCATTGAAAAGAGTAATCAATGAATACTATACAAGAAATTGTATATTGTAATAGTTTGTTACACAAAATGACTTTCTGCGTTACTCCCGAGGAATCCCACTGAGTGTCAGTATGGAGCACCTTTTTACTATAGTTGTATAGAAGGTGGCTTCATTTCATTGTATATGTACTCAATCATGTAAAAGCATGATATATCAACTGTAAGAGCAACTACATTGAATGCCAGAGATACATTCATCAGATTTTGAAGTTGGTAGTACAAGGAGTGATAACTGACACTGTACTGATATCACTTTGTAAAACCTAGATATATCACTATCCTGTAACAAACAGATCACTGAAAAGAGTAATCAATGAATACTATAGAAGAAATAGTATATTGTAAAAGTTTGTTAGACAAAATGACTTTCTGCGTTACTCCCGAGGAATCCCACTTAGTGGCAGTATGGAGCACCTTTTTACGATAGTTGTATAGAAGGGGGCTTCATTTCATTGTATATGTATTCAACCATATAAAAGCATGATATAGCAAGTGTAAGAGCAGTTACATTGAATGCAAGAGATACATTTATCAGATTTTGAAGTTGGTTGTACAAGGAGTGATAACTGACACTGTATTGATATCACGTTGTAAAACCTAGAAATATCACTATCTTGTAACCAACAGATCATTGAAAAGAGTAATGAATGAATACTATACAAGAAATTGTATATTGTAACAGTTTGTTACACAAAATGACTTTCTCCGTTACTCCCGAGGAATCCCACTGAGTGGCAGTATGGAGCACATTTTACTATAGTTGTATAGAAGGTGGCTTCATTTCATTGTAAATGTACTCAATCATGTAAAAGCATGTTATAGCAACTGTAAGAGCAATTACATTGAATGCCAGAGATTCATTCATCAGATTTTGAAGTTGGTTGTACAAGGAGTGATAACTGACACTGTACTGATATCACTTTGTAAAACCTAGAAATATCACTATCCTGTAACCAACAGATCATTGAAAAGAGTAATCAATGAATACTATAGAAGAAATTGTATATTGTAATAGTTTGTTACACAAAATGACTTTCTGCGTTACCCCCGAGGAATCCCACTGAGTGGCAGTATGGAGCACCTTTTTACTATATTTGTATAGAAGGTGGCTTCATTTCATTTTATATGTACTGAACCATATAAAAGCATGATATAGCAACTATAAGAGCAGTTACATTGAATGCAAGACATACATTCATCAGATTTTTAAATTGGTTGTATAAGGAGTGATAACTGACACTGTATTGATATCACTTTGTAAAACCGAGAAATTTCACTGTTGTCTAACCAAGAGATCACAGAAGTGTAATCAATGAATACTATACAAGAAATACATTGGATTGTAAATTGTAATAGTTTGTTACACAAAATAACTTTCTGCGTTACTCCCGAGGAATCCCACTGAGTGGCAGTATGGAGCACCTTTTTACTATAGTTGTATAGAAGGTGGCTTCATTTCATTGTATATGTACTGAACCATATAAAAGCATGATATAGCAACTATAAGAGCAGTTACATTGAATGCAAGACATACATTCATCAGATTTTTAAATTGGTTGTATAAGGAGTGATAACTGACACTGTATTGATATCACTTTGTAAAACCGAGAAATTTCACTGTTGACTAACCAAGAGATCACAGAAGAGTAATCAATGAATACTATACAAGAAATACATTGGATTGTAAATTGTAATAGTTTGTTACACAAAATAACTTTCTGCGTTACTCCCGAGGAATCCCACTGAGTGGCAGTATGGAGCACCTTTTAACTATAGTTGTATATAAGGTGGCTTCATTTCATTATATATGTACTCAATCATGTAAAACCATGATATATCAACTATAAGAGCAACTACATTGAATACCAGAGATACATTCATCAGATTTTGAAGTTGGTTGTACAAGGAGTGATAACTGACACTGTACTGATATCACTTTGTAAAACCTAGTAATATCACTATCCTGTAACCAACCGATCATTGAAAAGAGTAATCAATGAATATTATACAAGAAATAGTATATTGTAAAAGTTTGTTACACAAAATGACTTTCTGCGTTACTCCCGAGGAATCCCACTTAGTAGCAGTATGGAGTACCTTTTTACGATAGTTGTATAGAAGGTGGCTTCATTTCATTGTATATGTACTCAACCATATAAAAGCATGATATAGGAAGTGTAAGAGCAGTTACATTGAATGCAAGAGATACATTCATCAGATTTTGAAGTTGGTTGTACAAGGAGTGATAACTGACACTGTATTGATATCACGTTGTAAAACCTAGAAATATCACTATCTTGTAACCAACAGATCATTGAAAAGAGTAATGAATGAATACTATACAAGAAATTGTATATTGTAATAGTTTGTTACACAAAATGACTTTCTGCGTTACTCCCGAGGAATCCCACTGAGTGGCAGTATGGAGCACATTTTACTATAGTTGTATAGAAGGTGGCTTCATTTCATTGTATATGTACTCAATCATGTAAAAGCATGTTATAGCAACTGTAAGAGCAATTACATTGAATGCAAGAGATACATTTATCAGATTTTGAAGTTGGTTGTACAAGGAGTGATAACTGACACTGTATTGATATCACGTTGTAAAACCTAGAAATATCACTATCTTGTAACCAACAGATCATTGAAAAGAGTAATGAATGAATACTATACAAGAAATTGTATATTGTAACAGTTTGTTACACAAAATGACTTTCTCCGTTACTCCCGAGGAATCCCACTGAGTGGCAGTATGGAGCACATTTTACTATAGTTGTATAGAAGGTGGCTTCATTTCATTGTATATGTACTCAATCATGTAAAAGCATGTTATAGCAACTGTAAGAGCAATTACATTGAATGCCAGAGATTCATTCATCAGATTTTGAAGTTTGTTGTAGAAGGAGTGATAACTGACACTGTACTGATATCACTTTGTAAAACCTAGAAATATCACTATCCTGTAACCAACAGATCATTGAAAAGAGTAATCAATGAATACTATAGAAGAAATTGTATATTGTAATAGTTTGTTACACAAAATGACTTTCTGCGTTACTCCCGAGGAATCCCACTGAGTGGCAGTATGGAGCACCTTTTTACTATATTTGTATAGAAGGTGGCTTCATTTCATTGTATATGTACTGAAGCATATGAAAGCATGATATAGCAACTATAAGAGCAGTTACATTGAATGCAAGACATACATTCATCAGATTTTTAAATTGGTTGTATAAGGAGTGATAACTGACACTGTATTGATATCACTTTGTAAAACCGAGAAATTTCACTGTTGTCTAACCAAGAGATCACAGAAGAGTAATCAATGAATACTATACAAGAAATACATTGGATTGTAAATTGTAATAGTTTGTTACACAAAATAACTTTCTACGTTACTCCCGAGGAATCCCACTGAGTGGCAGTATGGAGAACCTTTTAACTATAGTTGTATAGAAGGTGGCTTCATTTCATTGTATACGTACTGAACCATATAAAAGCATGATATAGGAAGTGTAAGAGCAGTTACATTGAATGCAAGAGATACATTCATCAGATTTTGAAGTTGGTTGTACAAGGAGTGATAACTGACACTGTATTGATATCACGTTGTAAAACCTAGAAATATCACTATCTTGTAACCAACAGATCCTTGAAAAGAGTAATGAATGAATACTATACAAGAAATTGTATATTGTAATAGTTTGTTACACAAAATGACTTTCTGCGTTACTCCCGAGGAATCCCACTGAGTGGCAGTATGGAGCACATTTTACTATAGTTGTATAGAAGGTGGCTTCATTTCATTGTATATGTACTCAATCATGTAAAAGTATGTTATAGCAACTGTAAGAGCAATTACATTGAATGCCAGAGATTCATTCATCAGATTTTGAAGTTGGTTGTACAAGGAGTGATAACTGACACTGTATTGATATCACTTTGTAAAACCTAGAAATATCACTATCCTGTAACCAACAGATCATTGAAAAGAGTAATCAATGAATACTATACAAGAAATTGTATATTGTAATAGTTTGTTACACAAAATGACTTTCTGCGTTACTCCCAAGGAATCCCACTTAGTGGCAGTATGGAGCACCTTTTTACTATAGTTGTATAGAAGGTGGCTTCATTTCATTGTATATGTACTGAACCATATAAAAGCATGATATAGCAACTATAAGAGCAGTTACATTGAATGCAAGACATACATTCATCAGATTTTTATATTGGTTGTATAAGGAGTGATAACTGACACTGTATTGATGTCACTTTGTAAAACCGAGAAATTTCACTGTTGTCTAACCAAGAGATCACAGAAGAGTAATTAATGAATACTATACAAGAAATACATTGGATTGTAAATTGTAATAGTTTGTTACACAAAATAACTTTCTGCGTTACTCCCGAGGAATTCCACTGAGTGGCAGTATGGAGCACCTTTTTACTATAGTTGTATAGAAGGTGGCTTCATTTCATTATATATGTACTCAATCATGTAAAAGCATGATATATCAACTGTAAGAGCAACTACATTGAATGCCAGAGATACATTCATCAGATTTTGAAGTTGGTAGTACAAGGAGTGATAACTGACACTGTACTGATATCACTTTGTAAAACCTAGAAATATCACTATCCTGTAAGAAACAGATCACTGAAAAGACTAATCAATGAATACTATACAAGAAATACATTGGATTGTAAATTGTAATAGTTTGTTACACAAAATAACTTTCTGCGTTACTCCCGAGGAATCCCACTGAGTGGCAGTATGGAGCACCTTTTTACTATAGTTGTATAGAAGGTGGCTTCATTTCATTGTATATGTACTGAACCATATAAAAGCATGATATAGCAACTCTAAGAGCAGTTACATTGAATGCAAGACATACATTCATCAGATTTTTAAATTGTTAGTACAAGGAGTGATAACTGACACTGTATTGATATCACTTTGTAAAACCGAGAAATTTCACTGTTGTCTAACCAAGAGATCACAGAAGAGTAATCAATGAATACTATACAAGAAATACATTGGATTGTAAATTGTAATAGTTTGTTACACAAAATAACTTTCTGCGTTACTCCCGAGGAATCCCACTGAGTGGCAGTATGGAGAACCTTTTTACTATAGTTGTATAGAAGGTGGCTTCATTTCATTGTATATGTACTCAATCATGTAAAAGCATGATATATCAACTGTAAGAGCAACTACATTGAATGCCAGAGATACATTCATCAGATTTTGAAGTTGGTTGTACAAGGAGTGATAACTGACACTGTACTGATATCACTTTGTAAAACCTAGAAATATCACTATCCTGTAACCAACCGATCATTGAAAAGAGTAATCAATGAATATTATACAAGAAATAGTATATTGTAAAAGTTTGTTACACAAAATGACTTTCTGCGTTACTCCCGAGGAATCCCACTTAGTAGCAGTATGGAGCACCTTTTTACGATAGTTGTATAGAAGGTGGCTTCATTTCATTGTATATGTACTCAACCATATAAAAGCATGATATAGGAAGTGTAAGAGCAGTTACATTGAATGCAAGAGATACATTCATCAGATTTTGAAGTTGGTTGTACAAGGAGTGATAACTGACACTGTATTGATATCACGTTGTAAAACCTAGAAATATCACTATCTTGTAACCAACAGATCATTGAAAAGAGTAATGAATGAATACTATACAAGAAATTGTATATTGTAATAGTTTGTTACACAAAATGACTTTCTGCGTTACTCCCGAGGAATCCCACTGAGTGGCAGTATGGAGCACATTTTACTATAGTTGTATAGAAGGTGGCTTCATTTCATTGTATATGTACTCAATCATGTAAAAGCATGTTATAGCAACTGTAAGAGCAATTACATTGAATGCAAGAGATACATTTATCAGATTTTGAAGTTGGTTGTACAAGGAGTGATAACTGACACTGTATTGATATCACGTTGTAAAACCTAGAAATATCACTATCTTGTAACCAACAGATCATTGAAAAGAGTAATGAATGAATACTATACAAGAAATTGTATATTGTAACAGTTTGTTACACAAAATGACTTTCTCCGTTACTCCCGAGGAATCCCACTGAGTGGCAGTATGGAGCACATTTTACTATAGTTGTATAGAAGGTGGCTTCATTTCATTGTATATGTACTCAATCATGTAAAAGCATGTTATAGCAACTGTAAGAGCAATTACATTGAATGCCAGAGATTCATTCATCAGATTTTGAAGTTTGTTGTAGAAGGAGTGATAACTGACACTGTACTGATATCACTTTGTAAAACCTAGAAATATCACTATCCTGTAACCAACAGATCATTGAAAAGAGTAATCAATGAATACTATACAAGAAATTGTATATTGTAATAGTTTGTTACACAAAATGACTTTCTGCGTTACTCCCGAGGAATCCCACTGAGTGGTAGTATGGAGCACCTTTTTACTATAGTTGTATAGAAGGTGGCTTCATTTCATTGTATATGTACTGAACCATATAAAAGCATGATATAGCAACTATAAGAGCAGTTACATTGAATGCAAGACATACATTCATCAGATTTTTAAATTGGTTGTATAAGGAGTGATAACTGACACTGTATTGATATCACTTTGTAAAACCGAGAAATTTCACTGTTGTCTAACCAACAGATCACAGAAGAGTAATCAGTGAATACTATACAAGAAATACATTGGATTGTAAATTGTAATAGTTTGTTACACAAAATAACTTTCTGCGTTACTCCCGAGGAATCCCACTGAGTGGCAGTATGGAGAACCCTTTTAACTATAGTTGTATAGAAGGTGGCTTCATTTCATTATATATGTACTCAATCATGTAAAAGCATGGTATATCAACTATAAGAGCAACTACATTGAATGCCAGAGATATATTCATCCGATTTTGAAGTTGGTAGTACAAGGAGTGATAACTGACACTGTACTGATATCACTTTGTAAAACCTAGAAATATCACTATCCTGTAAGAAACAGATCACTGAAAAGACTAATCAATGAATACTATACAAGAAATACATTGGATTGTAAATTGTAATAGTTTGTTACACAAAATAACTTTCTGCGTTACTCCCGAGGAATCCCACTGAGTGGCAGTATGGAGCACCTTTTTACTATAGTTCTATAGAAGGTGGCTTCATTTCATTGTATATGTACTGAACCATATAAAAGCATGATATAGCAACTCTAAGAGCAGTTACATTGAATGCAAGACATACATTCATCAGATTTTTAAATTGGTTGTATAAGGAGTGATAACTGACACTGTATTGATATCACTTTGTAAAACCGAGAAATTTCACTGATGTGTAACCAATAGATCACAGAAGAGAAATCAATGAATACTATACAAGAAATACATTGGATTGTAAATTGTAATAGTTTGTTACACAAAATAACTTTCTGCGTTACTCCCGAGGAATCCCACTGAGTGGCAGTATGGAGCACCTTTTTACTATAGTTGTATAGAAGGTGGCTTCATTTCATTGTATATGTACTCAATCATGTAAAAGCATGATATATCAACTGTAAGAGCAACTACATTGAATGCCAGAGATACATTCATCAGATTTTGAAGTTGGTAGTACAAGGAGTGATTACTGACACTGTACTGATATCACTTTGTAAAACCTAGATATATCACTATCCGGTAACAAACAGATCACTGAAAAGAGTAATCAATGAATACTATAGAAGAAATAGTATATTGTAAAAGTTTGTTACACAAAATGACTTTCTGCGTTACTCCCGAGGAATCCCACTTAGTGGCAGTATGGAGCACCTTTTTACGATAGTTGTATAGAAGGGGGCTTCATTTCATTGTATATGTATTCAACCATATAAAAGCATGATATAGCAAGTGTAAGAGCAGTTACATTGAATGCAAGAGATACATTTATCAGATTTTGAAGTTGGTTGTACAAGGAGTGATAACTGACACTGTATTGATATCACGTTGTAAAACCTAGAAATATCACTATCTTGTAACCAACAGATCATTGAAAAGAGTAATGAATGAATACTATACAAGAAATTGTATATTGTAACAGTTTGTTACACAAAATGACTTTCTGCGTTACTCCCGAGGAATCCCACTGAGTGGCAGTATGGAGCACCTTTTTACTATAGTTGTATAGAAGGTGGCTTCATTTCATTGTATATGTACTGAACCATATAAAAGCATGATATAGTAACTCGAAGAGCAATTACATTGAATGCCAGAGATTCATTCATCAGATTTTGAAGTTGGTTGTACAAGGAGTGATAACTGACACTGTACTGATATCACTTTGTAAAACCTAGAAATATCACTATCCTGTAACCAACAGATCATTGAAAAGAGTAATCAATGAATACTATACAAGAAATTGTATATTGTAATAGTTTGTTACACAAAATGACTTTCTGCGTTACTCCCGAGGAATCCCACTGAGTGTCAGTATGGAGCACCTTTTTACTATAGTTGTATAGAAGGTGGCTTCATTTCATTGTATATGTACTCAATCATGTAAAAGCATGATATATCAACTGTAAGAGCAACTACATTGAATGCCAGAGATACATTCATCAGATTTTGAAGTTGGTAGTACAAGGAGTGATAACTGACACTGTACTGATATCACTTTGTAAAACCTAGATATATCACTATCCTGTAACAAACAGATCACTGAAAAGAGTAATCAATGAATACTATAGAAGAAATAGTATATTGTAAAAGTTTGTTAGACAAAATGACTTTCTGCGTTACTCCCGAGGAATCCCACTTAGTGGCAGTATGGAGCACCTTTTTACGATAGTTGTATAGAAGGGGGCTTCATTTCATTGTATATGTATTCAACCATATAAAAGCATGATATAGCAAGTGTAAGAGCAGTTACATTGAATGCAAGAGATACATTTATCAGATTTTGAAGTTGGTTGTACAAGGAGTGATAACTGACACTGTATTTTTTTTTTTTTTAAATTTTTATTAATTTTATCTATATCTAATTCTACAACGCTACTTTTCTAAGCTATATTTACCTTATACAGAGTGTGCTTTATCATTTGCTTAATATTGCTATGCCATTAATACATATGAAGCGTTTTAAACCTTGGCTAATATTTAGATAAAATTGTTACTGATGATACATGAAAAATAAAAAAAAGCTGTTTGACAGACATGCTCTTTTGAAGGAATGCTTAATTATACAAATTATCTATTATATATAAGTGCAGTTTCAAAAAACATTTCAGCCTTTATTTCTTCTTTCGTCCTCTTCTTGTCTTAACAGTCTCTTCTTGTACTTTTGGAGCTGCTGCTCCCTTTTCCGAGTCAGACGTTTCTTCTTCGCTCTTTGAGCTATCAAATCCATACATACTTTCTTGCGATGCCAGTGAACCATCTGAGTCTCTCTCTTTTTTCTTTTCTTTGCTTTTTTCCAAAAAACTTTTCGCCTGTTGGACAGAGTCAATCTTGTATTTCTTGTTTTTGATGCTGAAGCTCAGTCCTTCCGGAACATTCCACCTATAGATAATAGATTCAGACTGTAGCCAAGATGTCAGTTTTCCATAGGCTTTCCTTCTTTTCCTTATTTCAAATGGGATGTCTTTCATCACTTTAACTTCTTTTCCTTTGATCTTCAGAACTGCTTTATTTGTGGTCCTGAGCACCACATCTCTTGTTGACTTTTTGGAGAACCTTATCTGAATCTCACCAGGCAGGCTTTTCTTTTTAGTATAATCTGGATAGGTTCTGTAAACCATATCCATATCGCTTTTTATTTCCGCTGCTTTTAAGCCCGTCACTGGTTCAAGCGCTTCACTTAACAGATTTTTAAGGTCTTCTCCTTTATCCTCTGGTACATTCTGAAGTCTTAGGAAAAAATTCGATCTTTCCATCTGAAGTTTCAAGAGCTGATCAGAATGGAAGGCCTTTTCTTTCTCCGCTTTTTGTAGTCTTGAATCATGATTTTTAACTGAAGTCTTAACTTCCAGAAGTTCTCGCTGCAGCTTCTCTGTAGTTTTATTCGACTCCTTCAGGTCCAATTGCATCTTGTCCATCTTAACGTTGAGAGCTGTCATTTGGTCCACTAGAGGTCGCAATAACGAGGAGAACACCGTGCTCATCTCCGTGGTATCAACCTTTGAACTCGGAGCTGTACTTCCTAGTTTGGGGGAAGGTTTCGGTTTCCCCGCCATTGTTGAGACTGTGCTTCTTTGTTGATAGTTAGATAAGATGGACGAAAGGAGCAAATTCCACGACTGCGCTTATATCTTTTTAAAGTTCATATCCTCTAAAGCGCGATGCTGCCATCAAGCAAGCCGAACATACGTTTTTTCATGCAGTAACGCCACGTAAAGAGTCCCGTAAGTACGCCAGTCTCGAGGGGGGGGGTTTTTACTCCACCCGCCTTTCCCGCTGTATTCTGTTTCTTTTTACTTCAGACTCACTGTTTCTCCAAGCGTAACTGATAACTGACACTGTATTGATATCACGTTGTAAAACCTAGAAATATCACTATCTTGTAACCAACAGATCATTGAAAAGAGTAATGAATGAATACTATACAAGAAATTGTATATTGTAACAGTTTGTTACACAAAATGACTTTCTCCGTTACTCCCGAGGAATCCCACTGAGTGGCAGTATGGAGCACATTTTACTATAGTTGTATAGAAGGTGGCTTCATTTCATTGTATATGTACTGAACCATATAAAAGTATGATATAGCAACTATAAGAGCAGTTACATTGAATGCAAGACATACATTCATCAGATTTTGAAGTTGGTAGTACAAGGAGTGATAACTGACACTGTACTGATATCACTTTGTAAAACCTAGATATATCACTATCCTGTAACAAACAGATCACTGAAAAGAGTAATCAATGAATACTATAGAAGAAATAGTATATTGTAAAAGTTTGTTACACAAAATGACTTTCTGCGTTACTCCCGAGGAATCCCACTTAGTGGCAGTATGGAGCACCTTTTTACGATAGTTGTATAGAAGGTGGCTTCATTTCATTGTATATGTATTCAACCATATAAAAGCATGATATAGCAACTATAAGAGCAGTTACATTGAATGCAAGACATAGATTCATCAGATTTTTAAATTGGTTGTATAAGGAGTGATAACTGACACTGTATTGATATCACTTTGTAAAACCGAGAAATTTCACTGTTGTCTAACCAAGAGATCACAGAAGAGTAATCAATGAATACTATACAAGAAATACATTGGATTGTAAATTGTAATAGTTTGTTACACAAAATAACTTTCTGCGTTACTCCCGAGGAATCCCACTGAGTGGCAGTATGGAGCACCTTTTTACTATATTTGTATAGAAGGTGGCTTCATTTCATTGTATATGTACTGAACCATATAAAAGCATGATATAGCAACTATAAGAGCAGTTACATTGAATGCAAGACATACATTCATCAGATTTTTAAATAGGTTGTATAAGGAGTGATAACTGATACTGTACTGATATCACTTTGTAAAACCTAGAAATTTCACTGTTGTCTAACCAAGAGATCACAAAAGAGTAATCAATGAATACTATACAAGAAATACATTGGATTGTAAATTGTAATAGTTTGTTACACAAAATAACTTTCTGTGTTACTCCCGAGGAATCCCACTGAGTGGCAGTATGGAGCACCTTTTAACTATAGTTGTATAGAAGGTGGCTTCATTTTATTATATATGTACTCAATCATGTAAAAGCATGATATATCAACTATAAGAGCAACTACATTGAATGCCAGAGATACATTCATCAGATTTTGACGTTGGTAGTACAAGGAGTGATAACTGACAGTGTACTGATATCACTTTGTCAAACCTAGAAATATCACTATCCTGTAAGAAACAGATCTCTGAAAAGACTAATCAATGAATACTATACAAGAAATACATTGGATTGTAAATTCTAATAGTTTGTTACACAAAAAAACTTTCTGCGTTACTCCCGAGGAATCCCACTGAGTGGCAGTATGGAGCACCTTTTTACTATAGTTGTATAGAAGGTGGCTTCATTTCATTGTATATGTACTGAACCATATAAAAGTATGATATAGCAACTATAAGAGCAGTTACATTGAATGCAAGACATACATTCATCAGATTTTGAAGTTGGTAGTACAAGGAGTGATAATTGACACTGTACTGATATCACTTTGTAAAACCTAGATATATCACTATCCTGTAACAAACAGATCACTGAAAAGAGTAATCAATGAATACTATAGAAGAAATAGTATATTGTAAAAGTTTGTTACACAAAATGACTTTCTGCGTTACTCCCGAGGAATCCCACTTAGTGGCAGTATGGAGCACCTTTTTACGATAGTTGTATAGAAGGTGGCTTCATTTCATTGTATATGTATTCAACCATATAAAAGCATGATATAGCAAGTGTAAGAGCAGTTACATTGAATGCAAGAGATACATTTATCAGATTTTGAAGTTGGTTGTACAAGGAGTGATAACTGACACTGTATTGATATCACGTTGTAAAACCTAGAAATATCACTATCTTGTAACCAACAGATCATTGAAAAGAGTAATGAATGAATACTATACAAGAAATTGTATATTGTAACAGTTTGTTACACAAAATGACTTTCTCCGTTACTCCCGAGGAATCCCACTGAGTGGCAGTATGGAGCACATTTTACTATAGTTGTATAGAAGGTGGCTTCATTTCATTGTATATGTACTCAATCATGTAAAAGCATGTCATAGCAACTGTAAGAGCAATTACATTGAATGCCAGAGATTCATTCATCAGATTTTGAAGTTGGTTGTAGAAGGAGTGATAACTGACACTGTACTGATATCACTTTGTAAAACCTAGAAATATCACTATCCTGTAACCAACAGATCATTGATAAGAGTAATCAATGAATACTATAGAAAAAATTGTATATTGTAATAGTTTGTTACATAAAATGACTTTCTGCGTTACTCCCGAGGAATCCCACTGAGTGGCAGTATGGAGCACCTTTTTACTATATTTGTATAGAAGGTGGCTTCATTTCATTGTATATGTACTGAACCATATAAAAGCATGATATAGCAACTATAAGAGCAGTTACATTGAATGCAAGACATAGATTCATCAGATTTTTAAATTGGTTGTATAAGGAGTGATAACTGACACTGTATTGATATCACTTTGTAAAACCGAGAAATTTCACTGTTGTCTAACCAAGAGATCACAGAAGAGTAATCAATGAATACTATACAAGAAATACATTGGATTGTAAATTGTAATAGTTTGTTACACAAAATAACTTTCTGCGTTACTCCCGAGGAATCCCACTGAGTGGCAGTATGGAGAACCTTTTTACTATATTTGTATAGAAGGTGGCTTCATTTCATTGTATATGTACTGAACCATATAAAAGCATGATATAGCAACTATAAGAGCAGTTACATTGAATGCAAGACATACATTCATCAGATTTTTAAATTGGTTGTATAAGGAGTGATAACTGATACTGTACTGATATCACTTTGTAAAACCTAGAAATTTCACTGTTGTCTAACCAAGAGATCACAAAAGAGTAATCAATGAATACTATACAAGAAATACATTGGATTGTAAATTGTAATAGTTTGTTACACAAAATAACTTTCTGCGTTACTCCCGAGGAATCCCACTGAGTGGCAGTATGGAGCACCTTTTAACTATAGTTGTATAGAAGGTGGCTTCATTTTATTATATATGTACTCAATCATGTAAAAGCATGATATATCAACTATAAGAGCAACTACATTGAATGCCAGAGATACATTCATCAGATTTTGACGTTGGTAGTACAAGGAGTGATAACTGACACTGTACTGATATCACTTTGTAAAACCTAGAAATATCACTATCCTGTAAGAAACAGATCACTGAAAAGACTAATCAATGAATACTATACAAGAAATACATTGGATTGTAAATTCTAATAGTTTGTTACACAAAATAACTTTCTGCGTTACTCCCGAGGAATCCCACTGAGTGGCAGTATGGAGCACCTTTTTACTATAGTTGTATAGAAGGGTGCTTCATTTCATTGTATACGTACTGAACCATATAAAAGCATGATATAGCAACTATAAGAGCAGTTACATTGAATGCAAGACATACATTCATCAGATTTTTAAATTGGTTGTATAAGGAGTGATAACTGACACTGTATTGATATCACTTTGTAAAACCGAGAAATTTCACTGTTGTCTAACCAAGAGATCACAGAAGAGTAATCAATAAATACTATACAAGAAATACATTGGATTGTAAATTGTAATAGTTTGTTACACAAAATAACTTTCTGCGTTACTCCCGAGGAATCCCACTGAGTGGCAGTATGGAGCACGTTTTACTATAGTTGTATAGAAGGTGGCTTCATTTCATTGTATAAGTACTCAATCATGTAAAAGCATGATATATCAACTGTAAGAGCAACTACATTGAATGCCAGAGATACATTCATCAGATTTTGAAGTTGGTAGTACAAGGAGTGATAACTGACACTGTACTGATATCACTTTGTAAAACCTAGATATATCACTATGGTGTAACAAACAGATCACTGAAAAGAGTAATCAATGAATACTATACAAGAAATTGTATATTGTAATAGTTTGTTACACAAAATGACTTTCTGCGTTACTCTCGAGGAATCCCACTGAGTGGCAGTATGGAGCATCTTTTTACTATAGTTGTATAGAAGGTGGCTTCATTTCATTGTATATGTACTCAACGATATAAAAGCATGATATAGCAACGGTAAGAGCAGTTACATTGAATGCAAGAGATACATTCATCAGATTTTGAAGTTGGTTGTACAAGGAGTGATAACTGACAGTGTATTGATATCACGTTGTAAAACCTAGAAATATCACTATCTTGTAACCAAGAGATCATAGAAAAGAGTAATGAATGAATACTATACAAGAAATTGTATATTGTAATAGTTTGTTACACAAAATGACTTTCTGCGTTACTCCCGAGGAATCCCACTGAGTGGCTGTATGGAGCACATTTTACTATAGTTGTATAGAAGGTGGCTTCATTTCATTGTATTTGTACTCAATCATGTAAAAGCATGTTATAGCAACTGTAAGAGCAATTACATTGAATGCCAGAGATTCATTCATCAGATTTTGAAGTTGGTTGTACAAGGACTGATAACTGACACTGTACTGATATCACTTTGTAAAACCTAGAAATATCACTATCCTGTAACCAACAGATCATTGAAAAGAGTAATCAATGAATACTATACAAGAAATTGTATATTGTAATAGTTTGTTACACAAAATGACTTTCTGCATTACTCCCGAGGAATCCCACTGAGTGGCAGTATGGAGCACCTTTTTACTATAGTTGTATAAAAGGTGGCTTCATTTCATTGCATATGTACTGAACCATATAAAAGCATGATATAGCAACTATAAGAGCAGTTACATTGAATGCAAGACATACATTGATCAGATTTTTATATTGATTGTATAAGGAGTGATAACTGACACTGTATTGATGTCACTTGGTAAAACCGAGAAATTTAACTGATGTCTAACCAAGAGATCACAGAAGAGTAATCAATGAATACTATACAAGAAATACATTGGATTGTAAATTGTAATAGTTTGTTACACAAAATAACTTTCTGCGTTACTCCCGAGGAATCCCACTGAGTGGCAGTATGGAGCACCTTTTTACTATAGTTGTATAGAAGGTGGCTTCATTTCATTGTATATGTACTCAATCATGTAAAAGCATGATATATCAACTGTAAGAGCAACTACATTGAATGCCAGAGATACATTCATCAGATTTTGAAGTTGGTTGTACAAGGAATGATAACTGACACTGTACTGATATCACTTTGTAAAACCTAGAAATATCACTATCCTGTAACCAACAGATCATTGAAAAGAGTAATCAATGAATATTATACAAGAAATAGTATATTGTAAAAGTTTGTTACACAAAATGACTTTCTGCGTTACTCCCGAGGAATCCCACTTAGTGGCAGTATGGAGCACCTTTTTACGATAGTTGTATAGAAGGTGGCTTCATTTCATTGTATATGTACTCAACCATATAAAAGCATGATATAGGAAGTGTAAGAGCAGTTACATTAAATGCAAGAGATACATTCATCAGATTTTGAAGTTGGTTGTACAAGGAGTGATAACTGACACTGTATTGATATCACGTTGTAAAACCTAGAAATATCACTATCCTGTAACCAACAGATCATTGAAAAGAGTAATCAATGAATACTATACAAGAAATTGTATATTGTAATAGTTTGTTACACAAAATGACTTTCTGCGTTACTCCCGAGGAATCCCACTGAGTGGCAGTATGGAGCACATTTTACTATAGTTGTATAGAAGGTGGCTTCATTTCATTGTATATGTACTCAAGCATGTAAAAGCATGTTATAGCAACTGTAAGAGCAATTACATTGAATGCCAGAGATTCATTCATCAGATTTTGAAGTTTGTTGTAGAAGGAGTGATAACTGACACTGTACTGATATCACTTTGTGAAACCTAGAAATATCACTATCCTGTAACCAACAGATCATTGAAAAGAGTAATCAATGAATACTATAGAAGAAATTGTATATTGTAATAGTTTGTTACACAAAATGACTTTCTGCCTTACTCCCGAGGAATCCCACTGAATGGCAGTATGGAGCACCTTTTTACTATATTTGTATAGAAGGTGGCTTCATTTCATTGTATATGTACTAAAGCATATGAAAGCATGATATAGCAACTATAAGAGCAGTTACATTGAATGCAAGACATACATTCATCAGATTTTTAAATTGGTTGTATAAGGAGTGATAACTGACACTGTATTGATATCACTTTGTAAAACCGAGAAATTTCACTGTTGTCTAACCAAGAGATTACAGAAGAGTAATCAATGAATACTATACAAGAAATACATTGGATTCTAAATTGTAATAGTTTGTTACACAAAATAACTTTCTGCGTTACTCCCGAGGAATCCCACTGAGTGGCAGTATGGAGCACCTTTTAACTATTGTTGTATAGAAGGTGGCTTCATTTCATTATATATGTACTCAATCATGTAAAAACATGATATATCAACTATAAGAGCAACTACATTGAATGCCAGAGATACATTCATCAGATTTTGAAGATGGTAGTACAAGGAGTGATAACTGACACTGTACTGATATCACTTTGTAAAATCTAGAAATATCACTATCCTGTAAGAAACAGATCACTGAAAAGACTAATCAATGAATACTATACAAGAAATACATTGGATTGTAAATTGTAATAGTTTGTTACACAAAATAACTTTCTGCGTTACTCCCGAGGAATCCCTCTGAGTGGCAGTATGGAGCACCTTTTTTCTATAGTTGTATAGAAGGTGGCTTCATTTCATTGTATATGTACTGAACCATATAAAAGCATGATATAGCAACTATAAGAGCAGTTACATTGAATGCAAGACATACATTCATCAGATTTTTAAATTGGTTGTATAAGGAGTGATAACTGACACTGTATTGATATCACTTTGTAAAACCGAGAAATTTCACTGTTGTCTGACCAAGAGATCACAGAAGAGTAATCAATGAATACTATACAAGAAATACATTGGATTGTAAATTGTAATAGTTTGTTACACAAAATAACTTTCTGCGTTACTCCCGAGGAATCCCACTGAGTGGCAGTATGGAGCACCTTTTTACTATAGTTGTATAGAAGGTGGCTTCATTTCATTGTATATGTACTCAATCATGTAAAAGCATGATATATCAACTGTAAGAGCAACTACATTGAATGCCAGAGATACATTCATCAGATTTTGAAGTTGGTAGTACAAGGAGTGATAACTGACACTGTACTGATATCACTTTGTAAAACCTAGAAATATCACTATTTTGTAAGAAACAGATCACTGAAGAGACTAATCAATGAATACTATACAAGAAATACATTGGATTGTAAATTGTAATACTTTGTTACACAAAATAACTTTCTGCGTTACTCCCGAGTAATCCCACTGAGTGGCAGTATGGAGCACCTTTTTACTATAGTTGTATAGAAGGTGGCTTCATTTCATTGTATATGTACTGAACCATATAAAAGTATGATATAGCAACTATAAGAGCAGTTACATTGAATGCAAGACATACATTCATCAGATTTTGAAGTTGGTAGTACAAGGAGTGATAACTGACACTGTACTGATATCACTTTGTAAAACCTAGATATATCACTATCCTGTAACAAACAGATCACTGAAAAGAGTAATCAATGAATACTATAGAAGAAATAGTATATTGTAAAAGTTTGTTACAAAAAATGACTTTCTATGTTACTCCCGAGGAATCCCACTTAGTGGCAGTATGGAGCACCTTTTTACGATAGTTGTATAGAAGGTGGCTTCATTTCATTGTATATGTATTCAACCATATAAAAGCATGATATAGCAAGTGTAAGAGCAGTTACATTGAATGCAAGAGATACATTTATCAGATTTTGAAGTTGGTTGTACAAGGAGTGATAACTGACACTGTATTGATATCACGTTGTAAAACCTAGAAATATCACTATCTTGTAACCAACAGATCATTGAAAAGAATAATGAATGAATACTATACAAGAAATTGTATATTGTAACAGTTTGTTACACAAAATGACTTTCTCCGTTACTCCCGAGGAATCCCACTGAGTGGCAGTATGGAGCACATTTTACTATAGTTGTATAGAAGGTGGCTTCATTTCATTGTATATGTACTCAATCATGTAAAAGCATGTCATAGCAACTGTAAGAGCAATTACATTGAATGCCAGAGATTCATTCATCAGATTTTGAAGTTGGTTGTAGAAGGAGTAATAACTGACACTGTACTGATATCACTTTGTAAAACCTAGAAATATCACTATCCTGTAACCAACAGATCATTGATAAGAGTAATCAATGAATACTATAGAAGAAATTGTATATTGTAATAGTTTGTTACATAAAATGACTTTCTGCGTTACTCCCGAGGAATCCCACTGAGTGGCAGTATGGAGCACCTTTTTACTATATTTGTATAGAAGGTGGCTTCATTTCATTGTATATGTACTGAACCATATAAAAGCATGATATAGCAACTATAAGAGCAGTTACATTGAATGCAAGACATACATTCATCAGATTTTTAAATTGGTTGTATAAGGAGTGATAACTGACACTGTATTGATATCACTTTGTAAAACCGAGAAATTTCACTGTTGTCTAACCAAGAGATCACAGAAGAGTAATCAATGAATACTATACAAGAAATACATTGGATTGTAAATTTTAATAGTTTGTTACACAAAAAAACTTTCTGCGTTACTCCCGAGGAATCCCACTGAGTGGCAGTATGGAGGACCTTTTTACTATAGTTGTATAGAAGGTGGCTTCATTTCATTGTATATGTACTGAACTATATAAAAGCATGATATAGCAACTATAAGAGCAGTTACATTGAATGCAAGACATACATTCATCAGATTTTTAAATTGGTTGTATAAGGAGTGATAACTGACACTGTATTGATATCACTTTGTAAAACCGAGAAATTTCACTGTTGTCTAACCAAGAGATCACAAAAGAGTAATCAATGAATACTATACAAGAAATACATTGGATTGTAAATTGTAATAGTTTGTTACACAAAATAACTTTCTGCGTTACTCCCGAGGAATCCCACTGAGTGGCAGTATGGAGCACCTTTTAACTATAGTTGTATAGAAGGTGGCTTCATTTTATTATATATGTACTCAATCATGTAAAAGCATGATATATCAACTATAAGAGCAACTACATTGAATGCCAGAGATACATTCATCAGATTTTGACGTTGGTAGTAGAAGGAGTGATAACTGACACTGTACTGATATCACTTTGTAAAACCTAGAAATATCACTATCCTGTAAGAAACAGATCACTGAAAAGACTAATCAATGAATACTATACAAGAAATACATTTGATTGTAAATTCTAATAGTTTGTTACAAAAATAACTTTCTGCGTTACTCCCGAGGAATCCCACTGAGTGGCAATATGGAGCACCTTTTTACTATAGTTGTATAGAAGGGTGCTTCATTTCATTGTATACGTACTGAACCATATAAAAGCATGATATAGCAACTATAAGAGCAGTTACATTGAATGCAAGACATACATTCATCAGATTTTTAAATTGGTTGTATAAGGAGTGATAACTGACACTGTATTGATATCACTTTGTAAAACCGAGAAATTTCACTGTTGTCTAACCAAGAGATCACAGAAGAGTAATCAATAAATACTATACAAGAAATACATTGGATTGTAAATTGTAATAGTTTGTTACACAAAATAACTTTCTGCGTTACTCCCGAGGAATCCCACTGAGTGGCAGTATGGAGCACATTTTACTATAGTTGTATAGAAGGTGGCTTCATTTCATTGTATAGGTACTCAATCATGTAAAAGCATGATATATCAACTGTAAGAGCAACTACATTGAATGCCAGAGATACATTCATCAGATTTTGAAGTTGGTAGTACAAGGAGTGATAACTGACACTGTACTGATATCACTTTGTAAAACCTAGATATATCACTATGGTGTAACAAACAGATCACTGAAAAGAGTAATCAATGAATACTATACAAGAAATTGTATATTGTAATAGTTTGTTACACAAAATGACTTTCTGCGTTACTCTCGAGGAATCCCACTGAGTGGCAGTATGGAGCACCTTTTTACTATAGTTGTATAGAAGGTGACTTCATTTCATTGTATATGTACTCAACCATATAAAAGCATGATATAGCAACGGTAAGAGCAGTTACATTGAATGCAAGAGATAGATTCATCAGATTTTGAAGTTGGTTGTACAAGGAGTGATAACTGACAGTGTATTGATATCACGTTGTAAAACCTAGAAATATCACTATCTTGTAACCAAGAGATCATTGAAAAGAGTAATGAATGAATACTATACAAGAAATAGTATATTGTAATAGTTTGTTACACAAAATGACTTTCTGCGTTACTCCCGAGGAATCCCACTGAGTGGCAGTATGGAGCACATTTTACTATAGTTGTATAGAAGGTGGCTTCATTTCATTGTATTTGTACTCAATCATGTAAAAGCATGTTATAGCAACTCTAAGAGCAATTATATTGAATGCCAGAGATTCATTCATCAGATTTTGAAGTTGGTTGTACAAGGACTGATAACTGACACTGTACTGATATCACTTTGTAAAACCTAGAAATATCACTATCCTGTAACCAACAGATCATTGAAAAGAGTAATCAATGAATAGTATACAAGAAATTGTATATTGTAATAGTTTGTTACACAAAATGACTTTCTGCATTACTCCCGAGGAATCCCACTGAGTGGCAGTATGGAGCACCTTTTTACTATAGTTGTATAAAAGGTGGCTTCATTTCATTGTATATGTACTGAACCATATAAAAGCATGATATAGCAACTATAAGAGCAGTTACATTGAATGCAAGACATACATTCATCAGATTTTTATATTGATTGTATAAGGAGTGATAACTGACACTGTATTGATGACACTTTGTAAAACCGAGAAATTTAACTGATGTCTAACCAAGAGATCACAGAAGAGTAATCAATGAATACTATACAAGAAATACATTGGATTGTAAATTGTAATAGTTTGTTACACAAAATAACTTTCTGCGTTACTCCCGAGGAATCCCACTGAGTGGCAGTATGGAGCACCTTTTTACTATAGTTGTATAGAAGGTGGCTTCATTTCATTGTATATGTACTCAATCATGTAAAAGCATGATATATCAATTGTAAGAGCAACTACATTGAATGCCAGAGATACATTCATCAGATTTTGAAGTTGGTAGTACAAGGAGTGATAACTGACACTGTACTGATATCACTTTGTAAAACCTAGATATATCACTATGGTGTAACAAACAGATCACTGAAAAGAGTAATCAATGAATACTATACAAGAAATTGTATATTGTAATAGTTTGTTACACAAAATGACTTTCTGCGTTACTCTCGAGGAATCCCACTGAGTGGCAGTATGGAGCACCTTTTTACGATAGTTGTATAGAAGGTGACTTCATTTCATTGTATATGTACTCAACCATATAAAAGCATGATATAGCAACGGTAAGAGCAGTTACATTGAATGCAAGAGATACATTCATCAGATTTTGAAGTTGGTTGTACAAGGAGTGATAACTGACAGTGTATTGATATCACGTTGTAAAACCTAGAAATATCACTATCTTGTAACCAAGAGATCATTGAAAAGAGTAATGAATGAATACTATACAAGAAATTGTATATTGTAATAGTTTGTTACACAAAATGACTTTCTGCGTTACTCCCGAGGAATCCCACTGAGTGGCAGTATGGAGCACCTTTTTACTATAGTTGTATAGAAGGTGGCTTCATTTCATTGTATATGTACTCAATCATGTAAAAGCATGATATATCAATTGTAAGAGCAACTACATTGAATGCCAGAGATACATTCATCAGATTTTGAAGTTGGTAGTACAAGGAGTGATAACTGACACTGTACTGATATCACTTTGTCAAACCTAGATATATCACTATCCTATAACAAACAGATCACTGAAAAGAGTAATCAATGAATATTATACAAGAAATAGTATATTGTAAAAGTTTGTTACACAAAATGACTTTCTGCGTTACTCCCGAGGAATCCCACTTAGTGGCAGTATGGAGCACCTTTTTACGATAGTTGTATAGAAGTCGGCTTCATTTCATTGTATATGTATTCAACCATATAAAAGCATGATATAGCAAGTGTAGGAGCAGTTACATTGAATGGAAGAGATACATTTATCAGATTTTGAAGTTGGTTGTACAAGGAGTGATAACTGACACTGTATTGATATCACGTTGTAAAACCTAGAAATATCACTATCTTGTAACCAACAGATCATTGAAAAGAGTAATGAATGAATATTATACAAGAAATTGTATATTGTAACAGTTTGTTACACAAAATGACTTTCTCCGTTACTCCCGAGGAATCCCACTGAGTGGCAAAATGACTTTCTCCGTTACTCCCGAGGAATCCCACTGATTCATTCATGAGATTTTGAAGTTTGTTGTAGAAGGAGTGATAACTGACACTGTACTGATATCACTTTGTAAAGCCTAGAAATATCACTATCCTGTAACCAACAGATCATTGAAAAGAGCAACTACATTGAATGCCAGAGATACATTCATCAGATTTTGAAGTTTGTAGTACAAGGATTGATAACTGACACTGTACTGATATCACTTTGTAAAATCTAGATATATCACTATCCTGTAACAAACAGATCACTGAAAAGAGTAATCAATGAATACTATACAAGAAATAGTATATTGTAAAAGTTTGTTACACAAAATGACTTTCTGCGTTACTCCCGAGGAATCCCACTTAGTGGCAGTATGGAGCACCTTTTTACGATAGTTGTATAGAAGGTGGCTTCATTTCATTGTATATGTACTGAACCATAAAAAAGCATGATATAGCAACTATAAGAGCAGTTACATTGAATGCAAGACATACATTCATCAGATTTTTATATTGGTTGTATAAGGAGTGATAACTGACACTGTATTGATGTCAATTTGTAAAACCGAGAAATTTAACTGATGTCTAACCAAGAGATCACAGAAGAGTAATCAATGAATAGTATACAAGAAATACATTGGATTGTAAATTATGTAAATTAAATTGTAAATTATGTAAATTTAATTGGATTATGGAGCACATTTTACTATAGTTGTATAGAAGGTGGCTTCATTTCATTGTATATGTACTCAATCATGTAAAAGCATGTTATAGCAACTGTAAGAGCAATTACATTGAATGCAAGAGATACATTTATCAGATTTTGAAGTTGGTTGTACAAGGAGTGATAACTGACACTGTATTGATATCACGTTGTAAAACCTAGAAATATCACTATCTTGTAAAAACAGATCATTGAAAAGAGTAATGAATGAATACTATACAAAAAATTGTATATTGTAATAGTTTGTTACACAAAATGACTTTCTGCGTTACTCCCGAGGAATCCCACTGAGTGGCAGTATGGAGAACATTTTACTATAGTTGTATAGAAGGTGGCTTCATTTCATTGTATATGTACTCAATCATGTAAAAGCATGTTATAGCAACTGTAAGAGCAATTACATTGAATGCCAGAGATTCATTCATCAGATTTTGAAGTTTGTTGTAGAACGAGTGATAACTGACACTGTACTGATATCACTTTGTAAAACCTAGAAATATCACTATCCTGTAACCAACAGATCATTGAAAAGAGTAATCAATGAATACTATACAAGAAATTGTATATTGTAATAGTTTGTTACACAAAATGACTTTCTGCGTTACTCCCGAGGAATCCCACTGAGTGGCAGTATGGAGCACCTTTTTACTATATTTGTATAGAAGGTGGCTTCATTTCATTGTATATGTACTGAACCATATAAAAGCATGATATAGCAACTATAAGAGCAGTTACATTGAATGCAAGACATACATTCATCAGATTTTTAAATTGGTTGTATAAGGAGTGATAACTGACACTGTATTGATATCACTTTGTAAAACCGAGAAATTTCACTGTTGTCTAACCAAGAGATCACAGAAGAGTAATCAATGAATACTATACAAGAAATACATTGGATTGTAAATTGTAATAGTTTGTTACACAAAATAACTTTCTGCGTTACTCCCGAGGAATCCCACTGAGTGGCAATATGGAGCACCTTTTTACTATAGTTGTATAGAAGGTGGCTTCATTTCATTGTATATGTACTGAACCATATAAAAGCATGATATAGCAACTATAAGAGCAGTTACATTGAATGCAAGACATACATTCATCAGATTTTTAAATTGGTTATATAAGGAGTGATAACTGACACTGTATTGATATCACTTTGTAAAACCGAGAAATTTCACTGTTGTCTAACCAACAGATCACAGAAGAGTAATCAATGAATACTATGCAAGAAATACATTGGATTGTAAATTGTAATAGTTTGTTACACAAAATAACTTTCTGCGTTACTCCCGAGGAATCCCACTGAGTGGCAGTATGGAGCACCTTTTAACTATAGTTGTATAGAAGGTGGCTTCATTTCATTATATATGTACTCAATCATGTAAAAGCATGATATATCAACTATAAGAGCAACTACATTGAATGCCAGAGATACATTCATCAGATTTTGAAGTTGGTAGTACAAGGAGTGATAACTGACACTGTACTGATATCACTTTGTAAAACCTAGAAATATCACTATCCTGTAAGAAACAGATCACTGAAAAGACTAATCAATGAATACTATACAAGAAATACATTGTATTGTAATTCTAATAGTTTGTTACACAAAATAACTTTCTGCGTTACTCCCGAGGAATCACACTGAGTGGCAGTATGGAGCACCTTTTTACTATAGTTGTATAGAAGGTGGCTTCATTTCATTGTATACGTACTGAACCATATAAAAGCATGATATAGCAACTATAAGAGCAGTTACATTGAATGCAAGACATACATTCATCAGATTTTTAAATTGGTTGTATAAGGAGTGATAACTGACACTGTATTGATATCACTTTGTAAAACCGAGAAATTTCACTGTTGTCTAACCAAGAGATCACAGAAGAGTAATCAATGAATACTATACAAGAAATACATTGGATTGTAAATTGTAATAGTTTGTTACACAAAATAACTTTCTGCGTTACCCCCGAGGAATCCCACTGAGTGGCAGTATGGAGCACCTTTTTACTATAGTTCTATAGAAGGTGGCTTCATTTCATTGTATATGTACTGAACCATATAAAAGCATGATATAGCAACTCTAAGAGCAGTTACATTGAATGCAAGACATACATTCATCAGATTTTTAAATTGGTTGTATAAGGAGTGATAACTGACACTGTATTGATATCACTTTGTAAAACTGAGAAATGTCACTGATGTGTAACCAATAGATCACAGAAGAGTAATCAATGAATACTATACAAGAAATACATTGGATTGTAAATTGTAATAGTTTGTTACACAAAATAACTTTCTGCGTTACTCCCGAGGAATCCCACTGAGTGGAAGTATGGAGCACCTTTTTACTATAGTTGTATAGAAGGTGGCTTCATTTCATTGTATATGTACTCAATCATGTAAAAGCATGATATATCAACTGTAAGAGCAACTACATTGAATGCCAGAGATACATTCATCAGATTTTGAAGTTGGTAGTACAAGGAGTGATAACTGACACTGTACTGATATCACTTTGTAAAACCTAGATATATCACTATCCTGTAACCAACAGATCACTGAAAAGAGTAATCAATGAATACTATACAAGAAATACATTGGATTGTAAATTGTAAAAGTTTGTTACACAAAATGACTTTCTGCGTTACTCCCGAGGAATCCCACTTAGTGGCAGTAATGGAGCACCTTTTTACGACAGTTGTATAGAAGGTGGCTTCATTTCATTGTATATGTATTCAACCATATAAAAGCATGATATAGCAAGTGTAAGAGCAGTTACATTGAATGCAAGAGATACATTTATCAGATTTTGAAGTTGGTTGTACAAGGAGTGATAACTGACACTGTATTGATATCACGTTGTAAAACCTCGAAATATCACTATCTTGTAACCAACAGATCATTGAAAAGAGTAATGAATGAATACTATACAAGAAATTGTATATTGTAACAGTTTGTTACACAAAATGACTTTCTGCGTTACTCCCGAGGAATCCCACTGAGTGGCAGTATGGAGCACATTTTACTATAGTTGTATAGAAGGTGGCTTCATTTCATTGTATATGTACTCAATCATGTAAAAGCATGTTATAGCAACTGTAAGAGCAATTACATTGAATGCCAGAGATTCATTCATCAGATTTTGAAGTTTGTTGTAGAAGGAGTGATAACTGACACTGTACTGATATCACTTTGTAAAACCTAGAAATATCACTATCCTGTAACCAACAGATCATTGAAAAGAGTAATCAATGAATACTATAGAAGAAATTGTATATTGTAATAGTTTGTTACACAAAATGACTTTCTGCGTTACTCCCGAGGAATCCCACTGAGTGGCAGTATGGAGCACATTTTACTATAGTTGTATAGGAGGTGGCTTCATTTCATTGTATATGTACTCAATCATGTAAAAGCATGTTATAGCAACTGTAAGAGCAATTACATTGAATGCAAGAGATACATTTATCAGATTTTGAAGTTGGTTGTACAAGGAGTGATAACTGACACTGTATTGATATCACTTTGTAAAACCTAGAAATATCACTATCCTGTAACCAACAGATCATTGAAAAGAGTAATCAATGAATACTATACAAGAAATTGTATATTGTAATAGTTTGTTACACAAAATGACTTTCTGCGTTACTCCCAAGGAATCCCACTGAGTGGCAGTATGGAGCACCTTTTTACTATATTTGTATAGAAGGTGGCTTCATTTCATTGTATATGTACTGAACCATATAAAAGCATGATATAGCAACTATAAGAGCAGTTACATAGAATGCAAGACATACATTCATCAGATTTTTAAATTGGTTGTATAAGGAGTGATAACTGACACTGTATTGATATCACTTTGTAAAACCGAGAAATTTCACTGTTGTCTAACCAAGAGATCACAGAAGAGTAATCAATGAATACTATACAAGAAATACATTGGATTGTAAATTGTAATAGTTTGTTACACAAAATAACTTTCTGCGTTACTCCCGAGGAATCCCACTGAGTGGCAATATGGAGCACCTTTTTACTATAGTTGTATAGAAGGTGGCTTCATTTCTTTGTATATGTACTGAACCATATAAAAGCATGATATAGCAACTATAAGAGCAGTTACATTGAATGCAAGACATACATTCAAAAGATTTTTAAATTGGTTATATAAGGAGTGATAACTGACACTGTATTGATATCACTTTGTAAAACCGAGAAATTTCACTGTTGTCTAACCAACAGATCACAGAAGAGTAATCAATGAATACTATACAAGAAATACATTGGATTGTAAATTCTAATAGTTTGTTACACAAAATGACTTTCTGCGTTACTCCCGAGGAATCCCACTGAGTGGCAGTATGGAGCACATTTTACTATAGTTGTATAGAAGGTGGCTTCATTTCATTGTATATGTACTCAATCATGTAAAAGCATGTTATAGCAACTGTAAGAGCAATTACATTGAATGCCAGAGATTCATTCATCAGATTTTGAAGTTGGTTGTACAAGGAGTGATAACTGACACTGTATTGATATCACTTTGTAAAACCTAGAAATATCACTATCCTGTAACCAACAGATCATTGAAAAGAGTAATCAATGAATACTATACAAGAAATTGTATATTGTAATAGTTTGTTACACAAAATGACTTTCTGCGTTACTCCCAAGGAATCCCACTGAGTGGCACTATGGAGCACCTTTTTACTATAGTTGTATAGAAGGTGGCTTCATTTCATTGTATATGTACTGAACCATATAAAAGCATGATATAGCAACTATAAGAGCAGTTACATTGAATGCAAGACATACATTCATCAGATTTTTATATTGGTTGTATAAGGAGTGATAACTGACACTGTATTGATGTCACTTTGTAAAACCGAGAAATTTCACTGTTGTCTAACCAAGAGATCACAGAAGAGTAATCAATGAATACTATACAAGAAATACATTGGATTGTAAATTGTAATAGTTTGTTACACAAAATGACTTTCTGCGTTACTCCCGAGGAATCCCACTGAGTGGCAGTATGGAGCACATTTTACTATAATTGTATAGAAGGTGGCTTCATTTCATTGTATATGTACTCAATCATGTAAAAGCATGTTATAGCAACTGTAAGAGCCATACATTGAATGCCAGAGATTCATTCATCAGATTTTGAAGTTGGTTGTACAAGGAGTGATAACTGACACTGTATTGATACCACTTTGTAAAACCTAGAAATATCACTATCCTGTAACCAACAGATCATTGAAAAGAGTAATCAATGAATACTATACAAGAAATTGTATATTGTAATAGTTTGTTACACAAAATGACTTTCTGCGTTACTCCCAAGGAATCCCACTGAGAGGCACTATGGAGCACCTTTTTACTATAGTTGTATAGAAGGTGGCTTCATTTCATTGTATATGTACTGAACCATATAAAAGCATGATATAGCAACTATAAGAGCAGTTACATTGAATGCAAGACATACATTCATCAGATTTTTAAATTGGTTGTATAAGGAGTGATAACTGACACTGTATTGATATCACTTTGTAAAACCGAGAAATTTCACTGTTGTCTAACCAAGAGATCACAGAAGAGTAATCAATGAATACTATACAAGAAATACATTGGATTGTAAATTGTAATAGTTTGTTACACAAAATAACTTTCTGCGTTACTCCCGAGGAATCCCACTGAGAGGCAGTATGGAGCACATTTTAACTATAGTTGTATGGAAGGTGGCTTCATTTTATTATATATGTACTCAATCATGTAAAAGCATGATATATCAACTATAAGAGCAACTACATTGAATGCCAGAGATACATTCATCAGATTTTGAAGTTGGTAGTACAAGGAGTGATAACTGACACTGTACTGATATCACATTGTAAAACCTAGAAATATCACTATCCTGTAAGAAACAGATCACTGAAAAGACTAATCAATGAATACTATAGAAGAAATACATTGGATTGTAAATTCTAATAGTTTGTTACACAAAATGACTTTCTGCGTTACTCCCGAGGAATCCCACTGAGTGGCAGTATGGAGCACATTTTACTATAGTTGTATAGAAGGTGGCTTCATTTCATTGTATATGTACTCAATCATGTAAAAGAATGTTATAGCAACTGTAAGAGCAATTACATTGAATGCCAGAGATTCATTCATCAGATTTTGAAGTTGGTTGTACAAGGAGTGATAACTGACACTGTATTGATATCACTTTGTAAAACCTAGAAATATCACTATCCTGTAACCAACAGATCATTGAAAAGAGTAATCAATGAATACTATACAAGAAATTGTATATTGTAATAGTTTGTTACACAAAATGACTTTCTGCGTTACTCCCAAGGAATCCCACTGAGTGGCACTATGGAGCACCTTTTTACTATAGTTGTATAGAAGGTGGCTTCATTTCATTGTATATGTACTGAACCATATAAAAGCATGATATAGCAACTATAAGAGCAGTTACATTGAATGCAAGACATACATTCATCAGATTTTTATATTGGTTGTATAAGGAGTGATAACTGACACTGTATTGATGTCACTTTGTAAAACCGAGAAATTTCACTGTTGTCTAACCAAGAGATCACAGAAGAGTAATCAATGAATACTATACAAGAAATACATTGGATTGTAAATTGTAATAGTTTGTTACACAAAATGACTTTCTGCGTTACTCCCGAGGAATCCCACTGAGTGGCAGTATGGAGCACATTTTACTATAATTGTATAGAAGGTGGCTTCATTTCATTGTATATGTACTCAATCATGTAAAAGCATGTTATAGCAACTGTAAGAGCCATACATTGAATGCCAGAGATTCATTCATCAGATTTTGAAGTTGGTTGTACAAGGAGTGATAACTGACACTGTATTGATACCACTTTGTAAAACCTAGAAATATCACTATCCTGTAAACAACAGATCATTGAAAAGAGTAATCAATGAATACTATACAAGAAATTGTATATTGTAGTAGTTTGTTACACAAAATGACTTTCTGCGTTACTCCCAAGGAATCCCACTGAGAGGCACTATGGAGCACCTTTTTACTATAGTTGTATAGAAGGTGGCTTCATTTCATTGTATATGTACTGAACCATATAAAAGCATGATATAGCAACTATAAGAGCAGTTACATTGAATGCAAGACATACATTCATCAGATTTTTATATTGGTTGTATAAGGAGTGATAACTGACACTGTATTGATGTCACTTTGTAAAACCGAGAAATTTCACTGTTGTCTAACCAAGAGATCACAGAAGAGTAATCAATGAATACTATACAAGAAATACATTGGATTGTAAATTGTAATAGTTTGTTACACAAAATAACTTTCTGCGTTACTCCCGAGGAATCCCACTGAGTGGCAGTATGGAGCACCTTTTTACTATAGTTGTATAGAAGGTGGCTTCATTTCATTATATATGTACTCAATCATGTAAAAGCATGATATATCAACTGTAAGAGCAACTACATTGAATGCCAGAGATACATTCATCAGATTTTGAAGTTGGTAGTACAAGGAGTGATAACTGACACTGTACTGATATCACTTTGTAAAACCTAGAAATATCACTATCCTGTAAGAAACAGATCACTGAAGAGACTAATCAATGAATACTATACAAGAAATACATTGGATTGTAAATTGTAATAGTTTGTTACACAAAATAACTTTCTGCGTTACTCCCGAGGAATCCCACTGAGTGGCAGTATGGAGCACCTTTTTACTATAGTTGTATAGAAGGTGGCTTCATTTCATTGTATATGTACTGAACCATATAAAAGTATGATATAGCAACTATAAGAGCAGTTACATTGAATACAAGACATACATTCATCAGATTTTGAAGTTGGTAGTACAAGGAGTGATAACTGCTTTTACATGATTGAGTACATATACAATGAAATGAAGCCACCTTCTATACAACTATCGTAAAAGGGTGCTCCATACTGCCACTCAGTGGGATTCCTCGGGAGTAACGCAGAAAGTCATTTTGTGTAACAAACTTTTACAATATACTATTTCTTGTATAGTATTCATTGATTACTCTTTTCAGTGATCTGTTTGTTACAGGATAGTGATATATCTAGGTTTTACAAAGTGATATCAGTACAGTGTCAGTTATCACTCCTTGTACTACCAACATCAAAATCTGATGAATGAATCTCTGGCATTCAATGTAATTGCTCTTACAGTTGCTATAACATGCTTTTACATGATTGAGTACATATACAATGAAATGAAGCCACCTTCTATACAACTATAGTAAAATGTGCTCCATACTGCCACTCAGTGGGATTCCTCGGGAGTAACGCAGAAAGTCATTTTGTGTAACAAACTATTACAATATACAATTTCTTGTATAGTATTCATTCATTACTCTTTTCAAGGATCTGTTGGTTACAAGATAGTGATATTTCTAGGTTTTACAACGTGATATCAATACAGTGTCAGTTATCACTCCTTGTACAACCAACTTCAAAATCTGATGAATGTATCTCTTGCATTCAATGTAACTGCTCTTACACTTCCTATATCATGCTTTTATATGGTTGAGTACATATACAATGAAATGAAGCCCCCTTCTATACAACTATCGTAAAAAGGTGCTCCATACTGCCACTAAGTGGGATTCCTCAGGAGTAACGCAGAAAGTCATTTTGTGTAACAAACTTTTACAATATACTATTTCTTGTATAATATTCATTGATTACTCTTTTCAATGATCTGTTGGTTACAGGATAGTGATATTTCTAGGTTTTACAAAGTGATATCAGTACAGTGTCAGTTATCACTCCTTGTACAACCAACTTCAAAATCTGATGAATGTATCTCTGGCATTCAATGTAGTTGCTCTTACAGTTGATATATCATGCTTTTACATGATTGAGTACATATACAATGAAATGAAGCCACCTTCTATACAACTATAGTAAAAAGGTGCTCCATACTGCCACTCAGTGGGATTCCTCGGGAGTAACGCAGAAAGTTATTTTGTGTAACAAACTATTACAATTTACAATCCAATGTATTTCTTGTATAGTATTCATTGATTACTCTTCTGTGATCTCTTGGTCAGACAACAGTGAAATTTCTCGGTTTTACAAAGTGATATCAATACAGTGTCAGTTATCACTCCTTATACAACCAATTTAAAAATCTGATGAATGTATGTCTTGCATTCAATGTAACTGCTCTTATAGTTGCTATATCATGCTTTCATATGCTTCAGTACATATACAATGAAATGAAGCCACCTTCTATACAAATATAGTAAAAAGGTGCTCCATACTGCCACTCAGTGGGATTCCTCGGGAGTAACGCAGAAAGTCATTTTGTGTAACAAACTATTACAATATACAATTTCTTCTATAGTATTCATTGATTACTCTTATCAATGATCTGTTGGTTACAGGATAGTGATATTTCTAGGTTTTACAAAGTGATATCAGTACAGTGTCAGTTATCACTCCTTCTACAACAAACTTCAAAATCTGATGAATGAATCTCTGGCATTCAATGTAATTGCTCTTACAGTTGCTATAACATGCTTTTACATGATTGAGTACATATACAATGAAATGAAGCCACCTTCTATACAACTATAGTAAAATGTGCTCCATACTGCCACTCAGTGGGATTCCTCGGGAGTAACGCAGAAAGTCATTTTGTGTAACAAACTATTACAATATACAATTTCTTGTATAGTATTCATTGATTACTCTTTTCAATGATCTGTTGGTTACAGGATAGTGATATTTCTAGGTTTTACAAAGTGATATCAATACAGTGTCAGTTATCACTCCTTGTACAACCAACTTCAAAATCTGATGAATGAATCTCTGGCATTCAATGTAACTGCTCTTACAGTTGCTATAACATGCTTTTACATGATTGAGTACATATACAATGCAATGAAGCCACCTTCTACACAACTATAGTAAAATGTGCTCCATACTGCCACTCAGTGGGATTCCTCGGGAGTAACGCAGAAAGTCATTTTGTGTAACAAACTATTACAATATACAATTTCTTGTATAGTATTCATTCATTACTCTTTTCAATGATCTGTTGGTTACAAGATAGTGATATTTCTAGGTTTTACAACGTGATATCAATACAGTGTCAGTTATCACTCCTTGTACAACCAACTTCAAAATGTGATGAATGTATCTCTTGCATTCAATGTAGTTGCTCTTACAGTTGATATATCATGCTTTTACATGATTGAGTACATATACAATGAAATGAAGCCACCTTCTATACAACTATAGTAAAAAGGTGCTCCATACTGCCACTCAGTGGGATTCCTCGGGAGTAACGCATAAAGTTATTTTGTGTAACAAACTATTACAATTTACAATCCAATGTATTTCTTGTATAGTATTCATTGATTACTCTTCTGTGATCTCTTGGTCAGACAACAGTGAAATTTCTCGGTTTTACAAAGTGATATCAATACAGTGTCAGTTATCACTCCTTATACAACCAATTTAAAAATCTGATGAATGTATGTCTTGCATTCAATGTAACTGCTCTTATAGTTGCTTTATCATGCTTTTATATGGTTCAGTACATATACAATGAAATGAAGCCACCTTCTATACAACTATAGAAAAAAGGTGCTCCATACTGCCACTCAGTGGGATTCCTCGGGAGTAATGCAGAAAGTTATTTTGTGTAACAAACTATTACAATTTACAATCCAATGTATTTCTTGTATAGTATTCATTGATTACTCTTCTGTAATCTCTTGGTTAGACAGCAGTGAAATTTCTCGGTTTTACAAAGTGATATCAATACAGTGTCAGTTATCACTCCTTATACAACCAATTTAAAAATCTGATGAATGTATCTCTTGCATTCAATGTAACTGCTCTTATAGTTGCTATATCATGCTTTCATATGCTTCAGTACATATACAATGAAATGAAGCCACCTTCTATACAAATATAGTAAAAAGGTGCTCCATACTGCCACTCAGTGGGATTCCTCGGGAGTAACGCAGAAAGTCATTTTGTGTAACAAACTATTACAATATACAATTTCTTCTATAGTATTCATTGATTACTCTTTTCAATGATCTGTTGGTTACAGGATAGTGATATTTCTAGGTTTTACAAAGTGATATCAGTACAGTGTCAGTTATCACTCCTTCTACAACAAACTTCAAAATCTGATGAATGAATCTCTGACATTCAATGTAATTGCTCTTACAGTTGCTATAACATGCTTTTACATGATTGAGTACATATACAATGAAATGAAGCCACCTTCTATACAACTATAGTAAAAGGTGCTCCATACTGCCACTCAGTGGGATTCCTCGGGAGTAACGCAGAAAGTCATTTTGTGTAACAAACTATTACAATATACAATTTCTTGTATAGTATTCATTGATTACTCTTTTCAATGATCTGTTGGTTACAGGATAGTGATATTTCTAGGTTTTACAAAGTGATATCAATACAGTGTCAGTTCTCACTCCTTGTACAACCAACTTCAAAATCTGATGAATGAATCTCTGGCATTCAATGTAATTGCTCTTACAGTTGCTATAACATGCTTTTACATGATTGAGTACATATACAATGAAATGAAGCCACCTTCTATACAACTATAGTAAAATGTGCTCCATACTGCCACTCAGTGGGATTCCTCGGGAGTAACGCAGAAAGTCATTTTGAGTAACAAACTATTACAATATACAATTTCTTGTATAGTATTCATTCATTACTCTTTTCAATGATCTGTTGGTTTCAAGATAGTGATATTTCTAGGTTTTACAACGTGATATCAATACAGTGTCAGTTATCACTCCTTGTACAACCAACTTCAAAATCTGATGAATGTATATCTTGCATTCAATGTAACTGCTCTTACACTTCCTATATCATGCTTTTATATGGTTGAGTACATATACAATGAAATGAAGCCACCTTCTATACAACTATCGTAAAAAGGTGCTCCATACTGCCACTCAGTGGGATTCCTCGGGAGTAACGCAGAAAGTCATTTTGTGTAACAAACTTTTACAATATACTATTTCTTGTATAATATTCATTGATTACTCTTTTCAATGATCTGTTGGTTACAGGATAGTGATATTTCTAGGTTTTACAAAGTGATATCAGTACAGTGTCAGTTATCACTCCTTGTACAACCAACTTCAAAATCTGATGAATGTATCTCTGGCATTCAATGTAGTTGCTCTTACAGTTGATATATCATGCTTTTACATGATTGAGTACATATACAATGAAATGAAGCCACCTTCTATACAACTATAGTAAAAAGGTGCTCCATACTGCCACTCAGTGGGATTCCTCGGGAGTAACGCAGAAAGTTATTTTGTGTAACAAACTATTACAATTTACAATCCAATGTATTTCTTGTATAGTATTCATTGATTACTCTTCTGTGATCTCTTGGTTAGACAACAGTGAAATTTCTCGGTTTTACAAAGTGATATCAATACAGTGTCAGTTATCACTCCTTATACAACCAATTTAGAAATCTGATGAATGTATGTCTTGCATTCAATGTAACTGCTCTTATAGTTGCTATATCATGCTTTTATATGGTTCAGTACATATACAATGAAATGAAGCCACCTTCTATACAACTATAGAAAAAAGGTGCTCCATACTGCCACTCAGTGGGATTCCTCGGGAGTAACGCAGAAAGTTATTTTGTGTAACAAACTATTACAATTTACAATCCAATGTATTTCTTATATAGTATTCATTGATTAGTCTTTTCAGTGATCTGTTTCTTACAGGATAGTGATATTTCTAGGTTTTACAAAGTGATATCAGTACAGTGTCAGTTATCACTCCTTCTACAACAAACTTCAAAATCTGATGAATGAATCTCTGGCATTCAATGTAATTGCTCTTACAGTTGCTATAACATGCTTTTACATGATTGAGTACATATACAATGAAATGAAGCCACCTTCTATACAACTATAGTAAAATGTGCTCCATACTGCCACTCAGTGGGATTCCTCGGGAGTAACGCAGAAAGTTATTTTGTGTAACAAACTATTACAATTTACAATCCAATGTATTTCTTGTATAGTATCAATTGATTACTCTTCTGTGATCTCTTGGTTAGACATCAGTTAAATTTCTCGGTTTTACAAAGTGACATCAATACAGTGTCAGTTATCACTCCTTATACAATCAATATAAAAATCTGATGAATGTATGTCTTGCATTCAATGTAACTGCTCTTATAGTTGCTATATCATGCTTTTATATGGTTCAGTACATATACAATGAAATGAAGCCACCTTTTATACAACTATAGTAAAAAGGTGCTCCATACTGCCACTCAGTGGGATTCCTCGGGAGTAATGCAGAAAGTTATTTTGTGTAACAAACTATTACAATATACAATTTCTTGTATAGTATTCATTGATTACTCTTTTCAATGATCTGTTGGTAACAGGATAGTGATATTTCTAGGTTTCACAAAGTGATATCAGTACAGTGTCAGTTATCACGCCTTCTACAACAAACTTCAAAATCTGATGAATGAATCTCTGGCATTCAATGTAATTGCTCTTACAGTTGCTATAACATGCTTTTACATGCTTCAGTACATATACAATGAAATGAAGCCACCTTCTATACAAATATAGTAAAAAGGTGCTCCATACTGCCACTCAGTGGGATTCCTCGGGAGTAACGCAGAAAGTCATTTTGTGTAACAAACTATTACAATATACAATTTCTTCTATAGTATTCATTCATTACTCTTATCAATGATCTGTTGGTTACAGGATAGTGATATTTCTAGGTTTTACAAAGTGATATCAGTACAGTGTCAGTTATCACTCCTTCTACAACAAACTTCAAAATCTGATGAATGAATCTCTGGCATTCAATGTAATTGCTCTTACAGTTGCTATAACATGCTTTTACATGATTGAGTACATATACAATGAAATGAAGCCACCTTCTATACAACTATAGTAAAATGTGCTCCATACTGCCACTCAGTGGGATTCCTCGGGAGTAACGCAGAAAGTCATTTTGTGTAACAAACTATTACAATATACAATTTCTTGTATAGTATTCATTGATTACTCTTTTCAATGATCTGTTGGTTACAGGATAGTGATATTTCTAGGTTTTACAAAGTGATATCAATACAGTGTCAGTTATCACTCCTTGTACAACCAACTTCAAAATCTGATGAATGAATCTCTGGCATTCAATGTAACTGCTCTTACAGTTGCTATAACATGCTTTTACATGATTGAGTACATATACAATGAAATGAAGCCACCTTCTATACAACTATAGTAAAATGTGCTCCATACTGCCACTCAGTGGGATTCCTCGGGAGTAACGCAGAAAGTCATTTTGTGTAACAAACTATTACAATATACAATTTCTTGTATAGTATTCATTGATTACTCTTCTCAACGATCTGTTTGTTACAGGATAGTGATATTTCTAGGTTTTACAATGTGATATCAATACAGTGTCAGTTATCACTCCTTGTACAACCAACTTCAAAATCTGATGAATGAATCTCTGGCATTCAATATAATTGCTCTTACAGTTGCTATAACATGCTTTTACATGATTGAGTACATATACAATGAAATGAAGCCACCTTCTATACAACTATAGTAAAATGTGCTCCATACTGCCACTCAGTGGGATTCCTCAGGAGTAACGCAGAAAGTCATTTTGTGTAACAAACTATTAGAATTTACAATCCAATGTATTTCTTGTATAATATTCATTGATTAGTCTTTTCAGTGATCTGTTTCTTACAGGATAGTGATATTTCTAGGTTTTACAAAGTGATATCAGTACAGTGTCAGTTATCACTCCTTCTACAACCAACTTCAAAATCTGATGAATGAATCTCTGGCATTCAATGTAATTGCTCTTACAGTTGCTATAACATGCTTTTACATGATTGAGTACATATACAATGAAATGAAGCCACCTTCTATACAACTATAGTAAAATGTGCTCCATACTGCCACTCAGTGGGATTCCTCGGGAGTAACGCAGAAAGTCATTTTGTGTAACAAACTATTACAATATACAATTTCTTGTATAGTATTCATTCATTACTCATTTCAATGATCTGTTGGTTACAAGATAGTGATATTTCTAGGTTTTACAACGTGATATCAATACAGTGTCAGTTATCACTCCTTGTACAACCAACTTCAAAATCTGATGAATGTATGTCTTGCATTCAATGTAACTGCTCTTACACTTCCTATATCATGCTTTTATATGGTTGAGTACATATACAATGAAATGAAGCCACCTTCTATACAACTATCGTAAAAAGGTGCTCCATACTGCCACTAAGTGGGATTCCTCGGGAGTAACGCAGAAAGTTATTTTGTGTAACAAACTTTAACAATATACTATTTCTTGTATAATATTCATTGATTACTCTTTTCAATGATCTGTTGGTTACAGAATAGTGATTTTTCTAGGTTTTACAAAGTGATATCAGTACAGTGTCAGTTATCACTCCTTGTACAACCAACTTCAAAATCTGATGAATGTATCTCTGGCATTCAATGTAGTTGCTCTTACAGTTGATATATCATGCTTTTACATGATTGAGTACATATACAATGAAATGAAGCCACCTTCTATACAACTATAGTAGAAAGGTGCTCCATACTGCCACTCAGTGGGATTCCTCGGGAGTAACGCAGAAAGTTATTTTGTGTAACAAACTATTACAATTTACAATCCAATGTATTTCTTGTATAGTATTCATTGATTACTCTTCTGTGATCTCTTGGTTAGACAACAGTGAAATTTCTCGGTTTTACAAAGTGATATCAATACAGTGTCAGTTATCACTCCTTATACAACCAATTTAAAAATCTGATGAATGTATGTCTTGCATTCAATGTAACTGCTTTTTTAGTTGCTATATCATGCTTTTATATGGTTCAGTACGTATACAATGAAATGAAGCCACCTTCTATACAACTATAGTAAAAAGGTGCTCCATACTGCCACTCAGTGTGATTCCTCGGGAGTAACGCAGAAAGTTATTTTGTGTAACAAACTATTAGAATTACAATACAATGTATTTCTTGTATAGTATTCATTGATTAGTCTTTTCAGTGATCTGTTTCTTACAGGATAGTGATATTTCTAGGTTTTACAAAGTGATATCAGTACAGTGTCAGTTATCACTCCTTGTACTACCAACTTCAAAATCTGATGAATGTATCTCTGGCATTCAATGTAGTTGCTCTTATAGTTGCTATATCATGCTTTTATATGGTTCAGTACATATACAATGAAATGAAGCCACCTTCTATATGTACTCAATCTTGTAAAAGCATGTTATAACAACTGTAAGAGCAATTACATTGAATGCAAGAGATACATTTATCAGATTTTGAAGTTGGTTGTACAAGGAGTGATAACTGACACTGTATTGATATCACGTTGTAAAACCTAGAAATATCACTATCTTGTAACCAACAGATCATTGAAAAGAGTAATGAATGAATACTATACAAGAAATTGTATATTGTAAAAGTTTGTTACACAAAATGACTTTCTCCGTTACTCCCGAGGAATCCCACTGAGTGGCAGTATGGAGCACATTTTACTATAGTTGTATAGAAGGTGGCTTCATTTCATTGTATATGTACTCAATCATGTAAAAGCATGTTATAGCAACTGTAAGAGCAATTACATTGAATGCCAGAGATTCATTCATCAGATTTTTAAGTTTGTTGTAGAACGAGTGATAACTGACACTGTACTGATATCACTTTGTAAAACCTAGAAATATCACTATCCTGTAACCAACAGATCATTGAAAAGAGTAATCAATGAATACTATAGAAGAAATTGTATATTGTAATAGTTTGTTACACAAAATGACTTTCTCCGTTACTCCCGAGGAATCCCACTGAGTGGCAGTATGGAGCACCTTTTTACTATATTTGTATAGAAGGTGGCTTCATTTCATTGTATATGTACTGAACCATATAAAAGCATGATATAGCAACTATAAGAGCAGTTACATTGAATGCAAGACATACATTCATCAGATTTTTAAATTGGTTGTATAAGGAGTGATAACTGACACTGTATTGATATCACTTTGTAAAACCGAGAAATTTCACTGTTGTCTAACCAAGAGATCACAGAAGAGTAATCAATGAATACTATACAAGAAATACATTGGATTGTAAATTGTAATAGTTTGTTACACAAAATAACTTTCTGCGTTACTCCCAAGGAATCCCACTGAGTGGCAGTATGGAGCACCTTTTTACAATAGTTGTATAGAAGGTGGCTTCATTTCATTGTATATGTACTGAACCATATAAAAGCATGATATAGCAACTATAAGAGCAGTTACATTGAATGCAAGACATACATTCATCAGATTTTTAAATTGGTTGTATTAGGAGTGATAAGTGACACTGTATTGATATCACTTTGTAAAACCGAGAAATTTCACTGTTGTCTAACCAAGAGATCACAGAAGAGTAATCAATGAATACTATACAAGAAATACATTGGATTGTAAATTGTAATAGTTTGTTACACAAAATAACTTTCTGCGTTACACCCGAGGAATCCCACTGAGTGGCAGTACGGAGCACCTTTTTACTATAGTTGTATAGAAGGTGGCTTCATTTCCTTGTATATGTACTCAATCATGTAAAAGCATGTTATAGGAACTGTTAGAGCAACTACATTGAATTCCAGAGATACATTCATCAGATTTTGAAGTTGGTTGTACAAGGAGTGATAACTGACACTGTACTGATATCACTTTGTAAAACCTAGAAATATCACTATCCTGTAACCAACCGATCATTGAAAAGAGTAATCAATGAATATTATACAAGAAATAGTATATTGTAAAAGTTTGTTACACAAAATGACTTTCTGCGTTACTCCCGAGGAATCCCACTTAGTGGCAGTATGGAGCACCTTTTTACGATAGTTGTATAGAAGGTGGCTTCATTTCATTGTATATGTACTCAACCATATAAAAGCATGATATAGGAAGTGTAAGAGCAGTTACATTGAATGCAAGAGATACATTCATCAGATTTTGAAGTTGTTTGTACAAGGAGTGATAACTGACACTGTATTGATATCACGTTGTAAAACCTAGAAATATCACTATCTTGTAACCAACAGATCATTGAAAAGAGTAATGAATGAATACTATACAAGAAATTGTATATTGTAATAGTTTGTTACATAAAATGACTTTCTGCGTTACTCCCGAGGAATCCCACTGCGTGGCAGTATGGAGCACATTTTCCTATAGTTGTATAGAAGGTGGCTTCATTTCATTGTATATGTACTCAATCATGTAAAAGCATGTTATAGCAACTGTAAGAGCAATTACATTGAATGCCAGAGATTCATTCATCAGATTTTGAAGTTGGTTGTACAAGGAGTGATAACTGAGACTGTACTGATATCACTTTGTAAAACCTAGAAATATCACTATCCTGTAACCAACAGATCATTGAAAAGAGTAATCAATGAATACTATACAAGAAATTGTATATTGTAATAGTTTGTTACACAAAATGACTTTCTGCGTTACTCCCGAGGAATCCCACTGAGTGGCAGTATGGAGCACCTTTTTACTATAGTTGTATAGAAGGTGGCTTCATTTCATTGTATATGTACTGAACCATATAAAAGCATGATATAGCAACTATAAGAGCAGTTACATTGAATGCAAGACATACATTCATCAGATTTTTATATTGGTTGTATAAGGAGTGATAACTGACACTGTATTGATGTCACTTTGTAAAACCGAGAAATTTAACTGATGTCTAACCAAGAGATCACAGAAGAGTAATCAATGAATACTATACAAGAAATACATTGGATTGTAAATTGTAATAGTTTGTTACACAAAATAACTTTCTGCGTTACTCCCGAGGAATCCCACTGAGTGGCAGTATGGAGCACCTTTTTACTATAGTTGTATAGAAGGTGGCTTCATTTCATTGTATATGTACTGAACCATATAAAAGCATGATATAGCAACTATAAGAGCAGTTACATTGAATGCAAGACATACATTCATCAGATTTTTAAATTGGTTGTATAAGGAGTGATAACTGACACTGTATTGATATCACTTTGTAAAACCGAGAAATTTCACTGTTGACTAACCAAGAGATCACAGAAGAGTAATCAATGAATACTATACAAGAAATACATTGGATTGTAAATTGTAATAGTTTGTTACACAAAATAACTTTCTGCGTTACTCCCGAGGAATCCCACTGAGTGGCAGTATGGAGCACCTTTTAACTATAGTTGTATATAAGGTGGCTTCATTTCATTATATATGTACTCAATCATGTAAAACCATGATATATCAACTATAAGAGCAACTACATTGAATACCAGAGATACATTCATCAGATTTTGAAGTTGGTTGTACAAGGAGTGATAACTGACACTGTACTGATATCACTTTGTAAAACCTAGTAATATCACTATCCTGTAACCAACCGATCATTGAAAAGAGTAATCAATGAATATTATACAAGAAATAGTATATTGTAAAAGTTTGTTACACAAAATGACTTTCTGCGTTACTCCCGAGGAATCCCACTTAGTAGCAGTATGGAGTACCTTTTTACGATAGTTGTATAGAAGGTGGCTTCATTTCATTGTATATGTACTCAACCATATAAAAGCATGATATAGGAAGTGTAAGAGCAGTTACATTGAATGCAAGAGATACATTCATCAGATTTTGAAGTTGGTTGTACAAGGAGTGATAACTGACACTGTATTGATATCACGTTGTAAAACCTAGAAATATCACTATCTTGTAACCAACAGATCATTGAAAAGAGTAATGAATGAATACTATACAAGAAATTGTATATTGTAATAGTTTGTTACACAAAATGACTTTCTGCGTTACTCCCGAGGAATCCCACTGAGTGGCAGTATGGAGCACATTTTACTATAGTTGTATAGAAGGTGGCTTCATTTCATTGTATATGTACTCAATCATGTAAAAGCATGTTATAGCAACTGTAAGAGCAATTACATTGAATGCAAGAGATACATTTATCAGATTTTGAAGTTGGTTGTACAAGGAGTGATAACTGACACTGTATTGATATCACGTTGTAAAACCTAGAAATATCACTATCTTGTAACCAACAGATCATTGAAAAGAGTAATGAATGAATACTATACAAGAAATTGTATATTGTAACAGTTTGTTACACAAAATGACTTTCTCCGTTACTCCCGAGGAATCCCACTGAGTGGCAGTATGGAGCACATTTTACTATAGTTGTATAGAAGGTGGCTTCATTTCATTGTATATGTACTCAATCATGTAAAAGCATGTTATAGCAACTGTAAGAGCAATTACATTGAATGCCAGAGATTCATTCATCAGATTTTGAAGTTTGTTGTAGAAGGAGTGATAACTGACACTGTATTGATATCACTTTGTAAAACCTAGAAATATCACTATCCTGTAACCAACAGATCATTGAAAAGAGTAATCAATGAATACTATAGAAGAAATTGTATATTGTAATAGTTTGTTACACAAAATGACTTTCTGCGTTACTCCCGAGGAATCCCACTGAGTGGCAGTATGGAGCACCTTTTTACTATATTTGTATAGAAGGTGGCTTCATTTCATTGTATATGTACTGAAGCATATGAAAGCATGATATAGCAACTATAAGAGCAGTTACATTGAATGCAAGACATACATTCATCAGATTTTTATATTGGTTGTATAAGGAGTGATAACTGACACTGTATTGATATCACTTTGTAAAACCGAGAAATTTCACTGTTGTCTAACCAAGAGATCACAGAAGAGTAATCAATGAATACTATACAAGAAATACATTGGATTGTAAATTGTAATAGTTTGTTACACAAAATAACTTTCTACGTTACTCCCGAGGAATCCCACTGAGTGGCAGTATGGAGAACCTTTTAACTATAGTTGTATAGAAGGTGGCTTCATTTCATTGTATACGTACTGAACCATATAAAAGCATGATATAGGAAGTGTAAGAGCAGTTACATTGAATGCAAGAGATACATTCATCAGATTTTGAAGTTGGTTGTACAAGGAGTGATAACTGACACTGTATTGATATCACGTTGTAAAACCTAGAAATATCACTATCTTGTAACCAACAGATCCTTGAAAAGAGTAATGAATGAATACTATACAAGAAATTGTATATTGTAATAGTTTGTTACACAAAATGACTTTCTGCGTTACTCCCGAGGAATCCCACTGAGTGGCAGTATGGAGCACATTTTACTATAGTTGTATAGAAGGTGGCTTCATTTCATTGTATATGTACTCAATCATGTAAAAGTATGTTATAGCAACTGTAAGAGCAATTACATTGAATGCCAGAGATTCATTCATCAGATTTTGAAGTTGGTTGTACAAGGAGTGATAACTGACACTGTATTGATATCACTTTGTAAAACCTAGAAATATCACTATCCTGTAACCAACAGATCATTGAAAAGAGTAATCAATGAATACTATACAAGAAATTGTATATTGTAATAGTTTGTTACACAAAATGACTTTCTGCGTTACTCCCAAGGAATCCCACTTAGTGGCAGTATGGAGCACCTTTTTACTATAGTTGTATAGAAGGTGGCTTCATTTCATTGTATATGTACTGAACCATATAAAAGCATGATATAGCAACTATAAGAGCAGTTACATTGAATGCAAGACATACATTCATCAGATTTTTATATTGGTTGTATAAGGAGTGATAACTGACACTGTATTGATGTCACTTTGTAAAACCGAGAAATTTCACTGTTGTCTAACCAAGAGATCACAGAAGAGTAATTAATGAATACTATACAAGAAATACATTGGATTGTAAATTGTAATAGTTTGTTACACAAAATAACTTTCTGCGTTACTCCCGAGGAATTCCACTGAGTGGCAGTATGGAGCACCTTTTTACTATAGTTGTATAGAAGGTGGCTTCATTTCATTATATATGTACTCAATCATGTAAAAGCATGATATATCAACTGTAAGAGCAACTACATTGAATGCCAGAGATACATTCATCAGATTTTGAAGTTGGTAGTACAAGGAGTGATAACTGACACTGTACTGATATCACTTTGTAAAACCTAGAAATATCACTATCCTGTAAGAAACAGATCACTGAAAAGACTAATCAATGAATACTATACAAGAAATACATTGGATTGTAAATTGTAATAGTTTGTTACACAAAATAACTTTCTGCGTTACTCCCGAGGAATCCCACTGAGTGGCAGTATGGAGCACCTTTTTACTATAGTTGTATAGAAGGTGGCTTCATTTCATTGTATATGTACTGAACCATATAAAAGCATGATATAGCAACTCTAAGAGCAGTTACATTGAATGCAAGACATACATTCATCAGATTTTTAAATTGTTAGTACAAGGAGTGATAACTGACACTGTATTGATATCACTTTGTAAAACCGAGAAATTTCACTGTTGTCTAACCAAGAGATCACAGAAGAGTAATCAATAAATACTATACAAGAAATACATTGGATTGTAAATTGTAATAGTTTGTTACACAAAATAACTTTCTGCGTTACTCCCGAGGAATCCCACTGAGTGGCAGTATGGAGAACCTTTTTACTATAGTTGTATAGAAGGTGGCTTCATTTCATTGTATATGTACTCAATCATGTAAAAGCATGATATATCAACTGTAAGAGCAACTACATTGAATGCCAGAGATACATTCATCAGATTTTGAAGTTGGTTGTACAAGGAGTGATAACTGACACTGTACTGATATCACTTTGTAATACCTAGAAATATCACTATCCTGTAACCAACCGATCATTGAAAAGAGTAATCAATGAATATTATACAAGAAATAGTATATTGTAAAAGTTTGTTACACAAAATGACTTTCTGCGTTACTCCCGAGGAATCCCACTTAGTAGCAGTATGGAGCACCTTTTTACGATAGTTGTATAGAAGGTGGCTTCATTTCATTGTATATGTACTCAACCATATAAAAGCATGATATAGGAAGTGTAAGAGCAGTTACATTGAATGCAAGAGATACATTCATCAGATTTTGAAGTTGGTTGTACAAGGAGTGATAACTGACACTGTATTGATATCACGTTGTAAAACCTAGAAATATCACTATCTTGTAACCAACAGATCATTGAAAAGAGTAATGAATGAATACTATACAAGAAATTGTATATTGTAATAGTTTGTTACACAAAATGACTTTCTGCGTTACTCCCGAGGAATCCCACTGAGTGGCAGTATGGAGCACATTTTACTATAGTTGTATAGAAGGTGGCTTCATTTCATTGTATATGTACTCAATCATGTAAAAGCATGTTATAGCAACTGTAAGAGCAATTACATTGAATGCAAGAGATACATTTATCAGATTTTGAAGTTGGTTGTACAAGGAGTGATAACTGACACTGTATTGATATCACGTTGTAAAACCTAGAAATATCACTATCTTGTAACCAACAGATCATTGAAAAGAGTAATGAATGAATACTATACAAGAAATTGTATATTGTAACAGTTTGTTACACAAAATGACTTTCTCCGTTACTCCCGAGGAATCCCACTGAGTGGCAGTATGGAGCACATTTTACTATAGTTGTATAGAAGGTGGCTTCATTTCATTGTATATGTACTCAATCATGTAAAAGCATGTTATAGCAACTGTAAGAGCAATTACATTGAATGCCAGAGATTCATTCATCAGATTTTGAAGTTTGTTGTAGAAGGAGTGATAACTGACACTGTACTGATATCACTTTGTAAAACCTAGAAATATCACTATCCTGTAACCAACAGATCATTGAAAAGAGTAATCAATGAATACTATACAAGAAATTGTATATTGTAATAGTTTGTTACACAAAATGACTTTCTGCGTTACTCCCGAGGAATCCCACTGAGTGGTAGTATGGAGCACCTTTTTACTATAGTTGTATAGAAGGTGGCTTCATTTCATTGTATATGTACTGAACCATATAAAAGCATGATATAGCAACTATAAGAGCAGTTACATTGAATGCAAGACATACATTCATCAGATTTTTAAATTGGTTTTATAAGGAGTGATAACTGACACTGTATTGATATCACTTTGTAAAACCGAGAAATTTCACTGTTGTCTAACCAACAGATCACAGAAGAGTAATCAGTGAATACTATACAAGAAATACATTGGATTGTAAATTGTAATAGTTTGTTACACAAAATAACTTTCTGCGTTACTCCCGAGGAATCCCACTGAGTGGCAGTATGGAGAACCCTTTTAACTATAGTTGTATAGAAGGTGGCTTCATTTCATTATATATGTACTCAATCATGTAAAAGCATGGTATATCAACTATAAGAGCAACTACATTGAATGCCAGAGATATATTCATCCGATTTTGAAGTTGGTAGTACAAGGAGTGATAACTGACACTGTACTGATATCACTTTGTAAAACCTAGAAATATCACTATCCTGTAAGAAACAGATCACTGAAAAGACTAATCAATGAATACTATACAAGAAATACATTGGATTGTAAATTGTAATAGTTTGTTACACAAAATAACTTTCTGCGTTACTCCCGAGGAATCCCACTGAGTGGCAGTATGGAGCACCTTTTTACTATAGTTCTATAGAAGGTGGCTTCATTTCATTGTATATGTACTGAACCATATAAAAGCATGATATAGCAACTCTAAGAGCAGTTACATTGAATGCAAGACATACATTCATCAGATTTTTAAATTGGTTGTATAAGGAGTGATAACTGACACTGTATTGATATCACTTTGTAAAACCGAGAAATTTCACTGATGTGTAACCAATAGATCACAGAAGAGAAATCAATGAATACTATACAAGAAATACATTGGATTGTAAATTGTAATAGTTTGTTACACAAAATAACTTTCTGCGTTACTCCCGAGGAATCCCACTGAGTGGCAGTATGGAGCACCTTTTTACTATAGTTGTATAGAAGGTGGCTTCATTTCATTGTATATGTACTCAATCATGTAAAAGCATGATATATCAACTGTAAGAGCAACTACATTGAATGCCAGAGATACATTCATCAGATTTTGAAGTTGGTAGTACAAGGAGTGATTACTGACACTGTACTGATATCACTTTGTAAAACCTAGATATATCACTATCCGGTAACAAACAGATCACTGAAAAGAGTAATCAATGAATACTATAGAAGAAATAGTATATTGTAAAAGTTTGTTACACAAAATGACTTTCTGCGTTACTCCCGAGGAATCCCACTTAGTGGCAGTATGGAGCACCTTTTTACGATAGTTGTATAGAAGGGGGCTTCATTTCATTGTATATGTATTCAACCATATAAAAGCATGATATAGCAAGTGTAAGAGCAGTTACATTGAATGCAAGAGATACATTTATCAGATTTTGAAGTTGGTTGTACAAGGAGTGATAACTGACACTGTATTGATATCACGTTGTAAAACCTAGAAATATCACTATCTTGTAACCAACAGATCATTGAAAAGAGTAATGAATGAATACTATACAAGAAATTGTATATTGTAACAGTTTGTTACACAAAATGACTTTCTGCGTTACTCCCGAGGAATCCCACTGAGTGGCAGTATGGAGCACCTTTTTACTATAGTTGTATAGAAGGTGGCTTCATTTCATTGTATATGTACTGAACCATATAAAAGCATGATATAGTAACTCGAAGAGCAATTACATTGAATGCCAGAAATTCATTCATCAGATTTTGAAGTTGGTTGTACAAGGAGTGATAACTGACACTGTACTGATATCACTTTGTAAAACCTAGAAATATCACTATCCTGTAACCAACAGATCATTGAAAAGAGTAATCAATGAATACTATACAAGAAATTGTATATTGTAATAGTTTGTTACACAAAATGACTTTCTGCTTTACTCCCGAGGAATCCCACTGAGTGTCAGTATGGAGCACCTTTTTACTATAGTTGTATAGAAGGTGGCTTCATTTCATTGTATATGTACTCAATCATGTAAAAGCATGATATATCAACTGTAAGAGCAACTACATTGAATGCCAGAGATACATTCATCAGATTTTGAAGTTGGTAGTACAAGGAGTGATAACTGACACTGTACTGATATCACTTTGTAAAACCTAGATATATCACTATCCTGTAACAAACAGATCACTGAAAAGAGTAATCAATGAATACTATAGAAGAAATAGTATATTGTAAAAGTTTGTTAGACAAAATGACTTTCTGCGTTACTCCCGAGGAATCCCACTTAGTGGCAGTATGGAGCACCTTTTTACGATAGTTGTATAGAAGGGGGCTTCATTTCATTGTATATGTATTCAACCATATAAAAGCATGATATAGCAAGTGTAAGAGCAGTTACATTGAATGCAAGAGATACATTTATCAGATTTTGAAGTTGGTTGTACAAGGAGTGATAACTGACACTGTATTTTTTTTTTTTTAAATTTTTATTAATTTTATCTATATCTAATTCTACAACGCTACTTTTCTAAGCTATATTTACCTTATACAGAGTGTGCTTTATCATTTGCTTAATATTGCTATGCCATTAATACATATGAAGCGTTTTAAACCTTGGCTAATATTTAGATAAAATTGTTACTGATGATACATGAAAAATAAAAAAAAGCTGTTTGACAGACATGCTCTTTTGAAGGAATGCTTAATTATACAAATTATCTATTATATATAAGTGCAGTTTCAAAAAACATTTCAGCCTTTATTTCTTCTTTCGTCCTCTTCTTGTCTTAACAGTCTCTTCTTGTACTTTTGGAGCTGCTGCTCCCTTTTCCGAGTCAGACGTTTCTTCTTCGCTCTTTGAGCTATCAAATCCATACATACTTTCTTGCGATGCCAGTGAACCATCTGAGTCTCTCTCTTTTTTCTTTTCTTTGCTTTTTTCCAAAAAACTTTTCGCCTGTTGGACAGAGTCAATCTTGTATTTCTTGTTTTTGATGCTGAAGCTCAGTCCTTCCGGAACATTCCACCTATAGATAATAGATTCAGACTGTAGCCAAGATGTCAGTTTTCCATAGGCTTTCCTTCTTTTCCTTATTTCAAATGGGATGTCTTTCATCACTTTAACTTCTTTTCCTTTGATCTTCAGAACTGCTTTATTTGTGGTCCTGAGCACCACATCTCTTGTTGACTTTTTGGAGAACCTTATCTGAATCTCACCAGGCAGGCTTTTCTTTTTAGTATAATCTGGATAGGTTCTGTAAACCATATCCATATCGCTTTTTATTTCCGCTGCTTTTAAGCCCGTCACTGGTTCAAGCGCTTCACTTAACAGATTTTTAAGGTCTTCTCCTTTATCCTCTGGTACATTCTGAAGTCTTAGGAAAAAATTCGATCTTTCCATCTGAAGTTTCAAGAGCTGATCAGAATGGAAGGCCTTTTCTTTCTCCGCTTTTTGTAGTCTTGAATCATGATTTTTAACTGAAGTCTTAACTTCCAGAAGTTCTCGCTGCAGCTTCTCTGTAGTTTTATTCGACTCCTTCAGGTCCAATTGCATCTTGTCCATCTTAACGTTGAGAGCTGTCATTTGGTCCACTAGAGGTCGCAATAACGAGGAGAACACCGTGCTCATCTCCGTGGTATCAACCTTTGAACTCGGAGCTGTACTTCCTAGTTTGGGGGAAGGTTTCGGTTTCCCCGCCATTGTTGAGACTGTGCTTCTTTGTTGATAGTTAGATAAGATGGACGAAAGGAGCAAATTCCACGACTGCGCTTATATCTTTTTAAAGTTCATATCCTCTAAAGCGCGATGCTGCCATCAAGCAAGCCGAACATACGTTTTTTCATGCAGTAACGCCACGTAAAGAGTCCCGTAAGTACGCCAGTCTCGAGGGGGGGGGTTTTTACTCCACCCGCCTTTCCCGCTGTATTCTGTTTCTTTTTACTTCAGACTCACTGTTTCTCCAAGCGTAACTGATAACTGACACTGTATTGATATCACGTTGTAAAACCTAGAAATATCACTATCTTGTAACCAACAGATCATTGAAAAGAGTAATGAATGAATACTATACAAGAAATTGTATATTGTAACAGTTTGTTACACAAAATGACTTTCTCCGTTACTCCCGAGGAATCCCACTGAGTGGCAGTATGGAGCACATTTTACTATAGTTGTATAGAAGGTGGCTTCATTTCATTGTATATGTACTGAACCATATAAAAGTATGATATAGCAACTATAAGAGCAGTTACATTGAATGCAAGACATACATTCATCAGATTTTGAAGTTGGTAGTACAAGGAGTGATAACTGACACTGTACTGATATCACTTTGTAAAACCTAGATATATCACTATCCTGTAACAAACAGATCACTGAAAAGAGTAATCAATGAATACTATAGAAGAAATAGTATATTGTAAAAGTTTGTTACACAAAATGACTTTCTGCGTTACTCCCGAGGAATCCCACTTAGTGGCAGTATGGAGCACCTTTTTACGATAGTTGTATAGAAGGTGGCTTCATTTCATTGTATATGTATTCAACCATATAAATGCATGATATAGCAACTATAAGAGCAGTTACATTGAATGCAAGACATAGATTCATCAGATTTTTAAATTGGTTGTATAAGGAGTGATAACTGACACTGTATTGATATCACTTTGTAAAACCGAGAAATTTCACTGTTGTCTAACCAAGAGATCACAGAAGAGTAATCAATGAATACTATACAAGAAATACATTGGATTGTAAATTGTAATAGTTTGTTACACAAAATAACTTTCTGCGTTACTCCCGAGGAATCCCACTGAGTGGCAGTATGGAGCACCTTTTTACTATATTTGTATAGAAGGTGGCTTCATTTCATTGTATATGTACTGAACCATATAAAAGCATGATATAGCAACTCTAAGAGCAGTTACATTGAATGCAAGACATACATTCATCAGATTTTTAAATTGGTTGTATAAGGAGTGATAACTGACACTGTATTGATATCACTTTGTAAAACCGAGAAATTTCACTGATGTGTAACCAATAGATCACAGAAGAGAAATCAATGAATACTATACAAGAAATACATTGGATTGTAAATTGTAATAGTTTGTTACACAAAATAACTTTCTGCGTTACTCCCGAGGAATCCCACTGAGTGGCAGTATGGAGCACCTTTTTACTATAGTTGTATAGAAGGTGGCTTCATTTCATTGTATATGTACTCAATCATGTAAAAGCATGATATATCAACTGTAAGAGCAACTACATTGAATGCCAGAGATACATTCATCAGATTTTGAAGTTGGTAGTACAAGGAGTGATTACTGACACTGTACTGATATCACTTTGTAAAACCTAGATATATCACTATCCGGTAACAAACAGATCACTGAAAAGAGTAATCAATGAATACTATAGAAGAAATAGTATATTGTAAAAGTTTGTTACACAAAATGACTTTCTGCGTTACTCCCGAGGAATCCCACTTAGTGGCAGTATGGAGCACCTTTTTACGATAGTTGTATAGAAGGGGGCTTCATTTCATTGTATATGTATTCAACCATATAAAAGCATGATATAGCAAGTGTAAGAGCAGTTACATTGAATGCAAGAGATACATTTATCAGATTTTGAAGTTGGTTGTACAAGGAGTGATAACTGACACTGTATTGATATCACGTTGTAAAACCTAGAAATATCACTATCTTGTAACCAACAGATCATTGAAAAGAGTAATGAATGAATACTATACAAGAAATTGTATATTGTAACAGTTTGTTACACAAAATGACTTTCTGCGTTACTCCCGAGGGATCCCACTGAGTGGCAGTATGGAGCACCTTTTTACTATAGTTGTATAGGAGGTGGCTTCATTTCATTGTATATGTACTGAACCATATAAAAGCATGATATAGTAACTCAAAGAGCAATTACATTGAATGCCAGAGATTCATTCATCAGATTTTGAAGTTGGTTGTACAAGGAGTGATAACTGACACTGTACTGATATCACTTTGTAAAACCTAGATATATCACTATCCGGTAACAAACAGATCACTGAAAAGAGTAATCAATGAATACTATAGAAGAAATAGTATATTGTAAAAGTTTGTTACACAAAATGACTTTCTGCGTTACTCCCGAGGAATCCCACTTAGTGGCAGTATGGAGCACCTTTTTACGATAGTTGTATAGAAGGGGGCTTCATTTCATTGTATATGTATTCAACCATATAAAAGCATGATATAGCAAGTGTAAGAGCAGTTACATTGAATGCAAGAGATACATTTATCAGATTTTGAAGTTGGTTGTACAAGGAGTGATAACTGACACTGTATTGATATCACGTTGTAAAACCTAGAAATATCACTATCTTGTAACCAACAGATCATTGAAAAGAGTAATGAATGAATACTATACAAGAAATTGTATATTGTAACAGTTTGTTACACAAAATGACTTTCTGCGTTACTCCCGAGGGATCCCACTGAGTGGCAGTATGGAGCACCTTTTTACTATAGTTGTATAGGAGGTGGCTTCATTTCATTGTATATGTACTGAACCATATAAAAGCATGATATAGTAACTCAAAGAGCAATTACATTGAATGCCAGAGATTCATTCATCAGATTTTGAAGTTGGTTGTACAAGGAGTGATAACTGACACTGTACTGATATCACTTTGTAAAACCTAGAAATATCACTATCCTGTAACCAACAGATCATTGAAAAGAGTAATCAATGAATACTATACAAGAAATTGTATATTGTAATAGTTTGTTACACAAAATGACTTTCTGCGTTACTCCCGAGGAATCCCACTGAGTGTCAGTATGGAGCACCTTTTTACTATAGTTGTATAGAAGGTGGCTTCATTTCATTGTATATGTACTCAATCATGTAAAAGCATGATATATCAACTGTAAGAGCAACTACATTGAATGCCAGAGATACATTCATCAGATTTTGAAGTTGGTAGTACAAGGAGTGATAACTGACACTGTACTGATATCACTTTGTAAAACCTAGATATATCACTATCCTGTAACAAACAGATCACTGAAAAGAGTAATCAATGAATACTATAGAAGAAATAGTATATTGTAAAAGTTTGTTACACAAAATGACTTTCTGCGTTACTCCCGAGGAATCCCACTTAGTGGCAGTATGGAGCACCTTTTTACGATAGTTGTATAGAAGGGGGCTTCATTTCATTGTATATGTATTCAACCATATAAAAGCATGATATAGCAAGTGTAAGAGCAGTTACATTGAATGCAAGAGATACATTTATCAGATTTTGAAGTTGGTTGTACAAGGAGTGATAACTGACACTGTATTGATATCACGTTGTAAAACCTAGAAATATCACTATCTTGTAACCAACAGATCATTGAAAAGAGTAATGAATGAATACTATACAAGAAATTGTATATTGTAACAGTTTGTTACACAAAATGACTTTCTCCGTTACTCCCGAGGAATCCCACTGAGTGGCAGTATGGAGCACATTTTACTATAGTTGTATAGAAGGTGGCTTCATTTCATTGTATATGTACTGAACCATATAAAAGTATGATATAGCAACTATAAGAGCAGTTACATTGAATGCAAGACATACATTCATCAGATTTTGAAGTTGGTAGTACAAGGAGTGATAACTGACACTGTACTGATATCACTTTGTAAAACCTAGATATATCACTATCCTGTAACAAACAGATCACTGAAAAGAGTAATCAATGAATACTATAGAAGAAATAGTATATTGTAAAAGTTTGTTACACAAAATGACTTTCTGCGTTACTCCCGAGGAATCCCACTTAGTGGCAGTATGGAGCACCTTTTTACGATAGTTGTATAGAAGGTGGCTTCATTTCATTGTATATGTATTCAACCATATAAAAGCATGATATAGCAACTATAAGAGCAGTTACATTGAATGCAAGACATAGATTCATCAGATTTTTAAATTGGTTGTATAAGGAGTGATAACTGACACTGTTTTGATATCACTTTGTAAAACCGAGAAATTTCACTGTTGTCTAACCAAGAGATCACAGAAGAGTAATCAATGAATACTATACAAGAAATACATTGGATTGTAAATTGTAATAGTTTGTTACACAAAATAACTTTCTGCGTTACTCCCGAGGAATCCCACTGAGTGGCAGTATGGAGCACCTTTTTACTATATTTGTATAGAAGGTGGCTTCATTTCATTGTATATGTACTGAACCATATAAAAGCATGATATAGCAACTATAAGAGCAGTTACATTGAATGCAAGACATACATTCATCAGATTTTTAAATAGGTTGTATAAGGAGTGATAACTGATACTGTACTGATATCACTTTGTAAAACCTAGAAATTTCACTGTTGTCTAACCAAGAGATCACAAAAGAGTAATCAATGAATACTATACAAGAAATACATTGGATTGTAAATTGTAATAGTTTGTTACACAAAATAACTTTCTGTGTTACTCCCGAGGAATCCCACTGAGTGGCAGTATGGAGCACCTTTTAACTATAGTTGTATAGAAGGTGGCTTCATTTTATTATATATGTACTCAATCATGTAAAAGCATGATATATCAACTATAAGAGCAACTACATTGAATGCCAGAGATACATTCATCAGATTTTGACGTTGGTAGTACAAGGAGTGATAACTGACAGTGTACTGATATCACTTTGTCAAACCTAGAAATATCACTATCCTGTAAGAAACAGATCTCTGAAAAGACTAATCAATGAATACTATACAAGAAATACATTGGATTGTAAATTCTAATAGTTTGTTACACAAAAAAACTTTCTGCGTTACTCCCGAGGAATCCCACTGAGTGGCAGTATGGAGCACCTTTTTACTATAGTTGTATAGAAGGTGGCTTCATTTCATTGTATATGTACTGAACCATATAAAAGTATGATATAGCAACTATAAGAGCAGTTACATTGAATGCAAGACATACATTCATCAGATTTTGAAGTTGGTAGTACAAGGAGTGATAATTGACACTGTACTGATATCACTTTGTAAAACCTAGATATATCACTATCCTGTAACAAACAGATCACTGAAAAGAGTAATCAATGAATACTATAGAAGAAATAGTATATTGTAAAAGTTTGTTACACAAAATGACTTTCTGCGTTACTCCCGAGGAATCCCACTTAGTGGCAGTATGGAGCACCTTTTTACGATAGTTGTATAGAAGGTGGCTTCATTTCATTGTATATGTATTCAACCATATAAAAGCATGATATAGCAAGTGTAAGAGCAGTTACATTGAATGCAAGAGATACATTTATCAGATTTTGAAGTTGGTTGTACAAGGAGTGATAACTGACACTGTATTGATATCACGTTGTAAAACCTAGAAATATCACTATCTTGTAACCAACAGATCATTGAAAAGAGTAATGAATGAATACTATACAAGAAATTGTATATTGTAACAGTTTGTTACACAAAATGACTTTCTCCGTTACTCCCGAGGAATCCCACTGAGTGGCAGTATGGAGCACATTTTACTATAGTTGTATAGAAGGTGGCTTCATTTCATTGTATATGTACTCAATCATGTAAAAGCATGTCATAGCAACTGTAAGAGCAATTACATTGAATGCCAGAGATTCATTCATCAGATTTTGAAGTTGGTTGTAGAAGGAGTGATAACTGACACTGTACTGATATCACTTTGTAAAACCTAGAAATATCACTATCCTGTAACCAACAGATCATTGATAAGAGTAATCAATGAATACTATAGAAGAAATTGTATATTGTAATAGTTTGTTACATAAAATGACTTTCTGCGTTACTCCCGAGGAATCCCACTGAGTGGCAGTATGGAGCACCTTTTTACTATATTTGTATAGAAGGTGGCTTCATTTCATTGTATATGTACTGAACCATATAAAAGCATGATATAGCAACTATAAGAGCAGTTACATTGAATGCAAGACATAGATTCATCAGATTTTTAAATTGGTTGTATAAGGAGTGATAACTGACACTGTATTGATATCACTTTGTAAAACCGAGAAATTTCACTGTTGTCTAACCAAGAGATCACAGAAGAGTAATCAATGAATACTATACAAGAAATACATTGGATTGTAAATTGTAATAGTTTGTTACACAAAATAACTTTCTGCGTTACTCCCGAGGAATCCCACTGAGTGGCAGTATGGAGCACCTTTTTACTATATTTGTATAGAAGGTGGCTTCATTTCATTGTATATGTACTGAACCATATAAAAGCATGATATAGCAACTATAAGAGCAGTTACATTGAATGCAAGACATACATTCATCAGATTTTTAAATTGGTTGTATAAGGAGTGATAACTGATACTGTACTGATATCACTTTGTAAAACCTAGAAATTTCACTGTTGTCTAACCAAGAGATCACAAAAGAGTAATCAATGAATACTATACAAGAAATACATTGGATTGTAAATTGTAATAGTTTGTTACACAAAATAACTTTCTGCGTTACTCCCGAGGAATCCGACTGAGTGGCAGTATGGAGCACCTTTTAACTATAGTTGTATAGAAGGTGGCTTCATTTTATTATATATGTACTCAATCATGTAAAAGCATGATATATCAACTATAAGAGCAACTACATTGAATGCCAGAGATACATTCATCAGATTTTGACGTTGGTAGTACAAGGAGTGATAACTGACAGTGTACTGATATCACTTTGTCAAACCTAGAAATATCACTATCCTGTAAGAAACAGATCTCTGAAAAGACTAATCAATGAATACTATACAAGAAATACATTGGATTGTAAATTCTAATAGTTTGTTACACAAAAAAACTTTCTGCGTTACTCCCGAGGAATCCCACTGAGTGGCAGTATGGAGCACCTTTTTACTATAGTTGTATAGAAGGTGGCTTCATTTCATTGTATATGTACTGAACCATATAAAAGTATGATATAGCAACTATAAGAGCAGTTACATTGAATGCAAGACATACATTCATCAGATTTTGAAGTTGGTAGTACAAGGAGTGATAATTGACACTGTACTGATATCACTTTGTAAAACCTAGATATATCACTATCCTGTAACAAACAGATCACTGAAAAGAGTAATCAATGAATACTATAGAAGAAATAGTATATTGTAAAAGTTTGTTACACAAAATGACTTTCTGCGTTACTCCCGAGGAATCCCACTTAGTGGCAGTATGGAGCACCTTTTTACGATAGTTGTATAGAAGGTGGCTTCATTTCATTGTATATGTATTCAACCATATAAAAGCATGATATAGCAAGTGTAAGAGCAGTTACATTGAATGCAAGAGATACATTTATCAGATTTTGAAGTTGGTTGTACAAGGAGTGATAACTGACACTGTATTGATATCACGTTGTAAAACCTAGAAATATCACTATCTTGTAACCAACAGATCATTGAAAAGAGTAATGAATGAATACTATACAAGAAATTGTATATTGTAACAGTTTGTTACACAAAATGACTTTCTCCGTTACTCCCGAGGAATCCCACTGAGTGGCAGTATGGAGCACATTTTACTATAGTTGTATAGAAGGTGGCTTCATTTCATTGTATATGTACTCAATCATGTAAAAGCATGTCATAGCAACTGTAAGAGCAATTACATTGAATGCCAGAGATTCATTCATCAGATTTTGAAGTTGGTTGTAGAAGGAGTGATAACTGACACTGTACTGATATCACTTTGTAAAACCTAGAAATATCACTATCCTGTAACCAACAGATCATTGATAAGAGTAATCAATGAATACTATAGAAGAAATTGTATATTGTAATAGTTTGTTACATAAAATGACTTTCTGCGTTACTCCCGAGGAATCCCACTGAGTGTCAGTATGGAGCACCTTTTTACTATAGTTGTATAGAAGGTGGCTTCATTTCATTGTATATGTACTCAATCATGTAAAAGCATGATATATCAACTGTAAGAGCAACTACATTGAATGCCAGAGATACATTCATCAGATTTTGAAGTTGGTAGTACAAGGAGTGATAACTGACACTGTACTGATATCACTTTGTAAAACCTAGATATATCACTATCCTGTAACAAACAGATCACTGAAAAGAGTAATCAATGAATACTATAGAAGAAATAGTATATTGTAAAAGTTTGTTAGACAAAATGACTTTCTGCGTTACTCCCGAGGAATCCCACTTAGTGGCAGTATGGAGCACCTTTTTACGATAGTTGTATAGAAGGGGGCTTCATTTCATTGTATATGTATTCAACCATATAAAAGCATGATATAGCAAGTGTAAGAGCAGTTACATTGAATGCAAGAGATACATTTATCAGATTTTGAAGTTGGTTGTACAAGGAGTGATAACTGACACTGTATTTTTTTTTTTTTAAATTTTTATTAATTTTATCTATATCTAATTCTACAACGCTACTTTTCTAAGCTATATTTACCTTATACAGAGTGTGCTTTATCATTTGCTTAATATTGCTATGCCATTAATACATATGAAGCGTTTTAAACCTTGGCTAATATTTAGATAAAATTGTTACTGATGATACATGAAAAATAAAAAAAAGCTGTTTGACAGACATGCTCTTTTGAAGGAATGCTTAATTATACAAATTATCTATTATATATAAGTGCAGTTTCAAAAAACATTTCAGCCTTTATTTCTTCTTTCGTCCTCTTCTTGTCTTAACAGTCTCTTCTTGTACTTTTGGAGCTGCTGCTCCCTTTTCCGAGTCAGACGTTTCTTCTTCGCTCTTTGAGCTATCAAATCCATACATACTTTCTTGCGATGCCAGTGAACCATCTGAGTCTCTCTCTTTTTTCTTTTCTTTGCTTTTTTCCAAAAAACTTTTCGCCTGTTGGACAGAGTCAATCTTGTATTTCTTGTTTTTGATGCTGAAGCTCAGTCCTTCCGGAACATTCCACCTATAGATAATAGATTCAGACTGTAGCCAAGATGTCAGTTTTCCATAGGCTTTCCTTCTTTTCCTTATTTCAAATGGGATGTCTTTCATCACTTTAACTTCTTTTCCTTTGATCTTCAGAACTGCTTTATTTGTGGTCCTGAGCACCACATCTCTTGTTGACTTTTTGGAGAACCTTATCTGAATCTCACCAGGCAGGCTTTTCTTTTTAGTATAATCTGGATAGGTTCTGTAAACCATATCCATATCGCTTTTTATTTCCGCTGCTTTTAAGCCCGTCACTGGTTCAAGCGCTTCACTTAACAGATTTTTAAGGTCTTCTCCTTTATCCTCTGGTACATTCTGAAGTCTTAGGAAAAAATTCGATCTTTCCATCTGAAGTTTCAAGAGCTGATCAGAATGGAAGGCCTTTTCTTTCTCCGCTTTTTGTAGTCTTGAATCATGATTTTTAACTGAAGTCTTAACTTCCAGAAGTTCTCGCTGCAGCTTCTCTGTAGTTTTATTCGACTCCTTCAGGTCCAATTGCATCTTGTCCATCTTAACGTTGAGAGCTGTCATTTGGTCCACTAGAGGTCGCAATAACGAGGAGAACACCGTGCTCATCTCCGTGGTATCAACCTTTGAACTCGGAGCTGTACTTCCTAGTTTGGGGGAAGGTTTCGGTTTCCCCGCCATTGTTGAGACTGTGCTTCTTTGTTGATAGTTAGATAAGATGGACGAAAGGAGCAAATTCCACGACTGCGCTTATATCTTTTTAAAGTTCATATCCTCTAAAGCGCGATGCTGCCATCAAGCAAGCCGAACATACGTTTTTTCATGCAGTAACGCCACGTAAAGAGTCCCGTAAGTACGCCAGTCTCGAGGGGGGGGGTTTTTACTCCACCCGCCTTTCCCGCTGTATTCTGTTTCTTTTTACTTCAGACTCACTGTTTCTCCAAGCGTAACTGATAACTGACACTGTATTGATATCACGTTGTAAAACCTAGAAATATCACTATCTTGTAACCAACAGATCATTGAAAAGAGTAATGAATGAATACTATACAAGAAATTGTATATTGTAACAGTTTGTTACACAAAATGACTTTCTCCGTTACTCCCGAGGAATCCCACTGAGTGGCAGTATGGAGCACATTTTACTATAGTTGTATAGAAGGTGGCTTCATTTCATTGTATATGTACTGAACCATATAAAAGTATGATATAGCAACTATAAGAGCAGTTACATTGAATGCAAGACATACATTCATCAGATTTTGAAGTTGGTAGTACAAGGAGTGATAACTGACACTGTACTGATATCACTTTGTAAAACCTAGATATATCACTATCCTGTAACAAACAGATCACTGAAAAGAGTAATCAATGAATACTATAGAAGAAATAGTATATTGTAAAAGTTTGTTACACAAAATGACTTTCTGCGTTACTCCCGAGGAATCCCACTTAGTGGCAGTATGGAGCACCTTTTTACGATAGTTGTATAGAAGGTGGCTTCATTTCATTGTATATGTATTCAACCATATAAATGCATGATATAGCAACTATAAGAGCAGTTACATTGAATGCAAGACATAGATTCATCAGATTTTTAAATTGGTTGTATAAGGAGTGATAACTGACACTGTATTGATATCACTTTGTAAAACCGAGAAATTTCACTGTTGTCTAACCAAGAGATCACAGAAGAGTAATCAATGAATACTATACAAGAAATACATTGGATTGTAAATTGTAATAGTTTGTTACACAAAATAACTTTCTGCGTTACTCCCGAGGAATCCCACTGAGTGGCAGTATGGAGCACCTTTTTACTATATTTGTATAGAAGGTGGCTTCATTTCATTGTATATGTACTGAACCATATAAAAGCATGATATAGCAACTCTAAGAGCAGTTACATTGAATGCAAGACATACATTCATCAGATTTTTAAATTGGTTGTATAAGGAGTGATAACTGACACTGTATTGATATCACTTTGTAAAACCGAGAAATTTCACTGATGTGTAACCAATAGATCACAGAAGAGAAATCAATGAATACTATACAAGAAATACATTGGATTGTAAATTGTAATAGTTTGTTACACAAAATAACTTTCTGCGTTACTCCCGAGGAATCCCACTGAGTGGCAGTATGGAGCACCTTTTTACTATAGTTGTATAGAAGGTGGCTTCATTTCATTGTATATGCACTCAATCATGTAAAAGCATGATATATCAACTGTAAGAGCAACTACATTGAATGCCAGAGATACATTCATCAGATTTTGAAGTTGGTAGTACAAGGAGTGATTACTGACACTGTACTGATATCACTTTGTAAAACCTAGATATATCACTATCCGGTAACAAACAGATCACTGAAAAGAGTAATCAATGAATACTATAGAAGAAATAGTATATTGTAAAAGTTTGTTACACAAAATGACTTTCTGCGTTACTCCCGAGGAATCCCACTTAGTGGCAGTATGGAGCACCTTTTTACGATAGTTGTATAGAAGGGGGCTTCATTTCATTGTATATGTATTCAACCATATAAAAGCATGATATAGCAAGTGTAAGAGCAGTTACATTGAATGCAAGAGATACATTTATCAGATTTTGAAGTTGGTTGTACAAGGAGTGATAACTGACACTGTATTGATATCACGTTGTAAAACCTAGAAATATCACTATCTTGTAACCAACAGATCATTGAAAAGAGTAATGAATGAATACTATACAAGAAATTGTATATTGTAACAGTTTGTTACACAAAATGACTTTCTGCGTTACTCCCGAGGGATCCCACTGAGTGGCAGTATGGAGCACCTTTTTACTATAGTTGTATAGGAGGTGGCTTCATTTCATTGTATATGTACTGAACCATATAAAAGCATGATATAGTAACTCAAAGAGCAATTACATTGAATGCCAGAGATTCATTCATCAGATTTTGAAGTTGGTTGTACAAGGAGTGATAACTGACACTGTACTGATATCACTTTGTAAAACCTAGATATATCACTATCCGGTAACAAACAGATCACTGAAAAGAGTAATCAATGAATACTATAGAAGAAATAGTATATTGTAAAAGTTTGTTACACAAAATGACTTTCTGCGTTACTCCCGAGGAATCCCACTTAGTGGCAGTATGGAGCACCTTTTTACGATAGTTGTATAGAAGGGGGCTTCATTTCGTTGTATATGTATTCAACCATATAAAAGCATGATATAGCAAGTGTAAGAGCAGTTACATTGAATGCAAGAGATACATTTATCAGATTTTGAAGTTGGTTGTACAAGGAGTGATAACTGACACTGTATTGATATCACGTTGTAAAACCTAGAAATATCACTATCTTGTAACCAACAGATCATTGAAAAGAGTAATGAATGAATACTATACAAGAAATTGTATATTGTAACAGTTTGTTACACAAAATGACTTTCTGCGTTACTCCCGAGGGATCCCACTGAGTGGCAGTATGGAGCACCTTTTTACTATAGTTGTATAGGAGGTGGCTTCATTTCATTGTATATGTACTGAACCATATAAAAGCATGATATAGTAACTCAAAGAGCAATTACATTGAATGCCAGAGATTCATTCATCAGATTTTGAAGTTGGTTGTACAAGGAGTGATAACTGACACTGTACTGATATCACTTTGTAAAACCTAGAAATATCACTATCCTGTAACCAACAGATCATTGAAAAGAGTAATCAATGAATACTATACAAGAAATTGTATATTGTAATAGTTTGTTACACAAAATGACTTTCTGCGTTACTCCCGAGGAATCCCACTGAGTGTCAGTATGGAGCACCTTTTTACTATAGTTGTATAGAAGGTGGCTTCATTTCATTGTATATGTACTCAATCATGTAAAAGCATGATATATCAACTGTAAGAGCAACTACATTGAATGCCAGAGATACATTCATCAGATTTTGAAGTTGGTAGTACAAGGAGTGATAACTGACACTGTACTGATATCACTTTGTAAAACCTAGATATATCACTATCCTGTAACAAACAGATCACTGAAAAGAGTAATCAATGAATACTATAGAAGAAATAGTATATTGTAAAAGTTTGTTACACAAAATGACTTTCTGCGTTACTCCCGAGGAATCCCACTTAGTGGCAGTATGGAGCACCTTTTTACGATAGTTGTATAGAAGGGGGCTTCATTTCATTGTATATGTATTCAACCATATAAAAGCATGATATAGCAAGTGTAAGAGCAGTTACATTGAATGCAAGAGATACATTTATCAGATTTTGAAGTTGGTTGTACAAGGAGTGATAACTGACACTGTATTGATATCACGTTGTAAAACCTAGAAATATCACTATCTTGTAACCAACAGATCATTGAAAAGAGTAATGAATGAATACTATACAAGAAATTGTATATTGTAACAGTTTGTTACACAAAATGACTTTCTCCGTTACTCCCGAGGAATCCCACTGAGTGGCAGTATGGAGCACATTTTACTATAGTTGTATAGAAGGTGGCTTCATTTCATTGTATATGTACTGAACCATATAAAAGTATGATATAGCAACTATAAGAGCAGTTACATTGAATGCAAGACATACATTCATCAGATTTTGAAGTTGGTAGTACAAGGAGTGATAACTGACACTGTACTGATATCACTTTGTAAAACCTAGATATATCACTATCCTGTAACAAACAGATCACTGAAAAGAGTAATCAATGAATACTATAGAAGAAATAGTATATTGTAAAAGTTTGTTACACAAAATGACTTTCTGCGTTACTCCCGAGGAATCCCACTTAGTGGCAGTATGGAGCACCTTTTTACGATAGTTGTATAGAAGGTGGCTTCATTTCATTGTATATGTATTCAACCATATAAAAGCATGATATAGCAACTATAAGAGCAGTTACATTGAATGCAAGACATAGATTCATCAGATTTTTAAATTGGTTGTATAAGGAGTGATAACTGACACTGTTTTGATATCACTTTGTAAAACCGAGAAATTTCACTGTTGTCTAACCAAGAGATCACAGAAGAGTAATCAATGAATACTATACAAGAAATACATTGGATTGTAAATTGTAATAGTTTGTTACACAAAATAACTTTCTGCGTTACTCCCGAGGAATCCCACTGAGTGGCAGTATGGAGCACCTTTTTACTATATTTGTATAGAAGGTGGCTTCATTTCATTGTATATGTACTGAACCATATAAAAGCATGATATAGCAACTATAAGAGCAGTTACATTGAATGCAAGACATACATTCATCAGATTTTTAAATAGGTTGTATAAGGAGTGATAACTGATACTGTACTGATATCACTTTGTAAAACCTAGAAATTTCACTGTTGTCTAACCAAGAGATCACAAAAGAGTAATCAATGAATACTATACAAGAAATACATTGGATTGTAAATTGTAATAGTTTGTTACACAAAATAACTTTCTGTGTTACTCCCGAGGAATCCCACTGAGTGGCAGTATGGAGCACCTTTTAACTATAGTTGTATAGAAGGTGGCTTCATTTTATTATATATGTACTCAATCATGTAAAAGCATGATATATCAACTATAAGAGCAACTACATTGAATGCCAGAGATACATTCATCAGATTTTGACGTTGGTAGTACAAGGAGTGATAACTGACAGTGTACTGATATCACTTTGTCAAACCTAGAAATATCACTATCCTGTAAGAAACAGATCTCTGAAAAGACTAATCAATGAATACTATACAAGAAATACATTGGATTGTAAATTCTAATAGTTTGTTACACAAAAAAACTTTCTGCGTTACTCCCGAGGAATCCCACTGAGTGGCAGTATGGAGCACCTTTTTACTATAGTTGTATAGAAGGTGGCTTCATTTCATTGTATATGTACTGAACCATATAAAAGTATGATATAGCAACTATAAGAGCAGTTACATTGAATGCAAGACATACATTCATCAGATTTTGAAGTTGGTAGTACAAGGAGTGATAATTGACACTGTACTGATATCACTTTGTAAAACCTAGATATATCACTATCCTGTAACAAACAGATCACTGAAAAGAGTAATCAATGAATACTATAGAAGAAATAGTATATTGTAAAAGTTTGTTACACAAAATGACTTTCTGCGTTACTCCCGAGGAATCCCACTTAGTGGCAGTATGGAGCACCTTTTTACGATAGTTGTATAGAAGGTGGCTTCATTTCATTGTATATGTATTCAACCATATAAAAGCATGATATAGCAAGTGTAAGAGCAGTTACATTGAATGCAAGAGATACATTTATCAGATTTTGAAGTTGGTTGTACAAGGAGTGATAACTGACACTGTATTGATATCACGTTGTAAAACCTAGAAATATCACTATCTTGTAACCAACAGATCATTGAAAAGAGTAATGAATGAATACTATACAAGAAATTGTATATTGTAACAGTTTGTTACACAAAATGACTTTCTCCGTTACTCCCGAGGAATCCCACTGAGTGGCAGTATGGAGCACATTTTACTATAGTTGTATAGAAGGTGGCTTCATTTCATTGTATATGTACTCAATCATGTAAAAGCATGTCATAGCAACTGTAAGAGCAATTACATTGAATGCCAGAGATTCATTCATCAGATTTTGAAGTTGGTTGTAGAAGGAGTGATAACTGACACTGTACTGATATCACTTTGTAAAACCTAGAAATATCACTATCCTGTAACCAACAGATCATTGATAAGAGTAATCAATGAATACTATAGAAGAAATTGTATATTGTAATAGTTTGTTACATAAAATGACTTTCTGCGTTACTCCCGAGGAATCCCACTGAGTGGCAGTATGGAGCACCTTTTTACTATATTTGTATAGAAGGTGGCTTCATTTCATTGTATATGTACTGAACCATATAAAAGCATGATATAGCAACTATAAGAGCAGTTACATTGAATGCAAGACATAGATTCATCAGATTTTTAAATTGGTTGTATAAGGAGTGATAACTGACACTGTATTGATATCACTTTGTAAAACCGAGAAATTTCACTGTTGTCTAACCAAGAGATCACAGAAGAGTAATCAATGAATACTATACAAGAAATACATTGGATTGTAAATTGTAATAGTTTGTTACACAAAATAACTTTCTGCGTTACTCCCGAGGAATCCCACTGAGTGGCAGTATGGAGCACCTTTTTACTATATTTGTATAGAAGGTGGCTTCATTTCATTGTATATGTACTGAACCATATAAAAGCATGATATAGCAACTATAAGAGCAGTTACATTGAATGCAAGACATACATTCATCAGATTTTTAAATTGGTTGTATAAGGAGTGATAACTGATACTGTACTGATATCACTTTGTAAAACCTAGAAATTTCACTGTTGTCTAACCAAGAGATCACAAAAGAGTAATCAATGAATACTATACAAGAAATACATTGGATTGTAAATTGTAATAGTTTGTTACACAAAATAACTTTCTGCGTTACTCCCGAGGAATCCGACTGAGTGGCAGTATGGAGCACCTTTTAACTATAGTTGTATAGAAGGTGGCTTCATTTTATTATATATGTACTCAATCATGTAAAAGCATGATATATCAACTATAAGAGCAACTACATTGAATGCCAGAGATACATTCATCAGATTTTGACGTTGGTAGTACAAGGAGTGATAACTGACAGTGTACTGATATCACTTTGTCAAACCTAGAAATATCACTATCCTGTAAGAAACAGATCTCTGAAAAGACTAATCAATGAATACTATACAAGAAATACATTGGATTGTAAATTCTAATAGTTTGTTACACAAAAAAACTTTCTGCGTTACTCCCGAGGAATCCCACTGAGTGGCAGTATGGAGCACCTTTTTACTATAGTTGTATAGAAGGTGGCTTCATTTCATTGTATATGTACTGAACCATATAAAAGTATGATATAGCAACTATAAGAGCAGTTACATTGAATGCAAGACATACATTCATCAGATTTTGAAGTTGGTAGTACAAGGAGTGATAATTGACACTGTACTGATATCACTTTGTAAAACCTAGATATATCACTATCCTGTAACAAACAGATCACTGAAAAGAGTAATCAATGAATACTATAGAAGAAATAGTATATTGTAAAAGTTTGTTACACAAAATGACTTTCTGCGTTACTCCCGAGGAATCCCACTTAGTGGCAGTATGGAGCACCTTTTTACGATAGTTGTATAGAAGGTGGCTTCATTTCATTGTATATGTATTCAACCATATAAAAGCATGATATAGCAAGTGTAAGAGCAGTTACATTGAATGCAAGAGATACATTTATCAGATTTTGAAGTTGGTTGTACAAGGAGTGATAACTGACACTGTATTGATATCACGTTGTAAAACCTAGAAATATCACTATCTTGTAACCAACAGATCATTGAAAAGAGTAATGAATGAATACTATACAAGAAATTGTATATTGTAACAGTTTGTTACACAAAATGACTTTCTCCGTTACTCCCGAGGAATCCCACTGAGTGGCAGTATGGAGCACATTTTACTATAGTTGTATAGAAGGTGGCTTCATTTCATTGTATATGTACTCAATCATGTAAAAGCATGTCATAGCAACTGTAAGAGCAATTACATTGAATGCCAGAGATTCATTCATCAGATTTTGAAGTTGGTTGTAGAAGGAGTGATAACTGACACTGTACTGATATCACTTTGTAAAACCTAGAAATATCACTATCCTGTAACCAACAGATCATTGATAAGAGTAATCAATGAATACTATAGAAGAAATTGTATATTGTAATAGTTTGTTACATAAAATGACTTTCTGCGTTACTCCCGAGGAATCCCACTGAGTGGCAGTATGGAGCACCTTTTTACTATATTTGTATAGAAGGTGGCTTCATTTCATTGTATATGTACTGAACCATATAAAAGCATGATATAGCAACTATAAGAGCAGTTACATTGAATGCAAGACATAGATTCATCAGATTTTTAAATTGGTTGTATAAGGAGTGATAACTGACACTGTATTGATATCACTTTGTAAAACCGAGAAATTTCACTGTTGTCTAACCAAGAGATCACAGAAGAGTAATCAATGAATACTATACAAGAAATACATTGGATTGTAAATTGTAATAGTTTGTTACACAAAATAACTTTCTGCGTTACTCCCGAGGAATCCCACTGAGTGGCAGTATGGAGCACCTTTTTACTATATTTGTATAGAAGGTGGCTTCATTTCATTGTATATGTACTGAACCATATAAAAGCATGATATAGCAACTATAAGAGCAGTTACATTGAATGCAAGACATACATTCATCAGATTTTTAAATTGGTTGTATAAGGAGTGATAACTGATACTGTACTGATATCACTTTGTAAAACCTAGAAATTTCACTGTTGTCTAACCAAGAGATCACAAAAGAGTAATCAATGAATACTATACAAGAAATACATTGGATTGTAAATTGTAATAGTTTGTTACACAAAATAACTTTCTGCGTTACTCCCGAGGAATCCCACTGAGTGGCAGTATGGAGCACCTTTTAACTATAGTTGTATAGAAGGTGGCTTCATTTTATTATATATGTACTCAATCATGTAAAAGCATGATATATCAACTATAAGAGCAACTACATTGAATGCCAGAGATACATTCATCAGATTTTGACGTTGGTAGTACAAGGAGTGATAACTGACACTGTACTGATATCACTTTGTAAAACCTAGAAATAACACTATCCTGTAAGAAACAGATCACTGAAAAGACTAATCAATGAATACTATACAAGAAATACATTGGATTGTAAATTCTAATAGTTTGTTACACAAAATAACTTTCTGCGTTACTCCCGAGGAATCCCACTGAGTGGCAGTATGGAGCACCTTTTTACTATAGTTGTATAGAAGGGTGCTTCATTTCATTGTATACGTACTGAACCATATAAAAGCATGATATAGCAACTATAAGAGCAGTTACATTGAATGCAAGACATACATTCATCAGATTTTTAAATTGGTTGTATAAGGAGTGATAACTGACACTGTATTGATATCACTTTGTAAAACCGAGAAATTTCACTGTTGTCTAACCAAGAGATCACAGAAGAGTAATCAATAAATACTATACAAGAAATACATTGGATTGTAAATTGTAATAGTTTGTTACACAAAATAACTTTCTGCGTTACTCCCGAGGAATCCCACTGAGTGGCAGTATGGAGCACGTTTTACTATAGTTGTATAGAAGGTGGCTTCATTTCATTGTATAAGTACTCAATCATGTAAAAGCATGATATATCAACTGTAAGAGCAACTACATTGAATGCCAGAGATACATTCATCAGATTTTGAAGTTGGTAGTACAAGGAGTGATAACTGACACTGTACTGATATCACTTTGTAAAACCTAGATATATCACTATGGTGTAACAAACAGATCACTGAAAAGAGTAATCAATGAATACTATACAAGAAATTGTATATTGTAATAGTTTGTTACACAAAATGACTTTCTGCGTTACTCTCGAGGAATCCCACTGAGTGGCAGTATGGAGCATCTTTTTACTATAGTTGTATAGAAGGTGGCTTCATTTCATTGTATACGTACTGAACCATATAAAAGCATGATATAGCAACTATAAGAGCAGTTACATTGAATGCAAGAGATACATTCATCAGATTTTTAAATTGGTTGTATAAGGAGTGATAACTGACACTGTATTGATATCACTTTGTAAAACCGAGAAATTTCACTGTTGTCTAACCAAGAGATCACAGAAGAGTAATCAATAAATATTATACAAGAAATACATTGGATTGTAAATTGTAATAGTTTGTTACACAAAATAACTTTCTGCGTTACTCCCGAGGAATCCCACTGAGTGGCAGTATGGAGCACGTTTTACTATAGTTGTATAGAAGGTGGCTTCATTTCATTGTATAAGTACTCAATCATGTAAAAGCATGATATATCAACTGTAAGAGCAACTACATTGAATGCCAGAGATACATTCATCAGATTTTGAAGTTGGTAGTACAAGGAGTGATAACTGACACTGTACTGATATCACTTTGTAAAACCTAGATATATCACTATGGTGTAACAAACAGATCACTGAAAAGAGTAATCAATGAATACTATACAAGAAATTGTATATTGTAATAGTTTGTTACACAAAATGACTTTCTGCGTTACTCTCGAGGAATCCCACTGAGTGGCAGTATGGAGCATCTTTTTACTATAGTTGTATAGAAGGTGGCTTCATTTCATTGTATATGTACTCAACGATATAAAAGCATGATATAGCAACGGTAAGAGCAGTTACATTGAATGCAAGAGATACATTCATCAGATTTTGAAGTTGGTTGTACAAGGAGTGATAACTGACAGTGTATTGATATCACGTTGTAAAACCTAGAAATATCACTATCTTGTAACCAAGAGATCATAGAAAAGAGTAATGAATGAATACTATACAAGAAATTGTATATTGTAATAGTTTGTTACACAAAATGACTTTCTGCGTTACTCCCGAGGAATCCCACTGAGTGGCAGTATGGAGCACATTTTACTATAGTTGTATAGAAGGTGGCTTCATTTCATTGTATTTGTACTCAATCATGTAAAAGCATGTTATAGCAACTGTAAGAGCAATTACATTGAATGCCAGAGATTCATTCATCAGATTTTGAAGTTGGTTGTACAAGGACTGATAACTGACACTGTACTGATATCACTTTGTAAAACCTAGAAATATCACTATCCTGTAACCAACAGATCATTGAAAAGAGTAATCAATGAATACTATACAAGAAATTGTATATTGTAATAGTTTGTTACACAAAATGACTTTCTGCATTACTCCCGAGGAATCCCACTGAGTGGCAGTATGGAGCACCTTTTTACTATAGTTGTATAAAAGGTGGCTTCATTTCATTGCATATGTACTGAACCATATAAAAGCATGATATAGCAACTATAAGAGCAGTTACATTGAATGCAAGACATACATTGATCAGATTTTTATATTGATTGTATAAGGAGTGATAACTGACACTGTATTGATGTCACTTGGTAAAACCGAGAAATTTAACTGATGTCTAACCAAGAGATCACAGAAGAGTAATCAATGAATACTATACAAGAAATACATTGGATTGTAAATTGTAATAGTTTGTTACACAAAATAACTTTCTGCGTTACTCCCGAGGAATCCCACTGAGTGGCAGTATGGAGCACCTTTTTACTATAGTTGTATAGAAGGTGGCTTCATTTCATTGTATATGTACTCAATCATGTAAAAGCATGATATATCAACTGTAAGAGCAACTACATTGAATGCCAGAGATACATTCATCAGATTTTGAAGTTGGTTGTACAAGGAATGATAACTGACACTGTACTGATATCACTTTGTAAAACCTAGAAATATCACTATCCTGTAACCAACAGATCATTGAAAAGAGTAATCAATGAATATTATACAAGAAATAGTATATTGTAAAAGTTTGTTACACAAAATGACTTTCTGCGTTACTCCCGAGGAATCCCACTTAGTGGCAGTATGGAGCACCTTTTTACGATAGTTGTATAGAAGGTGGCTTCATTTCATTGTATATGTACTCAACCATATAAAAGCATGATATAGGAAGTGTAAGAGCAGTTACATTAAATGCAAGAGATACATTCATCAGATTTTGAAGTTGGTTGTACAAGGAGTGATAACTGACACTGTATTGATATCACGTTGTAAAACCTAGAAATATCACTATCCTGTAACCAACAGATCATTGAAAAGAGTAATCAATGAATACTATACAAGAAATTGTATATTGTAATAGTTTGTTACACAAAATGACTTTCTGCGTTACTCCCGAGGAATCCCACTGAGTGGCAGTATGGAGCACATTTTACTATAGTTGTATAGAAGGTGGCTTCATTTCATTGTATATGTACTCAAGCATGTAAAAGCATGTTATAGCAACTGTAAGAGCAATTACATTGAATGCCAGAGATTCATTCATCAGATTTTGAAGTTTGTTGTAGAAGGAGTGATAACTGACACTGTACTGATATCACTTTGTGAAACCTAGAAATATCACTATCCTGTAACCAACAGATCATTGAAAAGAGTAATCAATGAATACTATAGAAGAAATTGTATATTGTAATAGTTTGTTACACAAAATGACTTTCTGCCTTACTCCCGAGGAATCCCACTGAATGGCAGTATGGAGCACCTTTTTACTATATTTGTATAGAAGGTGGCTTCATTTCATTGTATATGTACTAAAGCATATGAAAGCATGATATAGCAACTATAAGAGCAGTTACATTGAATGCAAGACATACATTCATCAGATTTTTAAATTGGTTGTATAAGGAGTGATAACTGACACTGTATTGATATCACTTTGTAAAACCGAGAAATTTCACTGTTGTCTAACCAAGAGATTACAGAAGAGTAATCAATGAATACTATACAAGAAATACATTGGATTCTAAATTGTAATAGTTTGTTACACAAAATAACTTTCTGCGTTACTCCCGAGGAATCCCACTGAGTGGCAGTATGGAGCACCATTTAACTATTGTTGTATAGAAGGTGGCTTCATTTCATTATATATGTACTCAATCATGTAAAAACATGATATATCAACTATAAGAGCAACTACATTGAATGCCAGAGATACATTCATCAGATTTTGAAGATGGTAGTACAAGGAGTGATAACTGACACTGTACTGATATCACTTTGTAAAATCTAGAAATATCACTATCCTGTAAGAAACAGATCACTGAAAAGACTAATCAATGAATACTATACAAGAAATACATTGGATTGTAAATTGTAATAGTTTGTTACACAAAATAACTTTCTGCGTTACTCCCGAGGAATCCCTCTGAGTGGCAGTATGGAGCACCTTTTTTCTATAGTTGTATAGAAGGTGGCTTCATTTCATTGTATATGTACTGAACCATATAAAAGCATGATATAGCAACTATAAGAGCAGTTACATTGAATGCAAGACATACATTCATCAGATTTTTAAATTGGTTGTATAAGGAGTGATAACTGACACTGTATTGATATCACTTTGTAAAACCGAGAAATTTCACTGTTGTCTGACCAAGAGATCACAGAAGAGTAATCAATGAATACTATACAAGAAATACATTGGATTGTAAATTGTAATAGTTTGTTACACAAAATAACTTTCTGCGTTACTCCCGAGGAATCCCACTGAGTGGCAGTATGGAGCACCTTTTTACTATAGTTGTATAGAAGGTGGCTTCATTTCATTGTATATGTACTCAATCATGTAAAAGCATGATATATCAACTGTAAGAGCAACTACATTGAATGCCAGAGATACATTCATCAGATTTTGAAGTTGGTAGTACAAGGAGTGATAACTGACACTGTACTGATATCACTTTGTAAAACCTAGAAATATCACTATTTTGTAAGAAACAGATCACTGAAGAGACTAATCAATGAATACTATACAAGAAATACATTGGATTGTAAATTGTAATACTTTGTTACACAAAATAACTTTCTGCGTTACTCCCGAGTAATCCCACTGAGTGGCAGTATGGAGCACCTTTTTACTATAGTTGTATAGAAGGTGGCTTCATTTCATTGTATATGTACTGAACCATATAAAAGTATGATATAGCAACTATAAGAGCAATTACATTGAATGCAAGACATACATTCATCAGATTTTGAAGTTGGTAGTACAAGGAGTGATAACTGACACTGTACTGATATCACTTTGTAAAACCTAGATATATCACTATCCTGTAACAAACAGATCACTGAAAAGAGTAATCAATGAATACTATAGAAGAAATAGTATATTGTAAAAGTTTGTTACAAAAAATGACTTTCTACGTTACTCCCGAGGAATCCCACTTAGTGGCAGTATGGAGCACCTTTTTACGATAGTTGTATAGAAGGTGGCTTCATTTCATTGTATATGTATTCAACCATATAAAAGCATGATATAGCAAGTGTAAGAGCAGTTACATTGAATGCAAGAGATACATTTATCAGATTTTGAAGTTGGTTGTACAAGGAGTGATAACTGACACTGTATTGATATCACGTTGTAAAACCTAGAAATATCACTATCTTGTAACCAACAGATCATTGAAAAGAATAATGAATGAATACTATACAAGAAATTGTATATTGTAACAGTTTGTTACACAAAATGACTTTCTCCGTTACTCCCGAGGAATCCCACTGAATGGCAGTATGGAGCACATTTTACTATAGTTGTATAGAAGGTGGCTTCATTTCATTGTATATGTACTCAATCATGTAAAAGCATGTCATAGCAACTGTAAGAGCAATTACATTGAATGCCAGAGATTCATTCATCAGATTTTGAAGTTGGTTGTAGAAGGAGTAATAACTGACACTGTACTGATATCACTTTGTAAAACCTAGAAATATCACTATCCTGTAACCAACAGATCATTGATAAGAGTAATCAATGAATACTATAGAAGAAATTGTATATTGTAATAGTTTGTTACATAAAATGACTTTCTGCGTTACTCCCGAGGAATCCCACTGAGTGGCAGTATGGAGCACCTTTTTACTATATTTGTATAGAAGGTGGCTTCATTTCATTGTATATGTACTGAACCATATAAAAGCATGATATAGCAACTATAAGAGCAGTTACATTGAATGCAAGACATACATTCATCAGATTTTTAAATTGGTTGTATAAGGAGTGATAACTGACACTGTATTGATATCACTTTGTAAAACCGAGAAATTTCACTGTTGTCTAACCAAGAGATCACAGAAGAGTAATCAATGAATACTATACAAGAAATACATTGGATTGTAAATTTTAATAGTTTGTTACACAAAAAAACTTTCTGCGTTACTCCCGAGGAATCCCACTGAGTGGCAGTATGGAGGACCTTTTTACTATAGTTGTATAGAAGGTGGCTTCATTTCATTGTATATGTACTGAACCATATAAAAGCATGATATAGCAACTATAAGAGCAGTTACATTGAATGCAAGACATACATTCATCAGATTTTTAAATTGGTTGTATAAGGAGTGATAACTGACACTGTATTGATATCACTTTGTAAAACCGAGAAATTTCACTGTTGTCTAACCAAGAGATCACAAAAGAGTAATCAATGAATACTATACAAGAAATACATTGGATTGTAAATTGTAATAGTTTGTTACACAAAATAACTTTCTGCGTTACTCCCGAGGAATCCCACTGAGTGGCAGTATGGAGCACCTTTTAACTATAGTTGTATAGAAGGTGGCTTCATTTTATTATATATGTACTCAATCATGTAAAAGCATGATATATCAACTATAAGAGCAACTACATTGAATGCCAGAGATACATTCATCAGATTTTGACGTTGGTAGTAGAAGGAGTGATAACTGACACTGTACTGATATCACTTTGTAAAACCTAGAAATATCACTATCCTGTAAGAAACAGATCACTGAAAAGACTAATCAATGAATACTATACAAGAAATACATTTGATTGTAAATTCTAATAGTTTGTTACAAAAATAACTTTCTGCGTTACTCCCGAGGAATCCCACTGAGTGGCAATATGGAGCACCTTTTTACTATAGTTGTATAGAAGGGTGCTTCATTTCATTGTATACGTACTGAACCATATAAAAGCATGATATAGCAACTATAAGAGCAGTTACATTGAATGCAAGACATACATTCATCAGATTTTTAAATTGGTTGTATAAGGAGTGATAACTGACACTGTATTGATATCACTTTGTAAAACCGAGAAATTTCACTGTTGTCTAACCAAGAGATCACAGAAGAGTAATCAATAAATACTATACAAGAAATACATTGGATTGTAAATTGTAATAGTTTGTTACACAAAATAACTTTCTGCGTTACTCCCGAGGAATCCCACTGAGTGGCAGTATGGAGCACATTTTACTATAGTTGTATAGAAGGTGGCTTCATTTCATTGTATAGGTACTCAATCATGTAAAAGCATGATATATCAACTGTAAGAGCAACTACATTGAATGCCAGAGATACATTCATCAGATTTTGAAGTTGGTAGTACAAGGAGTGATAACTGACACTGTACTGATATCACTTTGTAAAACCTAGATATATCACTATGGTGTAACAAACAGATCACTGAAAAGAGTAATCAATGAATACTATACAAGAAATTGTATATTGTAATAGTTTGTTACACAAAATGACTTTCTGCGTTACTCTCGAGGAATCCCACTGAGTGGCAGTATGGAGCACCTTTTTACTATAGTTGTATAGAAGGTGACTTCATTTCATTGTATATGTACTCAACCATATAAAAGCATGATATAGCAACGGTAAGAGCAGTTACATTGAATGCAAGAGATAGATTCATCAGATTTTGAAGTTGGTTGTACAAGGAGTGATAACTGACAGTGTATTGATATCACGTTGTAAAACCTAGAAATATCACTATCTTGTAACCAAGAGATCATTGAAAAGAGTAATGAATGAATACTATACAAGAAATAGTATATTGTAATAGTTTGTTACACAAAATGACTTTCTGCGTTACTCCCGAGGAATCCCACTGAGTGGCAGTATGGAGCACATTTTACTATAGTTGTATAGAAGGTGGCTTCATTTCATTGTATATGTACTCAATCATGTAAAAGAATGTTATAGCAACTGTAAGAGCAATTACATTGAATGCCAGAGATTCATTCATCAGATTTTGAAGTTGGTAGTACAAGGAGTGATAACTGACACTGTACTGATATCACTTTGTCAAACCTAGATATATCACTATCCTATAACAAACAGATCACTGAAAAGAGTAATCAATGAATATTATACAAGAAATAGTATATTGTAAAAGTTTGTTACACAAAATGACTTTCTGCGTTACTCCCGAGGAATCCCACTTAGTGGCAGTATGGAGCACCTTTTTACGATAGTTGTATAGAAGTCGGCTTCATTTCATTGTATATGTATTCAACCATATAAAAGCATGATATAGCAAGTGTAGGAGCAGTTACATTGAATGGAAGAGATACATTTATCAGATTTTGAAGTTGGTTGTACAAGGAGTGATAACTGACACTGTATTGATATCACGTTGTAAAACCTAGAAATATCACTATCTTGTAACCAACAGATCATTGAAAAGAGTAATGAATGAATATTATACAAGAAATTGTATATTGTAACAGTTTGTTACACAAAATGACTTTCTCCGTTACTCCCGAGGAATCCCACTGAGTGGCAAAATGACTTTCTCCGTTACTCCCGAGGAATCCCACTGATTCATTCATCAGATTTTGAAGTTTGTTGTAGAAGGAGTGATAACTGACACTGTACTGATATCACTTTGTAAAGCCTAGAAATATCACTATCCTGTAACCAACAGATCATTGAAAAGAGCAACTACATTGAATGCCAGAGATACATTCATCAGATTTTGAAGTTTGTAGTACAAGGATTGATAACTGACACTGTACTGATATCACTTTGTAAAATCTAGATATATCACTATCCTGTAACAAACAGATCACTGAAAAGAGTAATCAATGAATACTATACAAGAAATAGTATATTGTAAAAGTTTGTTACACAAAATGACTTTCTGCGTTACTCCCGAGGAATCCCACTTAGTGGCAGTATGGAGCACCTTTTTACGATAGTTGTATAGAAGGTGGCTTCATTTCATTGTATATGTACTGAACCATAAAAAAGCATGATATAGCAACTATAAGAGCAGTTACATTGAATGCAAGACATACATTCATCAGATTTTTATATTGGTTGTATAAGGAGTGATAACTGACACTGTATTGATGTCAATTTGTAAAACCGAGAAATTTAACTGATGTCTAACCAAGAGATCACAGAAGAGTAATCAATGAATAGTATACAAGAAATACATTGGATTGTAAATTATGTAAATTAAATTGTAAATTATGTAAATTTAATTGGATTATGGAGCACATTTTACTATAGTTGTATAGAAGGTGGCTTCATTTCATTGTATATGTACTCAATCATGTAAAAGCATGTTATAGCAACTGTAAGAGCAATTACATTGAATGCAAGAGATACATTTATCAGATTTTGAAGTTGGTTGTACAAGGAGTGATAACTGACACTGTATTGATATCACGTTGTAAAACCTAGAAATATCACTATCTTGTAAAAACAGATCATTGAAAAGAGTAATGAATGAATACTATACAAGAAATTGTATATTGTAATAGTTTGTTACACAAAATGACTTTCTGCGTTACTCCCGAGGAATCCCACTGAGTGGCAGTATGGAGAACATTTTACTATAGTTGTATAGAAGGTGGCTTCATTTCATTGTATATGTACTCAATCATGTAAAAGCATGTTATAGCAACTGTAAGAGCAATTACATTGAATGCCAGAGATTCATTCATCAGATTTTGAAGTTTGTTGTAGAAGGAGTGATAACTGACACTGTACTGATATCACTTTGTAAAACCTAGAAATATCACTATCCTGTAACCAACAGATCATTGAAAAGAGTAATCAATGAATACTATACAAGAAATTGTATATTGTAATAGTTTGTTACACAAAATGACTTTCTGCGTTACTCCCGAGGAATCCCACTGAGTGGCAGTATGGAGCACCTTTTTACTATATTTGTATAGAAGGTGGCTTCATTTCATTGTATATGTACTGAACCATATAAAAGCATGATATAGCAACTATAAGAGCAGTTACATTGAATGCAAGACATACATTCATCAGATTTTTAAATTGGTTGTATAAGGAGTGATAACTGACACTGTATTGATATCACTTTGTAAAACCGAGAAATTTCACTGTTGTCTAACCAAGAGATCACAGAAGAGTAATCAATGAATACTATACAAGAAATACATTGGATTGTAAATTGTAATAGTTTGTTACACAAAATAACTTTCTGCGTTACTCCCGAGGAATCCCACTGAGTGGCAATATGGAGCACCTTTTTACTATAGTTGTATAGAAGGTGGCTTCATTTCATTGTATATGTACTGAACCATATAAAAGCATGATATAGCAACTATAAGAGCAGTTACATTGAATGCAAGACATACATTCATCAGATTTTTAAATTGGTTATATAAGGAGTGATAACTGACACTGTATTGATATCACTTTGTAAAACCGAGAAATTTCACTGTTGTCTAACCAACAGATCACAGAAGAGTAATCAATGAATACTATGCAAGAAATACATTGGATTGTAAATTGTAATAGTTTCTTACACAAAATAACTTTCTGCGTTACTCCCGAGGAATCCCACTGAGTGGCAGTATGGAGCACCTTTTAACTATAGTTGTATAGAAGGTGGCTTCATTTCATTATATATGTACTCAATCATGTAAAAGCATGATATATCAACTATAAGAGCAACTACATTGAATGCCAGAGATACATTCATCAGATTTTGAAGTTGGTAGTACAAGGAGTGATAACTGACACTGTACTGATATCACTTTGTAAAACCTAGAAATATCACTATCCTGTAAGAAACAGATCACTGAAAAGACTAATCAATGAATACTATACAAGAAATACATTGTATTGTAATTCTAATAGTTTGTTACACAAAATAACTTTCTGCGTTACTCCCGAGGAATCACACTGAGTGGCAGTATGGAGCACCTTTTTACTATAGTTGTATAGAAGGTGGCTTCATTTCATTGTATACGTACTGAACCATATAAAAGCATGATATAGCAACTATAAGAGCAGTTACATTGAATGCAAGACATACATTCATCAGATTTTTAAATTGGTTGTATAAGGAGTGATAACTGACACTGTATTGATATCACTTTGTAAAACCGAGAAATTTCACTGTTGTCTAACCAAGAGATCACAGAAGAGTAATCAATGAATACTATACAAGAAATACATTGGATTGTAAATTGTAATAGTTTGTTACACAAAATAACTTTCTGCGTTACTCCCGAGGAATCCCACTGAGTGGCAGTATGGAGCACCTTTTTACTATAGTTCTATAGAAGGTGGCTTCATTTCATTGTATATGTACTGAACCATATAAAAGCATGATATAGCAACTCTAAGAGCAGTTACATTGAATGCAAGACATACATTCATCAGATTTTTAAATTGGTTGTATAAGGAGTGATAACTGACACTGTATTGATATCACTTTGTAAAACTGAGAAATGTCACTGATGTGTAACCAATAGATCACAGAAGAGTAATCAATGAATACTATACAAGAAATACATTGGATTGTAAATTGTAATAGTTTGTTACACAAAATAACTTTCTGCGTTACTCCCGAGGAATCCCACTGAGTGGAAGTATGGAGCACCTTTTTACTATAGTTGTATAGAAGGTGGCTTCATTTCATTGTATATGTACTCAATCATGTAAAAGCATGATATATCAACTGTAAGAGCAACTACATTGAATGCCAGAGATACATTCATCAGATTTTGAAGTTGGTAGTACAAGGAGTGATAACTGACACTGTACTGATATCACTTTGTAAAACCTAGATATATCACTATCCTGTAACCAACAGATCACTGAAAAGAGTAATCAATGAATACTATAGAAGAAATAGTGTATTGTAAAAGTTTGTTACACAAAATGACTTTCTGCGTTACTCCCGAGGAATCCCACTTAGTGGCAGTAATGGAGCACCTTTTTACGACAGTTGTATAGAAGGTGGCTTCATTTCATTGTATATGTATTCAACCATATAAAAGCATGATATAGCAAGTGTAAGAGCAGTTACATTGAATGCAAGAGATACATTTATCAGATTTTGAAGTTGGTTGTACAAGGAGTGATAACTGACACTGTATTGATATCACGTTGTAAAACCTCGAAATATCACTATCTTGTAACCAACAGATCATTGAAAAGAGTAATGAATGAATACTATACAAGAAATTGTATATTGTAACAGTTTGTTACACAAAATGACTTTCTGCGTTACTCCCGAGGAATCCCACTGAGTGGCAGTATGGAGCACATTTTACTATAGTTGTATAGAAGGTGGCTTCATTTCATTGTATATGTACTCAATCATGTAAAAGCATGTTATAGCAACTGTAAGAGCAATTACATTGAATGCCAGAGATTCATTCATCAGATTTTGAAGTTTGTTGTAGAAGGAGTGATAACTGACACTGTACTGATATCACTTTGTAAAACCTAGAAATATCACTATCCTGTAACCAACAGATCATTGAAAAGAGTAATCAATGAATACTATAGAAGAAATTGTATATTGTAATAGTTTGTTACACAAAATGACTTTCTGCGTAACTCCCGAGGAATCCCACTGAGTGGCAGTATGGAGCACATTTTACTATAGTTGTATAGGAGGTGGCTTCATTTCATTGTATATGTACTCAATCATGTAAAAGCATGTTATAGCAACTGTAAGAGCAATTACATTGAATGCAAGAGATACATTTATCAGATTTTGAAGTTGGTTGTACAAGGAGTGATAACTGACACTGTATTGATATCACTTTGTAAAACCTAGAAATATCACTATCCTGTAACCAACAGATCATTGAAAAGAGTAATCAATGAATACTATACAAGAAATTGTATATTGTAATAGTTTGTTACACAAAATGACTTTCTGCGTTACTCCCAAGGAATCCCACTGAGTGGCAGTATGGAGCACCTTTTTACTATATTTGTATAGAAGGTGGCTTCATTTCATTGTATATGTACTGAACCATATAAAAGCATGATATAGCAACTATAAGAGCAGTTACATAGAATGCAAGACATACATTCATCAGATTTTTAAATTGGTTGTATAAGGAGTGATAACTGACACTGTATTGATATCACTTTGTAAAACCGAGAAATTTCACTGTTGTCTAACCAAGAGATCACAGAAGAGTAATCAATGAATACTATACAAGAAATACATTGGATTGTAAATTGTAATAGTTTGTTACACAAAATAACTTTCTGCGTTACTCCCGAGGAATCCCACTGAGTGGCAATATGGAGCACCTTTTTACTATAGTTGTATAGAAGGTGGCTTCATTTCTTTGTATATGTACTGAACCATATAAAAGCATGATATAGCAACTATAAGAGCAGTTACATTGAATGCAAGACATACATTCATCAGATTTTTAAATTGGTTATATAAGGAGTGATAACTGACACTGTATTGATATCACTTTGTAAAACCGAGAAATTTCACTGTTGTCTAACCAACAGATCACAGAAGAGTAATCAATGAATACTATACAAGAAATACATTGGATTGTAAATTCTAATAGTTTGTTACACAAAATGACTTTCTGCGTTACTCCCGAGGAATCCCACTGAGTGGCAGTATGGAGCACATTTTACTATAGTTGTATAGAAGGTGGCTTCATTTCATTGTATATGTACTCAATCATGTAAAAGCATGTTATAGCAACTGTAAGAGCAATTACATTGAATGCCAGAGATTCATTCATCAGATTTTGAAGTTGGTTGTACAAGGAGTGATAACTGACACTGTATTGATATCACTTTGTAAAACCTAGAAATATCACTATCCTGTAACCAACAGATCATTGAAAAGAGTAATCAATGAATACTATACAAGAAATTGTATATTGTAATAGTTTGTTACACAAAATGACTTTCTGCGTTACTCCCAAGGAATCCTACTGAGTGGCACTATGGAGCACCTTTTTACTATAGTTGTATAGAAGGTGGCTTCATTTCATTGTATATGTACTGAACCATATAAAAGCATGATATAGCAACTATAAGAGCAGTTACATTGAATGCAAGACATACATTCATCAGATTTTTATATTGGTTGTATAAGGAGTGATAACTGACACTGTATTGATGTCACTTTGTAAAACCGAGAAATTTCACTGTTGTCTAACCAAGAGATCACAGAAGAGTAATCAATGAATACTATACAAGAAATACATTGGATTGTAAATTGTAATAGTTTGTTACACAAAATGACTTTCTGCGTTACTCCCGAGGAATCCCACTGAGTGGCAGTATGGAGCACATTTTACTATAATTGTATAGAAGGTGGCTTCATTTCATTGTATATGTACTCAATCATGTAAAAGCATGTTATAGCAACTGTAAGAGCCATACATTGAATGCCAGAGATTCATTCATCAGATTTTGAAGTTGGTTGTACAAGGAGTGATAACTGACACTGTATTGATACCACTTTGTAAAACCTAGAAATATCACTATCCTGTAACCAACAGATCATTGAAAAGAGTAATCAATGAATACTATACAAGAAATTGTATATTGTAATAGTTTGTTACACAAAATGACTTTCTGCGTTACTCCCAAGGAATCCCACTGAGAGGCACTATGGAGCACCTTTTTACTATAGTTGTATAGAAGGTGGCTTCATTTCATTGTATATGTACTGAACCATATAAAAGCATGATATAGCAACTATAAGAGCAGTTACATTGAATGCAAGACATACATTCATCAGATTTTTAAATTGGTTGTATAAGGAGTGATAACTGACACTGTATTGATATCACTTTGTAAAACCGAGAAATTTCACTGTTGTCTAACCAAGAGATCACAGAAGAGTAATCAATGAATACTATACAAGAAATACATTGGATTGTAAATTGTAATAGTTTGTTACACAAAATAACTTTCTGCGTTACTCCCGAGGAATCCCACTGAGAGGCAGTATGGAGCACATTTTAACTATAGTTGTATGGAAGGTGGCTTCATTTTATTATATATGTACTCAATCATGTAAAAGCATGATATATCAACTATAAGAGCAACTACATTGAATGCCAGAGATACATTCATCAGATTTTGAAGTTGGTAGTACAAGGAGTGATAACTGACACTGTACTGATATCACATTGTAAAACCTAGAAATATCACTATCCTGTAAGAAACAGATCACTGAAAAGACTAATCAATGAATACTATACAAGAAATACATTGGATTGTAAATTCTAATAGTTTGTTACACAAAATGACTTTCTGCGTTACTCCCGAGGAATCCCACTGAGTGGCAGTATGGAGCACATTTTACTATAGTTGTATAGAAGGTGGCTTCATTTCATTGTATATGTACTCAATCATGTAAAAGAATGTTATAGCAACTGTAAGAGCAATTACATTGAATGCCAGAGATTCATTCATCAGATTTTGAAGTTGGTTGTACAAGGAGTGATAACTGACACTGTATTGATATCACTTTGTAAAACCTAGAAATATCACTATCCTGTAACCAACAGATCATTGAAAAGAGTAATCAATGAATACTATACAAGAAATTGTATATTGTAATAGTTTGTTACACAAAATGACTTTCTGCGTTACTCCCAAGGAATCCCACTGAGTGGCACTATGGAGCACCTTTTTACTATAGTTGTATAGAAGGTGGCTTCATTTCATTGTATATGTACTGAACCATATAAAAGCATGATATAGCAACTATAAGAGCAGTTACATTGAATGCAAGACATACATTCATCAGATTTTTATATTGGTTGTATAAGGAGTGATAACTGACACTGTATTGATGTCACTTTGTAAAACCGAGAAATTTCACTGTTGTCTAACCAAGAGATCACAGAAGAGTAATCAATGAATACTATACAAGAAATACATTGGATTGTAAATTGTAATAGTTTGTTACACAAAATGACTTTCTGCGTTACTCCCGAGGAATCCCACTGAGTGGCAGTATGGAGCACATTTTACTATAATTGTATAGAAGGTGGCTTCATTTCATTGTATATGTACTCAATCATGTAAAAGCATGTTATAGCAACTGTAAGAGCCATACATTGAATGCCAGAGATTCATTCATCAGATTTTGAAGTTGGTTGTACAAGGAGTGATAACTGACACTGTATTGATACCACTTTGTAAAACCTAGAAATATCACTATCCTGTAAACAACAGATCATTGAAAAGAGTAATCAATGAATACTATACAAGAAATTGTATATTGTAGTAGTTTGTTACACAAAATGACTTTCTGCGTTACTCCCAAGGAATCCCACTGAGAGGCACTATGGAGCACCTTTTTACTATAGTTGTATAGAAGGTGGCTTCATTTCATTGTATATGTACTGAACCATATAAAAGCATGATATAGCAACTATAAGAGCAGTTACATTGAATGCAAGACATACATTCATCAGATTTTTATATTGGTTGTATAAGGAGTGATAACTGACACTGTATTGATGTCACTTTGTAAAACCGAGAAATTTCACTGTTGTCTAACCAAGAGATCACAGAAGAGTAATCAATGAATACTATACAAGAAATACATTGGATTGTAAATTGTAATAGTTTGTTACACAAAATAACTTTCTGCGTTACTCCCGAGGAATCCCACTGAGTGGCAGTATGGAGCACCTTTTTACTATAGTTGTATAGAAGGTGGCTTCATTTCATTATATATGTACTCAATCATGTAAAAGCATGATATATCAACTGTAAGAGCAACTACATTGAATGCCAGAGATACATTCATCAGATTTTGAAGTTGGTAGTACAAGGAGTGATAACTGACACTGTACTGATATCACTTTGTAAAACCTAGAAATATCACTATCCTGTAAGAAACAGATCACTGAAGAGACTAATCAATGAATACTATACAAGAAATACATTGGATTGTAAATTGTAATAGTTTGTTACACAAAATAACTTTCTGCGTTACTCCCGAGGAATCCCACTGAGTGGCAGTATGGAGCACCTTTTTACTATAGTTGTATAGAAGGTGGCTTCATTTCATTGTATATGTACTGAACCATATAAAAGTATGATATAGCAACTATAAGAGCAGTTACATTGAATACAAGACATACATTCATCAGATTTTGAAGTTGGTAGTACAAGGAGTGATAACTGCTTTTACATGATTGAGTACATATACAATGAAATGAAGCCACCTTCTATACAACTATCGTAAAAGGGTGCTCCATACTGCCACTCAGTGGGATTCCTCGGGAGTAACGCAGAAAGTCATTTTGTGTAACAAACTTTTACAATATACTATTTCTTGTATAGTATTCATTGATTACTCTTTTCAGTGATCTGTTTGTTACAGGATAGTGATATATCTAGGTTTTACAAAGTGATATCAGTACAGTGTCAGTTATCACTCCTTGTACTACCAACATCAAAATCTGATGAATGAATCTCTGGCATTCAATGTAATTGCTCTTACAGTTGCTATAACATGCTTTTACATGATTGAGTACATATACAATGAAATGAAGCCACCTTCTATACAACTATAGTAAAATGTGCTCCATACTGCCACTCAGTGGGATTCCTCGGGAGTAACGCAGAAAGTCATTTTGTGTAACAAACTATTACAATATACAATTTCTTGTATAGTATTCATTCATTACTCTTTTCAAGGATCTGTTGGTTACAAGATAGTGATATTTCTAGGTTTTACAACGTGATATCAATACAGTGTCAGTTATCACTCCTTGTACAACCAACTTCAAAATCTGATGAATGTATCTCTTGCATTCAATGTAACTGCTCTTACACTTCCTATATCATGCTTTTATATGGTTGAGTACATATACAATGAAATGAAGCCCCCTTCTATACAACTATCGTAAAAAGGTGCTCCATACTGCCACTAAGTGGGATTCCTCAGGAGTAACGCAGAAAGTCATTTTGTGTAACAAACTTTTACAATATACTATTTCTTGTATAATATTCATTGATTACTCTTTTCAATGATCTGTTGGTTACAGGATAGTGATATTTCTAGGTTTTACAAAGTGATATCAGTACAGTGTCAGTTATCACTCCTTGTACAACCAACTTCAAAATCTGATGAATGTATCTCTGGCATTCAATGTAGTTGCTCTTACAGTTGATATATCATGCTTTTACATGATTGAGTACATATACAATGAAATGAAGCCACCTTCTATACAACTATAGTAAAAAGGTGCTCCATACTGCCACTCAGTGGGATTCCTCGGGAGTAACGCAGAAAGTTATTTTGTGTAACAAACTATTACAATTTACAATCCAATGTATTTCTTGTATAGTATTCATTGATTACTCTTCTGTGATCTCTTGGTCAGACAACAGTGAAATTTCTCGGTTTTACAAAGTGATATCAATACAGTGTCAGTTATCACTCCTTATACAACCAATTTAAAAATCTGATGAATGTATGTCTTGCATTCAATGTAACTGCTCTTATAGTTGCTATATCATGCTTTCATATGCTTCAGTACATATACAATGAAATGAAGCCACCTTCTATACAAATATAGTAAAAAGGTGCTCCATACTGCCACTCAGTGGGATTCCTCGGGAGTAACGCAGAAAGTCATTTTGTGTAACAAACTATTACAATATACAATTTCTTCTATAGTATTCATTGATTACTCTTATCAATGATCTGTTGGTTACAGGATAGTGATATTTCTAGGTTTTACAAAGTGATATCAGTACAGTGTCAGTTATCACTCCTTCTACAACAAACTTCAAAATCTGATGAATGAATCTCTGGCATTCAATGTAATTGCTCTTACAGTTGCTATAACATGCTTTTACATGATTGAGTACATATACAATGAAATGAAGCCACCTTCTATACAACTATAGTAAAATGTGCTCCATACTGCCACTCAGTGGGATTCCTCGGGAGTAACGCAGAAAGTCATTTTGTGTAACAAACTATTACAATATACAATTTCTTGTATAGTATTCATTGATTACTCTTTTCAATGATCTGTTGATTACAGGATAGTGATATTTCTAGGTTTTACAAAGTGATATCAATACAGTGTCAGTTATCACTCCTTGTACAACCAACTTCAAAATCTGATGAATGAATCTCTGGCATTCAATGTAACTGCTCTTACAGTTGCTATAACATGCTTTTACATGATTGAGTACATATACAATGCAATGAAGCCACCTTCTACACAACTATAGTAAAATGTGCTCCATACTGCCACTCAGTGGGATTCCTCGGGAGTAACGCAGAAAGTCATTTTGTGTAACAAACTATTACAATATACAATTTCTTGTATAGTATTCATTCATTACTCTTTTCAATGATCTGTTGGTTACAAGATAGTGATATTTCTAGGTTTTACAACGTGATATCAATACAGTGTCAGTTATCACTCCTTGTACAACCAACTTCAAAATGTGATGAATGTATCTCTTGCATTCAATGTAGTTGCTCTTACAGTTGATATATCATGCTTTTACATGATTGAGTACATATACAATGAAATGAAGCCACCTTCTATACAACTATAGTAAAAAGGTGCTCCATACTGCCACTCAGTGGGATTCCTCGGGAGTAACGCATAAAGTTATTTTGTGTAACAAACTATTACAATTTACAATCCAATGTATTTCTTGTATAGTATTCATTGATTACTCTTCTGTGATCTCTTGGTCAGACAACAGTGAAATTTCTCGGTTTTACAAAGTGATATCAATACAGTGTCAGTTATCACTCCTTATACAACCAATTTAAAAATCTGATGAATGTATGTCTTGCATTCAATGTAACTGCTCTTATAGTTGCTTTATCATGCTTTTATATGGTTCAGTACATATACAATGAAATGAAGCCACCTTCTATACAACTATAGAAAAAAGGTGCTCCATACTGCCACTCAGTGGGATTCCTCGGGAGTAATGCAGAAAGTTATTTTGTGTAACAAACTATTACAATTTACAATCCAATGTATTTCTTGTATAGTATTCATTGATTACTCTTCTGTAATCTCTTGGTTAGACAGCAGTGAAATTTCTCGGTTTTACAAAGTGATATCAATACAGTGTCAGTTATCACTCCTTATACAACCAATTTAAAAATCTGATGAATGTATCTCTTGCATTCAATGTAACTGCTCTTATAGTTGCTATATCATGCTTTCATATGCTTCAGTACATATACAATGAAATGAAGCCACCTTCTATACAAATATAGTAAAAAGGTGCTCCATACTGCCACTCAGTGGGATTCCTCGGGAGTAACGCAGAAAGTCATTTTGTGTAACAAACTATTACAATATACAATTTCTTCTATAGTATTCATTGATTACTCTTTTCAATGATCTGTTGGTTACAGGATAGTGATATTTCTAGGTTTTACAAAGTGATATCAGTACAGTGTCAGTTATCACTCCTTCTACAACAAACTTCAAAATCTGATGAATGAATCTCTGACATTCAATGTAATTGCTCTTACAGTTGCTATAACATGCTTTTACATGATTGAGTACATATACAATGAAATGAAGCCACCTTCTATACAACTATAGTAAAAGGTGCTCCATACTGCCACTCAGTGGGATTCCTCGGGAGTAACGCAGAAAGTCATTTTGTGTAACAAACTATTACAATATACAATTTCTTGTATAGTATTCATTGATTACTCTTTTCAATGATCTGTTGGTTACAGGATAGTGATATTTCTAGGTTTTACAAAGTGATATCAATACAGTGTCAGTTCTCACTCCTTGTACAACCAACTTCAAAATCTGATGAATGAATCTCTGGCATTCAATGTAATTGCTCTTACAGTTGCTATAACATGCTTTTACATGATTGAGTACATATACAATGAAATGAAGCCACCTTCTATACAACTATAGTAAAATGTGCTCCATACTGCCACTCAGTGGGATTCCTCGGGAGTAACGCAGAAAGTCATTTTGAGTAACAAACTATTACAATATACAATTTCTTGTATAGTATTCATTCATTACTCTTTTCAATGATCTGTTGGTTTCAAGATAGTGATATTTCTAGGTTTTACAACGTGATATCAATACAGTGTCAGTTATCACTCCTTGTACAACCAACTTCAAAATCTGATGAATGTATATCTTGCATTCAATGTAACTGCTCTTACACTTCCTATATCATGCTTTTATATGGTTGAGTACATATACAATGAAATGAAGCCACCTTCTATACAACTATCGTAAAAAGGTGCTCCATACTGCCACTCAGTGGGATTCCTCGGGAGTAACGCAGAAAGTCATTTTGTGTAACAAACTTTTACAATATACTATTTCTTGTATAATATTCATTGATTACTCTTTTCAATGATCTGTTGGTTACAGGATAGTGATATTTCTAGGTTTTACAAAGTGATATCAGTACAGTGTCAGTTATCACTCCTTGTACAACCAACTTCAAAATCTGATGAATGTATCTCTGGCATTCAATGTAGTTGCTCTTACAGTTGATATATCATGCTTTTACATGATTGAGTACATATACAATGAAATGAAGCCACCTTCTATACAACTATAGTAAAAAGGTGCTCCATACTGCCACTCAGTGGGATTCCTCGGGAGTAACGCAGAAAGTTATTTTGTGTAACAAACTATTACAATTTACAATCCAATGTATTTCTTGTATAGTATTCATTGATTACTCTTCTGTGATCTCTTGGTTAGACAACAGTGAAATTTCTCGGTTTTACAAAGTGATATCAATACAGTGTCAGTTATCACTCCTTATACAACCAATTTAAAAATCTGATGAATGTATGTCTTGCATTCAATGTAACTGCTCTTATAGTTGCTATATCATGCTTTTATATGGTTCAGTACATATACAATGAAATGAAGCCACCTTCTATACAACTATAGAAAAAAGGTGCTCCATACTGCCACTCAGTGGGATTCCTCGGGAGTAACGCAGAAAGTTATTTTGTGTAACAAACTATTACAATTTACAATCCAATGTATTTCTTATATAGTATTCATTGATTAGTCTTTTCAGTGATCTGTTTCTTACAGGATAGTGATATTTCTAGGTTTTACAAAGTGATATCAGTACAGTGTCAGTTATCACTCCTTCTACAACAAACTTCAAAATCTGATGAATGAATCTCTGGCATTCAATGTAATTGCTCTTACAGTTGCTATAACATGCTTTTACATGATTGAGTACATATACAATGAAATGAAGCCACCTTCTATACAACTATAGTAAAATGTGCTCCATACTGCCACTCAGTGGGATTCCTCGGGAGTAACGCAGAAAGTTATTTTGTGTAACAAACTATTACAATTTACAATCCAATGTATTTCTTGTATAGTATCAATTGATTACTCTTCTGTGATCTCTTGGTTAGACATCAGTTAAATTTCTCGGTTTTACAAAGTGACATCAATACAGTGTCAGTTATCACTCCTTATACAATCAATATAAAAATCTGATGAATGTATGTCTTGCATTCAATGTAACTGCTCTTATAGTTGCTATATCATGCTTTTATATGGTTCAGTACATATACAATGAAATGAAGCCACCTTTTATACAACTATAGTAAAAAGGTGCTCCATACTGCCACTCAGTGGGATTCCTCGGGAGTAATGCAGAAAGTTATTTTGTGTAACAAACTATTACAATATACAATTTCTTGTATAGTATTCATTGATTACTCTTTTCAATGATCTGTTGGTAACAGGATAGTGATATTTCTAGGTTTCACAAAGTGATATCAGTACAGTGTCAGTTATCACGCCTTCTACAACAAACTTCAAAATCTGATGAATGAATCTCTGGCATTCAATGTAATTGCTCTTACAGTTGCTATAACATGCTTTTACATGCTTCAGTACATATACAATGAAATGAAGCCACCTTCTATACAAATATAGTAAAAAGGTGCTCCATACTGCCACTCAGTGGGATTCCTCGGGAGTAACGCAGAAAGTCATTTTGTGTAACAAACTATTACAATATACAATTTCTTCTATAGTATTCATTCATTACTCTTATCAATGATCTGTTGGTTACAGGATAGTGATATTTCTAGGTTTTACAAAGTGATATCAGTACAGTGTCAGTTATCACTCCTTCTACAACAAACTTCAAAATCTGATGAATGAATCTCTGGCATTCAATGTAATTGCTCTTACAGTTGCTATAACATGCTTTTACATGATTGAGTACATATACAATGAAATGAAGCCACCTTCTATACAACTATAGTAAAATGTGCTCCATACTGCCACTCAGTGGGATTCCTCGGGAGTAACGCAGAAAGTCATTTTGTGTAACAAACTATTACAATATACAATTTCTTGTATAGTATTCATTGATTACTCTTTTCAATGATCTGTTGGTTACAGGATAGTGATATTTCTAGGTTTTACAAAGTGATATCAATACAGTGTCAGTTATCACTCCTTGTACAACCAACTTCAAAATCTGATGAATGAATCTCTGGCATTCAATGTAACTGCTCTTACAGTTGCTATAACATGCTTTTACATGATTGAGTACATATACAATGAAATGAAGCCACCTTCTATACAACTATAGTAAAATGTGCTCCATACTGCCACTCAGTGGGATTCCTCGGGAGTAACGCAGAAAGTCATTTTGTGTAACAAACTATTACAATATACAATTTCTTGTATAGTATTCATTGATTACTCTTCTCAACGATCTGTTGGTTACAGGATAGTGATATTTCTAGGTTTTACAATGTGATATCAATACAGTGTCAGTTATCACTCCTTGTACAACCAACTTCAAAATCTGATGAATGAATCTCTGGCATTCAATATAATTGCTCTTACAGTTGCTATAACATGCTTTTACATGATTGAGTACATATACAATGAAATGAAGCCACCTTCTATACAACTATAGTAAAATGTGCTCCATACTGCCACTCAGTGGGATTCCTCAGGAGTAACGCAGAAAGTCATTTCGTGTAACAAACTATTAGAATTTACAATCCAATGTATTTCTTGTATAATATTCATTGATTAGTCTTTTCAGTGATCTGTTTCTTACAGGATAGTGATATTTCTAGGTTTTACAAAGTGATATCAGTACAGTGTCAGTTATCACTCCTTCTACAACCAACTTCAAAATCTGATGAATGAATCTCTGGCATTCAATGTAATTGCTCTTACAGTTGCTATAACATGCTTTTACATGATTGAGTACATATACAATGAAATGAAGCCACCTTCTATACAACTATAGTAAAATGTGCTCCATACTGCCACTCAGTGGGATTCCTCGGGAGTAACGCAGAAAGTCATTTTGTGTAACAAACTATTACAATATACAATTTCTTGTATAGTATTCATTCATTACTCATTTCAATGATCTGTTGGTTACAAGATAGTGATATTTCTAGGTTTTACAACGTGATATCAATACAGTGTCAGTTATCACTCCTTGTACAACCAACTTCAAAATCTGATGAATGTATGTCTTGCATTCAATGTAACTGCTCTTATAGTTGCTATATCATGCTTTTATATGGTTCAGTACATATACAATGAAATGAAGCCACCTTTTATACAACTATAGTAAAAAGGTGCTCCATACTGCCACTCAGTGGGATTCCTCGGGAGTAATGCAGAAAGTTATTTTGTGTAACAAACTATTACAATATACAATTTCTTGTATAGTATTCATTGATTACTCTTTTCAATGATCTGTTGGTAACAGGATAGTGATATTTCTAGGTTTCACAAAGTGATATCAGTACAGTGTCAGTTATCACGCCTTCTACAACAAACTTCAAAATCTGATGAATGAATCTCTGGCATTCAATGTAATTGCTCTTACAGTTGCTATAACATGCTTTTACATGCTTCAGTACATATACAATGAAATGAAGCCACCTTCTATACAAATATAGTAAAAAGGTGCTCCATACTGCCACTCAGTGGGATTCCTCGGGAGTAACGCAGAAAGTCATTTTGTGTAACAAACTATTACAATATACAATTTCTTCTATAGTATTCATTCATTACTCTTATCAATGATCTGTTGGTTACAGGATAGTGATATTTCTAGGTTTTACAAAGTGATATCAGTACAGTGTCAGTTATCACTCCTTCTACAACAAACTTCAAAATCTGATGAATGAATCTCTGGCATTCAATGTAATTGCTCTTACAGTTGCTATAACATGCTTTTACATGATTGAGTACATATACAATGAAATGAAGCCACCTTCTATACAACTATAGTAAAATGTGCTCCATACTGCCACTCAGTGGGATTCCTCGGGAGTAACGCAGAAAGTCATTTTGTGTAACAAACTATTACAATATACAATTTCTTGTATAGTATTCATTGATTACTCTTTTCAATGATCTGTTGGTTACAGGATAGTGATATTTCTAGGTTTTACAAAGTGATATCAATACAGTGTCAGTTATCACTCCTTGTACAACCAACTTCAAAATCTGATGAATGAATCTCTGGCATTCAATGTAACTGCTCTTACAGTTGCTATAACATGCTTTTACATGATTGAGTACATATACAATGAAATGAAGCCACCTTCTATACAACTATAGTAAAATGTGCTCCATACTGCCACTCAGTGGGATTCCTCGGGAGTAACGCAGAAAGTCATTTTGTGTAACAAACTATTACAATATACAATTTCTTGTATAGTATTCATTGATTACTCTTCTCAACGATCTGTTGGTTACAGGATAGTGATATTTCTAGGTTTTACAATGTGATATCAATACAGTGTCAGTTATCACTCCTTGTACAACCAACTTCAAAATCTGATGAATGAATCTCTGGCATTCAATATAATTGCTCTTACAGTTGCTATAACATGCTTTTACATGATTGAGTACATATACAATGAAATGAAGCCACCTTCTATACAACTATAGTAAAATGTGCTCCATACTGCCACTCAGTGGGATTCCTCAGGAGTAACGCAGAAAGTCATTTCGTGTAACAAACTATTAGAATTTACAATCCAATGTATTTCTTGTATAATATTCATTGATTAGTCTTTTCAGTGATCTGTTTCTTACAGGATAGTGATATTTCTAGGTTTTACAAAGTGATATCAGTACAGTGTCAGTTATCACTCCTTCTACAACCAACTTCAAAATCTGATGAATGAATCTCTGGCATTCAATGTAATTGCTCTTACAGTTGCTATAACATGCTTTTACATGATTGAGTACATATACAATGAAATGAAGCCACCTTCTATACAACTATAGTAAAATGTGCTCCATACTGCCACTCAGTGGGATTCCTCGGGAGTAACGCAGAAAGTCATTTTGTGTAACAAACTATTACAATATACAATTTCTTGTATAGTATTCATTCATTACTCATTTCAATGATCTGTTGGTTACAAGATAGTGATATTTCTAGGTTTTACAACGTGATATCAATACAGTGTCAGTTATCACTCCTTGTACAACCAACTTCAAAATCTGATGAATGTATGTCTTGCATTCAATGTAACTGCTCTTACACTTCCTATATCATGCTTTTATATGGTTGAGTACATATACAATGAAATGAAGCCACCTTCTATACAACTATCGTAAAAAGGTGCTCCATACTGCCACTAAGTGGGATTCCTCGGGAGTAACGCAGAAAGTTATTTTGTGTAACAAACTTTAACAATATACTATTTCTTGTATAATATTCATTGATTACTCTTTTCAATGATCTGTTGGTTACAGAATAGTGATTTTTCTAGGTTTTACAAAGTGATATCAGTACAGTGTCAGTTATCACTCCTTGTACAACCAACTTCAAAATCTGATGAATGTATCTCTGGCATTCAATGTAGTTGCTCTTACAGTTGATATATCATGCTTTTACATGATTGAGTACATATACAATGAAATGAAGCCACCTTCTATACAACTATAGTAGAAAGGTGCTCCATACTGCCACTCAGTGGGATTCCTCGGGAGTAACGCAGAAAGTTATTTTGTGTAACAAACTATTACAATTTACAATCCAATGTATTTCTTGTATAGTATTCATTGATTACTCTTCTGTGATCTCTTGGTTAGACAACAGTGAAATTTCTCGGTTTTACAAAGTGATATCAATACAGTGTCAGTTATCACTCCTTATACAACCAATTTAAAAATCTGATGAATGTATGTCTTGCATTCAATGTAACTGCTCTTTTAGTTGCTATATCATGCTTTTATATGGTTCAGTACGTATACAATGAAATGAAGCCACCTTCTATACAACTATAGTAAAAAGGTGCTCCATACTGCCACTCAGTGTGATTCCTCGGGAGTAACGCAGAAAGTTATTTTGTGTAACAAACTATTAGAATTACAATACAATGTATTTCTTGTATAGTATTCATTGATTAGTCTTTTCAGTGATCTGTTTCTTACAGGATAGTGATATTTCTAGGTTTTACAAAGTGATATCAGTACAGTGTCAGTTATCACTCCTTGTACTACCAACTTCAAAATCTGATGAATGTATCTCTGGCATTCAATGTAGTTGCTCTTATAGTTGCTATATTATGCTTTTATATGGTTCAGTACATATACAATGAAATGAAGCCACCTTCTATATGTACTCAATCTTGTAAAAGCATGTTATAACAACTGTAAGAGCAATTACATTGAATGCAAGAGATACATTTATCAGATTTTGAAGTTGGTTGTACAAGGAGTGATAACTGACACTGTATTGATATCACGTTGTAAAACCTAGAAATATCACTATCTTGTAACCAACAGATCATTGAAAAGAGTAATGAATGAATACTATACAAGAAATTGTATATTGTAAAAGTTTGTTACACAAAATGACTTTCTCCGTTACTCCCGAGGAATCCCACTGAGTGGCAGTATGGAGCACATTTTACTATAGTTGTATAGAAGGTGGCTTCATTTCATTGTATATGTACTCAATCATGTAAAAGCATGTTATAGCAACTGTAAGAGCAATTACATTGAATGCCAGAGATTCATTCATCAGATTTTTAAGTTTGTTGTAGAACGAGTGATAACTGACACTGTACTGATATCACTTTGTAAAACCTAGAAATATCACTATCCTGTAACCAACAGATCATTGAAAAGAGTAATCAATGAATACTATAGAAGAAATTGTATATTGTAATAGTTTGTTACACAAAATGACTTTCTCCGTTACTCCCGAGGAATCCCACTGAGTGGCAGTATGGAGCACCTTTTTACTATATTTGTATAGAAGGTGGCTTCATTTCATTGTATATGTACTGAACCATATAAAAGCATGATATAGCAACTATAAGAGCAGTTACATTGAATGCAAGACATACATTCATCAGATTTTTAAATTGGTTGTATAAGGAGTGATAACTGACACTGTATTGATATCACTTTGTAAAACCGAGAAATTTCACTGTTGTCTAACCAAGAGATCACAGAAGAGTAATCAATGAATACTATACAAGAAATACATTGGATTGTAAATTGTAATAGTTTGTTACACAAAATAACTTTCTGCGTTACTCCCAAGGAATCCCACTGAGTGGCAGTATGGAGCACCTTTTTACAATAGTTGTATAGAAGGTGGCTTCATTTCATTGTATATGTACTGAACCATATAAAAGCATGATATAGCAACTATAAGAGCAGTTACATTGAATGCAAGACATACATTCATCAGATTTTTAAATTGGTTGTATTAGGAGTGATAAGTGACACTGTATTGATATCACTTTGTAAAACCGAGAAATTTCACTGTTGTCTAACCAAGAGATCACAGAAGAGTAATCAATGAATACTATACAAGAAATACATTGGATTGTAAATTGTAATAGTTTGTTACACAAAATAACTTTCTGCGTTACACCCGAGGAATCCCACTGAGTGGCAGTACGGAGCACCTTTTTACTATAGTTGTAAAGAAGGTGGCTTCATTTCCTTGTATATGTACTCAATCATGTAAAAGCATGTTATAGGAACTGTTAGAGCAACTACATTGAATTCCAGAGATACATTCATCAGATTTTGAAGTTGGTTGTACAAGGAGTGATAACTGACACTGTACTGATATCACTTTGTAAAACCTAGAAATATCACTATCCTGTAACCAACCGATCATTGAAAAGAGTAATCAATGAATATTATACAAGAAATAGTATATTGTAAAAGTTTGTTACACAAAATGACTTTCTGCGTTACTCCCGAGGAATCCCACTTAGTGGCAGTATGGAGCACCTTTTTACGATAGTTGTATAGAAGGTGGCTTCATTTCATTGTATATGTACTCAACCATATAAAAGCATGATATAGGAAGTGTAAGAGCAGTTACATTGAATGCAAGAGATACATTCATCAGATTTTGAAGTTGTTTGTACAAGGAGTGATAACTGACACTGTATTGATATCACGTTGTAAAACCTAGAAATATCACTATCTTGTAACCAACAGATCATTGAAAAGAGTAATGAATGAATACTATACAAGAAATTGTATATTGTAATAGTTTGTTACATAAAATGACTTTCTGCGTTACTCCCGAGGAATCCCACTGCGTGGCAGTATGGAGCACATTTTCCTATAGTTGTATAGAAGGTGGCTTCATTTCATTGTATATGTACTCAATCATGTAAAAGCATGTTATAGCAACTGTAAGAGCAATTACATTGAATGCCAGAGATTCATTCATCAGATTTTGAAGTTGGTTGTACAAGGAGTGATAACTGAGACTGTACTGATATCACTTTGTAAAACCTAGAAATATCACTATCCTGTAACCAACAGATCATTGAAAAGAGTAATCAATGAATACTATACAAGAAATTGTATATTGTAATAGTTTGTTACACAAAATGACTTTCTGCGTTACTCCCGAGGAATCCCACTGAGTGGCAGTATGGAGCACCTTTTTACTATAGTTGTATAGAAGGTGGCTTCATTTCATTGTATATGTACTGAACCATATAAAAGCATGATATAGCAACTATAAGAGCAGTTACATTGAATGCAAGACATACATTCATCAGATTTTTATATTGGTTGTATAAGGAGTGATAACTGACACTGTATTGATGTCACTTTGTAAAACCGAGAAATTTAACTGATGTCTAACCAAGAGATCACAGAAGAGTAATCAATGAATACTATACAAGAAATACATTGGATTGTAAATTGTAATAGTTTGTTACACAAAATAACTTTCTGCGTTACTCCCGAGGAATCCCACTGAGTGGCAGTATGGAGCACCTTTTTACTATAGTTGTATAGAAGGTGGCTTCATTTCATTGTATATGTACTCAATCATGTAAAAGCATGATATATCAACTGAAAGAGCAACTACATTGAATGCCAGAGATACATTCATCAGATTTTGAAGTTGGTAGTACAAGGAGTGATAACTGACACTGTACTGATATCACTTTGTAAAACCTAGATATATCACTATCCTGTAACAAACAGATCACTGAAAAGAGTAATCAATGAATACTATAGAAGAAATAGTATATTGTAAAAGTTTGTTACAGAAAATGACTTTCTGCGTTACTCCCGAGGAATCCCACTTAGTGGCAGTATGGAGCACCTTTTTACGATAGTTGTACAGAAGGTGGCTTCATTTCATTGTATATGTATTCAACCATATAAAAGCATGATATAGCAAGTGTAAGAGCAGTTACATTGAATGCAAGAGATACATTTATCAGATTTTGAAGTTGGTTGTACAGGGAGTGATAACTGACACTTTATTGATATCACGTTGTAAAACCTAGAAATATCACTATCTTGTAACCAACAGATCATTGAAAAGAGTAATGAATGAATACTATACAAGAAATTGTATATTGTAACAGTTTCTTACACAAAATGACTTTCTCCGTTACTCCCGAGGAATCCCACTGAGTGGCAGTATGGAGCACATTTTACTATAGTTGTATAGAAGGTGGCTTCATTTCATTGTATATATACTCAATCATGTAAAAGCATGTTATAGCAACTGTAAGAGCAATTACATTGAATGCCAGAGATTCATTCATCAGATTTTGAAGTTTGTTGTAGAAAGAGTGATAACTGACACTGTACTGATATCACTTTGTAAAACCTAGAAATATCACTATCCTGTAACCAACAGATCATTGAAAAGAGTAATCAATGAATACTATAGAAGAAATTGTATATTGTAATAGTTTGTTACACAAAATGACTTTCTGCGTTACTCCCGAGGAATCCCACTGAGTGGCAGTATGGAGCACCTTTTTACTATATTTGTATAGAAGGTGGCTTCATTTCATTGTATATGTACTGAACCATATAAAAGCATGATATAGCAACTAAAAGAGCAGTTACATTGAATGCAAGACATACATTCATCAGATTTTTAAATTGGTTGTATAAGGAGTGATAACTGACACTGTATTGATATCACTTTGTAAAACCGAGAAATTTCACTGTTGTCTAACCAAGAGATCACAGAAGAGTAATCAATGAATACTATACAAGAAATACATTGGATTGTAAATTGTAATAGTTTGTTACACAAAATAACTTTCTGCGTTACTCCCAAGGAATCCCACTGAGTGGCAGTATGGAGCACCTTTTTACTATAGTTGTATAGAAGGTGGCTTCATTTCATTGTATATGTACTGAACCATATAAAAGCATGATATAGCAACTATAAGAGCAGTTACATTGAATGCAAGACATACATTCATCAGATTTTTAAATTGGTTGTATTAGGAGTGATAACTGACACTGTATTGATATCACTTTGTAAAACCTAGAAATTTCACTGTTGTCTAACCAAGAGATCACAGAAGAGTAATCAATGAATACTATACAAGAAATACATTGGATTGTAAATTGTAATAGTTTGTTACACAAAATAACTTTCTGCGTTACTCCCGAGGAATCCCACTGAGTGGCAGTACGGAGCACCTTTTTACTATAGTTGTATAGAAGGTGGCTTCATTTCATTGTATATGTACTCAATCATGTAAAAGCATGATATAGGAACTGTTAGAGCAACTACATTGAATTCCAGAGATACATTCATCAGATTTTGAAGTTGGTTGTACAAGGAGTGATAACTGACACTGTACTGATATCACTTTGTAAAACCTAGAAATATCACTATCCTGTAACCAACCGATCATTGAAAAGAGTAATCAATGAATATTATACAAGAAATAGTATATTGTAAAAGTTTGTTACACAAAATGACTTTCTGCGTTACTCCCGAGGAATCCCACTTAGTGGCAGTATGGAGCACCTTTTTACGATAGTTGTATAGAAGGTGGCTTCATTTCATTGTATATGTACTCAACCATATAAAAGCATGATATAGGAAGTGTAAGAGCAGTTACATTGAATGCAAGAGATACATTCATCAGATTTTGAAGTTGTTTGTACAAGGAGTGATAACTGACACTGTATTGATATCACGTTGTAAAACCTAGAAATATCACTATCTTGTAACCAACAGATCATTGAAAAGAGTAATGAATGAATACTATACAAGAAATTGTATATTGTAATAGTTTGTTACACAAAATGACTTTCTGCGTTACTCCCGAGGAATCCCACTGAGTGGCAGTATGGAGCACATTTTCCTATAGTTGTATAGAAGGTGGCTTCATTTCATTGTATATGTACTCAATCATGTAAAAGCATGTTATAGCAACTGTAAGAGCAATTACATTGAATGCCAGAGATTCATTCATCAGATTTTGAAGTTGGTTGTACAAGGAGTGATAACTGACACTGTACTGATATCACTTTGTAAAACCTAGAAATATCACTATCCTGTAACCAACAGATCATTGAAAAGAGTAATCAATGAATACTATACAAGAAATTGTATATTGTAATAGTTTGTTACACAAAATGACTTTCTGCGTTACTCCCGAGGAATCCCACTGAGTGGCAGTATGGAGCACCTTTTTACTATAGTTGTATAGAAGGTGGCTTCATTTCATTGTATATGTACTGAACCATATAAAAGCATGATATAGCAACTATAAGAGCAGTTACATTGAATGCAAGACATACATTCATCAGATTTTTATATTGGTTGTATAAGGAGTGATAACTGACACTGTATTGATGTCACTTTGTAAAACCGAGAAACTTAACTGATGTCTAACCAAGAGATCACAGAAGAGTAATCAATGAATACTATACAAGAAATACATTGGATTGTAAATTGTAATAGTTTGTTACACAAAATAACTTTCTGCGTTACTCCCGAGGAATCCCACTGAGTGGCAGTATGGAGCACCTTTTTACTATAGTTGTATAGAAGGTGGCTTCATTTCATTTTATATGTACTCAATCATGTAAAAGCATGATATATCAACTGTAAGAGCAACTACATTGAATGCCAGAGATACATTCATCAGATTTTGAAGTTGGTTGTACAAGGAGTGATAACTGACACTGTACTGATATCACTTTGTAAAACCTAGATATATCACTATCCTGTAACAAACAGATCACTGAAAAGAGTAATCAATGAATACTATAGAAGAAATAGTATATTGTAAAAGTTTGTTACAAAAAATGACTTTCTGCGTTACTCCCGAGGAATCCCACTTAGTGGCAGTATGGAGCACCTTTTTACGATAGTTGTATAGAAGGTGGCTTCATTTCATTGTATATGTATTCAACCATATAAAAGCATGATATAGCAAGTGTAAGAGCAGTTACATTGAATGCAAGAGATACATTTATCAGATTTTGAAGTTGGTTGTACAGGGAGTGATAACTGACACTGTATTGATATCACGTTGTAAAACCTAGAAATATCACTATCTTGTAACCAACAGATCATTGAAAAGCGTAATGAATGAATACTATACAAGAAATTGCATATTGTAATAGTTTGTTACACAAAATAACTTTCTGCGTTACTCTCGAGGAATCCCACTGAGTGGCAGTATGGAGCACCTTTTTACTATAGTTGTATAGAAGGTGGCTTCATTTCATTGTATATGTACTCAATCATGTAAAAGCATGATATATCAACTGTAAGAGCTATTACATTGAATGCCAGAGATACATTCATCAGAATTTGAAGTTGGTTGTACAAGGAGTGATAACTGACACTGTACTGATATCACTTTGTAAAACCTAGAAATATTACTATCCTGGAACGAAGAGATCATTGAAAAGAGTAATCAATGAATACTATACAAGAACGTATCTATTTTAATAGTTTGTTACACAAAATGGCTTTCTGCGTTATTCCCGAGGAATCCCTCTGAGTGGCAGTATGGAGAACATTTTTACTATAGAAGGTGGCTTCATTTCATTGTATATGTACTCAATCATGTAAAAGCATGATATATCAACTATAAGAGCAACTACATTGAATGCCAGAGATACATTCATCAGATTTTGAAGTTGGTAGTACAAGGAGTGATAACTGACACTGTACTGATATCACTTTGTAAAACCTAGAAATATCACTATCCTGTAAGAAACAGATCACTTGAAAGACTAATCAATGAATACCATACAAGAAATACATTGGATTGTAAATTCTAATAGTTTGTTACACAAAATAACTTTCTGCGTTACTCCCGAGGAATCCCACTGAGTGGCAGTATGGAGCACATTTTACTATAGTTGTATAGAAGGTGGCTTCATTTCATTGTATATGTACTCAATCATGTAAAAGCATGTTATAGCAACTGTAAGAGCAATTACATTGAATGCCAGAGATTCATTCATCAGATTTTGAAGTTGGTTGTACAAGGAGTGATAACTGACACTGTATTCATATCACGTTGTAAAACCTAGAAATATCACTATCTTGTAACCAACAGATCCTTGAAAAGAGTAATGAATGAATACTATACAAGAAATTGTATATTGTAATAGTTTGTTACACATTTTACATTTATACAAGAAATACATTGGATTGTAAATTGTAATAGTTTCTTACACAAAATAACTTTCTGCGTTACTCCCGAGGAATCCCACTGAGTGGCAGTATGGAGCACCTTTTTACTATAGTTGTATAGAAGGTGGCTTCATTTCATTGTATATGTACTCAATCATGTAAAAGCATGATATATCAACTGTAAGAGCAACTACATTGAATGCCAGAGATACATTCATCAGATTTTGAAGTTGGTAGTACAAGGAGTGATAATTGACACTGTACTGATATCACAATTTAAAACCTAGAAATATCACTATCCTGTAACAAACAGATCACTGAAAGGGTAATCAATGAATACTATACAAGAAATTGCATATTGTAATAGTTTGTTACACAAAATGACTTTCTGCGTTACTCTCGAGGAATCCCACTGCGTGGCAGTATGGAGCACCTTTTTACTATAGTTGTATAGAAGGTGGCTTCATTTCATTGTATCTGTACTCAATCATGTAAAAGCATGATATATCAACTGTAAGAGCTATTAGATTGAATGCCAGATATACATTCATCAGAATTTGAAGTTGGTTGTACAAGGAGTGATAACTGACACTGTACTGATATCACTTTGTAAAACCTAGAAATATTACTATCCTGGAACGAAGAGATCATTGAAAAGAGTAATCAATGAATACTACACAAGAACGTATCTATTTTAATAGTTTGTTACACAAAATGGCTTTCTGCGTTATTCCCGAGGAATCCCTCTGAGTGGCAGTATGGAGAACCTTTTTACTATAGAAGGTGGCTTCATTTCATTGTATATGTACGCAATCATGTAAAAGCATGTTATAGCAACTGTAAGAGCAATTACATTGAATGCCAGAGATTCATTCATCAGATTTTGAAGTTGGTTGTAGAAGGACTGATAACTGACACTGTACTGATATCACTTTGTAAAACCTAGAAATATCACTATCCTGTAACCAACAGATCATTGAAAAGAGTAATCAATCAATACTATACAAGAAATTGTATATTGTAATAGTTTGTTACACAAAATGACTTTCTGCGTTACTCCCGAGGAATCCCACTTAGTAGCAGTATGGAGTACCTTTTTACGATAGTTGTATAGAAGGTGGCTTCATTTCATTGTATATGTACTCAACCATATAAAAGCATGATATAGGAAGTGTAAGAGCAGTTACATTGAATGCAAGAGATACATTCATCAGATTTTGAAGTTGGTTGTACAAGGAGTGATAACTGACACTGTATTGATATCACGTTGTAAAACCTAGAAATATCACTATCTTGTAAAAACAGATCATTGAAAAGAGTAATGAATGAATACTATACAAGAAATTGTATATTGTAATAGTTTGTTACACAAAATGACTTTCTGCGTTACTCCCGAGGAATCCCACTGAGTGGCAGTATGGAGCACATTTTACTATAGTTGTATAGAAGGTGGCTTCATTTCATTGTATATGTACTCAATCATGTAAAAGCATGTTACAGCAACTGTAAGAGTAATTACATTGAATGCAAGAGATACATTTATCAGATTTTGAAGTTGGTTGTACAAGGAGTGATAACTGACACTATGTTGATATCACGTTGTAAAACCTAGAAATATCACTATCTTGTAACCAACAGATCATTGAAAAGAGTAATGAATGAATACTATACAAGAAATTGTATATTGTAAGAGTTTGTTACACAAAATGACTTTCTCCGTTACTCCCGAGGAATCCCACTGAGTGGCAATATGGAGCACATTTTACTATAGTTGTATAGAAGGTGGCTTCATTTCATTGTATATGTACTGAACCATATAAAAGCATGATATAGCAACTATAAGAGCAGTTACATTGAATGCAAGACATACATTCATCAGATTTTTATATTGGTTGTATAAGGAGTGATAACTGACACTGTATTGATGTCACTTTCTAAAACCGAGAAATTTCACTGTTGTCTAACCAAGAGATCACAGAAGAGTAATCAATGAATACTATACAAGAAATACATTGGATTGTAAATTGTAATAGTTTGTTACACAAAATAACTTTCTGCGTTACTCCCGAGGAATCCCACTGAGTGGCAGTATGGAGCACCTTTTTACTATAGTTGTATAGAAGGTGGCTTCATTTCATTGTATATGTACTGAACCATATAAAAGCATGATATAGCAACTCTAAGAGCAGTTACATTGAATGCAAGACATACATTCATCAGATTTTTAAATTGGTAGTACAAGGAGTGATAACTGACACTGTATTGATATCACTTTGTAAAACCGAGAAATTTCACTGTTGTCTAACCAAGTGATCACAGAAGAGTAATCAATGATTACTATACAAGAAATACATTGGATTGTAAATTGTAATAGTTTGTTACACAAAATAACTTTCTGCGTTACTCCCGAGGAATCCCACTGAGTGGCAGTATGGAGCGCCTTTTTACTATAGTTGTATAGAAGGTGGCTTCATTTCATTGTATATGTACTCAATCATGTAAAAGCATGATATATCAACTGTAAGAGCAACTACATTGAATGCCAGAGATACATTCATCAGATTTTGAAGTTGGTTGTACAAGGAGTGATAACTGACACTGTACTGATATCACTTTGTAAAACCTAGAAATATCACTATCCTGTAACCAACCGATCATTGAAAAGAGTAATCAATGAATATTATACAAGAAATAGTATATTGTAATAGTTTGTTACACAAAATGACTTTCTGCGTTACTCCCGAGGAATCCCACTTAGTAGCAGTATGGAGCACCTTTTTACAATAGTTGTATAGAAGGTGGCTTCATTTCATTGTATATGTACTCAACCATATAAAAGCATGATATAGGAAGTGTAAGAGCAGTTACATTGAATGCAAGAGATACATTCATCAGATTTTGAAGTTGGTTGTACAAGGAGTGATAACTGACACTGTATTGATATCACGTTGTAAAACCTAGAAATATCACTATCTTGTAAAAACAGATCATTGAAAAGAGTAATGAATGAATATTATACAAGAAATTGTATATTGTAATAGTTTGTTACACAAAATGACTTTCTGCGTTACTCCCGAGGAATCCCACTGAGTGGCAGTATGGAGCACCTTTTTACTATAGTTGTATAGAAGGTGGCTTCATTTCATTGTATATGTACTCAATCATGTAAAACCATGTTATAGCAACTGTAAGAGCAATTACATTGAATGCCAGAGATTCATTCATCAGATTTTGAAGTTTGTTGTATAAGGAGTGATAACTGACACTGTATTGATATCACTTTGTAAAACCGAGAAATTTCACTGTTGTCTAACCAAGAGATCACAGAAGAGTAATCAATGAATAATATACAAGAAATACATTGGATTGTAAATTGTAATAGTTTGTTACACAAAATAACTTTCTCCGTTACTCCCGAGGAATCCCACTGAGTGTCAGTATGGAGCACCTTTTTACTATAGTTGTATAGAAGGTGGCTTCATTTCATTGTATATGTACTGAACCATATAAAAGCATGATATAGCAACTATAAGAGCAACTACATTGAATGCCAGAGATACATTCATCAGATTTTGAAGTTGGTAGTACAAGGAGTGATAACTGACACTGTACTGATATCACTTTGTAAAACCTAGAAATATCACTATCCTGTAAGAAACAGATCACTGAAAAGACTAATCAATGAATACTATACAAGAAATACATTGGATTGTAAATTGTAATACTTTGTTACACAAAATAACTTTCTGCGTTACTCCCGAGGAATCCCACTGAGTTGCAGTATGGAGCACCTTTTTACTATAGTTGTATTGAAGGTGGCTTCATTTCATTGTATATGTACTCAATCATGTAAGAGCATGATATATCAACTGTAAGAGCAACTACATTGAATGCCAGAGATACATTCATCAGATTTTGAAGTTGGTAGTACAAGGAGTGATAACTGACACTGTACTGATATCACTTTGTAAAACCTAGAAATATCACTATCCTGTAACCAACAGATCATTGAAAAGAGTAATCAATGAATATTATACAAGAAATAGTATATTGTAAAAGTTTGCTACACAAAATGACTTTCTGCGTTACTCCCGAGGAATCCCACTTAGTGGCAGTATGGAGCACCTTTTTACGATAGTTGTATAGAATGTGGCTTCATTTCATTGTATATGTACTCAACCATATAAAAGCATGATATAGGAAGTGTAAGAGCAGTTACATTGAATGCAAGAGATACATTCATCAGATTTTGAAGTTGGTTGTACAAGGAGTGATAACTGACACTGTATTCATATCACGATGTAAAACCTAGAAATATCACTATCTTGTAACCAACAGATCATTGAAAAGAGTAATGAATGAATACTATACAAGAAATTGTATATTGTAATAGTTTGTTACACAAAATGACTTTCTGCGTTACTCCCGAGGAATCCCACTGAGTGGCAGTATGGAGCACATTTTACTATAGTTGTATAGAAGGTGGCTTCATTTCATTGTATATGTACTGAATCATGTAAAAGCATGTTATAGCAACTGTAAGAGCAATAACATTGAATGCCAGAGATTCATTCATCAGATATTGAAGTTGGTTGTACAAGGAGTGATAACTGACACTGTATTGATATCACTTTGTAAAACCTAGAAATATCACTATCCTGTAACCAACAGATCATTGAAAAGAGTAATCAATGAATACTATACAAGAAATTGTATATTGTAATAGTTTGTTACACAAAATGACTTTCTGCGTTACTCCCAAGGAATCCCACTGAGTGGCAGTATGGAGCACCTTTTTACTATAGTTGTATAGAAGGTGGCTTCATTTCATTGTATATGTACTGAACCATATAAAAGCATGATATAGCAACTATAAGAGCAGTTACATTGAATGCAAGACATACATTCATCAGATTTTTATATTGGTTGTATAAGGAGTGATAACTGACACTGTATTGATGTCACTTTGTAAAACCGAGAAATTTAACTGATGTCTAACCAAGAGATCACAGAAGAGTAATCAATGAATACTATACAAGAAATACATTGGATTGTAAATTGTAATAGTTTGTTACACAAAATAACTTTCTGCGTTACTCCCGAGGAATCCTACTGAGTGGCAGTATGGAGCACCTTTTTACTATAGTTGTATAGAAGGTGGCTTCATTTCATTGTATATGTACTCAATCATGTAAAAGCATGTTATAGCAACTGTAAGAGCAATTACATTGAATGCAAGAGATTCATTCCTCAGATTTTGAAGTTGGTTGTAGAAGGAGAGATAACTGACACTGTACTGATATCACTTTGTAAAACCTAGAAATATCACTATCGTGTAACCAACAGATCATTGAAAAGACTAATCAATGAATACTATAAAAGAAATTGTATATTGTAATAGTTTGTTACACAAAATTACTTTCTGCGTTACTCCCGAGGAATCCCACTGAGTGGCAGTATGGAGCACCTTTTTACTATAGTTGTATAGAAGGTGGCTTCATTTCTTTCTATATGTACTGAACCATATAAAAGCATGATATAGCAACTATAAGAGCAGTTACATTGAATGCAAGACATACATTCATCAGATTTTTAGATTGGTTGTATAAGGAGTCATAACTGACACTGTATTGATATCACTTTCTAAAACGTAGATATTTCACAGTTGTCTAACCAAAAGATCACAGAAGAGTAATCAACGAATACTATAAAAGAAATACATTGGATTGTAAATTGTAATAGTTTGTTACACAAAATAACTTTCTGCGTTACTCCCGAGGAATCCTACTGAGTGGCAGTATGGAGCACCTTTTTACTATAGTTGTATAGAAGGTGGCTTCATTTCATTGTATATGTACTCAATCATGTAAAAGCATGTTATAGCAACTGTAAGAGCAATTACATTGAATGCAAGAGATTCATTCCTCAGATTTTGAAGTTGGTTGTAGAAGGAGAGATAACTGACACTGTACTGATATCACTTTGTAAAACCTAGAAATATCACTATCGTGTAACCAACAGATCATTGAAAAGACTAATCAATGAATACTATAAAAGAAATTGTATATTGTAATAGTTTGTTACACAAAATTACTTTCTGCGTTACTCCCGAGGAATCCCACTGAGTGGCAGTATGGAGCACCTTTTTACTATAGTTGTATAGAAGGTGGCTTCATTTCATTCTATATGTACTGAACCATATAAAAGCATGATATAGCAACTATAAGAGCAGTTACATTGAATGCAAGACATACATTCATCAGATTTTTAGATTGGTTGTATAAGGAGTCATAACTGACACTGTATTGATATCACTTTCTAAAACGTAGATATTTCACAGTTGTCTAACCAAAAGATCACAGAAGAGTAATCAACGAATACTATAAAAGAAATACATTGGATTGTAAATTGTAATAGTTTGTTACACAAAATAACTTTCTGCGTTACTCCCGAGGAATCCCAATGAGTGGCAGTATGGAGCACGTTTTACTATAGTTGTATAGAAGGTGGCTTCATTTCATTGTATATGTACTCAATCATGTAAGAGCATGATATATCAACTGTAAGAGCAACTACATTGAATGCCAGAGATACATTCATCAGATTTTGAAGTTGGTAGTACAAGGAGTGATAACTGACACTGTACTGATATCACCTTGTAAAACCTAGATATATCACTATCCTGTAACAAACAGATCACTGAAAAGAGTAATCAATGAATACTATACAAGAAATTGTATATTGTAATAGTTTGTTACACAAAATGACTTTCTGCGTTAGTCTCGAGGAATCCCACTGAGTGGCAGTATGGAGCACCTTTTTACTATAGTTGTATAGATGGTGGCTTCATTTCATTGTATATGTACTCAATCATGTAAAAGCATGAAATATCAACTGTAAGAGCATTTACATTGAATGCCAGAGATACATTGATCAGATTTTGAAGTTGGTTGTACAAGGAGTGATAACTGACAAGATACTGATATCACTTTGTAAATCCTAGAAATATCACTATCCTGTAACCAACAGATCATTGAAAGGAGTAATCAATTAATACTATACAAGAAATAGTATATTGTAAGTTTGTTACACAAAATGACTTTCTGCGTTACTCTCGAGGAATCCCACTTAGTGGCAGTATGGACCACATTTTACTATAGTTGTATAGAAGGTGGCTTCATTTCATTGTATATGTACTCAATCATGTAAAAGCATGTTATAGCAACTGTAAGAGCAATTACATTGAATGCCAGAGATTCATTCATCAGATTTTGAAGTTGGTTGTAGAAGGAGTGATAACTGACACTGTACTGATATCACTTTGTAAAACCTAGAAATATCACTATCCTGTAACCAACAGATCATTGAAAAGAGTAATCAATCAATACTATACAAGAAATTGTATATTGTAATAGTTTGTTACACAAAATGACTTTCTGCGTTACTTCCGAGGAATCACACTGAGTGGCAGTATGGAGCACCTTTTTACTATAGTTGTATAGAAGGTGGCTTCATTTCATTGTATATGTACTGAACCATATAAAAGCATGATATAGCAACTATAAGAGCAGTTAGATTGAATGCAAGACATACATTCATCAGATTTTTAAATTGGTTGTATAAGGAGTGATAACTGACACTGTATTGATGTCACTTTGTAAAACCGAGAAATTTCACTGTTGTCTAACCAAGAGATCACAGAAGAGTAATCAATGAATACTATACAAGAAATACATTGGATTGTAAATTGTAATAGTTTCTTACACAAAATAACTTTCTGCGTTACTCCCGAGGAATCCCACTGAGTGGCAGTATGGAGCACCTTTTTACTATAGTTGTATAGAAGGTGGCTTCATTTCATTGTATATGTACTCAATCATGTAAAAGCATGATATATCAACTGTAAGAGCAACTACATTGAATGCCAGAGATACATTCATCAGATTTTGAAGTTGGTAGTACAAGGAGTGATAACTGACACTGTACTGATATCACAATTTAAAACCTAGAAATATCACTATCCTGTAACAAACAGATCACTGAAAAGAGTAATCAATGAATACTATACAAGAAATTGCATATTGTAATAGTTTGTTACACAAAATAACTTTCTGCGTTACTCTCGAGGAATCCCACTGCGTGGCAGTATGGAGCACCTTTTTACTATAGTTGTATAGAAGGTGGCTTCATTTCATTGTATCTGTACTCAATCATGTAAAAGCATGATATATCAACTGTAAGAGCTATTACATTGAATGCCAGAGATACATTCATCAGAATTTGAAGTTGGTTGTACAAGGAGTGATAACTGACACTGTACTGATATCACTTTGTAAAACCTAGAAATATTACTATCCTGGAACGTAGAGATCATTGAAAAGAGTAATCAATGAATACTATACAAGAACGTATCTATTTTAATAGTTTGTTACACAAAATGGCTTTCTGCGTTATTCCCGAGGAATCCCTCTGAGTGGCAGTATGGAGAACATTTTTACTATAGAAGGTGGCTTCATTTCATTGTATATGTACTCAATCATGTAAAAGCATGAGATATCAACTATAAGAGCAACTATATTGAATGCCAGAGATACATTCATCAGATTTTGAAGTTGGTAGTACAAGGAGTGATAACTGACACTGTACTGATATCACTTTGTAAAACCTAGAAATATCACTATCCTGTAAGAAACAGATCACTGAAAAGACTAATCAATGAATACTATACAAGAAATACATTGGATTGTAAATTCTAATAGTTTGTTACACAAAATAACTTTCTGCGTTACTCCCGAGGAATCCCACTGAGTGGCAGTATGGAGCACCTTTTTACTATAGTTGTATTGAAGGTGGCTTCATTTCATTGTATATGTACTCAATCATGTAAAAGCATCAAATATCAACTGTAAGAGCATTTACATTGAATGCCAGAGATACATTCATCAGATTTTGAAGTTGGTTGTACAAGGAGTGATAACTGACACTGTACTGATATCACTTTGTAAATCCTAGAAATATCACTATCCTGTAACCAACAGATCATTGAAAAGAGTAATCAATGAATACTATACAAGAAATAGTATATTGTAAAAGTTTGTTACACAAAATGACTTTCTGCGTTACTCTCGAGGAATCCCACTTAGTGGCAGTATGGAGAACCTTTTTACTATAGTTGTATAGAAGGTGGCTTCATTTCATTGTATATGTACTCAATCATGTAAAAGCATGATATATCAACTATAAGAGCAACTATATTGAATGCCAGAGATACATTCATCAGATTTTGAAGTTGGTAGTACAAGGAGTGATAACTGACACTGTACTGATATCACTTTGTAAAACCTAGAAATATCACTATCCTGTAAGAAACAGATCACTGAAAAGACTAATCAATGAATACTATACAAGAAATACATTGGATTGTAAATTCTAATAGTTTGTTACACAAAATAACTTTCTGCGTTACTCCCGAGGAATCCCACTGAGTGGCAGTATGGAGCACCTTTTTACTATAGTTGTATAGAAGGTGGCTTCATTTCATTGTATATGTACTCAATCATGTAAAAGCATCAAATATCAACTGTAAGAGCATTTACATTGAATGCCAGAGATACATTCATCAGATTTTGAAGTTGGTTGTACAAGGAGTGATAACTGACACTGTACTGATATCACTTTGTAAATCCTAGAAATATCACTATCCTGTAACCAACAGATCATTGAAAAGAGTAATCAATGAATACTATACAAGAAATAGTATATTGTAAAAGTTCGTTACACAAAATGACTTTCTGCGTTACTCTCGAGGAATCCCACTTAGTGGCAGTATGGACCACATTTTACTATAGTTGTATAGAAGGTGGCTTCATTTCATTGTATATGTACTCAATCATGTAAAAGCATGTTATAGCAACTGTAAGAGCAATTACATTGAATGCCAGAGATTCATTCATCAGATTTTGAAGTTGGTTGTAGAAGGACTGATAACTGACACTGTAATGATATCACTTTGTAAAACCTAGAAATATCACTATCCTGTAACCAACAGATCATTGAAAAGAGTAATCAATCAATACTATACAAGAAATTGTATATTGTAATAGTTTGTTACACAAAATGACTTTCTGCGTTACTCCCGAGGAATCACACTGAGTGGCAGTATGGAGCACCTTTTTACTATAGTTGTATAGAAGGTGGCTTCATTTCATTGTATATGTACTGAACCATATAAAAGCATGATATAGCAACTATAAGAGCAGTTAGATTGAATGCAAGACATACATTCATCAGATTTTTAAATTGGTTGTATAAGGAGTGATAACTGACATTGTATTGATGTCACTTTGTAAAACCTAGAAATATCACTATCCTGTAACCAACCGATCATTGAAAAGAGTAATCAATGAATATTATACAAGAAATAGTATATTGTAAAAGTTTGTTACACAAAATGACTTTCTGCGTTACTCCCGAGGAATCCCACTTAGTAGCAGTATGGAGTACCTTTTTACGATAGTTGTATAGAAGGTGGCTTCATTTCATTGTATATGTACTCAACCATATAAAAGCATGATATAGGAAGTGTAAGAGCAGTTACATTGAATGCAAGAGATACATTCATCAGATTTTGAAGTTGGTTGTACAAGGAGTGATAACTGACACTGTATTAATATCACGTTGTAAAACCTAGAAATATCACTATCTTGTAAAAACAGATCATTGAAAAGAGTAATGAATGAATACTATACAAGAAATTGTATATTGTAATAGTTTGTTACACAAAATGACTTTCTGCGTTACTCCCGAGGAATCCCACTGAGTGGCAGTATGGAGCACATTTTACTATAGTTGTATAGAAGGTGGCTTCATTTCATTGTATATGTACTCAATCATGTAAAAGCATGTTACAGCAACTGTAAGAGTAATTACATTGAATGCAAGAGATACATTTATCAGATTTTGAAGTTGGTTGTACAAGGAGTGATAACTGACACTATGTTGATATCACGTTGTAAAACCTAGAAATATCACTATCTTGTAACCAACAGATCATTGAAAAGAGTAATGAATGAATACTATACAAGAAATTGTATATTGTAAGAGTTTGTTACACAAAATGACTTTCTCCGTTACTCCCGAGGAATCCCACTGAGTGGCAATATGGAGCACATTTTACTATAGTTGTATAGAAGGTGGCTTCATTTCATTGTATATGTACTGAACCATATAAAAGCATGATATAGCAACTATAAGAGCAGTTACATTGAATGCAAGACATACATTCATCAGATTTTTATATTGGTTGTATAAGGAGTGATAACAGACACTGTATTGATGTCACTTTCTAAAACCGAGAAATTTCACTGTTGTCTAACCAAGAGATCACAGAAGAGTAATCAATGAATACTATACAAGAAATACATTGGATTGTAAATTGTAATAGTTTGTTACACAAAATAACTTTCTGCGTTACTCCCGAGGAATCCCACTGAGTGGCAGTATGGAGCACCTTTTTACTATAGTTGTATAGAAGGTGGCTTCATTTCATTGTATATGTACTGAACCATATAAAAGCATGATAAAGCAACTCTAAGAGCAGTTGCATTGAATGCAAGACATACATTCATTAGATTTTTAAATTGGTAGTACAAGGAGTGATAACTGACACTGTATTGATATCACTTTGTAAAACCGAGAAATTTCACTGTTGTCTAACCAAGTGATCACAGAAGAGTAATCAATGATTACTATACAAGAAATACATTGGATTGTAAATTGTAATAGTTTGTTACACAAAATAACTTTCTGCGTTACTCCCGAGGAATCCCACTGAGTGGCAGTATGGAGCGCCTTTTTACTATAGTTGTATAGAAGGTGGCTTCATTTCATTGTATATGTACTCAATCATGTAAAAGCATGATATATCAACTGTAAGAGCAACTACATTGAATGCCAGAGATACATTCATCAGATTTTGAAGTTGGTTGTACAAGGAGTGATAACTGACACTGTACTGATATCACTAGGTAAAACCTAGAAATATCACTATCCTGTAACCAACCGATCATTGAAAAGAGTAATCAATGAATATTATACAAGAAATAGTATATTGTAATAGTTTGTTACACAAAATGACTTTCTGCGTTACTCCCGAGGAATCCCACTTAGTAGCAGTATGGAGCACCTTTTTACGATAGTTGTATAGAAGGTGGCTTCATTTCATTGTATATGTACTCAACCATATAAAAGCATGATATAGGAAGTGTAAGAGCAGTTACATTGAATGCAAGAGATACATTCCTCAGATTTTGAAGTTGGTTGTACAAGGAGTGATAACTGACACTGTATTGATATCACGTTGTAAAACCTAGAAATATCACTATCTTGTAAAAACAGATCATTGAAAAGTGTAATGAATGAATATTATACAAGAAATTGTATATTGTAATAGTTTGTTACACAAAATGACTTTCTGCGTTACTCCCGAGGAATCCCACTGAGTGGCAGTATGGAGCACATTTTACTATAGTTGTATAGAAGGTGGCTTCATTTCATTGTATATGTACTCAATCATGTAAAACCATGTTATAGCAACTGTAAGAGCAATTACATTGAATGCCAGAGATTCATTCATCAGATTTTGAAGTTTGTTGTATAAGGAGTGATAACTGACACTGTATTGATATCACTTTGTAAAACCGAGAAATTTCACTGTTGTCTAACCAAGAGATCACAGAAGAGTAATCAATGAATAATATACAAGAAATACATTGGATTGTAAATTGTAATAGTTTGTTACACAAAATAACTTTCTGCGTTACTCCCGAGGAATCCCACTGAGTGGCAGTATGGAGCACCTTTTTACTATAGTTGTATAGAAGGTGGCTTCATTTCATTGTATATGTACTGAACCATATAAAAGCATGATATAGCAACTATAAGAGCAACTACATTGAATGCCAGAGATACATTCATCAGATTTTGAAGTTGGTAGTACAAGGAGTGATAACTGACACTGTACTGATATCACTTTGTAAAACCTAGAAATATCACTATCCTGTAAGAAACAGATCACTGAAAAGACTAATCAATGAATACTATACAAGAAATACATTGGATTGTAAATTGTAATAGTTTGTTACACAAAATAACTTTCTGCGTTACTCCCGAGGAATCCCACTGAGTGGCAGTATGGAGCACCTTTTTACTATAGTTGTATTGAAGGTGGCTTCATTTCATTGTATATGTACTCAATCATGTAAGAGCATGATATATCAACTGTAAGAGCAACTACATTGAATGCCAGAGATACATTCATCAGATTTTGAAGTTGGTAGTACAAGGAGTGATAACTGACACTGTACTGATATCACTTTGTAAAACCTAGAAATATCACTATCCTGTAACCAACAGATCATTGAAAAGAGTAATCAATGAATATTATACAAGAAATAGTATATTGTAAAAGTTTGCTACACAAAATGACTTTCTGCGTTACTCCCGAGGAATCCCACTTAGTGGCAGTATGGAGCACCTTTTTACGATAGTTGTATAGAATGTGGCTTCATTTCATTGTATATGTACTCAACCATATAAAAGCATGATATAGGAAGTGTAAGAGCAGTTACATTGAATGCAAGAGATACATTCATCAGATTTTGAAGTTGGTTGTACAAGGAGTGATAACTGACACTGTATTCATATCACGATGTAAAACCTAGAAATATCACTATCTTGTAACCAACAGATCAATGAAAAGAGTAATGAATGAATACTATACAAGAAATTGTATATTGTAATAGTTTGTTACACAAAATAACTTTCTGCGTTACTCCCGAGGAATCCCACTGAGTGGCAGTATGGAGCACATTTTACTATAGTTGTATAGAAGGTGGCTTCATTTCATTGTATATGTACTGAATCATGTAAAAGCATGTTATAGCAACTGTAAGAGCAATTACATTGAATGCCAGAGATTCATTCATCAGATTTTGAAGTTGGTTGTACAAGGAGTGATAACTGACACTGTATTGATATCACTTTGTAAAACCTAGAAATATCACTATCCTGTAACCAACAGATCATTGAAAAGAGTAATCAATGAATACTATACAAGAAATTGTATATTGTAATAGTTTGTTACACAAAATGACTTTCTGCGTTACTCCGAAGGAATCCCACTGAGTGGCAGTATGGAGCACCTTTTTACTATAGTTGTATAGAAGGTGGCTTCATTTCATTGTATATGTACTGAACCAAATAAAAGCATGATATAGCAACTATAAGAGCAGTTACATTGAATGCAAGACATACATTCATCAGATTTTTATATTGGTTGTATAAGGAGTGATAACTGACACTGTATTGATGTCACTTTGTAAAACCGAGAAATTTAACTGATGTCTAACCAAGAGATCACAGAAGAGTAATCAATGAATACTATACAAGAAATACATTGGATTGTAAATTGTAATAGTTTGTTACACAAAATAACTTTCTGCGTTACTCCCGAGGAATCCCACTGAGTGGCAGTATGGAGCACCTTTTTACTATAGTTGTATAGAAGGTGGCTTCATTTCATTGTATATGTACTCAATCATGTAAAAGCATGAAATATCAACTGTAAGAGCATTTACATTGAATGCCAGAGATACATTGATCAGATTTTGAAGTTGGTTGTAGAAGGAGTGATAACTGACAAGATACTGATATCACTTTGTAAATCCTAGAAATATCACTATCCTGTAACCAACAGATCATTGAAAGGAGTAATCAATTAATACTATACAAGAAATAGTATATTGTAAGTTTGTTACACAAAATGACTTTCTGCGTTACTCTCGAGGAATCCCACTTAGTGGCAGTATGGACCACATTTTACTATAGTTGTATAGAAGGTGGCTTCATTTCATTGTATATGTACTCAATCATGTAAAAGCATCTTATAGCAACTGTAGGAGCAATTACATTGAATGCCAGAGATTCATTCATCAGATTTTGAAGTTGGTTGTAGAAGGAGTGATAACTGACACTGTACTGATATCACTTTGTAAAACCTAGAAATATCACTATCCTGTAACCAACAGATCATTGAAAAGAGTAATCAATCAATACTATACAAGAAATTGTATATTGTAACAGTTTCTTACACAAAATGACTTTCTCCGTTACTCCCGAGGAATCCCACTGAGTGGCAGTATGGAGCACCTTTTTACTATAGTTGTATAGAAGGTGGCTTCATTTCATTGTATATGTACTGAACCATATAAAAGCATGATATAGCAACTATAAGAGCAGTTAGATTGAATGCAAGACATACATTCATCAGATTTTTAAATTGGTTGTATAAGGAGTGATAACTGACACTGTATTGATGTCACTTTGTAAAACCGAGAAATTTCACTGTTGTCTAACCAAGAGATCACAGAAGAGTAATCAATGAACACTATACAAGAAATACATTGGATTGTAAATTGTAATAGTTTCTTACACAAAATAACTTTCTGCGTTACTCCCGAGGAATCCCACTGAGTGGCAGTATGGAGCACCTTTTTACTATAGTTGTATAGAAGGTGGCTTCATTTCATTGTATATGTACTCAATCATGTAAAAGCATGATATATCAACTGTAAGAGCAATTACATTGAATGCCAGAGATACATTCATCAGATTTTGAAGTTGGTAGTACAAGGAGTGATAACTGACACTGTACTGATATCACAATTTAAAACCTAGAAATATCACTATCCTATAACAAACAGATCACTGAAAAGAGTAATCAATGAATACTATACAAGAAATTGCATATTGTAATAGTTTTTTACACAAAATAACTTTCTGCGTTACTCTCGAGGAATCCCACTGCGTGGCAGTATGGAGCACCTTTTTACTATAGTTGTATAGAAGGTGGCTTCATTTCATTGTATCTGTACTCAATCATGTAAAAGCATGATATATCAACTGTAAGAGCTATTACATTGAATGCCAGAGATACATTCATCAGAATTTGAAGTTGGTTGTACAAAGAGTGATAACTGACACTGTACTGATATCACTTTGTAAAACCTAGAAATATTACTATCCTGGAACGTAGAGATCATTGAAAAGAGTAATCAATGAATACTATACAAGAACGTATCTATTTTAATAGTTTGTTACACAAAATGGCTTTCTGCGTTATTCCCGAGGAATCCCTCTGAGTGGCAGTATGGAGAACATTTTTACTATAGAAGGTGGCTTCATTTCATTGTATATGTACTCAATCATGTAAAAGCATGATATATCAACTATAAGAGCAACTATATTGAATGCCAGAGATACATTCATCAGATTTTGAAGTTGGTAGTACAAGGAGTGATAACTGACACTGTACTGATATCACTTTGTAAAACCTAGAAATATCACTATCCTGTAAGAAACAGATCACTGAAAAGACTAATCAATGAATACTATACAAGAAATACATTGGATTGTAAATTCTAATAGTTTGTTACACAAAAAAACTTTCTGCGTTACTCCCGAGGAATCCCACTGAGTGGCAGTATGGAGCACCTTTTTACTATAGTTGTATAGAAGGTGGCTTCATTTCATTGTATATGTACTCAATCCTGTAAAAGCATCAAATATCAACTGTAAGAGCATTTACATTGAATGCCAGAGATACATTCATCAGATTTTGAAGTTGGTTGTACAAGGAGTGATAACTGACACTGTACTGATATCACTTTGTAAATCCTAGAAATATCACTATCCTGTAACCAACAGATAATTGAAAAGAGTAATCAATGAATACTATACAAGAAATAGTATATTGTAAAAGTTTGTTACACAAAATGACTTTCTGCGTTACTCTCGAGGAATCCCACTTAGTGGCAGTATGGACCACATTTTACTATAGTTGTATAGAAGGTGGCTTCATTTCATTGTATATGTACTCAATCATGTAAAAGCATGATATATCAACTATAAGAGCAACTATATTGAATGCCAGAGATACATTCATCAGATTTTGTAGTTGGTAGTACAAGGAGTGATAACTGACACTGTACTGATATCACTTTGTAAAACCTAGAAATATCACTATCCTGTAAGAAACAGATCACTGAAAAGACTAATCAATGAATACTATACAAGAAATACATTGGATTGTAAATTCTAATAGTTTCTTACACAAAATAACTTTCTGCGTTACTCCCGAGGAATCCCACTGAGTGCCAGTATGGAGCACCTTTTTATTATAGTTGTATAGAAGGTGGCTTCATTTCATTGTATCTGTACTCAATCATGTAAAAGCATGATATATCAACTGTAAGAGCTATTACATTGAATGCCAGAGATACATTCATCAGAATTTGAAGTTGGTTGTACAAGGAGTGATAACTGACACTGTACTGATATCACTTTGTAAAACCTAGAAATATTACTATCCTGGAACGTAGAGATCATTGAAAAGAGTAATCAATGAATACTATACAAGAACGTATCTATTTTAATAGTTTGTTACACAAAATGGCTTTCTGCGTTATTCCCGAGGAATCCCTCTGAGTGGCAGTATGGAGAACATTTTTACTATAGAAGGTGGCTTCATTTCATTGTATATGTACTCAATCATGTAAAAGCATGATATATCAACTATAAGAGCAACTATATTGAATGCCAGAGATACATTCATCAGATTTTGAAGTTGGTAGTACAAGGAGTGATAACTGACACTGTACTGATATCACTTTGAAAAACCTAGAAATATCACTATCGTGTAAGAAACAGATCAGTGAAAAGACTAATCAATGAATACTATACAAGAAATACATTGGATTGTAAATTGTAATAGTTTGTTACACAAAATAACTTTCTGCGTTACTCCCGAGGAATCCCACTGAGTGGCAGTATGGAGCACCTTTTTACTATAGTTGTATAGAAGGTGGCTTCATTTCATTGTATATGTACTCAATCATGTAAAAGCATCAAATATCAACTGTAAGAGCATTTACATTGAATGCCAGAGATACATTCATCAGATTTTGAAGTTGGTTGTACAAGGAGTGATAACTGACACTGTACTGATATCACTTTGTAAATCCTAGAAATATCACTATCCTGTAACCAACAGATCATTGAAAAGAGTAATCAATGAATACTATACAAGAAATAGTATATTGTAAAAGTTTGTTACACAAAATGACTTTCTGCGTTACTCTCGAGGAATCCCACTTAGTGGCAGTATGGACCACATTTTACTATAGTTGTATAGACGGTGGCTTCATTTCATTGTATATGTACTCAATCATGTAAAAGCATGTTATAGCAACTGTAAGAGCAATTACATTGAATGCCAGAGATTCATTCATCAGATTTTGAAGTTGGTTGTAGAAGGACTGATAACTGACACTGTACTGATATCACTTTGTAAAACCTAGAAATATCACTATCCTCTAACCAACAGATCATTGAAAAGAGTAATCAATCAATACTATACAAGAAATTGTATATTGTAATAGTTTGTTACACAAAATGACTTTCTGCGTTACTCCCGAGGAATCACACTGAGTGGCAGTATGGAGCACCTTTTTACTATAGTTGTATAGAAGGTGGCTTCATTTCATTGTATATGTACTGAACCATATAAAAGCATGATATAGCAACTATAAGAGCAGTTAGATTGAATGCAAGACATACATTCATCAGATTTTTAAATTGGTTGTATAAGGAGTGATAACTGACACTGTATTGATGTCACTTTGTAAAACCTAGAAATATCACTATCCTGTAACCAACCGATCATTGAAAAGAGTAATCAATGAATATTATACAAGAAATAGTATATTGTAAAAGTTTGTTACACAAAATGACTTTCTGCGTTACTCCCGAGGAATCCCACTTAGTAGCAGTATGGAGTACCTTTTTACGATAGTTGTATAGAAGGTGGCTTCATTTCATTGTATATGTACTCAACCATATAAAAGCATGATATAGGAAGTGTAAGAGCAATTACATTGAATGCCAGAGATTCATTCATCAGATTTTGAAGTTGGTTGTAGAAGGAGTGATAACTGACACTGTATTGATATCACTTTGTAAAACCGAGAAATTTCACTGTTGTCTAACCAAGAGATCACAGAAGAGTAATCAATGAATACTATACAAGAAATACATTGGATTGTAAATTGTAATAGTTTGTTACACAAAATAACTTTCTGCGTTACTCCCGAGGAATCCCACTGAGTGGCAGCATGGAGCACCTTTTTACGATAGTTTTATAGAATGTGGCTTCATTTCATTGTATATGTACTCAACCATATAAAAGCATGATATAGGAAGTGTAAGAGCAGTTACATTGAATGCAAGAGATAAATTCATCAGATTTTGAAGTTGGTTGTACAAGGAGTGATAACTGACACTGTATTCATATCACGTTGTAAAACCTAGAAATATCACTATCTTGTAACCAACAGATCATTGAAAAGAGTAATGAATGAATACTATACAAGAAATTGTATATTGTAATAGTTTGTTACACAAAATGACTTTCTGCGTTACTCCCGAGGAATCCCACTGAGTGGCAGTATGGAGTACATTTTACTATAGTTGTATAGAAGGTGGCTTCATTTCATTGTATATGTACTCAATCATGTAAAAGCATGTTATAGCTACTGTAAGAGCAATTACATTGAATGCCAGAGATTCATTCATCAGATTTTGAAGTTGGTTGTACAAGGAGTGATAACTGACACTGTATTGATATCACTTTGTAAAACCTAGAAATATCACTATCCTGTAACCAACAGATCATTGAAAAGAGTAATCAATGAATACTATACAAGAAATTGTATGTTGTAATAGTTTGTTACACAAAATGACTTTCTGCGTTACTCCCAAGGAATCCCACTGAGTGGCAGTATGGAGCACCTTTTTACTATAGTTGTAAAGAAGGTGGCTTCATTTCATTGTATATGTACTGAACCATATAAAAGCATGATATAGCAACTTTAAGAGCAGTTACATTGAATGCAAGACATAGATTCATCAGATTTCTATATTGGTTGTGTAAGGAGTGATAACTGACACTGTATAGATGTCACTTTGGCAAACCGAGAAATTTCACTGTTGTCTAACCAAGAGATCACAGAAGAGTAATCAATGAATACTATACAAGAAATACATTGGATTGTAAATTGTAATAGTTTGTTACACAAAATAACTTTCTGCGTTACTCCCGAGGAATCCCACTGAGTGGCAGTATGGAGCACCTTTTTACGATAGTTTTATAGAATGTGGCTTCATTTCATTGTATATGTACTCAACCATATAAAAGCATGATATAGGAAGTGTAAGAGCAGTTACATTGAATGCAAGAGATACATTCATCAGATTTTGAAGTTGGTTGTACAAGGAGTGATAACTGACACTGTATTCATATCACGTTGTAAAACCTAGAAATATCACTATCTTGTAACCAACAGATCATTGAAAAGACTAATGAATGAATACTATACAAGAAATTGTATATTGTAATAGTTTGTTACACAAAATGACTTTCTGCGTTACTCCCAAGGAATCCCACTGCGTGGCAATATGGAGCACCTTTTTACTATAGTTGTATAGAAGGTGGCTTCATTTCATTGTATATGTACTGAACCATATAAAAGCATGATATAGCAACTTTAAGAGCAGTTACATTGAATGCAAGACATAGATTCATCAGATTTCTATATTGGTAGTGTAAGGAGTGATAACTGACAATGTACAGATGTCACTTTGTAAAACCGAGAAATTTCACTGTTGTCTAACCAAGAGATCACAGAAGAGTAATCAATGAATACTATACAAGAAATACATTGGATTGTAAATTGTAATAGTTTGTTACACAAAATAATTTTCTGCGTTACTCCCGAGGAATCCCACTGAGTGGCAGTATGGAGCACCTTTTAACTATAGTTGTATAGAAGGTGGCTTCATTTCATTATATATGTACTCATGTAAAAGCATGATATATCAACTGTAAGAGCAGCTACATTGAATGCCAGAGATACATTCATCAGATTTTGAAGTTGGTAGTACAAGGAGTGATAACTGACACTGTACTGATATCACTTTGTAAAACCTAGAAATATCACTATCCTGTAAGAAACAGATCACTGAAAAGACTAATCAATGAATACTATACAAGAAATACATTGGATTGTAAATTGTAATAGTTTGTTACACAAAATAACTTTCTGCGTTACTCCCGAGGAATCCCACTGAGTGGCAGTATGGAGCACCTTTTTACTATAGTTGTATAGAAGGTGGCTTCATTTCATTGTATATGTACTGAACCATATAAAAGCATGATATAGCAACTTGAAGAGCAATTACATTGAATGCCAGAGATTCATTCATCAGATTTTGAAGTTGGTTGTACAAGGAGTGATAACTGACACTGTACTGATATCACTTTGTAAAACCTAGAAATATCACTATCCTGTAACCAACAGATCATTGAAAAGAGTAATCAATGAATACTATACAAGAAATTGTATATTGTAATAGTTTGTTACACAAAATGCCTTTTGCGTTACTCCCAAGGAATCCCACTGAGTGGCAGTATGGAGCACCTTTTTACTATAGTTGTATAGAAGGTGGCTTCATTTCATTGTATATGTACTGAACCATATAAAAGCATGATATAGCAACTTTAAGAGCAGTTACATTGAATGCAAGACATAGATTCATCAGATTTCTATATTGGTTGTGTAAGGAGTGATAACTGACACTTTATAGATGTCACTTTGTAAAACCGAGAAATTTCACTGTTGTCTAACCAAGAGATCACAGAAGAGTAATCAATGAATACTATACAAGAAATACATTGGATTTTAAATTGTAATAGTTTGTTACACAAAATAACTTTCTGCGTTACTCCCGAGGAATCCCACTGAGTGGCAGTATGGAGCACCTTTTAACTATAGTTGTATAGAAGGTGGCTTCATTTCATTATATATGTACTCGATCATGTAAAAGCATGATATATCAACTGTAAGAGCAGCTACATTGAATGCCAGAGATACATTCATCAGATTTTGAAGTTGGTAGTACAAGGAGTGATAACTGACACTGTACTGATATCACTTTGTAAAACCTAGAAATATCACTATCCTGTAAGAAACAGATCACTGAAAAGACTAATCAATGAATACTATACAAGAAATACATTGGATTGTAAACTGTAATAGTTTGTTACACAAAATAACTTTCTGCGTTATTCCCGAGGAATCCCACTGAGTGGAATTATGGAGCACCTTTTTACTATAGTTGTATAGAAGGTGGCTTCATTTCATTGTATATGTACTGAACCATATAAAAGCATGATATAGCAACTTGAAGAGCAATTACATTGAATGCCAGAGATTCATTCATCAGATTTTGAAGTTGGTTGTACAAGGAGTGATAACTGACACTGTACTGATATCACTTTGTAAAACCTAGAAATATCACTATCCTGTAACCAACAGATCATTGAAAAGAGTAATCAATGAATACTATACAAGAAATTGTATATTGTAATAGTTTGTTACACAAAATGACTTTCTGCGTTACTCCCGAGGAATCCCACTGAGTGGCAGTATGGAGGACCTTTTTGCTATAGTTGTATAGAAGGTGGCTTCATTTCATTGTATATGTACTGAACCATATAAAAGCATGATATAGCAACTATAAGAGCAGTTACATTGAATGCAAGACATACATTCATCAGATTTTTATATTGGTTGTATAAGGAGTGATAACTGACACTCTATTGATGTCACTTTGTAAAACCGAGAAATTTAACTGATGTCTAACCAAGAGATCACAGAAGAGTAATCAATGAATACTATACAAGAAATACATTGGATTGTAAATTGTAATAGTTTGTTACAAAAAATAACTTTCTGCGTTACTCCCGAGGAATCCCACTGAGTGGCAGTATGGAGCACCTTTTTACTATAGTTTTATAGAAGGTGGCTTCATTTCATTGTATATGTACTCAATCATGTATAAGCATGATATATCAACTGCAAGAGCAACTACATTGAATGCCAGAGATACATTCATCAGATTTTGAAGTTGGTAGTACAAGGAGTGATAACTGACACTGTACTGATATCACTTTGTAAAACCTAGATATATCACCATCCTGTAACAAACAGATCACTGAAAAGAGTAATCAATGAATATTATAGAAGAAATAGTATATTGTAAAGGTTTGTTACACAAAATGACTTTCTGCGTTACTCCCGAGGAATCCCACTTAGTGGCAGTATGGAGCACCTTTTTAGAATAGTTGTATAGAAGGTGGCTTCATTTCATTGTATTTGTATTCAACCATATAAAAGCATGATATAGTAACTTTAAGAGCAGTTACATTGAATGCAAGAGATACATTTATCAGATTTTGAAGTTAGTTGTACAAGGAGTGATAACTGACACTGTATTGATATCACGTTGTAAAACCTAGAAATATCACTATCTTGTAACCATGAGATCATTGAAAAGAGTAATGAATGAATACTATACAAGAAATTGTATATTGTAACAGCTTGTTACACAAAATGACTTTCTCCGTTACTCCCGAGGAATCCCACTGAGTGGCAGTATGGAGCACATTTTACTATAGTTGTATAGAAGGTGGCTTCATTTCATTGTATATGTACTCAACCATATAAAAGCATGATATAGCAACTATAAGAGCAGTTACATTGAATGCAAGACATACATTCATCAGATTTTTAAATTGGTTGTATAAGGAGTGATAACTGACACTGTATTGGTATCACTTTGTAAAACCGAAAAATTTCACTGTTGTCTAACCAAGAGATCACAGAAGACTAATCAATGAATACTATACAAGAAATACATTGGATTGTAAATTGTAATAGTTTGTTCCACAAAATAACTTTCTGCGTTACTCCCGAGGAATCCCACTGAGTGGCAGTATGGAGCACCTTTTTACTATAGCTGTATAGAAGGTGGCTTCATTTCATTGTATATGTACTGAACCATATAAAAGCATGATATAGCAACTTGAAGAGCAATTACATTGAATGCCAGAGATTCATTCATCAGATTTTGAAGTTGGTTGTACAAGGAGTGATAACTGACACTGTACTGATATCACTTTGTAAAACCTAGAAATATCACTATCCTGTAACCAACAGATCATTGAAAAGAGTAATCAATGAATACTATACAAGAAATTGTATATTGTAATAGTTTGTTACACAAAATGCCTTTTGCGTTACTCCCAAGGAATCCCACTGAGTGGCAGTATGGAGCACCTTTTTACTATAGTTGTATAGAAGGTGGCTTCATTTCATTGTATATGTACTGAACCATATAAAAGCATGATATAGCAACTTTAAGAGCAGTTACATTGAATGCAAGACATAGATTCATCAGATTTCTATATTGGTTGTGTAAGGAGTGATAACTGACACTTTATAGATGTCACTTTGTAAAACCGAGAAATTTCACTGTTGTCTAACCAAGAGATCACAGAAGAGTAATCAATGAATACTATACAAGAAATACATTGGATTTTAAATTGTAATAGTTTGTTACACAAAATAACTTTCTGCGTTACTCCCGAGGAATCCCACTGAGTGGCAGTATGGAGCACCTTTTAACTATAGTTGTATAGAAGGTGGCTTCATTTCATTATATATGTACTCGATCATGTAAAAGCATGATATATCAACTGTAAGAGCAGCTACATTGAATGCCAGAGATACATTCATCAGATTTTGAAGTTGGTAGTACAAGGAGTGATAACTGACACTGTACTGATATCACTTTGTAAAACCTAGAAATATCACTATCCTGTAAGAAACAGATCACTGAAAAGACTAATCAATGAATACTATACAAGAAATACATTGGATTGTAAACTGTAATAGTTTGTTACACAAAATAACTTTCTGCGTTATTCCCGAGGAATCCCACTGAGTGGAATTATGGAGCACCTTTTTACTATAGTTGTATAGAAGGTGGCTTCATTTCATTGTATATGTACTGAACCATATAAAAGCATGATATAGCAACTTGAAGAGCAATTACATTGAATGCCAGAGATTCATTCATCAGATTTTGAAGTTGGTTGTACAAGGAGTGATAACTGACACTGTACTGATATCACTTTGTAAAACCTAGAAATATCACTATCCTGTAACCAACAGATCATTGAAAAGAGTAATCAATGAATACTATACAAGAAATTGTATATTGTAATAGTTTGTTACACAAAATGACTTTCTGCGTTACTCCCGAGGAATCCCACTGAGTGGCAGTATGGAGGACCTTTTTGCTATAGTTGTATAGAAGGTGGCTTCATTTCATTGTATATGTACTGAACCATATAAAAGCATGATATAGCAACTATAAGAGCAGTTACATTGAATGCAAGACATACATTCATCAGATTTTTATATTGGTTGTATAAGGAGTGATAACTGACACTCTATTGATGTCACTTTGTAAAACCGAGAAATTTAACTGATGTCTAACCAAGAGATCACAGAAGAGTAATCAATGAATACTATACAAGAAATACATTGGATTGTAAATTGTAATAGTTTGTTACAAAAAATAACTTTCTGCGTTACTCCCGAGGAATCCCACTGAGTGGCAGTATGGAGCACCTTTTTACTATAGTTTTATAGAAGGTGGCTTCATTTCATTGTATATGTACTCAATCATGTATAAGCATGATATATCAACTGCAAGAGCAACTACATTGAATGCCAGAGATACATTCATCAGATTTTGAAGTTGGTAGTACAAGGAGTGATAACTGACACTGTACTGATATCACTTTGTAAAACCTAGATATATCACCATCCTGTAACAAACAGATCACTGAAAAGAGTAATCAATGAATATTATAGAAGAAATAGTATATTGTAAAAGTTTGTTACACAAAATGACTTTCTGCGTTACTCCCGAGGAATCCCACTTAGTGGCAGTATGGAGCACCTTTTTAGAATAGTTGTATAGAAGGTGGCTTCATTTCATTGTATTTGTATTCAACCATATAAAAGCATGATATAGTAACTTTAAGAGCAGTTACATTGAATGCAAGAGATACATTTATCAGATTTTGAAGTTAGTTGTACAAGGAGTGATAACTGACACTGTATTGATATCACGTTGTAAAACCTAGAAATATCACTATCTTGTAACCATGAGATCATTGAAAAGAGTAATGAATGAATACTATACAAGAAATTGTATATTGTAACAGCTTGTTACACAAAATGACTTTCTCCGTTACTCCCGAGGAATCCCACTGAGTGGCAGTATGGAGCACATTTTACTATAGTTGTATAGAAGGTGGCTTCATTTCATTGTATATGTACTCAACCATATAAAAGCATGATATAGCAACTATAAGAGCAGTTACATTGAATGCAAGACATACATTCATCAGATTTTTAAATTGGTTGTATAAGGAGTGATAACTGACACTGTATTGGTATCACTTTGTAAAACCGAAAAATTTCACTGTTGTCTAACCAAGAGATCACAGAAGACTAATCAATGAATACTATACAAGAAATACATTGGATTGTAAATTGTAATAGTTTGTTCCACAAAATAACTTTCTGCGTTACTCCCGAGGAATCCCACTGAGTGGCAGTATGGAGCACCTTTTTACTATAGCTGTATAGAAGGTGGCTTCATTTCATTGTATATGTACTGAACCATATAAAAGCATGATATAGCAACTATAAGAGCAGTTACATTGAATGCAAGACATACATTCATCAGATTTTTAAATTGGTTGTATAAGGAGTGATAACTGACACTGTATTGATATCACTTTGTAAAACCGAGAAATTTCACTGTTGTCTAACCAAGAGATCACAGAAGAGTAATCAATAAATACTATACAAGAAATACATTGGATTGTAAATTGTAATAGTTTGTTACACAAAATAGCTTTCTGCGTTACTCCCGAGGAATCCCACTGAGTGGCAGTATGGGGCACCTTTTTACTATAGTTGTATAGAAGGTGGCTTCATTTCATTGTATATGTACTCAATCATGTAAGAGCATGATATATCAACTGTAAGAGCAACTACATTGAATGCCAGAGATACATTCATCAGATTTTGAAGTTGGTAGTACAAGGAGTGATAACTGACACTGTACTGATATCACTTTGTAAAACCTAGAAATATCACTATCCTGTAACCAACAGATCATTGAAAAGAGTAATCAATGAATATTATAAAAGAAATAGTATATTGTAAAAGTTTGCTACACAAAATGACTTTCTGCGTTACTCCCGAGGAATCCCACTGAGTGGCAGTATGGAGCACCTTTTTACGATAGTTTTATAGAATGTGGCTTCATTTCATTGTATATGTACTCAACCATATAAAAGCATGATATAGGAAGTGTAAGAGCAGTTACATTGAATGCAAGAGATACATTCATCAGATTTTGAAGTTGGTTGTACAAGGAGTGATAACTGACACTGTATTCATATCACGTTGTAAAACCTAGAAATATCACTATTTTGTAACCAACAGATGATTGAAAAGAGTAATGAATGAATACTATACAAGAAATTGTATATTGTAATAGTTTGTTACACAAAATGACTTTCTGCGTTACTCCCGAGGAATCCCACTGAGTGGCAGTATGGAGCACATTTTACTATAGTTGTATAGAAGGTGGCTTCATTTCATTGTATTTGTACTCAATCATGTAAAAGCATGTTATAGCTACTGTAAGAGCAATTACATTGAATGCCAGAGATTCATTCATCAGATTTTGAAGTTGGTTGTACAAGGAGTGATAACTGACACTGTACTGATATCACTTTGTAAAACCTAGAAATATCACTATCCTGTAAGAAACAGATCACTGAAAAGACTAATCAATGAATACTATACAAGAAATACATTGGATTGTAAATTGTAATAGTTTGTTACACAAAATAACTTTCTGCGTTACTCCCGAGGAATCCCACTGAGTGGCAGTATGGAGCACCTTTTTACTATAGTTGTATAGAAGGTGGCTTCATTTCATTGTATATGTACTGAATCATATAAAAGCATGATATAGCAACTATAAGAGCAGTTACATTGAATGCAAGACATACATTCATCAGATTTTTATATTGGTTGTATAAGGAGTGATAACTGACACTCTATTGATGTCACTTTGTAAAACCGAGAAATTTAACTGATGTCTAACCAAGAGATCACAGAAGAGTAATCAATGAATACTATACAAGAAATACATTGGATTGTAAATTGTAATAGTTTGTTACACAAAATAACTTTCTGCGTTACTCCCGAGGAATCCCACTGAGTGGCAGTATGGAGCACCTTTTTACTATAGTTTTATAGAAGGTGGCTTCATTTCATTGTATATGTACTCAATCATGTAAAAGCATGATATATCAACTGTAAGAGCAACTACATTGAATGCCAGAGATACATTCATCAGATTTTGAAGTTGGTAGTACAAGGAGTGATAACTGACACTGTACTGATATCACTTTGTAAAACCTAGATATATCACTATCCTGTAACAAACAGATCACTGAAAAGAGTAATCAATGAATATTATAGAAGAAATAGTATATTGTAAAAGTTTGTTACACAAAATGACTTTCTGCGTTACTCCCGAGGAATCCCACTTAGTGGCAGTATGGAGCACCTTTTTAGAATAGTTGTATAGAAGGTGGCTTCATTTCATTGTATTTGTATTCAACCATATAAAAGCATGATATAGTAACTTTAAGAGCAGTTACATTGAATGCAAGAGATACATTTATCAGATTTTGAAGTTGGTTGTACAAGGAGTGATAACTGACACTGTATTGATATCACGTTGTAAAACCTAGAAATATCACTATCTTGTAACCAACAGATCATTGAAAAGAGTAATGAATGAATACTATACAAGAAATTGTATATTGTAACAGCTTGTTACACAAAATGACTTTCTCCGTTACTCCCGAGGAATCCCACTGAGTGGCAGTATGGAGCACATTTTACTATAGTTGTATAGAAGGTGGCTTCATTTCATTGTATATGTACTCAACCATATAAAAGCATGATATAGCAACTATAAGAGCAGTTACATTGAATGCAAGACATACATTCATCAGATTTTTAAATTGGTTGTATAAGGAGTGATAACTGACACTGTATTGGTATCACTTTGTAAAACCGAAAAATTTCACTGTTGTCTAACCAAGAGATCACAGAAGACTAATCAATGAATACTATACAAGAAATACATTGGATTGTAAATTGTAATAGTTTGTTCCACAAAATAACTTTCTGCGTTACTCCCGAGGAATCCCACTGAGTGGCAGTATGGAGCACCTTTTTACTATAGTTGTATAGAAGGTGGCTTCATTTCATTGTATATGTACTCAATCATGTAAAAGCATGATATATCAATTGTAAGAGCAACTACATTGAATGCCAGAGATACATTCATCAGATTTTGAAGTTGGTAGTACAAGGAGTGATAACTGACACTGTACTGATATCACTTTGTAAAACCTAGATACATCACTATCCTGTAACCAACAGATCACTGAAAAGAGTAATCAATGAATACTATAGAAGAAATAGTGTATTGTAAAAGTTTGTTACACAAAATGGCTTTCTGCGTTACTCCCGAGGAATCCCACTTAGTGGCAGTAATGGAGCACCTTTTTACGATAGTTGTATAGAAGGTGGCTTCATTTCATTGTATATGTATTCAACCATATAAAAGCATGATATAGCAAGTGTAAGAGCAGTTACATTGAATGCAAGAGATACATTTATCAGATTTTGAAGTTGGTTGTACAAGGAGTGATAACTGACACTGTATTGATATCACGTTGTAAAACCTAGAAATATCACTATCTTGTAACCAACAGATAATTGAAAAGGGTAATGAATGAATACTATACAAGAAATTGTATATTGTAACAGTTTGTTACACAAAATGACTTTCTGCGTTACTCCCGAGGAATCCCACTGAGTGGCAGTATGGAGCACATTTTACTATAGTTGTATAGAAGGTGGCTTCATTTCATTGTATATGTACTCAATCATGTAAAAGCATGTTATAGCAACTGTAAGAGCAATTACATTGAATGCCAGAGATTCATTCATCAGATTTTGAAGTTTGTTGTAGAAGGAGTGATAACTGACACTGTACTGATATCACTTTGTAAAACCTAGAAATATCACTATCCTGTAACCAACAGATCATTGAAAAGAGTAATCAATGAATACTATACAAGAAATTGTATATTGTAATAGTTTGTTACACAAAATGAGTTTCTGCGTTACTCCCGAGGAATCCCACTGAGTGGCAGTATGGAGCACCTTTTTACTATATTTGTATAGAAGGTGGCTTCATTTCATTGTATATGTACTGAACCATATAAAAGCATGATATAGCAACTCTAAGAGCAGTTACATTGAATGCAAGACATACATTCAGCAGATTTTTAAATTGGTTGTATAAGGAGTGATAACTGACACTGTACTGATATCACTTTGTAAAACCGAGAAATTTCACTGTTGTCTAACCAAGAGATCACAGAAGAGTAATCAATGAATACTATACAAGAAATACATTGGATTGTAAATTGTAATAGTTTGTTACACAAAATAACTTTCTGCGTTACTCCCGAGGAATCCCACTGAGTGGCAGTATGGAGCACCTTTTTACTATAGTTGTATAGAAGGTGGCTTCATTTCATTGTATATGTACTGAACCATATAAAAGCATGATATAGCAACTATAAGAGCAACTACATTGAATGCCAGAGATACATTCATCAGATTTTGAAGTTGGTAGTACAAGGAGTGATAACTGACACTGTACTGATATCACTTTGTAAAACCTAGAAATATCACTATCCTGTAAGAAACAGATCACTGAAAAGACTAATCAATGAATACTATACAAGAAATACATTGTATTGTAATTCTAATAGTTTGTTACACAAAATAACTTTCTGCGTTACTCCCGAGGAATCACACTGAGTGGCAGTATGGAGCACCTTTTTACTATAGTTGTATAGAAGGTGGCTTCATTTCATTGTATACGTACTGAACCATATAAAAGCATGATATAGCAACTATAAGAGCAGTTACATTGAATGCAAGACATACATTCATCAGATTTTTAAATTGGTTGTATAAGGAGTGATAACTGACACTGTATTGATCTCACTTTGTAAAACCGAGAAATTTCACTGTTGTCTAACCAAGAGATCACAGAAGAGTAATCAATGAATACTATACAAGAAATACATTGGATTGTAAATTGTAATAGTTTGTTACACAAAATAACTTTCTGCGTTACTCCCAAGGAATCCCACTGAGTGGCAGTATGGAGCACATTTTAACTATAGTTGTATGGAAGGTGGCTTCATTTTATTATATATGTACTCAATCATGTAAAAGCATGATATATCAACTATAAGAGCAACTACATTGAATGCCAGAGATACATTCATCAGATTTTGAAGTTGGTAGTACAAGGAGTGATAACTGACACTGTACTGATATCACTTTGTAAAACCTAGAAATATCACTATCCTGTAAGAAACAGATCACTGAAAAGACTAATCAATGAATACTATACAAGAAATACATTGGATTGTAAATTGTAAAAGTTTGTTACACAAAATGACTTTCTGCGTTACTCCCGAGGAATCCCACTGAGTGGCAGTATGGAGCACATTTTACTATAGTTGTATAGAAGGTGGCTTCATTTCATTGTATATGTACTCAATCATGTAAAAGCATGTTATAGCAACTGTAAGAGCAATTACATTGAATGCCAGAGATTCATTCATCAGATTTTGAAGTTGGTTGTACAAGGAGTGATAACTGACACTGTATTGATATCACTTTGTAAAACCTAGAAATATCACTATCCTGTAACCAACAGATCATTGAAAAGAGTAATCAATGAATACTATACAAGAAATTGTATATTGTAATAGTTTGTTACACAAAATGACTTTCTGCGTTACTCCCAAGGAATCCCACTGAGTGGCAGTATGGAGCACCTTTTTACTATAGTTGTATAGAAGGTGGCTTCATTTCATTGTATATGTACTGAACCATATAAAAGCATGATATAGCAAGTATAAGAGCAGTTACATTGAATGCAAGACATACATTCATCAGATTTTTATATTGGTTGTATAAGGAGTGATAACTGACACTGCATTGATGTCACTTTGTAAAACCGAGAAATTTCACTGTTGTCTAACCAAGAGATCACAGAAGAGTAATCAATGAATACTATACAAGAAATACATTGGATTGTAAATTGTAATAGTTTGTTACACAAAATGACTTTCTGCGTTACTCCCGAGGAATCCCACTGAGTGGCAGTATGGAGCACATTTTACTATAATTGTATAGAAGGTGGCTTCATTTCATTGTATATGTACTCAATCATGTAAAAGCATGTTATAGCAACTGTAAGAGCCATACATTGAATGCCAGAGATTCATTCATCAGATTTTGAAGTTGGTTGTACAAGGAGTGATAACTGACACTGTATTGATACCACTTTGTAAAACCTAGAAATATCATTATCCTGTAAACAAAAGATCGTTGAAAAGAGTAATCAATGAATACTATACAAGAAATTGTATATTGTAATAGTTTGTTACACAAAATGACTTTCTGCGTTACTCCCAAGGAATCCCACTGAGAGGCACTATGGAGCACCTTTTTACTATAGTTGTATAGAAGGTGGCTTCATTTCATTGTATATGTACTGAACCATATAAAAGCATGATATAGGAACTATAAGAACAGTTACATTGAATGCAAGACATACATTCATCAGATTTTTATATTGGTTGTATAAGGAGTGATAACTGACACTGTATTGATGTCACTTTGTAAAACCGAGAAATTTCACTGTTGTCTAACCAAGAGATCACAGAAGAGTAATCAATGAATACTATACAGGAAATACATTGGATTGTAAATTGTAATAGTTTGTTACACAAAATAACTTTCTGCGTTACTCCCGAGGAATCCCACTGAGTGGCAGTATGGAGCACCTTTTTACTATAGTTGTATAGAAGGTGGCTTCATTTCATTATATATGTACTCAATCATGTAAAAGCATGATATATCAACTGTAAGAGCAACTACATTGAATGCCAGAGATACATTCATCAGATTTTGAAGTTGGTAGTACAAGGAGTGATAACTGACACTGTACTGATATCACTTTGTAAAACCGAGAAATATCACTATCCTGTAAGAAACAGATCACTGAAGAGACTAATCAATGAATACTATACAAGAAATACATTGGATTGTAAATTGTAATAGTTTGTTACACAAAATAACTTTCTGCGTTACTCCCGAGGAATCCCACTGAGTGGCAGTATGGAGCACATTTTACTATAGTTGTATAGAAGGTGGCTTCATTTCATTGTATATGTAATCAATCATGTAAAAGCATGTTATAGCAACTGTAAGACCAATTACATTGAATGCAAGACATACATTCATCAGATTTTGAAGTAGGTAGTACAAGGAGTGATAACTGCTTTTACATGATTGAGTACATATACAATGAAATGAAGCCACCTTCTATACAACTATCGTAAAAAGGTGCTCCATACTGCCACTCAGTGGGATTCCTCGGGAGTAACGCAGAAAGTCATTTTGTGTAACAAACTTTTACAATATACTATTTCTTGTATAGTATTCATTGATTACTCTTTTCAGTGATCTGTTTGTTACAGGATAGTGATATATCTAGGTTTTACAAAGTGATATCAGTACAGTGTCAGTTATCACTCCTTGTACTACCAACATCAAAATCTGATGAATGAATCTCTGGCATTCAATGTAATTGCTCTTACAGTTGCTATAACATGCTTTTACATGATTGATTACATATACAATGAAATGAAGCCACCTTCTATACAACTATAGTAAAATGTGCTCCATACTGCCACTCAGTGGGATTCCTCGGGAGTAACGCAGAAAGTCATTTTGTGTAACAAACTATTACAATATACAATTTCTTGTATAGTATTCATTCATTACTCTTTTCAAGGATCTGTTGGTTACAAGATAGTGATATTTCTAGGTTTTACAACGTGATATCAATACAGTGTCAGTTATCACTCCTTGTACAACCAACTTCAAAATCTGATGAATGTATCTCTTGCATTCAATGTAACTGCTCTTACACTTCCTATATCATGCTTTTATATGGTTGAGTACATATACAATGAAATGAAGCCCCCTTCTATACAACTATCGTAAAAAGGTGCTCCATACTGCCACTAAGTGGGATTCCTTGGGAGTAACGCAGAAAGTCATTTTGTGTAACAAACTTTTACAATATACTATTTCTTGTATAATATTCATTGATTACTCTTTTCAATGATCTGTTGGTTACAGGATAGTGATATTTCTAGGTTTTACAAAGTGATATCAGTACAGTGTCAGTTATCACTCCTTGTACAACCAACTTCAAAATCTGATGAATGTATCTCTGGCATTCAATGTAGTTGCTCTTACAGTTGATATATCATGCTTTTACATGATTGAGTACATATACAATGAAATGAAGCCACCTTCTATACAACTATAGTAAAAAGGTGCTCCATACTGCCACTCAGTGGGATTCCTCGGGAGTAACGCAGAAAGTTATTTTGTGTAACAAACTATTACAATTTACAATCCAATGTATTTCTTGTATAGTATTCATTGATTACTCTTCTGTGATCTCTTGGTCAGACAACAGTGAAATTTCTCGGTTTTACAAAGTGATATCAATACAGTGTCAGTTATCACTCCTTATACAACCAATTTAAAAATCTGATGAATGTATGTCTTGCATTCAATGTAACTGCTCTTATAGTTGCTATATCATGCTTTCATATGCTTCAGTACATATACAATGAAATGAAGCCACCTTCTATACAAATATAGTAAAAAGGTGCTCCATACTGCCACTCAGTGGGATTCCTCGGGAGTAACGCAGAAAGTCATTTTGTGTAACAAACTCTTACAATATACAATTTCTTCTATAGTATTCATTGATTACTCTTATCAATGATCTGTTGGTTACAGGATAGTGATATTTCTAGGTTTTACAAAGTGATATCAGTACAGTGTCAGTTATCACTCCTTCTACAACAAACTTCAAAATCTGATGAATGAATCTCTGGCATTCAATGTAATTGCTCTTACAGTTGCTATAACATGCTTTTACATGATTGAGTACATATACAATGAAATGAAGCCACCTTCTATACAACTATAGTAAAAGGAGCTCCATACTGCCACTCAGTGGGATTCCTCGGGAGTAACGCAGAAAGTCATTTTGTGTAACAAACTATTACAATATACAATTTCTTGTATAGTATTCATTGATTACTCTTTTCAATGATCTGTTGGTTACAGGATAGTGATATTTCTAGGTTTTACAAAGTGATATCAATACAGTGTCAGTTCTCACTCCTTGTACAACCAACTTCAAAATCTGATGAATGAATCTCTGGCATTCAATGTAACTGCTCTTACAGTTGCTATAACATGCTTTTACATGATTGAGTACATATACAATGAAATGAAGCCACCTTCTATACAACTATAGTAAAATGTGCTCCATACTGCCACTCAGTGGGATTCCTCGGGAGTAACGCAGAAAGTCATTTTGTGTAACAAACTATTACAATATACAATTTCTTGTATAGTATTCATTCATTACTCTTTTCAATGATCTGTTGGTTACAAGATAGTGATTTTTCTAGGTTTTACAACGTGATATAAATACAGTGTCAGTTATCACTCCTTGTACAACCAACTTCAAAATCTGATGAATGTATCTCTGGCATTCAATGTAGTTGCTCTTACAGTTGATATATCATGCTTTTACATGATTGAGTACATATACAATGAAATGAAGCCACCTTCTATACAACTATAGTAAAAAGGTGCTCCATACTGCCACTCAGTGGGATTCCTCGGGAGTAACGCATAAAGTTATTTTGTGTAACAAACTATTACAATTTACAATCCAATGTATTTCTTGTATAGTATTCATTGATTACTCTTCTGTGATCTCTTGGTCAGACAACAGTGAAATTTCTCGGTTTTACAAAGTGATATCAATACAGTGTCAGTTATCACTCCTTATACAACCAATTTAAAAATCTGATGAATGTATGTCTTGCATTCAATGTAACTGCTCTTATAGTTGCTTTATCATGCTTTCATATGCTTTAGTACATATACAATGAAATGAAGCCACCTTCTATACAAATATAGTAAAAAGGTGCTCCATACTGCCACTCAGTGGGATTCCTCGGGAGTAAGGCAGAAAGTCATTTTGTGTAACAAACTATTACAATATACAATTTCTTCTATAGTATTCATTGATTACTCTTTTCAATGATCTGTTGGTTACAGGATAGTGATATTTCTAGGTTTCACAAAGTGATATCAGTACAGTGTCAGTTATCACTCCTTCTACAACAAACTTCAAAATCTGATGAATGAATCTCTGGCATTCAATGTAATTGCTCTTACAGTTGCTATAACATGCTTTTACATGCTTCAGTACATATACAATGAAATGAAGCCACCTTCTATACAAATATAGTAAAAAGGTGCTCCATACTGCCACTCAGTGGGATTCCTCGGGAGTAACGCAGAAAGTCATTTTGTGTAACAAACTATTACAATATACAATTTCTTCTATAGTATTCATTGATTACTCTTATCAATGATCTGTTGGTTACAGGATAGTGATATTTCTAGGTTTTACAAAGTGATATCAGTACAGTGTCAGTTATCACTCCTTCTACAACAAACTTCAAAATCTGATGAATGAATCTCTGGCATTCAATGTAATTGCTCTTACAGTTGCTATAACATGCTTTTACATGATTGAGTACATATACAATGAAATGAAGCTACCTTCTATACAACTATAGTAAAATGTGCTCCATACTGCCACTCAGTGGGAATCCTCGGGAGTAACGCAGAAAGTCATTTTGTGTAACAAACTATTACAATATACAATTTCTTGTATAGTATTCATTGATTACTCTTTTCAATGATCTGTTGGTTACAGGATAGTGATATTTCTAGGTTTTACAAAGTGATATCAATACTGTGTCAGTTATCACTCCTTGTACAACCAACTTCAAAATCTGATGAATGAATCTCTGGCATTCAATGTAACTACTCTTACAGTTGCTATAACATGCTTTTACATGATTGAGTACATATACAATGAAATGAAGCCACCTTCTATACAACTATAGTAAAAGGTGCTCCATACTGCCACTCAGTGGGATTCCTCGGGAGTAACGCAGAAAGTCATTTTGTGTAACAAACTATTACAATATACAATTTCTTGTATAGTATTCATTCATTACTCTTTTCAATGATCTGTTGGTTACAAGATAGTGATATTTCTAGGTTTTAAAACGTGATATCAATACACTGTCAGTTATCACTCCTTGTACAACCAACTTCAAAATCTGATGAATGTATCTCTTGCATTCAATGTAACTGCTCTTACACTTCCTATATCATGCTTTTATATGGTTGAGTACATATACAATGAAATGAAGCCACCTTCTATACAACTATCGTAAAAAGGTGCTCCATACTGCCACTAAGTGGGATTCCTCGGGAGTAACGCAGAAAGTCATTTTGTGTAACAAACTTTTACAATATACTATTTCTTGTATAATATTCATTGATTACTCTTTTCAATGATCTGTTGGTTACAGGATAGTGATATTTCTAGGTTTTACAAAGTGATATCAGTACAGTGTCAGTTATCACTCCTTGTACAACCAACTTCAAAATCTGATGAATGTATCTCTGGCATTCAATGTAGTTGCTCTTACAGTTGATATATCATGCTTTTACATGATTGAGTACATATACAATGAAATGAAGCCACCTTCTATACAACTATAGTAAAAAGGTGCTCCATACTGCCACTCAGTGGGATTCCTCGGGAGTAACGCAGAAAGTTATTTTGTGTAACAAACTATTACAATTTACAATCCAATGTATTTCTTGTATAGTATTCATTGATTACTCTTCTGTGATCTCTTGGTCAGACAACAGTGAAATTTCTCGGTTTTACAAAGTGATATCAATACAGTGTCAGTTATCACTCCTTATACAACCAATTTAAAAATCTGATGAATGTATGTCTTGCATTCAATGTAACTGCTCTTATAGTTGCTATATCATGCTTTTATATGGTTCAGTACATATACAATGAAATGAAGCCACCTTCTATACAACTATAGAAAAAAGGTGCTCCATACTGCCACTCAGTGGGATTCCTCGGGAGTAACGCAGAAAGTTATTTTGTGTAACAAACTATTACAATTTACAATCCAATGTATTTCTTATATAGTATTCATTGATTAGTCTTTTCAGTGATCTGTTTCTTACAGGATAGTGATATTTCTAGGTTTTACAAAGTGATATCAGTACAGTGTCAGTTATCACTCCTTGTACTACCATCTTCAAAATCTGATGAATGTATCTCTGGCATTCAATGTAGTTGCTCTTATAGTTGATATATCATGCTTTTACATGATTGAGTACATATATAATGAAATGAAGCCACCTTCTATACAACAATAGTTAAAAGGTGCTCCATACTGCCACTCAGTGGGATTCCTCGGGAGTAACGCAGAAAGTCATTTTGTGTAACAAACTATTACAATTTACAATCCAATGTATTTCTTGTATAGTATTCATTGATTACTCTTCTGTAATCTCTTGGTTAGACAACAGTGAAATTTCTCGGTTATACAAAGTGATATCAATACAGTGTCAGTTATCACTCCTTATACAACCAATTTAAAAATCTGATGAATGTATGTCTTGCATTCAATGTAACTGCTCTTATAGTTGCTATATCTGGCATTCAATGTAATTGCTCTTACAGTTGCTATAACATGCTTTTACATGATTGAGTACAAATACAATGAAATGAAGCCACCTTCTATACAACTATAGTAAAATGTGCTCCATACTGCCACTCAGTGGGATTCCTCGGGAGTAACGCAGAAAGTCATTTTGTGTAACAAACTATTACAATATACAATTTCTTGTATAGTATTCATTCATTACTCTTTTCAATGATCTCTTGGTTACAAGATAGTGATATTTCTAGGTTTTACAACGTGATATCAATACACTGTCAGTTATCACTCCTTGTACAACCAACTTCAAAATCTGATGAATGTATCTCTTGCATTCAATGTAACTGCTCTTACCGTTGCTATATCATGCTTTTATATGGTTGAGTACATATACAATGAAATGAAGTCACCTTCTATACAACTATAGTAAAAAGGTGCTCCATACTGCCACTCAGTGGGATTCCTCGAGAGTAACGCAGAAAGTCATTTTGTGTAACAAACTATTACAATATACAATTTCTTGTATAGTATTCATTGATTACTCTTTTCAGTGATCTGTTTGTTACACCATAGTGATATATCTAGGTTTTACAAAGTGATATCAGTACAGTGTCAGTTATCACTCCTTGTACTACCAACTTCAAAATCTGATGAATGTATCTCTGGCATTCAATGTAGTTGCTCTTACAGTTGATATATCATGCTTTTACATGATTGAGTACTTATACAATGAAATGAAGCCACCTTCTATACAACTATAGTAAAAAGGTGCTCCATACTGCCACTCAGTGTGATTCCTCGGGAGTAACGCAGAAAGTTATTTTGTGTAACAAACTAGTAGAATTACAATACAATGTATTTCTTGTATAGTATTCATTGATTAGTCTTTTCAGTGATCTGTTTCTTACAGGATAGTGATATTTCTAGGTTTTACAAAGTGATATCAGTACAGTGTCAGTTATCACTCCTTGTACTACCAACTTCAAAATCTGATGAATGTATCTCTGGCATTCAATGTAGTTGCTCTTATAGTTGCTATATCATGCTTTTATATGGTTCAGTACATATACAATGAAATGAAGCCACCTTCTATACAACTATAGTAAAAAGGTGCTCCATACTGCCACTCAGTGGGATTCCTCGGGAGTAACGCAGAAAGTTATTTTGTGTAACAAACTATTACAATTTACAATCCAATGTATTTCTTGTATAGTATTCATTGATTACTCTTCTGTGATCTCTTGGTTAGACAACAGTGAAATTTCTCGGTTTTACAAAGTGATATCAGTACAGTGTCAGTTATCACTCCTTATACAACCAATTTAAAAATCTGATGAATGTATGTCTTGCATTCAATGTAACTGCTCTTACAGTTGCTATATCATGCTTTTATATGGTTCAGTACATATACAATGAAATGAAGCCACCTTCTATACAAATATAGTAAAAAGGTGCTCCATACTGCCACTCAGTGGGATTCCTCGGGAGTAACGGAGAAAGTCATTTTGTGTAACAAACTATTACAATATACAATTTCTTCTATAGTATTCATTGATTACTCTTTTCAATGATCTGTTGGTTACAGGATAGTGATATTTCTAGGTTTTACAACGTGATATCAATACAGTGTCAGTTATCACTCCTTGTACAAACAACTTCAAAATCTGATAAATGTATCTCTTGCATTCAATGTAATTGCTCTTACACTTGCTATATCATGCTTTTATATGGTTGAATACATATACAATGAAATGAAGCCACCTTCTATACAACTATCGTAAAAAGGTGCTCCATTACTGCCACTAAGTGGGATTCCTCGGGAGTAACACAGAAAGTCATTTTGTGTAACAAACTTTTACAATACACTATTTCTTCTATAGTATTCATTGATTACTCTTTTCAGTGATCTGTTGGTTACAGGATAGTGATATATCTAGGTTTTACAAAGTGATATCAGTACAGTGTCAGTTATCACTCCTTGTACTACCAACTTCAAAATCTGATGAATGTATCTCTGGCATTCAATGTACTTGCTCTTACAGTTGATATATCATGCTTTTACATGATTGAGTACATATACAATGAAATGAAGCCACCTTCTATACAACTATAGTAAAAAGGTGCTCCATACTGCCACTCAGTGGGATTCCTCGGGAGTAACGCAGAAAGTTATTTTGTGTAACAAACTATTACAATTTACAATCCAATGTATTTCTTGTATAGTATTCATTGATTTCTCTTCTTTGATCTATTGGTTACACATCAGTGAAATTTCTCGGTTTTACAAAGTGATATCAATACAGTGTCAGTTATCACTCCTTATACAACCAATTTAAAAATCTGATGAATGTATGTCCTGCATTCAATGTAACTGCTCTTAGAGTTGCTATATCATGCTTTTATATGGTTCAGTACATATACAATGAAATGAAGCCACCTTCTATAGAACTATAGTAAAAAGGTGCTCCATACTGCCACTCAGTGGGATTCCTCGGGAGTAACGCAGAAAGTTATTTTGTGTAACAAACTATTACAATTTACAATCCAATGTATTTCTTGTATAGTATTCATTGATTAGTCTTTTCAGTGATCTGTTTCTTACAGGATAGTGATATTTCTAGGTTTTACAAAGTGATATCAGTACAGTGTCAGTTATCACTCCTTGTACAACCAACTTCAAAATCTGATGAATGAATCTCTGGCATTCAATGTAATTGCTCTTACAGTAGCTATAACATGCTTTTACATGATTGAGTACATATACAATGAAATGAAGCCACCTTCTATACAACTATCGTAAAAAGGTGCTCCATTACTGCCACTAAGTGGGATTCCTCGGGAGTAACACAGAAAGTCATTTTGTGTAACAAACTTTTACAATACACTATTTCTTCTATAGTATTCATTGATTACTCTTTTCAGTGATCTGTTGGTTACAGGATAGTGATATATCTAGGTTTTACAAAGTGATATCAGTACAGTGTCAGTTATCACTCCTTGTACTACCAACTTCAAAATCTGATGAATGTATCTCTGGCATTCAATGTAGTTGCTCTTACAGTTGATATATCATGGTTTTACATGATTGAGTACATATACAATGAAATGAAGCCACCTTCTATACAACTATAGTAAAAAGGTGCTCCATACTGCCACTCAGTGGGATTCCTCGGGAGTAACGCAGAAAGTTATTTTGTGTAACAAACTATTACAATTTACAATCCAATGTATTTCTTGTATAGTATTCATTGATTTCTCTTCTTTGATCTATTGGTTACACATCAGTGAAATTTCTCGGTTTTACAAACTGATATCAATACAGTGTCAGTTATCACTCCTTATACAACCAATTTAAAAATCTGATGAATGTATGTCCTGCATTCAATGTAACTGCTCTTAGAGTTGCTATATCATGCTTTTATATGGTTCAGTACATATACAATGAAATGAAGCCACCTTCTATAGAACTATAGTAAAAAGGTGCTCCATACTGCCACTCAGTGGGATTCCTCGGGAGTAACGCAGAAAGTTATTTTGTGTAACAAACTATTACAATTTACAATCCAATGTATTTCTTGTATAGTATTCATTGATTAGTCTTTTCAGTGATCTGTTTCTTACAGGATAGTGATATTTCTAGGTTTTACAAAGTGATATCAGTACAGTGTCAGTTATCACTCCTTGTACTACCAACTTCAAAATCTGATGAATGTATCTCTGGCATTCAATGTAGTTGCTCTTATAGTTGATATATCATGCTTTTACATGATTGAGAACATATATAATGAAATGAAGCCACCTTCTATACAACTATAGTTAAAAGGTGCTCCATACTGCCACTCAGTGGGATTCCTCGGGAGTAACGCAGAAAGTTATTTTGTGTAACAAACTATTACAATTTACAATCCAATGTATTTCTTGTATAGTATTCACTGATTACTCTTCTGTGATCTGTTGGTTAGACAACAGTGAAATTTTCGGTTTTACAAAGTGATATCAATACAGTGTCAGTTATCACTCCTTATACAACCAATTTAAAAATCTGATGAATGTATGTCTTGCATTCAATGTAACTGCTCTTATAGTTGCTATATCATGCTTTTATATGGTTCAGTACATATACAATGAAATGAAGTCACCTTCTATACAACTATAGTAAAAAGGTGCTCCATACTGCCACTCAGTGGGATTCCTTGGGAGTAACGCAGAAAGTCATTTTGTGTAACAAACTGTTACAATATACAATTTCTTGTATAGTATTCATTGATTACTCTTTTCAATGATCTGTTGGTTACAGGATAGTGATATTTCTAGGTTTTACAAAGTGATATCAATACAGTGTCAGTTATCACTCCTTGTACAACCAACTTCAAAATCTGATGAATGAATCTCTGGCATTCAATGTAATTGCTCTTACAGTTGCTATAACATGCTTTTACATGATTGAGTACATATACAATGAAATGAAGCCACCTTCTATACAACTATCGTAAAAAGGTGCTCCATACTGCCACTAAGTGGGATTCCTCGGGAGTAACGCAGAAAGTTATTTTGTGTAACAAACTTTAACAATATACTATTTCTTGTATAATATTCATTGATTACTCTTTTCAATGATCTGTTGGTTACAGAATAGTGATATTTCTAGGTTTTACAAAGTGATATCAGTACAGTGTCAGTTATCACTCCTTGTACAACCAACTTCAAAATCTGATGAATGTATCTCTGGCATTCAATGTAGTTGCTCTTACAGTTGATATATCATGCTTTTACATGATTGAGTACATATACAATGAAATGAAGCCACCTTCTATACAACTATAGTAGAAAGGTGCTCCATACTGCCACTCAGTGGGATTCCTCGGGAATAACGCAGAAAGTTATTTTGTGTAACAAACTATTACAATTTACAATCCAATGTATTTCTTGTATAGTATTCATTGATTACTCTTCTGTGATCTCTTGGTTAGACAACAGTGAAATTTCTCGGTTTTACAAAGTGATATCAATACAGTGTCAGTTATCACTCCTTATACAACCAATTTAAAAATCTGATGAATGTATGTCTTGCATTCAATGTAACTGCTCTTATAGTTGCTATATCATGCTTTTATATGGTTCAGTACGTATACAATGAAATGAAGCCACCTTCTATACAACTATAGTAAAAAGGTGCTCCATACTGCCACTCAGTGTGATTCCTCGGGAGTAACGCAGAAAGTTATTTTGTGTAACAAACTATTAGAATTACAATACAATGTATTTCTTGTATAGTATTCATTGATTAGTCTTTTCAGTGATCTGTTTCTTACAGGATAGTGATATTTCTAGGTTTTACAAAGTGATATCAGTACAGTGTCAGTTATCACTCCTTGTACTACCAACTTCAAAATCTGATGAATGTATCTCTGGCATTCAATGTAGTTGCTCTTATAGTTGCTATATCATGCTTTTATATGGTTCAGTACATATACAATGAAATGAAGCCACCTTCTATACAACTATAGTAAAAAGGTGCTCCATACTGCCACTCAGTGGGATTCCTCGGGAGTAACGCAGAAAGTTATTTTGTGTAACAAACTATTACAATTTACAATCCAATGTATTTCTTGTATAGTATTCATTGATTACTCTTCTGTCATCTCTTGGTTAGACAACAGTGAAATTTCTCGGTTTTACAAAGTGATATCAGTACAGTGTCAGTTATCACTCCTTATACAACCAATTTAAAAATCTGATGAATGTATGTCTTGCATTCAATGTAACTGCTCTTATAGTTGCTATATCATGCTTTTATATGGTTCAGTACATATACAATGAAATGAAGCCACCTTCTATACAAATATAGTAAAAAGGTGCTCCATACTGCCACTCAGTGGGATTCCTCGGGAGTAACGCAGAAAGTCATTTTGTGTAACAAACTATTACAATATACAATTTCTTCTACAGTATTCATTGATTACTCTTTTCAATGATCTGTTGGTTACAGGATAGTGATATTTCTAGGTTTTACAACGTGATATCAATACAGTGTCAGTTATCACTCCTTGTACAACCAACTTCAAAATCTGATAAATGTATCTCTTGCATTCAATGTAATTGCTCTTACACTTGCTATATCATACTTTTATATGGTTGAATACAGATACAATGAAATGAAGCCACCTTCTATACAACTATCGTAAAAAGGTGCTCCATTACTGCCACTAAGTGGGATTCCTCGGGAGTAACACAGAAAGTCATTTTGTGTAACAAACTTTTACAATACACTATTTCTTCTATAGTATTCATTGATTACTCTTTTCAGTGATCTGTTGGTTACAGGATAGTGATATATCTAGGTTTTACAAAGTGATATCAGTACAGTGTCAGTTATCACTCCTTGTACTACCAACTTCAAAATCTGATGAATGTATCTCTGGCATTCAATGTAGTTGCTCTTACAGTTGATATATCATGCTTTTACACGATTGAGTACATATACAATGAAATGAAGCCACCTTCTATACAACTATAGTAAAAAGGTGCTCCATACTGCCACTCAGTGGGATTCCTCGGGAGTAACGCAGAAAGTTATTTTGTGTAACAAACTATTACAATTTACAATCCAATGTATTTCTTGTATAGTATTCATTGATTAGTCTTTTCAGTGATCTGTTTCTTACAGGATAGTGATATTTCTAGGTTTTACAAAGTGATATCAGTACAGTGTCAGTTATCACTCCTTGTACTACCAACTTCAAAATCTGATGAATGTATCTCTGGCATTCAATGTAGTTGCTCTTATAGTTGATATATCATGCTTTTACATGATTGAGTACATATATAATGAAATGAAGCCACCTTCTATACAACTATAGTTAAAAGGTGCTCCATACTGCCACTCAGTGGGATTCCTCGGGAGTAACGCAGAAAGTTATTTTGTGTAACAAACTATTACAATTTACAATCCAATGTATTTCTTGTATAGTATTCACTGATTACTCTTCTGTGATCTGTTGGTTAGACAACAGTGAAATTTCTCGGTTTTACAAAGTGATATCAATACAGTGTCAGTTATCACTCCTTATACAACCAATTTAAAAATCTGATGAATGTATGTCTTGCATTCAATGTAACTGCTCTTATAGTTGCTATATCATGCTTTTATATGGTTCAGTACATATACAATGAAATGAAGCCACCTTCTATACAACTATAGTAAAAAGGTGCTCCATACTGCCACTCAGTGGGATTCCTCGGGAGTAACGCAGAAAGTCATTTTGTGTAACAAACTATTACAATATACAATTTCTTCTATAGTATTCATTGATTACTCTTTTCAATGATCTGTTGGTTACAGGATAGTGATATTTCTAGGTTTTACAAAGTGATATCAGTACAGTGTCAGTTATCACTCCTTCTACAACAAACTTCAAAATCTGATGAATGAATCTCTGGCATTCAATGTAATTTCTCTTACAGTTGCTATAACATGCTTTTACATGATTGAGTACATATACAATGAAATGAAGCCACCTTCTATACAACTATAGTAAAATGTGCTCCATACTGCCACTCAGTGGGATTCCTCGGGAGTAACGGAGAAAGTCATTTTGTGTAACAAACTGTTACAATATACAATTTCTTGTATAATATTCATTGATTACTGTTTTCAATGATCGGTTGGTTACAGGATCGTGATATTTCTAGGTTTTACAAAGTGATATCAGTACAGTGTCTGTTATCACTCCTTGTACAACCAACTTCAAAATCTGATGAATGTATCTCTGGCATTCAATGTAGTTGCTCTTACAGTTGATATATCATGCTTTTACATGATTGAGTACATATATAATGAAATGAAGCCAGCTTCTATACAACTATAGTAAAAAGGTGCTCTATACTGCCACTCAGTGTGATTCCTCGGGAGTAACGCAGAAAGTTATTTTGTGTAACAAACTATTAGAATTACAATACAATGTATTTCTTGTATAGTATTCATTGATTAGTCTTTTCAGTGATCTGTTTCTTACAGGATAGTGATATTTCTAGGTTTTACAAAGTGATATCAGTACAGTGTCAGTTATCACTCCTTGTACTACCAACTTCAAAATCTGATGAATGTATCTCTGGCATTCAATGTAGTTGCTCTTATAGTTGCTATATCATGCTTTTATATGGTTCAGTACATATACAATGAAATGAAGCCACCTTCTATACAACTATAGTAAAAAGGTGCTCCATACTGCCACTCAGTGGGATTCCTCGGGAGTAACGCAGAAAGTTATTTTGTGTAACAAACTATTACAATTTACAATCCAATGTATTTCTTGTATAGTATTCATTGATTACTCTTCTGTCATCTCTTGGTTAGACAACAGTGAAATTTCTCGGTTTTACAAAGTGATATCAGTACAGTGTCAGTTATCACTCCTTATACAACCAATTTAAAAATCTGATGAATGTATGTCTTGCATTCAATGTAACTGCTCTTATAGTTGCTATATCATGCTTTTATATGGTTCAGTACATATACAATGAAATGAAGCCACCTTCTATACAAATATAGTAAAAAGGTGCTCCATACTGCCACTCAGTGGGATTCCTCGGGAGTAACGCAGAAAGTCATTTTGTGTAACAAACTATTACAATATACAATTTCTTCTACAGTATTCATTGATTACTCTTTTCAATGATCTGTTGGTTACAGGATAGTGATATTTCTAGGTTTTACAACGTGATATCAATACAGTGTCAGTTATCACTCCTTGTACAACCAACTTCAAAATCTGATAAATGTATCTCTTGCATTCAATGTAATTGCTCTTACACTTGCTATATCATACTTTTATATGGTTGAATACAGATACAATGAAATGAAGCCACCTTCTATACAACTATCGTAAAAAGGTGCTCCATTACTGCCACTAAGTGGGATTCCTCGGGAGTAACACAGAAAGTCATTTTGTGTAACAAACTTTTACAATACACTATTTCTTCTATAGTATTCATTGATTACTCTTTTCAGTGATCTGTTGGTTACAGGATAGTGATATATCTAGGTTTTACAAAGTGATATCAGTACAGTGTCAGTTATCACTCCTTGTACTACCAACTTCAAAATCTGATGAATGTATCTCTGGCATTCAATGTAGTTGCTCTTACAGTTGATATATCATGCTTTTACACGATTGAGTACATATACAATGAAATGAAGCCACCTTCTATACAACTATAGTAAAAAGGTGCTCCATACTGCCACTCAGTGGGATTCCTCGGGAGTAACGCAGAAAGTTATTTTGTGTAACAAACTATTACAATTTACAATCCAATGTATTTCTTGTATAGTATTCATTGATTAGTCTTTTCAGTGATCTGTTTCTTACAGGATAGTGATATTTCTAGGTTTTACAAAGTGATATCAGTACAGTGTCAGTTATCACTCCTTGTACTACCAACTTCAAAATCTGATGAATGTATCTCTGGCATTCAATGTAGTTGCTCTTATAGTTGATATATCATGCTTTTACATGATTGAGTACATATATAATGAAATGAAGCCACCTTCTATACAACTATAGTTAAAAGGTGCTCCATACTGCCACTCAGTGGGATTCCTCGGGAGTAACGCAGAAAGTTATTTTGTGTAACAAACTATTACAATTTACAATCCAATGTATTTCTTGTATAGTATTCACTGATTACTCTTCTGTGATCTGTTGGTTAGACAACAGTGAAATTTCTCGGTTTTACAAAGTGATATCAATACAGTGTCAGTTATCACTCCTTATACAACCAATTTAAAAATCTGATGAATGTATGTCTTGCATTCAATGTAACTGCTCTTATAGTTGCTATATCATGCTTTTATATGGTTCAGTACATATACAATGAAATGAAGCCACCTTCTATACAACTATAGTAAAAAGGTGCTCCATACTGCCACTCAGTGGGATTCCTCGGGAGTAACGCAGAAAGTCATTTTGTGTAACAAACTATTACAATATACAATTTCTTCTATAGTATTCATTGATTACTCTTTTCAATGATCTGTTGGTTACAGGATAGTGATATTTCTAGGTTTTACAAAGTGATATCAGTACAGTGTCAGTTATCACTCCTTCTACAACAAACTTCAAAATCTGATGAATGAATCTCTGGCATTCAATGTAATTTCTCTTACAGTTGCTATAACATGCTTTTACATGATTGAGTACATATACAATGAAATGAAGCCACCTTCTATACAACTATAGTAAAATGTGCTCCATACTGCCACTCAGTGGGATTCCTCGGGAGTAACGGAGAAAGTCATTTTGTGTAACAAACTGTTACAATATACAATTTCTTGTATAATATTCATTGATTACTGTTTTCAATGATCGGTTGGTTACAGGATCATGATATTTCTAGGTTTTACAAAGTGATATCAGTACAGTGTCTGTTATCACTCCTTGTACAACCAACTTCAAAATCTGATGAATGTATCTCTGGCATTCAATGTAGTTGCTCTTACAGTTGATATATCATGTTTTTACATGATTGAGTACATATATAATGAAATGAAGCCAGCTTCTATACAACTATAGTAAAAAGGTGCTCTATACTGCCACTCAGTGGGATTCCTCGGGAGTAACGCAGAAAGTTATTTTGTGTAACAAACAATTACAATTTACAATCCAATGTATTTCTTGTATAGTATTCATTGATTACTCTTCTGTGATCTCTTTGTTAGACAACAGTGAAATTTCTCGGTTTTACAAAGTGACATCAATACAGTGTCAGTTATCACTCCTTATACAACCAATATAAAAATCTGATGAATGTATGTCTTGCATTCAATGTAACTGCTCTTATAGTTGCTATATCATGCTTTTATATGGTTCAGTACATATACAATGAAATGAAGCCACCTTCTATACAACTATAGTAAAAAGGTGCTCCATACTGCCACTCAGTGGGATTCCTTGGGAGTAACGCAGAAAGTCATTTTGTGTAACAAACTGTTACAATATACAATTTCTTGTATAGTATTCATTGATTACTCTTTTCAATGATCTGTTGGTTACAGGATAGTGATATTTCTAGGTTTTACAAAGTGATATCAATACAGTGTCAGTTATCACTCCTTGTACAACCAACTTCAAAATCTGATGAATGAATCTCTGGCATTCAATGTAATTGCTCTTACAGTTGCTATAACATGCTTTTACATGATTGAGTACATATACAATGAAATGAAGCCACCTTCTATACAACTATAGTAAAATGTGCTCCATACTGCCACTCAGTGGGATTCCTCGGGAGTAACGCAGAAAGTCATTTTGTGTAACAAACTATTACAATATACAATTTCTTGTATACTATTCATTCGTTACTCTTTTCAAGGATCTGTTGGTTACAAGATAGTGATATTTCTAGGTTTTACAACGTGATATCAATACAGTGTCAGTTATCACTCCTTGTACAACCAACTTCAAAATCTGATGAATGTATCTCTTGCATTCAATGTAACTGCTCTTACACTTCCTATATCATGCTTTTATATGGTTGAGTACATATACAATGAAATGAAGCCACCTTCTATACAACTATCGTAAAAAGGTGCTCCATACTGCCACTCAGTGGGATTCCTCGGGAGTAACGCAGAAAGTCATTTTGTGTAACAAACTTTTACAATGGGCTCCCCGCCGCCCGGCTTTGCCGTGGCGGAGGGAAGCAAGTTTGCCGCCTCGCATGACGCGAGGCAGCAACAGAGCGCGTCGGCGCTCAGTAGCTCAATGGGAGGGGGTGGGGCTTGCTCTATTTGAGCCGTTGCCCCGCTCCCCTCTGCGCAGTCGCTCGGAGAGCTCGGTGGAGGAGCACGAGTCGCGTGCTCTCGGCGAGGCCTGGGCGTCTTGGTAGCGGCGAGGCCTGGGCGTCTTGGTAGCGGCGACGGCGGCGGCGGCGGCTGACGGGGCTGTGTTGGGCGGCGGACGGCGGCTGACGGCGACTGCGGCGGCGGCTTTTTTACGGGGCTCCGGGGGCGGGCAGCTTAGCAGATCCTTTTTGGGGAGCGAGGCGGCAACGGCGGCGGCGCCGGCTCCAGGGGCAACCAGGCGGCGTTAGCGGCGCTGTGGGGGATCCTCGGGGAGGCGGCAGCGGCGGAGGCGCCTTCCTCCGTTTTATGTTGGTGGGGTGGTTGGGTTGCTTGCCCATACCCCCCTCCGTTTTCCCCCTCGGCGGCCGAAAGCGGCGGCAAGCGTGGGCTCACTCGGGGGCTCCTGTGGCTTGCCGGAGCTTCCCCCCCCTTCGATTTAAAGCGTGGAGCTTCCTCCCCCCGCCCCCAGTTTCGATTTAGAGCGTGGGTGGGCGCCCCACATCTCCTGGGGAGATATTAGAATAATCCAAGGTGTTTTGCAGCCAGCAGCACAAAGAACAGAGGGAAGGAAACTGCCACAGAGAATAGCCTGATTAGTCAAAGGCAGCTCTTCTAATCCCTACCTGGGTTTGGTGACCCCCACTCTCTTTTCCCCTCCCTCATGTTTCTCAGGGAACAAAATCAACTACAAGCAGGAAACTGAAAATAAGCCTCCTTGCCCAATTCTAGATTTTGACTTCCCCCCCCCCCCCCAGTGCGGCGACGTTGGGCAGACTAGGCCTGCTGGCCGTGCTGCAGGAGGGCCTACGGTGGCCATTTTGGTGGGGGCTGCAAGCCGCATGGTCAGGGGCCATAGTGGGTAAACTGTCTGGCAGCCATTTTAGGCGGGGGGGATAACTGCTAGTCAATTCTGCATCTGTTTTTTTTTTTTTCTTCTTCTTCTTCTTCTCTCTTGGGCTATTGTGCCCTGCGGTTGGGGATTGTTTTACTGACAATTGTATTTGTTTATATTATTATAGTTCGTAGTCATGGCACCTAAAAAAGGTAAGGGCAAGGGCAAGAACCCAGCACCAAAGAGACCTCCTGCGCAGCCGGACCCGGTGGTTCCTTCCAGTGATGAAGAGGAGGATGTGATAAATGTGGCTATCCTTCAGCGGTTGGAGGCGCTGGAGAAAGAGCGTGGTATGCCCGTAGGTGGTTTACCAGTCGACAATAATGCGAATATGTCTTTTAAAGCGCAGGTGCTGGCGCGGTTGGCCTTTCTTGAGGACAGGCAGGCTGCGGCGGCTTCAGGTCCGGCGGGAGCGATGTTGGGCCAGCAGGGTCCAGGTGCGGGGGAGCAGCAGGTGGCTCTTTATTCGCCTTCTCAAGTTGCAGGAGGTAAGGAGCTGGCACTGGGTAGGCTTGGATCAATGTGGCCTTGGGGTCCAGGTGGCCAGAATGCTGCAGCGGCACCTATGCTCAACGTTAGCCAGCCTATTGGTCAGGCCCCCGAGCTAGGTGCCTCCACTTCCCATTTACCGCAGTTTAATTGGCTAGCATTTCCTTATGCCAGCCCGCCTTCGATTTGCCAAGGGGCTTGGCCGGCGTGGGGTTCCTCGCAGCCTGGCGTTGGCTATCCTTATGGGGGCGGGGCATCTTATGATGCGGTGGCTGCAGGGGCCGTTCCAAGTGGCGATACAGACCTGCCTTTAGGTGACCACCTTTCAATGGCCACTAAAGAGAAGATTTTAAACGGGGAATATGTTGATGTTTTTGGTTTGCTCTATCGGGAGGTGGAGAAAAAGGACAGGGATAATTTGGATGACCGGGAGAAAGAGCGCTTGAAGCGCCGGGTGGTAGATAGGACTTGGGCCAATTGGCTTCCGGGTTTCATAATCTACGCAGCCGTCATAGTGCGACACCAGCCGTGGAGGGCTTTGTCGATGCTCCAGTATCTGGACATCATTTACAAGGCGTTTACAGACTTCCCAAGCCCGGCATGGTTGCAATATGACGAAGAGTTTAGGATGAAGGCGGCCATTAACCCAGCCATGCGGTGGGACAGGATCTGCTCCAATTTGTGGTTGCAGATCATGTCTCCGGCTAGGTCTGGTGGGGGTGAGCGGTCTCATAGTGGCCACTCAGTTAAGAGGGCTTTGGTGCAAGCAGGTTCCCGCCCGGTGGCGGGGCAGGCGGTTCAACGACGCCAGCTTTGCTGGGAGTTTTCTTCCCAGGGATCCTGCGGTCGTAAATCATGCACCTTTAGGCATGAGTGCCCTTTGTGCGTGGGACCTCATCCCTTATCCAGTTGTCCACGGCCCAGGGGCCGTGGGGGAGGCAAAGGAGGCAAGTACCCAGGGGGGGGGAAGCCACACAACCCCCATCCTGACAAAGGGTCCTAGCCCGATTAAGCTTGGAGTCTTGAGACGCTGGTTGCGTAGTTACCCAAGGAGTGGGGATAGGGCCTACCTCTTGGACGGGTTCACTGCTGGTTTTCGCATACCGTTTCAGGGGGTGAGGGTGCCCTATTTGGCTAGGAATTTAAAGTCCGTTTTGGGCATGGAGGACATAGTTAGGGCCAAGATTGCTAAGGAATGCAGGGAAGGCAGGGTTTTGGGCCCGTTTGTTAGTCCGCCAGTAGCCAGTTTAAGAGTCTCTCCTTTAGGTGTAGTTCCAAAAAAGGCACCTGGTGAGTTTCGCCTCATTCATCACCTGTCCTACCCTCGGGGAGGGTCGGTGAACGACGCCATACCTGGTGAATTATGCTCTGTCAAATATACTTCCTTTGATCAGGCCATGCGGGTGGTCCGCCTCTGCGGTGTGGGGGCCGAATTGGCTAAATGTGATATTAAATCAGCCTTTCGGCTCCTCCCGGTACACCCTGAGGATTTTGAGCTACTCGGATTTGCCTTTGAAGGGAGCTTTTACATGGATAGGGCCCTACCCATGGGCTGCTCGGTGTCCTGTTCTGCTTTCAAGAGGTTCAGCTCGTTTTTGGAGTGGGCCTTGAGAACCAGGACTGGTCTCTGTAGTACCGCCCATTATTTGGACGATTTTCTTTTCGTGGGCAGGAGGGGCTCTGGCCAGTGTCGTTTCCTGCTCGACAGTTTCGTTTACATGGCAGACGAGCTGGGTGTCCCTCTGGCTCAGGAAAAGACTGAGGGCCCGACATCCGCATTAACATTTCTAGGTATTGAAATTGATACGGTTAGTATGTGCTGCAGGTTACCACAGGAAAAATTGGACGCTTTAAGGACTCGGGTCATATCCGTTAGGTCCCTTACTAGGGTCACTCTTTTGGAGCTGCAACAGTTGGTAGGTCACCTCAACTTTGCATGCAAAGTAGTGGCGCCGGGTAGGGCATTTGTGAGGAGGTTATGTGACCTAATGAGAGGCCTCCGTCTCCCACACCATAGGACCAAAGTCTCCAAGGGAATGAGGGAGGACCTCTTTGTTTGGGAACAGTTTCTGGAATCGTTCAACGGGGTCTCTATGTGGCGGGATGAGCTCTTGTTAGAGGCTGAGCTGCAGATTTCATCTGATGCGGCCGGCTCATCCGGTTACGGAGTTTATTTTAGGGGGCATTGGTGTGCCGGGGACTGGCCTAAAGATTGGTTTCAGGCAGGTTGGGTTAAGGACCTTACCTTCCTGGAGTTCTTTCCAATTGTCGCAGCGGTGTGGGTCTGGCCTGACGATTTGGCTAATAGGACCGTCCACTTCTGGTGCGACAACCAGTCCACGGTTCATGTCATCAATTCCCTTACATCCAAATCCCCTAGGGTCATGGCTTTGGTTAGGGCCTTTACTTTACAGTGCCTCAGATTTAACATCCTGTTTAAGGCCAGACACGTCCCGGGGGTCGCTAATGGGATCGCTGACGCTCTCTCTCGTAAACAGATGGAGAGGTTTCGTCAGCTGGCTCCAGAGGCCGACCCGCTTCCGGCACGGATGCCCCCAGAGGTGTGGGGGATTGGAGGGCTGAGGCCGACAGGGCAATGAGCCTGGCACTTGCCCCTTCCACCAGGAGAGCTTACCTGAAGGCCGGTAAGCAGTTTCTGTCCTTCAGGGCGGGAGTGGGTTTGCAGCAGGACTGGCCTATTCCGGTGTCACACCTGATGCAATTTTGTGTGTCATTACGGAACGGTGGCCTTTCAGCTCACACAATCAGAGGCAAGCTGTCTGCGCTGGCTTTTGCCAGTAAGGCTTCGGGTCACAAGGACACCACGGGCGACTTCCGTCTCCGGAAGATGATCGAGGGGTGGTCTCGGGAATCACCTAGGGCAGTAGACACCAGGGAACCCTTGACACCCACAGTCCTGAGAGGGCTGGAGGGCCAGTGGCCCTCTTGTTGTAGTGACACCTATGAGGTGGGCCTGTTCCATGCAGCTTCGCTGACCGCCTTTTTTGGGGCACTCAGGATTAGCGAACTGGTGGCAGGCTCTCAGACGGACGCTTCTGGTGCAGCTTTGGAGCTTAGGGATGTATCAATCAATAAATTTCAGCTACGGATCAGGTTGCGTAGATCCAAAACCGATCAGAGGGGTAAGGGGAGTGTGCTGGAGCTAGGGTCTAGTTCGGAGGCAGCACTGTGCCCAGTCGCCGCCATGCGGCGGTACTTGGCACTCCGGGGTGATGGCCCGGGCTATTTGTTTCGGCATAGCGACAGCACCCCTCTTACGAAGTTCCAGTTTTGGACCGTGACTCGGAAGGCATTGATCCGGTTGGGTCTGGGCGGTGTTCGTTTTTGCTCCCATTCTTTTCGAATTGGGGCAGCATCGACTGCGGCCGCAATGGGGTACCCTGATAGGACGATACAGAGGATCGGGCGCTGGAAATCTGGATGTTATAAGAGTTACGTTAGGCGCTGTACCGTGTAGGTTCGTTGTAGTTTCATTCTGACGTTTGTTAATAAAGTTCTTATTACAGGTGCTGCAGGCCGTGAGACAAGACGAAGAGTCATGGTCTGCGGCCACAGCATGGTCTTTTGGGCGGCTCATCGGGCGAGGAGGACCACTTTCGGCTCCCAGCTTGGCCTCAGCGAAGTGGCGAAGGTTGAGTGGTTAGGGAGGAGGGGCATGAGATGGCCGGCGCTCCTCCCGTTGTTGTTCGATGAGAGGCGGGGGCCCCCCCCGCATGTGCTAGTCATACACCTGGGGGGCAACGATTTGGGTTTGGTCAAGGGCGTGGCCCTTGTGATGCAGGCCAGGGCCGATTTGGCACTGATCAGGTCACGGTGGCCTGGGGTGCAGATTGTCTGGTCTGCCATGCTCCCCCGTCTGGTTTGGAGGCATGCCGGTGACCCCAGGTGTATGGACAGGGCTAGGCGGAACGCTAACAGCCAACTTCGCACGGCCATGGAGTCCGGGTTGGGTCTCTTTTTGCCGCACCCTGGCATACAGGTCAAGTTCCCGGACCTGTATCGCCCTGACGGGGTGCACCTTTCAAACAAGGGCAATGGGTTATTGCTCGAGGACTTGCAGCACGGGATTCGGATGGCTCTCGGTTGCCGTGTGGGGTAAGCAAAGGCCAAAGCAGAGGCTTGGATTTGCATGTGGTAGGTTTAGGCAAGCAAGAAAATGGAACTGGTGGGTACCTTACGGCATATCCCTGTTGGGAACAGGAGGTCACCAGGAACCACCCTAGGGCCTTGCGGTCTGGGGAGGTGAATGGTGATCGCCTCTGGGAACCTCTCAGACCAGGCTCCTCCCTGAAGGTCTGTGCAGCCTCAGGGGTAGGCGCCCCTGGGAGGGGATGCCAGTATGCTGGGCCGCCGGTTACGAGCCAGAAGCTGACTGGGTCAATACTGGGGCTAGGTTACCTGCCCATTACAAGGGCAAGGAGGCTGGGTCTGGGAATGACGCCTGCCTTGCCTGTTCCTGAGCTTGCTTAGTTGCCCGTTGCTGCATGTCCTGTTTAAATAGTTAATAAAGTGGCCCTTGTTTGATTCCAAACTGTTGTCTGTCTCGTTATTTCATGCTGGGGTGGCAATGGGCTCCCCGCCGCCCGGCTTTGCCGTGGCGGAGGGAAGCAAGTTTGCCGCCTCGCATGACGCGAGGCAGCAACAGAGCGCGTCGGCGCTCAGTAGCTCAATGGGAGGGGGCGGGGCTTGCTCTATTTGAGCCGTTGCCCCGCTCCCCTCTGCGCAGTCGCTCGGAGAGCTCGCCCACCCGCCCGCCCTGGATGCAGTGTAGGCTGATGCTGGTCGCTGTTGGGGGCCGGGTAGGAATTTTTTATACCGACTTCTGTTTGGCTCCTGGAGACGGTGTTTTTTCGCCTACCTTACACTGCTGCTGGTGGTTAAGGGCATAGAAGGTGGTCGGGTATAATTAGACCGGTCACTTGGTAGGTTTAGGCAAGCAAGAAAATGGAACTGGTGGGTACCTTACGGCATATCCCTGTTGGGAACAGGAGGTCACCAGGAACCACCCTAGGGCCTTGCGGTCTGGGGAGGTGAATGGTGATCGCCTCTGGGAACCTCTCAGACCAGGCTCCTCCCTGAAGGTCTGTGCAGCCTCAGGGGTAGGCGCCCCTGGGAGGGGATGCCAGTATGCTGGGCCGCCGGTTACGAGCCAGAAGCTGACTGGGTCAATACTGGGGCTAGGTTACCTGCCCATTACAAGGGCAAGGAGGCTGGGTCTGGGAATGACGCCTGCCTTGCCTGTTCCTGAGCTTGCTTAGTTGCCCGTTGCTGCATGTCCTGTTTAAATAGTTAATAAAGTGGCCCTTGTTTGATTCCAAACTGTTGTCTGTCTCGTTATTTCATGCTGGGGTGGCAACAGTGAAATTTCTCGGTTTTACAAAGTGATATCAATACAGTGTCAGTTATCACTCCTTGTACAACCAACTTCAAAATCTGATGAATGAATCTCTGGCATTCAATGTAATTGCTCTTACAGTTGCTATAACATGCTTTTACATGATTGAGTACATATACAATGAAATGAAGCCACCTTCTATACAACTATAGTAAAATGTGCTCCATACTGCCACTCAGTGGGATTCCTCGGGAGTAACGTAGAAAGTCATTTTGTGTAACAAACTTTTACAATATACTATTTCTTGTATAATATTCATTGATTACTCTTTTCAATGATCTGTTGGTTACAGGATAGTGATATTTCTAGGTTTTACAAAGTGATATCAGTACAGTGTCAGTTATCACTCCTTGTACAACCAACTTCAAAATCTGATGAATGTATCTCTGGCATTCAATGTAGTTGCTCTTACAGTTGATATATCATGCTTTTACATGATTGAGTACATATACAATGAAATGAAGCCACCTTCTATACAACTATAGTAAAAAGGTGCTCCATACTGCCACTCAGTGGGATTCCTCGGGAGTAACGCAGAAAGTTATTTTGTGTAACAAACTATTACAATTTACAATCCAATGTATTTCTTGTATAGTATTCATTGATTACTCTTCTGTGATCTCTTGGTCAGACAACAGTGAAATTTCTCGGTTTTACAAAGTGATATCAATACAGTGTCAGTTATCACTCCTTGTACAACCAACTTCAAAATCTGATGAATGTATCTCTTGCATTCAATGTAACTGCTCTTACACTTCCTATATCATGCTTTTATATGGTTGAGTACATATACAATGAAATGAAGCCACCTTCTATACAACTATCGTAAAAAGGTGCTCCATACTGCTACTAAGTGGGATTCCTCGGGAGTAACGCAGAAAGTCATTTTGTGTAACAAACTTTTACAATATACTATTTCTTGTATAATATTCATTGATTACTCTTTTCAATGATCGGTTCGTTACAGGATAGTTATATTTCTAGGTTTTACAAAGTGATATCAGTACAGTGTCAGTTATCACTCCTTGTACAACCAACTTCAAAATCTGATGAATGTATCTCTTGCATTCAATGTAGTTGCTCTTACAGTTGGTATATCATGCTTTTACATGATTGAGTACATATACAATGAAATGAAACCACCTTCTATACAACTATAGTAAAAAGGTGCTCCATACTGCCACTCAGTGGGATTCCTCGGGAGTAACGCAGAAAGTTATTTTGTGTAACAAACTATTACAATTTACAATCCAATGTATTTCTTGTATAGTATTCATTGATTACTCTTCTGTGATCCCTTGGTTAGACAACAGTGAAATTTCTCGGTTTTACAAAGTGATATCAATACAGTGTCAGTTACTGTACTGATATCACTTTGTAAAACCTAGAAATATCACTATCCTGTAACCAACTGATCATTGAAAAGAGTAATCAATGAATACTATAGTTGTATAGAAGGTGGCTTCATTTCATTGTATATGTACTCAATCATGTAAAAGCATGTTATAGCAACTGTAAGAGCAATTACATTGAATGCCAGAGATTCATTCATCAGATTTTGAAGTTGGTTGTACAAGGAGTGATAACTGAGACTGTACTGATATCACTTTGTAAAACCTAGAAATATCACTATCCTGTAACCAACAGATCATTGAAAAGAGTAATCAATGAATACTATACAAGAAATTGTATATTGTAATAGTTTGTTACACAAAATGACGTTCTGCGTTACTCCCGAGGAATCCCACTGAGTGGCAGTATGGAGCACCTTTTTACTATAGTTGTATAGAAGGTGGCTTCATTTCATTGTATATGTACTGAACCATATAAAAGCATGATATAGCAACTATAAGAGCAGTTACATTGAATGCAAGACATACATTCATCAGATTTTTATATTGGTTGTATAAGGAGTGATAACTGACACTGTATTGATGTCACTTTGTAAAACCGAGAAATTTAACTGATGTCTAACCAAGAGATCACAGAAGAGTAATCAACGAATACTATACAAGAAATACATTGGATTGTAATAGTTTGTTACACAAAATAACTTTCTGCGTTACTCCCGAGGAATCCCACTGAGTGGCAGTATGGAGCACATTTTCCTATAGTTGTATAGAAGGTGGCTTCATTTCATTGTATATGTACTCAATCATGTAAAAGCATGATATATCAACTGTAAGAGCAACTACATTGAATGCCAGAGATACATTCATCAGATTTTGAAGTTGGTAGTAGAAGGAGTGATAACTGACACTGTACTGATATCACTTTGTAAAACCTAGATATATCATTATCCTGTAACAAACAGATCACTGAAAAGAGTAATCAATGAATACTATAGAAGAAATAGTATATTGTAAAAGTTTGTTACACAAAATGACTTTCTGCGTTACTCCCGAGGAATCCCACTTAGTGGCAGTATGGAGCACCTTTTTACGATAGTTGTATAGAAGGTGGCTTCATTTCATTGTATATGTATTCAACCATATAAAAGCATGATATAGCAAGTGTAAGAGCAGTTACATTGAATGCAAGAGATACATTTATCAGATTTTGAAGTTGGTTGTAAAGGGAGTGATAACTGACACTGTATTGATATCACGTTGTAAAACCTAGAAATATCACTATCTTGTAACCAACAGATCATTGAAAAGAGTAATGAATGAATACTATACAAGAAATTGTATATTGTAACAGTTTCTTATACAAAATGACTTTCTCCGTTACTCCCGAGGAATCCCACTGAGTGGCAGTATGGAGCACATTTTACTATAGTTGTATAGAAGGTGGCTTCATTTCATTGTATATATACTCAATCATGTAAAAGCATGTTATAGCAACTGTAAGAGCAATTACATTGAATGCCAGAGATTCATTCATCAGATTTTGAAGTTTGTTGTAGAAGGAGTGATAACTGACACTGTACAGATATCACTTTGTAAAACCTAGAAATATCACTATCCTGTAACCAACAGATCATTGAAAAGAGTAATCAATGAATACTATAGAAGAAATTGTATATTGTAATAGTTTGTTACACAAAATGACTTTCTCCGTTACTCCCGAGGAACCCCACTGAGTGGCAGTATGGAGCACCTTTTTACTATATTTGTATAGAAGGTGGCTTCATTTCATTGTATATGTACTGAACCATATAAAAGCATGATATAGCAACTATAAGAGCAGTTACATTGAATGCAAGACATACATTCATCAGATTTTTAAATTGGTTGTATAAGGAGTGATAACTGACACTGTATTGATATCACTTTGTAAAACCGAGAAATTTCACTGTTGTCTAACCAAGAGATCACAGAAGAGTAATCAATGAATACTATACAAGAAATACATTGGATTGTAAATTGTAATAGTTTGTTACACAAAATAACTTTCTGCGTTACTCCCAAGGAATCCCACTGAGTGGCAGTATGGAGCACGTTTTTACTATAGTTGTATAGAAGGTGGCTTCATTTCATTGTATATGTACTGAACCATATATAAGCATGATATAGCAACTATAAGAGCAGTTACATTGAATGCAAGACATACATTCATCAGATTTTTAAATTGGTTGTATTAGGAGTGATAACTGACACTGTATTGATATCACTTTGTAAAACCGAGAAATTTCACTGTTGTCTAACCAAGAGATCACAGAAGAGTAATCAATGAATACTATACAAGAAATACATTGGATTGTAAATTGTAATAGTTTGTTACACAAAATAACTTTCTGCGTTACTCCCGAGGAATCCCACTGAGTGGCAGTACGGAGCACCTTTTTACTATAGTTGTATAGAAGGTGGGTTCATTTCCTTGTATATGTACTCAATCATGTAAAAGCATGATATAGGAACTGTTAGAGCAACTACATTGAATTCCAGAGATACATTCATCAGATTTTGAAGTTGGTTGTACAAGGAGTGATAACTGACACTGTACTGATATCACTTTGTAAAACCTAGAAATATCACTATCCTGTAACCAACCGATCATTGAAAAGAGTAATCAATGAATATTATACAAGAAATAGTATATTGTAAAAGTTTGTTACACAAAATGACTTTCTGCGTTACTCCCGAGGAATCCCACTTAGTGGCAGTATGGAGCACCTTTTTACGATAGTTGTATAGAAGGTGGCTTCATTTCATTGTATATGTACTCAACCATATAAAAGCATGATATAGGAAGTGTAAGAGCAGTTACATTGAATGCAAGAGATACATTCATCAGATTTTGAAGTTTGTTTTACAAGGAGTGATAACTGACACTGTACTGATATCACTTTGTAAAACCTAGAAATATCACTATCCTGTAACCAACAGATCATTGAAAAGAGTAATCAATGAATACTACAGAAGAAATTGTATATTGTAATAGTTTGTTACACAAAATGACTTTCTGCGTTACTCCCGAGGAATCCCACTGAGTGGCAGTATGGAGCACCTTTTTACTATATTTGTATAGAAGGTGGCTTCATTTCATTGTATATGTACTGAACCATATAAAAGCATGATATAGCAACTATAAGAGCAGTTACATTGAATGCAATACATATATTCATCAGATTTTTAAATTGGTTGTATAAGGAGTGATAACTGACACTGTATTGATATCACTTTGTAAAACCGAGAAATTTCACTGTTGTCTAACCAAGAGATCACAGAAGAGTAATCAATGAATACTATACAAGAAATACATTGGATTGTAAATTGTAATAGTTTGTTACACAAAATAACTTTCTGCGTTACTCCCGAGGAATCCCACTGAGTGGCAGTATGGAGCACCTTTTAACTATAGTTGTATAGAAGGTGGCTTCATTTCATCATATATGTACTCAATCATGTAAAAGCATGATATATCAACTATAAGAGCAACTACATTGAATGCCAGAGATACATTCATCAGATTTTGAAGTTGGTAGTACAAGGAGTGATAACTGACACTGTACTGATATCACTTTGTAAAACCTAGAAATATCACTATCCTATAAGAAACAGATCACTGAATAGACTAATCAATGAATACTATACAAGAAATACATTGTATTGTAATTCTAATAGTTTGTTACACAAAATAACTTTCTGCGTTACTCCCGAGGAATCACACTGAGTGGCCGTATGGAGCACCTTTTTACTATAGTTGTATAGAAGGTGGCTTCATTTCATTGTATACGTACTGAACCATATAAAAGCATGATATAGCAACTATAAGAGCAGTTACATTGAATGCAAGACATACATTCATCAGATTTTTAAATTGGTTGTATAAGGAGTGATAACTGACACTGTATTGATATCACTTTGTAAAACCGAGAAATTTCACTGTTGTCTAACCAAGAGATCACAGAAGAGTAATCAATGAATACTATACAAGAAATACATTGGATTGTAAATTGTAATAGTTTGTTACACAAAATAACTTTCTGCGTTACTCCCGAGGAATCCCACTGAGTGGCAGTATGGAGCACCTTTTTACTATAGTTCTATAGAAGGTGGCTTCATTTCATTGTATATGTACTGAACCATATAAAAGCATGTTATAGCAACTCTTAGAGCAGTTACATTGAATGCAAGACATACATTCATCAGATTTTTAAATTGGTTGTATAAGGAGTGATAACTGACACTGTATTGATATCACTTTGTAAAACCGAGAAATTTCACTGATGTGTAACCAATAGATCACAGAAGAGTAATCAATGAATACTATACAAGAAATACATTGGATTGTAAATTGTAATAGTTTGTTACACAAAATAACTTTCTGCGTTACTCCCGAGGAATCCCACTGAGTGGCAGTATGGAGCACCTTTTTACTATAGTTGTATAGAAGGTGGCTTCATTTCATTGTATATGTACTCAATCATGTAAAAGCATGATATATCAACTGTAAGAGCAACTACATTGAATGCCAGAGATACATTCATCAGATTTTGAAGTTGGTAGTACAAGGAGTGATAACTGACACTGTACTGATATCACTTTGTAAAACCTAGATATATCACTATCCTGTAACCAACAGGTCACTGAAAAGAGTAATCAATGAATACTATAGAAGAAATAGTGTATTGTAAAAGTTTGTTACACAAAATGACTTTCTGCGTTACTCCCGAGGAATCCCACTTAGTGGCAGTAATGGAGCACCTTTTTACGATAGTTGTATAGAAGGTGGCTTCATTTCATTGTATATGTATTCAACCATATAAAAGCATGATATAGCAAGTGTAAGAGCAGTTACATTGAATGCAAGAGATACATTTATCAGATTTTGAAGTTGGTTGTACAAGGAGTGATAACTGACACTGTATTGATATCACGTTGTAAAACCTAGAAATATCACTATCTTGTAACCAACAGATCATTGAAAAGAGTAATGAATGAATACTATACAAGAAATTGTATATTGTAACAGTTTGTTACACAAAATGACTTTCTGCGTTACTCCCGAGGAATCCCACTGAGTGGCAGTATGGAGCACATTTTACTATAGTTGTATAGAAGGTGGCTTCATTTCATTGTATATGTACTCAATCATGTAAAAGCATGTTATAGCAACTGTAAGAGCAATTACATTGAATGCCAGAGATTCATTCATCAGATTTTGAAGTTTGTTGTAGAAGGAGTGATAACTGACACTGTACTGATATCACTTTGTAAAACCTAGAAATATCACTATCCTGTAACCAACAGATCATTGAAAAGAGTAATCAATGAATACTATAGAAGAAATTGTATATTGTAATAGTTTGCTACACAAAATGACTTTCTGCGTTACTCCCGAGGAATCCCACTGAGTGGCAGTATGGAGCACCTTTTTACTATATTTGTATAGAAGGTGGCTTCATTTCATTGTATATGTACTGAACCATATAAAAGCATGATATAGCAACTATAAGAGCAGTTACATTGAATGCAAGACATACATTCATCAGATTTTTAAATTGGTTGTATAAGGAGTGATAACTGACACTGTACTGATATCACTTTGTAAAACCGAGAAATTTCACTGTTGTCTAACCAAGAGATCACAGAAGAGTAATCAATGAATACTATACAAGAAATACATTGGATTGTAAATTGTAATAGTTTGTTACACAAAATAACTTTCTGCGTTACTCCCGAGGAATCCCACTGAGTGGCAGTATGGAGCACCTTTTTACTATAGTTGTATAGAAGGTGGTTTCATTTCATTGTATACGTACTGAACCATATTAAAGCATGATATATCAACTATAACAGCAACTACATTGAATGCCAGAGATACATTCATCAGATTTTGAACTTGGTAGTACAAGGAGTGATAACTGACACTGTACTGATATCACTTTGTAAAACCTAGAAATATCACTATCCTGTAAGAAACAGATCACTGAAAAGACTAATCAATGAATACTATACAAGAAATACATTGTATTGTAATTCTAATAGTTTGTTACACAAAATAACTTTCTGCGTTACTCCCGAGGAATCACACTGAGTGGCAGTATGGAGCACCTTTTTACTATAGTTGTATAGAAGGTGGCTTCATTTCATTGTATACGTACTGAACCATATAAAAGCATGATATAGCAAGTATAAGAGCAGTTACATTGAATGCAAGACATACATTCATCAGATTTTTAAATTGGTTGTATAAGGAGTGATAACTGACACTGTATTGATATCACTTTGTAAAACCGAGAAATTTCACTGCTGTCTAACCAAGAGATCACAGAAGAGTAATCAATGAATACTATACAAGAAATACATTGGATTGTAAATTGTAATAGTTTGTTACACAAAATAACATTCTGCGTTACTCCCGAGGAATCCCACTGAGTGGCAGTATGGAGCACCTTTCTACTATAGTTGTATAGAAGGTGGCTTCATTTCATTGTATATGTACTCAATCATGTAAAAGCATGATATATCAACTGTAAGAGCAACTACATTGAATGCCAGAGATACATTCATCAGATTTTGAAGTTGGTTGTACAAGGAGTGATAACTGACACTGTACTGATATCACTTTGTAAAACCTAGAAATATCACTATCCTGTAACCAACAGATCACTGAAAAGAGTAATCAATGAATATTATACAAGAAATAGTATATTGTTAAAGTTTGTTACACAAAATAACTTTCTGCGTTACTCCCGAGGAATCCCACTGAGTGGCAGTATGGAGCACCGTTTTGCTATAGTTGTATAGAAGGTGGCTTCATTTCATTGTATATGTACTCAACCATATAAAAGCATGATATAGGAAGTGTAAGAGCAGTTACATTGAATGCAAGAGATACATTCATCAGATTTTGAAGTTGGTTGTACAAGGAGTGATAACTGACACTGTATTGATATCACGTTGTAAAACCTAGAAATATCACTATCTTGTAACCAACAGATCATTGAAAAGAGTAATGAATGAATACTATACAAGAAATTGTATATTGTAATAGTTTTTTACACAAAATGACTTTCTGCGTTACTCCCGAGGAATCCCACTGAGTGGCAGTATGGAGCACATTTTACTATAGTTGTATAGAAGGTGGCTTCATTTCATTGTATATGTACTCAATCATGTAAAAGCATGTTATAGCAACTGTAAGAGCAATTATATTGAATGCCAGAGATTCATTCATCAGATTTTGAAGTTGGTTGTACAAGGTGTGATAACTGACACTGTATTGATATCACTTTGTAAAACCTAGAAATATCACTATCCTGTAACCAACAGATCATTGAAAAGAGTAATCAATGAATACTATACAAGAAATTGTATATTGTAATAGTTTGTTACACAAAATGACTTTCTGCGTTACTCCCAAGGAATCCCACTGAGTGGCACTATGGAGCACCTTTTTACTATAGTTGTATAGAAGGTGGCTTCATTTCATTGTATATGTACTGAACCATATAAAAGCATGATATAGCAACTATAAGAGCAGTTACATTGAATGCAAGACATACATTCATCAGATTTTTATATTGGTTGTATAAGGAGTGATAACTGACACTGTATTGATGTCACTTTGTAAAACCGAGAAATTTCACTGTTGTCTAACCAAGAGATCACAGAAGAGTAATCAATGAATACTATACAAGAAATACATTGTATTGTAAATTGTAATAGTTTGTTACACAAAATAACTTTCTGCGTTACTCCCGAGGAATCCCACTGAGTGGCAGTATGGAGCACCTTTTTACTATAGTTGTATTGAAGGTGGCTTCATTTCATTATATATGTACTCAATCATGTAAAAGCATGATATATCAACTGTAAGAGTAACTACATTGAATGCCAGAGATACATTCATCAGATTTTGAAGTTGGTAGTACAAGGAGTGATAACTGACACTGTACTGATATCACTTTGTAAAACCTAGAAATATCACTATCCTGTAAGAAACAGATCACTGAAAAGACTAATCAATGAATACTATACAAGAAATACATTGGATTGTAAATTGTAATAGTTTGTTACACAAAATAACTTTCTGCGTTACTCCCGAGGAATCCCACTGAGTGGCAGTATGGAGCACCTTTTTACTATAGTTGTATTGAAGGTGGCTTCATTTCATTGTATATGTACTGAACCATATAAAAGCATGATATAGCAACTATAAGAGCAGTTACATTGAATGCAAGACATAGATTCATCAGATTTTTAAATTGGTTGTATAAGGAGTGATAACTGACACTGTATTGATATCACTTTGTAAAACCGAGAAATTTCACTGTTGTCTAACCAAGAGATCACAGAAGAGTAATCAATGAATACTATACAAGAAATACATTGGATTGTAAATTGTAATAGTTTGTTACACAAAATAACTTTCTGCGTTACTCCCGAGGAATCCCACTGAGTGGCAGTATGGAGCACATTTTAACTATAGTTGTATGGAAGGTGGCTTCATTTTATTATATATGTACTCAATCATGTAAAAGCATGATATATCAACTATAAGAGCAACTACATTGAATGCCAGAGATACATTCATCAGATTTTGAAGTTGGTAGTACAAGGAGTGATAACTGACACTGTTCTGATATCACTTTGTAAAACCTAGAAATATCACTATCCTGTAAGAAACAGATCACTGAAAAGACTAATCAATGAATACTATACAAGAAATACATTGGATTGTAAATTCTAATAGTTTGTTACACAAAATGACTTTCTGCGTTACTCCCGAGGAATCCCACTGAGTGGCAGTATGGAGCACATTTTACTATAGTTGTATAGAAGGTGGCTTCATTTCATTGTATATGTACTCAATCATGTAAAAGCATGTTATAGCAACTGTAAGAGCAATTACATTGAATGCCAGAGATTCATTCATCAGATTTTGAAGTTGGTTGTACAAGGAGTGATAACTGACACTGTATTGATATCACGTTGTAAAACCTAGAAATATCACTATCCTGTAACCAACAGATCATTGAAAAGAGTAATCAATGAATACTATACAAGAAATTGTATATTGTAATAGTTTGTTACACAAAATGACTTTCTGCGTTACTCCCAAGGAATCCCACTGAGTGGCACTATGGAGCACCTTTTTACTATAGTTGTATAGAAGGTGGCTTCATTTCATTGTATATGTACTGAACCATATAAAAGCATGATATAGCAACTATAAGAGCAGTTACATTGAATGCAAGACATACATTCATGTGATTTTTATATTGGTTGTATAAGGAGTGATAACTGACACTGTATTGATGTCACTTTGTAAAACCGAGAAATTTCACTGTTGTCTAACCAAGAGATCACAGAAGAGTAATCAATGAATACTATACAAGAAATACATTGGATTGTAAATTGTAATAGTTTGTTACACAAAATGACTTTCTGCGTTATTCCCGAGGAATCCCACTGAGTGGCAGTATGGAGCACATTTTACTATAATTGTATAGAAGGTGGCTTCATTTCATTGTATATGTACTCAATCATGTAAAAGCATGTTATAGCAACTGTAAGAGCCATTACATTGAATGCCAGAGATTCATTCATGAGATTTTGAAGTTGGTTGTACAAGGAGTGATAACTGACACTGTATTGATACCACTTTGTAAAACCTAGAAATATCACTATCCTGTAACCAACAGATCACTGAAAAGAGTAATCAATGAATACTATACAAGAAATTGTATATTGTAATAGTTTGTTACACAAAATGACTTTCTGCGTTACTCCCAAGGAATCCCACTGAGAGGCACTATGGAGCACCTTTTTACTATAGTTGTATAGAAGGTGGCTTCATTTCATTGTATATGTACTGAACCATATAAAAGCATGATATAGCAACTATAGGAGCAGTTACATTGAATGCAAGACATACATTCATCAGATTTTTATATTGGTTGTATAAGGAGTGATAACTGACACTGTATTGATGTCACTTTGTAAAACCGAGAAATTTCACTGTTGTCTAACCAAGAGATCACAGAAGAGTAATCAGTGAATACTATACAAGAAATACATTGGATTGTAAATTGTAATAGTTTGTTACACAAAATAACTTTCTGCGTTACTCCCGAGGAATCCCACTGAGTGGCAGTATGGAGCACCTTTTTACTATAGTTGTATAGAAGGTGGCTTCATTTCATTATATATGTACTCAATCATGTAAAAGCATGATATATCAACTGTAAGAGCAACTACATTGAATGCCAGAGATACATTCATCAGATTTTGAAGTTGGTAGTACAAGGAGTGATAACTGCTTTTACATGATTGAGTACATATACAATGAAATGAAGCCACCTTCTATACAACTATCGTAAAAAGGTGCTCCATACTGCCACTCAGTGGGATTCCTCGGGAGTAACGCAGAAAGTCATTTTGTGTAACAAACCTTTACAATGTACTATTTCTTGTATAGTATTCATTGATTACTCTTTTCAGTGATCTGTTTGTTACAGGATAGTGATATATCTAGGTTTTACAAAGTGATATCAGTACAGTGTCAGTTATCACTCCTTGTACTACCAACATCAAAATCTGATGAATGTATCTCTGGCATTCAATGTAGTTGCTCTTACAGTTGATATATCATGCTTTTACATGATTGAGTACATATACAATGAAATGAAGCCACCTTCTATACAACTATAGTGAAAAGGTGCTCCATACTGCCACTCAGTGGGATTCCTCGGGAGTAACGCAGAAAGTTATTTTGTGTAACAAACTATTACAATTTACAATCCAACGTATTTCTTGTATAGTATTCATTGATTACTCTTCTGTGATCTCTTGGTCAGACAACAGTGAAATTTCTCGGTTTTACAAAGTGATATCAATACAGTGTCAGTTATCACTCCTTATACAACCAATTTAAAAATCTGATGAATGTATGTCTTGCATTCAATGTAACTGCTCTTATAGTTGCTTTATCATGCTTTTATATGGTTCAGTACATATACAATGAAATGAAGCCACCTTCTATACAACTATAGAAAAAAGGTGCTCCATACTGCCACTCAGTGGGATTTCTCGGGAGTAACGGAGAAAGTTATTTTGTGTAACAAACTATTACAATTTACAATCCAATGTATTTCTTGTATACTATTCATTGATTAGTCTTTTCAGTGATCTGTTTCTTACAGGATAGTGATATTTCTAGGTTTTACAAAGTGATATCAGTACAGTGTCAGTTATCACTCCTTGTACTACCATCTTCAAAATCTGATGAATGTATCTCTGGCATTCAATGTAGTTGCTCTTATAGTTGATATATCATGCTTTTACATGATTGAGTACATATATAATGAAATGAAGCCACCTTCTATACAACTATAGTTAAAAGGTGCTCCATACTGCCACTCAGTCGGATTCCTCGGGAGTAACGCAGAAAGTTATTTTGTGTAACAAACTATTACAATTTACAATCCAATGTATTTCTTGTATAGTATTCATTGATTACTCTTCTGTAATCTCTTGGTTAGACAACAGTGAAATTTCTCGGTTTTACAAAGTGATATCAATACAGTGTCAGTTATCACTCCTTATACAACCAATTTAAAAATCTGATGAATGTATGTCTTGCATTCAATGTAACTGCTCTTATAGTTGCTATATCATGCTTTCATATGCTTCAGTACATATACAATGAAATGAAGCCACCTTCTATACAAATATAGTAAAAAGGTGCTCCATACTGCCACTCAGTGGGATTCCTCGGGAGTAACGCAGAAAGTCATTTTGTGTAACAAACTATTACAATATACAATTTCTTCTATAGTATTCATTGATTACTCTTTTCAATGATCTGTTGGTTACAGGATAGTGATATTTCTAGGTTTTACAAAGTGATATCAGTACAGTGTCAGTTATCACTCCTTCTACAACAAACTTCAAAATCTGATGAATGAATCTCTGACATTCAATGTAATTGCTCTTACAGTTGCTATAACATGCTTTTACATGATTGAGTACATATACAATGAAATGAAGCCACCTTCTATACAACTATAGTAAAAGGTGCTCCATACTGCCACTCAGTGGGATTCCTCGGGAGTAACGCAGAAAGTCATTTTGTGTAACAAACTACTACAATATACAATTTCTTGTATAGTATTCATTCATTACTCTTTTCAATGATCTGTTGGTTACAGGATAGTGATATTTCTAGGTTTTACAACGTGATATCAATACAGTGTCAGTTATCACTCCTTGTACAACCAACTTCAAAATCTGATGAATGAATCTCTGGCATTCAATGTAATTGCTCTTAAAGTTGCTATAACATGCTTTTACATGATTGAGTACATATACAATGAAATGAAGCCACCTTCTATACAACTATAGTAAAATGTGCTCCATACTGCCACTCAGTGGGATTCCTCGGGAGTAACGCAGAAAGTCATTTTGTGTAACAAACTATTACAATATACAATTTCTTGTATAGTATTCATTCATTACTCTTTTCAATGATCTGTTGGTTACAAGATAGTGATATTTCTAGGTTTTACAACGTGATATCAATACAGTGTCAGTTATCACTCCTTGTACAACCAACTTCAAAATCTGATGAATGTATCTCTTACATTCAATGTAACTGCTCTTACACTTCCTATATCATGCTTTTATATGGTTGAGTACATATACAATGAAATGAAGCCACCTTCTATACAACTATCGTAAAAAGGTGCTCCATACTGCCACTAAGTGGGATTCCTCGGGAGTAACGCAGAAAGTCATTTTGTGTAACAAACTTTTACAATATACTATTTCTTGTATAATATTCATTGATTACTCTTTTCAATGATCTGTTGGTTACAGGATAGTGATATTTCTAGGTTTTACAAAGTGATATCAGTACAGTGTCAGTTATCACTCCTTGTACAACCAACTTCAAAATCTGATGAATGTATCTCTGGCATTCAATGTAGTTGCTCTTACAGTTGATATATCATGCTTTTACATGATTGAGTACATATACAATGAAATGAAGCCACCTTCTATACAACTATAGTAAAAAGGTGCTCCATACTGCCACTCAGTGGGATTCCTCGGGAGTAACGCAGAAAGTTATTTTGTGTAACAAACTATTACAATTTACAATCCAATGTATTTCTTGTATAGTATTCATTGATTACTCTTCTGTGATCTCTTGGTCAGACAACAGTGAAATTTCTCGGTTTTACAAAGTGATATCAATACAGTGTCAGTTATCACTCCATATACAACCAATTTAAAAATCTGATGAATGTATGTCTTGCATTCAATGTAGTTGCTCTTACAGTTGATATATCATGCTTTTACATGATTGAGTACATATACAATGAAATGAAGCCACCTTCTATACAACTATAGAAAAAAGGTGCTCCATACTGCCACTGAGTGGGATTCCTCGGGAGTAACGCAGAAAGTTTTTTTGTGTAACAAACTATTACAATTTACAATCCAATGTATTTCTTATATAGTATTCATTGATTAGTCTTTTCAGTGATCTGTTTCTTACAGGATAGTGATATTTTTAGGTTTTACAAAGTGATATCAGTACAGTGTCAGTTATCACTCCTTGTACTACCATCTTCAAAATCTGATGAATTTATCTCTGGCATTCAATGTAGTTGCTCTTATAGTTGATATATCATGCTTTTACATGATTGAGTACATATATAATGAAATGAAGCCACCTTCTATACAACAGTAGTTAAAAGGTGCTCCATACTGCCACTCAGTGGGATTCCTCGGGAGTAACGCAGAAAGTTATTTTGTGTAACAAACTATTACAATTTACAATCCAATGTGTTTCTTGTATAGTACTCATTGATTACTCTTCTGTAATCTCTTGGTTAGACAACAGTGAAATTTCTCGGTTTTACAAAGTGATATCAATACAGTGTCAGTTATCACTCCTTATACAACCAATTTAAAAATCTGATGAATGTATGTCTTGCATTCAATGTAACTGCTCTTATAGTTGCTATATCATGCTTTCATATGCTTTAGTACATATACAATGAAATGAAGCCACCTTCTATACAAATATAGTAATAAGGTGCTCCATACTGCCAATCAGTGGGATTCTTCGGGAGTAAGGCAGAAAGTCATTTTTTGTAACAAACTATTACAATATACAATTTCTTCTATAGTATTCATTGATTACTCTTTTCAATGATCTGTTGGTTACAGGATAGTGATATTTCTAGGTTTCACAAAGTGATATCAGTACAGTGTCAGTTATCACTCCTTCTACAACAAACTTCAAAATCTGATGAATGAATCACTGGCATTCAATGTAATTGCTCTTACAGTTGCTATAACATGCTTTTACATGCTTGAGTACATATACAATGAAATGAAGCCACCTTCTATACAACTATAGTAAAATGTGCTCCATACTGCCACTCAGTGGGATACCTCGGGAGTAACGCAGAAAGTCATTTTGTGTAACAAACTACTACAATATACAATTTCTTGTATAGTATTCATTGATTACTCTTTTCAATGATCTGTTGGTTACAAGATAGTGATATTTCTAGGTTTTACAACGTGATATCAATACAGTGTCAGTTATCACTCCTTGTACAACCAACTTCAAAATCTGATGAATGTATCTCTTGCATTCAATGTAACTGCTCTTACACTTCCTATATCATGCTTTTATATGGTTGAGTACATATACAATGAAATGAAGCCACCTTCTATACAACTATCGTAAAAAGGTGCTCCATACTGCCACTAAGTGGGATTCCTCGGGAGTAACGCAGAAAGTCATTTTGTGTAACAAACTTTTACAATATACTATTTCTTGTATAATATTCATTGATTACTCTTTTCAATGATCTGTTGGTTACAGGATAGTGATATTTCTAGGTTTTACAAAGTGATATCAGTACAGTGTCAGTTATCACTCCTTGTACAACCAACTTCAAAATCTGATGAATGTATCTCTGGCATTCAATGTAGTTGCTCTTACAGTTGATATATCATGCTTTTACATGATTGAGTACATATACAATGAAATGAAGCCACCTTCTATACAACTATAGTAAAAAGGTGCTCCATACTGCCACTCAGTGGGATTCCTCGGGAGTAACGCAGAAAGTTATTTTGTGTAACAAACTATTACAATTTACAATCCAATGTATTTCTTGTATAGTATTCATTGATTACTCTTCTGTGATCTCTTGGTCAGACAACAGTGAAATTTCTCGGTTTTACAAAGTGATATCAATACAGTGTCAGTTATCACTCCATATACAACCAATTTAAAAATCTGATGAATGTATGTCTTGCATTCAATGTAGTTGCTCTTACAGTTGATATATCATGCTTTTACATGATTGAGTACATATACAATGAAATGAAGCCACCTTCTATACAACTATAGAAAAAAGGTGCTCCATACTGCCACTGAGTGGGATTCCTCGGGAGTAACGCAGAAAGTTATTTTGTGTAACAAACTATTACAATTTACAATCCAATGTATTTCTTATATAGTATTCATTGATTAGTCTTTTCAGTGATCTGTTTCTTACAGGATAGTGATATTTTTAGGTTTTACAAAGTGATATCAGTACAGTGTCAGTTATCACTCCTTGTACTACCATCTTCAAAATCTGATGAATTTATCTCTGGCATTCAATGTAGTTGCTCTTATAGTTGATATATCATGCTTTTACATGATTGAGTACATATATAATGAAATGAAGCCACCTTCTATACAACAGTAGTTAAAAGGTGCTCCATACTGCCACTCAGTGGGATTCCTCGGGAGTAACGCAGAAAGTTATTTTGTGTAACAAACTATTACAATTTACAATCCAATGTGTTTCTTGTATAGTACTCATTGATTACTCTTCTGTAATCTCTTGGTTAGACAACAGTGAAATTTCTCGGTTTTACAAAGTGATATCAATACAGTGTCAGTTATCACTCCTTATACAACCAATTTAAAAATCTGATGAATGTATGTCTTGCATTCAATGTAACTGCTCTTATAGTTGCTATATCATGCTTTCATATGCTTTAGTACATATACAATGAAATGAAGCCACCTTCTATACAAATATAGTAATAAGGTGCTCCATACTGCCAATCAGTGGGATTCTTCGGGAGTAAGGCAGAAAGTCATTTTTTGTAACAAACTATTACAATATACAATTTCTTCTATAGTATTCATTGATTACTCTTTTCAATGATCTGTTGGTTACAGGATAGTGATATTTCTAGGTTTCACAAAGTGATATCAGTACAGTGTCAGTTATCACTCCTTCTACAACAAACTTCAAAATCTGATGAATGAATCACTGGCATTCAATGTAATTGCTCTTACAGTTGCTATAACATGCTTTTACATGCTTGAGTACATATACAATGAAATGAAGCCACCTTCTATACAACTATAGTAAAATGTGCTCCATACTGCCACTCAGTGGGATACCTCGGGAGTAACGCAGAAAGTCATTTTGTGTAACAAACTACTACAATATACAATTTCTTGTATAGTATTCATTGATTACTCTTTTCAATGATCTGTTGGTTACAAGATAGTGATATTTCTAGGTTTTACAACGTGATATCAATACAGTGTCAGTTATCACTCCTTGTACAACCAACATCAAAATCTGATGAATGTATCTCTTGCATTCAATGTAACTGCTCTTACACTTCCTATATCATGCTTTTATATGGTTGAGTACATATACAATGAAATGAAGCCACCTTCTATACAACTATCGTAAAAAGGTGCTCCATACTGCCACTAAGTGGGATTCCTCGGGAGTAACGCAGAAAGTCATTTTGTGTAACAAACTTTTACAATATACTATTTCTTGTATAATATTCATTGATTACTCTTTTCAATGATCTGTTGGTTACAGGATAGTGATATTTCTAGGTTTTACAAAGTGATATCAGTACAGTATCAGTTATCACTGCTTATACAATCAATATAAAAATCTGATGAATGTATGTCTTGCATTCAATGTAACTGCTCTTATAGTTGCTATATCATGCTTTTATATGGTTCAGTACATATACAATGAAATGAAGCCACCTTTTATACAACTATAGTAAAAAGGTGCTCCATACTGCCACTCAGTGGGATTCCTCGGGAGTAATGCAGAAAGTCATTTTCTGTAACAAACTATTACAATATACAATTTCTTGTATAGTATTCATTGATTACTCTTTTCAATGATCTGTTGGTTACAGGATAGTGATATTTCTAGGTTTTACAAAGTGATATCAGTACAGTGTCAGTTACCAGTCTTTGTACAACCAACTTCAAAATCTGATGAATGAATCTCTGGCATTCAATGTAATTGCTCTTACAGTTGCTATAACATGCTTTTACATGATTGAGTACAAATACAATGAAATGAAGCCACCTTCTATACAACTATAGTAAAATGTGCTCCATACTGCCACTCAGTGGGATTCCTCGGGAGTAACGCAGAAAGTCATTTTGTGTAACAAACTATTACAATATACAATTTCTTGTATAGTATTCATTCATTACTCTTTTCAATGATCTCTTGGTTACAAGATAGTGATATTTCTAGGTTTTACAACGTGATATCAATACACTGTCAGTTATCACTCCTTGTACAACCAACTTCAAAGTCTGATGAATGTATGTCTTGCATTCAATGTAACTGCTCTTATAGTTGCTATATCATGCTTTTATATGGTTCAGTACGTATACAATGAAATGAAGCACCCTTCTATACAACTATAGTAAAAAGGTGCTCCATACTGCCACTCAGTGGGATTCCTCGGGACTAACGCAGAAAGTTATTTTGTGTAACAAACTATTAGAATTTACAATCAAATGTATTTCTTGTATAGTACTCATTGATTAGTCTTTTCAGTGATCTGTTTCTTACAGGATAGTGATATTTCTAGGTTTTACAAAGTGATATCAGTACAGTGTCAGTTATCACTCCTTGTACTACCAACGTTAAAATCTGATGAATGTATCTCTGGCATTCAATGTAGTTGCTCTTATAGTTGATATATCATGCTTTTACATGATTGAGTACATATATAATAAAATGAAGCCACCTTCTATACAACTATAGTTAAAAGGTGCTCCATACTGCCACTCAGTGGGATTCCTCGGGAGTAACGCAGAAAGTTATTTTGTGTAACAAACTATTACAATTTACAATCCAATGTATTTCTTGTATAGTATTCATTGATTACTCTTTTGTGATCTCTTGGTTAGACAACTGTGAAATTTCTAGGTTTTACAAAGTGATATCAGTACAGTGTCAGTTATCACTCCTTATACAACCAATTTAAAAATCTGATGAATGTATGTCTTGCATTCAATGTAACTGCTCTTATAGTTGCTATATCATGCTTTTATATGGTTCAGTACATATACATGGAAATGAAGCCACCTTCTATACAAATATAGTAAAAAGGTGCTCCATACTGCCACTCAGTGGGATTCCTCGGGAGTAACGCAGAAAGTTATTTTGTGTAACAAACTATTACAATTTACAATCCAATGTATTTCTTGTATAGTATTCATTGATTACTCTTCTGTGATCTCTTGCTTAGACAACAGTGAAATTTCTCGGTTTTACAAAGTGATATCAATACAGTGTCAGTTATCACTCCTTATACAACCAATTTAAAAATCTGATGAATGTATGTCTTGCATTCAATGTAACTGCTCTTATAGTTGCTATATCATGCTTTTATATGGTTCAGTACATATACAATGAAATGAAGCCACCTTCTATACAAATATAGTAAAAAGGTGCTCCATACTGCCACTCAGTGGGATTCCTCGGGAGTAACGCAGAAAGTCATTTTATGTAACAAACTATTACAATATACAATTTCTTCTATAGTATTCATTGATTACTCTTATCAATGATCTGTTGGTTACAGGATAGTGATATTTCTAGGTTTTACAAAGTGATATCAGTACAGTGTCAGTTATCACTCCTTCTACAACCAACTTCAAAATCTGATGAATGAATCTCTGGCATTCAATGTAATTGCTCTTACAGTTGCTATAACATGCTTTTACATGATTGAGTACATATACAATGAAATGAAGCCACCTTCTATACAACTATAGTAAAATGTGCTCCATACTGCCACTCAGTGGGATTCCTCGGGAGTAACGGAGAAAGTCATTTTGTGTAACAAACTGTTACAATATACAATTTCTTGTATAGTATTCATTCATTACTCTTTTCAATGATCTGTTGGTTACAAGATAGTGATATTTCTAGGTTTTACAACGTGATATCAATACAGTGTCAGTTATCACTCCTTGTACAACCAACTTCAAAATCTGATAAATGTTTCTCTTGCATTCAATGTAACTGCTCTTACACTTGCTATATCATGCTTTTATATGGTTGAATACATATACAATGAAATGAAGCCACCTTCTATACAACTATCGTAAAAAGGTGCTCCATACTGCCACTAAGTGGGATTCCTCGGGAGTAACGCAGAAAGTCATTTTGTGTAACAAACTTTTACAATATACTATTTCTTCTATAGTATTCACTGATTACTCTTTTCAGTGATCTGTTTGTTACAGGATAGTGATATATCTAGGTTTTACAAAGTGATATCAGTACAGTGTCAGTTATCACTCCTTGTACTACCAACTTCAAAATCTGATGAATGTATGTCTTGCATTCAATGTAACTGCTCTTATAGTTGCTATATCATACTTTTATATGGTTCAGTACATATACAATGAAATGAAGCCACCTTCTATACAACTATAGTAAAAAGGTGCTCCATACTGCCACTCAGTGGGATTCCTCGGGAGTAACGCAGAAAGTCATTTTGTGTAACAAACTATTAGAATTTACAATCCAATGTATTTCTTGTATAGTATTCATTGATTAGTCTTTTCAGTGATTTGTTTCTTACAGGATAGTGATATTTCTAGGTTTTACAAAGTGATATCAGTACAGTGTCAGTTATCACTCCTTCTACAACCAACTTCAAAATCTGATGAATGAATCTCTGGCATTCAATGTAATTGCTCTTACAGTTGCTATAACATGCTTTTACATGATTGAGTACATATACAATGAAATGAAGCCACCTTCTATACAACTATAGTAAAAAGGTGCTCCATACTGCCACTCAGTGGGATTCCTCGGGAGTAACGCAGAAAGTCATTTTGTGTAACAAACTATTACAATATATAATTTCTTGTATATTATTCATTGATTACTCTTTTCAATGATCTGTTGGTTACAGGATAGTGATATTTCTAGGTTTTACAAAGTGATATCAGTACAGTGTCAGTTACCAGTCCTTGTACAACCAACTTCAAAATCTGATGAATGAATCTCTGGCATTCAATGTATTTGCTCTTACAGTTGCTATAACATGCTTTTACATGATTGAGTACAAATACAATGAAATGAAGCCACCTTCTATACAACTATAGTAAAATGTGCTCCATACTGCCACTCAGTGGGATTCCTCGGGAGTAACGCAGAAAGTCATTTTGTGTAACAAACTATTACAATATACAATTTCTTGTATAGTATTCATTCATTACTCTTTTCAATGATCTCTTGGTTACAAGATAGTGATATTTCTAGGTTTTACAACGTGATATCAATACACTGTCAGTTATCACTCCTTGTACAACCAACTATAAAATCTGATGAATGTATCTCTTGCATTCAATGTAACTGCTCTTACCGTTGCTATATCATGCTTTTATATGGTTGAGTACATATACAATGAAATGAAGTCACCTTCTATACAACTATAGTAAAAAGGTGCTCCATACTGCCACTCAGTGGGATTCATCGAGAGTAACGCAGAAAGTCATTTTGTGTAACAAACTATTACAATATACAATTTCTTGTATAGTATTCATTGATTACACTTTTCAGTGATCTGTTTGTTACACCATAGTGATATATCTAGGTTTTACAAAGTGATATCAGTACAGTGTCAGTTATCACTCCTCGTACTACCAACTTCAAAATCTGATGAATGTATCTCTGGCATTCAATGTAGTTGCTCTTACAGTTGATATATCATGCTTTTACATGATTGAGTACTTATACAATGAAATGAAGCCACCTTCTCTACAACTATAGTAAAACGTGCTCCATACTGCCACTCAGTGGGATTCCTCGGGAGTAACGCATAAAGTCATTTTGTGTAACAAACTATTACAATATACAATTTCTTGTATAGTATTCATTCATTACTCTTTTCAATGATCTCTTGGTTACAAGATAGTGATATTTCTAGGTTTTACAACGTGATATCAATACACTGTCAGTTATCACTCCTTGTACAACCAACTTCAAAGTCTGATGAATGTATGTCTTGCATTCAATGTAACTGCTCTTATAGTTGCTATATCATGCTTTTATATGGTTCAGTACGTATACAATGAAATGAAGCACCCTTCTATACAACTATAGTAAAAAGGTGCTCCATACTGCCACTCAGTGGGATTCCTCGGGACTAACGCAGAAAGTTATTTTGTGTAACAAACTATTAGAATTTACAATCAAATGTATTTCTTGTATAGTACTCATTGATTAGTCTTTTCAGTGATCTGTTTCTTACAGGATAGTGATATTTCTAGGTTTTACAAAGTGATATCAGTACAGTGTCAGTTATCACTCCTTGTACTACCAACGTTAAAATCTGATGAATGTATCTCTGGCATTCAATGTAGTTGCTCTTATAGTTGATATATCATGCTTTTACATGATTGAGTACATATATAATAAAATGAAGCCACCTTCTATACAACTATAGTTAAAAGGTGCTCCATACTGCCACTCAGTGGGATTCCTCGGGAGTAACGCAGAAAGTTATTTTGTGTAACAAACTATTACAATTTACAATCCAATGTATTTCTTGTATAGTATTCATTGATTACTCTTTTGTGATCTCTTGGTTAGACAACAGTGAAATTTCTAGGTTTTACAAAGTGATATCAGTACAGTGTCAGTTATCACTCCTTATACAACCAATTTAAAAATCTGATGAATGTATGTCTTGCATTCAATGTAACTGCTCTTATAGTTGCTATATCATGCTTTTATATGGTTCAGTACATATACATGGAAATGAAGCCACCTTCTATACAAATATAGTAAAAAGGTGCTCCATACTGCCACTCAGTGGGATTCCTCGGGAGTAACGCAGAAAGTTATTTTGTGTAACAAACTATTACAATTTACAATCCAATGTATTTCTTGTATAGTATTCATTGATTACTCTTCTGTGATCTCTTGCTTAGACAACAGTGAAATTTCTCGGTTTTACAAAGTGATATCAATACAGTGTCAGTTATCACTCCTTATACAACCAATTTAAAAATCTGATGAATGTATGTCTTGCATTCAATGTAACTGCTCTTATAGTTGCTATATCATGCTTTTATATGGTTCAGTACATATACAATGAAATGAAGCCACCTTCTATACAAATATAGTAAAAAGGTGCTCCATACTGCCACTCAGTGGGATTCCTCGGGAGTAACGCAGAAAGTCATTTTATGTAACAAACTATTACAATATACAATTTCTTCTATAGTATTCATTGATTACTCTTATCAATGATCTGTTGGTTACAGGATAGTGATATTTCTAGGTTTTACAAAGTGATATCAGTACAGTGTCAGTTATCACTCCTTCTACAACCAACTTCAAAATCTGATGAATGAATCTCTGGCATTCAATGTAATTGCTCTTACAGTTGCTATAACATGCTTTTACATGATTGAGTACATATACAATGAAATGAAGCCACCTTCTATACAACTATAGTAAAATGTGCTCCATACTGCCACTCAGTGGGATTCCTCGGGAGTAACGGAGAAAGTCATTTTGTGTAACAAACTGTTACAATATACAATTTCTTGTATAGTATTCATTCATTACTCTTTTCAATGATCTGTTGGTTACAAGATAGTGATATTTCTAGGTTTTACAACGTGATATCAATACAGTGTCAGTTATCACTCCTTGTACAACCAACTTCAAAATCTGATAAATGTATCTCTTGCATTCAATGTAACTGCTCTTACACTTGCTATATCATGCTTTTATATGGTTGAATACATATACAATGAAATGAAGCCACCTTCTATACAACTATCGTAAAAAGGTGCTCCATACTGCCACTAAGTGGGATTCCTCGGGAGTAACGCAGAAAGTCATTTTGTGTAACAAACTTTTACAATATACTATTTCTTCTATAGTATTCATTGATTACTCTTTTCAGTGATCTGTTTGTTACAGGATAGTGATATATCTAGGTTTTACAAAGTGATATCAGTACAGTGTCAGTTATCACTCCTTGTACTACCAACTTCAAAATCTGATGAATGTATGTCTTGCATTCAATGTAACTGCTCTTATAGTTGCTATATCATACTTTTATATGGTTCAGTACATATACAATGAAATGAAGCCACCTTCTATACAACTATAGTAAAAAGGTGCTCCATACTGCCACTCAGTGGGATTCCTCGGGAGTAACGCAGAAAGTCATTTTGTGTAACAAACTATTAGAATTTACAATCCAATGTATTTCTTGTACAGTATTCATTGATTAGTCTTTTCAGTGATTTGTTTCTTACAGGATAGTGATATTTCTAGGTTTTACAAAGTGATATCAGTACAGTGTCAGTTATCACTCCTTCTACAACCAACTTCAAAATCTGATGAATGAATCTCTGGCATTCAATGTAATTGCTCTTACAGTTGCTATAACATGCTTTTACATGATTGAGTAAATATACAATGAAATGAAGCCACCTTCTATACAACTATAGTAAAAAGGTGCTCCATACTGCCACTCAGTGGGATTCCTCGGGAGTAACGCAGAAAGTCATTTTGTGTAACAAACTATTACAATATATAATTTCTTGTATATTATTCATTGATTACTCTTTTCAATGATCTGTTGGTTACAGGATAGTGATATTTCTAGGTTTTACAAAGTGATATCAGTACAGTGTCAGTTACCAGTCCTTGTACAACCAACTTCAAAATCTGATGAATGAATCTCTGGCATTCAATGTATTTGCTCTTACAGTTGCTATAACATGCTTTTACATGATTGAGTACAAATACAATGAAATGAAGCCACCTTCTATACAACTATAGTAAAATGTGCTCCATACTGCCACTCAGTGGGATTCCTCGGGAGTAACGGAGAAAGTCATTTTGTGTAACAAACTATTACAATATACAATTTCTTGTATAGTATTCATTCATTACTCTTTTCAATGATCTCTTGGTTACAAGATAGTGATATTTCTACGTTTTACAACGTGATATCAATACACTGTCAGTTATCACTCCTTGTACAACCAACTATAAAATCTGATGAATGTATCTCTTGCATTCAATGTAACTGCTCTTACCGTTGCTATATCATGCTTTTATATGGTTGAGTACATATACAATGAAATGAAGTCACCTTCTATACAACTATAGTAAAAAGGTGCTCCATACTGCCACTCAGTGGGATTCATCGAGAGTAACGCAGAAAGTCATTTTGTGTAACAAACTATTACAATATACAATTTCTTGTATAGTATTCATTGATTACACTTTTCAGTGATCTGTTTGTTACACCATAGTGATATATCTAGGTTTTACAAAGTGATATCAGTACAGTGTCAGTTATCACTCCTTGTACTACCAACTTCAAAATCTGATGAATGTATCTCTGGCATTCAATGTAGTTGCTCTTACAGTTGATATATCATGCTTTTACATGATTGAGTACTTATACAATGAAATGAAGCCACCTTCTCTACAACTATAGTAAAACGTGCTCCATACTGCCATTCAGTGGGATTCCTCGGGAGTAACGCAGAAAGTTATTTTGTGTAACAAACTATTACAATTTACAATCCAATGTATTTCTTGTATAGTATTTATTGATTACTCTTCTGTGATCTCTTGGTTAGACAACAGTGAAATTTCTCGGTTTTACAAAGTGATATCAATACAGTGTCAGTTATCACTCCTTATACAACCAATTTAAAAATCTGATGAATGTATGTCTTGCATTCAATGTAACTGCTCTTATAGTTGCTATATCATGCTTTTATATGGTTCAGTACGTATACAATGAAATGAAGCACCCTTCTATACAACTATAGTAAAAAGGTGCTCCATACTGCCACTCAGTGGGATTCCTCGGGAGTAACGCAGAAAGTTATTTTGTGTAACAAACTATTAGAATTTACAATCAAATGTATTTCTTGTATAGTACTCATTGATTAGTCTTTTCAGTGATCTGTTTCTTACAGGATAGTGATATTTCTAGGTTTTACAAAGTGATATCAGTACAGTGTCAGTTATCACTCCTTGTACTACCAACGTTAAAATATGATGAATGTATCTCTGGCATTCAATGTAGTTGCTCTTATAGTTGATATATCATGCTTTTACATGATTGAGTACATATATAATAAAATGAAGCCACCTTCTATACAACTATAGTTAAAAGGTGCTCCATACTGCCACTCAGTGGGATTCCTCGGGAGTAACGCAGAAAGTTATTTTGTGTAACAAACTATTACAATTTACAATCCAATGTATTTCTTGTATAGTATTCATTGATTACTCTTTTGTGATCTCTTGGTTAGACAACAGTGAAATTTCTAGGTTTTACAAAGTGATATCAGTACAGTGTCAGTTATCACTCCTTATACAACCAATTTAAAAATCTGATGAATGTATGTCTTGCATTCAATGTAACTGCTCTTATTGTTGCTATATCATGCTTTTATATGGTTCAGTACATATACAATGAAATGAAGCCACCTTCTATACAAATATAGTAAAAAGGTGCTCCATACTGCCACTCAGTGGGATTCCTCGGGAGTAACGCAGAAAGTTATTTTGTGTAACAAACTATTACAATTTACAATCCAATGTATTTCTTGTATAGTATTCATTGATTACTCTTCTGTGATCTCTTGCTTAGGCAACAGTGAAATTTCTCGGTTTTACAAAGTGATATCAATACAGTGTCAGTTATCACTCCTTATACAACCAATTTAAAAATCTGATGAATGTATGTCTTGCATTCAATGTAACTGCTCTTATAGTTGCTATATCATGCTTTTATATGGTTCAGTACATATACAATGAAATGAAGCCACCTTCTATACAAATATAGTAAAAAGGTGCTCCATACTGCCACTCAGTGGGATTCCTCGGGAGTAACGCAGAAAGTCATTTTATGTAACAAACTATTACAATATACAATTTCTTCTATAGTATTCATTGATTACTCTTATCAATGATCTGTTGGTTACAGGATAGTGATATTTCTAGGTTTTACAAAGTGATATCAGTACAGTGTCAGTTATCACTCCTTCTACAACCAACTTCAAAATCTGATGAATGAATCTCTGGCATTCAATGTAATTGCTCTTACAGTTGCTATGACATGCTTTTACATGATTGAGTACATATACAATGAAATGAAGCCACCTTCTATACAACTATAGTAAAATGTGCTCCATACTGCCACTCAGTGGGATTCCTCGGGAGTAACGGAGAAAGTCATTTTGTGTAACAAACTGTTACAATATACAATTTCTTGTATAGTATTCATTCATTACTCTTTTCAATGATCTGTTGGTTACAAGATAGTGATATTTCTAGGTTTTACAACGTGATATCAATACAGTGTCAGTTATCACTCCTTGTACAACCAACTTCAAAATCTGATAAATGTATCTCTTGCATTCAATGTAACTGCTCTTACACTTGCTATATCATGCTTTTATATGGTTGAATACATATACAATGAAATGAAGCCACCTTCTATACAACTATCGTAAAAAGGTGCTCCATGCTGCCACTAAGTGGGATTCCTCGGGAGTAACGCAGAAAGTCATTTTCTGTAACAAACTTTTACAATATACTATTTCTTCTATAGTATTCATTGATTACTCTTTTCAGTGATCTGTTTGTTACAGGATAGTGATATATCTAGGTTTTACAAAGTGATATCAGTACAGTGTCAGTTATCACTCCTTGTACTACCAACTTCAAAATCTGATGAATGTATGTCTTGCATTCAATGTAACTGCTCTTATAGTTGCTATATCATACTTTTATATGGTTCAGTACATATACAATGAAATGAAGCCACCTTCTATACAAGTATAGTAAAAAGGTGCTCCATACTGCCACTCAGTGGGATTCCTCGGGAGTAACGCAGAAAGTTATTTTGTGTAACAAACTATTAGAATTTAAAATCCAATGTATTTCTTGTATAGTATTCATTGATTAGTCTCTTCAGTGATCTGTTTCTTACAGGATAGTGATATTTCTAGGTTTTACAAAGTGATATCAGTACAGTGTCAGTTATCACTCCTTGTACTACCAACTTCAAAATCTGATGAATGTATCTCTGGCATTCAATGTAGTTGCTCTTACAGTTGATATATCATGCTTTTACATGATTGAGTACATATATAATGAAATGAAGCCACCTTCTATACAACTATAGTAAAAAGGTGCTCCATACTGCCACTCAGTGGGATTCCTCGGGAGTAACGCAGAAAGTTATTTTGTGTAACAAACTATTACAATTTACAATCCAATGTATTTCTTGTATAGTATTCATTGATTACTCTTCTGTGATCTCTTGGTTAGACAACAGTGAAATTTCTCAGTTTTACAAAGTGACATCAATACAGTGTCAGTTATCACTCCTTATACAACCAATATAAAAATCTGATGAATGTATGTCTTGCATTCAATGTAACTGCTCTTATAGTTGCTATATCATGCTTTTATATGGTTCAGTACATATACAATGAAATGAAGCCACCTTCTATACAACTATAGTAAAAAGGTGCTCCATAGTGCCACTCAGTGGGATTCCTTGGGAGTAACGCAGAAAGTCATTTTGTGTAACAAACTATTACAATGTACAATTTCTTGTATAGTATTCATTGATTACTCTTTTCAATGATCTGTTGGTTACAGGATAGTGATATTTCTAGGTTTTACAAAGTGGTATCAATACAGTGTCAGTTATCACTCCTTGTACAACCAACTTCAAAATCTGATGAATGAATCTCTGGCATTCAATGTAATGGCTCTTACAGTTGCTATAACATGCTTTTACATGATTGAGTACATATACAATGAAATGAAGCCACCTTCTATACAATTATAGTAAAATGTGCTCCATACTGCCACTCAGTGGGATTCCTCGGGAGTAACGCAGAAAGTCATTTTGTGTAACAAACTATTACAATTTACAATCCAATGTATTTCTTGTATAGTATTCATTGATTACTCTTCTGTGATCTCTTGGTTAGACAACAGTGAAATTTCTCGGTTTTACAAAGTGACATCAATACAGTGTCAGTTATCACTCCTTATACAACCAATATAAAAATCTGATGAATGTATGTCTTGCATTCAATGTAACTGCTCTTATAGTTGCTATATCATGCTTTTATATGGTTCAGTACATATACAATGAAATGAAGCCACCTTCTATACAACTATAGTAAAAAGGTGCTCCATAGTGCCACTCAGTGGGATTCCTCGGGAGTAACGCAGAAAGTCATTTTGTGTAACAAACTATTAGAATTTACAATCCAATGTATTTCTTGTATAGTATTCATTGATTAGTCTTTTCAGTGATCTGTTTCTTACAGGATAGTGATATTTCTAGGTTTTACAAAGTGATATCAGTACAGTGTCAGTTATCACTCCTTGTACTACCAACTTCAAAATCTGATGAATGTATCTCTGGCATTCAATGTAGTTGCTCTTATAGTTGATATATCATGCTTTTACATGATTGAGTACATATATAATAAAATGAAGCCACCTTCTATACAAATATAGTAAAAAGGTGCTCCATACTGCCACTCAGTGGGATTCCTCGGGAGTAACGCAGAAAGTCATTTTGTGTAACAAACTATTACAATATACAATTTCTTCTATAGTATTCATTGATTACTCTTTTCAATGATCTGTTGGTTATAGGATAGTGATATTTCTAGGTTTTACAAAGTGATATCAGTACAGTGTCAGTTATCACTCCTTCTACAACCAACTTCAAAATCTGATGAATGAATCTCTGGCATTCAATGTAATTGCTCTTACAGTTGCTATAACATGCTTTTACATGATTGAGTACATATACAATGAAATGAAGCCACCTTCTATACAACTATAGTAAAATGTGCTCCATACTGCCACTCAGTGGGATTCCTCGGGAGTAACGGAGAACGTCATTTTGTGTAACAAACTGTTACAATATACAATTTCTTGTATAGTATTCATTCATTACTCTTTTCAATGATCTGTTGGTTACAAGATAGTGATATTTCTAGGTTTTACAACGTGATATCAATACAGTGTCAGTTATCACTCCTTGTACAACCAACTTCAAAATCTGATAAATGTATCTCTTGCATTCAATGTAACTGCTCTTACACTTGCTATATCATGCTTTTATATGGTTGAATACATATACAATGAAATGAAGCCACCTTCTATACAACTATCGTAAAAAGGTGCTCCATACTGCCACTAAGTGGGATTCCTCGGGAGTAACGCAGAAAGTCATTTTGTGTAACAAACTTCTACAATATACTATTTCTTGTATAATATTCATTGATTACTCTTTTCAATGATCTCTGGTTACAGGATAGTGATATTTCTAGGTTTTACAAAGTGATATCAGTACAGTGTCAGTTATCACTCCTTGTACAACCAACTTCAAAATCTGATGAATGAATCTCTGGCATTCAATGTAATTGCTCTTACAGTTGCTATAACATGCTTTTACATGATTGAGTACATATACAATGAAATGAAGCCACCTTCTATACAACTATCGTAAAATGTGCTCCATACTGCCACTCAGTGGGATTCCTCGGGAGTAACGCAGAAAGTCATTTTGTGTAACAAACTATTACAATATACAATATCTTGTATAGTATTCATTCATTACTCTTTTCAATGATCTGTTGGTTACAAGATAGTGATATTTCTAGGTTTTACAACGTGATATCAATACAGTGTCAGTTATCACTCCTTGTACAACCAACTTCAAAATCTGATGAATGTATCTCTGGCATTCAATGTAACTGCTCTTACAGTTGCTATATCATGCTTTTATATGGTTGAGTACATATACAATGAAATGAAGCCACCTTCTATACAACTATAGCAAAACGGTGCTCCATACTGCCACTCAGTGGGATTCCTCGGGAGTAACGCAGAAAGTCATTTTGTGTAACAAACTATTACAATTTACAATCCAATGTATTTCTTGTATAGTATTCATTGATTACTCTTCTGTGATCTCTTGGTTAGACAACAGTGAAATTTCTCGGTTTTACAAAGTGACATCAATACAGTGTCAGTTATCACTCCTTGTACAACCAACTTCAAAATCTGATGAATGTATCTCTTGCATTCAATGTAACTGCTCTTACCGTTGCTATATCATGCTTTTATATGGTTGAGTACATATACAATGAAATGAAGCCACCTTCTATACAACTATAGTAAAAAGGTGCTCCATACTGCCACTCAGTGGGATTCCTCGGGAGTAACGCAGAAAGTTATTTTGTGTAAGAAACTATTACAATTTACAATCGAATGTATTTCTTGTATAGTATTCATTGATTAGTCTTTTCAGTGATCTGTTTCTTACAGGATAGTGATATTTCTAGGTTTTACAAAGTGATATCAGTACAGTGTCAGTTATCACTCCTTGTACTACCAACTTCAAAATATGATGAATGTATCTCTGGCATTCAATGTAGTTGCTCTTATAGTTGATATATCATGCTTTTACATGATTGAGTACATATATAATGAAATGAAGCCACCTTCTATACAACTATAGTTAAAAGGTGCTCCATACTGCCACTCAGTGGGATTCCTCGGGAGTAACGCAGAAAGTTATTTTGTGTAACAAACTATTACAATTTACAATCCAATGTATTTCTTGTATAGTATTCATTGATTACTCTTCTGTGATCTCTTGGTTAGACAACAGTGAAATTTCTCGGTTTTACAAAGTGACATCTGTACAGTGTCAGTTATCACTCCTTACACACCAATATAGAAATCTGATGAATCTATCTATTGCATTCAATGTAACTGCTCTTAAAGTTGCTATATCATGCTTTTATATGGTTCAGTACATATACAATGAAATGAAGCCACCTTCTATACAGCTGGAGGAAAAAGGTGCCCCATTCTGCCACTCAGTGGGATTCCTCGGGAGTAACGCAGAAAGTCATTTTGTGTAACAAACTATTACAATTTACAATCCAATGTATTTCTTGTATAGTATTCATTGATTACTCTTCTGTGAACTCTTGGTTAGACAACAGTGAAACTTCTAAGTTTTTCAAAGTGATATCAATACAGTGTCAGTTCTCACTACTTGTACAACCAACTTCAAAATCTGATGAATGTATCTCTTGCATTCAATGTAACTGCTCTTACCGTTGCTATATCATGCTTTTATATGGTTGAGTACATATACAATGAAATGAAGCCACCTTCTATACAACTACAGTAAAAAGGTGCTCCATACTGCCACTCAGTGGGATTCCTCGGGAGTAACGCAGAAAGTCATTTTGTGTAAGAAACTATTACAATTTACAATCCAATGTATTTCTTGTATAGTATTCATTGATTACTCTTCTGTGAACTCTTGGTTTGACAACAGTGAAATTTCTAGGTTTTACAACGTGATATCAATACAGTGTCAGTAATCACTCCTTGTACAACCAAACTTCAAAATCTGATGAATGTATCTCTTGCAGTCAATGTAACTGCTCTTACAGTTGCTATATCATGCTTTTATATGGTTGACTACATATACAACGAAATGAAGCCACCTTCTATACAACTATAGTAAAAAGGTGCTCCATACTGCCACTCAGTGGGATTCCTCGTGAGTAACGCAGAAAGTCATTTTGTGTAACAAACTATTACAATATACAATTTCTTGTATACCATTCATTGATTACTCTTTTAAATGATCTGTTGGTTACAGGATAGGGATATTTCTAGGTTTTACAAAGTGATATCAGTACAGTGTCAGTTATCACTCCTTGTACAAACAACTTCAAAATCTGATGAATGTATCTCTGGCATTCAATGTAACTGCTCTTTCAGTTGCTATATCATACTTTTATATGGTTGAGTACATAGACAATGAAATGAAGCCACCTTCTATACAACTATAGCATAACGGTGCTCCATACTGCCAGTCAGTGGGATTCCTCGGGAGTAACGCAGAAAGTCATTTTGTGCAACAAACTATTACAATTTACAATCCAATGTATTTCTTGTATAGTATTCATTGATTACTCTTCTGTGAACTCTTGGTTAGACAACAGTGAAATTTCTTCGTTTTACAAAGTGATATCAGTACAGTGTCAGTTATCACTCCTTGTACAACCAACTTCAAAATCTGATGAATGTATCTCTTGCATTCAATGTAATTGCTCTTACGGTTGATATATCTTGATTTTATATGGTTGAGTACATATACAATGAAATGAAGCCACCTTCTATACAACTACAGTAAAAAGGTGCTCCACACTGCCACTCAGTAGGATTCCTCGGGAGTAACGCAGAAAGTCATTTTGTGTAACAAACTATTACAATTTACAATCCAATGTATTTCTTGCATAGTATTCACTGATTACTCTTCTGCGATCTCTTGGTTAGACAACAGTGAAATTTCTTGGTTTTACAACGTGATATCAATACAGTGTCAGTAATCACTCCTTGTACAACCAACTTCAAAATCTGATGAATGTATCTCTTGCATTCAATGTAACTGCTCTTACCGTTGCTATATCTTGATTTTATATGGTTGAGTACATATACAATGAAATGAAGCCACCTTCTATACAACTATAGCAAAAAGGTGCTCCATACTGCCACTCAGTGGGATTCCTCGGGAGTAACGCAGAAAGTCATTTTGTGTAACAAACTATTACAATTTACAATCCAATGTATTTCTTGTATAGTATTCATTGATTACTCTTCTGTGAACTCTTGGTTAGACAACAGTGAAATTTCTACGTTTTACAAAGTGATATCAATACAGTGTCAGTACAGTGTCAGTTTTCACTCCTTGTATAAAGAACTTCAAAATCTGATGAATGTATCTCTGGCATTCAATGTAACTGGTCTTACAGTTGCTATATCATTCTTTTATATGGTTGAGTAGATATACAATTAAATGAAGCCTCCTTCTATAGCAAAACAGTGCTCCATACTGCCACTCAGTGGGATTCCTCGGGAGTAACGCAGAAAGTCATTTTGTGTAAGAAACTATTACAATTTACAATCCAATGTATTTCTTGTATAGTATTCATTGATTACTCTTCTGTGAACTCTTGGTTAGACAACAGTGAAATTTCTACATTTTACAAAGTGATATCAGTACAGTGTCAGTTTTCATTCCTTGTATAAAGAACTTCAAAATCTGATAAATGTATCTCTGGCATTCAATGTAAGTGCTCTTAAAGTTGCTATATCATGCTTTTTTATGGTTGAGTACATATACAATGAAATGAAGCCACCTTCTATACAACTATAGTAAAAAGGTGCTCCATACTGCCACTCAGTGGGATTCCTCAGGAGTAACGCAGAAAGTCATTTTGTGTAACAAACTATTACAATTTACAATCCAATGTATTTCTTGTATAGTATTCATTGATTACTCTTCTGTGAACTCTTGGTTAGACAACAGTGAAATTTCTACGTTTTACAAAGTGATATCAGTACAGTGTCAGTTTTCACTCCTTGTATAAAGAACTTCAAAATCTAGTGAATGTATCTCTGGCATTCAAAGTAACTGCTCTTACAGTTGCTATATAATGCTTTTATATGGTTGAATACATATACAATTAAATGAAGCCACCTTCTATACAACTATAGCAAAACGGTGCTCCATACTGCCACTCAGTGGGATTCCTCGGGAGTAACGCAGAAAGTCATATTGTGTAACAAACTATTACAATTTACAATCCAATGTATTTCTTGTATAGTATTGATTGATTACTCTTCTGCGATCTCTTGGTTAGACAACAGTGAAATTTCTACGTTTTACAACGTGATATCAATACAGAGTCAGTAATCACTCCTTGTACAACCAACTTCAAAATCTGATGAATGTATCTCTTGCATTCAATGTAACTGCTCTTACAGTTGCTATATCATGCTTTTATATGGTTGAGTATATACACAATGAAATGAAGCCGCCTTCTATACAACTATAGTAAAAAGGAGCTCCATACTGCCACTCAGTGGGATTCCTCGGGAGTAACGCAGAAAGTCATTTTGTGTAACAAACTATTACAATATATAATTTCTTGTATATTATTCATTGATTACTCTTTTCAATGATCTGTTGGTTACAGGATAGTGATATTTCTAGGTTTTACAAAGTGATATCAGTACAGTGTCAGTTATCACTCCTTGTACAAACAACTTCAAAATCTGATGAATGTATCTCTGGCATTCAATGTAACTGCTATTACAGTTGCTATATCTTGATTTTATATGGTTGAGTACATATACAATGAAATGAAGCCACCTTCTATACAACTATAGCAAAACGGTGCTCCATACTGCCACTCAGTGGGATTCCTCGGGAGTAACGCAGAAAGTCATTTTGTGTAACAAACTATTACAATTTACAATCCAATGTATTTCTTGTATAGTATTCATTGATTACTCTTCTGCGATCTCTTGGTTAGACAACAGTGAAATTTCTAGGTTTTACAACGTGATATCAATACATTGTCAGTAATTACTCCTTGTACAACCAACTTCAAAATCTGATGAATGTATCTCTAGCATTCAATATAACTGTTCTTACAGTTGCTATATCATGCTTTTTTATGGTTGAGTACATATTTAATGAAATGAAGCCACCTTCTATACAAGTATAGTAAAAAGGTGCTCCATACTGCCACTCAGTGGGATTCCTCGGGAGTAACGCAGAAAGTCATTTTGTATAACAAACTATTACAATTTACAATCCAATGTATTTCTTGTATAGTATTCATTGATTACTCTTCTGTGAACACTTGGTTAGACAACAGTGAAATTTCTACGTTTTACAAAGTGATATCAGTACAGTGTCAGTTTTCACTCCTTGTATAAAGAACTTCAAAATCTGATGAATGTATCTCTGGCATTCAATGTAACTGCTCTTACAGTTGCTATATAATGCTTTTATATGGTTGAATACATATACGATTAAATGAAGCCACCTTCTATACAACTATAGCAAAACGGTGCTCCATACTGCCACTCAGTGGGATTCCTCGGGAGTAACGCAGAAAGTCATTTTGTGTAACAAACTATTACAATTTACAATCCAATGTATTTCTTGTATAGTATTAATTGATTACTCTTCTGCGATCTCTTGGTTAGACAACAGTGAAATTTCTACGTTTTACAACGTGATATCAATACAGAGTCAGTAATCACTCCTTGTACAACCAACTTCAAAATCTGATGAATGTATCTCTGGCATTCAATGTAACTGTTCTTACAGTTGCTATATCATGCTTTTTTATGGTTGAGTACATATACAATGAAATGAAGCCACCTTCTATACAACTATAGTAAAAAGGTGCTCTATACTGCCACTCAGTGGGATTCCTCGGGAGTAACGCAGAAAGTCATTTTGTGTAACAAACTATTACAATTTACAATCCAATGTATTTCTTGTATAGTATTCATTGATTACTCTTCTGCGATCTCTTGGTTAGACAACAGTGAAATTTCTAGGTTTTAAAACGTGATATCAATACAGTGTCAGTAATCACTCCTTGTACAACCAACTTCAAAATCTGATGAATGTATCTCTTGCATTCAATGTAACTGCTCTTACAGTTGCTATATCATGCTTTTATATGGTTGAGTACATATACAATGAAATGAAGCCGCCTTCTATACAACTATAGTAAAAAGGAGCTCCATACTGCCACTCAGTGCGATTCCTCGGGAGTAACGCAGAAAGTCATTTTGTGTAACAAACTATTACAATATATAATTTCTTGTATATTATTCATTGATTACTCTTTTCAATGATCTGTTGGTTACAGGATAGTGATATTTCTAGGTGTTACAAAGTGATATCAGTACAGTGTCAGTTATCACTCCTTGTACAACCATCTTCAAAATCTGATGAATGTATCTCTGGCATTCAATGTAACTGCTCTAACAGTTGCTATATCATGCTTTTATATGGTTGAGTACAGATACAATGAAATGAAGCCACCTTCTATACAACTATAGCAAAAAGGTGCTCCATACTGCCACTCAGTGGGATTCCTCGGGAGTAACGCAGAAAGTCATTTTGTGTAACAAACTATTACAATTTACAATCCAATGTATTTCTTGTATAGTATTAATTCATTACTCTTCTGTGAACTCTTGGTTAGACAACAGTGAAATTTCTACGTTTTACAAAGTGATATCAGTACAGTGTCAGTTTTCACTCCTTGTACAAACAACTTCAAAATCTGATGAATGTATCTCTGGCATTCAATGTAACTGCTCTAACAGTTGCTATATCATGCTTTTATATGGTTGAGTACAGATACAATGAAATGAAGCCACCTTCTATACAACTATAGCAAAACGGTGCTCCATACTGCCACTCAGTGGGATTCCTCGAGAGTAACGCAGAAAGTCATTTTCTGTAACAAACTATTACAATTTACAATCCAATGTATTTCTTGCATAGTATTCATTGATTACTCTTCTGCGATCTCTTTGTTAGACAACAGTGAAATTTCTCGGTTTGCAACGTGATATCAATACAGTGTCAGTTATCACTCCTTGTACAAACAACTTCAAAATCTGATGAATGTATCTCTGGCATTCAATGTAACTGCTCTTACAGTTGCTATATCATGCTTTTATATGGTTGAGTACATATACAATGAAATGAAGCCACCTTCTATACAACTATAGCAAAACGGTGCTCCATACTGCCACTCAGTGGGATTCCTCGGGAGTAACGCAGAAAGTCATTTTGTGTAACAAACTATTACAATTTACAATCCAATGTATTTCTTGTATAGTATTCATTGATTACTCTTCTGCGATCTCTTGGTTAGACAACAGTGAAATTTCTAGGTTTTACAACGTGATATCAATACATTGTCAGTAATCACTCCTTGTACAACCAACTTCAAAATCTGATGAATGTATCTCTAGCATTCAATATAACTGTTCTTACAGTTGCTATATCATGCTTTTTTATGGTTGAGTACATATTTAATGAAATGAAGCCACCTTCTATACAAGTATAGTAAAAAGGTGCTCCATACTGCCACTCAGTGGGATTCCTCGGGAGTAACGCAGAAAGTCATTTTGTATAACAAACTATTACAATTTACAATCCAATGTATTTCTTGTATAGTATTCATTGATTACTCTTCTGTGAACTCTTGGTTAGACAACAGTGAAATTTCGACGTTTTAGAAAGTGATATCAGTACAGTGTCAGTTTTCACTCCTTGTATAAAGAACTTCAAAAACTGATGAATGTAACTCTGGCATTCAATGTAACTGCTCTTACAGTTGCTATATCATGCTTTTATATGGTTGAATACATATACAATTAAATGAAGCCACCTTCTATACAACTATAGCAAAACGGTGCTCCATACTGCCACTCAGTGGGATTCCTCGGGAGTAACGCAGAAAGTCATTTTGTGTAACAAACTATTACAATTTACAATCCAATGTATTTCTTGTATAGTATTCATTGATTACTCTTCTGCGATCTCTTGGTAAGACAACAGTGAAATTTCTACGTTTTACAACGTGATATGAATACAGAGTCAGTAATCACTCCTTGTACAACCAACTTCAAAATCTGATGAATGTATCTCTGGCATTCAATGTAACTGCTCTTACAGTTGCTATATAATGCTTTTATATGGTTGAATACATATACAATGAAATGAAGCCACCTTCTATACAACTATAGCAAAACGGTGCTCCATACTGCCACTCAGTGGGATTCCTCGGGAGTAACGCAGGAAGTCATTTTGTGTAACAAACTATTACAATTTACAATCCAATGTATTTCTTGCATAGTATTCATTGATTACTCTTCTGCGATCTCTTGGTTAGACAACAGTGAAATTTCGAGGTTTTACAACGTGATATCAATACAGTGTCAGTAATCACTCTTTGTACAACCAACTTCAAAATCTGATGAATGTATCTCTTGCATTCATTGTAACTGCTCTTACAGTTGCTATATCATGCTTTTATATGGTTGAGTACATATACAATGAAATGAAGCCGCCTTCTATACAACTATAGTAAAAAGGAGCTCCATACTGCCACTCAGTGGGATTCCTCGGGAGTAACGCAGAAAGTCATTTTGTGTAACAAACTATTACAATATATAATTTCTTGTATATTATTCATTGATTACTCTTTTCAATGATCTGTTGGTTACAGGATAGTGATATTTCTATGTTTTACAAAGTGATATCAGTACAGTGTCAGTTATCACTCCTTGTACAAACAACTTCAAAATCTGATGAATGTATCTCTGGCATTCAATGTAACTGCTCTTACAGTTGCTATATCATGCTTTTATATGGTTGAGTACATATACAATGAAATGAAGCCACCTTCTATACATCTATAGCAAAAAGGTGCTCCATACTGCCACTCAGTGGGATTCCTCGGGAGTAACGCAGAAAGTCATTTTGTGTAACAAACTATTACAATTTACAATCCAATGTATTTCTTGTACAGTATTCATTGATTACTCTTCTGTGAACTCTTGGTTAGACAACAGTGAAATTTCTACGTTTTAGAAAGTGATATCAGTACAGTGTCAGTTTTCACTCCTTGTATAAAGAACTTCAAAATCTGATGAATGTATCTCTGGCATTCAATGTAACTGCTCTTACAGTTGCTATATCATGCTTTTATATGGTTGAATACATATACAATTAAATGAAGCCACCTTCTATACAACTATAGCAAAACGGTGCTCCATACTGCCACTCAGTGGGATTCCTCGGGAGTAACGCAGAAAGTCATTTTGTGTAACAAACTATTACAATTTACAATCCAATGTATTTCTTGTATAGTATTAATTGATTACTCTTCTGCGATCTCTTGGTAAGACAACAGTGAAATTTCTACGTTTTACAACGTGATATCAATACAGAGTCAGTAATCACTCCTTGTACAACCAACTTCAAAATCTGATGAATGTATCTCTGGTATTCAATGTAACTGCTCTTACAGTTGCTATATCATGCTTTTATATGGTTGAGTACATATACAATGAAATGAAGCCACCTTCTATACAACTATAGTAAAAAGGAGCTCCATACTGCCACTCAGTGGGATTCCTCGGGAGTAACGCAGAAAGTCATTTTGTGTAACAAACTATTACCATTTACAATCCAATGTATATCTTGTATAGTATTCATTGATTACTCTTCTGTGAACTCTTGGTTAGACAACAGTGAAATTTCTACGTTTTCCAAAGTGATATCAGTACAGTGTCAGTTTTCACTCCTTGTATAAAGAACTTCAAAATCTGATGAATGTAACTCTGGCATTCAATGTAACTGCTCTTACCGTTGCTATATCATGCTTTTATATGGTTGAGTACATATACAATTAAATGAAGCCACCTTCTATACAACTATAGCAAAACGGTGCTCGATACTGCCACTCAGTGGGATTCCTCGGGAGTAACGTAGAAAGTCATTTTGTGTAACAAACTATTACAATTTACAATCCAATGTATTTCTTGTATAGTATTCATTGATTACTCTTCTGCGATCTCTTGGTTAGACAACAGTGAAATTTCTACGTTTTACGTGATATCAATACAGAGTCAGTAATCACTCCTTGTACAACCAACTTCAAAATCTGAGGAATGTATCTCTTGCATTCAATGTAACTGCTCTTACAGTTGCTATATCATGCTTTTATATGGTTGAGTACATATACAATGAAATGAAGCCGCCTTCTATACAACTATAGTAAAAAGGAGCTCCATACTGCCACTCAGTGGGATTCCTCGGGAGTAACGCAGAAAGTCATTTTGTGTAACAAACTATTACAATATATAATTTCTTGTATATTATTCATTGATTACTCTTTTCAATGATCTGTTGGTTACAGGATAGTGATATTTCTAGGTTTTACAAAGTGATATCAGTACAGTGTCAGTTATCACTCCTTGTACAAACAACTTCAAAATCTGATGAATGTATCTCTGGCATTCAATGTAACTGCTCTTACAGTTGCTATATCATGCTTTTATATGGTTGAGTACATATACAATGAAATGAAGCCACCTTCTATACAACTATAGCAAAAAGGTGCTCCATACTGCCACTCAGTGGGATTCCTCGGGAGTAACGCAGAAAGTCATTTTGTGTAACAAACTATTACAATTTACAATCCAATGTATTTCTTGTACAGTATTCATTGATGACTCTTCTGTGAACTCTTGGTTAGACAACAGTGAAATTTCTACGTTTTACAAAGTGATATCAGTACAGTGTCAGTTTTCACTCCTTGTATAAAGAACTTCAAAATCTGATGAATGTATCTCTGGCATTCAATGTAACTGCTCTTACAGTTGCTATATCATGCTTGTATATGGTTGAATACATATACAATTAAATGAAGCCACCTTCTATACAACTATAGCAAAACGGTGCTCCATACTGCCACTCAGTGGGATTCCTCGGGAGTAACGCAGAAAGTCATTTTGTGTAACAAACTATTACAATTTACAATCCAATGTATTTCTTGTATAGTATTAATTGATTACTCTTCTGCGATCTCTTGGTAAGACAAGAGTGAAATTTCTACGTTTTACAACGTGATATCAATACAGAGTCAGTAATCACTCCTTGTACAACCAACTTCAAAATCTGATGAATGTATCTCTGGCATTCAATGTAACTGCTCTTACAGTTGCTATATCATGCTTTTATATGGTTGAGTACATATACAATGAAATGAAGCCACCTTCTATACAACTATAGTAAAAAGGAGCTCCATACTGCCACTCAGTGGGATTCCTCGGGAGTAACGCAGAAAGTCATTTTGTGTAACAAACTATTACAATTTACAATCCAATGTATTTCTTGTATAGTATTCATTGATTACTCTTCTGTGAACTCTTGGTTAGACAACAGTGAAATTTCTACGTTATACAAAGTGATATCAGTACAGTGTCAGTTTTCACTCCTTGTATAAAGAACTTCAAAATCTGATGAATGTAACTCTGGCATTCAATGTAACTGCTCTTACCGTTGCTATATCATGCTTTTATATGGTTGAGTACATATACAATTAAATGAAGCCACCTTCTATACAACTATAGCAAAACGGTGCTCGATACTGCCACTCAGTGGGATTCCTCGGGAGTAACGCAGAAAGTCATTTTGTGTAACAAACTATTACAATTTACAGTCCAATGTATTTCTTGTATAGTATTAATTGATTACTCTTCTGCGATCTCTTGGTTAGACAACAGTGAAATTTCTACGTTTTACAACGTGATATCAATACAGAGTCAGTAATCACTCCTTGTACAACCAACTTCAAAATCTGATGAATGTATCTCTTGCATTCAATGTAACTGCTCTTACAGTTGCTATATCATGCTTTTATATGGTTGAGTACATATACAATGAAATGAAGCCGCCTTCTATACAACTATAGTAAAAAGGAGCTCCATACTGCCACTCAGTGGGATTCCTCGGGAGTAACGCAGAAAGTCATTTTGTGTAACAAACTATTACAATATATAATTTCTTGTATATTATTCATTGATTACTCTTTTCAATGATCTGTTGGTTACAGGATAGTGATATTTCTAGGTTTTACAAAGTGATATCAGTACAGTGTCAGTTATCACTCCTTGTACAAACAACTTCAAAATCTGATGAATGTATCTCTGGCATTCAATGTAACTGCTCTTACAGTTGCTATATCATGCTTTTATATGGTTGAGTACATATACAATGAAATGAAGCCACCTTCTATACAACTATAGCAAAAAGGTGCTCCATACTGCCACTCAGTGGGATTCCTCGGGAGTAACGCAGAAAGTCATTTTGTGTAACAAACTATTACAATTTACAATCCAATGTATTTCTTGTACAGTATTCATTGGTTACTCTTCTTTGAACTCTTGGTTAGACAACAGTGAAATTTCTCCGTTTTACAAAGTGATATCAGTACTGTGTCAGTTTTCACTCCTTGTATAAAGAACTTCAAAATCTGATGAATGTATCTCTGGCATTCAATGTAACTGCTCTTACAGTTGCTGTATAATGCTTTTATATGGTTGAATACATATACAATTAAATGAAGCCACCTTCTATACAACTATAGCAAAACGGTGCTCCATACTGCCACTCAGTGGGATTCCTCGGGAGTAACGCAGAAAGTCATTTTGTGTAACAAACTATTACAATTTACAATCCAATGTATTTCTTGTATAGTATTAATTGATTACTCTTCTGCGATCTCTTGGTTAGACAACAGTGAAATTTCTACGTTTTACAATGTGATATCAATACAGAGTCAGTAATCACTCCTTGTACAACCAACTTCAAAATCTGATGAATGTATCTCTTGCATTCAATGTAACTGCTCTTACAGTTGCTATATCATGCTTTTATATGGTTGAGTACATATACAATGAAATGAAGCCGCCTTCTATACAACTATAGTAAAAAGGTGCTCCATACTGCCACTCAGTGGGATTCCTCGGGAGTAACGCAGAAAGTCATTTTGTGTAACAAACTATTACAATTCACAATCCAATGTATTTCTTGCATAGTATTCATTGATTACTCTTCTGCGATCTCTTGGTTAGACAACAGTGAAATTTCTAGGTTTTACAACGTGATATCAATACAGTGTCAGTAATAACTCCTTGTACAACCAACTTCAAAGTCTGATGAATGTATCTCTTGCATTCAATGTAACTGCTCTTACAGTTGCTATATCATGCTTTTATATGGTTGAGTACATATACAATGAAATGAAGCCGCCTTCTATACAACTATAGTAAAAAGGAGCTCCATACTGCCACTCAGTGGGATTCCTCGGGAGTAACGCAGAAAGTCATTTTGTGTAACAAACTATTACAATATATAATTTCTTGTATATTATTCAGTGATTACTTTTTTCAATGATCTGTTGGTTACAGGATAGTGATATTTCTAGGTTTTACAAAGTGATATCAGTACAGTGTCAGTTATCACTCCTTGTACAAAACTTCAAAATCTGATGAATGTATCTCTGGCATTCAATGTAACTGCTCTTACAGTTGCTATATCATGCTTTTATATGGTTGAGTACATATACAATGAAATGAAGCCACCTTCTATACAACTATAGCAAAAAGGTGCTCCATACTGCCACTCAGTGGGATTCCTCGGGAGTAACGCAGAAAGTCATTTTGTATAACAAACTATTACAATTTACAATCCAATATATTTCTTGCATAGTATTCATTGATTACTCTTCTGCGATCTCTTGGTTAGACAACAGTGAAATTTCGAGGTTTTACAACGTGATATCAATACAGTGTCAGTAATCACTCCTTGTACAACCAACTTCGAAATCTGATGAATGTATCTCTTGCATTCAATGTAACTGCTCTTACAGTTGCTATATCATGCTTTTATATGGTTGAGTACATATACAATGAAATGAAGCCGCCTTCTATACAACTATAGTAAAAAGGAGCTCCATACTGCCACTCAGTGGGATTCCTCGGGAGTAACGCAGAAAGTCATTTTGTGTAACAAACTATTACAATATATAATTTCTTGTATATTATTCATTGATTACTCTTTTCAATGATCTGTTGGTTACAGGATAGTGATATTTCTAGGTTTTACAAAGTGATATCAGTACAGTGTCAGTTATCACTCCTTGTACAAACAACTTCAAAATCTGATGAATGTATCTCTGGCATTCAATGTAACTGCTCTTACAGTTGCTATATCATGCTTTTATATGGTTGAGTACATATACAATTAAATGAAGCCACCTTCTATACAACTATAGCAAAAAGGTGCTCCATACTGCCACTCAGTGGGATTCCTCGGGAGTAACGCAGAAAGTCATTTTGTGTAACAAATTATTACAATTTACAATCCAATGTATTTCTTGTATAGTATTCATTGATTACTCTTCTGTGAACTCTTGGTTAGACAACAGTGAAATTTCTACGTTTTACAAAGTCATATCAGTATAGTGTCAGTTTTCACTCCTTGTATAAAGAACTTCAAAATCTGATGAATGTAACTCTGGCATTCAATGTAACTGCTCTTACCGTTGCTATATCATGCTTTTATATGGTTGAGTACATATACAATTAAATGAAGCCACCTTCTATACAACTATAGCAAAACGGTGCTCCATACTGCCACTCAGTGGGATTCCTCGGGAGTAACGCAGAAAGTCATTTTGTGTAACAAACTATTACAATTTACAATCCAATGTATTTCTTGTATAGTATTAATTGATTACTCTTCTGCGATCTCTTGGTTAGACAACAGTGAAATTTCTACGTTTTACAACGTGATATCAATACAGAGTCAGTAATCACTCCTTGTACAACCAACTTAAAAATCTGATGAATGTATCTCTTGCATTCAATGTAACTGCTCTTACAGTTGCTATATCATGCTTTTATATGGTTGAGTACATATACAATGAAATGAAGCCGCCTTCTATACAACTATAGTAAAAAGGAGCTCCATACTGCCACTCAGTGGGATTCCTCGGGAGTAACGCAGAAAGTCATTTTGTGTAACAAACTATTACAATATATAATTTCTTGTATATTATTCATTGATTACTCTTTTCAATGATCTGTTGGTTACAGGATAGTGATATTTCTAGGTTTTACAAAGTGATATCAGTACAGTGTCAGTTATCACTCCTTGTACAAACAACTTCAAAATCTGATGAATGTATCTCTGGCATTCAATGTAACTGCTCTTACAGTTGCTATATCATGCTTTTATATGGTTGAGTACATATACAATGAAATGAAGCCACCTTCTATACAACTATAGCAAAAAGGTGCTCCATACTGCCACTCAGTGGGATTCCTCGGGAGTAACGCAGAAAGTCATTTTGTGTAACAAACTATTACAATTTACAATCCAATGTATTTCTTGTATAGTATTCATTGATTACTCTTCTGTGAACTCTTGGTTAGACAACAGTGAAATTTCTACGTTTTACAAAGTGATATCAGTACAGTGTCAGTTTTCACTCCTTGTATAAAGAACTTCAAAATCTGATGAATGTATCTCTGGCATTCAATGTAACTGCTCTTACAGTTGCTATATCATGCTTTTATATGGTTGAATACATATACAATTAAATGAAGCCACCTTCTATACAACTATAGCAAAACGGTGCTCCATACTGCCACTCAGTGGGATTCCTCGAGAGTAACGCAGAAAGTCATTTTGTGTAACAAACTATTACAATTTACAATCCAATGTATTTCTTGTATAGTATTAATTGGTTACTCTTCTGCGATCTCTTGGTTAGACAACAGTGAAATTTCTACGTTTTACAACGTGATATCAATATAGAGTCAGTAATCACTCCTTGTACAACCAACTTAAAAATCTGATGAATGTATCTCTTGCATTCAATGTAACTGCTCTTACAGTTGCTATATCATGCTTTTTTATGGTTGAGTACATATACAATGAAATGAAGCCACCTTCTATACAACTATAGTAAAAAGGAGCTCCATACTGCCACTCAGTGGGATTCCTCGGGAGTAACGCAAAAAGTCATTTTGTGTAACAAACTATTACAATATATAATTTCTTGTATATTATTCATTGATTACTCTTTTCAATGATCTGTTGGTTACAGGATAGTGATATTTCTAGGTTTTACAAAGTGATATCAGTACAGTGTCAGTTATCACTCCTTGTACAAACAACTTCAAAATCTGATGAATGTATCTCTGGCATTCAATGTAACTGCTCTTACAGTTGCTATATCATGCTTTTATATGGTTGAGTACATATACAATGAAATGAAGCCACCTTCTATACAACTATAGCAAAAAGGTGCTCCATACTGCCACTCAGTGGGATTCCTCGGGAGTAACGCAGAAAGTCATTTTGTGTAACAAACTATTACAATTTACAATCCAATGTATTTCTTGTATAGTATTAATTGATTACTCTTCTGCGATCTCTTGGTTAGACAACAGTGAAATTTCTACGTTTTACAACGTGATATCAATACAGAGTCAGTAATCACTCCTTGTACAACCAACTTCAAAATCTGATGAATGTATCTCTTGCATTCAATGTAACTGCTCTTACAGTTGCTATATCATGCTTTTATATGGTTGAGTACATATACAATGAAATGAAGCCGCCTTCTATACAACTATAGTAAAAAGGAGCTCCATACTGCCACTCAGTGGGATTCCTCGGGAGTAACGCAGAAAGTCATTTTGTGTAACAAACTATTACAATTCACAATCCAATGTATTTCTTGCATAGTATTCATTGATTACTCTTCTGCGATCTCTTGGTTAGACAACAGTGAAATTTCTAGGTTTTACAACGTGATATCAATACAGTGTCAGTAATAACTCCTTGTACAACCAACTTCAAAGTCTGATGAATGTATCTCTTGCATTCAATGTAACTGCTCTTACAGTTGCTATATCATGCTTTTATATGGTTGAGTACATATACAATGAAATGAAGCCGCCTTCTATACAACTATAGTAAAAAGGAGCTCCATACTGCCACTCAGTGGGATTCCTCGGGAGTAACGCAGAAAGTCATTTTGTGTAACAAACTATTACAATATATAATTTCTTGTATATTATTCAGTGATTACTTTTTTCAATGATCTGTTGGTTACAGGATAGTGATATTTCTAGGTTTTACAAAGTGATATCAGTACAGTGTCTGTTATCACTCCTTGTACAAAACTTCAAAATCTGATGAATGTATCTCTGGCATTCAATGTAACTGCTCTTACAGTTGCTATATCATGCTTTTATATGGTTGAGTACATATACAATGAAATGAAGCCACCTTCTATACAACTATAGCAAAAAGGTGCTCCATACTGCCACTCAGTGGGATTCCTCGGGAGTAACGCAGAAAGTCATTTTGTGTAACAAACTATTACAATTTACAATCCAATGTATTTCTTGCATAGTATTCATTGATTACTCTTCTGCGATCTCTTGGTGAGACAACAGTGAAATTTCGAGGTTTTACAACGTGATATCAATACAGTGTCAGTAATCACTCCTTGTACAACCAACTTCAAAATCTGATGAATGTATCTCTTGCATTCAATGTAACTGCTCTTACAGTTGCTATATCATGCTTTTATATGGTTGAGTACATATACAATGAAATGAAGCCGCCTTCTATACAACTATAGTAAAAAGGAGCTCCATACTGCCACTCAGTGGGATTCCTCGGGAGTAACGCAGAAAGTCATTTTGTGTAACAAACTATTACAATATATAATTTCTTGTATATTATTCATTGATTACTCTTTTCAATGATCTGTTGGTTACAGGATAGTGATATTTCTAGGTTTTACAAAGTGATATCAGTACAGTGTCAGTTATCACTCCTTGTACAAACAACTTCAAAATCTGATGAATGTATCTCTGGCATTCAATGTAACTGCTCTTACAGTTGCTATATCATGCTTTTATATGGTTGAGTACATATACAATTAAATGAAGCCACCTTCTATACAACTATAGCAAAAAGGTGCTCCATACTGCCACTCAGTGGGATTCCTCGGGAGTAACGCAGAAAGTCATTTTGTGTAACAAACTATTACAATTTACAATCCAATGTATTTCTTGTATAGTATTCATTGATTACTCTTCTGTGAACTCTTGGTTAGACAACAGTGAAATTTCTACGTTTTACAAAGTCATATCAGTATAGTGTCAGTTTTCACTCCTTGTATAAAGAACTTCAAAATCTGATGAATGTAACTCTGGCATTCAATGTAACTACTCTTACCGTTGCTATATCATGCTTTTATATGGTTGAGTACATATACAATGAAATGAAGCCACCTTCTATACAACTATAGCAAAACGGTGCTCCATACTGCCACTCAGTGGGATTCCTCGGGAGTAACGCAGAAAGTCATTTTGTGTAACAAACTATTACAATTTACAATCCAATGTATTTCTTGTATAGTATTAATTGATTACTCTTCTGCTATCTCTTGGTTAGACAACAGTGAAATTTCTACGTTTTACAACGTGATATCAATACAGAGTCAGTAATCACTCCTTGTACAACCAACTTAAAAATCTGATGAATGTATCTCTTGCATTCAATGTAACTGCTCTTACAGTTGCTATATCATGCTTTTATATGGTTGAGTACATATACAATGAAATGAAGCCGCCTTCTATACAACTATAGTAAAAAGGAGCTCCATACTGCCACTCAGTGGGATTCCTCGGGAGTAACGCAGAAAGTCATTTTGTGTAACAAACTATTACAATATATAATTTCTTGTATATTATTCATTGATTACTCTTTTCAATGATCTGTTGGTTACAGGATAGTGATATTTCTAGGTTTTACAAAGTGATATCAGTACAGTGTCAGTTATCACTCCTTGTACAAACAACTTCAAAATCTGATGAATGTATCTCTGGCATTCAATGTAACTGCTCTTACAGTTGCTATATCATGCTTTTATATGGTTGAGTACATATACAATGAAATGAAGCCACCTTCTATACAACTATAGCAAAAAGGTGCTCCATACTGCCACTCAGTGGGATTCCTCGGGAGTAACGCAGAAAGTCATTTTGTGTAACAAACTATTACAATTTACAATCCAATGTATTTCTTGTATAGTATTCATTGATTACTCTTCTGTGAACTCTTGGTTAGACAACAGTGAAATTTCTACGTTTTAAAAAGCGATATCAGTACAGCGTCAGTTTTCACTCCTTTTATAAAGAACTTCAAATTCTGATGAATGTATCTCTGGCATTCAATGTAACTGCTCTTACAGTTGCTATATCATGCTTTTATATGGTTGAATACATATACAATTAAATGAAGCCACCTTCTATACAACTATAGCAAAACGGTGCTCCATACTGCCACTCAGTGGGATTCCTCGGGAGTAACGCAGAAAGTCATTTTGTGTAACAAACTATTACAATTTACAATCCAATGTATTTCTTGTATAGTATTAATTGATTACTCTTCTGCGATCTCTTGGTTAGACAACAGTGAAATTTCTACGTTTTACAACGTGATATCAATATAGAGTCAGTAATCACTCCTTGTACAACCAACTTAAAAATCTGATGAATGTATCTCTTGCATTCAATGTAACTGCTCTTACAGTTGCTATATCATGCTTTTTTATGGTTGAGTACATATACAATGAAATGAAGCCACCTTCTATACAACTATAGTAAAAAGGAGCTCCATACTGCCACTCAGTGGGATTCCTCGGGAGTAACGCAGAAAGTCATTTTGTGTAACAAACTATTACAATATATAATTTCTTGTATATTATTCATTGATTACTCTTTTCAATGATCTGTTGGTTACAGGATAGTGATATTTCTAGGTTTTACAAAGTGATATCAGTACAGTGTCAGTTATCACTCCTTGTACAAACAACTTCAAAATCTGATGAATGTATCTCTGGCATTCAATGTAACTGCTCTTACAGTTGCTATATCATGCTTTTATATGGTTGAGTACATATACAATGAAATGAAGCCACCTTCTATACAACTATAGCAAAAAGGTGCTCCATACTGCCACTCAGTGGGATTCCTCGGGAGTAACGCAGAAAGTCATTTTGTGTAACAAACTATTACAATTTACAATCCAATGTATTTCTTGTATAGTATTAATTGATTACTCTTCTGCGATCTCTTGGTTAGACAACAGTGAAATTTCTACGTTTTACAACGTGATATCAATACAGAGTCAGTAATCACTCCTTGTACAACCAACTTCAAAATCTGATGAATGTATCTCTTGCATTCAATGTAACTGCTCTTACAGTTGCTATATCATGCTTTTATATGGTTGAGTACATATACAATGAAATGAAGCCGCCTTCTATACAACTATAGTAAAAAGGAGCTCCATACTGCCACTCAGTGGGATTCCTCGGGAGTAACGCAGAAAGTCATTTTGTGTAACAAACTATTACAATTCACAATCCAATGTATTTCTTGCATAGTATTCATTGATTACTCTTCTGCGATCTCTTGGTTAGACAACAGTGAAATTTCTAGGTTTTACAACGTGATATCAATACAGTGTCAGTAATAACTCCTTGTACAACCAACTTCAAAGTCTGATGAATGTATCTCTTGCATTCAATGTAACTGCTCTTACAGTTGCTATATTATGCTTTTATATGGTTGAGTACATATACAATGAAATGAAGCTGCCTTCTATACAACTATAGTAAAAAGGAGCTCCATACTGCCACTCAGTGGGATTCCTCGGGAGTAACGCAGAAAGTCATTTTGTGTAACAAACTATTACAATATATAATTTCTTGTATATTATTCAGTGATTACTTTTTTCAATGATCTGTTGGTTACAGGATAGTGATATTTCTAGGTTTTACAAAGTGATATCAGTACAGTGTCAGTTATCACTCCTTGTACAAAACTTCAAAATCTGATGAATGTATCTCTGGCATTCAATGTAACTGCTCTTACAGTTGCTATATCATGCTTTTATATGGTTGAGTACATATACAATGAAATGAAGCCACCTTCTATACAACTATAGCAAAAAGGTGCTCCATACTGCCACTCAGTGGGATTCCTCGGGAGTAACGCAGAAAGTCATTTTGTGTAACAAACTATTACAATTCACAATCCAATGTATTTCTTGCATAGTATTCATTGATTACTCTTCTGCGATCTCTTGGTTAGACAACAGTGAAATTTCGAGGTTTTACAACGTGATATCAATACAGTGTCAGTAATCACTCCTTGTACAACCAACTTCAAAATCTGATGAATGTATCTCTTGCATTCAATGTAACTGCTCTTACAGTTGCTATATCATGCTTTTATATGGTTGAGTACATATACAATGAAATGAAGCCGCCTTCTATACAACTATAGTAAAAAGGAGCTCCATACTGCCACTCAGTGGGATTCCTCGGGAGTAACGCAGAAAGTCATTTTGTGTAACAAACTATTACAATATATAATTTCTTGTATATTATTCATTGATTACTCTTTTCAATGATCTGTTGGTTACAGGATAGTGATATTTCTAGGTTTTACAAAGTGATATCAGTACAGTGTCAGTTATCACTCCTTGTACAAACAACTTCAAAATCTGATGAATGTATCTCTGGCATTCAATGTAACTGCTCTTACAGTTGCTATATCATGCTTTTATATGGTTGAGTACATATACAATTAAATGAAGCCACCTTCTATACAACTATAGCAAAAAGGTGCTCCATACTGCCACTCAGTGGGATTCCTCGGGAGTAACGCAGAAAGTCATTTTGTGTAACAAACTATTACAATTTACAATCCAATGTATTTCTTGTATAGTATTCATTGATTACTCTTCTGTGAACTCTTGGTTAGACAACAGTGAAATTTCTACGTTTTACAAAGTCATATCAGTATAGTGTCAGTTTTCACTCCTTGTATAAAGAACTTCAAAATCTGATGAATGTAACTCTGGCATTCAATGTAACTGCTCTTACCGTTGCTATATCATGCTTTTATATGGTTGAGTACATATACAATGAAATGAAGCCACCTTCTATACAACTATAGCAAAACGGTGCTCCATACTGCCACTCAGTGGGATTCCTCGGGAGTAACGCAGAAAGTCATTTTGTGTAACAAACTATTACAATTTACAATCCAATGTATTTCTTGTATAGTATTAATTGATTACTCTTCTGCGATCTCTTGGTTAGACAACAGTGAAATTTCTACGTTTTACAACGTGATATCAATACAGAGTCAGTAATCACTCCTTGTACAACCAACTTAAAAATCTGATGAATGTATCTCTTGCATTCAATGTAACTGCTCTTACAGTTGCTATATCATGCTTTTATATGGTTGAGTACATATACAATGAAATGAAGCCGCCTTCTATACAACTATAGTAAAAAGGAGCTCCATACTGCCACTCAGTGGGATTCCTCGGGAGTAACGCAGAAAGTCATTTTGTGTAACAAACTATTACAATATATAATTTCTTGTATATTATTCATTGATTACTCTTTTCAATGATCTGTTGGTTACAGGATAGTGATATTTCTAGGTTTTACAAAGTGATATCAGTACAGTGTCAGTTATCACTCCTTGTACAAACAACTTCAAAATCTGATGAATGTATCTCTGGCATTCAATGTAACTGCTCTTACAGTTGCTATATCATGCTTTTATATGGTTGAGTACATATACAATGAAATGAAGCCACCTTCTATACAACTATAGCAAAAAGGTGCTCCATACTGCCACTCAGTGGGATTCCTCGGGAGTAACGCAGAAAGTCATTTTGTGTAACAAACTATTACAATTTACAATCCAATGTATTTCTTGTATAGTATTCATTGATTACTCTTCTGTGAACTCTTGGTTAGACAACAGTGAAATTTCTACGTTTTAAAAAGCGATATCAGTACAGCGTCAGTTTTCACTCCTTTTATAAAGAACTTCAAAATCTGATGAATGTATCTCTGGCATTCAATGTAACTGCTCTTACAGTTGCTATATCATGCTTTTATATGGTTGAATACATATACAATTAAATGAAGCCACCTTCTATACAACTATAGCAAAACGGTGCTCCATACTGCCACTCAGTGGGATTCCTCGGGAGTAACGCAGAAAGTCATTTTGTGTAACAAACTATTACAATTTACAATCCAATGTATTTCTTGTATAGTATTAATTGATTACTCTTCTGCGATCTCTTGGTTAGACAACAGTGAAATTTCTACGTTTTACAACGTGATATCAATACAGAGTCAGTAATCACTCCTTGTACAACCAACTTAAAAATCTGATGAATGTATCTCTTGCATTCAATGTAACTGCTCTTACCGTTGCTATATCATGCTTTTATATGGTTGAGTACATATACAATGAAATGAAGCCGCCTTCTATACAACTATAGTAAAAAGGAGCTCCATGCTGCCACTCAGTGGGATTCCTCGGGAGTAACGCAGAAAGTCATTTTGTGTAACAAACTATTACAATATATAATTTCTTGTATATTATTCATTGATTACTCTTTTCAATGATCTGTTGGTTACAGGATAGTGATATTTCTAGGTTTTACAAAGTGATATCAGTACAGTGTCAGTTATCACTCCTTGTACAAACAACTTCAAAATCTCATGAATGTATCTCTGGCATTCAATGTAACTGCTCTTACAGTTGCTATATCATGCTTTTATATGGTTGAGTACATATACAATGAAATGAAGCCACCTTCTATACAACTATAGCAAAAAGGTGCTCCATACTGCCACTCAGTGGGATTCCTCGGGAGTAACGCAGAAAGTCATTTTGTGTAACATACTATTACAATTTACAATCCAATGTATTTCTTGTACAGTATTCATTGATTACTCTTCTGTGAACTATTGGTTAGACAACAGTGAAATTTCTACGTTTTACAAAGTGATATCAGTACAGTGTCAGTTTTCACTCCTTGTATAAAGAACTTCAAAATCTGATGAATGTATCTCTGGCATTCAATGTAACTGCTCTTACCGTTGCTATATCATGCTTTTATATGGTTGAATACATATACAATTAAATGAAGCCACCTTCTATACAACTATAGCAAAACGGTGCTCGATACTGCCACTCAGTGGGATTCCTCGGGAGTAACGCAGAAAGTCATTTTGTGTAACAAACTATTACAATTTACAATCCAATGTATTTCTTGTATAGTATTAATTGATTACTCTTCTGCGATCTCTTGGTTAGACAACAGTGAAATTTCTACGTTTTACAACGTGATATCAATACAGAGTCAGTAATCACTCCTTGTACAACCAACTTCAAAATCTGATGAATGTATCTCTTGCATTCAATGTAACTGCTCTTACAGTTGCTATATCATGCTTTTATATGGTTGAGTACATATACAATGAAATGAAGCCGCCTTCTATACAACTATAGCAAAAAGGTGCTCCATACTGCCACTCAGTGGGATTCCTCGGGAGTAACGCAGAAAGTCATTTTTTGTAACAAACTATTACAATTTACAATCCAATGTATTTCTTGTATAGTATTCATTGATTACTCTTCTGTGAACTCTTGGTTAGACAACAGTGAAATTTCTACGTTTTACAAAGTGATATCAGTACAGTGTCAGTTTTCACTCCTTGTATAAAGAACTTCAAAATCTGATGAATGTATCTCTGGCATTCAATGTAACTGCTCTTACAGTTGCTATATCATGCTTTTATATGGTTGAATACATATACAATTAAACGAAGCCACCTTCTATACAACTATAGCAAAACGGTGCTCCATACTGCCACTCAGTGGGATTCCTCGGAGGTAACGCAGAAAGTCATTTTGTGTAACAAACTATTACAATTTACAATCCAATGTATTTCTTGTATAGTATTCATTGATTACTCTTCTGCGATCTCTTGGTTAGACAACAGTGAAATTTCTACGTTTTACAACGTGATATCAATACAGAGTCAGTAATCACTCCTTGTACAACCAACTTCAAAATCTGATGAATGTATCTCTTGCATTCAATGTAACTGCTCTTACAGTTGCTATATCATGCTTTTATATGGTTGAGTACATATACAATGAAATGAAGCCGCCTTCTATACAACTATAGTAAAAAGGAGCTCCATACTGCCACTCAGTGGGATTCCTCGGGAGTAACGCAGAAAGTCATTTTGTGTAACAAACTATTACAATATATAATTTCTTGTATATTATTCATTGATTACTCTTTTCAATGATCTGTTGGTTACAGGATAGTGATATTTCTAGGTTTTACAAAGTGATATCAGTACAGTGTCAGTTATCACTCCTTGTACAAACAACTTCAAAATCTGATGAATGTATCTCTGGCATTCAATGTAACTGCTCTTACAGTTGCTATATCATGCTTTTATATGGTTGAGTACATATACAATGAAATGAAGCCACCTTCTATACAACTATAGCAAAAAGGTGCTCCATACTGCCACTCAGTGGGATTCCTCGGGAGTAACGCAGAAAGTCATTTTTTGTAACAAACTATTACAATTTACAATCCAATGTATTTCTTGTACAGTATTCATTGATTACTCTTCTGTGAACTCTTGGTTAGACAACAGTGAAATTTCTACGTTTTACAAAGTGATATCAGTACAGTGTCAGTTTTCACTCCTTGTATAAAGAACTTCAAAATCTGATGAATGTATCTCTGGCATTCAATGTAACTGCTCTTACAGTTGCTATATCATGCTTTTATATGGTTGAATACATATACAATTAAATGAAGCCACCTTCTATACAACTATAGCAAAACGGTGCTCCATACTGCCACTCAGTGGGATTCCTCGGGAGTAACGCAGAAAGTCATTTTGTGTAACAAACTATTACAATTTACAATCCAATGTATTTCTTGTATAGTATTAATTGATTACTCTTCTGCGATCTCTTGGTAAGACAACAGTGAAATTTCTACGTTTTACAACGTGATATCAATAAAGAGTCAGTAATCACTCCTTGTACAACCAACTTCAAAATCTGATGAATGTATCTCTTCCATTCAATGTAACTGCTCTTACAGTTGCTATATCATGCTTTTATATGGTTGAGTACATATACAATGAAATGAAGCCACCTTCTATACAACTATAGTAAAAAGGAGCTCCATACTGCCACTCAGTGGGATTCCTCGGGAGTAACGCAGAAAGTCATTTTGTGTAACAAACTATTACAATTTACAATCCAATGTATTTCTTGTATAGTATTCATTGATTACTCTTCTGTGAACTCTTGGTTAGACAACAGTGAAATTTCTACGTTATACAAAGTGATATCAGTACAGTGTCAGTTTTCACTCCTTGTATAAAGAACTTCAAAATCTGATGAATGTAACTCTGGCATTCAATGTAACTGCTCTTACCGTTGCTATATCATGCTTTTATATGGTTGAGTACATATACAATTAAATGAAGCCACCTTCTATACAACTATAGCAAAACGGTGCTCGATACTGCCACTCAGTGGGATTCCTCGGGAGTAACGCAGAAAGTCATTTTGTGTAACAAACTATTACAATTTACAATCCAATGTATTTCTTGTATAGTATTAATTGATTACTCTTCTGCGATCTCTTGGTTAGACAACAGTGAAATTTCTACGTTTTACAACGTGATATCAATACAGAGTCAGTAATCACTCCTTGTACAACCAACTTCAAAATCTGATGAATGTATCTCTTGCATTCAATGTAACTGCTCTTACAGTTGCTATATCATGCTTTTTTATGGTTGAGTACATATACAATGAAATGAAGCCGCCTTCTATACAACTATAGTAAAAAGGAGCTCCATACTGCCACTCAGTGGGATTCCTCGGGAGTAACGCAGAAAGTCATTTTGTGTAACAAACTATTACAATATATAATTTCTTGTATATTATTCATTGATTACTCTTTTCAATGATCTGTTGGTTACAGGATAGTGATATTTCTAGGTTTTACAAAGTGATATCAGTACAGTGTCAGTTATCACTCCTTGTACAAACAACTTCAAAATCTGATGAATGTATCTCTGGCATTCAATGTAACTGCTCTTACAGTTGCTATATCATGCTTTTGTATGGTTGAGTACATATACAATGAAATGAAGCCACCTTCTATACAACTATAGCAAAAAGGTGCTCCATACTGCCACTCAGTGGGATTCCTCGGGAGTAACGCAGAAAGTCATTTTGTGTAACAAACTATTAAAATTTACAATCCAATGTATTTCTTGTATAGTATTCATTGATTACTCTTCTGTGAACTCTTGGTTAGACAACAGTGAAATTTCTACGTTTTACAAAGTGATATCAGTTCAGTGTCAGTTTTCACTCCTTGTATAAAGAACTTCAAAATCTGATGAATGTATCTCTGGCATTCAATGTAACTGCTCTTACCGTTGCTATATCATGCTTTTATATGATTGAATACATATACAATTAAATGAAGCCACCTTCTATACAACTATAGCAAAACGGTGCTCCATACTGCCACTCAGTGGGATTCCTCGGGAGTAACGCAGAAAGTCATTTTGTGTAACAAACTATTACAATTTACAATCCAATGTATTTCTTGTATAGTATTCATTGATTATTCTTCTGTGAACTCTTGGTTAGACAACAGTGAAATTTCTACGTTTTACAAAGTGATATCAGTACAGTGTCAGTTTTCACTCCTTGTATAAAGAACTTCAAAATCTGATGAATTTATCTCTGGCATTCAATGTAACTGCTCTTACAGTTGCTATATAATGCTTTTATATGGTTGAGTACATATACAATGAAATGAAGCCACCTTCTATACAACTATAGCAAAAAGGTGCTCCATACTGCCACTCAGTGGGATTCCTCGGGAGTAACGCAGAAAGTCATTTTTTGTAACAAACTATTACAATTTACAATCCAATGTATTTCTTGTACAGTATTCATTGATTACTCTTCTGTGAACTCTTGGTTAGACAACAGTGAAATTTCTACGTTTTACAAAGTGATATCAGTACAGTGTCAGTTTTCACTCCTTGTATAAAGAACTTCAAAATCTGATGAATGTATCTCTGGCATTCAATGTAACTGCTCTTACAGTTGCTATATCATGCTTTTATATGGTTGAATACATATACAATTAAATGAAGCCACCTTCTATACAACTATAGCAAAACGGTGCTCCATACTGCCACTCAGTGGGATTCCTCGGGAGTAACGCAGAAAGTCATTTTGTGTAACAAACTATTACAATTTACAATCCAATGTATTTCTTGTATAGTATTAATTGATTACTCTTCTGCGATCTCTTGGTAAGACAACAGTGAAATTTCTACGTTTTACAACGTGATATCAATACAGAGTCAGTAATCACTCCTTGTACAACCAACTTCAAAATCTGATGAATGTATCTCTTCCATTCAATGTAACTGCTCTTACAGTTGCTATATCATGCTTTTATATGGTTGAGTACATATACAATGAAATGAAGCCACCTTCTATACAACTATAGTAAAAAGGAGCTCCATACTGCCACTCAGTGGGATTCCTCGGGAGTAACGCAGAAAGTCATTTTGTGTAACAAACTATTACAATTTACAATCCAATGTATTTCTTGTATAGTATTCATTGATTACTCTTCTGTGAACTCTTGGTTAGACAACAGTGAAATTTCTACGTTATACAAAGTGATATCAGTACAGTGTCAGTTTTCACTCCTTGTATAAAGAACTTCAAAATCTGATGAATGTAACTCTGGCATTCAATGTAACTGCTCTTACCGTTGCTATATCATGCTTTTATATGGTTGAGTACATATACAATTAAATGAAGCCACCTTCTATACAACTATAGCAAAACGGTGCTCGATACTGCCACTCAGTGGGATTCCTCGGGAGTAACGCAGAAAGTCATTTTGTGTAACAAACTATTACAATTTACAATCCAATGTATTTCTTGTATAGTATTAATTGATTACTCTTCTGCGATCTCTTGGTTAGACAACAGTGAAATTTCTACGTTTTACAACGTGATATCAATACAGAGTCAGTAATCACTCCTTGTACAACCAACTTCAAAATCTGATGAATGTATCTCTTGCATTCAATGTAACTGCTCTTACAGTTGCTATATCATGCTTTTTTATGGTTGAGTACATATACAATGAAATGAAGCCGCCTTCTATACAACTATAGTAAAAAGGAGCTCCATACTGCCACTCAGTGGGATTCCTCGGGAGTAACGCAGAAAGTCATTTTGTGTAACAAACTATTACAATATATAATTTCTTGTATATTATTCATTGATTACTCTTTTCAATGATCTGTTGGTTACAGGATAGTGATATTTCTAGGTTTTACAAAGTGATATCAGTACAGTGTCAGTTATCACTCCTTGTACAAACAACTTCAAAATCTGATGAATGTATCTCTGGCATTCAATGTAACTGCTCTTACAGTTGCTATATCATGCTTTTGTATGGTTGAGTACATATACAATGAAATGAAGCCACCTTCTATACAACTATAGCAAAAAGGTGCTCCATACTGCCACTCAGTGGGATTCCTCGGGAGTAACGCAGAAAGTCATTTTGTGTAACAAACTATTAAAATTTACAATCCAATGTATTTCTTGTATAGTATTCATTGATTACTCTTCTGTGAACTCTTGGTTAGACAACAGTGAAATTTCTACGTTTTACAAAGTGATATCAGTTCAGTGTCAGTTTTCACTCCTTGTATAAAGAACTTCAAAATCTGATGAATGTATCTCTGGCATTCAATGTAACTGCTCTTACCGTTGCTATATCATGCTTTTATATGATTGAATACATATACAATTAAATGAAGCCACCTTCTATACAACTATAGCAAAACGGTGCTCCATACTGCCACTCAGTGGGATTCCTCGGGAGTAACGCAGAAAGTCATTTTGTGTAACAAACTATTACAATTTACAATCCAATGTATTTCTTGTATAGTATTCATTGATTATTCTTCTGTGAACTCTTGGTTAGACAACAGTGAAATTTCTACGTTTTACAAAGTGATATCAGTACAGTGTCAGTTTTCACTCCTTGTATAAAGAACTTCAAAATCTGATGAATTTATCTCTGGCATTCAATGTAACTGCTCTTACAGTTGCTATATAATGCTTTTATATGGTTGAATACATATACAATTAAATGAAGCCACCTTCTATACAACTATAGCAAAACGGTGCTCCATACTGCCACTCAGTGGGATTCCTCGGGAGTAACGCAGAAAGTCATTTTGTGTAACAAACTATTACAATTTACAATCCAATGTATTTCTTGTATAGTATTAATTGATTACTCTTCTGCGATCTCTTGGTAAGACAACAGTGAAATTTCTACGTTTTACAACGTGATATCAATACAGAGTCAGTAATCTCTCCTTGTACAACCAACTTCAAAATCTGATGAATGTATCTCTTCCATTCAATGTAACTGCTCTTACAGTTGCTATATCATGCTTTTATATGGTTGAGTACATATACAATGAAATGAAGCCACCTTCTATACAACTATAGTAAAAAGGAGCTCCATACTGCCACTCAGTGGGATTCCTCGGGAGTAACGCAGAAAGTCATTTTGTGTAACAAACTATTACAATTTACAATCCAATGTATTTCTTGTATAGTATTCATTGATTACTCTTCTGTGAACTCTTGGTTAGACAACAGTGAAATTTCTACGTTATACAAAGTGATATCAGTACAGTGTCAGTTTTCACTCCTTGTATAAAGAACTTCAAAATCTGATGAATGTAACTCTGGCATTCAATGTAACTGCTCTTACCGTTGCTATATCATGCTTTTATATGGTTGAGTACATATACAATTAAATGAAGCCACCTTCTATACAACTATAGCAAAACGGTGCTCGATACTGCCACTCAGTGGGATTCCTCGGGAGTAACGCAGAAAGTCATTTTGTGTAACAAACTATTACAATTTACAATCCAATGTATTTCTTGTATAGTATTAATTGATTACTCTTCTGCGATCTCTTGGTTAGACAACAGTGAAATTTCTACGTTTTACAACGTGATATCAATACAGAGTCAGTAATCACTCCTTGTACAACCAACTTCAAAATCTGACGAATGTATCTCTTGCATTCAATGTAACTGCTCTTACAGTTGCTATATCATGCTTTTTTATGGTTGAGTACATATACAATGAAATGAAGCCGCCTTCTATACAACTATAGTAAAAAGGAGCTCCATACTGCCACTCAGTGGGATTCCTCGGGAGTAACGCAGAAAGTCATTTTGTGTAACAAACTATTACAATATATAATTTCTTGTATATTATTCATTGATTACTCTTTTCAATGATCTGTTGGTTACAGGATAGTGATATTTCTAGGTTTTACAAAGTGATATCAGTACAGTGTCAGTTATCACTCCTTGTACAACCAACTTCGAAATCTGATGAATGTATCTCTTGCATTCAATGTAACTGCTCTTACAGTTGCTATATCATGCTTTTATATGGTTGAGTACATATACAATGAAATGAAGCCGCCTTCTATACAACTATAGTAAAAAGGAGCTCCATACTGCCACTCAGTGGGATTCCTCGGGAGTAACGCAGAAAGTCATTTTGTGTAACAAACTATTACAATTCACAATCCAATGTATTTCTTGCATAGTATTCATTTTTTTTTTTTATAAAAATTTTTATTAATTTCAATTTAACAGAAAAACAAAAGAAACTTATACAAACAAAAGCAGTTACTAAAGTGAAAATTACAACAAACCGTACTTTCCAATAAGATTAATTAAGTTTGAACGTTGCTTGGGTGTTGCTGTGTCCGTTAGGGCGTCGAGCTTTTCGAGGATTGGATGCCATCGGCCATAGAATGAGTAGATGTCTGTATGGGAGTCTTTGTCGTTAAGGCTGTCCGATATTTTATCCATAATAAAATGGTCCCATATTTTTGTGTACCAAAGGTCTATAGATGGGGGAAATGCGCTGTTCCAGCTAGAAGCAATCGTTGTCTTGGCTGCCGACAGGAGTAAGGTAAGTAGTTCTTGTGTGTACTTAGAGAAGTTTGTCTCTTTCCAGTTGTTTAACAAGATGATTTCGGGTTTCTTTGGGATTTTACAAGTTGTTAATCTCTCTATTTCCGACAATATCTTACTCCAAAAACAAGCCACAACCTCACACTCCCACCAACAATGTATATATGAACCAATTTTACCACACTTTTTCCAACAACTAGAGGATATAATGGGGTTGATTTTATGTAAGGTTAAAGGAGTCTTGTACCATCTGGCAATTAACTTTATATTTTGTTGTTGTATATTTATAGATTTAGAAGACGCCGCATATGAAGACCAAACCGAGTGCCAAAACTCTGCTGGTAGGTCCATATGAAGGTCAGTTTTCCAAGAGTAGACATAAGAAGGGAGAACAGAGGGGTCAGGCTCCAATAATATTTTGTATATTTTAGAGATCATACCTTTCTGGGGATTAACATAATTTCTCATAATCGTTTCAAAGTTGGTAAGCGGTCTGGCACATGTTTCTTTTAAAGCTTTAGAGCTAAAGAGGTGTTGAATTTGAAGGTATTCAAACCAGGGGAGGGATGTATTGGCTTTCTCGTCTAGCTTGGTCTTATCCAATAATTTATTTTTATTGGTCAGGTCGTATAGGGTTTGTAAATTTGCATTTGTCCAGCGGACATAAGCAGCTGGATGTTGGGCTGGGGGAAACCAGTCTTGGTCTTTAAATTGAGAGAGTAATGAAATACCGGGGGCTAAGAGATTACGACATGATCTCCAAGTTTTAAATATAGCCATCATAAATGGGTGGGTTGTGTACCCGGCCAGATGTTCAGTTGATCTGGACCAAAGTGATGTACGATAGTTTTTATTCTTTAAGAATTGTTCCTCAATTTCAGCCCATTGGGGGAGATTTTGGGATCGAGTTAGGCGCACAACCGTTGTTAATACGGTTGCCCTATAGTATTTAAAGAGGTCGGGGAGGGCTGTGCCACCTAGTTTTGTTGGGCGTAATAAAGTTTTGACACTAATCCGAGGTTTATGATAACTCCAGATAAAGGCAGTCCAGTTTTTCTGCCATATATTAAAAAAAGTTTTTGGAATTGAAAGTGGTAATACTCGAAATAAATATAAAAGTTTCGGGAATAAAAAAGATTTGATTGAGGTAATTCTCTCTAACCAATTTAATTGCTGCAAGTGCCATTGCTCTTGAGTTTTTTTGATGGACTCAATGGTTTCCAGATAATTAACTTTAAATAGATCTTTAATGTTAATGGGAATTCATATACCTAGATAGGCCCAGCTTCTGTTTATCCATTGATATGGGTGATTTGAACGAATATAAATCTCTGAAAGTTTGGATAGTTTAATAGGGTATAGTACTGACTTTGATTGGTTAACCTTGAGGCCAGACAAGATGGCGAATTCGTTCAACGTTGCTTCAAGTGTAGGTAATGAGGTTTGAGGTCTTGTAATATAGAGGACAAAATCGTCCGCAAATAAACTGATTTTATAGGTTTGAGAACCTAACTGCAATCCTCCTATTGAGCTTAACTGACGAATTCTATTGGCTAAGGGTTCGATACAAAGGGCAAAAAGTAAAGGGGATAGGGGACAGCCCTGTCTTGTGCCTCTGGTCAATTTAATTTCTTCCGAGTTTGTATTGTTAAGTGATATATAGGCTTTAGGAGATGTATAAAGAGCCTGAATCACCTGGACAAAGTTAGGACCGAATTGCATTTTTTTTAGGACTGACAATAAAAAAGAGGGCTCGACCTTGTCAAAAGCCTTCTCAATGTCAAGGGCCAATATACAAAGATCAGAAGGGAGGGATAAACCTGTATGAATTATTCCTATTGTTTTTCTGATGTTGTCGGCGATATCCCTACCTGGAATAAAACCCGTTTGATCAGGGTTAATGTAATTGTGAATAATTTTATTTAACCTGTTGGTCATTATGGTTGAAAATAATTTGTAGTCACTATTCAATAGTGAAATAGGACGAAATTGATGCGGGGAAAGGGAATCTGGGCCTTTTTTCGGGATTACTACAATCTTAGCTTGAGACCAAGTTTCCGGAAATATACCGGTTTGAAGGATCGAATTACAAAGGGTCTGAAAAGGGGAAAGTATCTGTTTAGCAAAATGTTTAAAAAATTCTATAGGGAAACCATCCCTGCCCGGAGTTTTATTAATTTTAGAGAGTTTCAAGGCTGTCTTAATCTCTTCTATTGAAACTGGATTTTCAAGTAAATCTCTATGTTCGGAAGCCAATGTCCTACATAATTTATTGGATTCCAAGTAGGTTCCTATTTTCTCTAGATCGGGGTTGTGTGACGTATATAATTCTTGATAATAGGTCTGGAATGTTTTCAGAATCTCTGTGTTAGATGAAGCTTTATTGCCTTGTTGATCTATAATCAAGTTAATATTCTTTGAAGAATTTTGTTTTTTCAATTTCCAAGTTAATAATTTTAAAGATCTGGGATGGCGGTACCAATATTTGTGTTTGAGATAGAGAAGATTTTTTTGGATCTTGGAAGTTTCAAGAGTTTCTAGTTTTTTCCTTTCATTCAAAAGGAGTTTGTATATTTTCTTTGAACAAGTTTTTTTGTGTTTGGATTCTAGGTCTCTAATTTTGGTCAGAATTTCTGTTTCAACTTGTTTTCTATTTTTATTGTAGGAGGCAGAAATGGAAATTAATTTTCCTCTCAGGACGGCTTTCATTGCGTCCCACACTATATGAGGCGAGACTCCACATGAAGAGTTGAATTTGAAGTATTCTTCTATTGATTGTTCTATTTCTTCACTAAAAGTCTGATTTAATAAAATTTGCTTGTTAAAGGACCATGTGCGTGTTTTGATTGGTGTGGGGCTGAGAGTTAAATGGCATTCTGTCCAAGCGTGGTCCGACAGAGTTCTTAGACCTATGTCAGAGTTACTAATACTATTGGTCAGGGAAGATGAAACTAAAATGGCATCTATTCTTGTGAAGATATCGTGTCTTGGGGAGTAGTAAGAGTAGTCCTTAATGCCGGGATGTTGTAATCTCCAAATATCATAGAGATTAAAATGTATTAGTAATTTCTGCAGGGCTGTTGGAGAGTTTTCGTATGGACAGTGAGTTTTGGAACTACGTGGGTTAAAAGAGCGGTCCCAAAATGAGTCGGAGATCATATTAAAGTCGCCTCCAATCAGGACATGTCCCTCCTGAAAAAGTTCCAGATGGTTCAAAGTTTCTTTTAAAAAATTTTCCTGGTTGTCATTGGGGGCATAAATGGACACCATTGTAATAGTTTTGTCTTCCAAGGTTCCCTTAATAAATAAGTATCTACCCTGTGGGTCTACTAGTTGGGCTTGTTGAACGAATTGGACATGTTTGGAGATTATTATTGCCACACCTCTAGACTTAGATGTGCCGGGGGCCTGTATTTGTTGTCCAAATCTTTTATGCTTGAACAGAGGCTGTGATGATTGTTTTTGATGAGTTTCCTGGAGAAATAAGATGTCAAATTTCAGCTTTGCTAAGGCAGAGGCCAGCCTTTTGCGTTTAGGGCAATTGTTTAGACCTCTACAGTTAAGAGAAACAATTTTCAGTGTGTTAGTCCCCATTGAAAGGTATTGTGTGCCCAATTAGTCTAAATTGTCTTTTGGTTGGTTTCCGTACACTAATGATGTTCAGGAAAGATAGCCTGTAACTGCTAATAGAAAAAATACCTAGCCTTAAATGAAACTTCAACTATTTATTAATAAAATATCTATTAAATTAAAATTTGAAATTATAAAATAAAATACTTTCTAATCTATCTCTGCGCTCTTCCTAGTAAACTAGGAGTAGAGTCAGGTAAATGTTTTTAATAAAGTTTATCTTTAAGTTTACAAAACAATTGGGGGGGGAGACGATCACATTACTATACCATCTCCCTACCAGATTATGACTAATAATGCACTTTAAAATAACCTCAGAAATTGATACAGGTATATAAAAAAAAGGAACAGTTGTCCCAACTTCTATAGACATTAACTTAACTTAAACCATAGTAATATTGAATCTATGAATTTCCCTCTAGAATCGTTATTTCAAGGTCTTGTAGCTAAAGTTAGTCAACAATTAGTTCAGTTGATCTCTTAGAAGTTAGCTAAACCAAAAAGTAAAATTAATAAAATTAAATACCTTACTTCAGGATATATATTCATAATTGAAAATAGAACACAAAGTTTGGAACTCCTACTTCAGACATAAAAAGGGGCTCATTCCAAACTTTGTATTTCTCCAAAAGGTAGTCTAAAATATATAGGGGAAACAAGAAAGTTTAATGGTTAACCTCACCAATACTTTAATGAATGTTATTTAAAAATTTGAATAGTGTGGGAATAATATGACATCCTAAACACAGATAAATAAGACTTAACACTTTACAGTAAAAATTTAAATTAGTCGACAATTACTTCCATTGATCCCTTAATAGTGACTGAACCAGAAAGTAAAATAAATAAAATTAAATACCTTACTTCAGGATATATTCTCAAGATTGAAAAATAAAATATAATATTTATAACACTTATTTCAAAAGTAAATCAGGGCTCGTTCCAAGTTTTGTGTTTCTCTTAGACTAACAGTGCCTATAACAAATCAAACAGGTTGACTTCACCAAAAAAGAAACAAGGGTATATAGTGGTTAACATCACCTGTACTTTAAAGGTTATTTTTTTAAAAATTTATGGGATGTGGAGATAATAAAACACCTTAAACACTAATAAATAAGGCTTAACGCTATACAGTAAAAATATCAACTTTGGCTATAAGGAATGCACTTCGTAGTTTCTTTAACCTAGAGAAAAGGGTTAGGGCGTCACGGGGCTTGTGAAAGGATTAGCATACAGTTTCTTGGAAAAGAAGCATAAAAACTATAATGCGGCCGAAAAACTTGTAGTTACTGGTGAAAAAGGAGTCGGGCGTCATGGGTAGTCTTTAGCGCGTCTATGGACTCTATTCCAGCGTTGCTTGTGCCTTTCGAGGGTCGGACGATCCGGCTCCTCTGGGGCTGGACGGGGAGAAGAGGGAAAATCTTCAGGAAGGATGTTTAAGGACTCTAGGAGCTTGTGGCCGCTAAGAAGATCCGACGCGGTAAGGCGAAGGCCTTGATGGATCACCAGGATTTCAGTCGGGGTAGACCAGCGAAAGCGTAAGTTGTGGTCCTGTAGAACCTGGGTAACCGGCCTCAGATTACGCCTGTGTTGTAAAGTCTCCTGAGAAAGGTCTAATAGGATCAAGATCTTGCGGTTTTGGAAAGACAGACCGCCGGCCCTCCGGGCTTTATTTAAAATAGTAGTCTTGTAGGACGTGTCTTGTAGGGTAATAACTACATCGCGGACAAAGGAGTCGGGGCGGCCTGAGACAGAGCCTAGGCGGTAAGCTTGTTCCAAGAAAGGGGTTAAGGGAGTTTCTAGCCCAAGCGACTCAATCAGCCATGTTGATATAAAAGATTTCAAATCGGACTCACCCTCGCATAATTCCGGGAGGCCGCGGATTTTGAGGTTGCGTTCTTTTAGTTTATTTTCAAGAGTCATTATCTTGTTCCTAGACAAGGCCTGGTGCGATTGCAGGCTCCTGATGTCTTCCTGGGAAGCTATAGAATTTTCCAAAGCTGTTTCCGCCGCTTGGGCGACCTCAGAGAGCGTTTCTGTTATGGACTTCAGTTCGTCTTTCAGAGGTTTTGTTGCTGCGTGGATCTGTTCGGTGATAGTTTTTTCTAGGTGATTTATTGTCGAGAAGAATTCATGTCGCAGTATAATTGTCTCGTCGGCTTCTTCCGTGGAGTCTTGAGTGGCGTCGGCCATTTTGGTTGTGGCCTGGGTGTGATTTTCTCGTGCAGGCCTGGCGTCTTCTTTAGCAAAGAATTGTGTGAGTTGCTGCGGCGCGGGAGCAGATTTTCGATTTTTCGGTGCCCCAGACTTTCCCATTCCAGAAATTGGGAAAAAAGTTTTGCTGTGTTCAGTTTAACGGAGGTTGTGAGGAAGAAGATCTGGCAGGGGATGGAGAGCTCGCGAGTTAGGCGGCCATCACCGTCTGCCGCTAAGCCACGCCCCACTTGCATAGTATTCATTGATTACTCTTCTGCGATCTCTTGGTTAGACAACAGTGAAATTTCTAGGTTTTACAACGTGATATCAATACAGAGTCAGTAATAACTCCTTGTACAACCAACTTCAAAATCTGATGAATGTATCTCTTGCATTCAATGTAACTGCTCTTACAGTTGCTATATCATGCTTTTATATGGTTGAGTACATATACAATGAAATGAAGCCGCCTTCTATACAACTATAGTAAAAAGGAGCTACATACTGCCACTAAGTGGGATTCCTCGAGAGTAACGCAGAAAGTCATTTTGTGTAACAAACTATTACAATATATAATTTCTTGTATATTATTCATTGATTACTCTTTTCAATGATCTGTTGGTTACAGGATAGTGATATTTCTAGGTTTTACAAAGTGATATCAGTACAGTGTCAGTTATCACTCCTTGTACATACAACTTCAAAATCTGATGAATGTATCTCTGGCATTCAATGTAACTGCTCTTACAGTTGCTATATCATGCTTTTATATGGTTGAGTACAGATACAATGAAATGAAGCCACCTTCTATACAACTATAGCAAAACGGTGCACCATACTGCCACTCAGTGGGATTCCTCGGGAGTAACGCAGAAAGTCATTTTGTGTAACAAACTATTACAATTTACAATCCAATGTATTTCTTGTATAGTATTAATTGATTACTCTTCTGCGATCTCTTGGTTAGACAACAGTGAAATTTCTACGTTTTACAATGTGATATCAATACAGTGTCAGTAATCACTCCTTGTACAACCAACTTCAAAATCTGATGAATGTATCTCTTGCATTCAATGTAACTGCTCTTACAGTTGCTATATCATGCTTTTATATGGTTGAGTACATATACAATGAAATGAAGCCGCCTTCTATACAACTATAGTAAAAAGGAGCTCCATACTGCCACTAAGTGGGATTCCTCGAGAGTAACGCAGAAAGTCATTTTGTGTAACAAACTATTACAATATATAATTTCTTGTATATTATTCATTGATTACTCTTTTCAATGATCTGTTGGTTACAGGATAGTGATATTTCTAGGTTTTACAAAGTGATATCAGTACAGTGTCAGTTATCACTCCTTGTACAAACAACTTCAAAATCTGATGAATGTATCTCTGGCATTCAATGTAACTGCTCTTACAGTTGCTATATCATGCTTTTATATGGTTGAGTACAGATACAATGAAATGAAGCCACCTTCTATACAACTATAGCAAAAAGGTGCTCCATACTGCCACTCAGTGGGATTCCTCGGGAGTAACGCAGAAAGTCATTTTGTGTAACAAACTATTACAATTTACAATCCAATGTATTTCTTGTATAGTATTAATTGATTACTCTTCTGCGATCTCTTGGTTAGACAACAGTGAAATTTCTACGTTTTACAACGTGATATCAATACAGAGTCAGTAATCACTCCTTGTACAACCAACTTCAAAATCTGATGAATGTATCTCTGGCATTCAATGTAACTGTTCTTACAGTTGCTATATCATGCTTTTTTATGGTTGAGTACATATACAATGAAATGAAGCCGCCTTCTATACAACTATAGTAAAAAGGAGCTCCATACTGCCACTCAGTGGGATTCCTCGGGAGTAACGCAGAAAGTCATTTTGTGTAACAAACTATTACAATATATAATTTCATGTATATTATTCATTGATTACTCTTTTCAATGATCTGTTGGCTACAGGATAGTGATATTTCTAGGTTTTACAAAGTGATATCAGTACAGTGTCAGTTATCACTCCTTGTACAAACAACTTCAAAATCTGATGAATGTATCTCTGGCATTCAATGTAACTGCTCTTACAGTTGCTATATCATGCTTTTATATGGTTGAGTACATATACAATGAAATGAAGCCACCTTCTATAAAACTATAGCAAAAAGGTGCTCCATACTGCCACTCAGTGGGATTCCTCGGGAGTAACGCAGAAAGTCATTTTTTGTAACAAACTATTACAATTTACAATCCAATGTATTTCTTGTATAGTATTCATTGATTACTCTTCTGTGAACTCTTGGTTAGACAACAGTGAAATTTCTACGTTTTACAAAGTGATATCAGTACAGTGTCAGTTTTCACTCCTTGTATAAAGAACTTCAAAATCTGATGAATGTATCTCTGGCATTCAATGTAACTGCTCTTACAGTTGCTATATAATGCTTTTATATGGTTGAATACATATACGATTAAATGAAGCCACCTTCTATACAACTATAGCAAAACGGTGCTCCATACTGCCACTCAGTGGGATTCCTCGGGAGTAACGCAGAAAGTCATTTTGTGTAACAAACTATTACAATTTACAATCCAATGTATTTCTTGTATAGTATTAATTGATTACTCTTCTGCGATCTCTTGGTTAGACAACAGTGAAATTTCTACGTTTTACAACGTGATATCAATACAGAGTCAGTAATCACTCCTTGTACAACCAACTTCAAAATCTGATGAATGTATCTCTGGCATTCAATGTAACTGTTCTTACAGTTGCTATATCATGCTTTTTTATGGTTGAGTACATATACAATGAAATGAAGCCACCTTCTATACAACTATAGTAAAAAGGTGCTCCATACTGCCACTCAGTGGGATTCCTCGGGAGTAACGCAGAAAGTCATTTTGTGTAACAAACTATTACAATTTACAATCCAATGTATTTCTTGTATAGTATTCATTGATTACTCTTCTGCGATCTCTTGGTTAGACAACAGTGAAATTTCTAGGTTTTACAATGTGATATCAATACAGTGTCAGTAATCATTCTTTGTACAACCAACTTCAAAATCTGATGAATGTAACTCTTGCATTCAATGTAACTGCTCTTACAGTTGCTATATCATGCTTTTATATGGTTGAGTACATATACAATGAAATGAAGCCGCCTTCTATACAACTATAGTAAAAAGGAGCTCCATACTGCCACTCAGTGCGATTCCTCGGGAGTAACGCAGAAAGTCATTTTGTGTAACAAACTATTACAATATATAATTTCTTGTATATTATTCATTGATTACTCTTTTCAATGATCTGTTGGTTAAAGGATAGTGATATTTCTATGTGTTACAGAGTGATATCAGTACAGTGTCAGTTATCACTCCTTGTACAAACAACTTCAAAATCTGATGAATGTATCTCTGGCATTCAATGTAACTGCTCTTACAGTTGCTATATCATGCTTTTATATGGTTGAGTACAGATACAATGAAATGAAGCCACCTTCTATACAACTATAGCAAAAAGGTGCTCCATACTGCCACTCAGTGGGATTCCTCGGGAGTAACGCAGAAAGTCATTTTGTGTAACAAACTATTACAATTTACAATCCAATGTATTTCTTGTATAGTATTCATTGATTACTCTTCTGTGAACTCTTGGTTAGACAACAGTGAAATTTCTACGTTTTACAAAGTGATATTAGTACAGTGTCAGTTTTCACTCCTTGTATAAAGAACTTCAAAATCTGATGAATGTATCTCTGGCATTCAATGTAACTGCTCTTACAGTTGCTATATCATGCTTTTATATGGTTGAATACATATACAATGAAATGAAGCCACCTTCTATACAACTATAGCAAAACGGTGCTCCATACTGCCACTCAGTGGGATTCCTCGGGAGTAACGCAGAAAGTCATTTTGTGTAACAAACTATTACAATTTACAATCCAATGTATTTCTTGTATAGTATTCATTGATTACTCTTCTGTGAACTCTTGGTTAGACAACAGTGAAATTTCTACGTTTTACAAAGTGATATCAGTACAGTGTCAGTTTTCACTCCTTGTATAAAGAACTTCAAAATCTAATGAATGTATCTCTGGCATTCAATGTAACTGGTCTTACAGTTGCTATATCATACTTTTATATGGTTGAGTACATATACAATGAAATGAAGCCACCTTCTATACAACTATAGCAAAAAGGTGCTCCATACTGCCACTCAGTGGGATTCCTCGGGAGTAACGCAGAAAGTCATTTTGTGTAACAAACTATTACAATTTACAATCCAATGTATTTCTTGTATAGTACTTATTGATTACTCTTCTGTGAACTCTTGGTTAGACAACAGTGAAATTTCTACGTTTTACAAAGTGATATCAGTACATTGTCAGTTTTAACTCCTTGTATAAAGAACTTCAAAATCTGATGAATGTATCTTTGGCATTCAATGTAACTGCTCTTACCGTTGCTATATCATGCTTTTATATGGTTGAGTACATATACAATTAAATGAAGCCACCTTCTATACAACTATAGCAAAACGGTGCTCCATACTGCCACTCAGTGGGATTCCTCGGGAGTAACGCAGAAAGTCATTTTGTGTAATAAACTATTACAATGTACAATCCAATGTATTTCTTGTATAGTATTAATTGATTACTCTTCTGCGATCTCTTGGTTAGACAACAGTGAAATTTCTACGTTTTACAACGTGATATCAATACAGAGTCAGTAATAACTCCTTGTACAACCAACTTCAAAATCTGATGAATGTATCTCTTGCATTCAATGTAACTGCTCTTACAGTTGCTATATCATGCTTTTATATGGTTGAGTACATATACAATGAAATGAAGCCGCCTTCTATACAACTATAGTAAAAAGGAGCTCCATACTGCCACTCAGTGGGATTCCTCGGGAGTAACGCAGAAAGTCATTTTGTGTAACAAACTATTACAATATATAATTTCATGTATATTATTCATTGATTACTCTTTTCAATGATCTGTTGGCTACAGGATAGTGATATTTCTAGGTTTTACAAAGTGATATCAGTACAGTGTCAGTTATCACTCCTTGTACAAACAACTTCAAAATCTGATGAATGTATCTCTGGCATTCAATGTAACTGCTCTTACAGTTGCTATATCATGCTTTTATATGGTTGAATACATATACAATTAAATGAAGCCACCTTCTATACAACTATAGCAAAACGGTGCTCCATACTGCCACTCAGTGGGATTCCTCGGGAGTAACGCAGAAAGTCATTTTGTGTAACAAACTATTACAATTTACAATCCAATGTATTTCTTGTATAGTATTCATTGATTACTCTTCTGTGAACTCTTGGTTAGACAACAGTGAAATTTCTACGTTTTACAAAGTGATATCAGTACAGTGTCAGTTTTCACTCCTTGTATAAAGAACTTCAAAATCTGATGAATGTATCTCTGGCATTCAATGTAACTGCTCTTACAGTTGCTATATAATACTTTTATATGGTTGAATACATATACCAATAAATGAAGCCACCTTCTATACAACTATAGCAAAACGGTGCTCCATACTGCCACTCAGTGGGATTCCTCGGGAGTAACGCAGAAAGTCATTTTGTGTAACAAACTATTACAATTTACAATCCAATGTATTTCTTGTATAGTATTAATTGATTACTCTTCTGCGATCTCTTGGTTAGACAACAGTGAAATTTCTACGTTTTACAACGTGATATCAATACAGTGTCAGTAATCACTCCTTGTACAACCAACTTCAAAATCTGATGAATGTATCTCTTGCATTCAATGTAACTGCTCTTACAGTTGCTATATCATGCTTTTATATGGTTGAGTAGATATACAATGAAATGAAGCCGCCTTCTATACAACTATAGTAAAAAGGAGCTCCATACTGCCACTCAGTGGGATTCCTCGAGAGTAACGCAGAAAGTCATTTTGTGTAACAAACTATTACAATATATAATTTCTTGTATATTATTCATTGATTACTCTTTTCAATGATCTGTTGGTTACAGGATAGTGATATTTCTAGGTTTTACAAAGTGATATCAGTACAGTGTCAGTTATCACTCCTTGTACAAACAACTTCAAAATCTGATGAATGTATCTCTGGCATTCAATGTAACTGCTCTTACAGTTGCTATATCATGCTTTTATATGGTTGAGTACAGATACAATGAAATGAAGCCAGCTTCTATACAACTATAGCAAAAAGGTGCTCCATACTGCCACTCAGTGGGATTCCTCGGGAGTAACGCAGAAAGTCATTTTGTGTAACAAACTATTACAATTTACAATCCAATGTATTTCTTGTATAGTATTCATTGATTACTCTTCTGTGAACTCTTGGTTAGACAACAGTGAAATTTCTACGTTTTACAAAGTGATATCAGTACAGTGTCAGTTTTCACTCCTTGTATAAAGAACTTCAAAATCTGATGAATGTATCTCTGGCATTCAATGTAACTGGTCTTACAGTTGCTATATCATACTTTTATATGGTTGAGTACATATACAATGAAATGAAGCCACCTTCTATACAACTATAGCAAAAAGGTGCTCCATACTGCCACTCAGTGGGATTCCTCGGGAGTAACGGAGAAAGTCATTTTGTGTAACAAACTATTACAATTTACAATCCAATGTATTTCTTGTATAGTATTCATTGATTACTCTTCTGTGAACTCTTGGTTAGACAACAGTGAAATTTCTACGTTTTACAAAGTGATATCAGTACAGTGTCAGTTTTAACTCCTTGTATAAAGAACTTCAAAATCTGATGAATGTATCTCTGGCATTCAATGTAACTGCTCTTACCGTTGCTATATCATGCTTTTATATGGTTGAGTACATATACAATTAAATGAAGCCACCTTCTATACAACTATAGCAAAACGGTGCTCCATACTGCCACTCAGTGGGATTCCTCGGGAGTAACGCAGAAAGTCATTTTGTGTAACAAACTATTACAATGTACAATCCAATGTATTTCTTGTATAGTATTAATTGATTACTCTTCTGCGATCTCTTGGTTAGACAACAGTGAAATTTCTACGTTTTACAACGTGATATCAATACAGAGTCAGTAATCACTCCTTGTACAACCAACTTCAAAATCTGATGAATGTATCTCTTGCATTCAATGTAACTGCTCTTACAGTTGCTATATCATGCTTTTATATGGTTGAGTACATATACAATGAAATGAAGCCGCCTTCTATACAACTATAGTAAAAAGGAGCTCTATACTGCCACTCAGTGGGATTCCTCGGGAGTAACGCAGAAAGTCATTTTGTGTAACAAACTATTACAATATATAATTTCATGTATATTATTCATTGATTACTCTTTTCAATGATCTGTTGGCTACAGGATAGTGATATTTCTAGGTTTTACAAAGTGATATCAGTACAGTGTCAGTTATCACTCCTTGTACAAAAAACTTCAAAATCTGATGAATGTATCTCTGGCATTCAATGTAACTGCTCTTACAGTTGCTATATCATGCTTTTATATGGTTGAGTACATATACAATGAAATGAAGCCACCTTCTATACAACTATAGCAAAAAGGTGCTCCATACTGCCACTCAGTGGGATTCCTCAGGAGTAACGCAGAAAGTCATTTTGTGTAACAAACTATTACAATTTACAATCCAATGTATTTCTTGTATAGTATTCATTGATTACTCTTCTGTGAACTCTTGGTTAGACAACAGTGAAATTTCTACGTTTTACAAAGTGATATCAGTACAGTGTCAGTTTTCACTCCTTGTATAAAGAACTTCAAAATCTGATGAATGTATCTCTGGCATTCAATGTAACTGCTCTTACAGTTGCTATATCATGCTTTTATATGGTTGAATACATATACAATTAAATGAAGCCACCTTCTATACAACTATAGCAAAACGGTGCTCCATACTGCCACTCAGTGGGATTCCTCGGGAGTAACGCAGAAAGTCATTTTGTGTAACAAACTATTACAATTTACAATCCAATGTATTTCTTGTATAGTATTCATTGATTACTCTTCTGTGAACTCTTGGTTAGACAACAGTGAAATTTCTACGTTTTACAAAGTGATATCAGTACAGTGTCAGTTTTCACTCCTTGTATAAAGAACTTCAAAATCTGATGAATGTATCTCTGGCATTCAATGTAACTGCTCTTACAGTTGCTATATAATACTTTTATATGGTTGAATACATATACCAATAAATGAAGCCACCTTCTATACAACTATAGCAAAACGGTGCTCCATACTGCCACTCAGTGGGATTCCTCGGGAGTAACGCAGAAAGTCATTTTGTGTAACAAACTATTACAATTTACAATCCAATGTATTTCTTGTATAGTATTCATTGATTACTCTTCTGCGATCTCTTGGTTAGACAACAGTGAAATTTCTACGTTTTACAACGTGATATCAATACAGTGTCAGTAATCACTCCTTGTACAACCAACTTCAAAATCTGATGAATGTATCTCTTGCATTCAATGTAACTGCTCTTACAGTTGCTATATCATGCTTTTATATGGTTGAGTACATATACAATGAAATGAAGCCGCCTTCTATACAACTATAGTAAAAAGGAGCTCCATACTGCCACTCAGTGGGATTCCTCGAGAGTAACGCAGAAAGTCATTTTGTGTAACAAACTATTACAATATATAATTTCTTGTATATTATTCATTGATTACTCTTTTCAATGATCTGTTGGTTACAGGATAGTGATATTTCTAGGTTTTACAATGTGATATCAGTACAGTGTCAGTTATCACTCCTTGTACAAACAACTTCAAAATCTGATGAATGTATCTCTGGCATTCAATGTAACTGCTCTTACAGTTGCTATATCATGCTTTTATATGGTTGAGTACAGATACAATGAAATGAAGCCACCTTCTATACAACTATAGCAAAAAGGTGCTCCATACTGCCACTCAGTGGGATTCCTCGGGAGTAACGCAGAAAGTCATTTTGTGTAACAAACTATTACAATTTACAATCCAATGTATTTCTTGTGTAGTATTCATTGATTACTCTTCTGTGAACTCTTGGTTAGACAACAGTGAAATTTCTACGTTTTACAAAGTGATATCAGTACAGTGTCAGTTTTCACTCCTTGTATAAAGAACTTCAAAATCTGATGAATGTATCTCTGGCATTCAATGTAACTGCTCTTACAGTTGCTATATCATGCTTTTATATGGTTGAATACATATACGATTAAATGAAGCCACCTTCTATACAACTATAGCAAAACGGTGCTCCATACTGCCACTCAGTGGGATTCCTCGGGAGTAACGCAGAAAGTCATTTTGTGTAACAAACTATTACAATTTACAATCCAATGTATTTCTTGTATAGTATTAATTGATTACTCTTCTGCGATCTCTTGGTTAGACAACAGTGAAATTTCTACGTTTTACAACGTGATATCAATACAGAGTCAGTAATCACTCCTTGTACAAGCAACTTCAAAATCTGATGAATGTATCTCTGGCATTCAATGTAACTGTTCTTACACTTGCTATATCATGCTTTTTTATGGTTGAGTTCATATACAATGAAATGAAGCCACCTTCTATACAACTATAGTAAAAAGGTGCTCCATACTGCCACTCAGTGGGATTCCTCGGGAGTAACGCAGAAAGTCATTTTGTGTAACAAACTATTACAATTTACAATCCAATGTATTTCTTGTATAGTATTCATTGATTACTCTTCTGCGATCTCTAGGTTAGACAACAGTGAAATTTTTAGGTTTTACAACGTGATATCAATACAGTGTCAGTAATCATTCTTTGTACAACCAACTTCAAAATCTGATGAATGTAACTCTTGCATTCAATGTAACTGCTCTTACAGTTGCTATATCATGCTTTTATATGGTTGAGTACATATACAATGAAATGAAGCCGCCTTCTATACAACTATAGTAAAAAGGAGCTCCATACTGCCACTCAGTGCGATTACTCGGGAGTAACGCAGAAAGTCATTTTGTGTAACAAACTATTACAATATATAATTTCTTGTATATTATTCATTGATTACTCTTTTCAATGATCTGTTGGTTAAAGGATAGTGATATTTCTATGTGTTACAGAGTGATATCAGTACAGTGTCAGTTATCACTCCTTGTACAAACAACTTCAAAATCTGATGAATGTATCTCTGGCATTCAATGTAACTGCTCTTACAGTTGCTATATCATGCTTTTATATGGTTGAGTACAGATACAATGAAATGAAGCCACCTTCTATACAACTATAGCAAAACGGTGCTCCATACTGCCACTCAGTGGGATTCCTCGGGAGTAACGCAGAAAGTCATTTTGTGTAACAAACTATTACAATGTACAATCCAATGTATTTCTTGTATAGTATTAATTGATTACTCTTCTGCGATCTCTTGGTTAGACAACAGTGAAATTTCTACGTTTTACAACGTGATATCAATACAGAGTCAGTAATCACTCCTTGTACAACCAACTTCAAAATCTGATGAATGTATCTCTTGCATTCAATGTAACTGCTCTTACAGTTGCTATATCATGCTTTTATATGGTTGAGTACATATACAATGAAATGAAGCCGCCTTCTATACAACTATAGTAAAAAGGAGCTCCATACTGCCACTCAGTGGGATTCCTCGGGAGTAACGCAGAAAGTCATTTTGTGTAACAAACTATTACAATATATAATTTCATGTATATTATTCATTGATTACTCTTTTCAATGATCTGTTGGCTACAGGATAGTGATATTTCTAGGTTTTACAAAGTGATATCAGTACAGTGTCAGTTATCACTCCTTGTACAAACAACTTCAAAATCTGATGAATGTATCTCTGGCATTCAATGTAACTGCTCTTACAGTTGCTATATCATGCTTTTATATGTTTGAGTACATATACAATGAAATGAAGCCACCTTCTATACAACTATAGCAAAAAGGTTCTCCATACTGCCACTCAGTGGGATTCCTCAGGAGTAACGCAGAAAGTCATTTTGTGTAATAAACTATTACAATTTACAATCCAATGTATTTCTTGTATAGTATTCATTGATTACTCTTCTGTGAACTCTTGGTTAGACAACAGTGAAATTTCTACCTTTTACAAAGTGATATCAGTACAGTGTCAGTTTTCACTCCTTGTATAAAGAACTTCAAAATCTGATGAATGTATCTCTGGCATTCAATGTAACTGCTCTTACAGTTGCTATATCATGCTTTTATATGGTTGAATACATATACAATGAAATGAAGCCACCTTCTATACAACTATAGCAAAACGGTGCTCCATACTGCCACTCAGTGGGATTCCTCGGGAGTAACGCAGAAAGTCATTTTGTGTAACAAACTATTACAATTTACAATCCAATGTATTTCTTGTATAGTATTCATTGATTACTCTTCTGTGAACTCTTGGTTAGACAACAGTGAAATTTCTACGTTTTACAAAGTGATATCAGTACAGTGTCAGTTTTCACTCCTTGTATAAAGAACTTCAAAATCTGATGAATGTATCTCTGGCATTCAATGTAACTGCTCTTACAGTTGCTATATAATGCTTTTATATGGTTGAATACATATACAATTAAATGAAGCCACCTTCTATACAACTATAGCAAAACGGTGCTCCATACTGCCACTCAGTGGGATTCCTCGGGAGTAACGCAGGAAGTCATTTTGTGTAACAAACTATTACAATTTACAATCCAATGTATTTCTTGTATAGTATTAATTGATTACTCTTCTGCGATCTCTTGGTTAGACAACAGTGAAATTTCTACGTTTTACAACGTGATATCAATACAGTGTCAGTAATCACTCCTTGTACAACCAACTTCAAAATCTGATGAATGTACCTCTTGCATTCAATGTAACTGCTCTTACAGTTGCTATATCATGCTTTTATATGGTTGAGTACATATACAATGAAATGAAGCCGCCTTCTATACAACTATAGTAAAAAGGTGCTCCATACTGCCACTAAGTGGGATTCCTCGAGAGTAACGCAGAAAGTCATTTTGTGTAACAAACTATTACAATATATAATTTCTTGTATATTATTCATTGATTACTCTTTTCAATGATCTGTTGGTTACAGGATACTGATATTTCTAGGTTTTACAAAGTGATATCAGTACAGTGTCAGTTATCACTCCTTGTACAAACAACTTCAAAATCTGATGAATGTATCTCTGGCATTCAATGTAACTGCTCTTACAGTTGCTATATCATGCTTTTATATGGTTGAGTACATATACAATGAAATGAAGCCGCCTTCTATACAACTATAGTAAAAAGGAGCTCCATACTGCCACTAAGTGGGATTCCTCGAGAGTAACGCAGAAAGTCATTTTGTGTAACAAACTATTACAATATATAATTTCTTGTATATTATTCATTGATTACTCTTTTCAATGATCTGTTGGTTACAGGATACTGATATTTCTAGGTTTTACAAAGTGATATCAGTACAGTGTCAGTTATCACTCCTTGTACAAACAACTTCAAAATCTGATGAATGTATCTCTGGCATTCAATGTAACTGCTCTTACAGTTGCTATATCATGCTTTTATATGGTTGAGTACAGATACAATGAAATGAAGCCACCTTCTATACATCTATAGCAAAAAGGTGCTCCATACTGCCACTCAGTGGGATTCCTCGGGAGTAACGCAGAAAGTCATTTTGTGTAACAAACTATTACAATTTACAATCCAATGTATTTCTTGTATAGTATTCATTGATTACTCTTCTGTGAACTCTTGGTTAGACAACAGTGAAATTTCTACGTTTTACAAAGTGATATCAGTACAGTGTCAGTTTTCACTCCTTGTATAAAGAACTTCAAAATCTGATGAATGTATCTCTGGCATTCAATGTAACTGCTCTTACAGTTGCTATATCATGCTTTTATATGGTTGAATACATATACGATTAAATGAAGCCACCTTCTATACAACTATAGCAAAACTGTGCTCCATACTGCCACTCAGTGGGATTCCTCGGGAGTAACGCAGAAAGTCATTTTGTGTAACAAACTATTACAATTTACAATCCAATGTATTTCTTGTATAGTATTAATTGATTACTCTTCTGCGATCTCTTGGTTAGACAACAGTGAAATTTCTACGTTTTACAACGTGATATCAATACAGAGTCAGTAATCACTCCTTGTACAACCAACTTCAAAATCTGATGAATGTATCTCTGGCATTCAATGTAACTGTTCTTACAGTTGCTATATCATGCTTTTTTATGGTTGAGTACATATACAATGAAATGAAGCCACCTTCTATACAACTATAGTAAAAAGGTGCTCCATACTGCCACTCAGTGGGATTCCTCGGGAGTAACGCAGAAAGTCATTTTGTGTAACAAACTATTACAATTTACAATCCAATGTTTTTCTTGTATAGTATTCATTGATTACTCTTCTGCGATCTCTTGGTTAGACAACAGTGAAATTTCTAGGTTTTACAACGTGATATCAATACAGTGTCAGTAATCATTCTTTGTACAACCAACTTCAAAATCTGATGAATGTAACTCTTGCATTCAATGTAACTGCTCTTACAGTTGATATATCATGCTTTTATATGGTTGAGTACATATACAATGAAATGAAGCCGCCTTCTATACAACTATAGTAAAAAGGAGCTCCATACTGCCACTCAGTGCGATTCCTCGGGAGTAACGCAGAAAGTCATTTTGTGTAACAAACTATTACAATATATAATTTCTTGTATATTATTCATTCATTACTCTTTTCAATGATCTGTTGGTTACAAGATAGTGAAATTTCTACGTTTTACAAAGTGATATCAGTACAGTGTCAGTTATCACTCCTTGTACAAACAACTTCAAAATCTGATGAATGTATCTCTGGCATTCAATGTAACTGCTCTTACAGTTGCTATATCATGCTTTTATATGGTTGTGTACAGATACAATGAAATGAAGCCACCTTCTATACAACTATAACAAAAAGGTGCTCCATACTGCCACTCAGTGGGATTCCTCGGGAGTAACGCAGAAAGTCATTTTGTGTAACAAACTATTACAATTTACAATCCAATGTATTTCTTTTATAGTATTCATTGATTACTCTTCTGTGAACTCTTGGTTAGACAACAGTGAAATTTCTACGTTTTACAAAGTGATATCAGTACAGTGTCAGTTTTCACTCCTTGTATAAAGAACTTCAAAATCTGATGAATGTATCTCTGGCATTCAATGTAACTGCTCTTACAGTTGCTATATCATGCTTTTATATGGTTGAATACATATACGATTAAATGAAGCCACCTTCTATACAACTATAGCAAAACGGTGCTCCATACTGCCACTCAGTGGGATTCCTCGGGAGTAACGCAGAAAGTCATTTTGTGTAACAAACTATTACAATTTACAATCCAATGTATTTCTTGTATAGTATTAATTGATTACTCTTCTGCGATCTCTTGGTTAGACAACAGTGAAATTTCTACGTTTTACAACGTGACATCAATACAGAGTCAGTAATCACTCCTTGTACAACCAACTTCAAAATCTGATGAATGTATCTCTGGCATTCAATGTAACTGTTCTTACAGTTGCTATATCATGCTTTTTTATGGTTGAGTACATATACAATGAAATGAAGCCACCATCTATACAACTATAGTAAAAAGGTGCTCCATACTGCCACTCAGTGGGATTCCTCGGGAGTAACGCAGAAAGTCATTTTGTGTAACAAACTATTACAATTTACAATCCAATGTATTTCTTGTATAGTATTCATTGATTACTCTTCTGCGATCTCTTGGTTAGACAACAGTGAAATTTCTAGGTTTTACAACGTGATATCAATACAGTGTCAGTAATCATTCTTTGTACAACCAACTTCAAAATCTGATGAATGTAACTCTTGCATTCAATGTAACTGCTCTTACAGTTGCTATATCATTCTTTTATATGGTTGAGTACATATACAATGAAATGAAGCCGCCTTCTATACAACTATAGTAAAAAGGAGCTCCATACTGCCACTCACTGCAATTCCTCGGGAGTAACGCAGAAAGTCATTTTGTGTAACAAACTATTACAATATATAATTTCTTGTATATTATTCATTGATTACTCTTTTCAATGATCTGTTGGTTAAAGGATAGTGATATTTCTATGTGTTACAGAGTGATATCAGTACAGTGTCAGTTATCATTCCTTGTACAAACAACTTCAAAATCTGATGAATGTATCTCTGGCATTCAATGTAACTGCTCTTACAGTTGCTATATCATGCTTTTATATGGTTGAGTACAGATACAATGAAATGAAGCCACCTTCTATACAACTATAGCAAAAAGGTGCTCCATACTGCCACTCAGTGGGATTCCTCGGGAGTAACGCAGAAAGTCATTTTGTGTAACAAACTATTACAATTTACAATCCAATGTATTTCTTGTATAGTATTCATTGATTACTCTTCTGTGAACTCTTGGTTAGACAACAGTGAAATTTCTACGTTTTACAAAGTGATATCAGTACAGTGTCAGTTTTCACTCCTTGTAGAAAGAACTTCAAAATCTGATGAATGTATCTCTGGCATTCAATGTAACTGCTCTTACAGTTGCTATATCATGCTTTTATATGGTTGAATACATATACAATTAAATGAAGCCACCTTCTATACAACTATAGCAAAACGGTGCTCCATACTGCCACTCAGTGGGATTCCTCGGGAGTAACGCAGAAAGTCATTTTGTGTAACAAACTATTACAATTTACAATCCAATGTATTTCTTGTATAGTATTCATTGATTACTCTTCTGCGATCTCTTGGTTAGACAACAGTGAAATTTCTAGGTTTTACAACGTGATATCAATACAGTGTCAGTAATCACTCCTTGTACAACCAACTTCAAAATCTGATGAATGTATCTCTGGCATTCAATATAACTGTTCTTACAGTTGCAATATCATGCTTTTTTATGGTTGAGTACATATACAATGAAATGAAGCCACCTTCTATACAACTATAGTAAAAAGGTGCTCTATACTGCCACTCAGTGGGATTCCTCGGGAGTAACGCAGAAAGTCATTTTGTGTAACAAACTATTACAATTTACAATCCAATGTATTTCTTGTATAGTATTCATTGATTACTCTTCTGTGAACTCTTGGTTAGACAACAGTGAAATTTCTACGTTTTACAAAGTGATATCAGTACAGTCTCAGTTTTCACTCCTTGTATAAAGAACTTCAAAATCTGATGAATGTATCTCTGGCATTCAATGTAACTGCTCTTACAGTTGCTATATAATGCTTTTATATCGTTGAATACATATACGATTAAATGAAGCCACCTTGTATACAACTATAGCAAAACGGTGCTCCATACTGCCACTCAGTGGGATTCCTCGGGAGTAACGCAGAAAGTCATTTTGTGTAACAAGCTATTACAATTTACAATCCAATGTATTTCTTGTATAGTATTAATTGATTACTCTTCTGCGATCTCTTAGTTAGACAACAGTGAAATTTCTACGTTTTACAACGTGATATCAATACAGAGTCAGTAATCACTCCTTGTACAACCAACTTCAAAATCTGATGAATGTATCTCTGGCATTCAATGTAACTGTTCTTACACTTGCTATATCATGCTTTTTTATGGTTGAGTACATTTACAATGAAATGAAGCCAACTTCTATACAACTATAGTAAAAAGGTGCTCCATACTGCCACTCAGTGGGATTCCTCGGGAGTAACGCAGAAAGTCATTTTGTGTAACAAACTATTACAATTTACAATCCAATGTATTTCTTGTATAGTATTCATTGATTACTCTTCTGTGAACTCTTGGTTAGACAACAGTGAAATTTCTACGTTTTACAAAGTGATATCAGTACAGTGTCAGTTTTCACTCCTTGTATAAAGAACTTCAAAATCTGATGAATGTATCTCTGGCATTCAATGTAACTGCTCTTGCAGTTGCTATATCATGCTTTTATATGGTTGAATACATATACAATTAAATGAAGCCACCTTCTATACAACTATAGCAAAACGGTGCTCCATACTGCCACTCAGTGGGATTCCTCGGGAGTAACGCAGAAAGTCATTTTGTGTAACAAACGATTACAATTTACAATCCAATGTATTTCTTGTATAGTATTAATTGATTACTCTTCTGCGATCTCTTGGTTAGACAACAGTGAAATTTTTACGTTTTACAACGTGATATCAATACAGAGTCAGTAATCACTCCTTGTACAACCAACTTCAAAATCTGATGAATGTATCTCTGGCATTCAATGTAACTGTTCTTACAGTTGCTATATCATGCTTTTTTATGGTTGAGTACATATATAATGAAATGAAGCCACCTTCTATACAACTATAGTAAAAAGGTGCTCCATACTGCCACTCAGTGGGATTCCTCGGGAGTAACGCAGAAAGTCATTTTGTGTAACAAACGATTACAATTTACAATCCAATGTATTTCTTGCATAGTATTCATTGATTACTCTTCTGCGATCTCTTGGTTAGACAACAGTGAAATTTCTAGGTTTTACAACGTGATATCAACACAGTGTCAGTAATAACTCCTTGTACAACCAACTTCAAAATCTGATGAATGTATCTCTTGCATTCAATGTAACTGCTCTTACAGTTGCTATATCATGCTTTTATATGGTTGAGTACATATACAATGAAATGAAGCCGCCTTCTATACAACTATAGTAAAAAGGTGCTCCATACTGCCACTCAGTGGGATTCCTCGGGAGTAACGCAGAAAGTCATTTTGTGTAACAAACGATTACAATTTACAATTCAATGTATTTCTTGTATAGTATTCATTGATTACTCTTCTGTGAACTCTTGGTTAGACAACAGTGAAATTTCTATGTTTTACAAAGTGATATCAGTACAGTGTCAGTTTTCACTCCTTGTATAAAGAACTTCAAAATCTGATGTATGTATCTCTGGCATTCAATGTAACTGCTCTTACCGTTGCTATATCATGCTTTTATATGGTTGAGTACATATACAATTAAATGAAGCCACCTTCTATACAACTATAGCAAAACGGTGCTCCATACTGCCACTCAGTGGGATTCCTCGGGAGTAACGCAGAAAGTCATTTTGTGTAACAAACGATTACAATTTACAATCCAATGTATTTCTTGTATAGTATTAATTGATTACTCTTCTGCGATCTCTTGGTTAGACAACAGTGAAATTTCTACGTTTTACAACGTGATATCAATACAGAGTCAGTAATCACTCCTTGTACAACCAACTTCAAAATCTGATGAATGTATCTCTTGCATTCAATGTAACTGCTCTTACAGTTGCTATATCATGATTTTATATGGTTGAGTACATATACAATGAAATGAAGCCGCCTTCTATACAACTATAGTAAAAAGGAGCTCCATACTGCCACTCAGTGGGATTCCTCGGGAGTAACGCAGAAAGTCATTTTGTGTAACAAACTATTACAATATATAATTTCTTGTATATTATTCATTGATCACTCTTTTCAATGATCTGTTGGTTACAGGATAGTGATATTTCTAGGTGTTACAAAGTGATATCAGTACACTGTCAGTTGCCACCCCAGCGGGAATAACGAGACAGACAACAGTCTTGGAATTAAACAAGGGCCACTTTATTAATTTACAAAACATTGCAGCAACGGGATAACCAACCCAAGCAAGCCTGGAACAGGCAAGGCAGGCGTCATTCCCTGACCTGCCTCCTTGCCCTTGTAGGGCGGGTCACCCCCAGCTCCGGTCTTGAGCCATCGATCTAGCTCGTGCCCGGCAGCCTGGCAAGCTGGTTGCCACCTAGGAGCGCCTACCCCTGAAGCCTTAAAAACGTGCAGGGAGGCGCCGACCTAAGAGGTTCCCAGAGGCGATCATCATTCCCTACCCTGGGCCTTAAAAAACCCGAAGGCAGTTCCTGACGACCTCCTGTTCCCTAACGGGATATGCCATGAGGTGCTCACCAGTTCCGCTTACTTGCTTGCACAACCTGCCAAGTGACCTAATTAAACCCCCGACCACCACCTACAACCCTTAATCCGCTGCCCTTAGTGCAAGGTAGGCGAAAACATCTCCCCCGTACGGCCAATTGTGGAAGAGGTGAAAAATTCCTACCTGGCCCCATAGGCGACCAGCCGGTGCCTACACTAAGAACAGGGCGGGCGGGTGGGCGAGCACGTGGACCCAAGAGGCCGGGCTGGAGCGGGGCTCGGCCTTTTAACAGGCCGGCCCCGCCCCCCCAGGCTGCAGACGCTGCACGTCCTCCCTGTTGCTGCCCCGCCTTCCCGCGGCGCGGCAAAGCAGCACCCGGGCGCCATCGGCGTGGCCGGGCGTCCGGGAGCCCAGTTGCCACCCCAGCGGGAATAACGAGACAGACAACAGTCTTGGAATTAAACAAGGGCCACTTTATTAATTTACAAAACATTGCAGCAACGGGATAACCAACCCAAGCAAGCCTGGAACAGGCAAGGCAGGCGTCATTCCCTGACCTGCCTCCTTGCCCTTGTAGGGCGGGTCACCCCCAGCTCCGGTCTTGAGCCATCGATCTAGCTCGTGCCCGGCAGCCTGGCAAGCTGGTTGCCACCTAGGAGCGCCTACCCCTGAAGCCTTAAAAACGTGCAGGGAGGCGCCGACCTAAGAGGTTCCCAGAGGCGATCATCATTCCCTACCCTGGGCCTTAAAAAACCCGAAGGCAGTTCCTGACGACCTCCTGTTCCCTAACGGGATATGCCATGAGGTGCTCACCAGTTCCGCTTACTTGCTTGCACAACCTGCCACAGCCAAGGCCAAGCCTCTGCTTTGGCCTTTGCTCCCCATTCAGTGACCAAGCACCGCCCGTATCCCTTGCTGCAAATCCTGTAAAAATATTTCATTGCCCTTCTCAGACAAATGCACCCCGTCCGGCCTGTACAGATCGGACAATTCAACCCGTATCTCGGGGTGCTGTAGAAAAACACCCAACCCAGATTCCATGGCCTTCCGCATTTGCCTGTTGACCTTTCGCCTGGCCCGGTCAATACACCTGGGATCACCCAAGTTCCTCCACGCCTTGCGAGGTAGGATGGCTGACCATACAATCTGCACGCGTGGCCACCTTGCTCTTATCCTCGCAAGGTCAGCCTCCGCCTGTATCACAAGGGCCTTACCCTTCATCAGCCCCAAATCATTACCCCCCAAGTGTATCACCAAGACCTGAGGCGGAAGCCCTCTGTGTTCATCGAATAGCAGGGGAAGGAGCGCCGGCCACCCCATGCCTCTCCGCCCCAGCCACTCGACCACTGCCCGGTCACTAAGGCCCAGTTGAGACCCAATGGGTGTCCTTCGGGCCTGATGAGCCGCCCAAAAGATCATGCTATGGCCGCAGATCAGAACACGCCGTCTTGTCCCACCATCAGCAGCCTCTGAAAAAGGGAACTGGATTAAGTTGGCCACGTCATCTACCTATCCCTACCTATCCCTAAATTCAATCAACCTACGTCTTGCAAGCCCGAACATAGCCTTTATAACAGCGGGACCTCCATCGCCCAATCCTCTGAACCTCACCGTTGGGGTACCCCATTGCTGCCGCTGTGGACGCCGCCCCAATCCGAAAGGAGTGGGTACCAAACCTCACGCCACCCAATCCCAAGCGCTCCAGTGCCTTCCTTGTCACACTCCAAAATTGGAATCTGGTGAGAGGGGAACCATCCGCATGCCGGAATAGGTACCCGTGGTCATCCCCCCGCAGTGCCACATAGTGGCGTAAAGCCAGCACTGGGCATAATTCTGCCTCAGAACAGCGGTCCAACTCAAACTCGGAACCCCTCCCGCGCTGATCGGTTTTGGATCGGCGCAGCCTAATTCTAACTTTTGAGTCCGGGAAAGAGATGTCTCGCCTCTCCAGGGCAGTGCCGGAGGCGTCCCGCCTAGAGCCGGCCACCAGCTCGCTGACTCGCAGCGCCCCAAAAAAGGCAACCAAAGATGCCGCTTGAAACAGGGCGGCCTCATATCCGTCACTGCAGGAGGCAACCCATTGTGCCCCGAGCCCCCGCAGTACATCTGGAGTCAGGGGCATCCTGGTGTCCGCCACCCTGCCATGTTCCCGTGACCAGCCCTCCAGCATCTGCCGAATTCGGAAATCGCCTGTTGCATCTTCAAACCCAGCCGCCTTACTGGCGTAGGCCAGTGCAGACAGCTTGCCCCTGATGGTGTGTGCTGCCAGGCCCTCCCTTCTCATTGCTACACAAAACTGCATCAAATGTGCCACTGGTATGGGCCAGATTTGCTGCAGACCGACCCCCTCCCGGAAGGACAGGAACTGCTTACCCGCCCTCATGTAAGCTCTTCGCGTGGCCGGGGCAAGGGCCAAATGCATGGCCCTGTTGGCCTCAGCCCTCCAATCCTCCATACCTCCTCTGGCAGCCGCACTGGGAACTGGTCGGCTTCCGGAGCTAGCTGACGGAATCTCGTCATCTGTTTGCGAGAGAGAGCATCCGCAACCCCATTACTGATCCCCGGCACGTGCCTGGCCCTAAACATGATGTTATGACGCAAACACTGCAGCGTAAAGGCCCGCACCAGAGCCATGACCCTGGGTGACCTTGACGTCAGGGAGTTGATCACGTGTACGGTGGACATGTTGTCGCACCAGAAGTGGACCGTTTGATTTGAAAGTTCCCTTGCCCAAACCCATACAGCTGCTACAATTGGGAAAAATTCCAGGAAGGTCAAGTCCTTGACCCATCCTGCCTGGAACCAGTCCTGCGGCCAGTCACCAGCACACCAATGGCCCCTAAAATATACACCGAACCCCGAGGAACCTGCGGCATCTGAAGCGACCTGCAGCTCAGCCTCCAGTAGGAGCTCCTCGCGCCAGAAGGAAACCCCGTTGTATGACCGCAAGAATTGCTGCCAGACAAGGAGGTCCTCCCGCATCCCCCTGGTTACCCTAGCTCTATGGTGTGGTAGGCGAAGGCCCGTCATTGATTCACAGAACCTCCTGACGAAAGCCCTCCCGGGTGCCACGACTCTACAAGCAAAGTTGAGATGGCCAACCAACCGCTGCAATTCCAGCAATGTTACCTTCGACTGTGCCATCGCCGTGTCCACCAAACTCCGTAATGCCTCTAGTTTGTCCCTAGGCAACCTGCAGCACTGACCTATCGTATCAATTTCTATTCCTAAGTAGGTCAAGGTGGATGTGGGGCCCTCTGTTTTGTCATGAGCCAGAGGAACACCAAGTTCCCCCGCCATAGCGATAAAACTTGACATCAGGTACCCGCACTGTCCTGTCCCCATCCCCCCTACCAACAAGAAGTCATCCAGATAGTGGGCTGTACTCCCGAGGCCGGTCCTGTACCGCAGAGCCCATTCCAAAAAGGAACTAAATCGTTCAAAGGCGGCACAAGACACCGAGCATCCCATGGGAAGTGCCCTATCCATGTAAAATTTACCCTCGAAGGCAAACCCCAAGAGCTCGAAATCTGCTGGGTGAACAGGAAGGAGGCGGAAGGCCGATTTGATGTCGCACTTCGCCAGCTCCGCCCCCTTGCCGCACCGGCGCACTATGCGCAGTGCCTGATCAAAGGACGTGTATCTAACTGAACATAAATGGTCTGGTATCGCGTCGTTCACCGATTCCCCCCGTGGGTATGATAAGTGGTGAATGAGGCGATACTCTCCAGGTGCTTTCTTAGGCACCACTCCTAGTGGGGAAACCCTCAAATTTGCAACAGGAGGAGTAGAAAAGGGGCCGAGGACTCTACCTTCCCTACATTCTTTGGCAATCTTTTCCCGAACTATATGCTCCATTCCGACAACCGATTTTAAATTTGGAGCCATATATGCCTCCCTAGGTCCTTGGTAAGGTATTCTGAAGCCCCGCCTAAACCCCTCCAATAGGTAAACCCGATCGCGGACTTGGGGGTAAGCCCGCAACCAGTCTTCCAAAACCAATAACTTAATTGGGCTGGGGCCCTTTGTCAAGCGGGGGGTTGTGACCGCTCCCACCCCCTCCGCGTTTACCACCTCTACCGCTCCCCTTACCCTTTGGCCTGGGGCAGTTTGCAAAGGCATGGGGGCCTGCACATAGTGGACACTCGTGTCGAAAAGAACATGCTTTGCGGCCACAGGTCCCATGGGAGGTGAACTCCCAGCAAAGCGGGCGTCGCTGAACCGCCTGCCCCGCCTGGGCGCGGGTACCCGGCTGCACTGCCGCTCTCCTCACCGAATGGCCGCTATGCGTCCTCTCTCCCCCAGACAGCTTGGCTGAGGACATCACCTGTAACCACAATTGAGGTTGAATCTGATCCCACCTTATAGCAGGATTCATGGCCGCTCGCATACGAAATTCTTCGTCATACTGTGACCATGCTGGGCTAGGGAAATCAGTAAATGCTTTATAAACGATGTCCATGTACTGGAGCATCGCAGAGGCCCTCCAAGGTTGGTGCCTCACTATTACTGCCGCATATATTAAAAACCCCGGGTACCAATTTGCCCAGGTTCTGTCCACCACCCTCCTCTTTAAACGTTCCTTTTCCCGGTCATCAAGGTCCTCCTTGTCCTTTTTCTCTAACTCCCTGTACAATAAAGAGAAAACATCTACAAACTCTCCCCTAAGAATCTTCTCCTTAGTGGAAGTGGACAAGTGATCCCCTAGGGGGAGAGCTGCATCCCCACTTGGAATAGCACCTGCGTGTACCGAGTCATAGGAGGCAGCACTGGGAGAACCCCACCCCGACCAATATCCCTGGTGTGGAGGCGGAGCCACCAGCGTACCTTGTGGGCCATTAACTGGTGATGGCTGCGTGATGGATCCCATAGCCCCTTGAGGGTAAGGGCCCCAAGGCCAGTGTGATCCCGGTGTACCCCAGTCGCCGGCCTTACCTTCCTGACGCCATGGCCCCTTGAACACCCCAACCTGTTGATCATCCGGGCCAAGATTGTGTGAGCCAGACTGCAGTCCCTCCACGTCGACCACCGGTGCAGGCCCCCCGCCGTCCTCCAAGAACGCCAAGCGTGCCAACACCTGCGCTTGAAAGGAAGAATTAGAATCCGTCCTAGGCCTCTTAGCCTCCACCTCTTCCCGTGATACACCCCTGCTCCTTTCTAAGACCTCCAGCCGACGGAGAATCGCTGCATTGACTGGGTCGTCCTCTTCTCCGTCCGATGGTGGTGGAGCCGGACGGGCAGGGGGGCGTCTTGGAGCTGGCTGCTTACCCTTAGGTTTGGGAGCAGGCTGCTTGCCCTTAGACTTGCCCTGCCCCTTTCTCGAAGCCATGGCACCTATGCAATGAAACTGGCCACAAACCGTTAATTGAAGAAACCAAAATTGCAAGCACCAACCCGGCTTTCAGTGAGGGAAAGAAGACCTGACAGAACTATGGCCAGCCGAAGCCAAATAGTGGGCCGATGGATGAAGGAGGAGGGCTTAAAGGAAACACGGACCCCCCCCCCCAAGATCAGGTTTCCGCTAGCTAGCGGGCCCTTGTGCAAGCGGGAGTCACAAAAGTCCGTCCCGAAATGACAGAAAAAACCTTCTGCTAAGGTTTGTGTCCTTTGGATTGCACTAACAAAAGGAATTACAAGGAGTTTTGTTCCTCGTCCTGTATTTTGAAAGGGGGGGGGGGGCAATAAGGAATTACAAGGATTTTGTTCCTCGTCCTGTATTTCGCATGGGGGTGGGGGTGGGGGGCAATACAGTTAAAAAGGACAACCAAGCTCCTTCCCCCCCCCTTTCCGGAGCGGGCCTGAGCTGGCAAAAGGAGCCTTTAAGTAGGTAAGGTAATATGGTGCTGCACCCCACCCGGCCAAATCAGTCCTCCCCCGCCCCAACAAACCACGCAGCCTAATGCGCCGCCGCTGCTCCCGTCGCAAGCTGTACTCCCTGAAGCGCCTCCGAAGCTATCCCAAGCAGTTGGACGCCGACGCCGCCGCTTCTGCCGATCTGGGTACTGGCCGCCCACGTCCCCCCGACGCCGCCTCTGCCGCCGTCGCACTCCCAGCCGCCGAAAGGCCCCGCCGCCTGCTCGCTCCGCCGCCGAGGCCCGCCGCCGCCGATGCTGCGCGTCGCGTCCGGAGAGGCTCCCGCGGCTCGCCTGCTGCGCCCAGCCGCCGAAAGGCCCCGCCGCCTGATCGCTCCGCCGCCGAGGCCCGCTGCCGCCGGTGCTGCGCGTCGCGTCCGGAGAGGCCCCCGCGGCTCGCCTGCCGCTCCCAGCCGCCGAAAGGCCCCGCCGCCTGCTCGCTCCGCCGCCGAGGCCCGCTGCCGCCGATGCTGTGCGTCGCGTCCGGAGAGGCTCCCGAGGCTCGCCTGCCGCTCGCGCCCCCGCTCCGCGCCTCCTCGCCGACTCCTGTGTCCTGCCCAGCGCCGCCTGGAGCCCCCGGGGCGGCCGCGGCAACGATAGCGCTTTCCCCCCTCGCCGGGACGCTCTCTCGCTGCTCTTCCAGCGGCGCCGCCGAGCACGAGCACGTGGACCCAAGAGGCCGGGCTGGAGCGGGGCTCGGCCTTTTAACAGGCCGGCCCCGCCCCCCCAGGCTGCAGACGCTGCGCGTCCTCCCTGTTGCTGCCCCGCCTTCCCGCGGCGCGGCAAAGCAGCACCCGGGCGCCATCGGCGTGGCCGGGCGTCCGGGAGCCCAGTTATCACTCCTTGTACAAACAACTTCAAAATCTGATGAATGTATCTCTGGCATTCAATGTAACTGCTCTTACAGTTGCTATATCATGCTTTTATATGGTTGAGTACAGATACAATGAAATGAAGCCACCTTCTATACAACTATAGCAAAAAGGTGCTCCATACTGCCACTCAGTGGGATTCCTCGGGAGTAACGCAGAAAGTCATTTTGTGTAACAAACTATTACAATTTACAATCCAATGTATTTCTTGTATAGTATTCATTGATTACTCGTCTGTGAACTCTTGGTTAGACAACAGTGAAATTTCTACGTTTTACAAAGTGATATCAGTACAGTGTCAGTTTTCACTCCTTGTATAAAGAACTTCAAAATCTGATGAATGTATCTCTGGCATTCAATGTAACTGCTCTTACAGTTGCTATATCATGCTTTTATATGGTTGAATACATATACAATTAAATGAAGCCACCTTCTATACAACTATAGCAAAACGGTGCTCCATACTGCCACTCAGTGGGATTCCTCGGGAGTAACGCAGAAAGTCATTTTGTGTAACAAACTATTACAATTTACAATCCAATGTATTTTTTGTATAGTATTCATTGATTACTCTTCTGTGAACTCTTGGTTTGACAACAGTGAAATTTCTACGTTTTACAAAGTGATATCAGTACAGTGTCAGTTTTCACTCCTTGTATAAAGAACTTCAAAATCTGATGAATATATCTCTGGCATTCAATGTAACTGCTCTTGCAGCTGCTATATCATGCTTTTATATGGTTGAATACATATACAATTAAATGAAGCCACCTTCTATACAACTATAGCAAAACGGTGCTCCATACTGCCACTCAGTGGGATTCCTCGGGAGTAACACAGAAAGTCATTTTGTGTAACAAACTATTACAATTTACAATCCAATGTATTTCTTGTATAGTATTCATTGATTACTCTTCTGTGAACTCTTGGTTAGACAACAGTGAAATTTCTACGTTTTACAAAGTGATATCAGTACAGTGTCAGTTTTCACTCCTTGTATAAAGAACTTCAAAATCTGATGAATGTATCTCTGGCATTCAATGTAACTGCTCTTACAGTTGCTATATCATGCTTTTATATGGTTGAATACATATACAATTAAATGAAGCCACCTTCTATACAACTATAGCAAAACGGTGCTCCATACTGCCACTCAGTGGGATTCCTCGGGAGTAACGCAGAAAGTCATTTTGTGTAACAAACTATTACAATTTACAATCCAATGTATTTTTTGTATAGTATTCATTGATTACTCTTCTGTGAACTCTTGGTTTGACAACAGTGAAATTTCTACGTTTTACAAAGTGATATCAGTACAGTGTCAGTTTTCACTCCTTGTATAAAGAACTTCAAAATCTGATGAATATATCTCTGGCATTCAATGTAACTGCTCTTGCAGCTGCTATATCATGCTTTTATATGGTTGAATACATATACAATTAAATGAAGCCACCTTCTATACAACTATAGCAAAACGGTGCTCCATACTGCCACTCAGTGGGATTCCTCGGGAGTAACGCAGAAAGTCATTTTGTGTAACAAACGATTACAATTTACAATCCAATGTATTTCTTGTATAGTATTCATTGATTATTCTTCTGTGAACTCTTGGTTAGACAACAGTGAAATTTCTACGTTTTACAAAGTGATATCAGTACAGTGTCAGTTTTCACTCCTTGTATAAAGAACTTCAAAATCTGATGAATGTATCTCTGGCATTCAATGTAACTGCTCTTACAGTTGCTATATCATGCTTTTATATGATTGAATACATATACAATTAAATGAAGCCACCTTCTATACAACTATAGCAAAACGGTGCTCCATACTGCCACTCAGTGGGATTCCTCGGGAGTAATGCAGAAAGTCATTTTGTGTAACAAACTATTACAATTTAAAATCCAATGTATTTCTTGCATAGTATTCATTGATTACTCTTCTGCGATCTCTTGGTTAGACAACAGTGAAATTTCTAGGTTTGCAACGTGATATCAATACAGTGTCAGTTATCACTCCTTGTACAAACAACTTCAAAATCTGATGAATGTATCTCTGGCATTCAATGTAACTGCTCTTACAGTTGCTATATCATGCTTTTTTATGGTTGAGTACATATACAATGAAATGAAGCCACCTTCTATACAACTATAGCAAAATGGTGCTCCATACTGCCACTCAGTGGGATTCCTCGGGAGTAACGCAGAAAGTCATTTTGTGTAACAAACTATTACAATTTACAATCCAATGTATTTCTTGTATAGTATTCATTGATTACTCTTCTGCGATCTCTTAGTTAGACAACAGTGAAATTTCTAGGTTTTACAACGTGATATCAATACAGTGTCAGTAATCATTCTTTGTACAACCAACTTCAAAATCTGATGAATGTATCTCTTGCATTCAATGTAACTGCTCTTACAGTTGCTATATCATGCTTTTATATGGTTGAGTACATATACAATGAAATGAAGCCGCCTTCTATACAACTATAGTAAAAAGGAGCTCCATACTGCCACTCAATGCGATTCCTCGGGAGTAACGCAGAAAGTCATTTTGTGTAACAAACTATTACAATATATAATTTCTTGTATATTATTCATTGATTACTCTTTTCAATGATCTGTTGGTTACAGGATAGTGATATTTCTAGGTTTTACAAAGTGATATCAGTACAGTGTCAGTTATCACTCCTTGTACAAACAACTTCAAATTCTGATGAATGTATCTCTGGCATTCAATGTAACTGCTCTTACAGTTGCTATATCATGCTTTTATATGGTTGAGTACAGATACAATGAAATGAAGCCACCTTCTATACAACTATAGCAAAAAGGTGCTCCATACTGCCACTCAGTGGGATTCCTCGGGAGTAACGCAGAAAGTCATTTTGTGTAACAAACTATTACAATTTACAATCCAATGTATTTCTTGTATAGTATTCATTGATTACTCTTCTGTGAACTCTTGGTTAGACAACAGTGAAATTTCTACGTTTTACAAAGTGATATCAGTACAGTGTCAGTTTTCACTCCTTGTATAAAGAACTTCAAAATCTGATGAATGTATCTCTGGCATTCAATGTAACTGCTCTTACAGTTGCTATATCATGCTTTTATATGGTTGAATACATATACAATTAAATGAAGCCACCTTCTATACAACTATAGCAAAACGGTGCTCCATACTGCCACTCAGTGGGATTCCTCGGGAGTAACGCAGAAAGTCATTTTGTGTAACAAACTATTACAATTTACAATCCAATGTATTTTTTGTATAGTATTCATTGATTACTCTTCTGTGAACTCTTGGTTTGACAACAGTGAAATTTCTACGTTTTACAAAGTGATATCAGTACAGTGTCAGTTTTCACTCCTTGTATAAAGAACTTCAAAATCTGATGAATATATCTCTGGCATTCAATGTAACTGCTCTTGCAGCTGCTATATCATGCTTTTATATGGTTGAATACATATACAATTAAATGAAGCCACCTTCTATACAACTATAGCAAAACGGTGCTCCATACTGCCACTCAGTGGGATTCCTCGGGAGTAACACAGAAAGTCATTTTGTGTAACAAACTATTACAATTTACAATCCAATGTATTTCTTGTATAGTATTCATTGATTACTCTTCTGTGAACTCTTGGTTAGACAACAGTGAAATTTCTACGTTTTACAAAGTGATATCAGTACAGTGTCAGTTTTCACTCCTTGTATAAAGAACTTCAAAATCTGATGAATGTATCTCTGGCATTCAATGAAACTGCTCTTACAGTTGCTATATCATGCTTTTATATGGTTGAATACATATACAATTAAATGAAGCCACCTTCTATACAACTATAGCAAAACGGTGCTCCATACTGCCACTCAGTGGGATTCCTCGGGAGTAACGCAGAAAGTCATTTTGTGTAACAAACTATTACAATTTACAATCCAATGTATTTTTTGTATAGTATTCATTGATTACTCTTCTGTGAACTCTTGGTTTGACAACAGTGAAATTTCTACGTTTTACAAAGTGATATCAGTACAGTGTCAGTTTTCACTCCTTGTATAAAGAACTTCAAAATCTGATGAATATATCTCTGGCATTCAATGTAACTGCTCTTGCAGCTGCTATATCATGCTTTTATATGGTTGAATACATATACAATTAAATGAAGCCACCTTCTATACAACTATAGCAAAACGGTGCTCCATACTGCCACTCAGTGGGATTCCTCGGGAGTAACGCAGAAAGTCATTTTGTGTAACAAACGATTACAATTTACAATCCAATGTATTTCTTGTATAGTATTCATTGATTATTCTTCTGTGAACTCTTGGTTAGACAACAGTGAAATTTCTACGTTTTACAAAGTGATATCAGTACAGTGTCAGTTTTCACTCCTTGTATAAAGAACTTCAAAATCTGATGAATGTATCTCTGGCATTCAATGTAACTGCTCTTACAGTTGCTATATCATGCTTTTATATGATTGAATACATATACAATTAAATGAAGCCACCTTCTATACAACTATAGCAAAACGGTGCTCCATACTGCCACTCAGTGGGATTCCTCGGGAGTAATGCAGAAAGTCATTTTGTGTAACAAACTATTACAATTTAAAATCCAATGTATTTCTTGCATAGTATTCATTGATTACTCTTCTGCGATCTCTTGGTTAGACAACAGTGAAATTTCTAGGTTTGCAACGTGATATCAATACAGTGTCAGTTATCACTCCTTGTACAAACAACTTCAAAATCTGATGAATGTATCTCTGGCATTCAATGTAACTGCTCTTACAGTTGCTATATCATGCTTTTTTATGGTTGAGTACATATACAATGAAATGAAGCCACCTTCTATACAACTATAGCAAAATGGTGCTCCATACTGCCACTCAGTGGGATTCCTCGGGAGTAACGCAGAAAGTCATTTTGTGTAACAAACTATTACAATTTACAATCCAATGTATTTCTTGTATAGTATTCATTGATTACTCTTCTGCGATCTCTTAGTTAGACAACAGTGAAATTTCTAGGTTTTACAACGTGATATCAATACAGTGTCAGTAATCATTCTTTGTACAACCAACTTCAAAATCTGATGAATGTATCTCTTGCATTCAATGTAACTGCTCTTACAGTTGCTATATCATGCTTTTATATGGTTGAGTACATATACAATGAAATGAAGCCGCCTTCTATACAACTATAGTAAAAAGGAGCTCCATACTGCCACTCAATGCGATTCCTCGGGAGTAACGCAGAAAGTCATTTTGTGTAACAAACTATTACAATATATAATTTCTTGTATATTATTCATTGATTACTCTTTTCAATGATCTGTTGGTTACAGGATAGTGATATTTCTAGGTGTTACAAAGTGATATCAGTACAGTGTCAGTTATCACTCCTTGTACAAACAACTTCAAATTCTGATGAATGTATCTCTGGCATTCAATGTAACTGCTCTTACAGTTGCTATATCATGCTTTTATATGGTTGAGTACAGATACAATGAAATGAAGCCACCTTCTATACAACTATAGCAAAAAGGTGCTCCATACTGCCACTCAGTGGGATTCCTCGGGAGTAACGCAGAAAGTCATTTTGTGTAACAAACTATTACAATTTACAATCTAATGTATTTCTTGTACAGTATTCATTGATTACTCTTCTGTGAACTCTTGGTTAGACAACAGTGAAATTTCTACGTTTTACAAAGTGATATCAGTACAGTGTCAGTTTTCACTCCTTGTATAAAGAACTTCAAAATCTGATGAATGTATCTCTGGCATTCAATGTAACTGCTCTTACAGTTGCTATATCATGCTTTTTTATGGTTGAATACATATACAATTAAACGAAGCCACCTTCTATACAACTATAGCAAAACGGTGCTCCATACTGCCACTCAGTGGGATTCCTCGGGAGTAACGTAGAAAGTCATTTTGTGTAACAAACTATTACAATTTACAATCCAATGTATTTCTTGTATAGTATTAATTGATTACTCTTTTGTGATCTTTTGGTTAGACAACAGTGAAATTTCTACGGTTTACAACGTGATATCAATACAGAGTCAGTAATCACTCCTTGTACAACCAACTTCAAAATCTGATGAATGTATCTCTTGCATTCAATGTAACTGCTCTTACAGTTGCTATATCATGCTTTTATATGGTTGAGTACAGATACAATGAAATGAAGCCACCTTCTATACAGCTATAGTAAAAAGGTGCTCCATACTGCCCCTCAGTGGGATTCCTCGGGAGTAACGCAGAAAGTCATTTTGTGTAACAAACTATTACAATTTACAATCGAATGTATTTCTTGTATAGTATTCATTGATTACTCTTCTGTGAACTCTTGGTTAGACAACAGTGAAATTTCTACGTTTTACAAAGTGATATCAGTACAGTGTCAGTTTTCACTCCTTGTATAAAGAACTTCAAAATCTGATGAATGTATCTCTGGCATTCAATGTAACTGCTCTTACAGTTGCTATATCATGCTTTTTTATGGTTGAATACAGATACAATTAAACGAAGCCACCTTCTATACAACTATAGCAAAACGGTGCTCCATACTGCCACTCAGTGGGATTCCTCGGGAGTAACGTAGAAAGTCATTTTGTGTAACAAACTATTACAATTTACAATCCAATGTATTTCTTGTATAGTATTAATTGATTACTCTTCTGCGATCTCTTGGTTAGACAACAGTGAAATTTCTACGTTTTACAACGTGATATCAATACAGAGTCAGTAATCACTCCTTGTACAACCAACTTCAAAATCTGATGAATGTATCTCTGGCATTCAATGTAACTGTTCTTACATGTCTATATCATGCTTTTATATGGTTGAGTACATATACAATGAAATGAAGCCGCCTTCTATACAACTATAGTAAAAAGGAGCTCCATACTGCCACTCAGTGCGATTCCTCGGGAGTAACGCAGAAAGTCATTTTGTGTAACAAACTATTACAATATATAATTTCTTGTATATTATTCATTGATTACTCTTTTCAATGATCTGTTGGTTACAGGATAGTAATATTTCTAGGTGTTACAAAGTGATATCAGTACAGTGTCAGTTATCACTCCTTGTACAAACAACTTCAAAATCTGATGAATGTATCTCTGGCATTCAATGTAACTTCTCTTACAGTTGCTCTATCATGCTTTTATATGGTTGAGTACATATACAATGAAATGAAGCCACCTTCTATACAACTATAGCAAAACGGTGCTCCATACTGCCACTCAGTGGGATTCCTCGGGAGTAACGCAGAAAGTCATTTTGTGTAACAAACTATTACAATTTACAATCCAATGTATTTCTTGTATAGTATTCATTGATTACTCTTCTGTGAACTCTTGGTTAGACAACAGTGAAATTTCTACGTTTTACAAAGTGATATCAGTACAGTGTCAGTTTTCACTCCTTGTATAAAGAACTTCAAAATCTGATGAATGTATCTCTGGCATTCAATGTAACTGCTCTTGCAGTTGCTATATCATGCTTTTATATGGTTGAATACATATACAATGAAATGAAGCCACCTTCTATACAACTATAGCAAAACGGTGCTCCATACTGCCACTCAGTGGGATTCCTCGGGAGTAACGCAGAAAGTCATTTTGTGTAACAAACTATTACAATTTACAATCCAATGTATTTCTTGTATAGTATTCATTGATTACTCTTCTGTGAACTCTTGGTTAGACAACAGTGAAATTTATACGTTTTACAAAGTGATATCAGTACAGTGTCAGTTTTCACTCCTTGTATAAAGAACTTCAAAATCTGATGAATGTATCTCTGGCATTCAATGTAACTGCTCTTACAGTTGCTATATCATGCTTTTATATGGTTGAATATATATACAATTAAATGAAGCCACCTTCTATACAACTATAGCAAAACGGTGCTCCATACTGCCACTCAGTGGGATTCCTCGGGAGTAATGCAGAAAGTCATTTTGTGTAACAAACGATTACAATTTACAATCCAATGTATTTCTTGCATAGTATTCATTGATTACTCTTCTGCGATCTCTTGGTTAGACAACAGTGAAATTTCTAGGTTTGCAACGTGATATCAATACAGTGTCAGTTATCACTCCTTGTACAAACAACTTCAAAATCTAATGAATGTATCTCTGGCATTCAATGTAACTGCTCTTACAGTTGCTATATCATGCTTTTATATGGTTGAGTACATATACAATGAAATGAAGCCACCTTCTATACAACTATAGCAAAAGGTGCTCCATACTGCCACTCAGTGGGATTCCTCGGGAGTAACGCAGAAAGTCATTTTGTGTAACAAACTATTACAATTTACAATCCAATGTATTTCTTGTATAGTATTCATTGATTACTCTTCTGTGAACTCTTGGTTAGACAACAGTGAAATTTATACGTTTTACAAAGTGATATCAGTACACTGTCAGTTTTCACTCCTTGTATAAAGAACTTCAAAATCTGATGAATGTATCTCTGGCATTCAATGTAACTGGTCTTACAGTTGCTATATCATGCTTTTATATGGTTGAATACATATACAATTAAATGAAGCCACCTTCTATACAACTATAGCAAAACTGCCACTCAGTGGGATTCCATACTGCCACTCAGTGGGATTCCTCGGGAGTAACGCAGAAAGTCATTTTGTGTAACAAACTATTACAATTTACAATCCAACGTATTTCTTGTATAGTATTCATTGATTACTCTTCTGCGATCTCTTGGTTAGACAACAGTGAAATTTCTAGGTTTTACAACGTGATATCAATACAATGTCAGTAATCACTCCTTGTACAACCAACTTCAAAATCTGATGAATGTATCTCTGGCATTCAATATAACTGTTCTTACAGCTGCTATATCATGCTTTTTTATGGTTGAGTACATATACAATGAAATGAAGCCACCTTCTATACAACTATAGTAAAAAGGTGCTCCATACTGCCACTCAGTGGGATTCCTCGGGAGTAACGCAGAAAGTCATTTTGTGTAACAAACTATTACAATTTACAATCCAATGTATTTCTTGTATAGTATTCATTGATTACTCTTCTGTGAACTCTTGGTTAGACAACAGTGAAATTTCAACGTTTTACAAAGTGATATCAGTACAGTGTCAGTTTTCACTCCTTGTATAAAGAACTTCAAAATCTGATGAATGTATCTCTGGCATTCAATGTAACTGCTCTTACAGTTGCTATAACATGCTTTTACATGATTGAGTACATATACAATGAAATGAAGCCACCTTCTATACAACTATAGTAAAAAGGTGCTCCATACTGCCACTCAGTGGGATTCCTCGGGAGTAACGCAGAAAGTCATTTTTTGTAACAAACTATTACAATTTACAATCCAATGTATTTCTTGCATAGTATTCATTGATTACTCTTCTGTGAACTCTTGGTTTGACAACAGTGAAATTTCTACGTTTTACAAAGTGATATCAGTACAGTGTCAGTTTTCACTCCTTGTATAAAGAACTTCAAAATCTGATGAATGTATCTCTGGCATTCAATGTAACTGCTCTTACAGTTGCTATATAATGCTTTTATATGGTTGAATACATATACAATTAAATGAAGCCACCTTCTATACAACTATAGCAAAACGGTGCTCCATACTGCCACTCAGTGGGATTCCTCGGGAGTAACGCAGAAAGTCATTTTGAGTAACAAACTATTACAATTTACAATCCAATGTATTTCTTGTATAGTATTAATTGATGACTCTTCTGCGATCTCTTGGTTAGGCAACAGTGAAATTTCTACGTTTTACAACGTGATATCAATACAGAGTCAATAATCACTCCTTGTACAACCAACTTCAAAATCTGATGAATGTATCTCTGGCATTCAATGTAACTGCTCTTACAGTTGCTATATCATGCTTTTATATGGTTGAGTACATATACAATGAAATGAAGCCGCCTTCTATACAACTGTAGTAAAAAGGAGCTCCATACTGCCACTCAGTGGGATTCCTCGGGAGTAACGCAGAAAGTCATTTTGTGTAACAAACTATTACAATATATAATTTCTTGTATGTTATTCATTGATTACTCTTTTCAATGATCTTTTGGTTACAGGATAGTGATATTTCTAGGTTTTACAAAGTGATATCAGTACAGTGTCAGTTATCACTCCTTGTACAAACAACTTCAAAATCTGATGAATGTATCTCTGGCATTCAATGTAACTGCTCTTACAGTTGCTATATCATGCTTTTATATGGTTGAGTACATAGACAATGAAATGAAGCCACCTTCTATACAACTATAGCAAAAAGGTGCTCCATACTGCCACTCAGTGGGATTCCTCGGGAGTAACGCAGAAAGTCATTTTGTGTAACAAACTATTACAATTTACAATCCAATGTATTTCTTGTATAGTATTCATTGATTACTCTTCTGTGAACTCTTGGTTAGACAACAGTGAAATTTCTACATTTTTCAAAGTGATATCAGTACAGTGTCAGTTATCACTCCTTGTACAACCAACTTCAAAATCTGATGAATGTATCTCTTTCATTCAATGTAATTACTCTTACAGTTGATATATCATGCTTTTATATGGTTGAGTACATATACAATGAAATGAAGCCACCTTCTATACAGCTGGAGGAAAAAGGTGCCCCATTCTGCCACTCAGTGGGATTCCTCGGGAGTAACGCAGAAAGTCATTTTGTGTAACAAACTATTACAATTTACAATCCAATGTATTTCTTGTATAGTATTCATTGATTACTCTTCTGTGAACTCTTGGTTAGACAACAGTGAAACTTCTACGTTTTTCAAAGTGATATCAATACACTGTCAGTTCTCAGTACTTGTACAACCAACTTCAAAATCTGATGAATGTATCTCTTGCATTCAATGTAACTGCTCTTACCGTTGCTATATCATGCTTTTATATGGTTGAGTACATATACAATGAAATGAAGACACCTTCTATACAACTATAGTAAAAAGGTGCTCCATACTGCCACTCAGTGGGATTCCTCGTGAGTAACGCAGAAAGTCATTTTCTGTAACAAACTATTACAATATACAATTTCTTGTATAGTATTCATTGATTACTCTTTTCAATGATCTGTTGGTTACAGGATAGTGATATTTCTAGGTTTTACAAAGTGATATCAGTACAGTGTCAGTTATCACTCCTTGTACAAACAACTTCAAAATCTGATGAATGTATCTCTGGCATTCAATGTAACTGCTCTTACAGTTGCTATATCATGCTTTTATATGGTTGAGTACATAGACAATGAAATGAAGCCACCTTCTATACAACTATAGCAAAAAGGTGCTCCATACTGCCACTCAGTGGGATTCCTCGGGAGTAACGCAGAAAGTCATTTTGTGTAACAAACTATTACAATTTACAATCCAATGTATTTCTTGTATAGTATTCATTGATTACTCTTCTATGAACTCTTGGTTAGACAACAGTGAAATTTCTACATTTTACAAAGTGATATCAGTACAGTGTCAGTTATCACTCCTTGTACAACCAACTTCAAAATCTGATGAATGTATCTCTTGCATTCAATGTAATTACTCTTACAGTTGATATATCATGCTTTTATATGGTTGAGTGCATATACGATTAAATGAAGCCACCTTCTATACAGCTGGAGGAAAAAGGTGCCCCATTCTGCCACTCAGTGGGATTCCTCGGGAGTAACGCAGAAAGTCATTTTGTGTAACAAACTATTACAATTTACAATCCAAAGTATTTCTTGTATAGTATTCATTGATTACTCTTCTGTGAACTCTTGGTTAGACAACAGTGAAACTTCTAAGTTTTTCAAAGTGATATCAATACAGTGTCAGTTCTCACTACTTGTACAACCAACTTCAAAATCTGATGAATGTATCTCTTGCATTCAATGTAACTGCTCTTACCGTTGCTATATCATGCTTTTATATGGTTGAGTACATATACAATGAAATGAAGCCACCTTCTATACAACCACAGTAAAAAGGTGCTCCATACTGACACTCAGTGGGATTCCTCGGGAGTAACGCAGAAAGTCATTTTGTGTAACAAACTATTACAATTTACAATCCAATGTATTTCTTGTATAGTATTCATTGATTACTCTTCTGCGATCTCTTGGTTAGACAACAGTGAAATTTCTACGTTTTACAAAGTGATATCAGTACAGTGTCAGTTTTCACTCCTTGTATAAAGAACTTCAAAATCTGATGAATGTATCTCTGGCATTCAATGTAACTGCTCTTACAGTTGCTATATCATGCTTTTATATGGTTGAGTACATATACAATTAAATGAAGCCTCCCTCTATAGCAAAACGGTGCTCCATACTGCCACTCAGTGGGATTCCTCGGGAGTAACGCAGAAAGTCATTTTGTGTAACAAACTATTACAATTTACAATCCAATGTATTTCTTGTATAGTATTCATTGATTACACTTCTGCGATCTCTTGGTTAGACAACAGTGAAATTTCTAGGTTTTACAACGTGATATCAATACAGTGTCAGTAATCACTCCTTGTAGAAACAACTTCAAAATCTGATGAATGTATCTCTGGCATTCAGTGTAACTGCTCTTACAGTTTCTATATCATGCTTTTATATGGTTGAGTACATATACAATGAAATGAAGCCACCTTCTATACAACTATAGCAAAAAGGTGCTCCATACTGCCACTCAGTGGGATTCCTCGTGAGTAACGCAGAAAGTCATTTTGTGTAACAAACTATTACAATATACAATTTCTTGTATAGTATTCATTGATTACTCTTTTCAATGATATGTTGGTTACAGGATAGTGATATTTCTAGGTTTTAAAGAGTGATATCAGTACAGTGTCAGTTATCACTCCTTGTACAAACAACTTCAAAATCTAATGAATGTATCTCTGGCATTCAATGTAACTGCTCTTACAGTTGCTATATCATGCTTTTATATGGTTGAGTACATAGACAATGAAATGAAGCCACCTTCTATACAACTATAGCAAAAAGGTGCTCCATACTGCCACTCATTGGGATTCCTCGGGAGTAACGCAGAAAGTCATTTTGTGTAACAAACTATTACAATTTACAATCCAATGTATTTCTTGTATAGTATTCATTGATTACTCTTCTGTGAACTCTTGGTTAGACAACAGTGAAATTTCTACATTTTTCAAAGTGATATCAGTACAGTGTCAGTTATCACTCCTTGTACAACCAACTTCAAAATCTGATGAATGTATCTCTTTCATTCAATGTAATTACTCTTACAGTTGATATATCATGCTTTTATATGGTTGAGTACATATACAATGATATGAAGCCACCTTCTATACAGCTGGAGGAAAAAGGTGCCCCATTCTGCCACTCAGTGGGATTCCTCGGGAGTAACGCAGAAAGTCATTTTGTGTAACAAACTATTACAATTTACAATCCAATTTATTTCTTGTATAGTATTCATTGATTACTCTTCTGTGAACTCTTGGTTAGACAATAGTGAAACTTCTACGTTTTTCAAAGTGATATCAATACACTGTCAGTTCTCAGTACTTGTACAACCAACTTCAAAATCTGATGAATGTATCTCTTGCATTCAATGTAACTGCTCTTACCGTTGCTATATCATGCTTTTATATGGTTGAGTACATATACAATGAAATGAAGCCAGCTTCTATACAACTACAGTAAAAAGGTGCTCCATACTGACACTCAGTGGGATTCCTCGGGAGTAACGCAGAAAGTCATTTTGTGTAACAAACTATTACAATTTACAATCCAATGTATTTCTTGTATAGTATTAATTGATTACTCTTCTGCGATCTCTTGGTTAGACAACAGTGAAATTTCTAGGTTTTACAACGTGATATCAATACAGTGTCAGTAATCACTCCTTGTACAACCAAACTTCAAAATCTGATGAATGTATCTCTTGCAGTCATTGTAACTGCTCTTACAGTTGCTATATCATGCTTTTATATGGTTGAGTGCATATACGATTAAATGAAGCCACCTTCTATACAGCTGGAGGAAAAAGGTGCCCCATTCTGCCACTCAGTGGGATTCCTCGGGAGTAACGCAGAAAGTCATTTTGTGTAACAAACTATTACAATTTACAATCCAATGTATTTCTTGTATAGTATTCATTGATTACTCTTCTGTGAACTCTTGGTTAGACAACAGTGAAACTTCTAAGTTTTTCAAAGTGATATCAATACAGTGTCAGTTCTCACTACTTGTACAACCAACTTCAAAATCTGATGAATGTATCTCTTGCATTCAATGTAACTGCTCTTACCGTTGCTATATCATGCTTTTATATGGTTGAGTACATATACAATGAAATGAAGCCACCTTCTATACAACCACAGTAAAAAGGTGCTCCATACTGACACTCAGTGGGATTCCTCGGGAGTAACGCAGAAAGTCATTTTGTGTAACAAACTATTACAATTTACAATCCAATGTATTTCTTGTATAGTATTCATTGATTACTCTTCTGCGATCTCTTGGTTAGACAACAGTGAAATTTCTACGTTTTACAAAGTGATATCAGTACAGTGTCAGTTTTCACTCCTTGTATAAAGAACTTCAAAATCTGATGAATGTATCTCTGGCATTCAATGTAACTGCTCTTACAGTTGCTATATCATGCTTTTATATGGTTGAGTACATATACAATTAAATGAAGCCTCCCTCTATAGCAAAACGGTGCTCCATACTGCCACTCAGTGGGATTCCTCGGGAGTAACGCAGAAAGTCATTTTGTGTAACAAACTATTACAATTTACAATCCAATGTATTTCTTGTATAGTATTCATTGATTACACTTCTGCGATCTCTTGGTTAGACAACAGTGAAATTTCTAGGTTTTACAACGTGATATCAATACAGTGTCAGTAATCACTCCTTGTAGAAACAACTTCAAAATCTGATGAATGTATCTCTGGCATTCAGTGTAACTGCTCTTACAGTTTCTATATCATGCTTTTATATGGTTGAGTACATATACAATGAAATGAAGCCACCTTCTATACAACTATAGCAAAAAGGTGCTCCATACTGCCACTCAGTGGGATTCCTCGTGAGTAACGCAGAAAGTCATTTTGTGTAACAAACTATTACAATATACAATTTCTTGTATAGTATTCATTGATTACTCTTTTCAATGATATGTTGGTTACAGGATAGTGATATTTCTAGGTTTTAAAGAGTGATATCAGTACAGTGTCAGTTATCACTCCTTGTACAAACAACTTCAAAATCTAATGAATGTATCTCTGGCATTCAATGTAACTGCTCTTACAGTTGCTATATCATGCTTTTATATGGTTGAGTACATAGACAATGAAATGAAGCCACCTTCTATACAACTATAGCAAAAAGGTGCTCCATACTGCCACTCATTGGGATTCCTCGGGAGTAACGCAGAAAGTCATTTTGTGTAACAAACTATTACAATTTACAATCCAATGTATTTCTTGTATAGTATTCATTGATTACTCTTCTGTGAACTCTTGGTTAGACAACAGTGAAATTTCTACATTTTTCAAAGTGATATCAGTACAGTGTCAGTTATCACTCCTTGTACAACCAACTTCAAAATCTGATGAATGTATCTCTTTCATTCAATGTAATTACTCTTACAGTTGATATATCATGCTTTTATATGGTTGAGTACATATACAATGATATGAAGCCACCTTCTATACAGCTGGAGGAAAAAGGTGCCCCATTCTGCCACTCAGTGGGATTCCTCGGGAGTAACGCAGAAAGTCATTTTGTGTAACAAACTATTACAATTTACAATCCAATTTATTTCTTGTATAGTATTCATTGATTACTCTTCTGTGAACTCTTGGTTAGACAATAGTGAAACTTCTACGTTTTTCAAAGTGATATCAATACACTGTCAGTTCTCAGTACTTGTACAACCAACTTCAAAATCTGATGAATGTATCTCTTGCATTCAATGTAACTGCTCTTACCGTTGCTATATCATGCTTTTATATGGTTGAGTACATATACAATGAAATGAAGCCAGCTTCTATACAACTACAGTAAAAAGGTGCTCCATACTGACACTCAGTGGGATTCCTCGGGAGTAACGCAGAAAGTCATTTTGTGTAACAAACTATTACAATTTACAATCCAATGTATTTCTTGTATAGTATTAATTGATTACTCTTCTGCGATCTCTTGGTTAGACAACAGTGAAATTTCTAGGTTTTACAACGTGATATCAATACAGTGTCAGTAATCACTCCTTGTACAACCAAACTTCAAAATCTGATGAATGTATCTCTTGCAGTCATTGTAACTGCTCTTACAGTTGCTATATCATGCTTTTATATGGTTGACTACATATACAATGAAATGAAGACACCTTCTATACAACTATAGTAAAAAGGTGCTCCATACTGCCACTCAGTGGGATTCCTCGTGAGTAACGCAGAAAGTCATTTTCTGTAACAAACTATTACAATATACAATTTCTTGTATAGTATTCATTGATTACTCTTTTCAATGATCTGTTGGTTACAGGATAGTGATATTTCTAGGTTTTACAAAGTGATATCAGTACAGTGTCAGTTATCACTCCTTGTACAAACAACTTCAAAATCTGATGAATGTATCTCTGGCATTCAATGTAACTGCTCTTACAGTTGCTATATCATGCTTTTATATGGTTGAGTACATAGACAATGAAATGAAGCCACCTTCTATACAACTATAGCAAAAAGGTGCTCCATACTGCCACTCAGTGGGATTCCTCGGGAGTAACGCAGAAAGTCATTTTGTGTAACAAACTATTACAATTTACAATCCAATGTATTTCTTGTATAGTATTCATTGATTACTCTTCTGTGAACTCTTGGTTAAACAACAGTGAAATTTCTACATTTTACAAAGTGATATCAGTACAGTGTCAGTTATCACTCCTTGTACAACCAACTTCAAAATCTGATGAATGTATCTCTTGCATTCAATGTAATTACTCTTACAGTTGATATATCATGCTTTTATATGGTTGAGTACATATACGATTAAATGAAGCCACCTTCTATACAGCTGGAGGAAAAAGGTGCCCCATTCTGCCACTCAGTGGGATTCCTCGGGAGTAACGCAGAAAGTCATTTTGTGTAACAAACTATTACAATTTACAATCCAATGTATTTCTTGTATAGTATTCATTGATTACTCTTCTGTGAACTCTTGGTTAGACAACAGTGAAACTTCTAAGTTTTTCAAAGTGATATCAATACAGTGTCAGTTCTCACTACTTGTTCAACCAACTTCAAAATCTGATGAATGTATCTCTTGCATTCAATGTAACTGCTCTTACCGTTGCTATATCATGCTTTTATATGGTTGAGTACATATACAATGAAATGAAGCCACCTTCTATACAACCACAGTAAAAAGGTGCTCCATACTGACACTCAGTGGGATTCCTCGGGAGTAACGCAGAAAGTCATTTTGTGTAACAAACTATTACAATTTACAATCCAATGTATTTCTTGTATAGTATTCATTGATTACTCTTCTGCGATCTCTTGGTTAGACAACAGTGAAATTTCTACGTTTTACAAAGTGATATCAGTACAGTGTCAGTTTTCACTCCTTGTATAAAGAACTTCAAAATCTGATGAATGTATCTCTGGCATTCAATGTAACTGCTCTTACAGTTGCTATATCATGCTTTTATATGGTTGAGTACATATACAATTAAATGAAGCCTCCTTCTATAGCAAAACGGTGCTCCATACTGCCACTCAGTGGGATTCCTCGGGAGTAACGCAGAAAGTCATTTTGTGTAACAAACTATTACAATTTACAATCCAATGTATTTCTTGTATAGTATTCATTGATTACACTTCTGCGATCTCTTGGTTAGACAACAGTGAAATTTCTAGGTTTTACAATGTGATATCAATACAGTGTCAGTAATCACTCCTTGTAGAAACAACTTCAAAATCTGATGAATGTATCTCTGGCATTCAATGTAACTGCTCTTACAGTTTCTATATCATGCTTTTATATGGTTGAGTACATATACAATGAAATGAAGCCACCTTCTATACAACTATAGCAAAAAGGTGCTCCATACTGCCACTCAGTGGGATTCCTCGTGAGTAACGCAGAAAGTCATTTTGTGTAACAAACTATTACAATATACAATTTCTTGTATAGTATTCATTGATTACTCTTTTCAGTGATCTGTTGGTTACAGGATAGTGATATTTCTAGGTTTTACAAAGTGATATCAGTACAGTGTCAGTTATCACTCCTTGTACAAACAACTTCAAAATCTAATGAATGTATCTCTGGCATTCAATGTAACTGCTCTTACAGTTGCTATATCATGCTTTTATATGGTTGAGTACATAGACAATGAAATGAAGCCACCTTCTATACAACTATAGCAAAAAGGTGCTCCATACTGCCACTCAGTGGGATTCCTCGGGAGTAACGCAGAAAGTCATTTTGTGTAACAAACTATTACAATTTACAATCCAATGTATTTCTTGTATAGTATTCATTGATTACTCTTCTGTGAACTCTTGGTTAGACAACAGTGAAATTTCTACATTTTTCAAAGTGATATCAGTACAGTGTCAGTTATCACTCCTTGTACAACCAACTTCAAAATCTGATGAATGTATCTCTTTCATTCAATGTAATTACTCTTACAGTTGATATATCATGCTTTTATATGGTTGAGTACATATACAATGAAATGAAGCCACCTTCTATACAGCTGGAGGAAAAAGGTGCCCCATTCTGCCACTCAGTGGGATTCCTCGGGAGTAACGCAGAAAGTCATTTTGTGTAACAAACTATTACAATTTACAATCCAATTTATTTCTTTTATAGTATTCATTGATTACTCTTCTGTGAACTCTTGGTTAGACAACAGTGAAACTTCTACGTTTTTCAAAGTGATATCAATACACTGTCAGTTCTCAGTACTTGTACAACCAACTTCAAAATCTGATGAATGTATCTCTTGCATTCAATGTAACTGCTCTTACCGTTGCTATATCATGCTTTTATATGGTTGAGTACATATACAATGAAATGAAGCCAGCTTCTATACAACTACAGTAAAAAGGTGCTCCATACTGACACTCAGTGGGATTCCTCGGGAGTAACGCAGAAAGTCATTTTGTGTAACAAACTATTACAATTTACAATCCAATGTATTTCTTGTATAGTATTAATTGATTACTCTTCTGCGATCTCTTGGTTAGACAACAGTGAAATTTCTAGGTTTTACAACGTGATATCAATACAGTGTCAGTAATCACTCCTTGTACAACCAAACTTCAAAATCTGATGAATGTATCTCTTGCAGTCAATGTAACTGCTCTTACAGTTGCTATATCATGCTTTTATATGGTTGACTACATATACAATGAAATGAAGACACCTTCTATACAACTATAGTAAAAAGGTGCTCCATACTGCCACTCAGTGGGATTCCTCGTGAGTAACGCAGAAAGTCATTTTCTGTAACAAACTATTACAATATACAATTTCTTGTATAGTATTCATTGATTACTCTTTTCAATGATCTGTTGGTTACAGGATAGTGATATTTCTAGGTTTTACAAAGTGATATCAGTACAGTGTCAGTTATCACTCCTTGTACAACCAACTTCAAAATCTGATGAATGTATCTCTTGCATTCAATGTAATTACTCTTACAGTTGATATATCATGCTTTTATTTGGTTGAGTACATATACGATTAAATGAAGCCACCTTCTATACAGCTGGAGGAAAAAGGTGCCCCATTCTGCCACTCAGTGGGATTCCTCGGGAGTAACGCAGAAAGTCATTTTGTGTAACAAACTATTACAATTTACAATCCAATGTATTTCTTGTATAGTATTCATTGATTACTCTTCTGTGAACTCTTGGTTAGACAACAGTGAAACTTCTACGTTTTTCAAAGTGATATCAATACAGTGTCAGTTCTCACTACTTGTACAACCAACTTCAAAATCTGATGAATGTATCTCTTGCATTCAATGTAACTGCTCTTACCGTTGCTATATCATGCTTTTATATGGTTGAGTACATATACAATGAAATGAAGCCACCTTCTATACAACCACAGTAAAAAGGTGCTCCATACTGACACTCAGTGGGATTCCTCGGGAGTAACGCAGAAAGTCATTTTGTGTAACAAACTATTACAATTTACAATCCAATGTATTTCTTGTATAGTATTCATTGATTACTCTTCTGCGATCTCTTGGTTAGACAACAGTGAAATTTCTACGTTTTACAAAGTGATATCAGTACAGTGTCAGTTTTCACTCCTTGTATAAAGAACTTCAAAATCTGATGAATGTATCTCTGGCATTCAATGTAACTGCTCTTACAGTTGCTATATCATGCTTTTATATGGTTGAGTACATATACAATTAAATGAAGCCTCCCTCTATAGCAAAACGGTGCTCCATACTGCCACTCAGTGGGATTCCTCGGGAGTAACGCAGAAAGTCATTTTGTGTAACAAACTATTACAATTTACAATCCAATGTATTTCTTGTATAGTATTCATTGATTACACTTCTGCGATCTCTTGGTTAGACAACAGTGAAATTTCTAGGTTTTACAACGTGATATCAATACAGTGTCAGTAATCACTCCTTGTAGAAACAACTTCAAAATCTGATGAATGTATCTCTGGCATTCAGTGTAACTGCTCTTACAGTTTCTATATCATGCTTTTATATGGTTGAGTACATATACAATGAAATGAAGCCACCTTCTATACAACTATAGCAAAAAGGTGCTCCATACTGCCACTCAGTGGGATTCCTCGTGAGTAACGCAGAAAGTCATTTTGTGTAACAAACTATTACAATATACAATTTCTTGTATAGTATTCATTGATTACTCTTTTCAATGATATGTTGGTTACAGGATAGTGATATTTCTAGGTTTTAAAGAGTGATATCAGTACAGTGTCAGTTATCACTCCTTGTACAAACAACTTCAAAATCTAATGAATGTATCTCTGGCATTCAATGTAACTGCTCTTACAGTTGCTATATCATGCTTTTATATGGTTGAGTACATAGACAATGAAATGAAGCCACCTTCTATACAACTATAGCAAAAAGGTGCTCCATACTGCCACTCATTGGGATTCCTCGGGAGTAACGCAGAAAGTCATTTTGTGTAACAAACTATTACAATTTACAATCCAATGTATTTCTTGTATAGTATTCATTGATTACTCTTCTGTGAACTCTTGGTTAAACAACAGTGAAATTTCTACATTTTACAAAGTGATATCAGTACAGTGTCAGTTATCACTCCTTGTACAACCAACTTCAAAATCTGATGAATGTATCTCTTGCATTCAATGTAATTACTCTTACAGTTGATATATCATGCTTTTATATGGTTGAGTACATATACGATTAAATGAAGCCACCTTCTATACAGCTGGAGGAAAAAGGTGCCCCATTCTGCCACTCAGTGGGATTCCTCGGGAGTAACGCAGAAAGTCATTTTGTGTAACAAACTATTACAATTTACAATCCAATGTATTTCTTGTATAGTATTCATTGATTACTCTTCTGTGAACTCTTGGTTAGACAACAGTGAAACTTCTAAGTTTTTCAAAGTGATATCAATACAGTGTCAGTTCTCACTACTTGTTCAACCAACTTCAAAATCTGATGAATGTATCTCTTGCATTCAATGTAACTGCTCTTACCGTTGCTATATCATGCTTTTATATGGTTGAGTACATATACAATGAAATGAAGCCACCTTCTATACAACCACAGTAAAAAGGTGCTCCATACTGACACTCAGTGGGATTCCTCGGGAGTAACGCAGAAAGTCATTTTGTGTAACAAACTATTACAATTTACAATCCAATGTATTTCTTGTATAGTATTCATTGATTACTCTTCTGCGATCTCTTGGTTAGACAACAGTGAAATTTCTACGTTTTACAAAGTGATATCAGTACAGTGTCAGTTTTCACTCCTTGTATAAAGAACTTCAAAATCTGATGAATGTATCTCTGGCATTCAATGTAACTGCTCTTACAGTTGCTATATCATGCTTTTATATGGTTGAGTACATATACAATTAAATGAAGCCTCCTTCTATAGCAAAACGGTGCTCCATACTGCCACTCAGTGGGATTCCTCGGGAGTAACGCAGAAAGTCATTTTGTGTAACAAACTATTACAATTTACAATCCAATGTATTTCTTGTATAGTATTCATTGATTACACTTCTGCGATCTCTTGGTTAGACAACAGTGAAATTTCTAGGTTTTACAATGTGATATCAATACAGTGTCAGTAATCACTCCTTGTAGAAACAACTTCAAAATCTGATGAATGTATCTCTGGCATTCAATGTAACTGCTCTTACAGTTTCTATATCATGCTTTTATATGGTTGAGTACATATACAATGAAATGAAGCCACCTTCTATACAACTATAGCAAAAAGGTGCTCCATACTGCCACTCAGTGGGATTCCTCGTGAGTAACGCAGAAAGTCATTTTGTGTAACAAACTATTACAATATACAATTTCTTGTATAGTATTCATTGATTACTCTTTTCAATGATCTGTTGGTTACAGGATAGTGATATTTCTAGGTTTTACAAAGTGATATCAGTACAGTGTCAGTTATCACTCCTTGTACAAACAACTTCAAAATCTAATGAATGTATCTCTGGCATTCAATGTAACTGCTCTTACAGTTGCTATATCATGCTTTTATATGGTTGAGTACATAGACAATGAAATGAAGCCACCTTCTATACAACTATAGCAAAAAGGTGCTCCATACTGCCACTCAGTGGGATTCCTCGGGAGTAACGCAGAAAGTCATTTTGTGTAACAAACTATTACAATTTACAATCCAATGTATTTCTTGTATAGTATTCATTGATTACTCTTCTGTGAACTCTTGGTTAGACAACAGTGAAATTTCTACATTTTTCAAAGTGATATCAGTACAGTGTCAGTTATCACTCCTTGTACAACCAACTTCAAAATCTGATGAATGTATCTCTTTCATTCAATGTAATTACTCTTACAGTTGATATATCATGCTTTTATATGGTTGAGTACATATACAATGAAATGAAGCCACCTTCTATACAGCTGGAGGAAAAAGGTGCCCCATTCTGCCACTCAGTGGGATTCCTCGGGAGTAACGCAGAAAGTCATTTTGTGTAACAAACTATTACAATTTACAATCCAATTTATTTCTTTTATAGTATTCATTGATTACTCTTCTGTGAACTCTTGGTTAGACAACAGTGAAACTTCTACGTTTTTCAAAGTGATATCAATACACTGTCAGTTCTCAGTACTTGTACAACCAACTTCAAAATCTGATGAATGTATCTCTTGCATTCAATGTAACTGCTCTTACCGTTGCTATATCATGCTTTTATATGGTTGAGTACATATACAATGAAATGAAGCCAGCTTCTATACAACTACAGTAAAAAGGTGCTCCATACTGACACTCAGTGGGATTCCTCGGGAGTAACGCAGAAAGTCATTTTGTGTAACAAACTATTACAATTTACAATCCAATGTATTTCTTGTATAGTATTAATTGATTACTCTTCTGCGATCTCTTGGTTAGACAACAGTGAAATTTCTAGGTTTTACAACGTGATATCAATACAGTGTCAGTAATCACTCCTTGTACAACCAAACTTCAAAATCTGATGAATGTATCTCTTGCAGTCAATGTAACTGCTCTTACAGTTGCTATATCATGCTTTTATATGGTTGACTACATATACAATGAAATGGAGACACCTTCTATACAACTATAGTAAAAAGGTGCTCCATACTGCCACTCAGTGGGATTCCTCGTGAGTAACGCAGAAAGTCATTTTCTGTAACAAACTATTACAATATACAATTTCTTGTATAGTATTCATTGATTACTCTTTTCAATGATCTGTTGGTTACAGGATAGTGATATTTCTAGGTTTTACAAAGTGATATCAGTACAGTGTCAGTTATCACTCCTTGTACAACCAACTTCAAAATCTGATGAATGTATCTCTTGCATTCAATGTAATTACTCTTACAGTTGATATATCATGCTTTTATATGGTTGAGTACATATACGATTAAATGAAGCCACCTTCTATACAGCTGGAGGAAAAAGGTGCCCCATTCTGCCACTCAGTGGGATTCCTCGGGAGTAACGCAGAAAGTCATTTTGTGTAACAAACTATTACAATTTACAATCCAATGTATTTCTTGTATAGTATTCATTGATTACTCTTCTGTGAACTCTTGGTTAGACAACAGTGAAACTTCTACGTTTTTCAAAGTGATATCAATACAGTGTCAGTTCTCACTACTTGTACAACCAACTTCAAAATCTGATGAATGTATCTCTTGCATTCAATGTAACTGCTCTTACCGTTGCTATATCATGCTTTTATATGGTTGAGTACATATACAATGAAATGAAGCCACCTTCTATACAACCACAGTAAAAAGGTGCTCCATACTGACACTCAGTGGGATTCCTCGGGAGTAACGCAGAAAGTCATTTTGTGTAACAAACTATTACAATTTACAATCCAATGTATTTCTTGTATAGTATTCATTGATTACTCTTCTGCGATCTCTTGGTTAGACAACAGTGAAATTTCTACGTTTTACAAAGTGATATCAGTACAGTGTCAGTTTTCACTCCTTGTATAAAGAACTTCAAAATCTGATGAATGTATCTCTGGCATTCAATGTAACTGCTCTTACAGTTGCTATATCATGCTTTTATATGGTTGAGTACATATACAATTAAATGAAGCCTCCCTCTATAGCAAAACGGTGCTCCATACTGCCACTCAGTGGGATTCCTCGGGAGTAACGCAGAAAGTCATTTTGTGTAACAAACTATTACAATTTACAATCCAATGTATTTCTTGTATAGTATTCATTGATTACACTTCTGCGATCTCTTGGTTAGACAACAGTGAAATTTCTAGGTTTTACAACGTGATATCAATACAGTGTCAGTAATCACTCCTTGTAGAAACAACTTCAAAATCTGATGAATGTATCTCTGGCATTCAGTGTAACTGCTCTTACAGTTTCTATATCATGCTTTTATATGGTTGAGTACATATACAATGAAATGAAGCCACCTTCTATACAACTATAGCAAAAAGGTGCTCCATACTGCCACTCAGTGGGATTCCTCGTGAGTAACGCAGAAAGTCATTTTGTGTAACAAACTATTACAATATACAATTTCTTGTATAGTATTCATTGATTACTCTTTTCAATGATATGTTGGTTACAGGATAGTGATATTTCTAGGTTTTAAAGAGTGATATCAGTACAGTGTCAGTTATCACTCCTTGTACAAACAACTTCAAAATCTAATGAATGTATCTCTGGCATTCAATGTAACTGCTCTTACAGTTGCTATATCATGCTTTTATATGGTTGAGTACATAGACAATGAAATGAAGCCACCTTCTATACAACTATAGCAAAAAGGTGCTCCATACTGCCACTCATTGGGATTCCTCGGGAGTAACGCAGAAAGTCATTTTGTGTAACAAACTATTACAATTTACAATCCAATGTATTTCTTGTATAGTATTCATTGATTACTCTTCTGTGAACTCTTGGTTAGACAACAGTGAAATTTCTACATTTTTCAAAGTGATATCAGTACAGTGTCAGTTATCACTCCTTGTACAACCAACTTCAAAATCTGATGAATGTATCTCTTTCATTCAATGTAATTACTCTTACAGTTGATATATCATGCTTTTATATGGTTGAGTACATATACAATGAAATGAAGCCACCTTCTATACAGCTGGAGGAAAAAGGTGCCCCATTCTGCCACTCAGTGGGATTCCTCGGGAGTAACGCAGAAAGTCATTTTGTGTAACAAACTATTACAATTTACAATCCAATTTATTTCTTTTATAGTATTCATTGATTACTCTTCTGTGAACTCTTGGTTAGACAACAGTGAAACTTCTACGTTTTTCAAAGTGATATCAATACACTGTCAGTTCTCAGTACTTGTACAACCAACTTCAAAATCTGATGAATGTATCTCTTGCATTCAATGTAACTGCTCTTACCGTTGCTATATCATGCTTTTATATGGTTGAGTACATATACAATGAAATGAAGCCAGCTTCTATACAACTACAGTAAAAAGGTGCTCCATACTGACACTCAGTGGGATTCCTCGGGAGTAACGCAGAAAGTCATTTTGTGTAACAAACTATTACAATTTACAATCCAATGTATTTCTTGTATAGTATTAATTGATTACTCTTCTGCGATCTCTTGGTTAGACAACAGTGAAATTTCTAGGTTTTACAACGTGATATCAATACAGTGTCAGTAATCACTCCTTGTACAACCAAACTTCAAAATCTGATGAATGTATCTCTTGCAGTCAATGTAACTGCTCTTACAGTTGCTATATCATGCTTTTATATGGTTGACTACATATACAATGAAATGAAGACACCTTCTATACAACTATAGTAAAAAGGTGCTCCATACTGCCACTCAGTGGGATTCCTCGTGAGTAACGCAGAAAGTCATTTTCTGTAACAAACTATTACAATATACAATTTCTTGTATAGTATTCATTGATTACTCTTTTCAATGATCTGTTGGTTACAGGATAGTGATATTTCTAGGTTTTACAAAGTGATATCAGTACAGTGTCAGTTATCACTCCTTGTACAACCAACTTCAAAATCTGATGAATGTATCTCTTGCATTCAATGTAATTACTCTTACAGTTGATATATCATGCTTTTATATGGTTGAGTACATATACGATTAAATGAAGCCACCTTCTATACAGCTGGAGGAAAAAGGTGCCCCATTCTGCCACTCAGTGGGATTCCTCGGGAGTAACGCAGAAAGTCATTTTGTGTAACAAACTATTACAATTTACAATCCAATGTATTTCTTGTATAGTATTCATTGATTACTCTTCTGTGAACTCTTGGTTAGACAACAGTGAAACTTCTACGTTTTTCAAAGTGATATCAATACAGTGTCAGTTCTCACTACTTGTACAACCAACTTCAAAATCTGATGAATGTATCTCTTGCATTCAATGTAACTGCTCTTACCGTTGCTATATCATGCTTTTATATGGTTGAGTACATATACAATGAAATGAAGCCACCTTCTATACAACCACAGTAAAAAGGTGCTCCATACTGACACTCAGTGGGATTCCTCGGGAGTAACGCAGAAAGTCATTTTGTGTAACAAACTATTACAATTTACAATCCAATGTATTTCTTGTATAGTATTCATTGATTACTCTTCTGCGATCTCTTGGTTAGACAACAGTGAAATTTCTACGTTTTACAAAGTGATATCAGTACAGTGTCAGTTTTCACTCCTTGTATAAAGAACTTCAAAATCTGATGAATGTATCTCTGGCATTCAATGTGACTGCTCTTACAGTTGCTATATCATGCTTTTATATGGTTGAGTACATATACAATTAAATGAAGCCTCCCTCTATAGCAAAACGGTGCTCCATACTGCCACTCAGTGGGATTCCTCGGGAGTAACGCAGAAAGTCATTTTGTGTAACAAACTATTACAATTTACAATCCAATGTATTTCTTGTATAGTATTCATTGATTACACTTCTGCGATCTCTTGGTTAGACAACAGTGAAATTTCTAGGTTTTACAACGTGATATCAATACAGTGTCAGTAATCACTCCTTGTAGAAACAACTTCAAAATCTGATGAATGTATCTCTGGCATTCAGTGTAACTGCTCTTACAGTTTCTATATCATGCTTTTATATGGTTGAGTACATATACAATGAAATGAAGCCACCTTCTATACAACTATAGCAAAAAGGTGCTCCATACTGCCACTCAGTGGGATTCCTCGTGAGTAACGCAGAAAGTCATTTTGTGTAACAAACTATTACAATATACAATTTCTTGTATAGTATTCATTGATTACTCTTTTCAATGATATGTTGGTTACAGGATAGTGATATTTCTAGGTTTTAAAGAGTGATATCAGTACAGTGTCAGTTATCACTCCTTGTACAAACAACTTCAAAATCTAATGAATGTATCTCTGGCATTCAATGTAACTGCTCTTACAGTTGCTATATCATGCTTATATATGGTTGAGTACATAGACAATGAAATGAAGCCACCTTCTATACAACTATAGCAAAAAGGTGCTCCATACTGCCACTCAGTGGGATTCCTCGGGAGTAACGCAGAAAGTCATTTTGTGTAACAAACGATTACAATTTACAATCCAATGTATTTCTTGTATAGTATTCATTGATTACTCTTCTGTGAACTCTTGGTTAGACAACAGTGAAATTTCTACATTTTTCAAAGTGATATCAGTACAGTGTCAGTTATCACTCCTTGTACAACCAACTTCAAAATCTGATGAATGTATCTCTTTCATTCAATGTAATTACTCTTACAGTTGATATATCATGCTTTTATATGGTTGAGTACATATACAATGATATGAAGCCACCTTCTATACAGCTGGAGGAAAAAGGTGCCCCATTCTGCCACTCAGTGGGATTCCTCGGGAGTAACGCAGAAAGTCATTTTGTGTAACAAACTATTACAATTTACAATCCAATTTATTTCTTGTATAGTATTCATTGATTACTCTTCTGTGAACTCTTGGTTAGACAATAGTGAAACTTCTACGTTTTTCAAAGTGATATCAATACACTGTCAGTTCTCAGTACTTGTACAACCAACTTCAAAATCTGATGAATGTATCTCTTGCATTCAATGTAACTGCTCTTACCGTTGCTATATCATGCTTTTATATGGTTGAGTACATATACAATGAAATGAAGCCAGCTTCTATACAACTACAGTAAAAAGGTGCTCCATACTGACACTCAGTGGGATTCCTCGGGAGTAACGCAGAAAGTCATTTTGTGTAACAAACTATTACAATTTACAATCCAATGTATTTCTTGTATAGTATTAATTGATTACTCTTCTGCGATCTCTTGGTTAGACAACAGTGAAATTTCTTGGTTTTACAACGTGATATCAATACAGTGTCAGTAATCACTCCTTGTACAACCAAACTTCAAAATCTGATGAATGTATCTCTTGCAGTCATTGTAACTGCTCTTACAGTTGCTATATCATGCTTTTATATGGTTGACTACATATACAATGAAATGAAGACACCTTCTATACAACTATAGTAAAAAGGTGCTCCATACTGCCACTCAGTGGGATTCCTCGTGAGTAACGCAGAAAGTCATTTTCTGTAACAAACTATTACAATATACAATTTCTTGTATAGTATTCATTGATTACTCTTTTCAATGATCTGTTGGTTACAGGATAGTGATATTTCTAGGTTTTACAAAGTGATATCAGTACAGTGTCAGTTATCACTCCTTGTACAAACAACTTCAAAATCTGATGAATGTATCTCTGGCATTCAATGTAACTGCTCTTACAGTTGCTATATCATGCTTTTATATGGTTGAGTACATAGACAATGAAATGAAGCCACCTTCTATACAACTATAGCAAAAAGGTGCTCCATACTGCCACTCAGTGGGATTCCTCGGGAGTAACGCAGAAAGTCATTTTGTGTAACAAACTATTACAATTTACAATCCAATGTATTTCTTGTATAGTATTCATTGATTACTCTTCTGTGAACTCTTGGTTAAACAACAGTGAAATTTCTACATTTTACAAAGTGATATCAGTACAGTGTCAGTTATCACTCCTTGTACAACCAACTTCAAAATCTGATGAATGTATCTCTTGCATTCAATGTAATTACTCTTACAGTTGATATATCATGCTTTTATATGGTTGAGTACATATACGATTAAATGAAGCCACCTTCTATACAGCTGGAGGAAAAAGGTGCCCCATTCTGCCACTCAGTGGGATTCCTCGGGAGTAACGCAGAAAGTCATTTTGTGTAACAAACTATTACAATTTACAATCCAATGTATTTCTTGTATAGTATTCATTGATTACTCTTCTGTGAACTCTTGGTTAGACAACAGTGAAACTTCTAAGTTTTTCAAAGTGATATCAATACAGTGTCAGTTCTCACTACTTGTACAACCAACTTCAAAATCTGATGAATGTATCTCTTGCATTCAATGTAACTGCTCTTACCGTTGCTATATCATGCTTTTATATGGTTGAGTACATATACAATGAAATGAAGCCACCTTCTATACAACCACAGTAAAAAGGTGCTCCATACTGACACTCAGTGGGATTCCTCGGGAGTAACGCAGAAAGTCATTTTGTGTAACAAACTATTACAATTTACAATCCAATGTATTTCTTGTATAGTATTCATTGATTACTCTTCTGCGATCTCTTGGTTAGACAACAGTGAAATTTCTACGTTTTACAAAGTGATATCAGTACAGTGTCAGTTTTCACTCCTTGTATAAAGAACTTCAAAATCTGATGAATGTATCTCTGGCATTCAATGTAACTGCTCTTACAGTTGCTATATCATGCTTTTATATGGTTGAGTACATATACAATTAAATGAAGCCTCCTTCTATAGCAAAACGGTGCTCCATACTGCCACTCAGTGGGATTCCTCGGGAGTAACGCAGAAAGACATTTTGTGTAACAAACTATTACAATTTACAATCCAATGTATTTCTTGTATAGTATTCATTGATTACACTTCTGCGATCTCTTGGTTAGACAACAGTGAAATTTCTAGGTTTTACAACGTGATATCAATACAGTGTCAGTAATCACTCCTTGTAGAAACAACTTCAAAATCTGATGAATGTATCTCTGGCATTCAATGTAACTGCTCTTACAGTTTCTATATCATGCTTTTATATGGTTGAGTACATATACAATGAAATGAAGCCACCTTCTATACAACTATAGCAAAAAGGTGCTCCATACTGCCACTCAGTGGGATTCCTCGTGAGTAACGCAGAAAGTCATTTTGTGTAACAAACTATTACAATATACAATTTCTTGTATAGTATTCATTGATTACTCTTTTCAATGATCTGTTGGTTACAGGATAGTGATATTTCTAGGTTTTACAAAGTGATATCAGTACAGTGTCAGTTATCACTCCTTGTACAAACAACTTCAAAATCTAATGAATGTATCTCTGGCATTCAATGTAACTGCTCTTACAGTTGCTATATCATGCTTTTATATGGTTGAGTACATAGACAATGAAATGAAGCCACCTTCTATACAACTATAGCAAAAAGGTGCTCCATACTGCCACTCAGTGGGATTCCTCGGGAGTAACGCAGAAAGTCATTTTGTGTAACAAACTATTACAATTTACAATCCAATGTATTTCTTGTATAGTATTCATTGATTACTCTTCTGTGAACTCTTGGTTAGACAACAGTGAAATTTCTACATTTTTCAAAGTGATATCAGTACAGTGTCAGTTATCACTCCTTGTACAACCAACTTCAAAATCTGATGAATGTATCTCTTTCATTCAATGTAATTACTCTTACAGTTGATATATCATGCTTTTATATGGTTGAGTACATATACAATGAAATGAAGCCACCTTCTATACAGCTGGAGGAAAAAGGTGCCCCATTCTGCCACTCAGTGGGATTCCTCGGGAGTAACGCAGAAAGTCATTTTGTGTAACAAACTATTACAATTTACAATCCAATTTATTTCTTTTATAGTATTCATTGATTACTCTTCTGTGAACTCTTGGTTAGACAACAGTGAAACTTCTACGTTTTTCAAAGTGATATCAATACACTGTCAGTTCTCAGTACTTGTACAACCAACTTCAAAATCTGATGAATGTATCTCTTGCATTCAATGTAACTGCTCTTACCGTTGCTATATCATGCTTTTATATGGTTGAGTACATATACAATGAAATGAAGCCAGCTTCTATACAACTACAGTAAAAAGGTGCTCCATACTGACACTCAGTGGGATTCCTCGGGAGTAACGCAGAAAGTCATTTTGTGTAACAAACTATTACAATTTACAATCCAATGTATTTCTTGTATAGTATTAATTGATTACTCTTCTGCGATCTCTTGGTTAGACAACAGTGAAATTTCTAGGTTTTACAACGTGATATCAATACAGTGTCAGTAATCACTCCTTGTACAACCAAACTTCAAAATCTGATGAATGTATCTCTTGCAGTCAATGTAACTGCTCTTACAGTTGCTATATCATGCTTTTATATGGTTGACTAAATATACAATGAAATGAAGACACCTTCTATACAACTATAGTAAAAAGGTGCTCCATACTGCCACTCAGTGGGATTCCTCGTGAGTAACGCAGAAAGTCATTTTCTGTAACAAACTATTACAATATACAATTTCTTGTATAGTATTCATTGATTACTCTTTTCAATGATCTGTTGGTTACAGGATAGTGATATTTCTAGGTTTTACAAAGTGATATCAGTACAGTGTCAGTTATCACTCCTTGTACAACCAACTTCAAAATCTGATGAATGTATCTCTTGCATTCAATGTAATTACTCTTACAGTTGATATATCATGCTTTTATATGGTTGAGTACATATACGATTAAATGAAGCCACCTTCTATACAGCTGGAGGAAAAAGGTGCCCCATTCTGCCACTCAGTGGGATTCCTCGGGAGTAACGCAGAAAGTCATTTTGTGTAACAAACTATTACAATTTACAATCCAATGTATTTCTTGTATAGTATTCATTGATTACTCTTCTGTGAACTCTTGGTTAGACAACAGTGAAACTTCTACGTTTTTCAAAGTGATATCAATACAGTGTCAGTTCTCACTACTTGTACAACCAACTTCAAAATCTGATGAATGTATCTCTTGCATTCAATGTAACTGCTCTTACCGTTGCTATATCATGCTTTTATATGGTTGAGTACATATACAATGAAATGAAGCCACCTTCTATACAACCACAGTAAAAAGGTGCTCCATACTGACACTCAGTGGGATTCCTCGGGAGTAACGCAGAAAGTCATTTTGTGTAACAAACTATTACAATTTACAATCCAATGTATTTCTTTTATAGTATTCATTGATTACTCTTCTGCGATCTCTTGGTTAGACAACAGTGAAATTTCTACGTTTTACAAAGTGATATCAGTACAGTGTCAGTTTTCACTCCTTGTATAAAGAACTTCAAAATCTGATGAATGTATCTCTGGCATTCAATGTGACTGCTCTTACAGTTGCTATATCATGCTTTTATATGGTTGAGTACATATACAATTAAATGAAGCCTCCCTCTATAGCAAAACGGTGCTCCATACTGCCACTCAGTGGGATTCCTCGGGAGTAACGCAGAAAGTCATTTTGTGTAACAAACTATTACAATTTACAATCCAATGTATTTCTTGTATAGTATTCATTGATTACACTTCTGCGATCTCTTGGTTAGACAACAGTGAAATTTCTAGGTTTTACAACGTGATATCAATACAGTGTCAGTAATCACTCCTTGTAGAAACAACTTCAAAATCTGATGAATGTATCTCTGGCATTCAGTGTAACTGCTCTTACAGTTTCTATATCATGCTTTTATATGGTTGAGTACATATACAATGAAATGAAGCCACCTTCTATACAACTATAGCAAAAAGGTGCTCCATACTGCCACTCAGTGGGATTCCTCGTGAGTAACGCAGAAAGTCATTTTGTGTAACAAACTATTACAATATACAATTTCTTGTATAGTATTCATTGATTACTCTTTTCAATGATATGTTGGTTACAGGATAGTGATATTTCTAGGTTTTAAAGAGTGATATCAGTACAGTGTCAGTTATCACTCCTTGTACAAACAACTTCAAAATCTAATGAATGTATCTCTGGCATTCAATGTAACTGCTCTTACAGTTGCTATATCATGCTTATATATGGTTGAGTACATAGACAATGAAATGAAGCCACCTTCTATACAACTATAGCAAAAAGGTGCTCCATACTGCCACTCAGTGGGATTCCTCGGGAGTAACGCAGAAAGTCATTTTGTGTAACAAACGATTACAATTTACAATCCAATGTATTTCTTGTATAGTATTCATTGATTACTCTTCTGTGAACTCTTGGTTAGACAACAGTGAAATTTCTACATTTTTCAAAGTGATATCAGTACAGTGTCAGTTATCACTCCTTGTACAACCAACTTCAAAATCTGATGAATGTATCTCTTTCATTCAATGTAATTACTCTTACAGTTGATATATCATGCTTTTATATGGTTGAGTACATATACAATGATATGAAGCCACCTTCTATACAGCTGGAGGAAAAAGGTGCCCCATTCTGCCACTCAGTGGGATTCCTCGGGAGTAACGCAGAAAGTCATTTTGTGTAACAAACTATTACAATTTACAATCCAATTTATTTCTTGTATAGTATTCATTGATTACTCTTCTGTGAACTCTTGGTTAGACAATAGTGAAACTTCTACGTTTTTCAAAGTGATATCAATACACTGTCAGTTCTCAGTACTTGTACAACCAACTTCAAAATCTGATGAATGTATCTCTTGCATTCAATGTAACTGCTCTTACCGTTGCTATATCATGCTTTTATATGGTTGAGTACATATACAATGAAATGAAGCCAGCTTCTATACAACTACAGTAAAAAGGTGCTCCATACTGACACTCAGTGGGATTCCTCGGGAGTAACGCAGAAAGTCATTTTGTGTAACAAACTATTACAATTTACAATCCAATGTATTTCTTGTATAGTATTAATTGATTACTCTTCTGCGATCTCTTGGTTAGACAACAGTGAAATTTCTTGGTTTTACAACGTGATATCAATACAGTGTCAGTAATCACTCCTTGTACAACCAAACTTCAAAATCTGATGAATGTATCTCTTGCAGTCATTGTAACTGCTCTTACAGTTGCTATATCATGCTTTTATATGGTTGACTACATATACAATGAAATGAAGACACCTTCTATACAACTATAGTAAAAAGGTGCTCCATACTGCCACTCAGTGGGATTCCTCGTGAGTAACGCAGAAAGTCATTTTCTGTAACAAACTATTACAATATACAATTTCTTGTATAGTATTCATTGATTACTCTTTTCAATGATCTGTTGGTTACAGGATAGTGATATTTCTAGGTTTTACAAAGTGATATCAGTACAGTGTCAGTTATCACTCCTTGTACAAACAACTTCAAAATCTGATGAATGTATCTCTGGCATTCAATGTAACTGCTCTTACAGTTGCTATATCATGCTTTTATATGGTTGAGTACATAGACAATGAAATGAAGCCACCTTCTATACAACTATAGCAAAAAGGTGCTCCATACTGCCACTCAGTGGGATTCCTCGGGAGTAACGCAGAAAGTCATTTTGTGTAACAAACTATTACAATTTACAATCCAATGTATTTCTTGTATAGTATTCATTGATTACTCTTCTGTGAACTCTTGGTTAAACAACAGTGAAATTTCTACATTTTACAAAGTGATATCAGTACAGTGTCAGTTATCACTCCTTGTACAACCAACTTCAAAATCTGATGAATGTATCTCTTGCATTCAATGTAATTACTCTTACAGTTGATATATCATGCTTTTATATGGTTGAGTACATATACGATTAAATGAAGCCACCTTCTATACAGCTGGAGGAAAAAGGTGCCCCATTCTGCCACTCAGTGGGATTCCTCGGGAGTAACGCAGAAAGTCATTTTGTGTAACAAACTATTACAATTTACAATCCAATGTATTTCTTGTATAGTATTCATTGATTACTCTTCTGTGAACTCTTGGTTAGACAACAGTGAAACTTCTAAGTTTTTCAAAGTGATATCAATACAGTGTCAGTTCTCACTACTTGTACAACCAACTTCAAAATCTGATGAATGTATCTCTTGCATTCAATGTAACTGCTCTTACCGTTGCTATATCATGCTTTTATATGGTTGAGTACATATACAATGAAATGAAGCCACCTTCTATACAACCACAGTAAAAAGGTGCTCCATACTGACACTCAGTGGGATTCCTCGGGAGTAACGCAGAAAGTCATTTTGTGTAACAAACTATTACAATTTACAATCCAATGTATTTCTTGTATAGTATTCATTGATTACTCTTCTGCGATCTCTTGGTTAGACAACAGTGAAATTTCTACGTTTTACAAAGTGATATCAGTACAGTGTCAGTTTTCACTCCTTGTATAAAGAACTTCAAAATCTGATGAATGTATCTCTGGCATTCAATGTAACTGCTCTTACAGTTGCTATATCATGCTTTTATATGGTTGAGTACATATACAATTAAATGAAGCCTCCTTCTATAGCAAAACGGTGCTCCATACTGCCACTCAGTGGGATTCCTCGGGAGTAACGCAGAAAGACATTTTGTGTAACAAACTATTACAATTTACAATCCAATGTATTTCTTGTATAGTATTCATTGATTACACTTCTGCGATCTCTTGGTTAGACAACAGTGAAATTTCTAGGTTTTACAACGTGATATCAATACAGTGTCAGTAATCACTCCTTGTAGAAACAACTTCAAAATCTGATGAATGTATCTCTGGCATTCAATGTAACTGCTCTTACAGTTTCTATATCATGCTTTTATATGGTTGAGTACATATACAATGAAATGAAGCCACCTTCTATACAACTATAGCAAAAAGGTGCTCCATACTGCCACTCAGTGGGATTCCTCGTGAGTAACGCAGAAAGTCATTTTGTGTAACAAACTATTACAATATACAATTTCTTGTATAGTATTCATTGATTACTCTTTTCAATGATCTGTTGGTTACAGGATAGTGATATTTCTAGGTTTTACAAAGTGATATCAGTACAGTGTCAGTTATCACTCCTTGTACAAACAACTTCAAAATCTAATGAATGTATCTCTGGCATTCAATGTAACTGCTCTTACAGTTGCTATATCATGCTTTTATATGGTTGAGTACATAGACAATGAAATGAAGCCACCTTCTATACAACTATAGCAAAAAGGTGCTCCATACTGCCACTCAGTGGGATTCCTCGGGAGTAACGCAGAAAGTCATTTTGTGTAACAAACTATTACAATTTACAATCCAATGTATTTCTTGTATAGTATTCATTGATTACTCTTCTGTGAACTCTTGGTTAGACAACAGTGAAATTTCTACATTTTTCAAAGTGATATCAGTACAGTGTCAGTTATCACTCCTTGTACAACCAACTTCAAAATCTGATGAATGTATCTCTTTCATTCAATGTAATTACTCTTACAGTTGATATATCATGCTTTTATATGGTTGAGTACATATACAATGAAATGAAGCCACCTTCTATACAGCTGGAGGAAAAAGGTGCCCCATTCTGCCACTCAGTGGGATTCCTCGGGAGTAACGCAGAAAGTCATTTTGTGTAACAAACTATTACAATTTACAATCCAATTTATTTCCTTTATAGTATTCATTGATTACTCTTCTGTGAACTCTTGGTTAGACAACAGTGAAACTTCTACGTTTTTCAAAGTGATATCAATACACTGTCAGTTCTCAGTACTTGTACAACCAACTTCAAAATCTGATGAATGTATCTCTTGCATTCAATGTAACTGCTCTTACCGTTGCTATATCATGCTTTTATATGGTTGAGTACATATACAATGAAATGAAGCCAGCTTCTATACAACTACAGTAAAAAGGTGCTCCATACTGACACTCAGTGGGATTCCTCGGGAGTAACGCAGAAAGTCATTTTGTGTAACAAACTATTACAATTTACAATCCAATGTATTTCTTGTATAGTATTAATTGATTACTCTTCTGCGATCTCTTGGTTAGACAACAGTGAAATTTCTAGGTTTTACAACGTGATATCAATACAGTGTCAGTAATCACTCCTTGTACAACCAAACTTCAAAATCTGATGAATGTATCTCTTGCAGTCAATGTAACTGCTCTTACAGTTGCTATATCATGCTTTTATATGGTTGACTACATATACAATGAAATGAAGACACCTTCTATACAACTATAGTAAAAAGGTGCTCCATACTGCCACTCAGTGGGATTCCTCGTGAGTAACGCAGAAAGTCATTTTCTGTAACAAACTATTACAATATACAATTTCTTGTATAGTATTCATTGATTACTCTTTTCAATGATCTGTTGGTTACAGGATAGTGATATTTCTAGGTTTTACAAAGTGATATCAGTACAGTGTCAGTTATCACTCCTTGTACAACCAACTTCAAAATCTGATGAATGTATCTCTTGCATTCAATGTAATTACTCTTACAGTATATATATTATGCTTTTATATGGTTGAGTACATATACGATTAAATGAAGCCACCTTCTATACAGCTGGAGGAAAAAGGTGCCCCATTCTGCCACTCAGTGGGATTCCTCGGGAGTAACGCAGAAAGTCATTTTGTGTAACAAACTATTACAATTTACAATCCAATGTATTTCTTGTATAGTATTCATTGATTACTCTTCTGTGAACTCTTGGTTAGACAACAGTGAAACTTCTAAGTTTTTCAAAGTGATATCAATACAGTGTCAGTTCTCACTACTTGTACAACCAACTTCAAAATCTGATGAATGTATCTCTTGCATTCAATGTAACTGCTCTTACCGTTGCTATATCATGCTTTTATATGGTTGAGTACATATACAATGAAATGAAGCCACCTTCTATACAACCACAGTAAAAAGGTGCTCCATACTGACACTCAGTGGGATTCCTCGGGAGTAACGCAGAAAGTCATTTTGTGTAACAAACTATTACAATTTACAATCCAATGTATTTCTTGTATAGTATTCATTGATTACTCTTCTGCGATCTCTTGGTTAGACAACAGTGAAATTTCTACGTTTTACAAAGTGATATCAGTACAGTGTCAGTTTTCACTCCTTGTATAAAGAACTTCAAAATCTGATGAATGTATCTCTGGCATTCAATGTAACTGCTCTTACAGTTGCTATATCATGCTTTTATATGGTTGAGTACATATACAATTAAATGAAGCCTCCTTCTATAGCAAAACGGTGCTCCATACTGCCACTCAGTGGGATTCCTCGGGAGTAACGCAGAAAGTCATTTTGTGTAACAAACTATTACAATTTACAATCCAATGTATTTCTTGTATAGTATTCATTGATTACACTTCTGCGATCTCTTGGTTAGACAACAGTGAAATTTCTAGGTTTTACAACGTGATATCAATACAGTGTCAGTAATCACTCCTTGTAGAAACAACTTCAAAATCTGATGAATGTATCTCTCGCATTCAATGTAACTGCTCTTACCGTTGCTATATCATGCTTTTATATGGTTGAGTACATATACAATTAAATGAAGCCACCTTCTATACAACTATAGCAAAACGGTGCTCCATACTGCCACTCAGTGGGATTCCTCGGGAGTAACGCAGAAAGTCATTTTGTGTAACAAACGATTACAATTTACAATCCAATGTATTTCTTGTATAGTATTAATTGATTACTCTTCTGCGATCTCTTGGTTAGACAACAGTGAAATTTCTACGTTTTACAACGTGATATCAATACAGAGTCAGTAATCACTCCTTGTACAACCAACTTCAAAATCTGATGAATGTATCTCTTGCATTCAATGTAACTGCTCTTACAGTTGCTATATCATGATTTTATATGGTTGAGTACATATACAATGAAATGAAGCCGCCTTCTATACAACTATAGTAAAAAGGAGCTCCATACTGCCACTCAGTGGGATTCCTCGGGAGTAACGCAGAAAGTCATTTTGTGTAACAAACTATTACAATATATAATTTCTTGTATATTATTCATTGATCACTCTTTTCAATGATCTGTTGGTTACAGGATAGTGATATTTCTAGGTGTTACAAAGTGATATCAGTACACTGTCAGTTATCACTCCTTGTACAAACAACTTCAAAATCTGATGAATGTATCTCTTGCATTCAATGTAACTGCTCTTACAGTTGCTATATCATGCTTTTATATGGTTGAGTACAGATACAATGAAATGAAGCCACCTTCTATACAACTATAGCAAAAAGGTGCTCCATACTGCCACTCAGTGGGATTCCTCGGGAGTAACGCAGAAAGTCATTTTGTGTAACAAACTATTACAATTTACAATCCAATGTATTTCTTGTATAGTATTCATTGATTACTCTTCTGTGAACTCTTGGTTAGACAACAGTGAAATTTCTACGTTTTACAAAGTGATATCAGTACAGTGTCAGTTTTCACTCCTTGTATAAAGAACTTCAAAATCTGATGAATGTATCTCTGGCATTCAATGTAACTGCTCTTACAGTTGCTATATCATGCTTTTATATGGTTGAATACATATACAATTAAATGAAGCCACCTTCTATACAACTATAGCAAAACGGTGCTCCATACTGCCACTCAGTGGGATTCCTCGGGAGTAACGCAGAAAGTCATTTTGTGTAACAAACTATTACAATTTACAATCCAATGTATTTTTTGTATAGTATTCATTGATTACTCTTCTGTGAACTCTTGGTTTGACAACAGTGAAATTTCTACGTTTTACAAAGTGATATCAGTACAGTGTCAGTTTTCACTCCTTGTATAAAGAACTTCAAAATCTGATGAATATATCTCTGGCATTCAATGTAACTGCTCTTACAGTTGCTATATCATGCTTTTATATGGTTGAATACATATACAATTAAATGAAGCCACCTTCTATACAACTATAGCAAAACGGTGCTCCATACTGCCACTCAGTGGGATTCCTCGGGAGTAATGCAGAAAGTCATTTTGTGTAACAAACTATTACAATTTAAAATCCAATGTATTTCTTGCATAGTATTCATTGATTACTCTTCTGCGATCTCTTGGTTAGACAACAGTGAAATTTCTAGGTTTGCAACGTGATATCAATACAGTGTCAGTTATCACTCCTTGTACAAACAACTTCAAAATCTGATGAATGTATCTCTGGCATTCAATGTAACTGCTCTTACAGTTGCTATATCATGCTTTTTTATGGTTGAGTACATATACAATGAAATGAAGCCACCTTCTATACAACTATAGCAAAAAGGTGCTCCATACTGCCACTCAGTGGGATTCCTCGGGAGTAACGCAGAAAGTCATTTTGTGTAACAAACTATTACAATTTACAATCCAATGTATTTCTTGTATAGTATTCATTGATTACTCTTCTGCGATCTCTTGGTTAGACAACAGTGAAATTTCTAGCTTTTACAACGTGATATCAATACAGTGTCAGTAATCATTCTTTGTACAACCAACTTCAAAATCTGATGAATGTATCTCTTGCATTCAATGTAACTGCTCTTACAGTTGCTATATCATGCTTTTATATGGTTGCGTACATATACAATGAAATGAAGCCGCCTTCTATACAACTATAGTAAAAAGGAGCTCCATACTGCCACTCAGTGCGATTCCTCGGGAGTAACGCAGAAAGTCATTTTGTGTAACAAACTATTACAATATATAATTTCTTGTATATTATTCATTGATTACTCTTTTCAATGATCTGTTGGTTACAGGATAGTGATATTTCTAGGTGTTACAAAGTGATATCAGTACAGTGTCAGTTATCACTCCTTGTACAAACAACTTCAAATTCTGATGAATGTATCTCTGGCATTCAATGTAACTGCTCTTACAGTTGCTATATCATGCTTTTATATGGTTGAGTACAGATACAATGAAATGAAGCCACCTTCTTGTGAGAGTCTTGTTCAAAGTAGTCAAGGATCAGATCTCGGTTGGTTAACCACAGTTCTTTATTGCCTATTCCTACATTAGTACAGCGTCTCGGGATATTGTCAGAGATGAGACAAATAATACAAGCGGGTCTATTATACCATTCCAAGGAGTTTGAATTACCCATAGGTAGCCAATCCCCAGGAGGGAAAATTGGCGGGCTAAAAGGTGTCTTGACCGTTTGGTTCACACAGGAAAAAAGTGAGGTGTTAAGCAGTAAATTTCCCTTCCCAAACCAGACCCCTCCGTTCACATAACAATTCATGGCTCCAAGGTTCTTTAGCATAGATAAGAGATGAGAGCCTTCCTCCCCTTGAAGTTACTGCCGGGGCAGCTGGAATGCGGAGGCAGGGATGAGAGGCCTCCTTGTTCTCACCCCAGGGATTGTCACCCTCCCGACCAGGGCAGGAGAAAATACAGGTCCCATACATAAGGAAATAATAGAATACATAGTATGCATGCAAGATTACATTGACAGAATAACAGATTCTGACACCCTGCCCTCCCCATAATCCCCTTCACCTAGCTTTTTCAGGGAACCTTTTATGAAACAGTTTAGTTAACTTGGGGGCATGAACATGTTCAGAACGAATCCATTCATTGTGTTCCGGGCCAAAATCTAACCATCTAACTAAATAATACAAGTGGCCCCTTTTTGTCTTGGAATCCAGGATTTCAGTTATCTCGTAGTGTGGACTCCCCTCCTTCATCAGTGGAGGAGGAACTGGAGGAACTGGATGCCATGCATTCGGCCCAGGATCTTTCTTCAGCAAGCTGAAATGAAACACAGGATGTACAGAACTTAGTGATTTAGGCAGTTCCAGTTCAAAGGAGACATCAGAGATTTTTCGTAGCACTTTATAAGGTCCAACATATTTCCATCCCAATTTTCTGCTGGGCTGTAACCCGTGGATATTTTTGGTAGAGAGATACACGGAGTCCCCGGGTTGAAGGTCCCATCCCGGTGCTCGGCCACGATCAGCATATTTCTTATAGTCCTCCTTGGCATGGTCCAAGGCTTTACCAATTAACGGCCAGGAGTCCTGGAGACTGGACCACCAATTTTTAAAGTCCGAGGGGGGAGCCTGGGGGTCTTCCTTGAGGGTAGGGAGTGGTTTACCTTCAAAGCCCCCCACTGCCATGAAAGGGGAAACCCCAGTGGAGGAATGGACTGCATTGTTGTAACTATATTCTGCAAAGGGTAGTAATTCTACCCAATTATCTTGGTGGTAGTTGGTTTAACATCTTAAGAACTGCTCCAGAATTTGATTAGTTCGCTCGGATTGGCCATCGGTTTCTGGATGGTAACCCGAGCTTAAGGCAGGCTCTATGTCCATTAGCTTCAAAAGCTCCCGCCAGAAGGTGGCAACGAACTGACTTCCGCGATCGGATACCACCCTTCTCGGAAAAGCATGTAATTTTATCACCTGGTTAAAGAAGGCTTTAGCCATCCCTTTGGCGGTGGGTAACTGTTTGAAGGGAGTGAAATGGGCTTGTTTGGAGAAAGTGTCTACCACTACCCAGATCACCGTTTTTCCTTTTGATGGGGGCAAATTTGTAATGAAATCCATGGCTATGTCTTCCCAGGGCCTGGAAGCCGTGGGTAGGGGGTGTAACAATCCCGGGACTTTGCCCCCCCGTTTTTTACACATTAAGCAGGTTTGACAAGCCGAGACGAAATCCGAGACGTCTCGACGCATGCGCGGCCACCAGAACTGACGTTGGATTAGGTTAAGAGTCTTTAGGAATCCAAAGTGCCCGGCGAGCTTGGAGGAGTGGCAATTTAGCAGGATTTCTTTGCGTTTGGTTTTAGGCACCACTAATTTGTCCCCATGGAGCCAACAATTGTCCTCTCTTTGAACACATTCTCCCACCGCTTCCAATTCCTCTATTTCCTCAGGAGCATATTCACCCCCCCATTGACAGTTCCCAGTGGTTAGTTCGGCTTTCTTTGCTTTGCTCCTGGTGACAACCGCTCCTCCCAGCTGCTGGGGGGAGAACATGGAATCGAACACCTCCTCTTTCAGGCTCTCGTGTTGGGGCAATCTGGACAACGCGTCTGCCAGGGAGTTAGCCTTCCCAGGAAAATGCTTTAACACAAAGTTAAATTTTGAAAAGAAATCAGCCCAGCGCAGTTGTTTGGCGTTGAGGGACCGCTGTGTGCGCAAAGCTTCTAGGTTCTTATGATCCGTCCATATTTCGAACGGAGTCTGCGCCCCTTCTAACCAGTGGCGCCACGTAGTAAGCGCCAATCTAATGGCCGCAGCTTCCTTGTCCCACACTGACCAATTCCTCTCGGTTTCATTAAACTTCTTTGAGATGTACGCTAAGGGGTGCAGTTTCCCTTCCGAGTCCCTTTGTAGGATTGCCCCCCCCATTGCTACATCCGAGGCATCAACGTGGATTATAAAGTCTTTAGTCTCATCCGGGTGCGCCAAAATGGGCTCCGAGGTAAAAAGAGTTTTTAAAGCCTCAAACGCCTTCTGACACTCCCCATTCCAAGCCAGTTTCTCTCCCGGCTTTCCCGCCTCGGGACCCCTCCCCTTGGTTTTCAACAAGTCCGTTAAGGGAAGGGTGACTTTGGCAAAGTCCTTGATGAAAGTCCGATAGAAGTTACAAAATCCTAACAGGCTCTGCAGCTGCTTTCTCGTTCGCGGAGCCTCCCATTGCACCACCGCTTCCACCTTCTCCGGGTCCATTTCCAACCCCTTCTGAGAAATACGGTAGCCCAGGAAGTCCACAGACTCACGGTGAAACTCGCACTTAGACAGTTTCACAAACAGCTGGTTTTTCAGTAACGTTGACAGTACGTCTCTGACCAAAGTCACATGCTCGTTCTTATCAGTGGAATAGATCAAGATATCATCTATGTAACATAACACGCCCTTAAACAGGTGCTTGTGCAACACTTCATTGATTAAACTCATAAAGACCCCGGGCGCGCCACTTAAGCCGAACGGCATCACTAGGTATTCAAACTGCCCCAAGGGGGTGTTAAAAGCAGTCTTGGGTTCATCCCCCTCCCTTATGCGCACCCTGAAGTAGGCATCTCGCAGATCCAACTTGGTGAAAATCTTCCCCTTGGCCGCCTCCGCCAAAAGGTCTTTTATTAACGGGAGGGGGTAAGCATTAGAGGTGGAGACTGCGTTTAGCCCTCGATAATCCGTGCACAATCGTAAGCCGCCATCTTTTTTCTTTCGGAACAGCACGGGCGCCGCAAAAGGGGACTTGGCGGGGCGGATAAACCCCCTAGCCAGATTTTTGTCCAAGAACTTCCGCAGCTCTTCCCGTTCCGCCGGGCTCATGGAATACAATTTGCCCTTTGGGAGTTTCTCGCCTGGGAGGAGCTCTATGGCACAGTCCGACAACCGATGGGGGGGCAACTCGTCCGCCTCGGTCTCACTGAACACTTCCAGCAAGTTTCTATATTCCTTAGGCACCATGGCAGGGACGAGGGCGAGGGCGGCCGCGGGAGACGGCGGGCTGGGGGGGCCGGGGCCCCATCCTGGGTCCCAGCGGTGGCTCTGGCAGCGTTCGTCTACCCACGAAATCTTCCCCTCGCTCCATTTTATGTAGGGGTCGTGCGCCCCGAGCCAAGGGCTACCCAACACCATAGGGAATTGGGCATTAGGGGTTATGACAAAAGCTCTCTTCTCCCAGTGGTCTCCCGTTCCCAAAATTAAGCTCTCAGTCTCTGCTATGCACTCCTCCTTCATTTCTGACCCATCCATCTGGGTAAACTTCAGGGGTTCTGCTAACGGGGTGACTTTAGGTCCCAGCCCCTCCACTACTAGGGGGCTGATTAGGTCTCGCGCGCACCCAGAGTCAATTAAAGCGCGGACCCTCATGTGGGTGCCTGATCCTGGGGCCACCACCGTTACTACCATATATAACAAGGGGCCAGGGATGCTCACCGGAGATGGCGCTTCGTTGTGGGGGACCTGCAGCTCTGCGCCGCTCACTGCAGGCCGTTGGAGTTTCCCGACATCTGTGCTTCCATCAGCTCCAGCTCTCCCTGATCACTTGTCGCCCCTTCCAGCTGCAAAGCCCGGGGTTTCATGGGGGTCTTCCCCCGAGTCGGGGTGCTCGCGGGTCCTGGGGTTGAGGTCTTCGGGCCCTTCCCCCCTCCTCTCGGACACGCTGATGTGAAGTGGCCACTCTCCCCGCACTTCATGCACAACCCTTGTCGGAACCTCGCATCACGGACATCTTGCACATTGGATCGAGGCTTCGCTCGAGGGCCTGCCCTGATAGCGGCGGTTGCGGACGTTCCCATCTTAATCAGGGCGAAGCGTTCTTCCATGTCGGTGGCTGCCCTCATCCAGGTGGTCAGCGTGCCCGGGCGGCCTCCTAGCAGCACGGTCTCGTAGATTTCCGGGTTCAAACCCTCCCAATACTTCTCCATGAAGAGTTCCTCCGGCCATCCGTGGATCTTGGCTGCGATGCGCCGGAACTTTTCAGTGTATTCTCTCACTGACGACCTTCCTTGGAACAGCTTCCTCAGCTGATTTCTGGCTTTTTCCTCACCCAGCGGGTCCTCGAACTGGTGCCGGAGTGCCCACATGAAGTTGTTCAGGGAACGCAACTCAGGGCCAGGGTTGTCATGCAGGCTCACATACCAATCGCTGGCGGTGTCTTTCAGCTTGGATCCGATGTAGCCTATGCGATCCTTCTCGGTAGGATATAGGTGGCCCCAACTGTCCAGGAATCTCCCGATCTCGAGCGTGAAGAAACGTAGCTTCTCGGGGTCCCCATCGAAAGTAGTCGTCAGCGGGTCGGAAGGGGGTGGGCGAGCGGCCGGCGCGGCCGGGACTGGGGCCGGCGCGGGAACGGGCCCCGGAACTGGAGCCGGGACGACCGGCTGAGCTGGCTGCGCCGGTAGAGCGGGCGCCTGCGGCTGAGCCGGAACCCCTCCGGGTGCTGGCTGCTGTTGTGGGGCTCCGACTCCTTGACCGAGGAGGGCGCCTTGCATCGCCACCATAGCGTCTCGAAATTGGTGCTGGAGATCGAGGGCCAACTCGCGGAGCTCGGAGGTGAGTTGCAGCCGCAGGTCTCCCATCATCTGATCCAGCGGGACCGTCTGCTCCTCTCGGTACGGATCGGGCCCATACAAATCCAGTGTCTCCTCTTCGGGAGGCTGGCGACGCGGTCCTCCACAGCGGATCGGCTCGCGGTCGTCTCCTAGGTAGCTCGGTCTCCCTCGATCGAGCTGGTCGCCGGTGAGCGGAACTCTCACCCCTTTCCTGTCGTGCACCCACGAAGTCACGGATCGGCCCCCGAAGTGGCTCCAGGTGTACTGGGGGGTCACGCTCTGGTGGGTAATCGGGCGGCGCGGAATGTAGTAAGCCCCCTGGCTCGTGGTCACCGGCACCTCGGGACCTCCTCCGCCGCCACCACCCCCGTTCCCCGGATCCGCCGGGGTAGCCGGGGTCTCTTCTGGAGTGGTAGGTTTGAGGGGGACGAGATCGTCGTCTGACATGGTCAGGAACGATTGAGTCCCAATCAAGGATCTCTGACAATCTGTGAGAGTCCTGTTCAAAGTAGTCAAGGATCAGATCTCGGTTGGTTAACCACAGTTCTTTATTGCCTATTCCTACATTAGTACAGCGTCTCGGGATATTGTCAGAGATGAGACAAATAATACAAGCGGGTCTATTATACCATTCCAAGGAGTTTGAATTACCCATAGGTAGCCAATCCCCAGGAGGGAAAATTGGCGGGCTAAAAGGTGTCTTGACCGTTTGGTTCACACAGGAAAAAAGTGAGGTGTTAAGCAGTAAATTTCCCTTCCCAAACCAGACCCCTCCGTTCACATAACAATTCATGGCTCCAAGGTTCTTTAGCATAGATAAGAGATGAGAGCCTTCCTCCCCTTGAAGTTACTGCCGGGGCAGCTGGAATGCGGAGGCAGGGATGAGAGGCCTCCTTGTTCTCACCCCAGGGATTGTCACCCTCCCGACCAGGGCAGGAGAAAATACAGGTCCCATACATAAGGAAATAATAGAATACATAGTATGCATGCAAGATTACATTGACAGAATAACAGATTCTGACACTTCTATACAACTATAGCAAAAAGGTGCTCCATACTGCCACTCAGTGGGATTCCTCGGGAGTAACGCAGAAAGTCATTTTGTGTAACAAACTATTACAATTTACAATCTAATGTATTTCTTGTACAGTATTCATTGATTACTCTTCTGTGAACTCTTGGTTAGACAACAGTGAAATTTCTACGTTTTACAAAGTGATATCAGTACAGTGTCAGTTTTCACTCCTTGTATAAAGAACTTCAAAATCTGATGAATGTATCTCTGGCATTCAATGTAACTGCTCTTACAGTTGCTATATCATGCTTTTTTATGGTTGAATACATATACAATTAAACGAAGCCACCTTCTATACAACTATAGCAAAACGGTGCTCCATACTGCCACTCAGTGGGATTCCTCGGGAGTAACGTAGAAAGTCATTTTGTGTAACAAACTATTACAATTTACAATCCAATGTATTTCTTGTATAGTATTAATTGATTACTCTTCTGCGATCTTTTGGTTAGACAACAGTGAAATTTCTACGGTTTACAACGTGATATCAATACAGAGTCAGTAATCACTCCTTGTACAACCAACTTCAAAATCTGATGAATGTATCTCTGGCATTCAATGTAACTGCTCTTACAGTTGCTATATCATGCTTTTACATGATTGAGTACATATACAATGAAATGAAGCCACCTTCTATACAACTATAGTAAAAAGGTGCTCCATACTGGCACTCAGTGGGATTCCTCGGGAGTAACGCAGAAAGTTATTTTGTGTAAGAAACTATTACAATTTACAATCCAATGTATTTCTTGTATAAGTATTCATTGATTACTCTTCTGTGATCTCTTGGTTAGACAACAGTGAAATTTCTCAGTTTTACAAAGTGACATCAATACAGTGTCAGTTATCACTCCTTATACCACCAATTTAAAAATCTGATGAATGTATGTGTTGCATTCAATCTAACTGCTCTTATAGTTGCTATATCATGCTTTTATATGGTTCAGTACATATACAATGAAACGAAGCCACCTTCTATACAACTATAGTAAAAAGGTGCTCCATACTGCCACTCAGTGTGATTCCTCGAGAGTAACGCAGAAAGTCATTTTGTGTAACAAACTATTACAATATACAATTTCTTGTATAGTATTGATTGATTACTCTTTTCAATGATCTGTTGGTTACAGGATAGTGATATTTCTAGGTTTTACAAAGTGATATCAGTAGAGTGTCAGTTATCACTCCTTGTACAACCAACTTCAAATTCTGATGAATGTATAACTGGCATTCAATGTAATAGCTCTTACAGTTGATATATCATGCTTTTACATGATTGAGTACATATACAATGAAATGAAGCCACCTTCTATACAACTATAGTAAAAAGGTGCTCCATACTGCCACTCAGTGGGATTCCTCGAGAGTAACGCAGAAAGTTATTTTGTGTAACAAACTATTACAATATGCAATTTCTTGTATAGTATTCATTGATTACTCTTTTCAGTGATCTGTTTGTTACAGGATAGTGATATTTCTAGGTTTTACAATGTGATATAAGTACCTTGTCAGTTATCACTTCTTGTACTACCAACTTCAAAATCTGATGAATGTATCTCTGGCATTCAATGTAGTTGCTCTTACAGTTGATATATCATGCTTTTACATGATTGAGTACATATACAATGAAATGAAGCCACCTTCTATACAACTATAGTAAAAAGGTGCTCCATACTGGCACTCAGTGGGATTCCTCGGGAGTAACGAAGAAAGTTATTTTGTGTAACAAACTATTACAATTTACAATCCAATGTATTTCTTGTATAGTATTCATTGATTACTCTTCTGTGATCTTTTGGTTAGACAACTGTGAAATATCTACGTTTTAGAAAGTGATATCAATACAGTGTCAGTTATCACTCCTTATACAACCAATTGTAAAATCTGATGAATGTATGTCTTGCATTCAATGTAACTGCTCTTATAGTTGCTATATCATGCTTTTATATGGTTCAGTACATATACAATGAAATGAAGCCACCTTCTATACAACTATAGTAAAAAGGTGCTCCATACTGCCACTCAGTGGGATTCCTCGGGAGTAACGCAGAAAGTTATTTTGTGTAAGAAACTATTACAATTTACAATCCAATGTATTTCTTGTATAGTATTCATTGATTACTCTTCTGTGATCTCTTGGTTAGACAACAGTGAAATTTCTCGGTTTTACAAAGTGACATCAATACAGTGTCAGTTATCACTCCTTATACAACCAATTTAAAAATCTGATGAATGTATGTCTTGCATTCAATCTAACTGCTCTTATAGTTGCTATATCATGCTTTTATATGGTTCAGTACATATACAATGAAATGAAGCCACCTTCTATACAACTATAGTAAAATGGTGCTCCATACTGCCACTCAGTGTGATTCCTCGGGAGTAACGCAGAAAGTCATTTTGTGTAACAAACTATTACAATATACAATTTCTTGTATAGTATTGATTGATTACTCTTTTCAATGATCTGTTGGTTACAGGATAGTGATATTTCTAGGTTTTACAAAGTGATATCAGTACAGTGTCAGTTATCACTCCTTCTACAACCAACTTCAAAATCTGATGAATGAATCTCTGGCATTCAATGTAATTGCTCTTACAGTTGGTATAACATGCTTTTACATGATTGAGTAGATATACAATGAAATGAAGCCACCTTCTATACAACTATAGTAAAATGTGGTCCATACTGCCACTAAGTGGGATTCCTCGAGAGTAACGCAGAAAGTCATTTTGTGTAACAAACTTTTACAATATACTATTTCTTGTATACTATTCATTGATTACTCTTTTCAATGATCTGTTGGTTACAGGATAGTGATATTTCTAGGATTTACAAAGTGATATCAGTACCTTGTCAGTTATCACTCCTTGTACAACCAACTTCAAAATCTGATGAATGTATCTCTGGCATTCAATGTAAATGCTCTTACAGTTGATATTTCATGCTTTTACATGATTGAGTACATATACAATGAAATGAAGCCACCTTCTATACAACTATAGTAAAAAGGTGCTCCATACTGCCACTCAGTGGGATTCCTCGAGAGTAACGCAGAAAGTCATTTTGTGTAACAAACTATTACAATATACAATTTCTTGTATAGTATTCATTGATTACTCTTTTCAGTGATCTGTTTGTTACAGGATAGTGATATATCTAGGTTTTACAAAGTGATATCAGTACAGTGTAAGTTATCACTCCTTCTACTACCAACTTCAAAATCTGATGAATGTATCTCTGGCATTCAATGTAGTTGCTCTTACAGTTGATATATCATGCTCTTACATGATTGAGTACATATACAATGAAATGAAGCCACCTTCTATACAACTATAGTAAAACGTGCTCCATACTGCCACTCAGTGGGATTCCTCGGGAGTAACGCAGAAAGTCATTTTGTGTAACAAACTATTACAATATACAATTTCTTGTATAGTATTCATTCATTACTCTTTTAAAGGATCTGTTGGTTACAAGATAGTGATATTTCTAGGTTTTACAACGTGATATCAATACAGTGTCAGTTATCACTCCTTGTACAACCAACTTCAAAATCTGATGAATGTATCTCTTGCATTCAATGTAACTGCTCTTACACTTCCTATATCATGCTTTTATATGGTTGAGTACATATACAATGAAATGAAGCCACATTCTATACAACTATCGTAAAAAGGTGCTCCATACTGCCACTCAGTGGGATTCCTCGGGAGTAACGCAGAAAGTTATTTTGTGTAACAAACTATTAGAATTTACAATCCAATGTATTTCTTGTATAGTATTCATTGATTAGTCTTTTCAGTGATCTGTTTCTTACAGGATAGTGATATTTCTAGGTTTTACAAAGTGATATCTGTACAGTGTCAGTCATCACTCCTTGTACTACCAACTTCAAAATCTGATGAATGTATCTCTGGCATTCAATGTAGTTGCTCTTATAGTTGATATATCATGCTTTTACATGATTGAGTACATATACAATGAAATGAAGCCACCTTCTATAGTAAAAATGTTCTCCATACTGCCACTCAGAGGGATTCCTCGGGAATAACGCAGAAAGCCATTTTGTGTAACAAACTATTAAAATAGATACGTTCTTGTATAGTATTCATTGATTACTCTTTTCAATGATCTCTTCGTTCCAGGATAGTAATATTTCTAGGTTTTACAAAGTGATATCAGTACAGTGTCAGTTATCACTCCTTGTACAACCAACTTCAAATTCTGATGAATGTATCTCTGGCATTCAATGTAATAGCTCTTACAGTTGATATATCATGCTTTTACATGATTGAGTACATATACAATGAAATGAAGCCACCTTCTATACAACTATATTAAAAAGGTGCTCCATACTGCCACTCAGTGGGATTCCTCGAGAGTAATGCAGAAAGTTATTTTGTGTAACAAACTATTACAATATGCAATTTCTTGTATAGTATTCATTGATTACTCTTTTCAGTGATCTGTTTGTTACAGGATAGTGATATTTCTAGGTTTTACAATGTGATATCAGTACAGTGTCAGTTATCACTCCTTGTACTACCAACTTCAAAATCTGATGCATGTATCTCTGGCATTCAATGTAGTTGCTCTTACAGTTGCTATATCATGCTTTTACATGATTGAGTACATATACAATGAAATGAAGCCACCTTCTATACAACTATAGTAAAAAGGTGCTCCATACTGGCACTCAGTGGGATTCCTCGGGAGTAACGCAGAAAGTTATTTTGTGTAACAAACTATTACAATTTACAATCCAATGTATTTCTTGTATAGTATTCATTGATTACTCTTCTGTGATCTTTTGGTTAGACAACTGTGAAATTTCTCGGTTTTACAAAGTGACATCAATACAGTGTCAGTTATCACTCCTTATACAACCAATTTTAAAATCTGATGAATGTATGTCTTGCATTCAATGTAACTGCTCTTATAGTTGCTATATCATGCTTTTATATGGTTCAGTACATATACAATGAAATGAAGCCACCTTCTATACAACTATAGTAAAAAGGTGCTCCATACTGCCACTCAGTGGGATTCCTCGGGAGTAACGCAGAAAGTTATTTTGTGTAAGAAACTATTACAATTTACAATCCAATGTATTTCTTGTATAGGATTCATTGATTACTCTTCTGTGATCTCTTGGTTAGACAACAGTGAAATTTCTCGGTTTTACAAAGTGACATCAATACAGTGTCAGTTATCACTCCTTATACAACCAATTTAAAAATCTGATGAATGTATGTCTTGCATTCAATCTAACTGCTCTTATAGTTGCTATATCATGCTTTTATATGGTTCAGTACATATACAATGAAATGAAGCCACCTTCTATACAACTATAGTAAAATGGTGCTCCATACTCCCACTCAGTGTGATTCCTCGGGAGTAACGCAGAAAGTCATTTTGTGTAACAAACTTTTACAATATAAATTTTCTTGTATAGTATTGATTGATTACTCTTTTCAATGATCTGTTGGTTACAGGATAGTGATATTTCTAGGTTTTACAAAGTGATATCAGTACAATGTCAGTTATCACTCCTTCTACAACCAACTTCAAAATCTGATGAATGAATCTCTGGCATTCAATGTAATTGCTCTTACAGTTGCTATAACATGCTTTTACATGGTTGAGTACATATACAATGAAATGAAGCCAGCTTCTATACAACTATAGTAAAAAGGTGCTCCATACTGCCACTCAGTGGGATTCTTCGAGAGTAACGCGGAAAGTTATTTTGTGTAACAAACTATTACAATATGCAATTTTTGTATAGTATTCATTGATTACTCTTTTCAGTGATCTGTTTGTTACAGGATAGTGATATTTCTAGGTTTTACAATGTGATATCAGTACAGTGTCAGTTATCACTCCTTGTACTACCAACTTCAAAATCTGATGAATGTATCTCTGGCATTCAATGTAGTTGCTCTTACAGTTGATATATCATGCTTTTACATGATTGAGTACATATACAATGAAATGAAGCCACCTTCTATACAACTATAGTAAAATGTGGTCCATACTGCCACTAAGTGGGATTCCTCGAGAGTAACGCAGAAAGCCATTTTGTGTAACAAACTATTAAAATAGATACGTTCTTGTATAGTATTCATTGATTACTCTTTTCAATGATCTCTTCGTTCCAGGATAGTAATATTTCTAGGTTTTACAAAGTGATATCAGTACAGTGTCAGTTATCACTCCTTGTACAACCAACTTCAAATTCTGATGAATGTATCTCTGGCATTCAATGTAATAGCTATTACAGTTGATATATCATGCTTTTACATGATTGAGTACATATACAATGAAATGAAGCCACCTTCTATACAACTATAGTAAAAAGGTGCTCCATACTGCCACTCAGTGGGATTCCTCGAGAGTAACGCAGAAAGTTATTTTGTGTAACAAACTATTACAATATGCAATTTTTGTATAGTATTCATTGATTACTCTTTTCAGTGATCTGTTTGTTACAGGATAGTGATATGTCTAGGTTTTACAATGTGATATCAGTACAGTGTCAGTTATCACTCCTTGTACTACCAACTTCAAAATCTGATGAATGTATCTCTGGCATTCAATGTAGTTGCTCTTACAGTTGATATATCATGCTTTTACATGATTGAGTACATATACAATGAAATGAAGCCACCTTCTATACAACTATAGTAAAAAGGTGCTCCATACTGGCACTCAGTGGGATTCCTCGGGAGTAACGCAGAAAGTCATTTTGTGTAACAAACTATTACAATATACAATTTCTTCTATAGTATTCATTGATTACTTTTTTCAATGATCTGTTGGTTACAGGATAGTGATATTTCTAGGTTTTACAAAGTGATATCAGTACAGTGTCAGTTATCACTCCTTCTACAACAAACTTCAAAATCTGATGAATGAATCTCTGGCATTCAATGTAATTGCTCTTACAGTTGCTATAACATGCTTTTACATGATTGAGTACAAATACAATGAAATGAAGCCACCTTCCATACAACTATAGTAAAATGTGCTCCATACTGCCACTCAGTGGGATTCCTCGGGAGTAACGGAGAAAGTCATTTTGTGTAACAAACTGTTACAATATACAATTTCTTGTATAGTATTCATTCATTACTCTTTTCAATGATCTGTTGGTTACAAGATAGTGATATTTCTAGGATTTACAAAGTGATATCAGTACCTTGTCAGTTATCACTCCTTGTACAACCAACTTCAAAATCTGATGAATGTATCTCTGGCATTCAATGTAAATGCTCTTACAGTTGATATTTCATGCTTTTACATGATTGAGTACATATACAATGAAATGAAGCCACCTTCTATACAACTATAGTAAAAAGGTGCTCCATACTGCCACTCAGTGGGATTCCTCGAGAGTAACGCAGAAAGTCATTTTGTGTAACAAACTATTACAATATACAATTTCTTGTATAGTATTCATTGATTACTCTTTTCAGTGATCTGTTTGTTACAGGATAGTGATATATCTAGGTTTTACAAAGTGATATCAGTACAGTGTCAGTTATCACTCCTTCTACTACCAACTTCAAAATCTGATTAATGTATCTCTGGCATTCAATGTAGTTGCTCTTACAGTTGATATATCATGCTCTTATATGATTGAGTACATATAAAATGAAATGAAGCCACCTTCTATACAACTATAGTAAAACGTGCTCCATACTGCCACTCAGTGGGATTCCTCGGGAGTAACGCAGAAAGTTATTTTGTGTAACAAACTATTACAATTTACAATCCAATGTATTTCTTTTATAGTATTCATTGATTACTCTTCTGTGATCTTTTGGTTAGACAACTGTGAAATATCTACGTTTTAGAAAGTGATATCAATACAGTGTCAGTTATGACTCCTTATACAACCAATCTAAAAATCTGATGAATGTATGTCTTGCATTCAATGTAACTGCTCTTATAGTTGCTATATCATGCTTTTATATGGTTCAGTACATATACAATGAAACGAAGCCACCTTCTATACAACTATAGTAAAAAGGTGCTCCATACTGCCACTCAGTGTGATTCCTCGAGAGTAACGCAGAAAGTCATTTTGTGTAACAAACTATTACAATATACAATTTCTTGTATAGTATTGATTGATTACTCTTTTCAATGATCTGTTGGTTACAGGATAGTGATATTTCTAGGTTTTACAAAGTGATATCAGTAGAGTGTCAGTTATCACTCCTTGTACAACCAACTTCAAATTCTGATGAATGTATCTCTGGCATTTAATGTAATAGCTCTTACAGTTGATATATCATGCTTTTACATGATTGAGTACATATACAATGAAATGAAGCCACCTTCTATACAACTATAGTAAAAAGGTGCTCCATACTGCCACTCAGTGGGATTCCTCGAGAGTAACGCAGAAAGTTATTTTGTGTAACAAACTATTACAATATGCAATTTCTTGTATAGTATTCATTGATTACTCTTTTCAGTGATCTGTTTGTTACAGGATAGTGATATTTCTAGGTTTTACAATGTGATATAAGTACCTTGTCAGTTATCACTCCTTGTACTACCAACTTCAAAATCTGATGAATGTATCTCTGGCATTCAATGTAGTTGCTCTTACAGTTGATATATCATGCTTTTACATGATTGAGTACATATACAATGAAATGAAGCCACCTTCTATACAACTATAGTAAAAAGGTGCTCCATACTGGCACTCAGTGGGATTCCTCGGGAGTAACGAAGAAAGTTATTTTGTGTAACAAACTATTACAATTTACAATCCAATGTATTTCTTGACAAAATGACTTTCTGCGTTACTCTCGAGGAATCCCACTTAGTGGCAGTATGGAGAACCTTTTTACTATAGTTGTATAGAAGGTGGCTTCATTTCATTGTATATGTACTCAATCATGTAAAAGCATGATATATCAACTATAAGAGCAAGTATATTGAATATATAACTATATTGAATGCCAGAGATACATTCATCAGATTTTGAAGTTGGTAGTACAAGGAGTGATAACTGACACTGTACACTGTACTGATATCACTTTGTAAAACCTAGAAATATCACTATCCTGTAAGAAACAGATCACTGAAAAGACTAATCAATGAATACTATACAAGAAATACATTGGATTGTAAATTCTAATAGTTTGTTACACAAAATAACTTTCTGCGTTACTCCCGAGGAATGCCACTGAGTGGCAGTATGGAGCACCTTTTTACTATAGTTGTATAGAAGGTGGCTTCATTTCATTGTATATGTACTCAATCATGTAAAAGCATCAAATATCAACTGTAAGAGCATTTACATTGAATGCCAGAGATACATTCATCAGATTTTGAAGTTGGTTGTACAAGGAGTGATAACTGACACTGTACTGATATCACTTTGTAAATCCTAGAAATATCACTATCCTGTAACCAACAGATAATTGAAAAGAGTAATCAATGAATACTATACAAGAAATAGTATATTGTAAAAGTTTGTTACACAAAATGACTTTCTGCGTTACTCTCGAGGAATCCCACTTAGTGGCAGTATGGACCACATTTTACTATAGTTGTATAGAAGGTGGCTTCATTTCATTGTATATGTACTCAATCATGTAAAAGCATGTTATAGCAACTGTAAGAGCAATTACATTGAATGCCAGAGATTCATTCATCAGATTTTGAAGTTGGTTGTAGAAGGACTGATAACTGACACTGTACTGATATCACTTTGTAAAACCTAGAAATATCACTATCCTGTAACCAACAGATCATTGAAAAGAGTAATCAATCAATACTATACAAGAAATTGTATATTGTAATAGTTTGTTACACAAAATGACTTTCTGCGTTACTCCCGAGGAATCCCACTTAGTAGCAGTATGGAGCACCTTTTTACGATAGTTGTATAGAAGGTGGCTTCATTTCATTGTATATGTACTCAACCATATAAAAGCATGATATAGGAAGTGTAAGAGCAGTTACATTGAATGCAAGAGATACATTCATCAGATTTTGAAGTTGGTTGTACAAGGAGTGATAACTGACACTGTAATGATATCACGTTGTAAAACCTAGAAATATCACTATCTTGTAAAAACAGATCATTGAAAAGATTAATGAATGAATACTATACAAGAAATTGTATATTGTAATAGTTTGTTACACAAAATGACTTTCTGCGTTACTCCCGAGGAATCCCACTGAGTGGCAGTATGGAGCACATTTTACTATAGTTGTATAGAAGGTGGCTTCAATTCATTGTATATGTACTCAATCATGTAAAAGCATGTTACAGCAACTGTAAGAGTAATTACATTGAATGCAAGAGATACATTTATCAGATTTTGAAGTTGGTTGTACAAGGAGTGATAACTGACACTATGTTGATATCACGTTGTAAAACCTAGAAATATCACTATCTTGTAACCAACAGATCATTGAAAAGAGTAATGAATGAATACTATACAAGAAATTGTATATTGTAAGAGTTTGTTACACAAAATGACTTTCTCCGTTACTCCCGAGGAATCCCACTGAGTGGCAATATGGAGCACATTTTACTATAGTTGTATAGAAGGTGGCTTCATTTCATTGTATATGTACTGAACCATATAAAAGCATGATATAGCAACTATAAGAGCAGTTACATTGAATGCAAGACATACATTCATCAGATTTTTATATTGCTTGTATAAGGAGTGATAACTGACACTGTATTGATGTCACTTTCTAAAACCGAGAAATTTCACTGTTGTCTAACCAAGAGATCACAGAAGAGTAATCAATGAATACTATACAAGAAATACATTGGATTGTAAATTGTAATAGTTTGTTACACAAAATAACTTTCTGCGTTACTCCCGAGGAATCCCACTGAGTGGCAGTATGGAGCACCTTTTTACTATAGTTGTATAGAAGGTGGCTTCATTTCATTGTATATGTACTGAACCATATAAAAGCATGATATAGCAACTCTAAGAGCAGTTACATTGAATGCAAGACATACATTCATCAGATTTTTAAATTGGTAGTACAAGGAGTGATAACTGACACTGTATTGATATCACTTTGTAAAACCGAGAAATTTCACTGTTGTCTAACCAAGTGATCACAGAAGAGTAATCAATGATTACTATACAAGAAATACATTGGATTGTAAATTGTAATAGTTTGTTACACAAAATAACTTTCTGCGTTACTCCCGAGGAATCCCACTGAGTGGCAGTATGGAGCGCCTTTTTACTATAGTTGTATAGAAGGTGGCTTCATTTCATTGTATATGTACTCAATCATGTAAAAGCATGATATATCAACTGTAAGAGCAACTACATTGAATGCCAGAGATACATTCATCAGATTTTAAAGTTGGTTGTACAAGGAGTGATAACTGACACTGTACTGATATCACTTTGTAAAACCTAGAAATATCACTATCCTGTAACCAACCGATCATTGAAAAGAGTAATCAATGAATATTATACAAGAAATAGTATATTGTAATAGTTTGTTACACAAAATGACTTTCTGCGTTACTCCCGAGGAATCCCACTTAGTAGCAGTATGGAGCACCTTTTTACGATAGTTGTATAGAAGGTGGCTTCATTTCATTGTATATGTACTCAACCATATAAAAGCATGATATAGGAAGTGTAAGAGCAGTTACATTGAATGCAAGAGATACATTCATCAGATTTTGAAGTTGGTTGTACAAGGAGTGATAACTGACACTGTATTGATATCACGTTGTAAAACCTAGAAATATCACTATCTTGTAAAAACAGATCATTGAAAAGAGTAATGAATGAATATTATACAAGAAATTGTATATTGTAATAGTTTGTTACACAAAATGACTTTCTGCGTTATTCCCGAGGAATCCCACTGAGTGGCAGTATGGAGCACATTTTACTATAGTTGTATAGAAGGTGGCTTCATTTCATTGTATATGTACTCAATCATGTAAAACCATGTTATAGCAACTATAAGAGCAACTACATTGAATGCCAGAGATACATTCATCAGATTTTGAAGTTGGTAGTACAAGGAGTGATAACTGACACTGTACTGATATCACTTTGTAAAACCTAGAAATATCACTGTTGTCTAACCAAGAGATCACAGAAGAGTAATCAATGAATAATATACAAGAAATACATTGGATTGTAAATTGTAATAGTTTGTTACACAAAATAACTTTCTGCGTTACTCCCGAGGAATCCCACTGAGTGGCAGTATGGAGCACCTTTTTACTATAGTTGTATAGAAGGTGGCTTCATTTCATTGTATATGTACTGAACCATATAAAAGCATGATATAGCAACTATAAGAGCAACTACATTGAATGCCAGAGATACATTCATCAGATTTTGAAGTTGGTAGTACAAGGAGTGATAACTGACACTGTACTGATATCACTTTGTAAAACCTAGAAATATCACTATCCTGTAAGAAACAGATCACTGAAAAGACTAATCAATGAATACTATACAAGAAATACATTGGATTGTAAATTGTAATAGTTTGTTACACAAAATAACTTTCTGCGTTACTCCCGAGGAATCCCACTGAGTGGCAGTATGGAGCACCTTTTTACTATAGTTGTATTGAAGGTGGCTTCATTTCATTGTATATGTACTCAATCATATAAGAGCATGATATATCAACTGTAAGAGCAACTACATTGAATGCCAGAGATACATTCATCAGATTTTGAAGTTGGTAGTACAAGGAGTGATAACTGACACTGTACTGATATCACTTTGTAAAACCTAGAAATATCACTATCCTGTAACCAACAGATCATTGAAAAGAGTAATCAATGAATATTATACAAGAAATAGTATATTGTAAAAGTTTGCTACACAAAATGACTTTCTGCGTTACTCCCGAGGAATCCCACTTAGTGGCAGTATGGAGCACCTTTTTACGATAGTTGTATAGAATGTGGCTTCATTTCATTGTATATGTACTCAACCATATAAAAGCATGATATAGGAAGTGTAAGAGCAGTTACATTGAATGCAAGAGATACATTCATCAGATTTTGAAGTTGGTTGTACAAGGAGTGATAACTGACACTGTATTCATATCACGATGTAAAACCTAGAAATATCACTATCTTGTAACCAACAGATCATTGAAAAGAGTAATGAATGAATACTATACAAGAAATTGTATATTGTAATAGTTTGTTACACAAAATAACTTTCTGCGTTACTCCCGAGGAATCCCACTGAGTGGCAGTATGGAGCACATTTTACTATAGTTGTATAGAAGGTGGCTTCATTTCATTGTATATGTACTGAATCATGTAAAAGCATGTTATAGCAACTGTAAGAGCAATTACATTGAATGCCAGAGATTCATTCATCAGATTTTGAAGTTGGTTGTACAAGGAGTGATAACTGACACTGTATTGATATCACTTTGTAAAACCTAGAAATATCACTATCCTGTAACCAACAGATCATTGAAAAGAGTAATCAATGAATACTATACAAGAAATTGTATATTGTAATAGTTTGTTACACAAAATGACTTTCTGCGTTACTCCCAAGGAATCCCACTGAGTGGCAGTATGGAGCACCTTTTTACTATAGTTGTATAGAAGGTGGCTTCATTTCATTGTATATGTACTGAACCATATAAAAGCATGATATAGCAACTATAAGAGCAGTTACATTGAATGCAAGACATACATTCATCAGATTTTTATATTGGTTGTATAAGGAGTGATAACGGACACTGTATTGATGTCACTTTGTAAAACCGAGAAATTTAACTGATGTCTAACCTAGAGATCACAGAAGAGTAATCAATGAATACTATACAAGAAATACATTGGATTGTAAATTGTAATAGTTTGTTACACAAAATAACTTTCTGCGTTACTCCCGAGGAATCCCACTGAGTGGCAGTATGGAGCACCTTTTTACTATAGTTGTATAGAAGGTGGCTTCATTTCATTGTATATGTACTCAATCATGTAAGAGCATGATATATCAACTGTAAGAGCAACTACATTGAATGCCAGAGATACATTCATCAGATTTTGAAGTTGGTAGTACAAGGAGTGATAACTGACACTGTACTGATATCACTTTGTAAAACCTAGATATATCACTATCCTGTAACAAACAGATCACTGAAAAGAGTAATCAATGAATACTATACAAGAAATTGTATATTGTAATAGTTTGTTACACAAAATGACTTTCTGCGTTAGTCTCGAGGAATCCCACTGAGTGGCAGTATGGAGCACCTTTTTACTATAGTTGTATAGATGGTGGCTTCATTTCATTGTATATGTACTCAATCATGTAAAAGCATGAAATATCAACTGCAAGAGCATTTACATTGAATGCCAGAGATACATTGATCAGATTTTGAAGTTGGTTGTACAAGGAGTGATAACTGACAAGATACTGATATCACTTTGTAAATCCTAGAAATATCACTATCCTGTAACCAACAGATCATTGAAAGGAGTAATCAATTAATACTATACAAGAAATAGTATATTGTAAGTTTGTTTCACAAAATGACTTTCTGCGTTACTCTCGAGGAATCCCACTTAGTGGCAGTATGGACCACATTTTACTATAGTTGTATAGAAGGTGGCTTCATTTCATTGTATATGTACTCAATCATGTAAAAGCATGTTATAGCAACTGTAAGAGCAATTACATTGAATGCCAGAGATTCATTCATCAGATTTTGAAGTTGGTTGTAGAAGGAGTGATAACTGACACTGTACTGATATCACTTTGTAAGACCTAGAAATATCACTATCCTGTAACCAACAGATCATTGAAAAGAGTAATCAATCAATACTATACAAGAAATTGTATATTGTAATAGTTTGTTACACAAAATGACTTTCTGCGTTACTCCCGAGGAATCACACTGAGTGGCAGTATGGAGCACCTTTTTACTATAGTTGTATAGAAGGTGGCTTCATTTCATTGTATATGTACTGAACCATATAAAAGCATGATATAGCAACTATAAGAGCAGTAAGATTGAATGCAAGACATACATTCATCAGATTTTTAAATTGGTTGTATAAGGAGTGATAACTGACACTGTATTGATGTCACTTTGTAAAACCGAGAAATTTCACTGTTGTCTAACCAAGAGATCACAGAAGAGTAATCAATGAATACTATACAAGAAATACATTGGATTGTAAATTGTAATAGTTTCTTACACAAAATAACTTTCTGCGTTACTCCCGAGGAATCCCACTGAGTGGCAGTATGGAGCACCTTTTTACTATAGTTGTATAGAAGGTGGCTTCATTTCATTGTATATGTACTCAATCATGTAAAAGCATGATATATCAACTGTAAGAGCAACTACATTGAATGCCAGAGATACATTCATCAGATTTTGAAGTTGGTAGTACAAGGAGTGATAACTGACACTGTACTGATATCACAATTTAAAACCTAGAAATATCACTATCCTGTAACAAACAGATCACTGAAAAGAGTAATCAATGAATACTATACAAGAAATTGCATATTGTAATAGTTTGTTACACAAAATAACTTTCTGCGTTACTCTCGAGGAATCCCACTGCGTGGCAGTATGGAGCACCTTTTTACTATAGTTGTATAGAAGGTGGCTTCATTTCATTGTATCTGTACTCAATCATGTAAAAGCATGATATATCAACTGTAAGAGCTATTACATTGAATGCCAGAGATACATTCATCAGAATTTGAAGTTGGTTGTACAAGGAGTGATAACTGACACTGTACTGATATCACTTTGTAAAACCTAGAAATATTACTATCCTGGAACGTAGAGATCATTGAAAAGAGTAATCAATGAATACTATACAAGAACGTATCTATTTTAATAGTTTGTTACACAAAATGGCTTTCTGCGTTATTCCCGAGGAATCCCTCTGAGTGGCAGTATGGAGAACATTTTTACTGTAGAAGGTGGCTTCATTTCATTGTATATGTACTCAATCATGTAAAAGCATGATATATCAACTATAAGAGCAACTATATTGAATGCCAGAGATACATTCATCAGATTTTGAAGTTGGTAGTACAAGGAGTGATAACTGACACTGTACTGATATCACTTTGTAAAACCTAGAAATATCACTATCCTGTAAGAAACAGATCACTGAAAAGACTAATCAATGAATACTATACAAGAAATACATTGGATTGTAAATTCTAATAGTTTGTTACACAAAATAACTTTCTGCGTTACTCCCGAGGAATCCCACTGAGTGGCAGTATGGAGCACCTTTTTACTATAGTTGTATAGAAGGTGGCTTCATTTCATTGTATATGTACTCAATCATGTAAAAGCATCAAATATCAACTGTAAGAGCATTTACATTGAATGCCAGAGATACATTCATCAGATTTTGAAGTTGGTTGTACAAGGAGTGATAACTGACACTGTACTGATATCATTTTTTAAATGCTAGAAATATCACTATCCTGTAACCAACAGATCATTGAAAAGAGTAATCAATGAATACTATACAAGAAATAGTATATTGTAAAAGTTTGTTACACTAAATGACTTTCTGCGTTACTCTCGAGGAATCCCACTTAGTGGCAGTATGGAGAACCTTTTTACTATAGTTGTATAGATGGTGGCTTCATTTCATTGTATATGTACTCAATCATGTAAAAGCATGATATATCAACTATAAGAGCAACTATATTGAATGCCAGAGATACATTCATCAGATTTTGAAGTTGGTAGTACAAGGAGTGATAACTGACACTGTACTGATATCACTTTGTAAAACCTAGAAATATCACTATCCTGTAAGAAACAGATCACTGAAAAGACTAATCAATGAATACTATACAAGAAATACATTGGATTGTAAATTCTAATAGTTTGTTACACAAAATAACTTTCTGCGTTACTCCCGAGGAATCCCACTGAGTGGCAGTATGGAGCACCTTTTTACTATAGTTGTATAGAAGGTGGCTTCATTTCATTGTATATGTACTCAATCATGTAAAAGCATCAAATATCAACTGTAAGAGCATTTACATTGAATGCCAGAGATACATTCATCAGATTTTGAAGTTGGTTGTACAAGGAGTGATAACTGACACTGTACTGATATCACTTTGTAAATCCTAGAAATAGCACTATCCTGTAACCAACAGATCATTGAAAAGAGTAATCAATGAATACTATACAAGAAATAGTATATTGTAAAAGTTTGTTACACAAAATGACTTTTTGCGTTACTCTCGAGGAATCCCACTTAGTGGCAGTATGGACCACATTTTACTATAGTTGTATAGAAGGTGGCTTCATTTCATTGTATATGTACTCAATCATGTAAAAACATGTTATAGCAACTGTAAGAGCAATTACATTGAATGCCAGAGATTCATTCATCAGATTTTGAAGTTGGTTGTAGAAGGACTGATAACTGACACTGTACTGATATCACTTTGTAAAACCTAGAAATATCACTATCCTGTAACCAACAGATCATTGAAAAGAGTAATCAATCAATACTATACAAGAAATTGTATATTGTAATAGTTTATTACACAAAATGACTTTCTGCGTTACTCCCGAGGAATCACACTGAGTGGCAGTATGGAGCACCTTTTTACTATAGTTGTATAGAAGGTGGCTTCATTTCATTGTATATGTACTGAACCATATAAAAGCATGATATAGCAACTATAAGAGCAGTTAGATTGAATGCAAGACATACATTCATCAGATATTTAAATTGGTTGTATAAGGAGTGATAACTGACATTGTATTGATGTCACTTTGTAAAACCTAGAAATATCACTATCCTGTAACCAACCGATCATTGAAAAGAGTAATCAATAAATATTATACAAGAAATAGTATATTGTAAAAGTTTGTTACACAAAATGACTTTCTGCGTTACTCTCGAGGAATCCCACTGCGTGGCAGTATGGAGCACCTTTTTACGATAGTTGTATAGAAGGTGGCTTCATTTCATTGTATATGTACTCAACCATATAAAAGCATGATATAGGAAGTGTAAGAGCAGTTACATTGAATGCAAGAGATACATTCATCAGATTTTGAAGTTGGTTGTACAAGGAGTGATAACTGACACTGTATTGATATCACGTTGCAAAACCTAGAAATATCACTATCTTGTAAAAACAGATCATTGAAAAGAGTAATGAATGAATACTATACAAGAAATTGTATATTGTAATAGTTTGTTACACAAAATGACTTTCTGCGTTACTCCCGAGGAATCCCACTGAGTGGCAGTATGGAGCACATTTTACTATAGTTGTATAGAAGGTGGCTTCATTTCATTGTATATGTACTCAATCATGTAAAAGCATGTTACAGCAACTGTAAGAGTAATTACATTGAATGCAAGAGATACATTTATCAGATTTTGAAGTTGGTTGTACAAGGAGTGATAACTGACACTATGTTGATATCACGTTGTAAAACCTAGAAATATCACTATCTTGTAACCAACAGATCATTGAAAAGAGTAATGAATGAATACTATACAAGAAATTGTATATTGTAAGAGTTTGTTACACAAAATGACTTTCTCCGTTACTCCCGAGGAATCCCACTGAGTGGCAATATGGAGCACATTTTACTATAGTTGTATAGAAGGTGGCTTCATTTCATTGTATATGTACTGAACCATATAAAAGCATGTTATAGCAACTGTAAGAGCAATTACATTGAATGCAAGAGATTCATTCCTCAGATTTTGAAGTTGGTTGTAGAAGGAGTGATAACTGACACTGTACTGATATCACTTTGTAAAACCTAGAAATATCACTATCGTGTAACCAACAGATCATTGAAAAGACTAATCAATGAATACTATAAAAGAAATTGTATATTGTAATAGTTTGTTACACAAAATTACTTTCTGCGTTACTCCCGAGGAATCCCACTGAGTGGCAGTATGGAGCACCTTTTTACTATAGTTGTATAGAAGGTGGCTTCATTTCATTCTATATGTACTGAACCATATAAAAGCATGATATAGCAACTATAAGAGCAGTTACATTGAATGCAAGACATACATTCATCAGATTTTTAGATTGGTTGTATAAGGAGTCATAACTGACACTGTATTGATATCACTTTCTAAAACGTAGATATTTCACAGTTGTCTAACCAAAAGATCACAGAAGAGTAATCAACGAATACTATAAAAGAAATACATTGGATTGTAAATTGTAATAGTTTGTTACACAAAATAACTTTCTGCGTTACTCCCGAGGAATCCCAATGAATGGCAGTATGGAGCACGTTTTACTATGGTTGTATAGAAGGTGGCTTCATTTCATTGTATATGTACTCAATCATGTAAGAGCATGATATATCAACTGTAAGAGCAACTACATTGAATGCCAGAGATACATTCATCAGATTTTGAAGTTGGTAGTACAAGGAGTGATAACTGACACTGTACTGATATCACTTTGTAAAACCTAGATATATCACTATCCTGTAACAAACAGATCACTGAAAAGAGTAATCAATGAATACTATACAAGAAATTGTATATTGTAATAGTTTGTTACACAAAATGACTTTCTGCGTTAGTCTCGAGGAATCCCACTGAGTGGCAGTATGGAGCACCTTTTTACTATAGTTGTATAGATGGTGGCTTCATTTCATTGTATATGTACTCAATCATGTAAAAGCATGAAATATCAACTGTAAGAGCATTTACATTGAATGCCAGAGATACATTGATCAGATTTTGAAGTTGGTTGTACAAGGAGTGATAACTGACAAGATACTGATATCACTTTGTAAATCCTAGAAATATCACTATCCTGTAACCAACAGATCATTGAAAGGAGTAATCAATTAATACTATACAAGAAATAGTATATTGTAAGTTTGTTACACAAAATGACTTTCTGCGTTACTCTCGAGGAATCCCACTTAGTGGCAGTATGGACCACATTTTACTATAGTTGTATAGAAGGTGGCTTCATTTCATTGTATATGTACTCAATCATGTAAAAGCATGTTATAGCAACTGTAAGAGCAATTACATTGAATGCCAGAGATTCATTCATCAGATTTTGAAGTTGGTTGTAGAAGGAGTGATAACTGACACTGTACTGATATCACTTTGTAAAACCTAGAAATATCACTATCCTGTAACCAACAGATCATTGAAAAGAGTAATCAATCAATACTATACAAGAAATTGTATATTGTAATAGTTTGTTACACAAAATGACTTTCTGCGTTACTCCCGAGGAATCACACTGAGTGGCAGTATGGAGCACCTTTTTTACTATAGTTGTATAGAAGGTGGCTTCATTTCATTGTATATGTACTGAACCATATAAAAGCATGATATAGCAACTATAAGAGCAGTTAGATTGAATGCAAGACATACATTCATCAGATTTTTAAATTGGTTGTATAAGGAGTGATAACTGACACTGTATTGATGTCACTTTGTAAAACCGAGAAATTTCACTGTTGTCTAACCAAGAGATCACAGAAGAGTAATCAAAGAGTATACAAGAAATACATTGGATTGTAAATTGTAATAGTTTCTTACACAAAATAACTTTCTGCGTTACTCCCGAGGAATCCCACTGAGTGGCAGTATGGAGCACCTTTTTACTATAGTTGTATAGAAGGTGGCTTCATTTCATTGTATATGTACTCAATCATGTAAAAGCATGATATATCAACTGTAAGAGCAACTACATTGAATGCCAGAGATACATTCATCAGATTTTGAAGTTGGTAGTACAAGGAGTGATAACTGACACTGTACTGATATCACAATTTAAAACCTAGAAATATCACTATCCTGTAACAAACAGATCACTGAAAAGAGTAATCAATGAATACTATACAAGAAATTGCATATTGTAATAGTTTGTTACACAAAATAACTTTCTGCGTTACTCTCGAGGAATCCCACTGCGTGGCAGTATGGAGCACCTTTTTACTATAGTTGTATAGAAGGTGGCTTCATTTCATTGTATCTGTACTCAATCATGTAAAAGCATGATATATCAACTGTAAGAGCTATTACATTGAATGCCAGAGATACATTCATCAGAATTTGAAGTTGGTTGTACAAGGAGTGATAACTGACACTGTACTGATATCACTTTGTAAAACCTAGAAATATTACTATCCTGGAACGTAGAGATCATTGAAAAGAGTAATCAATGAATACTATACAAGAACGTATCTATTTTAATAGTTTGTTACACAAAATGGCTTTCTGCGTTATTCCCGAGGAATCCCTCTGAGTGGCAGTATGGAGAACATTTTTACTATAGAAGGTGGCTTCATTTCATTGTATATGTACTCAATCATGTAAAAGCATGATATATCAACTATAAGAGCAACTATATTGAATGCCAGAGATACATTCATCAGATTTTGAAGTTGGTAGTACAAGGAGTGATAACTGACACTGTACTGATATCACTTTGTAAAACCTAGAAATATCACTATCCTGTAAGAAACAGATCACTGAAAAGACTAATCAATGAATACTATACAAGAAATACATTGGATTGTAAATTCTAATAGTTTGTTACACAAAATAACTTTCTGCGTTACTCCCGAGGAATCCCACTGAGTGGCAGTATGGAGCACCTTTTTACTATAGTTGTATAGAAGGTGGCTTCATTTCATTGTATATGTACTCAATCATGTAAAAGCATCAAATATCAACTGTAAGAGCATTTACATTGAATGCCAGAGATACATTCATCAGATTTTGAAGTTGGTTGTACAAGGAGTGATAACTGACACTGTACTGATATCACTTTGTAAATCCTAGAAATATCACTATCCTGTAACCAACAGATCATTGAAAAGAGTAATCAATGAATACTATACAAGAAATAGTATATTGTAAAAGTTTGTTACACAAAATGACTTTCTGCGTTACTCTCGAGGAATCCCACTTAGTGGCAGTATGGACCACATTTTACTATAGTTGTATAGAAGGTGGCTTCATTTCATTGTATATGTACTCAATCATGTAAAAGCATGTTATAGCAACTGTAAGAGCAATTACATTGAATGCCAGAGATTCATTCATCAGATTTTGAAGTTGGTTGTAGAAGGACTGATAACTGACAGTGTACTGATATCACTTTGTAAAACCTAGAAATATCACTATCCTGTAACCAACAGATCATTGAAAAGAGTAATCAATCAATACTATACAAGAAATTGTATATTGTAATAGTTTGTTACACAAAATGACTTTCTGCGTTACTCCCGAGGAATCACACTGAGTGGCAGTATGGAGCACCTTTTTACTATAGTTGTATAGAAGGTGGCTTCATTTCATTGTATATGTACTGAACCATATAAAAGCATGATATAGCAACTATAAGAGCAGTTAGATTGAATGCAAGACATACATTCATCAGATTTTTAAATTGGTTGTATAAGGAGTGATAACTGACACTGTATTGATGTCACTTTGTAAAACCTAGAAATATCACTATCCTGTAACCAACCGATCATTGAAAAGAGTAATCAATGAATATTATACAAGAAATAGTATATTGTAAAAGTTTGTTACACAAAATGACTTTCTGCGTTACTCCCGAGGAATCCCACTTAGTAGCAGTATGGAGTACCTTTTTACGATAGTTGTATAGAAGGTGGCTTCATTTCATTGTATATGTACTCAACCATATAAAAGCATGATATAGGAAGTGTAAGAGCAATTACATTGAATGCCAGAGATTCATTCATCAGATTTTGAAGTTGGTTGTAGAAGGAGTGATAACTGACACTGTATTGATATCACTTTGTAAAACCGAGAAATTTCACTGTTGTCTAACCAAGAGATCACAGAAGAGTAATCAATGAATACTATACAAGAAATACATTGGATTGTAAATTGTAATAGTTTGTTACACAAAATAACTTTCTGCGTTACTCCCGAGGAATCCCACTGAGTGGCAGCATGGAGCACCTTTTTACGATAGTTTTATAGAACGTGGCTTCATTTCATTGTATATGTACTCAACCATATAAAAGCATGATATAGGAAGTGTAAGAGCAGTTACATTGAATGCAAGAGATACATTCATCAGATTTTGAAGTTGGTTGTACAAGGAGTGATAACTGACACTGTATTCATATCACGTTGTAAAACCTAGAAATATCACTATCTTGTAACCAACAGATCATTGAAAAGAGTAATGAATGAATACTATACAAGAAATTGTATATTGTAATAGTTTGTTACACAAAATGACTTTCTGCGTTACTCCCGAGGAATCCCACTGAGTGGCAGTATGGAGCACATTTTACTATAGTTGTATAGAAGGTGGCTTCATTTCATTGTATATGTACTCAATCATGTAAAAGCATGTTATAGCTACTGTAAGAGCAATTACATTGAATGCCAGAGATTCATTCATCAGATTTTGAAGTTGGTTGTACAAGGAGTGATAACTGACACTGTATTGATATCACTTTTTAAAACCTAGAAATATCACTATCCTGTAACCAACAGATCATTGAAAAGAGTAATCAATGAATACTATACAAGAAATTGTATGTTGTAATAGTTTGTTACACAAAATGACTTTCTGCGTTACTCCCAAGGAATCCCACTGAGTGGCAGTATGGAGCACCTTTTTACTATAGTTGTAAAGAAGGTGGCTTCATTTCATTGTATATGTACTGAACCATATAAAAGCATGATATAGCAACTTTAAGAGCAGTTACATTGAATGCAAGACATAGATTCATCAGATTTCTATATTGGTTGTGTAAGGAGTGATAACTGACACTGTATAGATGTCACTTTGGCAAACCGAGAAATTTCACTGTTGTCTAACCAAGAGATCACAGAAGAGTAATCAATGAATACTATACAAGAAATACATTGGATTGTAAATTGTAATAGTTTGTTACACAAAATAACTTTCTGTGTTACTCCCGAGGAATCCCACTGAGTGGCAGCATGGAGCACCTTTTTACGATAGTTTTATAGAATGTGGCTTCATTTCATTGTATATGTACTCAACCATATAAAAGCATGATATAGGAAGTGTAAGAGCAGTTACATTGAATGCAAGAGATACATTCATCAGATTTTGAAGTTGGTTGTACAAGGAGTGATAACTGACACTGTATTCATATCACGTTGTAAAACCTAGAAATATCACTATCTTGTAACCAACAGATCATTGAAAAGACTAATGAATGAATACTATACAAGAAATTGTATATTGTAATAGTTTGTTACACAAAATGACTTTCTGCGTTACTCCCAAGGAATCCCACTGCGTGGCAGTATGGAGCACCTTTTTACTATAGTTGTATAGAAGGTGGCTTCATTTCATTGTATATGTACTGAACCATATAAAAGCATGATATAGCAACTTTAAGAGCAGTTACATTGAATGCTAGACATAGATTCATCAGATTTCTATATTGGTTGTGTAAGGAGTGATAACTGACACTGTACAGATATCACTTTGTAAAACCGAGAAATTTCACTGTTGTCTAACCAAGAGATCACAGAAGAGTAATCAATGAATACTATACAAGAAATACATTGGATTGTAAATTGTAATAGTTTGTTACACAAAATAATTTTCTGCGTTACTCCCGAGGAATCCCACTGAGTGGCAGTATGGAGCACCTTTTAACTATAGTTGTATAGAAGGTGGCTTCATTTCATTATATATGTACTCAATCATGTAAAAGCATGATATATCAACTGTAAGAGCAGCTACATTGAATGCCAGAGATACATTCATCAGATTTTGAAGTTGGTAGTACAAGGAGTGATAACTGACACTGTACTGATATCACTTTGTAAAACCTAGAAATATCACTATCCTGTAAGAAACAGATCACTGAAAAGACTAATCAATGAATACTATACAAGAAATACATTGGATTGTAAATTGTAATAGTTTGTTACACAAAATAACTTTCTGCGTTACTACCGAGGAATCCCACTGAGTGGCAGTATGGAGCACCTTTTTACTATAGTTGTATAGAAGGTGGCTTCATTTCATTGTATATGTACTGAACCATATAAAAGCATGATATAGCAACTTGAAGAGCAATTACATTGAATGCCAGAGATTCATTCATCAGATTTTGAAGTTGGTTGTACAAGGAGTGATAACTGACACTGTACTGATATCACTTTGTAAAACCTAGAAATATCACTATCCTGTAACCAACAGATCATTGAAAAGAGTAATCAATGAATACTATACAAGAAATTGTATATTGTAATAGTTTGTTACACAAAATGCCTTTTGCGTTACTCCCAAGGAATCCCACTGAGTGGCAGTATGGAGCACCTTTTTACTATAGTTGTATAGAAGGTGGCTTCATTTCATTGTATATGTACTGAACCATATAAAAGCATGATATAGCAACTTTAAGAGCAGTTACATTGAATGCAAGACATAGATTCATCAGATTTCTATATTGGTTGTGTAAGGAGTGATAACTGACACTGTATAGATGTCACTTTGTAAAACCGAGAAATTTCACTGTTGTCTAACCAAGAGATCACAGAAGAGTAATCAATGAATACTATACAAGAAATACATTGGATTGTAAATTGTAATAGTTTGTTACACAAAATAACTTTCTGCGTTACTCCCGAGGAATCCCACTGAGTGGCAGTATGGAGCACCTTTTTACTATAGTTGTATAGAAGGTGGCTTCATTTCATTATATATGTACTCGATCATGTAAAAGCATGATATATCAAGTGTAAGAGCAGCTACATTGAATGCCAGAGATACATTCATCAGATTTTGAAGTTGGTAGTACAAGGAGTGATAACTGACACTGTACTGATATCACTTTGTAAAACCTAGAAATATCACTATCCTGTAAGAAACAGATCACTGAAAAGACTAATCAATGAATACTATACAAGAAATACATTGGATTGTAAACTGTAATAGTTTGTTACACAAAATAACTTTCTGCGTTACTCCCGAGGAATCCCACTGAGTGGAAGTATGGAGCACCTTTTTACTATAGTTGTATAGAAGGTGGCTTCATTTCATTGTATATGTACTGAACCATATAAAAGCATGATATAGCAACTTGAAGAGCAATTACATTGAATGCCAGAGATTCATTCATCAGATTTTGAAGTTGGTTGTAGAAGGAGTGATAACTGACACTGTACTGATATCACTTTGTAAAACCTAGAAATATCACTATCCTGTAACCAACAGATCATTGAAAAGAGTAATCAATGAATACTATACAAGAAATTGTATATTGTAATAGTTTGTTACACAAAATGACTTTCTGCGTTACTCCCGAGGAATCCCACTGAGTGGCAGTATGGAGGACCTTTTTGCTATAGTTGTATAGAAGGTGGCTTCATTTCATTGTATATGTACTGAACCATATAAAAGCATGATATAGCAACTATAAGAGCAGTTACATTGAATGCAAGACATACATTCATCAGATTTTTATATTGGTTGTATAAGGAGTGATAACTGACACTCTATTGATGTCACTTTGTAAAACCGAGAAATTTAACTCATGTCTAACCAAGAGATCACAGAAGAGTAATCAATGAATACTATACAAGAAATACATTGGATTGTAAACTGTAATAGTTTGCTACACAAAATGACTTTCTGCGTTACTCCCGAGGAATCCCACTGAGTGGCAGTATGGAGCACCTTTTTACGATAGTTTTATAGAATGTGGCTTCATTTCATTGTATATGTACTCAACCATATAAAAGCATGATATCGGAAGTGTAAGAGCAGTTACATTGAATGCAAGAGATACATTCATCAGATTTTGAAGTTGGTTGTACAAGGAGTGATAACTGACACTGTATTCATATCACGTTGTAAAACCTAGAAATATCACTATTTTGTAACCAACAGATCATTGAAAAGAGTAATGAATGAATACTATACAAGAAATTGTATATTGTAATAGTTTGTTACACAAAATGACTTTCTGCGTTACTCCCGAGGAATCCCACTGAGTGGCAGTATGGAGCATATTTTACTATAGTTGTATAGAAGGTGGCTTCATTTCATTGTATATGTACTCAATCATGTAAAAGCATGTTATAGCTACTGTAAGAGCAATTACATTGAATGCCAGAGATTCATTCATCAGATTTTGAAGTTGGTTGTACAAGGAGTGATAACTGACACTGTACTGATATCACTTTGTAAAACCTAGAAATATCACTATCCTGTAAGAAACAGATCACTGAAAAGACTAATCAATGAATACTATACAAGAAATACATTGGATTGTAAATTGTAATAGTTTGTTACACAAAATAACTTTCTGCGTTACTCCCGAGGAATCCCACTGAGTGGCAGTATGGAGCACCTTTTTACTATAGTTGTATAGAAGGTGGCTTCATTTCATTGTATATGTACTGAACCATATAAAAGCATGATATAGTAACTCGAAGAGCAATTACATTGAATGCCAGAGATTCATTCATCAGATTTTGAAGTTGGTTGTACAAGGAGTGATAACTGACACTGTACTGATATCACTTTGTAAAACCTAGAAATATCACTATCCTGTAACCAACAGATAATTGAAAAGAGTAATCAATGAATACTATACAAGAAATTGTATATTGTAATAGTTTGTTACACAAAATGACTTTCTGCGTTACTCCCGAGGAATCCCACTGAGTGGCAGTATGGAGCACCTTTTTACTATAGTTGTATAGAAGGTGGCTTCATTTCATTGTATATGTACTGAACCATATAAAAGCATGATATAGCAACTATAAGAGCAGTTACATTGAATGCAAGACATACATTCATCAGATTTTTATATTGGTTGTATAAGGAGTGATAACTGACACTGTATTGATGTCACTTTGTAAAACCGAGAAATTTAACTGATGTCTAACCAAGAGATCACAGAAGAGTAATCAATGAATACTATACAAGTAATACATTGGATTGTAAATTGTAATAGTTTGTTACACAAAATAACTTTCTGCGTTACTCCCGAGGAATCCCACTGAGTGGCAGTATGGAGCACCTTTTTACTATAGTTGTATAGAAGGTGGCTTCATTTCATTGTATATGTACTCGATCATGTAAAAGCATGATATATCAACTGTAAGAGCAGTTACATTGAATGCAAGAGATACATTTATCAGATTTTGAAGTTGGTTGTACAAGGAGTGATAACTGACACTGTATTGATATCACGTCGTAAAACCTAGAAATATCACTATCTTGTAACCAACAGATCATTGAAAAGAGTAATGAATGAATACTATACAAGAAATTGTATATTGTAACAGTTTGTTACACAAAATGACTTTCTCCGTTACTCCCGAGGAATCCCACTGAGTGGCAGTATGGAGCACATTTTACTATAGTTGTATAGAAGGTGGCTTTATTTCATTGTATATGTACTCAATCATGTAAAAGCATGTTATAGAAACTGTAAGAGCAATTACATTGAATGCCAGAGATTCATTCATCAGATTTTGAAGTTTGTTGTAGAAGGAGTGATAACTGACACTGTACTGATATCACTTTGTAAAACCTAGAAATATCACTATCCTGTAACCAACAGATCATTGAAAAGAGTAATCAATGAATACTATAGAAGAAATTGTATATTGTAATAGTTTGTTACACAAAATGACTTTCTGCGTTACTCCCGAGGAATCCCACTGAGTGGCAGTATGGAGCACCTTTTTACTATATTTGTATAGAAGGTGGCTTCATTTCATTGTATATTTACTGAACCATATAAAAGCATGATATAGCAACTATAAGAGCAGTTACATTGAATGCAAGACATACATTCAGCAGATTTTTAAATTGGTTGTATAAGGAGTGATAACTGACACTGTACTGATATCACTTTGTAAAACCGAGAAATTTCACTGTTGTCTAACCAAGAGATCACAGAAGAGTAATCAATGAATACTATACAAGAAATACATTGGATTGTAAATTGTAATAGTTTGTTACACAAAATAACTTTCTGCGTTACTCCCGAGGAATCCCACTGAGTGGCAGTATGGAGCACCTTTTAACTATAGTTGTATAGAAGGTGGCTTCATTTTATTATATATGTACTCAATCATGTATAAGCATGATATATCAAGTATAAGAGCAACTACATTGAATGCCAGAGATACATTCATCAGATTTTGAAGTTGGTAGTACAAGGAGTGATAACTGACACTGTACTGATATCACTTTGTAAAACCTAGAAATATCACTATCCTGTAAGAAACAGATCACTGAAAAGACTAATCAATGAATACTATACAAGAAATACATTGGATTGTAAATTCTAATAGTTTGTTACACAAAATAACTTTCTGCGTTACTCCCGAGGAATCCCACTGAGTGGCAGTATGGAGCACCTTTTTACTATAGTTGTATAGAAGGTGGCTTCATTTCATTGTATATGTACTGAACCATATAAAAGCATGATATAGTAACTCGAAGAGCAATTACATTGAATGCCAGAGATTCATTCATCAGATTTTGAAGTTGGTTGTACAAGGAGTGATAACTGACACTGTACTGATATCACTTTGTAAAACCTAGAAATATCACTATCCTGTAACCAACAGATAATTGAAAAGAGTAATCAATGAATACTATACAAGAAATTGTATATTGTAATAGTTTGTTACACAAAATGACTTTCTGCGTTACTCCCGAGGAATCCCACTGAGTGGAAGTATGGAGCACCTTTTTACTATAGTTGTATAGAAGGTGGCTTCATTTCATTGTATATGTACTGAACCATATAAAAGCATGATATAGCAACTATAAGAGCAGTTACATTGAATGCAAGATATACATTCATCAGATTTTTATATTGGTTGTATAAGGAGTGATAACTGACACTGTATTGATGTCACTTTGTAAAACCGAGAAATTTAACTGATGTCTAACCAAGAGATCACAGAAGAGTAATCAATGAATACTATACAAGTAATACATTGGATTGTAAATTGTAATAGTTTGTTACACAAAATAACTTTCTGCGTTACTCCCGAGGAATCCCACTGAGTGGCAGTATGGAGCACCTTTTTACTATAGTTGTATAGAAGGTGGCTTCATTTCATTGTATATGTACTCAATCATGTAAAAGCATGATATATCAACTGTAAGAGCAGTTACATTGAATGCAAGAGATACATTTATCAGATTTTGAAGTTGGTTGTACAAGGAGTGATAACTGACACTGTATTGATATCACGTCGTAAAACCTAGAAATATCACTATCTTGTAACCAACAGATCATTGAAAAGAGTAATGAATGAATACTATACAAGAAATTGTATATTGTAACAGTTTGTTACACAAAATGACTTTCTCCGTTACTCCCGAGGAATCCCACTGAGTGGCAGTATGGAGCACATTTTACTATAGTTGTATAGAAGGTGGCTTTATTTCATTGTATATGTACTCAATCATGTAAAAGCATGTTATAGAAACTGTAAGAGCAATTACATTGAATGCCAGAGATTCATTCATCAGATTTTGAAGTTTGTTGTAGAAGGAGTGATAACTGACACTGTACTGATATCACTTTGTAAAACCTAGAAATATCACTATCCTGTAACCAACAGATCATTGAAAAGAGTAATCAATGAATACTATAGAAGAAATTGTATATTGTAATAGTTTGTTACACAAAATGACTTTCTGCGTTACTCCCGAGGAATCCCACTGAGTGGCAGTATGGAGCACCTTTTTACTATATTTGTATAGAAGGTGGCTTCATTTCATTGTATATGTACTGAACCATATAAAAGCATGATATAGCAACTCTAAGAGCAGTTACATTGAATGCAAGACATACATTCATCAGATTTTTAAATTGGTTGTATAAGGAGTGATAACTGACACTGTATTGATATCACTTTGTAAAACCGAGAAATTTCACTGTTGTCTAACCAAGAGATCACAGAAGAGTAATCAATGAATACTATACAAGAAATACATTGGATTTTAAATTGTAATAGTTTGTTACACAAAATAACTTTCTGCGTTAGTCCCGAGGAATCCCACTGAGTGGCAGTATGGAGCACCTTTTTACTATATTTGTATAGAAGGTGGCTTCATTTCATTTTATATGTACTGAACCATATAAAAGCATGATATAGCAACTATAAGAGCAGTTACATTGAATGCAAGACATACATTCATCAGATTTTTAAATTGGTTGTATAAGGAGTGATAACTGACACTGTATTGATATCACTTTGTAAAACCGAGAAATTTCACTGTTGTCTAACCAAGAGATCACAGAAGAGTAATCAATGAATACTATACAAGAAATACATTGGATTGTAAATTGTAATAGTTTGTTACACAAAATAACTTTCTGCGTTACTCCCGAGGAATCCCACTGAGTGGCAGTATGGAGCACCTTTTAACTATAGTTGTATATAAGGTGGCTTCATTTCATTATATATGTACTCAATCATGTAAAACCATGATATATCAACTATAAGAGCAACTACATTGAATGCCAGAGATACATTCATCAGATTTTGAAGTTGGTAGTACAAGGAGTGATAACTGACACTGTACTGATATCACTTTGGAAAACCTAGAAATATCACTATCCTGTAAGAAACAGATCACTGAAAAGACTAATCAATGAATACTATACAAGAAATACATTGGATTGTAAATTGTAATAGTTTGTTACACAAAATAACTTTCTGCGTTACTCCCGAGGAATCCCACTGAGTGGCAGTATGGAGCACCTTTTTACTATAGTTGTATAGAAGGTGGCTTCATTTCATTGTATATGTACTGAACCATATAAAAGCATGATATAGCAACTATAAGAGCAGTTACATTGAATGCAAGACATACATTCATCAGATTTTAAAACTGGTTGTATAAGGAGTGATAACTGACACTGTATTGATATCACTTTGTAAAACCGAGAAATTTCACTGTTGTCTAACCAAGAGATCACAGAAGAGTAATCAATGAATACTATACAAGAAATACATTGGATTGTAAATTGTAATAGTTTGTTATACAAAATAACTTTCTGCGTTACTCCCGAGGAATCCCACTGAGTGGCAGTATGGAGCACCTTTTTACTATAGTTGTATAGAAGGTGGCTTCATTTCATTGTATATGTACTCAATCATGTAAAAGCATGATATATCAACTGTAAGAGCAACTACATTGAATGCCAGAGATACATTCATCAGATTTTGAAGTTGGTTGTACAAGGAGTGATAACTGACACTGTACTGATATCACGTTGTAAAACCTAGAAATATCACTATCCTGTAACCAACCGATCATTGAAAAGAGTAATCAATGAATATTATACAAGAAATAGTATATTGTAAAAGTTTGTTACACAAAATGACTTTTTGCGTTACTCCCGAGGAATCCCACTTAGGGGCAGTATGGAGCACCTTTTTACGATAGTTGTATAGAAGGTGGCTTCATTTCATTGTATATGTACTCAACCATATAAAAGCATGATATAGGAAGTGTAAGAGCAGTTACATTGAATGCAAGAGATACATTCATCAGATTTTGAAGTTGGTTGTACAAGGAGTGATAACTGACACTGTATTGATATCACGTTGTAAAACCTAGAAATATCACTATCTTGTAACCAACAGATCCTTGAAAAGAGTAATGAATGAATACTATACAAGAAATTGTATATTGTAATAGTTTGTTACACAAAATGACTTTCTGCGTTACTCCCGAGGAATCCCACTGAGTGGCAGTATGGAGCACATTTTACTATAGTTGTATAGAAGGTGGCTTCATTTCATTGTATATGTACTCAATCATGTAAAAGCATGTTATAGCAACTGTAAGAGCAATTACATTGAATGCCAGAGATTCATTCATCAGATTTTGAAGTTGGTTGTACAAGGAGTGATAACTGACACTGTATTGATATCACTTTGTAAAACCTAGAAATATCACTATCCTGTAACCAACAGATCATTGAAAAGAGTAATCAATGAATACTATACAAGAAATTGTATATTGTAATAGTTTGTTACACAAAATGACTTTCTGCGTTACTCCCAAGGAATCCCACTGAGTGGCAGTATGGAGCACCTTTTTACTATAGTTGTATAGAAGGTGGCTTCATTTCATTGTATATGTACTGAACCATATAAAAGCATGATATAGCAACTATAAGAGCAGTTACATTGAATGCAAGACATACATTCATCAGATTTTTATATTGGTTGTATAAGGAGTGATAACTGACACTGTATTGATGTCACTTTGTAAAACCGAGAAATTTCACTGTTGTCTAACCAAGAGATCACAGAAGAGTAATCAATGAATACTATACAAGAAATACATTGGATTGTAAATTGTAATTGTTTGTTACAGAAAATAACTTTCTGCGTTACTCCCGAGGAATCCCACTGAGTGGTAGTATAGAGCACCTTTTTACTATAGTTGTATAGAAGGTGGCTTCATTTCATTATATATGTACTCAATCATGTAAAAGCATGATATATCAACTGTAAGAGCAACTACATTGAATGCCAGAGATACATTCATCAGATTTTGAAGTTGGTAGTACAAGGAGTGATAACTGACACTGTACTGATATCACTTTGTGAAACCTAGAAATATCATTATCCTGTAAGAAACAGATCACTGAAAAGACGAATCAATGAATACTATACAAGAAATACATTGGATTGTAAATTGTAATAGTTTGTTACACAAAATAACTTTCTGCGTTACTCCCGAGGAATCCCACTGAGTGGCAGTATGGAGCACCTTTTTACTATAGTTGTATAGAAGGTGGCTTCATTTCATTGTATATGTACTGAACCATATAAAAGCATGATATAGCAACTCTAAGAGCAGTTACATTGAATGCAAGACATACATTCATCAGATTTTAAAATTGGTTGTAGAAGGAGTGATAACTGACACTGTACTGATATCACTTTGTAAAACCGAGAAATTTCACTGTTGTCTAACCAAGAGATCACAGAAGACTAATCAATGAATACTATACAAGAAATACATTGGATTGTAAATTGTAATAGTTTGTTACACAAAATAACTTTCTGCGTTACTCCCGAGGAATCCCACTGAGTGGCAGTATGGAGCACCTTTTTACTATAGTTGTATAGAAGGTGGCTTCATTTCATTGTATATATACTCAATCATGTAAAAGCATGATATATCAACTGTAAGAGCAACTACATTGAATGCCAGAGATACATTCATCAGATTTTGAAGTTGGTTGTACAAGGAGTGATAACAGACACTGTACTGATATCACTTTGTAAAACCTAGAAATATCACTATCCTGTAACCAACCGATCATTGAAAAGAGTAATCAATGAATATTATACAAGAAATAGTATATTGTAAAAGTTTGTTACACAAAATGACTTTCTGCGTTACTCCCGAGGAATCCCACTTAGTGGCAGTATGGAGCACCTTTTTACGATAGTTGTATAGAAGGTGGCTTCATTTCATTGTATATGTACTCAACCATATAAAAGCATGATATAGGAAGTGTAAGAGCAGTTACATTGAATGCAAGAGATACATTCATCAGATTTTGAAGTTGGTTGTACAAGGAGTGATAACTGACACTGTATTGATATCACGTTGTAAAACCTAGAAATATCACTATCTTGTAACCAACAGATCCTTGAAAAGAGTAATGAATGAATACTATACAAGAAATTGTATATTGTAATAGTTTGTTACACAAAATGACTTTCTGCATTACTCCCGAGGAATCCCACTGAGTGGCAGTATGGAGCACATTTTACTATAGTTGTATAGAAGGTGGCTTCATTTCATTGTATATGTACTCAATCATGTAAAAGTATGTTATAGCAACTGTAAGAGCAATTACATTGAATACCAGAGATTCATTCATCAGATTTTGAAGTTGGTTGTACAAGGAGTGATAACTGACACTGTATTGATATCACTTTGTAAAACCTAGAAATATCACTATCCTGTAACCAACAGATCATTGAAAAGAGTAATCAATGAATACTATACAAGAAATTGTATATTGTAATAGTTTGTTACACAAAATGACTTTCTGCGTTACTCCCAAGGAATCCCACTGAGTGGCAGTATGGAGCACCTTTTTACTATAGTTGTATAGAAGGTGGCTTCATTTCATTGTATATGTACTGAACCATATAAAAGCATGATATAGCAACTATAAGAGCAGTTACATTGAATGCAAGACATACATTCATCAGATTTTTATATTGGTTGTATAAGGAGTGATAACTGACACTGTATTGATGTCACTTTGTAAAACCGAGAAATTTCACTGTTGTCTAACCAAGAGATCACAGAAGAGTAATTAATGAATACTATACAAGAAATACATTGGATTGTAAATTGTAATAGTTTGTTACACAAAATAACTTTCTGCGTTACTCCCGAGGAATCCCACTGAGTGGCAGTATGGAGCACCTTTTTACTATAGTTGTATAGAAGGTGGCTTCATTTCATTATATATGTACTCAATCATGTAAAAGCATGATATATCAACTGTAAGAGCAACTACATTGAATGCCAGAGATAGATTCATCAGATTTTGAAGTTGGTAGTACAAGGAGTGATAACTGACACTGTACTGATATCACTTTGTAAAACCTAGAAATATCACTATCCTGTAAGAAACAGATCACTGAAAAGACTAATCAATGAATACTATACAAGAAATACATTGGATTGTAAATTGTAATAGTTTGTTACACAAAATAACTTTCTGCGTTACTCCCGAGGAATCCCACTGAGTGGCAGTATGGAGCACCTTTTTACTATAGTTGTATAGAAGGTGGCTTCATTTCATTGTATATGTACTGAACCATATAAAAGCATGATATAGCAACTCTAAGAGCAGTTACATTGAATGCAAGACATACATTCATCAGATTTTTAAATTGGTAGTACAAGGAGTGATAACTGACACTGTATTGATATCACTTTGTAAAACCGAGAAATTTCACTGTTGTCTAACCAAGAGATCACAGAAGAGTAATCAATGAATACTATACAAGAAATACATTGGATTGTAAATTGTAATAGTTTGTTACACAAAATAACTTTCTGCGTTACTCCCGAGGAATCCCACTGAGTGGCAGTATGGAGAACCTTTTTACTATAGTTGTATAGAAGGTGGCTTCATTTCATTGTATATGTACTCAATCATGTAAAAGCATGATATATCAACTGTAAGAGCAACTACATTGAATGCCAGAGATACATTCATCAGATTTTGAAGTTGGTTGTACAAGGAGTGATAACTGACACTGTACTGATATCACTTTGTAAAACCGAGAAATATCACAATCCTGTAACCAACCGATCATTGAAAAGAGTAATCAATGAATATTATACAAGAAATAGTATATTGTAAAAGTTTGTTACACAAAGTGACTTTCTGCGTTACTCCCGAGGAATCCCACTTAGTAGCAGTATGGAGCACCTTTTTACGATAGTTGTATAGAAGGTGGCTTCATTTCATTGTATATGTACTCAACCATATAAAAGCATGATATAGGAAGTGTAAGAGCAGTTACATTGAATGCAAGAGATACATTCATCAGATTTTGAGGTTGGTTGTACAAGGAGTGATAACTGACACTGTATTGATATCACATTGTAAAACCTAGAAATATCACTATCCTGTAACCAACAGATCATTGAAAAGAGTAATCAATGAATACTATACAAGAAATTGTATATTGTAATAGTTTGTTACACAAAATGACTTTCTGCGTTACTCCCGAGGAATCCCACTGAGTGGCAGTATGGAGCACGTTTTACTATAGTTGTATAGAAGGTGGCTTCATTTCATTGTATAAGTACTCAATCATGTAAAAGCATGATATATCAACTGTAAGAGCAACTACATTGAATGCCAGAGATACATTCATCAGATTTTGAAGTTGGTTGTAGAAGGAGTGATAACTGACACTGTACTGATATCACTTTGTAAAACCTAGATATATCACTACGGTGTAACAAACAGATCACTGAAAAGAGTAATCAACGAATACTATACAAGAAATTGTATATTGTAATAGTTTGTTACACAAAATGACTTTCTGCGTTACTCCCGAGGAATCCCACTGAGTGGCAGTATGGAGCACCTTTTTACGATAGTTGTATAGAAGGTGGCTTCATTTCATTGTATATGTACTCAACCATATAAAAGCATGTTATAGCAAGTGTAAGAGCAGTTACATTGAATGCAAGAGATACATTCATCAGATTTTGAAGTTGGTTGTACAAGGAGTGATAACTGACACTGTATGGATATCACGTTGTAAAACCTAGAAATATCACTATCTTGTAAAAACAGATCATTGAAAAGAGTAATGAATGAATACTATACAAGAAATTGTATATTGTAATAGTTTGTTACACAAAATGACTTTCTCCGTTAATCCCGAGGATTCCCAGTGAGTGGCAGTATGGAGCACATTTTACTATAGGTGTATAGAAGGTGGCTTCATTTCATTGTATATCTACTCAATCATGTAAAAGCATGTTATAGCAACTGTAAGAGCAATTACATTGAATGCCAGAGATTCATTCATCAGATTTTGAAGTTGGTTGTACAAGGAGTGATAACTGACACTGTACTGATATCACTTTGTAAAACCTAGAAATATCACTATCCTGTAACCAACAGATCATTGAAAAGAGTAATCAATGAATACTATACAAGAAATTGTATATTGTAATAGTTTGTTACACAAAATGACTTTCTGCGTTACTCCCGAGGAATCCCACTGAGTGGCAGTATGGAGCACCTTTTTACTATAGTTGTATAGAAGGTGGCTTCATTTCATTATATATGTACTCAATCATGTAAAAGCATGATATATCAACAGTAAGAGCAACTACATTGAATGCAAGAGATACATTCATCAGATTTTGAAGTTGGTTGTACAAGGAGTGATAACTGACACTGTATTGATATCACGTTGTAAAACCTAGAAATATCACTATCTTGTAACCAACAGATCCTTGAAAAGAGTAATGAATGAATACTATACAAGAAATTGTATATTGTAATAGTTTGTTACACAAAATGACTTTCTGCATTACTCCCGAGGAATCCCACTGAGTGGCAGTATGGAGCACATTTTACTATAGTTGTATAGAAGGTGGCTTCATTTCATTGTATATGTACTCAATCATGTAAAAGTATGTTATAGCAACTGTAAGAGCAATTACATTGAATACCAGAGATTCATTCATCAGATTTTGAAGTTGGTTGTACAAGGAGTGATAACTGACACTGTATTGATATCACTTTGTAAAACCTAGAAATATCACTATCCTGTAACCAACAGATCATTGAAAAGAGTAATCAATGAATACTATACAAGAAATTGTATATTGTAATAGTTTGTTACACAAAATGACTTTCTGCGTTACTCCCAAGGAATCCCACTGAGTGGCAGTATGGAGCACCTTTTTACTATAGTTGTATAGAAGGTGGCTTCATTTCATTGTATATGTACTGAACCATATAAAAGCATGATATAGCAACTATAAGAGCAGTTACATTGAATGCAAGACATACATTCATCAGATTTTTATATTGGTTGTATAAGGAGTGATAACTGACACTGTATTGATGTCACTTTGTAAAACCGAGAAATTTCACTGTTGTCTAACCAAGAGATCACAGAAGAGTAATTAATGAATACTATACAAGAAATACATTGGATTGTAAATTGTAATAGTTTGTTACACAAAATAACTTTCTGCGTTACTCCCGAGGAATCCCACTGAGTGGCAGTATGGAGCACCTTTTTACTATAGTTGTATAGAAGGTGGCTTCATTTCATTATATATGTACTCAATCATGTAAAAGCATGATATATCAACTGTAAGAGCAACTACATTGAATGCCAGAGATACATTCATCAGATTTTGAAGTTGGTAGTACAAGGAGTGATAACTGACACTGTACTGATATCACTTTGTAAAACCTAGAAATATCACTATCCTGTAAGAAACAGATCACTGAAAAGACTAATCAATGAATACTATACAAGAAATACATTGGATTGTAAATTGTAATAGTTTGTTACACAAAATAACTTTCTGCGTTACTCCCGAGGAATCCCACTGAGTGGCAGTATGGAGCACCTTTTTACTATAGTTGTATAGAAGGTGGCTTCATTTCATTGTATATGTACTGAACCATATAAAAGCATGATATAGCAACTCTAAGAGCAGTTACATTGAATGCAAGACATACATTCATCAGATTTTTAAATTGGTAGTACAAGGAGTGATAACTGACACTGTATTGATATCACTTTGTAAAACCGAGAAATTTCACTGTTGTCTAACCAAGAGATCACATAAGAGTAATCAATGAATACTATACAAGAAATACATTGGATTGTAAATTGTAATAGTTTGTTACACAAAATAACTTTCTGCGTTACTCCCGAGGAATCCCACTGAGTGGCAGTATGGAGAACCTTTTTACTATAGTTGTATAGAAGGTGGCTTCATTTCATTGTATATGTACTCAATCATGTAAAAGCATGATATATCAACTGTAAGAGCAACTACATTGAATGCCAGAGATACATTCATCAGATTTTGAAGTTGGTTGTACAAGGAGTGATAACTGACACTGTACTGATATCACTTTGTAAAACCGAGAAATATCACAATCCTGTAACCAACCGATCATTGAAAAGAGTAATCAATGAATATTATACAAGAAATAGTATATTGTAAAAGTTTGTTACACAAAGTGACTTTCTGCGTTACTCCCGAGGAATCCCACTTAGTAGCAGTATGGAGCACCTTTTTACGATAGTTGTATAGAAGGTGGCTTCATTTCATTGTATATGTACTCAACCATATAAAAGCATGATATAGGAAGTGTAAGAGCAGTTACATTGAATGCAAGAGATACATTCATCAGATTTTGAGGTTGGTTGTACAAGGAGTGATAACTGACACTGTATTGATATCACATTGTAAAACCTAGAAATATCACTATCCTGTAACCAACAGATCATTGAAAAGAGTAATCAATGAATACTATACAAGAAATTGTATATTGTAATAGTTTGTTACACAAAATGACTTTCTGCGTTACTCCCGAGGAATCCCACTGAGTGGCAGTATGGAGCACGTTTTACTATAGTTGTATAGAAGGTGGCTTCATTTCATTGTATAAGTACTCAATCATGTAAAAGCATGATATATCAACTGTAAGAGCAACTACATTGAATGCCAGAGATACATTCATCAGATTTTGAAGTTGGTTGTAGAAGGAGTGATAACTGACACTGTACTGATATCACTTTGTAAAACCTAGATATATCACTACGGTGTAACAAACAGATCACTGAAAAGAGTAATCAACGAATACTATACAAGAAATTGTATATTGTAATAGTTTGTTACACAAAATGACTTTCTGCGTTACTCCCGAGGAATCCCACTGAGTGGCAGTATGGAGCACCTTTTTACGATAGTTGTATAGAAGGTGGCTTCATTTCATTGTATATGTACTCAACCATATAAAAGCATGTTATAGCAAGTGTAAGAGCAGTTACATTGAATGCAAGAGATACATTCATCAGATTTTGAAGTTGGTTGTACAAGGAGTGATAACTGACACTGTATGGATATCACGTTGTAAAACCTAGAAATATCACTATCTTGTAAAAACAGATCATTGAAAAGAGTAATGAATGAATACTATACAAGAAATTGTATATTGTAATAGTTTGTTACACAAAATGACTTTCTCCGTTAATCCCGAGGATTCCCAGTGAGTGGCAGTATGGAGCACATTTTACTATAGGTGTATAGAAGGTGGCTTCATTTCATTGTATATCTACTCAATCATGTAAAAGCATGTTATAGCAACTGTAAGAGCAATTACATTGAATGCCAGAGATTCATTCATCAGATTTTGAAGTTGGTTGTACAAGGAGTGATAACTGACACTGTACTGATATCACTTTGTAAAACCTAGAAATATCACTATCCTGTAACCAACAGATCATTGAAAAGAGTAATCAATGAATACTATACAAGAAATTGTATATTGTAATAGTTTGTTACACAAAATGACTTTCTGCGTTACTCCCGAGGAATCCCACTGAGTGGCAGTATGGAGCACCTTTTTACTATAGTTGTATAGAAGGTGGCTTCATTTCATTATATATGTACTCAATCATGTAAAAGCATGATATATCAACTGTAAGAGCAACTACATTGAATGCCAGAGATACATTCATCAGATTTTGAAGTTGGTAGTACAAGGAGTGATAACTGACACTGTACTGATATCACTTTGTAAAACCTAGAAATATCACTATCCTGTAAGAAACAGATCACTGAAAAGACTAATCAATGAATACTATACAAGAAATACATTGGATTGTAAATTGTAATAGTTTGTTACACAAAATAACTTTCTGCGTTACTCCCGAGGAATCCCACTGAGTGGCAGTATGGAGCACCTTTTTACTATAGTTGTATAGAAGGTGGCTTCATTTCATTATATATGTACTGAACCATATAAAAGCATGATATAGCAACTCTAAGAACAGTTACATTGAATGCAAGACATACATTCAACAGATTTTTAAATTGGTAGTACAAGGAGTGATAACTGACACTGTATTGATATCACTTTGTAAAACCGAGAAATTTCACTGTTGTCTAACCAAGAGATCACAGAAGAGTAATCAATGAATACTATACAAGAAATACATTGGATTGTAAATTGTAATAGTTTGTTACACAAAATAACTTTCTGCGTTACTCCCGAGGAATCCCACTGAGTGGCAGTATGGAGAACCTTTTTACTATAGTTGTATAGAAGGTGGCTTCATTTCATTGTATATGTACTCAATCATGTAAAAGCATGATATATCAACTGTAAGAGCAACTACATTGAATGCCAGAGATACATTCATCAGATTTTGAAGTTGGTTGTACAAGGAGTGATAACTGACACTGTACTGATATCACTTTGTAAAACCGAGAAATATCACAATCCTGTAACCAACCGATCATTGAAAAGAGTAATCAATGAATATTATACAAGAAATAGTATATTGTAAAAGTTTGTTACACAAAGTGACTTTCTGCGTTACTCCCGAGGAATCCCACTTAGTAGCAGTATGGAGCACCTTTTTACGATAGTTGTATAGAAGGTGGCTTCATTTCATTGTATATGTACTCAACCATATAAAAGCATGATATAGGAAGTGTAAGAGCAGTTACATTGAATGCAAGAGATACATTCATCAGATTTTGAGCTTGGTTGTACAAGGAGTGATAACTGACACTGTATTGATATCACGTTGTAAAACCTAGAAATATCACTATCTTGTAACCAACAGATCATTGAAAAGAGTAATGAATGAATACTATACAAGAAATTGTATATTGTAATAGTTTGTTACACAAAATGACTTTCTGCGTTACTCCCGAGGAATCCCACTGAGTGGCAGTATGGAGCACATTTTACTCTAGTTGTATAGAAGGTGGCTTCATTTCATTGTATATGTACTCAATCATGTAAAAGCATGTTATAGCAACTGTAAGAGCAATTACATTGAATGCAAGAGATACATTTATCAGATTTTGAAGCTGGTTGTACAAGGAGTGATAACTGACACTGTATTGATATCACGTTGTAAAACCTAGAAATATCACTATCTTGTAACCAACAGATCATTGAAAAGAGTAATGAATGAATGCTATACAAGAAATTGTATATTGTAACAGTTTGTTACACAAAATGACTTTCTCCGTTACTCCCGAGGAATCCCACTGAGTGGCAGTATGGAGCACATTTTACTATAGTTGTATAGAAGGTGGCTTCATTTCATTGTATATGTACTCAATCATGTAAAAGCATGTTATAGCAACTGTAAGAGCAATTACATTGAATGCCAGAGATTCATTCATCAGATTTTGAAGTTTGTTGTAGAAGGAGTGATAACTGACACTGTACTGATATCACTTTGTAAAACCGAGAAATATCACTATCCTGTAACCAACAGATCATTGAAAAGAGTAATCAATGAATACTATAGAAGAAATTGTATATTGTAATAGTTTGTTAAACAAAATGACTATCTGCGTTACTCCCGAGGAATCCCACTGAGTGGCAGTATGGAGCACCTTTTTACTATAGTTGTATAGAAGGGTGCTTCATTTCATTGTATACGTACTGAACCATATAAAAGCATGATATAGCAACTATAAGAGCAGTTACATTGAATGCAAGACATACATTCATCAGATTTTTAAATTGGTTGTATAAGGAGTGATAACTGACACTGTATTGATATCACTTTGTAAAACCGAGAAATTTCACTGTTGTCTAACCAAGAGATCACAGAAGAGTAATCAATAAATACTATACAAGAAATACATTGGATTGTAAATTGTAATAGTTTGTTACACAAAATAACTTTCTGCGTTACTCCCGAGGAATCCCACTGAGTGGCAGTATGGAGCACGTTTTACTATAGTTGTATAGAAGGTGGCTTCATTTCATTGTATAAGTACTCAATCATGTAAAAGCATGATATATCAACTGTAAGAGCAACTACATTGAATGCCAGAGATACATTCATCAGATTTTGAAGTTGGTTGTAGAAGGAGTGATAACTGACACTGTACTGATATCACTTTGTAAAACCTAGATATATCACTATGGTGTAACAAACAGATCACTGAAAAGAGTAATCAATGAATACTATACAAGAAATTGTATATTGTAATAGTTTGTTACACAAAATGACTTTCTGCGTTACTCTCGAGGAATCCCACTGAGTGGCAGTATGGAGCACCTTTTTACTATAGTTGTATAGAAGGTGACTTCATTTCATTGTATATGTACTCAACCATATAAAAGCATGATATAGCAACGGTAAGAGCAGTTACATTGAATGCAAGAGATACATTCATCAGATTTTGAAGTTGGTTGTACAAGGAGTGATAACTGACAGTGTATTGATATCACGTTGTAAAACCTAGAAATATCACTATCTTGTAACCAAGAGATCATTGAAAAGAGTAATGAATGAATACTATACAAGAAATTGTATATTGTAATAGTTTGTTACACAAAATGACTTTCTGCGTTATTCCCGAGGAATCCCACTGAGTGGCAGTATGGAGCACATTTTACTATAGTTGTATAGAAGGTGGCTTCATTTCATTGTATTTGTACTCAATCATGTAAAAGCATGTTATAGCAACTGTAAGAGCAATTACATTGAATGCCAGAGATTCATTCATCAGATTTTGAAGTTGGTTGTACAAGGACTGATAACTGACACTGTACTGATATCACTTTGTAAAACCTAGAAATATCACTATCCTGTAACCAACAGATCATTGAAAAGAGTAATCAATGAATACTATACAAGAAATTGTATATTGTAATAGTTTGTTACACAAAATGACTTTCTGCATTACTCCCGAGGAATCCCACTGAGTGGCAGTATGGAGCACCTTTTTACTATAGTTGTATAAAAGGTGGCTTCATTTCATTGTATATGTACTGAACCATATAAAAGCATGATATAGCAACTATAAGAGCAGTTACATTGAATGCAAGACATACATTCATCAGATTTTTATATTGATTGTATAAGGAGTGATAACTGACACTGTATTGATGTCACTTTGTAAAACCTAGATATATCACTATCCTGTAACAAACAGATCACTGAAAAGAGTAATCAATGAATATTATACAAGAAATAGTATATTGTAAAAGTTTGTTACACAAAATGACTTTCTCCGTTACTCCCGAGGAATCCCACTGAGTGGCAGTATGGAGCACATTTTACTATAGTTGTATAGAAGGTGGCTTCCTTTCAAGTGTAAGAGCAGTTACATTGAATGGAAGAGATACATTTATCAGATTTTGAAGTTGGTTGTACAAGGAGTGATAACTGACATTGTATTGATATCACGTTGTAAAACCTAGAAATATCACTATCTTCTAACCAACAGATCATTGAAAAGAGTAATGAATGAATATTATACAAGAAATTGTATATTGTAACAGTTTGTTACACAAAATGACTTTCTCCGTTACTCCCGAGGAATACCACTGAGTGGCAAAATGACTTTCTCCGTTACTCCCGAGGAATCCCACTGATTCATTCATCAGATTTTGAAGTTTGTTGTAAAAGGAGTGATAACTGACACTGTACTGATATCACTTTGTAAAACCTAGAAATATCACTATCCTGTAACCAACAGATCATTGAAAAGAGCAACTACATTGAATGCCAGAGATACATTCATCAGATTTTGAAGTTGGTAGTACAAGGATTGATAACTGACACTGTACTGATATCACTTTGTAAAATCTAGATATATCACTATCCTGTAACAAACAGATCACTGAAAAGAGTAATCAATGAATACTATACAAGAAATAGTATATTGTAAAAGTTTGTTACACAAAATGACTTTCTGTGTTACTCCCGAGGAATCCCACTTAGTGGCAGTATGGAGCACCTTTTTACGATAGTTGTATAGAAGGTGGCTTCATTTCATTGAATATGTACTGAACCATATAAAAGCATGATATAGCAACTATAAGAGCAGTTACATTGAATGCAAGACATACATTCATCAGATTTTTATATTGGTTGTATAAGGACTGATAACTGACACTGTATTGATGTCACTTTGTAAAACCGAGAAATTTAACTGATGTCTAACCAAGAGATCACAGAAGAGTAATCAATGAATAGTATACAAGAAATACATTTGATTGTAAATTGTAATAGTTTGTTACACAAAATAACTTTCTGCGTTACTCCCGAGGAATCCCACTGAGTGGCAGTATGGAGCACCTTTTTACGATAGTTGTATAGAAGGTGGTTTCATTTCATTGTATATATACTCAACCATATAAAAGCATGATATAGGAAGTGTAAGAGCAGTTACATTGAATGCAAGAGATACATTCATCAGATTTTGAAGTTGGTTGTACAAGGAGTGATAACTGACACTGTATTGATATCACGTTGTAAAACCTAGAAATATCACTATCTTGTAAAAACAGATCATTGAAAAGAGTAATGAATGAATACTATACAAGAAATTGTATATTGTAATAGTTTGTTACACAAAATAACTTTTTGCGTTACTCCCGAAGAATCCCACTGAGTGGCAGTATGGAGCACATTTTACTATAGTTGTATAGAAGGTGGCTTCATTTCATTGTATATGTACTCAATCATGTAAAAGAATGTTATAGCAACTGTAAGAGCAATTACATTGAATGCAAGAGATACATTTATCAGATTTTGAAGTTGGTTGTACAAGGAGTGATAACTGACACTGTATTGATATCACGTTGTAAAACCTAGAAATATCACTATCTTGTAACCAACAGATCATTGAAAAGAGTAATGAATGAATACTATACAAGAAATTGTATATTGTAAAAGTTTGTTACACAAAATGACTTTCTCCGTTACTCCCGAGGAATCCCACTGAGTGGCAGTATGGAGCACATTTTACTATAGTTGTATAGAAGGTGGCTTCCTTTCATTGTATATGTACTCAATCATGTAAAAGCATGTTATAGCAACTGTAAGAGCAATTACATTGAATGCCAGAGATTCATTCATCAGATTTTGAAGTTTGTTGTAGAAGGACTGATAACTGACACTGTACTGATATCACTTTGTAAAACCTAGAAATATCACTATCCTGTAACCAACAGATCATTGAAAAGAGTAATCAATGAATACTATAGAAGAAATTGTATATTGTAATAGTTTGTTACACAAAATGACTTTCTGCGTTACTCCCGAGGAATCCCACTGAGTGGCAGTATGGAGCACCTTTTTACTATATTGTATAGAAGGTGGCTTCATTTCATTGTATATGTACTGAACCATATAAAAGCATGATATAGCAACTATAAGAGCAGTTACATTGAATTCAAGACATACATTCATCAGATTTTTAAATTGGTTGTATAAGGAGTGATAACTGACACTGTATTGATATCACTTTGTAAAACCGAGAAATTTCACTGTTGTCTAACCAAGAGATCACAGAAGAGTAATCAATGAATACTATAGAAGAAATACAATGGATTGTAAATTGTAATAGTTTGTTACACAAAATAACTTTCTGCGTTACTCCCGAGGAATCCCACTGAGTGGCAATATGGAGCACCTTTTTACTATACTTGTATAGAAGGTGGCTTCATTTCATTGTATATGTACTGAACCATATAAAAGCATGATATAGCAACTATAAGAGCAGTTACATTGAATGCAAGACATACATTCATCAGATTTTTAAATTGGTTGTATAAGGAGTGATAACTGACACTGTATTGATATCACTTTGTAAAACCGAGAAATTTTACTGTTGTCTAACCAACAGATCACAGAAGAGTAATCAATGAATACTATACAAGAAATACATTGGATTGTAAATTGTAATAGTTTGTTACACAAAATAACTTTCTGCGTTACTCCCGAGGAATCCCACTGAATGGCAGTATGGAGCACGTTTTACTATAGTTGTATAGAAGGTGGCTTCATTTCATTGTATAAGTACTCAATCATGTAAAAGCATGATATATCAACTGTAAGAGCAACTACATTGAATGCCAGAGATACATTCATCAGATTTTGAAGTTGGTTGTAGAAGGAGTGATAACTGACACTGTACTGATATCACTTTGTAAAACCTAGATATATCACTATGGTGTAACAAACAGATCACTGAAAAGAGTAATCAATGAATACTATACAAGAAATTGTATATTGTAATAGTTTGTTACACAAAATAACTTTTTGCGTTACTCCCGAGGAATCCCACTGAGTGGCAGTATGGAGCACATTTTACTATAGTTGTATAGAAGGTGGCTTCATTTCATTGTATATGTACTCAATCATGTAAAAGAATGTTATAGCAACTGTAAGAGCAATTACATTGAATGCAAGAGATACATTTATCAGATTTTGAAGTTGGTTGTACAAGGAGTGATAACTGACACTGTATTGATATCACGTTGTAAAACCTAGAAATATCACTATCTTGTAACCAACAGATCATTGAAAAGAGTAATGAATGAATACTATACAAGAAATTGTATATTGTAAAAGTTTGTTACACAAAATGACTTTCTCCGTTACTCCCGAGGAATCCCACTGAGTGGCAGTATGGAGCACATTTTACTATAGTTGTATAGAAGGTGGCTTCCTTTCATTGTATATGTACTCAATCATGTAAAAGCATGTTATAGCAACTGTAAGAGCAATTACATTGAATGCCAGAGATTCATTCATCAGATTTTGAAGTTTGTTGTAGAAGGACTGATAACTGACACTGTACTGATATCACTTTGTAAAACCTAGAAATATCACTATCCTGTAACCAACAGATCATTGAAAAGAGTAATCAATGAATACTATAGAAGAAATTGTATATTGTAATAGTTTGTTACACAAAATGACTTTCTGCGTTACTCCCGAGGAATCCCACTGAGTGGCAGTATGGAGCACCTTTTTACTATATTGTATAGAAGGTGGCTTCATTTCATTGTATATGTACTGAACCATATAAAAGCATGATATAGCAACTATAAGAGCAGTTACATTGAATTCAAGACATACATTCATCAGATTTTTAAATTGGTTGTATAAGGAGTGATAACTGACACTGTATTGATATCACTTTGTAAAACCGAGAAATTTCACTGTTGTCTAACCAAGAGATCACAGAAGAGTAATCAATGAATACTATAGAAGAAATACAATGGATTGTAAATTGTAATAGTTTGTTACACAAAATAACTTTCTGCGTTACTCCCGAGGAATCCCACTGAGTGGCAATATGGAGCACCTTTTTACTATACTTGTATAGAAGGTGGCTTCATTTCATTGTATATGTACTGAACCATATAAAAGCATGATATAGCAACTATAAGAGCAGTTACATTGAATGCAAGACATACATTCATCAGATTTTTAAATTGGTTGTATAAGGAGTGATAACTGACACTGTATTGATATCACTTTGTAAAACCGAGAAATTTTACTGTTGTCTAACCAACAGATCACAGAAGAGTAATCAATGAATACTATACAAGAAATACATTGGATTGTAAATTGTAATAGTTTGTTACACAAAATAACTTTCTGCGTTACTCCCGAGGAATCCCACTGAATGGCAGTATGGAGCACGTTTTACTATAGTTGTATAGAAGGTGGCTTCATTTCATTGTATAAGTACTCAATCATGTAAAAGCATGATATATCAACTGTAAGAGCAACTACATTGAATGCCAGAGATACATTCATCAGATTTTGAAGTTGGTTGTAGAAGGAGTGATAACTGACACTGTACTGATATCACTTTGTAAAACCTAGATATATCACTATGGTGTAACAAACAGATCACTGAAAAGAGTAATCAATGAATACTATACAAGAAATTGTATATTGTAATAGTTTGTTACACAAAATGACTTTCTGCGTTACTCTCGAGGAATCCCACTGAGTGGCAGTATGGAGCACCTTTTTACTATAGTTGTATAGAAGGTGACTTCATTTCATTGTATATGTACTCAACCATATAAAAGCATGATATAGCAACGGTAAGAGCAGTTACATTGAATGCAAGAGATACATTCATCAGATTTTGAAGTTGGTTGTACAAGGAGTGATAACTGACAGTGTATTGATATCACGTTGTAAAACCTAGAAATATCACTATCTTGTAACCAAGAGATCATTGAAAAGAGTAATGAATGAATACTATACAAGAAATTGTATATTGTAATAGTTTGTTACACAAAATGACTTTCTGCGTTACTCCCGAGGAATCCCACTGAGTGGCAGTATGGAGCACATTTTACTATAGTTGTATAGAAGGTGGCTTCATTTCATTGTATTTGTACTCAATCATGTAAAAGCATGTTATAGCAACTGTAAGAGCAATTACATTGAATGCCAGAGATTCATTCATCAGATTTTGAAGTTGGTTGTACAAGGACTGATAACTGACACTGTACTGATATCACTTTGTAAAACCTAGAAATATCACTATCCTGTAACCAACAGATCATTGAAAAGAGTAATCAATGAATACTATACAAGAAATTGTATATTGTAATAGTTTGTTACACAAAATGACTTTCTGCATTACTCCCGAGGAATCCCACTGAGTGGCAGTATGGAGCACCTTTTTACTATAGTTGTATAAAAGGTGGCTTCATTTCATTGTATATGTACTGAACCATATAAAAGCATGATATAGCAACTATAAGAGCAGTTACATTGAATGCAATGCATACATTCATCAGATTTTTATATTGATTGTATAAGGAGTGATAACTGACACTGTATTGATGTCACTTTGTAAAACCGAGAAATTTAACTGATGTCTAACCAAGAGATCACAGAAGAGTAATCAATGAATACTATACAAGAAATACATTGGATTGTAAATTGTAATAGTTTGTTACACAAAATAACTTTCTGCGTTACTCCCGAGGAATCCCACTGAGTGGCAGTATGGAGCACCTTTTTACTATGGTTGTATAGAAGGTGGCTTCATTTCATTGTATATGTACTCAATCATGTAAAAGCATGATATATCAACTGTAAGAGCAACTACATTGAATGCCAGAGATACATTCATCAGATTTTGAAGTTGGTAGTACAAGGAGTGATAACTGACACTGTACTGATATCACTTTGTAAAACCTAGATATATCACTATCCTGTAACAAACAGATCACTGAAAAGAGTAATCAATGAATATTATACAAGAAATAGTATATTGTAAGTGTTTGTTACACAAAATGACTTTCTGCGTTACTCCCGATGAATCCCACTTAGTGGCAGTATGGAGCACCTTTTTACGATAGTTGTATAGAAGTCGGCTTCATTTCATTGTATATGTATTCAACCATATAAAAGCATGATATAGCAAGTGTAAGAGCAGTTACATTGAATGGAAGAGATACATTTATCAGATTTTGAAGTTGGTTGTACAAGGAGTGATAACTGACACTGTATTGATATCACGTTGTAAAACCTAGAAATATCACTATCTTGTAACCAACAGATCATTGAAAAGAGTAATGAATGAATACTATACAAGAAATTGTATATTGTAAAAGTTTGTTACACAAAATGACTTTCTCCGTTACTCCCGAGGAATCCCACTGAGTGGCAGTATGGAGCACATTTTACTATAGTTGTATAGAAGGTGGCTTCATTTCATTGTATATGTACTCAATCATGTAAAAGCATGTTATAGCAACTGTAAGAGCAATTACATTGAATGCCAGAGATTCATTCATCAGATTTTGAAGTTGGTTGTAGAAGGACTGATAACTGACACTGTACTGATATCACTTTGTAAAACCTAGAAATATCACTATCCTGTAACCAACAGATCATTGAAAAGAGTAATCAATGAATACTATAGAAGAAATTGTATATTGTAATAGTTTGTTACACAAAATGACTTTCTGCGTTACTCCCGAGGAATCCCACTGAGTGGCAGTATGGAGCACCTTTTTACTATATTTGTATAGAAGGTGGCTTCATTTCATTGTATATGTACTGAACCATATAAAAGCATGATATAGCAACTATAAGAGCAGTTACATTGAATGCAAGACATACATTCATCAGATTTTTAAATTGGTTGTATAAGGAGTGATAACTGACACTGTATTGATATCACTTTGTAAAACCGAGAAATTTCACTGTTGTCTAACCAAGAGATCACAGAAGAGTAATCAATGAATACTATAGAAGAAATACAATGGATTGTAAATTGTAATAGTTTGTTACACAAAATAACTTTCTGCGTTACTCCCGAGGAATCCCACTGAGTGGCAATATGGAGCACCTTTTTACTATAGTTGTATAGAAGGTGGCTTCATTTCATTGTATATGTACTGAACCATATAAAAGCATGATATAGCAACTATAAGAGCAGTTACATTGAATGCAAGACATACATTCATCAGATTTTTAAATTGGTTGTATAAGGAGTGATAACTGACACTGTATTGATATCACTTTGTAAAACCGAGAAATTTCACTGTTGTCTAACCAACAGATCACAGAAGAGTAATCAATGAATACTATACAAGAAATACATTGGATTGTAAATTGTAATAGTTTGTTACACAAAATAACTTTCTGCGTTACTCCCGAGGAATCCCACTGAATGGCAGTATGGAGCACGTTTTACTATAGTTGTATAGAAGGTGGCTTCATTTCATTGTATAAGTACTCAATCATGTAAAAGCATGATATATCAACTGTAAGAGCAACTACATTGAATGCCAGAGATACATTCATCAGATTTTGAAGTTGGTTGTAGAAGGAGTGATAACTGACACTGTACTGATATCACTTTGTAAAACCTAGATATATCACTATGGTGTAACAAACAGATCACTGAAAAGAGTAATCAATGAATACTATACAAGAAATTGTATATTGTAATAGTTTGTTACACAAAATGACTTTCTGCGTTACTCTCGAGGAATCCCACTGAGTGGCAGTATGGAGCACCTTTTTACTATAGTTGTATAGAAGGTGACTTCATTTCATTGTATATGTACTCAACCATATAAAAGCATGATATAGCAACGGTAAGAGCAGTTACATTGAATGCAAGAGATACATTCATCAGATTTTGAAGTTGGTTGTACAAGGAGTGATAACTGACAGTGTATTGATATCACGTTGTAAAACCTAGAAATATCACTATCTTGTAACCAAGAGATCATTGAAAAGAGTAATGAATGAATACTATACAAGAAATTGTATATTGTAATAGTTTGTTACACAAAATGACTTTCTGCGTTACTCCCGAGGAATCCCACTGAGTGGCAGTATGGAGCACATTTTACTATAGTTGTATAGAAGGTGGCTTCATTTCATTGTATTTGTACTCAATCATGTAAAAGCATGTTATAGCAACTGTAAGAGCAATTACATTGAATGCCAGAGATTCATTCATCAGATTTTGAAGTTGGTTGTACAAGGACTGATAACTGACACTGTACTGATATCACTTTGTAAAACCTAGAAATATCACTATCCTGTAACCAACAGATCATTGAAAAGAGTAATCAATGAATACTATACAAGAAATTGTATATTGTAATAGTTTGTTACACAAAATGACTTTCTGCGTTACTCCCGAGGAATCCCACTGAGTGGCAGTATGGAGCACCTTTTTACTATAGTTGTATAAAAGGTGGCTTCATTTCATTGTATATGTACTGAACCATATAAAAGCATGATATAGCAACTATAAGAGCAGTTACATTGAATGCAAGACATACATTCATCAGATTTTTATATTGATTGTATAAGGAGTGATAACTGACACTGTATTGATGTCACTTTGTAAAACCGAGAAATTTAACTGATGTCTAACCAAGAGATCACAGAAGAGTAATCAATGAATACTATACAAGAAATACATTGGATTGTAAATTGTAATAGTTTGTTACACAAAATAACTTTCTGCGTTACTCCCGAGGAATCCCACTGAGTGGCAGTATGGAGCACCTTTTTACTATGGTTGTATAGAAGGTGGCTTCATTTCATTGTATATGTACTCAATCATGTAAAAGCATGATATGTCAACTGTAAGAGCAACTACATTGAATGCCAGAGATACATTCATCAGATTTTGAAGTTGGTAGTACAAGGAGTGATAACTGACACTGTACTGATATCACTTTGTAAAACCTAGATATATCACTATCCTGTAACAAACAGATCACTGAAAAGAGTAATCAATGAATATTATACAAGAAATAGTATATTGTAAAAGTTTGTTACACAAAATGACTTTCTGCGTTACTCCCGATGAATCCCACTTAGTGGCAGTATGGAGCACCTTTTTACGATAGTTGTATAGAAGTCGGCTTCATTTCATTGTATATGTATTCAACCATATAAAAGCATGATATAGCAAGTGTAAGAGCAGTTACATTGAATGGAAGAGATACATTTATCAGATTTTGAAGTTGGTTGTACAAGGAGTGATAACTGACACTGTATTGATATCACGTTGTAAAACCTAGAAATATCACTATCTTGTAACCAACAGATCATTGAAAAGAGTAATGAATGAATATTATACAAGAAATTGTATATTGTAACAGTTTGTTACACAAAATGACTTTCTCCGTTACTCCCGAGGAATCCCACTGAGTGGCAAAATGACTTTCTCCGTTACTCCCGAGGAATCCCACTGATTCATTCATCAGATTTTGAAGTTTGTTATAAAAGGAGTGATAACTGACACTGTACTGATATCACTTTGTAAAACCTAGAAATATCACTATCCTGTAACCAACAGATCATTGAAAAGAGCAACTACATTGAATGCCAGAGATACATTCATCAGATTTTGAAGTTGGTAGTACAAGGATTGATAACTGACACTGTACTGATATCACTTTGTAAAATCTAGATATATCACTATCCTGTAACAAACAGATCACTGAAAAGAGTAATCAATGAATACTATACAAGAAATAGTATATTGTAAAAGTTTGTTACACAAAATGACTTTCTGTGTTACTCCCGAGGAATCCCACTGAGTGGCAGTATGGAGCACCTTTTTACTATAGTTGTATAAAAGGTGGCTTCATTTCATTGTATATGTACTGAACCATATAAAAGCATGATATAGCAACTATAAGAGCAGTTACATTGAATGCAAGACATACATTCATCAGATTTTTATATTGATTGTATAAGGAGTGATAACTGACACTGTATTGATGTCACTTTGTAAAACCGAGAAATTTAACTGATGTCTAACCAAGAGATCACAGAAGAGTAATCAATGAATACTATACAAGAAATACATTGGATTGTAAATTGTAATACTTTGTTACACAAAATAACTTTCTGCGTTACTCCCGAGGAATCCCACTGAGTGGCAGTATGGAGCACCTTTTTACTATGGTTGTATAGAAGGTGGCTTCATTTCATTGTATATGTACTCAATCATGTAAAAGCATGATATATCAACTGTAAGAGCAACTACATTGAATGCCAGAGATACATTCATCAGATTTTGAAGTTGGTAGTACAAGGAGTGATAACTGACACTGTACTGATATCACTTTGTAAAACCTAGATATATCACTATCCTGTAACAAACAGATCACTGAAAAGAGTAATCAATGAATATTATACAAGAAATAGTATATTGTAAAAGTTTGTTACACAAAATGACTTTCTGCGTTACTCCCGATGAATCCCACTTAGTGGCAGTATGGAGCACCTTTTTACGATAGTTGTATAGAAGTCGGCTTCATTTCATTGTATATGTATTCAACCATATAAAAGCATGATATAGCAAGTGTAAGAGCAGTTACATTGAATGGAAGAGATACATTTATCAGATTTTGAAGTTGGTTGTACAAGGAGTGATAACTGACACTGTATTGATATCACGTTGTAAAACCTAGAAATATCACTATCTTGTAACCAACAGATCATTGAAAAGAGTAATGAATGAATATTATACAAGAAATTGTATATTGTAACAGTTTGTTACACAAAATGACTTTCTCCGTTACTCCCGAGGAATCCCACTGAGTGGCAAAATGACTTTCTCCGTTACTCCCGAGGAATCCCACTGATTCATTCATCAGATTTTGAAGTTTGTTATAAAAGGAGTGATAACTGACACTGTACTGATATCACTTTGTAAAACCTAGAAATATCACTATCCTGTAACCAACAGATCATTGAAAAGAGCAACTACATTGAATGCCAGAGATACATTCATCAGATTTTGAAGTTGGTAGTACAAGGATTGATAACTGACACTGTACTGATATCACTTTGTAAAATCTAGATATATCACTATCCTGTAACAAACAGATCACTGAAAAGAGTAATCAATGAATACTATACAAGAAATAGTATATTGTAAAAGTTTGTTACATAAAATGACTTTCTGTGTTACTCCCGAGGAATCCCACTTAGTGGCAGTATGGAGCACCTTTTTACGATAGTTGTATAGAAGGTGGCTTCATTTCATTGAATATGTACTGAACCATATAAAAGCATGATATAGCAACTATAAGAGCAGTTACATTGAATGCAAGACATACATTCATCAGATTTTTATATTGGTTGTATAAGGAGTGATAACTGACACTGTATTGATGTCACTTTGTAAAACCGAGAAATTTAACTGATGTCTAACCAAGAGATCACAGAAGAGTAATCAATGAATAGTATACAAGAAATACATTGGATTGTAAATTGTAATAGTTTGTTACACAAAATAACTTTCTGCGTTACTCCCGAGGAATCCCACTGAGTGGCAGTATGGAGCACCTTTTTACGATAGTTGTATAGAAGGTGGCTTCATTTCATTGTATATATACTCAACCATATAAAAGCATGATATAGGAAGTGTAAGAGCAGTTACATTGAATGCAAGAGATACATTCATCAGATTTTGAAGTTGGTTGTACAAGGAGTGATAACTGACACTGTATTGATATCACGTTGTAAAACGTAGAAATATCACTATCTTGTGAAAACAGATCATTGAAAAGAGTAATGAATGAATACTATACAAGAAATTGTATATTGTAATAGTTTGTTACACAAAATGACTTCTTGCGTTACTCCCGAGGAATCCCACTGAGTGGCAGTATGGAGCACATTTTACTAAAGTTGTATAGAAGGTGGCTTCATTTCATTGTATATGTACTCAATCATGTAAAAGCATGTTATAGCAACTGTAAGAGCAATTACATTGAATGGAAGAGATACATTTATCAGATTTTGAAGTTGGTTGTACAAGGAGTGATAACTGACACTGTATTGATATCACGTTGTAAAACCTAGAAATATCACTATCTTGTACCCAACAGATCATTGAAAAGAGTAATGAATGAATACTATACAAGAAATTGTATATTGTAACAGTTTGTTACACAAAATGACTTTCTCCGTTACTCCCGAGGAATCCCACTGAGTGGCAGTATGGAGCACATTTTACTATAGTTGTATAGAAGGTGGCTTCATTTCATTGTATATGTACTCAATCATGTAAAAGCATGTTATAGCAACTGTAAGAGCAATTACATTGAATGCCAGAGATTCATTCATCAGATTTTGAAGTTTGTTGTAGAAGGACTGATAACTGACACTGTACTGATATCACTTTGTAAAACCTAGAAATATCACTATCCTGTAACCAACAGATCTTTGAAAAGAGTAATCAATGAATACTATAGAAGAAATTGTATATTGTAATAGTTTGTTACACAAAATGACTTTCTGCGTTACTCCCGAGGAATCCCACTGAGTGGCAGTATGGAGCACCTTTTTACTATAGTTGTATAGAAGGGTGCTTCATTTCATTGTATACGTACTGAACCATATAAAAGCATGATATAGCAACTATAAGAGCAGTTACATTGAATGCAAGACATACATTCATCAGATTTTTAAATTGGTTGTATAAGGAGTGATAACTGACACTGTATTGATATCACTTTGTAAAACCGAGAAATTTCACTGTTGTCTAACCAAGAGATCACAGAAGAGTAATCAATAAATACTATACAAGAAATACATTGGATTGTAAATTGTAATAGTTTGTTACACAAAATAACTTTCTGCGTTACTCCCGAGGAATCCCACTGAGTGGCAGTATGGAGCACGTTTTACTATAGTTGTATAGAAGGTGGCTTCATTTCATTGTATAAGTACTCAATCATGTAAAAGCATGATATATCAACTGTAAGAGCAACTACATTGAATGCCAGAGATACATTCATCAGATTTTGAAGTTGGTTGTAGAAGGAGTGATAACTGACACTGTACTGATATCACTTTGTAAAACCTAGATATATCACTATGGTGTAACAAACAGATCACTGAAAAGAGTAATCAACGAATACTATACAAGAAATTGTATATTGTAATAGTTTGTTACACAAAATGACTTTCTGCGTTACTCCCGAGGAATCCCACTGAGTGGCAGTATGGAGCACCTTTTTACGATAGTTGTATAGAAGGTGGCTTCATTTCATTGTATATGTACTCAACCATATAAAAGCATGTTATAGCAAGTGTAAGAGCAGTTACATTGAATGCAAGAGATACATTCATCAGATTTTGAAGTTGGTTGTACAAGGAGTGATAACTGACACTGTATTGATATCACTTTGTAAAACCTAGAAATATCACTATCTTGTAAAAACAGATCATTGAAAAGAGTAATGAATGAATACTATACAAGAAATTGTATATTGTAATAGTTTGTTACACAAAATGACTTTCTCCGTTAATCCCGAGGATTCCCAGTGAGTGGCAGTATGGAGCACATTTTACTATAGGTGTATAGAAGGTGGCTTCATTTCATTGTATATCTACTCAATCATGTAAAAGCATGTTATAGCAACTGTAAGAGCAATTACATTGAATGCCAGAGATTCATTCATCAGATTTTGAAGTTGGTTGTACAAGGAGTGATAACTGACACTGTACTGATATCACGTTGTAAAACCTAGAAATATCACTATCTTGTAACCAACAGATCATTGAAAAGAGTAATCAATGAATACTATACAAGAAATTGTATATTGTAATAGTTTGTTACACAAAATGACTTTCTGCGTTACTCCCGAGGAATCCCACTGAGTGGCAGTATGGAGCACCTTTTTACTATAGTTGTATAGAAGGTGGCTTCATTTCATTGTATATGTACTGAACCATATAAAAGCATGATATAGCAACTATAAGAGCAGTTACATTGAATGCAAGACATACATTCATCAGATTTTTATATTGGTTGTATAAGGAGTGATAACTGACAATGTATTGATGTCACTTTGTAAAACCGAGAAATTTAACTGATGTCTAACCAAGAGATCACAGAAGAGTAATCAATGAATACTATACAAGAAATACATTGGATTGTAAATTGTAATAGTTTGTTACACAAAATAACTTTCTGCGTTACTCCCGAGGAATCCCACTGAGTGGCAGTATGGAGCACCTTTTTACTATAGTTGTATAGAAGGTGGCTTCATTTCATTGTATATGTACTCAATCATGTAAAAGCATGATATATCAACTGTAAGAGCAACTACATTGAATGCCAGAGATACATTCATCAGATTTTGAAGTTGGTAGTACAAGGAGTGATAACTGACACTGTACTGATATCACTTTGTAAAACCTAGATATATCACTATCCTGTAACAAACAGATCACTGAAAAGAGTAATCAATGAATACTATAGAAGAAATAGTATATTGTAAAAGTTTGTTACACAAAATGACTTTCTGCGTTACTCCCGAGGAATCCCACTTAGTGGCAGTATGGAGCACCTTTTTATGATAGTTGTATAGAAGGGGGCTTCATTTCATTGTATATGTATTCAACCATATAAAAGCATGATATAGCAAGTGTAAGAGCAGTTACATTGAATGCAAGAGATACATTTATCAGATTTTGAAGTTGGTTGTACAAGGAGTGATAACTGACACTGTATTGATATCACGTTGTAAAACCTAGATAAACCTATCTTGTAACCAACAGATCATTGAAAAGAGTAATGAATGAATACTATACAAGAAATTGTATATTGTAACAGTTTGTTACACAAAATGACTTTCTCCGTTACTCCCGAGGAATCCCACTGAGTGGCAGTATGGAGCACATTTTACTATAGTTGTATAGAAGGTGGCTTCATTTCATTGTAAATGTACTCAATCATGTAAAAGCATGTTATAGCAATTGTAAGAGCAATTACATTGAATGCCAGAGATTCATTCATCAGATTTTGAAGTTGGTTGTACAAGGAGTGATAACTGACACTGTACTGATATCACTTTGTAAAACCTAGAAATATCACTATCCTGTAACCAACAGATCATTGAAAAGAGTAATCAATGAATACTATAGAAGAAATTGTATATTGTAATAGTTTGTTACACAAAATGACTTTCTGCGTTACTCCCGAGGAATCCCACTGAGTGGCAGTATGGAGCACCTTTTTACTATAGTTGTATAGAAGGTGGATTCATTTCATTGTATATGTACTGAACGATATAAAAGCATGATATAGTAACTCGAAGAGCAATTACATTGAATGCCAGAGATTCATTCATCAGATTTTGAAGTTGGTTGTACAAGGAGTGATAACTGACACTGTACTGATATCACTTTGTAAAACCTAGAAATATCACTATCCTGTAACCAACAGATCATTGAAAAGAGTAATCAATGAATACTATACAAGAAATTGTATATTGTAATAGTTTGTTACACAAAATGACTTTCTGCGTTACTCCCGAGGAATCCCACTGAGTGGGAGTATGGAGCACCTTTTTACTATAGTTGTATAGAAGGTGGCTTCATTTCATTGTATATGTACTCAATCATGTAAAAGCATGATATATCAACTGTAAGAGCAACTACATTGAATGCAAGAGATACATTCATCAGATTTTGAAGTTGGTAGTACAAGGAGTGATAACTGACACTGTACTGATATCACTTTGTAAAACCTAGATATATCACTATCCTGTAACAAACAGATCACTGAAAAGAGTAATCAATGAATACTATAGAAGAAATAGTATATTGTAAAAGTTTGTTACACAAAATGACTTTCTGCGTTACTCCCGAGGAATCCCACTTAGTGGCAGTATGGAGCACCTTTTTACGATAGTTGTATAGAAGGGGGCTTCATTTCATTGTATATGTATTCAACCATATAAAAGCATGATATAGCAAGTTTAAGAGCAGTTACATTGAATGCAAGAGATACATTTATCAGATTTTGAAGTTGGTTGTACAAGGAGTGATAACTGACACTGTATTGATATCACGTTGTAAAACCTAGAAATATCACTATCTTGTAACCAACAGATCATTGAAAAGAGTAATGAATGAATACTATACAAGAAATTGTATATTGTAACAGTTTGTTACACAAAATGACTTTCTCCGTTACTCCCGAGGAATCCCACTGAGTGGCAGTATGGAGCACATTTTACTATAGTTGTATAGAAGGTGGCTTCATTTCATTGTAAATGTACTCAATCATGTAAAAGCATGTTATAGCAACTGTAAGAGCAATTACATTGAATGCCAGAGATTCATTCATCAGATTTTGAAGTTGGTTGTACAAGGAGTGATAACTGACACTGTACTGATATCACTTTGTAAAACCTAGAAATATCACTATCCTGTAACCAACAGATCATTGAAAAGAGTAATCAATGAATACTATAGAAGAAATTGTATATTGTAATAGTTTGTTACACAAAATGACTTTCTGCGTTACTCCCGAGGAATCCCACTGAGTGGCAGTATGGAGCACCTTTTTACTATATTTGTATAGAAGGTGGCTTCATTTCATTTTATATGTACTGAACCATATAAAAGCATGATATAGCAACTATAAGAGCAGTTACATTGAATGCAAGACATACATTCATCAGATTTTTAAATTGGTTGTATAAGGAGTGATAACTGACACTGTATTGATATCACTTTGTAAAACCAAGAAATTTCACTGTTGTCTAACCAAGAGATCACAGAAGTGTAATCAATGAATACTATACAAGAAATACATTGGATTGTAAATTGTAATAGTTTGTTACACAAAATAACTTTCTGCGTTACTCCCGAGGAATCCCACTGAGTGGCAGTATGGAGCACCTTTTTACTATAGTTGTATAGAAGGTGGCTTCATTTCATTGTATATGTACTGAACCATATAAAAGCATGATATAGCAACTATAAGAGCAGTTACATTGAATGCAAGACATACATTCATCAGATTTTTAAATTGGTTGTATAAGGAGTGATAACTGACACTGTATTGATATCACTTTGTAAAACCGAGAAATTTCACTGTTGTCTAACCAAGGGATCACAGAAGAGTAATCAATGAATACTATACAAGAAATACATTGGATTGTAAATTGTAATAGTTTGTTACACAAAATAACTTTCTGCGTTACTCCCGAGGAATCCCACTGAGTGGCAGTATGGAGCACCTTTTAACTATAGTTGTATATAAGGTGGCTTCATTTCATTATATATGTACTCAATCATGTAAAACCATGATATATCAACTATAAGAGCAACTACATTGAATGCCAGAGATACATTCATCAGATTTTGAAGTTGGTAGTACAAGGAGTGATAACTGACACTGTACTGATATCACTTTGTAAAACCTAGAAATATCACTATCCTGTAAGAAACAGATCACTGAAAAGAGTAATCAATGAATACTATACAAGAAATACATTGGATTGTAAATTGTAATAGTTTGTTACACAAAATAACTTTCTGCGTTACTCCCGAGTAATCCCACTGAGTGGCAGTATGGAGCACCTTTTTACTATAGTTGTATAGAAGGTGGCTTCATTTCATTGTATATGTACTGAACCATATAAAAGCATGATATAGCAACTATAAGAGCAGTTACATTGAATGCAAGACATACATTCATCAGATTTTAAAACTGGTTGTATAAGGAGTGATAACTGACACTGTATTGATATCACTTTGTAAAACCGAGAAATTTCACTGTTGTCTAACCAAGAGATCACAGAAGAGTAATCAATGAATACTATACAAGAAATACATTGGATTGTAAATTGTAATAGTTTGTTATACAAAATAACTTTCTGCGTTACTCCCGAGGAATCCCACTGAGTGGCAGTATGGAGCACCTTTTTACTATAGTTGTATAGAAGGTGGCTTCATTTCATTGTATATGTACTCAATCATGTAAAAGCATGATATATCAACTGTAAGAGCAACTACATTGAATACCAGAGATACATTCATCAGATTTTGAAGTTGGTTGTACAAGGAGTGATAACTGACACTGTACTGATATCACTTTGTAAAACCTAGAAATATCACTATCCTGTAACCAACCGATCATTGAAAAGAGTAATCAATGAATATTATACAAGAAATAGTATATTGTAAAAGTTTGTTACACAAAATGACTTTCTGCGTTACTCCCGAGGAATCCCACTTAGTGGCAGTATGGAGCACCTTTTTACGATAGTTGTATAGAAGGTGGCTTCATTTCATTGTATATGTACTCAACCATATAAAAGCATGATATAGGAAGTGTAAGAGCAGTTACATTGAATGCAAGAGATACATTCATCAGATTTTGAAGTTGGTTGTACAAGGAGTGATAACTGACACTGTATTGATATCACGTTGTAAAACCTAGAAATATCACTATCTTGTAACCAACAGATCCTTGAAAGGAGTAATGAATGAATACTATACAAGAAATTGTATATTGTAATAGTTTGTTACACAAAATGACTTTCTGCGTTACTCCCGAGGAATCCCACTGAGTGGCAGCATGGAGCACATTTTACTATAGTTGTATAGAAGGTGGCTTCATTTCATTGTATATGTACTCAATCATGTAAAAGCATGTTATAGCAACTGTAAGAGCAATTACATTGAATGCCAGAGATTCATTCATCAGATTTTGAAGTTGGTTGTACAAGGAGTGATAACTGACACTGTATTGATATCACTTTGTAAAACCTAGAAATATCACTATCCTGTAACCAACAGATCATTGAAAAGAGTAATCAATGAATACTATACAAGAAATTGTATATTGTAATAGTTTGTTACACAAAATGACTTTCTGCGTTACTCCCAAGGAATCCCACTGAGTGGCAGTATGGAGCACCTTTTTACTATAGTTGTATAGAAGGTGGCTTCATTTCATTGTATATGTACTGAACCATATAAAAGCATGATATAGCAACTATAAGAGCAGTTACATTGAATGCAAGACATACATTCACCAGATTTTTATATTGGTTGTATAAGGAGTGATAACTGACACTGTATTGATGTCACTTTGTAAAACCGAGAAATTTCACTGTTGTCTAACCAAGAGATCACAGAAGAGTAATCAATGAATACTATACAAGAAATACATTGGATTGTAAATTGTAATTGTTTGTTACACAAAATAACTTTCTGCGTTACTCCCGAGGAATCCCACTGAGTGGCAGTATAGAGCACCTTTTTACTATAGTTGTATAGAAGGTGGATTCATTTCATTATATATGTACTCGATCATGTAAAAGCATGATATATCAACTGTAAGAGCAACTACATTGAATGCCAGAGATACATTCATCAGATTTTGAAGTTGGTAGTACAAGGAGTGATAACTGACACTGTACTGATATCACTTTGTGAAACCTAGAAATATCACTATCCTGTAAGAAACAGATCACTGAAAAGACGAATCAATGAATACTATACAAGAAATACATTGGATTGTAAATTGTAATAGTTTGTTACACAAAATAACTTTCTGCGTTACTCCCGAGGAATCCCACTGAGTGGCAGTATGGAGCACCTTTTTACTATAGTTGTATAGAAGGTGGCTTCATTTCATTGTATATGTACTGAACCATATAAAAGCATGATATAGCAACTCTAAGAGCAGTTACATTGAATGCAAGACATACATTCATCAGATTTTAAAATTGGTTGTATAAGGAGTGATAACTGACACTGTATTGATATCACTTTGTAAAACCGAGAAATTTCACTGTTGTCTAACCAAGAGATCACAGAAGACTAATCAATGAATACTATACAAGAAATACATTGGATTGTAAATTGTAATAGTTTGTTACACAAAATAACTTTCTGCGTTACTCCCGAGGAATCCCACTGAGTGGCAGTATGGAGCACCTTTTTACTATAGTTGTATAGAAGGTGGCTTCATTTCATTGTATATGTACTCAATCATGTAAAAGCATGATATATCAACTGTAAGAGCAACTACATTGAATGCCAGAGATACATTCATCAGATTTTGAAGTTGATTGTACAAGGAGTGATAACAGACACTGTACTGATATCACTTTGTAAAACCTAGAAATATCACTATCCTGTAACCAACCGATCATTGAAAAGAGTAATCAATGAATATTATACAAGAAATAGTATATTGTAAAAGTTTGTTACACAAAATGACTTTCTGCGTTACTCCCGAGGAATCCCACTTAGTGGCAGTATGGAGCACCTTTTTACGATAGTTGTATAGAAGGTGGCTTCATTTCATTGTATATGTACTCAACCATATAAAAGCATGATATAGGAAGTGTAAGAGCAGTTACATTGAATGCAAGAGATACATTCATCAGATTTTGAAGTTGGTTGTACAAGGAGTGATAACTGACACTGTATTGATATCTGTGAGAGTCCTGCTCAAAGTAGTCAAGGATCAGATCTCGGTTGGTTAACCACAGTTCTTTATTGCCTATTCCTACATTAGTACAGCATCTCGGGTTATTGTCAGAGATGAGACAAATAATACAAGCGGGTCTATTATACCATTCCAAGGAGTTTGAATTACCCATAGGTAGCCAATCCCCTGAAGGGAAAATTGGCGGGCTAAAAGGTGTCTTGACCGTTTGGTTCACACAGGAAAAAAGTGAGGTGTTAAGCAGTAAATTTCCCTTCTCAAACCAGATCCCTCAGTTCACATAACAATTCATGGCTCCAAGGTTCTTTAGCATAGATAAGAGATGAGAGCCGTCCTCCCCTTGAAGTTACTGCCGGGGCAGCTGGAATGCGGAGGCAGGGATGAGAGGCCTCCTTGTTCTCATCTTTAAGGGTTGTCACCCTCCCGACCAAAACAGGATTAATACAGGTCCCATACAAATGACTATAAGGTTACATAGTATGCATGCAAGATTACATTGACTGAATCCCCATAATTCCCTTCACCTAGCTTTCTCAGGGAACATTTTATGAAACAGTTTAATCAACTTGGGGGCATGAACATGTTCAGAACGAATCCATTCATTGTGCTCCGGGCCGAAATCTAACCATCTAACTAAGTAATACAAATGGCCCCTTTTCATCTTGGAGTCAAGGATTTCAGTTATCTCGTAGTGTGGACTCCCCTCCTTCATCAGTGGAGGAGGAGCTGGAGGAACTGGATGCCATGCATTCGGCCCAGGATCTTTCTTCAGCAGGCTGAAATGAAACACAGGGTGTACAGAACTCAGTGATTTAGGCAGTTCCAGTTCAAAGGAGACATCAGAGATTTTACGTAGCACTTTATAAGGTCCAACATATTTCCATCCCAGTTTTCTGCTGGGCTGCAGCCCATGGATATTTTTAGTAGAGAGATAAACGGAGTCCCCGGGTTGAAGATCCCATCCCGGTGCTCGCCCTCTATCAGCATATTTCTTGTAGTCCTCTTTGGCATGGTCCAGGGCCTTCCCAATTAATGGCCAGGAGTCCTGGAGGCTGGACCACCAACTCCTAAAATCCGAGGGGGGGGTCTGGGGGTCGTCCTTAAGAGTAGGGAGTGGTTTACCTTCAAAGCCTCCCACTGCCATGAAAGGTGAAACCCCAGTAGAGGAATGCACTGCATTATTGTAGCTATATTCTGCAAATGGCAATAATTCCACCCAATTGTCCTGGTGGTAATTTGTATAACATCTTAGGAATTGCTCGAGAATTTGATTAGTTCGCTCGGATTGGCCGTCGGTTTCTGGATGGTAACCCGAACTTAAGGCAGGTTCTATGTCCATTAATTTCAAAAGCTCCCGCCAGAAGGTGGCAACGAACTGACTTCCGCGGTCAGATACCACCCTCTTGGGAAAAGCATGGAATTTTATCACGTGGTTGAAGAAAGCTTTAGCCATCCCTTTGTCTGTGGGCAATTGCTTGAAGGGGGTGAAATGGGCTTGTTTAGAAAAAGTGTCAACTACTACCCAAATCACCGTTTTTCCCTTGGAGGGGGGCAAATTGGTGATAAAATCCATGGCTATGTCTTCCCAGGGTCTTGATGCAGTGGGAAGGGGGTGCAACAATCCTGGGACTTTTCCCCCCCGTTTCTTACACATTAAACAGGTTTGGCACGCCGAGACGAAGTCCGAGACATCGCGGCGCATGCGTGGCCACCAGAATTGACGCTGGATCAAATTAAGTGTCTTCAGGAAACCGAAGTGCCCGGCTAGCTTGGAAGAGTGACAATTTAGCAAGATTTCCTTGCGTTTGGTCTTAGGCACTACTAGTTTGTCTCCATGCAGCCAACAATGGTCCTCTCTTTTGGAACACTCCCCCACCGTTTCCAATTCCTCTATTTCTTCTGGAGCATACTCCCCCCCCCACTGGCAGTTCCCCATGGTTAGCTCGGCTTTCTTTGCTTTGCTCCGGGTGACCACCGCCCCTCCCAGCTGCTGGGGGGAGAACATGGAGTCGAATACCTCTTCCTTCACACTCTCATGTTGGGGCAATCTGGACAATGCATCTGCCAGGGAGTTAGCCTTCCCGGGGAAATGTTTTAACACAAAGTTAAATTTGGAAAAGAAGTCAGCCCAGCGCAGCTGCTTGGCGTTGAGGGACCGTTGCGTGCGCAAAGCTTCTAGGTTCTTATGATCAGTCCATATTTCAAACGGAGTTTGCGCTCCCTCCAACCAGTGGCGCCACGTAGTGAGCGCTAGCCTAACGGCCGCGGCTTCCTTGTCCCACACCGACCAGTTCCTTTCCGTTTCGTTAAACTTTTTTGAAATGTAGGCTAAGGGGTGCAATTTCCCCTCCGAGTCTCTTTGTAAAATGGCCCCCCCCATGGCTACATCCGAGGCATCGACATGGATTATAAAGTCTTTTGTCTCATCCGGGTGGGCCAGAATGGGCTCAGAGGTAAAAAGAGTTTTTAAAGCCTCAAACGCCTTCTGGCACTCCCCATTCCACGCCAGCTTCTCTCCTGGCTTTCCTGCCTCGGGTCCCCTCCCCTTGGTTTTCAACAAGTCCGTTAAGGGAAGGGTGACTTTAGCAAAGTCCTTGATGAAGGTCCGGTAAAAGTTACAAAATCCTAAGAGGCTCTGCAACTGCTTCCTGGTTCGCGGAGCCTCCCATTGCACCACCGCCTCCACTTTCCCCGGGTCCATTTCCAACCCCTTCTGAGAAATGCGGTAGCCTAGGAAGTCCACAGACTCCCTGTGAAACTCGCACTTAGACAGTTTCACAAAAAGCTGGTTTTTCAGCAACGTTGAAAGAACTTCCCTGACCAAAGTCACATGCTCATTCTTATCAGTAGAATAGATCAAGATATCATCTATGTAACATAACACGCCCTTAAAAAGGTGCTTGTGCAACACTTCATTGATTAAACTCATAAAGACCCCGGGCGCGCCACTTAAGCCGAACGGCATCACTAGGTATTCAAATTGCCCCAAGGGGGTGTTAAAGGCAGTCTTAGATTCATCCCCTTCCCTTATGCGCACCCTGAAGTAGGCATCTCGTAGATCCAATTTGGTAAAAATCTTCCCCTTGGCCGCCTCCGCCAAGAGATCCTTTATTAACGGGAGGGGGTAGGCATTAGAGGTGGAGACTGCATTTAGCCCCCGGTAATCAGTGCACAGTCGTAAGCCTCCATCCTTTTTCTTTCGGAACAACACGGGCGCCGCAAATGGGGACTTGGCGGGGCGGATAAACCCCCTTGCCAGGTTTTTGTCCAAGAACTTCCGCAGTTCTTCCCGTTCCGCCGGGCTCATGGAATATAATTTACCCTTCGGGAGTTTCTCTCCTGGGAGGAGCTCTATGGCACAGTCCGACAATCGATGAGGGGGCAACTCGTCCGCCTCGGTTTCACTGAACACTTCTAGCAAGTCTCTATACTCCTTAGGCACCATGGCAGGGGCGAGGGCGAGTGCAGGTGCGGGGGGAGGCGGGCTCGGAGGTCCAGGGCCCCATCCGGGGTCCCACCGGTGGCTCTGGCAGTGTTCGTCTACCCACGAAATCTTCCCCTCGCTCCACTTTATGTAAGGGTCGTGCGCCCCGAGCCAAGGGCTGCCCAACACCATAGGGAACTGGGCGTTCGGGGTGATGACGAAAGCTCGCTTCTCCCAATGCTCCCCCGTTCCCAAAATCAAGCTCTCAGTCTCTGCTATGCACTCCTCTTTCATTTCCGACCCATCCATCTGGGTAAACTTCAGGGGTTCTGCTAACGGGGTGACTTTGGGTCCCAACCCCTCCACTACCAGGGGGCTGATTAGGTCTCGCGCGCACCCGGAGTCAATTAGAGCGCGAACCCTCATGTGGGTCCCTGATCCAGGGGTCACCACCGTCACTACCATATATAAGAGGGGGCCAGGGATGCTCACCGGAGATGGCGCTTCTTGGCGGGGGACCTGCAGCTCTGCGCCGCTCACTGCAGGCCGTTGGAGTTTCCCGACATCTGTGCTTCCATCAGCTCTAGCTCTCCCTGGTCGCTCGCCACCCCTTCCAGCTGTAAAGCCCGGGGTTTCATTGGAGTTTTCCCTCTGGTGGGGGTGCTCCCCGCTCCGGGAGTTGAGGTCTTCGGGCCCTTCCCCCCTCCTCTGGGACAAGCGGAGGCGAAGTGGCCACTCTCCCCACACTTCATACACAACCCCTGTCGAAACCTCGCATCACGTACGTCTTGCACATTGGATCGGGGCTTCGCTCGGGGGCCTGCTTTGCTGGAGGCCGTCGCGGACGCTCCCATTTTAATCAGGGCGAAGCGTTCCTCCATGTCGGTGGCAGCTCTCATCCAGGTGTTCAGTGTGCCCGGGCGACCCCCTAACAGCACTGTCTCGTAGATTTCCGGGTTCAGGCCCTCCCAATACTTTTCCATGAAGAGTTCCTCCGGCCACCCATGGATCTTGGCAGCGATGCGCCGGAACTTGTCGGTGTATTCCCTCACCGACGACCTCCCCTGAAATAGCTTCCTCAGTTGATTTCTGGCTTTTTCCTCACCCAGGGGGTCCTCGAACTGATGCCGGAGGGCCCACATAAAATTGTTCAGGGAGCGCAGCTCAGGGCCAGGGTTGTCGTGAAGGCTCACATACCAATCGCTGGCGGTGTCTTTCAGCTTGGACCCGATGTAGCCGATGCGATCTTTCTCGGTAGGGTAGAGGTGACCCCAACTGTCCAGGAATCTCCCGATCTCCAGCGTGAAGAAACGCAGCTTCTCGGGGTCCCCATCGAAAGTAGTCGTCAAAGGGTCGGAAGGGGGTGGGCGAGCGGCCGGCGCGGCCGGGACTGGGGCCGGTGTGGGAACGGGCCCCGGAACTGGGGCTGGGACGGCCGGCTGGGCTGGTTGCGCCGGTAGAGCGGGCGCCTGCGGCTGAGCAGGAACCCCTCCGGGTGCCTGCGGCTGTGGTGGGGCTCCGACTCCTTGACCGAGGAGGGCGCCTTGCATCGCCACCATAGCGTCGCGAAATTGGTGCTGGAGATCGAGGGCCAACTCGCGGAGCTCGGCGGTGAGTTGAAGCCGTAGGTCTCCCATCATCTGATCCAGCGGGACCGTCTGCTCCTCGCGATACGGATCAGGCCCATACAGATCTAGTGTCTCTTCTTCGGGAGGCGGGCGACGCGGCCCTCCACGGTAGATCGGCTCGCGGTCGTCTCCGAGGTAGCTCGGTCTCCCTCGATCGGGCTGGTCTCCGGTGAGCGAAACTCTCACCCCTTTCCTGTCGTGCACCCACGAACTCACGGGACGGCCCCCGAAGTGGCTCCAGGCGTACTGGGGGGTCACGTTCTGATGGGTAATCGGGCGGCGTGGAATGTAGTAAGCCCCTTGGCTCGTGGTCACCGGCACCTCGGTACCTCCTCCGCCGCCACCACCCCCGTTCCCCGGATCCGCCGGGGTAACGGGAACCTCCTCTGGAGTAGTAGGTTTGAGGGGGACAAGGTCGTCTTCTGACATGGTCAGGAACGGTTGAGTCCCAATCACAGATCTCTGACAATCTGTGAGAGTCCTGCTCAAAGTAGTCAAGGATCAGATCTCGGTTGGTTAACCACAGTTCTTTATTGCCTATTCCTACATTAGTACAGCATCTCGGGTTATTGTCAGAGATGAGACAAATAATACAAGCGGGTCTATTATACCATTCCAAGGAGTTTGAATTACCCATAGGTAGCCAATCCCCTGAAGGGAAAATTGGCGGGCTAAAAGGTGTCTTGACCGTTTGGTTCACACAGGAAAAAAGTGAGGTGTTAAGCAGTAAATTTCCCTTCTCAAACCAGATCCCTCAGTTCACATAACAATTCATGGCTCCAAGGTTCTTTAGCATAGATAAGAGATGAGAGCCGTCCTCCCCTTGAAGTTACTGCCGGGGCAGCAGGAATGCGGAGGCAGGGATGAGAGGCCTCCTTGTTCTCATCTTTAAGGGTTGTCACCCTCCCGACCAAAACAGGATTAATACAGGTCCCATACAAATGACTATAAGGTTACATAGTATGCATGCAAGATTACATTGACTGAATTGACAGATTCTGACAATATCACGTTGTAAAACCTAGAAATATCACTATCTTGTAACCAACAGATCCTTGAAAAGAGTAATGAATGAATACTATACAAGAAATTGTATATTGTAATAGTTTGTTACACAAAATGACTTTCTGCGTTACTCCCGAGGAATCCCACTGAGTGGCAGTATGGAGCACATTTTACTATAGTTGTATAGAAGGTGGCTTCATTTCATTGTATATGTACTCAATCATGTAAAAGTATGTTATAGCAACTGTAAGAGCAATTACATTGAATGCCAGAGATTCATTCATCAGATTTTGAAGTTGGTTGTACAAGGAGTGATAACTGACACTGTATTGATATCACTTTGTAAAACCTAGAAATATCACTATCCTGTAACCAACAGATCATTGAAAAGAGTAATCAATGAATACTATACAAGAAATTGTATATTGTAATAGTTTGTTACACAAAATGACTTTCTGCATTACTCCCAAGGAATCCCACTGAGTGGCAGTATGGAGCACCTTTTTACTATAGTTGTATAGAAGGTGGCTTCATTTCTTGTATATGTACTGAACCATATAAAAGCATGATATAGCAACTATAAGAGCAGTTACATTGAATGCAAGACATACATTCATCAGATTTTTATATTGGTTGTATAAGGAGTGATAACTGACACTGTATTGATGTCACTTTGTAAAACCGAGAAATTTCACTGTTGTCTAACCAAGAGATCACAGAAGAGTAATTAATGAATACTATACAAGAAATACATTGGATTGTAAATTGTAATAGTTTGTTACACAAAAAAACTTTCTGCGTTACTCCCGAGGAATCCCACTGAGTGGCAGTATGGAGCACCTTTTTACTATAGTTGTATAGAAGGTGGCTTCATTTCATTATATATGTACTCAATCATGTAAAAGCATGATATATCAACTGTAAGAGCAACTTCATTGAATGCCAGAGATACATTCATCAGATTTTGAAGTTGGTAGTACAAGGAGTGATAACTGACACTGTACTGATATCACTTTGTAAAACCTAGAAATATCACTATCCTGTAAGAAACAGATCACTGAAAAGACTAATCAATGAATACTATACAAGAAATACATTGGATTGTAAATTGTAATAGTTTGTTACACAAAATAACTTTCTGCGTTACTCCCGAGGAATCCCACTGAGTGGCAGTATGGAGCACCTTTTTACTATAGTTGTATAGAAGGTGGCTTCATTTCATTATATATGTACTGAACCATATAAAAGCATGATATAGCAACTCTAAGAACAGTTACATTGAATGCAAGACATACATTCATCAGATTTTTAAATTGGTAGTACAAGGAGTGATAACTGACACTGTATTGATATCACTTTGTAAAACCGAGAAATTTCACTGTTGTCTAACCAAGAGATCACAGAAGAGTAATCAATGAATACTATACAAGAAATACATTGGATTGTAAATTGTAATAGTTTGTTACACAAAATAACTTTCTGCGTTACTCCCGAGGAATCCCACTGAGTGGCAGTATGGAGAACCTTTTTACTATAGTTGTATAGAAGGTGGCTTCATTTCATTGTATATGTACTCAATCATGTAAAAGCATGATATATCAACTGTAAGAGCAACTACATTGAATGCCAGAGATACATTCATCAGATTTTGAAGTTGGTTGTACAAGGAGTGATAACTGACACTGTACTGATATCACTTTGTAAAACCGAGAAATATCACAATCCTGTAACCAACCGATCATTGAAAAGAGTAATCAATGAATATTATACAAGAAATAGTATATTGTAAAAGTTTGTTACACAAAGTGACTTTCTGCGTTACTCCCGAGGAATCCCACTTAGTAGCAGTATGGAGCACCTTTTTACGATAGTTGTATAGAAGGTGGCTTCATTTCATTGTATATGTACTCAACCATATAAAAGCATGATATAGGAAGTGTAAGAGCAGTTACATTGAATGCAAGAGATACATTCATCAGATTTTGAGCTTGGTTGTACAAGGAGTGATAACTGACACTGTATTGATATCACGTTGTAAAACCTAGAAATATCACTATCTTGTAACCAACAGATCATTGAAAAGAGTAATGAATGAATACTATACAAGAAATTGTATATTGTAATAGTTTGTTACACAAAATGACTTTCTGCGTTACTCCCGAGGAATCCCACTGAGTGGCAGTATGGAGCACATTTTACTATAGTTGTATAGAAGGTGGCTTCATTTCATTGTATATGTACTCAATCATGTAAAAGCATGTTATAGCAACTGTAAGAGCAATTACATTGAATGCAAGAGATACATTTATCAGATTTTGAAGTTGGTTGTACAAGGAGTGATAACTGACACTGTATTGATATCACTTTGTAAAACCTAGAAATATCACTATCTTGTAACCAACAGATCATTGAAAAGAGTAATGAATGAATACTATACAAGAAATTGTATATTGTAACAGTTTGTTACACAAAATGACTTTCTCCGTTACTCCCGAGGAATCCCACTGAGTGGCAGTATGGAGCACATTTTACTATAGTTGTATAGAAGGTGGCTTCATTTCATTGTATATGTACTCAATCATGTAAAAGCATGTTATAGCAACTGTAAGAGCAATTACATTGAATGCCAGAGATTCATTCATCAGATTTTGAAGTTTGTTGTAGAAGGAGTGATAACTGAAACTGTACTGATATCACTTTGTAAAACCGAGAAATATCACTATCCTGTAACCAACAGATCATTGAAAAGAGTAATCAATGAATACTATAGAAGAAATTGTATATTGTAATAGTTTGTTAAACAAAATGACTATCTGCGTTACTCCCGAGGAATCCCACTGAGTGGCAGTATGGAGCACCTTTTTACTATAGTTGTATAGAAGGGTGCTTCATTTCATTGTATACGTACTGAACCATATAAAAGCATGATATAGCAACTATAAGAGCAGTTACATTGAATGCAAGACATACATTCATCAGATTTTTAAATTGGTTGTATAAGGAGTGATAACTGACACTGTATTGATATCACTTTGGAAAACCGAGAAATTTCACTGTTGTCTAACCAAGAGATCACAGAAGAGTAATCAATAAATACTATACAAGAAATACATTGGATTGTAAATTGTAATAGTTTGTTACACAAAATAACTTTCTGCGTTACTCCTGAGGAATCCCACTGAGTGGCAGTATGGAGCACGTTTTACTATAGTTGTATAGAAGGTGGCTTCATTTCATTGTATAAGTACTCAATCATGTAAAAGCATGATATATCAACTGTAAGAGCAACTACATTGAATGCCAGAGATACATTCATCAGATTTTGAAGTTGGTTGTAGAAGGAGTGATAACTGACACTGTACTGATATCACTTTGTAAAACCTAGATATATCACTATGGTGTAACAAACAGATCACTGAAAAGAGTAATCAATGAATACTATACAAGAAATTGTATATTGTAATAGTTTGTTACACAAAATGACTTTCTGCGTTACTCTCGAGGAATCCCACTGAGTGGCAGTATGGAGCACCTTTTTACTATAGTTGTATAGAAGGTGACTTCATTTCATTGTATATGTACTCAACCATATAAAAGCATGATATAGCAACGGTAAGAGCAGTTACATTGAATGCAAGAGATACATTCATCAGATTTTGAAGTTGGTTGTACAAGGAGTGATAACTGACAGTGTATTGATATCACGTTGTAAAACCTAGAAATATCACTATCTTGTAACCAAGAGATCATTGAAAAGAGTAATGAATGAATACTATACAAGAAATTGTATATTGTAATAGTTTGTTACACAAAATGACTTTCTGCGTTATTCCCGAGGAATCCCACTGAGTGGCAGTATGGAGCACATTTTACTATAGATGTATAGAAGGTGGCTTCATTTCATTGTATTTGTACTCAATCATGTAAAAGCATGTTATAGCAACTGTAAGAGCAATTACATTGAATGCCAGAGATTCATTCATCAGATTTTGAAGTTGGTTGTACAAGGACTGATAACTGACACTGTACTGATATCACTTTGTAAAACCTAGAAATATCACTATCCTGTAACCAACAGATCATTGAAAAGAGTAATCAATGAATACTATACAAGAAATTGTATATTGTAATAGTTTGTTACACAAAATGACTTTCTGCATTACTCCCGAGGAATCCCACTGAGTGGCAGTATGGAGCACCTTTTTACTATAGTTGTATAAAAGGTGGCTTCATTTCATTGTATATGTACTGAACCATATAAAAGCATGATATAGCAACTATAAGAGCAGTTACATTGAATGCAAGACATACATTCATCAGATTTTTATATTGATTGTATAAGGAGTGATAACTGACACTGTATTGATGTCACTTTGTAAAACCGAGAAATTTAACTGATGTCTAACCAAGAGATCACAGAAGAGTAATCAATGAATACTATACAAGAAATACATTGGATTGTAAATTGTAATAGTTTGTTACACAAAATAACTTTCTGCGTTACTCCCGAGGAATCCCACTGAGTGGCAGTATGGAGCACCTTTTTACTATAGTTGTATAGAAGGTGGCTTCATTTCATTGTATATGTACTCAATCATGTAAAAGCATGATATATCAACTGTAAGAGCAACTACATTGAATGCCAGAGATACATTCATCAGATTTTGAAGTTGGTAGTACAAAGAGTGATAACTGACACTGTACTGATATCACTTTGTAAAACATAGATATATCACTATCCTGTAACAAACAGATCACTGAAAAGAGTAATCAATGAATATTATACAAGAAATAGTATATTGTAAAAGTTTGTTACACAAAATGACTTTCTGCGTTACTCCCGATGAATCCCACTTAGTGGCAGTATGGAGCACCTTTTTACGATAGTTGTATAGAAGTCGGCTTCATTTCATTGTATATGTATTCAACTATATAAAAGCATGATATAGCAAGTGTAAGAGCAGTTACATTGAATGGAAGAGATACATTTATCAGATTTTGAAGTTGGTTGTACAAGGAGTGATAACTGACATTGTATTGATATCACGTTGTAAAACCTAGAAATATCACTATCTTGTAACCAACAGATCATTGAAAAGAGTAATGAATGAATATTATACAAGAAATTGTATATTGTAACAGTTTGTTACACAAAATGACTTTCTCCGTTACTCCCGAGGAATACCACTGAGTGGCAAAAGGACTTTCTCCGTTACTCCCGAGGAATCCCACTGATTCATTCATCAGATTTTGAAGTTTGTTGTAAAAGGAGTGATAACTGACACTGTACTGATATCACTTTGTAAAACCTAGAAATATCACTATCCTGTAACCAACAGATCATTGAAAAGAGCAACTACATTGAATGCCAGAGATACATTCATCAGATTTTGAAGTTGGTAGTACAAGGATTGATAACTGACACTGTACTGATATCACTTTGTAAAATCTAGATATATCACTATCCTGTAACAAACAGATCACTGAAAAGAGTAATCAATGAATACTATACAAGAAATAGTATATTGTAAAAGTTTGTTACACAAAATGACTTTCTGTGTTACTCCCGAGGAATCCCACTTAGTGGCAGTATGGAGCACCTTTTTACGATAGTTGTATAGAAGGTGGCTTCATTTCATTGAATATGTACTGAACGATATAAAAGCATGATATAGCAACTATAAGAGCAGTTACATTGAATGCAAGACATACATTCATCAGATTTTTATATTGGTTGTATAAGGAGTGATAACTGACACTGTATTGATGTCACTTTGTAAAACCGAGAAATTTAACTGATGTCTAACCAAGAGATCACAGAAGAGTAATCAATGAATAGTATACAAGAAATACATTTGATTGTAAATTGTAATAGTTTGTTACACAAAATAACTTTCTGCGTTACTCCCGAGGAATCCCACTGAGTGGCAGTATGGAGCACCTTTTTACGATAGTTGTATAGAAGGTGGCTTCATTTCATTGTACATATACTCAACCATATAAAAGCATGATATAGGAAGTGTAAGAGCAGTTACATTGAATGCAAGAGATACATTCATCAGATTTTGAAGTTGGTTGTACAAGGAGTGATAACTGACACTGTATTGATATCACGTTGTAAAACCTAGAAATATCACTATCTTGTAAAAACAGATCATTGAAAAGAGTAATGAATGAATACTATACAAGAAATTGTATATTGTAATAGTTTGTTACACAAAATGACTTTTTGCGTTACTCCCGAGGAATCCCACTGAGTGGCAGTATGGAGCACATTTTACTATAGTTGTATAGAAGGTGGCTTCATTTCATTGTATATGTACTCAATCATGTAAAAGCATGTTATAGCAACTGTAAGAGCAATTACATTGAATGCAAGAGATACATTTATCAGATTTTGAAGTTGGTTGTACAAGGAGTGATAACTGACACTGTATTGATATCACGTTGTAAAACCTAGAAATATCACTATCTTGTAACCAACAGATCATTGAAAAGAGTAATGAATGAATACTATACAAGAAATTGTATATTGTAAAAGTTTGTTACACAAAATGACTTTCTCCGTTACTCCCGAGGAATCCCACTGAATGGCAGTATGGAGCACATTTTACTATAGTTGTATAGAAGGTGGCTTCATTTCATTGTATATGTACTCAATCATGTAAAAGCATGTTATAGCAACTGTAAGAGCAATTACATTGAATGCCAGAGATTCATTCATCAGATTTTGAAGTTTGTTGTAGAAGGACTGATAACTGACACTGTACTGATATCACTTTGTAAAACCTAGAAATATCACTATCCTGTAACCAACAGATCATTGAAAAGAGTAATCAATGAATACTATACAAGAAATTGTATATTGTAATAGTTTGTTACACAAAATGACTTTCTGCATTACTCCCGAGGAATCCCACTGAGTGGCAGTATGGAGCACCTTTTTACTATAGTTGTATAAAAGGTGGCTTCATTTCATTGTATATGTACTGAACCATATAAAAGCATGATATAGCAACTATAAGAGCAGTTACATTGAATGCAAGACATACATTCATCAGATTTTTATATTGATTGTATAAGGAGTGATAACTGACACTGTATTGATGTCACTTTGTAAAACCGAGAAATTTAACTGATGTCTAACCAAGAGATCACAGAAGAGTAATCAATGAATACTATACAAGAAATACATTGGATTGTAAATTGTAATAGTTTGTTACACAAAATAACTTTCTGCGTTACTCCCGAGGAATCCCACTGAGTGGCAGTATGGAGCACCTTTTTACTATGGTTGTATAGAAGGTGGCTTCATTTCATTGTATATGTACTCAATCATGTAAAAGCATGATATATCAACTGTAAGAGCAACTACATTGAATGCCAGAGATACATTCATCAGATTTTGAAGTTGGTAGTACAAGGAGTGATAACTGACACTGTACTGATATCACTTTGTAAAACCTAGATATATCACTATCCTGTAACAAACAGATCACTGAAAAGAGTAATCAATGAATATTATACAAGAAATAGTATATTGTAAAAGTTTGTTACACAAAATGACTTTCTGCGTTACTCCCGATGAATCCCACTTAGTGGCAGTATGGAGCACCTTTTTACGATAGTTGTATAGAAGTCGGCTTCATTTCATTGTATATGTATTCAACCATATAAAAGCATGATATAGCAAGTGTAAGAGCAGTTACATTGAATGGAAGAGATACATTTATCAGATTTTGAAGTTGGTTATACAAGGAGTGATAACTGACACTGTATTGATATCACGTTGTAAAACCTAGAAATATCACTATCTTGTAACCAACAGATCATTGAAAAGAGTAATGAATGAATACTATACAAGAAATTGTATATTGTAAAAGTTTGTTACACAAAATGACTTTCTCCGTTACTCCCGAGGAATCCCACTGAGTGGCAGTATGGAGCACATTTTACTATAGTTGTATAGAAGGTGGCTTCATTTCATTGTATATGTACTCAATCATGTAAAAGCATGTTATAGCAACTGTAAGAGCAATTACATTGAATGCCAGAGATTCATTCATCAGATTTTGAAGTTTGTTGTAGAAGGACTGATAACTGACACTGTACTGATATCACTTTGTAAAACCTAGAAATATCACTATCCTGTAACCAACAGATCATTGAAAAGAGTAATCAATGAATACTATAGAAGAAATTGTATATTGTAATAGTTTGTTACACAAAATGACTTTCTGCGTTACTCCCGAGGAATCCCACTGAGTGGCAGTATGGAGCACCTTTTTACTATATTTGTATAGAAGGTGGCTTCATTTCATTGTATATGTACTGAACCATATAAAAGCATGATATAGCAACTATAAGAGCAGTTACATTGAATGCAAGACATACATTCATCAGATTTTTAAATTGGTTGTATAAGGAGTGATAACTGACACTGTATTGATATCACTTTGTAAAACCGAGAAATTTCACTGTTGTCTAACCAAGAGATCACAGAAGAGTAATCAATGAATACTATAGAAGAAATACAATGGATTGTAAATTGTAATAGTTTGTTACACAAAATAACTTTCTGCGTTACTCCCGAGGAATCCCACTGAGTGGCAATATGGAGCACCTTTTTACTATAGTTGTATAGAAGGTGGCTTCATTTCATTGTATAAGTACTCAATCATGTAAAAGCATGATATATCAACTGTAAGAGCAACTACATTGAATGCCAGAGATACATTCATCAGATTTTGAAGTTGGTTGTAGAAGGAGTGATAACTGACACTGTACTGATATCACTTTGTAAAACCTAGATATATCACTATGGTGTAACAAACAGATCACTGAAAAGAGTAATCAATGAATACTATACAAGAAATTGTATATTGTAATAGTTTGTTACACAAAATGACTTTCTGCGTTACTCTCGAGGAATCCCACTGAGTGGCAGTATGGAGCACCTTTTTACTATAGTTGTATAGAAGGTGACTTCATTTCATTGTATATGTACTCAACCATATAAAAGCATGATATAGCAACGGTAAGAGCAGTTACATTGAATGCAAGAGATACATTCATCAGATTTTGAAGTTGGTTGTACAAGGAGTGATAACTGACAGTGTATTGATATCACGTTGTAAAACCTAGAAATATCACTATCTTGTAACCAAGAGATCATTGAAAAGAGTAATGAATGAATACTATACAAGAAATTGTATATTGTAATAGTTTGTTACACAAAATGACTTTCTGCGTTACTCCCGAGGAATCCCACTGAGTGGCAGTATGGAGCACATTTTACTATAGTTGTATAGAAGGTGGCTTCATTTCATTGTATTTGTACTCAATCATGTAAAAGCATGTTATAGCAACTGTAAGAGCAATTACATTGAATGCCAGAGATTCATTCATCAGATTTTGAAGTTGGTTGTACAAGGACTGATAACTGACACTGTACTGATATCACTTTGTAAAACCTAGAAATATCACTATCCTGTAACCAACAGATCATTGAAAAGAGTAATCAATGAATACTATACAAGAAATTGTATATTGTAATAGTTTGTTACACAAAATGACTTTCTGCATTACTCCCGAGGAATCCCACTGAGTGGCAGTATGGAGCACCTTTTTACTATAGTTGTATAAAAGGTGGCTTCATTTCATTGTATATGTACTGAACCATATAAAAGCATGATATAGCAACTATAAGAGCAGTTACATTGAATGCAAGACATACATTCATCAGATTTTTATATTGATTGTATAAGGAGTGATAACTGACACTGTATTGATGTCACTTTGTAAAACCGAGAAATTTAACTGATGTCTAACCAAGAGATCACAGAAGAGTAATCAATGAATACTATACAAGAAATACATTGGATTGTAAATTGTAATAGTTTGTTACACAAAATAACTTTCTGCGTTACTCCCGAGGAATCCCACTGAGTGGCAGTATGGAGCACCTTTTTACTATGGTTGTATAGAAGGTGGCTTCATTTCATTGTATATGTACTCAATCATGTAAAAGCATGATATATCAACTGTAAGAGCAACTACATTGAATGCCAGAGATACATTCATCAGATTTTGAAGTTGGTAGTACAAGGAGTGATAACTGACACTGTACTGATATCACTTTGTAAAACCTAGATATATCACTATCCTGTAACAAACAGATCACTGAAAAGAGTAATCAATGAATATTATACAAGAAATAGTATATTGTAAAAGTTTGTTACACAAAATGACTTTCTGCGTTACTCCCGATGAATCCCACTTAGTGGCAGTATGGAGCACCTTTTTACGATAGTTGTATAGAAGTCGGCTTCATTTCATTGTATATGTATTCAACCATATAAAAGCATGATATAGCAAGTGTAAGAGCAGTTACATTGAATGGAAGAGATACACTTATCAGATTTTGAAGTTGGTTGTACAAGGAGTGATAACTGACACTGTATTGATATCACGTTGTAAAACCTAGAAATATCACTATCTTGTAACCAACAGATCATTGAAAAGAGTAATGAATGAATATTATACAAGAAATTGTATATTGTAACAGTTTGTTACACAAAATGACTTTCTCCGTTACTCCCGAGGAATCCCACTGAGTGGCAAAATGACTTTCTCCGTTACTCCCGAGGAATCCCACTGATTCATTCATCAGATTTTGAAGTTTGTTATAAAAGGAGTGATAACTGACACTGTACTGATATCACTTTGTAAAACCTAGAAATATCACTATCCTGTAACCAACAGATCATTGAAAAGAGCAACTACATTGAATGCCAGAGATACATTCATCAGATTTTGAAGTTGGTAGTACAAGGATTGATAACTGACACTGTACTGATATCACTTTGTAAAATCTAGATATATCACTATCCTGTAACAAACAGATCACTGAAAAGAGTAATCAATGAATACTATACAAGAAATAGTATATTGTAAAAGTTTGTTACACAAAATGACTTTCTGTGTTACTCCCGAGGAATCCCACTGAGTGGCAGTATGGAGCACCTTTTTACTATAGTTGTATAAAAGGTGGCTTCATTTCATTGTACAAGGAGTGATAACTGACACTGTACTGATATCACTTTGTAAAACCTAGAAATATCACTATCCTGTAACCAACAGATCATTGAAAAGAGTAATCAATGAATACTATACAAGAAATTGTATATTGTAATAGTTTGTTACACAAAATGACTTTCTGCGTTACTCCCGAGGAATCCCACTGAGTGGCAGTATGGAGCACCTTTTTACTATATTTGTATAGAAGGTGGCTTCATTTCATTGTATATGTACTGAACCATATAAAAGCATGATATAGCAACTATAAGAGCAGTTACATTGAATGCAAGACATACATTCATCAGATTTTTAAATTGGTTGTATAAGGAGTGATAACTGACACTGTACTGATATCACTTTGTAAAACCGAGAAATTTCACTGTTGTCTAACCAAGAGATCACAGAAGAGTAATCAATGAATACTATACAAGAAATACATTGGATTGTAAATTGTAATAGTTTGTTACACAAAATAACTTTCTGTGTTACTCCCGAGGAATCCCACTGAGTGGCAGTATGGAGCACCTTTTTACTATAGTTGTATAGAAGGTGGCTTCATTTCATTGTATATGTACTGAACCATATAAAAGCATGATATAGCAACTATAAGAGCAACTACATTGAATGCCAGAGATACATTCATCAGATTTTGAAGTTGGTAGTACAAGGAGTGATAACTGACACTGTACTGATATCACTTTGTAAAACCTAGAAATATCATTATCCTGTAAGAAACAGATCACTGAAAAGACTAATCTATGAATACTATACAAGAAATACATTGTATTGTAATTCTAATAGTTTGTTACACAAAATAACTTTCTGCGTTACTCCCGAGGAATCACACTGAGTGGCAGTATGGAGCACCTTTTTACTATAGTTGTATAGAAGGTGGCTTCATTTCATTGTATTCGTACTGAACCATATAAAAGCATGATATAGCAACTATAAGAGCAGTTACATTGAATGCAAGACATACATTCATCAGATTTTTAAATTGGTTGTATAAGGAGTGATAACTGACACTGTATTGATATCACTTTGTAAAACCGAGAAATTTCACTGTTGTCTAACCAAGAGATCACAGAAGGGTAATCAATGAATACTATACAAGAAATACATTGGATTGTAAATTGTAATAGTTTGTTACACAAAATAACTTTCTGCGTTACTCCCGAGGAATCCCACTGAGTGGCAGTATGGAGCACCTTTCTACTATAGTTGTATAGAAGGTGGCTTCATTTCATTGTATATGTACTCAATCATGTAAAAGCATGATATATCAACTGTAAGAGCAACTACATTGAATGCCAGAGATACATTCATCAGATTTTGAAGTTGGTAGTACAAGGAGTGATAACTGACACTGTACTGATATCACTTTGTAAAACCTAGAAATATCACTATCCTGTAAGAAACAGATTACTGAAGAGACTAATCAATGAATACTATACAAGAAATACATTGGATTGAAAATTCTAATAGTTTGTTACACAAAATAACTTTCTGCGTTAGTCCCGAGGAATCCCACTGAGTGGCAGTATGGAGCACCTTTTTACTATAGTTGTATAGAAGGTGGCTTCATTTCATTGTATATGTACTGAACCATATAAAAGTATGATATAGCAACTATAAGAGCAGTTACATTGAATGCAAGACATACATTCATCAGATTTTGAAGTTGGTAGTACAAGGAGTGATAACTGACACTGTACTGATATCACTTTGTAAAACCTAGATATATCACTATCCTGTAACAAACAGATCACTGAAAAGAGTAATCAATGAATACTATAGAAGAAATAGTGTATTGTAAAAGTTTGTTACACAAAATGACTTTCTGCGTTACTCCCGAGGAATCCCACTTAGTGGCAGTAATGGAGCACCTTTTTACGATAGTTGTATAGAAGGTGGCTTCATTTCATTGTATATGTATTCAACCATATAAAAGCATGATATAGCAAGTGTAAGAGCAGTTACATTGAATGCAAGAGATACATTTATCAGATTTTGAAGTTGGTTGTACAAGGAGTGATAACTGACACTGTATTGATATCACGTTGTAAAACCTAGAAATATCACTATCTTGTAACCAACCGATAATTGAAAAGAGTAATGAATGAATACTATACAAGAAATTGTATATTGTAACAGTTTGTTACACAAAATGACTTTCTGCGTTACTCCCGAGGAATCCCACTGAGTGGCAGTATGGGGCACATTTTAATATAGTTGTATAGAAGGTGGCTTCATTTCATTGTATATGTACTCAATCATGTAAAAGCATGTTATAGCAACTGTAAGAGCAATTACATTGAATGCCAGAGATTCATTCATCAGATTTTGAAGTTTGTTGTAGAAGGAGTGATAACTGACACTGTACTGATATCACTTTGTAAAACCTAGAAATATCACTATCCTGTAACCAACAGATCATTGATAAGAGTAATCAATGAATACTATAGAAGAAATTGTATATTGTAATAGTTTGTTACACAAAATGACTTTCTGCGTTACTCCCGAGGAATCCCACTGAGTGGCAGTATGGAGCACCTTTTTACTATATTTGTATAGAAGGTGGCTTCATTTCATTGTATATGTACTGAACCATATAAAAGCATGATATAGCAACTATAAGAGCAGTTACATTGAATGCAAGACATACATTCATCAGATTTTTAAATTGGTTGTATAAGGAGTGATAACTGACACTGTATTGATATCACTTTGTAAAACCGAGAAATTTCACTGTTGTCTAACCAAGAGATCACAGAAGAGTAATCAATGAATACTATACAAGAAATACATTGGATTGTAAATTTTAATAGTTTGTTACACAAAAAAACTTTCTGCGTTACTCCCGAGGAATCCCACTGAGTGGCAGTATGGAGCACCTTTTTACTATAGTTGTATAGAAGGTGGCTTCATTTCATTGTATATGTACTGAACCATATAAAAGCATGATATAGCAACTATAAGAGCAGTTACATTGAATGCAAGACATACATTCATCAGATTTTTAAATTGGTTGTATAAGGAGTGATAACTGACACTGTATTGATATCACTTTGTAAAACCGAGAAATTTCACTGTTGTCTAACCAAGAGATCACAGAAGAGTAATCAATGAATACTATACAAGAAATACATTGGATTGTAAATTTTAATAGTTTGTTACACAAAAAAACTTTCTGCGTTACTCCCGAGGAATCCCACTGAGTGGCAGTATGGAGCACCTTTCTACTATAGTTGTATAGAAGGTGGCTTCATTTCATTGTATATGTACTCAATCATGTAAAAGCATGATATATCAACTATAAGAGCAACTACATTGAATGCCAGAGATACATTCATCAGATTTTGAAGTTGGTAGTACAAGGAGTGATAACTGACACTGTACTGATATCACTTTGTAAAACCTAGAAATATCACTATCCTGTAAGAAACAGATCACTGAAAAGACTAATCAATGAATACTATATAAGAAATACATTGGATTGTAAATTCTAATAGTTTGTTACACAAAATGACTTTCTGCGTTACTCCCGAGGAATCCCACTGAGTGGCAGTATGGAGCACATTTTACTATAGTTGTATAGAAGGTGGCTTCATTTTATTGTATATGTACTCAATCATGTAAAAGCATGTTATAGCAACTGTAAGAGCAATTATATTGAATGCCAGAGATTCATTCATCAGATTTTGAAGTTGGTTGTACAAGGAGTGATAACTGACACTGTATTGATATCACGTTGTAAAACCTAGAGATATCACTATCCTGTAACCAACAGATCATTGAAAAGAGTAATCAATGAATACTATACAAGAAATTGTATATTGTAATAGTTTGTTACACAAAATGACTTTCTGCGTTACTCCCAAGGAATCCCACTGAGTGGCACTATGGAGCACTTTTTTACTATAGATGTATAGAAGGTGGCTTCATTTCATTGTATATGTACTGAACCATATAAAAGCATGATATAGCAACTATAAGAGGAGTTACATTGAATGCAAGACATACATTCATCAGATTTTTATATTGGTTGTATAAGGAGTGATAACTGACACTGTATTGATGTCACTTTGTAAAACCGAGAAATTTCACTGTTGTCTAACCAAGAGATCACAGAAGAGTAATCAATGAATACTATACAAGAAATACATTGGATTGTAAATTGTAATAGTTTGTTACACAAAATAACTTTCTGCGTTACTCCCGAGGAATCCCACTGAGTGGCAGTATGGAGCACCTTTTTACTATAGTTGTATAGAAGGTGGCTTCATTTCATTATATATGTACTCAATCATGTAAAAGCAGGATATATCAACTGTAAGAGTAACTACATTGAATGCCAGAGATACATTCATCAGATTTTGAAGTTGGTAGTACAAGGAGTGATAACTGACACTGTACTGATATCACTTTGTAAAACCTAGAAATATCACTATCGTGTAAGAAACAGATCACTGAGAAGACTAATCAATGAATACTATACAAGAAATACATTGGATTGTAAATTGTAATAGTTTGTTACACAAAATAACTTTCTGCGTTACTCCCGAGGAATCCCACTGAGTGGCAGTATGGAGCACCTTTTTACTATAGTTGTATAGAAGGTGGCTTCATTTCATTGTATATGTACTGAACCATATAAAAGCATGATATAGCAACTCTAAGAGCAGTTACATTGAATGCCAGACATACATTCATCAGATTTTTAAATTGGTTGTATAAGGAGTGATAACTGACACTGTATTGATATCACTTTGTAAACCCGAGAAATTTCACTGTTGTCTAACCAACAGATCACAGAAGAGTAATCAATGAATACTATACAAGAAATACATTGGATTGTAAATTGTAATAGTTTGTTACACAAAATAACTTTCTGCGTTACTCCCGAGGAATCCCACTGAGTGGCAGTATGGAGCACCTTTTTACTATAGTTGTATTGAAGGTGGCTTCATTTCATTATATATGTACTGAACCATATAAAAGCATGATATAGCAACTATAAGAGCAGTTACATTGAATGCAAGACATAGATTCATCAGATTTTTAAATTGGTTGTATAAGGAGTGATAACTGACACTGTATTGATATCACTTTGTAAAACCGAGAAATTTCACTGTTGTCTAACCAAGAGATCACAGAAGAGTAATCAATGAATACTATACAAGAAATACATTGGATTGTAAATTGTAATAGTTTGTTACACAAAATAACTTTCTGCGTTACTCCCGAGGAATCCCACTGAGTGGCAGTATGGAGCACATTTTAACTATAGTTGTATGGAAGGTGGCTTCATTTTATTATATATGTACTCAATCATGTAAAAGCATGATATATCAACTATAAGAGCAACTACATTGAATGCCAGAGATACATTCATCAGATTTTGAAGTTGGTAGTACAAGGAGTGATAACTGACACTGTACTGATATCACTTTGTAAAACCTAGAAATATCACTATCCTGTAAGAAACAGATCACTGAAAAGACTAATCAATGAATACTATACAAGAAATACATTGGATTGTAAATTCTAATAGTTTGTTACACAAAATGACTTTCTGCGTTACTCCTGAGGAATCCCACTGAGTGGCAGTATGGAGCACATTTTACTATAGTTGTATAGAAGGTGGCTTCATTTCATTGTATATGTACTCAATCATGTAAAAGCATGTTATAGCAACTGTAAGAGCAATTACATTGAATGCCAGAGATTCATTCATCAGATTTTGAAGTTGGTTGTACAAGGAGTGATAACTGACACTGTATTGATATCACTTTGTAAAACCTAGAAATATCACTATCCTGTAACCAACAGATCATTGAAAAGAGTAATCAATGAATACTATACAAGAAATTGTATATTGTAATAGTTTGTTACACAAAATGACTTTCTGCGTTACTCCCAAGGAATCCCACTGAGTGGCACTATGGAGCACCTTTTTACTATAGTTGTATAGAAGGTGGCTTCATTTCATTGTATGAAGCCACCTTCTATACAACTATCGTAAAAAGGTGCTCCATACTGCCACTCAGTGGGATTCCTCGGGAGTAACGCAGAAAGTCATTTTGTGTAACAAACTTTTACAATATACTATTTCTTGTATAGTATTCATTGATTACTCTTTTCAGTGATCTGTTTGTTACAGGATAGTGATATATCTAGGTTTTACAAAGTGATATCAGTACAGTGTCAGTTATCACTCCTTGTACTACCAACATCAAAATCTGATGAATGAATCTCTGGCATTCAATGTAATTGCTCTTACAGTTGCTATAACATGCTTTTACATGATTGAGTACATATACAATGAAATGAAGCCACCTTCTATACAACTATAGTAAAATGTGCTCCATACTGCCACTCAGTGGGATTCCTCGGGAGTAACGCAGAAAGTCATTTTGTGTAACAAACTATTACAATATACAATTTCTTGTATAGTATTCATTCATTACTCTTTTCAAGGATCTGTTGGTTACAAGATAGTGATATTTCTAGGTTTTACAACGTGATATCAATACAGTGTCAGTTATCACTCCTTGTACAACCAACTTCAAAATCTGATGAATGTATCTCTTGCATTCAATGTAACTGCTCTTACACTTCCTATATCATGCTTTTATATGGTTGAGTACATATACAATGAAATGAAGCCCCCTTCTATACAACTATCGTAAAAAGGTGCTCCATACTGCCACTAAGTGGGATTCCTCGGGAGTAACGCAGAAAGTCATTTTGTGTAACAAACTTTTACAATATACTATTTCTTGTATAATATTCATTGATTACTCTTTTCAATGATCTGTTGGTTACAGGATAGTGATATTTCTAGGTTTTACAAAGTGATATCAGTACAGTGTCAGTTATCACTCCTTGTACAACCAACTTCAAAATCTGATGAATGTATCTCTGGCATTCAATGTAGTTGCTCTTACAGTTGATATATCATGCTTTTACATGATTGAGTACATATACAATGAAATGAAGCCACCTTCTATACAACTATAGTAAAAAGGTGCTCCATACTGCCACTCAGTGGGATTCCTCGGGAGTAACGCAGAAAGTTATTTTGTGTAACAAACTATTACAATTTACAATCCAATGTATTTCTTGTATAGTATTCATTGATTACTCTTCTGTGATCTCTTGGTCAGACAACAGTGAAATTTCTCGGTTTTACAAAGTGATATCAATACAGTGTCAGTTATCACTCCTTATACAACCAATTTAAAAATCTGATGAATGTATGTCTTGCATTCAATGTAACTGCTCTTATAGTTGCTATATCATGCTTTTATATGGTTCAGTACATATACAATGAAATGAAGCCACCTTCTATACAACTATAGAAAAAAGGTGCTCCATACTGCCACTCAGTGGGATTCCTCGGGAGTAACGCAGAAAGTTATTTTGTGTAACAAACTATTACAATTTACAATCCAATGTATTTCTTATATAGTATTCATTGATTAGTCTTTTCAGTGACCTGTTTCTTACAGGATAGTGATATTTCTAGGTTTTACAAAGTGATATCAGTACAGTGTCAGTTATCACTCCTTGTACTACCATCTTCAAAATCTGATGAATGTATCTCTGGCATTCAATGTAGTTGCTCTTATAGTTGATATATCATGCTTCTACATGATTGAGTACATATATAATGAAATGAAGCCACCTTCTATACAACAATAGTTAAAAGGTGCTCCATACTGCCACTCAGTGGGATTCCTCGGGAGTAACGCAGAAAGTCATTTTGTGTAACAAACGATTACAATTTACAATCCAATGTATTTCTTGTATAGTATTCATTGATTACTCTTCTGTAATCTCTTGGTTAGACAACAGTGAAATTTCTCGGTTATACAAAGTGATGTCAATACAGTGTCAGTTATCACTCCTTATACAACCAATTTAAAAATCTGATGAATGTATGTCTTGCATTCAATGTAACTGCTCTTATAGTTGCTATATCTGGCATTCAATGTAATTGCTCTTACAGTTGCTATAACATGCTTTTACATGATTGAGTACAAATACAATGAAATGAAGCCACCTTCTATACAACTATAGTAAAATGTGCTCCATACTGCCACTCAGTGGGATTCCTCGGGAGTAACGCAGAAAGTCATTTTGTGTAACAAACTATTACAATATACAATTTCTTGTATAGTATTCATTCATTACTCTTTTCAATGATCTCTTGGTTACAAGATAGTGATATTTCTAGGTTTTACAACGTGATATCAATACACTGTCAGTTATCACTCCTTGTACAACCAACTTCAAAATCTGATGAATGTATCTCTTGCATTCAATGTAACTGCTCTTACCGTTGCTATATCATGCTTTTATATGGTTGAGTACATATACAATGAAATGAAGTCACCTTCTATACAACTATAGTTAAAAGGTGCTCCATACTGCCACTCAGTGGGATTCCTCGAGAGTAACGCAGAAAGTCATTTTGTGTAACAAACTATTACAATATACAATTTCTTGTATAGTATTCATTGATTACTCTTTTCAGTGATTTGTTTGTTACACCATAGTGATATATCTAGGTTTTACAAAGTGATATCAGTACAGTGTCAGTTATCACTCCTTGTACTACCAACTTCAAAATCTGATGAATGTATCTCTGGCATTCAATGTAGTTGCTCTTACAGTTGATATATCATGCTTTTACATGATTGAGTACTTATACAATGAAATGAAGCCACCTTCTATACAACTATAGTAAAACGTGCTCCATACTGCCACTCAGTGGAATTCCTCGGGAGTAACGCAGAAAGTTATTTTGTGTAACAAACTATTACAATTTACAATCCAATGTATTTCTTGTATAGTATTCATTGATTACTCTTCTGTGATCTCTTGGTTAGACAACAGTGAAATTTCTCGGTTTTACAAAGTGATATCAATACAGTGTCAGTTATCACTCCTTATACAACCAATTTAAAAATCTGATGAATCTATGTCTTGCATTCAATGTAACTGCTCTTATAGTTGCTATATCATGCTTTTATATGGTTCAGTACATATACAATGAAATGAAGCCACCTTCAATACAACTATAGTAAAAAGGTGCTCCATACTGCCACTCAGTGGGATTCCTCGGGAGTAACGCAGAAAGTTATTTTGTGTAACAAACTATTACAATTTACAATCCAATGTATTTCTTGTATAGTATTCATTGATTACTCTTCTGTGATCCCTTGGTTAGACAACAGTGAAATTTCTCGGGTTTACAAAGTGATATCAATACAGTGTCAGTTATCACTCCTTATATAACCAATTTAAAAATCTGATGAATGTATGTCTTGCATTCAATGTAACTGCTCTTAGAGTTACTATATCATGCTTTTATATGGTTCAGTACATATACAATGAAATGAAGCCACCTTCTATACAACTATAGTAAAAAGGTGCTCCATACTGCCACTCAGTGGGATTCCTCGGGAGTAACGCAGAAAGTTATTTTGTGTAACAAACTATTACAATTTACAATCCAATGTATTTCTTGTATAGTATTCATTGATTACTCTTCTGTGATCTGTTGGTTAGACAACAGTGAAATTTCTCGGTTTTACAAAGTGACATCAATACAGTGTCAGTTATCACTCCTTATACAACCAATATAAAAATCTGATGAATGTATGTCTTGCATTCAATGTAACTGCTCTTATAGTTGCTATATCATGCTTTTATATGGTTCAGTACATATACAATGAAATGAAGACACCTTCTATACAACTATAGTAAAAAGGTGCTCCATAGTGCCACTCAGTGGGATTCCTTGGGAGTAACGTAGAAAGTCATTTTGTGTAACAAACTATTACAATATACAATTTCTTGTATAGTATTCATTGATTACTCTTCTCAACGATCTGTTGGTTACAGGATAGTGATATTTCTAGGTTTTACAAAGTGATATCAATACAGTGTAAGTTATCACTCCTTGTACAACCAACTTCAAAATCTGATGAATGAATCTCTGGCATTCAATATAATTGCTCTTACAGTTGCTATAACATGCTTTTACATGATTGAGTACATATACAATGAAATGAAGCCACCTTCTATACAACTATCGTAAAATGTGCTCCATACTGCCACTCAGTGGGATTCCTCGGGAGTAACGCAGAAAGTCATTTTGTGTAACAAACTTTAACAATATACTATTTCTTGTATAATATTCATTGATTACTCTTTTCAATGATCTGTTGGTTACAGAATAGTGATATTTCTAGGTTTTACAAAGTGATATCAGTACAGTGTCAGTTATCACTCCTTGTACAACCAACTTCAAAATCTGATGAATGTATCTCTGGCATTCAATGTAGTTGCTCTTACAGTTGATATATCATGCTTTTACATGATTGAGTACATATACAATGAAATGAAGCCACCTTCTATACAACTATAGTAGAAAGGTGCTCCATACTGCCACTCAGTAGAATTCCTCGGGAGTAACGCAGAAAGTTATTTTGTGTAACAAACTATTACAATTTACAATCCAATGTATTTCTTGTATAGTATTCATTGATTACTCTTCTGTGATCTCTTGGTTAGACAACAGTGAAATTTCTCGGTTTTACAAAGTGATATCAATACAGTGTCAGTTATCACTCCTTATACAACCAATTTAAAAATCTGATGAATGTATGTCTTGCATTCAATGTAACTGCTCTTATAGTTGCTATATCATGCTTTTATATGGTTCAGTACGTATACAATGAAATGAAGCCACCTTCTATACAACTATAGTAAAAAGGTGCTCCATACTGCCACTCAGTATGATTCCTCGGGAGTAACGCAGAAAGTTATTTTGTGTAACAAACTAGTAGAATTACAATACAATGTATTTCTTGTATAGTATTCATTGATTAGTCTTTTCAGTGATCTGTTTCTTACAGGATAGTGATATTTCTAGGTTTTACAAAGTGATATCAGTACAGTGTCAGTTATCACTCCTTGTACTACCAACTTCAAAATCTGATGAATGTATCTCTGGCATTCAATGTAGTTGCTCTTATAGTTGCTATATCATGCTTTTATATGGTTCAGTACATATACAATGAAATGAAGCCACCTTCTATACAACTATAGTAAAAAGGTGCTCCATACTGCCACTCAGTGGGATTCCTCGGGAGTAACGCAGAAAGTTATTTTGTGTAACAAACTATTACAATTTACAATCCAATGTATTTCTTGTATAGTATTCATTGATTACTCTTCTGTGATCTCTTGGTTAGACAACAGTGAAATTTCTCGGTTTTACAAAGTGATATCAGTACAGTGTCAGTTATCACTCCTTATACAACCAATTTAAAAATCTGATGAATGTATGTCTTGCATTCAATGTAACTGCTCTTATAGTTGCTATATCATGCTTTTATATGGTTCAGTACATATACAATGAAATGAAGCCACCTTCTATAGAACTATAGTAAAAAGGTGCTCCATACTGCCACTCAGTGGGATTCCTCGGGAGTAACGCAGAAAGTTATTTTGTGTAACAAACTATTACAATTTACAATCCAATGTATTTCTTGTATAGTATTCATTGATTAGTCTTTTCAGTGATCTGTTTCTTACAGGATAGTGATATTTCTAGGTTTTACAAAGTGATATCAGTACAGTGTCAGTTATCACTCCTTGTACTACCAACTTCAAAATCTGATGAATGTATCTCTGGCATTCAATGTAGTTGCTCTTATAGTTGATATATCATGCTTTTACATGATTGAGTACATATATAATGAAATGAAGCCACCTTCTATACAACTATAGTTAAAAGGTGCTCCATACTGCCACTCAGTGGGATTCCTCGGGAGTAACGCAGAAAGTTATTTTGTGTAACAAACTATTACAATTTACAATCCAATGTATTTCTTGTATAGTATTCACTGATTACTCTTCTGTGATCTGTTGGTTAGACAACAGTGAAATTTCTCGGTTTTACAAAGTGATATCAATACAGTGTCAGTTATCACTCCTTATACAACCAATTTAAAAATCTGATGAATGTATGTCTTGCATTCAATGTAACTGCTCTTATAGTTGCTATATCATGCTTTTATATGGTTCAGTACATATACAATGAAATGAAGCCACCTTCTATACAACTATAGTAAAAAGGTGCTCCATACTGCCACTCAGTGGGATTCCTCGGGAGTAACGCAGAAAGTCATTTTGTGTAACAAACTATTACAATATACAATTTCTTCTATAGTATTCATTGATTACTCTTTTCAATGATCTGTTGGTTACAGGATAGTGATATTTCAAGGTTTTACAAAGTGATATCAGTACAGTGTCAGTTATCACTCCTTCTACAACAAACTTCAAAATCTGATGAATGAATCTCTGGCATTCAATGTAATTGCTCTTACAGTTGCTATAACATGCTTTTACATGATTGAGTACATATACAATGAAATGAAGCCACCTTCTATACAACTATAGTAAAATGTGCTCCATACTGCCACTCAGTGGGATTCCTCGGGAGTAACGGAGAAAGTCATTTTGTGTAACAAACTGTTACAATATACAATTTCTTGTATAATATTCATTGATTACTCTTTTCAATGATCGGTTGGTTACAGCATAGTGATATTTCTAGGTTTTACAAAGTGATATCAGTACAGTGTCTGTTATCACTCCTTGTACAACCAACTTCAAAATCTGATGAATGTATCTCTGGCATTCAATGTAGTTGCTCTTACAGTTGATATATCATGCTTTTACATGATTGAGTACATATATAATGAAATGAAGCCACCTTCTATACAACTATAGTAAAAAGGTGCTCTATACTGCCACTCAGTGGGATTCCTCGGGAGTAACGCAGAAAGTTATTTTGTGTAACAAACAATTACAATTTACAATCCAATGTATTTCTTGTATAGTATTCATTGATTACTCTTCTGTGATCTCTTGGTTAGACAACAGTGAAATTTCTCGGTTTTACAAAGTGACATCAATACAGTGTCAGTTATCACTCCTTATACAACCAATATAAAAATCTGATGAATGTATGTCTTGCATTCAATGTAACTGCTCTTATAGTACTATATCATGCTTTTATATGGTTCAGTACATATACAATGAAATGAAGCCACCTTCTATACAACTATAGTAAAAAGGTGCTCCATACTGCCACTCAGTGGGATTCCTTGGGAGTAACGCAGAAAGTCATTTTGTGTAACAAACTGTTACAATATACAATTTCTTGTATAGTATTCATTGATTACTCTTTTCAATGATCTTTTGGTTACAGGATAGTGATATTTCTAGGTTTTACAAAGTGATATCAATACAGTGTCAGTTATCACTCCTTGTACAACCAACTTCAAAATCTGATGAATGAATCTCTGGCATTCAATGTAATTGCTCTTACAGTTGCTATAACATGCTTTTACATGATTGAGTACATATACAATGAAATGAAGCCACCTTCTATACAACTATCGTAAAAAGGTGCTCCATACTGCCACTAAGTGGGATTCCTCGGGAGTAACGCAGAAAGTTATTTTGTGTAACAAACTTTAACAATATACTATTTCTTGTATAATATTCATTGATTACTCTTTTCAATGATCTGTTGGTTACAGAATAGTGATATTTCTAGGTTTTACAAAGTGATATCAGTACAGTGTCAGTTATCACTCCTTGTACAACCAACTTCAAAATCTGATGAATGTATCTCTGGCATTCAATGTAGTTGCTCTTACAGTTGATATATCATGCTTTTACATGATTGAGTACATATACAATGAAATGAAGCCACCTTCTATACAACTATAGTAGAAAGGTGCTCCATACTGCCACTCAGTGGGATTCCTCGGGAGTAACGCAGAAAGTTATTTTGTGTAACAAACTATTACAATTTACAATCCAATGTATTTCTTGTATAGTATTCATTGATTACTCTTCTGTGATCTCTTGGTTAGACAACAGTGAAATTTCTCGGTTTTACAAAGTGATATCAATACAGTGTCAGTTATCACTCCTTATACAACCAATTTAAAAATCTGATGAATGTATGTCTTGCATTCAATGTAACTGCTCTTATAGTTGCTATATCATGCTTTTATATGGTTCAGTACGTATACAATGAAATGAAGCCACCTTCAATACAACTATAGTAAAAAGGTGCTCCATACTGCCACTCAGTGTGATTCCTCGGGAGTAACGCAGAAAGTTATTTTGTGTAACAAACTATTAGAATTACAATACAATGTATTTCTTGTATAGTATTCATTGATTAGTCTTTTCAGTGATCTGTTTCTTACAGGATAGTGATATTTCTAGGTTTTACAAAGTGATATCAGTACAGTGTCAGTTATCACTCCTTGTACTACCAACTTCAAAATCTGATGAATGTATCTCTGGCATTCAATGTAGTTGCTCTTATAGTTGCTATATCATGCTTTTATATGGTTCAGTACATATACAATGAAATGAAGCCACCTTCTATACAACTATAGTAAAAAGGTGCTCCATACTGCCACTCAGTGGGATTCCTCGGGAGTAACGCAGAAAGTTATTTTGTGTAACAAACTATTACAATTTACAATCCAATGTATTTCTTGTATAGTATTCATTGATTACTCTTCTGTGATCTCTTGGTTAGACAACAGTGAAATTTCTCGGTTTTACAAAGTGATATCAGTACAGTGTCAGTTATCACTCCTTACACAACCAATTTAAAAATCTGATGAATGTATGTCTTGCATTCAATGTAACTGCTCTTATAGTTGCTATATCATGCTTTTATATGGTTCAGTACATATACAATGAAATGAAGCCACCTTCTATACAAATATAGTAAAAAGGTGCTCCATACTGCCACTCAGTGGGATTCCTCGGGAGTAACGCAGAAAGTCATTTTGTGTAACAAACTATTACAATATACAATTTCTTCTATAGTATTCATTGATTACTCTTTTCAATGATCTGTTGGTTACAGGATAGTGATATTTCTAGGTTTTACAACGTGATATCAATACAGTGTCAGTTATCACTCCTTGTACAACCAACTTCAAAATCTGATAAATGTATCTCTTGCCTTCAATGTAATTGCTCTTACACTTGCTATATCATACTTTTATATGGTTGAATACATATACAATGAAATGAAGCCACCTTCTATACAACTATCGTAAAAAGGTGCTCCATTACTGCCACTAAGTGGGATTCCTCGGGAGTAACACAGAAAGTCATTTTGTGTAACAAACTTTTACAATACACTATTTCTTCTATAGTATTCATTGATTACTCTTTTCAGTGATCTGTTGGTTACAGGATAGTGATATATCTAGGTTTTACAAAGTGATATCAGTACAGTGTCAGTTATCACTCCTTGTACTACCAACTTCAAAATCTGATGAATGTATCTCTGGCATTCAATGTAGTTGCTCTTACAGTTGATATATCATGCTTTTACATGATTGAGTACATATATAATGAAATGAAGCCACCTTCTATACAACTATAGTAAAAAGGTGCTCTATACTGCCACTCAGTGGGATTCCTCGGGAGTAACGCAGAAAGTTATTTTGTGTAACAAACAATTACAATTTACAATCCAATGTATTTCTTGTATAGTATTCATTGATTTCTCTTCTGTGATCTCTTGGTTAGACAACAGTGAAATTTCTCGGTTTTACAAAGTGACATCAATACAGTGTCAGTTATCACTCCTTATACAACCAATATAAAAATCTGATGAATGTATGTCTTGCATTCAATGTAACTGCTCTTATAGTTGCTATATCATGCTTTTATATGGTTCAGTACATATACAATGAAATGAAGCCACCTTCTATACAACTATAGTAAAAAGGTGCTCCATACTGCCACTCAGTGGGATTCCTTGGGAGTAACGCAGAAAGTCATTTTGTGTAACAAACTGTTACAATATACAATTTCTTGTATAGTATTCATTGATTACTCTTTCCAATGATCTGTTGGTTACAGGATAGTGATATTTCTAGGTTTTACAAAGTGATATCAATACAGTGTCAGTTATCACTCCTTGTACAACCAACTTCAAAATCTGATGAATGAATCTCTGGCATTCAATGTAATTGCTCTTACAGTTGCTATAACATGCTTTTACATGATTGAGTACATATACAATGAAATGAAGCCACCTTCTATACAACTATAGTAAAATGTGCTCCATACTGCCACTCAGTGGGATTCCTCGGGAGTAACGCAGAAAGTCATTTTGTGTAACAAACTATTACAATATACAATTTCTTGTATACTATTCATTCGTTACTCTTTTCAAGGATCTGTTGGTTACAAGATAGTGATATTTCTAGGTTTTACAACGTGATATCAATACAGTGTCAGTTATCACTCCTTGTACAACCAACTTCAAAATCTGATGAATGTATCTCTTGCATTCAATGTAACTGCTCTTACACTTCCTATATCATGCTTTTATATGGTTGAGTACATATACAATGAAATGAAGCCACCTTCTATACAACTATCGTAAAAAGGTGCTCCATACTGCCACTCAGTGGGATTCCTCGGGAGTAACGCAGAAAGTCATTTTGTGTAACAAACTTTTACAATGGGCTCCCCGCCGCCCGGCTTTGCCGTGGCGGAGGGAAGCAAGTTTGCCGCCTCGCATGACGCGAGGCAGCAACAGAGCGCGTCGGCGCTCAGTAGCTCAATGGGAGGGGGTGGGGCTTGCTCTATTTGAGCCGTTGCCCCGCTCCCCTCTGCGCAGTCGCTCGGAGAGCTCGGTGGAGGAGCACGAGTCGCGTGCTCTCGGCGAGGCCTGGGCGTCTTGGTAGCGGCGAGGCCTGGGCGTCTTGGTAGCGGCGACGGCGGCGGCGGCGGCTGACGGGGCTGTGTTGGGCGGCGGACGGCGGCTGACGGCGACTGCGGCGGCGGCTTTTTTACGGGGCTCCGGGGGCGGGCAGCTTAGCAGATCCTTTTTGGGGAGCGAGGCGGCAACGGCGGCGGCGCCGGCTCCAGGGGCAACCGGGCGGCGTTAGCGGCGCTGTGGGGGATCCTCGGGGAGGCGGCAGCGGCGGAGGCGCCTTCCTCCGTTTTATGTTGGTGGGGTGGTTGGGTTGCTTGCCCATACCCCCCCCGTTTTCCCCCTCGGCGGCCGAAAGCGGCGGCAAGCGTGGGCTCACTCGGGGGCTCCTGTGGCTTGCCGGAGCTTCCCCCCCCTTCGATTTAAAGCGTGGAGCTTCCTCCCCCCCGCCCCCAGTTTCGATTTAGAGCGTGGGTGGGCGCCCCACATCTCCTGGGGAGATATTAGAATAATCCAAGGTGTTTTGCAGCCAGCAGCACAAAGAACAGAGGGAAGGAAACTGCCACAGAGAATAGCCTGATTAGTCAAAGGCAGCTCTTCTAATCCCTACCTGGGTTTGGTGACCCCCACTCTCTTTTCCCCTCCCTCATGTTTCTCAGGGAACAAAATCAACTACAAGCAGGAAACTGAAAATAAGCCTCCTTGCCCAATTCTAGATTTTGACTTCCCCCCCCCCCCAGTGCGGCGACGTTGGGCAGACTAGGCCTGCTGGCCGTGCTGCAGGAGGGCCTACGGTGGCCATTTTGGTGGGGGCTGCAAGCCGCATGGTCAGGGGCCATAGTGGGTAAACTGTCTGGCAGCCATTTTAGGCGGGGGGGATAACTGCTAGTCAATTCTGCATCTGTTTTTTTTTTTTTCTTCTTCTTCTTCTTCTCTCTTGGGCTATTGTGCCCTGCGGTTGGGGATTGTTTTACTGACAATTGTATTTGTTTATATTATTATAGTTCGTAGTCATGGCACCTAAAAAAGGTAAGGGCAAGGGCAAGGGCAAGAACCCAGCACCAAAGAGACCTCCTGCGCAGCCGGACCCGGTGGTTCCTTCCAGTGATGAAGAGGAGGATGTGATAAATGTGGCTATCCTTCAGCGGTTGGAGGCGCTGGAGAAAGAGCGTGGTATGCCCGTAGGTGGTTTACCAGTCGACAATAATGCAAATATGTCTTTTAAAGCGCAGGTGCTGGCGCGGTTGGCCTTTCTTGAGGACAGGCAGGCTGCGGCGGCTTCAGGTCCGGCGGGAGCGATGTTGGGCCAGCAGGGTCCAGGTGCGGGGGAGCAGCAGGTGGCTCTTTATTCGCCTTCTCAAGTTGCAGGAGGTAAGGAGCTGGCACTGGGTAGGCTTGGATCAATGTGGCCTTGGGGTCCAGGTGGCCAGAATGCTGCAGCGGCGCCTATGCTCAACGTTAGCCAGCCTATTGGTCAGGCCCCCGAGCTAGGTGCCTCCACTTCCCATTTACCGCAGTTTAATTGGCTAGCATTTCCTTATGCCAGCCCGCCTTCGATTTGCCAAGGGGCTTGGCCGGCGTGGGGTTCCTCGCAGCCTGGCGTTGGCTATCCTTATGGGGGCGGGGCATCTTATGATGCGGTGGCTGCAGGGGCCATTCCAAGTGGCGATACAGACCTGCCTTTAGGTGACCACCTTTCAATGGCCACTAAAGAGAAGATTTTAAACGGGGAATATGTTGATGTTTTTGGTTTGCTCTATCGGGAGGTGGAGAAAAAGGACAGGGATAATTTGGATGACTGGGAGAAAGAGCGCTTGAAGCGCCGGGTGGTAGATAGGACTTGGGCCAATTGGCTTCCGGGTTTCATAATCTACGCAGCCGTCATAGTGCGACACCAGCCGTGGAGGGCTTTGTCGATGCTCCAGTATCTGGACATCATTTACAAGGCGTTTACAGACTTCCCAAGCCCGGCATGGTCGCAATATGACGAAGAGTTTAGGATGAAGGCGGCCATTAACCCAGCCATGCGGTGGGACAGGATCTGCTCCAATTTGTGGTTGCAGATCATGTCTCCGGCTAGGTCTGGTGGGGGTGAGCGGTCTCATAGTGGCCACTCAGTTAAGAGGGCTTTGGTGCAAGCAGGTTCCCGCCCGGTGGCGGGGCAGGCGGTTCAACGACGCCAGCTTTGCTGGGAGTTTTCTTCCCAGGGATCCTGCGGTCGTAAATCATGCACCTTTAGGCATGAGTGCCCTTTGTGCGTGGGACCTCATCCCTTATCCAGTTGTCCACGGCCCAGGGGCCGTGGGGGAGGCAAAGGAGGCAAGTACCCAGGGGGGGGGGAAGCCACACAACCCCCATCCTGACAAAGGGTCCTAGCCCGATTAAGCTTGGAGTCTTGAGACGCTGGTTGCGTAGTTACCCAAGGAGTGGGGATAGGGCCTACCTCTTGGACGGGTTCACTGCTGGTTTTCGCATACCGTTTCAGGGGGTGAGGGTGCCCTATTTGGCTAGGAATTTAAAGTCCGTTTTGGGCATGGAGGACATAGTTAGGGCCAAGATTGCTAAGGAATGCAGGGAAGGCAGGGTTTTGGGCCCGTTTGTTAGTCCGCCAGTAGCCAGTTTAAGAGTCTCTCCTTTAGGTGTAGTTCCAAAAAAGGCACCTGGTGAGTTTCGCCTCATTCATCACCTGTCCTACCCTCGGGGAGGGTCGGTGAACGACGCCATACCTGGTGAATTATGCTCTGTCAAATATACTTCCTTTGATCAGGCCATGCGGGTGGTCCGCCTCTGCGGTGTGGGGGCCGAATTGGCTAAATGTGATATTAAATCAGCCTTTCGGCTCCTCCCGGTACACCCTGAGGATTTTGAGCTACTCGGATTTGCCTTTGAAGGGAGCTTTTACATGGATAGGGCCCTACCCATGGGCTGCTCGGTGTCCTGTTCTGCTTTCAAGAGGTTCAGCTCGTTTTTGGAGTGGGCCTTGAGAACCAGGACTGGTCTCTGTAGTACCGCCCATTATTTGGACGATTTTCTTTTCGTGGGCAGGAGGGGCTCTGGCCAGTGTCGTTTCCTGCTCGACAGTTTCGTTTACATGGCAGACGAGCTGGGTGTCCCTCTGGCTCAGGAAAAGACTGAGGGCCCGACATCCGCATTAACATTTCTAGGTATTGAAATTGATACGGTTAGTATGTGCTGCAGGTTACCACAGGAAAAATTGGACGCTTTAAGGACTCGGGTCATATCCGTTAGGTCCCTTACTAGGGTCACTCTTTTGGAGCTGCAACAGTTGGTAGGTCACCTCAACTTTGCATGCAAAGTAGTGGCGCCGGGTAGGGCATTTGTGAGGAGGTTATGTGACCTAATGAGAGGCCTCCGTCTCCCACACCACGCACAAAGGGCACTCATGCCTAAAGGTGCATGATTTACGACCGCAGGATCCCTGGGAAGAAAACTCCCAGCAAAGCTGGCGTCGTTGAACCGCCTGCCCCGCCACCGGGCGGGAACCTGCTTGCACCAAAGCCCTCTTAACTGAGTGGCCACTATGAGACCGCTCACCCCCACCAGACCTAGCCGGAGACATGATCTGCAACCACAAATTGGAGCAGATCCTGTCCCACCGCATGGCTGGGTTAATGGCCGCCTTCATCCTAAACTCTTCGTCATATTGCGACCATGCCGGGCTTGGGAAGTCTGTAAACGCCTTGTAAATGATGTCCAGATACTGGAGCATCGACAAAGCCCTCCACGGCTGGTGTCGCACTATGACGGCTGCGTAGATTATGAAACCCGGAAGCCAATTGGCCCAAGTCCTATCTACCACCCGGCGCTTCAAGCGCTCTTTCTCCCAGTCATCCAAATTATCCCTGTCCTTTTTCTCCACCTCCCGATAGAGCAAACCAAAAACATCAACATATTCCCCGTTTAAAATCTTCTCTTTAGTGGCCATTGAAAGGTGGTCACCTAAAGGCAGGTCTGTATCGCCACTTGGAATGGCCCCTGCAGCCACCGCATCATAAGATGCCCCGCCCCCATAAGGATAGCCAACGCCAGGCTGCGAGGAACCCCACGCCGGCCAAGCCCCTTGGCAAATCGAAGGCGGGCTGGCATAAGGAAATGCTAGCCAATTAAACTGCGGTAAATGGGAAGTGGAGGCACCTAGCTCGGGGGCCTGACCAATAGGCTGGCTAACGTTGAGCATAGGCGCCGCTGCAGCATTCTGGCCACCTGGACCCCAAGGCCACATTGATCCAAGCCTACCCAGTGCCAGCTCCTTACCTCCTGCAACTTGAGAAGGCGAATAAAGAGCCACCTGCTGCTCCCCCGCACCTGGACCCTGCTGGCCCAACATCGCTCCCGCCGGACCTGAAGCCGCCGCAGCCTGCCTGTCCTCAAGAAAGGCCAACCGCGCCAGCACCTGCGCTTTAAAAGACATATTCGCATTATTGTCGACTGGTAAACCACCTACGGGCATACCACGCTCTTTCTCCAGCGCCTCCAACCGCTGAAGGATAGCCACATTTATCACATCCTCCTCTTCATCACTGGAAGGAACCACCGGGTCCGGCTGCGCAGGAGGTCTCTTTGGTGCTGGGTTCTTGCCCTTGCCCTTGCCCTTACCTTTTTTAGGTGCCATGACTACGAACTATAATAATATAAACAAATACAATTGTCAGTAAAACAATCCCCAACCGCAGGGCACAATAGCCCAAGAGAGAAGAAGAAGAAGAAGAAAAAAAAAAAAACAGATGCAGAATTGACTAGCAGTTATCCCCCCCGCCTAAAATGGCTGCCAGACAGTTTACCCACTATGGCCCCTGACCATGCGGCTTGCAGCCCCCACCAAAATGGCCACCGTAGGCCCTCCTGCAGCACGGCCAGCAGGCCTAGTCTGCCCAACGTCGCCGCACTGGGGGGGGGGGGAAGTCAAAATCTAGAATTGGGCAAGGAGGCTTATTTTCAGTTTCCTGCTTGTAGTTGATTTTGTTCCCTGAGAAACATGAGGGAGGGGAAAAGAGAGTGGGGGTCACCAAACCCAGGTAGGGATTAGAAGAGCTGCCTTTGACTAATCAGGCTATTCTCTGTGGCAGTTTCCTTCCCTCTGTTCTTTGTGCTGCTGGCTGCAAAACACCTTGGATTATTCTAATATCTCCCCAGGAGATGTGGGGCGCCCACCCACGCTCTAAATCGAAACTGGGGGCGGGGGGAGGAAGCTCCACGCTTTAAATCGAAGGGGGGGGGGAAGCTCCGGCAAGCCACAGGAGCCCCCGAGTGAGCCCACGCTTGCCGCCGCTTTCGGCCGCCGAGGGGGAAAACGGGGGGGGTATGGGCAAGCAACCCAACCACCCCACCAACATAAAACGGAGGAAGGCGCCTCCGCCGCTGCCGCCTCCCCGAGGATCCCCCACAGCGCCGCTAACGCCGCCCGGTTGCCCCTGGAGCCGGCGCCGCCGCCGTTGCCGCCTCGCTCCCCAAAAAGGATCTGCTAAGCTGCCCGCCCCCGGAGCCCCGTAAAAAAGCCGCCGCCGCAGTCGCCGTCAGCCGCCGTCCGCCGCCCAACACAGCCCCGTCAGCCGCCGCCGCCGCCGTCGCCGCTACCAAGACGCCCAGGCCTCGCCGCTACCAAGACGCCCAGGCCTCGCCGAGAGCACGCGACTCGTGCTCCTCCACCGAGCTCTCCGAGCGACTGCGCAGAGGGGAGCGGGGCAACGGCTCAAATAGAGCAAGCCCCACCCCCTCCCATTGAGCTACTGAGCGCCGACGCGCTCTGTTGCTGCCTCGCGTCATGCGAGGCGGCAAACTTGCTTCCCTCCGCCACGGCAAAGCCGGGCGGCGGGGAGCCCATTGTAAAAGTTTGTTACACAAAATGACTTTCTGCGTTACTCCCGAGGAATCCCACTGAGTGGCAGTATGGAGCACCTTTTTACGATAGTTGTATAGAAGGTGGCTTCATTTCATTGTATATGTACTCAACCATATAAAAGCATGATATAGGAAGTGTAAGAGCAGTTACATTGAATGCAAGAGATACATTCATCAGATTTTGAAGTTGGTTGTACAAGGAGTGATAACTGACACTGTATTGATATCACGTTGTAAAACCTAGAAATATCACTATCTTGTAACCAACAGATCCTTGAAAAGAGTAACGAATGAATAGTATACAAGAAATTGTATATTGTAATAGTTTGTTACACAAAATGACTTTCTGCGTTACTCCCGAGGAATCCCACTGAGTGGCAGTATGGAGCACATTTTACTATAGTTGTATAGAAGGTGGCTTCATTTCATTGTATATGTACTCAATCATGTAAAAGCATGTTATAGCAACTGTAAGAGCAATTACATTGAATGCCAGAGATTCATTCATCAGATTTTGAAGTTGGTTGTACAAGGAGTGATAACTGACACTGTATTGATATCACTTTGTAAAACCTAGAAATATCACTATCCTGTAACCAACAGATCATTGGAAAGAGTAATCAATGAATACTATACAAGAAATTGTATATTGTAACAGTTTGTTACACAAAATGACTTTCTGCGTTACTCCCAAGGAATCCCACTGAGTGGCAGTATGGAGCACCTTTTTACTATAGTTGTATAGAAGGTGGCTTCATTTCATTGTATATGTACTGAACCATATAAAAGCATGATATAGCAACTATAAGAGCAGTTACATTGAATGCAAGACATACATTCATCAGATTTTTATATTGGTTGTATAAGGAGTGATAACTGACACTGTATTGATGTCACTTTGTAAAACCGAGAAATTTCACTGTTGTCTAACCAAGAGATCACAGAAGAGAAATCAATGAATACTATACAAGAAATACATTGGATTGTAAATTGTAATTGTTTGTTACACAAAATAACTTTCTGCGTTACTCCCGAGGAATCCCACTGAGTGGCAGTATAGAGCACCTTTTTACTATAGTTGTATAGAAGGTGGCTTCATTTCATTATATATGTACTCAATCATGTAAAAGCATGATATATCAACTGTAAGAGCAACTACATTGAATGCCAGAGATACATTCATCAGATTTTGAAGTTGGTAGTACAAGGAGTGATAACTGACACTGTACTGATATCACTTTGTAAAACCTAGATATATCACTATCCTGTAACCAACAGATCACTGAAAAGAGTAATCAATGAATACTATAGAAGAAATAGTGTATTGTAAAAGTTTGTTACACAAAATGACTTTCTGTGTTACTCCCGAGGAATCCCACTTAGTGGCAGTAATGGAGCACCTTTTTACGATAGTTGTATAGAAGGTGGCTTCATTTCATTGTATATGTATTCAACCATATAAAAGTATGATATAGCAAGTGTAAGAGCAATTACATTGAAGGCAAGAGATACATTTATCAGATTTTGAAGTTGGTTGTACAAGGAGTGATAACTGACACTGTATTGATATCACGTTGTAAAACCTAGAAATATCACTATCCTGTAACCAACAGATCATTGAAAAGAGTAATCAATGAATACTATAGAAGAAATTGTATATTGTAATAGTTTGTTACACAAAATGACTTTCTGCGTTACTCCCGAGGAATCCCACTGAGTGGCAGTATGGAGCACCTTTTTACTATATTTGTATAGAAGGTGGCTTCATTTCATTGTATATGTACTGAACCATATAAAAGCATGATATAGCAACTATAAGAGCAGTTACATTGAATGCAAGACATACATTCATCAGATTTTTAAATTGGTTGTGTAAGGAGTGATAACTGACACTGTACTGATATCACTTTGTAAAACCGAGAAATTTCACTGTTGTCTAACCAAGAGATCACAGAAGAGTAATCAATGAATACTATACAAGAAATACATTGGATTGTAAATTGTAATAGTTTGTTACACAAAATAACTTTCTGCGTTACTCCCGAGGAATCCCACTGAGTGGCAGTATGGAGCACCTTTTTACTATAGTTGTATAGAAGGTGGCTTCATTTCATTGTATATGTACTGAACCATATAAAAGCATGATATAGCAACTATAAGAGCAACTACATTGAATGCCAGAGATACATTCATCAGATTTTGAAGTTGGTAGTACAAGGAGTGATAACTGACACTGTACTGATATCACTTTGTAAAACCTAGAAATATCACTATCCTGTAAGAAACAGATCACTGAAAAGACTAATCAATGAATACTATACAAGAAATACATTGTATTGTAATTCTAATAGTTTGTTACACAAAATAACTTTCTGCGTTACTCCCGAGGAATCACACTGAGTGGCAGTATGGAGCACCTTTTTACTATAGTTGTATAGAAGGTGGCTTCATTTCATTGTATACGTACTGAACCATATAAAAGCATGATATAGCAACTATAAGAGCAGTTACATTGAATGCAAGACATACATTCATCAGATTTTTAAATTGGTTGTATAAGGAGTGATAACTGACACTGTATTGATATCACTTTGTAAAACCGAGAAATTTCACTGTTGTCTAACCAAGAGATCACAGAAGAGTAATCAATGAATACTATACAAGAAATACATTGGATTGTAAATTGTAATAGTTTGTTACACAAAATAACTTTCTGCGTTACTCCCGAGGAATCCCACTGAGTGGCAGTATGGAGCACCTTTCTACTATAGTTGTATAGAAGGTGGCTTCATTTCATTGTATATGTACTCAATCATGTAAAAGCATGATATATCAACTGTAAGAGCAACTACATTGAATGCCAGAGATACATTCATCAGATTTTGAAGTTGGTTGTACAAGGAGTGATAACTGACACTGTACTGATATCACTTTGTAAAACCTAGAAATATCACTATTCTGTAACCAACAGATCATTGAAAAGAGTAATCAATGAATATTATACAAGAAATAGTATATTGTTAAAGTTTGTTACACAAAATAACTTTCTGCGTTACTCCCGAGGAATCCCACTTAGTGGCAGTATGGAGCACCTTTTTACGATAGTTGTATAGAAGGTGGCTTCATTTCATTGTATATGTACTCAATCATGTAAAAGCATGTTATAGCAACTGTAAGAGCAATTACATTGAATGCCAGAGATTCATTCATCAGATTTTGAAGTTGGTTGTACAAGGAGTGATAACTGACACTGTATTGATATCACTTTGTAAAACCTAGAAATATCACTATCCTGTAACCAACAGATCATTGAAAAGAGTAATCAATGAATACTATACAAGAAATTGTATATTGTAACAGTTTGTTACACAAAATGACTTTCTGCGTTACTCCCAAGGAATCCCACTGAGTGGCAGTATGGAGCACCTTTTTACTATAGTTGTATAGAAGGTGGCTTCATTTCATTGTATATGTACTGAACCATATAAAAGCATGATATAGCAACTATAAGAGCAGTTACATTGAATGCAAGACATACATTCATCAGATTTTTATATTGGTTGTATAAGGAGTGATAACTGACACTGTATTGATGTCACTTTGTAAAACCGAGAAATTTCACTGTTGTCTAACCAAGAGATCACAGAAGAGTAATCAATGAATACTATACAAGAAATACATTGGATTGTAAATTGTAATTGTTTGTTACACAAAATAACTTTCTGCGTTACTCCCGAGGAATCCCACTGAGTGGCAGTATAGAGCACCTTTTTACTATAGTTGTATAGAAGGTGGCTTCATTTCATTATATATGTACTCAATCATGTAAAAGCATGATATATCAACTGTAAGAGCAACTACATTGAATGCCAGAGATACATTCATCAGATTTTGAAGTTGGTTGTACAAGGAGTGATAACAGACACTGTACTGATATCACTTTGTAAAACCTAGAAATATCACTATCCTGTAAGAAACAGATCACTGAAAAGACTAATCAATGAATACTATACAAGAAATACATTGGATTGTAAATTGTAATAGTTTGTTACACAAAATAACTTTCTGCGTTACTCCCGAGGAATCCCACTGAGTGGCAGTATGGAGCACCTTTTTACTATAGTTCTATAGAAGGTGGCTTCATTTCATTGTATATGTACTGAACCATATAAAAGCATGATATAGCAACTATAAGAGCAGTTACATTGAATGCAAGACATACATTCATCAGATTTTTAAATTGGTTGTATAAGGAGTGATAACTGACACTGTACTGATATCACTTTGTAAAACCGAGAAATTTCACTGTTGTCTAACCAAGAGATCACAGAAGAGTAATCAATGAATACTATACAAGAAATACATTGGATTGTAAATTGTAATAGTTTGTTACACAAAATAACTTTCTGCGTTACTCCCGAGGAATCCCACTGAGTGGCAGTATGGAGCACCTTTTTACTATAGTTGTATAGAAGGTGGCTTCATTTCATTGTATATGTACTGAACCATATAAAAGCATGATATAGCAACTATAAGAGCAACTACATTGAATGCCAGAGATACATTCATCAGATTTTGAAGTTGGTAGTACAAGGAGTGATAACTGACACTGTACTGATATCACTTTGTAAAACCTAGAAATATCACTATCCTGTAAGAAACAGATCACTGAAAAGACTAATCAATGAATACTATACAAGAAATACATTGTATTGTAATTCTAATAGTTTGTTACACAAAATAACTTTCTGCGTTACTCCCGAGGAATCACACTGAGTGGCAGTATGGAGCACCTTTTTACTATAGTTGTATAGAAGGTGGCTTCATTTCATTGTATACGTACTGAACCATATAAAAGCATGATATAGCAAATATAAGAGCAGTTACATTGAATGCAAGACATACATTCATCAGATTTTTAAATTGGTTGTATAAGGAGTGATAACTGACACTGTATTGATATCACTTTGTAAAACCGAGAAATTTCACTGTTGTCTAACCAAGAGATCACAGAAGAGTAATCAATGAATACTATACAAGAAATACATTGGATTGTAAATTGTAATAGTTTGTTACACAAAATAACTTTCTGCGTTACTCCCGAGGAATCCCACTGAGTGGCAGTATGGAGCACCTTTCTACTATAGTTGTATAGAAGGTGGCTTCATTTCATTGTATATGTACTCAATCATGTAAAAGCATGATATATCAACTGTAAGAGCAACTACATTGAATGCCAGAGATACATTCATCAGATTTTGAAGTTGGTTGTACAAGGAGTGATAACTGACACTGTACTGATATCACTTTGTAAAACCTAGAAATATCACTATTCTGTAACCAACAGATCATTGAAAAGAGTAATCAATGAATATTATACAAGAAATAGTATATTGTTAAAGTTTGTTACACAAAATAACTTTCTGCGTTACTCCCGAGGAATCCCACTTAGTGGCAGTATGGAGCACCTTTTTACGATAGTTGTATAGAAGGTGGCTTCATTTCATTGTATATGTACTCAATCATGTAAAAGCATGTTATAGCAACTGTAAGAGCAATTACATTGAATGCCAGAGATTCATTCATCAGATTTTGAAGTTGGTTGTACAAGGAGTGATAACTGACACTGTATTGATATCACTTTGTAAAACCTAGAAATATCACTATCCTGTAACCAACAGATCATTGAAAAGAGTAATCAATGAATACTATACAAGAAATTGTATATTGTAACAGTTTGTTACACAAAATGACTTTCTGCGTTACTCCCAAGGAATCCCACTGAGTGGCAGTATGGAGCACCTTTTTACTATAGTTGTATAGAAGGTGGCTTCATTTCATTGTATATGTACTGAACCATATAAAAGCATGATATAGCAACTATAAGAGCAGTTACATTGAATGCAAGACATACATTCATCAGATTTTTATATTGGTTGTATAAGGAGTGATAACTGACACTGTATTGATGTCACTTTGTAAAACCGAGAAATTTCACTGTTGTCTAACCAAGAGATCACAGAAGAGTAATCAATGAATACTATACAAGAAATACATTGGATTGTAAATTGTAATTGTTTGTTACACAAAATAACTTTCTGCGTTACTCCCGAGGAATCCCACTGAGTGGCAGTATAGAGCACCTTTTTACTATAGTTGTATAGAAGGTGGCTTCATTTCATTATATATGTACTCAATCATGTAAAAGCATGATATATCAACTGTAAGAGCAACTACATTGAATGCCAGAGATACATTCATCAGATTTTGAAGTTGGTTGTACAAGGAGTGATAACAGACACTGTACTGATATCACTTTGTAAAACCTAGAAATATCACTATCCTGTAAGAAACAGATCACTGAAAAGACTAATCAATGAATACTATACAAGAAATACATTGGATTGTAAATTGTAATAGTTTGTTGCACAAAATAACTTTCTGCGTTACTCCCGAGGAATCCCACTGAGTGGCAGTATGGAGCACCTTTTTACTATAGTTCTATAGAAGGTGGCTTCATTTCATTGTATATGTACTGAACCATATAAAAGCATGATATAGCAACTATAAGAGCAGTTACATTGAATGCAAGACATACATTCATCAGATTTTTAAATTGGTTGTATAAGGAGTGATAACTGACACTGTACTGATATCACTTTGTAAAACCGAGAAATTTCACTGTTGTCTAACCAAGAGATCACAGAAGAGTAATCAATGAATAGTATACAAGAAATACATTGGATTGTAAATTGTAATAGTTTGTTACACAAAATAACTTTCTGCGTTACTCCCGAGGAATCCCACTGAGTGGCAGTATGGAGCACCTTTTTACTATAGTTGTATAGAAGGTGGCTTCATTTCATTGTATATGTACTGAACCATATAAAAGCATGATATAGCAACTATAAGAGCAACTACATTGAATGCCAGAGATACATTCATCAGATTTTGAAGTTGGTAGTACAAGGAGTGATAACTGACACTGTACTGATATCACTTTGTAAAACCTAGAAATATCACTATCCTGTAAGAAACAGATCACTGAAAAGACTAATCAATGAATACTATACAAGAAATACATTGTATTGTAATTCTACTAGTTTGTTACACAAAATAACTTTCTGCGTTACTCCCGAGGAATCACACTGAGTGGCAGTATGGAGCACCTTTTTACTATAGTTGTATAGAAGGTGGCTTCATTTCATTGTATACGTACTGAACCATATAAAAGCATGATATAGCAACTATAAGAGCAGTTACATTGAATGCAAGACATACATTCATCAGATTTTTAAATTGGTTGTATAAGGAGTGATAACTGACACTGTATTGATATCACTTTGTAAAACCGAGAAATTTCACTGTTTTCTAACCAAGAGATCACAGAAGAGTAATCAATGAATACTATACAAGAAATACATTGGATTGTAAATTGTAATAGTTTGTTACACAAAATAACTTTCTGCGTTACTCCCGAGGAATTCTACTGAGTGGCAGTATGGAGCACCTTTCTACTATAGTTGTATAGAAGGTGGCTTCATTTCATTGTATATGTACTCAATCATGTAAAAGCATGATATATCAACTGTAAGAGCAACTACATTGAATGCCAGAGATACATTCATCAGATTTTGAAGTTGGTTGTACAAGGAGTGATAACTGACACTGTACTGATATCACTTTGTAAAACCTAGAAATATCACTATTCTGTAACCAACAGATCATTGAAAAGAGTAATCAATGAATATTATACAAGAAATAGTATATTGTTAAAGTTTGTTACACAAAATGACTTTCGGCGTTACTCCCGAGGAATCCCACTGAGTGGCAGTATGGAGCACATTTTACGATAGTTGTATAGAAGGTGGCTTCATTTCATTGTATATGTACTCAATCATATAAAAGCATGTTATAGCAACTGTAAGAGCAATTATATTGAATGCCAGAGATTCATTCATCAGATTTTGAAGTTGGTTGTACAAGGAGTGATAACTTACACTGTATTGATATCACTTTGTAAAACCTAGAAATATCACTATCCTGTAACCAACAGATCGTTGAGAAGAGTAATCAATGAATACTATACAAGAAATTGTATATTGTAATAGTTTGTTACACAAAATGACTTTCTACGTTACTCCCAAGGAATCCCACTGAGTGGCACTATGGAGCACCTTTTTACTATAGTTGTATAGAAGGTGTCTTCATTTCATTGTATATGTACTGAACCATATAAAAGCATGATATAGCAACTATAAGAGCAGTTACATTGAATGCAAGACATACATTCATCAGATTTTTATATTGGTTGTATAAGGAGTGATAACTGACACTGTATTGATGTCACTTTGTAAAACCGAGAAATTTCACTGTTGTCTAACCAAGAGATCACAGAAGAGTAATCAATGAATACTATACAAGAAATACATTGGATTGTAAATTGTAATAGTTTGTTACACAAAATAACTTTCTGCGTTACTCCCGAGGAATCCCACTGAGTGGCAGTATGGAGCACCTTTTTACTATAGTTGTATAGAAGGTGGCTTCATTTCATTGTATATGTACTGAACCATATAAAAGCATGATATAGTAACTCTAAGAGCAGTTACATTGAATGCAAGACATACATTCATCAGATTTTTAAATTGGTTATATAAGGAGTGATAACTGACACTGTATTGATATCACTTTGTAAACCCGAGAAATTTCACTGTTGTCTAACCAAGGGATCACAGAAGAGTAATCAATGAATACTATACAAGAAATACATTGGATTGTAAATTGTAATAGTTTGTTACACAAAATAACTTTCTGCGTTACTCCCGAGGAATCCCACTGAGTGGCAGTATGGAGCACCTTTTTACTATAGTTGTATTGAAGGTGGCTTCATTTCATTGTATATGTACTGAACCATATAAAAGCATGATATAGCAACTATAAGAGCAGTTACATTGAATGCAAGACATAGATTCATCAGATTTTTAAATTGGTTGTATAAGGAGTGATAACTGACACTGTATTGATATCACTTTGTAAAACCGAGAAATTTAACTGTTGTCTAACCAAGAGATTACAGAAGAGTAATCAATGAATACTATACAAGAAATACATTGGATTGTAAATTGTAATCGTTCTACAACTATAGTAGAAAGGTGCTCCATACTGCCACTCAGTGGGATTCCTCGGGAGTAACGCAGAATGTTATTTTGTGTAACAAACTATTACAATTTACAATCCAATGTATTTCTTGTATAGTATTCATTGATTAGTCTCTTCAGTGATCTGTTTCTTACAGGATAGTGATATTTCTAGGTTTTACAAAGTGATATAAGTACAGTGTCAGTTATCACTCCTTGTACTACCAACTTCAAAATCTGATGAATGTATCTCTGGCATTCAATGTAGTTGCTCTTACAGTTGATATATCATGCTTTTACATGATTGAGTACATATATAATGAAATGAAGCCACCTTCTATACAACTATAGTAAAAAGGTGCTCCATACTGCCACTCAGTGGGATTCCTCGGCAGTAACGCAGAAAGTTATTTTGTGTAACAAACTATTACAATTTACAATCCAATGTATTTCTTGTATAGTATTCATTGATTACTCTTCTGTGATCTCTTGGTTAGACAACAGTGAAATTTCTCGGTTTTACAAAGTGACATCAATACAGTGTCAGTTATCACTCCTTATACAACCAATATAAAAATCTGATGAATGTATGTCTTGCATTCAATGTAACTGCTCTTATAGTTGCTATATCATGCTTTTATATGGTTCAGTACATATACAATGAAATGAAGCCACCTTCTATACAACTATAGTAAAAAGGTGCTCCATAGTGCCTCTCAGTGGGATTCCTTGGGAGTAACGCAGAAAGTCATTTTGTGTAACAAACTATTACAATATACAATTTCTTGTATAGTATTCATTGATTACTCTTTTCAATGATCTGTTGTTTACAGGATAGTGATATTTCTAGGTTTTACAAAGTGGTATCAATACAGTGTCAGTTATCACTCCTTGTACAACCAACTTCAAAATCTGATGAATGAATCTCTGGCATTCAATGTATGGCTCTTACAGTTGTTATAACATGCTTTTACATGATTGAGTACATATACAATGAAATGAAGCCACCTTCTATACAATTATAGTAAAATGTGCTCCATACTGCCACTCAGTGGGATTCCTCGGGAGTAACGCAGAAAGTCATTTTGTGTAACAAACTATTACAATTTACAATCCAAAGTATTTCTTGTATAGTATTCATTGATTACTCTTCTGTGATCTCTTGGTTAGACAACAGTTAAATTTCTCGGTTTTACAAAGTGACAACAATACAGTGTCAGTTATCACTCCTTATACAACCAATATAAAAATCTGATGAATGTATGTCTTGCATTCAATGTAACTGCTCTTATAGTTGCTATATCATGCTTTTATATGGTTCAGTACATATACAATGAAATGAAGCCACCTTCTATACAACTATAGTAAAAAGGTGCTCCATAGTGCCACTCAGTGGGATTCCTTGGGAGTAACGCAGAAAGTCATTTTGTGTAACAAACTATTACAATATACAATTTCTTGTATAGTATTCATTGATTACTCTTTTCAATGATCTGTTGGTTACAGGATAGTGATATTTCTAGGTTTTACAAAGTGATATCAATACAGTGTCAGTTATCACTCCTTGTACAACCAACTTCAAAATCTGATGAATGAATCTCTGGCATTCAATTTAATTGCTCTTACAGTTGCTATAACATGCTTTTACATGATTGAGTACATATACAATGAAATGAAGCCACCTTCTATACAACTATAGTAAAATGTGCTCCATACTGCCACTCAGTGGGATTCCTCGGGAGTAACGCAGAAAGTCATTTTGTGTAACAAACTATTAGAATTTACAATCCAATGTATTTCTTGTATAGTATTCATTGATTAGTCTTTTCAGTGATCTGTTTCTTACAGGATAGTGATATTTCTAGGTTTTACAAAGTGATATCAGTACAGTGTCAGTTATCACTCCTTGTACTACCAACTTCAAAATCTGATGAATGTATCTCTGGCATTCAATGTAGTTGCTCTTATAGTTGATATATCATGCTTTTACATGATTGAGTACATATATAATAAAATGAAGCCACCTTCCATACAACTATAGTTAAAATGTGCTCCATACTGCCACTCAGTGGGATTCCTCGGGAGTAACGCAGAAAGTTATTTTGTGTAACAAACTATTACAATTTACAATCCAATGTATTTCTTGTATAGTATTCATTGATTACTCTTCTGTGATCTCTTGGTTAGACAACAGTGAAATTTCTCGGTTTTACAAAGTGATATCAATACAGTGTCAGTTATCACTCCTTATACAACCAATTTAAAAATCTGATGAATCTATGTCTTGCATTCAATGTAACTGCTCTTATAGTTGCTATATCATGCTTTTATATGGTTCAGTACATATACAATGAAATGAAGCCACCTTCAATACAACTATAGTAAAAAGGTGCTCCATACTGCCACTCAGTGGGATTCCTCGGGAGTAACGCAGAAAGTTATTTTGTGTAACAAACTATTACAATTTACAATCCAATGTATTTCTTGTATAGTATTTATTGATTACTCTTCTGTGATCCCTTGGTTAGACAACAGTGAAATTTCTCGGGTTTACAAAGTGATATCAATACAGTGTCAGTTATCACTCCTTATACAACCAATTTAAAAATCTGATGAATGTATGTCTGGCATTCAATGTAACTGCTCTTAGAGTTGCTATATCATGCTTTTATATGGTTCGGTACATATTCAATGAAATGAAGCCACCTTCTATACAACTATAGTAAAAAGGTGCTCCATACTGCCACTCAGTGGGATTCCTCGGGAGTAACGCAGAAAGTTATTTTGTGTAACAAACTATTACAATTTACAATCCAATGTATTTCTTGTATAGTATTCATTGATTAGTCTTCTCAGTGATCTGTTTCTTACAGGATAGTGATATTTCTAGGTTTTACAAAGTGATATCAGTACAGTGTCAGTTATCACTCCTTGTACTACCAACTTCAAAATCTGATGAATGTATCTCTGGCATTCAATGTAGTTGCTCTTACAGTTGATATATCATGCTTTTACATGATTGAGTACATATATAATGAAATGAAGCCACCTTCTATACAACTATAGTAAAAAGGTGCTCCATACTGCCACTCAGTGGGATTCCTCGGGAGTAACGCAGAAAGTTATTTTGTGTAACAAACTATTACAATTTACAATCCAATGTATTTCTTGTATAGTATTCATTGATTACTCTTCTGTGATCTCTTGGTTAGACAACAGTGAAATTTCTCGGTTTTACAAAGTGACATCAATACAGTGTCAGTTATCACTCCTTATACATCCAATATAAAAATCTGATGAATGTATGTCTTGCATTCAATGTAACTGCTCTTATAGTTTCTATATCATGCTTTTATATGGTTCAGTACATATACAATGAAATGAAGCCACCTTCTATACAACTATAGTAAAAAGGTGCTCCATAGTGCCTCTCAGTGGGATTCCTTGGGAGTAACGCAGAAAGTCATTTTGTGTAACAAACTATTACAATATACAATTTCTTGTATAGTATTCATTGATTACTCTTTTCAATGATCTGTTGTTTACAGGATAGTGATATTTCTAGGTTTTACAAAGTGGTATCAATACAGTGTCAGTTATCACTCCTTGTACAACCAACTTCAAAATCTGATGAATGAATCTCTGGCATTCAATGTATGGCTCTTACAGTTGCTATAACATGCTTTTACATGATTGAGTACATATACAATGAAATGAAGCCACCTTCTATACAATTATAGTAAAATGTGCTCCATACTGCCACTCAGTGGGATTCCTCGGGAGTAACGCAGAAAGTCATTTTGTGTAACAAACTATTACAATTTACAATCCAAGGTATTTCTTGTATAGTATTCATTGATTACTCTTCTGTGATCTCTTGGTTAGACAACAGTGAAATTTCTCGGTTTTACAAAGTGACATCAATACAGTGTCAGTTATCACTCCTTATACAACCAATATAAAAATCTGATGAATGTATGTCTTGCATTCAATGTAACTGCTCTTATAGTTGCTATATCATGCTTTTATATGGTTCAGTACATATACAATGAAATGAAGCCACCTTCTATACAACTATAGTAAAAAGGTGCTCCATGGTGCCACTCAGTGGGATTCCTTGGGAGTAACGCAGAAAGTCATTTTGTGTAACAAACTATTACAATATACAATTTCTTGTATAGTATTCATTGATTACTCTTTTCAATGATCTGTTGGTTACAGGATAGTGATATTTCTAGGTTTTACAAAGTGATATCAATACAGTGTCAGTTATCACTCCTTGTACAACCAACTTCAAAATCTGATGAATGAATCTCTGGCATTCAATGTAATTGCTCTTACAGTTGCTATAACATGCTTTTACATGATTGAGTACATATACAATGAAATGAAGCCACCTTCTATACAACTATAATAAAATGTGCTCCATACTGCCACTCAGTGGGATTCCTCAGGAGTAACGCAGAAAGTCATTTTGTGTAACAAACTATTAGAATTTACAATCCAATGTATTTCTTGTATAGTATTCATTGATTAGTCTTTTCAGTGATCTGTTTCTTACAGGATAGTGATATTTCTAGGTTTTACAAAGTGATATCAGTACAGTGTCAGTTATCACTCCTTGTACTACCAACTTCAAAATCTTATGAATGTATCTCTGGCATTCAATGTAGTTGCTCTTATAGTTGATATATCATGCTTTTACATGATTGAGTAGATATATAATAAAATGAAGCCACCTTCCATACAACTATAGTTAAAATGTGCTCCATACTGCCACTCAGTGGGATTCCTCGGGAGTAACGCAGAAAGTTATTTTGTGTAACAAACTATTACAATTTACAATCCAATGTATTTCTTGTATAGTATTCATTGATTACTCTTCTGTGATCTCTTGGTTAGACAACAGTGAAATTTCTCGGTTTTACAAAGTGATATCAATACAGTGTCAGTTATCACTCCTTATACAACCAATGTAAAAATCTGATGAATCTATGTCTTGCATTCAATGTAACTGCTCTTATAGTTGCTATATCATGCTTTTATATGGTTCAGTACATATATAATGAAATGAAGCCACCTTCAATACAACTATAGTAAAAAGGTGCTCCATACTGCCACTCAGTGGGATTCCTCGGGAGTAACGCAGAAAGTTATTTTGTGTAACAAACTATTACAATTTACAATCCAATGTATTTCTTGTATAGTATTAATTGATTACTCTTCTGTGATCCCTTGGTTAGACAACAGTGAAATTTCTCGGGTTTACAAAGTGATATCAATACAGTGTCAGTTATCACTCCTTATACAACCAATTTAAAAATCTGATGAATGTATGTCTGGCATTCAATGTAACTGCTCTTAGAGTTGCTATATCATGCTTTTATATGGTTCAGTACATATACAATGAAATGAAGCCACCTTGTATACAACTATAGTAAAAAGGTGCTCCATACTGCCACTCAGTGGGATTCCTCGGGAGTAACGCAGAAAGTTATTTTGTGTAACAAACTATTACAATTTACAATCCAATGTATTTCTTGTATAGTATTCATTGATTAGTCTTCTCAGTGATCTGTTTCTTACACGATAGTGATATTTCTAGGTTTTACAAAGTGATATCAGTACAGTGTCAGTTATCACTCCTTGTACTACCAACTTCAAAATCTGATGAATGTATCTCTGGCATTCAATGTAGTTACGCTTACAGTTGATATATCATGCTTTTACATGATTGAGTACATATATAATGAAATGAAGCCACCTTCTATACAACTATAGTAAAAAGGTGCTCCATACTGCCACTCAGTGGGATTCCTCGGGAGTAACGTAGAAAGTTATTTTGTGTAACAAACTATTACAATTTACAATCCAATGTATTTCTTGTATAGTATTCATTGATTACTCTTCTGTGATCTCTTGGTTAGACAACAGTGAAATTTCTCGGTTTTACAAAGTGACATCAAGACAGTGTCAGTTATCACTCCTTATACAACCAATATAAAAATCTGATGAATGTATGTCTTGCATTCAATGTAACTGCTCTTATAGTTGCTATATCATGCTTTTATATGGTTCAGTACATATACAATGAAATGAAGCCACCTTCTATACATCTATAGTAAAAAAGTGCTCCATAGTGCCACTCAGTGGGATTCCTTGGGAGTAACGCAGAAAGTCATTTTGTGTAACAAACTATTACAATATACAATTTCTTGTATAGTATTCATTGATTACTCTTTTCAATGATCTGTTGGTTACAGGATAGTGATATCTCTAGGTCTTACAACGTGATATCAATACAGTGTCAGTTATCACTCCTTGTACAACCAACTTCAAAATCTGATGAATGAATCTCTGGCATTCAATATAATTGCTCTTACAGTTGCTATAACATGCTTTTACATGATTGAGTACATATACAATAAAATGAAGCCACCTTCTATACAACTATAGTAAAATGTGCTCCATACTGCCACTCAGTGGGATTCCTCGGGAGTAACGCAGAAAGTCATTTTGTGTAACAAACTATTAGAATTTACAATCCAATGTATTTCTTGTATAGTATTCATTGATTAGTCTTTTCAGTGATCTGTTTCTTACAGGATAGTGATATTTCTAGGTTTTACAAAGTGATATCAGTACAGTGTCAGTTATCACTCCTTGTACTACCAACTTCAAAATCTGATGAATGTATCTCTGGCATTCAATGTAGTTGCTCTTATAGTTGATATATCATGCTTTTACATGATTGAGTACATATACAATGAAATGAAGCCACCTTCTATACAACTATAGTAGAAAGGTGCTCCATACTGCCACTCAGTGGGATTCCTCGGGAGTAACGCAGAAAGTTATTTTGTGTAACAAACTATTACAATTTACAATCCAATGTATTTCTTGTATAGTATTCATTGATTACTCTTCTGTGATCTCTTGGTTAGACAACAGTGAAATTTCTCGGTTTTACAAAGTGATATCAATACAGTGTCAGTTATCACTCCTTATACAACCAATTTAAAAATCTGATGAATGTATGTCTTGCATTCAATGTAATTGCTCTTATAGTTGCTATATCATGCTTTTATATGGTTCAGTACGTATACAATGAAATGAAGCCACCTTCTATACAACTATAGTAAAAAGGTGCTCCATACTGCCATTCAGTGTGATTCCTCGTGAGTAACGCAGAAAGTTATTTTGTGCAACAAACTATTAGAATTACAATACAATGTATTTCTTGTATAGTATTCATTGATTAGTCTTTTCAGTGATCTGTTTCTTACAGGATAGTGATATTTCTAGGTTTTACAAAGTGATATCAGTACAGTGTCAGTTATCACTCCTTGTACTACCAACTTCAAAATCTGATGAATGTATCTCTGGCATTCAATGTAGTTGCTCTTATAGTTGATATATCATGCTTTTATATGGTTCAGTACGTATACAATGAAATGAAGCCACCTTCTATACAACTATAGTAAAAAGGTGCTCCATACTGCCACTCAGTGGGATTCCTCGGGAGTAACGCAGAAAGTTATTTTGTGTAACAAACTATTACAATTTACAATCCAATGTATTTCTTGTATAGTATTCATTGATTACTCTTCTGTGATCTCTTGGTTAGACAACAGTGAAATTTCTCGGTTTTACAAAGTGATATCAGTACAGTGTCAGTTATCACTCCTTATACAACCAATTTAAAAATCTGATGAATGTATGTCTTGCATTCAATGTAACTGCTCTTATAGTTGCTATATCATGCTTTTATATGGTTCAGTACATATACAATGAAATGAAGCCACCTTCTATACAAATATAGTAAAAAGGTGCTCCATACTGCCACTCAGTGGGATTCTTCGGGAGTAACGCAGAAAGTCATTTTGTGTAACAAACTATTACAATATACAATTTCTTCTATAGTATTCATTGATTACTCTTTTCAATGATCTGTTGGTTACAGGATAGTGATATTTCTAGGTTTTACAAAGTGATATCAGTACAGTGTCAGTTATCACTCCTTCTACAACAAACTTCAAAATCTGATGAATGAATCTCTGGCATTCAATGTAATTGCTCTTACAGTTGCTATAACATGCTTTTACATGATTGAGTACATATACAATGAAATGAAGCCACCTTCTATACAACTATAGTAAAATGTGCTCCATACTGCCACTCAGTGGGATTCCTCGGGAGTAACGGAGAAAGTCATTTTGTGTAACAAACTGTTACAATATACAATTTCTTGTATAGTATTCATTCATTACTCTTTTCAATGATCTGTTGGTTACAAGATAGTGATATTTCGAGGTTTTACAACGTGACATCAATACAGTGTCAGTTATCACTCCTTGTACAATCAACTTCAAAATCTGATAAATGTATCTCTTGCATTCAATGTAACTGCTCTTACACTTGCTATATCATGCTTTTATATGGTTGAATACATATACAATGAAATGAAGCCACCTTCCATACAACTATCGTAAAAAGGTGCTCCATTACTGCCACTAAGTGGGATTCCTCGGGAGTAACGCAGAAAGTCATTTTGTGTAACAAACTTTTACAATACACTATTTCTTCTATAGTATTCATTGATTACTCTTTTCAGTGATCTGTTGGTTACAGGATAGTGATATATCTAGGTTTTACAAAGTGATATCAGTACAGTGTCAGTTATCACTCCTTGTACTACCAACTTCAAAATCTGATGAATGTATCTCTGGCATTCAATGTAGTTGCTCTTACAGTTGATATATCATGCTTTTACATGATTGAGTACATATACAATGAAATGAAGCCACCTTCTATACAACTATAGTAAAAAGGTGCTCCATACTTCCACTCAGTGGGATTCCTCGGGATTAACGCAGAAAGTTATTTTGTGTAACAAACTATTACAATTTACAATCCAATGTATTTCTTGTATAGTATTCATTGATTACTCTTCTGTGATCTATTGGTTACACATCAGTGAAATTTCTCGGTTTTACAAGGTGATATCAATACAGTGTCAGTTATCACTCCTTATACAACCAATTTAAAAATCTGATGAATGTATGTCTTGCATTCAATGTAACTGCTCTTAGAGTTGCTATATCATGCTTTTATATGGTTCAGTACATATACAATGAAATGAAGCCACCTTCTATAGAACTATAGTAAAAAGGTGCTCCATACTGCCACTCAGTGGGATTCCTCGGGAGTAACGCAGAAAGTTATTTTGTGTAACAAACTATTACAATTTACAATCCAATGTATTTCTTGTATGGTATTCATTGATTACTCTTCTGTGATCTCTTGGTTAGACAACAGTGAAATTTCTCGGTTTTACAAAGTGATATCAATACAGTGTCAGTTATCACTCCTTATACAACCAATTTAAAAATCTGATGAATGTATGTCTTGCATTCAATGTAACTGCTCTTAGAGTTGCTATATCATGCTTTTATATGGTTCAGTACGTATACAATGAAATGAAGCCACCTTCTATACAACTATAGTAAAAAGGTGCTCCATACTGCCACTCAGTGTGATTCCTCGGGAGTAACGCAGAAAGTTATTTTGTGTAACAAACTATTAGAATTACAATACAATGTATTTCTTGTATAGTATTCATTGATTAGTCTTTTCAGTGATCTGTTTCTTACAGGATAGTGATATTTCTAGGTTTTACAAAGTGATATCATTACAGTGTCAGTTATCACTCCTTGTACTACCAACTTCAAAATCTGATGAATGTATCTCTGGCATTCAATGTAGTTGCTCTTATAGTTGATATATCATGCTTTTACATGATTGAGTACATATATAATGAAATGAAGCCACCTTCTATACAACTATAGTTAAAAGGTGCTCCATACTGCCACTCAGTGGGATTCCTCGGGAGTAACGCAGAAAGTTATTTTGTGTAACAAACTATTACAATTTACAATCCAATGTATTTCTTGTATAGTATTCATTGATTACTCTTCTGTGATCTGTTGGTTAGACAACAGTGAAATTTCTCGGTTTTACAAAGTGATATCAATACAGTGTCAGTTATCACTCCTTATATAACCAATTTAAAAATCTGATGAATGTATGTCTTGCATTCAATGTAACTGCTCTTATAGTTGCTATAACATGCTTTTACATGATTGAGTACATATACAATGAAATGAAGCCACCTTCTATACAACTATAGTAAAATGTGCTCCATACTGCCACTCAGTGGGATTCCTCGGGAGTAACGGAGAAAGTCATTTTGTGTAACAAACTGTTACAATATACAATTTCTTGTATAGTATTCATTCATTACTCTTTTCAATGATCTGTTGGTTACAAGATAGTGATATTTCTAGGTTTTACAACGTGATATCAATACAGTGTCAGTTATCACTCCTTGTACAACCAACTTCAAAATCTGATAAATGTATCTCTTGCATTCAATGTAATTGCTCTTAAAGTTGCTATAACATGCTTTTACATGATTGAGTACATATACAATGAAATGAAGCCACCTTCTATACAACTATAGTAAAATGTGCTCCATACTGCCACTCAGTGGGATTCCTCGGGAGTAACGCAGAAAGTTATTTTGTGTAACAAACTATTACAATTTACAATCCAATGTATTTCTTGTATAGTATTAATTGATTACTCTTCTGTGATCCCTTGGTTAGACAACAGTGAAATTTCTCGGGTTTACAAAGTGATATCAATACAGTGTCAGTTATCACTCCTTATACAACCAATTTAAAAATCTGATGAATGTATGTCTGGCATTCAATGTAACTGCTCTTAGAGTTGCTATATCATGCTTTTATATGGTTCGGTACATATTCAATGAAATGAAGCCACCTTCTATACAACTATAGTAAAAAGGTGCTCCATACTGCCACTCAGTGGGATTCCTCGGGAGTAACGCAGAAAGTTATTTTGTGTAACAAACTATTACAATTTACAATCCAATGTATTTCTTGTATAGTATTCATTGATTACTCTTCTGTGATCTCTTGGTTAGACAACAGTGAAATTTCTCGGTTTTACAAAGTGACATCAATACAGTGTCAGTTATCACTCCTTATACAACCAATATAAAAATCTGATGAATGTATGTCTTGCATTCAATGTAACTGCTCTTATAGTTGCTATATCATGCTTTTATATGGTTCAGTACATATACAATGAAATGAAGCCACCTTCTATACAACTATAGTAAAAAGGTGCTCCATAGTGCCTCTCAGTGGGATTCCTTGGGAGTAACGCAGAAAGTCATTTTGTGTAACAAACTATTACAATATACAATTTCTTGTATAGTATTCATTGATTACTCTTTTCAATGATCTGTTGTTTACAGGATAGTGATATTTCTAGGTTTTACAAAGTGGTATCAATACAGTGTCAGTTATCACTCCTTGTACAACCAACTTCAAAATCTGATGAATGAATCTCTGGCATTCAATGTATGGCTCTTACAGTTGCTATAACATGCTTTTACATGATTGAGTACATATACAATGAAATGAAGCCACCTTCTATACAATTATAGTAAAATGTGCTCCATACTGCCACTCAGTGGGATTCCTCGGGAGTAACGCAGAAAGTCATTTTGTGTAACAAACTATTACAATTTACAATCCAAGGTATTTCTTGTATAGTATTCATTGATTACTCTTCTGTGATCTCTTGGTTAGACAACAGTGAAATTTCTCGGTTTTACAAAGTGACATCAATACAGTGTCAGTTATCACTCCTTATACAACCAATATAAAAATCTGATGAATGTATGTCTTGCATTCAATGTAACTGCTCTTATAGTTGCTATATCATGCTTTTATATGGTTCAGTACATATACAATGAAATGAAGCCACCTTCTATACAACTATAGTAAAAAGGTGCTCCATAGTGCCACTCAGTGGGATTCCTTGGGAGTAACGCAGAAAGTCATTTTGTGTAACAAACTATTACAATATACAATTTCTTGTATAGTATTCATTGATTACTCTTTTCAATGATCTGTTGGTTACAGGATAGTGATATTTCTAGGTTTTACAAAGTGATATCAATACAGTGTCAGTTATCACTCCTTGTACAACCAACTTCAAAATCTGATGAATGAATCTCTGGCATTCAATGTAATTGCTCTTACAGTTGCTATAACATGCTTTTACATGATTGAGTACATATACAATGAAATGAAGCCACCTTCTATACAACTATAGTAAAATGTGCTCCATACTGCCACTCAGTGGGATTCCTCAGGAGTAACGCAGAAAGTCATTTTGTGTAACAAACTATTAGAATTTACAATCCAATGTATTTCTTGTATAGTATTCATTGATTAGTCTTTTCAGTGATCTGTTTCTTACAGGATAGTGATATTTCTAGGTTTTACAAAGTGATATCAGTACAGTGTCAGTTATCACTCCTTGTACTACCAACTTCAAAATCTGATGAATGTATCTCTGGCATTCAATGTAGTTGCTCTTATAGTTGATATATCATGCTTTTACATGATTGAGTACATATATAATAAAATGAAGCCACCTTCCATACAACTATAGTTAAAATGTGCTCCATACTGCCACTCAGTGGGATTCCTCGGGAGTAACGCAGAAAGTTATTTTGTGTAACAAACTATTACAATTTACAATCCAATGTATTTCTTGTATAGTATTCATTGATTACTCTTCTGTGATCTCTTGGTTAGACAACAGTGAAATTTCTCGGTTTTACAAAGTGATATCAATACAGTGTCAGTTATCACTCCTTATACAACCAATTTAAAAATCTGATTAATCTATGTCTTGCATTCAATGTAACTGCTCTTATAGTTGCTATATCATGCTTTTATATGGTTCAGTACATATATAATGAAATGAAGCCACCTTCAATACAACTATAGTAAAAAGGTGCTCCATACTGCCACTCAGTGGGATTCCTCGGGAGTAACGCAGAAAGTTATTTTGTGTAACAAACTATTACAATTTACAATCCAATGTATTTCTTGTATAGTATTAATTGATTACTCTTCTGTGATCCCTTGGTTAGACAACAGTGAAATTTCTCGGGTTTACAAAGTGATATCAATACAGTGTCAGTTATCACTCCTTATACAACCAATTTAAAAATCTGATGAATGTATGTCTGGCATTCAATGTAACTGCTCTTAGAGTTGCTATATCATGCTTTTATATGGTTCAGTACATATACAATGAAATGAAGCCACCTTCTATACAACTATAGTAAAAAGGTGCTCCATACTGCCACTCAGTGGGATTCCTCGGGAGTAACGCAGAAAGTTATTTTGTGTAACAAACTATTACAATTTACAATCCAATGTATTTCTTGTATAGTATTCATTGATTAGTCTTCTCAGTGATCTGTTTCTTACACGATAGTGATATTTCTAGGTTTTACAAAGTGATATCAGTACAGTGTCAGTTATCACTCCTTGTACTACCAACTTCAAAATCTGATGAATGTATCTCTGGCATTCAATGTAGTTACTCTTACAGTTGATATATCATGCTTTTACATGATTGAGTACATATATAATGAAATGAAGCCACCTTCTATACAACTATAGTAAAAAGGTGCTCCATACTGCCACTCAGTGGGATTCCTCGGGAGTAACGCAGAAAGTTATTTTGTGTAACAAACTATTACAATTTACAATCCAATGTATTTCTTGTATAGTATTCATTGATTACTCTTCTGTGATCTCTTGGTTAGACAACAGTGAAATTTCTCGGTTTTACAAAGTGACATCAATACAGTGTCAGTTATCACTCCTTATACAACCAATATAAAAATCTGATGAATGTATGTCTTGCATTCAATGTAACTGCTCTTATAGTTGCTATATCATGCTTTTATATGGTTCAGTACATATACAATGAAATGAAGCCACCTTCTATACATCTATAGTAAAAAAGTGCTCCATAGTGCCACTCAGTGGGATTCCTTGGGAGTAACGCAGAAAGTCATTTTGTGTAACAAACTATTACAATATACAATTTCTTGTATAGTATTCATTGATTACTCTTTTCAATGATCTGTTGGTTACAGGATAGTGATATCTCTAGGTTTTACAACGTGATATCAATACAGTGTCAGTTATCACTCCTTGTACAACCAACTTCAAAATCTGATGAATGAATCTCTGGCATTCAATATAATTGCTCTTACAGTTGCTATAACATGCTTTTACATGATTGAGTACATATACAATAAAATGAAGCCACCTTCTATACAACTATAGTAAAATGTGCTCCATACTGCCACTCAGTGGGATTCCTCGGGAGTAACGCAGAAAGTCATTTTGTGTAACAAACTATTAGAATTTACAATCCAATGTATTTCTTGTATAGTATTCATTGATTAGTCTTTTCAGTGATCTGTTTCTTACAGGATAGTGATATTTCTAGGTTTTACAAAGTGATATCAGTACAGTGTCAGTTATCACTCCTTGTACTACCAACTTCAAAATCTGATGAATGTATCTCTGGCATTCAATGTAGTTGCTCTTATAGTTGATATATCATGCTTTTACATGATTGAGTACATATACAATGAAATGAAGCCACCTTCTATACAACTATAGTAGAAAGGTGCTCCATACTGCCACTCAGTGGGATTCCTCGGGAGTAACGCAGAAAGTTATTTTGTGTAACAAACTATTACAATTTACAATCCAATGTATTTCTTGTATAGTATTCATTGATTACTCTTCTGTGATCTCTTGGTTAGACAACAGTGATATTTCTAGGTTTTACAAAGTGATATCAGTACAGTGTCAGTTATCACTCCTTGTACTACCAACTTCAAAATCTGATGAATGTATCTCTGGCATTCAATGTAGTTGCTCTTATAGTTGATATATCATGCTTTTATATGGTTCAGTACGTATACAATGAAATGAAGCCACCTTCTATACAACTATAGTAAAAAGGTGCTCCATACTGCCACTCAGTGGGATTCCTCGGGAGTAACGCAGAAAGTTATTTTGTGTAACAAACTATTACAATTTACAATCCAATGTATTTCTTGTATAGTATTCATTGATTACTCTTCTGTGATCTCTTGGTTAGACAACAGTGAAATTTCTCGGTTTTACAAAGTGATATCAGTACAGTGTCAGTTATCTCTCCTTATACAACCAATTTAAAAATCTGATGAATGTATGTCTTGCATTCAATGTAACTGCTCTTATAGTTGCTATATCATGCTATTATATGGTTCAGTACATATACAATGAAATGAAGCCACCTTCTATACAACTATAGTAAAATGTGCTCCATACTGCCACTCAGTGGGATTCCTCGGGAGTAACGGAGAAAGTCATTTTGTGTAACAAACTGTTACAATATACAATTTCTTGTATAGTATTCATTCATTACTCTTTTCAATGATCTGTTGGTTACAAGATAGTGATATTTCTAGGTTTTACAACGTGATATCAATACAGTGTCAGTTATCACTCCTTGTACAACCAACTTCAAAATCTGATAAATGTATCTCTTGCATTCAATGTAATTGCTCTTACAGTTGCTATAACATGCTTTTACATGATTGAGTACATATACAATGAAATGAAGCCACCTTCTATACAACTATAGTAAAATGTGCTCCATACTGCCACTCAGTGGGATTCCTCGGGAGTAACGCAGAAAGTCATTTTGTGTAACAAACTATTACAATATACAATTTCTTGTATAGTATTCATTCATTCCTCTTTTCAATGATCTGTTTTTACAAGATAGTGATATTTTTAGGTTTTACAACGTGATATCAATACAGTGTCCGTTATCACTCCTTGTACAACCAACTTCAAAATCTGATGAATGTATCTCTTGCATTCAATGTAACTGCTCTTACACTTCCTATATCATGCTTTTATATGGTTGAGTACATATACAATGAAATGAAGCCACCTTCTATACAACTATCGTAAAAAGGTGCTCCATACTGCCACTCAGTGGGATTCCTCGGGAGTAACGCAGAAAGTTATTTTGTGTAACAAACTATTACAATTTACAATCCAATGTATTTCTTGTATACTATTCATTGATTACTCTTCTGTGATCTCTTGGTTAGACATCAGTTAAATTTCTCGGTTTTACAAAGTGACATCAATACAGTGTCAGTTATCACTCCTTATACAACCAATATAAAAATCTGATGAATGTATGTCTTGCATTCAATGTAACTGCTCTTATAGTTGCTATATCATGCTTTTTTATGGTTCAGTACATATACAATGAAATGAAGCCACCTTCTATACAACTATCGTAAAAAGGTGCTCCATACTGCCACTAAGTGGGATTCCTCGGGAGTAACGCAGAAAGTCATTTTGTGTAACAATCTTTTACAATATACTATTTCTTGTATAGTATTCATTGATTACCCTTTTCAATGATCTGTTGGTTACAGGATAGTGATATTTCTAGGCTTTACAAAGTGATATCAGTACAGTGTCAGTTATCACTCCTTCTACAACAAACTTATAAATCTGATGAATGAATCAGTGGGATTCCTCGGGAGTAACGGAGAAAGTCATTTTGCCACTCAGTGGGATTCCTCGGGAGTAACGGAGAAAGTCATTTTGTGTAACAAACTGTTACAATATACAATTTCTTGTATAATATTCATTCATTACTCTTTTCAATGATGTGTTGGTTACAAGATAGTGATATTTCTAGGTTTTACAACGTGATATCAATACAGTGTCAGTTATCACTCCTTGTACAACCAACTTCAAAATCTGATAAATGTATCTCTTCCATTCAATGTAACTGCTCTTACACTTGCTATATCATGCTTTTATATGGTTCAGTACATATACAATGAAATGAAGCCACCTTCTATACAACTATAGTAAAAAGGTGCTCCATACTGCCACTCAGTGGGATTCCTCGGGAGTAACGCAGAAAGTTTTTTTGTGTAACAAACTATTAAAATTTACAATCCAATGTATTTCTTGTATAGTATTCATTGATTACTCTTCTGTGATCTCTTGGTTAGACAACAGTGAAATTTCTCGGTTTTACAAAGTGATATCAATACAGTGTCAGTTATCACTCCTTATACAACCAATTTAAAAATCTGATGAATGTATGTCTTGCATTCAATGTAACTGCTCTTATAGTTGCTATATCATGCTTTTATATGGTTCAGTACATATACAATGAAATGAAGCCACCTTCTATACAACTATAGTAAAAAGGTGCTCCATACTGCCACTCAGTGGGATTCCTCGGGAGTAACGCAGAAAGTCATTTTATGTAACAAACTATTACAATATACAATTTCTTCTATAGTATTCATTGATTACTCTTATCAATGATCTGTTGGTTACAGGATAGTGATATTTCTAGGTTTTACAAAGTGATATCAGTACAGTGTCAGTTATCACTCCTTCTACAACCAACTTCAAAATCTGATGAATGAATCTCTGGCATTCAATGTAATTGCTCTTACAGTTGCTATGACATGCTTTTACATGATTGAGTACATATACAATGAAATGAAGCCACCTTCTATACAACTATAGTAAAATGTGCTCCATACTGCCACTCAGAGGGATTCCTCGGGAGTAACGGAGAAAGTCATTTTGTGTAACAAACTGTTACAATATACAATTTCTTGTATAGTATTCATTCATTATTCTTTTCAATGATCTGTTGGTTACAAGATAGTGATATTTCTAGGTTTTACAACGTGATATCAATACATTGTCAGTTATCACTCCTTGTACAACCAACTTCAAAATCTGATAAATGTATCTCTTGCATTCAATGTAACTGCTCTTACACTTGCTATATCATGCTTTTATATGGTTGAATACATATACAATGAAATGAAGCCACCTTCTATACAACTATCGTAAAAAGGTGCTCCATACTGCCACTAAGTGGGATTCCTCGGGAGTAACGTAGAAAGTCATTTTGGGTAACAAACTTTTACAATATACTATTTCTTCTATAGTATTCATTGATTACTCTTTTCAGTGATCTGTTTGTTACAGGATAGTGATATATCTAGGTTTTACAAGGTGATATCAGTACAGTGTCAGTTATCACTCCTTGTACTACCAACTTCAAAATCTGATGAATGTATGTCTTGCATTCAATGTAACTGCTCTTATAGTTGCTATATCATACTTTTATATGGTTCAGTACATATACAATGAAATGAAGCCACCTTCTATACAACTATAGTAAAAAGGTGCTCCATACTGCCACTCAGTGGGATTCCTCGGGAGTAACGCAGAAAGTTATTATGTGTAACACACTATTACAATTTACAATCCAATGTATTTCTTGTATAGTATTCATTGATTAGTCTCTTCAGTGATCTGTTTCTTACAAAATAGTGATATTTCTAGGTTTTACAAAGTGATATCAGTACAGTGTCAGTTATCACTCCTTGTACTACCAACTTCAAAATCTGATGAATGTATCTCTGGCATTCAATGTAGTTGCTCTTACAGTTGATATATCATGCTTTTACATGATTGAGTACATATACAATGAAATGAAGCCACCTTCTATACAACTATAGTAAAAAGGTGCTCCATACTGCCACTCAGTGGGATTCCTCGGGAGTAACGCAGAAAGTTATTTTGTGTAACAAAGTATTACAATTTACAATCCAATGTATTTCTTCTATAGTATTCATTGATTACTCTTCTGTGATCTCTTGGTCAGACAACAGTGAAATTTCTCGGTTTTACAAAGTGACATCAATACAGTGTCAGTTATCACTCCTTATACAATCAATATAAAAATCTGATGAATGTATGTCTTGCATTCAATGTAACTGCTCTTATAGTTGCTATATCATGCTTTTATATGGTTCAGTACATATACAATGAAATGAAGCGACCTTTTATACAACTATAGTAAAAAGGTGCTCCATACTGCCACTCAGTGGGATTCCTCGGGAGTAATGCAGAAAGTCATTTTGTGTAACAAACTATTACAATATACAATTTCTTGTATACTATTCATTGATTACTCTTTTCAATGATCTGTTGGTTACAGGATAGTGATATTTCTAGGTTTTACAAAGTGATATCAGTACAGTGTCAGTTATCAGTCCTTGTACAACCAACTTCAAAATCTGATGAATGAATTTCTGGCATTCAATATAATTGCTCTTACAGTTGCTATAACATGCTTTTACATGATTGAGTACAAATACAATGAAATGAAGCCACCTTCTATACAACTATAGTAAAATGTGCTCCATACTGCCACTCAGTGGGATTCCTCGGGAGTAACGCAGAAAGTCATTTTGTGTAACAAACTATTACAGTATACAATTTCTTGTATAGTATTCATTCATTACTTTTTTCAATGATCTCTTGGTTACAAGATAGTGATATTTCTAGGTTTTACAACGTGATATCAATACACTGTCAGTTATCACTCCTTGTACAACCAACTTCAAAATCTGATGAATGTATCTCTTGCATTCAATGTAACTGCTCTTACCGTTGCTATATCATGCTTTTATATGGTTGAGTACATATACAATGAAATGAAGCCACCTTCTATACAACTATAGTAAAACGTGCTCCATACTGCCACTCAGTGGGATTCCTCGGGAGTAACGCAGAAAGTTATTTTGTGTACCAAACTATTACAATTTACAATCCAATGTATTTCTTGTATAGTATTTATTGATTACTCTTCTGTGATCTCTTGGTTAGACAACAGTGAAATTTCTCGGTTTTACAAAGTGATATCAATACAGTGTCAGTTATCACTCCTTATACAACCAATTTAAAAATCTGATGAATGTATGTCTTGCATTCAATGTAACTGCTCTTATAGTTGCTATATCATGCTTTTATATGGTTCAGTACGTATACAATGAAATGAAGCACCCTTCTATACAACTATAGTAAAAAGGTGCTCCATACTGCCACTCAGTGGGATTCCTCGGGAGTAACGCAGAAAGTTATTTTTGTAACAAACTATTAGAATTTACAATCAAATGTATTTCTTGTATAGTATTCATTGATTAGTCTTTTCAGTGATCTGTTTCTTACAGGATAGTGATATTTCTAGGTTTTACAAAGTGATATCAGTACAGTGTCAGTTATCACTCCTTCTACTACCAACGTCAAAATCTGATGAATGTATCTCTGGCATTGAATATAGTTGCTCTTATAGTTGATATATCATGCTTTTACATGATTGAGTACATATATAATAAAATGAAGCCACCTTCTATACAACTATAGTTAAAAGGTGCTCCATACTGCCACTCAGTGGGATTCCTCGGGAGTAACGCAGAAAGTTATTTTGTGTAACAAACTATTACAATTTACAATCCAATGTATTTCTTGTATAGTATTCATTGATTACTCTTTTGTGATCTCTTGGTTAGACAACAGTGAAATTTCTCGGTTTTACAAAGTGATATCAATACAGTGTCAGTTATCACTCCTTATACAACCGATTTAAAAATCTGATGAATGTATGTCTTGCATTCAATGTAACTGCTCTTATAGTTGCTATATCATGCTTTTATATGGTTCAGTACATATACAATGAAATGAAGCCACCTTCTATACAACTATAGTAAAAAGGTGCTCCATACTGCCACTCAGTGGGATTCCTCGGGAGTAACGCAGAAAGTTATTTTGTGTAACAAACTATTACAATTTACAATCCAATGTATTTCTTGTATAGTATTCATTGATTACTCTTTTGTGATCTCTTGGTTAGACAACAGTGAAATTTCTCGGTTTTACAAAGTGATATCAATACAGTGTCAGTTATCACTCCTTATACAACCAATTTAAAAATCTGATGAATGTATGTCTTGCATTCAATGTAACTGCTCTTATAGTTGCTATATCATGCTTTTATATGGTTCAGTACATATACAATGAAATGAAGCCACCTTCTATACAAATATAGTAAAAAGGTGCTCCATACTGCCACTCAGTGGGATTCCTCGGGAGTAACGCAGAAAGTCATTTTATGTAACAAACTATTACAATATACAATTTCTTCTATAGTATTCATTGATTACTCTTATCAATGATCTGTTGGTTACAGGATAGTGATATTTCTAGGTTTTACAAAGTGATATCAGTACAGTGTCAGTTATCACTCCTTCTACAACCAACTTCAAAATCTGATGAATGAATCTCTGGCATTCAATGTAATTGCTCTTACAGTTGCTATGACATGCTTTTACATGATTGAGTACATATACAATGAAATGAAGCCACCTTCTATACAACTATAGTAAAATGTGCTCCATACTGCCACTCAGTGGGATTCCTCGGGAGTAACGGAGAAAGTCATTTTGTGTAACAAACTGTTACAATATACAATTTCTTGTATAGTATTCATTCATTATTCTTTTCAATGATCTGTTGGTTACAAGATAGTGATATTTCTAGGTTTTACAACGTGATATCAATACAGTGTCAGTTATCACTCCTTGTACAACCAACTTCAAAATCTGATAAATGTATCTCTTGCGTTCAATGTAACTGCTCTTACACTTGCTATATCATGCTTTTATATGGTTGAATACATATACAATGAAATGAAGCCACCTTCTATACAACTATCGTAAAAAGGTGCTCCATACTGCCACTAAGTGGGATTCCTCGGGAGTAACGCAGAAAGTCATTTTGTGTAACAAACTTTTACAATATACTATTTCTTCTATAGTATTCATTGATTACTCTTTTCAGTGATCTGTTTGTTACAGGATAGTGATATATCTAGGTTTTACAAAGTGATATCAGTACAGTGTCAGTTATCACTCCTTGTACTACCAACTTCAAAATCTGATGAATGTATGTCTTGCATTCAATGTAACTGCTCTTATAGTTGCTATATCATACTTTTATATGGTTCAGTACATATACAATGAAATGAAGCCACCTTCTATACAACTATAGTAAAAAGGTGCTCCATACTGCCACTCAGTGGGATTCCTCGGGAGTAACGCAGAAAGTTATTTTGTGTAACAAACTATTACAATTTACAATCCAATGTATTTCTTGTATAGTATTCATTGATTACTCTTCTGTGATCTCTTGGTCAGACAACAGTGAAATTTCTCGGTTTTACAAAGTGATATCAATACAGTGTCAGTTATCACTCCTTATACAACCAATTTAAAAATCTGATGAATGTATGTCTTGCATTCAATGTAACTGCTCTTATAGTTGCTATATCATGCTTTTATATGGTTCAGTACATATACAATGAAATGAAGCCACCTTCTATACAACTATAGAAAAAAGGTGCTCCATACTGCCACTCAGTGGGATTCCTCGGGAGTAACGCAGAAAGTTATTTTGTGTAACAAACTATTACAATTTACAATCCAATGTATTTCTTGTATAGTATTCATTGATTAGTCTTTTCAGTGATCTGTTTCTTACAGGATAGTGATATTTCTAGATTTTACAAAGTGATATCAGTACAGTGTCAGTTATCACTCCTTGTACTACCATCTTCAAAATCTGATGAATGTATCTCTGGCATTCAATGTAGTTGCTCTTATAGTTGATATATCATGTTTTTACATGATTGAGTACATATATAATGAAATGAAGCCACCTTCTATACAACAATAGTTAAAAGGTGCTCCATACTGCCACTCAGTGGGATTCCTCGGGAGTAACGCAGAAAGTTATTTTGTGTAACAAACTATTACAATTTACAATCCAATGTATTTCTTGTATAGTATTCATTGATTACTCTTCTGTAATCTCTTGGTTAGACAACAGTGAAATTTCTCGGTTTTACAAAGTGATATCAATACAGTGTCAGTTATCACTCCTTATACAACCAATTTAAAAATCTGATGAATGTATGTCTTGCATTCAATGTAACTGCTCTTATAGTTGCTATATCATGCTTTCATATGCTTTAGTACATATACAATGAAATGAAGCCACCTTCTATACAAATATAGTAAAAAGGTGCTCCATACTGCCACTCAGTGGGATTCCTCGGGAGTAAGGCAGAAAGTCATTTTGTGTAACAAACTATTACAATATACAATTTCTTCTATAGTATTCATTGATTACTCTTTTCAATGATCTGTTGGTTACAGGATAGTGATATTTCTAGGTTTCACAAAGTGATATCAGTACAGTGTCAGTTATCACTCCTTCTACAACAAACTTCAAAATCTGATGAATGAATCTCTGGCATTCAATGTAATTGCTCTTACAGTTGCTATAACATGCTTTTACATGCTTGAGTACATATACAATGAAATGAAGCCACCTTCTATACAACTATAGTAAAATGTGCTCCATACTGCCACTCAGTGGGATTCCTCGGGAGTAACGCAGAAAGTCATTTTGTGTAACAAACTATTACAATATACAATTTCTTGTATAGTATTCATTGATTACTCTTTTCAATGATCTGTTGGTTACAAGATAGTGATATTTCTAGGTTTTACAACGTGATATCAATACAGTGTCAGTTATCACTCCTTGTACAACCAACTTCAAAATCTGATGAATGTATCTCTTGCATTTAATGTAACTGCTCTTACACTTCCTATATCATGCTTTTATATGGTTTAGTACATATACAATGAAATGAAGCCACCTTCTATACAACTATCGTAAAAAGGTGCTCCATACTGCCACTAAGTGGGATTCCTCGGGAGTAACGCAGAAAGTCATTTTGTGTAACAAACTTTTACAATATACTATTTCTTGTATAATATTCATTGATTACTCTTTTCAATGATCTGTTGGTTACAGGATAGTGATATTTCTAGGTTTTACAAAGTGATATCAGTACAGTGTCAGTTATCATTCCTTGTACAACCAACTTCAAAATCTGATGAATGTATCTCTGGCATTCAATGTAGTTGCTCTTACAGTTGATATATCATGCTTTTACATGATTGAGTACATATACAATGAAATGAAGCCACCTTCTATACAACTATAGTAAAAAGGTGCTCCATACTGCCACTCAGTGGGATTCCTCGGGAGTAATGCAGAAAGTCATTTTGTGTAACAAACTATTACAATATACAATTTCTTGTATAGTATTCATTGATTACTCTTTTCAATGATCTGTTGGTTACAGGATAGTGATATTTCTAGGTTTTACAAAGTGATATCAGTACAGTGTCAGTTATCAGTCCTTGTACAACCAACTTCAAAATCTGATGAATGAATCTCTGGCATTCAATGTAATTGCTCTTACAGTTGCTATAACATGCTTTTACATGATTGAGTACAAATACAATGAAATGAAGCCACCTTCTATACAACTATAGTAAAATGTGCTCCATACTGCCACTCAGTGGGATTCCTCGGGAGTAACGCAGAAAGTCATTTTGTATAACAAACTATTACAATATACAATTTCTTGTATAGTATTCATTCATTACTCTTTTCAATGATCTCTTGGTTACAAGATAGTGATATATCTAGGTTTTACAACGTGATATCAATACACTGTCAGTTATCACTCCTTGTACAACCAACTTCAAAATCTGATGAATGTATCTCTTGCATTCAATGTAACTGCTCTTACCGTTGCTATATCATGCTTTTATATGGTTGAGTACATATACAATGAAATGAAGTCACCTTCTATACAACTATAGTAAAAAGATGCTCCATACTGCCACTCAGTGGGATTCCTCGAGAGTAACGCAGAAAGTCATTTTGTGTAACAAACTATTACAATATACAATTTCTTGTATAGTATTCATTGATTACTCTTTTCAGTGATCTGTTTGTTACACCATAGTGATATATCTAGGTTTTACAAAGTGATATCAGTACAGTGTCAGTTATCACTCCTTGTACTACCAACTTCAAAATCTGATGAATGTATCTCTGGCATTCAATGTAGTTGCTCTTACAGTTGATATATCATGCTTTTACATGATTGAGTACTTATACAATGAAATGACGCCACCTTCTATACAACTATAGTAAAACGTGCTCCATACTGCCACTCAGTGGGATTCCTCGGGAGTAACGCAGAAAGTTATTTTGTGTAACAAACTATTACAATTTACAATCCAATGTATTTCTTGTATAGTATTTATTGATTACTCTTCTGTGATCTCTTGGTTAGACAACAGTGAAATTTCTCGGTTTTACAAAGTGATATCAATACAGTGTCAGTTATCACTCCTTATACAACCAATTTAAAAATCTGATGAATGTATGTCTTGCATTCAATGTAACTGCTCTTATAGTTGCTATATCATGCTTTTATATGGTTCAGTACGTATACAATGAAATGAAGCACCCTTCTATACAACTATAGTAAAAAGGTGCTCCTTACTGCCACTCAGTGGGATTCCTCGGGAGTAACGCAGAAAGTTATTTTGTGTAACAAACTATTAGAATTTACAATCAAATGTATTTCTTGTATAGTATTCATTGATTAGTCTTTTCAGTGATCTGTTTCTTACAGGATAGTGATATTTCTAGGTTTTACAAAGTGATATCAGTACAGTGTCAGTTATCACTCCTTGTACTACCAACGTCAAAATCTGATGAATGTATCTCTGGCATTCAATGTAGTTGCTCTTATAGTTGATATATCATGCTTTTACATGATTGAGTACATATATAATAAAATGAAGCCACCTTCTATACAACTATAGTTAAAAGGTGCTCCATACTGCCACTCAGTGGGATTCCTCGGGAGTAACGCAGAAAGTTATTTTGTGTAACAAACTATTACAATTTACAATCCAATGTATTTCTTGTATAGTATTCATTGATTACTCTTTTGTGATCTCTTGGTTAGACAACAGTGAAATTTCTAGGTTTTACAAAGTGATATCAGTACAGTATCAGTTATCACTCCTTATACAACCAATTTAAAAATCTGATGAATGTATGTCTTGCATTCCATGTAACTGCTCTTATAGTTGCTATATCATGCTTTTATATGGTTCAGTACATATACAATGAAATGAAGCCACCTTCTATACAAATATAGTAAAAAGGTGCTCCATACTGCCACTCAGTGGGATTCCTCGGGAGTAACGCAGAAAGTTATTTTGTGTAACAAACTTACAATTTACAATCCAATGTATTTCTTGTATAGTATTCATTGATTACTCTTCTGTGATCTCTTTGTTAGACAACAGTGAAATTTCTCGGTTTTACAAAGTGATATCAATACAGTGTCAGTTATCACTCCTTATACAACCAATTTAAAAATCTGATGAATCTATGTCTTGCATTCAATGTAACTGCTCTTATAGTTGGTATATCATGCTTTTATATGGTTCAGTACATATACAATGAAATGAAGCCACCTTCTATACAGATATAGTAAAAAGGTGCTCCATACTGCCACTCAGTGGGATTCCTCGGGAGTAACGCAGAAAGTCATTTTATGTAACAAACTATTACAATATACAATTTCTTCTATAGTATTCATTGATTACTCTTATCAATGATCAGTTGGTTACAGGATAGTGATATTTCTAGGTTTTACAAAGTGATATCAGTACAGTGTCAGTTATCACTCCTTCTACAACCAACTTCAAAATCTGATGAATGACTCTCTGGCATTCAATGTAATTGCTCTTACAGTTGCTATGACATGCTTTTACATGATTGAGTACATATACAATGAAATGAAGCCACCTTCTATACAACTATAGTAAAATGTGCTCCATACTGCCACTCAGTGGGATTCCTCGGGAGTAACGGAGAAAGTCATTTTGTGTAACAAACTGTTACAATATACAATTTCTTGTATAGTATTCATTCATTACTCTTTTCAATGATCTGTTGGTTACAAGATAGTGATATTTCTAGGTTTTACAACGTGATATCAATACAGTGTCAGTTATCACTCCTTGTACAACCAACTTCAAAATCTGATAAATGTATCTCTTGCATTCAATGTAACTGCTCTTACACTTGCTATATCATGCTTTTATATGGTTGAATACATATACAATGAAATGAAGCCACCTTCTATACAACTATCGTAAAAAGGTGCTCCATACTGCCACTAAGTGGGATTCCTCGGGAGTAACGCAGAAAGTCATTTTGTGTAACAAACTTTTACAATATACTATTTCTTCTATAGTATTCATTGATTACTCTTTTCAGTGATCTGTTTGTTACAGGATAGTGATATATCTAGGTTTTACAAAGTGATATCAGTACAGTGTCAGTTATCACTCCTTGTACTACCAACTTCAAAATCTGATGAATGTATGTCTTGCATTCAATGTAACTGCTCTTATAGTTGCTATATCATACTTTTATATGGTTCAGTACATATACAATGAAATGAAGCCACCTTCTATACAACTATAGTAAAAAGGTGCTCCATACTGCCACTCAGTGGGATTCCTCGGGAGTAACGCAGAAAGTTATTTTGTGTAACAAACTATTAGAATTTACAATCAAATGTATTTCTTGTATAGTATTCATTGATTAGTCTTTTCAGTGATCTGTTTCTTACAGGATAGTGATATTTCTAGGTTTTACAAAGTGATATCAGTACAGTGTCAGTTATCACTCCTTGTACTACCAACGTCAAAATCTGATGAATGTATCTCTGGCATTCAATGTAGTTGCTCTTATAGTTGATATATCATGCTTTTACATGATTGAGTACATATATAATAAAATGAAGCCACCTTCTATACAACTATAGTTAAAAGGTGCTCCATACTGCCACTCAGTGGGATTCCTCGGGAGTAACGCAGAAAGTTATTTTGTGTAACAAACTATTACAATTTACAATCCAATGTATTTCTTGTATAGTATTCATTGATTACTCTTTTGTGATCTCTTGGTTAGACAACAGTGAAATTTCTAGGTTTTACAAAGTGATATCAGTACAGTATCAGTTATCACTCCTTATACAACCAATTTAAAAATCTGATGAATGTATGTCTTGCATTCAATGTAACTGCTCTTATAGTTGCTATATCATGCTTTTATATGGTTCAGTACATATACAATGAAATGAAGCCACCTTCTATACAAATATAGTAAAAAGGTGCTCCATACTGCCACTCAGTGGGATTCCTCGGGAGTAACGCAGAAAGTTATTTTGTGTAACAAACTATTACAATTTACAATCCAATGTATTTCTTGTATAGTATTCATTGATTACTCTTCTGTGATCTCTTGGTTAGACAACAGTGAAATTTCTCGGTTTTACAAAGTGATATCAATACAGTGTCAGTTATCACTCCTTATACAACCAATTTAAAAATCTGATGAATGTATGTCTTGCATTCAATGTAACTGCTCTTATAGTTGCTATATCATGCTTTCATATGCTTTAGTACATATACAATGAAATGAAGCCACCTTCTATACAAATATAGTAAAAAGGTGCTCCATACTGCCACTCAGTGGGATTCCTCGGGAGTAACGCAGAAAGTCATTTTGTGTAACAAACTATTACAATATACAATTTCTTCTATAGTATTCATTGATTACTCTTTTCAATGATCTGTTGGTTACAGGATAGTGATATTTCTAGGTTTCACAAAGTGATATCAGTACAGTGTCAGTTATCACTCCTTCTACAACAAACTTCAAAATCTGATGAATGAATCTCTGGCATTCAATGTAATTGCTCTTACAGTTGCTATAACATGCTTTTACATGCTTGAGTACATATACAATGAAATGAAGCCACCTTCTATACAACTATAGTAAAATGTGCTCCATACTGCCACTCAGTGGGATTCCTCGGGAGTAACGCAGAAAGTCATTTTGTGTAACAAACTATTACAATATACAATTTCTTGTATAGTATTCATTGATTACTCTTTTCAATGATCTGTTGGTTACAAGATAGTGATATTTCTAGGTTTTACAACGTGATATCAATACAGTGTCAGTTATCACTCCTTGTACAACCAACTTCAAAATCTGATGAATGTATCTCTTGCATTTAATGTAACTGCTCTTACACTTCCTATATCATGCTTTTATATGGTTGAGTACATATACAATGAAATGAAGCCACCTTCTATACAACTATCGTAAAAAGGTGCTCCATACTGCCACTAAGTGGGATTCCTCGGGAGTAACGCAGAAAGTCATTTTGTGTAACAAACTTTTACAATATACTATTTCTTGTAAAATATTCATTGATTACTCTTTTCAATGATCTGTTGGTTACAGGATAGTGATATTTCTAGGTTTTACAAAGTGATATCAGTACAGTGTCAGTTATCATTCCTTGTACAACCAACTTCAAAATCTGATGAATGTATCTCTGGCATTCAATGTAGTTGCTCTTACAGTTGATATATCATGCTTTTACATGATTGAGTACATATACAATGAAATGAAGCCACCTTCTATACAACTATAGTAAAAAGGTGCTCCATACTGCCACTCAGTGGGATTCCTCGGGAGTAATGCAGAAAGTCATTTTGTGTAACAAACTATTACAATATACAATTTCTTGTATAGTATTCATTGATTACTCTTTTCAATGATCTGTTGGTTACAGGATAGTGATATTTCTAGGTTTTACAAAGTGATATCAGTACAGTGTCAGTTATCAGTCCTTGTACAACCAACTTCAAAATCTGATGAATGAATCTCTGGCATTCAATGTAATTGCTCTTACAGTTGCTATAACATGCTTTTACATGATTGAGTACAAATACAATGAAATGAAGCCACCTTCTATACAACTATAGTAAAATGTGCTCCATACTGCCACTCAGTGGGATTCCTCGGGAGTAACGCAGAAAGTCATTTTGTATAACAAACTATTACAATATACAATTTCTTGTATAGTATTCATTCATTACTCTTTTCAATGATCTCTTGGTTACAAGATAGTGATATTTCTAGGTTTTACAACGTGATATCAATACACTGTCAGTTATCACTCCTTGTACAACCAACTTCAAAATCTGATGAATGTATCTCTTGCATTCAATGTAACTGCTCTTACCGTTGCTATATCATGCTTTTATATGGTTGAGTACATATTCAATGAAATGAAGTCACCTTCTATACAACTATAGTAAAAAGATGCTCCATACTGCCACTCAGTGGGATTCCTCGAGAGTAACGCAGAAAGTCATTTTGTGTAACAAACTATTACAATATACAATTTCTTGTATAGTATTCATTGATTACTCTTTTCAGTGATCTGTTTGTTACACCATAGTGATATATCTAGGTTTTACAAAGTGATATCAGTACAGTGTCAGTTATCACTCCTTGTACTACCAACTTCAAAATCTGATGAATGTATCTCTGGCATTCAATGTAGTTGCTCTTACAGTTGATATATCATGCTTTTACATGATTGAGTACTTATACAATGAAATGAAGCCACCTTCTATACAACTATAGTAAAACGTGCTCCATACTGCCACTCAGTGGGATTCCTCGGGAGTAACGCAGAAAGTTATTTTGTGTAACAAACTATTACAATTTACAATCCAATGTATTTCTTGTATAGTATTTATTGATTACTCTTCTGTGATCTCTTGGTTAGACAACAGTGAAATTTCTCGGTTTTACAAAGTGATATCAATACAGTGTCAGTTATCACTCCTTATACAACCAATTTAAAAATCTGATGAATGTATGTCTTGCATTCAATGTAACTGCTCTTATAGTTGCTATATCATGCTTTTATATGGTTCAGTACGTATACAATGAAATGAAGCACCCTTCTATACAACTATAGTAAAAAGGTGCTCCATACTGCCACTCAGTGGGATTCCTCGGGAGTAACGCAGAAAGTTATTTTGTGTAACAAACTATTAGAATTTACAATCAAATGTATTTCTTGTATAGTATTCATTGATTAGTCTTTTCAGTGATCTGTTTCTTACAGGATAGTGATATTTCTAGGTTTTACAAAGTGATATCAGTACAGTGTCAGTTATCACTCCTTGTACTACCAACGTCAAAATCTGATGAATGTATCTCTGGCATTCAATGTAGTTGCTCTTATAGTTGATATATCATGCTTTTACATGATTGAGTACATATATAATAAAATGAAGCCACCTTCTATACAACTATAGTTAAAAGGTGCTCCATACTGCCACTCAGTGGGATTCCTCGGGAGTAACGCAGAAAGTTATTTTGTGTAACAAACTATTACAATTTACAATCCAATGTATTTCTTGTATAGTATTCATTGATTACTCTTTTGTGATCTCTTGGTTAGACAACAGTGAAATTTCTAGGTTTTACAAAGTGATATCAGTACAGTATCAGTTATCACTCCTTATACAACCAATTTAAAAATCTGATGAATGTATGTCTTGCATTCAATGTAACTGCTCTTATAGTTGCTATATCATGCTTTTATATGGTTCAGTACATATACAATGAAATGAAGCCACCTTCTATACAAATATAGTAAAAAGGTGCTCCATACTGCCCCTCAGTGGGATTCCTCGGGAGTAACGCAGAAAGTTATTTTGTGTAACAAACTATTACAATTTACAATCCAATGTATTTCTTGTATAGTATTCATTGATTACTCTTCTGTGATCTCTTGGTTAGACAACAGTGAAATTTCTCGGTTTTACAAAGTGATATCAATACAGTGTCAGTTATCACTCCTTATACAACCAATTTAAAAATCTGATGAATCTATGTCTTGCATTCAATGTAACTGCTCTTATAGTTGCTATATCATGCTTTTATATGGTTCAGTACATATACAATGAAATGAAGCCACCTTCTATACAAATATAGTAAAAAGGTGCTCCATACTGCCACTCAGTGGGATTCCTCGGGAGTAACGCAGAAAGTCATTTTATGTAACAAACTATTACAATATACAATTTCTTCTATAGTATTCATTGATTACTCTTATCAATGATCAGTTGGTTACAGGATAGTGATATTTCTAGGTTTTACAAAGTGATATCAGTACAGTGTCAGTTATCACTCCTTCTACAACCAACTTCAAAATCTGATGAATGAATCTCTGGCATTCAATGTAATTGCTCTTACAGTTGCTATGACATGCTTTTACATGATTGAGTACATATACAATGAAATGAAGCCACCTTCTATACAACTATAGTAAAATGTGCTCCATACTGCCACTCAGTGGGATTCCTCGGGAGTAACGGAGAAAGTCATTTTGTGTAACAAACTGTTACAATATACAATTTCTTGTATAGTATTCATTCATTACTCTTTTCAATGATCTGTTGGTTACAAGATAGTGATATTTCTAGGTTTTACAACGTGATATCAATACAGTGTCAGTTATCACTCCTTGTACAACCAACTTCAAAATCTGATAAATGTATCTCTTGCATTCAATGTAACTGCTCTTACACTTGCTATATCATGCTTTTATATGGTTGAATACATATACAATGAAATGAAGCCACCTTCTATACAACTATCGTAAAAAGGTGCTCCATACTGCCACTAAGTGGGATTCCTCGGGAGTAACGCAGAAAGTCATTTTGTGTAACAAACTTTTACAATATACTATTTCTTCTATAGTATTCATTGATTACTCTTTTCAGTGATCTGTTTGTTACAGGATAGTGATATATCTAGGTTTTACAAAGTGATATCAGTACAGTGTCAGTTATCACTCCTTGTACTACCAACTTCAAAATCTGATGAATGTATGTCTTGCATTCAATGTAACTGCTCTTATAGTTGCTATATCATACTTTTATATGGTTCAGTACATATACAATGAAATGAAGCCACCTTCTATACAACTATAGTAAAAAGGTGCTCCATACTGCCACTCAGTGGGATTCCTCGGGAGTAACGCAGAAAGTTATTTTGTGTAACAAACTATTAGAATTTACAATCAAATGTATTTCTTGTATAGTATTCATTGATTACTCTTTTCAGTGATCTGTTTGTTACAGGATAGTGATATTTCTAGGTTTTACAAAGTGATATCAGTACAGTGTCAGTTATCACTCCTTGTACTACCAACGTCAAAATCTGATGAATGTATCTCTGGCATTCAATGTAGTTGCTCTTATAGTTGATATATCATGCTTTTACATGATTGAGTACATATATAATAAAATGAAGCCACCTTCTATACAACTATAGTTAAAAGGTGCTCCATACTGCCACTCAGTGGGATTCCTCGGGAGTAACGCAGAAAGTTATTTTGTGTAACAAACTATTACAATTTACAATCCAATGTATTTCTTGTATAGTATTCATTGATTACTCTTTTGTGATCTCTTGGTTAGACAACAGTGAAATTTCTAGGTTTTACAAAGTGATATCAGTACAGTATCAGTTATCACTCCTTATACAACCAATTTAAAAATCTGATGAATGTATGTCTTGCATTCAATGTAACTGCTCTTATAGTTGCTATATCATGCTTTTATATGGTTCAGTACATATACAATGAAATGAAGCCACCTTCAATACAAATATAGTAAAAAGGTGCTCCATACTGCCACTCAGTGGGATTCCTCGGGAGTAACGCAGAAAGTTATTTTGTGTAACAAACTATTACAATTTACAATCCAATGTATTTCTTGTATAGTATTCATTGATTACTCTTCTGTGATCTCTTGGTTAGACAACAGTGAAATTTCTCGGTTTTACAAAGTGATATCAATACAGTGTCAGTTATCACTCCTTATACAACCAATTTAAAAATCTGATGAATCTATGTCTTGCATTCAATGTAACTGCTCTTATAGTTGCTATATCATGCTTTTATATGGTTCAGTACATATACAATGAAATGAAGCCACCTTCTATACAAATATAGTAAAAAGGTGCTCCATACTGCCACTCAGTGGGATTCCTCGGGAGTAACGCAGAAAGTCATTTTATGTAACAAACTATTACAATATACAATTTCTTCTATAGTATTCATTGATTACTCTTATCAATGATCTGTTGGTTACAGGATAGTGATATTTCTAGGTTTTACAAAGTGATATCAGTACAGTGTCAGTTATCACTCCTTCTACAACCAACTTCAAAATCTGATGAATGAATCTCTGGCATTCAATGTAATTGCTCTTACAGTTGCTATGACATGCTTTTACATGATTGAGTACATATACAATGAAATGAAGCCACCTTCTATACAACTATAGTAAAATGTGCTCCATACTGCCACTCAGTGGGATTCCTCGGGAGTAACGGAGAAAGTCATTTTGTGTAACAAACTGTTACAATATACAATTTCTTGTATAGTATTCATTCATTACTCTTTTCAATGATCTGTTGGTTACAAGATAGTGATATTTCTAGGTTTTACAACGTGATATCAATACAGTGTCAGTTATCACTCCTTGTAGAACCAACTTCAAAATCTGATAAATGTATCTCTTGCATTCAATGTAACTGCTCTTACACTTGCTATATCATGCTTTTATATGGTTGAATACATATACAATGAAATGAAGCCACCTTCAATACAACTATCGTAAAAAGGTGCTCCATACTGCCACTAAGTGGGATTCCTCGGGAGTAACGCAGAAAGTCATTTTGTGTAACAAACTTTTACAATATACTATTTCTTCTATAGTATTCATTGATTACTCTTTTCAGTGATCTGTTTGTTACAGGATAGTGATATATCTAGGTTTTACAAAGTGATATCAGTACAGTGTCAGTTATCACTCCTTGTACTACCAACTTCAAAATCTGATGAATGTATGTCTTGCATTCAATGTAACTGCTCTTATAGTTGCTATATCATACTTTTATATGGTTCAGTACATATACAATGAAATGAAGCCACCTTCTATACAACTATAGTAAAAAGGTGCTCCATACTGCCACTCAGTGGGATTCCTCGGGAGTAACGCAGAAAGTTATTTTGTGTAACAAACTATTAGAATTTTCAATCCAATGTATTTCTTGTATAGTATTCATTGATTAGTCTCTTCAGTAATCTGTTTCTTACAGGATAGTGATATTTCTAGGTTTTACAAAGTGATATCAGTACAGTGTCAGTTATCACTCCTTGTACTACCAACTTCAAAATCTGATGAATGTATCTCTGGCATTCAATGTAGTTGCTCTTACAGTTGATATATCATGCTTTTACATGATTGAGTACATATACAATGAAATGAAGCCACCTTCTATACAACTATAGTAGAAAGGTGCTCCATACTGCCACTCAGTGGGATTCCTCGGGAGTAACGCAGAAAGTTATTTTGTGTAACAAACTATTACAATTTACAATCCAATGTATTTCTTGTATAGTATTCATTGATTACTCTTCTGTGATCTCTTGGTTAGACAACAGTGAAATTTCTCGGTTTTACAAAGTGATATCAATACAGTGTCAGTTATCACTCCTTATACAACCAATTTAAAAATCTGATGAATGTATGTCTTGCATTCAATGTAACTGCTCTTATAGTTGCTATATCATGCTTTTATATGGTTCAGTACGTATACAATGAAATGAAGCCACCTTCTATACAACTATAGTAAAAAGGTGCTCCATACTGCCACTCAGTGTGATTCCTCGGGAGTAACGCAGAAAGTTATTTTGTGTAACAAACTATTAGAATTACAATACAATGTATTTCTTGTATAGTATTCATTGATTAGTCTTTTCAGTGATCTGTTTCTTACAGGATAATGATATTTCTAGGTTTTACAAAGTGATATCAGTACAGTGTCAGTTATCACTCCTTGTACTACCAACTTCAAAATCTGATGAATGTATCTCTGGCATTCAATGTAGTTGCTCTTATAGTTGCTATATCATGCTTTTATATGGTTCAGTTCATATACAATGAAATGAAGCCACCTTCTATACAACTATAGTAAAAAGGTGCTCCATACTGCCACTCAGTGGGATTCCTCGGGAGTAACGCAGAAAGTTATTTTGTGTAACAAACTATTACAATTTACAATCCAATGTATTTCTTGTATAGTATTCATTGATTACTCTTCTGTGATCTCTTGGTTAGACAACAGTGAAATTTCTCGGTTTTACAAAGTGATATCAGTACAGTGTCAGTTATCACTCCTTATACAACCAATTTAAAAATCTGATGAATGTATGTCTTGCATTCAATGTAACTGCTCTTATAGTTGCTATATCATGCTTTTATATGGTTCAGTACATATACAATGAAATGAAGCCACCTTCTATACAAATATAGTAAAAAGGTGCTCCATACTGCCACTCAGTGGGATTCCTCGGGAGTAACGCAGAAAGTCATTTTGTGTAACAAACTATTACAATATACAATTTCTTGTATAGTATTCATTGATTACTCTTTTCAATGATCTGTTGGTTACAGGATAGTGATATTTCTAGGTTTTACAAAGTGATATCAGTACAGTGTCAGTTATCACTCCTTCTACAACAAACTTCAAAATCTGATGAATGAATCTCTGGCATTCAATGTAATTGCTCTTACAGTTGCTATAACATGCTTTTACATGATTGAGTACATATACAATGAAATGAAGCCACCTTCTATACAACTATAGTAAAATGTGCTCCATACTTCCACTCAGTGGGATTCCTCGGGAGTAACGCAGAAAGTCATTTTGTGTAACAAACTGTTACAATATACAATTTCTTGTATAGTATTCATTCATTACTCTTTTCAATTATCTGTTGGTTACAAGATAGTGATATTTCTAGGTTTTACAACGTGATATCAATACAGTGTCAGTTATCACTCCTTGTACAACCAACTTCAAAATCTGATAAATGTATCTCTTGCATTCAATGTAACTGCTCTTACACTTGCTATATCATGCTTTTATATGGTTGAATAAATATACAATGAAATGAAGCCACCTTCTATACAACTATCGTAAAAAGGTGCTCCATTACTGCCACTAAGTGGGATTCCTCGGGAGTAACGCAGAAAGTCATTTTGTGTAACAAACTTTTACAATACACTATTTCTTCTATAGTATTCATTGATTACTCTTTTCAGTGATCTGTTTGTTACAGGATAGTGATATATCTAGGTTTTACAAAGTGATATCAGTACAGTGTCAGTTATCACTCCTTGTACTACCAACTTCAAAATCTGATGAATGTATGTCTTGCATTCAATGTAACTGCTCTTATAGTTGCTATATCATACTTTTATATGGTTCAGTACATATACAATGAAATGAAGCCACCTTCTATACAACTATAGTAAAAAGGTGCTCCATACTGCCACTCAGTGGGATTCCTCGGGAGTAACGCAGAAAGTTATTTTGTGTAACAAACTATTAGAATTTTCAATCCAATGTATTTCTTGTATAGTATTCATTGATTAGTCTCTTCAGTAATCTGTTTCTTACAGGATAGTGATATTTCTAGGTTTTACAAAGTGATATCAGTACAGTGTCAGTTATCACTCCTTGTACTACCAACTTCAAAATCTGATGAATGTATCTCTGGCATTCAATGTAGTTGCTCTTACAGTTGATATATCATGCTTTTACATGATTGAGTACATATACAATGAAATGAAGCCACCTTCTATACAACTATAGTAGAAAGGTGCTCCATACTGCCACTCAGTGGGATTCCTCGGGAGTAACGCAGAAAGTTATTTTGTGTAACAAACTATTACAATTTACAATCCAATGTATTTCTTCTATAGTATTCATTGATTACTCTTCTGTGATCTCTTGGTTAGACAACAGTGAAATTTCTCGGTTTTACAAAGTGATATCAATACAGTGTCAGTTATCACTCCTTATACAACCAATTTAAAAATCTGATGAATGTATGTCTTGCATTCAATGTAACTGCTCTTATAGTTGCTATATCATGCTTTTATATGGTTCAGTACGTATACAATGAAATGAAGCCACCTTCTATACAACTATAGTAAAAAGGTGCTCCATACTGCCACTCAGTGTGATTCCTCGGGAGTAACGCAGAAAGTTATTTTGTGTAACAAACTATTAGAATTACAATACAATGTATTTCTTGTATAGTATTCATTGATTAGTCTTTTCAGTGATCTGTTTCTTACAGGATAATGATATTTCTAGGTTTTACAAAGTGATATCAGTACAGTGTCAGTTATCACTCCTTGTACTACCAACTTCAAAATCTGATGAATGTATCTCTGGCATTCAATGTAGTTGCTCTTATAGTTGCTATATCATGCTTTTATATGGTTCAGTACATATACAATGAAATGAAGCCACCTTCTATACAACTATAGTAAAAAGGTGCTCCATACTGCCACTCAGTGGGATTCCTCGGGAGTAACGCAGAAAGTTATTTTGTGTAACAAACTATTACAATTTACAATCCAATGTATTTCTTGTATAGTATTCATTGATTACTCTTCTGTGATCTCTTGGTTAGACAACAGTGAAATTTCTCGGTTTTACAAAGTGATATCAGTACAGTGTCAGTTATCACTCCTTATACAACCAATTTAAAAATCTGATGAATGTATGTCTTGCATTCAATGTAACTGCTCTTATAGTTGCTATATCATGCTTTTATATGGTTCAGTACATATACAATGAAATGAAGCCACCTTCTATACAAATATAGTAAAAAGGTGCTCCATACTGCCACTCAGTGGGATTCCTCGGGAGTAACGCAGAAAGTCATTTTGTGTAACAAACTATTACAATATACAATTTCTTGTATAGTATTCATTGATTACTCTTTTCAATGATCTGTTGGTTACAGGATAGTGATATTTCTAGGTTTTACAAAGTGATATCAGTACAGTGTCAGTTATCACTCCTTCTACAACAAACTTCAAAATCTGATGAATGAATCTCTGGCATTCAATGTAATTGCTCTTACAGTTGCTATAACATGCTTTTACATGATTGAGTACATATACAATGAAATGAAGCCACCTTCTATACAACTATAGTAAAATGTGCTCCATACTGCCACTCAGTGGGATTCCTCGGGAGTAACGCAGAAAGTCATTTTGTGTAACAAACTGTTACAATATACAATTTCTTGTATAGTATTCATTCATTACTCTTTTCAATTATCTGTTGGTTACAAGATAGTGATATTTCTAGGTTTTACAACGTGATATCAATACAGTGTCAGTTATCACTCCTTGTACAACCAACTTCAAAATCTGATAAATGTATCTCTTGCATTCAATGTAACTGCTCTTACACTTGCTATATCATGCTTTTATATGGTTGAATACATATACAATGAAATGAAGCCACCTTCTATACAACTATCGTAAAAAGGTGCTCCATTACTGCCACTAAGTGGGATTCCTCGGGAGTAACGCAGAAAGTCATTTTGTGTAACAAACTTTTACAATACACTATTTCTTCTATAGTATTCATTGATTACTCTTTTCAGTGATCTGTTGGTTACAGGATAGTGATGTATCTAGGTTTTACAAAGTGATATCAGTATAGTGTCAGTTATCACTCCTTGTACTACCAACTTCAAAATCTGATGAATGTATCTCTGGCATTCAATGTAGTTGCTCTTACAGTTGATATATCATGCTTATACATGATTGAGTACATATACAATGAAATGAAGCCACCTTCTATACAACTATAGTAAAAAGGTGCTCCATACTGCCACTCAGTGGGATTCCTCGGGAGTAACGCAGAAAGTTATTTTGTGTAACAAACTATTACAATTTACAATCCAATGTATTTCTTGTATAGTATTCATTGATTTCTCTTCTGTGATCTATTGGTTACACATCAGTGAAATTTCTCGGTTTTACAACGTGATATCAATACAGTGTCAGTTATCACTCCTTATACAACCAATTTAAAAATCTGATGAATGTATGTCTTGCATTCAATGTAACTGCTCTTAGAGTTGCTATATCATGCTTTTATATGGTTCAGTACATATACAATGAAATGAAGCCACCTTCTATAGAACTATAGTAAAAAGGTGCTCCATACTGCCACTCAGTGGGATTCCTCGGGAGTAACGCAGAAAGTTATTTTGTGTAACAAACTATTACAATTTACAATCCAATGTATTTCTTGTATAGTATTCATTGATTAGTCTTTTCAGTGATCTGTTTCTTACAGGATAGTGATATTTCTAGGTTTTACAAAGTGATATCAGTACAGTGTCAGTTATCACTCCTTGTACTACCAACTTCAAAATCTGATGAATGTATCTCTGGCATTCAATGTAGTTGCTCTTATAGTTGCTATATCATGCTTTTACATGATTGAGTACATATATAATGAAATGAAGCCACCTTCTATACAACTATAGTTAAAAGGTGCTCCATACTGCCACTCAGTGGGATTCCTCGGGAGTAACGCAGAAAGTTATTTTGTGTAACAAACTATTACAATTTACAATCCAATGTATTTCTTGCATAGTATTCACTGATTACTCTTCTGTGATCTGTTGGTTAGACAACAGTGAAATTTCTCGGTTTTACAAAGTGATATCAATACAGTGTCAGTTATCACTCCTTATACACCCAATTTAAAAATCTGATGAATGTATATCTTGCATTCAATGTAACTGCTCTTATAGTTGCTATATCATGCTTTTATATGGTTCAGTACATATACAATGAAATGAAGCCACCTTCTATACAACTATAGTAAAAAGGTGCTCCATACTGCCACTCAGTGGGATTCCTCGGGAGTAACGCAGAAAGTCATTTTGTGTAACAAACTATTACAATATACAATTTCTTGTATAGTATTCATTGATTACTCTTTTCAATGATCTGTTGGTTACAGGATAGTGATATTTCTAGGTTTTACAAAGTGATATCAGTACAGTGTCAGTTATCACTCCTTCTACAACAAACTTCAAAATCTGATGAATGAATCTCTGGCATTCAATGTAATTGCTCTTACAGTTGCTATAACATGCTTTTACATGATTGAGTACATATACAATGAAATGAAGCCACCTTCTATACAACTATAGTAAAATGTGCTCCATACTGCCACTCAGTGGGATTCCTCGGGAGTAACGCAGAAAGTCATTTTGTGTAACAAACTGTTACAATATACAATTTCTTGTATAGTATTCATTCATTACTCTTTTCAATGATCTGTTGGTTACAAGATAGTGATATTTCTAGGTTTTACAACGTGATATCAATACAGTGTCAGTTATCACTCCTTGTACAACCAACTTCAAAATCTGATGAATGTATCTCTTGCATTCAATGTAATTGCTCTTACAGTTGCTATAACATGCTTTTACATGATTGAGTACATATACAATGAAATGAAGCCACCTTCTATACAACTATAGTAAAATGTGCTCCATACTGCCACTCAGTGGGATTCCTCGGGAGTAACGCAGAAAGTCATTTTGTGTAACAAACTATTACAATATACAATTTCTTGTATAGTATTCATTCATTACTCTTTTCAATGATCTGTTGGTTACAAGATAGTGATATTTCTAGGTTTTACAACGTGATATCAATACAGTGTCAGTTATCACTCCTTGTACAACCAACTTCAAAATCTGATGAATGTATCTCTTGCATTCAATGTAACTGCTCTTACACTTCCTATATCATGCTTTTATATGGTTGAGTACATATACAATGAAATGAAGCCACCTTCTATACAACTATCGTAAAAAGGTGCTCCATACTGCCACTCAGTGGGATTCCTCGGGAGTAACGCAGAAAGTCATTTTGTGTAACAAACTTTTACAATATACTATTTCTTCTATAGTATTCATTGATTACTCTTTTCAGTGATCTGTTTGTTACAGGATAGTGATATATCTAGGTTTTACAAAGTGATATCAGTACAGTGTCAGTTATCACTCCTTGTACTACCAACTTCAAAATCTGATGAATGTATGTCTTGCATTCAATGTAACTGCTCTTATAGTTGCTATATCATACTTTTATATGGTTCAGTACATATACAATGAAATGAAGCCACCTTCTATACAACTATAGTAAAAAGGTGCTCCATACTGCCACTCAGTGGGATTCCTCGGGAGTAACGCAGAAAGTTATTTTGTGTAACAAACTATTAGAATTTACAATCCAATGTATTTCTTGTATAGTATTCATTGATTAGTCTCTTCAGTGATCTGTTTCTTACAGGATAGTGATATTTCTAGGTTTTACAAAGTGATATCAGTACAGTGTCAGTTATCACTCCTTGTACTACCAACTTCAAAATCTGATGAATGTATCTCTGGCATTCAATGTAGTTGCTCTTACAGTTGATATATCATGCTTTTACATGATTGAGTACATATACAATGAAATGAAGCCACCTTCTATACAACTATAGTAGAAAGGTGCTCCATACTGCCACTCAGTGGGATTCCTCGGGAGTAACGCAGAAAGTTATTTTGTGTAACAAACTATTACAATTTACAATCCAATGTGTTTCTTGTATAGTATTCATTGATTACTCTTCTGTGATCTCTTGGTTAGACAACAGTGAATATTCTCGGTTTTACAAAGTGACATCAATAGAGTGTCAGTTATCACTCCTTATACAACCAATTTAAAAATCTGATGAATGTATGTCTTGCATTCAATGTAACTGCTCTTATAGTTGCTATATCATGCTTTTATATGGTTCAGTACGTATACAATGAAATGAAGCCACCTTCTATACAACTATAGTAATAAGGTGCTCCATACTGCCACTCAGTGTGATTCCTCGGGAGTAACGCAGAAAGTTATTTTGTGTAACAAAGTATTAGAATTACAATACAATGTATTTCTTGTATAGTATTCATTGATTAGTCTTTTCAGTGATCTGTTTCTTACAGGATAGTGATATTTCTAGGTTTTACAAAGTGATATCAGTACAGTGTCAGTTATCACTCCTTGTACTACCAACTTCAAAATCTGATGAATGTATCTCTGGCATTCAATGTAGTTGCTCTCATAGTTGCTATATCATGCTTTTATATGGTTCAGTACATATACAATGAAATGAAGCCACCTTCTATACAACTATAGTAAAAAGGTGCTCCATACTGCCACTCAGTGGGATTCCTCGGGAGTAACACAGAAAGTTATTTTGTGTAACAAACTATTACAATTTACAATCCAATGTATTTCTTGTATAGTATTCATTGATTACTCTTCTGTGATCTCTTGGTTAGACAACAGTGAAATTTCTCGGTTTTACAAAGTGATATCAGTACAGTGTCAGTTATCACTCCTTATACAACCAATTTAAAAATCTGATGAATGTATGTCTTGCATTCAATGTAACTGCTCTTATAGTTGCTATATCATGCTTTTATATGGTTCAGTACATATACAATGAAATGAAGCCACCTTCTATACAAATATAGTAAAAAGGTGCTCCATACTGCCACTCAGTGGGATTCCTCGGGAGTAACGCAGAAAGTCATTTTGTGTAACAAACTATTACAATATACAATTTCTTGTATAGTATTCATTGATTACTCTTTTCAATGATCTGTTGGTTACAGGATAGTGATATTTCTAGGTTTTACAAAGTGATATCAGTACAGTGTCAGTTATCACTCCTTCTACAACAAACTTCAAAATCTGATGAATGAATCTCTGGCATTCAATGTAATTGCTCTTACAGTTGCTATAACATGCTTTTACATGATTGAGTACATATACAATGAAATGAAGCCACCTTCTATACAACTATAGTAAAATGTGCTCCATACTGCCACTCAGTGGGATTCCTCGGGAGTAACGCAGAAAGTCATTTTGTGTAACAAACTGTTACAATATACAATTTCTTGTATAGTATTCATTCATTACTCTTTTCAATTATCTGTTGGTTACAAGATAGTGATATTTCTAGGTTTTACAACGTGATATCAATACAGTGTCAGTTATCACTCCTTGTACAACCAACTTCAAAATCTGATAAATGTATCTCTTGCATTCAATGTAACTGCTCTTACACTTGCTATATCATGCTTTTATATGGTTGAATACATATACAATGAAATGAAGCCACCTTCTATACAACTATCGTAAAAAGGTGCTCCATTACTGCCACTAAGTGGGATGCCTCGGGAGTAACGCAGAAATTCATTTTGTGTAACAAACTTTTACTATACACTATTTCTTCTATAGTATTCATTGATTACTTTTTTCAGTGATCTGTTGGTTACAGGATAGTGATGTATCTAGGTTTTACAAAGTGATATCAGTACAGTGTCAGTTATCACTCCTTGTACTACCAACTTCAAAATCTGATGAATGTATCTCTGTCATTCAATGTAGTTGCTCTTACAGTTGATATATCATGCTTTTACATGATTGAGTACATATACAATGAAATGAAGCCACCTTCTATACAACTATAGTAAAAAGGTGCTCCATACTGCCACTCAGTGGGATTCCTCGGGAGTAACGCAGAAAGTTATTTTGTGTAACAAACTATTACAATTTACAATCCAATGTATTTCTTGTATAGTATTCATTGATTTCTCTTCTGTGATCTATTGGTTACACATCAGTGAAAGTTCTCGGTTTTACAAAGTGATATCAATACAGTGTCAGTTATCACTCCTTATACAACCAATTTAAAAATCTGATGAATGTATGTCTTGCATTCAATGTAACTGCTCTTAGAGTTGCTATATCATGCTTTTATATGGTTCAGTACATATACAATGAAATGAAGCCACCTTCTATAGAACTATAGTAAAAAGGTGCTCCATACTGCCACTCAGTGGGATTCCTCGGGAGTAACGCAGAAAGTTATTTTGTGTAACAAACTATTACAATTTACAATCCAATGTATTTCTTGTATAGTATTCATTGATTAGTCTTTTCAGTGATCTGTTTCTTACAGGATAGTGATATTTCTAGGTTTTACAAAGTGATATCAGTACAGTGTCAGTTATCACTCCTTGTACTACCAACTTCAAAATCTGATGAATGTATCTCTGGCATTCAATGTAGTTGCTCTTATAGTTGATATATCATGCTTTTACATGATTGAGTACATATATAATGAAATGAAGCCACCTTCTATACAACTATAGTTAAAAGGTGCTCCATACTGCCACTCAGTGGGATTCCTCGGGAGTAACGCAGAAAGTTATTTTGTGTAACAAACTATTACAATTTACAATCCAATGTATTTCTTGCATAGTATTCACTGATTACTCTTCTGTGATCTGTTGGTTAGACAACAGTGAAATTTCTCGGTTTTACAAAGTGATATCAATACAGTGTCAGTTATCACTCCTTATACAACCAATTTAAAAATCTGATGAATGTATGTCTTGCATTCAATGTAACTGCTCTTATAGTTGCTATATCATGCTTTTATATGGTTCAGTACATATACAATGAAATGAAGCCACCTTCTATACAACTATAGTAAAAAGGTGCTCCATACTGCCACTCAGTGGGATTCCTCGGGAGTAACGCAGAAAGTCATTTTGTGTAACAAACTATTACAATATACAATTTCTTGTATAGTATTCATTGATTACTCTTTTCAATGATCTGTTGGTTACAGGATAGTGATATTTCTAGGTTTTACAAAGTGATATCAGTACAGTGTCAGTTATCACTCCTTCTAGAACAAACTTCAAAATCTGATGAATGAATCTCTGGCATTCAATGTAATTGCTCTTTCAGTTGCTATAACATGCTTTTACATGATTGAGTACATATACAATGAAATGAAGCCACCTTCTATACAACTATAGTAAAATGTGCTCCATACTGCCACTCAGTGGGATTCCTCGGGAGTAACGGAGAAAGTCATTTTGTGTAACAAACTGTTACAATATACAATTTCTTGTATAGTATTCATTCATTACTCTTTTCAATGATCTGTTGGTTACAAGATAGTGATATTTCTAGGTTTTACAACGTGATATCAATACAGTGTCAGTTATCACTCCTTGTACAACCAACTTCAAAATCTGATAAATGTATCTCTTGCATTCAATGTAATTGCTCTTACAGTTGCTATAACATGCTTTTACATGATTGAGTACATATACAATGAAATGAAGCCACCTTCTATACAACTATAGTAAAATGTGCTCCATACTGCCACTCAGTGGGATTCCTCGGGAGTAACGCAGAAAGTCATTTTGTGTAACAAACTATTACAATATACAGTTTCTTGTATAGTATTCATTCATTACTCTTTTCAATGATCTGTTGGTTACAAGATAGTGATATTTCTAGGTTTTACAACGTGATATCAATACAGTGTCAGTTATCACTCCTTGTACAACCAACTTCAAAATCTGATGAATGTATCTCTTGCATTCAATGTAACTGCTCTTACACTTCCTATATCATGCTTTTATATGGTTGAGTACATATACAATGAAATGAAGCCACCTTCTATACAACTATCGTAAAAAGGTGCTCCATACTGCCACTCAGTGGGATTCCTCGGGAGTAACGCAGAAAGTTATTTTGTGTAACAAACTATTACAATTTACAATCCAATGTATTTCTTGTATAGTATTCATTCATTTCTCTTCTGTGATCTATTGGTTACACATCAGTGAAATTTCTCGGTTTTACAAAGTGATATCAATACAGTGTCAGTTATCACTCCTTATACAACCAATTTAAAAATCTGATGAATGTATGTCTTGCATTCAATGTAACTGCTCTTAGAGTTGCTATATCATGTTTTTATATGGTTCAGTACATATACAATGAAATGAAGCCACCTTCTATAGAACTATAGTAAAAAGGTGCTCCATACTGCCACTCAGTGGGATTCCTCGGGAGTAACGCAGAAAGTTATTTTGTGTAACAAACTATTACAATTTACAATCCAATGTATTTCTTGTATAGTATTCATTGATTAGTCTTTTCAGTGATCTGTTTCTTACAGGATAGTGATATTTCTAGGTTTTACAAAGTGATATCAGTACAGTGTCAGTTATCACTCCTTGTACTACCAACTTCAAAATCTCATGAATGTATCTCTGGCATTCAATGTAGTTGCTCTTATAGTTGATATATCATGCTTCTACATGATTGAGTACATATATAATGAAATGAAGCCACCTTCTATACAACTATAGTTAAAAGGTGCTCCATACTGCCACTCAGTGGGATTCCTCGGGAGTAACGCAGAAAGTTATTTTGTGTAACAAACTATTACAATTTACAATCCAATGTATTTCTTGTATAGTATTCACTGATTACTCTTCTGTGATCTGTTGGTTAGACAACAGTGAAATTTCTCGGTTTTACAAAGTGATATCAATACAGTGTCAGTTATCACTCCTTATACAACCAATTTAAAAATCTGATGAATGTATGTCTTGCATTCAATGTAACTGCTCTTATAGTTGCTATATCATGCTTTTATATGGTTCAGTACATATACAATGAAATGAAGCCACCTTCTATACAACTATAGTAAAAAGGTGCTCCATACTGCCACTCAGTGGGATTCCTCGGGAGTAACGCAGAAAGTCATTTTGTGTAACAAACTATTACAATATACAATTTCTTGTATAGTATTCATTGATTACTCTTTTCAATGATCTGTTGGTTACAGGATAGTGATATTTCTAGGTTTTACAAAGTGATATCAGTACAGTGTCAGTTATCACTCCTTCTAAAACAAACTTCAAAATCTGATGAATGAATCTCTGGCATTCAATGTAATTGCTCTTACAGTTGCTATAACATGCTTTTACATGATTGAGTACATATACAATGAAATGAAGCCACCTTCTATACAACTATAGTAAAATGTGCTCCATACTGCCACTCAGTGGGATTCCTCGGGAGTAACGCAGAAAGTCATTTTGTGTAACAAACTGTTACAATATACAATTTCTTGTATAGTATTCATTCATTACTCTTTTCAATGATCTGTTGGTTACAAGATAGTGATATTTCTAGGTTTTACAACGTGATATCAATACAGTGTAAGTTATCACTCCTTGTACAACCAACTTCAAAATCTGATAAATGTATCTCTTGCATTCAATGTAATTGCTCTTACAGTTGCTATAACATGCTTTTACATGATTGAGTACATATACAATGAAATGAAGCCACCTTCTATACAACTATAGTAAAATGTGCTCCATACTGCCACTCAGTGGGATTCCTCGGGAGTAACGCAGAAAGTCATTTTGTGTAACAAACTATTACAATATACAATTTCTTGTATAGTATTCATTCATTACTCTTTTCAATGATCTGTTGGTTACAAGATAGTGATATTTCTAGGTTTTACAACGTGATATCAATACAGTGTCAGTTATCACTCCTTGTACAACCAACTTCAAAATCTGATGAATGTATCTCTTGCATTCAATGTAACTGCTCTTACACTTCCTATATCATGCTTTTATATGGTTGAGTACATATACAATGAAATGAAGCCACCTTCTATACAACTATCGTAAAAAGGTACTCCATACTGCTACTAAGTGGGATTCCTCGGGAGTAACGCAGAAAGTCATTTTGTGTAACAAACTTTTACAATATACTATTTCTTGTATAATATTCATTGATTACTCTTTTCAATGATCGGTTGGTTACAGGATAGTGATATTTCTAGGTTTTACAAAGTGATATCAGTACAGTGTCAGTTATCACTCCTTGTACTACCAACTTCAAAATCTGATGAATGTATCTCTGGTATTCAATGTAGTTGCTCTTATAGTTGATATATCATGGTTTTACATGATTGAGTACATATATAATGAAATGAAGCCACCTTATATACAACTATAGTTAAAAGGTGCTCCATACTGCCACTCAGTGGGATTCCTCGGGAGTAACGCAGAAAGTTATTTTGTGTAACAAACTATTACAATTTACAATCCAATGTATTTCTTGTATAGTATTCATTGATTACTCTTCTGTGATCTCTTGGTTAGACAACAGTGAAATTTCTCGGTTTTACAAAGTGATATCAATACAGTGTCAGTTATCACTCCTTATACAACCAATTTAAAAATCTGATGAATGTATGTCTTGCATTCAATGTAACTGCTCTTATAGTTGCTATATCATGCTTTTATATGGTTCAGTACATATACAATGAAATGAAGCCACCTTCTATACAACTATAGTAAAAAGGTGCTCCATACTGCCACTCAGTGGGATTCCTCGGGAGTAACGCAGAAAGTTATTTTGTGTAACAAACTATTACAATTTACAATCCAATGTATTTCTTGTATAGTATTCATTGATTACACTTCTGTGATCTCTTGGTTAGACAACAGTGAAATTTCTCGGTTTTACAAAGTGATATCAATACAGTGTCAGTTATCACTCCTTATACAACCAATTTAAAAATCTGATGAATGTATGTCTTGCATTCAATGTAACTGCTCTTATAGTTGCTATATCATGCTTTTATATGGTTCAGTACATATAAAATGAAATGAAGCCACCTTCTATACAAATATAGTAAAAAGGTGCTCCATACTGCCACTCAGTGGGATTCCTCGGGAGTAACGCAGAAAGTCATTTTGTGTAACAAACTATTACAATATACAATTTCTTCTATAGTATTCATTGATTACTCTTTTCAATGATCTGTTGGTTACAGGATAGTGATATTTCTAGGTTTTACAAAGTGATATCAGTACAGTGTCAGTTATCACTCCTTGTACAACCAACTTCAAAATCTGATGAATGAATCTCTGGCATTCAATGTAATTGCTCTTACAGTTGCTATAACATGCTTTTACATGATTGAGTACATTTACAATGAAATGAAGCCACCTTCTATACAACTATAGTAAAATGTGCTCCATACTGCCACTCAGTGGGATTCCTCGGGAGTAACGGAGAAAGTCATTTTGTGTAACAAACTGTTACAATATACAATTTCTTGTATAGTATTCATTCATTACTCTTTTCAATGATCTGTTGGTTACAAGATAGTGATATTTCTAGGTTTTACAACGTGATATCAATACAGTGTCAGTTATCACTCCTTGTACAACCAACTTCAAAATCTGATAAATGTATCTCTTGCATTCAATGTTTACTGCTCTTACACTTGCTATATCATGCTTTTATATGGTTGAATACATATACAATGAAATGAAGCCCCCTTCTATACAACTATCGTAAAAAGGTGCTCCATACTGCCACTAAGTGGGATTCCTCGGGAGTAACGCAGAAAGTCATTTTGTCTAACAAACTTTTACAATATACTATTTCTTCTATAGTATTCATTGATTACTCTTTTCAGTGATCTGTTTGTTACAGGATAGTGATATATCTAGGTTTTACAAAGTGATATCAGTACAGTGTCAGTTATCACTCCTTGTACTACCAACTTCAAAATCTGATGAATGTATCTCTGGCATTCAATGTAGTTGCTCTTACAGTTGATATATCATGCTTTTACATGATTGAGTACATATACAATGAAATGAAGCCACCTTCTATACAACTATAGTAAAAAGGTGCTCCATACTGCCACTCAGTGGGATTCCTCGGGAGTAACGCAGAAAGTCATTTTGTGTAACAAACTATTACAATATACAATTTCTTGTATAGTATTCATTGATTACTCTTTTCAATGATCTGTTGGTTACAGGATAGTGATATTTCTAGGTTTTACAAAGTGATATCAGTACAGTGTCAGTTATCACTCCTTCTAAAACAAACTTCAAAATCTGATGAATGAATCTCTGGCATTCAATGTAATTGCTCTTCGAGTTACTATATCATGCTTTTATATGGTTCAGTACATATACAATGAAATGAAGCCACCTTCTATACAACTATAGTAAAAAGGTGCTCCATACTGCCACTCAGTGGGATTCCTCGGGAGTAACGCAGAAAGTCATTTTGTGTAACAAACTATTACAATTTACAATCCAATGTATTTCTTGTATAGTATTCATTGATTTCTCTTCTGTGATCTATTGGTTACACATCAGTGAAATTTCTCGGTTTTACAAAGTGATATCAATACAGTGTCAGTTATCACTCCTTATACAACCAATTTAAAAATCTGATGAATGTATGTCTTGCATTCAATGTAACTGCTCTTAGAGTTGCTATATCATGCTTTTATATGGTTCAGTACATATACAATGAAATGAAGCCACCTTCTATAGAACTATAGTAAAAAGGTGCTCCATACTGCCACTCAGTGGGATTCCTCGGGAGTAACGCAGAAAGTTATTTTGTGTAACAAACTATTACAATTTACAATCCAATGTATTTCTTCTATAGTATTCATTGATTAGTCTTTTCAGTGATCTGTTTCTTACAGGATAGTGATATTTCTAGGTTTTACAAAGTGATATCAGTACAGTGTCAGTTATCACTCCTTGTACTACCAACTTCAAAATCTGATGAATATATCTCTGGCATTCAATGTAGTTGCTCTTATAGTTGATATATCATGCTTTTACATGATTGAGTACATATATAATGAAATGAAGCCACCTTCTATACAACTATAGTTAAAAGGGTTCTCCATACTGCCACTCAGTGGGATTCCTCGGCAGTAACGCAGAAAGTTATTTTGTGTAACAAACTATTACAATTTACAATCCAATGTATTTCTTGTATAGTATTCACTGATTACTCTTCTGTGATCTGTTGGTTAGACAACAGTGAAATTTCTCGGTTTTACAAAGTGATATCAATACAGTGTCAGTTATCACTCCTTATACAACCAATTTAAAAATCTGATGAATGTATGTCTTGCATTCAATGTAACTGCTCTTATAGTTGCTATATCATGCTTTTATATGGTTCAGTACATATACAATGAAATGAAGCCACCTTCTATACAACTATAGTAAAAAGGTGCTCCATACTGCCACTCAGTGGGATTCCTCGGGAGTAACGCAGAAAGTCATTTTGTGTAACAAACTATTACAATATACAATTTCTTGTATAGTATTCATTGATTACTCTTTTCAATGATCTGTTGGTTACAGGATAGTGATATTTGTAGGTTTTACAAAGTGATATCAGTACAGTGTCAGTTATCACTCCTTCTACAACAAACTTCAAAATCTGATGAATGAATCTCTGGCATTCAATGTAATTGCTCTTACAGTTGCTATAACATGCTTTTACATGATTGAGTACATATACAATGAAATGAAGCCACCTTCTATACAACTATAGTAAAATGTGCTCCATACTGCCACTCAGTGGGATTCCTCGGGAGTAACGGAGAAAGTCATTTTGTGTAACAAACTGTTACAATATACAATTTCTTGTATAGTATTCATTCATTACTCTTTTCAATGATCTGTTGGTTACAAGATAGTGATATTTCTAGGTTTTACAACGTGATATCAATACAGTGTCAGTTATCACTCCTTGTACAACCAACTTCAAAATCTGATAAATGTATATCTTGCATTCAATGTAATTGCTCTTACAGTTGCTATAACATGCTTTTACATGATTGAGTACATATACAATGAAATGAAGCCACCTTCTATACAACTATAGTAAAATGTGCTCCATACTGCCACTCAGTGGGATTCCTCGGGAGTAACGCAGAAAGTCATTTTGTGTAACAAACTATTACAATATACTATTTCTTGTATAATATTCATTGATTACTCTTTTCAATGATCGGTTGGTTACAGGATAGTGATATTTCTAGGTTTTACAAAGTGATATCAGTACAGTGTCAGTTATCAATCCTTGTACAACCAACTTCAAAATCTGATGAATGTATCTCTGGCATTCAATGTAGTTGCTCTTACAGTTGATATATCATGCTTTTACATGATTGAGTACATATACAATGAAATGAAGCCACCTTCTATACAACTATAGTAAAAAGGTTCTCCATACTGCCACTCAGTGGGATTCCTCGGGAGTAACGCAGAAAGTTATTTTGTGTAACAAACTATTACAATTTACAATCCAATGTATTTCTTGTATAGTATTCATTGATTACTCTTCTGTGATCTCTTGGTTAGACAACAGTGAAATTTCTCGGTTTTACAAAGTGATATCAATACAGTGTCAGTTGACACTCCTTGTACTACCAATTTAAAAATCTGATGAATGTATGTCTTGCATTCAATGTAACTGTTTTTAGAGTTGCTATATCATGCTTTTATATGGTTCAGTACATATACAATGAAATGAAGCCACCTTCTATACAACTATAGTAAAAAGGTGCTCCATACTGCCACTCAGTGGGATTCCTCGGGAGTAACGCAGAAAGTTATTTTGTGTAACAAACTATTACAATTTACAATCCAATGTATTTCTTGTATAGTATTCATTGATTAGTCTTTTCAGTGATCTGTTTCTTACAGGATAGTGATATTTCTAGGTTTTACAAAGTGATATCAGTACAGTGTCAGTTATCACTCCTTGTACTACCAACTTCAAAATCTGATGAATGTATCTCTGGCATTCAATGTAGTTGCTCTTACAGTTGATATATCATGCTTTTACATGATTGAGTACATATATAATGAAATGAAGCCACCTTCTATACAACTATAGTAAAAAGGTGCTCCATACTGCCACTCAGTGGGATTCCTCGGGAGTAACGCAGAAAGTTATTTTGTGTAACAAACTATTACAATTTACAATCCAATGTATTTCTTGTATAGTATTCATTAATTACTCTTCTGTGATCTCTTGGTTAGACAACAGTGAAATTTCTCGGTTTTACAAAGTGACATCAATACAGTGTCAGTTATCACTCCTTATACAACCAATATAAAAATCTGATGAATGTATGCCTTGCATTCAATGTAACTGCTCTTATAGTTGCTATATCATGCTTTTATATGGTTCAGTACATATACAATGAAATGAAGCCACCTTCTATACAACTATAGTAAAAAGGTGCTCCATACTGCCACTAAGTGGGATTCCTTGGGAGTAACGCAGAAAGTCATTTTGTGTAACAAACTATTACAATATACAATTTCTTGTATAGTATTCATTGATTACTCTTTTCAATGATCTGTTGGTTACAGGATAGTGATATTTCTAGGTTTTACAAAGTGATATCAATACAGTGTCAGTTATCACTCCTTGTACAATCAACTTCAAAATCTGATGAATGAATCTCTGGCATTCAATGTAATTGCTCTTACAGTTGCTATAACATACTTTTACATGATTGAGTACATATACAATGAAATGAAGCCACCTTCTATACAACTATAGTAAAATGTGCTCCATACTGCCACTCAGTGGGATTCCTCGGGAGTAACGCAGAAAGTCATTTTGTGTAACAAACTATTACAATATACAATTTCTTGTATAGTATTCATTCATTACTCTTTTCAAGGATCTGTTGGTTACAAGATAGTGATATTTCTAGGTTTTACAACGTGATATCAATACAGTGTCAGTTATCACTCCTTGTACAACCAACTTCAAAATCTGATGAATGTATCTCTTGCATTCAATGTAACTGCTCTTACACTTCCTATATCATGCTTTTATATGGTTGAGTACATATACAATGAAATGAAGCCACCTTCTATACAACTATCGTAAAAAGGTGCTCCATACTGCCACTAAGTGGGATTCCTCGGGAGTAATGCAGAAAGTCATTTTGTGTAACAAACTTTTACAATATGCTATTTCTTGTATAATATTCATTGATTACTCTTTTCAATGATCGGTTGGTTACAGGATAGTGATATTTCTAGGTTTTACAAAGTGATATCAGTACAGTGTCTGTTATCACTCCTTGTACAACCAACTTCAAAATCTGATGAATGTATCTCTGGCATTCAATGTAGTTGCTCTTACAGTTGATATATCATGCTTTTACATGATTGAGTACATATACAATGAAATGAAGCCACCTTCTATACAACTATAGTAAAAAGGTGCTCCATACTGCCACTCAGTGGGATTCCTCGGGAGTAACGCAGAAAGTTATTTTGTGTAACAAACTATTACAATTTACAATCCAATGTATTTCTTGTATAGTATTCATTGATTACTCTTCTGTGATCTCTTGGTTAGACAACAGTGAAATTTCTCGGTTTTACAAAGTGATATCAATACAGTGTCAGTTATCACTCCTTATACAACCAATTTAAAAATCTGATGAATGTATGTCTTGCATTCAATGTAACTGCTCTTATAGTTGCTATATCATGCTTTTATATGGTTCAGTACGTATACAATGAAATGAAGCCACCTTCTATACAACTATAGTTAAAAGGTTCTCCATACTGCCACTCAGTGGGATTCCTCGGGAGTAACGCAGAAAGTTATTTTGTGTAACAAACTATTACAATTTACAATCCAATGTATTTCTTGTATAGTATTCATTGATTACTCTTCTGTGATCTCTTGGTTAGACAACAGTGAAATTTCTCGGTTTTACAAAGTGATATCAATACAGTGTCAGTTATCACTCCTTATACAACCAATTTAAAAATCTGATGAATGTATGTCTTGCATTCAATGTAACTGCTCTTATAGTTGCTATATCATGGTTTCATATGCTTCAGTACATATACAATGAAATGAAGCCACCTTCTATACAAATATAGTAAAAAGGTGCTCCATACTGCCACTCAGTGGGATTCCTCGGGAGTAACGCAGAAAGTCATTTTGTGTAACAAACTATTACAATATACAATTTCTTCTATAGTATTCATTGATTACTCTTTTCAATGATCTGTTGGTTACAGGATAGTGATATTTCTAGGTTTTACAAAGTGATATCAGTACAGTGTCAGTTATCACTCCTTCTACAACAAACTTCAAAATCTGATGAATGAATCTCTGGCATTCAATGTAATTGCTCTTACAGTTGCTATAACATGCTTTTACATGATTGAGTACATATACAATGAAATGAAGCCACCTTCTATACAACTATAGTAAAATGTGCTCCATACTGCCACTCAGTGGGATTCCTCGGGAGTAACGGAGAAAGTCATTTTGTGTAACAAACTGTTACAATATACAATTTCTTGTATAGTGTTCATTCATTACTCTTTTCAATGATCTGTTGGTTACAAGATAGTGATATTTCTAGGTTTTACAACGTGATATCAATACAGTGTCAGTTATCACTCCTTGTACAACCAACTTCAAAATCTGATGAATGTATGTCTTGCATTCAATGTAACTGCTCTTACACTTGCTATATCATGCTTTTATATGGTTGAATACAAATACAATGAAATGAAGCAACCTTCTATACAACTATTCTAAAAAGGTGCTCCATACTGCCACTAAGTGGGATTCCTCGGGAGTAACGCAGAAAGTCATTTTGTGTAACAAACTTTTACAATATACTATTTCTTCTATAATATTCATTGATTACTCTTTTCAGTGATCTGTTTGTTACAGGATAGTGATATATCTAGGTTTTACAAAGTGATATCAGTACCTTGTCAGTTATCACTCCTTGTACTACCAACTTCAAAATCTGATGAATGTATCTCTGGCATTCAAAGTAGTTGCTCTTACAGTTGATATATCAAGCTTTTACATGATTGAGTACATATACAATGAAATGAAGCCACCTTCTATACAACTATAGCAAAAAAGTGCTCCATACTGCCACTCAGTGGGATTCCTCGGGAGTAACGCAGAAAGTTATTTTGTGTAACAAACTATTACAATTTACAATCCAATTTATTTCTTGTATAGTATTCATTGATTACTCTTCTGTGATCTCTTGGTTAGACATCAGTTAAATTTCTCGGTTTTACAAACTGACATCAATAGAGTGTCAGTTATCACTCCTTATACAACCAATATAAAAATCTGATGAATGTATGTCTTGCATTCACTTAACTGCTCTTATAGTTGCTATATCATGCTTTTATATGGTTCAGTACATATACAATGAAATGAAGCCACCTTCTATACAACTATAGCAAAAAGGTCCTCCATACTGCCACTCAGTGGGATTCCTCGGGAGTAACGCAGAAAGTCATTTTGTGTAACAAACTATTACAATATACAATTTCTTGTATAGTATTCATTGATTACTCTTTTCAATGATCTGTTGGTTACAGGATAGTGATATTTCTAGGTTTTACAAAGTGATATCAGTACAGTGTCAGTTATCACTCCTTGTACAACCAACTTCAAAATCTGATGAATGAATCTCTGGCATTCAATGTAATTGCTCTTCAAGTTGCTATATCATGCTTTTATATGGTTCAGTACATATACAATGAAATGAAGCCACCTTCTATACAACTATAGTAAAAAGGTGCTCCATACTGCCACTCAGTGGGATTCCTCGGGAGTAACGCAGAAAGTTATTTTGTGTAACAAACTATTACAATTTACAATCCAATGTATTTCTTGTATAGTATTCATTGATTAGTCTTTTCAGTGATCTGTTTCTTACAGGATAGTGATATTTCTAGGTTTTACAAAGTGATATCAGTACAGTGTCAGTTATCACTCCTTGTACAAACAACTTCAAAATCTGATGAATGTATCTCTGGCATTCAATGTAGCTGCTCTTACAGTTGATATATCATGCTTTTACATGATTGAGTACATATATAATGAAATGAAGCCACCTTCTATACAACTATAGTTAAAAGGTGCTCCATACTGCCACTCAGTGGGATTCCTCGGGAGTAACGCAGAAAGTTATTTTGTGTAACAAACTATTACAATTTACAATCCAATGTATTTCTTGTATAGTATTCATTGATTACTCTTCTGTGATCTCTTGGTTAGACAACAGTGAAATTTCTCGGTTTTACAAAGTGACATCTGTACAGTGTCAGTTATCACTCCTTACACAACTAATATAGAAATCTGATGAATCTATGTCTTGCATTCAATGTAACTGCTCTTAAAGTTGCTATATCATGCTTTTATATGGTTCAGTACATATACAATGAAATGAAGCCACCTTCTATACAACTATAGTAAAAAGGTGCTCCATACTGCCACTCAGTGGGATTCCTTGGGAGTAACGCAGAAAGTCATTTTGTGTAACAAACTATTACAATATACAATTTCTTGTATAGTATTCATTGATTACTCTTTTCAATGATCTGTTGGTTACAGGATAGTGATATTTCTAGGTGAATAATATACACTGTTGTCTAACCAAGAGATCACAGAAGAGTAATTAATGAATACTATATAAGAAATACATTGGATTGTAAATTGTAATAGTTTGTTACACAAAATAACTTTCTGCGTTACTCCCGAGGAATCCCACTGAGTGGCAGTATGGAGCACCTTTTTACTTTTTACTTGTTGTATAGAAGGTGGCTTCATTTCATTATATATGTACTCAATCATGTAAAAGCATGATATATCAACTGTAAGAGCAACTACATTGAATGCCAGAGATACATTCATCAGATTTTGAAGTTGGTAGTACAAGGAGTGATAACTGACACTGTACTGATATCACTTTGTAAAACCTAGAAATATCACTATCCTGTAAGAAACAGATCACTGAAAAGACTAATCAATGAATACTATACAAGAAATACATTGGATTGTAAATTGTAATAGTTTGTTACACAAAATAACTTTCTGCGTTACTCCCGAGGAATCCCACTGAGTGGCAGTATGGAGCACCTTTTTACTATAGTTGTATAGAAGGTGGCTTCATTTCATTGTATATGTACTGAACCATATAAAAGCATGATATAGCAACTCTAAGAGCAGTTACATTGAATGCAAGACATACATTCATCAGATTTTTAAATTGGTAGTACAAGGAGTGATAACTGACACTGTATTGATATCACTTTGTAAATCCGAGAAATTTCACTGTTGTCTAACCAAGAGATCACAGAAGAGTAATCAATGAATACTATACAAGAAATACATTGGATTGTAAATTGTAATAGTTTGTTACACAAAATAACTTTCTGCGTTACTCCCGAGGAATCCCACTGAGTGGCAGTATGGAGAACCCTTTTAACTATAGTTGTATAGAAGGTGGCTTCATTTCATTATATATGTACTCAATCATGTAAAAGCATGATATATCAACTATAAGAGCAACTACATTGAATGCCAGAGATACATTCATCAGATTTTGAAGTTGGTAGTACAAGGAGTGATAACTGACACTGTACTGATATCACTTTGTAAAACCTAGAAATATCACTATCCTGTAAGAAACAGATCACTGAAAAGACTAATCAATGAATACTATACAAGAAATACATTGGATTGTAAATTGTAATAGTTTGTTACACAAAATAACTTTCTGCGTTACTCCCGAGGAATCCCACTGAGTGGCAGTATGGAGCACCTTTTTACTATAGTTCTATAGAAGGTGGCTTCATTTCATTGTATATGTACTGAACCATATAAAAGCATGATATAGCAACTCTAAGTGCAGTTACATTGAATGCAAGACATACATTCATCAGATTTTTAAATTGGTTGTATAAGGAGTGATAACTGACACTCTATTGATGTCACTTTGTAAAACCGAGAAATTTAACTGATGTCTAACCAAGAGATCACAGAAGAGTAATCAATGAATACTATACAAGAAATACATTGGATTGTAAATTGTAATAGTTTGTTACACAAAATAACTTTCTGCGTTACTCCCGAGGAATCCCACTGAGTGGCAGTATGGAGCACCTTTTTGCTATAGTTGTATAGAAGGTGGCTTCATTTCATTGTATATGTACTCAATCATGTAAAAGCATGATATATCAACTGTAAGAGCAACTACATTGAATGCCAGAGATACATTCATCAGATTTTGAAGTTGGTAGTACAAGGAGTGATAACTGACAAGGTACTGATATCACTTTGTAAAACCTAGATATATCACTATCCTGTAACAAACAGATCACTGAAAAGACTAATTAATGAATACTATACAAGAAATACATTGGATTGTAAATTGTAATAGTTTGTTACACAAAATAACTTTCTGCGTTACTCCCGAGGAATCCCACTGAGTGGCAGTATGGAGCACCTTTTTACTATAGTTGTATAGAAGGTGGCTTCATTTCATTGTATATGTACTGAACCATATAAAAGCATGATATAGCAACTCTAAGAGCAGTTACATTGAATGCAAGACATACATTTTTCAGATTTTTAAATTGGTAGTACAAGGAGTGATAACTGACACTGTATTGATATCACTTTGTAAAACCGAGAAATTTCACTGTTGTCTAACCAAGAGATTACAGAAGAGTAATCAGTGAATACTATACAAGAAATACATTGGATTGTAAATTGTAATAGTTTGTTACACAAAATAACTTTCTGCGTTACTCCCGAGGAATCCCACTGAGTGGCAGTATGGAGAACCCTTTTAACTATAGTTGTATAGAAGGTGGCTTCATTTCATTATATATGTACTCAATCATGTAAAAGCATGATATATCAACTATAAGAGCAACTACATTGAATGCCAGAGATACATTCATCAGATTTTGAAGTTGGTAGTACAAGGAGTGATAACTGACACTGTACTGATATCACTTTGTAAAACCTAGAAATATCACTATCCTGTAAGAAACAGATCACTGAAAAGACTAATCAATGAATACTATACAAGAAATACATTGGATTGTAAATTGTAATAGTTTGTTACACAAAATAACTTTCTGCGTTACTCCCGAGGAATCCCACTGAGTGGCAGTATGGAGCACCTTTTTACTATAGTTCTATAGAAGGTGGCTTCATTTCATTGTATATGTACTGAACCATATAAAAGCATGATATAGCAACTCTAAGTGCAGTTACATTGAATGCAAGACATACATTCATCAGATTTTTAAATTGGTTGTATAAGGAGTGATAACTGACACTCTATTGATGTCACTTTGTAAAACCGAGAAATTTAACTGATGTCTAACCAAGAGATCACAGAAGAGTAATCAATGAATACTATACAAGAAATACATTGGATTGTAAATTGTAATAGTTTGTTACACAAAATAACTTTCTGCGTTACTCCCGAGGAATCCCACTGAGTGGCAGTATGGAGCACCTTTTTGCTATAGTTGTATAGAAGGTGGCTTCATTTCATTGTATATGTACTCAATCATGTAAAAGCATGATATATCAACTGTAAGAGCAACTACATTGAATGCCAGAGATACATTCATCAGATTTTGAAGTTGGTAGTACAAGGAGTGATAACTGACAAGGTACTGATATCACTTTGTAAAACCTAGATATATCACTATCCTGTAACAAACAGATCACTGAAAAGAGTAATCAATGAATATTATAGAAGAAATAGTATATTGTAAAAGTTTGCTACACAAAATGACTTTCTGCATTACTCCCGAGGAATCCCACTTAGTGGCAGTATGGAGCACCTTTTTAGAATAGTTGCATAGAAGGTGGCTTCATTTCATTGTATTTGTATTCAACCATATAAAAGCATGATATAGCAAGTGTAAGAGCAGTTACATTGAATGCAAGAGATACATTTATCAGATTTTGAAGTTGGTTGTACAAGGAGTGATAACTGACACTGTATTGATATCACGTTGTAAAACCTAGAAATATCACTATCTTGTAACCAACAGATCATTGAAAAGAGTAATGAATGAATACTATACAAGAAATTGTATATTGTAACAGTTTGTTACACAAAATGACTTTCTCCGTTACTCCCGAGTAATCCCACTGAGTGGCAGTATGGAGCACATTTTACTATAGTTGTATAGAAGGTGGCTTCATTTCATTGTATATGTACTGAACCACATAAAAGCATGATATAGCAACTATAAGAGCAGTTACATTGAATGCAAGACATACATTCATCAGATTTTTAAATTGGTTGTATAAGGAGTGATAACTGACACTGTATTGATATCACTTTGTAAAACCGAGAAATTTCACTGTTGTCTAACCAAGAGATCACAGAAGAGTAATCAATGAATACTATACAAGAAATACATTGGATTGTAAATTGTAATAGTTTGTTACACAAAATGACTTTCTGCGTTACTCCCGAGGAATCCCACTGAGTGGCAGTATGGAGCACCGTTTTGCTATAGAAGGAGGCTTCATTTAATTGTATATGTACTCAACCGTATAAAACATGATATAGCAACTGTAAGAGCAGTTACATTGAATGCCAGAGATACATTCATCAGATTTTGAAGTTCTTTATACAAGGAGTGAAAACTGACACTGTACTGATATCACTTTGTAAAACGTAGAAATTTCACTGTTGTCTAACCAAGAGTTCACAGAAGAGTAAGCAATGAATACTATACAAGAAATACATTGGATTGTAAATTGTAATAGTTTGTTACACAAAATGACTTTCTGCGTTACTCCCGAGGAATCCCACTGAGTGGCAGTATGGAGCAACTTTTTGCTATAGTTGTATAGAAGGTGGCTTCATTTCATTGTATATCTACTCAACCATATAAAAGCATGATATAGCAACTGTAAGAGCAGTTACATTGAATGCCAGAGATACATTCATCAGATTTTGAAGTTGTTTGTACAAGGAGTGATAACTGACACTGTACTGATATCACTTTGTAAAACCTAGAAATATCACTATCCTGTAACCAACAGATCATTGAAAAGAGTAATCAATGAATACTATACAAGAAACTGTATATTGTAATAGTTTGTTACACAAAATGACTTTCTGCGTTACTCCCGAGGAATCCCACTGAGTGGCAGTATGGAGCACCTTTTTAGTATGGTTGTATAGAAGGTGGCTTCATTTCATTGTATATGTACTCAACCATATAAAAGCATGATATAGCAACTGTAAGAGCAGTTACATTGAATGCAAGAGATACATTCATCAGATTTTGAAGTTGGTTGTACAAGGAGTGATTACTGACACTGTATTGATATCACGTTGTAAAACCAAGAAATTTCACTGTTGTCTAACCAAGAGATCGCAGAAGAGTAATCAATGAATACTATGCAAGAAATACATTGGATTGTAAATTGTAATAGTTTGTTACACAAAATGACTTTCTGCGTTACTCCCGAGGAATCCTACTGAGTGGCAGTGTGGAGCACCTTTTTACTGTAGTTGTATAGAAGGTGGCTTCATTTCATTGTATATGTACTCAACCATATAAAATCAAGATATATCAACCGTAAGAGCAATTACATTGAATGCAAGAGATACATTCATCAGATTTTGAAGTTGGTTGTACAAGGAGTGATTACTGACACTGTATTGATATCACGTTGTAAAACGAAGAAATTTCAATGTTGTCTAACCAAGAGTTCACAGAAGAGTAATCAATGAATACTATACAAGAAATACATTGGATTGTAAATTGTAATAGTTTGTTACACAAAATGACTTTCTGCGTTACTCCCGAGGAATCCCACTGAGTGGCAGTATGGAGCACCGTTATGCTATAGTTGTATAGAAGGTGGCTTCATTTCATTGTCTATGTACTCAACCATATAAAAGCATGATATAGCAACTGAAAGAGCAGTTACATTGAATGCCAGAGATACATTCATCAGATTTTGAAGTTGTTTGTACAAGGAGTGATAACTGACACTGTATTGATATCACTTTCTAAAACCTAGAAATATCCCTATCCTGTAACCAACAGATCATTTAAAAGAGTAATCAATGAATGGTATACAAGAAATTGTATATTGTAATAGTTTGTTACACAAAATGACTTTCTGCGTTACTCACGAGGAATCCCACTGAGTGGCAGTATGGAGCACCTTTTTACTATAGTTGTATAGAAGGTGGCTTCATTTCGTTGTATATGTAGTCAACCATATAAAAGCATGATATAGCAACTGTAAGAGCAGTTACATTGACTGCAAGAGATACATTCATCAGATTTTGAAGTTTGGTTGTACAAGGAGTGATTACTGACACTGTATTGATATCACGTTGTAAAACCTAGAAATTTCACTGTTGTCTAACCAAGAGATCGCAGAAGAGTAATCAATGAATACTATACAAGAAATACATTGGATTGTAAATTGTAATAGTTTGTTACACAAAATAACTTTCTGCGTTACTCCCGAGGAATCCCACTGAGTGGCAGTATGGAGCACCTTTTTCCTCCAGCTGTATAGAAGGTGGCTTCATTTCATTGTATATGTACTGAACCATATAAAAGCATGATATAGCAACTTTAAGAGCAGTTACATTGAATGCAAGACATAGATTCATCAGATTTCTATATTGGTGTGTAAGGAGTGATAAATGACACTGTACAGATGTCACTTTGTAAAACCGAGAAATTTCACTGTTGTCTAACCAAGAGATCACAGAAGAGTAATCAATGAATACTATACAAGAAATACATTGGATTGTAAATTGTAATAGTTTGTTACACAAAATAACTTTCTGCGTTACTCCCGAGGAATCCCACTGAGTGGCAGTATGGAGCACCTTTTAACTATAGTTGTATAGAAGGTCGCTTCATTTCATTATATATGTACTCAATCATGTAAAACCATGATATATCAACTATAAGAGCTACTACATTGAATGCCAGAGATACATTCATCAGATTTTGAAGTTGGTAGTACAAGGAGTGATAACTGACACTGTACTGATATCACTTTGTAAAACCTAGAAATATCACTATCCTGTAAGAAACAGATCACTGAAAAGACTAATCAATGAATACTATACAAGAAATACATTGGATTGTAAATTGTAATAGTTTCTTACACAAAATAACTTTCTCCGTTACTCCCGAGGAATCCCACTGAGTGGCAGTATGGAGCACCTTTTTACTATAGTTGTATAGAAGGTGGCTTCATTTCATTGTATATGTACTGAACCATATAAAAGCATGATATAGCAACTATAAGAGCAGTTACATTGAATGCAAGACATACATTCATCAGATTTTAAAATTGGTTGTATAAGGAGTGATAACTGACACTGTATTGATATCACTTTGTAAAACCGAGAAATTTCACTGTTGTCTAACCAAGAGATCACAGAAGAGTAATCAATGAATACTATACAAGAAATACATTGGATTGTAAATTGTAATAGTTTGTTACACAAAATAACTTTCTGCGTTACTCCCGAGGAATCCCACTGAGTGGAAGTATGGAGCACCTTTTTACTATAGTTGTATAGAAGGTGGCTTCATTTCATTGTATATGTACTCAATCATGTAAAAGCATGATATATCAACTGTAAGAGCAACTACATTGAATGCCAGAGATACATTCATCAGATTTTGAAGTTGATTGTACAAGGAGTGATAACCGACATTGTACTGATATCACGTTGTAAAACCTAGAAATATCGCTATCCTGTAACCAACCGATCATTGAAAAGAGTAATCAATGAATATTATACAAGAAATAGTATATTGTAAAAGTTTGTTACACAAAATGACTTTCTGCGTTACTCCCGAGGAATCCCACTTAGTGGCAGTATGGAGCACCTTCTTACGATAGTTGTATAGAAGGTGGCTTCATTTCATTGTATATGTACTCAACCATATAAAAGCATGATATAGGAAGTGTAAGAGCAGTTACATTGAATGCAAGAGATACATTCATCAGATTTTGAAGTTGGTTGTACAAGGAGTGATAACTGACACTGTATTGATATCACGTTGTAAAACCTAGAAATATCACTATCTTGTAACCAACAGATCCTTGAAAAGAGTAATGAATGAATACTATACAAGAAATTGTATATTGTAATAGTTTGTTACACAAAATGACTTTCTGCGTTACTCCCGAGGAATCCCACTGAGTGGCAGTATGGAGCACATTTTACTATAGTTGTATAGAAGGTGGCTTCATTTCATTGTATATGTACTCAATCATGTAAAAGCATGTTATAGCAACTGTAAGAGCAATTACATTGAATGCCAGAGATTCATTCATCAGATTTTGAAGTTGGTTGTACAAGGAGTGATAACTGACACTGTATTGATATCACTTTGTAAAACCTAGAAATATCACTATCCTGTAACCAACAGATCATTGAAAAGAGTAATCAATGAATACTATACAAGAAATACATTGGATTGTAAATTGTAATAGTTTGTTACACAAAATAACTTTCTGCGTTACTCCCGAGGAATCCCACTGAGTGGCAGTATGGAGCACCTTTTTACTATAGTTGTATAGAAGGTGGCTTCATTTCATTGTATATGTACTGAACCATATAAAAGCATGATATAGCAACTCTAAGAGCAGTTACATTGAATGCAAGACATACATTCATCAGATTTTTAAATTGGTAGTACAAGGAGTGATAACTGACACTGTATTGATATCACTTTGTAAAACCAAGAAATTTCACTGTTGTCTAACCAAGAGATCACAGAAGAGAAATCAATGAATACTATACAAGAAATACATTGGATTGTAAATTGTAATAGTTTGTTACACAAAATAACTTTCTGCGTTACTCCCGAGGAATCCCACTGAGTGGCAGTATGGAGCACCTTTTTACTGTAGTTGTATAGAAGGTGGCTTCATTTCATTGTATATGTACTGAACCATATAAAAGCATGATATAGCAACTATAAGAGCAGTTACATTGAATGCAAGACATACATTCATCAGATTTTTAAATTGGTTGTATAAGGAGTGATAACTGACACTGTATTGATATCACTTTGTAAAACCGAGAAATTTCACTGTTGTCTAACCAAGAGATCACAGAAGAGTAATCAATGAATACTATACAAGAAATACATTGGATTGTAAATTGTAATAGTTTGTTACACAAAATAACTTTCTGCGTTACTCCCGAGGAATCCCACTGAGTGGCAGTATGGAGCACCTTTTTACTATAGTTCTATAGAAAGTGGCTTCATTTCATTGTATATGTACTGAACCATATAAAAGCATGATATAGCAACTATAAGAGCAGTTACATTGAATGCAAGACATACATTCATCAGATTTTTAAATTGGTTGTATAAGGAGTGATAACTGACACTGTATTGATATCACTTTGTAAAACCGAGAAATTTCACTGTTGTCTAACCAAGAAAAAACAGAAGAGTAATCAATGAATACTATACAAGAAATACATTGGATTGTAAATTGTAATAGTTTGTTACACAAAATAACTTTCTGCGTTACTCCCGAGGAATCCCACTGAGTGGCAGTATGGAGCACATTTTAACGATAGTTGTATGGAAGGTGGCTTCATTTTATTATATATGTACTCAATCATGTAAAAGCATGATATATCAACTATAAGAGCAACTACATTGAATGCCAGAGATACATTCATCAGATTTTGAAGTTGGTAGTACAAGGAGTGATAACTGACACTGTACTGATATCACTTTGTAAAACCTAGAAATATCACTATCCTGTAAGAAACAGATCACTGAAAAGACTAATCAATGAATACTATACAAGAAATACATTGGATTGTAAATTCTAATAGTTTGTTACACAAAATAACTTTCTGCGTTACTCCCGAGGAATCCCACTGAGTGGCAGTATGGAGCACATTTTACTATAGTTGTATAGAAGGTGGCTTCATTTCATTGTATATGTACTCAATCATGTAAAAGCATGTTATAGCAACTGTAAGAGCAATTATATTGAATGCCAGAGATTCATTCATCAGATTTTGAAGTTGGTTGTACAAGGAGTGATAACTGACACTGTATTGATATCACTTTGTAAAACCTAGAAATATCACTATCCTGTAACCAACAGATCGTTGAGAAGAGTAATCAATGAATACTATACAAGAAATTGTATATTGTAATAGTTTGTTACACAAAATGACTTTCTGCGTTACTCCCAAGGAATCCCACTGAGTGGCACTATGGAGCACCTTTTTACTATAGTTGTATAGAAGGTGGCTTCATTTCTTTGTATATGTACTGAACCATATAAAAGCATGATATATCAACTGTAAGAGCAACTACATTGAATGCCAGAGATACATTCATCAGATTTTGAAGTTGGTAGTACAAGGAGTGATAACTGACACTGTACTGATATCACTTTGTAAAACCTAGATATATCACTATCCTGTAACCAACAGATCACTGAAAAGAGTAATCAATGAATACTATAGAAGAAATAGTGTATTGTAAAAGTTTGTTAAACAAAATGACTTTCTGCGTTACTCCTGAGGAATCCCACTTAGTGGCAGTAATGGAGCACCTTTTTACGATAGTTGTATAGAAGGTGGCTTCATTTCATTGTATATGTATTCAACCATATAAAAGCATGATATAGCAAGTGTAAGAGCAGTTACATTGAATGCAAGAGATACATTTATCAGATTTTGAAGTTGGTTGTACAAGGAGTGATAACTGACACTGTATTGATATCACGTTGTAAAACCTAGAAATATCACTATCTTGTAACCAACAGATCATTGAAAAGAGTAATGAATGAATACTATACAAGAAATTGTATATTGTAACAGTTTGTTACACAAAATGACGTTCTCCGTTACTCCCGAGGAATCCCACTGAGTGGCAGTATGGAGCACCTTTTTACTATAGTTGTATAGAAGGTGGCTTCATTTCATTATATATGTACTCAATCATGTAAAAGCATGATATATCAACTGTAAGAGCAACTACATTGAATGCCAGAGATACATTCATCAGATTTTGAAGTTGGTAGTACAAGGAGTGATAACTGACACTGTACTGATATCACTTTGTAAAACCTAGAAATATCACTATCCTGTAACCAACAGATCACTGAAAAGACTAATCAATGAATACTATACAAGAAATACATTGGATTGTAAATTGTAATAGTTTGTTACACAAAATAACTTTCTGCGTTACTCCCGAGGAATCCCACTGAGTGGCAGTATGGAGCACCTTTTTACTATAGTTGTATAGAAGGTGGCTTCATTTCATTGTATATGTACTGAACCATATAAAAGCATGATATAGCAACGCTAAGAGCAGTTACATTGAATGCAAGACATACATTCATCAGATTTTTAAATTGGTAGTACAAGGAGTGATAACTGACACTGTATTGATATCACTTTGTAAAACCAAGAAATTTCACTGTTGTCTAACCAAGAGATCACAGAAGAGAAATCAATGAATACTATACAAGAAATACATTGGATTGTAAATTGTAATAGTTTGTTACACAAAATAACTTTCTGCGTTACTCCCGAGGAATCCCACTGAGTGGCAGTATGGAGCACCTTTTTACTGTAGTTGTATAGAAGGTGGCTTCATTTCATTGTATATGTACTGAACCATATAAAAGCATGATATAGCAACTATAAGAGCAGTTACATTGAATGCAAGACATACATTCATCAGATTTTTAAATTGGTTGTATAAGGAGTGATAACTGACACTGTATTGATATCACTTTGTAAAACCGAGAAATTTCACTGTTGTCTAACCAAGAGATCACAGAAGAGTAATCAATGAATACTATACAAGAAATACATTGGATTGTAAATTGTAATAGTTTGTTACACAAAATAACTTTCTGCGTTACTCCCGAGGAATCCCACTGAGTGGCAGTATGGAGCACCTTTTTACTATAGTTCTATAGAAAGTGGCTTCATTTCATTGTATATGTACTGAACCATATAAAAGCATGATATAGCAACTATAAGAGCAGTTACATTGAATGCAAGACATACATTCATCAGATTTTTAAATTGGTTGTATAAGGAGTGATAACTGACACTGTATTGATATCACTTTGTAAAACCGAGAAATTTCACTGTTGTCTAACCAAGAAAAAACAGAAGAGTAATCAATGAATACTATACAAGAAATACATTGGATTGTAAATTGTAATAGTTTGTTACACAAAATAACTTTCTGCGTTACTCCCGAGGAATCCCACTGAGTGGCAGTATGGAGCACATTTTAACGATAGTTGTATGGAAGGTGGCTTCATTTTATTATATATGTACTCAATCATGTAAAAGCATGATATATCAACTATAAGAGCAACTACATTGAATGCCAGAGATAAATTCATCAGATTTTGAAGTTGGTAGTACAAGGAGTGATAACTGACACTGTACTGATATCACTTTGTAAAACCTAGAAATATCACTATCCTGTAAGAAACAGATCACTGAAAAGACTAATCAATGAATACTATACAAGAAATACATTGGATTGTAAATTCTAATAGTTTGTTACACAAAATAACTTTCTGCGTTACTCCCGAGGAATCCCAGTGAGTGGCAGTATGGAGCACATTTTACTATAGTTGTATAGAAGGTGGCTTCATTTCATTGTATATGTACTCAATCATGTAAAAGCATGTTATAGCAACTGTAAGAGCAATTATATTGAATGCCAGAGATTCATTCATCAGATTTTGAAGTTGGTTGTACAAGGAGTGATAACTGACACTGTATTGATATCACTTTGTAAAACCTAGAAATATCACTATCCTGTAACCAACAGATCGTTGAGAAGAGTAATCAATGAATACTATACAAGAAATTGTATATTGTAATAGTTTGTTACACAAAATGACTTTCTGCGTTACTCCCAAGGAATCCCACTGAGTGGCACTATGGAGCACCTTTTTACTATAGTTGTATAGAAGGTGGCTTCATTTCTTTGTATATGTACTGAACCATATAAAAGCATGATATATCAACTGTAAGAGCAACTACATTGAATGCCAGAGATACATTCATCAGATTTTGAAGTTGGTAGTACAAGGAGTGATAACTGACACTGTACTGATATCACTTTGTAAAACCTAGATATATCACTATCCTGTAACCAACAGATCACTGAAAAGAGTAATCAATGAATACTATAGAAGAAATAGTGTATTGTAAAAGTTTGTTAAACAAAATGACTTTCTGCGTTACTCCCGAGGAATCCCACTTAGTGGCAGTAATGGAGCACCTTTTTACGATAGTTGTATAGAAGGTGGCTTCATTTCATTGTATATGTATTCAACCATATAAAAGCATGATATAGCAAGTGTAAGAGCAGTTACATTGAATGCAAGAGATACATTTATCAGATTTTGAAGTTGGTTGTACAAGGAGTGATAACTGACACTGTATTGATATCACGTTGTAAAACCTAGAAATATCACTATCTTGTAACCAACAGATCATTGAAAAGAGTAATGAATGAATACTATACAAGAAATTGTATATTGTAACAGTTTGTTACACAAAATGACTTTCTGCGTTACTCCCGAGGAATCCCACTGAGTGGCGGTATGGAGCACATATTACTATAGTTGTATAGAAGGTGGCTTCATTTCATTGTATATGTACTCAATCATGTAAAAGCATGTTATAGCAACTGTAAGAGCAATTACATTGAATGCCAGAGATTCATTCATCAGATTTTGAAGTTTGTTGTAGAAGGAGTGATAACTGACACTGTACTGATATCACTTTGTAAAACCTAGAAATATCACTATCCTGTAACCAACAGATCATTGAAAAGAGTAATCAATGAATAGTATAGAAGAAATTGTATATTGTAATAGTTTGTTACACAAAATGACTTTCTGCGTTACTCCCGAGGAATCCCACTGAGTGGCAGTATGGAGCACCTTTTTACTATATTTGTATAGAAGGTGGCTTCATTTCATTGTATATGTACTGAACCATATAAAAGCATGATATAGCAACTATAAGAGCAGCTACATTGAATGCAAGACATACATTCATCAGATTTTTAAATTGGTTGTATAAGGAGTGATAACTGACACTGTACTGATATCACTTTGTAAAATCGAGAAATTTCACTGTTGTCTAACCAAGAGATCACAGAAGAGTAATCAATGAATACTATACAAGAAATACATTGGATTGTAAATTGTAATAGTTGGTTACACAAAATGACTTTCTGCGTTACTCCCGAGGAATCCCACTGAGTGGCAGTATGGAGCACATTTTACTATAATTGTATACAAGGTGGCTTCATTTCATTATATATGTACTCAATCATGTAAAAGCATGATATATCAACTGTAAGAGCAACTACATTGAATGCCAGAGATACATTCATCAGATTTTGAAGTTGGTAGTACAAGGAGTGATAACTGACACTGTACTGATATCACTTTGTAAAACCTAGAAATATCACTATCCTGTAAGAAACAGATCACTGAAAAGACTAATCAATGAATACTATACAAGAAATACATTGGATTTTAAATTCTAATAGTTTGTTACACAAAATAACTTTCTGCGTTACTCCCGAGGAATCCCACTGAGTGGCAGTATGGAGCACCTTTTTACTATAGTTGTATAGAAGGTGGCTTCATTTCATTGTATATGTACTGAACCATATAAAAGTATGATATAGCAACTATAAGAGCAGTTACATTGAATGCAAGACATACATTCATCAGATTTTGAAGTTGGTAGTACAAGGAGTGATAACTGACACTGTACTGATATCACTTTGTAAAACCTAGATATATCACTATCCTGTAACAAACAGATCACTGAAAAGAGTAATCAATGAATACTATAGAAGAAATAGTATATTGTAAAAGTTTGTTACACAAAATGACTTTCTGCGTTACTCCCGAGGAATCCCACTGAGTGGCAGTATGGAGCACCTTTTTACGATAGTTGTATAGAAGGTGGCTTCATTTCATTGTATATGTATTCAACCATATAAAAGCATGATATAGCAAGTGTAAGAGCAGTTACATTGAATGCAAGAGATACATTTATCAGATTTTGAAGTTGGTTGTACAAGGACTGATAACTGACACTGTATTGATATCATGTTGTAAAACCTAGAAATATCACTATCTTGTAACCAACAGATCATTGAAAAGAGTAATGAATGAATACTATACAAGAAATTGTATATTGTAACAGTTTGTTACACAAAATGACTTTCTCCGTTACTCCCGAGGAATCCCACTGAGTGGCAGTATGGAGCACATTTTACTATAGTTGTATAGAAGGTGGCTTCATTTCATTGTATATGTACTCAATCATGTAAAAGCATGTCATAGCAACTGTAAGAGCAATTACATTGAATGCCAGAGATTCATTCATCAGATTTTGAAGTTGGTTGTAGAAGGAGTGATAACTGACACTGTACTGATATCACTTTGTAAAACCTAGAAATATCACTATCCTGTAACCAACAGATCATTGATAAGAGTAATCAATGAATACTATAGAAGAAATTGTATATTGTAATAGTTTGTTACATAAAATGACTTTCTGCGTTACTCCCGAGGAATCCCACTGAGTGGCAGTATGGAGCACCTTTTTACTATATTTGTATAGAAGGTGGCTTCATTTCATTGTATATGTACTGAACCATATAAAAGCATGATATAGCAACTATAAGAGCAGTTACATTGAATGCAAGACATACATTCATCAGATTTTTAAATTCGTTGTATAAGGAGTGATAACTGACACTGTATTGATATCACTTTGTAAAACCGAGAAATTTCACTGTTGTCTAAGCAAGAGATCACAGAAGAGTAATCAATGAATACTATACAAGAAATACATTGGATTGTAAATTGTAATAGTTTGTTACACAAAATAACTTTCTGCGTTACTCCTGAGGAATCCCACTGAGTGGCAGTATGGAGCACCTTTTTACTATATTTGTATAGAAGGTGGCTTCATTTCATTGTATATGTACTGAACCATATAAAAGCATGATATAGCAACTATAAGAGCAGTTACATTGAATGCAAGACATACATTCATCAGATTTTTAAATTGGTTGTATAAGGAGTGATAACTGACACTGTACTGATATCACTTTGTAAAACCTAGAAATTTCACTGTTGTCTAACCAAGAGATCACAAAAGAGTAATCAATGAATACTATACAAGAAATACATTGGATTGTAAATTGTAATAGTTTGTTACACAAAATAACTTTCTGCGTTACTCCCGAGGAATCCCACTGAGTGGCAGTATGGAGCACCTTTTAACTATAGTTGTATAGAAGGTGGCTTCATTTTATTATATATGTACTCAATCATGTAAAAGCATGATATATCAACTATAAGAGCAACTACATTGAATGCCAGAGATACATTCATCAGATTTTGACGTTGGTAGTACAAGGAGTGATAACTGACACTGTACTGATATCACTTTGTAAAACCTAGAAATATCACTATCCTGTAAGAAACAGATCACTGAAAAGACTAATCAATGAGTACTATACAAGAAATACATTTGATTGTAAATTCTAATAGTTTGTTACACAAAATAACTTTCTGCGTTACACCCGAGGAATCCCACTGAGTGGCAGTATGGAGCACCTTTTTACTATAGTTGTATAGAAGGGTGCTTCATTTCATTGTATACGTACTGAACCATATAAAAGCATGATATAGCAACTATAAGAGCAGTTACATTGAATGCAAGACATACATTCATCAGATTTTTAAATTGGTTGTATAAGGAGTGATAACTGACACTGTATTGATATCACTTTGTAAAACCGAGAAATTTCACTGTTGTCTAACCAAGAGATCACAGAAGAGTAATCAATAAATACTATACAAGAAATACATTGGATTGTAAATTGTAATAGTCTGTTACACAAAATAACTTTCTGCGTTACTCCCGAGGAATCCCACTGAGTGGCAGTATGGAGCACGTTTTACTATAGTTGTATAGAAGGTGGCTTCATTTCATTGTATAAGTACTCAATCATGTAAAAGCATGATATATCAACTGTAAGAGCAACTACATTGAATGCCAGAGATACATTCATCAGATTTTGAAGTTGGTAGTACAAGGAGTGTTAACTGACACTGTACTGATATCACTTTGTAAAACCTAGATATATCACTATGGTGTAACAAACAGATCACTGAAAAGAGTAATCAATGAATACTATACAAGAAATTGTATATTGTAATAGTTTGTTACACAAAATGACTTTCTGCGTTACTCTCGAGGAATCCCACTGAGTGGCAGTATGGAGCACCTTTTTACTATAGTTGTATAGAAGGTGACTTCATTTCATTGTATATGTACTCAACCATATAAAAGCATGATATAGCAACGGTAAGAGCAGTTACATTGAATGCAAGAGATACATTCATCAGATTTTGAAGTTGGTTGTACAAGGAGTGATAACTGACAGTGTATTGATATCACGTTGTAAAACCTAGAAATATCACTATCTTGTAACCAAGAGATCATTGAAAAGAGTAATGAATGAATACTATACAAGAAATTGTATATTGTAATAGTTTGTTACACAAAATGACTTTCTGCGTTACTCCCGAGGAATCCCACTGAGTGGCAGTATGGAGCACATTTTACTATAGTTGTATAGAAGGTGGCTTCATTTCATTGTATTTGTACTCAATCATGTAAAAGCATGTTATAGCAACTGTAAGAGCAATTACATTGAATGCCAGAGATTCATTCATCAGATTTTGAAGTTGGTTGTACAAGGACTGGTAACTGACACTGTACTGATATCACTTTGTAAAACCTAGAAATATCACTATCCTGTAACCAACAGATCATTGAAAAGAGTAATCAATGAATACTATACAAGAAATTGTATATTGTAATAGTTTGTTACACAAAATGACTTTCTGCATTACTCCCGAGGAATCCCACTGAGTGGCAGTATGGAGCACATTTTTACTATAGTTGTATAAAAGGTGGCTTCATTTCATTGTATATGTACTGAACCATATAAAAGCATGATATAGCAACTATAAGAGCAGTTACATTGAATGCAAGACATACATTCATCAGATTTTTATATTGATTATATAAGGAGTGATAACTGACACTGTATTGATATCACTTTGTAAAACCGAGAAATTTAACTGATGTCTAACCAAGAGATCACAGAAGAGTAATCAATGAATACTATACAAGAAATACATTGGATTGTAAATTGTAATAGTTTGTTACACAAAATAACTTTCTGCGTTACTCCCGAGGAATCCCACTGAGTGGCAGTATGGAGCACCTTTTTACTATAGTTGTATAGAAGGGTGCTTCATTTCATTGTATACGTACTGAACCATATAAAAGCATGATATAGCAACTATAAGAGCAGTTACATTGAATGCAAGACATACATTCATCAGATTTTTAAATTGGTTGTATAAGGAGTGATAACTGACACTGTATTGATATCACTTTGTAAAACCGAGAAATTTCACTGTTGTCTAACCAAGAGATCACAGAAGAGTAATCAATAAATACTATACAAGAAATACATTGGATTGTAAATTGTAATAGTTTGTTACACAAAATAACTTTCTGCGTTACTCCCGAGGAATCCCACTGAGTGGCAGTATGGAGCACGTTTTACTATAGTTGTATAGAAGGTGGCTTCATTTAATTGTATAAGTACTCAATCATGTAAAAGCATGATATATCAACTGTAAGAGCAACTACATTGAATGCCAGAGATACATTCATCAGATTTTGAAGTTGGTAGTACAAGGAGTGATAACTGACACTGTACTGATATCACTTTGTAAAACCTAGATATATCACTATGGTGTAACAAACAGATCACTGAAAAGAGTAATCAATGAATACTATACAAGAAATTGTATATTGTAATAGTTTGTTACACAAAATGACTTTCTGCGTTACTTTCGATGAATCCCACTGAGTGGCAGTATGGAGCACCTTTTTACTATAGTTGTATAGAAGGTGACTTCATTTCATTGTATATGTACTCAACCATATAAAAGCATGATATAGCAACGGTAAGAGCAGTTACATTGAATGCAAGAGATACATTCATCAGATTTTGAAGTTGGTTGTACAAGGAGTGATAACTGACAGTGTATTGATATCACGTTGTAAAACCTAGAAATATCACTATCTTGTAACCAAGAGATCATTGAAAAGAGTAATGAATGAATACTATACAAGAAATTGTATATTGTAATAGTTTGTTACACAAAATGACTTTCTGCGTTACTCCCGAGGAATCCCACTGAGTGGCAGTATGGAGCACATTTTACTATAGTTGTATAGAAGGTGGCTTCATTTCATTGTATTTGTACTCAATCATGTAAAAGCATGTTATAGCAACTGTAAGAGCAATTACATTGAATGCCAGAGATTCATTCATCAGATTTTGAAGTTGGTTGTACAAGGACTGGTAACTGACACTGTACTGATATCACTTTGTAAAACCTAGAAATATCACTATCCTGTAACCAACAGATCATTGAAAAGAGTAATCAATGAATACTATACAAGAAATTGTATATTGTAATAGTTTGTTACACAAAATGACTTTCTGCATTACTCCCGAGGAATCCCACTGAGTGGCAGTATGGAGCACCTTTTTACTATAGTTGTATAAAAGGTGGCTTCATTTCATTGTATATGTACTGAACCATATAAAAACATGATATAGCAACTATAAGAGCAGTTACATTGAATGCAAGACATACATTCATCAGATTTTTATATTGATTGTATAAGGAGTGATAACTGACACTGTATTGATATCACTTTGTAAAACCGAGAAATTTAACTGATGTCTAACCAAGAGATCACAGAAGAGTAATCAATGAATACTGTACAAGAAATACATTGGATTGTAAATTGTAATAGTTTGTTACACAAAATAACTTTCTGCGTTACTCCCGAGGAATCCCACTGAGTGGCAGTATGGAGCACCTTTTTACTATAGTTGTATAGAAGGTGGCTTCATTTCATTGTATATGTACTCAATCATGTAAAAGCATGATATATCAACTGTAAGAGCAACTACATTGAATGCCAGAGATACATTCATCAGATTTTGAAGTTGGTAGTACAAGGAGTGATAACTGACACTGTACTGATATCACTTTGTAAAACCTAGAAATATCACTATCCTGTAACCAACAGATCATTGAAAAGAGTAATCAATGAATACTATACAAGAAATTGTATATTGTAATAGTTTGTTACACAAAATGACTTTCTGCGTTACTCCCAAGGAATCCCACTGAGTGGCAGTATGGAGCACATTTTACTATAGTTGTATAGAAGGTGGCTTCATTTCATTGTATATGTACTCAAGCATGTAAAAGCATGTTATAGCAACTGTAAGAGCAATTACATTGAATGCCAGAGATTCATTCATCAGATTTTGAAGTTTGTTGTAGAAGGAGTGATAACTGACACTGTACTGATATCACTTTGTGAAACCTAGAAATATCACTATCCTGTAACCAACAGATCATTGAAAAGAGTAATCAATGAATACTATAGAAGAAATTGTATATTGTAATAGTTTGTTACACAAAATGACTTTCTGCCTTACTCCCGAGGAATCCCACTGAGTGGCAGTATGGAGCACATTTTTACTATATTTGTATAGAAGGTGGCTTCATTTCATTGTATATGTACTAAAGCATATGAAAGCATGATATAGCAACTATAAGAGCAGTTACATTGAATGCAAGACATACATTCATCAGATTTTTAAATTGGTTGTATAAGGAGTGATAACTGACACTGTATTGATATCACTTTGTAAAACCGAGAAATTTCACTGTTGTCTAACCAAGAGATTACAGAAGAGTAATCAATGAATACTATACAAGAAATACATTGGATTGTAAATTGTAATAGTTTGTTACACAAAATAACTTTCTGCGTTACTCCCGAGGAATCCCACTGAGTGGCAGTATGGAGCACCTTTTTACTACTGTTGTATAGAAGGTGGCTTCATTTCATTATATATGTACTCAATCATGTAAAAGCATGATATATCAACTATAAGAGCAACTACATTGAATGCCAGAGATACATTCATCAGATTTTGAAGATGGTAGTACAAGGAGTGATAACTGACACTGTACTGATATCACTTTGTAAAACCTAGAAATATCACTATCCTGTAAGAAACAGATCACTGAAAAGACTAATCAATGAATACTATATAAGAAATACATTGGATTGTAAATTCTAATAGTTTGTTACACAAAATAACTTTCTGCGTTACTCCCGAGGAATCCCACTGAGTGGCAGTATGGAGCACCTTTTTACTATAGTTGTATAGAAGGGTGCTTCATTTCATTGTATACGTACTGAACCATATAAAAGCATGATATAGCAACTATAAGAGCAGTTACATTGAATGCAAGACATACATTCATCAGATTTTTAAATTGGTTGTATAAGGAGTGATAACTGACACTGTATTGATATCACTTTGTACAACCGAGAAATTTCACTGTTGTCTAACCAAGAGATCACAGAAGAGTAATCAATAAATACTATACAAGAAATACATTGGATTGTAAATTGTAATAGTCTGTTACACAAAATAACTTTCTGCGTTACTCCCGAGGAATCCCACTGAGTGGCAGTATGGAGCACGTTTTACTATAGTTGTATAGAAGGTGGCTTCATTTCATTGTATAAGTACTCAATCATGTAAAAGCATGATATATCAACTGTAAGAGCAACTACATTGAATGCCAGAGATACATTCATCAGATTTTGAAGTTGGTAGTACAAGGAGTGTTAACTGACACTGTACTGATATCACTTTGTAAAACCTAGATATATCACTATGGTGTAACAAACAGATCACTGAAAAGAGTAATCAATGAATACTATACAAGAAATTGTATATTGTAATAGTTTGTTACACAAAATGACTTTCTGCGTTACTCTCGAGGAATCCCACTGAGTGGCAGTATGGAGCACCTTTTTACTATAGTTGTATAGAAGGTGACTTCATTTCATTGTATATGTACTCAACCATATAAAAGCATGATATAGCAACGGTAAGAGCAGTTACATTGAATGCAAGAGATACATTCATCAGATTTTGAAGTTGGTTGTACAAGGAGTGATAACTGACAGTGTATTGATATCACGTTGTAAAACCTAGAAATATCACTATCTTGTAACCAAGAGATCATTGAAAAGAGTAATGAATGAATACTATACAAGAAATTGTATATTGTAATAGTTTGTTACACAAAATGACTTTCTGCGTTACTCCCGAGGAATCCCACTGAGTGGCAGTATGGAGCACATTTTACTATAGTTGTATAGAAGGTGGCTTCATTTCATTGTATTTGTACTCAATCATGTAAAAGCATGTTATAGCAACTGTAAGAGCAATTACATTGAATGCCAGAGATTCATTCATCAGATTTTGAAGTTGGTTGTACAAGGACTGGTAACTGACACTGTACTGATATCACTTTGTAAAACCTAGAAATATCACTATCCTGTAACCAACAGATCATTGAAAAGAGTAATCAATGAATACTATACAAGAAATTGTATATTGTAATAGTTTGTTACACAAAATGACTTTCTGCATTACTCCCGAGGAATCCCACTGAGTGGCAGTATGGAGCACATTTTTACTATAGTTGTATAAAAGGTGGCTTCATTTCATTGTATATGTACTGAACCATATAAAAGCATGATATAGCAACTATAAGAGCAGTTACATTGAATGCAAGACATACATTCATCAGATTTTTATATTGATTGTATAAGGAGTGATAACTGACACTGTATTGATATCACTTTGTAAAACCGAGAAATTTAACTGATGTCTAACCAAGAGATCACAGAAGAGTAATCAATGAATACTATACAAGAAATACATTGGATTGTAAATTGTAATAGTTTGTTACACAAAATAACTTTCTGCGTTACTCCCGAGGAATCCCACTGAGTGGCAGTATGGAGCACCTTTTTACTATAGTTGTATAGAAGGGTGCTTCATTTCATTGTATACGTACTGAACCATATAAAAGCATGATATAGCAACTATAAGAGCAGTTACATTGAATGCAAGACATACATTCATCAGATTTTTAAATTGGTTGTATAAGGAGTGATAACTGACACTGTATTGATATCACTTTGTAAAACCGAGAAATTTCACTGTTGTCTAACCAAGAGATCACAGAAGAGTAATCAATAAATACTATACAAGAAATACATTGGATTGTAAATTGTAATAGTTTGTTACACAAAATAACTTTCTGCGTTACTCCCGAGGAATCCCACTGAGTGGCAGTATGGAGCACGTTTTACTATAGTTGTATAGAAGGTGGCTTCATTTAATTGTATAAGTACTCAATCATGTAAAAGCATGATATATCAACTGTAAGAGCAACTACATTGAATGCCAGAGATACATTCATCAGATTTTGAAGTTGGTAGTACAAGGAGTGATAACTGACACTGTACTGATATCACTTTGTAAAACCTAGATATATCACTATGGTGTAACAAACAGATCACTGAAAAGAGTAATCAATGAATACTATCCAAGAAATTGTATATTGTAATAGTTTGTTACACAAAATGACTTTCTGCGTTACTCTCGATGAATCCCACTGAGTGGCAGTATGGAGCACCTTTTTACTATAGTTGTATAGAAGGTGACTTCATTTCATTGTATATGTACTCAACCATATAAAAGCATGATATAGCAACGGTAAGAGCAGTTACATTGAATGCAAGTGATACATTCATCAGATTTTGAAGTTGGTTGTACAAGGAGTGATAACTGACAGTGTATTGATATCACGTTGTAAAACCTAGAAATATCACTATCTTGTAACCAAGAGATCATTGAAAAGAGTAATGAATGAATACTATACAAGAAATTGTATATTGTAATAGTTTGTTACACAAAATGACTTTCTGCGTTACTCCCGAGGAATCCCACTGAGTGGCAGTATGGAGCACATTTTACTATAGTTGTATAGAAGGTGGCTTCATTTCATTGTATTTGTACTCAATCATGTAAAAGCATGTTATAGCAACTGTAAGAGCAATTACATTGAATGCCAGAGATTCATTCATCAGATTTTGAAGTTGGTTGTACAAGGACTGGTAACTGACACTGTACTGATATCACTTTGTAAAACCTAGAAATATCACTATCCTGTAACCAACAGATCATTGAAAAGAGTAATCAATGAATACTATACAAGAAATTGTATATTGTAATAGTTTGTTACACAAAATGACTTTCTGCATTACTCCCGAGGAATCCCACTGAGTGGCAGTATGGAGCACCTTTTTACTATAGTTGTATAAAAGGTGGCTTCATTTCATTGTATATGTACTGAACCATATAAAAACATGATATAGCAACTATAAGAGCAGTTACATTGAATGCAAGACATACATTCATCAGATTTTTATATTGATTGTATAAGGAGTGATAACTGACACTGTATTGATATCACTTTGTAAAACCGAGAAATTTAACTGATGTCTAACCAAGAGATCACAGAAGAGTAATCAATGAATACTATACAAGAAATACATTGGATTGTAAATTGTAATAGTTTGTTACACAAAATAACTTTCTGCGTTACTCCCGAGGAATCCCACTGAGTGGCAGTATGGAGCACCTTTTTACTATAGTTGTATAGAAGGTGGCTTCATTTCATTGTATATGTACTCAATCATGTAAAAGCATGATATATCAACTGTAAGAGCAACTACATTGAATGCCAGAGATACATTCATCAGATTTTGAAGTTGGTAGTACAAGGAGTGATAACTGACACTGTACTGATATCACTTTGTAAAACCTAGAAATATCACTATCCTGTAACCAACAGATCATTGAAAAGAGTAATCAATGAATACTATACAAGAAATTGTATATTGTAATAGTTTGTTACACAAAATGACTTTCTGCGTTACTCCCGAGGAATCCCACTGAGTGGCAGTATGGAGCACATTTTACTATAGTTGTATAGAAGGTGGCTTCATTTCATTGTATATGTACTCAAGCATGTAAAAGCATGTTATAGCAACTGTAAGAGCAATTACATTGAATGCCAGAGATTCATTCATCAGATTTTGAAGTTTGTTGTAGAAGGAGTGATAACTGACACTGTACTGATATCACTTTGTGAAACCTAGAAATATCACTATCCTGTAACCAACAGATCATTGAAAAGAGTAATCACTGAATACTATAGAAGAAATTGTATATTGTAATAGTTTGTTACACAAAATGACTTTCTGCCTTACTCCCGAGGAATCCCACTGAGTGGCAGTATGGAGCACCTTTTTACTATATTTGTATAGAAGGTGGCTTCATTTCATTGTATATGTACTAAAGCATATGAAAGCATGATATAGCAACTATAAGAGCAGTTGCATTGAATGCAAGACATACATTCATCAGATTTTTAAATTGGTTGTATAAGGAGTGATAACTGACACTGTATTGATATCACTTTGTAAAACCGAGAAATTTCACTGTTGTCTAACCAAGAGATTACAGAAGAGTAATCAATGAATACTATACAAGAAATACATTGGATTGTAAATTGTAATAGTTTGTTACACAAAATAACTTTCTGCGTTACTCCCGAGGAATCCCACTGAGTGGCAGTATGGAGCACCTTTTAACTACTGTTGTATAGAAGGTGGCTTCATTTCATTATATATGTACTCAATCATGTAAAAGCATGATATATCAACTATAAGAGCAACTACATTGAATGCCAGAGATACATTCATCAGATTTTGAAGATGGTAGTACAAGGAGTGATAACTGACACTGTACTGATATCACTTTGTAAAACCTAGAAATATCACTATCCTGTAAGAAACAGATCACTGAAAAGACTAATCAATGAATACTATATAAGAAATACATTGGATTGTAAATTGTAATAGTTTGTTACACAAAATAACTTTCTGCGTTACTCCCGAGGAATCCCACTGAGTGGCAGTATGGAGTACCTTTTTTCTATAGTTGTATAGAAGGTGGCTTCATTTCATTGTATATGTACTGAACCATATAAAAGCATGATATAGCAACTATAAGAGCAGTTACATTGAATGCAAGACATACATTCATCAGATTTTTAAATTGGTTGTATAAGGAGTGATAACTGACACTGTATTGATATCACTTTGTAAAACCGAGAAATTTCACTGTTGTCTGACCAAGAGATCACAGAAGAGTAATCAATGAATACTATACAAGAAATACATTGGATTGTAAATTGTAATAGTTTGTTACACAAAATAACTTTCTGCGTTACTCCCGAGGAATCCCACTGAGTGGCAGTATGGAGCACCTTTTTACTATAGTTGTATAGAAGGTGGCTTCATTTCATTGTATATGTACTCAATCATGTAAAAGCATGATATATCAACTGTAAGAGCAACTACATTGAATGCCAGAGATACATTCATCAGATTTTGAAGTTGGTTGTACAAGGAGTGATAACTGACACTGTACTGATATCACTTTGTAAAACCTAGAAATATCACTATCCTGTAACCAACAGATCATTGAAAAGAGTAATCAATGAATATTATACAAGAAATAGTATATTGTAAAAGTTTGTTACACAAAATGACTTTCTGCGTTACTCCCGAGGAATCCCACTTAGTGGCAGTATGGAGCACCTTTTTACGATAGTTGTATAGAAGGTGGCTTCATTTCATTGTATATGTACTCAACCATATAAAAGCATGATATAGGAAGTGTAAGAGCAGTTACATTGAATGCAAGAGATACATTCATCAGATTTTGAAGTTGGTTGTACAAGGAGTGATAACTGACACTGTATTGATATCACGTTGTAAAACCTAGAAATATCACTATCTTGTAACCAACAGATCATTGAAAAGAGTAATGAATGAATACTATACAAGAAATTGTATATTGTAATAGTTTGTTACACAAAATGACTTTCTGCGTTACTCCCGAGGAATCCCACTGAGTGGCAGTATGGAGCACATTTTACTATAGTTGTATAGAAGGTGGCTTCATTTCATTGTATATGTACTCAATCATGTAAAAGCATGTTATAGCAACTTTAAGAGCAATTACATTGAATTCCACAGATTCATTCATCAGATTTTGAAGTTGGTTGTACAAGGAGTGATAACTGACACTGTATTGATATCACGTTGTAAAACCTAGAAATATCACTATCCTGTAACCAACAGATCATTGAAAAGAGTAATGAATGAATACTATACAAGAAATTGTATATTGTAATAGTTTGTTACACAAAATGACTTTCTGCGTTACTCCCGAGGAATCCCACTGAGTGGCAGTATGGAGCACCTTTTACTATACTTGTATAGAAGGTGGCTTCATTTCATTGTATATGTACTCAATCATGTAAAAGCATGTTATAGCAACTGTAAGAGCAATTACATTGAATGTCAGAGATTCATTCATCAGATTTTGAAGTTTGTTGTAGAAGGAGTGATAACTGACACTGTACTGATATCACTTTGTAAAACCTAGAAATATCACTATCCTGTAACCAACAGATCATTGAAAAGAGTAATCAATGAATACTATAGAAGAAATTGTATATTGTAATAATTTGTTACACAAAATGACTTTCTGCGTTACTCCCGAGGAATCCCACTGAGTGGCAGTATGGAGCACCTTTTTACTATATTTGTATAGAAGGTGGCTTCATTTCATTGTATATGTACTGAAGCATATGAAAGCATGATATAGCAACTATAAGAGCAGTTACATTGAATGCAAGACATACATTCATCAGATTTTTAAATTGGTTGTATAAGGAGTGATAACTGACACTTTACTGATATCACTTTGTAAAACCTAGATATATCACTATCCTGTAACAAACAGATCACTGAAAAGAGTAATCAATGAATACTATACAAGAAATAGTATATTGTAAAAGTTTGTTACACAAAATGACTTTCTGCGTTACTCCCGAGGAATCCCACTGAGTGGCAGTATGGAGCACCTTTTTACGATAGTTGTATAGAAGGTGGCTTCATTTCATTGTATATGTACTCAATCATGTAAAAGCAGTTATCACTCCTTGTACTACCAACTTCAAAATCTGATGAATGTATGTCTTGTATTCAATGTAACTGCTCTTATAGTTGCTATATCATACTTTTATATGGTTCAGTACATATACAATGAAATGAAGCCACCTTCTATACAACTATAGTAAAAAGGTGCTCCATACTGCCACTCAGTGGGATTCCTCGGGAGTAACGCAGAAAGTTATTTTGTGTAACAAACTATTACAATTTACAATCCAATGTATTTCTTGTATAGTATTCATTGATTAGTCTCTTCAGTGATCTGTTTCTTACAGGATAGTGATATTTCTAGGTTTTACAAAGTGATATCAGTACAGTGTCAGTTATCACTCCTTGTACTACCAACTTCAAAATCTGATGAATGTATCTCTGGCATTCAATGTAGTTCCTCTTACAGTTGATATATCATGCTTTTACATGATTGAGTACATATATAATGAAATGAAGCCACCTTCTATACAACTATAGTAAAAAGGTGCTCCATACTGCCACTCAGTGGGATTCCTCGGGAGTAACGCAGAAAGTTATTTTGTGTAACAAACTATTACAATTTACAATCCAATGTATTTCTTGTATAGTATTCATTGATTACTCTTCTGTGATCTCTTGGTTAGACAACAGTGAAATTTCTCGGTTTTACAAAGTGACATCAATACAGTGTCAGTTATCACTCCTTATACAACCAATATAAAAATCTGATGAATGTATGTCTTGCATTCAATGTAACTGCTCTTATAGTTGCTATATCATGCTTTTATATGGTTCAGTACATATACAATGAAATGAAGCCACCTTCTATACAACTATAGTAAAAAGGTGCTCCATAGTGCCTCTCAGTGGGATTCCTTGGGAGTAACGCAGAAAGTCATTTTGTGTAACAAACTATTACAATATACAATTTCTTGTATAGTATTCATTGATTACTCTTTTCAATGATCTGTTGGTTACAGGATAGTGATATTTCTAGGTTTTACAAAGTGGTATCAATACAGTGTCAGTTATCACTCCTTGTACAACCAACTTCAAAATCTGATGAATGAATCTCTGGCATTCAATGTAATGGCTCTTACAGTTGCTATAACATGCTTTTACATGATTGAGTACATATACAATGAAATGAAGCCACCTTCTATACAATTATAGTAAAATGTGCTCCATACTGCCACTCAGTGGGATTCCTCGGGAGTAACGCAGAAATTCATTTTGTGTAACAAACTATTACAATTTACAATCCAATGTATTTCTTGTATAGTATTCATTGATTACTCTTCTGTGATCTCTTGGTTAGACAACAGTGAAATTTCTCGGTTTTACAAAGTGACATCAATACAGTGTCAGTTATCACTCCTTATACAACCAATATAAAAATCAGATGAATGTATGTCTTGCATTCAATGTAACTGCTCTTATAGTTGCTATATCATGCTTTTATATGGTTCAGTACATATACAATGAAATGAAGCCACCTTCTATACAACTATAGTAAAAAGGTGCTCCTTAGTGCCACTCAGTGGGATTCCTTGGGAGTAACGCAGAAAGTCATTTTTTGTAACAAACTATTACAATATACAATTTCTTGTATAGTATTCATTGATTACTCTTTTCAATGATCTGTTGGTTACAGGATAGTGATATTTCTAGGTTTTACAAAGTGATATCAATACAGTGTCAGTTATCACTCCTTGTACAACCAACTTCAAAATCTGATGAATGAATCTCTGGCATTCAATGTAATTGCTCTTACAGTTGCTATAACATGCTTTTACATGATTGAGTACATATACAATGAAATGAAGCCACCTTCTATACAACTATAGTAAAATTTGCTCCATACTGCCACTCAGTGGGATTCCTCGGGAGTAATGCAGAAAGTCATTTTGTGTAACAAACTATTAGAATTTACAATCCAATGTATTTCTTGTATAGTATTCATTGATTAGTCTTTTCAGTGATCTGTTTCTTACAGGATAGTGATATTTCTAGGTTTTACAAAGTGATATCAGTACAGTGTCAGTTATCACTCCTTGTACTACCAACTTCAAAATCTGATGAATGTATCTCTGGCATTCAATGTAGTTGCTCTTATAGTTGATATATCATGCTTTTACATGATTGAGTACATATATAATAAAATGAAGCCACCTTCCATACAACTATAGTTAAAATGTGCTCCATACTGCCACTCAGTGGGATTCCTCGGGAGTAACGCAGAAAGTTATTTTGTGTAACAAACTATTACAATTTACAATCCAATGTATTTCTTGTATAGTATTCATTGATGACTCTTCTGTGATCTCTTGGTTAGACAACAGTGAAATTTCTCGGTTTTACAAAGTGATATCAATACAGTGTCAGTTATCACTCCTTATACAACCAATTTAAAAATCTGATGAATCTATGTCTTGCATTCAATGTAACTGCTCTTATAGTTGCTATATCATGCTTTTATATGGTTCAGTACATATACAATGAAATGAAGCCACCTTCAATACAACTATAGTAAAAAGGTGCTCCATACTGCCACTCAGTGGGATTCCTCGGGAGTAACGCAGAAAGTTATTTTGTGTAACAAACTATTACAATTTACAATCCAATGTATTTCTTGTATAGTATTCATTGATTACTCTTCTGTGATCCCTTGGTTAGACAACAGTGAAATTTCTCGGGTTTACAAAGTGATATCAATACAGTGTCAGTTATCACTCCTTATACAACCAATTTAAAAATCTGATGAATGTATGTCTGGCATTCAATGTAACTGCTCTTAGAGTTGCTATATCATGCTTTTATATGGTTCAGTACATATACAATGAAATGAAGCCACCTTCTATACAACTATAGTAAAAAGCTGCTCCATACTGCCACTCAGTGGGATTCCTCGGGAGTAACGCAGAAAGTTATTTTGTGTAACAAACTATTACAATTTACAATCCAATGTATTTCTTGTATAGTATTCATTGATTAGTCTTTTCAGTGATCTGTTTCTTACAGGATAGTGATATTTCTAGGTTTTACAAAGTGATATCAGTACAGTGTCAGTTATCACTTCTTGTACTACCAACTTCAAAATCTGATGAATGTATCTCTGGCATTCAATGTAGTTACTCTTACAGTTGATATATCATGCTTTTACATGATTGAGTACATATATAATGAAATGAAGCCACCTTCTATACAACTATAGTAAAAAGGTGCTCCATACTGCCACTCAGTGGGATTCCTCGGGAGTAACGCAGAAAGTTATTTTGTGTAACAAACTATTACAATTTACAATACAATGTATTTCTTGTATAGTATTCATTGATTACTCTTCTGTGATCTCTTGGTTAGACAACAGTGAAATTTCTCGGTTTTACAAAGTGACATCAATACAGTGTCAGTTATCACTCCTTATACAACCAATATAAAAATCTGATGAATGTATGTCTTGCATTCAATGTAACTGCTCTTATAGTTGCTATATCATGCTTTTATATGGTTCAGTACATATACAATGAAATGAAGCCACCTTCTATACAACTATAGTAAAAAGGTGCTCCATAGTGCCACTCAGTGGGATTCCTTGGGAGTAACGCAGAAAGTCATTTTGTGTAACAAACTATTACAATATACAATTTCTTGTATAGTATTCATTGATTACTCTTTTCAATGATCTGTTGGTTACAGGATAGTGATATTTCTAGGTTTTACAAAGTGATATCAGTACAGTGTCAGTTATCACTCCTTGTACTACCAACTTCAAAATCTGATGAATGAATCTCTGGCATTCAATATAATTGCTCTTACAGTTGCTATAACATGCTTTTACATGATTGAGTACATATACAATGAAATGAAGCCACCTTCTATACAACTATAGTAAAATGTGCTCCATACTGCCACTCAGTGGGATTCCTCGGGAGTAACGCAGAAAGTCATTTTGTGTAACAAACTATTAGAATTTACAATCCAATGTATTTCTTGTATAGTATTCATTGATTAGTCTTTTCAGTGATCTGTTTCTTACAGGATAGTGATATTTCTAGGTTTTACAAAGTGATATCAGTACAGTGTCAGTTATCACTCCTTGTACTACCAACTTCAAAATCTGATGAATGTATCTCTGGCATTCAATGTAGTTGCTCTTATAGTTGATATATCATGCTTTTACATGATTGAGTACATATATAATAAAATGAAGCCACCTTCCATACAACTATAGTTAAAATGTGCTCCATACTGCCACTCAGTGGGATTCCTCGGGAGTAACGCAGAAAGTTATTTTGTGTAACAAACTATTACAATTTACAATCCAATGTATTTCTTGTATAGTATTCATTGATTACTCTTCTGTGATCTCTTGGTTAGACAACAGTGAAATTTCTCGGTTTTACAAAGTGATATCAATACAGTGTCAGTTATCACTCCTTATACAACCAATTTAAAAATCTGATGAATGTATGTCTTGCATTCAATGTAACTGCTCTTATAGTTGCTATATCATGCTTTTATATGGTTCAGTACATATACAATGAAATGAAGCCACCTTCTATAGAACTATAGTAAAAAGGTGCTCCATACTGCCACTCAGTGGGATTCCTTGGGAGTAACGCAGAAAGTTATTTTGTGTAACAAACTATTACAATTTACAATCCAATGTATTTCTTGTATAGTATTCATTGATTACTCTTCTGTGATCTCTTGGTTAGACAACAGTGAAATTTCTCGGTTTTACAAAGTGATATCAATACAGTGTCAGTTATCACTCCTTATACAACCAATTTAAAAATCTGATGAATGTATGTCTTGCATTCAATGTAACTGCTCTTATAGTTGCTATATCATGCTTTTATATGGTTCAGTACATATACAATGAAATGAAGCCACCTTCTATACAAATATAGTAAAAAGGTGCTCCATACTGCCACTCAGTGGGATTCCTCGGGAATAACGCAGAAAGTCATTTTGTGTAACAAACTATTACAATATACAATTTCTTCTATAGTATTCATTGATTACTCTTTTCAATGATCTGTTGGGTACAGGATAGTGATATTTCTAGGTTTTACAAAGTGATATCAGTACAGTGTCAGTTATCACTCCTTCTACAACCAACTTCAAAATCTGATGAATGAATCTCTGGCATTCAATGTAATTGCTCTTACAGTTGCTATAACATGCTTTTAAATGATTGAGTACATATACAATGAAATGAAGCCACCTTCTATACAACTATAGTAAAATGTGCTCCATACTGCCACTCAGTGGGATTCCTCGGGAGTAACGGAGAAAGTCATTTTGTGTAACAAACTGTTACAATATACAATTTCTTCTATAGTATTCATTCATTACTCTTTTCAATGATCTGTTGGTTACAAGATAGTGATATTTCTAGGTTTTACAACGTGATATCAATACAGTGTCAGTTATCACTCCTTGTACAACCAACTTCAAAATCTGATAAATGTATCTCTTGCATTCAATGTAACTGCTCTTACACTTGCTATATCATGCTTTTATGTGGTTGAATACATATACAATGAAATGAAGCCACCTTCTATAAAACTATCGTAAAAAGGTGCTCCATACTGCCACTCAGTGGGATTCCTCGGGAGTAACGCAGAAAGTCATTTTGTGTAACAAACTTCTACAATATACTATTTCTTGTATAATATTCATTGATTACTCTTTTCAATGATCTCTGGTTACAGGATAGTGATATTTCTAGGTTTTACAAAGTGACATCAGTACAGTGTCAGTTATCACTCCTTGTACAACCAACTTCAAAATCTGATGAATGTATGTCTTGCATTCAATGTAACTGCTCTTATAGTTGCTATATCATGCTTTTATATGGTTCAGTACATATACAATGAAATGAAGCCACCTTCTATACAAATATAGTAAAAAGGTGCTCCATACTGCCACTCAGTGGGATTCCTCGGGAGTAACGCAGAAAGTCATTTTGTGTAACAAACTATTACAATATACAATTTCTTGTATAGTATTCATTGATTAGTCTTTTCAATGATCTGTTGGTTACAGGATAGTGATATTTCTAGGTTTTACAAAGTGATATCAGTACAGTGTCAGTTATCACTCCTTGTACAACCAACTTCAAAATCTGATGAATGAATCTCTGGCATTCAATGTAATTGCTCTTACAGTTGCTATAACATGCTTTTACATGATTGAGTACATATACAATGAAATGAAGCCACCTTCTATACAACTATAGTAAAATGTGCTCCATACTGCCACTCAGTGGGATTCCTCGGGAGTAACGCAGAAAGTCATTTTGTGTAAAAAACTATTACAATATACAATTTCTTGTATAGTATTCATTCATTACTCTTTTCAATGATCTGTTGGTTACAAGATAGTGATATTTCTAGGTTTTACAACGTGATATCAATACAGTGTCAGTTATCACTCCTTGTACAACCAACTTCAAAATCTGATGAATGTATCTCTTGCATTCAATGTAACTGCTCTTACACTTCCTATATCATGCTTTTATATGGTTGAGTACATATACAATGAAATGAAGCCACCTTCTATACAACTATCGTAAAAAGGTGCTCCATACTGCCACTAAGTGGGATTCCTCGGGAGTAACGCAGAAAGTTATTTTGTGTAACAAACTTTAACAATATACTATTTCTTGTATAATATTCATTGATTACTCTTTTCAATGATCTGTTGGTTACAGGATAGTGATATTTCTAGGTTTTACAAAGTGATATCAGTACAGTGTCAGTTATCACTCCTTGTACAACCAACTTCAAAATCTGATGAATGTATCTCTGGCATTCAATGTAGTTGCTCTTACAGTTGATATATCATGCTTTTACATGATTGAGTACATATACAATGAAATGAAGCCACCTTCTATACAACTATAGTAGAAAGGTGCTCCATACTGCCACTCAGTGGGATTCCTCGGGAGTAACGCAGAAAGTTATTTTGTGTAACAAACTATTACAATTTACAATCCAATGTATTTCTTGTATAGTATTCATTGATTAGTCTTTTCAGTGATCTGTTTCTTACAGGATAGTGATATTTCTAGGTTTTACAAAGTGATATCAGTACAGTGTCAGTTATCACTCCTTGTACTACCAACTTCAAAATCTGATGAATGTATCTCTGGCATTCAATGTAGTTGCTCTTATAGTTGATATATCATGCTTTTATATGGTTCAGTACGTATACAATGAAATGAAGCCACCTTCTATACAACTATAGTAAAAAGGTGCTCCATACTGCCACTCAGTGGGATTCCTCGGGAGTAACGCAGAAAGTTATTTTGTGTAACAAACTATTACAATTTACAATCCAATGTATTTCTTGTATAGTATTCATTGATTACTCTTCTGTGATCTCTTGGTTAGACAACAGTGAAATTTCTCGGTTTTACAAAGTGATATCAGTACAGTGTCAGTTATCACTCCTTATACAACCAATTTAAAAATCTGATGAATGTATGTCTTGCATTCAATGTAACTGCTCTTATAGTTGCTATATCATGCTTTTATATGGTTCAGTACATATACAATGAAATGAAGCCACCTTCTATACAAATATAGTAAAAAGGTGCTCCATACTGCCACTCAGTGGGATTCCTCGGGAGTAACGCAGAAAGTCATTTTGTGTAACAAACTATTACCATATACAATTTCTTCTATAGTATTCATTGATTACTCTTTTCAATGATCTGTTGGTTACAGGATAGTGATATTTCTAGGTTTTACAAAGTGATACCAGTACAGTGTCAGTTATCACTCCTTCTACAACAAACTTCAAAATCTGATGAATGAATCTCTTGCATTCAATGTAACTGCTCTTACACTTGCTATATCATGCTTTTATATGGTTGAATACATATACAATGAAATGAAGCCACCTTCTATACAACTATCGTAAAAAGGTGCTCCATTACTGCCACTAAGTGGGATTCCTCGGGAGTAACGCAGAAAGTCATTTTGTGTAACAAACTTTTACAATACACTATTTCTTCTATAGTATTCATTGATTACTCTTTTCAGTGATCTGTTGGTTACAGGATAGTGATATATCTAGGTTTTACAAAGTGATATCAGTACAGTGTCAGTTATCACTCCTTGTACTACCAACTTCAAAATCTGATGAATGTATCTCTGGCATTCAATGTAGTTGCTCTTACAGTTGATATATCATGCTTTTACATGATTGAGTACATATACAATGAAATGATGCCACCTTCTATAGAACTATAGTAAAAAGGTGCTCCATACTGCCACTCAGTTGGATTCCTCGGGAGTAACGCAGAAAGTTATTTTGTGTAACAAACTATTACAATTTACAATCCAATGTATTTCTTGTATAGTATTCATTGATTACTCTTCTGTGATCTCTTGGTTAGACAACAGTGAAATTTCTCGGTTTCACAAAGTGATATCAATACAGTGTCAGTTATCACTCCTTATACAACCAATTTAAAAATCTGATGAATGTATGTCTTGCATTCAATGTAACTGCTCTTATAGTTGCTATATCATGCTTTTATATGGTTCAGTACGTATACAATGAAATGAAGCCACCTTCTATACAACTATAGTAAAAAGGTGCTCCATACTGCCACTCAGTGGGATTCCTCGGGAGTAACGCAGAAAGTTATTTTGTGTAACAAACTATTAGAATTACAATACAATGTATTTCTTGTATAGTATTCATTGATTAGTCTTTTCAGTGATCTGTTTCTTACAGGATAGTGATATTTCTAGGTTTTACAAGGTGATATCAGTACAGTGTCAGTTATCACTCCTTGTACTACCAACTTCAAAATCTGATGAATGTATCTCTGGCATTCAATGTAGTTGCTCTTATAGTTGATATATCATGCTTTTACATGATTGAGTACATATATAATGAAATGAAGCCACCTTCTATACAACTATAGTTAAAAGGTGCTCCATACTGCCACTCAGTGGGATTCCTCGGGAGTAACGCAGAAAGTTATTTTGTGTAACAAACTATTACAATTTACAATCCAATGTATTTCTTGTATAGTATTCATTGATTACTCTTCTGTGATCTGTTGGTTAGACAACAGTGAAATTTCTCGGTTTTACAAAGTGATATCAATACAGTTTCAGTTATCACTCCTTATACAACCAATTTAAAAATCTGATGAATGTATGTCTTGCATTCAATGTAACTGCTCTTATAGTTGCTATATCATGCTTTTATATGGTTCAGTACATATACAATGAAATGAAGCCACCTTCTATACAACTATAGTAAAAAGGTGCTCCATATTGCCACTCAGTGGGATTCCTCGGGAGTAACGCAGAAAGTTATTTTGTGTAACAAACTATTACAATTTACAATCCATTGTATTTCTTGTATAGTATTCATTGATTACTCTTCTGTGATCTCTTGGTTAGACAACAGTGAAATTTCTCGGTTTTACAAAGTGATATCAATACAGTGTCAGTTATCACTCCTTATACAACCAATTTAAAAATCTGATGAATGTATGTCTTGCATTCAATGTAACTGCTCTTATAGTTGCTATATCATGCTTTTATATGGTTCAGTACATATACAATGAAATGAAGCCACCTTCTATATAACTATAGTAAAAAGGTGCTCCATATTGCCACTCAGTGGGATTCCTCGGGAGTAACGCAGAAAGTCATTTTGTGTAACAAACTATTACAATATACAATTTCTTCTATAGTATTCATTGATTACTCTTTTCAATGATCTGTTGGTTACAGGATAGTGATATTTCTAGGTTTTACAAAGTGATATCAGTACAGTGTCAGTTATCAGTCCTTCTACAACAAACTTCAAAATCTGATGAATGAATCTCTGGCATTCAATGTAATTGCTCTTACAGTTGCTATAACATGCTTTTACATGATTGAGTACATATACAATGAAATGAAGCCACCTTCTATACAACTATAGTAAAATGTGCTCCATACTGCCACTCAGTGGGATTCCTCGGGAGTAACGGAGAAAGTCATTTTGTGTAACAAACTGTTATAATATACAATTTCTTGTATAGTATTCATTCATTACTCTTTTCAATGATCTGTTGGGTACAAGATAGTGATATTTCTAGGTTTTACAACGTGATATCAATACAGTGTCAGTTATCACTCCTTGTACAACCAACTTCAAAATCTGATAAATGTATCTCTTGCATTCAATGTAATTGCTCTTACAGTTGCTATAACATGCTTTTACATGATTGAGTACATATACAATGAAATGAAGCCACCTTCTATACAACTTTAGTAAAATGTGCTCCATACTGCCACTCAGTGGGATTCCTCGGGAGTAACGCAAAAAGTCATTTTGTGTAACAAACTATTACAATATACAATTTCTTGTATAGTATTCATTCATTACTCTTTTCAATGATCTGTTTTCACAAGATAGTGATATTTCTACGTTTTACAACGTGATATCAATACAGTGTCAGTTATCACTCCTTGTACAACCAACTTCAAAATCTGATGAATGTATCTCTTGCATTCAATGTAACTGCTCTTACACTTCCTATATCATGCTTTTATATGTATGAGTATATATACAATGAAATGAAGCCACCTTCTATACAACTATCGTAAAAAGGTGCTCCATACTGCCACTCAGTGGGATTCCTCGGGAGTAACGCAGAAAGTTATTTTGTGTAACAAACTATTACAATTTACAATCCAATGTATTTCTTGTATAGTATTCATTGATTACTCTTCTGTGATCTGTTGGTTAGACAACAGTGAAATTTCTCGGTTTTACAAAGTGATATCAATACAGTTTCAGTTATCACTCCTTATACAACCAATATAAAAATCTGATGAATGTATGTCTTGCATTCAATGTAACTGCTCTTATAGTTGCTACATCATGCTTTTATATGGTTCAGTACATATTCAATGAAATGAAGCCACCTTCTATACAACTATCGTAAAAAGGTGCTCCATACTGCCACTAAGTGGGATTCCTCGGGAGTAACACAGAAAGTCATTTTGTGTAACAAACTTTTACAATATACTATTTCTTGTATAGTATTCATTGATTACTCTTTTCAGTGATCTGTTTGTTACAGGATAGTGATATATCTAGATTTTACAAAGTGATATCAGTACAGTGTCAGTTATCAATCCTTGTACTACCAACTTCAAAATCTGATGAATGTATCTCTGGCATTCAATGTAGTTGCTCTTTTCAATGATCTGTTGGTTACAGGATAGTGATATTTCTAGGTTTTACAAAGTGATATCAGTACAGTGTCAGTTATCACTCCTTTTATAACAAACTTCAAAATCTGATGAATGAATCAGTGGGATTCCTCGGGAGTAACGGAGAAAGTCATTTTGCCACTCAGTGGGATTCCTCGGGAGTAACGGAGAAAGTCATTTTGTGTAACAAACTGTTACAATATACAATTTCTTGTATAATATTCATTCATTACTCTTTTCAATGATCTGTTGGTTACAAGATAGTGATATTTCTAGGTTTTACAACGTGATATCAATACAGTATCAGTTATCACTCCTTGTACAACCAACTTCAAAATCTGATAAATGTATCTCTTCCATTCAATGTAACTGCTCTTACACTTGCTATATCATGCTTTTATATGGTTGAATACATATACAATGAAATGAAGCCGACTTCTATACAACTATCGTAAAAAGGTGCTCCATACTGCCACTAAGTGGGATTCATCGGGAGTAACGCAGAAAGTCATTTTGTGTAACAAACTTTTACAATATACTATTTCTTGTATAATATTCATTGATTACTCTTTTCAGTGATCTGTTTGTTACAGGATAGTGATATATCTAGGTTTTACAAAGTGATATCAGTACAGTGTCAGTTATCACTCCTTGTACTACCAACTTCAAAATCTGATGAATGTATCTCTGGCATTCAATGTAGTTGCTCTTACAGTTGATATATCATGCTTTTACATGATTGAGTACATATACAATGAAATGAAGCCACCTTCTATACAACCATAGTAAAAAGGTGCTCCATACTGCCACTCAGTGGGATTCCTCGGGAGTAACGCAGAAAGTTATTTTGTGTAACAAACTATTACAATTTACAATCCAATGTATTTCTTGTATAGTATTCATTGATTACTCTTCTGTGATCTCTTGGTTAGACATCAGTTAAATTTCTCGGTTTTACAAAGTGACATCAATACAGTGTCAGTTATCACTCCTTATACAATCAATATAAAAATCTGATGAATGTATGTCTTGCATTCAATGTAACTGCTCTTATAGTTGCTATATCATGCTTTTATATGGTTCAGTACATATACAATGAAATGAAGCCACCTTTTATACAACTATAGTAAAAAGGTGCTCCATACTGCCACTCAGTGGGATTCCTCGGGAGTAACACAGAAAGTCATTTTGTGTAACAAACTTTTACAATATACTATTTCTTGTATAGTATTCATTGATTACTCTTTTCAGTGATCTGTTTGTTACAGGATAGTGATATATCTAGATTTTACAAAGTGATATCAGTACAGTGTCAGTTATCAATCCTTGTACTACCAACTTCAAAATCTGATGAATGTATCTCTGGCATTCAATGTAGTTGCTCTTTTCAATGATCTGTTGGTTACAGGATAGTGATATTTCTAGGTTTTACAAAGTGATATTAGTACAGTGTCAGTTATCACTCCTTTTATAACAAACTTCAAAATCTGATGAATGAATCAGTGGGATTCCTCGGGAGTAACGGAGAAAGTCATTTTGCCACTCAGTGGGATTCCTCGGGAGTAACGGAGAAAGTCATTTTGTGTAACAAACTGTTACAATATACAATTTCTTGTATAATATTCATTCATTACTCTTTTCAATGATCTGTTGGTTACAAGATAGTGATATTTCTAGGTTTTACAACGTGATATCAATACAGTGTCAGTTATCACTCCTTGTACAACCAACTTCAAAATCTGATAAATGTATCTCTTCCATTCAATGTAACTGCTCTTACACTTGCTATATCATGCTTTTATATGGTTGAATACATATACAATGAAATGAAGCCGACTTCTATACAACTATCGTAAAAAGGTGCTCCATACTGCCACTAAGTGGGATTCATCGGGAGTAACGCAGAAAGTCATTTTCTGTAACAAACTTTTACAATATACTATTTCTTGTATAATATTCATTGATTACTCTTTTCAGTGATCTGTTTGTTACAGGATAGTGATATATCTAGGTTTTACAAAGTGATATCAGTACAGTTTCAGTTATCACTCCTTGTACTACCAACTTCAAAATCTGATGAATGTATCTCTGGCATTCAATGTAGTTGCTCTTACAGTTGATATATCATGCTTTTACATGATTGAGTACATATACAATGAAATGAAGCCACCTTCTATACAACCATAGTAAAAAGGTGCTCCATACTGCCACTCAGTGGGATTCCTCGGGAGTAACGCAGAAAGTTATTTTGTGTAACAAACTATTACAATTTACAATCCAATGTATTTCTTGTATAGTATTCATTGATTACTCTTCTGTGATCTCTTGGTTAGACATCAGTTAAATTTCTCGGTTTTACAAAGTGACATCAATACAGTGTCAGTTATCACTCCTTATACAATCAATATAAAAATCTGATGAATGTATGTCTTGCATTCAATGTAACTGCTCTTATAGTTGCTATATCATGCTTTTATATGGTTCAGTACATATACAATGAAATGAAGCCACCTTTTATACAACTATAGTAAAAAGGTGCTCCATACTGCCACTCAGTGGGATTCCTCGGGAGTAATGCAGAAAGTCATTTTGTGTAACAAACTATTACAATATACAATTTCTTGTATAGTATTCATTGATTACTCTTTTCAATGATCTGTTGGTTACAGGATAGTGATATTTCTAGGTTTTACAAAGTGATATCAGTACAGTGTCAGTTATCAGTCCTTGTACAACCAACTTCAAAATCTGATGAATGAATCTCTGGCATTCAATGTAATTGCTCTTACAGTTGCTATAACATGCTTTTACATGATTGAGTACAAATACAATGAAATGAAGCCACCTTCTATACAAATATAGTAAAATGTGCTCCATACTGCCACTCAGTGGGATTCCTCGGGAGTAACGCAGAAAGTCATTTTGTGTAACAAACTATTACAATATACAATTTCTTGTATAGTATTCATTCATTACTCTTTTCAATGATCTCTTGGTTACAAGATAGTGATATTTCTAGGTTTTACAACGTGATATCAATACACTGTCAGTTATCACTCCTTGTACAACCAACTTCAAAATCTGATGAATGTATCTCTTGCATTCAATGTAACTGCTCTTACCGTTGCTATATCATGCTTTTATATGGTTGAGTACATATACAATGAAATGAAGTCACCGTCTATACAACTATAGTAAAAAGGTGCTCCATACTGCCACTCAGTGGGATTCCTCGAGAGTAACGCAGAAAGTCATTTTGTGTAACAAACTATTACAATATACAATTTCTTGTATAGTATTCATTGATTACTCTTTTCAGTGATCTGTTTGTTACACCATAGTGATATATCTAGGTTTTACAAAGTGATATCAGTACAGTGTCAGTTATCACTCCTTCTACAACCAACTTCAAAATCTGATGAATGTATCTCTGGCATTCAATGTAGTTGCTCTTACAGTTGATATATCATGCTTTTACATGATTGAGTACTTATACAATGAAATGAAGCCACCTTCTATACAACTATAGTAAAACGTGCTCCATACTGCCATTCAGTGGGATTCCTCGGGAGTAACGCAGAAAGTTATTTTGTGTAACAAACTATTACAATTTACAATCCAATGTATTTCTTGTATAGTATTCATTGATTACTCTTCTGTGATCTGTTGGTTAGACAACAGTGAAATTTCTCGGTTTTACAAAGTGATATCAATACAGTGTCAGTTATCACTCCTTATACAACCAATTTAAAAATCTGATGAATGTATGTCTTGCATTCAATGTAACTGCTCTTATAGTTGCTATATCATGCTTTTATATGGTTCAGTACATATACAATGAAATGAAGCCACCTTCTATACAAGTATAGTAAAAAGGTGCTCCATATTGCCACTCAGTGGGATTCCTCGGGAGTAACGCAGAAAGTTATTTTGTGTAACAAACTATTACAATTTACAATCCATTGTATTTCTTCTATAGTATTCATTGATTACTCTTCTGTGATCTCTTGGTTAGACAACAGTGAAATTTCTCGGTTTTACAAAGTGATATCAATACAGTGTCAGTTATCACTCCTTATACAACCAATTTAAAAATCTGATGAATGTATGTCTTGCATTCAATGTAACTGCTCTTATAGTTGCTATATCATGCTTTTATATGGTTCAGTACATATACAATGAAATGAAGCCACCTTCTATACAAATATAGTAAAAAGGTGCTCCATACTGCCACTCAGTGGGATTCCTCGGGAGTAACGCAGAAAGTCATTTTGTGTAACAAACTATTACAATATACAATTTCTTCTATAGTATTCATTGATTACTCTTTTCAATGATCTGTTGGTTACAGGATAGTGATATTTCTAGGTTTTACAAAGTGATATCAGTACAGTGTCAGTTATCAGTCCTTCTACAACAAACTTCAAAATCTGATGAATGAATCTCTGGCATTCAATGTAATTGCTCTTACAGTTGCTATAACATGCTTTTACATGATTGAGTACATATACAATGAAATGAAGCCACCTTCTATACAACTATAGTAAAATGTGCTCCATACTGCCACTCAGTGGGATTCCTCGGGAGTAACGGAGAAAGTCATTTTGTGTAACAAACTTTTACAATATACAATTTCTTGTATAGTATTCATTCATTACTCTTTTCAATGATCTGTTGGTTACAAGATAGTGATATTTCTAGGTTTTACAACGTGATATCAATACAGTGTCAGTTATCACTCCTTGTACAACCAACTTCAAAATCTGATAAATATATCTCTTGCATTCAATGTAATTGCTCTTACAGTTGCTATAACATGCTTTTACATGATTGAGTACAAATACAATGAAATGAAGCCACCTTCTATACAACTATAGTAAAATGTGCTCCATACTGCCACTCAGTGGGATTCCTCGGGAATAACGCAGAAAGTCATTTTGTGTAACAAACTATTACAATATACAATTTCTTTTATAGTATTCATTCATTACTCTTTTCAATGATCTCTTGGTTACAAGATAGTGATATTTCTAGGTTTTACAACGTGATATCAATACACTGTCAGTTATCACTCCTTGTACAACCAACTTCAAAATCTGATGAATGTATCTCTTGCATTCAATGTAACTGCTCTTACCGTTGCTATATCATGCTTTTATATGGTTGAGTACATATACAATGAAATGAAGTCACCTTCTATACAACTATAGTAAAAAGGTGCTCCATACTGCCACTCAGTGGGATTCCTCGAGAGTAACGCAGAAAGTCATTTTGTGTAACAAACTATTACAATATACAATTTCTTGTATAGTATTCATTGATTACTCTTTTCAGTGATCTGTTTGTTACACCATAGTGATATATCTAGGTTTTACAAAGTGATATCAGTACAGTGTCAGTTATCACTCCTTCTACAACCAACTTCAAAATCTGATGAATGTATCTCTGGCATTCAATGTAGTTGCTCTTACAGTTGATATATCATGCTTTTACATGATTGAGTACTTATACAATGAAATGAAGCCACCTTCTATACAACTATAGTAAAACGTGCTCCATACTGCCACTCAGTGGGATTCCTCGGGAGTAACGCAGAAAGTTATTTTGTGTAACAAACTATTACAATTTACAATCCAATGTATTTCTTGTATAGTATTTATTGATTACTCTTCTGTGATCTCTTGGTTAGACAACAGTGAAATTTCTCGGTTTTACAAAGTGATATCAATACAGTGTCAGTTATCACTCCTTATACAACCAATTTAAAAATCTGATGAATGTATGTCTTGCATTCAATGTAACTGCTCTTATAGTTGCTATATCATGCTTTTATATGGTTCAGTACGTATACAATGAAATGAAGCACCCTTCTATACAACTATAGTAAAAAGGTGCTCCATACTGCCACTCAGTGGGATTCCTCGGGAGTAACGCAGATAGTCATTTTGTTTAAAAAACTATTACAATATACAATTTCTTCTATAGTATTCATTGATTACTCTTTTCAATGATCTGTTGGTTACAGGATAGTGATATTTCTCGGTTTTACAAAGTGATATCAGTACAGTGTCAGTTATCACTCCTTCTACAACAAACTTCAAAATCTGATGAATGAATCTCTGGCATTCAATGTAATTGCTCTTACAGTTGCTATAACATGCTTTTACATGATTGAGTACATATACAATGAAATGAAGCCACCTTCTATACAACTATAGTAAAATGTGCTCCATACTGCCACTCAGTGGGATTCCTCGGGAGTAACGGAGAAAGTCATTTTGTGTAACAAACTGTTACAATATACAATTTCTTGTATAGTATTCATTCATTACTCTTTTCAATGATCTGTTGGTTACAAGATAGTGATATTTCTAGGTTTTACAACGTGATATCAATACAGTGTCAGTTATCACTCCTTGTACAACCAACTTCAAAATCTGATAAATGTATCTCTTGCATTCAATGTAATTGCTCTTACAGTTGCTATAACATGCTTTTACATGATTGAGTACATATACAATGAAATGAAGCCACCTTCTATACAACTATAGTAAAATGTGCTCCATACTGCCACTCAGTGGGATTCCTCGGGAGTAACGCAGAAAGTCATTTTGTGTAACAAACTATTACAATATACAATTTCTTGTATAGTATTCATTCATTACTCTTTTCAATGATCTGTTGGTTACAAGATAGTGATATTTCTAGGTTTTACAACGTGATATCAATACAGTGTCAGTTATCACTCCTTGTACAACCAAGCTCAAAATCTGATGAATGTATCTCTTGCATTCAATGTAACTGCTCTTACACTTCCTATATCATGCTTTTATATGGTTGAGTACATATACAATGAAATGAAGCCACCTTCTATACAACTATCGTAAAAAGGTGCTCCATACTGCTACTAAGTGGGATTCCTCGGGAGTAACGCAGAAAGTCACTTTGTGTAACAAACTTTTACAATATACTATTTCTTGTATAATATTCATTGATTACTCTTTTCAATGATCGGTTGGTTACAGGATTGTGATATTTCTCGGTTTTACAAAGTGATATCAGTACAGTGTCAGTTATCACTCCTTGTACAACCAACTTCAAAATCTGATGAATGTATCTCTGGCATTCAATGTAGTTGCTCTTACAGTTGATATATCATGCTTTTACATGATTGAGTACATATACAATGAAATGAAGCCACCTTCTATACAACTATAGTAAAAAGGTTCTCCATACTGCCACTCAGTGGGATTCCTCGGGAGTAACGCAGAAAGTTATTTTGTGTAACAAACTATTACAATTTACAATCCAATGTATTTCTTGTATAGTATTCATTGATTACTCTTCTGTGATCTCTTGGTTAGACAACAGTGAAATTTCTCGGTTTTACAAAGTGATATCAATACAGTGTCAGTTATCACTCCTTGTACTACCAATTTAAAAATCTGATGAATGTATGTCTTGCATTCAATGTAACTGTTCTTAGAGTTGCTATATCATGCTTTTATATGGTTCAGTACATATATAATGAAATGAAGCCACCTTCTATACAACTATAGTAAAAAGGTGCTCCATACTGCCACTCAGTGGGATTCCTCGGGAGTAACGCAGAAAGTTATTTTGTGTAACAAACTATTACAATTTACAATCCAATGTATTTCTTGTATAGTATTCATTGATTAGTCTTTTCAGTGATCTGTTTCTTACAGGATAGTGATATTTCTAGGTTTTACAAAGTGATATCAGTACAGTGTCAGTTATCACTCCTTGTACTACCAACTTCAAAATCTGATGAATGTATCTCTGGCATTCAATGTAGTTGCTCTTACAGTTGATATATCATGCTTTTACATGATTGAGTACATATATAATGAAATGAAGCCACCTTCTATACAACTATAGTAAAAAGGTGCTCCATACTGCCACTCAGTGGGATTCCTCGGGAGTAACGCAGAAAGTTTTTTTGTGTAACAAACTATTACAATTTACAATCCAATGTATTTCTTGTATAGTATTCATTAATTACTCTTCTGTGATCTCTTGGTTAGACAACAGTAAAATTTCTCGGTTTTACAAAGTGACATCAATACAGTGTCAGTTATCACTCCTTATACAACCAATATAAAAATCTGATGAATGTATGTCTTGCATTCAATGTAACTGCTCTTATAGTTGCTATATCATGCTTTTATATGGTTCAGTACATATACAATGAAATGAAGCCACCTTCTATACAACTATAGTAAAAAGGTGCTCCATACTGCCACTCAGTGGGATTCCTTGGGAGTAATGCAGAAAGTCATTTTGTGTAACAAACTATTACAATATACAATTTCTTGTATAGTATTCATTGATTACTCTTTTCAATGATCTGTTGGTTACAGGATAGTGATATTTCTAGGTTTTACAAAGTGATATCAATACAGTGTCAGTTATCACTCCTTGTACAACCAACTTCAAAATCTGATGAATGAATCTCTGGCATTCAATGTAATTGCTCTTACAGTTGCTGTAACATACTTTTACATGATTGAGTACATATACAATGAAATGAAGCCACCTTCTATACAACTATAGTAAAATGTGCTCCATACTGCCACTCAGTGGGATTCCTCGGGAGTAACGCAGAAAGTCATTTTGTGTAACAAACTATTACAATATACAATTTCTTGTATAGTATTCATTCATTACTCTTTTCAAGGATCTGTTGGTTACAAGATAGTGATATTTCTAGGTTTTACAACGTGATATTGTCAGAATCTGTCAATTCAGTCAATGTAATCTTGCATGCATACTATGTAACCTTATAGTCATTTGTATGGGACCTGTATTAATCCTGTTTTGGTCGGGAGGGTGACAACCCTTAAAGATGAGAACAAGGAGGCCTCTCATCCCTGCCTCCGCATTCCAGCTTCCCCGGCAGTAACTTCAAGGGGAGGACGGCTCTCATCTCTTATCTATACTAAAGAACCTTGGAGCCATGAATTGTTATGTGAACTGAGGGATCTGGTTTGAGAAGGGAAATTTACTGCTTAACACCTCACTTTTTTCCTGTGTGAACCAAACGGTCAAGACACCTTTTAGCCCGCCAATTTTCCCTTCAGGGGATTGGCTACCTATGGGTAATTCAAACTCCTTGGAATGGTATAATAGACCCGCTTGTATTATTTGTCTCATCTCTGACAATAACCCGAGATGCTGTACTAATGTAGGAATAGGCAATAAAGAACTGTGGTTAACCAACCGAGATCTGATCCTTGACTACTTTGAGCAGGACTCTCACAGATTGTCAGAGATCTGTGATTGGGACTCAACCGTTCCTGACCATGTCAGAAGACGACCTTGTCCCCCTCAAACCTACTACTCCAGAGGAGGTTCCTGTTACCCCGGCGGATCCGGGGAACGGGGGTGGTGGCGGCGGAGGAGGTACCGAGGTGCCAGTGACCACGAGCCAAGGGGCTTACTACATTCCACGCCGCCCGATTACCCATCAGAACGTGACCCCCCAGTACGCCTGGAGCCACTTCGGGGGCCGTCCCGTGAGTTCGTGGGTGCACGACAGGAAAGGGGTGAGAGTTTCGCTCACCGGAGACCAGCCCGATCGAGGGAGACCGAGCTACCTCGGAGACGACCGCGAGCCGATCTACCGTGGAGGGCCGCGTCGCCCGCCTCCCGAAGAAGAGACACTAGATCTGTATGGGCCCGATCCGTATCGCGAGGAGCAGACGGTCCCGCTGGATCAGATGATGGGAGACCTACGGCTTCAACTCACCGCCGAGCTCCGCGAGTTGGCCCTCAATCTCCAGCACCAATTTCGCGACGCTATGGTGGCGATGCAAGGCGCCCTCCTCGGTCAAGGAGTCGGAGCCCCACCACAGCCGCAGGCACCCGGAGGGGTTCCTGCTCAGCCGCAGGCGCCCGCTCTACCGGCGCAACCAGCCCAGCCGGCCGTCCCAGCCCCAGTTCCGGGGCCCGTTCCCACACCGGCCCCAGTCCCGGCCGCGCCGGCCGCTCGCCCACCCCCTTCCGACCCTTTGACGACTACTTTCGATGGGGACCCCGAGAAGCTGCGTTTCTTCACGCTGGAGATCGGGAGATTCCTGGACAGTTGGGGTCACCTCTACCCTACCGAGAAAGATCGCATCGGCTACATCGGGTCCAAGCTGAAAGACACCGCCAGCGATTGGTATGTGAGCCTTCACGACAACCCTGGCCCTGAGCTGCGCTCCCTGAACAATTTTATGTGGGCCCTCCGGCATCAGTTCGAGGACCCCCTGGGTGAGGAAAAAGCCAGAAATCAACTGAGGAAGCTATTTCAGGGGAGGTCGTCGGTGAGGGAATACACCGACAAGTTCCGGCGCATCGCTGCCAAGATCCATGGGTGGCCGGAGGAACTCTTCATGGAAAAGTATTGGGAGGGCCTGAACCCGGAAATCTACGAGACAGTGCTGTTAGGGGGTCGCCCGGGCACACTGAACACCTGGATGAGAGCTGCCACCGACATGGAGGAACGCTTCGCCCTGATTAAAATGGGAGCGTCCGCGACGGCCTCCAGCAAAGCAGGCCCCCGAGCGAAGCCCCGATCCAATGTGCAAGACGTACGTGATGCGAGGTTTCGACAGGGGTTGTGTATGAAGTGTGGGGAGAGTGGCCACTTCGCCTCCGCTTGTCCCAGAGGAGGGGGGAAGGGCCCGAAGACCTCAACTCCCGGAGCGGGGAGCACCCCCACCAGAGGGAAAACTCCAATGAAACCCCGGGCTTTACAGCTGGAAGTGGTGGCGAGCGACCAGGGAGAGCTAGAGCTGATGGAAGCACAGATGTCGGGAAACTCCAACGGCCTGCAGTGAGCGGCGCAGAGCTGCAGGTCCCCCGCCAAGAAGCGCCATCTCCGGTGAGCATCCCTGGCCCCCTCTTATATATGGTAGTGACGGTGGTGACCCCTGGATCAGGGACCCACATGAGGGTTCGCGCTCTAATTGACTCCGGGTGCGCGCGAGACCTAATCAGCCCCCTGGTAGTGGAGGGGTTGGGACCCAAAGTCACCCCGTTAGCAGAACCCCTGAAGTTTACCCAGATGGATGGGTCGGAAATGAAAGAGGAGTGCATAGCAGAGACTGAGAGCTTGATTTTGGGAACGGGGGAGCATTGGGAGAAGCGAGCTTTCGTCATCACCCCGAACGCCCAGTTCCCTATGGTGTTGGGCAGCCCTTGGCTCGGGGCGCACGACCCTTACATAAAGTGGAGCGAGGGGAAGATTTCGTGGGTAGACGAACACTGCCAGAGCCACCGGTGGGACCCCGGATGGGGCCCTGGACCTCCGAGCCCGCCTCCCCCCGCACCTGCACTCGCCCTCGCCCCTGCCATGGTGCCTAAGGAGTATAGAGACTTGCTAGAAGTGTTCAGTGAAACCGAGGCGGACGAGTTGCCCCCTCATCGATTGTCGGACTGTGCCATAGAGCTCCTCCCAGGAGAGAAACTCCCGAAGGGTAAATTATATTCCATGAGCCCGGCGGAACGGGAAGAACTGCGGAAGTTCTTGGACAAAAACCTGGCAAGGGGGTTTATCCGCCCCGCCAAGTCCCCATTTGCGGCGCCCGTGTTGTTCCGAAAGAAAAAGGATGGAGGCTTACGACTGTGCACTGATTACCGGGGGCTAAATGCAGTCTCCACCTCTAATGCCTACCCCCTCCCGTTAATAAAGGATCTCTTGGCGGAGGCGGCCAAGGGGAAGATTTTTACCAAATTGGATCTACGAGATGCCTACTTCAGGGTGCGCATAAGGGAAGGGGATGAATCTAAGACTGCCTTTAACACCCCCTTGGGGCAATTTGAATACCTAGTGATGCCGTTCGGCTTAAGTGGCGCGCCCGGGGTCTTTATGAGTTTAATCAATGAAGTGTTGCACAAGCACCTTTTTAAGGGCGTGTTATGTTACATAGATGATATCTTGATCTATTCTACTGATAAGAATGAGCATGTGACTTTGGTCAGGGAAGTTCTTTCAACGTTGCTGAAAAACCAGCTTTTTGTGAAACTGTCTAAGTGCGAGTTTCACAGGGAGTCTGTGGACTTCCTAGGCTACCGCATTTCTCAGAAGGGGTTGGAAATGGACCCGGGGAAAGTGGAGGCGGTGGTGCAATGGGAGGCTCCGCGAACCAGGAAGCAGTTGCAGAGCCTCTTAGGATTTTGTAACTTTTACCGGACCTTCATCAAGGACTTTGCTAAAGTCACCCTTCCCTTAACGGACTTGTTGAAAACCAAGGGGAGGGGACCCGAGGCAGGAAAGCCAGGAGAGAAGCTGGCGTGGAATGGGGAGTGCCAGAAGGCGTTTGAGGCTTTAAAAACTCTTTTTACCTCTGAGCCCATTCTGGCCCACCCGGATGAGACAAAAGACTTTATAATCCATGTCGATGCCTCGGATGTAGCCATGGGGGGGGCCATTTTACAAAGAGACTCGGAGGGGAAATTGCACCCCTTAGCCTACATTTCAAAAAAGTTTAACGAAACGGAAAGGAACTGGTCGGTGTGGGACAAGGAAGCCGCGGCCGTTAGGCTAGCGCTCACTACGTGGCGCCACTGGTTGGAGGGAGCGCAAACTCCGTTTGAAATATGGACTGATCATAAGAACCTAGAAGCTTTGCGCACGCAACGGTCCCTCAACGCCAAGCAGCTGCGCTGGGCTGACTTCTTTTCCAAATTTAACTTTGTGTTAAAACATTTCCCCGGGAAGGCTAACTCCCTGGCAGATGCATTGTCCAGATTGCCCCAACATGAGAGTGTGAAGGAAGAGGTATTCGACTCCATGTTCTCCCCCCAGCAGCTGGGAGGGGCGGTGGTCACCCGGAGCAAAGCAAAGAAAGCCGAGCTAACCATGGGGAACTGCCAGTGGGGGGGGGAGTATGCTCCAGAAGAAATAGAGGAATTGGAAACGGTGGGGGAGTGTTCCAAAAGAGAGGACCATTGTTGGCTGCATGGAGACAAACTAGTAGTGCCTAAGACCAAACGCAAGGAAATCTTGCTAAATTGTCACTCTTCCAAGCTAGCCGGGCACTTCGGTTTCCTGAAGACACTTAATTTGATCCAGCGTCAATTCTGGTGGCCACGCATGCGCCGCGATGTCTCGGACTTCGTCTCGGCGTGCCAAACCTGTTTAATGTGTAAGAAACGGGGGGGGGAAAGTCCCAGGATTGTTGCACCCCCTTCCCACTGCATCAAGACCCTGGGAAGACATAGCCATGGATTTTATCACCAATTTGCCCCCCTCCAAGGGAAAAACGGTGATTTGGGTAGTAGTTGACACTTTTTCTAAACAAGCCCATTTCACCCCCTTCAAGCAATTGCCCACAGCCAAAGGGATGGCTAAAGCTTTCTTCAACCACGTGATAAAATTCCATGCTTTTCCCAAGAGGGTGGTATCTGACCGCGGAAGTCAGTTCGTTGCCACCTTCTGGCGGGAGCTTTTGAAATTAATGGACATAGAACCTGCCTTAAGTTCGGGTTACCATCCAGAAACCGACGGCCAATCCGAGCGAACTAATCAAATTCTCGAGCAATTCCTAAGATGTTATACAAATTACCACCAGGACAATTGGGTGGAATTATTGCCATTTGCAGAATATAGCTACAATAATGCAGTGCATTCCTCTACTGGGGTTTCACCTTTCATGGCAGTGGGAGGCTTTGAAGGTAAACCACTCCCTACTCTTAAGGACGACCCCCAGACCCCCCCCTCGGATTTTAGGAGTTGGTGGTCCAGCCTCCAGGACTCCTGGCCATTAATTGGGAAGGCCCTGGACCATGCCAAAGAGGACTACAAGAAATATGCTGATCGAGGGCGAGCACCGGGATGGGATCTTCAACCCGGGGACTCCGTTTATCTCTCTACTAAAAATATCCATGGGCTGCAGCCCAGCAGAAAACTGGGATGGAAATATGTTGGACCTTATAAAGTGCTACGTAAAATCTCTGATGTCTCCTTTGAACTGGAACTGCCTAAATCACTGAGTTCTGTACACCCTGTGTTTCATTTCAGCCTGCTGAAGAAAGATCCTGGGCCGAATGCATGGCATCCAGTTCCTCCAGCTCCTCCTCCACTGATGAAGGAGGGGAGTCCACACTACGAGATAACTGAAATCCTTGACTCCAAGATGAAAAGGGGCCATTTGTATTACTTAGTTAGATGGTTAGATTTCGGCCCGGAGCACAATGAATGGATTCGTTCTGAACATGTTCATGCCCCCAAGTTGATTAAACTGTTTCATAAAATGTTCCCTGAGAAAGCTAGGTGAAGGGAATTATGGGGAGGGCAGGGTGTCAGAATCTGTCAATTCAGTCAATGTAATCTTGCATGCATACTATGTAACCTTATAGTCATTTGTATGGGACCTGTATTAATCCTGTTTTGGTCGGGAGGGTGACAACCCTTAAAGATGAGAACAAGGAGGCCTCTCATCCCTGCCTCCGCATTCCAGCTGCCCCGGCAGTAACTTCAAGGGGAGGACGGCTCTCATCTCTTATCTATGCTAAAGAACCTTGGAGCCATGAATTGTTATGTGAACTGAGGGATCTGGTTTGAGAAGGGAAATTTACTGCTTAACACCTCACTTTTTTCCTGTGTGAACCAAACGGTCAAGACACCTTTTAGCCCGCCAATTTTCCCTTCAGGGGATTGGCTACCTATGGGTAATTCAAACTCCTTGGAATGGTATAATAGACCCGCTTGTATTATTTGTCTCATCTCTGACAATAACCCGAGATGCTGTACTAATGTAGGAATAGGCAATAAAGAACTGTGGTTAACCAACCGAGATCTGATCCTTGACTACTTTGAGCAGGACTCTCACAGATATCAATACAGTGTCAGTTATCACTCCTTGTACAACCAACTTCAAAATCTGATGAATGTATCTCTTGCATTCAATGTAACTGCTCTTACACTTCCTATATCATGCTTTTATATGGTTGAGTACATATACAATGAAATGAAGCCACCTTCTATACAACTATCGTAAAAAGGTGCTCCATACTGCCACTCAGTGGGATTCCTCGGGAGTAACGCAGAAAGTCATTTTGTGTAACAAACTTTTACAATATACTATTTCTTGTATAATATTCATTGATTACTCTTTTCAATGATCGGTTGGTTACAGGATAGTGATATTTCTAGGTTTTACAAAGTGATATCAGTACAGTGTCTGTTATCACTCCTTGTACAACCAACTTCAAAATCTGATGAATGTATCTCTGGCATTCAATGTAGTTGCTCTTACAGTTGATATATCATGCTTTTACATGATTGAGTACATATACAATGAAATGAAGCCACCTTCTATACAACTATAGTAAAAAGGTGCTCCATACTGCCACTCAGTGGGATTCCTCGGGAGTAACGCAGAAAGTTATTTTGTGTAACAAACTATTACAATTTACAATCCAATGTATTTCTTGTATAGTATTCATTGATTAGTCTTCTGTGATCTCTTGGTTAGACAACAGTGAAATTTCTCGGTTTTACAAAGTGATATCAATACAGTGTCAGTTATCACTCCTTATACAACCAATTTTAAAATCTGATGAATGTATGTCTTGCATTCAATGTAACTGCTCTTAGAGTTGCTATATCATGCTTTTATATGGTTGAGTACATATACAATGAAATGAAGCCACCTTCTATACAACTATAGTAAAAAGGTGCTCCATACTGCCACTCAGTGGGATTCCTCGGGAGTAACGCAGAAAGTTATTTTGTGTAACAAACTATTACAATTTACAATCCAATGTATTTCTTGTATAGTATTCATTGATTAGTCTTTTCAGTGATCTGTTTCTTACAGGATAGTGATATTTCTAGGTTACTCTTTTCAATGATCTGTTGGTTACAGGATAGTGATATTTCTAGGTTTTACAAAGTGATATCAGTACAGTGTCAGTTATCACTCCTTGTACAACCAACTTCAAAATCTGATGAATGAATCTCTGGCATTCAATGTAATTGCTCTTACAGTTGCTATAACATGCTTTTACATGATTGAGTAGATATACAATGAAATGAAGCCACCTTCTATACACCTATAGTAAAATGTGCTCCATACTGCCACTCACTGGGAATCCTCGGGATTAACGGAGAAAGTCATTTTGTGTAACAAACTATTACAATATACAATTTCTTGTATAGTATTCATTCATTACTCTTTTCAATGATCTGTTTTTACAAGATAGTGATATTTCTAGGTTTTACAACGTGATATCAATACAGTGTCAGTTATCACTCCTTGTACAACCAACTTCAAAATCTGATGAATGTATCTCTTGCATTCAATGTAACTGCTCTTACACTTGCTATAACATGCTTTTACATGGTTGAGTACATATACAATGAAATGAAGCCACCTTCTATACAACTATCGTAAAAAGGTGCTCCATACTGCCACTCAGTGGGATTCCTCGGGAGTAACGCAGAAAGTCATTTTGTGTAACAAACTATTACAATATACAATTTCTTGTATAGTATTCGTTGATTACTCTTTTCAGTGATCTGTTTGTTACACCATAGTGATATATCTAGGTTTTACAAAGTGATATCAGTACAGTGTCAGTTATCACTCCTTCTACAACCAACTTCAAAATCTGATGAATGTATCTCTGGCATTCAATGTAGTTGCTCTTACAGTTGATATATCATGCTTTTACATGATTGAGTACTTATACAATGAAATGAAGCCACCTTCTATACAACTATAGTAAAACGTGCTCCATACTGCCACTCAGTGGGATTCCTCGGGAGTAACGCAGAAAGTTATTTTGTGTAACAAACTATTACAATTTACAATCCAATGTATTTCTTGTATAGTATTTATTGATTACTCTTCTATGATCTCTTGGTTAGACAACAGTGAAATTTCTCGGTTTTACAAAGTGATATCAATACAGTGTCAGTTATCACTCCTTATACAACCAATTTAAAAATCTGATGAATGTATGTCTTGCATTCAATGTAACTGCTCTTATAGTTGCTATATCATGCTTTTATATGGTTCAGTACGTATACAATGAAATGAAGCACCCTTCTATACAACTATAGTAAAAAGGTGCTCCATACTGCCACTCAGTGGGATTCCTCGGGAGTAACGCAGAAAGTCATTTTGTGTAACAAACTATTACAATATACAATTTCTTCTATAGTATTCATTGATTACTCTTTTCAATGATCTGTTGGTTACAGGATAGTGATATTTCTAGGTTTTACAAAGTGATATCAGTACAGTGTCAGTTATCAGTCCTTCTACAACAAACTTCAAAATCTGATGAATGAATCTCTGGCATTCAATGTAATTGCTCTTACAGTTGCTATAACATGCTTTTACATGATTGAGTACATATACAATGAAATGAAGCCACCTTCTATACAACTATAGTAAAATGTGCTCCATACTGCCACTCAGTGGGATTCCTCGGGAGTAACGGAGAAAGTCATTTTGTGTAACAAACTGTTACAATATACAATTTCTTGTATAGTATTCATTCATTACTCTTTTCAATGATCTGTTGGGTACAAGATAGTGATATTTCTAGGTTTTACAACGTGATATCAATACAGTGTCAGTTATCACTCCTTGTACAAACAACTTCAAAATCTGATAAATGTATCTCTTGCATTCAATGTAATTGCTCTTACAGTTGCTATAACATGCTTTTACATGATTGAGTACATATACAATGAAATGAAGCCACCTTCTATACAACTTTAGTAAAATGTGCTCCATACTGCCACTCAGTGGGATTCCTCGGGAGTAACGCAAAAGTCATTTTGTGTAACAAACTATTACAATATACAATTTCTTGTATAGTATTCATTCATTACTCTTTTCAATGATCTGTTTTCACAAGATAGTGATATTTCTACGTTTTACAACGTGATATCAATACAGTGTCAGTTATCACTCCTTGTACAACCAACTTCAAAATCTGATGAATGTATCTCTTGCATTCAATGTAACTGCTCTTACACTTCCTATATCATGCTTTTATATGGTTGAGTATATATACAATGAAATGAAGCCACCTTCTATACAACTATCGTAAAAAGGTGCTCCATACTGCCACTCAGTGGGATTCCTCGGGAGTAACGCAGAAAGTTATTTTGTGTAACAAACTATTACAATTTACAATCCAATGTATTTCTTGTATACTATTCATTGATTACTCTTCTGTGATCTCTTGGTTAGACATCAGTTAAATTTCTCGGTTTTACAAAGTGACATCAATACAGTGTCAGTTATCACTCCTTATACAACCAATATAAAAATCTGATGAATGTATGTCTTGCATTCAATGTAACTGCTCTTATAGTTGCTATATCATGCTTTTATATGGTTCAGTACATATTCAATGAAATGAAGCCACCTTCTATACAACTATCGTAAAAAGGTGCTCCATACTGCCACTAAGTGGGATTCCTCGGGAGTAACACAGAAAGTCATTTTGTGTAACAAACTTTTACAATATACTATTTCTTGTATAGTATTCATTGATTACTCTTTTCAGTGATCTGTTTGTTACAGGATAGTGATATATCTAGATTTTACAAAGTGATATCAGTACAGTGTCAGTTATCAATCCTTGTACTACCAACTTCAAAATCTGATGAATGTATCTCTGGCATTCAATGTAGTTGCTCTTTTCAATGATCTGTTGGTTACAGGATAGTGATATTTCTAGGTTTTACAAAGTGATATCAGTACAGTGTCAGTTATCACTCCTTTTATAACAAACTTCAAAATCTGATGAATGAATCAGTGGGATTCCTCGCGAGTAACGGAGAAAGTCATTTTGCCACTCAGTGGGATTCCTCGGGAGTAACGGAGAAAGTCATTTTGTGTAACAAACTGTTACAATATACAATTTCTTGTATAATATTCATTCATTACTCTTTTCAATGATCTGTTGGTTACAAGATAGTGATATTTCTAGGTTTTACAACGTGATATCAATACAGTGTCAGTTATCACTCCTTGTACAACCAACTTCAAAATCTGATAAATGTATCTCTTCCATTCAATGTAACTGCTCTTACACTTGCTATATCATGCTTTTATATGGTTGAATACATATACAATGAAATGAAGCCGACTTCTATACAACTATCGTAAAAAGGTGCTCCATACTGCCACTAAGTGGGATTCATCGGGAGTAACGCAGAAAGTCATTTTGTGTAACAAACTTTTACAATATACTATTTCTTGTATAATATTCATTGATTACTCTTTTCAGTGATCTGTTTGTTACAGGATAGTGATATATCTAGGTTTTACAAAGTGATATCAGTACAGTGTCAGTTATCACTCCTTGTACTACCAACTTCAAAATCTGATGAATGTATCTCTGGCATTCAATGTAGTTGCTCTTACAGTTGATATATCATGCTTTTACATGATTGAGTACATATACAATGAAATGAAGCCACCTTCTATACAACCATAGTAAAAAGGTGCTCCATACTGCCACTCAGTGGGATTCCTCGGGAGTAACGCAGAAAGTTATTTTGTGTAACAAACTATTACAATTTACAATCCAATGTATTTCTTGTATAGTATTCATTGATTACTCTTCTGTGATCTCTTGGTTAGACATCAGTTAAATTTCTCGGTTTTACAAAGTGACATCAATACAGTGTCAGTTATCACTCCTTATACAATCAATATAAAAATCTGATGAATGTATGTCTTGCATTCAATGTAACTGCTCTTATAGTTGCTATATCATGCTTTTATATGGTTCAGTACATATACAATGAAATGAAGCCACCTTTTATACAACTATAGTAAAAAGGTGCTCCATACTGCCACTCAGTGGGATTCCTCGGGAGTAACACAGAAAGTCATTTTGTGTAACAAACTTTTACAATATACTATTTCTTGTATAGTATTCATTGATTACTCTTTTCAGTGATCTGTTGGTTACAGGATAGTGATATTTCTAGGTTTTACAAAGTGATATCAGTACAGTGTCAGTTATCAATCCTTGTACTACCAACTTCAAAATCTGATGAATGAATCTCTGGCATTCGATGTAATTGCTCTTACAGTTGCTATAACATGCTTTTACATGATTGAGTACAAATACAATGAAATGAAGCCACCTTCTATACAACTATAGTAAAATGTGCTCCATACTGCCACTCAGTGGGATTCCTCGGGAATAACGCAGAAAGTCATTTTGTGTAACAAACTATTACAATATACAATTTCTTGTATAGTATTCATTCATTACTCTTTTCAATGATCTCTTGGTTACAAGATAGTGATATTTCTAGGTTTTACAACGTGATATCAATACACTGTCAGTTATCACTCCTTGTACAACCAACTTCAAAATCTGATGAATGTATCTCTTGCATTCAATGTAACTGCTCTTACCGTTGCTATATCATGCTTTTATATGGTTGAGTACATATACAATGAAATGAAGTCACCTTCTATACAACTATAGTAAAAAGGTGCTCCATACTGCCACTCAGTGGGATTCCTCGAGAGTAACGCAGAAAGTCATTTTGTGTAACAAACTATTACAATATACAATTTCTTGTATAGTATTCCTTGATTACTCTTTTCAGTGATCTGTTTGTTACACCATAGTGATATATCTAGGTTTTACAAAGTGATATCAGTACAGTGTCAGTTATCACTCCTTCTACAACCAACTTCAAAATCTGATGAATGTATCTCTGGCATTCAATGTAGTTGCTCTTACAGTTGATATATCATGCTTTTACATGATTGAGTACTTATACAATGAAATGAAGCCACCTTCTATACAACTATAGTAAAACGTGCTCCATACTGCCACTCAGTGGGATTCCTCGGGAGTAACGCAGAAAGTTATTTTGTGTAACAAACTATTACAATTTACAATCCAATGTATTTCTTGTATAGTATTTATTGATTACTCTTCTGTGATCTCTTGGTTAGACAACAGTGAAATTTCTCGGTTTTACAAAGTGATATCAATACAGTGTCAGTTATCACTCCTTATACAACCAATTTAAAAATCTGATGAATGTATGTCTTGCATTCAATGTAACTGCTCTTATAGTTGCTATATCATGCTTTTATATGGTTCAGTACGTATACAATGAAATGAAGCACCCTTCTATACAACTATAGTAAAAAGGTGCTCCATACTGCCACTCAGTGGGATTCCTCGGGAGTAACGCAGATAGTCATTTTGTTTAACAAACTATTACAATATACAATTTCTTCTATAGTATTCATTGATTACTCTTTTCAATGATCTGTTGGTTACAGGATAGTGATATTTCTCGGTTTTACAAAGTGATATCAGTACAGTGTCAGTTATCACTCCTTCTACAACAAACTTCAAAATCTGATGAATGAATCTCTGGCATTCAATGTAATTGCTCTTACAGTTGCTATAACATGCTTTTACATGATTGAGTACATATACAATGAAATGAAGCCACCTTCTATACAACTATAGTAAAATGTGCTCCATACTGCCACTCAGTGGGATTCCTCGGGAGTAACGGAGAAAGTCATTTTGTGTAACAAACTGTTACTATATACAATTTCTTGTATAGTATTCATTCATTACTCTTTTCAATGATCTGTTGGTTACAAGATAGTGATATTTCTAGGTTTTACAACGTGATATCAATACAGTGTCAGTTATCACTCCTTGTACAACCAACTTCAAAATCTGATAAATGTATCTCTTGCATTCAATGTAATTGCTCTTACAGTTGCTATAACATGCTTTTACATGATTGAGTACATATACAATGAAATGAAGCCACCTTCTATACAACTATAGTAAAATGTGCTCCATACTGCCACTCAGTGGGATTCCTCGGGAGTCACGCAGAAAGTCATTTTGTGTAACAAACTATTACAATATACAATTTCTTGTATAGTATTCATTCATTACTCTTTTCAATGATCTGTTGGTTACAAGATAGTGATATTTCTAGGTTTTACAACGTGATATCAATACAGTGTCAGTTATCACTCCTTGTACAACCAAGCTCAAAATCTGATGAATGTATCTCTTGCATTCAATGTAACTGCTCTTACACTTCCTATATCATGCTTTTATATGGTTGAGTACATATACAATGAAATGAAGCCACCTTCTATACAACTATCGTAAAAAGGTGCTCCATACTGCTACTAAGTGGGATTCCTCGGGAGTAACGCAGAAAGTCACTTTGTGTAACAAACTTTTACAATATACTATTTCTTGTATAATATTCATTGATTACTCTTTTCAATGATCGGTTGGTTACAGGATTGTGATATTTCTCGGTTTTACAAAGTGATATCAGTACAGTGTCAGTTATCACTCCTTGTACAACCAACTTCAAAATCTGATGAATGTATCTCTGGCATTCAATGTAGTTGCTCTTACAGTTGATATATCATGCTTTTACATGATTGAGTACATATACAATGAAATGAAGCCACCTTCTATACAACTATAGTAAAAAGGTTCTCCATACTGCCACTCAGTGGGATTCCTCGGGAGTAACGCAGAAAGTTATTTTGTGTAACAAACTATTACAATTTACAATCCAATGTATTTCTTGTATAGTATTCATTGATTACTCTTCTGTGATCTCTTGGTTAGACAACAGTGAAATTTCTCGGTTTTACAAAGTGATATCAATACAGTGTCAGTTATCACTCCTTGTACTACCAATTTAAAAATCTGATGAATGTATGTCTTGCATTCAATGTAACTGTTCTTAGAGTTGCTATATCATGCTTTTATATGGTTCAGTACATATATAATGAAATGAAGCCACCTTCTATACAACTATAGTAAAAAGGTGCTCCATACTGCCACTCAGTGGGATTCCTCGGGAGTAACGCAGAAAGTTATTTTGTGTAACAAACTATTACAATTTACAATCCAATGTATTTCTTGTATAGTATTCATTGATTAGTCTTTTCAGTGATCTGTTTCTTACAGGATAGTGATATTTCTAGGTTTTACAAAGTGATATCAGTACAGTGTCAGTTATCACTCCTTGTACTACCAACTTCAAAATCTGATGAATGTATCTCTGGCATTCAATGTAGTTGCTCTTACAGTTGATATATCATGCTTTTACATGATTGAGTACATATATAATGAAATGAAGCCACCTTCTATACAACTATAGTAAAAAGGTGCTCCATACTGCCACTCAGTGGGATTCCTCGGGAGTAACGCAGAAAGTTTTTTTGTGTAACAAACTATTACAATTTACAATCCAATGTATTTCTTGTATAGTATTCATTAATTACTCTTCTGTGATCTCTTGGTTAGACAACAGTGAAATTTCTCGGTTTTACAAAGTGACATCAATACAGTGTCAGTTATCACTCCTTATACAACCAATATAAAAATCTGATGAATGTATGTCTTGCATTCAATGTAACTGCTCTTATAGTTGCTATATCATGCTTTTATATGGTTCAGTACATATACAATGAAATGAAGCCACCTTCTATACAACTATAGTAAAAAGGTGCTCCATACTGCCACTCAGTGGGATTCCTCGGGAGTAACGCAGAAAGTCATTTTGTGTAACAAACTATTACAATATACAATTTCTTGTATAGTATTCATTGATTACTCTTTTCAATGATCTGTTGGTTACAGGATAGTGATATTTCTAGGTTTTACAAAGTGATATCAGTACAGTGTCAGTTATCACTCCTTGTACAACCAACTTCAAAATCTGATGAATGAATCTCTGGCATTCAATGTAATTGCTCTTACAGTTGCTATAACATGCTTTTACATGATTGAGTAGATATACAATGAAATGAAGCCACCTTCTATACACCTATAGTAAAATGTGCTCCATACTGCCACTCACTGGGAATCCTCGGGATTAACGGAGAAAGTCATTTTGTGTAACAAACTATTACAATATACAATTTCTTCTATAGTATTCATTCATTACTCTTTTCAATGATCTGTTTTTACAAGATAGTGATATTTCTAGGTTTTACAACGTGATATCCATACAGTGTCAGTTATCACTCCTTGTACAACCAACTTCAAAATCTGATGAATGTATCTCTTGCATTCAATGTAACTGCTCTTACACTTGCTATAACATGCTTTTATATGGTTGAGTACATATACAATGAAATGAAGCCACCTTCTATACAACTATCGTAAAAAGGTGCTCCATACTGCCACTCAGTGGGATTCCTCGGGAGTAACGCAGAAAGTCATTTTGTGTAACAAACTATTACAATATACAATTTCTTGTATAGTATTCGTTGATTACTCTTTTCAGTGATCTGTTTGTTACACCATAGTGATATATCTAGGTTTTACAAAGTGATATCAGTACAGTGTCAGTTATCACTCCTTCTACAACCAACTTCAAAATCTGATGAATGTATCTCTGGCATTCAATGTAGTTGCTCTTACAGTTGATATATCATGCTTTTACATGATTGAGTACTTATACAATGAAATGAAGCCACCTTCTATACAACTATAGTAAAACGTGCTCCATACTGCCACTCAGTGGGATTCCTCGGGAGTAACGCAGAAAGTTATTTTGTGTAACAAACTATTACAATTTACAATCCAATGTATTTCTTGTATAGTATTTATTGATTACTCTTCTGTGATCTCTTGGTTAGACAACAGTGAAATTTCTCGGTTTTACAAAGTGATATCAATACAGTGTCAGTTATCACTCCTTATACAACCAATTTAAAAATCTGATGAATGTATGTCTTGCATTCAATGTAACTGCTCTTATAGTTGCTATATCATGCTTTTATATGGTTCAGTACGTATACAATGAAATGAAGCACCCTTCTATACAACTATAGTAAAAAGGTGCTCCATACTGCCACTCAGTGGGATTCCTCGGGAGTAACGCAGAAAGTCATTTTGTGTAACAAACTATTACAATATACAATTTCTTCTATAGTATTCATTGATTACTCTTTTCAATGATCTGTTGGTTACAGGATAGTGATATTTCTAGGTTTTACAAAGTGATATCAGTACAGTGTTAGTTATCACTCCTTCTACAACAAACTTCAAAATCTGATGAATGAATCTCTGGCATTCAATGTAATTGCTCTTACAGTTGCTATAACATGCTTTTACATGATTGAGTACATATACAATGAAATGAAGCCACCTTCTATACAACTATAGTAAAATGTGCTCCATACTGCCACTCAGTGGGATTCCTCGGGAGTAACGGAGAAAGTCATTTTGTGTAACAAACTGTTACAATATACAATTTCTTGTATAGTATTCATTCATTACTCTTTTCAATGATCTGTTGGTTACAAGATAGTGATATTTCTAGGTTTTTCAACGTGATATCAATACAGTGTCAGTTATCACTCCTTGTACAACCAACTTCAAAATCTGATAAATGTATCTCTTGCATTCAATGTAATTGCTCTTACAGTTGCTATAACATGCTTTTACATGATTGAGTACATATACAATGAAATGAAGCCACCTTCTATACAACTATAGTAAAATGTGCTCCATACTGGCACTCAGTGGGATTCCTCGGGAGTAACGCAGAAAGTCATTTTGTGTAACAAACTATTACAATATACAATTTCTTGTATAGTATTCATTCATTACTCTTTTCAATGATCTGTTGGTTACAAGATAGTGATATTTCTAGGTTTTACAATGTGATATCAATACAGTGTCAGTTATCACTCCTTGTACAACCAACCTCAAAATCTGATGAATGTATCTCTTGCATTCAATGTAACTGCTCTTACACTTCCTATATCATGCTTTTATATGGTTGAGTACATATACAATGAAATGAAGCCACCTTCTATACAACTATCGTAAAAAGGTGCTCCATACTGCTACTAAGTGGGATTCCTCGGGAGTAACGCAGAAAGTCACTTTGTGTAACAAACTTTTACAATATACTATTTCTTGTATAATATTCATTGATTACTCTTTTCAATGATCGGTTGGTTACAGGATTGTGATATTTCTCGGTTTTACAAAGTGATATCAGTACAGTGTCAGTTATCACTCCTTGTACAACCAACTTCAAAATCTGATGAATGTATCTCTGGCATTCAATGTAGTTGCTCTTACAGTTGATATATCATGCTTTTACATGATTGAGTACATATACAATGAAATGAAGCCACCTTCTATACAACTATAGTAAAAAGGTTCTCCATACTGCCACTCAGTGGGATTCCTCGGGAGTAACGCAGAAAGTTATTTTGTGTAACAAACTATTACAATTTACAATCCAATGTATTTCTTGTATAGTATTCATTGATTACTCTTCTGTGATCTCTTGGTTAGACAACAGTGAAATTTCTCGGTTTTACAAAGTGATATCAATACAGTGTCAGTTATCACTCCTTGTACTACCAATTTAAAAATCTGATGAATGTATGTCTTGCATTCAATGTAACTGCTCTTAGAGTTGCTATATCATGCTTTTATATGGTTCAGTACATATACAATGAAATGAAGCCACCTTCTATACAACTATAGTAAAAAGGTGCTCCATACTGCCACTCAGTGGGATTCCTCGGGAGTAACGCAGAAAGTTATTTTGTGTAACAAACTATTACAATTTACAATCCAATGTATTTCTTGTATAGTATTCATTGATTAGTCTTTTCAGTGATCTGTTTCTTACAGGATAGTGATATTTCTAGGTTTTACAAAGTGATATCAGTACAGTGTCAGTTATCACTCCTTGTACTACCAACTTCAAAATCTGATGAATGTATCTCTGGCATTCAATGTAGTTGCTCTTACAGTTGATATATCATGCTTTTACATGATTGAGTACATATATAATGAAATGAAGCCACCTTCTATACAACTATAGTAAAAAGGTGCTCCATACTGCCACTCAGTGGGATTCCTCGGGAGTAACGCAGAAAGTTATTTTGTGTAACAAACTATTACAATTTACAATCCAATGTATTTCTTGTATAGTATTCATTAATTACTCTTCTGTGATCTCTTGGTTAGACAACAGTGAAATTTCTCGGTTTTACAAAGTGATATCAATACAGTGTCAGTTATCACTCCTTGTACAACCAATTTTAAAATCTGATGAATGTATGTCTTGCATTCAATGTAACTGCTCTTAGAGTTGCTATATCATGCTTTTATATGGTTCAGTACATATACAATGAAATGAAGCCACCTTCTATACAACTATAGTAAAAAGGTGCTCCATACTGCCACTCAGTGGGATTCCTCGGGAGTAACGCAGAAAGTTATTTTGTGTAACAAACTATTACAATTTACAATCCAATGTATTTCTTGTATAGTATTCATTGATTCGTCTTTTCAGTGATCTGTTTCTTACAGGATAATGATATTTCTAGGTTTCACAAAGTGATATCAGTACAGTGTCAGTTATCACTCCTTGTACTACCAACTTCAAAATCTGATGAATGTATCTCTGGCATTCAATGTAGTTGCTCTTACAGTTGATATATCATGCTTTTACATGATTGAGTACATATATAATGAAATGAAGCCACCTTCTATACAACTATAGTAAAAAGGTGCTCTATACTACCACTCAGTGGGATTCCTCGGGAGTAACGCAGAAAGTTATTTTGTGTAACAAACAATTACAATTTACAATCCAATGTATTTCTTGTATAGTATTCATTGATTACTCTTCTGTGATCTCTTGGTTAGACAACAGTGAAATTTCTCGGTTTTACAAAGTGACATCAATACAGTGTCAGTTATCACTCCTTATACAACCAATATAAAAATCTGATGAATGTATGTCTTGCATTCAATGTAACTGCTCTTATAGTTGCTATATCATGCTTTTATATGGTTCAGTACATATACAATGAAATGAAGCCACCTTCTATACAACTATAGTAAAAAGGTGCTCCATACTGCCACTCAGTGGGATTCCTCGGGAGTAACGCAGAAAGTCATTTTGTGTAACAAACTATTACAATATACAATTTCTTGTATAGTATTCATTGATTACTCTTTTCAATGATCTGTTGGTTACAGGATAGTGATATTTCTAGGTTTTACAAAGTGATATCAGTACAGTGTCAGTTATCACTCCTTGTACAACCAACTTCAAAATCTGATGAATGAATCTCTGGCATTCAATGTAATTGCTCTTACAGTTGCTATAACATGCTTTTACATGATTGAGTAGATATACAATGAAATGAAGCCACCTTCTATACACCTATAGTAAAATGTGCTCCATACTGCCACTCACTGGGAATCCTCGGGATTAACGGAGAAAGTCATTTTGTGTAACAAACTATTACAATATACAATTTCTTGTATAGTATTCATTCATTACTCTTTTCAATGATCTGTTTTTACAAGATAGTGATATTTCTAGGTTTTACAACGTGATATCAATACAGTGTCAGTTATCACTCCTTGTACAACCAACTTCAAAATCTGATGAATGTATCTCTTGCATTCAATGTAACTGCTCTTACACTTGCTATAACATGCTTTTATATGGTTGAGTACATATACAATGAAATGAAGCCACCTTCTATACAACTATCGGAAAAAGGTGCTCCATACTGCCACTCAGTGGGATTCCTCGGGAGTAACGCAGAAAGTCATTTTGTGTAACAAACTATTACAATATACAATTTCTTGTATAGTATTCGTTGATTACTCTTTTCAGTGATCTGTTTGTTACACCATAGTGATATATCTAGGTTTTACAAAGTGATATCAGTACAGTGTCAGTTATCACTCCTTCTACAACCAACTTCAAAATCTGATGAATGTATCTCTGGCATTCAATGTAGTTGCTCTTACAGTTGATATATCATGCTTTTACATGATTGAGTACTTATACAATGAAATGAAGCCACCTTCTATACAACTATAGTAAAACGTGCTCCATACTGCCACTCAGTGGGATTCCTCGGGAGTAACGCAGAAAGTTATTTTGTGTAACAAACTATTACAATTTACAATCCAATGTATTTCTTGTATAGTATTCATTAATTACTCTTCTGTGATCTCTTGGTTAGACAACAGTGAAATTTCTCGGTTTTACAAAGTGATATCAATACAGTGTCAGTTATCACTCCTTATACAACCAATTTAAAAATCTGATGAATGTATGTCTTGCATTCAATGTAACTGCTCTTATAGTTGCTATATCATGCTTTTATATGGTTCAGTACGTATACAATGAAATGAAGCACCCTTCTATACAACTATAGTAAAAAGGTGCTCCATACTGCCACTCAGTGGGATTCCTCGGGAGTAACGCAGAAAGTCATTTTGTGTAACAAACTATTACAATATACAATTTCTTCTATAGTATTCATTGATTACTCTTTTCAATGATCTGTTGGTTACAGGATAGTGATATTTCTAGGTTTTACAAAGTGATATCAGTACAGTGTTAGTTATCACTCCTTCTACAACAAACTTCAAAATCTGATGAATGAATCTCTGGCATTCAATGTAATTGCTCTTACAGTTGCTATAACATGCTTTTACATGATTGAATACATATACAATGAAATGAAGCCACCTTCTATACAACTATAGTAAAATGTGCTCCATACTGCCACTCAGTGGGATTCCTCGGGAGTAACGGAGAAAGTCATTTTGTGTAACAAACTGTTACAATATACAATTTCTTGTATAGTATTCATTCATTACTCTTTTCAATGATCTGTTGGTTACAAGATAGTGATATTTCTAGGTTTTTCAACGTGATATCAATACAGTGTCAGTTATCACTCCTTGTACAACCAACTTCAAAATCTGATAAATGTATCTCTTGCATTCAATGTAATTGCTCTTACAGTTGCTATAACATGCTTTTTCATGATTGAGTACATATACAATGAAATGAAGCCACCTTCTATACAACTATAGTAAAATGTGCTCCATACTGGCACTCAGTGGGATTCCTCGGGAGTAACGCAGAAAGTCATTTTGTGTAACAAACTATTACAATATACAATTTCTTGTATAGTATTCATTCATTACTCTTTTCAATGATCTGTTGGTTACAAGATAGTGATATTTCTAGGTTTTACAACGTGATATCAATACAGTGTCAGTTATCACTCCTTGTACAACCAACCTCAAAATCTGATGAATGTATCTCTTGCATTCAATGTAACTGCTCTTACACTTCCTATATCATGCTTTTATATGGTTGAGTACATATACAATGAAATGAAGCCACCTTCTATACAACTATCGTAAAAAGGTGCTCCATACTGCTACTAAGTGGGATTCCTCGGGAGTAACGCAGAAAGTCACTTTGTGTAACAAACTTTTACAATATACTATTTCTTGTATAATATTCATTGATTACTCTTTTCAATGATCGGTTGGTTACAGGATTGTGATATTTCTCGGTTTTACAAAGTGATATCAGTACAGTGTCAGTTATCACTCCTTGTACAACCAACTTCAAAATCTGATGAATGTATCTCTGGCATTCAATGTAGTTGCTCTTACAGTTGATATATCATGCTTTTACATGATTGAGTACATATACAATGAAATGAAGCCACCTTCTATACAACTATAGTAAAAAGGTTCTCCATACTGCCACTCAGTGGGATTCCTCGGGAGTAACGCAGAAAGTTATTTTGTGTAACAAACTATTACAATTTACAATCCAATGTATTTCTTGTATAGTATTCATTGATTACTCTTCTGTGATCTCTTGGTTAGACAACAGTGAAATTTCTCGGTTTTACAAAGTGATATCAATACAGTGTCAGTTATCACTCCTTGTACTACCAATTTAAAAATCTGATGAATGTATGTCTTGCATTCAATGTAACTGTTCTTAGAGTTGCTATATCATGCTTTTATATGGTTCAGTACATATATAATGAAATGAAGCCACCTTCTATACAACTATAGTAAAATGTGCTCCATACTGCCACTCAGTGGGATTCCTCGGGAGTAACGGAGAAAGTCATTTTGTGTAACAAACTGTTACAATATACAATTTCTTGTATAGTATTCATTCATTACTCTTTTCAATGATCTGTTGGTTACAAGATAGTGATATTTCTAGGTTTTTCAACGTGATATCAATACAGTGTCAGTTATCACTCCTTGTACAACCAACTTCAAAATCTGATAAATGTATCTCTTGCATTCAATGTAATTGCTCTTACAGTTGCTATAACATGCTTTTACATGATTGAGTACATATACAATGAAATGAAGCCACCTTCTATACAACTATAGTAAAATGTGCTCCATACTGGCACTCAGTGGGATTCCTCGGGAGTAACGCAGAAAGTCATTTTGTGTAACAAACTATTACAATATACAATTTCTTGTATAGTATTCATTCATTACTCTTTTCAATGATCTGTTGGTTACAAGATAGTGATATTTCTAGGTTTTACAATGTGATATCAATACAGTGTCAGTTATCACTCCTTGTACAACCAACCTCAAAATCTGATGAATGTATCTCTTGCATTCAATGTAACTGCTCTTACAGTTGCTATATCATGCTTTTATATGGTTGAGTACATATACAATGAAATGAAGCCACCTTCTATACAACTATCGTAAAAAGGTGCTCCATACTGCTACTAAGTGGGATTCCTCGGGAGTAACGCAGAAAGTCACTTTGTGTAACAAACTTTTACAATATACTATTTCTTGTATAATATTCATTGATTACTCTTTTCAATTATCGGTTGGTTACAGGATTGTGATATTTCTCGGTTTTACAAAGTGATATCAGTACAGTGTCAGTTATCACTCCTTGTACAACCAACTTCAAAATCTGATGAATGTATCTCTGGCATTCAATGTAGTTGCTCTTACAGTTGATATATCATGCTTTTACATGATTGAGTACATATACAATGAAATGAAGCCACCTTCTATACAACTATAGTAAAAAGGTTCTCCATACTGCCACTCAGTGGGATTCCTCGGGAGTAACGCAGAAAGTTATTTTGTGTAACAAACTATTACAATTTACAATCCAATGTATTTCTTGTATAGTATTCATTGATTACTCTTCTGTGATCTCTTGGTTAGACAACAGTGAAATTTCTCGGTTTTACAAAGTGATATCAATACAGTGTCAGTTATCACTCCTTGTACTACCAATTTAAAAATCTGATGAATGTATGTCTTGCATTCAATGTAACTGCTCTTAGAGTTGCTATATCATGCTTTTATATGGTTCAGTACATATACAATGAAATGAAGCCACCTTCTATACAACTATAGTAAAAAGGTGCTCCATACTGCCACTCAGTTGGATTCCTCGGGAGTAACGCAGAAAGTCATTTTGTGTAACAAACTATTACAATTTACAATCCAATGTATTTCTTGTATAGTATTCATTGATTAGTCTTTTCAGTGATCTGTTTCTTACAGGATAGTGATATTTCTAGGTTTTACAAAGTGATATCATTACAGTGTCAGTTATCACTCCTTGTACTACCAACTTCAAAATCTGATGAATGTATCTCTGGCATTCAATGTAGTTGCTCTTACAGTTGATATATCATGCTTTTACATGATTGAGTACATATATAATGAAATGAAGCCACCTTCTATACAACTATAGTAAAAAGGTGCTCCATACTGCCACTCAGTGGGATTCCTCGGGAGTAACGCAGAAAGTTATTTTGTGTAACAAACTATTATAATTTACAATCCAATGTATTTCTTGTATAGTATTCATTAATTACTCTTCTGTGATCTCTTGGTTAGACAACAGTGAAATTTCTCGGTTTTACAACGTGACATCAATACAGTGTCAGTTATCACTCCTTATACAACCAATATAAAAATCTGATGAATGTATGTCTTGCATTCAATGTAACTGCTCTTATAGTTGCTATATCATGCTTTTATATGGTTCAGTACATATACAATGAAATGAAACCACCTTCTATACAACTATAGTAAAAAGGTGCTCCATACTGCCACTCAGTGGGATTCCTTGGGAGTAACGCAGAAAGTCATTTTGTGTAACAAACTATTACAATATACAATTTCTTGTATAGTATTCATTGATTACTCTTTTCAATGATCAGTTGGTTACAGGATAGTGATATTTCTAGGTTTTACAAAGTGATATCAATACAGTGTCAGTTATCACTCCTTGTACAACCAACTTCAAAATCTGATGAATGAATCTCTGGCATTCTATGTAATTGCTCTTACAGTTGCTATAAAATACTTTTACATGATTGAGTACATATACAATGAAATGAAGCCACCTTCTATACAACTATAGTAAAATGTGCTCCATACTGCCACTCAGTGGGATTCCTCGGGAGTAATGCAGAAAGTCATTTTGTGTAACAAACTATTACAATATACAATTTCTTGTATAGTATTCATTCATTACTCTTTTCAAGGATCTGTTGGTTACAAGATAGTGATATTTCTAGGTTTTACAACGTGATATCAATACAGTGTCAGTTATCACTCCTTGTACAACCAACTTCAAAATCTGATGAATGTATCTCTTGCATTCAATGTAACTGCTCTTACACTTCCTATATCATGCTTTTATATGGTTGAGTACATATACAATGAAATGAAGCCACCTTCTATACAACTATCGTAAAAAGGTGCTCCATACTGCCACTAAGTGGGATTCCTCGGGAGTAACGCAGAAAGTCATTTTGTGTAACAAACTTTTACAATATACTATTTCTTGTATAATATTCATTGATTACTCTTTTCAATGATCGGTTGGTTACAGGATAGTGATATTTCTAGGTTTTACAAAGTGATATCAGTACAGTGTCTGTTATCACTCCTTGTACAACCAACTTCAAAATCTGATGAATGTATCTCTGGCATTCAATGTAGTTGCTCTTACAGTTGATATATCATGCTTTTACATGATTGAGTATATATACAATGAAATGAAGCCACCTTCTATACAACTATAGTAAAAAGGTGCTCCATACTGCCACTCAGTGGGATTCCTCGGGAGTAACGCAGAAAGTTATTTTGTGTAACAAACTATTACAATTTACAATCCAATGTATTTCTTGTATAGTATTCATTGATTAGTCTTCTGTGATCTCTTGGTTAGACAACAGTGAAATTTCTCGGTTTTACAAAGTGATATCAATACAGTGTCAGTTATCACTCCTTCTACAACGAATTTTAAAATCTGATGAATGTATGTCTTGCATTCAATGTAACTGCTCTTAGAGTTGCTATATCATGCTTTTATATGGTTCAGTACATATACAATGAAATGAAGCCACCTTCTATACAACTATAGTAAAAAGGTGCTCCATACTGCCACTCAGTGGGATTCCTCGGGAGTAACGCAGAAAGTTATTTTGTGTAACAAACTATTACAATTTACAATCCAATGTATTTCTTGTATAGTATTCATTGATTCGTCTTTTCAGTGATCTGTTTCTTACAGGATAATGATATTTCTAGGTTTCACAAAGTGATATCAGTACAGGTTCAGTTATCACTCCTTGTACTACCAACTTCAAAATCTGATGAATGTATCTCTGGCATTCAATGTAGTTGCTCTTACAGTTGATATATCATGCTTTTACATGATTGAGTACATATATAATGAAATGAAGCCACCTTCTATACAACTATAGTAAAAAGGTGCTCCATACTACCACTCAGTGGGATTCCTCGGGAGTAACGCAGAAAGTCATTTTGTGTAACAAACTATTACAACATACAATTTCTTGTATAGTATTCATTGATTACTCTTTTCAATGATCTGTTGGTTACAGGATAGTGATATTTCTAGGTTTTAAAAAGTGATATCAATACAGTGTCAGTTATCACTCCTTGTACAACCAACTTCAAAATCTGATGAATGAATCTCTGGCATTCAATGTAATTGCTCTTACAGTAGCTATAACATGCTTTTACATGATTGAGTACATATACAATGAAATGAAGCCACCTTCTATACAACTATAGTAAAATGTGCTCCATACTGCCACTCAGTGGGATTCCTCGGGAGTAACGCAGAAAGTCATTTTGTGTAACAAACTATTACAATATACAATTTCTTGTATAGTATTCATTCATTACTCTTTTCAATGATCTGTTGGTTACAAGATAGTGATATTTCTAGGTTTTACAACGTGATATGAATACAGTGTCAGTTATCACTCCTTGTACAACCAACTTCAAAATCTGATGAATGTATCTCTTGCATTCAATGTAACTGCTCTTACACTTCCTATATCATGCTTTTATATGGTTGAGTACATATACAATGAAATGAAGCCACATTCTATAAAACTATCGTAAAAAGGTGCTCCATGCTGCCACTCAGTGGGATTCCTCGGGAGTAACGCAGAAAGTTATTTTGTGTAACAAACTATTACAATTTACAATCCAATGTATTTCTTGTATAGTATTCATTGATTACTCTTCTGTGATCTCTTGGTTAGACAACAGTGAAATTTCTCGGTTTTACAAAGTGATATCAATACAGTGTCAGTTATCACTCCTTCTACAACCAACTTCAAAATCTGATGAATGAATCTCTGGCATTCAATGTAATTGCTCTTACACTTCCTATATCATGCTTTTATATGGTTGAGTACATATACAATGAAATGAAGCCACCTTCTATACAACTATCGTAAAAAGGTACTCCATACTGCTACTAAGTGGGATTCCTCGGGAGTAACGCAGAAAGTCATTTTGTGTAACAAACTTTTACAATATACTATTTCTTGTATAATATTCATTGATTACTCTTTTCAATGATCGGTTGGTTACAGGATAGTGATATTTCTAGGTTTTACAAAGTGACATCAATACAGTGTCAGTTATCACTCCTTATACAACCAATTTAAAAATCTGATGAATGTATGTCTTGCATTCAATCTAACTGCTCTTATAGTTGCTATATCATGCTTTTATATGGTTCAGTACATATACAATGAAATGAAGCCACCTTCTATACAACTATAGTAAAAAGGTGCTCCATACTGCCACTCAGTGTGATTCCTCGGGAGTAACGCAGAAAGTCATTTTGTGTAACAAACTATTACAATATACAATTTCTTGTATAGTATTGATTGATTACTCTTTTCAATGATCTGTTGGTTACAGGATAGTGATATTTCTAGGTTTTACAAAGTGATATCAGTACACTGTCAGTTATCAGTCCTTCTACAACCAACTTCAAAATCTGATGAATGAATCTCTGGCATTCAATGTAATTGCTCTTACAGTTGCTATAACATGCTTTTACATGATTGAGTACATATACAATGAAATGAAGCCACCTTCTATACAACTATAGTAAAATGTGGTCCATACTGCCACTAAGTGGGATTCCTCGAGAGTAACGCAGAAAGTCATTTTGTGTAACAAACTTTTACAATATACTATTTCTTGTATAGTATTCATTGATTACTCTTTTCAATGATCTGTTGGTTACAGGATAGTGATATTTCTAGGATTTACAAAGTGATATCAGTACAGTGTCAGTTATCACTCCTTGTACAACCAACTTCAAAATCTGATGAATGTATCTCTGGCATTCAATGTAAATGCTCTTACAGTTGATATTTGATGCTTTTACATGATTGAGTACATATACAATGAAATGAAGCCACCTTCTATACAACTATAGTAAAAAGGTGCTCCATACTGCCACTCAGTGGGATTCCTCGGGAGTAACGCAGAAAGTTATTTTGTGTAACAAACTATTAGAATTTACAATCCAATGTATTTCTTGTATAGTATTCATTGATTAGTCTTTTCAGTGATCTGTTTCTTACAGGATAGTGATATTTCTAGGTTTTACAAAGTGATATCAGTACAGTGTCAGTTATCACTCCTTGTACTACCAACTTCAAAATCTGATGAATGTATCTCTGGCATTCAATATAGTTGCTCTTATAGTTGATATATCATGCTTTTACATGATTGAGTACATATACAATGAAATGAAGCCACCTTCTATAGTAAAAATGTTCTCCATACTGCCACTCAGAGGGATTCCTCGGGAATAACGCAGAAAGCCATTTTGTGTAACAAACTATTAAAATAGATACGTTCTTGTATAGTATTCATTGATTACTCTTTTCAATGATCTCTACGTTCCAGGATAGTAATATTTCTAGGTTTTACAAAGTGATATCAGTACAGTGTCAGTTATCACTCCTTGTACAACCAACTTCAAATTCTGATGAATGTATCTCTGGCATTCAATGTAATAGCTCTTACAGTTGATATATCATGCTTTTACATGATTGAGTACAGATACAATGAAATGAAGCCACCTTCTATACAACTATAGTAAAAAGGTGCTCCATACTGCCACGCAGTGGGATTCCTCGAGAGTAACGCAGAAAGTTATTTTGTGTAACAAACTATTACAATATGCAATTTCTTGTATAGTATTCATTGATTACTCTTTTCAGTGATCTGTTTGTTACAGGATAGTGATATTTCTAGGTTTTAAATTGTGATATCAGTACAGTGTCAGTTATCACTGCTTGTACTACCAACTTCAAAATCTGATGAATGTATCTCTGGCATTCAATGTAGTTGCTCTTACAGTTGATATATCATGCTTTTACATGATTGAGTACATATACAATGAAATGAAGCCACCTTCTATACAACCATAGTAAAAAGGTGCTCCATACTGCCACTCAGTGGGATTCCTCGGGAGTAACGCAGAAAGTTATTTTGTGTAACAAACTATTACAATTTACAATCCAATGTATTTCTTGTATAGTATTCATTGATTACTCTTCTGTGATCTCTTGGTTAGACAACAGTGAAATTTCTCGGTTTTACAAAGTGACATCAATACAGTGTCAGTTATCAATCCTTATACAACCAATTTAAAAATCTGATGAATGTATGTCTTGCATTCAATCTAACTGCTCTTATAGTTGCTATATCATGCTTTTATATGGTTCAGTACATATACAATGAAATGAAGCCACCTTCTATACAACTATAGTAAAAAGGTGCTCCATACTGCCACTCAGTGTGATTCCTCGGGAGTAACGCAGAAAGTCATTTTGTGTAACAAACTATTACAATATACAATTTCTTGTATAGTATTGATTGATTACTCTTTTCAATGATCTGTTGGTTACAGGATAGTGATATTTCTAGGTTTTAGAAAGTGATATCAGTACAGTGTCAGTTATCACTCCTTCTACAACCAACTTCAAAATCTGATGAATGTATCTCTGGCATTCAATGTAGTTGCTCTTATAGTTGCTATATCATGCTTTTATATGGTTCAGTACATATACAATGAAATGAAGCCACCTTCTATACAACTATAGTAAAAAGGTGCTCCATACTGCCACTCAGTGGGATTCCTCGGGAGTAACGCAGAAAGTTATTTTGTGTAACAAACTATTACAATTTACAATCCAATGTATTTCTTGTATATTATTCATTGATTACTCTTCTGTGATCTCTTGGTTAGACAACAGTGAAATTTCTCGGTTTTACAAAGTGATATCAATACAGTGTCAGTTATCACTCCTTATACAACAAACTTCAAAATCTGATGAATGAATCTCTGGCATTCAATGTAATTGCTCTTACAGTTGCTATAACATGGTTTTACATGATTGAGTACATATACAATGAAATGAAGCCACCTTCTATACAACTATAGTAAAATGTGCTCCATACTGCCACTCAGTGGGATTCCTCGGGAGTAACGCAGAAAGTTATTTTGTGTAACAAACTATTACAATATACAATTTCTTGTATAATATTCATTCATTACTCTTTTCAATGATCTGTTTTTACAAGATAGTGATATTTCTAGGTTTTACAACGTGATATCAATACAGTGTCAGTTATCACTCCTTGTACAACCAACTTCAAAATCTGATGAATGTATCTCTTGCATTCAATGTAACTGCTCTTACACTTCCTATATCATGCTTTTATATGGTTGAGTACATATACAATGAAATGAAGCCACCTTCTATACAACTATCGTAAAAAGGTGCACCATACTGCTACTAAGTGGGATTCCTCGGGAGTAACGCAGAAAGTCATTTTGTGTAACAAACTATTACAATATACTATTTCTTGTATAATATTCATTGATTACTCTTTTCAATGATCGGTTGGTTACAGGATAGTGATATTTCTAGGTTTTACAAAGTGATATCAGTACAGTGTCAGTTATCACTCCTTGTACAACCAACTTCAAAATCTGATGAATGTATCTCTGGCATTCAATGTAGTTGCTCTTACAGTTGATATATCATGCTTTTACATGATTGAGTACATATACAATGAAATGAAGCCACCTTCTATACAACTATAGTAAAAAGGCGCTCCATACTGCCACTCAGTGGGATTCCTCGGGAGTAACGCAGAAAGTTATTTTGTGTAACAAACTATTACAATTTACAATCCAATGCATTTCTTGTATAGTGATCATTGATTACTCTTCTGTGATCACTTGGTTAGACAACAGTGAAATTTCTCGGTTTTACAAAGTGATATCAATACAGTGTCAGTTATCACTCCTTGTACTACCAATTTAAAAATCTGATGAATGTATGTCTTGCATTCAATGTAACTGCTCTTAGAGTTGCTATATCATGCTTTTATATGGTTCAGTACATATACAATGAAATGAAGCCACCTTCTATACAACTATAGTAAAAATGTGCTCCATACTGCCACTCAGTGGGATTCCTCGGGAGTAACGGAGAAAGTCATTTTGTGTAACAAACTCTTACAATATACAATTTCTTGTATAGTATTCTTTCATTACTCTTTTCAATGATCTGTTGGTTACAAGATAGTGATATTTCTAGGTTTTACAACGTGATATCAACATAGTGTCAGTTATCACTCCTTGTACAACCAACTTCAAAATCTGATAAATGTATCTCTTGCATTCAATGTAATTACTCTTACAGTTGCTGTAACATGCTTTTACATGATTGAGTACATATACAATGAAATGAAGCCACCTTCTATACAACTATAGTAAAATGTGCTCCATACTGCCACTCAGTGGGATTCCTCGGGAGTAACGCAGAAAGTCATTTTGTGTAACAAACTATTACAATATACAATTTCTTGTATAGTATTCATTCATTACTCTTTTCAATGATCTGTTTTTACAAGATAGTGATATTTCTAGGTTTTACAACGTGATATCAATACAGTGTCAGTTATCACTCCTTGTACAACCAACTTCAAAATCTGATGAATGTATCTCTTGCATTCAATGTAACTGCTCTTACACTTCCTATATCATGCTTTTATATGGTTGAGTACATATACAATGAAATGAAGCCACCTTCTATACAACTATCGTAAAAAGGTGCTCCATACTGCCATGCAGTGGGATTCCTCGAGAGTAACGCAGAAAGTCATTTTGTGTAACAAACTTTTACAATATACTATTTCTTGTATAATATTTATTGATTACTCTTTTCAATGATCGGTTGGTTACAGGATAGTGATATTTCTAGGTTTTACAAAGTGACATCAATACAATGTCAGTTATCACTCCTTATACAACCAATTTAAAAATCTGATGAATGTATGTCTTGCATTCAATCTAACTGCTCTTATAGTTGCTATATCATGCTTTTATATGGTTCAGTACATATACAATGAAATGAAGCCACCTTCTATACAACTATAGTAAAAAGGTGCTCCATACTGCCACTCAGTGTGATTCCTCGGGAGTAACGCAGAAAGTCATTTTGTGTAACAAACTATTACAATATACAATTTCTTGTATAGTATTGATTGATTACTCTTTTCAATGATCTGTTGGTTACAGGATAGTGATATTTCTAGGTTTTACAAAGTGATATCAGTACAGTGTCAGTTATCAGTCCTTCTACAACCAACTTCAAAATCTGATGAATGAATCTCTGGCATTCAATGTAATTGCTCTTACAGTTGCTATAACATGCTTTTACATGATTGAGTACATATACAATGAAATGAAGCCACCTTCTATACAACTATAGTAAAATGTGGTCCATACTGCCACTAAGTGGGATTCCTCGAGAGTAACGCAAAAAGTCATTTTGTGTAACAAACTTTTACAATATACTATTTCTTGTATAGTATTCATTGATTACTCTTTTCAATGATCTGTTGGTTACAGGATAGTGCTATTTCTAGGATTTACAAAGTGATATCAGTACAGTGTCAGTTATCACTCCTTGTACAACCAACTTCAAAATCTGATGAATGTATCTCTGGCATTCAATGTAAATGCTCTTACAGTTGATATTTGATGCTTTTACATGATTGAGTACATATACAATGAAATGAAGCCACCTTCTATACAACTATAGTAAAAAGGTGCTCCATACTGCCACTCAGTGGGATTCCTCGGGAGTAACGCAGAAAGTTATTTTGTGTAACAAACTATTAGAATTTACAATCCAATGTATTTCTTGTATAGTATTCATTGATTAGTCTTTTCAGTGATCTGTTTCTTACAGGATAGTGATATTTCTAGGTTTTACAAAGTGATATCAGTACAGTGTCAGTTATCACTCCTTGTACTACCAACTTCAAAATCTGATGAATGTATCTCTGGCATTCAATATAGTTGCTCTTATAGTTGATATATCATGCTTTTACATGATTGAGTACATATACAATGAAATGAAGCCACCATCTATACAACTATAGTAAAAAGGTTCTCCATACTGCCACTAAGTGGGATTCCTCGAGAGTAACGCAGAAAGTCATTTTGTGTAACAAACTTTTACAATATACTATTTCTTGTATAGTATTCATTGATTACTCTTTTCAATGATCTGTTGGTTACAGGATAGTGATATTTCTAGCATTTACAAAGTGATATCAGTACAGTGTCAGTTATCACTCCTTGTACAACCAACTTCAAAATCTGATGAATGTATCTCTGGCATTCAATGTAAATGCTCTTACAGTTGATATTTGATGCTTTTACATGATTGAGTACATATACAATGAAATGAAGCCACCTTCTATACAACTATAGTAAAAAGGTTCTCCATACTGCCACTCAGTGGGATTCCTCGGGAGTAACGCAGAAAGTTATTTTGTGTAACAAACTATTAGAATTTACAATCCAATGTATTTCTTGTATAGTATTCATTGATTAGTCTTTTCAGTGATCTGTTTCTTACAGGATAGTGATATTTCTAGGTTTTACAAAGTGATATCAGTACAGTGTCAGTTATCACTCCTTGTACTACCAACTTCAAAATCTGATGAATGTATCTCTGGCATTCAATATAGTTGCTCTTATAGTTGATATATCATGCTTTTACATGATTGAGTACATATACAATGAAATGAAGCCACCTTCTACAGTAAAAATGTTCTCCATACTGCCACTCAGAGGGATTCCTCGGGAATAACGCAGAAAGCCATTTTGTGTAACAAACTATTAAAATAGATACGTTCTTGTATAGTATTCATTGATTACTCTTTTCAATGATCTCTACGTTCCAGGATAGTAATATTTCTAGGTTTTACAAAGTGATATCAGTACAGTGTCAGTTATCACTCCTTGTACAACCAACTTCAAATTCTGATGAATGTATCTCTGGCATTCAATGTAATAGCTCTTACAGTTGATATATCATGCTTTTACATGATTGAGTACAGATACAATGAAATGAAGCCACCTTCTATACAACTATAGTAAAAAGGTGCTCCATACTGCCACGCAGTGGGATTCCTCGAGAGTAACGCAGAAAGTTATTTTGTGTAACAAACTATTACAATATGCAATTTCTTGTATAGTATTCATTGATTACTCTTTTCAGTGATCTGTTTGTTACAGGATAGTGATATTTCTAGGTTTTAAATTGTGATATCAGTACAGTGTCAGTTATCACTCCTTGTACTACCAACTTCAAAATCTGATGAATGTATCTCTGGCATTCAATGTAGTTGCTCTTACAGTTGATATATCATGCTTTTACATGATTGAGTACATATACAATGAAATGAAGCCACCTTCTATACAACTATAGTAAAAAGGTGCTCCATACTGCCACTCAGTGGGATTCCTCGGGAGTAACGCAGAAAGTTATTTTGTGTAAGAAACTATTACAATTTACAATCCAATGTATTTCTTGTATAGTATTCATTGATTACTCTTCTGTGATCTCTTGGTTAGACAACAGTGAAATTTCTCGGTTTTACAAAGTGACATCAATACAGTGTCAGTTATCACTCCTTATACAACCAATTTAAAAATCTGATGAATGTATGTCTTGCATTCAATCTTACTGCTCTTATAGTTGCTATATCATGCTTTTATATGGTTCAGTACATATACAATGAAATGAAGCCACCTTCTATACAACTATAGTAAAAAGGTGCTCCATACTGCCACTCAGTGTGATTCCTCGGGAGTAACGCAGAAAGTCATTTTGTGTAACAAACTATTACAATATACAATTTCTTGTATAGTATTGATTGATTACTCTTTTCAATGATCTGTTGGTTACAGGATAGTGATATTTCTAGGTTTTACAAAGTGATATCAGTACAGTGTCAGTTATCACTCCTTCTACAACCAACTTCAAAATCTGATGAATGAATCTCTGGCATTCAATGTAATTGCTCTTACAGTTGCTATAACATGCTTTTACATGATTGAGTACATATACAATGAAATGAAGCCACCTTCTATACAACTATAGTAAAATGTGGTCCATACTGCCACTAAGTGGGATTCCTCGAGAGTAACGCAGAAAGTCATTTTGTGTAACAAACTTACAATATACTATTTCTTGTATAGTATTATTTGATTACTCCTTTCAATGATCTGTTGGTTACAGGATAGTGATATTTCTAGGATTTACAAAGTGATATCAGTATCTTGTCAGTTATCACTCCTTGTACAACCAACTTCAAAATCTGATGAATGTATCTCTGGCATTCAATGTAGTTGCTCTTACAGTTGATATATCATGCTCTTACATGATTGAGTACATATACAATGAAATGAAGCCACCTTCTATACAACTATAGTAAAACGTGCTCCATACTGCCACTCATTGGGATTCCTCGGGAGTAACGCAGAAAGTTATTTTGTGTAACAAACTATTACAATTTACAATCCAATGTATTTCTTTTATAGTATTCGTTGATTACTCTTCTGTGATCTTTTGGTTAGACAACTGTGAAATATCTACGTTTTAGAAAGTGATATCAATACAGTGTCAGTTATGACTCCTTATACAACCAATCTAAAAATCTGATGAATGTATGTTTTGCATTCAATGTAACTGCTCTTATAGTTGCTATATCATGCTTTTATATGGTTCAGTACATATAGAATGAAATGAAGCCACCTTCTATACAACTATAGTAAAAAGGTGCTCCATACTGCCACTCAGTGGGATTCCTCGGGAGTAACGCAGAAAGTAATTTTGTGTAACAAACTATTACAATATACAATTGCTTTTATAGTATTCATTGATTAGTCTTTTCAATGATCTGTTGGTTACACGATAGTGATATTTCTAGGTTTTACAAAGTGATATCAGTACAGTGTCAGTTATCACTCCTTCTACAACCAACTTCAAAATCTGAGGAATGAATCTCTTGCATTCAATGTAATTGCTCTTACAGTTGCTATAACATGCTTTTACATGATTGAGTACATATACAATGAAATGAAGCCACCTTCTATACAACTATAGTAAAAAGGTGCTCCATACTGCCACTCAGTGGGATTCCTCGGGAGTAACGCAGAAAGTTATTTTGTGTAACAAACTATTACAATTTACAATCCAATGTATTTCTTGTATAGTATTCATTGATTACTCTTCTGTGATCTCTAGGTTAGACATCAGTTAAATTTCTCGGTTTTACAAAGTGACATCAATACAGTGTCAGTTATCACTCCTTATACAACCAATATAAAAATCTGATGAATGTATGTCTTGCATTCAATGTAACTGCTCTTATAGTTGCTATATCATGCTTTTATATGGTTCAGTACATATACAATGAAATGAAGCCACCTTCTATACAACTATAGTAAAAAGGTGCTCCATACTGCCACTCAGTGGGATTCCTTGGGAGTAACGCAGAAAGTCATTTTGTGTAACAAACTATTACAATATACAATTTCTTGTATAGTATTCATTGATTACTCTTTTCAATGATCTGTTGGTTACAGGATAGTGATATTTCTAGGTTTTACAAAGTGATATCAATACAGTGTCAGTTATCACTCCTTGTACAACCAACTTCAAAATCTGATGAATGAATCTCTGGCATTCAATGTAATTGCTCTTACAGTTGCTATAACATGCTTTTACATGATTCAGTACATATACAATGAAATGAAGCCACCTTCTATACAACTATAGTAAAATGTGCTCCATACTGCCACTCAGTGGGATTCCTCGGGAGTAACGCAGAAAGTTATTTTGTGTAACAAACTATTACAATATACAATTTCTTGTATAGTATTCATTCATTACTCTTTTCAATGATCTGTTGGTTACAAGATAGTGATATTTCTAGGTTTTACATCGTGATATGAATACAGTGTCAGTTATCACTCCTTGTACAACCAACTTCAAAATCTGATGAATGTATCTCTTGCATTCAATGTAACTGCTCTTACACTTCCTATATCATGCTTTTATATGGTTGAGTACATATACAATGAAATGAAGCCACATTCTATACAACTATCGTAAAAAGGTGCTCCATACTGCCACTAAGTGGGATTCCTCGGGAGTAACGCAGAAAGTCATTTTGTGTAGCAAACTTTTACAATATACTATTTCTTGTATAATATTCATTGATTACTCTTTTCAATGATCTGTTGGTTACAGGATAGTGATATTTCTAGGTTTTACAAAGTGATATCAGTACAGTGTCAGTTATCACTCCTTGTACTACCAACTTCAAAATCTGATGAATGTATCTCTGGCATTCAATGTAGTTGCTCTTACAGTTGATATATCATGCTCTTATATGATTGAGTACATATGCAATGAAATGAAGCCACCTTCAATACAACTATAGTAAAAAGGTGCTCCATACTGCCACTCAGTGGGATTCCTCGGGAGTAACGCAGAAAGTTATTTTGTGTAACAAACTATTACAATTTACAATCCAATGTATTTCTTGTATAGTATTCATTGATTAGTCTTTTCAGTGATCTGTTTCTTACAGGATAGTGATATTTCTAGGTTTTACAAAGTGATATCAGTACAGTGTCAGTTATCACTCCTTGTACTACCAACTTCAAAATCTGATGAATGTATCTCTGGCATTCAATGTAGTTGCTCTTATAGTTGCTATATCATGCTTTTATATGGTTCAGTACATATACAATGAAATGAAGCCACCTTCTATACAACTATAGTAAAAAGGTGCTCCATACTGCCACTCAGTGGGATTCCTCGGGAGTAACGCAGAAAGTCATTTTGTGTAACAAACTATTACAATTTACAATCCAATGTATTTCTTGTATATTATTCATTGATTACTCTTCTGTGATCTCTTGGTTAGACAACAGTGAAATTTCTCGGTTTTACAAAGTGATATCAGTACAGTGTCAGTTATCACTCCTTGTACTACCAACTTCAAAATCTGATGAATGTATCTCTGGCATTCAATGTAGTTGCTCTTATAGTTGCTATATCATGCTTTTATATGGTTCAGTACATATACAATGAAATGAAGCCACCTTCTATACAACTATAGTAAAAAGGTGCTCCATACTGCCACTCAGTGGGATTCCTCGGGAGTAACGCAGAAAGTCATTTTGTGTAACAAACTATTACAATATACAATTTCTTGTATAATATTCATTCATTACTCTTTTCAATGATCTGTTTTTACAAGATAGTGATATTTCTAGGTTTTACAACGTGATATCAATACAGTGTCAGTTATCACTCCTTGTACAACCAACTTCAAAATCTGATGAATGTATCTCTTGCATTCAATGTAACTGCTCTTACACTTCCTATATCATGCTTTTATATGGTTGAGTACATATACAATGAAATGAAGCCACCTTCTATACAACTATCGTAAAAAGGTGCACCATACTGCTACTAAGTGGGATTCCTCGGGAGTAACGCAGAAAGTCATTTTGTGTAACAAACTATTACAATATACTATTTCTTGTATAATATTCATTGATTACTCTTTTCAATGATCTCTACGTTCCAGGATAGTAATATTTCTAGGTTTTACAAAGTGATATCAGTACAGTGTCAGTTATCACTCCTTGTACAACCAACTTCAAATTCTGATGAATGTATCTCTGGCATTCAATGTAATAGCTCTTACAGTTGATATATCATGCTTTTACATGATTGAGTACAGATACAATGAAATGAAGCCACCTTCTATACAACTATAGTAAAAAGGTGCTCCATACTGCCACGCAGTGGGATTCCTCGAGAGTAACGCAAAAAGTTATTTTGTGTAACAAACTATTACAATATGCAATTTCTTGTATAGTATTCATTGATTACTCTTTTCAGTGATCTGTTTGTTACAGGATAGTGATATTTCTAGGTTTTAAATTGTGATATCAGTACAGTGTCAGTTATCACTGCTTGTACTACCAACTTCAAAATCTGATGAATGTATCTCTGGCATTCAATGTAGTTGCTCTTACAGTTGATATATCATGCTTTTACATGATTGAGTACATATACAATGAAATGAAGCCACCTTCTATACAACCATAGTAAAAAGGTGCTCCATACTGCCACTCAGTGGGATTCCTCGGGAGTAACGCAGAAAGTTATTTTGTGTAACAAACTATTACAATTTACAATCCAATGTATTTCTTGTATAGTATTCATTGATTACTCTTCTGTGATCTCTTGGTTAGACAACAGTGAAATTTCTCGGTTTTACAAAGTGACATCAATACAGTGTCAGTTATCACTCCTTATACAACCAATTTAAAAATCTGATGAATGTATGTCTTGCATTCAATCTAACTGCTCTTATAGTTGCTATATCATGCTTTTATATGGTTCAGTACATATACAATGAACTGAAGCCACCTTCTATACAACTATAGTAAAAAGGTGCTCCATACTGCCACTCAGTGTGATTCCTCGGGAGTAACGCAGAAAGTCATTTTGTGTAACAAACTATTACAATATACAATTTCTTGTATAGTATTGATTGATTACTCTTTTCAATGATCTGTTGGTTACAGGATAGTGATATTTCTAGGTTTTAGAAAGTGATATCAGTACAGTGTCAGTTATCACTCCTTCTACAACCAACTTCAAAATCTGATGAATGAATCTCTGGCATTCAATGTAATTGCTCTTACAGTTGCTATAACATGCTTTTACATGATTGAGTACATATACAATGAAATGAAGCCACCTTCTATACAACTATAGTAAAATGTGGTCCATACTGCCACTAAGTGGGATTCCTCGAGAGTAACGCAGAAAGTCATTTTGTGTAACAAACTTACAATATACTATTTCTTGTATAGTATTAATTGATTACTCCTTTCAATGATCTGTTGGTTACAGGATAGTGATATTTCTAGGATTTACAAAGTGATATCAGTATCTTGTCAGTTATCACTCCTTGTACAACCAACTTCAAAATCTGATCAATGTATCTCTGGCATTCAATGTAAATGCTCTTACAGTTGATATTTCATGCTTTTACATGATTGAGTACATATACAATGAAATGAAGCCACCATCTATACAACTATAGTAAAAAGGTGCTCCATACTGCCACTCAGTGGGATTCCTCGAGACTAACGCAGAAAGTCATTTTGTGTAACAAACTATTACAATATACAATTTCTTGTATAGTATTCATTGATTACTCTTTTCAGTGATCTGTTTGTTACAGGATAGTGATATATCTAGGTTTTACAAAGTGATATCAGTACAGTGTCAGTTATCACTCCTTGTACTACCAACTTCAAAATCTGATGAATGTATCTCTGGCATTCAATGTAGTTGCTCTTACAGTTGATATATCATGCTCTTACATGATTGAGTACATATACAATGAAATGAAGCCACCTTCTATACAACTATAGTAAAACGTGCTCCATACTGCCATTCATTGGGATTCCTCGGGAGTAACGCAGAAAGTTATTTTGTGTAACAAACTATTACAATTTACAATCCAATGTATTTCTTTTATAGTATTCGTTGATTACTCTTCTGTGATCTTTTGGTTAGACAACTGTGAAATATCTACGTTTTAGAAAGTGATATCAATACAGTGTCAGTTATGACTCCTTATACAACCAATCTAAAAATCTGATGAATGTATGTCTTGCATTCAATGTAACTGCTCTTATAGTTGCTATATCATGCTTTTATATGGTTCAGTACATATAGAATGAAATGAAGCCACCTTCTATACAACTATAGTAAAAAGGTGCTCCATACTGCCACTCAGTGGGATTCCTCGGGAGTAACGCAGAAAGTAATTTTGTGTAACAAACTATTACAATATACAATTTCTTTTATAGTATTCATTGATTAGTCTTTTCAATGATCTGTTGGTTACACGATAGTGATATTTCTAGGTTTTACAAAGTGATATCAGTACAGTGTCAGTTATCACTCCTTCTACAACCAACTTCAAAATCTGAGGAATGAATCTCTTGCATTCAATGTAATTGCTCTTACAGTTGCTATAACATGCTTTTACATGATTGAGTACATATACAATGAAATGAAGCCACCTTCTATACAACTATAGTAAAAAGGTGCTCCATACTGCCACTCAGTGGGATTCCTCGGGAGTAACGTAGAAAGTTATTTTGTGTAACAAACTATTACAATTTACAATCCAATGTATTTCTTGTATAGTATTCATTGATTACTCTTCTGTGATCTCTTGGTTAGACATCAGGTAAATTTCTCGGTTTTACAAAGTGACATCAATACAGTGTCAGTTATCACTCCTTATACAACCAATATAAAAATCTGATGAAGGTATGTCTTGCATTCAATGTAACTGCTCTTATAGTTGCTATATCAAGCTTTTATATGGTTCAGTACATATACAATGAAATGAAGCCACCTTCTATACAACTATAGTAAAAAGGTGCTCCATACTGCCACTCAGTGGGATTCCTTGGGAGTAACGCAGAAAGTCATTTTGTGTAACAAACTATTACAATATACAATTTCTTGTATAGTATTCATTGATTACTCTTTTCAATGATCTGTTGGTTACAGGATAGTGATATTTCTAGGTTTTACAAAGTGATATCAATACAGTGTCAGTTATCACTCCTTGTACAACCAACTTCAAAATCTGATGAATGAATCTCTGGCATTCAATGTAATTGCTCTTACAGTTGCTATAACATGCTTTTACATGATTGAGTACATATACAATGAAATGAAGCCACCTTCTATACAACTATAGTAAAATGTGCTCCATACTGCCACTCAGTGGGATTCCTCGGGAGTAACGCAGAAAGTTATTTTGTGTAATAAACTATTACAATATACAATTTCTTGTATAGTATTCATTCATTACTCTTTTCAATGATCTGTTGGTTACAAGATAGTGATATTTCTAGGTTTTACATCGTGATATGAATACAGTGTCAGTTATCACTCCTTGTACAACCAACTTCAAAATCTGATGAATGTATCTCTTGCATTCAATGTAACTGCTCTTACACTTCCTATATCATGCTTTTATATGGTTGAGTACATATACAATGAAATGAAGCCACATTCTATACAACTATCGTAAAAAGGTGCTCCATACTGCCACTAAGTGGGATTCCTCGGGAGTAACGCAGAAAGTCATTTTGTGTAGCAAACTTTTACAACATACTATTTCTTGTATAATATTCATTGATTACTCTTTTCAATGATCTGTTGGTTACAGGATAGTGATATTTCTAGGTTTTACAAAGTGATATCAGTACAGTGTCAGTTATCACTCCTTGTACTACCAACTTCAAAATCTGATGAATGTATCTCTGGCATTCAATGTAGTTGCTCTTACAGTTGATATATCATGCTCTTACATGATTGAGTACATATACAATGAAATGAAGCCACCTTCAATACAACTATAGTAAAAAGGTGCTCCATACTGCCACTCAGTGGGATTCCTCGGGAGTAACGCAGAAAGTTATTTTGTGTAACAAACTATTACAATTTACAATCCAATGTATTTCTTGTATAGTATTCATTGATTAGTCTTTTCAGTGATCTGTTTCTTACAGGATAGTGATATTTCTAGGTTTTACAAAGTGATATCAGTACAGTGTCAGTTATCACTCCTTGTACTACCAACTTCAAAATCTGATGAATGTATCTCTGGCATTCAATGTAGTTGCTCTTATAGTTGCTATATCATGCTTTTATATGGTTCAGTACATATACAATGAAATGAAGCCACCTTCTATACAACTATAGTAAAAAGGTGCTCCATACTGCCACTCAGTGGGATTCCTCGGGAGTAACGCAGAAAGTTATTTTGTGTAACAAACTATTACAATTTACAATCCAATGTATTTCTTGTATATTATTCATTGATTACTCTTCTGTGATCTCTTGGTTAGACAACAGTGAAATTTCTCGGTTTTACAAAGTGATATCAATACAGTGTCAGTTATCACTCCTTATACAACAAACTTCAAAATCTGATGAATGAATCTCTGGCATTCAATGTAATTGCTCTTACAGTTGCTATAACATGGTTTTACATGATTGAGTACATATACAATGAAATGAAGCCACCTTCTATACAACTATAGTAAAATGTGCTCCATACTGCCACTCAGTGGGATTCCTCGGGAGTAACGCAGAAAGTCATTTTGTGTAACAAACTATTACAATATACAATTTCTTGTATAATATTCATTCATTACTCTTTTCAATGATCTGTTTTTACAAGATAGTGATATTTCTAGGTTTTACAACGTGATATCAATACAGTGTCAGTTATCACTCCTTGTACAACCAACTTCAAAATCTGATGAATGTATCTCTTGCATTCAATGTAACTGCTCTTACACTTCCTATATCATGCTTTTATATGGTTGAGTACATATACAATGAAATGAAGCCACCTTCTATACAACTATCGTAAAAAGGTGCTCCATACTGCCACTAAGTGGGATTCCTCGGGAGTAACGCAGAAAGTCATTTTGTGTAACAAACTATTACAATATACTATTTCTTGTATAATATTCATTGATTACTCTTTTCAATGATCGGTTGGTTACAGGATAGTGATATTTCTAGGTTTTACAAAGTGATATCAGTACAGTGTCAGTTATCACTCCTTGTACAACCAACTTCAAAATCTGATGAATGTATCTCTGGCATTCAATGTAGTTGCTCTTACAGTTGATATATCATGCTTTTACATGATTGAGTACATATACAATGAAATGAAGCCACCTTCTATACAACTATAGTAAAAAGGCGCTCCATACTGCCACTCAGTGGGATTCCTCGGGAGTAACGCAGAAAGTTATTTTGTGTAACAAACTATTACAATTTACAATCCAATGTATTTCTTGTATAGTGATCATTGATTACTCTTCTGTGATCACTTGGTTAGACAACAGTGAAATTTCTCGGTTTTACAAAGTGATATCAATACAGTGTCAGTTATCACTCCTTGTACTACCAATTTAAAAATCTGATGAATGTATGTCTTGCATTCAATGTAACTGCTCTTAGAGTTGCTATATCATGCTTTTATATGGTTCAGTACATATACAATGAAATGAAGCCACCTTCTATACAACTATAGTAAAAAGGTGCTCCATACTGCCACTCAGTGGGATTCCTCGGGAGTAACGCAGAAAGTTATTTTGTGTAACAAACTATTACAATTTACAATCCAATGTATTTCTTGTATAGTATTCATTGATTACTCTTCTGTGATCTCTTGGTTAGACAACAGTGAAATTTCTCGGTTTTAGAAAGTGACATCAATACAGTGTCAGTTATCACTCCTTATACAACCAATATAAAAATCTGATGAATGTATGTCTTGCATTCAATGTAACTGCTCTTATAGTTGCTATATCATGCTTTTATATGGTTCAGTACATATACAATGAAATGAAGCCACCTTCTATACAACTATAGTAAAATGTGCTCCATATTGCCACTCAGTGGGATTCCTCGGGAGTAACGGAGAAAGTCATTTTGTGTAACAAACTCTTACAATATACAATTTCTTGTATAGTATTCTTTCATTACTCTTTTCAATGATCTGTTGGTTACAAGATAGTGATATTTCTAGGTTTTACAACGTGATATCAACATAGTGTCAGTTATCACTCCTTGTACAACCAACTTCAAAATCTGATAAATGTATCTCTTGCATTCAATGTAATTACTCTTACAGTTGCTGTAACATGCTTTTACATGATTGAGTACATATACAATGAAATGAAGCCACCTTCTATACAACTATAGTAAAATGTGCTCCATACTGCCACTCAGTGGGATTCCTCGGGAGTAACGCAGAAAGTCATTTTGTGTAACAAACTATTACAATATACAATTTCTTGTATAGTATTCATTCATTACTCTTTTCAATGATCTGTTTTTACAAGATAGTGATATTTCTAGGTTTTACAACGTGATATCAATACAGTGTCAGTTATCACTCCTTGTACAACCAACTTCAAAATCTGATGAATGTATCTCTTGCATTCAATGTAACTGCTCTTACACTTCCTATATCATGCTTTTATATGGTTGAGTACATATACAATGAAATGAAGCCACCTTCTATACAACTATCGTAAAAAGGTGCTCCATACTGCCACGCAGTGGGATTCCTCGAGAGTAACGCAGAAAGTCATTTTGTGTAACAAACTTTTACAATATACTATTTCTTGTATAATATTTATTGATTACTCTTTTCAATGATCGGTTGGTTACAGGATAGTGATATTTCTAGGTTTTACAAAGTGACATCAATACAATGTCAGTTATCACTCCTTATACAACCAATTTAAAAATCTGATGAATGTATGTCTTGCATTCAATCTAACTGCTCTTATAGTTGCTATATCATGCTTTTATATGGTTCAGTACATATACAATGAAATGAAGCCACCTTCTATACAACTATAGTAAAAAGGTGCTCCATACTGCCACTCAGTGTGATTCCTCGGGAGTAACGCAGAAAGTCATTTTGTGTAACAAACTATTACAATATACAATTTCTTGTATAGTATTGATTGATTACTCTTTTCAATGATCTGTTGGTTACAGGATAGTGATATTTCTAGGTTTTACAAAGTGATATCAGTACAGTGTCAGTTATCAGTCCTTCTACAACCAACTTCAAAATCTGATGAATGAATCTCTGGCATTCAATGTAATTGCTCTTACAGTTGCTATAACATGCTTTTACATGATTGAGTACATATACAATGAAATGAAGCCACCTTCTATACAACTATAGTAAAATGTGGTCCATACTGCCACTAAGTGGGATTCCTCGAGAGTAACGCAAAAAGTCATTTTGTGTAACAAACTTTTACAATATACTATTTCTTGTATAGTATTCATTGATTACTCTTTTCAATGATCTGTTGGTTACAGGATAGTGCTATTTCTAGGATTTACAAAGTGATATCAGTACAGTGTCAGTTATCACTCCTTGTACAACCAACTTCAAAATCTGATGAATGTATCTCTGGCATTCAATGTAAATGCTCTTACAGTTGATATTTGATGCTTTTACATGATTGAGTACATATACAATGAAGTGAAGCCACCTTCTATACAACTATAGTAAAAAGGTGCTCCATACTGCCACTCAGTGGGATTCCTCGGGAGTAACGCAGAAAGTTATTTTGTGTAACAAACTATTAGAATTTACAATCCAATGTATTTCTTGTATAGTATTCATTGATTAGTCTTTTCAGTGATCTGTTTCTTACAGGATAGTGATATTTCTAGGTTTTACAAAGTGATATCAGTACAGTGTCAGTTATCACTCCTTGTACTACCAACTTCAAAATCTGATGAATGTATCTCTGGCATTCAATATAGTTGCTCTTATAGTTGATATATCATGCTTTTACATGATTGAGTACATATACAATGAAATGAAGCCACCATCTATACAACTATAGTAAAAAGGTTCTCCATACTGCCACTAAGTGGGATTCCTCGAGAGTAACGCAGAAAGTCATTTTGTGTAACAAACTTTTACAATATACTATTTCTTGTATAGTATTCATTGATTACTCTTTTCAATGATCTGTTGGTTACAGGATAGTGATATTTCTAGCATTTACAAAGTGATATCAGTACAGTGTCAGTTATCACTCCTTGTACAACCAACTTCAAAATCTGATGAATGTATCTCTGGCATTCAATGTAAATGCTCTTACAGTTGATATTTGATGCTTTTACATGATTGAGTACATATACAATGAAATGAAGCCACCTTCTATACAACTATAGTAAAAAGGTTCTCCATACTGCCACTCAGTGGGATTCCTCGGGAGTAACGCAGAAAGTTATTTTGTGTAACAAACTATTAGAATTTACAATCCAATGTATTTCTTGTATAGTATTCATTGATTAGTCTTTTCAGTGATCTGTTTCTTACAGGATAGTGATATTTCTAGGTTTTACAAAGTGATATCAGTACAGTGTCAGTTATCACTCCTTGTACTACCAACTTCAAAATCTGATGAATGTATCTCTGGCATTCAATATAGTTGCTCTTATAGTTGATATATCATGCTTTTACATGATTGAGTACATATACAATGAAATGAAGCCACCTTCTACAGTAAAAATGTTCTCCATACTGCCACTCAGAGGGATTCCTCGGGAATAACGCAGAAAGCCATTTTGTGTAACAAACTATTAAAATAGATACGTTCTTGTATAGTATTCATTGATTACTCTTTTCAATGATCTCTACGTTCCAGGATAGTAATATTTCTAGGTTTTACAAAGTGATATCAGTACAGTGTCAGTTATCACTCCTTGTACAACCAACTTCAAATTCTGATGAATGTATCTCTGGCATTCAATGTAATAGCTCTTACAGTTGATATATCATGCTTTTACATGATTGAGTACAGATACAATGAAATGAAGCCACCTTCTATACAACTATAGTAAAAAGGTGCTCCATACTGCCACGCAGTGGGATTCCTCGAGAGTAACGCAGAAAGTTATTTTGTGTAACAAACTATTACAATATGCAATTTCTTGTATAGTATTCATTGATTACTCTTTTCAGTGATCTGTTTGTTACAGGATAGTGATATTTCTAGGTTTTAAATTGTGATATCAGTACAGTGTCAGTTATCACTCCTTGTACTACCAACTTCAAAATCTGATGAATGTATCTCTGGCATTCAATGTAGTTGCTCTTACAGTTGATATATCATGCTTTTACATGATTGAGTACATATACAATGAAATGAAGCCACCTTCTATACAACTATAGTAAAAAGGTGCTCCATACTGCCACTCAGTGGGATTCCTCGGGAGTAACGCAGAAAGTTATTTTGTGTAAGAAACTATTACAATTTACAATCCAATGTATTTCTTGTATAGTATTCATTGATTACTCTTCTGTGATCTCTTGGTTAGACAACAGTGAAATTTCTCGGTTTTACAAAGTGACATCAATACAGTGTCAGTTATCACTCCTTATACAACCAATTTAAAAATCTGATGAATGTATGTCTTGCATTCAATCTTACTGCTCTTATAGTTGCTATATCATGCTTTTATATGGTTGAGTACATATACAATGAAATGAAGCCACCTTCTATACAACTATCGTAAAAAGGTACTCCATACTGCTACTAAGTGGGATTCCTCGGGAGTAACGCAGAAAGTCATTTTGTGTAACAAACTATTACAATATACAATTTCTTGTATAGTATTGATTGATTACTCTTTTCAATGATCTGTTGGTTACAGGATAGTGATATTTCTAGGTTTTACAAAGTGATATCAGTACAGTGTCAGTTATCAGTCCTTCTACAACCAACTTCAAAATCTGATGAATGAATCTCTGGCATTCAATGTAATTGCTCTTACAGTTGCTATAACATGCTTTTACATAATTGAGTACATATACAATGAAATGAAGCCACCTTCTATACAACTATAGTAAAATGTGGTCCATACTGCCACTAAGTGGGATTCCTCGAGAGTAACGCAGAAAGTCATTTTGTGTAACAAACTTTTACAATATACTATTTCTTGTATAGTATTCATTGATTACTCTTTTCAATTATCTGTTGGTTACAGGATAGTGATATTTCTAGGATTTACAAAGTGATATCAGTACAGTGTCAGTTATCACTCCTTGTACAACCAACTTCAAAATCTGATGAATGTATCTCTGGCATTCAATGTAAATGCTCTTACAGTTGAAATTTGATGCTTTTACATGATTGAGTACATATACAATGAAATGAAGCCACCTTCTATACAACTATAGTAAAAAGGTGCTCCATACTGCCACTCAGTGGGATTTCTCGGGAGTAACGCAGAAAGTTATTTTGTGTAACAAACTATTAGAATTTACAATCCAATGTATTTCTTGTATAGTATTCATTGATTAGTCTTTTCAGTGATCTGTTTCTTACAGGATAGTGATATTTCTAGGTTTTACAAAGTGATATCAGTACAGTGTACAGTGTCAGTTATCACTCCTTGTACTACCAACTTCAAAATCTGATGAATGTATCTCTGGCATTCAATATAGTTATATATTCAATATAGTTGCTCTTATAGTTGATATATCATGCTTTTACATGATTGAGTACATATACAATGAAATGATGCCACCTTCTATACAACTATAGTAAAAAGGTTCTCCATACTGCCACTAAGTGGGATTCCTCGAGAGTAACGCAGAAAGTCATTTTGTCAAGAAATACATTGGATTGTAAATTGTAATAGTTTGTTACACAAAATAACTTTCTTCGTTACTCCCGAGGAATCCCACTGAGTGCCAGTATGGAGCACCTTTTTACTATAGTTGTATAGAAGGTGGCTTCATTTCATTGTATATGTACTCAATCATGTAAAAGCATGATATATCAACTGTAAGAGCAACTACATTGAATGCCAGAGATACATTCATCAGATTTTGAAGTTGGTAGTACAAGGAGTGATAACTGACAAGGTACTTATATCACATTGTAAAACCTAGAAATATCACTATCCTGTAACAAACAGATCACTGAAAAGAGTAATCAATGAATACTATACAAGAAATTGCATATTGTAATAGTTTGTTACACAAAATAACTTTCTGCGTTACTCTCGAGGAATCCCACTGAGTGGCAGTATGGAGCACCTTTTTACTATAGTTGTATAGAAGGTGGCTTCATTTCATTGTATATGTACTCAATCATGTAAAAGCATGATATATCAACTGTAAGAGCTATTACATTGAATGCCAGAGATACATTCATCAGAATTTGAAGTTGGTTGTACAAGGAGTGATAACTGACACTCTACTGATATCACTTTGTAAAACCTAGAAATATCACTATCCTGTAACCAACAGATCATTGAAAAGAGTAATCAATCAATACTATACAAGAAATTGTATATTGTAATAGTTTGTTACACAAAATGACTTTCTGCGTTACTCTCGAGGAATCACACTGAGTGGCAGTATGGAGCACCTTTTTACTATAGTTGTATAGAAGGTGGCTTCGTTTCATTGTATATGTACTGAACCATATAAAAGCATGATATAGCAACTATAAGAGCAGTTACATTGAATGCAAGACATACATTCATCAGATTTTTAGATTGGTTGTATAAGGAGTCATAACTGACACTGTATTGATATCACTTTCTAAAACGTAGATATTTCACAGTTGTCTAACCAAAAGATCACAGAAGAGTAATCAATGAATACTATAAAAGAAATACATTGGATTGTAAATTGTAATAGTTTGTTACACAAAATAACTTTCTGCGTTACTCCCGAGGAATCCCACTGAGTGGCAGTATGGAGCACGTTTTACTATAGTTGTATAGAAGGTGGCTTCATTTCATTTTATATGTACTCAATCATATAAGAGCATGATATATCAACTGTAAGAGCAACTACATTGAATGCCAGAGATACATTAATCAGATTTTGAAGTTGGTAGTAGAAGGAGTGATAACTGACACTGTACTGATATCACTTTGTAAAACCTAGATATATCACTATCCTGTAACAAACAGATCACTGAAAAGAGTAATCAATGAATACTATACAAGAAATTGTATATTGTAATAGTTTGTTACACAAAATGACTTTCTGCGTTACTCTCGAGGAATCCCACTGAGTGGCAGTATGGAGCACCTTTTTACTATAGTTGTATAGAAGGTGGCTTCATTTCATTGTATATGTACTCAATCATGTAAAAGCATGAAATATCAACTGTAAGAGCATTTACATTGAATGCCAGAGATACATTCATCAGATTTTGAAGTTGGTTGTACAAGGAGTGATAACTGACAAGGTACTGATATCACTTTGTAAATCCTAGAAATATCACTATCTTGTAACCAACAGATCATTGAAAAGAGTAATGAATGAATACTATACAAGAAATTGTATATTGTAACAGTTTGTTACACAAAATGACTTTCTCCGTTACTCCCGAGGAATCCCACTGAGTGGCAGTATGGAGCACATTTTACTATAGTTGTATGGAAGGTGGCTTCATTTCATTGTATTTGTACTCAATCATGTAAAAGCATGTTATAGCAACTGTAAGAGCAATTACATTGAATGCCAGAGATTCATTCATCAGATTTTGAAGTTTGTTGTAGAAGGAGTGATAACTGACACTGTACTGATATCACTTTGTAAAACCTAGAAATATCACTATCCTGAAACCAACAGATCATTGAAAAAAGTAATCAATGAATACTATAGAAGAAATTGTATATTGTAATAGTTTGTTACACAAAATGACTTTCTGCGTTACTCCCGAGGAATCCCACTGAGTGCCAGTATGGAGCACCTTTTTACTATAGTTGTATAGAAGGTGGCTTCATTTCATTGTATATGTACTCAATCATGTAAAAGCATGATATATCAACTGTAAGAGCTATTACATTGAATGCCAGAGATACATTCATCAGAATTTGAAGTTGGTTGTACAAGGAGTGATAACTGACACTGTACTGATATCACTTTGTAAAACCTAGAAATATTACTATCCTGGAACGAAGAGATCATTGAAAAGAGTAATCAATGAATACTATACAAGAACGTATCTATTTTAATAGTTTGTTACACAAAATGGCTTTCTGCGTTACTCTCGAGGAATCCCACTTAGTGGCAGTATGGACCACATTTTACTATAGTTGTATAGAAGGTGGCTTCATTTCATTGTATATGTACTCAATCATGTAAAAGCATGATATATCAACTGTAAGAGCATCTACATTGAATGCCAGAGATACATTCATCAGATTTTGAAGTTGGTAGTACAAGGAGTGATAACTGACACTGTACTGATATCACATTGTAAAACCTAGAAATATCACTATCCTGTAACAAACAGATCACTGAAAAGAGTAATCAATGAATACTATACAAAAATTGCATATTGTAATAGTTTGTTACACAAAATAACTTTCCGCGTTACTCTCGAGGAATCCCACTGAGTGGCAGTATGGAGCACCTTTTTACTATAGTTGTACAGAAGGTGGCTTCATTTCATTGTATATGTACTCAACCATGTAAAAGCATGTTATAGCAACTGTAAGAGCAATTACATTGAATGCCAGAGATTCATTCATCAGATTTTGAAGTTGGTTGTAGAAGGAGTGATAACTGACATTGTACTGATATCACTTTGTAAAACCTAGAAATATCACTATCCTGTAACCAACAGATCATTGAAAAGAGTAATCAATCAATACTATACAAGAAAATTTATATTGTAAAAGTTTGTTACACAAAATGACTTTCTGCGTTACTCCCGAGGAATCACACTGAGTGGCAGTATGGAGCACCATTTTACTATAGTTGTATAGAAGGTGGCTTCATTTCATTGTATATGTACTGAACCATATAAAAGCATGATATAGCAACTATAAGAGCAGTTAGATTGAATGCAAGACATACATTCATCAGATTTTTAAATTGGTTGTATAAGGAGTGATAACTGACACTGTACTGATATCACTTTGTAAAACCTAGAAATATTACTATCCTGGAACGAAGAGATCATTGAAAAGAGTAATCAATGAATACTATACAAGAACGTATCTATTTTAATAGTTTGTTACACAAAATGGCTTTCTGCGTTATTCCCGAGGAATCCCTCTGAGTGGCAGTATGGAGAACATTTTTACTATAGAAGGTGGCTTCATTTCATTGTATATGTACTCAATCATGTAAAAGCATGATATATCAACTATAAGAGCAACTACATTGAATGCCAGAGATACATTCATCAGATTTTGAAGTTGGTAGTACAAGGAGTGATGACTGACACTGTACAGATATCACTTTGTAAAACCTAGAAATATCACTATCCTGTAAGAAACAGATCACTGAAAAGACTAATCAATGAATACTATACAAGAAATACATTGGATTGTAAATTCTAATAGTTTGTTACACAAAATAACTTTCTGCGTTACTCCCGAGGAATCCCACTGAGTGGCAGTATGGAGCACCTTTTTACGATAGTTGTATAGAATGTGGCTTCATTTCATTGTATATGTACTCAACCATATAAAAGCATGATATAGGAAGTGTAAGAGCAGTTACATTGAATGCAAGAGATACATTCATCAGATTTTGAAGTTGGTTGTACAAGGAGTGATAACTGACACTGTATTGATATCACGTTGTAAAACCTAGAAATATCACTATCTTGTAACCAACAGATCCTTTAAAAGAGTAATGAATGAATACTATACAAGAAATTGTATATTGTAATAGTTTGTTACACAAAATGACTTTCTGCGTTACTCCCGAGGAATCCCACTGAATGGCAGTATGGAGCACGTTTTACTATAGTTGTATAGAAGGTGGCTTCATTTCATTGTATATGTACTGAATCATGTAAGAGCATGATATATCAACTGTAAGAGCAACTACATTGAATGCCAGAGATACATTCATCAGATTTTGAAGTTGGTAGTAGAAGGAGTGATAACTTACACTGTACTGATATCACTTTGTAAAACCTAGATATATCACTATCCTGTAACAAACAGATCACTGAAAAGAGTAATCAATGAATACTATACAAGAAATTGTATATTGTAATAGTTTGTTACACAAAATGACTTTCTGCGTTACTCTCGAGGAATCCCACTGAGTGGCAGTATGGAGCACCTTTTTACTATAGTTGTATAGAAGGTGGCTTCATTTCATTGTATATGTACTCAATCATGTAAAAGCATGAAATATCAACTGTAAGAGCATTTACATTGAATGCCAGAGATACATTCATCAGATTTTGAAGTTGGTTGTACAAGGAGTGATAACTGACAAGGTACTGATATCACTTTGTAAATCCTAGAAATATCACTATCCTGTAACCAACAGATCATTGAAAAGAGTAATCAATGAATAGTATACAAGAAATAGTATATTGTAAAAGTTTGTTACACAAAATGACTTTCTGCGTTACTCTCGAGGAATCCCACTTAGTGGCAGTATGGACCACATTTTACTATAGTTGTATAGAAGGTGGCTTCATTTCATTGTATATCTACTCAATCATGTAAAAGCATGTTATACCAACTGTAAGAGCAATTACATTGAATGCCAGAGATTCATTCATCAGATTTTGAAGTTGGTTGTAGAAGGAGTGATAACTGACACTGTACTGATATCACTTTGTAAAACCTAGAAATATCACTATCCTGTAACCAACAGATCATTGAAAAGAGTAATCAATCAATACTATACAAGAAATTGTATATTGTAATAGTTTGTTACACAAAATGACTTTCTGCGTTACTCCCGAGGAATCACACTGAGTGGCAGTATGGAGCACCATTTTACTATAGTTGTATAGAAGGTGGCTTCATTTCATTGTATATGTACTGAACCATATAAAAGCATGATATAGCAACTATAAGAGCAGTTAGATTGAATGCAAGACATACATTCATCAGATTTTTAAATTGGTTGTATAAGGAGTGATAACTGACACTGTATTGATGTCACTTTGTAAAACCGAGAAATTTCACTGTTGTCTAACCAAGAGATCACAGAAGAGTAATCAATGAATACTATAAAAGAAATACATTGGATTGTAAATTGTAATAGTTTGTTACACAAAATAACTTTCTGCGTTACTCCCGAGGAATCCCACTGAGTGGCAGTATGGAGCACGTTTTACTATAGTTGTATAGAAGGTGGCTTCATTTCATTTTATATGTACTCAATCATATAAGAGCATGATATATCAACTGCAAGAGCAACTACATTGAATGCCAGAGATACATTAATCAGATTTTGAAGTTGGTAGTAGAAGGAGTGATAACTGACACTGTACTGATATCACTTTGTAAAACCTAGATATATCACTATCCTGTAACAAACAGATCACTGAAAAGAGTAATCAATGAATACTATACAAGAAATTGTATATTGTAATAGTTTGTTACACAAAATGACTTTTTGCGTTACTCTCGAGGAATCCCACTGAGTGGCAGTATGGAGCACCTTTTTACTATAGTTGTATAGAAGGTGGCTTCATTTCATTGTATATGTACTCAATCATGTAAAAGCATGAAATATCAACTGTAAGAGCATTTACATTGAATGCCAGAGATACATTCATCAGATTTTGAAGTTGGTTGTACAAGGAGTGATAACTGACAAGGTACTGATATCACTTTGTAAATCCTAGAAATATCACTATCTTGTAACCAACAGATCATTGAAAAGAGTAATGAATGAATACTATACAAGAAATTGTATATTGTAATAGTTTGTTACACAAAATGACTTTCTGCGTTACTCCCGAGGAATCACACTGAGTGGCAGTATGGAGCACCATTTTACTATAGTTGTATAGAAGGTGGCTTCATTTCATTGTATATGTACTGAACCATATAAAAGCATGATATAGCAACTATAAGAGCAGTTAGATTGAATGGAAGACATACATTCATCAGATTTTTAAATTGGTTGTATAAGGAGTGATAACTGACACTGTATTGATGTCACTTTGTAAAACCGAGAAATTTCACTGTTGTCTAACCAAGAGATCATAGAAGAGTAATCAATGAATACTATAAAAGAAATACATTGGATTGTAAATTGTAATAGTTTGTTACACAAAATAACTTTCTGCGTTACTCCCGAGGAATCCCACTGAGTGGCAGTATGGAGCACGTTTTACTATAGTTGTATAGAAGGTGGCTTCATTTCATTTTATATGTACTCAATCATATAAGAGCATGATATATCAACTGCAAGAGCAACTACATTGAATGCCAGAGATACATTAATCAGATTTTGAAGTTGGTAGTAGAAGGAGTGATAACTGACACTGTACTGATATCACTTTGTAAAACCTAGATATATCACTATCCTGTAACAAACAGATCACTGAAAAGAGTAATCAATGAATACTATACAAGAAATTGTATATTGTAATAGTTTGTTACACAAAATGACTTTTTGCGTTACTCTCGAGGAATCCCACTGAGTGGCAGTATGGAGCACCTTTTTACTATAGTTGTATAGAAGGTGGCTTCATTTCATTGTATATGTACTCAATCATGTAAAAGCATGAAATATCAACTGTAAGAGCATTTACATTGAATGCCAGAGATACATTCATCAGATTTTGAAGTTGGTTGTACAAGGAGTGATAACTGACAAGGTACTGATATCACTTTGTAAATCCTAGAAATATCACTATCTTGTAACCAACAGATCATTGAAAAGAGTAATGAATGAATACTATACAAGAAATTGTATATTGTAACAGTTTGTTACACAAAATGACTTTCTCCGTTACTCCCGAGGAATCCCACTGAGTGGCAGTATGGAGCACATTTTACTATAGTTGTATGGAATGTGGCTTCATTTCATTGTATTTGTACTCAATCATGTAAAAGCATGTTATAGCAACTGTAAGAGCAATTACATTGAATGCCAGAGATTCATTCATCAGATTTTGAAGTTTGTTGTAGAAGGAGTGATAACTGACACTGTACTGATATCACTTTGTAAAACCTAGAAATATCACTATCCTGAAACCAACAGATCATTGAAAAAAGTAATCAATGAATACTATAGAAGAAATTGTATATTGTAATAGTTTGTTACACAAAATGACTTTCTGCGTTACTCCCGAGGAATCCCACTGAGTGCCAGTATGGAGCACCTTTTTACTATAGTTGTATAGAAGGTGGCTTCATTTCATTGTATATGTACTCAATCATGTAAAAGCATGATATATCAACTGTAAGAGCAACTACATTGAATGCCAGAGATACATTCATCAGATTTTGAAGTTGGTAGTACAAGGAGTGATAACTGACACTGTACTGATATCACATTGTAAAACCTAGAAATATCACTATCCTGTAACAAACAGATCACTGAAAAGAGTAATCAATGAATACTATACAAAAATTGCATATTGTAATAGTTTGTTACACAAAATAACTTTCTGCGTTACTCTCGAGGAATCCCACTGAGTGGCAGTATGGAGCACCTTTTTACTATAGTTGTATAGAAGGTGGCTTCATTTCATTGTATATGTACTCAATCATGTAAAAGCATGATATATCAACTGTAAGAGCTATTACATTGAATGCCAGAGATACATTCATCAGAATTTGAAGTTGGTTGTACAAGGAGTGATAACTGACACTGTACTGATATCACTTTGTAAAACCTAGAAATATTACTATCCTGGAACGAAGAGATCATTGAAAAGAGTAATCAATGAATACTATACAAGAACGTATCTATTTTAATAGTTTGTTACACAAAATGGCTTTCTGCGTTACTCTCGAGGAATCCCACTTAGTGGCAGTATGGACCACATTTTACTATAGTTGTATAGAAGGTGGCTTCATTTCATTGTATATGTACTCAATCATGTAAAAGCATGATATATCAACTGTAAGAGCATCTACATTGAATGCCAGAGATACATTCGTCAGATTTTGAAGTTGGTAGTACAAGGAGTGATAACTGACACTGTACTGATATCACATTGTAAAACCTAGAAATATCACTATCCTGTAACAAACAGATCACTGAAAAGAGTAATCAATGAATACTATACAAAAATTGCATATTGTAATAGTTTGTTACACAAAATAACTTTCCGCGTTACTCTCGAGGAATCCCACTGAGTGGCAGTATGGAGCACCTTTTTACTATAGTTGTATAGAAGGTGGCTTCATTTCATTGTATATGTACTCAACCATGTAAAAGCATGTTATAGCAACTGTAAGAGCAATTACATTGAATGCCAGAGATTCATTCATCAGATTTTGAAGTTGGTTGTAGAAGGAGTGATAACTGACATTGTACTGATATCACTTTGTAAAACCTAGAAATATCACTATCCTGTAACCAACAGATCATTGAAAAGAGTAATCAATCAATACTATACAAGAAAATTTATATTGTAAAAGTTTGTTACACAAAATGACTTTCTGCGTTACTCCCGAGGAATCACACTGAGTGGCAGTATGGAGCACCATTTTACTATAGTTGTATAGAAGGTGGCTTCATTTCATTGTATATGTACTGAACCATATAAAAGCATGATATAGCAACTATAAGAGCAGTTAGATTGAATGCAAGACATACATTCATCAGATTTTTAAATTGGTTGTATAAGGAGTGATAACTGACACTGTATTGATGTCACTTTGTAAAACCGAGAAATTTCACTGTTGTCTAACCAAGAGATCACAGAAGAGTAATCAATGAATCCTATACAAGAAATACATTGGATTGTAAATTGTAATAGTTTCTTACACAAAATAACTTTCTGCGTTACCTCCGAGGAATCCCACTGAGTGGCAGTATGGAGCACCTTTTTACTATAGTTGTATAGAAGGTGGCTTCATTTCATTGTATATGTACTGAACCATATAAAAGCATGATATAGCAACTATAAGAGCAGTTACATTGAATGCAAGACATACATTCATCAGATTTTAAAATTGGTTGTATAAGGAGTGATAACTGACACTGTATTGATGTCACTTTGTAAAACCGAGAAATTTCACAGTTGTCTAACCAAAAGATCACAGAAGAGTAATCAATGAATACTATACAAGAAATACATTGGATTGTAAATTGTAATAGTTTGTTACACAAAATAACTTTCTGCGTTACTCCCGAGGAATCCCACTGAGTGCCAGTATGGAGCACCTTTTTACTATAGTTGTATAGAAGGTGGCTTCATTTCATTGTATATGTACTCAATCATGTAAAAGCATGATATAGCAACTGTAAGAGCAACTACATTGAATGCCAGAGATACATGCATCAGATTTTGAAGTTGGTAGTACAAGGAGTGATAACTGACACTGTACTGATATCACATTGTAAAACCTAGAAATATCACTATCCTGTAACAAACAGATCACTGAAAAGAGTAATCAATGAATACTATACAAGAAATTGCATATTGTAATAGTTTGTTACACAAAATAACTTTCTGCATTACTCTCGAGGAATCCCACTGAGTGGCAGTATGGAGCACCTTTTTAATATAGTTGTATAGAAGGTGGCTTCATTTCATTGTATATGTACTCAATCATGTAAAAGCATGATATATCAACTGTAAGAGCTATTAAATTGAATGCCAGAGATACATTCATCAGAATTTGAAGTTGGTTGTACAAGGAGTGATAACTGACACTGTACTGATATCACTTTGTAAAACCTAGAAATATTACTATCCTGGAACGAAGAGATCATTGAAAAGAGTAATCAATGAATACTATACAAGAACGTATCTATTTTAATAGTTTGTTACACAAAATGGCTTTCTGCGTTATTCCCGAGGAATCCCTCTGAGTGGCAGTATGGAGAACATTTTTACTATAGAAGGTGGCTTCATTTCATTGTATATGTACTCAATCATGTAAAAGCATGATATATCAACTATAAGAGCAACTACATTGAATGCCAGAGATACATTCATCAGATTTTGAAGTTGGTAGTACAAGGAGTGATGACTGACACTGTACAGATATCACTTTGTAAAACCTAGAAATATCACTATCCTGTAAGAAACAGATCACTGAAAAGACTAATCAATGAATACTATACAAGAAATACATTGGATTGTAAATTCTAATAGTTTGTTACACAAAATAACTTTCTGCGTTACTCCCGAGGAATCCCACTGAGTGGCAGTATGGAGCACCTTTTTACGATAGTTGTATAGAATGTGGCTTCATTTCATTGTATATGTACTCAACCATATAAAAGCATGATATAGGAAGTGTAAGAGCAGTTACATTGAATGCAAGAGATACATTCATCAGATTTTGAAGTTGGTTGTACAAGGAGTGATAACTGACACTGTATTGATATCACGTTGTAAAACCTAGAAATATCACTATCTTGTAACCAACAGATCCTTTAAAAGAGTAATGAATGAATACTATACAAGAAATTGTATATTGTAATAGTTTGTTACACAAAATGACTTTCTGCGTTACTCCCGAGGAATCCCACTGAGTGGCAGTATGGAGCACGTTTTACTATAGTTGTATAGAAGGTGGCTTCATTTCATTGTATATGTACTCAATCATGTAAGAGCATGATATATCAACTGTAAGAGCAACTACATTGAATGCCAGAGATACATTCATCAGATTTTGAAGTTGGTAGTAGAAGGAGTGATAACTTACACTGTACTGATATCACTTTGTAAAACCTAGATATATCACTATCCTGTAACAAACAGATCACTGAAAAGAGTAATCAATGAATACTATACAAGAAATTGTATATTGTAATAGTTTGTTACACAAAATGACTTTCTGCGTTACTCTCGAGGAATCCCACTGAGTGGCAGTATGGAGCACCTTTTTACTATAGTTGTATAGAAGGTGGCTTCATTTCATTGTATATGTACTCAATCATGTAAAAGCATGAAATATCAACTGTAAGAGCATTTACATTGAATGCCAGAGATACATTCATCAGATTTTGAAGTTGGTTGTACAAGGAGTGATAACTGACAAGGTACTGATATCACTTTGTAAATCCTAGAAATATCACTATCCTGTAACCAACAGATCATTGAAAAGAGTAATCAATGAATAGTATACAAGAAATAGTATATTGTAAAAGTTTGTTACACAAAATGACTTTCTGCGTTACTCTCGAGGAATCCCACTTAGTGGCAGTATGGACCACATTTTACTATAGTTGTATAGAAGGTGGCTTCATTTCATTGTATATCTACTCAATCATGTAAAAGCATGTTATACCAACTGTAAGAGCAATTACATTGAATGCCAGAGATTCATTCATCAGATTTTGAAGTTGGTTGTAGAAGGAGTGATAACTGACACTGTACTGATATCACTTTGTAAAACCTAGAAATATCACTATCCTGTAACCAACAGATCATTGAAAAGAGTAATCAATCAATACTATACAAGAAATTGTATATTGTAATAGTTTGTTACACAAAATGACTTTCTGCGTTACTCCCGAGGAATCACACTGAGTGGCAGTATGGAGCACCATTTTACTATAGTTGTATAGAAGGTGGCTTCATTTCATTGTATATGTACTGAACCATATAAAAGCATGATATAGCAACTATAAGAGCAGTTAGATTGAATGCAAGACATACATTCATCAGATTTTTAAATTGGTTGTATAAGGAGTGATAACTGACACTGTATTGATGTCACTTTGTAAAACCGAGAAATTTCACTGTTGTCTAACCAAGAGATCACAGAAGAGTAATCAATGAATACTATACAAGAAATACATTGGATTGTAAATTGTAATAGTTTCTTACACAAAATAACTTTCTGCGTTACTCCCGAGGAATCCCACTGAGTGGCAGTATGGAGCACCTTTTTACTATAGTTGTATAGAAGGTGGCTTCATTTCATTGTATATGTACTGAACCATATAAAAGCATGATATAGCAACTATAAGAGCAGTTACATTGAATGCAAGACATACATTCATCAGATTTTACAATTGGTTGTATAAGGAGTGATAACTGACACTGTATTGATATCACTTTCTAAAACGTAGATATTTCACAGTTGTCTAACCAAAAGATCACAGAAGAGTAATCAATGAATACTATACAAGAAATACATTGGATTGTAAATTGTAAGAGTTTGTTACACAAAATAACTTTCTTCGTTACTCCCGAGGAATCCCACTGAGTGCCAGTATGGAGCACCTTTTTACTATAGTTGTATAGAAGGTGGCTTCATTTCATTGTATATGTACTCAATCATGTAAAAGCATGATATATCAACTGTAAGAGCAACTACATTGAATGCCAGAGATACATTCATCAGATTTTGAAGTTGGTAGTACAAGAAGTGATAACTGACAAGGTACTTATATCACATTGTAAAACCTAGAAATATCACTATCCTGTAACAAACAGATCACTGAAAAGAGTAATCAATGAATACTATACAAGAAATTGCATATTGTAATAGTTTGTTACACAAAATAACTTTCTGCGTTACTCTCGAGGAATCCCACTGAGTGGCAGTATGGAGCACCTTTTTACTATAGTTGTATAGAAGGTGGCTTCATTTCATTGTATATGTACTCAATCATGTAAAAGCATGATATATCAACTGTAAGAGCTATTACATTGAATGCCAGAGATACATTCATCAGAATTTGAAGTTGGTTGTACAAGGAGTGATAACTGACACTCTACTGATATCACTTTGTAAAACCTAGAAATATCACTATCCTGTAACCAACAGATCATTGAAAAGAGTAATCAATCAATACTATACAAGAAATTGTATATTGTAATAGTTTGTTACACAAAATGACTTTCTGCGTTACTCTCGAGGAATCACACTGAGTGGCAGTATGGAGCACCTTTTTACTATAGTTGTATAGAAGGTGGCTTCGTTTCATTGTATATGTACTGAACCATATAAAAGCATGATATAGCAACTATAAGAGCAGTTAGATTGAATGCAACACATACATTCATCAGATTTTTAAATTGGTGGTATAAGGAGTGATAACTGACACTGTATTGATGTCACTTTGTAAAACTGAGAAATTTCACTGTTGTCTAACCAAGAGATCACAGAAGAGTAATCAATGAATACTTATACAAGAAATACATTGGATTGTAAATTGTAATAGTTTCTTACACAAAATAACTTTCTGCGTTACTCCCGAGGAATCCCACTGAGTGCCAGTATGGAGCACCTTTTTACTATAGTTGTATAGAAGGTGGCTTCATTTCATTGTATATGTACTCAATCATGTAAAAGCATGATATAGCAACTGTAAGAGCAGTTACATTGAATGCCAGAGATACATTCATCAGATTTTGAAGTTGGTTGTACAAGGAGTGATTACTGACTCTGTATTGATATCACGTTGTAAACCGTAGAAATTTCACTGTTGTCTAACCAAAAGATCGCAGAAGAGTAATCAATTAATACTATACAAGAAATACATTGGATTGTAAATTGTAATAGTTTGTTACACAAAATGACTTTCTACGTTACTCCCGAGGAATCCCACTGAGTGGCAGTATGGAGCACCGTTTTGCTATAGTTGTATAGAAGGTGGCTTCGTTTAATTGTATATGTATTCAACCATAAAAAAGCATGATATAGCAACTGTAAGAGCAGTTACATTGAATGCCAGAGATACATTCATCAGATTTTGAAGTTCTTTATACAAGGAGTGAAAACTGACACTGTACTGATATCACTTTGTAAAACGTAGAAATTTCACTGTTGTCTAACCAAGAGTTCACAGAAGAGTAATCAATGAATACTGTACAAGAAATACATTAGATTGTAAATTGTAATAGTTTGTTACACAAAATGACTTTCTGCGTTACTCCCGAGGAATCCCACTGAGTGGCAGTATGGAGCACCTTTTTGCTATAGTTGTATAGAAGTGTCAGAATCTGTTATTCTGTCAATGTAATCTTGCATGCATACTATGTATTCTATTATTTCCTTATGTATGGGACCTGTATTTTCTCCTGCCCTGGTCGGGAGGGTGACAATCCCTGGGGTGAGAACAAGGAGGCCTCTCATCCCTGCCTCCGCATTCCAGCTGCCCCGGCAGTAACTTCAAGGGGAGGAAGGCTCTCATCTCTTATCTATGCTAAAGAACCTTGGAGCCATGAATTGTTATGTGAACGGAGGGGTCTGGTTTGGGAAGGGAAATTTACTGCTTAACACCTCACTTTTTTCCTGTGTGAACCAAACGGTCAAGACACCTTTTAGCCCGCCAATTTTCCCTCCTGGGGATTGGCTACCTATGGGTAATTCAAACTCCTTGGAATGGTATAATAGACCCGCTTGTATTATTTGTCTCATCTCTGACAATATCCCGAGACGCTGTACTAATGTAGGAATAGGCAATAAAGAACTGTGGTTAACCAACCGAGATCTGATCCTTGACTACTTTGAACAGGACTCTCACAGATTGTCAGAGATCCTTGATTGGGACTCAATCGTTCCTGACCATGTCAGACGACGATCTCGTCCCCCTCAAACCTACCACTCCAGAAGAGACCCCGGCTACCCCGGCGGATCCGGGGAACGGGGGTGGTGGCGGCGGAGGAGGTCCCGAGGTGCCGGTGACCACGAGCCAGGGGGCTTACTACATTCCGCGCCGCCCGATTACCCACCAGAGCGTGACCCCCCAGTACACCTGGAGCCACTTCGGGGGCCGATCCGTGACTTCGTGGGTGCACGACAGGAAAGGGGTGAGAGTTCCGCTCACCGGCGACCAGCTCGATCGAGGGAGACCGAGCTACCTAGGAGACGACCGCGAGCCGATCCGCCGTGGAGGACCGCGTCGCCAGCCTCCCGAAGAGGAGACACTGGATTTGTATGGGCCCGATCCGTACCGAGAGGAGCAGACGGTCCCGCTGGATCAGATGATGGGAGACCTGCGGCTGCAACTCACCTCCGAGCTCCGCGAGTTGGCCCTCGATCTCCAGCACCAATTTCGAGACGCTATGGTGGCGATGCAAGGCGCCCTCCTCGGTCAAGGAGTCGGAGCCCCACAACAGCAGCCAGCACCCGGAGGGGTTCCGGCTCAGCCGCAGGCGCCCGCTCTACCGGCGCAGCCAGCTCAGCCGGTCGTCCCGGCTCCAGTTCCGGGGCCCGTTCCCGCGCCGGCCCCAGTCCCGGCCGCGCCGGCCGCTCGCCCACCCCCTTCCGACCCGCTGACGACTACTTTCGATGGGGACCCCGAGAAGCTACGTTTCTTCACGCTCGAGATCGGGAGATTCCTGGACAGTTGGGGCCACCTATATCCTACCGAGAAGGATCGCATAGGCTACATCGGATCCAAGCTGAAAGACACCGCCAGCGATTGGTATGTGAGCCTGCATGACAACCCTGGCCCTGAGTTGCGTTCCCTGAACAACTTCATGTGGGCACTCCGGCACCAGTTCGAGGACCCGCTGGGTGAGGAAAAAGCCAGAAATCAGCTGAGGAAGCTGTTCCAAGGAAGGTCGTCAGTGAGAGAATACACTGAAAAGTTCCGGCGCATCGCAGCCAAGATCCACGGATGGCCGGAGGAACTCTTCATGGAGAAGTATTGGGAGGGTTTGAACCCGGAAATCTACGAGACCGTGCTGCTAGGAGGCCGCCCGGGCACGCTGACCACCTGGATGAGGGCAGCCACCGACATGGAAGAACGCTTCGCCCTGATTAAGATGGGAACGTCCGCAACCGCCGCTATCAGGGCAGGCCCTCGAGCGAAGCCTCGATCCAATGTGCAAGATGTCCGTGATGCGAGGTTCCGACAAGGGTTGTGCATGAAGTGCGGGGAGAGTGGCCACTTCACATCAGCGTGTCCGAGAGGAGGGGGGAAGGGCCCGAAGACCTCAACCCCAGGACCCGCGAGCACCCCGACTCGGGGGAAGACCCCCATGAAACCCCGGGCTTTGCAGCTGGAAGGGGCGACAAGTGATCAGGGAGAGCTGGAGCTGATGGAAGCACAGATGTCGGGAAACTCCAACGGCCTGCAGTGAGCGGCGCAGAGCTGCAGGTCCCCCACAACGAAGCGCCATCTCCGGTGAGCATCCCTGGCCCCTTGTTATATATGGTAGTAACGGTGGTGGCCCCAGGATCAGGCACCCACATGAGGGTCCGCGCTTTAATTGACTCTGGGTGCGCGCGAGACCTAATCAGCCCCCTAGTAGTGGAGGGGCTGGGACCTAAAGTCACCCCGTTAGCAGAACCCCTGAAGTTTACCCAGATGGATGGGTCAGAAATGAAGGAGGAGTGCATAGCAGAGACTGAGAGCTTAATTTTGGGAACGGGAGACCACTGGGAGAAGAGAGCTTTTGTCATAACCCCTAATGCCCAATTCCCTATGGTGTTGGGTAGCCCTTGGCTCGGGGCGCACGACCCCTACATAAAATGGAGCGAGGGGAAGATTTCGTGGGTAGACGAACGCTGCCAGAGCCACCGCTGGGACCCAGGATGGGGCCCCGGCCCCCCCAGCCCGCCGTCTCCCGCGGCCGCCCTCGCCCTCGTCCCTGCCATGGTGCCTAAGGAATATAGAAACTTGCTGGAAGTGTTCAGTGAGACCGAGGCGGACGAGTTGCCCCCCCATCGGTTGTCGGACTGTGCCATAGAGCTCCTCCCAGGCGAGAAACTCCCAAAGGGCAAATTGTATTCCATGAGCCCGGCGGAACGGGAAGAGCTGCGGAAGTTCTTGGACAAAAATCTGGCTAGGGGGTTTATCCGCCCCGCCAAGTCCCCTTTTGCGGCGCCCGTGCTGTTCCGAAAGAAAAAAGATGGCGGCTTACGATTGTGCACGGATTATCGAGGGCTAAACGCAGTCTCCACCTCTAATGCTTACCCCCTCCCGTTAATAAAAGACCTTTTGGCGGAGGCGGCCAAGGGGAAGATTTTCACCAAGTTGGATCTGCGAGATGCCTACTTCAGGGTGCGCATAAGGGAGGGGGATGAACCCAAGACTGCTTTTAACACCCCCTTGGGGCAGTTTGAATACCTAGTGATGCCGTTCGGCTTAAGTGGCGCGCCCGGGGTCTTTATGAGTTTAATCAATGAAGTGTTGCACAAGCACCTGTTTAAGGGCGTGTTATGTTACATAGATGATATCTTGATCTATTCCACTGATAAGAACGAGCATGTGACTTTGGTCAGAGACGTACTGTCAACGTTACTGAAAAACCAGCTGTTTGTGAAACTGTCTAAGTGCGAGTTTCACCGTGAGTCTGTGGACTTCCTGGGCTACCGTATTTCTCAGAAGGGGTTGGAAATGGACCCGGAGAAGGTGGAAGCGGTGGTGCAATGGGAGGCTCCGCGAACGAGAAAGCAGCTGCAGAGCCTGTTAGGATTTTGTAACTTCTATCGGACTTTCATCAAGGACTTTGCCAAAGTCACCCTTCCCTTAACGGACTTGTTGAAAACCAAGGGGAGGGGTCCCGAGGCGGGAAAGCCGGGAGAGAAACTGGCTTGGAATGGGGAGTGTCAGAAGGCGTTTGAGGCTTTAAAAACTCTTTTTACCTCGGAGCCCATTTTGGCGCACCCGGATGAGACTAAAGACTTTATAATCCACGTTGATGCCTCGGATGTAGCAATGGGGGGGGCAATCCTACAAAGGGACTCGGAAGGGAAACTGCACCCCTTAGCGTACATCTCAAAGAAGTTTAATGAAACCGAGAGGAATTGGTCAGTGTGGGACAAGGAAGCTGCGGCCATTAGATTGGCGCTTACTACGTGGTGCCACTGGTTAGAAGGGGCGCAGACTCCGTTCGAAATATGGACGGATCATAAGAACCTAGAAGCTTTGCGCACACAGCGGTCCCTCAACGCCAAACAACTGCGCTGGGCTGATTTCTTTTCAAAATTTAACTTTGTGTTAAAGCATTTTCCTGGGAAGGCTAACTCCCTGGCAGACGCGTTGTCCAGATTGCCCCAACACGAGAGCCTGAAAGAGGAGGTGTTCGATTCCATGTTCTCCCCCCAGCAGCTGGGAGGAGCGGTTGTCACCAGGAGCAAAGCAAAGAAAGCCGAACTAACCACTGGGAACTGTCAATGGGGGGGTGAATATGCTCCTGAGGAAATAGAGGAATTGGAAGCGGTGGGAGAATGTGTTCAAAGAGAGGACAATTGTTGGCTCCATGGGGACAAATTAGTGGTGCCTAAAACCAAACGCAAAGAAATCCTGCTAAATTGCCACTCCTCCAAGCTCGCCGGGCACTTTGGATTCCTAAAGACTCTTAACCTAATCCAATGTCAGTTCTGGTGGCCGCGCATGCGTCGAGACGTCTCGGATTTCGTCTCGGCTTGTCAAACCTGCTTAATGTGTAAAAAACGGGGGGGCAAAGTCCCGGGATTGTTACACCCCCTACCCACGGCTTCCAGGCCCTGGGAAGACATAGCCATGGATTTCATTACAAATTTGCCCCCATCAAAAGGAAAAACGGTGATCTGGGTAGTGGTAGACACTTTCTCCAAACAAGCCCATTTCACTCCCTTCAAACAGTTACCCACCGCCAAAGGGATGGCTAAAGCCTTCTTTAACCAGGTGATAAAATTACATGCTTTTCCGAGAAGGGTGGTATCCGATCGCGGAAGTCAGTTCGTTGCCACCTTCTGGCGGGAGCTTTTGAAGCTAATGGACATAGAGCCTGCCTTAAGCTCGGGTTACCATCCAGAAACCGATGGCCAATCCGAGCGAACTAATCAAATTCTGGAGCAGTTCTTAAGATGTTACACCAACTACCACCAAGATAATTGGGTAGAATTACTACCCTTTGCAGAATATAGTTACAACAATGCAGTCCATTCCTCCACTGGGGTTTCCCCTTTCATGGCAGTGGGGGGCTTTGAAGGTAAACCACTCCCTACCCTCAAGGAAGACCCCCAGGCTCCCCCCTCGGACTTTAAAAATTGGTGGTCCAGTCTCCAGGACTCCTGGCCGTTAATTGGTAAAGCCTTGGACCATGCCAAGGAGGACTATAAGAAATATGCTGATCGTGGCCGAGCACCGGGATGGGACCTTCAACCCGGGGACTCCGTGTATCTCTCTACCAAAAATATCCACGGGTTACAGCCCAGCAGAAAATTGGGATGGAAATATGTTGGACCTTATAAAGTGCTACGAAAAATCTCTGATGTCTCCTTTGAACTGGAACTGCCTAAATCACTAAGTTCTGTACATCCTGTGTTTCATTTCAGCTTGCTGAAGAAAGATCCTGGGCCGAATGCATGGCATCCAGTTCCTCCAGTTCCTCCTCCACTGATGAAGGAGGGGAGTCCACACTACGAGATAACTGAAATCCTGGATTCCAAGACAAAAAGGGGCCACTTGTATTATTTAGTTAGATGGTTAGATTTTGGCCCGGAACACAATGAATGGATTCGTTCTGAACATGTTCATGCCCCCAAGTTAACTAAACTGTTTCATAAAAGGTTCCCTGAAAAAGCTAGGTGAAGGGGATTATGGGGAGGGCAGGGTGTCAGAATCTGTTATTCTGTCAATGTAATCTTGCATGCATACTATGTATTCTATTATTTCCTTATGTATGGGACCTGTATTTTCTCCTGCCCTGGTCGGGAGGGTGACAATCCCTGGGGTGAGAACAAGGAGGCCTCTCATCCCTGCCTCCGCATTCCAGCTGCCCCGGCAGTAACTTCAAGGGGAGGAAGGCTCTCATCTCTTATCTATGCTAAAGAACCTTGGAGCCATGAATTGTTATGTGAACGGAGGGGTCTGGTTTGGGAAGGGAAATTTACTGCTTAACACCTCACTTTTTTCCTGTGTGAACCAAACGGTCAAGACACCTTTTAGCCCGCCAATTTTCCCTCCTGGGGATTGGCTACCTATGGGTAATTCAAACTCCTTGGAATGGTATAATAGACCCGCTTGTATTATTTGTCTCATCTCTGACAATATCCCGAGACGCTGTACTAATGTAGGAATAGGCAATAAAGAACTGTGGTTAACCAACCGAGATCTGATCCTTGACTACTTTGAACAAGACTCTCACAAGAAGGTGGCTTCATTTCATTGTATCTGTATTCAACCATATAAAAGCATGATATAGCAACTGTAAGAGCAGTTACATTGAATGCCAGAGATACATTCATCAGAATTTGAAGTTGTTTGTACAAGGAGTGATAACTGACACTGTACTGATATCACTTTGTAACACCTAGAAATATCACTATCCTGTAACCAACAGATCATTGAAAAGAGTAATCAATGAATAATATACAAGAAATTATATATTGTAATAGTTTGTTACACAAAATGACTTTCTGCGTTACTCCCGAGGAATCGCACTGAGTGGCAGTATGGAGCTCCTTTTTACTATAGTTGTATAGAAGGCGGCTTCATTTCATTGTATATGTACGCAACCATATAAAAGCATGATATAGCAACTGTAAGAGCAGTTACATTGAATGCAAGAGATACATTCATCAGATTTTGAAGTTGGTTGTACAAAGAATGATTACTGACACTGTATTGATATCACGTTGTAAAACCTAGAAATTTCACTGTTGTCTAACCAAGAGATCGCAGAAGAGTAATCAATGAATACTATACAAGAAATACATTGGATTGTAAATTGTAATAGTTTGTTACACAAAATGACTTTCTGCGTTACTCCCGAGGAATCCCACTGAGTGGCAGTATGGAGCACCGTTTTGCTATAGTTGTATAGAAGGTGGCTTCATTTAATTGTATATGTATTCAACCATATAAAAGCATGATATAGCAACTGTAAGAGCAGTTACATTGAATGCCAGAGATATATTCATCAGATTTTGAAGTTCTTTATACAAGGAGTGAAAACTGACACTGTACTGATATCACTTTGTAAAACGTAGAAATTTCACTGTTGTCAAACCAAGAGTTCACAGAAGAGTAATCAATGAATACTATACAAAAAATACATTGGATTGTAAATTGTAAAAGTTTGTTACACAAAATGACTTTCTGCGTTACTCCCGAGGAATCCCACTGAGTGGCAGTATGGAGCACCTTTTTGCTATAGTTGTATAGAAGGTGGCTTCATTTAATTGTATATGTATTCAACCATATAAAAGCATGATATAGCAACTGTAAGAGCAGTTACATTGAATGCCAGAGATACATTCATCAGATTTTGAAGTTCTTTATACAAGGAGTGAAAACTGACACTGTACTGATATCACTTTGTAAAACGTAGAAATTTCACTGTTGTCTAACCAAGAGTTCACAGAAGAGTAATCAATGAATACTATACAAGAAATACATTGGATTGTAAATTGTAATAGTTTGTTACACAAAATGACTTTCTGCGTTACTCCCGAGGAATCCCACTGAGTGGCAGTATGGAGCACCTTTTTGCTATAGTTGTATAGAAGGTGGCTTCATTTCATTGTATCTGTACTCAACCATATAAAAGCATGATATAGCAACTGTAAGAGCAGTTACATTGAATGCCAGAGATACATTCATCAGATTTTGAAGTTGTTTGTACAAGGAGTGATAACTGACAGTGTACTGATATCACTTTGTAACACCTAGAAATATCACTATCCTGTAACCAACAGATCATTGAAAAGAGTGATCAATGAATAATATACAAGAAATTATATATTGTAATAGTTTGTTACACAAAATGACTTTCTGCGTTACTCCCGAGGAATCCCACTGAGTGGCAGTATGGAGCTCCTTTTTACTATAGTTGTATAGAAGGCGGCTTCATTTCATTGTATATGTACTCAACCATATAAAATCATGATATAGCAACTGTAAGAGCAGTTACATTGAATGCAAGAGATACATTCATCAGATTTTGAAGTTGGTTGTACAAGGAGTGATTACTGACTCTGTATTGATATCACGTTGTAAAACGTAGAAATTTCACTGTTGTCTAACCAAGAGATCGCAGAAGAGTAATCAATTAATACTATACAAGAAATACATTGGATTGTAAATTGTAATCGTTTGTTACACAAAATGACTTTCTGCGTTACTCCCGAGGAATCCCACTGAGTGGCAGTATGGAGCACCGTTTTGCTATAGTTGTATAGAAGGTGGCTTCATTTAATTGTATATGTACTCAACCATATAAAAGCATGATATAGCAACGGTAAGAGCAGTTACATTGAATGCCAGAGATACATTCATCAGATTTTGAAGTTGTTTCTACAAGGAGTGATTACTGACACTGTATTGATATCACGTTGTAAAACCTAGAAATTTCACTGTTGTCTAACCAAGAGATCGCAGAAGTGTAATCAATGAATACTATACAAGAAATACATTGGATTGTAAATTGTAATAGTTTGTTACACAAAATGACTTTCTGCGTTACTCCCGAGGAATCCCACTGAGTGGCAGTATGGAGCACCGTTTTGCTATAGAAGGAGGCTTCATTTAATTGTATATGTACTCAACCATATAAAAGCATGATATAGCAACTGTAAGAGCAGTTACATTGAATGCCAGAGATACATTCATCAGATTTTGAAGTTCTTTATACAAGGAGTGAAAACTGACACTGTACTGATATCACTTTGTAAAACGTAGAAATTTCACTGTTGTCTAACCAAGAGATCGCAGAAGAGTAATCAATGAATACTATACAAGAAATACATTGGATTGTAAATTGTAATAGTTTGTTACACAAAATGACTTTCTGCGTTACTCCCGAGGAATCCCACTGAGTGTCAGTATGGAGCACCTTTTTACTGTGGTTGTATAGAAGGTGGCTTCATTTCATTGTATATGTACTCAACCATATAAAAGCATGATATAGCAACGGTAAGAGCAGTTACATTGAATGCAAGAGATACATTCATCAGATTTTGAAGTTGGTTGTACAAGTAGTGAGAACTGACACTGTATTGATATCACTTTGAAAAACTTAGAAGTTTCACTGTTGTCTAACCAAGAGTTCACAGAAGAGTAATCAATGAATACTATACAAGAAATACATTGGATTGTAAATTGTAATAGTTTGTTACACAAAATGACTTTCTGCGTTACTCCCGAGGAATCCCACTGAGTGGCAGAATGGGGCACCTTTTTCCTCCAGCTGTATAGAAGGTGGCTTCATTTAATCGTATATGTACTCAACCATATAAAAGCATGATATATCAACTGTAAGAGTAATTACATTGAATGCAAGAGATACATTCATCAGATTTTGAAGTTGGTTGTACAAGGAGTGATAACTGACACTGTACTGATATCACTTTGTAAAACCTAGAAATATCACTATCCTGTAACCAACAGATCATTGAAAAGAGTAATCAATGAATACTATACAAGAAATTGTATATTGTAATAGTTTGTTACAGAAAATGACTTTCTGCGTTACTCACGAGGAATCCCACTGAGTGGCAGTATGGAGCACCTTTTTACTATAGTTGTATAGAAGGTGTCTTCATTTCATTGTATATGTAGTCAACCATATAAAAGCATGATATAGCAACTGTAAGAGCAGTTACATTGACTGCAAGAGATACATTCATCAGATTTTGAAGTTTGGTTGTACAAGGAGTGATTACTGACACTGTATTGATATCACGTTGTAAAACCTAGAAATTTCACTGTTGTCTAACCAAGAGATCGCAGAAGAGTAATCAATTAATACTATACAAGAAATACATTGGATTGTAAATTGTAATAGTTTGTTACACAAAATGACTTTCTGCGTTACTCCCGAGGAATCCCACTGAGTGTCAGTATGGAGCACCTTTTTACTGTAGTTGTATAGAAGCTGGCTTCATTTCATTGTATATGTACTCAACCATATAAAAGCATGATATAGCAACGGTAAGAGCAGTTACATTGAATGCAAGAGATACATTCATCAGATTTTGAAGTTGGTTGTACAAGTACTGAGAACTGACAGTGTATTGATATCACTTTGAAAAACGTAGAAGTTTCACTGTTGTCTAACCAAGAGTTCACAGAAGAGTAATCAATGAATACTATAAAAGAAATAAATTGGATTGTAAATTGTAATAGTTTGTTACACAAAATGACTTTCTGCGTTACTCCCGAGGAATCCCACTGAGTGGCAGAATGGGGCACCTTTTTCCTCCAGCTGTATAGAAGGTGGCTTCATTTCATTGTATATGTACTCAACCATATAAAAGCATGATATATCAACTGTAAGAGTAATTACATTGAATGCAAGAGATACATTCATCAGATTTTGAAGTTGGTTGTACAAGGAGTGATAACTGACACTGTACTGATATCACTTTGAAAAATGTAGAAATTTCACTGTTGTCTAACCAAGAGTTCACAGAAGAGTAATCAATGAATACTATACAAGAAATACATTGGATTGTAAATTGTAATAGTTTGTTACACAAAATGACTTTCTGCGTTACTCCCGAGGAATCCCACTGAGTGGCAGTATGGAGCACCTTTTTGCTATAGTTGTATAGAAGGTGGCTTCATTTCATTGTCTATGTACTCAACCATATAAAAGCATGATATAGCAACTGTAAGAGCAGATACATTCAATGCCAGAGATACATTCATTAGATTTTGAAGTTGTTTGTACAAGGAGTGATAACTGACACTGTACTGATATCACTTTGTAAAACCTAGAAATATCACTATCCTGTAACCAACAGATCATTGAAAAGAGTAATCAATGAATACTATACAAGAAATTGTATATTGTAATAGTTTGTTACACAAAATGACTTTCTGCGTTACTCCCGAGGAATCCCACTGAGTGGCAGTATGGAGCACCTTTTTGCTATAGTTGTATAGAAGGTGGCTTCATTTAATTGTATATGTACTCAACCATATAAAAGCATGATATAGCAACTGTAAGAGCAGTTACATTGAATGCCAGAGATACATTCATCAGATTTTGAAGTTCTTTATACAAGGAGTGAAAACTGACACTGTACTGATATCACTTTGTAAAACGTAGAAATTTCACTGTTGTCTAACCAAGAGATCGCAGAAGAGTAATCAATGAATACTATACAAGAAATACATTGGATTGTAAATTGTAATAGTTTGTTACACAAAATGACTTTCTGCGTTACTCCCGAGGAATCCCACTGAGTGTCAGTATGGAGCACCTTTTTACTGTGGTTGTATAGAAGGTGGCTTCATTTCATTGTATATGTACTCAACCATATAAAAGCATGATATAGCAACGGTAAGAGCAGTTACATTGAATGCAAGAGATACATTCATCAGATTTTGAAGTTGGTTGTACAAGTAGTGAGAACTGACACTGTATTGATATCACTTTGAAAAACTTAGAAGTTTCACTGTTGTCTAACCAAGAGTTCACAGAAGAGTAATCAATGAATACTATACAAGAAATACATTGGATTGTAAATTGTAATAGTTTGTTACACAAAATGACTTTCTGCGTTACTCCCGAGGAATCCCACTGAGTGGCAGAATGGGGCACCTTTTTCCTCCAGCTGTATAGAAGGTGGCTTCATTTAATCGTATATGTACTCAACCATATAAAAGCATGATATATCAACTGTAAGAGTAATTACATTGAATGCAAGAGATACATTCATCAGATTTTGAAGTTGGTTGTACAAGGAGTGATAACTGACACTGTACTGATATCACTTTGTAAAACCTAGAAATATCACTATCCTGTAACCAACAGATCATTGAAAAGAGTAATCAATGAATACTATACAAGAAATTGTATATTGTAATAGTTTGTTACAGAAAATGACTTTCTGCGTTACTCACGAGGAATCCCACTGAGTGGCAGTATGGAGCACCTTTTTACTATAGTTGTATAGAAGGTGTCTTCATTTCATTGTATATGTAGTCAACCATATAAAAGCATGATATAGCAACTGTAAGAGCAGTTACATTGACTGCAAGAGATACATTCATCAGATTTTGAAGTTTGGTTGTACAAGGAGTGATTACTGACACTGTATTGATATCACGTTGTAAAACCTAGAAATTTCACTGTTGTCTAACCAAGAGATCGCAGAAGAGTAATCAATTAAAACTATACAAGAAATACATTGGATTGTAAATTGTAATAGTTTGTTACACAAAATGACTTTCTGCGTTACTCCCGAGGAATCCCACTGAGTGTCAGTATGGAGCACCTTTTTACTGTAGTTGTATAGAAGCTGGCTTCATTTCATTGTATATGTACTCAACCATATAAAAGCATGATATAGCAACGGTAAGAGCAGTTACATTGAATGCAAGAGATACATTCACCAGATTTTGAAGTTGGTTGTACAAGTACTGAGAACTGACAGTGTATTGATATCACTTTGAAAAACGTAGAGGTTTCACTGTTGTCTAACCAAGAGTTCACAGAAGAGTAATCAATGAATACTATAAAAGAAATAAATTGGATTGTAAATTGTAATAGTTTGTTACACAAAATGACTTTCTGCGTTACTCCCGAGGAATCCCACTGAGTGGCAGAATGGGGCACCTTTTTCCTCCAGCTGTATAGAAGGTGGCTTCATTTCATTGTATATGTACTCAACCATATAAAAGCATGATATATCAACTGTAAGAGTAATTACATTGAATGAAAGAGATACATTCATCAGATTTTGAAGTTGGTTGTACAAGGAGTGATAACTGACACTGTACTGATATCACTTTGAAAAATGTAGAAATTTCACTGTTGTCTAACCAAGAGTTCACAGAAGAGTAATCAATGAATACTATACAAGAAATACATTGGATTGTAAATTGTAATAGTTTGTTACACAAAATGACTTTCTGCGTTACTCCCGAGGAATCCCACTGAGTGGCAGTATGGAGCACCTTTTTGCTATAGTTGTATAGAAGGTGGCTTCATTTCATTGTCTATGTACTCAACCATATAAAAGCATGATATAGCAACTGTAAGAGCAGTTACATTGAATGCCAGAGATACATTCATTAGATTTTGAAGTTGTTTGTACAAGGAGTGATAACTGACACTGTACTGATATCACTTTGTAAAACCTAGAAATATCACTATCCTGTAACCAACAGATCATTGAAAAGAGTAATCAATGAATACTATACAAGAAATTGTATATTGTAATAGTTTGTTACACAAAATGACTTTCTGCGTTACTCACGAGGAATCCCACTGAGTGGCAGTATGGAGCACCTTTTTGCTATAGTTGTATAGAAGGTGGCTTCATTTCATTGTATATGTACTCAACCATATAAAAGCATGATATAGAAACTGTAAGAGCAGTTACATTGAATGCCAGAGATACATTCATCAGATTTTGAAGTTGTTTCTACAAGGAGTGATTACTGACACTGTATTGATATCACGTTGTAAAACCTAGAAATTTCACTGTTGTCTAACCAAGAGATCGCAGAAGTGTAATCAATGAATACTATACAAGAAATACATTGGATTGTAAATTGTAATAGTTTGTTACACAAAATGACTTTCTGCGTTACTCCCGAGGAATCCCACTGAGTGGCAGTATGGAGCACCGTTTTGCTATAGAGGGAGGCTTCATTTAATTGTATATGTACTCAACCATATAAAAGCATGATATAGCAACTGTAAGAGCAGTTACATTGAATGCCAGAGATACATTCATCAGATTTTGAAGTTCTTTATACAAGGAGTGAAAACTGACACTGTACTGATATCACTTTGTAAAAAGTAGAAATTTCACTGTTGTCTAACCAAGAGATCGCAGAAGAGTAATCAATGAATACTATACAAGAAATACATTGGATTGTAAATTGTAATAGTTTGTTACACAAAATGACTTTCTGCGTTACTCCCGAGGAATCCCACTGAGTGTCAGTATGGAGCACCTTTTTACTGTGGTTGTATAGAAGGTGGCTTCATTTCATTGTATATGTACTCAACCATATAAAAACATGATATAGCAACGGTAAGAGCAGTTACATTGAATGCAAGAGATACATTCATCAGATTTTGAAGTTGGTTGTACAAGTAGTGAGAACTGACACTGTATTGATATCACTTTGAAAAACTTAGAAGTTTCACTGTTGTCTAACCAAGAGTTCACAGAAGAGTAATCAATGAATACTATACAAGAAATACATTGGATTGTAAATTGTAATAGTTTGTTACACAAAATGACTTTCTGCGTTATTCCCGAGGAATCCCACTGAGTGGCAGAATGGGGCACCTTTTTCCTCCAGCTGTATAGAAGGTGGCTTCATTTAATCGTATATGCACTCAACCATATAAAAGCATGATATATCAACTGTAAGAGTAATTACATTGAATGCAAGAGATACATTCATCAGATTTTGAAGTTGGTTGTACAAGGAGTGATAACTGACACTGTACTGATATCACTTTGTAAAATGTAGAAATTTCACTGTTGTCTAACCAAGAGTTCATAGAAGAGTAATCAATGAATACTATACAAGAAATACATTGGATTGTAAATTGTAATAGTTTGTTACACAAAATTACTTTCTGCGTTACTCCCGAGGAATCCCACTGAGTGGCAGTATGGAGCACCTTTTTGCTATAGTTGTATAGAAGGTGGCTTCATTTCATTGTCTATGTACTCAACCATATAAAAGCATGATATAGCAACTGTAAGAGCAGTTACATTGAATGCCAGAGATACATTCATCAGATTTTGAAGTTGTTTGTACAAGGAGTGATAACTGACACTGTACTGATATCACTTTGTAAAACCTAGAAATATCACTATCCTGTAACCAACAGATCATTGAAAAGAGTAATCAATGAATACTATACAAGAAATTGTATATTGTAATAGTTTGTTACAGAAAATGACTTTCTGCGTTACTCACGAGGAATCCCACTGAGTGGCAGTATGGAGCACCTTTTTACTATAGTTGTATAGAAGGTGTCTTCATTTCATTGTATATGTAGTCAACCATATAAAAGCATGATATAGCAACTGTAAGAGCAGTTACATTGACTGCAAGAGATACATTCATCAGATTTTGAAGTTTGGTTGTACAAGGAGTGATTACTGACACTGTATTGATATCACGTTGTAAAACCTAGAAATTTCACTGTTGTCTAACCAAGAGATCGCAGAAGAGTAATCAATTAATACTATACAAGAAATACATTGGATTGTAAATTGTAATAGTTTGTTACACAAAATGACTTTCTGCGTTACTCCCGAGGAATCCCACTGAGTGTCAGTATGGAGCACCTTTTTACTGTAGTTGTATAGAAGGTGGCTTCATTTCATTGTATATGTACTCAACCATATAAAAGCATGATATAGCAACGGTAAGAGCAGTTACATTGAATGCAAGAGATACATTCATCAGATTTTGAAGTTGGTTGTACAAGTACTGAGAACTGACAGTGTATTGATATCACTTTGAAAAACGTAGAAGTTTCACTGTTGTCTAACCAAGAGTTCACAGAAGAGTAATCAATGAATACTATACAAGAAATACATTGGATTGTAAATTGTAATAGTTTGTTACACAAAATGACTTTCTGCGTTACTCCCGAGGAATCCCACTGAGTGGCAGTATGGAGCACCTTTTTACTATAGTTGTATAGAAGGTGGCTTCATTTCATTGTATATGTACTCAACCATAAAAAAGCATGATATAGCAACTGTAAGAGCAGTTACATTGAATGCAAGAGATACATTCATCAGATTTTGAAGTTGGTTGTACAAGGAGTAATTACTGACTCTGTATTGATATCACGTTGTAAAACGTAGAAATTTCACTGTTGTCTAACCAAGAGATCGCAGAAGAGTAATCAATTAATACTATACAAGAAATACATTGGATTGTAAATTGTAATCGTTTGTTACACAAAATGACTTTCTGCGTTACTCCCGAGGAATCCCACTGAGTGGCAGTATGGAGCACCGTTTTGCTATAGTTGTATAGAAGGTGGCTTCATTTAATTGTATATGTATTCAACCATATAAAAGCATGATATAGCAACTGTAAGAGCAGTTACATTGAATGCAAGACATACATTCATCAGATTTTGAAGTTGGTTGTACAAGGAGTGATTACTGACTCTGTATTGATATCACGTTGTAAAACGTAGAAATTTCACTGTTGTCTAACCAAGAGAGCGCAGAAGAGTAATCAATTAATCCTATACAAGAAATACATTGGATTGTAAATTGTAATAGTTTGTTACACAAAATGACTTTCTGCGTTACTCCCGGAGAATCCCACTGAGTGGCAGTATGGAGCACCTTTTTGCTATAGTTGTATAGAAGGTGGCTTCATTTCATTGTATATGTAGTCAACCATATAAAAGTATGATATAGCAACTGTAAGAGCAGTTACATTGAATGCCAGAGATACATTCATCAGATTTTGAAGTTGTTTGTACAAGGAGTGATAACTGACACTGTACTGATATCACTTTGTAAAACCTAGAAATATCACTATCCTGTAACCAACAGATCATTGAAAAGAGTAATCACTGAATAATATACAAGAAATTATATATTGTAATAGTTTGTTACACAAAATGACATTCTGCGTTACTCCCGAGAAATCCCACTGAGTGGCAGTATGGAGCTCCTTTTTACTATAGTTGTATAGAAGGCGGCTTCATTTCATTGTATATGTACTAAACCATATAAATGCATGATATAGCAACTGTAAGAGCAGTTGCATTGAATGCAAGAGATACATTCATCAGATTTTGAAGTTGGTTGTACAAGGAGTTATTACTGACACTGTATTGATATCACGTTGTAAAACCTAGAAATTTCACTGTTGTCTAACCAAGAGATCGCAGAAGAGTAATCAATGAATACTATGCAAGAAATACATTGGATTGTAAATTGTAATAGTTTGTTACAAAAAATGACTTTCTGCGTTACTCCCGAGGAATCCCACTGAGTGGCAGTATGGAGCACCTTTTTACTATAGTTGTATAAAAGGTGGCTTCATTTCATTGTATATGTACTCAATCATGTAAAAGCATGTTATAGCAACTGTAAGAGCAGTTACATTGAATGCCAGAGATACATTCATCAGATTTTGAAGTTCTTTATACAAGGAGTGAAAACTGACACTGTACTGATATCACTTTGTAAAACGTAGAAATTTCACTGTTGTCTAACCAAGAGTTCACAGAAGAGTAATCAATGAATACTATACAAGAAATACATTGGATTGTAAATTGTAATAGTTTGTTACACAAAATGACTTTCTGCGTTACTCCCGAGGAATCCCACTGAGTGGCAGTATGGAGCACCTTTTTACTATAGTTGTATAGAAGGTGGCTTCATTTCATTGTATATGTACTCAACCATAAAAAAGCATGATATAGCAGCTGTAAGAACAGTTATATTGAATGCCAGAGATACATTCATCAGATTTTGAAGTTGGTTGTACAAGGAGTGATTACTGACATTGTATTGATATCACGTTGTGAAACCTAGAAATTTCACTGTTGTCTAACCAAGAGATCGCAGAAGAGTAATCAATGAATACTATACAAGAAATACGTTGGATTGTAAATTGTAATAGTTTGTTACACAAAATGACTTTCTGCGTTACTCCCGAGGAATCCCACTGAGTGGCAGTATGGAATCCCACTGAGTGGCAGTTTTGCTATAGTTGTATAGAAGGTGGCTTCATTTAATTGTATATGTATTCAACCATATAAAAGCATGATATAGCAACTGTAAGACCAGTTACATTGAATGCCAGAGATACATTCATCAGATTTTGAAGTTCTTTATACAAGGAGTGAAAACTGACACTGTACTGATATCACTTTGTAAAACGTATAAATTTCACTGTTGTCTAACCAAGAGTTCACAGAAGAGTAATCAATGAATACTATACAAGAAATACATTGGATTGTAAATTGTAATAGTTTGTTACACAAAATGACTTTCTGCGTTACTCCCGAGGAATCCCACTGAGTGGCAGTATGGAGCACCTTTTGCTATAGTTGTATAGAAGGTGGCTTCATTTCATTGTATATGTACTCAACCATATAAAAGCATGATATAGCAACTGTAAGAGCAGTTACATTGAATGCCAGAGATACATTCATTAGATTTTGAAGTTGTTTGTACAAGGAGTGATAACTGACACTGTATTGATATCACGTTGCAAACCTAGAAATTTCACTGTTGTCTAACCAAGAGATCGCAGAAGAGTAATCAATGAATACTATGCAAGAAATACATTGGATTGTAAATTGTAATCGTTTGTTACACAAAATGACTTTCTGCATTACTCCCGAGGAATCCCACTGAGTGGCAGTATGGAGCACCGTTTTGCTATAGTTGTATAGAAGGTGGCTTCATTTAATTGTATATATATTCAACCATATAAAAGCATGATATAGCAACTGTAAGAGCAGTTACATTGAATGCCAGAGATACATTCATCAGATTTTGAAGTTCTTTATACAAGGAGTGAAAACTGACACTGTACTGATATCACTTTGTAAAACGTATAAATTTCACTGTTGTCTAACCAAGAGTTCACAGAAGAGTAATCAATGAATACTATACAAGAAATACATTGGATTGTAAATTGTAATAGTTTGTTACACAAAATGACTTTCTGCGTTACTCCCGAGGAATCCCACTGAGTGGCAGTATGGAGCACCGTTTTGCTATAGTTGTATAGAAGGTGGCTTCATTTCATTGTATATGTATTCAACCATATAAAAGCATGATATAGCAACTGCAAGAGCAGTTACATTGAATGCCAGAGATACATTCATCAGATTTTGAAGTTCTTTATACAAGGAGTGAAAACTGACACTGTACTGATATCACTTTGTAAAACGTAGAAATTTCACTGTTGTCTAACCAAGAGTTCACAGAAGAGTAATCAATGAATACTATACAAGAAATACATTGGATTGTAAATTGTAATCGTTTGTTACACAAAATGACTTTCTGCGTTACTCCCGAGGAATCCCACTGAGTGGCAGTATGGAGCACCGTTTTGCTATAGTTGTATAGAAGGTGGCTTCATTTAATTGTATATGTATTCAACCATATAAAAGCATGATATAGCAACTGTAAGAGCAGTTACATTGAATGCCAGAGATACATTCATCAGATTTTGAAGTTCTTTATACAAGGAGTGAAAACTGACACTGTACTGATATCACTTTGTAAAACGTAGAAATTTCACTGTTGTCTAACCAAGAGTTCACAGAAGAGTAATCAATGAATACTATACAAGAAATACATTGGATTGTAAATTGTAATAGTTTGTTACACAAAATGACTTTCTGCGTTACTCCCGAGGAATCCCACTGAGTGGCAGTATGGAGCACCTTTTTGCTATAGTTGTATAGAAGGTGGCTTCATTTCATTGTATCTGTACTCAACCATATAAAAGCATGATAGAGCAACTGTAAGAGAAGTTACATTGAATGCCAGAGATACATTCATCAGATTTTGAAGTTGTTTGTACAAGGAGTGATAACTGACACTGTACTGATATCACTTTGTAACACCTAGAAATATCACTATCCTGTAACCAACAGATCATTGAAAAGAGTAATCAATGAATAATATACAAGAAATTATATATTGTAATAGTTTGTTACACAAAATGACTTTCTGCGTTACTCCCGAGGAATCGCACTGAGTGGCAGTATGGAGCTCCTTTTTACTATAGTTGTATAGAAGGCGGCTTCATTTCATTGTATATGTACTCAACCATATAAAAGCATGATATAGACATGTAAGAACAGTTACATTGAATGCCAGAGATACATTCATCAGATTTTGAAGTTGGTTGTACAAGGAGTGATTACTGACTCTGTATTGATATCACGTTGTAAAACGTAGAAATTTCACTGTTGTCTAACCAAGAGATCGCAGAAGAGTAATCAATGAATACTATACAAGAAATACATTGGATTGTAAATTGTAATAGTTTGTTACACAAAATGACTTTCTACGTTACTCCCGAGGAATCCCACTGAGTGGCAGTATGGAGCACCGTTTTGCTATAGTTGTATAGAAGGTGGCTTCGTTTAATTGTATATGTATTCAACCATAAAAAAGCATGATATAGCAACTGTAAGAGCAGTTACATTGAATTCCAGAGATACATTCATCAGATTTTGAAGTTCTTTATACAAGGAGTGAAAACTGACACTGTACTGATATCACTTTGTAAAACGTAGAAATTTCACTGTTGTCTAACCAAGAGTTCACAGAACAGTAATCAATGAATACTGTACAAGAAATACATTAGATTGTAAATTGTAATAGTTTGTTACACAAAATGACTTTCTGCGTTACTCCCGAGGAATCCCACTGAGGGGCAGTATGGAGCACCTTTTTGCTATAGTTGTATAGAAGGTGGCTTCATTTCATTGTATCTGTACTCAACCATATAAAAGCATGATATAGCAACAGTAAGAGCAGTTACATTGAATGCCAGAGATACATTCATCAGAATTTGAAGTTGTTTGTACAAGGAGTGATAACTGACACTGTACTGATATCACTTTGTAACACCTAGAAATATCACTATCCTGTAATCAACAGATCATTGAAAAGAGTAATCAATGAATAATATACAAGAAATTATATATTGTAATAGTTTGTTACACAAAATGACTTTCTGCGTTACTCCCGAGGAATCGCACTGAGTGGCAGTATGGAGCTCCTTTTTACTATAGTTGTATAGAAGGCGGCTTCATTTCATTGTATATGTACTCAACCATATAAAAGCATGATATAGCAACTGTAAGAGCAGTTACATTGAATGCAAGAGATACATTCATCAGATTTTGAAGTTGGTTGTACAAAGAATGATTACTGACACTGTATTGATATCACGTTGTAAAACCTAGAAATTTCACTGTTGTCTAACCAAGAGATCGCAGAAGAGTAATCAATGAATACTATACAAGAAATACATTGGATTGTAAATTGTAATAGTTTGTTACACAAAATGACTTTCTGCGTTACTCTCGAGGAATCCCACTGAGTGGCAGTATGGAGCACCGTTTTGCTATAGTTGTATAGAAGGTGGCTTCATTTAATCGTATATGTATTCAACGATATAAAAGCATTATATAGCAACTGTAAGAGCAGTTACATTGAATGCCAGAGATACATTCATCAGATTTTGAAGTTCTTTATACAAGGAGTGAAAACTGACACTGTACTGATATCACTTTGTAAAACGTAGAAATTTCACTGTTGTCTAACCAAGAGTTCACAGAAGAGTAATCAATGAATACTATACAAGAAATACATTGGATTGTAAATTGTAATAGTTTGTTACACAAAATGACTTTCTGCGTTACTCCCGAGGAATTGCAGTGAGTGGCAGTATGGAGCTCCTTTTTACTATAGTTGTATAGAAGGCGGCTTCATTTCATTGTATATGTACTCAACCATATAAAAGAATGATATAGCAACTGTAAGAGCAGTTACATTGAATGCAAGAGATACATTCATCAGATTTTGAAGTTGGTTGTACAAAGAATGATTACTGACACTGTATTGATATCACGTTGTAAAACCTAGAAATTTCACTGTTGTCTAACCAAGAGATCGCAGAAGAGTAATCAATGAATACTATACAAGAAATACATTGGATTGTAAATTGTAATAGTTTGTTACACAAAATGACTTTCTGCGTTACTCCCGAGGAATCCCACTGAGTGGCAGTATGGAGCACCTTTTTACTATAGCTGTATAGAAGGTGGCTTCATTTCATTGTATCTGTACTCAACCATATAAAAGCATGATATAGCAACTGTAAGAGCAGTTACATTGAATGCAAGAGATACATTCATCAGATTTTGAAGTTGGTTGTACAAGGAGTGATTACTGACTCTGTATTGATATCACGTTGTAAACCGTAGAAATTTCACTGTTGTCTAACCAAAAGATCGCAGAAGAGTAATCAATTAATACTATACAAGAAATACATTGGATTGTAAATTGTAATAGTTTGTTACACAAAATGACTTTCTACGTTACTCCCGAGGAATCCCACTGAGTGGCAGTATGGAGCACCGTTTTGCTATAGTTGTATAGAAGGTGGCTTCGTTTAATTGTATATGTATTCAACCATAAAAAAGCATGATATAGCAACTGTAAGAGCAGTTACATTGAATGCCAGAGATACATTCATCAGATTTTGAAGTTCTTTATACAAGGAGTGAAAACTGACACTGTACTGATATCACTTTGTAAAACGTAGAAATTTCACTGTTGTCTAACCAAGAGTTCACAGAAGAGTAATCAATGAATACTGTACAAGAAATACATTAGATTGTAAATTGTAATAGTTTGTTACACAAAATGACTTTCTGCGTTACTCCCGAGGAATCCCACTGAGTGGCAGTATGGAGCACCTTTTTGCTATAGTTGTATAGAAGGTGGCTTCATTTCATTGTATCTGTACTCAACCATATAAAAGCATGATATAGCAACTGTAAGAGCAGTTACATTGAATGCCAGAGATACATTCATCAGAATTTGAAGTTGTTTGTACAAGGAGTGATAACTTACACTGTACTGATATCACTTTGTAACACCTAGAAATATAACTATCCTGTAACCAACAGATCATTGAAAAGAGTAATCAATGAATAATATACAAGAAATTATATATTGTAATAGTTTGTTACACAAAATGACTTTCTGCGTTACTCCCGAGGAATCGCATTGAGTGGCAGTATGGAGCTCCTTTTTACTATAGTTGTATAGAAGGCGGCTTCATTTCATTGTATATGTACTTAACCATATAAAAGCATGATATAGCAACTGTAAGAGCAGTTACATTGAATGCAAGAGATACATTCATCAGATTTTGAAGTTGGTTGTACAAAGAATGATTACTGACACTGTATTGATATCACGTTGTAAAACCTAGAAATTTCACTGTTGTCTAACTAAGAGATCGCAGAAGAGTAATCAATGAATACTATACAAGAAATACATTGGATTGTAAATTGTAATAGTTTGTTACACAAAATGACTTTCTGCGTTACTCCCGAGGAATCCCACTGAGTGGCAGTATGGAGCACCTTTTTGCTATAGTTGTATAGAAGGTGGCTTCATTTCATTGTATATGTACTCAACCATAAAAAAGCATGATATAGCAACTGTAAGAGCAGTTACATTGAATGCCAGAGATACATTCATCAGATTTTGAAGTTGTTTGTACAAGGAGTGATAACTGACACTGTATTGATATCACGTTGCAAACCTAGAAATTTCACTGTTGTCTAACCAAGAGATCGCAGAAGAGTAATCAATGAATACTATGCAAGAAATACATTGGATTTTAAATTGTAATAGTTTGTTACACAAAATGACTTTCTGCATTACTCCCGAGGAATCCCACTGAGTGGCAGTATGGAGCACCGTTTTGCTATAGTTGTATAGAAGGTGGCTTCATTTAATTGTATATGTATTCAATCATATAAAAGCATGATATAGCAACTCTAAGAGCAGTTACATTGAATGCCAGAGATACATTCATCAGATTTTGAAGTTCTTTATACAAGGAGTGAAAACTGACACTGTACTGATATCACTTTGTAAAACGTAGAAATTTCACTGTTGTCTAACCAAGAGTTCACAGAAGAATAATCAATGAATACTATACAAGAAATACATTGGATTGTAAATTGTAATCGTTTGTTACACAAAATGACTTTCTGCGTTACTCCCGAGGAATCCCACTGAGTGGCAGTATGGAGCACCGTTTTGCTATAGTTGTATAGAAGGTGGCTTCATTTAATTGTATATGTATTCAACCATATAAAAGCATGATATAGCAGCTGCAAGAGCAGTTACATTGAATGCCAGAGATATATTCATCAGATTTTGAAGTTCTTTATACAAGGAGTGAAAACTGACACTGTACTGATATCACTTTGTAAAACGTAGAAATTTCACTGTTGTCAAACCAAGAGTTCACAGAAGAGTAATCAATGAATACTATACAAAAAATACATTGGATTGTAAATTGTAATAGTTTGTTACACAAAATGACTTTCTGCGTTACTCCCGAGGAATCCCACTGAGTGGCAGTATGGAGCACCGTTTTGCTATAGTTGTATAGAAGGTGGCTTCATTTAATTGTATATGTATTCAACCATATAAAAGCATGATATAGCAACTGTAAGAGCAGTTACATTGAATGCCAGAGATACATTCATCAGATTTTGAAGTTCTTTATACAAGGAGTGAAAACTGACACTGTACTGATATCACTTTGTAAAACGAAGAAATTTCACTGTTGTCTAACCAAGAGTTCACAGAAGAGTAATCAATGAATACTATACAAGAAATACATTGGATTGTAAATTGTAATAGTTTGTTACACAAAATGACTTTCTGCGTTACTCCCGAGGAATCCCACTGAGTGGCAGTATGGAGCACCGTTTTGCTATAGTTGTATAGAAGGTGGCTTCATTTAATTGTATATGTATTCAACCATATAAAAGCATGATATAGCAGCTGCAAGAGCAGTTACATTGAATGCCAGAGATATATTCATCAGATTTTGAAGTTCTTTATACAAGGAGTGAAAACTGACACTGTACTGATATCAGTTTGTAAAACGTAGAAATTTCACTGTTGTCAAACCAAGAGTTCACAGAAGAGTAATCAATGAATACTGTACAAAAAATACATTGGATTGTAAATTGTAATAGTTTGTTACACAAAATGACTTTCTGCGTTACTCCCGAGGAATCCCACTGAGTGGCAGTATGGAGCACCGTTTTGCTATAGTTGTATAGAAGGTGGCTTCATTTAATTGTATATGTATTCAACCATATAAAAGCATGATATAGCAACTGTAAGAGCAGTTACATTGAATGCCAGAGATACATTCATCAGATTTTGAAGTTCTTTATACAAGGAGTGAAAACTGACACTGTACTGATATCACTTTGTAAAACGTAGAAATTTCACTGTTGTCTAACCAAGAGTTCACAGAAGAGTAATCAATGAATACTATACAAGAAATACATTGGATTGTAAATTGTAATAGTTTGTTACACAAAATGACTTTCTGCGTTACTCCCGAGGAATCCCACTGAGTGGCAGTATGGAGCACCTTTTTGCTATAGTTGTATAGAAGGTGGCTTCATTTCATTGTATCTGTACTCAACCATATAAAAGCATGATATAGCAACTGTAAGAGCAGTTACATTGAATGCCAGAGATACATTCATCAGATTTTGAAGTTGTTTGTACAAGGAGTGATAACTGACAGTGTACTGATATCACTTTGTAACACCTAGAAATATCACTATCCTGTAACCAACAGATCATTGAAAAGAGTGATCAATGAATAATATACAAGAAATTATATATTGTAATAGTTTGTTACACAAAATGACTTTCTGCGTTACTCCCGAGGAATCCCACTGAGTGGCAGTATGGAGCTCCTTTTTACTATAGTTGTATAGAAGGCGGCTTCATTTCATTGTATATGTACTCAACCATATAAAATCATGATATAGCAACTGTAAGAGCAGTTACATTGAATGCAAGAGATACATTCATCAGATTTTGAAGTTGGTTGTACAAGGAGTGATTACTGACTCTGTATTGATATCACGTTGTAAAACGTAGAAATTTCACTGTTGTCTAACCAAGAGATCGCAGAAGAGTAATCAATTAATACTATACAAGAAATACATTGGATTGTAAATTGTAATAGCTTGTTACACAAAATGACTTTCTGCGTTACTCCCGAGGAATCCCACTGAGTGGCAGTATGGAGCACCGTTTTGCTATAGTTGTATACAAGGTGGCTTCATTTAATCGTATATGTATTCAACGATATAAAAGCATTATATAGCAACTGTAAGAGCAGTTACATTGAATGCCAGAGATACATTCATCAGATTTTGAAGTTCTTTATACAAGGAGTGAAAACTGAGACTGTACTGATATCACTTTGTAAAACGTAGAAATTTCACTGTTGTCTAACCAAGAGTTCACAGAAGAGTAATCAATGAATACTATACAAGAAATACATTGGATTGTAAATTGTAATAGTTTGTTACACAAAATGACTTTCTGCGTTACTCCCGAGGAATCCCACTGAGTGGCAGTATAGAGCACCTTTTTACTATAGTTGTATAGAAGGTGGTTTCATTTCATTGTATATGTACTCAACCATAAAAAAGCATGATATTGCAACTGTTAGAACAGTTATATTGAATGCCAGAGATACATTCATCAGATTTTGAAGTTGGTTGTACAAGGAGTGATTACTGACACTGTATTGATATCACGTTGTAAAACCTAGAAATTTCACTGTTGTCTAACCAAGAGATCGCAGAAGAGTAATCAATGAATACTATACAAGAAATACATTGGATTGTAAATTGTAATAGTTTGTTACACAAAATGACTTTCTGCGTTACTCCCGAGGAATCCCACTGAGTGGCAGTATGGAGCACCTTTTTGCTATAGTTGTATAGAAGGTGGCTTCATTTCATTGTATCTGTACTCAACCATATAAAAGCATGATATAGCAACTGTAAGAGCAGTTACATTGAATGCCAGAGATACATTCATCAGATTTTGAAGTTGTTTGTACAAGGAGTGATAACTGACAGTGTACTGATATCACTTTGTAACACCTAGAAATATCACTATCCTGTAACCAACAGATCATTGAAAAGAGTGATCAATGAATAATATACAAGAAATTATATATTGTAATAGTTTGTTACACAAAATGACTTTCTGCGTTACTCCCGAGGAATCCCACTGAGTGGCAGTATGGAGCTCCTTTTTACTATAGTTGTATAGAAGGCGGCTTCATTTCATTGTATATGTACTCAACCATATAAAATCATGATATAGCAACTGTAAGAGCAGTTACATTGAATGCAAGAGATACATTCATCAGATTTTGAAGTTGGTTGTACAAGGAGTGATTACTGACTCTGTATTGATATCACGTTGTAAAACGTAGAAATTTCACTGTTGTCTAACCAAGAGATCGCAGAAGAGTAATCAATTAATACTATACAAGAAATACATTGGATTGTAAATTGTAATCGTTTGTTACACAAAATGACTTTCTGCGTTACTCCCGAGGAATCCCACTGAGTGGCAGTATGGAGCACCGTTTTGCTATAGTTGTATAGAAGGTGGCTTCATTTAATTGTATATGTACTCAACCATATAAAAGCATGATATAGCAACGGTAAGAGCAGTTACATTGAATGCCAGAGATACATTCATCAGATTTTGAAGTTCTTTATACAAGGAGTGAAAACTGACACTGTACTGATATCACTTTGTAAAACATAGAAATTTCACTGTTGTCTAACCAAGAGTTCACAGAAGAGTAATCAATGAATACTATACAAGAAATACATTGAATTGTAAATTGTAATCGTTTGTTACACAAAATGACTTTCTGCGTTACTCCCGAGGAATCCCACTGAGTGGCAGTATGGAGCACCTTTTTACTATAGTTGTATAGAAGGCGGCTTCATTTCATTGTATATGTACTCAACCATATAAAAGCATGATATAGCAACTGTAAGAGCAGTTACATTGAATGCAAGAGATACATTCATCAGATTTTGAAGTTGGTTGTACAAGGAGTTATTACTGACACTGTGTTGATATCACGTTGTAAAACCTAGAAATTTCACTGTTGTCTAACCAAGAGATCGCAGAAGAGTAATCAATGAATACTATGCAAGAAATACATTGGATTGTAAATTGTAATCGTTTGTTACACAAAATGACTTTCTGCGTTACTCCCGAGGAATCCCACTGAGTGGCAGTATGGAGCACCTTTTTACTATAGTTGTATAGAAGGTGGCTTCATTTCATTATATATGTACTCAACCATAAAAAAGCATGATATAGCAACTGTAAGAACAGTTACATTGAATGCCAGAGATACATTCATCAGATTTTGAAGTTGGTTGTACAAGGAGTGATTACTGACTCTGTATTGATATCACGTTGTAAAACGTAAAAATTTCACTGTTGTCTAACCAAGAGATCGCAGAAGAGTAATCAATTAATACTATACAAGAAATACATTGGATTGTAAATTGTAATCGTTTGTTACACAAAATGACTTTCTGCGTTACTCCCGAGGAATCCCACTGAGTGGCAGTATGGAGCACCGTTTTGCTATAGTTGTATAGAAGGTGGCTTCATTTAATTGTATATGTATTCAACCATATAAAAGCATGATATAGCAACTGCAAGAGCAGTTACATTGAATGCCAGAGATACATTCATCAGATTTTGAAGTTCTTTATACAAGGAGTGAAAACTGACACTGTACTGATATCACTTTGTAAAACGTAGAAATTTCACTGTTGTCTAACCAAGAGTTCACAGAAGAGTAATCAATGAATACTATACAAGAAATACATTGGATTGTAAATTGTAATAGTTTGTTACACAAAATGACTTTCTGCGTTACTCCCGAGGAATCCCACTGAGTGGCAGTATGGAGCACCTTTTTACTATAGTTGTATAGAAGTTGGCTTCATTTCATTGTAAATGTACTCAACCATAAAAAAGCATGATATAGCAAGTGTAAGAACAGTTACATTGAATGCCAGAGATACATTCATCAGATTTTGAAGTTGGTTGTACAAGGAGTGATTACTGACTCTGTATTGATATCACGTTGTAAAACGTAGAAATTTCACTGTTGTCTAACCAAGAGATCGCAGAAGAGTAATCAATTAATACTATACAAGAAATACATTGGATTGTAAATTGTAATAGCTTGTTACACAAAATGACTTTCTGCGTTACTCCCGAGGAATCCCACTGAGTGGCAGTATGGAGCACCGTTTTGCTATAGTTGTATACAAGGTGGCTTCATTTAATCGTATATGTATTCAACGATATAAAAGCATTATATAGCAACTGTAAGAGCAGTTACATTGAATGCCAGAGATACATTCATCAGATTTTGAAGTTCTTTATACAAGGAGTGAAAACTGAGACTGTACTGATATCACTTTGTAAAACGTAGAAATTTCACTGTTGTCTAACCAAGAGTTCACAGAAGAGTAATCAATGAATACTATACAAGAAATACATTGGATTGTAAATTGTAATAGTTTGTTACACAAAATGACTTTCTGCGTTACTCCCGAGGAATCCCACTGAGTGGCAGTATAGAGCACCTTTTTACTATAGTTGTATAGAAGGTGGCTTCATTTCATTGTATATGTACTCAACCATAAAAAAGCATGATATTGCGACTGTAAGAACAGTTATATTGAATGCCAGAGATACATTCATCAGATTTTGAAGTTGGTTGTACAAGGAGTGATTACTGACACTGTATTGATATCACGTTGTAAAACCTAGAAATTTCACTGTTGTCTAACCAAGAGATCGCAGAAGAGTAATCAATGAATACTATACAAGAAATACATTGGATTGTAAATTGTAATAGTTTGTTACACAAAATGACTTTCTGCGTTACTCCCGAGGAATCCCACTGAGTGGCAGTATGGAGCACCGTTTTGCTATAGTTGTATAGAAGGTGGCTTCATTTAATTGTATATGTATTCAACCATATAAAAGCATGATATAGCAACTGTAAGAGCAGTTACATTGAATGCCAGAGATACATTCATCAGATTTTGAAGTTCTTTCTACAAGGAGTGAAAACTGACACTGTACTGATATCACTTTGTAAAACGTAGAAATTTCACTGTTGTCTAACCAAGAGTTCACAGAAGAGTAATCAATGAATACTATACAAGAAATACATTGGATTGTAAATTGTAATAGTTTGTTACACAAAATGACTTTCTGCGTTACTCCCGAGGAATCCCACTGAGTGGCAGTATGGAGCACCTTTTTGCTATAGTTGTATAGAAGGTGGCTTCATTTCATTGTATCTGTACTCAACCATATAAAAGCATGATATAGCAACTGTAAGAGCAGTTACATTGAATGCCAGAGATACATTCATCAGATTTTGAAGTTGTTTGTACAAGGAGTGATAACTGACACTGTACTGATATCACTCTGTAACACATAGAAATATCACTATCCTTTAACCAACAGATCATTGAAAAGAGTAATCAATGAATAATATACAAGAAATTATATATTGTAATAGTTTGTTACACAAAATGACTTTCTGCGTTACTCCCGAGGAATTGCAGTGAGTGGCAGTATGGAGCTCCTTTTTACTATAGTTGTATAGAAGGCGGCTTCATTTCATTGTATATGTACTCAACCATATAAAAGAATGATATAGCAACTGTAAGAGCAGTTACATTGAATGCAAGAGTTACATTCATCAGATTTTGAAGTTGGTTGTACAAAGAATGATTACTGACACTGTATTGATATCACGTTGTAAAACCTAGAAATTTCACTGTTGTCTAACCAAGAGATCGCAGAAGAGTAATCAATGAATACTATACAAGAAATACATTGGATTGTAAATTGTAATAGTTTGTTACACAAAATGACTTTCTGCGTTACTCCCGAGGAATCCCACTGAGTGGCAGTATGGAGCACCTTTTTACTATAGTTGTATAGATGGTGGCTTCATTTCATTGTATATGTACTCAACCATAAAAAAGCATGATATAGCAACTGTAAGAACAGTTACATTGAATGCCAGAGATACATTCATCAGATTTTGAAGTTGGTTGTACAAGGAGTGATTACTGACTCTGTATTGATGTCACGTTGTAAAACGTAGAAATTTCACTGTTGTCTAACCAAGAGATCGCAGAAGAGTAATCAATTAATACTATACAAGAAATACATTGGATTGTAAATTGTAATAGTTTGTTACACAAAATGACTTTCTGCGTTACTCCCGAGGAATCCCACTGAGTGGCAGTATGGAGCACCGTTTTGCTATAGTTGTATAGAAGGTGGCTTCATTTAATCGTATATGTATTCAACCATATAAAAGCATGATATAGCAACTGTAAGAGCAGTTACATTGAATGCCAGAGATACATTCATCAGATTTTGAAGTTGTTTGTACAAGGAGTGATAACTGACAGTGTACTGATATCACTTTGTAACACCTAGAAATATCACTATCCTGTAACCAACAGATCATTGAAAAGAGTGATCAATGAATAATATACAAGAAATTATATATTGTAATAGTTTGTTACACAAAATGACTTTCTGCGTTACTCCCGAGGAATCCCACTGAGTGGCAGTATGGAGCTCCTTTTTACTATAGTTGTATAGAAGGCGGCTTCATTTCATTGTATATGTACTCAACCATATAAAATCATGATATAGCAACTGTAAGAGCAGTTACATTGAATGCAAGAGATACATTCATCAGATTTTGAAGTTGGTTGTACAAGGAGTGATTACTGACTCTGTATTGATATCACGTTGTAAAACGTAGAAATTTCACTGTTGTCTAACCAAGAGATCGCAGAAGAGTAATCAATTAATACTATACAAGAAATACATTGGATTGTAAATTGTAATCGTTTGTTACACCAAATGACTTTCTGCGTTACTCCCGAGGAATCCCACTGAGTGGCAGTATGGAGCACCGTTTTGCTATAGTTGTATAGAAGGTGGCTTCATTTAATTGTATATGTACTCAACCATATAAAAGCATGATATAGCAACGGTAAGAGCAGTTACATTGAATGCCAGAGATACATTCATCAGATTTTGAAGTTCTTTATACAAGGAGTGAAAACTGACACTGTACTGATATCACTTTGTAAAACATAGAAATTTCACTGTTGTCTAACCAAGAGTTCACAGAAGAGTAATCAATGAATACTATACAAGAAATACATTGAATTGTAAATTGTAATCGTTTGTTACACAAAATGACTTTCTGCGTTACTCCCGAGGAATCCCACTGAGTGGCAGTATGGAGCACCTTTTTACTATAGTTGTATAGAAGGCGGCTTCATTTCATTGTATATGTACTCAACCATATAAAAGCATGATATAGCAACTGTAAGAGCAGTTACATTGAATGCAAGAGATACATTCATCAGATTTTGAAGTTGGTTGTACAAGGAGTTATTACTGACACTGTGTTGATATCACGTTGTAAAACCTAGAAATTTCACTGTTGTCTAACCAAGAGATCGCAGAAGAGTAATCAATGAATACTATGCAAGAAATACATTGGATTGTAAATTGTAATCGTTTGTTACACAAAATGACTTTCTGTGTTACTCCCGAGGAATCCCACTGAGTGGCAGTATGGAGCACCTTTTTACTATAGTTGTATAGAAGGTGGCTTCATTTCATTATATATGTACTCAACCATAAAAAAGCATGATATAGCAACTGTAAGAACAGTTACATTGAATGCCAGAGATACATTCATCAGATTTTGAAGTTGGTTGTACAAGGAGTGATTACTGACTCTGTATTGATATCACGTTGTAAAACGTAAAAATTTCACTGTTGTCTAACCAAGAGATCGCAGAAGAGTAATCAATTAATACTATACAAGAAATACATTGGATTGTAAATTGTAATCGTTTGTTACACAAAATGACTTTCTGCGTTACTCCCGAGGAATCTCACTGAGTGGCAGTATGGAGCACCGTTTTGCTATAGTTGTATAGAAGGTGGCTTCATTTAATTGTATATGTATTCAACCATATAAAAGCATGATATAGTAAATGCAAGAGCAGTTACATTGAATGCCAGAGATACATTCATCAGATTTTGAAGTTCTTTATACAAGGAGTGAAAACTGACACTGTACTGATATCACTTTGTAAAACGTAGAAATTTCACTGTTGTCTAACCAAGAGTTCACAGAAGAGTAATCAATGAATACTATACAAGAAATACATTGGATTGTAAATTGTAATAGTTTGTTACACAAAATGACTTTCTGCGTTACTCCCGAGGAATCCCACTGAGTGGCAGTATGGAGCACCTTTTTACTATAGTTGTATAGAAGTTGGCTTCATTTCATTGTAAATGTACTCAACCATAAAAAAGCATGATATAGCAAGTGTAAGAACAGTTACATTGAATGCCAGAGATACATTCATCAGATTTTGAAGTTGGTTGTACAAGGAGTGATTACTGACTCTGTATTGATATCACGTTGTAAAACGTAGAAATTTCACTGTTGTCTAACCAAGAGATCGCAGAAGAGTAATCAATTAATACTATACAAGAAATACATTGGATTGTAAATTGTAATAGCTTGTTACACAAAATGACTTTCTGCGTTACTCCCGAGGAATCCCACTGAGTGGCAGTATGGAGCACCGTTTTGCTATAGTTGTATACAAGGTGGCTTCATTTAATCGTATATGTATTCAACGATATAAAAGCATTATATAGCAACTGTAAGAGCAGTTACATTGAATGCCAGAGATACATTCATCAGATTTTGAAGTTCTTTATACAAGGAGTGAAAACTGAGACTGTACTGATATCACTTTGTAAAACGTAGAAATTTCACTGTTGTCTAACCAAGAGTTCACAGAAGAGTAATCAATGAATACTATACAAGAAATACATTGGATTGTAAATTGTAATAGTTTGTTACACAAAATGACTTTCTGCGTTACTCCCGAGGAATCCCACTGAGTGGCAGTATAGAGCACCTTTTTACTATAGTTGTATAGAAGGTGGCTTCATTTCATTGTATATGTACTCAACCATAAAAAAGCATGATATTGCAACTGTAAGAACAGTTATATTGAATGCCAGAGATACATTCATCAGATTTTGAAGTTGGTTGTATAAGGAGTGATTACTGACACTGTATTGATATCACGTTGTAAAACCTAGAAATTTCACTGTTGTCTAACCAAGAGATCGCAGAAGAGTAATCAATGAATACTATACAAGAAATACATTGGATTGTAAATTGTAATAGTTTGTTACACAAAATGACTTTCTGCGTTACTCCCGAGGAATCCCACTGAGTGGCAGTATGGAGCACCGTTTTGCTATAGTTGTATAGAAGGTGGCTTCATTTAATTGTATATGTATTCAACCATATAAAAGCATGATATAGCAACTGTAAGAGCAGTTACATTGAATGCCAGAGATACATTCATCAGATTTTGAAGTTCTTTCTACAAGGAGTGAAAACTGACACTGTACTGATATCACTTTGTAAAACGTAGAAATTTCACTGTTGTCTAACCAAGAGTTCACAGAAGAGTAATCAATGAATACTATACAAGAAATACATTGGATTGTAAATTGTAATAGTTTGTTACACAAAATGACTTTCTGCGTTACTCCCGAGGAATCCCACTGAGTGGCAGTATGGAGCACCTTTTTGCTATAGTTGTATAGAAGGTGGCTTCATTTCATTGTATCTGTACTCAACCATATAAAAGCATGATATAGCAACTGTAAGAGCAGTTACATTGAATGCCAGAGATACATTCATCAGATTTTGAAGTTGTTTGTACAAGGAGTGATAACTGACACTGTACTGATATCACTCTGTAACACATAGAAATATCACTATCCTTTAACCAACAGATCATTGAAAAGAGTAATCAATGAATAATATACAAGAAATTATATATTGTAATAGTTTGTTACACAAAATGACTTTCTGCGTTACTCCCGAGGAATTGCAGTGAGTGGCAGTATGGAGCTCCTTTTTACTATAGTTGTATAGAAGGCGGCTTCATTTCATTGTATATGTACTCAACCATATAAAAGAATGATATAGCAACTGTAAGAGCAGTTACATTGAATGCAAGAGTTACATTCATCAGATTTTGAAGTTGGTTGTACAAAGAATGATTACTGACACTGTATTGATATCACGTTGTAAAACCTAGAAATTTCACTGTTGTCTAACCAAGAGATCGCAGAAGAGTAATCAATGAATACTATACAAGAAATACATTGGATTGTAAATTGTAATAGTTTGTTACACAAAATGACTTTCTGCGTTACTCCCGAGGAATCCCACTGAGTGGCAGTATGGAGCACCTTTTTACTATAGTTGTATAGATGGTGGCTTCATTTCATTGTATATGTACTCAACCATAAAAAAGCATGATATAGCAACTGTAAGAACAGTTACATTGAATGCCAGAGATACATTCATCAGATTTTGAAGTTGGTTGTACAAGGAGTGATTACTGACTCTGTATTGATGTCACGTTGTAAAACGTAGAAATTTCACTGTTGTCTAACCAAGAGATCGCAGAAGAGTAATCAATTAATACTATACAAGAAATACATTGGATTGTAAATTGTAATAGTTTGTTACACAAAATGACTTTCTGCGTTACTCCCGAGGAATCCCACTGAGTGGCAGTATGGAGCACCGTTTTGCTATAGTTGTATAGAAGGTGGCTTCATTTAATCGTATATGTATTCAACCATATAAAAGCATGATATAGCAACTGTAAGAGTAGTTACATTGAATGCCAGAGATACATTCATCAGATTTTGAAGTTCTTTATACAAGGAGTGAAAACTGACACTGTACTGATATCACTTTGTAAAACGTAGAAATTTCACTGTTGTCTAACCAAGAGTTCACAGAAGAGTAATCAATGAATACTATACAAGAAATACATTGGATTGTAAATTGTAATAGTTTGTTACACAAAATGACTTTCTGCGTTACTCCCGAGGAATCCCACTGAGTGGCAGTATGGAGCACCTTTTTGCTATAGTTGTATAGAAGGTGGCTTCATTTCATTGTATCTGTACACAACCATATAAAAGCATGATATAGCAACTGTAAGAGCAGTTACATTGAATGCCAGAGATACATTCATCAGATTTTGAAGTTGTTTGTACAAGGAGTGATAACTGACACTGTACTGATATCACTTTGTAACACCTAGAAATATCACTATCCTGTAACCAACAGATCATTGAAAAGAGTAATCAATGAATAATATACAAGAAATTATATATTGTAATAGTTTGTTACACAAAATGACTTTCTGCGTTACTCCCGAGGAATCCCACTGAGTGGCAGTATGGAGCTCCTTTTTACTATAGTTGTATAGAAGGCGGCTTCATTTCATTGTATATGTACTCAACCATATAAAAGCATGATATAGCAACTGTAAGAGCAGTTACATTGAATGCAAGAGATACATTCATCAGATTTTGAAGTTGGTTGTACAAGGAGTGATTACTGACTCTGTATTGATATCACGTTGTAAAACGTAGAAATTTCACTGTTGTCTAACCAAGAGATCGCAGAAGAGTAATCAATTAATACTATACAAGAAATACATTGGATTGTACATTGTAATAGTTTGTTACACAAAATGACTTTCTGCGTTACTTCCGAGGAATCCCACTGAGTGGCAGTATGGAGCACCGTTTTGCTATTGTTGTATAGAAGGTGGCTTCATTTAATTGTATATGTACTCAACCATATAAAAGCATGATATAGCAATGGTAAGAGCAGTTACATTGAATGCCAGAGATACATTCATCAGATTTTGAAGTTCTTTATACAAGGAGTGAAAACTGACACTGTACTGATATCACTTTGTAAAACGTAGAAATTTCACTGTTGTCTAACCAAGAGTTCACAGAAGAGTAATCAATGAATACTATACAAGAAATACATTGGATTGTAAATTGTAATAGTTTGTTACACAAAATGACTTTCTGCGTTACTCCCGAGGAATCCCACTGAGTGGCAGTATGGAGCACCCTTTTGCTATAGTTGTATAGAAGGTGGCTTCATTTCATTGTATCTGTACTCAACCATATAAAAGCATGATATAGCAACTGTAAGAGCAGTTACATTGAATGCCAGAGATACATTCATCAGATTTTGAAGTTGTTTGTACAAGGAGTGATAACTGACACTGTACTGATATCACTCTGTAACACATAGAAATATCACTATCCTTTAACCAACAGATCATTGAAAAGAGTAATCAATGAATAATATACAAGAAATTATATATTGTAATAGTTTGTTACACAAAATGACTTTCTGCGTTACTCCCGAGGAATCGCACTGAGTGGCAGTATGGAGCTCCTTTTTACTATAGTTGTATAGAAGGCGGCTTCATTTCATTGTATATGTACTCAACCATATAAAAGCATGATATATCAACTGGAAGAGCAGTTACATTGAATGCAAGAGTTACATTCATCAGATTTTGAAGTTGGTTGTACAAAGAATGATTACTGACACTGTATTGATATCACGTTGTAAAACCTAGAAATTTCACTGTTGTCTAACCAAGAGATCGCAGAAGAGTAATCAATGAATACTATACAAGAAATACATTGGATTGTAAATTGTAATAGTTTGTTACACAAAATGACTTTCTGCGTTACTCCCGAGGAATCCCACTGAGTGGCAGTATGGAGCACCTTTTTACTATAGTTGTATAGAAGGTGGCTTCATTTCATTGTATATGTACTCAACCATAAAAAAGCATGATATAGCAAGTGTAAGAACAGTTACATTGAATGCCAGAGATACATTCATCAGATTTTGAAGTTGGTTGTACAAGGAGTGATTACTGACTCTGTATTGATATCACGTTGTAAAACGTAGAAATTTCACTGTTGTCTAACCAAGAGATCGCAGAAGAGTAATCAATTAATACTATACAAGAAATACATTGGATTGTAAATTGTAATAGTTTGTTACACAAAATGACTTTCTGCGTTACTCCCGAGGAATCCCACTGAGTGGCAGTATGGAGCACCGTTTTGCTATAGTTGTATAGAAGGTGGCTTCATTTAATCGTATATGTATTCAACCATATAAAAGCATGATATAGCAACTGTAAGAGCAGTTACATTGAATGCCAGAGATACATTCATCAGATTTTGAAGTTCTTTATACAAGGAGTGAAAACTGACACTGTACTGATATCACTTTGTAAAACGTAGAAATTTCACTGTTGTCTAACCAAGAGTTCACAGAAGAGTAATCAATGAATACTATACAAGAAATACATTGGATTGTAAATTGTAATAGTTTGTTACACAAAATGACTTTCTGCGTTACTCCCGAGGAATCCCACTGAGTGGCAGTATGGAGCACCTTTTTGCTATAGTTGTATAGAAGGTGGCTTCATTTCATTGTATCTGTACTCAACCATATAAAAGCATGATATAGCAACTGTAAGAGCAGTTACATTGAATGCCAGAGATACATTCATCAGATTTTGAAGTTGTTTGTACAAGGAGTGATAACTGACACTGTACTGATATCACTTTGTAAAACCTAGAAATATCAGTATCCTGTAACCAACAGATCATTGAAAAGAGTAATCAATGAATAATATACAAGAAATTATATATTGTAATAGTTTGTTACACAAAATGACTTTCTGCTTTACTCTCTGTTGTCTAACCAAGAGATCGCAGAAGAGTAATCAATTAATACTATACAAGAAATACATTGGATTGTACATTGTAATAATTTGTTACACAAAATGACTTTCTGCGTTACTCCCGAGGAATCCCACTGAGTGGCAGTATGGAGCACCGTTTTGCTATAGTTGTTTAGAAGGTGGCTTCATTTAATTGTATATGTACTCAACCATATAAAAGCATGATAGAGCAACGGTAAGAGCAGTTACATTGAATGCCAGAGATACATTCATCAGATTTTGAAGTTCTTTATACAAGGAGTTAAAACTGACACTGTACTGATATCACTTTGTAAAACGTAGAAATTTCACTGTTGTCTAACCAAGAGTTCACAGAAGAGTAATCAATGAATACTATACAAGAAATACATTGGATTGTAAATTGTAATAGTTTGTTACACAAAATGACTTTCTCCGTTACTCCCGAGGAATCCCACTGAGTGGCAGTATGGAGCACCTTTTTGCTATAGTTGTATAGAAGGTGGCTTCATTTCATTGTATATGTACTCAACCATATAAAAGTATGATATAGCAACTGTAAGACCAGTTACATTGAATGCCAGAGATACATTCATCAGATTTTGAAGTTCTTTATACAAGGAGTGAAAACTGACACTGTACTGATATCACTTTGTAAAACGTAGAAATTTCACTGTTGTCTAACCAAGAGTTCACAGAAGAGTAATCAATGAATACTATACAAGAAATACATTGGATTGTAAATTGTAATAGTTTGTTACACAAAATGACTTTCTGCGTTACTCCCGAGGAATCCCACTGAGTGGCAGTATGGAGCACCTTTTTGCTATAGTTGTATAGAAGCTGGCTTCATTTCATTGTATCTGTACTCAACCATATAAAAGCATGATATAGCAACTGTAAGAGCAGTTACATTGAATGCCAGAGATACATTCATCAGATTTTGAAGTTGTTTGTACAAGGAGTGATAACTGACACTGTACTGATATCACTTTGTAAAACCTAGAAATATCACTATCCTGTAACCAACAGATCATTGAAAAGAGTAATCAATGAATAATATACATGAAATTATATATTGTAATAGTTTGTTACACAAAATGACTTTCTGCGTTACTCTCGAGGAATCCCACTGAGTGGCAGTATGGAGCTCCTTTTTACTATAGTTGTATAGAAGGCGGCTTCATTTCATTGTATATCTACTCAACCATATAAAAGCATGATATAGCAACTGTAAGAGCAGTTACATTGAATGCAAGAGATACATTCATCAGATTTTGAAGTTGGTTGTACAAGGAGTGATTACTGACACTGTATTGATATCACGTTGTAAAACGTAGAAATTTCACTGTTGTCTAACCGAGAGATCGCAGAAGAGTAATCAATTAATACTATACAAGAAATACATTGGATTGTACATTGTAATAGTTTGTTACACAAAATGACTTTCTGCGTTACTCCCGAGGAATCCCACTGAGTGGCAGTATGGAGCACCGTTTTGCTATAGTTGTATAGAAGGTGGCTTCATTTAATTGTATATGTACTCAACCATATAAAAGCATGATATAGCAACGGTAAGAGCAGTTACATTGAATGCCAGAGATACATTCATCAGATTTTGAAGTTCTTTATACAAGGAGTTAAAACTGACACTGTACTGATATCACTTTGTAAAACGTAGAAATTTCACTGTTGTCTAACCAAGAGTTCACAGAAGAGTAATCAATGAATACTATACAAGAAATACATTGGATTGTAAATTGTAATAGTTTGTTACACAAAATGACTTTCTGCGTTACTCCCGAGGAATCCCACTGAGTGGCAGTATGGAGCACCTTTTTGCTATAGTTGTATAGAAGGTGGCTTCATTTCATTGTATATGTACTCAACCATATAAAAGTATGATATAGCAACTGTAAGACCAGTTACATTGAATGCCAGAGATACATTCATCAGATTTTGAAGTTCTTTATACAAGGAGTGAAAACTGACACTGTACTGATATCACTTTGTAAAACGTAGAAATTTCACTGTTGTCTAACCAAGAGTTCACAGAAGAGTAATCAATGAATACTATACAAGAAATACATTGGATTGTAAATTGTAATAGTTTGTTACACAAAATGACTTTCTGCGTTACTCCCGAGGAATCCCACTGAGTGGCAGTATGGAGCACCGTTTTGCTATAGTTGTATAGAAGGTGGCTTCATTTCATTGTATATGTATTCAACCATATAAAAGCATGATATAGCAACTGTAAGAGCAGTTACATTGAATGCCAGAGATACATTCATCAGATTTTGAAGTTCTTTATACAAGGAGTGAAAACTGACACTGTACTGATATCACTTTGTAAAACGTAGAAATTTCACTGTTGTCTAACCAAGAGTTCACAGAAGAGTAATCAATGAATACTATACAAGAAATACATTGGATTGTAAATTGTAATAGTTTGTTACACAAAATGACTTTCTGCGTTACTCCCGAGGAATCCCACTGAGTGGCAGTATGGAGCACCTTTTTGCTATAGTTGTATAGAAGGTGGCTTCATTTCATTGTATCTGTACTCAACCATATAAAAGCATGATATAGCAACTGTAAGAGCAGTTACATTGAATGCCAGAGATACATTCATCAGATTTTGAAGTTGTTTGTACAAGGAGTGATAACTGACACTGTACTGATATCACTCTGTAACACATAGAAATATCACTATCCTTTAACCAACAGATCATTGAAAAGAGTAATCAATGAATAATATACAAGAAATTATATATTGTAATAGTTTGTTACACAAAATGACTTTCTGCGTTACTCCCGAGGAATCGCACTGAGTGGCAGTATGGAGCTCCTTTTTACTATAGTTGTATAGAAGGCGGCTTCATTTCATTGTATATGTACTCAACCATATAAAAGCATGATATAGCAACTGTAAGAGCAGTTACATTGAATGCAAGAGTTACATTCATCAGATTTTGAAGTTGGTTGTACAAAGAATGATTACTGACACTGTATTGATATCACATTGTAAAACCTAGAAATTTCACTGTTGTCTAACCAAGAGATCGCAGAAGAGTAATCAATGAATACTATACAAGAAATACATTGGATTGTAAATTGTAATAGTTTGTTACACAAAATGACTTTCTGCGTTACTCCCGAGGAATCCCACTGAGTGGCAGTATGGAGCACCTTTTTACTATAGTTGTATAGAAGGTGGCTTCATTTCATTGTATATGTACTCAACCATAAAAAAGCATGATATAGCAACTGTAAGAACAGTTACATTGAATGCCAGAGATACATTCATCAGATTTTGAAGTTGGTTGTACAAGGAGTGATTACTGACTCTGTATTGATATCACGTTGTAAAACGTAGAAATTTCACTGTTGTCTAACCAAGAGATCGCAGAAGAGTAATCAATTAATACTATACAAGAAATACATTGGATTGTAAATTGTAATAGTTTGTTACACAAAATGACTTTCTGCGTTACTCCCGAGGAATCCCACTGAGTGGCAGTATGGAGCACCGTTTTGCTATAGTTGTATAGAAGGTGGCTTCATTTAATCGTATATGTATTCAACCATATAAAAGCATTATATAGCAACTGTAAGAGCAGTTACATTGAATGCCAGAGATACATTCATCAGATTTTGAAGTTCTTTATACAAGGAGTGAAAACTGACACTGTACTGATATCACTTTGTAAAACGTAGAAATTTCACTGTTGTCTAACCAAGAGTTCACAGAAGAGTAATCAATGAATACTATACAAGAAATACATTGGATTGTAAATTGTAATAGTTTGTTACACAAAATGACTTTCTGCGTTACTCCCGAGGAATCCCACTGAGTGGCAGTATGGAGCACCTTTTTGCTATAGTTGTATAGAAGGTGGCTTCATTTCATTGTATATGTACTCAACCATATAAAAGCATGATATAGCAACTGTAAGAGCAGTTACATTGAATGCCAGAGATACATTCATCAGATTTTGAAGTTGTTTGTACAAGGAGTGATAACTGACACTGTACTGATATCACTTTGTAAAACCTAGAAATATCACTATCCTGTAGCCAACAGATCATTGAAAAGAGTAATCAATGAATAATATACATGAAATTATATATTGTAATAGTTTGTTACACAAAATGACTTTCTGCGTTACTCCCGAGGAATCCCACTGAGTGGCAGTATGGAGCTCCTTTTTACTATAGTTGTATAGAAGGCGGCTTCATTTCATTGTATATGTACTCAACCATATAAAAGCATGATATAGCAACTGTAAGAGCAGTTACATTGAATGCAAGAGATACATTCATCAGATTTTGAAGTTGGTTGTACAAGGAGTTATTACTGACTCTGTATTGATATCACGTTGTAAAACGTAGAAATTTCACTGTTGTCTAACCAAGAGATCGCAGAAGAGTAATCAATTAATACTATACAAGAAATACATTGGATTGTACATTGTAATAGTTTGTTACACAAAATGACTTTCTGCGTTACTCCCGAGGAATCCCACTGAGTGGCAGTATGGAGCACCGTTTTGCTATAATTGTATAGAAGGTGGCTTCATTTAATTGTATATGTACTCAACCATATAAAAGCATGATATAGCAACGGTAAGAGCAGTTACATTGAATGCCAGAGATACATTCATCAGATTTTGAAGTTCTTTATACAAGGAGTTAAAACTGACACTGTACTGATATCACTTTGTAAAACGTAGAAATTTCACTGTTGTCTAACCAAGAGTTCACAGAAGAGTAATCAATGAATACTATACAAGAAATACATTGGATTGTAAATTGTAATAGTTTGTTACACAAAATGACTTTCTGCGTTACTCCCGAGGAATCCCACTGAGTGGCAGTATGGAGCACCTTTTTGCTATAGTTGTATAGAAGGTGGCTTCATTTCATTGTATATGTACTCAACCATATAAAAGTATGATATAGCAACTGTAAGACCAGTTACATTGAATGCCAGAGATACATTCATCAGATTTTGAAGTTCTTTATACAAGGAGTGAAAACTGACACTGTACTGATATCACTTTGTAAAACGTAGAAATTTCACTGTTGTCTAACCAAGAGTTCACAGAAGAGTAATCAATGAATACTATACAAGAAATACATTGGATTGTAAATTGTAATAGTTTGTTACACAAAATGACTTTCTGCGTTACTCCCGAGGAATCCCACTGAGTGGCAGTATGGAGCACCGTTTTGCTATAGTTGTATAGAAGGTGGCTTCATTTCGTTGTATATGTATTCAACCATATAAAAGCATGATATAGCAACTGTAAGAGCAGTTACATTGAATGCCAGAGATACATTCATCAGATTTTGAAGTTCTTTATACAAGGAGTGAAAACTGACACTGTACTGATATCACTTTGTAAAACGTAGAAATTTCACTGTTGTCTAACCAAGAGTTCACAGAAGAGTAATCAATGAATACTATACAAGAAATACATTGGATTGTAAATTGTAATAGTTTGTTACACAAAATGACTTTCTGCGTTACTCCCGAGGAATCCCACTGAGTGGCAGTATGGAGCACCTTTTTGCTATAGTTGTATAGAAGGTGGCTTCATTTCATTGTATCTGTACTCAACCATATAAAAGCATGATATAGCAACTGTAAGAGCAGTTACATTGAATGCCAGAGATACATTCATCAGATTTTGAAGTTGTTTGTACAAGGAGTGATAACTGACACTGTACTGATATCACTCTGTAACACATAGAAATATCACTATCCTTTAACCAACAGATCATTGAAAAGAGTAATCAATGAATAATATACAAGAAATTATATATTGTAATAGTTTGTTACACAAAATGACTTTCTGCGTTACTCCCGAGGAATCGCACTGAGTGGCAGTATGGAGCTCCTTTTTACTATAGTTGTATAGAAGGCGGCTTCATTTCATTGTATATGTACTCAACCATATAAAAGCATGATATAGTAACTGTAAGAGCAGTTACATTGAATGCAAGAGTTACATTCATCAGATTTTGAAGTTGGTTGTACAAAGAATGATTACTGACACTGTATTGATATCACATTGTAAAACCTAGAAATTTCACTGTTGTCTAACCAAGAGATCGCAGAAGAGTAATCAATGAATACTATACAAGAAATACATTGGATTGTAAATTGTAATAGTTTGTTACACAAAATGACTTTCTGCGTTACTCCCGAGGAATCCCACTGAGTGGCAGTATGGAGCACCTTTTTACTATAGTTGTATAGAAGGCGGCTTCATTTCATTGTATATGTACTCAACCATAAAAAAGCATGATATAGCAACTGTAAGAACAGTTACATTGAATGCCAGAGATACATTCATCAGATTTTGAAGTTGGTTGTACAAGGAGTGATTACTGACTCTGTACTGATATCACGTTGTAAAACGTAGAAATTTCACTGTTGTCTAACCAAGAGATCGCAGAAGAGTAATCAATTAATACTATACAAGAAATACATTGGATTGTAAATTGTAATAGTTTGTTACAAAAAATGACTTTCTGCGTTACTCCCGAGGAATCCCACTGAGTGGCAGTATGGAGCACCTTTTTGCTATAGTTTTATAGAAGGTGGCTTCATTTCATTGTATATGTACTCAACCATATAAAAGCATGATATAGCAACTGTAAGAGCAGTTACATTGAATGCCAGAGATACATTCATCAGATTTTGAAGTTGTTTGTACAAGGAGTGATAACTGACACTGTACTGATATCACTTTGTAAAACCTAGAAATATCAGTATCCTGTAGCCAACAGATCATTGAAAAGAGTAATCAATGAATAATATACATGAAATTATATATTGTAATAGTTTGTTACACAAAATGACTTTCTGCGTTACTCCCGAGGAATCCCACTGAGTGGCAGTATGGAGCTCCTTTTTACTATAGTTGTATAGAAGGCGGCTTCATTTCATTGTATATGTACTCAACCATAAAAAAGCATGATATAGCAACTGTAAGAACAGTTACATTGAATGCCAGAGATACATTCATCAGATTTTGAAGTTGGTTGTACAAGGAGTGATTACTGACTCTGTATTGATATCACGTTGTAAAACGTAGAAATTTCACTGTTGTCTAACCAAGAGATCGCAGAAGAGTAATCAATTAATACTATACAAGAAATACATTGGATTGTAAATTGTAATAGTTTGTTACACAAAATGACTTTCTGCGTTACTCCCGAGGAATCCCACTGAGTGGCAGTATGGTGCACCGTTTTGCTATAGTTGTATAGAAGGTGGCTTCATTTCATTGTATCTGTACTCAACCATATAAAAGCATGATATAGCAACTGTAAGAGCAGTTACATTGAATGCCAGAGATACATTCATCAGATTTTGAAGTTGTTTGTACAAGGAGTGATAACTGACACTGTACTGATATCACTTTGTAAAACCTAGAAATATCACTATCCTGTAACCAACAGATCATTGAAAAGAGTAATCAATGAATAATATACAAGAAATTATATATTGTAATAGTTTGTTACACAAAATGACTTTCTGCGTTACTCTCGAGGAATCCCACTTAGTGGCAGTATGGAGCTCCTTTTTACTATAGTTGTATAGAAGGCGGCTTCATTTCATTGTATATGTACTCAACCATATAAAAGCATGATATAGCAACTGTAAGAGCAGTTACATTGAATGCAAGAGATACATTCATCAGATTTTGAAGTTGGTTGTACAAGGAGTTATTACTGACTCTGTATTGATATCACGTTGTAAAACCTAGAAATTTCACTGTTGTCTAACCAAGAGATCGCAGAAGAGTAATCAATGAATACTATGCAAGTGGGGCGTGGCTTAGCGGCAGACGGTGATGGCCGCCTAACTCGCGAGCTCTCCATCCCCTGCCAGATCTTCTTCCTCACAACCTCCGTTAAACTGAACACAGCAAAACTTTTTTCCCAATTTCTGGAATGGGAAAGTCTGGGGCACCGAAAAATCGAAAATCTGCTCCCGCGCCGCAGCAACTCACACAATTCTTTGCTAAAGAAGACGCCAGGCCTGCACGAGAAAATCACACCCAGGCCACAACCAAAATGGCCGACGCCACTCAAGACTCCACGGAAGAAGCCGACGAGACAATTATACTGCGACATGAATTCTTCTCGACAATAAATCACCTAGAAAAAACTATCACCGAACAGATCCACGCAGCAACAAAACCTCTGAAAGACGAACTGAAGTCCATAACAGAAACGCTCTCTGAGGTCGCCCAAGCGGCGGAAACAGCTTTGGAAAATTCTATAGCTTCCCAGGAAGACATCAGGAGCCTGCAATCGCACCAGGCCTGGTCTAGGAACAAGATAATGACTCTTGAAAATAAACTAAAAGAACGCAACCTCAAAATCCGCGGCCTCCCGGAATTATGCGAGGGTGAGTCCGATTTGAAATCTTTTATATCAACATGGCTGATTGAGTCGCTTGGGCTAGAAACTCCCTTAACCCCTTTCTTGGAACAAGCTTACCGCCTAGGCTCTGTCTCAGGCCGCCCCGACTCCTTTGTCCGCGATGTAGTTATTACCCTACAAGACACGTCCTACAAGACTACTATTTTAAATAAAGCCCGGAGGGCCGGCGGTCTGTCTTTCCAAAACCGCAAGATCTTGATCCTATTAGACCTTTCTCAGGAGACTTTACAACACAGGCGTAATCTGAGGCCGGTTACCCAGGTTCTACAGGACCACAACTTACGCTTTCGCTGGTCTACCCCGACTGAAATCCTGGTGATCCATCAAGGCCTTCGCCTTACCGCGTCGGATCTTCTTAGCGGCCACAAGCTCCTAGAGTCCTTAAACATCCTTCCTGAAGATTTTCCCTCTTCTCCCCGTCCAACCCCAGAGGAGCCGGATCGTCCGACCCTCGAAAGGCACAAGCAACGCTGGAATAGAGTCCATAGACGCGCTAAAGACTACCCATGACGCCCGACTCCTTTTTCACCAGTAACTACAAGTTTTTCGGCCGCATTATAGTTTTTATGCTTCTTTTCCAAGAAACTGTATGCTAATCCTTTCACAAGCCCCGTGACGCCCTAACCCTTTTCTCTAGGTTAAAGAAACTACGAAGTGCATTCCTTATAGCCAAAGTTGATATTTTTACTGTATAGCGTTAAGCCTTATTTATTAGTGTTTAAGGTGTTTTATTATCTCCACATCCCATAAATTTTTTAAAAAATAACCTTTAAAGTACAGGTGATGTTAACCACTATATACCCTTGTTTCTTTTTTGGTGAAGTCAACCTGTTTGATTTGTTATAGGCACTGTTAGTCTAAGAGAAACACAAAACTTGGAACGAGCCCTGATTTACTTTTGAAATAAGTGTTATAAATATTATATTTTATTTTTCAATCTTGAGAATATATCCTGAAGTAAGGTATTTAATTTTATTTATTTTACTTTCTGGTTCAGTCACTATTAAGGGATCAATGGAAGTAATTGTCGACTAATTTAAATTTTTACTGTAAAGTGTTAAGTCTTATTTATCTGTGTTTAGGATGTCATATTATTCCCACACTATTCAAATTTTTAAATAACATTCATTAAAGTATTGGTGAGGTTAACCATTAAACTTTCTTGTTTCCCCTATATATTTTAGACTACCTTTTGGAGAAATACAAAGTTTGGAATGAGCCCCTTTTTATGTCTGAAGTAGGAGTTCCAAACTTTGTGTTCTATTTTCAATTATGAATATATATCCTGAAGTAAGGTATTTAATTTTATTAATTTTACTTTTTGGTTTAGCTAACTTCTAAGAGATCAACTGAACTAATTGTTGACTAACTTTAGCTACAAGACCTTGAAATAACGATTCTAGAGGGAAATTCATAGATTCAATATTACTATGGTTTAAGTTAAGTTAATGTCTATAGAAGTTGGGACAACTGTTCCTTTTTTTTATATACCTGTATCAATTTCTGAGGTTATTTTAAAGTGCATTATTAGTCATAATCTGGTAGGGAGATGGTATAGTAATGTGATCGTCTCCCCCCCCAATTGTTTTGTAAACTTAAAGATAAACTTTATTAAAAACATTTACCTGACTCTACTCCTAGTTTACTAGGAAGAGCGCAGAGATAGATTAGAAAGTATTTTATTTTATAATTTCAAATTTTAATTTAATAGATATTTTATTAATAAATAGTTGAAGTTTCATTTAAGGCTAGGTATTTTTTCTATTAGCAGTTACAGGCTATCTTTCCTGAACATCATTAGTGTACGGAAACCAACCAAAAGACAATTTAGACTAATTGGGCACACAATACCTTTCAATGGGGACTAACACACTGAAAATTGTTTCTCTTAACTGTAGAGGTCTAAACAATTGCCCTAAACGCAAAAGGCTGGCCTCTGCCTTAGCAAAGCTGAAATTTGACATCTTATTTCTCCAGGAAACTCATCAAAAACAATCATCACAGCCTCTGTTCAAGCATAAAAGATTTGGACAACAAATACAGGCCCCCGGCACATCTAAGTCTAGAGGTGTGGCAATAATAATCTCCAAACATGTCCGATTCGTTCAACAAGCCCAACTAGTAGACCCACAGGGTAGATACTTATTTATTAAGGGAACCTTGGAAGACAAAACTATTACAATGGTGTCCATTTATGCCCCCAATGACAACCAGGAAAAATTTTTAAAAGAAACTTTGAACCATCTGGAACTTTTTCAGGAGGGACATGTCCTGATTGGAGGCGACTTTAATATGATCTCCGACTCATTTTGGGACCGCTCTTTTAACCCACGTAGTTCCAAAACTCACTGTCCATACGAAAACTCTCCAACAGCCCTGCAGAAATTACTAATACATTTTAATCTCTATGATATTTGGAGATTACAACATCCCGGCATTAAGGACTACTCTTACTACTCCCCAAGACACGATATCTTCACAAGAATAGATGCCATTTTAGTTTCATCTTCCCTGACCAATAGTATTAGTAACTCTGACATAGGTCTAAGAACTCTGTCGGACCACGCTTGGACAGAATGCCATTTAACTCTCAGCCCCACACCAATCAAAACACGCACATGGTCCTTTAACAAGCAAATTTTATTAAATCAGACTTTTAGTGAAGAAATAGAACAATCAATAGAAGAATACTTCAAATTCAACTCTTCATGTGGAGTCTCGCCTCATATAGTGTGGGACGCAATGAAAGCCGTCCTGAGAGGAAAATTAATTTCCATTTCTGCCTCCTACAATAAAAATAGAAAACAAGTTGAAACAGAAATTCTGACCAAAATTAGAGACCTAGAATCCAAACACAAAAAAACTTGTTCAAAGAAAATATACAAACTCCTTTTGAATGAAAGGAAAAAACTAGAAACTCTTGAAACTTCCAAGATCCAAAAAAATCTTCTCTATCTCAAACACAAATATTGGTACCGCCATCCCAGATCTTTAAAATTATTAACTTGGAAATTGAAAAAACAAAATTCTTCAAAGAATATTAACTTGATTATAGATCAACAAGGCAATAAAGCTTCATCTAACACAGAGATTCTGAAAACATTCCAGACCTATTATCAAGAATTATATACGTCACACAACCCCGATCTAGAGAAAATAGGAACCTACTTGGAATCCAATAAATTATGTAGGACATTGGCTTCCGAACATAGAGATTTACTTGAAAATCCAGTTTCAATAGAAGAGATTAAGACAGCCTTGAAACTCTCTAAAATTAATAAAACTCCGGGCAGGGATGGTTTCCCTATAGAATTTTTTAAACATTTTGCTAAACAGATACTTTCCCCTTTTCAGACCCTTTGTAATTCGATCCTTCAAACCGGTATATTTCCGGAAACTTGGTCTCAAGCTAAGATTGTAGTAATCCCGAAAAAAGGCCCAGATTCCCTTTCCCCGCATCAATTTCGTCCTATTTCACTATTGAATAGTGACTACAAATTATTTTCAACCATAATGACCAACAGGTTAAATAAAATTATTCACAATTACATTAACCCTGATCAAACGGGTTTTATTCCAGGTAGGGATATCGCCGACAACATCAGAAAAACAATAGGAATAATTCATACAGGTTTATCCCTCCCTTCTGATCTTTGTATATTGGCCCTTGACATTGAGAAGGCTTTTGACAAGGTCGAGCCCTCTTTTTTATTGTCAGTCCTAAAAAAAAATGCAATTCGGTCCTAACTTTGTCCAGGTGATTCAGGCTCTTTATACATCTCCTAAAGCCTATATATCACTTAACAATACAAACTCGGAAGAAATTAAATTGACCAGAGGCACAAGACAGGGCTGTCCCCTATCCCCTTTACTTTTTGCCCTTTGTATCGAACCCTTAGCCAATAGAATTCGTCAGTTAAGCTCAATAGGAGGATTGCAGTTAGGTTCTCAAACCTATAAAGTCAGTTTATTTGCGGACGATTTTGTCCTCTATATTACAAGACCTCAAACCTCATTACCTACACTTGAAGCAACGTTGAACGAATTCGCCATCTTGTCTGGCCTCAAGGTTAACCAATCAAAGTCAGTACTATACCCTATTAAACTATCCAAACTTTCAGAGATTTATATTCGTTCAAATCACCCATATCAATGGATAAACAGAAGCTGGGCCTATCTAGGTATACGAATTCCCATTAACATTAAAGATCTATTTAAAGTTAATTATCTGGAAACCATTGAGTCCATCAAAAAAACTCAAGAGCAATGGCACTTGCAGCAATTAAATTGGTTAGAGAGAATTACCTCAATCAAATCTTTTTTATTCCCGAAACTTTTATATTTATTTCGAGTATTACCACTTTCAATTCCAAAAACTTTTTTTAATATATGGCAGAAAAACTGGACTGCCTTTATCTGGAGTTATCATAAACCTCGGATTAGTGTCAAAACTTTATTACGCCCAACAAAACTAGGTGGCACAGCCCTCCCCGACCTCTTTAAATACTATAGGGCAACCGTATTAACAACGGTTGTGCGCCTAACTCGATCCCAAAATCTCCCCCAATGGGCTGAAATTGAGGAACAATTCTTAAAGAATAAAAACTATCGTACATCACTTTGGTCCAGATCAACTGAACATCTGGCCGGGTACACAACCCACCCATTTATGATGGCTATATTTAAAACTTGGAGATCATGTCGTAATCTCTTAGCCCCCGGTATTTCATTACTCTCTCAATTTAAAGACCAAGACTGGTTTCCCCCAGCCCAACATCCAGCTGCTTATGTCCGCTGGACAAATGCAAATTTACAAACCCTATACGACCTGACCAATAAAAATAAATTATTGGATAAGACCAAGCTAGACGAGAAAGCCAATACATCCCTCCCCTGGTTTGAATACCTTCAAATTCAACACCTCTTTAGCTCTAAAGCTTTAAAAGAAACATGTGCCAGACCGCTTACCAACTTTGAAACGATTATGAGAAATTATGTTAATCCCCAGAAAGGTATGATCTCTAAAATATACAAAATATTATTGGAGCCTGACCCCTCTGTTCTCCCTTCTTATGTCTACTCTTGGAAAACTGACCTTCATATGGACCTACCAGCAGAGTTTTGGCACTCGGTTTGGTCTTCATATGCGGCGTCTTCTAAATCTATAAATATACAACAACAAAATATAAAGTTAATTGCCAGATGGTACAAGACTCCTTTAACCTTACATAAAATCAACCCCATTATATCCTCTAGTTGTTGGAAAAAGTGTGGTAAAATTGGTTCATATATACATTGTTGGTGGGAGTGTGAGGTTGTGGCTTGTTTTTGGAGTAAGATATTGTCGGAAATAGAGAGATTAACAACTTGTAAAATCCCAAAGAAACCCGAAATCATCTTGTTAAACAACTGGAAAGAGACAAACTTCTCTAAGTACACACAAGAACTACTTACCTTACTCCTGTCGGCAGCCAAGACAACGATTGCTTCTAGCTGGAACAGCGCATTTCCCCCATCTATAGACCTTTGGTACACAAAAATATGGGACCATTTTATTATGGATAAAATATCGGACAGCCTTAACGACAAAGACTCCCATACAGACATCTACTCATTCTATGGCCGATGGCATCCAATCCTCGAAAAGCTCGACGCCCTAACGGACACAGCAACACCCAAGCAACGTTCAAACTTAATTAATCTTATTGGAAAGTACGGTTTGTTGTAATTTTCACTTTAGTAACTGCTTTTGTTTGTATAAGTTTCTTTTGTTTTTCTGTTAAATTGAAATTAATAAAAAATTTTATAAAAAAAAAAAATGAATACTATGCAAGAAATACATTGGATTGTGAATTGTAATAGTTTGTTACACAAAATGACTTTCTGCGTTACTCCCGAGGAATCCCACTGAGTGGCAGTATGGAGCTCCTTTTTACTATAGTTGTATAGAAGGCGGCTTCATTTCATTGTATATGTACTCAACCATATAAAAGCATGATATAGCAACTGTAAGAGCAGTTACATTGAATGCAAGAGATACATTCATCAGATTTCGAAGTTGGTTGTACAAGGAGTGATTACTGACTCTGTATTGATATCATGTTGTAAAACGTAGAAATTTCACTGTTGTCTAACCAAGAGATCGCAGAAGAGTAATCAATTAATACTATACAAGAAATACATTGGATTGTAAATTGTAATAGTTTGTTACACAAAATGACTTTCTGCGTTACTCCCGAGGAATCCCACTGAGTGGCAGTATGGAGCACCGTTTTGCTATAGTTGTATAGAAGGTGGCTTCATTTAATTGTATATGTATTCAACCATATAAAAGCATTATATAGCAACTGTAAGAGCAGTTACATTGAATGCCAGAGATAAATTCATCAGATTTTGAAGTTCTTTATACAAGGAGTGAAAACTGACACTGTACTGATATCACTTTGTAAAACGTAGAAATTTCACTGTTGTCTAACCAAGAGTTCACAGAAGAATAATCAATGAATACTATACAAGAAATACATTGGATTGTAAATTGTAATAGTTTGTTACACAAAATGACTTTCTGCGTTACTCCCGAGGAATCCCACTGAGTGGCAGTATGGAGCACCGTTTTGCTATAGTTGTATAGAAGGTGGCTTCATTTAATTGTATATGTATTCAATCATATAAAAGCATGATATAGCAACGGTAAGAGCAGTTACATTGAATGCCAGAGATACATTCATCAGATTTTGAAGTTCTTTATACAAGGAGTGAAAACTGACACTGTACTGATATCACTTTGTAAAACGTAGAAATTTCACTGTTGTCTAACCAATAGTTCACAGAAGAGTAATCAATGAATACTATACAAGAAATACATTGGATTGTAAATTTTAATAGTTTGTTACACAAAATGACTTTCTGCGTTACTCCCGAGGAATCCCACTGAGTGGCAGTATGGAGCACCTTTTTGCTATAGTTGTATAGAAGGTGGCTTCATTTCATTGTATATGTACTCAACCATATAAAAGCATGATATAGCAACTGTAAGAGCAGTTACATTGAATGCCAGAGATACATTCATCAGATTTTGAAGTTGTTTGTACAAGGAGTGATAACTGACACTGTACTGGTATCACTTTGTAAAACCTAGAAATATCACTATCCTGTAACCAACAGATCATTGAAAAGAGTAATCAATGAATAATATACAAGAAATTATATATTGTAATAGTTTGTTACACAAAATGACTTTCTGCATTACTCCCGAGGAATCCCACTGAGTGGCAGTATGGAGCTCCTTTTTACTATAGTTGTATAGAAGGCGGCTTCATTTCATTGTATATGTACTCAACCATAAAAAAGCATGATATAGCAACTGTAAGAGCAGTTACATTGAATGCAAGAGATACATTCGTCAGATTTTGAAGTTGGTTGTACAAGGAGTGATTACTGACTCTGTATTGATATCACGTTGTAAAACGTAGAAATTTCACTGTTGTCTAACCAAGAGATCGCAGAAGAGTAATCAATTAATACTATACAAGAAATACATTGGATTGTAAATTGTAATAGTTTGTTACACAAAATGACTTTCTGCGTTACTCCCGAGGAATCCCACTGAGTGGCAGTATCGAGCACCGTTTTGCTATAGTTGTATAGAAGGTGGCTTCATTTAATTGTATATGTACTCAACCATATAAAAGCATGACATAGCAACGGTAAGAGCAGTTACATTGAATGCCAGAGTTACATTCATCAGATTTTGAAGTTCTTTATACAAGGAGTGAAAACTGACACTGTATTGATATCACTTTGTATAACGTAGAAATTTCACTGTTGTCTAACCAAGAGTTCACAGAAGAGTAATCAATGAATACTATACAAGAAATACATTGGATTGTAAATTGTAATAGTTTGTTACACAAAATGACTTTCTGCGTTACTCCCGAGGAATCCCACTGAGTGGCAGTATGGAGCTCCTTTTTACTATAGTTGTATAGAAGGTGGCTTCATTTCATTGTATATGTACTCAACCATATAAAAGCATGATATAGCAACTGTAAGAGCAGTTACATTGAATGGAAGAGATACATTCATCAGATTTTGAAGTTGGTTGTACAAGGAGTGATTACTGACTCTGTATTGATATCACGTTGTAAAACGTAGAAATTTCACTGTTGTCTTACCAAGAGATCGCAGAAGAGTAATCAATTAATATTATACAAGAAATACATTGGATTGTAAATTGTAATAGTTTGTTACACAAAATGACTTTCTGCGTTACTCCCGAGGAATCCCACTGAGTGGCAGTATGGAGCACCGTTTTGCTATAGTTGTATAGAAGGTGGCTTCATTTAATTGTATATGTATTCAACCATATAAAAGCATGATATAGCAACTGTAAGAGCAGTTACATTGAATGCCAGAGATACATTCATCAGATTTTGAAGTTCTTTATACAAGGAGTGAAAACTGACACTGTACTGATATCACTTTGTAAAACGTAGAAATTTCACTGTTGTCTAACCAAGAGTTCACAGAAGAGTAATCAATGAATACTGTACAAGAAATACATTGGATTGTAAATTGTAATAGTTTGTTACAAAAAATGACTTTCTGCGTTACTCCCGAGGAATCCCACTGAGTGGCAGTATGGAGCACCTTTTTGCTATAGTTGTATAGAAGGTGGCTTCATTTCATTGTATATGTACTCAACCATATAAAAGCATGATATAGCAACTGTAAGAGCAGTTACATTGAATGCCAGAGATACATTCATCAGATTTTGAAGTTGTTTGTACAAGGAGTGATAACTGACACTGTACTGATATCACTTTGTAAAACCTAGAAATATCACTATCCTGTAACCAACAGATCATTGAAAAGAGTAATCAATGAATAATATACAAGAAATTATATATTGTAATAGTTTGTTACACAAAATGACTTTCTGCGTTACTCCCGAGGAATCCCACTGAGTGGCAGTATGGAGCTCCTTTTTACTATAGTTGTATAGAAGGCGGCTTCATTTCATTGTATATGTACTCAACCATATAAAAGCATGATATAGCAACTGTAAGAGCAGTTACATTGAATGCAAGAGATACATTCATCAGATTTTGAAGTTGGTTGTACAAGGAGTGATTACTGACTCTGTATTGATATCACGTTGTAAAACGTAGAAATTTCACTGTTGTCTAACCAAGAGATCGCAGAAGAGTAATCAATTAATACTATACAAGAAATACATTGGATTGTAAATTGTAATAGTTTGTTACACAAAATGACTTTCTGCGTTACTCCCGAGGAATCCCACTGAGTGGCAGTATGGAGCACCGTTTTGCTATAGTTGTATAGAAGGTGGCTTCATTTAATTGTATATGTATTCAACCATATAAAAGCATGATATAGCAACTGTAAGAGCAGTTACATTGAATGCCAGAGATACATTCATCAGATTTTGAAGTTCTTTATACAAGGAGTGAAAACTGACACTGTACTGATATCACTTTGTAAAACGTAGAAATTTCACTGTTGTCTAACCAAGAGTTCACAGAAGAGTAATCAATGAATACTATACAAGAAATACATTGGAGTGTAAATTGTAATAGTTTGTTACACAAAATGACTTTCTGCGTTACCTCCGAGGAATCCCACTGAGTGGCAGTATGGAGCACCGTTTTGCTATAGTTGTATAGAAGGTGGCTTCGTTTAATTGTATATGTATTCAACCATATAAAAGCATGATATAGCAACTGTAAGAGCAGTTACATTGAATGCCAGAGATACATTCATCAGATTTTGAAGTTCTTTATACAAGGAGTGAAAACTGACACTGTACTGATATCACTTTGTAAAACGTAGAAATTTCACTGTTGTCTAACCAAGAGTTCACAGAAGAGTAATCAATGAATACTATACAAGAAATACATTGGATTGTAAATTGTAATAGTTTGTTACAAAAAATGACTTTCTGCGTTACTCCCGAGGAATCCCACTGAGTGGCAGTATGGAGCACCTTTTTGCTATAGTTGTATAGAAGGCGGCTTCATTTCATTGTATATGTACTCAACCATATAAAAGCATGATATAGCAACTGTAAGAGCAGTTACATTGAATGCAAGAGATACATTCATCAGATTTTGAAGTTGGTTGTACAAGGAGTGATTACTGACTCTGTATTGATATCACGTTGTAAAACGTAGAAATTTCACTGTTGTCTAACCAAGAGATCGCAGAAGAGTAATCAATTAATACTATACAAGAAATACATTGGATTGTAAATTGTAATAGTTTGTTACACAAAATGACTTTCTGCGTTACTCCCGAGGAATCCCACTGAGTGGCAGTATCGAGCACCGTTTTGCTATAGTTGTATAGAAGGTGGCTTCATTTAATTGTATATGTACTCAACCATATAAAAGCATGATATAGCAACGGTAAGAGCAGTTACATTGAATGCCAGAGTTGCATTCATCAGATTTTGAAGTTCTTTATACAATGAGTGAAAACTGACACTGTACTGATATCACTTTGTAAAACGTAGAAATTTCACTGTTGTCTAACCAAGAGTTCACAGAAGAGTAATCAATGAATACTACTCCCGAGGAATCTCCTGAGGAATCCCACTGAGTGGCAGTATCGAGCACCGTTATGCTATAGTTGTATAGAAGGTGGCTTCATTTAATTGTATATGTACTCAACCATATAAAAGCATGATATAGCAACGGTAAGAGCAGTTACATTGAATGCCAGAGTTACATTCATCAGATTTTGAAGTTGGTTGTACAAGGAGTGATTACTGACTCTGTATTGATATCACGTTGTAAAACGTAGAAATTTCACTGTTGTCTTACCAAGAGATCGCAGAAGAGTAATCAATTAATACTATACAAGAAATACATTGGATTGTAAATTGTAATAGTTTGTTACACAAAATGACTTTCTGCGTTACTCCCGAGGAATCCCACTGAGTGGCAGTATGGAGCACCGTTTTGCTATAGTTGTATAGAAGGTGGCTTCATTTAATTGTATATGTATTCAACCATATAAAAGCATGATATAGCAACGGTAAGAGCAGTTACATTGAATGCCAGAAATACATTCATCAGATTTTGAAGTTCTTTATACAAGGAGTGAAAACTGACACTGTACTGATATCACTTTGTAAAACGTAGAAATTTCACTGTTGTCTAACCAATAGTTCACAGAAGAGTAATCAATGAATACTGTACAAGAAATACATTGGATTGTAAATTGTAATAGTATGTTACACAAAATGACTTTCTGCGTTACTCCCGAGGAATCCCACTGAGTGGCAGTATGGAGCACCTTTTTGCTATAGTTGTATAGAAGGTGGCTTCATTTCATTGTATATGTACTCAACCATATAAAAGCATGATATAGCAACTGTAAGAGCAGTTACATTGAATGCCAGAGATACATTCATCAGATTTTGAAGTTGTTTGTACAAGGAGTGATAACTGACACTGTACTGATATCACTTTGTAAAACCTAGAAATATCACTATCCTGTAACCAACAGATCATTGAAAAGAGTAATCAATGAATAATATACAAGAAATTATATATTGTAATAGTTTGTTACACAAAATGACTTTCTGCGTTACTCCCGAGGAATCCCACTGAGTGGCAGCATGGAGCTCCTTTTTACTATAGTTGTATAGAAGGCGGCTTCATTTCATTGTATATGTACTCAACCATATAAAAGCATGATATAGCAACGGTAAGAGCAGTTACATTGAATGCAAGAGATACATTCATCAGATTTTTAAGTTGGTTGTACAAGGAGTGATTACTGACTCTGTATTGATATCACGTTGTAAAACGTAGAAATTTCACTGTTGTCTAACCAAGAGATCGCAGAAGAGTAATCAATTAATACTATACAAGAAATACATTGGATTGTAAATTGTAATAGTTTGTTACACAAAATGACTTTCTGCGTTACTCCCGAGGAATCCCACTGAGTGGCAGTATGGAGCACCGTTTTGCTATAGTTGTATAGAAGGTGGCTTCATTTCATTGTATATGTACTCAACCATATAAAAGCATGATATAGCAACGGTAAGAGCAGTTACATTGAATGCCAGAGTTACATTCATCAGATTTTGAAGTTCTTTATACAAGGAGTGAAAACTGACACTATACTGATATGACTTTGTAAAACGTAGAAATTTCACTGTTGTCTAACCAAGAGTTCACAGAAGAGTAATCAATGAATACTATACAAGAAATACATTGGATTGTAAATTGTAATAGTTTGTTACACAAAATGACTTTCTGCGTTACTCCCGAGGAATCCCACTGAGTGGCAGTATGGAGCACCTTTTTGCTATAGTTGTATAGAAGGTGGCTTCATTTCATTGTATCTGTACTCAACCATATAAAAGCATGATATAGCAACTGTAAGAGCAGTTACATTGAATGCCAGAGATACATTCATCAGATTTTGAAGTTGTTTGTACAAGGAGTGATAACTGACACTGTACTGATATCACTTTGTAAAACCTAGAAATATCACTATCCTGTAACCAACAGATCATTGAAAAGAGTAATCAATGAATAATATACAAGAAATTATATATTGTAATAGTTTGTTACACAAAATGACTTTCTGCGTTACTCCCGAGGAATCCCACTGAGTGGCAGTATGGAGCTCCTTTTTACTATAGTTGTATAGAAGGCGGCTTCATTTCATTGTATATGTACTCAACCATATAAAAGCATGATATAGCAACTGTAAGAGCAGTTACATTGAATGCAAGAGATACATTCATCAGATTTTGAAGTTGGTTGTACAAGGAGTGATTACTGACACTGTATTGATATCACGTTGTAAAACCTCGAAATTTCACTGTTGTCTAACCAAGAGATCGCAGAAGAGTAATCAATGAATACTATGCAAGAAATACATTGGATTGTAAATTGTAATAGTTTGTTACACAAAATGACTTTCTGCGTTACTCCCGAGGAATCCCACTGAGTAGCAGTATGGAGCACCTTTTTGCTATAGTTGTATAGAAGGTGGCTTCATTTCATTGTATATGTACTCAACCATATAAAAGCATGATATAGCAACTGTAAGAGCAGTTACATTGAATGCCAGAGATACATTCATCAGATTTTGAAGTTTTGTACAAGGAGTGATAACTGACACTGTACTGATATCACTTTGTAAAACCTAGAAATATCACTATCCTGTAACCAACAGATCATTGAAAAAAGTAATCACTGAATAATATACAAGAAATTATATATTGTAATAGTTTGTTACACAAAATGACTTTCTGCGTTACTCCCGAGGAATCCCACTGAGTGGCAGTATGGAGCTCCTTTTTACTATAGTTGTATAGAAGGCAGCTTCATTTCATTGTATATGTACTCAACCATATAAAAGCATGATATAGCAACTGTAAGAGCAGTTACATTGAATGCAAGAGATACATTCATCAGACTTTGAAGTTGGTTGTACAAGGAGTTATTACTGACACTGTATTGATATCACGTTGTAAAACCTAGAAATTTCACTGTTGTCTAACCAAGAGATCGCAGAAGAGTAAGCAATGAATACTATGCAAGAAATACATTGGATTGTGAATTGTAATAGTTTGTTACACAAAATGACTTTCTGCGTTACTCCCGAGGAATCCCACTGAGTGGCAGTATGGAGCTCCTTTTTACTATAGTTGTATAGAAGGCGGCTTCATTTCATTGTATATGTACTCAACCATATAAAAGCATGATATAGCAACTGTAAGAGCAGTTACATTGAATGCAAGAGATACATTCATCAGATTTTGAAGTTGGTTGTACAAGGAGTGATTACTGACTCTGTATTGATATCACGTTGTAAAACGTAGAAATTTCACTGTTGTCTAACCAAGAGATCGCAGAAGAGTAATCAATTAATACTATACAAGAAATACATTGGATTGTAAATTGTAATAGTTTGTTACACAAAATGACTTTCTGCGTTACTCCCGAGGAATCCCACTGAGTGGCAGTATGGAGCACCTTTTTGCTATAGTTGTATAGAAGGTGGCTTCATTTCATTGTATATGTACTCAACCATATAAAAGCATGATATAGCAACTGTAAGAGCAGTTACATTGAATGCCAGAGATACATTCATCAGATTTTGAAGTTGTTTGTACAAGGAGTGATAACTGACACTGTACTGATATCACTTTGTAAAACCTAGAAATATCACTATCCTGTAACCAACAGATCATTGAAAAGAGTAATCAATGAATAATATACAAGAAATTATATATTGTAATAGTTTGTTACACAAAATGACTTTCTGCGTTACTCCCGAGGAATCCCACTGAGTGGCAGTATGGAGCTCCTTTTTACTATAGTTGTATAGAAGGCGGCTTCATTTCATTGTATATGTACTCAACCATATAAAAGCATGATATAGCAACTGTAAGAGCAGTTACATTGAATGCAAGAGATACATTCATCAGATTTTGAAGTTGGTTGTACAAGGAGTGATTACTGACTCTGTATTGATATCACGTTGTAAAACGTAGAAATTTCACTGTTGTCTAACCAAGAGATCGCAGAAGAGTAATCAATTAATACTATACAAGAAATACATTGGATTGTAAATTGTAATAGTTTGTTACACAAAATGACTTTCTGCGTTACTCCCGAGGAATCCCACTGAGTGGCAGTATGGAGCACCTTTTTGCTATAGTTGTATAGAAGGTGGCTTCATTTCATTGTATATGTACTCAACCATATAAAAGCATGATATAGCAACTGTAAGAGCAGTTACATTGAATGCCAGAGATACATTCATCAGATTTTGAAGTTGTTTGTACAAGGAGTGATAACTGACACTGTACTGATATCACTTTGTAAAACCTAGAAATATCACTATCCTGTAACCAACAGATCATTGAAAAGAGTAATCAATGAATAATATACAAGAAATTATATATTGTAATAGTTTGTTACACAAAATGACTTTCTGCGTTACTCCCGAGGAATCCCACTGAGTGGCAGTATGGAGCTCCTTTTTACTATAGTTGTATAGAAGGTGGCTTCATTTCATTGTATATGTACTCAACCATAAAAAAGCATGATATAGCAACTGTAAGAGCAGTTACATTGAATGCAAGAGATACATTCATCAGATTTTGAAGTTGGTTGTACAAGGAGTGATTACTGACTCTATATTGATATCACGTTGTAAAACGTAGAAATTTCACTGTTGTCTAACCAAGAGATCGCAGAAGAGTAATCAATTAATACTATACAAGAAATACATTGGATTGTAAATTGTAATAGTTTGTTACACAAAATGACTTTCTGCGTTACTCCCGAGGAATCCCACTGAGTGGCAGTATGGAGCACCTTTTTGCTATAGTTGTATAGAAGGTGGCTTCATTTAATTGTATATGTATTCAACCATATAAAAGCATGATATAGCAACTGTAAGAGCAGTTACATTGAATGCCAGAGATACATTCATCAGATTTTGAAGTTCTTTATAAAAGGAGTGAAAACTGACGCTGTACTGATATCGCTTTTTAAAACGTAGAAATTTCACTGTTGTCTAACCAAGAGTTCACAGAAGAGTAATCAATGAATACTATACAAGAAATACATTGGATTGTAAATTGTAATAGTTTGTTACACAAAATGACTTTCTGCGTTACTCCCGAGGAATCCCACTGAGTGGCAGTATGGAGCACCTTTTTGCTATAGTTGTATAGAAGGTGGCTTCATTTCATTGTATATGTACTCAACCATATAAAAGCATGATATAGCAACTGTAAGAGCAGTTACATTGAATGCCAGAGATACATTCATCAGATTTTGAAGTTGTTTGTACAAGGAGTGATAACTGACACTGTACTGATATCACTTTGTAAAACCTAGAAATATCACTATCCTGTAACCAACAGATCATTGAAAAGAGTAATCAATGAATAATATACAAGAAATTATATATTGTAATAGTTTGTTACACAAAATGACTTTCTGCGTTACTCCCGAGGAATCCCACTGAGTGGCAGTATGGAGCTCCTTTTTACTATAGTTGTATAGAAGGCGGCTTCATTTCATTGTATATGTACTCAACCATATAAAAGCATGATATAGCAACTGTAAGAGCAGTTACATTGAATGCAAGAGATACATTCATCAGATTTTTAAGTTGGTTGTACAAGGAGTGATTACTGACTCTGTATTGATATCACGTTGTAAAACGTAGAAATTTCACTGTTGTCTAACCAAGAGATCGCAGAAGAGTAATCAATTAATACTATACAAGAAATACATTGGATTGTAAATTGTAATAGTTTGTTACACAAAATGACTTTCTGCGTTACTCCCGAGGAATCCCACTGAGTGGCAGTATGGAGCACCGTTTTGCTATAGTTGTATAGAAGGTGGCTTCGTTTCATTGTATATGTACTCAACCATATAAAAGCATGATATAGCAACGGTAAGAGTAGTTACATTGAATGCCAGAGTTACATTCATCAGATTTTGAAGTTCTTTATACAAGGAGTGAAAACTGACACTATACTGATATGACTTTGTAAAACGTAGAAATTTCACTGTTGTCTAACCAAGAGTTCACAGAAGAGTAATCAATGAATACTATACAAGAAATACATTGGATTGTAAATTGTAATAGTTTGTTACACAAAATGACTTTCTGCGTTACTCCCGAGGAATCCCACTGAGTGGCAGTATGGAGCACCTTTTTGCTATAGTTGTATAGAAGGTGGCTTCATTTAATTGTATATGTACTCAACCATATAAAAGCATGATATAGCAACTGTAAGAGCAGTTACATTGAATGCCAGAGATACATTCATCAGATTTTGAAGTTGTTTGTACAAGGAGTGATAACTGACACTGTACTGATATCACTTTGTAAAACCTAGAAATATCACTATCCTGTAACCAACAGATCATTGAAAAGAGTAATCAATGAATAATATACAAGAAATTATATATTGTAATAGTTTGTTACACAAAATGACTTTCTGCGTTACTCCCGAGGAATCCCACTGAGTGGCAGTATGGAGCTCCTTTTCACTATAGTTGTATAGAAGGCGGCTTCATTTCATTGTATATGTACTCAACCATATAAAAGCATGATATAGCAACTGTAAGAGCAGTTACATTGAATGCAAGAGATACATTCATCAGATTTTGAAGTTGGTTGTACAAGGAGTGATTACTGACACTGTATTGATATCACGTTGTAAAACCTCGAAATTTCACTGTTGTCTAACCAAGAGATCGCAGAAGAGTAATCAATGAATACTATGCATGAAATACATTGGATTGTAAATTGTAATAGTTTGTTACACAAAATGACTTTCTGCGTTACTCCCGAGGAATCCCACTGAGTGGCAGTATGGAGCACCTTTTTGCTATAGTTGTATAGAAGGTGGCTTCATTTCATTGTATATGTACTCAACCATATAAAAGCATGATATAGCAACTGTAAGAGCAGTTACATTGAATGCCAGAGATACATTCATCAGATTTTGAAGTTTTGTACAAGGAGTGATAACTGACACTGTACTGATATCACTTTGTAAAACCTAGAAATATCACTATCCTGTAACCAACAGATCATTGAAAAAAGTAATCACTGAATAATATACAAGAAATTATATATTGTAATAGTTTGTTACACAAAATGACTTTCTGCGTTACTCCCGAGGAATCCCACTGAGTGGCAGTATGGAGCTCCTTTTTACTATAGTTGTATAGAAGGCGGCTTCATTTCATTGTATATGTACTCAACCATATAAAAGCATGATATAGCAACTGTAAGAGCAGTTACATTGAATGCAAGAGATACATTCATCAGACTTTGAAGTAGGTTGTACAAGGAGTTATTACTGACACTGTATTGATATCACGTTGTAAAACCTAGAAATTTCACTGTTGTCTAACCAAGAGATCGCAGAAGAGTAATCAATGAATACTATGCAAGAAATACATTGGATTGTGAATTGTAATAGTTTGTTACAAAAAATGACTTTCTGCGTTACTCCCGAGGAATCCCACTGAGTGGCAGTATGGAGCTCCTTTTTACTATAGTTGTATAGAAGGCGGCTTCATTTCATTGTATATGTACTCAACCATATAAAAGCATGATATAGCAACTGTAAGAGCAGTTACATTGAATGCAAGAGATACATTCATCAGATTTTGAAGTTGGTTGTACAAGGAGTGATTACTGACTCTGTATTGATATCACGTTGTAAAACGTAGAAATTTCACTGTTGTCTAACCAAGAGATCGCAGAAGAGTAATCAATTAATACTATACAAGAAATACATTGGATTGTAAATTGTAATAGTTTGTTACACAAAATGACTTTCTGCGTTACTCCCGAGGAATCCCACTGAGTGGCAGTATGGAGCACCTTTTTGCTATAGTTGTATAGAAGGTGGCTTCATTTCATTGTATATGTACTCAACCATATAAAAGCATGATATAGCAACTGTAAGAGCAGTTACATTGAATGCCAGAGATACATTCATCAGATTTTGAAGTTGTTTGTACAAGGAGTGATAACTGACACTGTACTGATATCACTTTGTAAAACCTAGAAATATCACTATCCTGTAACCAACAGATCATTGAAAAGAGTAATCAATGAATAATATACAAGAAATTATATATTGTAATAGTTTGTTACACAAAATGACTTTCTGCGTTACTCCCGAGGAATCCCACTGAGTGGCAGTATGGAGCTCCTTTTTACTATAGTTGTATAGAAGGTGGCTTCATTTCATTGTATATGTACTCAACCATAAAAAAGCATGATATAGCAACTGTAAGAGCAGTTACATTGAATGCAAGAGATACATTCATCAGATTTTTAAGTTGGTTGTACAAGGAGTGATTACTGACTCTATATTGATATCACGTTGTAAAACGTAGAAATTTCACTGTTGTCTAACCAAGAGATCGCAGAAGAGTAACCAATTAATACTATACAAGAAATACATTGGATTGTAAATTGTAATAGTTTGTTACACAAAATGACTTTCTGCGTTACTCTCGAGGAATCCCACTGAGTGGCAGTATGGAGCACCGTTTTGCTATAGTTGTATAGAAGGTGGCTTCATTTAATTGTATATGTATTCAACCATATAAAAGCATGATATAGCAACTGTAAGAGCAGTTACATTGAATGCCAGAGATACATTCATCAGATTTTGAAGTTCTTTATACAAGGAGTGAAAACTGACACTGTACTGATATCACTTTGTAAAACGTAGAAATTTCACTGTTGTCTAACCAAGAGTTCACAGAAGAGTAATCAATGAATACTATACAAGAAATACATTGGATTGTAAATTGTAATAGTTTGTTACACAAAATGACTTTCTGCGTTACTCCCGAGGAATCCCACTGAGTGGCAGTATGGAGCACCTTTTTGCTATAGTTGTATAGAAGGTGGCTTCATTTCATTGTATATGTACTCAACCATATAAAAGCATGATATAGCAACTGTAAGAGCAGTTACATTGAATGCCAGAGATACATTCATCAGATTTTGAAGTTGTTTGTACAAGGAGTGATAACTGACACTGTACTGATATCACTTTGTAAAACCTAGAAATATCACTATCCTGTAACCAACAGATCATTGAAAAGAGTAATCAATGAATAATATACAAGAAATTATATATTGTAATAGTTTGTTACACAAAATGACTTTCTGCGTTACTCCCGAGGAATCCCACTGAGTGGCAGTATGGAGCTCCTTTTTACTATAGTTGTATAGAAGGTGGCTTCATTTCATTGTATATGTACTCAACCATAAAAAAGCATGATATAGCAACTGTAAGAGCAGTTACATTGAATGCAAGAGATACATTCATCAGATTTTGAAGTTGGTTGTACAAGGAGTGATTACTGACTCTATATTGATATCACGTTGTAAAACGTAGAAATTTCACTGTTGTCTAACCAAGAGATCGCAGAAGAGTAATCAATTAATACTATACAAGAAATACATTGGATTGTAAATTGTAATAGTTTGTTACACAAAATGACTTTCTGCGTTACTCCCGAGGAATCCCACTGAGTGGCAGTATGGAGCACCTTTTTGCTATAGTTGTATAGAAGGTGGCTTCATTTAATTGTATATGTATTCAACCATATAAAAGCATGATATAGCAACTGTAAGAGCAGTTACATTGAATGCCAGAGATACATTCATCAGATTTTGAAGTTCTTTATAAAAGGAGTGAAAACTGACGCTGTACTGATATCGCTTTTTAAAACGTAGAAATTTCACTGTTGTCTAACCAAGAGTTCACAGAAGAGTAATCAATGAATACTATACAAGAAATACATTGGATTGTAAATTGTAATAGTTTGTTACACAAAATGACTTTCTGCGTTACTCCCGAGGAATCCCACTGAGTGGCAGTATGGAGCACCTTTTTGCTATAGTTGTATAGAAGGTGGCTTCATTTCATTGTATATGTACTCAACCATATAAAAGCATGATATAGCAACTGTAAGAGCAGTTACATTGAATGCCAGAGATACATTCATCAGATTTTGAAGTTGTTTGTACAAGGAGTGATAACTGACACTGTACTGATATCACTTTGTAAAACCTAGAAATATCACTATCCTGTAACCAACAGATCATTGAAAAGAGTAATCAATGAATAATATACAAGAAATTATATATTGTAATAGTTTGTTACACAAAATGACTTTCTGCGTTACTCCCGAGGAATCCCACTGAGTGGCAGTATGGAGCTCCTTTTTACTATAGTTGTATAGAAGGCGGCTTCATTTCATTGTATATGTACTCAACCATATAAAAGCATGATATAGCAACTGTAAGAGCAGTTACATTGAATGCAAGAGATACATTCATCAGATTTTTAAGTTGGTTGTACAAGGAGTGATTACTGACTCTGTATTGATATCACGTTGTAAAACGTAGAAATTTCACTGTTGTCTAACCAAGAGATCGCAGAAGAGTAATCAATTAATACTATACAAGAAATACATTGGATTGTAAATTGTAATAGTTTGTTACACAAAATGACTTTCTGCGTTACTCCCGAGGAATCCCACTGAGTGGCAGTATGGAGCACCGTTTTGCTATAGTTGTATAGAAGGTGGCTTCGTTTCATTGTATATGTACTCAACCATATAAAAGCATGATATAGCAACGGTAAGAGTAGTTACATTGAATGCCAGAGTTACATTCATCAGATTTTGAAGTTCTTTATACAAGGAGTGAAAACTGACACTATACTGATATGACTTTGTAAAACGTAGAAATTTCACTGTTGTCTAACCAAGAGTTCACAGAAGAGTAATCAATGAATACTATACAAGAAATACATTGGATTGTAAATTGTAATAGTTTGTTACACAAAATGACTTTCTGCGTTACTCCCGAGGAATCCCACTGAGTGGCAGTATGGAGCACCTTTTTGCTATAGTTGTATAGAAGGTGGCTTCATTTAATTGTATATGTACTCAACCATATAAAAGCATGATATAGCAACTGTAAGAGCAGTTACATTGAATGCCAGAGATACATTCATCAGATTTTGAAGTTGTTTGTACAAGGAGTGATAACTGACACTGTACTGATATCACTTTGTAAAACCTAGAAATATCACTATCCTGTAACCAACAGATCATTGAAAAGAGTAATCAATGAATAATATACAAGAAATTATATATTGTAATAGTTTGTTACACAAAATGACTTTCTGCGTTACTCCCGAGGAATCCCACTGAGTGGCAGTATGGAGCTCCTTTTCACTATAGTTGTATAGAAGGCGGCTTCATTTCATTGTATATGTACTCAACCATATAAAAGCATGATATAGCAACTGTAAGAGCAGTTACATTGAATGCAAGAGATACATTCATCAGATTTTGAAGTTGGTTGTACAAGGAGTGATTACTGACACTGTATTGATATCACGTTGTAAAACCTCGAAATTTCACTGTTGTCTAACCAAGAGATCGCAGAAGAGTAATCAATGAATACTATGCAAGAAATACATTGGATTGTAAATTGTAATAGTTTGTTACACAAAATGACTTTCTGCGTTACTCCCGAGGAATCCCACTGAGTGGCAGTATGGAGCACCTTTTTGCTATAGTTGTATAGAAGGTGGCTTCATTTCATTGTATATGTACTCAACCATATAAAAGCATGATATAGCAACTGTAAGAGCAGTTACATTGAATGCCAGAGATACATTCATCAGATTTTGAAGTTTTGTACAAGGAGTGATAACTGACACTGTACTGATATCACTTTGTAAAACCTAGAAATATCACTATCCTGTAACCAACAGATCATTGAAAAAAGTAATCACTGAATAATATACAAGAAATTATATATTGTAATAGTTTGTTACACAAAATGACTTTCTGCGTTACTCCCGAGGAATCCCACTGAGTGGCAGTATGGAGCTCCTTTTTACTATAGTTGTATAGAAGGCGGCTTCATTTCATTGTATATGTACTCAACCATATAAAAGCATGATATAGCAACTGTAAGAGCAGTTACATTGAATGCAAGAGATACATTCATCAGACTTTGAAGTAGGTTGTACAAGGAGTTATTACTGACACTGTATTGATATCACGTTGTAAAACCTAGAAATTTCACTGTTGTCTAACCAAGAGATCGCAGAAGAGTAATCAATGAATACTATGCAAGAAATACATTGGATTGTGAATTGTAATAGTTTGTTACACAAAATGACTTTCTGCGTTACTCCCGAGGAATCCCACTGAGTGGCAGTATGGAGCTCCTTTTTACTATAGTTGTATAGAAGGCGGCTTCATTTCATTGTATATGTACTCAACCATATAAAAGCATGATATAGCAACTGTAAGAGCAGTTACATTGAATGCAAGAGATACATTCATCAGATTTTGAAGTTGGTTGTACAAGGAGTGATTACTGACTCTGTATTGATATCACGTTGTAAAACGTAGAAATTTCACTGTTGTCTAACCAAGAGATCGCAGAAGAGTAATCAATTAATACTATACAAGAAATACATTGGATTGTAAATTGTAATAGTTTGTTACACAAAATGACTTTCTGCGTTACTCCCGAGGAATCCCACTGAGTGGCAGTATGGAGCACCTTTTTGCTATAGTTGTATAGAAGGTGGCTTCATTTCATTGTATATGTACTCAACCATATAAAAGCATGATATAGCAACTGTAAGAGCAGTTACATTGAATGCCAGAGATACATTCATCAGATTTTGAAGTTGTTTGTACAAGGAGTGATAACTGACACTGTACTGATATCACTTTGTAAAACCTAGAAATATCACTATCCTGTAACCAACAGATCATTGAAAAGAGTAATCAATGAATAATATACAAGAAATTATATATTGTAATAGTTTGTTACACAAAATGACTTTCTGCGTTACTCCCGAGGAATCCCACTGATTGGCAGTATGGAGCTCCTTTTTACTATAGTTGTATAGAAGGTGGCTTCATTTCATTGTATATGTACTCAACCATAAAAAAGCATGATATAGCAACTGTAAGAGCAGTTACATTGAATGCAAGAGATACATTCATCAGATTTTTAAGTTGGTTGTACAAGGAGTGATTACTGACTCTATATTGATATCACGTTGTAAAACGTAGAAATTTCACTGTTGTCTAACCAAGAGATCGCAGAAGAGTAACCAATTAATACTATACAAGAAATACATTGGATTGTAAATTGTAATAGTTTGTTACACAAAATGACTTTCTGCGTTACTCTCGAGGAATCCCACTGAGTGGCAGTATGGAGCACCGTTTTGCTATAGTTGTATAGAAGGTGGCTTCATTTAATTGTATATGTATTCAACCATATAAAAGCATGATATAGCAACTGTAAGAGCAGTTACATTGAATGCCAGAGATACATTCATCAGATTTTGAAGTTCTTTATACAAGGAGTGAAAACTGACACTGTACTGATATCACTTTGTAAAACGTAGAAATTTCACTGTTGTCTAACCAAGAGTTCACAGAAGAGTAATCAATGAATACTATACAAGAAATACATTGGATTGTAAATTGTAATAGTTTGTTACACAAAATGACTTTCTGCGTTACTCCCGAGGAATCCCACTGAGTGGCAGTATGGAGCACCTTTTTGCTATAGTTGTATAGAAGGTGGCTTCATTTCATTGTATATGTACTCAACCATATAAAAGCATGATATAGCAACTGTAAGAGCAGTTACATTGAATGCCAGAGATACATTCATCAGATTTTGAAGTTGTTTGTACAAGGAGTGATAACTGACACTGTACTGATATCACTTTGTAAAACCTAGAAATATCACTATGCTGTAACCAACAGATCATTGAAAAGAGTAATCAATGAATAATATACAAGAAATTATATATTGTAATAGTTTGTTACACAAAATGACTTTCTGCGTTACTCCCGAGGAATCCCACTGAGTGGCAGTATGGAGCTCCTTTTTACTATAGTTGTATAGAAGGCGGCTTCATTTCATTGTATATGTACTCAACCATATAAAAGCATGATATAGCAACTGTAAGAGCAGTTACATTGAATGCAAGAGATACATTCATCAGATTTTTAAGTTGGTTGTACAAGGAGTGATTACTGACTCTGTATTGATATCACGTTGTAAAACGTAGAAATTTCACTGTTGTCTAACCAAGAGATCGCAGAAGAGTAATCAATTAATACTATACAAGAAATACATTGGATTGTAAATTGTAATAGTTTGTTACACAAAATGACTTTCTGCGTTACTCCCGAGGAATCCCACTGAGTGGCAGTATGGAGCACCGTTTTGCTATAGTTGTATAGAAGGTGGCTTCATTTAATTGTATATGTACTCAACCATATAAAAGCATGATATAGCAACGGTAAGAGCAGTTACATTGAATGCCAGAGTTACATTCATCAGATTTTGAAGTTCTTTATACAAGGAGTGAAAACTGACACTATACTGATATGACTTTGTAAAACGTAGAAATTTCACTGTTGTCTAACCAAGAGTTCACAGAAGAGTAATCAATGAATACTATACAAGAAATACATTGGATTGTAAATTGTAATAATTTGTTACACAAAATGACTTTCTGCGTTACTCCCGAGGAATCCCACTGAGTGGCAGTATGGAGCACCTTTTTGCTATAGTTGTATAGAAGGTGGCTTCATTTAATTGTATATGTACTCAACCATATAAAAGCATGATATAGCAACTGTAAGAGCAGTTACATTGAATGCCAGAGATACATTCATCAGATTTTGAAGTTGTTTGTACAAGGAGTGATAACTGACACTGTACTGATATCACTTTGTAAAACCTAGAAATATCACTATCCTGTAACCAACAGATCATTGAAAAGAGTAATCAATGAATAATATACAAGAAATTATATATTGTAATAGTTTGTTACACAAAATGACTTTCTGCGTTACTCCCGAGGTATCCCACTGAGTGGCAGTATGGAGCTCCTTTTTACTATAGTTGTATAGAAGGCGGCTTCATTTCATTGTATATGTACTCAACCATATAAAAGCATGATATAGCAACTGTAAGAGCAGTTACATTGAATGCAAGAGATACATTCATCAGATTTTGAAGTTGGTTGTACAAGGAGTGATTACTGACACTGTATTGATATCACGTTGTAAAACCTCGAAATTTCACTGTTGTCTAACCAAGAGATCGCAGAAGAGTAATCAATGAATACTATGCAAGAAATACATTGGATTGTAAATTGTAATAGTTTGTTATACAAAATGACTTTCTGCGTTACTCCTGAGGAATCCCACTGAGAGGCAGTATGGAGCACCTTTTTGCTATAGTTGTATAGAAGGTGGCTTCATTTCATTGTATATGTACTCAACCATATAAAAGCATGATATAGCAACTGTAAGAGCAGTTACATTGAATGCCAGAGATACATTCATCAGATTTTGAAGTTTTGTACAAGGAGTGATAACTGACACTGTACTGATATCACTTTGTAAAACCTAGAAATATCACTATCCTGTAACCAACAGATCATTGAAAAAAGTAATCACTGAATAATATACAAGAAATTATATATTGTAATAGTTTGTTACACAAAATGACTTTCTGCGTTACTCCCGAGGAATCCCACTGAGTGGCAGTATGGAGCTCCTTTTTACTATAGTTGTATAGAAGGCGGCTTCATTTCATTGTATATGTACTCAACCATATAAAAGCATGATATAGCAACTGTAAGAGCAGTTACATTGAATGCAAGAGATACATTCATCAGACTTTGAAGTTGGTTGTACAAGGAGTTATTACTGACACTGTATTGATATCACGTTGTAAAACCTAGAAATTTCACTGTTGTCTAACCAAGAGATCGCAGAAGAGTAATCAATGAATACTATGCAAGAAATACATTGGATTGTGAATTGTAATAGTTTGTTACACAAAATGACTTTCTGCGTTACTCCCGAGGAATCCCACTGAGTGGCAGTATGGAGCACCTTTTTACTATAGTTGTATAGAAGGCGGCTTCATTTCATTGTATATGTACTCAACCATATAAAAGCATGATATAGCAACTGTAAGAGCAGTTACATTGAATGCAAGAGATACATTCATCAGATTTTGAAGTTGGTTGTACAAGGAGTGATTACTGACTCTGTATTGATATCACGTTGTAAAACGTAGAAATTTCACTGTTGTCTAACCAAGAGATCGCAGAAGAGTAATCAATTAATACTATACAAGAAATACATTGGATTGTAAATTGTAATAGTTTGTTACACAAAATGACTTTCTGCGTTACTCCCGAGGAATCCCACTGAGTGGCAGTATGGAGCACCGTTTTGCTATAGTTGTATAGAAGGTGGCTTCATTTAATTGTATATGTATTCAACCATATAAAAGCATTATACAGCAACTGTAAGAGCAGTTACATTGAATGCCAGAGATACATTCATCAGATTTTGAAGTTCTTTATACAAGGAGTGAAAACTGACACAGTACTGATATCACTTTGTAAAACGTAGAAATTTCACTGTTGTCTAACCAAGAGTTCAAAGAAGAGTAACCAATGAATACTGTACAAGAAATACATTGGATTGTAAATTGTAATAGTTTGTTACACAAAATGACTTTCTGCGTTACTCCCGAGGAATCCCACTGAGTGGCAGTATGGAGCACCTTTTTGCTATAGTTGTATAGAAGGTGGCTTCATTTCATTGTATATGTACTCAACCATATAAAAGCATGATATAGCAACTGTAAGAGCAGTTACATTGAATGCCAGAGATACATTCATCAGATTTTGAAGTTGTTTGTACAAGGAGTGATAACTGACACTGTACTGATATCACTTTGTAAAACCTAGAAATATCACTATCCTGTAACCAACAGATCATTGAAAAGAGTAATCAATGAATAATATACAAGAAATTATATATTGTAATAGTTTGTTACACAAAATGACTTTCTGCGTTACTCCCGAGGAATCCCACTGAGTGGCAGTATGGAGCTCCTTTTTACTATAGTTGTATAGAAGGCGGCTTCATTTCATTGTATATGTACTCAACCATATAAAAGCATGATATAGCAACTGTAAGAGCAGTTACATTGAATGCAAGAGATACATTCCTCAGATTTTGAAGTTGGTTGTACAAGGAGTGATTACTGACTCTGTATTGATATCACGTTGTAAAACGTAGAAATTTCACTGTTGTCTAACCAAGAGATCGCAGAAGAGTAATCAATTAATACTATACAAGAAATACATTGGATTGTAAATTGTAATAGTTTGTTACACAAAATGACTTTCTGCGTTACTCCCGAGGAATCCCACTGAGTGGCAGTATCGAGCACCGTTTTGCTATAGTTGTATAGAAGGTGGCTTCATTTAATTGTATATGTACTCAACCATATAAAAGCATGATATAGCAACGGTAAGAGCAGTTACATTGAATGCCAGAGTTACATTCATCAGATTTTGAAGTTCTTTATACAATGAGTGAAAACTGACACTGTACTGATATCACTTTGGAAAACGTAGAAATTTCACTGTTGTCTAACCAAGAGTTCACAGAAGAGTAATCAATGAATACTATACAAGATATACATTGGATTGTAAATGGTAATAGTTTGTTACACAAAATGACTTTCTGCGTTACTCCCGAGGAATCCCACTGAGTGGCAGTATGGAGCTCCTTTTTACTATAGTTGTATAGAAGGTGGCTTCATTTCATTGTATATGTACTCAACCATATAAAAGCATGATATAGCAACTGTAAGAGCAGTTACATTGAATACCAGAGATACATTCATCAGATTTTGAAGTTGGTTGTACAAGGAGTGATTACTGACTCTGTATTGATATCACGTTGTAAAACGTAGAAATTTCACTGTTGTCTTACCAAGAGATCGCAGAAGAGTAATCAATTAATACTATACAAGAAATACATTGGATTGTAAATTGTAATAGTTTGTTACACAAAATGACTTTCTGCGTTACTCCCGAGGAATCCCACTGAGTGGCAGTATGGAGCACCGTTTTGCTATAGTTGTATAGAAGGTGGCTTCATTTAATTGTATATGTATTCAACCATATAAAAGCATGATATAGCAACTGTAAGAGCAGTTACATTGAATGCCAGAGATACATTCATCAGATTTTGAAGTTCTTTATACAAGGAGTGAAAACTGACACTGTACTGATATCACTTTCTAAAACGTAGAAATTTCACTGTTGTCTAACCAAGAGTTCACAGAAGAGTAATCAATGAATACTGTACAAGAAATACATTGGATTGTAAATTGTAATAGTTTGTTACACAAAATGACTTTCTGCGTTACTCCCGAGGAATCCCACTGAGTGGCAGTATGGAGCACCTTTTTGCTATAGTTGTATAGAAGGTGGCTTCATTTCATTGTATATGTACTCAACCATATAAAAGCATGATATAGCAACTGTAAGAGCAGTTACATTGAATGCCAGAGATACATTCATCAGATTTTGAAGTTGTTTGTACAAGGAGTGATAACTGACACTGTACTGATATCACTTTGTAAAACATAGAAATATCACTATCCTGTAACCAACAGATCATTGAAAAGAGTAATCAATGAATAATATACAAGAAATTATATATTGTAATAGTTTGTTACACAAAATGACTTTCTGCGTTACTCCCGAGGAATCCCACTGAGTGGCAGTATGGAGCTCCTTTTTACTATAGTTGTATAGAAGGCGGCTTCATTTCATTGTATATGTACTCAACCATATAAAAGCATGATATAGCAACTGTAAGAGCAGTTACAATGAATGCAAGAGATACATTCATCAGATTTTGAAGTTGGTTGTACAAAGAGTCATTACTGACACTGTATTGATATCACGTTGTAAAACCTCGAAATTTCACTGTTGTCTAACCAAGAGATCGCAGAAGAGTAATCAATGAATACTATGCAAGAAATACATTGGATTGTAAATTGTAATAGTTTGTTACACAAAATGACTTCCTGCGTTACTCCCGAGGAATCCCACTGAGTGGCAGTATGGAGCACCATTTTGCTATAGTTGTATAGAAGGTGGCTTCATTTCATTGTATATGTATTCAACCATATAAAAGCATTATATAGCAACTGTAAGAGCAGTTACATTGAATGCCAGAGATACATTCATCAGATTTTGAAGTTGGTTGTACAAGGAGTGATTACTGACTCTGTATTCATATCACGTTGTAAAACGTAGAAATTTCACTGTTGTCTTACCAAGAGATCGCAGAAGAGTAATCAATGAATACTATACAAGAAATACATTGGATTGTAAATTGTAATAGTTTGTTACACAAAATGACTTTCTGCGTTACTCCCGAGGAATCCCACTGAGTGGCAGTATGGAGCACCGTTTTGCTATAGTTGTATAGAAGGTGGCTTCATTTAATTGTATATGTATTCAACCATATAAAAGCATGATATAGCAACTGTAAGAGCAGTTACATTGAATGCCAGAGTTACATTCATCAGTTTTTGAAGTTCTTTATACAAGGAGTGAAAACTGACACTGTACTGATATCACTTTCTAAAACGTCGAAATTTCACTGTTGTCTAACCAAGAGTTCACAGAAGAGTAATCAATGAATACTATACAAGAAATACATTGGATTGTAAATTGTAATAGTTTGTTATACAAAATGACTTTCTGCGTTACTCCCGAGGAATCCCACTGAGTGGCAGTATGGAGCACCTTTTTACTATACTTGTATAGAAGGTGGCTTCATTTCATTAAATATGTACTCAACCATAAAAAAGCATGATATAGCAACTGTAAGAACAGTTATATTGAATGCTAGAGATACATTCATCAGATTTTGAAGTTGGTTGTACAAGGAGTGATTACTGACAATGTATTGATATCACGTTGTAAAACCTAGAAATTTCACTGTTGTCTAACCAAGAGATCGCAGAAGAGTAATCAATGAATACTATACAAGAAATACATTGGATTGTAAATTGTAATAGTTTGTTACACAAAATGACTTTCTGCGTTACTCCCGAGGAATCCCACTGAGTGGCAGTATGGAGCACCGTTTTGCTATAGTTGTATAGAAGGTGGCTTCATTTCATTGTATATGTACTCAACCATATAAAAGCATGATATAGCAACTGTAAGAGCAGTTACATTGAATGCCAGAGATACATTCATCAGATTTTGAAGTTGTTTGTACAAGGAGTGATAACTGACACTGTATTGATATCACGTTGCAAACCGAGAAATTTCACTGTTGTCTAACAAAGAGATCGCAGAAGAGTAATCAATGAATACTATGCAAGAAATACATTGGATTGTAAATTGTAATAGTTTGTTACAGAAAATGACTTTCTGCGTTACTCTCGAGGAATCCCACTGAGTGGCAGTATGGAGCACCGTTTTGCTATAGTTGTATAGAAGGTGGCTTCATTTAATTGTATATGTATTCAACCATATAAAAGCATGATATAGCAACTGTAATAGCAGTTACATTGAATGCCAGAGATACATTCATCAGATTTTGAAGTTCTTTATACAAGGAGTGAAAACTGACACTGTACTGATATCACTTTGTAAAACGTAGAAATTTCACTGTTGTCTAACCAAGAGTTCACAGAAGAGTAATCAATGAATACTATACAAGAAATACATTGGATTGTGAATTGTAATAGTTTGTTACACAAAATGACTTTCTGCGTTACTCCCGAGGAATCCCACTGAGTGGCAGTATGGAGCACCTTTTTGCTATAGTTGTATAGAAGGTGGCTTCATTTCATTGTATATGTACTCAACCATATAAAAGCATGATATAGCAACTGTAAGAGCAGTTACATTGAATGCCAGAGTTACATTGATCAGTTTTTGAAGTTCTTTATACAAGGAGTGAAAACTGACACTGTACTGATATCACTTTCTAAAACGTCGAAATTTCACTGTTGTCTAACCAAGAGTTCACAGAAGAGTAATCAATGAATACTATACAAGAAATACATTGGATTGTAAATTGTAATAGTTTGTTATACAAAATGACTTTCTGCGTTACTCCCGAGGAATCCCACTGAGTGGCAGTATGGAGCACCTTTTTACTATACTTGTATAGAAGGTGGCTTCATTTCATTAAATATGTACTCAACCATAAAAAAGCATGATATAGCAACTGTAAGAACAGTTATATTGAATGCCAGAGATACATTCATCAGATTTTGAAGTTGTTTGTACAAGGAGTGATAACTGACACTGTACTGATATCACTTTGTAAAACCTAGAAATATCACTATCCTGTAACCAACAGATCATTGAAAAGAGTAATCAATGAATAATATACAAGAAATTATATATTGTAATAGTTTGTTACACAAAATGACTTTCTGCGTTACTCCCGAGGAATCCCACTGAGTGGCAGTATGGAGCTCCTTTTTACTATAGTTGTATAGAAGGCGGCTTCATTTCATTGTATATGTACTCAACCATATAAAAGCATGATATAGCAACTGTAAGAGCAGTTACATTGAATGCCAGAGATACATTCATCAGATTTTGAAGTTGTTTGTACAAGGAGTGATAACTGACACTGTACTGATATCACTTTGTAAAACATAGAAATATCACTATCCTGTAACCAACAGATCATTGAAAAGAGTAATCAATGAATAATATACAAGAAATTATATATTGTAATAGTTTGTTACACAAAATGACTTTCTGCGTTACTCCCGAGGAATCCCACTGAGTGGCAGTATGGAGCTCCTTTTTACTATAGTTGTATAGAAGGCGGCTTCATTTCATTGTATATGTACTCAACCATATAAAAGCATGATATAGCAACTGTAAGAGCAGTTACAATGAATGCAAGAGATACATTCATCAGATTTTGAAGTTGGTTGTACAAAGAGTGATTACTGACACTGTATTGATATCACGTTGTAAAACCTCGAAATTTCACTGTTGTCTAACCAAGAGATCGCAGAAGAGTAATCAATGAATACTATGCAAGAAATACATTGGATTGTAAATTGTAATAGTTTGTTACACAAAATGACTTCCTGCGTTACTCCCGAGGAATCCCACTGAGTGGCAGTATGGAGCACCGTTTTGCTATAGTTGTATAGAAGGTGGCTTCATTTCATTGTATATGTATTCAACCATATAAAAGCATTATATAGCAACTGTAAGAGCAGTTACATTGAATGCCAGAGATACATTCATCAGATTTTGAAGTTGGTTGTACAAGGAGTGATTACTGACTCTGTATTCATATCACGTTGTAAAACGTAGAAATTTCACTGTTGTCTTACCAAGAGATCGCAGAAGAGTAATCAATGAATACTATACAAGAAATACATTGGATTGTAAATTGTAATAGTTTGTTACACAAAATGACTTTCTGCGTTACTCCCGAGGAATCCCACTGAGTGGCAGTATGGAGCACCGTTTTGCTATAGTTGTATAGAAGGTGGCTTCATTTAATTGTATATGTATTCAACCATATAAAAGCATGATATAGCAACTGTAAGAGCAGTTACATTGAATGCCAGAGTTACATTCATCAGTTTTTGAAGTTCTTTATACAAGGAGTGAAAACTGACACTGTACTGATATCACTTTCTAAAACGTCGAAATTTCACTGTTGTCTAACCAAGAGTTCACAGAAGAGTAATCAATGAATACTATACAAGAAATACATTGGATTGTAAATTGTAATAGTTTGTTATACAAAATGACTTTCTGCGTTACTCCCGAGGAATCCCACTGAGTGGCAGTATGGAGCACCTTTTTACTATACTTGTATAGAAGGTGGCTTCATTTCATTAAATATGTACTCAACCATAAAAAAGCATGATATAGCAACTGTAAGAACAGTTATATTGAATGCTAGAGATACATTCATCAGATTTTGAAGTTGGTTGTACAAGGAGTGATTACTGACAATGTATTGATATCACGTTGTAAAACCTAGAAATTTCACTGTTGTCTAACCAAGAGATCGCAGAAGAGTAATCAATGAATACTATACAAGAAATACATTGGATTGTAAATTGTAATAGTTTGTTACACAAAATGACTTTCTGCGTTACTCCCGAGGAATCCCACTGAGTGGCAGTATGGAGCACCGTTTTGCTATAGTTGTATAGAAGGTGGCTTCATTTCATTGTATATGTACTCAACCATATAAAAGCATGATATAGCAACTGTAAGAGCAGTTACATTGAATGCCAGAGATACATTCATCAGATTTTGAAGTTGTTTGTACAAGGAGTGATAACTGACACTGTATTGATATCACGTTGCAAACCGAGAAATTTCACTGTTGTCTAACAAAGAGATCGCAGAAGAGTAATCAATGAATACTATGCAAGAAATACATTGGATTGTAAATTGTAATAGTTTGTTACAGAAAATGACTTTCTGCGTTACTCTCGAGGAATCCCACTGAGTGGCAGTATGGAGCACCGTTTTGCTATAGTTGTATAGAAGGTGGCTTCATTTAATTGTATATGTATTCAACCATATAAAAGCATGATATAGCAACTGTAATAGCAGTTACATTGAATGCCAGAGATACATTCATCAGATTTTGAAGTTCTTTATACAAGGAGTGAAAACTGACACTGTACTGATATCACTTTGTAAAACGTAGAAATTTCACTGTTGTCTAACCAAGAGTTCACAGAAGAGTAATCAATGAATACTATACAAGAAATACATTGGATTGTGAATTGTAATAGTTTGTTACACAAAATGACTTTCTGCGTTACTCCCGAGGAATCCCACTGAGTGGCAGTATGGAGCACCTTTTTGCTATAGTTGTATAGAAGGTGGCTTCATTTCATTGTATATGTACTCAACCATATAAAAGCATGATATAGCAACTGTAAGAGCAGTTACATTGAATGCCAGAGTTACATTGATCAGTTTTTGAAGTTCTTTATACAAGGAGTGAAAACTGACACTGTACTGATATCACTTTCTAAAACGTCGAAATTTCACTGTTGTCTAACCAAGAGTTCACAGAAGAGTAATCAATGAATACTATACAAGAAATACATTGGATTGTAAATTGTAATAGTTTGTTATACAAAATGACTTTCTGCGTTACTCCCGAGGAATCCCACTGAGTGGCAGTATGGAGCACCTTTTTACTATACTTGTATAGAAGGTGGCTTCATTTCATTAAATATGTACTCAACCATAAAAAAGCATGATATAGCAACTGTAAGAACAGTTATATTGAATGCCAGAGATACATTCATCAGATTTTGAAGTTGTTTGTACAAGGAGTGATAACTGACACTGTACTGATATCACTTTGTAAAACCTAGAAATATCACTATCCTGTAACCAACAGATCATTGAAAAGAGTAATCAATGAATAATATACAAGAAATTATATATTGTAATAGTTTGTTACACAAAATGACTTTCTGCGTTACTCCCGAGGAATCCCACTGAGTGGCAGTATGGAGCTCCTTTTTACTATAGTTGTATAGAAGGCGGCTTCATTTCATTGTATATGTACTCAACCATATAAAAGCATGATATAGCAACTGTAAGAGCAGTTACATTGAATGCCAGAGATACATTCATCAGATTTTGAAGTTGTTTGTACAAGGAGTGATAACTGACACTGTACTGATATCACTTTGTAAAACATAGAAATATCACTATCCTGTAACCAACAGATCATTGAAAAGAGTAATCAATGAATAATATACAAGAAATTATATATTGTAATAGTTTGTTACACAAAATGACTTTCTGCGTTACTCCCGAGGAATCCCACTGAGTGGCAGTATGGAGCTCCTTTTTACTATAGTTGTATAGAAGGCGGCTTCATTTCATTGTATATGTACTCAACCATATAAAAGCATGATATAGCAACTGTAAGAGCAGTTACAATGAATGCAAGAGATACATTCATCAGATTTTGAAGTTGGTTGTACAAAGAGTGATTACTGACACTGTATTGATATCACGTTGTAAAACCTCGAAATTTCACTGTTGTCTAACCAAGAGATCGCAGAAGAGTAATCAATGAATACTATGCAAGAAATACATTGGATTGTAAATTGTAATAGTTTGTTACACAAAATGACTTCCTGCGTTACTCCCGAGGAATCCCACTGAGTGGCAGTATGGAGCACCGTTTTGCTATAGTTGTATAGAAGGTGGCTTCATTTCATTGTATATGTATTCAACCATATAAAAGCATTATATAGCAACTGTAAGAGCAGTTACATTGAATGCCAGAGATACATTCATCAGATTTTGAAGTTGGTTGTACAAGGAGTGATTACTGACTCTGTATTCATATCACGTTGTAAAACGTAGAAATTTCACTGTTGTCTTACCAAGAGATCGCAGAAGAGTAATCAATGAATACTATACAAGAAATACATTGGATTGTAAATTGTAATAGTTTGTTACACAAAATGACTTTCTGCGTTACTCCCGAGGAATCCCACTGAGTGGCAGTATGGAGCACCGTTTTGCTATAGTTGTATAGAAGGTGGCTTCATTTAATTGTATATGTATTCAACCATATAAAAGCATGATATAGCAACTGTAAGAGCAGTTACATTGAATGCCAGAGTTACATTCATCAGTTTTTGAAGTTCTTTATACAAGGAGTGAAAACTGACACTGTACTGATATCACTTTCTAAAACGTCGAAATTTCACTGTTGTCTAACCAAGAGTTCACAGAAGAGTAATCAATGAATACTATACAAGAAATACATTGGATTGTAAATTGTAATAGTTTGTTATACAAAATGACTTTCTGCGTTACTCCCGAGGAATCCCACTGAGTGGCAGTATGGAGCACCTTTTTACTATACTTGTATAGAAGGTGGCTTCATTTCATTAAATATGTACTCAACCATAAAAAAGCATGATATAGCAACTGTAAGAACAGTTATATTGAATGCTAGAGATACATTCATCAGATTTTGAAGTTGGTTGTACAAGGAGTGATTACTGACAATGTATTGATATCACGTTGTAAAACCTAGAAATTTCACTGTTGTCTAACCAAGAGATCGCAGAAGAGTAATCAATGAATACTATACAAGAAATACATTGGATTGTAAATTGTAATAGTTTGTTACACAAAATGACTTTCTGCGTTACTCCCGAGGAATCCCACTGAGTGGCAGTATGGAGCACCGTTTTGCTATAGTTGTATAGAAGGTGGCTTCATTTCATTGTATATGTACTCAACCATATAAAAGCATGATATAGCAACTGTAAGAGCAGTTACATTGAATGCCAGAGATACATTCATCAGATTTTGAAGTTGTTTGTACAAGGAGTGATAACTGACACTGTATTGATATCACGTTGCAAACCGAGAAATTTCACTGTTGTCTAACAAAGAGATCGCAGAAGAGTAATCAATGAATACTATGCAAGAAATACATTGGATTGTAAATTGTAATAGTTTGTTACAGAAAATGACTTTCTGCGTTACTCTCGAGGAATCCCACTGAGTGGCAGTATGGAGCACCGTTTTGCTATAGTTGTATAGAAGGTGGCTTCATTTAATTGTATATGTATTCAACCATATAAAAGCATGATATAGCAACTGTAATAGCAGTTACATTGAATGCCAGAGATACATTCATCAGATTTTGAAGTTCTTTATACAAGGAGTGAAAACTGACACTGTACTGATATCACTTTGTAAAACGTAGAAATTTCACTGTTGTCTAACCAAGAGTTCACAGAAGAGTAATCAATGAATACTATACAAGAAATACATTGGATTGTGAATTGTAATAGTTTGTTACACAAAATGACTTTCTGCGTTACTCCCGAGGAATCCCACTGAGTGGCAGTATGGAGCACCTTTTTGCTATAGTTGTATAGAAGGTGGCTTCATTTCATTGTATATGTACTCAACCATATAAAAGCATGATATAGCAACTGTAAGAGCAGTTACATTGAATGCCAGAGTTACATTGATCAGTTTTTGAAGTTCTTTATACAAGGAGTGAAAACTGACACTGTACTGATATCACTTTCTAAAACGTCGAAATTTCACTGTTGTCTAACCAAGAGTTCACAGAAGAGTAATCAATGAATACTATACAAGAAATACATTGGATTGTAAATTGTAATAGTTTGTTATACAAAATGACTTTCTGCGTTACTCCCGAGGAATCCCACTGAGTGGCAGTATGGAGCACCTTTTTACTATAGTTGTATAGAAGGTGGCTTCATTTCATTGTATATGTACTCAATCATGTAAAAGCATGATATATCAACTGTAAGAGCAACTACATTGAATGCCAGAGATACATTCATCAGATTTTGAAGTTGGTTGTACAAGGAGTGATAACTGACACTGTACTGATATCACTTTGTAAAACCTAGAAATATCACTATCCTGTAACCAACAGATCATTGAAAAGAGTAATCAATGAATATTATACAAGAAATAGTATATTGTAAAAGTTTGTTACACAAAATGACTTTCTGCGTTACTCCCAAGGAATCCCACTTAGTGGCAGTATGGAGCACCTTTTTACGATAGTTGTATAGAAGGGGGCTTCATTTCATTGTATATGTACTCAACCATATAAAAGCATGATATAGGAAGTGTAAGAGCAGTTACATTGAATGCAAGAGATACATTCATCAGATTTTGAAGTTGGTTGTACAAGGAGTGATAACTGACACTGTATTGATATCACATTGTAAAACCTAGAAATATCACTATCTTGTAACCAACAGATCCTTGAAAAGAGTAATGAATGAATACTATACAAGAAATTGTATATTGTAATAGTTTGTTACACAAAATGACTTTCTGCGTTACTCCCGAGGAATCCCACTGAGTGGCAGTATGGAGCACATTTTACTATAGTTGTATAGAAGGTGGCTTCATTTCATTGTATATGTACTCAATCATGTAAAAGCATGTTATAGCAACTGTAAGAGCAATTACATTGAATGCCAGAGATTCATTCATCAGATTTTGATGTTGGTAGTACAAGGAGTGATAACTGACACTGTACTGATATCACTTTGTAAAACCTAGATATATCCAGGGCTCCGTTGGGGCCGGAGCGGGCCGGAGCGCCGCTCCAGGAGAGAGGGAGCGGGCCCCGCCCCCCGCCAGAAAGCCTCCCCCCGTTCAACCCCTCCCTCCCCCAGTCGCCGGCCCCGTCTGAGAACACAGCCCCGCCTGAGAGCCCCCTCCCTCGACCAGTCGTCTTCCCCGGGGCTCAACGGGGGCGGGCGGCGGCGGCGCCGGGTCGGCCTCGTACTCTTCCTCCTCGGCGGCGGCGCCTCCCTCGCAGCCACCTCCGTCTCAGCCAGCAGGGGCGAGCGGGGCGGAGGCCAGCACGGCCTTGGGGGCGGCGGTAACAACAACGGCGGCGGCGGCGGCGACGAGCGCGCCCAGCAGCAGCAGCAGCAGCAGCAGTCGTCTTCAGAGGTCGTCTTCGCACAGTCGTCTTCCCCGGGGCGGCGGCTGGCCGCCGGCCCGGGCCCCGAGTCCCCTCCCTCGCCCAGTTCTCTCCCCCGGGCCGGCGGCTGGCCGCCGGTCCCGAGTCCCCTCCCTCGCCCTGTTTTCTCCCCCGGGCCGGCGGCTGGCCGCCGGTCCCGAGTCCCCTCCCTCGCCCTCCCTCGCCCAGTTCTCTCCCCGGGCCGGCGGCTGGCCGCCGGTCCCGAGTCCCCTCCCTCGCCCTGTTTTCTCCCCCGGGCCGGCGGCTGGCCGCCGGTCCCGAGTCCCCTCCCTCGCCCTCCCTCGCCCAGTTTTCTCCCCCGGGCTGGCGGCTGGCCGCCGGTCCCGAGTCCCCTCCCTCGCCCTCCCTCGCCCAGTTCTCTCCCCGGGCCGGCGGCTGGCCGCCGGTCCCGAGTCCCCTCCCTCGCCCTCCCTCGCCCAGTTCTCTCCCCGGGCCGGCGGCTGGCCGCCGGTCCCGAGTCCCCTCCCTCGCCCTGTTTTCTCCCCCGGGCCGGCGGCTGGCCGCCGGTCCCGAGTCCCCTCCCTCGCCCTCCCTCGCCCAGTTCTCTCCCCGGGCCGGCGGCTGGCCGCCGGTCCCGAGTCCCCTCCCTCGCCCTGTTTTCTCCCCCGGGCCGGCGGCTGGCCGCCGGTCCTGAGTCCCCTCCCTCGCCCTCCCTCGCCCAGTTCTCTCCCCGGGCCGGCGGCTGGCCGCCGGTCCCGATTCCCCTCCCTCGCCCTGTTTTCTTCCCCGGGCTGGCGGCTGGCCGCCGGTCCCGAGTCCCCTCCCTCGCCCTCCCTCGCCCAGTTCTCTCCCCCGGGCTGGCGGCTGGCCGCCGGCCCCGAGTCCCCTCCCTCGCCCTCCCTCTCCCAGTTCTCTCCCCCGGGCTGGCGGCTGGCCGCCGGCTCCGAGTCCCCTCCCTCGCCCAGTTATCTCCTCCGGGGCGGCGGCTGGCCGCCGGTCCCGAGTCCCCTCCCTCGCCCTCCCTCGCCCAGTTCTCTCCCCCGGGCAGGCGGCTGGCCGCCGGTCCCGAGTCCCCTCCCTCGCCCTCCCTCGCCCAGTTCTCTCCCCCCGGGCCGGCGGCTGGCTGCCGGCCCCAAGTCCCCTCCCTCGCCCAGTTCTCTCGTCCGGGGCGGCGGCTGGCCGCCGGCCCCGCCCGAGAGCCCCCTCCCTCCCCCAGTCGCCGGCCCCGGGGCCACCATTCCCGGGGAGGGAGAAGCCGGGCCTGAGTGGCTTAAGGCCACTCAGGCCCAAGCAAGGGGGGGAGGGAAACGCCAGCCCTAGTGGGGGGAGAAGCGCCCCTCCCTCCCTCCCTCCCTCCACCTACCTACATACCTACCTGTTCCTTCCTTTCCCCCTTCCTTTCCCTCTCCCTTCCTCCCTCCCTCTCCCCTTCCTTCCTTCCTTTCTTCTCTTTCTCTCCCCCCAACTACCTACCTACCTTCCTGTCGCTTCCTTCCTCTCTCCCTTCCTTCCTCTCTCTCTCCCTTCCTTCCTTCCTTTCTTCTCTCTCTCTCTCTCCCCTCAACTACCTACCTACCTTACTGTTCCTTTCTTTCTTTCTTCCTTCCCCCTTTCTTCCTCCCTCCTTCCTTCCTTTCTTCCTTCCCCCCTCCCTTTCTTTCTTTCTTTCTTTCTTTCTTTCTTTCTTTCTTTCTTTCTTTCTTTCTTTCTTTCTTCTCTCTCCCCCCACCTACCTACCAACCTTCCTTTTCCCCTTCCTTCCCCTCTCCCTTCCTCCCTCCTTCCTTCCTTCCTTCCTTTCTTCTCTCTCTCTCCCCCCAACTACCTACCTATCTTACTGTTCCTTTCTTTCTTCCTTCCCCCCTTTCTTGCTTCCCCCCTCCCTTCCTTTCTTTCTTTTTCTTTCTTTCTTTTTTTCTTCTCTCTCCCCCACCTACCTACCTACCTTCCTTCCTGTTCCTTTCCCTCCTTCCCCCTCCCTCCCTCCCTCCCTCCTTGCCTTCTGACACACTGCCCATGACATCAGGGATGTGTGGCCTTTTGACACTTCCGGTGACGTCAGGGGGTGTGGCATATGCAAATGAGTTATGCTAATGAGCTCCTGCACCTGTTTTTTTACGAAAGGACCCCTGGATATATCACTATCCTGTAACAAACAGATCACTGAAAAGAGTAATCAATGAATACTATACAAGAAATAGTATATTGTAAAAGTTTGTTACACAAAATGACTTTCTGCGTTACTCCCGAGGAATCCCACTGAGTGGCAGTATGGAGCACCTTTTTACGATAGTTGTATAGAAGGTGGCTTCATTTCATTGTATATGTACTCAATCATGTAAAAGCAGTTATCACTCCTTGTACTACCAACTTCAAAATCTGATGAATGTATGTCTTGTATTCAATGTAACTGCTCTTATAGTTGCTATATCATACTTTTATATGGTTCAGTACATATACAATGAAATGAAGCCACCTTCTATACAACTATAGTAAAAAGGTGCTCCATACTGCCACTCAGTGGGATTCCTCGGGAGTAACGCAGAAAGTTATTTTGTGTAACAAACTATTACAATTTACAATCCAATGTATTTCTTGTATAGTATTCATTGATTAGTCTCTTCAGTGATCTGTTTCTTACAGGATAGTGATATTTCTAGGTTTTACAAAGTGATATCAGTACAGTGTCAGTTATCACTCCTTGTACTACCAACTTCAAAATCTGATGAATGTATCTCTGGCATTCAATGTAGTTGCTCTTACAGTTGATATATCATGCTTTTACATGATTGAGTACATATATAATGAAATGAAGCCACCTTCTATACAACTATAGTAAAAAGGTGCTCCATACTGCCACTCAGTGGGATTCCTCGGGAGTAACGCAGAAAGTTATTTTGTGTAACAAACTATTACAATTTACAATCCAATGTATTTCTTGTATAGTATTCATTGATTACTCTTCTGTGATCTCTTGGTTAGACAACAGTGAAATTTCTCGGTTTTACAAAGTGACATCAATACAGTGTCAGTTATCACTCCTTATACAACCAATATAAAAATCTGATGAATGTATGTCTTGCATTCAATGTAACTGCTCTTATAGTTCCTATATCATGCTTTTATATGGTTCAGTACATATACAATGAAATGAAGCCACCTTCTATACAACTATAGTAAAAAGGTGCTCCATAGTGCCTCTCAGTGGGATTCCTTGGGAGTAACGCAGAAAGTCATTTTGTGTAACAAACTATTACAATATACAATTTCTTGTATAGTATTCATTGATTACTCTTTTCAACGATCTGTTGTTTACAGGATAATGATATTTCTAGGTTTTACAAAGTGGTATCAATACAGTGTCAGTTATCACTCCTTGTACAACCAACTTCAAAATCTGATGAATGAATCTCTGGCATTCAATGTATGGCTCTTACAGTTGCTATAACATGCTTTTACATGATTGAGTACATATACAATGAAATGAAGCCACCTTCTATACAATTATAGTAAAATGTGCTCCATACTGCCACTCAGTGGGATTCCTCGGGAGTAACGCAGAAAGTCATTTTGTGTAACAAACTATTACAATTTACAATCCAATGTATTTCTTGTATAGTATTCATTGATTACTCTTCTGTGATCTCTTGGTTAGACAACAGTGAAATTTCTCGGTTTTACAAAGTGACATCAATACAGTGTCAGTTATCACTCCTTATACAACCAATATAAAAATCTGATGAATGTATGTCTTGCATTCAATGTAACTGCTCTTATACTTGCTATATCATGCTTTTATATGGTTCAGTACATATACAATGAAATGAAGCCACCTTCTATACAACTATAGTAAAAAGGTGCTCCATAGTGCCACTCAGTGGGATTCCTTGGGAGTAACGCAGAAAGTCATTTTGTGTAACAAACTATTACAATATACAATTTCTTGTATAGTATTCATTGATTACTCTTTTCAATGATCTGTTGGTTACAGGATAGTGATATTTCTAGGTTTTACAAAGTGATATCAATACAGTGTCAGTTATCACTCCTTGTACAACCAACTTCAAAATCTGATGAATGAATCTCTGGCATTCAATGTAATTGCTCTTACAGTTGCTATAACATGCTTTTACATGATTGAGTACATATACAATGAAATGAAGCCACCTTCTATACAACTATAGTAAAATGTGCTCCATACTGCCACTCAGTGGGATTCCTCGGGAGTAACGCAGAAAGTCATTTTGTGTAACAAACTATTACAATTTACAATCCAATGTATTTCTTGTATAGTATTCATTGATTAGTCTTTTCAGTGATCTGTTTCTTACAGGATAGTGATATTTCTAGGTTTTACAAAGTGATATCAGTACAGTGTCAGTTATCACTCCTTGTACTACCAACTTCAAAATCTGATGAATGTATCTCTGGCATTCAATGTAGTTGCTCTTATAGTTGATATATCATGCTTTTACATGATTGAGTACATATATAATAAAATGAAGCCACCTTCCATACAACTATAGTTAAAATGTGCTCCATACTGCCACTCAGTGGGATTCCTCGGGAGTAACGCAGAAAGTTATTTTGTGTAACAAACTATTACAATTTACAATCCAATGTATTTCTTGTATAGTATTAATTGATTACTCTTCTGTGATCCCTTGGTTAGACAACAGTGAAATTTCTCGGGTTTACAAAGTGATATCAATACAGTGTCAGTTATCACTCCTTATACAACCAATTTAAAAATCTGATGAATGTATGTCTGGCATTCAATGTAACTGCTCTTAGAGTTGCTATATCATGCTTTTATATGGTTCAGTACATATACAATGAAATGAAGCCACCTTCTATACAACTATAGTAAAAAGGTGCTCCATACTGCCACTCAGTGGGATTCCTCGGGAGTAACGCAGAAAGTTATTTTGTGTAACAAACTATTACAATTTACAATCCAATGTATTTCTTGTATAGTATTCATTGATTAGTCTTCTCAGTGATCTGTTTCTTACAGGATAGTGATATTTCTAGGTTTTACAAAGTGATATCAGTACAGTGTCAGTTATCACTCCTTGTACTACCAACTTCAAAATCTGATGAATGTATCTCTGGCATTCAATGTAGTTACTCTTACAGTTGATATATCATGCTTTTACATGATTGAGTACATATATAATCAAATGAAGCCACCTTCTATACAACTATAGTAAAAAGGTGCTCCATACTGCCACTCAGTGGGATTCCTCGGGAGTAACGCAGAAAGTTATTTTGTGTAACAAACTATTACAATTTACAATCCAATGTATTTCTTGTATAGTATTCATTGATTACTCTTCTGTGATCTCTTGGTTAGACAACAGTGAAATTTCTCGGTTTTACAAAGTGACATCAATACAGTGTCAGTTATCACTCCTTATACAACCAATATAAAAATCTGATGAATGTATGTCTTGCATTCAATGTAACTGCTCTTATAGTTGCTATATCATGCTTTTATATGGTTCAGTACATATACAATGAAATGAAGCCACCTTCTATACATCTATAGTAAAAAGGTGCTCCATAGTACCACTCAGTGGGATTCCTTGGGAGTAACGCAGAAAGTCATTTTGTGTAACAAACTATTACAATATACAATTTCTTGTATAGTATTCATTGATTACTCTTTTCAATGATCTGTTGGTTACAGGATAGTGATATTTCTAGGTTTTACAAAGTGATATCAATACAGTGTCAGTTATCACTCCTTGTACAACCAACTTCAAAATCTGATGAATGAATCTCTGGCATTCAATATAATTGCTCTTACAGTTGCTATAACATGCTTTTACATGATTGAGTACATATACAATAAAATGAAGCCACCTTCTATACAACTATAGTAAAATGTGCTCCATACTGCCACTCAGTGGGATTCCTCGGGAGTAACGCAGAAAGTCATTTTGTGTAACAAACTATTAGAATTTACAATCCAATGTATTTCTTGTATAGTATTCATTGATTAGTCTTTTCAGTGATCTCTTTCTTACAGGATAGTGATATTTCTAGGTTTTACAACGTGATATCAATACAGTGTCCGTTATCACTCCTTGTACAACCAACTTCAAAATCTGATGAATGTATCTCTTGCATTCAATGTAACTGCTCTTACACTTCCTATATCATGCTTTTATATGGTTGAGTACATATACAATGAAATGAAGCCACCTTCTATACAACTATCGTAAAAAGGTGCTCCATACTGCCACTCAGTGGGATTCCTCGGGAGTAACGCAGAAAGTTATTTTGTGTAACAAACTATTACAATTTACAATCCAATGTATTTCTTGTATACTATTCATTGATTACTCTTCTGTGATCTCTTGGTTAGACATCAGTTAAATTTCTCGGTTTTACAAAGTGACATCAATACAGTGTCAGTTATCACTCCTTATACAACCAATATAAAAATCTGATGAATGTATGTCTTGCATTCAATGTAACTGCTCTTATAGTTGCTATATCATGCTTTTTTATGGTTCAGTACATATACAATGAAATGAAGCCACCTTCTATACAACTATCGTAAAAAGGTGCTCCATACTGCCACTAAGTGGGATTCCTCAGGAGTAACGCAGAAAGTCATTTTGTGTAACAAACTTTTACAATATACTATTTCTTGTATAGTATTCATTGATTACTCTTTTCAGTGATCTGTTTGTTACAGGATAGTGATATATCTAGATTTTACAAAGTGATATCAGTACAGTGTCAGTTATCAATCCTTGTACTACAAACTTCAAAATCTGATGAAAGTATCTCTGGCATTCAATGTAGTTGCTCTTTTCAATGATCTGTTGGTTACAGGATAGTGATATTTCTAGGCTTTACAAAGTGATATCAGTACAGTGTCAGTTATCACTCCTTCTACAACAAACTTCAAAATCTGATGAATGAATCAGTGGGATTCCTCGGGAGTAACGGAGAAAGTCATTTTGCCACTCAGTGGGATTCCTCAGGAGTAACGGAGAAAGTCATTTTGTGTAACAAACTATTACAATATACAATTTCTTGTATAGTATTCATTGATTACTCTTTTCAATGATCTGTTGGTTACAAGATAGTGATATTTCTAGGTTTTACAACGTGATATCAATACAGTGTCAGTTATCACTCCTTGTACAACCAACTTCAAAATCTGATGAATGTATCTCTTGCATTTAATGTAACTGCTTTTACACTTCCTATATCATGCTTTTATATGGTTGAGTACATATACAATGAAATGAAGCCACCTTCTATACAACTATCGTAAAAAGGTGCTCCATACTGCCACTAAGTGGGATTCCTCGGGAGTAACGCAGAAAGTCATTTTGTGTAACAAACTTTTACAATATACTATTTCTTGTATAATATTCATTGATTACTCTTTTCAATGATCTGTTGGTTACAGGATAGTGATATTTCTAGGTTTTACAAAGTGATATCAGTACAGTACAGTTATCATTCCTTGTACAACCAACTTCAAAATCTGATGAATGTATCTCTGGCATTCAATGTAGTTGCTCTTACAGTTGATATATCATGCTTTTACATGATTGAGTACATATACAATGAAATGAAGCCACCTTCTATACAACTATAGTAAAAAGGTGCTCCATACTGCCACTCAGTGGGATTCCTCGGGAGTAACGCAGAAAGTTATTTTGTGTAACAAACTATTACAATTTACAATCCAATGTATTTCTTGTATAGTATTCATTGATTACTCTTCTGTGATCTCTTGGTTAGACATCAGTTAAATTTCTCGGTTTTACCAAGTGACATCAATACAGTGTCAGTTATCACTCCTTATACAATCAATATAAAAATCTGATGAATGTATGTCTTGCATTCAATGTAACTGCTCTTATAGTTGCTATATCATGCTTTTATATGGTTCAGTACATATACAATGAAATGAAGCCACCTTTTATACAACTATAGTAAAAAGGTGCTCCATACTGCCACTCAGTGGGATTCCTCGGGAGTAATGCAGAAAGTCATTTTGTGTAACAAACTATTACAATATACAATTTCTTGTATAGTATTCATTGATTCCTCTTTTCAATGATCTGTTGGTTACAGGATAGTGATATTTCTAGGTTTTACAAAGTGATATCAGTACAGTGTCAGTTATCAGTCCTTGTACAACCAACTTCAAAATCTGATGAATGAATCTCTGGCATTCAATGTAATTGCTCTTACAGTTGCTATAACATGCTTTTACATGATTGAGTACAAATACAATGAAATGAAGCCACCTTCTATACAACTATAGTAAAATGTGCTCCATACTGCCACTCAGTGGGATTCCTCGGGAGTAACGCAGAAAGTCATTTTGTGTAACAAACTATTACAATATACAATTTCTTGTATAGTATTCATTCATTACTCTTTTCAATGATCTCTTGGTTACAAGATAGTGATATTTCTAGGTTTTACAACGTGATATCAATACACTGTCAGTTATCACTCCTTGTACAACCAACTTCAAAATCTGATGAATGTATCTCTTGCATTCAATGTAACTGCTCTTACCGTTGCTATATCATGCTTTTATATGGTTGAGTACATATACAATGAAATGAAGTCACCTTCTATACAACTATAGTAAAAAGATGCTCCATAATGCCACTCAGTGGGATTCCTCGAGAGTAACGCAGAAAGTCATTTTGTGTAACAAACTATTACAATATACAATTTCTTGTATAGTATTAATTGATTACTCTTTTCAGTGATCTGTTTGTTACACCATAGTGATATATCTAGGTTTTACAAAGTGATATCAGTACAGTGTCAGTTATCACTCCTTGTACTACCAACTTCAAAATCTGATGAATGTATCTCTGGCATTCAATGTAGTTGCTCTTACAGTTGATATATCATGCTTTTACATGATTGAGTACTTATACAATGAAATGAAGCCACCTTCTATACAACTATAGTAAAACGTGCTCCATACTGCCACTCAGTGGGATTCCTCGGGAGTAACGCAGAAAGTTATTTTGTGTAACAAACTATTACAATTTACAATCCAATGTATTTCTTGTATAGTATTTATTGATTACTCTTCTGTGATCTCTTGGTTAGACAACAGTGAAATTTCTCGGTTTTACAAAGTGATATCAATACAGTGTCAGTTATCACTCCTTATACAACCAATTTAAAAATCTGATGAATGTATGTCTTGCATTCAATGTAACTGCTCTTATAGTTGCTATATCATGCTTTTATATGGTTCAGTACGTATACAATGAAATGAAGCACCCTTCTATACAACTATAGTAAAAAGGTGCTCCATACTGCCACTCAGTGGGATTCCTCGGGAGTAACGCAGAAAGTTATTTTGTGTAACAAACTATTAGAATTTACAATCAAATGTATTTCTTGTATAGTATTCATTGATTAGTCTTTTCAGTGATCTGTTTCTTACAGGATAGTGATATTTCTAGGTTTTACAAAGTGATATCAGTACAGTGTCAGTTATCACTCCTTGTACTACCAACGTCAAAATCTGATGAATGTATCTCTGGCATTCAATGTAGTTGCTCTTATAGTTGATATATCATGCTTTTACATGATTGAGTACATATATAATAAAATGAAGCCACCTTCTATACAACTATAGTTAAAAGGTGCTCCATACTGCCACTCAGTGGGATTCCTCGGGAGTAACGCAGAAAGTTATTTTGTGTAACAAACTATTACAATTTACAATCCAATGTATTTCTTGTATAGTATTCATTGATTACTCTTTTGTGATCTCTTGGTTAGACAACAGTGAAATTTCTAGGTTTTACAAAGTGATATCAGTACAGTATCAGTTATCACTCCTTATACAACCAATTTAAAAATCTGATGAATGTATGTCTTGCATTCAATGTAACTGCTCTTATAGTTGCTATATCATGCTTTTATATGGTTCAGTACATATACAATGAAATGAAGCCACCTTCTATACAAATATAGTAAAAAGGTGCTCCATACTGCCACTCAGTGGGATTCCTCGGGAGTAACGCAGAAAGTTATTTTGTGTAACAAACTATTACAATTTACAATCCAATGTATTTCTTGTATAGTATTCATTGATTACTCTTCTGTGATCTCTTGGTTAGACAACAGTGAAATTTCTCGGTTTTACAAAGTGATATCAATAAAGTGTCAGTTATCACTCCTTATACAACCAATTTAAAAATCTGATGAATCTATGTCTTGCATTCAATGTAACTGCTCTTATAGTTGCTATATCATGCTTTTATATGGTTCAGTACATATACAATGAAATGAAGCCACCTTCTATACAAATATAGTAAAAAGGTGCTCCATACTGCCACTCAGTGGGATTCCTCGGGAGTAACGCAGAAAGTCATTTTATGTAACAAACTATTACAATATACAATTTCTTCTATAGTATTCATTGATTACTCTTATCAATGATCTGTTGGTTACAGGATAGTGATATTTCTAGGTTTTACAAAGTGATATCAGTACAGTGTCAGTTATCACTCCTTCTACAACCAACTTCAAAATCTGATGAATGAATCTCTGGCATTCAATGTAATTGCTCTTACAGTTGCTATGACATGCTTTTACATGATTGAGTACATATACAATGAAATGAAGCCACCTTCTATAAAACTATAGTAAAATGTGCTCCATACTGCCACTCAGTGGGATTCCTCGGGAGTAACGGAGAAAGTCATTTTGTGTAACAAACTGTTACAATATACAATTTCTTGTATAGTATTCATTCATTACTCTTTTCAATGATCTGTTGGTTACAAGATAGTGATATTTCTAGGTTTTACAACGTGATATCAATACAGTGTCAGTTATCACTCCTTGTACAACCAACTTCAAAATCTGATAAATGTATCTCTTGCATTCAATGTAACTGCTCTTACACTTGCTATATCATGCTTTTATATGGTTGAATACATATACAATGAAATGAAGCCACCTTCTATACAACTATCGTATAAAGGTGCTCCATACTGCCACTAAGTGGGATTCCTCGGGAGTAACGCAGAAAGTCATTTTGTGTAACAAACTTTTACAATATACTATTTCTTCTATAGTATTCATTGATTACTCTTTTCAGTGATCTGTTTGTTACAGGATAGTGATATATCTAGGTTTTACAAAGTGATATCAGTACAGTGTCATTTATCACTCCTTGTACTACCAACTTCAAAATCTGATGAATGTATGTCTTGCATTCAATGTAACTGCTCTTATAGTTGCTATATCATACTTTTATATGGTTCAGTACATATACAATGAAATGAAGCCACCTTCTATACAACTATAGTAAAAAGGTGCTCCATACTGCCACTCAGTGGTATTCCTCGGGAGTAACGCAGAAAGTTATTTTGTGTAACAAACTATTAGAATTTACAATCAAATGTATTTCTTGTATAGTATTCATTGATTAGTCTTTTCAGTGATCTGTTTCTTACAGGATAGTGATATTTCTAGGTTTTACAAAGTGATATCAGTACAGTGTCAGTTATCACTCCTTGTACAACCAACTTCAAAATCTGATGAATGAATCTCTGGCATTCAATGTAATTGCTCTTACAGTTGCTAAAACATGCTTTTACATGATTGAGTACATTTACAATGAAATGAAGCCACCTTCTATACAACTATAGTAAAATGTGCTCCATACTGCCACTCAGTGGGATTCCTCGGGAGTAACGGAGAAAGTCATTTTGTGTAACAAACTGTTACAATATACAATTTCTTGTATAGTATTCATTCATTACTCTTTTCAATGATCTATTGGTTACAAGATAGGTTTATCTAGGTTTTACAACGTGATATCAATACAGTTTCAGTTATCACTCCTTGTACAACCAACTTCAAAATCTGATAAATGTATCTCTTGCATTCAATGTAACTGCTCTTACACTTGCTATATCATGGTTTTATATGGTTGAATACATATACAATGAAATGAAGCCCCCTTCTATACAACTATCATAAAAAGGTGCTCCATACTGCCACTAAGTGGGATTCCTCGGGAGTAACGCAGAAAGTCATTTTGTGTAACAAACTTTTACAATATACTATTTCTTCTATAGTATTCATTGATTACTCTTTTCAGTGATCTGTTTGTTACAGGATAGTGATATATCTAGGTTTTACAAAGTGATATCAGTACAGTGTCAGTTATCACTCCTTGTACTACCAACTTCAAAATCTGATGAATGTATCTCTGGCATTCAATGTAGTTGCTCTTACAGTTGATATATCATGCTTTTACATGATTGAGTACATATACAATGAAATGAAGCCCCCTTCTATACAACTATCGTAAAAAGGTGCTCCATACTGCCACTAAGTGGGATTCCTCGGGAGTAACGCAGAAAGTCATTTTGTGTAACAAACTTTTACAATATACTATTTCTTCTATAGTATTCATTGATTACTCTTTTCAGTGATCTGTTTGTTACAGGATAGTGATATATCTAGGTTTTACAAAGTGATATCAGTACAGTGTCAGTTATCACTCCTTGTACTACCAACTTCAAAATCTGATGAATGTATCTCTGGCATTCAATGTAGTTGCTCTTACAGTTGATATATCATGCTTTTACATGATTGAGTACATATACAATGAAATGAAGCCACCTTCTATACAACTATAGTAAAAAGGTTCTCCATACTGCCACTCAGTGGGATTCCTCGGGAGTAACGCAGAAAGTCATTTTGTGTAACAAACTATTACAATATACAATTTCTTGTATAGTATTCATTGATTACTCTTTTCAATGATCTGTTGGTTACAGGATAGTGATATTTCTAGGTTTTACAAAGTGATATCAGTACAGTGTCAGTTATCACTCCTTGTACAACCAACTTCAAAATCTGATGAATGAATCTCTGGCATTCAATGTAACTGCTCTTATAGTTGCTATATCATGCTTTTATATCGTTCAGTACATATACAATGAAATGAAGCCACCTTCTATACAACTATAGTAAAAAGGTGCTCCATACTGCCACTCAGTGGGATTCCTCGGGAGTAACGCAGAAAGTCATTTTGTGTAACAAACTATTACAATATACAATTTCTTGTATAGTATTCATTGATTACCCTTTTCAATGATCTGTTGGTTACAGGATAGTGATATTTCTAGGTTTTACAAAGTGATATCAGTACAGTGTCAGTTATCACTCCTTGTACAACCAACTTCAAAATCTGATGAATGTATCTCTGGCATTCAATGTAGTTGCTCTTAAAGTTGATATATCATGCTTTTACATGATTGAGTACATATACAATGAAATGAAGCCACCTTCTATACAACTATAGTAAAAAGGTGTTCCATACTGCCACTCAGTGGGATTCCTCGGGAGTAACGCAGAAAGTTATTTTGTGTAACAAACTATTACAATTTACAATCCAATGTATTTCTTGTATAGTATTCATTGATTACTCTTCTGTGATCTCTTGGTTAGACAACAGTGAAATTTCTCGGTTTTACAAAGTGATATCAATACAGTGTCAGTTATCACTCCTTAAACAACCAATTTAAAAATCTGATGAATGTATGTCTTGCATTCAATGTAACTGCTCTTAGAGTTGCTATATCATGCTTTTATATGGTTCAGTACGTATACAATGAAATGAAGCCACCTTCTATACAACTATAGTAAAAAGGTGCTCCATACTGCCACTCAGTGTGATTCCTCGGGAGTAAAGCAGAAAGTTATTTTGTGTAACAAACTATTAGAATTTACAATCCAATGTATTTCTTGTATAGTATTCATTGATTAGTCTTTTCAGTGATCTGTTTCTTACAGGATAGTGATATTTCTAGGTTTTACAAAGTGATATCAGTACAGTGTCAGTTATCACTCCTTGTACAACCAACTTCAAAATCTGATGAATGAATCTCTGGCATTCAATGTAATTGCTCTTACAGTTGCTATAACATGCTTTTACATGATTGAGTACATTTACAATGAAATGAAGCCACCTTCTATAAAACTATAGTAAAATGTGCTCCATACTGCCACTCAGTGGGATTCCTCGGGAGTAACGGAGAAAGTCATTTTGTGTAACAAACTGTTACAATATACAATTTCTTGTATAGTATTCATTGATTACTCTTTTCAATGATCTGTTGGTTACAGGATAGTGATATTTCTAGGTTTTACAAAGTGATATCAGTACAGTGTCAGTTATCACTCCTTGTACAACCAACTTCAAAATCTGATGAATGAATCTCTGGCATTCAATGTAATTGCTCTTACAGTTGCTATAACATGCTTTTACATGATTGAGTACATTTACAATGAAATGAAGCCACCTTCTATAAAACTATAGTAAAATGTGCTCCATACTGCCACTCAGTGGGATTCCTCGGGAGTAACGGAGAAAGTCATTTTGTGTAACAAACTGTTACAATATACAATTTCTTGTATAGTATTCATTCATTACTCTTTTCAATGATCTGTTGGTTACAAGATAGGTTTATCTAGGTTTTACAACATGATATCAATACAGTGTCAGTTATCACTCCTTGTACAACCAACTTCAAAATCTGATAAATGTATCTCTTGCATTCAATGTAACTGCTCTTACACTTGCTATATCATGCTTTTATACGGTTGAATACATATACAATGAAATGAAGCCCCCTTCTATACAACTATCATAAAAAGGTGCTCCATACTGCCACTAAGTGGGATTCTTCGGGAGTAACGCAGAAAGTCATTTTGTGTAACAAACTTTTACAATATACTATTTCTTCTATAGTATTCATTGATTACTCTTTTCAGTGATCTGTTTGTTACAGGATAGTGATATATCTAGGTTTTACAAAGTGATATCAGTACAGTGTCAGTTATCACTCCTTGTACTACCAACTTCAAAATCTGATGAATGTATCTCTGGCATTCAATGTAGTTGCTCTTACAGTTCATATATCATGCTTTTACATGATTGAGTACATATACAATGAAATGAAGCCACCTTCTATACAACTATAGTAAAAAGGTGCTCCATACTGCCACTCAGTGGGATTCCTCGGGAGTAACGCAGAAAGTTATTTTGTGTAACAAGCTATTACAATTTACAATCCAATGTATTTCTTGTATAGTATTCACTGATTACTCTTCTGTGATCTCTTGGTTAGACATCAGTTAAATTTCTCGGTTTTACAAAGTGACATCAATACAGTGTCAGTTATCACTCCTTATACAACCAATATAAAAATCTGATGAATGTATGTCTTGCATTCAATGTAACTGCTCTTATAGTTGCTATATCATGCTTTTATATGGTTCAGTACATATACAATGAAATGAAGCCACCTTCTATACAACTATAGTAAAAAGGTGCTCCATACTGCCACTCAGTGGGATTCCTCGGGAGTAACGCAGAAAGTCATTTTGTGTAACAAACTATTACAATATACAATTTCTCGTATAGTATTCATTGATTACTCTTTTCAATGATCTGTTGGTTACAGGATAGTGATATTTCTAGGTTTTACAAAGTGATATCAGTACAGTGTCAGTTATCACTCCTTGTACAACCAACTTCAAAATCTGATGAATGAATCTCTGGCATTCAATGTAATTGCTCTTACAGTTGCTATAACATGCTTTTACATGATTGAGTAGATATACAATGAAATGAAGCCACCTTCTATACACCTATAGTAAAATGTGCTCCATACTGCCACTCACTGGGAATCCTCGGGATTAACGGAGAAAGTCATTTTGTGTAACAAACTATTACAATATACAATTTCTTGTATAGTATTCATTCATTACTCTTTTCAATGATCTGTTTTTACAAGATAGTGATATTTCTAGGTTTTACAACGTGATATCAATACAGTGTCAGTTATCACTCCTTGTACAACCAACTTCAAAATCTGATGAATGTATCTCTTGCATTCAATGTAACTGCTCTTACACTTGCTATAACATGCTTTTATATGGTTGAGTACATATACAATGAAATGAAGCCACCTTCTATAAAACTATCGTAAAAAGGTGCTCTATACTGCCACTCAGTGGGATTCCTCGGGAGTAACGCAGAAAGTTATTTTGTGTAACAAACTATTACAATTTACAATCCAATGTACTTCTTGTATAGTATTCATTGATTAGTCTTTTCAGTGATCTGTTTCTTACAGGATAGTGATATTTCTAGGTTTTACAAAGTGATATCAGTACAGTGTCAGTTATCACTCCTTGTACAACCAACTTCAAAATCTGATGAATGTATCTCTGGCATTCAATGTAGTTGCTCTTACAGTTGATATATCATGCTTTAACATGATTGAGTACATATACAATGAAATGAAGCCACCTTCTATACAACTATAGTAAAAAGGTGTTCCATACTGCCACTCAGTGGGATTCCTCGGGAGTAACGCAGAAAGTTATTTTGTGTAACAAACTATTACAATTTACAATCCAATGTATTTCTTGTATAGTATTCATTGATTACTCTTCTGTGATCTCTTGGTTAGACAACAGTGAAATTTCTCGGTTTTACGAAGTGATATCAATACAGTGTCAGTTATCACTCCTTAAACAACCAATTTAAAAATCTGATGAATGTATGTCTTGCATTCAATGTAACTGCTCTTAAAGTTACTATATCATGCTTTTATATGGTTGAATACAAATACAATGAAATGAAGCCCCCTTCTATACAACTATCGTAAAAAGGTGCTCCATACTGCCACTAAGTGGGATTCCTCGGGAGTAACGCAGAAAGTCATTTTGTGTAACAAACTTTTACAATATACTATTTCTTCTATAGTATTCATTGATTACTCTTTTCAGTGATCTGTTTGTTACAGGATAGTGATATATCTAGGTTTTACAAAGTGATATCAGTACAGTGTCAGTTATCACTCCTTGTACTACCAACTTCAAAATCTGATGAATGTATCTCTGGCATTCAATGTAGTTGCTCTTACAGTTGATATATCATGCTTTTACATGATTGAGTACATATACAATGAAATGAAGCCACCTTCTATACAACTATAGTAAAAAGGTTCTCCATACTGCCACTCAGTGGGATTCCTCGGGAGTAACGCAGAAAGTCATTTTGTGTAACAAACTATTACAATATACAATTTCTTGTATACTATTCATTGATTACTCTTTTCAATGATCTGTTGGTTACAGGATAGTGATATTTCTAGGTTTTACAAAGTGATATCAGTACAGTGTCAGTTATCACTCCTTGTACAACCAACTTCAAAATCTGATGAATGAATCTCTGGCATTCAATGTAATTGCTCTTCGAGTTACTACATCATGCTTTTATATCGTTCAGTACATATACAATGAAATGAAGCCACCTTCTATACAACTATAGTAAAAAGGTGCTCCATACTGCCACTCAGTGGGATTCCTCGGGAGTAACGCAGAAAGTCATTTTGTGTAACAAACTATTACAATATACAATTTCTTGTATAGTATTCATTGATTACTCTTTTCAATGATCTGTTGGTTACAGGATAGTGATATTTCTAGGTTTTACAAAGTGATATCAGTACAGTGTCAGTTATCACTCCTTGTACAACCAACTTCAAAATCTGATGAATGAATCTCTGGCATTCAATGTAATTGCTCTTACAGTTGCTAAAACATGCTTTTACATGATTGAGTACATTTACAATGAAATGAAGCCACCTTCTATACAACTATAGTAAAATGTGCTCCATACTGCCACTCAGTGGGATTCCTCGGGAGTAACGAAGAAAGTCATTTTGTGTAACAAACTGTTACAATATACAATTTCTTGTATAGTATTCATTCATTACTCTTTTCAATGATCTATTGGTTACAAGATAGGTTTATCTAGGTTTTACAACGTGATATCAATACAGTTTCAGTTATCACTCCTTGTACAACCAACTTCAAAATCTGATAAATGTATCTCTTGCATTCAATGTAACTGCTCTTACACTTGCTATATCATGCTTTTATATGGTTGAATACATATACAATGAAATGAAGCCCCCTTCTATACAACTATCATAAAAAGGTGCTCCATACTGCCACTAAGTGGGATTCCTCGGGAGTAACGCAGAAAGTCATTTTGTGTAACAAACTTTTACAATATACTATTTCTTCTATAGTATTCATTGATTACTCTTTTCAGTGATCTGTTTGTTACAGGATAGTGATATATCTAGGTTTTACAAAGTGATATCAGTACAGTGTCAGTTATCACTCCTTGTACTACCAACTTCAAAATCTGATGAATGTATCTCTGGCATTCAATGTAGTTGCTCTTACAGTTGATATATCATGCTTTTACATGATTGAGTACATATACAATGAAATGAAGCCCCCTTCTATACAACTATCGTAAAAAGGTGCTCCATACTGCCACTAAGTGGGATTCCTCGGGAGTAACGCAGAAAGTCATTTTGTGTAACAAACTTTTACAATATACTATTTCTTCTATAGTATTCATTGATTACTCTTTTCAGTGATCTGTTTGTTACAGGATAGTGATATATCTAGGTTTTACAAAGTGATATCAGTACAGTGTCAGTTATCACTCCTTGTACTACCAACTTCAAAATCTGATGAATGTATCTCTGGCATTCAATGTAGTTGCTCTTACAGTTGATATATCATGCTTTTACATGATTGAGTACATATACAATGAAATGAAGCCACCTTCTATACAACTATAGTAAAAAGGTTCTCCATACTGCCACTCAGTGGGATTCCTCGGGAGTAACGCAGAAAGTCATTTTGTGTAACAAACTATTACACTATACAATTTCTTGTATAGTATTCATTGATTACTCTTTTCAATGATCTGTTGGTTACAGGATAGTGATATTTCTAGGTTTTACAAAGTGATATCAGTACAGTGTCAGTTATCACTCCTTGTACAACCAACTTCAAAATCTGATGAATGAATCTCTGGCATTCAATGTAACTGCTCTTATAGTTGCTATATCATGCTTTTATATCGTTCAGTACATATACAATGAAATGAAGCCACCTTCTATACAACTATAGTAAAAAGGTGTTCCATACTGCCACTCAGTGGGATTCCTCGGGAGTAACGCAGAAAGTTATTTTGTGTAACAAACTATTACAATTTACAATCCAATGTATTTCTTGTATAGTATTCATTGATTACTCTTCTGTGATCTCTTGGTTAGACAACAGTGAAATTTCTCGGTTTTACAAAGTGATATCAATACAGTGTCAGTTATCACTCCTTAAACAACCAATTTAAAAATCTGATGAATGTATGTCTTGCATTCAATGTAACTGCTCTTAGAGTTGCTATATCATGCTTTTATATGGTTCAGTACGTATACAATGAAATGAAGCCACCTTCTATACAACTATAGTAAAAAGGTGCTCCATACTGCCACTCAGTGTGATTCCTCGGGAGTAAAGCAGAAAGTTATTTTGTGTAACAAACTATTAGAATTTACAATCCAATGTATTTCTTGTATAGTATTCATTGATTAGTCTTTTCAGTGATCTGTTTCTTACAGGATAGTGATATTTCTAGGTTTTACAAAGTGATATCAGTACAGTGTCAGTTATCACTCCTTGTACAACCAACTTCAAAATCTGATGAATGAATCTCTGGCATTCAATGTAATTGCTCTTACAGTTGCTATAACATGCTTTTACATGATTGAGTACATTTACAATGAAATGAAGCCACCTTCTATAAAACTATAGTAAAATGTGCTCCATACTGCCACTCAGTGGGATTCCTCGGGAGTAACGGAGAAAGTCATTTTGTGTAACAAACTGTTACAATATACAATTTCTTGTATAGTATTCATTGATTACTCTTTTCAATGATCTGTTGGTTACAGGATAGTGATATTTCTAGGTTTTACAAAGTGATATCAGTACAGTGTCAGTTATCACTCCTTGTACAACCAACTTCAAAATCTGATGAATGAATCTCTGGCATTCAATGTAATTGCTCTTACAGTTGCTATAACATGCTTTTACATGATTGAGTACATTTACAATGAAATGAAGCCACCTTCTATAAAACTATAGTAAAATGTGCTCCATACTGCCACTCAGTGGGATTCCTCGGGAGTAACGGAGAAAGTCATTTTGTGTAACAAACTGTTACAATATACAATTTCTTGTATAGTATTCATTCATTACTCTTTTCAATGATCTGTTGGTTACAAGATAGGTTTATCTAGGTTTTACAACATGATATCAATACAGTGTCAGTTATCACTCCTTGTACAACCAACTTCAAAATCTGATAAATGTATCTCTTGCATTCAATGTAACTGCTCTTACACTTGCTATATCATGCTTTTATACGGTTGAATACATATACAATGAAATGAAGCCCCCTTCTATACAACTATCATAAAAAGGTGCTCCATACTGCCACCAAGTGGGATTCTTCGGGAGTAACGCAGAAAGTCATTTTGTGTAACAAACTTTTACAATATACTATTTCTTCTATAGTATTCATTGATTACTCTTTTCAGTGATCTGTTTGTTACAGGATAGTGATATATCTAGGTTTTACAAAGTGATATCAGTACAGTGTCAGTTATCACTCCTTGTACTACCAACTTCAAAATCTGATGAATGTATCTCTGGCATTCAATGTAGTTGCTCTTACAGTTCATATATCATGCTTTTACATGATTGAGTACATATACAATGAAATGAAGCCACCTTCTATACAACTATAGTAAAAAGGTGCTCCATACTGCCACTCAGTGGGATTCCTCGGGAGTAACGCAGAAAGTTATTTTGTGTAACAAACTATTACAATTTACAATCCAATGTATTTCTTGTATAGTATTCACTGATTACTCTTCTGTGATCTCTTGGTTAGACATCAGTTAAATTTCTCGGTTTTACAAAGTGACATCAATACAGTGTCAGTTATCACTCCTTATACAACCAATATAAAAATCTGATGAATGTATGTCTTGCATTCAATGTAACTGCTCTTATAGTTGCTATATCATGCTTTTATATGGTTCAGTACATATACAATGAAATGAAGCCACCTTCTATACAACTATAGTAAAAAGGTGCTCCATACTGCCACTCAGTGGGATTCCTCGGGAGTAACGCAGAAAGTCATTTTGTGTAACAAAATATTACAATATACAATTTCTCGTATAGTATTCATTGATTACTCTTTTCAATGATCTGTTGGTTACAGGATAGTGATATTTCTAGGTTTTAAAAAGTGATATCAGTACAGTGTCAGTTATCACTCCTTGTACAACCAACTTCAAAATCTGATGAATGAATCTCTGGCATTCAATGTAATTGCTCTTACAGTTGCTATAACATGCTTTTACATGATTGAGTAGATATACAATGAAATGAAGCCACCTTCTATACACCTATAGTAAAATGTGCTCCATACTGCCACTCACTGGGAATCCTCGGGATTAACGGAGAAAGTCATTTTGTGTAACAAACTATTACAATATACAATTTCTTGTATAGTATTCATTCATTACTCTTTTCAATGATCTGTTTTTACAAGATAGTGATATTTCTAGGTTTTACAACGTGATATCAATACAGTGTCAGTTATCACTCCTTGTACAACCAACTTCAAAATCTGATGAATGTATCTCTTGCATTCAATGTAACTGCTCTTACACTTGCTATAACATGCTTTTATATGGTTGAGTACATATACAATGAAATGAAGCCACCTTCTATAAAACTATCGTAAAAAGGTGCTCTATACTGCCACTCAGTGGGATTCCTCGGGAGTAACGCAGAAAGTTATTTTGTGTAACAAACTATTACAATTTACAATCCAATGTACTTCTTGTATAGTATTCATTGATTAGTCTTTTCAGTGATCTGTTTCTTACAGGATAGTGATATTTCTAGGTTTTACAAAGTGATATCAGTACAGTGTCAGTTATCACTCCTTGTACAACCAACTTCAAAATCTGATGAATGTATCTCTGGCATTCAATGTAGTTGCTCTTACAGTTGATATATCATGCTTTTACATGATTGAGTACATATACAATGAAATGAAGCCACCTTCTATACAACTATAGTAAAAAGGTGTTCCATACTGCCACTCAGTGGGATTCCTCGGGAGTAACGCAGAAAGTTATTTTGTGTAACAAACTATTACAATTTACAATCCAATGTATTTCTTGTATAGTATTCATTGATTACTCTTCTGTGATCTCTTGGTTAGACAACAGTGAAATTTCTCGGTTTTACAAAGTGATATCAATACAGTGTCAGTTATCACTCCTTAAACAACCAATTTAAAAATCTGATGAATGTATGTCTTGCATTCAATGTAACTGCTCTTAGAGTTGCTATATCATGCTTTTATATGGTTCAGTACGTATACAATGAAATGAAGCCACCTTCTATACAACTATAGTAAAAAGGTGCTCCATACTGCCACTCAGTGTGATTCCTCGGGAGTAAAGCAGAAAGTTATTTTGTGTAACAAACTATTAGAATTTACAATCCAATGTATTTCTTGTATAGTATTCATTGATTAGTCTTTTCAGTGATCTGTTTCTTACAGGATAGAGATATTTCTAGGTTTTACAAAGTGATATCAGTACAGTGTCAGTTATCACTCCTTGTACTACCAACTTCAAAATCTGATGAATGTATCTCTGGCATTCAATCTAGTTGCTCTTATACTTGATATATCATGCTTATACATGATCGAGTACATATATAATAAAATGAAGTCACCTTCTATACAACTATAGTTAAAAGGTGCTCCATACTGCCACTCAGTGGGATTCCTCGGGAGTAACGCAGAAAGTTATTTTGTGTAACAAACTATTACAATTTACAATCCAATGTATTTCTTGTATAGTATTCATTGATTACTCTTCTGTGATCTCTTGGTTAGACAACAGTGAAATTTCTCGGTTTTACAAAGTGATATCAATACAGTGTCAGTTATCACTCCTTATACAACCAATTTAAAAATCTGATGAATGTATGTCTTGCATTCAATGTAACTGCTCTTATAGTTGCTATATCATGCTTTTATATGGTTCAGTACATATACAATGAAATGAAGCCACCTTCTATACAACTATAGTAAAAAGGTGCTCCATACTGCCACTCAGTGGGATTCCTCGGGACTAACGCAGAAAGTTATTTTGTGTAACAAACTATTACAATTTACAATCCAATGTATTTCTTGTATAGTATTCATTGATTACTCTTCTGTGATCTCTTGGTTAGACAACAGTGAAATTTCTCGGTTTTACAAAGTGATATCAATACAGTGTCAGTTATCACTCCTTATACAACCAATTTAAAAATCTGGTGAATGTATGTCTTGCATTCAATGTAACTTCTCTTATAGTTGCTATATCATGCTTTTATATGGTTCAGTACATATACAATGAAATGAAGCCACCTTCTATACAAATATAGTAAAAAGGTGCTCCATACTGCCACTCAGTGGGATTCCTCGGGAGTAACGCAGAAAGTCATTTTGTGTAACAAACTATTACAATATACAATTTCTTCTATAGTATTCATTGATTACTCTTTTCAATGATCTGTTGGTTACAGGATAGTGATATTTCTAGGTTTTACAAAGTGATATCAGTACAGTGTCAGTTATCACTCCTTCTACAACAAACTTCAAAATCTGATGAATGAATCTCTGGCATTCAATGTAATTGCTCTTACAGTTTCTATAACATGCTTTTACATGATTGAGTACATATACAATGAAATAAAGCCACCTTCTATACAACTATAGTAAAATGTGCTCCATACTGCCACTCAGTGGGATTCCTCGGGAGTAACGGAGAAAGTCATTTTGTGTAACAAACTGTTACAATATACAATTTCGTGTATAGTATTCATTCATTACTCTTTTCAATGATCTGTTGGTTACAAGATAGTCATATTTCTAGGTTTTACGACGTGATATCAATACAGTGTCAGTTATCACTCCTTGTACAACCAACTTCAAAATCTGATAAATGTATCTCTTGCATTCAATGTAACTGCTCTTACAGTTGATATATCATGCTTTTATATGGTTGAGTACATATAGAATGAAATGAAGCCACCTTCTATAAAACTATCGTAAAAAGGTGCTCCATACTGCCACTCAGTGGGATTCCTCGGGAGTAACGCAGAAAGTTATTTTGTGTAACAAACTATTACAATATACAATTTCTTGTATAGTATTCATTGATTACTCTTTTCAATTATCTGTTGGTTACAGGATAGTGATATTTCTAGGTTTTACAAAGTGATATCAGTACAGTGTCAGTTATCACTCCTTGTACAACCAACTTCAAAATCTGATGAATGAATCTCTGGCATTCAATGTAATTGCTCTTACAGTAGCTATAACATGCTTTTACATGATTGAGTACATATACAATGAAATGAAGCCACCTTCTATACAACTATAGTAAAACGTGCTCCATACTGCCACTCAGTGGGATTCCTCGGGAGTAACGCAGAAAGTTATTTTGTGTAACAAACTATTACAATTTACAATCCAATGTATTTCTTGTATAGTATTTATTGATTACTCTTCTGTGATCTCTTGGTTAGACAACAGTGAAATTTCTCGGTTTTACAAAGTGATATCAATACAGTGTCAGTTATCACTCCTTATACAACCAATTTAAAAATCTGATGAATGTATGTCTTGCATTCAATGTAACTGCTCTTATAGTTCCTATATCATGCTTTTATATGGTTCAGTACGTATACAATGAAATGAAGCACCCTTCTATAGAACTATAGTAAAAAGGTGCTCCATACTGCCACTCAGTGGGATTCCTCGGGAGTAACGCAGAAAGTCATTTTGTGTAACAAACTATTACAATATACAATTTCTTCTATAGTATTCATTGATTACTCTTTTCAATGATCTGTTGGTTACAGGATAGTGATATTTCTAGGTTTTACAAAGTGATATCAGTACAGTGTCAGTTATCACTCCTTCTACAACAAACTTCAAAATCTGATGAATGAATCTCTGGCATTCAATGTAATTGCTCTTACAGTTGCTATAACATGCTTTTACATGATTGAGTACATATACAATGAAATGAAGCCACCTTCTATACAACTATAGTAAAATGTGCTCCATACTGCCACTCAGTGGGATTCCTCGGGAGTAACGGAGAAAGTCATTTTGTGTAACAAACTGTTACAATATACAATTTCTTGTATAGTATTCATTCATTACTCTTTTCAATGATCTGTTGGTTACAAGATAGTGATATTTATAGGTTTTACAACGTGATATCAATACAGTGTCAGTTATCACTCCTTGTACAACCAACTTCAAAATCTGATAAATGTATCTCTTGCATTCAATGTAATTGCTCTTACAGTTGCTATAACATGCTTTTACATGATTGAGTACATATACAATGAAATGAAGCCACCTTCTATACAACTATAGTAAAATGTGCTCCATACTGCCACTCAGTGGGATTCCTCGGGAGTAACGCAGAAAGTCATTTTGTGTAACAAACTATTACAATATACAATTTCTTGTATAGTATTCATTCATTACTCTTTTCAATGATCTGTTGGTTACAAGATAGTGATATTTCTAGGTTTTACAATGTGATATCAATACAGTGTCAGTTATCACTCCTTGTACAACCAACCTCAAAATCTGATGAATGTATCTCTTGCATTCAATGTAACTGCTCTTACACTTCCTATATCATGCTTTTATATGGTTGAGTACATATACAATGAAATGAAGCCACCTTCTATACAACTATCGTAAAAAGGTGCTCCATACTGCTACTAAGTGGGATTCCTCGGGAGTAACGCAGAAAGTCACTTTGTGTAACAAACTTTTACAATATACTATTTCTTGTATAATATTCATTGATTACTCTTTTCAATGATCGGTTGGTTACAGGATTGTGATATTTCTCGGTTTTACAAAGTGATATCAGTACAGTGTCAGTTATCACTCCTTGTACAACCAACTTCAAAATCTGATGAATGTATCTCTGGCATTCAATGTAGTTGCTCTTACAGTTGATATATCATGCTTTTACATGATTGAGTACATATACAATGAAATGAAGCCACCTTCTATACAACTATAGTAAAAAGGTTCTCCATACTGCCACTCAATGGGATTCCTCGGGAGTAACGCAGAAAGTTATTTTGTGTAACAAACTATTACAATTTACAATCCAATGTATTTCTTGTATAGTATTCATTGATTCGTCTTTTCAGTGATCTGTTTCTTACAGGATAATGATATTTCTAGGTTTCACAAAGTGATATCAGTACAGTGTCAGTTATCACTCCTTGTACTACAAACTTCAAAATCTGATGAATGTATCTCTGGCATTCAATGTAGTTGCTCTTACAGTTGATATATCATGCTTTTACATGATTGAGTACATATATAATGAAATGAAGCCACCTTCTATACAACTATAGTAAAAAGGTGCTCTATACTGCCACTCAGTGGGATTCCTCGGGAGTAACACAGAAAGTTATTTTGTGTAACAAACAATTACAATTTACAATCCAATGTATTTCTTGTATAGTATTCATTGATTACTCTTCTGTGATCTCTTGGTTAGACAACAGTGAAATTTCTCGGTTTTAGAAAGTGACATCAATACAGTGTCAGTTATCACTCCTTATACAACCAATATAAAAATCTGATGAATGTATGTCTTGCATTCAATGTAACTGCTCTTATAGTTGCTATATCATGCTTTTATATGGTTCAGTACATATACAATGAAATGAAGCCACCTTCTATACAACTATAGTAAAAAGGTGCTCCATACTGCCACTCAGTGGGATTCCTCGGGAGTAACGCAGAAAGTCATTTTGTGTAACAAACTTTTACAATATACTATTTCATCTATAGTATTCATTGATTACTCTTTTCAGTGATCTGTTTGTTACAGGATAGTGATATTTCTAGGTTTTACAAAGTGATATCAGTACAGTGTCAGTTATCACTCCTTGTACAACCAACTTCAAAATCTGATGAATGAATCTCTGGCATTCAATGTAACTGCTCTTATAGTTGCTATATCATGCTTTTATATCGTTCAGTACATATACAATGAAATGAAGCCACCTTCTATACAACTATAGTAAAAAGGTGCTCCATACTGCCACTCAGTGGGATTCCTCGGGAGTAACGCAGAAAGTCATTTTGTGTAACAAACTATTACAATATACAATTTCTTGTATAGTATTCATTGATTACCCTTTTCAATGATCTGTTGGTTACAGGATAGTGATATTTCTAGGTTTTACAAAGTGATATCAGTACAGTGTCAGTTATCACTCCTTGTACAACCAACTTCAAAATCTGATGAATGTATCTCTGGCATTCAATGTAGTTGCTCTTAAAGTTGATATATCATGCTTTTACATGATTGAGTACATATACAATGAAATGAAGCCACCTTCTATACAACTATAGTAAAAAGGTGTTCCATACTGCCACTCAGTGGGATTCCTCGGGAGTAACGCAGAAAGTTATTTTGTGTAACAAACTATTACAATTTACAATCCAATGTATTTCTTGTATAGTATTCATTGATTACTCTTCTGTAATCTCTTGGTTAGACAACAGTGAAATTTCTCGGTTTTACAAAGTGATATCAATACAGTGTCAGTTATCACTCCTTAAACAACCAATTTAAAAATCTGATGAATGTATGTCTTGCATTCAATGTAACTGCTCTTAGAGTTGCTATATCATGCTTTTATATGGTTCAGTACGTATACAATGAAATGAAGCCACCTTCTATACAACTATAGTAAAAAGGTGCTCCATACTGCCACTCAGTGTGATTCCTCGGGAGTAAAGCAGAAAGTTATTTTGTGTAACAAACTATTAGAATTTACAATCCAATGTATTTCTTGTATAGTATTCATTGATTAGTCTTTTCAGTGATCTGTTTCTTACAGGATAGTGATATTTCTAGGTTTTACAAAGTGATATCAGTACAGTGTCAGTTATCACTCCTTGTACAACCAACTTCAAAATCTGATGAATGAATCTCTGGCATTCAATGTAATTGCTCTTACAGTTGCTATAACATGCTTTTACATGATTGAGTACATTTACAATGAAATGAAGCCACCTTCTATAAAACTATAGTAAAATGTGCTCCATACTGCCACTCAGTGGGATTCCTCGGGAGTAACGGAGAAAGTCATTTTGTGTAACAAACTGTTACAATATACAATTTCTTGTATAGTATTCATTGATTACTCTTTTCAATGATCTGTTGGTTACAGGATAGTGATATTTCTAGGTTTTACAAAGTGATATCAGTACAGTGTCAGTTATCACTCCTTGTACAACCAACTTCAAAATCTGATGAATGAATCTCTGGCATTCAATGTAATTGCTCTTACAGTTGCTATAACATGCTTTTACATGATTGAGTACATTTACAATGAAATGAAGCCACCTTCTATAAAACTATAGTAAAATGTGCTCCATACTGCCACTCAGTGGGATTCCTCGGGAGTAACGGAGAAAGTCATTTTGTGTAACAAACTGTTACAATATACAATTTCTTGTATAGTATTCATTCATTACTCTTTTCAATGATCTGTTGGTTACAAGATAGGTTTATCTAGGTTTTACAACATGATATCAATACAGTGTCAGTTATCACTCCTTGTACAACCAACTTCAAAATCTGATAAATGTATCTCTTGCATTCAATGTAACTGCTCTTACACTTGCTATATCATGCTTTTATACGGTTGAATACATATACAATGAAATGAAGCCCCCTTCTATACAACTATCATAAAAAGGTGCTCCATACTGCCACTAAGTGGGATTCTTCGGGAGTAACGCAGAAAGTCATTTTGTGTAACAAACTTTTACAATATACTATTTCTTCTATAGTATTCATTGATTACTCTTTTCAGTGATCTGTTTGTTACAGGATAGTGATATATCTAGGTTTTACAAAGTGATATCAGTACAGTGTCAGTTATCACTCCTTGTACTACCAACTTCAAAATCTGATGAATGTATCTCTGGCATTCAATGTAGTTGCTCTTACAGTTCATATATCATGCTTTTACATGATTGAGTACATATACAATGAAATGAAGCCACCTTCTATACAACTATAGTAAAAAGGTGCTCCATACTGCCACTCAGTGGGATTCCTCGGGAGTAACGCAGAAAGTTATTTTGTGTAACAAGCTATTACAATTTACAATCCAATGTATTTCTTGTATAGTATTCACTGATTACTCTTCTGTGATCTCTTGGTTAGACATCAGTTAAATTTCTCGGTTTTACAAAGTGACATCAATACAGTGTCAGTTATCACTCCTTATACAACCAATATAAAAATCTGATGAATGTATGTCTTGCATTCAATGTAACTGCTCTTATAGTTGCTATATCATGCTTTTATATGGTTCAGTACATATACAATGAAATGAAGCCACCTTCTATACAACTATAGTAAAAAGGTGCTCCATACTGCCACTCAGTGGGATTCCTCGGGAGTAACGCAGAAAGTCATTTTGTGTAACAAACTATTACAATATACAATTTCTCGTATAGTATTCATTGATTACTCTTTTCAATGATCTGTTGGTTACAGGATAGTGATATTTCTAGGTTTTACAAAGTGATATCAGTACAGTGTCAGTTATCACTCCTTGTACAACCAACTTCAAAATCTGATGAATGAATCTCTGGCATTCAATGTAATTGCTCTTACAGTTGCTATAACATGCTTTTACATGATTGAGTAGATATACAATGAAATGAAGCCACCTTCTATACACCTATAGTAAAATGTGCTCCATACTGCCACTCACTGGGAATCCTCGGGATTAACGGAGAAAGTCATTTTGTGTAACAAACTATTACAATATACAATTTCTTGTATAGTATTCATTCATTACTCTTTTCAATGATCTGTTTTTACAAGATAGTGATATTTCTAGGTTTTACAACGTGATATCAATACAGTGTCAGTTATCACTCCTTGTACAACCAACTTCAAAATCTGATGAATGTATCTCTTGCATTCAATGTAACTGCTCTTACACTTGCTATAACATGCTTTTATATGGTTGAGTACATATACAATGAAATGAAGCCACCTTCTATAAAACTATCGTAAAAAGGTGCTCTATACTGCCACTCAGTGGGATTCCTCGGGAGTAACGCAGAAAGTTATTTTGTGTAACAAACTATTACAATTTACAATCCAATGTACTTCTTGTATAGTATTCATTGATTAGTCTTTTCAGTGATCTGTTTCTTACAGGATAGTGATATTTCTAGGTTTTACAAAGTGATATCAGTACAGTGTCAGTTATCACTCCTTGTACAACCAACTTCAAAATCTGATGAATGTATCTCTGGCATTCAATGTAGTTGCTCTTACAGTTGATATATCATGCTTTAACATGATTGAGTACATATACAATGAAATGAAGCCACCTTCTATACAACTATAGTAAAAAGGTGTTCCATACTGCCACTCAGTGGGATTCCTCGGGAGTAACGCAGAAAGTTATTTTGTGTAACAAACTATTACAATTTACAATCCAATGTATTTCTTGTATAGTATTCATTGATTACTCTTCTGTGATCTCTTGGTTAGACAACAGTGAAATTTCTCGGTTTTACAAAGTGATATCAATACAGTGTCAGTTATCACTCCTTAAACAACCAATTTAAAAATCTGATGAATGTATGTCTTGCATTCAATGTAACTGCTCTTAAAGTTACTATATCATGCTTTTATATGGTTGAATACAAATACAATGAAATGAAGCCCCCTTCTATACAACTATCGTAAAAAGGTGCTCCATACTGCCACTAAGTGGGATTCCTCGGGAGTAACGCAGAAAGTCATTTTGTGTAACAAACTTTTACAATATACTATTTCTTCTATAGTATTCATTGATTACTCTTTTCAGTGATCTGTTTGTTACAGGATAGTGATATATCTAGGTTTTACAAAGTGATATCAGTACAGTGTCAGTTATCACTCCTTGTACTACCAACTTCAAAATCTGATGAATGTATCTCTGGCATTCAATGTAGTTGCTCTTACAGTTGATATATCATGCTTTTACATGATTGAGTACATATACAATGAAATGAAGCCACCTTCTATACAACTATAGTAAAAAGGTTCTCCATACTGCCACTCAGTGGGATTCCTCGGGAGTAACGCAGAAAGTCATTTTGTGTAACAAACTATTACAATATACAATTTCTTGTATACTATTCATTGATTACTCTTTTCAATGATCTGTTGGTTACAGGATAGTGATATTTCTAGGTTTTACAAAGTGATATCAGTACAGTGTCAGTTATCACTCCTTGTACAACCAACTTCAAAATCTGATGAATGAATCTCTGGCATTCAATGTAATTGCTCTTCGAGTTACTACATCATGCTTTTATATCGTTCAGTACATATACAATGAAATGAAGCCACCTTCTATACAACTATAGTAAAAAGGTGCTCCATACTGCCACTCAGTGGGATTCCTCGGGAGTAACGCAGAAAGTCATTTTGTGTAACAAACTATTACAATATACAATTTCTTGTATAGTATTCATTGATTACTCTTTTCAATGATCTGTTGGTTACAGGATAGTGATATTTCTAGGTTTTACAAAGTGATATCAGTACAGTGTCAGTTATCACTCCTTGTACAACCAACTTCAAAATCTGATGAATGAATCTCTGGCATTCAATGTAATTGCTCTTACAGTTGCTAAAACATGCTTTTACATGATTGAGTACATTTACAATGAAATGAAGCCACCTTCTATACAACTATAGTAAAATGTGCTCCATACTGCCACTCAGTGGGATTCCTCGGGAGTAACGAAGAAAGTCATTTTGTGTAACAAACTGTTACAATATACAATTTCTTGTATAGTATTCATTCATTACTCTTTTCAATGATCTATTGGTTACAAGATAGGTTTATCTAGGTTTTACAACGTGATATCAATACAGTTTCAGTTATCACTCCTTGTACAACCAACTTCAAAATCTGATAAATGTATCTCTTGCATTCAATGTAACTGCTCTTACACTTGCTATATCATGCTTTTATATGGTTGAATACATATACAATGAAATGAAGCCCCCTTCTATACAACTATCATAAAAAGGTGCTCCATACTGCCACTAAGTGGGATTCCTCGGGAGTAACGCAGAAAGTCATTTTGTGTAACAAACTTTTACAATATACTATTTCTTCTATAGTATTCATTGATTACTCTTTTCAGTGATCTGTTTGTTACAGGATAGTGATATATCTAGGTTTTACAAAGTGATATCAGTACAGTGTCAGTTATCACTCCTTGTACTACCAACTTCAAAATCTGATGAATGTATCTCTGGCATTCAATGTAGTTGCTCTTACAGTTGATATATCATGCTTTTACATGATTGAGTACATATACAATGAAATGAAGCCCCCTTCTATACAACTATCGTAAAAAGGTGCTCCATACTGCCACTAAGTGGGATTCCTCGGGAGTAACGCAGAAAGTCATTTTGTGTAACAAACTTTTACAATATACTATTTCTTCTATAGTATTCATTGATTACTCTTTTCAGTGATCTGTTTGTTACAGGATAGTGATATATCTAGGTTTTACAAAGTGATATCAGTACAGTGTCAGTTATCACTCCTTGTACTACCAACTTCAAAATCTGATGAATGTATCTCTGGCATTCAATGTAGTTGCTCTTACAGTTGATATATCATGCTTTTACATGATTGAGTACATATACAATGAAATGAAGCCACCTTCTATACAACTATAGTAAAAAGGTTCTCCATACTGCCACTCAGTGGGATTCCTCGGGAGTAACGCAGAAAGTCATTTTGTGTAACAAACTATTACACTATACAATTTCTTGTATAGTATTCATTGATTACTCTTTTCAATGATCTGTTGGTTACAGGATAGTGATATTTCTAGGTTTTACAAAGTGATATCAGTACAGTGTCAGTTATCACTCCTTGTACAACCAACTTCAAAATCTGATGAATGAATCTCTGGCATTCAATGTAACTGCTCTTATAGTTGCTATATCATGCTTTTATATCGTTCAGTACATATACAATGAAATGAAGCCACCTTCTATACAACTATAGTAAAAAGGTGTTCCATACTGCCACTCAGTGGGATTCCTCGGGAGTAACGCAGAAAGTTATTTTGTGTAACAAACTATTACAATTTACAATCCAATGTATTTCTTGTATAGTATTCATTGATTACTCTTCTGTGATCTCTTGGTTAGACAACAGTGAAATTTCTCGGTTTTACAAAGTGATATCAATACAGTGTCAGTTATCACTCCTTAAACAACCAATTTAAAAATCTGATGAATGTATGTCTTGCATTCAATGTAACTGCTCTTAGAGTTGCTATATCATGCTTTTATATGGTTCAGTACGTATACAATGAAATGAAGCCACCTTCTATACAACTATAGTAAAAAGGTGCTCCATACTGCCACTCAGTGTGATTCCTCGGGAGTAAAGCAGAAAGTTATTTTGTGTAACAAACTATTAGAATTTACAATCCAATGTATTTCTTGTATAGTATTCATTGATTAGTCTTTTCAGTGATCTGTTTCTTACAGGATAGTGATATTTCTAGGTTTTACAAAGTGATATCAGTACAGTGTCAGTTATCACTCCTTGTACAACCAACTTCAAAATCTGATGAATGAATCTCTGGCATTCAATGTAATTGCTCTTACAGTTGCTATAACATGCTTTTACATGATTGAGTACATTTACAATGAAATGAAGCCACCTTCTATAAAACTATAGTAAAATGTGCTCCATACTGCCACTCAGTGGGATTCCTCGGGAGTAACGGAGAAAGTCATTTTGTGTAACAAACTGTTACAATATACAATTTCTTGTATAGTATTCATTGATTACTCTTTTCAATGATCTGTTGGTTACAGGATAGTGATATTTCTAGGTTTTACAAAGTGATATCAGTACAGTGTCAGTTATCACTCCTTGTACAACCAACTTCAAAATCTGATGAATGAATCTCTGGCATTCAATGTAATTGCTCTTACAGTTGCTATAACATGCTTTTACATGATTGAGTACATTTACAATGAAATGAAGCCACCTTCTATAAAACTATAGTAAAATGTGCTCCATACTGCCACTCAGTGGGATTCCTCGGGAGTAACGGAGAAAGTCATTTTGTGTAACAAACTGTTACAATATACAATTTCTTGTATAGTATTCATTCATTACTCTTTTCAATGATCTGTTGGTTACAAGATAGGTTTATCTAGGTTTTACAACATGATATCAATACAGTGTCAGTTATCACTCCTTGTACAACCAACTTCAAAATCTGATAAATGTATCTCTTGCATTCAATGTAACTGCTCTTACACTTGCTATATCATGCTTTTATACGGTTGAATACATATACAATGAAATGAAGCCCCCTTCTATACAACTATCATAAAAAGGTGCTCCATACTGCCACTAAGTGGGATTCTTCGGGAGTAACGCAGAAAGTCATTTTGTGTAACAAACTTTTACAATATACTATTTCTTCTATAGTATTCATTGATTACTCTTTTCAGTGATCTGTTTGTTACAGGATAGTGATATATCTAGGTTTTACAAAGTGATATCAGTACAGTGTCAGTTATCACTCCTTGTACTACCAACTTCAAAATCTGATGAATGTATCTCTGGCATTCAATGTAGTTGCTCTTACAGTTCATATATCATGCTTTTACATGATTGAGTACATATACAATGAAATGAAGCCACCTTCTATACAACTATAGTAAAAAGGTGCTCCATACTGCCACTCAGTGGGATTCCTCGGGAGTAACGCAGAAAGTTATTTTGTGTAACAAGCTATTACAATTTACAATCCAATGTATTTCTTGTATAGTATTCACTGATTACTCTTCTGTGATCTCTTGGTTAGACATCAGTTAAATTTCTCGGTTTTACAAAGTGACATCAATACAGTGTCAGTTATCACTCCTTATACAACCAATATAAAAATCTGATGAATGTATGTCTTGCATTCAATGTAACTGCTCTTATAGTTGCTATATCATGCTTTTATATGGTTCAGTACATATACAATGAAATGAAGCCACCTTCTATACAACTATAGTAAAAAGGTGCTCCATACTGCCACTCAGTGGGATTCCTCGGGAGTAACGCAGAAAGTCATTTTGTGTAACAAACTATTACAATATACAATTTCTCGTATAGTATTCATTGATTACTCTTTTCAATGATCTGTTGGTTACAGGATAGTGATATTTCTAGGTTTTACAAAGTGATATCAGTACAGTGTCAGTTATCACTCCTTGTACAACCAACTTCAAAATCTGATGAATGAATCTCTGGCATTCAATGTAATTGCTCTTACAGTTGCTATAACATGCTTTTACATGATTGAGTAGATATACAATGAAATGAAGCCACCTTCTATACACCTATAGTAAAATGTGCTCCATACTGCCACTCACTGGGAATCCTCGGGATTAACGGAGAAAGTCATTTTGTGTAACAAACTATTACAATATACAATTTCTTGTATAGTATTCATTCATTACTCTTTTCAATGATCTGTTTTTACAAGATAGTGATATTTCTAGGTTTTACAACGTGATATCAATACAGTGTCAGTTATCACTCCTTGTACAACCAACTTCAAAATCTGATGAATGTATCTCTTGCATTCAATGTAACTGCTCTTACACTTGCTATAACATGCTTTTATATGGTTGAGTACATATACAATGAAATGAAGCCACCTTCTATAAAACTATCGTAAAAAGGTGCTCTATACTGCCACTCAGTGGGATTCCTCGGGAGTAACGCAGAAAGTTATTTTGTGTAACAAACTATTACAATTTACAATCCAATGTACTTCTTGTATAGTATTCATTGATTAGTCTTTTCAGTGATCTGTTTCTTACAGGATAGTGATATTTCTAGGTTTTACAAAGTGATATCAGTACAGTGTCAGTTATCACTCCTTGTACAACCAACTTCAAAATCTGATGAATGTATCTCTGGCATTCAATGTAGTTGCTCTTACAGTTGATATATCATGCTTTAACATGATTGAGTACATATACAATGAAATGAAGCCACCTTCTATACAACTATAGTAAAAAGGTGTTCCATACTGCCACTCAGTGGGATTCCTCGGGAGTAACGCAGAAAGTTATTTTGTGTAACAAACTATTACAATTTACAATCCAATGTATTTCTTGTATAGTATTCATTGATTACTCTTCTGTGATCTCTTGGTTAGACAACAGTGAAATTTCTCGGTTTTACAAAGTGATATCAATACAGTGTCAGTTATCACTCCTTAAACAACCAATTTAAAAATCTGATGAATGTATGTCTTGCATTCAATGTAACTGCTCTTAAAGTTACTATATCATGCTTTTATATGGTTGAATACAAATACAATGAAATGAAGCCCCCTTCTATACAACTATCGTAAAAAGGTGCTCCATACTGCCACTAAGTGGGATTCCTCGGGAGTAACGCAGAAAGTCATTTTGTGTAACAAACTTTTACAATATACTATTTCTTCTATAGTATTCATTGATTACTCTTTTCAGTGATCTGTTTGTTACAGGATAGTGATATATCTAGGTTTTACAAAGTGATATCAGTACAGTGTCAGTTATCACTCCTTGTACTACCAACTTCAAAATCTGATGAATGTATCTCTGGCATTCAATGTAGTTGCTCTTACAGTTGATATATCATGCTTTTACATGATTGAGTACATATACAATGAAATGAAGCCACCTTCTATACAACTATAGTAAAAAGGTTCTCCATACTGCCACTCAGTGGGATTCCTCGGGAGTAACGCAGAAAGTCATTTTGTGTAACAAACTATTACAATATACAATTTCTTGTATACTATTCATTGATTACTCTTTTCAATGATCTGTTGGTTACAGGATAGTGATATTTCTAGGTTTTACAAAGTGATATCAGTACAGTGTCAGTTATCACTCCTTGTACAACCAACTTCAAAATCTGATGAATGAATCTCTGGCATTCAATGTAATTGCTCTTCGAGTTACTACATCATGCTTTTATATCGTTCAGTACATATACAATGAAATGAAGCCACCTTCTATACAACTATAGTAAAAAGGTGCTCCATACTGCCACTCAGTGGGATTCCTCGGGAGTAACGCAGAAAGTCATTTTGTGTAACAAACTATTACAATATACAATTTCTTGTATAGTATTCATTGATTACTCTTTTCAATGATCTGTTGGTTACAGGATAGTGATATTTCTAGGTTTTACAAAGTGATATCAGTACAGTGTCAGTTATCACTCCTTGTACAACCAACTTCAAAATCTGATGAATGAATCTCTGGCATTCAATGTAATTGCTCTTACAGTTGCTAAAACATGCTTTTACATGATTGAGTACATTTACAATGAAATGAAGCCACCTTCTATACAACTATAGTAAAATGTGCTCCATACTGCCACTCAGTGGGATTCCTCGGGAGTAACGAAGAAAGTCATTTTGTGTAACAAACTGTTACAATATACAATTTCTTGTATAGTATTCATTCATTACTCTTTTCAATGATCTATTGGTTACAAGATAGGTTTATCTAGGTTTTACAACGTGATATCAATACAGTTTCAGTTATCACTCCTTGTACAACCAACTTCAAAATCTGATAAATGTATCTCTTGCATTCAATGTAACTGCTCTTACACTTGCTATATCATGCTTTTATATGGTTGAATACATATACAATGAAATGAAGCCCCCTTCTATACAACTATCATAAAAAGGTGCTCCATACTGCCACTAAGTGGGATTCCTCGGGAGTAACGCAGAAAGTCATTTTGTGTAACAAACTTTTACAATATACTATTTCTTCTATAGTATTCATTGATTACTCTTTTCAGTGATCTGTTTGTTACAGGATAGTGATATATCTAGGTTTTACAAAGTGATATCAGTACAGTGTCAGTTATCACTCCTTGTACTACCAACTTCAAAATCTGATGAATGTATCTCTGGCATTCAATGTAGTTGCTCTTACAGTTGATATATCATGCTTTTACATGATTGAGTACATATACAATGAAATGAAGCCCCCTTCTATACAACTATCGTAAAAAGGTGCTCCATACTGCCACTAAGTGGGATTCCTCGGGAGTAACGCAGAAAGTCATTTTGTGTAACAAACTTTTACAATATACTATTTCTTCTATAGTATTCATTGATTACTCTTTTCAGTGATCTGTTTGTTACAGGATAGTGATATATCTAGGTTTTACAAAGTGATATCAGTACAGTGTCAGTTATCACTCCTTGTACTACCAACTTCAAAATCTGATGAATGTATCTCTGGCATTCAATGTAGTTGCTCTTACAGTTGATATATCATGCTTTTACATGATTGAGTACATATACAATGAAATGAAGCCACCTTCTATACAACTATAGTAAAAAGGTTCTCCATACTGCCACTCAGTGGGATTCCTCGGGAGTAACGCAGAAAGTCATTTTGTGTAACAAACTATTACACTATACAATTTCTTGTATAGTATTCATTGATTACTCTTTTCAATGATCTGTTGGTTACAGGATAGTGATATTTCTAGGTTTTACAAAGTGATATCAGTACAGTGTCAGTTATCACTCCTTGTACAACCAACTTCAAAATCTGATGAATGAATCTCTGGCATTCAATGTAACTGCTCTTATAGTTGCTATATCATGCTTTTATATCGTTCAGTACATATACAATGAAATGAAGCCACCTTCTATACAACTATAGTAAAAAGGTGTTCCATACTGCCACTCAGTGGGATTCCTCGGGAGTAACGCAGAAAGTTATTTTGTGTAACAAACTATTACAATTTACAATCCAATGTATTTCTTGTATAGTATTCATTGATTACTCTTCTGTGATCTCTTGGTTAGACAACAGTGAAATTTCTCGGTTTTACAAAGTGATATCAATACAGTGTCAGTTATCACTCCTTAAACAACCAATTTAAAAATCTGATGAATGTATGTCTTGCATTCAATGTAACTGCTCTTAGAGTTGCTATATCATGCTTTTATATGGTTCAGTACGTATACAATGAAATGAAGCCACCTTCTATACAACTATAGTAAAAAGGTGCTCCATACTGCCACTCAGTGTGATTCCTCGGGAGTAAAGCAGAAAGTTATTTTGTGTAACAAACTATTAGAATTTACAATCCAATGTATTTCTTGTATAGTATTCATTGATTAGTCTTTTCAGTGATCTGTTTCTTACAGGATAGTGATATTTCTAGGTTTTACAAAGTGATATCAGTACAGTGTCAGTTATCACTCCTTGTACAACCAACTTCAAAATCTGATGAATGAATCTCTGGCATTCAATGTAATTGCTCTTACAGTTGCTATAACATGCTTTTACATGATTGAGTACATTTACAATGAAATGAAGCCACCTTCTATAAAACTATAGTAAAATGTGCTCCATACTGCCACTCAGTGGGATTCCTCGGGAGTAACGGAGAAAGTCATTTTGTGTAACAAACTGTTACAATATACAATTTCTTGTATAGTATTCATTGATTACTCTTTTCAATGATCTGTTGGTTACAGGATAGTGATATTTCTAGGTTTTACAAAGTGATATCAGTACAGTGTCAGTTATCACTCCTTGTACAACCAACTTCAAAATCTGATGAATGAATCTCTGGCATTCAATGTAATTGCTCTTACAGTTGCTATAACATGCTTTTACATGATTGAGTACATTTACAATGAAATGAAGCCACCTTCTATAAAACTATAGTAAAATGTGCTCCATACTGCCACTCAGTGGGATTCCTCGGGAGTAACGGAGAAAGTCATTTTGTGTAACAAACTGTTACAATATACAATTTCTTGTATAGTATTCATTCATTACTCTTTTCAATGATCTGTTGGTTACAAGATAGGTTTATCTAGGTTTTACAACATGATATCAATACAGTGTCAGTTATCACTCCTTGTACAACCAACTTCAAAATCTGATAAATGTATCTCTTGCATTCAATGTAACTGCTCTTACACTTGCTATATCATGCTTTTATACGGTTGAATACATATACAATGAAATGAAGCCCCCTTCTATACAACTATCATAAAAAGGTGCTCCATACTGCCACCAAGTGGGATTCTTCGGGAGTAACGCAGAAAGTCATTTTGTGTAACAAACTTTTACAATATACTATTTCTTCTATAGTATTCATTGATTACTCTTTTCAGTGATCTGTTTGTTACAGGATAGTGATATATCTAGGTTTTACAAAGTGATATCAGTACAGTGTCAGTTATCACTCCTTGTACTACCAACTTCAAAATCTGATGAATGTATCTCTGGCATTCAATGTAGTTGCTCTTACAGTTCATATATCATGCTTTTACATGATTGAGTACATATACAATGAAATGAAGCCACCTTCTATACAACTATAGTAAAAAGGTGCTCCATACTGCCACTCAGTGGGATTCCTCGGGAGTAACGCAGAAAGTTATTTTGTGTAACAAACTATTACAATTTACAATCCAATGTATTTCTTGTATAGTATTCACTGATTACTCTTCTGTGATCTCTTGGTTAGACATCAGTTAAATTTCTCGGTTTTACAAAGTGACATCAATACAGTGTCAGTTATCACTCCTTATACAACCAATATAAAAATCTGATGAATGTATGTCTTGCATTCAATGTAACTGCTCTTATAGTTGCTATATCATGCTTTTATATGGTTCAGTACATATACAATGAAATGAAGCCACCTTCTATACAACTATAGTAAAAAGGTGCTCCATACTGCCACTCAGTGGGATTCCTCGGGAGTAACGCAGAAAGTCATTTTGTGTAACAAAATATTACAATATACAATTTCTCGTATAGTATTCATTGATTACTCTTTTCAATGATCTGTTGGTTACAGGATAGTGATATTTCTAGGTTTTAAAAAGTGATATCAGTACAGTGTCAGTTATCACTCCTTGTACAACCAACTTCAAAATCTGATGAATGAATCTCTGGCATTCAATGTAATTGCTCTTACAGTTGCTATAACATGCTTTTACATGATTGAGTAGATATACAATGAAATGAAGCCACCTTCTATACACCTATAGTAAAATGTGCTCCATACTGCCACTCACTGGGAATCCTCGGGATTAACGGAGAAAGTCATTTTGTGTAACAAACTATTACAATATACAATTTCTTGTATAGTATTCATTCATTACTCTTTTCAATGATCTGTTTTTACAAGATAGTGATATTTCTAGGTTTTACAACGTGATATCAATACAGTGTCAGTTATCACTCCTTGTACAACCAACTTCAAAATCTGATGAATGTATCTCTTGCATTCAATGTAACTGCTCTTACACTTGCTATAACATGCTTTTATATGGTTGAGTACATATACAATGAAATGAAGCCACCTTCTATAAAACTATCGTAAAAAGGTGCTCTATACTGCCACTCAGTGGGATTCCTCGGGAGTAACGCAGAAAGTTATTTTGTGTAACAAACTATTACAATTTACAATCCAATGTACTTCTTGTATAGTATTCATTGATTAGTCTTTTCAGTGATCTGTTTCTTACAGGATAGTGATATTTCTAGGTTTTACAAAGTGATATCAGTACAGTGTCAGTTATCACTCCTTGTACAACCAACTTCAAAATCTGATGAATGTATCTCTGGCATTCAATGTAGTTGCTCTTACAGTTGATATATCATGCTTTTACATGATTGAGTACATATACAATGAAATGAAGCCACCTTCTATACAACTATAGTAAAAAGGTGTTCCATACTGCCACTCAGTGGGATTCCTCGGGAGTAACGCAGAAAGTTATTTTGTGTAACAAACTATTACAATTTACAATCCAATGTATTTCTTGTATAGTATTCATTGATTACTCTTCTGTGATCTCTTGGTTAGACAACAGTGAAATTTCTCGGTTTTACAAAGTGATATCAATACAGTGTCAGTTATCACTCCTTAAACAACCAATTTAAAAATCTGATGAATGTATGTCTTGCATTCAATGTAACTGCTCTTAGAGTTGCTATATCATGCTTTTATATGGTTCAGTACGTATACAATGAAATGAAGCCACCTTCTATACAACTATAGTAAAAAGGTGCTCCATACTGCCACTCAGTGTGATTCCTCGGGAGTAAAGCAGAAAGTTATTTTGTGTAACAAACTATTAGAATTTACAATCCAATGTATTTCTTGTATAGTATTCATTGATTAGTCTTTTCAGTGATCTGTTTCTTACAGGATAGAGATATTTCTAGGTTTTACAAAGTGATATCAGTACAGTGTCAGTTATCACTCCTTGTACTACCAACTTCAAAATCTGATGAATGTATCTCTGGCATTCAATCTAGTTGCTCTTATACTTGATATATCATGCTTATACATGATCGAGTACATATATAATAAAATGAAGTCACCTTCTATACAACTATAGTTAAAAGGTGCTCCATACTGCCACTCAGTGGGATTCCTCGGGAGTAACGCAGAAAGTTATTTTGTGTAACAAACTATTACAATTTACAATCCAATGTATTTCTTGTATAGTATTCATTGATTACTCTTCTGTGATCTCTTGGTTAGACAACAGTGAAATTTCTCGGTTTTACAAAGTGATATCAATACAGTGTCAGTTATCACTCCTTATACAACCAATTTAAAAATCTGATGAATGTATGTCTTGCATTCAATGTAACTGCTCTTATAGTTGCTATATCATGCTTTTATATGGTTCAGTACATATACAATGAAATGAAGCCACCTTCTATACAACTATAGTAAAAAGGTGCTCCATACTGCCACTCAGTGGGATTCCTCGGGACTAACGCAGAAAGTTATTTTGTGTAACAAACTATTACAATTTACAATCCAATGTATTTCTTGTATAGTATTCATTGATTACTCTTCTGTGATCTCTTGGTTAGACAACAGTGAAATTTCTCGGTTTTACAAAGTGATATCAATACAGTGTCAGTTATCACTCCTTATACAACCAATTTAAAAATCTGGTGAATGTATGTCTTGCATTCAATGTAACTTCTCTTATAGTTGCTATATCATGCTTTTATATGGTTCAGTACATATACAATGAAATGAAGCCACCTTCTATACAAATATAGTAAAAAGGTGCTCCATACTGCCACTCAGTGGGATTCCTCGGGAGTAACGCAGAAAGTCATTTTGTGTAACAAACTATTACAATATACAATTTCTTCTATAGTATTCATTGATTACTCTTTTCAATGATCTGTTGGTTACAGGATAGTGATATTTCTAGGCTTTACAAAGTGATATCAGTACAGTGTCAGTTATCACTCCTTCTACAACAAACTTCAAAATCTGATGAATGAATCTCTGGCATTCAATGTAATTGCTCTTACAGTTTCTATAACATGCTTTTACATGATTGAGTACATATACAATGAAATAAAGCCACCTTCTATACAACTATAGTAAAATGTGCTCCATACTGCCACTCAGTGGGATTCCTCGGGAGTAACGGAGAAAGTCATTTTGTGTAACAAACTGTTACAATATACAATTTCGTGTATAGTATTCATTCATTACTCTTTTCAATGATCTGTTGGTTACAAGATAGTCATATTTCTAGGTTTTACGACGTGATATCAATACAGTGTCAGTTATCACTCCTTGTACAACCAACTTCAAAATCTGATAAATGTATCTCTTGCATTCAATGTAACTGCTCTTACAGTTGATATATCATGCTTTTATATGGTTGAGTACATATAGAATGAAATGAAGCCACCTTCTATAAAACTATCGTAAAAAGGTGCTCCATACTGCCACTCAGTGGGATTCCTCGGGAGTAACGCAGAAAGTTATTTTGTGTAACAAACTATTACAATATACAATTTCTTGTATAGTATTCATTGATTACTCTTTTCAATTATCTGTTGGTTACAGGATAGTGATATTTCTAGGTTTTACAAAGTGATATCAGTACAGTGTCAGTTATCACTCCTTGTACAACCAACTTCAAAATCTGATGAATGAATCTCTGGCATTCAATGTAATTGCTCTTACAGTAGCTATAACATGCTTTTACATGATTGAGTACATATACAATGAAATGAAGCCACCTTCTATACAACTATAGTAAAACGTGCTCCATACTGCCACTCAGTGGGATTCCTCGGGAGTAACGCAGAAAGTTATTTTGTGTAACAAACTATTACAATTTACAATCCAATGTATTTCTTGTATAGTATTTATTGATTACTCTTCTGTGATCTCTTGGTTAGACAACAGTGAAATTTCTCGGTTTTACAAAGTGATATCAATACAGTGTCAGTTATCACTCCTTATACAACCAATTTAAAAATCTGATGAATGTATGTCTTGCATTCAATGTAACTGCTCTTATAGTTCCTATATCATGCTTTTATATGGTTCAGTACGTATACAATGAAATGAAGCACCCTTCTATAGAACTATAGTAAAAAGGTGCTCCATACTGCCACTCAGTGGGATTCCTCGGGAGTAACGCAGAAAGTCATTTTGTGTAACAAACTATTACAATATACAATTTCTTCTATAGTATTCATTGATTACTCTTTTCAATGATCTGTTGGTTACAGGATAGTGATATTTCTAGGTTTTACAAAGTGATATCAGTACAGTGTCAGTTATCACTCCTTCTACAACAAACTTCAAAATCTGATGAATGAATCTCTGGCATTCAATGTAATTGCTCTTACAGTTGCTATAACATGCTTTTACATGATTGAGTACATATACAATGAAATGAAGCCACCTTCTATACAACTATAGTAAAATGTGCTCCATACTGCCACTCAGTGGGATTCCTCGGGAGTAACGGAGAAAGTCATTTTGTGTAACAAACTGTTACAATATACAATTTCTTGTATAGTATTCATTCATTACTCTTTTCAATGATCTGTTGGTTACAAGATAGTGATATTTATAGGTTTTACAACGTGATATCAATACAGTGTCAGTTATCACTCCTTGTACAACCAACTTCAAAATCTGATAAATGTATCTCTTGCATTCAATGTAATTGCTCTTACAGTTGCTATAACATGCTTTTACATGATTGAGTACATATACAATGAAATGAAGCCACCTTCTATACAACTATAGTAAAATGTGCTCCATACTGCCACTCAGTGGGATTCCTCGGGAGTAACGCAGAAAGTCATTTTGTGTAACAAACTATTACAATATACAATTTCTTGTATAGTATTCATTCATTACTCTTTTCAATGATCTGTTGGTTACAAGATAGTGATATTTCTAGGTTTTACAATGTGATATCAATACAGTGTCAGTTATCACTCCTTGTACAACCAACCTCAAAATCTGATGAATGTATCTCTTGCATTCAATGTAACTGCTCTTACACTTCCTATATCATGCTTTTATATGGTTGAGTACATATACAATGAAATGAAGCCACCTTCTATACAACTATCGTAAAAAGGTGCTCCATACTGCTACTAAGTGGGATTCCTCGGGAGTAACGCAGAAAGTCACTTTGTGTAACAAACTTTTACAATATACTATTTCTTGTATAATATTCATTGATTACTCTTTTCAATGATCGGTTGGTTACAGGATTGTGATATTTCTCGGTTTTACAAAGTGATATCAGTACAGTGTCAGTTATCACTCCTTGTACAACCAACTTCAAAATCTGATGAATGTATCTCTGGCATTCAATGTAGTTGCTCTTACAGTTGATATATCATGCTTTTACATGATTGAGTACATATACAATGAAATGAAGCCACCTTCTATACAACTATAGTAAAAAGGTTCTCCATACTGCCACTCAATGGGATTCCTCGGGAGTAACGCAGAAAGTTATTTTGTGTAACAAACTATTACAATTTACAATCCAATGTATTTCTTGTATAGTATTCATTGATTCGTCTTTTCAGTGATCTGTTTCTTACAGGATAATGATATTTCTAGGTTTCACAAAGTGATATCAGTACAGTGTCAGTTATCACTCCTTGTACTACAAACTTCAAAATCTGATGAATGTATCTCTGGCATTCAATGTAGTTGCTCTTACTGTTGATATATCATGCTTTTACATGATTGAGTACATATATAATGAAATGAAGCCACCTTCTATACAACTATAGTAAAAAGGTGCTCTATACTGCCACTCAGTGGGATTCCTCGGGAGTAACACAGAAAGTTATTTTGTGTAACAAACAATTACAATTTACAATCCAATGTATTTCTTGTATAGTATTCATTGATTACTCTTCTGTGATCTCTTGGTTAGACAACAGTGAAATTTCTCGGTTTTAGAAAGTGACATCAATACAGTGTCAGTTATCACTCCTTATACAACCAATATAAAAATCTGATGAATGTATGTCTTGCATTCAATGTAACTGCTCTTATAGTTGCTATATCATGCTTTTATATGGTTCAGTACATATACAATGAAATGAAGCCACCTTCTATACAACTATAGTAAAAAGGTGCTCCATACTGCCACTCAGTGGGATTCCTCGGGAGTAACGCAGAAAGTCATTTTGTGTAACAAACTTTTACAATATACTATTTCATCTATAGTATTCATTGATTACTCTTTTCAGTGATCTGTTTGTTACAGGATAGTGATATATCTAGGTTTTACAAAGTGATATCAGTACAGTGTCAGTTATCACTCCTTGTACTATCAACTTCAAAATCTGATGAATGTATCTCTGGCATTCAATGTAGTTGCTCTTACAGTTGATATATCATGCTTTTACATGATTGAGTACATATACAATGAAATGAAGCCACCTTCTATACAACTATAGTAAAAAGGTGCTCCATACTGCCACTCAGTGGGATTCCTCGGGAGTAACGCAGAAAGTTATTTTGTGTAACAAACTATTACAATTTACAATCCAATGTATTTCTTGTATAGTATTCATTGATTACTCTTCTGTGATCTCTTGGTTAGACAACAGTGAAATTTCTCGGTTTTACAAAGTGATATCAATACAGTGTCAGTTATCACTCCTTATCAAACCAATTTAAAAATCTGATGAATGTATGTCTTGCATTCAATGTAACTGCTCTTATAGTTGCTATATCATGCTTTTATATGGTTCAGTACATATACAATGAAATGAAGCCACCTTCTATACAACTATAGTAAAAAGGTGCTCCATACTGCCACTCAGTTGGATTCCTCGGGAGTAACGCAGAAAGTTATTTTGTGTAACAAACTATTACAATTTACAATCCAATGTATTTCTTGTATAGTATTCATTGATTACACTTCTGTGATCTCTTGGTTAGACAACAGTGAAATTTCTTGGTTTTACAAAGTGATATCAATACAGTGTCAGTTATCACTCCTTATACAACCAATTTAAAAATCTGATGAATGTATGTCTTGCATTCAATGTAACTGCTCTTATAGTTGCTATATCATGCTTTTATATGGTTCAGTACATATAAAATGAAATGAAGCCACCTTCTATACAAATATAGTAAAAAGGTGCTCCATACTGCCACTCAGTGGGATTCCTCGGGAGTAAAGGAGAAAGTCATTTTGTGTAACAAACTATTACAATATACAATTTCTTCTATAGTATTCATTGATTACTCTTTTCAATGATCTGTTGGTTACAGGATAGTGATATTTCTAGGTTTTACAAAGTGATATCAGTACAGTGTCAGTTATCACTCCTTCTACAACAAACTTCAAAATCTGATGAATGAATCTCTGGCATTCAATGTAATTGCTCTTACAGTTGCTATAACATGCTTTTACATGATTGAGTACATTTACAATGAAATGAAGCCACCTTCTATACAACTATAGTAAAATGTGCTCCATACTGCCACTCAGTGGGATTCCTCGGGAGTAACGGAGAAAGTCATTTTGTGTAACAAACTGTTACAATATACAATTTCTTGTATAGTATTCATTCATTACTCTTTTCAATGATCTGTTGGTTACAAGATAGTGATATTTCTAGGTTTTACAACGTGATATCAATACAGTGTCAGTTATCACTCCTTGTACAACCAACTTCAAAATCTGATAAATGTATCTCTTGCATTCAATGTAACTGCTCTTACACTTGCTATATCATGCTTTTATATGGTTGAATACATATACAATGAAATGAAGCCCCCTTCTATACAACTATCGTAAAAAGGTGCTCCATACTGCCACTAAGTGGGATTCCTCGGGAGTAACGCAGAAAGTCATTTTGTGTAACAAACTTTTACAATATACTATTTCTTCTATAGTATTCATTGATTACTCTTTTCAGTGATCTGTTTGTTACAGGATAGTGATATATCTAGGTTTTACAAAGTGATATCAGTACAGTGTCAGTTATCACTCCTTGTACTACCAACTTCAAAATCTGATGAATGTATCTCTGGCATTCAATCTAGTTGCTCTTACAGTTGATATATCATGCTTTTACATGATTGAGTACATATACAATGAAATGAAGCCACCTTCTATACAACTATAGTAAAAAGGTGCTCCATACTGCCACTCAGTGGGATTCCTCGGGAGTAACGCAGAAAGTCATTTTGTGTAACAAACTATTACAATATACAATTTCTTGTATAGTATTCATTGATTACTCTTTTCAATGATCTGTTGGTTACAGGATAGTGATATTTCTAGGTTTTACAAAGTGATATCAGTACAGTGTCAGTTATCACTCCTTGTACAACCAACTTCAAAATCTGATGAATGAATCTCTGGCATTCAATGTAATTGCTCTTACAGTTGCTATAACATGCTTTTACATGATTGAGTACATTTACAATGAAATGAAGCCACCTTCTATACAACTATAGTAAAATGTGCTCCATACTGCCACTCAGTGGGATTCCTCAGGACTAACGGAGAAAGTCATTTTGTGTAACAAACTGTTACAATATACAATTTCTTGTATAGTATTCATTCATTACTCTTTTCAATGATCTGTTGGTTACAAGATAGTGATATTTCTAGGTTTTACAACGTGATATCAATACAGTGTCAGTTATCACTCCTTGTACAACCAACTTCAAAATCTGATAAATGTATCTCTTGCATTCAATGTAACTGCTCTTACACTTGCTATATCATGCTTATATAGGGTTGAATACATATACAATGAAATGAAGCCCCCTTCTATACAACTATCATAAAAAGGTGCTCCATACTGCCACTAAGTGGGATTCCTCGGGAGTAACGCAGAAAGTCATTTTGTGTAACAAACTTTTACAATATACTATTTCTTCTATAGTATTCATTGATTACTCTTTTCAGTGATCTGTTTGTTACAGGATAGTGATATATCTAGGTTTTACAAAGTGATATCAGTACAGTGTCAGTTATCACTCCTTGTACTATCAACTTCAAAATCTGATGAATGTATCTCTGGCATTCAATGTAGTTGCTCTTACAGTTGATATATCATGCTTTTACATGATTGAGTACATATACAATGAAATGAAGCCACCTTCTATACAACTATAGTAAAAAGGTGCTCCATACTGCCACTCAGTGGGATTCCTCGGGAGTGACGCAGAAAGTTATTTTGTGTAACAAACTATTACAATTTACAATCCAATGTATTTCTTGTATAGTATTCATTGATTACTCTTCTGTGATCTCTTGGTTAGACATCAGTTAAATTTCTCGGTTTTACAAAGTGACATCAATACAGTGTCAGTTATCACTCCTTATACAACCAATATAAAAATCTGATGAATGTATGTCTTGCATTCAATGTAACTGCTCTTATAGTTGCTATATCATGCTTTTATATGGTTCAGTACATATACAATGAAATGAAGCCACCTTCTATACAACTATAGTAAAAAGGTGCTCCATACTTCCACTCAGTGGGATTCCTCGGGAGTAACGCAGAAAGTCATTTTGTGTAACAAACTATTACAATATACAATTTCTTGTATAGTATTCATTGATTACTCTTTTCAATGATCTGTTGGTTACAGGATAGTGATATTTCTAGGTTTTACAAAGTGATATCAGTACAGTGTCAGTTATCACTCCTTGTACAACCAACTTCAAAATCTGATGAATGAATCTCTGGCATTCAATGTAATTGCTCTTCGAGTTACTATATCATGCTTTTATATGGTTCAGTACATATACAATGAAATGAAGCCACCTTCTATACAACTATAGTAAAAAGGTGCTCCATACTGCCACTCAGTGGGATTCCTCGGGAGTAACGCAGAAAGTTATTTTGTGTAACAAACTATTACAATTTACAATCCAATGTATTTCTTGTATAGTATTCATTGATTAGTCTTTTCAGTGATCTGTTGGTTACAGGATAGTGATATTTCTAGGTTTTACAAAGTGATATCAGTACAGTGTCAGTTATCACTCCTTGTACAACCAACTTCAAAATCTGATGAATGAATCTCTGGCATTCAATGTAATTGCTCTTACAGTAGCTATAACATGCTTTTACATGATTGAGTACATATACAATGAAATGAAGCCACCTTCTATACAACTATAGTAAAATGTGCTCCATACTGCCACTCAGTGGGATTCCTCGGGAGTAACGCAGAAAGTCATTTTGTGTAACAAACTATTACAATATACAATTTCTTGTATAGTATTCATTCATTACTCTTTTCAATCATCTGTTGGTTACAAAATAGTGATATTTCTATGTTTTACAACGTGATATGAATACAGTGTCAGTTATCACTCCTTGTACAACCAACTTCAAAATCTGATGAATGTATCTCTTGCATTCAATGTAACTGCTCTTACACTTCCTATATCATGCTTTTATATGGTTGAGTACATATACAATGAAATGAAGCCACATTCTATAAAACTATCGTAAAAAGGTGCTCCATACTGCCACTCAGTGGGATTCCTCGGGAGTAACGCAGAAAGTCATTTTGTGTAGCAAACTTTTACAATATACTATTTCTTTTATAATATTCATTGATTACTCTTTTCAATGATCTGTTGGTTACAGGATAGTGATATTTCTAGGTTTTACAAAGTGATATCAGTACAGTGTCAGTTATCACTCCTTGTACTACCAACTTCAAAATCTGATGAATGTATCTCTGGCATTCAATGTAGTTGCTCTTACAGTTGATATATCATGCTCTTACATGATTGAGTACATATACAATGAAATGAAGCCACCTTCTATACAACTATAGTAAAAAGGTGCCCCATACTGCCACTCAGTGGGATTCCTCGGGAGTAACGCAGAAAGCTATTTTGTGTAACAAACTATTACAATTTACAATCCAATGTATTTCTTGTATAGTATTTATTGATTACTCTTCTGTGATCTCTTGGTTAGACAACAGTGAAATTTCTCGGTTTTACAAAGTGATATCAATACAGTGTCAGTTATCACTCCTTATACAACCAATTTAAAAATCTGATGAATGTATGTCTTGCATTCAATGTAACTGCTCTTATAGTTGCTATATCATGCTTTTATATGGTTCAGTACATATACAATGAAATGAAGCCACCTTCTATACAGCTATAGTAAAAAGGTGCTCCATACTGCCACTCAGTGGGATTCCTCGGGAGTAACGCAGAAAGTTATTTTGTGGAACAAACTATTACAATTTACAATCCAATGTATTTCTTGTATAGTATTCATTGATTAGTCTTCTGTGATCTCTTGGTTAGACAACAGTGAAATTTTTCGGTTTTACAAAGTGATACCAATACAGTGTCAGTTATCACTCCTTATACAACCAATTTAAAAATCTGATGAATGTATGTCTTGCATTCAATGTAACTGCTCTTATAGTTGCTATATCATGCTTTTATATGGTTGAGTACATATACAATGAAATGAAGCCACCTTCTATACAACTATAGTAAAATGTGCTCCATACTGCCACTCAGTGGGATTCCTCGGGAGTAACGGAGAAAGTCATTTTGTGTAACAAGCTGTTACAATATACAATTTCTTGTATAGTATTCATTCATTACTCTTTTCAATGATCCGTTGGTTACAAGATAGTGATATTTCTAGGTTTTACAACGTGATATCAATACAGTGTCAGTTATCACTCCTTGTACAACCAACTTCAAAATCTGATAAATGTATCTCTTGCATTCAATGTAACTGCTCTTAAAGTTACTATATCATGCTTTTATATGGTTGAATACAAATACAATGAAATGAAGCCACCTTCTATACAACTATTCTAAAAAGGTGCTCCATACTGCCACTAAGTGGGATTCCTCGGGAGTAACGCAGAAAGTCATTTTGTGTAACAAACTTTTACAATATACTATTTCTTCTATAATATTCATTGATTACTCTTTTCAGTGATCTGTTTGTTACAGGATAGTGATATATCTAGGTTTTACAAAGTGATATCAGTACAGTGTCAGTTATCACTCCTTGTACTACCAACTTCAAAATCTGATGAATGTATCTCTGGCATTCAATGTAGTTGCTCTTACAGTTGATATATCATGCTTTTACATGATTGAGTACATATACAATGAAATGAAGCCACCTTCTATAAAACTATAGTAAAAAGGTGCTCCATACTGCCACTCAGTGGGATTCCTCGGGAGTAACGCAGAAAGTTATTTTTTGTAACAAACTATTACAATTTACAATCCAATGTATTTCTTGTATAGTATTCATTGATTACTCTTCTGTGATCTCTTGGTTAGACATCAGTTAAATTTCTCGGTTTTACAAAGTGACATCAATAGAGTGTCAGTTATCACTCCTTATACAACCAATATAAAAATCTGATGAATGTATGTCTTGCATTCAATGTAACTGCTCTTATAGTTGCTATATCATGCTTTTATATGGTTCAGTACATATACAATGAAATGAAGCCACCTTCTATACAACTATAGCAAAAAGGTCCTCCATACTGCCACTCAGTGGGATTCCTCGGGAGTAACGCAGAAAGTCATTTTGTGTAACAAACTATTACAATATACAATTTCTTGTATAGTATTCATTGATTACTCTTTTCAATGATCTGTTGGTTACAGGATAGTGATATTTCTAGGTTTTACAAAGTGATATCAGTACAGTGTCAGTTATCACTCCTTGTACAACCAACTTCAAAATCTGATGAATGAATCTCTGGCATTCAATGTAATTGCTCTTCAAGTTGCTATATCATGCTTTTATATGGTTCAGTACATATACAATGAAATGAAGCCACCTTCTATACAACTATAGTAAAAAGGTGCTCCATAATTCCACTCAGTGGGATTCCTCGGGAGTAACGCAGAAAGTTATTTTGTGTAACAAACTATTACAGTTTACAATCCAATGTATTTCTTGTATAGTATTCATTGATTAGTCTTTTCAGTGATCTGTTTCTTACAGGATAGTGATATTTCTAGGTTTTACAAAGTGATATCAGTACAGTGTCAGTTATCACTCCTTGTACTACCAACTTCAAAATCTGATGAATGTATCTCTGGCATTCAATGTAGCTGCTCTTACAGTTGATATATCATGCTTTTACATGATCGAGTACATATATAATGAAATGAAGCCACCTTCTATACAACTATAGTTAAAAGGTGCTCCATACTGCCACTCAGGGGGATTCCTCGGGAGTAACGCAGAAAGTTATTTTGTGTAACAAACTATTACAATTTAAAATCCAATGTATTTCTTGTATAGTATTCATTGATTACTCTTCTGTGATCTCTTGGTTAGACAACAGTGAAATTTCTCGGTTTTACAAAGTGACATCTATACAGTGTCAGTTATCACTCCTTACACAACCAATATAGAAATCTGATGAATCTATGTCTTGCATTCAATGTAACTGCTCTTAAAGTTGCTATATCATGCTTTTATATGGTTCAGTACATATACAATGAAATGAAGCCACCTTCTATACAACTATAGTAAAAAGGTGCTCCATACTGCCACTCAGTGGGATTCCTTGGGAGTAACGCAAAAGGCATTTTGTGTAACAAACTATTACAATATACAATTTCTTGTATAGTATTCATTGATTACTCTTTTCAATGATCTGTTGGTTACAGGATAGTGATATTTCTAGGTTTTACAAAGTGATATCAGTACAGTGTCAGTTATCACTCCTTGTACAACCAACTTCAAAATCTGATGAATGAATCTCTGGCATTCAATGTAATTGCTCTTCAAGTTGCTATATCATGCTTTTATATGGTTCAGTACATATACAATGAAATGAAGCCACCTTCTATACAACTATAGTAAAAAGGTGCTCCATACTGCCACTCAGTGGGATTCCTCGGGAGTAACGCAGAAAGTTATTTTGTGTAACAAACTATTACAATTTACAATCCAATGTATTTCTTGTATAGTATTCATTGATTAGTCTTTTCAGTGATCTGTTTCTTACAGGATAGTGATATTTCTAGGTTTTACAAAGTGATATCAGTACAGTGTCAGTTATCACTCCTTGTACTACCAACTTCAAAATCTGATGAATGTATCTCTGGCATTCAATGTAGCTGCTCTTACAGTTGATATATCATGCTTTTACATGAGTACATATATAATGAAATGAAGCCACCTTCTATACAACTATAGTTAAAAGGTGCTCCATACTGCCACTCAGTGGGATTCCTCGGGAGTAACGCAGAAAATTATTTTGTGTAACAAACTATTACAATTTACAATCCAATGTATTTCTTGTATAGTATTCATTGATTACTCTTCTGTGATCTCTTGGTTAGACAACAGTGAAATTTCTCGGTTTTACAAAGTGACATCTGTACAGTGTCAGTTATCACTCCTTACACAACCAATATAGAAATCTGATGAATCTATGTCTTGCATTCAATGTAACTGCTCTTAAAGTTGCTATATCATGCTTTTATATGGTTCAGTACATATACAATGAAATGAAGCCACCTTCTATACAACTATAGTAAAAAGGTGCTCCATACTGCCACGCAGTGGGATTCCTTGGGAGTAACGCAGAAAGTCATTTTGTGTAACAAACTATTACAATATACAATTTCTTGTATAGTATTCATTCATTAGTCTTTTCAATGATCTGTTGGTTACAAGATAGTGATATTTCTAGGTTTTACAACGTGATATGAATACAGTGTCAGTTATCACTCCTTGTACAACCAACTTCAAAATCTGATGAATGTATCTCTTGCATTCAATGTAACTGCTCTTACACTTCCTATATCATGCTTTTATATGGTTGAGTACATATACAATGAAATGAAGCCACATTCTATAAAACTATCGTAAAAAGGTGCTCCATACTGCCACTCAGTGGGATTCCTCGGGAGTAACGCAGAAAGTTATTTTGTGTAACAAACTATTACAATTTACAATCCAATGTATTTCTTGTATAGTATTCATTGATTACTCTTCTGTGATCTCTTGGTTAGACAACAGTGAAATTTCTCGGTTTGCCAAAGTGACATCTATACAGTGTCAGTTATCACTCCTTACACAACCAATATAGAAATCTGATGAATGTATGTCTTGCATTCAATGTAACTGCTCTTAAAGTTGCTATATCATGCTTTTATATGGTTCAGTACATATACAATGAAATGAAGCCACCTTCTTTACAACTATAGTAAAAAGGTGCTCCATACTGCCACTCAGTGGGATTCCTTGGGAGTAACGCAGAAAGTCATTTTGTGTAACAAACTATTACAACATACAATTTCTTGTATAGTATTCATTGATTACTCTTTTCAATGATCTGTTGGTTACAGGATAGTGATATTTCTAGGTTTTACAAAGTGATATCAATACAGTGTCAGTTATCACTCCTTGTACAACCAACTTCAAAATCTGATGAATGAATCTCTGGCATTCAATGTAATTGCTCTTACAGTAGCTATAACATGCTTTTACATGATTGAGTACATATACAATGAAATGAAGCCACCTTCTATACAACTATAGCAAAATGTACTCCATACTGCCACTCAGTGGGATTCCTCGGGAGTAACGCAGAAAGTCATTTTGTGTAACAAACTATTACAATATACAATTTCTTGTATAGTATTCATTCATTACTCTTTTCAATGATCTGTTGGTTACAAGATAGTGATATTTCTAGGTTTTACAACGTGATATGAATACAGTGTCAGTTATCACTCCTTGTACAACCAACTTCAAAATCTGATGAATTTATCTCTTGCATTCAATGTAACTGCTCTTACACTTCCTATATCATGCTTTTATATGGTTGAGTACATATACAATGAAATGAAGCCACATTCTATAAAACTATCGTAAAAAGGTGCTCCATGCTGCCACTCAGTGGGATTCCTCGGGAGTAACGCAGAAAGTTATTTTGTGTAACAAACTATTACAATTTACAATCCAATGTATTTCTTGTATAGTATTCATTGATTACTCTTCTGTGATCTCTTGGTTAGACAACAGTGAAATTTCTCGGTTTTACAAAGTGATATCAATACAGTGTCAGTTATCACTCCTTCTACAACCAACTTCAAAATCTGATGAATGAATCTCTGGCATTCAATGTAATTGCTCTTACACTTCCTATATCATGCTTTTATATGGTTGAGTACATATACAATGAAATGAAGCCACCTTCTATACAACTATCGTAAAAAGGTACTCCATACTGCTACTAAGTGGGATTCCTCGGGAGTAACGCAGAAAGTCATTTTGTGTAACAAACTTTTACAATATACTATTTCTTGTATAATATTCATTGATTACTCTTTTCAATGATCGGTTGGTTACAGGATAGTGATATTTCTAGGTTTTACAAAGTGACATCAATACAGTGTCAGTTATCACTCCTTATACAACCAATTTAAAAATCTGATGAATGTATGTCTTGCATTCAATCTAACTGCTCTTATAGTTGCTATATCATGCTTTTATATGGTTCAGTACATATACAATGAAATGAAGCCACCTTCTATACAACTATAGTAAAAAGGTGCTCCATACTGCCACTCAGTGTGATTCCTCGGGAGTAACGCAGAAAGTCATTTTGTGTAACAAACTATTACAATATACAATTTCTTGTATAGTATTGATTGATTACTCTTTTCAATGATCTGTTGGTTAGAGGATAGTGATATTTCAAGGTTTTACAAAGTGATATCAGTACAGTGTCAGTTATCAGTCCTTCTACAACCAACTTCAAAATCTGATGAATGTATCTCTGGCATTCAATGTAAATGCTCTTACAGTTGATATTTGATGCTTTTACATGATTGAGTACATATACAATGAAATGAAGCCACCTTCTATACAACTATAGTAAAAAGGTGCTCCATACTGCCACTCAGTGGGATTCCTCGGGAGTAACGCAGAAAGTTATTTTGTGTAACAAACTATTACAATTTACAATCCAATGTATTTCTTGTATAGTATTCATTGATTAGTCTTTTCACTGATCTGTTTCTTACAGGATAGTGATATTTCTAGGTTTTACAAAGTGAAATCAGTACAGTGTCAGTTATCACTCCTTGTACTACCAACTTCAAAATCTGATGAATGTATCTCTGGCATTCAATATAGTTGCTCTTATAGTTGATATATCATGCTTTTACATGATTGAGTACATATACAATGAAATGAAGCCACCTTCTATAGTAAAAATGTTCTCCATACTGCCACTCAGAGGGATTCCTCGGGAATAACGCAGAAAGCCATTTTGTGTAACAAACTATTAAAATAGATACGTTCTTGTATAGTATTCATTGATTACTCTTTTCAATGATCTCTACGTTCCAGGATAGTAATATTTCTAGGTTTTACAAAGTGATATCAGTACAGTGTCAGTTATCACTCCTTGTACAACCAACTTCAAATTCTGATGAATGTATCTCTGGCATTCAATGTAATAGCTCTTACAGTTGATATATCATGCTTTTACATGATTGAGTACAGATACAATGAAATGAAGCCACCTTCTATACAACTATAATAAAAAGGTGCTCCATACTGGCACTCAGTGGGATTCCTCGGGAGTAACGCAGAAAGTTATTTTGTGTAAGAAACTATTAGAATTTACAATCCAATGTATTTCTTGTATAGTATTCACTGATTAGTCTTTTCAGTGATCTGTTTCTTACAGGATAGTGATATTTCTAGGTTTTACAAAGTGATATCAGTACAGTGTCAGTTATCACTCCTTGTACTACCAACTACAAAATCTGATGAATGTATCTCTGGCATTCAATATAGTTGCTCTTATAGTTGATATATCATGCTTTTACATGATTGAGTACATATACAATGAAATGAAGCCACCTTCTATACAACTATAGTAAAATGTGGTCCATACTGCCACTAAGTGGGATTCCTCGAGAGTAACGCAGAAAGTCATTTTGTGTAACAAACTTTTACAATATACTATTTCTTGTATAGTATTCATTGATTACTCTTTCAATGATCTGTTGGTTACAGGATAGTGATATTTCTAGGATTTACAAAGTGATATCAGTACAGTGTCAGTTATCACTCCTTGTACAACCAACTTCAAAATCTGATGAATGTATCTCTGGCATTCAATGTAAATGCTCTTACAGTTGATATTTGATGCTTTTACATGATTGAGTACATATACAATGAAATGAAGCCACCTTCTATACAACTATAGTAAAAAGGTGCTCCATACTGCCACTCAGTGGGATTCCTCGGGAGTAACGCAGAAAGTTTTTTTGTGTAACAAACTATTAGAATTTACAATCCAATGTATTTCTTGTATAGTATTCATTGATTAGTCTTTTCAGTGATCTGTTTCTTACAGGATAGTGATATTTCTAGGTTTTACAAAGTGATATCAGTACAGTGTCAGTTATCACTCCTTGTACTACCAACTTCAAAATCTGATGAATGTATCTCTGGCATTCAATATAGTTGCTCTTATAGTTGATATATCATGCTTTTACATGATTGAGTACATATACAATGAAATGAAGCCACCTTCTATACAACTATAGTAAAAAGGTTCTCCATACTGCCACTAAGTGGGATTCCTCGAGAGTAACGCAGAAAGTCACTTTGTGTAACAAACTTTTACAATATACTATTTCTTGTATAGTATTCATTGATTACTCTTTTCAATGATCTGTTGGTTACAGGATAGTGATATTTCTAGGATTTACAAAGTGATATCAGTACAGTGTCAGTTATCACTCCTTGTACAACCAACTTCAAAATCTGATGAATGTATCTCTGGCATTCAATGTAAATGCTCTTACAGTTGATATTTGATGCTTTTACATGATTGAGTACATATACAATGAAATGAAGCCACCTTCAATACAACTATAGTAAAAAGGTGCTCCATACTGCCACTCAGTGGGATTCCTCGGGAGTAACGCAGAAAGTTATTTTGTGTAACAAACTATTAGAATTTACAATCCAATGTATTTCTTGTATAGTATTCATTGATTAGTCTTTTCAGTGATCTGTTTCTTACAGGATAGTGATATTTCTAGGTTTTACAAAGTGATATCAGTACAGTGTCAGTTATCACTCCTTGTACTACCAACTTCAAAATCTGATGAATGTATCTCTGGCATTCAATATAGTTGCTCTTATAGTTGATATATCATGCTTTTACATGATTGAGTACATATACAATGAAATGAAGCCACCTTCTATAGTAAAAATGTTCTCCATACTGCCACTCAGAGGGATTCCTCGGGAATAACGCAGAAAGCCATTTTGTGTAACAAACTATTAAAATAGATACGTTCTTGTATAGTATTCATTGATTACTCTTTTCAATGATCTCTACGTTCCAGGATAGTAATATTTCTAGGTTTTACAAAGTGATATCAGTACAGTGTCAGTTATCACTCCTTGTACAACCAACTTCAAATTCTGATGAATGTATCTCTGGCATTCAATGTAATAGCTCTTACAGTTGATATATCATGCTTTTACATGATTGAGTACAGATACAATGAAATGAAGCCACCTTCTATACAACTATAGTAAAAAGGTGCTCCATACTGCCACGCAGTGGGATTCCTCGAGAGTAACGCAGAAAGTTATTTTGTGTAACAAACTATTACAATATGCAATTTCTTGTATAGTATTCATTGATTACTCTTTTCAGTGATCTGTTTGTTACAGGATAGTGATATTTCTAGGTTTTAAATTGTGATATCAGTACAGTGTCAGTTATCACTCCTTGTACTACCAACTTCAAAATCTGATGAATGTATCTCTGGCATTCAATGTAGTTGCTCTTACAGTTGATATATCATGCTTTTACATGATTGAGTACATATACAATGAAATGAAGCCACCTTCTATACAACTATAGTAAAAAGGTGCTCCATACTGCCACTCAGTGGGATTCCTCGGGAGTAACGCAGAAAGTTATTTTGTGTAAGAAACTATTACAATTTACAATCCAATGTATTTCTTGTATAGTATTCATTGATTACTCTTCTGTGATCTCTTGGTTAGACAACAGTGAAATTTCTCGGTTTTACAAAGTGACATCAATACAGTGTCAGTTATCACTCCTTATACAACCAATTTAAAAATCTGATGAATGTATGTCTTGCATTCAATCTAACTGCTCTTATAGTTGCTATATCATGCTTTTATATGGTTCAGTACATATACAATGAAATGAAGCCACCTTCTATACAACTATAGTAAAAAGGTGCTCCATACTGCCACTCAGTGTGATTCCTCGGAAGTAACGCAGAAAGTCATTTTGTGTAACAAACTATTACAATATACAATTTCTTGTATAGTATTGATTGATTACTCTTTTCAATGATCTGTTGGTTACAGGATAGTGATATTTCTAGGTTTTACAAAGTGATATCAGTACAGTGTCAGTTATCACTCCTTCTACAACCAACTTCAAAATCTGATGAATGAATCTCTGGCATTCAATGTAATTGCTCTTACAGTTGCTATAACATGCTTTTACATGATTGAGTACATATACAATGAAATGAAGCCACCTTCTATACAACTATAGTAAAATGTGGTCCATACTGCCACTAAGTGGGATTCCTCGAGAGTAACGCAGAAAGTCATTTTGTGTAACAAACTTACAATATACTATTTCTTGTATAGTATTAATTGATTACTCCTTTCAATGATCTGTTGGTTACAGGATAGTGATATTTCTAGGATTTACAAAGTGATATCAGTATCTTGTCAGTTATCACTCCTTGTACAACCAACTTCAAAATCTGATCAATGTATCTCTGGCATTCAATGTAAATGCTCTTACAGTTGATATTTCATGCTTTTACATGATTGAGTACATATACAATGAAATGAAGCCACCATCTATACAACTATAGTAAAAAGGTGCTCCATACTGCCACTCAGTGGGATTCCTCGAGACTAACGCAGAAAGTCATTTTGTGTAACAAACTATTACAATATACAATTTCTTGTATAGTATTCATTGATTACTCTTTTCAGTGATCTGTTTGTTACAGGATAGTGATATATCTAGGTTTTACAAAGTGATATCAGTACAGTGTCAGTTATCACTCCTTGTACTACCAACTTCAAAATCTGATGAATGTATCTCTGGCATTCAATGTAGTTGCTCTTACAGTTGATATATCATGCTCTTACATGATTGAGTACATATACAATGAAATGAAGCCACCTTCTATACAACTATAGTAAAACGTGCTCCATACTGCCACTCATTGGGATTCCTCGGGAGTAACGCAGAAAGTTATTTTGTGTAACAAACTATTACAATTTACAATCCAATGTATTTCTTTTATAGTATTCGTTGATTACTCTTCTGTGATCTTTTGGTTAGACAACTGTGAAATATCTACGTTTTAGAAAGTGATATCAATACAGTGTCAGTTATGACTCCTTATACAACCAATCTAAAAATCTGATGAATGTATGTCTTGCATTCAATGTAACTGCTCTTATAGTTGCTATATCATGCTTTTATATGGTTCAGTACATATAGAATGAAATGAAGCCACCTTCTATACAACTATAGTAAAAAGGTGCTCCATACTGCCACTCAGTGGGATTCCTCGGGAGTAACGCAGAAAGTAATTTTGTGTAACAAACTATTACAATATACAATTTCTTTTATAGTATTCATTGATTAGTCTTTTCAATGATCTGTTGGTTACACGATAGTGATATTTCTAGGTTTTACAAAGTGATATCAGTACAGTGTCAGTTATCTCTCCTTCTACAACCAACTTCAAAATCTGAGGAATGAATCTCTTGCATTCAATGTAATTGCTCTTACAGTTGCTATAACATGCTTTTACATGATTGAGTACATATACAATGAAATGAAGCCACCTTCTATACAACTATAGTAAAAAGGTGCTCCATACTGCCACTCAGTAGGATTCCTCGGGAGTAACGCAGAAAGTTATTTTGTGTAACAAACTATTACAATTTACAATCCAATGTATTTCTTGTATAGTATTCGTTGATTACTCTTCTGTGATCTTTTGGTTAGACAACTGTGAAATATCTACGTTTTAGAAAGTGATATCAATACAGTGTCAGTTATGACTCCTTATACAACCAATCTAAAAATCTGATGAATGTATGTCTTGCATTCAATGTAACTGCTCTTATAGTTGCTATATCATGCTTTTATATGGTTCAGTACATATACAATGAAATGAAGCCACCTTCTATACAACTATAGTAAAAAGGTGCTCCATACTGCCACTCAGTGGGATTCCTCGGGAGTAACGCAGAAAGTAATTTTGTGTAACAAACTATTACAATATACAATTTCTTTTATAGTATTCATTGATTAGTCTTTTCAATGATCTGTTGGTTACACGATAGTGATATTTCTAGGTTTTACAAAGTGATATCAGTACAGTGTCAGTTATCTCTCCTTCTACAACCAACTTCAAAATCTGAGGAATGAATCTCTTGCATTCAATGTAATTGCTCTTACAGTTGCTATAACATGCTTTTACATGATTGAGTACATATACAATGAAATGAAGCCACCTTCTATACAACTATAGTAAAAAGGTGCTCCATACTGCCACTCAGTAGGATTCCTCGGGAGTAACGCAGAAAGTTATTTTGTGTAACAAACTATTACAATTTAAAATCCAATGTATTTCTTGTATAGTATTCATTGATTACTCTTCTGTGATCTCTTGGTTAGACATCAGTTAAATTTCTCGGTTTTACAAAGTGACATCAATACAGTGTCAGTTATCACTCCTTATACAACCAATATAAAAATCTGATGAATGTATGTCTTGCATTCAATGTAACTGCTCTTATAGTTGCTATATCATGCTTTTATATGGTTCAGTACATATACAATGAAATGAAGCCACCTTCTATACAACTATAGTAAAAAGGTGCTCCATACTGCCACTCAGTGGGATTCCTTGGGAGTAACGCAGAAAGTCATTTTGTGTAACAAACTATTACAATATACAATTTCTTGTATAGTATTCATTGATTACTCTTTTCAATGATCTGTTGGTTACAGGATAGTGATATTTCTAGGTTTTACAAAGTGATATCAATACAGTGTCAGTTATCACTCCTTGTACAACCAACTTCAATATCTGATGAATGAATCTCTGGCATTCAATGTAATTGCTCTTACAGTTGCTATAACCTGCTTTTACATGATTCAGTACATATACAATGAAATGAAGCCACCTTCTATACAACTATAGTAAAATGTGCTCCATACTGCCACTCAGTGGGATTCCTCGGGAGTAACGCAGAAAGTCATTTTGTGTAACAAACCATTACAATATACAATTTCTTGTATAGTATTCATTCATTACTCTTTTCAATGATCTGTTGGTTACAAGATAGTGATATTTCTAGGTTTTACATCGTGATATGAATACAGTGTCAGTTATCACTCCTTGTACAACCAACTTCAAAATCTGATGAATGTATCTCTTGCATTCAATGTAACTGCTCTTACACTTCCTATATCATGCTCTTATATGGTTGAGTACATATACAATGAAATGAAGCCACATTCTATACAACTATCGTAAAAAGGTGCTCCATACTGCCACTAAGTGGGATTCCTCGGGAGTAACGCAGAAAGTCATTTTGTGTAGCAAACTTTTACAATATACTATTTCTTGTATAATATTCATTGATTACTCTTTTCAATGATCTGTTGGTTACAGGATAGTGATATTTCTAGGTTTTACAAAGTGATATCAGTACAGTGTCAGTTATCACTCCTTGTACTACCAACTTCAAAATCTGATGAATGTATATCTGGCATTCAATGTAGTTGCTCTTACAGTTGATATATCATGCTCTTACATGATTGAGTACATATACAATGAAATGAAGCCACCTTCAATACAACTATAGTAAAAAGGTGCTCCATACTGCAACTCAGTGGGATTCCTCGGGAGTAACGCAGAAAGTTATTTTGTGTAACAAACTATTACAATTTACAATCCAATGTATTTCTTGTATAGTATTCATTGATTAGTCTTTTCAGTGATCTGTTTCTTACAGGATAGTGATATTTCTAGGTTTTACAAAGTGATATCAGTACAGTGTCAGTTTTTCACTCCTTGTACTACCAACTTCAAAATCTGATGAATGTATCTCTGGCATTCAATGTAGTTGCTCTTATAGTTGCTATATCATGCTTTTATATGGTTCAGTACATATACAATGAAATGAAGCCACCTTCTATACAACTATAGTAAAAAGGTGCTCCATACTGCCACTCAGTGGGATTCCTCGGGAGTAACGCAGAAAGTTATTTTGTGTAACAAACTATTACAATTTACAATCCAATGTATTTCTTGTATATTATTCATTGATTACTCTTCTGTGATCTCTTGGTTAGACAACAGTGAAATTTCTCAGTTTTACAAAGTGATATCAATACAGTGTCAGTTATCACTCCTTATACAACAAACTTCAAAATCTGATGAATGAATCTCTGGCATTCAATGTAATTGCTCTTACAGTTGCTATAACATGGTTTTACATGATTGAGTACATATACAATGAAATGAAGCCACCTTCTATACAACTATAGTAAAATGTGCTCCATACTGCCACTCAGTGGGATTCCTCGGGAGTAACGCAGAAAGTCATTTTGTGTAACAAACTATTACAATATACAATTTCTTGTATAATATTCATTCATTACACTTTTCAATGATCTGTTTTTACAAGATAGTGATATTTCTAGGTTTTACAACGTGATATCAATACAGTGTCAGTTATCACTCCTTGTACAACCAACTTCAAAATCTGATAAATGTATCTCTTGCATTCAATGTAACTGCTCTTACACTTCCTATATCATGCTTTTATATGGTTGAGTACATATACAATGAAATGAAGCCACCTTCTATACAACTATCGTAAAAAGGTGCTCCATACTGCTACTAAGTGGGATTCCTCGGGAGTAACGCAGAAAGTCATTTTGTGTAACAAACTATTACAATATACTATTTCTTGTATAATATTCATTGATTACTCTTTTCAATGATCGGTTGGTTACAGGATAGTGATATTTCTAGGTTTTACAAAGTGATATCAGTACAGTGTCAGTTATCACTCCTTGTACAACCAACTTCAAAATCTGATGAATGTATCTCTGGCATTCAATGTAGTTGCTCTTACAGTTGATATATCATGCTTTTACATGATTGAGTACATATACAATGAAATGAAGCCACCTTCTATACAACTATAGTAAAAAGGCGCTCCATACTGCCACTCAGTGGGATTCCTCGGGAGTAACGCAGAAAGTTATTTTGTGTAACAAACTATTACAATTTACAATCCAATGTATTTCTTGTATAGTAATCATTGATTACTCTTCTGTGATCACTTGGTTAGACAACAGTGAAATTTCTCGGTTTTACAAAGTGATATCAATACAGTGTCAGTTATCACTCCTTGTACTACCAATTTAAAAATCTAATGAATGTATGTCTTGCATTCAATGTAACTGCTCTTAGAGTTGCTTTATCATGCTTTTATATGGTTCAGTACATATACAATGAAATGAAGCCACCTTCTATACAACTATAGTAAAAAGGTGCTCCATACTGCCACTCAGTGGGATTCCTCGGGAGTAACGCAGAAAGTTATTTTGTGTAACAAACTATTACAATTTACAATCCAATGTATTTCTTGTATAGTATTCATTGATTACTCTTCTGTGATCTCTTGGTTAGACAACAGTGAAATTTCTCGGTTTTAGAAAGTGACATCAATACAGTGTCAGTTATCACTCCTTATACAACCAATATAAAAATCTGATGAATGTATGTCTTGCATTCAATGTAACTGCTCTTATAGTTGCTATATCATGCTTTTATATGGTTCAGTACATATACAATGAAATGAAGCCACCTTCTATACAACTATAGTAAAATGTGCTCCATATTGCCACTCAGTGGGATTCCTCGGGAGTAACGGAGAAAGTCATTTTGTGTAACAAACTCTTACAATATACAATTTCTTGTATAGTATTCATTCATTACTCTTTTCAATGATCTGTTGGTTACAAGATAGTGATATTTCTAGGTTTTACAACGTGATATCAACATAGTGTCAGTTATCACTCCTTGTACAACCAACTTCAAAATCTGATAAATGTATCTCTTGCATTCAATGTAATTACTCTTACAGTTGCTGTAACATGCTTTTACATGATTGAGTACATATACAATGAAATGAAGCCACCTTCTATACAACTATAGTAAAATGTGCTCCATACTGCCACTCAGTGGGATTCCTCGGGAGTAACGCAGAAAGTCATTTTGTGTAACAAACTATTACAATATACAATTTCTTGTATAGTATTCATTCATTACTCTTTTCAATGATCTGTTTTTACAAGATAGTGATATTTCTAGGTTTTACAAAGTGATATCAGTACAGTGTCAGTTATCACTCCTTGTACTACCAACTTCAAAATCTGATGAATGTATCTCTGGCATTCAATATAGTTGCTCTTATAGTTGATATATCATGCTTTTACATGATTGAGTACATATACAATGAAATGAAGCCACCTTCTATACAACTATAGTAAAAAGGTTCTCCATACTGCCACTAAGTGGGATTCCTCGAGAGTAACGCAGAAAGTCATTTTGTGTAACAAACTTTTACAATATACTATTTCTTGTATAGTATTCATTGATTACTCTTTTCAATGATCTGTTGGTTACAGGATAGTGATATTTCTAGGATTTACAAAGTGATATCAGTACAGTGTCAGTTATCACTCCTTGTACAACCAACTTCAAAATCTGATGAATGTATCTCTGGCATTCAATGTAAATGCTCTTACAGTTGATATTTGATGCTTTTACATGATTGAGTACATATACAATGAAATGAAGCCACCTTCAATACAACTATAGTAAAAAGGTGCTCCATACTGCCACTCAGTGGGATTCCTCGGGAGTAACGCAGAAAGTTATTTTGTGTAACAAACTATTAGAATTTACAATCCAATGTATTTCTTGTATAGTATTCATTGATTAGTCTTTTCAGTGATCTGTTTCTTACAGGATAGTGATATTTCTAGGTTTTACAAAGTGATATCAGTACAGTGTCAGTTATCACTCCTTGTACTACCAACTTCAAAATCTGATGAATGTATCTCTGGCATTCAATATAGTTGCTCTTATAGTTGATATATCATGCTTTTACATGATTGAGTACATATACAATGAAATGAAGCCACCTTCTATAGTAAAAATGTTCTCCATACTGCCACTCAGAGGGATTCCTCGGGAATAACGCAGAAAGCCATTTTGTGTAACAAACTATTAAAATAGATACGTTCTTGTATAGTATTCATTGATTACTCTTTTCAATGATCTCTACGTTCCAGGATAGTAATATTTCTAGGTTTTACAAAGTGATATCAGTACAGTGTCAGTTATCACTCCTTGTACAACCAACTTCAAATTCTGATGAATGTATCTCTGGCATTCAATGTAATAGCTCTTACAGTTGATATATCATGCTTTTACATGATTGAGTACAGATACAATGAAATGAAGCCACCTTCTATACAACTATAGTAAAAAGGTGCTCCATACTGCCACGCAGTGGGATTCCTCGAGAGTAACGCAGAAAGTTATTTTGTGTAACAAACTATTACAATATGCAATTTCTTGTATAGTATTCATTGATTACTCTTTTCAGTGATCTGTTTGTTACAGGATAGTGATATTTCTACGTTTTAAATTGTGATATCAGTACAGTGTCAGTTATCACTCCTTGTACTACCAACTTCAAAATCTGATGAATGTATCTCTGGCATTCAATGTAGTTGCTCTTACAGTTGATATATCATGCTTTTACATGATTGAGTACATATACAATGAAATGAAGCCACCTTCTATACAACTATAGTAAAAAGGTGCTCCATACTGCCACTCAGTGGGATTCCTCGGGAGTAACGCAGAAAGTTATTTTGTGTAAGAAACTATTACAATTTACAATCCAATGTATTTCTTGTATAGTATTCATTGATTACTCTTCTGTGATCTCTTGGTTAGACAACAGTGAAATTTCTCGGTTTTACAAAGTGACATCAATACAGTGTCAGTTATCACTCCTTATACAACCAATTTAAAAATCTGATGAATGTATGTCTTGCATTCAATCTAACTGCTCTTATAGTTGCTATATCATGCTTTTATATGGTTCAGTACATATACAATGAAATGAAGCCACCTTCTATACAACTATAGTAAAAAGGTGCTCCATACTGCCACTCAGTGTGATTCCTCGGAAGTAACGCAGAAAGTCATTTTGTGTAACAAACTATTACAATATACAATTTCTTGTATAGTATTGATTGATTACTCTTTTCAATGATCTGTTGGTTACAGGATAGTGATATTTCTAGGTTTTACAAAGTGATATCAGTACAGTGTCAGTTATCACTCCTTCTACAACCAACTTCAAAATCTGATGAATGAATCTCTGGCATTCAATGTAATTGCTCTTACAGTTGCTATAACATGCTTTTACATGATTGAGTACATATACAATGAAATGAAGCCACCTTCTATACAACTATAGTAAAATGTGGTCCATACTGCCACTAAGTGGGATTCCTCGAGAGTAACGCAGAAAGTCATTTTGTGTAACAAACTTACAATATACTATTTCTTGTATAGTATTAATTGATTACTCCTTTCAATGATCTGTTGGTTACAGGATAGTGATATTTCTAGGATTTACAAAGTGATATCAGTATCTTGTCAGTTATCACTCCTTGTACAACCAACTTCAAAATCTGATCAATGTATCTCTGGCATTCAATGTAAATGCTCTTACAGTTGATATTTCATGCTTTTACATGATTGAGTACATATACAATGAAATGAAGCCACCATCTATACAACTATAGTAAAAAGGTGCTCCATACTGCCACTCAGTGGGATTCCTCGAGACTAACGCAGAAAGTCATTTTGTGTAACAAACTATTACAATATACAATTTCTTGTATAGTATTCATTGATTACTCTTTTCAGTGATCTGTTTGTTACAGGATAGTGATATATCTAGGTTTTACAAAGTGATATCAGTACAGTGTCAGTTATCACTCCTTGTACTACCAACTTCAAAATCTGATGAATGTATCTCTGGCATTCAATGTAGTTGCTCTTACAGTTGATATATCATGCTCTTACATGATTGAGTACATATACAATGAAATGAAGCCACCTTCTATACAACTATAGTAAAACGTGCTCCATACTGCCACTCATTGGGATTCCTCGGGAGTAACGCAGAAAGTTATTTTGTGTAACAAACTATTACAATTTACAATCCAATGTATTTCTTTTATAGTATTCGTTGATTACTCTTCTGTGATCTTTTGGTTAGACAACTGTGAAATATCTACGTTTTAGAAAGTGATATCAATACAGTGTCAGTTATGACTCCTTATACAACCAATCTAAAAATCTGATGAATGTATGTCTTGCATTCAATGTAACTGCTCTTATAGTTGCTATATCATGCTTTTATATGGTTCAGTACATATAGAATGAAATGAAGCCACCTTCTATACAACTATAGTAAAAAGGTGCTCCATACTGCCACTCAGTGGGATTCCTCGGGAGTAACGCAGAAAGTAATTTTGTGTAACAAACTATTACAATATACAATTTCTTTTATAGTATTCATTGATTAGTCTTTTCAATGATCTGTTGGTTACACGATAGTGATATTTCTAGGTTTTACAAAGTGATATCAGTACAGTGTCAGTTATCTCTCCTTCTACAACCAACTTCAAAATCTGAGGAATGAATCTCTTGCATTCAATGTAATTGCTCTTACAGTTGCTATAACATACTTTTACATGATTGAGTACATATACAATGAAATGAAGCCACCTTCTATACAACTATAGTAAAAAGGTGCTCCATACTGCCACTCAGTAGGATTCCTCGGGAGTAACGCAGAAAGTTATTTTGTGTAACAAACTATTACAATTTACAATCCAATGTATTTCTTTTATAGTATTCGTTGATTACTCTTCTGTGATCTTTTGGTTAGACAACTGTGAAATATCTACGTTTTAGAAAGTGATATCAATACAGTGTCAGTTATGACTCCTTATACAACCAATCTAAAAATCTGATGAATGTATGTCTTGCATTCAATGTAACTGCTCTTATAGTTGCTATATCATGCTTTTATATGGTTCAGTACATATACAATGAAATGAAGCCACCTTCTATACAACTATAGTAAAAAGGTGCTCCATACTGCCACTCAGTGGGATTCCTCGGGAGTAACGCAGAAAGTAATTTTGTGTAACAAACTATTACAATATACAATTTCTTTTATAGTATTCATTGATTAGTCTTTTCAATGATCTGTTGGTTACACGATAGTGATATTTCTAGGTTTTACAAAGTGATATCAGTACAGTGTCAGTTATCTCTCCTTCTACAACCAACTTCAAAATCTGAGGAATGAATCTCTTGCATTCAATGTAATTGCTCTTACAGTTGCTATAACATGCTTTTACATGATTGAGTACATATACAATGAAATGAAGCCACCTTCTATACAACTATAGTAAAAAGGTGCTCCATACTGCCACTCAGTAGGATTCCTCGGGAGTAACGCAGAAAGTTATTTTGTGTAACAAACTATTACAATTTACAATCCAATGTATTTCTTGTATAGTATTCATTGATTACTCTTCTGTGATCTCTTGGTTAGACATCAGTTAAATTTCTCGGTTTTACAAAGTGACATCAATACAGTGTCAGTTATCACTCCTTATACAACCAATATAAAAATCTGATGAATGTATGTCTTGCATTCAATGTAACTGCTCTTATAGTTGCTATATCATGCTTTTATATGGTTCAGTACATATACAATGAAATGAAGCCACCTTCTATACAACTATAGTAAAAAGGTGCTCCATACTGCCACGCAGTGGGATTCCTCGGGAGTAACGCAGAAAGTCATTTTGTGTAACAAACTATTACAATATACAATTTCTTGTATAGTATTCATTGATTACTCTTTTCAATGATCTGTTGGTTACAGGATAGTGATATTTCTAGGTTTTACAAAGTGATATCAATACAGTGTCAGTTATCACTCCTTGTACAACCAACTTCAATATCTGATGAATGAATCTCTGGCATTCAATGTAATTGCTCTTACAGTTGCTATAACATGCTTTTACATGATTCAGTACATATACAATGAAATGAAGCCACCTTCTATACAACTATAGTAAAATGTGCTCCATACTGCCACTCAGTGGGATTCCTCGGGAGTAACGCAGAAAGTCATTTTGTGTAACAAACTATTACAATATACAATTTCTTGTATAGTATTCATTCATTACTCTTTTCAATGATCTGTTGGTTACAAGATAGTGATATTTCTAGGTTTTACATCGTGATATGAATACAGTGTCAGTTATCACTCCTTGTATAACCAACTTCAAAATCTGATGAATGTATCTCTTGCATTCAATGTAACTGCTCTTACACTTCCTATATCATGCTTTTATATGGTTGAGTACATATACAATGAAATGAAGCCACATTCTATACAACTATCGTAAAAAAATGCTCCATACTGCCACTAAGTGGGATTCCTCGGGAGTAACGCAGAAAGTCATTTTGTGTAGCAAACTTTTACAATATACTATTTCTTGTATAATATTCATTGATTACTCTTTTCAATGATCTGTTGGTTACAGGATAGTGATATTTCTAGGTTTTACAAAGTGATATCAGTACAGTGTCAGTTATCACTCCTTGTACTACCAACTTCAAAATCTGATGAATGTATCTCTGGCATTCAATGTAGTTGCTCTTACAGTTGATATATCATGCTCTTACATGATTGAGTACATATACAATGAAATGAAGCCACCTTCAATACAACTATAGCAAAAAGGTGCTCCATACTGCCACTCAGTGGGATTCCTCGGGAGTAACGCAGAAAGTTATTTTGTGTAACAAACTATTACAATTTACAATCCAATGTATTTCTTGTATAGTATTCATTGATTACTCTTCTGTGATCTCTTGGTTAGACATCAGTTAAATTTCTCGGTTTTACAAACTGACATCAATAGAGTGTCAGTTATCACTCCTTATACAACCAATATAAAAATCTGATGAATGTATGTCTTGCATTCACTTAACTGCTCTTATAGTTGCTATATCATGCTTTTATATGGTTCAGTACATATACAATGAAATGAAGCCACCTTCTATACGACTATAGCAAAAAGGTCCTCCATACTGCCACTCAGTGGGATTCCTCGGGAGTAACGCAGAAAGTCATTTTGTGTAACAAACTATTACAATATACAATTTCTTGTATAGTATTCATTGATTACTCTTTTCAATGATCTGTTGGTTACAGGATAGTGATATTTCTAGGTTTTACAAAGTGATATCAGTACAGTGTCAGTTATCACTCCTTGTACAACCAGCTTCAAAATCTGATGAATGAATCTCTGGCATTCAATGTAATTGCTCTTCAAGTTGCTATATCATGCTTTTATATGGTTCAGTACATATACAATGAAATGAAGCCACCTTCTATACAACTATAGTAAAAAGGTGCTCCATACTGCCACTCAGTGGGATTCCTCGGGAGTAACGCAGAAAGTTATTTTGTGTAACAAACTATTACAATTTACAATCCAATGTATTTCTTGTATAGTATTCATTGATTAGTCTTTTCAGTGATCTGTTTCTTACAGGATAGTGATATTTCTAGGTTTTACAAAGTGATATCAGTACAGTGTCAGTTATCACTCCTTGTACTACCAACTTCAAAATCTGATGAATGTATCTCTGGCATTCAATGTAGCGGCTCTTACAGTTGATATATCATGCTTTTACATGATTGAGTACATATATAATGAAATGAAGCCACCTTCTATACAACTATAGTTAAAAGGTGCTCCATACTGCCACTCAGTGGGATTCCTCGGGAGTAACGCAGAAAGTTATTTTGTGTAACAAACTATTACAATTTACAATCCAATGTATTTCTTGTATAGTATTCATTGATTACTCTTTTGTGATCTCTTGGTTAGACAACAGTGAAATTTCTCGGTTTTACAAAGTGACATCTGTACAGTGTCAGTTATCACTCCTTACACAACCAATATAGAAATCTGATCAATCTATGTCTTGCATTCAATGTAACTGCTCTTAAAGTTGCTATATCATGCTTTTATATGGTTCAGTACATATACAATGAAATGAAGCCACCTTCTATACAACTATAGTAAAAAGGTGCTCCATACTGCCACTCAGTGGGATTCCTTGGGAGTAACGCAGAAAGTCATTTTGTGTAACAAACTATTACAATATACAATTTCTTGTATAGTATTCATTGATTACTCTTTTCAATGATCTGTTGGTTACAGGATAGTGATATTTCTAGGTGAATAATATACACTGTTGTCTAACCAAGATATCACAGAAGAGTAATTAATGAATACTATACAAGAAATACATTGGATTGTAAATTGTAATAGTTTGTTACACAAAATAACTTTCTGCGTTACTCCCGAGGAATCCCACTGAGTGGCAGTATGGAGCACTTTTTTACTATAGTTGTATAGAAGGTGGCTTCATTTCATTATATATGTACTCAATCATGTAAAAGCATGATATATCAACTGTAAGAGCAACTACATTGAATGCCAGAGATACATTCATCAGATTTTGAAGTTGGTAGTACAAGGAGTGATAACTGACACTGTACTGATATCACTTTGTAAAACCTAGAAATATCACTATCCTGTAAGAAACAGATCACTGAAAAGACTAATCAATGAATACTATACAAGAAATACATTGGATTGTAAATTGTAATAGTTTGTTACACAAAATAACTTTCTGCGTTACTCCCGAGGAATCCCACTGAGTGGCAGTATGGAGCACCTTTTTACTATAGTTGTATAGAAGGTGGCTTCATTTCATTGTATATGTACTGAACCATATAATAGCATGATATAGCAACTCTAAGAGCAGTTACATTGAATGCAAGACATACATTCATCAGATTTTTAAATTGGTAGTACAAGGAGTGATAACTGACACTGTATTGATATCACTTTGTAAAACCGAGAAATTTCACTGTTGTCTAACCAAGAGATCACAGAAGAGTAATCAGTGAATACTATACAAGAAATACATTGGATTGTAAATTGTAATAGTTTGTTACACAAAATAACTTTCTGCGTTACTCCCGAGGAATCCCACTGAGTGGCAGTATGGAGAACCCTTTTAACTATAGTTGTATAGAAGGTGGCTTCATTTCATTATATATGTACTCAATCATGTAAAAGCATGATATATCAACTATAAGAGCAACTACATTGAATGCCAGAGATACATTCATCAGATTTTGAAGTTGGTAGTACAAGGAGTGATAACTGACACTGTACTGATATCACTTTGTAAAACCTAGAAATATCACTATCCTGTAAGAAACAGATCACTGAAAAGACTAATCAATGAATACTATACAAGAAATACATTGGATTGTAAATTGTAATAGTTTGTTACACAAAATAACTTTCTGCGTTACTCCCGAGGAATCCCACTGAGTGGCAGTATGGAGCACCTTTTTACTATAGTTCTATAGAAGGTGGCTTCATTTCATTGTATATGTACTGAACCATATAAAAGCATGATATAGCAACTCTAAGTGCAGTTACATTGAATGCAAGACATACATTCATCAGATTTTTAAATTGGTTGTATAAGGAGTGATAACTAACACTCTATTGATGTCACTTTGTAAAACCGAGAAATTTAACTGATGTCTAACCAAGAGATCACAGAAGAGTAATCAATGAATACTATACAAGAAATACATTGGATTGTAAATTGTAATAGTTTGTTACACAAAATAACTTTCTGCGTTACTCCCGAGGAATCCCACTGAGTGGCAGTATGGAGCACCTTTTTGCTATAGTTGTATAGAAGGTGGCTTCATTTCATTGTATATGTACTCAATCATGTAAAAGCATGATATATCAACTGTAAGAGCAACTACATTGAATGCCAGAGATACATTCATCAGATTTTGAAGTTGGTAGTACAAGGACTGATAACTGACAAGGTACTGATATCACTTTGTAAAACCTAGATATATCACTATCCTGTAACAAACAGATCACTGAAAAGAGTAATCAATGAATATTATAGAAGAAATAGTATATTGTAAAAGTTTGTTACACAAAATGACTTTCTGCATTACTCCCGAGGAATCCCACTTAGTGGCAGTATGGAGCACCTTTTTAGAATAGTTGTATAGAAGGTGGCTTCATTTCATTGTATTTGTATTCAACCATATAAAAGCATGATATAGCAAGTGTAAGAGCAGTTACATTGAATGCAAGAGATACATTTATCAGATTTTGAAGTTGGTTGTACAAGGAGTGATAACTGACACTGTATTGATATCACGTTGTAACACCTAGAAATATCACTATCTTGTAACCAACAGATCATTGAAAAGAGTAATGAATGAATACTATACAAGAAATTGTATATTGTAACAGTTTGTTACACAAAATGACTTTCTCCGTTACTCCCGAGGAATCCCACTGAGTGGCAGTATGGAGCACATTTTACTATAGTTGTATAGAAGGTGGCTTCATTTCATTGTATATGTACTCAACCAAATAAAAGCATGATATAGCAACTATAAGAGCAGTTACATTGAATGCAAGAGATACATTCATCAGATTTTTAAATTGGTTGTATAAGGAGTGATAACTGACACTGTATTGGTATCACTTTGTAAAACCGAGAAATTTCACTGTTGTCTAACCAAGAGATCACAGAAGAGTAATCAATGAATACTATACAAGAAATACATTGGATTTTAAATTGTAATAGTTTGTTACACAAAATAACTTTCTGCGTTACTCCCGAGGAATCCCACTGAGTGGCAGTATGGAGCACCTTTTTACTATAGTTGTATAGAAGGTGGCTTCATTTCATTGTATATGTACTGAACCATATAAAAGCATGATATAGCAACTATAAGAGCAGTTACATTGAATGCAAGACATACATTCATCAGATTTTTAAATTGGTTGTATAAGGAGTGATAACTGACACTGTATTGATATCACTTTGTAAAACCGAGAAATTTCACTGTTGTCTAACCAAGAGATCACAGAAGAGTAATCAATGAATACTATACAAGAAATAAATTGGATTGTAAATTGTAATAGTTTGTTACACAAAATAACTTTCTGCGTTACTCCCGAGGAATCCCACTGAGTGGCAGTATGGAGCACCGTTTTGCTATAGAAGGAGGCTTCATTTAATTGTATATGTACTCAACCGTATAAAACATGATATAGCAACTGTAAGAGCAGTTACATTGAATGCCAGAGATACATTCATCAGATTTTGAAGTTCTTTATACAAGGAGTGAAAACTGACACTGTACTGATATCACTTTGTAAAACGTAGAAATTTCACTGTTGTCTAACCAAGAGTTCACAGAAGAGTAAGCAATGAATAGTATACAAGAAATACATTGGATTGTAAATTGTAATAGTTTGTTACACAAAATGACTTTCTGCGTTACTCCCGAGTAATCCCACTGAGTGGTAGTATGGAGCAACTTTTTGCTATAGTTGTATAGAAGGTGGCTTCATTTCATTGTATATCTACTCAACCATATAAAAGCATGATATAGCAACTGTAAGAGCAGTTACATTGAATGCCAGAGATACATTCATCAGATTTTGAAGTTGTTTGTACAAGGAGTGATAACTGACACTGTACTGATATCACTTTGTAAAACCTAGAAATATCACTATCCTGTAACCAACAGATCATTGAAAAGAGTAATCAATGAATACTATACAAGAAATTGTATATTGTAATAGTTTGTTACACAAAATGACTTTCTGCGTTACTCCCGAGGAATCCCACTGAGTGGCAGTATGGAGCACCTTTTTAGTATGGTTGTATAGAAGGTGGCTTCATTTCATTGTATATGTACTCAACCATATAAAAGCATGATATAGCAACTGTAAGAGCAGTTACATTGAATGCAAGAGATACATTCATCAGATTTTGAAGTTGGTTGTACAAGGAGTGATTACTGACACTGTATTGATATCACGTTGTAAAACCAAGAAATTTCACTGTTGTCTAACCAAGAGATCGCAGAAGAGTAATCAATGAATACTATGCAAGAAATACATTGGATTGTAAATTGTAATAGTTTGTTACACAAAATGACTTTCTGCGTTACTCCCGAGGAATCCTACTGAGTGGCAGTGTGGAGCACCTTTTTACTGTAGTTGTATAGAAGGTGGCTTCATTTCATTGTATATGTACTCAACCATATAAAATCAAGATATATCAACTGTAAGAGCAATTACATTGAATGCAAGAGATACATTCATCAGATTTTGAAGTTGGTTGTACAAGGAGTGATTACTGACACTGTATTGATATCACGTTGTAAAACGAAGAAATTTCACTGTTGTCTAACCAAGAGTTCACAGAAGAGTAATCAATGAATACTATACAAGAAATACATTGGATTGTAAATTGTAATAGTTTGTTACACAAAATGACTTTCTGCGTTACTCCCGAGGAATCCCACTGAGTGGCAGTATGGAGCACCGTTATGTCAAAGTTGTATAGAAGGTGGCTTCATTTCATTGTCTATGTACTCAACCATATAAAAGCATGATATAGCAACTGAAAGAGCAGTTACATTGAATGCCAGAGATACATTCATCAGATTTTGAAGTTGTTTGTACAAGGAGTGATAACTGACACTGTACTGATATCACTTTGTAAAACCTAGAAATATCCCTATCCTGTAACCAACAGATCATTTAAAAGAGTAATCAATGAATGGTATACAAGAAATTGTATATTGTAATAGTTTGTTACACAAAATGACTTTCTGCGTTACTCACGAGGAATCCCACTGAGTGGCAGTATGGAGCACCTTTTTACTATAGTTGTATAGAAGGTGGCTTCATTTCGTTGTATATGTAGTCAACCATATAAAAGCATGATATAGCAACTGTAAGAGCAGTTACATTGACTGCAAGAGATACATTCATCAGATTTTGAAGTTTGGTTGTACAAGGAGTGATTACTGACACTGTATTGATATCACGTTGTAAAACCTAGAAATTTCACTGTTGTCTAACCAAGAGATCGCAGAAGAGTAATCAATGAATACTATACAAGAAATACATTGGATTGTAAATTGTAATAGTTTGTTACACAAAATGACTTTCTGCGTTACTCCCGAGGAATCCCACTGAGTGTCAGTATGGAGCACCTTTTTACTGTAGTTGTATAGAAGGTGGCTTCATTTCATTGTATATGTACTCAACCATATAAAAGCATGATATAGCAACGGTAAGAGCAGTTTCATTGAATGCAAGAGATACATTAATCAGATTTTGAAGTTGGTTGTACAAGTAGTGAGAACTGACACTGTATTGATATCACTTTGAAAAACTTAGAAGTTTCACTGTTGTCTAACCAAGAGTTCACAGAAGAGTAATCAATGAATACTATACAAGAAATACATTGGATTGTAAATTGTAATAGTTTGTTACACAAAATGACTTTCTGCGTTACTCCCGAGGAATCCCACTGAGTGGCAGAATGGGGCACCTTTTTCCTCCAGCTGTATAGAAGGTGGCTTCATTTCATTGTATATGTACTGAACCATATAAAAGCATGATATAGCAACTTTAAGAGCAGTTACATTGAATGCAAGACATAGATTCATCAGATTTCTATATTGGTGTGTAAGGAGTGATAACTGACACTGTACAGATGTCACTTTGTAAAACCGAGAAATTTCACTGTTGTCTAACCAAGAGATCACAGAAGAGTAATCAATGAATACTATACAAGAAATACATTGGATTGTAAATTGTAATAGTTTGTTACACAAAATAACTTTCTGCGTTACTCCCGAGGAATCCCACTGAGTGGCAGTATGGAGCACCTTTTAACTATAGTTGTATAGAAGGTCGCTTCATTTCATTATATATGTACTCAATCATGTAAAACCATGATATATCAACTATAAGAGCAACTACATTGAATGCCAGAGATACATTCATCAGATTTTGAAGTTGGTAGTACAAGGAGTGATAACTGACACTGTACTGATATCACTTTGTAAAACCTAGAAATATCACTATCCTGTAAGAAACAGATCACTGAAAAGACTAATCAATGAATACTATACAAGAAATACATTGGATTGTAAATTGTAATAGTTTCTTACACAAAATAACTTTCTGCGTTACTCCCGAGGAATCTCACTGAGTGGCAGTATGGAGCACCTTTTTACTATAGTTGTATAGAAGGTGGCTTCATTTCATTGTATATGTACTCAACCATATAAAAGCATGATATAGCAACTATAAGAGCAGTTACATTGAATGCAAGACATACATTCATCAGATTTTAAAATTGGTTATATAAGGAGTGATAACTGACACTGTGTTGATATCACTTTGTAAAACCGAGAAATTTCACTGTTGTCTAACCAAGAGATCACAGAAGAGTAATCAATGAATACTATACAAGAAATACATTGGATTGTAAATTGTAATAGTTTGTTACACAAAATAACTTTCTGCGTTACTCCCGAGGAATCCCACTGAGTGGAAGTATGGAGCACCTTTTTACTATAGTTGTATAGAAGGTGGCTTCATTTCATTGTATATGTACTCAATCATGTAAAAGCATGATATATCAACTGTAAGAGCAACTACATTGAATGCCAGAGATACATTCATCAGATTTTGAAGTTTGTTGTACAAGGAGTGATAACTGACATTGTACTGATATCACGTTGTAAAACCTAGAAATATCACTATCCTGTAACCAGAGATCATTGAAAAGAGTAATCAATGAATATTATACAAGAAATAGTATATTGTAAAAGTTTGTTACACAAAATGACTTTCTGCGTTACTCCCGAGGAATCCCACTTAGTGGCAGTATGGAGCACCTTTTTACGATAGTTGTATAGAAGGTGGCTTCATTTCATTGTATATGTACTCAACCATATAAAAGCATGATATTGGAAGTGTAAGAGCAGTTACATTGAATGCAAGAGATACATTCATCAGATTTTGAAGTTGGTTGTACAAGGAGTGATAACTGACACTGTATTGATATCACGTTGTAAAACCAAGAAATATCACTATCTTGTAACCAACAGATCCTTGAAAAGAGTAATGAATGAATACTATACAAGAAATTGTATATTGTAATAGTTTGTTACACAAAATGACTTTCTGCGTTACTCCCGAGGAATCCCACTGAGTGGCAGTATGGAGCACATTTTACTATAGTTGTATAGAAGGTGGCTTCATTTCATTGTATATGTACTCAATCATGTAAAAGCATGTTATAGCAACTGTAAGAGCAATTACATTGAATGCCAGAGATTCATTCATCAGATTTTGAAGTTGGTTGTACAAGGAGTGATAACTGACACTGTATTGATATCACTTTGTAAAACCTAGAAATATCACTATCCTGTAACCAACAGATCATTGAAAAGAGTAATCAATGAATACTATACAAGAAATTGTATATTGTAATAGTTTGTTACACAAAATGACTTTCTCCGTTACTCCCGAGGAATCCCACTGAGTGGCAGTATGGAGCACCTTTTTACTATAGTTGTATAGAAGGTGGCTTCATTTCATTGTATATGTACTGAACCATATAAAAGCATGATATAGCAACTATAAGAGCAGTTACATTGAATGCAAGACATACATTCATCAGATTTTTATATTGGTTGTATAAGGAGTGATAACTGACACTGTATTGATGTCACTTTGTAAAACCGAGAAATTTCACTGTTGTCTAACCAAGAGATCACAGAAGAGTAATTAATGAATACTATACAGGAAATACATTGGATTGTAAATTGTAATAGTTTGTTACACAAAATAACTTTCTGCGTTACTCCCGAGGAATCCCACTGAGTGGCAGTATGGAGCACCTTTTTACTATAGTTGTATAGAAGGTGGCTTCCTTTCATTATATATGTACTCAATCATGTAAAAGCATGATATATCAACTGTAAGAGCAACTACATTGAATGCCAGAGATACATTCATCAGATTTTGAAGTTGGTAGTACAAGGAGTGATAACTGACACTGTACTGATATCACTTTGTAAAACCTAGAAATATCACTATCCTGTAAGAAACAGATCACTGAAAAGACTAATCAATGAATACTATACAAGAAATACATTGGATTGTAAATTGTAATAGTTTGTTACACAAAATAACTTTCTGCGTTACTTCCGAGGAATCCCACTGAGTGGCAGTATGGAGCACCTTTTTACTATAGTTGTATAGAAGGTGGCTTCATTTCATTGTATATGTACTGAACCGTATAAAAGCATGATATAGCAACTCTAAGAGCAGTTACATTGAATGCAAGACATACATTCATCAGATTTTTAAATTGGTAGTACAAGGAGTGATAACTGACACTGTATTGATATCACTTTGTAAAACCGAGAAATTTCACTGTTGTCTAACCAAGAGATCACAGAAGAGAAATCAATGAATACTATACAAGAAATACATTGGATTGTAAATTGTAATAGTTTGTTACACAAAATAACTTTCTGCGTTACTCCCGAGGAATCCCACTGAGTGGCAGTATGGAGCACCTTTTTACTATAGTTGTATAGAAGGTGGCTTCATTTCATTGTATATGTACTCGATCATGTAAAAGCATGATATATCAACTGTAAGAGCAACTACATTGAATGCCAGAGATACATTCATCAGATTTTGAAGTTGGGAGTACAAGGAGTGATAACTGACACTGTACTGATATCACTTTGTAAAACCTAGAAATATCACTATCTTGTAACCAACAGATAATTGAAAAGAGTAATCAATGAATACTATACAAGAAATTGTATATTGTAACAGTTTGTTACACAAAATGACTTTCTGCGTTACTCCCGAGGAATCCCACTGAGTGGCGGTATGGAGCACATTTTACTATAGTTGTATAGAAGGTGGCTTCATTTCATTGTATATGTACTCAATCATGTAAAAGCATGTTATAGCAACTGTAAGAGCAATTACATTGAATGCCAGAGATTCATTCATCAGATTTTGAAGTTTGTTGTAGAAGGAGTGATAACTGACACTGTACTGATATCACTTTGTAAAACCTAGAAATATCACTATCCTGTAACCAACAGATCATTGAAAAGAGTAATCAATGAATAGTATAGAAGAAATTGTATATTGTAATAGTTTGTTACACAAAATGACTTTCTGCGTTACTCCCGAGGAATCCCACTGAGTGGCAGTATGGAGCACCTTTTTACTATATTTGTATAGAAGGTGGCTTCATTTCATTGTATATGTACTGAACCATATAAAAGCATGATATAGCAACTATAAGAGCAGTTACATTGAATGCAAGACATACATTCATCAGATTTTTAAATTGGTTGTATAAGGAGTGATAACTGACACTGTACTGATATCACTTTGTAAAACCGAGAAATTTCACTGTTGTCTAACCAAGAGATCACAGAAGAGTAATCAATGAATACTATACAAGAAATACATTGGATTGTAAATTGTAATAGTTTGTTACACAAAATAACTTTCTGCGTTACTCCCGAGGAATCCCACTGAGTGGCAGTATGGAGCACCTTTTTACTATAGTTGTATAGAAGGTGGCTTCATTTCATTGTATATGTACTGAACCATATAAAAGCATGATATAGCAACTATAAGAGCAACTACATTGAATGCCAGAGATACATTCATCAGATTTTGAAGTTGGTAGTACAAGGAGTGATAACTGACACTGTACTGATATCACTTTGTAAAACCTAGAAATATCACTATCCTGTAAGAAACAGATTACTGAAAAGACTAATCAATGAATACTATACAAGAAATACATTGTATTGTAATTCTAATAGTTTGTTACACAAAATAACTTTCTGCGTTACTCCCGAGGAATCACACTGAGTAGCAGTATGGAGCACCTTTTTACTATAGTTGTATAGAAGGTGGCTTCATTTCATTGTATACGTACTGAACCATATAAAAGCATGATATAGCAACTATAAGAGCAGTTACATTGAATGCAAGACATACATTCATCAGATTTTTAAATTGGTTGTATAAGGAGTGATAACTGACACTGTATTGATATCACTTTGTAAAACCGAGAAATTTCACTGTTGTCTAACCAAGAGATCACAGAAGAGCAATCAATGAATACTATACAAGAAATACATTGGATTGTAAATTGTAATAGTTTGTTACACAAAATAACTTTCTGCGTTACTCCCGAGGAATCCCACTGAGTGGCAGTATGGAGCACCTTTCTACTATAGTTGTATAGAAGGTGGCTTCATTTCATTGTATATGTACTCAACCATATAAAAGCATGATATAGGAAGTGAAAGAGCAGTTACATTGAATGCAAGAGATACATTTATCAGATTTTGAAGTTGGTTGTACAAGGAGTGATAACTGACACTGTATTGATATCACGTTGTAAAACCTAGAAATATCACTATCTTGTAACCAACAGATCATTGAAAAGAGTAATGAATGAATACTATACAAGAAATTGTATATTGTAATAGTTTGTTACACAAAATGACTTTCTGCGTTACTCCCGAGGAATCCCACTGAGTGGCAGTATGGAGCACATTTTACTATAGTTGTATAGAAGGTGGCTTCATTTCATTGTATATGTACTCAATCATGTAAAAGCATGTTATAGCAACTGTAAGAGCAATTACATTGAATGCCAGAGATTCATTCATCAGATTTTGAAGTTGGTTGTACAAGGAGTGATAACTGACACTGTACTGATATCACTTTGTAAAACCTAGAAATATCACTATCCTGTAACCAGAGATCATTGAAAAGAGTAATCAATGAATATTATACAAGAAATAGTATATTGTAGAAGTTTGTTACACAAAATGACTTTCTGCGTTACTCCCGAGGAATCCCACTTAGTGGCAGTATGGAGCACCTTTTTACGATAGTTGTATAGAAGGTGGCTTCATTTCATTGTATATGTATTCAACCATATAAAAGCATGATATAGCAAGTGTAAGAGCAGTTACATTGAATGCAAGAGATACATTTATCAGATTTTGAAGTTGGTTGTACAAGGAGTGATAACTGACACTGTATTGATATCACGTTGTAAAACCTAGAAATATCACTATCTTGTAACCAACAGATCATTGAAAAGAGTAATGAATGAATACTATACAAGAAATTGTATATTGTAACAGTTTGTTACACAAAATGACGTTCTCCGTTACTCCCGAGGAATCCCACTGAGTGGCAGTATGGAGCACATTTTACTATAGTTGTATAGAAGGTGGCTTCATTTCATTGTATATGTACTCAATCATATAAAAGCATGTTATAGCAACTGTAAGAGCAATTACATTGAATGCCAGAGATTCATTCATCAGATTTTGAAGTTGGTTGTAGAAGGAGTGATAACTGACACTGTACTGATATCACTTTGTAAAACCTAGAAATATCACTATCCTGTAACCAACAGATCATTGAAAAGAGTAATCAATGAATACTATAGAAGAAATTGTATATTGTAATAGTTTGTTACACAAAATGACTTTCTGCGTTACTCCCGAGGAATCCCACTGAGTGGCAGTATGGAGCACCTTTTTACTATATTTGTATAGAAGGTGGCTTCATTTCATTGTATATGTACTGAACCATATAAAAGCATGATATAGCAACTATAAGAGCAGTTACATTGAATGCAAGACATACATTCATCAGATTTTTAAATTGGTTGTATAAGGAGTGATAACTGACACTGTATTGATATCACTTTGTAAAACCGAGAAATTTCACTGTTGTCTAACCAAGAGATCACAGAAGAGTAATCAATGAATACTATACAAGAAATACATTGGATTGTAAATTGTAATAGTTTGTTACACAAAATAACTTTCTGCGTTACTCCCGAGGAATCCCACTGAGTGGCAGTATGGAGCACCTTTTTACTATAGTTCTATAGAAGGTGGCTTCATTTCATTGTATATGTACTGAACCATATAAAAGCATGATATAGCAACTATAAGAGCAGTTACATTGAATGCAAGACATACATTCATCAGATTTTTAAATTGGTTGTATAAGGAGTGATAACTGACACTGTATTGATATCACTTTGTAAAACCGAGAAATTTCACTGTTGTCTAACCAAGAAAAAACAGAAGAGTAATCAATGAATACTATACAAGAAATACATTGGATTGTAAATTGTAATAGTTTGTTACACAAAATAACTTTCTGCGTTACTCCCGAGGAATCCCACTGAGTGGCAGTATGGAGCACATTTTAACTATAGTTGTATGGAAGGTGGCTTCATTTTATTATATATGTACTCAATCATGTAAAAGCATGATATATCAACTATAAGAGCAACTACATTGAATGCCAGAGATACATTCATCAGATTTTGAAGTTGGTAGTACAAGGAGTGATAACTGACACTGTACTGATATCACTTTGTAAAACCTAGAAATATCACTATCCTGTAAGAAACAGATCACTGAAAAGACTAATCAATGAATACTATACAAGAAATACATTGGATTGTAAATTCTAATAGTTTGTTACACAAAATGACTTTCTGCGTTACTCCCGAGGAATCCCACTGAGTGGCAGTATGGAGCACATTTTACTATAGTTGTATAGAAGGTGGCTTCATTTCATTGTATATGTACTCAATCATGTAAAAGCATGTTATAGCAACTGTAAGAGCAATTATATTGAATGCCAGAGATTCATTCATCAGATTTTGAAGTTGGTTGTACAAGGAGTGATAACTGACACTGTATTGATATCACTTTGTAAAACCTAGAAACATCACTATCCTGTAACCAACAGATCGTTGAGAAGAGTAATCAATGAATACTATACAAGAAATTGTATATTGTAATAGTTTGTTACACAAAATGACTTTCTGCGTTACTCCCAAGGAATCCCACTGAGTGGCAGTATGCAGCACCTTTTTACTATAGTTGTATAGAAGGTGGCTTCATTTCTTTGTATATGTACTGAACCATATAAAAGCATGATATAGCAACTATAAGAGCAGTTACATTGAATGCAAGACATACATTCATCAGATTTTTATATTGGTTGTATAAGGAGTGATAACTGACACTGTATTGATGTCACTTTGTAAAACCGAGAAATTTCACTGTTGTCTAACCAAGAGATCACAGAAGAGTAATCAATGAATACTATACAAGAAATACATTGGATTGTAAATTGTAATAGTTAGTTACACAAAATAACTTTCTGCGTTACTCCCGAGGAATCCCACTGAGTGGCAGTATGGAGCACCTTTTTACTATAGTTGTATAGAAGGTGGCTTCATTTCATTATATATGTACTCAATCATTTAAAAGCATGATATATCAACTGTAAGAGCAACTACATTGAATGCCAGAGATACATTCATCAGATTTTGAAGTTGGTAGTACAAGGAGTGATAACTGACACTGTACTGATATCACTTTGTAAAACCTAGAAATATCACTATCCTGTAAGAAACAGATCACTGAAAAGACTAATCAATGAATACTATACAAGAAATACATTGGATTGTAAATTGTAATAGTTTGTTGCACAAAATAACTTTCTGCGTTACTCCCGAGGAATCCCACTGAGTGGCAGTATGGAGCACCTTTTTACTATAGTTGTATAGAAGGTGGCTTCATTTCATTGTATATGTACTGAACCATATAAAAGCATGATATAGCAACTATAAGAGCAGTTACATTGAATGCAAGACATACATTCATCAGATTTTTAAATTGGTTGTATAAGGAGTGATAACTGACACTGTATTGATATCACTTTGTAAACCCGAGAAATTTCACTGTTGTCTAACCAAGGGATCACAGAAGAGTAATAAATGAATACTATACAAGAAATACATTGGATTGTAAATTGTAATAGTTTGTTACACAAAATAACTTTCTGCGTTACTCCCGAGGAATCCCACTGAGTGGCAGTATGGAGCACCTTTTTACTATAGTTGTATTGAAGGTGGCTTCATTTCATTGTATATGTATTGAACCATATAAAAGCATGATATAGCAACTATAAGAGCAGTTACATTGAATGCAAGACATAGATTCATCAGATTTTTAAATTGGTTGTATAAGGAGTGATAACTGACACTGTATTGATATCACTTTGTAAAACCGAGAAATTTCACTGTTGTCTAACCAAGAGATCACAGAAGAGTAATCAATGAATACTATACAAGAAATACATTGGATTGTAAATTGTAATAGTTTGTTACACAAAATAACTTTCTGCGTTACTCCCGAGGAATCCCACTGAGTGGCAGTATGGAGCACATTTTAACTATAGTTGTATGGAAGGTGGCTTCATTTTATTATATATGTACTCAATCATGTAAAGGCATGATATATCAACTATAAGAGCAACTACATTGAATGCCAGAGATACATTCATCAGATTTTGAAGTTGGTAGTACAAGGAGTGATAACTGACACTGTACTGATATCACTTTGTAAAACCTAGAAATATCACTATCCTGTAAGAAACAGATCACTGAAAAGACTAATCAATGAATACTATACAAGAAATACATTGGATTGTAAATTCTAATAGTTTGTTACACAAAATGACTTTCTGCGTTACTCCCGAGGAATCCCACTGAGTGGCAGTATGGAGCACATTTTACTATAGTTGTATAGAAGGTGGCTTCATTTCATTGTATATGTACTCAATCATGTAAAAGCATGTTATAGCAACTGTAAGAGCAATTACATTGAATGCCAGAGATTCATTCATCAGATTTTGAAGTTGGTTGTACAAGGAGTGATAACTGACACTGTATTGATATCACTTTGTAAAACCTAGAAATATCACTATCCTGTAACCAACAGATCATTGAAAAGAGTAATCAATGAATATTATACAAGAAATAGTATATTGTAAAAGTTTGTTACACAAAATGACTTTCTGCATTACTCCCGAGGAATCCCACTTAGTGGCAGTATGGAGCACCTTTTTACGATAGTTGTATAGAAGGTGGCTTCATTTCATTGTATATGTACTCAACCATATAAAAGCATGATATAGGAAGTGTAAGAGCAGTTACATTGAATGCAAGAGATACATTCATCAGATTTTGAAGTTGGTTGTACAAGGAGTGATAACTGACACTGTATTGATGTCACTTTGTAAAACCGAGAAATTTCACTGTTGTCTAACCAAGAGATCACAGAAGAGTAATCAATGAATACTATACAAGAAATACATTGGATTGTAAATTGTAATAGTTAGTTACACAAAATAACTTTCTGCGTTACTCCCGAGGAATCCCACTGAGTGGCAGTATGGAGCACCTTTTTACTATAGTTGTATAGAAGGTGGCTTCATTTCATTATATATGTACTCAATCATTTAAAAGCATGATATATCAACTGTAAGAGCAACTACATTGAATGCCAGAGATACATTCATCAGATTTTGAAGTTGGTAGTACAAGGAGTGATAACTGACACTGTACTGATATCACTTTGTAAAACCTAGAAATATCACTATCCTGTAAGAAACAGATCACTGAAAAGACTAATCAATGAATACTATACAAGAAATACATTGGATTGTAAATTGTAATAGTTTGTTACACAAAATAACTTTCTGCGTTACTCCCGAGGAATCCCACTGAGTGGCAGTATGGAGCACCTTTTTACTATAGTTGTATAGAAGGTGGCTTCATTTCATTGTATATGTACTGAACCATATAAAAGCATGATATAGCAACTATAAGAGCAGTTACATTGAATGCAAGACATACATTCATCAGATTTTTAAATTGGTTGTATAAGGAGTGATAACTGACACTGTATTGATATCACTTTGTAAACCCGAGAAATTTCACTGTTGTCTAACCAAGGGATCACAGAAGAGTAATCAATGAATACTATACAAGAAATACATTGGATTGTAAATTGTAATAGTTTGTTCCACAAAATAACTTTCTGCGTTACTCCCGAGGAATCCCACTGAGTGGCAGTATGGAGCACCTTTTTACTATAGTTGTATTGAAGGTGGCTTCATTTCATTGTATATGTATTGAACCATATAAAAGCATGATATAGCAACTATAAGAGCAGTTACATTGAATGCAAGACATAGATTCATCAGATTTTTAAATTGGTTGTATAAGGAGTGATAACTGACACTGTATTGATATGACTTTGTAAAACCGAGAAATTTCACTGTTGTCTAACCAAGAGATCACAGAAGAGTAATCAATGAATACTATACAAGAAATACATTGGATTGTAAATTGTAATAGTTTGTTACACAAAATAACTTTCTGCGTTACTCCCGAGGAATCCCACTGAGTGGCAGTATGGAGCACATTTTAACTATAGTTGTATGGAAGGTGGCTTCATTTTATTATATATGTACTCAATCATGTAAAGGCATGATATATCAACTATAAGAGCAACTACATTGAATGCCAGAGATACATTCATCAGATTTTGAAGTTGGTAGTACAAGGAGTGATAACTGACACCGTACTGATATCACTTTGTAAAACCTAGAAATATCACTATCCTGTAAGAAACAGATCACTGAAAAGACTAATCAATGAATACTATACAAGAAATACATTGGATTGTAAATTCTAATAGTTTGTTACACAAAATGACTTTCTGCGTTACTCCCGAGGAATCCCACTGAGTGGCAGTATGGAGCACATTTTACTATAGTTGTATAGAAGGTGGCTTCATTTCATTGTATATGTACTCAATCATGTAAAAGCATGTTATAGCAACTGTAAGAGCAATTACATTGAATGCCAGAGATTCATTCATCAGATTTTGAAGTTGGTTGTACAAGGAGTGATAACTGACACTGTATTGATATCACTTTGTAAAACCTAGAAATATCACTATCCTGTAACCAACAGATCATTGAAAAGAGTAATCAATGAATACTATATAAGAAATTGTATATTGTAATAGTTTGTTACACAAAATGACTTTCTGCATTACTCCCAAGGAATCCCACTGAGTGGCAGTATGGAGCACCTTTTAACTATAGTTGTATAGAAGGTGGCTTCATTTTATTATATATGTACTCAATCATGTAAAAGCATGATATATCAACTATAAGAGCAACTACATTGAATGCCAGAGATACATTCATCAGATTTTGACGTTGGTAGTACAAGGCGTGATAACTGACACTGTACTGATATCACTTTGTAAAACCTAGAAATATCACTATCCTGTAAGAAACAGATCACTGAAAAGACTAATCAATGAGTACTATACAAGAAATCCATTTGATTGTAAATTCTAATAGTTTGTTACACAAAATAACTTTCTGCGTTACTCCCGAGGAATCCCACTGAGTGGCAGTATGGAGCACCTTTTTACTATAGTTGTATAGAAGGGTGCTTCATTTCATTGTATACGTACTGAACCATATAAAAGCATGATATAGCAACTATAAGAGCAGTTACATTGAATGCAAGACATACATTCATCAGATTTTTAAATTGGTTGTATAAGGAGTGATAACTGACACTGTATTGATATCACTTTGTAAAACCGAGAAATTTCACTGTTGTCTAACCAAGAGATCACAGAAGAGTAATCAATAAATAATATACAAGAAATACATTGGATTGTAAATTGTAATAGTTTGTTACACAAAATAACTTTCTGCATTACTCCCGAGGAATCCCACTGAGTGGCAGTATGGAGCACCTTTTACTATAGTTGTATAGAAGGTGGCTTCATTTCATTGTATAAGTACTCAATCATGTAAAAGCATGATATATCAACTGTAAGAGCAACTACATTGAATGCCAGAGATACATTCATCAGATTTTGAAGTTGGTAGTACAAGGAGTGATAACTGACACTGTACTGATATCACTTTGTAAAACCTAGATATATCACTATGGTGTAACAAACAGATCACTGAAAAGAGTAATCAATGAATACTATACAAGAAATTGTATATTGTAATAGTTTGTTACACAAAATGACTTTCTGCGTTACTCTCGATGAATCCCACTGAGTGGCAGTATGGAGCACCATTTTACTATAGTTGTATAGAAGGTGACTTCATTTCATTGTATATGTACTCAACCATATAAAAGCATGATATAGCAACGGTAAGAGCAGTTACATTGAATGCAAGAGATACATTCATCAGATTTTGAAGTTGGTTGTACAAGGAGTGATAACTGACAGTGTATTGATATCACGTTGTAAAACCTAGAAATATCACCATCTTGTAACCAAGAGATCATTGAAAAGAGTAATGAATGAATACTATACAAGAAATTGTATATTGTAATAGTTTGTTACACAAAATGACTTTCTGCGTTACTCCCGAGGAATCCCACTGAGTGGCAGTATGGAGCACATTTTACTATAGTTGTATAGAAGGTGGCTTCATTTCATTGTATTTGTACTCAATCATGTAAAAGCATGTTATAGCAACTGTAAGAGCAATTACATTGAATGCCAGAGATTCATTCATCAGATTTTGAAGTTGGTTGTACAAGGACTGGTAACTGACACTGTACTGATATCACTTTGTAAAACCTAGAAATATCACTATCCCGTAACCAACAGATCATTGAAAAGAGTAATCAATGAATACTATACAAGAAATTGTATATTGTAATAGTTTGTTACACAAAATGACTTTCTGCATTACTCCCGAGGAATCCCACTGAGTGGCAGTATGGAGCACATTTTTACTATATTTGTATAAAAGGTGGCTTCATTTCATTGTATATGTACTAAACCATATAAAAGCATGATATAGCAACTATAAGAGCAGTTACATTTAATGCAAGACATACATTCATCAGATTTTTATATTGATTGTATAAGGAGTGATAACTGACACTGTATTGATATCACTTTGTAAAACCGAGAAATTTAACTGATGTCTAACCAAGAGATCACAGAAGAGTAATCAATGAATACTATACAAGAAATACATTGGATTGTAAATTGTAATAGTTTGTTACACAAAATAACTTTCTGCGTTACTCCCGAGGAATCCCACTGAGTGGCAGTATGGAGCACCTTTTTACTATAGTTGTATAGAAGGGTGCTTCATTTCATTGTATACGTACTGAACCATATAAAAGCATGATATAGCAACTATAAGAGCAGTTACATTGAATGCAAGACATACATTCATCAGATTTTTAAATTGGTTGTATAAGGAGTGATAACTGACACTGTATTGATATCACTTTGTAAAACCGAGAAATTTCACTGTTGTCTAACCAAGAGATCACAGAAGAGTAATCAATAAATACTATACAAGAAATACATTGGATTGTAAATTGTAATAGTTTGTTACACAAAATAACTTTCTGCCTTACTCCCGAGGAATCCCACTGAGTGGCAGTATGGAGCACCTTTTTACTATAGTTGTATAGAAGGTGGCTTCATTTCATTGTATATGTACTCAATCATGTAAAAGCATGATATATCAACTGTAAGAGCAACTACATTGAATGCCAGAGATACATTCATCAGATTTTGAAGTTGGTTGTACAAGGAGTGATAACTGACACTGTACTGATATCACTTTGTAAAACCTAGAAATATCACTATCCTGTAAGAAACAGATCACTGAAAAGACTAATCAATGAATACTATATAAGAAATACATTGGATTGTAAATTGTAATAGTTTGTAACACAAAATAACTTTCTGCGTTACTCCCGAGGAATCCCACTGAGTGGCAGTATGGAGTACCTTTTTTCTATAGTTGTATAGAAGGTGGCTTCATTACATTGTATATGTACTGAACCATATAAAAGCATGATATAGCAACTATAAGAGCAGTTACATTGAATGCAAGACATACATTCATCAGATTTTTAAATTGGTTGTATAAGGAGTGATAACTGACACTGTATTGATATCACTTTGTAAAACCGAGAAATTTCACTGTTGTCTAACCAACAGATCACAGAAGAGTAATCAATGAATACTATACAAGAAATACATTGGATCGTAAATTGTAAAATTTTTTTACACAAAATAACTTTCTGCGTTACTCCCGAGGAATCCCACTGAGTGGCAGTATGGAGCACCTTTTAACTATAGTTGTATAGAAGGTGGCTTCATTTCATTATATATGTACTCAATCATGTAAAAGCATGATATATCAACTATAAGAGCAACTACATTGAATGCCAGAGATACATTCATCAGATTTTGAAGTTGGTAGTACAATGAGTGATAACTGACACTGTACTGATATCACTTTGTAAAACCTAGAAATATCACTATCCTGTAAGAAACAGATCACTGAAAAGACTAATCAATGAATACTATACAAGAAATACATTGTATTGTAATTCTAATAGTTTGTTACACAAAATAACTTTCTGCGTTACTCCCGAGGAATCACACTGAGTGGCAGTATGGAGCACCTTTTTACTATAGTTGTATAGAAGGTGGCTTCATTTCATTGTATACGTACTGAACCATATAAAAGCATGATATAGCAACTATAAGAGCAGTTACATTGAATGCAAGACATACATTCATCAGATTTTTAAATTGGTTGTATAAGGAGTGATAACTGACACTGTATTGATATCACTTTGTGAAACCGAGAAATTTCACTGTTGTCTAACCAAGAGATCACAGAAGAGTAATCAATGAATACTATACAAGAAATACATTGGATTGTAAATTGTAATAGTTTGTTACACAAAATAACTTTCTGCGTTACTCCCGAGGAATCCCACTGAGTGGCAGTATGGAGCACCTTTTTACTATAGTTGTATAGAAGGTGGCTTCATTTCATTATATATGTACTCAATCATGTAAAAGCATGATATATCAACTGTAAGAGCAACTACATTGAATGCCAGAGATACATTCATCAGATTTTGAAGTTGGTTGTACAAGGAGTGATAACTGACACTGTACTGATATCACTTTGTAAAACCTAGAAATATCACTATCCTGTAACCAACAGATCATTGAAAAGAGTAATCAATGAATATTATACAAGAAATAGTATATTGTAAAAGTTTGTTACACAAAATGACTTTCTGCATTACTCCCGAGGAATCCCACTTAGTGGCAGTATGGAGCACCTTTTTACGATAGTTGTATAGAAGGTGGCTTCATTTCATTGTATATGTACTCAACCATATAAAAGCATGATATAGGAAGTGTAAGAGCAGTTACATTGAATGCAAGAGATACATTCATCAGATTTTGAAGTTGGTTGTACAAGGAGTGATAACTGACACTGTATTGATATCACGTTGTAAAACCTAGAAATATCACTATCTTGTAACCAACAGATCATTGAAAAGAGTAATGAATGAATACTATACAAGAAATTGTATATTGTAATAGTTTGTTACACAAAATGACTTTCTGCCTTACTCCCGAGGAATCCCACTGAGTGGCAGTATGGAGCACCTTTTTACTATATTTGTATAGAAGGTGGCTTCATTTCATTGTATATGTACTAAAGCATATGAAAGCATGATATAGCAACTATAAGAGCAGTTACATTGAATGCAAGACATACATTCATCAGATTTTTATATTGATTGTATAAGGAGTGATAACTGACACTGTATTGATATCACTTTGTAAAACCGAGAAATTTAACTGATGTCTAACCAAGAGATCACAGAAGAGTAATCAATGAATACTATACAAGAAATACATTGGATTGTAAATTGTAATAGTTTGTTACACAAAATAACTTTCTGCCTTACTCCCGAGGAATCCCACTGAGTGGCAGTATGGAGCACCTTTTTACTATAGTTGTATAGAAGGTGGCTTCATTTCATTGTATATGTACTCAATCATGTAAAAGCATGATATATCAACTGTAAGAGCAACTACATTGAATGCCAGAGATACATTCATCAGATTTTGAAGTTGGTTGTACAAGGAGTGATAACTGACACTGTACTGATATCACTTTGTAAAACCTAGAAATATCACTATCCTGTAACCAACAGATCATTGAAAAGAGTAATCAATGAATATTATACAAGAAATAGTATATTGTAAAAGTTTGTTACACAAAATGACTTTCTGCGTTACTCCCGAGGAATCCCACTTAGTGGCAGTATGGAGCACCTTTTTACGATAGTTGTATAGAAGGTGGCTTCATTTCATTGTATATGTACTCAACCATATAAAAGCATGATATAGGAAGTGTAAGAGCAGTTACATTGAATGCAAGAGATACATTCATCAGATTTTGAAGTTGGTTGTACAAGGAGTGATAACTGACACTGTATTGATATCACGTTGTAAAACCTAGAAATATCACTATCTTGTAACCAACAGATCATTGAAAAGAGTAATCAATGAATACTATACAAGAAATTGTATATTGTAATAGTTTGTTACACAAAATGACTTTCTGCGTTACTCCCGAGGAATCCCACTGAGTGGCAGTATGGAGCACATTTTACTATAGTTGTATAGAAGGTGGCTTCATTTCATTGTATATGTACTCAAGCATGTAAAAGCATGTTATAGCAACTGTAAGAGCAATTACATTGAATGCCAGAGATTCATTCATCAGATTTTGAAGTTTGTTGTAGAAGGAGTGATAACTGACACTGTACTGATATCACTTTGTGAAACCTAGAAATATCACTATCCTGTAACCAACAGATCATTGAAAAGAGTAATCAATGAATACTATAGAAGAAATTGCATATTGTAATAGTTTGTTACACAAAATGACTTTCTGCCTTACTCCCGAGGAATCCCACTGAGTGGCAGTATGGAGCACCTTTTTACTATATTTGTATAGAAGGTGGCTTCATTTCATTGTATATGTACTAAAGCATATGAAAGCATGATATAGCAACTATAGGAGCAGTTACATTGAATGCAAGACATACATTCATCAGATTTTTAAATTGGTTGTATAAGGAGTGATAACTGACACTGTATTGATATCACTTTGTAAAACCGAGAAATTTCACTGTTGTCTAACCAAGAGATTACAGAAGAGTAATCAATGAATACTATACAAGAAATACATTGGATTGTAAATTGTAATAGTTTGTTACACAAAATAACTTTCTGCGTTACTCCCGAGGAATCCCACTGAGTGGTAGTATGGAGCACCTTTTAACTACTGTTGTATAGAAGGTGGCTTCATTTCATTATATATGTACTCAATCATGTAAAAGCATGATATATCAACTATAAGAGCAACTACATTGAATGCCAGAGATACATTCATCAGATTTTGAAGATGGTAGTACAAGGAGTGATAACTGACACTGTACTGATATCACTTTGTAAAACCTAGAAATATCACTATCCTGTAAGAAACAGATCACTGAAAAGACTAATCAATGAATACTATATAAGAAATACATTGGATTGTAAATTGTAATAGTTTGTAACACAAAATAACTTTCTGCGTTACTCCCGAGGAATCCCACTGAGTGGCAGTATGGAGTACCTTTTTTCTATAGTTGTATAGAAGGTGGCTTCATTTCATTGTATATGTACTGAACCATATAAAAGCATGATATAGCAACTATAAGAGCAGTTACATTGAATGCAAGACATACATTCATCAGATTTTTAAATTGGTTGTATAAGGAGTGATAACTGACACTGTATTGATATCACTTTGTAAAACCGAGAAATTTTACTGTTGTCTGACCAAGAGATCACAGAAGAGTAATCAATGAATACTATACAAGAAATACATTGGATTGTAAATTGTAATAGTTTGTTACACAAAATAACTTTCTGCGTTACTCCCGAGGAATCCCACTGAGTGGCAGTATGGAGCACCTTTTTACTATAGTTGTATAGAAGGTGGCTTCATTTCATTGTATATGTACTCAATCATGTAAAAGCATGATATATCAACTGTAAGAGCAACTACATTGAATGCCAGAGATACATTCATCAGATTTTGAAGTTGGTTGTACAAGGAGTGATAACTGACACTGTACTGATATCACTTTGTAAAACCTAGAAATATCACTATCCTGTAACCAACAGATCATTGAAAAGAGTAATCAATGAATATTATACAAGAAATAGTATATTGTAAAAGTTTGTTACACAAAATGACTTTCTGCATTACTCCCGAGGAATCCCACTTAGTGGCAGTATGGAGCACCTTTTTACGATAGTTGTATAGAAGGTGGCTTCATTTCATTGTATATGTACTCAACCATATAAAAGCATGATATAGGAAGTGTAAGAGCAGTTACATTGAATGCAAGAGATACATTCATCAGATTTTGAAGTTGGTTGTACAAGGAGTGATAACTGACACTGTATTGATATCACGTTGTAAAACCTAGAAATATCACTATCTTGTAACCAACAGATCATTGAAAAGAGTAATGAATGAATACTATACAAGAAATTGTATATTGTAATAGTTTGTTACACAAAATGACTTTCTGCGTTACTCCCGAGGAATCCCACTGAGTGGCAGTATGGAGCACATTTTACTATAGTTGTATAGAAGGTGGCTTCATTTCATTGTATATGTACTCAATCATGTAAAAGCATGTTATAGCAACTTTAAGAGCAATTACATTGAATGCCAGAGATTCATTCATCAGATTTTGAAGTTGGTTGTACAAGGAGTGATAACTGACACTGTATTGATATCACGTTGTAATACCTAGAAATATCACTATCCTGTAACCAACAGATCATTGAAAAGAGTAATGAATGAATACTATACAAGAAATTGTATATTGTAATAGTTTGTTACACAAAATGACTTTCTGCGTTACTCCCGAGGAATCCCACTTAGTGGCAGTATGGAGCACCTTTTACTATAGTTGTATAGAAGGTGGCTTCATTTCATTGTATATGTACTCAATCATGTAAAAGCATGTTATAGCAACTCTAAGAGCAATTACATTGAATGTCAAAGATTCATTCATCAGATTTTGAAGTTTGTTGTAGAAGGAGTGATAACTGACACTGTACTGATATCACTTTGTAAAACCTAGAAATATCACTATCCTGTAACCAACAGATCATTGAAAAGAGTAATCAATGAATACTATAGAAGAAATTGTATATTGTAATAGTTTGTTACACAAAATGACTTTCTGCGTTACTCCCGAGGAATCCCACTGAGTGGCAGTATGGAGCACCTTTTTACTATATTTGTATAGAAGGTGGCTTCATTTCATTGTATATGTACTGAAGCATATGAAAGCATGATATAGCAACTATAAGAGCAGTTACATTGAATGCAAGACATACATTCATCAGATTTTTAAATTGGTTGTATAAGGAGTGATAACTGACACTGTATTGATATCACTTTGTAAAACCGAGAAATTTCACTGTTGTCTAACCAAGAGATTACAGAAGAGTAATCAATGAATACTATACAAGAAATACATTGGATTGTAAATTGTAATAGTTTGTTACACAAAATGACTTTCTGCGTTACTCCCGAGGAATCCCACTGAGTGGCAGTATGGAGCACCTTTTAACTATAGTTGTATAGAAGGTGGCTTCATTTCATTATATATGTACTCAATCATGTAAAAGCATGATATATCAACTATAAGAGCAACTACATTGAATGCCAGAGATACATTCATCAGATTTTGAAGATGGTAGTACAAGGAGTGATAACTGACACTGTACTGATATCACTTTGTAAAACCTAGAAATATCACTATCCTGTAAGAAACAGATCACTGAAAAGACTAATCAATGAATAGTATACAAGAAATACATTGGATTGTAAATTGTAATAGTTTGTTACACAAAATAACTTTCTCCGTTACTCCCGAGAAATCCCACTGAGTGGCAGTATGGAGCACCTTTTTTCTATAGTTGTATAGAAGGTGGCTTCATTTCATTGTATATGTACTGAACCATATAAAAGCATGATAAAGCAACTATAAGAGCAGTTACATTGAATGCCAGAGATACATTCATCAGATTTTTAAATTGGTTGTATAAGGAGTGATAACTGACACTGTATTGATATCACTTTGTAAAACCGAGAAATTTCACTGTTGTCTGACAAAGAGATCACAGAAGAGTAATCAATGAATACTATACAAGAAATACATTGGATTGTAAATTGTAATAGTTTGTTACACAAAATAACTTTCTGCGTTACTCCCGAGGAATCCCACTGAGTGGCAGTATGGAGCACCTTTTTACTATAGTTGTATAGAAGGTGGCTTCATTTCATTGTATATGTACTCAATCATGTAAAAGCATGATATATCAACTGTAAGAGCAACTACATTGAATGCCAGAGATACATTCATCAGATTTTGATGTTGGTAGTACAAGGAGTGATAACTGACACTGTACTGATATCACTTTGTAAAACCTAGATATATCACTATCCTGTAACAAACAGATCACTGAAAAGAGTAATCAATGAATACTATACAAGAAATAGTATATTGTAAAAGTTTGTTACACAAAATGACTTTCTGCGTTACTCCCGAGGAATCCCACTGAGTGGCAGTATGGAGCACCTTTTTACGATAGTTGTATAGAAGGTGGCTTCATTTCATTGTATCTGTACTCAATCATGTAAAAGCAGTTATCACTCCTTGTACTACCAACTTCAAAATCTGATGAATGTATGTCTTGTATTCAATGTAACTGCTCTTATAGTTGCTATATCATACTTTTATATGGTTCAGTACATATACAATGAAATGAAGCCACCTTCTATACAACTATAGTAAAAAGGTGCTCCATACTGCCACTCAGTGGTATTCCTCGGGAGTAACGCAGAAAGTTATTTTGTGTAACAAACTATTACAATTTACAATCCAATGTATTTCTTGTATAGTATTCATTGATTAGTCTCTTCAGTGATCTGTTTCTTACAGGATAGTGATATTTCTAGGTTTTACAAAGTGATATCAGTACAGTGTCAGTTATCACTCCTTGTACTACCAACTTCAAAATCTGATGAATGTATCTCTGGCATTCAATGTCGTTGCTCTTACAGTTGATATATCATGCTTTTACATGATTGAGTACATATATAATGAAATGAAGCCACCTTCTATACAACTATAGTAAAAAGGTGCTCCATACTGCCACTCAGTGGGATTCCTCGGGAGTAACGCAGAAAGTTATTTTGTGTAACAAACTATTACAATTTACAATCCAATGTATTTCTTGTATAGTATTCATTGATTACTCTTCTGTGATCTCTTGGTTAGACAACAGTGAAATTTCTCGGTTTTACAAAGTGACATCAATACAGTGTCAGTTATCACTCCATATACAACCAATATAAAAATCTGATGAATGTATGTCTTGCATTCAATGTAACTGCTCTTATAGTTGCTATATCATGCTTTTATATGGTTCAGTACATATACAATGAAATGAAGCCACCTTCTATACAACTATAGTAAAAAGGTGCTCCATAGTGCCTCTCAGTGGGATTCCTTGGGAGTAACGCAGAAAGTCATTTTGTGTAACAAACTATTACAATATACAATTTCTTGTATAGTATTCATTGATTACTCTTTTCAATGATCTGTTGGTTACAGGATAGTGATATTTCTAGGTTTTACAAAGTGGTATCAATACAGTGTCAGTTATCACTCCTTGTACAACCAACTTCAAAATCTGATGAATGAATCTCTGGCATTCAATGTAATGGCTCTTACAGTTGCTATAACATGCTTTTACATGATTGAGTACATATACAATGAAATGAAGCCACCTTCTATACAATTATAGTAAAATGTGCTCCATACTGCCACTCAGTGGGATTCCTCGGGAGTAACGCAGAAAGTCATTTTGTGTAACAAACTATTACAATTTACAATCCAATGTATTTCTTGTATAGTATTCATTGATTACTCTTCTGTGATCTTTTGGTTAGACAACAGTGAAATTTCTCGGTTTTACAAAGTGACATCAATACAGTGTCAGTTATCACTCCTTATACAACCAATATAAAAATCAGATGAATGTATGTCTTGCATTCAATGTAACTGCTCTTATAGTTGCTATATCATGCTTTTATATGGTTCAGTACATATACAATGAAATGAAGCCACCTTCTATACAACTATAGTAAAAAGGTGCTCCATAGTGCCACTCAGTGGGATTCCTTGGGAGTAACGCAGAAAGTCATTTTGTGTAACAAACTATTACAATATACAATTTCTTGTATAGTATTCATTGATTACTCTTTTCAATGATCTGTTGGTTACAGGATAGTGATATCTCTAGGTTTTACAAAGTGATATCAATACAGTGTCAGTTATCACTCCTTGTACAACCAACTTCAAAATCTGATGAATGAATCTCTGGCATTCAATGTAATTGCTCTTACAGTCGCTATAACATGCTTTTACATGATTGAGTACATATACAATGAAATGAAGCCACCTTCTATACAACTATAGTAAAAAGGTGCTCCATACTGCCACTCAGTGGGATTCCTCGGGAGTAACGCAGAAAGTCATTTTGTGTAACAAACTATTAGAATTTACAATCCAATGTATTTCTTGTATAGTATTCATTGATTAGTCTTTTCAGTTATCTGTTTCTTACAGGATAGTGATATTTCTAGGTTTTAGAAAGTGATATCAGTACAGTGTCAGTTATCACTCCTTGTACTACCAACTTCAAAATCTGATGAATGTATCTCTGGCATTCAATGTAGTTGCTCTTATAGTTGATATATCATGCTTTTACATGATTGAGTACATATACAATGAAATGAAGCCACCTTCTATACAACTATAGTAAAAAGGTGCTCCATACTGCCACTCAGTGGGATTCCTCGGGAGTAACGCAGAAAGTTATTTTGTGTAACAAACTATTACAATTTACAATCCAATGTATTTCTTGTATAGTATTCATTGATTACTCTTCTGTGATCTCTTGGTTAGACAACAGTGAAATTTCTCGGTTTTACAAAGTGATATCAATACAGTGTCAGTTATCACTCCTTATACAACCAATTTAAAAATCTGATGAATCTATGTCTTGCATTCAATGTAACTCCTCTTATAGTTGCTATATCATGCTTTTATATGGTTCAGTACATATACAATGAAATGAAGCCACCTTCAATACAACTATAGTAAAAAGGTGCTCCATACTGCCACTCAGTGGGATTCCTCGGGAGTAACGCAGAAAGTTATTTTGTGTAACAAACTATTACAATTTACAATCCAATGTATTTCTTGTATAGTATTCATTGATTACTCTTCTGTGATCCCTTGGTTAGACAACAGTGAAATTTCTCGGGTTTACAAAGTGATATCAATACAGTGTCAGTTATCACTCCTTATACAACCAATTTAAAAATCTGATGAATGTATGTCTGGCATTCAATGTAACTGCTCTTAGAGTTGCTATGTCATGCTTTTATATGGTTCAGTACATATACAATGAAATGAAGCCACCTTCTATACAACTATAGTAAGAAGCTGCTCCATACTGCCACTCAGTGGGATTCCTCGGGAGTAACGCAGAAAGTTATTTTGTGTAACAAACTATTACAATTTACAATCCAATGTATTTCTTGTATAGTATTCATTGATTAGTCTTTTCAGTGATCTCTTTCTTACAGGATAGTGATATTTCTACGTTTTACAAAGTGATATCAGTACAGTGTCAGTTATCACTCCTTGTACTACCAACTTCAAAATCTGATGAATGTATCTCTGGCATTCAATGTAGTTGCTCTTACAGTTGATATATCATGCTTTTACATGATTGAGTACATATATAATGAAATGAAGCCACCTTCTATACAACTATAGTAAAAAGGTGCTCCATACTGCCACTCAGTGGGATTCCTCGGGAGTAACGCAGAAAGTTATTTTGTGTAACAAACTATTACAATTTACAATCCAATGTATTTCTTGTATAGTATTCATTGATTACTCTTCTGTGATCTCTTGGTTAGACAACAGTGAAATTTCTCGGTTTTACAAAGTGATATCAGTACAGTGTCAGTTATCACTCCTTATACAACCAATTTAAAAATCTGATGAATGTATGTCTTGCATTCAATGTAACTGCTCTTATAGTTGCTATATCATGCTTTTATATGGTTCAGTACATATACAATGAAATGAAGCCACCTTCTATACAAATATAGTAAAAAGGTGCTCCATACTGCCACTCAGTGGGATTCCTCGGGAGTAACGCAGAAAGTCATTTTGTGTAACAAACTATTACAATATACAATTTCTTCTATAGTATTCATTGATTACTCTTTTCAATGATCTGTTGGTTACAGGATAGTGATATTTCTAGGTTTTACAAAGTGATATCAGTACAGTGTCAGTTATCACTCCTTCTACAACAAACTTCAAAATCTGATGAATGAATCTCTGGCATTCAATGTAATTCCTCTTACAGTTGCTATAACATGCTTTTACATGATTGAGTACATATACAATGAAATGAAGCCACCTTCTATACAACTATAGTAAAATGTGCTCCATACTGCCACTCAGTGGGATTCCTCGGGAGTAACGCAGAAAGTCATTTTGTGTAACAAACTGTTACAATATACAATTTCTTGTATAGTATTCATTCATTACTCTTTTCAATGATCTGTTGGTTACAAGATAGTGATATTTCTAGGTTTTACAACGTGATATCAATACAGTGTCAGTTATCACTCCTTGTACAACCAACTTCAAAATCTGATAAATGTATCTCTTGCATTCAATGTAACTGTTCTTACACTTGTTATATCATGCTTTTATATGGTTGAATACATATACAATGAAATGAAGCCACCTTCTATACAACTATTGTAAAAAGGTGCTCCATTACTGCCACTAAGTGGGATTCCTCGGGAGTAACGCAGAAAGTCATTTTGTGTAACAAACTTTTACAATACACTATTTCTTCTATAGTATTCATTGATTACTCTTTTCAGTGATCTGTTGGTTACAGGATAGTGATATATCTAGGTTTTACAAAGTGATATCAGTACAGTGTCAGTTATCACTCCTTGTACTACCAACTTCAAAATCTGATGAATGTATCTCTGGCATTCAATGTAGTTGCTCTTACAGTTGATATATCATGCTTTTACATGATTGAGTACATATACAATGAAATGAAGCCACCTTCTATACAACTATAGTAAAAAGGTGCTCCATACTGCCACTCAGTGGGATTCCTCGGGAGTAACGCAGAAAGTTATTTTGTGTAACAAACTATTACAATTTACAATCCAATGTATTTCTTGTATAGTATTCATTGATTACTCTTCTGTGATCTATTGGTTACACATCAGTGAAATTTCTCGGTTTTACAAAGTGATATCAATACAGTGTCAGTTATCACTCCTTATACAACCAATTTAAAAATCTGATGAATGTATGTCTTGCATTCAATGTAACTGCTCTTAGAGTTGCTATATCATGCTTTTATATGGTTCAGTACATATACAATGAAATGAAGCCACCTTCTATAGAACTATAGTAAAAAGGTGCTCCATACTGCCACTCAGTGGGATTCCTCGGGAGTAACGCAGAAAGTTATTTTGTGTAACAAACTATTACAATTTACAATCCAATGTATTTCTTGTATAGTATTCATTGATTACTCTTCTGTGATCTCTTGGTTAGACAACAGTGAAATTTCTCGGTTTCACAAAGTGATATCAATACAGTGTCAGTTATCACTCCTTATACAACCAATTTAAAAATCTGATGAATGTATGTCTTGCATTCAATGTAACTGCTCTTATAGTTGCTATATCATGCTTTTATATGGTTCAGTACGTATACAATGAAATGAAGCCACCTTCTATACAACTATAGTAAAAAGGTGCTCCATACTGCCACTCAGTGTGATTCCTCGGGAGTAACGCAGAAAGTTATTTTGTGTAACAAACTATTAGAATTACAATACAATGTATTTCTTGTATAGTATTCATTGATTAGTCTTTTCAGTGATCTGTTTCTTACAGGATAGTGATATTTCTAGGTTTTACAAAGTGATATCAGTACAGTGTCAGTTATCACTCCTTGTACTACCAACTTCAAAATCTGATGAATGTATCTCTGGCATTCAATGTAGTTGCTCTTATAGTTGATATATCATGCTTTTACATGATTGAGTACATATATAATGAAATGAAGCCACCTTCTATACAACTATAGTTAAAAGGTGCTCCATACTGCCACTCAGTGGGATTCCTCGGGAGTAACGCAGAAAGTTATTTTGTGTAACAAACTATTACAATTTACAATCCAATGTATTTCTTGTATAGTATTCATTGATTACTCTTCTGTGATCTGTTGGTTAGACAACAGTGAAATTTCTCGGTTTTACAAAGTGATATCAATACAGTGTCAGTTATCACTCCTTATACAACCAATTTAAAAATCTGATGAATGTATGTCTTGCATTCAATGTAACTGCTCTTATAGTTGCTATATCATGCTTTTATATGGTTCAGTACATAAACAATGAAATGAAGCCACCTTCTATACAACTATAGTAAAAAGGTGCTCCATATTGCCACTCAGTGGGATTCCTCGGGAGTAACGCAGAAAGTTATTTTGTGTAACAAACTATTACAATTTACAATCCATTGTATTTCTTGTATAGTATTCATTGATTACTCTTCTGTGATCTCTTGGTTAGACAACAGTGAAATTTCTCGGTTTTACAAAGTGATATCAATACAGTGTCAGTTATCACTCCTTATACAACCAATTTAAAAATCTGATGAATGTATGTCTTGCATTCAATGTAACTGCTCTTATAGTTGCTATATCATGCTTTTATATGGTTCAGTACATATACAATGAAATGAAGCCACCTTCTATACAAATATAGTAAAAAGGTGCTCCATACTGCCACTCAGTGGGATTCCTCGGGAGTAACGCAGAAAGTCATTTTGTGTAACAAACTATTACAATATACAATTTCTTCTATAGTATTCATTGATTACTCTTTTCAATGATCTGTTGGTTACAGGATAGTGATATTTCTAGGTTTTACAAAGTGATATCAGTACAGTGTCAGTTATCAGTCCTTGTACAACCAACTTCAAAATCTGATGAATGAATCTCTGGCATTCAATGTAATTGCTCTTACAGTTGCTATAACATGCTTTTACATGATTGAGTACAAATACAATGAAATGAAGCCACCTTCTATACAGCTATAGTAAAATGTGCTCCATACTGCCACTCAGTGGGATTCCTCGGGAGTAACACAGAAAGTCATTTTGTGTAACAAACTATTACAATATACAATTTCTTGTATAGTATTCATTCATTACTCTTTTCAATGATCTCTTGGTTACAAGATAGTGATATTTCTAGGTTTTACAACGTGATATCAATACTCTGTTAGTTATCACTCCTTGTACAACCAACTTCAAAATCTGATGAATGTATCTCTTGCATTCAATGTAACTGCTCTTACAGTTGCTATAACATGCTTTTACATGATTGAGTACAAATACAATGAAATGAAGCCACCTTCTATACAACTATAGTAAAATGTGCTCCATACTGCCACTCAGTGGGATTCCTCGGGAGTAACACAGAAAGTCATTTTGTGTAACAAACTATTACAATATACAATTTCTTGTATAGTATTCATTCATTACTCTTTTCAATGATCTCTTGGTTACAAGATAGTGATATTTCTAGGTTTTACAACGTGATATCAATACTCTGTCAGTTATCACTCCTTGTACAACCAACTTCAAAATCTGATGAATGTATCTCTTGCATTCAATGTAACTGCTCTTACCGTTGCTATATCATGCTTTTATATGGTTGAGTACATATACAATGAAATGAAGTCACCTTCTATACAACTATAGTAAAAAGGTGCTCCATACTGCCACTCAGTGGGATTCCTCGAGAGTAACGCAGAAAGTCATTTTGTGTAACAAACTATTACAATATACAATTTCTTGTATAGTATTCATTGATTACTCTTTTCAGTGATCTGTTTGTTACACCATAGTGATATATCTAGGTTTTACAAAGTGATATCAGTACAGTGTCAGTTATCACTCCTTCTACAACCAACTTCAAAATCTGATGAATGTATCTCTGGCATTCAATGTAGTTGCTCTTACAGTTGATATATCATGCTTTTACATGATTGAGTACTTATACAATGAAATGAAGCCACCTTCTATACAACTATAGTAAAACGTGCTCCATACTGCCACTCAGTGGGATTCCTCGGGAGTAACGCATAAAGTTATTTTGTGTAACAAACTATTACAATTTACAATCCAATGTATTTCTTGTATAGTATTCATTGATTACTCTTCTGTGATCTGTTGGTTAGACAACAGTGAAATTTCTCGGTTTTACAAAGTGATATCAATACAGTGTCAGTTATCACTCCTTATACAACCAATTTAAAAATCTGATGAATGTATGTCTTGCATTCAATGTAACTGCTCTTATAGTTGCTATATCATGCTTTTATATGGTTCAGTACATATACAATGAAATGAAGCCACCTTCTATACAAATATAGTAAAAAGGTGCTCCATACAGCCACTCAGTGGGATTCCTCGGGAGTAACGCAGAAAGTCATTTTGTGTAACAAACTATTACAATATACAATTTCTTCTATAGTATTCATTGATTACTCTTTTCAATGATCTGTTGGTTACAGGATAGTGATATTTCTAGGTTTTACAAAGTGATATCAGTACAGTGTCAGTTATCACTCCTTGTACAACCAACTTCAAAATCTGATAAATGTATCTCTTGCATTCAATGTAATTGCTCTTACAGTTGCTATAACATGCTTTTACATGATTGAGTACATATACAATGAAATGAAGCCACCTTCTATACAACTATAGTAAAATGTGCTCCATACTGCCACTCAGTGGGATTCCTCGGTAGTAACGCAAAAAGTCATTTTGTGTAACAAACTATTACAATATACAATTTCTTGTATAGTATTCATTCATTACTCTTTTCAATGATCTGTTTTTACAAGATAGTGATATTTCTAGGTTTTACAACGTGATATCAATACAGTGTCAGTTATCACTCCTTGTACAACCAACTTCAAAATCTGATGAATGTATCTCTTGCATTCAATGTAACTGCTCTTACACTTCCTATATCATGCTTTTATATGGTTGAGTATATATACAATGAAATGAAGCCACCTTCTATACAACTATCGTAAAAAGGTGCTCCATACAGCCACTCAGTGGGATTCCTCGGGAGTAACGCAGAAAGTTATTTTGTGTAACAAACTATTACAATTTACAATCCAATGTATTTCTTGTATACTATTCATTGATTACTCTTCTGTGATCTCTTGGTTAGACATCAGTTAAATTTCTCGGTTTTACAAAGTGACATCAATACAGTGTCAGTTATCACTCCTTATACAACCAATATAAAAATCTGATGAATGTATGTCTTGCATTCAATGTAACTGCTCTTATAGTTGCTATATCATGCTTTTATATGGTTCAGTACATATTCAATGAAATGAAGCCACCTTCTATACAACTATCGTAAAAAGGTGCTCCATACTGCCACTAAGTGGGATTCCTCGGGAGTAACACAGAAAGTCATTTTGTGTAACAAACTTTTACAATATACTATTTCTTGTATAGTATTCATTGATTACTCTTTTCAGTGATCTGTTTGTTACAGGATAGTGATATATCTAGATTTTACAAAGTGATATCAGTACAGTGTCAGTTATCAATCCTTGTACTACCAACTTCAAAATCTGATGAATGTATCTCTGGCATTCAATGTAGTTGCTCTTTTCAATGATCTGTTGGTTACAGGATAGTGATATTTCTAGGTTTTACAAAGTGATATCAGTACAGTGTCAGTTATCACTCCTTTTACAACAAACTTCAAAATCTGATGAATGAATCAGTGGGATTCCTCGGGAGTAACGGAGAAAGTCATTTTGCCACTCAGTGGGATTCCTCGGGAGTAACGGAGAAAGTCATTTTGTGTAACAAACTGTTACAATATACAATTTCTTGTATAATATTCATTCATTACTCTTTTCAATGATCTGTTGGTTACAAGATAGTGATATTTCTAGGTTTTACAACGTGATATCAATACAGTGTCAGTTATCACTCCTTGTACAACCAACTTCAAAATCTGATAAATGTATCTCTTCCATTCAATGTAACTGCTCTTACACTTGCTATATCATGCTTTTATATGGTTGAATACATATACAATGAAATGAAGCCGACTTCTATACAACTATCATAAAAAGGTGCTCCATACTGCCACTAAGTGGGATTCATCGGGAGTAACGCAGAAAGTCATTTTGTGTAACAAACTTTTACAATATACTATTTCTTGTATAATATTCATTGATTACTCTTTTCAGTGATCTGTTTGTTACAGGATAGTGATATATCTAGGTTTTACAAAGTGATATCAGTACAGTGTCAGTTATCACTCTTTGTACTACCAACTTCAAAATCTGATGAATGTATCTCTGGCATTCAATGTAGTTGCTCTTACAGTTGATATATCATGCTTTTACATGATTGAGTACATATACAATGAAATGAAGCCACCTTCTATACAACTATAGTAAAAAGGTGCTCCATACTGCCACTCAGTGGGATTCCTCGGGAGTAACGCAGAAAGTTATTTTGTGTAACAAACTATTACAATTTACAATCCAATGTATTTCTTGTATAGTATTCATTGATTACTCTTCTGTGATCTCTTGGTTAGACATCAGTTAAATTTCTCGGTTTTACAAAGTGACATCAATACAGTGTCAGTTATCACTCCTTATACAATCAATATAAAAATCTGATGAATGTATGTCTTGCATTCAATGTAACTGCTCTTATAGTTGCTATATCATGCTTTTATATGGTTCAGTACATATTCAATGAAATGAAGCCACCTTTTATACAACTATAGTAAAAAGGTGCTCCATACTGCCACTCAGAGGGATTCCTCGGGAGTAATGCAGAAAGTCATTTTGTGTAACAAACTATTACAATATACAATTTCTTGTATAGTATTCATTGATTACTCTTTTCAATGATCTGTTGGTTACAGGATAGTGATATTTCTAGGTTTTACAAAGTGATATCAGCACAGTGTCAGTTATCAGTCCTTGTACAACCAACTTCAAAATCTGATGAATGAATCTCTGGCATTCAATGTAATTGCTCTTACAGTTGCTATAACATGCTTTTACATGATTGAGTACAAATACAATGAAATGAAGCCACCTTCTATACAACTATAGTAAAATGTGCTCCATACTGCCACTCAGTGGGATTCCTCGGGAGTAACGCAGAAAGTCATTTTGTGTAACAAACTATTACAATATACAATTTCTTGTATAGTATTCATTCATTACTCTTTTCAATGATCTGTTGGTTACAAGATAGTGATATTTCTAGGTTTTACAACGTGATATCAATACAGTGTCAGTTATCACTCCTTGTACAACCAACCTCAAAATCTGATGAATGTATCTCTTGCATTCAATGTAACTGCTCTTACACTTCCTATATCATGCTTTTATATGGTTGAGTACATATACAATGAAATGAAGCCACCTTCTATACAACTATCGTAAAAAGCTGCTCCATACTGCTACTAAGTGGGATTCCTCGGGAGTAACGCAGAAAGTCACTTTGTGTAACAAACTTTTACAATATACTATTTCTTGTATAATATTCATTGATTACTCTTTTCAATGATCGGTTGGTTACAGGATTGTGATATTTCTCGGTTTTACAAAGTGATATCAGTACAGTGTCAGTTATCACTCCTTGTACAACCAACTTCAAAATCTGATGAATGTATCTCTGGCATTCAATGTAGTTGCTCTTACAGTTGATATATCATGCTTTTACATGATTGAGTACATATACAATGAAATGAAGCCACCTTCTATACAACTATAGTAAAAAGGTTCTCCATACTGCCACTCAGTGGGATTCCTCGGGAGTAACGCAGAAAGTTATTTTGTGTAACAAACTATTACAATTTACAATCCAATGTATTTCTTGTATAGTATTCATTGATTACTCTTCTGTGATCTCTTGGTTAGACAACAGTGAAATTTCTCGGTTTTACAAAGTGATATCAATACAGTGTCAGTTATCACTCCTTGTACTACCAATTTAAAAATCTGATGAATGTATGTCTTGCATTCAATGTAACTGCTCTTAGAGTTGCTATATCATGCTTTTAAATGGTTCAGTACATATACAATGAAATGAAGCCACCTTCTATACAACTATAGTAAAAAGGTGCTCCATACTGCCACTCAGTGGGATTCCTCGGGAGTAACGCAGAAAGTTATTTTGTGTAACAAACTATTACAATTTACAATCCAATGTATTTCTTGTATAGTATTCATTGATTAGTCTTTTCAGTGATCTGTTTCTTACAGGATAGTGATATTTCTAGGTTTTACAAAGTGATATCAGTACAGTGTCAGTTATCACTCCTTGTACTACCAACTTCAAAATCTGATGAATGTATCTCTGGCATTCAATGTAGTTGCTCTTACAGTTGATATATCATGCTTTTACATGATTGAGTACATATATAATGAAATGAAGCCACCTTCTATACAACTATAGTAAAAAGGTGCTCCATACTGCCACTCAGTGGGATTCCTCGGGAGTAACGCAGAAAGTTATTTTGTGTAAGAAACTATTACAATTTACAATCCAATGTATTTCTTGTATAGTATTCATTAATTACTCTTCTGTGATCTCTTGGTCAGACAACAGTGAAATTTCTCGGTTTTACAAAGTGATATCAATACAGTGTCAGTTATCACTCCTTATACAACCAATTTAAAAATCTGATGAATGTATGTCTTGCATTCAATGTAACTGCTCTTATAGTTGCTATATCATGCTTTTATATGGTTCAGTACATATACAATGAAATGAAGCCACCTTCTATACAACTATAGAAAAAAGGTGCTCCATACTGCCACTCAGTGGGATTCCTCGGGAGTAACGCAGGAAGTTATTTTGTGTAACAAACTATTACAATTTACAATCCAATGTATTTCTTGTATAGTATTCATTGATTAGTCTTTTCAATGATCTGTTTCTTACAGGATAGTGATATTTCTAGATTTTACAAAGTGATATCAGTACAGTGTCAGTTATCACTCCTTGTACTACCATCTTCAAAATCTGATGAATGTATCTCTGGCATTCAATGTAGTTGCTCTTATAGTTGATATATCATGTTTTTACATGATTGAGTACATATATAATGAAATGAAGCCACCTTCTATACAACAATAGTTAAAAGGTGCTCCATACTGCCACTCAGTGGGATTCCTCGGGAGTAACGCAGAAAGTTATTTTGTGTAACAAACTATTACAATTTACAATCCAATGTATTTCTTGTATAGTATTCATTGATTACTCTTCTGTAATCTCTTGGTTAGACAACAGTGAAATTTCTCGGTTTTACAAAGTGATATCAATACAGTGTCAGTTATCACTCCTTATACAACCAATTTAAAAATCTGATGAATGTATATCTTGCATTCAATGTAACTGCTCTTAGAGTTGCTATATCATGCTTTTATATGGTTCAGTACATATACAATGAAATGAAGCCACCTTCTATACAACTATAGTAAAAAGGTGCTCCATACTGCCACTCAGTGGGATTCCTCGGGAGTAACGCAGAAAGTTATTTTGTGTAACAAACTATTACAATTTACAATCCAATGTATTTCTTGTATAGTATTCATTGATTCGTCTTTTCAGTGATCTGTTTCTTACAGGATAGTGATATTTCTAGGTTTCACAAAGTGATATCAGTACAGTGTCAGTTATCACTCCTTGTACTACCAACATCAAAATCTGATGAATGTATCTCTTGCATTCAATGTAACTGCTCTTACACTTCCTATATCATGCTTTTATATGGTTGAGTACATATACAATGAAATGAAGCCACCTTCTATACAACTATCATAAAAAGGTGCTCCATACTGCCACTAAGTGGGATTCCTCGGGAGTAACGCAGGAAGTCATTTTGTGTAACAAACTTTTACAATATACTATTTCTTGTATAATATTCATTGATTACTCTTTTCAATGATCGGTTGGTTACAGGATAGTGATATTTCTAGGTTTTACAAAGTGATATCAGTACAGTGTCAGTTATCACTCCTTGTACAACCAACTTCAAAATCTGATGAATGTATCTCTGGCATTCAATGTAGTTGCTCTTACAATTGATATATGATGCTTTTACATGATTGAGTACATATACAATGAAATGAAGCCACCTTCTATACAACTATAGTAAAAAGGTGCTCCATACTGCCACTCAGTGGGATTCCTCGGGAGTAACGCAGAAAGTTATTTTGTATAACAAACTATTACAATTTACAATCCAATGTATTTCTTGTATAGTATTCATTGATTACTCTTCTGTGATCTCTTGGTTAGACAACAGTGAAATTTCTCGGTTTTACAAAGTGATATCAATACAGTGTCAGTTATCACTCCTTATACAACCAGTTTTAAAATCTGATGAATGCATGTCTTGCATTCAATGTAACTGCTCTTATAGTTGCTATATCATGCTTTTATATGGTTCAGTACATATACAATGAAATGAAGCCACCTTCTATACAACTATAGTAAAAAGGTGCTCCATACTGCCACTCAGTGGGATTCCTCGGGAGTAACGCAGAAAGTTATTTTGTGTAACAAACTATTACAATTTACAATCCAATGTATTTCTTGTATAGTATTCATTGATTAGTCTCTTCAGTGATCTGTTTCTTACAGGATAGTGATATTTCTAGGTTTTACAAAGTGATATCAGTACAGTGTCAGTTATCACTCCTTGTACTACCAACTTCAAAATCTGATGAATGTATCTCTGGCATTCAATGTAGTTGCTCTTACAGTTGATATATCATGCTTTTACATGATTGAGTACATATATAATGAAATGAAGCCACCTTCTATACAACTATAGTAAAAAGGTGCTCCATACTGCCACTCAGTGGGATTCCTCGGGAGTAACGCAGAAAGTTATTTTGTGTAACAAACTATTACAATTTACAATCCAATGTATTTCTTGTATAGTATTCATTAATTACTCTTCTGTGATCTCTTGGTTAGACAACAGTGAAATTTCTCGGTTTTACAAAGTGACATCAATACAGTGTCAGTTATCACTCCTTATACAACCAATATAAAAATCTGATGAATGTATGTCTTGCATTCAATGTAACTGCTCTTATAGTTGCTATATCATGCTTTTATATGGTTCAGTACATATACAATGAAATGAAGCCACCTTCTATACAACTATAGTAAAAAGGTGCTCCATACTGCCACTCAGTGGGATTCCTTGGGAGTAATGCAGAAAGTCATTTTGTGTAACAAACTATTACAATATACAATTTCTTGTATAGTATTCATTGATTACTCTTTTCAATGATCTGTTGGTTACAGGATAGTGATATTTCTAGGTTTTACAAAGTGATATCAATACAGTGTCAGTTATCACTCCTTGTACAACCAACTTCAAAATCTGATGAATGAATCTCTGGCATTCAATGTAATTGCTCTAACAGTTGCTATAACATACTTTTACATGATTGAGTACATATACAATGAAATGAAGCCACCTTCTATACAACTATAGTAAAATGTGCTCCATACTGCCACTCAGTGGGATTCCTCGGGAGTAACGCAGAAAGTCATTTTGTGTAACAAACTATTACAATATACAATTTCTTGTATAGTATTCATTCATTACTCTTTTCACGGATCTGTTGGTTACAAGATAGTGATATTTCTAGGTTTTACAACGTGATATCAATACAGTGTCAGTTATCACTCCTTGTACAACCAACTTCAAAATCTGATGAATGTATCTCTTGCATTCAATGTAACTGCTCTTACACTTCCTATATCATGCTTTTATATGGTTGAGTACATATACAATGAAATGAAGCCACCTTCTATACAACTATCGTAAAAAGGTGCTCCATACTGCCACTAAGTGGGATTCCTCGGGAGTAATGCAGAAAGTCATTTTGTGTAACAAACTTTTACAATATACTATTTCTTGTATAATATTCATTGATTACTCTTTTCAATGATCGGTTGGTTACAGGATAGTGATATTTCTAGGTTTTACAAAGTGATATCAGTACAGTGTCTGTTATCACTCCTTGTACAACCAACTTCAAAATCTGATGAATGTATCTCTGGCATTCAATGTAGTTGCTCTTACAGTTGATATATCATGCTTTTACATGATTGAGTACATATACAATGAAATGAAGCCACCTTCTATACAACTATAGTAAAAAGGTGCTCCATACTGCCACTCAGTGGGATTCCTCAGGAGTAACGCAGAAAGTTATTTTGTGTAACAAACTATTACAATTTACAATCCAATGTATTTCTTGTATAGTATTCATTGATTAGTCTTCTGTGATCTCTTGGTTAGACAACAGTGAAATTTCTCGGTTTTACAAAGTGATATCAATACAGTGTCAGTTATCACTCCTTATACAACCAATTTTAAAATCTGATGAATGTATGTCTTGCATTCAATGTAACTGCTCTTAGAGTTGCTATATCATGCTTTTATATGGTTCAGTACATATACAATGAAATGAAGCCACCTTCTATACAACTATAGTAAAAAGGTGCTCCATACTGCCACTCAGTGGGATTCCTCGGGAGTAACGCAGAAAGTTATTTTGTGTAACAAGCTATTACAATTTACAATCCAATGTATTTCTTGTAAAGTATTCATTGATTCGTCTTTTCAGTGATCTGTTTCTTACAGGATAGTGATATTTCTAGGTTTCACAAAGTGATATCAGTACAGTGTCAGTTATCACTCCTTGTACTACCAACTTCAAAATCTGATGAATGTATCTCTGGCATTCAATGTAGTTGCTCTTACAGTTGATATATCATGCTTTTACATGATTGAGTACATATATAATGAAATGAAGCCACCTTCTATACAACTATAGTAAAAAGGTGCTCCATACTGCCACTCAGTGTGATTCCTTGGGAGTAACGCAGAAAGTCATTTTGTGTAACAAACTATTACAATATACAATTTCTTGTATAGTATTCATTGATTACTCTTTTCAATGATCTGTTGGTTACAGGATAGTGATATTTCTAGGTTTTACAAAGTGATATCAATACAGTGTCAGTTCTCACTCCTTGTACAACCAACTTCAAAATCTGATGAATGAATCTCTGGCATTCAATGTAATTGCTCTTACAGTTGCTATAACATGCTTTTACATGATTGAGTACATATACAATGAAATGAAGCCACCTTCTAAACAACTATCGTAAAAAGGTGCTCCATACTGCCACTAAGTGGGATTCCTCGGGAGTAACGCAGAAAGTCATTTTGTGTAACAAACTTTTACAATATACTATTTCTTGTATAATATTCATTGATTACTCTTTTCAATGATCGGTTGGTTACAGGATAGTGATATTTCTAGGTTTTACAAAGTGATATCAGTACAGTGTCAGTTATCACTCCTTGTACAACCAACTTCAAAATCTGATGAATGTATCTCTGGCATTCAATGTAGTTGCTCTTACAGTTGATATATCATGCTTTTACATGATTGAGTACATATACAATGAAATGAAGCCACCTTCTATACAACTATAGTAAAAAGGTGCTCCATACTGCCACTCAGTGGGATTCCTCGGGAGTAACGCAGAAAGTTATTTTGTATGACAAACTATTACAATTTACAATCCAATGTATTTCTTGTATAGTATTCATTGATTACTCTTCTGTGATCTCTTGGTTAGACAACAGTGAAATTTCTCAGTTTTACAAAGTGATATCAATACAGTGTCAGTTATCACTCCTTATACAACCAGTTTTAAAATCTGATGAATGCATGTCTTGCATTCAATGTAACTGCTCTTATAGTTGCTATATCATGCTTTTATATGGTTCAGTACATATACAATGAAATGAAGCCACCTTCTATACAACTATAGTAAAAAGGTGCTCCATACTGCCACTCAGTGGGATTCCTCGGGAGTAACGCAGAAAGTTATTTTGTGTAACAAACTATTACAATTTACAATCCAATGTATTTCTTGTATAGTATTCATTGATTACACTTTTGTGATCTCTTGGTTAGACAACAGTGAAATTTCTTGGTTTTACAAAGTGATATCAATACAGTGTCAGTTATCACTCCTTATACAACCAATTTAAAAATCTGATGAATGTATGTCTTGCATTGAATGTAACTGCTCTTATAGTTGCTATATCATGCTTTTATATGGTTCAGAACATATAAAATGAAATGAAGCCACCTTCTATACAAATATAGTAAAAAGGTGCTCCATACTGCCACTCAGTGGGATTCCTCGGGAGTAACGGAGAAAGTCATTTTGTGTAACAAACTGTTACAATATACAATTTCTTGTATAGTATTCATTCATTACTCTTTTCAATGATCTGTTGGTTACAAGATAGTGATATTTCTAGGTTTTACAACGTGATATCAATACAGTGTCAGTTATCACTCCTTGTACAACCAACTTCAAAATCTGATAAATGTATCTCTTGCATTCAATGTAACTGCTTTTACACTTGCTATATCATGCTTTTATATGGTTGAATACATATACAATGAAATGAAGCCCCCTTCTATACAACTATCGTAAAAAGGTGCTCCATACTGCCACTAAGTGGGATTCCTCGGGAGTAACGCAGAAAGTCATTTTGTGTAACAAACTTTTACAATATACTATTTCTTCTATAGTATTCATTGATTACTCTTTTCAGTGATCTGTTTGTTACAGGATAGTGATATATCTAGGTTTTACAAAGTGATATCAGTACAGTGTCAGTTATCACTCCTTGTACTACCAACTTCAAAATCTGATGAATGTATCTCTGGCATTCAATGTAGTTGCTCTTACAGTTGATATATCATGCTTTTACATGATTGAGTACATATACAATGAAATGAAGCCACCTTCTATACAACTATAGTAAAAACGTGCTCCATACTGCCACTCAGTGGGATTCCTCGGGAGTAACGCAGAAAGTCATTTTGTGTAACAAACTATTACAATATACAATTTCTTGTATAGTATTCATTGATTACTCTTTTCAATGATCTGTTGGTTACAGGATAGTGATATTTCTAGGTTTTACAAAGGGATATCAGTACAGTGTCAGTTATCACTCCTTGTACAACCAACTTCAAAATCTGATGAATGAATCTCTGGCATTCAATGTAATTGCTCTTCGAGTTACTATATCATGCTTTTATATCGTTCAGTACATATACAATGAAATGAAGCCACCTTCAATACAACTATAGTAAAAAGGTGCTCCATACTGCCACTCAGTGGGATTCCTCGGGAGTAACGCAGAAAGTCATTTTGTGTAACAAACTATTACAATATACAATTTCTTGTATAGTATTCATTGATTACTCTTTTCAATGATCGGTTGGTTACAGGATAGTGATATTTCTAGGTTTTACAAAGTGATATCAGTACAGTGTCAGTTATCACTCCTTGTACAACCAACTTCAAAATCTGATGAATGAATCTCTGGCATTCAATGTAATTGCTCTTACAGTTGCTATAACATGCTTTTACATGATTGAGTACATTTACAATGAAATGAAGCCACCTTCTATACAACTATAGTAAAATGTGCTCCATACTGCCACTCAGTGGGATTCCTCGGGAGTAACGGAGAAAGTCATTTTGTGTAACAAACTGTTACAATATACAATTTCTTGTATAGTATTCATTCATTACTCTTTTCAATGATCTGTTGGTTACAAGATAGGTTTATCTAGGTTTTACAACGTGATATCAATACAGTGTCAGTTATCACTCCTTGTACAACCAACTTCAAAATCTGATAAATGTATCTCTTGCATTCAATGTAACTGCTCTTACACTTGCTATATCATGCTTTTATATGGTTGAATACATATACAATGAAATGAAGCCCCCTTCTATACAACTATCATAAAAAGGTGCTCCATACTGCCACTAAGTGGGATTCCTCGGGAGTAACGCAGAAAGTCATTTTGTGTAACAAACTTTTACAATATACTATTTCTTCTATAGTATTCATTGATTACTCTTTTCAGTGATCTGTTTGTTACAGGATAGTGATATATCTAGGTTTTACAAAGTGATATCAGTACAGTGTCAGTTATCACTCCTTGTACTACCAACTTCAAAATCTGATGAATGTATCTCTGGCATTCAATGTAGTTGCTCTTACAGTTGATATATCATGCTTTTACATGATTGAGTACATATACAATGAAATGAAGCCACCTTCTATACAACTATAGTAAAAAGGTGCTCCATACTGCCACTCAGTGGGATTCCTCGGGAGTAACGCAGAAAGTCATTTTGTGTAACAAACTATTACAATATACAATTTCTTGTATAGTATTCATTGATTACTCTTTTCAATGATCTGTTGGTTACAGGATAGTGATATTTCTAGGTTTTACAAAGTGATATCAGTACAGTGTCAGTTATCACTCCTTGTACAACCAACTTCAAAATCTGATGAATGAATCTCTGGCATTCAATGTAATTGCTCTTACAGTTGCTATAACATGCTTTTACATGATTGAGTAGATATACAATGAAATGAAGCCACCTTCTATACACCTATAGTAAAATGTGCTCCATACTGCCACTCACTGGGAATCCTCGGGATTAACGGAGAAAGTCATTTTGTGTAACAAACTATTACAATATACAATTTCTTGTATAGTATTCATTCATTACTCTTTTCAATGATCTGTTTTTACAAGATAGTGATATTTCTAGGTTTTACAACGTGATATCAATACAGTGTCAGTTATCACTCCTTGTACAACCAACTTCAAAATCTGATGAATGTATCTCTTGCATTCAATATAACTGCTCTTACACTTGCTATAACATGCTTTTATATGGTTGAGTACATATACAATGAAATGAAGCCACCTTCTATACAACTATCGTAAAAAGGTGCTCCATACTGCCACTCAGTGGGATTCCTCGGGAGTAACACAGAAAGTTATTTTGTGTAACAAACTATTACAATTTACAATCCAATGTACTTCTTGTATAATATTCATTGATTAGTCTTTTCAGTGATCTGTTTCTTACAGGATAGTGATATTTCTAGGTTTTACAAAGTGATATCAGTACAGTGTCAGTTATCACTCTTTGTACAACCAACTTCAAAATCTGATGAATGTATCTCTGGCATTCAATGTAGTTGCTCTTACAGTTGATATATCATGCTTTTACATGATTGAGTACATATACAATGAAATGAAGCCACCTTCTATACAACTATAGTAAAAAGGTGTTCCATACTGCCACTCAGTGGGATTCCTCGGGAGTAACGCAGAAAGTTATTTTGTGTAACAAACTATTACAATTTACAATCCAATGTATTTCTTGTATAGTATTCATTGATTACTCTTCTGTGATCTCTTGGTTAGACAACAGTGAAATTTCTCGGTTTTACAAAGTGATATCAATACAGTGTCAGTTATCACTCCTTATACAACCAATTTAAAAATCTGATGAATGTATGTCTTGCATTCAATGTAACTGCTCTTAGAGTTGCTATATCATGCTTTTATATGGTTCAGTACGTATACAATGAAATGAAGCCACCTTCTATACAACTATAGTAAAAAGGTGCTCCATACTGCCACTCAGTGGGATTCCTCGGGAGTAAAGCAGAAAGTTATTTTGTGTAACAAACTATTAGAATTTACAATCCAATGTATTTCTTGTATAGTATTCATTGATTAGTCTTTTCAGTGATCTGTTTCTTACAGGATAGTGATATTTCTAGGTTTTAAAAAGTGATATCAGTACAGTGTCAGTTATCACTCCTTGTACTACCAACTTCAAAATCTGATGAATGTATCTCTGGCATTCAATGTAGTTGCTCTTATACTTGATATATCATGCTTATACATGATTGAGTACATATATAATAAAATGAAGCCACCTTCTATACAACTATAGTTAAAAGGTGCTCCATACTGCCACTCAGTGGGATTCCTCGGGAGTAACGCAGAAAGTTATTTTGTGTAACAAACTATTACAATTTACAATCCAATGTATTTCTTGTATAGTATTCATTGATTACTCTTCTGTGATCTCTTGGTTAGACAACAGTGAAATTTCTCGGTTTTACAAAGTGATATCAATACAGTGTCAGTTATCACTCCTTATACAACCAATTTAAAAATCTGATGAATGTATGTCTTGCATTCAATGTAACTGCTCTTATAGTTGCTATATCATGCTTTTATATGGTTCAGTACATATACAATGAAATGAAGCCACCTTCTATACAACTATAGTAAAAAGGTGCTCCATACTGCCACTCAGTGGGATTCCTCGGGACTAACGCAGAAAGTTATTTTGTGTAACAAACTATTACAATTTACAATCCAATGTATTTCTTGTATAGTATTCATTGATTACTCTTCTGTGATCTCTTGGTTAGACAACAGTGAAATTTCTCGGTTTTACAAAGTGATATCAATACAGTGTCAGTTATCACTCCTTATACAACCAATTTAAAAATCTGATGAATGTATGTCTTGCATTCAATGTAACTGCTCTTATAGTTGCTATATCATGCTTTTATATGGTTCAGTACATATACAATGAAATGAAGCCACTTTCTATACAAATATAGTAAAAAGGTGCTCCATACTGCCACTCAGTGGGATTCCTTGGGAGTAACGCAGAAAGTCATTTTGTGTAACAAACTATTACAATATACAATTTCTTCTATAGTATTCATTGATTACTCTTTTCAATGATCTGTTGGTTACAGGATAGTGATATTTCTAGGTTTTACAAAGTGATATCAATACAGTGTCAGTTCTCACTCCTTGTACAACCAACTTCAAAATCTGATGAATGAATCTCTGGCATTCAATGTAATTGCTCTTACAGTTGCTATAACATGCTTTTACATGATTGAGTACATATACAATGAAATGAAGCCACCTTCTATACAACTATCGTAAAAAGGTGCTCCATACTGCCACTAAGTGGGATTCCTCGGGAGTAACGCAGAAAGTCATTTTGTGTAACAAACTTTTACAATATACTATTTCTTGTATAATATTCATTGATTACTCTTTTCAATGATCGGTTGGTTACAGGATAGTGATATTTCTAGGTTTTACAAAGTGATATCAGTACAGTGTCAGTTATCACTCCTTGTACAACCAACTTCAAAATCTGATGAATGTATCTCTGGCATTCAATGTAGTTGCTCTTACAGTTGATATATCATGCTTTTACATGATTGAGTACATATACAATGAAATGAAGCCACCTTCTATACAACTATAGTAAAAAGGTGCTCCATACTGCCACTCAGTGGGATTCCTCGGGAGTAACGCAGAAAGTTATTTTGTATGACAAACTATTACAATTTACAATCCAATGTATTTCTTGTATAGTATTCATTGATTACTCTTCTGTGATCTCTTGGTTAGACAACAGTGAAATTTCTCAGTTTTACAAAGTGATATCAATACAGTGTCAGTTATCACTCCTTATACAACCAGTTTTAAAATCTGATGAATGCATGTCTTGCATTCAATGTAACTGCTCTTATAGTTGCTATATCATGCTTTTATATGGTTCAGTACATATACAATGAAATGAAGCCACCTTCTATACAACTATAGTAAAAAGGTGCTCCATACTGCCACTCAGTGGGATTCCTCGGGAGTAACGCAGAAAGTTATTTTGTGTAACAAACTATTACAATTTACAATCCAATGTATTTCTTGTATAGTATTCATTGATTACACTTCTGTGATCTCTTGGTTAGACAACAGTGAAATTTCTTGGTTTTACAAAGTGATATCAATACAGTGTCAGTTATCACTCCTTATACAACCAATTTAAAAATCTGATGAATGTATGTCTTGCATTCAATGTAACTGCTCTTATAGTTGCTATATCATGCTTTTATATGGTTCAGTACATATAAAATGAAATGAAGCCACCTTCTATACAAATATAGTAAAAAGGTGCTCCATACTGCCACTCAGTGGGATTCCTCGGGAGTAACGCAGAAAGTCAGTTTGTGTAACAAACTATTACAATATACAATTTCTTCTATAGTATTCATTGATTACTCTTTTCAATGATCTGTTGGTTACAGGATAGTGATATTTCTAGGTTTTACAAAGTGATATCAGTACAGTGTCAGTTATCACTCCTTGTACAACCAACTTCAAAATCTGATGAATGAATCTCTGGCATTCAATGTAATTGCTCTTACAGTTGCTATAACATGCTTTTACATGATTGAGTACATTTACAATGAAATGAAGCCACCTTCTATACAACTATAGTAAAATGTGCTCCATACTGCCACTCAGTGGGATTCCTCGGGAGTAACGGAGAAAGTCATTTTGTGTAACAAACTGTTACAATATACAATTTCTTGTATAGTATTCATTCATTACTCTTTTCAATGATCTGTTGGTTACAAGATAGTGATATTTCTAGGTTTTACAACGTGATATCAATACAGTGTCAGTTATCACTCCTTGTACAACCAACTTCAAAATCTGATAAATGTATCTCTTGCATTCAATGTAACTGCTTTTACACTTGCTATATCATGCTTTTATATGGTTGAATACATATACAATGAAATGAAGCCCCCTTCTATACAACTATCGTAAAAAGGTGCTCCATACTGCCACTAAGTGGGATTCCTCGGGAGTAACGCAGAAAGTCATTTTGTGTAACAAACTTTTACAATATACTATTTCTTCTATAGTATTCATTGATTACTCTTTTCAGTGATCTGTTTGTTACAGGATAGTGATATATCTAGGTTTTACAAAGTGATATCAGTACAGTGTCAGTTATCACTCCTTGTACTACCAACTTCAAAATCTGACGAATGTATCTCTGGCATTCAATGTAGTTGCTCTTACAGTTGATATATCATGCTTTTACATGATTGAGTACATATACAATGAAATGAAGCCACCTTCTATACAACTATAGTAAAAACGTGCTCCATACTGCCACTCAGTGGGATTCCTCGGGAGTAACGCAGAAAGTCATTTTGTGTAACAAACTATTACAATATACAATTTCTTGTATAGTATTCATTGATTACTCTTTTCAATGATCTGTTGGTTACAGGATAGTGATATTTCTAGGTTTTACAAAGGGATATCAGTACAGTGTCAGTTATCACTCCTTGTACAACCAACTTCAAAATCTGATGAATGAATCTCTGGCATTCAATGTAATTGCTCTTCGAGTTACTATATCATGCTTTTATATCGTTCAGTACATATACAATGAAATGAAGCCACCTTCTATACAACTATAGTAAAAAGGTGCTCCATACTGCCACTCAGTGGGATTCCTCGGGAGTAACGCAGAAAGTCATTTTGTGTAACAAACTATTACAATATACAATTTCTTGTATAGTACTCATTGATTACTCTTTTCAATGATCGGTTGGTTACAGGATAGTGATATTTCTAGGTTTTACAAAGTGATATCAGTACAGTGTCAGTTATCACTCCTTGTACAACCAACTTCAAAATCTGATGAATGAATCTCTGGCATTCAATGTAATTGCTCTTACAGTTGCTATAACATGCTTTTACATGATTGAGTACATTTACAATGAAATGAAGCCACCTTCTATACAACTATAGTAAAATGTGCTCCATACTGCCACTCAGTGGGATTCCTCGGGAGTAACGGAGAAAGTCATTTTGTGTAACAAACTGTTACAATATACAATTTCTTGTATAGTATTCATTCATTACTCTTTTCAATGATCTGTTGGTTACAAGATAGGTTTATCTAAGTTTTACAACGTGATATCAATACAGTGTCAGTTATCACTCCTTGTACAACCAACTTCAAAATCTGATAAATGTATCTCTTGCATTCAATGTAACTGCTCTTACACTTGCTATATCATGCTTTTATATGGTTGAATACATATACAATGAAATGAAGCCCCCTTCTATACAACTATCATAAAAAGGTGCTCCATACTGCCACTAAGTGGGATTCCTCGGGAGTAACGCAGAAAGTCATTTTGTGTAACAAACTTTTACAATATACTATTTCTTCTATAGTATTCATTGATTACTCTTTTCAGTGATCTGTTTGTTACAGGATAGTGATATATCTAGGTTTTACAAAGTGATATCAGTACAGTGTCAGTTATCACTCCTTGTACTACCAACTTCAAAATCTGATGAATGTATCTCTGGCATTCAATGTAGTTGCTCTTACAGTTGATATATCATGCTTTTACATGATTGAGTACATATACAATGAAATGAATCCACCTTCTATACAACTATAGTAAAAAGGTGCTCCATACTGCCACTCAGTGGGATTCCTCGGGAGTAACGCAGAAAGTCATTTTGTGTAACAAACTATTACAATATACAATTTCTTGTATAGTATTCATTGATTACTCTTTTCAATGATCTGTTGGTTACAGGATAGTGATATTTCTAGGTTTTACAAAGTGATATCAGTACAGTGTCAGTTATCACTCCTTGTACAACCAACTTCAAAATCTGATGAATGAATCTCTGGCATTCAATGTAATTGCTCTTACAGTTGCTATAACATGCTTTTACATGATTGAGTAGATATACAATGAAATGAAGCCACCTTCTATACACCTATAGTAAAATGTGCTCCATACTGCCACTCACTGGGAATCCTCGGGATTAACGGAGAAAGTCATTTTGTGTAACAAACTATTACAATATACAATTTCTTGTATAGTATTCATTCATTACTCTTTTCAATGATCTGTTTTTACAAGATAGTGATATTTCTAGGTTTTACAACGTGATATCAATACAGTGTCAGTTATCACTCCTTGTACAACCAACTTCAAAATCTGATGAATGTATCTCTTGCATTCAATGTAACTGCTCTTACACTTGCTATAACATGCTTTTATATGGTTGAGTACATATACAATGAAATGAAGCCACCTTCTATACAACTATCGTAAAAAGGTGCTCCATACTGCCACTCAGTGGGATTCCTCGGGAGTAACGCAGAAAGTTATTTTGTGTAACAAACTATTACAATTTACAATCCAATGTACTTCTTGTATAGTATTCATTGATTAGTCTTTTCAGTGATCTGTTTCTTACAGGATAGTGATATTTCTAGGTTTTACAAAGTGATATCAGTACAGTGTCAGTTATCACTCCTTGTACAACCAACTTCAAAATCTGATGAATGTATCTCTGGCATTCAATGTAGTTGCTCTTACAGTTGATATATCATGCTTTTACATGATTGAGTACATATACAATGAAATGAAGCCACCTTCTATACAACTATAGTAAAAAGGTGTTCCATACTGCCACTCAGTGGGATTCCTCGGGAGTAACGCAGAAAGTTATTTTGTGTAACAAACTATTACAATTTACAATCCAATGTATTTCTTGTATAGTATTCACTGATTACTCTTCTGTGATCTCTTGGTTAGACAACAGTGAAATTTCTCGGTTTTACAAAGTGATATCAATACAGTGTCAGTTATCACTCCTTATACAACCAATTTAAAAATCTGATGAATGTATGTCTTGCATTCAATGTAACTGCTCTTAGAGATGCTATATCATGCTTTTATATGGTTCAGTACGTATACAATGAAATGAAGCCACCTTCTATACAACTATAGTAAAAAGGTGCTCCATACTGCCACTCAGTGTGATTCCTCGGGAGTAAAGCAGAAAGTTATTTTGTGTAACAAACTATTAGAATTTACAATCCAATGTATTTCTTGTATAGTATTCATTGATTAGTCTTTTCAGTGATCTGTTTCTTACAGGATAGTGATATTTCTAGGTTTTACAAAGTGATATCAGTACAGTGTCAGTTATCACTCCTTGTACTACCAACTTCAAAATCTGATGAATGTATCTCTGGCATTCAATGTAGTTGCTCTTATACTTGATATATCATGCTTATACATGATTGAGTACATATATAATAAAATGAAGCCACCTTCTATACAACTATAGTTAAAAGGTGCTCCATACTGCCACTCAGTGGGATTCCTCGGGAGTAACGCAGAAAGTTATTTTGTGTAACAAACTATTACAATTTACAATCCAATGTATTTCTTGTATAGTATTCATTGATTACTCTTCTGTGATCTCTTGGTTAGACAACAGTGAAATTTCTCGGTTTTACAAAGTGATATCAATACAGTGTCAGTTATCACTCCTTATACAACCAATTTAAAAATCTGATGAATGTATGTCTTGCATTCAATGTAACTGCTCTTATAGTTGCTATATCATGCTTTTATATGGTTCAGTACATATACAATGAAATGAAGCCACCTTCTATACAACTATAGTAAAAAGGTGCTCCATACTGCCACTCAGTGGGATTCCTCGGGACTAACGCAGAAAGTTATTTTGTGTAACAAACTATTACAATTTACAATCCAATGTATTTCTTGTATAGTATTCATTGATTACTCTTCTGTGATCTCTTGGTTAGACAACAGTGAAATTTCTCGGTTTTACAAAGTGATATCAATACAGTGTCAGTTATCACTCCTTATACAACCAATTTAAAAATCTGATGAATGTATGTCTTGCATTCAATGTAACTGCTCTTATAGTTGCTATATCATGCTTTTATATGGTTCAGTACATATACAATGAAATGAAGCCACTTTCTATACAAATATAGTAAAAAGGTGCTCCATACTGCCACTCAGTGGGATTCCTCGGGAGTAACGCAGAAAGTCATTTTGTGTAACAAACTATTACAATATACAATTTCTTCTATAGTATTCATTGATTACTCTTTTCAATGATCTGTTGGATACAGGATAGTGATATTTCTAGGTTTTACAAAGTGATATCAGTACAGTGTCAGTTATCACTCCTTCTACAACAAACTTCAAAATCTGATGAATGAATCTCTGGCATTCAATGTAATTGCTCTTACAGTTTCTATAACATGCTTTTACATGATTGAGTACATATACCATGAAATAAAGCCACCTTCTATACAACTATAGTAAAATGTGCTCCATACTGCCACTCAGTGGGATACCTCGGGAGTAACGGAGAAAGTCATTTTGTGTAACAAACTGTTACAATATACAATTTCTTGTATAGTATTCATTCATTACTCTTTTCAATGATCTGTTGGTTACAAGATAGTGATATTTCTAGGTTTTACGACGTGATATCAATACAGTGTCAGTTATCACTCCTTGTACAACCAACTTCAAAATCTGATAAATGTATCTCTTGCATTCAATGTAACTGCTCTTACACTTGATATATCATGCTTTTATATGGTTGAGTACATATAGAATGAAATGAAGCCACCTTCTATAAAACTATCGTAAAAAGGTGCTCCATACTGCCACTCAGTGGGATTCCTCGGGAGTAACGCAGAAAGTTATTTTGTGTAACAAACTATTACAATATACAATTTCTTGTATAGTATTCATTGATTACTCTTTTCAATTATCTGTTGGTTATAGGATAGTGATATTTCTAGGTTTTACAAAGTGATATCAGTACAGTGTCAGTTATCACTCCTTGTACAACCAACTTCAAAATCTGATGAATGAATCTCTGGCATTCAATGTAATTGCTCTTACAGTAGCTATAACATGCTTTTACATGATTGAGTACATATACAATGAAATGAAGCCACCTTCTATACAACTATAGTAAAATGTGCTCCATACTGCCACTCAGTGGGATTCCTCGGGAGTAACGCAGAAAGTCATTTTGTGTAACAAACTATTACAATATACAATTTCTTGTATAGTATTCATTCATTACTCTTTTCAATGATCTGTTGGTTACAAGATAGTGATATTTCTAGGTTTTACAACGTGATATGAATACAGTGTCAGTTATCACTCCTTGTACAACCAACTTCAAAATCTGATGAATATATCTCTTGCATTCAATGTAACTGCTCTTACACTTCCTATATCATGCTTTTATATGGTTGAGTACATATACAATGAAATGAAGCCACATTCTATACAACTATCGTAAAAAGGTGCTCCATACTGCCACTAAGTGGGATTCCTCGGGAGTAACGCAGAAAGTCATTTTGTGTAGCAAACTTTTACAATATACTATTTCTTTTATAATATTCATTGATTACTCTTTTCAATGATCTGTTGGTTACAGGATAGTGATATTTCTAGGTTTTACAAAGTGATATCAGTACAGTGTCAGTTATCACTCCTTGTACTACCAACTTCAAAATCTGATGAATGTATCTCTGGCATTCAATGTAGTTGCTCTTACAGTTGATATATCATGCTCTTACATGATTGAATACATATACAATGAAATGAAGCCACCTTCTATACAACTATAGTAAAAAGGTGCCCCATACTGCCACTCAGTGGGATTCCTCGGGAGTAACGCAGAAAGTTATTTTGTGTAACAAACTATTACAATTTACAATCCAATGTATTTCTTGTATAGTATTCATTGATTACTCTTCTGTGATCTCTTGGTTAGACAACAGTGAAATTTCTCGGTTTGCCAAAGTGATATCAATACAGTGTCAGTTATCACTCCTTATACAACCAATTTAAAAATCTGATGAATGTATGTCTTGCATTCAATGTAACTGCTCTTATAGTTGCTATATCATGCTTTTATATGGTTCAGTACATATACAATGAAATGAAGCCACCTTCTATACAACTATAGTAAAAAGGTGCTCCATACTGCCACTCAGTGGGATTCCTTGGGAGTAACGCAAAAGGCATTTTGTGTAACAAACTATTACAACATACAATTTCTTGTATAGTATTCATTGATTACTCTTTTCAATGATCTGTTGGTTACAGGATAGTGATATTTCTAGGTTTTACAAAGTGATATCAATACAGTGTCAGTTATCACTCCTTGTACAACCAACTTCAAAATCTGATGAATGAATCTCTGGCATTCAATGTAATTGCTCTTACAGTAGCTATAACATGCTTTTACATGATTGAGTACATATACAATGAAATGAAGCCACCTTCTATACAACTATAGTAAAATGTGCTCCATACTGCCACTCAGTGGGATTCCTCGGGAGTAACGCAGAAAGTCATTTTGTGTAACAAACTATTACAATATACAATTTCTTGTATAGTATTCATTCATTACTCTTTTCAATAATCTGTTGGTTACAAGATAGTGATATTTCTAGGTTTTACAACGTGATATGAATACAGTGTCAGTTATCACTCCTTGTACAACCAACTTCAAAATCTGATGAATGTATCTCTTGCATTCAATGTAACTGCTCTTACACTTCCTATATCATGCTTTTATATGGTTGAGTACATATACAATGAAATGAAGCCACATTCTATAAAACTATCGTAAAAAGGTGCTCCATGCTGCCACTCAGTGGGATTCCTCGGGAGTAACGCAGAAAGTTATTTTGTGTAACAAACTATTACAATTTACAATCCAATGTATTTCTTGTATAGTATTCATTGATTACTCTTCTGTGATCTCTTGGTTAGACAACAGTGAAATTTCTCGGTTTTACAAAGTGATATCAATACAGTGTCAGTTATCACTCCTTCTACAACCAACTTTAAAATCTGATGAATGAATCTCTGGCATTCAATGTAATTGCTCTTACACTTCCTATATCATGCTTTTATATGGTTGAGTACATATACAATGAAATGAAGCCACCTTCTATACAACTATCGTAAAAAGGTACTCCATACTGCTACTAAGTGGGATTCCTCGGGAGTAACGCAGAAAGTCATTTTGTGTAACAAACTTTTACAATATACTATTTCTTGTATAATATTCATTGATTACTCTTTTCAATGATCGGTTGGTTACAGGATAGTGATATTTCTAGGTTTTACAAAGTGACATCAATACAGTGTCAGTTATCACTCCTTATACAACCAATTTAAAAATCTGATGAATGTATGTCTTGCATTCAATCTAACTGCTCTTATAGTTGCTATATCATGCTTTTATATGGTTCAGTACATATACAATGAAATGAAGCCACCTTCTATACAACTATAGTAAAAAGGTGCTCCATACTGCCACTCAGTGTGATTCCTCGGGAGTAACGCAGAAAGTCATTTTGTGTAACAAACTATTACAATATACAATTTCTTGTATAGTATTGATTGATTACTCTTTTCAATGATCTGTTGGTTACAGGATAGTGATATTTCTAGGTTTTACAAAGTGATATCAGTACAGTGTCAGTTATCACTCCTTCTACAACCAACTTCAAAATCTGAGGAATGAATCTCTGGCATTCAATGTAATTGCTCTTACAGTTGCTATAACATGCTTTTACATGATTGAGTACATATACAATGAAATGAAGCCACCTTCTATACAACTATAGTAAAATGTGGTCCATACTGCCACTAAGTGGGATTCCTCGAGAGTAACGCAGAAAGTCATTTTGTGTAACAAACTTTTGCAATATACTATTTCTTGTATAGTATTCATTGATTACTCTTTTCAATGATCTGTTGGTTACAGGATAGTGATATTTCTAGGATTTACAAAGTGATATCAGTACAGTGTCAGTTATCACTCCTTGTACAACCAACTTCAAAATCTGATGAATGTATCTCTGGCATTCAATGTAAATGCTCTTACAGTTGATATTTGATGCTTTTACATGATTGAGTACCTATACAATGAAATGAAGCCACCTTCTATACAACTATAGTAAAAAGGTGCTCCATACTGCCACTCAGTGGGATTCCTCGGGAGTAACGCAGAAAGTTATTTTGTGTAACAAACTATTAGAATTTACAATCCAATGTATTTCTTGTATAGTATTCATTGATTAGTCTTTTCAGTGATCTGTTTCTTACAGGATAGTGATATTTCTAGGTTTTACAAAGTGATATCAGTACAGTGTCAGTTATCACTCCTTGTACTACCAACTTCAAAATCTGATGAATGTATCTCTGGCATTCAATATAGTTGCTCTTATAGTTGATATATCATGCTTTTACATGATTGAGTACATATACAATGAAATGAAGCCACCTTCTATAGTAAAAATGTTCTCCATACTGCCACTCAGAGGGATTCCTCGGGAATAACGCAGAAAGCCATTTTGTGTAACAAACTATTAAAATAGATACGTTTTTGTATAGTATTCATTGATTACTCTTTTCAATGATCTCTTCGTTCCAGGATAGTAATATTTCTAGGTTTTACAAAGTGATATCACTACAGTGTCAGTTATCACTCCTTGTACAACCAACTTCAAATTCTGATGAATGTATCTCTGGCATTCAATGTAACTGCTCTTACCGTTGCTATATCATGCTTTTATATGGTTGAGTACATATACAATTAAATGAAGCCACCTTCTATACAACTATAGCAAAACGGTGCTCCATACTGCCACTCAGTGGGATTCCTCGGGAGTAATGCAGAAAGTCATTTTGTGTAACAAACTATTAGAATTTACAATCCAATGTATTTCTTGTATAGTATTAATTGATTACTCTTCTGCGATCTCTTGGTTAGACAACAGTGAAATTTCTACGTTTTACAACGTGATATCAATACAGAGTCAGTAATCACTCCTTGTACAACCAACTTCAAAATCTGATGAATGTATCTCTGGCATTCAATGTAACTGCTCTTACAGTTGCTATATCATGCTTTTTTATGGTTGAGTACATATACAATGAAATGAAGCCACCTTCTATACAACTATAGCAAAAAGGTGCTCCATACTGCCACTCAGTGGGATTCCTCGGGAGTAACGCAGAAAGTCATTTTGTGTAACAAACGATTACAATTTACAATCCAATGTATTTCTTGTACAATATTCATTGATTACTCTTCTGTGAACTCTTGGTTAGACAACAGTGAAATTTCTACGTTTTACAAAGTGATATCAGTACAGTGTCAGTTTTCACTCCTTGTATAAAGAACTTCAAAATCTGATGAATGTATCTCTGGCATTCAATGTAACTGCTCTTACAGTTGCTATATCATGCTTTTATATGGTTGAATACATATACAATTAAATGAAGCCACCTTCTATACAACTATAGCAAAACGGTGCTCCATATTGCCACTCAGTGGGATTCCTCGGGAGTAACGCAGAAAGTCATTTTGTGTAACAAACTATTACAATTTACAATCCAATGTATTTCTTGTATAGTATTAATTGATTACTCTTCTGCGATCTCTTGGTAAGACAACAGTGAAATTTCTACGTTTTACAACGTGATATCAATACAGAGTCAGTAATCACTCCTTGTACAACCAACTTCAAAATCTGATGAATGTATCTCTGGCATTCAATGTAACTGTTCTTACAGTTGCTATATCATGCTTTTATATGGTTGAGTACATATACAATGAAATGAAGCCACCTTCTATACAACTATAGTAAAAAGGAGCTCCATACTGCCACTCAGTGGGATTCCTCGGGAGTAACGCAGAAAGTCATTTTGTGTAACAAACTATTACAATATATAATTTCTTGTATATTATTCATTGATTACTCTTTTCAATGATCTGTTGGTTACAGGATAGTGATATTTCTAGGTTTTACAAAGTGATATCAGTACAGTGTCAGTTATCACTCCTTGTACAAACAACTTCAAAATCTGATGAATGTATCTCTGGCATTCAATGTAACTGCTCTTACCGTTGCTATATCATGCTTTTATATGGTTGAGTACATATACAATGAAATGAAGCCACCTTCTATACAACTACAGTAAAAAGGTGCTCCATACTGCCACTCAGTGGGATTCCTCGGGAGTAACGCAGAACGTCATTTTGTGTAACAAACTATTACAATTTACAATCCTATCTATTTCTTGTATAGTATTCATTCATTACTCTTCTGCGATCTCTTGGTTAGACAACAGTGAAATTTCTACGTTTTACAACGTGATATCAATACAGAGTCAGTAATCACTCCTTGTACAACCAACTTCAAAATCTGATGAATGTATCTCTGGCATTCAATGTAACTGTTCTTACAGTTGCTATATCATGCTTTTTTATGGTTGAGTACATATACAATGAAATGAAGCCACCTTCTATACAACTATAGTAAAAAGGTGCTCCATACTGCCTCTCAGTGGGATTGCTCGGGAGTAACGCAGAAAGTCATGTTGTGTAACAAACTATTACAATTTACAATCCAATGTATTTCTTGCATAGTATTCATTGATTACTCTTCTGCGATCTCTTGGTTAGACAACAGTGAAATTTCTAGGTTTTACAACGTGATATCAATACAGTGTCAGTAATCACTCCTTGTACAACCAACTTCAAAATCTGATGAATGTATCTCTTGCATTCAATGTAACTGCTCTTACAGTTGCTATATCATGCTTTTATATGGTTGAGTACATATACAATGAAATGAAGCCGCCTTCTATACAACTATAGTAAAAAGGAGCTCCATACTGCCACTCAGTGGGATTCCTCGGGAGTAACGCAGAATGTCATTTTGTGTAACAAACTATTACAATTTACAATCCAATGTATTTCTTGCATAGTATTCATTGATTACTCTTCTGCGATCTCTTGGTTAGACAACAGTGAAATTTCTAGGTTTTACACCGTGATATCAATACAGTGTCAGTAATCACTCCTTGTACAACCAACTTCAAAATCTGATGAATGTATCTCTGGCATTCAATGTAACTGCTCTTACAGTTGCTATATCATGCTTTTATATGGTTGAGTACATATACAATGAAATGAAGCCGCCTTCTATACAACTATAGTAAAAAGGAGCTCCATACTGCCACTCAGTGCGATTCCTCGGGAGTAACGCAGAAAGTCATTTTGTGTAACAAACTATTACAATATATAATTTCTTGTATATTATTCATTGATTACTCTTTTCAATGATCTGTTGGTTAAAGGATAGTGATATTTCTAGGTGTTACAAAGTGATATCAGTACAGTGTCAGTTATCACTCCTTGTACAAACAACTTCAAAATCTGATGAATGTATCTCTGGCATTCAATGTAACTGCTCTTACAGTTGCTATATCATGCTTTTATATGGTTGAGTACATATACAATGAAATGAAGCCACCTTCTATACAACTATAGCAAAAAGGTGCTCCATTCTGCCACTCGGTGGGATTCCTCGGGAGTAACGCAGAAAGTCATTTTGTGTAACAAACTATTACAATTTACAATCCAATGTATTTCTTGTATAGTATTCATTGATTACTCTTCTGTGAACTCTTGGTTAGACAACAGTGAAATTTATACGTTTTACAAAGTGATATCAGTACAGTGTCAGTTATCACTCGTACAACCAAATTCAAAATCTGATGAATGTATCTCTGGCTTTCAATGTAACTGCTCTTACAGTTGCTATATCATGCTTTTATATGGTTGAGTACATATACAATGAAATGAAGCCACCTTCTATACAACTATAGCAAAACGGTGCTCCATACTGCCACTCAGTGGGATTCCTCGGGAGTAACGCAGAAAGTCATTTTGTGTAACAAACTATTACAATTTACAATCCAATGTATTTCTTGTATAGTATTCATTGATTACTCTTCTGTGAACTCTTGGTTAGACAACAGTGAAATTTCTACGTTTTACAAAGTGATATCAGTACAGTGTCAGTTTTCACTCCTTGTATAAAGAACTTCAAAATCTGATGAATGTATCTCTGGCATTCAATGTAACTGCTCTTACAGTTGCTATATCATGCTTTTATATGGTTGAGTACATATACAATGAAATGAAGCCACCTTCTATACAACTATAGCAAAACGGTGCTCCATACTGCCACTCAGTGGGATTCCTCGGGAGTAACGCAGAAAGTCATTTTGTGTAACAAACTATTACAATTTACAATCCAATGTATTTCTTGTATAGTATTCATTGATTACTCTTCTGTGAACTCTTGGTTAGACAACAGTGAAATTTCTACGTTTTTCAAAGTGATATCAATACAGTGTCAGTTCTCACTACTTGTACAACCAACTTCAAAATCTGATGAATGTATCTCTTGCATTCAATGTAACTGCTCTTACTGTTGCTATCTCATGCTTTTATATGGTTGAGTACATATACAATGAAATGAAGCCACCGTCTATACAACTACAGTAAAAAGGTGCTCCATACTGCCACTCAGTGCGATTCCTCGGGAGTAACGCAGAAAGTCATTTTGTGTAACAAACTATTACAGTATATAATTTCTTGTATATTATTCATTGATTACTCTTTTCAATGATCTGTTGGTTACAGGATAGTGATATTTCTAGGTGTTACAAAGTGATATCAGTACAGTGTCAGTTATCACTCCTTGTACAAACAACTTCAAAATCTGATGAATGTATCTCTGGCATTCAATGTAACTGCTCTTACCGTTGCTATATCATGCTTTTATATGGTTGAGTACATATACAATGAAATGAAGCCACCTTCTATACAACTACAGTAAAAAGGTGCTCCATACTGCCACTCAGTGGGATTCCTCGGGAGTAACGCAGAACGTCATTTTGTGTAACAAACTATTACAATTTACAATCCTATCTATTTCTTGTATAGTATTCATTCATTACTCTTCTGCGATCTCTTGGTTAGACAACAGTGAAATTTCTACGTTTTACAACGTGATATCAATACAGAGTCAGTAATCACTCCTTGTACAACCAACTTCAAAATCTGATGAATGTATCTCTGGCATTCAATGTAACTGTTCTTACAGTTGCTATATCATGCTTTTTTATGGTTGAGTACATATACAATGAAATGAAGCCACCTTCTATACAACTATAGTAAAAAGGTGCTCCATACTGCCACTCAGTGGGATTGCTCGGGAGTAACGCAGAAAGTCATGTTGTGTAACAAACTATTACAATTTACAATCCAATGTATTTCTTGCATAGTATTCATTGATTACTCTTCTGCGATCTCTTGGTTAGACAACAGTGAAATTTCTAGGTTTTACAACGTGATATCAATACAGTGTCAGTAATCACTCCTTGTACAACCAACTTCAAAATCTGATGAATGTATCTCTTGCATTCAATGTAACTGCTCTTACAGTTGCTATATCATGCTTTTATATGGTTGAGTACATATACAATGAAATGAAGCCGCCTTCTATACAACTATAGTAAAAAGGAGCTCCATACTGCCACTCAGTGGGATTCCTCGGGAGTAACGCAGAATGTCATTTTGTGTAACAAACTATTACAATTTACAATCCAATGTATTTCTTGCATAGTATTCATTGATTACTCTTCTGCGATCTCTTGGTTAGACAACAGTGAAATTTCTAGGTTTTACACCGTGATATCAATACAGTGTCAGTAATCACTCCTTGTACAACCAACTTCAAAATCTGATGAATGTATCTCTGGCATTCAATGTAACTGCTCTTACAGTTGCTATATCATGCTTTTATATGGTTGAGTACATATACAATGAAATGAAGCCGCCTTCTATACAACTATAGTAAAAAGGAGCTCCATACTGCCACTCAGTGCGATTCCTCGGGAGTAACGCAGAAAGTCATTTTGTGTAACAAACTATTACAATATATAATTTCTTGTATATTATTCATTGATTACTCTTTTCAATGATCTGTTGGTTAAAGGATAGTGATATTTCTAGGTGTTACAAAGTGATATCAGTACAGTGTCAGTTATCACTCCTTGTACAAACAACTTCAAAATCTGATGAATGTATCTCTGGCATTCAATGTAACTGCTCTTACAGTTGCTATATCATGCTTTTATATGGTTGAGTACATATACAATGAAATGAAGCCACCTTCTATACAACTATAGCAAAAAGGTGCTCCATTCTGCCACTCGGTGGGATTCCTCGGGAGTAACGCAGAAAGTCATTTTGTGTAACAAACTATTACAATTTACAATCCAATGTATTTCTTGTATAGTATTCATTGATTACTCTTCTGTGAACTCTTGGTTAGACAACAGTGAAATTTATACGTTTTACAAAGTGATATCAGTACAGTGTCAGTTATCACTCGTACAACCAAATTCAAAATCTGATGAATGTATCTCTGGCTTTCAATGTAACTGCTCTTACAGTTGCTATATCATGCTTTTATATGGTTGAGTACATATACAATGAAATGAAGCCACCTTCTATACAACTATAGCAAAACGGTGCTCCATACTGCCACTCAGTGGGATTCCTCGGGAGTAACGCAGAAAGTCATTTTGTGTAACAAACTATTACAATTTACAATCCAATGTATTTCTTGTATAGTATTCATTGATTACTCTTCTGTGAACTCTTGGTTAGACAACAGTGAAATTTCTACGTTTTACAAAGTGATATCAGTACAGTGTCAGTTTTCACTCCTTGTATAAAGAACTTCAAAATCTGATGAATGTATCTCTGGCATTCAATGTAACTGCTCTTACAGTTGCTATATCATGCTTTTATATGGTTGAGTACATATACAATGAAATGAAGCCACCTTCTATACAACTATAGCAAAACGGTGCTCCATACTGCCACTCAGTGGGATTCCTCGGGAGTAACGCAGAAAGTCATTTTGTGTAACAAACTATTACAATTTACAATCCAATGTATTTCTTGTATAGTATTCATTGATTACTCTTCTGTGAACTCTTGGTTAGACAACAGTGAAATTTCTACGTTTTTCAAAGTGATATCAATACAGTGTCAGTTCTCACTACTTGTACAACCAACTTCAAAATCTGATGAATGTATCTCTTGCATTCAATGTAACTGCTCTTACTGTTGCTATCTCATGCTTTTATATGGTTGAGTACATATACAATGAAATGAAGCCACCGTCTATACAACTACAGTAAAAAGGTGCTCCATACTGCCACTCAGTGCGATTCCTCGGGAGTAACGCAGAAAGTCATTTTGTGTAACAAACTATTACAGTATATAATTTCTTGTATATTATTCATTGATTACTCTTTTCAATGATCTGTTGGTTACAGGATAGTGATATTTCTAGGTGTTACAAAGTGATATCAGTACAGTGTCAGTTATCACTCTTTGTACAAACAACTTCAAAATCTGATGAATGTATCTCTGGCATTCAATGTAACTGCTCTTACAGTTGCTATATCATGCTTTTATATGGTTGAGTACAGATACAATGAAATGAAGCCACCTTCTATACAACTATAGCAAAAAGGTGCTCCATACTGCCACTCAGTGGGATTCCTCTGCAGTAACGCAGAAAGTCATTTTGTGTAACAAACTATTACAATTTACAATCCAATGTATTTCTTGTATAGTATTCATTGATTACTCTTCTGTGAACTCTTGGTTAGACAACAGTGAAATTTCTACGTTTTACAAAGTGATATCAGAACAGTGTCAGTTTTCACTCCTTGTATAAAGAACTTCAAAATCTGATGAATGTATCTCTGGCATTCAATGTAACTGCTCTTACAGTTGCTATATCATGCTTTTATATGATTGAATACATATACAATTAAATGAAGCCACCTTCTATACAACTATAGCAAAACGGTGCTCCATACTGCCACTCAGTGGGATTCCTCGGGAGTAATGCAGAAAGTCATTTTGTGTAACAAACTATTACAATTTACAATCCAATGTATTTCTTGCATAGTATTCATTGATTACTCTTGTGCGATCTCTTGGTTAGACAACAGTGAAATTTCTAGGTTTGCAACGTGATATCAATACAGTGTCAGTTATCACTCCTTGTACAAACAACTTCAAAATCTGATGAATGTATCTCTGGCATTCAATGTAACTGCTCTTACAGTTGCTATATCATGCTTTTATATGGTTGAGTACATATACAATGAAATGAAGCCACCTTCTATAAAACTATAGCAAAAAGGTGCTCCATACTGCCACTCAGTGGGATTCCTCGGGAGTAACGCAGAAAGTCATTTTGTGTAACAAACTATTACAATTTCCAATCCAATGTATTTCTTGTATAGTATTCATTGATTACTCTTCTGTGAACTCTTGGTTAGACAACAGTGAAATTTCGACGTTTTACAAAGTGATATCAGTACAGTGTCAGTTTTCACTCCTTGTATAAAGAACTTCAAAATCTGATGAATGTATCTCTGGCATTCAATGTAACTGCTCTTACAGTTGCTATATAATGCTTTTATATGGTTGAATACATATACGATTAAATGAAGCCACCTTCTATACAACTATAGCAAAACGGTGCTCCATACTGCCACTCAGTGGGATTCCTCGGGAGTAACGCAGAAAGTCATTTTGTGTAACAAACGATTACAATTTACAATCCAATGTATTTCTTGTATAGTATTAATTGATTACTCTTCTGCGATCTCTTGGTTAGACAACAGTGAAATTTCTACGTTTTACAACGTCATATCAATACAGAGTCAGTAATCACTCCTTGTACAACCAACTTCAAAATCTGATGAATGTATCTCTGGCATTCAATGTAACTGCTCTTACAGTTGCGATATCATGCTTTTATATGGTTGAGTACATATACAATGAAATGAAGCCACCTTCTATACAACTATAGCAAAACGGTGCTCCATACTGCCACTCAGTGGGATTCCTCGGGAGTAACGCAGAAAGTCATTTTGTGTAACAAACTATTACAATTTACAATCCAATGTATTTCTTGTATAGTATTAATTGATTACTCTTCTGCGATCTCTTGGTTAGACAACCGTGAAAATTCTACGTTTTACAACGTGATATCAATACAGAGTCAGTAATCACTCCTTGTACAACCAACTTCAAAATATGATGAATGTATCTCTGGCATTCAATGTAACTGTTCTTACAGTTGCTATATCATGCTTTTTTAAATTTGAGTACATATAGAATGAAATGAAGCCACCTTCTATACAACTATAGTAAAAAGGTGCTCCATACTGCCACTCAGTGGGATTCCTCGGGAGTAACGCAGAAAGTCATTTTGTGTAACAAACTATTACAATTTAAAATCCAATGTATTTCTTGTATAGTATTCATTGATTACTCTTCTGCGATCTCTTGGTTAGACAACAGTGAAATTTCTAGGTTTTACAACGTGATATCAATACAGTGTCAGTAATCACTCCTTGTACAACCAACTTCAAAATCTGATGAATGTATCTCTTGCATTCAATGTAACTGCTCTTACAGTTGCCATATCATGCTTTTATATGGTTGAGTACATATACAATGAAATGAAGCCGCCTTCTATACAACTATAGTAAAAAGGAGCTCCATACTGCCTCTCAGTGCGATTCCTCGGGAGTAACGCAGAAAGTCATTTTGTGTAACAAACTATTACAATATATAATTTCTTGTACATTATTCATTGATTACTCTTTTCAATGATCTGTTGGTTACAGGATAGTGATATTTCTAGGTGTTACAAAGTGATATCAGTACAGTGTCAGTTATCACTCCTTGTACAAACAACTTCAAAATCTGATGAATGTATCTCTGGCATTCAATGTAACTGCTCTTACAGTTGCTATATCATGCTTTTATATGGTTGAGTACATATACAATGAAATGAAGCCACCTTCTATACAACTATAGCAAAAAGGTGCTCCATTCTGCCACTCGGTGGGATTCCTCGGGAGTAACGCAGAAAGTCATTTTGTGTAACAAACTATTACAATTTACAATCCAATGTATTTCTTGTATAGTATTCATTGATTACTCTTCTGTGAACTCTTGGTTAGACAACAGTGAAATTTATACGTTTTACAAAGTGATATCAGTACAGTGTCAGTTATCACTCGTACAACCAAATTCAAAATCTGATGAATGTATCTCTGGCTTTCAATGTAACTGCTCTTACAGTTGCTATATCATGCTTTTATATGGTTGAGTACATATACAATGAAATGAAGCCACCTTCTATACAACTATAGCAAAACGGTGCTCCATACTGCCACTCAGTGGGATTCCTCGGGAGTAACGCAGAAAGTCATTTTGTGTAACAAACTATTACAATTTACAATCCAATGTATTTCTTGTATAGTATTCATTGATTACTCTTCTGTGAACTCTTGGTTAGACAACAGTGAAATTTCTACGTTTTACAAAGTGATATCAGTACAGTGTCAGTTTTCACTCCTTGTATAAAGAACTTCAAAATCTGATGAATGTATCTCTGGCATTCAATGTAACTGCTCTTACAGTTGCTATATCATGCTTTTATATGGTTGAGTACATATACAATGAAATGAAGCCACCTTCTATACAACTATAGCAAAACGGTGCTCCATACTGCCACTCAGTGGGATTCCTCGGGAGTAACGCAGAAAGTCATTTTGTGTAACAAACTATTACAATTTACAATCCAATGTATTTCTTGTATAGTATTCATTGATTACTCTTCTGTGAACTCTTGGTTAGACAACAGTGAAATTTCTACGTTTTTCAAAGTGATATCAATACAGTGTCAGTTCTCACTACTTGTACAACCAACTTCAAAATCTGATGAATGTATCTCTTGCATTCAATGTAACTGCTCTTACTGTTGCTATCTCATGCTTTTATATGGTTGAGTACATATACAATGAAATGAAGCCACCGTCTATACAACTACAGTAAAAAGGTGCTCCATACTGCCACTCAGTGCGATTCCTCGGGAGTAACGCAGAAAGTCATTTTGTGTAACAAACTATTACAGTATATAATTTCTTGTATATTATTCATTGATTACTCTTTTCAATGATCTGTTGGTTACAGGATAGTGATATTTCTAGGTGTTACAAAGTGATATCAGTACAGTGTCAGTTATCACTCCTTGTACAAACAACTTCAAAATCTGATGAATGTATCTCTGGCATTCAATGTAACTGCTCTTACCGTTGCTATATCATGCTTTTATATGGTTGAGTACATATACAATGAAATGAAGCCACCTTCTATACAACTACAGTAAAAAGGTGCTCCATACTGCCACTCAGTGGGATTCCTCGGGAGTAACGCAGAACGTCATTTTGTGTAACAAACTATTACAATTTACAATCCTATCTATTTCTTGTATAGTATTCATTCATTACTCTTCTGCGATCTCTTGGTTAGACAACAGTGAAATTTCTACGTTTTACAACGTGATATCAATACAGAGTCAGTAATCACTCCTTGTACAACCAACTTCAAAATCTGATGAATGTATCTCTGGCATTCAATGTAACTGTTCTTACAGTTGCTATATCATGCTTTTTTATGGTTGAGTACATATACAATGAAATGAAGCCACCTTCTATACAACTATAGTAAAAAGGTGCTCCATACTGCCACTCAGTGGGATTGCTCGGGAGTAACGCAGAAAGTCATGTTGTGTAACAAACTATTACAATTTACAATCCAATGTATTTCTTGCATAGTATTCATTGATTACTCTTCTGCGATCTCTTGGTTAGACAACAGTGAAATTTCTAGGTTTTACAACGTGATATCAATACAGTGTCAGTAATCACTCCTTGTACAACCAACTTCAAAATCTGATGAATGTATCTCTTGCATTCAATGTAACTGCTCTTACAGTTGCTATATCATGCTTTTATATGGTTGAGTACATATACAATGAAATGAAGCCGCCTTCTATACAACTATAGTAAAAAGGAGCTCCATACTGCCACTCAGTGGGATTCCTCGGGAGTAACGCAGAATGTCATTTTGTGTAACAAACTATTACAATTTACAATCCAATGTATTTCTTGCATAGTATTCATTGATTACTCTTCTGCGATCTCTTGGTTAGACAACAGTGAAATTTCTAGGTTTTACACCGTGATATCAATACAGTGTCAGTAATCACTCCTTGTACAACCAACTTCAAAATCTGATGAATGTATCTCTGGCATTCAATGTAACTGCTCTTACAGTTGCTATATCATGCTTTTATATGGTTGAGTACATATACAATGAAATGAAGCCGCCTTCTATACAACTATAGTAAAAAGGAGCTCCATACTGCCACTCAGTGCGATTCCTCGGGAGTAACGCAGAAAGTCATTTTGTGTAACAAACTATTACAATATATAATTTCTTGTATATTATTCATTGATTACTCTTTTCAATGATCTGTTGGTTAAAGGATAGTGATATTTCTAGGTGTTACAAAGTGATATCAGTACAGTGTCAGTTATCACTCCTTGTACAAACAACTTCAAAATCTGATGAATGTATCTCTGGCATTCAATGTAACTGCTCTTACAGTTGCTATATCATGCTTTTATATGGTTGAGTACATATACAATGAAATGAAGCCACCTTCTATACAACTATAGCAAAAAGGTGCTCCATTCTGCCACTCGGTGGGATTCCTCGGGAGTAACGCAGAAAGTCATTTTGTGTAACAAACTATTACAATTTACAATCCAATGTATTTCTTGTATAGTATTCATTGATTACTCTTCTGTGAACTCTTGGTTAGACAACAGTGAAATTTATACGTTTTACAAAGTGATATCAGTACAGTGTCAGTTATCACTCGTACAACCAAATTCAAAATCTGATGAATGTATCTCTGGCTTTCAATGTAACTGCTCTTACAGTTGCTATATCATGCTTTTATATGGTTGAGTACATATACAATGAAATGAAGCCACCTTCTATACAACTATAGCAAAACGGTGCTCCATACTGCCACTCAGTGGGATTCCTCGGGAGTAACGCAGAAAGTCATTTTGTGTAACAAACTATTACAATTTACAATCCAATGTATTTCTTGTATAGTATTCATTGATTACTCTTCTGTGAACTCTTGGTTAGACAACAGTGAAATTTCTACGTTTTACAAAGTGATATCAGTACAGTGTCAGTTTTCACTCCTTGTATAAAGAACTTCAAAATCTGATGAATGTATCTCTGGCATTCAATGTAACTGCTCTTACAGTTGCTATATCATGCTTTTATATGGTTGAGTACATATACAATGAAATGAAGCCACCTTCTATACAACTATAGCAAAACGGTGCTCCATACTGCCACTCAGTGGGATTCCTCGGGAGTAACGCAGAAAGTCATTTTGTGTAACAAACTATTACAATTTACAATCCAATGTATTTCTTGTATAGTATTCATTGATTACTCTTCTGTGAACTCTTGGTTAGACAACAGTGAAATTTCTACGTTTTTCAAAGTGATATCAATACAGTGTCAGTTCTCACTACTTGTACAACCAACTTCAAAATCTGATGAATGTATCTCTTGCATTCAATGTAACTGCTCTTACTGTTGCTATCTCATGCTTTTATATGGTTGAGTACATATACAATGAAATGAAGCCACCGTCTATACAACTACAGTAAAAAGGTGCTCCATACTGCCACTCAGTGCGATTCCTCGGGAGTAACGCAGAAAGTCATTTTGTGTAACAAACTATTACAGTATATAATTTCTTGTATATTATTCATTGATTACTCTTTTCAATGATCTGTTGGTTACAGGATAGTGATATTTCTAGGTGTTACAAAGTGATATCAGTACAGTGTCAGTTATCACTCTTTGTACAAACAACTTCAAAATCTGATGAATGTATCTCTGGCATTCAATGTAACTGCTCTTACAGTTGCTATATCATGCTTTTATATGGTTGAGTACAGATACAATGAAATGAAGCCACCTTCTATACAACTATAGCAAAAAGGTGCTCCATACTGCCACTCAGTGGGATTCCTCTGCAGTAACGCAGAAAGTCATTTTGTGTAACAAACTATTACAATTTACAATCCAATGTATTTCTTGTATAGTATTCATTGATTACTCTTCTGTGAACTCTTGGTTAGACAACAGTGAAATTTCTACGTTTTACAAAGTGATATCAGAACAGTGTCAGTTTTCACTCCTTGTATAAAGAACTTCAAAATCTGATGAATGTATCTCTGGCATTCAATGTAACTGCTCTTACAGTTGCTATATCATGCTTTTATATGATTGAATACATATACAATTAAATGAAGCCACCTTCTATACAACTATAGCAAAACGGTGCTCCATACTGCCACTCAGTGGGATTCCTCGGGAGTAATGCAGAAAGTCATTTTGTGTAACAAACTATTACAATTTACAATCCAATGTATTTCTTGCATAGTATTCATTGATTACTCTTGTGCGATCTCTTGGTTAGACAACAGTGAAATTTCTAGGTTTGCAACGTGATATCAATACAGTGTCAGTTATCACTCCTTGTACAAACAACTTCAAAATCTGATGAATGTATCTCTGGCATTCAATGTAACTGCTCTTACAGTTGCTATATCATGCTTTTATATGGTTGAGTACATATACAATGAAATGAAGCCACCTTCTATAAAACTATAGCAAAAAGGTGCTCCATACTGCCACTCAGTGGGATTCCTCGGGAGTAACGCAGAAAGTCATTTTGTGTAACAAACTATTACAATTTCCAATCCAATGTATTTCTTGTATAGTATTCATTGATTACTCTTCTGTGAACTCTTGGTTAGACAACAGTGAAATTTCGACGTTTTACAAAGTGATATCAGTACAGTGTCAGTTTTCACTCCTTGTATAAAGAACTTCAAAATCTGATGAATGTATCTCTGGCATTCAATGTAACTGCTCTTACAGTTGCTATATAATGCTTTTATATGGTTGAATACATATACGATTAAATGAAGCCACCTTCTATACAACTATAGCAAAACGGTGCTCCATACTGCCACTCAGTGGGATTCCTCGGGAGTAACGCAGAAAGTCATTTTGTGTAACAAACGATTACAATTTACAATCCAATGTATTTCTTGTATAGTATTAATTGATTACTCTTCTGCGATCTCTTGGTTAGACAACAGTGAAATTTCTACGTTTTACAACGTCATATCAATACAGAGTCAGTAATCACTCCTTGTACAACCAACTTCAAAATCTGATGAATGTATCTCTGGCATTCAATGTAACTGCTCTTACAGTTGCGATATCATGCTTTTATATGGTTGAGTACATATACAATGAAATGAAGCCACCTTCTATACAACTATAGCAAAACGGTGCTCCATACTGCCACTCAGTGGGATTCCTCGGGAGTAACGCAGAAAGTCATTTTGTGTAACAAACTATTACAATTTACAATCCAATGTATTTCTTGTATAGTATTCATTGATTACTCTTCTGCGATCTCTTGGTTAGACAACAGTGAAATTTCGAGGTTTTACAACGTGATATCAATACACTGTCAGTAATCACTCCTTGTACAACCAACTTCAAAATCTGATGAATGTATCTCTGGCATTCAATATAACTGTTCTTACAGTTGCTATATCATGCTTTTTTATGGCTGAGTACATATACAGTGAAATGAAGCCACCTTCTATACAACTATAGCAAAAAGGTGCTCCATACTGCCACTCAGTGGGATTCCTCGGGAGTAACGCAGAAAGTCATTTTGTGTAACAAACTATTACAATTTACAATCCAATGTATTTCTTGTATAGTATTAATTGATTACTCTTCTGCGATCTCTTGGTTAGACAACCGTGAAAATTCTACGTTTTACAACGTGATATCAATACAGAGTCAGTAATCACTCCTTGTACAACCAACTTCAAAATATGATGAATGTATCTCTGGCATTCAATGTAACTGTTCTTACAGTTGCTATATCATGCTTTTTTAAATTTGAGTACATATAGAATGAAATGAAGCCACCTTCTATACAACTATAGTAAAAAGGTGCTCCATACTGCCACTCAGTGGGATTCCTCGGGAGTAACGCAGAAAGTCATTTTGTGTAACAAACTATTACAATTTAAAATCCAATGTATTTCTTGTATAGTATTCATTGATTACTCTTCTGCGATCTCTTGGTTAGACAACAGTGAAATTTCTAGGTTTTACAACGTGATATCAATACAGTGTCAGTAATCACTCCTTGTACAACCAACTTCAAAATCTGATGAATGTATCTCTTGCATTCAATGTAACTGCTCTTACAGTTGCCATATCATGCTTTTATATGGTTGAGTACATATACAATGAAATGAAGCCGCCTTCTATACAACTATAGTAAAAAGGAGCTCCATACTGCCTCTCAGTGCGATTCCTCGGGAGTAACGCAGAAAGTCATTTTGTGTAACAAACTATTACAATATATAATTTCTTGTACATTATTCATTGATTACTCTTTTAAATGATCTGTTGGTTACAGGATAGTGATATTTCTAGGTGTTACAAAGTGATATCAGTACAGTGTCAGTTATCACTCCTTGTACAAACAACTTCAAAATCTGATGAATGTATCTCTGGCATTCAATGTAACTGCTCTTACAGTTGCTATATCATGCTTTTATATGGTTGAGTACAGATACAATGAAATGAAGCCACCTTCTATACAACTATAGCAAAAAGGTGCTCCATACTGCCACTCAGTGGGATTCCTCGGGAGTAACGCAGAAAGTCATTTTGTGTAACAAACTATTACAATTTACAATCCAATGTATTTCTTGTATAGTATTTATTGATTACTCTTCTGTGAACTCTTGGTTAGACAACTGTGAAATTTCTACGTTTTACAAAGTGATATCAGTACAGTGTCAGTTTTCACTCCTTGTATAAAGAACTTCAAAATCTGATGAATGTATCTCTGGCATTCAATGTAACTGCTCTTACAGTTGCTATATAATGCTTTTATATGGTTGAATACATATACGATTAAATGAAGCCACCTTCTATACAACTATAGCAAAACGGTGCTCCATACTGCCACTCAGTGGGATTCCTCGGGAGTAACGCAGAAAGTCATTTTGTGTAACAAACGATTACAATTTACAATCCAATGTATTTCTTGTATAGTATTAATTGATTACTCTTCTGCGATCTCTTGGTTAGACAACAGTGAAATTTCTACGTTTTACAACGTCATATCAATACAGAGTCAGTAATCACTCCTTGTACAACCAACTTCAAAATCTGATGAATGTATCTCTGGCATTCAATGTAACTGCTCTTACAGTTGCGATATCATGCTTTTATATGGTTGAGTACATATACAATGAAATGAAGCCACCTTCTATACAACTATAGCAACACGGTGCTCCATACTGCCACTCAGTGGGATTCCTCGGGAGTAACGCAGAAAGTCATTTTGTGTAACAAACTATTACAATTTACAATCCAATGTATTTCTTGTATAGTATTCATTGATTACTCTTCTGCGATCTCTTGGTTAGACAACAGTGAAATTTCGAGGTTTTACAACGTGATATCAATACACTGTCAGTAATCACTCCTTGTACAACCAACTTCAAAATCTGATGAATGTATCTCTGGCATTCAATATAACTGTTCTTACAGTTGCTATATCATGCTTTTTTATGGCTGAGTACATATACAGTGAAATGAAGCCACCTTCTATACAACTATAGCAAAAAGGTGCTCCATACTGCCACTCAGTGGGATTCCTCGGGAGTAACGCAGAAAGTCATTTTGTGTAACAAACTATTACAATTTACAATCCAATGTATTTCTTGTATAGTATTAATTGATTACTCTTCTGCGATCTCTTGGTTAGACAACCGTGAAATTTCTACGTTTTACAACGTGATATCAATACAGAGTCAGTAATCACTCCTTGTACAACCAACTTCAAAATATGATGAATGTATCTCTGGCATTCAATGTAACTGTTCTTACAGTTGCTATATCATGCTTTTTTAAGGTTGAGTACATATAGAATGAAATGAAGCCACCTTCTATACAACTATAGTAAAAAGGTGCTCCATACTGCCACTCAGTGGGATTCCTCGGGAGTAACGCAGAAAGTCATTTTGTGTAACAAACTATTACAATTTAAAATCCAATGTATTTCTTGTATAGTATTCATTGATTACTCTTCTGCGATCTCTTGGTTAGACAACAGTGAAATTTCTAGGTTTTACAACGTGATATCAATACAGTGTCAGTAATCACTCCTTGTACAACCAACTTCAAAATCTGATGAATGTATCTCTTGCATTCAATGTAACTGCTCTTACAGTTGCCATATCATGCTTTTATATGGTTGAGTACATATACAATGAAATGAAGCCGCCTTCTATACAACTATAGTAAAAAGGAGCTCCATACTGCCACTCAGTGCGATTCCTCGGGAGTAACGCAGAAAGTCATTTTGTGTAACAAACTATTACAATATATAATTTCTTGTACATTATTCATTGATTACTCTTTTAAATGATCTGTTGGTTACAGGATAGTGATATTTCTAGGTGTTACAAAGTGATATCAGTACAGTGTCAGTTATCACTCCTTGTACAAACAACTTCAAAATCTGATGAATGTATCTCTGGCATTCAATGTAACTGCTCTTACAGTTGCTATATCATGCTTTTATATGGTTGAGTACAGATACAATGAAATGAAGCCACCTTCTATACAACTATAGCAAAAAGGTGCTCCATACTGCCACTCAGTGGGATTCCTCGGGAGTAACGCAGAAAGTCATTTTGTGTAACAAACTATTACAATTTACAATCCAATGTATTTCTTGTATAGTATTCATTGATTACTCTTCTGTGAACTCTTGGTTAGACAACTGTGAAATTTCTACGTTTTACAAAGTGATATCAGTACAGTGTCAGTTTTCACTCCTTGTATAAAGAACTTCAAAATCTGATGAATGTATCTCTGGCATTCAATGTAACTGCTCTTGCAGTTCCTATATCATGCTTTTATATGGTTGAATACATATACAATTAAATGAAGCCACCTTCTATACAACTATAGCAAAACGGTGCTCCATACTGCCACTCAGTGGGATTCCTCGGGAGTAACGCAGAAAGTCATTTTGTGTAACAAACGATTACAATTTACAATCCAATGTATTTCTTGTATAGTATTAATTGATTACTCTTCTGCGATCTCTTGGTTAGACAACAGTGAAATTTCTACGTTTTACAACGTCATATCAATACAGAGTCAGTAATCACTCCTTGTACAACCAACTTCAAAATCTGATGAATGTATCTCTGGCATTCAATGTAACTGCTCTTACAGTTGCTATATCATGCTTTTATATGGTTGAGTACACATACAATGAAATGAAGCCACCTTCTATACAACTATAGCAAAACGGTGCTCCATACTGCCACTCAGTGGGATTCCTCGGGAGTAACGCAGAAAGTCATTTTGTGTAACAAACTATTACAATTTACAATCCAATGTATTTCTTGTATAGTATTCATTGATTACTCTTCTGCGATCTCTTGGTTTGACAACAGTGAAATTTCGAGGTTTTACAACGTGATATCAATACAGTGTCAGTAATCACTCCTTGTACAACCAACTTCAAAATCTGATGAATGTATCTCTGGCATTCAATATAACTGTTCTTACAGTTGCTATATCATGCTTTTTTATGGCTGAGTACATATACAGTGAAATGAAGCCACCTTCTATACAACTATAGTAAAAAGGTGCTCCATACTGCCACTCAGTGGGATTCCTCAGGAGTAACGCAGAAAGTCATTTTGTGTAACAAACTATTACAATTTACAATCCAATGTATTTCTTGTATAGTATTCATTGATTACTCTTCTGTGAACTCTTGGTTAGACAACAGTGAAATTTCTACGTTTTACAAAGTGATATCAGTACAGTGTCAGTTTTCACTCCTTGTATAAAGAACTTCAAAATCTGATGAATGTATCTCTGGCATTCAATGTAACTGCTCTTACAGTTGCTATACAATGCTTTTATATGGTTGAATACATATACGATTAAATGAAGCCACCTTCTATACAACTATAGCAAAACGGTGCTCCATACTGCCACTCAGTGGGATTCCTCGGGAGTAACGCAGAAAGTCATTTTGTGTAACAAACTATTACAATTTACAATCCAATGTATTTCTTGTATAGTATTCATTGATTACTCTTCTGTGAACTCTTGGTTAGACAACAGTGAAATTTCTACGTTTTACAAAGTGATATCAGTACAGTGTCAGTTTTCACTCCTTGTATAAAGAACTTCAAAATCTGATGAATGTATCTCTGGCATTCAATGTAACTGCTCTTACAGTTGCTATATCATGCTTTTATATGGTTGAGTACATATACAATGAAATGAAGCCACCTTCTATACAACTATAGCAAAACGGTGCTCCATACTGCCACTCAGTGGGATTCCTCGGGAGTAACGCAGAAAGTCATTTTGTGTAACAAACTATTACAATTTACAATCCAATGTATTTCTTGTATAGTATTCATTGATTACTCTTCTGTGAACTCTTGGTTAGACAACAGTGAAATTTCTACGTTTTTCAAAGTGATATCAATACAGTGTCAGTTCTCACTACTTGTACAACCAACTTCAAAATCTGATGAATGTATCTCTTGCATTCAATGTAACTGCTCTTACTGTTGCTATCTCATGCTTTTATATGGTTGAGTACATATACAATGAAATGAAGCCACCGTCTATACAACTACAGTAAAAAGGTGCTCCATACTGCCACTCAGTGCGATTCCTCGGGAGTAACGCAGAAAGTCATTTTGTGTAACAAACTATTACAGTATATAATTTCTTGTATATTATTCATTGATTACTCTTTTCAATGATCTGTTGGTTACAGGATAGTGATATTTCTAGGTGTTACAAAGTGATATCAGTACAGTGTCAGTTATCACTCCTTGTACAAACAACTTCAAAATCTGATGAATGTATCTCTGGCATTCAATGTAACTGCTCTTACAGTTGCTATATCATGCTTTTATATGGTTGAGTACAGATACAATGAAATGAAGCCACCTTCTATACAACTATAGCAAAAAGGTGCTCCATACTGCCACTCAGTGGGATTCCTCTGCAGTAACGCAGAAAGTCATTTTGTGTAACAAACTATTACAATTTACAATCCAATGTATTTCTTGTATAGTATTCATTGATTACTCTTCTGTGAACTCTTGGTTAGACAACAGTGAAATTTCTACGTTTTACAAAGTGATATCAGAACAGTGTCAGTTTTCACTCCTTGTATAAAGAACTTCAAAATCTGATGAATGTATCTCTGGCATTCAATGTAACTGCTCTTACAGTTGCTATATCATGCTTTTATATGATTGAATACATATACAATTAAATGAAGCCACCTTCTATACAACTATAGCAAAACGGTGCTCCATACTGCCACTCAGTGGGATTCCTCGGGAGTAATGCAGAAAGTCATTTTGTGTAACAAACTATTACAATTTACAATCCAATGTATTTCTTGCATAGTATTCATTGATTACTCTTGTGCGATCTCTTGGTTAGACAACAGTGAAATTTCTACGTTTGCAACGTGATATCAATACAGTGTCAGTTATCACTCCTTGTACAAACAACTTCAAAATCTGATGAATGTATCTCTGGCATTCAATGTAACTGCTCTTACAGTTGCTATATCATGCTTTTATATGGTTGAGTACATATACAATGAAATGAAGCCACCTTCTATAAAACTATAGCAAAAAGGTGCTCCATACTGCCACTCAGTGGGATTCCTCGGGAGTAACGCAGAAAGTCATTTTGTGTAACAAACTATTACAATTTCCAATCCAATGTATTTCTTGTATAGTATTCATTGATTACTCTTCTGTGAACTCTTGGTTAGACAACAGTGAAATTTCGACGTTTTACAAAGTGATATCAGTACAGTGTCAGTTTTCACTCCTTGTATAAAGAACTTCAAAATCTGATGAATGTATCTCTGGCATTCAATGTAACTGCTCTTACAGTTGCTATATAATGCTTTTATATGGTTGAATACATATACGATTAAATGAAGCCACCTTCTATACAACTATAGCAAAACGGTGCTCCATACTGCCACTCAGTGGGATTCCTCGGGAGTAACGCAGAAAGTCATTTTGTGTAACAAACGATTACAGTTTACAATCCAATGTATTTCTTGTATAGTATTAATTGATTACTCTTCTGCGATCTCTTGGTTAGACAACAGTGAAATTTCTACGTTTTACAACGTCATATCAATACAGAGTCAGTAATCACTCCTTGTACAACCAACTTCAAAATCTGATGAATGTATCTCTGGCATTCAATGTAACTGCTCTTACAGTTGCGATATCATGCTTTTATATGGTTGAGTACATATACAATGAAATGAAGCCACCTTCTATACAACTATAGCAAAACGGTGCTCCATACTGCCACTCAGTGGGATTCCTCGGGAGTAACGCAGAAAGTCATTTTGTGTAACAAACTATTACAATTTACAATCCAATGTATTTCTTGTATAGTATTCATTGATTACTCTTCTGCGATCTCTTGGTTAGACAACAGTGAAATTTCGAGGTTTTACAACGTGATATCAATACACTGTCAGTAATCACTCCTTGTACAACCAACTTCAAAATCTGATGAATGTATCTCTGGCATTCAATATAACTGTTCTTACAGTTGCTATATCATGCTTTTTTATGGCTGAGTACATATACAGTGAAATGAAGCCACCTTCTATACAACTATAGCAAAAAGGTGCTCCATACTGCCACTCAGTGGGATTCCTCGGGAGTAACGCAGAAAGTCATTTTGTGTAACAAACTATTACAATTTACAATCCAATGTATTTCTTGTATAGTATTAATTGATTACTCTTCTGCGATCTCTTGGTTAGACAACCGTGAAATTTCTACGTTTTACAACGTGATATCAATACAGAGTCAGTAATCACTCCTTGTACAACCAACTTCAAAATATGATGAATGTATCTCTGGCATTCAATGTAACTGTTCTTACAGTTGCTATATCATGCTTTTTTAAATTTGAGTACATATAGAATGAAATGAAGCCACCTTCTATACAACTATAGTAAAAAGGTGCTCCATACTGCCACTCAGTGGGATTCCTCGGGAGTAACGCAGAAAGTCATTTTGTGTAACAAACTATTACAATTTAAAATCCAATGTATTTCTTGTATAGTATTCATTGATTACTCTTCTGCGATCTCTTGGTTAGACAACAGTGAAATTTCTAGGTTTTACAACGTGATATCAATACAGTGTCAGTAATCACTCCTTGTACAACCAACTTCAAAATCTGATGAATGTATCTCTTGCATTCAATGTAACTGCTCTTACAGTTGCCATATCATGCTTTTATATGGTTGAGTACATATACAATGAAATGAAGCCGCCTTCTATACAACTATAGTAAAAAGGAGCTCCATACTGCCACTCAGTGCGATTCCTCGGGAGTAACGCAGAAAGTCATTTTGTGTAACAAACTATTACAATATATAATTTCTTGTACATTATTCATTGATTACTCTTTTAAATGATCTGTTGGTTACAGGATAGTGATATTTCTAGGTGTTACAAAGTGATATCAGTACAGTGTCAGTTATCACTCCTTGTACAAACAACTTCAAAATCTGATGAATGTATCTCTGGCATTCAATGTAACTGCTCTTACAGTTGCTATATCATGCTTTTATATGGTTGAGTACAGATACAATGAAATGAAGCCACCTTCTATACAACTATAGCAAAAAGGTGCTCCATACTGCCACTCAGTGGGATTCCTCGGGAGTAACGCAGAAAGTCATTTTGTGTAACAAACTATTACAATTTACAATCCAATGTATTTCTTGTATAGTATTCATTGATTACTCTTCTGTGAACTCTTGGTTAGACAACTGTGAAATTTCTACGTTTTACAAAGTGATATCAGTACAGTGTCAGTTTTCACTCCTTGTATAAAGAACTTCAAAATCTGATGAATGTATCTCTGGCATTCAATGTAACTGCTCTTGCAGTTCCTATATCATGCTTTTATATGGTTGAATACATATACAATTAAATGAAGCCACCTTCTATACAACTATAGCAAAACGGTGCTCCATACTACCACTCAGTGGGATTCCTCGGGAGTAACGCAGAAAGTCATTTTGTGTAACAAACGATTACAATTTACAATCCAATGTATTTCTTGTATAGTATTAATTGATTACTCTTCTGCGATCTCTTGGTTAGACAACAGTGAAATTTCTACGTTTTACAACGTCATATCAATACAGAGTCAGTAATCACTCCTTGTACAACCAACTTCAAAATCTGATGAATGTATCTCTGGCATTCAATGTAACTGCTCTTACAGTTGCTATATCATGCTTTTATATGGTTGAGTACACATACAATGAAATGAAGCCACCTTCTATACAACTATAGCAAAACGGTGCTCCATACTGCCACTCAGTGGGATTCCTCGGGAGTAACGCAGAAAGTCATTTTGTGTAACAAACTATTACAATTTACAATCCAATGTATTTCTTGTATAGTATTCATTGATTACTCTTCTGCGATCTCTTGGTTAGACAACAGTGAAATTTCGAGGTTTTACAACGTGATATCAATACAGTGTCAGTAATCACTCCTTGTACAACCAACTTCAAAATCTGATGAATGTATCTCTGGCATTCAATATAACTGTTCTTACAGTTGCTATATCATGCTTTTTTATGGCTGAGTACATATACAGTGAAATGAAGCCACCTTCTATACAACTATAGTAAAAAGGTGCTCCATACTGCCACTCAGTGGGATTCCTCAGGAGTAACGCAGAAAGTCATTTTGTGTAACAAACTATTATAATTTACAATCCAATGTATTTCTTGTATAGTATTCATTGATTACTCTTCTGTGAACTCTTGGTTAGACAAAAGGGGAATTTCTACGTTTTACAAAGTGATATCAGTACAGTGTCAGTTTTCACTCCTTGTATAAAGAACTTCAAAATCTGATGAATGTATCTCTGGCATTCAATGTAACTGCTCTTACAGTTGCTATACAATGCTTTTATATGGTTGAATACATATACGATTAAATGAAGCCACCTTCTATACAACTATAGCAAAACGGTGCTCCATACTGCCACTCAGTGGGATTCCTCGGGAGTAACGCAGAAAGTCATTTTGTGTAACAAACTATTACAATTTACAATCCAATGTATTTCTTGTATAGTATTAATTTATTACTCTTCTGCGATCTCTTGGTTAGACAACAGTGAAATTTCTACGTTTTACAACGTGATATCAATACAGAGTCAGTAATCACTCCTTGTACAACCAACTTCAAAATATGATGAATGTATCTCTGGCATTCAATGTAACTGTTCTTACAGTTGCTATATCATGCTTTTTTATGGTTGAGTACATATACAATGAAATGAAGCCACCTTCTATACAACTATAGTAAAAAGGTGCTCCATACTGCCACTCAGTGGGATTCCTCGGGAGTAACGCAGAAAGTCATTTTGTGTAACAAACTATTACAATTTAAAATCCAATGTATTTCTTGCATAGTATTCATTGATTACTCTTCTGCGATCTCTTGGTTAGACAACAGTGAAATTTCTAGGTTTTACAACGTGATATCAATACAGTGTCAGTAATCACTCCTTGTACAACCAACTTCAAAATCTGATGAATGTATCTCTTGCATTCAATGTAACTGCTCTTACAGTTGCTATATCATTCTTCTATATGGTTGAATACATATACAATGAAATGAAGCCGCCTTCTATACAACTATAGTAAAAAGGAGCTCCATACTGCCACTCAGTGGGATTCCTCGGGAGTAACGCAGAAAGTCATTTTGTGTAACAAACTATTACAATATATAATTTCTTGTATAGTATTCATTGATTACTCTTTTCAATGATCTGTTGGTAACAGGATAGTGATATTTCTAGGTGTTACAAAGTGATATCAGTACAGTGTCAGTTATCACTCCTTGTACAAACAACTTCAAAATCTGATGAATGTATCTCTGGCATTCAATGTAACTGCTCTTACAGTTGCTATATCATGCTTTTATATGGTTGGGTACAGATACAATGAAATGAAGCCACCTTCTATACAACTATAGCAAAAAGGTGCTCCATACTGCCACTCAGTGGGATTCCTCGGGAGTAACGCAGAAAGTCATTTTGTGTAACAAACTATTACAATTTACAATCCAATGTATTTCTTGTATAGTATTCATTGATTACTCTTCTGTGAACTCTTGGTTAGACAACAGTGAAATTTCTACGTTTTACAAAGTTATATCAGTACAGTGTCAGTTTTCACTCCTTGTATAAAGAACTTCAAAATCTGATGAATGTATCTCTGGCATTCAATGTAACTGCTCTTACAGTTGCTATATCATGCTTTTATATGGTTGTATACATATACAATTAAATGAAGCCACCTTCTATACAACTATAGCAAAAAGCTGCTCCATACTGCCACTCAGTGGGATTCCTCGGGAGTAACGCAGAAAGTCATTTTGTGTAAAAAAATTACAATTTACAATCCAATGTATTTCTTGTATAGTATTCATTGATTACTCTTCTGTGAACTCTTGGTTAGACAACAGTGAAATTTCTACGTTTTACAAAGTGATATCAGTACAGTGTCAGTTTTCACTCCTTGTATAAAGAACTTCAAAATCTGATGAATGTATCTCTGGCATTCAATGTAACTGCTCTTACAGTTGCTATATCATGCTTTTATATGGTTGAATACATATACAATTAAATGAAGCCACCTTCTATACAACTATAGTAAAAAGGTGCTCCATACTGCCACTCAGTGGGATTCCTCGGGAGTAACGCAGAAAGTCATTTTGTGTAACAAACTATTACAATTTACAATCCAATGTATTTCTTGTATAGTATTCATTGATTACTCTTCTGCGATCTCTTGGTTAGACAACAGTGAAATTTCTAGGTTTTACAACGTGATATCAATACAGTGTCAGTAATCACTCCTTGTACAACCAACTTCAAAATCTGATGAATGTATCTCTGGCATTCAATATAACTGTTCTTACAGTTGCTATATCATGCTTTTTTATGGTTGAGTACATATACAATGAAATGAAGCCACCTTCTATACAGCTATAGTAAAAAGGTGCTCCATACTGCCACTCAGTGGGATTCCTCGGGAGTAACGCAGAAAGTCATTTTGTGTAACAAACTATTACAATTTACAATCCAATGTATTTCTTGTATAGTATTCATTGATTACTCTTCTGCGATCTCTTGGTTATACAACAGTGAAATTTCTACGTTTTACAAAGTGATATCAATACAGAGTCAGTAATCACTCCTTGTGCAACCAACTTCAAAATCTGATGAATGTATCTCTGGCATTCAATGTAACTGTTCTTACCGTTGCTATATCATGCTTTTATATGGTTGAGTACATATACAATGAAATGAAGCCACCTTCTATACAACTATAGTAAAAAGGTGCTCCATACTGCCACTCAGTGGGATTCCTCGGGAGTAACGCAGAAAGTCATTTTGTGTAACAAACTATTACAATATACAATTTCTTGTATAGTATTCATTGATTACTCTTTTCAATGATCTGTTGGTTACAGGATAGTGATATTTCTAGGTGTTACAAAGTGATATCAGTACAGTGTCAGTTATCACTCCTTGTACAAACAACTTCAAAATCTGATGAATGTATCTCTGGCATTCAATGTAACTGCTCTTACAGTTGCTATATCATGCTTTTATATGGTTGAGTACAGATACAATGAAATGAAGCCACCTTCTATACAACTATAGCAAAAAGGTGCTCCATACTGCCACTCAGTGGGATTCCTCGGGAATAACGCAGAAAGTCATTTTGTGTAACAAACTATTACAATTTACAATCCAATGTATTTCTTGTATAGTATTCATTGATTACTCTTCTGTGAACTCTTGGTTAGACAACAGTGAAATTTCTACGTTTTACAAAGTGATATCAGTACAGTGTCAGTTTTCACTCCTTGTATAAAGAACTTCAAAATCTGATGAATGTATCTCTGGCATTCAATGTAACTGCTCTTACAGTTGCTATATCATGCTTTTATATGGTTGAATACATATACAATTAAATGAAGCCACCTTCTATACAACTATAGCAAAAAGCTGCTCCATACTGCCACTCAGTGGGATTCCTCGGGAGTAACACAGAAAGTCATTTTGTGTAACAAACTATTACAATTTACAATCCAATGTATTTCTTGTATAGTATTCATTGATTACTCTTCTGTGAACTCTTGGTTAGACAACAGTGAAATTTCTACGTTTTACAAAGTGATATCAGTACAGTGTCAGTTTTCACTCCTTGTATAAAGGAACTTCAAAATCTGATGAATGTATCTCTGGCATTCAATGTAACTGCTCTTACAGTTGCTATATCATGCTTTTATATGGTTGAGTACATATACAATGAAATGAAGCCACCTTCTATACAACTATAGCAAAAAGGTGCTCCATACTGCCACTCAGTGGGATTCCTCGGGAGTAACACAGAAAGTCATTTTGTGTAACAAACTATTACAATTTACAATCCAATGTATTTCTTGCATAGTATTCATTGATTACTCTTCTGTGAACTCTTGGTTAGACAACAGTGAAATTTCTACGTTTTACAAAGTGATATCAGTACAGTGTCAGTTTTCACTCCTTGTATAAAGAACTTCAAAATCTGATGAATGTATCTCTGGCATTCAATGTAACTGCTCTTACAGTTGCTATATCATGCTTTTATATGGTTGAATACATATACAATTAAATGAAGCCACCTTCTATACAACTATAGCAAAACGGTGCTCCATACTGCCACTCAGTGGGATTCCTCGGGAGTAACGCAGAAAGTCATTTTGTGTAACAAACTATTACAATTCACAATCCAATGTATTTCTTGTATAGTATTCATTGATTACTCTTCTGTGAACTCTTGGTTAGACAACAGTGAAATTTCTACGTTTTTCAAAGTGATATCAATACAGTGTCAGTTCTCACTACTTGTACAACCAACTTCAAAATCTGATGAATGTATCTCTTGCATTCAATGTAACTGCTCTTACTTTTGCTATCTCATGCTTTTATATGGTTGAGTACATATACAATGAAATGAAGCCACCGTCTATACAACTACAGTAAAAAGGTGCTCCATACTGCCACTCAGTGCGATTCCTCGGGAGTAACGCAGAAAGTCATTTTGTGTAACAAACTATTACAGTATATAATTTCTTGTATATTATTCATTGATTACTCTTTTCAATGATCTGTTGGTTACAGGATAGTGATATTTCTAGGTGTTACAAAGTGATATCAGTACAGTGTCAGTTATCACTCCTTGTACAAACAACTTCAAAATCTGATGAATGTATCTCTGGCATTCAATGTAACTGCTCTTACAGTTGCTATATCATGCTTTTATATGGTTGAGTACAGATACAATGAAATGAAGCCACCTTCTATACAACTATAGCAAAAAGGTGCTCCATACTGCCACTCAGTGGGATTCCTCGGGAGTAACGCAGAAAGTCATTTTGTGTAACAAACTATTACAATTTACAATCCAATGTATTTCTTGTATAGTATTCATTGATTACTCTTCTGTGAACTCTTGGTTAGACAACAGTGAAATTTCTACGTTTTACAAAGTGATATCAGAACAGTGTCAGTTTTCACTCCTTGTATAAAGAACTTCAAAATCTGATGAATGTATCTCTGGCATTCAATGTAACTGCTCTTACAGTTGCTATATCATGCTTTTATATGATTGAATACATATACAATTAAATGAAGCCACCTTCTATACAACTATAGCAAAACGGTGCTCCATACTGCCACTCAGTGGGATTCCTCGGGAGTAATGCAGAAAGTCATTTTGTGTAACAAACTATTACAATTTACAATCCAATGTATTTCTTGCATAGTATTCATTGATTACTCTTGTGCGATCTCTTGGTTAGACAACAGTGAAATTTCTAGGTTTGCAACGTGATATCAATACAGTGTCAGTTATCACTCCTTGTACAACCAACTTCAAAATCTGATGAATGTATCTCTGGCATTCAATGTAACTGCTCTTACAGTTGCTATATCATGCTTTTATATGGTTGAGTACATATACAATGAAATGAAGCCACCTTCTATAAAACTATAGCAAAAAGGTGCTCCATACTGCCACTCAGTGGGATTCCTCGGGAGTAACGCAGAAAGTCATTTTGTGTAACAAACTATTACAATTTCCAATCCAATGTATTTCTTGTATAGTATTCATTGATTACTCTTCTGTGAACTCTTGGTTAGACAACAGTGAAATTTCTACGTTTTACAAAGTGATATCAGTACAGTGTCAGTTTTCACTCCTTGTATAAAGAACTTCAAAATCTGATGAAAGTATCTCTGGCATTCAATGTAACTGCTCTTACAGTTGCTATATAATGCTTTTATATGGTTGAATACATATACGATTAAATGAAGCCACCTTCTATACAACTATAGCAAAACGTTGCTCCATACTGCCACTCAGTGGGATTCCTCGGGAGTAACGCAGAAAGTCATTTTGTGTAACAAACGATTACAATTTACAATCCAATGTATTTCTTGTATAGTATTAATTGATTACTCTTCTGCGATCTCTTGGTTAGACAACAGTGAAATTTCTACGTTTTACAACGTCATATCAATACAGAGTCAGTAATCACTCCTTGTACAACCAACTTCAAAATCTGATGAATGTATCTCTGGCATTCAATGTAACTGCTCTTACAGTTGCGATATCATGCTTTTATATGGTTGAGTACATATACAATGAAATGAAGCCACCTTCTATACAACTATAGCAAAACGGTGCTCCATACTGCCACTCAGTGGGATTCCTCGGGAGTAACGCAGAAAGTCATTTTGTGTAACAAACTATTACAATTTACAATCCAATGTATTTCTTGTATAGTATTCATTGATTACTCTTCTGCGATCTCTTGGTTAGACAACAGTGAAATTTCGAGGTTTTACAACGTGATATCAATACACTGTCAGTAATCACTCCTTGTACAACCAACTTCAAAATCTGATGAATGTATCTCTGGCATTCAATATAACTGTTCTTACAGTTGCTATATCATGCTTTTTTATGGCTGAGTACATATACAGTGAAATGAAGCCACTTTCTATACAACTATAGCAAAAAGGTGCTCCATACTGCCACTCAGTGGGATTCCTCGGGAGTAACGCAGAAAGTCATTTTGTGTAACAAACTATTACAATTTACAATCCAATGTATTTCTTTTATAGTATTAATTGATTACTCTTCTGCGATCTCTTGGTTAGACAACCGTGAAATTTCTACGTTTTACAACGTGATATCAATACAGAGTCAGTAATCACTCCTTGTACAACCAACTTCAAAATATGATGAATGTATCTCTGGCATTCAATGTAACTGTTCTTACAGTTGCTATATCATGCTTTTTTAAATTTGAGTACATATAGAATGAAATGAAGCCACCTTCTATACAACTATAGTAAAAAGGTGCTCCATACTGCCACTCAGTGGGATTCCTCGGGAGTAACGCAGAAAGTCATTTTGTGTAACAAACTATTACAATTTAAAATCCAATGTATTTCTTGTATAGTATTCATTGATTACTCTTCTGCGATCTCTTGGTTAGACAACAGTGAAATTTCTAGGTTTTACAACGTGATATCAATACAGTGTCAGTAATCACTCCTTGTACAACCAACTTCAAAATCTGATGAATGTATCTCTTGCATTCAATGTAACTGCTCTTACAGTTGCCATATCATGCTTTTATATGGTTGAGTACATATACAATGAAATGAAGCCGCCTTCTATACAACTATAGTAAAAAGGAGCTCCATACTGCCACTCAGTGCGATTCCTCGGGAGTAACGCAGAAAGTCATTTTGTGTAACAAACTATTACAATATATAATTTCTTGTACATTATTCATTGATTACTCTTTTAAATGATCTGTTGGTTACAGGATAGTGATATTTCTAGGTGTTACAAAGTGATATCAGTACAGTGTCAGTTATCACTCCTTGTACAAACAACTTCAAAATCTGATGAATGTATCTCTGGCATTCAATGTAACTGCTCTTACAGTTGCTATATCATGCTTTTATATGGTTGAGTACAGATACAATGAAATGAAGCCACCTTCTATACAACTATAGCAAAAAGGTGCTCCATACTGCCACTCAGTGGGATTCCTCTGGAGTAACGCAGAAAGTCATTTTGTGTAACAAACTATTACAATTTACAATCCAATGTATTTCTTGTATAGTATTCATTGATTACTCTTCTGTGAACTCTTGGTTAGACAACAGTGAAATTTCTACGTTTTACAAAGTGATATCAGAACAGTGTCAGTTTTCACTCCTTGTATAAAGAACTTCAAAATCTGATGAATGTATCTCTGGCATTCAATGTAACTGCTCTTACAGTTGCTATATCATGCTTTTATATGATTGAATACATATACAATTAAATGAAGCCACCTTCTATACAACTATAGCAAAACGGTGCTCCATACTGCCACTCAGTGGGATTCCTCGGGAGTAATGCAGAAAGTCATTTTGTGTAACAAACTATTACAATTTACAATCCAATGTATTTCTTGCATAGTATTCATTGATTACTCTTGTGCGATCTCTTGGTTAGACAACAGTGAAATTTCTAGGTTTGCAACGTGATATCAATACAGTGTCAGTTATCACTCCTTGTACAAACAACTTCAAAATCTGATGAATGTATCTCTGGCATTCAATGTAACTGCTCTTACAGTTGCTATATCATGCTTTTATATGGTTGAGTACATATACAATGAAATGAAGCCACCTTCTATAAAACTATAGCAAAAAGGTGCTCCATACTGCCACTCAGTGGGATTCCTCGGGAGTAACGCAGAAAGTCATTTTGTGTAACAAACTATTACAATTTCCAATCCAATGTATTTCTTGTATAGTATTCATTGATTACTCTTCTGTGAACTCTTGGTTAGACAACAGTGAAATTTCTACGTTTTACAAAGTGATATCAGTACAGTGTCAGTTTTCACTCCTTGTATAAAGAACTTCAAAATCTGATGAAAGTATCTCTGGCATTCAATGTAACTGCTCTTACAGTTGCTATATAATGCTTTTATATGGTTGAATACATATACGATTAAATGAAGCCACCTTCTATACAACTATAGCAAAACGGTGCTCCATACTGCCACTCAGTGGGATTCCTCGGGAGTAACGCAGAAAGTCATTTTGTGTAACAAACGATTACAATTTACAATCCAATGTATTTCTTGTATAGTATTAATTGATTACTCTTCTGCGATCTCTTGGTTAGACAACAGTGAAATTTCTACGTTTTACAACGTCATATCAATACAGAGTCAGTAATCACTCCTTGTACAACCAACTTCAAAATCTGATGAATGTATCTCTGGCATTCAATGTAACTGCTCTTACAGTTGCGATATCATTCTTTTATATGGTTGAGTACATATACAATGAAATGAAGCCACCTTCTATACAACTATAGCAAAACGGTGCTCCATACTGCCACTCAGTGGGATTCCTCGGGAGTAACGCAGAAAGTCATTTTGTGTAACAAACTATTACAATTTACAATCCAATGTATTTCTTGTATAGTATTCATTGATTACTCTTCTGCGATCTCTTGGTTAGACAACAGTGAAATTTCGAGGTTTTACAACGTGATATCAATACACTGTCAGTAATCACTCCTTGTACAACCAACTTCAAAATCTGATGAATGTATCTCTGGCATTCAATATAACTGTTCTTACAGTTGCTATATCATGCTTTTTTATGGCTGAGTACATATACAGTGAAATGAAGCCACCTTCTATACAACTATAGCAAAAAGGTGCTCCATACTGCCACTCAGTGGGATTCCTCGGGAGTAACGCAGAAAGTCATTTTGTGTAACAAACTATTACAATTTACAATCCAATGTATTTCTTGTATAGTATTAATTGATTACTCTTCTGCGATCTCTTGGTTAGACAACCGTGAAATTTCTACGTTTTACAACGTGATATCAATACAGAGTCAGTAATCACTCCTTGTACAACCAATTTCAAAATATGATGAATGTATCTCTGGCATTCAATGTAACTGTTCTTACAGTTGCTATATCATGCTTTTTTAAATTTGAGTACATATAGAATGAAATGAAGCCACCTTCTATACAACTATAGTAAAAAGGTGCTCCATACTGCCACTCAGTGGGATTCCTCGGGAGTAACGCAGAAAGTCATTTTGTGTAACAAACTATTACAATTTAAAATCCAATGTATTTCTTGTATAGTATTCATTGATTACTCTTCTGCGATCTCTTGGTTAGACAACAGTGAAATTTCTAGGTTTTACAACGTGATATCAATACAGTGTCAGTAATCACTCCTTGTACAACCAACTTCAAAATCTGATGAATGTATCTCTTGCATTCAATGTAACTGCTCTTACAGTTGCCATATCATGCTTTTATATGGTTGAGTACATATACAATGAAATGAAGCCGCCTTCTATACAACTATAGTAAAAAGGAGCTCCATACTGCCACTCAGTGCGATTCCTCGGGAGTAACACAGAAAGTCATTTTGTGTAACAAACTATTACAATATATAATTTCTTGTACATTATTCATTGATTACTCTTTTAAATGATCTGTTGGTTACAGGATAGTGATATTTTTAGGTGTTACAAAGTGATATCAGTACAGTGTCAGTTATCACTCCTTGTACAAACAACTTCAAAATCTGATGAATGTATCTCTGGCATTCAATGTAACTGCTCTTACAGTTGCTATATCATGCTTTTATATGGTTGAGTACAGATACAATGAAATGAAGCCACCTTCTATACAACTATAGCAAAAAGGTGCTCCATACTGCCACTCAGTGGGATTCCTCGGGAGTAACGCAGAAAGTCATTTTGTGTAACAAACTATTACAATTTACAATCCAATGTATTTCTTGTATAGTATTCATTGATTACTCTTCTGTGAACTCTTGGTTAGACAACTGTGAAATTTCTACGTTTTACAAAGTGATATCAGTACAGTGTCAGTTTTCACTCCTTGTATAAAGAACTTCAAAATCTGATGAATGTATCTCTGGCATTCAATGTAACTGCTCTTGCAGTTCCTATATCATGCTTTTATATGGTTGAATACATATACAATTAAATGAAGCCACCTTCTATACAACTATAGCAAAACGGTGCTCCATACTGCCACTCAGTGGGATTCCTCGGGAGTAACGCAGAAAGTCATTTTGTGTAACAAACGATTACAATTTACAATCCAATGTATTTCTTGTATAGTATTAATTGATTACTCTTCTGCGATCTCTTGGTTAGACAACAGTGAAATTTCTACGTTTTACAACGTCATATCAATACAGAGTCAGTAATCACTCCTTGTACAACCAACTTCAAAATCTGATGAATGTATCTCTGGCATTCAATGTAACTGCTCTTACAGTTGCTATATCATGCTTTTATATGGTTGAGTACACATACAATGAAATGAAGCCACCTTCTATACAACTATAGCAAAACGGTGCTCCATACTGCCACTCAGTGGGATTCCTCGGGAGTAACGCAGAAAGTCATTTTGTGTAACAAACTATTACAATTTACAATCCAATGTATTTCTTGTATAGTATTCATTGATTACTCTTCTGCGAACTCTTGGTTAGACAACAGTGAAATTTCGAGGTTTTACAACGTGATATCAATACAGTGTCAGTAATCACTCCTTGTACAACCAACTTCAAAATCTGATGAATGTATCTCTGGCATTCAATATAACTGTTCTTACAGTTGCTATATCATGCTTTTTTATGGCTGAGTACATATACAGTGAAATGAAGCCACCTTCTATACAACTATAGTAAAAAGGTGCTCCATACTGCCACTCAGTGTGATTCCTCAGGAGTAACGCAGAAAGTCATTTTGTGTAACAAACTATTATAATTTACAATCCAATGTATTTCTTGTATAGTATTCATTGATTACTCTTCTGTGAACTCTTGGTTAGACAACAGTGAAATTTCTACGTTTTACAAAGTGATATCAGTACAGTGTCAGTTTTCACTCCTTGTATAAAGAACTTCAAAATCTGATGAATGTATCTCTGGCATTCAATGTAACTGCTCTTACAGTTGCTATACAATGCTTTTATATGGTTGAATACATATACGATTAAATGAAGCCACCTTCTATACAACTATAGCAAAACGGTGCTCCATACTGCCACTCAGTGGGATTCCTCGGGAGTAACGCAGAAAGTCATTTTGTGTAACAAACTATTACAATTTACAATCCAATGTATTTCTTGTATAGTATTAATTGATTACTCTTCTGCGATCTCTTGGTTAGACAACAGTGAAATTTCTACGTTTTACAACGTGATATCAATACAGAGTCAGTAATCACTCCTTGTACAACCAACTTCAAAATATGATGAATGTATCTCTGGCATTCAATGTAACTGTTCTTACAGTTGCTATATCATGCTTTTTTATGGTTGAGTACATATACAATGAAATGAAGCCACCTTCTATACAACTATAGTAAAAAGGTGCTCCATACTGCCACTCAGTGGGATTCCTCGGGAGTAACGCAGAAAGTCATTTTGTGTAACAAACTATTACAATTTAAAATCCAATGTATTTCTTGTATAGTATTCATTGATTACTCTTCTGCGATCTCTTGGTTAGACAACAGTGAAATTTCTAGGTTTTACAACGTGATATCAATACAGTGTCAGTAATCACTCCTTGTACAACCAACTTCAAAATCTGATGAATGTATCTCTTGCATTCAATGTAACTGCTCTTACAGTTGCTATATCATGCTTCTATATGGTTGAATACATATACAATGAAATGAAGCCGCCTTCTATACAACTATAGTAAAAAGGAGCTCCATACTGCCACTCAGTGGGATTCCTCGGGAGTAACGCAGAAAGTCATTTTGTGTAACAAACTATTACAATATATAATTTCTTGTATAGTATTCATTGATTACTCTTTTCAATGATCTGTTGGTAACAGGATAGTGATATTTCTAGGTGTTACAAAGTGATATCAGTACAGTGTCAGTTATCACTCCTTGTACAAACAACTTCAAAATCTGATGAATGTATCTCTGGCATTCAATGTAACTGCTCTTACAGTTGCTATATCATGCTTTTATATGGTTGGGTACAGATACAATGAAATGAAGCCACCTTCTATACAACTATAGCAAAAAGGTGCTCCATACTGCCACTCAGTGGGATTCCTCGGGAGTAACGCAGAAAGTCTTTTTGTGTAACAAACTATTACAATTTACAATCCAATGTATTTCTTGTATAGTATTCATTGATTACTCTTCTGTGAACTCTTGGTTAGACAACAGTGAAATTTCTACGTTTTACAAAGTTATATCAGTACAGTGTCAGTTTTCACTCCTTGTATAAAGAACTTCAAAATCTGATGAATGTATCTCTGGCATTCAATGTAACTGCTCTTACAGTTGCTATATCATGCTTTTATATGGTTGTATACATATACAATGAAATGAAGCCACCTTCTATACAACTATAGCAAAAAGCTGCTCCATACTGCCACTCAGTGGGATTCCTCGGGAGTAACGCAGAAAGTCATTTTGTGTAAAAAAATTACAATTTACAATCCAATGTATTTCTTGTATAGTATTCATTGATTACTCTTCTGTGAACTCTTGGTTAGACAACAGTGAAATTTCTACGTTTTACAAAGTGATATCAGTACAGTGTCAGTTTTCACTCCTTGTATAAAGAACTTCAAAATCTGATGAATGTATCTCTGGCATTCAATGTAACTGCTCTTACAGTTGCTATATCATGCTTTTATATGGTTGAATACATATACAATTAAATGAAGCCACCTTCTATACAACTATAGTAAAAAGGTGCTCCATACTGCCACTCAGTGGGATTCCTCGGGAGTAACGCAGAAAGTCATTTTGTGTAACAAACTATTACAATTTACAATCCAATGTATTTCTTGTATAGTATTCATTGATTACTCTTCTGCGATCTCTTGGTTAGACAACAGTGAAATTTCTAGGTTTTACAACGTGATATCAATACAGTGTCAGTAATCACTCCTTGTACAACCAACTTCAAAATCTGATGAATGTATCTCTGGCATTCAATATAACTGTTCTTACAGTTGCTATATCATGCTTTTTTATGGTTGAGTACATATACAATGAAATGAAGCCACCTTCTATACAGCTATAGTAAAAAGGTGCTCCATACTGCCACTCAGTGGGATTCCTCGGGAGTAACGCAGAAAGTCATTTTGTGTAACAAACTATTACAATTTACAATCCAATGTATTTCTTGTATAGTATTCATTGATTACTCTTCTGCGATCTCTTGGTTATACAACAGTGAAATTTCTACGTTTTACAAAGTGATATCAATACAGAGTCAGTAATCACTCCTTGTATAAAGGAACTTCAAAATCTGATGAATGTATCTCTGGCATTCAATGTAACTGCTCTTACAGTTGCTATATCATGCTTTTATATGGTTGAGTACATATACAATGAAATGAAGCCACCTTCTATACAACTATAGCAAAAAGGTGCTCCATACTGCCACTCAGTGGGATTCCTCGGGAGTAACACAGAAAGTCATTTTGTGTAACAAACTATTACAATTTACAATCCAATGTATTTCTTGCATAGTATTCATTGATTACTCTTCTGTGAACTCTTGGTTAGACAACAGTGAAATTTCTACGTTTTACAAAGTGATATCAGTACAGTGTCAGTTTTCACTCCTTGTATAAAGAACTTCAAAATCTGATGAATGTATCTCTGGCATTCAATGTAACTGCTCTTACAGTTGCTATATCATGCTTTTATATGGTTGAATACATATACAATTAAATGAAGCCACCTTCTATACAACTAGAGCAAAACGGTGCTCCATACTGCCACTCAGTGGGATTCCTCGGGAGTAATGCAGAAAGTCATTTTGTGTGACAAACTATTACAATTTACAATCCAATGTATTTCTTGCATAGTATTCATTGATTACTCTTCTGCGATCTCTTGGTTAGATAACAGTGAAATTTCTAGGTTTGCAACGTGATATCAATACAGTGTCAGTTATCACTCCTTGTACAAACAACTTCAAAATCTGATGAATGTATCTCTGGCATTCAATGTAACTGCTCTTACAGTTGCTATATCATGCTTTTATATAGATGAGTACATATACAATGAAATGAAGCCACCTTCTATACAACTATAGCAAAAAGCTGCTCCATACTGCCACTCAGTGGGATTCCTCGGGAGTAACGCAGAAAGTCATTTTGTGTAACAAACTATTACAATTTACAATCCAATGTATTTCTTGTATAGTATTCATTGATTACTCTTCTGTGAACTCTTGGTTAGACAACAGTGAAATTTGTACGTTTTACAAATCGATATCAGTACAGTGTCAGTTTTCACTCCTTGTATAAAGAACTTCAAAATCTGATGAATGTATCTCTGGCATTCAATGTAACTGCTCTTACAGTTGCTATATCATGCTTTTATATGGTTGAATACATATACAATTAAATGAAGCCACCTTCTATACAACTATAGCAAAACGGTGCTCCATACTGCCACTCAGTGGGATTCCTCGGGAGTAACGCAGAAAGTCATTTTGTGTAACAAACTATTACAATTTACAATCCAATGTATTTCTTGTATAGTATTAATTGATTACTCTTCTGCGATCTCTTGGTTAGACAACAGTGAAATTTCTAGGTTTTACAACGTGATATCAATACAGTGTCAGTAATCACTTTTTGTACAACCAACTTCAAAATCTGATGAATGTATCTCTGGCATTCAGTATAACTGTTCTTACAGTTGCTATATCATGCTTTTTTATGGTTGAGTACATATACAATGAAATGAAGCCACCTTCTATACAACTATAGTAAAAAGGTGCTCCATACTGCCACTCAGTGGGATTCCTCGGGAGTAACGCAGAAAGTCATTTTGTGTAACAAACTATTACAATTTACAATCCAATGTATTTCTTGTATAGTATTCATTGATTACTCTTCTGTGAACTCTTGGTTAGACAACAGTGAAATTTCTACGTTTTACAAAGTGATATCAGTACAGTGTCAGTTTTCACTCCTTGTATAAAGAACTTCAAAATCTGATGAATGTATCTCTGGCATTCAATGTAACTGCTCTTACAGTTGCTATATCATGCTTTTATATGGTTGAATACATATACAATTAAATGAAGCCACCTTCTATACAACTATAGTAAAAAGGTGCTCCATACTGCCACTCAGTGGGATTCCTCGGGAGTAACGCAGAAAGTCATTTTGTGTAACAAACTATTACAATTTACAATCCAATGTATTTCTTGTATAGTATTCATTGATTACTCTTCTGCGATCTCTTGGTTAGACAACAGTGAAATTTCTAGGTTTTACAACGTGATATCAATACAGTGTCAGTAATCACTCCTTGTACAACCAACTTCAAAATCTGATGAATGTATCTCTGGCATTCAATATAACTGTTCTTACAGTTGCTATATCATGCTTTTTTATGGTTGAGTACATATACAATGAAATGAAGCCACCTTCTATACAGCTATAGTAAAAAGGTGCTCCATACTGCCACTCAGTGGGATTCCTCGGGAGTAACGCAGAAAGTCATTTTGTGTAACAAACTATTACAATTTACAATCCAATGTATTTCTTGTATAGTATTCATTGATTACTCTTCTGCGATCTCTTGGTTATACAACAGTGAAATTTCTACGTTTTACAAAGTGATATCAATACAGAGTCAGTAATCACTCCTTGTGCAACCAACTTCAAAATCTGATGAATGTATCTCTGGCATTCAATGTAACTGCTCTTACCGTTGCTATATCATGCTTTTATATGGTTGAGTACATATACAATGAAATGAAGCCACCTTCTATACAACTATAGTAAAAAGGTGCTCCATACTGCCACTCAGTGGGATTCCTCGGGAGTAACGCAGAAAGTCATTTTGTGTAACAAACTATTACAATATACAATTTCTTGTATAGTATTCATTAATTACTCTTTTCAATGATCTGTTGGTTACAGGATAGTGATATTTCTAGGTGTTACAAAGTGATATCAGTACAGTGTCAGTTATCACTCCTTGTACAAACAACTTCAAAATCTGATGAATGTATCTCTGGCATTCAATGTAACTGCTCTTACAGTTGCTATATCATGCTTTTATATGGTTGAGTACATATACAATGAAATGAAGCCACCTTCTATACAACTATAGCAAAAAGGTGCTCCATACTGCCACTCAGTGGGATTCCTCGGGAGTAACGCAGAAAGTCATTTTGTGTAACAAACTATTACAATTTACAATCCAATGTATTTCTTGTATAGTATTCATTGATTACTCTTCTGTGAACTCTTGGTTAGACAACAGTGAAATTTCTACGTTTTACAAAGTGATATCAGTACAGTGTCAGTTTTCACTCCTTGTATAAAGAACTTCAAAATCTGATGAATGTATCTCTGGCATTCAATGTAACTGCTCTTACAGTTGCTATATCATGCTTTTATATGGTTGAATACATATACAATTAAATGAAGCCACCTTCTATACAACTATAGCAAAACGGTGCTCCATACTGCCACTCAGTGGGATTCCTCGGGAGTAACGCAGAAAGTCATTTTGTGTAACAAACGATTACAATTTACAATCCAATGTATTTCTTGTATAGTATTAATTGATTACTCTTCTGCGATCTCTTGGTTAGACAACAGTGAAATTTCTACGTTTTACAACGTGATATCAATACAGAGTCAGTAATCACTCCTTGTACAACCAACTTCAAAATCTGATGAATGTATCTCTGGCATTCAGTATAACTGTTCTTACAGTTGCTATATCATGCTTTTTAATGGTTGAGTACACATACAATTAAATGAAGCCACCTTCTATACAACTATAGCAAAACGGTGCTCCATACTGCCACTCAGTGGGATTCCTCGGGAGTAACGCAGAAAGTCATTTTGTGTAACAAACTATTACAATTTACAATCCAATGTATTTCTTGTATAGTATTAATTGATTACTCTTCTGCGATCTCTTGGTTAGACAACAGTGAAATTTCTAGGTTTTACAACGTGATATCAATACAGTGTCAGTAATCACTCCTTGTACAACCAACTTCAAAATCTGATGAATGTATCTCTGGCATTCAGTATAACTGTTCTTACAGTTGCTATATCATGCTTTTTTATGGTTGAGTACATATACAATGAAATGAAGCCACCTTCTATACAACTATAGTAAAAAGGTGCTCCATACTGCCACTCAGTGGGATTCCTCGGGAGTAACGCAGAAAGTCATTTTGTGTAACAAACTATTACAATTTACAATCCAATGTATTTCTTGTATAGTATTCATTGATTACTCTTCTGCGATCTCTTGGTTAGACAACAGTGAAATTTCTAGGTTTTACAACGTGATATCAATACAGTGTCAGTAATCACTCCTTGTACAACCAACTTCAAAATCTGATGAATGTATCTCTGGCATTCAATATAACTGTTCTTACAGTTGCTATATCATGCTTTTTTATGGTTGAGTACATATACAATGAAATGAAGCCACCTTCCATACAGCTATAGTAAAAAGGTGCTCCATACTGCCACTCAGTGGGATTCCTCGGGAGTAACGCAGAAAGTCATTTTGTGTAACAAACTATTACAATTTACAATCCAATGTATTTCTTGTATAGTATTCATTGATTACTCTTCTGCGATCTCTTGGTTATACAACAGTGAAATTTCTACGTTTTACAAAGTGATATCAATACAGAGTCAGTAATCACTCCTTGTGCAACCAACTTCAAAATCTGATGAATGTATCTCTGGCATTCAATGTAACTGCTCTTACCGTTGCTATATCATGCTTTTATATGGTTGAGTACATATACAATGAAATGAAGCCACCTTCTATACAACTATAGTAAAAAGGTGCTCCATACTGCCACTCAGTGGGATTCCTCGGGAGTAACGCAGAAAGTCATTTTGTGTAACAAACTATTACAATATACAATTTCTTGTATAGTATTCATTAATTACTCTTTTCAATGATCTGTTGGTTACAGGATAGTGATATTTCTAGGTGTTACAAAGTGATATCAGTACAGTGTCAGTTATCACTCCTTGTACAAACAACTTCAAAATCTGATGAATGTATCTCTGGCATTCAATGTAACTGCTCTTACAGTTGCTATATCATGCTTTTATATGGTTGAGTACATATACAATGAAATGAAGCCACCTTCTATACAACTATAGCAAAAAGGTGCTCCATACTGCCACTCAGTGGGATTCCTCGGGAGTAACGCAGAAAGTCATTTTGTGTAACAAACTATTACAATTTACAATCCAATGTATTTCTTGTATAGTATTCATTGATTACTCTTCTGTGAACTCTTGGTTAGACAACAGTGAAATTTCTACGTTTTACAAAGTGATATCAGTACAGTGTCAGTTTTCACTCCTTGTATAAAGAACTTCAAAATCTGATGAATGTATCTCTGGCATTCAATGTAACTGCTCTTACAGTTGCTATATCATGCTTTTATATGGTTGAATACATATACAATTAAATGAAGCCACCTTTTATACAACTATAGCAAAACGGTGCTCCATACTGCCACTCAGTGGGATTCCTCGGGAGTAACGCAGAAAGTCATTTTGTGTAACAAACGATTACAATTTACAATCCAATGTATTTCTTGTATAGTATTAATTGATTACTCTTCTGCGATCTCTTGGTTAGACAACAGTGAAATTTCTACGTTTTACAACGTGATATCAATACAGAGTCAGTAATCACTCCTTGTACAACCAACTTCAAAATCTGATGAATGTATCTCTGGCATTCAGTATAACTGTTCTTACAGTTGCTATATCATGCTTTTTTATGGTTGAGTACACATACAATTAAATGAAGCCACCTTCTATACAACTATAGCAAAACGGTGCTCCATACTGCCACTCAGTGGGATTCCTCGGGAGTAACGCAGAAAGTCATTTTGTGTAACAAACTATTACAATTTACAATCCAATGTATTTCTTGTATAGTATTAATTGATTACTCTTCTGCGATCTCTTCGTTAGACAACAGTGAAATTTCTAGGTTTTACAACGTGATATCAATACAGTGTCAGTAATCACTCCTTGTACAACCAACTTCAAAATCTGATGAATGTATCTCTGGCATTCAGTATAACTGTTCTTACAGTTGCTATATCATGCTTTTTTATGGTTGAGTACATATACAATGAAATGAAGCCACCTTCTATACAACTATAGTAAAAAGGTGCTCCATACTGCCACTCAGTGGGATTCCTCGGGAGTAACGCAGAAAGTCATTTTGTGTAACAAACTATTACAATTTACAATCCAATGTATTTCTTGTATAGTATTCATTGATTACTCTTCTGCGATCTCTTGGTTATACAACAGTGAAATTTCTACGTTTTACAAAGTGATATCAATACAGAGTCAGTAATCACTCCTTGTACAACCAACTTCAAAATCTGATGAATGTATCTCTGGCATTCAATGTAACTGCTCTTACAGTTGCTATATCATGCTTTTATATGGTTGAGTACATATACAATGAAATGAAGCCACCTTCTATACAACTATAGCAAAAAGGTGCTCCATACTGCCACTCAGTGGGATTCCTCGGGAGTAACGCAGAAAGTCATTTTGTGTAACAAACTATTACAATTTACAATCCAATGTATTTCTTGTATAGTATTCATTGATTACTCTTCTGTGAACTCTTGGTTAGACAACAGTGAAATTTCTACGTTTTACAAAGTGATATCAGTACAGTGTCAGTTTTCACTCCTTGTATAAAGAACTTCAAAATCTGATGAATGTATCTCTGGCATTCAATGTAACTGCTCTTACAGTTGCTATATCATGCTTTTATATGGTTGAATACATATACAATTAAATGAAGCCACCTTTTATACAACTATAGCAAAACGGTGCTCCATACTGCCACTCAGTGGGATTCCTCGGGAGTAACGCAGAAAGTCATTTTGTGTAACAAACGATTACAATTTACAATCCAATGTATTTCTTGTATAGTATTAATTGATTACTCTTCTGCGATCTCTTGGTTAGACAACAGTGAAATTTCTACGTTTTACAACGTGATATCAATACAGAGTCAGTAATCACTCCTTGTACAACCAACTTCAAAATCTGATGAATGTATCTCTGGCATTCAGTATAACTGTTCTTACAGTTGCTATATCATGCTTTTTAATGGTTGAGTACACATACAATTAAATGAAGCCACCTTCTATACAACTATAGCAAAACGGTGCTCCATACTGCCACTCAGTGGGATTCCTCGGGAGTAACGCAGAAAGTCATTTTGTGTAACAAACTATTACAATTTACAATCCAATGTATTTCTTGTATAGTATTAATTGATTACTCTTCTGCGATCTCTTGGTTAGACAACAGTGAAATTTCTAGGTTTTACAACGTGATATCAATACAGTGTCAGTAATCACTCCTTGTACAACCAACTTCAAAATCTGATGAATGTATCTCTGGCATTCAGTATAACTGTTCTTACAGTTGCTATATCATGCTTTTTTATGGTTGAGTACATATACAATGAAATGAAGCCACCTTCTATACAACTATAGTAAAAAGGTGCTCCATACTGCCACTCAGTGGGATTCCTCGGGAGTAACGCAGAAAGTCATTTTGTGTAACAAACTATTACAATTTACAATCCAATGTATTTCTTGTATAGTATTCATTGATTACTCTTCTGCGATCTCTTGGTTATACAACAGTGAAATTTCTACGTTTTACAAAGTGATATCAATACAGAGTCAGTAATCACTCCTTGTACAACCAACTTCAAAATCTGATGAATGTATCTCTGGCATTCAATGTAACTGCTCTTACAGTTGCTATATCATGCTTTTATATGGTTGAGTACATATACAATGAAATGAAGCCACCTTCTATACAACTATAGTAAAAAGGTGCTCAATACTGCCACTCAGTGGGATTCCTCGGGAGTAACGCAGAAAGTCATTTTGTGTAACAAACTATTACAATATACAATTTCTTGTATAGTATTCATTGATTACTCTTTTCAATGATTTGTTGGTTACAGGATAGTGATATTTCTAGGTTTTACAAAGTGATATCAGTACAGTGTCAGTTATCACTCCTTGTACAACCAACTTCAAAATCTGATGAATGTATCTCTGGCATTCAATATAACTGTTCTTACAGTTGCTATATCATGCTTTTTTATGGCTGTGTACATATACAGTGAAATGAAGCCACCTTCTATACAACTATAGCAAAAAGGTGCTCCATACTGCCACTCAGTGGGATTCCTCGGGAGTAACGCACAAAGTCATTTTGTGTAACAAACTATTACAATTTACAATCCAATGTATTTCTTGTATAGTATTAATTGATTACTCTTCTGCGATCTCTTGGTTAGACAACCGTGAAATTTCTACGTTTTACAACGTGATATCAATACAGAGTCAGTAATCACTCCTTGTACAACCAACTTCAAAATATGATGAATGTATCTCTGGCATTCAATGTAACTGTTCTTACAGTTGCTATATCATGCTTTTTTAAGGTTGAGTACGTATAGAATGAAATGAAGCCACCTTCTATACAACTATAGTAAAAAGGTGCTCCATACTGCCACTCAGTGGGATTCCTCGGGAGTAACGGAGAAAGTCATTTTGTGTAACAAAGTATTACAATTTACAATCCAATGTATTTCTTGCATAGTATTCATTGATTACTCTTCTGCTATCTCTTGGTTAGACAACAGTGAAATTTCTAGGTTTTACAACGTGATATCAATACAGTGTCAGTAATCACTCCTTGTACAACCAACTTCAAAATCTGATGAATGTATCTCTTGCATTCAATGTAACTGCTCTTACAGTTGCTATATCATGCTTTTATATGGTTGAGTACTTATACAATGAAATGAAGCCACCTTCTATACAACTATAGTAAAAAGGAGCTCCATACTGCCACTCAGTGGGATTCCTCGGGAGGAACGCAGAAAGTCATTTTGTGTAACAAACTATTACAATATATAATTTCTTGTAAATTATTCATTGATTATTCTTTTCAATGATCTGTTGGTTAGAGGATAGTGATATTTCTAGGTTTTACAAAGTGATATCAGTACAGTGTCAGTTATCACTCCTTGTACAAACAACTTCAAAATCTGATGAATGTATCTCTGGCATTCAATGTAACTGCTCTTACCGTTGCTATATCATGCTTTTATATGGTTGAGTATATATACAATGAAATGAAGCCACCTTCTATACAACTACAGTAAAAAGGTGCTCCATACTGCCACTTAGTGGGATTCCTCGGGAGTAACGCAGAAAATCATTTTGTGTAACAAACTATTCCAATTTACAATCCAATGTATTTCTTGTATAGTATTCATTGATTACTCTTCTGCGATCTCTTGGTTAGACAACAGTGAAATTTCTAGGTTTTACAAAGTGATATCAGTACAGTGTCAGTTATCACTCCTTGTACAAACAACTTCAAAATCTGATGAATGTATCTCTTGCAGTCAATGTAACTGCTCTTACAGTTGCTATATCATGCTTTTATATGGTTGACTACATATACAATGAAATGAAGCCACCTTCTATACAACTATAGTAAAAAGGTGCTCCATACTGCCACTCAGTGGGATTCCTCGTGAGTAACGCAGAAAGTCATTTTGTGTAACAAACTATTACAATATACAATTTCTTGTATAGTATTCATTGATTACTCTTTTCAATGATCTGTTGGTTACAGGATAGTGATATTTCTAGGTTTTACAAAGTGATATCAGTACAGTGTCAGTTATCACTCCTTGTACAAACAACTTCAAAATCTGATGAATGTATCTCTGGCATTCAATGTAACTGCTCTTACAGTTGCTATATCATGCTTTTATATGGTTGAGTACATAGACAATGAAATGAAGCCACCTTCTATACAACTATAGCAAAAAGGTGCTCCATACTGCCACTCAGTGGGATTCCTCGGGAGTAACGCAGAAAGTCATTTTGTGTAACAAACGATTACAATTTACAATCCAATGTATTTCTTGTATAGTATTCATTGATTACTCTTCTGTGAACTCTTGGTTAGACAACAGTGAAATTTCTACATTTTACAAAGTGATATCAGTACAGTGTCAGTTATCACTCCTTGTACAACCAACTTCAAAATCTGATGAATGTACCTCTTGCATTCAGTGTAATTACTCTTACAGTTGATATATCATGCTTTTAGATGGTTGAGTACATATACGATTAAATGAAGCCACCTTCTATACAGCTGGAGGAAAAAGGTGCCCCATTCTGCCACTCAGTGGGTTTCCTCGGGAGTAACGCAGAAAGTCATTTTGTGTAACAAACTATTACAATTTACAATCCAATGTATTTCTTGTATAGTATTCATTGATTTCTCTTCTGGGAACTCTTGGTTAGACAACAGTGAAACTTCTACATTTTTCAAAGTGATATCAATACAGTGTCAGTTCTCACTACTTGTACAACCAACTTCAAAATCTGATGAATGTATCTCTTGCATTCAATGTAACTGCTCTTACCGTTGCTATATCATGCTTTTATATGGTTGAGTACATATACAATGAAATGAAGCCACCTTCTATACAACTACAGTAAAAAGGTGCTCCATACTGCCACTCAGTGGGATTCCTCGGGAGTAACGCAGAAAGTCATTTTGTGTAACAAACTATTCCAATTTAGAATCCAATATATTTCTTGTATAGTATTCATTGATTACTCTTCTGCGATCTCTTGGTTAGACAACAGTGAAATTTCTAGGTTTTACAACGTGATATCAATACAGTGTCAGTAATCACTCCTTGTACAACCAAACTTCAAAATCTGATGAATGTATCTCTTGCAGTCAATGTAACTGCTCTTACAGTTGCTATATCATGCTTTTATATGGTTGACTACATATACAATGAAATGAAGCCACCTTCTATACAACTATACTAAAAAGGTGCTCCATACTGCCACTCAGTGGGATTCCTCGGGAGTAACGCAGAAAGTCATTTTGTGTAACAAACTATTACAATTTACAATCCAATGTATTTCTTGTATAGTATTCATTGATTACTCTTCTGTGAACTCTTGGTTAGACAACAGTGAAATTTCTACATTTTACAAAGTGATATCAGTACAGTGTCAGTTATCACTCCTTGTACAACCAACTTCAAAATCTGATGAATGTATCTCTTGCATTCAATGTAATTACTCTTACAGTTGATATATCATGCTCTTATATGGTTGAGTACATATACGATTAAATGAAGCCACCTTCTATACAGCTGGAGGAAAAAGGTGCCCCATTCTGCCACTCAATGGGATTCCTCGGGAGTAACGCAGTAAGTCATTTTGTGTAACAAGCTATTACAATTTACAATCCAATGTATTTCTTGTATAGTATTCATTGATTACTCTTCTGGGAACTCTTGGTTAGACAACAGTGAAACTTCTAAGTTTTTCAAAGTGATATCAATACAGTGTCAGTTCTCACTACTTGTACAACCAACTTCAAAATCTGATGAATGTATCTCTTGCATTCAATGTAACTGCTCTTACCGTTGCTATATCATGCTTTTATATGGTTGAGTACATATACAATGAAATGAAGCCACCTTCTATACAACTACAGTAAAAAGGTGCTCCATACTGACACTCAGTGGGATTCCTCGGGAGTAACGCAGAAAGTCATTTTGTGTAACAAACTATTACAATTTACAATCCAATGTATTTCTTGTATAGTATTCATTGATTACTCTTCTGCGATCTCTTGGTTAGACAACAGTGAAATTTCTTGGTTTTACAACGTGATATCAATACAGTGTCAGTAATCACTCCTTGTACAACCAACTTCAAAATCTGATGAATGTATCTCTTGCATTCAATGTAACTGCTCTTACAGTTGCTATATCATGCTTTTATATGGTTGAGTACATATACAATGAAATGAAGCCACCTTCTATACAACTATACAAAAAAGGTGCTCCATACTGCCACTCAGTGGGATTCCTCGGGAGTAACGCAGAAAGTCATTTTGTGTAACAAACTATTACAATATACAATTTCTTGTATAGTATTCATTGATTACTCTTTTCAATGATCTGTTGGTTACAGGATAGTGATATTTCTAGGTTTTACAAAGTGATATCAGTACAGTGTCAGTTATCACTCCTTGTACAAACAACTTCAAAATCTGATGAATGTATCTCTGGCATTCAATGTAACTGATCTTACAGTTGCTATATCATGCTTTTATATGGTTGAGTACATATACAATGAAATGAAGCCACCTTCTATACAACTATAGCAAAACGGTGCTCCATACTGCCACTCAGTGGGATTCTTCGGGAGTAACGCAGAAAGTCATTTTGTGTAACAAACTATTACAATTTACAATCCAATGTATTTCTTGTATAGTATTCATTGATTACTCTTCTGTGAACTCTTGGTTAGACAACAGTGAAATTTCTACGTTTTACAAAGTGATATCAGTACAGTGTCAGTTTTCATTCCTTGTATAAAGAACTTCAAAATCTGATGAATGTATCTCTGGCATTCAATGTAACTGCTCTTACAGTTGCTATATCATGCTTTTATATGGTTGAGTACATATACAATGAAATGAAGCCTCCTTCTATAGCATAACGGTGCTCCATACTGCCACTCAGTGGGATTCCTCGGGAGTAACGCAGAAAGTCATTTTGTGTAACAAACTATTACAATTTACAATCCAATGTATTTCTTGTATAGTATTCATTGATTACTCTTCTGTGAACTCTTAGTTAGACAACAGTGAAATTTCTTCGTTTTACAAAGTGATATCAGTACAGTGTCAGTTATCACTCCTTGTACAACCAACTTCAAAATCTGATGAATGTATCTGTTGCATTCAATGTAATTGCTCTTACGGTTGATATATCTTGATTTTATATGGTTGAGTACATATACAATGAAATGAAGCCACCTTCTATACAACTACAGTAAAAAGGTGCTCCATACTGCCACTCAGTAGGATTCCTCGGGAGTAACGCAGAAAGTCATTTTGTGTAACAAACTATTACAATTTACAATCCAATGTATTTCTTGTATAGTATTAATTGATTACTCTTCTGCGATCTCTTGGTTAGACAACAGTGAAATTTCTAGGTTTTACAACGTGATATCAATACAGTGTCAGTAATCACTCCTTGTACAACCAACTTCAAAATCTGATGAATGTATCTCTTGCATTCAATGTAACTGCTCTTATAGTTGCTATATCATGCTTTTATATGGTTGAGTACATATACAATGAAATGAAGCCACCTTCTATACAACTATAGTAAAAAGGAGCTCCATACTGCCACTCAGTGGGATTCCTCGGGAGTAACGCAGAAAGTCATTTTGTGTAACAAACTATTACAATATATAATTTCTTGTATACTATTCATTGATTACTCTTTTCAATGATCTGTTGGTTACAGGATAGTGATATTTCTAGGTTTTACAAAGTGATATCAGTACAGTGTCAGTTATCACTCCTTGTACAAACAACTTCAAAATCTGATGAATGTATCTCTGGCATTCAATGTAACTGCTCTTACAGTTGCTATATCATGCTTTTATATGGTTGAGTACATAGACAATGAAATGAAGCCACCTTCTATACAACTATAGCAAAAAGGTGCTCCATACTGCCACTCAGTGGGATTCCTCGGGAGTAACGCAGAAAGTCATTTTGTGTAACAAACTATTACAATTTACAATCCAATGTATTTCTTGTATAGTATTCATTGATTACTCTTCTGTGAACTCTTGGTTAGACAACAGTGAAATTTCTACGTTTTACAAAGTGATATCAGTACAGTGTCAGTTTTCACTCCTTGTATAAAGAACTTCAAAATCTGATGAATGTATCTCTGGCATTCAATGTAACTGCTCTTACAGTTGCTATATCATGCTTTTATATGGTTGAGTACATACACAATTAAATGAAGCCTCCTTCTATAGCAAAACGGTGCTCCATACTGCCACTCAGTGGGATTCCTCGGGAGTAACGCAGAAAGTCATTTTGTGTAACAAACTATTACAATTTACAATCCAATGTATTTCTTGTATAGTATTCATTGATTACTCTTCTGTGAAATCTTGGTTAGACAACTGTGAAATTTCTACATTTTACAAAGTGATATCAGTACAGTGTCAGTTATCACTCCTTGTACAACCAACTTCAAAATCTGATGAATGTATCTCTTGCATTCAATGTAATTACTCTTACAGTTGATATATCATGCTTTTATATGGTTGAGTACATATACGATTAAATGAAGCCACCTTCTATACAGCTGGAGGAAAAAGGTGCCCCATTCTGCCACTCAGTGGGATTCCTCGGGAGTAACGCAGAAAGTCATTTTGTGTAACAAACTATTACAATTTACAATCCAATGTATTTCTTGTATAGTATTCATTGATTACTCTTCTGGGAACTCTTGGTTAGACAACAGTGAAACTTCTAAGTTTTTCAAAGTGATATCAATACAGTGTCAGTTCTCACTACTTGTACAACCAACTTCAAAATCTGATGAATGTATCTCTTGCATTCAATGTAACTGCTCTTACCGTTGCTATATCATGCTTTTATATGGTTGAGTACATATACAATGAAATGAAGCCACCTTCTATACAACTACAGTAAAAAGGTGCTCCATACTGACACTCAGTGGGATTCCTCGGGAGTAACGCAGAAAGTCATTTTGTGTAACAAACTATTACAATATACAATTTCTTGTATAGTATTCATTGATTACTCTTTTCAATGATCTGTTGGTTACAGGATAGTGATATTTCTAGGTTTTACAAAGTGATATCAGTACAGAGTCAGTTATCACTCCTTGTACAAACAACTTCAAAATCTGATGAATGTATCTCTGGCATTCAATGTAACTGCTCTTACAGTTGCTATATCATGCTTTTATATGGTTGAGTACATATACAATGAAATGAAGCCACCTTCTATACAACTATACAAAAAAGGTGCTCCATACTGCCACTCAGTGGGATTCCTCGGGAGTAACGCAGAAAGTCATTTTGTGTAACAAACTATTACAATATACAATTTCTTGTATAGTATTCATTGATTACTCTTTTCAATGATCTGTTGGTTACAGGATAGTGATATTTCTAGGTTTTACAAAGTGATATCAGTACAGTGTCAGTTATCACTCCTTGTACAAACAACTTCAAAATCTGATGAATGTATCTCTGGCATTCAATGTAACTGCTCTTACAGTTGCTATATCATGCTTTTATATGGTTGAGTACATATACAATGAAATGAAGCCTCCTTCTATAGCATAACGGTGCTCCATACTGCCACTCAGTGGGATTCCTCGGGAGTAACGCAGAAAGTCATTTTGTGTAACAAACTATTACAATTTACAATCCAATGTATTTCTTGTATAGTATTCATTGATTACTCTTCTGTGAACTCTTAGTTAGACAACAGTGAAATTTCTTCGTTTTACAAAGTGATATCAGTACAGTGTCAGTTATCACTCCTTGTACAACCAACTTCAAAATCTGATGAATGTATCTGTTGCATTCAATGTAATTGCTCTTACGGTTGATATATCTTGATTTTATATGGTTGAGTACATATACAATGAAATGAAGCCACCTTCTATACAACTACAGTAAAAAGGTGCTCCATACTGCCACTCAGTAGGATTCCTCGGGAGTAACGCAGAAAGTCATTTTGTGTAACAAACTATTACAATTTACAATCCAATGTATTTCTTGTATAGTATTAATTGATTACTCTTCTGCGATCTCTTGGTTAGACAACAGTGAAATTTCTAGGTTTTACAACGTGATATCAATACAGTGTCAGTAATCACTCCTTGTACAACCAACTTCAAAATCTGATGAATGTATCTCTTGCATTCAATGTAACTGCTCTTATAGTTGCTATATCATGCTTTTATATGGTTGAATACATATACAATGAAATGAAGCCACCTTCTATACAACTATAGTAAAAAGGAGCTCCATACTGCCACTCAGTGGGATTCCTCGGGAGTAACGCAGAAAGTCATTTTGTGTAACAAACTATTACAATATATAATTTCTTGTATACTATTCATTGATTACTCTTTTCAATGATCTGTTGGTTACAGGATAGTGATATTTCTAGGTTTTACAAAGTGATATCAGTACAGTGTCAGTTATCACTCCTTGTACAAACAACTTCAAAATCTGATGAATGTATCTCTGGCATTCAATGTAACTGCTCTTACAGTTGCTATATCATGCTTTTATATGGTTGAGTACATAGACAATGAAATGAAGCCACCTTCTATACAACTATAGCAAAAAGGTGCTCCATACTGCCACTCAGTGGGATTCCTCGGGAGTAACGCAGAAAGTCATTTTGTGTAACAAACTATTACAATTTACAATCCAATGTATTTCTTGTATAGTATTCATTGATTACTCTTCTGTGAACTCTTGGTTAGACAACAGTGAAATTTCTACGTTTTACAAAGTGATATCAGTACAGTGTCAGTTTTCACTCCTTGTATAAAGAACTTCAAAATCTGATGAATGTATCTCTGGCATTCAATGTAACTGCTCTTACAGTTGCTATATCATGCTTTTATATGGTTGAGTACATACACAATTAAATGAAGCCTCCTTCTATAGCAAAACGGTGCTCCATACTGCCACTCAGTGGGATTCCTCGGGAGTAACGCAGAAAGTCATTTTGTGTAACAAACTATTACAATTTACAATCCAATGTATTTCTTGTATAGTATTCATTGATTACTCTTCTGTGAAATCTTGGTTAGACAACTGTGAAATTTCTACATTTTACAAAGTGATATCAGTACAGTGTCAGTTATCACTCCTTGTACAACCAACTTCAAAATCTGATGAATGTATCTCTTGCATTCAATGTAATTACTCTTACAGTTGATATATCATGCTTTTATATGGTTGAGTACATATACGATTAAATGAAGCCACCTTCTATACAGCTGGAGGAAAAAGGTGCCCCATTCTGCCACTCAGTGGGATTCCTCGGGAGTAACGCAGAAAGTCATTTTGTGTAACAAACTATTACAATTTACAATCCAATGTATTTCTTTTATAGTATTCATTGATTACTCTTCTGGGAACTCTTGGTTAGACAACAGTGAAACTTCTAAGTTTTTCAAAGTGATATCAATACAGTGTCAGTTCTCACTACTTGTACAACCAACTTCAAAATCTGATGAATGTATCTCTTGCATTCAATGTAACTGCTCTTACCGTTGCTATATCATGCTTTTATATGGTTGAGTACATATACAATGAAATGAAGCCACCTTCTATACAACTACAGTAAAAAGGTGCTCCATACTGACACTCAGTGGGATTCCTCGGGAGTAACGCAGAAAGTCATTTTGTGTAACAAACTATTACAATATACAATTTCTTGTATAGTATTCATTGATTACTCTTTTCAATGATCTGTTGGTTACAGGATAGTGATATTTCTAGGTTTTACAAAGTGATATCAGTACAGAGTCAGTTATCACTCCTTGTACAAACAACTTCAAAATCTGATGAATGTATCTCTGGCATTCAATGTAACTGCTCTTACAGTTGCTATATCATGCTTTTATATGGTTGAGTACATATACAATGAAATGAAGCCACCTTCTATACAACTATACTAAAAAGGTGCTCCATACTGCCACTCAGTGGGATTCCTCGGGAGTAACGCAGAAAGTCATTTTGTGTAACAAACTATTACAATATACAATTTCTTGTATAGTATTCATTGATTACTCTTTTCAATGATCTGTTGGTTACAGGATAGTGATATTTCTAGGTTTTACAAAGTGATATCAGTACAGTGTCAGTTATCACTCCTTGTACAAACAACTTCAAAATCTGATGAATGTATCTCTGGCATTCAATGTAACTGATCTTACAGTTGCTATATCATGCTTTTATATGGTTGAGTACATATACAATGAAATGAAGCCACCTTCTATACAACTATAGCAAAACGGTGCTCCATACTGCCACTCAGTGGGATTCTTCGGGAGTAACGCAGAAAGTCATTTTGTGTAACAAACTATTACAATTTACAATCCAATGTATTTCTTGTATAGTATTCATTGATTACTCTTCTGTGAATTCTTGGTTAGACAACAGTGAAATTTCTACGTTTTACAAAGTGATATCAGTACAGTGTCAGTTTTCACTCCTTGTATAAAGAACTTCAAAATCTGATGAATGTATCTCTGGCATTCAATGTAACTGCTCTTACAGTTGCTATATCATGCTTTTATATGGTTGAGTACATATACAATGAAATGAAGCCTCCTTCTATAGCATAACGGTGCTCCATACTGCCACTCAGTGGGATTCCTCGGGAGTAACGCAGAAAGTCATTTTGTGTAACAAACTATTACAATTTACAATCCAATGTATTTCTTGTATAGTATTCATTGATTACTCTTCTGTGAACTCTTAGTTAGACAACAGTGAAATTTCTTCGTTTTACAAAGTGATATCAGTACAGTGTCAGTTATCACTCCTTGTACAACCAACTTCAAAATCTGATGAATGTAACTCTTGCATTCAATGTAATTGCTCTTACGGTTGATATATCTTGATTTTATATGGTTGAGTACATATACAATAAAATGAAGCCACCTTCTATACAACTACAGTAAAAAGGTGCTCCATACTGCCACTCAGTAGGATTCCTCGGGAGTAACGCAGAAAGTCATTTTGTGTAACAAACTATTACAATTTACAATCCAATGTATTTCTTGTATAGTATTAATTGATTACTCTTCTGCGATCTCTTGGTTAGACAACAGTGAAATTTCTAGGTTTTACAACGTGATATCAATACAGTGTCAGTAATCACTCCTTGTACAACCAACTTCAAAATCTGATGAATGTATCTCTTGCATTCAATGTAACTGCTCTTACAGTTGCTATATCATGCTTTTATATGGTTGAGTACATATACAATGAAATGAAGCCACCTTCTATACAACTATAGTAAAAAGGAGCTCCATACTGCCACTCAGTGGGATTCCTCGGGAGTAACGCAGAAAGTCATTTTGTGTAACAAACTATTACAATATATAATTTCTTGTATAGTATTCATTGATTACTCATTTCAATGATCTGTTGGTTACAGGATAGTGATATTTCTAGGTTTTACAAAGTGATATCAGTACAGTGTCAGTTATCACTCCTTGTACAAACAACTTCAAAATCTGATGAATGTATCTCTGGCATTCAATGTAACTGCTCTTACAGTTGCTATATCATGCTTTTATATGGTTGAGTACATATACAATGAAATGAAGCCACCTTCTATACAACTATGGCAAAAAGGTGCTCCATACTGCCACTCAGTGGGATTCCTCGGGAGTAACGCAGAAAGTCATTTTGTGTAACAAACTATTACAATTTACAATCCAATGTATTTCTTGTATAGTATTCATTGATTACTCTTCTGTGAACTCGAGGTTAGACAACAGTGAAATTTCTACGTTTTACAAAGTGAAATCAGTACAGTGTCAGTTTTCACTCCTTGTATAAAGAACTTCAAAATCTGATGAATGTATCTCTGGCATTCAATGTAACTGCTCTTACAGTTGCTATATCATGCTTTTATATGGTTGAGTACATACACAATTAAATGAAGCCTCCTTCTATAGCAAAACGGTGCTCCATACTGCCACTCAGTGGGATTCCTCGGGAGTAACGCAGAAAGTCATTTTGTGTAACAAACTATTACAATTTACAATCCAATGTATTTCTTGTATAGTATTCATTGATTACTCTTCTGGGGACTCTTGGTTAGCCAACAGTGAAACTTCTAAGTTTTTCAAAGTGATATCAATAGAGTGTCAGTTCTCACTACTTGTACAACCAACTTCAAAATCTGATGAATGTATCTCTTGCATTCAATGTAACTGCTCTTACCGTTGCTATATCATGCTTTTATATGGTTGAGTACATATACAATGAAATGAAGCCGCCTTCTATACAACTACAGTAAAAAGGTGCTCCATACTGCCACTCAGTGGGATTCCTCGGGAGTAACGCAGAAAGTCATTTTGTGTAACAAACTATTACAATATATAATTTCTTGTATAGTATTCATTGATTACTCTTTTCAATGATCTGTTGGTTACAGGATAGTGATATTTCTAGGTTTTACAAAGTGATATCAGTACAGAGTCAGTTATCACTCCTTGTACAAACAACTTCAAAATCTGATGAATGTATCTCTGGCATTCAATGTAACTGCTCTTACAGTTGCTATATCATGCTTTTATATGGTTGAGTACATATACAATGAAATGAAGCCACCTTCTATACAACTATACTAAAAAGGTGCTCCATACTGCCACTCAGTGGGATTCCTCGGGAGTAACGCAGAAAGTCATTTTGTGTAACAAACTATTACAATATACAATTTCTTGTATAGTATTCATTGATTACTCTTTTCAATGATCTGTTGGTTACAGGATAGTGATATTTCTAGGTTTTACAAAGTGATATCAGTACAGTGTCAGTTATCACTCCTTGTACAAACAACTTCAAAATCTGATGAATGTATCTCTGGCATTCAATGTAACTGATCTTACAGTTGCTATATCATGCTTTTATATGGTTGAGTACATATACAATGAAATGAAGCCACCTTCTATACAACTATAGCAAAACGGTGCTCCATACTGCCACTCAGTGGGATTCTTCGGGAGTAACGCAGAAAGTCATTTTGTGTAACAAACTATTACAATTTACAATCCAATGTATTTCTTGTATAGTATTCATTGATTACTCTTCTGTGAACTCTTGGTTAGACAACAGTGAAATTTCTACGTTTTACAAAGTGATATCAGTACAGTGTCAGTTTTCACTCCTTGTATAAAGAACTTCAAAATCTGATGAATGTATCTCTGGCATTCAATGTAACTGCTCTTACAGTTGCTATATCATGCTTTTATATGGTTGAGTACATATACAATGAAATGAAGCCTCCTTCTATAGCATAACGGTGCTCCATACTGCCACTCAGTGGGATTCCTCGGGAGTAACGCAGAAAGTCATTTTGTGTAACAAACTATTACAATTTACAATCCAATGTATTTCTTGTATAGTATTCATTGATTACTCTTCTGTGAACTCTTGGTTAGACAACAGTGAAATTTCTTCGTTTTACAAAGTGATATCAGTACAGTGTCAGTTATCACTCCTTGTACAACCAACTTCAAAATCTGATGAATGTATCTCTTGCATTCAATGTAATTGCTCTTACGGTTGATATATCTTGATTTTATATGGTTGAGTACATATACAATGAAATGAAGCCACCTTCTATACAACTACAGTAAAAAGGTGCTCCATACTGCCACTCAGTAGGATTCCTCGGGAGTAACACAGAAAGTCATTTTGTGTAACAAACTATTACAATTTACAATCCAATGTATTTCTTGTATAGTAATAATTGATTACTCTTCTGCGATCTCTTGGTTAGACAACAGTGAAATTTCTAGGTTTTACAACGTGATATCAATACAGTGTCAGTAATCACTCCTTGTACAACCAACTTCAAAATCTGATGAATGTATCTCTTGCATTCAATGTAACTGCTCTTACAGTTGCTATATCATGCTTTTATATGGTTGAGTACATATACAATGAAATGAAGCCACCTTCTATACAACTATAGTAAAAAGGAGCTCCATACTGCCACTCAGTGGGATTCCTCAGGAGTAACGCAGAAAGTCATTTTGTGTAACAAACTATTACAATATATAATTTCTTGTATAGTATTCATTGATTACTCTTTTCAATGATCTGTTGGTTACAGGATAGTGATATTTCTAGGTTTTACAAAGTGATATCAGTACAGTGTCAGTTATCACTCCTTGTACAAACAACTTCAAAATCTGATGAATGTATATCTGGCATTCAATGTAACTGCTCTTACAGTTGCTATATCATGCTTTTATATGGTTGAGTACATATACAATGAAATGAAGCCACCTTCTATACAACTATAGCAAAAAGGTGCTCCATACTGCCACTCAGTGGGATTCCTCGGGAGTAACGCAGAAAGTCATTTTGTGTAACAAACTATTACAATTTACAATCCAATGTATTTCTTGTATAGTATTCATTGATTACTCTTCTGTGAACGCTTGGTTAGACAACAGTGAAATTTCTACGTTTTACAAAGTGATATCAGTACAGTGTCAGTTTTCACTCCTTGTATAAAGAACTTCAAAATCTGATGAATGTATCTCTGGCATTCAATGTAACTGCTCTTACAGTTGCTATATCATGCTTTTATATGGTTGAGTACATACACAATTAAATGAAGCCTCCTTCTATAGCAAAACGGTGCTCCATACTGCCACTCAGTGGGATTCCTCGGGAGTAACGCAGAAAGTCATTTTGTGTAACAAACTATTACAATTTACAATCCAATGTATTTCTTGTATAGTATTCATTGATTACTCTTCTGTGAACTCTTGGTTAGACAACAGTGAAATTTCTACATTTTACAAAGTGATATCAGTACAGTGTCAGTTATCACTCCTTGTACAACCAACTTCAAAATCTGATGAATGTATCTCTTGCATTCAATGTAATTACTCTTACAGTTGATATATCATGCTCCTATATGGTTGAGTACATATACGATTAAATGAAGCCACCTTCTATACAGCTGGAGGAAAAAGGTGCCCCATTCTGCCACTCAGTGGGATTCCTCGGGAGTAACGCAGAAAGTCATTTTGTGTAACAAACTATTACAATTTACAATCCAATGTATTTCTTGTATAGTATTCATTGATTACTCTTCTGGGAACTCTTGGTTAGACAACAGTGAAACTTCTTTCAAAGTGATATCAATACAGTGTCAGTTCTCACTACTTGTACAACCAACTTCAAAATCTGATGAATGTATCTCTTGCATTCAATGTAACTGCTCTTACCGTTGCTATATCATGCTTTTATATGGTTGAGTACATATACAATGAAATGAAGCCACCTTCTATACAACTACAGTAAAAAGGTGCTCCATACTGCCACTCAGTGGGATTCCTCGGGAGTAACGCAGAAAGTCATTTTGTGTAACAAACTATTACAATATACAATTTCTTGTATAGTATTCATTGATTACTCTTTTCAATGATCTGTTGGTTACAGGATAGTGATATTTCTAGGTTTTACAAAGTGATATCAGTACAGAGTCAGTTATCACTCCTTGTACAAACAACTTCAAAATCTGATGAATGTATCTCTGGCATTCAATGTAACTGCTCTTACAGTTGCTATATCATGCTTTTATATGGTTGAGTACATATACAATGAAATGAAGCCACCTTCTATACAACTATAGCAAAAAGGTGCTCCATACTGCCACTCAGTGGGATTCCTCGGGAGTAACGCAGAAAGTCATTTTGTGTAACAAACTATTACAATTTACAATCCAATGTATTTCTTGTATAGTATTCATTGATTACTCTTCTGTGAACTCTTGGTTAGACAACAGTGAAATTTCTACGTTTTACAAAGTGATATCAGTACAGTGTCAGTTTTCACTCATTGTATAAAGAAGTTCAAAATCTGATGAATGTATCTCTGGCATTCAATGTAACTGCTCTTACAGTTGCTATATCATGCTTTTATATGGTTGAGTACATACACAATTAAATGAAGCCTCCTTCTATAGCAAAACGGTGCTCCATACTGCCACTCAGTGGGATTCCTCGGGAGTAACACAGAAAGTCATTTTGTGTAACAAACTATTACAATTTACAATCCAATGTATTTCTTGTATAGTATTCATTGATTACTCTTCTGTGAACTCTTGGTTAGACAACAGTGAAATTTCTACATTTTACAAAGTGATATCAGTACAGTGTCAGTTATCACTCCTTGTACAACCAACTTCAAAATCTGATGAATGTATCTCTTGCATTCAATGTAATTACTCTTACAGTTGATATATCATGCTCTTATATGGTTGAGTACATATACGATTAAATGAAGCCACCTTCTATACAGCTGGAGGAAAAAGGTGCCCCATTCTGCCACTCAGTGGGATTCCTCGGGAGTAACGCAGAAAGTCATTTTGTGTAACAAACTATTACAATTTACAATCCAATGTATTTCTTGTATAGTATTCATTGATTACTCTTCTGGGAACTCTTGGTTAGACAACAGTGAAACTTCTTTCAAAGTGATATCAATACAGTGTCAGTTCTCACTACTTGTACAACCAACTTCAAAATCTGATGAATGTATCTCTTGCATTCAATGTAACTGCTCTTACCGTTGCTATATCATGCTTTTATATGGTTGAGTACATATACAATGAAATGAAGCCACCTTCTATACAACTACAGTAAAAAGGTGCTCCATACTGACACTCAGTGGGATTCCTCGGGAGTAACGCAGAAAGTCATTTTGTGTAACAAACTATTACAATATACAATTTCTTGTATAGTATTCATTGATTACTCTTTTCAATGATCTGTTGGTTACAGGATAGTGATATTTCTAGGTTTTACAAAGTGATATCAGTACAGAGTCAGTTATCACTCCTTGTACAAACAACTTCAAAATCTGATGAATGTATCTCTGGCATTCAATGTAACTGCTCTTACAGTTGCTATATCATGCTTTTATATGGTTGAGTACATATACAATGAAATGAAGCCACCTTCTATACAACTATAGCAAAAAGGTGCTCCATACTGCCACTCAGTGGGATTCCTCGGGAGTAACGCAGAAAGTCATTTTGTGTAACAAACTATTACAATTTACAATCCAATGTATTTCTTGTATAGTATTCATTGATTACTCTTCTGTGAACTCTTGGTTAGACAACAGTGAAATTTCTACGTTTTACAAAGTGATATCAGTACAGTGTCAGTTTTCACTCATTGTATAAAGAAGTTCAAAATCTGATGAATGTATCTCTGGCATTCAATGTAACTGCTCTTACAGTTGCTATATCATGCTTTTATATGGTTGAGTACATACACAATTAAATGAAGCCTCCTTCTATAGCAAAACGGTGCTCCATACTGCCACTCAGTGGGATTCCTCGTGAGTAACGCAGAAAGTCATTTTGTGTAACAAACTATTACAATTTACAATCCAATGTATTTCTTCTATAGTATTCATTGATTACTCTTCTGTGAACTCTTGGTTAGACAACAGTGAAATTTCTTCGTTTTACAAAGTGATATCAGTACAGTGTCAGTTATCACTCCTTGTACAACCAACTTCAAAATCTGATGAATGTATCTCTTGCATTCAATGTAATTGCTCTTACAGTTGATATATCTTGATTTTATATGGTTGAGTACATATACAATGAAATGAATCCACCTTCTATACAACTATAGCAAAAAGGTGCTCCATACTGCCACTCAGTGGGATTCCTCGGGAGTAACGCAGAAAGTCATTTTGTGTAACAAACTATTACAATTTACAATCCAATGTATTTCTTGTATAGTATTCATTGATTACAATTCTGTGAACTCTTGGTTAGACAACAGTGAAATTTCTACGTTTTACAAAGTGATATCAATACAGTGTCAGTATAGTGTCAGTTTTCACTCCTTGTATAAAGAACTTCAAAATCTGATGAATGTATCTCTGGCATTCAATGTAACTGCTCTTACAGTTGCTATATCATGCTTTTATATGGTTGAGTACATATACAATTAAATGAAGCCTCCTTCTATAGCAAAACGGTGCTCCATACTGCCGCTCAGTGGGATTCTTCGGGAGTAACGCAGGAAGTCATTTTGTGTAACAAACTATTACAATTTACAATCCAATGTATTTCTTGTATAGTATTCATTGATTACTCTTCTGTGAACTCTTGGTTAGACAACAGTGAAATTTCTACATTTTACAAAGTGATATCAGTACAGTGTCAGTTATCACTCCTTGTACAACCAACTTCAAAATCTGATGAATGTATCTCTTGCATTCAATGTAATTACTCTTACAGTTGATATATCATGCTCTTATATGGTTGAGTACATATACGATTAAATGAAGCCACCTTCTATACAGCTGGAGGAAAAAGGTGCCCCATTCTGCCACTCAGTGGGATTCCTCGGGAGTAACGCAGAAAGTCATTTTGTGTAACAAACTATTACAATTTACAATCCAATGTATTTCTTGTATAGTATTCATTGATTACTCTTCTGGGAACTCTTGGTTAGACAACAGTGAAACTTCTAAGTTTTTCAAAGTGATATCAATACAGTGTCAGTTCTCACTACTTGTACAACCAACTTCAAAATCTGGTGAATGTATCTCTTGCATTCAATGTAACTGCTCTTACCGTTGCTATATCATGCTTTTATATGGTTGAGTACATATACAATGAAATGAAGCCACCTTCTATACAACTACAGTAAAAAGGTGCTCCATACTGCCACTCAGTGGGATTACTCGGGAGTAACGCAGAAAGTCATTTTGTGTAACAAACTATTACAATTTACAATCCTATCTATTTCTTGTATAGTATTCATTGATTACTCTTCTGCGATCTCTTGGTTAGACAACAGTGAAATTTCTAGGTTTTACAACGTGATATCAATACAGTGTCAGTAATCACTCCTTGTACAACCAACTTCAAAATCTGGTGAATGTATCTCTTGCATTCAATGTAACTGCTCTTACCGTTGCTATATCATGCTTTTATATGGTTGAGTACATATACAATGAAATGAAGCCACCTTCTATACAACTATATTAAAAAGGTGCTCCATACTGCCACTCAGTGGGATTCCTCGGGAGTAACGCAGAATGTCATTTTGTGTAACAAACTATTACAATATACAATTTCTTGTATAGTATTCATTGATTACTCTTTTCAATGATCTGTTGGTTACAGGATAGTGATATTTCTAGGTTTTACAAAGTGATATCAGTACAGTGTCAGTTATCACTCCTTGTACAAACAACTTCAAAATCTGATGAATGTATCTCTGGCATTCAATGTAACTGGTGTTACAGTTGCTATATCATACTTTTATATGGTTGAGTACATATACAATGAAATGAAGCCACCTTCGATACAACTATAGCAAAACGGTGCTCCATACTGCCACTCAGTGGGATTCCTCGGGAGTAACGCAGAAAGTCATTTTGTGTAACAAACTATTACAATTTACAATCCAATGTATTTCTTGTATAGTATTCATTGATTACTCTTCTGTGAACTCTTGGTTAGACAACAGTGAAATTTCTACGTTTTACAAAGTGATATCAGTAAAGTGTCAGTTTTCACTCCTTGTATAAAGAACTTCAAAATCTGATGAATGTATCTCTGGCATTCAATGTAACTGCTCTTTCCGTTGCTATATCATGCTTTTATATGGTTGAGTACATATACAATGAAATGAAGCCGCCTTCTATACAACTATAGTAAAACGGTGCTCCATACTGCCACTCAGTGGGATACCTCGGGAGTAACGCAGAAAGTCATTTTGTGTAACAAACTATTACAATTTACAATCCAATGTATTTCTTGTATAGTATTAATTGATTACTCTTCTGCGATCTCTTGGTTAGACAACAGTGAAATTTCTACGTTTTACAAAGTGATATCAATACAGAGTCAGTAATCACTCCTTGTACAACCAACTTCAAAATCTGATGAATGTATCTCTGGCATTCAATGTAACTGTTCTTACAGTTGCTATATCATGCTTTTTTATAGTTGAGTACATATACAATGAAATGAAGCCACCTTCTATACAACTATAGTAAAAAGGTGCTCCATACTTCCACTCAGTGGGATTCCTCGGCAGTAACGCAGAAAGTAATTTTGTGTAACAAACTATTACAATTTACAATCCAATGTATTTCTTGTATAGTATTCATTGATTACTCTTCTGTGAACTCTTGGTTAGACAACAGTGAAATTTCTACGTTTTAGAAACTGATATCAGTACAGTGTCAGTTTTCACTCCTTGTATAAAGAACTTCAAAATCTGATGAATGTATCTCTGGCATTCAATGTAACTGCTCTTACAGTTGCTATATAATGCTTTTATATGGTTGAATACATATACAATTAAATGAAGCCACCTTCTATACAACTATAGCAAAACGGTGCTCCATACTGCCACTCAGTGGGATTCCTCGGGAGTAACGCAGAAAGTCATTTTGTGTAACAAACTATTACAATTTACAATCCAATGTATTTCTTGTATAGTATTAATTGATTACTCTTCTGCGATCTCTTGGTTAGACAACAGTGAAATTTCTACGTTTTACAACGTGATATCAATACAGAGTCAGTAATCACTCCTTGTACAACCAACTTCAAAATCTGATGAATGTATCTCTGGCATTCAATGTAACTGGTCTTCCAGTTGCTATATCATGCTTTTATATGGTTGAGTACATATACAATGAAATGAAGCCGCCTTCTATACAACTATAGTAAAAAGGAGCTCCATACTGCCACTCAGTGGGATTCCTCGGGAGTAACGCAGAAAGTCATTTTGTGTAACAAACTATTACAATATATAATTTCTTGTATATTATTCATTGATTACTCTTTTCAATGATCTGTTCGTTACAGGATAGTGATATTTCTAGGTTTTACAAAGTGATATCAGTACAGTGTCATTTATCACTCCTTGTACAAACAACTTCAAAATCTGATGAATGTATCTCTGGCATTCAATGTAACTGCTCTTACAGTTGCTATATCATGCTTTTATATGGTTGAGTACATATACAATGAAATGAAGCCACCTTCTATACAACTATAGCAAAAAGGTGCTCCATACTGCCACTCAGTGGGATTCCTCGGGAGTAACGCAGAAAGTCATTTTGTGTAACAAACTATTACAATTTACAATCCAATGTATTTCTTGTATAGTATTCATTGATTACTCTTCTGTGAACTCTTGGTTAGACAACAGTGAAATTTCTACGTTTTACAAAGTGATATCAGTACAGCGTCAGTTTTCACTCCTTGTATAAAGAACTTCAAAATCTGATGAATGTATCTCTGGCATTCAATGTAACTGCTCTTACAGTTGCTATATCATGCTTTTTTATGGTTGAATACATATACAATTAAATGAAGCCACCTTCTATACAACTATAGCAAAACGGTGCTCCATACTGCCACTCAGTGGGATTCCTCGGGAGTAACGCAGAAAGTCATTTTGTGTAACAAAGTATTACAATTTACAATCCAATGTATTTCTTGTATAGTATTCATTGATTACTCTTCTGTGAACTCTTGGTTAGACAACAGTGAAATTTCTACGTTTTACAAAGTGATATCAGTACAGTGTCAGTTTTCACTCCTTGTATAAAGAACTTCAAAATCTGATGAATGTATCTCTGGCATTCAATGTAACTGCTCTTACAGTTGCTATATCATGCTTTTATATGGTTGAATACATATACAATTAAATGAAGCCACCTTCTATACAACTATAGCAAAACAGTGCTCCATACTGCCACTCAGTGGGATTCCTCGGGAGTAACGCAGAAAGTCATTTTGTGTAACAAACGATTACAATTTACAATCCAATGTATTTCTTGTATAGTATTAATTGATTACTCTTCTGCGATCTCTTGGTTAGACAACAGTGAAATTTCTACGTTTTACAACGTGATATCAATACAGAGTCAGTAATCACTCCTTGTACAAACAACTTCAAAATCTGATGAATGTATCTCTGGCATTCAATGTAACTGTTCTTACAGTTGCTATATCATGCTTTTTTATGGTTGAGTACATATACAATGAAATGAAGCCACCTTCTATACAACTATAGTAAAAAGGTGCTCCATACTGCCACTCAGTGGGATTCCTCGGGAGTAACACAGAAAGTCATTTTGTATAACAAACTATTACAATTTACAATCCAATGTATATCTTGCATAGTATTCATTGATTACTCTTCTGCGATCTCTTGGTTAGACAACAGTGAAATTTCTAGGTTTTACAACGTGATATCAATACAGTGTCAGTAATCACTCCTTGTACAACCAACTTCAAAATCTGATGAATGTATCTCTTGCATTCAATGTAACTGCTCTTACAGTTGCTATATCATGCTTTTATATGGTTGAGTACATATACAATGAAATGAAGCCGCCTTCTATACAACTATAGTAAAAAGGAGCTCCATACTGCCACTCAGTGGGATTCCTCGGGAGTAACGCAGAAAGTCATTTTGTGTAACAAACTATTACAATATATAATTTCTTGTATATTATTCATTGATTACTCTTTTCAATGATCTGTTGGTTACAGGATAGTGATATTTCTAGGTTTTACAAAGTGATATCAGTACAGTGTCAGTTATCACTCCTTGTACAAACAACTTCAAAATCTGATGAATGTATCTCTGGCATTCAATGTAACTGCTCTTACCGTTGCTATATCATGCTTTTATATGGTTGAGTACATATACAATGAAATGAAGCCACCTTCTATACAACTACAGTAAAAAGGTGCTCCATACTGCCACTCAGTGGGATTACTCGGGAGTAACGCAGAAAGTCATTTTGTGTAACAAACTATTACAATTTACAATCCTATCTATTTCTTGTATAGTATTCATTGATTACTCTTCTGCGATCTCTTGGTTAGACAACAGTGAAATTTCTAGGTTTTACAACGTGATATCAATACAGTGTCAGTAATCACTCCTTGTACAACCAACTTCAAAATCTGATGAATGTATCTCTTGCATTCAATGTAACTGCTCTTACCGTTGCTATATCATGCATTTATATGGTTGAGTACATATACAATGAAATGAAGCCACCTTCTATACAACTATACTAAAAAGGTGCTCCATACTGCCACTCAGTGGGATTCCTCGGGAGTAACGCAGAATGTCATTTTGTGTAACAAACTATTACAATATACAATTTCTTGTATAGTATTCATTGATTACTCTTTTCAATGATCTGTTGGATACAGGATAGTGATATTTCTAGGTTTTACAAAGTGATATCAGTACAGTGTCAGTTATCACTCCTTGTACAAACAACTTCAAAATCTGATGAATGTATCTCTGGCATTCAATGTAACTGCTGTTACAGTTGCTATATCATACTTTTATATGGTTGAGTACATATACAATGAAATGAAGCCACCTTCGATACAACTATAGCAAAACGGTGCTCCATACTGCCACTCAGTGGGATTCCTCGGGAGTAACGCAGAAAGTCATTTTGTGTAACAAACTATTACAATTTACAATCCAATGTATTTCTTGTATAGTATTCATTGATTACTCTTCTGTGAACTCTTGGTTAGACAACAGTGAAATTTCTACGTTTTACAAAGTGATATCAGTAAAGTGTCAGTTTTCACTCCTTGTATAAAGAACTTCAAAATCTGATGAATGTATCTCTGGCATTCAATGTAACTGCTCTTTCCGTTGCTATATCATGCTTTTATATGGTTGAGTACATATACAATGAAATGAAGCCGCCTTCTATACAACTATAGTAAAACGGTGCTCCATACTGCCACTCAGTGGGATACCTCGGGAGTAACGCAGAAAGTCATTTTGTGTAACAAACTATTACAATTTACAATCCAATGTATTTCTTGTATAGTATTAATTGATTACTCTTCTGCGATCTCTTGGTTAGACAACAGTGAAATTTCTACGTTTTACAAAGTGATATCAATACAGAGTCAGTAATCACTCCTTGTACAACCAACTTCAAAATCTGATGAATGTATCTCTGGCATTCAATGTAACTGTTCTTACAGTTGCTATATCATGCTTTTTTATAGTTGAGTACATATACAATGAAATGAAGCCACCTTCTATACAACTATAGTAAAAAGGTGCTCCATACTGCCACTCAGTGGGATTCCTCGGCAGTAACGCAGAAAGTCATTTTGTGTAACAAACTATTACAATTTACAATCCAATGTATTTCTTGTATAGTATTCATTGATTACTCTTCTGTGAACTCTTGGTTAGACAACAGTGAAATTTCTACGTTTTAGAAACTGATATCAGTACAGTGTCAGTTTTCACTCCTTGTATAAAGAACTTCAAAATCTGATGAATCTATCTCTGGCATTCAATGTAACTGCTCTTACAGTTGCTATATAATGCTTTTATATGGTTGAATACATATACAATTAAATGAAGCCACCTTCTATACAACTATAGCAAAACGGTGCTCCATACTGCCACTCAGTGGGATTCCTCGGGAGTAACGCAGAAAGTCATTTTGTGTAACAAACTATTAAGATTTACAATCCAATGTATTTCTTGTATAGTATTAATTGATTACTCTTCTGCGATCTCTTGGTTAGACAACAGTGAAATTTCTACGTTTTACAACGTGATATCAATACACAGTCAGTAATCACTCCTTGTACAACCAACTTCAAAATCTGATGAATGTATCTCTTGCATTCAATGTAACTGCTGTTACAGTTGCTATATCATGCTTTTATATGGTTGAGTACATATACAATGAAATGAAGCCGCCTTCTATACAACTATAGTAAAAAGGAGCTCCATACTGCCACTCAGTGGGATTCCTCGGGAGTAACGCAGAAAGTCATTTTGTGTAACAAACTATTACAATATATAATTTCTTGTATATTATTCATTGATTACTCTTTTCAATGATCTGTTGGTTACAGGATAGTGATATTTCTAGGTTTTACAAAGTGATATCAGTACAGTGTCAGTTATCACTCCTTGTACAAACAACTTCAAAATCTGATGAATGTATCTCTTGCATTCCGTGTAACTGCTCTTACAGTTGCTATATCATGCTTTTATATGGTTGAGTACATATACAATGAAATGAAGCCGCCTTCTATACAACTATAGTAAAAAGGAGCTCCATACTGCCACTCAGTGGGATTCCTCGGGAGTAACGCAGAAAGTCATTTTGTGTAACAAACTATTACAATATATAATTTCTTGTATATTATTCAGTCTTTACTCTTTTCAATGATCTGTTGGTTACAGGATAGTGATATTTCTAGGTTTTACAAAGTGATATCAGTACAGTTTCAGTTATCACTCCTTGTACAAACAACTTCAAAATCTGATGAATGTATCTCTGGCATTCAATGTAACTGCTCTTACAGTTGCTATATCATACTTTTATATGGTTGAGTACATATACAATGAAATGAAGCCACCTTCTATACAACTATAGCAAAAAGGTGCTCCATACTGCCACTCAGTGGGATTCCTCGGGAGTAACGCAGAAAGTCATTTTGTGTAACAAACTATTACAATTTACAATCCAATGTATTTCTTGTATAGTATTCATTGATTACTCTTCTGTGAACTCTTGGTTAGACAACAGTGAAATTTCTACGTTTTACAAAGTGATATCAGTACAGTGTCAGTTTTCACTCCTTGTATAAAGAACTTCAAAATCTGATGAATGTATCTCTGGCATTCAATGTAACTGCTCTTGCAGTTGCTATATCATGCTTTTATATGGTTGAATACATATACAATGAAATGAAGCCACCTTCTATACAACTACAGTAAAAAGGTGCTCCATACTGCCACTCAGTGGGATTCCTCGGGAGTAACGCAGAAAGTCATTTTGTGTAACAAACTATTACAATTTACAATCCAATGTATTTCTTGTATAGTAATAATTGATTACTCTTCTGCGATCTCTTTGTTAGACAACAGTGAAATTTCTAGGTTTTACAACGTGATATCAATACAGTGTCAGTAATCACTCCTTGTACAACCAACTTCAAAATCTGATGAATGTATCTCTTGCATTCAATGTAACTGCTCTTACAGTTGCTATATCATGCTTTTATATGGTTGAGTACATATACAATGAAATGAAGCCACCTTCTATACAACTATAGTAAAAAGGAGCTCCATACTGCCACTCAGTGGGATTCCTCAGGAGTAACGCAGAAAGTCATTTTGTGTAACAAACTATTACAATTTACAATCCAATGTATTTCTTGTATAGTATTCATTGATTACTCTTCTGTGAACTCTTGGTTAGACAACAGTGAAATTTCTACGTTTTACAAAGTGATATCAGTACAGTGTCAGTTTTCACTCCTTGTATAAAGAACTTCAAAATCTGATGAATGTATCTCTGGCATTCAATGTAACTGCTCTTACAGTTGCTATATCATGCTTTTATATGGTTGAGTACATACACAATTAAATGAAGCCTCCTTCTATAGCAAAACGGTGCTCCATACTGCCACTCAGTGGGATTCCTCGGGAGTAACGCAGAAAGTCATTTTGTGTAACAAACTATTACAATTTACAATCCAATGTATTTCTTGTATAGTATTCATTGATTACTCTTCTGTGAACTCTTGGTTAGACAACAGTGAAATTTCTACATTTTACAAAGTGATATCAGTACAGTGTCAGTTATCACTCCTTGTACAACCAACTTCAAAATCTGATGAATGTATCTCTTGCATTCAATGTAATTACTCTTACAGTTGATATATCATGCTCCTATATGGTTGAGTACATATACGATTAAATGAAGCCACCTTCTATACAGCTGGAGGAAAAAGGTGCCCCATTCTGCCACTCAGTGGGATTCCTCGGGAGTAACGCAGAAAGTCATTTTGTGTAACAAACTATTACAATTTACAATCCAATGTATTTCTTGTATAGTATTCATTGATTACTCTTCTGGGAACTCTTGGTTAGACAACAGTGAAACTTCTTTCAAAGTGATATCAATACAGTGTCAGTTATCACTCCTTGTACAAACAACTTCAAAATCTGATGAATGTATCTCTTGCATTCAATGTAACTGCTCTTACCGTTGCTATATCATGCTTTTATATGGTTGAGTACATATACAATGAAATGAAGCCACCTTCTATACAACTACAGTAAAAAGGTGCTCCATACTGACACTCAGTGGGATTCCTCGGGAGTAACGCAGAAAGTCATTTTGTGTAACAAACTATTACAATATACAATTTCTTGTATAGTATTCATTGATTACTCTTTTCAATGATCTGTTGGTTACAGGATAGTGATATTTCTAGGTTTTACAAAGTGATATCAGTACAGAGTCAGTTATCACTCCTTGTACAAACAACTTCAAAATCTGATGAATGTATCTCTGGCATTCAATGTAACTGCTCTTACAGTTGCTATATCATGCTTTTATATGGTTGAGTACATATACAATGAAATGAAGCCACCTTCTATACAACTATAGCAAAAAGGTGCTCCATACTGCCACTCAGTGGGATTCCTCGGGAGTAACGCAGAAAGTCATTTTGTGTAACAAACTATTACAATTTACAATCCAATGTATTTCTTGTATAGTATTCATTGATTACTCTTCTGTGAACTCTTGGTTAGACAACAGTGAAATTTCTACGTTTTACAAAGTGATATCAGTACAGTGTCAGTTTTCACTCATTGTATAAAGAAGTTCAAAATCTGATGAATGTATCTCTGGCATTCAATGTAACTGCTCTTACAGTTGCTATATCATGCTTTTATATGGTTGAGTACATACACAATTAAATGAAGCCTCCTTCTATAGCAAAACGGTGCTCCATACTGCCACTCAGTGGGATTCCTCGGGAGAAACGCAGAAAGTCATTTTGTGTAACAAACTATTACAATTTACAATCCAATGTATTTCTTGTATAGTATTCATTGATTACTCTTCTGTGAACTCTTGGTTAGACAACAGTGAAATTTCTACATTTTACAAAGTGATATCAGTACAGTGTCAGTTATCACTCCTTGTACAACCAACTTCAAAATCTGATGAATGTATCTCTTGCATTCAATGTAATTACTCTTACAGTTGATATATCATGCTCTTATATGGTTGAGTACATATACAATGAAATGAAGCCACCTTCTATACAACTATAGTAAAAGGGTGCTCCATACTGCCACTCAGTGGGATTCCTCGGGAGTAACGCAGAAAGTCATTTTGTGTAACAAACTATTACAATTTACAATCCAATGTATTTCTTGTATAGTATTCATTGATTACTCTTCTATGAACTCTTGGTTAGACAACAGTGAAATTTCTACGTTTTACAAAGTGATATCAGTACAGTGTCAGTTTTCACTCCTTGTATAAAGAACTTAAAAATCTGATGATTGTATCTCTGGCATTCAATGTAACTGCTCTTACAGTTGCTATATCATGCTTTTATATGGTTGAGTACATATACAATGAAATGAAGCCACCTTCTATACAACTATAGCAAAAAGGTGCTCCATACTGCCACTCAGTGGGATTCCTCGGGAGTAACGCAGAAAGTCATTTTGTGTAACAAACTATTACAATTTACAATCCAATGTATTTCTTGTATAGTATTCATTGATTACTCTTCTGTGAACTCTTGGTTAGACAACAGTGAAATTTCTACGTTTTACAAAGTGATATCAGTACAGTGTCAGTTTTCACTCATTGTATAAAGAAGTTCAAAATCTGATGAATGTATCTCTGGCATTCAATGTAACTGCTCTTACAGTTGCTATATCATGCTTTTATATGGTTGAGTACATACACAATTAAATGAAGCCTCCTTCTATAGCAAAACGGTGCTCCATACTGCCACTCAGTGGGATTCCTCGTGAGTAACGCAGAAAGTTATTTTGTGTAACAAACTATTACAATTTACAATCCAATGTATTTCTTCTATAGTATTCATTGATTACTCTTCTGTGAACTCTTGGTTAGACAACAGTGAAATTTCTTCGTTTTACAAAGTGATATCAGTACAGTGTCAGTTATCACTCCTTGTACAACCAACTTCAAAATCTGATGAATGTATCTCTTGCATTCAATGTAATTGCTCTTACAGTTGATATATCTTGATTTTATATGGTTGAGTACATATACAATGAAATGAAGCCACCTTCTATACAACTATAGCAAAAAGGTGCTCCATACTGCCACTCAGTGGGATTCCTCGGGAGTAACGCAGAAAGTCATTTTGTGTAACAAACTATTACAATTTACAATCCAATGTATTTCTTGTATAGTATTCATTGATTACTCTTCTGTGAACTCTTGGTTAGACAACAGTGAAATTTCTACGTTTTACAAAGTGATATCAATACAGTGTCAGTATAGTGTCAGTTTTCACTCCTTGTATAAAGAACTTCAAAATCTGATGAATGTATCTCTGGCATTCAATGTAACTGCTCTTACAGTTGCTATATCATGCTTTTATATGGTTGAGTACATATACAATTAAATGAAGCCTCCTTCTATAGCAAAACGGTGCTCCATACTGCCGCTCAGTGGGATTCCTCGGGAGTAACGCAGGAAGTCATTTTGTGTAACAAACTATTACAATTTACAATCCAATGTATTTCTTGTATAGTATTCATTGATTACTCTTCTGTGAACTCTTGGTTAGACAACAGTGAAATTTCTACATTTTACAAAGTGATATCAGTACAGTGTCAGTTATCACTCCTTGTACAACCAACTTCAAAATCTGATGAATGTATCTCTTGCATTCAATGTAATTACTCTTACAGTTGATATATCATGCTCTTATATGGTTGAGTACATATACGATTAAATGAAGCCACCTTCTATACAGCTGGAGGAAAAAGGTGCCCCATTCTGCCACTCAGTGGGATTCCTCGGGAGTAACGCAGAAAGTCATTTTGTGTAACAAACTATTACAATTTACAATCCAATGTATTTCTTGTATAGTATTCATTGATTACTCTTCTGGGAACTCTTGGTTAGACAACAGTGAAACTTCTAAGTTTTTCAAAGTGATATCAATACAGTGTCAGTTCTCACTACTTGTACAACCAACTTCAAAATCTGGTGAATGTATCTCTTGCATTCAATGTAACTGCTCTTACCGTTGCTATATCATGCTTTTATATGGTTGAGTACATATACAATGAAATGAAGCCACCTTCTATACAACTACAGTAAAAAGGTGCTCCATACTGCCACTCAGTGGGATTACTCGGGAGTAACGCAGAAAGTCATTTTGTGTAACAAACTATTACAATTTACAATCCTATCTATTTCTTGTATAGTATTCATTGATTACTCTTCTGCGATCTCTTGGTTAGACAACAGTGAAATTTCTAGGTTTTACAACGTGATATCAATACAGTGTCAGTAATCACTCCTTGTACAACCAACTTCAAAATCTGATGAATATATCTCTTGCATTCAATGTAACTGCTCTTACCGTTGCTATATCATGCTTTTATATGGTTGAGTACATATACAATGAAATGAAGCCACCTTCTATACAACTATACTAAAAAGGTGCTCCATACTGCCACTCAGTGGGATTCCTCGGGAGTAACGCAGAATGTCATTTTGTGTAACAAACTATTACAATATACAATTTCTTGTATAGTATTCATTGATTACTCTTTTCAATGATCTGTTGGTTACAGGATAGTGATATTTCTAGGTTTTACAAAGTGATATCAGTACAGTGTCAGTTATCACTCCTTGTACAAACAACTTCAAAATCTGATGAATGTATCTCTGGCATTCAATGTAACTGCTCTTACAGTTGCTATATCATGCTTTTATATGGTTGAGTACATATACAATGAAATGAAGCCACCTTCTATACAACTATAGTAAAAGGGTGCTCCATACTGCCACTCAGTGGGATTCCTCGGGAGTAACGCAGAAAGTCATTTTGTGTAACAAACTATTACAATTTACAATCCAATGTATTTCTTGTATAGTATTCATTGATTACTCTTCTATGAACTCTTGGTTAGACAACAGTGAAATTTCTACGTTTTACAAAGTGATATCAGTACAGTGTCAGTTTTCACTCCTTGTATAAAGAACTTAAAAATCTGATGATTGTATCTCTGGCATTCAATGTAACTGCTCTTACAGTTGCTATATCATGCTTTTATATGGTTGAATACATATACAATTAAATGAAGCCACCTTCTATACAACTACAGCAAAACGGTGCTCCATACTGCCACTCAGTGGGATTCCTCGGGAGTAACGCAGAAAGTCATTTTGTGTAACAAACTATTACAATTTACAATCCAATGTATTTCTTGTATAGTATTAATTGATTACTCTTCTGCGATCTCTTGGTTAGACAACAGTGAAATTTCTACGTTTTACAACGTGATATCAATACAGAGACAGTAATCACTCCTTGTACAACCAACTTCAAAATCTGATGAATGTATCTCTGGCATTCAATGTAACTGTTCTTACAGTTGCTATATCATGCTTTTTTATGGTTGAGTACATATACAATGAAATGAAGCCACCTTCTATACAACTATAGTAAAAAGGTGCTCCATACTGCCACTCAGTGGGATTCCTCGGGAGTAACGCAGAAAGTCATTTTGTGTAACAAACTATTACAATTTACAATCCAATGTATTTCTTGTATAGTATTCATTGATTACTGTTCTGCGATCTCTTGGTTAGACAACAGTGAAATTTCTAGGTTTTACAACGTGATATCAATACAGTGTCAGTAATCACTCCTTGTACAACCAACTTCAAAATCTGATGAATGTATCTCTTGCATTCAATGTAACTGCTCTTACAGTTGCTATATCATGCTTTTATATGGTTGAGTACATATACAATTAAATGAAGCCACCTTCTATACAACTATAGCAAAACGGTGCTCCATACTGCCACTCAGTGGGATTCCTCGGGAGTAACGCAGAAAGTCATTTTGTGTAACAAACTATTACAATTTACAATCCAATGTATTTCTTGTATAGTATTAATTGATTACTCTTCTGCGATCTCTTGGTTAGACAACAGTGAAATTTCTACGTTTTACAACGTGATATCAATACAGAGTCAGTAATCACTCCTTGTACAACCAACTTCAAAATCTGATGAATGTATCTCTGGCATTCAATGTAACTGGTCTTCCAGTTGCTATATCATGCTTTTATATGGTTGAGTACATATACAATGAAATGAAGCCGCCTTCTATACAACTATAGTAAAAAGGAGCTCCATACTGCCACTCAGTGGGATTCCTCGGGAGTAACGCAGAAAGTCATTTTGTGTAACAAACTATTACAATTTACAATCCAATGTATTTCTTGTATAGTATTCATTGATTACTCTTCTGGGAACTCTTGGTTAGACAACAGTGAAACTTCTAAGTTTTTCAAAGTGATATCAATACAGTGTCAGTTCTCACTACTTGTACAACCAACTTCAAAATCTGGTGAATGTATCTTTTGCATTCAATGTAACTGCTCTTACCGTTGCTATATCATGCTTTTATATGGTTGAGTACATATACAATGAAATGAAGCCACCTTCTATACAACTACAGTAAAAAGGTGCTCCATACTGCCACTCAGTGGGATTACTCGGGAGTAACGCAGAAAGTCATTTTGTGTAACAAACTATTACAATTTACAATCCTATCTATTTCTTGTATAGTATTCATTGATTACTCTTCTGCGATCTCTTGGTTAGACAACAGTGAAATTTCTAGGTTTTACAACGTGATATCAATACAGTGTCAGTAATCACTCCTTGTACAACCAACTTCAAAATCTGATGAATGTATCTCTTGCATTCAATGTAACTGCTCTTACCGTTGCTATATCATGCTTTTATATGGTTGAGTACATATACAATGAAATGAAGCCACCTTCTATACAACTATACTAAAAAGGTGCTCCATACTGCCACTCAGTGGGATTCCTCGGGAGTAACGCAGAATGTCATTTTGTGTAACAAACTATTACAATATACAATTTCTTGTATAGTATTCATTGATTACTCTTTTCAATGATCTGTTGGTTACAGGATAGTGATATTTCTAGGTTTTACAAAGTGATATCAGTACAGTGTCAGTTATCACTCCTTGTACAAACAACTTCAAAATCTGATGAATGTATCTCTGGCATTCAATGTAACTGCTCTTACAGTTGCTATATCATGCTTTTATATGGTTGAGTACATATACAATGAAATGAAGCCACCTTCTATACAACTATAGTAAAAGGGTGCTCCATACTGCCACTCAGTGGGATTCCTCGGGAGTAACGCAGAAAGTCATTTTGTGTAACAAACTATTACAATTTACAATCCAATGTATTTCTTGTATAGTATTCATTGATTACTCTTCTATGAACTCTTGGTTAGACAACAGTGAAATTTCTACGTTTTACAAAGTGATATCAGTACAGTGTCAGTTTTCACTCCTTGTATAAAGAACTTAAAAATCTGATGATTGTATCTCTGGCATTCAATGTAACTGCTCTTACAGTTGCTATATCATGCTTTTATATGGTTGAGTACATATACAATGAAATGAAGCCACCTTCTATACAACTATAGCAAAAAGGTGCTCCATACTGCCACTCAGTGGGATTCCTCGGGGGTAACGCAGAAAGTCATTTTGTGTAACAAACTATTACAATTTACAATCCAATGTATTTCTTGTATAGTATTCATTGATTACTCTTCTGTGAACTCTTGGTTAGACAACAGTGAAATTTCTACGTTTTACAAAGTGATATCAGTACAGTGTCAGTTTTCACTCATTGTATAAAGAAGTTCAAAATCTGATGAATGTATCTCTGGCATTCAATGTAACTGCTCTTACAGTTGCTATATCATGCTTTTATATGGTTGAGTACATACACAATTAAATGAAGCCTCCTTCTATAGCAAAACGGTGCTCCATACTGCCACTCAGTGGGATTCCTCGTGAGTAACGCAGAAAGTCATTTTGTGTAACAAACTATTACAATTTACAATCCAATGTATTTCTTCTATAGTATTCATTGATTACTCTTCTGTGAACTCTTGGTTAGACAACAGTGAAATTTCTTCGTTTTACAAAGTGATATCAGTACAGTGTCAGTTATCACTCCTTGTACAACCAACTTCAAAATCTGATGAATGTATCTCTTGCATTCAATGTAATTGCTCTTACAGTTGATATATCTTGATTTTATATGGTTGAGTACATATACAATGAAATGAAGCCACCTTCTATACAACTATAGCAAAAAGGTGCTCCATACTGCCACTCAGTGGGATTCCTCGGGAGTAACGCAGAAAGTCATTTTGTGTAACAAACTATTACAATTTACAATCCAATGTATTTCTTGTATAGTATTCATTGATTACTCTTCTGTGAACTCTTGGTTAGACAACAGTGAAATTTCTACGTTTTACAAAGTGATATCAATACAGTGTCAGTATAGTGTCAGTTTTCACTCCTTGTATAAAGAACTTCAAAATCTGATGAATGTATCTCTGGCATTCAATGTAACTGCTCTTACAGTTGCTATATCATGCTTTTATATGGTTGAGTACATATACAATTAAATGAAGCCTCCTTCTATAGCAAAAGGGTGCTCCATACTGCCGCTCAGTGGGATTCCTCGGGAGTAACGCAGGAAGTCATTTTGTGTAACAAACTATTACAATTTACAATCCAATGTATTTCTTGTATAGTATTCATTGATTACTCTTCTGTGAACTCTTGGTTAGACAACAGTGAAATTTCTACATTTTACAAAGTGATATCAGTACAGTGTCAGTTATCACTCCTTGTACAACCAACTTCAAAATCTGATGAATGTATCTCTTGCATTCAATGTAATTACTCTTACAGTTGATATATCATGCTCTTATATGGTTGAGTACATATACGATTAAATGAAGCCACCTTCTATACAGCTGGAGGAAAAAGGTGCCCCATTCTGCCACTCAGTGGGATTCCTCGGGAGTAACGCAGAAAGTCATTTTGTGTAACAAACTATTACAATTTACAATCCAATGTATTTCTTGTATAGTATTCATTGATTACTCTTCTGGGAACTCTTGGTTAGACAACAGTGAAACTTCTAAGTTTTTCAAAGTGATATCAATACAGTGTCAGTTCTCACTACTTGTACAACCAACTTCAAAATCTGGTGAATGTATCTCTTGCATTCAATGTAACTGCTCTTACCGTTGCTATATCATGCTTTTATATGGTTGAGTACATATACAATGAAATGAAGCCACCTTCTATACAACTACAGTAAAAAGGTGCTCCATACTGCCACTCAGTGGGATTACTCGGGAGTAACGCAGAAAGTCATTTTGTGTAACAAACTATTACAATTTACAATCCTATCTATTTCTTGTATAGTATTCATTGATTACTCTTCTGCGATCTCTTGGTTAGACAACAGTGAAATTTCTAGGTTTTACAACGTGATATCAATACAGTGTCAGTAATCACTCCTTGTACAACCAACTTCAAAATCTGATGAATGTATCTCTTGCATTCAATGTAACTGCTCTTACCGTTGCTATATCATGCTTTTATATGGTTGAGTACATATACAATGAAATGAAGCCACCTTCTATACAACTATACTAAAAAGGTGCTCCATACTGCCACTCAGTGGGATTCCTCGGGAGTAACGCAGAATGTCATTTTGTGTAACAAACTATTACAATATACAATTTCTTGTATAGTATTCATTGATTACTCTTTTCAATGATCTGTTGGTTACAGGATAGTGATATTTCTAGGTTTTACAAAGTGATATCAGTACAGTGTCAGTTATCACTCCTTGTACAAACAACTTCAAAATCTGATGAATGTATCTCTGGCATTCAATGTAACTGCTCTTACAGTTGCTATATCATGCTTTTATATGGTTGAGTACATATACAATGAAATGAAGCCACCTTCTATACAACTATAGTAAAAGGGTGCTCCATACTGCCACTCAGTGGGATTCCTCGGGAGTAACGCAGAAAGTCATTTTGTGTAACAAACTATTACAATTTACAATCCAATGTATTTCTTGTATAGTATTCATTGATTACTCTTCTATGAACTCTTGGTTAGACAACAGTGAAATTTCTACGTTTTACAAAGTGATATCAGTACAGTGTCAGTTCTCACTCCTTGTATAAAGAACTTAAAAATCTGATGATTGTATCTCTGGCATTCAATTTAACTGCTCTTACAGTTGCTATATCATGCTTTTATATGGTTGAATACATATACAATTAAATGAAGCCACCTTCTATACAACTACAGCAAAACGGTGCTCCATACTGCCACTCAGTGGGATTCCTCGGGAGTAACGCAGAAAGTCATTTTGTGTAACAAACTATTACAATTTACAATCCAATGTATTTCTTGTATAGTATTAATTGATTACTCTTCTGCGATCTCTTGGTTAGACAACAGTGAAATTTCTACGTTTTACAACGTGATATCAATACAGAGACAGTAATCACTCCTTGTACAACCAACTTCAAAATCTGATGAATGTATCTCTGGCATTCAATGTAACTGTTCTTACAGTTGCTATATCATGCTTTTTTATGGTTGAGTACATATACAATGAAATGAAGCCACCTTCTATACAACTATAGTAAAAAGGTGCTCCATACTGCCACTCAGTGGGATTCCTCGGGAGTAACGCAGAAAGTCATTTTGTGTAACAAACTATTACAATTTACAATCCAATGTATTTCTTGTATAGTATTCATTGATTACTGTTCTGCGATCTCTTGGTTAGACAACAGTGAAATTTCTAGGTTTTACAACGTGATATCAATACAGTGTCAGTAATCACTCCTTGTACAACCAACTTCAAAATCTGATGAATGTATCTCTTGCATTCAATGTAACTGCTCTTACAGTTGCTATATCATGCTTTTATATGGTTGAGTACATATACAATTAAATGAAGCCACCTTCTATACAACTATAGCAAAACGGTGCTCCATACTGCCACTCAGTGGGATTCCTCGGGAGTAACGCAGAAAGTCATTTTGTGTAACAAACTATTACAATTTACAATCCAATGTATTTCTTGTATAGTATTAATTGATTACTCTTCTGCGATCTCTTGGTTAGACAACAGTGAAATTTCTACGTTTTACAACGTGATATCAATACAGAGTCAGTAATCACTCCTTGTACAACCAACTTCAAAATCTGATGAATGTATCTCTGGCATTCAATGTAACTGGTCTTCCAGTTGCTATATCATGCTTTTATATGGTTGAGTACATATACAATGAAATGAAGCCGCCTTCTATACAACTATAGTAAAAAGGAGCTCCATACTGCCACTCAGTGGGATTCCTCGGGAGTAACGCAGAAAGTCATTTTGTGTAACAAACTATTACAATTTACAATCCAATGTATTTCTTGTATAGTATTCATTGATTACTCTTCTGGGAACTCTTGGTTAGACAACAGTGAAACTTCTAAGTTTTTCAAAGTGATATCAATACAGTGTCAGTTCTCACTACTTGTACAACCAACTTCAAAATCTGGTGAATGTATCTCTTGCATTCAATGTAACTGCTCTTACCGTTGCTATATCATGCTTTTATATGGTTGAGTACATATACAATGAAATGAAGCCACCTTCTATACAACTACAGTAAAAAGGTGCTCCATACTGCCACTCAGTGGGATTACTCGGGAGTAACGCAGAAAGTCATTTTGTGTAACAAACTATTACAATTTACAATCCTATCTATTTCTTGTATAGTATTCATTGATTACTCTTCTGCGATCTCTTGGTTAGACAACAGTGAAATTTCTAGGTTTTACAACGTGATATCAATACAGTGTCAGTAATCACTCCTTGTACAACCAACTTCAAAATCTGATGAATGTATCTCTTGCATTCAATGTAACTGCTCTTACCGTTGCTATATCATGCTTTTATATGGTTGAGTACATATACAATGAAATGAAGCCACCTTCTATACAACTATACTAAAAAGGTGCTCCATACTGCCACTCAGTGGGATTCCTCGGGAGTAACGCAGAATGTCATTTTGTGTAACAAACTATTACAATATACAATTTCTTGTATAGTATTCATTGATTACTCTTTTCAATGATCTGTTGGTTACAGGATAGTGATATTTCTAGGTTTTACAAAGTGATATCAGTACAGTGTCAGTTATCACTCCTTGTACAAACAACTTCAAAATCTGATGAATGTATCTCTGGCATTCAATGTAACTGCTCTTACAGTTGCTATATCATGCTTTTATATGGTTGAGTACATATACAATGAAATGAAGCCACCTTCTATACAACTATAGTAAAAGGGTGCTCCATACTGCCACTCAGTGGGATTCCTCGGGAGTAACGCAGAAAGTCATTTTGTGTAACAAACTATTACAATTTACAATCCAATGTATTTCTTGTATAGTATTCATTGATTACTCTTCTATGAACTCTTGGTTAGACAACAGTGAAATTTCTACGTTTTACAAAGTGATATCAGTACAGTGTCAGTTTTCACTCCTTGTATAAAGAACTTAAAAATCTGATGATTGTATCTCTGGCATTCAATGTAACTGCTCTTACAGTTGCTATATCATGCTTTTATATGGTTGAGTACATATACAATGAAATGAAGCCACCTTCTATACAACTATAGCAAAAAGGTGCTCCATACTGCCACTCAGTGGGATTCCTCGGGAGTAACGCAGAAAGTCATTTTGTGTAACAAACTATTACAATTTACAATCCAATGTATTTCTTGTATAGTATTCATTGATTACTCTTCTGTGAACTCTTGGTTAGACAACAGTGAAATTTCTACGTTTTACAAAGTGATATCAGTACAGTGTCAGTTTTCACTCATTGTATAAAGAAGTTCAAAATCTGATGAATGTATCTCTGGCATTCAATGTAACTGCTCTTACAGTTGCTATATCATGCTTTTATATGGTTGAGTACATACACAATTAAATGAAGCCTCCTTCTATAGCAAAACGGTGCTCCATACTGCCACTCAGTGGGATTCCTCGTGAGTAACGCAGAAAGTCATTTTGTGTAACAAACTATTACAATTTACAATCCAATGTATTTCTTCTATAGTATTCATTGATTACTCTTCTGTGAACTCTTGGTTAGACAACAGTGAAATTTCTTCGTTTTACAAAGTGATATCAGTACAGTGTCAGTTATCACTCCTTGTACAACCAACTTCAAAATCTGATGAATGTATCTCTTGCATTCAATGTAATTGCTCTTACAGTTGATATATCTTGATTTTATATGGTTGAGTACATATACAATGAAATGAAGCCACCTTCTATACAACTATAGCAAAAAGGTGCTCCATACTGCCACTCAGTGGGATTCCTCGGGAGTAACGCAGAAAGTCATTTTGTGTAACAAACTATTACAATTTACAATCCAATGTATTTCTTGTATAGTATTCATTGATTACTCTTCTGTGAACTCTTGGTTAGACAACAGTGAAATTTCTACGTTTTACAAAGTGATATCAATACAGTGTCAGTATAGTGTCAGTTTTCACTCCTTGTATAAAGAACTTCAAAATCTGATGAATGTATCTCTGGCATTCAATGTAACTGCTCTTACAGTTGCTATATCATGCTTTTATATGGTTGAGTACATATACAATTAAATGAAGCCTCCTTCTATAGCAAAAGGGTGCTCCATACTGCCGCTCAGTGGGATTCCTCGGGAGTAACGCAGGAAGTCATTTTGTGTAACAAACTATTACAATTTACAATCCAATGTATTTCTTGTATAGTATTCATTGATTACTCTTCTGTGAACTCTTGGTTAGACAACAGTGAAATTTCTACATTTTACAAAGTGATATCAGTACAGTGTCAGTTATCACTCCTTGTACAACCAACTTCAAAATCTGATGAATGTATCTCTTGCATTCAATGTAATTACTCTTACAGTTGATATATCATGCTCTTATATGGTTGAGTACATATACGATTAAATGAAGCCACCTTCTATACAGCTGGAGGAAAAAGGTGCCCCATTCTGCCACTCAGTGGGATTCCTCGGGAGTAACGCAGAAAGTCATTTTGTGTAACAAACTATTACAATTTACAATCCAATGTATTTCTTGTATAGTATTCATTGATTACTCTTCTGGGAACTCTTGGTTAGACAACAGTGAAACTTCTAAGTTTTTCAAAGTGATATCAATACAGTGTCAGTTCTCACTACTTGTACAACCAACTTCAAAATCTGGTGAATGTATCTCTTGCATTCAATGTAACTGCTCTTACCGTTGCTATATCATGCTTTTATATGGTTGAGTACATATACAATGAAATGAAGCCACCTTCTATACAACTACAGTAAAAAGGTGCTCCATACTGCCACTCAGTGGGATTACTCGGAAGTAACGCAGAAAGTCATTTTGTGTAACAAACTATTACAATTTACAATCCTATCTATTTCTTGTATAGTATTCATTGATTACTCTTCTGCGATCTCTTGGGCCGAAGACAGACTGGCAATCTGAAGCGGAGGCAAAGCGGAGGGAACTGGAGTGGGGGAAAAAACTCACGGAGCTGGCCGTTCACACTGGCCAGAGCAATGCGGATCAGCGGCGATACGGAGCGTTCAGACTGCCCACGGAGGGTTCACACTGGTGCGTAGCCAGCCCGCGCGGCTGGCGCGTGCCGCTGCACTTTTTTTTGTTTTCCTTTGATGTTTTTCGCATATGCGCATGTGCGCATATTGCATGTGCGCATATTGCATATGCGCATATGCGCATATGCGCATATGCGCAAAACTTTTTGCCGGTGCGTTCACACTTCCTCCGGATGCCTCCCGCTTCTTCCAGTTCACACTGTTTGGAAGCGGGAGGCATGCGGAGGAAGGCCCCTGAACACCGGGAAAAACTGGTGTCCGGGTAAAGCGGAAGGAAAGCGGCTGGGAGACGGGTAAGTACGCAACGGAGCCGACGGGCAGATGCGCATGTCTGAACGGGCTCCTTTCCTCCGTTTGCGAAGCGTGCCTGCCCCGCTTCAGATTGCCAGTCTGTCCTCGGCCTTGGTTAGACAACAGTGAAATTTCTAGGTTTTACAACGTGATATCAATACAGTGTCAGTAATCACTCCTTGTACAACCAACTTCAAAATCTGATGAATGTATCTCTGGCATTCAATGTAACTGCTCTTACCGTTGCTATATCATGCTTTTATATGGTTGAGTACATATACAATGAAATGAAGCCACCTTCTATACAACTATACTAAAAAGGTGCTCCATACTGCCACTCAGTGGGATTCCTCGGGAGTAACGCAGAATGTCATTTTGTGTAACAAACTATTACAATATACAATTTCTTGTATAGTATTCATTGATTACTCTTTTCAATGATCTGTTGGTTACAGGATAGTGATATTTCTAGGTTTTACAAAGTGATATCAGTACAGTGTCAGTTATCACTCCTTGTACAAACAACTTCAAAATCTGATGAATGTATCTCTGGCATTCAATGTAACTGCTCTTACAGTTGCTATATCATGCTTTTATATGGTTGAGTACATATACAATGAAATGAAGCCACCTTCTATACAACTATAGTAAAAGGGTGCTCCATACAGCCACTCAGTGGGATTCCTCGGGAGTAACGCAGAAAGTCATTTTGTGTAACAAACTATTACAATTTACAATCCAATGTATTTCTTGTATAGTATTCATTGATTACTCTTCTATGAACTCTTGGTTAGACAACAGTGAAATTTCTACGTTTTACAAAGTGATATCAGTACAGTGTCAGTTTTCACTCCTTGTATAAAGAACTTAAAAATCTGATGATTGTATCTCTGGCATTCAATGTAACTGCTCTTACAGTTGCTATATCATGCTTTTATATGGTTGAATACATATACAATTAAATGAAGCCACCTTCTATACAACTACAGCAAAACGGTGCTCCATACTGCCACTCAGTGGGATTCCTCGGGAGTAACGCAGAAAGTCATTTTGTGTAACAAACTATTACAATTTACAATCCAATGTATTTCTTGTATAGTATTAATTGATTACTCTTCTGCGATCTCTTGGTTAGACAACAGTGAAATTTCTACGTTTTACAACGTGATATCAATACAGAGACAGTAATCACTCCTTGTACAACCAACTTCAAAATCTGATGAATGTATCTCTGGCATTCAATGTAACTGTTCTTACAGTTGCTATATCATGCTTTTTTATGGTTGAGTACATATACAATGAAATGAAGCCACCTTCTATACAACTATAGTAAAAAGGTGCTCCATACTGCCACTCAGTGGGATTCCTCGGGAGTAACGCAGAAAGTCATTTTGTGTAACAAACTATTACAATTTACAATCCAATGTATTTCTTGTATAGTATTCATTGATTACTGTTCTGCGATCTCTTGGTTAGACAACAGTGAAATTTCTAGGTTTTACAACGTGATATCAATACAGTGTCAGTAATCACTCCTTGTACAACCAACTTCAAAATCTGATGAATGTATCTCTTGCATTCAATGTAACTGCTCTTACAGTTGCTATATCATGCTTTTATATGGTTGAGTACATATACAATTAAATGAAGCCACCTTCTATACAACTATAGCAAAACGGTGCTCCATACTGCCACTCAGTGGGATTCCTCGGGAGTAACGCAGAAAGTCATTTTGTGTAACAAACTATTACAATTTACAATCCAATGTATTTCTTGTATAGTATTAATTGATTACTCTTCTGCGATCTCTTGGTTAGACAACAGTGAAATTTCTACGTTTTACAACGTGATATCAATACAGAGTCAGTAATCACTCCTTGTACAACCAACTTCAAAATCTGATGAATGTATCTCTGGCATTCAATGTAACTGGTCTTCCAGTTGCTATATCATGCTTTTATATGGTTGAGTACATATACAATGAAATGAAGCCGCCTTCTATACAACTATAGTAAAAAGGAGCTCCATACTGCCACTCAGTGGGATTCCTCGGGAGTAACGCAGAAAGTCATTTTGTGTAACAAACTATTACAATATATAATTTCTTGTATATTATTCATTGATTACTCTTTTCAATGATCTGTTGGTTACAGGATAGTGATATTTCTAGGTTTTACAAAGTGATATCAGTACAGTGTCATTTATCACTCCTTGTACAAACAACTTCAAAATCTGATGAATGTATCTCTGGCATTCAATGTAACTGCTCTTACAGTTGCTATATCATGCTTTTATATGGTTGAGTACATATACAATGAAATGAAGCCACCTTCTATACAACTATAGCAAAAAGGTGCTCCATACTGCCACTCAGTGGGATTCCTCGGGAGCAACGCAGAAAGTCATTTTGTGTAACAAACTATTACAATTTACAATCCAATGTATTTCTTGTATAGTATTCATTGATTACTCTTCTGTGAACTCTTGGTTAGACAACAGTGAAATTTCTACGTTTTACAAAGTGATATCAGTACAGCGTCAGTTTTCACTCCTTGTATAAAGAACTTCAAAATCTGATGAATGTATCTCTGGCATTCAATGTAACTGCTCTTACAGTTGCTATATCATGCTTTTTTATGGTTGAATACATATACAATTAAATGAAGCCACCTTCTATACAACTATAGCAAAACGGTGCTCCATACTGCCACTCAGTGGGATTCCTCGGGAGTAACGCAGAAAGTCATTTTGTGTAACAAACTATTACAATTTACAATCCAATGTATTTCTTGTATAGTATTCATTGATTACTCTTCTGTGAACTCTTGGTTAGACAACAGTGAAATTTCTACGTTTTACAAAGTGATATCAGTACAGTGTCAGTTTTCACTCCTTGTATAAAGAACTTCAAAATCTGATGAATGTATCTCTGGCATTCAATGTAACTGCTCTTACAGTTGCTATATCATGCTTTTATATGGTTGAATACATATACAATTAAATGAAGCCACCTTCTATACAACTATAGCAAAACAGTGCTCCATACTGCCACTCAGTGGGATTCCTCGGGAGTAACGCAGAAAGTCATTTTGTGTAACAAACGATTACAATTTACAATCCAATGTATTTCTTGTATAGTATTAATTGATTACTCTTCTGCGATCTCTTGGTTAGACAACAGTGAAATTTCTACGTTTTACAACGTGATATCAATACAGAGTCAGTAATCACTCCTTGTACAAACAACTTCAAAATCTGATGAATGTATCTCTGGCATTCAATGTAACTGTTCTTACAGTTGCTATATCATGCTTTTTTATGGTTGAGTACATATACAATGAAATGAAGCCACCTTCTATACAACTATAGTAAAAAGGTGCTCCATACTGCCACTCAGTGGGATTCCTCGGGAGTAACGCAGAAAGTCATTTTGTATAACAAACTATTACAATTTACAATCCAATGTATTTCTTGCATAGTATTCATTGATTACTCTTCTGCGATCTCTTGGTTAGACAACAGTGAAATTTCTAGGTTTTACAACGTGATATCAATACAGTGTCAGTAATCACTCCTTGTACAACCAACTTCAAAATCTGATGAATGTATCTCTTGCATTCAATGTAACTGCTCTTACAGTTGCTATATCATGCTTTTATATGGTTGAGTACATATACAATGAAATGAAGCCGCCTTCTATACAACTATAGTAAAAAGGAGCTCCATACTGCCACTCAGTGGGATTCCTCGGGAGTAACGCAGAAAGTCATTTTGTGTAACAAACTATTACAATATATAATTTCTTGTATATTATTCATTGATTACTCTTTTCAATGATCTGTTGGTTACAGGATAGTGATATTTCTAGGTTTTACAAAGTGATATCAGTACAGTGTCAGTTATCACTCCTTGTACAAACAACTTCAAAATCTGATGAATGTATCTCTGGCATTCAATGTAACTGCTCTTACTGTTGCTATATCATGCTTTTATATGGTTGAGTACATATACAATGAAATGAAGCCACCTTCTATACAACTACAGTAAAAAGGTGCTCCATACTGCCACTCAGTGGGATTACTCGGGAGTAACGCAGAAAGTCATTTTGTGTAACAAACTATTACAATTTACAATCCTATCTATTTCTTGTATAGTATTCATTGATTACTCTTCTGCGATCTCTTGGTTAGACAACAGTGAAATTTCTAGGTTTTACAACGTGATATCAATACAGTGTCAGTAATCACTCCTTGTACAACCAACTTCAAAATCTGATGAATGTATCTCTTGCATTCAATGTAACTGCTCTTACCGTTGCTATATCATGCTTTTATATGGTTGAGTACATATACAATGAAATGAAGCCACCTTCTATACAACTATACTAAAAAGGTGCTCCATACTGCCACTCAGTGGGATTCCTCGGGAGTAACGCAGAATGTCATTTTGTGTAACAAACTATTACAATATACAATTTCTTGTATAGTATTCATTGATTACTCTTTTCAATGATCTGTTGGATACAGGATAGTGATATTTCTAGGTTTTACAAAGTGATATCAGTACAGTGTCAGTTATCACTCCTTGTACAAACAACTTCAAAATCTGATGAATGTATCTCTGGCATTCAATATAACTGCTGTTACAGTTGCTATATCATACTTTTATATGGTTGAGTACATGTACAATGAAATGAAGCCACCTTCGATACAACTATTGCAAAACGGTGCTCCATACTGCCACTCAGTGGGATTCCTCGGGAGTAACGCAGAAAGTCATTTTGTGTAACAAACTATTACAATTTACAATCCAATGTATTTCTTGTATAGTATTCATTGATTACTCTTCTGTGAACTCTTGGTTAGACAACAGTGAAATTTCTACGTTTTACAAAGTGATATCAGTAAAGTGTCAGTTTTCACTCCTTGTATAAAGAACTTCAAAATCTGATGAATGTATCTCTGGCATTCAATGTAACTGCTCTTTCCGTTGCTATATCATGCTTTTATATGGTTGAGTACATATACAATGAAATGAAGCCGCCTTCTATACAACTATAGTAAAACGGTGCTCCATACTGTCACTCAGTGGGATACCTCGGGAGTAACGCAGAAAGTCATTTTGTGTAACAAACTATTACAATTTACAATCCAATGTATTTCTTGTATAGTATTAATTGATTACTCTTCTGCGATCTCTTGGTTAGACAACAGTGAAATTTCTACGTTTTACAAAGTGATATCAATACAGAGTCAGTAATCACTCCTTGTACAACCAACTTCAAAATCTGATGAATGTATCTCTGGCATTCAATGTAACTGTTCTTACAGTTGCTATATCATGCTTTTTTATAGTTGAGTACATATACAATGAAATGAAGCCACCTTCTATACAACTATAGTAAAAAGGTGCTCCATACTGCCACTCAGTGGGATTCCTCGGGAGTAACGCAGAAAGTCATTTTGTGTAACAAACTATTACAATTTACAATCCAATGTATTTCTTGTATAGTATTCATTGATTACTCTTCTGTGATCTCTTGGTTAGACAACAGTGAAATTTGTACGTTTTACAAAGTGATATCAGTACAGTGTCAGTTTTCACTCCTTGTATAAAGAACTTCAAAATCTGATGAATGTATCTCTGGCATTCAATGTAACTGCTCTTGCAGTTGCTATATCATGCTTTTATATGGTTGAATACATATACAATTAAATGAAGCCACCTTCTATACAACTATAGCAAAACGGTGCTCCATACTGCCACTCAGTGGGATTCCTCGGGAGTAACGCAGAAAGTCATTTTGTGTAACAAACTATTACAATTTACAATCCAATGTATTTCTTGTATAGTATTCATTGATTACTCTTCTGTGAACTCTTGGTTAGACAACAGTGAAATTTCTACGTTTTACAAAATGATATCAGTACAGTGTCAGTTTTCACTCCTTGTATAAAGAACTTCAAAATCTGATGAATGTATCTCTGGCATTCAATGTAACTGCTCTTACAGTTGCTATATCATGCTTTTATATGGTTGAATACATATACAATTAAATGAAGCCACCTTCTATACAACTATAGCAAAACGGTGCTCCATACTGCCACTCAGTGGGATTCCTCGGGAGTAATGCAGAAAGTCATTTTGTGTAACAAACTATTACAATTTACAATCCAATGTATTTCTTGCATAGTATTCATTGATTACTCTTCTGCGATCTCTTGGTTAGACAACAGTGAAATTTCTAGGTTTGCAACATGATATCAATACAGTGTCAGTTATCACTCCTTGTACAAACAACTTCAAAATCTGATGAATGTATCTCTGGCATTCAATGTAACTGCTCTTACAGTTGCTATATCATGCTTTTATATGGTTGAGTACATATACAATGAAATGAAGCCACCTTCTATACAACTATAGCAAAAAGGTGCTCCATACTGCCACTCAGTGGGATTCCTCGGGAGTAACGCAGAAAGTCATTTTGTGTAAGAAACTATTACAATTTACAATCCAATGTATTTCTTGTATAGTATTCATTGATTACTCTTCTGTGAACTCTTGGTTAGACAACAGTGAAATTTATACGTTTTACAAAGTGATATCAGTACAGTGTCAGTTTTCACTCCTTGTATAAAGAACTTCAAAATCTGATGAATGTATCTCTGGCATTCAATGTAACTGCTCTTACAGTTGCTATATCATGCTTTTATATGGTTGAATACATATACAATTAAATGAAGCCACCTTCTATACAACTATAGCAAAACGGTGTTCCATACTGCCACTCAGTGGGATTCCTCGGGAGTAACGCAGAAAGTCATTTTGTGTAACAAACTATTACAATTTACAATCCAATGTATTTCTTGTATAGTATTCATTGATTACTCTTCTGCGATCTCTTGGTTAGACAACAGTGAAATTTCTAGGTTTTACAACGTGATATCAATACAGTGTCAGTAATCACTCCTTGTACAACCAACTTCAAAATCTGATGAATGTATCTCTGGCATTCAATATAACTGCTGTTACAGTTGCTATATCATGCTTTTTTATGGTTGAGTACATATACAATGAAATGAAGCCACCTTCTATACAACTATAGTAAAAAGGTGCTCCATACTGCCACTCAGTGGGATTCCTCGGGAGTAACGCAGAAAGTCATTTTGTGTAACAAACTATTACAATTTACAATCCAATGTATTTCTTGTATAGTATTCATTGATTACTCTTCTGTGAACTCTTGGTTAGACAACAGTGAAATTTCTACGTTTTACAAAGTGATATCAGTACAGTGTCAGTTTTCACTCCTTGTATAAAGAACTTCAAAATCTGATGAATGTATCTCTGGCATTCAATGTAACTGCTCTTACAGTTGCTATATCATGCTTTTATATGGTTGAATACATATACAATTAAATGAAGCCACCTTCTATACAACTATAGCAAAACGGTGCTCCATACTTCCACTCAGTGGGATTCCTCGGGAGTAACGCAGAAAGTCATTTTGTGTAACAAACTATTACAATTTATAATCCAATGTATTTCTTGTATAGTATTCATTGATTACTCTTCTGCGATCTCTTGGTTAGACAACAGTGAAATTTCTACGTTGTACAACGTGATATCAATATAGAGTCAGTAATCACTCCTTGTACAACCAACTTCCAAATCTGATGAATGTATCTCTGGCATTCAATGTAACTGCTCTTACAGTTGCTATATCATGCTTTTATATGGTTGAGTACATATACAATGAAATGAAGCCGCCTTCTATACAACTATAGTAAAAAGGAGCTCCATACTGCCACTCAGTGCGATTCCTCGGGAGTAACACAGAAAGTCATTTTGTGTAACAAACTATTACAATATATAATTTCTTGTATATTATTCATTGATTACTCTTTTCAATAATCTGTTGGTTACAGGATAGTGATATTTCTAGGTTTTACAAAGTGATATCAGTACAGTGTCAGTTATCACTCCTTGTACAAACAACTTCAAATCTGATGAATGTATCTCTGGCATTCAATGTAACTGCTCTTACAGTTGCTATATCATGCTTTTATATGGTTGAGTACATATACAATGAAATGAAGCCACCTTCTATACAACTACAGTAAAAAGGTGCTCCATACTGCCACTCAGTGGGATTCCTCGGGAGTAACGCAGAAAGTCATTTTGTGTAACAAACTATTACAATTTACAATCCAATGTATTTCTTGTATAGTATTCATTGATTACTCTTCTGCGAACTCTTGGTTCGACAACAGTGAAATTTCTAGGTTTTAAAAAGTGATATCAGTACAGTGTCAGTTATCACTCCTTGTACAACCAACTTCAAAATCTGATGAATGTATGTCTTGCATTCAATATAATTGCTCTTACAGTTGATATAACATGCTATTGCAAGATTGAGTACATATACAATGAAATGAAGCCACCTTCTATACAGCTAAAGGAAAAAGGTGCTCCATACTGCCACTCAGTGGGAATCCTCGGGAGTAACACAGAAAATAATTCTGTGTAACAAACTATTAAAATTTACAATCCAATGTAATTCTTGTATAGTATTCATTGATTACTCTTCTGCGATCTCTTGGTTACACAACAGTGAAATTTCTAGGTTTTTCAAAGTGATATCAATACAGTGTCAGTTATCACTCCTTGTACAACCAACTTCAAAATCTGATGAATGTATCTCTTGCATTCAATTTAACTGCTCTTACCATTGCTATATCATGCTTTTATATGGTTGAGTACATATACAATAAAATGAAGCCACCTTCTATACAACTACAGGAAAAAGGTGCTCCATACTGCCACTCAGTGGGATTCCTCGGGAGAAACGCAGAAAGTCATTTTGTGTAACAAACTATTACAATATATAATTTCTTGTATAGTCTTCATTGATTACTCTTTTCAATGATCTGTTCGTTATAGGATAGTGATATTTCTAGGTTTTACAAAGTGATATCAGTACAGTGTCAGTTATCACTCCTTGTACAACCAACTTCAAAATCTGATGAATGTATGTCTTGCATTCAATGTAATTGCTCTTACAGTTGATATAACATGCTATTGCAAGATTGAGTACATATACAATGAAATGAAGCCACCTTCTATACAGCTAGAGGAAAAAGGTGCTCCATACTGTCACTCAGTGGGAATCCTCGGGAGTAACACAGAAAGTCATTTTGTGTAACAAACTATTACAATTTAAAATCCAATGTATTTCTTGTATAGTATTCATTGATTACTCTTCTGTGAACTCTTGGTTAGACAACAGTGAAATTTCTACGTTTTACAAAGTGATATCAGTACAGTGTCAGTTATCACTCCTTGTACAACCAACTTCAAAATCTGATGAATGTATCTCTTGCATTCAATGTAATTGCTCTTACAGTTGATATATCTTGATTTTATATGGTTGAGTACATATACAATGAAATGAAGCCACCTTCTATACAACTACAGTAAAAAGGTGCTCCATACTACCACTCAGTGGGATTCCTCGGGAGTAACGCAGAAAGTCATTTTGTGTAACAAACTATTACAATTTACAATCCAATGTATTTCTTGTATAGTATTCATTGATTACTCTTCTGTGAACTCTTGGTTAGACAACAGTGAAATTTATACATTTTACAAAGTGATATCAGTACAGTGTCAGTTTTCACTCCTTGTATAAAGAACTTCAAAATCTGATGAATGTATCTCTGGCATTCAATGTAACTGTTCTTACAGTTGCTATATCATGCTTTTTTATGGTTGAGTACATATACAATGAAATGAAGCCACCTTCTATACAACTATAGTAAAAAGGTGCTCCATACTTCCACTCAGTGGGATTCCTCGGGAGTAACGCAGAAAGTCATTTTGTGTAACAAACTATTACAATTTACAATCCAATGTATTTCTTGCATAGTATTCATTGATTACTCTTCTGCGATCTCTTGGTTAGACAACAGTGAAATTTCTAGGTTTTACAACGTGATATCAATACAGTGTCAGTAATCACTCCTTGTACAACCAACTTCAAAATCTGATGAATGTATCTCTTGCATTCAATGTAACTGCTCTTACAGTTGCTATATCATGCTTTTATATGGTTGAGTACATATACAATGAAATGAAGACGCCTTCTATACAACTATAGTAAAAAGGTGCTCCATACTGCCACTCAGTGGGATTCCTCGGGAGTAACGCAGAAAGTCATTTTGTGTAACAAACTATTACAATTTACAATCCAATGTATTTCTTGTATAGTATTCATTGATTACTCTTCTGTGAACTCTTGGTTAGACAACAGTGAAATTTATACGTTTTACAAAGTGATATCAGTACAGTGTCAGTTTTCACTCCTTGTATAAAGAACTTCAAAATCTGATGAATGTATCTCTGGCATTCAATGTAACTGCTCTTACAGTTGCTATATAATGCTTTTATATGGTTGAATACATATACGATTAAATGAAGCCACCTTTTATACAACTATAGCAAAACGGTGCTCCATACTGCCACTCAGTGGGATTCCTCGGGAGTAACGCAGAAAGTCATTTTGTGTAACAAACTATTACAATTTACAATCCAATGTATTTCTTGTATAGTATTCATTGATTACTCTTCTGCGATCTCTTCGTTAGACAACAGTGAAATTTCTACGATTTACAACATGATATCAATACAGAGTCAGTAATCACTCCTTGTACAACCAACTTCAAAATCTGATGAATGTATCTCTGGCATTCAATGTAACTGTTCTTACAGTTTCTATATCATGCTTTTTTATGGTTGAGTACATATACAATGAAATGAAGCCACCTTCTATACAACTATAGTAAAAAGGTCCTCCATACTTCCACTCAGTGGGATTCCTCGGGAGTAACGCAGAAAGTCATTTTGTGTAACAAACTATTACAATTTACAATCCAATGTATTTCTTGCATAGTATTCATTGATTACTCTTCTGCGATCTCTTGGTTAGACAACAGTGAAATTTCTAGGTTTTACAACGTGATATCAATACAGTGTCAGTAATCACTCCTTGTACAACCAACTTCAAAATCTGATGAATGTATCTCTTGCATTCAATGTAACTGCTCTTACAGTTGCTATATCATGCTTTTATATGGTTGAGTACATATACAATGAAATGAAGCCGCCTTCTATACAACTATAGTAAAAAGGAGCTCCATACTGCCACTCAGTGCGATTCCTCGGGAGTAACGCAGAAAGTCATTTTGTGTAACAAACTATTACAATATATAATTTCTTGTATATTATTCATTGATTACTCTTTTCAATGATCTGTTGGTTACAGGATAGTGATATTTCTAGGTTTTACAAAGTGATATCAGTACAGTGTCAGTTATCACTCCTTGTACAAAAAACTTCAAAATCTGATGAATGTATCTCTGGCATTCAATGTAACTGCTCTTACAGTTGCTATATCATGCTTTTATATGGTTGAGTACATATACAATGAAATGAAGCCACCTTCTATACAACTACAGTAAAAAGGTGCTCCATACTGCCACTCAGTGGGATTCCTCGGGAGTAACGCAGAAAGTCATTTTGTGTAACAAACTATTACAATTTACAATCCAATGTATTTCTTGTATAGTATTCATTGATTACTCTTCTGCGAACTCTTGGTTCGACAACAGTGAAATTTCTAGGTTTTAAAAAGTGATATCAGTACAGTGTCAGTTATCACTCCTTGTACAACCAACTTCTAAATCTGATGAATGTATGTCTTGCATTCAATATAATTGCTCTTACAGTTGATATAACATGCTATTGCAAGATTGAGTACATATACAATGAAATGAAGCCACCTTCTATACAGCTAGAGGAAAAAGGTGCTCCATACTGCCACTCAGTGGGAATCCTCGGGAGTAACACAGAAAATAATTCTGTGTAACAAACTATTAAAATTTACAATCCAATGTAATTCTTGTATAGTATTCATTGATTACTCTTCTGCGATCTCTTGGTTACACAACAGTGAAATTTCTAGGTTTTTCAAAGTGATATCAATACAGTGTCAGTTATCACTCCTTGTACAACCAACTTCAAAATCTGATGAATGTATCTCTTGCATTCAATTTAACTGCTCTTACCGTTGCTATATCATGCTTTTATATGGTTGAGTACATATACAATAAAATGAAGCCACCTTCTATACAACTACAGTAAAAAGGTGCTCCATACTGCCACTCAGTGGGATTCCTCGGGAGAAACGCAGAAACTCATTTTGTGTAACAAACTATTACAATATATAATTTCTTGTATAGTATTCATTGATTACTCTTTTCAATGATCTGTTCGTTATAGGATAGTGATATTTCTAGGTTTTACAAAGTGATATCAGTACAGTGTCAGTTATCACTCCTTGTACAACCAACTTCAAAATCTGATGAATGTATGTCTTGCATTCAATGTAATTGCTCTTACAGTTGATATAACATGCTATTGCAAGATTGAGTACATATACAATGAAATGAAGCCACCTTCTATACAGCTAGAGGAAAAAGGTGCTCCATACTGTCACTCAGTGGGAATCCTCGGGAGTAACACAGAAAGTCATTTTGTGTAACAAACTATTACAATTTAAAATCCAATGTATTTCTTGTATAGTATTCATTGATTACTCTTCTGTGAACTCTTGGTTAGACAACAGTGAAATTTCTACGTTTTACAAAGTGATATCAGTACAGTGTCAGTTATCACTCCTTGTACAACCAACTTCAAAATCTGATGAATGTATCTCTTGCATTCAATGTAATTGCTCTTACAGTTGATATATCTTGATTTTATATGGTTGAGTACATATACAATGAAATGAAGCCACCTTCTATACAACTACAGTAAAAAGGTGCTCCATACTGCCACTCAGTGGGATTCCTCGGGAGTAACGCAGAAAGTCATTTTGTGTAACAAACTATTACAATTTACAATCCAATGTATTTCTTGTATAGTATTCATTGATTACTCTTCTGCGATCTCTTCGTTAGACAACAGTGAAATTTCTACGATTTACAACGTGATATCAATACAGAGTCAGTAATCACTCCTTGTACAACCAACTTCAAAATCTGATGAATGTATCTCTGGCATTCAATGTAACTGTTCTTACAGTTGCTATATCATGCTTTTTTATGGTTGAGTACATATACAATGAAATGAAGCCACCTTCTATACAACTATAGTAAAAAGGTGCTCCATACTTCCACTCAGTGGGATTCCTCGGGAGTAACGCAGAAAGTCATTTTGTGTAACAAACTATTACAATTTACAATCCAATGTATTTCTTGTATAGTATTAATTGATTACTCTTCTGTGAACTCTTGGTTAGACAACAGTGAAATTTCTACGTTTTACAACGTGATATCAATACAGAGTCAGTAATCACTCCTTGTACAACCAACTTCAAAATCTGATGAATGTATCTCTGGCATTCAATGTAACTGTTCTTACAGTTGCTATATCATACTTTTTTATGGTTGAGTACATATACAATTAAATGAAGCCACCTTCTATACAACTATAGTAAAAAGGTGCTCCATACTGCCACTCAGTGGGATTAGTCGGGAGTAACGCAGAAAGTCATTTTGTGTAACAAACTATTACAATTTACAATCCAATGTATTTCTTGTATAGTATTCATTGATTACTCTTCTGCGATCTCTTGGTTAGACAACAGTGAAATTTCTAGGTTTTACAACGTGATATCAATACAGTGTCAGTAATCATTCTTTGTACAACCAACTTCAAAATCTGATGAATGTATCTCTGGCATTCAATGTAACTGCTCTTACCGTTGCTATATCATGCTTTTATATGGTTGAGTACATATAAAATGAAATGAAGCCACCTTCTATACAACTATAGCAAAAAGGTGCTCCATACTGCCACTCAGTGGGATTCCTCGGGAGTAACGCAGAAAGTCATTTTGTGTAACAAACTATTACAATATATAATTTCTTGTATATTATTCATTGATTACTCTTTTCAATGATCTGTTGGTTACAGGATAGTGATATTTCTAGGTGTTACAAAGTGATATCAGTACAGTGTCAGTTATCACTCCTTTTACAAACAACTTCAAAATCTGATGAATGTATCTCTGGCATTCAATGTAACTGCTCTTACAGTTGCTATATCATGCTTTTATATGGTTGAGTATATATAAAATGAAATGAAGCCACCTTCTATACAACTATAGCAAAAAGGTGCTCCATACTGCCACTCAGTGGGATTCCTCGGGAGTAACGCAGAAAGTCATTTTGTGTAACAAACTATTACAATTTACAATCCAATGTATTTCTTGTATAGTATTCATTGATTACTCTTCTGTGAACTCTTGGTTAGACAACAGTGAAATTTCTACGTTTTACAAAGTGATATCAGTACAGTGTCAGTTTTCACTCCTTGTATAAAGAACTTCAAAATCTGATGAATGTATCTCTGGCATTCAATGTAACTGCTCTTACAGTTGCTATATCATGCTTTTATATGGTTGAATACATATACAATTAAATGAAGCCACCTTCTATACAACTATAGCAAAACGGTGCTCCATACTGCCACTCAGTGGGATTCCTCGGGAGTAACGCAGAAAGTCATTTTGTGTAACAAACTATTACAATTTACAATCCAATTTATTTCTTGTATAGTATTCATTGATTACTCTTCTGCGATCTCTTGGTTAGACAACAGTGAAATTTCTAGGTTTTACAACGTGATATCAATACAGTGTCAGTAATCACTCCTTGTACAACCAACTTCAAAATCTGATGAATGTATCTCTGGCATTCAATATAACTGTTCTTACAGTTGCTATATCATGCTTTTTTATGGTTGAGTACATATACAATGAAATGAAGCCACTTTCTATACAACTATAGTAAAAAGGTGCTCCATACTGCCACTCAGTGGGATTCCTCGGGAGTAACGCAGAAAATCATTTTGTGTAACAAACTATTACAATTTACAATCCAATGTATTTCTTGTATAGTATTCATTGATTACTCTTCTGTGAACTCTTGGTTAGACAACAGTGAGATTTCTACGGTTTACAAAGTGATATCAGTACAGTGTCAGTTTTCACTCCTTGTATAAAGAACTTCAAAATCTGATGAATGTATCTCTGGCATTCAATGTAACTGCTCTTGCAGTTGCTATATCATGCTTTTTTATGGTTGAATACATATACGATTAAATGAAGCCACCTTCTATACAACTATAGCAAAACGGTGGTCCATACTGCCACTCAGTGGGATTCCTCGGGAGTAACGCAGAAAGTCATTTTGTGTAACAAACTATTACAATTTACAATCCAATGTATTTCTTGTATAGTATTAATTGATTACTCTTCTGTGAACTCTTGGTTAGACAACAGTGAAATTTCTACGTTTTACAACGTGATATCAATACAGAGTCAGTAATCACTCCTTGTACAACCAACTTCAAAATCTGATGAATGTATCTCTGGCATTCAATGTAACTGTTCTTACAGTTGCTATATCATACTTTTTTATGGTTGAGTACATATACAATTAAATGAAGCCACCTTCTATACAACTATAGTAAAAAGGTGCTCCATACTGCCACTCAGTGGGATTAGTCGGGAGTAACGCAGAAAGTCATTTTGTGTAACAAACTATTACAATTTACAATCCAATGTATTTCTTGTATAGTATTCATTGATTACTCTTCTGCGATCTCTTGGTTAGACAACAGTGAAATTTCTAGGTTTTACAACGTGATATCAATACAGTGTCAGTAATCATTCTTTGTACAACCAACTTCAAAATCTGATGAATGTATCTCTGGCATTCAATGTAACTGCTCTTACAGTTGCTATATCATGCTTTTATATGGTTGAGTACATATACAATGAAATGAAGCCGCCTTCTATACAACTATAGTAAAAAGGAGCTCCATACTGCCACTCAGTGCGATTCCTCGGGAGTAACGCAGAAAGTCATTTTGTGTAACAAACTATTACAATATATAATTTCTTGTATATTATTCATTGATTACTCTTTTCAATGATCTGTTGGTTACAGGATAGTGATATTTCTAGGTGTTACAAAGTGATATCAGTACAGTGTCAGTTATCACTCCTTTTACAAACAACTTCAAAATCTGATGAATGTATCTCTGGCATTCAATGTAACTGCTCTTACAGTTGCTATATCATGCTTTTATATGGTTGAGTACATATACAATTAAATAAAGCCACCTTCTATACAACTATAGCAAAACGGTGCTCCATACTGCCACTCAGTGGGATTCCTCGGGAGTAACGCAGAAAGTCATTTTGTGTAACAAACTATTACAATTTACAATCCAATGTATTTCTTGTATAGTATTCATTGATTACTCTTCTGTGAACTCTTGGTTAGACAACAGTGAAATTTCTACGTTTTACAAAGTGATATCAGTACAGTGTCAGTTTTCACTCCTTGTATAAAGAACTTCAAAATCTGATCAATGTATCTCTGGCATTCAATGTAACTGCTCTTACCGTTGCTATATCATGCTTTTATATGGTTGAGTACATATACAATTAAATGAAGCCACCTTCTATACAACTATAGCCAAACGGTGCTCCATACTGCCACTCAGTGGGATTCCTCGGGAGTAACGCAGAAAGTCATTTTGTGTAACAAACTATTACAATTTACAATCCAATGTATTTCTTGTATAGTATTTATTGATTACTCTTCTGCGATCTCTTGGTTAGACAACAGTGAAATTTCTACGTTTTACAACGTGATATCAATACAGAGTCAGTAATCACTCCTTGTACAACCAACTTCAAAATCTGATGAATGTATCTCTTGCATTCAATGTAACTGCTCTTACAGTTGCTATATCATGCTTTTATATGGTTGAGTACATATACAATGAAATGAAGCCGCCTTCTATACAACTATAGTAAAAAGGAGCTCCATACTGCCACTCAGTGGGATTCCTCGGGAGTAACGCAGAAAGTCATTTTGTGTAACAAACTATTACAATATATAATTTCTTGTATATTATTCATTGATTACTCTTTTCAATGATCTGTTGGTTACAGGATAGTGATATTTCTAGGTGTTACAAAGTGATATCAGTACAGTGTCAGTTATCACTCCTTGTACAAACAACTTCAAAATCTGATGAATGTATCTCTGGCATTCAATATAACTGCTCTTACAGTTGCTATATCATGCTTTTATATGGTTGAGTACATATACAATGAAATGAAGCCGCCTTCTATACAACTATAGTAAAAAGGAGCTCCATACTGCCACTCAGTGGGATTCCTCGGGAGTAACGCAGAAAGTCATTTTGTGTAACAAACTATTACAATATATAATTTCTTGTATATTATTCATTGATTACTCTTTTCAATGATCTGTTGGTTACAGGATAGTGATATTTCTAGGTGTTACAAAGTGATATCAGTACAGTGTCAGTTATCACTCCTTGTACAAACAACTTCAAAATCTGATGAATGTATCTCTGGCATTCAATATAACTGCTCTTACAGTTGCTATATCATGCTTTTATATGGTTGAGTACAGATACAATGAAATGAAGCCACCTTCTATACAACTATAGCAAAAAGGTGCTCCATACTGCCACTCAGTGGGATTCCTCGGGAGTAACGCAGAAAGTCATTTTGTGTAACAAACTATTACAATTTACAATCCAATGTATTTCTTGTATAGTATTCATTGATTACTCTTCTGTGAACTCTTGGTTAGACAACAGTGAAATTTCTACGTTTTACAAAGTGATATGAGTACAGTGTCAGTTTTCACTCCTTGTATAAAGAACTTCAAAATATGATGAATGTATCTCTGGCATTCAATGTAACTGCTCTTACAGTTGCTATATCATGCTTTTATATGGTTGAATACATATACAATTAAATGAAGCCACCTTTTATACAACTATAGCAAAACGGTGCTCCATACTGCCACTCAGTGGGATTCCTCGGGAGTAACGCAGAAAGTCATTTTGTGTAACAAACTATTACAATTTACAATCCAATGTATTTCTTGTATAGTATTCATTGATTACTCTTCTGTGAACTCTTGGTTAGACAACAGTGAAATTTCTACGTTTTACAAAGTGATATCAGTACAGTGTCAGTTTTCACTCCTTGTATAAAGAACTTCAAAATCTGATGAATGTATCTCTGGCATTCAATGTAACTGCTCTTACAGTTGCTATATCATGCTTTTATATGGTTGAATACATATACAATTAAATGAAGCCACCTTCTATACAACTATAGCAAAAAGGTGCTCCATACTGCCACTCAGTGGGATTCCTCGGGAGTAACGCAGAAAGTCATTTTGTGTAACAAACTATTATAATTTACAATCTTATGTATTTCTTGTATAGTATTCATTTATTACTCTTCTGTGAACTCTTGGTTAGACAACAGTGAAATTTCAACGTTTTACAAAGTGATATCAGTACAGTGTCAGTTTTCACTCCTTGTATAAAGAACTTCAAAATCTGATGAATGTATCTCTGGCATTCAATGTAACTGCTCTAACAGTTGCTATATCATGCTTTTATATGGTTGAATACATATACAATTAAATGAAGCCACCTTCTATACAACTATAGCAAAACGGTGCTCCATACTGCCACTCAGTGGGATTCCTCGGGAGTAATGCAGAAAGTCATTTTGTGTAACAAACTATTACAATTTACAATCCAATGTATTTCTTGCATAGTATTCATTGATTACTCTTCTGCGATCTCTTGGTTAGACAACAGTGAAATTTCTAGGTTTGCAACGTGATATCAATACAGTGTCAGTTATCACTCCTTGTACAAACAACTTCAAAATCTGATGAATGTATCTCTGGCATTCAATGTAACTGCTCTTACAGTTGCTATATCATGCTTTTATATGGTTGAGTAGATATACAATGAAATGAAGCCACCTTCTATACAACTATAGCAAAAAGGTGCTCCATACTGCCACTCAGTGGGATTCCTCGGGAGTAACGCAGAAAGTCATTTTGTGTAACAAACTATTACAATTTACAATCCAATGTATTTCTTGTATAGTATTCATTGATTACTCTTCTGTGAACTCTTGGTTAGACAACAGTGAAATTTATACGTTTTACAAAGTGATATCAGTACAGTGTCAGTTTTCACTCCTTGTATAAAGAACTTCAAAATCTGATGAATGTATCTCTGGCATTCAATGTAACTGCTCTTACAGTTGCTATATCATGCTTTTATATGGTTGAGTACATATACAATGAAATGAAGCCGCCTTCTATACAACTATAGTAAAAAGGAGCTCCATACTGCCACTCAGTGGGATTCCTCGGGAGTAACGCAGAAAGTCATTTTGTGTAACAAACTATTACAATATATAATTTCTTGTATATTATTCAGTGATTACTCTTTTCAATGATCTGTTGGTTACAGGATAGTGATATTTCTAGGTTTTACAAAGTGATATCAGTACAGTGTCAGTTATCACTCCTTGTACATACAACTTCAAAATCTGATGAATGTATCTCTGGCATTCAATGTAACTGCACTTACAGTTGCTATATCTTACTTTTATATGGTTGAGTACATATACAATGAAATGAAGCCACCTTCTATACAACTATAGCAAAACGGTGCTCCATACTGCCACTCAGTGGGATTCCTCGGGAGTAACGCAGAAAGTCATTTTGTGTAACAAACTATTACAATTTACAATCCAATGTATTTCTTGTATAGTATTCATTGATTACTCTTCTGTGAACTCTTGGTTAGACAACAGTGAAATTTCTATGTTTTACAAAGTGATATCAGTACAGTGTCAGTTTTCATTCCTTGTATAAAGAACTTCAAAATCTGATGAATGTATCTCTGGCATTCAATGTAACTGCTCTTACCGTTGCTTTATCATGCTTTTATATGGTTGAATACATATACAATGAAATGAAGCCACCTTCTATACAACTATAGCAAAACGGTGCTCCATACTGCCACTCAGTGGGATTCCTCGGGAGTAACGCAGAAAGTCATTTTGTGTAACAAACTATTACAATTTACAATCCAATGTATTTCTTGTATAGTATTCATTGATTACTCTTCTGTGAACTCTTGGTTAGACAACAGTGAAATTTCTACGTTTTACAAAGTGATATCAGTACTGTGTCAGTTTTCACTCCTTGTATAAAGAACTTCAAAATCTGATGAATGTATCTCTGGCATTCAATGTAACTGCTCTTACAGTTGCTATATAATGCTTTTATATGGTTGAATACATATACAATTAAATGAAGCCACCTTCTATACAACTATAGCAAAACGGTGCTCCATACTGCCACTCAGTGGGATTCCTCGGGAGTAACGCAGAAAGTCATTTTGTGTAACAAACTATTACAATTTACAATCCAATGTATTTCTTGTATAGTATTAATTGATTACTCTTCTGCGATCTCTTGGTTAGACAACAGTGAAATTTCTACGATTTACAACGTGATATCAATACAGAGTCAGTAATCACTCCTTGTACAACCAACTTCAAAATCTGATGAATGTATCTCCGGCATTCAATGTAACTGTTCTTACAGTTGCTATATCATGCTTTTTTATGGTTGAGTACATATACAATGAAATGAAGCCACCTTCTATACAACTATAGTAAAAAGGTGCTCCAAACTGCCACTCAGTGGGATTCCTCGGGAGTAACGCAGAAAGTCATTTTGTGTAACAAACTATTACAATTTACAATCCAATGTATTTCTTGTATAGTATTCATTGATTACTCTTCTGCGATCTCTTGGTTAGACAACAGTGAAATTTCTACGTTTTACAAAGTGATATCAGTACAGTGTCAGTTTTAACTCCTTGTATAAAGAACTTCAAAATCTGATGAATGTATCTCTTGCATTCAATGTAACTGCTCTTACAGTTGCTATATCATGCTTTTATATGGTTGAGTACATATACAATGAAATGAAGCCACCTTCTATACAACTATAGTAAAAAGGTGCTCCATACTGCCACTCAGTGGGATTCCTCGGGAGTAACGCAGAAAGTCATTTTGTGTAACAAACTATTACAGTATACAATTTCTTGTATAGTATTCATTGATTACTCTTTTCAATGATCTGTTGGTTACAGGATAGTGATATTTCTAGGTTTTACAAAGTGATATCAGTACAGTGTCAGTTATCACTCCTTGTACAAACAACTTCAAAATCTGATGAATGTATCTCTGGCATTCAATGTAACTGCTCTTACAGTTGCTATATCATGCTTTTATATGGTTGAGTACATATACAATGAAATGAAGCCACCTTCTATACAACTATAGTAAAAAGGTGCTCCATACTGCCACTCAGTGGGATTCCTCGGGAGTAACGCAGAAAGTCATTTTGTGTAACAAACTATTACAATTTACAATCCAATGTATTTCTTGTATAGTATTCATTGATTACTCTTCTGTGAACTCTTGGTTAGACAACAGTGAAATTTCTACATTTTACAAAGTGATATCAGTACAGTGTCAGTTTTCACTCCTTGTATAAAGAACTTCAAAATCTGATGAATGTATCTCTGGCATTCAATGTAACTGCTCTTACAGTTGCTATATCATGCTTTTATATGGTTGAATACATATACAATTAAATGAAGCCACCTTCTATACAACTATAGCAAAACGGTGGTCCATACTGCCACTCAGTGGGATTCCTCGGGAGTAACGCAGAAAGTCATTTTGTGTAACAAACTATTACAATTTACAATCCAATGTATTTCTTGTATAGTATTCATTGATTACTCTTCTGTGAACTCTTGGTTAGACAACAGTGAAATTTCTACGTTTTACAAAGTGATATCAGTACAGTGTCAGTTTTCACTCCTTGTATAAAGAACTTCAAAATCTGATGAATGTATCTATGGCATTCAATGTAACTGCTCTTGCAGTTGCTATATCATGCTTTTATATGGTTGAATACATATACAATTAAATGAAGCCACCTTCTATACAACTATAGCAAAACGGTGCTCCATACTGCCACTCAGTGGGATTCCTCGGGAGTAACGCAGAAAGTCATTTTGTGTAACAAACTATTACAATTTACAATCCAATGTATTTCTTGCATAGTATTCATTGATTACTCTTCTGCGATCTCTTGGTTAGACAACAGTGAAATTTCTACGTTTTACAACGTGATATCAATACAGAGTCAGTAATCACTCCTTGTACAACCAATTTCGAAATCTGATGAATGTATCTCTGGCATTCAATGTAACTGCTCTTACAGTTGCTATATCATCCTTTTTTATGGTTGAGTAGATATACAATGAAATGAAGCCACCTTCTATACAACTATAGCAAAAAGGTGCTCCATACTGCCACTCAGTGGGATTCCTCGGGAGTAACGCAGAAAGTCATTTTGTGTAACAAACTATTACAATTTACAATCCAATGTATTTCTTGCATAGTATTCATTGATTACTCTTCTGCGATCTCTTGGTTAGACAACAGTGAAATTTCTAGGTTTTAAAACGTGATATCAATACAGTGTCAGTAATCACTCCTTGTACAACCAACTTCAAAATCTGATGAATGTATCTCTTGCATTCAATGTAACTGCTCTTACAGTTTCTATATCATGCTTTTATATGGTTGAGTACATATACAATGAAATGAAGCCGCCTTCTATACAACTATAGTAAAAAGGAGCTCCATACTGCCACTCAGTGGGATTCCTCGGGAGTAACGCAGAAAGTCATTTTGTGTAACAAACTATTACAATATATAATTTCTTGTATATTATTCATTGATTACTCTTTTCAATGATCTGTTGGTTACAGGATAGTGATATTTCTAGGTTTTACAAAGTGATATCAGTACAGTGTCAGTTATCACTCCTTCTACAAACAACTTCAAAATCTGATGAATGTATCTCTGGCATTCAATGTAACTGCTCTTACAGTTGCTATATCATACTTTTATATGGTTGAGTACATATACAATGAAATGAAGCCACCTTCTATACAACTATAGCAAAAAGGTGCTCCATACTTCCACTCAGTGGGATTCCTCAGGAGTAACGCAGAAAGTCATTTTGTGTAACAAACTATTACAATTTACAATCCAATGTATTTCTTGTATAGTATTCATTGATTACTCTTCTGTGAACTCTTGGTTAGACAACAGTGAAATTTCTACGTTTTACAAAGTGATATCAGTACAGTGTCAGTTTTAACTCCTTGTATAAAGAACTTCAAAATCTGATGAATGTATCTCTTGCATTCAATGTAACTGCTCTTACCGTTGCTATATCATGCTTTTATATGGTTGAGTACATATACAATGAAATGAAGCCACCTTCTATACAACTATAGTAAAAAGGTGCTCCATACTGCCACTCAGTGGGATTCCTCGGGAGTAACGCAGAAAGTCATTTTGTGTAACAAACTATTACAGTATACAATTTCTTGTATAGTATTCATTGATTACTCTTTTCAATGATCTGTTGGTTACAGGATAGTGATATTTCTAGGTTTTACAAAGTGATATCAGTACAGTGTCAGTTATCACTCCTTGTACAAACAACTTCAAAATCTGATGAATGTATCTCTGGCATTCAATGTAACTGCTCTTACAGTTGCTATATCATGCTTTTATATGGTTGAGTACATATACAATGAAATGAAGCCACCTTCTATACAACTATAGTAAAAAGGTGCTCCATACTGCCACTCAGTGGTATTCCTCGGGAGGAACGCAGAAAGTCATTTTGTGTAACAAACTATTACAATTTACAATCCAATGTATTTCTTGCATAGTATTCATTGATTACTCTTCTGCGATCTCTTGGTTAGACAACAGTGAAATTTCTAGGTTTTACAACGTGATATCAATACAGTGTCAGTAATCACTCCTTGTACAACCAACTTCAAAATCTGATGAATGTATCTCTTGCATTCAATGTAACTGCTCTTACAGTTTCTATATCATGCTTTTATATGGTTGAGTATATATACAATGAAATGAAGCCGCCTTCTATACAACTATAGTAAAAAGGAGCTCCATACTGCCACTCAGTGGGATTCCTCGGGAGTAACGCAGAAAGTCATTTTGTGTAACAAACTATTACAATATATAATTTCTTGTATATTATTCATTGATTACTCTTTTCAATGATCTGTTGGTTACAGGATAGTGATATTTCTAGGTTTTACAAAGTGATATCAGTACAGTGTCAGTTATCACTCCTTGTACAAACAACTTCAAAATCTGATGAATGTATCTCTGGCATTCAATGTAACTGCTCTTACCGTTGCTATATCATACTTTTATATGGTTGAGTACATATACAATGAAATGAAGCCACCTTCTATACAACTATAGCAAAAAGGTGCTCCATACTGCCACTCAGTGGGATTCCTCGGGAGTAACGCAGAAAGTCATTTTGTGTAACAAACTATTACAATTTACAATCCAATGTATTTCTTGTATAGTATTAATTGATTACTCTTCTGCGATCTCTTGGTTAGACAACAGTGAAATTTCTACGTTTTACAACGTGATATCAATACAGAGTCAGTAATCACTCCTTGTACAACCAACTTCAAAATCTGATGAATGTATCTCTTGCATTCAATGTAACTGCTCTTACAGTTTCTATATCATGCTTTTATATGGTTGAGTACATATACAATGAAATGAAGCCGCCTTCTATACAACTATAGTAAAAAGGAGCTCCATACTGCCACTCAGTGGGATTCCTCGGGAGTAACGCAGAAAGTCATTTTGTGTAACAAACTATTACAATATATAATTTCTTGTATATTATTCATTGATTACTCTTTTCAATGATCTGTTGGTTACAGGATAGTGATATTTCTAGGTGTTACAAAGTGATATCAGTACAGTGTCAGTTATCACTCCTTGTACAAACAACTTCAAAATCTGATGAATGTATCTCTGGCATTCAATGTAACTGCTCTTACAGTTGCTATATCATGCTTTTATATGGTTGAGTACAGATACAATGAAATGAAGCCACCTTCTATACAACTATAGCAAAAAGGTGCTCCATACTGCCACTCAGTGGGATTCCTCGGGAGTAATGCAGAAAGTCATTTTGTGTAACAAACTATTACAATTTACAATCCAATGTATTTCTTGTATAGTATTCATTGATTACTCTTCTGTGAACTCTTGGTTAGACAGCAGTGAAATTTCTACGTTTTACAAAGTGATATCAGTACAGTGTCAGTTTTCACTCCTTGTATAAAGAACTTCAAAATCTGATGAATGTATCTCTTGCATTCAATGTAACTGCTCTTACAGTTGCTATATCATGCTTTTGTATGGTTGAATACATATACAATTAAATGAAGCTACCTTCTATACAACTATAGCAAAACTGTGCTCCATACTGCCACTCAGTGGGATTCCTCGGGAGTAACGCAGAAAGTCATTTTGTGTAACAAACTATTACAATTTACAATCCAATGTATTTCTTGTATAGTATTCATTGATTACTCTTCTGTGAACTCTTGGTTAGACAACAGTGAAATTTCTACGTTTTACAAAGTGATATCAGTACAGTGTCAGTTTTCACTCCTTGTATAAAGAACTTCAAAATCTGATGAATGTATCTCTGGCATTCAATGTAACTGCTCTTGCAGTTGCTATATCATGCTTTTATATGGTTGAATACATATACAATGAAATGAAGCCACCTTCTATACAACTATAGCAAAACGGTGCTCCATACTGCCACTCAGTGGGATTCCTCGGTTGTAACGCAGAAAGTCATTTTGTGTAACAAACGATTACAATTTACAATCCAATGTATTTCTTGTATAGTATTAATTGATTACTCTTCTGAGATCTCTTGGTTAGACAACAGTGAAATTTCTACGTTTTACAACGTGATATCAATACAGAGTCAGTAATCACTCCTTGTACAACCAACTTCAAAATCTGATGAATGAATCTCTGGCATTCAATGTAACTGTTCTTACAGTTGCTATATCATGCTTTTTTATGGTTGAGTACATATACAATGAAATGAAGCCACCTTCTATACAACTATACTAAAAAGGTGCTCCATACTGCCACTCAGTGGGATTCCTCGGGAGTAACGCAGAAAGTCATTTTGTGTAACAAACTATTACAATTTACAATCCAATGTATTTCTTGCATAGTATTCATTGATTACTCTTCTGCGATCTCTTGGTTAGACAACAGTGAAATTTCTAGGTTTTACAACGTGATATCAATACAGTGTCAGTAATAACTCCTTGTACAACCAACTTCAAAATCTGATGAATGTATCTCTTGCATTCAATGTAACTGCTCTTACAGTTGCTATATCATGCTTTTATATGGTTGAGTACATATACAATGAAATGAAGCCGCCTTCTATACAACTATAGTAAAAAGGAGCTCCATACTGCCACTCAGTGGGATTCCTCGGGAGTAACGCAGAAAGTCATTTTGTGTAACAAACTATTACAATATATAATTTCTTGTATATTATTCAGTGATTACTCTTTTCAATGATCTGTTGGTTACAGGATAGTGATATTTCTAGGTTTTACAAAGTGATATCAGTACAGTGTCAGTTATCACTCCTTGTACATACAACTTCAAAATCTGATGAATGTATCTCTGGCATTCAATGTAACTGCACTTACAGTTGCTATATCATACTTTTATATGGTTGAGTACATATACAATGAAATGAAGCCACCTTCTATACAACTATAGCAAAACGGTGCTCCATACTGCCACTCAGTGGGATTCCTCGGGAGTAACGCAGAAAGTCATTTTGTGTAACAAACTATTACAATTTACAATCCAATGTATTTCTTGTATAGTATTCATTGATTACTCTTCTGTGAACTCTTGGTTAGACAACAGTGAAATTTCTATGTTTTACAAAGTGATATCAGTACAGTGTCAGTTTTCATTCCTTGTATAAAGAACTTCAAAATCTGATGAATGTATCTCTGGCATTCAATGTAACTGCTCTTACCGTTGCTTTATCATGCTTTTATATGGTTGAATACATATACAATGAAATGAAGCCACCTTCTATACAACTATAGCAAAACGGTGCTCCATACTGCCACTCAGTGGGATTCCTCGGGAGTAACGCAGGAAGTCATTTTGTGTAACAAACTATTACAATTTACAATCCAATGTATTTCTTGTATAGTATTAATTGCTTACTCTTCTGCGATCTCTTGGTTAGACAACAGTGAAATTTCTACGTTTTACAACGTGATATCAATACAGAGTCAGTAATCACTCCTTGTACAACCAACTTCAAAATCTGATGAATGTATCTCTGGCATTCAATGTAACTGTTCTTACCGTTGCTATATCATGCTTTTATATGGTTGAGTACATATACAATGAAATGAAGCCACCTTCTATACAACTATAGTAAAAAGGTGCTCCATACTGCCACTCAGTGGGATTCCTCGGGAGTAACGCAGAAAGTCATTTTGTGTAACAAACTATTACAATTTACAATCCAATGTATTTCTTGTATAGTATTCATTGATTACTCTTCTGTGAACTCTTGGTTAGACAACAGTGAAATTTTTACGTTTTACAACGTGATATCAATACAGTGTCAGTAATAACTCCTTGTACAACCAACTTCAAAATCTGATGAATGTATCTCTTGCATTCAATGTAACTGCTCTTACAGTTGCTATATCATGCTTTTATATGGTTGAGTACATATACAATGAAATGAAGCCGCCTTCTATACAACTATAGTAAAAAGGAGCTCCATACTGCCACTCAGTGGGATTCCTCGGGAGTAACGCAGAAAGTCATTTTGTGTAACAAACTATTACAATATATAATTTCTTGTATATTATTCAGTGATTACTCTTTTCAATGATCTGTTGGTTACAGGATAGTGATATTTCTAGGTTTTACAAAGTGATATCAGTACAGTGTCAGTTATCACTCCTTGTACATACAACTTCAAAATCTGATGAATGTATCTCTGGCATTCAATGTAACTGCACTTACAGTTGCTATATCATACTTTTATATGGTTGAGTACATATACAATGAAATGAAGCCACCTTCTATACAACTATAGCAAAACGGTGCTCCATACTGCCACTCAGTGGGATTCCTCGGGAGTAACGCAGAAAGTCATTTTGTGTAACAAACTATTACAATTTACAATCCAATGTATTTCTTGTATAGTATTCATTGATTACTCTTCTGTGAACTCTTGGTTAGACAACAGTGAAATTTCTATGTTTTACAAAGTGATATCAGTACAGTGTCAGTTTTCATTCCTTGTATAAAGAACTTCAAAATCTGATGAATGTATCTCTGGCATTCAATGTAACTGCTCTTACCGTTGCTTTATCATGCTTTTATATGGTTGAATACATATACAATGAAATGAAGCCACCTTCTATACAACTATAGCAAAACGGTGCTCCATACTGCCACTCAGTGGGATTCCTCGGGAGTAACGCAGAAAGTCATTTTGTGTAACAAACTATTAGAATTTACAATCCAATGTATTTCTTGTATAGTATTAATTGATTACTCTTCTGCGATCTCTTGGTTAGACAACAGTGAAATTTCTACGTTTTACAACGTGATATCAATACAGAGTCAGTAATCACTCCTTGTACAACCAACTTCAAAATCTGATGAATGTATCTCTGGCATTCAATGTAACTGTTCTTACCGTTGCTATATCATGCTTTTATATGGTTGAGTACATATACAATGAAATGAAGCCACCTTCTATACAACTATAGTAAAAAGGTGCTCCATACTGCCACTCAGTGGGATTCCTCGGGAGTAACGCAGAAAGTCATTTTGTGTAACAAACTATTACAATTTACAATCCAATGTATTTCTTGTATAGTATTCATTGATTACTCTTCTGTGAACTCTTGGTTAGACAACAGTGAAATTTCTACGTTTTACAAAGTGATATCAGTACTGTGTCAGTTTTCACTCCTTGTATAAAGAACTTCAAAATCTGATGAATGTATCTCTGGCATTCAATGTAACTGCTCTTACAGTTGCTATATAATGCTTTTATATGGTTGAATACATATACAATTAAATGAAGCCACCTTCTATACAACTATAGCAAAACGGTGCTCCATACTGCCACTCAGTGGGATTCCTCGGGAGTAACGCAGAAAGTCATTTTGTGTAACAAACTATTACAATTTACAATCCAATGTATTTCTTGTATAGTATTAATTGATTACTCTTCTGCGATCTCTTGGTTAGACAACAGTGAAATTTCTACGATTTACAACGTGATATCAATACAGAGTCAGTAATCACTCCTTGTACAACCAACTTCAAAATCTGATGAATGTATCTCTGGCATTCAATGTAACTGTTCTTACAGTTGCTATATCATGCTTTTTTATGGTTGAGTACATATACAATGAAATGAAGCCACCTTCTATACAACTATAGTAAAAAGGTGCTCCATACTGCCACTCAGTGGGATTCCTCGGGAGTAACGCAGAAAGTCATTTTGTGTAACAAACTATTACAATTTACAATCCAATGTATTTCTTGCATAGTATTCATTGATTACTCTTCTGCGATCTCTTGGTTAGACAACAGTGAAATTTCTACGTTTTACAACGTGATATCAATACAGAGTCAGTAATCACTCCTTGTACAACCAACTTCAAAATCTGATGAATGTATCTCTTGCATTCAATGTAACTGCTCTTACAGTTGCTATATCATGCTTTTATATGGTTGAGTACATATACAATGAAATGAAGCCGCCTTCTATACAACTATAGTAAAAAGGAGCTCCATACTGCCACTCAGTGGGATTCCTCGGGAGTAACGCAGAAAGTCATTTTGTGTAACAAACTATTACAATATATAATTTCTTGTATATTATTCAGTGATTACTCTTTTCAATGATCTGTTGGTTACAGGATAGTGATATTTCTAGGTTTTACAAAGTGATATCAGTACAGTGTCAGTTATCACTCCTTGTACATACAACTTCAAAATCTGATGAATGTATCTCTGGCATTCAATGTAACTGCACTTACAGTTGCTATATCATACTTTTATATGGTTGAGTACATATACAATGAAATGAAGCCACCTTCTATACAACTATAGCAAAACGGTGCTCCATACTGCCACTCAGTGGGATTCCTCGGGAGTAACGCAGAAAGTCATTTTGTGTAACAAACTATTACAATTTACAATCCAATGTATTTCTTGTATAGTATTCATTGATTACTCTTCTGTGAACTCTTGGTTAGACAACAGTGAAATTTCTATGTTTTACAAAGTGATATCAGTACAGTGTCAGTTTTCATTCCTTGTATAAAGAACTTCAAAATCTGATGAATGTATCTCTGGCATTCAATGTAACTGCTCTTACCGTTGCTTTATCATGCTTTTATATGGTTGAATACATATACAATGAAATGAAGCCACCTTCTATACAACTATAGCAAAACGGTGCTCCATACTGCCACTCAGTGGGATTCCTCGGGAGTAACGCAGAAAGTCATTTTGTGTAACAAACTATTACAATTTACAATCCAATGTATTTCTTGTATAGTATTAATTGATTACTCTTCTGCGATCTCTTGGTTAGACAACAGTGAAATTTCTACGTTTTACAACGTGATATCAATACAGAGTCAGTAATCACTCCTTGTACAACCAACTTCAAAATCTGATGAATGTATCTCTGGCATTCAATGTAACTGTTCTTACCGTTGCTATATCATGCTTTTATATGGTTGAGTACATATACAATGAAATGAAGCCACCTTCTATACAACTATAGTAAAAAGGTGCTCCATACTGCCACTCAGTGGGATTCCTCGGGAGTAACGCAGAAAGTCATTTTGTGTAACAAACTATTACAATTTACAATCCAATGTATTTCTTGTATAGTATTCATTGATTACTCTTCTGTGAACTCTTGGTTAGACAACAGTGAAATTTCTACGTTTTACAAAGTGATATCAGTACTGTGTCAGTTTTCACTCCTTGTATAAAGAACTTCAAAATCTGATGAATGTATCTCTGGCATTCAATGTAACTGCTCTTACAGTTGCTATATAATGCTTTTATATGGTTGAATACATATACAATTAAATGAAGCCACCTTCTATACAACTATAGCAAAACGGTGCTCCATACTGCCACTCAGTGGGATTCCTCGGGAGTAACGCAGAAAGTCATTTTGTGTAACAAACTATTACAATTTACAATCCAATGTATTTCTTGTATAGTATTAATTGATTACTCTTCTGCGATCTCTTGGTTAGACAACAGTGAAATTTCTACGATTTACAACGTGATATCAATACAGAGTCAGTAATCACTCCTTGTACAACCAACTTCAAAATCTGATGAATGTATCTCTGGCATTCAATGTAACTGTTCTTACAGTTGCTATATCATGCTTTTTTATGGTTGAGTACATATACAATGAAATGAAGCCACCTTCTATACAACTATAGTAAAAAGGTGCTCCATACTGCCACTCAGTGGGATTCCTCGGGAGTAACGCAGAAAGTCATTTTGTGTAACAAACTATTACAATTTACAATCCAATGTATTTCTTGCATAGTATTCATTGATTACTCTTCTGCGATCTCTTGGTTAGACAACAGTGAAATTTCTAGGTTTTACAACGTGATATCAATACAGTGTCAGTAATCACTCCTTGTACAACCAACTTCAAAATCTGATGAATGTATCTCTTGCATTCAATGTAACTGCTCTTACAGTTGCTATATCATGCTTTTATATGGTTGAGTACATATACAATGAAATTAAGCCGCCTTCTATACAACTATAGTAAAAAGGAGCTCCATACTGCCACTCAGTGCGATTCCTCGGGAGCAACGCAGAAAGTCATTTTGTGTAGCAAACTATTACAATATATAATTTCTTGTATATTATTCATTGATTACTCTTTTCAATGATCTGTTGGTTACAGGATAGTGATATTTCTAGGTTTTACAAAGTGATATCAGTACAGTGTCAGTTATCACTCATTGTACAAACAACTTCAAAATCTGATGAATGTATCTCTGGCATTCAATGTAACTGCTCTTACAGTTGCTATATCATGCTTTTATATGGTTGAGTACATATACAATGAAATGAAGCCACCTTCTATACAACTATAGCAAAAAGGTGCTCCATACTGCCACTCAGTGGGATTCCTCGGGAGTAACGCAGAAAGTCATTTTGTGTAACAAACTATTACAATTTACAATCCAATTTATTTCTTGTATAGTATTCATTGATTACTCTTCTGTGAACTCTTGGTTAGACAACAGTGAAATTTCTACGTTTTACAACGTGATATCAGTACAGTGTCAGTTTTCACTCCTTGTATAAAGAACTTCAAAATCTGATGAATGTATCTCTGGCATTCAATGTAACTGCTCTTACAGTTGCTATATCATGCTTTTATATGGTTGAATACAAATACAATTAAATGAAGCCACCTTCTATACAACTATAGCAAAACGGTGGTCCATACTGCCACTCAGTGGGATTCCTCGGGAGTAACGCAGAAAGTCATTTTGTGTAACAAACTATTACAATTTACAATCCAATGTATTTCTTGTATAGTATTCATTGATTACTCTTCTGTGAACTCTTGGTTAGACAACAGTGAAATTTCTACGTTTTACAAAGTGATATCAGTACAGTGTCAGTTTTCACTCCTTGTATAAAGAACTTCAAAATCTGATGAATGTATCTATGGCATTCAATGTAACTGCTCTTGCAGTTGCTATATCATGCTTTTATATGGTTGAATACATATACTATTAAATGAAGCCACCTTCTATACAACTATAGCAAAACGGTGGTCCATACTGCCACTCAGTGGGATTCCTCGGGAGTAACGCAGAAAGTCATTTTGTTGAACAAACTTTTACAATTTACAATCCAATGTATTTCTTGTATAGTATTCATTGATTACTCTTCTGCGATCTCTTGGTTAGACAACAGTGAAATTTCTACGTTTTACAACGTGATATTAATACAGAGTCAGTAATCACTCCTTGTACAACCAATTTCGAAATCTGATGAATGTATCTCTGGCATTCAATGTAACTGTTCTTACAGTTGCTATATCATCCTTTTTTATGGTTGAGTACATATACAATGAAATGAAGCCACCTTCTATACAACTATAGTAAAAAGGTGCTCCATACTGCCACTCAGTGGGATTCCTCGGGAGTAACGCAGAAAGTCATTTTGTGTAACAAACTATTACAATATATAATTTCTTGTATATTATTCATTGATTACTCTTTTCAATGATCTGTTGGTTACAGGATAGTGATATTTCTAGGTTTTACAAAGTGATATCAGTACAGTGTCAGTTATCACTCCTTCTACAAACAACTTCAAAATCTGATGAATGTATCTCTGGCATTCAATGTAACTGCTCTTACAGTTGCTATATCATACTATTATATGGTTGAGTACATATACAATGAAATGAAGCCACCTTCTATACAACTATAGCAAAAAGGTGCTCCATACTTCCACTCAGTGGGATTCCTCAGGAGTAACGCAGAAAGTCATTTTGTGTAACAAACTATTACAATTTACAATCCAATGTATTTCTTGTATAGTATTCATTGATTACTCTTCTGTGAACTCTTGGTTAGACAACAGTGAAATTTCTACGTTTTACAAAGTGATATCAGTACAGTGTCAGTTTTAACTCCTTGTATAAAGAACTTCAAAATCTGATGAATGTATCTCTTGCATTCAATGTAACTGCTCTTACAGTTGCTATATCATGCTTTTATATGGTTGAGTACATATACAATGAAATGAAGCCACCTTCTATACAACTATAGTAAAAAGGTGCTCCATACTGCCACTCAGTGGGATTCCTCGGGAGTAACGCAGAAAGTCATTTTGTGTAACAAACTATTACAGTATACAATTTCTTGTATAGTATTCATTGATTACTCTTTTCAATGATCTGTTGGTTACAGGATAGTGATATTTCTAGGTTTTACAAAGTGATATCAGTACAGTGTCAGTTATCACTCCTTGTACAAACAACTTCAAAATCTGATGAATGTATCTCTGGCATTCAATGTAACTGCTCTTACAGTTGCTATATCATGCTTTTATATGGTTGAGTACATATACAATGAAATGAAGCCACCTTCTATACAACTATAGTAAAAAGGTGCTCCATACTGCCACTCAGTGGTATTCCTCGGGAGGAACGCAGAAAGTCATTTTGTGTAACAAACTATTACAATTTACAATCCAATGTATTTCTTGCATAGTATTCATTGATTACTGTTCTGCGATCTCTTGGTTAGACAACAGTGAAATTTCTAGGTTTTACAACGTGATATCAATACAGTGTCAGTAATCACTCCTTGTACAACCAACTTCAAAATCTGATGAATGTATCTCTTGCATTCAATGTAACTGCTCTTACAGTTTCTATATCATGCTTTTATATGGTTGAGTATATATACAATGAAATGAAGCCGCCTTCTATACAACTATAGTAAAAAGGAGCTCCATACTGCCACTCAGTGGGATTCCTCGGGAGTAACGCAGAAAGTCATTTTGTGTAACAAACTATTACAATATATAATTTCTTGTATATTATTCATTGATTACTCTTTTCAATGATCTGTTGGTTACAGGATAGTGATAATTCTAGGTTTTACAAAGTGATATCAGTACAGTGTCAGTTATCACTCCTTGTACAAACAACTTCAAAATCTGATGAATGTATCTCTGGCATTCAATGTAACTGCTCTTACAGTTGCTATATCATACTTTTATATGGTTGAGTACATATACAATGAAATGAAGCCACCTTCTATACAACTATAGGAAAAAGGTGCTCCATACTTCCACTCAGTGGGATTCCTAAGGAGTAACGCAGAAAGTCATTTTGTGTAACAAACTATTACAATTTACAATCCAATGTATTTCTTGTATAGTATTCATTGATTACTCTTCTGTGAACTCTTGGTTAGACAACAGTGAAATTTCTACGTTTTACAAAGTGATATCAGTACAGTGTCAGTTTTCAATCCTTGTATAACGAACTTCAAAATCTGATGAATGTATCTCTTGCATTCAATGTAACTGCTCTTACAGTTGCTATATCATGCTTTTATATGGTTGAGTACATATACAATGAAATGAAGCCACCTTCTATACAAAGATAGTAAAAAGGTCCTCCATACTGCCACTCAGTGGGATTCCTCGGGAGTAACGCAGAAAGTCATTTTGTGTAAAAAACTATTACAGTATACAATTTCTTGTATAGTATTCATTGATTACTCTTTTCAATGATCTGTTGGTTACAGGATAGTGATATTTCTAGGTTTTACAAAGTGATATCAGTACAGTGTCAGTTATCACTCCTTGAACAAACAACTTCAAAATCTGGTTGAGTACATATATCTCTTGCATTCAATGTAATTGCCCTTACAGTTTATATATCTTGATTTTATATGGTTGAATACATATACAATTAAATGAATCCACCTTCTATACAGCTGGAGGAGAAAGGTGCTCCATTCTGGCACCCGGTGGGATTCCTCGGGAGTAACGCAGAAAGTCATTTTGTGTAACAAACTATTACAATTCACCATCCAATGTATTTCTTGCATAGTATTCATTGATTACTCTTCTGCGATCTCTTGGTTAGACAACAGTGAAATTTCTAGGTTTGCAACGTGATATCAATACAGTGTCAGTTATCACTCCTTGTACAAACAACTTCAAAATCTGATGAATGTATCTCTGGCATTCAATGTAACTTCTCTCAAAGTTGCTATATCATGCTTTTATATGGTTGAGTACATATACAATGAAATGAAGCCACCTTCTATACAACTATAGCAAAAAGGTGCTCCATACTGCCACTCAGTGGGATTCCTCGGGAGTAACGCAGAAAGTCATTTTGTGTAACAAACTATTACAATTTACAATCCAATGTATTTCTTGTATAGTATTCATTGATTACTCTTCTGTGAACTCTTGGTTAGAGAACAGTGAAATTTATACGTTTTACAAAGTGATATCAGTACAGTGTCAGTTTTCACTCCTTGTATAAAGAACTTCAAAATCTGATGAATGTATCTCTGGCATTCAATGTAACTGCTGTTACAGTTGCTATATCATGCTTTTATATGGTTGAATACATATACAATGAAATGAAGCCACCTTCTATACAACTATAGCAAAACGGTGCTCCATACTGCCACTCAGTGGGATTCCTCGGGAGTAACGCAGAAAGTCATTTTGTGTAACAAACTATTACAATTTACAATCCAATGTATTTCTTGTATAGTATTAATTGATTACTCTTCTGCGATCTCTTGGTTAGACAACAGTGAAATTTCTACGTTGAGTACTATGGTTGAGTACATATACAATGAAATGAAGCCACCTTCTATACAACTATAGCAAAACGGTGCTCCATACTGCCACTCAGTGGGATTCCTCGGGAGTAACGCAGAAAGTCATTTTGTGTAACAAACTATTACAATTTACAATCCAATGTATTTCTTGCATAGTATTCATTGATTACTCTTCTGCGATCTCTTGGTTAGACAACAGTGAAATTTCTAGGTTTTACAACGTGATATCAATACAGTGTCAGTAATCACTCCTTGTACAACCAACTTCAAAATCTGATGAATGTATCTCTTGCATTCAATGTAACTGCTCTTACAGTTGCTATATCATGCTTTTATATGGTTGAGTACATATACAATGAAATGAAGCCGCCTTCTATACAACTATAGTAAAAAGGAGCTCCATACTGCCACTCAGTGGGATTCTTGTATAGTATTCATTGATTACTCTTCTGTGAACTCAGTACAGTGTCAGTTATCACTCCTTGTACAACCAACTTCAAAATCTGATGAATGTATCTCTTGAATTCAATGTTATTACTCTTACAGTTGATATATCATGCTTTTATATGGTTGAGTACATATACGATTAAATGAAGCCACCTTCTATACAGCAGGAGGAAAAAGGTGCCCCATTCTGCCACTCAGTGGGATTCCTCGGGAGTAACGCAGAAAGTCATTTTGTGTAACAAACTATTACAATTTACAATCCAATGTATTTCTTGTATAGTATTCATTGATTACTCTTCTGTGAACTCTTGGTTAGACAACAGTGAAACTTCTAAGTTTTTCAAAGTGATATCAATACAGTGTCAGTTCTCACTACTTGTACAACCAACTTCAAAATCTGATGAATGTATCTCTTGCATTCAATGAAACTGCTCTTACCGTTGCTATATCATGCTTTTATATGGTTGAGTACATATACAATGAAATGAAGCCACCTTCTATACAACTACAGTAAAAAGATGCTCCATACTGCCACTCAGTGGGATTCGTCGGGAGTAACGCAGAAAGTCATTTTGTGTAACAAACTATTACAATTTACAATCCAATGTATTTCTTGTATAGTATTAATTGATTACTCTTCTGCGATCTCTTGGTTAGACAACAGTGAAATTTCTACGTTGAGTACTATGGTTGAGTACATATACAATGAAATGAAGCCACCTTCTATACAACTATAGCAAAACGGTGCTCCATACTGCCACTCAGTGGGATTCCTCGGGAGTAACGCAGAAAGTCATTTTGTGTAACAAACTATTACAATTTACAATCCAATGTATTTCTTGCATAGTATTCATTGATTACTCTTCTGCGATCTCTTGGTTAGACAACAGTGAAATTTCTAGGTTTTACAACGTGATATCAATACAGTGTCAGTAATCACTCCTTGTACAACCAACTTCAAAATCTGATGAATGTATCTCTTGCATTCAATGTAACTGCTCTTACAGTTGCTATATCATGCTTTTATATGGTTGAGTACATATACAATGAAATGAAGCCGCCTTCTATACAACTATAGTAAAAAGGAGCTCCATACTGCCACTCAGTGGGATTCTTGTATAGTATTCATTGATTACTCTTCTGTGAACTCAGTACAGTGTCAGTTATCACTCCTTGTACAACCAACTTCAAAATCTGATGAATGTATCTCTTGCATTCAATGTTATTACTCTTACAGTTGATATATCATGCTTTTATATGGTTGAGTACATATACGATTAAATGAAGCCACCTTCTATACAGCAGGAGGAAAAAGGTGCCCCATTCTGCCACTCAGTGGGATTCCTCGGGAGTAACGCAGAAAGTCATTTTGTGTAACAAACTATTACAATTTACAATCCAATGTATTTCTTGTATAGTATTCATTGATTACTCTTCTGTGAACTCTTGGTTAGACAACAGTGAAACTTCTAAGTTTTTCAAAGTGATATCAATACAGTGTCAGTTCTCACTACTTGTACAACCAACTTCAAAATCTGATGAATGTATCTCTTGCATTCAATGAAACTGCTCTTACCGTTGCTATATCATGCTTTTATATGGTTGAGTACATATACAATGAAATGAAGCCACCTTCTATACAACTACAGTAAAAAGGTGCTCCATACTGCCACTCAGTGGGATTCGTCGGGAGTAACGCAGAAAGTCATTTTGTGTAACAAACTATTACAATTTACAATCCAATGTATTTCTTGTATAGTATTCATTGATTACTCTTCTGTGAACTCTTGGTTAGAGAACAGTGAAATTTATACGTTTTACCAAGTGATATCAGTGCAGTGTCAGTTTTCACTCCTTGTATAAAGAACTTCAAAATCTGATGAATGTATCTCTGGCATTCAATGTAACTGCTCTTACAGTTGCTATATCATGCTTTTATATGGTTGAATACATATACAATGAAATGAAGCCACCTTCTATACAACTATAGCAAAACGGTGCTCCATACTGCCACTCAGTGGGATTCCTCGGGAGTAACGCAGAAAGTCATTTTGTGTAACAAACTATTACAATTTACAATCCAATGTATTTCTTGTATAGTATTAATTGATTACTCTTCTGCGATCTCTTGGTTAGACAACAGTGAAATTTCTTGGTTTTACAACGTGATATTAATACAGAGTCAGTAATCACTCCTTGTACAACCAACTTCAAAATCTGATGAATGTATCTCTTGCATTCAATGAAACTGCTCTTACCGTTGCTATATCATGCTTTTATATGGTTGAGTACATATACAATGAAATGAAGCCACCTTCTATACAACTACAGTAAAAAGGTGCTCCATACTGCCACTCAGTGGGATTCCTCGGGAGTAACGCAGAAAGTCATTTTGTGTAACAAACTATTACAATTTACAATCCAATGTATTTCTTGTATAGTATTAATTGATTACTCTTCTGCGATCTCTTGGTTAGACAACAGTGAAATTTCTACGTTTTACAACGTGATATCAATACAGAGTCAGTAATCACTCCTTCTACAACCAACTTCAAAATCTGATGAATGTATCTCTTGCATTCAATGTAACTGCTCTTACAGTTGCTATATCATGCTTTTATATGGTTGAGTACATATACAATGAAATGAAGCCGCCTTCTATACAACTATAGTAAAAAGGAGCTCCATACTGCCACTCAGTGGGATTCCTCGGGAGTAACGGAGAAAGTCATTTTGTGTAACAAACTATTACAATATATAATTTCTTGTATATTATTCATTGATTACTCTTTTCAATGATCTGTTGGTTACAGGATAGTGATATTTCTAGGTTTTACAAAGTGATATCAGTACAGTGTCAGTTATCACTCCTTGTACAAACAACTTCAAAATCTGATGAATGTATCTCTGGCATTCAATGTAACTGCTCTTACAGTTGCTATATCATGCTTTTATATGGTTGAGTACATATACAATGAAATGAAGCCACCTTCTATACAACTATAGCAAAAAGGTGCTCCATACTGCCACTCAGTGGGATTCCTCGGGAGTAACGCAGAAAGTCATTTTGTGTAACAAACTATTACAATTTACAATCCAATGTATTTCTTGTATAGTATTAATTGATTACTCTTCTGCGATCTCTTGGTTAGACAACAGTGAAATTTCTACGTTTTACAACGTGATATCAATACAGAGTCAGTAATCACTCCTTGTACAACCAACTTCAAAATCTGATGAATGTATCTCTTGCATTCAATGTAACTGCTCTTACAGTTGCTATATCATGCTTTTATATGGTTGAGTACATATACAATGAAATGAAGCCGCCTTCTATACAACTATAGTAAAAAGGAGCTCCATACTGCCACTCAGTGGGATTCCTCGGGAGTAACGGAGAAAGTCATTTTGTGTAACAAACTATTACAATATATAATTTCTTGAATATTATTCATTGATCACTCTTTTCTATGATCTGTTGGTTACAGGATAGTGATATTTCTAGGTTTTACAAAGTGATATCAGTACAGTGTCAGTTATCACTCCTTGTACAAACAACTTCAAAATCTGATGAATGTATCTCTGGCATTCAATGTAACTGCTCTTACAATTGCTATATCATACTTTTATATGGTTGAGTACATATACAATGAAATGAAGCCACCTTCTATACAACTATAGCAAAACGGTGCTCTATACTGCCACTCAGTGGGATTCCTCGGGAGTAACGCAGAAAGTCATTTTGTGTAACAAACTATTACAATTTACAATCCAATGTATTTCTTGTATAGTATTCATTGATTACTCTTCTGTGAACTCTTGGTTAGACAACAGTGAAATTTCTACATTTTACAAAGCGATATCAGTACAGTGTCAGTTATCACTCCTTGTACAACCAACTTCAAAATCTGATGAATGTATCTCTTGCATTCAATGTAATTACTCTTACAGTTGATATATCATGCTTTTATATGGTTGAGTACATATACAATGAAATGAAGCCACCTTCTATACAGCAGGAGTAAAAGGTGCTCCATTCTGCCACTCAGTGGGATTCCTCGGGAGTAACGCAGAAAGTCATTTTGTGTAACAAACTATTACAATTTACAATCCAATTTATTTCTTGTATAGTATTCATTGATTACTCTTCTGTGAACTCTTGGTTAGACAACAGTGAAACTTCTAAGTTTTTCATAGTGATATCAATACAGTGTCAGTTCTCACTACTTGTACAACCAACTTCAAAATCTGATGAATGTATCTCTTGCATTCAATGTAACTGCTCTTACCGTTGCTATATCATGCTTTTATATGGTTGAGTACATACACAATGAAATGAAGCCGCCTTCTATACAACTATAGGAAAAAGGAGCTCCATACTGCCACTGAGTGGGATTCCTCGTGAGTAACGCAGAAAGTCATTTTGTGTAACAAACTATTACAATATATAATTTCTTGTATATTATTCATTGATTACTCTTTTCAATGATCTGTTGGTTACAGGATAGTGATATTTCTAGGTTTTACAAAGTGATATCAGTACAGTGTCAGTTATCACTCCTTGTACAAACAACTTCAAAATCTGATGAATATATCTCTGGCATTCAATGTAACTGCTCTTACCGTTGCTATATCATGCTTTTATATGGTTGAGTACATAGACAATGAAATGAAGCCACCTTCTATACAACTACAGTAAAAAGGTGCTCCATACTGCCACTCAGTGGGATTCCTCGGGAGTAACGCAGAAAGTCATTTTGTGGAACAAACTATTACAATTTACAATCCAATGTATTTCTTGTATAGTATTCATTGATTACTCTTCTGCGATCTCTTGGTTAGACAACAGTGAAATTTCTTGGTTTTACAACGTGATATTAATACAGTGTCAGTAATCATTCCTTGTACAACCAACTTCAAAATCTGATGAATGTATCTCTTGCATTCAATGTAACTGCTCTTACAGTTGCTATATCATGCTTTTATATGGTTTGAGTACATATAAAATGAAATGAAGCCACGTTCTGTACAACTATAGTAAAAAGGTGCTCCATACTGCCACTCAGTGGGATTCCTCGGGAGTAACGCAGAAAGTCATTTTGTGTAACAAACTATTACAATATATAATTTCTTGAATATTATTCATTGATTACTCTTTTCTATGATCTGTTGGTTACAGGATAGTGATATTTCTAGGTTTTACAAAGTGATATCAGTACAGTGTCAGTTATCACTCCTTGTACAAACAACTTCAAAATCTGATGAATGTATCTCTGGCATTCAATGTAACTGCTCTTACAATTGCTATATCATACTTTTATATGGTTGAGTACATATACAATGAAATGAAGCCACCTTCTATACAACTATAGCAAAACGGTGCTCTATACTGCCACTCAGTGGGATTCCTCGGGAGTAACACAGAAAGTCATTTTGTGTAACAAACTATTACAATTTACAATCCAATGTATTTCTTGTATAGTATTCATTGATTACTCTTCTGTGAACTCTTGGTTAGACAACAGTGAAATTTCTACATTTTACAAAGCGATATCAGTACAGTGTCAGTTATCACTCCTTGTACAACCAACTTCAAAATCTGATGAATGTATCTCTTGCATTCAATGTAATTACTCTTACAGTTGATATATCATGCTTTTATATGGTTGAGTACATATACAATGAAATGAAGCCACCTTCTATACAGCAGGAGTAAAAGGTGCTCCATTCTGCCACTCAGTGGGATTCCTCGGGAGTAACGCAGAAAGTCATTTTGTGTAACAAACTATTACAATTTACAATCCAATGTATTTCTTGTATAGTATTCATTGATTACTCTTCTGTGAACTCTTGGTTAGACAACAGTGAAACTTCTAAGTTTTTCAAAGTGATATCAATACAGTGTCAGTTCTCACTACTTGTACAACCAACTTCAAAATCTGATGAATGTATCTCTTGCATTCAATGTAACTGCTCTTACCGTTGCTATATCATGCTTTTATATGGTTGAGTACATATACAATGAAATGAAGCCGCCTTCTATACAACTATAGGAAAAAGGAGCTCCATACTGCCACTCAGTGGGATTCCTCGTGAGTAACGCAGAAAGTCATTTTGTGTAACAAACTATTACAATATATAATTTCTTGTATATTATTCATTGATTACTCTTTTCAATGATCTGTTGGTTACAGGATAGTGATATTTCTAGGTTTTACAAAGTGATATCAGTACAGTGTCAGTTATCACTCCTTGTACAAACAACTTCAAAATCTGATGAATGTATCTCTGGCATTCAATGTAACTGCTCTTACCGTTGCTATATCATGCTTTTATATGGTTGAGTACATAGACAATGAAATGAAGCCACCTTCTATACAACTACAGTAAAAAGGTGCTCCATACTGCCACTCAGTGGGATTCCTCGGGAGTAACGCAGAAAGTCATTTTGTGGAACAAACTATTACAATTTACAATCCAATGTATTTCTTGTATAGTATTCATTGATTACTCTTCTGCGATCTCTTGGTTAGACAACAGTGAAATTTCTTGGTTTTACAACGTGATATTAATACAGTGTCATTAATCATTCCTTGTACAACCAACTTCAAAATCTGATGAATGTATCTCTTGCATTCAATGTAACTGCTCTTACAGTTGCTATATCATGCTTTTATATGGTTTGAGTACATATAAAATGAAATGAAGCCACGTTCTGTACAACTATAGTAAAAAGGTGCTCCATACTGCCACTCAGTGGGATTCCTCGGGAGTAACGCAGAAAGTCATTTTGTGTAACAAACTATTACAATATACAATTTCTTGTATAGTATTCATTGATTACTCTTTTCAATGATCTGTTGGTTACAGGATAGTGATATTTCTAGGTTTTACAAAGTGATATCAGTACAGTGTCAGTTATCACTCCTTGTACAAACAACTTCAAAATCTGATGAATGTATCTCTGGCATTCAATGTAACTGCTCTTACAGTTGCTATATCATGCTTTTATATGGTTGAGTACATAGACAATGAAATGAAGCCACCTTCTATACAACTATAGCAAAAAGGTGCTCCATACTGCCACTCAGTGGGATTCCTCGGGAGTAACGCAGAAAGTCATTTTGTGTAACAAACTATTACAATTTACAATCCAATGTATTTCTTGTATAGTATTCATTGATTACTCTTCTGAGAACTCTTGGTTAGACAACAGTGAAATTTCTACGTTTTACAAAGTGATATCAGTACAGCGTCAGTTATCACTCCTTGTACAACCAACTTCAAAATCTGATGAATGTATCTCTTGCATTCAATGTAACTGCTCTTACAGTTGCTATATCATGCTTTTATATGGTTGAGTACATAGACAATGAAATCAAGCCGCCTTCTATACAACTATAGTAAAAAGGAGCTCCATACTGCCACTCAGTGGGATTCCTCGGGAGTAACGCAGAAAGTCATTTTGTGTAACAAACTATTACAATTTACAATCCAATGTATTTCTTGTATACTATTCATTGATTACTCTTCTGTGAACTCTTGGTTAGACAACAGTGAAATTTCTACGTTTTACAAAGTGATATCAGTACAGCGTCAGTTATCACTCCTTGTACAACCAACTTCAAAATCTGATGAATGTATCTCTTGCATTCAATGTAACTGCTCTTACAGTTGCTATATCATGCTTTTATATGGTTGAGTACATAGACAATGAAATCAAGCCGCCTTCTATACAACTATAGTAAAAAGGAGCTCCATACTGCCACTCAGTGGGATTCCTCGGGAGTAACGCAGAAAGTCATTTTGTGTAACAAACTATTACAATATATAATTTCTTGTATATTATTCATTGATTACTCTTTTCAATGATCTGTTGGTTACAGGATAGTGATATTTCTAGGTTTTACAAAGTGATATCAGTACAGTGTCAGTTATCACTCCTTGTACAAACAACTTCAAAATCTGATGAATGTATCTCTGGCATTCAATGTAACTGCTCTTACAGTTGCTATATCATACTTTTATATGGTTGAGTACATATACAATGAAATGAAGCCACCTTCTATACAACTATAGCAAAAAGGTGCTCCATACTGCCACTCAGCGGGATTCCTCGGGAGTAACGCAGAAAGTCATTTTGTGTAACAAACTATTACAATTTACAATCCAATGTATTTCTTGTATAGTATTCATTGATTACTCTTCTGTGAACTCTTGGTTAGACAACAGTGAAATTTCTACGTTTTACAAAGTGATATCAGTACAGTGTCAGTTTTCACTCCTTGTATAAAGAACTTCAAAATCTGATGAATGTATCTCTGGCATTCAATGTAACTGCTCTTACAGTTGCTATATAATGCTTTTATATGGTTGAATACATATACAATTAAATGAAGCCACCTTCTATACAACTATAGCAAAACGGTGCTCCATACTGCCACTCAGTGGGATTCCTCGGGAGTAACGCAGAAAGTCATTTTGTGTAACAAACTATTACAATTTACAATCCAATGTATTTCTTGTATAGTATTAATTGATTACTCTTCTGCGATCTCTTGGTTAGACAACAGTGAAATTTCTACGTTTTACAACGTGATATCAATACAGAGTCAGTAATCACTCCTTGTACAACCAACGTCAAAATCTGATGAATGTATCTCTGGCATTCAATGTAACTGTTCTTACAGTTGCTATATCATGCTTTTTTATGGTTGAGTACATATACAATGAAATGAAGCCACCTTCTATACAACTATAGTAAAAAGGTGCTCCATACTGCCACTCAGTAGGATTCCTCGGGAGTAACGCAGAAAGTCATTTTGTGTAACAAACTATTACAATTTACAATCCAATGTATTTCTTGCATAGTATTCATTGATTACTCTTCTGCGATCTCTTGGTTAGACAACAGTGAAATTTCTAGGTTTTACAACGTGATATTAATACAGTGTCAGTAATCACTCCTTGTACAAACAACTTCAAAATCTGATGAATGTATCTCTTGCATTCAATGTAACTGCTCTTACAGATGCTATATCATGCTTTTATATGGTTGAGTACATATACAATGAAATGAAGCCGCCTTCTATACAACTATAGTAAAAAGGAGCTCCATACTGCCACTCAGTGGGATTCCTCGGGAGTAACGCAGAAAGTCATTTTGTGTAACAAACTATTACAATATATAATTTCTTGTATATTATTCATTGATTACTCTTTTCAATGATCTGTTGGTTACAGGATAGTGATATTTCTAGGTTTTACAAAGTGATATCAGTACAGTGTCAGTTATCACTCCTTGTACAAACAACTTCAAAATCTGATGAATGTATTTCTTGCATTCAATGTAACTGCTCTTACAGTTGCTATATCATGCTTTTATATGGTTGAGTACATATACAATGAAATGAAGCCGCCTTCTATACAACTATAGCAAAACGGTGCTCCATACTGCCACTCAGTGGGATTCCTCGGGAGTAACGCAGAAAGTCATTTTGTGTAACAAACTATTACAATTTACAATCCAATGTATTTCTTGTATAGTATTCATTGATTACTCTTCTGTGAACTCTTGGTTAGACAACAGTGAAATTTCTACATTTTACAAAGTGATATCAGTACAGTGTCAGTTATCACTCCTTGTACAACCAACTTCAAAATCTGATGAATGTATCTCTTGCATTCAATGTAATTACTCTTACAGTTGATATATCATGCTTTTATATGGTTGAGTACATATACGATTAAATGAAGCCACCTTCTATACAGCAGGAGGAAAAAGGTGCCCCATTCTGCCACTCAGTGGGATTCCTCGGGAGTAACGCAGGAAGTCATTTTGTGTAACAAACTATTACAATTTACAATCCAATGTATTTCTTGTATAGTATTCATTGATTACTCTTCTGTGAACTCTTGGTTAGACAACAATGAAACTTCTAAGTTTTTCAAAGTGATATCAATACAGTGTCAGTTCTCACTACTTGTACAACCAACTTCAAAATCTGATGAATGTATCTCTTGCATTCAATGTAACTGCTCTTACCGTTGCTATATCATTCTTTTATATGGTTGAGTACATATACAATGAAATGAAGCCACCTTCTATACAACTACAGTAAAAAGGTGCTCCATACTGCCACTCAGTGGGATTCCTCGTGAGTAACGCAGAAAGTCATTTTGTGTAACAAACTATTACAATATACAATTTCTTGTATAGTATTCATTGATTACTCTTTTCAATGATCTGTTGGTTACAGGATAGTGATATTTCTAGGTTTTACAAAGTGATATCAGTACAGTGTCAGTTATCACTCCTTGTACAAACAACTTCAAAATCTGATGAATGTATCTCTGGCATTCAATGTAACTGCTCTTACCGTTGCTATATCATGCTTTTATATGGTTGAGTACATAGACAATGAAATGAAGCCACCTTCTATACAACTACAGTAAAAAGGTGCTACATACTGCCACTCAGTGGGATTCCTCGGGAGTAACGCAGAAAGTCATTTTGTGGAACAAACTATTACAATTTACAATCCAATGTATTTCTTGTATAGTATTCATTGATTACTCTTCTGCGATCTCTTGGTTAGACAACAGTGAAATTTCTTGGTTTTACAACGTGATATTAATACATTGTCAGTAATCATTCCTTGTACAACCAACTTCAAAATCTGATGAATGTATCTCTTGCATTCAATGTAACTGCTCTTACAGTTGCTATATCATGCTTTTATATGGTTTGAGTACATATAAAATGAAATGAAGCCACGTTCTGTACAACTATAGTAAAAAGGTGCTCCATACTGCCACTCAGTGGGATTCCTCGGGAGTAACGCAGAAAGTCATTTTGTGTAACAAACTATTACAATATACAATTTCTTGTATAGTATTCATTGATTACTCTTTTCAATGATCTGTTGGTTACAGGATAGTGATATTTCTAGGTTTTACAAAGTGATATCAGTACAGTGTCAGTTATCACTCCTTGTACAAACAACTTCAAAATCTGATGAATGTATCTCTGGCATTCAATGTAACTGCTCTTACAGTTGCTATATCATGCTTTTATATGGTTGAGTACATAGACAATGAAATGAAGCCACCTTCTATACAACTATAGCAAAAAGGTGCTCCATACTGCCACTCAGTGGGATTCCTCGGGAGTAACGCAGAAAGTCATTTTGTGTAACAAACTATTACAATTTACAATCCAATGTATATCTTGTATAGTATTCATTGATTACTCTTCTGTGAACTCTTGGTTAGACAACAGTGAAATTTCTACGTTTTACAAAGTGATATCAGTACAGCGTCAGTTATCACTCCTTGTACAACCAACTTCAAAATCTGATGAATGTATCTCTTGCATTCAATGTAACTGCTCTTACAGTTGCTATATCATGCTTTTATATGGTTGAGTACATAGACAATGAAATCAAGCCGCCTTCTATACAACTATAGTAAAAAGGAGCTCCATACTGCCACTCAGTGGGATTCCTCGGGAGTAACGCAGAAAGTCATTTTGTGTAACAAACTATTAGAATTTACAATCCAATGTATTTCTTGTATACTATTCATTGATTACTCTTCTGTGAACTCTTGGTTAGACAACAGTGAAATTTCTACGTTTTACAAAGTGATATCAGTACAGCGTCAGTTATCACTCCTTGTACAACCAACTTCAAAATCTGATGAATGTATCTCTTGCATTCAATGTAACTGCTCTTACAGTTGCTATATCATGCTTTTATATGGTTGAGTACATAGACAATGAAATCAAGCCGCCTTCTATACAACTATAGTAAAAAGGAGCTCCATACTGCCACTCAGTGGGATTCCTCGGGAGTAACGCAGAAAGTCATTTTGTGTAACAAACTATTACAATATATAATTTCTTGTATATTATTCATTGATTACTCTTTTCAATGATCTGTTGGTTACAGGATAGTGATATTTCTAGGTTTTACAAAGTGATATCAGTACAGTGTCAGTTATCACTCCTTGTACAAACAACTTCAAAATCTGATGAATGTATCTCTGGCATTCAATGTAACTGCTCTTACAGTTGCTATATCATACTTTTATATGGTTGAGTACATATACAATGAAATGAAGCCACCTTCTATACAACTATAGCAAAAAGGTGCTCCATACTGCCACTCAGCGGGATTCCTCGGGAGTAACGCAGAAAGTCATTTTGTGTAACAAACTATTACAATTTACAATCCAAGGTATTTCTTGTATAGTGTTCATTGATTACTCTTCTGTGAACTCTTGGTTAGACAACAGTGAAATTTCTACGTTTTACAAAGTGATATCAGTACAGTGTCAGTTTTCACTCCTTGTATAAAGAACTTCAAAATCTGATGAATGTATCTCTGGCATTCAATGTAACTGCTCTTACAGTTGCTATATAATGCTTTTATATGGTTGAATACATATACAATTAAATGAAGCCACCTTCTATACAACTATAGCAAAACGGTGCTCCATACTTCCACTCAGTGGGATTCCTCGGGAGTAACGCAGAAAGTCATTTTGTGTAACAAACTATTACAATTTACAATCCAATGTATTTCTTGTATAGTATTAATTGATTACTCTTCTGCGATCTCTTGGTTAGACAACAGTGAAATTTCTACGTTTTACAACGTGATATCAATACAGAGTCAGTAATCACTCCTTGTACAACCAACTTCAAAATCTGATGAATGTATCTCTGGCATTCAATGTAACTGTTCTTACAGTTGCTATATCATGCTTTTTTATGGTTGAGTACATATACAATGAAATGAAGCCACCTTCTATACAACTATTTTAAAAAGGTGCTCCATACTGCCACTCAGTGGGATTCCTCGGGAGTAACGCAGAAAGTCATTTTGTGTAACAAACTATTACAATTTACAATCCAATGTATTTCTTGCATAGTATTCATTGATTACTCTTCTGCGATCTCTTGGTTAGACAACAGTGAAATCTCTAGGTTTTACAACGTGATATCAATACAGTGTCAGTAATCACTCCTTGTACAACCAACTTCAAAATCTGATGAATGTATCTCTTGCATTCAATGTAACTGCTCTTACAGATGCTATATCATGCTTTTATATGGTTGAGTACATATACAATGAAATGAAGCCGCCTTCTATACAACTATAGTAAAAAGGAGCTCCATACTGCCACTCAGTGGGATTCCTCGGGAGTAACGCAGAAAGTCATTTTGTGTAACAAACTATTACAATATATAATTTCTTGTATATTATTCATTGATTACTCTTTTCAATGATCTGTTGGTTACAGGATAGTGATATTTCTAGGTTTTACAAAGTGATATCAGTACAGTGTCAGTTATCACTCCTTGTACAAACAACTTCAAAATCTGATGAATGTATCTCTTGCATTCAATGTAACTGCTCTTACAGTTGCTATATCATGCTTTTATATGGTTGAGTACATATACAATGAAATGAAGCCGCCTTCTATACAACTATAGTAAAAAGGAGCTCCATTCTGCCACTCAGTGGGATTCCTCGGGAGTAACGGAGAAAGTCATTTTGTGTAACAAACTATTACAATATATAATTTCTTGTATATTATTCATTGATTACTCTTTTCAATGATCTGTTGGTTACAGGATAGTGATATTTCTAGGTTTTACAAAGTGATATCAGTACAGTGTCAGTTATCACTCCTTGTACAAACAACTTCAAAATCTGATGAATGTATCTCTGGCATTCAATGTAACTGCTCTTACAGTTGCTATATCATACTTTTATATGGTTGAGTACATATACAATGAAATGAAGCCACCTTCTATACAACTATAGCAAAACGGTGCTCCATACTGCCACTCAGTGGGATTCCTCGGGAGTAACGCAGAAAGTCATTTTGTGTAACAAACTATTACAATTTACAATCCAATGTATTTCTTGTATAGTATTCATTGATTACTCTTCTGTGAACTCTTGGTTAGACAACAGTGAAATTTCTACATTTTACAAAGTGATATCAGTACAGTGTCAGTTATCACTCCTTGTACAACCAACTTCAAAATCTGATGAATGTATCTCTTGCATTCAATGTAATTACTCTTACAGTTGATATATCATGCTTTTATATGGTTGAGTACATATACGATTAAATGAAGCCACCTTCTATACAGCAGGAGGAAAAAGGTGCCCCATTCTGCCACTCAGTGGGATTCCTCGGGAGTAACGCAGAAAGTCATTTTGTGTAACAAACTATTACAATTTACAATCCAATGTATTTCTTGTATAGTATTCATTGATTACTCTTCTGTGAACTCTTGGTTAGACAACAGTGAAACTTCTAAGTTTTTCAAAGTGATATCAATACAGTGTCAGTTCTCACTTCTTGTACAACCAACTTCAAAATCTGATGAATGTATCTCTTGCATTCAATGTAACTGCTCTTACCGTTGCTATATCATGCTTTTATATGGTTGAGTACATATACAATGAAATGAAGCCACCTTCTATACAACTAAAGTAAAAAGGAGCTCCATACTGCCACTCAGTGGGATTCCTCGGGAGTAACGCAGAAAGTCATTTTGTGTAACAAACTTTTACAATATACAATTTCTTGTATAGTATTCATTGATTACTCTTTTCAGTGATCTGTTGGTTACAGGATAGTGATATTTCTAGGTTTTACAAAGTGATATCAGTACAGTGTCAGTTATCACTCCTTGTACAAACAACTTCAAAATCTGATGAATGTATCTCTGGCATTCAATGTAACTGCTCTTACCGTTGCTATATCATGCTTTTATATGGTTGAGTACATATACAATTAAATGAAGCCACCTTCTATACAACTATAGCAAAACGGTGCTCCATTCTGCCACTCAGTGGGATTCCTCGGGAGTAACGCAGAAAGTCATTTTGTGTAACAAACGATTACAATTAACAATCTAATGTATTTCTTGTGTAGTATTCATTGATTACTCTTCTGTGAACTCTTGGTTAGACAACAGTGAAATTTCTAAGTTTTTCAAAGTGATATCAATACAGTGTCAGTTCTCACTACTTGTACAACCAACTTCAAAATCTGATGAATGTATCTCTTGCATTCAATGTAACTGCTCTTACCGTTGCTATATCATGCTTAATGAAGCCACCTTCTATACAACTACAGTAAAAAGGTGCTCCATACTGCCACTCAGTAGGATTCCTCGGGAGTAACGCAGAAAGTCATTTTGTGGAACAAACTATTACAATTTACAATCCAATGTATTTCTTGTATAGTATTCATTGATTACTCTTCTGCGATCTCTTGGTTAGACAACAGTGAAATTTCTTGGTTTTACAACGTGATATTAATACAGTGTCAGTAATCACTCCTTGTAGAACCTACTTCAAAATCTGATGAATGTATCTCTTGCATTCAATGTAACTGCTCTTACAGTTGCTATATCATGCTTTTATATGGTTTGAGTACATATAAAATGAAATGAAGCCACGTTCTATACAACTATAGTAAAAAGGTGCTCCATACTGCCACTCAGTGGGATTCCTCGGGAGTAACGCAGAAAGTCATTTTGTGTAACAAACTATTACAATATACAATTTCTTGTATAGTATTCATTGATTACTCTTTTCAATGATCTGTTGGTTACAGGATAGTGATATTTCTAGGTTTTACAAAGTGATATCAGTACAGTGTCAGTTATCACTCCTTGTACAAACAACTTCAAAATCTGATGAATGTATCTCTGGCATTCAATGTAACTGCTCTTACCGTTGCTATATCATACTTTTATATTGTTGAGTACATAGACAATGAAATGAAGCCACCTTCTATACAACTATAGCAAAAAGGTGCTCCATACTGCCACTCAGTGGGATTCCTCGGGAGTAACGCAGAAAGTCATTTTGTGTAACAAACTATTACAATTTACAATCCAATGTATTTCTTGTATAGTATTCATTGATTACTCTTCTGTGAACTCTTGGTTAGACAACAGTGAAATTTCTACGTTTTACAAAGTGATATCAGTACAGCGTCAGTTATCACTCCTTGTACAACCAACTTCAAAATCTGATGAATGTATCTCTTGCATTCAATGTAACTGCTCTTACAGTTGCTATATCATGATTTTATATGGTTGAGTACATAGACAATGAAATCAAGCCGCCTTTTATACAACTATAGTAAAAAGGAGCTCCATACTGCCACTCAGTGGGATTCCTCGGGAGTAACGCAGAAAGTCATTTTGTGTAACAAACTATTACAATATATAATTTCTTGTATATTATTCATTGATTACTCTTTTCAATGATCTGTTGGTTACAGGATAGTGATATTTCTAGGTTTTACAAAGTGATATCAGTACAGTGTCAGTTATCACTCCTTGTACAAACAACTTCAAAATCTGATGAATGTATCTCTGGCATTCAATGTAACTGCTCTTACAGTTGCTATATCATACTTTTATATGGTTGAGTACATATACAATGAAATGAAGCCACCTTCTATACAACTATAGCAAAAAGGTGCTCCATACTACCACTCAGTCGGATTCCTCGGGAGTAACGCAGAAAGTCATTTTGTATAACAAACTATTACAATTTACAATCCAATGTATTTCTTGTGTAGTATTCATTGATTACTCTTCTGTGAACTCTTGGTTAGACAACAGTGAAATTTCTAAGTTTTTCAAAGTGATATCAATACAGTGTCAGTTCTCACTACTTGTACAACCAACTTCAAAATCTGATGAATGTATCTCTTCCATTCAATATAACTGCTCTTACCGTTGCTATATCATGCTTTTATATGGGTGAGTACATATACAATGAAATGAAGCCACCTTCTATACAACTACAGTAAAAAGGTGCTCCATACTGCCACTCAGTGGGATTCCTCGGGAGTAACGCAGAAAGTCATTTTCTGTAACAAACTATTACAATTTACAATCCAATGTATTTCTTGTATAGTATTCATTGATTACTCTTCTGCGATCTCTTGGTTAGACAACAGTGAAATTTCTTGGTTTTACAACGTGATATTAATACAGTGTCAGTAATCACTCCTTGTACAACCAACTTCAAAATCTGATGAATGTATCTCTTGCATTCAATGTAACTGCTCTTATAGTTGCTATATCATGCTTTTATATGGTTGAGTACATATAAAATGAAATGAAGCCACGTTCTATACAACTATAGTAAAAAGGTGCTCCATACTGCCACTCAGTGGGATTCCTCGGGAGTAACGCAGAAAGTCATTTTGTGTAACAAACTATTACAATTTACAATCCAATGTATTTCTTGTATAGTATTCATTGATTACTCTTCTGTGAACTCTTGGTTAGACAACAGTGAAATTTGTACATTTTACAAAGTGATATCAGTACAGCGTCAGTTATCACTCCTTGTACAACCAACTTCAAAATCTGATGAATGTATCTCTTGCATTCAATGTAACTGCTCTTACAGTTGTTATATCATGCTTTTATATGGTTGAGTACATATACAATGAAATGAAGCCGCCTTCTATACAACTATAGTAAAAAGGAGCTCCATACTGCCACTCAGTGGGATTCCTCGGGAGTAACGCAGAAAGTCATTTTGTGTAACAAACTATTACAATATATAATTTCTTGTATATTATTCATTGATTACTCTTTTCAATGATCTGTTGGTTACAGGATAGTGATATTTCTAGGTTTTACAAAGTGATATCAGTACAGTGTCAGTTATCAATCCTTGTACAAACAACTTCAAAATCTGATGAATGTATGTCTTGCATTCAATGTAATTGCTCTTACAGTTGATATAACATGCTATTGCAAGATTGAGTACATATACAATGAAATGAAGCCACCTTCTATACAGCTAGAGGAAAAAGGTGCTCCATACTGCCACTCAGTGGGAATCCTCGGGAGTAACACAGAAAATAATTTTGTGTAACAAACTATTACAATTTACAATCCAATGTAATTCTTGTATAGTATTCATTGATTACTCTTCTGCGATATCTTGGTTACACAACAGTGAAATTTCTAGGTTTTTCAAAGTGATATCAATACAGTGTCAGTTATCACTCCTTGTACAACGAACTTAAAAATCTGATGAATGTATCTCTTGCATTCAATTTAACTGCTCTTACCGTTGCTATATCATGCTTTTATATGGTTGAGTACATATACAATGAAATGAAGCCACCTTCTATACAACTACAGTAAAAAGGTGCTCCATACTGCCACTCAGTGGGATTCCTCGGGAGTAACGCAGAAAGTCATTTTGTGTAACAAACTATTACAATTTACAATCCAATGTATTTCTTGTATAGTATTCATTGATTACTCTTCTGTGAACTCTTGGTTAGACAACAGTGAAATTTCTACATTTTACAAAGTGATATCAGTACAGTGTCAGTTATCACTCCTTGTACAACCACCTTCAAAATCTGATGAATGTATCTCTTGCATTCAATGTAATTACTCTTACAGTTGATATATCATGCTTTTATATGGTTGAGTACAGATACGATTAAATGAAGCCACCTTCTATACAACTGGAGGAAAAAGGTGCTCCATACTGCCACTCAGTGGGATTCCTCGGGAGTAACGCAGAAAGTCATTTTTTGTAACAAACTATTACTATTTACAATCCAATGTATTTCTTGTATAGTATTCATTGATTACTCTTCTGTGAACTCTTGGTTAGACAACAGTGAAATTTCTACGTTTTACAAAGTGATATCAGTACAGTGTCAGTTATCACTCCTTGTACAACCAACTTCAAAATCTGATGAATGTATGTCTTGCATTCAATGTAACTGCTCTTACCGTTGCTATATCATGCTTTTATACGGTTGAGTACATATACAATGAAATGAAGCCACCTTCTATACAGCTAGAGGAAAAAGGTGCTCCATACTGCCACTCAGTGGGAATCCTCGGGAGTAACACAGAAAATAATTTTGTGTAACAAACTATTACAATTTACAATCCAATGTAATTCTTGTATAGTATTCATTGATTTCTCTTCTGCGATATCTTGGTTACATAACAGTGAAATTTCTAGGTTTTTCAAAGTGATATCAATAAAGTGTCAGTTATAACTCCTTGTACAACCAACTTAAAAATCTGATGAATGTATCTCTTGCATTCAATTTAACTGCTCTTACCATTGCTATATCATGCTTTTATATGGTTGAGTACATATACAATGAAATGAAGCCACCTTCTTTACAGCTGGAGGAAAATGGTGTTCCATTCTGCCACTCAGTGGGATTCCTCGGGAGTAACGCAGAAAGTCATTTTGTGCAACAAACTATTACAATTTACATTCCAATGTATTTCTTGTATAGTATTCATTGATTACTCTTCTGTGAACTCTTGGTTAGACAACAGTGAAATTTCTAAGTTTTTCAAAGTGATATCAATACAGTGTCAGTTCTCACTACTTGTACAACCAACTTCAAAATCTGATGAATGTATCTCTTCCATTCAATATAACTGCTCTTACCGTTGCTATATCATGCTTTTATATGGGTGAGTACATATACAATGAAATGAAGCCACCTTCTATACAACTACAGTAAAAAGGTGCTCCATACTGCCACTCAGTGGGATTCCTCGGGAGTAACGCAGAAAGTCATTTTCTGTAACAAACTATTACAATTTACAATCCAATGTATTTCTTGTATAGTATTCATTGATTACTCTTCTGCGATCTCTTGGTTAGACAACAGTGAAATTTCTTGGTTTTACAACGTGATATTAATACAGTGTCAGTAATCACTCCTTGTACAACCAACTTCAAAATCTGATGAATGTATCTCTTGCATTCAATGTAACTGCTCTTATAGTTGCTATATCATGCTTTTATATGGTTGAGTACATATAAAATGAAATGAAGCCACGTTCTATACAACTATAGTAAAAAGGTGCTCCATACTGCCACTCAGTGGGATTCCTCGGGAGTAACGCAGAAAGTCATTTTGTGTAACAAACTATTACAATTTACAATCCAATGTATTTCTTGTATAGTATTCATTGATTACTCTTCTGTGAACTCTTGGTTAGACAACAGTGAAATTTGTACATTTTACAAAGTGATATCAGTAGAGCGTCAGTTATCACTCCTTGTACAACCAACTTCAAAATCTGATGAATGTATCTCTTGCATTCAATGTAACTGCTCTTACAGTTGTTATATCATGCTTTTATATGGTTGAGTACATATACAATGAAATGAAGCCGCCTTCTATACAACTATAGTAAAAAGGAGCTCCATACTGCCACTCAGTGGGATTCCTCGGGAGTAACGCAGAAAGTCATTTTGTGTAACAAACTATTACAATATATAATTTCTTGTATATTATTCATTGATTACTCTTTTCAATGATCTGTTGGTTACAGGATAGTGATATTTCTAGGTTTTACAAAGTGATATCAGTACAGTGTCAGTTATCAATCCTTGTACAAACAACTTCAAAATCTGATGAATGTATGTCTTGCATTCAATGTAATTGCTCTTACAGTTGATATAACATGCTATTGCAAGATTGAGTACATATACAATGAAATGAAGCCACCTTCTATACAGCTAGAGGAAAAAGGTGCTCCATACTGCCACTCAGTGGGAATCCTCGGGAGTAACACAGAAAAAAATTTTGTGTAACAAACTATTACAATTTACAATCCAATGTAATTCTTGTATAGTATTCATTGATTACTCTTCTGCGATATCTTGGTTACACAACAGTGAAATTTCTAGGTTTTTCAAAGTGATATCAATACAGTGTCAGTTATCACTCCTTGTACAACGAACTTAAAAATCTGATGAATGTATCTCTTGCATTCAATTTAACTGCTCTTACCGTTGCTATATCATGCTTTTATATGGTTGAGTACATATACAATGAAATGAAGCCACCTTCTATACAACTACAGTAAAAAGGTTCTCCATACTGCCACTCAGTGGGATTCCTCGGGAGTAACGCAGAAAGTCATTTTGTGTAACAAACTATTACAATTTACAATCCAATGTATTTCTTGTATAGTATTCATTGATTACTCTTCTGTGAACTCTTGGTTAGACAACAGTGAAATTTCTACATTTTACAAAGTGATATCAGTACAGTGTCAGTTATCACTCCTTGTACAACCACCTTCAAAATCTGATGAATGTATCTCTTGCATTCAATGTAACTGCTCTTACAGTTGCTATATCATGCTTTTATATGGTTGAGTACATATACGATTAAATGAAGCCACCTTCTTTACAGCTGGAGGAAAATGGTGTTCCATTCTGCCACTCAGTGGGATTCCTCGGGAGTAACGCAGAAAGTCATTTTGTGCAACAAACTATTACAATTTACATTCCAATGTATTTCTTGTATAGTATTCATTGATTACTCTTCTGTGAACTCTTGGTTAGACAACAGTGAAATTTCTAAGTTTTTCAAAGTGATATCAATACAGTGTCAGTTCTCACTACTTGTACAACCAACTTCAAAATCTGATGAATGTATCTCTTCCATTCAATATAACTGCTCTTACCGTTGCTATATCATGCTTTTATATGGGAGAGTACATATACAATGAAATGAAGCCACCTTCTATACAACTACAGTAAAAAGGTGCTCCATACTGCCACTCAGTGGGATTCCTCGGGAGTAACGCAGAAAGTCATTTTCTGTAACAAACTATTACAATTTACAATCCAATGTATTTCTTGTATAGTATTCATTGATTACTCTTCTGCGATCTCTTGGTTAGACAACAGTGAAATTTCTTGGTTTTACAACGTGATATTAATACAGTGTCAGTAATCACTCCTTGTACAACCAACTTCAAAATCTGATGAATGTATCTCTTGCATTCAATGTAACTGCTCTTATAGTTGCTATATCATGCTTTTATATGGTTGAGTACATATAAAATGAAATGAAGCCACGTTCTATACAACTATAGTAAAAAGGTGCTCCATACTGCCACTCAGTGGGATTCCTCGGGAGTAACGCAGAAAGTCATTTTGTGTAACAAACTATTACAATTTACAATCCAATGTATTTCTTGTATAGTATTCATTGATTACTCTTCTGTGAACTCTTGGTTAGACAACAGTGAAATTTGTACATTTTACAAAGTGATATCAGTAGAGCGTCAGTTATCACTCCTTGTACAACCAACTTCAAAATCTGATGAATGTATCTCTTGCATTCAATGTAACTGCTCTTACAGTTGTTATATCATGCTTTTATATGGTTGAGTACATATACAATGAAATGAAGCCGCCTTCTATACAACTATAGTAAAAAGGAGCTCCATACTGCCACTCAGTGGGATTCCTCGGGAGTAACGCAGAAAGTCATTTTGTGTAACAAACTATTACAATATATAATTTCTTGTATATTATTCATTGATTACTCTTTTCAATGATCTGTTGGTTACAGGATAGTGATATTTCTAGGTTTTACAAAGTGATATCAGTACAGTGTCAGTTATCACTCCTTGTACAAACAACTTCAAAATCTGATGAATGTATGTCTTGCATTCAATGTAATTGCTCTTACAGTTGATATAACATGCTATTGCAAGATTGAGTACATATACAATGAAATGAAGCCACCTTCTATACAGCTAGAGGAAAAAGGTGCTCCATACTGCCACTCAGTGGGAATCCTCGGGAGTAACACAGAAAAAAATTTTGTGTAACAAACTATTACAATTTACAATCCAATGTAATTCTTGTATAGTATTCATTGATTACTCTTCTGCGATATCTTGGTTACACAACAGTGAAATTTCTAGGTTTTTCAAAGTGATATCAATACTGTGTCAGTTATCACTCCTTGTACAACGAACTTAAAAATCTGATGAATGTATCTCTTGCATTCAATTTAACTGCTCTTACCGTTGCTATATCATGCTTTTATATGGTTGAGTACATATACAATGAAATGAAGCCACCTTCTATACAACTACAGTAAAAAGGTTCTCCATACTGCCACTCAGTGGGATTCCTCGGGAGTAACGCAGAAAGTCATTTTGTGTAACAAACTATTACAATTTACAATCCAATGTATTTCTTGTATAGTATTCATTGATTACTCTTCTGTGAACTCTTGGTTAGACAACAGTGAAATTTCTACATTTTACAAAGTGATATCAGTACAGTGTCAGTTATCACTCCTTGTACAACCACCTTCAAAATCTGATGAATGTATCTCTTGCATTCAATGTAATTACTCTTACAGTTGATATATCATGCTTTTATATGGTTGAGTACATATACGATTAAATGAAGCCACCTTCTATACAACTGGAGGAAAAAGGTGCTCCATACTGCCACTCAGTGGGATTCCTCGGGAGTAACGCAGAAAGTCATTTTTTGTAACAAACTATTACTATTTACAATCCAATGTATTTCTTGTATAGTATTCATTGATTACTCTTCTGTGAACTCTTGGTTAGACAACAGTGAAATTTCTACGTTTTACAAAGTGATATCAGTACAGTGTCAGTTATCACTCCTTGTACAACCAACTTCGAAATCTATTGAATGTATGTCTTGCATTCAATGTAACTGCTCTTACCGTTGCTATATCATGCTTTTATACGGTTGAGTACATATACAATGAAATGAAGCCACCTTCTATACAGCTAGAGGAAAAAGGTGCTCCATACTGCCACTCAGTGGGAATCCTCGGGAGTAACACAGAAAATAATTTTGTGTAACAAACTATTACAATTTACAATCCAATGTAATTCTTGTATAGTATTCATTGATTTCTCCTCTGCGATATCTTGGTTACATAACAGTGAAATTTCTAGGTTTTTCAAAGTGATATCAATAAAGTGTCAGTTATAACTCCTTGTACAACCAACTTAAAAATCTGATGAATGTATCTCTTGCATTCAATTTAACTGCTCTTACCATTGCTATATCATGCTTTTATATGGTTGAGTACATATACAATGAAATGAAGCCACCTTCTATACAACTACAGTAAAAAGGTGCTCCATACTGCTACTCAGTGGGATTCCTCGGGAGTAACGCAGAAAGTCATTTTGTGTAACAAACTATTACAATTTACAATCCAATGTATTTCTTGTATAGTATTCATTGATTACTCTTCTGTGAACTCTTGGTTAGACAACAGTGAAATTTCTACATTTTACAAAGTGATATCAGTACAGTGTCAGTTATCACTCCTTGTACAACCACCTTCAAAATCTGATGAATGTATCTCTTGCATTCAATGTAATTACTCTTACAGTTGATATATCATGCTTTTATATGGTTGAGTACATATACGATTAAATGAAGCCACCTTCTATACAGCTGGAGGAAAAAGGTGCTCCATACTGCCACTCAGTGGGATTCCTCGGGAGTAACGCAGAAAGTCATTTTGTGTAACAAACTATTACAATTTACAATCCAATGTATTTCTTGTATAGTATTAATTGATTACTCTTCTGTGAACTCTTGGTTAGACAAAAGTGAAATTTCTATGTTTTACAAAGTGATATCAGTACAGTGTCAGTTATCACTCCTTGTACAACCAACTTCAAAATCTGATGAATGTATGTCTTGCATTCAATGTAACTGCTCTTACCGTTGCTATATCATGCTTTTATACGGTTGAGTACATATACAATGAAATGAAGCCACCTTCTATACAACTACAGTAAAAAGGTGCTCCATACTGCCACTCAGTGGGATTCCTCGGGAGTAACGCAGAAAGTCATTTTGTGTAACAAACTATTACAATTTACAATCCAATGTATTTCTTGTATAGTATTCATTGATTACTCTTCTGTGAACTCTTGGTTAGACAACAGTGAAATTTCTACATTTTACAAAGTGATATCAGTACAGTGTCAGTTATCACTCCTTGTACAACCAACTTCAAAATCTGATGAATGTATCTCTTGCATTCAATGTAACTGCTCTTACAGTTGCTATATCATGCTTTTATATGGTTGAGTACATATACGATTAAATGAAGCCACCTTCTTTACAGCTGGAGGAAAATGGTGTTCCATTCTGCCACTCAGTGGGATTCCTCGGGAGTAACGCAGAAAGTCATTTTGTGCAACAAACTATTACAATTTACATTCCAATGTATTTCTTGTATAGTATTCATTGATTACTCTTCTGTGAACTCTTGGTTAGACAACAGTGAAATTTCTAAGTTTTTCAAAGTGATATCAATACAGTGTCAGTTCTCACTACTTGTACAACCAACTTCAAAATCAGATGAATGTATCTCTTGCATTCAATGTAACTGCTCTTACCGTTGCTATATCATGCTTTTATATGGTTGAGTACATTTACAATGAAATGAAGCCACCTTCTATACAACTACAGTAAAAAGGTGCTCCATACTGCCACTCAGTGGGATTCCTCGGGAGTAACGCAGAATGTTATTTTGTGTAACAAACTATTACAATTTACAATCCAATGTATTTCTTGTATAGTATTCATTGATTACTCTTCTGCGATCTCTTGGTTAGACAACAGTGAAATTTCTTGGTTTTACAACGTGATATCAATACACTGTCAGTATTCACTCCTTCTACAACCAACTTCAAAATCTGATGAATGTATCTCTTGCATTTAATGTAACTGCTCTTAGAGTTGCTATATCATGCTTTTATATGCTTGAGTACATATACAATGAAATGAAGCCACCTTCTATACAACTATAGTAAAAAGGTGCTCCATACTGCCACTCAGTGGGATTCCTCGGGAGTAACACAGAAAGTCATTTTGTGTAACAAACTATTACAATATACAATTTCTTGTATAGTATTCATTGATTACTCTTTTCAATGATCTGTTCGTTACAGGATAGTGATATTTCTAGGTTTTACAAAGTGATATCAGTACAGTGTCAGTTATCACTCCTTGTACAACCAACTTCAAAATCTGATGAATGTATCTCTGGCATTCAATGTATCTGCTCTTACCGTTGCTATATCATGCTTTTATATGGTTGAGTACATATACAATGAAATGAAGCCACCTTCTATACAACTACAGTAAAAAGGTGCTCCATACTGCCACTCAGTGGGATTCCTCGGGAGTAACGCAGAAAGTCATTTTGTGTAACAAACTATTACAATTTACAATCCAATGTATTTCTTGTATAGTATTCATTGATTACTCTTCTGTGAACTCTTGGTTAGACAACACTGAAATTTCTACGTTTTACAAAGTGATATCAGTACAGTGTCAGTTATCACTCCTTGTACAACCAACTTCAAAATCTGATGAATGTATCTCTTGCATTCAATTTAACTGCTCTTACAGTTGCTATATAATGCTTTTATATGGTTGAGTACATATACAATTAAATGATGCCACCTTCTATACAGCTGGAGGAAAAAGGTGTTCCATACTGCCACTCAGTGGGATTCCTCGGGAGAAACGCAGAAAGTCATTTTGTGTAACAAACTATTTCAATATACAATTTCTTGTATAGAATTCATTGATTACTCTTTTCAATGATCTGTTGGTTACAGGATAGTGATATTTCTAGGTTTTACAAAGTGATATCAGTATAGTGTCAGTTATCACTCATTGTACAACCAAATTCAAAATCGGATGAATGTATGTCTTGCATTCAATGTAACTGCTCTTACAGTCGATATAACATGGTATTGCAAGATTGAGTACATATACAATGAAATGAAGCCACCTTCTATACAGCTAGAGGAAAAAGGTGCTCCATACTGCCACTCAGAAGGATTCCTCGGGAGTAACAGAGAAAATCATTTTGTGTAACAAACTATTACAATTTACAATCCAATGTATTTCATTGAATACTCTTCTGCGATGTGTTGGTTAGACAACAGTGAAATTTTAGCTTTTGCAAAGTGATATCAATACACTGTCAGTTATCACTCCTTGTAGAACCAACTTCAACATCTGATGAATGTATGTCTGGGATTCAATGTAACTGCTCTTACAGTTGCTATATCATGCTTTTATATGGTTGAGTACATATAAAATGAAATGAAGCCACCTTCTATACAACTATAGTAAAAAGGTGCTCCATACTGCCACTCAGTGGGATTCCTTGGGAGTAACGCAGAAAGTCATTTTGTGTAACAAAGTATTACAATTTACAATCCAATGTATTTCTTGTATAGTATTCATTGATTACTCTTCTGTGAACTCTTGGTTAGACAACAGTGAAATTTCTACATTTTACAAAGTGATATCAGTACAGTGTCAGTTATCACTCCTTGTACAACTAACTTCAAAATCTGATGAATGTATCTCTTGCATTCAATGTAATTGCTCTTACAGTTGATATATCTTGATTTTATATGGTTGAGTACATATACAATTAAATGAAGCCACCTTCTATACAACTACAGTAAAAAGGTGCTCCATACTGCCACTCAGTGGGATTCCTCGGGAGTAACGTAGAAAATTATTTTGTGTAACAAACTATTACAATTTACAATCCAATGTATTTCATTGAATACTCTTCTGCGATGTCTTGGTTAGACAACAGTGAAATTTCTAGCTTTTACAAAGTGATATCAACACACTGTCAGTTATCACTCCTTGTACAACCAACTTAAAAATCTAATGAATGTATGTCTTGCATTCAATGTAATTGCTCTTACAGTTGCTATATCATGCTTTTATATGGTTGAGTACATATACAATGAAATGAAGCCACCTTCTATACAGCTGGAGGAAAAAGGTGCTCCATACTGCCTCTCAGTGGGATTCCTCGGGAGTACCGCAGAAAGTCATTTTGTGTAACAAACTATTACAATATACAATTTCTTGTATAGTATTCATTGATTACTCTTTTCAATGATCTGTTCGTTACAGGATAGTGATATTTCTAGGTTTTACAAAGTGATATCAGTACAGTGTCAGTTATCACTCCTTGTACAACCAACTTCAAAATCTGATGAATGTATGTCTTGCATTCAATGTAATTGCTCTTACAGTTGATATAACATGCTATTGCAAGATTGAGTACATATACAATGAAATGAAGCCACCTTCTATACAGCTAGAGGAAAAAGGTGCTCCATACTGCCACTCAGTGGGAATCCTCGGGAGTAACACAGAAAAAAATTTTGTGTAACAAACTATTACAATTTACAATCCAATGTAATTCTTGTATAGTATTCATTGATTACTCTTCTGCGATATCTTGGTTACACAACAGTGAAATTTCTAGGTTTTTCAAAGTGATATCAATACAGTGTCAGTTATCACTCCTTGTACAACCAACTAAAAAATCTGATGAATGTATCGCTTGCGTTCAATTTAACTGCTCTTACCGTTGCTATATCATGCTTTTATATGGTTGAGTACATATACAATGAAATGAAGCCACCTTCTATACAACTACAGTAAAAAGGTGCTCCATACTGCCACTCAGTGGGATTCCTCGGGAGTAACGCAGAAAGTCATTTTGTGTAACAAACTATTACAATTTACAATCCAATGTATTTCTTGTATAGTATTCATTGATTACTCTTCTGCGAACTCTTGGTTAGACAACAGTGAAATTTCTAGGTTTTTCAAAGTGATATCAATACAGTGTCAGTTATCACTCCTTGTACAACCAACTTCAAAATCTGATGAATGTATCTCTGGCATTCAATGTATCTGCTCTTACCGTTGCTATATCATGCTTTTATATGGTTGAGTACATATACAATGAAATGAAGCCACCTTCTATACAACTACAGTAAAAAGGTGCTCCATACTGCCACTCAGTGGGATTCCTCGGGAGTAACGCAGAAAGTCATTTTGTGAAACAAACGATTACAATTTACAATCCAATGTATTTCTTGTATAGTATTCATTGATTACTCTTCTGTGAACTCTTGGTTAGACAACAGTGAAATTTCTACGTTTTACAAAGTGATATCAGTACAGTGTCAGTTATCACTCCTTGTACAACCAACTTCAAAATCTGATGAATGTATCTCTTGCATTCAATGTAATTGCTCTTACAGTTGATATAACATGCTATTACAAGATTAAGTACATATACAATGAAATGAAGCCACCATCTATACAGCTAGAGGAAAAAGGTGCTCCATACTGCCACTCAGTGGGATTCCTCGGGAGTAACACAGAAAATAATTTTGTGTAACAAAGTATTACAATTTACAATCCAATGTATTTCTTGTATAGTATTCATTGATTACTCTTCTGTGATCTCTTGGTTAGACAACAGTGAAATTTCTACGTTTTACAAACAGATATCAATAAAGTGTCAGTTATAACTCCTTGTACAACCAACTTCAAAATCTGATGAATGTATTTCTTGCATTGAATGTAACTGCTCTTACAGTTGCTATATCATGCTTTTATATGGTTGAGTAAATATACAATGAAATGAAGCCATTTTCTATACAACTATAGGAAAAATGTGCTCCATACTGCCACTCAGTGGGATTCCTCGGGAGTAACGTAGAAAGTCATTTTCTATAACAAACTATTACAATTTATAATTTCTTGTATAGTATTCATTGATTACTCTTTTCAATGATCTGTTGGTTACAGGACAGTGATATTTCTAGGTTTTACAAAGTGATATTAGTACAGTGTCAGTTATCACTCCTTGTACAACCCACTTCAAAATCTGATGAATGTATCTCTTGCATTCAATGTAATTGCTCTTACAGTTGATATAATATGCTGTTACATGATTTAGTACATGTATAATGAAATGAAGCCACCTTCTATACAGCTAGAGGAAAAAGGTGCTCCATACTACCACTCAGTGGGATTCTTCAGGAGTAGCTCAGAAAGTCATTTTGCGTAATAAACTATTAAAATTTACAATCCAATGTATTTCTTGTATAGAATTCATTGATTACTCTTCTGTGATCTCTTGGTTAAACAACAGTGAAATTTCTACGTTTTACAAAGTGATATCAGTACAGTGTCAGTTATCACTCCTTGTACAACCAACTTCAAAATCTGATGAATGTATCTCTTGCATTCAATTTAACTGCTCTTACAGTTGCTATATAATGCTTTTATATGGTTGAGTAAATATACAATGAAATAAAGCCACCTTCTATAGAACTATTGTAAAAAGGTGCTCCATACTGCCACTCAGTGGGATTCCTCGGGAGTAACGCAGAAAGTCATTTTGTGTTACAAACTATTCCAATATACAATTTCTTGGATAGTATTCATTGATTACTCTTTTCAATGATCTGTTGGTTCCAGGATAGTGATATTTCTAGGTTTTACAAAGTGATATCAGTGCAGTGTCAGTTATCACTCCTTGTACAACCAACTTCAAAATCTGATGAATTTATCTCTGGCATTCAATGTAATTGCTCTTACAGTGTATATATCATGCTTTTACATGATTGAGTACATATATAATGAAATGCAGCCACCTTCTATACAACTATAGTAAAAAGGTGCTCCATACTGCCACTCAGTGGGATTCCTCGGGAGTAACGCAGAAAGTCATTTTGTGTAACAAACTATTACAATATACAATTTCTTGTATAGTATTCATTGATTACTCTTTTCAATGATCTGTTCGTTACAGGATAGTGATATTTCTAGGTTTTACAAAGTGATATCAGTACAGTGTCAGTTATCACTCCTTGTACAACCAACTTCAAAATCTGATGAATGTATGTCTTGCATTCAATGTAATTGCTCTTACAGTTGATATAACATGCTATTGCAAGATTGAGTACATATACAATGAAATGAAGCCACCTTCTATACAGCTAGAGGAAAAAGGTGCTCCATACTGCCACTCAGTGGGAATCCTCGGGAGTAACACAGAAAATAATTTTGTGTAACAAACTATTACAATTTACAATCCAATGTAATTCTTGTATAGTATTCATTGATTACTCTTCTGCGATATCTTGGTTACACAACAGTGAAATTTCTAGGTTTTTCAAAGTGATATCAATACAGTGTCAGTTATCACTCCTTGTACAACCAACTTCAAAATCTGATGAATGTATCGCTTGCGTTCAATTTAACTGCTCTTACCGTTGCTATATCATGCTTTTATATGGTTGAGTACATATACAATGAAATGAAGCCACCTTCTATACAACTACAGTAAAAAGGTGCTCCATACTGACACTCAGTGGGATTCCTCGGGAGTAACGCAGAAAGTCATTTTGTGTAACAAACTATTACAATTTACAATCCAATGTATTTCTTGTATAGTATTCATTGATTACTCTTCTGCGAACTCTTGGTTAGACAACAGTGAAATTTCTAGGTTTTTCAAACTGATATCAATACAGTGTCAGTTATCACTCCTTGTACAACCAACTTCAAAATCTGATGAATGTATCTCTGGAATTCAATGTATCTGCTCTTACCGTTGCTATATCATGCTTTTATATGGTTGAGTACATATACAATGAAATGAAGCCACCTTCTATACAACTACAGTAAAAAGGTGCTCCATACTGCCACTCAGTGGGATTCCTCGGGAGTAACGCAGAAAGTCATTTTGTTAAACAAACGATTACAATTTACAATCCAATGTATTTCTTGTATAGTATTCATTGATTACTCTTCTGTGAACTCTTGGTTAGACAACAGTGAAATTTCTACGTTTTACAAAGTGATATCAGTACAGTGTCAGTTATCACTCCTTGTACAACCAACTTCAAAATCTGATGAATGTATCTCTTGCATTCAATGTAATTGCTCTTACAGTTGATATATCTTGATTTTATATGGTTGAGTACATATACAATTAAATGATGCCACCTTCTATACAGCTGGAGGAAAAAGGTGTTCCATACTGCCACTCAGTGGGATTCCTCGGGAGAAACGCAGAAAGTCATTTTGTGTAACAAACTATTTCAATATACAATTTCTTGTATAGAATTCATTGATTACTCTTTTCAATGATCTGTTGGTTACAGGATAGTGATATTTCTAGGTTTTACAAAGTGATATCAGTATAGTGTCAGTTATCACTTCTTGTACAACCAAATTCAAAATCGGATGAATGTATGTCTTGCATTCAATGTAACTGCTCTTACAGTCGATATAACATGGTATTGCAAGATTGAGTACATATACAATGAAATGAAGCCACCTTCTATACAGCTAGAGGAAAAAGGTGCTCCATACTGCCACTCAGTAGGATTCCTCGGGAGTAACAGAGAAAATCATTTTGTGTAACAAACTATTACAATTTACAATCCAATGTATTTCATTGAATACTCTTCTGCGATGTGTTGGTTAGACAACAGTGAAATTTTAGCTTTTACAAAGTGATATCAATATACTGTCAGTTATCACTCCTTGTAGAACCAACTTCAACATCTGATGAATGTATGTCTGGCATTTAATGTAACTGCTCTTACAGTTGCTATATCATGCTTTTATATGGTTGAGTACATATAAAATGAAATGAAGCCACCTTCTATACAACTATAGTAAAAAGGTGCTCCATACTGCCACTCAGTGGGATTCCTTGGGAGTAACGCAGAAAGTCATTTTGTGTAACAAAGTATTACAATTTACAATCCAATGTATTTCTTGTATAGTATTAATTGATTACTCTTCTGTGAACTCTTGGTTAGACAACACTGAAATTTCTACATTTTACAAAGTGATATCAGTACAGTGTCATTTATCACTCCTTGTACAACCAACTTCAAAATCTGATGAATGTATCTCTTGCATTCAATGTAATTGCTCTTACAGTTGATATATCTTGATTTTATATGGTTGAGTACATATACAATTAAATGAAGCCACCTTCTATACAACTACAGTAAAAAGGTGCTCCATACTGCCACTCAGTGGGATTCCTCGGGAGTAACGTAGAAAATTATTTTGTGTAACAAACTAATACAATTTACAATCCAATGTATTTCATTGAATACTCTTCTGCTATGTCTTGGTTAGACAACAGTGAAATTTCTAGCTTTTACAAAGTGATATCAACACACTGTCAGTTATCACTCCTTGTACAACCAACTTCAAAATCTGATGAATGTATGTCTTGCATTCAATGTAATTGCTCTTACACTTGCTATATCATGCTTTTATATGGTTGAGTACATATACAATGAAATGAAGCCACCTTCTATACAGCTGGAGGAAAAAGGTGCTCCATACTGCCACTCAGTGGGATTCCTCGGGAGTACCGCAGAAAGTCATTTTGTGTAACAAACTATTACAATATACAATTTCTTGTATAGTATTCATTGATTACTCTTTTCAATGATCTGTTGGTTACAGGATAGTGATATTTCAAGGTTTTACAAAGTGATATCAGTACAGTGTCAGTTATCACTCCTTGTACAACCAACTTCAAAATCTGATGAATGTATCTCTTGCATTCAATGTAATTGCTCTTACAGTTGATATAACATGCTATTACAAGATTAAGTACATATACAATGAAATGAAGCCACCATCTATACAGCTAGAGGAAAAAGGTGCTCCATACTGCCACTCAGTGGGATTCCTCGGGAGTAACACAGAAAATAATTTTGTGTAACAAAGTATTACAATTTACAATCCAATGTATTTCTTGTATAGTATTCATTGATTACTCTTCTGTGATCTCTTGGTTAGACAACAGTGAAATTTCTACGTTTTACAAACAGATATCAATAAAGTGTCAGTTATCACTCCTTGTACAACCATCTTCAAAATCTGATGAATGTATGTCTTTCATTCAATTTAATTGCTCTTATATTCGATATATCATGCTTTTATATCGTTGAGTAGATATACAATGAAATGAAGACACCTTCTATACAACTATAGTAAAAAGGTGCTCCATACTGCCACTCTGTGGAATTTCTCGGGAGTAACGCAGAAAGTCATTTTATGTAAGAAACTATTACAATTTACAATCCAATGTATTTCTTGTATAGTATTCATTGATTACACTTCTGTGATCTCTTGGTTAGACAAAAGTGAAATTTCTACGATTTACAAAGTGATATCAATACATTGTCAGTTATCACTCCTTGTATAACCGACTTCAAAATCTGATGAATGTATGTCTCGCATTCAATGTAAGTGCTCTTACAGTTGCTATATCATACTTTTGTATGGTTGAGTAAATATACAATGAAATGAAGCCACCTACTATACAGCTGGAGGAAGAAGTTGCTCCATACTGCCACTCAGTGGGATTCCTCGGGAGTAACGCAGAAAGTCATTTTGTCTAACAAACTAATACAATATACATTTTCTTGTATAGTATTCATTGATTGCTCTTTTAACGATCTTTTGGTTACAGGATAGTGATATTTCTAGGTTTTACAAAGTGATATCAGTACAGTGTCAGTTATCACTCCTTGTACAACCAACTTCACAATCTGATGAATGTATGTCTTGCATTCAATGTAATTGCTCTTACAGTTGATATATCATGCTTTAACAAGATTGAGTACTTATACAATGAAATGAAGCTACCTTCTATACAGCTAGAGGAAAAAGGTGCTCCATACTGCCACTCAGTGGGATTCCTCGGGAGTAACGCAGAAAATCATTTTGTGTAAAAAAATATTACAATATACAATTTCTTGTATAGTATTCATTGATTACTCTTTTCAATGATCTGTTGGTTCCAGGATAGTGATATTTCTAGGTTTTACAAAGTGATATCAGTACAGTGTCAGTTATCACTCCTTGTATAACCAACTTCAAAATCTGTTGAATGTATCTCTGGCATTCAATGTAATTTCTCTTACGTTTGATATATCATGCTTTTACATGATTGAGTACATATACAATGAAATGAAGCCACCTTCTATACAACTATAGAAAAAGGTGCTCCATACTGCCACTCAGTGGGATTCCTCGGGAGTAACGCAGAAAGTCATTTTGTGTAAGAAATTATTAAAAAATATACGTTCATGTATAGTATTCATTGATTACTTTTTTCAATGATCTGTTGGTTCCAGGATGTTGATATTTCTAGGTTTTACAAAGTAATATCAATACACTGTCAGTTATCACTCCTTGTACAACCAACTTCAAAATCTGATGAATGTATGTCTTTCATTCAATTTAATTGCTCTTATATTCGATATATCATGCTTTTATATGGTTGAGTACATATACAATGAAATGAAGCCACCTTCTATACAACTATAGTAAAAAGGTGCTCCATACTGCCACTCAGTGAGATTCTTCGGGAGTAACGCAGAAAGTCATTTTGTGTAACAAACTATTGCAATATACAATTTCTTGTATAGTATTCATTGATTACTCTTTTCAATGATCTGTTGGTTACAGGATAGTCATATTTCTAGGTTTTACAAAGTGATATCAGTACAGTGTCATTTATCACTCCTTGTACAACCAACTTCACAATCTGATGAATGTATGTCTTGCATTCAATGTAACTGCTCTTACCGTTGCTACATCATGCTTTTATATGGTTGAGTACATATACCATGAAATGAAGCCACCTTCTATACAGCTCGAGGAAAAAGGTGCTTCATACTGCCACTCAGTGGGATTCCTCGGGAGTAACACAGAAAATCATTTTGTGTAACAAACTATTACAATTTAAAATCCAAAATATTTCTTGCATTCAATGTAACTGCTCTTACAGTTGCTATATCATGCTTTTATATGGTTGAGAACAAATACAATGAAATGAAGCCACCTTCTATACAATTATAGTAAAAAGGTTCTCCATACTTCCACTTAGTGGGATTCCTCGGTAGTAATGCAGAAAGTCATTTTGTGTACCAAACTATTACAATTTACAATCCAATGTATTTCTTGTATAGAATTCATTGATTACTCTTTTCAATGATCTGTTGGTTACAGGATAGTGATATTTCTAGGTTTTACAAAGTGATATCAGTACAGTGTCAGTTATCACTTTTTGTACAACCAACTTCACAATCTGATGAATGTATATTTTGCATTCAATTTAATTGCTCTTACATTTGATATATCTTGCTTTTATATGGTTGAGTACATATACAATTAAATGAAGCCACCTTCTATACAGCTAGAGGAAGAAGGTGCTCCATACTTCCACTCAGTGGGATTCCTCGGGTGTAATGCAGAAAGTCACTTTGTGTAATATACTATTACAATTTACAATCCAATGTATTTCTTGTATAGTATTCATTGATTACTCTTCTGCGATCTCTTGGTTAGACAACCGTGTGATTTCTAGGTTTTACAAAGTGATATCAATACACTTTCAGTTATCACTCCTTGTACAACCAACTTCAAAATCTGATGAATGTATGTCTTTCATTCAATTTAATTGCTCTTATATTCGATATATCATGCTTTTATATGGTTGAGTACATATACAATGAAATGAAGCCAACTTCTATACAGCTAGAGGAAGAAGGTGCTCCATACTGCCACTCAGTAAGATTCCTCGGGAGTAACGCAGAAAGTCATTTTATGTAACAAACTATTACAAATTACAATCCAATGTATTTCTTGTATAGTATTCATTGATTACACTTCTGTGATCTCTTGGTTAGACAAAAGTGATCTGTTGGTTCCAGGATAGTGATATTTTAGCTTTTACAAAGTGATATCAGTACAGTGTCAGTTATCACTCCTTGTACAACCAACTTCAAAATCTGATGAATGTATGTCTTGCATTCAATGTAATTGCTCTTACAGTTGATATATCATGCTTTTACAAGATTGACTACATATACAATGAAATGAAGCAATCTTCTATATAGCTAAAGGAAAAAGGTGCTCCATACTGCCACTCAGTGGGATTCCTCGGGAGTAACGCAGAAAATCATTTTGTGTAAAAAAATATTACAATATACAATTTCTTGTATAGTATTCATTGATTACTGTTTTCAATGATCTGTTGGTTACAGGAGAATGATATTTCTATGTTTTACAAAGTAATATCAGTAGTGTCAGTTATCACTCCTTGTACAACCAACTTCAAAATATGATGAATGTATGTCTTGCATTCAATGTAATTGCACTTACAGTTGATATATCATGCTTTTACATGATTGAGTACATATACAATGAAATGAAGCCACCTTCTATACAACTATAGTAAACAGGTGCTCCATACTGCCACTCAGTGGGATATCTTGCTTTTATATGGTTGAGTACATATACAATTAAATGAAGCCACCCTCTGTACAGCTAGAGGGAGAAGGTGCTCCATACTGCCACTCAGTGGGATTCCTCGGGAGTAACGCAGAAAGTCTTTTTGTGTAACAAACTATTACAATTTACAATCCAATGTATTTCTTGTATAGTATTCATTGATTACTCTTCTGCGATCTCTTGGTTAGACAAAAGTGAAATTTCTACGTTTTACAAAGTGATATCAATACAGTGTCAGTTATCACTCCTTGTACAACCAACTTCACAATCTGATGAATGTATGTCTTGCATTCAATTTATTTATTTATTTATTTATTTGTTCAATTTATACCCCGCCTAGCCAGCGAACCGGCTCTAGGCGGCTAACAAAAACCATTACCACGAAGGTTTACATATAAAACCGTTAAAACATTTCAATAAATTACAGTAAAATCTCAATAAACTTTCAATAAACTAAACTTTCAAGAAACTAAACTGCTAAATGTAACTGCTCTTACCGTTGCTATATCATGCTTTAATATGGTTGAGTACATATACAATGAAATGAAGCCACCTTCTATACAACTATAGTAAAACCTATAGATTTCAAGAGGGATACGGGGGGCCTGGTCTACTCCCTTTTTTTTTTTCTCAAAAAAGTGGAGATCGGATCCCAGGTCTACTCCTATAGGTCTCAATGGGTTCCCAGGAGGCTTGGTCTACTCTCTCTCTCTCTCTTTTTTTAAAGAAATTCAGAATGGAGCCCAGGACTACTCCTATAGAGTCTAATGTGGACCGCGGAAGCCTGGTCTACTCCCGTTATTTTTAAAAAGAAGTTAAGACTGGAGCCCAGGTCTACTCCTATAGATTTCAATAGGGACCAGGTGGGGCCTGGTCTACTTCCGGAACTTTGTTTTTTTTAAAAAAAAAGAAGTTGAGATCGGAGCCCAGGTCTACTATTGATTTCAATGGGGACCCGGGAGGCCTGGTCTACTCCCGTTTTTTTTTTTTTAAAGAAGACTGGAGCCCAGGTCTACTCCTATAGATTTCAATGGGGACCGGGGAGGCCTGATCTAATCCCATTTTTTTTTAAAGAAGTTCAGATCGGAGTCCAGGTCTACTCCTATAGAGTCCAATGGGGACCCGGGAGGCCTGGTCTACTCCCCCTTTTTAAAAAAAAGTTCAGATCAGAGTCCAGGTCTACTCCTTTAGATTTCAATAGGGACATGGGGGGCCTGGTCTACTCCCATATTTTTAAAGTATTTCAGAACGGAGCCCAGGTCTACTCTCATAGATTCCAATGGGGACCCGGGAGGCCTTGTCTACTCCGGCTTTTTTTTTTTTTTTAAAGAAGTTCAGAACGAAGCCCAGGTCTACTCCTATAGAGTCTAATGCGGACCCCGGAAGCCTGGTCTACTCATGTTATTTTTAAAAAGAAGTTAAGACTGGAGCCCAGTTCTACTGCCATAGAGAACAATGGGGACCCGGGAGGCCTGGTCTAATGCGAGTTTTTCATAGGTAAAATGGAGGCCAGATCTACTCTTGAATTTTAGCAGGTAAAATGGAGGCCAGGTCTACTCTTATATTTTAACAGGTAAAATGGAAGCCAGATCTACTCCTGTTTTTTTTTTCCTTTTCCAAGTGCTGAACGGAGTCCAGGTCTACTCCTATAGATTTCAAGAGGGACACGGGGGGCCTGGTCTACTCCCGTTTCTTTTTTTTAAAGAAGTTGAGATCGGAGCCCAGGTCTACTTTTACAGGTCTCAGTGGGGACCCAGGAGGCGTGGTCTACTCTCTCTCTCTCTCTTTTTTTTAAAGAAATTCAGAATGGAGCCCAGGACTACTCCTATAGAGTCTAATGCGGACCCCGGAAGCCTGGTCTACTCCCGTTATTTTTAAAAAGAAGTTAAGATTGGAGCCCAGGTCTACTCCTATAGATTTCAATAGGGACCCGGTGAGGCCTGGTCTACTCCCCGTTCTTTGTTTTTTTTTAAAAAAGAAGTTGAGATCGGAGCCCAGGTCTACACTTATACATTTCAATAGATACCCGGGGGGCCTGGTCTAATCCCGGTTCAGATCGGAGAACAGGTCTACTCCTATAGAGACCAATGGGGACCCGGGAGGCCTGGTCTACTGCGTGTTTTTCATAAATAAAATGGAGGCCAGATCTACTCTTGTATTTTAGCAGATAAAATGGAGGTCAGATCTACTCCCTTTTTTTTTTCTCTTCCAAGTGCGAAACGGAGTCTTGGTGTACTCCGGGTTGTTTGTTTGTTTTTAAAGAAGTTGAGATCGGAGCCCAGGTCTACTATTGATTTCAATGGGGACCCGGGAGGCCTGGTCTACTCCCGTTTTTTTTTTTTAAAGAAGACTGGAGCCCAGGTCTACTCCTATAGATTTCAATGGGGACCGGGGAGGCCTGATGTAATCCCGTTTTTTTTTTTAAGAAGTTAAGATCGGAGTCCAGGTCTACTCCTACAGAGTGCAATAGGGACCCGGGTGGCCTGGTCTACTCCCCCCTTTTTAAAAATGTTAAGATCAGAGCCGAGGTCTATTCTTATAGATTTCAATAGGGAGATGGAGGCCTGGTCTACTCCCATATTTTTAAAGTATTTCAGAACGGAGCCCCGGTCTACTCTCAAAGAGTCCTATGGGGACCCGGGGGTCCTGGTCTACTCCCATTTTTTTTAAAAAAAGAAGTTGAGATCGGAGCCCAGGTCTACTCCTATACAGACCAATGCGGACCCGGGAGGCCTGGTCTACTCCCGTTTTTTTTTAAAAAAGAAGTTGAGATCGGAGCACAGGTCTACTCTTATAGATTTTAATGAGGACCCGGGAGTCCTGGTCTACTCTCTTTTTTTTTAAAAGTTTTTAAAAAAAGTTCAGATCGGAGCCCAGATCTATTCCTATTGATATCAGAGGGAACCCGGGAGTCCTGGTCTACTCCTGTTGTTTTTTTTTTAAGAAGTTGAGATCGGAGCCCAGGTCTACTGCCATAGAGTCCTATGGGGACCCGGGAGGCCTGGTCTACTCCCGTTGTGTTTTTTTTTTAAGAAGTTCAGATCGGAGCACAGGCCTGGTCTACTCCCTTTGTTTTTTTTAAAAAGTTCAGAACAGAGCCCAGGTCTACTCCTATACAGACGAATGCGGACCCGGGAGGCCTTGTCTACTCTCGTTTTTTTGTTTTTAAGTTCAGATCAGAGCCCAGGTCTACTCCTATAGAATCCAATGGGGACCTGGGGGTCCTGGTCTACTCCCGGTTGTTTTTTTTTAAACAAGTTCAGAACGGAGCCAGGTCTACTCTCATAGAGTCCAATGGGAACCCGGGAGGCCTGGTCTACCCCCTTTTTTTTTTTTTAAGAAGTTCAGATCGGAGCCCAGATCTGTTCCTATTGATATCAATGGGGACCCGGGAGTCCTGGTCTACTCCCGTTTGTTTGTTTTGTTTTTTAAAAGAAGTTGAGATCGGAGCCCAGGTCTACTCCAATAGAGTCCAATGGCGAACCGGGAGGCCTGGTCTACTGCAGGTTTTTTTCATAGGTAAAAATGTTTGTTTTGTTTTTTTAAACAAGTTCAGAACGGAGCCAGGTCTACTCTCATAGAGTCCAATGGGAACCCGGGAGGCCTGGTCTACCCCCCCCCCTTTTTTTTTTTTTAAGAAGTTCAGATCGGAGCCCAGGTCTTCTTCTATAGAATCCAATGGGGACCCGGGGGTCCTGGTCTACTCCCGGTTTTTTTTTTTTAATGAAGTTCAGAATGGAGCCCAGGTCTACTCTCATAGAGTCCAATGGGAACCCGGGAGGCCTGGTCTACCCCCTTTTTTTCTTTTTTTAAGAAGTTCAGATCGGAGCCCAGATCTATTCCTATTGATATCAATGGGGACCCGGGAGTCCTTGCCTACTCCCGTTGTTCTTTTTTTTAAAGAAGTTGAGATCGGAGCCCAGGTCTTCTATAGAATCCAATGGGGACCCGGGGGTCCTGGTCTACTCCCATTTTTTTTTTTTTAAAGTTCAGAACAGAGCCCAGGTCTACTCTCAAAGAGTCCAATGGGAACCCGGGAGGACTGGTCTACCCCTTTTTTTCTTTTTTTAAGAAGTTCAGATCGGAGCCCAGATCTATTCTTATTGATATCAATGGGGACCCGGGAGTCCTGGTCTACTCCCGTTGTTCTTTTTTTTAAGAAGTTGAGATCGGAGCCCAGGTCTTCTTCTATAGAATCCAATGGGGACCTGGGGGTCCTGGTCTACTCCTGTTTTTTTTTTTTTTAAAGAAGTTGAGATCGGAGGCCGGGTCTACTCCTATAGATTTCAAAGGGAACCAGGAGGCCTGATCTAATCCCGTTTTTTTTTTTAAAAAGAAGTTCAGATCGGAGCACAGGTCTATTCCTATACAGACCAAAGCGGACCCGGGAGGCCTTGTCTACTCCCGTATTTTAAAAAAGAAGTTGAGATCGGAGCCCAGGTCTACTCTTACAGATTTTAATGGGGACCCGGGAGTCCTGGTCTACTCTCTTTTTTTAAAAAAAAGTACAGATCGGAGCCCAGATCTATTCCTATTGATATCAATGGGAACCCGGGAGTCCTGGTCTACTCCCGTTTTTTTTTTTAAGAAGTTGAGATCGGATCCCAGGTCTACTGCCATAGAGTCCTATGGGGATCCGAGAGGCCTGGTCTACTCCCGTTGTTTTTTTTTTTAAGAAGTTGAAATCGGAGCCCAGATCTACTGCCATAGAGTCCAATGGGGACCCGGGAGGCCTGGTCTACTGCGTTTTTTTATAGGTAAAATGGAGGCCAGATCGACTCTTGTATTTTATCAGGTAAAATGGAGGCCAGATCGACTCCCGTGTTTTTTTTTTTTGCAAGTGCTGAACGGAGTCCAGGTCTACTCCTATAGATTTCAATAGGGACCCGGGGGGCCTGGTCTACTCCCTGTTTTTTTAAAAAGTTCAGAACGGAGCCCAGGTCTACTCTCATAGAGTCCAATGGGGACCCGGGAGGCCTTGTCTACTGCGTTTTTTTATAGGTAAAATGGAGGCCAGATCGACTCTTGTATTTTAGCAGGTAAAATGGAGGCCAGATCAACTCCCGTTTTTTTTTTCTTTTCCAAGTGCTGAACGGAATCCAGGTCTACTCTCATAGAGTCCAATGGGGACCAGGGAGGCCTGGTCTACTCCCGTTTCTTTCTTTCTTTCTTTTTTTTAAAGAAGTTGAGATCGGAGCCCAGGTCTATTGCCATAGAGTCCTATGGGGATCCGGGAGGCCTGGTCTACTCCCGTTGTTTTTTTTTTTAAGAAGTTGAAATCGGAGCCCAGATCTACTGCCATAGAGTCCAATGGGGACCCGGGAGGCCTGGTCTACTGCGTTTTTTTATAGGTTAAATGGAGGCCAGATCGACTCTTGTATTTTAGCAGGTAAAATGGAGGCCAGATCAACTCCCTTTTTTTTTCCCCGCAAGTGCTGAATGGAGTCCAGGTCTACTCCTATAGATTTCAATAGGGACCCGGGGGGCCTGGTCTACTCCCGGTTTTTTTAAAAAGTTCAGAACGGAGCCCAGGTCTACTCTCATAGAGTCCAATGGGGACCCGGGAGGCCTTGTCTACTGTGTTTTTTTATAGGTAAAATGGAGGCCAGATGGACTCTTGTATTTTAGGAGGTAAAATGGAGGCCAGATCAACTCCCGTTTTTTTTTTCTTTTCCAAGTGCTGAACGGAGTCCAGGTCTACTCTCATAGAGTCCAATGGGGACCCGGGAGGCCTGGTCTACTCCCGTTTCTTTTTGTTTTTTTTTTAAAGAAGTTGAGATCGGAGCACAAGTCTACTCCTATATGGACCAATGCGGACCCGGGAGGCCTTGTCTACTCCCGTATTTTCAAAAAAAGAAGTTGAGATCGGAGCCCAGGTCTACTCACATAGAGTCCTATGGGGACATGGGAGGCCTGGTCTACTCCCGTTTTTTTTAAAAAAAGAAGTTGAGATCGGAGCCCAGGTCTACTCTTATAGATTTCAATGGGGACCGGGGAGGCCTGGTCTACTCTCTTTAAAAAAAAAGAAAAAAAGTTCAGATCGGAGCCCAAATCTATTCCTATTGATATCAATGGGAACCCGGGAGTCCTGGTCTACTCCCGTTGTTTTTTTTTTTTAACAAGTTGAGATCGGAGGCCAGGTCTACTCCTATAGATTTCAGTGGGAACCAGAAGGCCTGATCTAATCCAGTTTTTTTTTTAAAAGAAGTTCAGATCGGAGCCCAGGTCTACTCCTATAGAATCCAATGGGGGCCCGGGAGGCCTGGTCTACTCCCTTTTTTAAAAAAGGAGTTCAGAACGGAGCCCAGGTCTACTCCTATACAGACCAATGCGGACCCGGGAGGCCTTGTCTACTCCCGTTTTTTTTTCTTTTAAAGAAGTTCAGATCGGAGCCCAGGTCTACTCCAATAGAGTCCAATGGCGACCCGGGAGGCCTGGTCTACTGCAGGTTTTTTTCATAGGTAAAATGGAGGGCAGATCGACTTTTGTATTTTAGCAGGTAAAATGGAGGCCAGATGAACTCCCGTTTTCTTTTTCTTTTCCAAGTGCGGAACGGAGTCCAGGTCTACTCTCATAGAGTCCAATGGGGACCCGGGAGGCCTGGTCTACTCCCGTTTGTTTTTTTTTGTTTTTTTAAAGAAGTTGAGATCGGAGCCCAGGTCTACTCCAATAGAGTCCAATGGCGACCCGGGAGGCCTGGTCTACTGCAGGTTTTTTTCATAGGTAAAATGGAGGGCAGATCGACTTTTGTATTTTAGCAGGTAAAATGGAGGCCAGATCAACTCCCGTTTTTTTTTTCTTTTCCAAGTGTGGAACGGAGTCCAGGTCTACTCTCATAGTGTCCAATGGGGACCTGGGAGGCCTGGTCTACTCCCGTTTGTTTGTTTTGTTTTTTTAAAGAAGTTGAGATCGGAGCCCAGGTCTACTCCAATAGAGTCCAATGGCGACCCGGGAGGCCTGGTCTACTGCAGGTTTTTTTCATAGGTAAAATGGAGGGCAGATCGACTTTTGTATTTTAGCAGATAAAATGGAGGCCAGATCAACTCCCGTATTTTTTTTCTTTTCCAAGTGCTGAACGGAGTCCAGGTCTACTCTCATAGAGTCCAATGGGGACCCGGGAGGCCTGGTCTTCTCCCGTTTCTTTTTGTTTTTTTTTTAAAGAAGTTGAGATCGGAGGCCGGGTCTACTCCTATAGATTTCAAAGGAAACCAGGAGGCCTGATCTAATCCCGTTTTTGTTTTTTTTAAAGAAGTTCAGATCGGAGCACAAGTCTACTCCTATACAAACCAATGCGGACCCGGGAGGCCTTGTCTACTCCCGTATTTTTAAAAAAAGAAGTTGAGATCGGAGCCCAGGTCTACTCACATAGAGTCCTATGGGGACCCGGGAGGCCTGGTCTACTCCCGTTTTTTTTAAAAAAAGAAGTTGAGATCGGAGCCCAGGTCTACTCTTATATAGACCAATGCGGACCCGGGAGGCCTGGTCTACTCCCGTTTTTTTTTTTTTTAAAGAAGTTCAGATCGGAGCCCAGGTCTACTCCAATAGAGTCCAATGGCGACCCGGGAGGCCTGGTCTACTGCAGGTTTTTTTCATAGGTAAAATGGAGGGCAGATCGACTTTTGTTTTTTAGTAGGTAAAATGGAGGCCAGATCAACTCCCGTATTTTTTTTCTTTTCCAAGTGCTGAACGGAGTCCAGGTCTACTCTCATAGAGTCCAATGGGGACCCGGGAGGCCTGGTCTACTCCCGTTTGTTTGTTTTGTTTTTTTAAAGAAGTTGAGATCGGAGCCCAGGTCTACTCCAATAGAGTCCAATGGCGACCCGGGAGGCCTGGTCTACTGCAGGTTTTTTTCATAGGTAAAATGGAGGGCAGATCGACTTTTGTATTTTAGCAGGTAAAATGGAGGCCAGATCAACTCCCGTATTTTTTTTCTTTTCCAAGTGCTGAACGGAGTCCAGGTCTACTCTCATAGAGTCCAATGGGGACCCGGGAGGCCTGGTCTACTCCCGTTTCTTCTTTTTTTTTTTTTAAAGAAGTTGAGATCGGAGGCCGGGTCTACTCCTATAGAGTCCAATGGCGACCCGGGAGGCCTGGTCTACTGCAGGTTTTTTTCATAGGTAAAATGGAGGGCAGATCGACTTTTGTATTTTAGCAGATAAAATGGAGGCCAGATCAACTCCCGTATTTTTTTTCTTTTCCAAGTGCTGAACGGAGTCCAGGTCTACTCTCATAGAGTCCAATGGGGACCCGGGAGGCCTGGTCTACTCCTGTTTCTTTTTGTTTTTTTTTAAAGAAGTTGAGATCGGAGGCCGGGTCTACTCCTATAGATTTCAAAGGGAACCAGGAGGCCTGATCTAATCCCGTTTTTGTTTTTTTTAAAGAAGTTCAGATCGGAGCACAAGTCTACTCCTATACAAACCAATGCGGACCCGGGAGGCCTTGTCTACTCCCGTATTTTTAAAAAAAGAAGTTGAGATCGGAGCCCAGGTCTACTCACATAGAGTCCTATGGGGACCCGGGAGGCCTGGTCTACTCCCGTTTTTTTTAAAAAAAGAAGTTGAGATCGGAGCCCAGGTCTACTCTTATAGATTTCAATGGGGACCGGGGAGGCCTGGTCTACTCCCGTTGTTTTTTTTTTTTTAAGAAGTTGAGATCGGAGGCCACATCTACTCCTATAGATTTCAGTGGGAACCAGAAGGCCTGATCTAATCCAGTTTTTTTTTTAAAAGAAGTTCAGATCGGAGCCCAGGTCTACTCCTATAGAATCCAATGGGGGCCCGGGAGGCCTGGTCTACTTTCTTTTTTAAAAAAGGAGTTCAGAACGGAGCCCAGGTCTACTCCTATACAGACCAATGCGGACCCGGGAGGCCTTGTCTACTCCCGTTTTTTTTTTTTTAAAGAAGTTCAGATCGGAGCCCAGGTCTACTCCAATAGAGTCCAATGGCGACCCGGGAGGCCTGGTCTACTGCAGGTTTTTTTCATAGGTAAAATGGAGGGCAGATCGACTTTTGTATTTTAGCAGGTAAAATGGAGCCCAGATCAACTCCCGTATTTTTTTTCTTTTCCAAGTGCTGAACGGAGCCCAGGTCTACTCTCATAGAGTCCAATGGGGACCCGGGAGGCCTGGTCTACTCCCGTTTGTTTGTTTTGTTTTTTTAAAGAAGTTGAGATCGGAGCCCAGGTCTACTCCAATAGAGTCCAACGGCGACCCGGGAGGCCTGGTCTACTGCAGGTTTTTTTCATAGGTAAAAAGGAGGGCAGATCGACTTTTGTATTTTAGCAGGTAAAATGGAGGCTAGATCAACTCCCGTATTTTTTTTCTTTTCCAAGTGCTGAACGGAGTCCAGGTCTACTCTCATAGAGTCCAATGGGGACCCGGGAGGCCTGGTCTACTCCCGTTTCTTTTTTTTTTGTTTTTAAAGAAGTTGAGATCGGAGGCCGGGTCTACTCCTATAGATTTCAAAGGGAACCAGGAGGCCAGATGTAATCCCATTTTTTTTTTTAAAGAAGTTCAGATCGGAGCACAGGTCTACTCTTATACAGACCAATGCGGACCCGGGAGGCCTTGTCTACTCCCGTATTTTTAAAAAAAGAAGTTGAGATTGGAGCCCAGGTCTACTCTTATAGAGTCCTATGGGGACCCGGGAGGCCTGGTCTACTCCCGTTTTTTTTTTTTTTAAGAAGTTGAGACTGGAGGCCTGGTCTACTCCTATAGATTTCAGTGGGAACCAGAAGGCCTGATCTAATCCAGTTTTTTTTTTAAAAGAAGTTCAGATCGGAGCCGAGGTCTACTCCTATAGAATCCAATGGGGGCCCGGGAGGCATGGTCTACTCCCTTTTTTTTTTTTTTTAAAGAAGTTCAGATCGGAGCCCAGGTCTACTCCAATAGAGTCCAATGGCGACCCGGGAGGCCTGGTCTACTGCAGGTTTTTTTCATAGGTATAATGGAGGGCAGATCGACTTTTGTATTTTAGCAGGTAAAATGGAGGCCAGATGTATTCTGATACATCTCGGTCTACTCCCGGTTGTTGTTGTTTTTTTAAAGAAGTTGAGATCGGAGGCCTGGTCTACTCCTATAGATTTGAAAGGGAACCAGGAGACCTGATCTAATCCCGTTTTTTTTTTTTTAAAGAAGTTCAGATCAGAGCACAGGTCTACTCCTATACAGACAAATGCGGACCCGGGAGGCCTTGTCTAGTCCCGTATTTAAAAAAAAATAAGTTGAGATCGGAGCCCAGGTCTACTCACATAGAGTCCTATGGGGACCCGGGAGGCCTGGTCTACTCCCGTATTTTTTAAAAAAAGAAGTTGAGATCGGAGCCCAGGTCTACTCTTATAGATTTCAATGGGGACCGGAGAAGCCCGGTCTACTCTCTTTAAAAAAAAAAAAACCGGGAGGACTGGTCTACTGGGACCCGGGAGGACTGGTCTACTCCCGTTTCTTTTTGTTTTTTTTTTAAAGAAGTTGAGATCGGAGGCCGGGTCTACTCCTATAGATTTCAAAGGGAACCAGGAGGCCTGATGTAATCCCATTTTTTTTAAAAAAGAAGTTCAGATTGGAGCACAGGTCTATTCCTATACAGACCAATGCGGACCCGGGAGGCCTTGTCTACTCCCGTATTTTAAAAAAGAAGTTGAGATCGGAGCCCAGGTCTACTCTTATAGATTTTAATGGGGACCCGGGAGTCCTGGTCTACTCTCTTTTTTTTAAAAAAAATTCAGATCGGAGCCCAGATCTATTCCTATTGATATCAATGGGAACCCGGGAGTCCTGGTCTACTCCCGTTTTTTTTTTTTTAAGAAGTTGAGATCGGAGCCCAGGTCTACTGCCATAGAGTCCTATGGGGACCCGGGAGGCCTGGTCTACTCCCGGTTTTTTTTAAAAGTTCAGAACGGAGCCCAGGTCTACTCTCATAGAGTCCAATTGGGACCCGGGAGGCCTGGTCTACTGCATTTTTTATAGGTAAAATGGAGGCCAGATCGACTCTTGTATTTTAGCAGGTAAAATGGAGGCCAGATCAACTCCCGTTTTTTTTTTTCCCCAAGTGCTGAACGGAGTCCAGGTCTACTCCTATAGATTTCAATAGGGACCCGGGGGGCCTGGTCTACTCCCGGTTTTTTTAAAAAGTTCAGAACGGAGCCCAGGTCTACTCTCATAGAGTCCAATTGGGACCCGGGAGGCCTGGTCTACTGCATTTTTTTATAGGTAAAATGGAGGCCAGATGGACTCTTGTATTTTAGCACGTAAAATGGAGGCCAGATCAACTCCCGTTTTTTTTTTTTTTCCAAGTGCTGAACGGAGTCCAGGTGTACTCCTATAGATTTAAATAGGGACCCGGGGGGCCTGGTCTACTCCAGGTTTTTTTTAAAAGTTCAGAACGGAGCCCAGGTCTACTCTCATAGAGTCCAATGGGGACCCGGGAGGCCTGGTGTACTCCCGGTTGTTTTTTTGTTTTTTTTTTAAAGAAGTTGAGATCGGAGGCAAGGTCTACTCCTATAGATTTCAAAGAGAACCAGGAGGCCTGATCTAATCCAGTTTTTTTTAAAAAAGAAGTTCAGATCGGAGCCCAGGTCTACTCCTATAGAATCCAATGGGGGCCCGGGAGGCCTGGTCTACTCCCTTTTTTAAAAAAGAAGTTCAGAACGGAGCCCAGGTCTACTCCTATAGATTTCAAAGGGAACCAGGAGGCCTGAACTAATCCCGTTTTTTTTTTTTTTTAAAGAAGTTCAGATCGGAGCACAGGTCTACTCGCATAGAGTCCAATGGGGATCCGGGAGGCCTGGTCTACTCCCTTTTTTAAGAAAAAGTTCAGAACGGAACCCGGGTCTACTCCTATGCAGACAAATGCGCACCCCGGAGGCCTTGTCTACTCCCGTTTTTTTTAAAAAAAGAAGTTGAGATCGGAGCCCAGGTCTACTCTCATAGAGTCCTCTAGGGACCCGGGAGGCCTGGTCTACTCCCATTTTTTTTTTAAGAAAGTTGAGATCGGAGCCCAGGTCTACTCTTATAGATTTTAATGGGGACCCGGGAGTTTTGGTCTACTCTCTTTTTTTAAAAAAAAGTTCAGATCGGAGCCCTGATCTATTCCTATTGATATCAATGGGAACCCGGGAGGCCTGGTCTACTTCGTTTTTTTATAGGTAAAATGGAGGCCAGATCGACTCTTGTATTTTAGCAGGTAAAATGGAGGCCAGAACAACTCCCAGTTTTTTTTTCTTTTCCAAGTGCTGAACGGAGTCCAGGTCTACTCCTATAGATTTCAATAGGGACCCGGGGGGCCTGGTCTACTCCCGTTTTTTTTAAAAAAAGAAGTTGAGATCGGAGCCCAGGTCTACTCTTATAGATTTTAATGGGTACCCGGGAGTCCTGATCTACTCTCTTTTTTTAAAAAAAAAGTTCTGATCGGAGCCCAGATGTATTCCTATTGATATCAAAGGGAACCCGGGAGTCCTGGTCTACTCCCGTTGTTGTTTTTTTTTAAGAAGTTGAGATTGGAGCCCAGGTCTACTGCCATAGAGTCCTATGGGGACCCGGGAGGCCTGGTCTTCTCCCGTTGTTGTTTTTTTTTTAAGAAGTTGAGATCGGAGCCCAGATCTACTGCCATAGAGTCCGATGGGGACCCGGGAGGCCTGGTCTACTGCGTTTTTTTATAGGTAAAATGGAGGGCAGATCGACTCTTGTATTTTAGCAGGTAAAATGGAGGCCAGATCAACTCCCGTTTTTTTTTTCTTTTCCAAGTGCTGAACGGAGTACAGGTCTACTCCTATAGATTTCAATAGGGACCCGGGGGGCCTGGTCTACTCCCGTTTTTTTTTTAAAAAGTTGAGATCGGAGCCCAGGTCTACTCTTATAGATTTTAATGGGTACCCGGGAGTCCTGGTCTACTCTCTTTTTTTTAAAAAAAGTTCAGATCGGAGCCCAGATCTATTCCTGTTGATATCAAAGGGAACCCGGGAGTCCTGGTCTACTCCCGTTGTTTTTTTTTTTTTAAGAAGTTGAGATCGGAGCCCAGGTCTACTGACATAGAGTCCTATGGGGACCCGGGAGGCCTGGTCTACTCCCGTTGTTTTTTTTTTTAAGAAGTTCAGATCGGAGCCCAGATCTACTGCCATATAGTCCAATGGGGACCCGGGAGGCCTGGTCTACTGCGTTTTTTTAAAGGTAAAATGGAGGCCAGATCGACTCTTGTATTTTAGCAGGTAAAATGGAGGCCAGATAAACTCCCATTTTTTTTTCTTTTCCAAGTGCTGAACGGAGTCCAGGTCTACTCCTATAGATTTCAATAGGGACCCGGGGGGCCTGGTCTACTCCCGGATTTTTTTAAAAAAGAAGTTGAGATCGGAGCCCAGGTCTACTCTTATAGATTTTAATGGGGACCCGGGAGTCCTGGTCTACTCTCTTTTTTTAAAAAAAAGTTCAGATCGGAGCCCAGAATCTATTCCTATTGATATCAATGGGAACCCGGGAGTCCAGGTCTACTCCCGTTGTTTTTTTTTTTAAGAAGTTGAAATCGGAGCCCAGATCTACTGCCATAGAGTCCAATGGGGACCCGGGAGGCCTGGTCTACTGTGTTTTTTTTATAGGTAAAATGGAGGGCAGATCGACTCTTGTATTTTAGCAGGTAAAATGGAGGCCAGATCAACTCCCGTTTTTTTTTTCTTTTCCAAGTGCTGAACGGAGTACAGGTCTACTCCTATAGATTTCAATAGGGACCCGGGGGGCCTGGTCTACTCCCGTTTTTTTTTTAAAAAGTTGAGATCGGAGCCCAGGTCTACTCTTATAGATTTTAATGGGTACCCGGGAGTCCTGGTCTACTCTCTTTTTTTTAAAAAAAGTTCAGATCGGAGCCCAGATCTATTCCTGTTGATATCAAAGGGAACCCGGGAGTCCTGGTCTACTCCCGTTGTTTTTTTTTTTTTAAGAAGTTGAGATCGGAGCCCAGGTCTACTGACATAGAGTCCTATGGGGACCCGGGAGGCCTGGTCTACTCCCGTTGTTTTTTTTTTTAAGAAGTTCAGATCGGAGCCCAGATCTACTGCCATATAGTCCAATGGGGACCCGGGAGGCCTGGTCTACTGCGTTTTTTTAAAGGTAAAATGGAGGCCAGATCGACTCTTGTATTTTAGCAGGTAAAATGGAGGCCAGATAAACTCCCATTTTTTTTTCTTTTCCAAGTGCTGAACGGAGTCCAGGTCTACTCCTATAGATTTCAATAGGGACCCGGGGGGCCTGGTCTACTCCCGGATTTTTTTAAAAAAGAAGTTGAGATCGGAGCCCAGGTCTACTCTTATAGATTTTAATGGGGACCCGGGAGTCCTGGTCTACTCTCTTTTTTTAAAAAAAAGTTCAGATCGGAGCCCAGAATCTATTCCTATTGATATCAATGGGAACCCGGGAGTCCAGGTCTACTCCCGTTGTTTTTTTTTTTAAGAAGTTGAAATCGGAGCCCAGATCTACTGCCATAGAGTCCAATGGGGACCCGGGAGGCCTGGTCTACTGTGTTTTTTTTATAGGTAAAATGGAGGCCAGATCGACTCTTGTATTTTAGCAGGTAAAATGGAGGCCAGATCAACTCCCGTTTTTTTTTTTCCCCAAGTGCTGAACGGAGTCCAGGTCTACTCCTATAGATTTCAATAGGGACCCGGGGGGCCTGGTCTACTCCCGGTTTTTTTTAAAAGTTCAGAACGGAGCCCAGGTCTACTCTCATAGAGTCCAATTGGGACCCGGGAGGCCTGGTCTACTGCATTTTTTTATAGGTAAAATGGAGGCCAGATGGACTCTTGTATTTTAGGAGGTAAAATGGAGGCCAGATCAACTCCCGTTTTTTTTTTTCTTTTCCAAGTGCTGAACGGAGTCCAGGTGTACTCCTATAGATTGAAATAGGGACCCGGGGGGCCCTGTCTACTCCAGGTTTTTTTTAAAAGTTCAGAACGGAGCCCAGGTCTACTCTCATAGAGTCGAATGGGGACCCGGGAGGCCTGGTGTACTCCCAGTTGCTGTTTTTTTTTTTTTTTTTAAAGAAGTTGAGATCGGAGGCCAGGTCTACTCCTATAGATTTCAAAGAGAACCAGGAGGCCTGATCTAGTCCAGTTTTTTTTTTAAAGAAGTTCAGATCGGAGCCCAGGTCTACTCCTATAGAATCCAATGGGGGCCCGGGAGGCCTGGTCTACTCCCTTTTTTAAAAAAGAAGTTCAGAACGGAGCCCAGGTCTACTCCTATAGATTTCAAACGGAACCAGGAGTCCTGAAATAATCCAGTTTTTTTTTTTTTTTTAAAGAAGTTGAGATCGGAGCACAGGTCTACTCGTATAGAGTCCAATGGGGATCTCCGATGACACCCCGGGTAAGTCACAAAGATACCAAAAGAATATTGAATAATGCAGCGTTTTCTTTACTTTCGTTTTGAGTCCTCCCCCCCCCCCCTTTACCTCCCTGGCCGTTTAGTACTAAGGGGGAACTCCCAGCGTCTTTGCAACCTTAAGCTTTTAAGTTGGGCTAACAAACTTAAAGAAAGAAATTAAATGAATACTCAGCTTTTAGGAGTTCGCTTTGAAGGTCCCTAGAACGTTTTGGCTCCTCAAGGTTCCTTCCCCTCTTTTCCCGTCCGACACCAAATCTTGGTCTCAGCGGTACACCGACACGGTCTCTGCTCAGAGCAAAGGTATTTTCTGGGGGAGTTTTGCCTCACTCCCCCCTTCAAATACCCAAAGCTCTCTGCTACCTCCAACCCCACAAGTTAGAGGAAAGGCAAACTGTAAAGCCTAGAAAACCGAGGGTTTTTTGGGGCAAGCGAAGGAGCTCACACTCCCTGCGTCTGCCTCACGGGAAGCCGGAACCGGAACTGAGAGATCTATTCCTATTGATATCAATGGGAACCCGGGAGTCCTGGTCTACTCCCGTTGTGTTTTTTTTTTAAGAAGTTGAGATCGGAGCCCAGATCTACTGCCATAGAGTCCAATGGGGACCCGGGAGGCCTGGTCTACTGCGTTTTTTTATAGGTAAAATGGAGGCCAGATCGACTCTTGTATTTTAGCAGGTAAAATGGAGGCCAGATCAACTCCCGTTTTTTTTTTCTTTTCCAAGTGCTGAACGGAGTCCAGGTCTACTCCTATAGATTTCAATAGGGACCCGGGGGGCCTGGTCTACTCCCGTATTTTTTAAAAAGTTCAGAACGGAGCCCAGGTCTACTCTCATAGAGTCTAATTGGGACCCGGGAGGCCTGGTCTACTGCGTTTTTTTATAGGTAAAATGGAGGCCAGATGGACTCTTGTATTTTAGCAGGTAAAATGGAGGCCAGATCAACTCCCGTTTTTTTTTCTTTTCCAAGTGCTGAACGGAGTCCAGGTCTACTCGTATAGATTTAAATAGGGACCCGGGGGGCCTGGTCTACTCCAGGTTTTTTTTAAAAGTTCAGAATGGAGCCCAGGACTACTCTCATAGAGTCCAATGGGGACCCGGGAGGCCTGGTGTACTCCCGGTTGTTTTTTTGTTTTTTTTTAAATAAGTTGAGATCAGAGGCCAGGTCTACTCCTATAGATTTCAAAGAGAATCAGGAGGCCTTATCTAATCCAGTTTTTTTTTAAAAAGAAGTTCAGATCGGAGCCCAGGTCTACTCCTATAGAATCCAATGGGGGCCCGGGAGGCCTCGTCTACTCCCTTTTTTAAAAAAGAAGTTCAGAACGGAGCCCAGGTCTACTCCTATAGATTTCAAAGGAAACCAGGAGTCCTGAACTAATCCCGTTTTTTTTTTTTTTTTAAAGAAGTTCAGATCGGAGCACAGGTCTACTCGCATAGAGTCCAATGGGGATCCGGGAGGCCTGGTCTACTCCCTTTTTTAAGAAAAAAGTTCAGAACGGAACCCAGGTCTACTCCTATGCAGACAAATGCGGACCCCGGAGGCCTTGTCTACTCCCGTTTTTTTTTAAAAAGGAAGTTGAGATCGGAGCCCAGGTCTATTCCTATTGATATCAATGGGAACTTGGGAGTCCTGGTCTACTCCCGTTGTTTTTTTTTTTAAGAAGTTGAGATCGGAGCCCAGATCTACTGCCATAGAGTCCAATGGGGACCCGGGAGGCCTGGTCCACTGCGTTTTTTAATAGGTAAAATGGAGGCCAGATCGACTCCTGTATTTTAGCAGGTAAAATGGAGGCCAGATCAACTCCCGTGTTTTTTTTCTTTTCCAAGTGCTGAACGGAGTCCAGGTCTACAACTATAGATTTCAATAGGGACCTGGGGGGCCTGGTCTACTCCCGGATTTTTTTTAAAAAAGAAGTTGAGATCGGAGCCCAGGTCTACTCTTATAGATTTTAATGGGGACCCGGGAGTCCTGGTCTACTCTCTTTTTTTTAAAAAAAGTTCAGATAGGAGCCCAGATCTATTCCTATTGATATCAATGGGAACCCGGGAGTCCTGGTCTACTCCCGTTGTTGTTTTTTTTAAGAAGTTGAGATCGGAGCCCAGGTCTACTGCCATAGACCCGGGACCCGGGAGGCCTGGTCTACTCCCGTTGTTTTTTTTTTTAAGAAGTTGAAATCGGAGCCCAGATCTACTGCCATAGAGTCCGATGGGGACCCGGGAGGCCTGGTCTACTGCGTTTTTTTATAGGTAAAATGGAGGCCAGATCGACTCTTGTATTTTAGCAGGTAAAATGGAGGCCAGATCAACTCCTGTTTGTTTGTTTTTTCCAAGTGCTGAACGGAGTCCAGTTCTACTCCTATAGGTTTCAATAGGGACCCGGGGGGCCTGGTCTACTCCCGTTTTTTTTTTAAAAAAGAAGTTGAGATCGGAGCCCAGGTCTACTCTCATAGAGTCCTATGGGGACCCGGGAGGCCTGGTCTACTCCCGGTTGTTTTTTTGTTTTTTTTTAAAGAAGTTGAGATTGGAGGCCAGGTCTACTCTTATAGATTTTAATGGGTACCCGGGAGTCCTGGTCTACTCTCTTTTTTTAAAAAAAAGTTCAGATCGGAGCCCAGATCTATTCCTATTGATATCAATGGGAACCCGGGAGTCCTGGTCTACTCCCGTTGTTGTTTCTTTTTTAAGAAGTTGAGATCGGAGCCCAGGTCTTCTGCCATAGAGTCCTATGGGGACCCGGGAGGCCTGGTCTACTCCCTTTTTAAAAAAAGGAGTTCAGAACGGAGCCCAAGTCTACTCCTATACAGACCATTGCGGACCCCGGAGGCCTTGTCTACTCCCGTTTTTTTTAAAAAAAGAAGTTGAGATCGGAGCCCAGGTCTACTCTCATAGAGTCCTATGGGGACCCGGGAGGCCTGGTCTACTCCCGTTGTTTTTTTTTTTAAGAAGTTGAGATCGGAGCCCAGATCTACTGCCATAGAGTCCAATGGGGACCCGGGAGGCCTGGTCTACTGCGTTTTTTTATAGGTAAAATGGAGGCCAGATCGACTCTTGTATTTTAGCAGGTAAAATGGAGGCCAGATAAACTCCCGTTTTTTTTTTCTTTTCCAAGTGCTGAACGGAGTCCAGGTCTACTCCTATAGATTTCAATAGGGACCCAGGGGGCCTGGTCTACTCCCGGTTTTTTTTAAAAGTTCAGAATGGAGCCCAGGTCTACTCTCATAGAGTCCAATGGGGACCCGGGAGGCCTGGTGTACTCCCGGTTGTTTTTTTGTTTTTTTTTAAAGAAGTTGAGATTGGAGGCCAGGTCTACTCCTATAGATTTCAAAGAGAACCAGGAGGCCTAATCTAATCCAGTTTTTTTTTTAAAAGAAGTTCAGATCGGAGCCCAGGTCTACTCCTATAGAATCCAATGTGGGCCCGGGAGGCCTCGTCTACTCCCTTTTTTAAAAAAGAAGTTCAGAACGGAGCCCAGGTCTACTCCTATAGATTTCAAAGGAAACCAGGAGTCCTGAACTAATCCCGTTTTTTGTTTTTTTTTTAAAGAAGTTCAGATCGGAGCACAGGTCTACTCGCATAGAGTCCAATGGGGATCCGGGAGGCCTGGTCTACTCCCTTTTTAAAGAAAAAAGTTCAGAACGGAACCCAGGTCTACTCCTATGCAGAGAAATGCGGACCCCGGAGGCCTTGTCTACTCCCGTTTTTTTTAAAAAAAGAACTTGAGATCGGAGCCCAGGTCTATTCCTATTGATATCAATGGGAACTTGGGAGTCCTGGTCTACTCCCGTTGTTTTTTTTTTTAAGAAGTTGAGATCGGAGCCCAGATCTACTGCCATAGAGTCCAATGGGGACCCGGGAGGCCTGGTCTACTGCGTTTTTTTATAGGTAAAATGGAGGCCAGATCGACTCTTGTATTTTAGCAGGTAAAATGGAGGCGAGATCAACTCACGGTTTTTTTTTCTTTTCCAAGTGCTGAACGGAGTCCAGGTCTACTCCTATAGATTTCAATAGGGACCCGGGGGGCCTGGTCTACTCTCGTTTTTTTTTTAAAAAGTTGAGATCGGAGCCCAGGTCTACTCTTATAGATTTTAATGGGTACCCGGGAGTCCTGGTCTACTCTCTTTTTTTTTAAAAAAAAGTTCAGATCGGAGCCCAGATCTATTCCTATTGATATCAAAGGGAACCCGGGAGTCCTGGTCTACTCCCGTTGTTTGTTTTTTTTTAAGAAGTTGAGATCGGAGCCCAGATCTACTGCCATAGAGTCCAATGTGGACCCGGGAGGCCTGGTCCACTGCGTTTTTTAATAGGTAAAATGGAGGCCAGATCGACTCCTGTATTTTAGCAGGTAAAATGGAGGCCAGATCAACTCCTGTGTTTTTTTTCTTTTCCAAGTGCTGAACGGAGTCCAGGTCTACAACTATAGATTTCAATAGGGACCTGGGGGGCCTGGTCTACTCCCGGATTTTTTTAAAAAAGAAGTTGAGATCGGAGCCCAGGTCTACTCTTATAGATTTTAATGGGGACCCGGGAGTCCTGGTCTACTCTCTTTTTTTTAAAAAAAAGTTCAGATCGGAGCCCAGATCTATTCCTATTGATATCAATGGGAACCCGGGAGTCCTGGTCTACTCCCGTTGTTGTTTTTTTTAAGAAGTTGAGATCGGAGCCCAGGTCTACTGCCATAGAGTCCTATGGGGACCCGGGAGGCCTGGTCTACTCCCGTTGTTTTTTTTTTTTAAGAAGTTGAAATCGGAGCCCAGATCTACTGCCATAGAGTCCAATGGGGACCCGGGAGGCCTGGTCTACTGCTTTTTTTTATAGGTAAAATGGAGGCCAGATCGACTCTTGTATTTTAGCAGGTAAAATGGAGGCCAGATCAACTCCTGTTTTTTTTTTTTTCCAAGTGCTGAACGGAGTCCAGTTCTACTCCTATAGATTTCAATAGGGACCCGGGGGGCCTGGTCTACTCCCGGTGTTTTTTTTGTTTTTTTTTAAAGAAGTTGATATCGGAGGCCAGGTCTACTCCTATAGATTTCAAAGAGAACCAGGAAGCCTGATCTAATCTAGTTTTTTTTTTAAAAGAAGTTCAAATCGGAGCCCAGGTCTACTCCTATAGAATCCAATGGGGGCCCGGGAGGCCTGGTCTACTCCCTTTTTTAAGAAAAAAGTTCAGAACGGAGCCCAGGTCTACTCCTATACAGACCAATGCGGACCCCGGAGGCCTTGTCTACTCCCGTTTTTTTTAAAAAAAGAAGTTGTTTTTTTTTTTAAGAAGTTGAGATCGGAGCCCAGATCTACTGCCATAGAGTCCAATGGGGACCCGGGAGGCCAGGTCTACTGCGTTTTTTTATAGGTAAAATGGAGGCCAGATCGACTCTTGTATTTTAGCAGGTAAAATGGAGGCCAGATCGACTCTTGTATTTTAGCAGGTAAAATGGAGGCCAGACCAACTCCCGTTTTTTTTTTCTTTTCCAAGTGCTGAATGGAGCCCAGGTCTACTCTCATAGAGTCCAATGGGGACCCGGGAGGCCTGGTCTACTCCTGGTTGTTTTTTTGTTGTTTTTTTTAAAGAAGTTGAGATCGGAGGCCAGGTCTACTCCTATAGATTTCAAAGGGAACCAGGAGGCCGAAACTAATCCCGTTTTTTTATTTTTAAAGAAGTTCAGATCAGAGCACAGGTCTACTCGCATAGAGTCCAATGGGGACCCGGGAGGCCTGGTCTACTCCCTTTTTTAAGAAAAAAGTTTAGAACGGAGCCCAGGTCTACTCTCATAGAGTCCTTTGGGGACCCGGGAGGCCAGGTCTACTCCCTTTTTTTAAAAAAAAGTTGAGATCGGAGCCCAGGTCTACTCTTATAGATTTTAATGGGGACCCGGGAGTCCTGGTCTACTCTCTTTTTTTTTAAAAAAGTTCAGATCGGAGCCCAGATCTATTCCTATTGATATCAATGGGAACCCGGGAGTCCTGGTCTACTCCCGTTGTTTTTTTTTTTAAGAAGTTGAGATCGGAGCCCAGGTCTTCTGCCATAGAGTCCTATGGGGACCCGGGAGGCCTGGTCTACTCCCTTTTTTAAAAAAGGAGTTCAGAACGGAGCCCAAGTCTACTCCTATACAGACCATTGCGGACCCGGGAGGCCTTGTCTACTCCCGTTTTTTTTTTAAAAAGAAGTTGAGATCGGAGCCCAGGTCTACTCTCATAGAGTCCTATGGGGACCCGGGAGGCCTGGTCTACTCCCGTTGTTTTTTTTTTTATGAAGTTGAGATCGGAGCCCAGATCTACTGCCATAGAGTCCAATGGGGACCCGGGAGGCCTGGTCTACTGCGTTTTTTTATAGGTAAAATGGAGGCCAGATCGACTCTTGTATTTTAGCAGGTAAAATGGAGGCCAGATCAACTCCCGTTTTTTGTTTTTTTTCCAAGTGCTGAACGGAGTCCAGGTCTACTCCTAGAGATTTTAATAGGGACCCAGGGGGCCTGGTCTACTCCCGTTTTTTTTAAAAAGTTCAGAACGGAGCCCAGGTCTACTCTAATAGAGTCCAATGGGAACCCGGGAGGCCTGGTCTACTCCCGGTTGTTTTTTTGTTTTTTTTTTAAAGAAGTTGAGATTGGAGGCCAGGTCTACTCTTATAGATTTTAATGGGTACCCGGGAGTCCTGGTCTACTCTCTTTTTTTAAAAAAAAGTTCAGATCGGAGCCCAGATCTATTCCTATTGATATCAATGGGAACCCGGGAGTCCTGGTCTACTCCCGTTGTTTTTTTTAAAAGTTCAGAACGGAGCCCAGGTCTACTCTCATAGAGTCCAATGGGGACCCGGGAGGCCTGGTCTACTCCCGGTTGTTTTTTTGTTTTTTTTTAAAGAAGTTGAGATCGGAGGCCAGGTCTACTCCTATAGATTTCAAAGGGAACCAGGAGGCTGAAACTAATCCCGTTTTTTTATTTTTAAAGAAGTTCAGATCAGAGCACAGGTCTACTCGCATAGAGTCCAATGGGGACCCGGGAGGCCTGGTCTACTCCCTTTTTTAAGAAAAAAGTTCAGAACGGAGCCCAGGTCTACTCCTATACAGACCAATGCGGACCCCGGAGGCCTTGTCTACTCCCGTTTTTTTTAAAAAAAGAAGTTGAGATCGGAGCCCAGGTCTACTCTCATAGAGTCCTTTGGGTACCCGGGAGGCCTGGTCTACTCCCGTTTTTTTTTTAAAAAAGTTGAGATAGGAGCCCAGGTCTACTCTTATAGATTTTAATGGGGACCCGGGAGTCCTGGTCTACTCTCTTTTTTTAAAAAAAAGTTCAGATCGGAGCCCAGATCTATTCCTATTGACATCAATGGGAACCTAGCAGTCCTGGTCTACTCCCGTTTTTTTTTTTTTTAAGAAGTTGAGATCGGCGCCCACGTCTTCTGCCATAGAGTCCTATGGGGACCCGGGAGGCCTGGTCTACTCCCTTTTTAAAAAAAGGAGTTCAGAACGGAGCCCAAGTCTACTCCTATAGATTTCAATAGGGACCCGGGGGGCCAGATCGACTCTTGTATTTTAGCAGGTAAAATGGAGGCCAGATCAACTCCCGTTTTTTTTTCTTTTCCAAGTGCTGAACGTAGTCCAGGTCTACTCCTATAGATTTCAACAGGGACCCGGGGGGCCTGGTCTACTCCCGGTTTTTTTTAAAAGTTCAGAACGGAGCCCAGGTCTACTCTCATAGAGTCCAATGGGGACCCGGGAGGCCTGGTCTACTCCCGGTTGTTTTTTTGTTTTTTTTTAAAGAAGTTGAGATCGGAGGCCAGGTCTACTCCTATAGATTTCAAAGGGAACCAGGAGTCCTGAACTAATCCCGTTTTTTTTTTTTTTAAAGAAGTTCAGATCGGAGCACAGGTTTTCTCGCATAGAGTCCAATGGGGATTCGGGAGGCCTGGTCTACTCCCTTTTTTAAGAAAAAAGTTCAGAACGGAGCCCAGGTCTACTCCTATACAGACCAATGCGGACCCCGGAGGCCTTGTCTACTCCCATTTTTTTTAAAAAAAGAAGTTGAGATCGGAGCCCAGGTCTACTCTCATAGAGTCCAGATCTACTCTCATAGAGTCCAATATGGACCCGGGAGGCCTGGTCTACTCCCGGTTGTTTTTTTGTTTTTTTTTAAAGAAGTTGAGATCGGAGGCCAGGTCTACTCCTATAGATTTCAAAGGGAACCAGGAGGCCTGAACTAATCCCGTTTTTTTTTTTTTTTAAAGAAGTTCAGATCGGAGCACAGGTCTACTCGCATAGAGTCCAATGGGGACCTGGGAGGCCTGGTCTACTCCCTTTTTAAAGAAAAAAGTTCAGAACAGAGCCCAGGTCTACTCTCATAGAGTCCTTTGGGGACCCGGGAGGCCTTGTCTCCTCCCTTTTTTTAAAAAAAAGTTGAGACCGAAGCCCAGGTCTACTCTTATAGATTTTAATGGGGACCCGGGAGTCCTGGTCTACTCTCTTTTTTTAAAAAAAAGTTCAGATCGGAGCCCAGATCTATTCCTATTGATATCAATGGGAACCCGGGAGTCCTGGTATACTCCCGTTGTTTTTTTTTTAAGAAGTTGAGATCGGAGCCCAGGTCTTCTGCCATAGAGTCCTATGGGGACCCGGGAGGCCTGGTCTACTCCCTTTTTAAAAAAAGGAGTTCAGAACGGAGCCCAAGTCTACTCCTATACAGACCATTGCGGACCCCGGAGGCCTTGTCTACTCCCATTGTTTTTTAAAAAAGAAGCTGAGATCGGAGCCCAGGTATACTCTCATAGAGTCCTATGGGGACCCGGGAGGCCTGGTCTACTCCCAGTTTTTTTTAAAAGTTCAGAACGGAGCCCAGGTCTACTCTCATAGAGTCCAATGGGGACCCGGGAGGCCTGGTCTACTGCCGGTTTTTTTTTTGTTTTGTTTTTTTAAAGAAGTTGAGATCAGAGGCCAGGTCTATTCCTATAGATTTCAAAGGGAACCAGGAGGCCTGAACTAATCCCGTTCTTTTTTTTTTAAAGAAGTTCAGATCGGAGCACAGGTTTACTCGCATAGAGTCCAATGGGGACCCGGGAGGCCTGGTCTACTCCCTTTTTAAAGAAAAAAGTTCAGAACGGAGCCCAGGTCTACTCTAATAGAGTCCTTTGGGGACCCGGGAGGCCTGGTCTACTCCCGTTTTTTTTAAAAAAAGTTGAGATCGGAGCCCAGGTCTACTCTTATAGATTTTAATGGGGACCCGGGAGGCCTGGTCTACTCCCGGTTGTTTTTTTGTTTTTTTTTAAAGAAGTTGAGATCGGAGGCCAGGTCTACTCTTATAGATTTTAATGGGTACCCGGGAGTCCTGGTCTACTCTCTTTTTTTAAAAAAAAGTTCAGATCGGAGCCCAGATCTATTCCTATTGATATCAATGGGAACCCGGGAGTCCTGGTCTACTCCCGTTGTTTTTTTTTTTTAAGAAGTTGAGATCGGAGCCCAGGTCTTCTGCCATAGAGTCCTATGGGGACCCGGGAGGCCTGGTCTACTCCCTTTTTAAAAAAAGGAGTTCAGAACGGAGCCCAAGTCTACTCCTATACAGACCATTGCGGACCCCGGAGGCCTTGTCTACTCCCGTTTTCTTTAAAAAAAGAAGTTGAGATCGGAGCCCAGGTCTACTCTCATAGAGTCCTATGGGGACCCGGGAGGCCTGGTCTACTCCCGTTGTTTTTTTTTTTAAGAAGTTGAGATCGGAGCCCAGATCTACTGCCATAGAGTCCAATGGGGACCCGGGAGGCCTGGTCTACTGCGTTTTTTTATAGGTAAAATGGAGGCCAGATCGACTCTTGTATTTTAGCAGGTAAAATGGAGGCCAGATAAACTCCCGTTTTTTTTTTCTTTTCCAAGTTCTGAACGGAGTCCAGGTCTACTCCTATAGATTTCAATAGGGACCCAGGGGGCCTGGTCTACTCCCGGTTTTTTTTAAAAGTTCAGAACGGAGCCCAGGTCTACTCTCATAGAGTCCAATGGGGACCCGGGAGGCCTGGTCTACTCCCGGTTGTTTTTTTGTTTTTTTTTAAAGAAGTTGAGATCGGAGGCCAGGTCTACTCCTATAGATTTCAAAGGGAACCAGGAGGCTGAAACTAATCCCGTTTTTTTATTTTTAAAGAAGTTCAGATCAGAGCACAGGTCTACTCGCATAGAGTCCAATGGGGACCCGGGAGGCCTGGTCTACTCCCTTTTTTAAGAAAAAAGTTCGGATCGGAGCACAGGTCTACTCGCATAGAGTCCAATGGGGACCTGGGAGGCCTGGTCTACTCCCTTTTTTAAGAAAAAAGTTCAGAACGGAGCCCAGGTCTACTCTCATAGAGTCCTTTGGGGACCCGGGAGGCCTTGTCTACTCCCTTTTTTTAAAAAAAAGTTGAGATCGAAGCCCAGGTCTACTCTTATAGATTTTAATGGGGACCCGGGAGTCCTGGTCTACTCTCTTTTTTTTAAAAAAAGGTCAGATCGGAGCCCAGATCTATTCCTATTGATATCAATGGGAACCCAGGAGTCCTGGTCTACTCCCGTTTTTTTTTTTTTAAGAAGTTGAGATCGGCGCCCACGTCTTCTGCCATAGAGTCTTATGGGGACCCGGGAGGCCTGGTCTACTCCCTTTTTAAAAAAAGGAGTTCAGAACGGAGCCCAAGTCTACTCCTATAGATTTCAATAGGGACCCGGGGGGCCAGATCGACTCTTGTATTTTACATAGAGTCCTATTTTTTTTTTAAAGAAGTTCAGATCGGAGCACAGGTCTACTCGCATAGAGTCCAATACGGATTCGGGAGGCCTGGTCTACTCCCTTTTTTAAGAAAAAATTTCAGAACGGAGCCCAGGTCTACTCCTATACAGACCAATGCGGACCCCGGAGGCCTTGTCTACTCCCATTTTTTTTAAAAAAAGAAGTTGAGATCGGAGTCCAGGTCTACTCTCATAGAGTCCAGATCTACTCTCATAGAGTCCAATGTGGACCCGGGAGGCCTGGTCTACTCCCGGTTGTTTTTTTGTTTTTTTTTAAAGAAGTTGAGATCGGAGGCCAGGTCTACTCCTATAGATTTCAAAGGGAACCAGGAGGCCTGAACTAATCCCGTTTTTTTTTTTTTTAAAGAAGTTCAGATCGGAGCACAGGTCTACTCGCATAGAGTCCAATGGGGACCTGGGAGGCCTGGTCTACTCCCTTTTTTAAGAAAAAAGTTCAGAACGGAGCCCAGGTCTACTCTCATAGAGTCCTTTGGGGACCCGGGAGGCCTTGTCTACTCCCTTTTTTTAAAAAAAGTTCAGATCGGAGCCCAGATCTATTCCTATTGATATCAATGGGAACCCAGGAGTCCTGGTCTACTCCCGTTTTTTTTTTTTTAAGAAGTTGAGATCGGCGCCCAGGTCTTCTGCCATAGAGTCCAATGGGGACCCAGGAGGCCTGGTCTACTCCCTTTTTTAAGAAAAAAGTTCAGAACGGAGCCCAGGACTACTCCTATACAGACCAATGCGGACCCCGGAGGCCTTGTCTACTCCCGTTTTTTTTAAAAAAAGAAGTTGAGATCGGAGCCCAGGTCTACTCTCATAGAGTCCTTTGGGGACCCGGGAGGCCTGGTCTACTCTCATTTTTTTTTAAAAAAGTTGAGATCGGAGCCCAGGTCTACTCTTATAGATTTTAATGGGGACCCGGGAGTCCTGGTCTACTCTCTTTTTTTTAAAAAAAGTTCAGATCGGAGCCCAGATCTATTCCTATTGATATCAATGGGAACCCAGGAGTCCTGGTCTACTCCCGTTTTTTTTTTTTTAAGAAGTTGAGATCGGCGCCCACATCTTCTGCCATAGAGTCCTATGGGGACCCGGGAGGCCTGGTCTACTCCCTTTTTAAAAAAAGGAGTTCAGAACGGAGCCCAAGTCTGCTCCTATAGATTTCAATAAAGACCCGGGGGGCCAGATCGACTCTTGTATTTTAGCAGGTAAAATGGAGGCCAGATCAACTCCCGTTTTTTTTTCTTTTCCAAGTGCTGAACGGAGTCCAGGTCTACTCCTATAGATTTCAATAGGGACCCGGGGGGCCTGGTCTACTCCCGGTTTTTTTTAAAAGTTCAGAACGGAGCCCAGGTCTACTCTCATAGAGTCCAATGGGGACCCGGGAGGCCTGGTCTACTCCCGGTTGTTTTTTTGTTTTTTTTTAAAGAAGTTGAGATTGGAGGCCAGGTCTACTCCTATAGATTTCAAAGGGAACCAGGAGTCCTGAACTAATCCCGTTTTTTTTTTTTTTAAAGAAGTTCAGATCGGAGCACAGGTCTACTCGCATAGAGTCCAATGGGGATTCGGGAGGCCTGGTCTACTCCCTTTTTTAAGAAAAAAGTTCAGAACGGAGCCCAGGTCTACTCCTATACAGACCAATGCGGACCCCGGAGGCCTTGTCTACTCCCATTTTTTTTAAAAAAAGAAGTTGAGATCGGAGCCCAGGTCTACTCTCATAGAGTCCAGATCTACTCTCATAGAGTCCAATGGGGACCCGGGAGGCCTGGTCTACTCCCGTTTTTTTTTGTTTTTTTTTTAAAGTAGTTGAGATCGGAGGCCAGGTCTACTCCTATAGATTTCAAAGGGAACCAGGAGGCCTGAACTAATCCCGTTTTTTTTTTTTAAAGAAGTTCAGATCGGAGCACAGGTTTACTCGCATAGAGTCCAATGGGGACCCGGGAGGACTGGTCTACTCCCTTTTTTAAGAAAAAAGTTTAGAACGGAGCCCAGGTCTACTCTAATAGAGTCCTTTGGGGACCCGGGAGGCCTGGTCTACTCCCGTTTTTTTTTAAAAAAGTTGAGATCGGAGCCCAGGTCTACTCTTTTAGATTTTAATGGGGACCCGGGAGGCCTGGTCTACTCCCGGTTGTTTTTTTGTTTTTTTTTAAAGAAGTTGAGATCGGAGGTCATGTCTACTCTTATAGATTTTAAAGGGTACCCGGGAGTCCTGGTCTACTCTCTTTTTTTAAAAAAAAGTTCAGATCGGAGCCCAGATCAATTCCTATTGATATCAATGGGAACCCGGGAGTCCTGGTGTACTCCCGTTGTTTTTTTTTTTTAAGAAGTTGAGATCGGAGCCCAGGTCTTCTGCCATAGAGTCCAATGGGGACCCGGGAGGCCTGGTCTACTCCCTTTTTTAAGAAAAAAGTTCAGATCGGAGCACAGGTCTACTCGCATAGAGTCCAATGGGGACCTGGGAGGCCTGGTCTACTCCCTTTTTTAAGAAAAAAGTTCAGAACGGAGCCCAGGTCTACTCTCATAGAGTCCTTTGGGGACCCGGGAGGCCTTGTCTACTCCCTTTTTTTAAAAAAAAGTTGAGATCGAAGCCCAGGTCTACTCTTATAGATTTTAATGGGGACCCGGGAGTCCTGGTCTACTCTCTTTTTTTTAAAAAAAGGTCAGATCGGAGCCCAGATCTATTCCTATTGATATCAATGGGAACCCAGGAGTCCTGGTCTACTCCCGTTTTTTTTTTTTTAAGAAGTTGAGATCGGCGCCCACGTCTTCTGCCATAGAGTCTTATGGGGACTCGGGAGGCCTGGTCTACTCCCTTTTTAAAAAAAGGAGTTCAGAACGGAGCCCAAGTCTACTCCTATAGATTTCAATAGGGACCCGGGGGGCCAGATCGACTCTTGTATTTTACATAGAGTCCTATTTTTTTTTTAAAGAAGTTCAGATCGGAGCACAGGTCTACTTGCATAGAGTCCAATACGGATTCGGGAGGCCTGGTCTACTCCCTTTTTTAAGAAAAAATTTCAGAACGGAGCCCAGGTCTACTCCTATACAGACCAATGCGGACCCCGGAGGCCTTGTCTACTCCCATTTTTTTTAAAAAAAGAAGTTGAGATCGGAGCCCAGGTCTACTCTCATAGAGTCCAGATCTACTCTCATAGAGTCCAATGTGGACCCGGGAGGCCTGGTCTACTCCCGGTTGTTTTTTTGTTTTTTTTTAAAGAAGTTGAGATCGGAGGCCAGGTCTACTCCTATAGATTTCAAAGGGAACCAGGAGGCCTGAACTAATCCCGTTTTTTTTTTTTTTTAAAGAAGTTCAGATCGGAGCACAGGTCTACTCGCATAGAGTCCAATGGGGACCTGGGAGGCCTGGTCTACTCCCGTTTTTAAGAAAAAAGTTCAGAACGGAGCCCAGGTCTACTCTCATAGAGTCCTTTGGGGACCCGGGAGGCCTTGTCTACTCCCTTTTTTTTAAAAAAAGTTCAGATCGGAGCCCAGATCTATTCCTATTGATATCAATGGGAACCCAGGAGTCCTGGTCTACTCCCGTTTTTTTTTTTTTAAGAAGTTGAGATCGGCGCCCAGGTCTTCTGCCATAGAGTCCAATGGGGACCCAGGAGGCCTGGTCTACTCCCTTTTTTAAGAAAAAAGTTCAGAACGGAGCCCAGGACTACTCCTATACAGACCAATGCGGACCCCGGAGGCCTTGTCTACTCCCGTTTTTTTTAAAAAAAGAAGTTGAGATCGGAGCCCAGGTCTACTCTCATAGAGTCCTTAGGGGACCCGGGAGGCCTGGTCTACTCTCATTTTTTTTTAAAAAAGTTGAGATCGGAGCCCAGGTCTACTCTTATAGATTTTAATGGGGACCCGGGAGTCCTGGTCTACTCTCTTTTTTTTAAAAAAAGTTCAGATCGGAGCCCAGATCTATTCCTATTGATATCAATGGGAACCCAGGAGTCCTGGTCTACTCCCGTTTTTTTTTTTTTAAGAAGTTGAGATCGGCGCCCACATCTTCTGCCATAGAGTCCTATGGGGACCCGGGAGGCCTGGTCTACTCCCTTTTTAAAAAAAGGAGTTCAGAACGGAGCCCAAGTCTGCTCCTATAGATTTCAATAAAGACCCGGGGGGCCAGATCGACTCTTGTATTTTAGCAGGTAAAATGGAGGCCAGATCAACTCCCGTTTTTTTTTCTTTTCCAAGTGCTGAACGGAGTCCAGGTCTACTCCTATAGATTTCAATAGGGACCCGGGGGGCCTGGTCTACTCCCGGTTTTTTTTAAAAGTTCAGAACGGAGCCCAGGTCTACTCTCATAGAGTCCAATGGGGACCCGGGAGGCCTGGTCTACTCCCGGTTGTTTTTTTGTTTTTTTTTAAAGAAGTTGAGATTGGAGGCCAGGTCTACTCCTATAGATTTCAAAGGGAACCAGGAGTCCTGAACTAATCCCGTTTTTTTTTTTTTTAAAGAAGTTCAGATCGGAGCACAGGTCTACTCGCATAGAGTCCAATGGGGATTCGGGAGGCCTGGTCTACTCCCTTTTTTAAGAAAAAAGTTCAGAACGGAGCCCAGGTCTACTCCTATACAGACCAATGCGGACCCCGGAGGCCTTGTCTACTCCCATTTTTTTTAAAAAAAGAAGTTGAGATCGGAGCCCAGGTCTACTCTCATAGAGTCCAGATCTACTCTCATAGAGTCCAATGGGGACCCGGGAGGCCTGGTCTACTCCCGTTTTTTTTTGTTTTTTTTTTTTAAGTAGTTGAGATCGGAGGCCAGGTCTACTCCTATAGATTTCAAAGGGAACCAGGAGGCCTGAACTAATCCCGTTTTTTTTTTTTAAAGAAGTTCAGATCGGAGCACAGGTTTACTCGCATAGAGTCCAATGGGGACCCGGGAGGCCTGGTCTACTCCCTTTTTTAAGAAAAAAGTTTAGAACGGAGCCCAGGTCTACTCTAATAGAGTCCTTTGGGGACCCGGGAGGCCTGGTCTACTCCCGTTTTTTTTAAAAAAAGTTGAGATCGGAGCCCAGGTCTACTCTTATAGATTTGAATGGGGACCCGGGAGGCCTGGTCTACTCCCGGTTGTTTTTTTGTTTTTTTTTAAAGAAGTTGAGATCGGAGGTCATGTCTACTCTTATAGATTTTAAAGGGTACCCGGGAGTCCTGGTCTACTCTCTTTTTTTTAAAAAAAGTTCAGATCGGAGCCCAGATCAATTCCTATTGATATCAATGGGAACCCGGGAGTCCTGGTCTACTCCCGTTGTTTTTTTTTTTTAAGAAGTTGAGATCGGAGCCCAGGTCTTCTGCCATAGAGTCCTATGGGGACCCGGGAGGCCTGGTCTAATCCCTTTTTTAAAAAAGGAGTTCAGAACGGAGCCCAAGTCTACTCCTATACAGACCATTGCGGACCTCGGAGGCCTTGTCTACTCCCGTTTTTTTTAAAAAAAGAAGTTGAGATCGGAGCCCAGGTCTACTCTCATAGAGTCCTATGGGGACCCGGGAGGCCTGGTCTACTCCCGTTGTTTTTTTTTTTAAGAAGTTGAGATCGGAGCCCAGATCTACTGCCATAGAGTCCAATGGGGACCCGGGAGGCCTGGTCTACTGCGTTTTTTTATAGGTAAAATGGAGGCCAGATCGACTCTTGTATTTTAGCAGGTAAAATGGAGGCCAGATCAACTCCCGTTTTTTTTTTCTTTTCCAAGTGCTGAACGGAGTCCAGGTCTACTCCTATAGATTTCAATAGGGACCCGGGGGGCCTGGTCTACTCCCTTTTTAAAGAAAAAAGTTCAGAACGGAGCCCAGGTCTACTCTCATAGAGTCCAATGGGGACCCGGGAGGCCTGGTCTACTCCCGGTTGTTTTTTTGTTTTTTTTAAAAGAAGTTGAGATCGGAGGCCAGGTCTACTCCTATAGATTTCAAAAGGAACCAGGAGGCCGAAACTAATCCCGGTTTTTTTTTTTTAAAGAAGTTCAGATCAGAGCACAGGTCTACTCGCATAGAGTCCAATGGGGACCCGGGAGGCCTGGTCTACTCCCTTTTTAAAGAAAAAAGTTCAGAACGGAGCCCAGGTCTACCTCCTATACAGACCAATGCGTACCCCGGAGGCCTTGTCTACTCCCGTTTTTTTTAAAAAAAGAAGTTGAGATCGGAGCCCAGGTCTACTCTCATAGAGTCCTTTGGGGACCCGGGAGGCCTGGTCTACTCCCGTTTTTTTAAAAAAAAGTTGAGATCGGATCCCAGGTCTACTCTTATAGATTTTAATGGGGACCCGGGAGTCCTGGTCTACTCTCTTTTTTTAAAAAAAATGTTCAGATCGAAGCCCAGATCTATTCCTATTGATATCAATGGGAACCCGGGAGTCCTGGTTTACTCCCGTTGTTTTTTTTTTTAAGAAGTTGAGATCGGAGGCCAGGTCTACTCCTATAGATTTCAAAGGGAACCAGGAGGCCTGAACTAATCCCGTTTTTTTTTTTTTTAAAGAAGTTCTTATCGGAGCACAGGTCTACTCGCATAGAGTAAAATGGGGACCCCGGGATGCCTGGTCTACTCCCTTTTTTAAGAAAAAAGTTCAGAACGGAGCTCAGGTCTACTCCTATACAGACCAATTCGGACCCCGGAGGCGTTTTTTTATAAGTAAAATGGAGGCCAGATCTACTCTTGTATTTTAGCAGATCTGGAGGCCAGATCAACTCCCGTTTTTTTTTTCTTTTCCAAGTGCTGAACGGAGTCCAGGTCTACTCCGATAGATTTCAATAGGGACCTGGGGGGCCTGGTCTACTTCCGGTTTTTTTTAAAAGTTCAGAACGGAGCCCAGGTCTTCTCTCATAGAGTCCAATGGGGACCCGGGAGGCCTGGTCTACTCCCGGTTGTTTTTTTTTTTTTTTTTAAAGAAGTTGAGATCGGAGGCCAGGTCTACTCCTATAGATTTCAAAGGGAACCAGGAGGCCGGTACTAATCCCGTTTTTTTTTTTTTAAAGAAGTTCAGATCAGAGCACAGGTCTACTCGCATAGAGTCCAATGGGGACCCGGGAGGCCTGGTCTACTCCCTTTTTAAAGAAAAAAGTTCAGAACGGAGCCCAGGTCTACTCCTATACAGACCAATGCGGACCCCGGAGGCCTTGTCTACTCCCGTTTTTTTTAAAAAAAGAAGTTGAGATCGGAGCCCAGGTCTACTCTCATAGAGTCCTTTGGGGACCCGGGAGTCCTGGTCTACTCTCTTTTTTTTAAAAAAAGTTCAGATCGGAGCCCAGATCTATTCCTATTGATATCAATGGGAACCCGGGAGTCCTGGTCTACTCCCGTTGTTTTTTTTTTTAAGAAGTTGAGATCGGAGCCCAGGTCTTCATCCATAGAGTCCTATGGGGACCCGGGAGGCCTGGTCTACTCCCGTTGTTTTTTTTTTTTAAGAAGTTGAGATCGGAGATCGGGAGGCCTGGTCTACTGCGTTTTTTTATAGGTAAAATGGAGGGCAGATCGACTCTTGTATTTTAGCAGGTAAAATGGTGGCCAGATCAACTCCCGTTTTTTTTTTTCTTTTCCAAGTGCTGAACGGAGTCGAGGTCTACTCTTATAGATTTCAATAGGGACCCGGGGGGCCTGGTCTACTCCCGTTTTTTTTTTTTTTAAGTTGAGATCGGAGCCCAGGTCTACTCTTATAGATTTTAATGGGGACCCGAGAGTCCTGGTCTACTCTCTTTTTTTTAAAAAAAGTTCAGATCGGATCCCAGATCTATTCCTATTGATATCAATGGGATCCCGGGAGTCCTGAACTAATCCCGTTTTTTTTTTTTTTTAAAGAAGTTCAGATCGGAGCACAGGTCTACTCGCATAGAGTCCAATACGGATTCGGGAGGCCTGGTCTACTCCCTTTTTTAAGAAAAAAGTTCAGAACGGAGCCCAAGTCTACTCCTATACAGACCAATGCGGACCCCGGAGGCCTTGTCTACTCCCATTTTTTTTAAAAAAAGAAGTTGAGATCGGAGCCCAGGTCTACTCTCATAGAGTCCAGATCTACTCTCATAGAGTCCAATGTGGACCCGGGAGGCCTGGTCTACTCACGGTTGTTTTTTTGTTTTTTTTTAAAGAAGTTGAGATCGGAGGCCAGGTCTACTCCTATAGATTTCAAAGGGAACCAGGAGGCCTGAACTAATCCCGTTTTTTTTTTTTTTTAAAGAAGTTGAGATCGGAGCACAGGTCTACTCGCATAGAGTCCAATGGGGACCTGGGAGGCCTGGTCTACTCCCTTTTTTAAGAAAAAAGTTCAGAACGGAGCCCAGGTCTACTCTCATAGAGTCCTTTGGGGACCCGGGAGGCCTTGTCTACTCCCTTTTTTTAAAAAAAAGTTGAGATCGAAGCCCAGGTCTACTCTTATAGATTTTAATGGGGACCCGGGAGTCCTGGTCTACTCTCTTTTTTTTTAAAAAAGTTCAGATCGGAGCCCAGATCTATTCCTATTGATATCAATGGGAACCCGGGAGTCCTGGTCTACTCCCGTTGTTTTTTTTTTAAGAAGTTGAGATCGGAGCCCAGGTCTTCTGCCATAGAGTCCAATGGGGACCCGGGAGGCCTGGTCTACTCCCTTTTTTAAGAAAAAAGTTCAGAACGGAGCCCAGGTCTACTCCTATACAGACCAATGCGGACCCCGGAGGCCTTGTCTACTCCCGTTTTTTTTAAAAAAAGAAGTTGAGATCGGAGCCCAGGTCTACTCTCATAGAGTCCTTTGGGGACCCGGGAGGCCTGGTCTACTCTCGTTTTTTTTAAAAAAAGTTGAGATCGGAGCCCAGGTCTACTCTTATAGATTTTAATGGGGACCCGGGAGTCCTGGTCTACTCTCTTTTTTTTAAAAAAAGTTCAGATCGGAGCCCAGATCTATTCCTATTGATATCAATGGGAACCCAGGAGTCCTGGTCTACTCCCCTTTTTTTTTTTTTAAGAAGTTGAGATCGGCGCCCACGTCTTCTGCCATAGAGTCCTATGGGGACCCGGGAGGCCTGGTCTACTCCCTTTTTAAGAAAAGGAGTTCAGAACGGAGCCCAAGTCTACTCCTATAGATTTCAATAAAGACCCGGGGGGCCAGATCGACTCTTGTATTTTAGCAGGAGGCCTTGTCTACTCCCGTTGTTTTTTAAAAAAGAAGTTGAGATCAGAGCCCAGGACTACTCTCATAGAGTCCTATGGGGACCCGGGAGGCCTGGTCTACTCCCAGTTTTTTTTAAAAGTTCAGAACGGAGCCCAGGTCTACTCTCATAGAGTCCAATGGGGACCCGGGAGGCCTGGTCTACTCCCGGTTTTTTTTTTTTGTTTTTTTTTTAAAGAAGTTGAGATCGGAGGCCAGGTCTACTCCTATAGATTTCAAAGGGAACCAGGAGGCCGAAACTAATCCCGTTTTTTTATTTTTAAAGAAGTTCAGATCAGAGCACAGGTCTACTCGCATAGAGTCCAATGGGGACCCGGGAGGCCTGGTCTACTCCCTTTTTTAAGAAAAAAGTTCAGAACGGAGCCCAGGTCTACTCTCATAGAGTCCTTTGGGGACCCGGGAGGCCTGGTCTACTCCCGTTTTTTTTTTAAAAAGTTGAGATCGGAGCCCAGGTCTACTCTTATAGATTTTAATGGGGACCCGGGAGTCCTGGTCTACTCTCTTTTTTTTAAAAAAAGTTCAGATCGGAGCCCAGATCTATTCCTATTGATATCAATGGGAACCCGGGAGTCCTGGTCTACTCCCGTTGTTTTTTTTTTTAAGAAGTTGAGATCGGAGCCCAGGTCTTCTGCCATAGAGTCCTATGGGGACCCGGGAGGCCTGGTCTACTCCCTTTTTAAAAAAAGGAGTTCAGAACGGAGCCCAAGTCTACTCCTATACAGACCATTGCGGACCCCGGAGGCCTTGTCTACTCCCGTTTTTTTTAAAAAAAGAAGTTGAGATCGGAGCCCAGGTCTACTCTCATAGAGTCCTATGGGGACCCGGGAGGCCTGGTCTACTCCCGTTGTTTTGTTTTTTTTTAAGAAGTTGAGATCGGAGCCCAGATCTACTGCCATAGAGTCCAATGGGGACCCGGGAGGCCTGGTCTACTGCGTTTTTTTATAGGTAAAATGGAGGCCAGATCGACTCTTGTATTTTATCAGGTAAAATGGAGGCCAGATCAACTCCCGTTTTTTTTTTCTTTTCCAAGTGCTGAACGGAGTCCAGGTCTACTCCTATAGATTTCAATAGGGACCCGGGGGGCCTGGTCTACTCCCAGTTTTTTTTAAAAGTTCAGAACGGAGCCCAGGTCTACTCTCATAGAGTCCAATGGGGACCCGGGAGGCCTGGTCTACTCCCGGTTGTTTTTTTGTTTTTTTTTTAAAGAAGTTGAGATCGGAGGCCAGGTCTACTCCTATAGATTTCAAAGGGAACCAGGTGGCCTGAACTAATCCCATTTTTTTTTTAAAGAAGTTCAGAGCGGAGCACAGGTCTACTCGCATAGAGTCCAATGGGGACCCGGGAGGCCTGGTCTACTCCCTTTTTTAAGAAAAAAGTTCAGAACGGAGCTCAGGTCTACTCCTATACAGACCTATGCGGACCCCGGAGGCCTTGTCTACTCCCGTTTTTTTTAAAAAAAGAAGTTGAGATCGGAGCCCAGGTCTTCTGCCATAGAGTCGTATGGGGACCCGGGAGGCCTGGTCTACTCCCTTTTTAAAAAAAGGAGTTCAGAACGGAGCCCAAGTCTACTCCTATACAGACCATTGCGGACCCCGGAGGCCTTGTCTACTCCCGTTTTTTTTAAAAAAAGAAGTTGAGATCGGAGCCCAGGTCTACTCTCATAGAGTCCTATGGGGACCCGGGAGGCCTGGTCTACTCCCGTTGTTTTGTTTTTTTTTAAGAAGTTGAGATCGGAGCCCAGATCTACTGCCATAGAGTCCAATGGGGACCCGGGAGGCCTGGTCTACTGCGTTTTTTTATAGGTAAAATGGAGGCCAGATCGACTCTTGTATTTTATCAGGTAAAATGGAGGCCAGATCAACTCCCGTTTTTTTTTTCTTTTCCAAGTGCTGAACGGAGTCCAGGTCTACTCCTATAGATTTCAATAGGGACCCGGGGGGCCTGGTCTACTCCCAGTTTTTTTTAAAAGTTCAGAACGGAGCCCAGGTCTACTCTCATAGAGTCCAATGGGGACCCGGGAGGCCTGGTCTACTCCCGGTTGTTTTTTTGTTTTTTTTTTAAAGAAGTTGAGATCGGAGGCCAGGTCTACTCCTATAGATTTCAAAGGGAACCAGGTGGCCTGAACTAATCCCATTTTTTTTTTAAAGAAGTTCAGAGCGGAGCACAGGTCTACTCGCATAGAGTCCAATGGGGACCCGGGAGGCCTGGTCTACTCCCTTTTTTAAGAAAAAAGTTCAGAACGGAGCTCAGGTCTACTCCTATACAGACCTATGCGGACCCCGGAGGCCTTGTCTACTCCCGTTTTTTTTAAAAAAAGAAGTTGAGATCGGAGCCCAGGTCTACTCTCATAGAGTCCAGATCTACTCTCATAGAGTCCAATGGGGACCCGGGAGGCCTGGTCTACTCCCGTTTTTTTTTGTTTTTTTTTTAAAGTAGTTGAGATCGGAGGCCAGGTCTACTCCTATAGATTTCAAAGGGAACCAGGAGGCCTGAAGTAATCCCGTTTTTTTTTTTTTAAAGAAGTTCAGGTCGGAGCACTGGTTTATTCGCATAGAGTCCAATGGGGACCCGGGAGGCCTGGTCTACTCCCTTTTTTAAGAAAAAAGTTTAGAACGGAGCCCAGGTCTACTCTAATAGAGTCCTTTGGGGACCCGGGAGGCCTGGTCTACTCCCGTTTTTTTAAAAAAAAGTTGAGATCGGAGCCCAGGTCTACTCTTATAGATTTTAATGGGGACCCGGGAGGCCTGGTCTACTCCCGGTTGTTTTTTTGTTTTTTTTTAAAGAAGTTGAGATCGGAGGTCATGTCTACTCTTATAGATTTTAATGGGTACCCGGGAGTCCTGGTCTACTCTCTTTTTTTAAAAAAAAGTTCAGATCGGAGCCCAGATCAATTCCTATTGATATCAATGGGAACCCGGGAGTCCTGGTCTACTCCCGTTGTTTTTTTTTTTTAAGAAGTTGAGATTGGAGCCCAGGTCTTCTGCCATAGAGTCCTATGGGGACCCGGGAGGCCTGGTCTAATCCCTTTTTTAAAAAAGGAGTTCAGAACGGAGCCCAAGTCTACTCCTATACAGACCATTGCGGACCCCGGAGGCCTTGTCTACTCCCGTTTTTTTTAAAAAAAGAAGTTGAGATCGGAGCCCAGGTCTACTCTCATAGAGTCCTATGGGGACCCGGGAGGCCTGGTCTACTCCCGTTGTTTTTTTTTTTAAGAAGTTGAGATCGGAGCCCAGATCTACTGCCATAGAGTCCAATGGGGACCCGGGAGGCCTGGTCTACTGCGTTTTTTTATAGGTAAAATGGAGGCCAGATCGACTCTTGTATTTTAGCAGGTAAAATGGAGGCCAGATCAACTCCCGTTTTTTTTTTCTTTTCCAAGTGCTGAACGGAGTCCAGGTCTACTCCCATAGATTTCAATAGGGACCCGGGGGGCCTGGTCTACTCCCGGTTTTTTTTAAAAGTTCAGAACGGAGCCCAGGTCTACTCTCATAGAGTCCAATGGGGACCCGGGAGGCCTGGTCTACTCCCGGTTGTTTTTTTGTTTTTTTTTAAAGAAGTTGAGATCGGAGGCCAGGTCTACTCCTATAGATTTCAAAAGGAACCAGGAGGCCGAAACTAATCCCGGTTTTTTTTTTTTAAAGAAGTTCTGATCAGAGCACAGGTCTACTCGCATAGAGTCCAATGGGGACCCGGGAGGCCTGGTCTACTCCCTTTTTAAAGAAAAAAGTTCAGAACGGAGCCCAGGTCTACTCCTATACAGACCAATGCGTACCCCGGAGGCCTTGTCTACTCCCTTTTTTTTTAAAAAAAGTTGAGATCGGAGCCCAGGTCTACTCTTATAGATTTTAATGGGGACCCGGGAGTCCTGGTCTACTCTCTTTTTTAAAAAAAAATGTTCAGATCGAAGCCCAGATCTATTCCTATTGATATCAATGGGAACCCGGGAGTCCTGGTTTACTCCCGTTGTTTTTTTTTTTAAGAAGTTGAGATCGGAGCCCAGGTCTTCGGCCATAGAGTCCTATGGGGACCCGGGAGGCCTGGTCTACTCCCTTTTTAAAAAAAGGAGTTCAGAACGGAGCCCAAGTCTACTCCTATACAGACCATTGCGGACCCCGGAGGCCTTGTCTACTCCCGTTTTTTTTTTTAAAAAGAAGTTGAGATCGGAGCCCAGGTCTACTCTCATAGAGTCCTATGGGGACCCCGGAGGCCTGGTCTACTCCCGTTGTTTTTTTTTTTAAGAAGTTGAGATCGGAGGCCAGGTCTACTCCTATAGATTTCAAAGGGATCCAGGAGGCCTGAACTAATCCCGTTTTTTTTTTTTTTTTAAAGAAGTTCTTATCGAAGCACAGGTCTACTCGCATAGAGTACAATGGGGACCCCGGGATGCCTGGTCTACTCCCGTTGTTTTTTTTTTTAAGAAGTTGAGATCGGAGGCCAGGTCTACTCCTATAGATTTCAAAGGGAACCAGGAGGCCTGAACTAATCCCGTTTTTTTTTTTTTTTTAAAGAAGTTCTTATCGGAGCACAGGTCTACTCGCATAGAGTACAATGGGGACCCCGGGATGCCTGGTCTACTCCCTTTTTTAAGAAAAAAGTTCAGAACGGAGCTCAGGTCTACTCCTATACAGACCAATGCGGACCCCGGAGGCGTTTTTTTATAAGTAAAATGGAGGCCAGATCTACTCTTGTATTTTAGCAGGTAAAATGGAGGCCAGATCAACTCCCGTTTTTTTTTTCTTTTCCAAGTGCTGAACGGAGTCCAGGTCTACTCCTATAGATTTCAATAGGGACCTGGGGGGCCTGGTCTACTCCCGGTTTTTTTTAAAAGTTCAGAACGGAGCCCAGGTCTTCTCTCATAGAGTCCAATGGGGACCCGGGAGGCCTGGTCTACTCCCGGTTTTTTTTTTTTTTTTTTTTAAAGAAGTTGAGATCGGAGGCCAGGTCTACTCCTATAGATTTCAAAGGGAACCAGGAGGCCGGTACTAATCCCGTTTTTTTTTTTTAAAAGAAGTTCAGATCAGAGCACAGGTCTACTCGCATAGAGTCCAATGGGGACCCGGGAGGCCTGGTCTACTCCCTTTTTAAAGAAAAAAGTTCAGAACGGAGCCCAGGTCTACTCCTATACAGACCAAAGCGGACCCCGGAGGCCTTGTCTACTCCCGTTTTTTTTAAAAAAAGAAGTTGAGATCGGAGCCCAGGTCTACTCTCATAGAGTCCTTTGGGGACCCGGGAGGCCTGGTCTACTCCCATTTTTTTTAAAAAAAGTTGAGATCGGAGCCCAGGTCTACTCTTATAGATTTTAATGGGGACCCGGGAGTCCTGGTCTACTCTCTTTTTTTAAAAAAAAGTTCAGATCGGAGCCCAGATCTATTCCTATTGATATCAATGGGAACCCGGGAGTCCTGGTCTACTCCCGTTGTTTTTTTTTTTAAGAAGTTGAGATCGGAGCCCAGGTCTTCATCCATAGAGTCCTATGGGGACCCGGGAGGCCTGGTCTACTCCCGTTGTTTTTTTTTTTTAAGAAGTTGAGATCGGAGCCCAGATCTACTGCCATAGAGTCCAATGGGGACCCGGGAGGCCTGGTCTACTGCGTTTTTTTATAGGTAAAATGGAGGGCAGATCGACTCTTGTATTTTAGCAGGTAAAATGGTGGCCAGATCAACTCCCGTTTTTTTTTTCTTTTCCAAGTGCTGAACGGAGTCGAGGTCTACTCTTATAGATTTCAATAGGGACCCGGGGGGCCTGGTCTACTCCCGTTTTTTTTTTTTTAAGTTGAGATCGGAGCCCAGGTCTACTCTTATACATTTTAATGGGGACCCGAGAGTCCTGGTCTACTCTCTTTTTTTAAAAAAAAGTTCAGATCGGATCCCAGATCTATTCCTATTGATATCAATGGGATCCCGGGAGTCCTGGTCTACTCCCGTTGTTTTTTTTTTTTAAGAAGTTGAGATCGGAGCCCAGGTCTTCTGCCATAGAGTCCTATGGGGACCCGGGAGGCCTGGTCTACTCCCTTTTTAAAAAAAGGAGTTCAGAACGGAGCCCAAGTCTACTCCTATACAGACCATTGCGGACCCCGGAGGCCTTGTCTACTCCCGTTGTTTTTTAAAAAAGAAGTTGAGATCGGAGCCCAGGTCTACTCTCATAGAGTCCTATGGGGACCCGGGAGGCCTGGTCTACTCCCAGTTTTTTTTAAAAGTTCAGAACGGAGCCCAGGTCTACTCTCATAGAGTCCAATGGGGACCCGGGAGGCCTGGTCTACTCCCGGTTGTTTTTTTGTTTTTTTTTTAAAGAAGTTGAGATCGGAGGCCAGGTCTACTCCTATAGATTTCAAAGGGAACCAGGAGGCCGAAACTAATCCCGTTTTTTTATTTTTAAAGAAGTTCAGATCAGAGCACAGGTCTACTCGCATAGAGTCCAATGGGGACCCGGGAGGCCTGGTCTACTCCCTTTTTTAAGAAAAAAGTTCAGAACGGAGCCCAGGTCTACTCTCATAGAGTCCTTTGGGGACCCGGGAGGCCTGGTCTACTCCCGATTTTTTTAAAAAAAGTTGAGATCGGAGCCCAGGTCTACTCTTATAGATTTTAATGGGGACCCGGGAGGCCTGCTCTACTCCTGGTTGTTTTTTTGTTTTTTTTTAAAGAAGTTGAGATCGGAGGTCATGTCTACTCTTATAGATTTTAATGGGTACCCGGGAGTCCTGGTCTACTCTCTTTTTTTAAAAAAAAGTTCAGATCGGAGCCCAGATCAATTCCTATTGATATCAATGGGAACCCGGGAGTCCTGGTCTACTCCCGTTGTTTTTTTTTTTTAAGAAGTTGAGATCGGAGCCCAGGTCTTCTGCCATAGAGTCCTATGGGGACCCGGGAGGCCTGGTCTAATCCCTTTTTAAAAAAAGGAGTTCAGAACGGAGCCCAAGTCTACTCCTATACAGACCATTGCGGACCCCGGAGGCCTTGTCTACTCCCGTTTTTTTTAAAAAAAGATGTTGAGATCGGAGCCCAGGTCTACTCTCATAGAGTCCTATGGGGACCCGGGAGGCCTGGTCTACTCCCGTTGTTTTTTTTTTTAAGAAGTTGAGATCGGAGCCCAGATCTACTGCCATAGAGTCCAATGGGGACCTGGGAGGCCTGGTCTACTGCGTTTTTTTATAGGTAAAATGGAGGCCAGATCGACTCTTGTATTTTAGCAGGTAAAATGGAGGCCAGATCAACTCCCGTTTTTTTTTCTTTTCCAAGTGCTGAACGGAGTCCAGGTCTACTCCTATAGATTTCAATAGGGACCCGGGGGGCCTGGTCTACTCCCGGATTTTTTTAAAAGTTCAGAACGGAGCCCAGGTCTACTCTCATAGAGTCCAATGGGGACCCGGGAGGCCTGGTCTACTCCCGGTTGTTTTTTTGTTTTTTTTTAAAGAAGTTGAGATCGGAGGCCAGGTCTACTCCTATAGATTTCAAAAGGAACCAGGAGGCCGAAACTAATCCCGGTTTTTTTTTTTTTAAAGAAGTTCAGATCAGAGCACAGGTCTACTCGCATAGAGTCCAATGGGGACCCGGGAGGCCTGGTCTACTCCCTTTTTAAAGAAAAAAGTTCAGAACGGAGCCCAGGTCTACTCCTATACAGACCAATGCGTACCCCGGAGGCCTTGTCTACTCCCGTTTTTTTTAAAAAAAGAAGTTGAGATCGGAGCCCAGGTCTACTCTCATAGAGTCCTTTGGGGACCCGGGAGGCCTGGTCTACTCCCGTTTTTTTTAAAAAAAGTTGAGATCGGAGCCCAGGTCTACTCTTATAGATTTTAATGGGGACCCGGGAGTCCTGGTCTACTCTCTTTTTTTTAAAAAAATGTTCAGATCGAAGCCCAGATCTATTCCTATTGATATCAATGGGAACCCGGGAGTCCTGGTTTACTCCCGTTGTTTTTTTTTTTAAGAAGTTGAGATCGGAGCCCAGGTTTTCGGCCATAGAGTCCTATGGGGACCCGGGAGGCCTGGTCTACTCCCTTTTTAAAAAAAGGAGTTCAGAACGGAGCCCAAGTCTACTCCTATACAGACCATTGCGGACCCCGGAGGCCTTGTCTACTCCCGTTTTTTTTTTAAAAAAGAAGTTGAGATCGGAGCCCAGGTCTACTCTCATAGAGTCCTATGGGGACCCGGGAGGCCTGGTCTACTCCCGTTGTTTTTTTTTTTAAGAAGTTGAGATCGGAGGCCAGGTCTACTCCTATAGATTTCAAAGGGAACCAGGAGGCCTGAACTAATCCCGTTTTTTTTTTTTTTTAAAGAAGTTCTTATCGGAGCACAGGTCTACTCGCATAGAGTACAATGGGGACCCCGGGATGCCTGGTCTACTCCCTTTTTTAAGAAAAAAGTTCAGAACGGAGCTCAGGTCTACTCCTATACAGACCAATGCGGACCCCGGAGGCGTTTTTTTATAAGTAAAATGGAGGCCAGATCTACTCTTGTATTTTAGCAGGTAAAATGGAGGCCAGATCAACTCCCGTTTTTTTTTTCTTTTCCAAGTGCTGAACGGAGTCCAGGTCTACTCCTATAGATTTCAATAGGGACCTGGGGGGCCTGGTCTACTCCCGGTTTTTTTTAAAAGTTCAGAACGGAGCCCAGGTCTTCTCTCATAGAGTCCAATGGGGACCCGGGAGGCCTGGTCTACTCCCGGTTGTTGTTTTGTTTTTTTTTAAAGAAGTTGAGATCGGAGGCCAGGTCTACTCAAAGGGAACCAGGAGGCCGGTACTAATCCCGTTTTTTTTTTTTAAAAGAAGTTCAGATCAGAGCACAGGTCTACTCGCATAGAGTCCAATGGGGACCCGGGAGGCCTGGTCTACTCCCTTTTTAAAGAAAAAAGTTCAGAACGGAGCCCAGGTCTACTCCTATACAGACCAATGCGGACCCCGGAGGCCTTGTCTACTCCCGTTTTTTTTAAAAAAAGAAGTTGAGATCGGAGCCCAGGTCTACTCTCATAGAGTCCTTTGGGGACCCGGGAGGCCTGGTCTACTCCCATTTTTTTTAAAAAAAAGTTGAGATCGGAGCCCAGGTCTACTCTTATAGATTTTAATGGGGACCCGGGAGTCCTGGTCTACTCTCTTTTTTTTAAAAAAAGTTCAGATCGGAGCCCAGATCTATTCCTATTGATATCAATGGGAACCCGGGAGTCCTGGTCTACTCCCGTTGTTTTTTTTTTTAAGAAGTTGAGATCGGAGCCCAGGTCTTCATCCATAGAGTCCTATGGGGACCCGGGAGGCCTGGTCTACTCCCGTTGTTTTTTTTTTTTAAGAAGTTGAGATCGGAGCCCAGATCTACTGCGATAGAGTCCAATGGGGACCCGGGAGGCCTGGTCTACTGCGTTTTTTTATAGGTAAAATGGAGGGCAGATCGACTCTTGTATTTTAGCAGGTAAAATGGTGGCCAGATCAACTCCCGTTTTTTTTTTCTTTTCCAAGTGCTGAACGGAGTCGAGGTCTACTCTTATAGATTTCAATAGGGACCCGGGGGGCCTGGTCTACTCCCGTTTTTTTTTTTTTAAGTTGAGATCGGAGCCCAGGTCTACTCTTATAGATTTTAATGGGGACCCGAGAGTCCTGGTCTACTCTCTTTTTTTAAAAAAAAGTTCAGATCGGATCCCAGATCTATTCCTATTGATATCAATGGGATCCCGGGAGTCCTGGTCTACTCCCGTTGTTTTTTTTTTTTAAGAAGTTGAGATCGGAGCCCAGGTCTTCTGCCATAGAGTCCTATGGGGACCCGGGAGGCCTGGTCTACTCACTTTTTAAAAAAAGGAGTTCAGAACGGAGCCCAAGTCTACTCCTATACAGACCATTGCGGACCCCGGAGGCCTTGTCTACTCCCGTTGTTTTTTAAAAAAGAAGTTGAGATCGGAGCCCAGGTCTACTCTCATAGAGTCCTATGGGGACCCGGGAGGCCTGGTCTACTCCCAGTTTTTTTTAAAAGTTCAGAACGGAGCCCAGGTCTACTCTCATAGAGTCCAATGGGGACCCGGGAGGCCTGGTCTACTCCCGGTTGTTTTTTTGTTTTTTTTTTAAAGAAGTTGAGATCGGAGGCCAAGTCTACTCCTATAGATTTCAAAGGGAACCAGGAGGCCGAAACTAATCCCGTTTTTTTATTTTTAAAGAAGTTCAGATCAGAGCACAGGTCTACTCGCATAGAGTCCAATGGGGACCCGGGAGGCCTGGTCTACTCCCTTTTTTAAGAAAAAAGTTCAGAACGGAGCCCAGGTCTACTCTCATAGAGTCCTTTGGGGACCCGGGAGGCCTGGTCTACTCCCGTTTTTTTAAAAAAAAGTTGAGATCGGAGCCCAGGTCTACTCTTATAGATTTTAATGGGGACCCGGGAGGCCTGGTCTACTCCCGGTTGTTTTTTTGTTTTTTTTTAAAGAAGTTGAGATCGGAGGTCATGTCTACTCTTATAGATTTTAATGGGTACCCGGGAGTCCTGGTCTACTCTCTTTTTTTAAAAAAAAGTTCAGATCGGAGCCCAGATCAATTCCTATTGATATCAATGGGAACCCGGGAGTCCTGGTCTACTCCCGTTGTTTTTTTTTTTTAAGAAGTTGAGATCGGAGCCCAGGTCTTCTGCCATAGAGTCCTATGGGGACCCGGGAGGCCTGGTCTAATCCCTTTTTAAAAAAAGGAGTTCAGAACGGAGCCCAAGTCTACTCCTATACAGACCATTGCGGACCCCGGAGGCCTTGTCTACTCCCGTTTTTTTTAAAAAAAGAAGTTGAGATCGGAGCCCAGGTCTACTCTCATAGAGTCCTATGGGGACCCGGGAGGCCTGGTCTACTCCCGTTGTTTTTTTTTTTAAGAAGTTGAGATCGGAGCCCAGATCTACTGCCATAGAGTCCAATGGGGACCCGGGAGGCCTGGTCTACTGCGTTTTTTTATAGGTAAAATGGAGGCCAGATCGACTCTTGTATTTTAGCAGGTAAAATGGAGGCCAGATCAACTCCCGTTTTTTTTTTCTTTTCCAAGTGCTGAACGGAGTCCAGGTCTACTCCTATAGATTTCAATAGGGACCCGGGGGGCCTGGTCTACTCCCGGTTTTTTTTAAAAGTTCAGAACGGAGCCCAGGTCTACTCTCATAGAGTCCAATGGGGACCCGGGAGGCCTGGTCTACTCCCGGTTGTTTATTTTTTTTTTTTAAAGAAGTTGAGATCGGAGGCCAGGTCTACTCCTATAGATTTCAAAAGGAACCAGGAGGCCGAAACTAATCCCGGTTTTTTTTTTTTTAAAGAAGTTCAGATCAGAGCACAGGTCTACTCGCATAGAGTCCAATGGGGACCCGGGAGGCCTGGTTTACTCCCTTTTTAAAGAAAAAAGTTCAGAACGGAGCCCAGGTCTACTCCTATACAGACCAATGCGTACCCCGGAGGCCTTGTCTACTCCCGTTTTTTTTAAAAAAAGAAGTTGAGATCGGAGCCCAAGTCTACTCTCATAGAGTCCTTTGGGGACCCGGGAGGCCTGGCCTACTCCCGTTTTTTTTAAAAGAAGTTGAGATCGGAGCCCAGGTCTACTCTTATAGATTTTAATGGGGACCCGGGAGTCCTGGTCTACTCTCTTTTTTTAAAAAAAATGTTCAGATCGAAGCCCAGATCTATTCCTATTGATATCAATGGGAACCCGGGAGTCCTGGTTTACTCCCGTTGTTTTTTTTTTTAAGAAGTTGAGATCGGAGCCCAGGTCTTCGGCCATAGAGTCCTATGGGGACCCGGGAGGCCTGGTCTACTCACTTTTTAAAAAAAGGAGTTCAGAACGGAGCCCAAGTCTACTCCTATACAGACCATTGCGGACCCCGGAGGCCTTGTCTACTCCCGTTGTTTTTTAAAAAAGAAGTTGAGATCGGAGCCCAGGTCTACTCTCATAGAGTCCTATGGGGACCCGGGAGGCCTGGTCTACTCCCAGTTTTTTTTAAAAGTTCAGAACGGAGCCCAGGTCTACTCTCATAGAGTCCAATGGGGACCCGGGAGGCCTGGTCTACTCCCGGTTGTTTTTTTGTTTTTTTTTTAAAGAAGTTGAGATCGGAGGCCAAGTCTACTCCTATAGATTTCAAAGGGAACCAGGAGGCCGAAACTAATCCCGTTTTTTTATTTTTAAAGAAGTTCAGATCAGAGCACAGGTCTACTCGCATAGAGTCCAATGGGGACCCGGGAGGCCTGGTCTACTCCCTTTTTTAAGAAAAAAGTTCAGAACGGAGCCCAGGTCTACTCTCATAGAGTCCTTTGGGGACCCGGGAGGCCTGGTCTACTCCCGTTTTTTTAAAAAAAAGTTGAGATCGGAGCCCAGGTCTACTCTTATAGATTTTAATGGGGACCCGGGAGGCCTGGTCTACTCCCGGTTGTTTTTTTGTTTTTTTTTAAAGAAGTTGAGATCGGAGGTCATGTCTACTCTTATAGATTTTAATGGGTACCCGGGAGTCCTGGTCTACTCTCTTTTTTTAAAAAAAAGTTCAGATCGGAGCCCAGATCAATTCCTATTGATATCAATGGGAACCCGGGAGTCCTGGTCTACTCCCGTTGTTTTTTTTTTTTAAGAAGTTGAGATCGGAGCCCAGGTCTTCTGCCATAGAGTCCTATGGGGACCCGGGAGGCCTGGTCTAATCCCTTTTTAAAAAAAGGAGTTCAGAACGGAGCCCAAGTCTACTCCTATACAGACCATTGCGGACCCCGGAGGCCTTGTCTACTCCCGTTTTTTTTTAAAAAAGAAGTTGAGATCGGAGCCCAGGTCTACTCTCATAGAGTCCTATGGGGACCCGGGAGGCCTGGTCTACTCCCGTTGTTTTTTTTTTTAAGAAGTTGAGATCGGAGCCCAGATCTACTGCCATAGAGTCCAATGGGGACCCGGGAGGCCTGGTCTACTGCGTTTTTTTATAGGTAAAATGGAGGCCAGATCGACTCTTGTATTTTAGCAGGTAAAATGGAGGCCAGATCAACTCCCGTTTTTTTTTTCTTTTCCAAGTGCTGAACGGAGTCCAGGTCTACTCCTATAGATTTCAATAGGGACCCGGGGGGCCTGGTCTACTCCCGGTTTTTTTTAAAAGTTCAGAACGGAGCCCAGGTCTACTCTCATAGAGTCCAATGGGGACCCGGGAGGCCTGGTCTACTCCCGGTTGTTTATTTTTTTTTTTTAAAGAAGTTGAGATCGGAGGCCAGGTCTACTCCTATAGATTTCAAAAGGAACCAGGAGGCCGAAACTAATCCCGGTTTTTTTTTTTTTAAAGAAGTTCAGATCAGAGCACAGGTCTACTCGCATAGAGTCCAATGGGGACCCGGGAGGCCTGGTTTACTCCCTTTTTAAAGAAAAAAGTTCAGAACGGAGCCCAGGTCTACTCCTATACAGACCAATGCGTACCCCGGAGGCCTTGTCTACTCCCGTTTTTTTTAAAAAAAGAAGTTGAGATCGGAGCCCAAGTCTACTCTCATAGAGTCCTTTGGGGACCCGGGAGGCCTGGTCTACTCCCGTTTTTTTTAAAAGAAGTTGAGATCGGAGCCCAGGTCTACTCTTATAGATTTTAATGGGGACCCGGGAGTCCTGGTCTACTCTCTTTTTTTAAAAAAAATGTTCAGATCGAAGCCCAGATCTATTCCTATTGATATCAATGGGAACCCGGGAGTCCTGGTTTACTCCCGTTGTTTTTTTTTTTAAGAAGTTGAGATCGGAGCCCAGGTCTTCGGCCATAGAGTCCTATGGGGACCCGGGAGGCCTGGTCTACTCCCTTTTTAAAAAAAGGAGTTCAGAACGGAGCCCAAGTCTACTCCTATACAGACCATTGCGGACCCCGGAGGCCTTGTCTACTCCCGTTTTTTTTTAAAAAAGAAGTTGAGATCGGAGCCCAGGTCTACTCTCATAGAGTCCTATGGGGACCCGGGAGGCCTGGTCTACTCCCGTTGTTTTTTTTTTTAAGAAGTTGAGATCGGAGGCCAGGTCTACTCCTATAGATTTCAAAGGGATCCAGGAGGCCTGAACTAATCCCGTTTTTTTTTTTTTTTTAAAGAAGTTCTTATCGAAGCACAGGTCTACTCGCATAGAGTACAATGGGGACCCCGGGATGCCTGGTCTACTCCCTTTTTTAAGAAAAAAGTTCAGAACGGAGCTCAGGTCTACTCCTATACAGACCAATGCGGACCCCGGAGGCGTTTTTTTATAAGTAAAATGGAGGCCAGATCTACTCTTGTATTTTAGCAGGTAAAATGGAGGCCAGATCAACTCCCGTTTTTTTTTTCTTTTCCAAGTGCTGAACGGAGTCCAGGTCTACTCCTATAGATTTCAATAGGGACCTGGGGGGCCTGGTCTACTCCCGGTTTTTTTTAAAAGTTCAGAACGGAGCCCAGGTCTTCTGTCATAGAGTCCAATGGGGACCCGGGAGGCCTGGTCTACTCCCGGTTGTTGTTTTTTTTTTTTTTAAAGAAGTTGAGATCGGAGGCCAGGTCTACTCAAAGGGAACCAGGAGGCCGGTACTAATCCCGTTTTTTTTTTTTTAAAGAAGTTCAGATCAGAGCACAGGTCTACTCGCATAGAGTCCAATGGGGATCCGGGAGGCCTGGTCTACTCCCTTTTTAAAGAAAAAAGTTCAGAACGGAGCCCAGGTCTACTCCTATACAGACCAATGCGGACCCCGGAGGCCTTGTCTACTCCCGTTTTTTTTAAAAAAAGAAGTTGAGATCGGAGCCCAGGTCTACTCTCATAGAGTCCTTTGGGGACCCGGGAGGCCTGGTCTACTCCCATTTTTTTTTAAAAAAGTTGAGATCGGAGCCCAGGTCTACTCTTATAGATTTTAATGGGGACCCGGGAGTCCTGGTCTACTCTCTTTTTTTTAAAAAAAGTTCAGATCGGAGCCCAGATCTATTCCTATTGATATCAATGGGAACCCGGGAGTCCTGGTCTACTCCCGTTGTTTTTTTTTTTTAAGAAGTTGAGATCGGAGCCCAGGTCTTCATCCATAGAGTCCTATGGGGACCCGGGAGGCCTGGTCTACTCCCGTTGTTTTTTTTTTTTAAGAAGTTGAGATCGGAGCTCAGATCTACTGCCATAGAGTCCAATGGGGACCCGGGAGGCCTGGTCTACTGCGTTTTTTTATAGGTAAAATGGAGGGCAGATCGACTCTTGTATTTTAGCAGGTAAAATGGTGGCCAGATCAACTCCCGTTTTTTTTTTTCTTTTCCAAGTGCTGAACGGAGTCGAGGTCTACTCTTATAGATTTCAATAGGGACCCGGGAGGCCTGGTCTACTCCCAGTTTTTTTTAAAAGTTCAGAACGGAGCCCAGGTCTACTCTCATAGAGTCCAATGGGGACCCGGGAGGCCTGGTCTACTCCCGGTTGTTTTTTTGTTTTTTTTTTAAAGAAGTTGAGATCGGAGGCCAGGTCTACTCCTATAGATTTCAAAGGGAACCAGGAGGCCGAAACTAATCCCGTTTTTTTATTTTTAAAGAAGTTCAGATCAGAGCACAGGTCTACTCGCATAGAGTCCAATGGGGACCCGGGAGGCCTGGTCTACTCCCTTTTTTAAGAAAAAAGTTCAGAACGGAGCCCAGGTCTACTCTCATAGAGTCCTTTGGGGACCCGGGAGGCCTGGTCTACTCCCGTTTTTTTTAAAAGAAGTTGAGATCGGAGCCCAGCTCTACTCTTATAGATTTTAATGGGGACCCTGGAGTCCTGGTCTACTCTCTTTTTTTTAAAAAAAGTTCAGATCGGAGCCCAGATCTATTCCTATTGATATCAATGGGAACCCGGGAGTCCTGTTCTACTCCCGTTGTTTTTTTTTTTAAGAAGTTGAGATCGGAGCCCAGGTCTTCTGCCATAGAGTCCTATGGGGACCCGGGAGGCCTGGTCTACTCCCTTTTTAAAAAAAGGAGTTCAGAACGGAGCCCAAGTCTACTCCTATACAGACCATTGCGGACCCCGGAGGCCTTGTCTACTCCCGTTTTTTTTAAAAAAAGAAGTTGAGATCGGAGCCCAGGTCTACTCTCATAGAGTCCTATGGGGACCCGGGAGGCCTGGTCTACTCCCGTTGTTTTGTTTTTTTTAAGAAGTTGAGATCGGAGCCCAGATCTACTGCCATAGAGTCCAATGGGGACCCGGGAGGCCTGGTCTACTGCGTTTTTTTATAGGTAAAGTGGAGGCCAGATCGACTCTTGTATTTTAGCAGGTAAAATGGAGGCCAGATCAACTCCCATTTTTTTTTTCTTTTCCAAGTGCTGAACGGAGTCCAGGTCTACTCCTATAGATTTCAATAGGGACCCGGGGGGCCTGGTCTACTCCCAGTTTTTTTTAAAAGTTCAGAACGGAGCCCAGGTCTACTCTCATAGAGTCCAATGGGGACCCGGGAGGCCTGGTCTACTCCCGGTTTTTTTTTTTGTTTTTTTTTTTAAAGAAGTTGAGATCGGAGGCCAGGTCTACTCCTATAGATTTCAAAGGGAACCAGGTGGCCTGAACTAATCCCATTTTTTTTTTAAAGAAGTTCAGAGTGGAGCACAGGTCTACTCGCATAGAGTCCAATGGGGACCCGGGAGGCCTGGTCTACTCCCTTTTTTAAGAAAAAAGTTCAGAACGGAGCTCAGGTCTACTCCTATACAGACCAATGCGGACCCCGGAGGCCTTGTCTACTCCCGTTTTTTTTTAAAAAAGAAGTTGAGATCGGAGCCCAGGTCTACTCTCATAGAGTCCAGATCTACTCTCATAGAGTCCAATGGGGACCCGGGAGGCCTGGTCTACTCCCGTTTTTTTTTTGTTTTTTTTTTAAAGTAGTTGAGATCGGAGGCCAGGTCTACTCCTATAGATTTCAAAGGGAACCAGGAGGCCTGAACTAATCCCGTTTTTTTTTTTTTAAAGAAGTTCAGATCGGAGCACAGGTTTATTCGCATAGAGTCCAATGGGGACCCGGGAGGCCTGGTCTACTCCCTTTTTTAAGAAAAAAGTTTAGAACAGAGCCCAGGTCTACTCTAATAGAGTCCTTTGGGGACCCGGGAGGCCTGGTCTACTCCCGTTTTTTTTAAAAAAAGTTGAGATCGGAGCCCAGGTCTACTCTTATAGATTTTAATGGGGACCCGGGAGGCCTGGTCTACTCCTGGTTGTTTTTTTGTTTTTTTTTAAAGAAGTTGAGATCGGAGGTCATGTCTACTCTTATAGATTTTAATGGGTACCCGGGAGTCCTGGTCTACTCTCTTTTTTTAAAAAAAAGTTCAGATCGGAGCCCAGATCAATTCCTATTGATATCAATGGGAACCCGGGAGTCCTGGTCTACTCCCGTTGTTTTTTTTTTTTAAGAAGTTGAGATCGGAGCCCAGGTCTTCTGCCATAGAGTCCTATGGGGACCCGGGAGGCCTGGTCTAATCCCTTTTTTAAAAAAGGAGTTCAGTACGGAGCCCAAGTCTACTCCTATACAGACCATTGCGGACCCCGGAGGCCTTGTCTACTCCCTTTTTTTTTAAAAAAAGAAGTTGAGATCGGAGTCCAGGTCTACTCTCATAGAGTCCTATGGGGACCCGGGAGGCCTGGTCTACTCCCGTTGTTTTTTTTTTTAAGAAGTTGAGATCGGAGCCCAGATCTACTGCCATAGAGTCCAATGGGGACCCGGGAGGCCTGGTCTAATCCCTTTTTTAAAAAAGGAGTTCAGTACGGAGCCCAAGTCTACTCCTATACAGACCATTGCGGACCCCGGAGGCCTTGTCTACTCCCTTTTTTTTTAAAAAAAGAAGTTGAGATCGGAGCCCAGGTCTACTCTCATAGAGTCCTTTGGGGACCCGGGAGGCCTGGTCTACTCCCATTTTTTTTTAAAAAAGTTGAGATCGGAGCCCAGGTCTACTCTTATAGATTTTAATGGGGACCCGGGAGTCCTGGTCTACTCTCTTTTTTTTAAAAAAAGTTCAGATCGGAGCCCAGATCTATTCCTATTGATATCAATGGGAACCCGGGAGTCCTGGTCTACTCCCGTTGTTTTTTTTTTTTAAGAAGTTGAGATCGGAGCCCAGGTCTTCATCCATAGAGTCCTATGGGGACCCGGGAGGCCTGGTCTACTCCCGTTGTTTTTTTTTTTTAAGAAGTTGAGATCGGAGCTCAGATCTACTGCCATAGAGTCCAATGGGGACCCGGGAGGCCTGGTCTACTGCGTTTTTTTATAGGTAAAATGGAGGGCAGATCGACTCTTGTATTTTAGCAGGTAAAATGGTGGCCAGATCAACTCCCGTTTTTTTTTTTCTTTTCCAAGTGCTGAACGGAGTCGAGGTCTACTCTTATAGATTTCAATAGGGACCCGGGAGGCCTGGTCTACTCCCAGTTTTTTTTAAAAGTTCAGAACGGAGCCCAGGTCTACTCTCATAGAGTCCAATGGGGACCCGGGAGGCCTGGTCTACTCCCGGTTGTTTTTTTGTTTTTTTTTTAAAGAAGTTGAGATCGGAGGCCAGGTCTACTCCTATAGATTTCAAAGGGAACCAGGAGGCCGAAACTAATCCCGTTTTTTTATTTTTAAAGAAGTTCAGATCAGAGCACAGGTCTACTCGCATAGAGTCCAATGGGGACCCGGGAGGCCTGGTCTACTCCCTTTTTTAAGAAAAAAGTTCAGAACGGAGCCCAGGTCTACTCTCATAGAGTCCTTTGGGGACCCGGGAGGCCTGGTCTACTCCCGTTTTTTTTAAAAGAAGTTGAGATCGGAGCCCAGCTCTACTCTTATAGATTTTAATGGGGACCCTGGAGTCCTGGTCTACTCTCTTTTTTTTTAAAAAAGTTCAGATCGGAGCCCAGATCTATTCCTATTGATATCAATGGGAACCCGGGAGTCCTGTTCTACTCCCGTTGTTTTTTTTTTTAAGAAGTTGAGATCGGAGCCCAGGTCTTCTGCCATAGAGTCCTATGGGGACCCGGGAGGCCTGGTCTACTCCCTTTTTAAAAAAAGGAGTTCAGAACGGAGCCCAAGTCTACTCCTATACAGACCATTGCGGACCCCGGAGGCCTTGTCTACTCCCGTTTTTTTTAAAAAAAGAAGTTGAGATCGGAGCCCAGGTCTACTCTCATAGAGTCCTATGGGGACCCGGGAGGCCTGGTCTACTCCCGTTGTTTTGTTTTTTTTAAGAAGTTGAGATCGGAGCCCAGATCTACTGCCATAGAGTCCAATGGGGACCCGGGAGGCCTGGTCTACTGCGTTTTTTTATAGGTAAAGTGGAGGCCAGATCGACTCTTGTATTTTAGCAGGTAAAATGGAGGCCAGATCAACTCCCATTTTTTTTTTCTTTTCCAAGTGCTGAACGGAGTCCAGGTCTACTCCTATAGATTTCAATAGGGACCCGGGGGGCCTGGTCTACTCCCAGTTTTTTTTAAAAGTTCAGAACGGAGCCCAGGTCTACTCTCATAGAGTCCAATGGGGACCCGGGAGGCCTGGTCTACTCCCGGTTTTTTTTTTTGTTTTTTTTTTTAAAGAAGTTGAGATCGGAGGCCAGGTCTACTCCTATAGATTTCAAAGGGAACCAGGTGGCCTGAACTAATCCCATTTTTTTTTTAAAGAAGTTCAGAGTGGAGCACAGGTCTACTCGCATAGAGTCCAATGGGGACCCGGGAGGCCTGGTCTACTCCCTTTTTTAAGAAAAAAGTTCAGAACGGAGCTCAGGTCTACTCCTATACAGACCAATGCGGACCCCGGAGGCCTTGTCTACTCCCGTTTTTTTTTAAAAAAGAAGTTGAGATCGGAGCCCAGGTCTACTCTCATAGAGTCCAGATCTACTCTCATAGAGTCCAATGGGGACCCGGGAGGCCTGGTCTACTCCCGTTTTTTTTTTGTTTTTTTTTTAAAGTAGTTGAGATCGGAGGCCAGGTCTACTCCTATAGATTTCAAAGGGAACCAGGAGGCCTGAACTAATCCCGTTTTTTTTTTTTTAAAGAAGTTCAGATCGGAGCACAGGTTTATTCGCATAGAGTCCAATGGGGACCCGGGAGGCCTGGTCTACTCCCTTTTTTAAGAAAAAAGTTTAGAACAGAGCCCAGGTCTACTCTAATAGAGTCCTTTGGGGACCCGGGAGGCCTGGTCTACTCCCGTTTTTTTTAAAAAAAGTTGAGATCGGAGCCCAGGTCTACTCTTATAGATTTTAATGGGGACCCGGGAGGCCTGGTCTACTCCTGGTTGTTTTTTTGTTTTTTTTTAAAGAAGTTGAGATCGGAGGTCATGTCTACTCTTATAGATTTTAATGGGTACCCGGGAGTCCTGGTCTACTCTCTTTTTTTAAAAAAAAGTTCAGATCGGAGCCCAGATCAATTCCTATTGATATCAATGGGAACCCGGGAGTCCTGGTCTACTCCCGTTGTTTTTTTTTTTTAAGAAGTTGAGATCGGAGCCCAGGTCTTCTGCCATAGAGTCCTATGGGGACCCGGGAGGCCTGGTCTAATCCCTTTTTTAAAAAAGGAGTTCAGTACGGAGCCCAAGTCTACTCCTATACAGACCATTGCGGACCCCGGAGGCCTTGTCTACTCCCTTTTTTTTTAAAAAAAGAAGTTGAGATCGGAGTCCAGGTCTACTCTCATAGAGTCCTATGGGGACCCGGGAGGCCTGGTCTACTCCCGTTGTTTTTTTTTTTAAGAAGTTGAGATCGGAGCCCAGATCTACTGCCATAGAGTCCAATGGGGACCCGGGAGGCCTGGTCTACTCCCTTTTTTAAGAAAAAAGTTCAGAACGGAGCTCAGGTCTATTTGTTTGTTTTTTTAAGAAGTTGAGATCGGAGGCCAGGTCTACTCCTATAGATTTCAAAGGGAACCAGGAGGCCTGAACTAATCCCGTTTTTTTTTTTTTTAAAAGAAGTTCTTATCGGAGCACAGGTCTACTCGCATAGAGTACAATGGGGACCCCGGGATGCCTGGTCTACTCCCTTTTTTAAGAAAAAAGTTCAGAACGGAGCTCAGGTCTACTCCTATACAGACCAATGCGGACCCCGGAGGCGTTTTTTTATAAGTAAAATGGAGGCCAGATCTACTCTTGTATTTTAGCAGGTAAAATGGAGGCCAGATCAACTCCCGTTTTTTTTTTCTTTTCCAAGTGCTGAACGGAGTCCAGGTCTACTCCTATAGATTTCAATAGGGACCTGGGGGGCCTGGTCTACTCCCAGTTTTTTTTAAAAGTTCAGAACGGAGCCCAGGTCTTCTCTCATAGAGTCCAATGGGGACCCGGGAGGCCTGGTCTACTCCCGGTTGTTTTTTTTTTTTTTTTTAAAGAAGTTGAGATCGGAGGCCAGGTCTACTCCTATAGATTTCAAAGGGAACCAGGAGGCCGGTACTAATCCCGTTTTTTTTTTTTTAAAGAAGTTCAGATCAGAGCACAGGTCTACTCGCATAGAGTCCAATGGGGACCCGGGAGGCCTGGTCTACTCCCTTTTTAAAGAAAAAAGTTCAGAACGGAGCCCAGGTCTACTCCTATACAGACCAATGCGGACCCCGGAGGCCTTGTCTACTCCCGTTTTTTTAAAAAAAAGAAGTTGAGATCGGAGCCCAGGTCTACTCTCATAGAGTCCTTTGGGGACCCGGGAGGCCTGGTCTACTCCCATTTTTTTTTAAAAAAGTTGAGATCGGAGCCCAGGTCTACTCTTATAGATTTTAATGGGGACCCGGGAGTCCTGGTCTACTCTCTTTTTTTAAAAAAAAGTTCAGATCGGAGCCCAGATCTATTCCTATTGATATCAATGGGAACCCGGGAGTCCTGGTCTACTCCCGTTGTTTTTTTTTTTAAGAAGTTGAGATCGGAGCCCCGGTCTTCATCCATAGAGTCCTATGGGGACCCGGGAGGCCTGGTCTACTCCCGTTGTTTTTTTTTTTTAAGAAGTTGAGATCGGAGCCCAGATCTACTGCCATAGAGTCCAATGGGGACCCGGGAGGCCTGGTCTACTGCGTTTTTTTATAGGTAAAATGGAGGGCAGATCGACTCTTGTATTTTAGCAGGTAAAATGGTGGCCAGATCAACTCCCGTTTTTTTTTTTCTTTTCCAAGTGCTGAACGGAGTCGAGGTCTACTCTTATAGATTTCAATAGGGACCCGGGGGGCCTGGTCTACTCCCGTTTTTTTTTTTTTAAGTTGAGATCGGAGCCCAGGTCTACTCTTATAGATTTTAATGGGGACCCGAGAGTCCTGGTCTACTCTCTTTTTTTAAAAAAAAGTTCAGATCGGATCCCAGATCTATTCCTATTGATATCAATGGGATCCCGGGAGTCCTGGTCTACTCCCGTTGTTTTTTTTTTTTAAGAAGTTGAGATCGGAGCCCAGGTCTTCTGCCATAGAGTCCTATGGGGACCCGGGAGGCCTGGTCTACTCCCTTTTTAAAAAAAGGAGTTCAGAACGGAGCCCAAGTCTACTCCTATACAGACCATTGCGGACCCCGGAGGCCTTGTCTACTCCCGTTTTTTTTTAAAAAGAAGTTGAGATCGGATCCCAGGTCTACTCTCATAGAGTCCTATGGGGACCCGGGAGGCCTGGTCTACTCCCGTTGTTTTTTTTTTTAAAGAAGTTGAGATCGGAGCCCAGATCTACTGCCATAGAGTCCAATGGGGACCCGGGAGGCCTGGTCTACTGCGTTTTTTATAGGTAAAATGGAGGCCAGATCTACTCTTGTATTTTAGCAGGTAAAATGGAGGCCAGATCAACTCCGGTTTTTTTTTTCTTTTCCAAGAGCTGAACGGAGTCCAGGTCTACTCCTGTCGATTTCAATAGGGACCCGGGGGGCCTGGTCTACTCCCGGTTTTTTTTAAAAGTTCAGAACGGAGCCCAGGTCTACTCTCATAGAGTCCAATGGGGACCCGGGAGGCCTGGTCTACTCCCGGTTGTTTTTTTGTTTTTTTTTAAAGAAGTTGAGATCGGAGGCCAGGTCTACTCCTATAGATTTCAAATGGAACCAGGAGGCCGGAACTAATCCCGTTTTTTTTTTTTTTAAAGAAGTTCAGATCGGAGCACAGGTCTACTCGCATAGAGTCCAATGGGGACACGGAAGGCCTGGTCTACTCCCTTTTTTAAGAAAAAAGTTCAGAACGGAGCCCAGGTCTACTCCTATACAGACCAATGCGGACCCCGGAGGCCTCGTCTACTCCCGTTTTTTTTTAAAAAAAGAAGTTTAGATCGGAGCCCAGGTCTACTCTCATAGAGTCCTTTGGGGACCCGGGAGGCCTGGTCTACTCCCATTTTTTTAAAAAAAGTTGAGATCGGAGCCCAGGTCTACTCTTATAGATTTTAATGGGGACCCGGGAGTCTTGGTCTACTCTCTTTTTTTTAAAAAAAAGTTCAGATCGGAGCCCAGATCTATTCTTATTGATATCAATGGGAACCCGGGAGTCCTGGTCTACTCCCGTTTTTTTTTTTTTTAAGAAGTTGAGATCGGAGCCCAGGTCTTCTGCCATAGAGTCCTATGGGGACCCGGGAGGCCTGGTCTACTCCCTTTTTAAAAAAAGGAGTTCAGAACGGAGCCCAAGTCTACTCCTATACAGACCATTGCGGACCCCGGAGGCCTTGTCTACTCCCATTTTTTTAAAAAAAGAAGTTGAGATCGGAGCCCAGGTCTACTCTGATAGAGTCCTATGGGGACCCAGGAGGCCTGGTCTACTTCCGTTGTTTTTTTTTTTAAGAAGTTGAGATCGGAGCCCAGATCTACTGCCATAGAGTCCAATGGGGACCCGGGAGGCCTGGTCTACTGCGTTTTTTATAGGTAAAATGGAGGCCAGATCGACTCTTGTATTTTAGCAGGTAAAATGGAGGCCAGATCAACTCCCGTTTTTTTTTTCTTTTCCAAGTGCTGAACGGAGTCCAGGTCTACTCCTAGAGATTTTAATAGGGACCCGAGGGGACTGGTCTACTCCCGGTTTTTTTTAAAAGTTCAGAACGGAGCCCAGGTCTACTCTCATAGAGTCCAATGGGAACCCGGGAGGCCTGGTCTACTCCCGGTTGTTTTTTTGTTTTGTTTTTTTAAGAAGTTGAGATCGGAGCCCAGGTCTACTCTCATAGAGTCCTATGGGGACCCGGGAGGCCTCGTCTACTCCCGCTGTTGTTTTTTTTTAAAGAAGTTGAGATCGGAGGCCAGGTCTACTCCTATAGATTTCAAAGGGAACCAGGAGGCCGGAACTAATCCCGTTTTTTTTTTTTTTTAAAGAAGTTCAGATCGGAGCAAAGGTCTACTCGCATAGAGTCCAATGGGGACCCGGGAGGCCTGGTCTACTCCCTTTTTTAAGAAAAAAGTTCAGAACGGAGCCCAGGTCTACTCCTATACAGACCAATGTGGACCCCGGAGGCCTTGTCTACTCCCGTTTTTTTTAAAAAAAGAAGTTGAGATCGGAGCCCAGGTCTACTCTCATAGAGTCCTTTGGGGACCCGGGAGGCCTGGTCTACTCCCGTTTTTTTTAAAAAAAGTTGAGATCGGATCCCAGGTCTACTCTCATAGAGTCCTATGGGGACCCGGGAGGCCTCGTCTACTCCCGCTGTTTGTTTTTTTTTAAGAAGTTGAGATCGGAGCCCAGATCTACTGCCATAGAGTCCAATGGGGACCCGGGAGGCCTGGTCTACTGCGTTTTTTTATAGGTAAAATGGAGGCCAGATCGACTCTTGTATTTTAGCAGGTAAAATGGAGGCCAGATAAACTCCCGTTTTTTTTTTCTTTTCCAAGTGCTGAACGGAGTCTAGGTCTACTCCTATAGATTTCAATAGGGACCCGGGGGGCCTGGTCTAGTCCCGTTTTTTTTTTAAAAAGTTGAGATCGGAGCCCAGGTCTACTCTTATAGATTTTAATGGGGACCCGGGAGTCCTGGTCTACTCTCTTTTTTTTAAAAAAAGTTCAGATCGGAGCCCAGATCAATTCCTATTGATATCAATGGGAACCCGGGAGTCCTGGTCTACTCCCGTTTTTTTAAAAAAATGAAGTTGAGATCGGAGCCCATGTCTACTCTCATAGAGTCCTATGGGGACCCGGGAGGCCTGGTCTACTCCCGTTGGTTTTTTTTTTAAGAAGTTGAGATCGGAGCCCAGATCTACTGCCATAGAGTCCAATGGGGACCCGGGAGGCCTGGTCTACTGCGTTTTTTTATAGGTAAAATGGAGGCCAGATCGACTCTTGTATTTTAGCAGGTAAAATGGAGGCCAGATCAATTCCCGTTTTTTTTTTCTTTTCCAAGTGCTGAACGGAGTCCAGGTCTACTCCTATAGATTTCAATAGGGACCCGGGGGGCCTGGTCTACTCCCGGTTTTTTTTAAAAGTTCAGAACGGAGCCCAGGTCTACTCTCATAGAGTCCAATGGGGACCCGGGAGGCCTGGTCTACTCCCGGTTGTTTTTTTGTTTTTTTTAAAGAAGTTGAGATCGGAGGCCAGGTCTACTCCTATAGATTTCAAAGGGAACCAGGAGGCCGGAAGTAATCCCGTTTTTTTTTTTTAAAGAAGTTCAGATCAGAGCACAGGTCTACTCGCATAGAGTCCAATGGGGACCCGAGAGGCCTGGTCTACTCCCTTTTTTAAGAAAAAAGTTCAGAACGGAGCCCAGGTCTACTCCTATACAGACCAATGCGGACCCCGGAGGCCTTGTCTACTCCCACTTTTTTTAAAAAAAGAAGTTGAGATCGGAGCCCAGGTCTACTCTCATAGAGTCCTTTGGGGACCCGGGAGGCCTGGTCTACTCCCGTTTTTTTTACAAAAAGTTGAGATCGGAGCCCAGGTCTTCTCTTATAGATTTTAATGGGGACCCGGGAGTCCTGGTCTACTCTCTTTTTTAAAAAAAATTTCAGATCGGAGCCCAGATCTATTCCTATTGATATCAATGGGAACCCGGGAGTCCTGGTCTACTCCCGTTGTTTTTTTTTTTAAGAAGTTGAGATCGGAGCCCAGGTCTTCTGCCATAGAGTCCTATGGGGACCCGGGAGGCCTGGTCTACTCCCTTTTTAAAAAAAGGAGTTCAGAACGGAGCCCAAGTCTACTCCTATACAGACCATTGCGTACCCCGGTGGCCTTGTCTACTCCCGATTTTTTTAAAAAAAGAAGTTGAGATCGGAGCCCAGGTCTACTCTCATAGAGTCCAATGGGGACCCGGGAGGCCTGGTCTACTCCCGTTGTTTTTTTTTTTAAGAAGTTGAGATCGGAGCCCAGATCTACTGCCATAGAGTCCAATGGGGACCCGGGAGGTCTGGTCTACTGTGTTTTTTTATAGGTAAAATGGAGGCCAGATCGACTCCTGTATTTTATTAGGTAAAATGGAGGCGAGATCAACTCCCGTTTTTTTCTTTCTTTTCCAAGTGCTGAACGGAGTCCAGGTCTACTCCTATAGATTTCAATAGGGACCCGGGGGGCCTGGTCTACTCCCGTTTTTTTTTAAAAAAAGTTCAGATCGGAGCCCAGATCTATTCCTATTGATATCAAAGGGAACCCGGGAGTCCTGGTCTACTCCCGTTGTTTTTTTTTTTAAGAAGTTGAGATCGGAGCCCAGGTCTACTGCCTTAGAGGACCCGGGAGGCCTGGTCTACTCCCGTTGGGGACCCGGGAGGCCTGGTCTACTCCCGTTGTTTTTTTTTTTTAAGAAGTTGAGAACGGAGCCCAGATCTACTGCCATAGAGTCCAATGGGGACCCGGGAGGCCTGGTCTACTGCGTTTTTTTATAGGTAAAATGGAGGCCAGATCGACTCTTGTATTTTAGCAGGTAAAATGGAGGCCAGATCAACTCCCGTTTTTTTTTTCTTTTCCAAGTGCTGAACGGAGTCCAGGTCTACTCCTATAGATTTCAATAGGGACCCGGGGGGCCTGGTCTACTCCCGGTTTTTTTTAAAAGTTCAGAACGGAGCCCAGGTCTACTCTCATAGAGTCCAATGGGGACCCGGGAGGCCTGGTCTACTCCCGGTTGTTTTTTTGTTTTTTTCAAAGAAGTTGAGATCGGAGGCCAAGTCTACTCCTATAGATTTCAAAGGGAACCAGGAGGCCTGAACTAATCCCGTTTGTTTTTTTTTAAAAGAAGTTCAGATCGGAGCACAGGTCTACTCGCATAGAGTCCAATGGGGACCCGGGAGTTTTGGTCTACTCTCTTTTTTAAGAAAAAAGTTCAGAACGGAGCCCAGGTCTACTCCTATACAGACCAATGCGGACCCCGGAGGCCTTGTCTACTCCCGTTTTTTTTTAAAAAAGAAGTTGAGATCGGAGCCCAGGTCTACTCTCATAGAGTCCTATGGGGACCCGGGAGGCCTGGTCTACTCCCGTTTTTTTAAAAAAAGAGTTGAGATCGGAGCCCAGGTCTACTCTTATAGATTTTAATGGGGACCAATGAGTCCTGGTCTACTCTCTTTTTTAAAAAAAATGTTCAGATCGGAGCCCAGATCTATTCCTATTGATATCAATGGGAACCCGGGAGTCCTGGTCTACTCCCGTTGTTTTTTTTTTTACGAAGTTGAGATCGGAGCCCAGGTCTTCTGCCATAGAGTCCTATGGGGACCCGGGAGGCCTGGTCTACTCCCTTTTTAAAAAAAGGAGTTCAGAACGGAGCCCAAGTCTACTCCTATACAGACCATTGTGGACCCCGGAGGCCTTGTCTACTCCCGTTTTTTTTAAAAAAAGAAGTTGAGATCGGAGCCCAGGTCTACTCTCATAGAGTCCTATGGGGACCCGGGAGGCCTGGTCTACTCCCGTTTTTTTTAAAAAAAGTTGAGATCGGAGCCCAGGTCTACTCTTATAGATTTTAATGGGGACCCGGGAGTTTTGGTCTACTCTCTTTTTTTAAAAAATGTTCAGATCGGAGCCCAGATCTATTCCTATTGATATCAATGGGAACCCGGGAGTCCTGGTGTACTCCCGTTATTTTTTTTTTTTAAGAAGTTGAGATCGGAGCCCAGGTCTACTGCCATAGAGTCCTATGGGGTCCCGGGAGGCCTGGTCTACTGCGTTTTTTTTATAGGTAAAATGGAGGCTAGATCGACTCTTTTATTTTAGCAGGTAAAATGGAGGCCAGATCAACTCCCGTTTTTTTTTTTCTTTTCCAAGTGCTGAACGGAGTCCAGGTCTACTGCCATAGAGTCCTATGGGGACCCGGGAGGCCTGGTCTACTCCCTTTTTTAAGAAAAAAGTTCAGAACAGAGCCCAGGTCTACTCCTATACAGACAAATGCAGATCTATTCCTATTGATATCAAAGGGAACCCGGGAGTCCTGGTCTACTCCTGTTTTTTTTTTTTTTTAAGAAGTTGAGATCGGAGGCCAGGTCAACTCCTATAGATTTCAAAGGGAACCAGGATTCCTGAACTAATCCCGTGTGTTTTTTTTTTTTAAAGAAGTTCAGATCGGAGCACAGGTCTACTCGCATTGAGTCCAATGGGGATCCGGGAGGCCTGGTCTACTCCCTTTTTTAAGAAAAAAGTTCAGAACAGAGCCCAGGTCTACTCTTATACAGACCAATGCGGACCCCGGAGGCCTGGTCTACTCCCGTTTTTTTTTAAAAAAGAAGTTGAGATCGGAGCCCAGGTCTACTCTCATAGAGTCCTCTAGGGACCCGGGAGGCCTGGTCTACTCCCGTTTTTTTTTTTAAAAAGTTGAGATCGGAGCCCAGGTCTACTCTTATAGATTTTAATGGGGACCCGGGAGTTTTGGTCTACTCTCTCTTTTTTTTAAATGTTCAGATTGGAGCCCAGATCTATTCCTGTTGGTATCAAAAGTTTATAGGTAAAATGGAGGCCAGATCGACTCTTGTATTTTAGCAGGTAAAATGGAGGCCAGATCAACTCCCGTTTTTTTTTCTTTTCCAAGTGCTGAACGGAGTCCAGGTCTACTCCTATAGATTTCAACAGGGACCCGGGGGGCCTGGTCTACTCCCGTTTTTTTTTAAAAGTTCAGAACGGAGCCCAGGTCTACTCTCATAGAGTCCAATGGGGACCCGGGAGGCCTGGTGTACTCCCGGTTGTTTTTTTGTTTTGTTTTTTTTAAAGAAGTTGAGATCAGAGGCCAGGTCTACTCCTATAGATTTCAAAGGGAACCAGGAGGACTGAACTAATCCCGTTTTTTTTTTTTTTAAGAAGTTCAGATCGGAGCACAGGTCTACTCGCATAGAGTCCAATGGGGACCCGGGAGTTTTGGTCTACTCTCTTTCTTTAAAAAAAAGTTCAGATCGGAGCCCAGATCTATTCCTATTGATATCAATGGGATCCCGGGAGTCCTGGTGTACTCCCGTTGTTTTTTTTTTTTTAAGAAGTTGAGATTGGAGCCCAGGTCTACTGCCATAGAGTCCTATGGGGACCCGGGAATCCTGGTGTACTCCCGTTGTTTGTTTTTTTTAAGAAATTGAGATCGGAGCCCAGATCTACTGCCATAGAGTCCAATGGGGACCCGGGAGGCCTGGTCTACTCCCGGTTGTTTTTTTGTTTTTTTTTTAAAGAAGTTGAGATCGGAGGCCAGGTCTACTGCCATAGAGTCCTATGGGGACCCGGGAGGCCTGGTCTACTCCCTTTTTTAAGAAAAAAGTTCAGAACAGAGCCCAGGTCTACTCCTATACAGACAAATGCGGACTATTTATACAGAGCCCAGGTCTACTCCTATACAGACAAATGCAGATCTATTCCTATTGATATCAAAAAGAACCCGGGAGTCCTGGTCTACTCCCGTTGTTTTTTTTTTTTTAAGAAGTTGAGATCGGAGGCCAGGTCTACTCCTATAGATTTCAAAGGGAACCAGGAGTCCTGAACTAATCCCGTGTGTTTGTTTTTTTTAAAGAAGTTCAGATCGGAGCACAGGTCTACTCGCATTGAGTCCAATGGGGATCCGGGAGGCCTGGTCTACTCCCTTTAGCCCAGGTCTACTCCAATAGAGACAAATGCAGACCCCGGAGGCCTGGTCTACTCCCGTTTTTTTTAAAAAAAGAAGTTGAGATTGGAGCCCAGGTCAACTCTCATAGAGTCCTCTAGGGACCCGGGAGGTCTGGTCTACTCCCGTTTTTTTAAAAAAACGTTGAGATCGGAGCCCAGGTCTACTTTTATAGATTTTAATGGGGACCCGGGAGTTTTGGTCTACTCTCTTTTTTTTTTAAATGTTCAGATCGGAGCCCAGATCTATTCCTGTTGATATCAAAAGTTTATAGGTAAAATGGAGGTCAGATCGACTCTTGTATTTTAGCAGGTAAAATGGAGGCCAGATCAACTCCCGTTTTTTTTTTCTTTTCCAAGTGCTGAACGGAGTCCAGGTCTACTCCTATAGATTTCAATAGGGACCCGGGGGGCCTGGTCTACTCCCGGTTTTTTTTAAAAGTTCAGAACGGAGCCCAGGTCTACTCTGATAGAGTCCAATGGGGACCCGGGAGGCCTGGTCGACTCCCGGTTGTTTTTTTGTTTTTTTTTTAAAGAAGTTGAAATCGGAGGCCAGGTCTACTCCTATAGATTTCAAAGGGAACCAGGAGGCCTGAACTAATCCCGTTTTTTTTTTTTTTAAAGAAGTTCAGATCGGAGCACAGGTCTACTCGCATAGAGTCCAATGGGGACCCGGGAGGCCTGGTCTACTCCCTTTTTAAAGAAAAAAGTTCAGAACAGAGCCCAGGTCTACTCCAATACAGACAAATGCAGACCCCGGAGGCCTGGTCTACTCCCGTTTTTTTTAAATAAAGAAGTTGAGATCGGAGCCCAGGTCTACTCTCATAGAGTCCTATGGGGACCCGGGAGGCCTGGTCTACTCCTTTTTTTTTTTTTTTTTTAAGAAGTTGAGATCGGAGCCGAGATCTACTGCCATAGAGTCCTATGGGGACCCGGGAGGCCTGGTCTACTCCCGTTTTTTTTTTAAAAAGTTCAGATCGGAGCCCAGATCTATTCCTATTGATATCAATGGGAACCCAGGAGTCCTGGTCTACTCCCGTTTTTTTTTTTTAAGAAGTTGAGATCGGAGCCCAGGTCTTCTGCCATAGAGTCCTATGGGGACCCGGGAGGCCTGGTCTACTCCCTTTTTAAAAAAAGGAGTTCAGAACGGAGCCCAAGTCTACTCCTATACAGACCATTGCGGACCCGGGAGGCCTTGTCTACTCCCTTTTTTTTTTAAAAAGAAGTTGAGATCGGAGCCCAGGTCTACTCTCATAGAGTCCTATAAGGACCCGGGAGGCCTGGTCTACTCCTGTCGTTTTTTTTTTTAAGAAGTTGAGATCGGAGCCCAGATCTACTGCCATAGAGTCCAATGGGGACCCGGGAGGCCTGGTCTACTCCCATTGTTTTTTTTTTTTAAGAAGTTGAGATCGGAGCCCAGATCTACTGCCATAGAGTCCTATGGGGTCCCGGGAGGCCTGATCTACTGCATTTTTTTATAGGTAAAATGGAGGCCAGATCGACTCTTGTATTTTAGCAGGTAAAATGGAGGCCAGATCAACTCCCGTTTTTTTTTTCTTTTCCAAGTTCTGAACGGAGTCCAGGTCTACTCGTATAGATTTCAATAGGGACCCGGGGGGCCTGGTCTACTCCCGTTTTTTTTTTAAAAAGAAGTTGAGATCGGAGCCCAGGTCTACTCATATAGATTTTAATGGGTACCCGGGAGTCCTGGTCTACTCTCTTTTTTTAAAAAAAAGTTCAGATCGGAGCCCAGATCTATTCCTATTGATATCAAAGGGAACCCGGGAGTCCTGGTCTACTCCCGTTGTTTTTTTTTTTTAAGAAGTTGAGATCGGAGGTCAGGACTACTCCTATAGATTTCAAAGGGAACCTGGAGTCCTGAACTAAACCCGTTTGTTGTTTTTTTTTAAAGAAGTTAAGATCGGAGCACAGGTCTACTCGCATTGAGTCCAGTGGGGATCCGGGAGGCCTGGTCTACTCCCTTTTTAAAGAAAAAAGTTCAGAACAGAGCCCAGGTCTACTCCAATAGAGACAAATGCAGACCCCGGAGGCCTGGTCTACTCCCGTTTTTTTTAAAAAAAGAAGTTGAGATCGGAGCCCAGGTGTACTCTCATAGAGTCCTATGGGGACCCGGGAGGCCTGGTCTACTCCTGTTTTTTTTTTTTTTTAAGAAGTTGAGATCGGAGCCGAGATCTACTGCCATAGAGTCCAATGGGGACCCGGGAGGCCTGGTCTACTGCGTTTTTTTATAGGTAAAATGGAGGCCAGATCGACTCTTGTATTTTAGCAGGTAAAATGGAGGCCAGATCAACTCCCGTTTTTTTTTTCTTTTCCAAGTGCTGAACGGAGTCCAGGTCTACTCCTATAGATTTCAATAGGGACTCGGGGGGCCTGGTCTACTCCCGGTTTTTTTAGAAGTTCAGAACGGAGCCCAGGTCTACTCTCATAGAGTCCAATGGGGACCCGGGAGGCCTGGTCTACTCCCGGTTGTTTTTTTGTTTGTTTTTTAAAGAAGTTGAGATCGGAGGCCAGGTCTACTCCTATAGATTTCAAAGGGAACCAGGAGTCCTGAACTAATCCCGTTTTTTTTTTTTTTAAAGAAGTTCAGATCGGAAGCCTGGTCTACTCCCTTTTTTAAGAAAAAAGTTCAGAACGGAGCCCAGCTCTACTCCTATACAGACCAATGCGGACCCCGGAGGCCTTGTCTACTCCCGTTTTTTTTTTTAAGAAGTTGAGATTGGAGCCCAGGTCTACTCTCATAGAGTCCTATGGGGACCCGGGAGGCCTGGTCTACTCCCGTTTCTTTTTTTAAGAAGTTGAGATCGGAGCCCCGATCTACTTCCATAGAGTCCAATGGGGACCCGGGAGGCCTGGTCTACTGCGTTTTTTTATAGGTAAAATGGAGGCCAGATCGACTCTTGTATTTTAGCAGGTAAAATGGAGGCCAGATCAACTCCCGTTTTCTTTTCTTTTCCAAGTGCTGAACGGAGTCCAGGTCTACTCCTATAGATTTCAATAGGGACCCAGGGGGCCTGGTCTACTCCCTTTTTTTTAAAAAAAAGAAGTTGAGGTCGGAGCCCAGGTCTACTCTTATAGATTTTAATGGGTACCCGGGAGTCCTGGTCTACTCTCTTTTTTTAAAAAAAAAGTTCACATCGGAGCCCAGATCTATTCCTATTGATATCAAAGTGAACCCGGGACTCCTGGTGTACTCTCATAGAGTCTATGGGGACCCGGGAGGCCTGGTCTACTCCCGTTTTTTTTGTTTTTTTAAGAAGTTGAGATCGGAGCCCAGGTCTACTCTCATAGAGTCCTATGGGGACCCGGGAGGCCTGGTCTACTCCCGTTGTTTTTTTTTTAAGAAGTTGAGATCGGAGCCCAGATCTACTGCCATAGAGTCCAATGGGGACCCGGAAGGCCTGGTCTACTGCGTATTTTAATAGGTAAAATGGAGGCCACATCGACTCTTGTATTTTAGCAGGTAAAATGGAGGCCAGATCAACTCCCGTTTTTTTTTTCTTTTCCAAGTGCTGAACGGAGTCCAGGTCTACTCCTATAGATTTCAATAGGGACCCGGGGGGCCTGGTCTACTCCCGGTTTTTTTTAAAAGTTCAGAACGGAGCCCAGGTCTACTCTCATAGAGTCCAATGGGGACCCGGGAGGCCTGGTCTACTCCCGGTTGTTTTTTTTGTTTTTTTTAAAGAAGTTGAGATCGGAGGCCAGGTCTACTCCTATAGATTTCAAAGGGAACCAGGAGTCCTGAACTAATCCCGTTTTTTTTTTTTTTAAAGAAGTTCAGATCGGAGGCCTGGTCTACTCCCTTTTTTAAGAAAAAAGTTAGGAACGGAGCTCAGCTCTACTCCTATACAGACCAATGCAGACCTCGGAGGCCTTGTCTACTCCCGTTTTTTTTTAAAAAAAGAAGTTGAGATCGGAGCCCAGGTCTACTCTCATAGAGTCCTATGGGGACCCGGGAGGCCTGGTCTACTCCCGTTTTTTTTTTTAAAAAGTTGAGATCGGAGCCTAGGTCTACTCTTATAGATTTTAATGGGGAACCGGGAGTCCTGGTCTACTCTCTTTTTTTTAAAAAAAGTTCAGATCGGAGCCCAGATCTATTCCTATTGATATCAATGGGAACCCGGGAGTCCTGGTCTACTCCCTTTTTTTTTTTTTTTAAGAAGTTGAGATCGGAGCCCAGGTCTTCTGCCATAGAGTCCTATGGGGACCCGGGAGGCCTGGTCTACTCCCTTTTTTAAAAAAGGAGTTCAGAACAGAGCCCAAGTCTACTCCTATAAAGACCATTGCGGACCCCGGAGGCCTTGTGTACTCCCATTTTTTTTAAAAAAAGAAGTTGAGATCGGAGCCCAGTTCTACTGCCATAGAGTCCAATGGGGACCCGGGAGGCCTGGTCTACTGCGTTTTTTATAGGTAAAATGGAGGACAGATCGACTCTTGTATTTTAGCAGGTAAAATGGAGGCCAGATCAACTCCCATTTTTTTTTTCTTTTCCAAGTGCTGAACGGAGTCCGGTCTACTCCTATACAGACAAATGCGGACCCCGGAGGCCTTGTCTACTCCCGTATTTTTTTTAAAAAGAAGTTGAGATCGGAGCCCAGGTCTACTCTCATAGAGTCCTCTAGGGACCCGGGAGGCCTGGTCTACTCCCGTTTTTTTAAAAAAAAGTTGAGATCGGAGCCCAGGTCTACTCTTATAGATTTTAATGGGGACCCGGGAGTTTTGGTCTACTCTCTTTTTTTTTAAAAAAAGTTCAGATCGGAGCCCAGATCTATTCCTATTGATATCAATGGGAACCCGGGAGTCCTGGTGTACTCCCGTTTTTTTTTTTTTTAAGAAGTTGAGATCGGAGCCCAGATCTACTGCCATAGAGTCCAATGGGGACCCGGGAGGCCTGGTCTACTGAATTTTTTTATAGGTAAAATGGAGGCCAGATCGACTCTTGTATTTTAGCAGGTAAAATGGAGGCCAGATCAACTCCCTTTTTTTTTTTTCTTTTCCAAGTGCTGAACGGAGTCCAGGTCTACTCCTATAGATTTCAATAGGGACCCGGGGGGCCTGGTCTACTCCCGTTTTTTTTTTTAAAAGTTGAGATCGGAGCCCAGGTCTACTCTTATAGATTTTAATGGGTACCCGGGAGTCCTGGTCTACTCTCTTTTTTTTAAAAAAAGTTCAGATCGGAGCCCAGATCTATTCCTATTGATATCAAAGGGAACCCGGGAGTCCTGGTCTACTCCCGTTGTTTTTTTTTTTTTAAGAATTTGAGATCGGAGCCCAGGTCTACTGCCATAGAGTCCTATGGGGACCCGGGAGGCCTGGCCTACTGTTGTTGTTTTTTTTTTAAGAAGTTGAGATCGGAGCCCAGATGTACTGCCATAGAGTCCAATGGGGACCCGGGAGGCCTGGTCTACTGCGTATTTTAATAGGTAAAATGGAGGCCAGATCGACTCTTGTATTTTAGCAGGTAAAATGGAGGCCAGATCAACTCTCGTTTTTTTTTTTTTTTCCAAGTGCTGAACGGAGTCCAGGTCTACTCCTATAGATTTCAATAGGGACCCAGGGGGCCTGGTCTACTCCTTTTTTTTAAAAAAAAGAAGTTGAGATCGGAGCCCAGGTCTACTCTTATAGATTTTAATGGGTACCCGGGAGTCCTGGTCTACTCTCTTTTTTCAAAATATAGTTCAGATCGGAGCCCAGATCTATTCCTATTGATATCAAAGTGAACCCGGGAGTCCTGGTCTACTCCCGTTTTTTTAAAAAAAAGAAGTTGAGATCGGAGCCCAGGTCTACTCTCATAGAGTCCTATGGGGACCCGGGAGGCCTGGTCTACTCCCGTTTTTTTTTTTTTTAAGAAGTTGCGATCGGAGCCCAGATCTACTGCCATAGAGTCCAATGGGGACCCGGGAGGCCTGGTCTACTGCGTTTTTTTATAGGTAAAATGGAGGCCAGATCGACTCTTGTATTTTAGCAGGTAAAATGGAGGCCAGATCGACTCTTGTATTTTAGCAGGTAAAATGGAGGCCAGATAAACTCCCTTTTTTTTTTCCTTTCCAAGTGTTGAACAGAGTCCAGGTCTACTCCTATAGATTTCAATAGGGACACGGGGGTCTGGTCTACTCCCGGTTTTTTTTAAAAAAGAAGTTGAGATCGGAGCCCAGGTCTACTCTTATAGATTTTAATGGGTACCCGGGAGTCCTGGTCTACTCTCTCTTTTTTTTAAAAAAGTTCAGATCGGAGCCCAGATCTATTCCTATTGATATCAAAGGGAACCCGGGAGTCCTGGTCTACTCTCATAGAGTCCTATGGGGACCCGGGAGGCCTGGTCTACTTCCGGGTTTTTTTTGTTTTTTTTTAAAGAAGTTGAGATCGGAGGCCAGGTGTACTCCTATAGATTTCAAAGGGAACCAGGAGTCCTGAACTAATCCCATTTTTTTTTTTTTAAAGAAGTTCAGATCGGAGCACAGGTCTACTCGCATAGAGTCCAATGGGGACCCGGGGGGCCTGGTCTACTCCCTTTTTAAAGAAAAAAGTTCAGAACGGAGCCCAGGTCTACTCCTATACAGACCAATGCGGACCCTGGAGGCCTTGTCTACTCCCGTTTTTTTTAAAAAAAGAAGTTGAGATCGGAGCCCAGGTCTACTCTCATAGAGTCCTATGGGGACCCGGGAGGCCTGGTCTACTCCCGTTTTTTTTAAAAAAAGTTTAGATCGGAGCCCAGGTCTACTCTTATAGATTTTAATGGGGACCCGGGAGTCCTGGTCTACTCTCTTTTTTTAAAAAAAAGTTCAGATCGGAGCCCAGATCTATTCCTATTGATATCAATGGGAACCCGGGAGTCCTGGTTTACTCCCGTTTTTTTTTTTTTTTAAGAAGTTGAGATCGGAGCCCAGGTCTTCTGCCATAGAGTCCTATGGGGACCCGGGAGGCCTGGTCTACTCCCTTTTTAAAAAAAGGAGTTCAGAACGGAGGCCAAGTCTACTCCTATACAGACCATTGCGGACCCCGGAGGCCTTGTCTACTCCCGTTTTTTTTAAAAAAAGAAGTTGAGATCGGAGCCCAGGTCTACTCTCATAGAGTCCTATGTGGACCCGGGAGGCCTGTTCTACTCCCGTTGTTTTTTTTTTTTTTAAGAAGTTGAGATCGGAGCCCAGATCTACTGCCATAGAGTCCAATGGGGACCCGGGAAGCTTGGTCTACTGCGTTTTTTATAGGTAAAATGGAGGCCAGATCGACTCTTGTATTTTAGCAGGTAAAATGGAGGCCAGATCAACTCCCGTTTTTTTTTTCTTTTCCAAGTGCTGAACGGAGTCCAGGTCTACTCCTATAGATTTTAATGGGGACCCGGGGGGCCTGGTCTACTCCCGTATTTTTTTTAAGAAGTTGAGATCGGAGCCCAGGTCTACTCTTATAGAATTTAATGGGTACCCGGGAGTCCTGGTCTACTCTCTTTTTTTTAAAAAAAGTTCAGATCGGAGCCCAGATCTATTCCTATTGATATCAAAGGGAACCCGGGAGTCCTGGTCTACTCCCGTTGTTTTTTTTTTTTAAGAAGTTGAGATCGGAGCCCAGGTCTTCTGCCATAGAGTCCTATGGGGACCCGGGAGGCCTGGTCTACTCTCGTTGTTTTTTTTTTAAGAAGTTGAGATCGGAGCCCAGATGTACTGCCATAGAGTCCAATGGGGACCCGGGAGGCCTGGTCTACTGCGTTTTTTTATAGGTAAAATGGAGGCCAGATCGACTCTTGTATTTTAGCAGGTAAAATGGAGGCCAGATGAACTCCCATTTTTTTTTTTTTCCAAGTGCTGAACGGAGTCCAGGTCTACTCCTATAGATTTCAATAGGGACCCGGGGGGCCTGGTCTACTCCTTTTTTTTAAAAAAAAAGAAGTTGAGATCGGAGCCCAGGTCTACTCTTATAGATTTTAATGGGGACCCGGGAGTCCTGGTCTACTCTCTTTTTTTAAAAAAAAGTTCAGATCGGAGCCCAGATCTATTCCTATTGATATCAAAGGGAACCCGGGAGTCCTGGTCTACTCCCGTTTTTTTTAAAAAAAGAAGTTGAGATCGGAGCCCAGGTCTACTCTCATAGAGTCCTATGGGGACCCGGGAGGCCTGGTCTACTCCCGTTTTTTTTTTTTTAAGAAGTTGCGATCGGAGCCCAGATCTACTGCCATAGAGTCCAATGGGGACCTGGGAGGCCTGGTCTACTGCGTTTTTTTATAGGTAAAATGGAGGCCAGATGGACTCTTCTATTTTAGCAGGTAAAATGGAGGCCAGATCGACTCTTGTATTTTAGCAGGTAAAATGGAGGCCAGATCAACTCCCGTTTTTTTTTTTCTTTTCCAAGTGCTGAAAAGAGTCCAGGTCTACTCCTATAGATTTCAATAGGGACCCGGGGGGCCTGGTCTACTCCCGGTTTTTTTTAAAAAAGAAGTTGAGATCGGAGCCCAGGTCTACTCTTATAGATTTTAATGGGTACCCGGGAGTCCTGGTCTACTCTATTTTTTTTTTTAAAAAGTTCAGATTGGAGCCCAGATCTATTCCTATTGATATCAAAGGGAACCCGGGAGTCCTGGTCTACTCTCATAGAGTCCTATGGGGACCCGGGAGGCCTGGTCTACTCCCGGTTTTTTTTTTTTTTTTTTTAAAGAAGTTGAGATCGGAGGCCAGGTCTACTCCTATAGATTTCAAAAGGAAGCAGGAGGCCGGAACTAATCCCGTTTTTTTTTTTTTTAAAGAAGTTCAGATCAGAGCACAGGTCTACTCGCATAGAGTCCAATGGGGACCCGGGAGGCTGTGAAAGTCCTGTTCAAAGTAGTCAAGGATCAGATCTCGGTTGGTTAACCACAGTTCTTTATTGCCTATTCCTACATTAGTACAGCGTCTCGGGATATTGTCAGAGATGAGACAAATAATACAAGCGGGTCTATTATACCATTCCAAGGAGTTTGAATTACCCATAGGTAGCCAATCCCCAGGAGGGAAAATTGGCGGGCTAAAAGGTGTCTTGACCGTTTGGTTCACACAGGAAAAAAGTGAGGTGTTAAGCAGTAAATTTCCCTTCCCAAACCAGACCCCTCCGTTCACATAACAATTCATGGCTCCAAGGTTCTTTAGCATAGATAAGAGATGAGAGCCTTCCTCCCCTTGAAGTTACTGCCGGGGCAGCTGGAATGCGGAGGCAGGGATGAGAGGCCTCCTTGTTCTCACCCCAGGGATTGTCACCCTCCCGACCAAGACAGGAGAAAGTACAGGTCCAATACATAAGGAAATAATAGAATACATAGTGTGCATGCAAGATTACATTGACAGAATTAGCTGATTCTGACACCCTGCCCTCCCCATAATCCCCTTCACCTAGCTTTTTCAGGGAACATTTTATGAAACAGTTTGGTTAACTTGGGGGCATGAACATGTTCAGAACGAATCCATTCATTGTGTTCCGGGCCAAAATCTAACCATCTAACTAAGTAATACAAGTGGCCCCTTTTTGTCTTGGAATCCAGGATTTCAGTTATCTCGTAGTGTGGACTCCCCTCCTTCATCAGTGGAGGAGGAACCGGAGGAACTGGATGCCATGCATTCGGCCCAGGATCTTTCTTCAGCAAGCTGAAATGAAACACAGGATGTATAGAACTTAGTGATTTAGGCAATTCCAGTTCAAAGGAGACATCAGAGATTTTTCGTAGCACTTTATAAGGTCCAACATATTTCCATCCCAATTTTCTGCTGGGCTGTAACCCGTGGATATTTTTGGTAGAGAGATACACGGAGTCCCCGGGTTGAAGGTCCCATCCCGGTGCTCGGCCATGATCAGCATATTTCTTATAGTCCTCCTTGGCATGGTCCAAGGCATTACCAATTAATGGCCAGGAGTCCTGGAGACTGGACCACCAATTTTTAAAGTCCGAGGGGGGAGCCTGGGGGTCTTCCTTGAGGGTAGGGAGTGGTTTACCTTCAAAGCCCCCCACTGCCATGAAAGGTGAGACCCCAGTGGAGGAATGCACTGCATTGTTATAACTATATTCTGCAAAGGGTAGTAATTCCACCCAATTATCTTGGTGGTAGTTGGTGTAACATCTTAAGAACTGCTCCAGAATTTGATTAGTTCGCTCGGATTGGCCATCGGTTTCTGGATGGTAACCCGAGCTTAAGGCAGGCTCTATGTCCATTAGCTTCAAAAGCTCCCGCCAGAAGGTGGCAACGAACTGACTTCCGCGATCGGATACCACCCTTCTCGGAAAAGCATGTAATTTTATCACCTGGTTAAAGAAGGCTTTAGCCATCCCTTTGGCGGTGGGTAACTGTTTGAAGGGAGTGAAATGGGCTTGTTTAGAGAAAGTGTCTACCACTACCCAGATCACTGTTTTTCCTTTTGAGGGGGGCAAGTTGGTAATGAAATCCATGGCTATGTCTTCCCAGGGCCTGGAAGCCGTGGGTAGGGGGTGTAACAATCCCGGGACTTTGCCCCCCCGTTTTTTACACATTAAGCAGGTTTGACATGCCGAGACGAAATCCGAGACGTCTCGACGCATGCGCGGCCACCAGAACTGACGTTGGATTAGGTTAAGAGTTTTTAGGAATCCAAAGTGCCCGGCGAGCTTGGAGGAGTGGCAATTTAGCAGGATCTCTTTGCGTTTGGTTTTAGGCACCACTAATTTGTCCCCATGGAGCCAACAATTGTCCTCTCTTTTTTCACACTCTCCCACCGCTTCCAATTCCTCTATTTCCTCAGGAGCATATTCTTCCCCCCATTGACAGTTCCCAGTGGTTAGCTCGGCTTTCTTTGCTTTGCTCCTGGTGACAACCGCTCCTCCCAGCTGCTGGGGGGAGAACATGGAATCGAATACCTCCTCTTTCAGACTCTCGTGTTGGGGCAATCTGGACAACGCGTCTGCCAGGGAGTTAGCCTTCCCAGGAAAATGCTTTAACACAAAGTTAAATTTTGAGAAGAAGTCAGCCCAGCGCAGTTGTTTGGCGTTGAGGGACTGCTGTGTGCGCAAAGCTTCCAGGTTCTTGTGATCCGTCCATATTTCGAACGGAGTCTGCGCCCCTTCTAACCAGTGGCGCCACGTAGTGAGCGCCAATCTAATGGCCGCAGCTTCCTTGTCCCACACTGACCAATTCCTCTCTGTTTCATTAAACTTCTTTGAGATGTACGCTAAGGGGTGCAGTTTCCCTTCCGAGTCCCTTTGTAGGATGGCCCCCCCCATTGCTACATCCGAGGCATCAACATGGATTATAAAATCTTTAGTCTCATCCGGGTGCGCCAAAATGGGCTCCGAGGTAAAAAGAGTTTTTAAAGCCTCAAATGCCTTCTGACACTCCCCATTCCACGCCAGTTTCTCTCCCGGCTTTCCCGCCTCGGGACCCCTCCCCTTGGTTTTCAACAAGTCCGTTAAGGGAAGGGTGACTTTGGCAAAGTCCTTGATGAAAGTCCGATAGAAGTTACAAAATCCTAACAGGCTCTGCAGCTGCTTTCTCGTTCGCGGAGCCTCCCATTGCACCACCGCTTCCACCTTCCCCGGGTCCATTTCCAACCCCTTCTGAGAAATACGGTAGCCCAGGAAGTCCACAGACTCACGGTGAAACTCGCACTTAGACAGTTTCACAAACAGCTGGTTTTTCAGTAACGTTGACAGTACGTCTCTGACCAAAGTCACATGTTCGTTCTTATCAGTGGAATAGATCAAGATATCATCTATGTAACATAACACGCCCTTAAATAGGTGCTTGTGCAACACTTCATTGATTAAACTCATAAAGACCCCGGGCGCGCCACTTAAGCCGAACGGCATCACTAGGTATTCAAACTGCCCCAAGGGGGTGTTAAAAGCAGTCTTGGGTTCATCCCCCTCCCTTATGCGTACCCTGAAGTAGGCATCTCGCAGATCCAACTTGGTGAAAATCTTCCCCTTGGCCGCCTCCGCCAAAAGGTCTTTTATTAACGGGAGGGGGTAAGCATTAGAGGTGGAGACTGCGTTTAGCCCCCGATAATCCGTGCACAATCGTAAGCCGCCATCCTTTTTCTTTCGGAACAGCACGGGCGCCGCAAAAGGGGACTTGGCGGGGCGGATAAACCCCCTAGCCAGATTTTTGTCCAAGAACTTCCGCAGCTCTTCCCGTTCCGCCGGGCTCATGGAATACAATTTGCCCTTTGGGAGTTTCTCGCCTGGGAGGAGCTCTATGGCACAGTCCGACAGCTGATGGGGGGGCAACTCGTCCGCCTCGGTCTCACTGAACACTTCCAGCAAGTCTCTATATTCCTTAGGCACCATGGCAGGGACGAGGGCGAGGGCGGCCGCAGGAGACGGCGGGCTGGGGGGCCCGGGGCCCCATCCTGGGTCCCATCGGTGGCTCTGGCAGCGTTCGTCTACCCACGAAATCTTCCCCTCGCTCCATTTTATGTAGGGGTCGTGCGCCCCGAGCCAAGGGCTACCCAACACCATAGGGAATTGGGCATTAGGGGTTATGACGAAAGCTCTCTTCTCCCAGTGGTCCCCCGTTCCCAAAATTAAGCTCTCAGTCTCTGCTGTGCACTCCTCCTTCATTTCTGACCCATCCATCTGGGTAAACTTCAGGGGTTCCGCTAACGGGGTGACTTTAGGTCCCAGCCCCTCCACTACTAGGGGGCTGATTAGGTCTCGCGCGCACCCAGAGTCAATCAAAGCGCGGACCCTCATGTGGGTGCCTGATCCTGGGGTCACCACAGTTACTACCATATATAACAAAGGGCCAGGGATGCTCACCGGAGATGGCGCTTCGTTGTGGGGGACCTGCAGCTCTGCGCCGCTCACTGCAGGCCGTTGGAGTTTCCCGACATCTGGGCTTCCATCAGCTCCAGTTCTCCCTGCTCACTTGTCGCCCCTTCCAGCTGCAAAGCCCGGGGTTTCATGGGGGTCTTCCCCCGAGTCGGGGTGCTCGCGGGTCCTGGGGTTGAGGTCTTCGGGCCCTTCCCCCCTCCTCTTGGACACGCTGAGGCGAAGTGGCCACTCTCCCCGCACTTCATACACAACCCTTGTCGGAACCTCGCATCACGGACATCTTGCACATTGGATCGGGGCTTCGCTCGAGGGCCGGCTCTGATAGCGGCGGTTGCGGACGCTCCCATCTTAATTAGGGCGAAGCGTTCTTCCATGTCGGTGGCCGCCCTCATCCAGGTGGTCAGCGTGCCCGGGCGGCCTCCTAGCAGCACGGTCTCGTAGATTTCCGGGTTCAAGCCCTCCCAATACTTCTCCATGAAGAGTTCCTCCGGCCATCCGTGGATTTTGGCAGCGATGCGCCGGAACTTTTCAGTGTATTCTCTCACTGACGACCTTCCTTGGAACAGCTTCCTCAGTTGATTTCTGGCTTTTTCCTCACCCAGCGGGTCCTCGAACTGGTGCCGGAGAGCCCACATGAAGTTGTTCAAGGAACGCAACTCAGGGCCAGGGTTGTCGTGCAGGCTCACATACCAATCGCTGGCGGTGTCTTTCAGCTTGGATCCGATGTAGCCTATGCGATCCTTCTCGGTAGGATATAGGTGGCCCCAACTGTCCAGGAATCTCCCGATCTCGAGCGTGAAGAAACGTAGCTTCTCGGGGTCCCCATCGAAAGTAGTCGTCAGCGGGTCGGAAGGGGGTGGGCGAGCGGCCGGCACGGCGGGGGCTGGGGCCGGCGCGGGAACGGGCCCCGGAACTGGAGCCGGGACGACCGGTGGAGCTGGCTGCACCGGTAGAGCGGGCGCCTGCGGCTGAGCCGGAACCCCTCCAGGTGCTGGCTGCTGTTGTGGGGCTCCGACTCCTTGACCGAGGAGGGCGCCTTGCATCGCCACCATAGCGTCTCGAAATTGGTGCTGGAGATCGAGGGCCAACTCGCGGAGCTCAGAGGTGAGTTGCAGCCGCAGGTCTCCCATCATCTGATCCAGCGGGACCGTCTGCTCCTCTCGATACGGATCGGGTCCATACAAATCCAGTGTCTCCTCTTCGGGAGGCTGGCGACGCGGTCCTCCACGGCGGACCGGCTCGCGGTCGTCTCCTAGGTAGCTCGGTCTCCCTCGATCGAGCTGGTCGCCGGTGAGCGGAACTCTCACCCCTTTCCTGTCGTGCACCCACGAAGTCACGGATCGGCCCCCGAAGTGGCTCCAGGTGTACTGGGGGGTCACGCTCTGATGGGTAATCGGGCGGCGCGGAATGTAGTAAGCCCCCTGGCTCGTGGTCACCGGCACCTCGGGACCTCCTCCGCCGCCACCACCCCCGTTCCCCGGATCCGCCGGGGTAGCAGGGGCCTCCTCTGGAGTGGTAGGTTTGAGGGGGACGAGATCGTCTTCTGACATGGTCAGGAACGAATGAGTCCCAATCAAGGATCTCTGACAATCTGTGAAAGTCCTGTTCAAAGTAGTCAAGGATCAGATCTCGGTTGGTTAACCACAGTTCTTTATTGCCTATTCCTACATTAGTACAGCGTCTCGGGATATTGTCAGAGATGAGACAAATAATACAAGCGGGTCTATTATACCATTCCAAGGAGTTTGAATTACCCATAGGTAGCCAATCCCCAGGAGGGAAAATTGGCGGGCTAAAAGGTGTCTTGACCGTTTGGTTCACACAGGAAAAAAGTGAGGTGTTAAGCAGTAAATTTCCCTTCCCAAACCAGACCCCTCCGTTCACATAACAATTCATGGCTCCAAGGTTCTTTAGCATAGATAAGAGATGAGAGCCTTCCTCCCCTTGAAGTTACTGCCGGGGCAGCTGGAATGCGGAGGCAGGGATGAGAGGCCTCCTTGTTCTCACCCCAGGGATTGTCACCCTCCCGACCAAGACAGGAGAAAGTACAGGTCCAATACATAAGGAAATAATAGAATACATAGTGTGCATGCAAGATTACATTGACAGAATTAGCTGATTCTGACAGAGGCCTGGTCTACTCCCTTTTTAAAGAAAAAAGTTCAGAACGGAGCCCAGGTCTACTCCTATACAGACCAATGCGGACCCCGGAGGCCTTGTCTACTCCCGTTTTTTTTAAAAAAAGAAGTTGAGATTGGAGCCCAGGTCTACTCTCATAGAGTCCTTTGGGTACCCGGGAGGCCTGGTCTACTCCCGTTTTTTTTTTAAAAAGTTGAGATCGGAGCCCAGGTCTACTCTTATAGATTCTAATGGGGACCCGGGAGTCCTGGTCTACTCTCTTTTTTTAAAAAAAGTTCAGATCGGAGCCCAGATCTATTCCTATTGATATCAATGGGAACCCGGGAGTCCTGGTCTACTCCCGTTGTTTTTTTTTTTAAGAAGTTGAGATCGGAGCCCAGGTCTTCTGCCATAGAGTCCTATGGGGACCCGGGAGGCCTGGTCTACTCCCTTTTTAAAAAAAGGAGTTCAGAACGGAGCCCAAGTCTACTCCTATACAGACCATTGCGGACCCCGGAGGCCTTGTCTACTCCTGTTTTTTTTAAAAAAGAAGTTGAGATCGGAGCCCAGGTCTACTCTCATAGAGTCCTATGGGGACCCGGGAGGCCTGGTCTACTCCCATTTTTTTTTTTTTTAAGAAGTTGAGATCGGAGCCCAGATCTACTGCCATAGAGTCCAATGGGGACCCGGGAGGCCTGGTCTACTGCGTTTTTTTAGAGGTAAAATGGAGGCCAGATCGACTCTTGTATTTTAGCAGGTAAAATGGAGGCCAGATCAACTCCCGTTTTTTTTTTCTTTTCCAAGTGCTGAACGGAGTCCAGGTCTACTCCTATAGATTTCAATAGGGACCCGGGGGGCCTGGTCTACTCCCAGTTTTTTTTAAAAGTTCAGAACGGAGCCCAGGTCTACTCTCATAGAGTCCAACGGGGACCCGGGAGGCCTGGTCTACTCCCAGTTGTTTTTTTGTTTTTTTTAAAGAAGTTGAGATCGGAGGCCAGGTCTACTCCTATAGATTTCAAAGGGAACCAGGAGGCCTGAACTAATGCCGTTTTTTTTTTTTTTTAAAGAAGTTCAGATCGGAGCACAGGTCTACTCGCATAGAGTCCAATGGGGACCCGGGAGGCCTAGTCTACTCCCTTTTTTAAGAAAAAAGTTCAGAACGGAGCTCAGGTCTACTCCTATACAGACCAATGCGGACCCCGGAGGCCTTGTCTACTCCCATTTTTTTTAAAAAAAGAAGTTGAGATCGGAGCCCATGTCTACTCTCATAGAGTCCAGATCAACTCTCATAGAGTTCATTGGGGACCCGGGAGACCTGGTCTACTCCCGGTTGTTTTTTTGTTTTTTTTTAAAGAAGTTCAGATCAGAGCACAGGTCTACTCGCATAGAGTCCAATGGGGACCCGGGAGGCCTGGTCTACTCTCCCTTTTTAAAGAAAAAAGTTCAGAATGGAGCCCAGGTCTACTCCTATACAGACCAATGCGGACCCCGGAGGCCTTGTCTACTCCCGTTTTTTTTAAAAAAAGAAGTTGAGATCAGAGCCCAGGTCTACTCTCATAGAGTCCTTTGGGGACCCGGGAGGCCTGGTCTACTCCCGTTTTTTTTTTAAAAAGTTGAGATCGGAGCCCAGGTCTACTCTTATATATTTTAATGGGGACCCGGGAGTCCTGGTCTACCCTCTTTTTTTAAAAAAAAGTTCAGATCGGAGCCCAGATCTATTCCTATTGATATCAATGGGAACCCGGGAGTCCTGGTCTACTCCCGTTGTTTTTTTTTTTTAAGAAGTTGAGATCGGAGCCCAGGTCTTCTGCCATAGAGTCCTATGGGGACCCGGGAGGCCTGGTCTACTCCCGTTGTTTTTTTTTTTTAAGAAGTTGAGATCGGAGCCCAGATCTACTGCCATAGAGTCCAATGGGGACCCGGGAGGCCTGGTCTACTGCGTTTTTTTATAGGTAAAATGGAGGCCAGATCGACTCTTGTATTTTAGCAGGTAAAATGGAGGCCAGATAAACTCCCGTATTTTTTTTCTTTTCCAAGTGCTGAACGGAGTCCAGGTCTACTCCTATAGATTTCAATAGGGACCCGGGGGGCCTGGTCTACTCCCGGTTTTTTTTAAAAGTTCAGAATGGAGCCCAGGTCTACTCTCATAGAGTCCAATGGGGACCCGGGAGGCCTGGTCTACTCCCGGTTTTTTTTTTTGTTTTTTTTTAAAGAAGTTAGGATCGGAGGCCAGGTCTACTCCTATAGATTTCAAAGGGAACCAGGAGGCCTGAACTAATCCCGTTTTTGTTTTTTTTTTAAAGAAGTTCAGATCGGAGCACAGTTCTACTCGCATAGAGTCCAATGGGGACCCGGGAGGCCTGGTCTACTCCCTTTTTTAAGAAAAAAGTTCAGAACGGAGCTCAGGTCTACTCCTATACAGACCAATGCGGACCCCGGAGGCCTTGTCTACTCCCGTTTTTTTAAAAAAAAGAAGTTGAGATCGGAGCCCAGGTCTACTCTCATAGAGTCCAGATCTACTCTCATAGAGTCCAATGGGGACCCGGGAGGCCTGGTCTACTCCCGGTTGTTTTTTTGTTTTTTTTTAAAGAAGTTGAGATCGGAGGCCAGGTCTACTCTTATAGATTTCAAAGGGAACCAGGAGGCCTGAACTAATCCCGTTTTTTTTTTTTAAAGAAGTTCAGATCGGAGCACAGTTCTACTCGCATAGAGTCCAATGGGGACCCGGGAGGCCTGGTCTACTCCCTTTTTAAAGAAAAAAGTTCAGAACGGAGCTCAGGTCTACTCTTATACAGACCAATGCGGACCCCGGAGGCCTTGTCTACTCCCGTTTTTTTTAAAAAAAGAAGTTGAGATCGGAGCCCAGGTCTACTCTCATAGAGTCCAGATCTACTCTCATAGGGTCCAATGGGGACCTGGGAGGCCTGGTCTACTCCCGGTTGTTTTTTTGTTTTTTTTTAAAGAAGTTGAGATCGGAGGCCAGGTCTACTCCTATAGATTTCAAAGGGAACCAGGAGGCCTGAACTAATAGCTTTTTTTTTTTTTTTTAAAGAAGTTCAAATCGGAGCACAGGTCTACTCGCATAGAGTCCAATGGGGACCCGGGAGGCCTGGTCTACTCCCTTTTTTAAGAAAAAAGTTCAGAACGGAGCCCAGGTCTACTCCTATACAGACCAATGCGGACCCCGGAGGCCTGGTCTACTCCCGTTTTTTTTTAAAAAAGAAGTTGAGATCGGAGCCCAGGTCTACTCTCATAGAGTCCTTTGGGGACCCGGGAGGCCTGGTCTACTCCCATTTTTTTTTAAAAAGGTTGAGATCGGAGCCCAGGTCTACTCTTATAGATTTTAATGGGGACCCGGTAGTCCTGGTCTACTTTCTTTTTTTAAAAAAAAGTTCAGATCGGAGCCCAGATCTATTCCTATTGATATCAATGGGAACCCGGGAGTCCTGGTCTACTCCCATTGTTTTTTTTTTTAAGAAGTTGAGATCGGAGCACAGGTCTTCTGCCATAGAGTCCTATGGGGACCCGGGAGGCCTGGTCTACTCCCTTTTTTAAAAAAGGAGTTCACAACGGAGCCCAAGTCTACTCCTATACAGACCATTGCGGACCCCGGAGGCCTGGTCTACTCCCGGTTTTTTTTAAAAGTTCAGAACGGAGCCCAGGTCTACTCTCATAGAGTCCTATGGGGACCCGGGAGGCCTGGTCTACTCCCTTTTTTTTTTTTTTTTTTAAAGAAGTTGAGATCGGAGGCCAGGTCTACTCCTATAGATTTCAAAGGGAACCAGGAGGCCTGAACTAATCCCGTTTTTTTTTTTTTTTAAAGAAGTTCAGATCGGAGCACAGTTCTACTCGCATAGAGTCCAATGGGGACCCGGGAGGCCTGGTCTACTCCCTTTTTTAAGAAAAAAGTTCAGAACGGAGCTCAGGTCTACTCCTATACAGACCAATGCGGACCCCGGAGGCCTTGTCTACTCCCGTTTTTTTTAAAAAAAGAAGTTGAGATCGGAGCCCAGGTCTACTCTCATAGAGTTCAGATCTACTCTCATAGAGTCCAATGGGGACCCGGGAGGCCTGGTCTACTCCCGGTTTTTTTTTTTTTTAAAGAAGTTGAGATCGGAGGCCAGGTCTACTCCTATAGATTTCAAAGGGAACCAGGAGGCCTGAACTAATCCCGTTTGTTTTTTTTTAAAGAAGTTCAGATCGGAGCACAGTTCTACTCGCATCGAGTCCAATGGGGACCCGGGAGGCCTGGTCTACTCCCTTTTTTAAGAAAAAAGTTCAGAACGGAGCTCAGGTCTACTCCTATACCGACCAATGCGGACCCCGGAGGCCTGGTCTACTACCGTTTTTTTTTTTTTAAAGTTGAGATCGGAGCCCAGGTCTACTCTTATAGATTTTAATGGGGACCCGGGAGTCCTGGTCTACTCTCTTTTTTTAAAAAAAGTTCAGATCGGAGCCCAGATCTATTCCTATTGATATCAATGGGAACCCGGGAGTCCTGGTCTACTCCCGTTGTTTTTTTTTTTAAGAAGTTGAGATCGGAGCCCAGGTCTTCTGCCATAGAGTCCTATGGGGACCCGGGAGGCCTGGTCTACTCCCTTTTTTAAAAAAGGAGTTCAGAACGGAGCCCAAGTCTACTCCTATACAGACCATTGCGGACCCCGGAGGCCTGGTCTACTCCCGTTTTTTTTTAAAAAAGAAGTTGAGATCGGAGCCCAGGTCTACTCTCATAGAGTCCTATGGGGACCCGGGAGGCCTGGTCTACTCCTGTTGTTTTTTTTTTTAAGAAGTTGAGATCGGAGCCCAGATCTACTGCCATAGAGTCCAATGGGGACCCGGGAGGCCTGGTCTAATGCGTTTTTTTATAGGTAAAATGGAGGCCAGATCGACTCTTGTATTTTAGCAGGTAAAATGGAGGCCAGATCAACTCCCGTTTTTTTTTTTCTTTTCCAAGTGCTGAACGGAGTCCAGGTCTACTCCTAGAGATTTTAATAGGGGCCCGGGGGGCCTGGTCTACTCCGGTTTTTTTTTAAAAGTTCAGAACGGAGCCCAGGTCTACTCTCATAGAGTCCAATGGGAACCCGGGAGGCCTGGTCTACTCCCGGTTGTTTTTTTGTTTTTTTTAAAAGAAGTTGAGATCGGAGGCCACGTCTACTCTTTTGATTTTAATGGGTACCCGGGAGTCCTGGTCTACTCTCTATTTTTTTTAAAAAGTTCAGATCGGAGCCCAGATCTATACTTATTGATATCAAAGGGAACCCGGGAGTCCTGGTCTACTCCCGTTGTTTTTTTTTTTTAAGAAGTTGAGATCGGAGCCCAGGTCTTCTGCCATAGAGTCCTATGGGGACCCGGGAGGCCTGGTCTACTCCCTTTTTAAAAAAAGGAGTTCAGAACGGAGCCCAAGTCTACTCCTATACAGACCATTGCGGACCCCGGAGGCCTTGTCTACTCCCGTTTTTTTTTAAAAAAGAAGTTGAGATCGGAGGCCAGGTCTACTCCTATAGATTTCAAAGGGAACCAGGAGGCCTGAACTAATCCCGTTTTTTTTTTTTTTAAAGAAGTTCAGATCGGAGCACAGGTCTACTCGCATAGTGTCCAATGGGGATCCGGGAGGCCTGGTCTACTCCCTTTTTTAAGAAAAAAGTTCAGAACGGAGCCCAGGTCTACTCCTATATAGACCAATGCGGACCCCGGAGGCCTTGTCTACTCCCGTTTTTTTAAAAAAAGTTGAGATCGGAGCCCAGGTCTACTCTTATAGATTTTAATGGGTACCCGAGAGTCCTGGTCTACTCTCTTTTTTTTCAAAAAAAGTTCACATCGAAGCCCAGATCTATTCCTATTGATATCAAAGGGAACCCGGGAGTCCTGGTCTACTCTCATAGAGTCCTATGGGGACCCGGGAGGCCTGGTCTACTCCCGTTTTTGTTTTTTTTAAGAAGTTGAGATCGGAGCCCACGTCTTCTGCCATAGAGTCCAATGGGGACTCAAGAGGCCTGGTCTACTGCGTTTTTTTATAGGTAAAATGGAGGCCAGATCGACTCTTGTATTTTAGCAGGTAAAATGGAGGCCAGATCAACTCCCGTTTTTTTTTTCTTTTCCAAGTGCTGAACGGAGTCCAGGTCTACTCCTATAGATTTCAATAGGGACCCGGGGGGCCTGGTCTACTCCCGGTTTTTTTTAAAAGTTCAGAACGGAGCCCAGGTCTACTCTCATAGAGTCCAATGGGGACCGAGGAGGCCTGGTCTACTCCCGGTTGTTGTTGTTTTTTTTTTTTAAAGAAGTTGAGATCGGAGGCCAGGTCTACTCCTATAGATTTCAAAGGGAACCAGGAGTCCTGAACTAATCCCGTTTTTTTTTTTTTTTTAAAGAAGTTCAGATCGGAGCACAGGTCTACTTGCATAGAGTCCAGTGGGGATCCGGGAGGCCTGGTCTACTCCCTTTTTTAAGAAAAAAGTTCAAAACGGAGCCCAGGTCTACTCCTATACAGACAAATGCGGACCCCGGAGGCCTTGTCTACTCCCGTTTTTTTTTTAAAAAGAAGTTGAGATCGGAGCCCAGGTCTACTCTCATAGAGTCCTCTAGGGACCCGGGAGGCCTGGTGTCAGAATCTGCAAATTCAGCCAATGTATTAGCCAGCTATAGAGTTAACTTCTTGCCTGCATGTCTTTAACTATCCTATGTATCTAAAGTGTATTTGAACCTATGTAACCATAATGCATTGTTTCTGTCTTGGCCGGGAGGGTGACAACCATGATTTGCGAGAACAAGGAGGCCTCACATCCCTGCCTCCGCATTCCAGCTGCTCCGGCAGTAACTTCAAGGGGAGGATGCTTCTCATCTCTTATCAAATGCAAAAGAACCTTGGAGCCATTGATTGTTATGTGAACTCGAAACATCTGAGAGGTCTGGTTTGGGAAAGGAAATTTACTGCTTAACACCTCACTTTTTTCCTGTGAGAACCAAACGGTCAAGACACCTTTTAGCCCGCCAATTTTCCCTTAAGGGGATTGGCTACCTATGGGTAATTCAAACTCCTTGGAATGGTATAATAGACCCGCTTGTATTATTTGTCTCATCTCTGACAATAATCCGAGATGCTGTACTAATGTAGGAATAGGTAATAAAGAACTGTGGTTAACCAACCAAGATCTGATCCTTGACTACTTTGAGCAGAACTCTCACAGATTGTCAGAGATCTGTGATTGGGACTCAGCCGTTCCTGACCATGTCAGACGACGACGCGGTCCCCCTCAAACCTACTATTCCCGAAGAGACTCCCGTTACCCCGAAGGATCCGGGGAACGGGGGTGGTGGCGGCGGAGGAGGTCCCGAAGTGCCGGTGACCACGAGCCAAGGGGCTCACTACATCCCGCGCCTGATTCCTCATCAGAGCGTGACCCCCAAGTACGCCTGGAGCCATTTCGGTCATCGGACCGTGGATTCGTGGGTGCACGACCGGAAAGGGGTGCGGGTTTCGCTCACCGGAGACCAGCTCGATCGAGGGAGACCGAGTTATCTCGGAGACGACCGCGAGCCGATCTACCGTGGAGAGCCGCGTCGCCCGCCTTTCGAAGGAGAGGGGACGGGTCCGTATGGGCCCGATCCGTACCGCGAGGAGCAGATGGTCCCCTTGGATCAGATGATGGGAGAGTTGCGGCTTCAACTCACCGCCGAGCTCCGCGAGTTGGCCCTCGATCTCCAGCACCAATTTCGAGACGCCATGAGGGCAGTGCAAGGAGCTCTCCCTGGTCAGGGGGTAGGAGCCCCACAACAGCCGGCGGCGCCTGGAGGGATTCCGGTTCAGCCGCAGGTGCCCGCTCAGCCGGCGCAACCAGTCCAGCCGGTCGTTCCGGTTCCGGTGCCAGGGCCCGTTCCAGCACCCGCCCCGGCCCCGGCCGCTCCGGTCGCCCGCCCAGCCCCCTCCGACCCTTTGACGACCACTTTCGATGGGGACCCGGAGAAGCTGCGTTTCTTCATGCTGGAGATAGAGAGATTCCTGGACAGCTGGGGCCACCTATATCCCACCGAGAAGGAACGGATTGGTTACATCGGGTCCAAGCTGAAAGACACCGCCAGCGATTGGTATGTGAGCCTGCACGACACCCCAGGACCTGAGTTACGTTCCCTGAATAACTTCATGTGGGCCCTCCGCCATCAGTTCGAAGACCCCCTGGGGGAAGAAAAGGCCCGTAACCAACTAAGAAAGCTGTTCCAGGGGAGGTCGACGGTGAGGGATTACACCGACAAGTTCCGTCGCATCGCGGCCAAGATCCACGGATGGCCGGAGGAGTTATTCATGGAGAAGTATTGGGAGGGCCTGAATCCGGAGATCTACGAAACCGTGTTGTTGGGGGGACGCCCGGGCACCTTGGCCACCTGGATGAGAGCTGCCATCGACATGGAAGAGCGATTCGCCTTGATCAAGATGGGAGCTTCGGTGACGGCCTCCAGCAAAGCAGCCCCCCGAGCGAAGCCCCGATCCAGCGTGCAAGACGTCCGGGATGCTAGGTTTCGGCAAGGGCTGTGCATGAAATGCGGGGAGAGTGGCCATTTCGCCTCCGCTTGCCCAAGAGGGGGGGGAAAAGGCCCGAAGACCTCAACACCCGTAGGGGGAAGCACCCCTAGCCGGGGAAAAACGCCAATGAAACCCCGGGCGCTGCAGCTGGAGGGAACTGCCAGCGACCAGGGGGAGCTGGAGCTGATGGAGACACAGATGTCGGGAAACTCCAACGGCCTGCAGTGAGCGGCGCAGAGCTGCAGGTCCCCCGCCAAGAAGCGCCATCTCCGCCTACTGAAGAAAGATCCTGGGCCGAATGCTTGGCATCCAGCTCCTCCAGTTCCTCCTCCACTGATGAAGGAGGGGGCCCCTCACTTCGAGATAACTGAAATCCTCGATTCCAAGATGCGAAGAGGCCGTTTATATTACTTAGTTAGATGGTTAGATTTCGGCCCAGAACACAACGAGTGGATTTGTTCAGAACATGTTCATGCTCCTAAACTGACTAAACTGTTTCATAAAATGTTTCCTGACAAAGCTAGGTGAAGTGAATTATGAGGAGGGCAGGGTGTCAGAATCTGCAAATTCAGCCAATGTATTAGCCAGCTATAGAGTTAACTTCTTGCCTGCATGTCTTTAACTATCCTATGTATCTAAAGTGTATTTGAACCTATGTAACCATAATGCATTGTTTCTGTCTTGGCCGGGAGGGTGACAACCATGATTTGCGAGAACAAGGAGGCCTCACATCCCTGCCTCCGCATTCCAGCTGCTCCGGCAGTAACTTCAAGGGGAGGATGCTTCTCTTCTCTTATCAAATGCAAAAGAACCTTGGAGCCATTGATTGTTATGTGAACTCGAAACATCTGAGAGGTCTGGTTTGGGAAAGGAAATTTACTGCTTAACACCTCACTTTTTTCCTGTGAGAACCAAACGGTCAAGACACCTTTTAGCCCGCCAATTTTCCCTTAAGGGGATTGGCTACCTATGGGTAATTCAAACTCCTTGGAATGGTATAATAGACCCGCTTGTATTATTTGTCTCATCTCTGACAATAATCCGAGATGCTGTACTAATGTAGGAATAGGTAATAAAGAACTGTGGTTAACCAACCAAGATCTGACCCTTGACTACTTTGAGCAGAACTTTCACACCTGGTCTACTCCCATTTTTTTAAAAAAAAGTTGAGATCGGAGCCCAGATCTACTCTTATATATTTTAATGGGGACCCGGGAGTCCTGGTCTACCCTCTTTTTTTAAAAAAAAGTTCAGATCGGAGCCCAGATCTATTCCTATTGATATCAATGGGAACCCGGGAGTCCTGGTCTACTCCCGTTGTTTTTTTTTTTTAAGAAGTTGAGATCGGAGCCAAGGTCTTCTGCCATAGAGTCCTATGGGGACCCGGGAGGCCTGGTCTACTCCCGGTTTTTTTTAAAAGTTCAGAATGGAGCCCAGGTCTACTCTCATAGAGTCCAATGGAGACCCGGGAGGCCTGGTCTACTCCCGGTTGTTTTTTTGTTTTTTTTTAAAGAAGTTAGGATCGGAGGCCAGGTCTACTCCTATAGATTTCAAAGGGAACCAGGAGGCCTGAACTAATCCCGTTTTTTTTTTTTTTTTAAAGAAGTTCAGATCGGAGCACAGTTCTACTCGCATAGAGTCCAATGGGGACCCGGGAGGCCTGGTCTACTCCCTTTTTTAAGAAAAAAGTTCAGAACGGAGCTCAGGTCTACTCCTATACAGACCAATGCGGACCCCGGAGGCCTTGTCTACTCCCGTTTTTTTTAAAAAAAGAAGTTGAGATCGGAGCCCAGGTCTACTCTCATAGAGTCCAGATCTACTCTCATAGAGTCCAATGGGGACCCGGGAGGCCTGGTCTACTCCCGGTTGTTTTTTTTTTAAAGAAGTTGAGATCGGAGGCCAGGTCTACTCCTATAGATTTCAAAGGGAACCAGGAGGCCTGAACTAATAGCTTTTTTTTTTTTTTTAAAGAAGTTCAAATCGGAGCACAGTTCTACTCGCATAGAGTCCAATGGGGACCCGGGAGGCCTGGTCTACTCCCTTTTTTAAGAAAAAAGTTCAGAACGGAGCCCAGGTCTACTCCTATACAGACCAATGCGGACCCCGGAGGCCTGGTCTACTCCCGTTTTTTTTTTTAAAAGTTGAGATCGGAGCCCAGGTCTACTCTTATAGATTTTAATGGGGACCCGGGAGTCCTGGTCTACTCTCTTTTTTTAAAAAAAAGTTCAGATCGGAGCCCAGATCTATTCCTATTGATATCAATGGGAACCCGGGAGTCCTGGTCTACTCCCGTTGTTTTTTTTTTTAAGAAGTTGAGATCGGAGCCCAGGTCTTCTGCCATAGAGTCCTATGGGGACCCGGGAGGCCTGGTCTACTCCCTTTTTTAAAAAAGGAGTTCAGAACGGAGCCCAAGTCTACTCCTATACAGACCATTGCGGACCCCGGAGGCCTGGTCTACTCCCGGTTTTTTTTAAAAGTTCAGAACGGAGCCCAGGTCTACTCTCATAGAGTCCAATGGGGACCCGGGAGGCCTGGTCTACTCCCTTTTTTAAGAAAAAAGTTCAGAACGGAGCTCAGGTCTACTCCTATACAGACCAATGCGGACCCCGGAGGCCTTGTCTACTCCCGTTTTTTTTAAAAAAAGAAGTTGAGATCGGAGCCCAGGTCTACTCTCATAGAGTCCAGATCTACTCTCATAGAGTCCAATGGGGACCCGGGAGGCCTGGTCTACTCCCGGTTGTTTTTTTGTTTTTTTTTAAAGAAGTTGAGATCGGAGGCCAGGTCTACTCCTATAGATTTCAAAGGGAACCAGGAGGCCTGAACTAATCCCGTTTTTTTTTTTTGTTTTTTTTTTTAAAGAAGTTCAGATCGGAGCACAGTTCTACTCGCATAGAGTCCAATGGGGACCCGGGAGGCCTGGTCTACTCCCTTTTTTAAGAAAAAAGTTCAGAACGGAGCTCAGGTCTACTCCTATACAGACCAATGCGGACCCCGGAGGCCTTGTCTACTCCCGTTTTTTTTAAAAAAAGAAGTTGAGATCGGAGCCCAGGTCTACTCTCATAGAGTCCAGATCTACTCTCATAGAGTCCAATGGCGACCCGGGAGGCCTGGTCTACTCCCGGTTGTTTTTTTGTTTTTTTTTAAAGAAGTTGAGATGGTAGGCCAGGTCTACTCCTATAGATTTCAAAGGGAACCAGGAGGCCTGAACTAATCCCGTTTTTTTTTTTTTAAAGAAGTTCAGATCGGAGCAGAGTTCTACTCGCATAGAGTCCAATGGGGACCCGGGAGGCCTGGTCTACTCCCTTTTTTAAGAAAAAAGTTCAGAACGGAGCTCAGGTCTACTCCAATACAGACCAATGCGGACCCCGGAGGCCTGGTCTACTACCGTTTTTTTTTTTTTAAAAGTTGAGATCGGAGCCCAGGTCTACTCTCATAGAGTCCTATGGGGACCCGGGAGGCCTGGTCTACTCCCGTTGTTTTTTTTTTTAAGAAGTTGAGATCGGAGCCCAGATCTACTGCCATAGAGTCCAATGGGGACCCGGGAGGCCTGGTCTACTGCGTTTCTTTATAGGTAAAATGGAGGCCAGATCGACTCTTGTATTTTAGCAGGTAAAATGGAGGCCAGATCAACTCCCGTTTTTCTTTTTCTTTTCCAAGTGCTGAACGGAGTCCAGGTCTACTCCTAGAGATTTTAATAGGGACCCGGGGGGCCTGGTCTACTCCCGGTTTTTTTTAAAAGTTCAGAACGGAGCCCAGGTCTACTCTCATAGAGTCCAATGGGAACCCGGGAGGCCTGGTCTACTCCCGGTTGGTTTTTTGTTTTTTTTTAAAGAAGTTGAGATCGGAGGCCAGGTCTACTCTTTTGATTTTAATGGGTACCCGGGAGTCCTGGTCTACTCTCTATTTTTTTTAAAAAGTTCAGATCGGAGCCCAGATCTATTCCTATTGATATCAAAGGGAACCCGGGAGTCCTGGTCTACTCCCGTTGTTTTTTTTTTTTAAGAAGTTGAGATCGGAGCCCAGGTCTTCTGCCATAGAGTCCTATGGGGACCCGGGAGGCCTGGTCTACTCCCTTTTTAAAAAAAGGAGTTCAGAACGGAGCCCAAGTCTACTCCTATACAGACCATTGCGGACCCCGGAGGCCTTGTCTACTCCCGTTTTTTTAAAAAAAAGAAGTTGAGATCGGAGGCCAGGTCTACTCGTATAGATTTCAAAGGGAACCAGGAGGCCTGAACTAATCCCGTTTTTTTTTTTTTTTAAAGAAGTTCAGATCGGAGCACAGGTCTACTCGCATAGTGTCCAATGGGGATCCAGGAGGCCTGGTCTACTCCCTTTTTTAAGAAAAAAGTTCAGAACGGAGCCCAGGTCTAATCCTATATAGACCAATGCGGACCCCGGAGGCCTTGTCTACTCCAGTTTTTTTTTTAAAAGTTGAGATCGGAGCCCAGGTCTACTCTTATAGATTTTAATGGGTACCCGGGAGTCCTGGTCTACTCTCTTTTTTTTAAAAAAAAGTTCACATTCGAAGCCCAGATCTATTCCTATTGATATCAAAGGGAACCCGGGAGTCCTGGTCTACTCTCATAGAGTCCTATGGGGACCCGGGAGGCCTGGTCAACTCCCGTTGTTTTTTTTTTAAGAAGTTGAGATCGGAGCCCAGGTCTTCTGTCATAGAGTCCTATGGGGACCCGGGAGGCCTGGTCTACTCCCTTTTTAAAAAAAGGAGTTCAGAACGGAGCCCAAGTCTACTCCTATACAGACCATTGCGGACCCCGGAGGCCTTGTCTACTCCTGTTTTTTTTAAAAAAAGAAGTTGAGATCGGAGCCCAGGTCTACTCTCATAGAGTCCTATGGGGACCCGGGAGGCCTGGTCTACTCCCGTTGTTTTTTTTTTTTAAGAAGTTGAGATCGGAGCCCAGATCTACTGCCATAGAGTCCAATGGGGACCCGGGAGGCCTGGTCTACTGCGTTTTTTTATAGGTAAAATGGAGGCCAGATCGACTCTTGTATTTTAGCAGCTAAAATGGAGGCCAGATCAACTCCCGTTTTTTTTTTCTTTTCCAAGTGCTGAACGGAGTCCAGGTCTACTCCTATAGATTTCAATAGGGACCCGGGGGGCCTGGTCTACTCCCGGTTTTTTTTAAAAGATCAGAACGGAGCCCAGGTCTACTCTCATAGAGTCCAATGGGAACCCGGGAGGCCTGGTCTACTCCCGGTTGTTTTTTTGTTTTTTTTTAAAGAAGTTGAGATCGGAGGCCAGGTCTACTCCTATAGATTTCAAAGGGAACCAGGAGTCCTGAACTAATCCCGTTTTTTTTTTTTTTAAAGAAGTTCAGATCGGAGCACAGGACTACTCGCATAGAGTCCAATGGGGATCCAGGAGGCGTGGTCTACTCCCTTTTTTAAGAAAAAAGTTCAGAACGGAGCCCAGGTCTACTCCTATACAGACAAATGCGGACCCCGGAGGCCTTGTCTACTCCCGTTTTTTTTTAAAAAAGAAGTTGAGATCGGAGCCCAGGTCTACTCTCATAGAGTTTTCGAGGGACCCGGGAGGCCTGGTCTACTCCCGTTTTTTTTTTAAAAAGTTGAGATCGGAGCCCAGGTCTACTCTTATAGATTTTAATGAGGATCCGGGAGTTTTTGTCTACTCTCTTTTTTAAAAAAAAAGTTCAGATCGGAGCCCAGATCTATTCCTATTGATATCAATGGGAACCCGGGAGTCCTGGTGTACTCCCGTTGTTTTTTTTTTTAAGAAGTTGAGATCAGAGCCCAGATCTACTGCCATAGAGTCTAATGGGGACCCGGGAGGCCTGGTCTACGGCGTTTTTTTATAGGTAAAATGGAGGCCAGATCGACTCCTGTATTTTATTAGGTAAAATGGAGGCCAGATCAACTCCCGTTTTTTTTTTCTTTTCCAAGTGCTGAACGGAGTCCAGGTCTACTCCTATAGATTTCAATAGGGACCCGGGGGGCCTGGTCTACTCCCGTTTTTTTTAAAAAAAGAAGTTGAGATCGGAGCCCAGGTCTACTCTTATAGATTTTAATGGGAACCCGGGAGTCCTGGTCTACTCTTTTTTTTAAAAAAAAGTTCAGATCGGAGCCCAGATCTATTCCTATTGATATCAAAGGGAACCCGGGAGTCCTGGTCTACTCCCGTTGTTGTTTTTTTTTTAAGAAGTTGAGATCGGAGCCCAGGTCTACTGCCATAGAGGACCCGGGAGGCCTGGTCTACTCCCGTTGGGGACCCGGGAGGCCTGGTCTACTCCCGTTGTTTTTTTTTTTTTTTATGAAGTTGAGATCGGAGCCCAGATCTACTGCCATAGAGTCCAATGGGGACCCGGGAGGCCTGGTCTACTGCGTTTTTTTATAGGTAAAATGGAGGCCAGATCGACTCTTGTATTTTAGCAGGTAAAATGGAGGCCAGATCAACTCCCGTTTTTTTTTTCTTTTCGAAGTGCTGAACGGAGTCCAGGTCTACTCCTATAGATTTCAATAGGGACCCGGGGGGCCTGGTCTACTCCCGGTTTTTTTAAAAAAAGAAGTTGAGATCGGAGCCCAGGTCTACTCTTATTGATTTTAATGGGTACCCGGGAGTCCTGGTCTACTCTCTTTTTTTAAAAAAATTTCAGATCGGAGCCCAGATCTATTCCTATTGATATCAAAGTGAACCCGGGAGTCCTGGTCTACTCCCGTTGTTTTTTTTTTTTAAGAAGTTGAGATCGGAGCCCAGGTCTACTGCCATAGAGTTCTATGGGGTCCCAGGAGGCCTGGTCTACTGAGTTTTTTTATAGGTAAAATGGAGGCCAGATCGACTCTTGTATTTTAGCAGGTAAAATGGAGGCCAGATCAACTCCCATTTTTTTTTTCTTTCCCAAGTCCTGAACGGAGTCCAGGTCTACTCCTATAGATTTCAATAGGGACCCAGGGGGCCTGGTCTACTCCCGTTTTTTTTTAAAAAAAGAAGTTGAGATCGGAGCCCAGATCTATTCCTATTGATATCAAAGGGAATCCGGGAGTCTTGGTCTACTCCCATTGTTTTTTTTTTTAAGAAGTTGAGATCGTAGGCCAGGTCTACTCCTATAGATTTCAAAGGGAACCAGGAGTCCTGAACTAATCCCGTTTTTTTTTTTTTTAAAGAAGTTCAGATCGGAGCACAGGTCTACTCGCATTGAGTCCAATGGGGATCCGGGAGGCCTGGTCTACTCCCTTTTTTAAGAAAAAAGTTCAGAACAGAGCCCAGGTCTACTCCTATACAGACAAATGCAGACCCCGGAGGCCTGGTCTACTCCCGTTTTTTTTTTAAAAAAAGAAGTTGAGATCGGAGCCCAGGTCTACTCTCATAGAGTCCTATGGGGACCCGGGAGGCCTGGTCTACTCCCGTTGTTTTGTTTTTTTAAGAAGTTGAGATCGGAGCCCAGGTCTACTGCCATAGAGTCCTATGGGGTCCCAGGAGGCCTGGTCTACTGCGTTTTTTTATAGGTAAAATGGAGGCCAGATCGACTCTTGTATTTTAGCAGGTAAAATGGAGGCCAGATCAACTCCCGTTTTTTTTTTCTTTTCCAAGTGCTGAACGGAGTCCAGGTCTACTCCTATAGATTTCAATAGGGACCCGGGAGGCCTGGTCTACTCCCGTTTTTTTAAAAAAAAGTTGAGATCGGAGTCCAGGTCTACTCTTTTAGATTTTAATTTGGACCCGGGAGTTTTGGTCCCGGTTGTTTTTTTGTTTTTTTTTAAAGAAGTTGAGATCGGAGGCCAGGTCTACTGCCATAGAGTCCTATGGGGACCCGGGAGGCCTGGTCTACTCCTTTTTTTAAGAAAAAAGTTCAGAACTGAGCCCAGGTCTACTCCTTTACAGACAAATGCGGACTATTTATACAGAGCCCAGGTCTACTCCTATACAGACAAATGCAGATCTATTCCTATTGGTATCAACGGGAACCCGGGAGTCCTGGTCTACTCTCGTTGTTGTTTTTTTTTAAGAAGTTGAGATCGGAGGCCAGGTCTACTCCTATAGATTTCAAAGGGAACCAGGAGGCCTGAACTAATCCGGTTTTTTTTTTTTTAAAGAAGTTCAGATTGGAGCACAGGTCTACTCGCATTGAGTCCAATGGGGATCCGGGAGGCCTGGTCTACTCCCTTTAGCCCAGGTGTACTCCTATACAGACAAATGCGGACCCCGGAGGCCTGGTCTACTCCCGTTTTTTTTAAAAAAAGTTGAGATCGGAGCCCAGGTCTACTCTCATAGAGTCCTCTGGGGATCCGGGAGGCCTGGTCTACTCCCGTTTTTTTTTTAAAAAGTTGAGATCGGAGCCCAGGTCTACTCTTATAGATTTTAATGGGGACCCGGGAGTTTTGGTCTACTCTCTCTTTTTTTTAAATGTTCAGATCGGAGCCCAGATCTATTCCTGTTGATATCAAAAGTTTATAGGTAAAATGGAGGTCAGATCGACTCTTGTATTTTAGCAGGTAAAATGGAGGCGAATTCAACTCCCGTATTTTTTTTTCTTTTCCAAGTGCTGAACGGAGTCCAGGTCTACTCCTATAGATTTCAATAGGGACCCGGGGGGCCTGGTCTACTCCCGGTTTTTTTTTAAAAGTTCAGAACGGAGCCCAGGTCTACTCTGATAGAGTCCAATGGGGACCCGGGAGGCCTGGTCGACTCCCGGTTTTTTTTTCTTTTCTTTTTTTTAAAGAAGTTGAGATCGGAGGCCAGGTCTACTACTATAGATTTCAAAGGGAACCAGGAGGCCTGAACTAATCCTGTTTTTTTTTTTTTTTAAAGAAGTTCAGATCGGAGCACAGGTCTACTCTTATAGATTTTAATGGGTAACTGGGAGTCCTGGTCTACTCTCTTTTTTTTAAAAAAAGTTCAGATCGTAGCCCAGATCTATTCCTATTGATATCAAAGGGAACCCGGGAGTCCTGGTCTACTCCCGTTTTTTAAAAAAAAAGAAGTTGAGATCGTAGGCCAGGTCTACTCCTATAGATTTCAAAGGGAACCAGGAGTCCTGAACTAATCCCGTTTTTTTTTTTTTTAAAGAAGTTCAGATCGGAGCACAGGTCTACTCGCATTGAGTCCAATGGGGATCCGGGAGGCCTGGTCTACTCCCTTTTTTAAGAAAAAAGTTCAGAACAGAGCCCAGGTCTACTCCTATACAGACAAATGCGGACCCCGGAGGCCTGGTCTACTCCCGTTTTTTTTAAAAAAAGAAGTTGAGATCGGAGCCCAGATCTACTGGCATAGAGTCCAATGGGGACCCGGGAGTCCTGGTCTACTGCGTTTTTTTATAGGTAAAATGGAGGCCAGATCGACTCTTGTATTTTAGCAGGTAAAATGGAGGCCAGATCAACTCCCGTTTTTTTTTCTTTTCCAAGTGCTGAACGGAGTCCAGGTCTACTCCTATAGATTTCAATAGGGACCCTGGGGGCCTGGTCTACTCCCGGTTTTTTTTAAAAGTTCAGAACGGAGCCCAGGTCTACTCTCATAGAGTCCAATGGGGACCCGGGAGGCCTGGTCTACTCCCGGTTGTTTTTTTGTTTTTTTTTAAAGAAGTTGAGATCGGAGGCCAGGTCTACTGCCATAGAGTCCTATGGGGACCCGGGAGGCCTGGTCTACTCCCTTTTTAAAGAAAAAAGTTCAGAACAGAGCCCAGGTCTACTCCTATACAGACAAATGCGGACTATTTATACAGAGCCCAGGTCTACTCCTATACAGACAAATGCAGATCTATTCCTATTGACATCAAAGGGAACCCGGGAGTCCTGGTCTACTCCCGTTGTTTTTTTTTTTTTAAGAAGTTGAGATCGGAGGCCAGGTCTACTCCTATAGATTTCAAAGGGAACCAGGAGTCCTGAACTAATCCCGTTTGTTTTGTTTTTTTAAAGAAGTTCAGATCGGAGAACAGGTCTACTTGCATTGAGTCCAATGGGGATCCGGGAGGCCTGGTCTACTCCCTTTTTTAAGAAAAAAGTTCAGAACAGAGCCCAGGTCTACTCCTATACAGAGAAATGCGGACCCCGGAGGCCTGGTCTACTCCCGTTTTTTTTTAAAAAAGAAGTTGGGATCGGAGCCCAGGTCTACTCTCATAGAGTCCTCTAGGGACCCGGGAGGCCTGGTCTACTCCCGTTTTTTTTAAAAAATGTTCAGATCGGAGCCCAGATCTATTCCTGTTGATATCAAAAGTTTATAGGTAAAATGGAGGCCAGATCGACTCTTGTATTTTAGCAGGTAAACTGGAGGCCAGATCAACTCCCGTTTTTTTTTCTTTTCCAAGTGCTGAACGGAGTCCAGGTCTCCTCCTATAGATTTCAATAGGGACCCGGGGGGCCTGGTCTACTCCCGGTTTTTTTTAAAAGTTCAGAACGGAGCCCAGGTCTACTCTCATAGAGTCCAATGGGGACCCGGGTGGCCTGGTCTACTCCCGGTTTTTTTTTTTTTTTTTTTTTTAAAGAAGTTGAGATCGGAGGCCAGGTCTACTCCTATAGATTTCAAAGGGAACCAGGAGGCCTGAACTAATCCCGTTGTTTTTTTTTTTAAAGAAGTTCAGATCGGAGCACAGGTCTACTCGCATAGAGTCCAATGGGGACCCGGGAGTTTTGGTCTACTCTCTTTCTTTAAAAAAAAGTTGAGATCGGAGCCCAGGTCTACTGCCATAGAGTCCTATGGGGACCCGGGAGTCCTGGTGTACTCCCGTTGTTGTTTTTTTTAAGAAGTTGAGATCGGAGCCCAGATCTACTGCCATAGAGTCCAATGGGGACCCGGGAGGCCTGGTCTACTCCCGGTTGTTTTTTTGTTTTTTTTTAAAGAAGTTGAGATCGGAGGCCAGGTCTACTGCCATAGAGTCCTATGGGGACCCGGGAGGCCTGGTCTATTCCCTTTTTTTAAGAAAAAAGTTCAGAACAGAGCCCAGGTCTACTCCTTTACAGACAAATGCGGACTATTTATACAGAGCCCAAGTCTACTCCTATACGGACATATGCAGATCTATTCCTATTGATATCAAAGGGAACCCGGGAGTCCTGGTCTACTCCCGTTGTTTGTTTTTTTTAAGAAGTTGAGATCGGAGGCCAGGTCTACTCCTATAGATTTCAAAGAGAACCAAGAGTCCTGAACTAATCCCGTTTTTTTTTTTTTTTTAAAGAAGTTCAGATCGGAGCACAGGTCTACTCGCATTGAGTCCAATGGGGATCCGGGAGGCCTGGTCTACTCCCTTTAGCCCAGGTCTACTCCTATAAAGACAAATGCGGACCCCGGAGGCCTGGTCTACTCCCGTTTTTTTTTAAAAAAGAAGTTGAGATCGGAGCCCAGGTCTACTCTCATAGAGTCCTCTAGGGACCCGGGAGGTCTGGTCTACTCCTGTTTTTTTTTTAGAAAGTTGAGATCGGAGCCCAGGTCTACTCTTATAGATTTTAATGGGGACCCGGGAGTTTTGGTCTACTCTCTTTTTTTTTTAAATGTTCAGATCGGAGCCCAGATCTATTCCTGTTGATATCAAAAGTTTATAGGTAAAATGGAGGTCAGATCGACTCTTGCATTTTAGCAGGTAAAATGGAGGCCAGATCAACTCCCGTTTTTTTTTTTCTTTTCCAAGTGCTGAACGGAGTCCAGGTCTACTCCTATAGATTTCAATAGGTACCCGGGGGGCCTGGTCTACTCCCGGTTTTTTTAAAAACTTCTGAACGGAGCCCAGGTTTACTCTGATAGAGTCCAATGGGGACCCGGGAGGCCTGGTCGACTCCCGGTTGTTTTTTTGTTTTTTTTTAAAGAAGTTGAGATCGGAAGCTAGGTCTACTCCTATAGATTTCAAAGGGAACCAGGAGGCCTGAACTAATCCCGTTTTTTTTTTTTTTAAAGAAGTTCAGATCGGAGCACAGGTCTACTCGCATAGAGTCCACAGGGGACCCGGGAGGCCTGGTCTACTCCCTATTTTAAGAAAAAAGTTCAGAACGGAGCCCAAGTCTACTCCTATACAGACCATTGCGGACCCCGGAGGCCTTGTCTACTCCCGTTTTTTTTAAAAAAAGAAGTTGAGATCGGAGCCCAGGTCTACTCTCATAGAGTCCAATGGGGACCCGGGAGGCCTGGTCTACTCCCGTTGTTTTTTTTTTTAAGAAGTTGAGATCGGAGCCCAGATCTACTGCCATAGAGTCCTATGGGGTCCCGGGAGGCCTGGTGTACTGCGTTTTTTTATAGGTAAAATGGAGGCCAGATCGACTCTTGTATTTTAGCAGGTAAAATGGAGGCCAGATCAACTCCCATTTTTTTTTTCTTTTCCAAGTGCTGAACGGAGTCCAGGTCTACTCCTATAGATTTCAATAGGGACCCGGGGGGCCTGGTCTACTCCCGTTTTTTTTTAAAAAAGAAGTTGAGATCGGAGCCCAGGTCTACTCTTATAGATTTTAATGGGTACCCGGGAGTCCTGGTCTACTCTCTTTTTTTAAAAAAATGTTCAGATCGGAGCCCAGATCTATTCCTATTGATATCAAAGGGAACCCGGGAGTCCTGGTCTACTCCCGTTGTTTTTTTTTTTTTAAGAAGTTGAGATCGGAGGCCAGGTCTACTCCTATAGATTTCAAAGGGAACCAGGAGTCCTGAACTAATCCCGTTTGTTTTTTTTTTTTAAAGAAGTTCAGATCGGAGCACAGGTCTACTCGCATTGAGTCCAATGGGGATCCGGGAGGCCTGGTCTACTCCCTTTTTTAAGAAAAAAGTTCAGAACAGAGCCCAGGTCTACTCCAATACAGACAAATGTGGACCCCGGAGGCCTGGTCTACTCCCGTTTTTTTTAAAAAAAGAAGTTGAGATCGGAGCCCAGGTCTACTCTCATAGAGTCCTATGGGGACCCGGGAGGCCTGGTCTACTCCCGTCGTTTTTTTTTTTTAAGAAGTTGAGATCGGAGCCCAGATCTACTGCCATAGAGTCCAATGGGTACCCGGGAGGCCTGGTCTACTGCGTTTTTTTATAGGTAAAATGGAGGCCAGTTCGACTCTTGTATTTTAGCAGGTAAAATGGAGGCCAGATCAACTCCCTTTTTTTTTTCTTTTCCAAGTGCTGAACGGAGTCCAGGTCTACTCCTATAGATTTCAATAGGGACCCGGGGGGCCTGGTCTACTCCCGGTTTTTTTTAAAATTTCAGAACGGAGCCCAGGTCTACTCTCATAGAGTCCAATGGGGACCCGGGAGGCCTGGTCTACTCCCGGTTGTTTTTTTGTTTTTTTTTTAAAGAAGTTGAGATCGGAGGCCAGGTCTACTGCCATAGAGTCCTATGGGGACCCGGGAGGCCTGGTCTACTCCCTTTTTTAAGAAAAAAAGTTCAGAAAAGAGCCCAGGTCTACTCCTATACAGACAAATGCGGACTATTTATACAGAGCCCAGGTCTACTCCTATACAGACAAATGCAGATCTATTCCTATTGATATCAACGGGAACCCGGGAGTCCTGGTCTACTCCCGTTGTTTTTTTTTTTAAGAATTTGAGATCGGAGGACAGGTCTACTCCTATAGATTTCAAAGGGAACCAGGGGTCCTGAACTAATCCCATTTGTTTTGTTTTTTTAAAGAAGTTCAGATCGGAGAACAGGTCTACTCGCATTGAGTCCAATGGGGATCCGGGAGGCCTGGTCTACTCCCTTTAGCCCAGGTCTATTCCTATACAGACAAATGCGGACCCCGGAGGCCTGGTCTACTCCCATTTTTAAAAAAAAAAGAAGTTGAGATCGGAGCCCAGGTCTACTCTCATAGAGTCCTCTAGGGACCCAGGAGGCCTGGTCTACTCCTGTTTTTTTTTTAAAAAGTTGAGATCGGAGCCCAGGTCTACTCTTACAGATTTTAATGGGGACCCGGGAGTTTTGGTCTACTCTCTTTTTTTTAAAATGTTCAGATCGGAGCCCAGATCTATTCCTGTTGATATCAAAAGTTTATAGGTAAAATGGAGGTCAGATCGACTCTTGTATTTTAGCAGGTAAAATGGAGGCCAGATCAACTCCCGTTTTTTTTTTCTTTTCCAAGTGCTGAACGGAGTCCAGGTCTACTCCTATAGATTTCAATAGGGACCCGGGGGGCCTGGTCTACTCCCGGTTTTTTTTAAAAGTTCTGAACGGAGCCCAGGTCTACTCTCATAGAGTCCAATGGGGACCCGGGAGGCCTGGTCTACTCCCGGTTGTTTTTTTGTTTTTTTTTTAAAGAAGTTGAGATCGGAAGCTAGGTCTACTCCTATAGATTTCAAAGGGAACCAGGAGTCCTGAACTAATCCCGTTTTTTTTTTTTTTTTAAAGAAGTTGAGATCGGAGGCCAGGTCTACTCCTATAGATTTCAAAGGGAACCAGGAGTCCTGAACTAATCCCGTTTTTTTTTTTTTTTTAAAGAAGTTCAGATCGGAGCACAGGTCTACTCGCATTGAGTCCAATGGGGATCCGGGAGGCCTGGTCTACTCCCTTTAGCCCAGGTCTACTCCTATAAAGACAAATGCGGACCCCGGAGGCCTGGTCTACTCCCGTTTTTTTTTAAAAAAGAAGTTGAGATCGGAGCCCAGGTCTACTCTCATAGAGTCCTCTAGGGACCCGGGAGGTCTGGTCTACTCCTGTTTTTTTTTAAAAAAGTTGAGATCGGAGCCCAGGTCTACTCTTATAGATTTTAATGGGGACCCGGGAGTTTTGGTCTACTCTCTTTTTTTTTTAAATGTTCAGATCGGAGCCCAGATCTATTCCTGTTGATATCAAAAGTTTATAGGTAAAATGGAGGTCAGATCGACTCTTGTATTTTAGCAGGTAAAATGGAGGCCAGATCAACTCCCGTTTTTTTTTTTCTTTTCCAAGTGCTGAACGGAGTCCAGGTCTACTCCTATAGATTTCAATAGGTACCCGGGGGGCCTGGTCTACTCCCGGTTTTTTTAAAAAGTTCTGAACGGAGCCCAGGTTTACTCTGATAGAGTCCAATGGGGACCCGGGAGGCCTGGTCGACTCCCGGTTGTTTTTTTGTTTTTTTTTAAAGAAGTTGAGATCGGAAGCTAGGTCTACTCCTATAGATTTCAAAGGGAACCAGGAGGCCTGAACTAATCCCGTTTTTTTTTTTTTTAAAGAAGTTGAGATCGGAGCCCAGGTCTTCTGCCATAGAGTCCAATGGGGACCCGGGAGGCCTGGTCTACTCCCGGTTGTTTTTTTGTTTTTTTTTTAAAGAAGTTGAGATCGGAAGCTAGGTCTACTCCTATAGATTTCAAAGGGAACCAGGAGGCCTGAACTAATCCCGTTTTTTTTTTTTTTAAAGAAGTTCAGATCGGAGGCCAGGTCTACTCACATAGAGTCCAATGGGGACCCGGGAGGCCTGGTCTACTCCCTTTTTTAAGAAAAAAGTTCAGAACGGAGCCCAGGTCTACGCCTATACAGACCAATGCGGACCCCGGAGGCCTTGTCTACTCCCGTTTTTTTTAAAAAAAGAAGTTGAGATCGGAGCCCAGGTCTACTCTCATAGAGTCCTATGGGGACCCGGGAGGCCTGGTCTACTCCCGTTTTTTTTTTAAAAATTTGAGATCGGAGCCCAGGTCTACTCTTATAGATTTTAATGGGGACCCAGGAGTCCTGGTCTACTCTCTTTTTTTAAAAAAAAGTTCAGATCGGAGCCCAGATCTATTCCTATTGATATCAATGGGAACCCGGGAGTCCTGGTCTACTCCCGTTGTTTTTTTTTTTAAGAAGTTGAGATCGGAGCCCAGGTCTTCTGCCATAGAGTCCTATGGGGACCCGGGAGGCCTGGTCTACTTCCTTTTTAAAAAAAGGAGTTCAGAACGGAGCCCAAGTCTACTCCTATACAGACCATTGCGGACCCCGGAGGCCTTGTCTACTCCCGTTTTTTTAAAAAAAAGAAGTTGAGATCGGAGCCCAGGTCTACTCTCATAGAGTCCAATGGGGACCTGGGAGGCCTGGTCTACTCCCGTTGTTTTTTTTTTTAAGAAGTTGAGATCGGAGCCCAGATCTACTGCCATAGAGTCCTATGGGGTCCCGGGAGGCCTGGTCTACTGCGTTTTTTTATAGGTAAAATGGAGGCCAGATCGACTCTTGTATTTTAGCAGGTAAAATGGAGGCCAGATCAACTCCCGTTTTTTTTTTTTCTTTTCCAAGTGCTGAACGGAGTCCAGGTCTACTCCTATAGATTTCAATAGGGACCCGGGGGGCCTGGTCTACTCCCGTTTTTTTTTAAAAAAGAAGTTGAGATCGGAGCCCAGGTCTACTCTTATAGATTTTAATGGGTACCCGGGAGTCCTGGTCTACTATCTTTTTTTAAAAAAATGTTCAGATCGGAGCCCAGATCTATTCCTATTGATATCAAAGGGAACAGGGGGGTCCTGGTCTACTCCCGTTGTTTTTTTTTTTTAAGAAGTTGAGATCGGAGGCCAGGTCTACTCGTATAGATTTCAAAGGGAACCAGGAGTCCTGAACTAATCCCGTTTGTTTTTTTTTTTTAAAGAAGTTCAGATCGGAGCACAGGTCTACTCGCATTGAGTCCAATGGGGATCCGGGAGGCCTGGTCTACTCCCTTTTTTAAGAAAAAAGTTCAGAACAGAGCCCAGGTCTACTCCAATACAGACAAATGCGGACCCCGGAGGCCTGGTCTACTCTTTTAGATTTTAATGGGTACCCGGGAGTCCTGGTCTACTCTCTTTTTTTAAAAAAAAGTTCAGATCGGAGCCCAGATCTATTCCTATTGATATCAAAGGGAACCCGGGAGTCCTGGTCTACTCCCGTTGTTTTTTTTTTTTAAGAAGTTGAGATCGGAGCCCAGTTCTACTGCCATAGAGTCCTATGAGGACCCGGGAGGCCTGGTCTACTCCCGTTGTTTTTTTTTTTTAAGAAGTTGAGATCGGAGCCCAGATCTACTGCCATAGAGTCCAATGGGGACCCTGGCCTGGTCTACTGCGTTTTTTTATAGGTAAAATGGAGGCCAGATCGACTCTTGTATTTTAGCAGGTAAAATGGAGGCCAGATCAACTCTTGGTTTTTTTTTTTCTTTTCAAAGTGCTGAACGGAGTCCAGGTCTACTCCTATAGATTTCAATAGGGACCCGGGGGGCCTGGTCTACTCCGGTTTTTTTTTAAAAAAGAAGTTGAGATCGGAGCCCAGGTCTACTCTTATAGATTTTAATGGGTACCCGGGAGTCCTGGTCTACTCTCTTTTTTTAAAAAAAAGTTCAGATCGGAGCCCAGATCTATTCCAATTGATATCAAAGGGAACCCGGGAGTCCTGGTCTCCTCCCGTTGTTTTTATTTTTAAGAAGTTGAGATCGGAGCCCAGGTCTACTGCCATAGAGTCCAATGGGGACCTGGGAGGCCTGGTCTACTGTGTTTTTTTATAGGTAAAATGGAGGCCAGATCGACTCTTGTATTTTAGCAGGTAAAATGGAGGCCAGATCAACTCTTGGTTTTTTTTTTTCTTTTCCAAGTGCTGAACGGAGTCCAGGTCTACTCCTATAGATTTCAATAGGGACCCGGGGGGCCTGGTCTACTCCCGGTTTTTTTTTTGTTTTTTTTTTTAAAGAAGTTGAGATCGGAGGCCGGGTCTACTCCTATAGATTTCAAAGGGAACCAGGAGGCCTGAACTAATCCCGTTTTTTTTTTTTTTTAAAGAAGTTCAGATCAGAGCACAGGTCTACTCGCATCGAGTCCAATGGGGACCCGGGAGGCCTGGTCTACTCCCTTTTTTAAGAAAAAAGTTCAGAACGGAGTCCAGGTCTACTCCTATAGATTTCAATAGGGACCCGGGGGGCGTGGTCTACTCCCGTTTTTTTAAAAAAATGAAGTTGAGATCGGAGCCCTGGTCTACTCTTTTAGATTTTAATGGGTACCCGGGAGTCCTGGTCTACTCTCTTTTTTTAAAAAAAAGTTCAGATCGGAGCCCAGATCTATTCCTATTGATATCAAAGGGAACCCGGGAGTCCTGGTCTACTCCCGTTGTTTTTTTTTTTTAAGAAGTTGAGATCGGAGCCCAGTTCTACTGCCATAGAGTCCTATGGGGACCCGGGAGGTCTGGTCTACTCCCGTTGTTTTTTTTTTAAAGAAGTTGAGATCGGAGCCCAGATCTACTGCCATAGAATCCAATGGGGACCCTGGCCTGGTCTACTGCGTTTTTTTATAGGTAAAATGGAGGCCAGATCGACTCTTGTATTTTAGCAGGTAAAATGGAGGCCAGATCAACTCCCGTTTTTTTTTTCTTTTCAAAGTGCTGAACGGAGTCCAGGTCTACTCCTATAGATTTCAATAGGGACCCGGGGGGCCTGGTCTACTCCCGGTTTTTTTTTAAAAAAGAAGTTGAGATCGGAGCCCAGGTCTACTCTTATAGATTTTAATGGGTACCCGGGAGTCCTGGTCTACTCTCTTTTTTTAAAAAAAAGTTCAGATCGGAGCCCAGATCTATTCCTATTGATATCAAAGGGAACCCGGGAGTCCTGGTCTCCTCCCGTTGTTTTTTTTTTTTAAGAAGTTGAGATCAGAGCCCAGGTCTACTGCCATAGGGTCCTATGGGGACCCGGGAGGCCTGGTCTACTCCCGTTGTTTTTATTTTTAAGAAGTTGAGATCGGAGCCCAGGTCTACTGGCATAGAGTCCAATGGGGACCCGGGAGGCCTGGTCTACTGTGTTTTTTTATAGGTAAAATGGAGGCCAGATCGACTCTTGTATTTTAGCAGGTAAAATGGAGGCCAGATCAACTCTTGGTTTTTTTTTTTCTTTTCCAAGTGCTGAACGGAGTCCAGGTCTACTCCTATAGATTTCAATAGGGACCCGGGGGGCCTGGTCTACTCCCGGTTGTTTTGTTTTTTTGTTTTTTTAAAGAAGTTGAGATCGGAGGCCGGGTCTACTCCTATAGATTTCAAAGGGAACCAGGAGGCCTGAACTAATCCCGTTTTTTTTTTTTTTTAAAGAAGTTCAGATCAGAGCACAGGTCTACTCGCATCGAGTCCAATGGGGACCCGGGAGGCCTGGTCTACTCCCTTTTTTAAGAAAAAAGTTCAGAACGGAGCCCAGGTGTACTCCTATAGAGACCAATGCGGACCCCGTAGGCCTTGTCTACTCCCGTTTTTTTTAAAAAAAGAAGTTGAGATTGGAGCCCAGGTCTACTTTCATAGAGTCCTATGGGGACCCGGGAGGTTTGGTCTACTCCCGTTTTTTTTTTTTAAAAGTTGAAATCGGAGCACAGGTCTACTCTTATAGATTTTAATGGGGACCCGGGAGTCCTGGTGTACTCTCTTTTTTTTAAAAAAGTTCAGATCGGAGCCCAGATCTATTCCTATTGATATCAATGGGAACCCGGGAGTCCTGGTCTACTCCCGGTGTTTTTTTTTTTAAGAAGTTGAGATCGGAGCCCAGGTCTTCTGCCATAGAGTCCTATGGGGACCCGGGAGGCCTGGTCTACTCCCTTTTTAAAAAAAGGAGTTCAGAACAGAGCCCATGTCTACTCCTATACAGACCATTGCGGACCCCGGAGGCCTTGTGTACTCCCATTTTTTTTAAAAAAAGAAGTTGAGATCGGAGCCCAGGTCTACTCTCATAGAGTCCTATGGGGACCCGGGAGGCCTGGTCTACTCCCGTTGTTTTTTTTTTTAAGAAGTTGAGATCGGAGCCCAGATCTACTGCCATAGAGTCCAATGGGGACCCGGGAGGCCTGGTCTACTGCGTTTTTTTATAGGTAAAATGGAGGCCAGATCGACTCTTGTATTTTAGCAGTTAAAATGGAGGCCAGATCAACTCCCGTTTTTTTTTTCTTTTCCAAGTGCTGAACGGAGTCCAGGTCTACTCCTATAGATTTCAATAGGGACCCGGGGGGCCTGGTCTACTCCCGGTTTTTTTTAAAAAAGAAGTTGAGATCGGAGCCCAGATCTACTGCCATAGAGTCGTATGGGGTCCCGGGAGGCCTGGTCTACTGCGTTTTTTTATAGGTAAAAGGTAGGCCAGATCGACTCTTGTATTTTAGCAGGTAAAATGGAGGCCAGATCAACTCCCGTTTTTTTTTTTTCTTTTCCAAGTGCTGAATGGAGTCCAGGTCTACTCCTATAGATTTCAATAGGGACCCGGGGGGCCTGGTCTACTCCCGTTTTTTTTTTTAAAAGTTGAGATCGGAGCCCAGGTCTACTCTTATAGATTTTAATGGGTACCCAGGGAGTCCTGGTCTACTCTCTTTTTTTAAAAAAAGTTCAGATCGGAGCCCAGATCTATTCCTATTGATATCAAAGGGAACCCGGGAGTCCTGGTCTACTCCCGTTGTTGTTTTTTTTTAAGAAGTTGAGAGCGGAGCCCAGGTCTACTGCCATAGAGGACCCGGGAGGCCTGGTCTACTCCCGTTGGGGACCCGGGAAGCCTGGTCTACTCCCATTGTTTTTTTTTTTTAAGAAGTTGAGATCGGAGCCCAGATCTACTGCCATAGAGTCCAATGGGGACCCGGGAGGCCTGGTCTACTGCGTTTTTTTATAGGTAAAATGGAGGCCAGATCGACTCTTGTATTTTAGCAGGTAAAATGGAGGCCAGATCAACTCCCATTTTTTTTGTCTTTTCCAAGTGCTGAACGGAGTCCAGGTCTACTCCTATAGATTTCAATAGGGACCCGGGGGGCGTGGTCTACTCCCGGTTGTTTTTTGTTTTTTTTTAAAGAAGTTGAGATCGGAGGCCAGGTCTACTCCTATAGATTTCAAAGGGAAGCAGGAGGCCTGAACTAATCCCGTTTTTTTTTTTTTTAAAGAAGTTCAGATCGGAAAACAGGTCTACTCGCATAGAGTCCAAAGGGGACCCGGGAGTTTTGGTCTACTCTCTTTTTTAAGAAAAAATGTTCAGAACAGAGCCCAGGTCTACTCCTATACAGACCAATGCGGATCCCGGAGGCCTTGTGTACTCCCGTTTTTTTTAAAAAAAAGAAGTTGAGATCGGAGCCCAGGTGTACTCTCATAGAGTCCTATGGGGACCCGGGAGGCCTGGTCTACTCCCGTTTTTTTAAAAAAAGAGTTGAGATCGGAGTTCAGGTCTACTCTTATAGATTTTAATGGGGACCCGGGAGTCCTGGTCTACTCTCTTTTTTAAAAAAAATGTTCAGATCGGAGCCCAGATCTATTCCTATTGATATCAATGGGAACCCGGGAGTCCTGGTCTACTCCCGTTGTTTTTTTTTTTAAGAAGTTGAGATCGGAGCCCAGGTCTTCTGCCATAGAGTCCTATGGGGACCCAAGAGGCCTGGTCTACTCCCTTTTTAAAAAAAGGAGTTCAGAACGGAGCCCAAGTCTACTCCTATACAGACCATTGCGGACCCCGGAGGCCTTGTCTACTCCCGTTTTTTTTTTTAAAAAGTTGAGATCGGAGCCCAGGTCTACTCTCATAGAGTCCTATGGGGACCCGGGAGGCCTGGTCTACTCCTGTTTTATTTTTAAAAAGTTGAGATCGGAGCCCAGGTCTACTCTTATAGATTTTAATGGGGACCCGGGAGTTTTGGTCTACTCTCTTTTTTAAAAAAATGTTCAGATCGGAGCCCAGATCTATTCCTATTGATATCAATGGGAACCCGGGAGTCCTGGTGAACTCCCGTTGGTTTTTTTTTACGAAGTTGAGATCGGAGCCCAGATCTACTGCCATAGAGTCCAATGGGGACCCGGGAGGCCTGGTCTACTGCGTTTTCTTATAGGTAAAATGGAGGCCAGATCGACTCTTGTATTTTAGCAGGTAAAATGGAGGCCAGATCAACTCCCGTTTTTTTTTTCTTTTCCAAGTGCTGAATGGAGTCCAGGTCTACTCCTATAGATTTCAATAGGGACCCGGGAGGCCTGGTCTACTCCCGGTTTTTTTTAAAAGTTTAGAACGGAGCCCAGGTCTACTCTCATAGAGTCCAATGGGGACCCGGGAGGCCTGGTCTACTCCCGGTTGTTTTTTTGTTTTTTTTTAAAGAAGTTGAGATCGGAGGCCAGGTCTACTCCTATAGATTTCAAAGGGAACCAGGAGTCCTGAACTTTTCCCGTTTTTTTTTTTTTAAAGAAGTTCAGATCGGAGCACAGGTCTACTCGCATAGAGTCCAATGGGGATCCGGGAGGCCTGGTCTACTCCCTTTTTTAAGAAAAAAGTTCAGAACGGAGCCCAGGTCTACTCCTATACAGACAAATGCGGACCCCGGAGGCCTTGTCTACTCCCGTTTTTTTTTAAAAAAAGAAGTTGAGATCGGAGCCCAGGTCTACTCTTATAGAGTCCTCTAAAGACACGGGAGGCCTGGTCGACTCCCATTTTTTTTTAAAAAGTTGAATTCGGAGCCCAGGTCTACTCTTATAGATTTTAATGGGGACCCGGGAGTTTTGGTCTACTCTCTTTTTTTAAAAAAATGTTCAGATCGGAGCCCAGATGTATTCCTATTGATATCAATGGGAACCCGGGAGTCCTGGTGTACTCCCGTTGTTTTTTTTTTTAAGAAGTTGAGATCGGAGCCCAGATCTACTGCCATAGAGTCCAATGGGGACCCGGGAGGCCTTGTCTTCTGCGTTTTTTTATAGGTAAAATGGAGGCCAGATCGACTCCTGTATTTTATTAGGTAAAATGGAGGCCAGATCAACTTCCGTTTTTTTTTTCTTTTCCAAGTGCTGAACGGAGTCCAGGTCTACTCCTATAGATTTCAATAGGGACCCGGGGGGCCTGGTCTACTTTCGTTTTTTTTAAAAAAAGTTGTGATCGGAGCCCAGGTCTACTCTTATAGATTTTAATGGGTACCCAGGGAGTCCTGGTCTACTCTCTTTTTTTAAAAAAAGTTCAGATCGGAGCCCAGATCTATTCCTATTGATATCAAAGGGAACCCGGGAGTCCTGGTCTACTCCCGTTTTTTTTTTTTTTTTAAGAAGTTGAGATCGGAGCCCAGGTCTACTGCCATAGAGGACCCGGGAGGCCTGGTCTACTCCCGTTGGGGACCCGGGAAGCCTGGTCTACTCCCGTTGTTGTTTTTTTTAAGAAGTTGAGATCGGAGCCCAGGTCTACTGCCATAGAGTCCTATGGGGTCCCGGGAGGCCTGGTCTACTGCTTTTTTTTATAGGTAAAATGGAGGCCAGATCGACTCTTGTATTTTAGCAGGTAAAATGGAGGCCAGATCAACTCCCGTTTTTTTTTTCTTTTCCAAGTGCTGAACGGAGTCCAGGTCTACTCCTATAGATTTCAATAGGGACCCGGGGGGCCTGGTCTACTCCCGGTTTTTTTTTAAAGTTCAGAACGGAGCCCAGGTCTACTCTCATAGAGTCCAATGGCGACCCGGGAGGCCTGGTCTACTCTTGGTTGTTTTTTGTTTTTTTTTAAAGAAGTTGAGATCGGAGGCCAGGTCTACTCCTATAGATTTCAAAGGGAACCAGGAGGCCTGAACTAATCCCATTTTTTTTTTAAAAAAAAGAAGTTCAGATCGGAGCACAGGTCTACTCGCATAGAGTCCAATGGGGACCCGGGAGTTTTGGTCTACTCTCTTTTTTAAGAAAAAAGTTCAGAACGGAGCCCAGGTCTACTCCTATACAGACCAATGCGGACCCCGGAGGCCTTGTCTACTCCCATTTTTTTTAAAAAAAGAAGTTGAGATCGGAGCCCAGGTGTACTCTCATAGAGTCCTATGGGGACCCAGGAGGCTTGGTCTACTCCCGTTTTTTTAAAAAAAGAGTTGAGATCGGAGCCCAGGTCTACTCTTATAGATTTTAATGGGGACCCGGGAGTCCTGGTCTACTCTCTTTTTTTAAAAAAATGTTCAGATCGGAGCCCAGATCTATTCCTATTGATATCAATGGGAACCCGGGAGTCCTGGTCTACTCCCGTTGTTGTTTTTTTTAAGAAGTTGAGATCGGAGCCCAGGTCTTCTGCCATAAAGTCCTATGGGGACCCGGGAGGCCTGGTCTACTCCCTTTTTAAAAAAAGAAGTTCAGAACGGAGCCCAAGTCTACTCCTATACAGACCATTGCGGACCCCGGAGGCCTTGTCTACTCCCGTTTTTTTTAAAAAAAGAAGTTGAGATCGGAGCCCAGGTCTACTCTCATAGAGTTCTATGGGGACCCGGGAGGCCTGGTCTACTCCCGTTTTTTTTTAAAAAAGTTGAGATCGGAGCCCAGGTCTACTCTTATAGATTTTAATGGGGACCCGGGAGTTTTGGTCTACTGTCTTTTTTAAAAAAATGTTCAGATCGGAGCCCAGATCTATTCCTATTGATATCAATGGGAACCCGGGAGTCCTGGTGTACTCCCGTTGTTTTTTTTTTACGAAGTTGAGATCGGAGCCCAGATCTACTGCCATAGAGTCCAATGGGGACCCGGGAGGCCTGGTCTACTGCGTTTTTTTATAGGTAAAATGGAGGCCAGATCGATTCTTGTATTTTAGCAGGTAAAATGGAGGCCAGATCAACTCCCGTTTTTTTTTTTCTTTTCCAAGTGCTGAACGGAGTCCAGGTCTACTCCTATAGATTTCAATAGGGACCCGGGGGGCCTGGTCTGCTCCCGTTTTTTTTTAAAAAAGAAGTTGAGATCGGAGCCCAGGTCTACTCTTATAGATTTTAATGGGTACCCGGGAGTCCTGGTCTACTCTCTTTTTTTTAAAAAAAGTTCAAATCGGAGCCCAGATCTATTCCTATTGATATCAAAGGGAACCCGGGTGTCCTGGTCTACTCCCGTTGTTTTTTTTTTTAAAGAAGTTGAGATCGGAGCCCAGGTCTACTGCCATAGAGTCCTATGGGGTCCCGGGAGGCCTGGTCTACTGCGTTTTTTTATAGGTAAAATGGAGGCCAGATCGACTCTTGTATTTTAGCAGATAAAATGGAGGCCAGATCAACTCCCGTTTTTTTTTTCTTTTCCAAGTGCTGAACGGAGTCCAGGTCTACTCCTATAGATTTCAATAGGGACCCGGGGGGCCTGGTCTACTCCCGGTTTTTTTTTAAAGTTCAGAACGGAGCCCAGGTCTACTCTCATAGAGTCCAATGGCGACCCGGGAGGCCTGGTCTACTCCCGGTTGTTTTTTGTTTTTTTTTAAAGAAGTTGAGATCGGAGGCCAGGTCTACTCTTATAGATTTCAAAGGGAACCAGGAGGCCTGAACTAATCCCGTTTTTTTTTTTTTTTAAAGAAGTTCAGATCGGAGCACAGGTCTACTCGCATAGAGTCCAATGGGGACCCGGGAGTTTTGGTCTACTCTCTTTTTTAAGAAAAAAGTTCAGAACGGAGCCCAGGTCTACTCCTATACATACCAATGCGGACCCCGGAGGCCTTGTCTACTCCCGTTTTTTTTAAAAAAAGAAGTTGAGATCGGAGCCCAGGTGTACTCTCATAGAGTCCTCTAGGGACCCAGGAGGCCTGGTCGACTCCCGTTTTTTTTTAAAAAGTTGAGATCGGAGCCCAGGTCTACTCTTATAGATTTTAATGGGGACCCGGGAGTTTTGGTCTACTCTCTTTTTTTAAAAAAATGTTCAGATCGGAGCCCAGATCTATTCCTATTGATATCAATGGGAACCCGGGAGTCCTGGTGTACTCCCGTTGTTTTTTTTTTTAAGAAGTTGAGATCGGAGCCCAGATTTACTGCCATAGAGTCCAATGGGGACCCGGGAGGCCTGGTCTACTGCGTTTTTTTATAGGTAAAATGGAGGCCAGATCGACTCCTGTATTTTATTAGGTAAAATGGAGGCCAGATCAACTCCCGTTTTTTTTTTCTTTTCCAAGTGCTGAACGGAATCCAGGTCTACTCCTATAGTTTTCAATAGGGACCCGGGGGGCCTGGTCTACTCCCGTTTTTTTTAAAAAAAGTTGAGATCGGAGCCCAGGTCTACTCTTATAGATTTTAATGGGTACCCGGGAGTCCTGGTCTACTCTCTTTTTTTAAAAAAAGTTCAGATCGGAGCCCAGATCTATTCCTATTGATATCAAAGGGAACCCGGGAGTCCTGTTCTACTCCCGTTGTTTTTTTTTTTTAAGAAGTTGAGATCGGAGCCCAGGTCTACTGCCATAGAGGACCCGGGAGGCCTGGTGTACTCCCGTTGGGGACCCGGGAAGCCTGGTCTACTCCCGTTGTTTTTTTTTTTTATGAAGTTGAGATCGGAGCCCAGATCTACTGCCATAGAGTCCAATGGGGACCCGGGAGGCCTGGTATACTGCGTTTTTTTATAGGTAAAATGGACGCCAGATCGACTCTTGTATTTTAGCAGGTAAAATGGAGGCCAGATCAACTCCCGTTTTTTTTTTCTTTTCCAAGTGCTGAACGGAGTCCAGGTCTACTCCTATAGATTTCAATAGGGACCCGGGGGGCCTGGTCTACTCCCGGTTTTTTTTTAAAGTTCAGAACGGAGCCCAGGTCTACTCTCATAGAGTCCAATGGCGACCCGGGAGGCCTGGTCTACTCCCGGTTGTTTTTTTGTTTTTTTTAAAGAAGTTGAGATCGGAGGCCAGGTCTACTCTTATAGATTTCAAAGGGAACCAGGAGGCCTGAACTAATCCCATTTTTTTTTTTTTTAAAGAAGTTCAGATCGGAGCACAGGTCTACTCGCATAGAGTCCAATGGGGACCCGGGAGTTTTGGTCTACTCTCTTTTTTAAGAAAAAAGTTCAGAACGGAGCCCAGGTCTACTCCTATACAGACCAATGCGGACCCCGGAGGCCTTGTCTACTCCCGTTTTTTTTAAAAAAGAAGTTGAGATCGGAGCCCAGGTGTACTCTCATAGAGTCCTATGGGGACCCAGGAGGCCTGGTCTACTCCCGTTTTTTTAAAAAAAGAGTTGAGATCGGAGCCCAGGTCTACTCTTATAGATTTTAATGGGGACCCGGGAGTCCTGGTCTACTCTCTTTTTTAAAAAAAATGTTCAGATCGGAGCCCAGATCTATTCCTATTGATATCAATATGAACCCGGGAGTCCTGGTCTACTCCCGTTGTTTTTTTTTTTAAGAAGTTGAGATCGGAGCCCAGGTCTTCTGCCATAAAGTCCTATGGGGACCCGGGAGGCCTGGTCTACTCCCTTTTTTAAAAAAGGAGTTCAGAACGGAGCCCAAGTCTACTCCTATACAGACCATTGCGGACCCCGGAGGCCTTGTCTACTCCCGTTTTTTTTAAAAAAAGAAGTTGAGATCGGAGCCCAGGTCTACTCTCATAGAGTTCTATGGGGACCCGGGAGGCCTGGTCTTCTCCCGTTTTTTTTTTAAAAAGTTGAGATCGGAGCCCAGGTCTACTCTTATAGATTTTAATGGGGACCCGGGAGTTTTGGTCTACTGTCTTTTTTAAAAAAATGTTCAGATCGGAGCCCAGATCTATTCCTATTTATATCAATGGGAACCCGGGAGTCCTGGTGTACTCCCGTTGTTTTTTTTTTACGAAGTTGAGATCGGAGCCCAGATCTACTGCCATAGAGTCCAATGGGGACCCGGGAGGCCTGGTCTACTGCGTTTTTTTATAGGTAAAATGGAGGCCAGATCGACTCTTGTATTTTAGCAGGTAAAATGGAGGCCAGATCAACTCCCGTTTTTTTTTTTCTTTTCCAAGTGCTGAACGGAGTCCAGGTCTACTCCTATAGATTTCAATAGGGACCCGGGGGGCCTGGTCTGCTCCCGTTTTTTTTTAAAAAAGAAGTTGAGATCGGAGCCCAGGTCTACTCTTATAGATTTTAATGGGTACCCGAAAGTCCTGGTCTACTCTCTTTTTTTAAAAAAAAGTTCAAATCGGAGCCCAGATCTATTCCTATTGATATCAAAGGGAACCCGGGAGTCCTGGTCTACTCCCGTTGTTTTTTTTTTTAAAGAAGTTGAGATCGGAGCCCAGGTCTACTGCCATAGAGTCCTATGGGGTCCCGGGAGGCCTGGTCTACTGCGTTTTTTTATAGGTAAAATGGAGGCCAGATCGACTCTTGTATTTTAGCAGGTAAAATGGAGGCCAGATCAACTCTCGTTTTTTTTTTCTTTTCCAAGTGCTGAACGGAGTCCAGGTCTACTCCTATAGATTTCAATAGGGACCCGGGGGGCCTGGTCTACTCCCGGTTTTTTTTTAAAGTTCAGAACGGAGCCCAGGTCTACTCTCATAGAGTCCAATGGCGACCCAGGAGGCCTGGTCTACTCCCGGTTGTTTTTTTGTTTTTTTTAAAGAAGTTGAGATCGGAGGCCAGGTCTACTCTTATAGATTTCAAAGGGAACCAGGAGGCCTGAACTAATCCCATTTTTTTTTTTTTAAAGAAGTTCAGATCGGAGCACAGGTCTACTCGCATAGAGTCCAATGGGGACCCGGGAGTTTTGGTCTACTCTCTTTTTTAAGAAAAAAGTTCAGAACGGAGCCCAGGTCTACTCCTATACAGACCAATGCGGACCCCGGAGGCCTTGTCTACTCCCGTTTTTTTTAAAAAAGAAGTTGAGATCGGAGCCCAGGTGTACTCTCATAGAGTCCTATGGGGACCCGGGAGGCCTGGTCTACTCCCGTTTTTTTAAAAAAAGAGTTGAGATCGGAGCCCAGGTCTACTCTTATAGATTTTAATGGGGACCCGGGAGTCCTGGTCTACTCTCTTTTTTTAAAAAAATGTTCAGATCGGAGCCCAGATCTATTCCTATTGATATCAATATGAACCCGGGAGTCCTGGTCTACTCCCGTTGTTTTTTTTTTTAAGAAGTTGAGATCGGAGCCCAGGTCTTCTGCCATAAAGTCCTATGGGGACCCGGGAGGCCTGGTCTACTCCCTTTTTTAAAAAAGGAGTTCAGAACGGAGCCCAAGTCTACTCCTATACAGACCATTGCGGACCCCGGAGGCCTTGTCTACTCCCGTTTTTTTTAAAAAAAGAAGTTGAGATCGGAGCCCAGGTCTACTCTCATAGAGTTCTATGGGGACCCGGGAGGCCTGGTCTTCTCCCGTTTTTTTTTTAAAAAGTTGAGATCGGAGCCCAGGTCTACTCTTATAGATTTTAATGGGGACCCGGGAGTTTTGGTCTACTGTCTTTTTTAAAAAAATGTTCAGATCGGAGCCCAGATCTATTCCTATTTATATCAATGGGAACCCGGGAGTCCTGGTGTACTCCCGTTGTTTTTTTTTTACGAAGTTGAGATCGGAGCCCAGATCTACTGCCATAGAGTCCAATGGGGACCCGGGAGGCCTGGTCTACTGCGTTTTTTTATAGGTAAAATGGAGGCCAGATCGACTCTTGTATTTTAGCAGGTAAAATGGAGGCCAGATCAACTCCCGTTTTTTTTTTTCTTTTCCAAGTGCTGAACGGAGTCCAGGTCTACTCCTATAGATTTCAATAGGGACCCGGGGGGCCTGGTCTGCTCCCGTTTTTTTTTAAAAAAGAAGTTGAGATCGGAGCCCAGGTCTACTCTTATAGATTTTAATGGGTACCCGGGAGTCCTGGTCTACTCTCTTTTTTTAAAAAAAAGTTCAAATCGGAGCCCAGATCTATTCCTATTGATATCAAAGGGAACCCGGGAGTCCTGGTCTACTCCCGTTGTTTTTTTTTTTAAAGAAGTTGAGATCGGAGCCCAGGTCTACTGCCATAGAGTCCTATGGGGTCCCGGGAGGCCTGGTCTACTGCGTTTTTTTATAGGTAAAATGGAGGCCAGATCGACTCTTGTATTTTAGCAGGTAAAATGGAGGCCAGATCAACTCTCGTTTTTTTTTTCTTTTCCAAGTGCTGAACGGAGTCCAGGTCTACTCCTATAGATTTCAATAGGGACCCGGGGGGCCTGGTCTACTCCCGGTTTTTTTTAAAAGTTCAGAACGGAGCCCAGGTCTACTCTCATAGAGTCCAATGGCGACCCGGGAGGCCTGGTCTACTCCCGGTTGTTTTTTGTTTTTTTTTAAAGAAGTTGAGATCGGAGGCCAGGTCTACTCCTATAGATTTCAAAGGGAACCAGGAGGCCTGAACTAATCCCGTTTTTTTTTTTTTGAAGAAGTTCAGATCGGAGCACAGGTCTACTCGTATACAGTCCAATGGGGACCCGGGAGTTTTGGTCTACTCTCTTTTTTAAGAAAAAAGTTCAGAACGGAGCCCAGGTCTACTCCTATACAGACCAATGCGGACCCCGGAGGCCTTGTCTACTCCCGTTTTTTTTAAAAAAAGAAGTTGAGATCGGAGCCCAGGTGTACTCTCATAGAGTCCTATGGGGACCCAGGAGGCCTGGTCTACTCCCGTTTTTTAAAAAATAGAGTTGAGATCGGAGCCCAGGTCTACTCTTATAGATTTTAATGGGGACCCGGGAGTCCTGGTCTACTCTCTTTTTTTAAAAAAATGTTCAGATCGGAGCCCAGATCTATTCCTATTGATATCAATGGGAACCCGGGAGTCCTGGTCTACTCCCGTTGTTGTTGTTTTTTTAAGAAGTTGAGATCGGAGCCCAGGTCTTCTGCCATAGAGTCCTATGGGGACCCGGGAGGCCTGGTCTACTCCCTTTTTAAAAAAAGGAGTTCAGAACGGAGCCCAAGTCTACTCCTATACAGACCATTGCGGACCCCGGAGGCCTTGTCTACTCCCGTTTTTTTTTAAAAAAGAAGTTGAGATCGGAGCCCAGGTCTACTCTCATAGAGTTCTATGGGGACCCGGGAGGCCTGGTCTACTCCCGTTTTTTTTTTTTAAAAGTTGAGATCGGAGCCCAGGTCTACTCTTATAGATTTTAATGGGGACCCGGGAGTTTTGGTCTACTGTCTTTTTTTAAAAAATGTTCAGATCGGAGCCCAGATCTATTCCTATTGATATCAAAGGGAACCCGGGAGTCCTGGTGTACTCCCGTTGTTTTTTTTTTACGAAGTTGAGATCGGAGCCCAGATCTACTGCCATAGAGTCCAATGGGGACCCGGGAGGCCTGGTCTACTGCGTTTTTTTATAGGTAAAATGGAGGCCAGATCGACTCTTGTATTTTAGCAGGTAAAATGGAGGCCAGATCAACTCCCGTTTTTTTTTTTCTTTTCCAAGTGCTGAACGGAGTCCAGGTCTACTCCTATAGATTTCAATAGGGACCTGGGGGGCCTGGTCTACTCCCGTTTTTTTTTAAAATAGAAGTTGAGATCGGAGCCCAGGTCTACTCTTATAGATTTTAATGGGTACCCGGGAGTCCTGGTCTACTCTCTTTTTTTTGAAAAAAAGTTCAGATCGGAGCCCAGATTTATTCCTATTGATATCAAAGGGAACCCGGGAGTCCTGGTCTACTCCCGTTGTTGTTTTTTTTAAGAAGTTGAGATCGGAGGCCAGGTCTACTCCTATAGATTTCAAAGGGAACCAGGAGTTCTGAACTAATCCCGTTTTTTTTTTTTTTTAAAGAAGTTCAGATCGGAGCACAGGTCTACTCGCATTGAGTCCAATGGGGATCCGGGAGGCCTGGTCTACTCTCTTTTTAAAGAAAAAAGTTCAGAACAGAGCCCAGGTCTACTTTTATACAGACAAATGCGGACCCCGGAGGACTGGTCTACTCCCGTTTTTTTTTAAAAAAGAAGTTGAGATCGGAGCCCAGGTCTACTCTCATAGAGTCCTATGGGGACCCGGGAGGCCTGGTCTACTCCCATTGGTTTTTTTTTTAAGAAGTTGAGATCGGAGCCCAGATCTACTGCCATAGAGTCCAATGGGGACCCGGGAGGCCTGGTCTACTGCGTTTTTTTATAGGTAAAATGGAGGCCAGATCGACTCTTGTATTTTAGCAGGTAAAATGGAGACCAGATCAACTCCCGTTTTTTTTTTCTTTTTCAAGTGCTGAATGGAGTCCAGGTCTACTCCTATAGATTTCAATAGGGACCCGGGGGGCCTGGTCTACTCCCGGTTTTTTTTAAAAGTTCAGAACGGAGCCCAGGTCTACTCTCATAGAGTCCAAAGGGGACCCGGGAGGCCTGGTCTACTCCCGGTTGTTTTTTTGTTTTTTTTTAAAGAAGTTGAGATCGGAGGCCAGGTCTACTCCTATAGATTTCAAAGGGAACCAGGAGTCCTGAACTAATCCCGTTTTTTTTTTTTTTAAAGAAGTTCAGATCGGAGCACAGGTCTACTCGCATAGAGTCCAATGGGGATTCGGGAGGCCTGGTCTACTCCCTTTTTTAAGAAAAAAGTTCAGAACGGAGCCCAGGTCTACTCCTATACAGACCAATGCGGACCCCGGAGGCCTTGTCTACTCCCGTTTTTTTTAAAAAAAGAAGTTGAGATCGGAGCCCAGGTCTACTCTCATAGAGTCCATATCTACTCTCATAGAGTCCAATGTGGACCCGGGGGGCCTGGTCTACTCCCGTTTTTTTTAAAAAAAGAAGTTGAGATCGGAGCCCAGGTCTACTTCTATAGATTTTAATGGGGACCCGGGAGTTTTGGTCTACTCTCTTTTTTTTTTAAATGTTCAGATCGGAGCCCAGATCTATTCCTGTTGATATCAAAAGTTTATAGGTAAAATGGAGGCCAGATCGACTCTTGTATTTTAGCAGGTAAAATGGAGGCCAGATCAACTCTCGTTTTTTTTTTCTTTTCCAAGTGCTGAACGGAGTCCAGGTCTACTCCTATAGATTTCAATAGGGACCTGGGGGGCCTGGTCTACTCCCGGTTTTTTTTAAAAGTTCAGAACGGAGCCCAGGTCTACTCTCATAGAGTCCAATGGCGACCCGGGAGGCCTGGTCTACTCCAGGTTGTTTTTTGTTTTTTTTTTAAAGAAGTTGAGATCGGAGGCCAGGTCTACTCCTATAGATTTCAAAGGGAACCAGGAGGCCTGAACTAATCCCGTTTTTTTTTTTTTTGAAGAAGTTCAGATCGGAGCACAGGTCTACTCGTATAGAGTCCAATGGGGACCCGGGAGTTTTGGTCTACTCTCTTTTTTAAGAAAAATGTTCAGAACGGAGCCCAGGTCTACTTTTATACAGACCAATGTGGACCCCGGAGGCCTTGTCTACTCCCGTTTTTTTTAAAAAAAGAAGTTGAGATCGGAGCCCAGGTGTACTCCCATAGAGTCCTATGGGGACCCAGGAGGCCTGGTCTACTCCTGTTTTTTAAAAAAAAGAGTTGAGATCGGAGCCCAGATCTATTCCTATTGATATCAATGGGAACCTGGGAGTCCTGGTCTACTCCCGTTGTTGTTGTTTTTTTAAGAAGTTGAGATCGGAGCCCAGGTCTTCTGCCATAGTGTCCTATGGGGACCCGGGAGGCCTGGTCTACTCCCTTTTTAAAAAAAGGAGTTCAGAACGGAGCCCAAGTCTACTCCTATACAGACCATTGCGGACCCCGGAGGCCTTGTCTACTCCCGTTTTTTTTTAAAAAAGAAGTTGAGATCGGAGCCCAGGTCTACTCTCATAGAGTTCTATGGGGACCCGGGAGGCCTGGTCTACTCCCGTTTTTTTTTTTAAAAAAGTTGAGATCGGAGCCCAGGTCTACTCTTATAGATTTTAATGGGGACCCGGGAGTTTTGGTCTACTGTCTTTTTTTAAAAAATGTTCAGATCGGAGCCCAGATCTATTCCTATTGATATCAATGGGAACCCGGGAGTCCTGGTGTACTCCCATTGTTTTTTTTTTACGAAGTTGAGATCGGAGCCCAGATCTACTGCCATAGAGTCCAATGGGGACCCGGGAGGCCTGGTCTACTGCGTTTTTTTATAGGAAAAATAGAGGCCAGATCGACTCTTGTATTTTAGCAGGTAAAATGGAGGCCAGATCAACTCCCGTTTTTTTTTTTCTTTTCCAAGTGCTGAACGGAGTCCAGGTCTACTCCTATAGATTTCAATACGGACCCGGGGGGCCTGGTCTGCTCCCGTTTTTTTTTAAAAAAGAAGTTGAGATCGGAGCCCAGGTCTACTCTTATAGATTTTAATGGGTACCCGGGAGTCCTGGTCTACTCTCTTTTTTTAAAAAAAAGTTCAAATCGGAGCCCAGATCTATTCCTATTGATATCAAAGGGAACCCGGGAGTCCTGGTCTACTCCTGTTGTTTTTTTTTTTTAAGAAGTTGAGATCGGAGCCCAGGTCTACTGCCATAGAGTCCTATGGGGTCCCGGGAGGCCTGGTCTACTGCGTTTTTTTATAGGTAAAATGGAGGCCAGATCGACTCTTGTATTTTAGCAGGTAAAATGGAGGCCAGATCAACTCCCGTTTTTTTTTTCTTTTTCAAGTGCTGAACGGAGTCCAGGTCTACTCCTATAGATTTCAATAGGGACCTGGGGGGCCTGGTCTACTCCCGGATTTTTTTAAAAGTTCAGAACGGAGCCCAGGTCTACTCTCATAGAGTCCAATGGCGACCCGGGAGGCCTGGTCTACTCCAGGTTGTTTTTTTTTTTTTTTTTAAAGAAGTTGAGATCGGAGGCCAGGTCTACTCCTATAGATTTCAAAGGGAACCAGGAGGCCTGAAATAATCCCGTTTTTTTTTTTTTGAAGAAGTTCAGATCGGAGCACAGGTCTACTCGTATAGAGTCCAATGGGGACCCGGGAGTTTTGGTCTACTCTCTTTTTTAAGAAAAATGTTCAGAACGGAGCCCAGGTCTACTTTTATACAGACCAATGCGGACCCCGGAGGCCTTGTCTACTCCCGTTTTTTTTAAAAAAAGAAGTTGAGATCGGAGCCCAGGTCTACTCTCATAGAGTTCTATGGGGACCCGGGAGGCCTGGTCTTCTCCCGTTTTTTTTTTAAAAAGTTGAGATCGGAGCCCAGGTCTACTGCCATAGAGTCCTATGGGGTCCCGGGAGGCCTGGTCTACTGCGTTTTTTTATAGGTAAAATGGAGGCCAGATCGACTCTTGTATTTTAGCAGGTAAAATGGAGGCCAGATCAACTCCCGTTTTTTTTTTTTCTTTTCCAAGTGCTGAACGGAGTCCAGGTCTACTCCTATAGATTTCAATAGGGACCCGGTGGGCCTGGTCTACTCCCGTTTTTTTTAAAAAAAGAAGTTGAGATCGGAGCCCAGGTCTACTCTTATAGATTTTAATGGGTACCCGGGAGTCCTGGTCTACTCTCTTTTTTTTAAAAAAAGTTCAGATCGGAGCCCAGATGTATTCCTATTGATATCAAAGGGAACCCGGGAGTCCTGGTCTACTCCCGTTGTTTTTTTTTTTAAGAAGTTGAGATCGGAGGCCAGGTCTACTCCTATAGATTTCAAAGGGAAACAGGAGTTCTGAACTAATCCCGTTTTTTTTTTTTTAAAGAAGTTCAGATCGGAGCACAGGTCTACTCGCATTGAGTCCAATGGGGATCCGGGAGGCCTGGTCTACTCCCTTTTTTAAGAAAAAAGTTCAGAACAGAGCCCAGGTCTACTCCTATACAGACAAATGCGGACCCCGGAGGACTGGTCTACTCCCGTTTTTTTTAAAAAAAGAAGTTGAGATCGGAGCCCAGGTCTTCTCTCATAGAGTCCTATGGGGACCCGGGAGGCCTGGTCTACTCCCATTGTTTTTTTTTTTAAGAAGTTGAGATCGGAGCCCAGATCTACTGCCATAGAGTCCAATGGGGACCCGGGAGGCCTGGTCTACTGCGTTTTTTTATAGGTTAAATGGAGGCCAGATCGACTCTTGTATTTTAGCAGGTAAAATGGAGGCCAGATCAACTCCCGTTTTTTTTTTCTTTTTCAAGTGCTGAACGGAGTCCAGGTCTACTCCTATAGATTTCAATAGGGACCCGGGGGGCCTGGTCTACTCCCGGTTTTTTTTAAAAGTTCAGAACAGAGCCCAGGTCTACTCTCATAGAGTCCAAAGGGGACCCGGGAGGCCTGGTCTACTCCCGGTTGTTTTTTTGTTTTTTTTTAAAGAAGTTGAGATCGGAGGCCAGGTCTACTCCTATAGATTTCAAAGGGAACCAGGAGTCCTGAACTAATCCCGTTTTTTTTTTTTTAAAGAAGTTCAGATCGGAGCACAGGTCTACTCGCATAGAGTCCAATGGGGATTCGGGAGGCCTGGTCTACTCCCTTTTTTAACAAAAAAGTTCAGAACGGAGCCCAGGTCTACTCCTATACAGACCAATGCGGACCCCGGAGGCCTTGTCTACTCCTGTTTTTTTTAAAAAAAGAAGTTGAGATCGGAGCCCAGGTCTACTCTCATAGAGTCCAGATCTACTCTCATAGAGTCCAATGTGGACCCGGGGGGCCTGGTCTACTCCCGTTTTTTTTAAAAAAAGAAGTTGAGATCGGAGCCCAGGTCTACTCTTATAGATTTTAATGGGGACCCGGGAGTTTTGGTCTACTCTCTTTTTTTTTTAAATGTTCAGATCGGAGCCCAGATCTATTCCTGTTGATATCAAAAGTTTATAGGTAAAATGGAGGCCAGATCGACTCTTGTATTTTAGCAGGTAAAATGGAGGCCAGATCAACTCCCGTTTTTTTTTTCTTTTCCAAGTGCTGAACGGAGTCCAGGTCTACTCCTATAGATTTCAATAGGGACCCGGGGGGCCTGGTCTACTCCCAGTTATTTTTAAAAGTTCAGAACGGAGCCCAGGTCTACTGTCATAGAGTCCAATGGGGACCCGGGAGTTCTGGTCTACTCCCGGTTGTTTTTTTTTTTTTTTTTTTTTAAAGAAGTTGAGATCGGAGGCCAGGTCTACTCCTATAGATTTCAAAGGAAACCAGGAGGCCTGAACTAATCCCTTTTTTTTTTTTTTTTAAAGAAGTTCAGATCGGAGCACAGGTCTACTCGCATAGAGTCCAATGGGGACCCGGGAGTTTTGGTCTACTCTCTTTCTTTAAAAAAAAGGTTAGATCGGAGCCCAGATCTTTTCCTATTGATATCAATGGGAACCCGGGAGTCCTGGTGTACTCCTGTTGTTGTTTTTTTTTAAGAAGTTGAGATCGGAGCCCAGGTCTACTGCCGTAGAGTCCTATGGGGACCCGGGAGTCCTGGTGTACTCCCGTTGTTTTTTTTTTAAGAAGTTTAATGGGTCCCCATTAAAATCTATAAGATGGGGACCCATTTTTTATAGGTAAAATGGAGGCCAGATCGACATTTGTATTTTAGCAGGTAAAATGGAGGCCAGATCAACTCCCGTTTTTTTTTTCTTTTCCAAGTGCTGAACGGAGTCCTGGTCTACTCCTATAGATTTCAATAGGGACCCGGGGGGCCTGGTCTACTCCCGGTTTTTTTTAAAAGTTCAGAACGGAGCCCAGGTCTACTCTCATAGAGTCCAATGGCGACCCGGGAGGCCTGGTCTACTCTCTTTTTTTAAAAAAATGTTCAGACCGGAGCCCAGATCTATTCCTATTGATATCAATGGGAACCCGGGAGTCCTGGTCTACTCCCGTTGTTTTTTTTTTTAAGAAGTTGAGATCGGAGCCCAGGTCTTTTGCCATAGAGTCCTATGGGGACCCGGGAGGCCTGGTCTACTCCCTTTTTTAAAAAAGGAGTTCAGAACGGAGCCCAAGTCTACTCCTATACAGACCATTGCGGACCCCGGAGGCCTTGTCTACTCCCGTTTTTTTTTTAAAAAGAAGTTGAGATCGGAGCCCAGGTCTACTCTCATAGAGTCCTATGGGGACCCGGGAGGCCTGGTCTACTCCCGTTGTTTTTTTTTTTAAGAAGTTGAGATCGGAGCCCAGGTCTACTCTCATAGAGTCCAATGGGGACCCGGGAGGCCTGGTCTACTGCGTTTTTTTATAGGTAAAATGGAGGCCAGATCGACTCTTGTATTTTAGCAGGTAAAATGGAGGCCAGATCAACTCCCGTTTTTCTTTTCTTTTCCAAGTGCTGAACGGAGTCCAGGTCTACTCCTATAGATTTCAATAGGGACCCGGGAGGCCTGGTCTACTCCCGGTTTTTTTTAAAAGTTCAGAACGGAGCCCAGGTCTACTCTCATAGAGTCTAATGGGGACCCGGGAGGCCTGGTCTTCTTCCGGTTTTTTTTTTTGTTTTTTTTTAAAGAAGTTGAGATCGGAGGCCAGGTCTACTCCTATAGATTTCAAAGGGAACCAGGAGTCCTGAACTAATCCCGTTTTTTTTTTTTTTAAAGAAGTTCAGATCGGAGCACAGGTCTACTCGCATAGAGTCCAAAGGGGACCCGGGACTTTTGGTCTACTCTCTTTTTTAAGAAAAAAGTTCAGAACGGAGCCCAGGTCTACTCCTATACAGACCAATGCGGACCCCGGAGGCCTAGTCTACTCCCGTTTTTTTTTTTAAAAAAAGTTGAGATCGGAGCCCACGTGTACTCTCATAGAGTCCTATGGGGACCCGGGAGGCCTGGTCTACTCCCGTTTTTTTAAAAAAAGAGTTGAGATTGGAGCCCAGGTCTACTCTTTTAGATTTTAATGGGGACCCAAGAGTCCTGGTCTACTCTCTTTTTTTAAAAAAATGTTCAGACCGGAGCCCAGATCTATTCCTATTGATATCAATGGGAACCCGGGAGTCCTGGTCTACTCCCGTTGTTGTTTTTTTTAAGAAGTTGAGATCGGAGCCCAGGTCTTCTGCCATAGAGTCCTATGGGGACCCGGGAGGCCTGGTCTACTCCCTTTTTAAAAAAAGGAGTTCAGAACGGAGCCCAAGTCTACTCCTATACAGACCATTGCGGACCCCGGAGGCCTTGTCTACTCCCGTTTTTTTTAAAAAAAGAAGTTGAGATCGGAGCCCAGGTCTACTCTCATAGAGTCCTATGGGGACCCGGGAGGCCTGGTCTACTCCCGTTTTTTTTAAAAATAGTTGAGATCGGAGCCCAGGTCTACTCTTATAGATTTTAATGGGTACCCGGGAGTCCTGGTCTACTCTCTTTTTTTAAAAAAAAGTTCAGATCGGAGCCCAGATCTATTCCTATTGATATCAAAGGGAACCCGGGAGTCCTGGTCTCCTCCGGTTTTTTTTTTTTTTAAAGAAGTTCAGATCAGAGCACAGGTCTACTCACATAGAGTCCAATGGGGATCCGGGAGGCCTGGTCTACTCCCTTTTTTAAGAAAAAAGTTCAGAACGGAGCCCAGGTCTACTCCTATACAGACCAATGCGGACCCCGGAGGCCTTGTCTACTCCCGTTTTTTTTAAAAAAAGAAGTTGAGATCGGAGCCCAGGTCTACTCTCATAGAGTCCTATGGGGACCCGGGAGGCCTGGTCTACTCCCTTTTTTTTTAAAAAAAGTTGAGATCGGAGCCCAGGTCTACTCTTATAGATTTTAATGGGGACCCGGGAGTCCTGGTCTACTCTCTTTTTTTTAAAAAAAGTTCAGATCGGAGCCCAGATCTATTCCTTTTGATATCAATGGGAACCTGGGAGTCCTGGTCTACTCCCGTTGTGTTTTTTTTTTTTAAGAAGTTGAGATCGGAGCCCAGGTCTTCTGCCATAGAGTCCTATGGGGACCCGGGAGGCCTGGTCTACTCCCTTTTTTAAAAAAGGAGTTCAGAACGGAGCCCAAGTCTACTCCTATACAGACCATTGCGGACCCCGGAGGCCTGGTCTACTCCCGTTTTTTTTTAAAAAAGAAGTTGAGATCGGAGCCCAGGTCTACTCTCATAGAGTCCTATGGGGACCCGGGAGGCCTTGTCTACTCCCGTTTTTTTTAAAAAAAGAAGTTGAGATCGGAGCCCAGGTCTACTCTCATAGAGTCCTATGGGGACCCGGGAGGCCTGGTCTACTCCCGTTGTTTTTTTTTTTAAGAAGTTGAGATCGGAGCCCAGGTCTACTCTCATAGAGTCCAATGGGGACCCGGGAGGCCTGGTCTACTGCGTTTTTTTATACGTAAAATGGAGGCCAGATCGACTCTTGTATTTTAGCAGGTAAAATGTAGGCCAGATCAACTCCCGTTTTTCTTTTCTTTTCCAAGTGCTGAAGGGAGTCCAGGTCTACTCCTATAGATTTCAATAGGGACCCGGGAGGCCTGGTCTACTCCCGGTTTTTTTTAAAAGTTCAGAACGGAGCCCAGGTCTACTCTCATAGAGTCCAATGGGGACCCGGGAGGCCTGGTCTACTCCCGGTTGTTTTTTTTTTTTTTTTTTTTAAAGAAGTTGAGATCGGAGGCCAGGTCTACTCCTATAGATTTCAAAGGGAACCAGGAGTCCTGAACTAATCCCGTTTTTTTTTTTTTTTAAAGAAGTTCAGATCGGAGCACAGGTCTACTCGCATAGAGTCCAAAGGGGACCCGGGACTTTTGGTCTACTCTCTTTTTTAAGAAAAAAGTTCAGAACGGAGCCCAGGTCTACTCCTATACAGACCAATGCGGACCCCGGAGGCCTTGTCTACTCCCGTTTTTTTTAAAAAAAAGAAGTTGAGATCGGAGCCAACGTGTACTCTCATAGAGTCCTATGGGGACCCGGGAGGCCTGGTCTACTCCCGTTTTTTTAAAAAAAGAGTTGAGATTGGAGCCCAGGTCTACTCTTATAGATTTTAATGGGGACCCGGGAGTCCTGGTCTACTCTCTTTTTTTAAAAAAATGTTCAGACCGGAGCCCAGATCTATTCCTATTGATATCAATGGGAACCCGGGAGTCCTGGTCTACTCCCGTTGTTTTTTTTTTTAAGAAGTTGAGATCGGAGCCCAGGTCTTCTGCCATAGAGTCCTATGGGGACCCGGGAGGCCTGGTCTACTCCCTTTTTAAAAAAAGGAGTTCAGAACGGAGCCCAAGTCTACTCCTATACAGACCATTGCGGACCCCGGAGGCCTTGTCTATTCCCGTTTTTTTAAAAAAAAGAAGTTGAGATCGGAGCCCAGGTCTACTCTCATAGAGTCCTATGGGGACCCGGGAGGCCTGGTCTACTCCCGTTTTTTTTTAAAATAGTTGAGATCGGAGCCCAGGTCTACTCTTATAGATTTTAATGGGTACCCGGGAGTCCTGGTCTACTCTCTTTTTTTAAAAAAAAGTTCAGATCGGAGCCCAGATCTATTCCTATTGATATCAAAGGGAACCCGGGAGTCCTGGTCTCCTCCGGTTTTTTTTTTTTTTTAAAGAAGTTCAGATCAGAGCACAGGTCTACTCGCATAGAGTCCAATGGGGATCCGGGAGGCCTGGTCTACTCTCTTTTTTTAAAAAAATGTTCAGACCGGAGCCCAGATCTATTCCTATTGATATCAATGGGAACCCGGGAGTCCTGGTCTACTCCCGTTGTTTTTTTTTTTAAGAAGTTGAGATCGGAGCCCAGGTCTTCTGCCATAGAGTCCTATGGGGACCCGGGAGGCCTGGTCTACTCCCTTTTTAAAAAAAGGAGTTCAGAACGGAGCCCAAGTCTACTCCTATACAGACCATTGCGGACCCCGGAGGCCTTGTCTATTCCCGTTTTTTTAAAAAAAAGAAGTTGAGATCGGAGCCCAGGTCTACTCTCATAGAGTCCTATGGGGACCCGGGAGGCCTGGTCTACTCCCGTTTTTTTTTAAAATAGTTGAGATCGGAGCCCAGGTCTACTCTTATAGATTTTAATGGGTACCCGGGAGTCCTGGTCTACTCTCTTTTTTTAAAAAAAAGTTCAGATCGGAGCCCAGATCTATTCCTATTGATATCAAAGGGAACCCGGGAGTCCTGGTCTCCTCCGGTTTTTTTTTTTTTTTAAAGAAGTTCAGATCAGAGCACAGGTCTACTCGCATAGAGTCCAATGGGGATCCGGGAGGCCTGGTCTACTCCCTTTTTTAAGAAAAAAGTTCAGAACGGAGCCCAGGTCTACTCCTATACAGACCAATGCGGACCCCGGAGGTCTTGTCTACTCCCGTTTTTTTTAAAAAAAGAAGTTGAGATCGGAGCCCAGGTCTACTCTCATAGAGTCCTATGGGGACCCGGGAGGCCTGGTCTACTCCCTTTTTTTAAAAAAAAAGTTGAGATCGGAGCCCAGGTCTACTCTTATAGATTTTAATGGGGACCCGGGAGTCCTGGTCTACTCTCTTTTTTTAAAAAAAGCTCAGATCAGAGCCCAGATCTATTCCTATTGATATCAATGGGAACCCGGGAGTCCTGGTCTACTCCCGTTGTTTTTTTTTTAAGAAGTTGAGATCGGAGCCCAGGTCTTCTGCCATAGAGTCCTATGGGGACCCGGGAGGCCTGGTCTACTCCCTTTTTAAAAAAAGGAGTTCAGAACGGAGCCCAAGTCTACTCCTATACAGACCATTGCGGACCCCGGAGGCCTGGTCTACTCCCGTTTTTTTTAAAAAAAGAAGTTGAGATCGGAGCCCAGGTCTACTCTCATAGAGTCCTATGGGGACCCGGGAGGCCTTGTCTACTCCCGTTTTTTTTAAAAAAAGAAGTTGAGATTGGAGCCCAGGTCTACTCTCATAGAGTCCTATGGGGACCCGGGAGGCCTGGTCTACTCCCGTTGTTTTTTTTTTTAAGAAGTTGAGATCGGAGCCCAGGTCTACTCTCATAGAGTCCAATGGGGACCCGGGAGGCCTGGTCTACTGCGTTTTTTAATAGGTAAAATGGAGGCCAGATCGACTCTTGTATTTTAGCAGGTAAAATTTAGGCCAGATCAACTCCCGTTTTTCTTTTCTTTTCCAAGTGCTGAACGGAGTCCAGGTCTACTCCTATAGATTTCAATAGGGACCCGGGAGGCCTGGTCTACTCCCGTTTTTTTTAAAAAGTTCAGAACGGAGCCCAGGTCTACTCTCATAGAGTCCAATGGGGACCCGGAAGTACTGGTCTACTCCCGGTTGTTTTTTTGTTTTTTTTTTAAAGAAGTTGAGATCGGAGGCCAGGTCTACTCCTATAGATTTCAAAGGGAACCAGGAGTCCTGAACTAATCCCGTTTTTTTTTTTTTTTAAAGAAGTTCAGATCGGAGCACAGGTCTACTCGCATAGAGTCCAAAGGGGATCCGGGAGGCCTGGTCTACTCCCTTTTTTAAGAAAAAAGTTCAGAACGGAGCCCAGGTCTACTCCTATACAGACAAATGCGGACCCCGGAGGTCTTGTCTACTCCCGTTTTTTTTTAAAAAAAGAAGTTGAGATCGGAGCCCAGGTCTACTCTCATAGAGTCCTCTAGTGACCCGGGAGGCCTGGTCTACTCCCGTTTTTTTAAAAAAAAGTTGAGATCGGAGCCCAGGTCTACTCCCGTTTTTTTTTTAAAAAAGTTGAGATCGGAGCCCAGGTCTACTCTTATAGATTTTAATGGGTACCCAGGGAGTCCTGGTCTACTCTCTTTTTTTAAAAAAAGTTCAGATCGGAGCCCAGATCTATTCCTATTGATATCAAAGGGAACCCGGGAGTCCCGGTCTACTCCCGTTGTTTTTTTTTTTAAGAAGTTGAGATCGGAGCCCAGGTCTTCTGCCATAGAGGACCCGGGAGGCCTGGTCTACTCCCATTGGGGACCCGGGAAGCCTGGTCTACTCCCGTTGTTTTTTTTTTTTAAGAAGTTGAGATCGGAGCCCAGATCTACTGCCATAGAGTCCAATGGGGACCGGGGAGGCCTGGTCTACTGCGTTTTTTTATAGGTAAAATGGAGGCAAGATCGACTCTTGTATTTTAGCAGGTAAAATGGAGGCCAGATCAACTCCCGTTTTTTTTTTCTTTTCCAAGTGCTGAACGGAGTCCAGGTCTACTCCTATAGATTTCAATAGGGACCCGGGGGGCCTGGTCTACTCCCGTTTTTTTTTTTAAAAAGTTCAGATCGGAGCCCAGATCTATTCCTATTGATATCAAAGGGAACCCGGGAGTCCTGGTCTACTCTCTTTTTTAAAAAAAATGTTCAGACCGGAGCCCAGATCTATTCCTATTGATATCAATGGGAACCCGGGAGTCCTGGTCTACTCCCGTTGTTTTTTTTTTTTAAGAAGTTGAGATCGGAGCCCAGGTCTTCTGCCATAGAGTCCTATGGGGACCCGGGAGGCCTGGTCTACTCCCTTTTTAAAAAAAGGAGTTCAGAACGGAGCCCAAGTCTACTCCTATACAGACCATTGCGGACCCCGGAGGCCTTGTCTACTCCCGATTTTTTTTAAAAAAGAAGTTGAGATCGGAGCCCAGGTCTACTCTCATAGAGTCCTATGGGGACCCGGGAGGCCTGGTCTACTCCCGTTTTTTTAAAAAATAGTTGAGATCGGAGCCCAGGTCTACTCTTATAGATTTTAATGGGTACCCGGGAGTCCTGGTCTACTCTCTTTTTTTTTAGAAAAAGTTCAGATCGGAGCCCAGATCTATTCCTATTGATATCAAAGGGAACCCGGGAGTCCTGGTCTACTCCCGTTGTTTTTTTTTTTTAAGAAGTTGAGATCGGAGCCCAGGTCTACTGCCATAGAGTCCTATGGGGACCCGGGAGGCCTGGTCTCCTCCCGTTGTTTTTTTTTTTTTAAGAAGTTTAGATCGGAGCCCAGATCTACTGCCATAGAGTCCAATGGGGACCCTGGCCTGGTCTACTGCATTTTTTTATAGGTAAAATGGAGGCCAGATCGACTCTTGTATTTTAGCAGGTAAAATGGAGGCCAGATCAACTCCCGTTTTTTTTTTCGTTTCCAAGTGCTGAACGGAGTCCAGGTCTACTCCTATAGATTTCAATAGGGACCCGGGGGGCCTGGTCTACTCCCGGTTGTTTTTTTGTTTTTTTTAAAAGAAGTTGAGATCGGAGGCCAGGTCTACTCCTATAGATTTCAAAGGGAACCAGGAGGCCTGAACTAATCCCGTTTTTTTTTTTTTTTTTAAAGAATTTCAGATCAGAGCACAGGTCTACTCGCATAGAGTCCAATGGGGACCCGGGAGGCCTGGTCTACTCCTTTTTAAGAAAAAAGTTCAGAACGGAGCCCAGGTCTACTCCTATACAGACCAATGCAGACCCCGGAGGAATTGTCTACTCCCGTTTTTTTAAAAAAAAGAAGTTGAGATCGGAGCCCAGGTCTACTCTCATAGATTTTAATGGGGACCCGGGAGTCCTGGTCTACTCTCTTTTTTTAAAAAAAAGTTCAGATCGGAGCCCAGATCTATTCCTATTAATATCAATGGGAACCCGGGAGTCCTGGTCTACTCCCGTTGTTTTTTTTTTTAAGAAGTTGAGATCGGAGCCCAGGTCTTTTGCCATAGAGTCCTATGGGGACCCGGGAGGCCTGGTCTACTCCCTTTTTTAAAAAAGGAGTTCAGAACGGAGCCCAAGTCTACTCCTATACAGACCATTGCGGACCCCGGAGGCCTTGTCTACTCCCGTTTTTTTTAAAAAAAGAAGTTGAGATCGGAGCCCAGGTCTACTCTCATAGAGTCCTATGGGGACCCGGGAGGCCTGGTCTTCTCCCGTTGTTTTTTTTTTTAAAGAAGTTGAGATCGGAGCCCAGGTCTACTCTCATAGAGTCCAATGGGGACCCGGGAGGCCTGGTCTACTGCGTTTTTTTATAGGTAAAATGGAGGCCAGATCGACTCTTGTATTTTAGCAGGTAAAATGGAGACCAGATCAACTCCCGTTTTTCTTTTCTTTTCCAAGTGCTGAACGGAGTCCAGGTCTACTCCTATAGATTTCAATAGGGACCCGGGAGGCCTGGTCTACTCCCGGTTTTTTTTAAAAGTTCAGAACGGAGCCCAGGTCTACTCTCATAGAGTCCAATGGGGACCCGGGAGGCCTGGTCTTCTTCCGGTTTTTTTTTTTGTTTTTTTTTTAAAGAAGTTGAGATCGGAGGCCAGGTCTACTCCTATAGATTTCAAAGGGAACCAGGAGTCCTGAACTAATCCCGTGTTTGTTTTTTTTAAAGAAGTTCAGATCGGAGCACAGGTCTACTCGCATAGAGTCCAAAGGGGACCCGGGACTTTTGGTCTACTCTCTTTTTTAAGAAAAAAGTTCAGAACGGAGCCCAGGTCTACTCCTATACAGACCAATGCGGACCCCGGAGGCCTTGTCTACTCCCGTTTTTTAAAAAAAAAAGAAGTTGAGATCGGAGCCCTCGTGTACTCTCATAGAGTCCTATGGGGACCCGGGAGGCCTGGTCTACTCCCGTTTTTTTAAAAAAAGAGTTGAGATTGGAGCCCAGGTCTACTCTTTTAGATTTTAATGGGGACCCGGGAGTCCTGGTCTACTCTCTTTTTTTAAAAAAATGTTCAGACCGGAGCCCAGATCTATTCCTATTGATATCAATGGGAACCCGGGAGTCCTGGTCTACTCCCGTTGTTTTTTTTTTTAAGAAGTTGAGATCGGAGCCCAGGTCTTCTGCCATAGAGTCCTATGGGGACCCGGGAGGCCTGGTCTACTCCCTTTTTAAAAAAAGGAGTTCAGAACGGAGCCCAAGTCTACTCCTATACAGACCATTGCGGACCCCGGAGGCCTTGTCTACTCCCGTTTTTTTTTAAAAAAGAAGTTGAGATCGGAGCCCAGGTCTACTCTCATAGAGTCCTATGGGGACCCGGGAGGCCTGGTCTACTCCCGTTTTTTTTTAAAATAGTTGAGATCGGAGCCCAGGTCTACTCTTATAGATTTTAATGGGTACCTGGGAGTCCTGGTCTACTCTCTTTTTTTTAAAAAAAGTTCAGATCGGAGCCCAGATCTATTCCTATTGATATCAAAGGGAACCTGGGAGTCCTGGTCTCCTCCGGGTTGTTTTTTTTTTAAAGAAGTTCAGATCAGAGCACAGGTCTACTCGCATAGAGTCCAATGGGGATCCGGGAGGCCTGGTCTACTCCCTTTTTTAAGAAAAAAGTTCAGAACGGAGCCCAGGTCTACTCCTATACAGACCAATGCGGACCCCGGAGGCCTTGTCTACTCCCGTTTTTTTTAAAAAAAGAAGTTGAGATCGGAGCCCAGGTCTACTCTCATAGAGTCCTATGGGGACCCGGGAGGCCTGGTCTACTCCCTTTTTTTAGAAAAAAAGTTGAGATCGGAGCACAGGTCTACTCTTATAGATTTTAATGGGGACCCGGGAGTCCTGGTCTACTCTCTTTTTTTAAAAAAAAGTTCAGATCAGAGCCCAGATCTATTCCTATTGATATCAATGGGAACCCGGGAGTCCTGGTCTACTCCCGTTGTTTTTTTTTTTAAGAAGTTGAGATCGGAGCCCAGGTCTTCTGCCATAGAGTCCTATGGGGACCCGGGAGGCCTGGTCTACTCCCTTTTTAAAAAAAGGAGTTCAGAACGGAGCCCAAGTCTACTCCTATACAGACCATTGCGGACCCCGGAGGCCTGGTCTACTCCCATTTTTTTTTAAAAAAGACGTTGAGATCGGAGCCCAGGTCTACTCTCATAGAGTCCTATGGGGACCCGGGAGGCCTTGTCTACTCCCGTTTTTTTTAAAAAAAGAAGTTGAGATCGGAGCCCAGGTCTACTCTCATAGAGTCCTATGGGGACCCGGGAGGCCTGGTCTACTCCCGTTGTTTTTTTTTTTAAGAAGTTGAGATCGGAGCCCAGGTCTACTCTCATAGAGTCCAATGGGGACCCGGGAGGCCTGGTCTACTGCGTTTTTTAATAGGTAAAATGGAGGCCAGATCGACTCTTGTATTTTAGCAGGTAAAATTTAGGCCAGATCAACTCCCGTTTTTCTTTTCTTTTAAAATGCTGAACGGAGTCCAGGTCTACTCCTATAGATTTCAATAGGGACCCGGGAGGCCTGGTCTACTCCCGTTTTTTTTTAAAAGTTCAGAACGGAGCCCAGGTCTACTCTCATAGAGTCCAATGGGGACCCGGGAGGCCAGGTCTACTCCCGGTTGTTTTTTTGTTTTTTTTTTAAAGAAGTTGAGATTGGAGGCCAGGTCTACTCCTATAGATTTCAAAGGGAACCAGGAGTCCTGAACTAATCCCGTTTTTTTTTTTTTTAAAGAAGTTCAGATCGGAGCACAGGTCTACTCGCATAGAGTCCAAAGGGGATCCGGGAGGCCTGGTCTACTCCCTTTTTTAAGAAAAAAGTTCAGAACGGAGCCCAGGTCTACTCCTATACAGACAAATGCGGACCCCGGAGGTCTTGTCTACTCCCGTTTTTTTTAAAAAAAAGAAGTTGAGATCGGAGCCGAGGTCTACTCTCATAGAGTCCTCTAGTGACCCGGGAGGCCTGGTCTACTCCCGTTTTTTTTAAAAAAAGTTGAGATCGAAGCCCAGGTCTACTCCCGTTTTTTTTTTAAAAAGTTGAGATCGGAGCCCAGGTCTACTCTTATAGATTTTAATGGGTTCCCAGGGAGTCCTGGTCTACTCTCTTTTTTTAAAAAAAGTTCAGATCGGAGCCCAGATCTATTCCTATTGATATCAAAGGGAACCCGGGAGTCCTGGTCTACTCCCGTTGTTTTTTTTTTTTTAAGAAGTTGAGATCGGAGCCCAGGTCTACTGCCATAGAGGACCCGGGAGGCCTGGTCTACTCCCGTTGGGGACCCGGGAAGCCTGGTCTACTCCCGTTGTTTTTTTTTTTTAAGAAGTTGAGATCGGAGCCCAGATCTACTGCCATAGAGTCCAATGGGGACCCGGGAGGCCTGGTCTACTGCGTTTTTTTATAGGTAAAATGGAGGCCAGATCGACTCTTGTATTTTAGCAGGTAAAATGGAGGCCAGATCAACTCCCGTTTTTCTTTTCTTTTCCAAGTGCTGAACGGCGTCCAGGTCTAATCCTATAGATTTCAATAGGGACCCGGGAGGCCTGGTCTACTCCCGGTTTTTTTTAAAAGTTCAGAACGGAGCCCAGGTCTACTCTCATAGAGTCCAATGGGGACCCGAGAGTTTTGGTCTACTCTCTTTTTTTAAAAAAATGTTCAAATCGGAGCCCAGATCTATTCCTATTGATATCAATGGGAACCCGGGAGTCCTGGTGTACTCCCGTTGTTTTTTTTTTTAAGAAGTTGAGATCGGAGCCCAGATCTACTGACATAGAGTCCAATGGGGACCCGGGAGGCCTGGTCTACTGCGTTTTTTTATAGGTAAAATGGAGGCCAGATCGACTCTTGTATTTTAGCAGGTAAAATGGAGGCCAGATCAACTCCCGTTTTTCTTTTCTTTTCCAAGTGCTGAACGGCGTCCAGGTCTACTCCTATAGATTTCAATAGGGACCCGGGAGGCCTGGTCTGCTTCCGTTTTTTTTTAAAAAAGAAGTTGAGATCGGAGCCCAGGTCTACTCTTATAGATTTTAATGGGTATCCGGGAGTCCTGGTCTACTCTCTTTGTTTAAAAAAAAGGTCAAATCGGAGCCCAGATCTATTCCTATTGATATCAAAGGGAACCCGGGAGTCCTGGTCTACTCCCGTTGTTTTTTTTTTTAAAGAAGTTGAGATCGGAGCCCAGGTCTACTGCCATAGAGTCCTATGGGGTCCCGGGAGGCCTGGTCTACTGCGTTTTTTTATAGGTAAAATGGAGGCCAGATCGACTCTTGTATTTTAGCAGGTAAAATGGAGGCCAGATCAACTCCCGTTTTTTTTTTCTTTTCCAAGTGCTGAACGGAGTCCAGGTCTACTCCTATAGATTTCAATAGGGACCCGGGGGGCCTGGTCTACTCCCGGTTTTTTTTAAAAGTTCAGAACGGAGCCAAGGTCTACTCTCATAGAGTCCAATGGCGACCCGGGAGGCCTGGTCTACTCCCGGTTGTTTTTTGTTTTTTTAAAAAAAGAAGTTGAGATCGGAGCCCAGGTGTACTCTCATAGAGTCCTCAAGGGACCCAGGAGGCCTGGTCGACTCCCGTTTTTTTAAAAAAAAGTTGAGATCGGAGCCCAGGTCTACTCTTATAGATTTTAATGGGGACCCGGGAGGCCTGGTCTACACCCGTTTTTTTTTTAAAAAGTTGAGATCGGAGCCCAGGTCTACTCTAATAGATTTTAATGGGGACCCGGGAGTTTTGGTCTACTGTCTTTTTTTTAAAAATGTTCAGATCGGAGCCCAGATCTATTCCTATTGATATCAATGGGAACCCGGGAGTCCTGGTGTACTCCCGTTGTTTTTTTTTTTACGAAGTTGAGATCGGAGCCCAGATCTACTGCCATAGAGTCCAATGGGGACCCGGGAGGCCTGGTCTACTGCGTTTTTTTATAGGTAAAATGGAGGCCAGATCGACTCTTGTATTTTAGCAGGTAAAATGGAGGCCAGATCAACTCCCGTTTTTTTTTTCTTTTCCAAGTGCTGAATGGAGTCCAGGTCTACTCCTATAGATTTCAATAGGGACCCGGGGGGGCTGGTCTGCTTCCGTTTTTTTTTAAAAAAGAAGTTGAGATCGGAGCCCAGGTCTACTCTTATAGATTTTAACGGGTACCCGGGAGTCCTGGTCTACTCTCTTTGTTTAAAAAAAAGGTCAAATCGGAGCCCAGATCTATTCCTATTGATATCAAAGGGAACCCGGGAGTCCTGGTCTACTCCCGTTGTTTTTTTTTTTAAAGAAGTTGAGATCGGAGCCCAGGTCTACTGCCATAGAGTCCTATGGGGTCCCGGGAGGCCTGGTCTACTGCGTTTTTTTATAGGTAAAATGGAGGCCAGATCGACTCTTGTATTTTAGCAGGTAAAATGGAGGCCAGATCAACTCCCGTTTTTTTTTTCTTTTCCAAGTGCTGAACGGAGTCCAGGTCTACTCCTATAGATTTCAATAGGGACCCGGGGGGCCTGGTCTACTCCCATTTTTTTTTAAAAAAGAAGTTGAGATCGGAGCCCAGGTCTACTCTTATAGATTTTAATGGGGACCCGGGAGTTTTGGTCTACTCTGTTTTTTTAAAAAAATGTTCAGATCGGAGCCCAGATCTATTTCTATTGATATCAATGGGAACCCGGGAGTCCTGGTGTACTCCCGTTGTTTTTTTTTTTAAGAAGTTGAGATCGGAGCCCAGATCTACTGCCATAGAGTCCAATGGGGACCCGGGAGGCCTGGTCTACTGGGTTTTTTTATAGGTAAAATGGAGGCCAGATCGACTTCTGTATTTTATTAGGTAAAATGGAGGCCAGATCAACTCCCGTTTTTTTTTTCTTTTCCAAGTGCTGAACGGAGTCCAGGTCTACTCCTATAGATTTCAATAAGGACCCGGGGGGCCTGGTCTACTCCCGTTTTTTTTTAAAAAAAGTTGAGATCGGAGCCCAGGTCTACTCTTATAGATTTTAATGGGTACCCAGGGAGTCCTGGTCTACTCTCTTTTTTTAAAAAAAGTTCAGATCGGAGCCCAGATCTATTCCTATTGATATCAAAGGGAACCCGGGAGTCCTGGTCTACTCCCGTTGTTGTTTTTTTTTAAGAAGTTGACATCGGAGCCCAGGTCTACTGCCATAGAGGACCCGGGAGGCCTGGTCTACTCCCGTTGGGGACCCGGGAAGCCTGGTCTACTCCCGTTGTTTTTTTTTTTTAAGAAGTTGAGATCGGAGCCCAGATCTACTGCCATAGAGTCCAATGGGGACCCGGGAGATCTGGTCTACTGCGTTTTTTTATAGGTAAAATGGAGGTCAGATCGACTCTTGTATTTTAGCAGGTAAAATGGAGGCCAGATCAACTCCCGTTTTTTTTTTCTTTTCCAAGTGCTGAACGGAGTCCAGGTCTACTCCTATAGATTTCAATAGGGACCCGGGGGGCCTGGTCTACTCCCGGTTTTTTTTTAAAGTTCAGAACGGAGCCCAGGTCTACTCTCATAGAGTCCAATGGCGACCCGGGAGGCCTGGTCTACTCCCGGTTGTTTTTTGTTTTTTTTTAAAGAAGTTGAGATCGGAGGCCAGGTCTACTCTTATAGATTTCAAAGGGAACCAGGAGGCCTGAACTAATCCCGTTTTTTTTTTTTTTTAAAGAAGTTCAGATCGGAGCACAGGTCTACTCGCATAGAGTCCAATGGGGACCCGGGAGTTTTGGTCTACTCTCTTTTTTAAGAAAAAAGTTCAGAACGGAGCCCAGGTCTACTCCTATAAAGACCAAAGCGGACCCCGGAGGCCTTGTCTACTCCCGTTTTTTTTAAAAAAGAAGTCGAGATCGGAGCCCAGGTGTACTCTCATAGAGTCCTATGGGGACCCAGAAGGCCTGGTCTACTCCCGTTTTTTAAAAAAAAGAGTTGAGATCGGAGCCCAGGTCTACTCTTATAGATTTTAATGGGGACCCGGGAGTCCTGGTCTACTCTCTTTTTTTAAAAAAATGTTCAGATCGGAGCCCAGATCTATTCCTATTGATATCAATGGGAACCCGGGAGTCCTGGTCTACTCCCTTTTTTTTTTTTTTTTAAGAAGTTGAGATCGGAGCCCAGGTCTTCTGCCATAGAGTCCTATGGGGACCCGGGAGGCCTGGTCTACTCCCTTTTCAAAAAAAGGAGTTCAGAACGGAGCCCAAGTCTACTCCTATACAGACCATTGCGGACCCCGGAGGCCTTGTCTACTCCCGTTTTTTTTAAAAAAAGAAGTTGAGATCGGAGCCCAGGTCTACTCTCATGGAGTTCTATGGGGACCCGGGAGACCTGGTCTACTCCCGTTTTTTTTTTAAAAAGTTGAGATCGGAGCCCAGGTCTACTCTTATAGATTTTAATGGGGACCCGGGAGTTTTGGTCTACTGTCTTTTTTTAAAAAATGTTCAGATCGGAGCCCAGATCTATTCCTATTTATATCAATGGGAACCCGGGAGTTCTGGTGTACTCCCGTTGTTTTTTTTTTACGAAGTTGAGATCGGAGCCCAGATCTACTGCCATAGAGTCCAATGGGGACCCGGGAGGCCTGGTCTACTGCGTTTTTTTATAGGTAAAATGGAAGCAAGATCGACTCTTGTGTTTTAGCAGGTAAAATGGAGGCCAGATCAACTCCCGTTTTTTTTTTCTTTTCCAAGTGCTGAACGGAGTCCAGGTCTACTCCTATCGATTTCAATAAGGACCCGGGGGTCTGGTCTACTCCCGTTTTTTTTAAAAAAAGAAGTTGAGATCGGAGCCCAGGTCTACTCTTATAGATTTTAATGGGTACCCAGGGAGTCCTGGTCTACTCTCTTTTTTTAAAAAAAAAGTTCAGATCGGAGCCCAGATCTATTCCTATTGATATCAAAGGGAACCCGGGAGTCCTGGTCTACTCCCGTTTTTTTTTTTTTTTAAGAAGTTGAGATCGGAGCCCAGGTCTACTGCCATACAGTCCTATGGGGACCCGGGAGGCCTGGTCTACTCTCATTGTTTTTTTTTTAAGAAGTTGAGATCGGAGCCCAGATCTACTGCCATAGAGTAAAATGGGGACCCGGGAGGCCTGGTCTACTCCTTTTTTTTATAGGTAAAATGGAGGCCAGATCGACTCTTGTATTTTAGCAGGTAAAATGGAGGCCAGATGAACTCCGGTTTTTTTTTTCTTTTGCAAGTGCTGAACGGAGTCCAGGTCTACTCCTATAGATTTCAATAGGGACCCGGGGGGCCTGGTCTACTCCCGGTTTTTTTTAAAAGTTCAGAACGGAGCCCAGGTCTACTCTGATAGAGTCCAATGGGGACCCGGGAGCCCTGGTCGACTCCCGGTTGTTTTTTTGTTTTTTTTTTAAAAAGTTGAGATCGGAGGCCAGGTCTACTCCTATAGATTTCAATGGGAACCAGGAGGCCTGAACTAATCCCGTTTTTTTTTTTTTTAAAGAAGTTCAGATCGGAGCACAGGTCTACTCGCATAGAGTCCAATGGGGACCCGGGGGGCCTGGTCTACTCCCTTTTTTAAGAAAAAAGTTCAGAACGGAGCCCAGGTCTACGCCTATACAGACCAATGCGGACCCTGGAGGCCTTGTCTACTCCCGTTTTTTTTAAAAAAAGAAGTTGAGATCGGAGCCCAGGTCTACTCTCATAGAGTCCTATGGGGACCCTGGAGGCGTTGTCTACTCCCGTTTTTTTTTTAAAAAAGTTGAGATCGGAGCCCAGGTCTACTCTTATAGATTTTAATGGGGACCCCGGAGTCCTGGTCTACTCTCTTTTTTTAAAAAAAAGTTCAGATCAAAGCCCAGATCTATTCCTATTGATATCAATGGGAACCCGGGAGTCCTGGTCTACTCCCGTTGTTTTTTTTTTTAAGAAGTTTAGATCGAAGCCCAGGTCTTATGCCATAGAGTCCTATGGGGACCCGGGAGGCCTGGTCTACTCCCTTTATAAAAAAAAGTGTTCAGAACGGAGCCCAAGTCTACTCCTATACAGACCATTGCGGACCCCGGAGGCCTTGTCTACTCCCGTTTTTTTAAAAAAAAGAAGTTGAGATCGGAGCCCAGGTCTACTCTCATAGAGTCCTATGGGGACCCGGGAGGCCTGGCTTACTCCCGTTGTTTTTTTTTTAAAGAAGTTGAGATCGGAGCCCAGATCTACTGCCATAGAGTCCAATGGGGACCCGGGAGGCCTGGTCTACTCCCGTTGTTTTTTTTTTTAAGAAATTATGATCGGAGCCCAGATCTACTGCTATAGAGTCCTATGGGGTCCCGGGAGGCCTGGTCTACTGGGTTTTTTTATAGGTAAAATGGAGGCCAGATCGACTCTTGTATTTTAGCATGTAAAATGGAGGCCAGATCAACTCCCGTTTTTTTTTTCTTTTCCAAGTGCTGAACGGAGTCCAGGTCTACTCCTATAGATTTCAATAGGGACCCGGGGGGCCTGGTCTACTCCCATTTTTTTTTTAAAAAAGAAGTTGAGATCGGAGCCCAGGTCTACTCTTATAGATTTTAATGGGTACCCGGGAGTCCTGGTCTACTCTCTTTTTTTAAAAAAAAGTTCAGATCGGAGCCCAGATCTATTCCTATTGATATCAAAGGGAACCCGGGAGTCCTGGTCTACTCTCGTTGTTTTTTGTTTTTAATAAGTTGAGATCGGAGGCCAGGTCTACTCGTATAGATTTCAAAGGGAACCAGGAGTCCTGAACTAATCCCGTTTGTTTTTTTTTTTTTAAAGAAGTTCAGATCGGAGCACAGGTCTACTTGCATTGAGTCCAATGGGGATCCGGGAGGCCTGGTCTACTCCCTTTTTTAAGAAAAAAGTTCAGAACAGAGCCTAGGTCTACTCCAATACAGACAAATGCGGACCCCGGAGGCCTGGTTCTACTCCCGTTTTTTTTAAAAAAAGAAGTTGAGATCGGAGCCCAGGTCTACTCTCATAGAGTCCTATGGGGACCCGGGAGGCCTGGTCTACTCCCGTTGTTTTTTTTTTTTTTAAGAAGTTGAGATCGGAGCCCAGATCTACTGCCATAGAGTCCAATGGGGACTCGGGAGGCCTGGTCTACTGCGTTTTTTTATAGGTAAAATGGAGGCAAGATCGACTCTTGTATTTTAGCAGGTAAAATGGAGGCCAGATCAACTCCCGTTTTTTTTTTCTTTTCCAAGTGCTGAACAGAGTCCAGGTCTACTCCTATAGATTTCAATAGGGACCCGGGGGGCCTGGTCTACTCCCGTTTTTTTTTTAAAAAGTTCAGATCGGAGCCCAGATCTATTCCTATTGATATCAAAGGGAACCCGGGAGTCCTGGTCTACTCCCGTTGTTTTTTTTTTAAAGAAGTTTAGATCGGAGCCCAGGTCTTATGCCATAGAGTCCTATGGGGACCCGGGAGGCCTGGTCTACTCCCTTTATAAAAAAAAGTGTTCAGAACGGAGCCCAAGTCTACTCCTATACAGACCATTGCGGACCCCGGAGGCCTTGTCTACTCCCGTTTTTTTAAAAAAAAGAAGTTCAGATCGGAGCCCAGGTCTACTCTCATAGAGTCCTATGGGGACCCGGGAGGCCTGGTCTACTCCCTTTTTTTTTTTTTAAAGAAGTTGAGATCGGAGCCCAGATCTACTGCCATAGAGTCCAATGGGGACCCGGGAGGCCTGGTCTACTCCCGTTGTTTTTTTTTTTAAGAAATTGAGATCGGAGCCCAGATCTACTGCTATAGAGTCCTATGGGGTCCCGGGAGGCCTGGTCTACTGGGTTTTTTTATAGGTAAAATGGAGGCCAGATCGACTCTTGTATTTTAGCACGTAAAATGGAGGCCAGATCACCTCCCGTTTTTTTTTTCTTTTCCAAGTGCTGAACGGAGTCCAGGTCTACTCCTATAGATTTCAATAGGGACCCGGGGGGCCTGGTCTACTACCGTTTTTTTTTTTAAAAAGTTCAGATCGGAGCCCAGATCTATTCCTATTGATATCAAAGGGAACCCGGGAGTCCTGGTCTACTCCCGTTGTTTTTTTTTTTTTAAGAAGTTGAGATCGGAGCCCAGGTCTACTGCCATACAGTCCTATGGGGACCCGGGAGGCCTGGTCTACTCTCGTTGTTTTTTTTTTAAGAAGTTGAGATCGGAGCCCAGATCTACTGCCCTAGAGTCCAATGGGGACCCGGGAGGCCTGGTCTACTGCGTTTTTTTATAGGTAAAATGGAGGCCAGATCGACTCCTGTATTTTAGCAGGTAAAATGGAGGCCAGATGAACTCCCGTTTTTTTTTTCTTTTGCAAGTGCTGAACGGAGTCCAGGTCTACTCCTATAGATTTCAATAGGGACCCGGGGGGCCTGGTCTACTCCCGGTTTTTTTTAAAAGTTCAGAACGGAGCCCAGGTCTACTCTGATAGAGTCCAATGGGGACCCGGGAGGCCTGGTCGACTCCCTTTTTTTTTTTTAAAAGTTGAGATCGGAGCCCAGGTCTACTCTTATTGATTTTAATGGGTACCCGGGAGTCCTGGTCTACTCTCTTTTTTTAAAAAAAAGGTCAGATCGGAGCCCAGATCTATTCCTATTGATATCAAAGGGAACCCGGGAGTCCTGGTCTACTCTCGTTGTTTTTTTTTTTAAAGAAGTTGAGATCGGAGGCCAGGTCTACTCCTATAGATTTCAAAGGGAACCAGGAGTCCTGAACTAATCCCGTTTGTTTTGTTTTTTTTAAAGAAGTTCAGATCGGAGCACAGGTCTACTTGCATTGAGTCCAATGGGGATCCGGGAGGCCTGGTCTACTCCCTTTTTTAAGAAAAAAGTTCAGAACAGAGCCCAGGTCTACTCCAATACAGACATATGCGGACCCCGGAGGCCTGGTTCTACTCCCGTTTTTTTTAAAAAAAGAAGTTGAGATCGGAGCCCAGGTCTACTCTCATAGAGTCCTATGGGGACCCGGGAGGCCTGGTCTACTCCCGTTGTTTTTTTTTTTTAAGAAGTTGAGATCGGAGCCCAGATCTACTGCCATAGAGTCCAATGGGGACCCGGGAGGCCTGGTCTACTGCGTTTTTTTATAGGTAAAATGGAGGCAAGATCGACTCTTGTATTTTAGCAGGTAAAATGGAGGCCAGATCAACTCCCGTTTTTTTTTTCTTTTCCAAGTGCTGAACGGAGTCCAGGTCTACTCCTATAGATTTCAATAGGGACCCGGGGGGCCTGGTCTACTCCCGTTTTTTTTTTTAAAAAGTTCAGATCGGAGCCCAGATCTATTCCTATTGATATCAAAGGGAACCCGGGAGTCCTGGTCTACTCCCGTTGTTTTTTTTTTTTTAAGAAGTTGAGATCGGAGCCCAGGTCTACTGCCATACAGTCCTATGGGGACCCGGGAGGCCTGGTCTACTCTCGTTGTTTTTTTTTTAAGAAGTTGAGATCGGAGCCCAGATCTACTGCCCTAGAGTCCAATGGGGACCCGGGAGGCCTGGTCTACTGCGTTTTTTTATAGGTAAAATGGAGGCCAGATCGACTCTTGTATTTTAGCAGGTAAAATGGAGGCCAGATGAACTCCCGTTTTTTTTTTCTTTTGCAAGTGCTGAACGGAGTCCAGTTCTACTCCTATAGATTTCAATAGGGACCCGGGGGGCCTGGTCTACTCCCGGTTTTTTTTAAAAGTTCAGAACGGAGCCCAGGTCTACTCTGATAGAGTCCAATGGGGACCCAGGAGGCCTGGTCGACTCCCGTTTTTTTTTTAAAAAGTTGAGATCGGAGCCCAGGTCTACTCTTATAGATTTTAATGGGGACCCGGGAGTCCTGGTCTACTCTCTTTTTTTAAAAAAAGTTCAGATCAAAGCCCAGATCTATTCCTATTGATATCAATGGGAACCCGGGAGTCCTGGTCTATTCCCGTTGTTTTTTTTTTTTAGAAGTTTAGATCGGAGCCCAGGTCTTATGCCATAGAGTCCTATGGGGACCCGGGAGGCCTGGTCTACTCCCTTTTTAAAAAAAGGAGTTCAGAACAGAGCCCAAGTCTACTCCTATACAGACCATTGCGGACCCCGGAGGCCTTGTCTACTCCCGTTTTTTTTAAAAAAAGGAGTTGAGATCGGAGCGCAGGTCTACTCTCATAGAGTCCTATGGGGATTCGGGAGGCCTGGTCTACTCCCGTTTTTTTTTTTTTAAAGAAGTTGAGATCGGAGCCCAGATCTACTGCCATAGAGTCCAATGGGGACCCCGGAGGCCTGGTCTACTCCCGTTGTTTTTTTTTTTAAGAAATTGAGATCGGAGCCCAGATCTACTGCTATAGAGTCCTATGGGGTCCCGGGAGGCCTGGTCTACTGGGTTTTTTTATAGGTAAAATGGAGGCCAGATCGACTCTTGTATTTTAGCACGTAAAATGGAGGCCAGATCAACTCCCGTTTTTTTTTTCTTTTCCAAGTGCTGAACGGAGTCCAGGTCTACTCCTATAGATTTCAATAGGGACCCGGGGGGCCTGGTCTACTCCCATTTTTTTTTTTAAAAGAAGTTGAGATCGGAGCCCAGGTCTACTCTTATAGATTTTAATGGGTACCCGGGAGTCCTGGTCTACTCTCTTTTTTTTAAAAAAAGTTCAGATCGGAGCCCAGATCTATTCCTATTGATATCAAAGGGAACCCGGGAGTCCTGGTCTACTCTCGTTGTTTTTTTTTTTTAAGAAGTTGAGATCGGAGGCCAGGTCTACTCCTATAGAGTTCAAAGGGAACCAGGAGTCCTGAACTAATCCCGTTTGTTTTGTTTTTTCTAAAGAAGTTCAGATCGGAGCACAGGTCTACTTGCATTGAGTCCAATGGGGATCCGGGAGGCCTGGTCTACTCCCTTTTTTAAGAAAAAAGTTCAGAACAGAGCCTAGGTCTACTCCAATACAGACAAATGCGGACCCCGGAGGCCTGGTTCTACTCCCGTTTTTTTTAAAAAAAGAAGTTGAGATCGGAGCCCAGGTCTACTCTCATAGAGTCCTATGGGGACCCGGGAGGCCTGGTCTACTCTCGTTGTTTTTTTTTTTTAAGAAGTTGAGATCGGAGGCCAGGTCTACTCCTATAGAGTTCAAAGGGAACCAGGAGTCCTGAACTAATCCCGTTTGTTTTGTTTTTTTTAAAGAAGTTCAGATCGGAGCACAGGTCTACTTGCATTGAGTCCAATGGGGATCCGGGAGGCCTGGTCTACTCCCTTTTTTAAGAAAAAAGTTCAGAACAGAGCCTAGGTCTACTCCAATACAGACAAATGCGGACCCCGGAGGCCTGGTTCTACTCCCGTTTTTTTTAAAAAAAGAAGTTGAGATCGGAGCCCAGGTCTACTCTCATAGAGTCCTATGGGGACCCGGGAGGCCTGGTCTACTCCCGTTGTTTTTTTTTTTTTAAGAAGTTGAGATCGGAGCCCAGATCTACTGCCATAGAGTCCAATGGGGACCCGGGAGGCCTGGTCTACTGCGTTTTTTTATAGGTAAAATGGAGGCAAGATCGACTCTTGTATTTTAGCAGGTAAAATGGAGGCCAGATGAACTCCCGTTTTTTTTTTCTTCTGCAAGTGCTGAACGGAGTCCAGGTCTACTCCTATAGATTTCAATAGGGACCCGGGGGGCCTGGTCTACTCGCGTTTTTTTTTTAAAAAAGTTCAGATCGGAGCCCAGATCTATTCCTATTGATATCAAAGGGAACCCGGGAGTCCTGGTCTACTCCCGTTGTTTTTTTTTTTTAAGAAGTTGAGATCGGAGCCCAGGTCTACTGCCATACAGTCCTATGGGGACCCGGGAGGCCTGGTCTACTCTCGTTGTTTTTTTTTTAAGAAGTTGAGATTGGAGCCCAGATCTACTGCCATAGAGTCCAATGGGGACCCGGGAGGCCTGGTCTACTGCGTTTTTTTATAGGTAAAATGGAGGCCAGATCGACTCTTGTATTTTAGGAGGTAAAATGGAGGCCAGATGAACTCCCGTTTTTTTTTTCTTTTGCAAGTGCTGAACGGAGTCCAGGTCTACTCCTATAGATTTCAATAGGGACCCGGGGGGCCTGGTCTACTCCCGGTTGTTTTTTTGTTGTTTTTTAAAGAAGTTGAGATCGGAGGCCAGGTCTACTCCTATAGATTTCAAAGGGAACCAGGAGGCCTGAACTAATCCCGTTTTTTTTTTTAAAAAAGAAGTTCAGATCGGAGCACAGGTCTACTCGCATAGAGTCCAATGGGGACCCGGGGGGCCTGGTCCACTCCCTTTTTTAAGAAAAAAGTTCAGAACGGAGCCCAGGTCTACGCCTATACAGACCAATGCGGACACCGGAGGCCTTGTCTACTCCCGTTTTTTTAAAAAAAAGAAGTTGAGATCGGAGCCCAGGTCTACTCTCATAGAGTCCTATGGGGACCCTGGAGGCGTGGTCTACTCCCGTTTTTTTTTTTAAAAGTTGAGATCGGAGCCCAGGTCTACTCTTTTAGATTTTAATGGGGACCCGGGAGTCCTGGTCTACTCTCTTTTTTTTTTAAAAAGTTCAGATCGGAGCCCAGATCTATTCCTATTGATATCAATGGGAATCCGGGAGTCCTGGTCTACTCCCGTTGTTTTTTTTTTAAGAAGTTGAGATCGGAGCCCAGGTCTTATGCCATAGAGTCCTATGGGGACCCGGGAGGCCTGGTCTACTCCCTTTTTAAAAAAAGTAGTTCAGAACGGAGCCCAAGTCTACTCCTATACAGACCATTGCGGACCCCGGAGGCCTTGTCTACTCCCGATTTTTTAAAAAAAAGAAGTTGAGATCGGAGCCCAGGTCTACTCTCATAGAGTCCTATGGGGACCCGGGAGGCCTGGTCTACTCCCGTTTTTTTTTTTTTAAGAAGTTGAGATCGGAGCCCAGATCTACTGCCATAGAGTCCAATGAGGACCCGGGAGGCCTGGTCTACTCTTGTTTTTTTTTTTTTTAAGAAGTTGAGATCGGAGCCCAGATCTACTGCTATAGAGTCCTATGGGGTCCCGGGAGGCCTGGTCTACTGGGTTTTTTTATAGGTAAAATGGAGGCCAGATCGACTCTTGTATTTTAGCACGTAAAATGGAGGCCAGATCAACTCCCGTTTTTTTTTTCTTTTCCAAGTGCTGAACGGAGTCCAGGTCTACTCCTATAGATTTCAATAGGGACCCGGGGGGCCTGGTCTACTCCCATTTTTTTTAAAAAAAGAAGTTGAGATCGGAGCCCAGGTCTACTCCTATAGATTTTAATGGGTACCCGGGAGTCCTGGTCTACTCTCTTTTTTTAAAAAAAAGTTCAGATCGGAGCCCAGATCTATTCCTATTGATATCAAAGGGAATCTGGGAGTCCTGGTTTACTCTCGTTGTTTTTTTTTTTTAAGAAGTTGAGATCGGAGGCCAGGTCTACTCCTATAGATTTCAAAGGGAACCAGGAGTCCTGAACTAATCCCGTTTGTTTTTGTTTTTTTAAAGAAGTTCAGATTGGAGCACAGGTCTATTCGCATTGAGTCCAATGGGGATCCGGGAGGCCTGGTCTACTCCCTTTTTTAAGAAAAAAGTTCAGAACAGAGCCCAGGTCTACTCCAATACAGACAAATGCAGACCCCGGAGGCCTGGTCTACTCCCGTTTTTTTTAAAATAAGAAGTTGAGATCGGAGCCCAGGTCTACTCTCATAGAGTCCTATGGGGACCCGGGAGGCCTGGTCTACTCCCGTTGTTTTTTTTTTTTTAAGAAGTTGAGATCGGAGCCCAGATCTACTGCCATAGAGTCCAATGGGGACCCGGGAGGCCTGGTCTACTGCGTTTTTTTATAGGTAAAATGGAGGCCAGATCGACTCTTGTATTTTAGCAGGTAAAATGGAGGCCAGATCAACTCCCGTTTTTTTTTTCTTTTCCAAGTGCTGAACGGAGTCCAGGTCTACTCCTATAGATTTCAATAGGGACCCGGGGGGCCTGGTCTACTCCCGGTTTTTTTTAAAAGTTCAGAACGGAGCCCAGGTCAACTCTCATAGAGTCCAATGGGGACCCGGGAGGCCTGGTCTACTCCCGGTTGTTTTTTTGTTTTTTTTTAAAGAAGTTGAGATCGGAGCCCAGATCTACTGCCATAGAGTCCAATGGGGACCCGGGAGGCCTGGTCTACTGCGTTGTTTTATAGGTAAAATGGAGGCCAGATCGACTCTTGTATTTTAGCAGGTAAAATGGTGGCCAGATCAACTCCCATTTTTTTTTCTTTTCCAAGTGCTGAACGGAGTCCAGGTCTACTCCTATAGATTTCAATACGGACCCGGGAGGCCTGGTCTACTCTCGTTGTTTTTTTTTTAAGAAGTTGAGATCGGAGGCCAGGTCTACTGCCATAGAGTCCTATGGGGACCCGGGATGCCTGGTCTACTCCCTTTTTTAAGAAAAAAGTTCAGAACAGAGCCCAGGTCTACTCGTATACAGACAAATGCGGACTATTTATACAGAGCCCAGGTCTCCTCCTATACAGACAAATGCAGATCTATTCCTAATGATATCAAAGGGAACCCGGGGGTCCTGGTCTACTCCCTTATTTTTTTTTTTTTAAGAAGTTGAGATCAGAGGCCAGGTCTACTCCTATAGATTTCAAAGGGAACCAGGAGTCCTGAACTAATCCCGTTTGTTTTGTTTTTTTAAAGAAGTTCAGATCGGAGCACAGGTCTACTCTCATAGAGTCCAATGGGGACCCGGGAGGCCTGGTCTACTCCCGGTATTTTTTTTGTTTTTTTTTTAAAGAAGTTGATATCAGAGGCCAGGTCTACTCCTATAGATTTCAAAGGGAACCAGGAGGCCTGAACTAATCCCGTTTTTTTTTTTTTAAAGAAGTTAAGATCGGAGCACAGGTCTACTCGCATAGAGTCCAATGGGTACCCGGGGGGCCTGGTCTACTCCCTTTTTTAAGAAAAAAGTTCAGAACGGAGCCCAGGTCTACTCCTATACAGACCAATGCAGACCCCGGAGGCCTTGTATACTCCCGTTTTTTTTAAAAAAAGAAGTTGAGATCGGAGCCCAGGTCTACTCTCATAGAGTCCTATGGGGACCCAGAAGGCCTGGTCTACTCCCGTTTTTTTTTTTAAAAGTTGAGATCGGAGCCCAGGTCTACTCTTATAGATTTTAATGGGGACCCGGGAGTCCTGGTCTACTCTCTTTTTTTAAAAAAAAGTTCAGATCGGAGCCCAGATCTATTCCTATTGATATCAATGGGAACCCGGGAGTCCTGGTCTACTCCCATTGTTTTTTTTTTTAAGAAGTTGAGATCGGAGCCCAGGTCTTATGCCATAGAGTCCTATGGGGACCCGGGAGGCCTGGTGTACTCCCTTTTTAAAAAAAGTAGTTCAGAACGGAGCCCAAGTCTACTCCTATACAGACCATTGCGGACCCCGGAGGCCTTGTCTACTCCCGTTTTTTTAAAAAAAAGAAGTTGAGATCGGAGCCCAGGTCTACTCTCATAGAGTCCTATGGGGACCCGGGAAGCCTGGTCTACTCCCGTTTTTTTTTTTTTAAGAAGTTGAGATCGGAGCCCAGATCTACTGCCATAGAGTCCAATGGGGACCCGGGAGGCCTGGTCTACTGCATTTTTTTATAGGTAAAATGGAGGCCAGATCGACTCTTGTATTTTTGCAGGTAAAATGGAGGCCAGATCAACTCCCGTTTTTTTTTTCTTTTCCAAGTGCTGAACGGAGTCCAGGTCTACTCCTATAGATTTCAATAGGGACCCGGGGGGCCTGGTCTACTCCCGGTTTTTTTTAAAAGTTTAGAACGGAGCCCAGGTCTACTCTCATAGAGTCTAATGGGGACCCGGGAGGCCTGGTCTACTCCCGGTTGGTTTTTTGTTTTTTTTTAAAGAAGTTGAGATCGGAGGCCAGGTCTACTCCTATAGATTTCAAAGAGAACCAGGAGGCCTGAACTAATCCCATTTTTTTTTTTTAAAGAAGTTCAGATCGGAGCACAGGTCTACTTGCCTAGAGTCCAATGGGGACCCGGGAGGCCTGGTCTACTCCCTTTTTTAAGAAAAAAGTTCAGAACGGAGCCCAGGTCTACTCCTATACAGACCAATGCGGACCCCGGAGGCCTTGTCTACTCCCGTTTTTTTTTAATAAAGAAGTTGAGATCGGAGCCCAGGTCTACTCTCATAGAGTCCTATGGGGACCCGGGAGGCCTGGTGTACTCCCGTTTTTTTAAAAAAAACGTTGAGATCGGAGCCCAGGTCTACTCTTATAGATTTTTTTTTTTTAATTTTTATTAATTTTCTCTATATCTAATTCTACAACGCTACTTTTCTAAGCTATGTTTACCTTATACAGAGTGTGCTTTATCATTTGCTTAATATTGCTATGCCATTAATAGATATGAAGCGTTTTAAACCTTGGCTAATATTCAGATAACATTGTTACTGATGATACATGAAAAATAAAAAAAGCTGTTTGACAGACATGGTCTTTTGAAGGAATGCTTAATTATACAAATTATCTATTATATATAAGTGCAGTTTCAAAAAACATTTTATCCTTTATTTCTTCTTTCGTCCTCTTCTTGTCTTAACAGTCTCTTCTTGTACTTTTGGAGCTGCTGCTCCCTTTTCCGAGTCAGACGTTTCTTCTTCGCTCTTTGAGCTATCAAATCCATACATACTTTCTTGCGATGCCAGTGAACCATCTGAGTCTCTCCCTTTTTTCTTTTCTTTGCTTTTTTCCAAAAAACTTTTCGCCTGTTGGACAGAGTCAATCTTATATTTCTTGTTCTTGATGCTGAAGCTCAGTCCTTCCGGAACATTCCACCTATAGATAATAGATTCAGACTGTAGCCAAGATGTCAATTTTCCATAGGCTTTCCTTCTTTTCCTTATTTCAAATGGGATATCTTTCATCACTTTAACTTCTTTTCCTTTGATCTTCAGAACTGCTTTATTTGTGGTCCTAAGCACCACATCTCTTGTTGACTTTTTGGAGAACCTTATCTGAATCTCACCAGGCAGGCTTTTCTTTTTAGTATAATCTGGATAGGTTCTGTAAACCATATCCATATCGCTTTTTATTTCTGCTGCTTTTAAGCCCGTCACTGGTTCAAGCGCTTCGCTTAACAGATTTTTAAGGTCTTCTCCTTTATCCTCTGGTACATTCTGAAGTCTTAGGAAAAAATTCGATCTTTCCATCTGTAGTTTCAAAAGCTGATCAGAATGGAAGGCCTTTTCTTTCTCCGCTTTTTGTAGTCTTGAATCATGATTTTTAACTGAAGTCTTAACTTCCAGAAGTTCTCGCTGCAGCTTCTCTGTAGTTTTATTCGACTCCTTCAGGTCTAATTGCATCTTGTCCATCTTAACGTTGAGAGCTGTCATTTGGTCCACTAGAGGTCGCAATAACGAGGAGAACACCGTGCTCATCTCCGTGGTATCAACCTTTGAACTCGGAGCTGTACTTCCTAGTTTGGGGGAAGGTTTCGGTTTCCCCGCCATTGTTGAGACTGTGCTTCTTTGTTGATAGTTAGATAAGATGGACGAAAGGAGCAAATTCCACGACTGCGCTTATATCTTTTTAAAGTTCATATCCTCTAAAGCGCGATGCTGCCATCAAGCAAGCCGGACATACGTTTTTTCATGCAGTAACGCCACGTAAAGAGTCCCGTAAGTACGCCAGTCTCGAGGGGGGGGGGTTTACTCCACCCGCCTTTCCCGCTGTATTCTGTTTCTTTTTACTTCGGACTCACTGTTTCTCCAAGCGTGACTGTCAGTTCCAGCCTCATTGCTTCACACTCTCTGCTGGTTCTCGGTTTTGCGCTTTTAGCCATACGGCTCCCACGGATGGGGGAACCTATGGGGGTGATGAAAGGGGACCTCAATCCCTCGATCGCCACCGTAGGGAGAGATCCCCTTCGTGCCACCCCAGGCAGAGCCCCTTCACTAGGGTCTCTGGGGGCTCGGCACCAGTCCGAAGCCCCTTCTTCCCGCCGGGTACGGATCGCGCTCCCCGCTAGTGTGGAGGAGCGCGTCCACCATAGTCGCAAGTCTTGCCGGAAGTCTACTCTTATAGATTTTAATGGGGACCCGGGAGTCCTGGTCTACTCTCTTTTTTAAAAAAAAAGTTCAGATCGGAGCCCAGATCGATTCCTATTGATATCAATGGGAAGCCGGGAGTCCTGGTCTACTCCCGTTGTTTTTTTTTTTAAGAAGTTGAGATCGGAGCCCAGGTCTTATGCCATAGAGTCCTATGGGGACCCGGGAGGCCTGGTCTACTCCCTTTTTTAAAAAAGGAGTTCAGAACGGAGCCCAAGTCTACTCCTATACAGACCATTGCGGACCCCGGAGGCCTTGTCTACTCCCATTTTTTTTAAAAAAAGAAGTTGAGATCGGAGCCCAGGTCTACTCTCATAGAGTCCTATGGGGACCCGGGAGGCCTGGTCTACTCCCGTTGTTTTTTTTTTAAGAAGTTGAGATCGGAGCCCAGATCTACTGCCATAGAGTCCAATGGGGACCCGGGAGGCCTGGTCTACTCCCGTTGTTTTTTTTTTTTAAAGAAGTTGAGATCGGAGCCCAGATCTACTGCTATAGAGTCCTATGGGGTCCCGGGAGGCCTGATCTACTGGGTTTTTTTATAGGTAAAATGGAGGCCAGATCGACTCTTGTATTTTAGCACGTAAAATGGAGGCCAGATCAACTCCCGTTTTTTTTTCTTTTCCAAGTGCTGAACGGAGTCCAGGTCTACTCCTATAGATTTCAATAGGGACCCGGGGGGCCTGGTCTACTCCCATTTTTTTTAAAAAAAGAAATTGAGATCGGAGCCCAGGTCTACTCTTATAGATTTTAATGGGTATCCGGGAGTCCTGTCTACTCTCTTTTTTTAAAAAAAAGTTCAGATCGGAGCCCAGATCTATTCCTATTGATATCAAAGGGAATCTGGGAGGCCTGGTCTACTCTCGTTGTTTTTTTTTTTAAAGAAGTTGAGATCGGAGGCCAGGTCTACTCCTATAGATTTCAAAGGGAACCAGGAGTCCTGAACTAATCCCTTTTGTTTTTGTTTTTTTAAAGAAGTTCAGATCGGAGCACAGGTCTATTCGTATTGAGTCCAATGGGGATCCGGGAGGCCTGGTCTACTCCCTTTTTTAAGAAAAAAGTTCAGAACAGAGCCCAGGTCTACTCCAATACAGACAAATGCGGACCCCGGAGGCCTGGTCTACTCCCGTTTTTTTTAAAAAAAGAAGTTGAGATCGGAGCCCAGGTCTACTCTCATAGAGTCCTATGGGGACCCGGGAGGCCTGGTCTACTCCCGGTTTTTTTTAAAAGTTCAGAACGGAGCCCAGGTCAACTCTCATAGAGTCCAATGGGGACCCGGGAGGCCTGGTCTACTCCCGGTTGTTTTTTTGTTTTTTTTTAAAGAAGTTGAGATCGGAGCCCAGATCTACTGCCATAGAGTCCAATGGGGACCCGGGAGGCCTGGTCTACTGCGTTTTTTTATAGGTAAAATGGAGGCCAGATCGACTCTTGTATTTTAGCAGGTAAAATGGAGGCCAGATCAACTCCCGTTTTTTTTTCTTTTCCAAGTGCTGAACGGAGTCCAGGTCTACTCCTATAGATTTCAATACGGACCCGGGAAGCCTGGTCTACTCTCGTTGTTTTTTTTTTAAGAAGTTGAGATCGGAGGCCAGGTCTACTGCCATAGAGTCCTATGGGGACCCGGGACGCCTGGTCTACTCCCTTTTTTAAGAAAAAAGTTCAGAACAGAGCCCAGGTCTACTCGTATACAGAAAAAGGCGGACTATTTATACAGAGCCCAGGTCTCCTCCTATACAGACAAATGCAGATCTATTCCTAATGATATCAAAGGGAACCCGGGAGTCCTGGTCTACTCCCTTATTATTTTTTTTTTAAGAAGTTGAGATCAGAGGCCAGGTCTACTCCTATAGATTTCAAAGGGAACCAGGAGTCCTGAACTAATCCCGTTTGTTTTGTTTTTTTAAAGAAGTTCAGATCGGAGCACAGGTCTACTCTCATAGAGTCCAATGGGGACCCGGGAGGCCTGGTCTACTCCCGGTATTTTTTTTGTTTTTTTTTTTAAAGAAGTTGATATCGGAGGCCAGGTCTACTCCTATAGATTTCAAAGGGAACCAGGAGGCCTGAACTAATCCCGTTTTTTTTTTTTTTAAAGAAGTTAAGATCGGAGCACAGGTCTACTCGCATAGAGTCCAATGGGTACCCGGGGGGCCTGGTCTACTCCCTTTTTTAAGAAAAAAGTTCAGAACGGAGCCCAGGTCTACTCCTATACAGACCAATGCGGACCCCGGAGGCCTTGTCTACTCCCGTTTTTTTTAAAAAAAGAAGTTGAGATCGGAGCACAGGTCTACTCTCATAGATTCCTATGGGGACCCGGGAAACCTGGTCTACTCCCGTTTTTTTTTTTAAAAATTTGAGATCGGAGCCCAGGTCTACTCTTATAGATTTTAATGGGGACCCGGGAGTCCTGGTCTACTCTCTTTTTTTAAAAAAAATTTCAGATCGGAGCCCAGATCTATATCTATTGATATCAATGGGAAGCCGGGAGTCCTGGTCTACTCCCGTTGTTGTTTTTTTTAAGAAGTTGAGATCGGAGCCCAGGTTTTCTGCCATAGAGTCCTATGGGGACCCGGGAGGCCTGGTCTACTCCCTTTTTAAAAAAAGGAGTTCAGAACGGAGCCCAAGTCTACTCCTATACAGACCATTGCGGACCCCGGAGGCCTTGTCTACTCCCGTTTTTTTTAAAAAAAGAAGTTGAGATCGGAGCCCAGGTCTACTCTCATAGAGTCCTATGGGGACCCGGGAGGCCTGGTCTACTCCCGTTGTTTGTTTTTTTAAGAAGTTGAGATCGGAGCCCAGATCTACAGTCATAGAGTCCAATGGGGACCCGGGAGGCCTGGTCTACTGCATTTTTTTATAGGTAAAATGGAGGCCAGATCGACTCTTGTATTTTTGCAGGTAAAATGGAGGCCAGATCAACTCCCGTTTTTTTTTTCTTTTCCAAGTGCTGAACGGAGTCCAGGTCTACTCCTATAGATTTCAATAGGGACCCGGGGGGCCTGGTCTACTCCCGGTTTTTTTTAAAAGTTTAGAACGGAGCCCAGGTATACTCTCATAGAGTCTAATGGGGACCCGGGAGGCCTGGTCTACTCCCGGTTGGTTTTTTGTTTTTTTTTAAAGAAGTTGAGATCGGAGGCCAGGTCTACTCCTATAGATTTCAAAGAGAACCAGGAGGCCTGAACTAATCCCATTTTTTTTTTTTTAAAGAAGTTCAGATCGGAGCACAGGTCTACTTGCATAGAGTCCAATGGGGACCCGGGAGGCCTGGTCTACTCCCTTTTTTAAGAAAAAAGTTCAGAACGGAGCCCAGGTCTACTCCTATACAGACCAATGCGGACCCCGGAGGCCTTGTCTACTCCCGTTTTTTTTAAAAAAAGAAGTTGAGATTGGAGCACAGGTCTACTCTCATAGATTCCTATGGGGACCCGGGAGGCCTGGTCTACTCCCGTTTTTTTTTTTTAAAATTTGAGATCGGAGCCCAGGTCTACTCTTATAGATTTTAATGGGGACCCGGGAGTCCTGGTCTACTCTCTTTTTTAAAAAAAAATTTCAGATCGGAGCCCAGATCTATATCTATTGATATCAATGGGAAGCCGGGAGTCCTGGTCTACTCCCGTTGTTGTTTTTTTTAAGAAGTTGAGATCGGAGCCCAGGTTTTCTGCCATAGAGTCCTATGGGGACCCGGGAGGCCTGGTCTACTCCCTTTTTAAAAAAAGGAGTTCAGAACGGAGCCCAAGTCTACTCCTATACAGACCATTGCGGACCCCGGAGGCCTTGTCTACTCCCGTTTTTTTTAAAAAAAGAAGTTGAGATCGGAGCCCAGGTCTACTCTCATAGAGTCCTATGGGGACCCGGGAGGCCTGGTCTACTCCCGTTGTTTGTTTTTTTAAGAAGTTGAGATCGGAGCCCAGATCTACTGCCATAGAGTCCAATGGGGACCCGGGAGGCCTGGTCTACTGCATTTTTTTATAGGTAAAATGGAGGCCAGATCGACTCTTGTATTTTTGCAGGTAAAATGGAGGCCAGATCAACTCCCGTTTTTTTTTTCTTTTCCAAGTGCTGAACGGAGTCCAGGTCTACTCCTATAGATTTCAATAGGGACCCGGGGGGCCTGGTCTACTCCCGGTTTTTTTTAAAAGTTTAGAACGGAGCCCAGGTCTACTCTCATAGAGTCTAATGGGGACCCGGGAGGCCTGGTCTACTCCCGGTTGGTTTTTTGTTTTTTTTTAAAGAAGTTGAGATCGGAGGCCAGGTCTACTCCTATAGATTTCAAAGAGAACCAGGAGGCCTGAACTAATCCCATTTTTTTTTTTTTTAAAGAAGTTCAGATCGGAGCACAGGTCTACTTGCATAGAGTCCAATGGGGACCCGGGAGGCCTGGTCTACTCCCTTTTTTAAGAAAAAAGTTCAGAACGGAGCCCAGGTCTACTCCTATACAGACCAATGCGGACCCCGGAGGCCTTGTCTACTCCCGTTTTTTTTAAAAAAAGAAGTTGAGATCGGAGCACAGGTCTACTCTCATAGATTCCTATGGGGACCCGGGAGGCCTGGTCTACTCCCGTTTTTTTTTTAAAAAATTTGAGATCGGAGCCCAGGTCTACTCTTATAGATTTTAATGGGGACCCGGGAGTCCTGGTCTACTCTCTTTTTTAAAAAAAAATTTCAGATCGGAGCCCAGATCTATATCTATTGATATCAATGGGAAGCCGGGAGTCCTGGTCTACTCCCGTTGTTGTTTTTTTTAAGAAGTTGAGATCGGAGCCCAGGTTTTCTGCCATAGAGTCCTATGGGGACCCGGGAGGCCTGGTCTACTCCCTTTTTAAAAAAAGGAGTTCAGAACGGAGCCCAAGTCTACTCCTATACAGACCATTGCGGACCCCGGAGGCCTTGTCTACTCCCGTTTTTTTTAAAAAAAGAAGTTGAGATCGGAGCCCAGGTCTACTCTCATAGAGTCCTATGGGGACCCGGGAGGCCTGGTCTACTCCCGTTGTTTGTTTTTTTAAGAAGTTGAGATCGGAGCCCAGATCTACTGCCATAGAGTCCAATGGGGACCCGGGAGGCCTGGTCTACTGCATTTTTTTATAGGTAAAATGGAGGCCAGATCGACTCTTGTATTTTTGCAGGTAAAATGGAGGCCAGATCAACTCCCGTTTTTTTTTTCTTTTCCAAGTGCTGAACGGAGTCCAGGTCTACTCCTATAGATTTCAATAGGGACCCGGGGGGCCTGGTCTACTCCCGGTTTTTTTTAAAAGTTTAGAACGGAGCCCAGGTCTACTCTCATAGAGTCTAATGGGGACCCGGGAGGCCTGGTCTACTCCCGGTTGGTTTTTTGTTTTTTTTTAAAGAAGTTGAGATCGGAGGCCAGGTCTACTCCTATAGATTTCAAAGAGAACCAGGAGGCCTGAACTAATCCCATTTTTTTTTTTTTTAAAGAAGTTCAGATCGGAGCACAGGTCTACTTGCATAGAGTCCAATGGGGACCCGGGAGGCCTGGTCTACTCCCTTTTTTAAGAAAAAAGTTCAGAACGGAGCCCAGGTCTACTCCTATACAGACCAATGCGGACCCCGGAGACCTTGTCTACTCCCGTTTTTTTTAAAAAAAGAAGTTGAGATCGGAGCACAGGTCTACTCTCATAGATTCCTATGGGGACCCGGGAGGCCTGGTCTACTCCCGTTTTTTTTTTTTAAAATTTGAGATCGGAGCCCAGGTCTACTCTTATAGATTTTAATGGGGACCCGGGAGTCCTGGTCTACTCTCTTTTTTTAAAAAAAATTTCAGATCGGAGCCCAGATCTATATCTATTGATATCAATGGGAAGCCGGGAGTCCTGGTCTACTCCCGTTGTTGTTTTTTTTAAGAAGTTGAGATCGGAGCCCAGGTTTTCTGCCATAGAGTCCTATGGGGACCCGGGAGGCCTGGTCTACTCCCTTTTTAAAAAAAGGAGTTCAGAACGGAGCCCAAGTCTACTCCTATACAGACCATTGCGGACCCCGGAGGCCTTGTCTACTCCCGTTTTTTTTAAAAAAAGAAGTTGAGATCGGAGCCCAGGTCTACTCTCATAGAGTCCTATGGGGACCCGGGAGGCCTGGTCTACTCCCGTTGTTTGTTTTTTTAAGAAGTTGAGATCGGAGCCCAGATCTACTGCCATAGAGTCCAATGGGGACCCGGGAGGCCTGGTCTACTGCATTTTTTTATAGGTAAAATGGAGGCCAGATCGACTCTTGTATTTTTGCAGGTAAAATGGAGGCCAGATCAACTCCCGTTTTTTTTTTCTTTTCCAAGTGCTGAACGGAGTCCAGGTCTACTCCTATAGATTTCAATAGGGACCCGGGGGGCCTGGTCTACTCCCGGTTTTTTTTAAAAGTTTAGAACGGAGCCCAGGTCTACTCTCATAGAGTCTAATGGGGACCCGGGAGGCCTGGTCTACTCCCGGTTGGTTTTTTGTTTTTTTTTAAAGAAGTTGAGATCGGAGGCCAGGTCTACTCCTATAGATTTCAAAGAGAACCAGGAGGCCTGAACTAATCCCATTTTTTTTTTTTTTTTAAAGAAGTTCAGATCGGAGCACAGGTCTACTTGCATAGAGTCCAATGGGGACCCGGGAGGCCTGGTCTACTCCCTTTTTTAAGAAAAAAGTTCAGAACGGAGCCCAGGTCTACTCCTATACAGACCAATGCGGACCCCGGAGGCCTTGTCTACTCCCGTTTTTTTTTAATAAAGAAGTTGAGATCGGAGCCCAGGTCTACTCTCATAGAGTCCTATGGGGACCCGGGAGGCCTGGTGTACTCCCGTTTTTTTAAAACGGAGAGAACGGAGCCCAGGTCTACTCTTATAGATTTTTTTTTTTTAATTTTTTAATTTTTATTAATTTTCTCTATATCTAATTCTACAACGCTACTTTTCTAAGCTTTGTTTACCTTATACAGAGTGTGCTTTATCATTTGCTTAATATTGCTATGCCATTAATAGATATGAAGCGTTTTAAACCTTGGCTAATATTCAGATAACATTGTTACTGATGATACATGAAAAATAAAAAAAGCTGTTTGACAGACATGGTCTTTTGAAGGAATGCTTAATTATACAAATTATCTATTATATATAAGTGCAGTTTCAAAAAACATTTTATCCTTTATTTCTTCTTTCGTCCTCTTCTTGTCTTAACAGTCTCTTCTTGTACTTTTGGAGCTGCTGCTCCCTTTTCCGAGTCAGACGTTTCTTCTTCGCTCTTTGAGCTATCAAATCCATACATACTTTCTTGCGATGCCAGTGAACCATCTGAGTCTCTCCCTTTTTTCTTTTCTTTGCTTTTTTCCAAAAAACTTTTCGCCTGTTGGACAGAGTCAATCTTATATTTCTTGTTCTTGATGCTGAAGCTCAGTCCTTCCGGAACATTCCACCTATAGATAATAGATTCAGACTGTAGCCAAGATGTCAATTTTCCATAGGCTTTCCTTCTTTTCCTTATTTCAAATGGGATATCTTTCATCACTTTAACTTCTTTTCCTTTGATCTTCAGAACTGCTTTATTTGTGGTCCTAAGCACCACATCTCTTGTTGACTTTTTGGAGAACCTTATCTGAATCTCACCAGGCAGGCTTTTCTTTTTAGTATAATCTGGATAGGTTCTGTAAACCATATCCATATCGCTTTTTATTTCCGCTGCTTTTAAGCCCGTCACTGGTTCAAGCGCTTCGCTTAACAGATTTTTAAGGTCTTCTCCTTTATCCTCTGGTACATTCTGAAGTCTTAGGAAAAAATTCGATCTTTCCATCTGTAGTTTCAAAAGCTGATCAGAATGGAAGGCCTTTTCTTTCTCCGCTTTTTGTAGTCTTGAATCATGATTTTTAACTGAAGTCTTAACTTCCAGAAGTTCTCGCTGCAGCTTCTCTGTAGTTTTATTCGACTCCTTCAGGTCTAATTGCATCTTGTCCATCTTAACGTTGAGAGCTGTCATTTGGTCCACTAGAGGTCGCAATAACGAGAACACCGTGCTCATCTCCGTGGTATCAACCTTTGAACTCGGAGCTGTACTTCCTAGTTTGGGGGAAGGTTTCGGTTTCCCCGCCATTGTTGAGACTGTGCTTCTTTGTTGATAGTTAGATAAGATGGACGAAAGGAGCAAATTCCACGACTGCGCTTATATCTTTTTAAAGTTCATATCCTCTAAAGCGCGATGCTGCCATCAAGCAAGCCGGACATACGTTTTTTCATGCAGTAACGCCACGTAAAGAGTCCCGTAAGTACGCCAGTCTCGAGGGGGGGGGGTTTACTCCACCCGCCTTTCCCGCTGTATTCTGTTTCTTTTTACTTCGGACTCACTGTTTCTCCAAGCGTGACTGTCAGTTCCAGCCTCATTGCTTCACACTCTCTGCTGGTTCTCGGTTTTGCGCTTTTAGCCATACGGCTCCCACGGATGGGGGAACCTATGGGGGTGATGAAAGGGGACCTCAATCCCTCGATCGCCACCGTAGGGAGAGATCCCCTTCGTGCCACCCCAGGCAGAGCCCCTTCACTAGGGTCTCTGGGGGCTCGGCACCAGTCCGAAGCCCCTTCTTCCCGCCGGGTACGGATCGCGCTCCCCGCTAGTGCGGAGGAGCGCGTCCACCATAGTCGCAAGTCTTGCCGGAAGTCTACTCTTATAGATTTTAATGGGGACCCGGGAGTCCTGGTCTACTCTCTTTTTTTAAAAAAAAGTTCAGATCGGAGCCCAGATCGATTCCTATTGATATCAATGGGAAGCCGGGAGTCCTGGTCTACTCCCGTTGTTGTTTTTTTTAAGAAGTTGAGATCGGAGCCCAGGTCTTATGCCATAGAGTCCTATGGGGACCCGGGAGGCCTGGTCTACTCCCTTTTTTAAAAAAGGAGTTCAGAACGGAGCCCAAGTCTACTCCTATACAGACCATTGCGGACCCCGGAGGCCTTGTCTACTCCCATTTTTTTTAAAAAAAGAAGTTGAGATCGGAGCCCAGATCTACTCTCATAGAGTCCTATGGGGACCCGGGAGGCCTGGTCTACTCCCGTTGTTTTTTTTTTAAGAAGTTGAGATCGGAGCCCAGATCTACTGCCATAGAGTCCAATGGGGACCCGGGAGGCCTGGTCTACTCCCGTTGTTTTTTTTTTTTTAAGAAGTTGAGATCGGAGCCCAGATCTACTGCTATAGAGTCCTATGGGGTCCCGGGAGGCCTGATCTACTGGGTTTTTTTATAGGTAAAATGGAGGCCAGATCGACTCTTGTATTTTAGCACGTAAAATGGAGGCCAGATCAACTCCCGTTTTTTTTTTCTTTTCCAAGTGCTGAACGGAGTCCAGGTCTACTCCTATAGATTTCAATAGGGACCCGGGGGGCCTGGTCTACTCCCATTTTTTTAAAAAAAAGAAATTGAGATCGGAGCCCAGGTCTACTCTTATAGATTTTAATGGGTATCCGGGACTCCTGGTCTACTCTCTTTTTTTAAAAAAAAGTTCAGATCGGAGCCCAGATCTATTCCTATTGATATCAAAGGGAATCTGGGAGTCCTGGTCTACTCTCGTTGTTTTTTTTTTTAAAGAAGTTGAGATCGGAGGCCAGGTCTACTCCTATAGATTTCAAAGGGAACCAGGAGTCCTGAACTAATCCCGTTTGTTTTTGTTTTTTTAAAGAAGTTCAGATCGGAGCACAGGTCTATTCGTATTGAGTCCAATGGGGATCCGGGAGGCCTGGTCTACTCCCTTTTTTAAGAAAAAAGTTCAGAACAGAGCCCAGGTCTACTCCAATACAGACAAATGCGGACCCCGGAGGCCTGGTCTACTCCCGTTTTTTTTAAAAAAAGAAGTTGAGATCGGAGCCCAGGTCTACTCTCATAGAGTCCTATGGGGACCCGGGAGGCCTGGTCTACTCCCGGTTTTTTTTAAAAGTTCAGAACGGAGCCCAGGTCAACTCTCATAGAGTCCAATGGGGACCCGGGAGGCCTGGTCTACTCCCGGTTGTTTTTTTGTTTTTTTTTAAAGAAGTTGAGATCGGAGCCCAGATCTACTGCCATAGAGTCCAATGGGGACCCGGGAGGCCTGGTCTACTGCGTTTTTTTATAGGTAAAATGGAGGCCAGATCGACTCTTGTATTTTAGCAGGTAAAATGGAGGCCAGATCAACTCCCGTTTTTTTTTCTTTTCCAAGTGCTGAACGGAGTCCAGGTCTACTCCTATAGATTTCAATACGGACCCGGGAGGCCTGGTCTACTCTCGTTGTTTTTTTTTTAAGAAGTTGAGATCGGAGGCCAGGTCTACTGCCATAGAGTCCTATGGGGACCCGGGACGCCTGGTCTACTCCCTTTTTTAAGAAAAAAGTTCAGAACAGAGCCCAGGTCTACTCGTATACAGACAAATGCGGACTATTTATACAGAGCCCAGGTCTCCTCCTATACAGACAAATGCAGATCTATTCCTAATGATATCAAAGGGAACCCGGGAGTCCTGGTCTACTCCCTTATTATTTTTTTTTTAAGAAGTTGAGATCAGAGGCCAGGTCTACTCCTATAGATTTCAAAGGGAACCAGGAGTCCTGAACTAATCCCGTTTGTTTTGTTTTTTTAAAGAAGTTCAGATCGGAGCACAGGTCTACTCTCATAGAGTCCAATGGGGACCCGGGAGGCCTGGTCTACTCCCGGTATTTTTTTTGTTTTTTTTTTAAAGAAGTTGATATCGGAGGCCAGGTCTACTCCTATAGATTTCAAAGGGAACCAGGAGGCCTGAACTAATCCCGTTTTTTTTTTTTTAAAGAAGTTAAGATCGGAGCACAGGTCTACTCGCATAGAGTCCAATGGGTACCCGGGGGGCCTGGTCTACTCCCTTTTTTAAGAAAAAAGTTCAGAACGGAGCCCAGGTCTACTCCTATACAGACCAATGCGGACCCCGGAGGCCTTGTCTACTCCCGTTTTTTTTAAAAAAAGAAGTTGAGATCGGAGCACAGGTCTACTCTCATAGATTCCTATGGGGACCCGGGAGGCCTGGTCTACTCCCGTTTTTTTTTTAAAAAGTTGAGATCGGAGCCCAGGTCTACTCTTATAGATTTTAATGGGGACCCGGGAGTCCTGGTCTACTCTCTTTTTTTAAAAAAAAGTTCAGATCAAAGCCCAGATCTATTCCTATTGATATCAATGGGAACCCGGGAGTCCTGGTCTATTCCCGTTGTTTTTTTTTTTTAGAAGTTTAGATCGGAGCCCAGGTCTTATGCCATAGAGTCCTATGGGGACCCGGGAGGCCTGGTCTACTCCCTTTTTAAAAAAAGGAGTTCAGAACAGAGCCCAAGTCTACTCCTATACAGACCATTGCGGACCCCGGAGGCCTTGTCTACTCCCGTTTTTTTTAAAAAAAGGAGTTGAGATCGGAGCGCAGGTCTACTCTCATAGAGTCCTATGGGGATTCGGGAGGCCTGGTCTACTCCCGTTTTTTTTTCTTTAAAGAAGTTGAGATCAGAGCCCAGATCTACTGCCATAGAGTCCAATGGGGACCCGGGAGGCCTGGTCTACTCCCGTTGTTTTTTTTTTTAAGAAATTGAGATCGGAGCCCAGATCTACTGCTATAGAGTCCTATGGGGTCCCGGGAGGCCTGGTCTACTGGGTTTTTTTATAGGTAAAATGGAGGCCAGATCGACTCTTGTATTTTAGCACGTAAAATGGAGGCCAGATCAACTCCCGTTTTTTTTTTCTTTTCCAAGTGCTGAACGGAGTCCAGGTCTACTCCTATAGATTTCAATAGGGACCCGGGGGGCCTGGTCTACTCCCATTTTTTTTTTAAAAGAAGTTGAGATCGGAGCCCAGGTCTACTCTTATAGATTTTAATGGGTACCCGGGAGTCCTGGTCTACTCTCTTTTTTTAAAAAAAAGTTCAGATCGGAGCCCAGATCTATTCCTATTGATATCAAAGGGAACCCGGGAGTCCTGGTCTACTCTCGTTGTTTTTTTTTTTTTAAGAAGTTGAGATCGGAGGCCAGGTCTACTCCTATAGAGTTCAAAGGGAACCAGGAGTCCTGAACTAATCCCGTTTGTTTTGTTTTTTTTAAAGAAGTTCAGATCGGAGCACAGGTCTACTTGCATTGAGTCCAATGGGGATCCGGGAGGCCTGGTCTACTCCCTTTTTTAAGAAAAAAGTTCAGAACAGAGCCTAGGTCTACTCCAATACAGACAAATGCGGACCCCGGAGGCCTGGTTCTACTCCCGTTTTTTTTAAAAAAAGAAGTTGAGATCGGAGCCCAGGTCTACTCTCATAGAGTCCTATGGGGACCCGGGAGGCCTGGTCTACTCCCGTTGTTTTTTTTTTTTTAAGAAGTTGAGATCGGAGCCCAGATCTACTGCCATAGAGTCCAATGGGGACCCGGGAGGCCTGGTCTACTGCGTTTTTTTATAGGTAAAATGGAGGCAAGATCGACTCTTGTATTTTAGCAGGTAAAATGGAGGCCAGATGAACTCCCGTTTTTTTTTTCTTCTGCAAGTGCTGAACGGAGTCCAGGTCTACTCCTATAGATTTCAATAGGGACCCGGGGGGCCTGGTCTACTCGCGTTTTATTTTTTTTTAAAGTTCAGATCGGAGCCCAGATCTATTCCTATTGATATCAAAGGGAACCCGGGAGTCCTGGTCTACTCCCGTTGTTTTTTTTTTTTAAGAAGTTGAGATCGGAGCCCAGGTCTACTGCCATACAGTCCTATGGGGACCCGGGAGGCCTGGTCTACTCTCGTTGTTTTTTTTTTAAGAAGTTGAGATCGGAGCCCAGATCTACTGCCCGAGAGTCCAATGGGGACCCGGGAGGCCTGGTCTACTGCGTTTTTTTATAGGTAAAATGGAGGCCAGATCGACTCTTGTATTTTAGCAGGTAAAATGGAGGCCAGATGAACTCCCGTTTTTTTTTTCTTTTGCAAGTGCTGAACGGAGTCCAGGTCTACTCCTATAGATTTCAATAGGGACCCGGGGGGCCTGGTCTACTCCCGTTTTTTTTTAAAAGTTCAGAACGGAGCCCAGGTCTACTCTGATAGAGTCCAATGGGGACCCGGGAGGCCTGGTCGACTCCCGGTTGTTTTTTTGTTGTTTTTTAAAGAAGTTGAGATCGGAAACCAGGTCTACTCCTATAGATTTCAAAGGGAACCAGGAGGCCTGAACTAATCCCGTTTTTTTTTAAAAAAAGAAGTTCAGATCGGAGCACAGGTCTACTCGCATAGAGTCCAATGGGGACCCGGGGGGCCTGGTCTACTCCCTTTTTTAAGAAAAAAGTTCAGAACGGAGCCCAGGTCTACGCCTATACAGACCAATGCGGACACCGGAGGCCTTGTCTACTCCCGTTTTTTTTAAAAAAAGAAGTTGAGATCGGAGCCCAGGTCTACTCTCATAGAGTCCTATGGGGACCCTGGAGGCGTGGTCTACTCCCGTTTTTTTTTTAAAAAGTTGAGATCGGAGCCCAGGTCTACTCTTATAGATTTTAATGGGGACCCGGGAGTCCTGGTCTACTCTCTTTTTTTTAAAAAAAGTTCAGATCGGAGCCCAGATCTATTCCTATTGATATCAATGGGAATCCGGGAGTCCTGGTCTACTCCCGTTGTTTTTTTTTTAAGAAGTTGAGATCGGAGCCCAGGTCTTATGCCATAGAGTCCTATGGGGACCCGGGAGGCCTGGTCTACTCCCTTTTTAAAAAAAGTAGTTCAGAACGGAGCCCAAGTCTACTCCTATACAGACCATTGCGGACCCCGGAGGCCTTGTCTACTCCCGATTTTTTTAAAAAAAGAAGTTGAGATCGGAGCCCAGGTCTACTCTCATAGAGTCCTATGGGGACCCGGGAGGCCTGGTCTACTCCCGTTTTTTTTTTTTAAGAAGTTGAGATCGGAGCCCAGATCTACTGCCATAGAGTCCAATGAGGACCCGGGAGGCCTGGTCTACTCTTGTTGTTTTTTTTTTTTATGAAGTTGAGATCGGAGCCCAGATCTACTGCTATAGAGTCCTATGGGGTCCCGGGAGGCCTGGTCTACTGGGTTTTTTTATAGGTAAAATGGAGGCCAGATCGACTCTTGTATTTTAGCACGTAAAATGGAGGCCAGATCAACTCCCGTTTTTTTTTTCTTTTCCAAGTGCTGAACGGAGTCCAGGTCTACTCCTATAGATTTCAATAGGGACCCGGGGGGCCTGGTCTACTCCCATTTTTTTTAAAAAAAGAAGTTGAGATCGGAGCCCAGGTCTACTCTTATAGATTTTAATGTGTACCCGGGAGTCCTGGTCTACTCTCTTTTTTTAAAAAAAAGTTCAGATCGGAGCCCAGATCTATTCCTATTGATATCAAAGGGAATCTGGGAGTCCTGGTTTACTCTCGTTGTTGTTTTTTTTTAAGAAGTTGAGATCGGAGGCCAGGTCTACTCCTATAGATTTCAAAGGGAACCAGGAGTCCTGAACTAATCCCGTTTGTTTTTGTTTTTTTAAAGAAGTTCAGATTGGAGCACAGGTCTATTCGCATTGAGTCCAATGGGGATCCGGGAGGCCTGGTCTACTCCCTTTTTTAAGAAAAAAGTTCAGAACAGAGCCCAGGTCTACTCCAATACAGACAAATGCGGACCCCGGAGGCCTGGTCTACTCCCGTTTTTTTAAAAAAAAGAAGTTGAGATCGGAGCCCAGGTCTACTCTCATAGAGTCCTATGGGGACCCGGGAGGCCTGGTCTACTCCCGTTGTTTTTTTTTTTTTAAGAAGTTGAGATCGGAGCCCAGATCTACTGCCATAGAGTCCAATGGGGACCCGGGAGGCCTGGTCTACTGCGTTTTTTTATAGGTAAAATGGAGGCCAGATCGACTCTTGTATTTTAGCAGGTAAAATGGAGGCCAGATCAACTCCCGTTTTTTTTTTCTTTTCCAAGTGCTGAACGGAGTCCAGGTCTACTCCTATAGATTTCAATAGGGACCCGGGGGGCCTGGTCTACTCCCGGTTTTTTTTAAAAGTTCAGAACGGAGCCCAGGTCAACTCTCATAGAGTCCAATGGGGACCCGGGAAGCCTGGTCTACTCCCGGTTGTTTTTTTGTTTTTTTTTTTAAAGAAGTTGAGATCGGAGCCCAGATCTACTGCCATAGAGTCCAATGGGGACCCGGGAGGCCTGGTCTACTGCGTTGTTTTATAGGTAAAATGGAGGCCAGATCGACTCTTGTATTTTAGCAGGTAAAATGGTGGCCAGATCAACTCCCGTTTTTTTTTCTTTTCCAAGTGCTGAACGGAGTCCAGGTCTACTCCTATAGATTTCAATACGGACCCGGGAGGCCTGGTCTACTCTCGTTGTTTTTTTTTTAAGAAGTTGAGATCGGAGGCCAGGTCTACTGCCATAGAGTCCTATGGGGACCCGGGATGCCTGGTCTACTCCCTTTTTTAAGAAAAAAGTTCAGAACAGAGCCCAGGTCTACTCGTATACAGACAAATGCGGACTATTTATACAGAGCCCAGGTCTCCTCCTATACAGACAAATGCAGATCTATTCCTAATGATATCAAAGGGAACCCGGGAGTCCTGGTCTACTCCCTTATTTTTTTTTTTTTAAGAAGTTGAGATCAGAGGCCAGGTCTACTCCTATAGATTTCAAAGGGAACCAGGAGTCCTGAACTAATCCCGTTTGTTTTGTTTTTTTAAAGAAGTTCAGATCGGAGCACAGGTCTACTCTCATAGAGTCCAATGGGGACCCGGGAGGCCTGGTCTACTCCCGGTATTTTTTTTGGTTTTTTCTTAAAGAAGTTGATATCGGAGGCCAGGTCTACTCCTATAGATTTCAAAGGGAACCAGGAGGCCTGAACTAATCCCGTTTTTTTTTTTTTAAAGAAGTTAAGATCGGAGCACAGGTCTACTCGCATAGAGTCCAATGGGTACCCGGGGGGCCTGGTCTACTCCCTTTTTTAAGAAAAAAGTTCAGAACGGAGCCCAGGTCTACTCCTATACAGACCAATGCAGACCCCGGAGGCCTTGTATACTCCCGTTTTTTTTAAAAAAAGAAGTTGAGATCGGAGCCCAGGTCTACTCTCATAGAGTCCTATGGGGACCCAGAAGGCCTGGTCTACTCCCGTTTTTTTTTTTAAAAGTTGAGATCGGAGCCCAGGTCTACTCTTATAGATTTTAATGGGGACCCGGGAGTCCTGGTCTACTCTCTTTTTTTAAAAAAAAGTTCAGATCGGAGCCCAGATCTATTCCTATTGATATCAATGGGAACCCGGGAGTCCTGGTCTACTCCCGTTGTTTTTTTTTTTAAGAAGTTGAGATCGGAGCCCAGGTCTTATGCCATAGAGTCCTATGGGGACCCGGGAGGCCTGGTGTACTCCCTTTTTAAAAAAAGTAGTTCAGAACGGAGCCCAGGTCTACTCCTATACAGACCATTGCGGACCCCGGAGGCCTTGTCTACTCCCGTTTTTTTTAAAAAAAGAAGTTGAGATCGGAGCCCAGGTCTACTCTCATAGAGTCCTATGGGGACCCGGGAAGCCTGGTCTACTCCCGTTGTTTTTTTTTTTTTAAGAAGTTGAGATCGGAGCCCAGATCTACTGCCATAGAGTCCAATGGGGACCCGGGAGGCCTGGTCTACTGCGTTTTTTTATAGGTAAAATGGAGGCAAGATCGACTCTTGTATTTTAGCAGGTAAAATGGAGGCCAGATGAACTCCCGTTTTTTTTTTCTTCTGCAAGTGCTGAACGGAGTCCAGGTCTACTCCTATAGATTTCAATAGGGACCCGGGGGGCCTGGTCTACTCGCGTTTTTTTTTTTAAAAAGTTCAGATCGGAGCCCAGATCTATTCCTATTGATATCAAAGGGAACCCGGGAGTCCTGGTCTACTCCCGTTGTTTGTTTTTTTTAAGAAGTTGAGATCGGAGCCCAGGTCTACTGCCATACAGTCCTATGGGGACCCGGGAGGCCTGGTCTACTCTCGTTGTTTTTTTTTTAAGAAGTTGAGATCGGAGCCCAGATCTACTGCCCTAGAGTCCAATGGGGACCCGGGAGGCCTGGTCTACTGCGTTTTTTTATAGGTAAAATGGAGGCCAGATCGACTCTTGTATTTTAGCAGGTAAAATGGAGGCCAGATGAACTCCCGTTTTTTTTTTCTTTTGCAAGTGCTGAACGGAGTCCAGGTCTACTCCTATAGATTTCAATAGGGACCCGGGGGGCCTGGTCTACTCCCGTTTTTTTTTAAAAGTTCAGAACGGAGCCCAGGTCTACTCTGATAGAGTCCAATGGGGACCCGGGAGGCCTGGTCGACTCCCGGTTGTTTTTTTGTTGTTTTTTAAAGAAGTTGAGATCGGAGGCCAGGTCTACTCCTATAGATTTCAAAGGGAACCAGGAGGCCTGAACTAATCCCGTTTTTTTTTAAAAAAAGAAGTTCAGATCGGAGCACAGGTCTACTCGCATAGAGTCCAATGGGGACCCGGGGGGCCTGGTCTACTCCCTTTTTTAAGAAAAAAGTTCAGAACGGAGCCCAGGTCTACGCCTATACAGACCAATGCGGACACCGGAGGCCTTGTCTACTCCCGTTTTTTTTTAAAAAAAGTAGTTGAGATCGGAGCCCAGGTCTACTCTCATAGAGTCCTATGGGGACCCTGGAGGCGTGGTCTAGTCCCGTTTTTTTTTTAAAAAGTTGAGATCGGAGCCCAGGTCTACTCTTATAGATTTTAATGGGGACCCGGGAGTCCTGGTCTACTCTCTTTTTTTTAAAAAAAGTTCACATCGGAGCCCAGATCTATTCCTATTGATATCAATGGGAATCCGGGAGTCCTGGTCTACTCCCGTTGTTTTTTTTTTAAGAAGTTGAGATCGGAGCCCAGGTCTTATGCCATAGAGTCCTATGGGGACCCGGGAGGCCTGGTCTACTCCCTTTTTAAAAAAAGTAGTTCAGAACGGAGCCCAAGTCTACTCCTATACAGACCATTGCGGACCCCGGAGGCCTTGTCTACTCCCGATTTTTTTAAAAAAAGAAGTTGAGATCGGAGCCCAGGTCTACTCTCATAGAGTCCTATGGGGACCCGGGAGGCCTGGTCTACTCCCGTTTTTTTTTTTTTAAGAAGTTGAGATCGGAGCCCAGATCTATTGCCATAGAGTCCAATGAGGACCCGGGAGGCCTGGTCTACTCTTGTTTTTTTTTTTTTTTATGAAGTTGAGATCGGAGCCCAGATCTACTGCTATAGAGTCCTATGGGGTCCCGGGAGGCCTGGTCTACTGGGTTTTTTTATAGGTAAAATGGAGGCCAGATCGACTCTTGTATTTTAGCACGTAAAATGGAGGCCAGATCAACTCCCGTTTTTTTTTTCTTTTCCAAGTGCTGAACGGAGTCCAGGTCTACTCCTATAGATTTCAATAGGGACCCGGGGGGCCTGGTCTACTCCCATTTTTTTTAAAAAAAGAAGTTGAGATCGGAGCCCAGGTCTACTCTTATAGATTTTAATGGGTACCCGGGAGTCCTGGTCTACTCTCTTTTTTAAAAAAAAAGTTCAGATCGGAGCCCAGATCTATTCCTATTGATATCAAAGGGAATCTGGGAGTCCTGGTTTACTCTCGTTGTTTTTTTTTTTTAAGAAGTTGAGATCGGAGGCCAGGTCTACTCCTGTAGATTTCAAAGGGAACCAGGAGTCCTGAACTAATCCCGTTTGTTTTTGTTTTTTTAAAGAAGTTCAGATTGGAGCACAGGTCTATTCGCATTGAGTCCAATGGGGATCCGGGAGGCCTGGTCTACTCCCTTTTTTAAGAAAAAAGTTCAGAACAGAGCCCAGGTCTACTCCAATACAGACAAATGCGGACCCCGGAGGCCTGGTCTACTCCCGTTTTTTTTAAAAAAAAGAAGTTGAGATCGGAGCCCAGGTCTACTCTCATAGAGTCCTATGGGGACCCGGGAGGCCTGGTCTACTCCCGTTGTTTTTTTTTTTTTAAGAAGTTGAGATCGGAGCCCAGATCTACTGCCATAGAGTCCAATGGGGACCCGGGAGGCCTGGTCTACTGCGTTGTTTTATAGGTAAAATGGAGGCCAGATCGACTCTTGTATTTTAGCAGGTAAAATGGTGGCCAGATCAACTCCCGTTTTTTTTTCTTTTCCAAGTGCTGAACGGAGTCCAGGTCTACTCCTATAGATTTCAATATGGACCCGGGAGGCCTGGTCTACTCTCGTTGTTTTTTTTTTAAGAAGTTGAGATCGGAGGCCAGGTCTACTGCCATAGAGTCCTATGGGGACCCGGGATGCCTGGTCTACTCCCTTTTTTAAGAAAAAAGTTCAGAACAGAGCCCAGGTCTACTCGTATACAGACAAATGCGGACTATTTATACAGAGCCCAGGTCTCCTCCTATACAGACAAATGCAGATCTATTCCTAATGATATCAAAGGGAACCCGGGAGTCCTGGTCTACTCCCTTATTTTTTTTTTTTTAAGAAGTTGAGATCAGAGGCCAGGTCTACTCCTATAGATTTCAAAGGGAACCAGGAGTCCTGAACTAATCCCGTTTGTTTTGTTTTTTTAAAGAAGTTCAGATCGGAGCACAGGTCTACTCTCATAGAGTCCAATGGGGACCCGGGAGGCCTGGTCTACTCCCGGTATTTTTTTTGTTTTTTTTTTAAAGAAGTTGATATCGGAGGCCAGGTCTACTCCTATAGATTTCAAAGGGAACCAGGAGGCCTGAACTAATCCCGTTTTTTTTTTTTTAAAGAAGTTAAGATCGGAGCACAGGTCTACTCGCATAGAGTCCAATGGGTACCCGGGGGGCCTGGTCTACTCCCTTTTTTAAGAAAAAAGTTCAGAACGGAGCCCAGGTCTACTCCTATACAGACCAATGCAGACCCCGGAGGCCTTGTATACTCCCGTTTTTTTTAAAAAAAGAAGTTGAGATCGGAGCCCAGGTCTACTCTCATAGAGTCCTATGGGGACCCAGAAGGCCTGGTCTACTCCCGTTTTTTTTTTTAAAAGTTGAGATCGGAGCCCAGGTCTACTCTTATAGATTTTAATGGGGACCCGGGAGTCCTGGTCTACTCTCTTTTTTTAAAAAAAAGTTCAGATCGGAGCCCAGATCTATTCCTATTGATATCAATGGGAACCCGGGAGTCCTGGTCTACTCCCATTGTTTTTTTTTTTAAGAAGTTGAGATCGGAGCCCAGGTCTTATGCCATAGAGTCCTATGGGGACCCGGGAGGCCTGGTGTACTCCCTTTTTAAAAAAAGTAGTTCAGAACGGAGCCCAGGTCTACTCCTATACAGACCATTGCGGACCCCGGAGGCCTTGTCTACTCCCGTTTTTTTTAAAAAAAGAAGTTGAGATCGGAGCCCAGGTCTACTCTCATAGAGTCCTATGGGGACCCGGGAAGCCTGGTCTACTCCCGTTGTTTTTTTTTTTTTAAGAAGTTGAGATCGGAGCCCAGATCTACTGCCATAGAGTCCAATGGGGACCCGGGAGGCCTGGTCTACTGCGTTTTTTTATAGGTAAAATGGAGGAAAGATCGACTCTTGTATTTTAGCAGGTAAAATGGAGGCCAGATGAACTCCCGTTTTTTTTTTCTTCTGCAAGTGCTGAACGGAGTCCAGGTCTACTCCTATAGATTTCAATAGGGACCCGGGGGGCCTGGTCTACTCGCGTTTTTTTTTTAAAAAAAGTTCAGATCGGAGCCCAGATCTATTCCTATTGATATCAAAGGGAACCCGGGAGTCCTGGTCTACTCCCGTTGTTTGTTTTTTTTAAGAAGTTGAGATCGGAGCCCAGGTCTACTGCCATACAGTCCTATGGGGACCCGGGAGGCCTGGTCTACTCTCGTTGTTTTTTTTTTAAGAAGTTGAGATCGGAGCCCAGATCTACTGCCCTAGAGTCCAATGGGGACCCGGGAGGCCTGGTCTACTGCGTTTTTTTATAGGTAAAATGGAGGCCAGATCGACTCTTGTATTTTAGCAGGTAAAATGGAGGCCAGATGAACTCCCGTTTTTTTTTTCTTTTGCAAGTGCTGAACGGAGTCCAGGTCTACTCCTATAGATTTCAATAGGGACCCGGGGGGCCTGGTCTACTCCCGTTTTTTTTTAAAAGTTCAGAACGGAGCCCAGGTCTACTCTGATAGAGTCCAATGGGGACCCGGGAGGCCTGGTCGACTCCCGGTTATTTTTTTGTTGTTTTTTAAAGAAGTTGAGATCGGAGGCCAGGTCTACTCCTATAGATTTCAAAGGGAACCAGGAGGCCTGAACTAATCCCGTTTTTTTTTAAAAAAAGAAGTTCAGATCGGAGCACAGGTCTACTCGCATAGAGTCCAATGGGGACCCGGGGGGCCTGGTCTACTCCCTTTTTTAAGAAAAAAGTTCAGAACGGAGCCCAGGTCTACGCCTATACAGACCAATGCGGACACCGGAGGCCTTGTCTACTCCCGTTTTTTTTAAAAAAAGAAGTTGAGATCGGAGCCCAGGTCTACTCTCATAGAGTCCTATGGGGACCCTGGAGGCGTGGTCTACTCCCGTTTTTTTTTAAAAAAGTTGAGATCGGAGCCCAGGTCTACTCTTATAGATTTTAATGGGGACCCGGGAGTCCTGGTCTACTCTCTTTTTTTAAAAAAAAGTTCAGATCGGAGCCCAGATCTATTCCTATTGATATCAATGGGAATCCGGGAGTCCTGGTCTACTCCCGTTGTTTTTTTTTTAAGAAGTTGAGATCGGAGCCCAGGTCTTATGCCATAGAGTCCTATGGGGACCCGGGAGGCCTGGTCTACTCCCTTTTTAAAAAAAGTAGTTCAGAACGGAGCCCAAGTCTACTCCTATACAGACCATTGCGGACCCCGGAGGCCTTGTCTACTCCCGATTTTTTTAAAAAAAGAAGTTGAGATCGGAGCCCAGGTCTACTCTCATAGAGTCCTATGGGGACCCGGGAGGCCTGGTCTACTCCCGTTTTTTTTTTTTTAAGAAGTTGAGATCGGAGCCCAGATCTACTGCCATAGAGTCCAATGAGGACCCGGGAGGCCTGGTCTACTCTTGTTTTTTTTTTTTTTTATGAAGTTGAGATCGGAGCCCAGATCTACTGCTATAGAGTCCTATGGGGTCCCGGGAGGCCTGGTCTACTGGGTTTTTTTATAGGTAAAATGGAGGCCAGATCGACTCTTGTATTTTAGCACGTAAAATGGAGGCCAGATCAACTCCCGTTTTTTTTTTCTTTTCCAAGTGCTGAACGGAGTCCAGGTCTACTCCTATAGATTTCAATAGGGACCCGGGGGGCCTGGTCTACTCCCATTTTTTTTAAAAAAAGAAGTTGAGATCGGAGCCCAGGTCTACTCTTATAGATTTTAATGGGTACCCGGGAGTCCTGGTCTACTCTCTTTTTTTAAAAAAAAGTTCAGATCGGAGCCCAGATCTATTCCTATTGATATCAAAGGGAATCTGGGAGTCCTGGTTTACTCTCGTTGTTTTTTTTTTTTAAGAAGTTGAGATCGGAGGCCAGGTCTACTCCTGTAGATTTCAAAGGGAACCAGGAGTCCTGAACTAATCCCGTTTGTTTTTGTTTTTTTAAAGAAGTTCAGATTGGAGCACAGGTCTATTCGCATTGAGTCCAATGGGGATCCGGGAGGCCTGGTCTACTCCCTTTTTTAAGAAAAAAGTTCAGAACAGAGCCCAGGTCTACTCCAATACAGACAAATGCGGACCCCGGAGGCCTGGTCTACTACCGTTTTTTTTAAAAAAAGAAGTTGAGATCGGAGCCCAGGTCTACTCTCATAGAGTCCTATGCGGACCCGGGAGGCCTGGTCTACTCCCGTTGTTTTTTTTTTTTTAAGAAGTTGAGATCGGAGCCCAGATCTACTGCCATAGAGTCCAATGGGGACCCGGGAGGCCTGGTCTACTGCGTTTTTTTATAGGTAAAATGGAGGCCAGATCGACTCTTGTATTTTAGCAGGTAAAATGGAGGCCAGATCAACTCCCGTTTTTTTTTCTTTTCCAAGTGCTGAACGGAGTCCAGGTCTACTCCTATAGATTTCAATACGGACCCGGGAGGCCTGGTCTACTCTCGTTTTTTTTTTAAGAAGTTGAGATCGGAGGCCAGGTCTACTGCCATAGAGTCCTATGGGGACCCGGGACGCCTGGTCTACTCCCTTTTTTAAGAAAAAAGTTCAGAACAGAGCCCAGGTCTACTCGTATACAGACAAATGCGGACTATTTATACAGAGCCCAGGTCTCCTCCTATACAGACAAATGCAGATCTATTCCTAATGATATCAAAGGGAACCCGGGAGTCCTGGTCTACTCCCTTATTATTTTTTTTTTAAGAAGTTGAGATCAGAGGCCAGGTCTACTCCTATAGATTTCAAAGGGAACCAGGAGTCCTGAACTAATCCCGTTTGTTTTGTTTTTTTAAAGAAGTTCAGATCGGAGCACAGGTCTACTCTCATAGAGTCCAATGGGGACCCGGGAGGCCTGGTCTACTCCCGGTATTTTTTTTGTTTTTTTTTTTAAAGAAGTTGATATCGGAGGCCAGGTCTACTCCTATAGATTTCAAAGGGAACCAGGAGGCCTGAACTAATCCCGTTTTTTTTTTTTTTTAAAGAAGTTAAGATCGGAGCACAGGTCTACTCGCATAGAGTCCAATGGGTACCCGGGGGGCCTGGTCTACTCCCTTTTTTAAGAAAAAAGTTCAGAACGGAGCCCAGGTCTACTCCTATACAGACCAATGCGGACCCCGGAGGCCTTGTCTACTCCCGTTTTTTTTAAAAAAAGAAGTTGAGATCGGAGCACAGGTCTACTCTCATAGATTCCTATGGGGACCCGGGAGGCCTGGTCTACTCCCGTTTTTTTTTTTTTAAATTTGAGATCGGAGCCCAGGTCTACTCTTATAGATTTTAATGGGGACCAGGGAGTCCTGGTCTACTCTCTTTTTTTAAAAAAAATTTCAGATCGGAGCCCAGATCTATATCTATTGATATCAATGGGAAGCCGGGAGTCCTGGTCTACTCCCGTTGTTGTTTTTTTTAAGAAGTTGAGATCGGAGCCCAGGTTTTCTGCCATAGAGTCCTATGGGGACCCGGGAGGCCTGGTCTACTCCCTTTTTAAAAAAAGGAGTTCAGAACGGAGCCCAAGTCTACTCCTATACAGACCATTGCGGACCCCGGAGGCCTTGTCTACTCCCGTTTTTTTTAAAAAAAGAAGTTGAGATCGGAGCCCAGGTCTACTCTCATAGAGTCCTATGGGGACCCGGGAGGCCTGGTCTACTCCCGTTGTTTGTTTTTTTAAGAAGTTGAGATCGGAGCCCAGATCTACTGCCATAGAGTCCAATGGGGACCCGGGAGGCCTGGTCTACTGCATTTTTTTATAGGTAAAATGGAGGCCAGATCGACTCTTGTATTTTTGCAGGTAAAATGGAGGCCAGATCAACTCCCGTTTTTTTTTTCTTTTCCAAGTGCTGAACGGAGTCCAGGTCTACTCCTATAGATTTCAATAGGGACCCGGGGGGCCTGGTCTACTCCCGGTTTTTTTTAAAAGTTTAGAACGGAGCCCAGGTCTACTCTCATAGAGTCTAATGGGGACCCGGGAGGCCTGGTCTACTCCCGGTTGGTTTTTTGTTTTTTTTTAAAGAAGTTGAGATCGGAGGCCAGGTCTACTCCTATAGATTTCAAAGAGAACCAGGAGGCCTGAACTAATCCCATTTTTTTTTTTTTTAAAGAAGTTCAGATCGGAGCACAGGTCTACTTGCATAGAGTCCAATGGGGACCCGGGAGGCCTGGTCTACTCCCTTTTTTAAGAAAAAAGTTCAGAACGGAGCCCAGGTCTACTCCTATACAGACCAATGCGGACCCCGGAGGCCTTGTCTACTCCCGTTTTTTTTAAAAAAAGAAGTTGAGATCGGAGCACAGGTCTACTCTCATAGATTCCTATGGGGACCCGGGAGGCCTGGTCTACTCCCGTTTTTTTTTTTTAAATTTGAGATCGGAGCCCAGGTCTACTCTTATAGATTTTAATGGGGACCCGGGAGTCCTGGTCTACTCTCTTTTTTAAAAAAAAATTTCAGATCGGAGCCCAGATCTATATCTATTGATATCAATGGGAAGCCGGGAGTCCTGGTCTACTCCCGTTGTTGTTTTTTTTAAGAAGTTGAGATCGGAGCCCAGGTTTTCTGCCATAGAGTCCTATGGGGACCCGGGAGGCCTGGTCTACTCCCTTTTTAAAAAAAGGAGTTCAGAACGGAGCCCAAGTCTACTCCTATACAGACCATTGCGGACCCCGGAGGCCTTGTCTACTCCCGTTTTTTTTAAAAAAAGAAGTTGAGATCGGAGCCCAGGTCTACTCTCATAGAGTCCTATGGGGACCCGGGAGGCCTGGTCTACTGCATTTTTTTATAGGTAAAATGGAGGCCAGATCGACTCTTGTATTTTTGCAGGTAAAATGGAGGCCAGATCAACTCCCGTTTTTTTTTTCTTTTCCAAGTGCTGAACGGAGTCCAGGTCTACTCCTATAGATTTCAATAGGGACCCGGGGGGCCTGGTCTACTCCCGGTTTTTTTTAAAAGTTTAGAACGGAGCCCAGGTCTACTCTCATAGAGTCTAATGGGGACCCGGGAGGCCTGGTCTACTCCCGGTTGGTTTTTTGTTTTTTTTTAAAGAAGTTGAGATCGGAGGCCAGGTCTACTCCTATAGATTTCAAAGAGAACCAGGAGGCCTGAACTAATCCCATTTTTTTTTTTTTTTAAAGAAGTTCATATCGGAGCACAGGTCTACTTGCATAGAGTCCAATGGGGACCCGGGAGGCCTGGTCTACTCCCTTTTTTAAGAAAAAAGTTCAGAACGGAGCCCAGGTCTACTCCTATACAGACCAATGCGGACCCCGGAGGCCTTGTCTACTCCCGTTTTTTTTAAATAAAGAAGTTGAGATCGGAGCCCAGGTCTACTCTCATAGAGTCCTATGGGGACCCGGGAGGCCTGGTGTACTCCCGTTTTTTTAAAACGGAGAGAACGGAGCCCAGGTCTACTCTTATAGATTTTTTTTTTTTAATTTTTTAATTTTTATTAATTTTCTCTATATCTAATTCTACAACGCTACTTTTCTAAGCTTTGTTTACCTTATACAGAGTGTGCTTTATCATTTGCTTAATATTGCTATGCCATTAATAGATATGAAGCGTTTTAAACCTTGGCTAATATTCAGATAACATTGTTACTGATGATACATGAAAAATAAAAAAAGCTGTTTGACAGACATGGTCTTTTGAAGGAATGCTTAATTATACAAATTATCTATTATATATAAGTGCAGTTTCAAAAAACATTTTATCCTTTATTTCTTCTTTCGTCCTCTTCTTGTCTTAACAGTCTCTTCTTGTACTTTTGGAGCTGCTGCTCCCTTTTCCGAGTCAGACGTTTCTTCTTCGCTCTTTGAGCTATCAAATCCATACATACTTTCTTGCGATGCCAGTGAACCATCTGAGTCTCTCCCTTTTTTCTTTTCTTTGCTTTTTTCCAAAAAACTTTTCGCCTGTTGGACAGAGTCAATCTTATATTTCTTGTTCTTGATGCTGAAGCTCAGTCCTTCCGGAACATTCCACCTATAGATAATAGATTCAGACTGTAGCCAAGATGTCAATTTTCCATAGGCTTTCCTTCTTTTCCTTATTTCAAATGGGATATCTTTCATCACTTTAACTTCTTTTCCTTTGATCTTCAGAACTGCTTTATTTGTGGTCCTAAGCACCACATCTCTTGTTGACTTTTTGGAGAACCTTATCTGAATCTCACCAGGCAGGCTTTTCTTTTTAGTATAATCTGGATAGGTTCTGTAAACCATATCCATATCGCTTTTTATTTCCGCTGCTTTTAAGCCCGTCACTGGTTCAAGCGCTTCGCTTAACAGATTTTTAAGGTCTTCTCCTTTATCCTCTGGTACATTCTGAAGTCTTAGGAAAAAATTCGATCTTTCCATCTGTAGTTTCAAAAGCTGATCAGAATGGAAGGCCTTTTCTTTCTCCGCTTTTTGTAGTCTTGAATCATGATTTTTAACTGAAGTCTTAACTTCCAGAAGTTCTCGCTGCAGCTTCTCTGTAGTTTTATTCGACTCCTTCAGGTCTAATTGCATCTTGTCCATCTTAACGTTGAGAGCTGTCATTTGGTCCACTAGAGGTCGCAATAACGAGGAGAACACCGTGCTCATCTCCGTGGTATCAACCTTTGAACTCGGAGCTGTACTTCCTAGTTTGGGGGAAGGTTTCGGTTTCCCCGCCATTGTTGAGACTGTGCTTCTTTGTTGATAGTTAGATAAGATGGACGAAAGGAGCAAATTCCACGACTGCGCTTATATCTTTTTAAAGTTCATATCCTCTAAAGCGCGATGCTGCCATCAAGCAAGCCGGACATACGTTTTTTCATGCAGTAACGCCACGTAAAGAGTCCCGTAAGTACGCCAGTCTCGAGGGGGGGGGGTTTACTCCACCCGCCTTTCCCGCTGTATTCTGTTTCTTTTTACTTCGGACTCACTGTTTCTCCAAGCGTGACTGTCAGTTCCAGCCTCATTGCTTCACACTCTCTGCTGGTTCTCGGTTTTGCGCTTTTAGCCATACGGCTCCCACGGATGGGGGAACCTATGGGGGTGATGAAAGGGGACCTCAATCCCTCGATCGCCACCGTAGGGAGAGATCCCCTTCGTGCCACCCCAGGCAGAGCCCCTTCACTAGGGTCTCTGGGGGCTCGGCACCAGTCCGAAGCCCCTTCTTCCCGCCGGGTACGGATCGCGCTCCCCGCTAGTGTGGAGGAGCGCGTCCACCATAGTCGCAAGTCTTGCCGGAAGTCTACTCTTATAGATTTTAATGGGGACCCGGGAGTCCTGGTCTACTCTCTTTTTTTAAAAAAAAGTTCAGATCGGAGCCCAGATCGATTCCTATTGATATCAATGGGAAGCCGGGAGTCCTGGTCTACTCCCGTTGTTTTTTTTTTTAAGAAGTTGAGATCGGAGCCCAGGTCTTATGCCATAGAGTCCTATGGGGACCCGGGAGGCCTGGTCTACTCCCTTTTTTAAAAAAGGAGTTCAGAACGGAGCCCAAGTCTACTCCTATACAGACCATTGCGGACCCCGGAGGCCTTGTCTACTCCCATTTTTTTTAAAAAAAGAAGTTGAGATCGGAGCCCAGGTCTACTCTCATAGAGTCCTATGGGGACCCGGGAGGCCTGGTCTACTCCCGTTGTTTTTTTTTTAAGAAGTTGAGATCGGAGCCCAGATCTACTGCCATAGAGTCCAATGGGGACCCGGGAGGCCTGGTCTACTCCCGTTGTTTTTTTTTTTTTAAGAAGTTGAGATCGGAGCCCAGATCTACTGCTATAGAGTCCTATGGGGTCCCGGGAGGCCTGATCTACTGGGTTTTTTTATAGGTAAAATGGAGGCCAGATCGACTCTTGTATTTTAGCACGTAAAATGGAGGCCAGATCAACTCCCGTTTTTTTTTCTTTTCCAAGTGCTGAACGGAGTCCAGGTCTACTCCTATAGATTTCAATAGGGACCCGGGGGGCCTGGTCTACTCCCATTTTTTTTAAAAAAAGAAATTGAGATCGGAGCCCAGGTCTACTCTTATAGATTTTAATGGGTATCCGGGAGTCCTGTCTACTCTCTTTTTTTTAAAAAAAGTTCAGATCGGAGCCCAGATCTATTCCTATTGATATCAAAGGGAATCTGGGAGGCCTGGTCTACTCTCGTTGTTTTTTTTTTTAAAGAAGTTGAGATCGGAGGCCAGGTCTACTCCTATAGATTTCAAAGGGAACCAGGAGTCCTGAACTAATCCCTTTTGTTTTTGTTTTTTTAAAGAAGTTCAGATCGGAGCACAGGTCTATTCGTATTGAGTCCAATGGGGATCCGGGAGGCCTGGTCTACTCCCTTTTTTAAGAAAAAAGTTCAGAACAGAGCCCAGGTCTACTCCAATACAGACAAATGCGGACCCCGGAGGCCTGGTCTACTCCCGTTTTTTTTAAAAAAAGAAGTTGAGATCGGAGCCCAGGTCTACTCTCATAGAGTCCTATGGGGACCCGGGAGGCCTGGTCTACTCCCGGTTTTTTTTAAAAGTTCAGAACGGAGCCCAGGTCAACTCTCATAGAGTCCAATGGGGACCCGGGAGGCCTGGTCTACTCCCGGTTGTTTTTTTGTTTTTTTTTAAAGAAGTTGAGATCGGAGCCCAGATCTACTGCCATAGAGTCCAATGGGGACCCGGGAGGCCTGGTCTACTGCGTTTTTTTATAGGTAAAATGGAGGCCAGATCGACTCTTGTATTTTAGCAGGTAAAATGGAGGCCAGATCAACTCCCGTTTTTTTTTCTTTTCCAAGTGCTGAACGGAGTCCAGGTCTACTCCTATAGATTTCAATACGGACCCGGGAGGCCTGGTCTACTCTCGTTGTTTTTTTTTTAAGAAGTTGAGATCGGAGGCCAGGTCTACTGCCATAGAGTCCTATGGGGACCCGGGACGCCTGGTCTACTCCCTTTTTTAAGAAAAAAGTTCAGAACAGAGCCCAGGTCTACTCGTATACAGAAAAAGGCGGACTATTTATACAGAGCCCAGGTCTCCTCCTATACAGACAAATGCAGATCTATTCCTAATGATATCAAAGGGAACCCGGGAGTCCTGGTCTACTCCCTTATTATTTTTTTTTTAAGAAGTTGAGATCAGAGGCCAGGTCTACTCCTATAGATTTCAAAGGGAACCAGGAGTCCTGAACTAATCCCGTTTGTTTTGTTTTTTTAAAGAAGTTCAGATCGGAGCACAGGTCTACTCTCATAGAGTCCAATGGGGACCCGGGAGGCCTGGTCTACTCCCGGTATTTTTTTTGTTTTTTTTTTTAAAGAAGTTGATATCGGAGGCCAGGTCTACTCCTATAGATTTCAAAGGGAACCAGGAGGCCTGAACTAATCCCGTTTTTTTTTTTTTTAAAGAAGTTAAGATCGGAGCACAGGTCTACTCGCATAGAGTCCAATGGGTACCCGGGGGGCCTGGTCTACTCCCTTTTTTAAGAAAAAAGTTCAGAACGGAGCCCAGGTCTACTCCTATACAGACCAATGCGGACCCCGGAGGCCTTGTCTACTCCCGTTTTTTTTAAAAAAAGAAGTTGAGATCGGAGCACAGGTCTACTCTCATAGATTCCTATGGGGACCCGGGAGGCCTGGTCTACTCCCGTTTTTTTTTTAAAAAATTTGAGATCGGAGCCCAGGTCTACTCTTATAGATTTTAATGGGGACCCGGGAGTCCTGGTCTACTCTCTTTTTTTAAAAAAAATTTCAGATCGGAGCCCAGATCTATATCTATTGATATCAATGGGAAGCCGGGAGTCCTGGTCTACTCCCGTTGTTGTTTTTTTTAAGAAGTTGAGATCGGAGCCCAGGTTTTCTGCCATAGAGTCCTATGGGGACCCGGGAGGCCTGGTCTACTCCCTTTTTAAAAAAAGGAGTTCAGAACGGAGCCCAAGTCTACTCCTATACAGACCATTGCGGACCCCGGAGGCCTTGTCTACTCCCGTTTTTTTTAAAAAAAGAAGTTGAGATCGGAGCCCAGGTCTACTCTCATAGAGTCCTATGGGGACCCGGGAGGCCTGGTCTACTCCCGTTGTTTGTTTTTTTAAGAAGTTGAGATCGGAGCCCAGATCTACTGCCATAGAGTCCAATGGGGACCCGGGAGGCCTGGTCTACTGCATTTTTTTATAGGTAAAATGGAGGCCAGATCGACTCTTGTATTTTTGCAGGTAAAATGGAGGCCAGATCAACTCCCGTTTTTTTTTTCTTTTCCAAGTGCTGAACGGAGTCCAGGTCTACTCCTATAGATTTCAATAGGGACCCGGGGGGCCTGGTCTACTCCCGGTTTTTTTTAAAAGTTTAGAACGGAGCCCAGGTCTACTCTCATAGAGTCTAATGGGGACCCGGGAGGCCTGGTCTACTCCCGGTTGGTTTTTTGTTTTTTTTTAAAGAAGTTGAGATCGGAGGCCAGGTCTACTCCTATAGATTTCAAAGAGAACCAGGAGGCCTGAACTAATCCCATTTTTTTTTTTTTAAAGAAGTTCAGATCGGAGCACAGGTCTACTTGCATAGAGTCCAATGGGGACCCGGGAGGCCTGGTCTACTCCCTTTTTTAAGAAAAAAGTTCAGAACGGAGCCCAGGTCTACTCCTATACAGACCAATGCGGACCCCGGAGGCCTTGTCTACTCCCGTTTTTTTTAAAAAAAGAAGTTGAGATTGGAGCACAGGTCTACTCTCATAGATTCCTATGGGGACCCGGGAGGCCTGGTCTACTCCCGTTTTTTTTTTTTAAAATTTGAGATCGGAGCCCAGGTCTACTCTTATAGATTTTAATGGGGACCCGGGAGTCCTGGTCTACTCTCTTTTTTAAAAAAAAATTTCAGATCGGAGCCCAGATCTATATCTATTGATATCAATGGGAAGCCGGGAGTCCTGGTCTACTCCCGTTGTTGTTTTTTTTAAGAAGTTGAGATCGGAGCCCAGGTTTTCTGCCATAGAGTCCTATGGGGACCCGGGAGGCCTGGTCTACTCCCTTTTTAAAAAAAGGAGTTCAGAACGGAGCCCAAGTCTACTCCTATACAGACCATTGCGGACCCCGGAGGCCTTGTCTACTCCCGTTTTTTTTAAAAAAAGAAGTTGAGATCGGAGCCCAGGTCTACTCTCATAGAGTCCTATGGGGACCCGGGAGGCCTGGTCTACTCCCGTTGTTTGTTTTTTTAAGAAGTTGAGATCGGAGCCCAGATCTACTGCCATAGAGTCCAATGGGGACCCGGGAGGCCTGGTCTACTGCATTTTTTTATAGGTAAAATGGAGGCCAGATCGACTCTTGTATTTTTGCAGGTAAAATGGAGGCCAGATCAACTCCCGTTTTTTTTTTCTTTTCCAAGTGCTGAACGGAGTCCAGGTCTACTCCTATAGATTTCAATAGGGACCCGGGGGGCCTGGTCTACTCCCGGTTTTTTTTAAAAGTTTAGAACGGAGCCCAGGTCTACTCTCATAGAGTCTAATGGGGACCCGGGAGGCCTGGTCTACTCCCGGTTGGTTTTTTGTTTTTTTTTAAAGAAGTTGAGATCGGAGGCCAGGTCTACTCCTATAGATTTCAAAGAGAACCAGGAGGCCTGAACTAATCCCATTTTTTTTTTTTTAAAGAAGTTCAGATCGGAGCACAGGTCTACTTGCATAGAGTCCAATGGGGACCCGGGAGGCCTGGTCTACTCCCTTTTTTAAGAAAAAAGTTCAGAACGGAGCCCAGGTCTACTCCTATACAGACCAATGCGGACCCCGGAGGCCTTGTCTACTCCCGTTTTTTTTAAAAAAAGAAGTTGAGATCGGAGCACAGGTCTACTCTCATAGATTCCTATGGGGACCCGGGAGGCCTGGTCTACTCCCGTTTTTTTTTTTTAAAATTTGAGATCGGAGCCCAGGTCTACTCTTATAGATTTTAATGGGGACCCGGGAGTCCTGGTCTACTCTCTTTTTTAAAAAAAATTTTCAGATCGGAGCCCAGATCTATATCTATTGATATCAATGGGAAGCCGGGAGTCCTGGTCTACTCCCGTTGTTGTTTTTTTTAAGAAGTTGAGATCGGAGCCCAGGTTTTCTGCCATAGAGTCCTATGGGGACCCGGGAGGCCTGGTCTACTCCCTTTTTAAAAAAAGGAGTTCAGAACGGAGCCCAAGTCTACTCCTATACAGACCATTGCGGACCCCGGAGGCCTTGTCTACTCCCGTTTTTTTTAAAAAAAGAAGTTGAGATCGGAGCCCAGGTCTACTCTCATAGAGTCCTATGGGGACCCGGGAGGCCTGGTCTACTCCCATTGTTTGTTTTTTTAAGAAGTTGAGATCGGAGCCCAGATCTACTGCCATAGAGTCCAATGGGGACCCGGGAGGCCTGGTCTACTGCATTTTTTTATAGGTAAAATGGAGGCCAGATCGACTCTTGTATTTTTGCAGGTAAAATGGAGGCCAGATCAACTCCCGTTTTTTTTTTCTTTTCCAAGTGCTGAACGGAGTCCAGGTCTACTCCTATAGATTTCAATAGGGACCCGGGGGGCCTGGTCTACTCCCGGTTTTTTTTAAAAGTTTAGAACGGAGCCCAGGTCTACTCTCATAGAGTCTAATGGGGACCCGGGAGGCCTGGTCTACTCCCGGTTGGTTTTTTGTTTTTTTTTAAAGAAGTTGAGATCGGAGGCCAGGTCTACTCCTATAGATTTCAAAGAGAACCAGGAGGCCTGAACTAATCCCATTTTTTTTTTTTTTAAAGAAGTTCAGATCGGAGCACAGGTCTACTTGCATAGAGTCCAATGGGGACCCGGGAGGCCTGGTCTACTCCCTTTTTTAAGAAAAAAGTTCAGAACGGAGCCCAGGTCTACTCCTATACAGACCAATGCGGACCCCGGAGGCCTTGTCTACTCCCGTTTTTTTTAAAAAAAGAAGTTGAGATCGGAGCACAGGTCTACTCTCATAGATTCCTATGGGGACCCGGGAGGCCTGGTCTACTCCCGTTTTTTTTTTTTAAAATTTGAGATCGGAGCCCAGGTCTACTCTTATAGATTTTAATGGGGACCCGGGAGTCCTGGTCTACTCTCTTTTTTAAAAAAAAATTTCAGATCGGAGCCCAGATCTATATCTATTGATATCAATGGGAAGCCGGGAGTCCTGGTCTACTCCCGTTGTTGTTTTTTTTAAGAAGTTGAGATCGGAGCCCAGGTTTTCTGCCATAGAGTCCTATGGGGACCCGGGAGGCCTGGTCTACTCCCTTTTTAAAAAAAGGAGTTCAGAACGGAGCCCAAGTCTACTCCTATACAGACCATTGCGGACCCCGGAGGCCTTGTCTACTCCCGTTTTTTTTAAAAAAAGAAGTTGAGATCGGAGCCCAGGTCTACTCTCATAGAGTCCTATGGGGACCCGGGAGGCCTGGTCTACTCCCATTGTTTGTTTTTTTAAGAAGTTGAGATCGGAGCCCAGATCTACTGCCATAGAGTCCAATGGGGACCCGGGAGGCCTGGTCTACTGCATTTTTTTATAGGTAAAATGGAGGCCAGATCGACTCTTGTATTTTTGCAGGTAAAATGGAGGCCAGATCAACTCCCGTTTTTTTTTTCTTTTCCAAGTGCTGAACGGAGTCCAGGTCTACTCCTATAGATTTCAATAGGGACCCGGGGGGCCTGGTCTACTCCCGGTTTTTTTTAAAAGTTTAGAACGGAGCCCAGGTCTACTCTCATAGAGTCTAATGGGGACCCGGGAGGCCTGGTCTACTCCCGGTTGGTTTTTTGTTTTTTTTTAAAGAAGTTGAGATCGGAGGCCAGGTCTACTCCTATAGATTTCAAAGAGAACCAGGAGGCCTGAACTAATCCCATTTTTTTTTTTTTTAAAGAAGTTCAGATCGGAGCACAGGTCTACTTGCATAGAGTCCAATGGGGACCCGGGAGGCCTGGTCTACTCCCTTTTTTAAGAAAAAAGTTCAGAACGGAGCCCAGGTCTACTCCTATACAGACCAATGCGGACCCCGGAGACCTTGTCTACTCCCGTTTTTTTTAAAAAAAGAAGTTGAGATCGGAGCACAGGTCTACTCTCATAGATTCCTATGGGGACCCGGGAGGCCTGGTCTACTCCCGTTTTTTTTTTTTAAAATTTGAGATCGGAGCCCAGGTCTACTCTTATAGATTTTAATGGGGACCCGGGAGTCCTGGTCTACTCTCTTTTTTTAAAAAAAATTTCAGATCGGAGCCCAGATCTATATCTATTGATATCAATGGGAAGCCGGGAGTCCTGGTCTACTCCCGTTGTTGTTTTTTTTAAGAAGTTGAGATCGGAGCCCAGGTTTTCTGCCATAGAGTCCTATGGGGACCCGGGAGGCCTGGTCTACTCCCTTTTTAAAAAAAGGAGTTCAGAACGGAGCCCAAGTCTACTCCTATACAGACCATTGCGGACCCCGGAGGCCTTGTCTACTCCCGTTTTTTTTAAAAAAAGAAGTTGAGATCGGAGCCCAGGTCTACTCTCATAGAGTCCTATGGGGACCCGGGAGGCCTGGTCTACTCCCGTTGTTTGTTTTTTTAAGAAGTTGAGATCGGAGCCCAGATCTACTGCCATAGAGTCCAATGGGGACCCGGGAGGCCTGGTCTACTGCATTTTTTTATAGGTAAAATGGAGGCCAGATCGACTCTTGTATTTTTGCAGGTAAAATGGAGGCCAGATCAACTCCCGTTTTTTTTTTCTTTTCCAAGTGCTGAACGGAGTCCAGGTCTACTCCTATAGATTTCAATAGGGACCCGGGGGGCCTGGTCTACTCCCGGTTTTTTTTAAAAGTTTAGAACGGAGCCCAGGTCTACTCTCATAGAGTCTAATGGGGACCCGGGAGGCCTGGTCTACTCCCGGTTGGTTTTTTGTTTTTTTTTAAAGAAGTTGAGATCGGAGGCCAGGTCTACTCCTATAGATTTCAAAGAGAACCAGGAGGCCTGAACTAATCCCATTTTTTTTTTTTTTTTAAAGAAGTTCAGATCGGAGCACAGGTCTACTTGCATAGAGTCCAATGGGGACCCGGGAGGCCTGGTCTACTCCCTTTTTTAAGAAAAAAGTTCAGAACGGAGCCCAGGTCTACTCCTATACAGACCAATGCGGACCCCGGAGGCCTTGTCTACTCCCGTTTTTTTTTAATAAAGAAGTTGAGATCGGAGCCCAGGTCTACTCTCATAGAGTCCTATGGGGACCCGGGAGGCCTGGTGTACTCCCGTTTTTTTAAAACGGAGAGAACGGAGCCCAGGTCTACTCTTATAGATTTTTTTTTTTTAATTTTTTAATTTTTATTAATTTTCTCTATATCTAATTCTACAACGCTACTTTTCTAAGCTTTGTTTACCTTATACAGAGTGTGCTTTATCATTTGCTTAATATTGCTATGCCATTAATAGATATGAAGCGTTTTAAACCTTGGCTAATATTCAGATAACATTGTTACTGATGATACATGAAAAATAAAAAAAGCTGTTTGACAGACATGGTCTTTTGAAGGAATGCTTAATTATACAAATTATCTATTATATATAAGTGCAGTTTCAAAAAACATTTTATCCTTTATTTCTTCTTTCGTCCTCTTCTTGTCTTAACAGTCTCTTCTTGTACTTTTGGAGCTGCTGCTCCCTTTTCCGAGTCAGACGTTTCTTCTTCGCTCTTTGAGCTATCAAATCCATACATACTTTCTTGCGATGCCAGTGAACCATCTGAGTCTCTCCCTTTTTTCTTTTCTTTGCTTTTTTCCAAAAAACTTTTCGCCTGTTGGACAGAGTCAATCTTATATTTCTTGTTCTTGATGCTGAAGCTCAGTCCTTCCGGAACATTCCACCTATAGATAATAGATTCAGACTGTAGCCAAGATGTCAATTTTCCATAGGCTTTCCTTCTTTTCCTTATTTCAAATGGGATATCTTTCATCACTTTAACTTCTTTTCCTTTGATCTTCAGAACTGCTTTATTTGTGGTCCTAAGCACCACATCTCTTGTTGACTTTTTGGAGAACCTTATCTGAATCTCACCAGGCAGGCTTTTCTTTTTAGTATAATCTGGATAGGTTCTGTAAACCATATCCATATCGCTTTTTATTTCCGCTGCTTTTAAGCCCGTCACTGGTTCAAGCGCTTCGCTTAACAGATTTTTAAGGTCTTCTCCTTTATCCTCTGGTACATTCTGAAGTCTTAGGAAAAAATTCGATCTTTCCATCTGTAGTTTCAAAAGCTGATCAGAATGGAAGGCCTTTTCTTTCTCCGCTTTTTGTAGTCTTGAATCATGATTTTTAACTGAAGTCTTAACTTCCAGAAGTTCTCGCTGCAGCTTCTCTGTAGTTTTATTCGACTCCTTCAGGTCTAATTGCATCTTGTCCATCTTAACGTTGAGAGCTGTCATTTGGTCCACTAGAGGTCGCAATAACGAGGAGAACACCGTGCTCATCTCCGTGGTATCAACCTTTGAACTCGGAGCTGTACTTCCTAGTTTGGGGGAAGGTTTCGGTTTCCCCGCCATTGTTGAGACTGTGCTTCTTTGTTGATAGTTAGATAAGATGGACGAAAGGAGCAAATTCCACGACTGCGCTTATATCTTTTTAAAGTTCATATCCTCTAAAGCGCGATGCTGCCATCAAGCAAGCCGGACATACGTTTTTTCATGCAGTAACGCCACGTAAAGAGTCCCGTAAGTACGCCAGTCTCGAGGGGGGGGGTTTACTCCACCCGCCTTTCCCGCTGTATTCTGTTTCTTTTTACTTCGGACTCACTGTTTCTCCAAGCGTGACTGTCAGTTCCAGCCTCATTGCTTCACACTCTCTGCTGGTTCTCGGTTTTGCGCTTTTAGCCATACGGCTCCCACGGATGGGGGAACCTATGGGGGTGATGAAAGGGGACCTCAATCCCTCGATCGCCACCGTAGGGAGAGATCCCCTTCGTGCCACCCCAGGCAGAGCCCCTTCACTAGGGTCTCTGGGGGCTCGGCACCAGTCCGAAGCCCCTTCTTCCCGCCGGGTACGGATCGCGCTCCCCGCTAGTGCGGAGGAGCGCGTCCACCATAGTCGCAAGTCTTGCCGGAAGTCTACTCTTATAGATTTTAATGGGGACCCGGGAGTCCTGGTCTACTCTCTTTTTTTTAAAAAAAGTTCAGATCGGAGCCCAGATCGATTCCTATTGATATCAATGGGAAGCCGGGAGTCCTGGTCTACTCCCGTTGTTTTTTTTTTTAAGAAGTTGAGATCGGAGCCCAGGTCTTATGCCATAGAGTCCTATGGGGACCCGGGAGGCCTGGTCTACTCCCTTTTTTAAAAAAGGAGTTCAGAACGGAGCCCAAGTCTACTCCTATACAGACCATTGCGGACCCCGGAGGCCTTGTCTACTCCCATTTTTTTTAAAAAAAGAAGTTGAGATCGGAGCCCAGGTCTACTCTCATAGAGTCCTATGGGGACCCGGGAGGCCTGGTCTACTCCCGTTGTTTTTTTTTTAAGAAGTTGAGATCGGAGCCCAGATCTACTGCCATAGAGTCCTATGGGGACCCGGGAGGCCTGGTCTACTCCCGTTGTTTTTTTTTTTTTAAGAAGTTGAGATCGGAGCCCAGATCTACTGCTATAGAGTCCTATGGGGTCCCGGGAGGCCTGATCTACTGGGTTTTTTTATAGGTAAAATGGAGGCCAGATCGACTCTTGTATTTTAGCACGTAAAATGGAGGCCAGATCAACTCCCGTTTTTTTTTCTTTTCCAAGTGCTGAACGGAGTCCAGGTCTACTCCTATAGATTTCAATAGGGACCCGGGGGGCCTGGTCTACTCCCATTTTTTTTAAAAAAAGAAATTGAGATCGGAGCCCAGGTCTACTCTTATAGATTTTAATGGGTATCCGGGAGTCCTGTCTACTCTCTTTTTTTTAAAAAAAGTTCAGATCGGAGCCCAGATCTATTCCTATTGATATCAAAGGGAATCTGGGAGGCCTGGTCTACTCTCGTTGTTTTTTTTTTTAAAGAAGTTGAGATCGGAGGCCAGGTCTACTCCTATAGATTTCAAAGGGAACCAGGAGTCCTGAACTAATCCCTTTTGTTTTTGTTTTTTTAAAGAAGTTCAGATCGGAGCACAGGTCTATTCGTATTGAGTCCAATGGGGATCCGGGAGGCCTGGTCTACTCCCTTTTTTAAGAAAAAAGTTCAGAACAGAGCCCAGGTCTACTCCAATACAGACAAATGCGGACCCCGGAGGCCTGGTCTACTCCCGTTTTTTTTAAAAAAAGAAGTTGAGATCGGAGCCCAGGTCTACTCTCATAGAGTCCTATGGGGACCCGGGAGGCCTGGTCTACTCCCGGTTTTTTTTAAAAGTTCAGAACGGAGCCCAGGTCAACTCTCATAGAGTCCAATGGGGACCCGGGAGGCCTGGTCTACTCCCGGTTGTTTTTTTGTTTTTTTTTAAAGAAGTTGAGATCGGAGCCCAGATCTACTGCCATAGAGTCCAATGGGGACCCGGGAGGCCTGGTCTACTGCGTTTTTTTATAGGTAAAATGGAGGCCAGATCGACTCTTGTATTTTAGCAGGTAAAATGGAGGCCAGATCAACTCCCGTTTTTTTTTCTTTTCCAAGTGCTGAACGGAGTCCAGGTCTACTCCTATAGATTTCAATACGGACCCGGGAGGCCTGGTCTACTCTCGTTGTTTTTTTTTTAAGAAGTTGAGATCGGAGGCCAGGTCTACTGCCATAGAGTCCTATGGGGACCCGGGACGCCTGGTCTACTCCCTTTTTTAAGAAAAAAGTTCAGAACAGAGCCCAGGTCTACTCGTATACAGAAAAAGGCGGACTATTTATACAGAGCCCAGGTCTCCTCCTATACAGACAAATGCAGATCTATTCCTAATGATATCAAAGGGAACCCGGGAGTCCTGGTCTACTCCCTTATTATTTTTTTTTTAAGAAGTTGAGATCAGAGGCCAGGTCTACTCCTATAGATTTCAAAGGGAACCAGGAGTCCTGAACTAATCCCGTTTGTTTTGTTTTTTTAAAGAAGTTCAGATCGGAGCACAGGTCTACTCTCATAGAGTCCAATGGGGACCCGGGAGGCCTGGTCTACTCCCGGTATTTTTTTTGTTTTTTTTTTTAAAGAAGTTGATATCGGAGGCCAGGTCTACTCCTATAGATTTCAAAGGGAACCAGGAGGCCTGAACTAATCCCGTTTTTTTTTTTTTAAAGAAGTTAAGATCGGAGCACAGGTCTACTCGCATAGAGTCCAATGGGTACCCGGGGGGCCTGGTCTACTCCCTTTTTTAAGAAAAAAGTTCAGAACGGAGCCCAGGTCTACTCCTATACAGACCAATGCGGACCCCGGAGGCCTTGTCTACTCCCGTTTTTTTTAAAAAAAGAAGTTGAGATCGGAGCACAGGTCTACTCTCATAGATTCCTATGGGGACCCGGGAGGCCTGGTCTACTCCCGTTTTTTTTTTAAAAAATTTGAGATCGGAGCCCAGGTCTACTCTTATAGATTTTAATGGGGACCCGGGAGTCCTGGTCTACTCTCTTTTTTTTAAAAAAAGTTCAGATCGGAGCCCAGATCGATTCCTATTGATATCAATGGGAAGCCGGGAGTCCTGGTCTACTCCCGTTTTTTTTTTTTTTAAGAAGTTGAGATCGGAGCCCAGGTCTTATGCCATAGAGTCCTATGGGGACCCGGGAGGCCTGGTCTACTCCCTTTTTAAAAAAAGGAGTTCAGAACGGAGCCCAAGTCTACTCCTATACAGACCATTGCGGACCCCGGAGGCCTTGTCTACTCCCGTTTTCTTTAAAAAAAGAAGTTGAGATCGGAGCCCAGGTCTACTCTCATAGAGTCCTATGGGGACCCGGGAGGCCTGGTCTATTCCTGTTTTTTTTTTTTTTAAGAAGTTGAGATCGGAGCCCAGATCTACTGCCATAGAGTCCAATGGGGACCCGGGAGGCCTGGTCTACTGCATTTTTTATAGGTAAAATGGAGGCCAGATCGACTCTTGTATTTTTGCAGGTAAAATGGAGGCCAGATCAACTCCTGTTTTTTTTTTCTTTTCCAAGTGCTGAACGGAGTCCAGGTCTACTCCTATAGATTTCAATAGGGTCCCGGGGAGCCTGGTCTACTCCCGTTTTTTTTAAAAAAAGAAGTTCAGATCGGAGCACAGGTCTACTCGCATAGAGTCCAAAGGGGACCCGGGAGTTTTGGTCTACTCCCTTTTTTAAGAAAAAAGTTCAGAACGGAGCCCAGGTCTACTCCTATACAGACCAATGCGGACCCCGGAGGCCTTGTCTACTCCAGTTTTTTTTTTAAAAAGAAGTTGAGATCGGAGCCCAGGTCTACTCTCATAGAGTCCTATGGGGACCCGGGAGGCCTGGTCTACTCCCGTTTTTTTTAAAAAAAACGTTGAGATCGGAGCCCAGGTCTACTCTTATAGATTTTAATGGGGACCCGGGAGTCCTGGTCTACTCTCTTTTTTTAAAAAAAAGTTCAGATCGGAGCCCAGATCTTTTCCTATTGATATCAATGGGAAGCCGGGAGTCCTGGTCTACTCTCGTTGTTGTTTTTTTTAAGAAGTTGAGATCGGAGCCCAGGTCTTCTGCCATAGAGTCCTATGGGGACCCGGGAGGCCTGGTCTACTCCCTTTTTAAAAAAAGGAGTTCAGAACGGAGCCCAAGTCTACTCCTATACAGACCTTTGCGGACCCCGGAGGCCTTGTCTACTCCCGTTTTTTTTTAAAAAAGAAGTTGAGAACGGAGCCCAGGTCTACTCTCATAGAGTCCTATGGGGACCCGGGAGGCCTGGTCTACTCCCGTTTTTTTTAAAAAAACGTTGAGATCGGAGCCCAGGTCTACTCTTATAGATTTTAATGGGGACCCGGGAGTCCTGGTCTACTCTCTTTTTTTAAAAAAAGTTCAGATCGGAGCCCAGATCTATTCTTATTGATATCAATGGGAACCCGGGAGTCTTGGTCTACTCTCGTTGTTATTTTTTTTAAGAAGTTGAGATCGGAGCCCAGGTCTACTCTCATAGAGTCCTATGGGGACCCGGGAGGCCTGGTCTACTCCCGTTGTTTTTTTTTTTAAGAAGTTGAGATCGGAGCCCAGATCTACTGCCATAGAGTCCAATGGGGACCCTGGAGGCCTGGTCTACTGCGTTTTTTTATACGTAAAATGGAGGCCAGATCGACTCTTGTATTTTAGCATGTAAAATGGAGGCCAGATCAACTCCCGTTTTTTTTTTCTTTTCCAAGTGCTGAACGGAGTCCAGGTCTACTCCTATAGATTTCAATAGGGACCCGGGGGGCCTGGTCAACTCCAGGTTTTTTTTAAAAGTTCAGAACGGAGCCCAGGTCTACTCTCATAGAGTCTAATGGGGACCCGGGAGGCCTGGTCTACTCCCGGTTGTTTTTTTGTTTTTTTTTAAAGAAGTTGAGATCGGAGGCCAGGTCTACTCCTATAGATTTCAAAGGGAACCAGGAGGCCTGAACTAATCCCGTTTTTTTTTTTTTAAAGAAGTTCAGATCGGAGCACAGGTCTACTCGCATAGAGTCCAATGGGGACATGGGAGGCCTGGTCTACTCCCTTTTTAAAGAAAAAAGTTCAGAACTGAGCCCAGGTCTACTCCTATACAGACCAAAGCGGACCCCGGAGGCCTTGTCTACTCCCGTTTTTTTTTAAAAAAGAAGTTGAGATCGGAGCCCAGGTCTACTCTCATAGAATCCTATGGGGACCCGGGAGGCCTGGTCTACTCCCGTTTTTTTTAAAAAAACGTTGAGATCGGAGACCAGGTCTACTCTTATAGATTTTAATGGGGACCCGGGAGTCCTGGTCTACTCTCTTTTTTTTAAAAAAAGTTGAGATCGGAGCCCAGATCTATTCCTATTGATATCAATGGGAACCCGAGAGTCTTGGTCTACTCCCATTGTTTTTTTTTTTAAGAAGTTGAGATCGGAGCCCAGGTCTTCTGCCATAGAGTCCTATGGGGACCAGGGAGGCCTGGTCTACTCCCTTTTTTAAAAAAGGAGTTCAGAACGGAGCCCAAGTCTACTCCTATACAGACCATTGTGGACCCCGGAGGCCTTGTCTACTCCAATTTCTTTTAAAAAAATAAGTTGAGATCGGAGCCCAGGTCTACTCTCATAGAGTCCTATGGGGACCCGGGAGGCCTGGTCTACTCCCGTTGTTTTTTTTTTTAAGAAGTTGAGATCGGAGCCCAGATCTACTGCCATAGAGTCCAATGGGGACCCGGGAGGCCTGGTCTACTGCGTTTTTTATACGTAAAATGGAGGCCAGATCGACTCTTGTATTTTAGCAGGTAAAATGGAGGCCAGATCAACTCCCGTTTTTTTTTTCTTTTCCAAGTGCTGAACGGAGTCCAGGTCTACTATAGATTTCAATAGGGACCCGGGGGGCCTTGTCTACTCTCGGTTTTTTTGTTTTGTTTTTTTTTAAAGAAGTTGAGATCTTAGGCCAGGTCTACTCCTATAGATTTCAAAGGGAACCAAGATGGCCTGATCAAATCCCGTTTTTTTTTTTTTTAAAGAAGTTCAGATTGGAGCACAGGGCTACTCGCATAGAGTCCAATGGGGACCCGGGAGGCCTGGTCTACTCCCTTTTTTAAGAAAAAAGTTCAGAACGGAGCCCAGGTCTACTCCTATGCAGACCAATGTGGACCCCGGAGGCCTTGTCTACTCCCGTTTTTTTTAAAAAACGAAGTTGAGATCGGAGCCCAGGTCTACTCTCATAGAGTCCTATGGGGATCCGGGAGGCCTGGTCTCCTCCTGTTGTTGTTGTTTTTTTAAGAAGTTGAGATCGGAGCCCAGATCTACTGCCATAGAGTCCAATGGGGACCCGGGAGGCCTGGTCTACTGCGTTTTTTTATAGGTAAAATGGAGGCCAGATCGACTCTTGTATTTTAGCAGGTAAAATGGAGGCCAGATCAACTCCCGTATTTTTTTTCTTTTCCAAGTGCTGAACGGAGTCCAGGTCTACTCCTATAGATTTCAATAGGGACCCGGGGGGCCTGGTCTACTCCCGGTTTTTTTTAAAAGTTCAGAACGGAGCCCAGGTCTACTCTCATAGAGTCCAATGGGGACCCGGGAGGCCTGGTCTACTCCCGGTTGTTTTTTTGTTTTTTTTAAAGAAGTTCAGATCGGACCACACGTCTACTCGCATAGAGTCCAAAGGGGACCCGGGAGGCCTGGTCTACTCCCTTTTTAAAGAAAAAAGTTCAGAACGGAGCCCAGGTCTACTCCTATACAGACGAATGTGGACCCCGGAGGCCTTGTCTACTCCCGTTTTTTTTTAAAAAAGAAGTTGAGATCGGAGCCCAGGTCTACTCTCATAGAGTCCTATGAGGACCCGGGACGCCTGGTCTACTCCTCTTGTTGTTTTTTTAAGAAGTTGAGATCGGAGCCCAGATCTAATGCCATAGAGTCCAATGGGGACCCGGGAGGCCTGGTCTACAGCGTTTTTTTAGAGGTAAAATGGAGGCCAGATAGACTCTTGTATTTTAGCAGGTAAAATGGAGGCCAGATCAACTCCCGTTTTTTTTTTTCTTTTCCAAGTGCTGAACGGAGTCCAGGTCTACTCCTATAGATTTCAATAGGGACCCGGGGGGCCTAGTCTACTCCCGTTTGTTTTTTTGTTTTTTTTAAAGAAGTTCAGATCGGAGCACAGGTCTACTCGCATAGAGTCCAATGGGGACCCGGGAGGCCTGGTCTACTCCCGGTTTTTTTTAAAAAAAGAAGTTGAGATCGGAGCCCAGGTCTTCTCTTATAGATTTTAATGGGGACCCGGGAGTCCTGGTCTACTCTCTTTTTTTAAAAAAAAGTTCAGATCGGAGCCCAGATCTATTCCTATTGATTTCAATGGGAACCCGGGAGTCCTGGTCTACTCCCGTTGTATTTTTTTTTAAGAAGTTGATATCGGAGCCCAGAGCTACTGCCATAGTGTCCAATGGGGACCCGGGAGGCCTGGTCTACTCCCTTTTTAAAGAAAAAAGTTCAGAACGGAGCCCAGGTGTACTCCTATACAGACCAATGTGGACCCCGGAGGCCTTGTCTACTCCCGTTTTTTTTAAAAAAAAGAAGTTGAGATCGGAGCCCAGGTCTACTCTCATAGAGTCCTATGGGGACCTGGGACGCCTGGTCTACTCCTGTTGTTGTTTTTTTAAGAAGTTGAGATCGGAGCCCAGATCTACTACCATAGAGTCCAATGGGGACCCGGGAGGCCTGGTCTACTGCGTTTTTTTAGAGGTAAAATGGAGGCCAGATAGACTCTTGTATTTTAGCAGTTAAAATGGAGGCCAGATCAACTCCCGTTTTTTTTTTCTCTTCCAAGTGCTGAACGGAGTCCAGGTCTACTCCTATAGATTTCAATAGGGACCCGGGGGGCCTGGTCTACTCTTGGTGGTTTTTTTGTTTCTTTTTAAAGAAGTTCAGATCGGAGCACAGGTCTACTCGCATAGAGTCCAATGGGGACCCGGGAGGCCTGGTCTACTCCCGTTTTTTGTAAAAAAAGAAGTTGAGATCGGAGCCCAGGTCTTCTCTTATAGATTTTAATGGGGACCCGGGAGTCCTGGTCTACTCTCTTTTTTTTAAAAAAAGTTCAGATCGGAGCTCAGATCTATTCCTATTGATATCAATGGGAACCCGGGAGTCCTGGTCTACTCCTGTTGTATTTTTTTTTAAGAAGTTGATATCGGAGCCCAGGGCTACTGCCATAGTGTCCAATGGGGACCCGGGAGGCCTGGTCTACTCCCTTTTTAAAGAAAACAGTTCAGAACGGAGCCCAGGTCTACTCCTATACAGACCAATGTGGACCCCGGAGGCTTTGTCTACTCCCGTTTTTTTTTTAAAAAAGAAGTTGAGATTGGAGCCCAGGTCTACTCTCATAGAGTCCTATGGGGACCTGGGATGCCTGGTCTACTCCTGTTGTTGTTTTTTTAAGAAGTTGAGATTGGAGCCCAGATCTACTACCATAGAGTCCAATGGGGACCCGGGAGGCCTGGTCTACTGTGTTTTTTTAGAGGTAAAATGGAGGCCAGATCAACTCCCGTTTTTTTTTTCTCTTCCAAGTGCTGAACGGAGTCCAGGTCTACTCCTATAGATTTTAATAGGGACCCTGGGGGCCTGGTCTACTCCCGGTTGTTGTTGTTTTTTTTTTTTAAAGAAGTTCAGATCGGAGCACAGGTCTACTCGCATAGAGTCCAATGGGGACCCGGGAGGCCTGGTCTACTCCCTTTTTTAAGAAAAAAGTTCAGAACGGAGCCCAGGTCGACTCCTATGCAGACCAATGTGGACCCCGGAGGCCTTGTCTACTCCCGTTTTTTTAAAAAAACGAAGTTGAGATCGGAGCCCAGGTCTACTCTCATAGAGTAATATGGGGACCCGGGAGGCCTGGTCTACTCCTGTTGTTTTTTTTTTTAAGAAGTTGAGATCGGAGCCCAGATCTACTGCCATAGAGTCCAATGGGGACCCGGGAGGCCTGGTCTACTGTGTTTTTTTATAGGTAATATGGAGGCCAGATCGACTCTTGTATTTTAGCAGGTAAAATGGAGGCCAGATCAACTCCCGTTTTTTTTTTCTTTTCCAAGTAGTGAACGGAGTCCAGGTCTACTCCTATAGATTTCAATACGGTCCCGGGGGGCCTGGTCTACTCCCAGTTTTTTTTAAAAGTTCAGAACGGAGCCCAGGTCTACTCTCATAGAGTCCAATGGGGAACCGGGGGCCTGGTCTACTCCCAGTTGTTTTTTTGTTTTTTTTAAAGAAGTTCAGATCGGAGCACAGGTCTACTCGCATAGAGTCCAATAGGCACCCGGGAGGCCTGGTCTACTCTTTTTTTAAAGAAAAAAGTTCAGAACGGAGCCCAGGTCTACTCCTCTACAGACCAATGTGGACCCCGGAGGCCTTGTCTACTCCCGTTTTTTTAAAAAAAAGAAGTTGAGATCGGAGCCCAGGTCTACTCTCATAGAGTCCTATGGGGACCCGGGACGCCTGGTCTACTCCTCTTGTTGTTTTTTTAAGAAGTTGAGATCGGAGCCCAGATCTAATGCCATAGAGTCCAATGGGGACCCGGGAGGCCTGGTCTACAGCGTTTTTTTAGAGGTAAAATGGAGGCCAGATAGACTCTTGTATTTTAGCAGGTAAAATGGAGGCCAGATCAACTCCCATTTTTTTTTTCTTTTCCAAGTGCTGAACGGAGTCCAGGTCTACTCCTATAGATTTCAATAGGGACCCGGGGGGCCTAGTCTACTCCCGGTTGTTTTTTTGTTTTTTTTTAAAGAAGTTCAGATCGGAGCACAGGTCTACTCGCATAGAGTCCAATGGGGACCCGGGAGGCCTGGTCTACTCCCGTTTTTTTTAAAAAAAAGAAGTTGAGATCGGAGCCCAGGTCTTCTCTTATAGATTTTAATGGGGACCCGGGAGTCCTGGTCTACTCTCTTTTTTTAAAAAAAAGTTCAGATCGGAGCCCAGATCTATTCCTATTGATATCAATGGGAAGCCGGGAGTCCTGGTCTACTCCCATTGTATTTTTTTTTAAGAAGTTGATATCGGAGCCCAGGGCTACTGCCATAGTGTCCAATGGGGACCCGGGAGGCCTGGTCTACTCCCGTTTTTAAGAAAAAAGTTCAGAACGGAGCCCAGGTCTACTCCTATGCAGACCAATGTGGACCCCGGAGGCCTTGTCTACTCCCTTTTTTTTTTAAATACGAAGTTGAGATCGGAGCCCAGGTCTACTCTCATAGAGTCCTATGGGGACCCAGGAGGCCTGGTCTACTCCTGTTTTTTTTTTTTTTTTTAAGAAGTTGAGATCCGAGCCCAGATCTACTGCCATAGAGTCCAATGGGGACCCGGGAGGCTTGGTCTACTGCGTTTTTTTATAGGTAAAATGGAGGCCAGATCGACTCTTGTATTTTAGCAGGTAAAATGGAGGCCAGATCAACTCCCATTTTTTTTTTCTTTTCCAAGTGCTGAACGGAGTCCAGGTCTACTCCTATAGATTTCAATACGGACCCGGGGGGCCTGGTCTACTCCCGGTTTTTTTTAAAAGTTCAGAACGGAGCCCAGGTCTATTCTCATAGAGTCCAATGGGGACCCGGGAGGCCTGGTCTACTCCCGGTTGTTTTTTTGTTTTTTTTAAAGAAGTTCAGATCGGACCACAGGTCTACTCGCATAGAGTCCAAAGGGGACCCGGGAGGCCTGGTCTACTCCCTTTTTAAAGAAAAAAGTTCAGAACGGAGCCCAGGTCTACTCCTATACAGATGAATGTGGACCCCGGAGGCTTTGTCTACTCCCGTTTTTTTTAAAAAAAGAAGTTGAGATCGGAGCCCAGGTCTACTCTTATAGAGTCCTATGAGGACCCGGGACGCCTGGTCTACTCCTCTTGTTGTTTTTTTAAGAAGTTTAGATGGGAGCCCAGATCTAATGCCATAGAGTCCAATGGGGACCCGGGAGGCCTGGTCTACAGCGTTTTTTTAGAGGTAAAATGGAGGCCAGATAGTCTCTTGTATTTTAGCAGGTAAAATGGAGGCCAGATCAACTCCCGTTTTTCTTTTCTTTTCCAAGTGCTGAACGGAGTCCAGGTCTACTCCTATAGATTTCAATAGGGACCCGGGGGGCCTAGTCTACTCCCGGTTGTTTTTTTGTTTTTTTTAAAGAAGTTCAGATCGGAGCACAGGTCTACTCGCATAGAGTCCAATGGGGACCCGGGAGGCCTGGTCTACTCCCGTTTTTTTTAAAAAAAGAAGTTGAGATCGGAGCCCAGGTCTTCTCTTATAGATTTTAATGGGGACCCGGGAGTCCTGGTCTACTCTCTTTTTTAAAAAAAAAGTTCAGATCGGAGCCCAGATCTATTCCTATTGATATCAATGGGAACCCGGGAGTCCTGGTCTACTCCCGTTGTATTTTTTTTTAAGAAGTTGATATCGGAGCCCAGGGCTACTGCCATAGTGTCCAATGGGGACCCGGGAGGCCTGGTCTACTCCCTTTTTAAAGAAAAAAGTTCAGAACGGAGCCCAGGTCTACTCCTATACAGACCAATGTGGACCCCGGAGGCTTTGTCTACTCCCGTTTTTTTTTAAAAAAAGAAGTTGAGATCGGAGACCAGGTCTACTCTCATAGAGTCCTATGGGGACCTGGGACGCCTGGTCTACTCCTGTTTTTTTTTTTTAAGAAGTTGAGATCGGAGCCCAGATCTACTACCATAGAGTCCAATGGGGACCCGGGAGGCCTGGTCTACTGTGTTTTTTTAGAGGTAAAATGGAGGCCAGATAGACTCTTGTATTTTAGCAGGTAAAATGGAGGCCAGATCAACTCCCGTTTTTTTTTTCTCTTCCAAGTGCTGAACGGAGTCCAGGTCTACTCCTATAGATTTCAATAGGGACCCGGGGACCCTGGTCTACTCCCGGTTGTTGTTTTTTTTTTTTTTTAAAGAAGTTCAGATCGGAGCACAGGTCTACTCGCATAGAGTCCAATGGGGACCCGGGAGGCCTGGTCTACTCCCTTTTTTAAGAAAAAAGTTCAGAACGGAGCCCAGGTCTACTCCTATGCAGACCAATGTGGACCCCGGAGGCCTTGTCTACTCTTGTTTTTTTTTAAAAACGAAGTTGAGATCGGAGCCCAGGTCTACTCTCATAGAGTCCTATGGGGACCCGGGAGGCCTGGTCTACTCCTGTTGTTGTTGTTTTTTAAGAAGTTGAGATCGGAGCCCAGATCTACTGCCATAGAGTCCAATGGGGACCCGGGAGGCCTGGTCTACTGCGTTTTTTTATAGGTAAAATGGAGGCCAGATCGACTCTTGTATTTTAGCAGGTAAAATGGAGGCCAGATCAACTCCCGTTTTTCTTTTCTTTTCCAAGTGCTGAACGGAGTCCAGGTCTACTCCTATAGATTTCAATACGGACCCGGGGGGCCTGGTCTACTCCCGGTTTTTTTTAAAAGTTCAGAACGGAGCCCAGGTCTACTCTCATAGAGTCCAATGGTTAGCCAGGAGGCCTGGTCTACTCCCGGTTGTTTTTTTGTTTTTTCTAAAGAAGTTCAGATCGGACCACAGGTCTACTCGCATAGAGTCCAAAGGGGACCCGGGAGGCCTGGTCTACTCCCTTTTTAAAGAAAAAAGTTCAGAACGGAGCCCAGGTCTACTCCTATACAGATGAATGTGGACCCCGGAGGCCTTGTCTACTCCCGTTTTTTTTAAAAAAAGAAGTTGAGATCGGAGCCCAGGTCTACTCTCATAGAGTCCTATGAGGACCCGGGACGCCTGGTCTACTCCTCTTGTTGTTTTTTTAAGAAGTTGAGATCGGAGCCCAGATCTAATGCCATAGAGTCCAATGGGGACCCGGGAGGCCTGGTCTACAGCGTTTTTTTAGAGGTAAAATGGAGGCCAGATAGACTCTTGTATTTTAGCAGGTAAAATGGAGGCCAGATCAACTCCCGTTTTTTTTTTCTTTTCCAAGTGCTGAACGGAGTCCAGGTCTACTCCTATAGATTTCAATAGGGACCCGGGGGGCCTAGTCTACTCCCGGTTTTTTTTTTGTTTTTTTTTAAGAAGTTCAGATCGGAGCACAGGTCTACTCGCATAGAGTCCAATGGGGACCCGGGAGGCCTGGTCTACTCCCGTTTTTTTTAAAAAAAGAAGTTGAGATCGGAGCCCAGGTCTTCTCTTATAGATTTTAATGGGGACCCGGGAGTCCTGGTCTACTCTCTTTTTTTAAAAAAAAGTTCAGATCGGAGCCCAGATCTATTCCTATTGATATCAATGGGAACCCGGGAGTCCTGGTCTACTCCCGTTGTATTTTTTTTTAAGAAGTTGATATCGGAGCCCAGGGCTACTGCCATAGTGTCCAATGGGGACCCGGGAGGCCTGGTCTACTCCCTTTTTAAAGAAAAAAGTTCAGAACGGAGCCCAGGTCTACTCCTATACAGACCAATGTGGACCCCGGAGGCTTTGTCTACTCCCGTTTTTTTTTAAAAAAAGAAGTAGAGATCGGAGCCCAGGTCTACTCTCATAGAGTCCTATGGGGACCTGGGACACCTGGTCTTCTCCTGTTGTTGTTTTTTTAAGAAGTTGAGATCGGAGCCCAGATCTACTGCCATAGAGTCCAATGGGGACCCGCGAGGCCTGGTCTACTGCGTTTTTTTATAGGTAAAATGGAGGCCAGATCGACTCTTGTATTTTAGCAGGTAAAATGGAGGCCAGATCAACTCCCGTTTTTCTTTTCTTTTCCAAGTGCTGAACGGAGTCCAGATCTACTCCTATAGATTTCAATACGGACCCGGGGGGCCTGGTCTACTCCCGGTTTTTTTTAAAAGTTCAGAACGGAGCCCAGGTCTACTCTCATAGAGTCCAATGGTTACCCAGGAGGCCTGGTCTACTCCCGGTTGTTTTTTTGTTTTTTTTAAAGAAGTTCAGATCGGACCACAGGTCTACTCGCATAGAGTCCAAAGGGGACCCGGGAGGCCTGGTCTACTCCCTTTTTAAAGAAAAAAGTTCAGAACGGAGCCCAGGTCTACTCCTATACAGATGAATGTGGACCCCGGAGGCCTTGTCTACTCCCGTTTTTTTAAAAAAAAGAAGTTGAGATCGGAGCCCAGGTCTACTCTCATAGAGTCCTATGAGGACCCGGGACGCCTAGTCTACTCCTCTTGTTGTTTTTTTAAGAAGTTGAGATCGGAGCCCAGATCTAATGCCATAGAGTCCAATGGGGACCCGGGAGGCCTGGTCTACAGCGTTTTTTTAGAGGTAAAATGGAGGCCAGATAGACTCTTGTATTTTAGCAGGTAAAATGGAGGCCAGATCAACTCCCGTTTTTTTTTTCTTTTCCAAGTGCTGAACGGAGTCCAGGTCTACTCCTATAGATTTCAATAGGGACCCGGGGGGCCTAGTCTACTCCCGGTTGTTTTTTTGTTTTTTTTAAAGAAGTTCAGATCGGAGCACAGGTCTACTCGCATAGAGTCCAATGGGGACCCGGGAGGCCTGGTCTACTCCCGTTTTTTTTAAAAAAAGAAGTTGAGATCGGAGCCCAGGTCTTCTCTTATAGATTTTAATGGGGACCCGGGAGTCCTGGTCTACTCTCTTTTTTTTAAAAAAAGTTCAGATCGGAGCCCAGATCTATTCCTATTGATATCAATGGGAACCCGGGAGTCCTGGTCTACTCCCGTTGTATTTTTTTTTAAGAAGTTGATATCGGAGCCCAGGGCTACTGCCATAGTGTCCAATGGGGACCCGGGAGGCCTGGTCTACTCCCTTTTTAAAGAAAAAAGTTCAGAACGGAGCCCAGGTCTACTCCTATACAGACCAATGTGGACCCCGGAGGCCTTGTCTACTCCCGTTTTTTTAAAAAAAAGAAGTTGAGATCGGAGCCCAGGTCTACTCTCATAGAGTCCTATGGGGACCTGGGACACCTGGTCTTCTCCTGTTGTTGTTTTTTTAAGAAGTTGAGATCGGAGCCCAGATCTACTACCATACAGTCCAATGGGGACCCGGGAGGCCTGGTCTACTGTGTTTTTTTAGAGGTAAAATGGAGCCCAGATAGACTCTTGTATTTTAGCAGGTAAAATGGAAGCCAGATCAACTCCCGTTTTTTTTTCTCTTCCAAGTGCTGAACGGAGTCCAGGTCTACTCCTATAGATTTCAATAGGGCCCCGGGAGGCGTGGTCTACTGTGTTTTTTTAGAGGTAAAATGGAGGCCAGATAGACTCTTGTATTTTAGCAGGTAAAATGGAGGCCAGATCAACTCCCGTTTTTTTTTTCTCTTCCAAGTGCTGAACGGAGTCCAGGACTACTCCTATAGATTTCAATAGGGACCCGGGGGGCCTGGTCTACTCCCGGTTGTTGTTGTTTTTTTTTTTAAAAGAAGTTGAGATCGGAGCCCAGGTCTACTCTCATAGAGTCCTATGAGGACCCGGGACGCCTGGTCTACTCCTCTTGTTGTTTTTTTAAGAAGTTGAGATCGGAGCCCAGATCTAATGCCATAGAGTCCAATGGGGACCCGGGAGGCCTGGTCTACAGCGTTTTTTTAGAGGTAAAATGGAGGCCAGATAGACTCTTGTATTTTAGCAGGTAAAATGGAGGCCAGATCAACTCCCGTTTTTTTTTTCTTTTCCAAGTGCTGAACGGAGTCCAGGTCTACTCCTATAGATTTCAATAGGGACCCGGGGGGCCTAGTCTACTCCCGGTTTTTTTTTTGTTTTTTTTTAAGAAGTTCAGATCGGAGCACAGGTCTACTTGCATAGAGTCCAATGGGGACCCGGGAGGCCTGGTCTACTCCCGTTTTTTTTAAAAAAAGAAGTTGAGATCGGAGCCCAGGTCTTCTCTTATAGATTTTAATGGGGACCCGGGAGTCCTGGTCTACTCTCTTTTTTTTAAAAAAAGTTCAGATCGGAGCCCAGATCTATTCCTATTGATATCAATGGGAACCCGGGAGTCCTGGTCTACTCCCGTTGTATTTTTTTTTAAGAAGTTGATATCGGAGCCCAGGGCTACTGCCATAGTGTCCAATGGGGACCCGGGAGGCCTGGTCTACTCCCTTTTTAAAGAAAAAAGTTCAGAACGGAGCCCAGGTCTACTCCTATACAGACCAATGTGGACCCCGGAGGCTTTGTCTACTCCCGTTTTTTTTTAAAAAAAGAAGTAGAGATCGGAGCCCAGGTCTACTCTCATAGAGTCCTATGGGGACCTGGGACACCTGGTCTTCTCCTGTTGTTGTTTTTTTAAGAAGTTGAGATCGGAGCCCAGATCTACTGCCATAGAGTCCAATGGGGACCCGCGAGGCCTGGTCTGCTGCGTTTTTTTATAGGTAAAATGGAGGCCAGATCGACTCTTGTATTTTAGCAGGTAAAATGGAGGCCAGATCAACTCCCGTTTTTCTTTTCTTTTCCAAGTGCTGAACGGAGTCCAGATCTACTCCTATAGATTTCAATACGGACCCGGGGGGCCTGGTCTACTCCCGGTTTTTTTTAAAAGTTCAGAACGGAGCCCAGGTCTACTCTCATAGAGTCCAATGGTTACCCAGGAGGCCTGGTCTACTCCCGGTTGTTTTTTTGTTTTTTTTAAAGAAGTTCAGATCGGACCACAGGTCTACTCGCATAGAGTCCAAAGGGGACCCGGGAGGCCTGGTCTACTCCCTTTTTAAAGAAAAAAGTTCAGAACGGAGCCCAGGTCTACTCCTATACAGATGAATGGGGACCCGGGAGGCCTGGTCTACTCCCGGTTTGTTTTTTTTTTTTTTTTAAAGAAGTTCAGATTGGAGCACAGGTCTACTCGCATAGAGTCCAATGCGGACCCCGGAGGCCTTGTCTACTCCCATTTTTTTAAAAAAATGTAGTTGAGATCGGAGCCCAGGTCTACTCTCATAGAGTCCTATGGGAACCCGGGAGGCCTGGTCTACTCCCTTTTTTTAAAAAAAAGAAGTTGAGATCGGAGCCCAGGTCTACTCTTATAGATTTTAATGGGGACCCGGGAGTCCTGGTCTACTCTCTTTTTTAAAAAAAAAGTTCAGATCGGAGCCCAGATCTATTCGTATTGATATCAATGGGAACCCGAAAGTCCTGGTCTACTCCCGTTGTTTTTTTTTTTAAGAAGTTGAGATCGGAGCCCAGGTCTACTGCCATAGAGTCCTATGGGGACCCGGGAGGCCTGGTCTACTCCCTTTTTAAAAAAAGGAGTTCAGAATGGAGCCCAAGTCTACTCCTGTACAGACCAATGCGGACCCCGGAGGTTTTGTCTACTCCCGTTTTTTTTTAAAAAAGGAGTTGAGATCGGGGCCCAGGTCTACTCTCATAGAGTCCTATGGGGACCGGGGAGGCCTGCTCTACTCCTGTGTTTTTTTTGTTTTTTTTTTAATAAGTTGAGATCGGAGCCCAGATCTAATGCCATAGAGTCCAATGGGGACGCCGGAGGCCTGGTCTACTGCGTTTTTTTATATGTAAAATGGAGGCCAGATCGACTCTTGTATTTTAGCAGGTAAAATGGAGGCCAGTTCAACTCCCGTTTTTTTTTTCTTTTCCAAGTGCTGAACTGAGTCCAGGTCTACTCCTATAGATTTCAATAGGGACCCGAAGGGCCTGGTCTACTCCCGGTTTTATTTAAAAGTTCAGAACGGAGCCCAGGTCTACTCTCATAGAGTCCAATGGGGACCCGGGAGGCCTGGTCCACTCCTGGTTGTTTTTTTGTTTGTTTTTTAAGAAGTTGAGATTGGAGCCCAGGTCTACTGCCATAGAGTACAATGGGGACCCGGGAGGCCTGGTCTACTGCGTTTTTTTATAGGTAAAATGGAGGCCAGATCGACTCTTGTATTTTAGCAGGTAAAATGGAGGCCAGAGCAACCCGTTTTTTTTAAAAAAAGAAGTTGAGATCGGAGCCCAGGTCTACTCTTATAGATTTTAATGGGGACCCGGGAGTCCTGGTCTACTCTCTTTTTTTAAAAAAAAGTTCAGATCGGAGCCCAGGTCTACTCCCGTTCTTTTTTTTAAGAAGTTGAGATCAGAGCCCAGGCCATAGAGTCCAATGGGTACCCGGGAGGCCTGGTCTACTCCCGTTTTTTTAAAAAGAGAAGTTGAGATCGGAGCCCAGATCTATTCCTATTGATATCAATGGGAACCCGGGAGTCCTGGTCTACCGTTCAGATCGGAGCCCAGGTCTACTCCAATAGGGTCCAATGGGGACCCGGGAGTGCTGGTCTACTGCAGGTTTTTTTCATAGGTAAAATGGAGGGCAGATCGACTTTTGTATTTTAGCAGGTAAAATGGAGGCCAGATCTACTCCCATTTTGTTTTTTTCTTTTCCAAGTGCTGAACGGAGCCCAGGTCTACTCCTATACAAACTAATGCGGACCCGGGAGGCCTTGTCTACTCTCGTTTTTTGTTTTTTTTAAGAAGTTCAGATCAGAGCCCAGGTCTACTCTTATAGAATCCAATGGGGGCCCAGGAGGCCTGCTCTACTCCCATTTTTGTTTTTTTTTAAAGAAGTTCAGAAAGGAGCCAGGTCTACTCTCATAGAGTCCTATGGGGACCCGGGAGGCCTGGTCTACTCCCATTTTTTTTAAAAAAAGAAGTTGAGATCGGAGCCCCGGTCTACTCAGAGTCCTATGGGGACCCGGGAGGCCTGGTCTACTCCCGTTTTTTTTAAAAAAAGAAGTTGAGATCGGAGCCCAGGTCTACTCTTATAGATTGTAATGGGGACCCGGGAGTCCTGGTCTACTATCTTTTTTTTTTTTAAAAAAAGTTCATATCGAAGCCCAGATCTATTCCTATTGATATCAATGGGAACCCGGGAAACCTGGTCTACTCCCATTGTTTTTTTTTTTAAGAAGTTGAGATCGGAGCCCAGGTCTACTGCCATAGAGTCCAATGGGGACCCGGGAGGCCTGGTCTACTGCGTTTTTTTAATAGGTAAAATGGAGGCCAGATCGACTCTTGTATTTTAGCTGGTAAAATGGAGGCCAGATCAACTCCCATTTTTTTTTTCTTTTCCAAGTGCTGAACGGAGTCCAGGTCTACTCCTATAGATTTCAATAGGGACCCGGGGGGCCTGGTCTACTTCCGGTTTTTTTTAAAAGTTCAGAACGGAGCCCAGGTCTACTCTCATATAGTCCAATGGGGACCCGGGAGGCCTGGTCTACTCCCGGTTGTTTTTTTGTTTTTTTTTAAGAAGTTGAGATCGGAGCCCAGGTCTACTGCCATAGAGTCCAATGGGGACCCGGGAGGCCTGGTCTACTGCATTTTTTTATAGGTAAAATGGAGGCCAGATCGACTCTTGTATTTTAGCAGGTAAAATGGAGGCCAGAGCAACCCGTTTTTTTTAAAAAAAAGAAGTTGAGATCGGAGCCCAGGTCTACTCTTGTAGATTTTAATGGGGACCCGGGAGTACTGGTCTACTCTCTTTTTTTAAAAAAAAAGTTCAGAACGGAGCCCAGGTCTACTCTCATAGAGTCCAATGGGGACCCGGGAGGCCTGGTCTACTCCCGGTTGTTTTTTTGTTTTTTTTTAAGAAGTTGAGATCGGAGCCCAGGTCTACTGCCATAGAGTCCAATGGGGACCCCGGAGTCCTGGTCTACTCTCTTTTTTAAAAAAAAAGTTCAGATCGGAGCCCAGGTCTACTCCCTTTTTTTTTTTTAGAAGTTGAGATCGGAGCCCAGGTCTACTGCCTTAGAGTCCAATGGGTACCCGGGAGATCTGGTCTACTTTCGTTTTTTTAAAAAAAGAAGTTGAGATCGGAGCCCAGGTCTACTCTCATAGAGTCCAATGGGGACCCGGGAGGCCTGGTCTACTGCGTTTTTTTATAGGTAAAATGGAGGCCAGATCGACTCTTGTATTTTAGCTGGTAAAATGGAGGCCAGATCAACTCCCAATTATTTTTTCTTTTCCAAGTGCTGAACGGAGTCCAGGTCTACTCCTATAGATTTCAATAGGGACCCGGGGTGCCTGGTCTACTTCCGGTTTTTTTTAAAAGTTCAGAACGGAGCCCAGGTCTACTCTCATAGAGTCCTATGGGGACCCGGGAGGCCTGGTCTACTCCCGTTGTTTTTTTTTTTAAGAAGTTGAGATCGGAGTCCAGATCTACTGCCATAGAGTCCAATGGGGACCCGGGAGGCCTGGTCTATTCCATTTTTTTATAGGTAAAATGGAGGCCAGATCGACTCTTGTATTTTAGCAGGTAAAATGGAGGCCAGATCAACTCCCTTTTTTTTTCTTTTCCAAGTGCTGACCGGAGTCCAGGTCTAATCCTATAGATTTCAATAGGGACCCGGGGGGCCTGGTCTACTCCCGGTTTTTTTTAAAAGTTCAGAACGGAGCCCAGGTCTACTCTCATAGAGTCCAATGGGGACCCGGTAGGCCTGGTCTACTCCCGGTTTTTTTTTTTGGTTTTTTTTAAAGAAGTTCAGATTGGAGCACAGGTCTACTCGCATAGAGTCCAATGCGGACCCCGGAGGCCTTGTCTACTCCCGTTTTATTTAAAAAAAGTAGTTGAGACCGGAGCCCAGGTCTACTCTCATAGAGTCCTATGGGGACCCGGGAGGCCTGGTCTACTCCCTTTTTTTTAAAAAAAAGAAGTTGAGATCGGAGCCCAGATCTACTCTTATAGATTTTAATGGGGACCCGGGAGTCCTGGTCTACTCTCTTTTTTTTAAAAAAAGTTCAGATCGGAGCCCAGATCTATTCCTATTGATATCAATGGGAACCCGGGAGTCCTGGTCTACTCCCGTTGTTGTTTTTTTTAAGAAGTTGAGATCGGAGCCCAGGTCTACTGCCATAGAGTCCTATGGGGACCCGGGAGGCCTGGTTTACTCCCTTTTTTAAAAAAGGAGTTCAGAACGGAGCCCAAGTCTACTCCTATACAGACCAATGCGGACCCCGGAGGCCTTGTCTACTCCCGTTTTTTTTTAAAAAAGGAGTTGAGATCGGAGCCCAGGTCTACTCTCATAGAGTCCTATGGGGACCCGGGAGGCCTGCTCTACTCCTGTGTTTTTTTTTTGTTTTTTTTTAATAAGTTGAGATCGGAGCCCAGATCAAATGCCATAGAGTCCAATGGGGACGCCGGAGGCCTGGTCTACTGCATCTTTTTATAGGTAAAATGGAGGCCAGATCGACTCTTGTATTTTAGCAGGTAAAATGGAGGCCAGTACAACTCCCGTTTTTTTTTTCTTTTCCAAGTGCTGAACTGAGTCCAGGTCTACTCCTGTAGATTTCAATAAGGACCCGAAGGGCCTAGTCTACTCCCGGTTTTATTTAAAAGTTCAGAACGGAGCCCAGGTCTACTCTTATAGAATCCAATGGGGGCCCAGGAGGCCTGCTCTACTCCCATTTTTGTTTTTTTTTAAAGAAGTTCAGAAAGGAGCCAGGTCTACTCTCATAGAGTCCTATGGGGACCCGGGAGGCCTGGTCTACTCCCATTTTTTTTAAAAAAAGAAGTTGAGATCGGAGCCCCGGTCTACTCAGAGTCCTATGGGGACCCGGGAGGCCTGGTCTACTCCCGTTTTTTTTAAAAAAAGAAGTTGAGATCGGAGCCCAGGTCTACTCTTATAGATTGTAATGGGGACCCGGGAGTCCTGGTCTACTATCTTTTTTTTTTTTAAAAAAAGTTCATATCGAAGCCCAGATCTATTCCTATTGATATCAATGGGAACCCGGGAAACCTGGTCTACTCCCATTGTTTTTTTTTTTAAGAAGTTGAGATCGGAGCCCAGGTCTACTGCCATAGAGTCCAATGGGGACCCGGGAGGCCTGGTCTACTGCGTTTTTTTATAGGTAAAATGGAGGCCAGATCGACTCTTGTATTTTAGCTGGTAAAATGGAGGCCAGATCAACTCCCATTTTTTTTTTCTTTTCCAAGTGCTGAACGGAGTCCAGGTCTACTCCTATAGATTTCAATAGGGACCCGGGGGGCCTGGTCTACTTCCGGTTTTTTTTAAAAGTTCAGAACGGAGCCCAGGTCTACTCTCATAGAGTCCAATGGGGACCCGGGAGGCCTGGTCTACTGCATTTTTTTATAGGTAAAATGGAGGCCAGATCGACTCTTGTATTTTAGCAGGTAAAATGGAGGCCAGAGCAACCCGTTTTTTTAAAAAAAAAGAAGTTGAGATCGGAGCCCAGGTCTACTCTTGTAGATTTTAATGGGGACCCGGGAGTACTGGTCTACTCTCTTTTTTTTTAAAAAAAGTTCAGAACGGAGCCCAGGTCTACTCTCATAGAGTCCAATGGGGACCCGGGAGGCCTGGTCTACTCCCGGTTGTTTTTTTGTTTTTTTTTAAGAAGTTGAGATCGGAGCCCAGGTCTACTGCCATAGAGTCCAATGGGGACCCCGGAGTCCTGGTCTACTCTCTTTTTTTAAAAAAAAGTTCAGATCGGAGCCCAGGTCTACTCCCGTTTTTTTTTTTTAGAAGTTGAGATCGGAGCCCAGGTCTACTGCCTTAGAGTCCAATGGGTACCCGGGAGATCTGGTCTACTCCCGTTTTTTTAAAAAAAGAAGTTGAGATCGGAGCCCAGGTCTACTCTCATAGAGTCCAATGGGGACCCGGGAGGCCTGGTCTACTGCGTTTTTTTATAGGTAAAATGGAGGCCAGATCGACTCTTGTATTTTAGCTGGTAAAATGGAGGCCAGATCAACTCCCATTTTTTTTTTCTTTTCCAAGTGCTGAACGGAGTCCAGGTCTACTCCTATAGATTTCAATAGGGACCCGGGGGGCCTGGTCTACTTCCGGTTTTTTTTAAAAGTTCAGAACGGAGCCCAGGTCTACTCTCATAGAGTCCAATGGGGACCCGGGAGGCCTGGTCTACTCCCGGTTTTTTTTTTGTTTTTTTTTAAGAAGTTGAGATCGGAGCCCAGGTCTTCTGCCATAGAGTCCAATGGGAACCCGGGAGGCCTGGTCTACTGCATTTTTTTATTTGTAAAATGGAGGCCAGAGCAACCCGTTTTTTTTAAAAAAAAGAAGTTGAGATCGGAGCCCAGGTCTACTCTTGTAGATTTTAATGGGGACCCGGGAGTACTGGTCTACTCTCTTTTTTTAAAAAAAAAGTTCAGAACGGAGCCCAGGTCTACTCTCATAGAGTCCAATGGGGACCCGGGAGGCCTGGTCTACTCCCGGTTTTTTTTTTGTTTTTTTTTAAGAAGTTGAGATCGGAGCCCAGGTCTACTGCCATAGAGTCCAATGGGGACCCCGGAGTCCTGGTCTACTCTCTTTTTTTTAAAAAAGTTCAGATCGGAGCCCAGGTCTACTCCCGTTTTTTTTTTTTAGAAGTTGAGATCGGAGCCCAGGTCTACTGCCTTAGAGTCCAATGGGTACCCGGGAGATCTGGTCTACTCCCGTTTTTTTAAAAAAAGAAGTTGAGATCGGAGCCCAGGTCTACTCTCATAGAGTCCTATGGGGACCCGGGAGGCCTGGTCTACTCCCGTTGTTTTTTTTTTTAAGAAGTTGAGATCGGAGCCCAGATCTACTGCCATAGAGTCCAATGGGGACCCGGGAGGCCTGGTCTACTGCATTTTTTTATAGGTAAAATGGAGGCCAGATCGACTCTTGTATTTTAGCAGGTAAAATGGAGGCCAGATCAACTCCCTTTTTTTTTCTTTTCCAAGTGCTGACCGGAGTCCAGGTCTACTCCTATAGATTTCAATAGGGACCCGGGGGGCCTGGTCTACTCCCGGTTTTTTTTAAAAGTTCAGAACGGAGCCCAGGTCTACTCTCATAGAGTCCAATGGGGACCCGGGAGGCCTGGTCTACTCCCGGTTTTTTTTTTTGGTTTTTTTTAAAGAAGTTCAGATTGGAGCACAGGTCTACTCGCATAGAGTCCAATGCGGACCCCGGAGGCCTTGTCTACTCCCGTTTTATTTTAAAAAAGTAGTTGAGACCGGAGCCCAGGTCTACTCTCATAGAGTCCTATGGGGACCCGGGAGGCCTGGTCTACTCCCTTTTTTTAAAAAAAAAGAAGTTGAGATCGGAGCCCAGATCTACTCTTATAGATTTTAATGGGGACCCGGGAGTCCTGGTCTACTCTCTTTTTTTTAAAAAAAGTTCAGATCGGAGCCCAGATCTATTCCTATTGATATCAATGGGAACCCGGGAGTCCTGGTCTACTCCCGTTGTTGTTTTTTTTAAGAAGTTGAGATCGGAGCCCAGGTCTACTGCCATAGAGTCCTATGGGGACCCGGGAGGCCTGGTTTACTCCCTTTTTTAAAAAAGGAGTTCAGAATGGAGCCCAAGTCTACTCCTATACAGACCAATGCGGACCCCGGAGGCCTTGTCTACTCCCGTTTTTTTTAAAAAAAGGAGTTGAGATCGGAGCCCAGGTCTACTCTCATAGAGTCCTATGGGGACCCGGGAGGCCTGCTCTACTCCTGTGTTTTTTTTTTGTTTTTTTTTAATAAGTTGAGATCGGAGCCCAGATCAAATGCCATAGAGTCCAATGGGGACGCCGGAGGCCTGGTCTACTGCGTTTTTTTATAGGTAAAATGGAGGCCAGATCGACTCTTGTATTTTAGCAGGTAAAATGGAGGCCAGTTCAACTCCCGTTTTTTTTTTCTTTTCCAAGTGCTGAACTGAGTCCAGGTCTACTCCTGTAGATTTCAATAAGGACCCGAAGGGCCTAGTCTACTCCCGGTTTTATTTAAAAGTTCAGAACGGAGCCCAGGTCTACTCTCATAGAGTCCAATGGGGATCCGGGAGGCCTGGTCCACTTCCGGCTTTTTTTTTGTTTTTTTTTTAAGAAGTTGAGATTGGAGCCCAGGTCTACTGCCATAGAGTACAATGGGGACCCGGGAGGCCTGGTCTACTGCATTTTTTTATAGGTAAAATGGAGGCCAGATCGACTCTTGTATTTTAGCAGGTAAAATGGAGGCCAGAGCATCCCGTTTTTTTTTTAAAAAGAAGTTGAGATCGGAGCCCAGGTCTACTCTTATAGATTTTAATGGGGACCCGGAAGTCCTGGTCTACTCTCTTTTTTAAAAAAAAAGTTCAGATCGGAGCCCAGGTCTACTCCCGTTCTTTTTTTTAAGAAGTTGAGATCAGAGCCCAGGCCATAGAGTCCAATGGGTACCCGGGAGGCCTGGTCTACTCCGGTTTTTTAAAAAAAAGAAGTTGAGATCGGAGCCCAGGTCTACTCTTATAGATTTTAAAGGGGACCCGGGAGTCCTGGTCTACTCTCTTTTTTTAAAAAAAAGTTCAGATCGGAGCCCAGATCTATTCCTATTGATATCAATGGGAACCCGGGAGTCCTGGTCTACCGTTCAGATCGGAGCCCAGGTCTACTCCAATAGAGTCCAATGGGGACCCGGGAGTGCTGGTCTACTGCAGGTTTTTTTCATAGGTAAAATGGAGGGCAGATCGACTTTTGTATTTTAGCAGGTTAAATGGAGGCCAGATCTACTCCCATTTTGTTTATTTCTTTTCCAAGTGCTGAACGGAGCCCAGGTCTACTCCTATACAAACGAATGCGGACCCGGGAGGCCTTGTCTACTCTGGTTTTTTTTTTTTTTTAAGAAGTTCAGATCAGAGCCCAGGTCTACTCCTATAGAATCCAATGGGGGCCCAGGAGGCCTGCTCTACTCCCATTTTTGTTTTTTTTTAAAGAAGTTCAGAAAGGAGCCAGGTCTACTCTCATAGAGTCCTATGGGGACCCGGGAGGCCTGGTCTACTCCCATTTTTTTTTAAAAAAGAAGTTGAGATCGGAGCCCAGGTCTACTCTTATAGATTTTAATGGGGACCCGGGAGTCCTGGTCTACTCTCTTTTTTAAAAAAAAAGTTCAGATCGGAGCTTAGATCTATTTTTATTGATATCAATAGGGACCCGGGAGTCCTGGTCTACTCCCGTTGTTCTTTTTTTTTAAGAAGTTGAGATCGGAGCCCAGATCTACTGCCATAGAGTCCAATGGGGACCCGGGAGGCCTGGTCTACTGCGTTTTTTTATAGGTAAAATGGAGGCCAGATCGACTCTTGTATTTTAGCAGGTAAAATGGAGGCCAGATCAACTCCCTTTTTTTTTCTTTTCCAAGTGCTGAACGGAGTCCAGGTCTACTCCTATAGATTTCAATAGGGACCCGGGGGGCATGGTCTACTCCCGGTTTTTTTAAAAAGTTCAGAACGGAGCCCAGGTCTACTCTCATAGAGTCCAATGGGGTCCCGGGAGGCCTGGTCTACTCCCGGTTTTTTTTTTTGTTTTTTTTAAAAGAAGTTCAGATTGGAGCAAAGGTCTACTCGCATAGAGTCCAATGCGGACCCCGGAGGCCTTGTCTACTCCCGTTTTTTTTTTAAAAAGTAGTTGAGATCGGAGCCCAGGTCTACTCTCATAGAGTCCTATGGGGACCCGGGAGGCCTGGTCTACTCCCTTTTTTTTAAAAAAAAGAAGTTGAGATCGGAGCCCAGATCTACTCTTATAGATTTTAATGGGGACCCGGGAGTCCTGGTCTACTCTCTTTTTTTAAAAAAAAGTTCAGATCGGAGCCCAGATCTATTCCTATTGATATCAATGGGAACCCGGGAGTCCTGGTCTACTCCCGTTGTTGTTTTTTTTAAGAAGTTGAGATCGGAGCCCAGGTCTACTGCCATAGAGTCCTATGGGGACCCGGGAGGCCTGGTTTACTCCCTTTTTTAAAAAAGGAGTTCAGAACGGAGCCCAAGTCTACTCCTATACAGACCAATGCGGACCCCGGAGGCCTTGTCTACTCCTGTTTTTTTTAAAAAAAGGAGTTGAGATCGGAGCCCAGGTCTACTCTCATAGAGTCCTATGGGGACCCGGGAGGCCTGCTCTACTCCTGTGTTTTTTTTTTGTTTTTTTTTAATAAGTTGAGATCGGAGCCCAGATCAAATGCCATAGAGTCCAATGGGGACGCCGGAGGCCTGGTCTACTGCGTTTTTTTATAGGTAAAATGGAGGCCAGATCGACTCTTGTATTTTAGCAGGTAAAATGGAGGCCAGTTCAACTCCCGTTTTTTTTTTCTTTTCCAAGTGCTGAACTGAGTCCAGGTCTACTCCTGTAGATTTCAATAAGGACCCGAAGGGCCTAGTCTACTCCCGGTTTTATTTAAAAGTTCAGAACGGAGCCCAGGTCTACTCTCATAGAGTCCAATGGGGACCCGGGAGGCCTGGTCCACTTCCGGTTGTTTTTTTGTTTTTTTTTTAAGAAGTTGAGATTGGAGCCCAGGTCTACTGCCATAGAGTACAATGGGGACCCGGGAGGCCTGGTCTACTGCGTTTTTTTATAGGTAAAATGGAGGCCAGATCGACTCTTGTATTTTAGCAGGTAAAATGGAGGCCAGAGCATCCCGTTTTTTTTTAAAAAAGAAGTTGAGATCGGAGCCCAGGTCTACTCTTATAGATTTTAATGGGGACCCGGGAGTCCTGGTCTACTCTCTTTTTTTTAAAAAAAGTTCAGATCGGAGCCCAGGTCTACTCCCGTTCTTTTTTTTAAGAAGTTGAGATCAGAGCCCAGGCCATCGAGTCCAATGGGTACCCGGGAGGCCTGGTCTACTCCGGTTTTTTAAAAAAAAGAAGTTGAGATCGGAGCCCAGGTCTACTCTTATAGATTTTAAAGGGGACCCGGGAGTCCTGGTCTACTCTCTTTTTTTAAAAAAAAGTTCAGATCGGAGCCCAGATCTATTCCTATTGATATCAATGGGAACCCGGGAGTCCTGGTCTACCGTTCAGATCGGAGCCCAGGTCTACTCCAATAGAGTCCAATGGGGACCCGGGAGTGCTGGTCTACTGCAGGTTTTTTTCATAGGTAAAATGGAGGGCAGATCGACTTTTGTATTTTAGCAGGTTAAATGGAGGCCAGATCTACTCCCATTTTGTTTTTTTCTTTTCCAAGTGCTGAACGGAGCCCAGGTCTACTCCTATACAAACGAATGCGGACCCGGGAGGCCTTGTCTACTCTGGTTTTTTTTTTTTTTTAAGAAGTTCAGATCAGAGCCCAGGTCTACTCCTATAGAATCCAATGGGGGCCCAGGAGGCCTGCTCTACTCCCATTTTTGTTTTTTTTTAAAGAAGTTCAGAAAGGAGCCAGGTCTACTCTCATAGAGTCCTATGGGGACCCGGGAGGCCTGGTCTACTCCCATTTTTTTTTAAAAAAGAAGTTGAGATCGGAGCCCAGGTCTACTCTTATAGATTTTAATGGGGACCCGGGAGTCCTGGTCTACTCTCTTTTTTAAAAAAAAAGTTCAGATCGGAGCTTAGATCTATTTTTATTGATATCAATAGGGACCCGGGAGTCCTGGTCTACTCCCGTTGTTCTTTTTTTTTAAGAAGTTGAGATCGGAGCCCAGATCTACTGCCATAGAGTCCAATGGGGACCCGGGAGGCCTGGTCTACTGCGTTTTTTTATAGGTAAAATGGAGGCCAGATCGACTCTTGTATTTTAGCAGGTAAAATGGAGGCCAGATCAACTCCCTTTTTTTTTCTTTTCCAAGTGCTGAACGGAGTCCAGGTCTACTCCTATAGATTTCAATAGGGACCCGGGAGTCCTGGTCTACTCCCGGTTTTTTTAAAAAGTTCAGAACGGAGCCCAGGTCTACTCTCATAGAGTCCAATGGGGTCCCGGGAGGCCTGGTCTACTCCCGGTTTTTTTTTTTGTTTTTTTTAAAAGAAGTTCAGATTGGAGCACAGGTCTACTCGCATAGAGTCCAATGCGGACCCCGGAGGCCTTGTCTACTCCCGTTTTTTTTAAAAAAAGTAGTTGAGATCGGAGCCCAGGTCTACTCTCATAGAGTCCTATGGGGACCCGAAAGGCCTGGACTACTCCCTTTCTTTAAAAAAAAGAAGTTGAGATTGGAACCCAGGTCTACTCTTAAAGATTTTAATGGGGACCCGGGAGTCCTGGTCTACTCTCTTTTTTTTAAAAAAAAGTTCAGATCGGAGCCCAGATCTATTCATATTGATATCAATGGGAACCCGGGAGTCCTGGTCTACTCCCGGTTGTTTTTTTGTTTTTTTTTAAAGAAGTTCAGATCGGAGCACAGGTCTACTCGCATAGAGTCCAATGCGGACCCCGGAGGCGTGGTCTACTCCCTTTTTTTTTTAAAAAAAAGTTGAGATCGGAGCCCAGGTCTACTCTTAAAGATTTTAATGGGGACCCGGGAGTCCTGGTCTACTCCCGTTTTTTTTTTTTTTAAGAAGTTGAGATCGGAGCCCAGGTCTATTCCTATTGATATCAAAGGGAACCCGGGAGTCCTGGTCTACTCCCGTTTTTTTTTTTTTTAAGAAGTTGAGATCGGAGCCCAGGTCTACTGCCATAGAGTCCTATGGGGACCCGGGAGGCCTGGTCTACTCCCTTTTTAAAAAAAGGAGTTCAGAACGGAGCCCAAGTCTACTCCTATACAGACCAATGCAGACCCCGGAGGCCTTGTCTACTCCCGTTTTTTTTAAAAAAAGAAGTTGAGATCGGAGCCCAGGTCTACTCTTATAGAGTCCTATGGGGACCCGGGAGGCCTGGTCTACTCCTGTTTTTTTTTTGTTTTTTTTAAGAAGTTGAGATTGGAGCCCAGATCTACTGCCATAGAGTCCAATGGGGACCCGGGAGGCCAGGTCTACTGCGTTTTTTTATAGGTAAAATGGAGGCCAGATCGACTCTTGTATTTTAGCTGGTAAAATGGAGGCCAGAGCAACCCGTTTTTTTTAAAAAAAAGAACGAATGCGGACCCAGGAGGCCTTGTCTACTCTCGTTTTTTTTTTTTTTTTAAGAAGTTCAGATCAGAGCCCAGGTCTACTCCTATAGAATCCAATGGGGGTCCAGGAGGCCTGGTGTACTCCCGTTTTTGTTTTTTTTTAAAGAAGTTCAGAAAAGAGCCAGGTGTACTCTCATAGAGTCCTATGGGGACCCGGGAGGCCTGGTCTACTCCCGTTTTTTTTTTTAAAAGAAGTTGAGATCGGAGCCCAGGTCTACTCTTATAGATTTTAATGTGGACCTGGGAGTCCTGGTCTACTCTCTTTTTTTAAAAAAAAGTTCAGATCGGAGCCCAAATCTATTCCTATTGATATCAATGGGGACCCGGGAGGCCTGGTCTACTCCCGTTGTTGTTGTTTTTTAAGTTGAGATCGCAGCCCAGGTCCACTACCATAGAGTCCAATGGGGACCCAGGAGGCCTGGTCTACTGCGTTTTTTTATAGGTTAAATGTTGGCCAGATCGACTCTTGTATTTTAGCTGGTAAAATGGAGGCCAGATCAACTCCCTTTTTTTTTTCTTTTCCAAGAGCTGAACGGTGTCCAGGTCTACTCCTATAGATTTCAATAGGGACCCGGGGGGCCTGGTCTACTTTCGGTTTTTTTTAAAAGTTCAGAACGGAGCCCAGGTCTACTCTCATAGAGTCCATTGGGGACCCGGGAGGCCTGGTCTACTCCCGGTTTTTTTTTTGGTTTTTTTTTAAGAAGTTGAGATCGGAGCCCAGGTCTACTGCCATAAAGTCCAATGGGGAACCGGGAGGCCTGGTCTACTGCGTTTTTTTATAGGTAAAATGGAGGCCAGATCGACTCTTGTATTTTAGCAGGTAAAATGGAGGCCAGAGCAACCCGTTTTTTTAAAAAAAAGAAGTTGAGATCGGAGCCCAGGTGTACTCTTATAGATTTTAATGGGGACCCGAAAGTCCTGGTCTACTCTCTTTTTTAAAAAAAAAAGTTCAGAACGGAGCCCAGGTCTACTCTCATAGAGTCCAATGGGGACCCGGGAGGCCTGGTCTACTCCCGGTTGTTTTTTTGTTTTTTTTTTAAGAAGTTGAGATCGGAGCCCAGGTCTACTCTTATAGATTTTAATGGGGACCCGGGAGTCCTGGTCTACTCTCTTTTTTTAAAAAAAAGTTCAGATCGGACCCCAGGTCTACGCCCGTTCTTTTTTTTAAGAAGTTGAGATCGGAGCCCAGGTCTACTGCCAAAGAGTCCAATGGGTACCCGGGAGGCCTGGTCTACTCCCGTTTTTTTTTAAAAAAAGAAGTTGAGATCGGAGCCCTGGTCTACTCTTATAGATTTTAATGGGGACCCGGGAGTCCTGGTCTACTCTCTTTTTCTAAAAAAAAGTTCAGATCTGAGCCCAGATCTATTCCTATTGATATCAATGGGAACCCGGGAGTCCTGGTTTACCGTTCAGATCGGAGCCCAGGTCTACTCCAATAGAGTCCAATGGGGACCCGGGAGGGCTGGTCTACTGCAGGTTTTTTTCATAGATAAAATGGAGGACAGATCGACTTTTGTATTTTAGCAGGTAAAATGGAGGCCAGATCTACTCCCATTTTGTTTTTTTCTTTTCCAAGTTCTGAACGGAGTCCAGGTCTACTCCTATAGATTTCAATAGGGACCCGGGGGGCCTGGTCTACTCCCGGTTTTTTTTAAAAGTTCAGAACGGAGCCCAGGTCTACTCTCATAGAGTCCAATGGGGACCCGGGAGGCCTGGTCTACTCCCGGTTGTTTTTTTGTTTTTTTTTAAGAAGTTGAGATCGGAGCCCAGGGCTACTGCCATAGAGTCCAATGGGGACCCGGGAGGCCTGGTCTACTGCGTTTTTTTATAGGTAAAATGGAGGCGAGATCGACTCTTGTATTTTAGCAGGTAAAATGGAGGCCAGAGCAACCCGTTTTTTTTTTTAAAAAAAGTTGAGATCGGAGCCCAGGTCTACTCTTTTAGACTTTAATGGGGACCCGGGAGTCCTGGTCTACTCTCTTTTTTTAAAAAAAAGTTCAGACCGGAGCCCAGATCTATTCCTATTGATATCAATGGGAACCCGGGAGTCCTGGTCTACTCCCGTTGTTGTTGTTTTTTAAGTTGAGATCGCAGCCCAGGTCTACTGACATAGAGTCCAATGGGGACCCGGGAGGCCTGGTCTACTGCGTTTTTTTATAGGTAAAATGGACGCCAGATCGACTCTTGTATTTTAGCTGGTAAAATGGAGGCCAGATCGACTCCCATTTTTTTTTTCTTTTCCAAGTGCTGAATGGAGTCCAGGTCTACTCCTATAGATTTCAATAGGGACCCGGGGGGCCTGGTCTACTCCCGGTTTTTTTTTAAAGTTCAGAACGGAGCCCAGGTCTACTCTCATAGAGTCCAATGGGGACCCGGGAGGCCTGGTTTACTCCCGGTTTTTTTTTTGTTTTTTTTTAAGAAGTTGAGATCGGAGCCCAGGTCTACTGCCATAGAGTCCAATGAGTACCCGGGAGGCCTGGTCTACTGCGTTTTTTTATAGGTAAAATGGAGGCCAGATCGACTCTTGTATTTTAGCTGGTAAAATGGAGGCCAGAGCAACCTGTTTTTTTAAAAAAAATAAGTTGAGATCGGAGCCCAGGTCTACTCTTATAGATTTTAATGGGGACCCGGGAGTCCTGGTCTACTCTCTTTTTTTTAAAAAAAGTTCAGATCGGAGCCCAGATCTATTCCTATTGATATCATTGGGAACCCGGGAGTCCTGGTCTACTGTTCAGATCGGAGCCCAGGTCTACTCCAATAGAGTCCAATGGGGACCCGTGAGGGCTCGTCTACTGCAGGTTTTTTTCATAGGTAAAATGGAGGGCAGATCGACTTTTGTATTTTAGCAGGTAAAATGGAGGCCAGATCTACTCCCATTTTGTTTGTTTCTTTTCCAAGTGCTGAACGGAGCCCAGGTCTACTCCTATACAAACGAAGGCGGACCCGGGAGGCCTTGCCTACTCTCGTTTTGTTTTTTTTTTAAGAAGTTCAGATCAGAGCCCATGTCTACTCCTATAGAATCCAATGGGGGCCCAGGAGGCCTGGTCTACTCCCGTTTCTTTTTTTTTTAAAGAAGTTCAGAAAGGAGCCAGGTCTACTCTCATAGAGTCTAATGGGGACCCGGGAGGCCTGGTCTACTCCCGGTTGTTTTTTTGTTTTTTTTTTTAAAGAAGTTCAGATCGGAGCACAGGTCTACTCGCATAGAGTCCAATGCGGACCCCGGAGGCCTTGTCTACTCCCGTTTTTTTTTAAAAAAAGTAGTTGAGATCGGAGCCCAGGTCTACTCTCATAGAGTCCTATGGGGACCCGGGAGGCCTGTTCTACTCCCATTTTTTGAAAAAAAAGAAGTTGAGATCGGAGCCCAGGTCTACTCTTATAGATTTTAATGGGGACCCGGGAGTCTACTCTCTTTTTTTTAAAAAAAGTTCAGATCGGAGCCCAGAGCTATTCCTATTGATATCAATGGGAACCCGGGAGTCCTGGTCTACTTCCGTTGTTGTTTTTTTTAAGAAGTTGATATCGGAGCCCAGGGCTACTGCCATAGAGTCCAATGGGGACCCGGGAGGCCTGGTCTACTACTTTTTTTTTATAGGTAAAATGGAGGCCAGATCGACTCTTGTATTTTAGCATGTAAAATGGAGGCCAGATCAACTCCCGTTTTTTTTTTTTCTTTTCCAAGTGCTGAACGGAGTCTAGGTCTACTCCTATATATTTCAATAGGGACCCGGGGGGCCTGGTCTACTCCCGGTTGTTGTTGTTTTTTTTTTTAAGAAGTTCAGATCGGAGCACGGGTCTACTCCTATACAGACCAATGCGGACCCCGGAGGCCTTGTCTACTCTCTTTTTTTTAAAAAAAAGAAGTTGAGATCGGAGCCCTGGTCTACTCTCATAGAGTCCTATGGGGACCCGGGAGACCTGGTCTACTCCCATTTTTTTTTAAAAAAGTTGAGATCGGAGCCCAGGTCTACTCTTATAGATTTTAATGGGGACCCGGGAGTCCTGGTCTACTCTCTTTTTTTAATAAAAAAGTTCAGATCGGAGCCCAGATCTTTTCCTATTGATATCAATGGGAACCCGGGAGTCCTGGTCTACTCCCGTTGTTTGTTTTTTTACGAAGTTGAGATCGGAGCCCAGGTCTTCTGCCATAGAGTCGTATGGGGACCCAGGAGGCCTAGTCTACTCCCTTTTTAAAAAAAGGAGTTCAGAACGGAGCCCAAGTCTACTCCTATACAGACCATTGCGGACCAGTTTTTTTTTAAAGTTCAGAACGGAGCCCAGGTCTACTCTCATAGAGTCCAATGGGGACCCGGGAGGCCTGGTCTACTCCCTTTTTTTAAAAAAAAAGTTCAGAACGGAGCCCAGGTCTACTCCTATACAGACCAATGCGGACCCGGGAGGCCTTGTCTACTCCCTTTTTTTAAAAAAGAAGAAGTTGAGATCGGAGCCCAGGTCTACTCTCATAGAGTCCTATGGGGACCCGGGAGACCTAGTCTACTCCCGTTTTTTTTTTAAAAAGTTGAGATCGGAGCCCAGGTCTACTCTTATAGATTTTAATGGGGACCCGGGAGTCCTGGTCTACTCTCTTTTTTTTAAAAAAAGTTCAGATCGGAGCCCAGATCTATTCCTATTGATATCAATGGGAACCCGGGAGTCCTGGTCTACTCCCGTTGTTTTTTTTTTTACGAAGTTGAGATCGGAGCCCAGGTCTTCTGCCATAGAGTCCTATGGGGACCCAGGAGGCCTGGTCTACTCCCTTTTTAAAAAAAGGAGTTCAGAACGGAGCCCAAGTATACTCCTATACAGACCATTGCGGACCGGTTTTTTTTAAAAGTTCAGAACGGAGCCCAGGTCTACTCTCATAGGGTCCAATGGGGACCCGGGAGGCCTGGTCTACTCCCTTTTTTTAAAAAAAAAGTTCAGAACGGAGCCCAGGTCTACTCCTATACAGACCAATGCGGACCCGGGAGGCCTTGTCTACTCCCTTTTTTTTTTTTTAAGAAGTTCAGATCGGAGCCCAGGTCTACTGCCATAGAGTCCAATGGGGACCCGGGAGGCCTGGTCTACTGCGTTTTTTTTATAGGTAAAATGGAGGCCAGATCGATTCTTGTATTTTAGCAGGTAAAATGGAGACAAGATCAACTCCCGTTTTTTTTTTCTTTTACAAGTGCTGAACGGAGTCCAGGTCTACTCCGATAGATTTCAATAGGGACCCGGGGGGCCTGGTCTACTCCCGGTTGTTTTTTTGTTTTTCTTTTAAAGAAGTTGAGATCGGAGGCCGGGTCTACTCCTATAGATTTCAAAGGGAACCAGGAGGCCTGATCTAATCCCCTTTTTTTTTTTTTTTAAGAAGTTAAGATCGGAGCCCAGGTCTACTGCCATAGAGTTCAATGGGGACCCGGGAGGCCTGGTCTACTGAGTTTTTTTATAGGTAAAATGGAGTCCAGATCGACTCTTGTATTTTAGCAGGTAAAATGGAGGCCAGATCAACTCCCATTTTTTTCTTTCTTTTCCAAGTGCTGAACGGAGTCCAGGTCTACTCCGATAGATTTCAATAGGGACCCGGGGGGCCTGGTCGACTCTCGGTTGTTTTTCTGTTTTTCTTTTAAAGAAGTTGAGATCGGAGGCCCGGTCTACTCCTATAGATTTCAAAGGGAACCAGGAGGCCTGATCTAATCCCGTTTTTTTTTTTTAAAAGTTCAGATCGGAGCCCAGGTCTACTCTCATAGAGTCCAATGGGGACCCGGGAGGCCTGGTCTACTCCCGTTTTTTTTTTAAAAAAGAAGTTGAGATCGGAGCCCAGGTCTACTCTCATAGAGTCCAATGGGGACCCGGGAGGCCTGGTCTACTCCCTTTGTTTTTTAAAAAAAGTTCAGAACGAAGCCCAGGTCTACTCCTATACAGACGAATGCAGACCCGGGAGGCCTTGTCTACTCTCTCTTTTTTTTTAAAAAAAAAAGTTCAGATTATAGCCCAGGTCAACTCCTATAGAATCCAATGGGGACCCGGGGGTCCTGGTCTACTCCCGGTTGTTTTTTTTAAAACAAGTTCAGAACGGAGCCAGGTTTACTCTCATTGAGTCCAATGGGAACCCGGGGGGCCTGGTCTACCCCCCCTTTTCTTTTTTTAAGGCAACCCATTTTTTTAAAAAAAAGAAGTTGAGATCGGAGCCCAGATCTACTCTCATAGAGTCCTAGGGGACCCGGGAGGCCTGGTCTACTACGTTTTTTTATACGTAAAATGGAGGCCAGATCGACTCTTGTATTTTAGCAGGTAAAATGGAGGCCAGATCAACTCCCGGTTTTTTTTTTCTTTTCCAAGTGCTGAATGGAGTCCAGGTCTACTCCTTTAGATTTCAATAGGGACCCGGGGGCCTGGTCTACTCCCGGTTTTTTTTTTTAAAACTTCAGAACGGAGCCCAGGTCTACTCTCATAGAGTCCAATGGGGTCCCGGGAGGCCTGGTCTACTCCCGGTTGTTTTTTTGTTGTTTTTTAAAGAAGTTGAGATCGGAGGCCAGGTCTACTCCTATAGATTTCAAAGGGAACCAGGATGCCTGATCTAATCCAGTTTTTTTAAAAAAAAAAAAAAGAAGAAGAAGTTGAGATCGGAGCACAGGTCTACTCGCATAGAGTCCAATGGGGACCCGGGAGGCCTTGACTACTCCCTTTTTTTTTTTTTAAGAAGTTCAGATCGGAGCCCAGGTCTACTGCCATAGAGTCCAATGGGGACCCGGGAGGCCTGGTCTACTGCGGTTTTTTATAGGTAAAATGGAGGCCAGATCGACTCTTGTATTTTAGCAGGTAAAATGGAGGCCAGATCAACTCCCGGTTTTTTTTGTTTGTTTTCCAAGTGCTGAACGGAGTCCAGGTCTACTCCTTTAGATTTCAATAGGGACCCGGAGGCCCTGGTCTACTCCCGGTTTTTTTTTTTAAAGTTCAGAACGGAGCCCAGGTCTACTCTCATAGAGTCCAATGGGAACCCGGGAGGCCTGGTCTACTCCCGTATTTTTAAAAAAAGAAGTTGAGATCGGAGGCCAGGTCTACTCCAACAGATTTCAAAGGGAACCAGGAGGCCAGATCAACTCCCGGTTTTTTTTTTCTTTTCCAAGTGTTGAACGGAGTCCAGGTCTACTCCTTTAGATTTCAATAGGGACCCGGAGGGCCTGGTCTACTCCCGGTTTTTTTTTTAAGAAGTTCAGATCGGAGCACAGGTCTACTCGCATAGAGTTCAATGGGGACCCGGTAGGCCTGGTCTACTCCCTTTTTTAAGAAAAAAGTTCAGAACGGAGCCCAGGTCTACTCCTATACAGACCAATGTGGACCCGGGAGGCCTGGTCTACTCCCGTTTTTTTAAAAAAAGAAGTTGAGATCGGAGCCCAGGTCTACTCTTATAGATTTTAATGGGGACAAGGGAGTCCTGGTCTACTCTCTTTTTTTAAAAAAATGTTCAGATCGGAGCCCAGATCTATTCCTATTGATATCAATGGGAACCCGGGAGTCCTGGTCTACTCCCGTTGTTTTTTTTTTTAAGAAGTTGAGATCGGAGCCCAGGTCTACTGCCATAGAGTCCTATGGGGACCCGGGAGGCCTGGTCTACTCCCGTTGTTTTTTTTTTAAAAAAGTTGAAATCGGAGCCCAGATCTACTGCCATAGAGTCCAATGGGGACCCGGGAGGCCTGGTCTACTGCATTTTTTAATAGATAAAATGGAGGCTAGATCGACTCTTGTATTTTAGCAGGTAAAATGGAGGCCAGATCAACTCCCGGTTTTTTTTTTTCTTTTCCAAGTGCTGAATGGAGTCCAGGTCTACTCCTATAGATTTCAATAGTGACCCGGGGTGCCTGGTCTACTCCCTGTTTTTTTTAAAAGTTCAGAACGGAGCCCAGGTCTACTCTCATAGAGTCCAATGGGGACCCGGGAGGCCTGGTCTACTCCCAGTTGTTTTTTTTTAAAGAAGTTGAGATCGGAGGCCAGGTCTACTCCAATATATTTCAAAGGGAACCAGGAGGCCTGATCTAATTCCGTTTTTTTTTTTTAAAGAAGTTCAGATCGGAGCACAGGTCTACTCGCATAGAGTTCAATGGGGACCCGGGAGGCCTGGTCTACTTACTTTTTTAAGAAAAAAGTTCAGAACGGAGACCAGGTCTACTCCTATACAGACCAATGCGGACCCCGGAGGCCTTGTCTGCTCCCGGTTTTTTTAAAAAAAAGAAGTTGAGATCGGAGCCCAGGTCTACTCTCATAGAGTCCAATGGGGAACCGGGAGGCCTGGTCTACTCCCGTTTTTTTTTAAAAAAAGAAGTTGAGATCGGAGCCCAGGTCTACTCTCATAGAGTCCAATGGGGAACCGGGAGGCCTGGTCTACTCCCGTTGTTTTTTAAAAAATGCTCAGAACGGAGCCCAGGTCTACTCCTATACAGACGAATGCAGATCCGGGAGGCCTTGTCTACTCTCTCTCTTTTTTTTTTTAAGAAGTTCAGATCATAGCCCAGGTCTACTCCTATAGAATCCAATGGGGACCCGGGGGTCCTGGACTACTCCCGGTTGTTTTTTTAAAACAAGGTCAGAACGGAGCCAGGTCTACTCTCATAGAGTCCAATGGGAACCCGGGAGGCCTGGTCTACCCCCCCCTTTTTTTTTTTAAGGCAACCCATTTTTTTAAAAAAAAAAAGTTGAGATCGGAGCCCAGGTCTACTCTCATAGAGTCCTATGGGGACCCGGGAGGCCTGGTCTACTGCGTTTTTTTATAGGTAATATGGAGGCCAGATCGACTCTTGTATTTTAGCAGGTAAAATGGAGGCCAGATCAACTCCCGGTTTTTTTTTTCTTTTCCAAGTGCTGAACGGAGTCCAGGTCTACTCCTTTAGATTTCAATAGGGACCCGGGGGGCCTGGTCTACTCCCGGTTTTTTAAAAAAAGTTCAGAACGGAGCCCAGGTCTACTCTCATAGAGTCCAATGGTGACCCGGGAGGCCTGGTCTACTCCCGTATTTTTAAAAAAAGAAGTTGAGATCAGAGGCCAGGTCTACTCCAGTAGATTTCAAAGGGAACCAGGAGGCCTGATCTAATTCCGTTTTTTTTTTTTTAAAGAAGTTCAGATCGGAGCACAGGTCTACTCGCATAGAGTTCAATGGGGACCCGGGAGGCCTGGTCTACTCCCTTTTTTAAGAAAATGTTCAGAACGGAGCCCAGGTCTACTCCTATACAGACCAATGCGGACCCGGGAGGCCTGGTCTACTCCCGTTTTTTTTAAAAAAAGGAGTTGAGATCGGAGCCCAGGTCTACACTTATAGATTTTAATGGGGACAAGGGAGTCCTGGTCTACTCTCTTTTTTTAAAAAAATATTCAGATCGGAGCCCAGATCTATTCCTATTGATATCAATGGGAACCCGGGAGTCCTGGTCTACTCCCGTTGTTTTTTTTTTTAAGAAGTTGAGATCGGAGCCCAGGTCTACTGCCATAGAGTCCTATAGGGACCCGGGAGGCCTGGTCTACTCCCGTTGTAGTTTTTTTTAAGAAGTTGAAATCGGAGCCCAGATCTACTGCCATAGAGTCCAATGGGGACCGGGGGGCCTGGTCTACTCATGGTTTTTTTAAAAAGTTAAGAACAGAACCCAGGTCTACTCTCATAGAGTCCAATGGGGACCCGGGAGGCCTGGTCTACTCCCGGTTGTTTTTTTGTTTTTTTTTAAAGAAGTTGAGATCGGAGGCCAGGTCGACTCCTATAGATTTATAAGGGAACCAGGATGCCTGATCTAATCCCGTTTTTTTTTTAAAAAAAGAAGAAGTTGAGATCGGAGCACAGGTCTACTCGCATAGAGTCCAATGGGGACCCGGGAGGCCTGGTCTACTCCTGGTTGTTTTTTTGTTTTTTTTAAAGAAGTTGAGATCGGAGGCCAGATCTACTCCAATATATTTCAAAGGGAACCAGGAGGCCTGATCTAATTCCGATTTTTTTTTTTAAAGAAGTTCAGATCAGAGCACAGGTCTACTCGCATAGAGTTCAATGGGGACCCGGGAGGCCTGGTCTACTCCCTTTTTTAAGAAAAAAGTTCAGATCGGAGCCCAGGTCTACTCTCATAGAGTCCAATGGGGACCCGGGAGGCCTGGTCTACTCCCGTTTTTTTTTAAAAAAAGAAGTTGAGATCGGAGCCCAGGTCTACTCTCATAGAGTCCAATGGGGACCCGGGAGGCCTGGTCTACTCCCTTTGTTTTTTAAAAAAAGTTCAGAACGAAGCCCAGGTCTACTCCTATACAGACGAATGCAGACCCGGGAGGCCTTGTCTACTCTCTTTTTTTTTTTTTTTTTTTAAAGTTCAGATTATAGCCCAGGTCTACTCCTATAGAATCCAATGGGGACCCGGGGGTCCTGGTCTACTCCCGGTTGTTTTTTTTAAAACAAGTTCAGAACGGAGCCAGGTTTACTCTCATTGAGTCCAATGGGAACCCGGGGGGCCTGGTCTACCCCCCCTTTTCTTTTTTTAAGGCAACCCGTTTTTTTAAAAAAAAGAAGTTGAGATCGGAGCCCAGGTCTACTCTCATAGAGTCCTAGGGGACCCGGGAGGTCTGGTCTACTACGTTTTTTTATACGTAAAATGGAGGCCAGATCGACTCTTGTATTTTAGCAGGTAAAATGGAGGCCAGATCAACTCCCGGTTTTTTTTTTCTTTTCCAAGTGCTGAATGGAGTCCAGGTCTACTCCTTTAGATTTCAATAGGGACCCGGGGGCCTGGTCTACTCCCGGTTTTTTTTTTTAAAAGTTCAGAACGGAGCCCAGGTCTACTCTCATAGAGTCCAATGGGGTCCCGGGAGGCCTGGTCTACTCCCGGTTGTTTTTTTGTTGTTTTTTAAAGAAGTTGAGATCGGAGGCCAGGTCTACTCCTATAGATTTCAAAGGGAACCAGGATGCCTGATCTAATCCAGTTTTTTTAAAAAAAAAAAAAAAAAAAGAAGAAGTTGAGATCGGAGCACAGGTCTACTCGCATAGAGTCCAATGGGGACCCGGGAGGCCTGGTCTACTCCCTTTTTTTTAAAAAAAGTTCAGAACGGAGCCCAGGTCTACTCCTATAAAGACCAATGCGGACCAGATCAACTCCCGGTTTTTTTTTTTTTTTTTCCAAGTGCTGAACGGAGTCCAGGTCTACTCCTTTAGATTTCAATAGGGACCCGGAGGGCCTGGTCTACTCCCGGTTTTTTTTTTTAAAGTTCAGAACGGAGCCCAGGTCTACTCTCATAGAGTCCAATGGGAACCCGGGAGGCCTGGTCTACTCCCGTATTTTTAAAAAAAGGAGTTGAGATCGGAGGCCAGGTCTACTCCAACAGATTTCAAAGGGAACCAGGAGGCCAGATCAACTCCCGGTTTTTTTTTTCTTTTCCAAGTGTTGAACGGAGTCCAGGTCTACTCCTTTAGATTTCAATAGGGACCCGGAGGGCCTGGTCTACTCCCGGTTTTTTTTTTAAGAAGTTCAGATCGGAGCACAGGTCTACTCGCATAGAGTTCAATGGGGACCCGGTAGGCCTCGTCTACTCCCTTTTTTAAGAAAAAAGGTCAGAACGGAGCCCAGGTCTACTCCTATACAGACCAATGCGGACCCGGGAGGCCTGGTCTACTCCCGTTTTTTTAAAAAAAGAAGTTGAGATCGGAGCCCAGGTCTACTCTTATAGATTTTAATGGGGACAAGGGAGTCCTGGTCTACTCTCTTTTTTTTAAAAAATGTTCAGATCGGAGCCCAGATCTATTCCTATTGATATCAATGGGAACCCGGGAGTCCTGGTCTACTCCCGTTTTTTTTTTTTTTAAGAAGTTGAGATCGGAGCCCAGGTCTACTGCCATAGAGTCCTATGGGGACCCGGGAGGCCTGGTCTACTCCCGTTGTTTTTTTTTTAAAAAAGTTGAAATCGGAGCCCAGATCTACTGCCATAGAGTCCAATGGGGACCCGGGAGGCCTGGTCTACTGCATTTTTTAATAGATAAAATGGAGGCTAGATCGACTCTTGTATTTTAGCAGGTAAAATGGAGGCCAGATCAACTCCCGGTTTTTTTTTTTCTTTTCCAAGTGCTGAATGGAGTCCAGGTCTACTCCTATAGATTTCAATAGTGACCCGGGGTGCCTGGTCTACTCCCTGTTTTTTTTAAAAGTTCAGAACGGAGCCCAGGTCTACTCTCATAGAGTCCAATGGGGACCCGGGAGGCCTGGTCTACTCCCAGTTGTTTTTTTTTAAAGAAGTTGAGATCGGAGGCCAGGTCTACTCCAATATATTTCAAAGGGAACCAGGAGGCCTGATCTAATTCCGTTTTTTTTTTTTAAAGAAGTTCAGATCGGAGCACAGGTCTACTCGCATAGAGTTCAATGGGGACCCGGGAGGCCTGGTCTACTTACTTTTTTAAGAAAAAAGTTCAGAACGGAGACCAGGTCTACTCCTATACAGACCAATGCGGACCCCGGAGGCCTTGTCTACTCCCGGTTTTTTTAAAAAAAAGTTGAGATCGGAGCCCAGGTCTACTCTCATAGAGTCCAATGGGGAACCGGGAGGTTTGGTCTACTCCCGTTTTTTTTAAAAAAAAGAAGTTGAGATCGGAGCCCAGGTCTACTCTCATAGAGTCCAATGGGGAACCGGGAGGCCTGGTCTACTCCCGTTGTTTTTAAAAAAATGTTCAGAACGGAGCCCAGGTCTACTCCTATACAGACGAATGCAGATCCGGGAGGCCTTGTCTACTCTCTCTCTTTTTTTTTTAAGAAGTTCAGATCATAGCCCAGGTCTACTCCTATAGAATCCAATGGGGACCCGGGGGTCCTGGACTACTCCCGGTTGTTTTTTTAAAACAAGGTCAGAACGGAGCCAGGTCTACTCTCATAGAGTCCAATGGGAACCCGGGAGGCCTGGTCTACCCCCCCCTTTTTTTTTAAGGCAACCCATTTTTTTTTAAAAAAGAAGTTGAGATCGGAGCCCAGGTCTACTCTCATAGAGTCCTATGGGGACCCGGGAGGCCTGGTCTACTGCGTTTTTTTATAGGTAATATGGAGGCCTGATCGGCTCTTGTATTTTAGCAGGTAAAATGGAGGCCAGATCAACTCCCGGTTTTTTTTTTCTTTTCCAAGTGCTGAACGGAGTCCAGGTCTACTCCTTTAGATTTCAATAGGGACCCGGGGGGCCTGGTCTACTCCCGGTTTTTCTAAAAAAGTTCAGAACGGAGCCCAGGTCTACTCTCATAGAGTCCAATGGGGACCCGGGAGGCCTGGTCTACTCCCGTATTTTTAAAAAAAGAAGTTGAGATCGGAGGCCAGGTCTACTCCAGTAGATTTCAAAGGGAACCAGGAGGCCTGATCTAATTCCGTTTTCTTTTTTTTAAAGAAGTTCAGATCGGAGCACAGGTCTACTCGCATAGAGTTCAATGGGGACCCGGGAGGCCTGGTCTACTCCCTTTTTTAAGAAAAATGTTCAGAACGGAGCCCAGGTCTACTCCTATACAGACCAATGCGGACCCGGGAGGCCTGGTCTACTCCCGTTTTTTTTAAAAAAAGGAGTTGAGATCGGAGCCCAGGTCTACACTTATAGATTTTAATGGGGACAAGGGAGTCCTGGTCTACTCTCTTTTTTTAAAAAAATGCTCAGATCGGAGCCCAGATCTATTCCTATTGATATCAATGGGAACCCGGGAGTCCTGGTCTACTCCCGTTGTTTTTTTTTTTAAGAAGTTGAGATCGGAGCCCAGGTCTACTGCCATAGAGTCCTATGGGGACCCGGGAGGCCTGGTCTACTCCCGTTGTTGTTTTTTTTAAGAAGTTGAAATCGGAGCCCAGATCTACTGCCATAGAGTCCAATGGGGACCGGGGGGCCTGGTCTACTCCCGGTTTTTTTTAAAAGTTCAGAACAGAACCCAGGTCTACTCTCATAGAGTCCAATGGGGACCCGGGAGGCCTGGTCTACTCCCGGTTGTTTTTTTGTTTTTTTTTAAAGAAGTTGAGATCGGAGGCCAGGTCGACTCCTATAGATTTCAAAGGGAACCAGGATGCCTGATCTAATCCCGTTTTTTTTTTAAAAAAAGAAGAAGTTGAGATCGGAGCACAGGTCTACTCGCATAGAGTCCAATGGGGACCCGGGAGGCCTGGTCTACTCCTGGTTGTTTTTTTGTTTTTTTTAAAGAAGTTGAGATCGGAGGCCAGATCTACTCCAATATATTTCAAAGGGAACCAGGAGGCCTGATCTAATTCTGATTTTTTTTTTTAAAGAAGTTCAGATCAGAGCACAGGTCTACTCGCATAGAGTTCAATGGGGACCCGGGAGGCCTGGTCTACTCCCTTTTTTAAGAAAAAAGTTCAGATCGGAGCCCAGGTCTACTCTCATAGAGTCCAATGGGGACCCGGGAGGCCTGGTCTACTCCCGTTTTTTTTTTTTAAAAAGAAGTTGAGATCGGAGCCCAGGTCTACTCTCATAGAGTCCAATGGGGACCCGGGAGGCCTGGTCTACTCCCTTTGTTTTTAAAAAAATGTTCAGAACGAAGCCCAGGTCTACTCCTATAAAGACGAATGCAGACCCGGGAGGCCTTGTCTACTCTCTTTTTTTTTTAAAAAAAAACTTCAGATTATAGCCCAGGTCTACTCCTATAGAATCCAATGGGGACCCGGGGGTCCTGGTGTACTCCCGGTTGTTTTTTTTAAAACAAGTTCAGAACGGAGCCAGGTTTACTCTCATAGAGTCCAATGGGAACCCGGGGGGCCTGGTCTACCCCCCCTTTTCTTTTTTTAAGGCAACCCGTTTTTTAAAAAAAAGAAGTTGAGATCGGAGCCCAGGTCTACTCTCATAGAGTCCTAGGGGACCCGGGAGGCCTGGTCTACTACGTTTTTTTATACGTAAAATGGAGGCCAGATCGACTCTTGTATTTTAGCAGGTAAAATGGAGGCCAGATAAACTCCCGGTTTTTTTTTTCTTTTCCAAGTGCTGAATGGAGTCCAGGTCTACTCCTTTAGATTTCAATAGGGACTCGGGGGCCTGGTCTACTCCCGGTTTTTTTTTTTAAAAGTTCAGAACGGAGCCCAGGTCTACTCTCATAGAGTCCAATGGGGTCCCGGGAGGCCTGGTCTACTCCCGGTTGTTTTTTTGTTGTTTTTTAAGGAAGTTGAGATCGGAGGCCAGGTCTACTCCTATAGATTTCAAAGGGAACCAGGATGCCTGATCTAATCCAGTTTTTTTTAAAAAAAAAAAAAAAGAAGAAGAAGTTGAGATCGGAGCACAGGTCTACTCGCATAGAGTCCAATGGGGACCCGGGAGGCCTGGTCTACTCCCTTTTTTAAAAAAAAAGCTCAGAACGGAGCCCAGGTCTACGCCTATAAAGACCAATGCGGACCCGGGAGGCCTTGACTACTCCCTTTTTTTTTTTTTAAGAAGTTCAGATCGGAGCCCAGGTCTACTGCCATAGAGTCCAATGGGGACCCGGGAGGCCTGGTCTACTGCGGTTTTTTATAGGTAAAATGGAGGCCAGATCGACTCTTGTATTTTAGCAGGTAAAATGGAGGCCAGATCAACTCCCGGTTTATTTTTTTTTTTTCCAAGTGCTGAACGGAGTCCAGGTCTACTCCTTTAGATTTCAATAGGGACCCGGAGGGCCTGGTCTACTCCCGGTTGTTTTTTTTAAAGTTCAGAACGGAGCCCAGGTCTACTCTCATAGAGTCCAATGGGAACCCGGGAGGCCTGGTCTACTCCCGTATTTTTAAAAAAAGAAGTTGAGATCGGAGGCCAGGTCTACTCCAACAGATTTCAAAGGGAACCAGGAGGCCAGATCAACTCCCGGTTTTTTTTTTCTTTTCCAAGTGTTGAACGGAGTCCAGGTCTACTCCTTTAGATTTCAATAGGGACCCGGAGGGCCTGGTCTACTCCCGGTTTTTTTTTTAAGAAGTTCAGATCGGAGCACAGGTCTACTCGCATAGAGTTCAATGGGGACCCGGTAGGCCTGGTCTACTCCCTTTTTTAAGAAAAAAGTTCAGAACGGAGCCCAGGTCTACTCCTATACAGACCAATGCGGACCCGGGAGGCCTGGTCTACTCCCGTTTTTTTAAAAAAAGAAGTTGAGATCGGAGCCCAGGTCTACTCTTATAGATTTTAATGGGGACAAGGGAGTCCTGGTCTACTCTCTTTTTTAAAAAAAATGTTCAGATCGGAGCCCAGATCTATTCCTATTGATATCAATGGGAACCCGGGAGTCCTGGTCTACTCCCGTTTTTTTTTTTTTAAGAAGTTGAGATCGGAGCCCAGGTCTACTGCCATAGAGTCCTATGGGGACCCGGGAGGCCTGGTCTACTCCCGTTGTTTTTTTTTTTAAAAAAGTTGAAATCGGAGCCCAGATCTACTGCCATAGAGTCCAATGGGGACCCGGGAGGCCTGGTCTACTGCATTTTTTAATAGATAAAATGGAGGCTAGATCGACTCTTGTATTTTAGCAGGTAAAATGGAGGCCAGATCAACTCCCGGTTTTTTCTTTTCTTTTCCAAGTGCTGAATGGAGTCCAGGTCTACTCCTATAGATTTCAATAGTGACCCGGGGTGCCTGGTCTACTCCCTGTTTTTTTTAAAAGTTCAGAACGGAGCCCAGGTCTACTCTCATAGAGTCCAATGGGGACCCGGGAGGCCTGGTCTACTCCCAGTTGTTTTTTTTTAAAGAAGTTGAGATCGGAGGCCAGGTCTACTCCAATATATTTCAAAGGGAACCAGGAGGCCTGATCTAATTCCGTTTTTTTTTTTTAAAAGAAGTTCAGATCGGAGCACAGGTCTACTCGCATAGAGTTCAATGGGGACCCGGGAGGCCTGGTCTACTTACTTTTTTAAGAAAAAAGTTCAGAACGGAGACCAGGTCTACTCCTATACAGACCAATGCGGACCCCGGAGGCCTTGTCTACTCCCGGTTTTTTTAAAAAAAAGAAGTTGAGATCGGAGCCCAGGTCTACTCTCATAGAGTCCAATGGGGAACCGGGAGGCCTGGTCTACTCCCGTTTTTTTTAAAAAAAAGAAGTTGAGATCGGAGCCCAGGTCTACTCTCATAGAGTCCAATGGGGAACCGGGAGGCCTGGTCTACTCCCGTTGTTTTTTTAAAAATGTTCAGAACGGAGCCCAGGTCTACTCCTATACAGACGAATGCAGATCCGGGAGGCCTTGTCTACTCTCTCTCTTTTTTTTTTAAGAAGTTCAGATCATAGCCCAGGTCTACTCCTATAGAATCCAAAGGGGACCCGGGGGTCCTGGACTACTCCCGGTTGTTTTTTTAAAACAAGGTCAGAACGGAGCCAGGTCTACTCTCATAGAGTCCAATGGGAACCCGGGAGGCCTGGTCTACCCCCCCCTTTTTTTTTTAAGGCAACCCATTTTTTTTAAAAAAAGAAGTTGAGATCGGAGCCCAGGTCTACTCTCATAGAGTCCTATGGGGACCCGGGAGGCCTGGTCTACTGCGTTTTTTTATAGGTAATATGGAGGCCAGATCGACTCTTGTATTTTAGCAGGTAAAATGGAGGCCAGATCAACTCCCGGTTTTTTTTTTCTTTTCCAAGTGCTGAACGGAGTCCAGGTCTACTCCTTTAGATTTCAATAGGGACCCGGGGGGCCTGGTCTACTCCTGGTTTTTTTAAAAAAGTTCAGAACGGAGCCCAGGTCTACTCTCATAGAGTCCAATGGGGACCCGGGAGGCCTGGTCTACTCCCGTATTTTTTAAAAAAGAAGTTGAGATCGGAGGCCAGGTCTACTCCAGTAGATTTCAAAGGGAACCAGGAGGCCTGATCTAATTCCGTTTTCTTTTTTTTAAAGAAGTTCAGATCGGAGCACAGGTCTACTCGCATAGAGTTCAATGGGGACCCGGGAGGCCTGGTCTACTCCCTTTTTTAAGAAAAATGTTCAGAACGGAGCCCAGGTCTACTCCTATACAGACCAATGCGGACCCGGGAGGCCTGGTCTACTCCGGTTTTTTTTAAAAAAAGGAGTTGAGATCGGAGCCCAGGTCTACACTTATAGATTTTAATGGGGACAAGGGAGTCCTGGTCTACTCTCTTTTTTAAAAAAAATGTTCAGATCGGAGCCCAGATCTATTCCTATTGATATCAATGGGAACCCGGGAGTCCTGGTCTACTCCCGTTGTTTTTTTTTTTAAGAAGTTGAGATCGGAGCCCAGGTCTACTGCCATAGAGTCCTATGGGGACCCGGGAGGCCTGGTCTACTCCCGTTGTTGTTTTTTTTAAGAAGTTGAAATCGGAGCCCAGATCTACTGCCATAGAGTCCAATGGGGACCGGGGGGCCTGGTCTACTCCCGGTTTTTTTTAAAAGTTCAGAACAGAACCCAGGTCTACTCTCATAGAGTCCAATGGGGACCCGGGAGGCCTGGTCTACTCCCGGTTGTTTTTTTGTTTTTTTTTAAAGAAGTTGAGATCGGAGGCCAGGTCGACTCCTATAGATTTCAAAGGGAACCAGGATGCCTGATCTAATCCCGTTTTTTTTTAAAAAAAAGAAGAAGTTGAGATCGGAGCACAGGTCTACTCGCATAGAGTCCAATGGGGACCCGGGAGGCCTGGTCTACTCCTGGTTGTTTTTTTGTTTTTTTTAAAGAAGTTGAGATCGGAGCCCAGGTCTACTCTCATAGAGTCCTATGGGGACCCGGGAGGCCTGGTCTACTGCGTTTTTTTATAGGTAAAATGGAGGCCAGATCAACTCCCGGTTTTTTTTTTCTTTTCCAAGTGCTGAACGGAGTCCAGGTCTACTCCTTTAGATTTCAATAGGGACCCGGGGGGCCTGGTCTACTCCCGGTTTTTTAAAAAAAGTTCAGAACGGAGCCCAGGTCTACTCTCATAGAGTCCAATGGGGACCCGGGAGGCCTGGTCTACTCCCGTATTTTTAAAAAAAGAAGTTGAGATCGGAGGCCAGGTCTACTCCAGTAGATTTCAAAGGGAACCAGGAGGCCTGATCTAATTCCGTTTTTTTTTTTTTTAAGAAGTTCAGATCGGAGCACAGGTCTACTCGCATAGAGTTCAATGGGGACCCGGGAGGCCTGGTCTACTCCCTTTTTTAAGAAAAAAGTTCAGAACGGAGCCCAGGTCTACTCCTATACAGACCAATGCGGACCCGGGAGGCCTGGTCTACTCCCGTTTTTTAAAAAAAAAGAAGTTGAGATCGGAGCCCAGGTCTACACTTATAGATTTTAATGGGGACAAGGGAGTCCTGGTCTACTCTCTTTTTTTAAAAAAATGTTCAGATCGGAGCCCAGATCTATTCCTATTGATATCAATGGGAACCCGGGAGTCCTGGTCTACTCCCGTTGTTTTTTTTTTTAAGAAGTTGAGATCGGAGCCCAGGTCTACTGCCATAGAGTCCTATGGGGACCCGGGAGGCCTGGTCTACTCCCGTTGTTTTTTTTTTTAAGAAGTTGAAATCGGAGCCCAGATCTACTGCCATAGAGTCCAATGGGGACCGGGGGGCCTGGTCTACTCCCGGTTTTTTTTAAAAGTTCAGAACAGAACCCAGGTCTACTCTCATAGAGTCCAATGGGGACCCGGGGGCCTGGTCTACTCCCGGTTTTTTTTTTTTAAAGTTCAGAACGGAGCCCAGGTCTACTCTCATAGAGTCCAATGGGGTCCCGGGAGGCCTGGTCTACTCCCGGTTGTTTTTTTGTTGTTTTTTAAAGAAGTTGAGATCGGAGGCCAGGTCTACTCCTATAGATTTCAAAGGGAACCAGGATGCCTGATCTAATCCAGTTTTTTAAAAAAAAAAAAAAAGAAGAAGAAGTTGAGATCGGAGCACATGTCTACTCGCATAGAGTCCAATGGGGACCCGGGAGGCCTGGTCTACTCCCTTTTTTTAAAAAAAAGTTCAGAACGGAGCCCAGGTCTACTCCTATAAAGACCAATGCGGACCCGGGAGGCCTTGACTACTCCCTTTTTTTTTTTTTAAGAAGTTCAGATCGGAGCCCAGGTCTACTGCCATAGAGTCCAATGGGGACCCGGGAGGCCTGGTCTACTGCGGTTTTTTATAGGTAAAATGGAGACCAGATCGACTCTTGTATTTTAGCAGGTAAAATGGAGGCCAGATCAACTCCCGGTTTTTTGTTTTTTTTTCCCAAGTGCTGAACGGAGTCCAGGTCTACTCCTTTAGATTTCAATAGGGACCCGGAGGGCCTTGTCTACTCCCGGTTTTTTTTAAAAAAAGAAGTTGAGATCGGAGCCCAGGTCTACTCTCATAGAGTCCAATGGGGAACCGGGAGGCCTGGTCTACTCCCGTTTTTTTTAAAAAAAAGAAGTTGAGATCGGAGCCCAGGTCTACTCTCATAGAGTCCAATGGGGAACCGGGAGGCCTGGTCTACTCCCGTTGTTTTTTTAAAAATGTTCAGAACGGAGCCCAGGTCTACTCCTATACAGACGAATGCAGATCCGGGAGGCCTTGTCTACTCTCTCTCTTTTTTTTTTAAGAAGTTCAGATCATAGCCCAGGTCTACTCCTATAGAATCCAATGGGGACCCGGGGGTCCTGGACTACTCCCGGTTGTTTTTTTAAAACAAGGTCAGAACGGAGCCAGGTCTACTCTCATAGAGTCCAATGGGAACCCGGGAGGCCTGGTCTACCCCCCCCCCTTTTTTTTTTAAGGCAACCCATTTTTTTAAAAAAAAGAAGTTGAGATCGGAGCCCAGGTCTACTCTCATAGAGTCCTATGGGGACCCGGGAGGCCTGGTCTACTGCGTTTTTTTATAGGTAAAATGGAGGAAAGATCAACTCCCGGTTTTTTTTTTCTTTTCCAAGTGCTGAACGGAGTCCAGGTCTACTCCTTTAGATTTCAATAGGGACCCGGGGGGCCTGGTCTACTCCCGGTTTTTTAAAAAAAGTTCAGAACGGAGCCCAGGTCTACTCTCATAGAGTCCAATGGGGACCCGGGAGGCCTGGTCTACTCCCGTATTTTTAAAAAAAGAAGTTGAGATCGGAGGCCAGGTCTACTCCAGTAGATTTCAAAGGGAACCAGGAGGCCTGATCTAATTCCGTTTTTTTTTTATTAAAGAAGTTCAGATCGGAGCACAGGTCTACTCGCATAGAGTTCAATGGGGACCCGGGAGGCCTGGTCTACTCCCTTTTTTAAGAAAAAAGTTCAGAACGGAGCCCAGGTCTACTCCTATACAGACCAATGCGGACCCGGGAGGCCTGGTCTACTCCCGTTTTTTTTAAAAAAAGAAGTTGAGATCGGAGCCCAGGTCTACACTTATAGATTTTAATGGGGACAAGGGAGTCCTGGTCTACTCTCTTTTTTTAAAAAAATGTTCAGATCGGAGCCCAGATCTATTCCTATTGATATCAATGGGAACCCGGGAGTCCTGGTCTACTCCCGTTGTTTTTTTTTTTAAGAAGTTGAGATCGGAGCCCAGGTCTACTGCCATAGAGTCCTATGGGGACCCGGGAGGCCTGGTCTACTCCCGTTGTTGTTTTTTTTAAGAAGTTGAAATCGGAGCCCAGATCTACTGCCATAGAGTCCAATGGGGACCGGGGGGCCTGGTCTACTCCCGGTTTTTTTTAAAAGTTCAGAACAGAACCCAGGTCTACTCTCATAGAGTCCAATGGGGACCCGGGGGCCTGGTCTACTCCCGGTTTTTTTTTTTTAAAGTTCAGAACGGAGCCCAGGTCTACTCTCATAGAGTCCAATGGGGTCCCGGGAGGCCTGGTCTACTCCCGGTTGTTTTTTTGTTGTTTTTTAAAGAAGTTGAGATCGGAGGCCAGGTCTACTCCTATAGATTTCAAAGGGAACCAGGATGCCTGATCTAATCCAGTTTTTTTTTTAAAAAAAAAAAGAAGAAGAAGTTGAGATCGGAGCACAGGTCTACTCGCATAGAGTCCAATGGGGACCCGGGAGGCCTGGTCTACTCCCTTTTTTAAAAAAAAAGTTCAGAACGGAGCCCAGGTCTACTCCTATAAAGACCAATGCGGACCCGGGAGGCCTTGACTACTCCCTTTTTTTTTTTTTAAGAAGTTCAGATCGGAGCCCAGGTCTACTGCCATAGAGTCCAATGGGGACCCGGGAGGTTTGGTCTACTGCGGTTTTTTATAGGTAAAATGGAGGCCAGATCGACTCTCGTATTTTAGCAGGTAAAATGGAGGCCAGATCAACTCCCGGTTTTTTTTTTTTTTTTTCCAAGTGCTGAACGGAGTCCAGGTCTACTCCTTTAGATTTCAATAGGGACCCGGAGGGCCTGGTCTACTCCCGGTTTTTTTTTTTAAAGTTCAGAACGGAGCCCAGGTCTACTCTCATAGAGTCCAATGGGAACCCGGGAGGCCTGGTCTACTCCCGTATTTTTAAAAAAAGAAGTTGAGATCGGAGGCCAGGTCTACTCCAACAGATTTCAAAGGGAACCAGGAGGCCAGATCAACTCCCGGTTTTTTTTTTCTTTTCCAAGTGTTGAACGGAGTCCAGGTCTACTCCTTTAGATTTCAATAGGGACCCGGAGGGCCTGGTCTACTCCCTGTTTTTTTTTTAAGAAGTTCAGATCGGAGCACAGGTCTACTCGCATAGAGTTCAATGGGGACCCGGTAGGCCTGGTCTACTCCCTTTTTTAAGAAAAAAGTTCAGAATGGAGCCCAGGTCTACTCCTATACAGACCAATGCGGACCCGGGAGGCCTGGTCTACTCCCGTTTTTTTAAAAAAAGAAGTTGAGATCGGAGCCCAGGTCTACTCTTATAGATTTTAATGGGGACAAGGGAGTCCTGGTCTACTCTCTTTTTTTAAAAAAATGTTCAGATCGGAGCCCAGATCTATTCCTATTGATATCAATGGGAACCCGGGAGTCCTGGTCTACTCCCGTTGGTTTTTTTTTTTAAAAGTTGAAATCGGAGCCCAGATCTACTGCCATAGAGTCCAATGGGGACCCGGGAGGCCTGGTCTACTGCATTTTTTAATAGATAAAATGGAGGCTAGATCGACTCTTGTATTTTAGCAGGTAAAATGGAGGCCAGATCAACTCCCGGTTTTTTTTTTCTTTTCCAAGTGCTGAATGGAGTCCAGGTCTACTCCTATAGATTTCAATAGTGACCCGGGGTGCCTGGTCTACTCCCTGTTTTTTTTAAAATTTCAGAACGGAGCCCAGGTCTACTCTCATAGAGTCCAATGGGGACCCGGGAGGCCTGGTCTTCTCCCAGTTGTTTTTTTTTAAAGAAGTTGAGATCGGAGGCCAGGTCTACTCCAATATATTTCAAAGGGAACCAGGAGGCCTGATCTAATTCCGTTTTTTTTTTTTAAAGAAGTTCAGATCGGAGCACAGGTCTACTCGCATAGAGTTCAATGGGGACCCGGGAGGCCTGGTCTACTTACTTTTTTAAGAAAAAAGTTCAGAACGGAGACCAGGTCTACTCCTATACAGACCAATGCGGACCCCGGAAACCTTGTCTACTCCCGGTTTTTTTAAATAAAAGAAGTTGAGAACGGAGCCCAGGTCTACTCTCATAGAGTCCAATGGGGAACCGGGAGGCCTGGTCTACTCCCGTTTTTTTTTTAAAAAAGAAGTTGAGATCGGAGCCCAGGTCTACTCTCATAGAGTCCAATGGGGAACCGGGAGGCCTGGTCTACTCCCGTTGTTTTTTTAAAAATGTTCAGAACGGAGCCCAGGTCTACTCCTATACAGACGAATGCAGATCCGGGAGGCCTTGTCTACTCTCTCTCTTTTTTTTTTAAGAAGTTCAGATCATAGCCCAGGTCTACTCCTATAGAATCCAATGGGGACCCGGGGGTCCTGGACTACTCCCGGTTGTTTTTTTAAAACAAGGTCAGAACGGAGCCAGGTCTACTCTCATAGAGTCCAATGGGAACCCGGGAGGCCTGGTCTACCCCCCCCCTTTTTTTTTTAAGGCAACCCATTTTTTTTAAAAAAAGAAGTTGAGATCGGAGCCCAGGTCTACTCTCATAGAGTCCTATGGGGACCCGGGAGGCCTGGTCTACTGCGTTTCTTTATAGGTAAAATGGAGGCCAGATCAACTCCCGGTTTTTTTTTTTCTTTTCCAAGTGCTGAACGGAGTCCAGGTCTACTCCTTTAGATTTCAATAGGGACCCGGGGGGCCTGGTCTACTCCCGGTTTTTTAAAAAAAGTTCAGAACGGAGCCCAGGTCTACTCTCATAGAGTCCAATGGGGACCCGGGAGGCCTGGTCTACTCCCGTATTTTTAAAAAAAGAAGTTGAGATCGGAGGCCAGGTCTACTCCAGTAGATTTCAAAGGGAACCAGGAGGCCTGATCTAATTCCGTTTTTTTTTTTTTAAAGAAGTTCAGATCGGAGCACAGGTCTACTCGCATAGAGTTCAATGGGGACCCGGGAGGCCTGGTCTACTCCCTTTTTTAAGAAAAAAGTTCAGAACGGAGCCCAGGTCTACTCCTATACAGACCAATGCGGACCCGGGAGGCCTGGTCTACTCCCGTTTTTTTTAAAAAAAGAAGTTGAGATCGGAGCCCAGGTCTACACTTATAGATTTTAATGGGGACAAGGGAGTCCTGGTCTACTCTCTTTTTTTAAAAAAATGTTCAGATCGGAGCCCAGATCTATTCCTATTGATATCAATGGGAACCCGGGAGTCCTGGTCTACTCCCGTTGTTTTTTTTTTTAAGAAGTTGAGATCGGAGCCCAGGTCTACTGCCATAGAGTCCTATGGGGACCCGGGAGGCCTGGTCTACTCCCGTTGTTGTTTTTTTTAAGAAGTTGAAATCGGAGCCCAGATCTACTGCCATAGAGTCCAATGGGGACCGGGGGGCCTGGTCTACTCCCGGTTTTTTTTAAAAGTTCAGAACAGAACCCAGGTCTACTCTCATAGAGTCCAATGGGGACCCGGGAGGCCTGGTCTACTCCCGGTTGTTTTTTTGTTTTTTTTTAAAGAAGTTGAGATCAGAGGCCAGGTCGACTCCTATAGATTTCAAAGGGAACCAGGATGCCTGATCTAATCCCGTTTTTTTTTTAAAAAAAGAAGAAGTTGAGATCGGAGCACAGGTCTACTCGCATAGAGTCCAATGGGGACCCGGGAGGCCTGGTCTACTCCTGGTTGTTTTTTTGTTTTTTTTAAAGAAGTTGAGATCGGAGGCCAGATCTACTCCAATATATTTCAAAGGGAACCAGGAGGCCTGATCTAATTCCGATTTTTTTTTTTAAAGAAGTTCAGATCAGAGCACAGGTCTACTCGCATAGAGTTCAATGGGGACCCGGGAGGCCTGGTCTACTCCCTTTTTTAAGAAAAAAGTTCAGAACGGAGCCCAGGTCTACTCCTATACAGACCAATGCGGACCCCGGAGGCCTTGTCTACTCCCGGTTTTTTTTAAAAAAGAAGTTGAGATCGGAGCCCCGGTCTACTCTCATAGAGTCCTATGGGGACCCGGGAGGCCTGGTCTACTCCCGTTTTTTTTTAAAAAAAGAAGTTGAGATCGGAGCCCAGGTCTACTCTCATAGAGTCCAATGGGGACCCGGGAGGCCTGGTCTACTCCCTTTGTTTTTTTTAAAAAGTTCAGAACCTAGCCCAGGTCTACTCCTATACAGACGAATGCAGACCCGGGAGGCCTTGTCTACTCTCTCTCTTTTTTTTTTTAAGAAGTTCAGATCATAGCCCAGGTCTACTCCTATAGAATCCAATGGGGACCCGGGGGTCTTGGACTACTCCCGGTTGTTTTTTTTAAAACAAGGTCAGAACGGAGCCAGGCCTACTCTCATAGAGTCCAATGGGAACCCGGGAGGCCTGGTCTACTCCCTTTTTTAAGAAAAAAGTTCAGAACGGAGCCCAGGTCTACTCCTATACAGACCAATGCGGACCCGGGAGGCCTGGTCTACTCCCGTTTTTTTTAAAAAAAGAAGTTGAGATTGGAGCCCAGGTCTACACTTATAGATTTTAATGGGGACAAGGGAGTCCTGGTCTACTCTCTTTTTTTAAAAAAATGTTCAGATCGGAGCCCAGATCTATTTCTATTGATATCAATGGGAACCCGGGAGTCCTGGTCTACTCCTGTTGTTTTTTTTTTTTAAGAAGTTGAGATCGGAGCCCAGGTCTACTGCCATAGAGTCCTATGGGGACCCGGGAGGCCTGGTCTACTCCCGTTGTTGTTTTTTTTAAGAAGTTGAAATCGGAGCCCAGATCTACTGCCATAGAGTCCAATTGGGACCCGGGGGGCCTGGTCTACTCCCGGTTTTTTTTAAAAGTTCAGAACGGAACCCAGGTCTACTCTCATAGAGTCCAATGGGGACCCGGGAGGCCTGGTCTACTCCCGGTTGTTTTTTTGTTTTTTTTTAAAGAAGTTGAGATCGGAGGCCAGGTCTACTCCTATAGATTTCAAAGGGAACCAGGATGCCTGATCTAATCCCGTTTTTTTTAAAAAAAAAAAAGAAGAAGAAGTTGAGATCGGAGCACAGGTCTACTCGCATAGAGTCCAATGGGGACCCGGGGGCCTGGTCTATTCCCGGTGGTTTTTTATTGTTTTTTTTAAAGAAGTTGAGATCGGAGCCCAGGTCTACTCCAATATATTTCAAAAAGAACCAGGAGGCCTGATCTAATTCCATTTTTTTTAAAAAAAGAAGTTAAGATCGGAGCACAGGTCTACTCGCGTAGAGTTCAATGGGGACCCGGGAGGCCTGGTCTACTCCCTTTTTTAAGAAAAAAGTTCAGAACGGAGCCCAGGTCTACTTCTATACAGACCAATGCGGACCCCGGAGGCCTTGTCTACACCCGGATTTTTTTAAAAAAGAAGTTGAGATCGGAGCCCAGGTCTACTCTCATAGAGTCCAATGGGGACCCGGGAGGCCTGGTCTACTGCGTTTTTTTATAGATAAAATGGAGGCCAGATCGACTCTTGTATTTTAGCAGGTAAAATGGAGGCCAGATCAACTCACGGTTTTTTTTTTCTTTTCAAAGTGCTGAACGGAGTCCCGGTCTACTCCTTTAGATTTCAATAGTGACCCGGGGGGCCTGGTCTACTCCCGGTTTTTTTTAAAAGTTCAGAACGGAACCCAGGTCTACTCTCATAGAGTCCAATGGGGACCCGGGAGGCCTGGTCTACTCCCAGTTGTTGTTTTTTTTTTTTTTAAATAAGTTGAGATCGGAGGCCAGGTCTACTCCAATATATTTCAAAGGGAACCAGGATGCCTGATATAATCCCGTTTAAAAAAAAAAAAAAGAAGAAGTTGAGATCGGAGCACAGGTCTACTCGCATAGAGTCCAATGGGGACCCGGGAGGCCTGGTCTACTCCCGTATTTTTAAAAAAAGAAGTTGAGATCGGAGGCCAGGTCTACTCCAATAGATTTCAAAGGGAACCAGGAGGCCTGATCTAATTCCGTTTTTTTTTTTTTTTTTAAAGAAGTTCAGATCGGAGCACAGGTCAACTCGCATAGAGTTCAATGGGGACCCGGGAGGCCTGGTCTACTCCCTTTTTTAAGAAAAAAGTTCAGAACGGAGCCCAGGTCTACTCCTATACAGACCAATGCGGATCCGGGAGGCCTGGTCTACTCCCGTTTTTTTTAAAAAAAGAAGTTGAGATCGGAGCCCAGGTCTACTCTTATAGATTTTAATGGGGACCCGGGAGTCCTGGTCTACTCTCTTTTTTTAAAAAAACGTTCAGATCGGAGCCCAGATCTATTCCTATTGATATCAATGGGAACCCGGGAGTCCTGGTTTACTCCCGTTGTTTTTTTTTTTAAGAAGTTGAGATCGGAGCCCAGGTCTACTGCCATAGAGTCCTATGGGGACCCGGGAGGCCTGGTCTACTCCCGTTGTTTTTTTTTTTTAAGAAGTTGAAATCGGAGCCCAGATCTACTGCCATAGAGTCCAATGGGGACCCGGGAGGCCTGGTCTACTTCGTTTTTTTATAGATAAAATGGAGGCCAGATCGACTCTTGTATTTTAGCTGGTAAAATGGAGGCCAGATCAACTCCCGGTTTTTTTTTTCTTTTCCAAGTGCTGAACGGAGTCCAGGTTTACTCCTATAGATTTCAATAGTGACCCGGGGGGCCTGGTCTACTCCCGGTTTTTTTTAAAAGTTCAGAACGGAACCCAGGTCTACTCTCATAGAGTCCAATGGGGACCCGGGAGGCCTGGTCTACTCCCGGTTTTTTTTTTGGTTTTTTTTTAAAGAAGTTTAGATCGGAGGCCAGGTCTACTCCTATAGATTTCAAAGGGAACCAGGATGCCTGATCTAATCCCGTTTTAAAAAAAAAAAAAAAAAGAAGAAGAAGTTGAGATCGGAGCACAGGTCTACTCGCATAGAGTCCAATGGGGACCCGGGAGGCCTGGTCTACTCCCTTTTTTAAGAAAAAAGTTCAGAACGGAGCCCAGGTCTACTCCTATACAGACCAATGCGGACCCGGGAGGCCTGGTCTACTCCCGTTTTTTTTAAAAAAAGAAGTTGAGATTGGAGCCCAGGTCTACACTTATAGATTTTAATGGGGACAAGGGAGTCCTGGTCTACTCTCTTTTTTTAAAAAAATGTTCAGATCGGAGCCCAGATCTATTTCTATTGATATCAATGGGAACCCGGGAGTCCTGGTCTACTCCCGTTGTTTTTTTTTTTTAAGAAGTTGAGATCGGAGCCCAGGTCTACTGCCATAGAGTCCTATGGGGACCCGGGAGGCCTGGTCTACTCCCGTTGTTGTTTTTTTTAAGAAGTTGAAATCGGAGCCCAGATCTACTGCCATAGAGTCCAATTGGGACCCGGGGGGCCTGGTCTACTCCCGGTTTTTTTTAAAAGTTCAGAACGGAACCCAGGTCTACTCTCATAGAGTCCAATGGGGACCCGGGAGGCCTGGTCTACTCCCGGTTGTTTTTTTGTTTTTTTTTAAAGAAGTTGAGATCGGAGGCCAGGTCTACTCCTATAGATTTCAAAGGGAACCAGGATGCCTGATCTAATCCCGTTTTTTAAAAAAAAAAAAAGAAGAAGAAGTTGAGATCGGAGCACAGGTCTACTCGCATAGAGTCCAATGGGGACCCGGGGGCCTGGTCTACTCCCGGTGGTTTTTTATTGTTTTTTTTAAAGAAGTTGAGATCGGAGCCCAGGTCTACTCCAATATATTTCAAAAAGAACCAGGAGGCCTGATCTAATTCCATTTTTTTTAAAAAAAGAAGTTAAGATCGGAGCACAGGTCTACTCGCGTAGAGTTCAATGGGGACCCGGGAGGCCTGGTCTACTCCCTTTTTTAAGAAAAAAGTTCAGAACGGAGCCCAGGTCTACTTCTATACAGACCAATGCGGACCCCGGAGGCCTTGTCTACACCCGGTTTTTTTAAAAAAAGAAGTTGAGATCGGAGCCCCGGTCTACTCTCATAGAGTCCAATGGGGACCCGGGAGGCCTGGTCTACTGCGTTTTTTTATAGATAAAATGGAGGCCAGATCGACTCTTGTGTTTTAGCAGGTAAAATGGAGGCCAGATCAACTCACGGTTTTTTTTTTCTTTTCAAAGTGCTGAACGGAGTCCAGGTCTACTCCTTTAGATTTCAATAGTGACCCGGGGGGCCTGGTCTACTCCCGGTTTTTTTTAAAAGTTCAGAACGGAACCCAGGTCTACTCTCATAGAGTCCAATGGGGACCCGGGAGGCCTGGTCTACTCCCAGTTGTTGTTTTTTTTTTTTTTAAATAAGTTGAGATCGGAGGCCAGGTCTACTCCAATATATTTCAAAGGGAACCAGGATGCCTGATATAATCCCGTTTAAAAAAAAAAAAAAGAAGAAGTTGAGATCGGAGCACAGGTCTACTCGCATAGAGTCCAATGGGGACCCGGGAGGCCTGGTCTACTCCCGTATTTTTAAAAAAAGAAGTTGAGATCGGAGGCCAGGTCTACTCCAATAGATTTCAAAGGGAACCAGGAGGCCTGATCTAATTCCGTTTTTTTTTTTTTTTTAAAGAAGTTCAGATCGGAGCACAGGTCTACTCGCATAGAGTTCAATGGGGACCCGGGAGGCCTGGTCTACTCCCTTTTTTAAGAAAAAAGTTCAGAACGGAGCCCAGGTCTACTCCTATACAGACCAATGCGGATCCGGGAGGCCTGGTCTACTCCCGTTTTTTTTAAAAAAAGAAGTTGAGATCGGAGCCCAGGTCTACTCTTATAGATTTTAATGGGGACCCGGGAGTCCTGGTCTACTCTCTTTTTTTAAAAAAACGTTCAGATCGGAGCCCAGATCTATTCGTATTGATATCAATGGGAACCCGGGAGTCCTGGTTTACTCCCGTTGTTTGTTTTTTTTAAGAAGTTGAGATCGGAGCCCAGGTCTACTGCCATAGAGTCCTATGGGGACCCGGGAGGCCTGGTCTACTCCCGTTGTTTTTTTTTTTAAGAAGTTGAAATCGGAGCCCAGATCTACTGCCATAGAGTCCAATGGGGACCCGGGAGGCCTGGTCTACTTCGTTTTTTTATAGATAAAATGGAGGCCAGATCGACTCTTGTATTTTAGCTGGTAAAATGGAGGCCAGATCAACTCCCGGTTTTTTTTTTTCTTTTCCAAGTGCTGAACGGAGTCCAGGTTTACTCCTATAGATTTCAATAGTGACCCGGGGGGCCTGGTCTACTCCCGGTTTTTTTTAAAAGTTCAGAACGGAACCCAGGTCTACTCTCATAGAGTCCAATGGGGACCCGGGAGGCCTGGTCTACTCCCGGTTTTTTTTTTGGTTTTTTTTTAAAGAAGTTTAGATCGGAGGCCAGGTCTACTCCTATAGATTTCAAAGGGAACCAGGATGCCTGATCTAATCCCGTTTTTAAAAAAAAAAAAAAAAAAAGAAGAAGTTGAGATCGGAGCACAGGTCTACTCGCATAGAGTCCAATGGGGACCCGGGAGGCCTGGTCTACTCCCTTTTTTAAAATAAAAGTTCAGAACGGAGCCCAGGTCTACTCCTATACAGACCAATGCGGACCCGGGAGGCCTGGTCTACTCCCGTATTTTTAAAAAAAGAAGTTGAGATCGGAGCCCAGGTCTACTCTCATAGAGTCCTATGGGGACCCGGGATGCCTGGTCTACTGCGTATTTTTATAGGTAAAATGGAGGCCAGATCGACTCTTGTATTTTAGCAGGTAAAATGGAGGCCAGATCAACTCCCGTTTTTTTTTTTCTTTTACAAGTGCTGAACGGAGTCCAGGTCTACTCCGATAGATTTCAATAGGGACCCGGGGGGCCTGGTCTACTCCCGGTTGTTTTTTTGTTTTTCTTTTAAAGAAGTTGAAATCGGAGGCCCGGTCTACTCCTATAGATTTCAAAGGGAACCAGGAGGCCTGATCTAATCCCGTTTTTTTTTTTTTTAAGAACTTCAGATCGGAGCCCAGGTCTACTCTCATAGAGTCCAATCGGGACCCGGGAGGCCTGGTCTACTCCCGTTTTTTTAAAAAAACGAAGTTGAGATCGGAGCCCAGGTCTACTCTCATAGAGTCCAATGGGGACCCGGGAGGCCTGGTCTACTCCCTTTGTTTTTTAAAAGAAGTTCAGAACGGAGCCCAGGTCTACTCCTATACAGACGAATGCAGACACGGGAGGCCTTGTCTACTCTCTTTTTTTTTTTTTAAAGAAGTTCAGATTATAGCCAAGGTCTACTCCTATAGAATCCAATGGGGACCCGGGGGTCCTGGTCTACTCCCGGTTTTTTTTTTAAAACAAGGTCAGAACGGAGCCAGGTCTACTCTCATAGAGTCCAATGGGAACCCGGGGGGCCTGGTCTACCCCCCCTTTTTTTTTTTTAAGGCAATCCGTTTTTTTAAAAAAAAGAAGTTGAGATCGGAGCCCAGGTCTCCCCCATAGAGTCCTATGGGGACCCGGGAGGCCTGGTCTACTGCGTTTTTTAATAGGTAAAATGGAGGCCAGATCGACTCTTGTATTTTAGCAGGTAAAATGGAGGCCAGATCAACTCCCGGTTTTTTTTTTCTTTTCCAAGTGCTGAACGGAGTCCAGGTCTACTCCTTTAGATTTCAATAGGGACCAGGGGGGCCTGGTCTACTCCCGGTTTTTTTTTAAAGTTCAGAACGGAGCCCAGGTCTACTCTCATAGAGTCCATTGGGGACCCGGGAGGCCTGGTCTACTGCGTTTTTTTATAGGTAAAATGGAGGCCAGATCAACTCCCGTTTTTTTTTTCTTTTCCAAGTGCTGAACGGAGTCCAGGTCTACTCCGATAGATTTCAATAGGGACCCGTGGGGCCTGGTCTACTCCCGGTTGTTTTTTTGTTTTTCTTTTAAAGAAGTTGAGATCGGAGGCCGGGTCTACTCCTATAGATTTCAAAGGGAACCAGGAGGCCTGATCTAATCCCGTTTTTTTTTTTTTAAGAAGTTGAGATCGTAGCCCAGGTCTACTGCCATAGAGTCCAATGGGGACCCGGGAGGCCTGGTCTACTGCGTTTTTTTCTAGGTAAAATGGAGGCCAGATCGACTCTTGTATTTTAGCAGGTAAAATGGAGGCCAGATCAACTCCCATTTTTTTTTTCTTTTGCAAGTGCTGAACGGAGTCCAGGTCTACTCTGATAGATTTCAATAGGGACCCGGGGGGCCTGGTCTACTCCCGGTTTTTTTTTTGTTTTTCTTTTAAAGAAGTTGAGATTGGAGGCCCGGTCTACTCCTATAGATTTCAAAGGGAACCAGGAGGCCTGATCTAATCCCGTTATTTTTTTTAAGAAGTTCAGATCGGAGCCCAGGTCTACTCTCATAGAGTCCAATGGGGACCCGGGAGGCCTGGTCTACTCCCGTTTTTTTTTTAAAAAAGAAGTTGAGATCGGAGCCCAGGTCTACTCTCATAGAGTCCAATGGGGACCCGGGAGGCCTGGTCTACTCCCTTTGTTTTTTAAAAAAAGTTCAGAACGGAGCCCAGGTCTACTCCTATACAGACGAATGCAGACCCGGGTGGCCTTGTCTACTCTCTCTCTTTTTTTTTTAAGAAGTTCAGATTATAGCCCAGGTCTACTCCTATAGAAATCAATGGGGACCCGGGGGTCCTGGTCTACTCCCGGTTGTTTTTTTTAAAACAAGTTCAGAACGGAGCCAGGTCTACTCTCATAGAGTCCAATGGGAACCCGGGGGGGGGCTGGTCAACCCCCCCCCTTTTTTTTTTAAGGCAACCCATTTTTTTTCAAAAAAAGAAGTTGAGATCGGAGCCCAGGTCTACTCTCATAGAGTCCTATGGGGACCCGGGAGGCCTGGTCTACTGCGTTTTTTAATAGGTAAAATGGAGGCCAGATCGACTCTTCTATTTTAGCAGGTAAAATGGAGGCCAGATCAACTCCCGGTTTTTTTTTTTTCTTTTCCAAGTGCTGAACGGAGGCCAGGTCTACTCTCATAGAGTCCAATGGGGACCCGGGAGGCCTGGTCTACTCCCGGTTTTTTTTTTTTTTTTTTTTTAAAGAAGTTGAGATTGGAGCACAGGTCTACTCGCATAGAGTCCAATGGGGACCCGGGAGGCCTGGTCTACTCCCTTTTTTTAAATAAAAATTCAGAACGGAGCCCAGGTCTACTCCTATACAGACCAATGCGGACCCGGGAGGCCTGGTCTACTCCCGTATTTTTAAAAAAAGAAGTTGAGATCGGAGCCCAGGTCTACTCTCATAGAGTCCTATTTGGACCCGGGATGCCTGGTCTACTGCGTTTCTTTATAGGTAAAATGGAGGCCAGATCGACTCTTGTATTTTAACAGGTAAAATGGAGGCCAGATCAACTCCCGTTTTTTTTTTTCTTTTACAAGTGCTGAACGGAGTCCAGGTCTACTCCGATAGATTTCAATAGGGACCCGGGGGGCCTGGTCTACTCCCGGTTGTTTTTTTGTTTTTCTTTTAAAGAAGTTGAGATCGGAGGCCGGGTCTACTCCTATAGATTTCAAAGGGAACCAGGAGGCCTGATCTAATCCCGTTTTATTTTTTTTAAGAAGTTGAGATCGGAGCCCAGGTCTACTGCCATAGAGTCCAATGGGGACCCGGGAGGCCTGGTCTACTGCGTTTTTTTATAGGTAAAATGGAGTCCAGATCGACTCTTGTATTTTAGCAGGCAAAATGGAGGCCAGATCAACTCCCATTTTTTTTTTCTTTTCCAAGTGCTGAATGGAGTCCAGGTCTACTCCGATAGATTTCAATAGGGACCCGGGGGGCCTGGTCTACTCTCAGTTGTTTTTTTGTTTTTCTTTTAAAGAAGTTGAGATCGGAGGCCCGGTCTACTCCTATAGATTTCAAAGGGAACCAGGAGGCCTGATCTAATCCCGTTTTTTTTTTTTTAAGAACTTCAGATCAGAGCCCAGGTCTACTCTCAGAGAGTCCAATGTGGACCCGGGAGGCCTGGTCTACTACCGTTTTTTTTTAAAAACGAAGTTGAGATCGGAGCCCAGGTCTACTCTCATAGAGTCCAATGGGGACCCGGGAGGCCTGGTCTACTCGCTTTGTTTTTTAAAAAAAGTTCAGAACGGAGCCCAGGTCTACTCCTATACAGACGAATGCAGACACGGGAGGCCTTGTCTACTCTCTCTCTTTTTTTTTTAAGAAGTTCAGATTATAGCCCAGGTCTACCCAATCTAAGGTTAGGGTTAGGGTTAGGGATTCAGCTAGGGATAGGGATAGGTCTAGGGTTTAGGCTAGGGCTAGGATTAGGGTTCGAAAATTCCACAAAAATAGAAGAAATGGGTCAAAGGACCCGAAAACTAGAGAGAAGCCACCTGCAGAAATGAAGCAAGACTGTTTTCCACCCAGTCTAGGGTTAGGGTTAGGGTTAGGGTTAGGGTCAGGGCTAGGGCTAGGGCTAGAGCTAGGCCTAGGGCTAGGGCTAGGTTTAGGGCTAGGTTTAGGGCTAGGTTTAGGTCTAGGGCTAGGGCTAGGGCTAGGATTAGAGTCTGAAAATTCTACAAAAATAGAAGCAATGGGTCAAATGACCGGAAAACTAGAGAGAAGCCAGGAGCTGAAATGAAACACGCCTGTCTTCCACCCAATCTAGGGTTAGGGTTAGGGTTAGGCCTTGGAAATTTTGAGGCCTTCCCTCGAGTAATTTCTCAATTTCTCCCAATGAGTTTGCAAAACACTCCCATTGAAACCAATGGGAGTGGGTTCCTTAGGATTTTCTCGGTCTCTCCCGGCCCGGGGAGGGGCCTCCATTTTTCCGTAATTCAGTGGGGGGGCATTAACAAAAAGAGCCCTTGTCAAAAATTCCACAAAAATAGAAGAAGAAATAGATCAAAGCACACAAAAACTAGGGGGAAGCCATGAGCTGAAATGAAGCATGACTGTCTTCTACCCAGTCTAGGGTTAGGGTTAGGGTTAGGGTTAGGGTTAGGGTTAGGGTTAGGGTTAGGGTTAGGGTTAGGTTTAGGGTTAGGGTTAGGGTTAGGGTTAGGGTTAGGGTTAGGGTTAGGGCTAGGGCTAGGGCTAGGGCTAGGGCTAGGGCTAGGGTTAGTGCTAGGGCTAGGGTTAGAAAATTCCACAAAAATAGAAGAAATGGGTCAAAGGACCCGAATACTAGAGAAAAGCCAGGAGCTAAAATGAAGCATGAGTGTCCTCCACCCAGTCTAGGGTTAGACTAGGGTTAGGGTGAGGCCTTGGAGATTTTGAAGCCTTCCATTGAGTAACTTCTCCATTACTACCAATGGAGAATGAGTCAGCAAAACAACCCCATTGAAACCAATGGGATTGAGTTCCTTTGGATTTTCTTGGTCCGTGGGGGCCTCCATTTTTCGATAATTCAGTGGGGGGGGCCTTTCCAAAAAGAGCCCTTGTCGAAAATTCCACAAAAATAGAAGAAGAAATTGGTCAAAGGACCCGAAAACTACGGGGAAGCCAGGAGTTGAAAGGAAGCATGACTGTCCTCTACCCAGTCTAGGGTTAGGGTTAAGGTTAGGGTTAGGGTTAGGGTTAGGGTTAGGGCTATGGCTAGGGTTAGAATATTCTCCAAATTAGAAGAAGAAATGGGTCAAAGGACCCGAAAACTAGAGAGAAGCCAGGAGCTGAAATGAAGGATGACTGTCCTCCACCAAATCTAGGGTTAGGGTTAGGGTTAGGGGTTCAGCTAGGGTAGGGCTACGGTTAGAATATTCTCCAAATTAGAAGAAGAAATGGGTCAAAGGACCCAAAAACTAGAGAGAAGCCAGGAGCTGAAATGAAGGATGACTGTCCTCCACCAAATCTAGGGTTAGGGCTAGGATTAGGGTTAAAAAATTCCACAAAAATAGAAATAATGGGTCAAACGACCCGAAAACGAGAGAGAAGGCAGGAGCTGAAATGAAGCACGACTGTCCTCCACCCAGTCTAGGGTTAGGGTTAGGGTTAGTGCTAGAGTTCTGGCTAGGGCTAGGGTTAGTGTTAGGGTTAGGGTTAGGGCTAGGGTTAGGTTTAGGGCTAGGGTTAGGGTAGGGCAAAGGTTAGGGTTAGGGTTAGCCCTTGGAGACTCTGAGGCCTTCCCTCGAGTAACTTCTTCATTTCTCCCAATGGAGAATGATTCAGAAAGACACTCCTATTGAAACCAATGGGTGTGGGTTCCTTTGGATTTTCTCGGTCCCCCCCGGCCGGGAAGGCCTCCATTTTTTGATAATTTAGTGTAAGGGGCTTTTCCAAAAAGAGCCCTTGTCTAAAATTCCACAAAAATAGAAGAAGAAATGAGTCAAAGGACACGAAAACGAGAGAGAAGCCAGGAGCTGAAAACAAGCAAGACTGTATTCCACCCAGTCTAGGGTTAGGGCTAGGGCTAGAGGTTGGACTAGGGTTAGGGTTAGGGTTAGGGTTAGGGCTAGGGTTAGGGTTAGGGTTCGGGCTAGAGTTCGGGCTAGAGTTAGGGCTAGGGCTAGGGCTAGGACTTGGACTTGTGTTAGGGTTAGGTTTTATGCAGGGTTAGGGTTAGGGTTAGGATTAGGGTTAGGGTTAGGGTTTATTGTTAGGGTTAGTGTTAGGGTTAGGGTTAGCATTAGGGTTAGCGTTTGGGCTTGGGTAAGGGTTAGGGTTAGGGCGAGAGGTACGGCTAGGAGCTGAAATGAAACCAGGAGAAACCAGGAGCTGAAATGAAGCATGACTGTCCTCTATCCAATCTAGGGTTAGGGTTACGTTTTGTGCAGGGTTAGGGTTAGAGTTAGGGTTAGGATTAGGGTTAGGGTTAGAGCTAGGGTTAAGGTTAGGGCTAGGGCTAGGGTTCGGGTTAGGGTTAGGGTTAAGGTTAAAGTTAGGGTTAGGGCGAGAGGTACGGCTAGGAGCTGAAATGAAACTAGGGAAACCAGGAGCTGAAATGAAGCATGACTGTCCTCTATCCAATCTAGGGTTAGGGTTACGTTTTGTGCAGGGTTAGGGTTAGAGTTAGGGTTAGGGTTAGGGTTAGGGTTAGAGCTAGGGTTAAGGTTAGGGCTAGGGCTAGGGTTAGGGTTAGGGTTAGGGTTAAGGTTAAAGTTAGGGTTAGGACTACGGCTAGGGTTAGGGTTAGGGTTACGCCTGGGGGAATTTGAAGCCTTCCCTCAAGTAAGCATTCCCACAAGTAAGTTAGGGTTAGGGCTACGGCTAGGGTTAGGGTTAGGATTAGGGTTACGGTTAGGGTTAGGGTTAGGGTTAGGGTTAAGGTTTAGGGCTAGGGCTAGGGCTAGGGCTAGGATTAGAGTCTGGAAATTCTACAAAAATAGAAGAAATGGGTCAAAGGACCGGAAAACTAGAGAGAAGCCAGGAGCTGAAATGAAACACGCCTGTCTTCCACCCAGTCTAGGGCGAGGGTTAGGTTTAGGCCTTGGAAATTTTGAGGCCTTCCCTCGAGTAATTTCTCAATTTCTCCCAAGGAGTTTGCAAAACACTCCCATTGAAACCAGTGGGAGTGGGTTCCTTAGGATTTTCTCGGTCTCTCCCGGCCGGGGGGGGGCCCTCCATTTTTCCGTAATTCAGTGGGGGGGCATTTCCAAAAAGAGCCCTTGTCATAAATTCCACAAAAATAGAAGAAGAAATAGATCAAAGCACACAAAAACTAGGGGGAAGCAAGAAGCTGAAATGAAGCATGACTGTCCTCTACCCAGTCTAGGGTTAGGGTTAGGGTTAGGGTTAGGGTTAGGGTTTGGGCTAGGGTTAGGGTTAGGGTTCGGGTTCGGGTTCGGGTTCGGGTTCGGGTTCGGGTTCGGGTTCGGGTTAGGGTTAGGGTTAAGGTTAGGGCTAGGGATAGAAAATTCCACAAAAATAGAAGAAGAAATCAGTCAAAGGACCCAAAAACTAGAGAGAAGCCAGGAGCAGAAATGAAGCACGACTGTCCTCCACCCAATCTAGGCTTAGGGTTAGGGTTAGGGCTACAGTTAGGGCTAGGGCTAGGGCTAGGGTTAGTGCTAGGGCTAGGGTTAGAAAATTCCACAAAAATAGAAGAAATGGGTCAAAGGACCCGAAAACTAGAGAAAAGCCAGGAGCTAAAATGAAGCATGAGTGTCCTCCATCCAGTCTAGGGTTAGACTAGGGTTAGGGTGAGGCCTTGGAGATTTTGAAGCCTTCCCTCGAGTAACTTCTCCATTACTACCAATGGAGAATGAGTCAGCAAAACAACCCCATTGAAACCAATGGGATTGGGTTCCTTTGGATATTCTTGGTCCGGGGGGGCCTCAATTTTTCGATAATTCAGTGGGGGGGGCCTTTCCAAAAAGAGCCCTTGTCGAAAATTCCAAAAAAATAGAAGAAATGGGTCAAAGGACCCAAAAACTAGAGAGAAGCCAGGAGCAGAAATGAAGCACGACTGTCCTCCACCCTTTCTAGGGTTAGAGTTAGGGTTAGGGCTAGAGTTAGGGCTAGGGCTAGGGCTAGGGCTAGGGCTAGGGCTAGGGTTAGGGTTAGGGTTAGGGTTAGGGTAAGGGCTAGGGCTAGGGCTAGGGCTAGGGCTTGGGTTAGGGCTAGAGTTAGGGCTAGGGCAAGGGCTAGGGCTAGGGTTAGGGTTATGGTTAGGTTTTGTGCAGGGTTAGGGTCAGAATTAGGGTTGGGGTTACGGTTAGGTTTAGGGTTAGGGCGAGGCTTAGGGATAAGGTTAGAGCTAGGGCTAGGTCTACGGCTAGGGTTAGGGTTAGGGTTAGGCCTTGTCGATTTTGAGGCCTTCCCTCGAGTAACTTCTACATTTCTACCAATGGAGAATGAGTCAGCAAAAAACTGCCATTTAAACCAATGGGAGTCCGTTCCTTTGGATTTTCTTGGTCCGGGGGGCCTCCATTTTTCGATAATTCAGTGGGGGGGGCCTTTCCAAAAAGAACACATGTCAAAAATTCCACAAAAATAGAAGAAGAAATGGGTCAAAGGACCCAAAAACTAGAGAGAAGCCAAGAGCAGAAATGAGGGACGACTGTCCTCCACCCAGTCTAGGGTTAAGCTTAGGGTTAGGGTTAGGGTTAGGGCTAGGGGTAGGGGTAGGGCTAGGGTTAGAGATTTCAGCAAAAATAGAAGAAATGGGTCAAAGGACCCGAAAACTAGAGAGAAGCCAGGAGCTGAAATGAAGCACGACTGTCCTCCAATCAGTTTAGGGTTAGGGTTAGGGTTAGGGTTAGGGTTAGGGTAAGGGTTAGGGTTAGGGTTAGGGTTAGGGTTAGGGTTAGGGTTAGGGTTAGGGTTAGGGTTAGGGTTTGGGTTAGGGTTAGGGATAGGGCTAGGTTTAGGGTTAGGGTTAGGTTTTGTGAAGGGTTAGGGTTAGGGTTAGGGTCAGGGTTCGGGCTAGGGTTTGGGTTAAGGTTAGGGCTAGGGCTAGGGCTAGGTCTAGGGTATGGGTAAGGGTGAGGGTTAGGCCTTTGAGATTTTGAGGCCTTCCCTCAGGTTACTTCGCCATTTCTCCCAATGGAGAATGAGTCAGCAAAACACTCCCATTGAAACCAATGGGACTGTGTTCCTTTGGATTTTCTCGGTCCCCCCCGTACGGGGGGGCCTCTATTCTTCGATAATTCAGTGGGGGGGCCTTTCCAAAAAGAGCCCTTGTTTAAAATTCCAAAAAAATAGGAGAAGAAATGGGTCAAAGGACCCGAAAACTAGAGAGAAGCCAGGACCTGAAATGAAGAACGACTGTCCTCGACCACATCTAGGGTTAGGGTTAGGGTTAGGGTTAGGGTTAGGGTTAGGGCTACGGCTAAGGTTAGGGTTAGGGTTAGGTTTTGTGAAGGGTTAGGGTTAGGGTTAGGGTTAGGGTCAGGGTTAGGGCTAGGGTTTGGGTTAAGGTTAGGGCTAGGGCTAGGGTATGGGTAAGGGTGAGGGTTAGGCATTTGAGATTTTGAGGCCTTCCTCAGGTTACTTCGGCATTTCTCTGAATGGAGAATGAGAAAGCAAAACACTCCCATGGAAACCAATGGGAATGGGTTCCTTTGGATTTTCTCGGTCCCCCCCGGCCGGAAGGGCCTCCATTTTTTAATAATTCAGTGGGGGGGCCTTTCCAAAAAGAGCCCTTGTCAAAAATTCCACAAAAATAGAAGAAATGGGTCAAAGGACATGAAAACTAAGGGGAAAACAGGAGCTGAAATGAAGCATGACTGTCCTCTATCCAATCTAGGGTTAGGGTTATGTTTTGTGCAGGGTTAGGGTTAGAGTTAGAGTTAGGGTTAGGGTTAGGGTTAGGGCTAGAGTTAAGGTTAGGGCTAGGGCTAAAGCTAGGGTTAGGGTTAGGGTTAGGGTTAGGGTTAGGGTTAAGGTTAGGGTTAGGGTTAGGGCTATGGCTAGGGTTAGGGTTAGGGTTACGCCTGGGGGATTTTGAAGCCTTCCCTCAAGTAAGCCTTCCCTCAAGTAAGTTAGGGTTAGGGCTACAGCTAGGGTTAAAGTTAGGGTTAGGGTTACTGTTAGGGTTCGGGTTAGGGTTAGGGTTAGGGTTAAGGTTAGAGTTAGGGCTAGGGCTAGGGCTACGGCTAGGGTTACGGTTAGGGTTAGGCCTGGGAGATTTTGAAGCCTTCCCTCAAGTAACTTCTCAATTTCTCTCAATGGAGAAGGAGTCAGCAAAACACTCCCATGGAAACCAATGGTAATGGGTTCCTTTGGATATTCTTGGTACATTTCTACCAATGGAGAATGAGTCAGCAAAAAACTGCCATTGAAACCAATGGGAGTCCGTTCCTTTGGATTTTCTTGGTCCGGGGGGCCTCCATTTTTCGATAATTCAGTGGGAGGGGCCTTTCCAAAAAGAGCCCTTGTCAAAAATTCCAAAAAAATAGGAGAAGAAATGGGTCAAAGGACCCGAAAACTAGAGAGAAGCCAAGAGCTGAAATGAAGCACGACTGTCCACCCAGTCTAGGGTTATGGTTAGGGTTAGGGCTAGGGCTAGGGCTAGGGTTAGGGTTAGGGCTAGGCTTAAGGTTAGGGCTAGGTTTAGGGTTATGGTTGTGGCTAGGGCTAGGGTTAGGGCTTCAGTTTAGCCTAGGGCTATGGCTATGGCTAGGGCTAGGGTTAGGATTAGGGTTCGGGTTAAGTTTTGTGTAAGGTTCGGGTTAGAGTTAGGGTTAGGGTTAGGGTTAGGGTTAGGGTTAGGGTTAGGTTTAGGGTTAAGATTAGGGTTAGGGTTAGGGCTAGGCTTAGAGTTAAGGGTTAGGGTTAGGGCTAGGGTTAGGGCTAGAGTTAGGGTTAGGGCTAGGGCTAGGGCTAGGACTAGGGTTACGGTTAGAATTAGGGTTAGGGTTAGGGTTAGGGCTAGGGCTAGGGTTTGGGTTAAGGCTAGGGCTAGAGCTAGGGTTAGGGCTAGAGCTAGGGCTAGGTCTACGGTTAGGGTTAGGGTTAGGGTTAGGCCTTGGAGATTTTGAAGCCTTCCCTCGAGTAACTTCTCCATTTCTCCCAATGGAGAATGAGTCAGCAAAACACTCCCCATGAAACCAATGGGAGTGGGTTCCTTTGGATTTTCTCGGTCCGAAGGGGCCTCCATTTTTTGATAATTCAGTGGAGGGGGGCCTTTCCAAAAAGAGCCCGTGTCAAAAATTCCACAAAAAAAGAAGAAGAAATTGGTCAAAGGACCTGAAAACTAGAGAGAAGCTAGGAGCAAAAATGAAACACGACTGTCCTCCACCCAATCTAGGGTTAGGGCTAGGGCTAGGGCTAGGGCTAGCGCTAGGGCTAGGGCTAGGGATAGGGATAGGCCTGGGGCTAAGATTAGGGTTAGAAAATTCCACAAAAATAGAAGAAATGGGTCAAAGGACCCGAAAACTAGAGAGAAGCCAGGTTCTGAAATGAAGCACGACTGTCCTCCATCCAGTCTAGAGTTCGGTTAGGGTTAGGGTTTGGCCTTGGAGATTTTGAGGCCTTCCCTCGAGTAACTTCTCAATTTCTCCCAATGGAGAATGAGTCAGCAAAACTCTCCCCATGAAACTAATGGGAGTGGGTTCCTTTGGATTTTCTCGGTCCGGGGGGGACTCCATTTTTTGATAATTCAGTGAGGGGGCCTTTCCAAAAAGAGCCCATGTCAAAAATTCCACAAAAATACAAGAAGAAATGGGTCAAAGGACCCAAAAACTAGAGAGAGGCCAGGAGCAGAAATGAAGCATGACTGTCCTCTACCCAATCTAAGGTTAGGGTTAGGGTTAGGGCTACAGCTAAGGTAGGGTTTCGCCTAGGGCTAGGATTAGGGTTAGAAAATTCCACAAAAATAGAAGAAATGGGTCAAAGGACCCGAAAACTAGAGAGAAGCCAGGAGAGAAGCCAGGAGCCGGGGGGCCTCCATTTTTCGATAATTCAGGGGGGGGGCCTTTCCAAAAAGAGCCCATGTGAAAAATTCCAAAAAAATAGAAGAAGAAATGGGTCAAAGGACCCAAAAACTAGAGAAAGGCCAGGAGCAGAAATGAAACACGACTGTCCTCTACCCAATCTAAGGTTAGGGTTAGGGTTAGGGCTTCAGCTAGGGCTAGGGATAGGTCTAGGGTTTGGGCTAGGGCTAGGATTAGGGTTAGAAAATTCCACAAAAATAGAAGAAATGGGTCAAAGGACCCGAAAACTAGAGAGAAGCCAGGTTCTGAAATGAAGAACGACTGTCCTCCACCTAGTCTAGGGTTAGGGTTAGAGTTAGGGCTAGGGCTAGGGTTAGGGTTAGGGTTAGGGTTAGGGTTAGGGTTAGGGTTAGGGTTAGGGTTAGGGTTAGGGCTAGGGTTAGAAAATTCCACAAAAATAGAAGAAGAAATCATTTAAAGGACCCAAAAACTAGAGAGAAGCCAGGAGCAGAAATGAAGCACGACTGTCCTCTACCTAATCTAGGGTTAGGGTTAGGGTTAGGGCTACAGTTAGGGCTAAGTCTAGGGCTAGGGCTAGGGTTATGGTTAGGTTTTGTGCAGGGTTAGGGTCAGAATTAGGGTTGGGGTTACGGTTAGGTTTAGGGTTAGGGCGAGGATTAGGGTTAAGGTTAGGGCTAGGGCTAGGGCTAGGGCTAGGGTTAGGGTAAGGGTTATGGTTAGGCCTTGGAGATTTTGAGGCCTTCCCTCGAGTAACTTCTCCATTTCTCTCAATGGAGAATGAGTCAGCAAAACACTCCCATTGAAACCAATGGGACTGGGTTCCTTTGGATTTTCTCGGTCCCCCTCGTACGGGGGGGCCTCCATTTTTCGATAATTCAGTGGGGGGGCTTTTCCAAAAAGAGCCCTTGTTTAAAATTCCAAAAAAATAGGAGAAGAAATGGGTCAAAGGACCAGAAAACTAGATAGAAGCCAGGAGCTGAAATGAAGCACGACTGTCCTCCACCCAGTCTAGGGTTATGGTTATGGTTAGGGTTAGGGTTAGGGTTAGGGTTAGGGTTTGGGTTAGGGTTAGGGTTAGGGTTAGGGTTAGGGTTAGGGTTAGGGCTAGAGATAGGGCTAGGGCTAGGGCTAGGGCTTGGGTTAGGGTTAGGGTTAGGGTTAGGGTTAGGGCTAGGGTTAGGGCTAGAGATAGGGCTAGGGCTAGGGCTAGGGCTTGGGTTAGGGTTAGGGTTAGGGTTAGGGTTAGGGTTAGGGTTAGGGTTAGGGTTAGGGTTAGGGTTAGGATTAGGGTTAGGGTTAGGGTTAGGGTTAGGGCTATGGCTAGGGTTAGGGTTAGGTTTACGCCTGGGGGATTTTGAAGCCTTCCCACAAGTAAGCCTTCCCTCAAGTGAGTTAGGGTTAGGGCTACAGCTAGGGTTAGGGTTAGGGTTACGGTTACAGTTACAGTTACAGTTACGGTTAGGGTTAGGGTTAGAGTTAGGGTTAGGGTTAAAGTTAGGGTTAGGGTTAGGGCTAGGGCTACTGCTAGGGTTACGGTTAGGATTAGGCCTGGGAGATTTTGAAGCCTTCCCTCAAGTAACTTTTCAATTTCTCCCAATGGAGAAGGAGTCAGCAAAACACTCCCATGGAAACCAATGGTAATGGGTTCCTTTGGATATTCTCGGTCCCCCCCGGCCGGGGGGCCTCCATTTTTCGATAATTCAGTGAGAGGGGCCTTTCCAAAAAGAGCCCTTGTCGAAAATTCCAAAAAAATAGGAGAAGAAATGGGTCAAAGGACCCGAAAACTAGAGAGAAGCCAGGAGCTGAAATGAAGCACGACTGTACTCCACCCAGTCTAGGGTTATGGTTATGGTTATGGTTAGGGTTAGGGCTAGGATTAGGGTTAGGGCTAGGGTTAAGGTTAGGGCTAGGGTTAGCGTAAGAGTTATGGTTGTGGCTAGGGCTAAAGTTAGGGCTTGAGTTTAGCCTAGGGCTACGGCTAGGGCTAGGGCTAGGGTTAGGGTTAGGGTTTGGGTTAAGTTTTGTGTAAGGTTAGGGTTAGAGTTAGTTTTAGGGTTAGGGTTAGGGCTAGGCTTAGAGTTAAAAGTTAGGGTTAGGGCTAGGGTTAGGGCTAGAGTTAGGGCTAGGGCTAGGGCTAGGACTAGGGTTATGGTTAGAGTTAGGGTTAAGTTTTGTGCAGGGTTAGGGTTAGAGTTAGGGTTAGGGTTAGGGTTAAGGCTAGGGCTAAAGCTAGGTTTAGGGCTAGGGCTAGGGCGAGGGTTAGGGTTAGGGTTAGGCTTTGAAGATTTTGAAGCCTTCCCTCGAGTAACTTCTCCTTTTCTCCCAATGGAGAATGAGTTAGCAAAACACTCCCCATGAAACCAATGGGAGTGGGTTCCTATGGATTTTCTCGGTCCGAAGGGGCCTCCGTTTTTTGATAATTCAGTGGCGGGGGGCCTTTCCAAAAAGAGCCCATGTCAAAAATTCCACAAAAATAGAAGAAGAAATGGGTCAAAGGACCTGAAAACTAGAGAGAAGCTAGGAGCAAAAATGAAACACGACTGTCCTCCACCCAATCTAGGGTTAGGGCTAGGGCTAGGGCTAGGGCTAGGGCTAGGGCTAGGGCTAGGGCTAGGGCTAGGGCTAGGGCTAGGGCTAGGGCTAGGGTTAGGGCTAGGGCTAAGATTAGGGTTAGAAAATTCCACAAAAATAGAAGAAATGGGTCAAAGGACCCGAAAACTAGAGAGAAGCCAGGTTCTGAAATGAAGCATGACTGTCCTCCATCCAGTCTAGGTTAGGGTTAGGGTTTGGCCTTGGAGATTTTGAGGCCTTCCCTCGAATAACTTCTCAATTTCTTCCAATGGAGAATGAGTCAGCAAAACTCTCCCGATGAAACCAATGGCAGTAGGTTCCTTTGGATTTTCTCGGTCCGGGGGGGACTCCATTTTTCCATAACTCAGAGGGGGGGCCTTTCCAAAAAGAGCCCATGTCAAAAATTCCACAAAAATAGAAGAAGAAATGGGTCAAAGGACCCGAAAACTAGAGAGAAGCCAGGAGCTGAAATGAAACACGACTGTCCTCCACCCAATCTAGGGTTAGGGTTAGGGCTAGGGCTAGGGCTAGGGCTAGGGCTAGGGCTAGGGCTAGGGCTAGGGCTAGGGTTAGGGTTAGGGCTAGGGCTAGGGTTAGGGTTAGGGTTAAGGTTAGGGTTAGGGTTAGGGTTAGGGTTAGGGTTAGGGTTAGGGTTAGGGTTAGGGTTAGGGTTAGGGTTAGGGTTTGGGTTCGGGTTCGGGTTAGGGCTAGGGTTAGAGTTAGGGTTAAGGTTAGGGCTAGGGCTAGGGTTACGGTAAGGGTTAGGGTTAGGCCTTGGAGATTTTGAGGCCTTCCCTCAGGTAACTTCGCCATTTCTCCCAATGGAGAATGAGAAAGCGAAACACTCCCATGGAAACCAATAGGAGTTGGTTACTTTGGATTCTCTAGCTCCTCCTGGCCGGGGGGCCTCCAATTTTCGATAATTCAGTGGGGGGGGGCTTTCCAAAAAGAGCCCATGTCAAAAATTCCACAAAAATAGAAGAAATGGGTCAAAGGACCCAAAAACTAGAGAGAAGCCAGGAGCTGAAATGATTGTCCTCCACCCAATCTAGGGTTAGGGCTAGGGCTAGGGCTAGGGCTAGGGCTAGGGCTAGGGCTAGGGCTAGGGCTAGGGCTAGGGCTAGGGCTAGGGCTAGGGCTAGGGCTAAGGTTAGGGTTAGGGCTAGGGTTAGAGTAGGGGTTAGGGTTAGGGTTAGGGTTAGGGTTTGGGTTCGGGTTCGGGTTAGGGCTATGGTTAGAGTTAGGGTTAAGGTTAGGGCTAGGGCTAGGGTTAGAGTAGGGGTTAGGGTTAGGGTTAGGGTTTGGGTTCGGGTTAGGGTTAGGGTTAAGGTTAGGGTTAGGGCTAGGGTTAGAGTAGGGGTTAGGGTTAGGGTTAGGGTTTGGGTTAGGGTTAGGGTTAGGGCTAGGGTTAGAGTTAGGGTTAAGGTTAGGGCTAGGGCTAGGGTTATGGTAAGGGTTAGGGTTAGGCCTTGGAGATTTTAAGGCCTTCCCTCAGGAAACTTCGCCATTTCTCCCAATGGAGAATGAGAAAGCGAAACACTCCCATGGAAACCAATGGGAGTTGGTTCCTTCGGATTCTCTAGTTCCTCCTGGCCGGGGGGCCTCCAATTTTCGATAATTCAGTGGGGGGGGGCTTTCCAAAAAGAGCCCATGTGAAAAATTCCAAAAAAATAGAAGAAGAAATGGGTCAAAGGACCCAAAAACTAGAGAGAGGCCAGGAGCAGAAATGAAACATGACTGTCCTCTACCAACTCTAAGGTTAGGGTTAGGGTTAGGGCTTCAGCTAGGGCTAGGGATAGATCTAAGGTTTGGGCTAGGGCTAGGATTAGGGTTAGAAAATTCCACAAAAATAGAAGAAATGGGTCAAAGGACCCGAAAACTAGAGAGAAGCCACCTGCAGAAATGAAGCAAGACTCTTTTCCACCCAGTCTAGGGTAAGGGTTAGGGTTAGGGTTAGGGTCAGGGCTACGGCTAGGGCTAGGGCTAGGGCTAGGGCTAGGATTAGGGTTTGAAAATTCTACAAAAATAAAAGAAATGGGTTAAAGGACCGGAAAACTAGAGAGAAGCCAGGAGCTGAAATGAAACATGACTGTCTTCCACCCAGTCTAGGGTTAGGGTTAGGGTTAGGGTTAGGGTTAGGCCTTGGAACTTTGGGGCCTTCCCTCGAGTAATTTCTCAATTTCTCCCAATGGAGAATGAGTTTGCAAAACACTCCCATTGAAACCAATGGGAGTGGGTTCCTTTGGATTTTCTTGGTCTCCCCCGGCCGGGGGGGGCCTCCATTTTTCCATAATTCAGTGGGGGGGCATTTCCAGAAAGAGCCCTTGTCAAAAATTCCACAAAAATAGAAGAAGAAATAGATCAAAGCACACAAAAGCTATGGGGAAGCCAGGAGCTGAAATGAAGCATGATTGTCCTCTACCCAGTCTTGGGTTAGGGTTAGGGTTAGGGTTAGGGTTAGGGTTAGGGTTCGGGTTCGGGTTAGGGTTAGGGTTAGGGTTAGGGTTAGGGTTAGGGTTAGGGTTAGGGTTAGGGATAGGGCTAGGGTTAGAAAATTCCACAAAAATAGAAGAAGAAATCAGTCAAAGGACCGAAAAACTAGAGAGAAGCCAGGACCAGAAATGAAGCACGACTGTCCTCCACCCAATCTTTGGTTAGGGTTAGGGTTAGGGCTACAGTTAGGGCTAGGGCTAGGGTTAGGGTTAGTGCTAGGGCTAGGGCTAGGGTTAGAAAATTCCACAAAAATAGAAGAAATGGGTCAAAGGACCCGAAAACTAGAGAAAAGCCAGGAGCTAAAATGAAGCATGACTGTCCTCCACCCAGTCTAGGGTTAGACTAGGGATAGGGTGAGGCCTTGGAGATTTTGAAGCCTTCCCTCGAGTAACTTCTCCATTACTTCCAATGGAGAATGAGTCAGCAAAACAATCCCATTGAAACCAATGGGATTGTGTTCCTTTGGATTTTCTTGGTCCGTGGGGGCTTCCATTTTTCGATAATTCAGTGGGGGGGGCCTTTCCAAAAAGAGCCCTTGTCGAAAATTCCAAAAAAATAGAAGAAATGGGTCAAAGGACCCAAAAACTAGAGAGAAGCCAGGAGCAGAAATGAAGCACGACTGTCCTCCACCCAGTCTAGGGCTAGGGTTAGGGTTAGAGCTATGGCTAGGGCTAGGGTTAGGGCTAGAGTTAGGTCTAGGGCTAGGGTTATCGTTAGGGTTAGGGTTAGGTTTTGTGCTGGGTTAGGGTTAGGGTTAGGGTTAGGGCGAGGGTTAGGGTTAGGGTTAGGGTTTGGGCTAGGGTTAGGGTTAGTGCTATGGCTATGGCTAGGGTTAGGGTTAGAAAATTCTACAAAAATAGAAATCAGAAATTCATTTCTTGGGTTCGGGTTCGGGTTAGGGTTAGGGTTAGGGTTAGGGCTAGGGCTACGGCTAGGGTTACGGTTAGGGTTAGGGTTAGGCCTCGGAGATTTTGAAGCCTTCCCTCAAGTAACTTCTCAATTTCTCCCAATGGAGAAGGAGTCAGCAAAACACTCCCATGGAAACAAATGGTAATGGGTTCCTTTGGATATTCTCGGTCCCCCCCGGCCGGGGGGCCTCCATTTTTCGATAATTCAGTGGGAGGGGCCTTTCCAAAAAGAGCCCTTGTCGAAAATTCCAAAAAAATAGGAGAAGAAATGGGTCAAAGGACCCGAAAACTAGAGAAGCCAGGAGCTGAAATGAAGCATGACTGTCCTCCACCCAGTCTAGGGTTAGGGTTAGGGTTAGGGCTAGGGTTAAGGTTAGGGCTAGGGTTAGGGTTAGAGTTATGGTTATCACTAGGGCTAGGGTTAGGGCTTGAGTTTAGCCTAGGGCTACGGCTAGGGCTAGGGGTAGGGTTAGGGTTCGGGTTAAGGTTTGTGTAAGGTTAGGGTTAGAGTTAGGGTTAGGGTTAGGTTTAGGGTTAAGGTTAGGGTTAGGGTTAGGGCTAGGCTTAGAGTTAAGGGTTAGGGCGAGGGTTAGGGCTAGAGTTAGGGCTAGGACTAGGGTTAGGGTTAGAGTTAGGGTTAAGTTTTGTGCAGGGTTAGGGTTAGAGTTAGGGTTAGGTTAGGGCTAGGGTTAGGGTTAAGGCTAGGGCTAGAGCTAGGGTTAGGGCTAGGGTTAGGGTTAGGGTTAGGCCTTGGAGATTTTGAAGCCTTCCCTCGAGTAACTTCTCCATTTCTCCCAATGGAGAATGAGTCAGCAAAACACTCCCCATGAAAACAATGGGAGTGGGTTCCTTTGGATTTTCTCGGTCCGAAGGGGCCTCAATTTTTTGATAATTCAGTGGAGGGGGGCCTTTCCAAAAAGAGCCCATGTCAAAAATTCCACAAAAATAGAAGAAGAAATAGGAGCAAAAATGAAACACGACTGTCCTCCACCCAATCTAGGGTTAGGGCTAGGGCTAGGGCTAGGGCTAGGGCTAGGGCTAGGGCTAGGGCTAGGGCTAGGGCTAGGGCTAGGGCTAGGGCTAGGGCTAGGGCTAGGGCTAGGGCTAGGGCTAGGGCTAGGGCTAGGGCTAAGATTAGGGTTAGAAAATTCCACAAAAATAGAAGAAATGGGTCAAAGTACCCGAAAACTAGAGAGAAGCCAGGTTCTGAAATGAAGCACGACTGTCCTCCATCCAGTCTAGGGTTAGGTTAGGGTTAGGGTTTGGCCTTGGAGATTTTGAGGCCTTCCCTCGAGTAACTTCTCAATTTCTCCCAATGGAGAATGAGTCAGCAAAACTCTCCCCATGAAACCAATGGGAGTGGGTTCCTTTGGATTTTCTCGGTCGGGGGGGGCTCCATTTTTCGATAATTCAGTGAGGGGGCCTTTCCAAAAAGAGCCCATGTCAAAAATTCCACAAAAATAGAAGAAATGGGTCAAAGGACCCGAAAACTCGAGAGGAGCCAGGAGCTGAAATGAAGCACGACTGTCCTCCACCCAGTCTAGGGTTAGGGTTAGGGTTAGGGCTAGGGTTAGGGTTAGGGTTAAAATTAGGGTTAGGGTTAGGGCTAGGGTTAGAGTTAGGGTTAGGGTTAGGGTTAGGGCTAGGGTTAGAGTTATGGTTAAGGTTAGGGCTAGGGCTAGGGCTAGCGTTACGGTAAGGGTTAGGGTTAGGCCTTGGAGATTTTGAGGCCTTCCCTCAGGTAACTTCGCCATTTCTCCCAATGGAGAATGAGAAAGCGAAACACTCCCATGGAAACCAATGGGAGTTGGTTCCTTTGGATTCTCTAGTTCCTCCTGGCCGGGGACCTCCAATTTTCGATAATTCAGTGGGGGGGGCCTTTCCAAAAAGAGCCCATGTGAAAAATTCCAAAAAAATAGAAGAAGAAATGGGTCAAAGGACCCAAAAACTAGAGAGAGGCCAGGAGCAGAAATGAAACACGACTGTCCTCTACCCAATCTAAGGTTAGGGTTAGGGTTAGGGCTTCAGCTAGGGCTAGGGATAGGTCTAGGGTTTGGGCTAGGGCTTGGATTAGGGTTAGAAAATTCCACAAAAATAGAAGAAATGGTTCAAAGGACCTGAAAACTAAAGAGAAGCCACCTGCAGAAATGAAGCAAGACTGTTTTTCACCCAGTCTAGGGTTAGGGTTAGGGTTAGGGTCAGGGCTATGGCTAGGGCTAGGGCTAGGGCTAGGGCTAGGGCTAGGGCTAGGGCTAGGGCTAGGGCTAGGGCTAGGATTAGGGTTTGAAAATTCTACAAAAATAGAAGAAATGGGTCAAAGGACCAGAAAACTAGAGAGAAGCCAGGAGCTGAAATGAAACACGACTGTCTTCCACCCAGTCTAGGGTTAGGGTTAGGGTTAGGGTTAGGCCTTGGAAATTTTGAGGCCTTCCCTCGAGTAATTTCTCAATTTCTCCCAATGGAGAATGAGTTTGCAAAACACTCCCATTGAAACCAATCGGAGTGTTTTCCTTTGGATTTTTTCGGTCTCCCCCAGCCGGGGGGGGGCTCCATTTTTCCATAATTCAGTGGGGGGGCATTTCCAAAAAGAGCCCTTGTCAAAAATTCCACAAAAATAGAAGAAGAAATAGATCAAAGCACACAAAAACTAGGGGGAAGCCAAGAGCTGAAATGAAGCATGATTGTCCTCTACCTAGTCTAGGGTTAGGGTTAGGGTTAGGGTTAGGGTTAAGGTTAGGGTTAGGGCTAGGGTTAGAAAATTCCACAAAAATAGAAGAAGAAATCAGTCAAAGGACCGAAAAACTAGAGAGAAGCCAGGAGCAGAAATGAAGCACGACTGTCCTCCACCCAATCTAGGGTTAGGGTTAGGGTTAGGGCTACAGTTAGGGCTAGGGCTAGGGCTAGGGTTAGTGCTAGGGCTAGGGTTAGAAAATTCCACAAAAATAGAAGAAATGGGTCAAAGGACCCGAAAACTAGAGAAAAGCCAGGAGCTAAAATGAAGCATGACTGTCCTCCACCCAGTCTAGGGTTAGACTAGGGTTAGGGTGAGGCCTTCGAGATTTTGAAGCCTTCCCTCGAGTAACTTCTCCATTACTACCAATGGAGAATGAGTCAGCAAAACAATCCCATTGAAACCAATGGGATTGTGTTCCTTTGGATTTTCTTGGTCCGGGGGGGCCTCCATTTTTTGATAATTCAGTGGGGGGGGCCTTTCCAAAAAGAGCCCTTGTCGAAAATTCCAAAAAAATAGAAGAAATGGGTCAAAGGACCCAAAAACTAGAGAGAAGCCAGGAGCAGAAATGAAGCACGACTGTCCTCCACGCAGGCTAGGGTTAGGGCTAGGGCTAGGGTTAGGGTTAGGGTTAGGGTTTGGGCTAGGGTTAGGGTTAGAGCTATGGCTAGGGCTAGGGTTAGGGTGAGGTCTAGGTCTAGGGCTAGGGCTAGGGTTATGGTTAGGGTTAGGTTTTGTGCTGGGTTAGGGCTAGGGTTAGGGTTAGGGTTAGCGTTAGGGCTAAGGTTAGGGTTAGGGTTTGGGCTAGGGTTAGGGTTAGAGCTATGGCTAGGGCTAGGGTTAGGGTTAGAAAATTCTTCAAAAATAGAAGAAATGGGTCAAAGGACCGGAAAATTAGAGAGAAGCCAGGAGCTGAAATGAAACATGACTGTCTTCCACCCAGTCTAGGGTTAGGGTTAGGGTTAGGCCTTGGAAATTTTGAGGCCTTCTCTCGAGTAATTTCTCAATTTCTCCCAATGGAGAATGAGTTTGCAAAACACTCCCATTGAAACCAATGGGAGTGGGTTCCTTTGGATTTTCTCGGTCTCCCCCGGCAGGGGGGGGGGGCCTCCATTTTCCCATAATTCAGGGGGGGGGCATTTCCAAAAAGAGCCCTTGTCAAAAATTCCACAAAAATAGAAGAAGAAATAGATCAAAGCACACAAAAACAAGGGGGAAGCCAGGAGCTGAAATGAAGCATGATTGTCCTCTACCCAGTCTAGGGTTAGGGTTAGGGTTAGGGTTAGGGTTAGGGTTAGGGTTAGGGTTAGGGTTAGGGTTAGGGTTAGGGCTAGGGTTAGAAAATTCCACAATAATAGAAGCAGAAATCAGTCAAAGGACCCAAAAACTAGAGAGAAGCCAGGAGCAGAAATGAAGCACGACTGTCCTCCACCGAATCTAGGGTTAGGGTTAGGGTTAGGGCTACAGTTAGGGCTAGGGCTAGGGCTAGGGTTAGTGCTAGGGCTAGGGTTAGAAAATTCCACAAAAATAGAAGAAATGGGTCAAAGGACCCGAAAACTAGAGAAAAGCCAGGAGCTAAAATGAAGCATGACTGTCCTCCACCCAGTCTAGGGTTAGACTAGGGTTAGGGTGAGGCCTTGGAGATTTTGAAGCCTTCCCTCCAGTAACTTCTCCATTACTACCAATGGAGAATGAGTCAGCAAAACAATCCCATTGAAACCAATGGGATTGTGTTCCTTTGGATTTTCTTGGTCCGGGGGGGCCTAAATTTTTCGATAATTCAGTGGGAGGGGCCTTTCCAAAAAGAGCCCTTGTCGAAAATTCCAAAAAAATAGAAGAAATGGGTCAAAGGACCCAAAAACTAGAGAGAAGCCAGGAGCAGAAATGAAGCACGACTCTCCTCCACCCAGGCAAGGGTTAGGGTTAGGGTTAGGGCTAGGGTTAGGGATAGGGTTAGGGTTAGGGTTAGGGTTAGGTTTTGGGATAGGGTTAGGGTTAGAGCTATGGCTAGGGTTAGGGTTAGGGCTAGAGTTAGGTCTAGGTCTAGGGCTAGGGTTATGGTTAGGGTTAGGTTTTGTGCTGGGTTAGGGTAAGGGTTAGGGTTAGGGCTAGGGCTAGGGCTAGGGCTAGGGCTAGGGCTAGGGCTAGGGCTAGGGCTAGGGTTAGGGTTAGGGCTAGGGTTAGGGCTAGGGTTAGAGTTAGGGTTAGGCTTTGGAGATTTTGAGGCCTTTCTTCAGGAAACTTCGCCATTGTTCCAATTGGAGAATGAGAAAGCAAAACACTCCCATGGAAACCAATGGGAGTTGGTTCCTTTGCATTTTCTCGGTCCCCCCCGGCCAGGGGAGGGGCCTCCATTTTTTGATAATTCAGTGGGGGGGGCCTTTCCAAAAAGAGCCCTTGTCGAAAATTCCACAAAAATAGAAGAAGAAATGGGTCAAAGGACCCGAAAACTATGGGGAAGCCAGGAGCTGAAAGGAACCATGACTGTCCTCTACCCAGTCTAGGGTTAGGGTTAAGGTTAGGGTTAGGGTTAGGGTTAGGGCTATGGCTAGGGTTAGAATATTCCACAAAAATAGAAGAAGAAATGGGTCAAAGGACCCAAAAACTAGAGAGAAGCCAGGAGCTGAAATGAAGGATGACTGTCCTCCACCCAATCTAGGGTTAGGGTTAGGGTTAGGGGTTCAGCTAGGGTTAGTGCTACAGTTCTGGCTAGGGCTAGGGTTAGGGTTAGGGTTAGGGCTAGGGTTAGGTTTAGGGCTAGGGTTAGGGTAGGGCTAAGGTTAGGGTTAGGGTTAGGCCTTGGAGACTCTGAGGCCTTCCCTCGAGTAACTTCTCTATTTCTCCCAATGGAGAATGATTCAGCAAGGCACTCCCATTGAAACCAATGGGTGTGGGTTCCTTTGGATTTTCTCGGTCCCCCCCGGCCGGTAAGGCCTCCATTTTTTGATAATTCAGTGTAAGGGGCTTTTCCAAAAAGAGCCCTTGTCTAAAATTCCACAAAAATAGAAGAAGAAATGAGTCAAAGGACACGAAAATGAGAGAGAATCCAGGAGCTGAAAACAAGCAAGACTGTATTCCACCCAGTCTAGGGTTAGGGCTAGGGCTAGAGCTTGGACTAGGGTTATGGTTATGGTTAGGGTTATGGTTAGGGCTAGGGTTAGGGTTGGGTTAGGGCTAGGGTTAGGGCTAGAGTTAGGGCTAGGGCTAGGGCTAGAGCTTGGGTTAGGGTTAGGTTAGGGTTAGGGTTAGGGTTAGGGTTAGGGTTGGGGTTAGGGTTAGGGTTAGGGCTAGGGTTAGGGCTAGAGTTAGGGCTAGGGCTAGGGCTAGGGCTAGAGCTTGGGTTAGGGTTAGGTTTTGTGCAGGGATAGGATTAGGGTTAGGATTAGGGTCAGGAATAGGGTTAGGGTTAGGGTTAGTGTTTGGGTTAGGGTTAGCGTTAGCATTAGGGTTAGCGTTTGGGCTTGGGTAAGGGTTAGGGTTAGGGCTAGAGGAACGGCTAGGGTTAGGGCTCGAGTTAGGGCTACGGCTAGGGTTAGGGTTAGGGTTAGGGTTACGGTAAGGGCTAGGGCTAGGGCTAGGGCTAGGGTTAGGGCTAGAGTTAGGGCGAGGGCAAGGGCTAGGGTTAGGGTTATGGTTAGGTTTTGTGCAGGGTTAGGGTCAGAATTAGGGTTTGGGTTTCGGTTAGGTTTAGGGTTAGGGCGAGGCTTAGGGTTAAGGTTAGGGCTAGGGCTAGGGCTAGGGTTAGGGTTAGGGTTAGGCCTTGGAGATTTTGAGACCTTCCCTCAAGTAACTTCTACATTTCTACCAAGGGAGAATGAGTCAGCAAAAAACTGCCATTGAAACCAATGGGAGTCCGTTCCTTTGGATTTTCTTGATCCGGGGGGCCTCCATTTTTCGATAATTCAGTGAGGGGGGCCTTTCCAAAAAGAGCCCTTCTCAAAAATTCTACAAAAATAGAAGAAGAAATGGGTCAAAGGACCCAAAAACGAGAGAGAAGCCAGGAGTAGAAATGAAGCACAACTGTCCTCCACCCAGTCTAGGGTTAAGCTTAGGGTTAGGGTTAGGGCTAGGGCTAGGGGTAGGGCTAGGGTTAAAAAATTCCACAGAAATAGAAGAAATGGGTCAAAGGACCCGAAAACTAGAGAAAAGCCAGGAGCTAAAATGAAGCATGACTGTCCTCCACCCAGTCTAGGGTTAGACTAGGGTTACGGTGAGGCCTTGGAGATTTTGAAGCCTTCCCTCGAGTAACTTCTCCATTACTACCAATGGAGAATGAGTCAGCAAAACAATCCCATTGAAACCAATGGGACTGTGTTCCTTTGGATTTTCTTGGTCCGGGGGGGCCTCCATTTTTTGATAATTCAGTGGGGGGGGGCCTTTCCAAAAAGAGCCCTTGTCGAAAATTCCAAAAAAATAGAAGAAATGGGTCAAAGGACCCAAAAACTAGAGAGAAGCCAGGAGCAGAAATGAAACACAACTGTCCTCCACCCAGGCTAGGGTTAGGGTTAGGGTTAGGGCTAGGGTTAGGGCTAGTGTTAGGGTTAGGGTTACGGTTTCGGCTAGGGTTAGGGTTAGAGCTAGGGCTAGGGATAGGGCTAGAGGTAGGTCTAGGGCTAGGGCTAGGGTTATGATTAGGGTTAGGTTTTGTGCTGGGTTAGGGTTAGGGTTAGGGTTAGGGTTAGGGTTAGGGTTTGGGCTAGGGTTAGGGTTAGAGCTATGGCTAGGGCTAGGGTTAGGGCTAGAGTTAGGTCTAGGTCTAGGGCTAGGGCTAGGGTTATGGTTAGGGTTAGGTTTTGTGCTGGGTTAGGGTTAGGGTTAGGGCTAGGGTTAGGTTTAGGGTTAGGGTTAGGGTTAGGGCTAAGGTTAGGGTTAGGGTTTGGGCTAGGTTTACAGTTAGAGCTATGGCTAGGGCTAGGATTACGGTTAGAAAATTCTACAAAAATAGAAGAAATGGGTCAAAGGACCGGAAAACTAGAGAGAAGCCAGGAGCTGAAATGAAACATGACTTTCTTCCTCCCAATCTAGGGTTACGGTTAGGCCTTGGAAATTTGAGGCCTTCCCTCGAGTAATTTCTCAATTTCTCCCAATGGAGAATGAGTTTGCAAAACACTCCCATTGAAACCAATGGGAGTGGGTTCCTTTGGATTTTCTCGGTCTCCCCCGGCCGGGGGGGGGGGGCTCCATTTTTCCATAATTCAGTGGGGGGGCATTTCCAAAAAGAGCCCTTGTCAAAAATTCTACAAAAATAGAAGAAGAAATAGATCAAAGCACACAAAAACTAGGGGGAAGCCAGGAGCTGAAATGAAGCATGATTGTCCTCTACCCAGTCTAGGGATAGGGTTAGGGTTAGGGTTAGGGTTAGGGTTAGGGTAAGGGTTAGTGCTAGGGCTAGGGTTAGAAAATTCCACAAAAATAGAAGAAATGGGTCAAAGGACCCGAAAACTAGAGAAAAGCCAGGAGCTAAAATGAAGCATGACTGTCCTCCACCCAGTCTAGGATTAGACTAGGGTTAGGGTGAGGCCTTGGAGATTTTGAAGCCTTCCCTCGAGTAACTTCTCCATTACTACCAATGGAGAATGAGTCAGCAAAACAATCCCATTGAAACCAATGGGATTGTGTTCCTTTGGATTTTCTTGGTCCGGGTGGGCCTAAATTTTTTGATAATTCAGTGGGGGGGGGGCTTTCCAAAAAGACCCCTTGTCGAAAATTCCAAAAAAATAGAAGAAATGGGTCAAAGGACCCAAAAACTAGAGAGAAGCCAGGAGCAGAAATGAAGCACGACTGTCCTCCACCCAGGCTAGGGTTAGGGTTAGGATTAGGGCTAGGATTAGGGCTAGGGTTAGGGTTAGGGTTAGGGTTAGGGTTTGGGCTAGGGTTAGGGTTAGAGCTATGGCTAGGGCTAGGGTTAGGGCTAGAGTTAGGTCTAGGTCTAGGGCTAGGGTTATGGTTAGGGTTAGGTTTTGTGCTGGGTTAGGGTTAGGGTTAGGGTTAGGGTAGGGTTAGGGTTAGGGTTAGGGTTAGGGTTAGGGTTAGGGTTAGGGTTAGGGCTAGGTTTAGGGCTAGGGTTAGAGTTAGGGTTAGGCTTTGGAGATTTTGAGGCCTTTTTTCAGGAAACTTCGCCATTGTTCCCATTGGAGAATGAGAAAGCAAAACACTCCCATGGAATACAATGGGAGTTGGTTCCTTTGCATTTTCTCAGTCCCCCCCGGCCGGGGGAGGGGCCTCCATTTTTTGATAATTCAGTGGGGGGGGCCTTTCCAAAAAGAGCCCTTGTCTAAAATTCCACAAAAATAGAAGAAGAAATTAGTCAAAGGATACGAAAACGAGAGTGAAGCCAGGAGCTGAAAACAAGCCAGACTATATCCCACCCAGTCTAGGGTTAGGGCTAGGGCTAGAGCTTGGACTAGGGTTATGGTTAGGGTTAGGGTTAGGGTTAGGGTTAGGGCTAGGGTTAGGGTTAGGGCTAGGGTTATGGCTAGAGTTAGGGCTAGGGCTAGGGCTAGGGCTAGAGCATGGGTTAGGGTTAGGTTTTGTGCAGGGTTAGGGTTAGGGTTAGGATTAGGGTTAGGAATAGGGTTAGGGTTAGGGTTAGGGTTAGGGTTAGGGTTAGTGTTAGTGTTAGGGTTAGGGTTAGGGTTAGCGTTAGGGTTAGTGTTTGGGCTTGGGTAAGGGTTGGGGTTAGGGCTAGAGGTACGGCTAGGGTTAGGGCTAGAGTTAGGGCTAGGGCTAGGGCTAGGGTTAGGGTTAGGGTTAGGGTTAGGGTAAGAGCTAGAGCCAGGGCTAGGGCTAGGGTTAGGGCTAGAGTTAGGGCTAGGGAAAGGGCTAGGGTTAGGTTTAGGGTAAGGTTTTGGAGATTTTGAGTCCCTCCCTCAAGTAACTTCTACATTTCTACCAATGGAGAATGAGTCAGCAAAAAAGTGCCATTGAAACCAATGGGAGTCCGTTCCTTTGGATTTTCTTGATCCGGGGGGCATCCATTTTTCGATAATTCAGTGGGGGGGGGGCCTTTCCAAAAAGAGCCCTTCTCAAAAATTCCACAAATATAGAAGAAGAAATGGGTCAAAGGACCGAAAAACTAGAGAGAAGCCAGGAGCAGAAATGAAGCACGACTTTCCTCCACCCAGTCTAGGGTTAAGCTTTGGGTTAGGGTTAGGGCTAGGGGTAGGGCTAGGGTTCGAAAATTCCACAAAAATAGAAGACATGGGTCAAAGGACCCGAAAACTAGAGAAATTCCAGGAGCTAAAATGAAGCATGACTGTCCTCCACCCAGGCTAGGGTTAGGGTTAGGGTTAGGGCTAGGGTTAGGGCTAGGGTTAGGGTTAGGGTTAGGGTTTGGGCTAGGTTTAGGGTTAGAGCTATGGCTAGGGCTAGGGTTAGGGCTAGAGTTAGGTCTAGGTCTAGGGCTAGGGCTAGGGTTATGGTTAGGGTTAGGTTATGTGCTGGGTTAGGGTTAGGTTTAGGGCTAGGGTTAGGGTTAGGGTTAGGGCTAAGGTTAGGGTTAGGGTTAGGGTTAGGGTTAGGGTTTGGGCTAGGGTTAGGGTTAGAGCTATGGCTAGGGCTAGGGTTAGGGTTAGAAAATTCCAAAAAAATAGAAGAAATGGGTCAAAGGACCCAAAAACTAGAGAGAAGCCAGGAGCAGAAATGAAGCACGACTGTCCTCCACCCAGGCTAGGGTTAGGGTTAGGGCTAGGGCTAGGGCTAGGACTAGGGTTAGGGTTAGAGTTAGGGTTAAGTTTTGTGCAGGGTTAGGGTTAGAGTTAGGGTTAGGGTTAGGGTTAGGGTTAGGGTTAGGGCTAGGGCTAGGGTTAGGGTTAAGGCTAGGGCTAGAGCTAGGGTTAGGGCTAGGGTTAGGGCTAGGGTTAGGGTTAAGGTTAGGCCTTGGAGATTTTGAAGCCTTTCCTCGAGTAACTTCTCCATTTCTCCCAATGGAGAATGAGTCAGCAAAACACACCCCATGAAACCAATGGGAGTGGGTTCCTTTGGATTTTCTCAGTCCGAAGGGGCCTCCATTTTTTGATAATTCAGTGGAGAGGGGCCTTTCCAAAAACAGCCCATGTCAAAAATTCCAGAAAAATAGAAGAAGAAATGGGTCAAAGGACCTTAAAACTAGAGAGAAGCTAGGAGCAAAAATGAAACATGACTGTCCTCCACCCAATCTAGGGCTAGGGCTAGGGCGAGGGCGAGGGCTAGGGTTAGGGCTAGGGTTAAAATTAGGGTTAGAAAATTCCACAAAAATAGAAGAAATGGGTCAAAGGACCTGAAAACTAAAGAGAAGCCAGATCCTGAAATGAAGTACGACTGTCCTCCATCCAGTCTAAGGTTAGGTTAGGGTTAGGGTTTGGCCTTGGAGATTTTGAGGCCTTCCCTCGAGTAACTTCTCAATTTCTCCCAATGGAGAATGTGTCAGCAAAACTCTCCCCATGAAACCAATGGGAGTTGGTTCCTTTGGATTCTCTTGTTCCTCATGGCCGGGGGGCCTCCATTTTTTGATAATTCAGTGGGGGGGGGCCTTTCCAAAAAGAGCCCATGTGAAAAATTCCAAAAAAATAGAAGAAATGGGTCAAAGGACCTAAAAACTAGAGAGAGGCCAGGGGCAGAAATGAAGCACGACATTCCTCTACCCAATCTAAGGTTGCGGTTAGGCTTAGGGCTTCAGCTAGGGCTAGGGATAGGTCTAGGGTTTGGGCTAGGGCTAGGATTAGGGTTAAAAAATTCCACAAAAAGAGAAGAAATGGGTCAAAGGACCCAAAATCTAGAGAGAATCCACCTGCAGAAATGAAGCAAGACTGTCTTCCACCCAGTGTAGGGTTAGGGTTAGGGTTAAGGTCAGGGCTACGGCTAGGGCTAGAGCTAGGGCTAGGGCTAGGGCTAGGGCTAGGGCTAGGGCTAGGGCTAGGGCTAGGGCTAGGGCTAGGTTTAGGGCTAGGGCTAGGGCAAGGGCTAGGATTAGGGTTAGAAAATTCTACAAAAATAGAAGAAATGGGTCAAAGGACCGGAAAACTAGAGAGAAGCCAGAAGCTGAAATGAAACACGACTGTCTTCCACCCAGTCTAGGGTTAGGGTTAGGGTTAGGGTTAGGCCTTGGAAATTTTGAGGCCTTCCCTCGAGTAATTTCTCAATTTCTCCCAATGGAGAATGAGTTTGCAAAACACTCCCATGGAAACCAATGGGAGTTGGTTCCTTTGCATTTTCTCGGTCCCCCCCCCGGCCGGGGGAGGGGCCTCCATTTTTTGATAATTCAGTGAGAGGGGGCCTTTCCAAAAAGAGCCCTTGTCGAAAATTCCACAAAAATAGAAGAAGAAATGGGTCAAAGGACCCAAAAACTAGAGAGAAGCCAGGAGCAGAAATGAAGCACGACTGTCCTCCACCCTTTCTAGGGTTAGAGTTAGGGTTAGGGTTAGGGTTAGGGTTAGGGTTGGAGATTTTGAGGCCTTCCCTCAAGTAACTTCTACATTTCTACCAATGGAGAATCAGTCAGCAAAAAACTGCCATTGAAACCAATGGGAGTCCGTTCCTTTGGATTTTCTTGATCCGGGGGGCCTCCATTTTTTGATAATTCAGTGGGGGGGGGGGCCTTTCCAAAAAGAGCCCTTCTCAAAAATTCCAAAAAAATAGAAGAAATGGGTCAAAGGACCCAAAAACTAGAGAGAAGCCAGGAGCAGAAATGAAGCACGACTGTCCTCCACCCAGGCTAGGGTTAGGGTTAGGGTTAGGGTTAGGGCTAGGGTTAGGGCTAGGGTTAGGGTTAGGGTTAGGGTTAGGGTTAGGGTTTGGGCTAGGGTTAGGGTTAGAGCTATGGCTAGGGCTAGGGTTAGGGCTAGAGTTAGGTCTTGGGCTAGGGTTATGGTTAGGGTTAGGTTTTGTGCTGGGTTAGGGTTGTGCTGGGTTAGGGGAAGCCAGGAGCTGAAAGGAACCATGACTGTCCTCTTCCCAGTCTAGGGTTAGGGTTAAGGTTAGGGTTAGGGTTAGGGTTAGGGCTATGGCTAGGGTTAGAATATTCCACAAAAATAGAAGAAGAAATGGGTCGAAGGACCCGAAAACTAGAGAGAAGCTAGGAGCTGAAATGAAGGATGACTGTCCTCCACCCAATCTAGGGTTAGGGTTAGGGTTAGGGGTTCAGCTAGGGTAGGGCTACGGCTATGGTTAGGGCTAGGATTAGGGTTAAAAAATTCCACAAAAATAGAATAAATGGGTCAAACGACCCGAAAATGAGAGAGAAGGCAGGAGCTGAAATGAAGCATGACTGTCCTCCACCCAGTCTAGGGTTAGGGTTAGGGTTAGTGCTAGAGTTCTGGCTAGGGCTAGGGTTAGGGTTAGGGTTAGGGCTAGGGTTAGGTTTAGGGCTAGGGTTAGGGTAGGGCTAAGGTTAGGGTTAGGGTTAGGCCTTGGAGACTCTGAGGCCTTCCCTCGAGTAACTTCTCCATTTCTCCCAATGGAGAATGATTCAGCAAGACACTCCCATTGAAACCAATGGGTGTGGGTTCCTTTGGATTTTCTTGGTCCCCCCCGGCCGGGAAGGCCTCCATTTTTTGATAATTCAGTGTAAGGGGCTTTTCCAAAAAGAGCCCTTGTCTAAAATTCCACAAAAATAGAAGAAGAAATGAGTCAAAGGGCACGAAAACGAGAGAGAAGCCAGGAGCTGAAAACAAGCAAGACTGTATTCCACCCAGTCTAGGGTTAGGGCTAGGGCTAGAGCTTGGACTAGGGTTAGGGTTAGGGTTAGGGTTAGGGTTAGGGTTAGGGCTAGGGCTAGGGCTAGGGCTAGGGTTAGGGTTAGGGTTAGGGCTAGGGTTAGAGTTATGGTTAGGCTTTGGAGATTTTGAGGCCTTTCCTCAGGAAACTTCGCCATTGTTCCCATTGGAGAATGAGAAAGCAAAACACTCCCATGGAAACCAATGGGAGTTGGTTCCTTTGCATTTTCTCGGTCCCCCCCCGTCCGGGGGAGGAGCCTCCATTTTTTGATAATTCAGTGAGAGGGGGCCTTTCCAAAAAGAGCCCTTGTCGAAAATTCCACAAAAATAGAAGAAGAAATGGGTCAAAGGACCCAAAAACTAGAGAGAAGCCAGGAGCAGAAATGAAGCACGACTGTCCTCCACCCTTTCTAGGGTTAGAGTTAGGGTTAGGGTTAGGGTTAGGGTTAGGGTTAGGGTTCGAGATTTTGAGGCCTTCCCTCAAGTAACTTCTACATTTCTACCAATGGAGAATGAGTCAGCAAAAAACTGCCATTGAAACCAATGGGAGTCCGTTCCTTTGGATTTTCTTGATCCGGGGGGCCTCCATTTTTCGATAATTCAGTGGGGGGGGGCCTTTCCAAAAAGAGCCCTTCTCAAAAATTCCACAAAAATAGAAGAAGAAATGGGTCAAAGGACCCAAAAACTAGAGAGAAGCCAGGAGCAGAAATGAAGCATGACTGTCCTCCACCCAGTCTAGGGTTAAGCTTAGGGTTAGGGTTAGGGCTAGGGCTAGGGGTAGGGCTAGGGTTAGAAAATTCCACAAAAATAGAAGAAATGGGTCAAAGGACCCAAAAACTAGAGAGAAGCCAGGAGCAGAAATGAAGCACGACTGTCCTCCACCCAATCTAGGGTTAGGGTTAGGGTTAGGGTTAGGGCTACAGTTAGGGCTAGGGCTAGGGTTAGAAAATTCCACAAAAATAGAAGAAATGGGTCAAAGGACCCGAAAACTAGAGAAAAGCCAGGAGCTAAAATGAAGCATGACTGTCCTCCACCCAGTCTAGGGTTAGACTAGGGTTAGGGTGAGGCCTTGGAGATTTTGAAGCCTTCCCTCGAGTAACTTCTCCATTACTACCAATGGAGAATGAGTCAGCAAAACAATCCCATTGAAACCAATGGAATTGTGTTCCTTTGGATTTTCTTGGTCCGGGGGGGCCTAAATTTTTCGATAATTCAGTGGGGGGGGCCTTTCCAAAAAGAGCCCTAGTCGAAAATTCCAAAAAAATAGAAGAAATGGGTCAAAGGACCCAAAAACTAGAGAGAAGCCAGGAGCAGAAATGAAGCACGACTGTCCTCCACCCAGGCTAGGGTTAGGGTTAGGGTTAGGGCTAGGGTTAGGGCTAGGGTTAGGGTTAGGGTTAGGGTTAGGGCTATGGCTAGGGTTAGAATATTCCACAAAAATAGAAGAAGAAATGGGTCGAAGGACCCGAAAACTAGAGAGAAGCTAGGAGCTGAAATGAAGGATGACTGTCCTCCACCCAATCTAGGGTTAGGGTTAGGGTTAGGGGTTCAGCTAGGGTAGGGCTACGGCTATGGTTAGGGCTAGGATTAGGGTTAAAAAATTCCACAAAAATAGAATAAATGGGTCAAACGACCCGAAAATGAGAGAGAAGGCAGGAGCTGAAATGAAGCACGACTGTCCTCCACCCAGTCTAGGGTTAGGGTTAGGGTTAGTGCTAGAGTTCTGGCTAGGGCTAGGGTTAGGGTTAGGGTTAGGGCTAGGGTTAGGTTTAGGGCTAGGGTTAGGGTAGGGCTAAGGTTAGGGTTAGGCCTTGGAGACTCTGAGGCCTTCCCTCGAGTAACTTCTCCATTTCTCCCAATGGAGAATGGTTCAGCAAGACACTCCCATTGAAACCAATGGGTGTGGGTTCCTTTGGATTTTCTTGGTCCCCCCCGGCCGGGAAGGCCTCCATTTTTTGATAATTCAGTGTAAGGGGCTTTTCCAAAAAGAGCCCTTGTCTAAAATTCCACAAAAATAGAAGAAGAAATGAGTCAAAGGGCATGAAAACGAGAGAGAAGCCAGGAGCTGAAAACAAGCAAGACTGTATTCCACCCAGTCTAGGGTTAGGGCTAGGGCTAGAGCTTGGACTAGGGTTAGGGTTAGGGTTAGGGTTAGGGTTAGGGTTAGGGTTAGGGTTAGGGTTAGGGCTAGGGCTAGGGCTAGGGCTAGGGCTAGGGTTAGGGTTAGGGTTAGGGCTAGGGTTAGAGTTATGGTTAGGCTTTGGAGATTTTGAGGCCTTTCCTCAGGAAACTTCGCCATTGTTCCCATTGGAGAATGAGAAAGCAAAACACTCCCATGGAAACCAATGGGAGTTGGTTCCTTTGCATTTTCTCGGTCCCCCCCCGGCCGGGGGAGGAGCCTCCATTTTTTGATAATTCAGTGAGAGGGGGCCTTTCCAAAAAGAGCCCTTGTCGAAAATTCCACAAAAATAGAAGAAGAAATGGGTCAAAGGACCCAAAAACTAGAGAGAAGCCAGGAGCAGAAATGAAGCACGACTGTCCTCCACCCTTTCTAGGGTTAGAGTTAGGGTTAGGGTTAGGGTTAGGGTTGGAGATTTTGAGGCCTTCCCTCAAGTAACTTCTACATTTCTACCAATGGAGAATGAGTCAGCAAAAAACTGCCATTGAAACCAATGGGAGTCCGTTCGTTTGGATTTTCTTGATCCGGGGGGCCTCCATTTTTCGATAATTCAGTGGGGGGGGCCTTTCCAAAAAGAGCCCTTCTCAAAAATTCCACAAAAATAGAAGAAGAAATGGGTCAAAGGACCCAAAAACTAGAGAGAAGCCAGGAGCAGAAATGAAGCATGACTGTCCTCCACCCAGTCTAGGGTTAAGCTTAGGGTTAGGGTTAGGGCTAGGGCTAGGGGTAGGGCTAGGGTTAGAAAATTCCACAAAAATAGAAGAAATGGGTCAAAGGACCCAAAAACTAGAGAGAAGCCAGGAGCAGAAATGAAGCACGACTGTCCTCCACCCAATCTAGGGTTAGGGTTAGGGTTAGGGCTACAGTTAGGGCTAGGGCTAGGGTTAGAAAATTCCACAAAAATAGAAGAAATGGGTCAAAGGACCCAAAAACTAGAGAAAAGCCAGGAGCTAAAATGAAGCATGACTGTCCTCCACCCAGTCTAGGGTTAGACTAGGGTTAGGGTGAGGCCTTGGAGATTTTGAAGCCTTCCCTCGAGTAACTTCTCCATTACTACCAATGGAGAATGAGTCAGCAAAACAATCCCATTGAAACCAATGGGATTGTGTTCCTTTGGATTTTCTTGGTCCGGGGGGGGCCTAAATTTTTCGATAATTCAGTGGGGGGGGGGCCTTTCCAAAAAGAGCCCTTGTCGAAAATTCCAAAAAAATAGAAGAAATGGGTCAAAGGACCCAAAAACTAGAGAGAAGCCAGGAGCAGAAATGAAGCACGACTGTCCTCCACCCAGGCTAGGGTTAGGGTTAGGGTTAGGGCTAGGGCTAGGGCTAGGGTTTGGGCTAGGGTTAGGGTTAGGGTTAGGGTTTGGGCTAGGGTTAGGGTTAGAGCTATGGCTAGGGCTAGGGTTAGGGCTAGAGTTAGGTCTAGGGCTAGGGTTATGGTTAGGGTTAGGTTTTGTGCTGGGTTAGGGTTGTGCTGGGTTAGGGGAAGCCAGGAGCTGAAAGGAACCATGACTGTCCTCTTCCCAGTCTAGGGTTAGGGTTAAGGTTAGGGTTAGGGTTAGGGTTAGGGCTATGGCTAGGGTTAGAATATTCCACAAAAATAGAAGAAGAAATGGGTCGAAGGACCCGAAAACTAGAGAGAAGCTAGGAGCTGAAATGAAGGATGACTGTCCTCCACCCAATCTAGGGTTAGGGTTAGGGTTAGGGGTTCAGCTAGGGTAGGGCTACGGCTATGGTTAGGGCTAGGATTAGGGTTAAAAAATTCCACAAAAATAGAATAAATGGGTCAAACGACCCGAAAATGAGAGAGAAGGCAGGAGCTGAAATGAAGCACGACTGTCCTCCACCCAGTCTAGGGTTAGGGTTAGGGTTAGTGCTAGAGTTCTGGCTAGGGCTAGGGTTAGGGTTAGGGTTAGGGCTAGGGTTAGGTTTAGGGCTAGGGTTAGGGTAGGGCTAAGGTTAGGGTTAGGGTTAGGCCTTGGAGACTCTGAGGCCTTCCCTCGAGTAACTTCTCCATTTCTCCCAATGGAGAATGATTCAGCAAGACACTCCCATTGAAACCAATGGGTGTGGGTTCCTTTGGATTTTCTTGGTCCCCCCCGGCCGGGAAGGCCTCCATTTTTTGATAATTCAGTGTAAGGGGCTTTTCCAAAAAGAGCCCTTGTCTAAAATTCCACAAAAATAGAAGAAGAAATGAGTCAAAGGGCACGAAAACGAGAGAGAAGCCAGGAGCTGAAAACAAGCAAGAATGTATTCCACCCAGTCTAGGGTTAGGGCTAGGGCTAGAGCTTGGACTAGGGTTAGGGTTAGGGTTAGGGTTAGGGTTAGGGTTAGGGTTAGGGTTAGGGTTAGGGTTAGGGTTAGGGTTAGGGCTAGGGCTAGGGCTAGGGCTAGGGCTAGGGTAAGGGTTAGGGTTAGGGCTAGGGTTAGAGTTATGGTTAGGCTTTGGAGATTTTGAGGCCTTTCCTCAGGAAACTTCGCCATTGTTCCCATTGGAGAATGAGAAAGAAAAACACTCCCATGGAAACCAATGGGAGTTGGTTCCTTTGCATTTTCTCGGTCCCCCCCCGGCCGGGGGAGGGGCCTCCATTTTTTGATAATTCAGTGAGAGGGGGCCTTTCCAAAAAGAGCCCTTGTCGAAAATTCCACAAAAATAGAAGAAGAAATGGGTCAAAGGACCCAAAAACTAGAGAGAAGCCAGGAGCAGAAATGAAGCACGACTGTCCTCCACCCTTTCTAGGGTTAGAGTTAGGGTTAGGGTTAGGGTTAGGGTTAGGGTTGGAGATTTTGAGGCCTTCCCTCAAGTAACTTCTACATTTCTACCAATGGAGAATGAGTCAGCAAAAAACTGCCATTGAAACCATTGGGAGTCCGTTCCTTTGGATTTTCTTGATCCGGGGGGCCTCCATTTTTTGATAATTTAGTGGGGGGGGGCCTTTCCAAAAAGAGCCCTTCTCAAAAATTCCACAAAAATAGAAGAAGAAATGGGTCAAAGGACCCAAAAACTAGAGAGAAGCCAGGAGCAGAAATGAAGCATGACTGTCCTCCACCCAGTCTAGGGTTAAGCTTAGGGTTAGGGTTAGGGCTAGGGCTAGGGGTAGGGCTAGGGTTAGAAAATTCCACAAAAATAGAAGAAATGGGTCAAAGGACCCAAAAACTAGAGAGAAACCAGGAGCAGAAATGAAGCACGACTGTCCTCCACCCAATCTAGGGTTAGGGTTAGGGTTAGGGCTACAGTTAGGGCTAGAATAGGGTTAGAAAATTCCACAAAAATAGAAGAAATGGGTCAAAGGACCCGAAAACTAGAGAAAAGCCAGGAGCTAAAATGAAGCATGACTGTCCTCCACCCAGTCTAGGGTTAGACTAGGGTTAGGGTGAGGCCTTGGAGATTTTGAAGCCTTCCCTCGAGTAACTTCTCCATTACTACCAATGGAGAATGAGTCAGCAAAACCATCCCATTGAAACCAATGGGATTGTGTTCCTTTGGATTTTCTTGGTCCGGGGGGGCCTAAATTTTTCGATAATTCAGTGGGGGGGGGCCTTTCCAAAAAGAGCCCTTGTCGAAAATTCCAAAAAAATAGAAGAAATGGGTCAAAGGACCCAAAAACTAGAGAGAAGCCAGGAGCAGAAATGAAGCACGACTGTCCTCCACCCAGGCTAGGGTTAGGGTTAGGGTTAGGGCTAGGGTTAGGGCTAGGGTTAGGGTTAGGGTTAGGGTTTGGGCTAGGGTTAGGGTTAGAGCTATGGCTAGGGCTAGGGTTAGGGCTAGAGTTAGGTCTAGGGCTAGGGTTATGGTTAGGGTTAGGTTTTGTGCTGGGTTAGGGTTGTGCTGGGTTAGGGGAAGCCAGGAGCTGAAAGGAACCATGACTGTCCTCTTCCCAGTCTAGGGTTAGGGTTAAGGTTAGGGTTAGGGTTAGGGCTATGGCTAGGGTTAGAATATTCCACAAAAATAGAAGAAGAAATGGGTCGAAGGACCCGAAAACTAGAGAGAAGCTAGGAGCTGAAATGAAGGATGACTGTCCTCCACCCAATCTAGGGTTAGGGTTAGGGTTAGGGGTTCAGCTAGGGTAGGGCTACGGCTATGGTTAGGGCTAGGATTAGGGTTAAAAAATTCCACAAAAATAGAATAAATGGGTCAAACGACCCGAAAATGAGAGAGAAGGCAGGAGCTGAAATGAAGCACGACTGTCCTCCACCCAGTCTAGGGTTAGGGTTAGGGTTAGTGCTAGAGTTCTGGCTAGGGCTAGGGTTAGGGTTAGGGTTAGGGCTAGGGTTAGGTTTAGGGCTAGGGTTAGGGTAGGGCTAAGGTTAGGGTTAGGGTTAGGCCTTGGAGACTCTGAGGCCTTCCCTCGAGTAACTTCTCCATTTCTCCCAATGGAGAATGATTCAGCAAGACACTCCCATTGAAACCAATGGGTGTGGGTTCCTTTGGATTTTCTTGGTCCCCCCCGGCCGGGAAGGCCTCCATTTTTTGATAATTCAGTGTAAGGGGCTTTTCCAAAAAGAGCCCTTGTCTAAAATTCCACAAAAATAGAAGAAGAAATGAGTCAAAGGGCACGAAAACGAGAGAGAAGCCAGGAGCTGAAAACAAGGAAGACTGTATTCCACCCAGTCTAGGGTTAGGGCTAGGGCTAGAGCTTGGACTAGGGTTAGGGTTAGGGTTAGGGTTAGGGTTAGGGTTAGGGCTAGGGCTAGGGCTAGGGCTAGGGCTAGGGCTAGGGTTAGGGTTAGGTTTAGTGCTAGGGTTAGAGTTATGGTTAGGCTTTGGAGATTTTGAGGCCTTTCCTCAGGAAACTTCGCAATTGTTCCCATTGGAGAATGAGAAAGCAAAACACTCCCATGGAAACCAATGGGAGTTGGTTCCTTTGCATTTTCTCGTTCCCCCCCCGGCCGGGGGAGGGGCCTCCATTTTTTGATAATTCAGTGAGAGGGGGCCTTTCCAAAAAGAGCCCTTGTCGAAAATTCCACAAAAATAGAAGAAGAAATGGGTCAAAGGACCCAAAAACTAGAGAGAAGCCAGGAGCAGAAATGAAGCATGACTGTCCTCCACCCAGTCTAGGGTTAAGCTTAGCGTTAGGGTTAGGGCTAGGGGTAGGGGTAGGGCTAGGGTTAGAAAATTCCACAAAAATAGAAGAAATGGGTCAAAGGACCCAAAAACTAGAGAGAAGCCAGGAGCAGAAATGAAGCACGACTGTCCTCCACCCAATCTAGGGTTAGGGTTAGGGTTAGGGCTACAGTTAGGGCTAGGGCTAGGGTTAGAAAATTCCACAAAAATAGAAGAAATGGGTCAAAGGACCCGAAAACTAGAGAAAAGCCAGGAGCTAAAATGAAGCATGACTGTCCTCCATCCAGTCAAGGGTTAGACTAGGGTTAGGGTGAGGCCTTGGAGATTTTGAAGCCTTCCCTCGAGTAACTTCTCCATTACTACCAATGGAGAATCAGTCAGCAAAACAATCCCATTGAAACCAATGGGATTGTGTTCCTTTGGATTTTCTTGGTCCGGGGGGGCCTAAATTTTTCGATAATTCAGTGGGGGGGGGGCTTTCCAAAAAGAGCCCTTGTCGAAAATTCCAAAAAAATAGAAGAAATGGGTCAAAGGACCCAAAAACTAGAGAGAAGCCAGGAGCAGAAATGAAGCACGACTGTCCTCCACCCAGGCTAGGGTTAGGGTTAGGGTTAGGGCTAGGGTTAGGGCTAGGGTTAGGGTTAGGGTTAGGGTTAGGGTTTGGGCTAGGGTTAGGGTTAGAGCTATGGCTAGGGCTAGGGTTAGGGCTAGAGTTAGGTCTAGGGCTAGGGTTATGGTTAGGGTTAGGTTTTGTGCTGGGCTAGGGTTGTGCTGGGTTAGGGGAAGCCAGGAGCTGAAAGGAACCATGACTGTCCTCTTCCCAGTCTAGGGTTAGGGTTAAGGTTAGGGTTAGGGTTAGGGCTATGGCTAGGGTTAGAATATTCCACAAAAATAGAAGAAGAAATGGGTCGAAGGACCCGAAAACTAGAGAGAAGCTAGGAGCTGAAATGAAGGATGACTGTCCTCCACCCAATCTAGGGTTAGGGTTAGGGTTAGGGGTTCAGCTTGGGTAGGGCTACGGCTATGGTTAGGGCTAGGATTAGGGTTAAAAAATTCCACAAAAATAGAATAAATGGGTCAAACGACCCGAAAATGAGAGAGAAGGCAGGAGCTGAAATGAAGCACGACTGTCCTCCACCCAGTCTAGGGTTAGGGTTAGGGTTAGTGCTAGAGTTCTGGTTAGGGCTAGGGTTAGGGTTAGGGTTAGGGCTAGGGTTAGGTTTAGAGCTAGGGTTAGGGTAGGACTAAGGTTAGGGTTAGGGTTAGGCCTTGGAGACTCTGAGGCCTTCCCTCGAGTAACTTCTCCATTTCTCCCAATGGAGAATGATTCAGCAAGACACTCCCATTGAAACCAATGGGTGTGGGTTCCTTTGGATTTTCTTGGTCCCCCCCGGCTGGGATGGCCTCCATTTTTTGATAATTCAGTGTAAGGGGCTTTTCCAAAAAGAGCCCTTGTCTAAAATTCCACAAAAATAGAAGAAGAAATGAGTCAAAGGGCACGAAAACGAGAGAGAAGCCAGGAGCTGAAAACAAGCAAGACTGTATTCCACCCAGTCTAGGGCTAGGGCTAGGGCTAGAGCTTGGACTAGGGTTAGGGTTAGGGTTAGGGTTAGGGTTAGGGTTAGGGCTAGGGCTAGGGCTAGGGCTAGGGCTAGGGTTAGGGTTAGGGTTAGGGCTAGGGTTAGAGTTATGGTTAGGCTTTGGAGATTTTGAGGCCTTTCCTCAGGAAACTTCGCCATTGTTCCCATTGGAGAATGAGAAAGCAAAACACTCCCATGGAAACCAATGGGAGTTGGTTCCTTTGCATTTTGTCGGTCCCCCCCCGGCCGGGGGAGGGGCCTCCATTTTTTGATAATTCAGTGAGAGGGGGCCTTTCCAAAAAGAGCCCTTGTCGAAAATTCCACAAAAATAGAAGAAGAAATGGGTCAAAGGACCCAAAAACTAGAGAGAAGCCAGGAGCAGAAATGAAGCACGACTGTCCTCCACCCAATCTAGGGTTAGGGTTAGGGTTAGGGCTACAGTTAGGGCTAGGGCTAGGGTTAGAAAATTCCACAAAAATAGAAGAAATGGGTCAAAGGACCCGAAAACTAGAGAAAAGCCAGGAGCTAAAATGAAGCATGACTGTCCTCCACCCAGTCTAGGGTTAGACTAGGGTTAGGGTGAGGCCTTGGAGATTTTGAAGCCTTCCCTCGAGTAACTTCTCCATTACTACCAATGGAGAATGAGTCAGCAAAACAATCCCATTGAAACCAATGGGATTGTGTTCCTTTGGATTTTCTTGGTCCGGGGGGGGCCTAAATTTTTCGATAATTCAGTGGGGGGGGGCCTTTCCAAAAAGAGCCCTTGTCGAAAATTCCAAAAAAATAGAAGAAATGGGTCAAAGGACCCAAAAACTAGAGAGAAGCCAGGAGCAGAAATGAAGCACGACTGTCCTCCACCCAGGCTAGGGTTAGGGTTAGGGTTAGGGCTAGGGTTAGGGCTAGGGTTAGGGCTAGGGTTAGGGTTAGGGTTAGGGTTTGGGCTAGGGTTAGGGTTAGGGTTAGGGTTTGGGCTAGGGTTAGGGTTACAGCTATGGCTAGGGCTAGGGTTAGGGCTAGAGTTAGGTCTAGGGCTAGGGTTATGGTTAGGGTTAGGTTTTGTGCTGGGTTAGGGTTGTGCTGGGTTAGGGGAAGCCAGGAGCTGAAAGGAACCATGACTGTCATCTTCCCAGTCTAGGGTTAGGGTTAAGGTTAGGGTTAGGGTTAGGGTTAGGGCTATGGCTAGGGTTAGAATATTCCACAAAAATAGAAGAAGAAATGGGTCGAAGGACCCGAAAACTAGAGAGAAGCTAGGAGCTGAAATGAAGGATGACTGTCCTCCACCCAATCTAGGGTTAGGGTTAGGGTTAGGGATTCAGCTAGGGTAGGGCTACGGCTATGGTTAGGGCTAGGATTAGGGTTAAAAAATTCCACAAAAATAGAATAAATGGGTCAAACGACCCGAAAATGAGAGAGAAGCCAGGAGCAGAAATGAAGCACGACTGTCCTCCATCCAATCTAGGGTTAGGGTTAGGGTTGGGGCTACAGTTAAGGCTAGGGCTAGGGTTAGAAAATTAGAAAAAATTAGAAAAAATTAGTAAAAGCCAGGAGCTAAAATGAAGCATGACTGTCCTCCACCCAGTCTAGGGTTAGACTAGGGTTAGGGTGAGGCCTTGGAGATTTTGAAGCCTTCCCTCGAGTAACTTCTCCATTACTACCAATGGAGAATGAGTCAGCAAAACAATCCCATTGAAACCAATGGGATTGTGTTCCTTTGGATTTTCTTGGTCCGGGGGGGCCTAAATTTTTCGATAATTCAGTGGGGGGGGGCCTTTCCAAAAAGAGCCCTTGTCGAAAATTCCAAAAAAATAGAAGAAATGGGTCAAAGGACCCAAAAACTAGAGAGAAGCCAGGAGCAGAAATGAAGCACGACTGTCCTCCACCCAGGCTAGGGTTAGGGTTACGGTTAGGGCTAGGGTTAGGGCTAGGGTTAGGGTTAGGGTTAGGGTTTGGGCTAGGGTTAGGGTTAGAGCTATGGCTAGGGCTAGGGTTAGGGCTAGAGTTAGGTCTAGGGCTAGGGTTATGGTTAGGGTTAGGTTTTGTGCTGGGTTAGGGTTGTGCTGGGTTAGGGGAAGCCAGGAGCTGAAAGGAACCATGACTGTCGTCTTCCCAGTCTAGGGTTAGGGTTAAGGTTAGGGTTAGGGTTAGGGTTAGGGCTATGGCTAGGGTTAGAATATTCCACAAAAATAGAAGAAGAAATGGGTCGAAGGACCCGAAAACTAGAGAGAAGCTAGGAGCTGAAATGAAAAATGACTGTCCTCCACCCAATCTAGGGTTAGGGTTAGGGTTAGGGGTTCAGCTAGGGTAGGGCTACGGCTATGGTTAGGGCTAGGATTAGGGTTAAAAAATTCCACAAAAATAGAATAAATGGGTCAAACGACCCGAAAATGAGAGAGAAGGCAGGAGCTGAAATGAAGCACGACTGTCCTCCACCCAGTCGAGGGTTAGGGTTAGGGTTAGTGCTAGAGTTCTGGCGAAGGCTAGGGTTAGGGTTAGGGTTAGGGCTAGGGTTAGGTTTAGGGCTAGGGTTAGGGTAGGGCTAAGGTTAGGGTTAGGGTTAGGCCTTGGAGACTCTGAGGCCTTCCCTCGAGTAACTTCTCCATTTCTCCCAATGGAGAATGATTCAGCAAGACACTCCCATTGAAACCAATGGGTGTGGGTTCCTTTGGATTTTCTTGGTCCCCCCCGGCCGGGAAGGCCTCCATTTTTTGATAATTCAGTGTAAGGGGCTTTTCCAAAAAGAGCCCTTGTCTAAAATTCCACAAAAATAGAAGAAGAAATGAGTCAAAGGGCACGAAAACGAGAGAGAAGCCAAGAGCTGAAAACAAGCAAGACTGTATTCCACCCAGTCTAGAGTTAGGGCTAGGGCTAGAGCTTGGACTAGGGTTAGGGTTAGGGTTAGGGTTAAAGTTAGGGTTAGGGTTAGGGTTAGGGTTAGGTCTAAGGCTAGGGCTAGGGCTAGGGTTAGGGTTAGGGTTAGGGCTAGGGTTAGAGTTATGGTTAGGCTTTGGAGATTTTGAGGCCTTTCCTCAGGAAACTTCGCCATTGTTCCCATTGGAGAATGAGAAAGCAAAACACTCCCATGGAAACCAATGGGAGTTGGTTCCTTTGCATTTTCTCGGTCCCCCCCCCGGCCGGGGGAGGGGCCTCCATTTTTTGATAATTCAGTGAGAGGGGGCCTTTCCAAAAAGAGCCCTTGTCGAAAATTCCACAAAAATAGAAGAAGAAATGGGTCAAAGGACCCAAAAACTAGAGAGAAGCCAGGAGCAGAAATGAAGCACGACTGTCCTCCACCCTTTCTAGGGTTAGAGTTAGGGTTAGGGTTAGGGTTAGGGATAGGGTTAGGGTTGGAGATTTTGAGGCCTTCCCTCAAGTAACTTCTAGATTTCTACCAATGGAGAATGAGTCAGCAAAAAACTGCCATTGAAACCAATGGGAGTCCGTTCCTTTGGATTTTCTTGATCCGGGGGGCCTCCATTTTTCGATAATTCAGTGGGGGGGGGCCTTTCCAAAAAGAGCCCTTCTCAAAAATTCCACAAAAATAGAAGAAGAAATGGGTCAAAGGACCCAAAAACTAGAGAGAAGCCAGGAGCAGAAATGAAGCATGACTGTCCTCCACCCAGTCTAGGGTTAAGCTTAGGGTTAGGGTTAGGGCTAGGGCTAGGGGTAGGGCTAGGGTTAGAAAATTCCACAAAAATAGAAGAAATGGGTCAAAGGACCCAAAAACTAGAGAGAAGCCAGGAGCAGAAATGAAGCACGACTGTCCTCCACCCAATCTAGGGTTAGGGTTAGGGTTAGGGCTACAGTTAGGGCTAGGGCTAGGGTTAGAAAATTCCACAAAAATAGAAGAAATGGGTCAAAGGACCCGAAAACTAGAGAAAAGCCAGGAGCTAAAATGAAGCATGACTGTCCTCCACCCAGTCTAGGGTTAGACTAGGGTTAGGGTGAGGCCTTGGAGATTTTGAAGCCTTCCCTCGAGTAACTTCTCCATTACTACCAATGGAGAATGAGTCAGCAAAACAATCCCATTGAAACCAATGGGATTGTGTTCCTTTGGATTTTCTTGGTCCGGGGGGGCCTAAATTTTTCGATAATTCAGTGGGGGGGGGCCTTTCCAAAAAGAGCCCTTGTCGAAAATTCCAAAAAAATAGAAGAAATGGGTCAAAGGACCCAAAAACTAGAGAGAAGCCAGGAGCAGAAATGAAGGACGACTGTCCTCCACCCAGGCTAGGGTTAGGGTTAGGGTTAGGGCTAGGGTTAGGGCTAGGGTTAGGGTTAGGGTTAGGGTTAGGGTTAGGGTTAGGGTTTGGGCTAGGGTTAGGGTTAGGGTTAGAGCTATGGCTAGGGCTAGGGTTAGGGCTAGAGTTAGGTCTAGGGCTAGGGTTATGGTTAGGGTTAGGTTTTGTGCTGGGTTAGGGTTGTGCTGGGTTAGGGGAAGCCAGGAGCTGAAAGGAACCATGACTGTCCTCTTCCCAGTCTAGGGTTAGGGTTAGGGCTATGGCTAGGGTTAGAATATTCCACAAAAATAGAAGAAGAAATGGGTCGAAGGACCCGAAAACTAGAGAGAAGCTAGGAGCTGAAATGAAGGATGACTGTCCTCCACCCAATCTAGGGTTAGGGTTAGGGTTAGGGGTTCAGCTAGGGTAGGGCTACGGCTATGGTTAGGGCTAGGATTAGAGTTAAAAAATTCCACAAAAATAGAATAAATGGGTCAAACGACCCGAAAATGAGAGAGAAGGCAGGAGCTGAAATGAAGCACGACTGTCCTCCACCCAGTCGAGGGTTAGGGTTAGGGTTAGTGCTAGAGTTCTGGCTAGGGCTAGGGTTAGGGTTAGGGTTAGGGCTAGGGTTAGGTTTAGGGCTAGGGTTAGGGTAGAGCTAAGGTTAGGGTTAGGGTTAGGCCTTGGAGACTCTGAGGCATTCCCTCGAGTAACTTCTCCATTTCTCCCAATGGAGAATGATTCAGCAAGACACTCCCATTGAAACCAATGGGTGTGGGTTCCTTTGGATTTTCTTGGTCCCCCCCGGCCGGGAAGGCCTCCATTTTTTGATAATTCAGTGTAAGGGGCTTTTCCAAAAAGAGCCCTTGTCTAAAATTCCACAAAAATAGAAGAAGAAATGAGTCAAAGGGCACGAAAACGAGAGAGAAGCCAGGAGCTGAAAACAAGCAAGACTGTATTCCACCTAGTCTAGGGTTAGGGCTAGGGCTAGAGCTTGGACTAGGGTTAGGGTTAGGGTTAGGGTTAGGGTTAGGGTTAGGGTTAGGGTTAGGGTTAGGGCTAGGGCTAGGGCTAGGGCTAGGGTTAGGGTTAGGGTTAGGGCTAGGGTTAGAGTTATGGTTAGGCTTTGGAGATTTTGAGGCCTTTCCTCAGGAAACTTCGCAATTGTTCCCATTGGAGAATGAGAAAGCAAAACACTCCCATGGAAACCAATGGGAGTTGGTTCCTTTGCATTTTCTCGGTCCCCCACCGGCCGGGGGAGGGGCCTCCATTTTTTGATAATTCAGTGAGAGGGGGCCTTTCCAAAAAGAGCCCTTGTCGAAAATTCAACAAAAATAGAAGAAGAAATGGGTCAAAGGACCCAAAAACTAGAGAGAAGCCAGGAGCAGAAATGAAGCATGACTGTCCTCCACCCAGTCTAGGGTTAAGCTTAGGGTTAGGGTTAGGGCTAGGGCTAGGGGTAGGGCTAGGGTTAGAAAATTCCACAAAAATAGAAGAAATGGGTCAAAGGACCCAAAAACTAGAGAGAAGCCAGGAGCAGAAATGAAGCACGACTGTCCTCCACCCAATCTAGGGTTAGGGTTAGGGTTGGGGCTACAGTTAAGGCTAGGGCTAGGGTTAGAAAATTAGAAAAAATTAGAAAAAATTAGTAAAAGCCAGGAGCTAAAATGAAGCATGACTGTCCTCCACCCAGTCTAGGGTTAGACTAGGGTTAGGGTGAGGCCTTGGAGATTTTGAAGCCTTCCCTCGAGTAACTTCTCCATTACTACCAATGGAGAATGAGTCAGCAAAACAATCCCATTGAAACCAATGGGATTGTGTTCCTTTGGATTTTCTTGGTCCGGGGGGGCCTAAATTTTTCGATAATTCAGTGGGGGGGGGCCTTTCCAAAAAGAGCCCTTGTCGAAAATTCCAAAAAAATAGAAGAAATGGGTCAAAGGACCCAAAAACTAGAGAGAAGCCAGGAGCAGAAATGAAGCACGACTGTCCTCCACCCAGGCTAGGGTTAGGGTTACGGTTAGGGCTAGGGTTAGGGCTAGGGTTAGGGTTAGGGTTAGGGTTTGGGCTAGGGTTAGGGTTAGAGCTATGGCTAGGGCTAGGGTTAGGGCTAGAGTTAGGTCTAGGGCTAGGGTTATGGTTAGGGTTAGGTTTTGTGCTGGGTTAGGGTTGTGCTGGGTTAGGGGAAGCCAGGAGCTGAAAGGAACCATGACTGTCGTCTTCCCAGTCTAGGGTTAGGGTTAAGGTTAGGGTTAGGGTTAGGGTTAGGGCTATGGCTAGGGTTAGAATATTCCACAAAAATAGAAGAAGAAATGGGTCGAAGGACCCGAAAACTAGAGAGAAGCTAGGAGCTGAAATGAAGGATGACTGTCCTCCACCCAATCTAGGGTTAGGGTTAGGGTTAGGGGTTCAGCTAGGGTAGGGCTACGGCTATGGTTAGGGCTAGGATTAGGGTTAAAAAATTCCACAAAAATAGAATAAATGGGTCAAACGACCCGAAAATGAGAGAGAAGGCAGGAGCTGAAATGAAGCACGACTGTCCTCCACCCAGTCGAGGGTTAGGGTTAGGGTTAGTGCTAGAGTTCTGGCGAAGGCTAGGGTTAGGGTTAGGGTTAGGGCTAGGGTTAGGTTTAGGGCTAGGGTTAGGGTAGGGCTAAGGTTAGGGTTAGGGTTAGGCCTTGGAGACTCTGAGGCATTCCCTCGAGTAACTTCTCCATTTCTCCCAATGGAGAATGATTCAGCAAGACACTCCCATTGAAACCAATGGGTGTGGGTTCCTTTGGATTTTCTTGGTCCCCCCCGGCCGGGAAGGCCTCCATTTTTTGATAATTCAGTGTAAGGGGCTTTTCCAAAAAGAGCCCTTGTCTAAAATTCCACAAAAATAGAAGAAGAAATGAGTCAAAGGGCACGAAAACGAGAGAGAAGCCAGGAGCTGAAAACAAGCAAGACTGTATTCCACCTAGTCTAGGGTTAGGGCTAGGGCTAGAGCTTGGACTAGGGTTAGGGTTAGGGTTAGGGTTAGGGTTAGGGTTAGGGTTAGGGTTAGGGTTAGGGTTAGGGCTAGGGCTAGGGCTAGGGCTAGGGTTAGGGTTAGGGTTAGGGCTAGGGTTAGAGTTATGGTTAGGCTTTGGAGATTTTGAGGCCTTTCCTCAGGAAACTTCGCAATTGTTCCCATTGGAGAATGAGAAAGCAAAACACTCCCATGGAAACCAATGGGAGTTGGTTCCTTTGCATTTTCTCGGTCCCCCACCGGCCGGGGGAGGGGCCTCCATTTTTTGATAATTCAGTGAGAGGGGGCCTTTCCAAAAAGAGCCCTTGTCGAAAATTCAACAAAAATAGAAGAAGAAATGGGTCAAAGGACCCAAAAACTAGAGAGAAGCCAGGAGCAGAAATGAAGCATGACTGTCCTCCACCCAGTCTAGGGTTAAGCTTAGGGTTAGGGTTAGGGCTAGGGCTAGGGGTAGGGCTAGGGTTAGAAAATTCCACAAAAATAGAAGAAATGGGTCAAAGGACCCAAAAACTAGAGAGAAGCCAGGAGCAGAAATGAAGCACGACTGTCCTCCACCCAGGCTAGGGTTAGGGTTAGGGTTAGGGCTAGGGTTAGGGCTAGGGTTAGGGTTAGGGTTAGTGTTTGGGCTAGGGTTAGGGTTAGAGCTATGGCTAGGGCTAGGGTTAGGGCTAGAGTTAGGTCTAGGGCTAGGGTTATGGTTAGGGTTAGGTTTTGTGCTGGGTTAGGGTTGTGCTGGGTTAGGGGAAGCCAGGAGCTGAAAGGAACCATGACTGTCCTCTTCCCAGTCTAGGGTTAGGGTTAAGGTTAGGGTTAGGGTTAGGGCTATGGCTAGGGTTAGAATATTCCACAAAAATAGAAGAAGAAATGGGTCGAAGGACCCGAAAACTAGAGAGAAGCTAGGAGCTGAAATGAAGGATGACTGTCCTCCACCCAATCTAGGGTTAGGGTTAGGGTTAGGGTTTCAGCTAGGGTAGGGCTACGGCTATGGTTAGGGCTAGGATTAGGGTTAAAAAATTCCACAAAAATAGAATAAATGGGTCAAACGACCCGAAAATGAGAGAGAAGGCAGGAGCTGAAATGAAGCACGACTGTCCTCCACCCAGTCTAGGGTTAGGGTTAGGGTTAGTGCTAGAGTTCTGGCTAGGGCTAGGGTTAGGGTTAGGGTTAGGGTTAGGGCTAGGGTTAGGTTTAGAGCTAGGGTTAGGGTAGGGCTTAGGTTAGGGTTAGGGTTAGGCCTTGGAGACTCTGAGGCCTTCCCTCGAGTAACTTCTCCATTTCTCCCAATGGAGAATGATTCAGCAAGACACTCCCATTGAAACCAATGGGTGTGGGTTCCGTTGGATTTTCTTGGTCCCCCCCGGCCGGGAAGGCCTCCATTTTTTGATAATTCAGTGTAAAAGGCTTTTCCAAAAAGAGCCCTTGTCTAAAATTCCACAAAAATAGAAGAAGAAATGAGTCAAAGGGCACGAAAACGAGAGAGAAGACAGGAGCTGAAGACAAGCAAGACTGTATTCCACCCAGTCTAGGGTTAGGGCTAGGGCTAGAGCTTGGACTAGGGTTAGGGTTAGGGTTAGGGTTAGGGTTAGTGTTAGGGTTAGGGCTAGGGCTAGGGCTAGGGCTAGGGCTAGGGTTAGGGTTAGGGCTAGGGTTAGAGTTATGGTTAGGCTTTGGAGATTTTGAGGCCTTTCCTCTGGAAACTTCGCCATTGTTCCCATTGGAGAATGAGAAAGCAAAACACTCCCATGGAAACCAATGGGAGTTGGTTCCTTTGCATTTTCTCGGTCCCCCCCCCGGCCGGGGGAGGGGCCTCCATTTTTTGATAATTCAGTGAGAGGGGGCCTTTCCAAAAAGAGCCCTTGTCGAAAATTCCACAAAAATAGAAGAAGAAATGGGTCAAAGGACCCAAAAACTAGAGAGAAGCCAGGAGCAGAAATGAAGCACGACTGTCCTCCACCCTTTCTAGGGTTAGAGTTAGGGTTAGGGTTAGGGTTAGGGTTGGAGATTTTGAGGCCTTCCCTCAAGTAACTTCTACATTTCTACCAATGGAGAATGAGTCAGCAAAAAACTGCCATTGAAACCAATGGGAGTCCGTTCCTTTGGATTTTCTTGATCCGGGGGGCCTCCATTTCTCAATAATTCAGTGGGGGGGGCCTTTCCAAAAAGAGCCCTTCTCAAAAATTCCACAAAAATAGAAGAAGAAATGGGTCAAAGGACCCAAAAACTAGAGAGAAGCCAGGAGCAGAAATGAAGCATGACTTTCCTCCACCCAGTCTAGGGTTAAGCTTAGGGTTAGGGTTAGGGCTAGGGCTAGGGGTAGGGCTAGGGTTAGAAAATTCCACAAAAATAGAAGAAATGGGTCAAAGGACCCAAAAACTAGAGAGAAGCCAGGAGCAGAAATGAAGCACGACTGTCCTCCACCCAATCTAGGGTTAGGGTTAGGGTTAGGGCTACAGTTAGGGCTAGGGCTAGGGTTAGAAAATTCCACAAAAATAGAAGAAATGGGTCCAAGGACCCGAAAACTAGAGAAAAGCCAGGAGCTAAAATGAAGCATGACTGTCCTCCACCCAGTCTAGGGTTAGACTAGGGTTAGGGTGAGGCCTTGGAGATTTTGAAGCCTTCCCTCGAATAACTTCTCCATTACTACCAATGGAGAATGAGTCAGCAAAACAATCCCATTGAAACCAATGGGATTGTGTTCCTTTGGATTTTCTTGGTCCGGGGGGGCCTAAATTTTTCGATAATTCAGTGGGGGGGGCCTTTCCAAAAAGAGCCCTTGTCGAAAATTCCAAAAAAATAGAAGAAATGGGTCAAAGGACCCAAAAACTAGACAGAAGCCAGGAGCAGAAATCAAGCACGACTGTCCTCCACCCAGGCTAGAGTTAGGGTTAGGGTTAGGGCTAGGGCTAGGGTTAGGGCTAGGGTTAGGGTTAGGGTTAGGGTTTGGTCTAGGGTTAGGGTTAGAGATATTGCTAGGGCCAGGGTTAGGGCTAGAGTTAGGTCTAGGGCTAGGGTTATGGTTAGGGTTAGGTTTTGTGCTGGGTTAGGGTTGTGCTGGGTTAGGGGAAGCCAGGAGCTGAAAGGAACCATGACTGTCCTCTTCCCAGTCTAGGGTTAGGGTTAAGCTTAGGGTTAGGGTTAGGGTTAGGGCTATGGCTAGGGTTAGAATATTCCACAAAAATAGAAGAAGAAATGGGTCGAAGGACCCGAAAACTAGAGAGAAGCTAGGAGCTGAAATGAAGGATGACTGTCCTCCACCCAATCTAGGGTTAGGGTTAGGGGTTCAGCTAGGGTAGGGCTACGGCTATGGTTAGGGCTAGGATTAGGGTTAAAAAATTCCACAAAAATAGAATAAATGGGTCAAACGACCCGAAAATGAGAGAGAAGGTAGGAGCTGAAATGAAGCATGACTGTCCTCCACCCAGTCTAGGGTTAAGCTTAGGGTAAGGGTTAGGGCTAGGGCTAGGGGTAGGGCTAGGGTTAGAAAATTCCACAAAAATAGAAGAAATGGGTCAAAGGACCCAAAAACTAGAGAGAAGCCAGGAGCAGAAATGAAGCACGACTGTCCTCCACCCAATCTAGGGTTAGGGTTAGGGTTAGGGCTACAGTTAGGGCTAGGGCTAGGGTTAGAAAATTCCACAAAAATAGAAGAAATGGGTCAAAGGACCCGAAAACTATAGAAAAGCCAGGAGCTAAAATGAAGCATGACTGTCCTCCACCCAGTCTAGGGTTAGACTAGGGTTAGGGTGAGGCCTTGGAGATTTTGAAGCCTTCCCTCGAGTAACTTCTCCATTACTACCAATGGAGAATGAGTCAGCAAAACAATCCCATTGAAACCAATGGGATTGTGTTCCTTTGGATTTTCTTGGTCCGGGGGGGCCTAAATTTTTCGATAATTCAGTGGGGGGGGGGCCTTTCCAAAAAGAGCCCTTGTCGAAAATTCCAAAAAAATAGAAGAAATGGGTCAAAGGACCCAAAAACTAGAGAGAAGCCAGGAGCAGAAATGAAGCACGACTGTCCTCCACCCAGGCTAGGGTTAGGGTTAGGGTTAGGGCTAGGGTTAGGGCTAGGGTTAGGGTTAGGGTTAGGGTTAGGGTTAGGGTTAGGGTTTGGGCTAGGGTTAGGGTTAGAGCTATGGCTAGGGCTAGGGTTAGGGCTAGAGTTAGGTCTAGGGCTAGGGTTATGGTTAGGGTTAGGTTTTGTGCTGGGTTAGGGTTGTGCTGGGTTAGGGGAAGCCAGGAGCTGAAAGGAACCATGACTGTCCTCTTCCCAGTCTAGGGTTAGGGTTAAGGTTAGGGTTAGGGTTAGGGTTAGGGCTATGGCTAGGGTTAGAATATTCCACAAAAATAGAAGAAGAAATGGGTCGAAGGACCCGAAAACTAGAGAGAAGCTAGGAGCTGAAATGAAGGATGACTGTCCTCCACCCAATCTAGGGTTAGGGTTAGGGTTAGGGGTTCAGCTAGGGTATGGCTACGGCTATGGTTAGGGCTAGGATTAGGGTTAAAAAATTCCACAAAAATAGAATAAATGGGTCAAACGACCCGAAAATGAGAGAGAAGGCAGGAGCTGAAATGAAGCACGACTGTCCTCCACCCAGTCTAGGGTTAGGGTTAGGGTTAGTGCTAGAGTTCTGGCTAGGGCTAGGGTTAGGGTTAGGGTTAGGGCTAGGGTTAGGTTTAGGGCTAGGGTTAGGGTAGGGCTAAGGTTAGGGTTAGGGTTAGGCCTTGGAGACTCTGAGGCCTTCCCTCGAGTAACTTCTCCATTTCTCCCAATGGAGAATGATTCAGCAAGACACTCCCATTGAAACCAATGGGTTTGGGTTCCTTTGGATTTTCTTGGTCCCCCCCGGCCGGGAAGGCCTCCATTTTTTGATAATTCAGTGTAAGGGGCTTTTCCAAAAAGAGCCCTTGTCTAAAATTCCACAAAAATAGAAGAAGAAATGAGTCAAAGGGCTAGAAAACGAGAGAGAAGCCAGGAGCTGAAAACAAGCAAGACTGTATTCCACCCAGTCTAGGGTTAGGGCTAGGGCTAGAGCTTGGACTAGGGTTAGGGTTAGGGTTAGGGTTAGGGTTAGGGTTAGGGTTAGGACTAGGGCTAGGGCTAGGGCTAGGGTTAGGGTTAGGGTTAGGGCTAGGGTTAGAGTTATGGTTAGGCTTTGGAGATTTTGAGGCCTTTCCTCAGGAAACTTCGCCATTGTTCCCATTGGAGAATGAGAAAGCAAAACACTCCCATGGAAACCAATGGGAGTTGGTTCCTTTGCATTTTCTCGGTCCCCCCCCGGCCGGGGACCCGGGAGGCCTGGTCTACTGCGTTTTTTTATAGGTAAAATGGAGGCCAGATCGACTCTTGTATTTTAGCAGGTAAAATGGAGGCCAGATCAACTCCCGGTTTTTTTTGTTTGTTTTCCAAGTGCTGAACGGAGTCCAGGTCTACTCCTTTAGATTTCAATAGGGACCCGGAGGGCCTGGTCTACTCCCGGTTTTTTTTTTTAAAGTTCAGAACGGAGCCCAGGTCTACTCTCATAGAGTCCAATGGGAACCCGGGAGGCCTGGTCTACTCCCGTATTTTTAAAAAAAGAAGTTGAGATCGGAGGCCAGGTCTACTCCAACAGATTTCAAAGGGAACCAGGAGGCCAGATCAACTCCCGGTTTTTTTTTTCTTTTCCAAGTGTTGAACGGAGTCCAGGTCTACTCCTTTAGATTTCAATAGGGACCCGGAGGGCCTGGTCTACTCCCGGTTTTTTTTTTAAGAAGTTCAGATCGGAGCACAGGTCTACTCGCATAGAGTTCAATGGGGACCCGGTAGGCCTGGTCTACTCCCTTTTTTAAGAAAAAAGTTCAGAACGGAGCCCAGGTCTACTCCTATACAGACCAATGCGGACCCGGGAGGCCTGGTCTACTCCCGTTTTTTTAAAAAAAGAAGTTGAGATCGGAGCCCAGGTCTACTCTTATAGATTTTAATGGGGACAAGGGAGTCCTGGTCTACTCTCTTTTTTAAAAAAAATGTTCAGATCGGAGCCCAGATCTATTCCTATTGATATCAATGGGAACCCGGGAGTCCTGGTCTACTCCCGTTTTTTTTTTTTTAAGAAGTTGAGATCGGAGCCCAGGTCTACTGCCATAGAGTCCTATGGGGACCCGGGAGGCCTGGTCTACTCCCGTTGTTTTTTTTTTTAAAAAGTTGAAATCGGAGCCCAGATCTACTGCCATAGAGTCCAATGGGGACCCGGGAGGCCTGGTCTACTGCATTTTTTAATAGATAAAATGGAGGCTAGATCGACTCTTGTATTTTAGCAGGTAAAATGGAGGCCAGATCAACTCCCGGTTTTTTTTTTTCTTTTCCAAGTGCTGAATGGAGTCCAGGTCTACTCCTATAGATTTCAATAGTGACCCGGGGGGCCTGGTCTACTCCCTGTTTTTTTTAAAAGTTCAGAACGGAGCCCAGGTCTACTCTCATAGAGTCCAATGGGGACCCGGGAGGCCTGGTCTACTCCCAGTTGTTTTTTTTTAAAGAAGTTGAGATCGGAGGCCAGGTCTACTCCAATATATTTCAAAGGGAACCAGGAGGCCTGATCTAATTCCGTTTTTTTTTTTAAAGAAGTTCAGATCGGAGCACAGGTCTACTCGCATAGAGTTCAATGGGGACCCGGGAGGCCTGGTCTACTTACTTTTTTAAGAAAAAAGTTCAGAACGGAGACCAGGTCTACTCCTATACAGACCAATGCGGACCCCGGAGGCCTTGTCTGCTCCCGGTTTTTTTTAAAAAAAGAAGTTGAGATCGGAGCCCAGGTCTACTCTCATAGAGTCCAATGGGGAACCGGGAGGCCTGGTCTACTCCCGTTTTTTTTTAAAAAAAGAAGTTGAGATCGGAGCCCAGGTCTACTCTCATAGAGTCCAATGGGGAACCGGGAGGCCTGGTCTACTCCCGTTGTTTTTTAAAAAATGTTCAGAACGGAGCCCAGGTCTACTCCTATACAGACGAATGCAGATCCGGGAGGCCTTGTCTACTCTCTCTCTTTTTTTTTTAAGAAGTTCAGATCATAGCCCAGGTCTACTCCTATAGAATCCAATGGGGACCCGGGGGTCCTGGACTACTCCCGGTTGTTTTTTTAAAACAAGGTCAGAACGGAGCCAGGTCTACTCTCATAGAGTCCAATGGGAACCCGGGAGGCCTGGTCTACCCCCCCCCTTTTTTTTTAAGGCAACCCATTTTTTTAAAAAAAAGAAGTTGAGATCGGAGCCCAGGTCTACTCTCATAGAGTCCTATGGGGACCCGGGAGGCCTGGTCTACTGCGTTTTTTTATAGGTAATATGGAGGCCAGATCGACTCTTGTATTTTAGCAGGTAAAATGGAGGCCAGATCAACTCCCGGTTTTTTTTTTCTTTTCCAAGTGCTGAACGGAGTCCAGGTCTACTCCTTTAGATTTCAATAGGGACCCGGGGGGCCTGGTCTACTCCCGGTTTTTTAAAAAAAGTTCAGAACGGAGCCCAGGTCTACTCTCATAGAGTCCAATGGGGACCCGGGAGGCCTGGTCTACTCCCGTATTTTTAAAAAAAGAAGTTGAGATCGGAGGCCAGGTCTACTCCAGTAGATTTCAAAGGGAACCAGGAGGCCTGATCTAATTCCGTTTTTTTTTTTTTTAAAGAAGTTCAGATCGGAGCACAGGTCTACTCGCATAGAGTTCAATGGGGACCCGGGAGGCCTGGTCTACTCCCTTTTTTAAGAAAAAAGTTCAGAACGGAGCCCAGGTCTACTCCTATACAGACCAATGCGGACCCGGGAGGCCTGGTCTACTCCCGTTTTTTTTAAAAAAAGGAGTTGAGATCGGAGCCCAGGTCTACACTTATAGATTTTAATGGGGACAAGGGAGTCCTGGTCTACTCTCTTTTTTTTAAAAAATGTTCAGATCGGAGCCCAGATCTATTCCTATTGATATCAATGGGAACCCGGGAGTCCTGGTCTACTCCCGTTGTTTTTTTTTTTAAGAAGTTGAGATCGGAGCCCAGGTCTACTGCCATAGAGTCCTATGGGGACCCGGGAGGCCTGGTCTACTCCCGTTGTTGTTTTTTTTAAGAAGTTGAAATCGGAGCCCAGATCTACTGCCATAGAGTCCAATGGGGACCGGGGGGCCTGGTCTACTCCCGGTTTTTTTTAAAAGTTCAGAACAGAACCCAGGTCTACTCTCAAAGAGTCCAATGGGGACCCGGGAGGCCTGGTCTACTCCCGGTTGTTTTTTTGTTTTTTTTTAAAGAAGTTGAGATCGGAGGTCAGGTCAACTCCTATAGATTTCAAAGGGAACAAGGATGCCTGATCTAATCCCGTTTTTTTTTTAAAAAAAGAAGAAGTTGAGATCGGAGCACAGGTCTACTCGCATAGAGTCCAATGGGGACCCGGGAGGCCTGGTCTACTCCTGGTTGTTTTTTTGTTTTTTTTAAACAAGTTGAGATCGGAGGCCAGATCTACTCCAATATATTTCAAAGGGAACCAGGAGGCCTGATCTATTTCCGATATTTTTTTTAAAGAAGTTCAGATCAGAGCACAGGTCTACTCGCATAGAGTTCAATGGGGACCCGGGAGGCCTGGTCTACTCCCTTTTTTAAGAAAAAAGTTCAGATCGGAGCCCAGGTCTACTCTCATAGAGTCCAATGGGGACCCGGGAGGCCTGGTCTACTCCCGTTTTTCTTTAAAAAAAGAAGTTGAGATCGGAGCCCAGGTCTACTCTCATAGAGTCCTAGGGGACCCGGGAGGCCTGGTCTACTACGTTTTTTTATACGTAAAATGGAGGCCAGATCGACTCTTGTATTTTAGCAGGTAAAATGGAGGCCAGATCAACTCCCGGTTTTTTTTTTCTTTTCCAAGTGCTGAATGGAGTCCAGGTCTACTCCTTTAGATTTCAATAGGGACCCGGGGGCCTGGTCTACTCCCGGTTTTTTTTTTAAAAGTTCAGAACGGAGCCCAGGTCTACTCTCATAGAGTCCAATGGGGTCCCGGGAGGCCTGGTCTACTCCCGGTTGTTTTTTTGTTGTTTTTTAAAGAAGTTGAGATCGGAGGCCAGGTCTACTCCTATAGATTTCAAAGGGAACCAGGATGCCTGATCTAATCCAGTTTTTTTAAAAAAAAAAAAAAAAAAGAAGAAGTTGAGATCGGAGCACAGGTCTACTCGCATAGAGTCCAATGGGGACCCGGGAGGCCTGGTCTACTCCCTTTTTTTTAAAAAAAGTTCAGAACGGAGCCCAGGTCTACTCCTATAAAGACCAATGCGGACCCGGGAGGCCTTGACTACTCCCTTTTTTTTTTTTTAAGAAGTTCAGATCGGAGCCCAGGTCTACTGCCATAGAGTCCAATGGGGACCCGGGAGGCCTGGTCTACTGCGGTTTTTTATAGGTAAAATGGAGGCCAGATCGACTCTTGTATTTTAGCAGGTAAAATGGAGGCCAGATCAACTCCCGGTTTTTTTTTTTTTTTCCAAGTGCTGAACGGAGTCCAGGTCTACTCCTTTAGATTTCAATAGGGACCCGGAGGGCCTGGTCTACTCCCGGTTTTTTTTTTTAAAGTTCAGAACGGAGCCCAGGTCTACTCTCATAGAGTCCAATGGGAACCCGGGAGGCCTGGTCTACTCCCGTATTTTTAAAAAAAGAAGTTGAGATCGGAGGCCAGGTCTACTCCAACAGATTTCAAAGGGAACCAGGAGGCCAGATCAACTCCCGGTTTTTTTTTTCTTTTCCAAGTGTTGAACGGAGTCCAGGTCTACTCCTTTAGATTTCAATAGGGACCCGGAGGGCCTGGTCTACTCCCGGTTTTTTTTTTAAGAAGTTCAGATCGGAGCACAGGTCTACTCGCATAGAGTTCAATGGGGACCCGGTAGGCCTGGTCTACTCCCTTTTTTAAGAAAAAAGTTCAGAACGGAGCCCAGGTCTACTCCTATACAGACCAATGCGGACCCGGGAGGCCTGGTCTACTCCCGTTTTTTTAAAAAAAGAAGTTGAGATCGGAGCCCAGGTCTACTCTTATAGATTTTAATGGGGACAAGGGAGTCCTGGTCTACTCTCTTTTTTAAAAAAAATGTTCAGATCGGAGCCCAGATCTATTCCTATTGATATCAATGGGAACCCGGGAGTCCTGGTCTACTCCCGTTTTGTTTTTTTTTAAGAAGTTGAGATCGGAGCCCAGGTCTACTGCCATAGAGTCCTATGGGGACCCGGGAAACCTGGTCTACTCCCGTTGTTTTTTTTTAAAAAAAGTTGAAATCGGAGCCCAGATCTACTGCCATAGAGTCCAATGGGGACCCGGGAGGCCTGGTCTACTGCATTTTTTAATAGATAAAATGGAGGCTAGATCGACTCTTGTATTTTAGCAGGTAAAATGGAGGCCAGATCAACTCCCGGGTTTTTTTTTTCTTTTCCAAGTGCTGAATGGAGTCCAGGTCTACTCCTATAGATTTCAATAGTGACCCGGGGTGCCTGGTCTACTCCCTGTTTTTTTTAAAAGTTCAGAACGGAGCCCAGGTCTACTCTCATAGAGTCCAATGGGGACCCGGGAGGCCTGGTCTACTCCCAGTTGTTTTTTTTTAAAGAAGTTGAGATCGGAGGCCAGGTCTACTCCAATATATTTCAAAGGGAACCAGGAGGCCTGATCTAATTCCGTTTTTTTTTTTAAAAGAAGTTCAGATCGGAGCACAGGTCTACTCGCATAGAGTTCAATGGGGACCCGGGAGGCCTGGTCTACTTACTTTTTTAAGAAAAAAGTTCAGAACGGAGACCAGGTCTACTCCTATACAGACCAATGCGGACCCCGGAGGCCTTGTCTACTCCCGGTTTTTTTTAAAAATAAGTTGAGATCGGAGCCCAGGTCTACTCTCATAGAGTCCAATGGGGAACCGGGAGGCCTGGTCTACTCCCGTTGTTTTTTTAAAAATGTTCAGAACGGAGCCCAGGTCTACTCCTATACAGACGAATGCAGATCCGGGAGGCCTTGTCTACTCTCTCTCTTTTTTTTTTAAGAAGTTCAGATCATAGCCCAGGTCTACTCCTATAGAATCCAATGGGGACCCGGGGGTCCTGGACTACTCCCGGTTGTTTTTTTAAAACAAGGTCAGAACGGAGCCAGGTCTACTCTCATAGAGTCCAATGGGAACCCGGGAGGCCTGGTCTACCCCCCCCCTTTGTTTTTAAGGCAACCCATTTTTTTAAAAAAAAGAAGTTGAGATCGGAGCCCAGGTCTACTCTCATAGAGTCCTATGGGGACCCGGGAGGCCTGGTCTACTGCGTTTTTTTATAGGTAATATGGAGGCCAGATCGACTCTTGTATTTTAGCAGGTAAAATGGAGGCCAGATCAACTCCCGGTTTTTTTTTTCTTTTCCATGTGCTGAACGGAGTCCAGGTCTACTCCTTTAGATTTCAATAGGGACCCGGGGGGCTGGTCTACTCCCGGTTTTTTTAAAAAAGTTCAGAACGGAGCCCAGGTCTACTCTCATAGAGTCCAATGGGGACCCGGGAGGCCTGGTCTACTCCCGTATTTTTAAAAAAAGAAGTTGAGATCGGAGGCCAGGTCTACTCCAGTAGATTTCAAAGGGAACCAGGAGGCCTGATCTAATTCCGTTTTCTTTTTTTTAAAGAAGTTCAGATCGGAGCACAGGTCTACTCGCATAGAGTTCAATGGGGACCCGGGAGGCCTGGTCTACTCCCTTTTTTAAGAAAAATGTTCAGAACGGAGCCCAGGTCTACTCCTATACAGACCAATGCGGACCCGGGAGGTCTGGTCTACTCCGGTTTTTTTTAAAAAAAGGAGTTGAGATCGGAGCCCAGGTCTACACTTATAGATTTTAATGGGGACAAGGGAGTCCTGGTCTACTCTCTTTTTTTAAAAAAATGTTCAGATCGGAGCCCAGATCTATTCCTATTGATATCAATGGGAACCCGGGAGTCCTGGTCTACTCCCGTTGTTTTTTTTTTTAAGAAGTTGAGATCGGAGCCCAGGTCTACTGCCATAGAGTCCTATGGGGACCCGGGAGGCCTGGTCTACTCCCGTTGTTGTTTTTTTTTAAGAAGTTGAAATCGGAGCCCAGATCTACTGCCATAGAGTCCAATGGGGACCGGGGGGCCTGGTCTACTCCCGGTTTTTTTTAAAAGTTCAGAACAGAACCCAGGTCTACTCTCATAGAGTCCAATGGGGACCCGGGAGGCCTGGTCTACTCCCGGTTGTTTTTTTGTTTTTTTTTTAAGAAGTTGAGATCGGAGGCCAGGTCGACTCCTATAGATTTCAAAGGGAACCAGGATGCCTGATCTAATCCCGTTTTTTTTTTAAAAAAAGAAGAAGTTGAGATCGGAGCACAGGTCTACTCGCATAGAGTCCAATGGGGACCCGGGAGGCCTGGTCTAATCCTGGTTGTTTTTTTGTTTTTTTTAAAGAAGTTGAGATCGGAGGCCAGATCTACTCCAATATATTTCAAAGGGAACCAGGAGGCCTGATCTAATTCCGATTTTTTTTTTAAAAGAATTTCAGATCAGAGCACAGGTCTACTCGCATAGAGTTCAATGGGGACCCGGGAGGCCTGGTCTACTCCCTTTTTTAAGAAAAAAGTTCAGATCGGAGCCCAGGTCTACTCTCATAGAGTCCAATGGGGACCCGGGAGGCCTGGTCTACTCCCGTTTTTTTTTTAAAAAAGAAGTTGAGATCGGAGCCCAGGTCTACTCTCATAGAGTCCAATGGGGACCCGGGAGGCCTGGTCTACTCCCTTTGTTTTTTAAAAAAAGTTCAGAACGAAGCCCAGGTCTACTCCTATACAGACGAATGCAGACCTGGGAGGCCTTGTCTACTCTCTTTTTTTTTTTTTTTTTTTAAAGTTCAGATTATAGCCCAGGTCTACTCCTATAGAATCCAATGGGGACCCGGGGGTCCTGGTCTACTCCCGGTTGTTTTTTTTAAAACAAGTTCAGAACGGAGCCAGGTTTACTCTCATTGAGTCCAATGGGAACCCGGGGGGTCTGGTCTACCCCCCCTTTTCTTTTTTTAAGGCAACCCGTTTTTTTAAAAAAAAGAAGTTGAGATCGGAGCCCAGGTCTACTCTCATAGAGTCCTAGGGGACCCGGGAGGCCTGGTCTACTACGTTTTTTTATACGTAAAATGGAGGCCAGATCGACTCTTGTATTTTAGCAGGTAAAATGGAGGCCAGATCAACTCCCGGTTTTTTTTTTCTTTTCCAAGTGCTGAATGGAGTCCAGGTCTACTCCTTTAGATTTCAATAGGGACCCGGGGGCCTGGTCTACTCTTGGTTGTTTTTTTTTAAAGTTCAGAACGGAGCCCAGGTCTACTCTCATAGAGTCCAATGGGGTCCCGGGAGGCCTGGTCTACTCCCGGTTGTTTTTTTGTTGTTTTTTAAAGAAGTTGAGATCGGAGGCCAGGTCTACTCCTATAGATTTCAAAGGGAACCAGGATGCCTGATCTAATCCAGTTTTTTTAAAAAAAAAAAAAAAAAAGAAGAAGTTGAGATCGGAGCACAGGTCTACTCGCATAGAGTCCAATGGGGACCCGGGAGGCCTGTTCTACTCCCTTTTTTAAAAAAAAAGTTCAGAACGTAGCCCAGGTCTACTCCTATAAAGACCAATGCGGACCCGGGAGGCCTTGACTACTCCCTTTTTTTTTTTTTAAGAAGTTCAGATCGGAGCCCAGGTCTACTGCCATAGAGTCCAATGGGGACCCGGGAGGCCTGGTCTACTGCGGTTTTTTATAGGTAAAATGGAGGCCAGATCGACTCTTGTATTTTAGCAGGTAAAATGGAGGCCAGATCAACTCCCGGTTTTTTTTTTTTTTTTTCCAAGTGCTGAACGGAGTCCAGGTCTACTCCTTTAGATTTCAATAGGGACCTGGAGGGCCTGGTCTACTCCCGGTTTTTTTTTTTAAAGTTCAGAACGGAGCCCAGGTCTACTCTCATAGAGTCCAATGGGAACCCGGGAGGCCTGGTCTACTCCCGTATTTTTAAGAAAAGAAGTTGAGATCGGAGGCCAGGTCTACTCCAACAGATTTCAAAGGGAACCAGGAGGCCAGATCAACTCCCGGTTTTTTTTTTCTTTTCCAAGTGTTGAACGGAGTCAAGGTCTACTCCTTTAGATTTCAATAGGGACCCGGAGGGCCTGGTCTACTCCCGGTTTTTTTTTTAAGAAGTTCAGATCGGAGCACAGGTCTACTCGCATAGAGTTCAATGGGGACCCGGTAGGCCTGGTCTACTCCCTTTTTTAAGAAAAAAGTTCAGAACGGAGCCCAGGTCTACTCCTATACAGACCAATGCGGACCCGGGAGGCCTGGTCTACTCCCGTTTTTTTAAAAAAAGAAGTTGAGATCGGAGCCCAGGTCTACTCTTATAGATTTTAATGGGGACAAGGGAGTCCTGGTCTACTCTCTTTTTTAAAAAAAATGTTCAGATCGGAGCCCAGATCTATTCCTATTGATATCAATGGGAACCCGGAAGTCAAGGTCTACTCCCGTTGTTTTTTTTTTTTAAGAAGTTGAGATCGGAGCCCAGGTCTACTGCCATAGAGTCCTATCGGGACCCGGGAGGCCTGGTCTACTCCCGTTGTTGTTTTTTTTTAAAAGTTGAAATCGGAGCCCAGATCTACTGCCATAGAGTCCAATGGGGAACCGGGAGGCCTGGTCTACTGCATTTTTTAATAGATAAAATGGAGGCTAGATCGACTCTTGTATTTTAGCAGGTAAAATGGAGGCCAGATCAACTCCCGGTTTTTTTTTTCTTTTCCAAGTGCTGAATGGAGTCCAGGTCTACTCCTATAGATTTCAATAGTGACCCGGGGTGCCTGGTCTACTCCCTGTTTTTTTTAAAAGTTCAGAACGGAGCCCAGGTCTACTCTCATAGAGTCCAATGGGGACCCGGGAGGCCTGGTCTACTCCCAGTTGTTTTTTTTTAAAGAAGTTGAGATCGGAGGCCAGGTCTACTCCAATAAATTTCAAAGGGAACCAGGAGGCCTGATCTAATTCCATTTTTTTTTTTTAAAGAAGTTCAGATCGGAGCACAGGTCTACTCGCATAGAGTTCAATGGGGACCCGGGAGGCCTGGTCTACTTACTTTTTTAAGAAAAAAGTTCAGAACGGAGACCAGGTCTACTCCTATACAGACCAATGCGGACCCCGGAAACCTTGTCTACTCCCGGTTTTTTTTAAAAAAAGAAGTTGAGAACGGAGCCCAGGTCTACTCTCATAGAGTCCAATGGGGATCCGGGAGGCCTGGTCTACTCCCGTTTTTTTTTAAAAAAAGAAGTTGAGATCGGAGCCCAGGTCTACTCTCATAGAGTCCAATGGGGAACCGGGAGGCCTGGTCTACTCCCGTTGTTTTTTTAAAAATGTTCAGAACGGAGCCCAGGTCTACTCCTATACAGACGAATGCAGATCCGGGAGGCCTTGTCTACTCTCTCTCTTTTTTTTTTAAGAAGTTCAGATCATAGCCCAGGTCTACTCCTATAGAATCCAATGGGGACCCGGGGGTCCTGGACTACTCCCGGTTGTTTTTTTAAAACAAGGTCAGAACGGAGCCAGGTCTACTCTCATAGAGTCCAATGGGAACCCGGGAGGCCTGGTCTACCCCCCCCCCTTTTTTTTTTAAGGCAACCCATTTTTTTAAAAAAATGAAGTTGAGATCGGAGCCCAGGTCTACTCTCATAGAGTCCTATGGGGACCCGGGAGGCCTGGTCTACTGCGTTTTTTTATAGGTAAAATGGAGGCCAGATCAACTCCCGGTTTTTTTTTTCTTTTCCAAGTGCTGAACGGAGTCCAGGTCTACTCCTTTAGATTTCAATAGGGACCCGGGGGGCCTGGTCTACTCCCGGTTTTTTAAAAAAAGTTCAGAACGGAGCCCAGGTCTACTCTCATAGAGTCCAATGGGGACCCGGGAGGCCTGGTCTACTCCCGTATTTTTAAAAAAAGAAGTTGAGATCGGAGGCCAGGTCTACTCCAGTAGATTTCAAAGGGAACCAGGAGGCCTGATCTAATTCCGTTTTTTTTTTTTAAAGAAGTTCAGATCGGAGCACAGGTCTACTCGCATAGAGTTCAATGGGGACCCGGGAGGCCTGGTCTACTCCCTTTTTTAAGAAAAAAGTTCAGAACGGAGCCCAGGTCTACTCCTATACAGACCAATGCGGACCCGGGAGGCCTGGTCTACTCCCGTTTTTTTTAAAAAAAGAAGTTGATATCGGAGCACAGGTCTACACTTATAGATTTTAATGGGGACAAGGGAGTCCTGGTCTACTCTCTTTTTTAAAAAAATGTTCAGATCGGAGCCCAGATCTATTCCTATTGATATCAATGGGAACCCGGGAGTCCTGGTCTACTCCCGTTGTTTTTTTTTTTAAGAAGTTGAGATCGGAGCCCAGGTCTACTGCCATAGAGTCCTATGGGGACCCGGGAGGCCTGGTCTACTCCCGTTGTTGTTTTTTTTAAGAAGTTGAAATCGGAGCCCAGATCTACTGCCATAGAGTCCAATGGGGACCGGGGGGCCTGGTCTACTCCCGGTTTTTTTTAAAAGTTCAGACAGAACCCAGGTCTACTCTCATAGAGTCCAATGGGGACCCGGGAGGCCTGGTCTACTCCCGGTTGTTTTTTTGTTTTTTTTTAAAGAAGTTGAGATCGGAGGCCAGGTCGACTCCTATAGATTTCAAAGGGAACCAGGATGCCTGATCTAATCCCGTTTTTTTTTTAAAAAAAGAAGAAGTTGAGATCGGAGCACAGGTCTACTCGCATAGAGTCCAATGGGGACCCGGGAGGCCTGGTCTACTCCTGGTTGTTTTTTTGTTTTTTTTAAAGAAGTTGAGATCGGAGGCCAGATCTACTCCAATATATTTCAAAGGGAACCAGGAGGCCTGATCTAATTCCGATTTTTTTTTTTAAAGAAGTTCAGATCAGAGCACAGGTCTACTCGCATAGAGTTCAATGGGGACCCGGGAGGCCTGGTCTACTCCCTTTTTTAAGAAAAAAGTTCAGAACGGAGCCCAGGTCTACTCCTATACAGACCAATGCGGACCCCGGAGGCCTTGTCTACTCCCGGTTTTTTTTAAAAAAGAAGTTGAGATCGGAGCCCCGGTCTACTCTCATAGAGTCCTATGGGGACCCGGGAGGCCTGGTCTACTCCCGTTTTTTTTAAAAAAAAGAAGTTGAGATCGGAGCCCAGGTCTACTCTCATAGAGTCCAATGGGGACCCGGGAGGCCTGGTCTACTCCCTTTGTTTTTTTAAAAAAGTTCAGAACCTAGCCCAGGTCTACTCCTATACAGACGAATGCAGACCCGGGAGGCCTTGTCTACTCTCTCTCTTTTTTTTTTTAAGAAGTTCAGATCATAGCCCAGGTCTACTCCTATAGAATCCAATGGGGACCCGGGGGTCCTGGACTACTCCCGGTTGTTTTTTTTAAAACAAGGTCAGAACGGAGCCAGGCCTACTCTCATAGAGTCCAATGGGAACCCGGGAGGCCTTGTCTACCCCCCCTTTTTTTTTTAAGGCAACCCGTTTTTTTAAAAAAAAGAAGTTGAGATCGGAGCCCAGGTCTACTCTCATAGAATCCTATGGGGACCCGGGAGGCCTGGTCTACTGCGTTTTTTTATAGGTAAAATGGAGGCCAGATCGATTCTTGCATTTTAGCAGGTAAAATGGAGGCCGGATCAACTCCCGGTTTTTTTTTCTTTTCCAAGTGCTGAACGGAGTCCAGGTCTACTCCTTTAGATTTCAATAGGGACCCGGGGGGCCTGGTCTACTCCCGGTTTTTTTAAAAAAGTTCAGAACGGAGCCCAGGTCTACTCTCATAGAGTCCAATGGGGACCCGGGAGGCCTGGTCTACTCCCGTATTTTTAAAAAAAGAAGTTGAGATCGGAGGCCAGGTCTACTCCAGTAGATTTCAAAGGGAACCAGGAGGCCTGATCTAATTCCGTTTTTTTTTTTTTAAAGAAGTTCAGATCGGAGCACAGGTCTACTCGCATAGAGTTCAATGGGGACCCGGGAGGCCTGGTCTACTCCCTTTCTTTTAGAAAAAAGTTCAGAACGGAGCCCAGGTCTACTACTATACAGACCAATGCGGACCCGGGAGGCCTGGTCTACTCCCGTTTTTTTTAAAAAAAGAAGTTGAGATCGGAGCCCAGGTCTTCAGTTATAGATTTTAATGGGGAGAAGGGAGTCCTGGTCTACTCTCTTTTTTTAAAAAAATGTTCAGATCGGAGCCCAGATCTATTCCTATTGATATCAATGGGAACCCGGGAGTCCTGGTCTACTCCCGTTGTTTTTTTTTTTAAGAAGTTGAGATCGGAGCCCAGGTCTACTGCCATAGAGTCCTATGGGGACCCGGGAGGCCTGGTCTACTCCCGTTGTTTTTTTTTTTAAGAAGTTGAAATCGGAGCCCAGATCTACTGCCATAGAGTCCAATGGGGACCCGGGGGGCCTGGTCTACTCCCGGTTTTTTTTAAAAGTTCAGAACGGAACCCAGGTCTACTCTCATAGAGTCCAATGGGGACCCGGGAGGCCTGGTCTACTCCCGGTTGTTTTTTTGTTTTTTTTTTAAAGAAGTTGAGATCGGAGGCCAGGTCTACTCCTATAGATTTCAAAGGAAACCAGGATGCCTGATCTAATCCCGTTTTTAAAAAAAAAAAAAAGAAGAAGAAGTTGAGATCGGAGCACAGGTCTACTCGCATAGAGTCCAATGGGGACCCGGGGGCCTGGTCTACTCCCGGTGGTTTTTTATTGTTTTTTTTAAAGAAGTTGAGATCGGAGCCCAGGTCTACTCCAATATATTTCAAAAAGAACCAGGAGGCCTGATCTAATTCCATTTTTTTTTAAAAAAGAAGTTAAGATCGGAGCACAGGTCTACTCGCGTAGAGTTCAATGTGGACCCGGGAGGCCTGGTCTACTCCCTTTTTTAAGAAAAAAGTTCAGAACGGAGCCCAGGTCTACTCCTATACAGACCAATGCGGACCCCGGAGGCCTTGTCTACACCCGGTTTTTTTAAAAAAAGAAGTTGAGATCGGAGCCCCGGTCTACTCTCATAGAGTCCAATGGGGACCCGGGAGGCCTGGTCTACTGCGTTTTTTTATAGATAAAATGGAGGCCAGATCGACTCTTGTATTTTAGCAGGTAAAATGGAGGCCAGATCAACTCACGGTTTTTTTTTTCTTTTCAAAGTGCTGAACGGAGTCCAGGTCTACTCCTTTAGATTTCAATAGTGACCCGGGGGGCCTGGTCTACTCCCGGTTTTTTTTAAAAGTTCAGAACGGAACCCAGGTCTACTCTCATAGAGTCCAATGGGGACCCGGGAGGCCTGGTCTACTCCCAGTTGTTGTTTTTTTTTTTTTTTAAATAAGTTGAGATCGGAGGCCAGGTCTACTCCAATATATTTCAAAGGGAACCAGGATGCCTGATATAATCCCGTTTAAAAAAAAAAAAAAGAAGAAGTTGAGATCGGAGCACAGGTCTACTCGCATAGAGTCCAATGGGGACCCGGGAGGCCTGGTCTACTCCCGTATTTTTAAAAAAAGAAGTTGAGATCGGAGGCCAGGTCTACTCCAATACATTTCAAAGGGAACCAGGAGGCCTGATCTAATTCCGTTTTTTTTTTTTTAAAGAAGTTCAGATCGGAGCACAGGTCTACTCGCATAGAGTTCAATGGGGACCCGGGAGGCCTGGTCTACTCCCTTTTTTAAGAAAAAAGTTCAGAACGGAGCCCAGGTCTACTCCTATACAGACCAATGCGGATCCGGGAGGCCTGGTCTACTCCCGTTTTTTTTAAAAAAAGAAGTTGAGATCGGAGCCCAGGTCTACTCTTATAGATTTTAATGGGGACCCGGGAGTCCTGGTCTACTCTCTTTTTTTAAAAAAATGTTCAGATCGGAGCCCAGATCTATTCCTATTGATATCAATGGGAACCCGGGAGTCCTGGTTTACTCCCGTTGTTTTTTTTTTTAAGAAGTTGAGATCGGAGCCCAGGTCTACTGCCATAGAGTCCTATGGGGACCCGGGAGGCCTGGTCTACTCCCGTTGTTTTTTTTTTTAAGAAGTTGAAATCGGAGCCCAGATCTACTGCCATAGAGTCCAATGGGGACCCGGGAGGCCTGGTCTACTTCGTTTTTTTATAGATAAAATGGAGGCCAGATCGACTCTTGTATTTTAGCTGGTAAAATGGAGGCCAGATCAACTCCCGGTTTTTTTTTTTCTTTTCCAAGTGCTGAACGGAGTCCAGGTCTACTCCTATAGATTTCAATAGTGACCCGGGGGGCCTGGTCTACTCCCGGTTTTTTTTAAAAGTTCAGAACGGAACCCAGGTCTACTCTCATAGAGTCCAATGGGGACCCGGGAGGCCTGGTCTACTCCCGGTTTTTTTTTTGGTTTTTTTTTAAAGAAGTTTAGATCGGAGGCCAGGTCTACTCCTATAGATTTCAAAGGGAACCAGGATGCCTGATCTAATCCCGTTTTAAAAAAAAAAAAAAGAAGAAGAAGTTGAGATCGGAGCACAGGTCTACTCGCATAGAGTCCAATGGGGACCCGGGAGGCCTGGTCTACTCCCTTTTTTAAAATAAAAGTTCAGAACGGAGCCCAGGTCTACTCCTATACAGACCAATGCGGACCCGGGAGGCCTGGTCTACTCCCGTATTTTTAAAAAAAGAAGTTGAGATCGGAGCCCAGGTCTACTCTCATAGAGTCCTATGGGGACCCGGGATGCCTGGTCTACTGCGTATTTTTATAGGTAAAATGGAGGCCAGATCGACTCTTGTATTTTAGCAGGTAAAATGGAGGCCAGATCAACTCCCGTTTTTTTTTCTCTTTTACAAGTGCTGAACGGAGTCCAGGTCTACTCCGATAGATTTCAATAGGGACCCGGGGGGCCTGGTCTACTCCCGGTTTTTTTTTTTTTTTTTCTTTTAAAGAAGTTGAAATCGGAGGCCCGGTCTACTCCTATAGATTTCAAAGGGAACCAGGAGGCCTGATCTAATCCCGTTTTTTTTTTTTTTAAGAACTTTAGATCGGAGCCCAGGTCTACTCTCATAGAGTCCAATGGGGACCCGGGAGGCCTGGTCTACTCCCGTTTTTTTAAAAAAACGAAGTTGAGATCGGAGCCCAGGTCTACTCTCATAGAGTCCAATGGGGACCCGGGAGGCCTGGTCTACTCCCTTTGTTTTTTAAAAGAAGTTCAGAACGGAGCCCAGGTCTACTCCTATACAGACGAATGCAGACACGGGAGGCCTTGTCTACTCTCTTTTTTTTTTTTTTAAGAAGTTCAGATTATAGCCCAGGTCTACTCCTATAGAATCCAATGGGGACCCGGGGGTCCTGGTCTACTCCCGGTTTTTTTTTTTAAAACAAGTTCAGAACGGAGCCAGGTCTACTCTCATAGAGTCCAATGGGAACCCGGGGGGCCTGGTCTACCCCCCTTTTTTTTTTTTAAGGCAACCCGTTTTTTTTAAAAAAAGAAGTTGAGATCGGAGCCCAGGTCTCCCCCATAGAGTCCTCTGGGGACCCGGGAGGCCTGGTCTACTGCGTTTTTTAATAGGTAAAATGGAGGCCAGATCGACTCTTGTATTTTAGCAGGTAAAATGGAGGCCAGATCAACTCCCGGTTTTTTTTTTCTTTTCCAAGTGCTGAACGGAGTCCAGGTCTACTCCTTTAGATTTCAATAGGGACCCGGGGGGCCTGGTCTACTCCCGGTTTTTTTTTAAAGTTCAGAACGGAGCCCAGGTCTACTCTCATAGAGTCCAATGGGGACCCGGGAGGCCTGGTTTACTCCCGGTTTTTTTTTTTTTAAGAAGTTGAGATCGGAGCCCAGGTCTACTGCCATAGAGTCCAATGGGGACCCGGGAGGCCTGGTCTACTGCGTTTTTTTATAGGTAAAATGGAGGCCAGATCAACTCCCGTTTTTTTTTTCTTTTCCAAGTGCTGAACGGAGTCCAGGTCTACTCCGATAGATTTCAATAGGGACCCGGGGGGCCTGGTCTACTCCCGGTTGTTTTTTTGTTTTTCTTTTAAAGAAGTTGAGATCGGAGGCCGGGTCTACTCCTATAGATTTCAAAGGGAACCAGGAGGCCTGATCTAATCCCGTTTTTTTTTTTTTAAGAAATTGAGATCGTAGCCCAGGTCTACTGCCATAGAGTCCAATGGGGACCCGGGAGGCCTGGTCTACTGCGTTTTTTAATAGGTAAAATGGAGGCCAGATCGACTCTTGTATTTTAGCAGGTAAAATGGAGGCCAGATCAACTCCCATTTTTTTTTTCTTTTACAAGTGCTGAACGGAGTCCAGGTCTACTCTGATAGATTTCAATAGGGACCCGGGGGGCCTGGTCTACTCCCGGTTTTTTTTTTGTTTTTCTTTTAAAGAAGTTGAGATCGGAGGCCCGGTCTACTCCTATAGATTTCAAAGGGAACCAGGAGGCCTGATCTAATCCCGTTATTTTTTTTAAGAAGTTCAGATCGGAGCCCAGGTCTACTCTCATAGAGTCCAATGGGGACCCGGGAGGCCTGGTCTACTCCCGTTTTCTTTTTAAAAAAGAAGTTGAGATCGGAGCCCAGGTCTACTCTCATAGAGTCCAATGGGGACCCGGGAGGCCTGGTCTACTCGCTTTGTTTTTTAAAAAAAGTTCAGAACGGAGCCCAGGTCTACTCCTATACAGACGAATGCAGACCCGGGTGGCCTTGTCTACTCTCTCTCTTTTTTTTTTTAAGAAGTTCAGATTATAGCCCAGGTCTACTCCTATAGAATCCAATGGGGACCCGGGGGTCCTGGTCTACTCCCGGTTGTTTTTTTTAAAACAAGTTCAGAACGGAGCCAGGTCTACTCTCATAGAGTCCAATGGGAACCCGGGGGGGGGCTGGTCAACCCCCCCTTTTTTTTTTTAAGGCAACCCATTTTTTTTCAAAAAAAGAAGTTGAGATCGGAGCCCAGGTTTACTCTCATAGAGTCCTATGGGGACCCGGGAGGCCTGGTCTACTGCGTTTTTTAATAGGTAAAATGGAGGCCAGATCGACTCTTGTATTTTAGCAGGTAAAATGGAGGCCAGATCAACTCCCGTTTTTTTTTTTTTCTTTTCCAAGTGCTGAACGGAGGCCAGGTCTACTCTCATAGAGTCCAATGGGGACCCGGGAGGCGTGGTCTACTCCCGGTTGTTTTTTTTTTTTTTTTAAAGAAGTTGAGATCGGAGCACAGGTCTACTCGCATAGAGTCCAATGGGGACCCGGGAGGCCTGGTCTACTCCCTTTTTTTAAATAAAAGTTCAGAACGGAGCCCAGGTCTACTCCTATACAGACCAATGCGGACCCGGGAGGCCTGGTCTACTCCCGTATTTTTTAAAAAAGAAGTTGAGATCGGAGCCCAGGTCTACTCTCATAGAGTCCTATTTGGACCCGGGATGCCTGGTCTACTGCGTTTTTTTATAGGTAAAATGGAGGCCAGATCGACTCTTGTATTTTAACAGGTAAAATGGAGGCCAGATCAACTCCCGTTTTTTTTTTTCTTTTACAAGTGCTGAACGGAGTCCAGGTCTACTCCGATAGATTTCAATAGGGACCCGGGGGGCCTGGTCTACTCCCGGTTGTTTTTTTGTTTTTCTTTTAAAGAAGTTGAGATCGGAGGCCGGGTCTACTCCTATAGATTTCAAAGGGAATCAGGAGGCCTGATCTAATCCCGTTTTATTTTTTTTAAGAAGTTGAGATCGGAGCCCAGGTCTACTGCCATAGAGTCCAATGGGGACCCGGGAGGCCTGGTCTACTGCGTTTTTTTATAGGTAAAATGGAGTCCAGATCGACTCTTGTATTTTAGCAGGTAAAATGGAGGCCAGATCAACTCCCATTTTTTTTTTCTTTTCCAAGTGCTGAATGGAGTCCAGGTCTACTCCGATAGATTTCAATAGGGACCCGGGGGGCCTGGTCTACTCTCAGTTGTTTTTTTGTTTTTCTTTTAAAGAAGTTGAGATCGGAGGCCCGGTCTACTCCTATAGATTTCAAAGGGAACCAGGAGGCCTGATCTAATCCCGTTTTTTTTTTTTTTAAGAACTTCAGATCGGAGCCCAGGTCTACTCTCAGAGAGTCCAATGTGGACCCGGGAGGCCTGGTCTACTACCGTTTTTTTTTTAAAAACGAAGTTGAGATCGGAGCCCAGGTCTACTCTCATAGAGTCCAATGGGGACCCGGGAGGCCTGGTCTACTCGCTTTGTTTTTTAAAAAAAGTTCAGAACGGAGCCCAGGTCTACTCCTATACAGACGAATGCAGACACGGGAGGCCTTGTCTACTCTCTCTCTTTTTTTTTTAAGAAGTTCAGATTATAGCCCAGGTCTACCCAATCTAAGGTTAGGGTTAGGGTTAGGGATTCAGCTAGGGATAGGGATAGGTCTAGGGTTTAGGCTAGGGCTAGGATTAGGGTTCGAAAATTCCACAAAAATAGAAGAAATGGGTCAAAGGACCCGAAAACTAGAGAGAAGCCACCTGCAGAAATGAAGCAAGACTGTTTTCCACCCAGTCTAGGGTTAGGGTTAGGGTTAGGGTTAGGGTTAGGGTCAGGGCTAGGGCTAGGGCTAGAGCTAGGCCTAGGGCTAGGGCTAGGTTTAGGGCTAGGTTTAGGGCTAGGTTTAGGTCTAGGGCTAGGGCTAGGGCTAGGATTAGAGTCTGAAAATTCTACAAAAATAGAAGCAATGGGTCAAAGGACCGGAAAACTAGAGAGAAGCCAGGAGCTGAAATGAAACACGCCTGTCTTCCACCCAATCTAGGGTTAGGGGTAGGGTTAGGCCTTGGAAATTTTGAGGCCTTCCCTCGAGTAATTTCTCAATTTCTCCCAATGAGTTTGCAAAACACTCCCATTGAAACCAATGGGAGTGGGTTCCTTAGGATTTTCTCGGTCTCTCCCGGCCCGGGGAGGGGCCTCCATTTTTCCGTAATTCAGTGGGGGGGCATTAACAAAAAGAGCCCTTGTCAAAAATTCCACAAAAATAGAAGAAGAAATAGATCAAAGCACACAAAAACTAGGGGGAAGCCAGGAGCTGAAATGAAGCATGACTGTCTTCTACCCAGTCTAGGGTTAGGGTTAGGGTTAGGGTTAGGGTTAGGGTTAGGGTTAGGGTTAGGGTTAGGGTTAGGGTTAGGGTTAGGGTTAGGGTTAGGGCTAGGGCTAGGGCTAGGGATAGGGCTAGGGCTAGGGTTAGTGCTAGGGCTAGGGTTAGAAAATTCCACAAAAATAGAAGAAATGGGTCAAAGGACCCGAATACTAGAGAAAAGCCAGGAGCTAAAATGAAGCATGAGTGTCCTCCACCCAGTCTAGGGTTAGACTAGGGTTAGGGTGAGGCCTTGGAGATTTTGAAGCCTTCCATTGAGTAACTTCTCCATTACTACCAATGGAGAATGAGTCAGCAAAACAACCCCATTGAAACCAATGGGATTGAGTTCCTTTGGATTTTCTTGGTCCGTGGGGGCCTCCATTTTTCGATAATTCAGTGGGGGGGGCCTTTCCAAAAAGAGCCCTTGTCGAAAATTCCACAAAAATAGAAGAAGAAATTGGTCAAAGGACCCGAAAACTACGGGGAAGCCAGGAGCTGAAAGGAAGCATGACTGTCCTCTACCCAGTCTAGGGTTAGGGTTAAGGTTAGGGTTAGGGTTAGGGTTAGGGCTATGGCTAGGGTTAGAATATTCTCCAAATTAGAAGAAGAAATGGGTCAAAGGACCCGAAAACTAGAGAGAAGCCAGGAGCTGAAATGAGGGATGACTGTCCTCCACCAAATCTAGGGTTAGGGTTAGGGTTAGGGGTTCAGCTAGGGTAGGGCTACGGTTAGAATATTCTCCAAATTAGAAGAAGAAATGGGTCAAAGGACCCAAAAACTAGAGAGAAGCCAGGAGCTGAAATGAAGGATGACTGTCCTCCACCAAATCTAGGGTTAGGGCTAGGATTAGGGTTAAAAAATTCCACAAAAATAGAAATAATGGGTCAAACGACCCGAAAACGAGAGAGAAGGCAGGAGCTGAAATGAAGCACGACTGTCCTCCACCCAGTCTAGGGTTAGGGTTAGGGTTAGTGCTAGAGTTCTGGCTAGGGCTAGGGTTAGTGTTAGGGTTAGGGTTAGGGCTAGGGTTAGGTTTAGGGCTAGGGTTAGGGTAGGGCTAAGGTTAGGGTTAGGGTTAGCCCTTGGAGACTCTGAGGCCTTCCCTCGAGTAACTTCTTCATTTCTCCCAATGGAGAATGATTCAGAAAGACACTCCTATTGAAACCAATGGGTGTGAGTTCCTTTGGATTTTCTCGGTCCCCCCCGGCCGGGAAGGCCTCCATTTTTTGATAATTTAGTGTAAGGGGCTTTTCCAAAAAGAGCCCTTGTCTAAAATTCCACAAAAATAGAAGAAGAAATGAGTCAAAGGACACGAAAACGAGAGAGAAGCCAGGAGCTAAAAACAAGCAAGACTGTATTCCACCCAGTCTAGGGTTAGGGCTAGGGCTAGAGGTTGGACTAGGGTTAGGGTTAGGGTTAGGCTTAGGGTTAGGGCTAGGGTTAGGGTTAGGGTTCGGGCTAGAGTTCGGGCTAGAGTTAGGGCTAGGGCTAGGGCTAGGACTTGGGCTTGTGTTAGGGTTAGGTTTTATGCAGGGTTAGGGTTAGGGTTAGGATTAGGGTTAGGGTTAGGGTTTATTGTTAGGGTTAGTGTTAGGGTTAGGGTTAGCATTAGGGTTAGCGTTTGGGCTTGGGTAAGGGTTAGGGTTAGGGCGAGAGGTACGGCTAGGAGCTGAAATGAAACCAGGAGAAACCAGGAGCTGAAATGAAGCATGACTGTCCTCTATCCAATCTAGGGTTAGGGTTACGTTTTGTGCAGGGTTAGGGTTAGAGTTAGGGTTAGGATTAGGGTTAGGGTTAGAGTAAGGGTTAAGGTTAGGGCTAGGGCTAGGGTTAGGGTTAGGGTTAAGGTTAAAGTTAGGGTTAGGGCGAGAGGTACGGCTAGGAGCTGAAATGAAACTAGGGAAACCAGGAGCTGAAATGAAGCATGACTGTCCTCTATCCAATCTAGGGTTAGGGTTACGTTTTGTGCAGGGTTAGGGTTAGAGTTAGGGTTAGGGTTAGGGTTAGGGTTAGAGCTAGGGTTAAGGTTAGGGCTAGGGCTAGGGTTAGGGTTAGGGTTAGGGTTAAGGTTAAAGTTAGGGTTAGGACTACGGCTAGGGTTAGGGTTAGGGTTACGCCTGGGGGAATTTGAAGCCTTCCCTCAAGTAAGCATTCCCACAAGTAAGTTAGGGTTAGGGCTACGGCTAGGGTTAGGGTTAGGATTAGGGTTACGGTTAGGGTTAGGGTTAAGGTTTAGGGCTAGGGCTAGGGCTAGGGCTAGGGCTAGGATTAGAGTCTGGAAATTCTACAAAAATAGAAGAAATGGGTCAAAGGACCGAAAAACTAGAGAGAAGCCAGGAGCTGAAATGAAACACGCCTGTCTTCCACCCAGTCTAGGGCGAGGGTTAGGGTTAGGCCTTGGAAATTTTGAGGCCTTCCCTCGAGTAATTTCTCAATTTCTCCCAAGGAGTTTGCAAAACACTCCCATTGAAACCAGTGGGAGTGGGTTCCTTAGGATTTTCTCGGTCTCTCCCGGCCGGGGGGGGGCCTCCATTTTTCCGTAATTCAGTGGGGGGGCATTTCCAAAAAGAGCCCTTGTCATAAATTCCACAAAAATAGAAGAAGAAATAGATCAAAGCACACAAAAACTAGGGGGAAGCAAGAAGCTGAAATGAAGCATGACTGTCCTCTACCAAGTCTAGGGTTAGGGTTAGGGTTTGGGCTAGGGTTTGGGTTAGGGTTAGGGTTCGGGTTCGGGTTCGGGTTCGGGTTCGGGTTCGGGTTAGGGTTAGGGTTAGGGTTAGGGTTAGGGTTAGGGCTAGGGATAGAAAATTCCACAAAAATAGAAGAAGAAATCAGTCAAAGGACCCAAAAACTAGAGAGAAGCCAGGAGCAGAAATGAAGCACGACTGTCCTCCACCCAATCTAGTCTTAGGGTTAGGGTTAGGGCTACAGTTAGGGCTAGGGCTAGGGCTAGGGTTAGTGCTAGGGCTAGGGTTAGAAAATTCCACAAAAATAGAAGAAATGGGTCAAAGGACCCGAAAACTAGAGAAAAGCCACGAGCTAAAATGAAGCATGACTGTCCTCCACCCAGTCTAGGGTTAGACTAGGGTTAGGGTGAGGCCTTGGAGATTTTGAAGCCTTCCCTCGAGTAACTTCTCCATTACTACCAATGGAGAATGAGTCAGCAAAACAACCCCATTGAAACCAATGGGATTGGGTTCCTTTGGATATTCTTGGTCCGGGGGGGCCTCAATTTTTCGATAATTCAGTGGGGGGGGCCTTTCCAAAAAGAGCCCTTGTCGAAAATTCCAAAAAAATAGAAGAAATGGGTCAAAGGACCCAAAAACTAGAGAGAAGCCAGGAGCAGAAATGAAGCACGACTGTCCTCCACCCTTTCTAGGGTTAGAGTTAGGGTTAGGGTTAGAGTTAGGGCTAGGGCTAGGGCTAGGGCTAGGGCTAGGGCTAGGGTTAGGGTTAGGGTTAGGGTTAGGGTAAGGGCTAGGGCTAGGGCTAGGGCTTGGGTTAGGGCTAGAGTTAGGGCTAGGGCAAGGGCTAGGGCTAGGGTTAGGGTTATGGTTAGGTTTTGTGCAGGGTTAGGGTCAGAATTAGGGTTGGGGTTACGGTTAGGTTTAGGGTTAGGGCGAGGCTTAGGGATAAGGTTAGAGCTAGGGCTAGGTCTACGGCTAGGGTTAGGGTTAGGGTTAGGCCTTGTCGATTTTGAGGCCTTCCCTCGAGTAACTTCTACATTTCTACCAATGGAGAATGAGTCAGCAAAAAACTGCCATTTAAACCAATGGGAGTCCGTTCCTTTGGATTTTCTTGGTCCGGGGGGCCTCCATTTTTCGATAATTCAGTGGGGGGGGGCCTTTCCAAAAAGAACACATGTCAAAAATTCCACAAAAATAGAAGAAGAAATGGGTCAAAGGACCCAAAAACTAGAGAGAAGCCAAGAGCAGAAATGAGGGACGACTGTCCTCCACCCAGTCTAGGGTTAAGCTTAGGGTTAGGGTTAGGGTTAGGGCTAGGGGTAGGGCTAGGGTTAGAGATTTCAGCAAAAATAGAAGAAATGGGTCAAAGGACCCGAAAACTAGAGAGAAGCCAGGAGCTGAAATGAAGCACGACTGTCCTCCAATCAGTTTAGGGTTAGGGTTAGGGTTAGGGTTAGGGTTAGGGTAAGGGTTAGGGTTAGGGTTAGGGTTAGGGTTAGGGTTAGGGTTAGGGTTTGGGTTAGGGTTAGGGCTAGGGCTAGGTTTAGGGTTAGGGTTAGGTTTTGTGAAGGGTTAGGGTTAGGGTTAGGGTCAGGGTTCGGGCTAGGGTTTGGGTTAAGGTTAGGGCTAGGGCTAGGGCTAGGTCTAGGGTATGGGTAAGGGTGAGGGTTAGGCCTTTGAGATTTTGAGGCCTTCCCTCAGGTTACTTCGCCATTTCTCCCAATGGAGAATGAGTCAGCAAAACACTCCCATTGAAACCAATGGGACTGTGTTCCTTTGGATTTTCTCGGTCCCCCCCGTACGGGGGGGCCTCTATTCTTCGATAATTCAGTGGGGGGGCCTTTCCAAAAAGAGCCCTTGTTTAAAATTCCAAAAAAATAGGAGAAGAAATGGGTCAAAGGACCCGAAAACTAGAGAGAAGCCAGGACCTGAAATGAAGAACGACTGTCCTCGACCACATCTAGGGTTAGGGTTAGGGTTAGGGTTAGGGTTAGGGTTAGGGTTAGGGCTACGGCTAAGGTTAGGGTTAGGGTTAGGTTTTGTGAAGGGTTAGAGTTAGGGTTAGGGTTAGGGTCAGGGTTAGGGCTAGGGTTTGGGTTAAGGTTAGGGCTAGGGCTAGGGTATGGGTAAGGGTGAGGGTTAGGCATTTGAGATTTTGAGGCCTTCCTCAGGTTACTTCGGCATTTCTCCGAATGGAGAATGAGAAAGCAAAACACTCCCATGGAAACCAATGGGAATGGGTTCCTTTGGATTTTCTCGGTCCCCCCCAGCCGGAAGGGCCTCCATTTTTTAATAATTCAGTGGGGCGGCCTTTCCAAAAAGAGCCCTTGTCAAAAATTCCACAAAAATAGAAGAAATGGGTCAAAGGACATGAAAACTAAGGGGAAAACAGGAGCTGAAATGAAGCATGACTGTCCTCTATCCAATCTAGGGTTAGGGTTATGTTTTGTGCAGGGTTAGGGTTAGAGTTAGAGTTAGGGTTAGGGTTAGGGTTAGGGCTAGAGTTAAGGTTAGGGCTAGGGCTAAAGCTAGGGTTAGGGTTAGGGTTAGGGTTAGGGTTAGGGTTAAGGTTAGGGTTAGGGTTAGGGCTATGGCTAGGGTTAGGGTTAGGGTTACGCCTGGGGGATTTTGAAGCCTTCCCTCAAGTAAGCCTTCCCTCAAGTAAGTTAGGGTTAGGGCTACAGCTAGGGTTAAAGTTAGGGTTAGGGTTACTGTTAGGGTTTGGGTTAGGGTTAGGGTTAAGGTTAGAGTTAGGGCTAGGGCTAGGGCTACGGCTAGGGTTACGGTTAGGGTTAGGCCTGGGAGATTTTGAAGCCTTCCCTCAAGTAACTTCTCAATTTCTCTCAATGGAGAAGGAGTCAGCAAAACACTCCCATGGAAACCAATGGTAATGGGTTCCTTTGGATATTCTTGGTACATTTCTACCAATGGAGAATGAGTCAGCAAAAAACTGCCATTGAAACCAATGGGAGTCAGTTCCTTTGGATTTTCTTGGTCCGGGGGGCCTCCATTTTTCGATAATTCAGTGGGAGGGGCCTTTCCAAAAAGAGCCCTTGTCAAAAATTCCAAAAAAATAGGAGAAGAAATGGGTCAAAGGACCCGAAAACTAGAGAGAAGCCAAGAGCTGAAATGAAGCATGACTGTCCACCCAGTCTAGGGTTATGGTTAGGGTTAGGGCTAGGGCTAGGGCTAGGGTTAGGGTTAGGGCTAGGCTTAAGGTTAGGGCTAGGGTTAGGGTTATGGTTGTGGCTAGGGCTAGGGTTAGGGCTTCAGTTTAGCCTAGGGCTATGGCTAGGGCTAGGGCTAGGGTTAGGATTAGGGTTCGGGTTAAGTTTTGTGTAAGGTTCGGGTTAGAGTTAGGGTTAGGGTTAGGGTTAGGGTTAGGGTTAGGGTTAGGTTTAGGGTTAAGATTAGGGTTAGGGTTAGGGCTAGGCTTAGAGTTAAGGGTTAGGGTTAGGGCTAGGGTTAGGGCTAGAGTTAGGGTTAGGGCTAGGGCTAGGGCTAGGACTAGGGTTAGGGTTAGAATTAGGGTTAGGGTTAGGGTTAGGGCTAGGGCTAGGGTTTGGGTTAAGGCTAGGGCTAGAGCTAGGGTTAGGGCTAGAGCTAGGGCTAGGTCTAGGGTTAGGGTTAGGGTTAGGGTTAGGGTTAGGCCTTGGAGATTTTGAAGCCTTCCCTCGAGTAACTTCTCCATTTCTCCCAATGGAGAATGAGTCAGCAAAACACTCCCCATGAAACCAATGGGAGTGGGTTCCTTTGGATTTTCTCGGTCCGAAGGGGCCTCCATTTTTTGATAATTCAGTGGAGGGGGGCCTTTCCAAAAAGAGCCCGTGTCAAAAATTCCACAAAAAAAGAAGAAGAAATTGGTCAAAGGACTTGAAAACTAGAGAGAAGCCAGGAGCTGAAATGAAACACGACTGTCCTCCACCCAATCTAGGGTTAGGGTTAGGGTTAGGGCTAGGGCTAGGGCTAGGGCTAGGGCTAGGGCTAGGGCTAGGGTTAGGGTTAGGGCTAGGGCTAGGGTTAGGGTTAGGGTTAGGGTTAGGGTTAGGGTTAGGGTTAGGGTTAGGGTTAGGGTTAGGGTTAAGGTTAGGGTTTGGGTTCGGGTTCGGGTTAGGGCTAGGGTTAGAGTTAGGGTTAAGGTTAGGGCTAGGGCTAGGGTTACGGTAAGGGTTAGGGTTAGGCCTTGGAGATTTTGAGGCCTTCCCTCAGGTAACTTCGCCATTTCTCCCAATGGAGAATGAGAAAGCGAAACACTCCCATGGAAACCAATAGGAGTTGGTTACTTTGGATTCTCTAGTTCCTCCTGGCCGGGGGGCCTCCAATTTTCGATAATTCAATGGGGGGGGCCTTTCCAAAAAGAGCCCATGTGAAAAATTCCAAAAAAATAGGAGAAGAAATGGATCAAAGGACCCGAAAACTAGAGAAGCCAGGAGCTGAAATGAAGCACGACTGTCCTCCACCCAGTCTAGGGTTAGGGTTAGGGTTAGGGCTAGGGTTAAGGTTAGGGCTAGGGTTAGGGTTAGAGTTATGGTTATCGCTAGGGCTAGGGTTAGGGGTTGAGTTTAGCCTAGGGCTACGGCTAGGGCTAGGGGTAGGGTTAGGGTTCGGGTTAAGGTTTGTGTAAGGTTAGGGTTAGAGTTAGGGTTAGGGTTAGGTTTAGGGTTAAGGTTAGGGTTAGGGTTAGGGCTAGGCTTAGAGTTAAGGGTTAGGGCGAGGGTTAGGGCTAGAGTTAGGGCTAGGACTAGGGTTAGGGTTAGAGTTAGGGTTAAGTTTTGTGCAGGGTTAGGGTTAGAGTTAGGGTTAGGTTAGGGCTAGGGTTAGGGTTAAGGCTAGGGCTAGAGCTAGGGTTAGGGCTAGGGTTAGGGTTAGGGTTAGGCCTTGGAGATTTTGAAGCCTTCCCTCGAGTAACTTCTCCATTTCTCCCTATGGAGAATGAGTCAGCAAAACACTCCCCATGAAAACAATGGGAGTGGGTTCCTTTGGATTTTCTCGGTCCGAAGGGGCCTCAATTTTTTGATAATTCAGTGGAGGGGGGCCTTTCCAAAAAGAGCCCATGTCAAAAATTCCACAAAAATAGAAGAAGAAATAGGAGCAAAAATGAAACACGACTGTCCTCCACCCAATCTAGGGCTAGGGCTAGGGCTAGGGCTAGGGCTAGGGCTAGGGCTAGGGCTAGGGCTAGGGCTAGGGCTAGGGCTAGGGCTAGGGTTAGGGCTAGGGCTAAGATTAGGGTTAGAAAATTCCACAAAAATAGAAGAAATGGGTCAAAGTACCCGAAAACTAGAGAGAAGCCAGGTTCTGAAATGAAGCACGACTGTCCTCCATCCAGTCTAGGGTTAGGTTAGGGTTAGGGTTTGGCCTTGGAGATTTTGAGGCCTTCCCTCGAGTAACTTCTCAATTTCTCCCAATGGAGAATGAGTCAGCAAAACTCTCCCCATGAAACCAATGGGAGTGGGTTCCTTTGGATCTTCTCGTTCCGGGGGGGGCTCCATTTTTCGATAATTCAGTGAGGGGGCCTTTCCAAAAAGAGCCCATGTCAAAAATTCCACAAAAATAGAAGAAATGGGTCAAAGGACCCGAAAACTCGAGAGGAGCCAGGAGCTGAAATGAAGCACGACTGTCCTCTACCCAATCTAAGGTTAGGGTTAGGGTTAGGGCTTCAGCTAGGGCTAGGGATAGGTCTACGGTTTGGGCTAGGGCTTGGATTAGGGTTAGAAAATTCCACAAAAATAGAAGAAATGGTTCAAAGGACCTGAAAACTAAAGAGAAGCCACCTGCAGAAATGAAGCAAGACTGTTTTTCACCCAGTCTAGGGTTAGGGTTAGGGTTAGGGTCAGGGCTATGGCTAGGGCTAGGGCTAGGGCTAGGGCTAGGGCTAGGGCTAGGGCTAGGGCTAGGATTAGGGTTTGAAAATTCTACAAAAATAGAAGAAATGGGTCAAAGGACCAGAAAACTAGAGAGAAGCCAGGAGCTGAAATGAAACACGACTGTCTTCCACCCAGTCTAGGGTTAGGGTTAGGGTTAGGGTTAGGCCTTGGAAATTTTGAGGCCTTCCCTCGAGTAATTTCTCAATTTCTCCCAATGGAGAATGAGTTTGCAAAACACTCCCATTGAAACCAATCGGAGTGGGTTCCTTTGGATTTTTTCGGTCTCCCCCAGCCGGGGGGGGGGGCTCCATTTTTCCATAATTCAGTGGGGGGGCATTTCCAAAAAGAGCCCTTGTCAAAAATTCCACAAAAATAGAAGAAGAAATAGATCAAAGCACACAAAAACTAGGGGGAAGCCAAGAGCTGAAATGAAGCATGATTGTCCTCTACCTAGTCTAGGGTTAGGGTTAGGGTTAGGGTTAGGGTTAAGGTTAGGGTTAGGGCTAGGGTTAGAAAATTCCACAAAAATAGAAGAAGAAATCAGTCAAAGGACCGAAAAACTAGAGAGAAGCCAGGAGCAGAAATGAAGCACGACTGTCCTCCACCCAATCTAGGGTTAGGGTTAGGGTTAGGGCTACAGTTAGGGCTAGGGCTAGGGCTAGGGTTAGTGCTAGGGCTAGGGTTAGAAAATTCCACAAAAATAGAAGAAATGGGTCAAAGGACCCGAAAACTAGAGAAAAGCCAGGAGCTAAAATGAAGCATGACTGTCCTCCACCCAGTCTAGGGTTAGACTAGGGTTAGGGTTAGGCCTTGGAGATTTTGAAGCCTTCCCTCGAGTAACTTCTCCATTACTACCAATGGAGAATGAGTCAGCAAAACAATCCCATTGAAACCAATGGGATTGTGTTCCTTTGGATATTCTTGGTCCGGGGGGGCCTCCATTTTTTGATAATTCAGTGGGGGGGGCCTTTCCAAAAAGAGCCCTTGTCGAAAATTCCAAAAAAATAGAAGAAATGGGTCAAAGGACCCAAAAACTAGAGAGAAGCCAGGAGCAGAAATGAAGCACGACTGTCCTCCACGCAGGCTAGGGTTAGGGTTAGGGCTAGGGTTAGGGTTAGGGTTAGGGTTAGGGTTAGGGTTTGGGCTAGGGTTAGGGTTAGAGCTATGGCTAGGGCTAGGGTTAGGGTGAGGTCTAGGTCTAGGGCTAGGGCTAGGGTTATGGTTAGGGTTAGGTTTTGTGCTGGGTTAGGGTTAGGACTAGGGTTAGGGTTAGGGTTAGCGTTAGGGCTAAGGTTAGGGTTAGGGTTAGGGTTTGGGCTAGGGTTAGGGTTAGAGCTATGGCTAGGGCTAGGGTTAGGGTTAGAAAATTCTTCAAAAATAGAAGAAATGGGTCAAAGGACCGGAAAATTAGAGAGAAGCCAGGAGCTGAAATGAAACATGACTGTCTTCCACCCAGTCTAGGGTTAGGGTTAGGGTTAGGCCTTGGAAATTTTGAGGCCTTCTCTCGAGTAATTTCTCAATTTCTCCCAATGGAGAATGAGTTTGCAAAACACTCCCATTGAAACCAATGGGAGTGGGTTCCTTTGGATTTTCTCGGTCTCCCCCGGCAGGGGGGGGGCCTCCATTTTCCCATAATTCAGTGGGGGGGCATTTCCAAAAAGAGCCCTTGTCAAAAATTCCACAAAAATAGAAGAAGAAATAGATCAAAGCACACAAAAACAAGGGGGAAGCCAGGAGCTGAAATGAAGCATGATTGTCCTCTACCCAGTCTAGGGTTAGGGTTAGGGTTAGGGTTAGGGTTAGGGTTAGGGTTAGGGTTAGGGTTAGGGTTAGGGTTAGGGTTAGGGCTAGGGTTAGAAAATTCCACAATAATAGAAGCAGAAATCAGTCAAAGGACCCAAAAACTAGAGAGAAGCCAGGAGCAGAAATGAAGCACGACTGTCCTCCACCGAATCTAGGGTTAGGGTTAGGGTTAGGGCTACAGTTAGGGCTAGGGCTAGGGCTAGGGTTAGTGCTAGGGCTAGGGTTAGAAAATTCCACAAAAATAGAAGAAATGGGTCAAAGGACCCGAAAACTAGAGAAAAGCCAGGAGCTAAAATGAAGCATGACTGTCCTCCACCCAGTCTAGGGTTAGACTAGGGTTAGGGTGAGGCCTTGGAGATTTTGAAGCCTTCCCTCAAGTAACTTCTCCATTACTACCAATGGAGAATGAGTCAGCAAAACAATCCCATTGAAACCAATGGGATTGTGTTCCTTTGGATTTTCTTGGTCCGGGGGGGCCTAAATTTTTCGATAATTCAGTGGGAGGGGCCTTTCCAAAAAGAGCCCTTGTCGAAAATTCCAAAAAAATAGAAGAAATGGGTCAAAGGACCCAAAAACTAGAGAGAAGCCAGGAGCAGAAATGAAGCACGACTCTCCTCCACCCAGGCTAGGGTTAGGGTTAGGGTTAGGGCTAGGGTTAGGGATAGGGTTAGGGTTAGGGTTAGGGTTAGGTTTTGGGATAGGGTTAGGGTTAGAGCTATGGCTAGGGTTAGGGTTAGGGCTAGAGTTAGGTCTAGGTCTAGGGCTATGGTTAGGGTTAGGTTTTGTGCTGGGTTAGGGTAAGGGTTAGGGTTAGGGTTAGGGCTAGGGCTAGGGCTAGGGCTAGGGCTAGGGTTAGGGCTAGGGCTAGGGCTAGGGTTAGGGTTAGGGCTAGGGTTAGGGCTAGGGTTAGAGTTAGGGTTAGGCTTTGGAGATTTTGAGGCCTTTCTTCAGGAAACTTCGCCATTGTTCCAATTGGAGAATGAGAAAGCAAAACACTCCCATGGAAACCAATGGGGGTTGGTTCCTTTGCATTTTCTCGGTCCCCCCCGGCCAGGGGAGGGGCCTCCATTTTTTGATAATTCAGTGGGGGGGGGCCTTTCCAAAAAGAGCCCTTGTCGAAAATTCCACAAAAATAGAAGAAGAAATGGGTCAAAGGACACGAAAACTATGGGGAAGCCAGGAGCTGAAAGGAACCATGACTGTCCTCTACCCAGTCTAGGGTTAGGGTTAAGGGTAGGGTTAGGGTTAGGGTTAGTGCTATGGCTAGGGTTAGAATATTCCACAAAAATAGAAGAAGAAATTTGTCAAAGGACCCGAAAACTAGAGAGAAGCCAGGAGCTGAAATGAAGGATGACTGTCCTCCACCCAATCTAGGGTTAGGGTTAGGGTTAGGGGTTCAGCTAGGGTTAGTGCTACAGTTCTGGCTAGGGCTAGGGTTAGGGTTAGGGTTAGGGCTAGGGTTAGTTTTAGGGGCTAGGGTTAGGGTAGGGCTAAGGTTAGGGTTAGGGATAGGGCCTTGGAGACTCTGAGGCCTTCCCTCGAGTAACTTCTCCATTTCTCCCAATGGAGAATGATTCAGCAAGGCACTCCCATTGAAACCAATGGGTGTGGGTTCCTTTGGATTTTCTCGGTCCCCCCCGGCCGGTAAGGCCTCCATTTTTTGATAATTCAGTGTAAGGGGCTTTTCCAAAAAGAGCCCTTGTCTAAAATTCCACAAAAATAGAAGAAGAAATGAGTCAAAGGACACGAAAATGAGAGAGAAACCAGGAGCTGAAAACAAGCAAGACTGTATTCCACCCAGTCTAGGGTTAGGGCTAGGGCTAGAGCTTGGACTAGGGTTATGGTTATGGTTAGGGTTATGGTTAGGGCTAGGGTTAGGGTTGGGTTAGGGCTAGGGTTAGGGCTAGAGTTAGGGCTAGGGCTAGGGCTAGAGCTTGGGTTAGGGTTAGGTTAGGGTTAGGGTTAGGGTTAGGGTTAGGGTTGGGGTTAGGGTTAGGGTTAGGGCTAGGGTTAGGGCTAGAGTTAGGGCTAGGGCTAGGGCTAGGGCTAGAGCTTGGGTTAGGGTTAGGTTTTGTGCAGGGATAGGATTAGGGTTAGGATTAGGGTCAGGAATAGGGTTAGGGTTAGGGTTAG